>JARBWI010000004.1:0-10000000 GCA_037576405.1 Campoplex capitator | reverse complement strand
ACACTCATTGCAGTTGATTACTTTCCACTCGATTTTTTCCAGATCCATGATTTTGAATTCAGACGAGCAGCAGCAGCAGCAGCAGCGTCGTTTTTCCAACGTTGAAAACGATAGTTCATCGTAGTTCAAAATTCAAATGCACTAATTTAAAACCAATATTAACTTATTATACTTCCGAGATAGTAAACGAGTGATTAAGACGTCAAGATTTTTTTAATTTTCGCGTCAACGAACCCTTGCACGAAATAAAAAATCCATTCAATGTTTCTTTGTTCCGCTAACTCAAAAAATGTTTTTCTCTTGTGTCAATAAATTGTCTTTTAACAATTGGATAAGGTTGACGACGAGTGACAGAAAGTGTAATGGCAACTTGTGCCATAGTTTCGTGGATAATCGTGCGTGCTCACGTGGGTGCACGCGTGCACGGGCGCTAGCGTTCTATTGTACTCTAGCAATTGCGATAGTAAAAACTATTCGCAATGCTGTACAATAGCTGCGGTTATACAAGCCTTGCGTGCATTGCGTTGCGTTGCACCGTTTGCAGCATCCGGGTTATATGCATGGACCTTGCCTGCGCGACTTCGATATGCGATACAGAAACTGTATCGCGTTCGGAAACAGCAAACTACAGAGTAGATTTATAGCTTTCGTTCCGTTATTCTTGCCGACAATCCCATGGCTTTACGGCCTGCGTGCATTTGGTGCTTTGCGTTGCGTTGCGCGACTCGCATGTATGATTGCATCTTAGCTCCGCTTGCGAACACGCGTGCGTGCGAGCATACACACGATTTTCGAAACTGTAACACAGCCGTCACTAGGCTGTCTGTCACTCAAAGCCCTTACTCACGATGTCATTAATCGTGATTCGCTCAAATATTCAAAATAATTCATCCTATAATTTAGCACGAAAAATAATATCGTGGGCAAGAGGCTTTCCTATCGACTTGTCGAATATCGCTTGCGAGAAGAAAACTCATTGACAAAAGAAAAAAAAAATTGAAAATTCATTACGATTGACAAACGAGCGAATTATGTTTTACGACCCTAATATTCTTTTCATAGCGTTTTCGTGCATGGTTCGTTTTCGAGAAATCGCGCATATTTTTAAGCTCTTATTTTCGTGCATTTTTTATTTTTAAAAAATCGCGCACATTTTCAAGCTCTAATTAACGGAAATTATTACGGCGATAAAAAATTATGTAAAAATTATAAATTTGGATGGTTTTAATAATAAAAAAATTTATCACGATTTTCCGTTTTTTTATTATCCATCGTTGTATTTTTATTTGGTTTAACGACAATTATTCAGACCGTTTAAAGTATTTTAAATAAAGATTTTCGTCATTAACCGACTCATATTCCGCACTCTGTTTTATCAATTTCGTTGCAATCAACGAACGATAATGGGCGGTATTGCACTAGCCGACCGATGCTAATGCAACTCTCTCCGCGCGCGCTACTTGCCGCCCCGCCCCGCGTCCCGCGGGCGACTGAATGAACGCGAGTCTCTCGCTCGCTCCCTCGTTGCCCCGCGCATGATCCAGTCCTCGCGCCTGCCCCTTCCAGTCGCCCCGGCGTGAACTCTCCCCACCATCCCCGCTACGGAACGGCTTAGCAGGCCAAGCGCGAGAGCGCGTAAACGTAAACACAGAGTCGAGGCCGTCGAGGCTCCACGAATGTAAACAAACCAAACAAGCTAGGGACATTCATTCGCCAATATTTAGCGATCACATTTTCGTGCATCGTATAAATATTCGTTCAGTAATATTTTATAAAAATTCAACAACGTTTTATTCTTTCGTTTTCTCAACCCATCAAAATGCCGGTAGCAAAAAAAAAGACTGTCAATTGAATTTCATTCAGTTTTTTTGAATCTAGAAAGATTCGTACCCAGAAAAAGTCTGCACCGGAACTTTTAAAGTGCCCAGAACCTATGCCCGATATCCAGGTTACAAAGATCAACATTCGAACGACACGTTGAAACAGTTAAACCTGTTTAGTAAAAAAAATTAATTCCCATTAATGAAAAAGAAAATTCATAAAAGCGGACGATCCCAAAAACTGGCAATCATACTGCGCAACCACGATGTCACTTCCACCGATTCCATGCATGTAGGATTTTCCTGTGTGTTCACTCCTTCTTTAAATTTTGTTTTTGCTTTTTCATGAGAATATGCGTCCTACAAACATTTTTATTGTATGATTCATATTCTACAAACGATTTCGCATTCATTTTCGCACAATTAGACTCATACAGTTTAAAAAATAGAATGAACAGGCTAACTTCACGCTAATTTTTATTTTCTATTTTTTCGTGACAAATTCATTACACAAACGTTTATTTTGTTCTCACAATACTCTACAAACGACACACAAACGATTGAAATCAGAAACCTTTCGAAAAATTCACGGCGGGGAGTCAAATTTACACCGCTATTATAATTTGCAGTTTGCCAGTGCGCGTGCGCAAATCTTCACGGTTTCACGAACCCACGTGTTTGCGTACGAAACGCCGACTGTCGTTGTCGCACTCCGTTTCCTTTGTTTTCGTTATAATCAAGTGACGGATTAATCCAGAAACTCAAGAATAGGAACATAAATAAGTGAGTACGATGATCCCTCAATCGATTCAATAATTTAACGATTTTTTATCATCATAATACCTTCTTTCGAGGTTATATACGTTCTAACCTCAAAAGTGAATTCTCTGTACGAAGTAGTAGAATATAATTTTTTTCTTTCAAAAATCTAAACCAGTTAGCCTAAATCAAAACCAAAGTTGAAAAAATATTGAAATAATAAAAATCTCGTATCCTGTTCAATTTTTCATTTTTGGAGTAAACTCTTTTGGTGTTGTATTGTTGGTTCGGAATATTTTTTTGCAATTAGAGTTCATAATCTGTTCTCAGTATTGAGTTTTAAAAGTTGAACAATATTTTTTCGAGATCAAGAGTTGTTCAGTGTATTGAGAACTTATAAAAATTTTCAAATTCTTTAAATTGAATAAACCGCCGATGTTGTTAAACAAATATGAATAGATCAATAAAGGAGAACTTGTAAAATAAATTGTTGCTTGGTAACAATGTTCTTGGTCGTATTATCTATTTTTTGCACAGTTGAAAAAAGATAAATTTGTTTGCTATAAAGAGGGCGCGAAGATGTCCGATCCTATGGACCAAGAACCGATGGATGAGGTTCAGGATAGCGACGAAATGGAGGATAGCGAAGAGGACAGCGAAGAAGAGATGGACGAGGAGAAAGAGGAAGAAAATGGAGAAGAGGGTGTTGAAGAGGCTGTAAAAAAACCAGAAGTATATTTGCCAGGGAAGACTTTGAAACGGGATGAGGAATTGGTGGTCGATCGTTCGGCTTACAAAATGTTGCATCAAGCGCAGACCGGTGCTCCGTGTTTGAGTTTTGATGTGATAAGAGACGATTTTGGTAGCTCTCGCGACACCTATCCTTTGAGTATGTATTTGCTCGCTGGTACACAAGCAGCTCGAACTCACGTGAACAATCTTTTAGTAATGAAAATAACGAATTTGAGTGGTATTAAAAATGATGATGAAAGCGAGGATGAGAGCGACGAAGAGTTGAGTGATTCCGAGGACGAAGGAAGTCGCAGTAAACTCCCTGCAATGGCGGTTGCATCGATAAAGCATCAGGGATGTGTAAACAGAGTACGATGCACCCAAGTTGGAAAAACTTGTTTTGCCGCCAGTTGGAGCGAATTAGGTCGAGTTAATCTTTGGAATTTAGACGAACAACTGAAAGCTATTGAAAATCCCGTTCTGCTGTCTAATTACAATAAAAGAGCGGAAAAATCCGATGCTGGCCCAAAACCTTTTTTCACCTTCAAAGGACACTCCGTCGAAGGCTATGGCATCGATTGGTGTCCCACCGAACCTGGAACACTCGCTTCTGGCGATTGCAAAGGCAACATTCACATTTGGCGTCACGCCGATGGCGCCAGTTGGAACGTCGACCAAAGGCCTTACAATTCTCATGCACCGCACAGCGTCGAAGACTTGCAGTGGTCACCCAATGAGAAAAACGTTTTGGCATCTTGTTCCGTTGATAAAAGGTATTTTTCGAAAAATAAAACATGCTGATAACACGCTGTCATCGTTACTTATATCGAAGTAATACTTATCTCGTAAAAAAAAAAAACAAATTAGAAAATTCAAGATATTGAGATCATTTTGCAAAATTTTGGACATTTTTTCCATTACTGAATCTTCCAAATATAACAAATATTTATACGAACATAATGTGTTTTTAAATTTGCTAAAAAAATTGAAAAAATGCATTCGAGAGGCTTCAAACTTTCGTTCGATAGTAATTTTATCACAGTATATTTATATCGAGAACTCCAAAAAGCGAAGTATCAAGAAAACATAGAGAATAACGATAAAAAAAATTGTTTTCAATTACAGTATAAAAATATGGGACATGCGAGCAAATCCGCAGTCGGCGTGCATGTTGACAGCATCGGACGCTCACGAGTCAGACATAAATGTGATATCGTGGAATCGCAAAGAGAGCCGTTTCATTGTGTCCGGTGGTGACGACGGAATGTTGAAAATTTGGGATTTACGACAATTTGGAGGACAACCGACGAGTCCCGTGGCAACGTTTAAACAACATACAGCACCGGTGACGACCGTTGAATGGCATCCGGAGGAAGCGACGGTTTTCGCGTCTGGAGGAGCTGACGATCAAATTGCTCAGTGGGATCTTTCGGTCGAGCACGATCAGAACGATGAGGAACAGGACAATGATTTGGCGGGTTTGCCTCCTCAACTTTTATTCATTCATCAGGGACAGTCCGATGTCAAGGAACTTCACTGGCATCCGCAGTGCCCTGGCACTGTTATTTCCACTGCTCACTCAGGCTTCAATATATTTAGAACGATTAGTGTATAGTCAATCAATAATTTCTACAAATATATTTCTTTTATCCAAACAGTTTTAACGATAAATTCTTTTCGTATGAATACCTCGTCGCAAGCATCAATTTGATTCTTTTCTCAGTCTTTAAACTCCAGCTATCGTTTCAGAAGCGTCAATGATAATAAATGCCTTATCGTCGGTCTTCCGTGAGGACAATTCCAAGGATTCTTCATCTCTCCCATCTGCCAGAGGAGACGCCGCATATCGGACAAGTTCAATGCTTTTCCAACCATTACAGCACCACGACATGCTCGCGATGCCAGCATTTGCCTTACTCTCGAAGGCCTTGGTATCGTATTCGCTGTTCCGCTATTATCCGAGCCGCCTTCTCTTATCAAAAATATCAGTTCCTCTATATCCTCTTGACCAAATTGCCAACCACCGCTCGTTGGCATTCCCGTTAAACGGACACGGTTCCCTGGATTTTCTGAACACAGAAATTTCGGTTGTAATCGTCAGAAAGTCGCTTTAAGTCATGTTTAATTCAACAAGGTACGGAGGAAAACTTTGTAGAATTATTTAGTTCCGTTTGTTCTATTCTCTTGTGTGTTAGATTTTCTAGCGAATTCAATCCGAGACTAGGTGAGAATTTGTACCTTGAAAATGTCGAAACGCCTTTTTTTTCTCTTGAATTTGTTCAATTTTATGCTAGACAAATAATTTTTCGAAATTATTTTTATTACCATTTTCTTTAACGTCAAACGTGAATCCATTATCCTCAAAAATCTGTCGATGCTCGACAAGAATCGATTCATTGAGAGCGGCCAGGTTGAGGGACTTTGGGATAATCAATTTTTGAGTCTTCAGTTTAGTCTCGTCGTTCAACTTTTCAAAACGAAATTTTTCGTCAGTCGCGTGTTGATCAATTATAAAAAGATCACCTTGCAGGCGAGCTACAACAAATCCCAGATTAAATTGTCCCACAATGGCCATCTGAAAGAAAAAAAGTTGTTATCCTCATTGAAAGTGAAAATTGAATGAACTATGAATAAAGGATTACCTCGCCAAAAGATTCTTTCTTCAGTTCCTTTTGTAATTCTTTCTCAGCTTCGGCGCTCTTGCTCGGTTCTATTTGAACTCTATACTTAATCCTCTGAGATTGCTCTTCAGGAGATTTAGCCGAGAGAGATTTTTTTAACATATGCTTTTTAATTGATTCTAAACTAATTTCGAGGTCACGATCCTTCAGTTTTTCTATCAAATTCTTTTTCCCATCATCGACGTTCTCATTGTTCTCTTGCGAAGAAAATTTCTCATTCTGTTTCGTGAGCGCAAGCTTTTTTGAGGGTGGATCCGGAGAGCCACTGCTATTCCGAGGGACACTTCTCTTGAGCGTGTAATTGAGCTCCTGAAGAGTTTTCATCGTAAAATTTCCCTGCATTTTGTCCCAGCTCTTGACCAAATTCGACTTGATAGTAGCGAGAATGAATTTCTCTTGTGTGAGAAAAATTGTGCGTTTGTCAGGCGTGACATTGACATCGGCGCACTGTTGATCAGGCTTCAGATTCAAATAGACGAAAGGATATTGTTTGTTGTTATATTTGTGATAAATATTGTTTATTAATTTGTTGATTTTCGTCAAGTGGCAAGGACGCCCGTTGACGTAAAAAAATTGTCTGTCCGGACTGGAACGTCCCATCGTGTGTTCACAGCTGCTCACGTAAAATTCCCAGCTGAAGTCTATCTTTAATGTCGCTGGCAGATTGTATTCCTGGAGAGTTGTTTCGTCCGCCGGCTCAATTTTAATTTTTGTCAATCCTGCCACAGATTTTCTGCCAAACACAGATTCAGCGTTTCCTAAAACGTTGTTACCTCCCGTCGTAGAGATTAACGTTTGATTTGCTTTTCCGTTCGTGCTATTTCTACACGTTATTTTAATACCCGTCGAGACCAGACAATAGCTGTACAAGATTTGGATCATTTTTGCATATTCTTTTTTTATGTTTTTTTGGAATTCCTTCGCTCTGACTGGAAGACTCTTGAAAATGTTTTTAACGACTACCGTAGTCCCTAATTCTCTAACACAAATTTCCTTATTTACTAATATGCCGTTCTTGTCGAATTGCAGCTTGAAGGCATGATCATGAGTCGAGTGCCTCGTCGTTATGCTCAATTCTGATAATGCACACAACGAACTCAAAGCTTCTCCTCGGAATCCAAACGTTACGACTTCTTGCAAATCCGAAAATTCTTTTAGCTTTGATGTATGATGTTTTAGTGCTGACAAAAAGAAATTATAATAGTTTAAACATCAGGAATTGATTGTGATTGTTGGAAACATTGAAAAAATATTGCCCTATTTACTCATTTCTTACAAGCTCAATATCGTTTAAAAATAAAAAATTCACTAAAAAATTTCTCGAAAAATTCTTTTCTAATCGCAATATTTTTATTAGGTGAATGCTTACTGCAGATTCATAAAAAATTGTATTTTTTACCTAAACCTTCGAAATCTTGCTCCAAAACACCACTGCCGTTGTCACTGACAGTGATGCAGGTTTTTCCATAATCCACGAGATTAACATCGATGACAGTAGCTTCGCTGTCAATGCTATTTTCCACCAGTTCTTTGACGGCGACCGCAAGATCAAGAACAACCTATATTTACAATAATTATTGAACTATCGTCAAACTGACAGAATCGTAAATGAAGCCGGTAAACCTAACCTGTCCGGAGCAAATGTGATGTACGGTTTCTTTGCTTATCGCTGATATTTTTTTCGAAAATTCGCTCGTAGCGACTGGTTCAATTACTTCTTCACTCATTTTCAATCTTGTATGCATTAATTTACAACAATTGTAATTTTCATTGAAACGTTGTGCAGCCGGTGCTATAAACGTATTTTCGTAAACAAACAACGCCACTAGTGGCAGAAAGATCGTCAATGTTTGTGTAGAAGCTTTTCGCTGTGTCGGTATTTACTCTTACTCTTCTCGCTTGAAATGTGGCTATTTTTCTCGCACTCATGCTGGGAAATCTGACGATTGACATACAGGGTGTTGCACAAACGACCGAAAAACGATTCAAGATTTTCGATCGAATTTCCTCTCGATGACCAATTAATAATTCCATTTCAAGAGACTATTGTGTAAGCTGCCAATAGCACTTAGAGGTTACGTTAAATTCGTTGTAATTAAATTTCGAGCAAATAAAATTACCTGCAAATCTTGTGAAAATGAAAACGGAAAATTCCGGTTACTTCGTCGCTGGATCCATGAGTGAGAAGTCTGTTAATTTTCCATCACTAAGTATCGGAACATGATTAAAAAATTACTTGAAATTATAACAGTCGACGACTGAAAAGCTGAATCAGTGGTAGAGGCTGTGAAATTAAAAAAACACCATATTACAAAAGTATATATTTCAATGTTGACTTCGGTTCTTCGTTTTTTCGATTTTATTTCAAATTTAAATACAGATGTATAGTTTCATGTAGTTAAAAAAAATTAAAAATAATAAACAATAAACGAGGAAAAGTACGCGTTAAAAAGAATGTGTTAATTTGCGTTAATTGGGGAATTTCTCGGTTCTATTTCCAACCAAAATCCTTCCTGAGGCACTATGTTGAAGCCCGTCATCTTGAATTTTATTGGTGATTGAGCTCCCGGACGTGATTTTAGACGACACTTTGCCAGAAGATTAAATATCAATACTTTAATCTCGAGTAGTGCGAAACGATTAGCGATACACATTCGTGGTCCCATTCCAAAGGGAAGATAGGTCAGTGGATTCACGTTCGATTTAGCATCGCCCATGAATCTTTCCGGATCGAATTTCAACGGATTTGGATAATATTTGGAGTCTCGCTGGATGGAGAATGTTGGATACCAAACACTTTGACCAGGTTCGATCGTGACAGGTTTCGTGCCAGGAAAAGCTGGTGGCAATTCGTATTTCTTGACGCACAATCTTTCGAGAAATAGATTTATCGGGTAGAGTCTCAGTGTTTCATTAATGACAGCTTCGAGATATTGCATCCCGTTGATCGCCTCGTAAGTCACCTTTTCACTTGTCTCGCTCATAACCTCTTCGATCTCGTCGTGCAGTTTTTGCTGAACTTTCGAATCGATGGCTATTTCATGAGCGACCAAACACATGGCGGTAGCAACTGATTCGAAACCACCGAAAAAAAAAATAAAAGCTTGTGCCGTCATATCTTGAATCGTAAGATCCTGACTTTGATTTGATTTTTTTCCTCTCGATTCCATCATCAGCTGAAGCATATCCGGTCTCGTTATTCCTTCTTTTTCTCTCGTATCGATTGTCTCTCGTATAACATTCTCAAAATATGATTCTACTTTTGAGGAGACTAGCGATATACCAAAGAGCTTTGCGATTATCGGTGACATTCGTGCGAGCAAAATTTTCAATCCTCGAAGTCCACTCAAATTCGTAGCATCTTTTCCCATCATGTAAAATTCATTTTTCGGATATTTCATCGAGTCTATACTTATACCAAATGCGCAAGTAGCTATAACGTCATTCGCATATCTCGTAAAAATATCTTTAGAATTAACGATATTTTTTGATTTAGCCAATGAAACATCGACCAGATAATCGACAAAGTTTTCACCGCAAATCGACATGAGTTCGAACATGTTTTTCATTTTGCTACTCGTGAATGCGGGACTCAATAAATTTCTTATTTCCTTCCATTTTTCGCCGCGTAGAACAAAGAGATTTTTACTGAACAATGGATTAGATTCCGCGTCAAGGAAATTACGGTGATCCGTAAAATGATCGAAATTTTTTACGGTTATACTTTTCAATAGTTCCGGTGATTTTATTAAAATCGTAGGCTCGCCGAAGTCGTAGAATCCAACGTAATTCGCATCTTCTCTGAATCTGTACACGCTCTCAATCATATCGGTAAAATGACTACGAAAACACAGCATAGATCCGGAATTACCGATAAAAGGCCAAGCCGGTGGATACAAAACTCCCATTCTTTCGAGCCTGTTCCATTTTTTCCAGAGCAGGTATTTAATACCGATTGTTCCAATGATAATCGTTATAACGACAGTTAACCAGTCCATTTTTTAATTTTTTTTTTTTTTTATTCAACGATCCGAGATTAACGAAATTTTTTACAAAAACTTTTCGTCGCGCGAAAATAACTTTTGGTGCATCGGATTCAACGCTCCTGAACCGTTCATCCCGAGCAGTCACGACTCTCTGCGTAATAAATTTGATATTTCCAGCTCGAGACCTTCGAACGTAATCATCTTTGATGTCCTATATTTTTTTCGCTCGTTTCTCGACTCTGACTCTGCACGATGAGATCATATCTCATATATACTCGAACTTCGCACTTGGCCGCAGTATACAGAGATGAGATGGAAGACAGATCGGACGGTAACGATGAAACGATAACATGAAAAAGTAAACAGATATGGCTGCATCGGTGGGACTGTTTTTATTTTTGTTTTGAGGAGTTCGACGATGGTTACTCGAGTCAAATTCGTTGATCCGAGGCCAAGAATCTAAAACGAATAATTGAAGGAAAAATCATCCAGGAATCTTCGATATTTTTCATTGCTTTTTAGATCTGCGTTGAAATAAAATGACTGCGCAAAAGTAACGATTTCTCGTCACGTAAAATTAAAACGCTCCGTTGAGTGTTTGCGTTTGATGAATCATTCAACGGAGTGTTTGCGTTTTAAATGATTTCAATCATTTTAGAAGATTTTGAATAATTCAATTTTTTTTCTCTATTTCTCGATCGCCCACGACTCTTGTGATTTCTGTTGGGTTTGAACTATAATTTAAATCGATGATTTTCTACTTCCAGACAGGCATGGATGCAAAAATAATGGAAATTGGTGCTTCCGGATGTTTCCAAATTCTACAACGTTCTTACGCTGTTTTGTTCCGCGTTTTGTTGAACTGTTCTGTTTGAAATACTGTTGAAGTAGTCAAGATTAAGCTCGATATGAGGATTAAATGAAAAAACGTTTTATTTTCGCATGAAACTGATACGATGGAAATTTTTTTAAAATACATCCTCCCACTGCATCATTGAATGAGAGTGTTCATGCAACGGGGTCGTGACACCTACGAGGTTTACTCGTGTAATAATAATAAAGTGAGACGCTTGTGTACCAGTAAAAGAGACTCGAGTACGAGTCGACAGGTCTATCACTGAAAAATACTATTATTTAGTAGAAATGACCCTGGCAATCTGTGTTGATAGATTTTATTTGACGTTTGCGTTTATTTACAGCTGAATTGATGTTTCTACACTGTCGGTCACACAAATTGAAAGATAGATGAAGAGATGGAGTTTATTTATGTACTGGAGCTTTTCTCGGCTCTATTTCGAGCCAAAATCCTTCCTTGGGTATAAAATTGAAGCCTGTCTTCTTGAGCTCTATCGGTGATTGAGCTCCCGGACGTGCTTTCAGAGAACATTTAGCCAGAAGATTGAAAATTAATACTTTAACTTCGAGGAGTGCGAAACGATTGGCGATACACATTCTTGGTCCCATTCCAAAGGGAAGATAGGTCAGTGGATCGACGTTCGATTTAGCATCGCCCATGAATCTTTCCGGATCGAATTTCAATGGATTTGGATAATATTTGGAGTCTCGCTGGATGGAGAATGTTGGATACCAAACGCTTTGACCAGGTTCTATGGTGACCGGTTTCCTGCCGGGAAGAGCTGGTGGCAATTCGTAACTCTTGGTGCACTGTCTCTCGAGAAAAAGGTTGATGGGATAGAGCCTCAGAGTTTCACTGACGACGGCGTCGAGATATTGCATTCCGTTGATCGTCTCATAAGTCACTTTTTCACTCGTCTCGCTCAGAACCTCGTCGATCTCGTGCTGCAGTTTAAGCTGAGCTTTCGAATCGATGGCTATTTCATGAGCAACCAGACACATGACTGTTGCAACTGATTCGAAACCACCGAAGAAAAATATAAATGCTTGAGCCGTCATGTCGTGGATCGTAAAATCTTTGCTTTTGTCAGATTGTTTTCCTCTCGATTCCATCATCAGCTGAAGCATATCCGGTCTCGTTATTCCTTCTTTTTCTCTAGTCTCGATCGTTTCTCGTATAATATTCTCAAAATATGATTCTATCTTCGGTGAAACAAATGTTCCACCGAAGAGTTTAGCTAACGTTGGAAAAATGCGAACCAATAAAAATTTTAATCCTCGAATTGCACCAAAATTAGTAGCGTCTTTACCCAACATGTAAAATTCATTTTTCGGATATTTCATCGAGTCTATACTTATACCAAATGCGCAAGTAGCTATAACATCATTCGCATATCTCGTAAAAATATCTTTAGAATTAACGATATTTTTTGATTTAGCCAATGTAACATCGACCAGATGATCGATAAAGTTTTCGCCACAGACCGACATGAGCTCGAACATGTTTTTCATTTTGCTACTCGTGAATGCTGGACTCAAAAGAGTTCTAACTTCCTTCCATTTTTCGCCCCGTAGAGCGAAGAGATTTTTACTGAACAACGACTCGGAGTCGAGGTCAAAGAAATTACGGTGATCGGTAAAATGATCGAAATTTTTGACAGCTATATTTTTCACCAGCTCAGGTGATCTGATCAGGATCACCGAATCGCTGAGATCGTAGAATCCGACGTAATCCGCGTCTTCGTTGAATCTGTACATGCTCTCAATCATATCGGTGAAGTGACTACGAAAAAAAATCACTGATGATGAATTTCCGAGGATCGGCCAAGCTCGCGGATGCAAAACTCCCATTGCACTGAGCTGGTTCGACTTTTTTCGTAGCAGATATCGAATCCCGATTGCTCCAATGATAACCGTTAGAACAACGCTCAACCACTCCATTGTAAATTTTTTAATTTTTCTTATTCAACGATCCGGTGATAACGAAGTTTTTTACAAAAACTTGTTGTTCTACGAAAAATAACTTTCGGTGCGTTGGACTCAATGATTATGAACCGCTCATCCCGAGCAGTCACGACTAACTGCGCATATCTCTTGGTTTTTGTACCGCGAGACCGTCGAACGTGCGTGATTGACGCTCCGTTATCTCTCATCAAATGTTATTCTTCGTTTTTTCAGTGCTTCAGAATATGCGTCGAAGAATATGAAAAAAAAAACGACGAATAGAGCTATCAGGAAATCTAATTTCTTTTTCTCAGGCTTTCGGTTTGTAGACACTCTTGAGTCAAAACTGTTCATCATCGGAAAGGAGATTAAACGGATTATCCGAGGTATCTGCACACGAGTCGCACGTGTGCGACTCGTGACGCCAATCGTCAACGACTCGTGATTGTCTCTGATTTTTTAAATAATCTGTTTTGCTCGGTTCTGACTGGAGCTCATCATCCACCGTCGAACATCTGGTCGATTCTGAAAAATCTATTTTTCCTGTAGCTGTATCTCTCTGCCACATTTTTTCTCAATTTTTCAGAGACTCTCGTTGATAAAGCTATCGTATCGATAGATCATGATTAATTTTTTCTGCTGACTCAGCTAGTTATCTGATGAGGATGCATACAGGCGCAGCAAATGTTTTTGTGATAAAATTTATAATAATTCTATTTTCGCGTATTTCAATTGTCATGCTTGAAAATTAAAAAATTTCAATCAACACATCAACACTTATGAATCGACGACCCAACATTTTTGCTCTTATTTCGAAAAAAAAAAAAAATCGAAATCACATTTTTTTCAATACAGCCAAGAAATGAACGTACGTACAATGCACATTCACTCGTGTTCACTGCAAAACTTTGACTCTATCCAAAAAGTAACGAACAAAGAAATATTCAATTTGAAAAAGATCGAAGATGAGTGTGATTTTTTTGTTTCTGACACGTATTTTTTTTTATTCGATACTTGAATAGAGATACAGCTACATGTAATTTCTTTGAATCGATCAATAGTAGTGTTCCAGATTGAGAAATAAAAGTTGCGTCGTTTATACGATGATTAAGAAACATTTCTGGGCTCTATTTCCAGCCAAAATCCTTCCTCAGGCATAAGATTGAAGCTGTTTTTTTTGAGTGCAATTGGCGAGCATGCTCCCGGGCGTGGTTTTAGATAACACTTTGCTAAAAGATGAAAAAATAATACTTTAACTTCGAGGAGTGCGAAACGATTAGCGATACACATTCTTGGTCCCATTCCAAAGGGAAGATACGTCAGTGGATTGACGTTCGATTTAGCATCGCCCATGAATCTTTCCGGATCGAATTTTAGTGGATTTTTATAATATTTGGGGTCTCGCTGGATGGAGAATGTTGGGTAAAGAAGACTTTGACCAGGTTCGATGACGATTGGTTTCCTTCCGGGAAGAGCTGGTGGCAATTCGTAACTCTTGGTGCACAGTCTCTCGAGAAAAAGGTTGATGGGATAGAGCCTCAGAGTTTCACTGACGACGGCGTCGAGATATTGCATTCCGTTGATCGTCTCATAAGTCACGTTTCCACTCGTCTCGCTCAGAACCTTGTCGATCTCGTGCTGCAGTTTACGCTGAGCTTCCGAATCGATGGCTATTTCATGAGCAACCAGACACATGGTTGTGGCAACTGAATCAAAGCCACCGAAGAAAAATCCGAGCGCTTGAGCTGTCATTTCCATAATCGTTAGTTTTCGGCCTTTGACAGATTCGTTTATTCTCGTTTCCATCATCGTTTGAATCATATCCGGACGTGTTATTCCTTCTCGTTCTCTCGTCTCGATCGTCTCCCTCACAATATTCACAAAAAATGATTCAACCCGAGGGGAAAAAAATGTTCCACCAATGAGTTTGCCGAGCAGCGGAAAGAGACGTGCCAGCAACAGCTTGAATCCACGAGCTCCATTCAAATTAGTCGCGTCCTTTCCCATCAGGTAGAAAATATTTTTTGGATTTTTCATCGAGTCAACGCTTATACCAAATGCGCAACTAGCTATTACGTCGTTTGAATATCTCGTGAAAATATCTTTGGAATCGAGGATGTTTGATTTCGTTAATGAAACATCGACCAGATAATCGACGAAGTTTTTGCCACAGTCCGACATCAGTCCAAACATGTATTTCATTTTGCTACCGGTGAACGCCGGAGTCAAAAGATTTCGTACTTCCTTCCACTTTTCGCCACGCAGTGTAAAAAGATTTTTACTGAACAGTGGATTCAATTCCGGATCTATGAAGTCACGATGATCCGTGAAATGATCAAAATTTTTGATCACTATACTCTTCAGTAGTTCAGGTGATCTTATCAAGATTACAGGCTCCTTGAAATCGTGGTATCCAACGTAATTCGCTTCTTCGTTTAATCTGTACATTCTCTCAATCAAATCAGTGAAATGAATTCGTCCACTCAACAGAGCTGCCGAATTGCCGACAAGAGGCCAACCTGCTGGATTCAATACTCCCAACTTTTTCAGCTTGTTCGATTTTTTCCAGCGCAGATATTGAACACCGATGGCTCCAATGAGAATCGTGAGAATGAGAGGCAACCACTCCATCATAGATATTTTGTCCATAGCTGCTTCTCTTAAAGCACTTTCTGTTATTCGGTCGAATGATTGTGTCCATTCAACGCCTACGAACTGCTCGCTATCGCTGTTCGGCCACGACTGACTGCGCGCGAACCTCGGTTTAACTAGTGACCTTCAAACGTAATCGACATCGTTATTTTCTATCAGCTGTTTTTTTATTTTTAATTTTTTTCAATTGATTCTGTTGATTTTTATTGCGATTGACACTGTTTTTCGATGCGCAAAATATGTAAAAGGGATCCACGTGGCGCCTCCAGCGTCGAAAATACAAAACTGATAATTTAACGTTTGAAGATAATTCAACGTTATCACAGGACAGTGCTCCTATTTACGTATGAATTCTTCGATAACGTTTATCCGTGGTTGAAATTGAAGCCTCGAAACAAGTCAACGTAAAATCGACTTACGCATGCTGATATATCAATGTAAATCAATACAAATATTTGACGAAAAAAAGGCATGAAATGATTTTTTCTGTTCGAATTTATTTAACCTGTTTCGGAATATTAAAAAATGTTGATACTAAAATGATGAATTATTTTGTTCATTTTATGAACGTGGATTGAAAAAATTATAAATGACAACTAGATTTTCTGAAAAACGTTTTTTAGAATCTCAAAAATGGATTTATGAAATTTATAAACGAAATTTGGATAAAAGTAAAACTGGTTTCTGCGGATTGAATGAATTTTCCTAATTGCTCTATTAACAGAAATATTCTCGAGTAGATTATTTCAATGTGAATTTTTGTGCTGAATAAAAAATCAACATTGATGCCTCTATATTCTTGACTTTTTATATATTTACATAGCAAGACCATGAGATCGTCTGGCAATAGAATAGACACGTACTATAATAATGACTTTGTTAAAATGTTCACAAGTCAGAGCGAACTCCTTCGCCGGGTCCGGGCGGAGGAGCTGTCAGGGAAGTCGGCCCTCCCGCTGGCTCTGCTGCGAATCTTTCGACTTTCTGAGGGCCCGGAGGTGGCCTCTCACCTTTTTTCAGTTTGTTTATTATATCGGTTGTTGTCTCCGCCGTGAGATCTTCCTGGAAGCAGAATACAAAAGTTTCTGTAAACTCAAACTGTCTTTTTTCTCCCGAGCTTTTGTGGACGAATTTTTCGTAATTGAGTGCATGAAAATCTACGAGCTTTTCTTATAACTCCTACAGCTTTTTTATCTTCCAGGTGTTCAGTGAACTAATTCTTCAGAAAATTGTTTTTTAGTTCAGAAGAACAAAACTTTCTTGGCAAGTTTTAATGAGTTTTCGCGATGAGTCTAATTTCATCCGATAGCTGAAAAACGATTATTATAAAAACAGCAGGCTTGGAATTCAAAAATAAGTTCATATCATTGCGACGTACGTAATAATCGTCATTGACTTGAATCATTGGAGCATTGGCACACGCTCCCAAGCATTCGACTTCAGAAATAGTGAACATATTGTCAGAAGAGGTAGCTCCGACTTCGGTGGCGGTAGCGTTGCAAACTGCTTTGAGAACGGAGTCAGAATCTCGGAGCCAACATGGAGTACACGTGCATACTTGTACATGATATTTTCCCATGGGTCGTCTGTTGAACATGGTATAAAAAGTGGCGACTTCGTAAACTCTCATGTTCGGCAAATTGAGAATCTCTGCAACTTTGTGCATTGCGGATATCGGAAGCCAGCCGTGTTGTCTTTGAGCAAGATCGAGCAAGGGCATCATAGCTCCGCGTTTGTGACCTTCGGGATAAATGGCGAGTATCGCCTCGATTCTCTTCTTGTTGGCATCGTTAAACTCGAAGGGAATACTCGGATTGTCCTCTTTTGAGTCACGATGCTGCGAAGCAATTAGTTTGTGTTATTTTCGAAAAATAAGAAAACAAAACCGATCAAAGTTTTTGAAAATGTTATAATTTTCTGTAAACTCACAACGAACAGATGATCCGATCTCTGAACAGCCGAAGTTTGAACTCCTCTAAGATTTTTTAAGGCCTGTCAAACGACAACGAAAACATTGGGGTTATATAAGAAAAAAAACAGGTTAGAAAGTTCGATTTTATCATTAATTCAACTGTTTCTATCGCTTGGGTTTCTTACCGAGAGGCTGCAAGCCTTTCGCAGAGACGCGAGCATTGTTCAACGATTCTACGACACCGATTTGACTAATTGTTTCTTATTCGAAACGCAATTAATTGCAATTACAGAGAACCATCGAGTTCGGTGAAACCACGGTCGTACATACAGGTCTGGAAACGACGGTGGTGGGGGATGGGTCGCTTAACGTCCAGTGTTTGTAGCTTCCATGTTTGGCCGCATGGTGCGCATTGGAAAAGGGATGTTGTGTGCGAAAGAGACAGCCATATGTCTCTTGGGCACAGTACATGCACTCTCCATTATAATTTTTTCGTATGAAAATCATTATTGTTTTTCGTTGAAATCGTTAATTCAGGGAAATAAAAATAAAAAAGCACAAGTGGAGTTTTATGATAGACATAGGACCGGGACCGGGATCAAGCAGGAGAACGTGTTCGGGAAAAACCAAAAACAAACTCTTGTAGATGTTTTGAAACTACTTTTAATTTTTAGCCAGTCGCTTATGACAGTTTTTTTTTTGCCTGCCACTTTTTAAAACGTTCTGGGTTTTTTGGCACTTAAAAAACAGAGCTCTTTTCTTGATTCGATTTATACCCTGTTTTGTAGTGAGGTACCGCACAGGATTTCGTTATTTTAATGCAATCAATTTATTAAAGATTTTTAAATTGTTACACGAATAATTTTTAGAGGTGTAAATTTGGCTCCCCGCCATGAATTTTTCGAAAGGTTTCTGATTTCAATCGTTTGTGTGTCGTTTGTAGAGTATTTTTGAGAACAAAATAAACGTTTGTGAAATGAGTTTGTCACGAAAAAATAAAAAATAAAAGTTTCGGTGCGGACTTTTCTGGGAACGAATCTTCCTAGATTCAAAAAAACCGAATGAAATTCGATTGACGGTCTTTTTTTTTGTTACCGGCATTTTTATGCGTTGGGAAAACGAGAGAATAAAACGTTGTTGAATTGTTATAAAATATTACTGAACGAATATTCATACGGTGCACAAAAATGTGATCGCTAAATATTGGCGAATGAATGTCCCTAGCTTGTTATTTGGTTTGTTTATATTCGTGGAGCCTCGACTCTGTGTTTACGTTTACGCGCTCTCGCGCTTGGCCTGCTAAGCCGTTCCGTAGCAGGGATGGTGGGGAGAGCTCACGCCGGGGCGACTAGAAGGGACGACTGGAAGGGGCAGGCGCGAGATCTGGATCATGCGCGGGGCAACGAGGGAGCGAGCGAGGGACTCGCGTCTCGCGTTCATTCAGTCGCCCGCGGGACGCGGGGCGGGGCGGCAAGTAGCGCGCGCGGAGAGAGTTGCATTAGCATCGGTCGGCTAGTGCAATACCGCGTATTATCGTTCGTTGATTGCAACGAAATTGATAAAACAGAGTGCTGAATATGAGTCGGTTAATGAAGAAAATCTTTATATATATAAAATACTTTAAACGGTCTGAATTGTCGTTAAACCAAATAAAAATACAACGATGGATAATAAAAAAACGGAAAATCGTGATAAAATTTTTTATTATTAAAACTATCCAAATCTATAATTTTTACATAATTTTTTATCGCAATTTCCGTTAATTAGAGCTTGAAAATGTGCGCGATTTTTGAAAATAAAAAATGCACGAAAATAAGAGCTTAAAAATATGCGCGATTTCTCGAAAACGAACCATGCACGAAAACGCTATGAAAAGAATATTAGGGTCGTTAAACACAATTCGCTCGTTTGTCAATCGTAACGAATTTTCAATTTTTTTTTTCTTTTGTCAATGAGTTTTCTTCTCGCAAGCGATATTCGACAAGTCGATAGGAAAGCCTCTTGCCCACGATATTATTTTTCGTGCTAAATTATAGGATGAATTATTTTGAATATTTGAGCGAATCACGATTAATAACATCGTGAGTAAGGGCTTTGAGTGACAGACAGTCTAGTGACGGCTGTGTTACAGTTTCGGAAATCGTGTGTATGCTCGCACGCACGCGTGTTCGCAAGCGGAGCTAAGATGCAACCATACATGCGAGTCGCGCAACGCAACGCAAAGCACCAAACGCACGCAAGCCGTAAAGCCATGGGATTGTCGGCAAGAATGACGGAACGAAAGCTATAAATCTACTCTGTAGTTTGCTGTTTCCGAACGCGATACAGTTTCTGTATCGCATATCGAAGTCGCGCAGGCAAGGTCCATGCATATAACCCGGATGCTGCAAACGGTGCAACGCAACGCAATGCACGCAAGGCTTGTATAACCGCAGCTATTGTACAGCATTGCGAATAGTTTTTACTATCGCAATTGCTATAGTACAATAGAACGCAAGCGCCCGTGCACGCGTGCACCCACGTGAGCACGCACGATTTTCCACGAAACTATGGCACAAGTTGCCATTACACTTTCTATCACTCGTCGTCAACCTTATTCTGTTGCTAAAAGACAATTTATTGACCCAAGAGAAAAACATTTTTTGAGTTAGCGGGACAAAGAAACATTGAATGAATATTTTTATTTCGTGCATGAGTTTGTTGACGTGGAAATTAAAAAAAATTTTGACGTCTTAATCACGCGTTTACTATCTCGGAAGTGTAAAAAGTTAATATTGGTGTTGTGTGACTTAGTGCATTTGAATTTTGAACTATGATGAACTATCGTTTTCAACGTTGGAAAAACGACGCTGCTGCTGCTCGTCTGAATTCAGAATCATGCAGGATTTGGGAAAAATCGAGTGAAAATTAATCAACTGCAATGAGTGTCCTGCAACGGAAGTGGATATTAACTGTGCGGACTATTTCGGAATTGCGGACTTTTCGGTTCTGCCAAAGGTAGGTTCGTTATTGAGGAGGGGAACAAGACATCGACGAGTGAGTACATAATTCCATCATTTTTATTGGTTTCATTTCTGTGCATAGCAATTTTCAGTATCAAACTGTTGGGCTTTCTTTGATTTTAACTATTATTTTTGAAAGAATTCGATTTCCATTTCAATCGTTAATTTTTAAAGGATAAAATGTTTTTTCTCTTACTGACCGTGGATTGATTGATGAAATGAGGAATGAATACTGTATTTTTTTTGGTCTGTAGAATTTTTCCATTTTAACATTCCAAAATATTCTTATATAATCCCTCATAAAATAAAATTTAGGAATAGACCAGCAGGGGTAACATCTGAATCAGTTCAACAGACCATCCATATACTTTTGCATTTATGAATCAGTTTTATCGTTTTTAGCATTTCAAAAATCAGTTGCGACCCGTATGGTACACACCAGTTTCCTTGACTGGTTCGGAAAAACTTGTGCAAATTTTGTTTTTTCTTTTTCATAAAAATATGCGTCTTACAAACATTTTTATTGTAATATTCATGTTCTACAAACGATTTCGCATTGATTTACGTACAATTAGACTCATTTGGTTTAAAAAAGTAGAATGGGCGGGCTAACTTCACGCTACTTTTTATTTTTGATTTTTTCGCGATAAACTCATCTCACAAGCGTTTATTTTGTTCTCACAATACTACAAACGATTGAAATCAGAAAACTTTTGAAAAGTTCATGTCGGACGGCCAAGTTCACGTCCATATAATTTTTGACGAAATAAATATCGAGAACACGTGAAGAGAGAACATAACGGTTTAAATTAGGACTGTATATAGCTTGTAACATCCCCCTATCACAGCGCCATGCCGTGGCAGCGGTGAGAAAAAAAAGCTTGGACATTAAGAGGCCCACATGCTGCCTATGCAATGCTACTGTCGTTTCCAGACCTGTATGTACGACCGTGAGTTCGGTGAAACTCGAAGTTGTCAGAATGGGGGCGAATAATTATTATCGAGACGGAACAGAGCGCCACTTGCGACAAACCGGGGAATCTGTAATAAATTCGAATCGACGTTTTGTTTTGCTCGTTTTGTTCGTCGTTCTATAATGTTTGAAAATGAATTACTTGTAAGAGAAAAATGTAGGTGTAACGTTGAACTGTCTTTGTTTAGTGAAGCACAGTAAACAGTGGTAAAAAAAATATTTTGTTTCCAGAATAAAGAAATTTGTTGTTAATTTACTAATTATAGATAGGCTAAATATATATATTCAGACAAAACATTCAAATTCCAAATCAAATATTTCATCTCAAAGGTTCACTGTTCCATTTCTTATCGAATAAAATCCGAGACAAAAAGATGCAATGTACTTTGGAGTGTATATTATCATGATTAAAATCTTGGTACGGTGCACGAAACGAATAATCTCATTCGAATTCAACGACGAGACGAGATCAAGAATCATGAAGCTATTTTCATCATTTTGATTACAATCTGGGATTTAGAAATAATTGCAATTATATTTATAGCATAGAAATTAATCAGTTCTATAATTGAAAGCGTTAAAATATCTACTACTATGATGAGATGCTTATAGTAGTTTTTTCATGTTGAAAGGCTCGTCAAATTTTTTAATTTTGGAATGTAAAAAAAATGGTTATCGGTATGATCTTAAGATCGATCAATCAGATATTTATATCATAGAAAAGTGTTTATTGAGCATAGTTACATATTACAATTTTCAATAATACAATAATAATAATAAAAGTGTTGATGACAGTAATGAGATATAATAATAACGATGATACTTTTTCAACAGATAATTATAATGCAATATTACACTTATAAACGTAATAGTTATAAAAAAAAAGAATTCTCATTCGTATGGGGGCTTGACTAGCATATTAAAAGCATAGTAAAATAAAGCACGTCGGAAATATTGAACCGAAGAATTCGATTAGTTCTCGAAGGATATGATATATACGTTATTGAATATAATTCACTGATTTCCTTTGTTTTCTTGAAATAAATAATGCAGTTGAAGAAAAGAAAAAAAAAACATTTGTCAAAAATATACAGGTTGTTTAATTGAAATAATTGGTATTAGATCAACACCAAGTTCGTATGTAAGCTTATCTCGATAGAGGCTTTAAAAAGGGGGGAGAGGGATCATATTTTCTTGAGAGTATAAAATTCATTGATATTGGAAAACGAAAGAAAAATGTATACAACCTCCAATAAATATAATAGTCTTGCATTAAAATACGTTTCGCTTATGAGATACATTTTTTCCTCTCTTTTTTTTTCTTCTTCTTCTCTTTATTCCTCATCGTCCATAAAAAGTACTTAAAATAGAGTGTCTAGTCTAGGCTTTCGTGTTCTATTCTAAAATTTGTATCAAGAGGATTTATCGTAAGACTTTATACGTGATTATACGATGACGTACATTATACTTTTGTTTCTTATCGTTTGTTTTTGGGTTTTTTTTTCTTCTTTCACTTGTTCCTCAGTTTTTATCGCTCATTATTATTGCATTTTTCCGAATGATTGTTTCTTTTGTTTTCTTCCCTTTCGCCAGCCTAACTACTTGTTTTTTTTGTTGTTGTTGTTGTTTTTATATATTTCACTCGCACGTGATTGTTTTACAATTCAAATCTTATTCCATTTCTGAGACGAACTACATTTTTTTATATAAATGTTTGAATACTGAATAAACATATGGTCTTAGTCGACGTTGTCGCTGCATGCGATATTCAAGATCGTTTTTTTTTAATCGAGTTTTATTTTGAAAAAATTACTTCTTCTGTCAATATATATTTGTTCACACGAATTCTTCAAAATCTTAATCTAAATTGTCAAAGTTTTTTCAAATTTCTTCATATCTTGGGATTAGCAAATTCGAACTTGTATAAAAAGTAGAATCCAAGATATTGGATATTGGGGTCAGAGATTTTTGTCGAGAAAATTCATTAATTTGAACTAAAACTTGAAAACTATGCGGATTTGCCAAACCTTAACGAACATCTTCAAGAATCGACGTACATCAATGAAATATTTAAGTTTTTTTCAATGGCAAGAGCACATCGTGAGTCAAGAGTATTCATCGACGAATCGTTGTTGAAATAATCCACCAGAATTCTGTCTATACATAAAAATGAAAGGATTCGAAGGAGCACGAATAAGGAGCGGTATACGGTGAGCGGAGTATTCGAAACAGCGTTTTCATCGATTGTAAAAAGTATCGATATCGGAGATAAACACGTCGCGTCGTCAAACTCGTCGCACACAATAATGGCGCTTCTATAATTACGTCACAAAGTTTTATACTTTTGGTCAAAGGGCGAGAGAGAGAGAGAAAGAGGCAACGGCGAATCTCTTAGCCATTCGGCGAAAGCCCATCGAACTGATTAATACTTAAATACGAGAATACAATACACGTGCCTCATACAAAAAGACATACAATTTTGAATATCTATATCAGCCAGATATTTTCTCGCTCCTTTTCTTTCATTTTTTTTTCTCCCTCTTACACAAAAACATTTATATATTATTGGGTACAAATATCGGAGATCGAGGAACTTATTTTCCGAGGAAAAAAGAAAACGATCGAACGTCTTTCTACTTTGATCCTTTGAAATATTAAAAAAAAAAAAAAAAAAAAAAACATCGATTCATATGCGACGAGTGAAAAAAATGATTGAAAATCTTTTGTTTTTCGGAAGTGAAAGAATAGAGAACGAAATTATATAATGACTCGTTCACGATCACGAGTCGCTTCGTGCCGACCAACCCAGATTAATAGTAGCTTATAATCCTATTTCTAGATCACGTTTGTGGATTAGCGGCGCGTCGATTTTTTAACGTGGTGCTTCCTTCATGAGCTGATAGTCGTTCTCGGCCATGCGATTTTCGCATCGATTCGTTTATAAGCGAATAGGCAGTGAGAGATTTCCTGTGGGCATTCCTGATCGCCGAGTAGAGTTTCTGAAAGAAAATTTGAATATAAATTAAAAGGATTGGACAAATTTCGTTGAATAACAAAAAAAATCAAATTCATTCAAGGAGATTTTTAGTAAAATGATTTAATTTCGTGTTTTTTCAATCTTTACGTAAAACAAAGTTTAAATTTACCCTCGCCTTGCACCAGTTTGAATAGCCCGTAGTCCTGAGGATTCGTGCATCTTATTTTGTGGGCAAGAATTCGACAAACATCTCGCGTATTCATGTTTGGTCGTATCGGAAGAGTTCGCGTGTTCAGCGAGCCATGAAGTTCGTCGGGTACCAAAATTCTCAACACCGAGGAACAATCGGGTGTTCCACATCCCTGCAAAAATTTTTATTATTTTTTCTTCAAACGTTCAAAATTTTGTCTCGAATTTTATGAACCAGAAATTGTTCTCGTTAGCAAAACCGAATGAAAAATCATATTTTTAAAGAAATTTTGTTGATTCGAAATAATCGGATCTTATTCACGAAAACTCTGAGGCTTGCTGCGCTTGGATTTTTCAATACTTTATTCCTCACAGATGGTCGATATCAATGAGCGAATGGTCCGTGTATTCGACCCCTTTTAATTCGATAACAACTAAACCTATTTGATTAAAATTTGAGGAAAACAGAGCTCGTGATATAAACCAATTGACACGAATAAGAATTGGGAATTGAACGAAAAACATTAATGAACAGATGTACAAAATAAAGAAACAAATAGGAATAAGAGTTTTCGAATAATTTTATTCAGAAACGAGACGACAGAGAACGTGCGTATAGACGAATCGAGGAGAGAACAAATAAACACAAACAACGAACACACAACAAATTTACAAAATAAATCAGTAGAAATACGAATTTTTGAATATTTTTATTCAGAAACAAAACGACATGGCCAATGAATGTGAACGAAAAAAATTCAACAATAGAAAATCGACAATGGACAATCATAAACATATATAAATAAACAAATTAAACAGATCAACAAAAATACGAGTTTTCGAATTGTTTTTATTCAGAATCGAAACGACGGTTCACGCTGCTTATATTTGTTGATTTTTGTCACAAGAATTCAATCTTTAAAAAAGAAAAAATATAATAAATGGAGAAAATAGAAAAATTTAGAACGTTTTTTGATACCAAGAGAGGAGCAGGTAACATCTCAGTTCGTTTGGCTATTTGGTTGGTTCTTTTAGTTGTTGTCAAATCGTAAAATAAAAAATCCGAAAGTCCAAGTAGTTAATTATAAATTATTGCTCACGTTCAAAGTAGACATGGTTCCTTGGCTCGATTTAAATGTTTTGAGTACGTGCACAGCGCTGGACAATGTTGTTAGATAATATCCACCCTCGCCAGTTAAGAGGGAAGGATGAAGAAGGCCCCACATGTATTCAGCCTCGACTTCGGCATCGACCACTTTTCCTCGTACCAATACCCACACGAGCAACGGCAAAAGATCATCGGCTCCCAAGGTCACGTGTCTTCCGGAGTTGGCGTGTTTCACCTGTGAATCGACGATCGAATGAATCACAAATTTATTCATAACGACATTGCAATAAAATTCTATTTATAGTTCAAACATATTTGATCATTGTTTGATGCTCGATAGATTTTGCTTGTTGTAAACGTTTTGTCACGATAATATTATTTCGACAAATAAAACGACGACAAAAATGAGGCATTTATTGAATTTTCTATTTCGATTATTGAATTTATTGAAAAATCGCAAAATTTGGCTTTTTATAAATAAAATTCAGTCAGTTTTAAATTAACTCATTAAAAAATAAATAGTTACCGAATTAAAAATGGCGGAAATCGCAGCCAGAAGATTCTCCAATTTTTCCAGAGGAGAGTCAGACTTTTGCAAACGATCGATGTACCTCAAAATCTTTTCAAGACTCGCGTCGGATGGTGGTATGATTTTTGGCTATCGACATAAGTCATTAAAAGTTAGTTACAAAAAAATATTAAGTAAATATCTTCAAATATTTTAAGGTTTTGAAAAAATATGAAAAAGTATGAAAGGCTCGAGAAAAATCGATTGTGACGTTTATCCAAAATTTAACATTTCGATTATGTTGCTTGACAGTTTAAAGTAAAAAAAATTCCCAATTTTTGCTCGAATTCTTGTTTTGCGATGTCGCAGACAGCACCGATTGAGAATTATTTAAAAAAAAATCATTTTCGATCAATACAGTAGAAAAATATGAAAAAAAAAGTGAAATTATGAGATGATTGTATGGAGAGTTATTTGAAAGTATCGATCGCTCGATCTGGCTGTTCCGAAAAGATCGAATATAGGATAAAAGACGTAATCTCGTCTTACCCTTACTCCCAAATCTTGTATGTGTTTTCCCTGAGCATACTGTATGCTTTCGGCGAGTGTTTGAAGTGATCCCGTGCTACCGTAATGATCAACAAAAAGTCTGTACACGTGTTCCCTGAGTGGTCGAACTACCAGTCCCATCATAACGCCCTCGAGTATCGCGTCAAGATTCAAAAATTCGTTGGCCTTCAATTTGAGTCGTTCCTTCTCGACTTCCTTCTCGAATTCACGCTCCCCGTGTTTGACAAGATAATTTTTCATGCCGGACATGAATTGTCGTATGTTTCTCATTACGATGTGAGGACTCGCCTCTTTGCCCTCTTTTGTACATTGAATAAAATTCTCAATATTCTGGGAGAAAGTAGTTGTTTTGTCAGCTGCTAATTGCAGGGCATATGATCTTATCGTTGACCCAGTTCCAGCCGCGTCTCTATTCCTCAAGGCTTGTAGTCTTGGAGGTGCTGAAAAAAATTAAAAAATAAATTCTACAATGAATAAATGTTGATTATATTGTTTGTCATTTTATTTGTTTGTTCTTTATTTTTGAGTCATGAATTTCTTAGCAATCAGAAGAATCAATTTTTTTTTATCAGCAGAAATAATCGTACATGGAAACTTTGATGAAAAGAATTTGTTCATTGTCCAAGCGCGTTTATTTTTCTCGCTCTTATCTGTTGAAGTAAAAAAATAAAAAAAATTAAAAAAAAAAAAAAGAAAAAAGAAAGAATGAAAAATAATAATAAGAGTTTCGCATTGCCTCGCCACACGTCGTTCGATCGTAACGATATACGATTGCGATATAAATCCTTACTCTTTAGAACGACGATACCACGATGAAATTTTTGGCAAAGTTCATGAAACCATCGACCAATTTTTTGAAATATGCGACGCGTCTTGATGGTGAATTTTTGGGATTCCCCGGAGCTAATCTCGAGCGAGCAAGTTATCATTTTTGGTGAATTTCAATAATGCTCCTACGATCGTTAAGATTGAAAAAGAATTTATCTTCGTTGTTTTAAAAACGACGAGGACGATGCCGATTGGCTTCTTCTTTTTTCCATGTAAATGTCGCTATTTTTTGGTCAAATTCGACCAATGTTTTTTTCATAACTCGATCGTTTTTTACGGTGAGCACATTAGTTGCGCTACACAATCACGTGACGTCGGAATCGCGCAAAATATTTGAATTCTCTGATCTCCGATGTTCGACATACGAAAGTGCGGTACGACCTGCCACGATATTTGGTGGACAGTCGACAAAGATGAAGAAACGTTCTCACAGTCATCAACACTCACTGACAAATTTACAATCGAAAAAAAAAAGTACAAAGAAATATTCGTACGAATGAGTATACCGAAGAAGAATAGTAAATCTAGCGATTTTCCTTTCTTATGATTCGTCGCGGATGAAACAAATGAATATTTTTTTTTTTTTTCTTCAAACAATAAAGCTGACGAAATACGCTGTTTTTATTGCAAATAATTATGCATTTATCTCGTGCCCCAATCTCGGGGTCTTTCAAGTTTTTTTTTTTGTTTCTTTCTTTATTTCACCACTTCCTCTTCGCTCAGAGACAAATTGAAAATGTTTGAATCGTTGGAACGTTGGACCGATCAACGTCTCGACGTTGCGAAGCTTCTTTTTCGACTGATCAACTATTTTAAACGTTTCGCAGCTTCGACTGAGTTCAGTACAATGCAATCCTATCGTAAATGACAAAGAGAGAGGGAGAGAGAGAGAGAGAGAGAGAGATAGAGCAACGCTCATATAAGCTCTCTCTCGGTCGCTATCTGCTTTATGTACTTTGGAAAAATGGTTGACAGGAAAAAGTGGGGACTTAAGATGCTCGGGTAAGGGGGCGGTCACGCAGACAGCCTGTTAAAGTTGAATGACAAACGTAATGATAATCTTCACAAATAAGCAAGATCCATTGTCTCGACCCCCAGGTACATCAAATAATCAAATAAACAAAAAAAAAAAAACATCGTAGCCTGTACAAATTTCTTCGAAAAATACGTTTTTTTTTCTTTTTCTTTTACTATACCGTTATTAGGATTTGCTCTTTTACGATATAAACACATAAAATACCAGTAGTGATTTAAAAATAAAGACGATGGTTCAAAACCCTCGAAGCTATTGAATTTAACGTAAGCCCATATAATGTCATTGAACTCGTATGATCAGCTGTGACCAGATATAATTATATTTCGATGAATTTTATCACGGCAATTAAGAGATCAATGGATATTCGATGATGTTAATAAAGCTGAATAAAATCGACGATGAAATACATTTTTTTACGAGAAAAATATAACTTTTTTCATTTTGAAGTGTGAACATTACGTTTGATTTTATCACACAGAAAATTCGTTGAAAGTTTGAAGAAATATTTTTCAAGATTTATTCTTTGAGGTTGAAAGACGTATCAGGAAATATTATCGCTTCGTTCGAGGGTACAACGTCATTATTTTTACCAAGATTTCAGTGAAAAATAGATTTAACGAATAATGGTGGGTGGAACGACGAGAATTTATGATAAACGTTTAACATAAAACAGTCACAAAATGAGTCACTTCGAATTTGCGTTAAAAAAGATTAAATTTTTGAGACTGTTATCTAATAATTATAAACAAATTGCGAGATTATTGAACAAATAAGAAGTTGGAATTTGAAACAACGATAGACGCGAATTTATGCTTACAGTATAAAGCCTCGAATTGCTTGCTCAAGCATGTATTTAAGCAATCCTCAAGAGGTACTGTGACCGTACAAATATTTGTGTAGAATTCCTCGGGAGACCACGAAATGACCTGCCCCGGGAACTGCACTATTTTTCGTACGTACGGAGGGCAAACCGAAAATTACATACACAGTGTCCTGAAAGTCACACACAAGAGCGAATAAATCGTAAAACTTTGAAAATAAAAGTTTTTCTCTTTCTTTAAAGCGATAAAATATTTAGAATAGATTATTTCGAAATTGAAAACTGATTAGTATCAATTAATCGATCAATACCAATCGTAAAATAAGTATCAAGGATGATGAATGCTAATTAATGGAGTTAATTGTCACTGAAGAAAGTGACAAAATCATTTCCTGAGAATAATAAGACTCATGGATACTTAATGCTTGGAATATTGTATTTGAAACAGCCTGTACGAATCGAGTCTGTTGGAATATGAAGTTTCGAGAGCCAGCTCCTCGTTTTGAGTTTAAAGTACACGAGAATGTATATTATACTACTGTAAATACAGGGAGTTGAGAGAGTTAGAGTCAAAGTGGTTCCCTTATTCCTCCACCCTAAAGCCATAAATTCAGAGTTTATACGAGTCCGTAGGACTGCATTCGTTTCTACGATTCACGAAATAGTTGTTATATTGCCTTAGGGGGATTGGCGATTGCTTCCGCGAGGATTTCAGGAAACCCAAATTGTTTTGGCAATCTCAGAAAGCACATTAAATCGTAACAGTTAACGAGGGACTCGTGACACTCTTTGGGGCGACAAATTTTATTTATAATTTTATACTACGTAATATGAAAATTGAAAAACAAAAAAAAAATAAAAAAACAATCGTTCGGGTCCCACGAGATGGTATCCAAAAATAAAAAAATGATTGCTAAAAATTTCTGAAGCTCCGATATCAAACTGAAAATTGATCGAATTCATTGAATACTATTGCGTTTAAAATAATCCATTTACGATTATGAAAATTCTACGTTTCTGTAAACAGATTTTCAACAATATATTTTGACCGAACGTTTGGAAATATATTGGTCAAACTATTGATAAAAATGAAAATATTTTTCCACTCTCGAAGCTCATTTGTTGCAATCGTTTTGCTGCGCATTGCTGCATTTTTTGCGACGTAGAATAAAAAGAATGGTGAGATATGGGAGCAGGGTGATTGGACGAATTTCATAACATTGTTGTGCTCGAAGATGAGGCACGAGGGGAGGAGGAGAGTATCACCGATGAAATAATTTAATTGCGATGTAAAACATCGTGGGAAAATAACGCTTCATTGGAGAGCGTTGGTGCATGTGTTTTTCTCTTGAAATTACACACATAAAAAGGATTTCGATGGAGTATCAAAGACGCGGAATTTACGTCGTTGGTATATCGACGATTATTCCCCGGGAACAATGAGCATTAGACAAGCTCAGACAGAACTTATACGCGTGTACAAAAATTCATACACTCGAGCATCTACACACACGAAGTTAAAACTCTGATCCGATTCGACGTCACGTAACGCATGTGTTGTGCAACGTGTCAATTAACTTGTGCGAGTTGTTTGAGCTGTGATTCGTATTTCGTTGCATTTCGTGAGTCGTGATCGAAGATAGCGCGCGATGAAATGCGAAATGTTCTCGAAAATCTTGATCAACTCCAGTTCGCAAATAGCTTTATCATTTTTTTGGCCCCATTAAAAGGAGCGCGTTGTATCCTGGTGATCTTGAAAACAAAAAAAAAGAAATAAAAAATCGAATGAATCGTGTTTCTTTTAGAAAATTTTCAATCCTCGTTATCATTTTGAAGTTCTAGAAACAATTTGGCTGTAAAAATGTTCGATAATTTTCTCGAATTTAGTATTATATCGAAGCATTTGCTTCACAGGCAGGAAATACATTTTTATTTGTTCTCAGATTATAATCGTGCGCGCGATCGTGCCGATCGTGCATGATTTTAATCTCTTAAAAATCAAAAACTCTTTTCAACGATCAATTGTTCATTGGTGGGCACGACTCGTTATCAACTATTACCGTTACTGTCTTGTACGAGCTTATCGGGTGAAGTGAATACGAGAGAAAAAAAAAACCGTATCTAGACACGATATCGAGGATTAAAGTTTAAAAAGATAGATCAGCTATCCAAGAATGTGTATTTCGACGAAGCTAAAAATGATTGGAATGTTTCAACGCGTTTAAATAAACGTGTCGCGATAAGATTAACGTATTCAACATCAATGATCAATTCAAATTTATCGATGAACAAATAATTGCATCGTTGTACGATTTTTTTTTTTTGCAGAATATCTAGAAACCTAAAAAAAATATCATTCCATCGTAAATGAATAATTTGTTCAAATATTTTTCAATTTTTCGTGCAGTGGGATTGAGTTTTTAGGAGAAAAGTTTCGTCGCATTAAAGTCTCTGAGGATAATTTAAATACTTGGCCAAGCGAGCGAAAAAAAATGTTGACAACATTTATCTTTACAGTGAATATATAAAATATTTGTTTTAAAAAATAACTAAAACTAAAATTACTATCAGTCATTGCTTACGGTTTCTGTCTCAGTCGAAAAATTGAGGAAAAAAGTAAAAAATGCAATTAGCTCGTAGCATTGAAAAAAATGACCAGTACATTTGCGACTGAGACATTGAAATAAATGATTTCTTTCATAAATAGAAACTTACAAAGTAGTGGATCCAGGCGTTCCTTGAAACTTGTGTTTCTCTTGATTCTTTCGACGTCGCTTTCATCGGTGTCGAGCATCGTTTCCCATTCTGAAGGATCTTCGGTACGTTCGTTTCGGGATTCAGGTGTTTGATTTCTCTCCATTCGCCTCTCGACGTTGTCGTACGACGAGTTTCTATCGCTGTACAATGACTCGGTGGTCTCCGGTGATTTGAGTAATTCCGGATACCTTTGTAATATTATACTCTGCACGGTGAGCGTGTTGCCAACTACGTCGCGCTCGGACTCGTCGTCCGGAAATTTTCGGGTCACTGGATCGCCCTCGTAATCGGCATCGCAGTCGTAGTCCGCCTCACCATCGTCTCCTTCGTTTCCTTCGTAAAGTAAAAAAAAATAGTTATCGAAAAGTGGAAAAAAAAACATGCAGCATTTGGCTTGAAAGTAAATTAGTAACTTAAACTACAAAAACTTGTTGAAATAAAAAAAAAAAATGAGTACGACTGATTGAAATGATGAATAAAAGAAAATTTGACAAAAGAATTTACCGATAAATTCCCAGCTCGAGTCGACCGCCCAGGAAGTATCGTTGAAAATTTTGTTCCTGATTTTTGGTGGTTGAACGGGTTTAGCACGTGGTATTTTTTTGATTTCTCTCGTACCAAGACGTTTAGCAAGATTATCAACGGATGAGGAAATAAGGGGAGTTTTGTCCTCGGTCTCTTCGGATTCGTCCCAGTCGATCGGATGCAATTGATTCGACTGATGGCCGACCGGTGTTTGAAACCATCCTGGCTCGCTGTGACGAAATTTGTTGGTCATCGGATTATTTTTGTTTCTTCTACGCGGCACCATCGCTACGCTTTGAGCGATGGCGTCCGCTGGCTCAGCGTAAAATGGACTGCCCTGCTTCGATTCCGGTGTCATTGGACTGTTGGTCTCCGACTGTGTCAAAATCAAACCGAGCTTGTTTTTCGGTGGTGTCATTGTATTCGGACTGTTCAGAGAATTGGCGCTGCCTGTAATACAAAAATCGAATAAAAAAAATGAGAAATAATCAACTGAATATATTTCTTTATTTTTCGTAAAAAATTCGTATGAAATCGATCATTATTTTAAAAAATACTCGAGTAAATCGATCCAGAAAACATTGAAATTGAATAATTTGACTAGAGTATTCTTGAAATGTACTGAAAATCAAGCAAAAACTCACAAACTCGTGATAGCAGATCAGGTCGTTTTCCCATGCCGGTTTCCTCGGGCGATCCAGACTCGGGGCTTTTGTGATCGAGGATAGGTTTGAAGCTGGTGAATTCGGGGCTGGTGACTTCCTTGTAGCTGAGTTTTTCATTTCCATTAGTTTTATCGTTTCTTAATACGAGTCGATCGGTTCTGGCGATGAATTGTTCGTTCTCGAGGAGTCTTTCGTTGGGAGAACGATCGGAAGGGCTGACGATTCGATCGATGGATACGAGTCGATCGTTACAATTTTTCGTCGTTCGTTCCTGATTGGTATTTTGGATTTCGTTGCGTTTGAGTTTGTCGTTGGGTGACCACGTCGAGTGGTTTGATCGATCGGTCGTGTTCCATATGTCCTCGTAATCGGATACCTTGTCGCCGGGTGAGCTTCGATAATAAGATTCCAAAATATCCGATTCTTGATAATGTTGAGAATTTTTTCTCGCTTCCCGATCTCTTCGTCTCTTTGATTTGCTTGTACCCGAAGGCGTCGTTGGAGATAAAACGTTTGGTGTTTTTGTACCGATGCTCGAGACTAGCTTCGACGTGGGTGAGAGCACCGGCGTTGTCGAGGACAGGGCTGACTTTGACGAGGATAGATTCGACGTTAGAGACTTGTTGGAGCTCCCGCTCTGCGGACTCAACAGAGACGTGTTTGGATCCGATGGAGTGTTTTGCTGTGAACAATCGAAAGAAATCTCGCTTAAGTTTCAAGCTTATTGAGACAATGAGTGTTGCGCTCCATTGTGAAAACTACACTGAGAAAATAGTTTAATTCAGCATTGTAACCGTCTCTATTATTCGTGTTAAAAACAAAAGGAAACGACGCTGCTTTATTTTTTTTTCTCTTAAATTCACATGGACAATCGACATTAATTATTCATGTGCAGCTGCTATCGGATTGAATTTTTCAAAACATTTACACTATTTCTATAAACTCGCTGAATTTTTATCGTATAAATATTCATTTTTTTCAATATGGAGAAAGTGCTTTCGTACGAAAGTTCAATAACGTTGTTGAGCATTTTCAACATTATTCTATTGAATATCAAAAGAAATTAAACGCATTGTCGAAAATAATAACAAACTTGATTCTGTTTGGTAATTTTGAAAGTAAATGAGTCAATTAATCATTCGAAACAAATTATATTCTCAGCGAAGTGAATTTTTAAATCGAATTTTTTGTTGCTTGATTCACCTGTGAAACGATTGCGTCATTGGCTTGATTGACGTTGAAGGTAACGGTGGTAGTGACCGTGAAATTATTTTGGCTCTGAGAAACTCCCGGTTTGGCCCATCTGGGCGGAGGTGGTGGAGGAGTTTTGACGTTTTGTGATAATGAATTATTATCCATAATGACGTTTCTGACATCTGGCAATAGTGGCGAATTAGAATTCGACAAGTTATTAAAGTTCGATATATTTTGATGAAAATTAGAAGATGTCGATGTGCACATCGTAAATTTATTGCTACGTGAGAATTCAATTTTTGTACTCTCGTTAGAATGTTTCGTGGTGTCAATATTAATTCGGGATTCCGTAGGGCTGAGAACATTATTTTCGACGTTGTGAACTATCGGCGACGGGCAACGTACGCTCTGTACGAGGTTCGGCGAGATCAATTGTTGAGACAATTTTTCACACGGTGATATTTTATCGAGACGCTCTTTCTTGCCGTCCATAGGCTCGTTGAATGTTGTGAGATTCAATGTATTCGGTGGCGTTGGCCTTGGCTGTCTTGGCAGTGACGAGGCGAACGTGGCAGTCGTTGTTATCGTGTTTGTTGGCGAAGAATTTGCTGTTGAAATAAAATAATCGTTTTAATACTTTTTTTTTTTTTTAATTTCAATATATATACGTAATAATTATCATTTGAAAAATAACGATTTCAAAGTATGAACAACAATTTTTATTTTACTTTTTCTGCTCAATTTTATTCGCTACTTTCGTTTATAAAAATATCAAAAAATAATCTATTCGTCAAATGAGAATTTTTCTCGTTAAAAAACAACGTTTTGCTTCCCATACTCCAAAAATGTCAATTTTTATTTTTTTATTTTCATTATTGTGCTTTTATGAAGAAAAAAATTTATTTTTGGATAATTTGAATATACTTACCGGTATCGCTGTAAGATATCGGTGCCAAGTTGAGCACTATGCTCTCAGTCGTTGGCGTGCATGCATTATTATTATTGCCTAAAAACCAAATTTACCCATTGATGAGAAATATAATAAAGAAGAGTAAAAAAAAAATACACAAAGTGTGTACATTTGACAGATTATTTGACGAATAATGAAATGTAATTAAACAGTAAATTAACTGAAATTTTTTATGACGCTGAGACGAGCATGCTTTACATACATATATATATATATATATAATGAAAAACGATTATTCGATTTTTCGTTGAACCAAAATAATGGTGAAAACAAATTTCAACTACAATCTTTAATTGACGTGTATTTTTTCTAGTATTATAATGTCGCAGCTACTTTGGACAAGTGGTTCAAGGACTCGCGAGTGCTTTGATGACAGTAATGAAAATTCTCTCGTACGTGCAACGTACGAGGGGCACCGTTTCCTCGATGCAAATTTCTCAACTACGACGAATAATTCCTTTCAACAACATCATATTAATTCGTGATAATACTACTCAACTTTTTTACCTTTCTTAGAAGCGACACGAAGATGGTTTTTTTTTTTATTTTTATTTTTTTTTTTTATTCTCAAATTACTGTCTACGTGAGAATTTTCAACTTTTACTTATTCACCAACTATTGTACTACATTTCATTCAATTTTGTCGTGGAAAAAAATTTTGAAAGTAACAGAAAAAAATCGAAAAAAAAAAAGTGAAAGAAAATATTGGAAATTATTTGTCTTGTAATATTCAGAAATTAATGCAACTTAGAAAACAGCTAAATGCTTCGACTTGATTATCGATTGATTAATTATCAAATAAATAGAAATAATAAATGAACGAAAGGTGCGAAAATATGATTATTTTTACCTCCGTGAAAGCTGCTCAGGCTCGACGTATTGCTGCTGCTACTTTCCGGAGGTTTTGGATTGGCCATTGGATACCTCCAGAATTCCTGACCCAAAAGTGCGAGCGAGGAGAGCTGCTGTCTGTTTTTAGCGTCTCTCATCGCCCTTGGCAGTGTCAGTTGCACCGGTAACTCGTCACTGCTTGCCAAGATAAATGTGCAATAATAGAAAATTTAATTTCGAGATTTATATCGATTTTAAAAATAATGACAGTCGAAATTTTTTTGATAGAAAAATGAGATTTCAAAGATGAACTACTGTTCAAATCTGCATCGTTGGCGACGCACCAAAACCTCTTTTATATCCTTTCAAACGCTCGAAATTTTTCGAGAGCCCAAAAAAAAAAAAAAAAATCAAATAATCTTGATTTTTTGTATCCAGAAACGAAATTTTGAGCGAATTTCAGAACGATCAAAGATTAAAAAACAAAAAATGGGTTTTCCTGCTGCGTTCCAACGATGTGAACTTTAGAAACGTCAATTTTTCTACCACTTCAATGAAAGGAGGAAAAAAAAAAAGATTTTTTCGTTGAATAAATAACTCACCAGCACTGGGAGTAGTGTGCGATCAGCGAAGGGATATTGTCGAAACGATTTTCGCTCGTTTCGAGGCTCAATTTTCCTTTATTCGCTTGAATGAGGTAGTGCTCGATGTAAGGCCCTTTGCCGGATGGCAATCTGACCGACAGTGCCATGGTATCGCTCTGACTGGATTGTCGAACGACAAAATTCTGCAAAAGAGGATAAACGAAAAATAAAAAACAACAAAAACAACAAAGATCGTGAAATATTGGTCTCCTGGGGCTGCTTCGTCACGATTTTTATTTTCCTCTGTCAAACGATCGATTTTTCCTCATCGCACTCTGTCGAACCTAACGAGGGGGATGAAAAAACTGAACACTCCGACTCGGTGTAATTGCAGGATGCATTCTCGTTTTTTTTTGTTTTGTTTTTGTTTTTTATTTTTATACCGCGAACAGCGAAACGCGTCCGGGGATATTCGTAAAGAGAGGCGAGATGGAAATGCGACGATTAACAATGCTCGGGAAACAATGAACGAGATCCGAAACAATGACGAGACAATACGAGCGAGAAAACGAGCCTGCCTCGCCCCTCGTTTCTACAGGCTCACATATTTTGCACTGATTACTCTTTCACCAACGATACTTTTTTTTTTTTTTCGTTTTTTTTGTCATTTCGCCTCCACACAAATGGAGATGAAGAATTCTCGGATTTCGATATGCACCAGAAAATACAAGTTTCGTTTCATTTGCATTTGGGGCACAGTTTTTGTTGTCTTTTTTTTTTTTTTTTCCAGTTTGTATTTCATTTTTTTCTCGTCGATCTGTATCTAATGAAAACGCCTCGTATCGATCTATTCGTTTAATTATTTTTCTTTCAATAAATATGTATTTTTGATCTTTTCTTTTTTTTTAACGGTAAACTAAAAAAATTTGGAGCAACAAGTATTTACTTTTCTTATGGCATTTCCTGAAAAAAAAAAAACCGAAAATAAATGGGAATTGAATTTGTGCAAACAGTTAAAAATGAATATTCAGCTAGCTCCGGAGGTTTTCATTCGTAGAGAATTTACGAGCGTGTCTGTACCGACGGATTTTCCAAGTGCCTCGAGAATATCGTTTCGCAATTCACTTCTGAGGAGTCTTCGAGAGGCAATTATTTGCAACAAATCCGTTCATTGTTACTCAAACTCGGAGGACTTTCACACCGCGTACTTATCGCAGGCATTGACACGATTTAAGGATAGTTGGAAGCGTATACACACTCGCGGACAAATATTTTTATCGCGCATCAACCTCGTTGCGTGTACGATCGAAATTTTAAATGGTAAGAAAAATTTGGAAATTCGTTTTCATTTTAAAATTGATCGAAATTTTTCATCGAGTTGAATCAATTTTTTTTTTTTTACAAAATACAAACAATTCGATCGAATTGATTGAATAAAATTGAAAAAAAACTAAATTACTGTCGAACTGATGTGAATTTATTATGAAAATTCAATAATTCAATGAAATTCGAAAAATTGAATAAAAAAACTGTCAAGTGCAGTATTTTTTTTTTTTTCTTTGGTATGACGAAGAGATTTCGATGTTTAATTGCACATTTAAAATGTCAGCTTTGAAAATAACAGGTTGAAAGCAATTTCTCACGTGGTTGAGTATTTAACGCTAGCAAAGAATTTCTATTAAAAAGTCTTGTGCTTTTAATAGCGGCTCGTAATTTTTTTTAGAACGTCACGGTAGCGGTAACACTATGCACTTTACTTTCAAAGTGTCTCGGTCTTCGTGTCTTGAAAAATTAAAAAAAAAAAAAAAAGTGTTTAAAGAGTGAAAAAAATTGTAAGATGATAATTAGACTGGCGCGCGGTTTTATGTTTCGGTGTTATTACGATAATTCTCACGGTGTCTTGCACCAAAAATATTTCATTCGAATTCATCTCGTCGTAGGAATATTCTCAAAAGTGTCAAATTAACGAACGAAATGGAAGACTCTCGACAATAAATTTGCGAATATTCGACAGAGGCTTCAAAATTTCAACTTTAATTAAGTTTGAGGGAATGAAACAAACAAAAAACGAGAGTTCAAGTTTAAATGATTTTAATTTATGTTTGCCAGACTTTTCGTATTATCTCGTTTTGCTGGGGCCTAACTTTTTATTTCTCCTCTTTTCATTCTCATTCAAAGTAATTTTTCGCTCTTTCTCATTCGCGGCTATATATGAGAGCGGGTACTGGAATTTTGCCAGAGTTCGAGAGTCCGTGGTCGAGCGAAAGCGAGACGAAGAGTAAGAGAGCATGAGAGAAAGGTGAAAAAGGAGAGAAAAAACAAGAAAAAAACAAAAAGAACGAACGTTCGTTCGTGTCTGTGCTGTCTCGTCTTGATAAGAGCAGTAATGGAAGAGCCTTAAAACCGTTTCTGCCAAGTTTCATCGCAATCAACGTTACTCACGATTATCTCGCGACGTTACATTTTCGTCCTTAGCTTTTTGGCAACCGGAGGAATGATCGTAGACAAGCTCGTAGACGAGAGTATAAAAAAAAAAACCGTAAATTTGACGTCAAATAATTTATTTCCGCTGAAGCAAACTCCAAAATTCGTAATAATATAAACAAAATTACGAATAAAAAAAAAAAAAAACAAAATAACAACTTACCCCTTCTTCTTTTCCTTGCAACAAGTGGAAAGCTCCGGCTCTTTGAATCCCCGGAAGAAACCAAATGGGATGGGAACGTATGAGTCGTTCGATCAGTGTTATGTCACAAGCTACTTCGCTCCCAGAGTCTTCCGAAGAGCCGGAAGTCCCTGCCGATGTCGCTGAACCCTCGGACGAAAGCGATTCTTCGCTCTGTAATATATACGTCAAGGATACGTATAATTATTCGAAATTTGACGCATCGCTGAATAAACAACGTAAAATTATCAATTCAACTGACGAGGTTGAGGGAAAGAAAAATCTTTGCAATTGTTCATTGCGGTCTTGTCTGTTGGGGGAATTTATTTTCGAAGATTGGATATATTACTGGAAATATAAAAGAACGGAAATACGCTTGAATGAAAGTCAATTGTGTGTTTCAAACGTGTGTTTATTCGTAATTTTGAATCGAATGCAAAAATTCAGTAAAATTGGACGTCCGAAGAAGCTTGATCGATGGAGACTAGAATCTAAAAAGTTGAGTCGATTTAACGAAAGACTTGGGAGCTGAAAAAAGTGGGGACGACTCGTTGAAACGTTGATAAATCGATGATAGATTCGCTGCTGGATACTTTCGTGTTTAGTGAAACGATGGTCAAGCCTCTCGTTGGTATAAATCTCGAAAAAAAAAGAAAGATGTCGATGAGTTTGAGACAGAGGCTCCCGTACAAGTGTGAACGAGGAAGATAAATGAAAGAGTAAGATTCAGGCCCGAGGCAGACGTTGTTGAGGACGAAGAGAAGGGAGGAAGGAAAGCTTCCTGAGATTTTACGTTTGCAGAAAGGCTGTTAAAGCAGGAGAATTGCCAACGGCAGGTGTTTCAAAAGAGAGAGAGAGAACGATCGCTCGCTCGCCTCGTCATTTCCACTCCCATTTTTATTTCATATTTTTATCTCTGCTCTCGTTACCCCTGCGGCGAATACAGGATTCTTCGTTTTGCGCCAAGTCTCCTGATCGTTTTTTCCAGCTGCAGAAAAATCTCTCGTGTCTTGATTATTCTTCAGCTGCGGTTTGTTTTCTCGTTCATGAGAATGAGCAATGGCGGATGGAAGAGGTGCGAGAGCTTTGTGGGATTTTCCACGTTTTCCTCTCGCTGTATAATTCCCTCTGAACGCGAGGGAATATAAGTGACTTGCGAGCTCACCGGTTAACTCGTTGACTTTAAGTAATGGAGGATACACCGAATAAAGACCGAAAGGAATAGCGAGAGAGAGAGGGAGAGAGAGGGAAGCTGCAGGAAAATGTTCCCTTAAGCCACCAATTCAGGGATGTAAATCCTCGCATGTACGATACAACGTACAGAATGTAGGGATTTTAGGAGAAGGGAGAAATGCTGCGGAGAGTTAGGTGACGATGGAGAGAGAGAGAGAGAGAGAGAGAGAGAGAGAGAGAGAGAGAGAGAGAGAGAGAGAGAGAGAGAGAGAGAGAGAGCAAGCACTAATGCCAATATTATATTCCCAAGGGGCTTAACCATTCCGGTGTATATCAGAAACTATATGAACACAAAACAGATCGTGCATCCGGGATATACGTGGCACAACGAATATTCTATAACGACATAGACTTCCCCACATACACACGATAGAAGAGAGAGAGAGAGAGAGAGAGAGAGGGAGAGCTTGCAAGCACAGTTAGCAGGACTAACCTGTTCCCTTCTCCTTCCAAATTCCCCCTCGGTTATCTGAATTTGCAGTCGATTCCCTGCTCCTCCCTATTCTCTATGTTTTTTTTTTCCTCGGCTAACACGCTATTTATTTTTCGCTCTGAGATGTACACCGAATAACAAATGTTTAACCTTTTTTTCAGGGCTGTAATTGGCTGTTGGAAAGGGGCCTAAGGAAAAAGGATGGCGATGTTTATGCTTTTGGTTGCGCGATATCAAATGGGAGCATGGAGGATTCCGAAAATATCAAGTTTTATTGAGGATCGGTTGGAAGGTTCGTTTGGGAAAACTCTGGTATTTTCGTTCAAGTTACGTTTGTCACTTGGCTCAATGTTTGGGCATCGGTTATTGATATTTTTCAAATGACTCGTTTATTCATCGCTGTACTCTCTCTCTCTCTCTCTGCTCGAGTCTATTGAACGTTGAAGCGCGCACCCTTCATATCCAGCATCCGCGAAAGTCGAATACAGGCACTCCCGGGGTCGACGATATCGTTGAAAAAAAAAAAAGCTTTTATCAGGACCGAGCCAGAGCGTGAATTATACTCGATTCGAGGGGCACGTTGAATAAAGCGCGAGAGATTGGATATTAGCGACGATCCATGGGCTGGCTCCCGTATTACCCATACCCAGAGCCCTCTGTATGCTGCTGCTTCGCCGGTTTATATAGCAAACCCCTATATATATTCACGTGAAAGCTTCACGGACTACGTCGATCGTGAAATTGTCAAGAGAGAATCTCTCTTTTTGACAGTCACAACGTTGATGAGATATTCATTAATTCCTGACAGCTAATCCGATGCCCTGGCCACAAAAAAGAAAAAAAAACGCTTAGTGGAGATGCGTCAGAGACTCGAAGTATAAAACCAATTTCTCGAGTCAATTGCAAGCACTAAAGACGATTCCAGGACCAAAACAAAAAGAAACTTCGGTTCATTTTTGGAATATTCTTGGCCCATTGAGTCAATTTAGGCAAGCACTAAAGACGATTCCAGGACCAAAACAAAAAGAAACTTCGGTCCATTATTTTTGGAATATTCTTGGCCTATTTTAGGATCAATCGAATCCTCGAATAACTGATCACGAATGTTCGGATCGAATTTTGCAATTTCCAGAATCTCTCTTTCGGGATGGACTCGCTTAGCAACGAATCGATGACGAATTTTTTTTTCTCACAGATCTGTAGAAATTGACGATCGATCGAGTGACACCTTTCGAAGGATCCCAAAACCGAGTGAACTTTGTTTTTTTGGGATCGAATCACTAAATTTCGAGAAGAAACACGACAGTTTTGAAAATTCTTAAGAATGATGAATGAATAAACAAGGTTCGTTGGGTTCCTAGCTGATGTGAACTTTGACAAGTGAGATTGCAATCGTTGCAAAATATTCGTTGTACGGTCCATCGAGGACGAGTGACCGAAAACTATTTGATCAATTGCTTTCAAGAGCTTACGACACACCCGGTATAACGTCAGAACGATGAAAAGAATTAAATTTTTCTTTGTTCAACCGGGGATTTTACGAGAAGGGAACGAGGAAAAAGAATTAGCTGCGGATAAAAAAGGAAAAAAAAAGAGAAAAAATGCGGAGTGTGTCCTGAAATTCGTAATTCCTGATACCGGCGTATATATACTATAAATTAAACAGGAATAAATATATAGGTATACAGCGCGTTAAGTTTTTCGGCAAAAGTATTTTGTGGAGCTTTTTTGTGTCTTTCGTTTTTTTTTTTTTTTTCATCCCTGATAAACTTTCGCCCCGTTTGCGCGCGGTGACGAGCAATTAAGGGATTTGCAATTAACCGTTCGTTCGTTATGCGTACCGCGTTCGCGTTTAATTCCCTTACAGTCCGAGATGGGGGAAGAGAGAGAGAGAGAGTGAGAATGAAATTGCACGGACGCTCTTTCACTTTCTCTCTCGCACTTTTTCCTTCTCCCATGAGCGTCAGTCTGCATTTCAAATGAAATTACAGTCGCGGGAGAAGAGGCAGGAAAAAGTCCAATACACTCGTGTCCGTTCAACGGTCGCCGGGCGAAACGAAATACAAGCATTTTGAGACTTTGAGAATTAAAAAAAAAATAAAAATTCATGAAAAACGATTCGGAACTAATTCGAGTCCTGAGAATTTCAGTTTCGAGCTTTCTCATCCGAGCAGAGATTTTCCTATTTTTTGTTTTTTTCGTCATCATTCGCCAAGAATTCTGAATCACGAATTTCCGGTTGAACGAGAAATGCATACGCGAGAATTTCGATAGGCGTTAGGCCATCGGTTTTTCAGCTACTTCATCGCGAGCTCGAACAAAAGAGATTTCTGGCTAACCGCGAATCGTTGAAAATTTACCTGTACATGATGTAGGTGCGCAAGCTGATGCTGAAGCGGATTCGGCGGTGGTGTGCTCGGCGAGCTGACGACCTGAACGGTTCCGTGTTGCTGGAGATACGGCTCCAGGAAGACATCGTTTCTGTAAAAAAAAAAAGAAACGAAAAACAAATGAAGCCTGGCAAAAAGTGAGATTTTTCAATGATATACAAAAAAAAAATAACAGGAAAAAGAAACGAGGGCATCGAGGATTGAAAAAAGCGAGCGCGGCGACAGCCGCGTCGTTGCACAACGCAAACTCTTTTTTTTTTCGTTTTTTTATGACCTGCGGACGTTACGTCGACACTTAACGGAACGGAAACGACGATCAAGCAAAGATTTCGGGTTCACGCAATAAAATATTTTATCGTTTCAACAAAAATTCCTTTCAGCACAAATTAGCTTTGTCGTGATATTCGAAATTTTTGTAGATCAAACAAAAAGAATTCGTTGAATACGTGCACAAAGTATTTCAATCTCTCGATCGACCAAACAATTTTCCTTTTCCAATGTTTTAGGAAACATTTAACCAGCGAACGAGAGCTTCCGGTGTGTAAGCCCCGATTACACCTTCCGCGAATAACAGTATTCGGTTTTCGTACAGGTGTATATAAATACACGAACGTTCCACAAGGCGATAATTGTCGAGTAAGAGATGAAAAAAAAAATAAAACGTTGAGAAAGTAAAATAATGAAATTTTTGCCGAGCACAGGAAAAATGGAAAATTAATATGATTTTCCTGAAAAAAAAAAAAAAAAAAAAAAACGAGAAAGAATAAGAAGAAAAAGAATGTACCGAGAAAATAGGATCTCGGAGGGACTTGATAACTCGAAGAGTTATTTGCTACGTGATACAACAAGTTCGTGCTCTTCTTTAATCTAGTACATATATTTTTGTGTATATATTTTGTCGGCTGCTGGGTATCTGTCGATGGGTTAGAGACCCTTGGGGATACCGGGGAAGGGGAGATATAGGAACCTCCGCTCCGGATCATATTATACCGTACGACGTCGGGCTATATGTGTAGCACATAATTTATATTCTGATCGGATATCGAGACTCATGACTAGTAATGATTTATTGCGAGACACGAGATTTCATCGCTCCCGCGGGATATTCTATTATACTTTTGCGCGTTCATATGCCGGGCATTCCGTAGAGTCATTTAAAAAGATATTTAAGCTTCTCTCGAAAGTATTACGAGAACAAATTTTCAATATTTTGACAACGAGAATATTTGATTATCGAGGAACGAAAATTTTTTTCAATCACTTTTTGTCATTCATTCGTTTTGTCAAAAAAAGAAGGCTTCAAAATCATCGCGGCGATTCAATAGAACCGAGTGTAACGAAGATGAAAATTCAGTTTTCGTCTTGGAAGCTTTTTAATATTAGGAAAAAAGTGTTTTTGATTGTTAATGAGCGCGTCTATCGGACGTAGCGACGACGTTGTCTCTGGAGAGGAGTCAAAACGCGAGGGAAGACGATAGACGACGAGTGAGAGAGTGTAGTCGAGTGTATGAGTGAGGGGGTTGGAGTTCGGGCCCCTCTGGGATTATTCGATACGTGTTCATCATCGCCGATATATCCGCGATAACATCGATTCTCGTGTACAATAGTATTCTAACGTATCCGGGGCCGGGCAGGTCGCTGTAACCATCGAGGAAGATTCGTCTATGTCTATATATTTCGATGTATGAAATGGCCTCCAGCTGCTATGGACGTTTGACGTTTCATTTGAGAGAGCTCAGATGACGTGTCTATTTCAAGCTCTCTTCGCGTTGTCGTTCCACTCAACCCTTTACCTTCTTCTCTCTCTCTCTCTCACTCTATCTCTCTTGACATTGGAACAAATGATTTTCACGTCATCCGCGATGCCAATCGCTCCGGCAACAAGCTCTTTTATATATCAACACTTTTTTTTTTATCTTTTTGCCCGCAGAAATATAATGGAAATACGTCAACGACAGTACAACGAGCTTTCGGTGCAGTTTTTCATCAACGAACATTCCTGGATTAATCATCTCTCAGCTTTCTCTGTTTCAAGAAAAACTTTAATTATAGACGTAAAAAGTTTCGGCAATGAATTAACACGTATTTTAATCAAGAAGCGATTGTGAGAGAGCAATAAATAAAAGTAGAAAATGGGAATATTAAAATTATTTCAATTACGTCGATAACTCTCGTGGTTAATGTATTCGTACGAGATGCTCGGCAATAAAGTATGAATACATGATATTAAAACGATGAAATAGAGTTGAGAGAAGAGGAATTTTAAATTTCGTTTATATACATATATTGGATGGCGTGTGTGTTGTACGAAGCAACACGACAATTATTCACATAATTTACATATATATATATATGAAGCTCTGTGAAAAACGAATTCGACGCGCGTCGGTCCGCTGACTAGTAGAGCACGAGGGTGGCTGCTGGCAGCCGCAGCACCGAGAGGGTTGCACGCGAGGAATTTCCTCTCGTTCGTTCGTTCGTGTGGGTGTGTCGCTCGCTCGCTCGCTCGCTCTCAGCGGTGTACTCGTCTACTCGGTGGAAGCGAGATGACGATAACGGGGGTTGCTATGGCGACCGGAAAGGTTCTCAACACGTGGTCCAGTCTCGCCGTCACCACTGGCCCGACGAAACTCACCCCTGTCGCTTCCACCCCCTGCAAGGGCTGCTGCTGCTGCTGCAGCCTGCACAGGATTTTATGTATTAACGAGAGAGGCGCCTGCACAGCATTTCCTCGGGAGTATGTGCGGCGCTCGAAGCTTGGCGAGCGCCTCTCTCATCAGGAAGTCTTCGAGGGTAGGTCGTAACAGACCGACCAATGTGTGTAATGCTCTTGTAACACGCAACAAAAAGATGCATTGTTCACTCTGCCTCCCCCGTAAACTCTCTCTCTCTCTCTCTCTCTCGTTTTTCTCCCCTTGGGAACACGATGCGAGAAGCACCTTTTTTCTTTTCACCTTCTTTCTTTCCTTTCCATCACTCCTCCCTATTTTTCTTCACGGTGTTCAATGCCCTTTGACCCTTCGGAGACCATGGGATCAAAGAAATTGTTTCCTCGGAGCCAAAAGCTATGGGATTCTCTTCAGGATTCGCCGATATTAATGTTCTCGAGATAAAATCATGCGCGAATCGATTTTATATGCTAATTTTTCGTTCGATTGAACATCGAAGGTTTTCGAACATCGCTATGAATCAGCGGTGAAGAACTCGTGAACTGAGTTGCGCTTGAAAAATTATGGAGAAAATGAATTTGTTTTTGAATTTTTTAAAAATTCTGTTGATTCAGAAGACTCTTAGTTGGGGTAGTGAGAAATATTTATTTGGGTCAGCGAGTCAGCGTTGATTCGACCGAAACTTTGTCGAATCAACGCATTTCTTGTGCAGGATTTCTGAATATTCGATAGAATTCGAAAGAAAACTGATGCAGTAGTTGACACTGTCAAAATATCTTTCGTAATCTTTCGTCGAGAGATGATTAAGGGTGTGGTGTGTTCAGAGAGTGGAACGCGATAATTCGATTGAATCGATTGGGTATATCAGTCGATTCGTAGATAGAAATCAGAATGCAGCGAATTCAAGAGAATTGAGAGAGGATGAAGCCCCGATCGCCACACCAATCAGCAATTCGATTCTCGTCTATCTGCGGTCCTTGAACGGGGAAGGAGAGGAAAGGGTTGGGGAGGGGGTACAGCTAAGGGGATAAGCACATACTCCTGCCGGTGTATGGACATAGGGAAAGCAGTCTGAGTGTGTGTATATAGAGGTTGATTCGGCGGTGTGTGCCAATGCGACCTGCGACTATTGAGGAAACCTCAACGCGCAGCAGAGCGAGAGACTCGACGGGGGTTAGCCTGGCGCTTCACGTGTTTGTCTAAGCAAATGTGTAAGGGGAAAGGGGGGGGGGGGCGAAGGGTTCCTCTCTCCCGTTCTCCGGGGCTTCGCGTTATTCTCCAGAGCAATTCGAGACGTCGCGGTTTTGCCTCGTTACAATTGGAATTCCGCCAATCCATCCTCACAATCCCTCCTCCCTCCTTCCCCTTATTCGCGGTTTCCTACTCAGTTTATCGCGTTCGTGATACGATTACGGTAATCGTTCCCGGAGAGCCGAATAAAATATTGTGTCGCTTACAACTTTTTTTTTTCACTATTCTCAATTAATCAAATGTTTCATATTTATAATGCCACACTGCGAAAACTTGTGGGAATGATAATTCGAGAATATTCATTAAAATCAATTTTTTTCTTTCATAACTATAAAACGGACTGAGAAAGTAAATTTTGTTGTCGTTTATCAGTTTTTTTTTCGTTTTCCATCTTTTTATTATCTACTTCGATTTCCTTTCGAGTATTTTTGTATTTTTTTTGAATATTTGTACGTAAATTTGATGGCTTCGATATCGTTGGACCAATAAGTAGAATTTTTGTGTTCGCGCTCCCCGATTTTTATGGAAATAAATGAGATGCAAGTTTCTCCATGGACTTTGATCGTAATCGGTGAAGAATACTGATAGGAAAGTGATTTAAAAATGGCGTAAAATCGTTCGAGCTAAACGACAAGTAAATGTTGTGACCGAAGATTTTTCAGGTAATGGCAAAAAAAGGCACGTGAATTCGAGAGATAAAGGGATGAAGGTAGAAATATATAAAAGTCGATTACGAATGGACGTCTTTGCAATAAGTTGTCCATTTGTTATCGTAAGCCGTACAAAGTATATTGACGGACAACACGAACGGAATAGAGGAATTTGTGGAAAAAGTTATGGGGGATAGAGAAGAGATTCGCCGATATCTCGATCCCTCAACATCCTTCGTATCTCACGTTCCTTTTCGTGTATATATATATATATATATCGCGAAGGACTTTCATAACTTTAGTAAGTGGGAGGAGGCTTCAAAAGCGATAATCGTATCACGAACATATCGGAGCTTCCATCATGGAGAGATCGCGTGTACCGAGAGACATGGATGGAAACCACCATGAGGGGAATTCAATTTCGCAAACTTGAAATTCTCTCACCGTCTATCGGCGATGTAGCTATGAAAGGTACGGACGAGAGAATCGAATATTGGCGGTGTACGATTCCGGCGGAGGAGAGAGATGCGGAATGAAAAAGAGTGAAAATAGGAGAAGAAGAAGGAGCGAGAGAGAGAGAGAGAGAGGGGAAAAATGGAAGACAGACGAAGGGGACGAGCAATAAAAAACGCAAGAAATCGAAAAGAAAAAAAAAAGAGTGCAGGGAAGAGAGCGAAGGGAGAAGAAGGATTTCCTCAGAGAACTTACAGCGAAGCTCTTCGTCATCCTGAGCTATACGTGGACCAAAAGCACCCTGAACGCGTAACCGAGCCTGCTTCTTTCTCTGCGCTTCAACCCCTTTTTCCGCTATGCCATATACGTCCCCCCTTTTTTCTGCTATCGTTCTATTTCACTAGCGTAGAAAAATCGTGAAAAATAGAGAAGAGAACTTATGGCAGATGAGAGAGACGAAAAAGAACGTGAGAAACGACGCGATATCCGCGCAGTCTGCGAACTCTACACGTTTTTCCTTTTTTTTTTTCCATCATTCCTCAAGTCTCTCGCATTTCTACTTCCGGCCAGCTCGATCATATTCAGTCGAGAAAACTTTAGCAATTTTCCTCCTACCGTGTCTGATCACCGCAGAGAAAGAAAAGCTGTGAAATTATGTTAGCTCTCTTTCCTCTCGTGGATTTAACTCGATTGCTGTGATTTTTTGTCTCGAAGCTTTTGCCAATTTGGAAATTGAGTTTTTCGATTGCTCTTACTTTCTCATGGGAAAAAAAAAACAAGTGAAAACAATGATTTTTTACGCTACAAATGATTCGGTGCGATAATATTCTGTTGAAATAATCACGATGGAAACTCGTCGTCGGTTCATTTTATATACAATAAAAACGAGCAGAAAAAAGTGTTTTCGAACCGTGTACAAATTTCGTGAAATCGTTTGCTTTGAAGATCGACGCTCGGAAGTTTTTTTGATGTAACGAATATTCCTAATGAATATTATAAACATTAATAACGATCGGATGAACGATTTCGGTGGCCACGATTGTTCGAGTTTCTTGGATACTTCATCAGTGTGTCACACAGATCTCGTGATGCTTACGCAACGCTGTAACGATCCTCAGAACTTTTCCAATATCTTGAATCGTATTTGCGAAGACGAAATACGAGGAGAGGAAAGATAAAGAGGCGACGTTTATAAGTCGTGTGTAGGAAAACGAAGTGAGTAATCCTGGAGCTTCTATATGGCCGGAGAAACATACAGGAAGTAGTTCGGAGGGTGAATTCAGATCTTTTTTCATTCACTCATCTCTATACTCCTCTCTCTCTCTCTTCTTCGATTCTTTTTCTTCTTGTTTTCAACTTGTTCTCTCCCTGGCTCGAGAGTCTGACTCAACGCATGCGTTATTCTTCACTGGTAAGAGCGAGTGTAAGAAGAGAGCAGAAAAAAAAAAAAAAACAAGGCCATAAGTCGTGGGACTTCTCGAGCGCGTTCGATCGGGCGTGATCGAGTCCAATTAATTATCCACGGGGATAGAGAGCCCTCTGGATGGCTTCCAATATCCGTTTTTCGCTTCGACCAATAACATCAGCATCCGGTTACTGATTTTTCATTATTTTCATTGCAAACTTTATACTCTTTTTTGTGTTTCGGTGTATCGAGTAACCGAGCCTGCTGAAAGCCACTCGACAGGCCAACATCCCTGATCCGGTAAAAAAAGAAGAATTTCCATTCGGGATCTTCCGCGATGAATATTCAACGTTTTTCGTTATAATTGATTTTTAATAGTAACTCGGCGATCACAATTTCATGGCAAGTTTTTGAATTTCGGTCAATTAGGTTCGCGGTAGATTCAATATACATCTCGCGACAGTATAAAAATCGAGCGAACTTTTAGGATTCTGCGAAGAATCGAGCAAATTGAGCTCGCTCATCCACAAAATTTCTGCCCTGTGTTCGGTGGCAGAGAGTGGAAGAAAGAGAGAGAGAGAGAGGGAGAAACATCACTCGGATGAATAGCCAGTTCTCTTAACGATATTTACCGTTCGTGGGCCCTCGGGGGATGCGAGAGATCAATTTGAGATGACAAACAGCGCGAGACGAATGTTAGAGAAAGTGATATAGAAAGATTAGATACAAGAATGAGAGAAAAAGAGGGAGAAACAGGGAGAAAAATAAAGTAAAGAAATAAGAATAAACTCGAAGACTTCTGCGGAGGGTGCAGACATGAAAAAAGAGGGGATCGAAAGATTCGTGCGTTGAGATGCTAGATATCCCTGGAAATAAACTCAATACATGAATATGCGTTTGCCCTGGAGAAAAATGGCGTTGTCAATGATCGTGGATGATGATCCAAGCAACGAAGCGCGACCGGAACTACAAAATGAAATTCTTTCCGACAAATAATCCAGTTTAACGAATGAATTTGAAGCGGAAGAACGACGAATTGTTCGCCGAAACTCATTTGAGAGAAGAATGAATCTTTTTTTTTTTTTTTCCTGAAAAATTGTCGTAACGAATATAATTTTCATTCGAATTCATCGCGATTGTCTCGAGAACGCATGTTAATTATCGAATAAAAGGAATTCTTTTGCTTTTCCTGTAAAGTGCAAAGGGCTCCCCCTCTCGACTCGGTGAGGTTAGAGCTATCGTGTTACGCTAGTGTTTGAGCTCGAAACAGGTCTCGCCCCAACTCTTCTGTGCGGATAGATGCTGGCAGAAGAGGGCTTTGGGCACCCTCTTCCCCGGGCGAGACTCCGTCGTTCTCGCTGTTAAGCGAAACCGAAGCCAGAGAGGTCCTCTTGGGTTTCAGAAACGATGACGATTCGCGTACTTCGAGGCTCTGGCTTTTGCGCTTGGGGTTCTCTCGTCGCTACCTTTTTGAAAAAAAGGAAAAATAAAAGAGCGAGAGAGAGAGGGAGTAAAAGGAAAAAAAAAGAGGGTTTGGATTACAAGTCCCCTTGGTGGAGGCACAACACGCGACACTTCACGCGCCGAGCAGCTCCACGGTCTGTTTCGTCGAGCCACTACTACTTTTTCCCTTCCTTTCCTTTCCTCTCCCCTGCTCTAACGTTCCTTGCGACTTTCCTCTTCCTCGTTCTCTCTCTCAATTGAAACTTTGTGCGTTGAAAAACAAGAAAAAAAATTGCTGACCCAACCTACAACTCTTTGTCCTTCTCTCTCTCTCTCGATTTCTTTCTCTTATTCTCTCTCTCTCTCGCTCTCTCTCGGTAGTTTAACATCGCACTCAAACCATTTACCGTGCATTTCTTAGCCATTTCGCGTTCATGCCTCCATCAGCCGAGCCCCTTAATTCGCTGGATCGTCATTTCCGGCAGGCTCCGTCCGTTAGATTCCTCGTGACACTTGGTTGATCAGACGACGGCCAAAGAGGACCGAATAAGACGGAGGAAATGTCGAAACAATGTCAGAACAAGAGCTCAGAAGCACCGGATGTATCAGCCAGCGAAAATTTTACTACTTCGCTCGAAGAACTTTAACAACGATAAAATAATGTTATTCGGACACTAAAATTAAAATAAAATTCGTTGAATTCGATCATTTTAGCGATAGATTTTGAGCTGAAAAAATATTCGTTCTTTTCATGTTAATATTTTGTTCACGAAAATTCAAATGATTTTTCTTTCAACGTAAGGAAACATCGGACTACTTCTGATAATCAAGCATTTTTGCAGGCGTCATCATCGATTATTCTTTGCGAAGAGGATTTTCCGATAAATTATTCAGGACCTCTAGTAGCGGGTAAAGAAAGGAGAATACGTGTCGACGGTTTTTCTGTAATTTATTCCTCTTCTTCCTCGAGTCTCTTTTGACGCGAGAAATCGATTTCTACTCGTGAATTTCCGCTGCGATTGTCAGAGGATCGAGAGTATATAGCGCGGTGAGAATGATCGTCTCTGCATTTCACTGTCGTCGTCGTGTGTGTGGTTTATCCACTCCTCTCGCCGATATACGATATGCGAAAAATCACGGTAGAATATCGAGATTTGGTAAAAGTGAGAAAGGAAGAGGATTCGAAGGAGAAATGGAAAGGGCTGTGATTTCCAATGGAAATTCCGGAGTGTTCGTCGATCTGAAGGCATGAAAAAAAAAGAGGCCAAAAAAATTGTAAACTGCGTTCGCTTGTGGAGGGATGAGAGCTTCTTTTGACGCGAATTCATGAATTTTTTTTACATTTTTTTGTATCGATTTTTAGTCCGGAATGAAAAGATTCGGGATGATCATTGAAATAATATTCTTTTTTGATACAAAAATTCAGATTTCTCAAGTCGTATCGTTTCGACATTCATTTTTAGACAGATCTTTTCTCGGTTCGATTTCACTTGCTTTTTTGTTGTTGAATTCATCGAATAATTGTGTCGAGCAGAGAATGAGCCTCCGAGGATACGAAGAATTTAAATAAAAAATAAGAAAATCAATTTGCATCCAAGATTCAATGTATTCGGACGTCAAATATTAATGCTCTTTATATAATGCGCGTTTTCACAGTTTCCTGAATACGTTTCCTCGATCACGGAGAATGAAATAAACTGCAGCCCCGATACACAAAGTGATAAATGATCTTGTAAGTTTCCTACAGAGTCAGTATATATGTATTTACAGATTCTGTGTCGGTTACACTAGCCCTAGAGTGAAGTATCGTGTTTCTCACGTTGTTGCTTTCTCGTACATCGACCTTTTACCCTCTCCGAGGGGAGGGGAGTCAGAGACGACGAGAGGGAGAAAAAATGCAGACGAGAAACCAAATAAGACAGTGGAAATGGAGTAATTCAATGAAAAAGTTTGTCGAAAAGTGTTAAAAACAAATTTGAACGACAGAGGAAGAAATAGGAAAACGTTAAAATTCTCGAAATTCCTAATTTTCTCTTTAGATCAAACATAAAATTGGTCATGGAAATGATTTTATTTTACAAATTAAGTGAAAGTCACAACTCTCCTAACCATTTTTCTTCGTTACACAAGGGAGCTCTTCTGTTTTTATCTTCGCGCAGAGTTCGCGACGCTGTTTTTTTTTTATTCATTTTTTTTCTCTTTAAATTACATTCTTCACCCCTTTTTCTTGGCTCGACTCGAACTCTCGCGGTGCTATTCTTCGATGCTGGTCAGCCACGCGAATAAATTCAAACTCAAAGAAGGGCTTACACTATGTGGCGAGTTAATTCTCGCGGTTGAACTCGGAGCAGTTCGCTTCTCTCAACTTCCTGCGTACATAAAGAAAGAAAGAAAGAGCGAAGAAGAAGAGCAACGAAAGGAATCGAGTCTTTTTTAATTAAGTAAAAGGAACGGTAAATGCGAATAAAACTCGTCTCTTCTTTGACACATTCTCGTGCACACTTCACGATCTTCCAACCCCCCCTTCTTATTGCTTGACAAGAGCCTCGTCAAGCAAATGTTTAAACGTCTCAACCCTTCTCCGGCTTTTCGTGCTTTTCGACTCCATGAAAAATCTCTTTTTTATTCGCCACAGTGATTTATCTCCCCGGTCGTGCACTCAGAGATGAGACTTAATTTTTTTTTTTTCCTCAGAATTACATCTTTACCCTTACGAATACTCTTATCACACCGTTTTTAAATGTTTAATCCGCATATATATTTTTTTTTTAACGTAATACAGAGACATATTCATATTCCACGAGAATCGTGCACCCACGAATTCTGTCGTGTGTTGTATTTAATAGGACATTAATATCGTAGCAAAGGGAGAGAAAGAGCAAGACGGAGGGACGTGAAAGGGATAAGAGAGCAGGAGCATCCACCCCCAAAGCGGCAATCGCTCGCAATGTCAAGGGCTCGACCCGGGAGTGGCATTTTGAGTATGACGTAAAGCACCTCCTTTGATAGTGTCCCTCTCCATCTCGCTCGATCCTTTTTGTCCCATCAACCACCCTCAGTGGCCTCCGCTTTGATCGACGACAGAACGTTCATTAAGGTTTTTACAAACCTCGCATCAAGCTTCCCTCTGCCCCGAAATTAACTCTTTCTCTCTCTTTCTCTCTCTCTCTCGCTCCTGCTTTTAATGAAGAATGTATAATAGGCATATGAAGTTGAAATGAACGTTGATCAATTTTCGAACGCGAATAAGGGCTTTGGAACATTTCGGTACATAAATTTGCTCCATTAAGTCATTCGGGAAGTAATTGATTGAGAGGAAAAAAACGATTTGAATAGTTGATATTCTCAATGAATTTTCAATACATTAATCTACGTACTCTTTACACAAGGATCGTGCCATTTGGTTGCAGGTAAACCGAAAAATGGTAAGTTATTGGAGGGGGGGGGGGGGGGGGGGGGGCTATACCAGTGTGAAACTTTCGAAAAATCGATTTTTTTCTTTTTCAAGAATATCTTGAAAGTATAAATTTGAAATATCACAAAAAGAATATCTTGAGAGTATAAATAATTGAGAAAAAAATAGCGTTTTTCTCGAAATTAAATTTTTCGAATTCGCTGACACTGTGACTCAAAGAGAAATTAACCGATTGACTTGAAATTTGAACTAAGTAATCTTGACTGTGTTCACTCTGCAATGACGTAGGATATTTTTGATTGCTTGAAAATTGACGATTTGCTATCGAAAAAACGACCATTTTATAGGCAAGAAAACAGACTTTTTTTTTTCAAAACTACGCCATTTTGTTAGATTTTAATATTTTTCGAAAATCCCACGTCACTGCATAGAAAATACGTTCCACTTTAACGACATTTTTTTGTTTTTCGGTTTCAGCTACTCAATCGGCCAGAATCATGTCAACAGTGGAGGAACTTTTTTTTTTTGACGTTTTCGAAGGCAGCGCATGAGTCGCTTGGATCTCGATATTTTTCTATGAAAAAAATATATAATATAGGTCTAACATAGCCAATTATATTCTCAATTTTTCAAAACCTTTGATAGAGTATTTTTCTTCCAAAAAAAATTCCCGAAAATCATCCAAATTTTTAGTGTTCACACTGGTACAGCCCCTTAATAAATTGAGAAATATTCACTGATCGAGGATGATCGATGCAAAAATATAGTAGAAAAGTATAGTGACCCAATAAAATTCTCGAACGAATTAAAATTTATGAAGGAAATGGTGTACATATGAAGAATAGAAAGTTGAATTTTCACCACGAACCAAAGTGCGAGTCTCATGATGAATAATTCTTGGATAATGAGGAAACTTGCATTCATTACAATGACTAAGACGTTTGGGGATGAAGAATAACTTTAATCGACAAAGTGATGACTCGAAAAATCGATAAGAATATACGAAATAAGGTCAATTGGTGATAACCGGCAAATAACTAATCCGAGTTAGTTAGAAGCAGAAAAAGTCTCGAAAGTATCTTGGAGTATAATTTTGTTCGAATCATCGAGATTAAATTGAGGAATCTCAATAAAGCTGAGTTTTTTCTTTTTATGGATGAGTAATTCGTCTTGGGATTTGCGGAGATTTTTATCGACCGGTGAATTATGATGATGAAAAGAAAGAGAGAGAGAGAGAGAGAGAGAGAGAGAAAAAGAGTTTTATTCTTTTAGCGAGCAAGACGAGCTAATCTCCTTCTCTCGCTCTCTCTTTTCCAGCCTCATCACATCGTCATTGCGTTTGGCGCAGTGACGAAAAGAAATAACGAGAATCTTATCGAGATACGAAATGGAACGAGTGTTTCCTAAATAATATAGTGAGACGTGAAACGTCCGAGAGTAAAGGAGAAAAAAAAAAAAAAAAGAGAGAGAGAAAAAGTTGGTGGCGAAAGTAAGAGAGGGTGCGAGTCAGCCATAAGGGGGTGCTCGGAGCTCACGGTTAAGCAGCTTAACGACCAAGAATAAACCGAAGGGGCTTCCTCGTTGCCGCACTATTGCGGTCTTCTATGCTCTTCTATATGGTCTTTTATATGGTCTTTGCTCATCGCCCAATGCTCCCTCTCTGCTCTCGCCGATCCAAACTCTCTTTCTCTCTTTCTCTTTCTCTCCTGAGTCCCTAATCGGGCCACTTTATTATCATATTTCGTATTAGCCACTGATTAAAACCGATGCTCCTTATCACGTCGATCCATTCTTGGACGATTATTATCCACTTTTTCTTCAGACAATTATCTCCTGAAAAAACTTCGACGTTTCGGCGTTTTCTTCATAAAAATTTCAATCAGTTTTCAAGATCAATGGATGCTCGATAAAAATTGTGAGTAATTTTCAAAATAATTCTGTTTTTTCAAGATACAAATGAAAATTCATTGAAAATAATAAAAATTCATTGAATTTGGAGGCTTGAAAAATGGCTTTGGCTGATGAAACGAGAGTTAAACGGTTAGAATAGACGTTTCTTTTTTTTTTGTTACCTTCTGACGCCAATTTCAGCGTAACGACCTCTCACAGCACGTGTCGAAGTCGGAGTTCTGCTCCCTCCGTTGTTCGAGTTCGTGTACAACGAGAGAATTCCCCCATTGATATTGTTCAGTATAGGTGGCAACATTTTACACCTCCGCACATACACGCACCGTTATTTATTCATTCGTTCATTGCGTGATAAAAACAAAAAAAAAGAAAGAAAGAAAAAACAACAACGAGATTTTCTGTGTTTCGATTTGGTCTGAACTTTGCTGTATTTCTTTTGCACTTTTAAACTTTCGTTGTCGACGCTTGTGTTCGGTTATATTGGAACATCTGTTGGGATCCGATTCATGATAAATAAATGTCATTCGAATTGTAAATTGAACTCGAGTGATACAAGACTCAAAATGGCTTTCATTTGAAAATAAATTCGTTCTGAATCATTCGAATCTTCAATTGATATCCAAAATTCAAATTTAACCAGAACAATTGAATCGAAATAAAAACAAGCATTTCCTGTACGAAAAAGTAATTGTTGGTCTCGTGAAACGATAATATGCAGCAACATTTTGAGTCTTTAATATTCGAGTATTGTTATTCTCCAGAAACAGGTCACTCGTTTCGAGTCAGCTGAGTTTGGATCGTTCGATTACTCGGCAAACACACTAAATTCGGAAGCAATTAAAAACGAATTAAAGTAAAAAAGTTACGTCGAGGTAACAGTCAGTGGAAAGTCAATTTTAGATGACTCTCGATAATTGTCAAGGATCTCGTTGGAAAATGGAATGATTTTATGTCGGTTTGATTCTAACGGGGGCTCATCCTCATAGGGGAAAGCGATTTCTAAGGGAATAAAAAGTTTCGAGTCCTCGATTACATTTCATTGGTTCGAAGTATCGGTTAAACTTGGCCAGAGTAAAAGGTATTTCGAGTGTATAAGAAAGTTCAAGAGGCAGAAAAAGAGAAATAAATGTACACACATACGCTCGTGTATACACACACGCTGTTTCGCATTTATACTGGTAAAAGTCGAGATCGAGGGAACAAGCATAAAAGAAGAACTGCTAGATCGCCTCTCTCGATTTAATTGAGCCCCATTCCCAATAGAGTTTAATCGGCGTAGAGAGTAAGCAGAAAAGTCTCGAGTCTTTCTCCCTCCTATCGCTGTTCCCTCTTTGCATTCGACTATACCGTGTATAAACGGTTACGAAATCGTAGCCCTCTCGGCTACATCGACTGATTCGATCTCTCGTGTCGTCAGACCCTTGAGGCTTGCGTTCTTCCTCCCTTTTCTCCTCATGCTCTCTCTCTCTCTCTCTCTCCTTCATTCGCTTTTTCGGCCATTTGCCAGCACCGAGTCCCTTCGAACACGCGATTCGTCTCATATTTTATCGTCGGAGAACTCACGGAAAACGATCGAGTCGCGTGTCAATTGGAGAATTAACGAAAACACAGAATTGCAAGAAAATATAAAAATAAGATCGAAAATCCGGAATTTTTTGACGAAAATATCGAACGATTCGTTACTGTGGAGCAGCAGCTATATAGAATTTCGTGCGAATCATTCGAGACCGACCTCGAACCCGAATCGAACAACATTTTATTTGAATCTCAATCAAAGCTCGAAGGAATAATTATTTCGAACGATTGTCAAGCCGTCCGAAGAATAGAAACGATTGTTTGGAGCTAAAAACTTTGTTTTTTAGCTCCGAAAAAAAGAGAGTTTTTGAGAGACAAAGAAGAAAAAAAAATGCGGAAAAATCGAATGTAAATGTTGACGCGTTTGCAAAATCTCGGCTGGAGTTTTGGTAATAAAAGGATGAGTTTGTAGTTGGCAAATTGATTGTGCGGAGAGAGAGAAAAGGGTGAGTATAAAAAGTAAAAATGATGGACAACAGGTGTTCGGGTAGGCCGCTGACAAAGCAGCATTAGAGTTGTGTGCTCCGGATATAAATCGGCATGAAGCTCGTAAACCTGAGAGCTAACGAATCAGAATACGTTTTCACGCATAGCTATAGATGTATACAAAACCGTCGATTTAATTACGCGAACCATAACAATCCCTAAACTATGATTCGTTCTCTCTCTCTCTTTCTCATCTTTTCTCCTTTCCCGTGATTTCAATCGGCAATCGCATAAACTCTTTCTCTCTGTCTCTCTGTGTTGGTATACGAGCGGGACTGCCGAGTGGAAATATCGGCTTTTGGGGTTGAGTTATACACAGGGGTTGTGGAGAGAGAGAGAGAGAGGGAGAACGAGCTAGCAGCACCGATGAAATACAAGTGGGATGAATATATTCGCCCCGAAATCTCTCCGCGGAAAAATCATTCAGTTGTTCTCGTCCCAATCAATTACTCGACCAATTTTATTTCCTCCTCATTTTTTTTTTTTCACACTTTTTACAGTGCGAATAAATCATCGCGAAAATGAATCGCGATAAACCCAGCAATTCGTAAAAGAACATTCGATTATGGGCTCGCCCCCGAACGTTCGATCCGATCGACAAAAATCTTTTTATTATACGATAATTCATTTACAAATTTATCATTTCGCGGCGCTCAGATTTATTTTTTTGGCAAATCCTTCATCGAGCTTCGTTCGGAGAGTTTTCAGTGTTCAAGTTACTTTCGATTCCTCGATTAAAAAAACACGATTATTGTACTTTCGGAAACGTCGAGAATATCAAACATCGCTTTCGTCGTCGTCGTCGTCTGTTTCGTTGATCAAAAATTCTCGTTTTCGCAACACAAAAACATCGATTTATTCTCGCATGTTTTTTTTTTCGTAAATGTATTTATGTGTTCGATGCTCTATCTGTAAACAAACTCGTTTATTTGTATACGTGTATTTGTGACGTAATTGAGGATTACGAAAGAGAGAGAGAGAGAGGGCAAAAACGAGTCTGGAGGCAATTGGCAGGAATGCTTGGTACACACGTGTCGGGTACGGGTCAATGGCGAGAAGTGCCCCAGGGTTATCGATGCTCGATTTCAAGTACGAGAAAAAAAAAAAAAAAATCGTAAGTTTAAACGCGAGTAAACTCTCGTCTGTGTGCGCGATGCACATTTATCTGGGAACGTTTTGTTTTTACGATTGCACCGAGAGTACGCGACCAATGAGAATCTTGGGATTATCGGTCTCTGCCGAATCCTGGGGGAATAATCAATCGAGAAGTGACAAAAATTTCGATTTCGTTTCAAACGTAAAACGCTTTTTTTTTCCAACTCGCACGATCCCTTCGATATTAACGATCATTTTTGTCTCCGAAACAAAACAAAAAATCAATAAAGGAGTACCAAATTCTCGTATAATTAACGGAATTCCAAACAATTTCTTTTGCCGCTTGTTCGTTACGTTTGGAAAACAAAATTTCGTCATATTCGTCCGGTGTATATGCTTGTCTCGAAACAACATAATTAGACGTTTATAAACCTCGGATACATTTAATTATAGGAAGCTCGTGTCACGGGTGAAAAAAAAAATTTCAAATTATTTACCGATTTCTTCACACCAATTTACTGCCTCAACGAGACTTCTAAACGTGAAGTGTATTTACTCATTTTTTTCCGGGTCGTTTCATTGCGAAAGTTCTTAAAAAAAAATGGTGCCATTGATAAAATAACTTCATTAATGGCATCGAATCGTTCATTATTTTTTTGTTAATAATTCAAGAAGAGTACAAACATCATCGAGTAATTAGTTCGATGTTCAAAAACAAAAATAAATCATTCGATTTCCTAGTCTCATGATTCTTGTCAAGAGCGATGAGTTTTCTTTTAGTTTCATTGTCTTGATTTTCTTTCGTTATAGTCTCATGACTTACAGACCGGGACTCACATTCACCGGCTCCCAGGAAGCGAGTATACGTGTCTCGTACACGGTTTCATTTTTATCGTAACTTTAATTATGTTTGATATTTTTATTGGCTGCGATATCTCTCATCGGAGAATCGCGTATTATCGGTGTCGGTGGATGAGGCCCGAGTTTACAAATAAATTCGTCAGGATGCAGACGCTCGTTTGCGGTGATCAATGAGAAGTTTTTTTTTTTCAATTTTCAATTTTATATTTCGATATCACAGATCGAGAACGAATCAGACACTAAAAAAAGCGACGATCCTTCATCGAGTGAAGAAATCGGCGGGGGACCTTGAGACGTTGCACGTGTGACACGGACTTCCTACAAGCTCCGCTAAAAATATGTCCGAAATAACCGAGGTTCCCGTAGTGACTTTTTAGCTTCATTCTCATTTGACGTTACGTACGATTCGACGTTAGATAATTAGTTGGAATAATTTTTCGTTCATTATAGCTGTAACGATAAGATCGTGGTTGTTGCAGGCGGACGATCGTGAATCTCATTTTATTGGGATTAATAGGCCACGATTTTTGGGTCACACACACACGCACACAGAGACGAGATGGACGTGAGTTTTTCGAGACTCTCGAGTTTTATATTTAGAAATAGTTAATTAGCAGCCAAGCATTTCGACGTCGTGGGGGGATCTCCGATAAACGTCAAATAAACAAAATAAAAAAAATAGAGAAGATAATATTGCGTAGAGTTGACAAGAAATTGTGAAAAGTTTTTAAATAAAACTGTGTCCAGCATCCCTGTTAAGAGAGTGACGTGTCCGGGATACTAGGATGAGAAGCACAAACACTTATGTTTGCCCCTACGAAATTGGGATCACTCAAGCCGAGGTCATGTTTGTTCGAGAATTTTTTTGAGTACTCGACTCTCGATTTTATAAAGTGTCAGACGAGATGCCAACTCCAGACTCGGAGTAAACGGAATGTGTATTAGGTGGCGACTCGCGGTGCTGTTCGAGATGATGAACGAATGGTCAGAGAGAAAGAGAGAAAGAGAGAGAGAGAGATGGAAGTAGAGACTCGACAGGAACGTGATCTTTGGCTAGAGCCAAAGCGGTTTGCCTCGAAGAGAATGAAAAAAAGAAATGAAGCAACAAAGTGCGTGGGTTCATTGCTGAGGTCTGCGGAATATCATTCGAAGAATTTGATTATTTCTTTAGCCAACAATGAACTTCGTAACTGAGCCTCGACGATTCTCATTGTATTTAACCGAGTGATCGAACCATTTTTATTTATGCCCAATCAAGTTCCATTATTCCTTCATTAACGAAGCTTTTCTTTGGGCTTCGAGGATTGACAATATCTTACGAAACAACGAGACGAAGAGTGATCACAGGTTCGATCCAAGTTAATTCATCAATTAATTCAAATTCATTAGTCTCCTCGAATATCGCAGCACTCTCTGTGATCAATTTGGCTCGATGAATATCTCGATAACATTAATTCTTCGTATTTTATCTCAAGAGTTTTCACATCGAGTCACTTTTATACCGACTAATCGTTATCGTTGTACCAACGAAACTCCGCTCTTTTTTCTCGCTCTTCTTTAGTCAAACTCTTTCAAAATAAAAAAAAAAAATAAAAAAAATAACAAAACTCTCTCGTGTTTGGCCGAGATAACATCGCGAGTAGTAACAGCGATTATGTCAATCCGTGACGACCGCCGACGTCGCACTGGTGGCGTCGCGACGCCCTAACCGCGAGAGCCGGTCGGATCTTCGCTACTTCACCCCCCCCCCCCCGCTCCCTCCTTCTCCTCGCCCCTCTTCCCTTCTTTTCACTGTGTGCAGCAACCTTACTCTGCCGGACGAGAGAGCGATCGTAATACACCGTGTAACCTGCTGCTGGTGGGGCGGGGGGGGGGGGGGGGGGGCAAACGCAGGCGCAGTTCGACTCGAAACATGCTGCTCCGGTGTACATCACCGATTTTCCTAACTCCTTTTATACCACATTTTGCTTATACTCGAAGCGATTTTGTTTGCGGAACAATTAAAAAATTATTGGTCAACGAATATTTCATTTTCCGATGATTGACAGCCTTGGAGAACGTTCCTCGAAGAAAAAACTGGCCTGGAAGATGATTTTCTCGGGATTTTTTTGTTTCTACATAAATGACTCGACTCCGTTGGAGAGATCATTCGATGAGAAATTGAATAATCGCGTATACACGGAGGATACGAATGGCGAAAGTTGGCCAGAAGTTCCAAAGCAAAAATGTAGCGCGAATGGTTCGAATTAGCAACAAAAGAGAATAAATATACAGGAGAGAAAAACCCACGTAATTTATGAATGATACGACGTCGGTCGTGTCGTCCACCTTCACGGAAATCGATATTGATACGAAGCGAGCTGGGTGCTCGTGTAGGATTAGTCATTTTAAACGGAGCCTCCCTCCCCCCGGACTCGTTTCCATTGCACATTTTCCCCTCGTGGCAACAGTGAAAATAAAAAAGAAGAAAAAACGAGAGAGAGAGAGAGAGAGAGAGAAAGAAAAAAGAAAGAAACAACAAAGGTTCCAAGTAAACTCAAATGATTCATGTGCATTAACCTACTGTGGTAGAAGAGAGACTATATATTTACTGGTTTGAGTACTCTCGTTCCGTTCTACAAGGAAACCTCTCGACGATCCATGAAGGCTTCCATTATGTATGTATATAAAAACGTCTTGTGTGCACACACTTTCATGCGCGTAAATATATTTATAGAAGAACGGGGGGATACAGTCGCGCGGAGGATCGTAAATGAGAAGATTTTGCATGTAATTTTATGAAATTTTCGCCCTTTTGTTGCTCAGCTACGAATACATTTTATATATATAGAAATGGAGCTGTGCATTTTTCTTCTAATCTCTTGAACTAATGCCGAGCGCGTATATAGCGCGATGCGATGAGCTTCACCATATCGCCGTCAGCCGAGAGTTTAATCCGGTAGCAATGCCGACACGCACTGATTATCGCGTGCGCCATCTACACCATTATACGAAGCCATCAGGCAACCCGCGGTGAGGCCCGCTATCGCGCGCGATGGATATACATTTCTTTATGCCGAATGAGCGAGTGGGCCAATGGCCATTTACGAATGCGCATACTCATTGCGGACGTACATTCGAGTCGATCAAAATAAAAAATTCATATTGTCCTTGCAATCTTATTCGAGAATATTGAAAAATCTGAGGTTGTCAGCTGTTATAAGAATGTGTCAGAAATTCATCAAAAAATTGGAGTACATTTTTCTATCGGGATGAAAGTAATGTCGGAAATCGAAAAGAAAATTCTCTCGAAAGGGATCATAGAGGCTGGATAAGAAATAAAGCGACTCTCTATGAAACTGTTTTTTCAAGAATTTTTAGTGGAACGTTGAGTTTCCAATGGAAAACGAGTTTTGTCAAGGTTTTAGGTGTGAAAATTCGTTGACGTAAGCTGGTGAAAAACATATGAGGAAGATGAGACTCGTTTTTCAACGTTTCAGCTAATTTATTTCACCATTTTTACTTCAATTGCAACGCTGAATTGTTGGTGTTATCCAACAATCCGATTGTTGGTATTAATTTTATATCATAATATAAATATAATAAAATATATTATAAAAAAAAATAACAAAAAATTTAAAAAAATGAAAGAACACATTTGTTTTTTCGATTTTTCATGGTTTTTTACGATCAAAGATTCAGCGAATATCGATTTCAACAAAGTATATTGGATAATACAGTCTCTAGCACTAAGGATAGTATATATATAAGACATGCATCCAAAAACGAATCGACTCCAAGAGTGTCGAAGGGATAATGTAAACATAAACAGTCACCCTAGAGAAAGAAAGAACAGAGAGTTCTTTATAATTTGGAGACGCTACCCTGCATGGTTTTGTTCTAACCTTTTCAGTCTCTCAGAGATCTTTATACTGTACAGACGGTCCTTCCTTATGCATTAGATAAATTATAATAAAGAACAAAGTAAAGTTAATCCATTGCGTTTTTATATTATTTATCAACCCATTTCCAATAGGTTATGGGCCCAGTTCACTTTGTGCATTAACTGTGTAATTTATAAATTAGTTTAATTGATTCTGAGTGAAGTTTTATTGAATAATTAAAATTGATAAATAAAGTGACAATGGACAAATCAAAGGACAGGAGAAATATCCTACCATTCAATGGTAGTAAATATAATGCGTGGAAACATCGAATAAGAAATTTATTATTTGAATTAAATGTACTTAAAGTGATTGATGAACAAGTTCCTGATCAAGTGAACAGAAAATGGATGAAAGCTGAACGCGTTGCAAAATGTGTCATTGTTGAATATCTATCTGACGCTTATCTAAAGTACGATATACCAGGGTCTACGGCTAAATCAATTTTACAAAGTCTCGATGCTGTTTACGAGAGAAAAAGTGCTGCCAATGAAGTGTCTGTCCGAAATCGATTGAGCAGATTGAAAATGAAAAATGAAAGTTCATTAAAAGATCATTTTGAAATATTTGATGACCTGATAACAGAGTTAGCAGCGGCTGGAGTGTCAGTGAATGAAAATCAAAAAGTGTCGTATTTGTTGACCTCTCTCCCCACCACGTATGAAACTGTGTCTACGGTAATTGAAACGATCACTGAAGATAAAATTACGTTGGATTTTGTGAAGACAAGACTTTTGGACCATGAGACAAAAATAAAAAAAGAAAGTGTTGACACCAGTGCCAAGAGGCCATAGAGGAAATCGGCGAGCTACAAAAAGGAGAGGCAGGGGCTCTCACTTTTCATCCAGATTCAAACCGAATAGAAATTCATCTTTTGGAAATTGTCATCAGTGTGGAAGAAGCAGTCATAAGAAAAAGGATTGCTGGTATTACAAGAAAAATCAGAAATATATGGCAGAACGAAACAAAACTGTCAATTCGATTCAAACAGTGCCAAAGCAAGGAAACGACAACATATCTGTCTATGCTTTTATGAATGGAAACTACCAGAACATTAAGAGTGATAAACTACAATTTTTATTGGATTCCGGAGCCTCAGATCACCTGATAAATAAAGACAGCATGTTCTCAACGATGGTAGAGTTGCATCCACCCATGAAGATTTCAATTGCCAAACATGGAGAGTTCATCACAGCAACAAAGAAAGGAAAAATCAACGTCGTGACTAATCTGGGAATTCAAGCTGTCCTGGAAGATGTTCTTTACTGCCCAGAAGTCCCATACAATTTGCTGTCGGTGAAGAAAATGCAGCAGGCTGGCATGAGTATAATCTTTGACGAAAAAGGGGTACACGTAAGCAAAAATGGAGAAAAAGTAATGTACGGTGAGCCGTTAAATAATTTGATAGCAGTCGAATTTACAGTTGCAAAGAAGGTAAATGCTCAAGTATATAATACGCATGCAGACTATTATAATTTATGGCACCAACGTTTAGGGCATATAGGAAAATCGAAGTTCCTAGAACTGAAAAATAAACAAATGGTGCAGGATATCGATTATCTCGAAAAAGCGGTCCCAAACGCTGACTTGTGTGAGGCTTGTATAAACGGTAAACAAGCTCGATTACCATTTGAGAAAACCAAGAATAAGAGTCACATAAAAAGGCCCTTGTTTATAGTTCACACGGACGTGTGCGGTCCAATCAATCCTTCAACCGTAAATAACAAAAATTATTTCGTTTCGTTTATTGATGAATTTACGCACTATAGCGTTGTGTATTTAATTACACATAAATCAGATGTATTTTTGATGTTTAAAGATTACATAGAAAAGAGTGAGAATCATTTTAATTTGAAAATCGTAAATTTATACTGCGATAACGGCAGAGAGTACTTGTCAAACGAAATGAAAGAATTTTGCGTACAAAAAGGAATTACTTATCATTTAACAGTTCCATATACTCCTCAGTTAAATGGCGTAGCGGAACGTATGAATCGAACGATAATTGAGAGAGCACGTGCAATGATAAACGGTGCAAGTTTGAGTAAAGTCTTTTGGGGAGAAGCAGTATTAACTGCCACATATCTCATTAATTTAACCCCGACTAAAGCTCTCAAAATTGATAAAACCCCATTTGAATTATGGCATAGTAAAAAGCCTAAATTGATGTATTTAAAAATTTTTGGTTCAACAGTTTATGTACTTGACAAAACAAAGAAGAGAAAATTCGATGAAAAATCGTGGAAAGGAATATTAGTTGGGTTTGAACAGAATGGGTATAAAGTCTGGGATGTTGAGACAGAAAAATTCGTAATAGTAAGAGATGTTATTATAGATGAGGTAAATTACTTAAAATCTCGGCCAGTGATGAATGAGGCAAGATTTCAGGAAGCCTCTAGTAAACCTGATATTTCTGACGCAAAGTCAAAATCAGTGGACACGCAAAGTAAATCTGATATTGAGAAATCAGATGGGTTGAAAGTGCGTAAATCTGATTGTAAAAGTAAATCAGATAGTAAACCTGATATTTCTGACGTGGTGTCAAAATCAGTGAAAACGCAAAATAAATCTGATATTGAAAAATCAGATGGGTTGAAAGTGCGTAAATCTGATTGTAAAAGTAAATCAGATACACTGGAGCCGATTGATAGAAAAGTAATGCAAAATCCTAAGAAATATAAATCTGTAGTTGAAACAGATAAATGTAATGAGTCATTACTCGAAAATAATGACCAGAGAATGGATGAAATAGTCCAAATTAGAAGAAGTGAGAGGATAAAACAACGACCTCATATTTCGTACGACGAAACTGAGATGTCGAATGAATACCTCTTGTGCGCTCAGTCAGTTGTTTATAGTATACCCACTTCTTTTGAAGAAATAAAAACACGCGAAGACAGAGTTGAATGGGAGCGTGCTATCCAAGACGAAATAAATTCATTGGTAACAAATAAAACTTGGAACTTGGTATTGAAGCCAAGAGATAAAAATATTGTTGATTGCAAATGGGTATTTTCTGTTAAAAATGATGAATTTGGAAATCCGCAAAAATATAAAGCTCGTTTAGTTGCTCGCGGTTTTAGTCAAAAGTATTTAATTGATTATAATGAAACATTTGCACCAGTTGCAAGAATTTCAAGTTTTCGTTTCATTATTGCCTTTGCAAATCAACATGATTTATTAATTCACCACATGGATGTAAAAACCGCATTCTTGAATGGCATTTTAAAAGAGGAAATTTATATGAAAGTTCCTCAGGGTATTAAAAGTAACGAAAATCAAGTATGTAAGTTAAACAAAGCCTTGTATGGATTAAAACAGGCAGCAAGATGTTGGTTTGAGATGTTTGAAACAGCTTTATTGCAAAAAGGATTTAAAAATTCACAAAGCGATAGATGTATCTATATTCTAGATAAAGGAAATGTTTCACAAAATATATATGTGGTACTATATGTGGATGATCTCGTGATTGCAACTGCAAACATTGAAATAATGCAAAGATTTAAGAATTATCTAATGAATAGATTCCACATGACAGATTTGAATGAAATAAAATTGTTTTTGGGAATTAGAGTTGAGAAAAACAATGGAAAATTAACACTGGATCAAAGTGCATATATCAAAACTGTTCTCGATAAATTTAATATGAGTGATTGCAAGTCGGTCAGTACACCTCTTCCAAGTAAAATAGACTACGTTGCTTTGAATTCAGATGAACAGTATGAAGCTCCTTGTCGAAATTTGATCGGTTGTTTGATATACATAATGACATGTACAAGACCAGATTTGTGCACATCAATTAATATTTTGAGTCGATACACAAATAAAAATAATAAAGAACTTTGGCAAAGTCTGAAAAGAGTACTCAGATATTTAAAAGGATCTGCAAATATTAAATTGACTTATGTGAAAAATGACTACAATGATCTTTTGTCCGGATATGTGGATTCTGATTGGGGTGGTAGTGAGGGAACAGATAGAAAAAGTACAACAGGTTATTTGTTCAAGTTATATGAGCGATGCACGATTTGTTGGAATACTAAGAAACAAGCATCGGTAGCTAGTTCTTCTACAGAGGCCGAATATATGGCTCTGTATGAAGCTGTAAAAGAGGCACTTTGGCTAAAGTCATTGGCTACTACAATAAACATTGATGCTTCTCACCCAATCATTATCTATGAAGACAATACCGGTTGTATCAGTATCGCAAATAATCCGAGCAGTCACAAAAGATCGAAGCATATAGATATCAAGTACCATGTCACGAGAGAACAAGTCGAGAAAAATGTAATAAAATTACGATTCATTCCCACAGATAGTCAAATAGCTGATGCATTGACGAAACCACTACCAACGATGAAATTCCTGGAGCTAAGAGCCGGAATGGGCCTGGAATGACTGGACTACTAATTAATTTTATTTTGATTATAATAATTGACGTGGTCTGATTGGGTTTTTTCTGGGTTTTCCCCAATCCTAAGCAACAAATGTTGGATCACTTTGTATTTTCCCAGACATACATTCAATATTTGAAATAAGCACGAGGAAGGTCTGTCATTAGCATTACTTTAATTAAGATGTAATTAGAATGATAAAGTTTTATAAATTTCTTACACAGTTAATAGCACAGATAATAATATTACGGTCGATTAATTTTTGAGGTGGCGTATTGGATAATACAGTCTCTAGCACTAAGGATAGTATATATATAAGACATGCATCCAAAAACGAATCGACTCCAAGAGTGTCGAAGGGATAATGTAAACATAAACAGTCACCCTAGAGAAAGAAAGAACAGAGAGTTCTTTATAATTTGGAGACGCTACCCTGCATGGTTTTGTTCTAACCTTTTCAGTCTCTCAGAGATCTTTATACTGTACAGACGGTCCTTCCTTATGCATTAGATAAATTATAATAAAGAACAAAGTAAAGTTAATCCATTGCGTTTTTATATTATTTATCAACCCATTTCCAATAAAGTATAACATTCTTGCGTTACAAGAACGCTTAACACGAGAAAAAATAAGCTCGAAAATCTCAGTCGATCATCATTCGAATAGAAAAGATAAAAACTTTCAATTAATCTTCGATGTACGATCAGTTCGATGCTGGAAGTTATTATTTTTTATTTTCTGCCATTACGAAACGTTGGAATGGCAGAAAAAAAAAATAACGACTTCCATATAGTGCTTCTGAAATTTTTATCCAAACACGAAATATAATCCGTTAGGTCGACATATTGTTCGAAGAAAGAGCGAACATTTAGATCTCGCGAATGTCCCATACATGTTAAGAGATAACACGGTATCGGAGTTTTGTTCCCAACAGTTGTGACGTTGGAACACAACGCCTCGTTTTTACCGCCCACGTATCGCCCTCCGCTCATGAAGAAAGAGACTTTCTTTCTCGTCTACGACTTCGAGAGAGACTCTGACCGCGAGAGATCGCGTTGTTACGACGAGAAAAAAAAAATAGCGGAACGGGAGAGACAGTTTCGTAGCTTCTTCTTCTTCGTTCTACAATCTCATTCGATGCTTTTTTCTAGTTTTATATCTGTTGTGGCTGAATGTATATACACAGTAGTACAAAAAACGCACCTGAGAGCTGTGAGAATGACGAGACTCTGGGAAGAGGGGATTCATTTGCAAAGTCGAGTTTTTTGGGATATCGATCGATCGGAGGTGTAATGTTCTTCTTTTTTTTTTTAGCGCACCAGATTTTCTATCGTTAATCAATAAAAATGAGAGGAACGATGCATAGGAACAAAAAATGGGCGAGAAATTTTTTTTAAAAACTGTTCCGACGTGTGTCTTATAGACGAGCGAGTATAGACTGATCCTGAACTCTTTGGACTCCTGAGGGACGCCGATATCTGTGGTCGGATGAAGGTCTAAAAAGAGAGTCTCGTGTCTGATCCCTTTTTGCTTATTCCACTCCGGAGTTCCACGTTGTTTTTCACTCTCTTTTCATTTTCACTCGCAGTCTCGTTGTCCGTTTGAAATCTTTCCAAAAGTTCCCGAGACAACGAAACTCTTTTTATTTTATCGCGGTGTTCGCGCGATGGAGAGAGAAACAAAAAAAGAAAGAAATAAATAAATAAAGAAGAGAAGGATAAACTCCGAGACGGTTTATCCAGGATCATAAAACAGGTTTTAATATGTAATTCCTCGTGGCACCGGGCGCGAGTAGCACGACGACGATGTATGCGGTCCGGGCGAAACGCCGGGGGAAAGGGGCATGTAAGTGCACGAGGGAGGATGTTCCGCGTTGAGAGAAACGCACCAGGTGCTGAGGACCTTTTTTTTCTCCTGGGTACAAGCACAGGGCGTTTCGTCTTAACTCATTTCCTTCGATTCCTTCGGTTTCATTTGGGATTGAACAATAATTTCTTTGTTGGATCAACAGATCGTTGCAAACTCAATAAAATATGTTGATTCGAAAATGTTTTTGAAAAATGTTTATTTCAGCCAGGGAATTAAGGGTTCGAATCAACGAAATTTCAGTTTAGTCAACGAATTTCATTTTGTTTTCGACGATTTGTTGATTCAACAAAAATTTTGTCGAATCAACAAATTTCTTTGGCCGATTCAGGCCTGATTCATCAAGAACTGGGTAACAATGATTTATTTTTTTTCATCGTGATATCTTCGAAGGTACGTATTGAAACGTCCAATATGCATATACTCGAGACGAAAAAAAAGAACGATAAAGAAATAACTCGGAAACGTCATGAACTGAAGTTATTTTTTTTTGGGTACTAAGAGCTCGTACAGCGTATGGCATAATCCAGTGTCGCATGAGAAGGTACATTTGAAATACGGGGAAGCGGAGGCGTAGACAAGAACGAGGGGGAGGGAAAGAGACGAAGAAAAAGAAGGAGGGAGGGAGGGAGAGAGAGAGAGAGAGAACAACAGTGAGAGGGAAAGTAAAACATATTTTAAGATCTTTGCTAGGCCCTTCAGGCTCTCAGAATCGTCCTTGTAAGAAGAGGTACAGCGCAAAAGAGTAGAACCGAAGTGTATATGGCGTAGGATGAAGAGTAGAGAGAGAGAGAGCTGTTGAAAAAGTTTGCGACAGTATAAATTTAACGGATTACGCGGTTGGTGAGACCAAATAAATACGAGACTCGTTTTCTCGTTCTCCTTCTTCCCGGCTTTTCTCACCCAAGAGTGTCTATAGCTGGTAAAAGAAGTGAGTGTGAAAAAATAAAAAATATGTTCGTATTCACAAAAGCGCAGAGCAATTTATTCACTGCACATACGACTCGTTACCGCGCAGTGAGGAGAGAAGCGTTTTACTCGAGTTTTCTTTTTTCTTTCTTTTTTTTTTCGGGTGGTGCTCTTTGCTCGATGAGTTTCTCCCGCGTTGATTCGAAATTCTGTAGCATCGAAGAGTGTACAGGAAAAAAAAAGAAAAAAAAAAAAAATGCTCCCTTGGCACTGGAATTTCGGTTCATTCGAGTCTGAGTAAAAAAACAAAACTTGCTCGTGTGACCCGGTTAGAAAATTGATGTCTTTTTTTTTGCCAGTTTCGCGACACGTGCGTCAGGACAAATTGGTTAAAATTTTTTATCATCTTCCGCTTTAAGATACAAGTCCCGAGGAAATAAGGTTTTTAACCAACGAGAAAGAGAGTGAGAGAGAGAGAGCAGGGTGAGAGATAGTTGTGAAGATTAAATATGAGGGACACTTTTCTCGCTTCTTCGTTTGCTACATCGCCCTTGTTCCAGCACGTCCTTTCATCCCCTTCTAAACCACGAAAGCACATATTTCTCGTCCCTATTCCATTTCCCAAGGGATTCTGTGGAGGAGCAAGGGGGGGGGGGAGGGGGTCGAAACTTAAGAGAAATAAAGGAGCCTTGTTGGTCCGAGATCTCTTCAAGGGTCGTGTTTTCCTAGGGAACGAGCCTATTTCATAGGCTAATGTCTTTCGTGCCGTCCCGTTTTCCTTGCACCGCCATTATTTTCATGGTAAAAAAGAGAAAAGGAAAATGGGAATAAAGCTGTAGAAAGTTGCCTAGGTGACGTTAGTTCCGGTCAAGAGTTGTTTATCTCGTTGTGCAACTTGTTGGCTGCTACGACGTCGTAGTTGTGGTCCAGCCTCTCCTATCCCCCAGTGAGGAGGATGACTGCGGAGACGGTGAGAGGGAAAATCCGGTAATAAATAACCTTTGACCCTCTGGCGAGCATTGGATTGTCTTATTTAAAGGTTTCACTGGCACGAGAAGACAGGAGAATTCGAGTTTTTGTGGAAGACGTGAGTTAAGAATCGTATCAAAGTGGGCCATTGTCTCGAAGCAATCTCGGAAAACGAGACGTTCTTTTCGTATTAAGAAAAACAAAAAGGGACGAAGAGAATGCACTTTTTTTCTTTTCTTTTTTTGGATGCTGGGTGGAATTCGATCTGAAGATTCACCGGATTGACGAAATGGCAGGCTAAATTTGAAAAACGTGATTTCGGTGCGGATGGAAAGTCCGGGGAAAAACCGGTAGATTTTCATCGTTCGTGGCAACTGCTCGCAGCGATAAAACAACGGATTGTCCGGCGTGTTTTCCTTAAGCGAGTGAGCAGGATGATTCTGAGGGAGTTGGTGAGTGGCAGCAGACTCAAAGGGACCAGAGTCCATCCGTTTGAGTCTGCTGGATACTTGGTCGAACGAAGACGTGTGTCTCCAGGAAATTGCATAGTGCTCGGCGTCGTCATCAGGTCGCGGAGCATTCGTTCCGCGACTTCCCTTTCATGCTTTTATCCCTTGAACTTACTTTTCTTTTGGTCTCTATGGCAATATCTTGGTGTATAAGAAAATCGGGTCACGTCCGAGATTACACCCCTTGCGGGGGCAGCCTCCCACCGCAGTCTCCACCTCTTTTTCCCCTTTTACATGTGGATCAGAGCTGCTTTTCTGTCTGACTGCAACAATCTGCCACACCCTCTACTTTTAATCCGGTTCTCGCCCGTTGAGAAAGCTCTTTTATTTTTGTTCCTTTTCAGCGTTGTCGCTGCTACTACTTCCCTTCCCGCTTTTTCTTTTTTTCCTACTCGCATTGACTTTTTTTTTCTTCAGGTCTTTTGGTTCGCGCACGATGATAACGGGAGTAGTAAAAATTCCGGAAAAACGCCAAGTTTGTTTTCGGCGAAATGTTAAGTCCCTGAAGGGGTGGCTGGATCCAACGGGGTTTCCACTCTTCTGCTTTCTTTCGTTTTCTTCTTACACTCTCTATTATATTCATCCTAAAGTGTCTAGAGAAAGTTGGAAAGTGTCGTACGAGTAGTATCTCCGCGGATATTCTTGTCGCGGGCGCGGGCGCGCGGATATGTTTTTCAACCCCTGTATACAAGAGCAGGTTATTTGTATCATTCAGTCGGGTAGTTGAACGGGCTTGGCCGGATAGAAATTCTCCTCCGGTATAATATCGCTCGTTTACCCCATTTCATTCCCTTCTCTCTGCGCTTCTTTTATTTTTCTCTTTTCTAGTTTCGAGGTTTCGCTGACGCGTCAGGAAGTCAACTGGTTTCCTCGGAGATTCTCCGTTTCCAGTGTATATACAGTCCCGGCAGTTTCGGTATAATTTAATTAGCGGTGCGACGTTCCCTCGGCCTTCTCTCTCTTTCTCTTTCCATCTCTCTGCTCGGGGGTACACCGAAGTGCCAGGTCTTATCCCATGGGCTTAATAGCGAGACTGTGGCCGTGTCTAACCCGACAACCCCGTAGGGGGTTGGGAGCTTGAAGCGTGCTATGCTTAACCCTCCGGCCTGCTGGCAATGCTGGTGGCTGGTGTAGAAAAGTGAGAGATTGAGAGATCGCGCGATCACGGGGTTACTCTCCCCCGCCTAAGGTTCGAGAGCAATCGGCTGCTGTTCACCGCCTACTACCCTTTGGAGAAAGAGTCTGGCCGCCTCTCGATGGGAAACCACCGCGTCGGTTTGAATCTGCCTCTTTCGCGGCCTCGTTGCTTTACAACGCTATTTCGTACAAATACATTTGGACAGAAATAAATGAAACACGTTTCTTTGCCCGACTCTTTCATATTCGATTATTCGAGCTTGGAGAGACCATTTTTAATCAAAACTCTAAATCGAGTTTCCACGACGCGAATCGGGGAACGAACTCGAATGTTCCAAATATTGGATGAATACAGAGAGCGAAAGTGTATAACGAGGTTGTGGAGAGCGACTAGCGACACGATTTTTTATTCGAGGGTCTATATACGTGTCAGTAAACCCTAGAAGAGTCATCAGCCTTTCAAATGTATTTGGTGAATGAGGCACTTCGTAAAAAACCAGTCAGACATAACCGAGTCCCGAGGTCTACGTATATATACGCGATCCTCTACACTTGCGACTGGTTAGCGAAACTTTTAATTAAAAAGTAACCATTTACGCACACACACATGTATAGAGCCACGAGCTCTGGGTCGTGCGAGCAATTTCCTAGGTGGTGGTATGAGAATTCACGTGTCTCATTGTAAATATATATATATATGTTATTTGCTCTGTACATGCTTCTCGGAAAAAAAATAAAATAAAAAATAAATAGGTTCGAAACGAAACGTTGTACGCACTGAAAGCGGACCCCTGGTGCCCGAACTACCATCGTTGCCCATAGAAACACCGAGTAGAGAATGCCTCGCGAAAAAGGAGAATTAAAAGACGACGAAAAGCCGAAATAACCGGACGAGAAAACGAAAAAATTTATCCTCTCCGGGTCCCTGTCAACTCGCTGAGAATCGTAATCACAACGCCGTCAATATTTCTTTGTTCGTCGAGAAACTAATAGCAGAAAAAAGTGCAGAATAATCCGAGACTAGAAACGTGTTCCTGAAAGATCAATTTTGTTTCGAAGAATTCTTGAAGTTTGACAACCATTTGTAAACTAGCATGATTGGAGGTTTCGTTAGAACAAATGTCTCGTGTCATTGGAACAATTTTTTGTTGTTTTCATTCCCGAGGCGTTATTTCATCGCCGAATAATTCACGGTTTCGTATCGCGTGTGTGGGTTAAAAGATTTCGCGAGTTTCAACAGTGCAGTTAACACGTTACGTGGATACTAAAAAGAGGATCACGCAGAGAGTAGGAGTACGTTACGTCGTCGAAGTAACACACACACACACACACACACCAGGAGAAGATTATTTCAAAGCGAAGAACTTGTTCGGTTGCTCTCTTTTCGGATTCAATTCAATGCCATGACCTTAAAAGGACTCTCTCGAAATTCTCTCGTACATTCGAGTCTTTCATGTGTGTACGAAAAGACGGTAAAACCTTACGCGAGATGAGTCAATGGAACTGGACGTTTTTATTGCAGGAACTTTTTATTTATTTACTTTTTTTTTTTTTCTTACGGAAATTACGTGCTAAAAACAAGGATATTCGTTGACATCATTGATCGATAAATGAAAAAAAAAATATGTCACAGAACTGCCTTACTTCGAAATGACGTTTCCATCGAAACTGATCAGCGAAAGATCCCGTTTTTATTTGACTTCGATAGACTCTGGGGTCGCTTCAATTTTCCTGGTACCCAAGGACTGTTGATATAAACGTGACAAAGTCGTCGTGCATCCAGTTAATAAATCGAATGACGACCAAGATAGCTCGAATCCGATACAACGTTGATTGTGCCACGTTCCCAGATGAGGTGGCTACTGAAAATTCTACTCTTGGCTATTCGAGAACAAATGACATCACGACATTATTGAAAGAAAATTTCTTATCGACGTTTTTGTATCGAATGCACGGTTAATGAGACGTTTGATTATGGTTTCTCTGGATGTCGAGCTTTTCTTCTCTGTTATCTCGACTCCGAGACTCCACTAATAACCAATCGATGAATCATTCGTCGAGAGTAACAGTCAAGGGAAAAATGACGAATGAATATTTCTACAAAAATTTCGTAGTCTCACTGTTTTTCTTTTTGTTTTCTTTTCCTCAATTTAAATATGATTTTCGAGACATCCGGTATATAGTACAACGGTAAATCGTCGAGCGTATACGATGTTAGGCGAATGCTTCGTGTGTCCTAACGAGACCTCTCGTTATAACAGAGAGTAGTCTGATAGACTGACGCGATGCTGGTTTATCCATGCAAAGAGAGAGAGAGAGAGAGGAGGCAAGGACGTCTCGTCCCATATTCGAGTAGTTATAATAGCCTGATACTCGTAGAAGCTCAAGAAGCTCAATTTGATATAGACGAAGGATCATCACGTAGTTCTCGATGCTCGTCGAAGCGATAGCAAAAGGGTCTTATAATCGTCCGAGCAAATCTGTCGTGTCTAATTAACCTCAGTTGGATTAGCACGTTTGGCAAGTATCTCTCTCTCTCTCTCTCTCTCTCGTCTCATTTGAGGTGCTCCACCGCGTTACTGATCACAGAATTCGAGCATCTTCCCCAAAACACAAAGCTTCTCGTTGTGCCTAACGAACAAATATTGCTTCGTAATTATTCAGTCGGAAAGATTCAATTGAAAATAGAATTTTCTAGCTGATGTCTGCAATTGAAATCATTTCAAAATGATACTTTCGTTGATAAAACAAAAGTGATTAATCACTCGAGTAAAAGGCCTTGAATGGCTCTAATGTGATGTGCCACCACCGTGTTACTGATCACAGAATTCGAGCATCTTCCCCAAAACACAAAGCTTCTCGTTGTGCCTAACGAACAAATATTGATTCGTAATTATTCAGTCGGAAAGATTCAATTGAAAATAGAATTTTCTAGCTGATGTCTGCAATTGAAATCATTTCAAAATGATACTTTCGTTGATAAAACAAAAGTGATTAATCACTCGAGTAAAAGGCCTTGAATTGCTCTGATGTGATGTGCCATTTGTTAATAAAAAGAGCATGTTTCGTTTCTCCTGAAGAATAAAATCTCGGAAGGACCGGAGAGAGGCCTAAGAGGGTTCATCGAATCTTGTCTCATCTTCGAGAAAGAAAAAGGAGAGAAAGAGAGAGGGAGGGTTGGGCAGGACGTGAAACACGAGGGCGCGATTTATACCACCGATAAATTCCTCTTCAGTTTCATTAGTGCTGAATACCCTTTCTATACCTTGTCCTATCCCGTATATGTGAAAATCGTTCTGGTCGTTGTTCCACATAGATTTTAGCTTCGTTTTACGTGAATTTCGGGGCTTCGAAAGAATTCTCTTGATACAGGGAGGAATTAAAAAGAAAACGAGATTTACAAGCGACCTCGCTTCAGGTGTGGCTGCTTTACGACCTCGCTGATTCTTCTCGCAAAATAGGGGTCGCGGCTGAGTCTCGGTCGAATCCTTGCCACAGTCTCCCCGGTCAGAAACATGCCTCGGAAAAATATTGCCGATCGTTTCCAATTAAAGGCGCTTGGAATCGAACTGCGGTTGCGACCATTCTTTCGTTCGTTCCTTTCGGTATATTCGAGATTTGTTTCGAATAATTTACTTGTTCGACAAACATTTTTTTTTTTTTCTACACTTGCGATTGGAAAACAGAATTATTAAAAGTTTATTTATCATCCTAAAATAGCTGGTAAACGTAATTTTAATTTTGTAGAATCGTTGAATATTCGTTGAAGACACAAATTGTTTTAATTTGCATTCAAAGAAGTCGGATATCATCTAAGATTTGTTGCTCCCGAGCTGTGCTCTCTCTCTCTCGTAACGAATACAAAATATGTTCTCTCGTCAACCGTGCGCTGAAATGACTCGAATAAAATGTAGCGGAGCGCAGGTAGCAAGAAAATGAAACAAAACAAACGTTCAATTGTTTAGTCCGCATGTTTTCTTAACGCTGTTCGTTTGAATGTCCCATCAAATTAAACATGCAAGGGATGACGTTGTTTCGAGGGTGAAATAAACTCGATACCGAATGTGTGCGAGGTGTGCGAATAAAGTCTGTCGCATATTTAGTACGTGGGTTGCAGGTGCACAATGCGACGTTTCCTTAACCGAAGAGTGGATGAGAAGATGTGATATATATATATATCTGTAGATTTGCATTATACATACACAAAAGGGAGTAGAGAGGAGACTTGAGGAGGGAAGAAGAGAGAGAGAGAGAGAGTGAGAGAAGGGGAGAAAGATAGACTCGGAGATATACTGAGAGAGGAGGAAAGGAAGTTTGGGTCCCGAGAGTTTGCGGCTTTGGTACAAGAGAGCTAGGAGAGAGGAGCCTTATCGAATTTATTCCGAGTCACGTGCAACAACGAAAGCGAGAACGTCGAAGAGGAGGAGACGTTCGTCTTGAGATCTTTTTTCATCTTCTTCCATTTCGAGCTTCTTTTTTTTTCTTTCTATATTATTTTTTTTTCAACTCTAATATCTCTCTCGTTCTCTTTTTTTTTTTCCTCTGCTTCTCCGTCTCATTGTTGTCCCTTTTAACATTTTTCTCCCTTCTCCGTTCCTTCTTTTTCTCTCTCTCTCTTTCTCTATCTCTCTGTCTCTTTTTCTTATACCGCGACGAATGAGACCTCAAGATTTTTCCAGCTACGCCAAAGTACAGGGAATTTCGTCGAGAATAGACGGATTTAATAATCTCAGAACGGAAGAGAAAAAAAAAAACAACGAGGTCCGGAGGTAGAGAGAGAGAAAAAAAAAGAAGAAGAAGAAACGCCCAGGGCTACCACGAATTTATCCATTTAAATATGCATCGAACGATCTCTGAATGCGAAATATATCGACAAGAGGGCATCATCAGCCAAACGAAACTTCATTCTTCGTGAATGGAGAGAAAGAAAATAAGTCGCCAAACTTTTACAGTCATATATCTTTTCCAAATTATGTGCTCGACCTTTCGTCTAAAAAAAAAAAACACAAAAAAACACAAAAAAAGTAGATTATCATTCATTTTTTTTTTCTCTTCGCGAATTCATTCTTTCGACATACATTTTTTTTAATTTAGAATTTCGTTAGCTCGTGCTTGAGGATCATTGGAGCATAAATGATTACGTTTAATGTCGAAGAATGATGAAATCATACGAATTCGAGTCCGATTTTGATCTAAACGCGTGTGTGTCAGAGGAGCACGAATTGAAACTGCGCGAAGTAGAATTTCCTCTCAAGTTTATAACAAATGATACTGTCCATCGGTGGTCAAATGGATAAAGAAAATGGACATCAGAGGCTGTAGCTTTGGGTCGACATATTTTCATAATTCTCGTCTCCATGCTCTCTCTCTTGAATCACGAAGAAACTTGATTCCGATAATTTGGCATGAAAATTCCTATATATAAAGAAACAAGAGAGCAGTGAAGGCGGTGGCGGGTGATATATAAATTGATCGAGTGGAAATCCGAGCGTCGCACCAGTGCCAATTAGAGTCCATGGAAAAGGGTTGCGGTTCGTTAAGAGTCCGGCATAAAAGCGCGAGAACTTTGAACGAACGCGAAAGTAAAAGTAATAGAGGAAATGAAAAAAAAAGAAAAAACCAAGGAAACGAAAAAGCAGGGGAACGGTTGAAGCAGAACGGAGCTTCGATTATTATCACCGTCGAGCAGTAACAACGCTGATTAATAATGCTTCATTTAATTTTTTTCCTCTTCCCATCGTTCATCTCGTTGAACCAGAAAAAGAGAGAGGCGTTCGATGATTAGAGAGAAAAAAAAAATAAAAATTTTGTGTCCCGGTCGAATCTTGATTCTGTAACGATATAAACGTTCGTCGCTATAAAATCGACCATTTTCTCTCCCTTTATTCGAACGATCATCAAAACTATGGCGTTATAAACGTGTCAGCGAAATCGCTCAATCTGTTTCACGCAACACATTTCTCGATCGTTTTCACACCCACGTGCATCCGTTTATTTTCTTATAGCCTTTCGAGAGTATCGCGTTTTTCCTTCCCTCCTCGTTACTTCCAAATTATCACGACTTTTTAAACTCTTCACTCATCGATCATCGGCGTATTTGCAATGAAATTTAAGTATCAGTTTTGACGTTTCTGCGCGTCAACATATTTTGTGTATTCACAAATTCAACTTCCGGTCTCACGAACGTATTTTTTTCATGAATTAATAAATTGATGAGATCCTGATCAAGTGTATTCTTCAAATAAGGAAGTTTTTAGTTTGTACAATTCATTTTCATCGTCACTCAATTTTTTTTAGGATTTAACTAGAATCTTCGAATTTGGGTCGAATATCATCGTAATAAAATACGATGATAAAAACTGAAAAATAAAATTTTGTTGAAACCTTAAAGTTTTCAAATAAAAATATTCGAATATTTCAACAAAATAAGGTTTTCGGTTTATCATTCTCGCTGTGACTCACCTAATGATATGTCGATTGGTGGACTGCAGCAATATGGTAGTATATTTAGTGATCAACATCTTGAATCATTGATTCCGCGTCGTTGGTTGTCACTCACTGGTAAACGCGTGTTTCGTATTCTTTATAAATGAGCTCTTTATTCGACAGCTCTTTATTCGAGTTTAGAACGCTTTGTTATACGCACACACGAGAAAGGTTTATCGAGTAAAAAAGGCGAGTTTGTCTGTTTATCCGATGCATTTCGATCACTCGCGTGCATGTGCTCGCCCGTCGTTCGGTCTCTATGGAAGTGTTTTGCGAATAAGCGAGATTCTCGCCAGTCAGTCTGACCACCGTTATCACTGGGAGTGTGATAGAGGGAGGGGGCAGACAGCAGGAAAAGGGGAAAGCAGCTCTCAGAGCTGAGAGTTGTACGAAAAGTGGACGAAAGTCTTTTTCCGCCTTTCCTCAGCGTTTTCAGTATCCATTGTGGTACGAAATAGTGCGGATCGATCCGAGAGGCTGTGCTAAACGAGCCATTTTCTATTATTAAAGTTTTCTCGCCGATGATTCTTAAGGTCTGTTTATCACGAGATTTTTTTTTTTTTTTTTCATTCGAATTACGTTTCCGAGATTACAAATTTATTCGTTCTCATGATTTATGGCTGTTTCGTTGTTGTTTTTTTTTCTCATCTGTATTCGAAAAAGTTTGAGATTTATTTCTCAATTATTTTTCACTCGATAAGGCAAAGATGGGAACGAAAGATTTATGGAAAAATCTGCGTTAGTTTTACATTCTTGAAAATCAATTTTTGCAAAAATTCTTCAAAATTGTATTTAAAATTGAAAATTGATTTTCAAAAATTCATAAAATTATTCGATTTTTTTTTTTGATGATGCGATGAAACAGGATCGTGTTTTCTCAACGTTAGATTTTTCGGTCCATTCATGTTCAGGTCCGTTATCGCTTGGACACGAAGACAAAACATGCGTTGTCTGACGCGTACACACATTTTCTATCGAAGATAATGTTCGTTATCGTTGGCACATCGTGTTGTTTCCTTAACGATAAATCGAACCGAGTATAATGTAGACAATTGGCAAAATGCATAAAGCTTGATTCAGTCAATATTGGTATCCTTATTCATCGTTCTACTTCGTTTTTTCCCGGCACCGCCGGGACTAGTTCATCGATAAATGAAACGAGCGTTGAGTAAACGTACAGGAAAATGGAGCTTCAACGTTTATCGACCAGTTGCGCAAGATTCAGAAATTTTTTTTACTCCGATCAGGAACAATTGTTGAAGAGAACGAATAAAAATACAGTCGAACGAGCAAATGTAACTCGTATTTAAAGACGGAAACGAAGATTCTCGCAGGTCCGTCCACCAATGGCAGTAACCACTGCGAAACGAGGATGAGTTTCTCGAGAGTCCAAATACGAATGTTGCCTTCCCGTAGACTGTTAAATTCGAAGATTATTTTTTGAGAAAATGGGAAGATAGCGGCGCGCGAGTTTGAAGCGAGGGTAAATTCTCCGGTAGAAGCGATTGAGTTTCTCGAGAGACGCAAAAGCTTCAACGAACCCGAACATGCCGCAAGAAAATGTTGCTATATTTAGGCCTCATATTTCGTTGAGACCCCTGCGTCGCACAAACACAAACAAGCTCATAGACACGTACGAATCGAGAGAGAAAAAGCGAGAGAGAGAGAGAGAGAGTCTCAAGGGAGCAGAATAGTTCTTGGTGCTTGACTCGATACTGCTGCACTGCAACCTTCGCAATAATCCTCTCGCTCTCTCTCTCTCTTTCTCCCCACCTTCTCTGTCTGGCTTTTGCAAAATCTCACGAGATATCCGTCTAGGTTGGGTATCCGCGAACGAGAGTAAGATCCTTCATCGGCTGTCAAGCTCCGTGTCACTGTCGCTCAGAGTTACCATGAGATAATTAATGATTAATTAAGCACTAGTCGGTGGTGCTCGCGAGATCGCGCGAAGGCTCGCGTGGTTCTGGAATTACGAAGAGAAACGCTAAAGCTCAAACTCTTTAATAAATGAGTATATTAATTCATTTTCTAAGGACTTGACGTATCTCGCGAGAAAGCAGTAGGAATAATAATCATTTCTGGCATCATTAATATTCTGGTATATATACCGGTGTGAGATTAAAATAATAATCATAATCGTAATAAAGACATTAGTAATGGGCGAAACTGTTGCAATTTTGCTTGCTTAAATAATAAATATTATAACGATTATCTCAATTACATTTAATCACTGTAATTATAGCTTGAAATAAATGTTTTTTGGAAAAAAACAAAAAATCTTTAAACATATACGAGTATATAAAGGACGAAACGTTTAAGTACACGCGTCTCGTGGCTTCTTCGTTCAAGGTGAAAGGGAGCTCTTACAACTATAATATCGTGACTGCACGAGTAGAGAGAGAGAGAGAGAGAGAGAAAGGAAGAAAAGAGGAGATAAAAGAGTTTAGACTCGCGGCTAAGAAACTCGCGAGTATATAGCAACCCCGCGAATCGTATAGTTAGAGAAAAAGAAGGAGAGAGAGAGAGAGAGAGAGAGAGATGCAGGAGGTGAAAGGGATTCACTACACTCGGACGAGAGTCTCTCGTCGAAGACGAGCAAGAAGAAGAGAAGAAGTAGTAGCAGAAGAATAAGAAGAAGAAGAAGAAGAAGAAGAAGAAGACGACGACGACCACGAGGGAGAGAAGTAAAGGATGAGCGCGGCCTTGACTGTTTTAAAGTCACACATACAACGAAACGAGTTATAAGTTTCGATGTGTGCTCCACATATGAGAGTGTGAGGAAAAACATGAGAGAGTGGGATCGAGCTTCACAGGGATATTCGCCCACGAAACATTGTTTTCGTTATTACAATTATTATTTTCAGTTATATAGATTATTATTGAAACAGAGCTCTTCTCGATATGTTTCGTGAACATATCCACGTTCATCCGTGGCGAGCATCGACTTGGACAACTCAACATTCACCATCCCTCGAAAAAAACCAGCTGAAACGACCCTTTTTTTTTCGGGGAACGAAGAATTTTTATGCGAATTCTTTCTCTGGATGTTCGTGCAGCTTCTCTCGGGAGTGATTCCAAGATTTATTCATTTTCGAGCCTCGCCCCTTCGGAAGATGCACTCAGTTTTACCGATTCGAGTCTCAACTGTGTTTTTTCTATTTCAAGCGATATCGAGCTTTTTTTTTCGAGCGAGAAAGTACTCAAAATTATACAAATTCGTTTAAAATTGATAACGAAACTATTTTTTTTTTGTACGTTCGATCCCCACGTGCTGCACGACGAGAGAACGATTCTGCTTTGAATGAAAAATTTTCAAAAATTCATGAATCCCGATATTCATTCCGCGTCATCCGTTCACGTTCTCATTGTTCTCGGAATAAAAACGTGAAAATTTTTTTTTTTTTTTACAACGATAATAATCGAAGTGAGGAGTTGAACAATGGAAAAGAAGAAATGATCGACTGCGCATCGATGAAACGGAGTGTCCGCGTGCGCGCCTCCCGTCTCATGACTTCCGGCAGAAAATGTGTTTCCCCGGCACGAGAGAGGGAAACGAGAGGGAGTTGGAGATAAAGAAAAAGAGCGAGCCGGTCGTCCGGAGGTCCTATCCGTCACGGCCAATTTGTGGAAGCTCCGAAGCCGGGGGAAAAAAAAAAAACCGGCACTCACAGAGATCGTCTCGTATTTTCGAAGAAAATTTCTCGTTTTCAAATGCTTAATTATGAAAAAATTAAACGTTGCTTTTCTCCTCCTCCTCCTCCTCCTCCCCCTCCCAACAGTTACGAAATTCGTTGTCGTCATTGCTCGGCTCTTTTGTCTGCTAAAATCTACGTTTTTCAGGTTGAAAAAAAATAAAAATAAAATCAAAAATGATTTTTCACGTACGAAATTTGGGGAATTTATAATCCGACAGTGTTTAGGAAACTTTGATACTCGATGCACCAGCAGCACAACCGCGAAATTAGACCGTGACGAGAACAAAGGATAAGTTTCGCGGATATATGTGTGTCTTGCGTGGTTCGCGGTCGCGAATCAACTGTGTGAGCTTCGAGACTCGCTTTCTTAAAACGCCGTATACACACACACACATTCGCTTAACATACTGTCTCTCCTTCTCTCTCTCTCTCTTTCTCTCTTTCGCGAGAGACAGAGAGCCTCTCCTTTGGCTAAGATATCTCTTGGCGAGATTCTACTCCCCGAGTCTCTCGACCGGCACCTCGCGTTGCATATAAATTATATATCTATATATATATATAATCTGTCCCAATAAATATATAAATATATATGAAAAAAAAAAAAAAAAAATTGTTTAATGTAATTGAGATCGCTGCTATTTCTTTTGGCACGTTGTAAGAGGTTAGGGAACTCGTTGCGTAGCCTCAGAAATTCTGATTTTTCTTCAAATTCCTTCACGATTCGTGGTTACATTTCCTAAGTAGATGGCTTGATCGATCGGATCTGTTCAAAGTCGCTTGTTCGACGAGGATTTTCGAAGGATATTTTCCAAAAACTTTTCACCATTCGTGCTCTCATTCAAATGTTTTTTTTTGTTCATATAACGAGGGTTTGATCGAGGAAGATGGTTTTCGGGTCCAACTTTTTTTCTGGAAACGTAAAATCAAGAGATTGATTTGATTGATTGATTTGCATTTATTATTATGTCTCGGAAAATGATCCCGGAAAAAAATAATTACAAAAGTTGCAAGGTACATAACATTAAATCAAAATCTTATAACTACGAGAGAGAGAGAGAGAGAGAGAGAGAGAAACGTAGGAGATTGCTACTGATATGATTTTACAAATGAGCAATTTCGCGTAATAATTATTTACGGTTCCTGTATGCTGGATGCATATAATAAAAAAAAAAAGAAGGTTGAAAACGCATTCATGCACGCATGCACTTGTACAGCCGCGGCGAGCGAGAATATATAGAGGCGAGAGATAACCGAGTTGTTCTATACCTGTAAGAGATATATATATCCCTTTCGTTCGCACTGCACACGTATCATCGCGAGTGCGTAGTAATGCTTCTGGTATTTTATTGGTTTGACCTCGTAGCGAGAAATATTCTCGCAACATAATAACAACGACGCGACGCCTACGATAATAATAAATAATCAAGAAATCGTTGTTTCTATGAGTGTTAATGAAAAAAAAAAAAAAAAAAAAAATGAATTTATTTGATTGCTCAGCATCGTTGACTTTCGAATGAAATTATCCCGACGCTGTGCGATGGTCGTTCAATTTTTTATTCGATTGAAGCTAAAACATCATTCTGAAATTTTTTTTTTTTTTTTAAATTCAATCATTCGTTCATCTTCCTTGAAAATTTGTTTCGGTTCCTCAATCTTTAGCATAGTATTTTGGTCTCTTTTTCCTACGAACTCGTGACGAATCGTTAGAAAAAAAAATCCTGAATATCAAGCAGCGTTACCAGTCGCTTTGTTTTTTTTTTCTCAGTGGAGTGATAATTTTTTTCATTATCTTCGTGACTCGTTAGACGTCGTGCTGACGTCAAATTCAGTAGGCTGTCGGCCTCGTATTTTGAGATCATTTTTTTTCTTTTTTTTGGAGCCGGATGAGACAGATTTTGTGAGGAGTTTTACACTCTTCTTTTCGGAGATTTAACTGCTGACGACGCTCCTCTCGCCGGTGTACACGAAAATCTTTGTCAGTCACAGCAGAGTGCATATGACGTTCCCATTATTACTTGGATTATTCTTTGTTTATACGCATGCTCGTTGATATTGCTCGTGCGCGTCTATCAATTATGGTTTAAAGTGGATGTTGGATACATAAATTGATGGTGTTCGGTAGCACATGGAAATTCGCGGTGCAATTCTCGTAGGAAAGCCCTCCCCTCGGCTATGTAATTGTGGCTATTTTGAGAGCGTTTCGTAAAACGAAGCGTAAGGGAGACAGAGAAAGAGGGTGAGAGAGCAGCTTTAGCAGAGAATGCAGCTTTACACTGATCGTTCGAGAGAGGAATAATCATTAAAACATTGAACGGGCATTTAGCGATTCGGAGAGAGAGAGAGAGAGAGGGAGAAAGAGAGGAACTCGTATGGGAGAACATTAACGCACCAATTTCCGTGCGCTCACACGTTTCAGTCATTAAAACGTGAGAGAGAGAAGGAAAGAATGTTGTTTATTGGTCCAAACGTGTGTGGTCACTTTTGTCGTAGACGTATGCGTAGCGAACGATTTCAAACAAACTATAAATATTCGGACGCGCACGCTCTACGATTAGTCTCGATGGTTAAACCGCAAAATTTGTCTGTTTGCTCAAAGCGGTAATGCTAAATCAATCTTTTTTTTAGATGCATGTTTATTTTGGATTTGCGATTAATGAAAGGGGAATCGATCGGTATTGGAACGACTGAAAAGAGTCGTTGACGAAAATCATCCTGCTTGTAGCAGGCTGTGTCCAAAAACTTTTTTTTTACACATTTGATGAATAAATGAAACTTTTTATTCTGCGTTTTCTTTTTACTTTTGATAATTTTATGTCTATGGACTCTCGAACGATTAGGCTGCTGCGAAACCTTGTTAGATACTTGACGTGGGTGGCGTATAAAACGCGAGAAGTAATTTTGGCCGATGATCTCATTAAGTATTAAATCCGCCATAACGAATTGTTTCTTCCTTCTATTTTTCAAATATTTATCATTTGTATTCGTGAATGAAAAGATTTTCGAGTCGTTTCTGTCACAGCAGTTATGAGATATCACGCTCGAGAACAAAATCTGCATAACCGTGTCGCTAAAACTTGTGTGAAGAAATTCCCTCTTCGGAGTTTTATTTAAGATCAAAATAGCAAAGAAGAAAAACACTGAATTGGTCAATGAAAAAATCTTATTCTCGTGAGAATAAAAAAATGAAACATTTGGTCCATTGGTCAAAGTCATCATCAGTTTGTCCGCGTAATTTCCGCGCGCGCGCGCGCGCGCTATAGTCGCGGTCGTTGTATTCGGTTGACCGCAGAAGCAACGCATTAGAAAATGGTCCATTGCTGATAAAAAGCCGCAAAATGCGAGAGTCGCCGCGCGGCACGAGCGTCGTTCGCGTGTTTTTGTTGCATAATCGAGGGCTTCTCGTAAAACAGGCTAGACGGTGTGAGTATATCTGTCTGTGGTTTGTACGCCTCTGTGATACCGTAACCGCGTAGTACGCACTTACAGAAACGCGCGTATGCACTCTTTGTGTTTTTGTCAGCTGCAACGAGAGCTGCCGAGAGATCATGGAATAATTAGCCCGTAAAAACACGAATCCTTTCGCAAAAACATTCTGCAAGAAAAAAAAATTGAATAAAATTGTTTTTTAACTCCCGACTGCCCACTCGGGCAAAAGCCGGGAGTTTGACCGTGATCAGCTGATTTTCACGAATTTTTTAAGCAAAATGTTTGTTGAAACGGCCAAAAATTACTTGACCAAATTGGAGAAACAGGTTCTATTACCGGTGGACGTGGTTTGAAGTCATAATTTGATACGATTGCTTGTATATTTAAAGAATAATTAGAAAAACAAAAAATCACCGTTCAACCATATCGACACAACAATAGGTGATGCCGCCATAATTATATTCACTCGCAACATCTGCGCCATACTTCACTCGATTGGTTGTGACCGATTGGTTGTTGCTGTGACTGATTGGTTGATTGTGTTATTATTTTTTTTTATTATTTAATTATATTTATTATTAATTATATTTATTATTAATTATATTTATAATAATTAATTAAAAAATTATGAACTTAAAAAAGTGTGAAATAAAAAAATGTTTTGAAAAAACATAAAAACTCCCGACTAAAAATAGTAGTAAACTTTAAAAAGTCTGAAATAATAAAAAATAGATGTCGGGATTTTCGTCGGGAGATGTCTTTACTTCTTATTCAATGATTCGATCAGAGACATCTCCCGACGAAAATCCCGACATCTATTTTTTATTATTTCAGACTTTTTAAAGTTTACTACTATTTTTAGTCGGAAGTTTTTGAACGTTTTTTTCGTGATTAAGAGTTTCAACAGTTCAAAGGTCATAGAATCGTCGAAAACAGAGCTCAAATTGAAAGATCGAGAAAACCATGAACTTTTCATTAAACAATGCGATTCCTGTTGATAGTTTTTCGATAGATTACAGCAAATGGATGAAAATGTCTCGCTCAGGCTCGGACACATGGGCAGCACACAACGATTTATATTTACCCTTGCGCCCATTGCTCGTGTGGGTTTTGTGGGCAGCCTTGCCTAATAAGTACACCGGTAGAGTGTATAACAAGTCCCAATACAAGTGTCGAGATCTCTCTCTCTCTCGACACTTTGCAAAAGGCCGGGAGGAGCATAGCCCACGCGCAGATTTTGTTTGTTTTTTTTTATTCTCCGCGATGAACGGAGGATTGATAAAGATTCATGAAGATATTTCATCGATTTGAAAATCGACGAGAAATCCTTTTTGAAAAACGTGTCATGCGTTATCGATATCAGAAAAAACCTGGAGAATATGTGAATGAAAAAAGATAGAAGAAGAAGAAGAAACCGATGAATAAATATGAAGAAAAATAAAAAAGAAATCCGATGATCAATATTTCTCGATGAATTCACGCTTTTGCTCTCGCAAAGTTTGATAAATTTGTACCAAGCAAAAAAGAAGAGCTCCATACGTGCCAGGACGAAATTGAATTCTAAGAGCGCGTGAGAGCCTCGAGAAAGGTGACGTTCGATGGATCGAACTCAATTTTAGTGAGTGGCACGGATTTCTCTCGACGCTCCGTTTAGATAACACATGTGCTATCGCGAATGTGTACGAGCCAAGAAATATTCGAGGCATCTTTACAAACATTACGTGCCAATTTTGAACAATTTCCTCCTCGAAGTCACGAACAAACACATCTTTGGCTCTCGTAATTTCTTCGAAGAATCATAAGACAAAAATTGACAAGCGTTTCGATCCAGTTTTTATATAATTTTCACATTTACTACAATTGAGAAAAAAAAATTTGTTGATCCATCAAAGAATTCGTTGGATTTTGTTCTATTTTTAGTCCCGGTTGAAAGGAAATTTTGCGAGAGATATTAAGAAGCAAGGAAAAGGTTTGATTTCGACAAAAGTTTTAGTCCCAAATAGCCAGTTGAATTGCGGAGCCTTGGGATCGAAAGTGGCTTTGCTATACTTGAGCAAAAAGAGTGGGGAGCCTAAGGGCGACGAGGAATTTAATCGATAAGTGGATACACCGATAAGATATTGGGAATGAAGAGTGCTAACGTCATGTCTGTACACTAAGCTGAGGAGTTTCAATTTCGAGGATACATAAAAGCTGTATTTATACACACACACATATATATGTATATAAATCATGAGGTCCCGTGGGAAGTGTACAGTTGTTTTCGAGTTTGTATCTGGGTTTTCGGTGGATCCTTGTATTATGGAGGGGTAGAGGTCTGAAACAAATGGATTAAGCCGGCGTCTTAAGACGCGATACACCAAGGGGTATAAATCCTATTTCCGACATCGCCTTGATCCCAGTGTTTTATGCAGCAACCAACGAGGAGTTTCTGCCGAGATTAATGTACATTTATACATTGATAAAGAATGTATGAAGCAACGAAATAAATTCCATGAAAACAAACAAAAAAATGCTAATAAAAGGGCATCGATCATCGCTTTCGATACGTTTGATCCTGGATTTGCTCGGAACCTCTTTTATTCTTGCAAATCGAGAGGCTACGAGGGAGGAGCACTGCCATTAAGAATGTTGTTCGGCAGGCAGAAAATGGCGAACGAATGGCAAACAATGGCAGGAGCCAAGTGTAACAAAAAGGAGTGAAAAAAATGAAAAGAAATAAAATGATAATAATAAGCACAAATGGTTTCTCGTAAGAATTGACGAGTGTATATTCGCACTCGTTACCTTTGCTCTTGAAAATAAAAGAAGAGGGGAACTTGCTTCACATCTTTTCATGGTGGATTTCACGAGAGGCATTTATTGCTCGACTCGAATGATGCTGAGAGAATATAGTATTTAAGAGCATTGCTGTTACGAAGCGTTCGCGACTCGGTGTGCTGCTTGCTCTTGGATGCGGGGGCTGCACGCACCGTGCTAAAAGGGGAATGTGAAAATCGCACTCATCGACGACGCTTTTCTTCGAGACTATAAAGACTCTCTTTCTAAGGCTTTTTCGTTGTAGCGAAAGGAGAGAGACGTGTCAAAATGAGGCAGGAGAAATTGAGGGGGAAAAGAGAGAGAGAGAGAGAGAGAGAGAGAGAGAGAGAGAAAAGCTTCGGTCTCGTGGCGCGTCAACGGGCATTACGAAAATCGCTATCTTTCATTTTTCACCTCATAACGCGTTGACAATGACGAGCCTCATCCTCTTCTTACTTCTCGCACGACGGAAAGAGGGTTGCTCGCAAACGTGGTGAGATAAAATATCCATGTAAATGGTGTCCCGATAACGAACAACATTTTTTTTTTCTTTCATCCCACGAAATCGTTCGAATCGCACAAAAATACTTTTTCTATTCTCTTTCGACTCTCCAAATTTCTCTTTCAATTATTATCACGATCCTAGACCTGGAACGAATAAAATCTAGTCGGGACTAAGTCTTCAAAAATTCGACGAATCGACTGTCCCTGATTAATTGATAAACCGTTGGCAAACCATCAGAGAAAAAAAGTGTTGAAAATTCAGCAAAATTTCTGTATTCTTCATTGAAAAAAGGGCAAAAATCTCGTTTGCATTTTTAGAGACCGAAGGAAAACGTAATTTTTCAAGAAAAATGAGGTTTGTTTATAAAATTCGTTGATCGAAAAAATGGAGAAATCCATGAATAAAAAAAAAGGTTTGCGAACGTTCGTTTCAAGTTTTTAGATATTAGAGTAGTCCCTGCAGTCGAGGCACGACTTTTGGGACACGTTTTATATGAAACGATCGTAGTACCGGTTGCTCTCTATTCAATAATCCATATACATGTATAGGTTAGCTTGGTACTCGCGTTGTAAGCAAGTGCCATAAGGCTATTGTCGTTGGTTTTGGCACCCCCCGCGAAGACAAACGTTAGCCATCCCTTTAGCTCTTTTTTTTTTCACCGGGACAAACGTCAAGGAACCTTTTTGGGCGGATCGGTAAAGCGTCAGAAAGGCGAAAACGTTTGTCTCCATATATCCATTATTTTTTTTTTATACCCAACTTTGATGGGAACAATGAGGGACAATGGGATAGAATGAAAGTTCGAAGATGTAGCTATGAAAAGGGAGTATCGATCGGTAAATTTTTAGACTAAAATTCCAAAAGGAAGAGCTATTCGGGTGTTTTAGAAAGAAAAGAAAAAAAAAACAATTAAAATTCATGGAATTTTATTATTTTTATTCGCTGAATTGGATTCGTTTCTATTTTCAGTGTAAAAATTTAACGAAATGAAGCACAGAAGAACAAGGAACTTGAATACATTTCCTTGAACGTTTTTAAACGGAACAAAGAATTGCGATTGAGTTAGCAACGATGAAGGGTTCGAAGAACAATAGTTTTGTGTGGAATTCAAACACGTTAAACTTATTCTGTGTTTGACAGAAAGAGAGAGAGAGAGAGAGAGAGAAGGAGAAAGAGTAAAAAATAATCACGTGGAGAAACGTCAAGGTATAAAGCGGTATTTTGAAGAGCCGGAAGTTTATAAGTTGACGGTAGGAGGAAAGGCAAGAGACACCGCGAGGCTGGATAATAATCGCGAGTGCATTGTCGGGAAAAAGGGAGTACGAGAGGAGAGTATCAGGGTGATCCTGATGACAATAAGAGTGAGGAATCTGGCAGGAATCCTCCCTCTCTTACAGAGCCTTCGGCTAGGACTAAAATCATCTGCCACGCTCCGCGAGACCATAGGGGGATGAAAATTTCGCGCTAGTAGAGACTCGTGAGGGATGATGAATAATAGAGCAGGGAGTGGTAAACAGAACGCGTTTTCAGAATCATGTGTAAGAGGAAAGGATGAGAAAATGAGAAACAGAGAGAGAGAGAGAGAGAGAGAGAGAGAGAGAGAGAAAGCAACCCTTGCCTTGCTCCTCGAGTATCCTCCGTTCCACCCTATTTCACAGTCCTCTTCATTGTGGAGGATGAAAAAAAAATCGATTTTTCACCGGTATTATGGAGTACAGAGAGAGAGAGAGAGAGAGAGGGAGAGTCGCCTGCGTGAGTTTTTTCTCTCTCGTTCATTGCATTTGATAATGCTCTTAAATAGTCGCCGAGAATTTATCTGCTCGTAACGTTTTCTTTCTTCCCTCGTTAGCGGGAGTTCAGCCCGAATAAACTTTTTTTCATCCAACAATGGAGAAGTTTTTCGGGTTCTCACAGGATATGAGCTCGAGAAAAACGATTCCGCAGCTTCTCAAAATGTTCAACGGTTCTCCGGGTTTCGAGCTCGTTACACTCTGTTCGGGCTGCGGGTCCGCGAAATATGAACATCCGAATGTCTTCCGAGCAGGGAGAATCCAAGCCCTGAAAATTCTGCATCCGGGCTCTCAACCAAATGTCAAAATATATCTGTGACGTAAAAATACTTTTTTTCACTCCGTATTTTCTTCTTAAATTCGATCGATTCGATATTTCGATTCGAATACATCGATCGTCATCGATGTCGTTGGCACCGATTGCCCTCGCCCTGATTCTACGATAAATTCGTTCGATAGAACCGGGACAAACGCTCTTAATTGATCGAGGCTCGAATCTACATTCTTAGATACAAGTGAAAAGATTGAAAAACAAAAATACCTCCAAGCAGATTTGGGCTGGATGCGACGAACTAAAACTTCTTGAAAGATGAGCATGATCGGTATCTCGAGGCTCGATAATCCGGTGATAAATCCTTCGGGCCCGTTCGTATTTTTCACTTTTGCTAATAGTTTACTCGAATCTCATTTTAAAGACAGCACTTGTAACAAAAATTTGTTTTCCTCGAAGGAAAAACGAAAGGTTATAACGTTTCATGGCACAAAAAGCGTTGAGTTGAGTGTACAGGGCTGCAGCGATTGCGATACTGAGAGACGTTTGTGCGGTGACGGGATATGAGCGACGGAGACAAAACGCCATTTTGCAAAATGTGTGCGTGGAAAAGTCGACCGAGAGAGAGAGCAGAGAGAGATCTAACATTAGAAAAGAGCAGAAATAGACTATATAATTTGCAAATCGTTGAGGAGTGCGGAGAGCAAGAGAGATATAGAGAGAGAGAGAGAGAGAGGAGGCCTGCTAGTTGAGAAAAGAAAAAGAGAGTGCTCGAGAGGTGAGAAGGAAAGAGCGAGTGACAGGAAATAAGCGGAGGCGCGAAACGACCGCACGAGAGAATATGAGGTGGAAAAACGTGATGCGAAAGGAAAGAGCGAGTAGGCGAACGAGAGGAATACTCCTGTGTGTGTGTGAGTATACGGATGCGAGAAATAAAGGTAAAAATGGAAGGAGCTCCAGTCGAGAGACGAGGATATAAAACGGAGGAGGAGGAGGAGGAGCAGATATAGAGAAGAAACGAGAAAGCAGGAGAAAAGCGATGTGAACGGACGCGGTGAATCATTTGGCCAAAAGCCAAAACAAGATGCATGAGAGAAATATTCCCGTTTCACACGTGACACGCCCCCGTCAGACACTACATCGTATAGACCTAATCACCTGCAAGCTATTTTCATTGTTTTTTTTTTTTTTAATTTCATTTTCTTCCTTTTGCATCGAACACCGAACAGGGCATAAACGCTGTGTAATAAATTTACTCGTTTCTTTTATTTCAAACGTGTTTCTACGTTTTCAATGACTATCAGATGTTTCTTGGTAGTAATCATCGTTTGCAACAAACTGATGATACACCGGTTCCTTCATCGCTGAATCATAAAAATTCTTTCGTCGATTCCAAAATGTTCTGGAGCTTCTCTCGTATTAGATTGAATTACAGTGGTGAAATCTGCGGAATTCACTGTGTGGAGCATCGCGTTTGAGTTGCCAGGGAACAGGTCGAACGTAGAAATTGATAATGCGAATGGAGACTGCCTCCAAAATGCTGGGAAAGCGTTCTTGGTCGAATCGACTCTGTCGGATATTCGATTCTCCATATTTTCTTTCTCTCGATGCCAATTCCTTTTTAATGAATTTTTTTTTCAAGTTTCTCCGTATCATCGAACGATCATTGTTCATCAAGGTGTTTGTCTGCAGTCTATAAAATGGAATGGAGTGCAAATAGAAATGCTAGACAATAATGTGAATTTGGATTTTTTAAAAATGTGGTGAAGCGAACGGTCGAGAATTCCACCCTACAAGAGAGTATTTCGGTTGGTTTGAATCGTTGCCCCAGGCTCCGCATATCTTCCCCGATCTTCATCGCTCTCTCTCTCTCTCTCTCTCAGTTCCCTCCGAAAATTCTCTGTACCTTTCTACACTGTTATAGAATTCGGTTCAACCCTAGCTGGATGCTCTCTCGAGTTCGGTCTCGGGGAACAGCGGAGCAGCGAGTTCATCCGTCCGGACCGATGACTACGCTCCGGCGTTTAACTCGATATTCCGTTTTGATTTACAGTCGGAAATTCTTATCGGACATTTTTAATCGTCGCGAGAAATGCCTCTTCGTATATGGCTACACGGTAACAGCAAAGAAAAACAGACCATTTCTCTCTCTCTCTCGCTCTCCATTTTCATATAAAAATGAAAAGTATCTCGACCTGGGTAAAATGAATTTTAAGTTGAATTCTTTCCCGACGTGTCCCTCGCGAAAAGAGTCAGTCTCACGGGAATGAAAAAGTTTCCAGAAGAAAATGAAAAAAAGAAAAAAGAGATGACTATAAACACGATTTTTTGCCAACAAACACAAGTTACCGGCCTAAGCTGAGGTTTCTACATTCTCGTTTTTCCTACCCTTACTATTTCAGGTCGAAATATATATAGTTTGACCCAAAACATGTCAAAATTCGAAGATTTCAATTTGATGAAAAATGAATAATTTATCTAGTTTTTTCACTAACAGAAATGAACCTGTTAACTCGGACAAATGACACTTTCGTGTACAACTGAATTCGGCAAAATTAATGAAAATTCATTCGAGCTGTTGTACGATGAACAATTGCATGAAGATTCGAACACGATGAAAAAGTTTTTTGTTTTTGTTTACAGGTTTGATGGAGAGTGGAGTTGATTGACAGGGAGACAAAATGAATTAGCATTAATTTGCGTACACGCGTTCGCAGCGACAGCTGAGGAGAGGGAAGAGGCAGTGAAAAGAGAGAGAGAGAGGAAGAGAGTCGAGTATCGACGTCGAACACGAGCCAGATTGTGTATTTACAGTATGTCGTTCGCCCCCAACGGAGCTGAGTAAGCAAATGCGTATGAGAGACGTGTATTGGTCCATACAGCGATATATATATGTATAATGTATCAGTAGAGTAGAGAGAGAGAGAGAGAGAGAGAGAAAGAGTCGTGGACTGACAATAACGTTCAACGAGAACGAGAGCCACTTCTCTCGTTGTTGCAAATATACTACGACGATGGACGCGAACAAGCGTTGCGAATTCGCGTGCTGCCCGCATTTTGCGAAGGAGGAAAAAGCCAGCAGCTCCGCGTAGCCTCAAACTCTCCGATTCTCGTGTACTTTTATTTTATTTTTTCCCCTCCTTCGCCTTTTTCCTCCCCTTTATTCGCGTCCGATAATGCCGGGGCCTTTGTGCAGATTCGTTTCGTATCAATGCCTTTTTTTATTCCCGTTTTTTACCCTCGTAAAAAAGGTATTGAAAGAAAAAGGGATGTCCTTTTGCGAAGTTGATGAAATGAGTATTTTTATATGATCAAATGAAAAGAATTCTTCGCGTGATTCATGAATCGCTCCTTTTCTTTTTTTTTTGCGAACGTCAATTATTAAAATAATGATAAATCATCGCGAGAGAATCATTTTTGAAAAATCAATCCACGGTTAATCCAGAAACATTTCGTTTTTTCGGTGAAAGATTTTTTCTCAAATACTCTACGAGATTCAATGTCGAAATTCGAAAAAAAAATTTGTGTTCCTTTCTTTTATACTGCCTGCCAAAATCAAATTCTCGTAATTCGGCAATTCCGATCCTGAAAATCGTTTTTTTCGAGAGTTCCCTTTTACCCTCTCGTTTTCCCAAATTTGAGCCAGCGGACACCTGATGCCTTCGACGGAACTTCTTTTTTTTTTCTCCGCACCTCCGAGTTTTTTCGCGATCGAAGGGAACGAAGGTCCAACGAAAAATCGTTTCGCAAAACTTTCATCCTGTGAGATCGAGAAATTCGTCAAATCTTCAGACGTTTTTTCCTCCTTTTTCGTCGTTTTACTCTTTCCGATTAAAAAAAAAAAAAAAAAAATAGAGATTCGTTCGTCAAGGCGAGTCAGAATATCATCGAGTCGTCATCGGTTTCAACGAGCATGAATCTCCAAACACAGAATTCCTGCTCTCCCTTTTGCCCAGCGTTTTTTTTTATTATTTATTTTTTATTTATTTGTTATTAGGTATCAACGTGATTTTTTGGTTCGTTAGATCTTTTGGTAACCGCGTGTGCGCGAGCAGGAGAGCCTCCACGAGAGGAGAAAACTCGATTTATTTTCGGTGAATTCGATTTATCCGTGTGGTCTGGCGAGGACAGAGAGAGGGTTGGTGGCTTTTTCGATGGTGGGAAGGGAGGGTGTCGAAGGGATATTTAGCCCCTGCTGGAGTACAACATTGGCCAGCTATCATCCGCAATCGGCGCGCTACCCTCGTGGAATCCCTCTTTTTTTTTTTCTTTTTTAATAAATTGCTATACATTTGTATCGAAACTAAAAGCAGAGGCATGCAGAGAGGCATCTATATACATATTTATGTATACGAAATGTACATAATAAAGTAGGAAAATAAATCATCCTCGATCATGCCAAATGCGTACAAATAGTTGCGCGCGTTATTCTCATTTTGCTCGCATATGTATAGATCCAGAGCACCGATGATGAGAAACTCGTTAATTATACGCTGCAGCACCGCGATTAATCAGAAGTTTCGTTGATTGAAGAAGCCGGCAGCAGCAGGAAGGAAGCACTCGTCGTGGATGTCTGTCTCGAGTGGAATCTCTCTCTCGTCACATGTTTATATTTCGGGGGCTCTCGTTGATTTTGTCAAAAGTAAAAGGATCGATCGCGCCAGGGAGAGAAAATCGTGTCGGGGTCTTACTTCGTCGAGTGTTTCCGCGAGAACATATTCAATTTCTAACGTTTTCGCTTCGACCCAACTTCTCGCTTATACACGAGAAAGCATTTCCGAATCTTCTTCCCTCCTTCTCCACTCTCACCTTCCGTATTCACGCGTGTACACATTTTACTCGACGAGTGTACTTCCCCACATTTTACTTCTCGTCTTTGCGTGCTCTCTCTCTCTCTCTCTCTCTCTCTCGTCTCGAGTAAAATACAGGCAAAATACTCCAAACACATGGGATACGGGTCGCTCCGTACCTCGCAACGTTATTTCCACTCGCGAGCCAAACGTTTCTGGATAAAAAACGGATTTTTTATTTCGTGAACCGAAGAAATTGCACAAAAACCTGGAAACAAATTCATTCGGGAATTCAAAATACTTTTTCTCATAAAAAAAAGAGATTCAGAGAGACCAACAAAAAGTTGTCATTTTATTCACGTGACAAGTGACAGTTGAGAGATAAGACTGAGCGATGAATCTGTAAAAACGATCCCAAGAAAGAGAGATCAGTCTTCAAGCCTCAACATTTCCGGTGAAACATTGCGGCTGGAGAGCACGGATGTTGTAAGGAGTCACACGTATCTCGATTCCCAAGATCAAAAGCAGCCGGAAGAAATAGAGCCGAGTTCTTGGTATACAAGGCTGAAAACGATTGACGGGGAGGAGGAGGAGAGGAAAGCAGAAAGAGAATTTTGGGAAAATTTGGTTTGCCTGCCAGGGGAGAGAGAGAGCCCTTGTGACAAGTAGTCACGGCTGCTGCTGGGTGGCGCGTGTTTCATGTGCAAGTGGGCAAACGAAAGCCGCGAGAGTCGACACGTCTGTATCGCGGTAACAATTGTGCCAAACGTATTTGACGTTTACGCGGGTCCATCGGGCGATCCATGCGGAACGATACTACGACGTTGTTTCTGCTTCAATCGCAGTATCAGATATTCCGGGATCAAAAGTTTCGACGGAAAGCTTCCAAAGTTTCTTCCGTTTGGTTTAAAAACGGTCGATACGCGTCGGCGGCTAATTTGACGTCGTTCAAAATCAAAATTGCGGTACAAAGTTGAGATTTTTTGCTTCGAGTTGGCAGCAGTATATTCGATGACAACTATATCGGGTACGAGTGTCAGACTCTTAGTCGCAGCAGTCGGAGCTCGAGAGTTCGTCGCGGTGAGTTGAAGAAGTGTGGGTATAAAGAGCAGAAGTAGCTCTGGTAGCGCAGAGGTTAACCTGTTGCCAGATGGTGGGGGAAGAATGAGGGAAGAATAGGGAAGCCGAAGGAGAACCCCCGCTGGAATAGTGGCACATATATATATTGAAATATACAGATATATGTATATATTGGGGAATAGAAACGATAGTATGGAAACGTGACTTGGCGACGACTGGTTACGACGTCTAACACGCTTGAAAATTATCGTTCCTACACTCTCTCATCTCGTGCTACATATATAAATGCTTACGAGAACGAGATTTAACGTAGGAGCAATAAAGAGAGTTGAAATCCTGGTTAAAAGTCGTCTCCTATTCCCGTACTTAAAAACTCACTTCGAAACTGTAACTCTTGTTAAAATAGCACGAGAAAACGAGAAATATCTGTTTTAATCGATCCTGAAATCTAACGCGGAAATGTCTTGTAAATAAAAGCATAACACACACGGTGTGTGCGTCAAGATATATATATATATATATGTGTGTATCGTATTTTCTTATCTCTAATCTGAAACACCTTCGATTAGACACGCGTGGATTGAATATTTGCATACATTCGAGAGACACGCGGTTGCCTCATTATTTACATTTTTTCCTCCCCTCTCTCTACCCCCCCCTTTCTTTTTTTCGTGAATCGTAAATTAATTATTCGGGGTATATGTAGTTTCAATGATTCAATTATTTTTAGTCCTCTACAGAGAATCTTATTTATCGATCTGGTTTGTGGCTGTTACGAAACAGCGACGTTTTTTTTTTATTGATCCTGGTTCAGAAAATATTCATCGGCGGAGAAATTTTTGTTCATATTCGATATTCGGCTGGGGCATTAGAATCGTCTTGGAATTGATCAGAAAAAAAATGTTCTTTCTCGAGTTCGTATATGGATACTGAAATAAATATTGTTTTGTTTCTTAACTTTTTTGAGCGATTGCCCCGTAGCGCGAGTGTTACTTTTGTTTGAATATTCAAAAGCCAGGTGCATCGTTGAGCAACATGTTACATTCGGAAATGTGGAAATTCAAATTTACTAAACCGAGGCTTATACCACCCAGCCCCCCCCCCCCCCCTCGCCTCACCGGGCGCGGCTGCTTTTTTCTCACGAAAACTTTGAAATTTATTGGTTCACTAAACCGAGATACATAATCCATGAACGCTAAAAGTATAGCGCTGAAAAAATTCGCTCTCCGCGCTGCTCACACGGAGGGGAAAAATTCACGTGAAAGATATATATTCATCTTTTCACTCGCTGCTGCTACTGGTTTATCGTACACTTGGAACATTAATTTTTTGGAGAATCGAGTGATCATTGGTTGGGAAAACAAAATCAGTTATTCATCCGCATTGAATCGAGAGAAGGATTTGAGAGTATACAACGTACTTGGGCAAGGATTATCGAAGGACCAATTGATGTAACTCTCTTTGTTCTCGATGGTCACAGGTGGATTGTGTATTAGTAAACCACAGTTTACTCCTGCCCTCTTTTCCTCTCTCTCTCTTTCTCTCTTCTCTGTGTTTCTCTTTTTGTTTTCCTCTCTCTGTCCATGTCAGTTCGAGTTCTGTCTCGCGACTCTTGAGAGTCATCCCTTATCGATCGAGCAGATATGCGCAGGCATGTATCGAGTGTCTCAAAAGTTGGCGTCAGAACTTTCAGGCCGATTGGATCGGGCGAAATGTCGAGAAAAAAAAAGGTGACCAACTCAAAAATCTTTTGCCACATTCTCTCGCGTAAGCACGTTTCGAACAAATTGATCTCGTATCCAGTCGCGGTGAGTCGAATCGCGATCGTTTTCAACGAATGAGGCAAAAAAGAGAGAAAAACGCGTGTTCAGAGACTTGAAAATTTGTCTGTAAATAACTGAATCAGTCGAAAGATACTTTTGGGACATGCTGTACACGTGCCTGCTTCTATCCCTTGATAAAGTCCGGTCGCGGAACATTTATACGTACACCAATTTGTAGACTCTTTCGCTCGGCGTATCGAGAGCGAGCGAAGCAAAGAGGGTGAAATCTTGCTGCTGTGGTCTCGATTCGTATAAAATATTTATAACACGAGAGAGAGAGAGAGAGAGAGAGAGTGTGTGATGGGAGAGTATTCGTTGGATGTATTACTCACGAAAAAGTTGACGTTGAGCTCGACCTCGTATTACGTTTCACCGAAACTCGGTAAAAGCTGTTAAATTATTTTTCATGTCGTTCGAACAACGTCTTTTCTTCGATAACTTTTTTATTTTTTTTTTTTCACGCCTACAAATTTGTTAATCGAGATCGTAGATTCGATGATTCTTGACAAAAAAATTATTTTTCGATAGAAATATATCGAACGGTGTTTCTGAATCACTCGCTACAGAGATAAACTTCCATTATCCGCGTGTTATACCAAAGAGATGGTCGGACACGCGAGACAGATAACATCGATATGAGAATAGAGAAGAGGAGCAATATCGAAGGGTCGCGGAGAAACGGTATGGAGATAAAAACGGGAGTAAAAAAAAAAGAGGGAAATATATATATTTGAGGCATGAATAAGAGAGGAGAGTGTGCGGCGAGCTTTTTATAAAAAAATATCCGTCGGTCAATTTCTGTACGTCGAGACAAAATTGAATCGTTTATTTTTTTTTTTTCCAGCAATCATATCGGTCAAAGCTGTCGCGTTACACGTCTCTGTTGGACATAGATCTCTGCTCGAACGGGACAAAACAAATTTTCGTAAAGTGTTACGATCACACACGGATAACAAGCTTTTTGTTCAGTTTTTTTTTTTTGCTTTTCTATCGCGTTAAATTGCGATCTTGGGAAAAAGCAAACGAGAGAAAGGTTCGGGATGCTCGATCGATTTTTTTTTCTATTTTTTCGATAGATCGAGAAATAACACGAGGCATATGACGATTTTTGCTTATTTGGACCGAGCTTGATCCGCAGAATCATGCCCAAGAAGCGAGAGAGAGCGATTACGATACCGTGAATTTACGGCTTTCGTCGCCTGTAAGGGACGAAAGCAGCTCGCTCTCCCGCAGACCCCTGTACAGACACATATTAGCACGTACAATTATATACATACATAAAGGACAAATGTATATATATATATATGAAACCTGAAAACGGCCAAGTTCGAAATAGCGAAAGGGAAGCGTGTATATAATGCTTCGATAACTCATCTTTATGACCCGCGATACGTTCTGCAGGCAATCGCGGGTCGCCCTTTCGTACGGAGAAAGCTCGAAAAAAAAGAAAGAAAAAAAAAATCTCCGATTTCCCATAGAATTTTATGGCGAAACAAGGTAATTTTTTTTTTCACAACAAAAGTCATAAATAATAGAAAATATCGAAGCTTCTGGAGAGGAATTCCAAGGGATATTTATCTCGTAATTTTAATTATCGCCAGAATAGTTTGAATTCGAGCCGATGAAACTGAGATAAAAGCTCAAAATCGTAACGGATTTGATTTTCTTGAGAAAAAAAAACTGGAAACTCGCGTGATCCTCCAAGCAGACTGAATCCGAAATGACCTCTCGCTCGGTCTCCTGGTGCGCAAAGGCCAGCTTTCAGCGAGTCGATGGATCGTAAAGAAATGTTTGCGGAAGAATCACGAGACGCGGATCTAAGATTAACAAAAAAGCTTTTTTTTTTCTTTCTTTTATTCCTCCCGCTATTCGAAATCCATTATTGGCAGGATTATGGCCGTCCGTAGCCTTGGGCCAAGAGAGATCTCGATTTAGCGAGTTCACGACACTCACACCCTTTGTCTGCTGATGTCGGTGTGGAGGGATGTGTATGTGTGGGGGGAGGAAGAAGGAGAAAGACGGAAATGGAGTAAAACAGAGAAATGTGAGGGACACAGGAGAAGATCGATGTTTATATATATATATGAAGCTGTATAAATACGTGTATATATTTGTAATGAACGAGAATGAGAGTAAGAGAGATTTGAAAGAGGGTAGAGAGAGAGAGAGAGAGAGATGACCCAGGGGGATGATGATGGTGTATCACGGCGTTTTCCTGCTCCCCTTGGGCAAACATCGGACTCGCGTTAGTCGTAGCCTGAGCGTGTTGTACGCAGGGGATATAGGAGTCCCCGTATCGAGGGATATCCGGTGGCAGCAGCCGGAGAAACCAGTGTCGAGAGGGTTTGTCCCCTCATCAGATGAGAGCAGACCGACGAGTCCTGCCTCGCGCCGGGTTCTAACTTGGTCGAGGCTCATCGATATCGAGTTTCCGGATAATTCGATCGCCACAGGACAGGCCAAGCTCTCTCTCTCTTTCTCTCTGATTCTCTTCTTCGATCTGGACTCGGTCATCCAGCTGTCTCGTCACTCTCTCGAGAACGAAATGGACAGGGATAAATTTCAATTTTTTTTTTCTTTTTTTTTTTACCATCGCAGCAGAAGATGGGAAAAAAGAGAGAATTATCTGACGGGCAGAAATATATTGGCTCGGCAAAATCGTATTTACCGTTATTTCGAGAAAATAAAAAATAAAATAAATAAAACTAAAGTTTCAGGTGCAAAAAATATTTGTTCGTTCCCATCGTCTCATCTAATCGCAGAGATTTCAATCGGTTTTAGTGTGTTTTGAAAATGCTTGGGAAAACGAAACATGGAATGTTTCTGTGAATTCAATCGTCTATTTATTGATGATTTGGTTTCTGTAGCACGAGCAGAGTTAAAATCCTTCATAAATACTCTCCAACTTCATATTTCTTTTTACGTTGCAACGGCTGTTCGGCCCGAACGATTCGAAAATCATTTTCTTCTCTTTGATTCCCTCTGCCGGATTTTTTTTATCGTCTTACCATTTTTTTTCACCCATTGAAACAGACGTTAAAGGTTTTTCCGTTTCTTTCTCCGGGATATTGAGTGCACGGGAGAGAAAAAAAAGTGGAAAGTCAGTATATATGGGTGTAAAGAAACAAAGACGAGAGGAGTAACGAAATTCTCTTGTATCGAGAGAATCCCACTATTTTTCTGTCAAAAGAAATTCTCGCGCGACAGTCTGACGCGCGCAGCAACTTTTCTTCCTCTTTTCATATTATTCCGAAGAGAATATTTCTTCTCTTCGTATATATAAACATAAATATATATATGTAGATTGCCTCCGCGCGCGAGTATGAAACTCGAAACTTTTTAATATAAAAGAACACCGAAATTCACGAGCTCTTACAGAGCAGCCCCTCCCTCCCTCTCCCCATGCACGCCAAGAGTCGGAGGAAAAGAAATTATTTTTTATTTTACAGATGATTTTCATACACGAAGCTTTCTCACGAAGATTTGAAAAGTGGAAAGAAAATTGCTGTATCAGTTGCTCGCATCTCGTAACATTTTTTCCCTTTCGTTTTCACCTCTCTCTTTCTCTCTCTCTCTCTCTCTCTCGAGTAAAAATCCCATAAAAATAAAGCGATAAATAAACTCGTCGAAAAAGTGTTAAAAGCAGCTTGAAATTGAAAACAAAATATTTCGCTTTTTAAATCAACTTTTCGTTTGAAATGACAAAAAAAGAAAAACGATCGATTGCAATGACAATCGCGTTGGTTCAGAGATCAAAGAATCCGGATCGGTCGGTATATAAAAATAAAGTTAATTATTATCATGATCCCACGATACTGAATCCGGCGCGAGGATAATAAACATGCAGGATAAGAGATTGAAAGGGAGCAAAGTAATGTAATGATGCACGCGCATATATCCACTCATCCTCTTCCTCTTCTTTATGGGATACGAGTACGAGAGAAAAAGAAAAAGAAAGAAAAAAAAAAACACAAAAAGTTTTCAATGAAATAAAAAATCTTTCCCCGGGCCATGGAATAATCTGAACATGGATATATGTATACCGAGATGTAACACGTACAGAAAGACGCACACGCGTTCGTATAAACAGGAAGAGGGCAAAAAGCATTTCATTTCAATTTCGCGATTCTATGAGAGAGCCCCAGTGTGCAGCAGCAGCAGCAGCAGCAGCAGCAGCAGAGGGCTATGTGCGTATCGAGAATGGCAGGTTGGTAAGAGAGGAAACCAGCAGCCATCAACGGCGTTAGGGGTTGTAAGTGACAGTGGCGTGGAACTGAGAAAAATCGTTTCATCCCCCTCCCCCTCCCCCTCTCTTCGTCTTCGTATTTTTTTATTACGTACTCTCGGAGCTCTCTTACGACACGAGAAGAGAGTAAAAAAAAGAGAGCAAAAAAAAAAAACGGTGACAACCATCGAGATTACTGGTGGGCACTGTTGTTTCGAATAAAATCTCTTTTTCGACGATGAGAGGGGTTGTAAAAATATACAAAAAGCATTTGCTCCGTCGAAAATAATGTTGCGTATGAGAATTTATGCTTTTTTTTTCGTTCTACGCACTCTCCTGTAATCTCTTGAGTGGGAGGGAATATAAAAAAAAAAAAAAATGATATTTGCAGTTATGTCACTTCGAGGAGAGTAAAAAAGCATCCTGATGAGACAAACGCTATTGCTCTTGTTTCTCGTATAGTAACAACCGACATAAAAGTACCCTTGAAAATCTTTCTTCGAGGCTTTCATACGTATAGTTCGTTATGATTTTTTCTTATCAAACGTAATGATCGTGTTGACCTATATTTTCGTCGAAATTCGACGTAGCTTCGTTGCTGGATACATTTTTTTTCTTTCGTAATGAGCTTCGTTCTCGCGAGTGTCATATTTCGAATCATCGTTGAAAAATTCTTCCGGAGACTTTACCGAATTGCTTAGAACATCAAAAACCGTTTTTCTTCCCTTTTTTTTTTAACGGTTTTTGAGAACCTTTTTTCTTCTGATGGGACATGAGACATTTTCTTCTTGTGTTTTTGTCTGGTTTAGACGAATTTATAAACTTGACAGTAACGATGATCGCGAGGATAATCGTCCAGGGGGGTTCGGGATCGTGGCGGGTGAATTGAAAGGACAAAATACGTGCGAAATTAGTATTCCGTTGGAGAATGACCCAATTGAGAGCATGTGGCACGTATTAGCCTTCGTTGCGATTATGCATAATCGTTTGTGCCCAACGTCGGTGTCGGCTCTCTCTCTCTGTCTCCACCCTGACGACACGGACCGGCTGTCGCGCGGATATATTCTCTCTCTCTCTCTCTCTCTTGCTCTCTCCGGTAGCTCCTAATAGAGCGTCTCGAATTTCCTCGACACTGGGACTCGGAGCAGTTATTTTGACGGGCTCAATTATATTCGAATCCCATTCGGGGAATTCACTTGTAAATATTAATGTATTTCGTAATCAAAATTTAATCGAAATTAGCGTTAGTTTGATGGGGAGGAAGGGGGGGGGGGAGACAAGCGATAGAAAAACTTGAGAATAACAGAATTATTTAGATTTCATTGAGGAATAGAGGTACAATGAAGAATTGTGGAGGAAAAAAAATGGTGAATTTGAGTATGAGAAAAATCATGAGAAAAAATTTAATAATTCTGGAAGTTTAATGACAATGGAAAGAGAGAAAAATCGTTTTGGGGCTCGTGAATTTTCGGATTTGTGATGAAACCTAGTTAGGAAAGAGCTCTTGAACGCTTTCGAGGGCCTCTCAAAGTTGTCAGTAGCAGTCGAGAGAGCTAGGGCAAGGAAGAGAAGAAGGGAGAGAGAGAGAGATGAGAGCGAGGGGAGGATTCGCGAAGAGATGAGAGACGAATATTCTGCGGGTCTAAGCTATTCCCGATTTACTATTGAAATTCGTAGCCACGTTCCTTTCAGGAAAGACGTCGTCCATCTTGCGAGAAGCGTTGAATAGATCCTCGAGGTTTCTTTGCCCTCGTACCTTCCTTACGACGTTAAATCATCCCGTTTAACCCTCTCTCCCTTGCTGGTGCCTACAACTTACATATTTATGCACCATAATGCAGGTTATGTGCCTGCTGCTGTGACGTTTCATTCAAGTGCGTATAACATTTAAAAAAAAATGGTTTTTCTTTCTTCCCACAGCTTTTTTCATGAAGAAATTTGATCCTTTATATCTATGGACATTATGGTGGTTTGAAAGAAATGATTTTTTTTTGTTTCGGGTTTCTCCAGCCGAAATAGTTTTACAACGCCAAAAACAAAATAAAATTATTTGGGCCACATTTTTCGATTTTCCATAAGAATAACACAGACAAACGAGAAGTTGGATAAATATTGTTACACAACTCTTGAAAAAAAAATCTTATGGATATGCCAACTACATAATTTTGTAGAGAAGAAAATTCTCTACAAAAAAAGTTATTAGAGCCAAATGTGTCAGATCAAGCGTTCCAGAGTTATCGTTATTCCAAGTTCAACCTTTTTAGGCCGAGCTTAGAATAACGATAACACTGAAAAAAAAAAATCTTATGGATATGCCAACTACATAATTTTGTAAAGAAAGAAATTCTCTACAAAAAAAGTTATTAGAGCCAAGTGTGTCAGATCAACCATTTCGAAGTTATCGCTGTTTGAAGTTCGACGTATATTAGATTGTTTGAAGTTCAACGTATGGAGGCTGAACTTCAAACAACGATAACTCCGAAACTGTTGATCTGACATACTTTGCTCTAATGACTTTTTTTCTAGGCAATTTTGTTCTCTACAAGACTACGTAGGTGGCATATCCATAGGATTTTTTTTTTTAAAGTTGTGAAACAATATTTATCGTTATTCGATCTCGATCACCAGGAGAGAAGCTTTTTTCCCAAATGTTCGAGAATCAATCTAATATTCACGATCTACAAATTTCCATCTTTCGATATAAAAAAAAAACGTATTTTCGAAGATAAAAATTGCAGATTCGATCGAAATTGCGATAGAATTGAAGCTCTTCATTCGCCATGTTGCGCTCGAAGTTTCGTGATCGAAAATTTTTGAAATTTTCGATCCCACCCGTTACATAGAATATCAAGTGTAGAAGAAAGGACGCGGATATTGTACGGAAGAGAAGAGCCGTCGTAGATCACCCCGGGGGTGGAGAGAACGCGGCGAGAAATGGGGCGAGGGTTGGCCTTACGATATGTAAATTATTCCGTGTGTTATAACCTTCCTTGGTTTGGCCCTTTGGCTCGGGGACACTTGCGAAGATTTCGACAATAAATTATCCCCCGTATAAACGCTCTATTCGCCCGTCCTGTTTCTGCATTCGCGAACTTGCGTTAGGGAACGAGAGAGAGAGAGAGAGAGAGAGAGAGAAATAAAAAACAGGGACTTTCTTCGTGGCTCGAGCAGCCCCCCCGTAAAGAACAAGTGATAAAAGAATATTCTCGCGAAATGAGGTCGAAGGACAATTGATTGAGCAATTATTCTTTCAATAAATAGTGGAGAAACAAAAATCAATTTCATTATTTTGTTTTATTTTTTTTCTAAGGACTTACCGTTCTTGGAAGGGGTCCGGGGTCGTACAGAGCTCGCTCAGCATGCAGTCCAGATCTGTCGCCAGCGAATTGAGCAACTGAAAAATCAGAACGAAGAATAACGTCAAGAATCTGATTTTACGAATCGAAATTTCTTTCGATCAACAAAACTGTTTTTTTTTTTGCAGGACGTTCGTGCGAATTGTTCAATAAAAAACGTTCGAAAATGAATATTTTTTTTTGTTTACAAAAAATCAAAATGATTCGGAACTGGTGAATAATTTGAAACGCCATTTCAATCAATTCGACAATGATTCGCCACTGATTCATGATCCTGTCAGAGATCAAATTCGATTGAAAAAATTATTTTCGCCACTTGCAATGAAAACTTGAAAATTCTCCATAGTTTCGACTCAGACTCTCATTTCTTAGTCTCAAACATACGAAGAGAGCTCGTTAAATTTTTCAAAGAATGGAGAGCAGCTCGTACGTTTGAATCTTTTTTTTTTCTTCTTCTCTTTTATTCTCTACTCCATACGTGAATCGGGCGCGTGCTTCCCGCGTTATTTGCATTACGTTATATACCGAGTGGTCCGGAGTCCGGAAAATTAGAAGGCACTCGCTTGTACCGCCCGGGGAGCTTTTCCACTGTCAATATTTAACCGAGCCGTGTCGACAAAGATATTCGATAAAGTTTCGAGCCGAGAGCAGCCCCCGTTTTCAGGTTCCCCAATTCCCAGAGAATTCGATTTCTCACGTGAGCACTGTCTCCGCGTACGAGAAGTTGTATCCCTGTGTAATTTTTCGTACGATAATCGTGCCCGAACAAAAAGCACCATTTGCTCAAGAAATTTTCATTCCTCGTACCAGCTCGACCAGGAACTACCTCGAGCGATATAATTCGCCTGTACTAATCGGACGTGCAAACTTTCCTGCTTGTAATTCATCTGATTATCGGTATCACGACTGTATCCCAGAAATTTCTGAACTAATCAAATCTTTACGAGCCTCTTGGTGCTGAAACTCCGGAGCTCTGGACCTCGAAGTCTCCGCATCCTAGAGGAATATCATCGAAAAGATTTCTTTCCAATCGAAAAATTCCTCGAAAAACAATAATTCAGGAGAGAAAACGTTTCCAGAAAGGTTTGCACTCGGTTTGGACTGCTAAAAACCGTGCACTGAGAAAAAAAAGTTATTGGAACAATAAAATCTCTCATTACGGAGTGCCAATAAAATATATGATCATCATAATGTCATAAACCATTGAATGAACACATTAATTTTTGATCAGACTGCACGATCATATTCTGCCAAAGAAATGCGCATTTCAATTGACAAAACTCTTCCAATAACATCAATTTCTATTGAATCAACCATTTTTTTTTCTTTGTGTGGCACCATCGTGTCCCGGAGATTCTACTTCGAATCGTCTTTTTGTTAATTTTCCTAGGCACACGAGTGAGCAAATTTTGACAACAAAATGACAGGAAAACTGGTCCAAATAAGATGGCATTGAAAAGTTTCCGATTTTGCCAAAGATTTCGTTGGAAAAACTCGAGAAAATCAGACAACTCGACCAATCCCAGTGGATGGGCATCGAATATGGAGATTGCCTGATTTTATGATAAAATAAACAGAATAAATGAGTCGTCGAAGTGGAAATGACGGTGGAAGTAGCAACGATAATGATACGATATCGAAATGACTCGATAAGGTAGCCTCGTGTGCGTAAAACAGATGAAAAAGAGGTGGACAATGAAGAAGTTTCATTTCGCGCTCGATCGATTCGCGAATGATCGTCGCGGTAAATAACGAATTTAATTTCGTGCTCGAACGATCGTGTAGCTCGTACAATATCGACTGGTACATGGTCTAGCTCGTGTGTGTTTTGTTCGCGAGCATATCTCTCGGCACCGGGTCGTTTCCTGTTCGGGGATCGTGCGGGGCAAAAAAACAATGAGAAAATATAAATTCGAAAAAATCAGAAAAGTAGGAAACTCTGCTTTGATCGTTTGATTCTGACGATCCATCTGCGCTTTAATTCCTCTTCGTGAATAACGGAGTGAAAAAAAATGCGAGTAACGCGATCGAATCGAGATAACAAAAAAAAAGAAAAAAAAAAAAATTAAAACGGGAGTTGAGAAACGCGCGCGAACTTTTTTTGTGTCTGGTTATAAAGAAAATACGAAGACTCTCGAGAGTATATCAAAGCCAAGAGAGTAAAACAACAGTGTCGAGCTGTGTGTGAACGAGAGGCGAGTGAACGAAGAGGACGCTCGAATTAAAATGGTCCAACGAAACTCATTCACCGAATTAAACGGATCAGATCCAATCAGCAGCACTCTACGGACTCTGCTATATATCTCATCGCTTGATGCACTCTCGAGAACACTCTTTAATCTCTCGACGCTACATCAATTCTTCGCTATATAAATTTGTGACTTCTCGAGAGAGCGCATATTCTTCGAATTCAAGACACACGATGTATTAATTCCTCGATTTTAGGGCACAAAATACACAGTCACGATATTCATTATTCGTGTACAAAAATTCATTCGTCAAATACGTCAATATTTATTTATTTTTATTCAATAAAATCGTTTAATCATTCCAGTATGAAGATAAGAGTTTGTCTCTCATGTGTCTTGTAATAAAATATTAAAAATTGATGTTCATGATCGAGTTATTTTGCCCGAAAACAATCAATATTTATTTATTTTTTCGTTATTTTTATTTATCATAAAAGTTTCATTTTTAATTTGTCCCGAAAAAGTTTTTTGCTTGGAATCGCAAATAAATATTTTTCAAAAATTATGTACAAGTCGGTAAGACACGAAATTCACATTTTCGATCGGCATGAAAACCTGAAATTTGACAAAACTTTGATAAATTTTTGTCCAATGATATCCGGGAGGCATCGAAAGCGTATAAAAAGCACGATTAATTGGATACTAAATTTCGGGGGATATTTCTTGAAGGATAAATTGGAGGGAAACTAAAATGAAAAGCCGATGGTACTTATAATCGACTAATACGAATTGATGCGCAATAAATTCGTACCCGTGGATTCTCCCTCGATTCATGAAATTTAATAATCGAACCGGGTATCGTAATTAATGAAAAGACAAGGGTGCTTTCGGGTGCAAAAGAAGGAGAGAGAGAGAGAGATATTTATTGTGTGTTAAGGAGAAGTACAGAGACGCCATAGTTTTTGGATATACTCATACCAGCAGAAAGCATATATATATTTGAAGAAAGAGACTTTTACTCCGTTTCAACGTCGAAGAGGGAGGAAAGACGCATTTCGCAAGTACACAAGAGCTCTCAAAGGGCCAAGGGAAGCACACAAGCGGGCGAGCAAGGAAGCGGAGCAAGCTCGACCAAGTTTTGCAATATTGTGAAGGACCCCGAGAGCGTCTCGAGGGGGTGACGGACCGTCTTGTAGAATATTAACGAAGCCGGTTTGTTTCAGTCTCTCTCTCTCTCTCTCCCTTTTTCTCTCCCTCTATCTGCCTGCTCCTCAGTCTCTCATTTCCTCTCTTTTTCCTCTCTCTCTACATCTTTCGTTTCCGTAGTAGACATAAGCGCTAATTCGAGGAATCATTAATTAAAAGCATTGCCATAAAATACATCCGAGTGATTAATACCGACATAAAAGTGAGAGAGAGAGAGAGAGAGAGAGAGAGAGTCATGATGAGAAATCTTCATAATAAAATAATTTCAACTCATTGAAGTTATCGTATCAAAAAAAATTAATTTAAATAAATAAACCATTTATTTACAGGCAATTTGCAGCGATGTACTTTCAAAATTAGAGAATCATTTATTAACCCAGTTTAATCACGATCAAATTGTGATGGAAACAATTGAACTTTTTTAAATTCCGTTCTTTTATTTCTACTAAATCGAGATTAGAACTCTTCTGTGGAGATCGAAAGTACGAATTAACGATCTTGGAGTCTTTTTTTCACGAACGATATTTGTTGTACTGTAAAATTAATTTTATTTACTGCTCTCTCTCTCTCTCTTTCTCTTTTGTCTGTTTATCCCTTTTCAATAAAACTTTTATACGATCGTAATATAGTTGTTTCCGTGAGAAACAATATGCGTGCAACGATTTGGACAGACGGTAGAAAACGACAGCTGGCGTCCACACTCATGCCCTACTGACGAGCTCGCTGCGCATAAATTATAGTAATTACCAGCAATGACCGATCGTACGACGTCTAACAGTGAATCTAACAAATTCATAAATGAGTTTCGAAATCCCAAGTATGTTTGTTTCTTTTTTTCAAATTATTTTCGTCATAAAATTCATAAATATTTCAAATACTGCCAATTAAGTTCGAATAATCATTATCATTTTATGCCCAATTATCCACTGGATGAGAGTCATTATAAAACTTTTTTGTTTTTTCTTTTCTTTTTTAATCAACGACACTGGTGAATTTCGAAATTTCAAAAATCGTGTATCCATCGAGAAATTTGACCGAGCTCGTTACTAATTGGTCAACCAATGGCAAAAACATGTTCGAGAACCGTTTTTCGTTCGTTAATAAAAACAAAATCTCACAAAATTGTCGTAAAAAAAATTTCCCACGAGTGTTTCGCGAATGGAAACATAAAAATCGAATTTTCCAAAATTCCTTGATAAAAAAAAAAAAACGAATCGTCGTTCCAAGTGCTCGGATCACGTTTACAGTCAAATTGAAAAATTTTCATCGAATATATCGCGTAATAATGTGATGAAAAGTTCACACGATTCTCGAATTACTTTTGATACGAAACCGGGCGAATATATCCAGAGATCGAAATAAAAGTAACGCGAACTCGAGTTAATCACGATTCGCCTCGCGTAGACATATGTGCACAAAAATATTTCGAACAGTGACACGAGCACGCACATAAAAAAACGTAGAAACGCGAGGAAAAAAAGTCACTAAAGCGTTATAAATAACGGGGAAGATCGGTACGCGAGTTGCATAAAACGGGACTTCCGGTTTCCGGCTTATATATTTCGCGGTATCGGTGATTCGTGTCGCCGGACGAAAGTGTTTCGCTCTTTGAGCCGGAGGTTTTTGAGTCGTTAAATCTTTTAAGTAGGCGTCCATTGCTCTTTGGCTAGCGCCGAAATATCTTCGCAGTTGTATACATATATATTAGATGCGACGAGAAAAGATGGATCGAGTAGAAAAAGTAAGGACCGTACGAGAGAAAAAACGCATCCGAGTCTCGGAGATCGTTGTTCCCGAGAGTCCAGGCAAAGGGATAACAAGACTGAATAATTTTGAGCTCCGTTTCCCGCGAGGTTAGCCGCGAGAGAGCCCTTTCCGTAGCTCTCTAAGATCGATCGACCGAAGCCTCGGCGCAAAACTAGAGCCAACAGCTTTTTGTACAAAGCAAAACGGACTCTTCGAAGTATCGCTATAGCAACACGTCATCAAAACATACCTCCTCTAGCAGTTGAGTACAGGAACGTTGCATGATCGAGACACACACACAAACACACCCACACAGACACAGACACCAATTCACATTTCGTATAAAAGGTGTCCGAAAAGTGGAGCCTCTGAATCTGAATTCGTGGGACGAAAAACTTGATTATAATTCCATTCCGGAACTACTTCGATGAGAGCGGTGTGAGATCAAGAGACGGATCAAAACGTACGCTCGATTGATTAATTTTCATAAAAGAAAAAAAAAAAATTCCTTCATGATTTAGTAATATTATTTCTACCGTCGATAAAAATTCCATTGCATTATGGTTAACGAATTCGAATAAGAAGATCGTTAAGGAAATGATTAATTTTTGTTTGGAAAAAAAAATAGTAAAAACACGATTCTCTCTGACGTTTGGTATATTTTTCAAACGATTTTTATATTTTCATTTATATTTTTTATTGTACACCGTTGTCTATAAATTCTGATGACGACGCGTCATTGCCGAGCTATTTTCAACGAATGCGCGTCGATATAAAATGTAATACAAATTGTGCAAGAGTGTTTTTGCCTTCTCCGCGTGGCGATATAGTCGTCAGCGGTGTACGCGAGCGTGTTCGGTGAATCGAGGGAGAAAAAAAAAGCATCATCGAAGCCTTGATACTCTATAAATAGAGAGAAAGAGAGAGACTAGAAAACAGAAAAAAAGACGAACAAGTTGCGAAGACAAAGAATCCGGAAAAGTGAATTCCAACGCTTTTATTCCTCACGTCGCGCGATTTATATTCTCGTGAAGAAAACTCTCGTCGAGTCTCAATTGAATCAAAGGCTGAATATCTGCGAATAATGAAATTCGAATTACATAGAGAAAGGAAAAAAAAAACAAATTCATAAACAATTTTCACAATCGCTGAGTTGTATGAAAATAGTACAGAAAGATAAAATGGAAATTGAATGAGAATGTAAAATAACTTGAAAAGGTTTGGGAGCTACGGATTTTCGCCGACCTCAAGATGCTCGTCGGTCACGCTTTGGAAAGTCGAATGAGACGGAAAATTGTTAATAATAATAATCAGTCGAATGTAATGATTAGAAATCGCGATGTCCGGGCGACTCGCGTGGACTGTAAAAATATTTAGAAAGTATATATTCAATCATCGATCATAATGCCAACGAAGGTCAAGGAAGATCGAGTCAAGATCGGGGGTCACTGGTACAATCGATGGACTGACTTGATCGCCTATCTTTTTCGTTTTTTTTTTTTCCAACAGAAGTGGAGCTTCACGAATTTTTCATTCCTCCGATCTACCGAACCACGAGCCACAGAAACGTAACAAGTGGCAACATCAAAAAATGAAAACATACGCGTGTAAATGAATAAATGAAAAAAAATGGTAACATACGCGAGAGCTCCTGTAATCTGAATAAAGTTTTGCAAGAAAATGCCCACCGTACATCTACCTCGAGACTTTTAGCAGCCGCTCACGTCCACTATATATAACGAGGGTTAGAGAGAGAGAGAGAGAGAAAAATAAAAATATATACAAGGTGAAGCTTTTGGCGAAACCAACACGTGCCATTGGCCAAATAATTTAGTATCGTTTTAGGCCGATTGGACGCTCGATTTATGTTTTCTCTACGGCAGCCAGTCTTGCCGGAGGAGGGAGAGGGAGTTTTCTACTCGAGTGGAATCCTGAACTTTTTAAGAGACTCTACTTTGTAGTACATATATACTTAGGTAAGATCAAACAGAGAGAAAAGTGGTTACGAGAGTGGCCTAAAGTTTATCAGGCTGAAGAAAAAGACAGAAAGAGAGTAGAAATGAAAAAAGGACTCGAGTCCTGTTATAATTCTTTCTGCTTTTCGTCAAAAATCCTATGAGTTCTGCAACGAGTTTTGACAGTTGGTTCCATGGATTTCAGTACGAAAATTTTAATAGTTAGGAGCACACGAGCGTCGAACCACATTGATCCTAATAGCTTGATCCTTTAAGATCAAATTGTTGTCGAGATCGATGTTTTCGGTCGTTGCTACCTGGTGGCGGTAGGGAATCCAACATTTTTAAATAATCCAGTGGGTAACGGTAACCCAGAATGTCTTTCGTGAATGAAAAAGACGAAATTCGAATGTGTGAGGATCGAAGAGCAGGTAAAAGAAAGTGAATTTTTCAAAGAGAAGAGCAAACACGCATGTTTTCTCTTTTATTTTGCGGATGTGTATATATACGTTAGCGGGATCAGATATCCCCTGGAATCAACGAGTTCGAAGTCTCGGATGCAAAGTTATGGAAATCTGGTGGTTTCATAGGCGGTGGGCGGGAGGGTTTTGCGATTGGAAGGCGTCGGAACAGAATGGATCCTTCGAAACTTCCGGTTTCCTCGTCACCATCTATTCTCAACGGATTGGACCAAAAGTCCAAGCAACGGATAATCGGAAGTTCGATTTTCACCCCAAAACTTGTCCTTTGCAGCTGGCAAACACTCCCTTATTGATGGAAACTTGGAGTGTCAACTTCGCTTGGTAACTGAACAGCCGGTTGTACTCTGTTATTCAATATTTTTCGGTTCGAAGCCTTTTGAGATCATTGTCAATGAGGAATGTGCGAATCTGCATTTCCTTCATGACTTCTGTCAATTCATTCAAGTTGATCGATAACCGAAGTGTCTCTTTACCGACCGAAAGAAAGGAAGAATGAAGAAACGATTGTTCGACAATTCGACAGAATCAAGGACCGCCCTAAAATAATTTGGGCCATGCGTGTCGAGAATCGATGAGGCTACTGGGTCAGTAAATCTGGCTAGAGTGTTACTCGAAGCATTCGAATGTCTCGCATCGGGCTATTTGATCGACAAGAAGATCGAGTTGATCGACTAGCTTATCGGGTTTATTTACCTGCCAACTTGAGCGCCCACACATGAAAGCATGCGCAGACATCATGAACGCGGCGCTATAGGTATATAGAAATATCGAGTAATTAAAAGGGCGTGTCCTCGTAATTTAGCGTGTGGGCAAGCAGGCAGAATGTCGTCTCGTTATTTGAAAGTCCGTCACTACCGTTGGAGCCAGCAGCAGCAGCAGCAGGAATTCTCTGTGTATCGCCGCGATATACATAGACTCGGATACAGCTAAGAGTAAGGAAGCTGGGGAGGCGAAAAGACTCGCGGGATAAATTGATCGGACATACGTCCCTCTTGATCGGTGGATGAGGCAAAGTGTCGGGGCGATTGAGAGCCAAGTGGATTCACCGGTGGCTTCGCTTTTGCATATCGATGTATATCGAGGTGGCGATCGGTTACCGGTATGCAAATGGGTACGAGGCTTAAGCTCTCCGTGGATGCTGGCCAGTTTGCACGGGAGTTTCCCCGGCGAGTTTGCGGTCCAGCGGTGACTGAAAGGGAGATTTCACGACTAAAGAGATCTCAAGAGAGAGAGAGAGAGAGAGAGAGGGAAGAGGGAGTGAGGCAGTAGTCGGAGTGTCGCGATCGATCAGACGGGGCATCGGTGAGAGGGTCCTGATGCGTGTACAATCGAGCTGGAGGAGAAGGACGATTAATCGAGCACATCAGATAGCCGAGAGGGATTGGTGGCAATGCACAGGCGTCGCATTAGTCCGTACACACGCCGGGCCGGATCTAATGGTTATTTAATGATTTGAGAGTGCAGGATATACGAAGGCGTGACGTACTTATACTCGCCTATATATATATATATATATATATAAATCTGTATAAGCACTTGTCGATGCGGTAGCAACAGACGCGTTCGATTAATTGGATACGGATTGATGTCCTTTGCACGACGCTCGCCTCTCCCTGTGAGCTTCCCGTCAATGTTTACGTCAATGTACTAATGTGTCGATAACATACGAATGCGTGCACACGTGTATTACTATGTGCCGGAAGTGTTTTCGCTGGTTTATTTATCAGACGGATATTGCTGATCCCAAGGAAATGGTCGATTCTTCGTTTTCACGAAAATTTTTAAATCTCCTTAACGCGATCGTTTACTCCTTAGATGACGATCCGATTATGGTTGATGATTCATCGTTAAAGTTACTGAATTTTTTGGTACTTTTTTTTTTTCATCGTGACTCTTGAAAGTGAAGATGAAAGCAAATCGATACATTGGAATAAAATGAAGTTTCAGTCATCTGTTGCCTCGAGTCTTACGAGAAATGAATGAAAAGTGCCTGCTCGAAAGAGGCTAATATTTTTTTTTTCTCGCCGCAGTCTTCTCTCGTTCTCTCGCGGCCAATGAAACAATTTAAATTCCCACTTTTGCGAGTCTCCTGGTTCCTCTAACCGCAATAACACAGATCTTTATATGTCTATGTATATGTAGATATATTTTTTTTAAATATAGACGAAGGAGACATGCCTAGGAAAAGTAGCAGAATCGTTGGTGAGTCACGACTTTCGTGAATGACCGGAGTGTGTGTCGCATATTTGTACGAGTGCTTGGAGCAGCACCGGAGACACCGAACTAGTCGGGGTAGTCCAGCGTTGTATATATTCATACACATGTATATATACCAAACGTTTCGCTCTCCAACCCCTCGTTTTCTAACTGCCCGAAAAAAAACTCATAACGTCATGAGACCCTCGGGGGCAACATGGGAAGAGTCAGAGGCGAAAAAAAAAATAGCTACGAGAAAAAAATGAATATACAATAAATAAAATAAAGAGGCGAAAAACAGCTCTCGCGAGGGGCTTCGAGGCATTTCGTGAAATGAACAAACGTTTCTTTTTTATTAAACACCGAGAGAAACAACGACTTTTTTTTCTCCCATCAATGATCAAAGTGTCGGGAAAATAACGATTATCTACAATCATGACAACAAACACAAACAACTTCTTTAATAGTAATAAAATAAAAGTCACTTTTATTTCGTTCCGGCGATACGAATGATTGCCGACGTATAAACGTTGCTTCTTGCTGTCATCAAGAAAATCATGTTCCGGTTTCGAGGGGGATTCGAATGATGCGATTCTCAAGGGAAGAGTGTCTTGTTCATTCACTCATTTTCGATGAACGTTGATGAGAAATTAATTATTTACAGTGATAGGCGACCCGGTGGCCTCCTATCGATATGGATACAAGTAAATCGAAGAAGAAAAAAAATGAATGAAGCTCGAACGTCACTTTTGAGACACTCCGTGTACGTGCTGATGCCTTCCATTGCCCTATATACGTATCCTGGCTGCTTAGCATTTCCGAGTTTTACGCAGTTGTTCCATAAACCGGAAAGAATATCATATATCTATAGGCGAGTATATACGAAACTCGAATACAAGCTGCGGTACGAAATGACAAAGGGATAACACGCCTGTCCGAGGATATACGTTCGGAGAAATAGACGCGAGACGTGACCGGAAACTATTTGACTGATATTTCATATCGCTGTGGAAGACAAGATTATACCTCGCTAATTTCAATTTTTTTTTTTACCGCGTGAGTAACGCGACATGTAAAAAATGATATTACGCTGCTTTAATCTGTTTAGAAAAAAAAGAAACAACAACAACAATAGGAGATAATGGAAAATGAACGTAATTGGTCGAATCGAATTCGCGACTGTATTTTTCAATAAATTTCGATTCGAATTAGAAAAAAATGATGATTGAATGATGAAAATATGAAATGATATAAATTGAATCGAAGTTGACGAGCGATAGCAGTCCGATTTGATTGACATATTCAATTTTCAATTGATAAAATACGAGTCTCAAGAGCCGATTGATAGAAATTTATATTGAATCAACGGACTGGGCAAGATTCATAGAAATCATAGATCGCGTTTGCGGCGGAGGATATGATAAATTTTTTTTGTTATTTTCAATTCTTATCTCTTGTGTTACTCACGAGCAAGTAGCTGGAGGCATTGCTTCCGGTTGACTCCCTCTTTCTCTGTGCTCCGCCGTACTCCCTCTGGACCAATGACGTCATTATCTCATAATTAGTAGCCCAGAGATCAACGACCACGTAGCTTCGAGTGAGTTGTTCGAAAAGACGTTTAAACTGAAAAGAAAAATGTACGAAAAAAATTGTGAATTCGGAGGCTTAGAAGTCGCAGATATTTTTTTCACGAACGTTCTGGGAGAGACTCGGAAGCAGTAGCTGTTGATAAAAATAGCAGAAAATCGCTGGGGAATAGGCAAAAATAATTAAATCAAATAGCCTCGTTTATTAAAGCAATAAATTCAAAATTTCGTTCAACTTTGTTCTTTTCTTTGAAGTTGTGCTCGCGAGAAAAGAGTATATCTTGGTATAATCTCGAGGTTTGAATATATCGTGAGCCCTTTTCTCACGCGTCTAGCGATTTATCTCTCATCGTAAGCTCATTTTGACACCTCGCTATTAAGATTAGGATCACTTGAGATTCAGAAACAACGAGAGAGAAAGAGAAAGGACAAGAGAGGCTTTGTATCTTTTCCACTGATGCAGCAGCACGACGTATATATATTAATGTCAGCAATTGCAGAAAATATGAAGTTAAATGCATCGAATCGAGTCTGCTCCGACTGGGTTCAATCAGCCCGCAGGATCAGTCGCGCGTTACATCATCGGCATTCGGTGTGTGTGTGTGTGTGTGTGTCGAGAGGAGCGTGTTCGCGCGGAGCCGACGATTTCGTAAGTCGTTTTCAATCGAGTCCAATAAACGAAATGCCTTTGGCACAGCTGTTTTATTGTATTTTCAACACTCTTCTCGCGGGTCGAGAGTTTTAACACCGAATAGAGTTTAATTTGCTCTCGAATATCATTTATAAAAAATTATGCTCGAAAAACATTTTGTTAGAATATTGTTAAGGAGAACTGCAAAATTATCAATAAATATTTTGATAGGATTTTCAAAAGTCTTTTCACTACTGGACCATTATACTTTTGAATAAATTTTCAATTCGAATCAGTTGGAGGAATAAGGTTCAAGGAGTGTTGAGAAGTTTTGCTTTTCAGCAACGTTCATTCGAACATCTTATTTCTTCACACTTTTCGCTACAGCAGGGACAGCCATTGTTGCGAGTTTAATAATTGATTCTCGGGCTTTTCGAGGAGGTACGAATTCGCCAAAATAAAAAATGAGGCAGGTGCAGTGTGTGACGGGCAGCGCGTGTAGCGTGTGAAAAAACATGAAGGACAGGTGATTGTCAGGAGGTCATATATTTTCTCGTACAGTTAGACCCCGCAGAGGCTGTTTCCTCGAGGCGTGAGAAGTAAAAAGATTTTCGAGTCTGCCTTTCATTCCGAAAAAAAGGAAGCAGAAAGCCGTTGTCTCTCATACGCTTTTTATTCTCGTAGTAAAAGCGTGGCAGAGATCTTTGCCGCAATGTCATCAGCAGGGAAGTCGGGGACGAAAATTTTTATCGCGCAATTTGTGGGTCTGGGAAAGAAAAAAATGTCAAAAGCTCAGCCATTTCGTTTATCTTCATTGTACGTCGACGAATCTCTGTGCCACGCTTTTTTTCCGATATTTTGCTTTCTTTTCGTACGAGAATACCGCGAAATTTGGAGCCCTTCAAGAGGAAATGGACAGGAATATGGTGAAGGGTCGAGTCGACAGGCTCGAACCTAAAGCTTCGAAAGGTCAAATGGGAGATCAGACTTTACAGTGCAATATTTACAAATGGAATTTTCCCAAAACTTTCGGGCTAAATTCGACGACACGTGTGCTCATCGAAAATGATGGTTTCCGGTTTTTTTTTTTTACAGTCCAAGATAACTCGGTGTGTCGATAAAAAGATGCGGAGGCTTGTCTCTCAATCGTAATCGCGTTATCTTCACGAAGAATTCCATCGTTATTATCGATCATTTTCCCTGAAAATTTCTTCGTATCATTTGTAACGTTATTATCATTTTTTACCTACTCGAGGCGGCTCTGCATGCGCTCAAATTTGTTTGCCTTCACGAATAACGCTCCGATTTGTCTAAAATTTTCAAAAAATCCTTTTGACACGCTGTCCTTTGAGAAAATGGACCAAAAAAACATGATTTTTTGAAAATGCCGACTTGGTCCTCATCCTTTGAGATACGATTCGTGTTCGAGCTGCGATAACGTCATGGGGATTTTTCTACAGCCTCCATTTCCATCATACTTGCCACCCACGCTATACGCGCAAACACATCACTCGTAAATATCAGGGTTTTGCGGGCTGCTTCGATGAAGAAATTTATCCGTGCTAAAAGATTAACGCGCGAGCCCTCCGGCGAATTTCCGTTGATAATTTACGCCTCTGCAGGAATTGAGCCTCTCTCTCTCTCTCTTTCTCGCATACACACGTGGATTCAACGAATTATCGGCGGATTTGGTGGCTCGAGAAGCGTTTAAAAAAGCGTGTAATTATTTCATTCGCGGTTCGAATGAAAGAAAAAAAATCGCAGCGATGCATCGCGATATAAATCGATGCGCGATCGCGATGCGCGTTATTTGTTCCACACTCCTTTCAATTCCATTCAACGGTCACTCATTTTTGGGAGAAAATGCACGAGAGAGTGAGACACGAAAGACAGCGATAAGAGAAGAGACGAGTCTATGGAACTTTACTGACGAAATCATCAAGCGGATTCGACGTTTTTTCATTACGCCCCGGCAAATACGACACTTTTTTTATCCTCGTCCTTTTTCCTTTCGCTGTGCCACATTCCGCAAAATTCACGAGCGCACTTCCGGCATGTTTAATAAAATGCTAAACACTTGCGAATTGAGCGAGGAGTTACGAAAAAAAGAAGAAAAAAAAAAAAAAACTGTAAAATTGTGGTCACTCGAACGTTCCTGTGTGCAAATATTTTTCTTTTTTCAATCTGCAAACTTTTTTTGATTCTTTTTTTTTCTTCAACTGAACGTTCAGCGTCGCTTTTTATTCATCGTACGTAATTTACCGAGGCATAGAAATTCCGTTGTGCTGGGAGTGGAGAAAAAAATCAGGGAATTTTATTCCAGCGAAAAAAAAAAAGATACGAAACGAGAGATTGGATTTTGAAAGAAAAAGTATAAAAATGAAGATTCAAACCTCGATCTCCGATCGGATCAGCAGTAAAAAAAAGCGTAGAGATCAGAAATACTGGCACTTTGATGTTGTTTGATGAAACGGAGCACAAAGAAGCACCCAATACACTGATAATCATCCATGAAAATCCCGAACGAGTTTCGCGCTGTATTATGATGAGAGAAATGAAATAAAAAAAAAAAAATAAGAGAGAAAATTTCAAGCGAATTTGGTAATTCAAAGGTTGATGTCACTCTCCGGGGATTGAAGCGAGGCGCGACGAAAGTTTAAATCGCGCGAGCATATATGCGAGAGCATGAGTAAAAGAGATGAAGAAGAAGTAACGACGAGAGTACACCGAACGCCCGACTGGTCGCATCATCAGCCATAAACATCATCGTCTCCGTCGTATTCGTTCGTCGTCTCTTCTCGTTTCTCGTTGCATCGCCAGCAGCCACCACGCCATCACACAAAACCAGCATCAGAAAACACACGCACGGAGTTCTTCTTCTCGTCTCCAACTACTCTCTCGCGTGCTAGCTTCCTCTCTCTCTCTCTCTCCCTAGTTCTTTCTCTTTCATTTATATCTCTTTCTCGCTTTCTTTTCCCTTTTGGATATCGTTCTTACTTTCTTTTTCTTTCCTCCTCTTCTTCTTATCTTTTCTCTCATCTCTCTCTTTCTCTCTCTCTGTATCTGTCTCTCTCGACGATTACATTTCTCTCGCTAACTCGTATACACCAACGTTTATATTCCCTTCGTATTTAAACGTAAAGCCCCGAAGGCTCATTGACACTTGAATTTTCTCGTGTTGACTCCACAAATGGTACACTGATTTACTTCGGTCAGCGAATATCTATGGCAAACGATTGAAATAAATATTTGTGCGAGTCTCAGTCCTCATCGAGCTCCATTAATCTCCAGTAAATTAATATTGATCATATTTTTTTTCGTTCTTGATCAACCGCTGCGATCGATTCGTTTCGAAAAACGTCGAAGACGACTTCGAAACCAAGTAACTTGATTTTACTATTTTTTTCATGAAAAAATCTTCATGTTTCTTCAACTTCGGGGCAATGAATCACGAGCATGACGAATGACAGGCATAAAAGTGTCGTTGGCACCGAGTTCAGAGACCCGAATCGTCTTGCTGGAATAATCGACCGTTTTTGGTTGATCGAAAACGAAACAATTGTTCGATTTTTTATTTAATTTTGATGGATATTCGTTAAGTAAATTGATTATGGAAAAATATATTTATGGAACATTGGAGCGTGTCACGAAAAGGGATAGACGGAATGTTTTGACTGGGAGCAATCCGAGGGCGGGGGGACCGTCGACCGTAAAAATATACAGAAAATGTGTTTACGAGGTGAACGATCAAGCTTTATTTATTCAAAATTCGTGGCTGGATTAGAGGTTTATTAATAGCGCCGTAGACGATTGCGACCGTATGAAATGATGTCTTCGCATAAAATAGTCGGAATCGAGGGGCTTCATTTATTTCGTATAGCATTTACATAATAACTGCCGGCTTTTGTAGATACACGAATTAACGAAATTTTGATAATTTATGCTCTACGAATTCAGGGGGGGGGGGGGGGGGAGAAGAATACGGGATGAACGTAACCGGCTATACGTAAAAGCGATTCAACTTTTATTCCCCTGCTACATTCTGGTCGATGTGGCTCATAGAAAATAAAGTTTTATCGCTCTCATTGAAATCGTACTTTATTACTCATTCCACAACTCGAATTATATGCGCTCATTCTACAGAGTGTCACAAAATTATGATCCCCCCATTGTCCCTTAAGAATCAAGATCGTTTAACCCGAAAACGAGAAATTTTTTGTCTCGAATGAAGAAATAAATACCATTGATGCACCGGAAAGAAGTTTTTTTCAATTAATTTTTATTGAGAATTTGACAATTGTAAATTGTTGAGAGCCGAAGTGTGCAGACTTTTGATAACAGCTGTACAAAGCGTTTAACGTATAAGAATAATTCTCCGGTCGAGTCGACAAATTAGTGCAGCCGTTCCAGCTTTAATTGGAAGCTAATTAGCATGACAAAGGGTTGCTGGATTTGATAGGAGGAAGATGAAGTCGATTGATACAGAGCTGAAGAAAAGTTGTAACGCGCGTTTCGTACGATGCTGAATCCTGGTGGGTTTTGCTTCGCTTTATAAAATCTTGATACGATAAACTTTTCTCGTGAAGTTTTGTAAGAGACTTTGGCAGCTGGAAGAGTCTGGAAGCCTGGGACTATATGAAGGAATGACTTTTCTCGGCGAATACTATTTCTCGGTGGTTTAAGCAATTTTTCGTCGATTAGTCGGATGAAAGGGAGAGGCGAAAAATGGCCTCCGGATGCGGCACGTTTGAGATTGGATGAGTTATGAGATATCAAGCAAGATTAATCGTCGCTGAGAGCGTACAGAAAAGTGTCGTGTATATATATCCACGCATATATATGTATATATATGTATAACGTGTATTTTAGCCATGAAAAAAGATGAAGGAGTGAAGTGAAAGGGAGGAAAAGAGGCCCCGCAATTATCGGACGCCCCAAGAGTGCCTCTTGTACTAATGGCCGAACGAGAAATGCCAAAACTCCTCCCGAATCTTGCTTCGCTCTTCTGCTTACACGCGCCAGAGTTAAGTCAGGGGGTGTATTCTTCTCAGGCTGCTGCCGGCGAATCCTCCAGATGTCGAGACTAAATTGTCCTTCTCTGTCTCCTTTTCATCCCATCTCTTGATCAGTCTCTGTTCCAGGCTTTTCCTCTTTCTTTCTTTTTTTCTTTCTTATTCCTTACCCTCATTGACCCACGCGATGTACAAGGAATCGGCATTAGGGAAAACGAGAGACAAAAAGAAACGTATAGTGAAGTACTGAAAAAAAAAGAAAAGACTTTGGCAGCAGCGAGCAGACACAATCGAAGAGTAAGAGAACAACGTGAGAATCATTCTTGTCAAGGGTCTCCGATCCGATGAGATGAACATTGTCTTGTCCTTGCTCGTTCCTACAGGACCATCGACCCTCGAAGGAACGTTATTATCTTCTCGAGAGTAAGACGAACCGTCGAATTTATCGAGTACATACCGTCGGTGCAATTTCTCTTCGTGCAAAACGGTAGACGACGTTTCAACTTTTCTATCATCGTGAGTGATGGGACACGGGCATAAGTCCTGGGCACTTTTGACGTTTCGGTGTATCGTTCGATTCTTGATCTTTGTGAAACCGGACAGCCCTAGTCGGAGCTCCGGATCAGAGACGATGCTGGCAGAGCTCCCAGCCCTGTTGATGCAAACTGTAACGTTTGCGAAAACGTTGGCAACAGGCTGAAACACTACATAGGCCAAGCTAGATAAATTTTTCCATGACAAAAGTGTTATCGGAAAACCGGCTGGGCCCATTGTTTGGAGAATAGCTCCATATAATCTAGGGACATGTTTTTCACTCCAAATTTTAACCAACAGCTTTGTTATTAACAATTTCATGCGAAAAATCGCTGTTTCTTTGGTTTTTTGTTTATAGAATGAAAACTATCACGCTAATCGTGATAGCATTAATGGAGAAATTGTAGAGAATAAAAATACGAAGAAAATGAGCGGTCAAACGACTCAATCGGACCGTTAGTTTAGGAGAAAATCGAAAAAAAAACGGCGAAAAAACAGTTTTTTAAAAAATTCATAACTCGCTCATTTTTTGAGTTGTAGCGTAAATCCTCTGGCCAGTACTAGTTATTAATGTAAACTTCATGTGTGCGAAGAGCAGGCACTGTCCGATGTATAGTTTTCAATCTGTAGCCATTTCAAGCTGTTGGTTAAAATTTGGAGTGAAAAACATATGTCACTAGATTATATGGAGCTATTCTCAAAACAATGGCCCAGCCGGTTTTCCGATAACACTTTTGTCACAAAATGCATACTACAAAATCTATGTAGCTTGGCCTAACGCGACATCCATCCGGAAGCCTCAAACTTCAACAGGCCATGAAAGCTTCAAATTACTTTAAAACAAAAATTGAACGATTCTGTAACTTTCTGTAACAAAAAACCGAAAAGTTCTAGCCTCCAAGATATGATATCTCCAATATGATTTTCAGGAAGGATTTCCTTCAATTTTTCTACCACGATTCTGTTTATTCTCTGACCATTTTCGAGTTCTGTTACTCATGCAAGAGGGTGAACGTTGGTGGATGATCACTGACCAAGAATCGTCAGGTTTTTGGGTTCTGGAGCTCGACTCAGGCATTGGTTGAACATGGGCAAGCTGCCCGATGATCGTTTATCCATCACCGGATAAGGTATCGCTCGTACGATGAGGATCAGCATTATTTTCAGACTCATGAAACAATGTTTCAGCGTTACGAAATAGTTCGAAGTATAAACGGGCGGCTAGAAGGAAGGAAATGCTTGAAAATAATGAACGACGCCACGTTCTTTAGCTCTTAAAACTTGTCCGATGAAGATACGTATTCGAAGCCTGGAGGATAGACACAGATATACAGATATATCAGTTTTTATTTTTTTTCTTTGCTCGCATCGAGCCTATAATTCAGCTCAAATGATAGACTCTTACAGGCCATGTATACCGCGAAGGGGATTAGTAATGAAGAAAATCACATGAAGTCTCTGATGAATAATGAAACCGTGAATTTTTCTCTCAAGTTCCGCTGTGCCTAATTAGCTCCTTTACATTACGTAATAAGTACGATCTCATTGAGGTAAAAAAAAAGAAAAAGAAATCACAAGATGCAACGAAGAATATCGTTGTGTCCTGGACAATGTATGACTAGAAAAATGGATTTGTCATGTGATGAAATTTCATACAATCAACAAGAGCGAATGGGACTCCGATTAGTTTAAGGAGATTAAAGTCGATCGAGCCTAATCCGTAATCCAATGAATTAGCCACTTACGGAGGCTTTATAAGCTCGTAAAACCGCTGGAACGAAGGAAGGATCATTGAGTTGTTCGCGATTAGAAGCACTCGTGAGTCAAAACTGTGTCGCGGTAAAATGTCCCTTCGTTATTCCGGTTCGATCATTCTCGTCGTGTGCATCCTGTTCATCGGAGACAACTGCGTCGATGGAGTAATTGAAAAAAAAAAAAACAAAAACAAAAACGTTTTTTCGTTTTCTCAATAAAAGTTTCGACGATTAACGCCTTTGAACGAATACTTTCAGGCAATGTCGATGGCGCAGATGGAAACTGCTGCCAAGGGCTTCAGAAACGTCTGCATTCCAAAATCTGGCGCTGATCCAGGTGATTATTGAACGATATTTAACACCTTTTTCATCGAAGCATATATTCAAAACGATACTATCAGATCCAACGACATTATCACCGAATTAATGAATAAATATTTTTGTTTTTCACTTCTGACTCAACCGAGTAGATATCGTCGCCGGTTTAAGGAGCGGCAATTTTCCTGAGGACCAAAAGTTCCAGTGCTACATCAAATGCGTGATGAACATGTTGAAAACGGCAAGTTATTATCCGAGTATTATTTCTCCTTCCGTACTATTTTTCCTCGAATAACAATCGCTTGTTTTTCAACCGAAAATCTTCAACGCAGATCAAAAATAATCAACCACTTTTGGATCCGATAATCAAACAAATAAATGTTATGATGCCGGAGGAATTGCAGGACCGAAATATCGCAGCCGCAAAAAAATGTGCAGCTCAAGGCAAGTGTTGGGGTTTTATTCAGCCGAACTCTACTCAGCTATTTTTCATCGCAAATTTTCGTATTAGAATTCATTGGAAGAGACGAAGATGGAAAATTTCGAAGAAAAACAACGTTTTTTTGTTTGTTTGTTGTAGATTTCGACACGGACGCTTGCGTCGCAGCTTGGCAATACATCAAGTGTCAATACGAAGCGGATCCCGAAGTGTTTTTCTTCCCGTGAGAGATTATACCTTTTACGGATCAATTGATCGAGATCCTTTTTTTTTTTGTTTCCTTTTCCAGTGCAATGACAAAAATTTGAGATAAAAAAATAGCTGGCAGATGGAATCGGTATACAAGTTTTTAATTGTACGTAATAATGTCATCAATGAATTTGAATAAAAAGCGATGGAGTATCGGAGCAGATATAATTACAGAATGACGCGAAATAACGTCGGAACATTTGTATCCTGCGTGGTTCATTTTTTTTCTCTCTCTCTCTCTCTCTCTCGCTCTCTCTATCATTCTCCTTATACATATTACGTAAAGAAAATTCTTGGATTAAGAATTTTCAGAGATTCGTATGACGAGAATCGAGCATTTTTTTGTGTACGTTGGTCTTGAACCTCGGTAGCATTGGGGGGAGGAGGGGGGGGGGGGAGAATTTATTGATTGCCCGGTAATTTTCGTTGTCTCATGGGACGGTAAGATGTCGGGCAACGGTCAAACGTGATCGTTTCGATTGCGGAAACGGAGAGAATATAAGAGCAGCGAGCGGTTTCCTTGCGCGAACAGATTTTTATTATCGGCTACTCCAACCGGATGAGCCAACGCATTGGTTAATTCCAAGTTCGCGATTCTTTGTGAATTTAGAGGATTTATTCATTATTTTATTTGGTTCGTCGGGACTACCATCGATCGGTGAAGGAATTTATATCGCTGTGAAAACTCACTCTTTCATTATGCACCGATCGACACTCGCTTTTTTAATGGTCGCTGGATTGTTGGTGATTCTTAACTTTCCGGAAACCGAAGCTGTGAGTAACCTTCGTTTTTATTCTTCCATTATTATCATTCATTATTTTCAAATATTTTTATTTCGATTGTTTTTCTCTTCGGGCTTTTTATCAATCATACTGTTCAACTGGTGCTAAATGTGAGCAAAGAGATTCTCGTAATGAGATTACGCAATGAATGCGTCCAAACGGTTTGAACTCATCGATCCAAAAAAAAAAAGGGATTTTCTTTCTTACTATAGAAATAAATTGGAAAATGAATAAATAAGTGTGTTGCTTGATAATTTTGCTGAATTTTCAAATCGAATATTTCAATCGAAGCTGCTTGATAACGATGAGATCGTAGGTGCTTGAAAAAATATTGTCGAAATCGATTTAAAAAATGTCATTTTTTACAACACTTTCCGACAGGTGAAAACGTGTTTCTGATAGTAAAGAAAAATTATTTTAAATAACGTAATTTTCTATAAATACTTTCCATTTGAACCGGTTTTACTCGTCATGACATTGAAATCGAGGCGTTTTTCTCATGTTTCAATTCCATCCTGGATGTTGCTCGGATTTTCTCAACCGCGTTTCATAAACGAAGAGGATGTCCTTGCAGCAGATAAGAAACATGGTGAAGGGGCTAGCCAAGGGTTGCATCGCTAAGTCGGGAGTCACTGAAGGTATACGTGAAGCATATATAAATATATTCACAGCTCGAACGTTAGTTTTCAGCGACAAAAATCGGAGTCAACATTTTCTTTGCATTTTTTTTTACATTCTGAAACCATTTTATATCGATCGGTCGCGTATACGAAGATCGTTGATTCGAGCGATTGGAAAAATAAATTTTTTTTTGTCAATATTCAATAACGACAATTGCGGAGTAAACGAAATATTGAAAAAACAAAAAAAAATCACCAGAGAAAAGTAGTTTTTTCGATTTTATTTTGTGTTTGAAAAAGTGGCGATAACTGAGTATTTTTGTTTTTTTTTTTCTTCAAAATTCTCAGACTCTGAGCTCTCAATCGATCGTAAATTATTTCAACCAATAAAGTTCAGTAATCCAATAAAATCTTTAAAGCTTAAAAAAATTTCTAATTATTATTGTTAATCCACTCGATAAAAAAAATGCCCACAGACGTATTAGCTCTGGCGAGGAAAGGAGAATTTATAGAAGACCACGCCCTGCAATGTTATTACTTGTGTCTCTACGGACAAATGAAAATAGTGAGTATTGATGTTTGTCAGCTAAAAAATTTGTTAACGAAAATGTAGAAAAATACGTTCGAACGAATAACATTAACAGGCGAAAGACGGTAATTTGATACTGGATGTAATGTACAAGAACATGGACATGATGATGCCCTTGGATATGATCGACAGATCCAAGGAGGTTTCTCTAAAATGTTACAACGAGAGTGAGCCAAATTCATCTCTTTTAATCTCTTATAACAGTTTAACAATCAAACATTAATCGATCGATGAAAAAAAACTGATGAAAAAAACGCTCGTAATTATTACAGTGAACAGTGACGACGCGTGTGTACGAAGCTGGCAATTCACCAAATGTTATTGGGACACGGATTCTACGGTAATTTATAAATTAATTTATCATCAATGTGTTTCATTCATTTGTTTATCCTCATCATTAACACGCTGCCAGGGTAAAGTTAAGCAAGTTATGTCGCTGATATTTCGATTTGGTACGCCAAGCTCGAAAGTAAAACGTTTCGTATGTACATCCGCATGGTTAAATAGTACACAGACGCCACCGGCAGAGGTCTCAGTTTACGATTTGTAGCGCAATTAGCGGCGAGGCTGCTGCACCCGGAGCTTATGACCAGTAACATGTGCCAAGAGTCGTTCCTGGGGGTTGATTTTCCTCTTTCTTCTTAACCTTCCGACCTCCTCCCAATCTCCTGGCGCAGGTTGTAGTACATCGTACAAATGCAGATGGTGCATATCGTACATAGTCATGGGGCTCGTGTTACACGAGAATGGTATTTATGCGGTACATATCAGCTCGAGGTTACCCTCGCTTGCTCGCTCGAGCTCTCAGTTTCCACAAATTTTCTTGACAAAAAAAAAAACGTAAACGAGCCACGAGACCGTTGGATAAATTCATTCGAATATTAAAGAACAAGACTTCGTGCTGGAATTTTGATGAGTCAGACTGTACACTGAGAAAAGAAATTTGTTGATCCAACAAATTCGTTGGATTCAAAGACTCGATTCGCTGACTCGAATGAATATTTCTCACACCCAAGAAAAAACATCTAGTTGGTTAAACTAGGATCTATTTGAATCAAATAAATTGTGTTTCTTCGTCCCACGGCCTAATAGAGCTCTATTTAACTTTGAGAAATGATTTTCTTTCATTCGAATAATTTATATATTCAAGATTAATGAAAAATCTATTTTTGTGATTTTCAATTTCAAATAATTTTCACTAATTTAACAAGCGTGTTGTTGAGCTGCAAAAAATCTTTATAATATTATTTACAACACATTTAATATTGTTATTATTATTAGTTAATATTTCCATGGGTCTGGAACCCTGGGTGGACATAAAAATTCACGATCGTCTGTTTGTTTTGAGACATGGTCCGTTTTGAGTAAGTATAACTTGGGTTATCGCTATTTATGCACATCCAGAGGGCAATTCGTATATGAGAAATGTTTCGACGCTCTGCGCCACGTAGTGGTCGGAGCGACAAGCTTTGACGTGGCTAACCGAATAAATGCGCTCAAATAGAATTATTTATTTGATTCAAATACAGCTTTTTAGTTGCGGCAAATAAAAATGTTTAAAAATCGAATAAATGATCCTAGTAAATTGAAATAGATCTTTTTTCTCGTTGAATCAATCGTTGAATCAACAAAAGTTTTTATTGAACCAACAAACTTCATTTTGTTCGCCAAATTCCGTTGATTCATCAAAGAATTTTGTTTTTGGGTAATAATGTTTGCTCGATGTAATTAACGGATTTGAATTATTCGACAGATATTCTTCATGCCAGCATGAGGGAGATGAGAAGAAAGAGAAGGAGGCGGAGGAGGAGGAGGAAGAGGAGGAGGAGATAAAGACGACGGGATTGCAGGATTTCCAGGACGTCGAGGTAAGGATGGGTCGTATCGTAAACGCCAGGAGAAAGTATGAGGCTGGTCGATGCAAACGCCGACGCGGAGTTCCGAGATGCAGAGGCCGACGTAAACGGGATAATTTGGGCAAGGGGAGTTCGATCGTGTCAATGAATCACCAGGAAGGACGAAACCACGAGGAATATGATGAGAACAACGTATCGAGGCCCGGAGCAACGTTGATAATTGATTGGCATGATCGGTTGACCGTAAAACCGTGAGAGGGCGAGCGAAAGGATAAAAAAAAAAGGCAACAAATACGAGCTGATATTCTATCGTTGTTTACAGTCGAGGGATTAAATTCGTGTGTGTTTTTCGCTACGGGCTATTTCAGCCAACGACCCCCTGCGCCATTATCCTGTTACTCTCTGTCTCTTCGCTAAATTATCCATTATTATATATCGGGACAAAATTATGTTGAATTTTTTTCGGCTCTCGGCGTTTTAATAAACGGAATTATTATTATTATTATTGTGTATTTGAAAAACAAAAAACGTCGATATTCAACTCCTGTTGAGACTATTAATAATGTTTTTATCGTTATCATCGCTAAAGTTATAAATATTATTATAATTATTGTTATTGATAATATATTCTTTTTTTAAATCTCTCTGTAATTGTTACGATTACCTCGGCTATCCGATGTAAGCGAACCGACCAAAAGTTCAGATGAATAAAAAATCGGAGTACGTCACGACGTTCGAACTTGTACTAATTTTTTCAATGTGGAATAAATTCATTTTTTCTACGATACGCCTGATACTTTGTATTTCAGAAATTCTCGAATAAAATGGTTCTGAATCTTCGCTGGTATTTCTGCTCTCTTCGAATTTCGTTTTATATTCATCGAGCTCGTTTCAATGATAATCGAATCGTAATTACCATTTTTTAATGATATTTTTATGGTTAGAAGCTGGTAAAGTAGAAAATAAAGAGAGGCCGAGGATTTAAAAAAAAAATTCTTTACTCATTTTTTTTTATAATTACGTTTTCGGATTTAACGATTTTTTGGGGGCTTTTTAGTACAAAAATATTCCGACAGTTATTCTGACGAGAATTATTTATTTTAGGGAATTCGTAAATCGAAATATTTTCGTGTTTTTTTTCCTTTTTTTAAAGGAATATTCTTCGCGATGCGAACGCGAGTGAATGAGGCTTATTATTACTGGAATGAAGTTCAGGTCGTATATATTTATATGAACAAGCACAATGGATTCGATAGGAGCGCGTAAACGTAATTACTTGATCATCAAGTGTCCTGTGAGTCTTGCAAAAATAATATTCGAGTAACACGAAGAGGAAGAACGCTTCGTGGAAAAATCGTGATAATTTAGTATTCGAGAGGAATCTGGATGAGCTTCATCATGATACAATCATCATAAACGCTTCCGAGAGATTCTAATCTCCTATTGTTGGCAGGTTTCATATTATTTTCAAGTCCAAACATACTTATTTACAAATGACTTGCAACACCATGAACTATATATACGCGTTTTTATTTCTCTATTATACTACAATTTACTTCATTTTTCTACGGCTTCAGAAAAGCAAATAAATTAAACAACAGTCGAACTTTTCGTAATGACCAGAAACAATTTATTTCGTTCAGTTAGGAACAATTAAAAACATTTTTGTAGACAACAAGCTGATGCTAGTTTGTTTTACGTTTATTCTTCGATCGAACGGAACTTTGTTGCTCGCATAACTGCATCTCGTTGCTGTCCAACTGTCGAGCGGAATGACAGCATTTAAGTTTCAATGAGAAGAGAAAAAGAAAACGTTTTTTTCGACGAAATATTTTTATTTCAGTTGATTTGAATATGTCAGAATGTTGAATGATGAAAATAGGACCAAAAAGTCACCAAACTTTACGATTATTGTTGATTGGCGTATTCTAACGTTAGTTTCTCATTTTTGTACAAATGAATGTCCATTTTTGAGATAAATATATGAAATATAACAGGGGTTAACATCAGAGGGTTGATTTTGCATCTCCAAAATGTTGGTTCGTCTCTTTCGTGCATGTGCAAAACGACAGCTTAAGCGAAAAGCTCACGTGCTTCGGGGGCGACACCGGGAATAGTCGGATTGCTCTTTCTATATCTCCAATTGTTCCTTCTCCATTGCTCGTAATCCTCGTTCTCATATAGGGTAGGAGGGAACAGGGTAAAACGTACAAATTCCACAATTCCCCACGAAATTAACATTGTTCGAATTCCAGCACGACCAGCAGCAGCGTTAAATCATGGATCTACCGGACCGCGAAAAGCTTTTTTTTTTTCACATTTGTTTTTCGTTATGTATGTTTCAACGTACCCTCCGTTAACGAAACTCGTTATTTGCCCGACGGTTTTATACGAGCGGCAAAAATGGGGAGGAAAAAAATAACGTTTTTTGTTTTGTTTTTTTTTCCACTATTTATTAGCCTGTGGTCCTTCGCCAAACAATTTCACAACGACAATTAACACGCCTGAGCAATGCTGGTCAATCAAATAAATGGACAACATCAATTCATATATAAAGTGTTTCTCTCGTTTCATTTGCTCGTGCAAATGACCATTTATTGAATTATTTTATCCTTTTCGATTCATATCGAAAGAATTCTTTTAAAGCAACATCATAAAATCTAAAAAGATCAAATTTTACGAAACATTTTTAGGATCGATCGAACATTTTTATTTATTTTTTTTTCAAATTATCCTGATTTTGAATTATTATCCTACTCGATTCATATTGAAAGGATTTTTTCAAAGCAACTTTCAAAAAGATCAACTTTGACACAACATTTTTAGGATCGATCGAACACTTTTTTTTTTTCTTTCGAATAATATTGATTTTGGGATGAAACTATTTTCTGGCTGTTGATTCAAACAAATTTTCAACTGGATCAACGAACGGTGGTGAACAAAATGTAATTCATGTCGAAATATTTATTTGAGCCAGTAAATCGAGTGTTCGAATCAACGAAAATTTCATTTCTTGATCTCATAAAAATATTTTGTTGAATCAACAAATTCTTTTCTGAGGATACGAGGAAAGGGTTTTAGGAACAATTTGCGAAATATCGAGAGGTTTTGGTACCTTCGATCGTTGATTATTCGAGTTTATTTTATCGATTTTCCAATTCTTAGCTGTTTCGAGAATGCAGCAGTGGAGTATGGTCTCGCGAGAACAATATATAATTGTTCACGTAATCCTTTGGAGATTGTGGTCGATCGCGTATCTCGAGTAATTATCGAAGCGTCGAGTTTCCTGTCGTGCGACGTTACGCGAAGGTCGAGAAGAATTCCGGGACTTTAGTTTGGACATTGTCCGGAACAGTGTGGCACGACAGCTTTTGACAATATAAATATGAGAGACGAGTAGAATTTACGATCATTAGCCAGTTGCACGATAGTCCACGACGATCAGAACGACGCAGCGATAAAACAAACATTGTTTTAGTATTTTTTTTTCATTCAACGAGGAAGACATCATGAAGACCATTGCTATTTTCGTCGGTTTGTTTTTGGCTCTTGCTGCGGTAAGTAATAAAATTAAAAACGTTCAAAATCCTTAGCGTTATCGATAAGGAACGAAAAAAACGGTTTCTTCGACGGTTCTGCTTTTTCGATTTTTCGTCATTGCCCTAAAAAAAAAAAAAAATAAAAAAAAAATAACTGAAAAGAATCCTTTTTTTCTATTTTAAACAAATGAATTTTCGAATCAACGGCTATTTTCTTATTGCCAAACGAGAGTCGCGGTGCATTAACGAAAATCGAATTGACGCTTCTTCAAATTGTCCCTTTCAACTAACGTCATTGTAATTTTTTTTTTTTTTTTTCAAATTAGGCCGAAGATGAAGAAAAGTGTCCACTCGGCGCGGCCCTGAAAAAGAACGTCGACGTGTGCGTTGAAGAGCTCAGCCCTTCGGAAGGTAATAAAAAGAGCAAGTCAACACTACCTTGAATATAATAAACTAATAAAACTGTTTTTATGTTTTTTATAATCCAGAAACTCTCAAGCTCATATCAGAGCACAAAGGCATAGACAAACCAGAGGTACAATGTTTCTGGGCCTGTTTGATGAGGCAAAGCGATTTGGTAAGTTGGAAACAACGAAAATGACGTTGAGTTGGACATTTTATCGAAAAAAAAGCATCAAACGCTGCAATACGTACGATGAAAATGAATAATCGTCTAGTAATCTCTGTGGTTGAAGAGAAAAAATAACGATTTGACGATTTCAGATGAAGGATGCCAAGTTCCAGTTCGACAAAATGGAAGAAATCATGAAAGAAGACGAGGAATTAGACGCTGAGAAGGCGGAGGAATTGATCGAGATGTTAAAAAGTTGCAAATCGGAGGGTAAGAATCTTGAGATAAAAGAATAAGAGCTCCTGAGATCCAAAAAATCGACACGATTTTTGTCGTTGTCATTACAGCGGAGGTGAGCGACAACGAGTGCGAGGTAGCGGCTAAATATGGAAAATGTATGGAAGCAAAAAAGAAGGAAAAAAAATAAATTTTCACACCAAGATGTGCAGCATTTGTAACGTAATCCGAATCGGGAAATGGAGGCCAGCTAAATTGGGTGATAAATTTGACAATTATTTTAGCACCTGGCCAATCGAATCATACTAAACACATGATGTGAAATATTCAATAAACATACATTTCGTATCCTACATAAAAAAAGTTCCTCGTTGACTACATAATTAAAAAAAAAAAAAAAAAAAAAAAAAAAAACAATCTGTAACAACCAAACATTAACTGTCACGTCCAAAGTCGCCAGGAAGAGTTGGAACATCAAGTGTCAAGCAACGTGAATTTTATTTCGCTGTTTATCCTCTTTTCCTCTTATACAGATCTCGAGGAATTATAAGATTGCAATTAGTGAGAAAAAAAAACACGACATTAAGGGAGTTCATCTGGTAATCGAATTAACAAACAGATATTGATTAAAAAATTTGAATACAGTTATCAATATCAACAAGATCACCTCGTCAAAATTTCAGGCCCTTAGAATACTTTGTTTGAGAGAAATTAATAAAAACAGATTTCCCAATTTAACACGGTTCCTTATGCGTTTCTGTGCTTTTCCCGTCTGTAAACATGAAATTCGCAAGCATTCACAAACAGTTTCGTACGAAACTTTTATAAATGCTTAAGAAATATCTAAAAAATCTTTTTACCACTTCACAAAATCCATTCGATACTTATGAGGTTCGGAATAAATTAATTTGTCTCGAAGAAGGAGGTTAAACTTTGGAGGTTAAACACACTAAACATACTGAGCCAACTACGCTAGTCGTGACAGTTTTGGGTTTTGACTTGCTCGGTACCAGATGAACTCCCTTAAGCTAAAAACAATAATTATGAAGCTAAATTCTGAGATATCATTCAACGTTCTTCGATGCAAACACCTCGTTGATCCGATGTCATCCAATCGCAGGAATGTGGCCCAATAAAAGTGAAATAGGCATCAAGCCTGGGCAGGATCCCGAACTGATTTGACAGGTGTTCGTGTTTTTGTTGCTGCTGCATTTCGAACTGCTTAATTTTATCGTGGGAGAGCGATAAAAATAACTCGAGCAAGTTGATTGGAAAAAAGAGGAGTGTTGGACCGAAGAGGATCGAAGTTGTATCGAGACCCTAAACCGGTCTCGTTCATAGAAAGCTTGTAGTAGTTTGCTGCTGTTGCATCGTACGTGACGATCCCTAAACAATATTCGTGACACGGGAGAATGGCTCGAGGTCGGTGATCGCACGTCTCTGGGGTCCATGGCGTGGCCTGACGATGGTTAGTACTCCGGGATGCAGGAGCATAACGTAACAATAATGTCATACGTGCTCGTAGAAGGTTGGGGGGGTAGTGAGTGAAAGGGAGAAAGAGAGCTTATGGGTATAAGGCGATGGCTGGAATAAGGAGGGAAGAAGAGAGTTGTATAGGTAGCGCGAAGAGCAAATGAGCCGAGGAAGGTAGAGAGAGAGGTCGGTGATCGTTGTGACGTTGAAACAGCGCGCACGTCTCACTTTCACTGGTAGCAAAGTGGCATGCGGGCAGGCAGAAAGAAGGATTGAGAGAGATGCGGGCTGAGAGAGAAGCGTGCTACGGTAGAGGTTAGGTAGGGAAAGACCAAAAGTTGGAAACTCGAAGCGACGGGCTCTCGGTCGCGAGGCACTTATGCAAATGGAGCGAGCCAAGCTGGTTGACATCAGGATGCAGGGTCGAGCGGTGTTTTACTCTCCAGCTTCGGCTTTTCCTCTGCTTCGGTTCCTGGCGACTCGACATCAGGGTATATATATATAAATACTTGGCAAGGTGTAAGTGACGTTAGGTGGCATGTTAACCGGAAGCTAAACTTACGAGAAGGACTATCCCGGGATTTGTCTACTCGGTGTGTATGCAAGCAGGGTATATGCCTCGAGTATTTCGAAAACTCGGGACCTGGCCAACCCGTGACTTACTCCTTATTCCGCCTCTTTGGACTCCTGTGTATAAAGTCTCGTACCGGAGGCCAAAGTTTCCTCGACACGCTCGTTTACGAGACTATACATCGCGGGCAAGGCTCAGGTGCACCATCTCCAGGAATAATAAAACGAAGTGGTCGAGACTCGTCACCGTTGGGAAAAGCATATTTGGCGATTATCATCTGTTGGGCACTGGTCCGAAATGGTTTCGTAGGAGTTATGGAGTGCTTAACTCGGCTAACGATTTTGAAAGCTTTTGCCAAAACTGGGGCTGGTATTGGACAGGATAATCGGCAGATGGATCAACGATGTTTCCTAACAACGTTAGCGTTCCTGGACAAAGTTTTTTCTGCAGGAACATCTTGGTCCTTGTTCCTTAAAAGATTCTGTTTCGATGATTTTTAATTAGATGTTCGCGATGTCGCTTTGTTGTCATTGAATCGTGGAATTCGACGGCACAAAACTCTCTTCGCATTGAGAGAATATTCGCAGAGCTACGAATGTCGAAGCGATAACTCCGTCACGTCGATATACGTATATAAATCAAGAGGATGAGTCAAGAGATAGAGAGAGAGAGAGAGGGGAAGAGGGGAAAAGCTCTTCTCTGGGAGCTTGGAAATATACGCAGACGGATAGCCGCCGCCCAAGGATCGTGAGGGCAGGAAACCCGACGAGAATTCCATCGGATTCTCCGTGAAATTAACATCGCTAGGATTCCTCGAGCACCGGCTCTCTTCCCGGAGCCGTGAATCACACTCGGGGATCTAACCAGCCGTATATGCGAATAACGATTCCGTTAAATTGTGGTCGAGAATATCCGAATGCAGCAAGACAACCGGATTCCCAAATATCTCTTGTTGTTTAATGAACTTGAGAAACGGCCTAATTATTTGAACTTTCTTATTGGCGAGAAGATATAAGATCGATGAAAAAAAAAAAGTACAAAAACGTTTGTGATCCCATTGGACCAATCGCAGAGTCCAATAATCAGCTTTTTCCTGCTCTGCATGTTCATAAAAGTGACACTGAGTCGAGGCGAGAACGGAAGAGGGTTCCAAAAGCCTCGCACGAAAGTGCCAAAAGAGAGAGAGGAAGAGAAGTTCGTTAAATTAGAGATAAAAGGGGAGTGCGAGGAAGATGAGTAAAAGTTGTAAGTTTTGAGTTGGGCACACACCGAGGCCGAGTTAACTCCGAGGAAACGACAGCTAATAAACTTCGCTGCTGGTGCCATAAAGGCAGCTCCCGAAAGGCCACAGCTACGATGATGACGATGGGCCAACTCGGAGGATAATTTTCCACCGTTATTCCTCCCTCCTTACTCACGTAGACACACTCTCGTTCACTTTCTATATATGTATCCATTGTGCGGTAGAGAAAAGCTCGGATATACATATATATAGATTCGGGATTCACAGTTAGAGCTTTTTGGGCGATAATAATTTGCCCGCGAAACTATTACGGCTGACCGTAAAATTAAGCGAGCGTTAAAGGAGACCCCCCCCCCTGGCCCATGGTGTTTCTCTCCCCATCCGCAAAATTTTGCGCCCCTGCACAATTCCGCATAGCATATACACAATAAAATGCTTGCAGACAGTTCAAACTCGACGACCGTCCCCAGCACGACCCTCGCCCATTCACACGTATCCAATTTTTCCCTCACATTTTATGTACGTATGAGTAATAAAAAAAATTGCATTCGAGTGTACTTGCGTGCGGGTTGTCGGAAGGGATGATTCTCGTCCGTGGCGTCTTCTGATCGTGAAATAATTATTGGAGGATTCCGGCTCGTTCGATACAATTTCATGACAGGAAGATCGATTTACGATTCAAAGATCGACTTGCAAATGTCGCGGGATACTTTGGAAACACGTTCTTCCGTAAACGCAAACCTCACCAGGAGAATTGTCATTTTTTAATGCTTGAAATGAAGCAAAATTTTGCACCCTTTACGTGTTTTACTCACTAGCTTCGCTCGATGGATAAGTCGAGTACAAATAACCTTTACGTATTCCAGCGTCAGGGAAAGCCTTAAAAACATTTTTTATCGCTGTCGTAAAGTGAAGGATATTTAGGACTCGCTTCGCGACGTGAAATCTTCAACCCTGCTGCGATTCTTTTCACACATATATTTGCCTGAAATGGAGTCTGCTCCTAAAGTTTCTACGACCCTAACCTCCTCCTACTCCTTAGCCGTTTATGGCATGATGGAAAATGAGAAAAGCATAACTGTATGGCAAAGTACTAAAATCATTGAATAAATAATTCTGCGCTATTGATTCATAAAATTGTTCATTTTTTCCTCATCGATAACATCAAAAAAGATGATTCTTCTCTCGAAATTTCAGTACTCACCAGCACCAGGGCGAAAAAGAAGCCCATGAGAATCGCAAAGGTCTTCATGATCGATTGCTCGTCGAATAAAAAAAAAGTTCTACGACAATATTCGTTGTATCGCTGCGTCCTCGTCGAGACGTCGCAGACAACTGGCTAATGCTCGAAAATTCTACTCGTCTCTCCTATTTATACAGTCGGAAACGGTCGTGCACGGTTCTCGATAATTTGTCGTATCCAACCCAAAAGTGCCATGATCCTCGAGCATCGTGTGTTGCACGACAGGAAACTCGACACTTCGATATAATTGTTCGAGATACAGGATCGGCCCAATTTTCGACGAATTACGTGAATAATTAATTTTTACTCCCGCGAGGTGCTTCATTGTATTCTCGCATAATTGCTCATAATCGGTGAAGATGAAATTAAAGTTCTAAAAACAAAGTTTCGAGGAAGAAAAAAAATTGAGCTGCTTTGCAACTTTAGTCTCGTCGTCGTAATCGATAGTGACAAATTTTACGATTTTAATACTCGTCAGGCAAGTCTGGCTCATTTCTCAACGATCTATTTTAACTGTAAAGAGATTTCATCACCGTCGTAAAGTCAAGTATCTTTAGGACTCTTGACGACGTTAAACCCTGGACTCGTGATTCATTGAAAGAATTTTTCTTTTACATATTTATAGCAGATTCTCATGGACCTGCAATTATGAGCTGAGAGAGAGAGAGCAGCATCATCAGCTTGGTCCATTCATCCCGGTGGCGACCTAGCGCTTTTTACCGGTTGAAAGAAGTTTGAATGAAAGAAAGGAGGAAAAGCGAACGAGTGCGCGAATGGAGGAGGGAGGTTGAGGCAGAAAAAAAAAAAGAGAGAAACAAAGTACTCTGTTATTTCGTTCTCGAGTGTACGAATGAGTAAAATACGTGTATCGTTCGAGAGCCTCCGATAGTCAAAGAGCAATGTACCGGGTATACGGAAATCGTAGAGTTACGACGAAGCGAGACTGCAATCAATGGCGAGAGAGAGACGGAGACAGGAAGAAAAAGACTGAGAGAGAGAGAGAGAGAGAGGGAGATGTGTGGGAGGGATGCTGCGAGAAGCAACGGGAAGGTCCATGCCCTGCTGTCTGTGTCTCTCGGCAGAATCGATTTTAGGCGCATGGTGGACCACCATAGGCTCGTGTTCAGGAAGAGAACCCTCTCTTCGCTCCGATATATACCGAGACTCGTCTCTGTGAGTCTTTCTATATGATATGAAAATGTTCTATACGTACACACCGCCATGCAGACCGACGTAGAAAGACCAGGAGAGCGAGAGAGAGGGAGAGAGTTTCGATAGAGATACTCGGTTTCGGTCCATGTACACTGTACACGAAACGATTCATTTTATTTTATGTTCATATCTCTTTTTGTTCTCGCAGCCATGAGGCAACCCATGAGCAGTTTGGAAGACCCTCGTTTAAAATAGCGAGCGAAACTGAGGCTTGATTGAGAGTCGCCTTTTTTTATTTCAACTTTACAAAAATCTGCACACTTCCAAAGCAACCAGTTCGTATCACTTTCAAACATTTTTTAAAGCTCCAAGTTTTTTTTATTGATTATTGAGCAGCAATTCTCATCATCGTCAATCATCAATGAGCAAAGCGAATCTTGAAAGACATCAGTATGGTGTCAAAAAAGACGTTTTTTTTTCGAAAAAATCGATCTTCTGTTAAAGTCTCTTATTCGTATAATTTCAATCAGAAATTTTTCTCATTTTCGAACTTTTTCTGTCTGCCACTGGTTCATTGTCTCTCCCCGCGATTCGACGCATCCCGAAAGCCCATTTTAACCAGCTGCCATTTCGTTTTGTTCACAACGACAGAAAAAAAGTTAATTACGCCATTAAAAAAAAAATGAAATATGGACGACAAAATTGCACTGAAGTAAATACGAAATTCTATCGATGCTATTTACGTTTAAATCGAATAAGAGGACCATAGAAAATTGAGTCGAACATAAATTTCAATTTCGTATACTTTATTCGAAGCTTTTATATACGTTGGACGCGGCGAAAGTAAGAAGAGAATTTGCGAAGCCAGCAAACGATGTCTGGGAAGCCCTGATAAGGGTCATAGACATGAATTGTGTTAATGTATAGATATATATATATATATGGATATATGTAAACATGAAAACCGTCAGTGGCACCAATTTGGCCAGCAGCTTCTCTCGAAGTGGACATTCGAGAAACGTTTTAACGTTCTTGCGCTATCAACGTGGCCGAACAATTCTCTTTGCTTCGTGCACTAGTACGAACCAGACGCAGCCATTGTGTACGAAACTTTGAACGTCCGGTTTCTAACAAAACGGAATATCGCAGCTTGCCCCCACCCCCGAGCATTGTCAACTCGTTGAAAATATGTTTCAAGAAAATCTTGATTCGAATTTCAAAAAATTTTTATTGAAAATTCATACGAAAAATGTTGATTAAAAAATCGTTTTTTCATTGAGACCGTTGAAGCAAACTAATTTTTTTTTTGTTTTGTTAAAGTTCAAGAGCTAAATATCAGACCAAAGTTCAAATAATGGCAATGGAGCCAGATATTTTCGTGATGATTAGTCGAAACATCGGAAAAAGTAATTTTCACCATTTTTATCATGAAAAAATTACATTTTGTAAAGAGCGACAGGATGAATATAGGAAATCTGGAAATCATGACAATTTGACTATTCTGTTGGGAGCTGAAGTTTCTGTGGGAAGGATTTATCGAAATATCGATAAGAAAAAATCGTTAGTTTCTGAAAAATGTGGGGGAAAAAACGTTCGAATAAAAATATGTTCATTAGTTCAAAGATCTCTTTATTCTGTGCATTAAGAGTGTACAAAATTGGAAGATTTTACAGAGAAAAAAGACTGAATATTACAGAGAAATTTTTTTTCTCGTGATTTCGAACGTAATAATCAACGTCAAAGTTTTTTTATTAATGCAATACATTAAATCTATATTTTCTTGAATATTCTGTCTCGTGTTTCGATGTAATTTTATTGATTACTCGTTGAAATTCGTTTGCCAACTTGGCTGGTTTCTCATCTCTCACTCGACGAGCAACGAATGCCCCATTTGGATGTGGAAATTTTATTCGTTTGCCATCATTTTGGGTACCAGACATTTTCCGTATTTGCCCATTACTTCGCAGGCGTCGTCGCTGACCTCGGCTACAGAGACAAAACGAGAAAACGATGTAGATATCGATATTAAAAAGTTTTTATGCCACTGAAATTCTTACCTTCGTCCTTGCAACTTTTGAATATTTCAATAAGTTTTTCGATCTTCGCAGAATCTGCTTCCTCGCTTTTTTTCATTGCTTCTTCGAGTGCCTCGTACTGTATCTTGGCATCCTTCATCTGGAATGGTTCAATTATTTTTATACTCTTCAACTGTACAAATCAACTTGATTATTTATTTTTCTGTACGTAATTCAGTGTTTTATGATTTTTTATTAAATTTTCTGTGCGAGTTAACGTTTTTCTGCATTATGCTCGCAACTCACCAAATCGGCTTTTTCAAATAAACAAGCCCACCAACATTGAACCTCTTCGTTATCGGCGCCCTCGAGCTTTTTTATTATACCAAGAGTTTCTGTTTCACAAAAAAAAAAACAAAATAAATAGATTTCAAATGAAATGTAATGAATTTTTGTGTTTAGAAAAAAATCGATAATTTATTAAATTCATCGAATTTAACGTTAATGAAATGGTGTTCGAGCTCGTTCTCTTACCGTCTGAAGTTTTGAGCTCCTCGGTGCATGCACCCCCATACGTTTCCATCACTCCAACGAGCGGACTCTTTTTTTCTTCCCCTGCCTAATATAAAAATGTTGAAAAAAAAAAATAGCTCTCAACGATGATGCGTAGTTTTAAAAAATACGAAAAAAATTGGAGAAGTCCGTAGAGGTGATAAGCACGTTCGTTACAAATCAAATTAATCATGAAAATCGTAATCTCGTGAAATTCATACAAATATTTTTTTAACAAGGAACATATTAGTCCAGTAAAAATATGTATTTTCTACTTCATAGTTAGAGAACAATCGAGTCAAGAAAAAAAGTTTGAAAAGCATAACGACGAAGAGAAAAATAATTGAGTAAATAATGTTGCGAAATAAATTCATAAAATTGTACATTTTTTTGCATCGATACCATAAAAAAGATGATTTTTCTTTCGACGTTTCAGTACTCACCATCGCCAGGGCAAAAAAGAAACCGATGAGTATCGCAAAGGTCTTCATGATCGATTGCTCGTCGAACAAAAGAAAAATTCAATGAAAATATTCGGTGTATCGCTGCTTCGTGCGATAGTTTTTATCGTCTGCGAGACTGACAATGCTTGAAGATTCTGCTCGCTTCTCATATTTATACCGTCAGAAGCTATTGCCCACTTTTCCGGATAATTTTCCGAGTACATACAAAAAAATACAGAATCCTCGACCTTCGTATGCTCTGCACAACAGGAAACTCACACTTCGATAATTGGCGTCAAGACGCTACCACCTCTCCCTCTCTCTCTCTCTCTACAAAGATACACGATCGAACCAATTTTCGTGGAATTACGTAAACAATTATGTTCTATACTCAGGAGAGAACGCAAAGTGCTTTATTCCATACTCAAAGTATAGCTCAGAATCTGCAGAAATGAAATTAAAACTCGAGCTCGTTTGAAGAAAAAAAAAAAAAAAACAAAATTAATGAGCCAATAAAATTCGTACGGAAAAACAATAAATTTAATTGCACATTACGTAAAATACTCTCCAGTTTTTTTTTTTACAACTCGCCATTCATTTTATAAGCAATAAAATCATTGAATATAAGCTATAAATGAGACTAAAAAAATTCTGGAATCTTTGCACCTAATTTTTAAATCGAAAAATTAAATTTAAACTGTGAAAATGCGTCGCTCAATTGAGAAAAAAATTTCTCGTATTTCGATGTACTCCTTTTTACTGCCATCAAGCTCAGCCATGAAAGCCATAAATGTTAACGTTCCAAGGTCCAACGTCCTCGAGAAATTCCACCAAAAATCTTTCGTTGCAGCGCAGAGAAGTATGGAGAATTGATTTCCAAAAAGTTGAAAAAATCGATTCCACTATTCCCCGAATCGTTCATTGTTCCAATTTTCAAAATTAATGATCAATGAAAATCGCAGTTATAGACCAAGTGTATCTGGTTTTATGTCAACTAAAATAGCCCCGTTGATTTTCCGCGAGCATCGAGTAAAGCCCGCACAATTCGATCCTTAACGCGCGCGGGCTCGCCCGCGCGCGCGCACACAAATACGATAGCGCCACGAAAATATCGCTGTGGTTAAGGTCTCGACGGCAATATACCCAAGATAGCCACTTACTTTTATTACAACCTCTTTTATCGTTTTATGATAGCCCGCGCAGTTTTCCTATAACAGCGTGTGCTACCACCGAGACAACACCGCGCGCACTTTCTTCCTCCTTATACCTATCGAGTACCATTTTCTCTCTGTCCTGCTTCTTCTCCTTCTTCTTCTATAAATTTATCTAAAGATCAATGAAAAGATCATCTGTCGCTCGATGATGGTGGTGAAAAAAAAAAAACTTTGATTTATCAAGAGAATCAGTGAAATTTCGGTGAGAAAATGGCTCATGAAAAAAGAAAAAAAATAAACTTGTGATGGAATCTTGCGAATAAAAAGAATGAATAATGGAAAAACGAGAGATGACGTTCGATCAGCTGTTTGAACGTATTTGAAAAATTTTTCAAATTCGTCTCCAGTTTCATTGAAATTTCACGATTTTTGTGAGGGATTCGAGCGAGTTTGTAAAACTTTCTACGGGAGAGTTGATAGGCTGATCGATGATTTCTGAAAAATGGCTTAAAAAATGATCGGCAAGTTGGTGAGATAACGATCGATGAGAAACGATTTCCGCATCCGGCATGAAAGCGGGGGAAGTTGAGATATGAGAGAACAAGAGAAAATAAATAACGGAGAGAACGCTCGGTGGTGATATCGTGCGAGAGGTATACGACGCCGGAGAAATATATCCGTGAATATCAATCGGAAGGTGCATTAAATTATCGAGTGACTTAATCGATCTACAGTAGCTTATAGATCGAAAAAAAAGGGCGTTGCTAAAGATCGTTATTGATATCAATAATCCGTAATATTAATTCCGTACTGAGCTGGAGGCTGATATCATTGACTTTGCTCGGGCGGACTGCTTCATGCATCGACAAACAGAGAGGAAAGAAAAGGGCGTAACCGGGAGACTTTAGTTGGCGAGCTGGTGCTGGGATTCGAGTCCTTCTGTTTCTCGGCGTTTCGTGTAATTTTTATAAAAAAGTTTTTTTTATTATTATTATTATTATTATTGTTATTAGGATTATGCGCAGAGATTAGAGCGTAAAATGGACGGCGCAGTGCTCAACGTATCGGTGGTAAAAGGCTTCGCGAGAGCATGAAAAAATCATCAACGTTCGCAGATTGAAACGTTTTATGATTTACGCTGTTGACCGGTCGAACGAGTTTTCAAACGACTCGTCGTTTCGATGTGTACTCGTGATAATAGTTTCTTCTTTGTTTCGTTTCAGCTTCCTTCCTTCCTTCCTTACCTTCTCCTCGTTATTCTCCATCTTGCATTATATTTTTCGAGTTTCAAGTAGAAAATTCGTAAATTCATCGCCGGGAACTTTATCAGAGGCCAATGACATTTACGAAATACAGAAAACGTTGCTTTTTATTTGTTCATTTTAATTTATTCATTAAATAATTTGTTTGTTTATTTATTCATCCATTTATTTATTTATTTATTTGTTGATTTATTAATTTATTAATTTATTCATTCATTCATCCATCCATTCATTCATCCATTCGTTCATTCATTCGTCCATTCATTCATCCATTCATTCACTCATTCATCCATCCATTTATTTATTCATTCACTCATTCATTCATCCATCCATTCATTCATCCATTCGTTCATTCATTCGTCCATTCATTCATCCATTCATTCACTCATTCATCCATCCATTTATTCATTCGCTTATTCATCCATTCATTCATCCATCCATTCGTCGATTCATTCATTCATTCATCCACTTATTCATTCGCTTATTCATCCATTCATTCATCCATTCATCGAATCATTCATTCATGCATTCATCGATTTATTCATCCATTCATTCATCCATTCATGTATTCATTCATCCACTCATTCATTCATCGATTCATTCATTCATCTGTTTATTCATTCATTTATTCATCCATCCATTCGTTCATTTATTTATTTATTTATTTATTATACGAATAATTGCCCCCCCCCCCCCAATATTCCAAGGATCTCTTGTTGTCACTCGAAAACTAAATTCAGTAGAAACGTACGAACGATTCGAATAGTAAAAAAATCATGATGTAAAAATGTTTTAAACAAATAAAAATATAATAATAAAATCCTAAAATAGAAAACACTGAAATAATACAATTGAAGAAAATGTTGCGTTTTAACGTTGCGAACTTGAAGTTCGAGGCTCGTTCGTTGTACACCTTGTATATACGTATGACTTGGCACGAAGGTAGAAGGCGAGAGGTTTGAGGCCCGTTGATCCATTCATTCATGAATAATCGAGAGAATCGTGTGCACTCTATACCCAGACTCGATATAACGGAGATCGAGTTTTCTTCGTTGTTTTGCCGTTGGCCGAGAGAGGCACCATTCGAGAATAGGGTATTAAGGAAGAATAAGAGAGGAGTATAAAAGAAAAAAAAAAAGGAAAAGAAAACGGTGGTGCGGTGATTGAGCCCCGGGTAAACCCTTGGCGTACCGGGAATCGGGAGAGCCTCTCGGAGCTAGTATATACGCGTGCATCCGATCATTCGCGACAGAACCGAGTGTACGAACGACGACCGAGAGGAGAAGACGACGGATCTTTCGCGTACGCGCCAAATACGTAAATTCGCGCGTGGGCAAACGAGCAATTTTTATGCCGAGCACCCACACGAAACTTCGTCGTGCCTCCGGAGCTCTCTCGTTCACTAAACGAGTTTCTTCGCATTTTTCTTACTCCCCCCCCCCCCCCACCCCCTTCCCTCGCGCAAATAACATTCGCCTTATGTTCACTTATCCGCACACGTAATCCTCACTAATAATAGAAACGTTTTATATTCACTCATATTTATCGGTTGAAAATTCGCAGGAGCTCAAATCGATTATTCGTTTGAGTAAATTTTGTTTTTTCTTCTTCTTACTTTTTAATTTTCGATGAAATCGAATCCAAGCTCTATCAGGATAATTCAGTGTCCACTGAAACACCAAGACGCATGATAATGCGAAAAAACTTCGAGTCGAGATCGCCCCCTGACTCAGTTCTGAGAAATCATCGAAACAGACACAGTTCATCGTGAGATATAAGCGGTGATGCAAATTTCATGCTGAAAGTTCGCGCAATGTACAGATCTGATGATTCCGGAACGAAAAGTCCTTGGGCATTTCTGTCTCCGACGCATCGTTTAGGAGATAGGGACTCATTCGTGACAGCCAATCAGGCGCGCTCATAAAAAAAAGTGGGCGGGGCCAGCCCGCAACGGTCGTCACGCACGAGCCCTTCCGCTGGTACTGAGAGCGCTGACGCGGCGCAGCGCCCTCCCCCCACTCCCCGGGCCACCGACAGCGCCGGATCCACCGCCATCACCAATTATATTCAATAAATTCATAAAAACTTTTCGTTCGTATAGTGTTTTCCGATTAAGAGACTCTATAAATATCAGTTGACGTTTGACTCGCCATGTACATAGGCGCAATACGCGTGCGCACGTTTCAAGAATTTGTATACACTTCTATGCACATATATTTTTTTTTTTCATGTATGTGGATAAAATAAAGAGGATTCGTTCTCTTGTCTCGATCGTGAGACTGCTGACGAGAGACTTTCCAGAGATACCATTTTTTTCCGCTTACTCACTCACGTAAAACCACGCTCTATACGAGAGTCAGGTTGCTCTGTCTTCTCTCTCATAATGCCATGCACACAATCACATGAAAAGAGAGAGAGAAAGCAGGGACAAAAAACACCGCACTGGCATCTCACTAACGGATTGTCTTTTGTAATACAAACGCGCTGGAAACTCTGAGCAAGAGATTAGAAAGAGAGATACTAACCTCGAACGTTTATCCTTCGTAATGCACCGTCACAAACCCATTTTTCATCGATTATTACTTTCTTCAGGTTAAGAACATCGTCGTTACACATATTTTTATTGTTCGCATTAAAATATTGTGATATTTGTAAAACAATCATTCGAATTTTGCGATTATTTTGTATCACTTCTTCTCCATCCTGTTTGATCACTTCTGTGCAAACGACACGACAAACACTTCGAATTTTAGTCAAAATTATTCAGTAAAAAGAAAAATTAAGGAACGATCGATTGAAATACGTTACGAAATAGCCCTTTTCCAAAGTTTTCATTATCTATAATAAAAAATAAAAAAAATCAAAACATTCCTTAACTCGAATAAAAAAATCGATCGGTAGCGATAAAAATGAATACAGTTATATGCCATATGTACCGATATAAAATATATATGTCATTGTGGCAATAAAAATCTCATTCAATTTCTTTACGATTATCAACTTTCTATTCCCCTTGTAACGTAAGTGTTCGACATATATGCGAAGGAGAATATTTTTCTCGTACGATTGTGGATTCTGTTGGCAAAAGTAACGGAAAGTATAATCGGTGAATGGAAATAAGACATGTATATATGTGTTTGTACATGGAATATATATAAATATGTGCTCTTGCAGTCTTCGACCTTCGATGGTTCACTGATCTGAGGAGATTCCAATGCGGGCTTAATATGCACAAGCTAATAATATAACACAAACGCCATGACTGCACGACTAATATATATTTGCATGTTGTACGTATATAGTTATAGCGAAGAGTTAAAAGCGCACGAGGCAAAATAAACCGAATTGCGCATGACAGGTGAAAAGCTTATTTAATCGCGTTTTTTTTTTTTTTTTTCAAATCTCCGAAAGCTCGTCGAAAAAGCCCGACGTTTGCCGAGCGCCACATAATTATTGCTTCCAATGAAGAATTAAAAACTTATTGTAATCAATCGAATTAACATTTATGCATTTGTCATAAAAATATTAATTCGTACCTTGAACAATCGACGTACGCAGAATTAACAATTTCCGTGAATAACCGACCATCCAGAAGCTGCTCCAAATAGTCGAAGCACGCTATTAACAAAAAATGTTTCGTAATTTTTTCTTGTCTTCGCACCAACCGAAAGCAAAAGTATCGAGAACTGAACTTTTGTTTTCACGCAACACACTCACACACACACACACACACACACACACGCACTGAAATATTGTCCGATCCGCAAGGATGTCACTGTTTTTCAACGCTCTTCGATTCGAGTTGACACTCGGAAGAAACACACATGCGATTTGAATAACGAAAAAAATAAAATAAAAAGCAGAAAAAACAAACAAAAACACGCGCGCGCACGCGAAATGTTCGAGCACGATTGTAGGCCTGTATACGCGTCACCTGTTGCTCGCGACGAAGGGACGAGGTAAGACTGTGGAATGCACGGCGATCGCGCTCACGCCGGTACCCCTTCGCGACTGCGCTCTTCGCGACACCTCGCGGCTCTTTCGTCCTATGTAATAGCGTGGTGTATACACTCGCGCGCGCTCGGTCGTTACCGATAACGTAAACAAAGAGCGAGAGAGAGAAGCGACCGAACCGAGGGGCATGTTGATTCGTTAAACAAAATAACAGAATAATATTCCTTTATATAATTTCTATGCCTCCTCGAAATCATAATATTTTCACTCGGATATTTTCATAGGGTTTGGATGCTTGGATACTTCGGAATCCATTCAATCGAAGATTAGCCTCGGCATCGAACATGCACCAGCTGTTCAACGACCCTTCTCGTTATTTCTCAATTCTAAATAAACTCTGCTCTTAAAAATCTTTATTCGAAAATCATTTTTTCTTCTATCATAACCATACTTTTGAACGTGTTTTACGGTCTTTTCTAGCATCTTTTGTAATCCTGAAAATTTCTACTGAAAGGTTGTAAATTCTGTTCAAATCATAATCGACTATTTTCCGGTTTTTTTAATTATCTACACCGACATTTTACTATGGCCATCGTAATCTCACCCTAAATTTATTTTGTTTACAATGCTTATTCGTTCAAAGGTCACTTTTATTCCGTGCATTAAGAGTGTAAAGAATTTAAAAAATTTATTATGAAAACGTCCGAATGGAACTTTTTTCTCGTAATTCCGAATATAACTATTCATAAGTGACCGTTTTCACACGGCAGTATGGTCAAAGAGCGAGGGCCGGAGCCAACCGCCGAACCAAACGAGAAGAAGAAGAATGTTTGACCGTTACGAATTCTTTTTGAATGATATATATTTGACACCAAAATTCTTATGTGATACAGTGATACATAAAACTTACATTTTTTCCGATATTCTTCTATATCTATATTGTGTTTTAGTGTAATTTTATTGAATCTGTGCTGTTACAAGTGTGGTTATAAATTTATTTGTTATCTTGGCCGGTTTCCCATCTCCCGAGCAACGAGTGTGAAAGTTTATTGTTGCGGGTGCAATTTGGGTAACACGCACTGTCCGTATTTGCCCGTTACTTCACAGGCATTGTCGCTGACTTCCGCTGCAATGACAACGAAAAAAGATGTAGATATCGAATTACAGAAGCTTTCATGTTACCGAAATTCCTACCTTCGTCTTTGCAACTTTTGAATGCTTCAATAATTTTTTCGATCTTTTCGGGATCTGCTTTCCCGTTTTTTTTAATTGTTTCTTCTAGTTTATCGAACTGTATCTTGGCATCCTTCATCTGGAAGTGTCGAATTATTTTTTTTACTCTCCAATTGCAAAAATACTTGAATATTCGTTTTTTTTCGTAATTTAATATTTCATTGTTTTTTTTTAATTTCAATTCAATATTCAAATTAACGTTTGTCTTGTCATGTCCAACTCACTATTTCGGATTTCTTCAGCAAACAAGCCCAGTAACACATAACCTTTTCGTCATCCATGCTCTTGCGCTTTTTCACGAGCTCAAGAATTTCTGTTTTTATATATAAAAAAAAGAGTGGTACTTTATTCGACTGATAAAATTGATTGTAAAACGTTTTCTTGCTCGTTGCCTTACCTTCCGGAGTTTTCAATTCTGCTGTGCATGCCTCGAAGTGTTCGCCTATCGCTTCTATAAGGGGACACATTTTTTTTTCCTCTGCCTAATATAGAAAAAAATGACTCTCAATAACTTGAAATATAATCGTGAAAATTGCAATCTCGTAAAATTCATACAAATATTTATTTTAACAAGGAACATATTAGTCCAATAAAAATATGTATTTTCTACTTCGTAGTTGGAGAATGATTGTTGTTATGACAAAAAGTTTGAAAAGCATAACGGCGAAGAGAAAAATAATTGTGTAAATAATGTTGCGAAATAAATTCATGAAATTGTACATTTTTTTCAACGATAACATAATTTTTCTTTTGACATTTCAGTACTCACCAGCGCCAGGGCAAAAGAAAAACCCATGAGAATCACAATGGTCTTCATGATCGATTGCTCGTTGAATAAAAGAAAAATTCAATCACAATATTTGGTGTATCGCTGCGTCGTGGTCGTTCTTGTCGTTTGCAACTGACCAATGCTTGGAGATTCTGCTCGCTTCTCATATTTATACTGTCAGAAGCTATTGCCCACTTTTCCGGATAATTTTTCGGGTCCAAACAAAAGTTCCATAATTTTCTAGCTTCGTGTGCAGCACGACAGGAAACTCGACACTTTGATCATTTTTTCGAGATACGCGATCGAACCAATTTTCGAGGAATTACGTGAATAATTACATTTTATTCGCGAGAACACGATGTCTGATTTATTCTATTTCCAATGTAATTAAGAACCGACAGAAATAAAATTGAAATTCGAACGTTTCGAAAAAAATGAGAGCCAGTAGAAAACAATGAATTTGATCGAATTCGTGCTGCAAATCAGCCCGGTGCTCGCGTGAATGTGGATCTACATAATTTCTTGTTTCCTCCACTCATTAAAAAAAAAAAAACTGTTGTTTTTTTTTTAACGACATATCGCAATTTATTTTTTATGTGAAGAGAGTATCGGGTTAACATTTGCAAATAAAAAGTTAGTCAATTTTTACTATTTCGCACGATAGAAACCAACGAATATTTATTACTCTTTTTTGTTTTTTATTAATGATTGCATTTCTGTAATGGATAATTACAGAATAACAGAATTGCTCCTAATTTTATTAATCATTTTCAAAATTCATTCAACGAGGAGAAATTGATAGTGAAATTTGTATTTTTGCTTTTGCGGTTTGAAAAAAACTGTTTTTGATTTTAAAAAAGCGGTTGAATTTATTATTCTTCACTGGAGGGTTTATCTGAATCAAACCAGCGTCGATTCATCCATGAGATATCAAACGAATCGGATCCGCATAAAAGAGTCTCAAAATGCGACGACCGAAAAAAAAAAAAAAAAAAAAATTATTAAAAACTACTGAAATAACGATGAATTCGTTGATTTCACAGTGTTGTGTGTTCTCCTAAAGCAGTACCACGATTTAGGCGGTTCGTATTCGACCGCAGGTTGAAGCGAAGCTTCAAACGTAAATGGTACGTGCCAACCATTTTCGTCCCTTTGAACGATCGGTGAATTCTTGGGAGGATTAACCATCTTCATTGCGAGAGTTCCTTGTTTCGATGTTACCGCAACTGGCGATAATTGATGCGTCATTTGCCATTTTTTGAAAACACTTCTTGTTTCAGGATCGTCCAGAAGAGCGACGTGCTGTCTCATCAAGTCTCTTGAAACGAACATTGTCGATGGTCCGGAGCTCAATGTCGCGTATAGCAGATATGGATCGTCGGCTGATCTGTAAATGACCGAAAATATAAGTCCAAAATAATCATAAATTGATGAATTTATCGTTATTATTATTTATGGAAATTGAAGAATAGCCAAAGGCTGAACGGAATCGAATTGTTCTATGGACTGTGATTAAATTGTTAATTTCATTATTTTCAAAGTGGAAACGAACTTTTACTCAAAATGTTCTAAATTTTGCTAAAAATGAAGAATCCGATGCATAAATTATGACTTTTTTTTTTTGTTACTGACCCATCGGCTGTGAAAAAAATGTCTGCGTGGTATTTTATGTAAGCCATATCCAAATTTGGCCACTTTCTCATGTGATTCCTTCCCAGAAGCAATACTTTTTTGCCCATTTGCTCAGCGCACAACTTCACGGTAGATGTGACCTGAAAAAGTACAGAGCACCTTTAATATTGTCATTCTTTGCCAGTTCTTTCATTTTTTCAATGTCGATTGTCATGTTATTTTTAATTACCACGTGTCCACAAGATTTCCGCGATACTTTGGATAAATAGGATACGTTCAAACCGTCGATCACAATGTCCCAAGGCTTCTTTTGCTGAACGAACTGAAGAAAATATTTCAATTCTTTCGGCGTTGACTTTTTATAAATGTCATCGCTTATTATGACGTGCTTGCGGATGAGCTCTGCCAATTTTGAAAACTCTTCGGTCGAAACCTTAAATTTTGACAATCTGTGATCACAGAATCGACATACTCCGCTGAAACAAAAAATAAGCTTTCAATAAAAAAGCTGAAAAGTTTATCATGGAGATAATTCAACATTGATTCCGAATTTGAATTTTTTGAACGATTGTTTTCCGTCTTTTGGTGCTTAAAAGTTTTCTTTCAAAATTCAACTTCTACTTATAAAAAACGCCAAATTATTTTTTTTGCCTTCAGTTGTGGATGATTTAATTTGTGTGTAAAAATTAGTACACATTTGAAACACTTGAAAATATCATGAGCTGCAGTCCATAAAGTTAATTTCTGCTGTTTCGTCATTCGTACTTTTTATCGTTTCTTGATGGACGTTATTGAGGAATGAAAAATAAGAAATATCTGACACTATCAAATAAAACGATGAAAAATGGAAACCTTACACATCTCTGATCGTAGTTCGTCCGATAGTCCATCCTAAAGTTTTAAAAACTTGGCCATAAGCCTCGACAACGTCGACGAAAGCTCGGTAGTCGTATTCAATCCAAAGCTGGAACATTTTCTCCATTTCCTTCTCCAATTCCTTTCCTTTGAAATGTTTTGTGCAATATTTAATATGAGCTTCGAAGACATAATGTTCGGGATGTAGCTGACCGAAAGCTTCCCTTAGATATTTCCACGCGATATCAGGTTCATCGTTTTTGAACGCGGCACAAATTATTGCCGAATAAGTGCGAGATCTGAGATTGCCAGACAACTTTATCATATCGCAGAGCTCAAAAGTTTCTTTCCATCGATGAGTTTTTGAGATGCCAAGGATACAACATTCCGCAGTGCCAGCATCCAGTAAGGGATATTTTTTTCTGATTGTGTCGTAAAACATCAAAAGATGTTCCAGCTCATTTTCCATAAATTCATTTCTATCTCGCGAGTAACACAGTTTGAGATAGCTAGATATCGCCGAGAGATTCATATCGTGATGCTTTTTCCATAAATATTCAAGATAAACCATCGCCGTGTCCATTCTCTGTTGTTCCGAACACAACTTTACCATTAACATGTCAACGTTGTCTTCCGTTACACGGAAGTCTTTAGATGCCAAAAGATCTTCACGAACGGTTACAAAGTCACTTTCATTGAGCACCTTCTTCTCCGCCAATAGTTTGTTGATGATGAAATCATTCTGCTTTATTACTGTCACAGGCAAAGTTTTTCCAGTTTTTGTGAATTTACCAATATCCAGAGGCATCGTGTGAACTTCTGTCGCAAAAAGTCTGGCGGTTTGTGCGCATGCTCCGAAGCTTCTTCTCAAAAGCGCCATTGCAACAAAATCTGTAAAGGATTTTTATATAAATATAATTCGATGCTGAAAAACAACTTGGAAATTGATGTTGTGGTTTTGCTATAATTTTTATTTCAGAAAAACACAGCTTGTTTCACAATTACCTCGGAATATTTATAATTGGAACAAAGCTATGATTTTGATACAATTTTTATAAGCCAACCCTCAATAAATCAAGACTTTAAAGGAATCAAATGGATTGAACAAAATACAGCATCAATTTTTTCACAGAATTAATCGATCAGCTTCTTATTCTAGACTCTTTAATCAGAAATGTTTGTGAGCTTGATAGTGGAAAAATGTTCATTGAAAATAAATAAATTTCAGTAATAATTAAAAATACACTCTTTTTCCATTCAATTTTGAATGAAAAATGCATGGTCGAGTGAAAAAACATTCTCTGTTCATGGTTCCTTCACGTTTACTAAGAAATTGGCTAAAATTTGAAAAAAATCATTTCATGCTGTAGTATCGTATTCTGGTTTATTGGGATCATTCTAACCTCACTTATCGCACTGTTATTGCAGCGATTGGAGAATCAATTTCAAAGTAAAATGAAATGACATGTGTATAAAACAATTTTGTTATTTATAATACAAGAGAAGATCGACGAAAACCTGTCGAAGGATACTGAAGAGTTGAAACAACTTTCAAGTATCTCAGAAAAAAATCAAAGTTGAAAAAAACAAATGTATTCTCAACAAAGTAGAAAACGTTTTACCTCTCTAACCTCACTTTTCGCGAGATCTTGGGTCAAAGTTTCGTTCCAACCAGCGAAGTGTATTCAATAAATTCACACGAATATTCAAGGTCGATGATAAGTTAGATAAGAAAAAGCACGTGAAATGAAAATGTAGAGAATTATTTATGACACTTTTTGTAGTCGTAGCTATACGTTATTTTTTATTTCGAAGAAGTTTGCGTAGCAGCATTCTGATTGGTCGGCGTAACGTGATCGTGTGTCGATTGAATCTTGCACGTGCATAAGCGACGTATCGAGCAGACGACAGATCCCCTATCGCGAAATTATAAGAAACAGTCAAAAACGAACACGTTTTTAAAAAACATGATCATTTTCTTCGTTTATTCGATTTATTTTTATTGAAAATAGGAAAGGAAAAATTGAATTGAAAAAAACGTATCTTTCTTATTTCAATCCTTCAATATTTATGACAATATTCCTTTGACACAGAAAACACACGTTGTGGGCTCCGAGAACCAATGGGGAAATGCGGCCCTGCTAGTAATAACGGAGAGAGAGAAACCCCGATGATAATAGCTGATAAAACGAGCTTATAAAATAAACTGATAAAAACAAGTAGTGATGAGTCTTCGGTTTTCTCTCGAGTTCTATCAATGTTTGTACGTTCAATAATGCTGCTTTTGTACTTCGAAGATACGACTTGGTGACGCCTTTCGTTCGGACAATGTAGAGAAAGTCGATTATTCTTTGTTTTTGTTGCTTTTTTTTTATATCCGATCTTGAAAAAAGTGTGCTCGACCGAGTTATTAGAGGAATTCGTTCGTTAATTATTTTCTCGGAGTGCTAGTAAGTTCCCCCCCCCCCCCCCCCCCCCGAGATCTTCCATATTGATTATCGTTGATCTCGTGATATTTTTTTTCCATTTCAAATCCACAAGTATATTTCAATGAAAAAGTATCAGAAAAAAAAATTTTCATGTTAAAATTAAAGAATATCGTGAATAAAGCTCTTTTCTCGGTTTTTACAATCTATTATTTGTAGTTTCTTCGCATCACGGATGCACTATGGAGAATTACACTTCAGACTCGAGCGATTCGGACTCCAGCTCCAAGACTTTTGATCTCTCATACCTCATGCTCGATCCTGATTTACTCAACGAACATATTCTCGCTGCGAAAGATCCAGAAAACGTCGAGACCATTTTACTCAATCATAATCGCATCAATTCCATACCACGGACTATCGCTAAATTCACAAATCTCAATACTCTCGATCTTTCCAACTGCAATCTCACAAGATTACCCGATTTTCTTGGCGATTGTCCGCTCACTTGTCTCGTCGCTAAACACAATGGTCTCACCAACGATTCTCTACCCAAAAGCCTCGAAAATCTTCCCGCCCTTCGTGAACTCAATCTCAGTGGCAATAGACTCACCGAATTTCCTGCTCAAGTCTTGGATCTCGCTGCTCTCAAATATCTCTATCTTGGAGGCAATCGTATCACGGACATCGACAAGGATCTATGGAAACTACAGAGGTGAGCGTTTCACGAATCTGCAATCATTTGAAAATTCAATAAATCAAGTTATTTTTACATTTTTAAGTTTATTTGTCAAATATTATTCATTGTTTATTATATTTATGTGAACTTTTCTTTGCGTTTATGTGCTCAAAGTAATTTTGTCATTCAAATACTTTGTCATTCGTGTATATAAACATTGTTCTGATCATTTTTAGAAAAAGATTTTCAACGATAATCTTTTGCGTTGTCTTGGACACAATTTGCATGGAACAGCGAGAATAGGATTGAAAATAAGTTTGAATTTATGTTTACCAGGCTTCAAGTATTGGGAATGGGTGGAAATCGTTTGACAGAAGTCCCATCGACTCTAGGAAAATTGACCAGTCTCCAGGCTCTTGTTTTGTGCGATAACATGTTGGAAAGCTTGCCAGGATCGATAGCCAATCTGAAGAATCTAAAATCTCTGCTGCTTCACAAAAATCATCTCAAAACGCTGCCCACAGAAATAATAACTTTGAAAAACTTGACAGAGTTATCGCTCAGGGATAATCCTCTTGTCGTCAGATTCGTTTCTGATATGACCCACAATCCTCCTTCTTTGCTCGAAGTTGCTGCTAGAATTATCAAAACCACCAACATTGATTACAATGAGTTTGAATTGCCAAGAAATCTCATCGATTATTTGGACAGCAGTCATCACTGCGTCAATCCCAAATGCAAAGGTAAGCATTTGTTATTATTTTAAAGATATTGAACAAATTTTTGTGTATTTTCAGTACGAATTTCCATGTTTTCATATCTAATATACGTTTTTATATGGATTTTCATGTTCTTTTCTTTTTGTTCCAGGTGTTTTCTTTGACAACAGAGTAGAACACGTTAAATTTGTTGATTTCTGTGGCAAATATCGATTGCCCTTGTTGCAATATTTGTGCAGCAGTAAATGCATCGAAAGTAGAGAAGGCGATGAAGAAGTTGTTAGCGGAGCTATGATCAGAAAAGTACTTCTAGGATAAAGTTACAGATCTGTGAGAATTACTCGATTTATGATGTATACCAAAAAACTGGTGTCCGATATTCAATTATTTTATAATAATAAAATGTTTCTGTTACTTGTAAATGTTTTTTCTGTCCTGATATGAAGAAATTGATGAAGATTGTGGTAGAAACTGTTATCAAATAAAATTTTGATAACATTAAAAAATGTAGCAAACTAGTTTCAACAAATTTAAAAACACTCAAACCATCCTCTATACATCCATTTGCAATATACGGAAAATTCGATGACACAAGTTTTTACGTGTTTCTTGAAACAATGACACTCACCTTAGACCTCCCAAAAAAAAAAAAGTAATACGTCACAAAATCATGATCGACGTGTTTTGAATATTTATTTCCAGTAATCTCTTCTTTAGAATGTCGGTTTCAAAAAGTTTCAAACAATTCGTACAAAATTTGTTTCTCTTCGAAAATGACTTTAAAAAGTGACCATAATTTCGTTATTAATGATCAATTAGTTATAATGATAAAATAAAAAACTTTTGACACATGTTCCCGCAAAATTACAATTCAACTTCAACTGCTTTTGCGGAACCGTCACGCTTTTATTGAACTGTGAAGTTATCGCTGCTCGTCGTTTCTTCTAGCATTTATAAGTAAAACTTGACACCAAAAGATCGCGCTACTTTGATATTCCTGAGTATTTTTTCCAGCTCCTTCCGCAGTCAACTTCCGGAAATCTGACGTGTACAAAAGTCAAACAGCAACACGCAGCATCAGCTGTTAGGTTAGAAAACACAGGAGCTCTCTCTATTATCGTTTTCATTTTGTTTTTCTTCTAAATATACAGTAACTACGAGCAACAAAGAACTGAAAAGATGTTGGATTTGTTCACGATATTTAGCAAGGGTGGCATCGTCTTGTGGTGCTTTCAAAGTACTTCACAAATTTTTACACCAAGCGTTAATGCCTTGATACGCAGTGTTATTCTACAGGTGAGCAATTACACCGCGGTTTTCTTATTGTGTTTTAATATATCTATATATTACCCGTGAATATTTACGAACGCGAGTTTGTTAATCGTTTTTTTATTCCTGTGGTTGAACCAAAACCTATCAGACTGTATTACGGAGAATGACTTGTCAATCGATCCACCACTGAATAATAATTCAATTAGGAACGTTTGCGATCAGCCAGTTACGTACGATTAACATATGTTTACATAAAATCGAATATTATGAAAAAACAAAGTCTTCATTTCGTATCAACATTCTGACTGTGCATTATCAGAGTTCTCAAAGTTTTCATTAGTTGGTTCATCAATAAATTTTTGACATTAGTTATTATAATTGAAAAATTTATGTCCAATCATAATGTTCTTGAAATTCTCAGAATTTTTTTTCCTTATCACTCAAAATAATCTTCAATTTTTTTCAGTATTCAAAGGTACATTCATATTCCTCGTTCGAGCAAACATGTTCAAAAAGATTTTTATTAGTTAGATAACCGCATTTTCTACGAGGAAAAAAAAAAATGCAAAATACTTGAAGACCTGGCATATCTTAGATACCAACGATTAATATAATCAAAAAAATCCTTTTTTTTTCATTTCCGTTTCATAGATTTAAATGAAAATAATGTTTGAACAGTGGAAACTGCTGAAAATGATCTCCAAAAAACTATGGTGTTGCATTTCAGGAGCGTACTGGCAACAACATATTCGATCATGATTCGCTGCGGCTTCAATACAAGCTCGACAATGAATTTGAGCTCGTATTCGTCGTCGCTTATCAAAAAATATTGCAACTGTCGTACGTGGATAAATTCCTGAACGATGTACACTTGGAATTCAGGGATCGCTTTAAAAATGAATTGCAAACGTCTCAATGGTTCTCGAATTATGATTTTCACGATGATTACGAAAAGATACTTGTTTCTGCTGAACAATGGGGCAAACAACAGGCCAAATTGCCCAAGCAAATGCGTACCTTCGACGAAAGTCTCAAGTCCAAGAAAACTGTAGCTAGTATGATAGAGAGAAAAGACGATAAAGATACGAAAAAGCAAGGTATGTACTTTTGTTTTTTAGGAATTTTCTTCCACAATTGTGTTGAAGTTTGTAGCTAAAACTGATTTCCAACAACAATCGCTGAAGCAAACATTTGAGGAAGTTATAAATACATTCAAAAATTTCTCTCCTACTCCATCGATGCAAACTTCAACAATAATTTTTTTCTGTGTGCTTTTATGGAACTTTAATGAAATGTGCTTTCGGTAACCGATATCTGGAAGCTTTTGGTTCTTTTGCTTTCAGGAAAAAAGAAAAAAGGGCTCGGAGAGGATAACTATTGTGAGTTTGGGATTCTTCTTTGCTTGCGGTTCGAACTTTGCACACTACATCACTTTGCATGCTTTTGTCTTTCTATTTTCATATCCAACCTGACTCTGAAATACATCGATGTTGAGTTTTTTAATTTTTTTTTCAATCGATCCTCATTGCAGTCTGTTGATTACAATTTCTTATCGTTACATGTGAATCGCAGTAAAGTTTTATACCTCGAGCACTGAGCGAACAAAATTTTTGAGTGAAAATCGAAATCTTTTTAAAAGCATTCCAACTAGACCAAAGAATTTCTGGTTTTTTTCTCAATTTTGTATCGTAATGCATTTTGTATTTCATCGCTTTTCAATCTATTGATGAATGATTTTTCGTGCACCTAAATAACACTGACATTTGATTAACTCATTTTCATAAAATATCTAATTAGCTTTGCGCTGTGATTTTATTTATGGCTGAGTCGATACTAGTCCCAATTTTATATTCGTCGTTACTTTTTGCGAATTTGCTTGGGTTTCGAATTTATGAATTAAAAATTGTATGAATTACCTGAACTATAATAAATTATAAGAGTTCGTTCAAATTCGGTGAGCATGGTTTTGATAAACTCGATAAGCTTAATAATTAATTTCATAAGAATTTTGATTAAAATTTTAGAAATTTGTACAACGTTTCAATATTATTACATTTGTATTGACAAACATTTTGTTGGGTTTAGTAAAAATACAAGAACCGCCGAAATCTGAGCCAGCGATAAAACCACCGGTTCTCGAACAAAATGGCGATGCTGAATGTGACGTGTTTCTCGCAAATCGTTTACGCCTTGCACAGAAAATGGGAGGACCGAAAAAGAAGGCTGACAAGCAGTAAATAATTTCTTATTCAATTTCGTTCGATCACCAACTTTTTTCAAATCTTTATTTCGTTCACGTTGAAATTTTCAAATGATCAATATTTTCATTACTTTTCTTTAGAAAAAGTCCAAAACCTGAGAAAGCTGGGAAAAAACCGCGAGTATGGGAGCTAGGCGGAACTAACAAAGATTTGGCAAGTCTTGAACGTACCAAGGACAGACCCGAAGAGGCCGGAGAATATGTGCAAGCCGATACGACTGTGAGTGTTTTAATTTCTCTTTTAAGTAAAAGATTAACAGATTTCTCTCGAAATCTCGGAGAGTTTTTCGTTGTTTCTTGAAAGAAACTTGAAAGAAATTTGTACGGTTTTGGTGAATATTAAAAATTCTCCATTTTGATTATTCTGTAGTTAATCGGCAAAATGAAAGGAGGTATTCGTGATTTGGAAGTGGATAGTTCGTCCGAGGAAGAATACGAGGAGGAACATGACGAAGAGGTGCAAACAACGAAGCCTCAAGCTGCAAAAAAATCGAGTGGTATGTTCTCGATGCTGAAGGGTTTGGTCGGCAACAAATCTTTGAAGCACGAGGATATGATTCCGGTACTAGAAAAAATGAAGGATCACTTAATCGCGAAAAACGTAGCTGCTGACATAGCCGTAAAACTCTGCGATTCAGTGCGAGCTAAGCTCGAGGGAAAAGTTCTTGGAACTTTTGACAGCGTCGCGAACACCGTTAAAACTACACTCACCGAAGCACTCGTTCAAATATTGTCACCGAAAAGGCGCGTCGATATTCTCAGAGACGCTTTTGAGGCGAAGAAAAACAGTCGTCCTTACGTCATGTCTTTCTGCGGTGTCAACGGCGTCGGAAAATCTACGAATCTCGCGAAAATTTGCTTTTGGCTCATCGAAAATAACTTTCGCGTTCTCATTGCCGCCTGCGATACATTCCGGTGAGTTTTTCATGGGAATAAAAAAAAAAAAAAAAAAAAAAAAAAACATTCAGTTTCTAGTGAAAAAAAAATCAAAATGATTCTTTTATGCTCTAAAACTTTGAAGTTTCGACTTTTTTTTTCTTTGCAGAGCTGGTGCCGTTGAGCAGCTCAGAACCCACATGCGCCATTTGAATGCTCTTCATCCGCCCTCGAAGCACGGAAATTTGACGATGGTCGAGCTCTACGAGAAAGGCTATGGGAAAGATGCCGCTGGAATCGCCATGGAAGCTATAAGATTCGCGAAAGACTCAAAATTCGACATCGTTCTGATAGACACCGCTGGAAGAATGCAGGACAACGAGCCGCTCATGAGAGCCCTCACGAAATTGATCAAAGTCAATGAACCCGATCTTGTTCTCTTCGTGGGAGAAGCTTTAGTCGGAAACGAAGCTGTTGATCAACTTGTTAAATTCAATCAGGCACTCGAGGATTACAGCAATTCTACAAATCCTCATATTATCGATGGTATCGTCCTTACCAAATTTGACACGATCGACGACAAGGTGAGATCTTTTAAACTTCGAACTTAGACTTACAATGAGGTCGAAGATTAGGGTCATCAAGTGATTCAGCATAAAATGTTCTCCACGTGCGATTAAAACGTTTAATTATACATCATTCTCTTCGTTTTTTTACAAGGACGTCAATGATGTATTAGGAAATTGCATTTGGCGAATATTCCATGATGAGAACTATGTACAACGAAAAAAATGTTTCAAAAAACACAAAAGAAAGATGTTCATTTGAAATTTTGAAATCATTTTCGACTCCGTTCTTTATGCGAATTTGATTTCACTACGAGACAAGATTTACTATGAAAAATTAAATTTGGAACCTTACAAAATTTGAAATCGCTCATTTTCTTACGCATTTTTGTACTCTTTATTTTCAGGTTGGTGCAGCTATATCGATGACCTACATAACTGGACAACCGATCGTATTCGTGGGAACGGGTCAAACGTACACCGATCTCAAATCACTCAACGCTAAAGCTGTCGTTCATGCTCTTATGAAATAATCAAACATCCGAGCTAATGAGAAAAGCTGAGAAGACAAAAAACGGCACGTGCAACATAGAACGAAAGAACTATTTGTCGTGTAGTTTGTATTTATTGTATACATATATAGATCGTTTTATTCAGATGAATTTTATATAGAAAAAGACACACTCAAAACTCGAAATATTGAAGCGAAATATCAGTTGAGGGTTTCTGGTTTGTATATTACCGAGAAAAAAAAAATGAAATCGGACGGAATAGAATTTTTCAAATAATTCGAGATATTTAAAAAATGCGCGCTTTCCTGTTACGCATCGTTTCATTTTTCGACAATCATGCATGGATCTCTGTGACCGAGAGTTTGCTCATATCTTTGAAACTCCGGTTATCTGAATATAAATGTTTATAATCAATATTGAGCTTTGAGTTTTCGAGACATTAATCATGAAATTTTGTATAAATTAATACATTTGAAAACTACTGTTCGAGACGATGAGAGCAATCGATTTTTTTTTTTTTTTTTCAATTTTGGCACCCGAGACCACTCGAGATAATTTATCGTGCGAAGAACACGAAAAAAGCTCTCGAAATTCATAAAATATTATATTTCCACAAGTCTTCCAGACCCAGCGTGATATGTTTCATAGTTTAGTAAGAGAATCCATCGAAGTTATTCGCAAATTTGCTTTATCAAAGCAATAATTGATCGAAAACGTTTCCGTTTCGAATAATTTTGAAAAATTCGACTCTGTCTCCGCCATATATAAATGGCTCTCGATAATAAATTCAAAGGTTTGAAAAACAAGAGAAAACACACATTCTGTAAGAATTTTTACCATCCAAGAAATAAGTAAAAATTATCGGCAAGATTCGTAGCAAATTCGAAATTTTAGTGAATATGAGAATTCGAAAGAAAAAAACAAAATGAAAAAATGGAAATGTTCGGATCATATGTGTTGGAATCTTCATAAATGGGCCATTGGCATTTGCTCGACAACGCTGGAACTTCCTCCATGATTTTTCGACATTTCGTGAACACTCTCGTCTTCGATTTCCCAGTGGACGCTGTCGTCGAAGTGATGCTCTTCGCTTACTGATCCACAAACCTCTATGCGCATGATGAAACCTTTGTTTGAGAGAACAAAAAAGAGGTCAGCCAGTTGAACAATATTTGTGAATTCCTCCTCAAGTTTTTCTCTCAATTTATTTTCTGTTTCTTTTTTATTTTAATTTTAATTAATTCGATGATAACTCAACTCGAAATTAATACCATGGGTCCGTGTGACCCATGCGACTCATGAGAGTACTGGGACCTTTCGACACATTATTTTAACAAAAATTAATCGAATGCTACAAAACTCAGCGAACGATTCCGTTCGAAGCTCGTCAGAAATAGGAAAATTCGAATGAAATAGAAAATTTCGGTTTTTCCCTGGCTCAAAATGACCCAGTGGCAGCAACTTATCGTTATTATGAAAATTAATTAATTGTACGGATGAATCGATTGTTGTCAATGAACTTAATTCCCTAATTTTCATAAGTTTTATTAGCTGAAAAGCAGGTTTCCCTTTTAATAGAATTTCGAGAAGTTTTTTTTGTTGATTTATTTTTTATTTCATTACAGCTGACATTTGACGGATGTTTTTAGTTGGAAGAAGGGATGTTTCTTACCTGTAATTAGTCCGGACACGAGTGCTATTACTAACGTAACGACTAAAGTGAGAAGTTGATATCCGGCTTGAAGATTTGCACTTCGATCAAGACCTGCAGCTATTCCAACGTTATCTGTCAACTCGGCCAAACGATTACCGAACTTCGGAGCTCTGGCTGGAAAGATCTGTCAGTGGATGAAATCAGGATGAAAACAAAAAGTTGCAGAATACAAGAGTGCAAAAATTTGTCAAGAATTTGGTATCGGGAGGTTTGAAATTGTTGCCAAATGCTCACCTCGTACAACGAATCGTTGTAATTTTGCTCGTTGGCCAAACTCGCCATCAATGCACCAAATAACGCAGCCAAAACCCCTGGCATTCCGTGTAAATTATGAACCCCGCACGTGTCGTGTATCCTCAAATACTTTTGCATCAGAGGCTTCGAGAAACGAAACATTTTTCAAATTTTTTATCGTCACGTTCCTTCGTAATTTCGAATTAATAATCAAGCATTTCAAAACTAGCTTAATCACGTCTATTTCTCAATACTTCGTAATCAAATTATTCGGTAATTTCGCTTCTCGCAAAAATTTCATTCAATTTTTTTCTTTTATCGTTTTATTTTTTTTTTCAAATTTATACGCTGCACTCAAATTGCTTTATACAATTTTTTATACTTCTGGATTTGTGATTTAATTAAGAATTCGAACTGAATGTCCCGAAAAATAAATTCCATTTTTTTTTTTCAATGCGAATCAGTTCGAATGCAAATGTTCGTCGTATTTTCTACAAATACATTTATCAAATTTCGTTTCAGAGATAAAATTTCTTTACTTTTTCACTTCTTTTCATGTTTATCGAGGCTGGAATATATTTTTTTTTCGTTTCTCTTCACTTACCGTCAAATACTTGTAACCCAGGACGCTGATAAGACCCGCCAAACATCCTATGACCAATGCACCGATCGGCTGACACATCATACCTGCGAGCATTTCATTCTTACTTATTAACTTTCAAAACTATTCATTGAATGAATAGTTTCAATGAATTCGTTAGAATTCATTGAAAAATAAGAATTCAGACGCCTTCAATGTCACCTCATTTCATCCGGGTTTCCAATCCCAAAATAAAATCTCTTCAACTTTAGTTTTTTAAGACAAATTCATACAAAACATTTATTTCACTACGTTTTGTAAAATGGCAGCGTCAAGATCGAAAATTGTTTGTTGTTTTAGTCAATAATCATCGCTTAGAAATGAAAAAAAAAAACACACACACACAGATTCGACAACAAAGCGAATGGAAAGTTGCGAATGCGTGCGAATAAAAATGAAAAAAAGGGTTCTTTTCACCCCTCTTTAAGGGATGAACTTGACACAAAGAGACGTGTTTTGATTTCATTCAAAAATGGAAGTGAAGTTGACCTGTTTTTATTTTTATATGTTTGTAAAATATCTTTATTTATAAAATTACTCGTTAATATGTCGAATCAATTGATTCTAATTCACTCACTTCAATCGTTTATTTTTCCACCGCTTTATATCTTTTTAATGATTTACAATATGACTGTAGCTTTAAATCAATGTTTCCTCATATTCTGAAATCAATACGAGACTCTGAAAGGCTGATTGGGTTATTTTATAAAAATGTAAAAACCCATGAATTTCACTTCCATGTTTTTGTAAACAAAGAATACGTTTCGTGGTATCAAATTCACCCTTTTGAATGTGGACTGTTAAATGGACAAATGTAGGGGTGGTTCATGCCCTGATTTTGATATTTTTGTTTTTCTGACGGATTATTCATCGCTCTAGGGTGAAAAAACATTTCGTTTTTTATTTCATCGAAATCGTTGATATGCTTTTGAGTGAAATTGTGAAACGGATACTTGATATGAATTAATTTGATTTCAGCTCTGAAAACGGATTTTTCGGGTGAGTTTCATGGACGAATTTTCAAAGGAGGTGAAAATGAAAAAAAAAAATGGGAGTGACGACGATTGCGGTAATCACCTGCAGCAGTTCCGATCGCGACACCCCCGGCCAACGTCGAATTTTGCACATGGACCATGTTGAATTTATTATTCTTCGTAACGAGAGCGGAAGTTGCGAAAGCGATCACGCAACTCGCAGTTAGTGATAGGAGCGTATTAATGATGGCGCGTTGTTGATCGTCCCCGTGGAGCGAAGCGCTGTTGAACGATGGCCAGAAAAGCCATAGAAAAACGGTACCTGTTCGCAATATAACGCACTCATCGATATGTATTATCGTCGATCGTATTTACGATGAGATAAAAGAAAGAAAAAAAAAAGTACGTTTTCCAATTTTCGTTGACGAAAGTGAACCAAAATTGTTTCAGAATTAAACAAAACGTTTTGACATCTCATTACGATTCTGAGAGAGTCGAAAAACAATTTGGAGGCTCACCAAAATGTTTAACAATTACGTGAACGATAAAGACAACAAATTTTACCGATCATAGCAAAAATGTCAGATTGATACGTGGCTCCTTCGAGATGATGTTCCTTCGGTTTGTTTTTTATACCGAAAGCTAAACTCGCAGCCAAACCGAAATAAGCACCAAAAACGTGAACGTACATGCTGTCACCCGCGTCGACCGCCTGAAAAAATAGGAAAAATCGTTCTATTTGTAACAGTAAAAAAAAAATCCAACGTTTCATCATCGAAATTCAGCTTCCGAGCTTTTTCTGTAAATATTTCTGTATAAATCGTCGTGAAATTATTTTCCAAGCTTTGCCCTCGTCACGACGATTCATCAGATCAGTTTTCACCGATTAATTAATGTCTCGCGAATCTCCGCAGAGAAAAATGATTCCGGACTTTAATTGTTAATATTTCAAGATCTGTGCAGCCTGAAAATTGAGAAATCGATTTTTGGCTCACTCCTTACGTACCATGAAATAATGCTCCCCGATGTACTTGTTCAACGTGTACAAAACCAGCTCGATTACTCCCATGGAGATGAGTTGCATGTACGTAGTTTTTCCGAGCAGGGCACCCATCGAGATTAACGGAGCAGCTACAGCCACATCGGCACTCAAGAGCCTGAACTCCATTTTTTTTATTTTTTTTTATTTATTTTCCCCAACGAGGATAAAAGAGGAGGAAGAAGACTATTAATCATCCATTAGCTTGCTCTTTTGGCAAACGATACTCGCGTCAACCATGCTCCGTATATCAGTCAGATTATATCAAGAGATAACCGATACGATATTCGATATTTTATAAACACAAAAATACGTTTCGAAAAAAGCAGTTTTTCTCGATTTTCTTAATTCTTCAATTTTTATACTTATCATTGATTTTGTTGAATACAAAATTTCGTGCGCGATGAATAATTCGATTGTTTGGTATTTGAAAAATGAGTAAAATCCGTATTCATGTTTTTCTTCGTTTTTTTTCTCTCATTCGAGAAATCGTGAGGCAAGTTTTTATAGTAGAAAATTTCACTTTCATCGAGACCTGAATCCAGAGGAATAAGAAAAAATGTTTTTTTTTTTTTTTTTTTTTCCTTACCCTTCGAGCGACAGTCCAGCTTTCCCGTTACTTCCGATGTTGAGGGCCCCGTCGCATAACAAAGCGACCTGAACGAGTACAGCGCCGATTAAAAAAGTCAGGCCGACTGCACTTTGACTATATTTCCTCAGAAACGTCATCAGAAAGCCGAATCCGATCCATATCATGACGTGGACATCTTGATACACTTGATACGTTTAGTGACGTCATCGAGCAAACGTATCGGGGGGGTAGAAAGATTGAAGAAAAAGAGAAACATGACTGTTAGCTTCATGCGCGAGCACGTGCTGCTATTGATGATCAATTATTAACAATCAAATGTTTCGTCAGCGTAATTATTATTCACTGAGAAAAATGAATTCATAAATTCAACAAATTTTTTGTTGGCTCGACAAATTTTCTGTTGGTTCAACAAATTTTTTTGTTGGTTCAACGAATCGTAGCGAACAAAATGAAATTTGTTAACCCAAACGAAATTTGGTTCATTAAAATACTTAATTTCTCACCACGACAAAAATATCGTTGAATCAACAAAAGTTTTGTTGAATCAACAAATTTAATTTGTTCGCCACAATTTCAAATTTTTTTTCTCAGTGTTCGAATTCAATGAATCTGCTGGCGAGTTAGAGGCGTCGAAGAAAATTCGGATTCTGAATAATCTCATCGATAGCTGTTTTGAGAGTTTTCAAAATTTCTAATTCCGGAGAACCTCAGCTGTCAGATCTTCTCTCAATATGTACATTTTAAATTAGTGAGAATGTTACGTTCGATTTTCAAAAGTTTGCAAGTTCGGGAATAAATGCAGAATCTTTGATAGAATGATTAATTATTTGGAGGCTGCCTGACAAAAAAGACATGGGGATATTGGTTTTCCTGAAAGACCCCAAAGAAAAGGATCGCTTTTTGTTTAAAATCAAGCCCGAAGGTTGCTTGAAAAAAAAAAAAAAAAATTTTAAGATTTTTTTTAACGAGATTCTGAAGCTCGAAGAAATGCGTGGAAGAAAGATGACTACGTAAACGAGATTGTTAATAATACACAATGAATTAATAGATCGCGGAGGAAACCTGACGAGAGCAGAACTCTTGGGCTTCTATCTCGTCCCTCAGGTCGAGGTGGAAGAGGAGAAGGAGGAGTAAAAGTCTTGTGGCCTCAGAAGAGACAGCTTCGATGGTTGTTAACAGTGTTTCACCAAGTTGTGCTTCACGTCGCGGGAGAGCTCTACGTGGATCGTAAGGACAGAATGAAAATTACGAAAGAAAGAAAGAAAAAAAAAGGTCTGGAGGAAGGGTTGAGAGCGGACGAGCGAACCTCAAACTCTCTCAGACTCTTTCTCTTCTCGTTGTTCCTCTTTCATCCTTTAGGAGCCTAGGAATAAACGGGCAGAGGAGATAAAAGAAAGCAGGCGATGAGAGAATTTACATTGAAGACAACGTCCCACGAAACCAACTAGTTCTCTGTACGGCTATGCCCGAGTATGCGCTTTCAAAACGACAAATACCTTGACGTATTCACTCCTCGTTGTCGCTCTTAATTAAAAAAGTTAGCTTTTCGAGCCACAGATTCAAGAATTTCAGTACCACTCTTCTATACTATTCTCTCTCACGAGCATTAACGCCACTTTCGTACTTGAATTATCGTGTTGCAAATTAATGCAAACACTCTTTGATTATCTTATCAGCCAGTACCTCAGTCGAATTCCATTCGAATCGTCGCCACCTGCCTATTATATAGACTGCTTCCTGATCTTATCAACCTTCGAGCATTTTCGTACAAGAATTTCGTACCCTGGACACTGGCTCTCCGAAACCGTAGTTTTGAAATTTTCTTTTTTCATTTCTTTTCTTTGCACCAAAGAAATTTTACTCACTGTCAAAATTTCACCGACCAGTCACGATTCAGCTAAGTTTAGCTTTCGAAAAATCAGTTTTCAAGTCGTAAGATAAATGATGAATCTTCATTTTCATGATTTCTTCATAGTTACTTCGAAGTACAAAATCTTTTGGCTTAGAAAAAACAATTGGAGCTGCTAATATTTTACATGAAAAATAACTAATTCTCGTAGAAAATACTAATATTCTGTTATTTTCACGAAAAATCATTAGCGAGAGTGAAAAAAAAAAAAACTGAGAAACTCACGAGCTTGATTGAGTTTCGCAAAAATCGATGAAATTTTCAAAAAAATTTAAAGAAACCAACAGATGTTTTGGGACATTCAAAGATCGCGATTTTTCGTAGGAAAAAAAAAAAGAAAAGTAGAAATAGAATAAACGAAAGATTTACTGGCTCAGATAAAAACGAAACGACGAGAGTCGTTTTCTTTTTTTCTTCTTTTACAACTTTCATAGGATGTAAGTTTCGAATAAAAGTAGACGAGGAAAATCGTCAACAAAAAATTCATTCTTCCTGGGGACTCGTTCGATAAAATTTTCTCAACTCTTTCGAGTGCGCACTCGTGAGTAAATGTTTCAATGCTCAAACTCGGTAGTAGATGTTATCCGTGTACATGGTTTCGTTGGCATTATCGTCTTTTGAGTATGGGACTTTATCCGACGTATTCGGCCCTCCTATCCTCTCTCGGTGGAGCCTCTAACTCGCGCTTTCATATATAGTTTCGCTGTTTCCGAGCTTTGGGGCTCTCTCTCTCTCTCGTGAATACTTGGAACGGAATATACAGGCAAAAGAAAAGGAGTTTAGCTGCAGCAAAGAAAATCGAATTTGAACACTAACGTGTGTGCGTGACTGGAAGGTCATTCGGTTTTCCATTCAAATGGGGCGAGTAGGTGTTTTGTCCTAGAGCAGCGTTCGCAGCTGCTCCATAATCGAATATTGCCAAAAATCCGCACAACAAAAAGCCCTGAATGAAGAGCAGCGATATGCCCAAACTGAGACTGGCGCTCATCATTTTTTCCCAACCGATATGCCTCCCTCCCCTCCCCCTCCTTCTGTTCTTTTGACACTTTTTTTGTTTTTATTTATTGCAAATTGAAAGCCGATATAATGAAAAAACGAATGACGTTAGGCATGCTCGAGCATGTCTTTTCGACTGAGCCGTTCGATCGAGCAGAACGTAGGTACCAAGTTTTCCAAAGATGATTGACGTCACGAATAACAAAAGAGAAGAATATTGAATGGCAGATATAAATCTCTTAGGCGAGCCAACCAGTCAAACGTGTACAAGCTTATTTTCTTTTTTATTTTCGAACGAACGTTTTAGGATTGACAGGAATATAAAAAAAAAAAAAAAATCGTACATCGATGCCGTGTTCGAAGAAAGTGCGTTTTTTTTTCGATTTGCCCCCTCAATTATTATTGCACCCGTTCATACGTCGGTGGGATAAAAGGAAAAAAAAAGAAAGAAGAAGGGGGAAAACGATTTGGTTTATTTGCTTAAGCGATCAGTGAATCGAAACCAGCGAAATCGATATTTTCTGTATTTGGCCGCGAAGCTTTAGTCGAATTTCTGTCTGGTTTTGCTGTTTGCTGTCGCGTCTCTACCATTCCCTTGAACGTTGTAGAGTTTCACGAATGTTGGTGAGCCGAGCATTAGGTCATGGAGGGAAATATACAGAGCGAAATACTCTTCGAAATTTGAATACCGGAGATATCTATCTATCGGTAAAGTCTCTACACACATCGCTCTCTTCCTCGTTCACACACATATATATATACATGCTCTCGGTAGAGTGACACAATGCGTTGTATTATGCTGGGAAATCATTGAGCCACGTGGATGCCCGATTGAGAAAGAGCGCGGTGAATAACATATCGGTTAAACGAGAGAAAAAGAGAGATTTACGAGTAAGCTCTCTGGCGTATACGAAATTTACAGCTGTATTTATATCGACCAATACACTTTTCGGTCCAGCACGTGCGGATAAACGTATACACACTAACGTATCGTCCCCTCTCCTCCTCGTACCCGGAGATTCGAATATAAAAGCCTCGAGCACAATAAAATGGACGCGAAACTCGTTCGATATTTTGTTTCTCGAAATAGGTATATATCTCGTTCGTTAATTTTTTGCCCTCTTCCGCTTCGTATGATACCGTTGAAACAAAAGTGACGACGAAATATGCATCCGCGCGACTTTTTTTCTATTTTTTTTTTTTTTTTTCGTTTTTTTACCCCGGAAATATCGCGTATGCTGCACCATCTTTCTTTTTCTTTCGTTTCACATAGCTCAAGCTTCCGCTCGCTATTGCCCATCAGTTATTAACAACACAGGATTTCGAGCAACGAGAGCCACAAGCTATATACCGAGTCAAGGTATAAACATTTTTACATATTTCCATAAAACGTTGACGTCCCTTCCTGCCTGTACTATTCCCTGAAGCCTCGTCATCCACTAATATACGAGGCAATTCGATCATCTTATGTATACTTTCGCGGAAACGCTGCACGCAGAAAACCTTCGTAAGAAGATACGCCGCGAATATCGAGAAAAATTTTTTTTAGATATTCTGTTTCTTTTTTGTTAACTCCAAATTTTGAAAGTCTCTTGATTTTCGATGTCTCAGTAGCTTTCGAGAGAAAAAAAAAACAAGATCGGTGCAAAGTATAGAAAAATTGGAGCAAGAATATTCAGGGAATATCGTTGAATGAAAAAATGTTTAGAGAACGATCTTCGTGAGTTAGCCACAATCGCGAGTTCTCTCGTTTTCGTTTTTTCTCAGAGGCTATTGTACTGGTTATCTCGTGGGAATGAAAGCTCATTGCGTTAAATCCGTATTTAGACGTTTCGTGGCTGTTTCGTAAAGCCCTGAAGCACTGGGCCAGAGCAAGGATCGTTAGGGAATTGGATACTTTGGTAAAGATGCTTAGCGCCTGTATACAGAAATATTTATAAACAAAAGTAATTCAGTTTCTCACTGGAAAATAGCACTTTGCGGAGGGATCGTAAAAAGTAATGGTGAAATACCTAAAATTGCTCTTTTTCGATGAAAATATTTGGAATTCGAATAGAAATAAAAACAGACACCATCGAATTAATATCGTAATCAATCAAATTAAAGAATTTCTTTTCTATCGAACGTTATCCAAGATTTCAAACAAATATCTCAGTACGAAAGAGATTGTGAATTGAAATATCGACGAGCATTTAAAGGAGAACGGGTCAACGTCACGTCCGGCAATTTTGACGTCTACATACGCTCTCCAGCCTAACAGCTCGATCGCCTCGATGAGAGAGGGAGAAAGAGATGCGCCTTTAATTATGTTATAAATAGCTCGAAGCTCCCTGCGTAAAACAAATTATAATATAGTTTAATACGGGGAGAGCCCGCGAGACAAGGCTGAAATGTTGAACTAATAATAGAAGCATTGTTCGACAGTTCGTCGCTCGCTCGCTTTAATTGCAAAAGGGAAAATTTAGACGAGCTAGCATTTTCGATGCTCATGTTACTTTTTTTATCAGAAACTTTCGAATTGTTCTCTCTTCATATTCAAACTAATTTTCGACAAAGAGAAAATACAGCGTGTTACTAAACTTTGTCATCCATTAATATTCTCTTTATTATACGCTCTTCACGCTGAATTTTGTTGAACGAAATTTTCGAAATATTTCACTTTTTCGACAAACTCGAGAAAAGTATAATAATGTTTGGCATTTCAAAAATTCGTCATTTTAGCTCAGCGAGGAAGTTTGAAAAGTTTATTGTTATTTCGTTGCTTCACTTCATTTCCACTTTAAAACGTTTTCTTTTCTCTAAATTAGAGTAACGAATGACAAGTTTCTTCAATTTTAGAAAGAAAAAAAAAAATCCTAAAATAAAGCTTCGAAAAAATTCAGTGAGTTATTGATTTTGAATAATTTCTAAGTTTACATTTTACAATTCAAATTTTGCACGGTTATTTACACACTAGCGCAATCTCTAGTCGCCTTAGATATAGTGTCAACTCATTAATTATTCTCATTCCTGTTGTTAATCGCGATCGTTAACTTCTGTTACGTATAAAGAAAAGAATTTGGATGAATTAATCGGTAAAATCTCGAGTCCGTTATTATTGGAAAAACGTAAAATTTTGAATCAGCGATGTATACTCACTCGAATAAATTCTCATGGGATCTTCCTCTTCCGTTTCATTGTCGGATTTTTTGCCTATATTTGAAGAATGAAAAAAAAATGTTGTTTCAATCGTGATACGAAGTTATGGGAAACATGAGCGTGTATACCAGTGAACAAGTTCGAAACGTTTGTTGATCCGATTGAAAAGTAATTTTGAAAGTGTCGATAATTAACCGATTAAAAAATATTTCATTTTATCAGTAATTGGGAAATCGGGTCAGCGAAATAGCGATTTTAATCCGCAAAATGCTGATTGAATCCAGCATAATCCTCAGATAATTGCACTTTTCAATGAGAAAGAAAAAAAATGCTCATCGATCAACAATTAAAAGAGCATCAAAAATTGATTGCCAGTCCAGATTCTTTCTCAAATTCGACGACCCGAATAAACCTGAACTATCGAAAAAATATGTTTTTCATGAGATTGGAGAAAAAAAAAGAAATAAAAAATAAATGTAAATACGAAAAGAAAATAGAAAAGGTTTGAGCGAAAAAATATCGTCGGGCTCGACGACCTGAAAGTTATCTCGTAATTCGGTTCAATATCAATTTTACTGATTATCTCTCGTATTCTCGTGCTACATATGGATTCGTTGTAACTCGCGAGACCAGGTTTAATCATCGTATAACGTAAATTAAGCGAGTACGCACATCTGCTGCAATCACGAGTTTATACTAAATCGTGGTGAACCTCTTTCGTGTATAAATTCGTGTATAAATCGATCGTTAACGGGGGGGGGGGGGGGGGAAAGGGCCAATGCGAATAAACGCGAAGCACTCGCTCACACGGATTACGCTCTTTTGCTGATCCCAAGTCCACATGTTTATGGTTGCGATGGTTTTATTATGTCTCCTATAAACAACGAACTCACCCGAACGATTCGTCACTCGACTGGCGTCGGCCTCGGGACCGTAAGTGGTGAATAGTCCCATTAACACGAGAATTAGTATTTGTATCGCAAAAAGCATCAAAACGCTGCGATTCACGCCTCTCGAATGATTCACCTGTCAATTGTAACCGAAATTCATTATTTTTTTCTTTTAAATCAAAATCTTCGTTATTCGTGAAAACAGCACTAAAATAAACGATTTTTTTTTTTTTTTTCATTTTATTTTTGACTATCAATGAAGAATCTTACCTTCGTCATTATCGGTCGTTATTTTATCGAATTATTATTCGAATCCCAAATCAAGAAAAATTGATCACTGATCACTGCTCGTCGAGCCACGAATCACAGATTTTTATCTCACAATCGTTAGTCTTTCGAGTTGCACGTATGATCAATGTGTTTTCTATCGGTTGCTCTCGTAAAATTTCAATCTCTCATATACGCTCGTGCCTTTTTTTTTTCACTGAACTACGCTGATCTCGTACAAGTTCTCGTGTTTCGTTCTCGTCGTTATAAAAGTACAAATCACCCCACAGCGGATATACGCTATTTGGTTAATGCCGATGCCTTTGACATTACAAACAGGATCGCGTATCGAGCCATCGCCGAGTGTACTCTCGGTGCATACTGTACATGTACTACCAGCGATAAACGAGCTCAGGCTTTCGTAATATCTACCACAATTCTCTTTGTTTACGTATGTGAGGCACTTCACTTGGAATCGACAGCTAAATGGCTTTCTGCCTTTCGGTTCATCATATTTAGATTTTTCTGGACAGTGGCTCAGGCTGGTTTACTTATTTTCTAATCATTTTAGATATACTTTCGATTCGATTTTTCTTTTCAGCGTAATCGCAATGTGATCGAACATCGCTGCTGTCACGAATTTTTCATTCGATGTGATTCAAATATTTTGTTTTTATTTTTTCGTGCAAATTTCGTGAAAATCATTGCCCAGAAGAATCGAAATTTGATTACAAATTTATGGACATTCGAGTAGGACGCGTTATGCTGGAGAATATATTTTTGTTATACGGCAGTGGGTGAAGGTTACGGACCTATCCATTCGACCTGGAATGTCCGAATATATTTTATGGATGGGTTTTATGGTATATCGTGTGACAGAATAGAGTGAACATATCGAGTAAGTGCATGCGCGCGCTTTCGCTTTGATTCTATCTCTGCTTTACAAGTCTATTTAATCCGGTGATCAAATTATTTTACAAACAATGTTAAGAGATATAATTTTTGTTACTATGAAGTAAAAGGTACTTGGTTCGATTGAAATTTATTTGATTAAAAAGGACGAACAAAAATAGATTTTAATACGTTCGCGTTTATTAATGGAAACTTAATTTACAACGGTAAATCCAATCGAAAGCTAAAAGATGCTCGAGAAATATTTTTTGATAAGCTGCAAGAAATTATTGATTTTGCGATACGAATTAATCGATGATAAGCAAACCGAGTTTCTCGGGAGAAAAAAAAAACATTTGATGAGAAATTATTTGTTATGAATCAAATTATTGAATGACAGTGATATGAAATTTATTGGAGTTTAATTCATTTCGTAATTAATAGAGACAACGTTTTATCGCAAGATTAGTTTCTTTTGGTCGTAACAATAGAATCGGAGATTCAAAAATAAACTTAATTTTCATAATTATACGAAATTGATAGAATTTTATTTCATCGAACTTCATATGCGACTCCAATTAAATGTTTAATGCTGATTCCAGGGAGTTCTCATATTAAACTTCGTTGGATATTCTCGAGACCTCTTTCAAAATTACTGAAAATTATTGTCTCAATATGATTCTGCTGCATTATGATTCTCGTTGGAGTGGACTACGTAATAGAAATTACGATAATTCAAGGAGGAATTTGTACATCTGTTATCTCCCTGATTACACGAGATTACAATCTCTCATTTAAACATTCTTATACGAGCGTAGATACATTTTTCGATCTCTTATTTCAACTGTTCTCTCTATATGATAACAAAAATGTCGGAATCCAAATTTATACTGTTTGAAAAATTTATTTTCACCAGTTTTATCTTGAGTTCGTAGCCCGAAATTGTAACTAAATAATTCGAGTATTAATGAACGAATCGAAGAAGCCCCAAAATACGAAAAAATATTTTTTAAAAATAGAGCAATTGAAAACAAAAATCAAACAATTATGCGAACATCGTAAGAGAATGAAGTGAATCGAATGAAATAAGAAATACAACGAAAACTGTGAACTTTATCGTTGAAGAAAAAAAAAAGAAAAGAAAGTCGCATGAAAAAACAAGCGATTGGAAGTTTATCGTCTCTTCTCGATTGAATTCCGAAGTAGAAGAGTTTTGCGAATTTTTTTTTACTCGTCGGTTCGACCTACGCGTATATTCTCCTGACCGTCAGGTCAAAGAAAATTCTATTTTCATGATCGGAGTTCACCAAGTTTTTAACGTTACAATTTTATTCTCACTTTTATCTCGTTCCCCTCCGAGGATAAACTCGATTCTTTATTCTTCGGAGACGACCAGTCTCGCGTGTCAGCCGATAGATTGATCGGGATCTCGAATCGATTATATTGCCCTCTCGATTGTCGGGGTTGGATCACGATGACATCGAACAAAGAAGAAAACGTACAAGTGTATGAAGCAACGGATTCGTCCACTTTCGCATGACTGCATAAACATATGCATTAAATATGCTGAGAGACTCGCTGTTTATTTTTTTACGAGACACACACGAACGATACTAAAAATTGAACGTTGAACGAGTTTGACAATAATCGTCTGTTTTCATTCATCGGATTAATCGAAATGATCGCTTGGAATCGAAGTCGAGCATCATGCCTTTTCGTTTTCGAACTATCGTTAAACACAAGAATCGACTGTCACTTTTGACACACGATAACCAAATTAGACCGTCCAAGTCAAAGCAGATTGCTAGAAAAAACTTTCTGATCGTTAAAATTTCATAAATGACATGGCACCTACTCGTAAAATCGTTTTTTTTTTTTTCGTCACACTACTAAAAACATATTTACGTCTAGCGTAGAGTACGATTTTTATCGAATATTTAAGTATTTCAAAAGAAAACGAAGTTTGCTCGATTTCCCTCGAAATTATTAAATTAATCGAGTTTCTTGAATAAATATTTCGTATACGAACCACAAATTGTCAATTTTTTTTTTTAGCTTTTCAAATTATTCCGATTACCCGGTACACGTGTATAAAGACTTTTCTCAGATTTTTCTTTCTCGTCGTGTTTCAATTCTGACTGACTGTGATCTCAACTTCGAGTATATGAACCTCGAGTGTCGCGTTGAATGAACCGAGAAAGAGTATTTGAGCTGATGATTATTCGAAGTGAGTTCTATTTTCTTTTATCTTTGGTGGGGCGCATTAGGCGACACTCCGAAAGGATCGAAGACGGCGAGTAGCAAGAGAGTTTCTAAAGCATATTTTAGTTAGTAAGACCGCGTGTACTAATCAGTGGTATAACGTAAGACGTTAACAATCGTGTCCACACTGTTTGGTAATTCCGGTTGTCAACGAGCCTTCGTCAAAGGTGTTAATTCCGTAGACTAACGAAAATTCCAAAACAACTTGGTCAATCGTCGTCGGAGGTCTAATTTCGAAGAATAGTTTTATCATTCATGAGGCTTTTCAGAGTTGGACTTGGGCCTGATTCGTCGACGAGAATTAACAAAATGCAAGAATCCGAGGATCGGTGAATCGATAAATCGTGCTGGAAAAACGTTAAAAAAAAAATTTTTTACCGCAAGAGCAAACCAAGAATTTTGAGTAAATTGAAACGAGTTACCGATCAATGGGAACTCGTACATCAATTAATTACGTTCAAAATGTACATCAGTAAAAAATTAAAAAAAAAACACAGAAATAAAACACTGGCCGAAAGAAAAACGTCGGTTTTATCAAGTTCCGAAACTTTTGTACGAGCGGATATGCACGAGAAACGAAACGCCGACAAACCTTTGAGACTAACTGACCCGGTATTTCCATCTGTCGTTTATATAAGCTCATGGACATGGTTTCGAATTAGCAACAATTGGCCTTTTGCTCAGTTTTCTAGGATAGATACGACTGGAAGGCTAGCTCGCTCGCGATATGCTTATATGCATGGTGCAAAAAAGCCAACAAACGCGAATGGACCGGGGCAAATAAAATAATTCTTTTTTTCCGTTCCCTTTTTTTTTCTTCTTCCCTCTCGCTGTGGATCTCGGCAAACGATTCTCTCATTTTCATCAGAGAAGCCTGGGCTTCTCGTTTGGAATAAATAAAGTCAGGGAAAAAGCTCCACCAGAGACTGACAATTAATCCGGACAGAGAGAAGACTAATTGAAAGGCGTGTATATAGTACAATCTTGAACTAAAAAATACATCACTGAAACAAACAGAAAGATACGTTCAATGAGGATTTATCGTGTGTCCGTGGACTGTCGAGTTAATCGCCGTTGAAAACCATGACTACGGTAATTAGTCCGGTATTAATACAGCGCATCCAAGCTTTGGCTCAATAACTCTAAGATTTTCTCAACCGAGTTATTAGAACCATCTATTCGCGGATTTTGAGATCCAACGATGTTAGACTCTTCGTCGATTTGATCCATTATTACCTTTTATCAAAAACGTATCATGAAATTAAATTATCCAGTATAAAAAAAAAGTTTCCTTTACTCTTCGTAGATTTATGAATAAAAATAGCTGTTTCAAACCTTCTCTAAAAACTGTATTCAACCGGACTTCATCGAAGAGCACCGAATCAATTATTGAACCTCGTTTTTAAGGCTTTCAAACGTCATCAATTGAATTTTTTAATTCCGATTCGTGACAGCTTGTCACAAAGACCCGAAACTTTAAACTGTCTTGACTAATTCTCGAATAAAATATGCTGAATAATCGAGAGTCATCGAGCCATGGCATGCGCAGTGCCAGGTGTCACAAAAATAAACTGAAAATCGTTAATTTCGAATTTCGTCGAGAATATTGAAATTATTTGGACATAAAAATAGCAAATAATTCGTTCAAATTACACGATACCGAGTGTGCTCCTTTTTAATTCTGCATTCGAATTCGTGCCACATGACAGCACCTTTCAAATTTATTTTTGCGTGATTTTAATGAAAATTGGCAGAAAAATCCGAAATTTTGGACGCGAGGTGTCCGACGTGTATCAGCGACTCTACAGATATACTTAACTACGAAAGCGCGACCCTCGATTTCGAGTTGGTCACGTAAGCTCGAGAAAAAAGAATTCGTTTTCGATCATTCTTATATATTTTTGCCTCGAACAACTGATTTATCTAGCTTACATGCGAGATTAAATTGTAAAATTGAATTAGCCTCCAGAAGAAATGAAGCGAATGCTGTGTGTTCGGAGCCGAACGTTTCGAAATTACGACTCATGCTCCGGCACCCTTAATGATGTATATATATATATATATATATTCATGTATAAATGTGGAGATGCATATATATATGGGTGTATGCAGGGCTTGCCCGTTTACCAGTATAATTAACCGAGGGATTGTTGGTAAGCGGTTTCCGGTATGTAAACACGTGACCAAACAAGCCAGGGGTGGGCTTTGCTGCTGCTTATCCAACCCTTAACCAAGCCATCAGCAATCGTGCATTATCGGCTATTGGTTTGGAAATCCTTCGAGCGAGAAAGGGATTGGGCCCCACCATAGCTCGGTTCTAATAATTATTTATATATACTCGCTGTTTACATGCTGAATAAAACTTTTTAGTACATTAACAAGCATGAATAAACTTAACAAGTAAAATATAGATTGGGGGAGGGCTTTCAGTCTAAAGCGCTGCGCATTTACGCTCATAATAATCCTGCTCTTAACGATTATGTTGATTATTAAATTGATCATTCGTGAATATTCATTTTTACAAAGTTTTTCATACTTTTTTTTTTAACAACTTTTTTTTCTCTTTCGAATACGAACCTCGGGCTGAGAGACTCTGGAGAAACATTTTTTCGATTCGATTCTGTTTTTTTTTTTTGCCAGTACTACAATTCATTCAAACTTCATTTATCTATTTTTAACTCCCGACTGCCCACTCGGGCAAAAGCCGGGAGTTATGCGTTTGACCGTGATCAGCTGATTTTCACGAATTTTTTAAGCAGAATGTTTGTTGAAACGGCCAAAAATTACTTGACCAAATTGGAGAAACAGGTTCTATTACCGGTGGACGTGGTTTGGAGTCGTAATTTGATACGATTGCTTGTATATTTAAAGAATAATTAGAAAAACAAAAAATCACCGTTCAACCATATCGACACAACAATAGGTGATGCCGCCATAACTATATTCACTCGCAACATCTGTGCCATAATTCACTCGGTTGGTTGTGACCGATTGGTTGTTGCTGTGACTGATTGGATGATTGTGTTATTATTTTTTTAAATTATTTAATTATATTTATTATTAATTATATTTATAATGATTAATTAAAAAATTATGAATTTTAAAAAGTGTGAAATAAAAAAATGTTTTGAAAAAACATAAAAACTCCCGACTAAAAATAGTAGTAAACTTTAAAAAGTCTGAAATAATAAAAAATAGATGTCGGGATTTTCGTCGGGAGATGTCTTTACTTCTTATTCAATGATTCGATCAGAGACATCTCCCGACGAAAATCCCGACATCTATTTTTTATTATTTCAGACTTTTTAAAGTTTACTACTATTTTTAGTCGGGAGTTTTTATGTTTTTTCAAAACATTTTTTTTTATGTAACTCTAGAAGTAATTTCGCTATGCTGACACTACTCTCTTCTATAATATCATAGTGGCTGATTAATTCTGTTATTAGGCGCGTTAATATAAATCTAATAAAGTTAATTAAAGATGTATGGCAGCATATTGAGATCTGTCAGAATGAAGATATGAAAGATTAGAGATGGAGAGATATTCCAGAGTTGAGATCTTCTGAAGCGAATTTTCGAATGTAAATATCCAAGAATAAGTTTTTATAAAAACCCAATTCATTAGCCACAGAGTCATTTAAGAATGGACATTATCTGGGAATAGACATGTGTCGCAGAAAACGAGATTTTTCTCCTCAGAGTTTCTCTATTCAAGAATATGAAAATTTCAATGAAATGTTCATCTCTGTCAGAGTTTGGAAAAAGGATTAAAATGAATTTTGGACTCGATCCATTATTATTGATAATATCGGTAAAAGTAAAACTGAATTATACATACTAATCTGTAGTGAAATAAAGAGGCGAACTGAGTTATTGAATATTAACGATTTGGTGGAGTCAGAAAAATCGAAGAGGATACGAAAGCCCAGAATTTCGCTAAATATGAATCAGGTTGATTCAGGATTGATGTAACGAGGGCAGGTATCAGGAAACATGATAAATTTAAACTAGCTACTTCAAGAGTACTCGATAAATAATTCTCGAGCCCAGTAATCTGGCCAATGGTCGTCGTTTCTCTTTCGATTCAGCGTGACGTTTAGATGCGGACTGTGATGAAAGCTTCAAATTTTCACTTATTCTCCAACAATCAACGGTCGTATCGGAAATTATATAAAAAGTTTCACCGGTAAATCCCATTGCCGATAAAATTTGTGTTGAAACATGAATATTGCACGAACGCAACGAAAATTAACCAGATTCATTAACCGAGGAAAATTAATTGAAAATACTGTGGCTAATTAGGACAACGAATAAAAAAAATAAAAAAATAAAAAAATTGTTTTTGGTTACTTTCTTGTTTGCTAACATTTCCAACCAACCCTAGAACTTTAACGGTCCATTTTCCCAGACGTAAACGCTGCAACGGACCAAAAACGATCCCAATTATGTCGTTAGCATGAAATGTTTCCTCGTACGCGATAATGAGGTTTAATTATACACCATTATTCTCTACGTTTTTTTTCTGATGAAGAAAATAATGGAGTATGATAAAGTGAAATTCAGTTAATATTTCATAATGAAAACTCTATAAAAGTGTAAAAAGATCTGAAATAAAAATGTGAAAAACAGATTTTCCATGAAAAAAATGGGTTTAAAACGTCCCAGAAATTATCTTCGTAAATATACTCCCAAGAATACTTGGCTTTTTTAAGAGCCAAGTATTCTTAAGTTTTGAGGAGAAAAATTTTGAAACTGCATTTCGAGTCTCGTTAGCTGATTTTGTTTAAATAATGATATTCCGTGAAACATTTGATACTAAATTGTCTACATCAACGATAAAATAGGGTTACGAGAGTCATTTGACAATTGGTTATCTCTGGCCAGAAGTGAGAAGAATAGTTGGAAGCACACGAGGCAAACCGCGTGAACTTTGCAGGTTGTTATCACACCTATAACCTCCTCCTGCCTGCTGCATCCCCTTCCTCCGTGGCCGCCTCGTCTCTGCTTCGGGTTCGGAGTGGGTTGGAAAGTGCTTTGGCAACGGGAGAGGCAGAAAGAGAGAGAGAGAAAGAGAAGAGAGGAGTCTGGCACTACGGATATTAAACGGCGACCTGTTGCATCGTTTCTTCCTCTGATAAATTTCTTTCCGACGGGAAGGACAAAAATGTCAAACAAAATATCTCACATCTATACACAGCGAGCATAACATTTTGTCAGGTATTCACCTTGATAAAAATATACGAATACATGAATTCCATCTGAGAAAAAGGTTGTGAGATGAACGAAGAATTGAAAAATGGAGGAAAAAAAAATTGATGAAAAACTTTGGGTAGAACCTTCCATCGATTTATTTATCAATTATCATCAGTTTAGAGGCTAATTTCTTAAAAAACGAACACATATGATACATATCAGAGCTGTGACGATTGAGTTTCCTACCGCTGTTGGTTTTTTTTCTTCTTTATACTTAATCATAATAATGACAAAATATTACAATGGTATGATAATTAATTAATCGTATGAGTATAAATAATCGCATTGGTTTACGTAGCTCCGTGTGCTTTCTTTGGAACGATCCGTCCAGTCTTTTTCATTGGCTTTATTTTATCAATTTTTAATCAATGTTAGTAACAAGTAATGAGAAGATTTGTTCGAATTTTTCGCTCTTTTTTATCTTTGATTCCAAAGCAGCTTTTCTTGTATCGAGAAAACGAGAGATTCAACCTCGTAAAAGGACGACGTATCGTCCGTAGGAAAAACGTACTTTTTGTGCCCTTTCCTCGTGTCTCTTTTTTTCGTCACGAAAGCTAAGTCTACAATCGTCTTTAACTGGAATTGAAAATTTGTTACATTTTCGCAGAAGCATAAAATTTTTTATTCATCAACGAGCATCGTATCGTCGTTGATTCAGCACTTTTTCTTATAATAAAATACGAAATGTATCAAAAAAGTGATCAATCAATGAATTAGTCAATCAATTAGAAAATCCAGTAGAAAATTGTTGAATTTATGAAAAAATTTTCGCGATTGATTGATTGAGAGAGAACGAGGCGGAGGAGCAGAGAGGAAAAGCACTAGAAAGATCGATGGACGATTAAGCCTTATTACACAATGATCCTATCAATAATGTACACTATATATTTAAAAATCATTAATCGTACGACATAAATAATGAGTTTCATTAATCCTAATAAAAAAAAAGCCTTAGAAAAATCATTAAAATGGCACTTACAAAAGTTTGAAATAAAAATAAAAATAAACGAAGAATATAATGGTAATAAAACATTGTGTAAAAAGCGTTAGAAAATATCGAAAACATACGGCATTATGGTGCGTGATATTTGGTATTTATAATACAATGACACATGTTTTATTTTCGTTATTATCTAATATCGAAAATTTATCATATTTTTAAAATTTATTCTTCAATTTATCATCCATTTCGAAGTTTATTTTTTCGTGCTCCATGCAAGAGCTCGAAAAAACAAAAACGAATTTAATTTATCGCGGTCTATTCGATACATCTATACGAATAACTCGAGACAATGAGTTCTTTCAATATTTATTATATTTTTCGTCAGGATCAGTCGTCTTAAATGTTATATGAATTCACATTAGTCTCGCGCGATTCGACTTAACTCTGGATTGTCTTACGTGATAGGTAACGCGGCTAATATATATGTATACGATTTTTTTATTTCCATTGACGGATCAAAATTCACGCAATTTACAGAATATCTCGAAATTCGCGTCTGACATTCAGAGAGTAAGATCGCAACAGTCTGAAAAACTAAAGTTCTTAAAATTTTTTTTCCCCGAAGGACCACCGATGGTTTATCAATTCGTTATCGGATCGTTTATCGATAATCGGTTGATAAATCATCGAGAGTAGGCCGTCGAAAATTCAGGTCGAAGACTTTTCGCTTCAGAATTTTGTAATCTCACTTCTTGGGACAGTTGGGACGCGATTTTTGGGACAAGCTGTATGTATGTTTATAATATTCATTACTTTGACAGGTATTACACGTAAAAACCTATGAAATTAAGGGAAGGTACGACAAGAGGGCAGAAAAAGTTTTTGATGTACAATAAACCTATACATATAGTTATATGTATAGATAAATATATGTATATACATATACATATGAATTGTGTGTACGCATGTGTTTTTGTGCGAATGGCGAGAAACATTTGTTAATTTTTGTTTTGTCTACGCTTAAAGTTAATATCTATTCTTTTATTTTTGTCTTATTCTTATTCAATTCTTAATGTATTTACGTCGATCCGCCAACTTTGTATTATTTTCTTATATCTTCACAGTAAACACGAGATAAATTTCTTAAACTCTTTTCTTTTTGAATGGAAAAAGAGAAAAAAAAAAAAAGAAAAAAGAAGTTTATTTTTATTTTTTTATTTCTGCTTTGTTGTTTCGTTTCTCGCTGCAAATTTTTCTTGATTTTTGTTTCTTATTTATTTATTTTTTTAATTCAGCGGACTCGCGTGCAATATTGTTCGATTAATTTTTTTTTCTGTTACGCTTGCACGTCGATGATTTTTTGTGCGTTTTGATCGCGCTGGAGCGCGGAAAGATCACTGTTGCCGTCAAGATTCTTATTCTTTCTTCTTCACGTCGCTTTTTGCTTACGTTAATCCGGGGACGAGAGGGATACTAATCGAGACTCTTGGCCATATTTTTCTACGTAAAAAACAATTCGTCGAAAAGAAATCCAAAACTGAGAACACATTGACTTATGATAAAACTGATTTTCGTTAATGATAACGTGGCCCTCGTTCCTGAAGAACCGAACTGAGCGTGCCCGTGACGACTTGATGGCTGCTCCGATGCCATCAAATCCTCCCTCGATGGCTCTGGACATGGCAGCTCTTCCAACTTCAACTCGAACAAATGTTTCATCACACCGATCTTTCCCTCAATCACTTCGACCTTTGAACACGCAAAAAAAAATCTTTGTCACAACTGTTAATCTTTCAAAACACAATTTACTTGGTTCGAAATGCATTTCTCGCTGATTTTTGGCAAAAATTCAATTTTCCTGGACAATTTTCTGGATAAACTTATTAAGCCGGGGAAAAACAGTTTGCCCTGGCATCGAACATCTAAATCTCTCATCACTGGAAATGCATTTCAAACGCATTTTTAACTCGATTTTTTCATTCGATTATGCAGCAAATTTTCACGTTCTTTTCGATCTCTTAGAGCAATTTCATCAATCAAATCTGATTTGATAATCAAACAGTCCTTTCATAATTTACATATTCCTATCAATTGTCAAAGCTCCAAATTCGTTTCGAGTTCGTAAATGGAATTTCAGTTAAAATATCATTCGTGTCGTGTCGAGAGAACTCTGATCGTTATTCGGCTAACTTTACACCTTTAAATTGATTTTTTACAAAATATTCAACCGATACGTATTCGCGTTGAAATTTCATATTTCACCATTCTTTTCAGGCGTAAAAACAGTATGTAATTTCGTAAAAAAAAAAAAATTGAAACACGCGATGATTCATTCGGGGATACCGCTAGAATTTTGTTTCACATTGACTAACGAAGTTTTTGAAATTTCGTTTCATTTGCCTTTATACTTTTTATTATTCGCCCTTTTTTATTTCCATATATGAAAATCGATATAAATATATGATGAAATTACCCTCGAGCCTGTTTCGGGATTGGGCGAATCGTAGAGATCGTATTCTTCGTAATCCGCTCCGTCGTCCATGTAGTTGGCTGAGGAAAGCCTCGATTTGTCAGATTCGTATTGTTCTGGACAGAAACAAAAAAAAAAAACAGATAGATAAAATGTGAGTTCGTGTTGCTCGAAAAAGAAAAAAAGAATTGAAAGGAGGAGAGCTTGTATCTGAGAATATTTTTCTTGCTACAGAGTGGGATGTGAGAGTAGAGAAACAGAGGTGAAAGGGAGATAAAGGAAAAAGTATGGAGTGTGCATGTACGTAAGTCTGCGGATAAGCTCGTGAAGAAAACTTAGAAAGTTTATAGGCGAGGGGTAAGAGGAGCTTGGAAAATATAAAAAGGGGATACAAAGAAAAACGCGCCAAGTTTCTCTCACCTTGATTACGCGCGATTTCGAGTGCTCGATTTCTCTCTGCTTCCTCGTTCAGAGCGACAGTCGCGTTCTTTGTCTCCATGAAGCAGGTTAGCACCTCCAGGGAATCTCGCAGCTTAAGATTTTTCGTCTCGTTTCTCAAGCCCCATATCCAAGCCAGTTTACAATCGCATATCAGCTTGTTGTCTGAGAAAAAATAAAATATCACAAAAAGGTTGTAAATACGATGTTGAAAACATTTGACACGTACGAGAGCTTCGTTTAAAAGCTCTGCATTCCTTTTCTTTTGATAAATATATTTAATTAAAACGCTCGATTATTTATGTCCGATAATAATGAGCTTATTTCATAAGCTTCATCCTGCTATTTGAATAAAAGCTTTCATTAATATTCGCAATCCTTTGTATCGAGCTCCAACCTGGATTTTCTCAGCGTTGTCTGATATTATTAAAAATTAAATGAGGAACGTAATTAAGCTAGTGATTTTGTTGAATAATTTCATAACGAAAGCTGTTTCGAGAAACTTTAAATAATTTTTAGACATGACAGACGTTGATAATATCCAATTTGTCAGGATATTTTCATCCTATCATCAAATCGTTAGTTATTAAATTAAGAATCGTAATACGAATCCATGCTTTCAGAGAGTACATCAAAATGAAATTCTCTCCTGGTTACAAAATCCCCGAAAAATATGCAGAATTTAAGGAAAATTTGGTCCAATCTTTGCACAAATTTTTATCTCGAATTTTTCTGTGACACGATTAATGCGAAGGTGGTCACTGGGGACCATCCGTGTGTAGGATGTTCTAGGCGGTCATTGCTCTAGTCAGCAATAATTCTTGGCTAGCCAATTACCTGGTGATTAACGTACGTGGACTAATTAAGTGCAATGCGCCTTCACTGAGACAAAGAGAGAGAGGGAGAGGAACTGAGGGAGCGCGATAACAAGCTTATTCCGTAGCCTACAGTAAAACCTTCCTCCTGGTCTGGGTCCAATTCACCTTGCTTCCTAATTACTCTGATTAAGTAAATCAAACAAAGTGAAGAATTCTAAAGAAGCTTACATTGAAAATGTTCATCTTCCAGCTCGTTATCCGTGAATCTAACGAATTTTGGACACGATAGATACATTTTTTCTCTTAGATGCTATACATTCTTCTACTTTCTAGCTTCCCAAATTTTTGCGGATATAGTCGCATCAGTGACTCTACGAGCTCTCGATTAATTTTCTCCAAATTTTCGTCCCTCTCTTCTCCCAACTAAATTCAATTAGACTAATTCTCACGTCTCCCTTCACTTTTTTTTTTTCCTGGCACCTTCGCAGAGATTTCAATTTTTCTGCCTGAAAATCCATCTTTTCCGAGTTTCATCATCCGAATGATGAATGAGAGCAAAAATTCGACGAAGATTCAGTCTCAGTCAACGTGTCTATGGCACCGAGTGCTAATCTGAAAAATATTTACTTTCAACAGTGTATTTATACAGAAAATATAACGTGTAGAGAGAACGACGAGTTGAGCGATGGATTTATGCAGCAGTATATGTCATGGCAGTTGTTCACGTTGTTATTTTAATTAATTGTTTAATAATATATCGCGCTCTGCACCGAAGCCCGAATAAAGTAGCATATGATACCTACATATAATGTATATCTACTTATATAAAATGAATATATATAAGTCCGCTGTGGGCCAGTTCATTTCGTAAGCCCACAGCAAGTTCCCCAAAGCTCATACCACGAGCTCCTACTTTGTCGCTTCCTCCACGAAGTCTCAAAGCCCCCTGGTTCTAAAATACCCCGGGCGTTCCCCCGAGGCCGTCAGATATTCATGCGATCGTGTCGACCACGTTTCCAGTACACGAACAAAAGTATATAAAAAAAAAAAAAAAAGGAAAAAAAAAGAGCAAAAGAAATAAATGTAACAAAGAGGAAGGGAGGGCAAAACGACGGACCATGACCCCGAGCTCAGCGGCCAGCTCTCTCCAGCTCTCAACCCTCCAAATATAAGAAGGATAGATTGGACATATATATATATATATAACGAATGAAAGCTTCCCAAAGCTCGTCGTACCCATCGATCTTTTTCTCTTCTATTTTCACTTCTTTCTTCCATCTTTCAAGCTCTCTCCACATTTCATCCTTTTTTTCGCAACTCCTTCGATACACTTTGTAAGGACTCTCCAAGTCGCTGTATATGCGGATTAAATAAATAATAAAAATAAACTGGTATACCGGCGAAGAAGATCGAAAATTTTTTCTCCGCGGTTTTCAACATCGTTTATTTTACTTTCGGACAGCCGGACGTCAAAGGACCGCAGCGAGTGCGATTCATAAATGTTCGTAACATACGGAACGTTGATCCATGAAACGATCCAATCTTGGTACCAGAATTTTTCGACCTCCGTCGCGAGGCAACAGAAAAATATCGTTACAAACCTTCAACACCTTTGTCATATTAAATTTTTACTATTTTATTTGCCACACCTTGTGTTATTGCATCAGTTATTTTTATTCCCGTAACAGATGGAACGAGTTCTGCGTGCTTTTTTTCTCGCTTCTAATTATTTTTCTTATTTTATTTCGTTTTCTGTATATCCCGTACGTCTTTCATCATCTCTATACGAATTCAATAAAATATTCTTCAAACTTAATCTCATTTATGGTATTAAAATGAAAAATATTCGTTGGTGCTTCGTGTTCCATGTTAAGCGATATTGTTTGCAACATTTGCAATACTCGTCGAAGTTATTTTGCGCTGTTTTCATTGTTGAGCAGCATTCGCAAGTGGGATAAAATCGTTTTCTTTTCTTTTGTTTTTTTTTTTTCCAGTTCTTTGTCAACAAAAGCTGGCGTCTCTTTCGATTCGTTTCACTTCCGTACTAGTTTTTGTTTCAACCTGACATTAGTATACTCTTTTCTTACTTTTTGCATCCCCCGTGCACTCTTGGCATGTGTTTACGCTCGTCAAAGTGTTCGAGAAGGAGAAAAAAAAAATCGATTGTTATAAGAAAAAAAACGGTCTTCGATGGCGTACAGAGAGTTTAGCTGCTCGGAGTCACATCAGGATTCTATCCTCCGTGAACATCGGGAAAAAAACAAAAGTTTCTCGAGTAAATAAACGGTGTTTAAGGCTCGGGCGTGTATGGTCTACTCGCGGAAAGTAAAAATAAAATTTGTTCATTATTTATGAACAAATGCTGCAGCACAGATGTTTGTTTTATCCTGAAAAATCCTGAAAAATATATTATCTCGACAGAGATTTTGTTGTGTCTTTCTGAAAGCGGGCATAAGCAAGTGAGAAACGGAAAAATTCGTTTTTATTTGACTTTTCTTTAAAGGGTCGAGTCCTCTGCTGCTAGTTTCTTCAATCGTTTCGAGTCTCCACAATGGGCTCTTCTTTTATTATAGTATATATTTCGTGGACATAAGAGGCGAGGGAGAGAGGCTGGTGGTTCTCTTTCAATTTTCCGGACGAGATATACAAGCCCCAGGACGAATATAGAGGCCCGGAGGGACATTTTTCTTGGGGGTGGCCATACGGGCGCGGGGAAATCGTCGAAAATATGAAATATGCACAGCTCCGGAGCCGAGATTGTCGCGGCAAACTGCAGAGGCAGAAAATGTGGTTTGCCCTAAAAAAAAAGGGAGGAAAAAAATAAGAGCGGAGAGAAAAATGGTGTCATAGAAGGCGAGCGTAGATGAGGGGCCAAAATCTCCAGGGCGTAAAAAGAAGCGATGAAAAATCCTCGTGAAATAATCATTTATTCAAAACACAATCTTGTCGGACAATCAGAATCAATTCGGGATCTTCTTCATCATTGATATCCCTCGAGGATATACGTTCTTCGTCTATACCGAACGGATAATGCAATGATGAAAGAGCAATTGCAAAGAAGAGACACACCCATCGGAGGGTTCATTTTTTTTTCTCGCTCATTCTTTGTTTTTCGGCTTATTTTTTGTTTCCCACTTTGATCTGATCAAATAATGTTGTAGGTGATAATTTTTTGTGTCGCTTCCGCATCACCCTTGGGGTTACGAGAGACGGATTGGATATACGATTTCATGCTTGCCTGGCATAACGCTCTCTGTATCATGTGTATGCCTTTCCTCTCTCTCTCTCTCTCTCTCTCTCTCTCTCTCTCTCTTCCTTTCTTTTTTTCTCGGTGCTTTTTTCTCTGCACACGTTCCAAGCTTCTCTTGTTTCCCCGTGGGCACACACAGCCGCCCTCATTTTTTCTCCTCTTTTTTTTCTTCTTTCGTCATCTTTTTTATTCGTTGTGCCTCCTGTACGGGAGCTCTTGCGATGATGGGAATAAAGTGGCGAGCTGCTCGCGGGACAGGATATCCTCCGTGGCCCCGTGGAAAACAGTCCATATGGTACAGAGAGAAAGAGGAAAAGAGGAGGAGGAGGAGGAGGAGGAGGAGGAGGAGGAAAAGAAAAATTGAGAAAGAGATACGAGATGCAATGCCGTACAACGTTCGAACTATTGTGTGTAATGCTGAGAGCAGGTGAAAACATCGTTCTCCACGTTGTATACGTTTGTTTTATACGTACTTGGCTCGCTATCGAAAACAATATGAGAAAAGACCATCAACGGGCTGTAAAGTGGGCAGCAATCATTTTTTTTTTTTTTACTGTATATTACTAAAACAATAAAAGTATTTTTCTACCGAAAGCATTGGTGGCTTTTTATAAAGATTTGAACAATTTTATTGACAGTTTATCGTCGCTTTTATTACTTGCGGAACATTCGGTATTTATAAATTAATAATAATCGTAGTTTTTTAAGCGCTATATGCAGTTGTAAAAAGTTCATAAAAAATTATGACAGCTCGCTAATCTCTTTCCTCGGGTATTTTAATGGTCTGCAGTCCTTTTTCCTCGAATACTCATTTTTAACGCGTATGCTATTGCGGGTTTCGAATGGGAGGAATACGATATTGATATTCATTAAAAATATTCTTTGTTTCCATTCATTAATTAGAATTTTATTCTATTCGGAATATTTCATTTCAGGCTCGAAATAATTGGACGTTCGAATTATTTTCTGAAAATGTTCTTACTCTAGGCTTTTTAATTCAGTTAAAAATCGCCGATAAAAGCTATGTCCAGTTTTTCGTATACGGTGTTACACATTTTTTTGTATTTTTCTTTTCTCAGGCTTTCACGAATTTTCACTGTTGTCTCTTGCTCTCAGTGGTGTTGGGCTTACAGAATAAGCTGAGAAGAATCCTTTCATTATTCTTGAAAAATATATATATATATATATATATATTAACTCCGACTCCTAAAAGCCGAACGTCGATAAAAGCATTCGTAGTGGGAGAGAACGGAAAGTCCGATCGAAAAAATATACAATTTTTCTAGTATCACGGAGTGTTATTCCTGCAAAAATCCTTCAGGTTATTCATAATAAAAAAAAAAAAACAAAAAAAATTACACGACGGCAAATTCGAGCAATGCAAATCCATGAAAAACTGCTATTTTCAAAAAGTATTTTACAAATGATCACGATCTAACGACCGAGCTTCATATTTGAGAGGCAAAAAAATGGGTCTGATGTGAGAATTTGGCAAAATGAATCAACCTGGGAATCGTGAAACTTTGTGAATACCGGGAGGAAGTTCCTATCAATCCGGAGTTATCGAATTTTCGGTCCGAATCCGGTGAAAAAAGTTTCGAAAAAAAAAAGAATAAAGTGCTGGAAAATCAGTTGAAGCTTTCGCGATGACGTTTTTTGTTCCGATTAATTTATCGAATCGGGAATCGTCACTGCAAGAAGAAAAAAAAATGCACGCCACGGTAGCGTAGCCATAGTTTCGACTCGTCCGAAGTAATATTCACTGATGGAGGTCGTTTTTTTCATGAAAGCTCGAGGGAGCCGGAAGTTTGGAGCGTACATGATACACGCGGGGCTGCGATTGCGATGAAGCCAAATCGGGAGTTGAGTGAGAGGGAGGGAGGGGGGGTGGAAAGGAAGGGCGGAATAAGCGGAAAATGTTGGTGGATGTAGCAGGTGGATGAAGGGAAGGTCGAGAGGGAAAGTACAGTTTTCAAAAGCCAGGTATAGCCTTGGGGGTTGAAACAGGTTGCGCGGGAGAGAAGAAAGGGGCAAATGGAGATGGCGCTATTCTCTTCTCCCCCCCCCCCACCACCACCCATCCACCTCGATCCCCCGTCCTTTTAGCTCTTCATATATGTATCAACCATGTACGTATACGTTGATGAAAACGAAGTGGTGGAGTACGCAGAACTAGTGAAAACAAAAATGAGTGGATGTTTCGAGAATGGGCGCCAGAGTGACTCTCGAGTCCAGCGATCCGTTAGAAACACACTAACAGGGTATACAGTTTGTTATAAATATAGGAAGCTTGGTGAAAAGCTTCGTGACGTCTGCTCGACGTCAATGTAACCGAGAGAGATAGAGATAGTTGGAAAAAGGGGTTGAGGAGGTAAAACGGAAGTGAGTACGTACAGGTCTGTCGGTTGATTTCCTCGTTGCGATTGGGAGAAACCAGACTGCACTATGCTTTTCCACAAACCTGCGGTTTTCACCACGCCGCCACATACTCACAGCTCTCCACTCTCTTTCTTTCTTTAGCAAACTTTAACAAATTGTTTTTTTTTTTTTTTTTTTTTTTTATTCCGCGAGTATACCGCACGAAAAACCGCGAAATCTCATATCGAGGAATTGGATAAATCTTTTGAAGGTGAACCAGTGTCGACGTTGTTCGATCACCGAGATGTACGACACGAATATCTTGTCAATTAGCAGCGGGTTTTGCGGTTTTGTGCTCGTTAGGACGATCATCTCGACAAGATTGAAATGAAGTCCCGAATGATGGATGGTTCTAGTGTCAGAATGAACTCGATGATAACCTGTCAAATACGATATTGCAAATGTGTTTTATCACAATGATTAAGATAAATGAATCGAGGAATAAGTTCATTAATCCGTATCGCTGTAGAATCGAGTGTATAGAATGAAATTGGCAATTTCAACGACTGACTAAGTAGTCATCCTGACTGTTGACGTTACTCGGTCTAATAGAAAAAATATATTCGTGCTTGAGAGACGACGACGACGACGACGACGACGACGATTGCCCGAAAGTAATCCGAGTACGAAAGCGACGAATTAAATTGGGGAAGGATGGAGGGCTGAAAAATTTCAGCGAATCGGATAGAACGATTTGGGTAGCCAGTCTCATTTCTTAGCGCACCCCAACATCTTGTATTCCCTCTTTTTTTTTCGTTCCTGCGAATAACTCCATAGCGAGAGACTGACTGCTGCTCCCAGAAGCTTTCCCTCGCCCTAATTCTTTTTCCCTGGTGGTTAAGAAGACGCGCAAGTTGCTCGTAGGTGTGCAAAGCATCGCCAAATCTCAGAGTATCCCGTATAAAGCACCACAGACAGCTTATGGAAAGAGGGAGGATTTCGAGGTCGCGAACCTGCGAAAACGAAGGGAATAGAAGCAGGAGAATCAGGCAGGAAGGGGTGTAGCCGGCAGGGAAGCAGACTACCACGCCTACGTCCCTAAAATTTCATCCCCCTGAATGATTAAAACCTAATATAGGGACACGCCTACCGGCTATACACGAGGGTGAGAAAAGTACCCTCTCGTCGTGCTGGGGGATTGCTACTCCCTGGTGCACCAGCGAAAGCCTACCCGGAGCTTTTATTATATGTATATATACAACGACAAACTTCGGATGCATCCTCTTGCTCGTCATCGCGGCGCACCCTCCCCGTCGAGCTCTATTCCTCATCGTGTAAATCCAGCCTCACGAATTTTCACAGTCACTGGCTTCAATCTCGTTTTGCCCCCGTCGTCTACCGCGACTATAACTCTCACTTTCTCCATATCCTCCCACGCCTAAACATCGACGACTGGCAATGAACAAACGGACGGTGCCCTCATCGTTTCAGGGATTGAAGCTTGCCCTTTTGTCTACCGAAACGAGATGTGGCTAAAATATTTGCCCAAATCCAAATACAGATACGTTTGTAGGTTGCCGATGTTTTTATTTATTTTTTTCGCTCATGCTCATTATCTTCGTCTCTCTCTCTATATATATATATATATATATCTATCTTTGCTCATCAACCCCTTGAACCGAGGATTTCGCACGCGTCAGAAAACGACCTCTTTTTCAAGCTGATTCGTATTATTCGGTTGGATGACCGTGTATCGCGATAACGATAAAATCCACGCTGTGGTCCATTCGGTAGTCGATGGATAAACAACTATATTCTTCCTTTCACTCGTTCTATTTCCATTTGGCAGTTGATCGAAGTCATTACGCTAATGATTCGAGCGTTCATCTGCTCCCGTGCGGTCGCCATTGTGCTCGTATTGGTTGCTTTTTATGATAATATGAAAATCGAATAAAAAGAAGAAAAAAAATTCCCTGTACCACTGATGCAGCATCGCTATCATTGCCTGGATTCATCGATAACAGTGTCAAAGAAAACAAAAGCTTGTTGCGATCTTGCATCGAAATGGATTGCAGCGAAGAGACATTTCACTGCTGTCGAAACCATTCAATTTTTTTTATCTCTGTCGAATTTCATTTTTTCTGCTTTCGATATACAGATAATTTTGAATGCAGAGACTCGTCGAAAATTCATAACTCGAGATACTCGACTTTCTTCACTTGGCTTTGTCTCCTTATGAACTTGTTAATTGTTGCTAGTGGCCACCGCGAACCACTATATGCGCTATTGTTGCACTACATCAAGTTCCTACTCTCCCCATTCGTCTTTCTAATAATCTACGATATTCTACATCTATAAATATATGCATTATATACACACACGTACATCTATATACAGCACAGAAAGGCACTTACGTTCCATGTAATTACGTTAATAGCTGCTCTCCTACTGCTTCATGATAATTATGTGCCACGAGTCTATGCTATACGTGCCCCTTTCTCGAGGCTTTTGGCTTTAATACGCCACGTTCTCTACAATACAGTAAATTATAGTATACAGTTTACATTGCTGTGGTGTCGACATTTTGCTGTTTTTTCTTTTTTTTCCAGCACTCGTTACGTGTAGACTTTTTATCCCACTGACCTCGCAGCGCTTAACTCCACCGGGATGTTACCTACATTCTTGCAATTTTTTGTCGCAGAATTAATGAATTTACTCGGTGTAAACGATCTTAATGAACATTCTGATAAAAAGTGAAGAAGAAAAAACAGATGAAAGAGTAATTTTACTGGGCTGAATCCTTAGAAATAATCTGTCAAACGAATATATGTCACGATTAATAAGATTTCGCTAAGATTAATTTGCACGATTAACTTCGATGAGATTTGTAGCTGCTCGTATCGATGCACGATACATAAGCGTTCATCGAGCAAATAATTCTCTTATATGGCTCATTCTCTTATTGCGCTTTGGTCATTCTTAGCGCGTTTTATCATCTCTCGCTTTTGTTTTTCATTCGCTCAGAAGCTTTTTTTTCTTTTCTGTTTGGGAGTGCGACGTTCGAACTATCGTCTTTATCTATTATCGACTTTTCTCCTTTATAGCCTTGAAATTCCAGGCGATAAAATTGAAGCTTTCTTCTCGTTCGGGGTGTGAAGAAAGGCGGAGGAAATAGTTGGAGAGCCAGAACGCGTCAGTGAATGCAGTTTATACGGAGGTGTAGAAAAAAAAAAAAGAGGAGGAGTGTTGGATGAAAGGGGCTGGAAAATGATTAGCAATGGGAAGAATTTTAAACGCGCGTCTACCCGCTTTACCGGGAGGCAAATTCCGAAGTAAATTTATCTAGAGGCAAACGATTTTACACTTTTTACCGCGGGGTAATTTTCCTCCGGAGTTAGTCAATCGTGGAAATATGAATTTGATATCCATGTGGTATTACGGAAAACTCACGCGGACCGCAGAATCCGAGCACCCCCGCAAGACGCTGATAAGACCGATTACATTTTCACCAGTGAAAATTTAATTTGCACCCCTGCTGAGAAAACTCACTGTATACACACCGCAAGGATAAAACCCTGCGAAATGTTTTGAACTAAAACGCGCGAGAACTATATACATATATACATAAGTTAAGGAAAAGTAAGTTTACGAGAAGGGTCGTAAGTGAGAGACGAATATATCCGAGAGACAAAAAGGGAAAAGAGAGAAAAATTGGGGGAGGATGAGAAAGGATGAGAAACGTAAGAAAGTATATACGAAAGCGTAGATATAGTTTTGAGTAGGTCCTTTGCTCTACTTCCGGTTTCCTCCTTGTCTCAAACTCTTCGTGTCATCCGACACGAGCGCCCTCTCGACGCGGCTTTTTTTTTCTCCCTCCGCTTGGTCCGGTCGTGCACCAACGTCTAATACTTTATTCAGTCCCTGAACTCGCAGCCGGACGACCAGGCGCCATGCCATATAACTCCCCTCGCCTCTCACCCCCTCCTCCCCTCCCTCCCTTTCCCTCCTTCTTCCTGCAAAACCTTCACCCAAAAGTCGAGCTCTCTAAAAGCCAAACTCGGTTATATCCAGAAGCTTCTCTCCAAAACTCCTCTCTCCTTCTCTCTCTCTCTCTCTCTCTTTTCCCGTCCTACGAATGCAGATAGAGAGCAAGAGCTTCCCTGCTACATGCTGAACTACACACCACCCTCTTTTATTTCGCACGCGCGTCTCTACCGTGTATATCCCATTTATATACGAGGCCATATACGAAAAAGAGTATGTACGGTGTATACGAAACAGTATAGACGACAAGACAATACACTTTTTCAGTAGGATTCAAGTATCCTACAACAAAATTTGCAGTTCAAGCTGCGTACGAGAGAAAAATAAATTTGTTTATTCTTTTTTGTCACTTTTTACCGAGCTTTCCTTCCACATGGAAAATTATTTATGATCTCTTTGTTCACAATATTCTTTTTTTCGCGAGGCCTTTTTTTTCTTACAATTAGAAAAAAAAAATCATCGGTAGATCTAATTAAAAAAGGGCTCATTCTCGTTGATCAAGGCCGCTATGCTCAGTGGAAGCTAAACATAAAAAAAAATCATTTGTATAAACTTTGTTATGATAGAAATTCAATTCGATTCATAATAATTTTTAATGACACGTGAGCAACCGATTGATTCGATTAAAATGAATAATTCAAATCGGAAAAAATCTTGATTTTCACCGAGAGTTTTTGTTCGCTTTTCCCCTCGCGTAGAGCCGCAGTGCTATGAAAATATATATGCCCACTTTCATCTTGTTTTTATCTATACTCGTGATGTACGTGCTCCGGGAGACTGAGCCTTTGCCATGAATGACTTGCAATCTGAGCCACCCCTTGTTTACACCGGGAGATACCGAACCGAAGCAATTTCGGAGCCACAAAGGCAAACTTAAGTGCTCCCGAAAGTATAGATAACAAGAGGAGAAATAGCCCAGTCGAGATACTCGTGTTATATTTATCTCACAATAAAATCCATATTTTTTCTTACGAACTTTTGCTGCACGCCAACGAATAATACTTTTATTCGTCGGAACTAATAGAAAGATATCATTTTTCTCACAAGGATTAACCGATGGTTCGATGACAGATATTGAAACGTTCATATAAATAAAAATCTCAGTTATCCGTCATAATTATTGAATTTTTCTCCCATCAACATTCTGATAGTCACGGATATTTTTTTTTTACAAACCTCCAGAAGAATCGCACGTAAAGTTTGAAAAAAAAAAACAGAAAAAAAAACTTAATGGAAGAGTCAAGAGACACGTCGAATGACGTAACATCAAAATGATGGAACGACTGGCAGAGCTCGTGATATGGAAAACTGCAAAAAGTTCGTACAAAAACTCATAAAAAATTGAAAACCTACGGTAGCAAGAATATAATTTAGTATGTATAGGTAGGAATGAATAGAAAAAAAAGGTTGAATAGTTGAAAAATTTGTAGTATTTTAAATATGAAGAAATCCTAAAATACTGTTACATCAAGGAATACTTGGAAAATTAGGTAATAATAAGCTATGGGAATGTGAAGAAAACGCGAATGGAGGCTATAAGAAAAGAAAATAAGTAGAGCTTTTCTGTGAACAAAAGAAGAAAAGTTATAATACGTACATTTACAATGAATACGGCATAGGCAAATACGGCACAGGTTGTGGTAAATGGTATAGAAAAACGGTGGTGTAATAGTGGTGGTGGAACGACTACCACTACTGAACGAAACTTTATGTTCGAGAATGGACGTTAACTCTTTTACTACTTTTCGAGTTTAAAGTATTAGACTTTTCGAAGGAAGGTACAGTGCATTTTTTTTTTTCTTGAGTCAAAGTGATACTTTGACCTCAGGATGCTGAGATACTCGAGCTTAAGGTCGAAGGATTTTATTTGACGTGAAATTAGCAGGAAAAAAAATATTGAAAACGATGTTTTTTTTAATTCTTTTTCGTTATATAAAAATGCTTGGTGAAAATTATTCTTTTTGAAAGGATCATCGGGTGAACATTTTTTCGATAATAGAACCCTTTCCTGCAGCATTTATCTCTTGGAAAATTATACGTGAAATTAAGAGTCATCGAGCTCACGTGACCAACTCAAAATCGACGGTGGCGCCTCTCATAGTGAAATATATCTATATATAGTATAAATATAGTCGCTGACACACGTCAGACGCCTCGTGTGTATTCTACCGGATTTTTCCGTGAGTTTTTATTGAAATCGCGATAAATAAATTTCGTAATGTTCAAAGAAGTGGCGTGAATCCGGCTCTGGTCTCTTCAGTTGTGGCGAATGTGTGTACTATTTGTAATAAAATAATTATTGTGACTGGCGAAAAAGCTGTCATGGCGCGAGTAAAGCGCCTTGTATTTTTGTTAATTTATTGTGTTGATAAGAGATATCTGATCTCCGAAAAGGGAGCACAGCCGGAACCGGGTAATTAAACCGGATTTTTTGATATTTTTTACATTCGCGTAAAATTCCCGACGAAATCCGGTAGAATAGAATTTTAGTTTGCTTTTTTGGCACCTGGCGCTGCGTATGCCATCGCTCGATGACTCTTAATAAACCGAAAATCATCCAACTCAGCTTCTATTCATTCGCCATATCAATGGTAATTAAGAGATTCTATCACTGAAATTTTAACATTCATACGTTAACGATCCCATGTTGAATAGCATTGAAATAAAAAAATCTGAAAAAAAGTTAATTAGTTATGGAAACTTCGACGAGCCTTAAAACTCATTTCAATTTTCTAGATTATGTGGAAAATGCTTAATTATTTCTACCCAAACGAGTGTTACGATCTTATTTGACACCTTACGTGATTGACAGCCCACGCGAGTTCTGCCTCTCTAGGTGTGTTTAAATGAAGCTCATTTTTCAATACCGTGAAGAACACTGTCGTGAGTACCGACAATTTTTCCCTGCTTTCGTGACAACTGAGTTTCCTCGAAATCGCTTCCGACCACTACTTTACCTCATGCACACCATACAACAAATGTTTTTTCCCTTCCTGATGTATTTTCCAACTGTTATAACTTTCATGCTGGTCTATAATGCTTTTCAAAGATTCACGAAGAGCCCATTTTAATGAAATTCCAATTTCCATTTTTTTTTTTTTTAATGATAAAATAGACAATGTCAAGGCATTTAAATTGGATTGATTCCAGAGGGCTGTTTTTCAGCAATGAAGAGAATTCGAGATTTCCAAAAAGGTATTTTTGATCGAATTTTGGAAGACTTAGCTAATGTTACTGTTTCCATATCCATGGTCAAATTTTTCACAATCCACGTTCAGTCAAAAGCTATCAGCAACCATAAAAAAATCCTGCATGATTTTAAAAGACCATTTGTGAGAACGAGTTTGGAATTTTTTTTGTTTTTTTTTTTTTCGAAATAAAAGAGGAGTTACGTTATAGAGACTGTGTGTAAATACGTAAAAACATATGCGAACATTTTCTACTTCTTTAAGAGTAAATTTCGCATTACTTGTATTATTCAACTGCGGCAATAAGTGAATTAGTGTATCCGTGTACGCGTTGTAAGGGTATACTTTTTTGAATGTATTTACCGAGAGAGCATTTTCCAAAGTAGGTATGCCCTAACACGGTGTGCGGAGAGCAGGCTTTTATCGTTTTTGTACTCATTGCAACACATGTACGTGCTTCATAGAAGAGAAGCTTGCAGAAGGGTGGACTGCGACGATCTAAATTCGCGAATGGAAGTTGTTTCAGCCCTTTTGTTTGTAACGTGCCAATGTATATGGGGCATTCCATGCCAAATCAGCCACTTCAGAACCTTACAGTTTTTGAATTGGCTCAAATTTTTTTATAATGTTCTATGTATTGAATGAGCCTTTCTTGATTTTTTTCAAATTTTTCCCTCGATTGCCTAACGAGATATATTTTTTCCAAAAATTCGATGATTTTTTTTTCAAAAGCTCACAACTCTTCGAAAAATGGACGGAATCGAACTTTTTTTTTTTTCAAAATTTTGGTTTTTTATTGTACTTTTTGAGTGTGATAACGAAAAAATTATAGTTGAATTTTTTCTCTATTTTTATTCAGGTTGAAGAACAAAATCGACGATTTCAAGATGATTACATATTTTGATTTTTTTCAAAAAATTTTCAAAAAAACTTGGACAAAATTGAAGATTTTTAAGACCAGTTACATCGTGGGCACGCTATATCTTCGATTCGATTTCGTATTTCAAAATTTTTTTTTTCGTTTTTTCAGTAAATTAAAATCAAATTCAACAGTCACACAATCCACAATGCTGTTTTCCTAACACTAGAAATTTTCTCCCATCATTAGATTGTGAATCGCATTCGTTTTTTTTTTTACTAATTTCTTCTTAGTAATGAAAAATTACGCAATGAATGAAGGAGTGAATCAGTTCTCTATACATATTGTTCCTATTCAATGAGAAATAAATTTATTCTTTTGATGGTTAACAATTTGTGCACTCTGAATTCTGTTTAAAAAGAATAATCTTCCATAATGGGTGGTACCATCTTTATTGGGATCATACTGTGGATTCTCTCAGTACCTTTGATTGTAGTCGTACGTTTAAATCGATTGATTAGTTCTGTCTCAGCAACACCGTAGTCTTCCACTGAAAAAAATTAACCGCTATATTAGGGAGGTTTAGGGGTCTACATGCCCATTCGTATAGAACAGATGGTGTTATTATTTGTTTAGTGATCAGCAATTGGACGCTCCTCGTGCAACAATCTTCTTTACTGTTCCTCTGATATCATCAAAAATGACCGTGTTGCTGAGACAAAACTAATGGATCGACCGTAGTGGTTTGGTACGTCGATCGACGTACGACTACAACGAAAAGTATGGAGAGAATACCTTGATTGTGAAAGATTATTCTTTTCCAAAAGTATTCAGAGTGCACAAATTGTTTAAACGCCAAAAAAATTTATTCATTTCTCATTGAAAACGAACAATATGTATGGAGTACTGATCTACTTTTTCATTCATGGCGGAATTTTTCATTTCCAAGAAGAAATTAGTAAAAAAAAAAAAAAAAAAAAAAACGAATGCGATTCACAATCTAATGATGGGAGAAAATTTCTAGTGTTAGGAAAACAGCATTGTGGATTGTGTGACTGTTGAATTTGATTTTAATTTACTGAAAAAACGAAAAAAAAAATTTTGAAATACGAAATCGAATCGAAGATATAGCGTGCCCACGATGTAACTGGTCTTAAAAATCTTCAATTTTGTCCAAGTTTTTTTGAAAATTTTTTGAAAAAAATCAAAATATGTAATCATCTTGAAATCGTCGATTTTGTTCTTCAACCTGAATAAAAATAGAGAAAAAATTCAACTATAATTTTTTCGTTATCACACTCAAAAAGTACAATAAAAAACCAAAATTTTAGAAAAAAAAAAGTTCGATTCCGTCCATTTTTCGAAGAGTTGTGAGCTTTTGAAAAAAAAATCATCGAATTTTTGGAAAAAATTTATCTCGTTAGGCAATCGAGGGAAAAATTTGAAAAAAATCAAGAAAGGCTCATTCAATACATAGAACATTATAAAAAAATTTGAGCCAATTTAAAAACTGTAAGGTTCTGAAGTGGCTGATTTGGCATGGAATGCCCCATATATTCGCGGTTATGCAATCTGCAGTTGAGAGACCAAGAGAAAGAGAGAGAGAGAGAGAGAGAGCTCGCACGCTCGTATTCTCGGTGGTCGTTATATGTGGTTACATGCAAATTGCGGTAAAGTATACCTGGTGCAACGGACCGGCACAGGGCGAACGAGAAATGCGCTTATTGCCACCAAGAGCCCCAATGCAGAGGGAAGAGAGAGAGGATAGAAAGAGAAAGACAGATGAAGAGAGAAAGAGAGAGAGAGAGGGTTTCATATGAGTGTATTTCACCCCCTGAGGCTTTTCTATTTTCCCTCTAATTTTCTCTATCCCTCTCGACGTTGATGCCCTCGTAGGTTACATCGCGACATCATCATCAAAAGCACACCTAGTTATCATTCCAGCCCCTCGTATGTACAACTGATACAGAAAATCCGTATTGAATTATCTCACTTCCTTCTCTGCTCTCTCTCTCTCCCTCTCTTTGTCCAACTATGTGCATCTTCTCCTTTATCTCTCGAGACTACGAGATCCTGCAGGGTGTTAAGTGCGAGTTTCCTGCGTTGCAAGCTCATCTCAGAAAATAGGGAAAACTTTTCGGGAGAAACGTGTTCTGAATACTGAATGGAGGACGATTTTATTATGGGACACAAGAATCCGAATCCAATTGTACTTGACAATGAAATTTTAATTGGAAAATGTCTTTATTTTATAACCAATTGAATAGTGTCTTAACGATTTTAGAAACAAAAGTTATTATCCGCACTAGAAACTTCAATGAAAATAAACACTTTGAAAACTCGTTCGCCGCGATGTTTATTGATAAACTTATTTTTAAACATTATCGATTGTGTCAATATTTCATGGTGTCTACATTCTTGAATGTACTTCGTGTATTTCATTTCGTTTTTAATGCAGTTGGAAGGCCGTTTCTGAACAAGGGTGCAAAACTTTCATAACGAAGAGGGGACATGCTGGCAGCGTTACGTAGATGAATAAGAAAAAATAGTGATGTTAATTTTTTTCTATTTTGTTCTCGCATCGAACAAATAAATTCATGACTATATATTTATTCAACTGCTAGAATCGAGCCGCAGTTTTCTGAGCTTCGATTTTTTTTTTTTCCAAGGACAATTGGAGCGCCAGAATTATGTCTCATAGCCGATTGTGTAAACTGTAACTTTTCCCAGGCGCAAATAAGAGAAGAGAATGAGCGCCCTCGTCTCATCGTAGGACGACTCTCATGCAGTCTGTGCTACAAGCGTACATAAATAATACAGGGGATGAAAGCCATAGTCTATAGGCAAACAGGAGTGTGATATTTCATACTATTATTTGGTCATTTAATAAAGTGCCTTTAATGGATTGGCTACTGGAGAGTCGGGACTTGACGTTAGTGGCCTGAGAGGTCTTCACGACTGATGTTCTCTCCCTTTCCCCTTTCTCCATTTCTCTCTCTCTCTCTCTCACTTTCTCTGAGCTAGTTCGACCACTCTACATCTCTCGTAGCGTGCATTAATCATCGCGATAGATTTTCGTAATATCGCGAAAAGGCCCTCTCGATCACTATCCATATGTTTCCATTTATGACGTCATGGCAAGAATTTATGACTTGGAAAGAAATGTGTTTTTTTAATTATGCAAATTTTTCTACTTACTTCAAAATTGATGGAATAATTAATTTTCATGATTTTAGTAGTCGCAGCATTTGTTCTGTTTTCTTGTTTGATTGAGCGAATTTCAAATTATTTTGGGAACACGCGGTGCGTTCTCGAAACGAGTATCTTCTGAATGAGGTGATCTCGAGGATGCTGAAAACAGGTAGGTTCTGATGATATGTGAGAATCTTGGTTCGGTTTCCAAGAGCTTTGGAGAAATTGCATTGCTTGCGGCTGATGTCGTTTTATTCTATTCGACTGAAGACTTGTGTGGATAGCGTTTTACAAATATCTGAATCTTAACCATCTATATTCGCTCTGGTTTCTCTATGTCTTTCTCTCTTTCTCTTTTTCCAAGCAAGGAGAAAACGTAAGAGAGCTTTGACGAGATTGTCAGCACTGTAGCTCGGTTTCAAAATACTTCGTTGAAGTTAACGCAACACTATTCAGAGTGAGCTGTATACCAACCCTCTCAACGATTTTCAACCTGTTTTATAATCTTCATCAAATTCAGAACGAGCATTTTCCTATTGAATTCTCTATCTTTCGTTAAAATTCGTTTCAATCCTCTCGAATACGATTACTAGATTACTCTTCGAATTTCTATCCACGTACGTATAAACTAAAGTTAAACCCAGGTACGAGACCAGTTGCCTGAAATATTTCGCAGGTTGAGCCACTCTTCATGATAGCATCAGAGTTTAATTAATTTGTTCAGTGGCATTTCAGATCTGTTTGAAATTTAATTGAAATTTGTTGATAATTTCATATAAATTGGTTGAAAAGACAAGCTAAAAAAAGTTTAAAGCGAAAGGTTAGAAACAACGTCCATACTTCAGTACTAAAGCAACTTACAAGATCCTCTGCAAAGTTGAGACCTTCGTGCTTCGCGTATTTAAAATACTTTTAGAACTTGGCATCCAAATTTCATTAAATACGAAGGGTTTCTTGCCTTCGCTCAAGACTTTTCTGTTCGAAATATTCTCAACAATTCTCTACAATTTGAGTTGGACTTTTCAGGTTTCCCGTATACTCGATCCACTTGTACTGCATCTCTCTTTGCCAAAAAAATAAAAATAAAAAAAAAAATAAATAAAACAAAAAGTATTTTCCGAACCGACCCGTAGCGACGTTCGCTTCGACGATCGCGCAATGCAGATAGAGTGTATAAAACGAAAAAAAAAAAAAAAAAACACTTCCGATGCTTAGGGTTGTTGGCCTGTATAGAAATGCGAGCCCACAACATTGAGAGCGTATGTTGGTGCTGCTGGTTGTTTTTCCGAAGGAAAGCAGAAGGGCTAAAACTCTCTGGTTCTCCCTCCATATATATATCTCTGGGGTAGTGAAAGAGCTCTCGGCCGGCAGGCGCAAGATATACGTAATTGAGGGTTGCCCGACGCTCTCCCGGCCTAAGGGATGTTTTGGTTTCATCACGAAGTGCGTATATACATATACATATATATATAGAGAGAGAGAGACGTATATACATATATAAAGTATACATAGAGAGGAGAGGAGAGTATCTCGCATCGACGTCGTTGGTTTCACCACCGGTTACCCTCGTTCTCTCGACATTCCGGTCTTCCTCGAACCTTTCTCCAAAGTTCTCTACAATTACCAAGCAGTGAGAGGATCGTGTCTCTTCCTCTTCCACTCTCTCTTCTCTCAGTCTCTTACTCCAGGACTATAAATTTCGATGCATACATATTCAAGGACCCCTCACTCTTCTTCCATCATCCTTTCACATCTCTCTCTCTCTCTCCCCCTCCCACTCTCTTATTCTACCCCCTGCATCTCCGTCTTCATTCCTCTCACCGCTTTATACCCTTATGAAATAATCATGGAATTATTAGCCCAAGGCACTTGGGTGATTCTCCCACCCTCTTCCAGCCCTGTCCACCCCCCCCCCCCCCCACTACACTATCTCATCTCCTCTCTTTTTCTCTCTCCATCATTGTCTATTTCTGTGTTTTCACTTCTTCTCTTTTTCCCTTGTACAAAGTGCGTACAAAACTACCCTGCGTATGGTAGATGCGGCAACGTTTCGCTATAATCCCCGGCCTTTCCACGTTCATCCGTCAGATGCTCTCTGCGAATCTCGTTTATTCTCCCTCTTGTTGATCTCTGGGTGTCCACACACGCCTCTGGCGCCAAACTCTTTCAGAGCTTTCTCATCTACACACATATACCAACATACGTATACACACTGGACGTTGCCAGATGGAAATGCTTTCGGTGTGGCACGGATCTCGAAACCGGAACTGCCACGCAGCCGGAAGGCAGTGCGCTCTTAAACTCTATCCATCTGCTAATTTTTTTGTTTTTTTCTTTCCGTTTTACCCGATCCAGGTGTTTGCAGAATCTCCAATTGGGCTTTTCATTTTATCGTTTGAAATACCTTCATATTCAATCTCAATAACATTGTCCGGATCAAAGATTCACGTGGAGATTGGCTTAACAGTTGAAACGCATCTCGCCATATTCCCAGAATCACGTTCGTCAGAAAATTTCAAGTGTTTATTTTTCTTCCAGGAAGCCAGGAGATTTCTTTCTCCAGCTTTCTATGAAATCCATCAGGGTGAAGATTGGAATAAAGTTTGCCGGTTTGCAGGGAGATGAGAGCCTTTTGGACTGACGCTGATTAAACTCTCTAGAGCTAGCGTGTACACGCGCACCAGTGCGGTCCAGCTTTTAACAGTTCGCACGGTTTCTCCTTCTCAGCGCTATTACTTGTGCCGCTGATGTTGATGTGCCCTCTCTCGCGGGTCTTGACCACCATCAGGCGCCTGGCAGGCGATCCATCATGCAGCCCTTCCCGTAATGTATGTACAAACATTCACGATGATATGTATATATATTTATTTATTTATGTCAGAGGGTTGCGTACAAGGCCTTTCAAAGTTAACTATTGAGATGACGGGACTACAGGCGGATTGCGAAAATTGGCTAAGAAACTTTTTGCTTCTTTAAAGCAGAGAGATCGACGTGAACAGAACGGTAACGCTGGATCCCCCGATCACGCACCGTTACAAAACATTTGCCCGTTGAGTTGGACAAGAATATGAAAAATTTATTAATTTTTTGTTGTTTAATAAACTATATCGTTAGGCATAAATGAAAAATTGTTGAATTCACTCTATTTTCGACCAACTGAATCGAATTTTGTTCATGAATGAATACATAAATCCTTGGAGCACTTGAAGAAATGTGCGCACGGCATTGCTGGGCCTTTTTCAATGTTAAAAAAGTGAAATGGCAACTTTTGTGATGTTCTGTACGTTCGAGTATACCCGTACATATCATACATAATCGTTGTTTGTTCGGTTAATGCGCGACCTGTGATTGCTCAGATCAGGAGATTTCACAACACGCGAGTTATAACGTTCTTAGGTATAATTAAGGGATCCCGTAGAGGGTTTTTTTTTTTACGAGGGTGAAAGGAGCTTGATATAAGAAACGCGAAAGGCCAAAAGAGTCGAGTCATGCCGAATTACAATTGCATCGGTCTTTTTTTTCTGGATTTATTGATAAATCGAAACTTAAAGATGAATCATGTAGAAAATCGACGAGACGTTCATAGCACAATTGAAATTTATGTCTCTCTACGATTCTCATATGAAATAATCAATAAATGGCAATTTTGATGTTTTATGAAGGAAATAGAATGCCCAAATCTGCATATGAGTATACGCGTCTGCGTTTCTGTGCAGCTTTACGTTCTCTCGTTATCCGGAGTACCTCAATTTGATTTATCACCTTTAATAAACGTTAATACGGACAGTTGTGGACGGCAGATAGTGAAATGCTATAGCGAGAGAAAGAGAGGGAGAGAGAGAGAGAGAGATAGAGAGCTGGGAGAGATATACTTGTCTTTTGAGTTGATGCGCTTTGAGGTGGTTGCTGGGAAGTTTCGAGCATACAAGTATTGTCGAGGTGTGACGTACGTGCGACTCTACATTGGACAAAGCACAAGGGAACGTTCGGGGTCTGTGAAGAGGTTGAGAAGATTCTCTCTCACTCTTCAACGTGTCTAGGACTCTCGGTGGTTGCGGCGAAAGCGATTATACGAGGTAGCCGAGCATTATATACACGCCCACATAGACAAATACGTACACACATATATGTTTTCGTAGCTAGGAGCATCTAGCTCTCGCTTCGGAAAGACGAATGGAACGGTCAAATTGCGAATTCCAACAACGGACAATGATCGTTCGCGCGAGTTTGCGTCACTCTAACAGAGTAAATCGCCAGATTCCTCGGAAACTGTGTAGCATGATCCTTGCTCTGTGTACGTATAAGCTGATTCAAGCGAAAAGGACGTAATTCGCATAATTTTGTACATAAAACTTATCGTTTATAAGTATCATACGCCTCTTTGAATCTCAGCTCTCGATACGTGAGTTTATGAACTTTTGTTACATACCTCGGACTTTTGGCATCGTGGCGTTTCGATGATAATCGTCCGATAGATGGACCGACGCGCGGCGAACGGAAATTACGAAGAAGAGTCAGAGACGGAGAAACAGTGTGTCTAATATATATGTATATCACATTCTCAAACGTCACAGATTCTCATCAGAACGTTTTTCTTTGCCATGAATTCCCTCACTGTCAACGTCGGAGTTTTAGAGTTTGGAGACCTCTCCAATTGAGTTTTGGTCTCTACTGGACCGGCGATCATTGTGGTCGAATTCACTATTCCTGTCTTCGCCGCCCGCCCCTTCCCCCTCTTTTCCTCTTGGCCCCGAAATCCCTCTGACAACCTTGTCGTTTGACGACTGTTCCAAGTTAACTAGAAGTTACTCCACTCGCGAAACATTTGCCTTGATTCAATTATATTTCGGGTGATATTCATAGTGAAATTGGGCAGGAGAAGCGTCCACGATCAGGCGAAAGAGGAGAGAGCGAGGCTGAAAAGGATTAGAGTGGAGAATGATTTGGATTTCTGACGGATCAAGGGTTACGAAAAGTCTTGAATAACGATAATCCATCAAAGCTCCTAAATTGTCATTAAATTATCGATCGTTGAAAGCTAGAAGACTTCCAAGCCAGGTTTTCATCAGGACGAATCCCATTTTAATCGAATAAAAGGAGAGCAAAAGCTCGATTGTCTGCCATTTAGAGTGTTCGATAGTTTCCGAGTCGAGAATTAACAAGGCGCGCATTCACTAAACTTTCTGCTTGAATACTTATCTCTTCGGACATTAAAGCAAACACTATTTCCCGATAATAAACTACTCAAACTCCATTTGAAACAGTTAATGAGGAAGTTTCGATCAAGTTATGAGCTTTTTGTTTTTTATTGGTCCATCATTGATAGGTACTGCTATTGCGGATCTTTTCTGCATCAATAAAACTAACCCCCCGGAACTTCAAACGAATTGGATTAAAAGCGATTGGAATTGATTCTGCTCTCAAGACCAGCAGCTTGATCGGCGATTGATCATTGGTATTCTTCGTTAGTTCGCATTAGCTTTCAGCCGCTGATTGCGGTCATCACTCGAAAGTTTGCTGCTCACAAGTGAATTCAGGAAAGGAATACATTTAAAACCTGAATTAACAGTGATCAAACACCAATCAGAGGTCGAACAACTTTTGGTCAACTCAATTAGTAGATTGAGGTCACTGAAACGAAATTAAAACGGATCCCAAATTCCTCTGGAAGGTCATTTGCGCTAACCATATTTGACATAGGAAAAGTTGAAAATGTCAGATGAGACAAATTGTCAGCTTAAAAATACCGAATTCTCTCCGACCAACGAGGCAGCTAGTTTTTAAAACATATATATTTGCCTGAGTGTAAAAATGTGGTAAATCGTTCTTGCACGATTCGAGTTGTTCTTCGAAATTGGACTATAGCCTTCTACCGAATAATTACGCAAATTTTCACAGTTTTCTATCCGTCACGATAAGTTAATCCATAGTACGAAGATATGTCAATAAAGCTTTAATAGTGGGTGACCGGGGGCAGCAGAAGTTGCTCGGTCAGCCGAAGTTCCTTATATATAGTTATCGAGCGCGGTAAAATGTTATATGGATAAGTGTGGTAAGGGATAAACTTGAGGATGGCTGCGGTTACTCTGTTCCCGGTTGACTCAAGTCGACGGGAATGGTGGTAGTTGATGGGCTTCTATCTCTATTCTCACCACGATCTTTCCCACAGCGTACCGGTGCATAGCTGAGGGTGCTCATACGTGAAGAGAAAATAAGTGGCTGAGACAGGCTGGCAACTATTACGATCTAAAACCGCATGAAAGAATGAGCGAGAGAGAGAGAGAGAGAGAGAGAGAAGAGGCGAATAAGGGAAGAGGTCAATTAACCGAAAACTTGAAGCTATATCACTTTCGAGTCACGTGACTTGCGATTCGGTTCTCGAATTCCTGCACAAGAATAGAGAGAAGACCCGTTTCTCCCCTGTACATATCTATTCATATCGCGTCCCCGTCTATTTACACAAGAATAACGCGCGTTATGGGATTACGTCAAAACATCGTTGCGGAAATAGCCGAGGGATGATAATGAAGAGTCTCCGAATGGGAAAAGAGAGAGTAAGAGCACACTGCAAATACACATTAACGAAAAAAAAAATAAAAAATAAAAAGAGAGCTACGACTACCCAGTCCAATGGAGGGTGATACAGCCAACTAGAGTAAGAGGGATTGAATAAAAGATATAAAAAAAAGCGTGAAAGGGGTTCGTCAAACCGACCACATCCAGCCTATACGTATATAAAAAAAACCCCTCTCATTTTCTTCTGTCTCACTTTTTATTCTCTCTCATCCCTCTTTTTCTATCGCTCTGTCACGACGAATGCAAAATCAACGTGGCTATTGTTAGCCCGTCGAGGGATAACGCGTCGTTGCACCCTCATACGCACATACAAATGCATTCAGCGGCATTAAACAACATAAATATATACACTCGTAAACATACAAAACACAGAGACGGGACCCATTTTGTACACGGAGAAATCGAGAATGCGAGGTGGAGAATCAAAAACGTCTGCCTCCCAATCTTCTTCATCCATGGGCAGTTCCGTCTCCAAATTTCTACAATTTTTTCGTTTGATTTAATCAAATTTTTCTAATGCTCTTGGTGAGCAACTGATTGAATTATTATTGATGAAAAATGGAAAAAAATTGTTGATTCTTTCATTGTTTTTCATCGCTGGAACTCGTGAAACAGAAGATCAGAGAGTTCGATTCAATCGAATTTCAACTCTTATTAGAATAAGATATTTTTTCAAAGTCGACCGAAGGTCTTATACATCAGTTGATAATCGCGTATCACGTTAATATTTCAAAACAAAATCATACGAAATGCCAAAAAAAAATATTTCCACCGGTCTCCGCCGTAGCACTCAACGAAAATCTCTCTCTCTTTGTGTAAAATTTAAAAACGAAAAATCTCATCGTTTCGAAGCTGAAGCGAAGGGTGGAGAATCGTATGAAGCATGTAGACCATTAGCGGAGAGGATTTTGTAGTGTATTATGGAGAATATGTTTTGCGAGGGTTTATTTTTCCCCTCTTTTTCTTGGGCTGGTAATTCTCTCATCAGACCTCATCAATAATTCGTTACAACAATCTACGAGGGGCGTGTACGGTAATAATAACACGGGATATTGTGTCAGGTAGCTGATAAAGCAAGGCGGCTGTATAACACAGGTATATACTAAATACCATTAAAGTACAATGGCTCATCTAAAAAGTACGGAGTTGGTATCGTGTCGGTAGTACCAGCGGTATTATGCGCGATGGCTCAGAGGAGGAACAAGCGAATGGCAGCGGGCCAAATCTACACAAGAGGCTAAAAATTGAAAAAGGTTAAAAATAAAAAAAATAAAATAAAATAAACACATGAAAAGTCATGCCGTTAGGTATATGGGAAAGAGCATGGGAAAACCAGTTTTCCCCAGTAGCGAGTAATAGCAGGGAGCAGAGAACATGCTCGTATACTCTGCGGCTTCGAACGAAACTGCAACTGTCGATATTCTCCCTCTTTTTAACTCTACCTGTGTGTATAAAGGGCTTGTCGAAAATCGCCTCGCCATTGTGTCCGTTCTACTGCATGGGGTATGGGGGGGGGGGGGGGGAAATCTGTGGCTATTCAATCGTTGAAAATCATCGTTCTATGTTGGGCCAACGTTAAGGGTTGAAAATCATCGTTTAGCCTCCATAAGCCTTTACGCAGCACACGCCGATTACGCAATTGGATAAAACACCGACGACTGACGAACGCTTTCGCATCGATGCGTTTGCTATCGTCGAAACAAAAATAGTAATAATCGTAAAACTCGATATAAAAATTATGAAGTGTTATTGAACTCGCGTTCCAGTGCAGGAACGAAGTTCCTGAGGGTGGCAGGAGGAAGAGGAGGGATATGGGGAGCAGAATATATACATATATTTCGTGAAGGAGAGAAAGGGTGGACGGAGACAGAGAGAAAGAGAATTGTGGTCACATCTACGATATTTCCAACTTCCTGCCGGATAATCGGATTCGATCTCGAGCTCTGTGAATCGACCGGAAATGGTTACAGGCACGATCGGAGAGGTCGATGCTTTCATCCCTTTTACAATCTATCCGTATGGTATATCGTCTTCAAACGTTTAGTACGATCCAGCCACAGTCTATACACACACACACACACACGTGCAGAATATCTTTTTACGTATGTATGACACATTTAATCTAAAATCGATTATTCTCGAAGAAGTTATTTGTGTGTGCTTCCGTAGGCTTAATTGAAAGTCGTGGGTCTTCGTATATAATTAATGACACTTCCGTTGCATCAGAGAAAACCTATCAATTTACTGGTATGACGACAACATTTTTTATCATTCAGAATTTCATTCGGACGCGATGAAAATGTCTATGCAGTCGAAAAAAACGTTCTGCTGAGTCACAAAACCAGTAAATCATGATACGCTGAAGAGAAACGTTCTGTTCAATATTTTTTTTTTTTTTTTTTTCCAACGTGCCATTTATGAAATATTCATTAATAAATGGAACCCTATCCGCGGTGAATCGGGAAGCTGAGCTCCGCCCATCCGAGCTCAACGTATAGGCTACAATTTCATGGCTTTTCACATGCATCTCCTGCTTCTTTTTATCAGGCAAACCCGTTGCTGGCTTTTTCAATCACTTAAAATCTCGTTAACAGCGTATCGAAGAAATATTTGTTTATTAATCTTTTGAGATCCCTCCCTGCCTCATAATCAACTAATTTTCCCTCCAGCTTAGACACGAATTTTTCAACATTTCGTACAGAAAAAAAAGTTGGAATACAGTGCAGTACTATCGGATATTATGCACGGAGAAGGATGATGACCGTCGGGAATCTCGTCAGGATTCTAGTCTCGCACGCGTCCCATTTGGGACGCATAGAGATATAGAGACGATCGCTCCTCTCTGCGTGATGAAGACTCCACCGCGTGCGACGGCCTCCGGGATTCATCGATATTCCAGGAGCATAATCTCGGCCATGGGAACATCTGGGCACACGTATGTGTATATATATATTCAACGGACTACTTCGTGCGAGAGCTTATATGAGAACGCAAGGGAATTCCTGTTGCGATCAATTTCTCTCTCGTGTATAAGGGACATGAGGGAAAAGTGAAGTGCGATAACGCCCGAAACACCCTTAGACGTTCTTGCCAAACCCACTACCATTAGATATGTATGTCATGCCTTGGCTATGGGCAATTTCAAGTAGAATTGAACAATCTCAGGCGTAGGGAGAAATTCTTGGGGTAGTGTAATTGGTCATAAAAAAAAAACAATTTACAAAAAGGTCATTCCCTTATCTCGACACAGGAAAATAAAACTTTTTGCAGTCGGTGCTTCTGCGTTTCTTCGTGGCCAAAATTATCGTTTCGTTGAAAAAGAAACGTTCGCGATGCTCCAACATAAATTAACGTTGCAAGATCTAGAAACAGATTATTTTTTTTTTTCTAATTTACTCATATAAGAGTCGAGGTATACAAATAAGGAAAAAAAATCTTTGTTTTTCCACACGGATCTGCTGCGATCTCGTGATAAGATTGGAGGAAATCATCGAGCATTTATTTGTAGATTTTATTAACATTTTCTTGGGTATGGAAATGTAAAAAAAAAGAGAAACAATCGAACAAGAGAGAAAAATTGGACATTTCTTAGTGCTTGTTTCATACGACACGGAATTCTCCATGCGTATTTAGAACATTCGTATGTGCGAATGCAGGATCATTTACATAATTTCAAAAAATCTTTGTTTTTCCACACGGATCTGCTGCGATCTCGTGATAAGATTGGAGGAAATCATCGAGCATTTATTTGTAGATTTTATTAACATTTTCTTGGGTATGGAAATGTAAAAAAAAAGAGAAACAATCGAACAAGAGAGAAAAATTGGACATTTCTTAGTGCTTGTTTCATACGACACGGAATTCTCCATGCGTATTTAGAACATTCGTATGTGCGAATGCAGGATCATTTACATAATTTCAAAAAATCTTTGTTTTTCCACACGGATCTGCTGCGATCTCGTGATAAGATTGGAGGAAATCATCGAGCATTTATTTGTAGATTTTATTAACATTTTCTTGGGTATGGAAATGTAAAAAAAAAGAGAAACAATCGAACAAGAGAGAAAAATTGGACATTTCTTAGTGCTTGTTTCATACGACACGGAATTCTCCATGCGTATTTAGAACATTCGTATGTGCGAATGCAGGATCATTTACATAATTTCAACGTATCCTATACGTCGTTCTGGACCTACTTTCAAACGCGACCCTTTCTTTTTATTCGATACTCAAATATGATCTGCCAGTGGCCATATCCCATGAAATAAAAAGCAGAAAACAATATTATTGACTTTTCGTAACCGGGGCTACTCGGAGTTAAGGATGTGGAAAGTGCGAAAGAATAACAGGGGAGGACAGAGTGAACCAGCTGAAAATTGGTCGATACAAATCTTTTCAAAATTCTGTACTCTCATATCTCGATTGTCGATATTTTCTAATTGACCGACAACAATCATAATGGAATATTTATCGTAAAAATTGTTTATTTATTTATGCACCTTTTCGAACAGATTGCATATCGAAAGGATTTCGTCCTTCGATCCACCGAACGGTGAGAAACTGCGATGCACTCTCGCGCGATCATTGGTCGACCGCAAAAATCGTGACCAGAATAAATCAAGCGTATTTTCATGATATATATTGGCCGTGTATATAAGTCACGCAAAGTTTCGTCAACACAGGGGTACGTACAGGAGCGACATTTTCGCAGATTAAAAAGATCAGGACGAGAGAGAATCTTCGTGAATGTGAAACGTGACTGTTGTATGCAAGGAAACCGAGTCGAACTGTACCAGTGTGTACACGGTGGGGCAGATGTTTATTTCATTTTACATTCTATCTGTTTTCTTTTTTTTTTCTCAGATTCTTCGGAACAGCTTTCGTTTTTCTCTTGAACAAATATACGGGGTGTCCCATCAGGTATGAATTATCCGTGCGAGTTTGAGTCGAGGCTCAGATGCAAAATAATATTCAGTAATAATTTTCAACGTGAATCATCCCTGCTGAAGGCTTTTTGATTATTAATCTTGACGTAACTCGACGCTCTCGTTGACTGTTCTATCTAAGCAATTGGAGAGCAAAACTGGGTGTTTGTCTATTTTTAACAATTTATTTCTATAAGCAGATTAAGAATAAAGCGTTGAAGCTCTGGAATGACGCTTAATCCTTGGAAAGCCGAGAGCCTTTCCTTGAATCGCTTCCAGATCCAAAGAGCTGAAAATAAAAGAGCCACGCAGTCAATGACTTTTCCGTCGGAAATTTCATCCTCCACAGGATTGGTCCCGAGCCTTATAGCTCCGTCTTCACCGCTTCGCCAGCGTAGAAGCTTCACGGACTTTTCAAACTTCAGAACTTATTGATTCACCGCGCACCAGAGGTCAGATCTCAAACGATGTCAAACTATTCGACTTGGAATTCGGAATTCGCACTCGAGCTTAAACTCTGAAAAATTGGTGTCCGGACACACCCTGTATACGAGCTATTTATACAGCATATTATATTTGCCTTTCCCCATTTTTTCCCTTCTCTTTATTCCTTTTTTTCTTTTACTTTTTAATCCTTTCGCTTACTACACGCCGTTGCGCCTTCATCAGAAACGAGGGAGAAATCCCTCCTACAGCTTTTCTGGTCTGTCGTGCCAAGCAGTTCGGTAAAATAATGCGGGATCGCGGGGCGCGCGCGGTAAAGGGGTTGAATTCACTTCATGTACCTCTTTCTCTATTCCAGTGGTCTCGATCCCACATTTATATATATATATATAGACATATATACGTCTGGTATCTTTCTTCCTCTCTGTATGACGCGATCCCTTCAATTTATAAAAAGGCGATTCTCCAATCTCCATTGTTTTAACGAGCCAACGTGTACGGGTGTGCGTGTGTGTACAATGGCGCATCTTGACGCACGAGCCACATGGCGTATTTCTGCCGATGATGCACCCGCCGCTTATGCAAAGTTCGCTCGAATTCGAACGTGGGAAATATTTCTCTCGTTGAATTTTTCTTTTTGCTACTATCGCTTTTCTTCCTTCGCTTCATTTTGTCTTTATAACTTTTGTTTTTTCCGGGTTATTCCGATCTCTTTCCGTGGCTGGAAATTCCTACCGGTTTTTCGTATTCCCTTTTTTTTTCCTGGTTGCAGTGGCCATTCGTCGGCGCGAGACCGAACTCCTGGGATCGTGGATTTATCGGCGATTTATCGCTAGCTCGTACTTAGCGAAAGCTTCCGCGATAGCGAACACGCGTATAATACTTTTTCGTATTTATATATCTACGTACGTAGGGTTATTTGCCTATGTATACACGTTTAATTTCATGGCAATGTACATTTATTTATGTATACGGATAAATCGGATGCTTATAATTATAATAATTGGTTTCGTTAAAACAGCTCGACCAACGAGCGTTTTCTTTGTTAAAGTGCTTAATTCATGACATTTTTTTTTTTTTTTTTTTTATCCCACCAATCGAAATGTTGACCGAAATAAGCTTGCGGCATTCGATACGAGATTGGAGCTACTGATAATATAAACAGATAAGAAATAAGGGATGGAGGGAGAAAGAGGTTTGTGAAATTCAAGAGCTCTCTCTCTCTCTCTCTTTTCTCTCTTGCTTTTTTTATCCACATACATTGGCAAAGCATTCTCGTGAATTGCTATATCATGGCTGGATTCTACCGCTCCGGGCTTAACCCGCGGTATTAATTGTTCTGCGGTAAACGGCAAGAGGAAGGGGGGCGGGGGGGGGGGGGGGGGAGGTAAAGAAAAAATAAAATAAAAATCAAAATAATTAAACGGGGAAAAAAAAGGAAAGATATCAAATGGAATAACGATGCGAAAAAAAATAAATTAACAGGACGAGAAAGAGCAAATTCCGGCTTAGCCGATACGGGCTTGTATTTCTTCTGGATCAGGAAAATCCGCAAACAAACGCGCCAAATACGAGGGAAATGCGATGCACCGGAATAATCGTTTAATTTATGCCGCTCCCCGTTCCGTTGGAAACAGCACTTTTTTTCGGCTTTTTCATATATTGCGAGCTGTTTTTTTTGTTTTCTTTTATTTTCCTGAAGAACGAGATTTTTTTTTTAACGATTTTGATAAAGTTTTAATTCGTTATGGCTCCATTCATGTTTCGTTTTGCGTTAAACCTAACCGCGAAAACGTTCGCGTGATTGAATTTTTTTTTAAATCCTTTTTTTTTTTCTCGACCAGCAGTCTCAGAAAGTATCAATTAAGCTGTGAAAACGGGGCATATTTATGCGCCCTCTTTTATATATATAATCTCGATGAGCTCCGTGCATTGGCTTTTACACGATAAAACCGTCGTTGTTATATAAACTTTTTTAATATTCCAGACATACCGTTTTTTTTTTTTTTTTTTTTTTTTTTCAACTTTTTTACGACGACTGCCTTGGTTAAAAAAAAACTATATTATAAGTATTAAAATTTTAGGATGGATGTCAGTGCGAAAATCGTATGGATCGGATAAGCGATCGAATTGACGAAAGTCAATTTATTCTCATGCTCGAATTCAGTTGGCAAAAAAGTTTTACTTTGAAAATATAAACGAAACTACTAAATCGAAGCGCAAAAATAGAAAAGAAATATTAATGATTCCTCCATTTAATCCATGGGTCTCAGCATGATTCATGAATTCGTAAATCGACGGAAAAAAAATCGAATTTCCCCTCATTCGTCATTTTGCATGGCCGACCAAGATAATATGTTATCCTCGTAAACCAGACGTTAATCATACTCATGGAAGTGACAATGGTTTTTCAAGGGACAAGGAAGCATCGTGTGGTAGCCCTTTTTCGTGCTCCTGATCGATGAATCCCCGTTTTTCGAGCTCTCCGCACAGCACACACCCTTTTACCCCCCACTATGAAACACACGTTCACGAGCAATCATTCAGAATTAGCGGAAGAAATGGAGGAGGTGGGGCGAGAAGGATTTAGTCTCCCATCTAATTCATAATTTCGAGGGATAATCTGACTCGGCAAGCTCGAGGGTCTCGACCAAATTCTATATTTTCTGATTTAGCAAATGTTTTACTCACTTCTCGACGCTCGCTTCGTCACCGAGACCGAGAAAAACACACGCGTATTATTCCTTAACGTATATTGAATTAGAAGGGTCGACAAAGAGGGGAATAGGAGTAGAGAGCTGTGCGAAAACTTTCTCGAGTGTAAAACCAAAGCGTTGGTCCTGAGTGTTTCAAAGCCCTTAATCCCAAGAGAATTTTTCGAATCTAATAAAAATGAAGAGAGGGAGAGAGAGAGAGAGAGAGAGAGAGAGGAGAGGCGACTGAACAGGGCGGAAGCTCGAAACGACGGAATTGAATCTTTCATAAATAATTCTTTTATGAATTAATTACATTGATTCCCTTGGCGACGAGTAACCACCGTCAATTTGTATTACAATTGTCAATTGTGATTTCAAATTAAAATTCATAATCTGTATTTTTTCAGTTGTCCTTTTATGGAAAATATAAATTCGAAGGGTAAAACCGACGATGGTACGCGACGTACTGAAATTTCTATTCCGTTATTTCCTGTCGTATAAATGTAAAGGATAAATCTCGTGGATACACATGAATGTCGGGGCAAATTGAAAGGGAATGGAATTTCTACATTCTTGCAGAAGACCTCTAGCGCGGATTCCATATTCACTTAAATTATTCTCTCATCAACAACCAGTCACCGTTGACAATAAATTTTAAATATATAAAATTCATTCGGCAAATATGCAAAGATAAATTTATAATTTTATAAAGGCTCATTTATTCGAGAGAAATTGAAAATGAAAATGTCATTTTTATTGGCTTCCGCGTTTTTACTCAATGAAACAACGTTGCAGTATATTTTAAGGTAACTTTTTCAAAAATAATTTCACAGCACATGAAAATATAGAAAAAAGGCTCAACGAAATTCAACGTTCATTCTCTTTTTTTTTCATAAAATAATTTTCGTCCAACATTTACTCTCTTTATTCACTAATTTTACTTTGTATAGAAAATCAACAGCTCCTGGACGGACCGAACATTGAAGGTAGAAAATTAGAAAATAGTTCTCGCTGAGTTGGAAAAGCCTGTGTGTATATGGATAAAGGAGACATGGGATCGAGGTGGTGCAGAAACGAGCTTGTCCATCGGACAGACGTTGCTGTTATCCGTACAGGCCCTGCAGCTCTTCTCCCTTTTCCCTCGCTCTATCTCTCTTTTACTTTCACCCATTTCCTCTCTCTCTCTCTCTCTCGCTCTCACACACTCACTATCCATGGTGTTGTGTAATAAAAGCTACGCTGCTCGTAATACGCGCCCAGGAACGTCGCTGCTCTCTGGGACAAGCTCGTTAAGATGATCCGACAGTAGTCCTGCGTGTACAGCATGGATTTTCGGTTCACACACATACACCCATCTGGGCTCGGATGAAACACACTTTTCTCTCTCTCTCTGCCTTGCTGTTTTTTGTACTTTGAGCTCTACGAAAGCTGTCACGGTCTAGCCAAGCTCCTGCTTTCGTACAGGTATAAGAGAAACCCTTGTTCATGTGGTTTTGTGGCGCACCTCGAATCGACATTAAAACTGGTAACCCAAAAAGTCAACCAGCCAATCAAAAGCCACGAAGATTTCAATGTAGAAAAAAAAAAGCATAAAGGTTACAAAAAAATACTTCATTTTGCGGACGTATGGCATTGGGTACAAAACAATAAACATTTTGGTGCAACGTTCGTGCATGAGGAAAAAAGAAAAAAATTTTTTTACTTCTGGATTTTTGAGGTGAGTTCTGTTTTTATAACTGGAATAAATTGTTACGTGAAAGAATTTCTCGTTCGTTATTGATGAGTGATATTTATATTCATAATGAAATATGTTCATTTGAAATAAATACTTATTTTAATGAATACCCATTGTCAGGTTAAAACTGACGTTTGAAAAATGAAAGAGTTTTTATATCGAGAGGAGATAAAGAGCTCTGAAAGCTTCAGCAGAGCCAGGTGCAAGGTTTCTTTTTTTTTTTTTTTTTTTTTCTCTACAAAAAGTATCCTCGTGCATCATTATCTATTACAAACTCATGAAGCCTCTCTTTAAAGAACAAGAATTTGTATATTCTTGTTAATAAAAAAAAAAAAAAAAACGCGAGCTATGTATACGCTGCAAGCAGCTAGCAACGTTTTCGCAATTATACGAGTCGGTTTTTCCTTTTCACGAGCTTTTTGAGGGTTTTGAGTAAAAAAAAAAAAAAAAAAAAAAAAAAAAAACTAAAAAAAAAAAGCAAACAAAACCTGTGTTTGCTAGTTGCAATAAAATAATTATGTACAGCACACTCAACCGGAGGGTAATATACCGTGATATATACTAAAAAATGAGACCACGTACACGCGGCTTCGTATCTAGTGGAGTAGTACAACTAAAGCATAAAGCGAAAGTGCCCTTTAAAAGAAGAGAGAAGGGTTGAAACGGCTGGATAAAACTTGCTCCGTGGATATATCGACGGATAAATAAAAGGGCTCAACGAACGGGATCCGAAGTACGAAGGGACAGGATTTAAGCCCTTTCGGGTGGTCGGTGTCGATACAAGTAGACTTTTGGCCTGTACGTAATTGTGCAGTTTCTCCATACATATATATATAAAGTTTACATTGAAGCATGAGAGAGAAGCAGCGATCGTGGCACTTAAACCTGCACGCAGCGAAGATAGAAGAAAAGGGGGAATTCCTTTTTTTTTTCCCCCAACCATAGCCTAACAAGACGTCTCTTGGTCTCGCACGTGACCTCACGGTTTATTTTCTCCGCCCCTTGAGCGATCCGAGCCCTTATTCTCTCTCTCTCTCTCTCTCTCTTTGAATCTCTCTCGGGGCAAGACAGATCGAGAGAGTTGCTGGAAAGACAGAGATAGTGAAGAAAAAAAAGGAAACGTGTGTACTCAAGTACCAAAGAATATGTAACATTTGTATACAGATGAAGCGGAGAGAAATTGATGCCAGTATTATTCGTGGCGGGGGTTAAAAAGAGAGAGAGAGAGAGAGAGAGAGAGGCGAAGAGATATACAAAAGAATCTCGATAGAGGGCGTTTGTGTGCATACTCGATGGACTGCCCCCTCCCCCCATTGCGAGATAACTTTCATCCCCTCGCGTAACTCGCAATCTCTGCGCATGCAGAAAATCTCAGTCACTCTTTCATATGGACTTCGACATATATGTTTATATATATTGGCTCGATGTTGGTGTTACGTGTAAAGCGGTGTACGTACGAAAAGGAAAGGGTGGATGAGCACGCTATCGTTAAGTCTACCGACACGGCGTTCACCCCCGTTTTATTTATCGTAATTGTCATTTTAAAGCCGTTATTTATCGTTAGTATTAGCAGCTCTCGGCACAGGAAACGAGAGTCGGAGCAAGAGGAGAGGAGAGAAGAGGAGAAAGAGCGATATAGAGTAGGGAGGAGAGGGGAGGGGGGGAGAGAATGAAAGAAAGAGGTAAAATATGTCGAGAGAATGGGACGAGGGATTATCGACACGCGAGAAGTCAGACCACCCTGGGAAAATCTATGTTTATATATAGATTACTACACGTGTATACGTCTATAGATAGGTCAGCCTCTATGTAATACATGGTTTACGTATATCGTGAATTATAACTTTTGTCACGCGCGCTTTCTCTCTCTGCGGCTTTTCCCATCATCCAGGGCTATTGCAGATAAAAATAAAACTTTTGTATACACTAAGTAGTACATAATATATTACGTGAGGCTCGAGTCGTGCGCGAGTTTTATGGCTACCAGAGAACGTTATCTCCCAACGATATATGGACGTATATAAGCTAAATATTTATATAGATGACACGCATTAAGGACGTCGTAAGTCCCAGCGCGGATTCAGTCGGCGCGTTAAATTAATAATTTATTAATGGGCCAATCTCGGGTGATGCAGGAACTCGTATATAGACGAGGCAGACAATTTAATGGAGATATAAATTGACATTTTGAGTATTTTCATATTTCGAATATTCATTTCACCATGAAAAATATTTTTTTGATATACTAAATTGATTATACGAATAAACGTTTTGACACTGTTATCGGAATGAAATGTTTCGAATGATCCATCATTTATTCTTAATTTTTTTTTATGCGAAATTGAATTCAGAGATGCGATTTATTTCAGGCCATGGACAATTCAATGCGAAATTTCTTAGAGTCTGACGATACATATAAATTGTGCGAAATAGCAAAGGGCTCATTACCCTTTGACGAGGTTTTCTCTGCTTAGGATATGATGCAGCCGAGTGAATTTCTTCTCGTCTCATCCAAGACTCCAAATTCCCTTTTCGAAAAGCTCTAATGGAAACTGCACTCGGACATTGCCGATCTACAGAAGCACGTATTTCGCCGTTTCTCGTATTTTATTTCTTTTTTTTTTCCGCTGAATCTCCGGCTTTCTCGAGCTTGATAAAATCTCTTTGAGACGCAATAGAGAAATTCTCATCGAACCTTTTTTTACTCGGTAATCAAAGAACTCGGGCAAAAAGAAATAAAATATTTCATCGTTATTATTATCATTATTATTCATTTAGCTTATATCTCGGCTCTGACTCGCTACATCCGCGAACCTCTAGCGATGCCTTCCTTTTGTGTACTCAAATATAAAGGATACTTTCAGTTTAATCATGTTTCGTATAGAGCGAGATAAATTAATATTGTAGAAGAACGCAAATTTCATTTCAGTGTTACCTTCTCATTATTATGCTTTTATCAAGAATTCATTAAATCGTTATTAAATTTATTATCACGAAATAGTTTGTTGCAAAGTATAATCGTTTAATCAAACTAATGATACATTTCATATGGAGACTAAAACATCGTTAGTCAACGATCTATCTTTTAGGATATCTCATGAAAATTGCAAAACAATTAATGAGAGGAAAGCGTTTAGATCGAATGACTTAATCAAAAGTTCGAAATCTCGATTTCAATGCCGTTCAAATAAAGCTCGAAGTGCATCATTCCAGAGATTAATTATTCGATGAAAATTTGATACGAGTAAATGAAATAATTGGATTCATTATTGGTCAGAGTTGAGATCGCAAAGTGAACAATTTTATTTATTTATTATTTTGGTACAGGAAACTCGGTGAAATCGACGAAACCCTCGGATTCCATAGATATAATGGGAACGACAAGCCCTCGCCCTTTGCGTCGTCAATAGCAGACTGTGAAAGCCTCGCTCCCGCGAATTCTCGTGACCCCGAGGCGAGACGGCTGCTTTTGAATTCGCGCATATGCACCCCGGGGCTTGTATTGCACGCGTCTCCATATAAATCGAGCCCCCCCCCCCCCCCCTCCCTCTTTCCATCGTCTACCGGACCCGTTCATCCCCTTTTACGTATCTGCATATACACCCACCTTGTATGTATATGCGTCACGCTGGCACAGAGCGAATCAGTTAACCAGCAATTAGTGCATTTCTCTCTCTCTCTCTCTCGAAAATCATTCGCTTCGAACATGTGACTCGATTAGAATAATTAATCATGAATAATTCTGTAAAATTTTACTAAAATTACATTTCCTTTTACAAAAAATATTCAGTGCTTATTGCTCGTACCATTTTCAGAATCGTTCGCATATAAAAATGTCAAAATTTTGATACACTAAGAAAAGAGAATAATTGAATCAACCAAATGTCTTCGTGGAATACGTCCGATGCAATATTCTGTTATACTAAATATTCATTTCATAGAATGAAAAATATCCCGAGTTTATTCAACAAAATTCATTCCGTCGAATTCAATACGTTACTTTTGTTTAGCGGAATAAAATAAATGATTCGTGCACACGAAAACCCTTTTACGAATGAATAAAATATTTCTTTCGACCTACTCTGCGAAGCCTTGGTTAATTCAACTAAACTCTGTTCTCGGTGTAATATTTCAGTTTTCTAATTATCCCATTGCAATATTGATGTGAAACTCGAACGTGCATTTTTAATAACGCTACCGAACTTTGTTGAATTCGACAAGAAGAGAAATATCCCATCGAATAGTAATCGGACAGAAGCATATCGTTATTGTCATGTGTCAACGAGGAATACAAAAATAATGGGAGACCGACGAAAAATTAGTAGCTCCACGGTTATCAAATGCCTCGAAAGAGTGCAAAATCTCAATGTAGAAAAACATCCGTTGAGACAAGATTGGGTTACGAGACCCGGAATGAAAAATTCTTCACTGATTTATCACTGCATCGAATCGTTGATGCAGCAGTGTCAAGCGAGATCCTTGTCCAATGAAAAGGGACAGCTAATGAAAGCTACAAAATAAAAAATGAAAAAATGTCGAGTAATTATTGACGAAACGTCGATGCGGGACTAGTGTTCCATGAATCAATGAACTCGAGCACAGATGATTGATCTGACGACTCCACGATCTTTTTCCAGCGACTATCTAAATTGGGTATTCATAATTCATTGATACCTCATTAACGATTTTTCTGAGAGCAACACGCACAAAGACTTTTCTCTTCAGAATATCGCACCAAGTATCTATTCGATGAAAGTAGAGGAAGAATTTTTGAACCCTCGTTACGTATATACAGGTAAAATCACAGCCTGGAACTCCAAACAAGTAACAAAGCTTTCAGTAGCTTGAAATGGTAACGCGGATGTTGGGAGGGGTGCGAAAAGCCAGGCGCCACCACGCGGTCAACGTAATATGCTGGATGTGGTGTCGGGTGGCTAGCGCAGACGACGACCCTGCTCTCAGTCCTCGCGTTTACTCTCTATCTTTCTCTTCTAATCTCTTTCTCTCTCACTCTCTGTTTCACTCTGCTGGACGTCTATATGCAGCATCAAGGATCCCCAACATTTGCGAAACACCGGGGCCTCTAACGCTTATGTATTATGTATAACACCATCCCGCCACACACAGTCCGCCATGATATTTCCCGTGAATAACGCATACACGTATCGTTAATATTCCAACGTTGATTATTAATCCAGCAGGTGTTGTCGAGTCACCAGACGACTAGTCAATTTACCTCGTTCTCTGCGTACACCAACATTCTCTCTGTATATCTATATCGAGGTCCTTTATTCTGGACTGTCCAGTCAAATTTATTACTAGCCGAGTTTGGTAACTTTCGCAGTGATCCTTTGAAAGCTTGGCTTTATAAGTTAAGCCGCGAGAAGTCCAAGAGAATTCGAAGGTCCTTTGCAGTGGCACCTTATTACTGGTCTTAATTAAGAATTCTTGGAGCAAGCATCCACGAAACTGATTCCTGATAGAAACTTTCGGTGGATCTGATGCCCATTTTTTTTTTTTTTTTTGCAGAATTTAGTACTGAATCAATCAATTCGGAATAATTATTTAGAATCGCTGATTTACAGGAATGAGATTCGTTCGCATTTTGCGGTACAACTAGTGTATCGCTTTTGTTGAGTAATTCGATAGATTCATGAATTTAAAATGTTAGGATAGTGCAGTTTTTCATTGTCAAAGACGATTCGGTTGTCGAGATGGATGGGAAAAGAAGGACATTCAAACCCTCTGGGTACTTTGGCTCGTTTAAGGAGAGAAGAGACATCGAAGAGAAGAGGACAACTGGCGTTTCTCTCGAGTTATATATCTCTTTCTCTCGATAGTTTTCGCCTCTTCAAGGCTTCGAAACGAGTATGTATCTTTATCAATTCATGGATAGTCTCAAATGGGAAAACGTCGAGAGTGCATGCTCCGATGTTTCCACACCGATTGGAAAGTCTCAACTGCCAAGGGACTCTCGAAGAGTAACGTGTGTCTCTCGATATATATGTATATCCCTGACGATTGCCACTTCTGTTTTCTCTCATGCGACAGTGTTATATTCATCAGACGATCGATGAGATATTCATTTTTACGAGTATAATATAAGCGTTATTCTGTCGTTCAAAGAACCCGGAAATATACCATTCATATCGTGTTTGATAAATGATCGAATAATAAATGACAATCGAGCCCACTTATCGTCGAAGTCTTTAATACATATACTCGATTATATATGCGCGTGCATTAACCTTTATTCTCAAGCACTTAGAGGCAAATTTATGATGATGCTTTTCTATAATCGTATACAATTTTCTTTTCCACCCATTTTCAGTAAAACCCAGCAATTTTTTTCTCTTCTCATCATTCGTGGATAAATATTTTTTCAAGAAACTCTATGGCTTCGATGTTCATTTGATTGCTATACACATCGAACGATCGTCGGGACAAAACGTTATCGATATGATTACAAGTCCAAATACAATCGTTCGGGCCTCGCGAACTCCTTTAATGCGATCGCGTGTCGTTTGGCGTCGAGACAGATAAGTGAAGGAATTGATAAATTGATGGACGCGACAGTGAATGAACATTGTCAGTATTGCTAATGGCGGGGATGGCGAAGGGAGTAAGGGTGCGAGAGAAGGAGAGCGCGGGGAAGAGAGAAGAAAAAACGATGCGAGTTGGCGGCGACAGCTCATCAGGGGAAGGGATGGAGTGAATGGAGATAGCTGGTATGTATAGTAACGAGAAGAGAGGAAAACCTAGTTACCCGTTGGCAGCACCACCATCGAGTACTTTGCCAGTGTCCCTCATGTCCTTCCTGTTCGGATATACGATGCCTCTTCGTTACGAATCACAAATGTATTTTCCCTTTTCGTGTTAACGTTGAAATTTTCTTTCAATCAAAATTTCATTTCCCTAATTATTATTCTTTTTTTTTTTTTAGATAATACTTGTTCGAGAATGAATTCGATCTTCGTTGTAAAGTTGAAAAATGATATTTTTATCGAACTTTCGATCGATCGGTAATTGCCTTAAAAAAATATTCCAAATTTCATTCCCGGGTACAAGAGGCAATGAAAAAAGGGAATTTTACAACTAGAAGCTCAGCGTGAAAATGGCTGCGAAAGTGCGTCGACGTTAATGTAATTCAGTTTTTTTTTTTTTAGCGTATTACGTTGAATGCGCAGATGGTAAATTTATTTTTCATTGAGTTTCGAGCGACAGAGCATTGTCGTTAGGGGGGGTTCCATTATATTTCGATAAACTTGTTGCGCTCACTCTGATTTATAGAGTCAATGACAAAACGTAATAGCATCGTTTGAGTATCAGATGACGATTGTTATTCGGACAAACAATGTTCAGACCTTATTGCCAACAAATGTTTCATTAAATACCGACAGAATTGAATAACAAATAGAGCCAATCACATTGTTTCCCTTTATATTTTCTTATTGATGTGAAAACTCACGATGATCGAATGTAAGTTTGATCAGATTGTAAATTCGATGGTATCGAATCAAACGTGAGATGCGCTCGACTGACAGACCAAGAAAAATGTAGAGGAAAATTCTGTGAATATCTTCAATTTATTTGCTTTCTTATTTTCCTTTTGGTTATCCCGGAATATATAGCTCTTCGCTATCGTACGTCAGTCTGAAATTTGATTAGGTAAATAATATTGGATATTCCATCGTAGAGGGGTGTATCGAAGCAAATAAATCGACGTGTACTCATAAATCTATATGGCTACGTGTATTATATGTCTATATCTGGGATGTATATATACACATATGAAAGTTGGTTATGGTCTAGAGAATGTCATCGTCAAGAAGAACTCGCTGTGACTATGTCGCTTTTTTTTAATCCTTTTTCCTACTCGACGTCACGGTTTTTTCGATGCATCCGTTTATTTTCTCCTTTCATTTTTTACTCTCGTTAGTATGATCGAAGAGATTTATCATCTGCTTTGTCCCAATAACGTCGACGACATTGAGTGCTCTGCTTTCCTTCCTTCTCCTCTTCTCCCTCCCTCTCTCTCTCTCTCTCTTGCTTTAGTGAAATAGAGAGCCTGGAGAGGGAATCGATACTCCCTCGATACTGACATCGAAGGCATCTCGGGTTCTCTAACACTCTTGTGTCGGATCGTCATACTTAAAGCCCATGAACATACGTATACACGGAGATATATCACAGACAGGTTGTGTTCAGTATCAAGCTTTTCGTCTCCTATTTCAGCGTGCCTTTTTCATTCTTACTCCACGCTGATAGCTATCCCTGCTGCTTTTTCTCTCGAATTCTTTCCGACTCATGAAACGTAGTAATTTTCAAACGAAAAAAAGTTGCCTGGAGAACAAACAATCATTCATTCGTCTGCTTGCAGACTTCTACGTCTATTTACAATTTACAGACTGTCTCGCGAGTGGTGCCTGAACTGTTTCAACCGATTGTAAACTATGGGAAAAAGAAAATTCTGGTCCATTTTGCATAGGTCCGCTTTGACTTTCTGGTCCAGCGGTTGGGTCGTCACTGGGTTTCTAAATATTTCGTGAGCATCTCATCGGAGGAAAAAACGTAAAAGAATTTTTCACTTCAAAGTTCTTGTGATGTTGATGTTAATTCAGAGGGTGAATTTTGAGGCATATTCTGCACAGGATGCTCGAAATCTTATGCTGGCCGAGTTGCGTATCAACAGTTACACAGAATATAAAGAGTTGAGAAAGTTGTCAGTGTTTACGACGTAGCTAACTTCAACTTTAGTGAGTGACTGGAGTGTGTTGCCCTAATCTTGAGAGTTTCGTGAAAAATTAAAGAAAAAACGCACCTCCTCTCAGGGGAGAAGTGACAGGAGAGTTGAAGGAAACATTGAGTGCTGGAGAAAAAGGGATGCAAATAGAGGCCCTGAGTGGTGAAGGCACTTTTGCTAATACGAGCTGGGAAAACATCGTCACAAAAACTCTCGTAGACTCTTATGATCTTTCTTTCAGGAAAAGCCAGCATCTACCTTTGAATATTCATGCTGCGATTGTTTGTCCGGGTATTTTCAAACGCAAATCGCGCTTTCTTCGGATACACTAAGGTTTTTGTAGGACTCTATATAGGCGGAGGTTTGTTTAATATTAAATTTCGCCGAGGACAAAAGAAGATCTGTAGCGAGTGATGGCGGTGGGTGGGAAATTTATTCGCGTTTGAGAATCACTGTAATAATATAAAACGAGAATAACAGAGCGCATGAGAGAGAGAGAGAGAGAGAGAGAGAGAGAGAGAGAGAGAGAGTCCATTAGACCTTGGCATGTGAACGACAAGGGCTAGAACTATAGTAACGAAAGAATGACAGAGAGATAGGGAGGAAGAGAAAGAGAGAGAGAGAGGGTTAGAAGACGTCGAGGAAGGAGGATGGAACAGTTGGCGCTACAACTTGGTCGGCTGTTGTTTGCTGACAGTCGTTACTAGTGAGTGCTAGTAATAGGGACTAGAACGAGACAAGTACAGGTCTGATATTCTCAACGATTATATATATTTATATATATAATATGCAAGCTACAAGAGAAGAGCCACCAACGAACAGACGATTGGAGGATCCAAAACTTGTGAGTCTATGGAAGCCAGTAAGAGATGGAATCCCTTTAGCTAAAAGTGGTTGCCTTTTGCTGAAGACTCTGATGGCCTCACCGGCATATACACATACCCATTTTACTTGCCATGCCGGTGAAGACCTCGTTAGAAACCGTCTGCTCTAGAATCGATGTAGCTTCCACACAAATGCATCCAACTTACAACTATGAGCGAACATCGAAACGTGTTCCAATGTACTCTCGTCTTTCTCCGTATAATGAAAAGAGAATTCCCGGGACCACTATTCAGTTCAAGCCATCGGAGGGACCCTGCCACGATAAACTCAGGATTTCACTTGCACCATTAGACAAAATGTACACGTTCCAGGTAAAATCACAGCTTTCGACTATTTACTTCTCTCGACGCCAAAACGTATTCGAAGTATTTCAACTGGCACCAGAGTTTAATATACAACTCGATCTAATCGATAAATTATCAATCGAAGAATTTCTGCAAAGTGATATCAATGAAAATTCATCTCAACTGATGATCAGAATTTGACGATATTACATTCAAAGGAACAATTGAAAGATCGACTCACCGTCCAAGTAGAAGTAACTGGTGGCATTGTAAAGATTCGTAACGATTGGCTTGATGTTGTCGAAGGTCATGGTCCGAAGAGCATTATCGCGAAGATCAAGGAAGTAGACACTGGTAGCTCCAGCCAAAAAATCAGGCTCAAGGTTCACCAGTTTGTTCTCGCTGAGTCGAAGTTTTCGTAGATTTCTCATACCGTCTAAGGCTTTTTCGGATATATATTCGATCTGATTTTGATCTAGCTCGAGCTCCCGAAGCTCCGGCATTTCGACGAAGCTTCGATCGCCAATCATCGATATAAGGTTGCTGCGAAGATCGAGCCTCGTGAGACCCGAGAGCCCATTAAAACTGTCACTCGTTATAACTGAAATATGATTCCCGCTGAGTTCTAACTCTTGAAGCGAGGTAAGGTGCTTGAACGCCTTGTCATGAAGGATCGTTATGTTGTTACGATTCAAAAAGAGCTTTTTCAGTGACGGAAGATTTATGAATACATCCCTGGAAAGAGAAATAAAACAAAAGAGATGGTTGAAAATGGGACTAAAATGTAACAGATCGATCGGGTAATTGGATCGAGGCTATTTCCAGCGCATGCGGCTGTATTTCGAAACGTATTAGCGAATGAGTGTTAAGTTAACTCACCTGTTAACTTCGGCGATGCGATTTTCATCGAGATTAACGATGCTCAGATTCTTCATGTTCTCGAAGGCCCATTTTTTCAACACGAATATCATATTTCTGCTAAGATTTATTTCGACGATGCTCGACATATTTGAGAAGGCATGCTCAACTATTTCATGAATTTTTGCATACTGAACAGTCACGACTTGAAGATTTTTCAGTTGTTTGAACGCCTGCGTCGGTACGTAAGTAAAACTACCGCTGTGTTTAACAGTAAATGTTAATTTGTCGATCGAAGGTTGTGCAGCAAATTCCGACCAGATAGGATCGTCGATATCAAACTTGTTGAATACCACGCAATTAGCATCGGTCGAATTTTTCATAAAATGTTTAACGCAGTAGCAATAAATCGGGATGTCTCGTCTCTCGAGATCGCAGATATTCACTTCTTTCACATCCTTCGTCGTCTTCTTTTTACTCCGTGACTTAGCCAGGGCTCCGTGACCCAGAGACAGCACAACGAACAGACACAGTTGGATCGTCAAAGTAATTCTCGTCAGATTTTTCATCTTGTCGAATCTGAAATCAGATCAAATTATACGAATTTATTAAAAAAGAGTTGTCCCCCGTCAAATGCATGAAATGTAGCAATTGCTTCAAACACAAAAGTGGTTTTACCATTGGGAGGAAAAACATAAAATCCTGTTGTTTTGTCTTTGGATATAAAAATTCCAAGATCATTCGGATGTAAACAAATTATTCGGACAGAAATCTCAATTTCATTGCACAGCTTCGTAGTTGACTTCAAGAGCTTCCAGCAATGCTACTCTTCAGGATTTTCAACCAAGTATCTTTCGAGTTATCATGGCCTAATATTTTGCCATAATTCGACTGCCACTTCTACTCTCAGTATGACTCCCCATATAATCTCAATACTATGGGATAATCCAGTTTTATTAATATTGCAAACACCATCGCTGTTTGAAAGAAAAGTTTCCAAGGATTAAATCGAAAGGGCTGAGTGTTTGAAACGTATAATTAGTAATGCAACTGATAAATGTTGCTGACGATGTCGAGGGTTGAATCGATCGATCGATCCAAGTTTCTTGACAGTAATTGAAGTGAAGCAAGACGGCGTGGGATTCCCAGACTTGCCAAGCAAAGTCCGGAGATCTGAGAGTTAACGAACCGGTGAGCATGTACAATGCGATGCACAAACAATGTCTCTCTTTCTCTGGCTCGCTCGTGAATATATATATATATATCTGTAAGTTGGATACTGTTGATTTTCTTTGTCCCCGAATGTCGCAATAATGTCGAGCATCTGTATATCTAGATCCTGACCATCGGGCTTGAAAGCGACAAAAGCCAGGGCTCGATCGAGCAGAGTATACAGCCGAGAAAGTGAGGCTAGTGAAGCATAGATGGTAAGGAAAGGGAGAGAATATAGTCGCGTCTGATGTTACTTCGTGGCATCGTCGATAGGGAGGAGTGTTGATTCGATTTTGCGGTTTGAACACAGGGCAAAGTCTTGATCACAGTTCCTGACCGAGCACTTCCTTCTGCTCTCAGTGGTCTCTCTTTCTCTCTTGCTCCCCCCTCTTTTCTTTCTCTGTCGCTCGCTCTCTTTCCGTGTACTCGACGTACTCAAAGTCTCCGATCGCGTAGTGTCGTCTCAACGACGCGTGTGTCGACGACGCGAGCAGCACAGCTTGGGTTCAATACAATTTGCTTCAGCGATCCAGAAAAAAAAAAGTAATAATAAAAATCGTAGTCTCACGCCCGGTAAGTCGGGTTCGCCGGGGTAGCCTGGCATTTCCCGGCTGTAAAAATAATAAAGCAAAAGTATGTGAAGGGTATAGATATTGAATATGAACGTGTGGGCAATGAGAGAGGAAAAAAAATGTAGGTTGAGGGTGGCAAAAGCCGTTTTGCGGTTGTTGATGACGAGAGAGAGAGAGAGAGAGAGAGTGCAGGCCTTTTTCATTGAGACACTCTGAATGAGGGGATCTAAAAACATGCAAAGAGTTATGAGGAAAAGAGTAAAAGAGCGAAGGACGAGAGCAAAGGGAAGAAGAATGGGGTACACACATTCACACACGCACACTTTCGTATGCACACTCGTGCGTGCTAAGGGTTAATGATAAAATATGATGTGTATATGTATATACAGGTTTATGAAATAAAAATAAAAACGATTCAAAAGGGGACTAGGAAAGGGTGTTGAGGAATAGGTGCGAAGAGGCGAGAGATCACACAGGAAAATAATAATAATAAAGAGAGAGGGAAGTGACGCGCTCGAACGCCTCCTTGACGGTTTGTTCCTCGTTTTTTTTTTTTTTCCTTTCGCCCTCTTTCTTCGTGCACGAAGAACCCTGAGGGTGAAACAAAAAAGAAAGACGCGAGTCGCCAAGAGGGAGATGGAAGGAAGAGGAAGAGGGAACATCGCAGCACGCTTTTCGAACAGAAACGAGACCCTTGCGAATGTCCGTCGGTTTCTCTCGGACTTTCTCTCTCCCTCATCTTTCTTTTCCTCTTAACCCCTTGTCCCGGAGAAGCTTTGAAAAATTATTCTCTCGAGTGGAAAGTTGCATAATCCACCTCATCTTCACTGTCGCTGTTCTTACTCCTCTTTTTTTTTTTATATCCATATACCACTCTGGATTAGTTATCCTTTATTTTTAAATAAACTTTCTAAGCGTACAACATCTCAAGTTTGTACATACGTACGTATGAGAAATTTAGTCAATGAATATATCAAATGGAAGCGAAAAAAGCAGAGAATGATTCCTAAATAGCTTGCATCGCACCATTTCCTCACGAAATACATTTAATATTTTAAAAACTCATTGAAGGCATGTCTCACGAAACTCAAGAAGAGATTCCGAGATATTTTGATAAAATGTTGAGTTTCGATATTATCTCTTTCGCTTCAAGTTCAATGTGTCTTTTACGAAAGACCAGCATACATGCTACGCGTATATATACATATATCTCCGTGGTAGTTGCCGGAGGACGCGAGTTTAGCTTGCTCTCGTTGTCTGCTAGGAGAGATCCACAGCCTCGTGTATTTGGGAGCCATTAAAACTTTGTTATACGGAAGACACGAGTGTACGGGAAACAGGGAATTTTCTGTCTCTCTCCATCGTTCTTTCTTTCCGTCTCACTCGAGTGGTGCTTCCTCCTGCTTCGTGTGGCTTTAGCTCATTTCGTTATCTCCCTCTTTCTCGTACTGTCTTTAACGCGGGTGGCTTTTCCGCGAGCTTTCTACACCGAATAGGATGAGAGTAAAATGGTAGAGATACTATGAGAGAAGGTCGAAAAGTTTCAAACTCTCGCTTCTTCTCCTTTCCTCTTTCTCCATCTCATTTTCCATCGTACCTTTCTACGAGCTTCCATCTCTCTCTTTTTTCCTCTTCTGTTTTCATGCCCAGCCACGTTATTCCTCTTTCTCTCTTTCTCCACCTGCCTTATACTCTTCCCTCTTGATCTCCTCGCGCACCTTTTGGCAGCATGTGCAAAACTCAACTCTTCCAGTTATGACCGTCAAAGAGATTTGCCAGCCACAACCCTCACGTACTCCCAACCTCGATAAAAGTACAACCAAGCACTTTCTTCTACTGGCCTCTCGTACTTTTACTCCGGCAATTATCCTCCTACTTTTACAATTTATTGTTACAAGAGTAACTTTATCAACTTCATGATATTTCTGACTTTCATGATGCTAAGCACATTTTTTTTTCTTCCTGTTAGTACAGAGCAAACGTCGCAATTTCCATTCCCATCCCTCGCTCGAATAGGGGGAAGGAGGGGGGGGGGAGGCGAGAGAGATAAGATGTACACAAGAATTTTAAAGAATGCGAACTACAAAGATTTTCGTTCGCGATGAGTACCGGCTTCATGGATGCGAAAATTGTTCAAACAATTTCGTTACCAAGTTTCGAGAGCGCAACTGAGACCTTTGATGGATGGATACGAGGCAAATTCTCTCTTCCTTTTAATCACCATCAATAATAAATCATTTTCTACAGTAATTTGATTTTAATACCTCGCTATTTGTACTATCAAACTTAATGGAGATTCAATTAAAATTAATATCTCAACGCATTGTGGTTCAACATTTTTTGTCTCAAATTGTCACTGAGATTTTCATCATCGGCAGAGAAAAATCATTAACTCGATTTTCACTCGTACATATTTACGAAAAAATGAGTTTTCGAAACGAACAGAAGATCATAAACAACCGTTAATTCAATATCGTACTGCGAATTTCCATAACTCTTCAGTGATAAGCTTAAACAATTTTGGAATAGTAAAAAAAAAATTGATATTATTATGTCATAAAGGTTGTCTAGTCGACTTGGATCGTCTTTTATATTCAAGAAGGTTATGTGTGCTGTGGGTAGCTAACCGTGAAGAGCTTGATAACAGGTGAAAGAAGGAAACTTGGAGGAGTTATCCTTCGTTACACCACCAGAGAGAAAGAATTTTTTTTTTCTCACTCCATCTCTTCGCGGTTTCTCGGGGATCCGTGGTGCGTGTACTCTCTACACCGCCCAGCTAGTCGCCTCGTCGAGGAAAAACTTTTAAATTAAATTCTTCGAAAATATCACGGACGTAAGTTGGGTTAGGTAACCTCCTCGTAGATTTCATGTCATGCTAAAGTACAAGAGGAAGATTTCGACCATCCTCCTCGAATATTTGCGAGTGTGGGTAATATTAAAGAACTACAAAAAATGATTAATTCCATGAATTTTCTTTTACTTACACAAGTACTAACCCTCAAACTCTCGTTTCCACTTGTCCGACTTTGCATTCGTTATGTCCGTTGAATTGCCAAGAAAAATATTAAATTATCATAAAACAAAACTTTTCATTCATGAATTTGCTCGTGATAAATAGATTCCATGACTGTTAATTTTTAGATCAATCTTGAATTATGGTTTGAGAAGAATTTTAATCATAAGACTGTCCGATGAAAATGGATCTCATCAACGCGAGGATTTGAACATTCTACTGGTGATAATTTATCATTTGCAATTCAATCTGTGAATGTTGAATGATTTCATTAAAACTAATATGAATTTTTCCGTGACGACATGTTTCGTTATGAAGCGTGATTGAATCAATTCGCCTCGAAGTGCTCATGTATCGGAGACAAAATGAGTTTAGTGATCCAAACGGTATTAATGGAATGATGAAAAATTATAAAGATCTTTCATAATTGGCACTTACTAGAGATTGGTAGGTTACTATACGAGAAAGCTCCCTTTAATATATTGATCCCTGAAACTATCGGCATCTCATTTCTCTTTTACGCGATAGAGGGTGCAGAGAGCGAGAGAGCCGAATAGAGGCAACAAGAAAGAGGAAGAAGGGTGTCGAATTTTGAAGAAATATAGTCGTTGATCCCGAAACCAGAGAACGTCGACGACGCCGAGGACGGCGACGACGACGACGTCGACGACAACGACGAAGGAGAAGAAGAAGGGGAATGAGAAATCTACGGAATAATTCGTGGATCCTAGCAGGAATCTCTCCTTAATTAGAATCTTATCGGAATGCGGGGATCCAGACGCAACTTCTCCGCGGTCTTACACATCCATCGTCTTGCTTTTGCCTCCGGATACCGGGTGTTCCGAGGATAAAAGCAAACAAAAAGGATGTTATATATCTATATATATATATCCTGGCAAAAGATGTGTAAATATTCCAAAATATTTGAATTTTCCAGATTGTATAAGAGGTAGAAAAGTTCAACTATAAGGTTGTACAAAGAAAACTTTTTGTAGGATGTTGGGGGCGTATCAGAAGCGATGAAAAACAGAGGTAAAGGAAGAGATATATAAGAGCAGAGAGAAAGAGTGGACTCGGTTTGGAAGATTTTCAACATCTTACGGTGAACTTTGGTCCAGAGCAAAGTTGCGCGGCCTGTTTGATGGTAGAAACTCTCCGAGTGTCGACTAAACGTCGAGAGCTGATGGCGAAATGTCGAAAGTAGATTTAAAAAAAGAAAAAAGGAATAAAAAAGCAATAGGAGAGGTGCAGGAGTTTGACAAACCTGGTGCAACGTCCCTGACACTTCTCGAGACTCATATCTTGATCTTTCTGTATTTTGTACTGCTTGGACTTGTATTCAACATTATGCTCAGCGTCCACACTGCGCTATCAGCCACGTACTTATGCACTTTGAAGACGAGTAGAACGAAGAGAGAGAGAGAGAGAGAGCCAGCGACGGGATCATACATACACTCAACTTTGTAGAAATCAGAAAACTTTACTCTCCTGGAGCTACCGGGAAAGTATGTAAAGAGAAGTGTGCAAGGAAGCGTTGCATCCGAAGTGCAACGAAGAAACGTCGCCCGGGGTCCTCAAACCTTTTGCGTCTCTCTTTTACTGTCTCTCTCTATCTCTATCTTTTGACCTCTCTTTTCAGTTGCAACTGTGCAGGAGTCAGAAGAGCATGAATACCAGGGACTATGTAGGATTCCCGATAACGTTTGGCTTTATCTATTAAGTTACTGGTAAAGTTCCAAGTTGAGAGTGCGGTTTACTTTTCTTCTCTCTCTCTCTCTCTCTCTACTCCGCATCGAGAGATTTTAGACCAAAGTACTCGATCCAGCACGCGCGAGCCAGATCCTCTTTTCCTCCGGTTGCTTTCCACATACATATGTATAGATGACTATAGATTATGTATGCATGGAAAAAGTGGCCAACAAAATGGCGTAAGCTACGGAATGCAAAATGAAAAGAGATGTCGGTTGAGCCTTTTTGTCTCCGAGGGCGATAACCTGTTCCCTGCTCTTCCCTTATCTGCTACGCTTTTTTTTTCTTTCAACCCCCTTGAAAAATTGAGTTTTCCTCTTAACAGGGCTCAGACGCTTTTTTTTTCTTAAGTCCTTTCGACATTCTGTGAAAAAGTTTTCATCGTTCGGCGTACTACATTAGTGGGGGGGATCGGGGGGCGGACTTTCTTGAAAGACACGTGGTCTCAAGTGGCCTAGCGCTACATTTTCATCACTGACACTTCAACAGCTTATATCGATGATCCTCGGCTAAATGAAGATCGAAAAGAACGAGAAAAGAAGAGCAGAGGACCCGAGTCTCAACCGGATATATATTCATACGCCTCTGCGCGCAGTGTGAATCGTACAATTTCAATCTCCACTCAACCGTAATTAATAGAATTAGTAGCAGGGGCTGCTAGGACGACTAAGACTTCGAGATCTAGCGCTTGATGACATGACGAGATTGCCGACAATATAGCAACATGATTAAAGTGTTGACATAGCGCTTTTGATAGTGATACACTCTATAGCTGTTAAAGAGTAACTAGCTCTGAGATCTGTTTACTCTGGTACTCTCTTAATTGGACCGTACGTGGTAAATTGGAAGAGAAAGAGAGATAGAGACGGATAAAGACAGAGAGAAAGACGAAGACACCAAGATGTTGTGTTATCGATCAGATTGGATTAATTGGAAAGCTCGCTGTACTCTCTTGCCCTGTAAACGTCGTAACGTCGCGATGTACGGACGTGATACATGACTTATGTACAGAGCCCCTGCATGTATCCCATCAGGAATCAAGAGTCTTCTCTTTTCCTGCTAAATTTCATGGGGTTAAAATACGAAATTGCCGATGCACGTATAACGCTTCGTTGCCTTTCGATTTGTCGATAATCAAGTTCTTCGGGAGTTCAACAATACCCCAGACAGTTTCTCTATACAAATATTTATTATATATACATGTATATATCTGTTAGTTTATTACGCAATGCCCTGAATGTATCAACAACAATGGATCGGTGACCTGTAAAATATCAGTGACGCACGAGAAACATATTTGAATGACAAGCTATCTGGTCCTTGAATCGTATGATTGCATCATTATTTGATCATATCAGATACTAAACCATGTGAAACAGGGAATGGTTCCTCTCATTTCATACCTGTTAGTATCATTATTTTTTATTTCCTTCCAAATAATAATTAAGATGATCAAAAAATGCTGCAGCTCTCATTTGATCGTTCTCGATCGTTTTTCTCATAATTAATCAAGATCAAATTTATTTGAAGTTACGTTTTCTCCGATTTTTCGAGTGTCTGTGTATAGGGAAAGGGCAATAAAGACTTGTTGCAGTTATAATACTGCTGCTTTTTCGCTCGGATTGCCGGGCGACGAGCCAATCGCTGTTTCGCCGAGTCGACGAATATTCGAGTATAACGTTTTACCAACTTTCGCTATTCCCGGTAAAAAGGATGCGATCATCGACTACTTTATAAATAAACGATAATGGTCGTTATGTGCCAAAGAACTTTGAATAGACTAATATTTTTGGTCTCTGTAAAAATCATCGCGTCAAACCGTGGGAATGACACACGTGAACATCAACATCGATATCATTTGTTTGTAATATTATTTTAGCAATCCAATGGAAATTTCGGCGAAGAGTTCAATAGTAATTTTGTCTTTTAACGTTGTAATAATAATTTCGATACAATTTCAAAGTGTTTCAATATTTGCTCGCAGAAATATTGATGAATCGAGAATACCCGCTGGTAAATCAAATATTGAATTTCATCGTATTACAAATTATTTTGTGAATTGTTTCGATGCATCGGGAATTATTATGATCTTCGATATTTGATGGAAGCAATTAATCTCATGAAAACACGAATTACAGTAATTGAACGCGCGCTTATTTTTCATTTCTTTTCAGTAGAAAATAAAATTAAAATATCAGTAGATACCGAGCTCTGAACGAATCAAAATTACGGATATATCTTCATGAAAATAAAATCGTACAAAAACTTTAAACTGCTAAATTAAAAATGTGACCTTCTCTGGTAAGAAACAAAAAAAAAAAAACTTTTACGTTTTCGTACAGGGTTGAAATTCGAGAAAACGCTCAACGAATTGCGACCGAGAGATAGATATACACGGAGTTTCTCGTGATTATGAAGCCATTTCGTTCGCCCCGAAGTGTCTCTCATTTGGATGAATCGAGGATTATGTCACGCGTTGCCGTTTTCGCGAGGAGGTTTGGATAATATGAGAGAATCTACCATGTAGACGATGTTAACGAGAGAAGAGTGCGAGAGAGTTTCGAGTCGGAGAAGAGGACGGTGTAACAGTCTGAAAATAGACGTGACTCCCATAGCTCGACCACGTACTACACGATTCTCGCGAATAATGAAAATTATTTCAGTGGTGGTATACGGTGTTAATGCCATTCGCCGCGTGACAAATGTAATATGTGTCATTAAAACTAGTATGCGATTGCGTAAACGAGGCCATCCTGCAGGTTTTTCACCCGAGTCTCGCGCTCCGAGAGGATTGTCGGGGTGTTCTTTATTCCGATATTTGAGCCGAGAGTCGTAAAAGTTTATGAACTGCCGCTTAAAACGTGTTAAGGCGTCGCGGTTATTAATTAAGGGCAGGCTTCATGAAGAACTTGCTGATCCGTTGTCCTCTTTAATAAATAAGTCTCTCGATCATTGACTCAACACGATTTAAAACGAAATTGAGAATTCGTAGTATTCTTCATCTATAGTATACTGGGTATAGAGATGCGGTCGAACCAGAAATCGGCAACGTTCGAAAAACCAGAGACAATCGTCGTCCGAAAGATCGAGGGTGACTTGCGAACGCTGTCCGATCGATTTTCGCAAGGTCAAAAGTCTCAATTCCTCAACTAGAGATCAACTGACAAACTCCAAGAAGACTTGCGAGATTTGTACACTTGGAAGTCTTAGACTGACGTGGATTACGCGCATTTATTTCGTTCAAAACTGTTGATCTCTCTCTGTTTGTTGATGTTTCTCTCTCTTCCAAAAAGCCATACACTTCACAAATATATAGTAAGTATATATACTTTTGGATTGAGAAGTAAGTTTCTGTGGCAATTCTGCCATGTTGGTGAAATGTGCAACGGTTATTTTGTGTTTTAGCCACAAAAAAGGAGGGAGGAGAAAGGTCCGTTGAACCGAGTGATCCGAAATTTAGCTCGAAGCAAGTTTCTACCTCTCTAGTTTATAAGACCTCGGAACTAAGAAAGCTTTGGTGTAGTATCTATGTACGGAGGTGTGTGTGTGTATAGATAGACGTTGGTGTATTCTATAGATCTTAGAAAAGGATCGATGGCAGCGAGATTCCGTACGAAGTTTAGCACAGCTCTTCGCCTGGCTTGGGATGTCTGCTTTTTATCTTATAACAAGAGTAACTGCGCGATCGTTTCTCAGAGAGATCTTTCGCACACGAGTGTGTATGGGGTGCTTCGCATCTACGAGCGATTATCTCTTTTCCGCGTTCCGATAACGACCATCGATCCCCTCCGAGTACGGGATCGTTAATGTTGAAAAGCTAACGAGTTCTATGGCCACATTTCCTTTTGCTTCTTCGTCCTCTCCAAGAGGCACCCACAATGCCGTCTTTTGTTGCGTTTGGACAAGACAACTCTGAGATATATTTTCGAGCTATGATTCGTTGGAGAAAAAGACATGATCGAATAGGGATAATGGCGGAAAGAGAGAATGATTTGTGTTCGGCTGATTTTTTTTTTTATTTTTATTTTATTTTTTATTGGTAAAAATATGGACCGAGTTTGTGAGAAAGAGCGTTAGGGAGTTTGCGGTATGCCAAATAACGTCAATACTTATGAACTGGATTTGAAAATATGAAAACAAAAATAACGCTGTGTGTAAACGGTTCGACTCAGCTTCGAGAATCGTATATAAATGATAAATAATGAATCGACGCTGAGCATGTAGAGCCACCAGAATCGAATTGGTGCCTGGTTCCATTCGGTGACGTCTTTTCAAGAGATAATCCCTTAGTCTGTTCCGAGCGTTGAGAAAAATCGGGAATTGTCTCTTGAAGCAGCATTCATAGTCGATCGAGCGTGTTCAAAGGGAATGAAATAAAAATAAGAAAGTTGATCGTCGCGCCAGGAATGCGTTCGTTCGAAGGCAATTTCGATGCATCGACACCCACTTTTCTTCTTTTTCTTGCCTCCCCTTCGCTTTTTTCTTGTTTGCTTTCTCCATAGCTTTATCCTTTCTCTCTGCTTCTCATTCGTGTTGCCTTCTCATGCTCCTTTTCAACCGGCAAGGAAAGTACATTTCCTCTGGTATATATACGTGGGATTCTCATCTCCAGGATTTCTCTCTCGTCTTTTCTGAGCATAATGTACGTGTGTACGTGAACTCACACAAACAGGAATATCACCGTTTCAAGAAGCTTAGTGACTTCCGGTATGGAAGACTTTGACCTGTATGCGAAAGAAGAAAAATAATAATAATAATAATAATAATAAAAGTACTGACGAGAGAGATCGAGCGAGGACGGATTAAAAAAGCAATCGACTACGTAGTTGGACGTTATGACTCTTGCAGAAGCTTATTTTATGCCCCGCTACTTAGATATACCTTATAAAAATCTATATATCAGATATATGGATATACCGATGCGAATATTTGCCAGAGAATTTCATCAGCGTATATATGCGAGGGGCGGGGAGGGGGGGGGGGGGTGAAAGGTTGTGTTTATTTTCAAGTTTATGCGACCGCTCGTTCGAAACTTAACGGAAACTTTCCTTCTGCTTCGTCACTCGCGTCAATCTTCTTTTTTCCTGTAAACCGCTTGTTCCTACGTACGGCTCAGATCAAAAGTTATTATCGTGTCACGTGGTACGATATACAAAAGCAGTTATATCATATCCACACGCTACATGCTTATATACGAAGTAACTTTGTCCTGGTTCATAGTTGACACGACATTCTGGGATAACGTGAATTCCACAAAATATGAGGTTCTTTTGTTTTCACGAAAATCTCAGCTTGTTGCAGCTAATCCTGGCGATATTTAGGCAAAAGGATTCCTCGGTTACTCACTTCCTACGTCGGTGTTGCAAGTTTTGAGCGTATTAAGTTATATAAAGGGATTGATGTATGTGTGAGCACACGTTGAACAAATATTTGCTGCCGTATTTGCTCGAGGATAGACTGAAAGATCTGCGTAAATCCGTAACATTGCGAATCACCCAGAATCTTTTACGATTTTAGAGGAAAGAGCGAAGTGGTCGTAAACAAAAAATAATGGAACATTATAAAATTATAGTTTAGGCTGTATCGATTAAATTAAATTGTAAAATAAATACACGAGTTTCAGCAACAAAGTCGACATCGATAGCGTTGAGCTGAACCTGCGATTGAAGCACTAATTCCTAACAAGCTAAATTTTGTTTGTATACCAAGTTTTGACATTATCATTAATTCAACAATGGCTGATTCGTTGTGAAAAGCAGCGTATGTTGGTACACGAATAGATATATGGCGCGATAATATATGTTGCTACAAAGTAGACTAGCTTCAGGAGGCGTTTGTTCCCTCGTCGAAGAACAATTTCGCATGCCTTTACCCAGTCACCCATCTTTCTCTCTCTCCTGCGATCCTTTTTCCTTAGCCTCTCTTTCTTGATGCATGCTCAACTTCGAGCGTTCCTTATTTCAACATACTTCTTCTGCTTGTCTACTTCCGCATGCACGTATCTCGTAACGCTTTACGAGAAACTATATGGAAACATAGGTATAGACGAAGGGAGTTATCTATCCTGGGGATTTCTTCTTTCTCGCTCACTCCGGATTTTGTTTCTTTCCCACGGTGTCAAAGATTGGAATTGGTACGTGAATTGCGAGGTTCGGGATTGTAACCTGTGATGTATATTGGTGATAACGCTAAAGGCGGGGGATGATACAGAGAAAAAGAGTGAGAATATAGCGAGGTGAAAAAAGATCGAAATTTTTCCTTTTCGCGTGAAACGACACAAGGTTGGCAATATTCGAATGGAAACGCGCTAGTCTCCTGCCAAGAAGAGCGATGCATACGAGACCGAGAACAGAAACCAAGGGAATTGCCAACGAGAGAGGGAGGGAGAGAGAGAGGAGAGAGAAGAGGAAAACGGTAACACATAGTGCTAATTGAATTGACGCAATCTCATATGCGACGCTATGCATCTTCCTTCTCCATCTACCATCCATATTCACTTTCTCGTTCGCATGTATGCTCGATTAGCCGTTCAACCGGTGTTATATCGTCGTCGATCATTCCCGATTGTGAAATGCGACGTACACGCGACGTTACTCATCGTGCTAGTGGCTTGTCTCGAGGATCCTCTGCTCTTGTATGTTCAACATATATCTGTATTCATCGCTGTTTAACAAAAGGGCTTATAGGCAAGACAGGATGCCGTGTTGATAGATGTGGATCGTGGCCTTTTGTTCAGCACAACTCACGATAGCTGGCACTTAAATCTATCCGAACGAACGTCGATCTCTGTCGGTTAATTGCAACGGCCACGTGGAGTTTCTGGTAATTACCTCGAGTCCATGCCAACGTACATTGTACACTGACACTCCTCACGAAACTCATCATTGTGGTTAGCAAAACCATGAAATATTAAGACCTGAAATTGCCAGATCATCCTACCTCACGAGTTTCCATGAATACGGCCTCATTGAGAAAGCCGCAACATTTGTTTTGATGATGAATGTACATTTTTGACCAACTAATATACCATGATGTACTATGGAAAATACGCAAACAAGAAGGATCGAGTTGGGAATGAAACTAACGAAAGAAATATTAATCCTCCTATCAACCCTGTATCGAGCTTGATGCGTAGTAGTTGAAGTTGCCAGGATCGAATTCAATAAATTTTTTGCATGAATGATTATGGATTGAAGACCAATGACGTAATTATTACCTTATAGCTGGATAAAGGAAATTAAACTTACGAGATTGCTGTGTGTGACGAATCCGTTTGTTGAACTAACGCAACTCAGCCTCTGTCACATATGACAAGAGTATTTGCTAGCCACCGTGAAGCTGTAAACCTATTGGCTAGAACATCAAATAGAACGGATTCATCCCACTCCTGGCAGAATTGCTTGAGGTATCTATGAAGCCCTGTGAGCAGCGACACGTTAAAATGTAGCGAAATGCTCGTTACTTGTGTAGCGTATACCTTGATTAGTGATTGAGAATCGCATATTGGATGGACAACACGGCTTTGCCCTGAGACGTTAATCCAGTCACCATACTCGGAAAGGCAGTGTACGTTTGGTTCTTGTGTCCATACTAAAGCCATCATTCATCTCTCGAGCAATTATCCCTCAGAAAACCCCCATACAGAATGATATAGAATCCCTGTTGAGTGTTCCTGGTGGTTTATTTCGAAATCAAATTTCATACTGCAACCTGAAACCTGAACCCTTTCCGAGAACTCCCCCAAAGTTTAAACTTGCTGACCAATCAGCTGAATTGTTCGCTTCCATAAGGTCACAAAACAACCATAAGACAAATCCGTACTAATCGATTCCGTCCCCGAGAAAGTTTCATACCACGGTCAAAATATTTGATGTACTCGACGAAAAACGAATCAATTGCAATACGAAACTAATCGAGATAATGTAACTTGAACATCTTTCAATTTGAATCACGCGCTGCTTGGTTCTGGGTCTTATGTGGATGTGTACGTAAGCCTGAGGTGATGTTACTTCAGGAAACTGTTTCTACTGTATCAACACATCAGAATCCATCAACGTATTCGATATACCCGACAGCTATGTGTAGCAAACAACCCTCATATCTCACATGTTCATACTGAGCATTACGATAACCGTGTGCTTGCGCGGAAGCCATTCAAGCCGGAAATGTACAGTTTTTAGTTATCAACGTCAATGGCATGTTGAAATGGCCTAGTGCTCGGTGGTCTGCCGACGTGATGAGATACACAATTTAAATGTGGTGGATGCTCCGAAAAAATGACGTTATTTAGCTGAAGACACAAAAAAGTCAATTTATAATGACGGGTGGTATACGAAACTGGAAAGTTTTGATTTGGTAATAGAGTTGGAAGAACGAGAGGGTATATCAACGAGCTATCATGGTCACCATAGCTGCGCGTTACTATGCACATCGTGAGGGTGGATATCGGGGGACCGACGGGTGATCCTCCATCATCTCGTAGTGCCACAACGCTTCGGAAGCTAACGCAGCCAGCTTCACGTGTTTAACGATATTGCTCAAGATTATACGCTTGATGAGATCGTGTATATATGTATATCTCTATATTAAAGCATATATATGCTATGTAAAGCAGGGTTAATATTGAGTTTCGGTATCCGTATATCTGTATGTGTGATATCCAGGGTGTACGCGTGAGGAGAATGAGTATATGCATCGAGCGATAATAGGAGACTATGAACATGAGCATATATAGTAATCTTCCTGAAACGGGAGAGCTCGAGAGTAAACCTACCACTATCAACCTCCGAATGCTTATCGGAACTGCTAGATCCATTAATTCACTCAGAGATATCGACGTTAGTTCGCCCTTAATAAACCTGCGTGTGCATTCTAATACGTGTTACTTGAACTTGGAAAAGTACGGTCAACCCCAAGTTCACTTCTGTTTAAGACAGTTTCGTCGAGGGTAGTTACGCGCTCGGATTATGGTGCAAATTGTACACGGTTGAGTTGAGCTAAAAGAAATGAATTTTCTTCTCGTAATATATACCAACGAACTAATCAACTTGACAAGAATCAATCATCGTTAAATCCTGTTGCCTCGAGATCATATTCATAATTTAGCTGTAACTCAACATCAGCTTCATCGAATTCTCGCAGGACAACGTCATTGCTAACGCGTATCTATATTTCGCGAATTCGAACATATCCACTTCATGGAGTGTGCAAATCGCGAATGAGGGATTTGTCGAAAACACAGAGCAGATATGGAAATTCAATGCTCGGTTATGCGCCGTGGTACCTCTTCAGTTTCCTCCTTTCTGAATGCCAACGCCACAAGTCCTGAACCACCAAACCAGGCATCATCTCTCTAGGGCATATCCCTGGGCTACTGGTCATACGGATCGGTGTGGATTTGGTCGAAACGAATGATGCAAATCTACGTACGATCGTAGTAACGATATTGTGTTTATGTTCTACCAACTGCGAAGCTGCACGAATGGTCTCTTATTTTAGCGAATTTATACAAAATACCAATATTTAATAGTATTTGAGTGTGAAGATAGACACTTACACTGAAGACTAGCAAAATGCGTTAAGCCAGAAACCGTTCCTTACAAAGCCTAAAGCAAACGCCTTCCGTACATTAGCAACCGTTATGTGCCCATACCGATGTCTCTGCCTTCCTGCTATAGAACTGTACGCCTCGATGCATGTTTAACGATATGGCTTTGGATTACCAACATCCAAGCTATCACCATTCCCATTCTACAAATATACAGGATGTTCCGATTCAACCAGAGAATCTGTTCACAATCTGGCCGTTCTTCAATGAACTTTCAGAAAAACTTGAATTCCATCTTCAACTTGCTTGGTATGACAAAAGTGTACAATAAACTCGAAAGAACTTTTCAGTCCTGGTTCGGTTGGGGAAATCGTTTTAAATTCGACGAATGAATTCCAACTGAATTGTGCTCCTCTGTACCCAGGCCAAGAAAGAATCTCAACCTGCTTGCCCGGTCTCATTTAACGAATCTTTAGTTCATTAGATCGAATTTGAACACCGTATAGAAGGCACCAAAATCCATGTCTATATTTCAAACGGCAGAAGGCAGAGGCAAGCTACGAAATGGGCGATCGACTGGGCGCTATGTAGTTCCTGTACTGATGTTGTATAGGAGAACGGAAGAGGCAAGGATTATACAGAACGACTAGTGGTACACATATCGTTATTGTCAGGATGGTCGTAGAGCCTGCCGGATCCTGGCGAACGTGTGGTAACGATCCTTTCTCGCTTACTCCCTTGCTATATATACGGATATACCTTTACGAATACCATTATTATTGTTAGTTATAGTTATCGTACCGTTATTATGCATTGATGAATTCGTCCTATTCGTCAAATGGTGGTCAACCAACACTAGTCCCGGCTATATCGTGTCGTCAAAGCGACTACGCTTCTAATTGCAATAACGGATTAGATGACAAAGAGGAAGATACGTGAGGTTCAATTGAGATCCGAGATTCATCGAGAATAGAAATTCGATCTAGGACAATGTGATTGATACCATCGACATTGTCGAAATTATTTTCTGTTCAAAGTTTTCAATTTAATAAGTCTATCATTGAACAAATGGATATCTGTTTCCAGCTATGTTGGAAAAAATGGTATTAATATTGCTCAGAAGTTGTGTGATCAGCACGTTATCCTGTTATACGCAATTATACGCTTTTTATCTGATTTTTCAGTAAAATAAGAACATAACTATTTTAATATGAAAATAATTAACAGCCCAAGTGAATAACCAATAATTAGCTCACATGTGTCCTCGGTGGGATAATGATATTGAAATTTTTAAAAAACAGTTTTTTCATTGTTTTTGGTCAGAGTTCTGGCCACTTCGAAGTCTATACGTGAACCCGGTGTGGCTCAACTCCAAGCATATCTGTCCACATTCATGCATACATATTTATATACATAGATGAGTCTGTCATCCGCAATAGATCGAAAGCAGTCGAAAACCTTTCCTCTATATCGGGTATGCGCTGAATTTCCGATTTCCGATATTCGCGCTTCCGGTATGCAGCCCAAGGCAAATCAGCTATGGCCATTCTCTCACATTCAATATGTATGGACGATATCGAGAATCTACAGGAGCTGCAACTGCTTGCTACTGTGTGAATTGCGCCACTCGATTTTGGCATCCCTTATACATGAATATAATCCATTGGCCTTGCTTTAATTGGTTTGTGGGACGGAAGACTTTGCCCATTCATTCGTCACACGATGAAATACTTTTATCGGATATTTTGAAAGTTCCAGTCGCTGTGACCATTTCACCATTCTAATTAGCAATGCCAATTTCAGGTGCTTGGTATTTTTTTATTCTTTCATTTTACGAAATGAGGTAATGTGGTAGAAAAAATGTTGTTCCGTGAATAAAGTTATCGAATCATGATATTCGCAGAGTTTCAACAGGATATTCAGAAATTGTTAAGTGAATTTTCAAACTGAAACTGAAAATAGATATGTACGATGGAAGAGATGAAGGGTCGAAAATCCGTTTATACCTACCAGCTTCAGTATGAAGCAACGTTAATCAAGAGGATACGCTGTACTCGATATCTGTAAAGGAAAACTTGAAAATTTCTAATATAAATTATATCCTTTGGCGAAAAAATAATCGTTATCCTGTTCATTCCTTATTTCCTTCTCTTCGTCGCATCTTTCGATGACGTATGAAAATAGGACGATATTAGATTTCCAGTGGCACGAGAATCTGAATGTAACACGAATGATGGAAAGCAGAGGAATCGCGCGTTAAGTGAACGACGAGGAAGCCCAAATCCCAGAAACTGTTATTTGCAGGTACAGAAAGAAGGGGAACGACAAAGAGAGGGAGAGAGAGAGAGGGAGAGTGAGAGAGGGCCATAGTGCTCAGTGGCGAATGTCCTCGATATTATGCTGAGACACGATCCGGCATAGATCGACGTGGCGAAGCGTATGCAAATCCTCGTGGCAAACTGCTGGCCATTTGCATGAGCTTATAGATAAGGAGACGTTAGAAGTACGCCACACAGTTGCGTGCCTTCGTCGTCATCTTCCTCTCCTCGATTCACTACAGGATTCTTTCCTTACGCGAAATATATAGATCATCAGAAATGTTTAAGTCTTTTCTCCTTCGTTCTTTCTTTTTTTTTTTTTTTTACTTATGAAGAAACGAAGTACGAGCAAAAGACAAAGTAAATCGATTTTTGTTCAGGCACTTTTCTATCGTACTAAAACATCGTATAGAAGACGAGTATCTCTCTTCCTGTTTTATCAGATACTCCCTTGTCTCTCCATATTACACGTGATAAAAATTCGGTCTTAAGGAAATCATTCGCTCTTTTATCCATCCCCTTTTTCTCAGAACCTCCAAGAGGCAAACTCTCTTCAAACGTATTTTATATGAACGCTACCGAAGTATGTGTACGTATATATACATATACTTTTATTCATCGGCTATAACTTTCCAACTTTTTTTTACCGTCTTCTGCTACTTTTCTCGTTCCCGTATCTCACGTCTCGTGATAAGCTAAATTCAGCGATTCGATATACTATTTACGCGCTGAAAACGCTCCGAGAATAAATTTCAACGGAGACAAGAGTCTGAAAAACGTTTTTTTTTTTCCCAAGCTTTCGTGCGTTTAGCGTCCTCCTCCCCCAGTCTTGTAATTTATACGCATCGTATTTTATGTATTAAAAAAGTTGATCGGTGTTTTTTTTTTTCGCGAGCGCGCTAGCATTCAAGTTCCTATTTTCTAAATCTGGTTTTTCGCGTATGGTTGTACGAGCTGCTTTGAAACGTTTTGACTAACATTACTCCTAATCAAGATTGAATAAAAAGTTAAATATTCATTGAGTAAATCCGACAGGATTCACCACTCGATCGTGTTACTTCAGATAAAATGATTTTTCATCAAAACCACCGTGCATGATGACAAAGAATAAAAACACAAAAATAACGATGTTGAATTTCCAATGCAGTAACGAGCAGTTAAATGCAACGATAAAAAAGTTAAACGAGGAGAATTTAGATACGTCTCCCATCACCGTGGGGTAACTCCATGCATTTTTTAGTAGCAAATATCTCGTAGTTATTTCTCTCGAATGACGGCTATATCTCACAAGAAAATAGCTTCGTACTGAAAAGATTGAGAATTCGAGATCTATTCTGGAGTGACTGTTGAGTAACGTTAAAGACATTTACAATTTCTCGACGTATCTTGTCAGGATATGTAACGAAATAAATACATGTTTGTAGATGTGTGCGCGTGCCTGTGTGTCGTATGCAAGTGAGTAGAAATATATGAAATATTATTACTGAGAGACTAAAGTACCCTGGAGAGTAAGAAAATAATATGTATGAGTGACGTAACGAATAGTCGCGAATCCACTCAATTCTCGGTCGTCAACTCGGCGCGTAACTACATCGTCTCCAATTGTCTCCGGGATGCGGAATGAAATACGTCCGCGAGTAGTCGTAGCGAACTCACACGAAGAGCCAGGCGCATATACGCAAAGTTTACAATATTAGTTTTCTCGAGAGAAACAGAGACGAATGTTTCCATATATATTACGACTTTGCAGCATCCGTGGTTACAGTTCGAGTTGGGAGGACAGTCACAAGTATGGAATATCAAACTGTCTTATAGAAAAACATGGAAACCGGAAGAGTAAGAGAGAAAGAGAATTTCTCCAAATAAGCTGGATAAAAAGAAGTCTTCTGTTTGGCATGAGACGTAATTTTATTTATTTTTTTTTTATGCAAAGTTATAATCATTACATCACATCCGGACTCTTCTCTCCGTTCATCAGTTTCCGCTAACTCTCCCGCTCCTTTTCTTTGCCTCATCTTCCTTCTTGGCTTTGGCTGAACTTAGCAAGCACATGAACAAAGATATGAACGTAATAGTGCAGGAATTTTAAATTGCCCAGATGCCAGCGAGTGCACCGCGGGCGTTCGCTAGGGTGTAAAACAACGGAGGAGCTTGCTCTCGTGTAATTGAAATATGACAAATGAGCTTCGACGTAGCGAGAGAAGCGCGCTGATTAATTACAACGATAATATTATTGTTATTCGGGTGGGAGGGACACCGCCGAATAACGGAATGAGTCAGCTAATATCTCGGAGCGTCTGATAAGTTAGTTTCAGGCTTGTAACGATGATGAAGAGTTTGATCTTGATGAACAAATAGTTCCTTTTATTTTTCTCGTCGTCTCACGACATTATTTATCAATAAAAGATAGCTAATTTGGTGAAGTTTCGACAGAATATGTGCAGAGATAAATTAGCACTGGTTGCTTCGTACATGGATAAATCGAAGTGTTGCATTAGAATTTTACAATTCCAGTAGTCTCTACAGCTAAAACGGTACTTTTGGGACCGCCGAAATGCTACAATCCTCTCCCTCTCTCACACCCCTTATCGGCTTATCGACTCGACGAGTGTGCTTTCATGTAGCCTCTGTACTCGTCAAAGGGTTCCACGAATCGCTGCCAGAACGGGCTCCTGTCCATTAGGTGAACCTTCATACGAAGCGGGTGATACTTAATTAATGTACTGTAATAGTTTACATCGTGCAACCCCAATGCTTTGAATGCATTCGCCAGTAACATATAAGTATAGTTGTGCTCTGCATTGCCCTTTTTCGGAAGAATTCAATTATGACGAACAATTAAAATTGTGCAAAATGAAGTTGATAATTTTATGAATACCTTAGATTATACTTTTCCAGGTATCAGGAAGTTTTGAAATATTGATCTACTGACTATTTGACTCGAACTCGGAAAATAGTAAGATACTTTGAGAGCAAATGGCGAATGAGTCATAGCGACGGGATTGACTCGTCATTCTGGATAAATAACCCGTTAAGTGAAATCTAATCACCGCGGCTGCTACATCGCTACTGTGTTTCTTGGAGCGTTTATTTTTCCATTATTATTATAGTGATAGGATTAAATTGTCCAAATTGGGTTGTAGTGTTAAGTGTCGTATCGAGAGGAGACACCAGGCACTTTTAGCAAAAGTGGAGTTCGCAAGCGCGTAAGATGGACGAGAATCGAATGAACGTAATGTCGGAACGGTCGTTTGCATATGCATGCAGTCCTAAATTGATACATATATTCCATTTATATACTTCGTCCATATATTCGTACATATTTGTATACATCTATTTACTTTATTTACTTCTATATAGACCATTATACATGTCCCATCTCTCATCGTCTCTTGCGACGGCTCGTTACCCCCGATGAGTTTCTCAGTCGTCGTTGATTACTGTTGTTTCGCGCTAACATTTCTCTCCCCCCCCCCCCCCATGCTTCTGGCCTTTTGCTCTTAACTCCCCTTGGCGAAGCCCGAGAATGAGAAATACTTGCCAATTTGTACACATCATCTTTGGGTTATGTACCGAAAGCGTTTATACCCACAATATGTACCGAACACTCGCTCTGGTCTACTCTCTTCCACATATTTAGCACCGTCGTAAACGCGCTGTGATAATCTTTAGCTATAAATAACACGAACAAGTACGTTTAGAAACATTTACAACTCGCTTGGTAATTTATACAATTCTCTGAAACCAGATAAGCTGGTGCTCCGGTACAAACGTAATCAAAAACATAATTATACTCGCATTTTCTCTTCAATCGAGGTTACTGTGTGCGAAATCAAAAGTAAAAGGTTATCGTAAAAAATAACCTAATATCATGAATGAAATGTTTGTTGCGACTGTACTTCCGACGAGCAGTGAAACTTGGTGTCTCTCGAGTAGCAGCTCCCCAGCCCATTTCCATACATATAAATTGAATCTTTCGCACACGATGGAAGAGAAACTATGGTGACATTCAAGCCACTGCTGACTAACCTGTCCACAAGTGTTCTTTTTTTTCGATTCAAAAGTTACCGGATAGAATTTTCTGAAAACGTTCATTCTATGGCAGCAAGCAGACGATACCAATGTCAAAGTTTTATGGAGATTCATCAGCATCCATGAAATTTGACTTCTGCTAACAGAATCTACTTTGGGTTCAAGCTATTCGATGATGTAGGAAAACGACCATTGATGGGGTCCTCTAGGGCATAAAGTAAGGCAAGAAGCCAGTTTACTTTTCAACCCCCATTGGGCAGGTGAAAAGCCACATAGTTGAAGCACGTTAAAGAGCAGCGGTTCACCTCAACGTTGTTGTATACCGCATTGTGGGTTGATGCGACGAACTGACGAGGCTGGATAAAATTTGAGCCCCGAAGCTGGTCGACACCCAGGCAATTTGTTTCTCGCCAGTTACTTATTAAATCGTTTATTACCATCCTGAAGAATTTAATGCAGCTCCCTACGATGGATTCAACTTAGTTCAGCTCGCAATTAGAGCTAGCTCGAGCACATATGTAGGTCATGAAAGAACTGATTGCTCGGAGCTCCCAAGGACTCGAGGATATTCTAGGTTAAAAGAAAGAGAGTCGAATGGAAATGGAAACAGGGGTTGAAGGAGAGAAACTAGGGAATGGGAAGGACGACTTCGTCGTCAGAATGTTGATTACTGTCTCTTGCGCCTCGACATCTACGTACTCGTCCTCATCGTCGTTTCCTCTCTACCCCCCCCCCCCCCCCCTCTTGCTACACGTAATTCTCGAAGAGACTTGTTCTTTAAGCTACATGTATACTTGTATGTTGCCTCATGTTATTTTGTGATTATGGGGGCAAAGGTTGCAACACCGTAACAGCTTTACTATCTTCTCTCATTCTGCTTCCTTCTCTCGCGATGCTTTGGAAAAGCACTAGAACATGAAGGGGAACCTAGAAAGTCCCCCTTCGTTAAACGTCTTCTGGTATTTCACCCGACTATGGGGCAGAGACTCACTCCACGTTCTTCACCCAACCACCCTCTTCCTTTGTTCCAGACTGGAAGAGTTACGCGACACAGAGGAGGACAATGCTGTTTTCATTCACGCGAGCAACGCTCTTCTCGTCATACTCGGACACTTTGTGAAAGGCACACAACGCTCGGATAAAATGAGACCAGAAAATGGGAAAAGGCCACAGGGAGGAGAATGGAAAAATTTGTTGACCACAAATAGCGAGGTTTTTAGCTACATCGGGCTGATTTCATTCTTGAGATGTTATGAATAGCAGAAAGAACAATAAGTTAATTGAAAAAGAAGCAAAATTATTACTCCAAGTGATTGCATTTTGGACCGAAGCATATTGCTAAATTAGAAAGTTCCAAGTCATTTTGGCACATATTTTGTTTTCTAAATTAAACCAAGCGGCGTTCAACACTTTTATAATGTAACCTTCGGCTGATTGGTTGCCGGACTGCTACTATTTCAAGTCAACGCAGACTTTATATCCGTATGAGCCCGGCGGAGAGGATGTTGTCGTCGTGGTGGTCGCCGCGTTGTCGGGACCCGGGCTTGCTTTGCTTGCTTTACTCTTTCTCTCGCTGTGGAGGAAGGAAACTCACGATAATGTATGGTTACTTGCCGCGAGAGCTAAAGGACAATCCTCGTAAAGCGAACAAAACGGAGACAACGGGAGAAAGAGAAAGAGGAGAGAGAGGTGGAGGAAGATCTGAGGAAGAAAGTAACGAGAGAGCTTGCCTCCGAGCTCGTTTTGGGAATTAACGTGCACAAGAAATCCCCTTCAGGTTTCTCGGCAACCATAGCCGGTAAGCATAATTCCTCTGAAGAATTCCACGAAGAACACTCGCACCAAATTCTCATGAGCGCGGATGCTGAACTGTTGAAAAAATATGGGACAATAAACCCTTGAAGATCAGCAGTAATAAAAAAAGATGCATTTCTTTTTTAACTTGATTCACATGAATAAAAAATACGAAAGTTTAATCAACAATCAAGAAGTTTCTTTGCTCTTAACGATTCAATGCATTTGATGTCAACAACAGAGATGCCGGAAAAATTTTCAAATAAAAATAAACATCGAAAAACGATTGATGATCTCAATTCTTGTAAATTATACTTTGCGTCTTTTTTCAATCCCAAAGATATATTTAATCTTATCGATAACTTCAACGCAACTGTCGTATCTGAAATAGCCTTTCTTATTAAGAGAAGATTGGGATTAAAAGACATCGGTGAAGATTCCCAGGAGAAAATGACATAGAATGAGTCGCTGATAAAGACGAGATGCAAGAAAACGATAGGGAGTTGAGGATCGAAGTGGCTAGCGGAATTTCGTTGAACTGGAGAATGAACGACGCTAATTAAGGATTGACTCTCGCTCTCGTTCTCCTCCGTTCTCTCTTTCTTCACCAGTTTCACGATGGATATATAAGGGATCGAGAGACGATAGGGGACATCCTCAGCGCCTGAGCGACGACGATGACAACGAGGTTTCGGCGGTGTGCGAGGGTGATTGGACCGAGGGTATGAGGATCACTCTTTAGTCTGATGAAAATAGCGGCGCGTCTGCTGAGATGCGAGCTACTGTACAAGGAAAAAAAAAGATCACCTTGAAGCAAAACTACCGAGACCGCATCTACTACGGAAAAGCGAACCAAGGATGATGAGCTTCTTATATCGGGTGGCCATTTCAGATATATATTTTCCTCCAGAAACGATTCATTTTGCAGAATAAAAAATGATCGTTTTATCGAGAAGCATCATCCGTTCTACCCAGTCAATCCGCTCAATACAATTTCAAGGCCAACAAAGTCATTTCGATAAAGATTAGTACTTTTTTAGAACACGATCATTTGGCGAGTTACAGCGCAATAGATACCGGAAATTAGCATTGGTCTGAACTCAAAGTCCAGTATTTTATTCCGTTCAATCGAAGCAGTTATTTTGTATTTACTCGCAGCCATTTTATTTTCAACGGGCCACCCTGTATCGCGTGTTCGTTCTATTAGCCTTTGGTCTTTCATATTTTCATCTCTCTCTTTTCGTCTCACCCATATTGTTCCGTACTTATTCTTTCTTCGACATCTTTTCAGTGCCTCCTACCCCAGGCTATTCCCACGCTGTTCGAGAGTATTTGTTTATTATAATACGATGAAGATCCCGACGTTCTCGAGAGACATATTCACAAAATGATGAATCGATTTTCGTGGGTTAGTCGAATCTCTCGAAAATTAGAGTCTCTGCCCTCTTTTCAGAGAGAGGCTACAAAACGATGAAGAAGATCGAGATAAACTTGAGATAATTGAGAATAATTGGTCGTCTATTTGAAAATATTACTTTTCTGTGAACAGATAAATACAACAAAAACACTGACTCAATATAAACCATAGTAAAAAAAAAATTCTATCATTTCTATTCGTTGAAAGATTCAAACGCTTAGCGCGAGCTGTCTCGTAAGATTGGAATGAAAATTTCTGCTGAAAAAAAAAACAGAAAATTCAAAACAATTAATATGCAACGAGCGAAAGGACTGAGGGAGAGCCAAATTGTAATCCATATTCCAAACATTTTCTTACGCAAATGAAAAATTTGCCAAGAGGCACAAAATTTCGTAAGCATACAAAAGTTTAACGAGAGTAATACGTGGAGAATTGTGCGTACGGCTGTAGCGTGTCCAAGAGATGTGCCAAAAGTTTACACAAACCAAGCACGGGGCTGATGGGAAGAATGGGGGAAAGGGGAGCTCGTGGTTCTAATTATGTTTACTCGTGGTACACACATTTGAAGCGCACGAGATGGTCTCTCTGTTCCTCTATGCAAATAGACGTCATATATATATGCTCGCACCCACCTACAAGCTCGCACACAAATACACTAGTATACACAGAAGCACTGAGATATAAATGGTACTGGATAGCGAAGAGTGTACACAGTATCGTTGAGAAGTGGCTGATGCTCCGGCTCACCCCTAGCGACCGTTTAAATGTATGCGGGTGCGCGTCAATGGACCAGTTGCTATTCATGATTTTTTCCCTCCTCTCTTTCATCCTGCGCCTTCAATTTGTTTGACCACTCTTTTTTCTTTTTAATTCAGTCAGAAATTCAAAAGAAACAAAAAAAATGTAGAAAAACCGATATTACACCGATACTCCAACCAGGCCTCCCCCGCACTGGGCTTTGGGGTCGTTCGAGATCCGAGGCGTCCGAGTATGTTTACGTGGTTAACCAGCATCATAGAGTGGCGAGATCGAGTGAAACGGTTCGACACACGAAGAAAATGGGCATCGATCAATTTCACTCTTTCGACGTCAGTCATTGAGATTGCTCAGAAAAGGAGAGAGAGAGAGAGAGAGAGAGAGAGAGAGAGAGTGCTTTTCCCTCAACATGTGGTCTATAAAGTTACTATGTAAAACGTGATGTTTCCTTCAATATATCTGAATGACGGAACCACTTTAAAGTATATTGAATACGGAATTCATGATGGATTATAATTGTGAACGCTCCATGTGCTCTAAAGTTAAAGATTTCGATGTGAAAATGTGACAGTTCGTCGTGTTACGTACTGTCAAAACTTTTTTTTCTCGTACTAAATATTCATCGCGAAGAACAATTATCTCCCAATCGTCGGATTTCATAAAAATTCATACAAGATTGAAACATGGTAAAACTACTAGACATTTAAAAAGGCTTTTGATATCAAAAGTTCGATCCGTTTATGACATGGCTCAAGACGAATATCGCGTACGAGCTTCTGATGTCTGGTCGTCTTTTTCACTGTACACACGTGTCTATTTAAACGAGCTTTCAGTATTCTCTTGGTTATTTACCGACTTGACGTGAAATCAGCCAGAGACTCTTCTCAATTATAATTCTCGATCGGGTATTTATGTCTCGTATATATATATATCTATACAAAGGCACGAACACACGTATTCTCAAAGGAACTCGCAGCGAACGCGCGTGTCCCGAGGACACGTGTGTGTTCGTGACGGCGCCTTGTGCTCTCCGACACGAGGGAGAGAGAAGTTAGTCCAAGAGAACAGAGGAGAAAAGGGAGAAAGAGAGAGGATTTAATTAAAACGGAAGGGTTCGCAGTTTGTGTACGCTCAACGGAGTAATAATGGTCGCAAGGACGATTACGTTCGAGCCCGTCGACTATTCGCATTGCTATAATGCTGTATTTAAAAACTGCTGATCTATACCATGTAGAAATTAGACGGTAAAAGCGAGAAAATTATTAGCTACCTCGCTATTGTTCGCCAGTGGCTTTTGATGCCGTTCTTTAAATGTGTGTTAAATGAAATTTGCACGTTGCTTCCCTCACGATTTATATTCATTCGCGTAAAAAACAGTAGACGCTTCAATGGCCTGCTGAATTGATGATGCGCTCCAGTAACGGCGATATTTATCGGAAAGTGCAATGAAACAAACGCTTTAATGAAATTCGTGAAGGTCGTTGATTGAGAAACCGAAAAATTCTTCGGTACCGAAGTTACCAAACAAGAAAATAATGATGAAACTGATGATAATTAATTAAACAATATTAATTGCTTTAACGAGATAAATTGAGATGCTTATACGAAGGGGACGAAGGACACTCAAAATTGGATTGACGTTATAATTAACGACACGTTGAATCGACGTGTAATAATTAACGGTAACATTTTCGTCTAACTAAGGTGTATACAAGGGAGAGAGTAGCTAATCTCGTTGCAAGTTTCAAGTGGCGAACCACCCGAAAGGGTTTAGTTCTCTTAGCATACTCAAACTTTATGTCTCTCTCTCTCTCTCCTTCTCTTACTTTCTTACTCCATGGCTGTCTGCGTCTGTCTTCACCGGAAGTAAAAGACTTGTATATCACGGGGTATGCGACCCAAAGAGCCGCCATTGGATATAATAGTGTTTTGATATACAACGAGTGTGTGTAAGGGCTGCGCACCTTACGGGAGAGAGAGTTTCTCTACTGTTGCCGTTGGGGGCACAAAGCCTTTCTCTAGCCCTAAACTATAAGCTCTGCTTTAGTCGTTTCTCTTGAGACCCTCTCTCTCTCTCTCTCACTCTTTGACTCTCTCATATTCTTCGCCTTCTCTCTCGCACCACGTCTTTCCTGTTTCCGAAACTCTTTCTCTCTCTCTCTCTCCCTTTCTAGCTGAGGCTGGAAGAAACTTTAAGCACACGTTCTATAAACGAGAACATGGCCCAAAGTCCACTGGGAGGCCTGAGGTACACGCAGTTCCTATATCGAAATTAAGCGATCTTTTGAAATTCGTTTACCTCGTAATAACACCGCGAAGCTTATACACCAATAAACCAAATACATAATTTCCGAAAACGTATCGATCTATTTCCCTGAAAAGCCTGCACTAATGAGCGGAAACGTGACCCTATTCGTCGACAGTTTAAACTTGATAAATCGTGTCGCCTCTCATATGCGTTACTAAAATCCTTCGAACTTTCGAAAATTCTCAGAATTCATTCCAACAGATGTAAATATTGAAATAACCACGGAATGTGCTTGATATTTTGAAATTAGCGACATAATTAATAGGGTCAGGCTCTCCGCAACGACAAATATCTTACAATAATTTCTACATATGAAAATTCTTGCGATATGCCCTTACAAACATTAGTTTCATCGTGATATAAATTGGAATGTATATTCCTGCGAAGCTGGACTCTGTGAACGAGTCTTTATCGTGAAGAGTTTTTCCCGTCCGCGCATACCACGAAATATATTTCACCGTATGAACAGGCTGAAAATACTGTCGATTCATGCTTATAGTGTTGTAATGGCTTTTTCCAAATATGCAATCCGATTTTCCATATTTTGTGTAGAAACGATAGTAGATAAAGGTTACGCAGAGATGTTCAGTTGTATATACGTCTACTTTGTTCAATGATAATGCGAGTATACGGTTGAAATACGAGAAAAAGCTTCTTTGGAGAATCCCTCTATTCCTTTTTCTCTCTCGTTCTCCCGCGTACGTTAGCTTTTGGTAATATTGCACAAGAGATCGCATATGGAAAGCAGCTTCTTTCCTGGTCTATCACTAGTCGGTCGTCTCGTTTCAAGTACATTAGGTAGAGCCATGGAGGGGCGCGCGCGTGCGTCTGTATGTTACACATTTTGCAAGCACAGCGAACAAAATCCGAGAGCTTTCTCGCTTTTGTATGGTGTCCGTAAGAAACATATGGAGAGCTGTATATTCATGGAGCTGGTGGACAGAACGAGGAAGAGGTTGGTAGAAATAAAGTACGAAATACATAAATGCCGTGACGTCGCATGTATACATTGACTGCTGGTGAATAAATTGGCACGATTTAGAGAACGATTTGATTTGGGGGGTTACGCCTTTTGTTTTCAGAGCCGTGATAGTACGTCGGTGAAGTTGAGACGATCAGGATCGAGAACGTTTTTTTACTTGGAGAATCTTACGAGTCCAGCAGATCGGGAGTTTTGATAATTTTCGATGACTGCAATTCTCTTATACAGCGCAGCTAAAGAGAAGGTAAATGTAAAGAAAGAAAAACTTTAATTTAGAGCGAAAGATTCAACGGTAAAAAAAAGAAAAACACGAGAGGTTGGGTAAGTTGCTGAGAGGGAGAGAGCGAGAAAGAGAGAGAGAGAGAGAGAAAAAAAAGAATTATACTAATCCAGGTGCGTCCTCGTATCGTTATCGCGTGGGCAAACTATGTGCTCTATAAATCCCTGGGGTCTCGTGACATATCCGCGGGATTTATTCGCACATATATATAAATATATGCTCACAATTCTCGACATATTTATATCTCTATAGCAGCGAATTGTTCGTATATACGATTACTGCATAGTCTACAGTAACATTTCGGTCGCACACCTCTTCTTCTCCTCTGTTTAATGTACACAGAGTGTTGCAAAAGCAAAACTCAACGACGTGGGAGCAAGTTGATACGAATTTTCTTAAGGGGGAAAACCCCTCGGAGCTTTTCTTCTTGGATGCGCCGTTTCTGACGTTAATTAATTAATTAGCGGGGCTGCAAGGGATAAAAGTGGAGTGAGAACGATCCTCGCGCGCGCTCGTTCCAACTTAACCGTTTGGCTCAAGGGTTATCGCTGAAGGCCTGAAACTGCCACAAATCAGTTAGAATCGAAATGACGAATGCGTTGAAAAGAAAAATTGACATTGACTTATTTTTTCCTCGGAAAATTTACGTCTTCAGAGTTTATCCGCGAGCGTTGCAAGCACAACTTTTGAAATAGCCTGTGGAAGCGTTAGTGAATGTTGCACAGCAATGGCTGCCACGGTTAGAATTGTAACACACGAGCCACCCTAGTGCTTCATCCCCTCCCCTCCCCCGTCGCTCCCCTTAACGGCGAGAGAGCTTAAGTCCGATGTTTAAAGTTGTGCTTCCGGCACTTTGAAATATCGCGATTGCCCGAAAGCACACTGAAAAGGAGTGAAAGAGCGTACGAAGGGAGGGAGAAGATTCACATCTCCCCTTTCGCTTGTATATGGAGCGCGAAAAGCTTTTTCCACTAGTCCGTTGATGCACCGAAGTACTGGCCCGGTTCTTCTGATCCCTCAACCAGAAGCCCTGCCTTCGTTTCTCCAAGGTCAACGAGTTTTTACGAAATTCTACTACTCCCCCGTTATCTTTTCATTCCTGAGAAACCTACAAAACACTTGCTCGAGCTGGACCTCAAATTCTCAAACAGCTCACACGTGTCTCCATTTTTTATCTCTCTTTTCATTGCTTTCTCACTTTATACTTTTCATTAAGACTAATAAAAAGTGATCATTGAGCTAATTGGTGTTGGTAATAATATCGAACGGGCGAATAAGATTTGAAATAATTTATACGTCTTCCCGGTACGAGGAACCGTTGTCAAGTGCACTTTCGCCTCGAATCATCGTATAACTATTTTGCTTTTTTTTTTCGTCCTTATTCATGTGTGCACTGGTATTCGTCAGACCGAAGAAATAAACGGTAAAGAAACCAGTCCCATCAATTAATAAGGTTGGCTAGCCGAGCCATAACTTTATTAATTTATGGTGAGAGAAGAATATATACAAGAGAAGAAGAGAAGGAAAATGAAAGACAAAATAATTTGAGAGGATGAAGGGTATTCGTAGAAAGTACGAGAAAGATGGGGGGAAGGAGAGCAAGAAGGATAATATCATCCAAGAGAATAAAATGAAATTGAGTCCCTCGCATGCACCGTATACGCGCTGTAAGTGAAGCTCTTGTTCTGGTTAGTTCACCGAAGCGAAATAAAAGGGAAGCGAAACGTTTAAAAAAGAACATATATATATACACGCAAGGATGCAGCTCCGTTATTTCAATAAGCGTACACACACGCGTGTACATTGAAGAAGGCGAATTTCATTCCGCTGTTTTCAATCGAATTAAACGTAAAAAAAAAAAAAAAAAACTGCAACGATTTTGAAATTCTTCTCGCACAGGATATGCGGTGTAAAATCCAGTGGGATTGATACAAAATCGTACTCGAAGTAACAGCAGCACGAGTGGTTGAATTCTGTGATGGAAAATATTTTCAGAGTCAATGTATTCAATTACAGGAATCTCGCTGTTGCGTTTCCGCTTCGACGATGACATAAACGAAAAAATATATACTGATAAAAAGCTCACGCGCGTGAGCTACGATGTATATGAAATAATACACTGACGTCGATTCTCGACATTCGCCAATTTGAAATATATCACCTCTGATGCCCCAACCTTCGAATACCTGTGGGAATATTCTGCCAAACTGACGATTTTGCTGTTTCCTCTACTTTTATACACGCATTCGAATGCACATACACACACACACGCGCGTACACACATTCATTTCCATCGACAATCCGCGTTTTTGAATGCAATTGTGAAATATAAACCCACAGGTAATGCGAAAATTCCTGGCATATGCGGAGCTCTACTGCCTGGATACAAATGAATCTGTTTCGTATCCGGCAACCGATTCCCTTCGCGTTTTTCACCCTGTTTATTCGTCAAATACATACTTTCGTTGCACAAATCTTCGCGTTTCATGTCACCCAGAGTTGAAATTAACCAATGTAATTTATTTTACTGCGTATACGACTGGAATATTTCATTTCAAAATCAGTTTATTCTGAATTCTCTCCTCTGTAGCAAGAATTCCAAATTAACTACATCAAGAATTCGCATGGTAGTAAAATGAATATACCGTAAGCTTGCAAATATTGGAATTAAATTGAAATATATAATCCGAAGAATGATAAGAATGGAGTCACACTGTCGAGACTATTTGGAATTGACATATTTCTTCTATAATCGAAATACTTAACGATCTTTCTGACATTTTACAAGCTTTCATTTTCAGTCTAATTCTTATTATACGGAGACCGCGAAAAAAGTACTCGGCGAGAAAAATGACTGACACAAATGCTGCTCGTTTTATGGTTAACCCGACGTTTGTAAAACTCGAGGCAGCTTCTTTCATCTCTTTTTGTTTTATCCAGGCACTAATCTTTTTAGTCGGACAAACAGAGAAGGTATATATATATATATATTTTTTTTTTCTTTGACAGTAACGTTAACCACAGAATTTTTGTAACTGGTGTCGTGTCCTAGGAGCACAGTAGTCGGACGGTTTTTCACTTGTGGACAAGGGACACGTGTATACACGTCGAAACTAAAGCACACATCAGTCGTATTGCATGCTCGTAGTCACGGTAAAGAGAGAAAAAGATACAGAGAGAACCAAAAAAAAAAAAAAACAAAAAGGAAGGAGATAGAAGAAGGAAAAAAGAAAAGAGCCAAGTGAGAAAACAAGGAAAAATAGAGAAAACGAAGCGGTATGTATGTACGAGACGTGAACAGCAGTTATGACCTCACAGTGCACTCCCGTTGCTCTTGTGCACTCTTATGCCGCACCCTCTCCGTGCACAAGGGAATGAGTCACGAATTTATGCGAAGGACGAGCGGCCCACCACTGGTGAACTCACCACTCAGGAAAACACGTACATATACAATCCCCTAAATTCCACGTCTCTATAAGGTGTTACAGAACGCAATCCTGCCTGAGCTGACTGAAATATATTTGTAGCCCGAAACAGCAAGGGCTTCGATATATTGCGCCAGTGTATCTGGAAACAGGTCAAACTCCGGTTATCGTAGGCTGAGTGGAACTTTTGACTGATGGTTCAATGAAAAACAGGTGAATTCGAACCACTTGAGTGTCGAATGGTGTGTTGGAACTAAATTGATTTCCAGGGAATATTCATCTCCACGAAGGTGGAGAGGAGCTCCGCTTTGAAATTGATTCATTTTGACCAGCACTGGTTGGACCGATTCTTGATCGATTTCGTTCCATCGATAGGGGCGGCTTATCGGATCGAGAATCAAAATGTGCTAGAAGTTTGAATTGGCATCCAATGTGCTCAAAGGGTACAATGATCCGAGATTGAAGCGTCTGCGACGATCCTTCGAATGGATCTCAGGTAGCTCGGAGGCTTCCCGAATGAAGAAGACGACGTAAAAACCTGAATGTAAGTGGCCAGAAAGAACAGAGCTAACCCAATCCAATGTCCGCCAGAAATCTTCCTGTTTTTATGGCCTGCTTCCCACTTGAACGAAAGTGCAATCTCATGAAACAAAAATATCCATCAACGTAACAACACCACTCAAAAGTTTGACAAGACTCTGTTGGTCGCGATGGCAGCACAGTCTGAGATTTTTTCATAACAACGAGAGTTTGTGGTTGATTGAATAAGAGAACGGACAGGGTGATGCTTTTGTTAAAAGTTAACAGAGGCAACCGGTTGACCCAAAAGGTCTGCTTCGTTTCTTCTGAATCGCCCTGTGTACTTTCAGCAACGACTACACATGTAACACAGCAAGTGTTCTGGTGTCCCGTCTTTTTGCACGAGTCCTACAAGCGAAACGAAATGCGAGTACTAGAATAAGAGAGACAAGGGAGAGCGTGAGGGTCTCGAATTTATGTGCTCTTGTTGGTCTCTACGTTGAGATCCACACGTTGCAAGGTATACCAGGCAGCACAGAGTTCACGCGTCATGCAGTATGTATAGACACCTATGTCTGTATATATATATATATATATGTGTGTGTGTGTGTGTGTGTAACGAAACAGCTGATGAACGAAAGGGCCCTGTGAGTACGAATTAAACTTGAGGGGGATTGAAAGTTACGTCCTTTTGTTTATCCGGATAGGATACACGTACGAAGATGCATGCACACGAGGACACACGTTGTTGAGAGTCAGGTAATGCTTTTTGGCACGGGAGGCTCTGGGGGATGGTTGGGCGAGTCGCGCGAACGGATTAGCCCTCGAGCACAGAGAGGACTATCACCACCATCAGCTTTTGCGCCCCCCTGCCCTGCTTCCTCCTCTCTGTTTTCTTCTCACTCTCTTTCTCTCTTGCTCGGTATAGCGATCGTCGACGAAACCTCTCTTTCTCTCTCTCTCTCTCTCTCATCCCCCTCGGACCGTATTTACAATTGTAATCCACCGTCCAGCCCGCATTTCAATAAATTCGAGTGAAAAGTTGGCCTCTCTCGGGTACAACGGCCCTCACACGCTTTTGTAAGCGATCACCCGCGTCACACACCTTGTTTGCTTGTTTCACGGCTTGCCTACACATATATCTGTAAGCTGCCTCGAATTTAATACTTTTTTTCTTTTATTTTGTTTGCATTTTTGTTTTTTTATCACGCGAGTTTCGAATCGTCCATACAAAAAACCAGGGGTACATTAACCAATGATAAAGCGTTAAATAATAACGGGTATGAAAGGGGAGAAAAAAAATGTTTCGGAGAGATTTATAAAAACAAAAAAGTATTAAAATAAAACAAATTGCAGGCAACATTTTTTTTTTTTCGTTGGAATACATTGTGAAGGGTGGTAAATACTCGGTGTGAAAGCAGTGATAAATATATACGAATGAAAAATGGGACTGGGTTATGTTTGCCTTTGGTTTGTGCTCGTGTTTGCACTCTCTCTTCTCGTTTCAAATTTGAAAAAGCTTTCTTGTAACAAACGAGAGAAAGAGAGAGAGAGAGACGGAACGATGTAAAAATAACAATAGTTTTTTGAGTCTCTTGTCCAAGAGCAAATAAAGCGTATCATTAGGATAAAGCCTCGGTGCATTGCGGTCTTAGCATTAGCGATGTAACCGTATCATAAAAATGGACTGCAATATAGATGTACATAGACTGGTAGAATTGTTAGCTGCTGAAAAAGCGCAAGAGAAAAGCTTTCCTCCGAGGCGACTTCGAGCTTCGTGCGCTTTGCTATCTGCCTTTCTTTCGTTCTCTCCAGCTTCGCTCTCTCGCTGCTGTCTTTGTGGCGGAGACCGAGATATTTGAGCTTTCTCACTTGAGAGGACGTCACAGCGAAGCGGAGAAAGCTCGAGCGAGACCGACGAAAGGAAAACGTATAGGACACTTGTTACGTATATACATATGTTACGTACGAGAGGTTAGTTGGCTCACGAATTTATGCAAACATCCGAGAGGCTTATGTCGTCAGAGTTCCGGGGGCTAAGATCCCGAAGCATATGAAACGGTACCAAAACTCTCTCATCTTCTCTTTCACGGAGTCTGTGAAAGTGCCCATACTCATGCCACCAGAAGCACCAACCGCCTAACATACTACCGCTGTGTATAGACGTTTGCATACACCAGCGACACTTTTCACGAAGAAGATCAAATCCGTACTAGCTCCGTCTTTTGGACGTGCAGCGAACAGCTCACCAGACTCGAGTCTCGTCGTTATAACCGTACGGACCATTTCGCGACAACTCGGTCAACGAGCGTCGCATCATTTTTTATTTCTTCATTGTTTTTCCTTCGAAAATGGCACGTACGCGATCCTCTTCTTGTCGTTATCTTTCGAGCAAAGAGAACTCCGCCGATTCGGGTCATTCGTTTTAGTCACTTGGACAAAAATTAGGTTTAGCCCACTCGTGAGTCCAGGGACCATTTTTCTGGGAGGAAAATAAGAAGATCTGCAGAAATAATCGAACTCAATAATACGAAAACTTGGAGTAATTCGCGAGTCTTCGAGTCAACTGGAATGACATCCTGTTATGGCGGACCAGAAACTAAAAGAACATTGAAGTACTTTCGTCATCTTGGACTGATCTTATAGACTATTCGATTCTCATGATCGCTTTAACTGGATGAAAGTTCCATTATTTTCGACGCTGATACGTAAGCCTGAAACTTCATATTTGGAGCCTGGCTCATTTTCGATGTTTGATTCGGAGTGAATTCAATTTGAACTCGAATAATCCGTATTGCCACACCAAAAGGCTTCCACAAAACCGGACTCGACGCGGTATTGGTTTCGTCTAATTAATTAATAATTTCTCGGAAATTTAGTACTCGACGAACAATACACGAGGCTGTGTACGCGATCAACCTGTTCCACAGAGTTTTGAGCATGATTCAATGAATCGAGGTTTTAACTCATTCCCCAGCAGTGTCCAATTGTTCTGAATGGCAGAGTACAACGTTTGGCGAACCGTTGTAAATGCGCCTTGAGGCCTGAGAGAAGTCTGACCTCCTGTTGGACTCTTTTCTGGACAATGGAGCCAACATGACCCGGCAAAGTTAGTTTCACAACTGTAACTATTCGCGGGGCTTCGCTCGGTACAAGCAGCCAGGCAAAGATATGGACTTTAAAGCGAAGAATGGCAACACGAAGACACGCTGGGATGTTGGAAAAGGGGTCGAAAATTTGAAGATCAGAGCTTGCAAAGATCCAGGACGGTGTACGTAAAGGGGGTTTGCTAAATTAAACAAGGGTTCGCACGGACTGCTATAATTTAGCCGGTAATTCGCGCTCACTCGCTCGCTTCTCTCGTGCAAAATTCGGTTTTCCCTCCGGGCCAGAGACGAGGAGAGGACGGCGGGGAATTTCCGGCGTGGCTTTCGCGTCCTTTCCACCTGCTCAAAGCGCTTTCTCCCTTGCTCTCTCTCTCTCTCTAGTTCTACTGACTTCGTGTTACGCCTGAATGGGTCCGTCCAGGCCGATTCAACCACTGCACGGATGTTCGTGATGTTCCTCGGTGTGATGCTCCGCTGGCATGCCCCACGCCATCCATACTACGGCTTGCTTCTCGCGGTGGGCAAAGCCCCTAATTGCCAAACGGGGAGGAGCCCTGGCCCCCGATTAGCTGACCAGGTGATTAGAGAGCTCGGACTGTTGTCCGAGAAAGATGAAAAGCGCGAGGAAGGAGAGAAATATAGAGAATAGGGGCACGAGTTAAGGAGATGGTGAAACTTTACTGACACACAGAACAGCGTTTAACGTTTTTAAATTAATGACTGGTCGTTTTGAGTTCGAAGTTATTTTATTGCGATTATGCAGCATTTATCGAGCCATAAATTGAATAATTTCAATCATTCTGTTTTCTGGTATCTCTGGCATTTATCTAGAGGATTCAAGTATCAAGAGATCCATACTCTAATAGCTTGAGATCATCCAATTCTTTTCAAATTTATATTTCATTAAATCCTATCGAGAAATTATTTACATTCCACAATTCTGATGACTGTTATTTTGAAAAAGGTTTCAGACATTCACGACCGATATGATTTGATTACCCAAGAATGAATAGATCGTTCAAAAACCTGATATGCACGATGCGGACATTGAATATCTTAAAATTTTCGTAGACACGTTATTCGAAACGACTCAACAAACATTAAAAAAAAAGAGGTTAGCCAGTAATATTTCGAGTCCAGTATCGTTTACGTGCCTTACCGAGGAGACGGAATTTCGGCTCATCATCCCTCATTAAATGGTTTCTATATCGAATTTCTCCTCAATTAATTTGCAGCCCAACGATGACCGCTAAAAAAGAAGACTTACGGAACGACGTTAAGGATATTTTGGTTGAAAGTAATCATTTAATTAAACCATGAACCAACCAGAAATCAAAAAATAGTTTAAAAAAACGAACTAATCACCTCTTTGTCGAAGTGATTTTTTGTTATTAAATCAGTGAGTAAATTAGTTAGAGGTAACTAATTTTTATTCTTTTTATGGTTCCAACATGTTGTAATAATTTCCGGCATTTCTCCTTTAAACACAAACTCTACCTTGCCCGCAAACATCGCGGCTGTTAATTTTAGCCTTTTTTTTTACCTACTTCACCGACTCTCGTTTTACTCGACGGTATAATCGATAATAAAATTAGCTTCTAATTGCGGCACGAAAATTAGAGCCCAGAGTCAGATGGTATGAGACACGTCTACCTCTGAGATGAGGGCGAATGGGATCGATAATTCCGATAAGACTTTAATAACGACGGTAGTCCATTTTTGTTTGCTTATGCAATTTTTCGAGGTAATAACCGTTAATTGCACAAATGAGTCTGTAAAAGTCACATGATCAAATTCATATATTTACTTTATATACTATTTTTACTTTGTTGTTAAAAAATCATGGCTTATTATATATCTTTAAAATTTTTATTATTATTTATTATTATTATTATTATTTATTAAATATCTTGATTATTCCGTTCTCGTTCCCACTGTTCTAGATCTGCTGCACAAAACAATTATTCACAATTAGCTTGCTTCGATCTATATCAGAAGAAAAAAATGAACTTATATACCGCTCGTACGGATTTGGCCGTCGAAAAAAAGCAATAAACGACTTCAGTAGGTGCAATTTCTCGAGAAATGAACAAAAACGATTCAAATGGTCGACATTCGATCAAAAATGTTTTATAAATAAGAAATGAATTGTCTGTCCCTTCCTTTCTGTACCAGCGTTATTGCTTGACCTAGAAATCTGAAGAGACACCCAAACAATTCTTCAAAAATACTTCAAAAAACATTTTCAAGATAGTCGAGCATGAATTATTGCGAAATGTCAACAGATCCAGTTTCTGTCACGTTTACCACTGAAATTGAGATAAAAAAAAGCGACAGAAAAAATTTCAACGACCTGAAATATTGATCCAGGACTATTGAAACTATCAGCCGAGAACTGTACTGCTCTTTCCTTCATTTGAACTATAATTCCCTATCAGCATTGAAATTCTCAACAATTCTCATGATGCGAAAATGCGTTTTAATAATATCCGAGAGGCAGAGAGGGTGGTCAAGTGTGGAAGCGTTTCGTGTACGAGAGCTCGGTTCAAATGCTTTTATAATATTTCGAATGAAGAGGGAAGAAGAGAAGGTCGAGAAAATAGCGCGCGCGCGAGAGGTAATTGTTAGATATGCATATACGTATCTCGTCGGCGATGCATTTAGCCCTATTGCTGTGTAATATTAGAGGAGTTTGAATGAGAAGCAAAAGTCCTGTTTTTGCTTATTGCGGCGTAGCACGCTCCCGGAGCTGAAAAGCACACGTTTTTGTTGTTGGATTTAACGTTATTATTGTTTTATTTTTTTTTTTTACTTCTTACGTTAACAAGGGTGCGTATAACTGGGGGTTGTATGGATTACATCGGGGCTTTCGAGCCAAAATAGCATTTCGCTTGTTTCCCAGATACGATTCGAAAGAAAATATGAATTTTGTCGAATTTTGCGGACGGAGCGTTGACCGCGGAAGGATTAAAGGAGGAGCAATATGCTCGAGAAAGAGAGAGGGTTAACCTCGAGCCAGACGATAAAGAAGTTAATTCCCGTGAAATTTGGCTCTCTCTCTCTCTCTCTCTCTCGGTAACGTGTTTCGTGAGATAAACACTAATTAATATTCCATTGAATTTCACGAGGGAGCAAGAGAACTGTTTGTTTCTATGAATTATTCTGTAGATTAGTCGAGCCAGAGGGTCGTGGGGGAGTGAGAAAGAGGTATAGAAAGTTGGCCGATTTTGAGAGTTTCCAACTCCGCGAGTACATGAAAGGCACACATTTCACCGCGTTTATTTGTAAATAAAAATGTGCATGTGCATCCTGCATAATAACGTATGAACGTCGAACTCGGTATGTACGAACCTCAATTTCAAGAATGTTTGCATTGTTGTGGTGAAGCTCGCGAATGAATGAAATTAACGAGAGAGAGAGAGAGCACGTGAAGCTGAACGAAAGTAAGCGAACGACGAAAACGTTGATTGTAAAAAAAAAAAAGAAAAAAGAAAAGAGAGGGAGTGCTATTCAGCATTTTTTCTTCTATTTGTCTTTATCTCGAGTCGAGAATGTAATGAATGTCTGAATGAACGTCGGAGCGTTGATTGCGTAAAAAGCATGAGATATAGAGGCCACCGTTATTTTTCTGGCTGCTTTCGTTCTCACTTTTTCTTTTTCTTCTTTTCTGACCGGTTCAATATTGAAGCTTATGAGCCCTCGATGTTCTTTCACGATATACACAGAATGAAAAAAAAAAAAAAAAAATTGTGCAAGAATTTCGCTATCTTTTCTCATTTTTCACGGTTCTTACGAAAAAGAAGAAAAATAAAAAAGTGCCCCTTTCCTTCATTTTTCTGGGAACTCTTCGTGCTCGTTTCGGCTAGTTGTTCGTTTCGTTTTCGTTTTTTTTTTTTTTTCTCTTTTCTTAACCTCGATTCAAGCAGCTCGTTCGATATAGTCGTTCGCAGGAAGCTACGCGAAATTATGTAGAAGAGTTTCGTGGTCCTTGCCCGTTAGCGCGAACTTACCCCTATACGTCGATCTCAGCATTCTCCTTGAAAAACATCGAGCGAAAGATAGAAACGCGAAGGCGAGAGACAGAAAAATAAAGGAGAAGAAGGGAAGCAGAAGAGAACCTTTGAAGCGAACCAAGCACAGCTCAGAAAGTTTTCAAAGTGCAAGTAGTTCCAAAGGAAGCCTCAAACCCGTCATCAAAACTTCCTCCGAAAGCTTCAACATCTCGGAATAACCACCGATAAAAAGATCTCATCTTTTCACTTTGATTTTACAAAAAAATATGACGAGATTTTGATAATACGATGAATTATCGAAGAGGTTTTTCCCTCTCTATAAACCTCCCTTAATATTCAGCATCCGCCGCGCATCCCCACTTCCTGTGTCATCGAATAATTATATGTAGCAACCGGACAAAAATTAAGTTTTATGCAGAAAGAATAATTTAATCACAACTACGAAAATACGATCTTATCAAATTTTCATTATCGTTGAATCGTTGATTCTCCGAATTCGAACAAAGTACAAATTTTTATCATTTTCGTGAAACAAAAATCGTTAAAATGTCTTGTTCGGTGGTTCAATTTCAAAATGAACAAATCTGTTTTCAGGGGTTTGAAAAAAACTGCACGCGTTTCACAAACGCATCCATCACGAGCAGTTTGCTTCACGACCATTTTATTTCGGATTCATTTCATAAATTACAATTAAAATGATTGAAATAACGCGTATTTAAATATTATTATTCATCCAGCCCGAGAATGAGCGACGAGGACGAAACAGAAAAAAAAAAAATCATCGTTCTTTTTTTTTTTCAAACGAAAGGTAGAAAAATATGCGAGAACTGCTTTTGGTCCGTATAATGTCCGGCTCTCGTGCTCGCGTTATTAGATTCGAACCATACGGTGGTGGAAAAAGAAAAAAAAACAAAACAAAACAAAACGGAAAAAAAATTAAAAATGGAAAAAATGGAAACGACGTCGCACGTTTGCGTGACGACGCGAATAACTTATTAGCGGAGTGACCGACAGGAATTCTGATGATGCGGTGCTGGAACAATCTCGGTTAATTCTCGTTCCAACGTCAAACGATGACCTCGGAAAAAAAAAAGTCCAAAATCATGCACTTAATTAAGATCGACACGATTTTCACTCAATTTCGTCAAATGCACGAAATTATTGGAACCAATGACACTGTACAAGACTAAAGAAAAAAAGCTGACAAAAGTGAATTCTCGTTCGAAAGGTCAAAATGTTACGCAGTGATCTAAAATCATGAGCATCGATTTTCATGAATGCCTGTGCAATAAATCACGCGGCTCACATTATTATGAGAAGTAGAGTATATAATCGCAATTGCGATTTGTTTCAAGGAAATCTAGAAAAGTTCTACGGAATTTCTGTTATAAATCATTGAACCTTCTCGCAAGTAAATCCGCGAGTTGATAAATGGTAGAGTTTTCTTGTTCCTTTTTTTTTTTTTTTTTTTTTTTAATTTTATTAAACAATTACATGCAGCGAGGGTTGAAGCAAATAAAGAAAAAAGAGGTAGGCGATATGATATTTTCTTAGTTCCCTTTGGGGAAATCACATTATGGGCCGCATAATTCAAGTTTCTGATACGTGTAAATACAGAGCTATCGATCTGGAGTTCCGGTCATTTGTTTTCTCTCTCTCTCTCTCTCTTTCTCTCTTCGTCTATCCTCCTCCGCGTATTCCTCATATTCGCTTATTCACCGCGATCGGCTAAGCCTTCTGGGGATGGGGACTGGACGTGGCGTGTCACGAGCGAATCGAGATGATATCTTAACGAGAGATCGAAAGTCACGAGTGTGTACGTGTGGGGAGGGGGGAAAAATGGAGGAAAAAAAATGTAGAAAAAGCTACGAATGGCGTAGAAGAAAAGAGCGCGGATAAAAAGGAAGGAGAAAAGAATACGTGCAGGAGAAAAAATACATTCACCTCTCTTTGGAAGCAAAAAAATGTCATATCCTCGACGCATGCCGGGCACGTCCGGGGTGGAATTGCGTGCAGACATTTTTAATTGTATACCTCAAGAATTGTAAATGTTCGCACCGTGTATCTGCCTTAATCAGGTAAAAAAAAAAGCAGCAGCTTCGCCCCGTTTCTCGGTGTATCGCACTCGCGTAATTTTCAATTTATTCAAGTTATTTCCAGATATATTCGACTGATCGAAAGTCCATCAAAGTTTTCGCCACTACTTTTAATTAAAACTTTTCGAAAATTCAGAGCCACTATTTTGCCTCTTGAATGATTCAATCGTTAGCGTTGATAAGAACTTTACAAATTTGTGAATTTACCAGAGAAGAAATTGGCCGTCAAGTGCTGGATAAAGTTGCGGTCAATGGGATTTCAAACACGAGGATTCTCCACTGCGGAGTTATGTACCGGAGCCGCATCCTGTAGCCGCTCGTACGAGCGCGCGCTACGTACACATGGAGCGTTCCATCGCAATCTCACTTCGCTTCGATCCTCATACTTTCCTTCGTTATACCAAATATTTTTCAGTTCTCCAAAATCCGTTATAAACCTCTTTCACATTCTGGAGAGTAGAGATATAATGAGAAAAAATAAAACAATAAAATGTTGTGACTCGAGAATAAAATAACGCGAGAAATTCGACCGAATCGAGATGGAAGTCGTTGTATGACTACGATAAATGCATTATTACAAAATTTCCCACATATCCTGGCAAGCCGCGAGAGATGCGGTTTGTATTCAGCAAGCAAGTTGGAATAAACTCACTCAAGTTCCGGAAATCCTAGAGATACTTCGGAGCAGCTGATACGAGCGAAGGTTTTCACGGGTAACGCGACAGATATACTTGGATTAAGAGGATGCAAGCACTGCCTCTCCTGCACACTCCATTATACTTTCATATTGTGTTAACAAAATGTAACAATTGAATTCGCGAGTGCGAGGAATTCGAGTAATTCGTTTAGTTCTATCTAATCGAGAGGAGCGATTCAAGAAAATGTCGAGATAATCTCCGAAAGTTGGGAAAATCGAGAAGCAAATGAGCGAATAAAAAAAACTCAGAGAAAAAGCGTTAATCGATCCCTTTTCCTGTCTCGTTTTTTTTTCTAACGTGTCAAACACGGAAAAACTTCGTAAAATTCTTCAGGCTCGCGAATCACTGTTCGAATCCTTTGCAGGAAGCTTTCGGATGACTTTAATGAACATACGGCATCAAGAAACAAGAGGAAAAATAGCTGACAATCCAGGTAGAAGAGTAAAGAGAGATCCAAGCGGACACCGAATCAACGATCAAAGCGGATGACGCATGAGTTCCGGTTCGAACTTTATTCGCTCGCTCTTTTTTTTTATTTTTTTTATCGTAAGTCCTATTTTCATGTGCTTTTTTTCATTGTCATTTGCTTTCGAATTCACGTAATTTGAATGATTTATTGGGAGGTCCTTTCAGGTAGTTCGACTTCGAGCATAAAACTCCGGATTTCTTTGATTCTTTTGGACTTTCTGTTTAAGGAGGTATGCGATTAACTGCGATAATTTGTAGTTTGGCTAGAAACAAATATTCCACGTGCTTCTCGAGTGAGCAGCATTCGGTTACGTTTTCCTAAGCGATGGTCCAACGATAAGAATAGAAGAAAACTATGAATTGAGTTACAATGTGGAAAGCGTTCCTGTAAGTTACGACCGCGACTCTAATTCCAACGAAAAAAAAAGAAGCCGTTAACTACCGAGAGTTTAAGAGATAAGTTTGGATGCGAAAGGAGAGTGAATGTTGGGGCCGAAGGGAGGTTGAAGATTTTCATAACGAAAAAAAATTGAATTAATTATTCTTAACGAAAGAAAATAAAGTGAAAAATAATCATATATATTATACGAAGTCCCGTGAAGAGGTGGGGAATGCCCGTGTTTTACAAGGTCGTTAAAAAATCATTTCAACGAGGGAGGAGTTGTGAAAGAAGAAGAATAAGTAGCGAAGGGAGGGAGGGAGGGAGGAAGAGGTCGGGATGAAAACCTGTTAAAGATTCGCTCGACACGTTCCTCCATTCCAGTTAGTAAGTACATCGAGAATGCATAAGAGCGGGATACAAGAGAAGGAAAGAGGAGAAGGAAAAATGATTAATGTAATGGCCCTAATGGTCGGTGCAGTACATAAATTAGCGACTGTATGGAGAAGGGTTGAGCGAGGACGGGGGATGGTTATAAGGGATGCTCGAGGTGGCATCGTGCCTGGTGTATAAATAGATATATATATATAGATGGATTCGTGACGGTTCACGCTGTGCTTTGGAGTATAGAAAACTTGGCTGTAAGAAGCGTGTCGTCGACTCGTTATTTTAATAAAGAGAATAACCGAAGAGATCTATGTTCGGCAAAAAAAAAAAAAAAAGAAGAGCAGGCAAGTAAAGATGGAAAAAAAAACTTGTTAGAATTTCGTAGACGCTTCGTCTAGATCTCGCTGGAAGGTGAGAAAGAAAAAAAAAGAGGATAAAAAAGAGAAGAAAAGCAGCACAGAGTAAAAAATGACAAGACGCCGTCGGATAGAGTAAAGCCACGGACAAAGCTTGCTTGTGTACTTCGCAGCCTCCTTAATAGATGTTTATGTGTTCTCCTTTATTCTGATCCTCAAATTTATCCAAGCTCGAGAATACTAAGGATAGAATAGATGTGAAACGAGGCGAAGGGAACTCGCGGGAAAAAAAAAAGTCAGAGGACAAGGAAACCCGAAAGAAGCTCCGCTGAGTCACTAAATACTACGGTTAATAAAGTCCGTGGAGAGTCTATGAGGGTGGAAAAAGAAGCATAAGAAGAAAAAACGAGACAGGGATGAATTGGAAAAGAAAACAAAGAATGTTGGAAGGTGCGCGTAGTAAAAAATATAGTGAGAAGATGAATATGGAGGTTGCTGAGCGTCATTGACTCTTCGGATGGAGATGAGTCAGTGAGACATGAACCTGAGCTCCCTCATGCTCTTCTCGGCCTCTGTTAACGCTTCGACGATAATGGCATTAATTAAGTAGCTAATTAACATTTGGGCGTTCCCGAGCGACGTGCTGGCTCTTCCGTTATCCTTCCGGGGCCTCCGCTTCGGATATCGTTTTACAAGGTGTACGCAAGCTTTGCCAGGAGACAGCGACCATCAGGGGAGAGAAAGAGCAAGAGAGAGAGAGAGAGAGAAGTGAAATGAGACAGAGAGTAGCTGTGAACGTTGACGGGTGATCCACCTCGCGCTATATCACACATAACCAGTGACTTTAAACTACTCACGAGCCCGCATTCGAGCTTTCCTGCTTTAACTTGACGTGCCTAAATATACATTCAGACCACTAATTTCGTACCTATGTAGCTTACCATAAGTGTGGGTAATAGTTACCCTTCCTTCATCAATCTAACAAGCTCGAAAAGTCTCGGCACACGTCTCAACGTTTCTTGTGCTCTGGACGTGGACACGATGGCGTGTCGCGATATGCTTATTAGTCGTTATCCGCCTGTTGGCTTTGCCCTGACTTGGTCTTCAGACCTTTCCTACATATTCCACTACGAATATAAACCCTCCTCCCCCCTCCCCTCCCCGAGGGCAAACTCAGGACGACGCTTCGCTTTCCCAGACACCCGACAGTCCTAACCTCACTTGTAAATGTTGTATTCCATGTGCACTTGGCACGTGCTTCTATCCCGTATTCCGCAGGTGCGCCCCAACAGTTTCTTCCCTGTACATTCTAGCCTCTCTGCTGTTCAACCTCCCACACGTCACAAGTCCGTCCACCACCCAACAAAACCCTTAGCTCTTTACTTCAGATCCTATCGCACTTGATATAACCGTGGAAATTTAAGGAACATTCATGATACGTTGAATGTTCGAACGAAATCAGGTTTTGTATTAAAAAAAATAATGGAAGTTTGTTAAAATTGTCGATCGAAATCTGAATCATTTAAATTTAGGATAAAAGTCACACCGACATTTGACGAGTATTGATTTTCGATAATAAACAGATATTCTGAAAATTCATCAATATTTTCTGAAGGAAACTTCAATGACACGAATTCTCGAAAATAATTATCGATTTTGATATGACAAAATAATTTTGAAGAGACAAGCAAGACATTGTCCTGCTCAATTAAACATCCACCACGATTCAAAAAAAAAAATAGAGCAGCTGAATAAATAAGAAGATTCGCCTGAGTTCGAAAGAAAATGTATACTCATGCGGAAAGGCGTCAAGGCGTTGACCCCAGAAGCGTTAAATCTTTGAGTCAAGCTGTCGAAACGGTCGTTCTCAAGTAGGTAACACTATATTCACGACATAAAACGTTCAGAGCTTTTACATATACGCTATATAATATTCCGTGTCAAGTATTCATTCGATTGTTACCCAGGTTAACACGAGGTAACTCGAGCTTGTCACATAATTTATTTCCAAGTGTATTAAGCCAGATGTATTTCTTATTTCAGTGATAGATTATGTCGCCGATTGATATTTATAGCAAAAGTTAGGTATTCGAGAAGCAAAATATGATAGAAAAGGGTTAGAATTTTATTGAAAAAGCTGATAAAAAAAATAACAACGAAAGTTCAGTAAAGAAAAAAATGTTAATTCGATGGATGATCGAACGTGGAATGTTCCATACACGAGTAGTATCATGTTCACCACTCGTTATTTCAACGCCAATAGCGCGAAACTGTTGGTCGCCGCGATTCAGAGCGTGTCTCGTTACCATTTTAGCAGGAGACACGCGTATATATATATAAGTACAATACAGTGTATAACGTACACGTAACGATTGTGGCATTCGTCATTTTCATTGTAGGAACAGCAGGACACGAGACCGTTTGTACGAATATATATTCGCACGAAAGTCCCGTTACTTATCAGCACCCTTCTAGGATACTGGGGCAAATAAAAACGCATATAAACGCACGTCCGCGTACGAGTTGTGTCGCGGTAGCGATTTCCGTAGGAGCTAGTGAATAGCTCGTTCGTTAACACAAGTGTCAATAGCTTTTGGCTTCCTCGATAGAGAGCAATTTCGTTTCGACGAAAGCCTGAATCTCTTCCAAAGTTGAAGAAGGTTCTTAAAAAAGATATCGTAGGATCTCGACCAATTTATCTTCTAAATACGGCAGTAAACATGGCTCGGGGTATTCGCACGTTTCCGGTAACGCCTGTGAGTTCCCTGGGAAGGAAGAAAAAAAAGGTAGTAGAAAGGAAGAGATGGAAAGACGAAGCCTTCGGAGTCATTCGCGACAGGGAAGATGAGAGTAGAAAGGTCTCGGTGCTCCGTGCCTGGCCTCATCTTCTTTTGGAATCGTCGACCCTGCAAGATCCTATGGCCTCCATGGTCCTCTACCGTTGAATATTCACGAGGCGATCTCCAGCGGACAATAAAGCCTCGTCCGCAGAGCCTCTGCAACGTCGGGCGCGCGCGCGTGCACATCGGAGGTAAAAGCACCGCAGGAGAGTAAGAGGGAAGGAGAGAATAACCGGTGAAAATCCTCATACCGTTGGCTGCTTTAACTGCTAGTTGTATGTAGTACTATGGCTGTACATGGTATAGCATTGCGCGAAGCTGGGGGAACTGGAAGAGCCCCGATTTGAAGTAAACGTCGAGACATATGGCCACCAAGTGCAATACAACAGGGAGTTACGACATAGCGGCAGGTGAACTATAAAGTATAGAGCAAAGAGAGAGGATAAACCTCAACGAACCTCAACGCCTGCCCCGCTTTCATTCCACGGGATATATGCAAGGGGGCAAAACTTTTGTGATGTGTCGACGTGTCTATTGTTAGTCCGTGGTCACCGCTAAATCACTAAAGCGATGATTCATATTGCGTATGAATATGGTTCAACATCAAACTTCGATCAACTTCTCTTCAGGTTCATTCGTCATTTGTATTTAGCAATAGGTGAAAAAGTAACTCCGTTGCCGAATGTTCATTAACGGATATGATTATGATTATAGGAATAAATCAACACGGGCTAAGAGGAATGTGAGCTCGAGAACTATCGAGACTCAGTCCCGAGTCAGCCTCAATTTCACTCGAGAGTCCAAGGATTTGCATGAGATCTATGACTAAATACGTTTTCCGCAAACTTCAAAGCATCGAGCTGTGGTCCAAAGTGGAAGCGACCCTTCCACGTAACCATATACGATTATTATATCGCCACACGTACAGGTACAATGCTGGTTGAATACTAAATTTATATACGTTGTTACGTACCTGGTAATACGTACGATGAAGAGAAACTGGGTTCCAGTGATAAGGTGAAGTGAGGCAGACTGGGATGGTTCTCACAACTGCTTCCGGGGCTCCTTTTCTATGTGGTCTTCGGTGATGATACACAACTGTTAGGGTCTAAGAAGGTGCTGGAGTATATGGTTGCCTCGAATGGTGCCTCTGTTTCGCCTTTCCAAATTCTCACAACTAACCCACAAGAGCGCAGACACCTCTCTTGCCTGTGGTACCAGCAGCTTCTCTGAGAACACCAAGTTTCTCTTGCCTTAATTCACCACCACTGCTTACCGGAGATCCAACGTACGAGAGAAACACTCACGGGACCACCAAGATCTGCAATGCCACAAAGGTAAGATTGGTGTTAGTTAAGTCAACATGGATTCTCGTCAAATTCTGTAACACTACATTTTTCATATAACAACAATTTTCAGCGCAATGAATATTCGTCATTAAAATATATGAAAGCTTGCTTCAGAGTTCTTTCAACATGATGTTTTTTTTGCCTGGAGCCACGCATTTAACTGATTCACTGGCGCATCTTGATCGAAAGAAAAAAAAAAGAGCCTGGAAAGCAGTCATAAAATGGTCGTCTTTGATCTGGCGCGTTTCTTCGAGTGAAAGAAAATCATTTGACGAGTGAACGGCGCTGGTAATTGGGTGAATCGGATAAAGTCGTTGAAGTTTCTATTTCTCTCGTAAACGGAGGGCAGTCGAGACTGTCGGTTGGCCTGTGGGGCTGTTTCACGTTCGAAGCTAGCGGAACTTCCACACCACTTTCACGGCGCAGAGCTCCATCCACGAGGGGGAAAAAAGTTTCCACTTTTGCGGATAGAAATTTGTGTGTATATATACATATTCGCGCGGGTGATGGTAACGGAGAAAAACGGTGCGACCTACGGGCGTCACGGGCATTAGAGAATCCGTGAGTGTATCACATACGCTCTCAAACTTGTATGCACACGAGAGAAAGAGAAAATCGCGCGAGACTCCGGGACTCCGAAACGACGCGATTGTGAGGACGAAGGAAAAACCTTCTCCGCGTGAGCACTATTTCTACACAAAAGTATATTGTGTACAGTACAACCGAGAGTATACGTTTTGCAGGAAAAGAGCCTATACACCGATACCATGTAATATATGTATATGGACTGAGGAGAGAAAGGGAATACCGCGGAGGATATATAGCACACGACGGGTGAGTCACGATCCGAGTTGCTCTGGAATATTAACGACTGGCCTGTACCGACCAGCGAGCAGAATGGTCGAAACACCGCGCTGGTATAATAGCAATTTATTTGTTTTTTTTTTTTTTCGTTTCTTCTCTATGGTCGTTGCTTTGGTTAAGCACGGACGAACGTGCACGAAACGCGAGGACAGAGAGAATTTAAGAGAGTGAAGGGTGATGCGATTCTTGAAAACTCTCAGAATAACTTGGAATTCGCTCGAATTCGTAATGTAAATACTTTTCAGATTTTTTTAGATCGAACAGAGTCTCTTGAGTAGTTAGGGACTTTCAAACGCAAAAAACTTCGAGGGCAGCTCCCTCGAGGACAACCGCAAGCACTTGCAGTACTTCTGTTACAGAATACGTTGAAAAAAAAAAGTTTGTTAGCTCTATTTGTACCGGACGATAGGTCAATTTCCATTGGAATTCCACAGTGATTTTATCTTTGATGTTCACCACTCCGGTGTACTTTTTTGACGAAAAAATTAATCGTTCGTTTCCCACGATTTATTCGCTTTTCATCTAGACCAGCGGAGCTTTGATGAAACAATTTATGTATTTTCATTAGAAAGCATTCGTCGATAGGTGAAATTGTGATTTAAGGACAACGAACATAAAAGGACAAGTTGATAGCATTATTGGCAGGTCTTCGTCTGAATCCGCTGCTTCGTAGACTCTGCCTAACGACTCCCCTGATAGCAACGGTTTTTGGGAGTGGTCCCGGAAGTCAGCATCCACGATCAAGAAACGAGGCATAAGCGATCACTCGACCGAACATCTTCACAAGGGGTACACGAAAAAAAGAAATGGGTTCCTGACAGAGAATGAGAGGAGCAAAGGCGCTGATAAAGACGTAGAAGAAGACTAGCGCAGGATGCGCTAACCAGTCGGAAGACTCTGCGCCTCCGTCCACGCATCAGGCGCTTGGTAAAACATCAAAGGAGTCTGTCTCCTACTCCCATCGAAGCGGCGAGTGCAGGATAAGAACAGCCCAGGCTGTGCTTCACCGGGTTCATATAATTTGCTTTTCGGTCCGTCGAATTTCAATAGTATCGGAACTCTAGGCCTCCCCGCTCTTCCTCCTTTGCCCCCCCCCCCCCTCGATGCTTGTTTCGCATTTCCCCCTGTGCTATATACGAGTAGAATCCTGGCCCGATTCTCCCTGTTGGACGTACTCGTACCCCGTACGTGTTCAGGCTCCTTCCGGGCGGTGTATCTAGTTTCTAGTTAGAGCTGTTCTCATCCAGCACTACAGAAGCCGCGTTAATGCCGTTCTCACAAAGGCACCCGCGAAATTAGTTTCCTACGGAATTCGATTCCGCTATGAAGCTCCGGAGGCAATGAAGGATGAATTAGAAAGAAAGAAAAAAAAAATGCGCCTGGTTAAAATCAACGAGAACAGCGTACGCGCAGGAAATTCCTTCCTCGTTGAGTCCGGTGATCATTGCGGTAGAAAGACAATCCGAAATCGGTGCTGGTTAATTCGAGTTTCTCTTGGTATCAGGTACGTTGATATAGGAAAATTAGAGTCGTTAATTCTTGCGACTAAAGTTAACATTTTGCAGCAGTTACGACGACTGGCTCAAGCCTGATTATACATCGATGCTAGAGTTAAAACGACCAAAAATACACGAGGCTTCATGGCCGTTAGCGTTGCTTCGCCAGAGGTCACCCCGAATCAGCCAGCCGGTCACTGATTCTCATAACTGAATAATTCGTCCGTTTACACGGCGCCTCCCCATAGCGAAGGGTAGTTTGCCTCTCGGCCCACTCCCTCCCCCCTTGCCCCACAAGACGAATTAAATCTGAAGCTCCTTGTTCGCTGGCCTGAACGCTGACGCGATAACCCAATATTTATACAATTATAAAGCCTCTGCGTCAGGCCTCTTGCTATTCGCACTCGTTCCCTCCTTCACCAAATATTCTTGTTACTTCATATAAATATACGAACATATAGATACCGAGTTGGCGGGGTGTACACACAGAATTGGGGGTAGTTTCCAAGGGATGCTCGGGAGATCCCAAGAGATTTCGTTAGGGCTATCGGAGCGTGAAACCGGAGGTTTCACCCTCAGCCGTTCTCAAAATGGCCACGATGATTTTCCAGCATGGCGTCTTTTACATCTTGCCTCTGTTTCTTCGTTTGCCTGAAAGTCATTTCGAGAATATTATATTCTCTCGAAAATTACAGACTTGCCAGCTTCACAATTATCCATGCTACCAAATATCAATCCCGGTAACTACCTAACCGGAAGACTTTTCAAAGAGCCTGCATTCGAACCATCAGAAATAATGTCATTCAGCTTGGAACATCTGACAGAAATTCACAATTTTTCGCTTTTCTACTGTTTATCTCGGTCGTTAATGGTTTTTTGTAGTCTTAAGGATGCGCTCTGCTACCATCCACGACGGGACGTACCCAAGGTAAAAAAGTATATCCAGCATCGCTACGTGCTACCGCCCCTGATAGTGTATTATAATATGTATACCAGTCTCATTTCTCACGATGTCCACAGTCCGGGTACCTCTTATTAATGCATTCCGGAGGGCATATATGGGCTAAAGTGCGCTCGGTACACGTTGCCGGTGAATTCTCACTGAGATAGATAGAGAAAGAGGGGAAAAGTGAATGAGAGAGAAAGATAAGCAGCGGGTTGGAGTCCGTTGGTACACCGCGAGAGGGCATCCCGCATAATCCGCATTCGAGTCTCTGGTACTTCCGGGCCAGAGGTGAAACAAGAAGGGAAGTTGGCTCTCTGGCTTTTCGACGATGTATGTACTCGTATATAGATACGTAAATATACACAGGTACATAAATACCAACATATAGGTGCTACATGGTATCAAGTTTATAGGGCAAGCGGTGGAGAAAATGCAGGAAAGTCAAAAGGTCTCGGGTGTTGCACTCTCTGTGCAGCGTGTAGCTCACCTGAGCGCCTTCTATCGTATCTCCGATCCGTTCGCCAACCGGAAAGTTATCTCAATCAATATAATTGCGGCATGAGAAACAATTCTAAGCTCCCTTGGTAGTGCGCCAATTAAATTTTCACGTTTCGAGCTCCCCGTTCTACACTCTCCTCTTTCTCGCTTTCCCTTTTCATTTTATTTCCTTCACACCAAGATGCGGTTTTCCTTCCAGTATAACCCGCCGCGAGTGAAATTAATAGTCTACACGGCTTTTCCGACTTCTGACTCTCTTTTCCCATTTAATACCAAATAAAAATGCATTATACTAACAAACCTATTACGCTTCAGGAGGATAAAAGTTTTTTTTATTTTTTTTTATCGTAAACTCGTTGGATAACATCAACTCGGTAACCGAAAATAAGTTTGTCGAGCTGTGAAGCAGAGTCGCTAATTTGATACTGCACAAAAAGCAGACGTATTAAGGTTTTGCAAGAATTTTCTTCATTGCACTACAATCCAATCATTTTGTTGTGTTGTCCAATTAAAGTCTTCGTATATAGCTCCATTTTGACGCGCATATCATTAACGAAGTAACTTTGAGCTTAGATTCTTGCAGCACGAATAATCAACTTTATAACTGGATTTCCAAACAATCTTATATTCGTATCTCGTTCTCTTTTTAACTCCCGATTGCCCGCAGGGCAAAAAGACGGGAGTCGTGCGTTTCACTGGGATCAGCTGATTGAGGCTATTCCTTTGTCACCACTTTTCTCCGAAACGGTGAACAACTGCTTGATCAATTTTCGCATGTATTTTTTATGTGCGACGGACAGTGTTCTTAGACACAGTTTGTTCAATTCTATTGCAAACTCGCTGAAATAAGTTTGTCGTTTTTCAAATATACCATTTCGAAGTCCGGAGTTTTTTAATGTTTTTTTTTTTTTTTTTTTTTTTTTTTTCAGTCATTTTTCGTCTATATTTGACCAATTATCTTACGGATCTTGTAACCGATGAAATATTAAGAATTTTTTAATAATAATCATCCCTATTCCAGGAAAATTATTCTTCCGAACTCGCCGAATTCCAAATAGCTGCGGTACACAAAATGGTGGCAGAATATTTTAATTTCTCTTCGTTTTCTGGTCCAGGTACAAGAATTTCAATCTAAAGTGCTGCGCCCTCGGCTGCAGTCGCCCGTTGTAAATTCGGTGAAATTTTTACTGTGTGTGGAAAAAAAAAAGTTAGAACAAAGCTGAGTATATCACGTGTGCATGAACCTCAAGCGTAAAATTCTGTACTCCGACGGAAGTTACTTTTATACAAGGAAATTTCCCAAGAGAAAAAAAGTTTTTTTTTTAATTTCGTATGAGCCTTATCATTAAACTTGGGCGTTTGACTTGGCGAGTTGAAAATTTGATAAAATTACAATATTGTGGACGAATAAATATTTCAATTCGTTGATGCATCAAGGGTAGTTGATTCGCGACGAGTGTGAATCGAGACCTGTTCTCATTTCACTCACGTCCAATTTTTCTACTTGATAAATACAAGTTTTTGCTAACATCTTGAACTGAATTTATTTGGGGAACCAGGCAATCGTTCAACCCTCGTAAGCAGCTCGTGCTACTTCGAGTCTTTATTTATTCAGCGTGAACAGGAAGGGTTCCGTATTGTAAACCACTCGAACTTGGAAGAGAGGTTTATCCAAGTCTCAAAGCTTCCGGTCGATGTATACATGGGCGTATACCGTCGTGTATATCGTACACACGTTACATGGATAAGAAGCATTTTGTGTAAAAAAAAGAAAATGTTGAAAAATTCAAATGAAATTTAAAAATCAATAGAACCTTTGAATTCAATTTCGAAAAGTTCAAAAAATTCTACGCAAAAATTCGTTTAAAAGTTCTGAAAATTGATAAATTCTTCAGATTCAAGTAAAAATTTGAATAATGTACGCGGAAAGATCGAGAATCGAAATGAGCAAACGTATCACTTATATTAACGGAAAATCACATGATAAATTCATGACAATGAAGAGCAGTCAGTATTTCACTTTCCTGGGAAACGCCTCGCACGTATTCACAGTGATAATAGTCGAAAGCACATATGCTTTCGGTTCTTGCATATCTTGGCAACAGACAGAAACGCTCGGCTAGCATAAATTTGCTTGCAACGGATGAACGAGCCTCAAACTGACCGAAGCCGAATGCGTGAAACGTTAAACAATAGCAGAAAGAGAGAGAGAGAGAGAGAGAGAGAGAGAGAGAGAGAGAGAGAGAGAGATGCAGAATCCCTCCAGCAATTCCCTCGTGACCAAACGGTCTTTCCCACAAAGCAGAATCTTGGCAGGTGTACGTGATCACGAGATTTCAAGCTCTCTTATTGCGCAATGCTATCTGAGAAATTAATCGCACCATTTGTAAATTACTCAGTAGAGACTTGGTAACTCGTAGCTCGTTTCTGATTTTCCATTCCCAGCATCTCATCTTCCGATGAACTGAACGATATTCAACGGAGGTACAACGATCACGTGAGACTAAAAGCTTTTTTTGTCGAAAAAATGAAGAAGAATTATTAATCAAGAAAATGTGACTTTTTTCAAACGTTGAAAAACCAGTTTATTTTTGTCCTTGGAAACTCATTTCTATTTATTCGTTTTCGTATATTTTTGAAAAAAAAAAAAAAAAAAAAAAAACCTTTGAAACTCGTATCATTTGGGTCATCGAATGTTTTATTTTTATTTTTGATTCGGAATAATCATTCATTTCTATTGAAATCTGAACTATCCAGAAGTCGATTTGACGAAACTTGAAGAAAGCCAGGAAATTCGAAGAGCATCCGGTGCAGTTGCTGCAACGAAATTTAAAACTCTAGTGGAAATTGATTAAAAATGCAAACTCATCGGCCGAGTTGCTTGAATAACATCGTTAGAGGCAGATTTACGAAATACAAAATTCAATCAAACTATGAAGTACACAATTTCGTTGCCTGAACTATAAGCGTGCAAATTGATAAATTTCCGGTGATAAAATACGCTAGAATTGAAAACAAGTACGTGGAAGCAATGATTAATGACGAGAAATTAATTAAAATGAATTCAGCGTTGATGAAATTAGGTTTATTAAAACTCGAACTCACGCGCATCGAATTTAAGTACTCGAACGCTCGAATCAATATTGATCGAATTATTCAAAATTGCATCGTTATGAAAGCCCAGTGGCGAGTTCAAGTCTTATTTTCTGTATTATTAATCGAAATATTAAAACTTCATTGAAAATATTATCGTGTAACGAAAATCAAAAACATTTTGCTTAATCGAATGAAAACGCTTAATTAAATGAAAATGATACGAATCTCTGACCTGTCCATTATAATTCTGATCGGAGTGCTTAAATTTGCAAGAAATTACTGTAAATTGATGTGCTTGGATCAAAACTCATCTCATTATAATCAATTAATCCGTGGTATATGCTCACGGGATACCCTGTATACCGTAATTCTGCAAACTATTAATTGTGACCAGCTCTGTCGAAGGTCGTGAATCAATCGATAAAACGGCTATTACTGGATGTGACGTATTAATAAAATCTCGTATAGACGTTGTGCAAGAAAACAGCTCGCGATTTGCGTGGGTGATCGACCGAGCTCTCTATAATCTTCGTATTTTATCTTCGTTCCTATTTATTTATTTTTTTTTTTCTTCTTTTTTCTCTATTCTCCGGTCGAAGATTGATTGCTCATAATAGCGGTGCATATTGAGCGTGGTCGAGGGATCGCGGTTAAGGTATCTCATCGCTCGATTATTACCCACGAGATATTTGTAATTCAATCGAGGAGTTATGGGAGGAATTTCAAATCTCATGATTCGTCACGTTACGAGTTTTGTAACATTTGCGTTGAAATCAAAGTGCCTTGGAGGCAGGTTGTTTAAAAAAATGAAAAATCAATCAAACGAAACAAAAAAAAACAATTGATTAATCGTGCAGAAAACGTATCGATCGAACTGGACTGTCGAAACTTGATAAAATGAAATTTCAAATTAATTTCGACGACTTGGATTAAAAGATCTCGGGTTTATCGCTGTTTATTTCCAATCATTCTGTCATTCTACGATGTTTTCTTTAGCGAAATTTTATTCGGTACAAGCGATCTACTCGATTTATAGCCCGTCTCTCTTTCTTCTAAGTTCAGATTCTGCATAACGAATCCCTGATTTTCACTGATGCAGCATCGAAGAAAGTCGTTTCGATCGACGGGGGGGGGGGGGGGGAAGTCCCTGATTTAAAAAACAATATCGGAGAGAGCTTTGTGTACGTTTCGTACACATTGGAAGAGAGTGGAAAATACTTCAAGGCGAGAAGCGTGCACGCAGGAGCTCTGACTATCTATTGGAAGAGTGTAATTTACTCTGCTGCGCCTCGATGGAGAAAATATATAGAACCGATTACCGATTTTCGTTTCTCAGCAAATAAACAAAGTGATCTAATAAAACTCGATCAGCGAATAAGAACAAAAAGCTTCGATGCTTTTTTACACTTTACTGACCATCGGTAAATGATTTTCTTAAAAAAAAATAGAGCACAGAAATAATTGAAGAATTTATGACGAGTCACTGCTCAATCATATTTCCAATGTGTTTTTCCTCAATTACGTTGGAAAAATAGATTTATCATCCGGTAAAAAAATAACGATGAAAAATAAATCGTAATGAAATTTTTTTCAGAAATAACGAATGATAGAGAGGACTGGAAACCAGAAAAATCGAGTGTAAAAGTGCCATTTACGTTCATTCGTTTCTGTGTCCATGAAAAATAGTATTGTACTCGTACGCAGATGGAATCATCGAAATTTGTCAAATGTACAGTCATGACTGTTAAAAAAAATTTCTCGACTCAAGTTATTCAAATTATTTGAATCGAATTTACTGGAGACTAAGCTATATTGATTTTGATTGAATAAAATCACACGTTGGATTTAGTAAGTTGTTTTCTTGATAGCCATTGATTGGTCGTTATAATCGAGATCTTTGAAACTAATTATCGATATTTGAATTAAATACAGTTTTCTTACGAAAAACAAACCTAAAATTTTAATTGCAGATAATTAATATTTATAGTCGGGATATTTTATTTAAACAACACGAATAAAAGTTATTCGCGCGAGAAATTTGTAATATTTTTTTTGGAAAAGCCCAACGCAGTGGAAACAAATAATTTTCATTTATTCTATTCAGTGTGTTTCTCTTTGATACAAAAATAAAATTATTAATCGAAATAATTAGTCTTTCGATCGAAATGATAAAAATAATAGTGAATGACCTGTGTCAGTTCAAATAGTTATTGAGATCGATAAAACAGTTCAGTTTATGGAACTATATAGTCAAAATCTTTATCCAATTATTCATTTATTCAACTGAATTAAATCGACCGATTGTTTGTAGTAATCGTGCAGTCGAGTCTATTAAAGGTCCATTGTTTCTAATGATTTGATATTAGCTTTCATGAAAACATATATTTGTGTCGAAAACATATTTGCTATATACCAATCATGAATTACTGGATAATATACAAGTAATTGATTTATTTGCTTTGAATAAATTTTATATTTGGTTCAAAAAAATTTTTTTAACAGTGCATAAATATACGTTTTAAGCTTATAACTATTGCTGTGATTCTTGGCTTTAACTATTTTGAATAAAGGAGAAGAATATTGAAAATCTGATGATTTGGCACGATTGATTAGCTCGTTATGTTGCCGCGATGGGAAGGAGAAACATTGTGAAGCTTAACGAGAACAATATGCGATTTAATTTTGATTTCTTTCTCTGCCTGTTAGCCATAGCTGTTAAACTGACTGATAACCGGAACGATTGTTAGTCTCGTTAGCTCGATGACCGATTCGTTTAACGAGCATCTCCGCTATTTCCATAATTGATTCAATAATGCTGATTCGATACCGATTGTACGAAATTTCTAGGCCAATATCATCACAAAACCCGACGAAGAAATTGCAACTTTAATTAATAAGCTATTTTCGCTTGATTCAAGAAAATCAATTGCGTTTCAATCACGAATAGAATGAAATTGTAAATAGTGCCAAAGTCCAGTAAATATTTCATTTTGAAGAGAAACATCGAATCCACATCGAGAATGATTGTCCATAGCTTATCAGCGAAAACGAATCGAATACCATCGATGATTCTAATTTCCAAAATGAAACTTTGTTGAATTCATCAAATACCAAATTGTTTGCATTCGCTTCGGATACGCACGTAAAATAACCGGAGCGAGATAAATCGATAAAAATATCGACTTTTCAAGGGAGGCACGCTCGTATCACGTGTACCGTCATATTTACCAACAAATATACATACATCCCGGTGTATAGATCCACCGATTCGTTAATTTATAACAACGGTTACAAAATTTAATTGAAAACCGTGGAAATTTGACCAGTGAGTATTATCGAATGAATATATATTCGAGAAGCGAAACGACGAGAGCGATCGCAAATGGAATTTCGTGTGCCAGCCGGCGTAGCAATTCAAATAAAACAACAAGCGTCCATCAAAGTAAACACTCGCAGGAAATCATGCATAAATTATTGAATTATCGAATAAATCACAATTTTATTCAGCCGCCAGTGTTTTTCATCGCGAGTAAACCTTTTTAATTTTTTTTATTTTTCCCCCGCCAAACTGCACTCAAGTCATCCAGTTCGAGAGTTGAATGATTGATTTTTTCATCAGATCCGGCCATAGCGGATGATAATTTCGTCTCGGTATATTCATTAACCAAATTAGTTACCGTCACGATCTCTCTCGAATATCCCGACATTTGGTAATGGACCAACGGTTAGCGGCTGATTACAGGCAATTGCTACCACCGATACGTCAGAATTAATTTTCCAGTCGTGTTTTATAGGCCAAAATGTATGGATATATGTAGCAACTTGCATGGATTCTACTGGGGCACATACGTACATATATTATTACGTTATAAAGCGTAGGAGGATTGTTGCCATTAGTGTGTCGGGCGCTCGATCGCGCCAGGCTCTCTATTTGACGCGTGGGAATGGCTCTATTGCATGTTTTACGTTCCGAAATCAATGTTTTTGCATAATTGAGAGGCGTTGGTCAGCTCCGCGTTTCTTCTCAGTCTTACACAAGCGTACGATCATGGCAATCTCTCTATTTGTATCTCTGTTTTTAAAAAAAAAAAATTTATTTTATCCAAAGTGAGTAGGTTAGGATAGAAAACTCGTGGGCTTTGCTCGGTTTTCTGGAAAATATTGTAATCGATACGATTCCGACAATAAAATAGCACGAGACCGAGACACGCCGTCAGCGTCGTAATACTCAAAATTTTTAGTGTAAATCCACATTTACTGGTACGCATACAGCGACGAATGTGGCGTGCACGCGTGCCCACACGGTATAAGTCGTGCTCGCAGTATATCCAGCGCGGATCACATATGTTCTCGTCTAGTCAGTGGAGGATCGTATGCACCGTGGCGCCGGGGATTAAACATTCACGAATCCCTCCCCCGCCGCATACCTTTCTCTCTCTTTTCCTCTTTCGGAGAAATATATATATATATATGCTTTCGCCTGTTTCCAGTCTTAAAAAAGATATGTGCTAGTCGCCGCTACCGCTGCCAGAAAACCACTTGAAATAAAAACATATTCGTGACCACGCGCGCGCGCGCGATGTCGTAATAAGAAATGTTCAGAAACTAATGGAAATTCTGTATTTATCGGTAAGAACTCTTATTTGTTGGTAGAAATTTAATCGAGAAGATTGAAATGAAAAAGGAAAAAAAAATCTATGACAGTACGATTATTCTCGAGGCTTCGAATCTCTTTGATCGAAAAAAACAACGCCAATGCAGTGGTCTACGGTTCGAGAAGTTGAGCTCATCGCTTCGGGAGTATCAAAATATCGAGAACTTTGAAATAGAATTTCTACAGAGAGAGAGGGGGCGCGAGGGATTGATCTCCGGTGCACATAGATTTGATGATTCCGCATGGTGATGCTGCTGGTTAATTTCAATACCTGATAACCTCATTGCTGATTGATCGATGGACTCTATCGAATCGAACTATGATTCGGGTTGATCGATCGGATAAGACAGCTGATGAATTTTATCATGAGAGTAGGTGAAAGGCTCGTTGTGAAAATCATTGCTGATATAAATCAAGTGAGTAAGAGAGGCAGAGAACCGGGCAGCGAGATATGCGACGCCGATCCAACGCCGCAAACTCGTCTAATCTCTTTCTCTCCGGCAGACAAGTTAATCGAACGTAATTGCGATCGAGCTATTTTATCTCATCGTTCTTCGGAGAGAATACCAATGGCATAAATCGATTTATCTCTATGTATTTCTCATTCAAATCGTGCCCGTTGATGCTGCGTTTACGGAATCTGTCGGCCAGCGACATTACAAAGGTCCCTCGATGCGACATTTTTTAAAAATATTTCGTTCCCTTTCTTTCATCAGTTTATATACACACACAACTGTACGAGTTTATAATGCAGAGGAACACTGACCTTATCTCACTCGGATCCACAGACTCGAATTACCTTTTGTGATAAAATGATATTCCAACGTGTACAGGTTAGGAAAAACAGCACTCGAGTATCATGTGGTCCTTGAGGACAGTAAATTTTTCAAACGAGCACCGCACCGCCTGGTGACGGCATTTTTCTTTGATCCTCTGCATTAATTACTGTCTCGACTTTTATTAAAAATTATTAACACAACCGCAACATTCGGAATCTGTTACATTTGTCTAGCGATTCACGATGATGAGTGCCTTTCAAAAAACAAGTCGACTAACAAAGAGCAGGATCTACGGAAATCTGCTCCTACAGGGTTGAAAAAAAATGTTTTGAACCAAATAAAATTTATTTAATGCAAATAGATAAAAAAAAACTTGTATATTATCCAGTAATTCATGATTGGTTTATAGTAAATATGTTTTTGACACAAATATTATTATATTTTCATGAAAACTCATATCAAATCATTAGACATAATGGACCTTTAATAGACTCGATTGCACGATTGCTACGAACAATCAGTCGATTTAATTCAGTTAAATAAATTGAATAATTGGACTGTTTTATCGATCTCAATAACTGTTCGTACTGATACAGGTAATTCATTATTATTTCGATGGAAATATTAATTATTTCGATAAATGGTTTTATTTTTGTACCAAAGAGAAACACACTGGATGTAATAATTGTAAATTACTTCTTTCCAATGCGTTGGGGGCTTTTCCGATAAAAAATATTACAAATTTCTCGTGAATAATTTTAATTTCTGTCTGAATAAAAATATTCCGACCAGAAATCGTAATTATCTGCAATGAAAATTTATGGTTTTTCGTTCGTAGAAAAACTGTATTTAATTCAAATAACGATAACGAGTTTCAAAGATCTCGATTACAACGACCAATCAATAGCTACCAAGAATCGAATTTGAATTACTCGAGTCGAGAATTTTTTTTTTTTTTTTTTCTCAAGGTGTAAGATAAAAGGGACGATCAGAATATAGCATGAGAATGGAAGTGACCGACGAATGTTTTCTGCATAATTCAGCGATCTACTTATTCCGATGATCGTATGTATAAAACTTTCCGAGAACTCTACACGAATTTAACGTTTGTACAAAGTGTTAGAAAGCACTCGCGAGTGTTGAATCGTCACGACTCCAAGACACTTGTGGCGAGTAAGGTACATCTTCTTGACGAGACTACTGTACTGTATAATTCCTGTGTTTATAGACCGCAGTCTGCCTTAACTTTGATCAATTATTTGAGATCGTTGGAATTGTATTTCCTCTAGCTGATAGGTCGAGTCAATTATTCAGTTTTTGTTTCTAAAATAACTGTCATTTGCGAAATAACTGCGACATTTATCGCTTCAAGACGTATACACTCAGATCTCAAGTCCTTTACCAGTAATATATTTTCTTTCCGAAGCCATCAACATTGGAATTTTCTTCGTATTGTTTCTTCGACTCTTCACCAGTGTATAGTTTTTATTCATATATCGAAACAGCGAGTCTCAGCAATGTGTATTCAACCTTCGACGTTAAGAAGAAACTTGCTCTAACGTATCATCCAACATCCAGAGACAAAATTCGTTCAGTTTTGTTATTCGTTTGGCAATTAGCCAAATTGGCTAAAGTTCGTGCAACTTTGTGCTGACACAAATGCTTCGGCGAAACTTGTTGAAAGACGAAGGAAAAGAGAAAGAGAGAGAGAGAGAGAGAGAGTGAAGGGGAGCTTTTGCCAGAAATCGTCCGAAGCTTTTATCGTCGAGAATAAACGCATCGCGGAGAAGGGACAGTGAAAGAAAACCGTCGCTCTTTTATCTCCGATGTGTCTTAATTAATCGATTCCGGTGATGGACAACGTCGCCAAAGCAGACGCGCGGATACGGGGATGAGACGAGAAAATTATACGACCTTTTCTTCCACAATCAGCATTTCTCATTATTCCATTCGAATATCCCGTGTCGAACTCCTAATTAATCTACATAACTTTCTCACTGTATTCGTCAGAAGCAACGTTTCTCCATGAATTCGATTCCCGCAGCGTCTGGAGCTACAATTCCATATACAAAGCTTCTAATTTACTAAATTTTTGTGAAAACTCTTGGAACATGAAAAAAGAAAAACAATACAAAAGGTTTCGATTAATTAGAAAAGAGGGTCACCGGTGCGAAGCGCGGCTAACGATCACGAATACAGAACTTCAACGATTGAACGAGTGACGAAAAGTGAATAGGAATTGTGTGCGCGCGGTGGTAAAGAGAAAAATCCTGAAGAAATAAGGAATAGAAAAAGCTTCTCGGTTCGATGAATCGAAACACGTTCATTAATAAATTGGCGAGAAGCGAAGAGGGCTTTACGACCTCGGTGTTAAAGCGTCGAGATTTCGGAAATTGGATCGGCACGTAGTTACTCCGGAGAGGAATACGATCTAAAGAGGAAACTCTCGCTGGACTGATGGAAAGAGAAAAGTAGCGGCCTCCCCTGGAAGCACATCGCGCAAGCACACGATAAAATATCGCCCGTTCTCGCTTTCGTCTACGTGACTCGATTATCCAAGAATTAAATCTTGACGATGGCGAGAGAGAGAGAGAGAGAGAGAGAGAGAGAGATTTTCTCGCGCGATTCCTCGAGACTCTTTTTGAAGGTAAAAGCTTTGGTTAACCGCGAAGCTCCGGACCGCTTAAGCCCGAGGCGTTTCAATCTTCCGCAAAAAAAAAAAAAAAATTGAAAAAAAAGCAACAAAATATCGCAACAAATAGACGCACACGTCAATCAATTCTTTTTTTACTCTCTGCTAAGCGTTCATCTCTCGCGAAATTGCTCCGTAACAAAAAGACAATGAAAAAAACAAAAAAAAAATATATATATATCGATGAGCACACATTGCACAGCTGAATTTTTTTTTTTATTCCGACGTTATTGATTATTGGTCAATAAAAGCGGAAAGAAAAGCCGTGTTGGTCGACCAAATATCAAAATGAAGCCACGTGTGTGCTCTCGCTCCTCTATATGGTCCTTTCCCGAAGATTGAAAATGAAAAAACAATATGTATCCCACACAGCAGAGGCTTCAGCGAAAACGAGAGAATAGAGAATATTGATAATAACAATGATGAAGACTATGATTTGCTTCGCGATCTATGATGAACCCAAAAAACGTTTCGTTCGACCGATGTACATTACTTTCAGCGTGCGCCATAACAATGGCCATCGAAAACGTAGCATTGGCGTTCATGAGCTATACGAAATATGTATATACAGAATCGAACGCGCATATCGACATTCACGTATATTTCAATCAATCGCGATATAAACGCACATGAGTAACATTCCACGTCAAAAGTCAGAGCGATTAGAACATATTTGATTTTTTCTCGAAATGGAAGAGCAGCGAAGTTAATTTTAAAAAATTGATCAACTTCTTCGTGAATATCGACTGAGAAAAAAATGTTATTGGAACAGAAAAAAGAATTTCGATCAAACAGCTCGTTCATTCAGACCCCAAGAACCGCGCATTTCAATTGACAAAACTCTTTCGCAGTAACATCAATTTCTATTGAATCAACAATTCTTTTTTTTCTCAATGAAGAAACTGATAAAATCTTGCGAAAGTATTTCCAGAATTCTTCATTAGCCAAAGACATGCCATTAACGACGAAAAGCAGAAAAGATAAATAATGAATGAGTCAATTCGTCAGAAGATGACCCTCATCACTGGTGCGACGAGGAATTGCTCGTGACGCGTATATGCATCGCTGTGTTGGTACGCGTTGATTCGACGTCGTGGACTCGTTCGAATAATGAATCCTGTCCGAACACAAATGAGGCAAACAAAAGTAGGAAAAGAGTGAAATTGAGGATACAGGAGAAACGGCGAAAGCGAGGGAGATGCGATCCCTCGATCCATCGTTCCCTCTCTGTCCCTCCCTTTCTTTCACTCTCTCGTCCCATCTCTATTCCTTCCCCAGCGCCTAACTGCGCTGTCGCGGGACTAACGGATTGACGAATCGTTGGCAAATGTTTTCCGGTACTTTTAGCCGAAGCAGGCTCTAGAATTACAGGCATCAACGGCTTCATCGTTGTGAATGGGCTTAGAAGAAACATTCTCTCGTTAATCGTGTAACTCGACGCTAAAATACTTTAAAAAAAGGTTTTTTTCTTCTTCTCCAAACTCTGCAGATGGATTATAAAGAGTTACTCGATACCTCTCTACATTCAATCAGAGTCACCAGGGTTTTGCGACATCCCTCATTCAATTTCGTTACACGATTCATTCATTTTTCATACGAATAAATATCATCCGTGACTCGAGAAATACTCGTTCATGTACAAAAAGCCCGGAAACGTGATGATATGTAGATGGAATTTATATGAATTTTCAATTACTTTTCAGTCCCGATTATCAGCGAATTTTCGCGACTATTATGCAGTCATATTCGTACACAAACGACCCCCCACATATGCTGCGTCATTTGATAAGCATTTTTAAATAATCTTCATTGACCATTAATTTTTGTTGATATTCTCATAAATAATAATTCTTTGTCGTATTCGTTCCGATCATCGATTCCCACTGATGAATAATTTAAAAAAAAAAATCATTATTACTGCAAATTGAAAAAAGGGCAAAAATATTCGGTACAAGAGAAATTGATTCGAGCGTATATTAAATGAAGCACTGATCGATTACGCAACATATATTCGAGAGTTCTCTCAATTCATAACCACCGTATATATAGACAACTGAATATCGCAACGATATGCAATTCGATTTGATAGAAACGTTCGAAGCGAACAATTGTACTTAACTCGATTGCGAAGCCTCTCGATGGCCTGTTCAATAACAAAGTTTGAAACACGCGATAAAATTTAAGATGGAATATGATAACTGGTCGAATCGTCAGCTCTCTTTTATGTACATCGCGTTTAAATTATTTTCACGCGTATTCGTTCATTGGCCAACCGAATCATGCGTGCGTGGATCCTCGAATTTATCGAGCACAAATTTTTGTAGCCTCTTCGTTATACGAGTTTATAAATTTCTTGAAAATATAAATACCAAAATCGAATCAACTGAAAACGAAATCATGGAGTTTAATCAAATTTTTATTAATCGATGTATAAGCCCGATGATAACATCGCTTCTGTGCTGTTTCAAATTTATATTTCGATCACAGATATATACAAATTTCGGCTCGAACTAAATGAATTTGTGCAAAAGTCTCATACAATTCCATTTATTCTATCAATTTACCTGCGGATTAATTGCAATTTTGCATAATTCGTTGAAATCGCAAAAGATTCATTCGAAAAGATTATTAAGCTCATTGAAATTTCGTTTTATAGAGAAAAAAATATCTCGATGCTCAATTACCGTTGTAAATTACCGTAATAAATCTCGTGCCATATATATATATTAATTGATAAAGCAATTATTCACCTGATGCCTCTGGAAGAGGCGATTTCAAAAAAAAATTCATCGATATCGCTTTCAATAAATTACGGGACTGTAATGAACGTAGCCAATTACAGGATGTATCGAGCTTTTTGTGAATACGAAAAAAAAAAAAGGAAAAAAAACCGTATTCATGCGACGGTGTCTTTTTTTTTTTCAATTCCAATTTAACCGGGAAAATAGCATTCGTGTGTAAATTTCGAATCGTTCAGAATTCGTAATACGATGGCTAATTGACGGAAAGCTTGAAATATTGTTGAAATTGATGAAGCGGCGGATTATTTTTCGCCGAATACCGCAACCTTTCTCGTTTCGTGTCTCGCGTGGTTGCCGCAGTTGCTGCCAGATTTTTTCGGAACCAATGACGCTAGAGGAATGGCTTTGGTGAAATTCCACGAGGCGCTAAGTACGAACTCGCGGACGCATAAATCGGCAGGGACAGAGAGAGAGAGAGAGAGAGAGGAGACAGGGAGGCGTCCGGTCCCGGGAACGAGAGACGCGTATTTCGAAAGCATTCTATTCGCCCCAATACCGAGTACAGAGTGTCCTGAAAGTTCGTTTTACATCCGGGGGGATATCGGCATAAAAAAAGCCGGATAAATGGTGAAGAGAAAAGTCAGTCAATTTCTATGGCGGATGCACACCGACGCGAGAAAATTTATAAATATTTAATAGCCAATCTACTACTGCGCGAGAAAACAGAGGTAATCGCACACTTGCTCGCTTCTCTGGTGGAGACAGATCAGCTAAGATTATTCTTTTGAATATTTCATCAATGAAGCATCATCAGAGAGAAAAATAAATGTGTAATTTTCTCCTGGTGATTCCTCGGTACTTTCATCTCGTTGGATAATTTCACGTACACCCTTTATACGCCGGTATCATGACGGTGTGTGTATATATACGTGTATACATACGAGAGAATGTACAAAATGTAGACGAGCATAGCAGAGGCCAGGACACACGAACGAACTAGAGAATCAGAACTCGCACGGGGGTACGCGTGCGAACCGTGAGAATTAATTAACGCGGGGTCCGCGAATAATTCATGAGTTTCGAGGGCGCTGAACGCTGCGCTCTCTCTCTCTCTCTCTCTCTCTCTCTCGACTGGCGGGAGAGAAAACGAGATGAAAACAGAGAGCTGCGGACGTGGCTTTTTCCCCGGAGCAAATCCTTTTTCTCACTCCGTCTCTCTCCGCGGCAGGCAGCCACCAGAGGACGCACGGTTTCGCTGGATGAGTTGACCAAGTAGCCAGTTTGGCTAGTTTCAAACAAAACAAGAGAGAAAGATAGCGAGAGCGAGAGAGTGAGAGAGAGAGGATGGGGGAGGGACGATGGAGGAGATACGAACAGAGAGAATTTCGAGCACACGCGTTACAGACTCTACAACATTGCAATTGGATTTTCAGCCAGAATTTTTTACCTCGGCTAATCCGCGGATCGCAACGCGGTATTTCCGCTCAACCTGTTTTCAACCCTTCATAACCTTTTCCATCCTTCCACCCCTATGCTTTCACGCTCTGATCCCCTTTGCCCCGATTCTTTCATTTTTTTTTTTTCACCACAACGATATAATCGATCTGCGAATATGGACGAAGCTCGCGTATTTTCTGTCTATTTTTTGTTTTTGTTTTTTTTTTTTTTGTTTTCTTCGGTTCATTCTCCTCATAGCTGAAAACTCTTCTATTTTCATTCTTCCACTCTGACATCCCTGGAGAACGTCTATGATTGCAGTTTCAAGTATCCTCAAACTTTCTCGCTCCGCACCAACGTGAAAATTAGTTTTAAGCTCGCTTCCTCTCGTGGGACCAAATATGCCAAGAATAACCCAGTCTTTTCGCTTGATTATCTTCACGAAAAAATTCAATCGTACCTTAACTACAGTTTGAATATCAAATTTTGTCGAACATTTTTTTTTTCGACTCTCATCCAATGAGGTTATCGTTATAATTCTTTCGGCATAATTCACAGCCAAAGTTTCATCCAACAGAGTCAATCAAGCTGTGTTGATCGTAATTTTTTGAAAAAAAATTATATAAATTCTTCAGTTTTAGACTCTTTTTTCAGGATTGAAAAAAAAAAAAACAATAACGGGCTCAAGATAATTTCATGAAAAATCTTCTTCCCATTGTTGGCATCAAGACACACACACACACACACGCGCGAAGTAAAAGATTTTGTTCTCAAAGTTTCTTCAAGTTTAATTCAAAATGGCAATAAATGACTGTCACGAAAGAGCAGTTTCAAGACTTTTATTAAAAAGTGCCAACAGGATATGATTTTTATGACGGATTCGTGATTCTTGAGAATTTTCATTCGTTGGATCGTCGGACGTTCTTGAATTCTCGTCTGGATCCATGTCACGGAAGAACTCGGTATAAGTTTCACTTCATCAGGCGAAGGTCGCGGAGTCTGCGACGAAGGATTCGTAACTTAAAAAAGGGAAGAAAGAGAGGAGGAGAGAGGGGTGGGGTGGGGGGAGGGGAATAAACGCGACAATTTTACCGAAGTTAATACCGGGACGATAGTGAGTTTTGTTATTTTACTCTCGCGCGAAAAGAATTCATAGAGTGAGAGAGAAATTTCAACAGAAACGACCTTTTCCAAAGCCCTTTTCGGAATTCTCAACGAACCTCGTCGATAGCGCCTACCTATAGAGCGTTCGATCAACCGAGACTTTACGACCTTATTGAGAATCCCATCGAGAATACGATTTATAGGTGTGAGAATAGAGAGTTTAAAGAGAAAAGGGAGAAATGACCTAATTCGTGATATTTTGATCGAGTGCACGAGTCACCCGAGGAATACCAAATTCTTTTGGTCAAAAGTTCGAGACAAAAATGATGAACGAGCATTAGCAAAAGTGTACGATTCAGAGCTAGGTGTGCTGCTGCTGCTGGTGATTTAATGTCACTGTTTTTAGAGAATATAAAAGTTAAAAATTTGCTAAACTTTCGAGAAACTTTTGAACCTCGATTTTTGGCTCGGAGCATCTTTTGATAAAGATTTTGATCGAGGATTAGAATACGATTAGGATTGTGCTGGTTCGAATCCATTTTCAATGTCCAACTGTTCACGAGAGTTGACCAAAAGCCAAAGTGAAATAAATGAACCGAATAAAACGATGAATCTCGTTGCTTTAATCTCTATATTCTTCCCAGCGATTACTAATTCCGCGCATTGAATGACGAAGGAGGAAATGTCAGAAAAGGCATTAACACAGCTTCTCCAGTATCTAGAAGTTCTCACCGAGAGGAGAGGATCCGGTTGAAGAGAGCGTTAGAAAGAGGGCTCAGGTTGGCGAGAAAAGGAAAGGGGGGGAGGAGGAGGGAGGAGAGAAAGCGAGGAGATCTGAGGGTCAACGTGAGGGTCTCTCCATTACTCAAGGAGTCGAGAGTATGGCTAGAGATTCGCGAGAGTTTCCCTTCCAATTAGAGTTGCTCTCAACTGACGAAGAGAAGAACGAAAAAAAAGGTGAGAAAGAGGAATGAAAGAAAAAAACTCCGAAAAGATTTTCTTTCCAGTCGAGAATCGTTTTTTTTTTGTTTTCTACAAAAGTTTCAGCGCGTCAACCGCTTAAATATAAAATGAAGATTTTTCCGCAAAAGCTGCTCTTTTTGCCTCGGTTCTCCGCGTGCTTGAGGATCGTCCGCGCGGTTGACCCCGCGCGGTAACTCCGTTGAACCTATTGTCGCGATCGTACGTAATTGCGAAAAAAAAGAAGAAAAAAAAAGAAGCATCGATCGAATAACAGTTTCCTTGTGCTCTTGATTCCTAGCCTCTCCCTCTCTCTCTCTCTCTCTGTCTCACAACCTCTTCCACTTTCGTGTCTTTTTTTTCACGGTTTCTCTAGCTCCCCGATGTTTCTTATGTCTCTACCTCTTACGTGTCCATAAAACGTAAACACCCTTGAGCACCGAATATACACAGAAGGCATCGGCGAGCTCGACTATTTTATTCCAACAAAACCGCAATTTTTTTTTCTCTATAGCAGCTATCACACGCTGTCGATATATATATCCGCACCCTCGAGATTGAACGTTACAAGTTGAATAAATTGTGCAGTTCTCACGCGAGAAAAGAGAGAGAAAAGAAAAAACCGCGGCCACTCTGGGACTTCGACCTTTTGACGTTCCCCACAGACACAACTGTGAGCCCGATGTAACAAAAACATAAGATAAAGTGGATGAAATCATATCTGATAAGCAGTAAATACCGATTTGACGTAACGATCGCCTCGAATTTTCCTTTTCTCTTGCGTCATTTTCTTCCTCCCTGCTCTATTTTTTTAATTTCTAATCATTCCCCTCGATAATAACCAAGTTCGTTATCTCTGAGCCTGAGGAAATTTACGAAAGAAAAGAAGGACCAAGCTGCAGAAAAATAGCCCCTTTATCCTCATCCCTTACAAAGGGGATGAAGCTTTTCTTTAAAAAAAAAAAGAGCGAATCTCACCCGGAGGGTAGAAACGTTGGAAGAATACCATTTTCTCTCCACATACACTCGACCGATACAACGTAAAGCATATTACGAAAAAAAACTAATGAGCCTCGAAAATGTTTTCAACCTCTGCTTTCGAAAATTCGTCCACGTCGCCTCCGTGATCAAGGATCTCTCGCAAAAATTCCCATAATCCGCTCGACTCTTGAAGAGAGAAACTCGGAAACAAGTGATGAAATCTTATCAAAGTTTTCGTGCGACGCAACAACATGCAAGAATTTATTCAAACATTTTCAATTGACAAATATTAATCCTGAATCCGGTACATAAAGAAAAAAGGTACAAGAAAGTTGATTCGAATCCTTGTAAATAAGAGTGCAGCGTATCAAAGTTACTGGGAGACAGTAAAGAACAGCTATGATGGGTTCGTTGGGGAGCGATTTGCCGGCAGTCAACACGACAAAGACATTAGGCCTCTGGCTGCGAGGGGGAAAGAAAGTTAGCCGTCGGCAAAATCCTGGGGATAGCCATTAGGAGTAAAAAACGGAAAAAAGGGGGTTCCGAGAGCAGGAGCAGGGAGATGGTAAAATAGACATATGAATTGATATACAGATATACAAGATCGAACAGAAGATTCTCGTGTGTGTCCTGAAGAAAAAATTCGTCTCTTATTTTCTAAGTGGTCTCAAAGGATGTCGCGTCGCGGGACAAATTGATTTTCCCGAGGCAAAGTTTCGACCCCTAAAGGGCTTTTCCCCTCATATATACATATATACGCGAAATCGTGAAAATCTTTTCGTAGATTCGCTCTCTCGGATGCATCGATTCCCTCAATTTCTTCAGTCTCGTATCTCTCTCCGCGTAAAACCCAAACTCGAAATAGTCCGGACTTTTCTTCGATGAGTATGCTCGTGAAAAACGCAGACTCTTGCTCCGTTCTCTGTCCGTTTCGCACGCGCAACTTTAACGCTTTGTTCTTCAGCGATCCTCATTTTTTTTTTTCGTTTTTTTTTTACCCCTTTTGACAAAAACTTGAAGTCGACACATGCAGAATTCACTCGCAATAAGACGTATTGGCACGTACTGACTCGTATAAGCGGCCTTTGGGCACGTGACTCTTTCGAAATGATATTGCGACCGTATCCGATGTAACGACGGGTGCATGCGGTGCTGCATCGAGAGTCTCTCTCTCTCTCTCTCCCTTCATCTCTATACAGTGGGACGATATTTTCACTAACACGTTCCGAGGAACGAGAGGGCTCGATTTATCGACTATCGTATTTTTCTGTATTTCGTTATACGAGGAGATTTTACGAGTTTCGCCGACGGTGCACCCTCCCTCCTCCTCCTCCTCCTCCCAGCCCACCCGTTATCCTCCCAGCCTCCTGCTCCGCCCTCTGCATCCTGGCAAAAAGGGGTAGAAGGTATACGAGCTGGTGCATTTACGTATAAAATAACGCGCACGAATCGAGTCCGGTCTTTATTTACTCATATACGTATATATATTTGTACAGGGAATATCATACACGTAGGGATGACGTTGGCCAATGAAAAGGGCGCAGTCGAACGAGCTCCAACATCCGAGTTGCGCCCTTCCACTGTGTAATTCTTTCGATGTATATAGTCGCAGTTAGCTATCCGGCTAACTGCGAGACTCCGAACGATCTGTATATCTATAAAAAAAAATGGAGGAAAAATATAAGTTCGATCGGCTGAGGGATGGTAAAGCACTCGGGAATTGCCACAGGGATAGTTATAGCTCGCTCGTCTCTATTTTCCGGCTTGTGCGCGTAAAGTATCTGTATAGGTGGATCAAATAGTGCGAGAGAGGATATCGAGGAAAGTGCCCTGGCGTGTTTCTGAAACGCCAATTTAGTGAGAGTTTTCAGAAAAACAAAAATATGTGGGTCTAGAATTGAAAGATTTTGGAACGAGCATTCGGTGAATGTTTCTGCTTTGGAAAAACTGAAGAAACGATTGATGATTCGATAGTTTTTGATTGAATGATAATGAAACGACGCTGCGTCGTCGGTCCGCTTGAGTTTTATGCGGGGAATATATAGCTCGTAGGTAATCGCATGGGCTTTGGGAGAAAGTGGAAGAATCCATTAATGCTGAAACGGAGAGAAAAGGAGGAAAGACGGCGGAAGAGGGGGGGAGGGGGGGGGGGGGAAATACGGCAGTGAATCGGTTTTTCATCGAGTATCAATGGGCTTCCGGCTTTGAATATCGAAGAGGTACGGGTTTCTCGTTGATGCGCCCGCGGCGCGGAGTCAAGAAGTCGAAGAAGAATTTCAAGACGTTTGGTGAAAAGTGGTCAGTTCGATCGAAGATGCGCGCACCCCAACGCCTTTCCTCTATTTTACTTTTCTTTTATTTTACTCTTGGTTTTATGCGAAGGCTCCGTGGCCTTTCCCTGCGCTCCAGAAGAGAACCACCCTCTCGAGGGCCTCTTGAGAAAAAGAGATGCTCGTCGTCCTTCACATTTCAAATTCGACTCTCATGTTTCCGCCTTCTTCCTCCTCTTTTTCTTCGGTTTTTTTTTTCCACTCCGTCCACTTCGTACTCTCTTCGCCTGCTACAGAGTTTTCTCATCTACCGCTATTCGAGAACGTTGCATACCTTGCAAACTCTATATTCGAACGAGCTTTTTCGCGTATTACCAGCCATTGCCACGAAAGGCCACGTGGGACGCTCGCAAGATTGTTTACCCTCAGGCGGACGATAAAAAATTGTAAGAGAGAGAAAGAGAGAGGAAAACCATCGAGGGGAACATTCTCGTCCTGGACAAAATGAAACGCGACCGCGGTAGAATGTTATAACGTATCGGAGAATTCCGAGAGACAGAGAGAGAGCATAAGTCTTGAAGAAAAAAGTGAAGAAGATCTGCGTGCTCGTCAATTGGAACGAGGAATATTCAAACAAAAGTAAAAAACAAACTTATCGATCGTCCAAAGACCGTGAAAATTCTCCAACTTTTAAATTCGACGCAAGAGCTTATTATACACTCCGATAAATTGAGTCACCGAGCTCTTTTATTGCTCGAGAATAAATAAAAACGTTGGTTAAGGGTGATGCGCGATTTTTAGGGATGTTTTCGGGGCTACAGGAGGGTCGATTCTACGTACGAACAGAACAAGGCGCACAGCGACGCTTTTTTTTCTCATCTCGGTCGATTTTTATCGAGTTAGAAAAAGAGAAATTAGCGCTGCTGGCTGATGTGATGAGAGAGGGAGAGAGAGAGAGAGAGGTGCGAGTCGACGGGAAAAGTGAAAGAGTCGGGGCAAGAGCGGCGCGTTATAGTCATAGAAATTGAATTTCCTCGGACGCCAGATGCCGTCAGATCCTTCCTGATTGCGTCCGGGGATCGAGACTCGCGCCTCCGGACTCTCTTGGCGTCGCGCGGGACCGCGCGCCCCATACTTTTATACAGAATTCCTCGCAATAATGCAGAAATGTGGCGCGAGTGTGATAAAACGGGGCCGAGAGATGTGGAATGAGGCTAACGCGAAAAGAGACCAAGTGCGAAAAAGGAAAGTTGAGAAAAAGAGACAATAAAAAAAAAAAAAAAAACAGAAGCGGTTCGGCTAATCGGTAAAACGAAGTTACATAGTCGAGTGTCGGATGGAAAATAAGTTGAAAAAAAAAAAAGCGACAATTTTCCCTGACCCTTTCACTCACAAAGTGGCACTTTTAATTTATTGAAATTGCACGAGTTTTTCACACACTCTCTCTCTCTCTCTCCCTCTGTAAAAACTAATCCGTACCGTCGAAAACAAAGAAATTCAATTTATTCACCTCGCTTCTTTTCGGAACAAACTTCATTTATTTGGAAATTAATTTCGCACACCACGCGTTCAATTCCCATATGCCTGATCTTTCTTTTTTCCATCTCCCCCCTCCCAACAGAGATGAATACGTTCGTTTTCTTCATCAGCGGAGTTAATTACTTTTCGTCGAAAGATTTTTTTATACCATTGGATATTCGATCGATAATAAAATGTTAAATCCTCATTTTGCATCATTGTTTTCATGATTATATCGTTCGTAAAATTCTCACGATAAGTATGAGGCTCAGTTATAATTATCAACAGGAAAATCGATCGAAAAAATTTCGGAAAGTTTGGAATTCTTCGTATCAAAAAGCACCAAGATATAAAAAAAACGTTTGTTCGGATTAGCGAGATTATAGTAGCTAACGAGATCTCGTTACTTTGCCCGATGAATTTGTTCGTATAATAAAATTATCAAAATAATGAGAGCCAGAAAGATGCGGGAATTAAAAAAAATGTAAAATGCCCATTTCTCGCTTTACAGGGTTATACGCGTCGAGAGTCAACGTTTTATCAATGACGACACGAAAAAGAATTTCGAAGCTCGAGACAAAGTTGATTACAACATTGACATAAAAAAAAAGGCGAAATAGCATCCTCAAAGAGAACGTTTTTTTTTTTTTTTAGATCGTTTTGTTTTTATACGATCCGTTGGTTTGATCGTTACAGCTGGCTGGAAAAGAGGATGATCCTGGAAGGATTTTATCGTCAGCGAAAGAAGGAGGCTCCGAGTGTGGGAGGGGGGGGGGGGGTGGCTCGCTCGCTGAGCAATGTGGAAACAAAGCGTCGAGAGAGGTTGTCTCAGTTTCGACGTACGAAACGAGAGAAGCATAGTCTTCTTCTCGTCTGTCCTGCTCCTTTGGCGAAACGATAGTGACATTCATCCGGATTCTCCATCGGAGAGAAGGGAACGCGAGAATCTACGCGGTAAGAAAAAAATCCTTGTGCGCGCGTATATATATGTGCGCTTTTGTAAGTGTAAACAGGGTAGATGCGAGCAGGCTCTGTCGCTTTTGAAAGAACAAAAGCCTCGTGTTTTCATCCACTTAGGATATCCCGAAAGCTTTGGAAAACGAGGAGGAAGAAACGAGAAACAAGGAAGAAAGAAAAACTGTAAACCGGTAACGGTGGATTTGAGGGCAAAAAAAAATATAACTTGAACCATTTTTCTTGTACTCGCTTTGAAGTTCTCAAATCCTCAAAGATAATCTTTTTCGTTTATTTATTATTTTCTTTTTTTTGGAAAGAACGAACTCTAATATTACCGAGGAAAATCTTTCGCGTGAGTTATTCGCGGATACGAAAATTTTCGTGTTTTCGACGTATCGTGTTACCGAAGAGATTCACAATTCTTCGCGCGATTTTGTTCGCAAAGAACGATGCTCGCGCAAGTTTATTAGTTTTATTTGTATCTAACGATTCTTGTTTTTATTTTTGTTTTTTTCGTATTGATACTCCAGCGAAGTGGAAGAGAGTGAAAAACTTAATTTATTTACCTGCTCGTTTTTTTTCCCTGTTGTCAGAAACGAGAGGGATATATGAAATTGCAAATTTATCGTATTGTCGGTAGCAGAGGTTTTGGATAAAATTCGTGGCATAAAAAGAGCTGTTAAAATATCGATGGACCTTTAATAAAGCTTTTGGAGGTCGAGAGCACGAGAGAGAAAACGATCTTGGTCGATTAAGCGAGAATTGGAAAATTGGCTTTTCTCTTCGGTCTCGTATTCCGGTCTACTAAAAACTTCGATAATTTATATTATCCGTCGAGAAAAAAAGAAAAAAAAGCGAGGCCTCTAGTGCTGCGATAAACTGAGAGGAGGAGAGTCCACTGGTGGTCGAGAGACGATTGCATCGAATCGAATTCATTTTATATTTGCATGTATGCCTGTATACATGCGATAGATTATTTTTTTTTATGGAAAAAATGCACCAGTCGATCGCTGCTAGATAACTCACTTCTTTATGAAAGTTGCATTCGAAGTTGCACGTGGCTCTCGAAAAATAATGTTTCAACCAGACCTTTCGGTATAGATAATTCTGGTGCTGGAGAGCAGCCACACGAGTTGCTGGATTTTTTAAAATCTTTCCACCAATATTTTTCGCCTTTATCGCCCCTCCCTCCACACATTCAAATTGAAGCACCTTTCTAGAACCTTGCCCCTCCGATTAATTCGAGAGTGCCGGAGAAAAGAATTTCAAGCTGAAAAGAAAACGAGGAGGTTGCATAAAAGCGATGAAAACTTGGCCAGGAAGTAGCACGAATTTTGGATGCGGGGAAAAAGGAAAAAATGAAATGACGAGATTGAATCAATTTGAATGAAAATTGTGAATTAAGATTGAAAGAGAAATTTTATAAATTTCATTAATTGAAAGAACAATGAAACGAAGAAGAAAACTCTTTCGTGAAATGTCATTTTACTGCTATGAAGATATTTGACGTGTACGGAAATGTCAACGTATTTCAACAATTGATATCTCGCTGTTACGCTTAATTGGTCAATAAACGAAAAGGTTTATTCGTGATAAAGTATGAAAAGCTTTCCAATCTCATAAGTCTATTTGCCCGAATGTTGATTTCGGACGACATGATTTCCTCTCTCGACGCGCGGAACAATGACATTTGGTCGGGTGCGGAGCGCCCTCTCCTTGCCACAACTGTCGATCATGCGGTGCATACTCCAGCAGAGAGAAGTGCAGGGGAGAATATATATTGAGATCGTAGGAAGGGGGGAGTTCGGCAAACCAGAACAACCAGAGATCCGGGAAAAATCAGAGAAGAGGGTGGATTTTAGGGGATCCTGATTTTCTTTCTTGCTTTCTCTCTCTCTCTCTTGATCTCTTTTTCTGACGCCCAGCCGGGCATATCGAGCAGTGACTTTTCTAATCTCTATTTCCGTGAGTTATGCGTCCCTCGTAACTCGTGCACGTTCATAGTGACTCAGAACAACGTTCTCCGATCGCGTATAAATTAGAGAAAACAGCATCGAACATTGGAATAATTCGAGATATTTATTATATTCCGATCGAGCTTCATTCGTTAAACCGAAGTCGCAAAATTTCATAAATATTTGACATATTGTTCACAGGAATAAACAAAGTTAACAGAGTATTACGATAACGCTGCTAAATAACTTCGTTATTCATTCGAACTCTGCAGGCTTGATAAACACGTTAAAAGCATTTGTATTAGCATTTAATTATGCTGTTTACTTCAACAGTAAAATTAGTGTAAAGCATTTATTCGAAAAATTCATCGTTTTCGCTCACCCCATAATATTCAGCCGAAAATATCGAATGATCGCGTCTGTTTGTACAACATTCGTCAAACTTTTTGTCAATTTTATCAGACAAACTTTGATTTAAATATAGAAAAATAATGAAATAGTCTCAAATAAAGTGGAACAGAGAGAAGAGCCCGAATTTGACGAGATAACTGAAAAAAGAAAGGATTACTAAGAGTCACGGTCGCAAAAAAAAAAAAAAAACAAAAAGAAAATTGCTCCGATGACGTAACCCCAATTTTTGTGTTCCGAGAGCAACGCGTTGAGCGGCAGCTGATCGGTCTGAAACCACGTAGACGACCTTCGAACTCGTCAAAATCTCTCGACACGCGTCATATAATGCAGCTTGACTGATGATCGACTCGGGAGAGGGCGAGGACGAGAAAATTTTGTGTGCACACAACACACAAGCAAGGAAAATGGAAGAGCAAACGATGAAAAACGGTAAATTACGTGAGAGGAAAAGTAAAAGCGAGCGAGAGAGAGAGAGAGTGGCGTATTCTAGTAGCGGGGTATGGAAGAGCTTGTTCGCGCGTGTTTCCGGTACGATTATCACCACGATTTGTGATCCTCGTCTTTATTGTCGGGATCATAACGATCCTCTTTGTGTTCGCGAATATGTGAGCTCTCTCGGTTCTCAGCCATTTATCTTTGGCTTTCTATACCCATGTATACGAATGATTTGTACGTAAAAGGGCGAAATGGGCGATCGTCCGAAGCGTGGACCCCGCTGAATGAGCGCCTTTAGTTTTTTCATCTCAGTATTTATTGTACGAGCTCCAGGTTGGCTGGATTAACAGTCACGTGTGACTATCCAAGAGAGAGAGAGAGAGAGAGACTTTACACTCGAATGCTCCGCGTTGACTCGACCAACTCGGCTGAAAACATTTCGTGTTCTCTTCGCCCTGCGTATTCTGGTTCCACCCTTCATAGCTCATTGAACTGATCGGCATGAAAAAAAAAAATGTCATGTTTTGATTTAAATTAAATTGTACGTTGAAGAGACACGCAGCTATACCGATGAATGAAGCTAACGCAGAGACGAGTTTCTAGACGCCATTTTGGTTGCACCCTACTCGCGACATTCTTGTTCGATTTTCTCGGTTATTTTACCCCTGTAAAAAATCGTTTTGATCCCGATACAGTCAACCCCCCCGAGTTTATTTATCCCGGTGTCTCGCGGTGCCATTACCCTTGGTCGGCTCGAAGCAGGGTGACGACGAAGAGCTCGAGGATCCGTGGCGTCATGACGCCCTCTGATGTGGCATCGTCGCCCTGAGAAAGGGAAATGGCTAAAGAAAAATACATAGACGTATATATATATATATATATAGAGAGAGAGAGAGAGAGACAAGAGTCAGAGAACTCTCGTGCCCGGTGAATCGATAAATTTTCGCTGCTCGCGAGCTTCTCTTTTCTCCTCGAGCTCTCTATCTTTCCTGCTCCAGCATCTCGGATTTCTCTTGCGGGCCATCACTTTTACCCCAAAGGTCCTTTCACCAGAGCAGGATCCTCGCTCGTCTTCTGTATACTTTAGTGTACACGTAAAGCCCTCTTTCTATACATATATACAAGCAGCAGCGTGTATATGCATTTGGATATAAAAACATATATATATATAACGAAGTGTCATAGCTCTGGTTCTGATACGATCGAGATAGAGGGGGGGAAAGGGAGGGGAGGGGGGGGCAAACATCATCGTGAACGAGCAAGCACAGCGGTTGTGTCTACTTTAGATCCCCGAGCTATTGCAAGCCATCAAGTAAAGGATACAATATATAGAAATGTATATCTTACATGAACAAGAACGAGAAGAAGAGCACACGAGAGCACAGGGGCAGGGAGGGGGGGGACTTGATTCATATCCCTCGTTCCGTATACTCATTCTTCCTCATACATATGTCCCTTAAATCCTCCTGACATAAAGGCGTATCCCATTGAATTTAACAGACTAAATAGTCTCAGTTTGGACCCTTCGATTTGTCAGCGATAAATATATATTTATATATGTCTAAAAGCGTTCCACTTGGCTGCTGCACTATAACGCATTGAACCGTGAGTTTTGTCACGTTCTCGCGTGAATTTTTCTTACCTCGTCCCGCATTCAATGGATTTAAGAGGGTACGGTAAGTGAGACCATTTACTCGTGATTTTCATTGTTATACTTATTGTTATCATCGTTCGATTGTGCCATTTTCATTATTTTTTTTTTTTTTTTTTCAGTTATGCTGCTTCATTTCAAATCGGAACAAACATATAAAAGTCTTCTGGTTCAGTGCGGCTCTCGAGATGGAGCTTTGAAAAAGGGAGAAGAAGGGGGAGAGGCAGTTAGGAAAATGATGATTCTATTTAGCATCGTTGTTCGTATATCGTCGACGAATTTTATCAACATTTTTAGTTTTTATTCGAACGAGATCTATCGTTGAATGCCCTCATCTTGGAGACAGTGACCAACGACTATCGCGTATCGTGAGGATTCTGAAGTAAATAGAGGGATTTTCTTGGTCATGCGTACCTACCGTGAATTCAAATCAGACTCTTCAATGGTCTCTCGAACAGGCTGAACTATCGATCCTGAATCGGCGAACAAACCCAACAACTCGATTCGCGTTGGATATTTTGTGTGATAAAATTATACGGGATCAATAACGAAATGAGAGCATAAGAGAGAATCGAAGTACCACGAGTAATGAAAATAATACTTTTCTGCAATCAATTTTCTTCAACTATTCGTTGATAGATTATTTCAGATTAGAAAAAAATCAATCGCGAGAGTGTTGCCCGGGTGAATGATTTTTTTTCTTCTCCTTTTCCTTTCCACTGCTCTGTTTCTGTTTTTATTTGATTTCTGCTCTTCATTGATTTTTCTTCGTTCGATTCATTCGTTATTCTTTATTTTCTTTTTCCAACAATGCTTTTTCATGTGTTTTTTCTTCATTTTGAAACAAGTTTTTCCATTTCTACATGTTTTTTTTTGCGAGCGATGTTGTTTCGACGTTGTGAAAATCTGCGCTCAACTTCAAGAGCATCGATATCGATTATGTACCGAATCATGAATGGTAAACTTTCGTCAGAAACTTTAGTTGAAAACGTTGCCAACAGAAACCATCATTTTCACTGAAGCATCGATTCGACACAACATCTTTTTTCAGTTTATTGATATTCCTTTGAATTTGCCCACGCGTTAACGTCTAATGATTGGCGTGGGACCAGTCGAAAATTGAATTGAAAAAAAAATGAAAAAAAAAAAAAAGAAAATTTCATTTTCGAATTGCAATTATCGGGTTGCAGCGTTGAGGAGTTTGGAGAAAAAAAAAAATTATTCGATGATAGTAAGAAATAAGAAAAGAATCATCCCGTTGGTACGAGAAGGAAATGGCGTCGCGAGTATATGCCGTGTTAAATCGCGTTAGTTACGTCTCTCTGTGTCGTAGCATTCTTCGATATACTCGTACAATTTTCTATCTCGAATCTCTCGCGGGTTTCGTCTTTTATTAATATATGTATATATATACGTATATATACATATTTCAGAACTCATAGAAATACGTAAATATAGAAAGTAGAGGAAAAGATACTTTTCTAACTCGGAGAGCACACCGGCATCGAAGAAGCAGAGCGAATTCGTATTCTCGGTCGAAAAGTCTGTGTGAGATGTATCCTTCGATGCAGGGGGCCGAAGGAGAAATGTATCGAGAGCAAGGGAGTAAGAGAAAGAGAAAGAGAGAAAAGGTGAAAAGTGAAGTGGATGCGGAGGAGAGTCGCGGGGGAGTTTGGTAAAAGGTGGAGTCCCTGGTGCTGGTCGGGGGAGGGGGGGGGGGGGGGGAGAGTCGCGAATGAAAAACTTGTTTTCAATAAACCGTGTACGTATTCACGTATGAAAATATCTTTTTTCCACCAATCCAGCCGAAGCGTGTATGCGCCTGATACGTCGTATACGAATATATGTAAATATATTGGTGTGTGTGTGTGTGTGTGTGTGTACAGTACAAATAAATTCGTGTGCGAAGGCGCAGCTCGCTCTTCCGATTTCTCCGAGGAAAACTGGCGCCTTGGGCTTGGCTAAGAAAAACTTTTGAAATCATTGATTTCAAACGAATATGAGATATTCTATTTACCGAAGCACCCATATGTATACACACACACGTATATCTTTGCTCGGGGTACATGCAAATATTTGCGAAAGAAAAAAAAAATTTCGATCGCGATTTGTATCAAGCTTTCGACAAGCTTTCGACTATGATATTGGCAAAATAAAAATATAATAAAAGAAAAATCAATCGTCGCTGTCACAGGTTCAACTATTTTTCATAAAACCAAGTAGTAAAAACATATTTATCATCTGTTTTTCAATGATCGTATAGCGAGCAATGTTTCAGATCTTATCCTCCTCGAAGTGTCAGAGGGCTTACGTATATACAATTTACAATCGCTCGCTCGTCGCATATACTCGGGTCTAGATATGTAAACGCGGATGGGATCGTAACAGATATATTGCGATTTTGGCAATGGCTTTTTGACGATCTCAATGTGGTTAATGAGCGGAAAATGCGGAAGTTACAAAACGTTATACGGAGAGACCGCACGTGATATGCTTTTGTGTAATATTCATCTGTGTATATAGATCTATATGAATGCGTCGATAGATATAAGCATAGTTATATAGGTACGTATGAGAAAAGTTACGCCCCAAAGTGTCACATCGAAGCGGCACAGTGGCAATCCGGATGTCTATCTCACAGGACATTTAACCAGGAAAATCCCCTAAAGGACTCCACACACACGTGTGTGTGTGTGTGTATAAACTTGTGCTTCGTTATAACGATCATCCCTTAGGGCGCTCAGTTACAGGCACATAAAACATACATATATATAGACGCGACCGCATGTGTGCGAGAATGCTCTAACGACCAAAAGAGGAAGGATACATATGACGAAACGGAGGAGAGGCCGTGCAAACTTTTCGCCCTTCATCTTGCTGCGCGGCAGCGCCCGACGAAACGCAGGAGAGTAACTTTAGCCATGAAGGATTTTCGACCTACCCTCTTCTCTCGATGCCATTTCGACCCTGTGCCCGCGCGCGCGCGATCGAAAGTCCATTTGTCATGTCCCGTTATCCGTTTGTCCCAGCACACGAGAAAGAGAGAGAGAAAAATCACTTTGTACACGAGAGTGACGTCTCTTTCTGTCCCTCCTTCATTTCTCCTCCCCTATTTTTTTCTCTCTCCCCCCCGTTCTTTCGGTACCGAGATAAAGGATTTTTTTTTAAACATTGATAACGGTTTAAAGCTGCCAAGGGTATCACCGCAGAGAGACGTTGAAGAATTGGGCTTTTTTTTTTACTTCGCCTCCCTTCGTGCGAAGCTTGTCCGATAGGGAATATCGTTTGATCGAGAAATTCTCTTTTTTATCCTCATTTTTCGATTCATCGCCTTCTGGATTGATAAATTTCTTGAAAATATAATCGTGATTTATGAAAATTTTGATGATTATCCAAGTTCTGAAATATCTCTTTCTCCTCTCGTTCTCTCATGTGCGTTACAGAAATTCATTCGATTCAATTGCTCCTGGGAATGGACCGGGAAAATAGACGAAGCTTGATTAAATCATTGAGCCGAATGATTATCGTTCTATAATTCGCTCGATCCGTCATTCTTCGAATTTAATCCAACGACATTGATATCAATCTGATATATATGTATAATAAAACGACTGAATGAAACCCTCGTTGGAGCCAGTGCGTCAAAAAAAAGTCATGCATCGGATGTATTTTCGGTCCATGATCCTTCATGTTCTTGACACTGAATCATTTTTAATGTCTTTTCGAACGGTGCAAAAAAAAAAAGAGAATTTGATGACGCTGCAGCCTCCCCGAGGAGAATAGTTCTCGGCGTTCAGCTCTATAATAATCGATAGAGAATTTCGAGGCTCCGTGCGGGCATTGGACTATAGACTAGAAATATTCTCGTTATAAAAGACACCGTTAAAAGCCCGATATATGTCTTACACGACGTTTAAGGGGATGAGACAATGTGTCGAGACGAAAAGTAAAGAGGGCGAGGAGGAACTCGAGCCTGAGTCGTTATAACGAGACCCTTGAATAACTCCGTTTCTCGTACAGATCTTTATTTTCTTTTCTTTTTTATTTCCTGGCGACAGTGTCCTTCAGTGATTTTCAGTGTCACGAATGACCCTTCACCCGTCTCCATTCGGGCCCGCGTACGTCAGGAAAATCTCATCCCGCATCGTATACGCTCTCTCATCTATAAAACTGTTGGATGACCATATTAGGGAGCTTGATGGACGTTTCACTGCGTGTCGTTATCTGATTTTATCTACCGAGAGAAAGACCGTTCGGAATTGAGCAATGCTCTCTCACGAAATCATTGCCCTCGACTCGATATCTTTCTCTCTCTCTCTCTCTCTCGGCTTTTCTCTTTTTTTATTATCTAATTAAATACGTAAAGCGTAAGGAAGAAAGAAACGGTGTTAATCAAAGGCCCTCATATTCCTGAACGCCTATTCAGTGCCGACTGAAAGATTCTCCTCGTGTCACGTCCTCCCGCATGATAACTCGTTATTTGTATCTCTATAACGCTCGAATTACGTCTTTGGAAGAAATATAGACGCTCGAATATACATGCGGATGCGTTGGTATGGGTCATTCTCAGTTTTATATTCACTCGATAGACATGGCTCTTCCTCGGACTGCTTCAATCGCGAAAAAACGTAAACTGACAAGATAAAAAAACACAAAAGTCAGTTTTTTTATTTAGTTTTTTTTTTGTCGATCAGCACGAAATAAAGTGAAAGTTTGATGACATTCCAATTTTTCGATGACAAAATTGAGCAGATGGAATTGCGAGTCAAAAGGTTGATCGATCATACATTCGTCCGATTGTCTCGACAATTATTTCCGGAATAATTGTCACTGAAATATGAATAAATATTGATGAGGGACATGCAAATCGAACGAATGAAATCTGAAAACACACACACACACACACACACACACACACACACACACAGTCGGCTTATTAATTTTTTTTATTCAATTCGATCGTCTAACCCTGCTCGATGCGACGAATAAGAGATTTATGAGGTGGAAAACATCGATTTTTTAAATCCGAAGTGCGTTCGTTCACGCGAGAATTTCTCTCACGCGTGACGATAATATGATAGAAGTTTTTTTTTTTTACGAAGCAAAAAAAAGAAAGGTTGAAAAGCTCGGAGAGTATATCCTGATGGTCGGGGTATTAGTCACAGCATCCGGATAACAGAGAGAGAGAGCAGGACTAATAAAATTGAAATTTGTCCAAGTGCCCCTAAGGAAGGGTGAGACTCGTCGATTCATGACGACGACGACGACGTCGACGAGCCAGGCTCGAGCGTCATAACGCGAGAGAAGCATAGAAGCATGAAGAGAGAGAAAAACTGAGAGAGTTAGAGAGCAGCGAGCTCTCGAACTGGTCGCGAGAGAGAGAGTATTGTCCGAGATCAAGTCGCGTGTCGCACACGTTGTCGTCGGGGGTTATATTTCTCTTCTCGAAAAAGCTATACGTCATCGCGATGAACTCTCGTAGTTTTCGAATCTCAACCTCGCTCGCTCACTCGCGCGCCCGCTCGTGCTCCTTATACCCCTGCTCTATCGTATGCAAGTTTAATCTTCTGGAAGTAATGCAAATGCACTGCCAAGTTACGCTATATATATCTATGGTCTCGACGATGGGGTGTCCTTAAAATCATACGTTCGACCGACGAACGAATTCGGATGCTGAAAAACCGTAGAAAAACGTTCTTTCAAGTCGCTTTTCCGGGTTTGCCGCTCGCGTGAGAAACGTCAATGGATTAGTGCACAGCTAATCAGCGGCTGAAGCTGATTCGATCGATATCTTATCGCAAGGATCGAGAAAACAAACGGAAAACGACGTTTTTTGTCGAAAATTTGGTTTTTTTTTAAATACTGTTCGTAGGAAAAGCAACTTTGAGGACATTCCGTAGAATTCTCAGCGGGTAAAACGTGCCCCACACTGAATAATGCATTTGTGTGTCCACGAATGCACGGCTGACTCCGCGCACTCGCGTTCCACATCTCTCTCATGCGAGAGTCACGGAGTTTCCGAGCTTCGTCCTTTTACAACGTGCAAAGCTACGTCTTTTGTTCGAAAGATAGAGGAAAAGAGAGAGAGAGAGAGAGAGAGAGAAATGTATTTTAATGTATGAATGTATGGCGAGATTTAAGCTCTTTTCCAGCAGTAAGAGTTGCAACGAGGAATTAAAGTTATTTGATACCGGTTGCCGATTTAACCCTCTCGAGTACGATGCTACTCCGTGGGAACAACCCCATGTTTATGAAGGAAACAATACATTTTCCATGCAAGTTATACCGCGCGTAACATTTGTATCATCTTTTGCGAATAATTCTGAAATATAAAGAGTTCATAATTTCCTAGTCAAAAGGATCCTGAGGGAACTGGCCATGATTCCTTGAATGAATATTTATATTTTCTACGTTCTCTCTGTGCGCTCGTGTAGTCTACCGTCATTGCCGTTTCACCGATTTAAAGTCTACAAGAGCCTATCAATGTCGGTTTCGTTAGAAAAATTTTAATTTCTGACGAATCATCATCGCGATGATAAACAGAAAATCAAAGTTCGATAAACTCACGGCTCGAAAAAGAGTGAAAAATTCTGCATTTAAAATCGCTCCATCTGCTTGGAAAATAAGTTTGCTTTTCACAAGTTCAATGAATAACTGACCGAATCACTGCAGTCGCGAGAGTCCTGTCGGCATATTCGATGGGCGGAGTTCGAAATGACATTTTTATCGATAACTTCGCTCGCGATACAATTTTAGTTTGATGATTAAATATGTATATTTGCTCTACGCTCAATGTACGCATGTCGAAGGGTCAGCTTTCGCCCGGTATCGATGCTACATTACGCTGTTTGCATTGTCCGGTGCACACGGTTTATCTCTCGTAGCCCCCCCCCCTCCCTCCCCCTTTCTATGCAATTAATTAAACTCCGGGAATTAAAAGTGCGCAACTCCCTGTTTGCTATCCGTCGAGATTACAAAGCGAATTGTTTTGCTACACATTTTCAACAAAATATATTATACGTGATCCGATCGTGTACTCGAAGAAAAACACACGCACACGAGCATTACACACTTTGCACATTTGCATGGAGCATCGATTGAATTACTCGAACTAATTTCATCGAAAGAGCTTTAAAAAAGATTTATTGATATGAAAAAGAAAAAAAGAAAATAAAAAAATTCACGAACGAAGAATCTCGACTTGACAGCGTAATCGAAATGCCCCGAAATAATCATAATCCAACATTTTCGAACGCAAATATCATATCGTTCATTATCCAAAGTAATATTTTTATGAATATTTATATAACCCATTAACTGACAGATTATCGAGTGCTACTTTTGGACTGGCTCATTAAAATGAATATTTGCCAGCAGTGGTTCAAATGTATATCTCGATATTTCAATCCTTAAATAAATCTGAGCTGAAAAATCTGCACACTCAGTCGAGTCATGAATATTGAAAACTCATGAATATAACTTCGTAAATAAATATTCCATTTATAAAGATAATCAAGCTCCTTCCCCTTTACCTGGGTGTACGAGATTCAAGCGATTGGATCTAACGAAAAAGAAATCAATTGTCACTCGAAACTGGACCAAAACCCGAATAAAACGTGCTCTTTATCAAGAGAGAAAACAATGATAATTTGATGCGAATGAAAAGAGAAGCGATGAATTCGGTTCCCATGCACCTGCAGCGAATCAGAATTCATTTGACAAGATACTATCCTGCACGAAATAAACGTACATGAGAAAGGATTTTGAAATAATTCAACGAACGAGATCAAGAGCAGGCGATCGAGTTGTTAACATAAATAAATATGATTGCGGAGATGGGCTGATGCGAGAGTATAAAGTAAATTGCATGTTTTTTTTTTTTTTCGTTACGGCGAACATAGACACGATCTCTTTTGTTACCAATATGAGAGTTGAATTATTGAGTATCTGATAAACATTGCTGGCGATGTTTGAAAGCCGGATATAAAGCGGTACCGAAGCTTGGGTGCAAGAGTTTCTATCCTCTTTCGTGTAGTTGGGTTGAGCGTGTATTTCACTTTATTTTCCCTCTCACTCTCTGTTTTCTACCACAACTGAAAATACATGCCGGTACATGAGGAGCACATAGAGCCTTAATCCGTGTGCGTGTATATATGTGGTACGCGTACATACAAAAAGTACAGTATCCAATAATTCCAGGGTAAAAGGAGTCTGGTGTAAGCACTTACGGTACTATTTATCGGTTTAGGTCAACCCCTCCAATCCTCTTATTCGTAGAGAGTGGCGGAGAGGAATGGGAAGGGAGAGGGTGGTTAAAAGTACGCTATTTTATTTCTGGATTAATAGTAAGTACATATTTTATGGAAATCAATGTATACGCGATCTAATTATTTCGAATGGAGATTATTGAATTTTTTATTCCTGCGTTTCTGATTCATTGATCGTGTTCATCTGATAAAAACTCGAAAACGATTTTTCAAGCTTGGAGATATAAAATACATGGTCGAATGTATCAGGAGTTGTTTGGATGCTGGGGAAACATGAGTTCTCTCGATTTCATCGTTTTTAGGGAGAAGAGAATCGACGATCGAGTTTGTGTAACACGATTGAACGATCGTCTGTTAAATAAGATCTGTATTCGATACACTAGAGCGAACAATGTGGAATGACAATTGTTCAAACGATGAATGAATTTCGTTCAGGTAGAACGCGAATACTGGTCGCGCGTTGAAATTCAAAGTACATTTAATATTAGGCGAAACCCAACCATAATTCACGTCCAAACGTACAAAGACATGTGCGTCGGAACACAAGGAATATCGATCGGTATGTAATACAATATTTATTTCAAACGTGCTGCAAGCTGGGCCGAGATGATTCAACGTTTATGCTTCACTTTCCCATGCGATGAATAGAGCTCTGAAAAAATGATACTCGCGTGTATTAAACTGCAACCACTTTGATGCTGAATGTAACGAGACTTTCTTATCGATGAGGCGAATAATTGAAACTTGATAAACCTATGAACTCTCGATAAAGATCGTTTACTTTTCTCTTCTTTTTTTTTTCATAGTTGGAAGTTGATCATTTCGAGTTTGATTGGTCTTTGGTGTTTCAAGGGATATCCGGTGGCAATTATGCTGTGTCAATATACTTGCTCGAAAACTCTATGGAGAGTTGGACAGTTTTGTGTAATTCAACCTCGCGTTCAGGATTATTGACTTTTTACACATTTTATTCTGAGATTAAACTCGTCGATTATTCGTACAATGTTTGTCTGTATCGTCGACGAAATTTTTATTGATATTGTTACGAGGAAATTATCTAGAAAGATTCGGACTCACATCTGAGGAGAAACGAAAGTTTTTCAGTGAGGAAAGATCGCGGAAACAAAAATATAAAAACCGCGACGTTATTTTAGTAAATTTGTTTTCGAATCAATGTTTCGCCGAATAAAAATCGAAACGAGGCAGTGATGAAATTGAGTGAAGAAGCAGCTCGAAACCGAAAATATCTATTTGCTGCTCGAATTCTCGATCTCGAACGACGGAAACGATTCGACGATAAAATTTGAGGATTTCTCAGGGAGAATCCCGTAAGATCGAAGGGAAAGTAAGGAACGAGGTTGTAAAAGGAGCGAAATCTTTTAGATTATCAGAGAGCAAAAGGGTTTATAAATATTGAGAATCCGGTCTTTCTGAAGCATCAAAAATGCGAGAGAGAGAGAGAGAGAGAGAGAGAGAACGAGATGCAGACGATGAGGAGAAAAAAGCTGACTCGAATCGGCTTTGGCTTACTACAACGACGAGGACTTTAAGAAGTTTTGAATTTCTTTTCGATCAGCGCAATCTTTTTCATGCATCTTTATATTGTGAAAATTTTTTTACGATCATTCAATCTCCTCAACCAGACAAAATTCATTTTGTATCCTTTGAAGTTTCATATTTCGTTTCACCGACCTACTTTTTTTTTTTTTTTTTTTAATTTTTTTCTCAAGTTTCCAACGGATCCCAGAAGAACTAATAACTCGCAGAGATTCCCCGTGGCCGGAATTGCGAATTGATATCCAATTTACTTACAACTCGTTACCCAGTCATTTTCACATTCACCGATCGACCAAACGCCATAAAAAAAAGAAGAAAAAAAAACAATTAATATGTATGCGAAGACCGTAAAAAAAGACTGTCGAAAAGCGCGGGAACGCGCGAGATTGGCGAACGAAAAAAAAAAAAGCTGCTGCTATAACTGTACGTATTTTATCAGCGATAAAGATAATAGCCGAATCGATACGAAATATGAAAGCCTAAACCGGTCCATAGGGTGTGCAATCCTTCTGTAAAATTTCACTGAAACTACTGAATTTGTTAAAGGTACAGAGAGTACGATAAATTTTAACGATCGGTATAGGCAGATCCGCGGTACCAATCGACAGCTCGGAGTCATATTTTTGAAGCTCGAAAAATCGGCGCAGCCCTCCTCTCCACACTCACCGATTGATAGCCGCATACATGAAACTCAGGTTTTGCTTTTCCAACAGAATTTTATTACGAAATATATATATATATATATATATATAATTATATACATCGATATATACAAGGGTAGTATAGAGCGAGAATGGAGCAGTGCTCTGCTCGTTGTAACGTGGATGCTCCGAAGGTATAAAGCAGAGATTGTAATGGTGAGAGGCAAAAATTTATCACCGAAACTGTATAATTTAATCACTCATACCGGGACTAGAGTGTCGTCGTTTTACATTGCATTTAGTTATACATGTATGCGTTATAGGCAGGCTAGGCGTTAACGCATTGTCCTCTGCGAAAAGGCTGCAGGGAGATTGAGAGTGACGTCGCGCGCGAATGGATCTTTGTTATCGCGGTTCCGCACGCGATAAAGGTAGATCAGGATTAAATCCTTCGGTCCATATCAGAGAGAGAGAGAGAGGGAGTGAATTCCATTGTTCAGATTCTCTGATAATCAGAACTTGCTCGAATAGTCATGAAACGTAGATCGACGACTGAAGGCAAAGGGAATTTAAAAGAGTGTGTTCGATTACGAGTCTATGATCATGCAAAATTCCGTTTGATTCGTTCGTCAGCTCGTTATAACGGAGCGTCAAACTCACGCGATATTAAGTGCGGACAAGCAGGAGGAAAGTAAATGGATGAAAAAATATTTCTTGGACTCTGAATCGACGTTTGTACGAAATTTTGAAAATACAGTACTCGCTATGGAAGAGCTTCAGGAGTGTCGATGCAGATGCGGTGTAGAAACGAATCAAACATTCATTGGTCCGAAATGGTCTCGTGGCTATCCAGGGGATCGAGTATATCGAAAGAGACTGTATATCCAACAGCGCGAAAATTAATTCTCGTTCTCCTCTCTTATTTACTCCCCGAGATTACGAACGCGTATGACAAAAGTTTTTAACATCCTGGCCCACTGCTTTCCACACTCCTGCATCAACTCCAATGAGCATCGATGCACTCGAAACTATCAGGCTTAACGTGTGCCCATTGATTCCGACCCTGATGGCTGTAAAACGTATGCAGAAAATCAATATGCCAACATTTCGCCCGATCAACAGAGTCCCGAATTCGAAATTCAAAAAAATGTCGAATTTGGAACCAAAGAAACCTGGTTGATGAGTGGCTCCGAGTCCTTTCGTTTCGTCATGACCCACAAGGAGGATGAATAGAAAAATGTGCGGAGTAGCTGCCAAACCATTTTGACAACCTCTCAAATTCACTGGACTCTAACGACTCCATTAAAACCTTGATCGAACAAAAGATACGATTAAATTGATTTAAAAAAAACACGACGTTTCGATTTATAATCACGAAACCTAACGAGCAATCACTTTCCAAGCCAGCTGGTACATCATTCTTTTTGTCTTTCTTTATTTTTAATGGGTGATGGAATAGTTATGTATAGTACGAAAGGCAGCGAGTGGGACAGTGAATGCTGGTCAAAGAACGAACTCCTGACAAGTAACTTTGGCTTTTAGAATATAACAGCTACAGACATATGTACACACGCGTGAGTGGCTCGTGGTAACTTTATTCGTAACCATTGTTGCGTCAACACAGATGTCGAAATGAGCATGAGCTCTCTCGTCGTGTTCTCCAAGTTGACTGTGTTGCCATAGATGTCTCCCTCTTCTCGGTCTATCCTGTTTCTCCACCTTTATCCCCTATCCCGGTCTATTTAGTTTGGTTTCTCTATTCAGCATATGTATATACTAGGTATAAAGGGCGCAGAGGGAGAAATCGTTTCTCGCTCGTTTTTGTCGCGTCCACTTGGCTGTTCTCCATTCTCCTCTTTTTACCTAGGGATGCTGTCTCCGCGGTGAAACGACCAAATCGAATTTGAATCTCGAGTACTCTCGTGCGGCCCGTTCACGAAAATTCATTTTATACCACTCTCGTCGCGCCCTCCCACTTTCAACTCCCACTCCATACCCCTTGAACGCTCCGCTCGACTTCTCTGGAGCTGTACAGGGAGACACACTTGAGCATAATTTTCACCCTCGAAAAACCCACTCTTAATATGCTGAATAAATTCTTGAGTACATTTTATCGTTACTCCCCAACGATTCTTCAATTAATTCAATACTGCTTTACTCTTTATCGGATCTTGTAAGATGAGTTTTACTACGTGGATTTCTCTTTGAGGGTGGTTTAAAGAGAAAACAAGAGAGAGAGAGAATAATACAGGAACAAAGAGACGACACGAGAGACGAAAGAACGAGAGAGATGAGGCAGATGGGGTTGAAAAAGAGTTTGTAAAAGCAGCTCTGCGAGGACCGTTAGTTTTTTTTTTCTTTCATCGGGCTAAAGAGAAAATCGACGAAATTGAAGTAAAAAATAAATGTATACACACAGAGATTCGTGTGAAGCCCTGCTCGTACACACAACTTCGAGTCTAGGATATCTGCGCGCGGTATCGAAGGGCCACACTTTTACATGACGTCAAACCAGCTTCTGCGTCCAGCATGATCGTAATATACGATACACACGCTAAAAGGAGGTTAAAGAAGAAAAAAAGGGAGGTAACATCGTCTGAAAAGTCTTTGAGTCTCCTCTTCCTTTGGTGCATCAAGTAGCTCCCTCTACGCCTGCTCTCGTACCTCCACCTCTCGTCACTTCTTTCGCCCAGTTCTTTGCCTTTTTTTCTTCTCAATCGAGCATCTCTCTCTCTCTCTCTTTTACTCTTTTGACCAAAAGCCTCAGGCTTCAACTCGCATATATACCGGTTCACCGGAGGATACAAACGGGATTAAAGGAGCGACAAAGAACGCCTGCTCGTGGACCAACGACCACGCCAACGTAAACACAAACCCGATCCGTACGACCAACACCCGGACCAATGCTTTTTCCTAACAATTTTCTTTTCGTCTAACCTCGGCCACGATCAAAAGGCTTCGGTCAATAGCACCACTCGGGTAAATCATTCGAACCATTCCTCAAAGATTCACACGCCAATTATTTCGCCCGGAATATCATTGAAGAAATCCTAATTTATTATCTCATCTGTTCGCTCTTAGCTCCGCTCATTTGCCTGGTATGTGAGCAGCGATTCTGGAACATTGAGCCAAAATAAGCTCGGTCCACGTGATACCATTTTATTTATTGGAAAAATTGCAGCTGCATTTAGCAATTCAACGAAAAATCGATCATCAATCTGACAAACTAGCTAATGGGTTGATCGACGATAATCGTGTTTTTTTTTTTCTACTCATATGACAGCAGAAATATATTTCCAATTCTGTAGTACAAATTTCGTTACCGTTTTTCATTCGTCCCAGAAATATAAATAATTGAGTAAGAAAGATGAACCGGTGACCTGAAAATCACTGACAAAGTGTCAAATTACTGAATAATTTAATGAAATTTTCGATATTCTAATTTGATCCTGTAACAGAAAAACGTTTGTCGATGCTTCTGATTTTAGTTTGCTGCGAAATAGCCACGAGTTTTACTGTTTTTTTTTTTCTACTAGAAAACAAATTCGAGAAAAAAGCATGTGAAGAAAGTTTGATACGAGTATGAAAAAGGTGAAACGAAACTGTTTCCGTGTGCGAGTGACGGGATATAATATTTTGTTTTATGAGGAGTTGAACGAGAGTGACGCGTTGTCTCCGAGGGCTGTAAAACATTTGACAAAAATCACTTGTCGCGGTGTAGTACAACATGGTATACGGTTGAACAAGTGGACAACAGAAAAAGATGAAATAAAGAGATATAAAGGTTGAATGGAAAATGTACAAAGTATATACGTGTGTATGGGGGACAGGAGATATGCAAATTTCACGAGGTAACGGATAAAGCCTCGATCCCCTTGGAGACTTGTCTCGAACTGCTGGGACATGAATGAGGGAGGGAGGTTTAAACCGTTGCTCGTTTTATAATCACCTGTCTCAGGCCTGATTGCACACGGGAGAGAACAAAGAACAAGTAATGAGAACGGAAAGAGACGTCGAGAGAAAAACGATTGATTTATCATTTCCTTCTCCTCTCTCTCTCTCTCTCTCTTGTTCTCTTCCTATAGCTTTCGGGTTATCGTGCGGCTGATTTTTTTCTAATTTTACATATGTACAACGATTCTCTCTCTCTCTTTCTCCTCCCTGTTCTCGCCGTCTCTTCTTTATCTTTCTCCAAGGTAGAAAACGTTCTTGAAAAGCGAGAGCAAATCTGTTGACTGAGAAAACTCGTGTACCTGTGTCCCACAGGCCATTTACCCTTGATCCCTTCTTCCCTCCGTTCATCTCTCCCGCTTCTTCTCAATTTTCTTCTCTTTACTCCAGCCTCCTGCTTTTACCTTCGTTCGCAAAATGTCACACTCTCTCTCTCTCTCTCTTCCTCGTTCAGTCAAAATGAAAATCCGGGTACGCAGGTGCGTTTCTTCAGGTAAAGAAAATGGAATTTACCTTGTCACGGAACTGAACGAGATCCAGCACGAGAACATGAATATATACATAAAAATTGAGAAGGAATTATTCTCCGGCACATATATACTCGCCGGAATAAACGGGCGGGATCTTCCTCTTAGCGACGAAATCGTATATGATCTCGAGGAATACTTTATTCTCTTTCTTTCAGCTTTCGTGTCGCTCTCTCTCGTACTCGAGAAGTAACCGAATGGCGGTATAAATTCGAAAACGACATATTTTACGCTTTCATTTCCTTCTACCAGGATGAATAGTATAATTCTACGACGCCGAACTTCGCAACCCACTTGTATCGCGCCATGAATGTTCCTTTGAAATTCATACACTTTTATATAGCTTACTGCACTCTTCTGTAACTGGAAATCTAATGAAAAAAGAACATTTAAAAAACAACGAATCTAATGGTACTTGAACAAAAAGAAAAAACATATTTTTCATTATCTTTTTCCAATGAAAAAACAAAATAATAGTTGTCTAGTTCATCGTAACGTCATCAACGAGCCCTGAATCACAAATGATAGAAGTTTGCTTCAATCGAAATTTGGCTGAAAGCGACAGCAATTTTTTTACTTTTATTTGAAAAATCTGCAAAAGAGTTTTCCATAGAATATTTCAAAAGAGATTTGAAAAGATGGAGAAAACCGAAAATAAAATACAGCGAAATAAACGCCCAAACCCGAGTTTCTTGTCCGCATAAAAGCAGTCGCGGAAATTTGTGTAATTATGAGCGTACGAAAAAAAAAAAAAACACTGCAAAGAAACGTAATAAAATTTACACGATAAGGGATTTCGTCATTATGATTTAATGAGGGAAGTCGAATTAACCGAGTGAATAGGAGAAGAAAAAAAAATAGAAAGAAAAAAAAAACGATCAAATACCGTTGCTGGTTACGGGAAATACGAAGAAAATGGAGTTAATGTGCACGAAATTGCTGCTGCTCCTGCTGCAACTTGCAACTAGTTCGCATTACAATTGTAATGCGTTTCGCGAATGGATATATTCTCGCGACGTTTTCTTTCGGTTAAATATTCACGGCTGCGCACGTACTTATTGGGCATAAAAATAGGGGAAAAAAAAAAAAAATATGCGACCTTTATGAGATCGGTTCTCTGGCCTCTGGCTTTGACTCGTTTCGCCATTCGCGTTGCTCGCAACGCTTGCAGCAAGATCTATTTTCTCGTTTTCTTCTCTTTTTCAATGCATCTATATGTATCCATCGGGGGGAGGGGGGAAGTTTCTTTTTTTTTTTGCTCTTTTCTTTCCATTTACAGCATCGCCCTTGCCTCAGATTTCCCTTAAACCGAAAACTCAACGTTACACGGATTCCTGCCTCGTTAAACGTTCTACACCTTAGTTCTCAGTGAAAATACCAAGCAGAGATTTTACGACAGATTCTGTCGGAGAGAGAGAGAGAGAGAGAGAGAGAGAACCCGCCGCTTGTGGCAACGCCAGCTGCCCTAACAACTTTTTTCCTCCGTACACACAATTTCCTTTAAAAATCCACTTTTACCGATGTTTTCATACATTTTCATTTTATACAATGAGAATATTGAAGAGAGAACTGATTTTCATATTTTTTGCATATTTATTACAGTCCGTCGATCACTGCACGATCCCTTCGTCCATTTTATTCGTAAAATTTTTCATAATTCACGAAATGTGAACTGAAAAAATGAAATTTGATGATTCAAGAAAAATTTGGTTAATTCGAGCACTCAATTTGTCGCGAAAACATGACAAAAGTTTTGTTGAATCAACAAAATTTTTATTCTCGAGTATCGAAAGTATGAATTTTCCGACGTTTTTATAATTCTGAAGCCGTTGATCGTGCTCGGTATCGCAGAAATCATTCGAGTTCTCGACCATAAAGATTCTCGAGGCAGTCCAAGTTTCCATCGAAATCTCGATAAGGAAAACAATCAATGGGAAAATTCGATTCAACGCGTGAAACATTTGGACGAGCCAGGTGTGCCATACACAGGGAACAAAAATGTTCCACAAGCTTCTCTCTTTCTTTTTCTCCCTTGCTCCATAATGTGAAGAGACCAAGAGAGAGAGAGAGAGAAGAGTAAAACAGAAAAGCTACCTTTCTGAGCTCTCGCCCCTGGGTTAAAATGGCACTGGTTCTGGCATCCTGCTCTCTCTTTTATTTTTTCTTCAACTTTTCGATCGGGACTAATCCAGGCAAGATCGAATTGATGTTGAAGCAAACGAGTGACGGGAGGGAGGGAGGGAGGGAGGGAGGGAGGGGTCGATGGCTTGATGCATCGACGAAACTCGATTTAGAATTTAGATAGACAAGAGAGAGAGAGAGAGCGAGAGAGAGAGAAAGAGAATGAGAAAGGGAGAAAAAAAAGCTTTTGCATCGCGGCTCGGATCTCGCGATAATCGACAGGGGGTGTCCGACCGGATGAAACTTGATACGCTTGAATAGTCCCATATCTCTCTTAACATAATACAGACACGCGCACACCCGAGCGCTTATACGCATGGATGGGAGAGTGTATATGATTTTAATTGTGCTCCAGATAGATAAGCAGATGGGAAATTTGCGAGTGTAGATGGACAGTTCGAGATTGTTCTGTCCCCCCAACAAAATGATATTAAGAAGATCAAAAAAAAAATTTCCGAGATTAAAATCTCGTGTCTCCCGCCGGACCGAGAAAATTTTCACAGCGCTGTACTATGACGCGTTGCGCGAATCAAGTTTGCCAAAACTTTTTATCTCGATTCAAGGAAAAATCAAGAAAATTTTATGAAAAAATCCCGCGCGCGGTTTCGTTCGTTTCAAGAAAAGGCAAACTTTAATTAAACGAACGAAACCCGTTTGTTTCATTATTAAAAGTACAAGCAGAAAGAAAATCTGCGCGACATTGGTTTCGGGCAAATAATTGAGATGGGCGACGTGCAAGAGAAAAATTTAATCACGAAAAAACAAAAAAGAACAAAAAATTGCTACACCCAACGCAATTAATGAAATGAACGAATATTGATTTTGTCCGCAGGGCAGACAGCCCGAAAAAAATCGTTCCGACTTTTCTTCATTTTACTTTTGTTATAATTACTTCACAAACATCGAGAGCGTCGAGCGGGAAACGAAAATTGCAGTTTGCATCGATCTATTTTCATGTATATACGTACATCATCGTCTTCCTTCGTGTCCATCGATTAAAGCAGAAAAAAACGAAGAAAAAAAAACAAACAAACGAATTAACGTAAGACGAAACAAGGAATTAGCGAATAAAACAAAAGTCTCGGCAAAACTTTTCCTAACTCGAGTCTTCAACGCTCTCTCGGTCTATCGGGAATTGCTTATCGATAACAAGAAACTCGATAAACCGCGTAACTCTCTTCGATGTTGCAGATTTTTCGCTACACGACTATACAAGAGAAACACTCTGCCACAACTCTTATCTCTCGAAACATCTCATGGAAAATTGTTGACCAGAAAAAAAAGCACGAAGATTTTATCGTGTGTAATCCAAAGAAAATATGTTTTTACCAATATCTTACGAAGTAATCGACGAAAATATGAAATTCACGAATTCAATGGCGTAAGAATTCTTACCGATTGCACGTAACGATAATTCAGGAATGATAATACAACAAAAATTGAACCTGATCGAAAAACTTGTTGGAGGCAAGATCAAAAAGTTTGAACGAAACTTATCAGACAGGAAAAAGTAACAATTTGTTTATCAATAAATTCGAGAACCTTTTTTTTTCGTGACGATTTTGTGAGTCCATAAATTAAGGTTATTGAAACGCGGCAGAATTTTTTGTTTGTATACGCGAGAAGCCTGGCGGGAACAAATTTTTCGTGTATTTTCTCGGTGTTAAGAGGGTTCTGTGTTTGGATACAGTTATTTTGAGGGAATACATTTCCAGGTAGGATTCTCGTTCCGTTAGCGGTTCCGGAGGAAAAAGAAGAAGAAAAAAAAAATTCAAGGGCTGTCGAACACGGTAAGAGAGGCGAAAAAGACGCGCGATACCTGCAGAGCCGAGAAAAAAAAAGAACTCCCGTCGTCAGGTACACAAGCAGGATTACATGCATCCGTGGTCTGGCCAATCACGCTAGAGAACACTCAAATGAATTGAGAAAAGAAAGATTAGATTGCTCAGATCCTGTTCCGTGGACCACCGCAGCTTTTGCTATCTAAATAAAAAAACAAAAATCTTCTTTCGAACTAACCTTTCAGCTGCTGTTCTTTGTTTGGTTATTAAACGTCTGAATTTTCGAGCCGAATAATTCTTCGTAATTGCTGACTGAAAATTATTCAACTCGATGAACTTTTATCGAATTTAGAAAAAATTGATTCGTTGACTCAAATAAATTTTTGTTGAATCCACGAATATATTCAATTCGATGACTGGAACATGAAACTTGATCCTCAGAGGACTTTCGTTCGAATTCAGATCAAATAAAACGTTCGAATTTTTCTCGCGATTAATTTTAATCGAATGTTCAATTAGCAATAATATTTCTTCGATGTATGAGCAAAAAAGTCGTATTTCGACTGAAAAATGGATACGAACGAGACTTTTAAAAATCGTTCATCCAACTGTGATGATAAATTGTAAAAAAAAATGATGCTTTACGAGAGCAAAACGAACATTATACCGTTGCCTTTATATTCGGATTGAATATACGTGAACAACTGTTTTGTGGGATTCGATAAAAAAAAAAAAGAGGCGAATTTATGCTTGAAAATTTCTCTCGCGTATTATCTCATTTTACGGTTTGATGAGTTTACAGATTTCAGCTGAAATAAAATGGCTCGTTTGAAAGCACCGTCTCAGCTGCTGTTCGGGTTCGTAACCGTTCGACGTGTCCGCGCGTATAGTAAAAAAATTTCGTTTAAACGTTAACAAAAAATGCGTTCGAAACAGAGCAGAGAGAGAGTCGAAAGAAAAAGTGGAAAAAAATGTGAAAACGTAGGAAATGAATTTGCTGAAATCTCCACTGGCTTCTGAATTTTTTTCGAATCACACAAGTCAGGTCCCCGAGTGTAGAATTTTCTTTTTCTCTCCATACCCCGAAACAAGGAGAAAAAAAAAAAGTCACTCGAACAAATGGACTCGAAATCGATCGGGTAACGAAAACTGTACGAAACTGCTGAAAATCTCAAATAAATCTGGCTCGAGTAAAAGTAAATTCATACGTACGTATCTCTCGCGGTGTGTCAAGATGTTGTTGAGAGTGAGGATTTTGGCTGGCAAAGGTATCTGGCACAAGAGATAAATATTCTTTGGCGAGAGGATCGAATAAATTAAGCGTAAACCGTTGGAGAGAGGCATGTAGCTTCATTCATAAAGTATTCTCGGTTTATATATTCTCGCCACGTGGCTAGCAAGTAAATAGTAACGAGCTATATATTCGAAAGAGAGTCTGCGAGCAGAGAGGAGAGATCAAGAGACAGAAAGTAAAGAGAAAAAGAGAAAAATCAGGAAGTAAGATATAGTGAGATGAGAGTAGTGGAGAGTGAAACGAGAAAAGACGTTCGAGGAGAGAGCATTCTGGCAATTTTCCAATTTCTCTCAAAGATTCTAACCAATCGAAATACGTGTCAGTCGTATACTCATCGTTTTGTGCTAGGTCGTTGAAAAATTCTCAAATACGAGAGAAGAGTACAGGAATTGAGAGAACAAACTAGAGACACAGAGAGAGAGAGTTTGGAAATTACGAAAGCTTTGCACTCCTGTGCCATAAATCCGATTAATACTTGTCGAACGAACAATTCGCCTTTCCGACTATTCAGAAGCCCTCTCGCATTCGTTATTCCACGTCTCCTTTCACACTTCCCTTCGTTCATCGTTCCTCCTTTCTCTCTCTGTCTCGTCATATATCTATTACAGTATTTTATAAACCGCGCGAGTTTCTAAGATCTATAAAGGCGTATGATTTTCATGATATGCGCGATCCTAAAGCCTTTCAATGATGGACGTTTACTAACAAAATATATATATCTATAAATGCGAGTAACTTCAATGAATCACCGCGTTTAGCCATTGCGTGTGTGCTTGCCCCGCGCGCGCCGCGGTTTTCATACTGACGGTGAATCGAATTCATTTTTCACGTTTTCGCGGCCGCACACCCCCCGTACACTCGCGTTGATTGATACAAACACACCATCCGCGAAACAAACGACATATACCGAATAAAAATCGCGTGAATCGAGAATCGTGAAAAAAAAAAAAGAAAGAAGAAGAAGAAAAAAAAAGAAAAATGATAGACCTCGAGAGTCGACTGACCGAGGCGCGCGATGTAACGTCGTGCGATCGCGTTTACAAAACAAACAAGATGTTTTTTGTTATCGATGAAACAAAAGCGTTTGAGGTCTCAATGATTTATCGCCCCCGATATCTTTATTTTCCTGTAACTATTTCATTCGTTTCATCGACGAATGTCGCGATTCCGGCCTTTTTCGTTATAAATTCAACGAATTCGTTGATGAATCATCCCCGTTGACAGGGACGAAACTGGCAATCGGGTTATCGCTGTACGATCGAAAATGTTTCATATTTATTTCAGCTGATTTCTACTCACGAAACTCTTCGATCATCGAGTCAATTATTGTTTCGAGTGCAAAAAGCCTGAAAAACTCCAAAAATCTGCAAAATTTTTCGTCGAGAGAAAAAAAACGTTTCGTTAAAAGAATAGCTTCGGGGCTTGGCTCCGCCGCGTGTGATAAAACAAAAAAAAAACAGGCGAGAAAAGATGTTAGGCAGATGGAAGACGGTCTCGAGAATGGCGATGTGAGTAAGAGCTTTCTCTATATTCGAGGAGCTCGAGGGAATATTCAAATCTCCGAGGAGAAAGAGATATGGAAAATAGTGTTTTTACTGTGTGTGGTCCCAGCAGCAGCAGCATCTACGTCGTTTTCGATTTTTCCTACCGGAGACTGCTCTCGCCCAGGCCAAAAGAGTGTGGGGGAGGGCGAAAAAATCAGTGCGATATTCGTTTGAATAACGCGTGCCAGGGTTGAAAAATATATCGCGTGTGTGTGTTTGCAAGACTCTAATATACGTATATCCGAGGAGATTCATAGGGAGAATGAGAGAAAAGGGGAGAATAATAATGAAAATAAATGATGAAATCGAGAACGGTGCGCGGGCGTGGTGAGTAAATCATACCGTTTGATATGCAAAAATCATCCCTCGTAACAGCGAAATTTATTATTCCTGTTACTCCGCTGATTTTAAAAACAAATATCATAATCGATGCTGTTATTAAGAACGTCGCGTATCTTCAAAGTCCTCTTGTGCGAAATGTGAGAAACGATCGGGGTTATTATGCATACGAGTATGAGGCCTCTTCAATGAATTAGAAACGCATCGACCTTCTGCGTAGTGATTTAATCTTCGATAGAGTTTCTACGAAAATTAAATTAAAAAGGCCTCCATTGAGAGATTGAATCTCTGAAAACACTGCACGGAGGAGCCTCTCATATCGTTCTCGAAGCTCTTCAATGATTCAAGAAAATTGACGATTTATTCGTTGGCCTGTGAGAAGATAATGAATGTTACACTGTTGAAAAAATTTTTTTGAACCAAATATAAAATTTATTCAAAGCAAATGAATCAATTACTTGTTATATTATCCAGTAATTCATGATTGGTGTATAGCAAATATGTTTTCGACACAAATATATGTTTTCATGAAAGCTAATATCAAATCATTAGAAACAATGGAGCTTTAATAGACTCGACTGCACGATTACTACAAACAATCGGTCGATTTAATTCAGTTGAATAAATGAATAATTGGATAAAGATTTTGACTATATAGTTCCATAAATTGAACTGTTTCATCGATCTCAATAACTATTTGAACTGACACAGGTCATTCACTATTATTTTTATTATTTCAATCGAAAGACTAATTATTTCGATTAATAATTTTATTTTTGTATCAAAGAGAAACACACTGAATGTAATAAATGAAAATTATTTGTTTCCACTGCGTTGGGCTTTTCCAAAAAAAATATTACAAATTTCTCGCGCGAATAACTTTTATTCGTGTTGTTTAAATAAAATATCCCGACCATAAATATTAATTATCTGCAATTAAAATTTTAGGTTTGTTTTTCGTAAGAAAACTGTATTTAATTCAAATATCGATAATTAGTTTCAAAGATCTCGATTATAACGACCAATCAATGGCTATCGAGAAAACAACTTACTAAATCCAACGTGTGATTTTATTCAATCCAAATCAATATAGCTTAGTCTCCAGTAAATTCGATTCAAATAATTTGAATAACTTGAGTCGAGAAATTTTTTTTAACAGTGTATTATTAAAACTAAATTCTGCAGATTTTCGATGCTATTTTCCTATTTTTATTTTCGTACGATTTCATCTAATGGGACAGAGACGAAGAGCAACTTTTCTTATTATGGCTAAAACATGAAAAAATAATGTGAAATAAATTTGAAAAAAGAGGGGGTGGGGGGGAGAGGAAGAAATATGAGCGTGAAATAAAATCGGAAGAGCGAGTCGCGAGAGCCTGCTTCGAGAAAATTCGAAACTCGGGTGATTTGATATATACAGCAAAGTCGATAAAATCTCCAGTTGAAAAATCCACTATTTCTCATCAATTTCAACTCTTGGTAGTTTCATACAAGAAAGATTGATGAGAAAAGGAGCAGAAGAGAGAGAGAGAGAGAGAGAGAGAGGGAGCGAGAAACTTGTATAGTTGTGATAAATAAAATGTTCGAATCATTTGTTCGGTAAGAGAAAAAAAAAAAGAGGAAGGAGATGGGAGAGAAAAAAAAGGAACGGATAATTTCGAAACAGATTTGCTGCGACTCGAGTGAAACGTGTAAATATTATAAGAGTATAAGGTTCCTCCTGCGCTTCGAAAACTCTTCGCGAGTTCAAACTTTTTCACAAAAGTTTGACGAGTCCGGAGATTCTGTTCCATCACGTGTACACATATATAGATGTATCTCTACGAATTCTGTATGCGTTTCAAAGTGATAAAAATATCGTTACAGCGACTCTAACGACCGAAGCAAGTATTCCCCGTTCGTTGGGGGGGATGCCCGCGCAGAAAAGTGGAATTATAGGCAACGGAATTACGATGCAACTTGTATAATAATATTAAACAACATTTATGTCCGGCACATTTCACACCAGCAGGCAGAAAAAAACTTTTTCTGTCTCTACTATTTTACGGATTTTCCACAATTTTTTTTTTTATATCTTTCTCCTGCTCTGCTCGTACGCTGACGAAACAAGCAAACATTTTTTTCTCGTTTATCACTTACTATTGGGAGCTCCATTATTTTTTTTTATCGTCAAACCAAATAGAAATTCTTTTTCTTTTATGCAGATGAAAAAAAAAAGAATATAAAAAGGAAACAAAGTGTTGCAGACTAATAAGCTCAACTCGTTTCTCCGCGGGCGTTTCTTTCTCTCGCCGTATAAATAAAAAAACATGAAACTTATCCGATCATAATAAAAGGTTGTTCGCAATTTGTGTCAAGATATTCAGGCTCGTTTCATCCACAACTCGGTGCTCAACTCCGAATCTTAATTCGTCATTAAACATCTTAACACCGAGAATAAAATTTTGTTCATCGAACAAAATTCCATTTTTTTTTTTTTTTCGTCAAATGAACTAAATAATTCATATAATTTCAAAAAAATTTAATCGAATCCACTGTATTTTCGTCCGCAACCAAACGAGATTTTTTGTTCGACAAACAACATTTTTTCTCAGTTTATAATTAGAACCGAGCTTCTAGGGGCTTCACCTTCAATTTTTCCATTGACAACAAACCGCGAAATTGGACTCTCGTCATAATTCAAAGATTCAAGATTAAAAACAAAAAAGATGAGCTCTGACAACAGAGAAAACGAGCTTGACCTCCACCTCTATATTCGAACTTTCGTATCGATTCAATCGAAGAATCTCGCTGACAGGTAAAGAGGCGAAGACGCGTGATCGTCTTCAAATTGATATCGAGCCTAGAGATTCCGTTAACGTCTCTTCAATCCGCTCGAAACTACTGATGTTTAACCTGAAAAAATGTGAACTCGCAACGAAAAAACGAGCTTGACCTCTAATCCTTTGATTCGAGCTTTCGTACGAACTATCGAATTAAGAATTCTCGCTGCTGACTGAGTTAAAAGAGGCGAAGATGTGATCGAGATAATATTGAAATTTTGAGGCTAACGAGAGTCCATTAATGTCTGAAGTAATACCCAGTGGCCCCCAATAAATGGCTCACCTGTCTGAATATATATATATATACTACCTGTGCCTGCGGGCTCCGCCCGCCACATCACATATCTAGCAGGAAAAATGATCAAACGAAAGATTTTCATTTTTTTTTTTTTAATTTTTCATCATTTCCATTAAAAATGCTGCAACTTTTTTTCTATACCGAATTAAGCATTCAGCCACCACTCGTTTTGGTCGTTTTCCGATTTCCTTCGAATTGAACGAAATTGGAAATTGAAGAAAATCGTTAAACTTTTTTTTTTTGCATGTCTGTTGAAATAAAGATAACGAAATTTTACAAAAGCACCAACTCAGTTTGCATCATGATCTTTAATCTGGTAAAAGAATCATTGTAATCGGTTCAGTCGTTTCCGATTGAAAAGCGGCCAAACTTTTTTTAGCCAACAGATTTATATATATAGAGATGGAAAGGATGGGATGCATCCCCCATTCCCTTGATAATTGAGAGGCTGAATGAGTGTCAAGGAGTGTTTCTGTGTGTCACGTATATACGTGGCTTGGTTGGTGGCGATGAAGAGCTAGTTATTGGGGAGGAGGGAGGGAGGGGGGTATACGAATGCAGGTTTCATTAGTGGAGTGAATGACACAAGCAGAGGAGTTCACACAGACGAGAATATCCTCCCAAGTGTCTCGTTATATAATATCTGCTGGCTGGGCGACTACGTCAAACGTGTGGAAGGAAGCTCTCGGAGTTGGAAGGGTTTAAACGAATAAATAGAGGAGAAGAAGGCGGAGGAGGAGGAGGAGGAAAATGAGGAAGAAGAAAAAGTGTGCGAGGAGGGATCCCCGAATGACACGGAGCTCGAGAAAATGATCCAATCAAAGTTACGATTGAAGATGAAACGAGGAGGAGAGACAGTGAGAGATTTAGAAGAGAACGAGAGGAGAAAGAGGAAAGAAGGAATAACGCTTTTGCCGCCTCGATGAGAGAGGAGAATCCCAAGAAAACTCGCCATCCCAGTTGTACTCGGAGCGACGTATGAGCAAGACTGCAACTTCTTGATTATTACTTTAGAACTAATATGTATATATTCGTATACGTTACATGCTGCGTATTCATGAATCGAGAGACGAGAGAGAGAGAGAAAATTGGAGGAAAAGAGGAAATTCAGGATTGAATTATAGCCTGGTTGATCATCCGTGTCGTACCTTGCGTATATGTGAGCCGACACGAATGTAGATTTTATGAATTAATTTACGTATAAAATTTGAAATTTTAAATAACGTCGAAGCTTTGGCGAATCCCGATACGGGGATATCCGCGATGAGTAATTAATGGTATAACATTTTTTTTTTTTTAATATTCATCGAACGAAGATACTAATTGCTCGACAATGAGCAGCATGGAGCGGATTCATTGATAAATAATTGAGAGAAAACGAATGGATTTTTTTTTTTACGAATTTTGTTATTTGGCACGAGTTCAAACGATGCAAATTTTCAAACTGATATTCCTGCGAGCTTGCTCATAAAAGTGAGCATTTTTCTGAATTATTTAGCGATGAAAAATCGTTAACTATCGATTAATGTATGCGGGGTAATAACGTAAAACTTTTTTTAGAAAAAGAAAATCTCGTTCTCGTGATTTAGTGGAATAATAAAAGAGTAAAAGAGCAGAGATGAGAGCCTTCTTCAAAGAAAAACGAATGTAAGCACATTTTTTTTTTTATGTTAATGAAAGAGTCGTAAAAAGAAGTATGGAAAATCTAGGAAAAGCGCATTAAAATGTTACGCCCCCGTAAAAGCAGAGTCTGCGAGAGTTGATGAGCATTCCGATATCGTCGTTCAGTAATTTTAGAACACGCTCACTTTTTTCAAATTTCTTAGCTCAAGTTTTCCCTCGTTTCATGTATAGAACAAAGATAATTTGATGCCAGCTCGCAACCGCACAGCTCGATCGATTCACCAATCTCTTTTTTCATTCTTTCCCATATTCATATCTATTTTAATCAATGAAAATAAAACTATATTTGCCATTTAGATTCGCAAACACAATATTATTCCGCTTGATCCACTCGGTCGATGCAACGTTTCGTCAAATAATTTGGCGAATTCAAATCTCGCGTTATATTGCTCGAGAAACTTTTGCTGCTGCTCTATTTTGTGGAATTTCGAATGAGAGAACCAAATGTACTATTGGCGGTGTATTTTTTTTTTCTTTCTTTCTTTTCAACGTAACGAACAAATTGGACACGCGAATGGAGATGAAAACAGCACAAATCGGAAGAAAGGCAAATTGTCTAAATTTACTCTGAACTGTCCGAATTTACACCGACTCGTTCGTTTACACACACGTATACGCGCGGAGAACGTGGACATCGGATTCTGTCATTCGACGATTATTCTGTTTTATGGGCCATTATGGCAACAGCCTCTTCCACTCGTATTTTCGTACATATATCTACTCGCTCCATGGGTCGTTTCGTGACAAATTGGCCGCTCGTATTTCGACTACTGAATTCATTCAAGACGCGATCCCATAAAAATAGAGGGTGAAAAAGTTTATCGTCGATCTCGGATTTTTAAATTCTCTTTTTATCATTCTCGTAGTTTACGATTCGATCATCGTAATCGTCGGAATGTTTAATCAACTACGAAAAACAAAACTCGGTTTCTCGGAGGTTCTCGAAGGAATATTCAAATAATTTGATTGAAAAACAAAAGAAATTTTTATAATTGTGAAAAGGAGGAATGTTGATAGAAACAAAAAATTGCCGAATATTTCGGACTCAACGCCATTGCATTGAATCGGAGATTAAAAATTCAAAAATATTTGAAAATTTGCAATTTTCTCGAAGAAATTTCATAAAATGAACAATTTCTGGAAGCAAAGAATTCCCGAATATTTTCCCCTTTTTTTAAATCAAAGATCAAAAATAAAAATAAAAATTCACAATTTAGGACTTTCTCGCTGGAATTTCTCGAAGAAATTCCAAAAAATGAAAAGAGTCAATGACAGCACCAGAAAAAAGCCCGAAAATTTCCAACTTTTTCCCATTTTTGTTTCAATCAAATATAAAAAGTTGAAAAATTTGAAATTTTCGAAAATTCTGGCTTGAATTTTCCGACTTTTTTTTACTCGAAAGACTTCGAAGATATCGAAATTTCGACGTGAGTCGACCCATAGTCGCGTGTGTGAGTATCCACGTACAAGCGGATGCTTCGAATCGACGCCGCGCGCGGCGTTCGGCTAATTCGTCGGTTGTGTATCCGTCAGTCAATGGGAAAACAAAGCGTCGATGTGGGAAGCTCCGAGTACATGGAAAACATATCTCTATCCTTGGTCGAGGCTAACTGACCCTTTGAGCGCATATATAGTACCTACAAAGAAGAGTGGTAAAGGGTAAAGGGGGCGGGGGGGAGGAGGAGGAGGAGGGTAACAGTGATTGCAATCGAGATATACAGAGGTGCAACGAAGTATCGCGTGTATTGTTCGGCCCAGATAGTTCGATACTTTCGAGGGTCACTTGCCGTATCTGTATCGAATGCGAGCCCCTCGCATCCGGCTCAATTTGAGAGAGAGCGTGTACTCGCGTCACAGTATCGAAGAAGAGTCATTAATATTGGTTTTTTTTTTTTTTTTTTTTTTGAGAACTGTTCGAGCGGATGATCGAACGCAAATTCTTCGGACTCGAGAAACAAAGGTTTTGAGAAAATTGGAAAAAAAAAAAAAAGAAGAATTCAACAATTTTGACGATCAACAATTTTGTGTCAATTTCCAAGACTTTTGAACGAAACATAATAATCGAAAAATGTCGAGAAAAAGACACGAAATCGTTGCTGAAGGAATCTGATGGGGTTCACGATTGATCAGTGGAAGGAATAAATGTGTTTATCGATTTGTAAGATTCGTGAGTGATGTGTGATTGAGTTTGAAGAGTCCTGTACGAATTAGTATTCGTAGCTCGCGCATCGATTCACAACGCTAAACGTCTCTTGGCTAATTAAATTTTGGTAAACTGGTCTCGAAAAGGACGCGATGGGAATATGAGGAAATAGATGTGATTGCCGCGAGCGAGCGATATACTCATCAACGTTCGATTCTCCTCTACCTGTATACACATTCCTGTGGGATGAAATCGTTGAAAATCTGTTTCAAACACCATTCGCGACAACGCAAATTATATAATATTGTTGACACGAGATTGAAAACGTACCCGAAATCACAATTGTGTGCTTCCCATCAATTGATAGACTTTGATTAATTGACGAGAGCCTCGAGTCAAAGTTTCGAAATAATTGTTAACATCGAAACGTCGAATAATAACCAAATTCGTCCAAATATTCAGAATTCTAATTCCAAGACTCATGAATAATCGAAGAAACAAAATAAATTAAGGAATTTAATTACTTCGACAAATTATCGACTCTCCGATCGTATCCTCAATAATCCATTCATAAATATCAACAATAATTTACATTCCTACAAACCTACAAACCCAGCATCGACTGAAAAACGATCTTTTTGTATTGACGCGAAAGAAAAAATTGTTTCGACAAAAAAACGCGAATTCAACGCAATCGAAGTGAGAAAAGTGATTCGATGACACGGAAGATAAAAAAAATTGTAAGATAAAAAAGTAAATTTGGAGAATAATAAGCAGGTGAATGAAAGTCCGGAGATAAAGAAGGTCCCCCCTCTCATGGGTTTTTTCACGGGGTTAGTGGGTCCGCGGGTAACGGACGTACGTGTAAATCGTTGGCGAAGAATGGGGAGTAACGCCCAGGCTCTTCGTATATCCATTTTTTTAACGAGGGCGAGGTTGAGGATGAGTTTTGTTAGTTAGGAGTTGATATACCGAGTGGGTTGACGTCGTGCACGCGGTGTTTGAGGATTGTATCGTGCTCGGGACACACCCTCGCGCTCGTTTTTTCTCGAGGTAACGAGCAGAGAGAGAGAGAGAGAGAGAGCGAGATTCTCCTCGATAAATATAGAACAAAGTAAGAGCGAAGGGAGTAAACGTGAAGAAAGTAGTTAAAAAATCTGGCGCGTTGGCGAGTCGAAGGGTGCGAAAGGGAAGAAAAATATAAATGTAAACGCACACGGAGAGAAGTTGATCCGTTTATAAATAAAAGTGAAGAAAAAATGGGGAATGAAAGAAAGAGTGTTTCGAAGGCATGAATCATGGGGGTGGAGCGAGGGGGGGGGGGGGGGGGGAAGAGATGTTTGCATTTGTCTGGACTCGCGTTCCGAATGGGCGACCAGAGCGAAACATTGGATTTTCGATTTCATTCTTATTTCGAGTCTTTTGAGAAAAGAAAGCGAGAAGCCTGAAAGTGGAGAAAAAGCAAGAGGAAAATGTGGAGATTGAGAAAGAGGAGAAAATCCTCAGGGCGCTTTGAGGGAAAAGGGAGAGAGAGAGAGAAAAAAAAAGAGATTTTTCTGGTGAGGAACGACCTGAGCGTTATTTCTTGTGTATCCGGCAGCAGTAATGCGGCCATCAACACATTTCCCTGGGCATAGCCCAACCGCTCATTGTGTATACCGGCGATGCCGAGCGAGTATAATATTTTTTTTTATCTTTCTCGCTCTCTCGGAGGTGAGGAAAAGTGTGAGTGAGAGAGAGAGAGAGAGAGAGAGACAAAGAGGCCTTATGCACCGCGTGGGATAATCGGAGTGCAAGAGAAAGTGAAAAATATAAAAAAGAAAAAACAAAGGTAAAAGGAAAGAAGAGAAATTAATGTATACGCGGAGAGACGAGGAGGCGGATAGGAGGGTGAAAAAAAATTAATCGAGGAAACGGAATAAAGCGACGATTTTTTTTTCCATCTCACTTCACCCGGCGAACAAAACTCCGTTGAGCAAACATTTCTCATTGTCGCATAATTGAATTGTCAGAAATCCCTACGTCCTGTTACTCAATGCTAGAGGAATAGCTACGTCCGTGGTAAAATGGAACTGAGAAAAAAAGAGCAAATCGAATTCAATTTTCAATTATTCGGTACGATAAACCTGCTCCAATTTTTTCACATTCGTTTTACTGACAAACCCTCAAAGCTTTCGACATTAAATATTTCCTTTACTCTCGTCCTCTCAAACTTTATCAGAATCGATAATTATAGTTCTGACCTTCGGCCTCCTCTCGATCACTCCAATTTTCTTTACTCTTTCCCCTTATTCACCCACAAATTTCTCGAAATCCCCATGAAAAATCCCATTCATTTTTCTACCTAAAAGCAGCTCGAAACTCTCAAGAAACACGAGAAAATGAAATTTTTTTAAACTTTTCAAAAACTTCAACGAATTCAATAAATTCCTAAAGATTTTCATTGACTTTAACAACTGGCCCATTTTGCCCGTTATTGAAAGCCAATCTTAACGACGATGGTCACGTCGTTGCTTCATCCTGTTCGAGTCCATTTTAATTGGCCTGCTCCAAGAAAAAATTTCTTTATCTATCTCGTTCTCCTAATCCGCAAACTTTTCATCGAAATATAAAACGAAACGGTTTCTCCATCGACTCGTTCCTCTGATAAACCAGAGCGGAGTAACGTTACGAGTGTAGATCGCAAGCTCCGTGTGCAGCAGTGCCTTCGTACACGCGAATCTCGAGGGGTCCATTTGGCCCCAGCTGCTTCGTCTCTCTGTTTAACGGGAAAATAATGCGAATATATATGTGTGTCGCTTCGTACAGCGCCGCTCGTTGGTATAGGTCGAATCAGTTCAATTTGCATCCGGCGTGGAGAATATACTAAAGCGGCGTACATAATCGCTCTCGCGCATAAATCGACGACTCTACTCTTCTCTCGTCTACAACGCTCTGGTTGTATTTTACACAGAGAGAAAGAGATATGCACGCAGACACTAAGAGTGACAGCCACAGAGACACGGAGAGAGAGAGAGAGAGAGAGAGGGGGGAGGGGGGGGATAAAGGGTGAAGAACGAAAGAGACGTTGATAGAGGGAGAGTAAATCTCCACCGCGGTGCACGTTGTGTGTTTTGTAATAGAGAGAAAAAGAGAAATCAAGAGAGAGAGAGACGGGAGGGGGGTATTTGTCGTATTGGTCTCTCTGTCAGTGTCGGAGTGAGAGGCTGGCTGGTGCGAACCCGTGGGAAGAACCACCCCGCGAGGAGGTTGAAAGAAAGAGGGTTGTTTTGCCTCGCGATCATCGACAGAGAGAGAGAGAGAGAGAGAGAGAGAGTACGCCGAGCACTCTAGCGGATCTGTATATACACGGATAGTCGCGTGCATAGGTGGATTAAAAAGAGCAAAAAAAAGGAGAGAAGAAAAGGGAAGAAAAAGATAAAGCAATCAAGGATAAGACGCTGCGAGATAAAGAAATGAAAATTGAAATAAAAAAAGAGAGAAAAACGGAACGAGATATATTCTCGGGAATATCTCAACGATTGTTTATATTAAAAGTGGAAGAAAAATGTGCGAGAGGGAGAGAGAGAAATGCATGCGACATGATCGCTTTTGTCAGAGACGAAATCTCGCTGCGCGGTTCTTACGATCCTTAGGCGCAATGATTATCGAATGAATTTTCTTGTGCCGAGACCAATTTGCGTAAATATCCTCGCTCACGCGTGACCGTTCAATATTTATCGAGTAGAAATATAATTTATCGAAATGTGGTAGAAAGAAAAAATTCGAGGCTGTCGAGTCGACGTGTAATCGATCGCTTCTTTTTTTTTCTTTTTATCTCGTTGGAAAAACTTTTGATAAAAAAAAAAAAATGACTCTCGTGTACGGAAACACGCGCTCGTACAACTATCCTCGTTGATCGAATATTCAAATTCTATTCTGCCTGATTGAATCTAACCCGGTTACGAAAAACTGTAGGGGACGAAAGTTTTTGGGATTATTGAACGGTTTTGTCGATTCGTATGTAATTACGAATTGATTTTTATCGTCGCTTCCCACGTTTTTTTATTATCTATACGTGGACTCGTCCATTTTTTCTTTACTTATGATTCTAACATCGAAATCTTCGATTACGATTATTGTAATGAGAATACAAATTTATTGATTTTAATTTCTATTTCTTTATTGGATCAACTAAAATCGTGGCGAAATAAAAATAAAATTCGATAATTCAAGCACAAAATTCAATCAGTTCGAACACTCAATCGGTTGATTCAAATAAATGTTTCTCAATACGACGAAAATATCGTTGGATCAACGAAAGTTTTGTTGAAAAATGAAAGATTTGTGAATGAAACCAAAAGTTTTGTTGAAAAAAAAACAAAAAAAACGAAATTTTGGTCGAAAAACCAAAAATTTTGTTAAAAAAACGAAAGTTTCGTTAAAAAACTAAAAATTTTCATGAAAGAAACAAAAGTTTTGTTAAAAAAACGAAAATTTTGATGAAAAACCAAAAATTATTTTGAAAAAAAAATAAAAAAAACAAAAGTTTTGTTGAATCAACGAATTAATTTTATTTTGTTCGCCACGATTTAATGATCCAAGCAAAAGTTTTGTTGACTAAACAAGATTATTTTTTCAAAACAGTACCAGAAACTCGTATTCCTATATCCCATGGATTCATCAAAAGTAATTCAGATCCGAATTTCCGGTGGATGAAAAGAATATCGAAAAATGAATCGCAGTTTCCGGGATGCCGACGAGTCAAAAAAAAAAAACGCAATGAGAATGAAGCGTCCTCGCGAGATGAGCCAGAAGCGCCAGAATTATTTGTCCGATCCACCCGGACGAGTGTCATTTCCAAAATTTTTATCGTTTTTCCACGTAAACGGATAAATTTCTATTTAAAAAAAAAAAAATACTCGATTTCGAAACTCCCTGTAAATCCTCATCGAGCAAAAAACATTCGAGCTCAAAAAACACTTTTTTTCAACAACAAATACACCGAAAGCTGGAGCCATCGATTTAACGATTTAAAGCAGAAACTTTGAAATTTACGAGCAAATATATGGGAATATTCTTGTCGATCTATATTTATACAGTGTCTGTAAGGCACTCAAATCGAACTGCCTCGAACCGACGCTCCATGATTTCTCATTGACGCGAGGAGGAAGAGAGCACACGAAACTCGATTTTCAATTTTCCCTCGAGGCTCTCCACGCTTGACCGCGTATTAATTAATATTAATAACATTCGCGAACGTTTCGATAATAATACGTGTCGCATGTGCAACGAGAACGAGAGCTGCTGAGCGAGGGGCATGGGGCACTCTTGTGCCCAATGAGCGACAGAATCGTTAAGCATCGTCACTGGTATAAGGACGTAACGTGCACGACCGAGAGTTCCGATATAAACGGAAAGAACGAAAAAGAAGAAAATAAAAATAAATATAAAGAGATTTAAAGAGATTTAGCTTTCATGCCACTAAAACTGATGAGGTTAAAAAAAAACTGTCAGAAAAAATGCAATTTCGTTTTCTCTTGACTCGTGACACTCGAGTGGGGGGCATGAAGCGGATAAAAGTTTCGAGAAAACTGCAAAAAATGGTGCGAGTAGTTTTACGATTGAAGGAAACAGTTTGATGGGAATATTTTTCGTATTAATATTGTGAATCGTTCGAACGTTATATTTTTCTTTGTTTTTTTTTTCTTCAATTCTGTAGAATTCCGATCAGTTTTGATGCTCGGTACAAGCTATTCCGAGAATCTATCGTGAGAATATTTTTCCAAGAATATCCTTCGATTCTTATTTCGTCTGATTTCTTTAGAACCTGCCGCGTTCATTTTTTTATTTTTATTCTAATCGAAAGAATTTTCATTTTTGTCGTTTCAGAGTCTGTCATTTTTGGTTTGAGAATGCTATTATTGCTTCCATTTTTCTCGATATTTCTGTCACGATTCGCCACGATATTTCGACAATGAAATATTGAAGAAAAAAAAAAATGGCACGTTTCCTAACGGTAAAAATAAAAGCGATAAATTAATTCGTATTCTCTGTAAAGAATCGTCGATACGGTTTAATCAATCATTCTCTTTTCGGGGCGGCTTTAATGAGCGGACGAATCGACGAGCTTACGAATTTTCACTGCGGACTGAATCTGTCGATCGACGAGTATTCGAGAATAAATAGCATTACCGAGAAGCGGTATGGTACCGCTGGAAAACGAGGGCGATTGCGTCTATCGGTGACGAATTTTGTTTGTCGAAACAATTTGATGGGTGCGAGCCAATATCAATTCGAATGGTAATTTGCCCGGCGGATTTAGGCACGATTCGTATCGTGATTCACTTTGTCTCTCTGCTCGCACGATAGATTGGGCCACGAGTATCGCGGTCGTTAATCTCCCCAATGTGGAAATAATCCAATTTTTACCAATTCCAAATCAGCTGCCAAATGGGTCAATTAAAGGATTTATCCTTTATTGGTAAATTCACTGAAACACCAACGTAAAAAAAAAAAAAAAACAAGTCCGATCGAAACGGATTTCTGCTTCGGGCTGTCGACACTCTTTTTTCCCGCATAATTATAACGAAAAGGTTATGTTTTTTTGTGTGGCTAAAACAATTGACTCACCGGTTTCGAGAGATCGCAGGAAACTTCAGGCCTTTTTTCGAAGACTTCGAACCACCACACTCGACGCAAAACACTTTTTTTTTTCAATTATTAATCTCGCAATTATTGATTATTCGAAAATAAACAAATTAACGAAAAAACACTCGGCAAAAACTCGACGAAAAGTTCGTGCTGTAATTATATCTGCCTGTTATTATTTACGAATTTATCGCGTATCGAACACACTCGAATACTTCGGAGGATATAAGAACTTCAAGGACACAAGCGAACTTTAAACGATGTGCAGCCCGCCGCATCCAAAATGCAACTTGAACCCGAGCCCGCGCTTCCTTCACTCGCCGAACAAAACACACGAGGTTCGCAGTGTGGAGGGGCTGACATTTGCCACCACGCGACTCTCCGATCACCAATTAGCCGGCGAGCCGGCGTCAAAACTCACGCCAGGTGGCGGACGTCGTCGGGAATCGAAATTATACGACGATTCTCTCCGCACCTCGGTCGGTAAAAAGAACATTACGAATTATCGTCAGTCGGTAATGACGCCGTAACGATTCCAAAAACAATTTTTTCAGTTTTCATCAATTTTATCGTTTTTTTTTTTTAATTTTTTAATTTTATGAATGAATAAATAAAAAAATTTGGCTCTGAATTAAATTAGACGAAGAATATCATCGATCGTTGCAATTATCATCAAACTTAATCTATTTTTTTCATAAAACTGTCTGTTATCGAAATATCAAATAATCGAAACGTGAGAAAAGAATCGAATGTTTTTTTTTCTTCTTTCTTTGAGAATAAAATAGATTTAAACTTACGTCCCATTGAAGGATTCGTTTAGTCAATTTCATCGACAGCGACAAACGATAAAGCGAAACGTTGAATTGACCGACCGACGCTTCTAATAGTCAGTGAACATACTAGATATTAAATTTGAAGTAAAACAACATTGATACTCGCAACAAAAAATCTGAAGCACAGAATTCGTGAAGGATCATTGGAGGGACGAAGTGAGACGCGGATTCGAGCAATAAAATCGATTTAAAAAAACAATTGTTTGAAAAAAAAATCTTAACGATAATGACATCGTGGAATTTTGGATTTATCAGTTGAGAATTTGACGAATCGACTTCATTTATGAATATTTTTTTAGGTTAATTTAGACACGCTGTGATACGAATCAATCTTTTTTCTTCAAAAATGATATTTATTGTTCGTAAAGAAGGAAAAAATCTTTATCTTACGATTTATTTTTATTTAGTGAGAATTTTCAAGAACATGCGACAAAAAGCGAGATCTCGTCAAGCCGGTTGATGGTTCCCTCTCGTGTCGAAATTTCCAAGTAACCCGAATGACGGGACACTGAGCGACGATCTGTGGCGAAACGTGAAACTGTGCGAAAAGGGCGAAAGGATTCGCGCTGCGACGTTATACGCCGTGACAATTTGCTGGTTTTGTTCGCGTGGTCCGATCTCAGCCGAACGGGTCAATGACGTGAGAAAACAAAAAATTCATAGCTGAGCTACTCGTACGCGTGTTGATATCGCGCGATGCGAGCTCCGAGTAAATTCCATGGGATGCACGAAAGAAGCTGGGAAAACAGTAAACCGTCAAAATTTTGTAGAAAAATAAAATGAAAAGAAATTCTTGAGGGTCGTGAGCGATCCCCTTTATCACGTTTTTTTTTTTATTTTTCCCAAAAATTCGCTAAAAGTTTTTTTACCCACAAAATTTCGAGCGGAGTCGAGACAAAAATTTTCGTCAAAAATACAATCAGAAGAAAAAGAAAAAAAAAGAAACAGGAGAATTTTGAAAAATAAATTGACTCTATTTTCATAAAAACAAGACGACGACTCGTATATTAATTGACAAGTTGCGGTTTTTAGCCGCCAGATGGAGGAAGCTGCTTAAATATCGAAGCAAGGAAAAAGAACTTGGAAAAAAAAATTTGTTATCGTGGGCAGCGAGGAGGAGCTTGTCGTGTGGGACGAGGCGTTTGAAGTGGGGAGGAAGCGGAGACTGAGTGTATAGGCAAAACATATAGAACGGAGAGAATAGTGAAACAAAAAGAGGGAGAGAGAGAGGGAGAAAAATACGTTGGAATTACGGTAAAAAGAGGAAGAAAGAGCGACGTACCCGGTGTGCGAGGATTCGATTGAGTGGGGAAAATAAATCGCAGGAAAAGGATAGTTTGGAGAAATGTGTAAACAAAACGGAACAAAAAGAAAGCATTAAAAGCAATTATATAGAGAGATTGCACGTCATCTCGCGGGATCGAGTGCTCCAAAGCATCGAGATCTCAAGATCGTCTAGGCCCTTTGACAGTTAACTTTTTCGTTGGATGTCCGAGAAAAAAAAAAAAATATTTCACGGAAGTAAAAGATTAATCGCTAGCGGAGCCGTAAAATATTTCACGATATATATTACATTTGGTAAAAAGGTACAGATGCTCTCGGATGGTGCGGAAGACTCGAGTTGTCCCGTAGACCGCGAGTGGAGGGCCCCCCGTTAGTGCGAGGATTGACCGCAACGCGGCGTTTCAACGACGCCCCTCCAACCCTATTCTGGCCGGTCGAGTAGCCCGTTACGAAAACATCGAGCGTTCGATGCTTCTCTCTCTCTCTCTCCTCATGCTCACTCTACTACCGTTTTTTCTCTCTTTGGGTGAAAGACGATAGAGGCGATAGAGTTGCGCGCGTTAACGAGCCGGGAGCGAGTGAGAGAGGAAGTTACGAATGCGAGAATAGAAGTCTCTGTACGGAACGAGAAATACATATTTTGCTCGTACAGAGCTTGGCCGCCCTTCCCTTTTCCCTTTTGCGCGCGCTCCTCCACCGTTGGCTTTTACACCCCAGGGATTTCATTAGGTAGGACCCGCGCGTCGAGCCGTGCTCTGCTGTGTATCTTTCTATATATATATATACAAACATCTGTGTGTTTATGCGTGTGTATGTATAGTGTCTACCGACTGTCAAGGCGCTCTCGCCAGTATACGAGGAACCATCAAAGGGGGCCATCGCCTCGATACTCGCCGCGCGCTTTCGCCGTTTAAAACACCTGAGACTGAGTCAAAAAAAATAATTAAAAAAACGAAAAAACACATACACATATACACGCAGAATAAAACAAAACACGAAAACGCACGACGTCGTGTACGAAAGAAAAAACGGCGGGGGTGGGGGGGGCTCAAAGAAAAAGAAACAAGTGAGGTCCGCGAATGAGCGAGAATCGGCGATAAACGGCGGCTCGACCAGAGCCGCAAGGCGCGAGAGAGAGAGAGGGGAAGAGAACGAAAGAGAGATAGAGCGAGAGAGAGAGAGAGGAGTAGAGTAGTAGGAGGAGGCGAGGCTAGCGAACGGAGCCAACCCAACGGAGCACGAAGGAACGCGGAGACTTCGCCCCCCCGTGTGTGTGTGTCGACGTGGTGGAATAGATACGCTGGTAGAGCGAAAATAAGAAAGAAGAAACGAAAAAGAACAAAAAATAAACAAAAAGAAATTTCACGGGCGACAGGGGGAAAAAAAAAAAAAAACGAGAGAAAAGTGTATCAGCGCGAACGCGTCTTTAACGGACGAGGGAAAGGAAGTACGAGAGAGAACAAGTGGATTATAAGGGGGTGGGGATGAACAGAGTTTCGGCTGTTGTGTCGCAAGGTGTAAACTCCCTTTATCCATCATGTATATGATGTATGATACGTCGATACATATATAAAAAGCATTTATTTAACGAATCATAAATAGCATCAAAAAATTTGTCACTTCAATACACCCCCTTCGAAAGTGCAACGCGCGATCGTTTTACCGGGATACTCAGAGACGTCAGTGAGAATTAAGAATCTTCGGTTATTTTTTGTCTTTTTTTTTTCTTCTCTTTACCGCACAAAGTGTGCGTGCGACTCTTCGCTCTTTGCCCGAGTGACTGCGCTCCTCTCTCCGTTTTAAAGTGTTGGTTCATATATCTGTGTTGTTTCCCGCGTTCGTGTTTGTGTTCTCGTTTGCGATTTAACGTAACGACGCGTAAATCAAATCGCGCAACTTCGCAACGTGTTCGACACGCTTTCGTAACGTGCATCATCGAGAGCTTGCAACAACCAAATATTTCTGACAAGGAAAAAATAAATAAGTCAGGATTGCCGGAGCAGTGAAAAGTCCTCGTTAGTGGCGCCCTCTGTGCGCGTGGTGCGATCAGTGAGTCGAGAGCGCCGCGCGAATTGTGCACTCTACCAACGTAGTGTGCGCCAATTTCAAAGTCATATTTGTTTCATCGTGTTTTTATCGTCTTCATGGAAACAATAATAATGATAATTAAGAGTGTCGAATACGCCTGTGTGTAACTGTGTTCAAAGTGTCGCAAGGGATCATCCACCGTTCGTTCGTTTCGTCGCAGTGTTTTAGTTATCATTTTTTATTTTATTTTTTTAAAATTTTTTTATCACGACAGCGTGTAAGTGTATTCTCGTATCCGTGTTGCAGAGTGCGCTGTGCGCGCGCTTTCATCTTTCTTCTTCGTTCCCCGTGTACCACGACAAACGAAACTCCTCGTTTCTATTCCCCCCCCCCCTCCCTCCGGTTTCTGACTTTCCTCTGTTCTTTCTTTCATCGCCAAGAGAGGAGTGAGAGAGAAAGAATAAATTCTCCACGAGAGAACGGCAGGCCGCGGCAACATTACGACGACGACGTCAAAAACCTACCCTTACCGACGCCACTTACCGACTGAGCAAAAACGGGAGCACAGTACGACCGAGAGAGAAGGAAAGAGGAAGCCTCGTCTTTCTCTCCCCACCACCTCCGCCGCTACCACGTTCTTTCTCTCTACTCTCTCTCTCTCTTTCTCTACCCCCTCCTCTCGCTCTCTCTCTCTCTCTCTTTCGCACGAACACACACATACACACTCACACTAACGTAGAGACATACACTCGCTCACGCACTCGATCTTCCTGGTCGAGAGGCTTTTACGCGAGAGAAAAACGACTTATTCACCGTGTGCACACACAGGGCGCCCCGATGAAATATCGTAACGAGTAAATTTTCGGCGATTCTTCCGGGGGGCGGGGGGACCAACGACGCGCGTATATACACGAAAAATAAGAGGTGCACACAGGGAATATACATCGTAAAGGTGCGGTTTTTTCGTGCGACTTACAGCCAAAAAGTGGATTAAACGAATAAACCAAGAGTGCGAAAGAGAGTGAGAGAAAGAAAGAGAGAGAGAGAGAGAGCGCGAAAAAAAAGAATATCCGAAAATCGGAGCTCGAGAGAGAGAGAGAGAGAGAGTGGCGTTTCTGTGTGTGTCTGTGTTGAAAGAAAGAAATAATAGGAAAAGAAAAAAAAAATTATTTTCGGACATCCCTAGTGTGGCGTGCAATGTGATATCGGCTGTCATTGATGTCCGTGGTGGTAGTGACGAGGCTCGAAAAAAATTCACGTGCCTGCTTCGCGATCGGTGATTACGACGCGACGAGGGCGAGAAAATATAGGATAAAAATAATTGCAAGTTTCGCTTACGGGCCTGGTGGGCCTGGCCTCTCCTGGGCGTACTACGATTCCTTCAGGATTCACGAGAATCCCGGAATTTAGCGATTCCTATATAACAAGTTCGATTTTTTTTTTTTTTTTCGATACCGAATGCCAGTTTTTACAAGTTAGACGAATTTTCAAATAAAAGTGCGCTGTGCTAAAAAATTGGAACGGGAATTAATAGAGGTTAAAGGAGAAAAGTGAAAATAAAAGAGTGTTTGATAAAAAGAAAAAAATAAAATAAAAGAAAAGACGAGAGGATAGAGAAGCGATTGTCGTAAGTCTCGCTTATTATACGGCCCTGAGACTCTTCGATCGAGACGTCGAAATTTTTTCTTTTTTTTTTTTCCTTTCGTTCCTTTTTTTCACCAATAATTCTCGCGTGTGAGTGCGTGGGAGTGATTTTTTCTTCTTAACGAAGAATTCGACGAAGTGGAGAGGTGGCGGATAAGGATAAGGAGGCGGTATCAGGATGAGTGGAAGACCGAGGACGACCTCCTTCGCAGAGGGCACCAAACCACCCGCAAATCCGCCCCTGGGCGGCATGAAGATCAGCAGTGAGTAGTGTTATATACCTCACGCTTCTTCTTTTTTCTCTCTCTCTCTCTCTCCCTTTCTTTCTTTCTGTCTCTCTCTTTCTACTTCCTTTACGTATACCTATATCTATGCGTACATGTGCAATATGCAACTCGCGAGTTTACCCAGTAGCTGCACCAATTATCGATCGAAAAACGAAACATTTTTTAATCTTTTATCATTTCAAGCGGGGCGAAAGAGGGGCGGGGGGGGGGGGGGGCACTTTCGAACCACCGTTTTTTTCGAGGTTATGCCTGCCCGCGTTGATCTAAAGTTGATTTTTTTTTTTTTTTTTTCTTTTCGTAACCTCTTTTCGGAATTGTAAATAATCGTGAGTGAGTGCTTTGTTACTGGGATTCGCGTATGCACATTTGTACGAAAAAAAAAAAAAAATGCTTCGGATGGTTTCGGCGGGAAATTTGAATCTTTATTTCACCCAAGTGACAGTTTTTTCTTCGAAAAATCTCCCGATCAATCCTGACTCGATCGATTTACGACAAATCTTCGACGTCCACATTTCCCTCAAGATGAAACGTTCACCTTTTGTCCACCGTTGGCGGGAAATTTGAATTTGACTCAGCACCAACGACGTTTTTCTAGTGAAGTTCTCGTACCGACCATTTCTCGGTATTCCGTTACGAACGTTTACATTTTTCCAAGAAAAATAACATTTTCGCTACTCCCCACGAATACAACGAACTTATTCCGATGAAATTGAGCAAATTCTGACGTTTTCCTTGACAAATATTCTTCTCCCAGATTCCCTGGTTATTTGTTGCGAGGATCAAGTCACGGAACGTCTTAATTCGTACGTCCCGATTGAACGGGAGATCGATTCTCTATCGAGGTTTGCACGCGAACGTATCAAACCTAAAAAATCGACCTCGAATAATATTTAAAGTCTGCTAAATCGAAAAAAAAAAAAAAAAAAACCAACTCGGAAGTTATTCCGAACAAGAAAATTATTCCGCAACCCAAAAATGGTATTCGTGACCAGAATTTACATATTTTTAATAAAAATATGTATTTTCGTCGAAGCTACGATTACGTTCAAAATTTGACATTCCGACTGGAGGGGGGGATCAAGGCATATATGCGAATGCACGAACACGCGTATATATTTGAATCTGTAAATGTATATAGACACATATAAATATATATGAATTAATCTAAATGTATATAAACGTATATTTTCATCGGTATAGCCTCGTGGTCACGCTTGGCTGGCTAAACCTTAATTTTAGCTATATCAGATTGCATACTACGAGCCGAACGACGCTGCTGCTCTCTCTGCTCAGTTGGTCGTTCCACCGTCACGAGTTTTTTTCAAATATTTTTTTCTCCTAGTCTGACTTTGGCTTTTCGGGTTTTCGCCACGGCATATTGTATTTTTTTTTTTTTGTTTTCTTTTTCCTCTTCGTCGCGTATATGGGTGAAAATATTATAAAGATAAACTCGACATGCGTATATAAAAAAAAAATTAATATAATCATCGAACTCGAAGCAGTTTTTCTGTGCATTTATGTAGTGAATTTACTGACAATAGTAGGGGAAACATTCGTATGTGTTTTTGTTTTGTTTTGTTTTGTTTTTTTTTCGTTTCTTCGCATGCCTCCGCTCGTTACGTTGCCTCGTTCGTTGTTGATGTGTCCTCGAAGCAGTGGTAAATTCCCGGAATCGTGTTTTTTGTCGCGTGAAACGAATGAGGCGAGAGGCAGGCGAGGCGCGCAAAATTAGGAAGAAAAATTGACAGATTCTTCCAACTCGACTCTTTTCTCATTCTTTATGTTTTCAATGAGTTTTAATTTATTTATTTTTATTTTTTTTTTTCTTTCTTCCTTTGTTTCGTGTTTTGATTTTTTGGCTTTACTCTCATGTTTACTGTCATCGTTTCGACGATATCCACGCCACTAGATTTCTTAGAATTTTCCACTTGATCAATGCCTTCGAAATAATTCTTTTTTTTTTTTTTTTTTTTTTTTCTTTTCATTTGACCTTCCTTCTCGTTCATCGCACGATAACGCCTCTCATTTTTGTCTCAATCCTTGCCCGTCGTCTCTACATTATTCACGGAAATCCACAGCCCCCCCCCCCCCCCCGCCTCCTCCCTTTCCGCCGATTCTTAAAAATATTCAGCAGCCAATTGCACATAAATCATGAATTGCAGTTTTATTGGAAGAAAAAAAAAAGTGACTTTATCGATCGATCGTGATATCGATGTATAGCTATTATTTATATCGCTATTCTTCGACTCGTCAATGAGCGAAATTGACCCTCACAATCCTCGCCAGACTATTCGTCTTCATGACCGTGAAAATATTCGTCGCAACTCTATATCAGCTGTTTCGAAATACTTCGATCTAATGACTCTCAACCGATCGATTCGAACCTTTTTTATTATCATTATTTTAATCAAATTTCGAACAATTTTTATACCATTCTTTACGTTCAATTTTTTTTTATCAATTTCTTTGTCTACTTTTTTTTTTATCATTCGACAGATCACAAGCGGCGAGCGCTCTCAGTCTTCGGAAATATTTTCTTCTTTTCTCAAGGCGTCCAAGTTTTATTAATTTTATTTTTCTATCGATGAAATTCGATCCTTTTTTCGTAAAATATTTATACAAAAATTTGTACTTTTTTTTTTCCTCGTTCACAGGACTTGGAAAAATCTTTTTTTTTTTTTTTTTTTCTCATAATCGAAGAAAATTTTTAAATTTGTTATTTTATCGACGCGAACGATTCTCTCCTGCCTCTTATTACGATTTCTCTCAATAAGTATTTTTTTAATATTATTTTCGATGCGATTCGCTCTCCCCTCGTTTCTCGAGTGGATTCAAGAGATATAACGGTGTGCTGATTTGAATGTCGTCGTCGTCGTCGTCGTCGTCTCGTCGTTATTGCGCATCGGCCAACGGCTAACGAGAAACACAGAATGAGAAAAAGAGCGGGACGGTCGAACCGAGGACGGTTTCTCTTATCAACTCAACGGCGACACGATACGACCGGACACTCTCTCGCGCGCGCATCATCACGAGCCAAACGGAAAATATATTTTTCACCGCAAACCTCTCTCTCTCTCTCTCTCTCTCGTCGCCGTCTTCCCTTCAGATTAATCAGAATTGCGAGATGCGCGATCATCGTTTTTTAATATCAACGTCATTTTCAACTTAAAAAAAAAAAAAAAAAAAAAAAAAAAAAACTTTTGAACCGTCGACGAACTCGACGAGTTTCGAATATTCCGACGAATTTTCTTTTTTTTGGACTAAAATTCGTTAAAAAAAAAAAAAAAAAAAAAAGAGAAACTTTTTCATCGACTCATTTCAAATTTTACGAAAATTTTTCTCGCAGATTTTTAATTTAAAAAAAAAAATTCTCAAAACCAGTCGATCGGTAGATGAACGAAACGGCTGTAGGACTGGAAAAAAAAAGGAATTTCCTGCGATCAGCTGATTTCGGGACGTTCGTCCATGAATTTCGCAACGAAACGGAATCGTTGAACGAAATATTTCGTGCTTCTTCGGGTACACGAGAATCACGATTCTTGGCTGTTCGCCTCACGAGTGATTTCGATCCAATTCCTCCTAAAAAAAATAAACAAAATAATCGGTTTTGTTTTTTTTTTTTTTTGTTTTTTTACAAAGGTGATGAGAATCACGTGCAAATTTCTTGGGATAAGCATGAAATCGTTTTGATCATCGAATCGAAACTTTCGTGAAGTATTTCTCAAGTCAGAACCTTTGGAACGAGATTTTTTTTTGATTTCATAAATTCGAAAATATATTTGACGAGAACACAATCAAAGTGCATCAAGTGTCACGAGCAAAGCCTCAAAACTGGATTCTCAAAGGGGCTCGGTAACTTCGAAGTGGTTGGCGTAAGGGTCGCGGAGTGTAAATTGCGTCGGAACTTCCATAAGGGTTGAATCAGGCGTCGTGGAAAATAGTCGGGGCAGTTACGTAAGGAAGGAAATTACGTGGGAAGGAAATTAAGTTTCTTTTTTTTTTTCTCGAATTTCGATTTTCTTTTTTCATTTTGAAGCTATTCGACTGGTTCGATTCTCGTTGAAGCTTTTGGTCAAATGCGTTAAGGGCACGGACAAAGGGATTCGTGCGACTGTCTATGGCAGTTATATAACTCTCGTGTCGAGCTCTCGTTCGTTGCCGCGTGTATAAAATATCCGGTTGAAAGGGGAACGAGAGAGAGAGAGAGAGAGAGGGGAGAGTCAGGGTGGAATATCCCGGTACGGGGATGCTCCGAACGCCCGCGAACTGGGTCAATATCCTGGCGGTTCTGTCACGTTGACGCGCCCGCGCATTTTATCTCGCCGGTTCGTTCGACCCCCTCCCTCGCGTTTCGGTGCAAACGGATACGTGAAAAAAGAAAAGAAAAGAAAAAACAGACAAAATGCAAAATTCGTCGGCAACTCGGTTTCCTTCCCCCCCCCCCCCCTTTTTTTCATCCTTTTTTCTCGTACACGAGCACGTTAAATATGAATTTATGGGTCAACGAGAGACGAACACACACCCCTGGAACTGCACATCCCTCGAGGAGGGACGAGCTTCAGCCGAAAACTGGTCGCGGGCACCCGGAACTTGAGAGTTACGAGCCTGAGATGCTGCTGCTCCTGCTGCTTCATGCAAAATTCAAATTCCCCTTCGATCACGTCCAGACTTTCCTTCCCTTCCTTCTTCCAACCCTCCTGTCCTTTTTTTTTACTCCTCATCTCTCGAGAACCCTCGTTTTCTACAAGATCTCGAAACGCTTTTTTTACGTTCTAACAGTTCCGTGTTTTCCTAGAGGCTCGAGAAAACTCACTTAAACTTTTTATCTTTTTTCTTCCCCTCGATACGATATCGCACCTTCGGAGCTCTCCGGTCGAACATCGATTTTGGCACTTTGAGGTCACAGCGAATTTTCGATTTTTAATTTTCCAACCCCCTTAACCCCCTCCCCCCCCCCTCTCAGACCTCTCGGTTATTTCAAACTCTTCGAATCCCCCGTTCAAATCACTTATTTATCCATTTTTTTTCTTTTTTAAACCTCTCGGACCAAAATTCAAACGAATTCAATCCATTTGGAGCTTGCGCTTATCACAGACTACCACCACAAGCCACACCCTTAATCAATTTCGAGGAGTATCGATCGAGGCACGTCACCTATAGAGCCAAATTTTTTTTTTTATTTACCATTTTTCATTCATCGCGTATAACGCATCGATTTTCATCGGTTTATTGTTGACGGTCGTTATTCAAGGGCTTAAACATTCTCGTCGGTTTGACGGAATCGATCGGAAGGCTCGTCAACACTCATCATTCCCGTTTGGACTCATCGATCCGAATTGAAATTCACAAATATTATCGCGGTACACGAATTCCGAGGTTATGCAACGATATAAAACGGGTGTTTTGTTTCATTGGAGATTTTTCATGATTTTGTTGCTTAAGGTTTGAAGAAAATATGGAAATTCGTTAATTTTATGACGACAAAACTCAAAAATTTTGCTGAATTTTCAATCATCCAGATTTTGTCTCAATCTTTACCAAAGAAATGGCAAAATTAATGTGAAAAAAAGTGATTTTTTTAAAAAGCTAATTTTCTATTCGCTGGAATCTCGACGAATCGATTCGCAGCTTTGAATCATCGAATTTTATTCACAAAGAGCAAGCTCTTAATTCGCGGTGCTTTCGATTCGAGACTCGGCAGGAGGTGTATCGATCCAACAGACCCAGAAAGAGAAAAAGGCGGAGAGAGGGAGGGAGGGAAATGTCGTATTTCTGTCAATTTGATTTTTTGGTCAATTGTTTGATGTCACGCAGGAGCCAAAATTCAACGGAAATGGTAAAGTCGATATTTTCCGAACTCCTTTCGCAGGAATGTACATTTCGTTAGTAACACACGTAAATTAATTTTATAATTGAAAATTTTAAGCAAATATCAAGAATTTCATTCGTTCGATAAACTTCCAACAAAGTCAAATTCTAATCATTGAATCTCACTCGAAGAATTTCGTGTATTCGATCAACACGGAGTGATTCCCTTTGAGAAAGAAATAAGTAGGATGAGGGTCGATCCCCGTTGAAGCAGAGTGGGTGAGAGGTTCACGTGTCCGCTCGTGGCGCCGCAAACGTCTAGGCCAGGATCTGGGTCAATAATGACCCTCTTGTCAGAGATACGCTTCGCGGACTCATGCTCTCTCGCGCACACGCCCGAGATTTTTCCGCCCACGTATTTTTCAACGTTAGCTATACCTCATCGGGGAAAGTTATTTTGAATAATTTTCATGAAAATCCGAGAGAGAGAGAGAAGGAGAAGGTGAGAAAAGAAAAATTCATTTTTCTGCGTTATATTTGAAGGAGAAAGTGCTGAAACAATTATTGCAGGAGATAGTTAAAGGAAAAAGCGATTTCTACGTTGGTCTGAATGAATGAACAAGAGTATTGGACAGTAGCGCAAGCGGAGCAGTATGGAAAAGTGTTTTCTTTGTCATGAGAGGAATTGCGCATGGAATTTGAGCCCTGTATCGGCCGTAATAATTGTAGAAAGTCTGACAGCGAACACACAGGAGCTCTCTCATAAAAGCTTGATGTTTTCGTTGGATCGAAACGAACGAGACGGGAGTTCCTGAATAAACTATATTCCTGTCTCATGTATACGTATCAGTCGGATCTTTCTGATTCGTGATTAAGTTATTATTCGTGAAGGATATAACTCTCGGCGTGTGTGGTTGCCAGGCAAAGATCGACCCCGTCCAATCTACCAAAATTCTAATTCAAAGCCTTCAAACTTTCATGCATTTGGCGAAGGCTTATTTCGTGCTTAATATTCTGCATAAATAACGAATTATCCCGCTCGTTAAATCTTTATCGATTCAATTCTGCGCTTAGGAGACAGATTAAACCGGAACTTCCGGTGTGAAAAAGTCTGCTCAGCTGATAAGGAAAAGACACCGATGTACGAAGTTGCCAAACTTCAACAGCTGTGCTCGAGAAAAACTTCACAGACGCCATTCGGAAGAACATCAACTTCCAACCGGAAGTGTCGAAGTTTCATGCACTCCCGTGGAGCCTGTCGGCGAAATTTCGAACGATCACGATACCCCGGTGATCGCAGCATCGAAATACACAGATTCACGAATCCCTACTTATAGAGACTGGCGCCACGCCTCGTTGACGCGAGAGACTGAGCTCGCGGCCACCTAGCGGCGCTCTCGGGAACTACGCCCAATCAGCCGGGCGGCCCAGCCTCTTCGACGACGAATTTATGTTTTTTAATGAGATTCCAGGCCTCGAGAGAGCCTTTTATGAATGGCTTTGTAACTCCAAGTCTCTTTCGCTCCTCGTGAAGTTATAATGGACTCTAAAAATCGTATTTTCGACAGGAAAACCATAAAAATTTAACAGGATCGTATATGATCGAGCAGAATTCAATTACTTCGAGTGGAATCCTGAGTGAAAGAGAAAAATACGATAATGATCGTCGGAATGACGATTGTCACGAGCCAAGGGTAAACGCGGGTGTGTTATAAACGACGACACGTCGTCTACGTCGTCGCAAAACGACGGAATCGATTCTTCAAGGTATAGTCTCGGGGTTGGTGGCGTATTCTCATATATATATGTATCGCGACACCACACTACCGGGGTCATTCTGACCCAATTGTACTTGGCTGGCTCGACGAGGGTACAATCTCGTGTGTTTCTCATGCCAAAGTCGTCGTCGTCGTTGCTCCACGGTTTTGAAGGCTAACGAAGAGACGAATGCGCCGTTTCTCTTGACTCGAAATATATATATATATATATATATTTTTTTTTTTCACTTAATTCGGTCGGTTGAGCTTGGCAATTCGAGAAATTCGGTCGAAAGTCCTCAATTTTTCTTCTTCTTCCATCAAAGCAATTTCTCATGATTGATCGATCGTCGGGACTCTTCATTGAAACTGGGAAAAAGAGAGAAAAAGAAAAATAAAACTGAAATAAATTATCGATTTTCCACCGGCGCTTTCCGAACTCAGGTCGACTCGACGCTTTCCCGGTTCACGAATGATCGTTGACCCTCGCGATTGACCTCTGGCCTATAGTTGATTGACCCCGTATCACGTTCAAGGCAGCAACTCATCGCTGCTTTTTTTTTTTTTCGAAACTCTTTGAACACACAAAATCATTGCTTCGAACAAGCAGTCGACGATTTTCTTCAATTCTGTACCTTCTCTCAAGATCTTCTCACGTGAAAATGACGACTGCTTTCTATCAGCCGATGCAATGCTTTTTTTTTTTTAACGAAAATAAAAGAATTTCACTTTCGAACTCGACAAAGTTCACAAACTCGTCCACACCCCCGAAACCGTTAGGAATAGAGCAAAAATGCATAGAATCAATTTTGTAGAGCATCAAATTTCCCACAAAAAAGTCCCCCGCCGTTTTCTTCTGTCTCCACTAATTCAGCACCGTAACTCGATCGAAAGAAGATCGTTCCGATCAGTCCACACTTCATTCACGTCAACGACGATATTTTTCCCACCAGCTCTCCCACCACCCCATTTTCTAAAACTAAAAAGAAAAAATATCTCTCCGAGCTTCTCGTACCAGTCAAATCCTCCACGAGATTAGCCCCATGAATATTTCTTCTCTACGCTCCACCGTTTCGACAGCCACAGAATAAAAGTCGTTCGTCAACTTTAATAATCGATAAGTTATCATTTTGATAATTCAATTATCAAAATGTGTGAATGAATTTATAAAAATAAAAGAATCATAAATAGATGAAAGAAGAAGGAAATAAAAAAATATTTGAATTACTCTCGTCAGGCAACACACAAAGTTACAAAATTTCGTATTTTTTTAGCCCACTTTCAGGGGGAGGGGGAATAACGAGATTTTTTCAGACTCCTTTATAATCCGAGTTTTTGGTGCATTGCTGGAAAACTTGTCAGGAGCGTATTAAGCGAGAGAGTTGCACTCGTCAAACGTACAATGAAATTCTTGATAATCGAGCTACGTAATAAGGCGGGTTAACGCGTGGGTTCCGGAGACGTGGGAAAGACGAAAGTAATACAAAGAGAAAGAAGAAAAAGGAGAGGGAGCAGGGGGGGGGGGAGGGGAAGAGACACGAAAGAGTTCAAGGAGTCAAACACCCGCGGAATTCGTTGCTTCGAGGCTGTCGTTAAACTGACTGACCATTCTTTTTTCTGTCGTTTGATTATATTTCAAATCACTTTTGTTTTTCTCTCTCTCTCGAACGATTCTTTTTTGGAATCTTCAAAACTGCAGGTTTCGACGACTCTGCAATCGTGTTCGAACGTTTTGTTACAATATTGATAATATTTATGATGAACAAAAAAAGCTGAGAATTCGATCTCGAAGCTTGAATTAATTAGAATTTTTGCATCGATCGTTCGAGTCAATGTTTTTTATTCGAATTTTTATTCAACAGTAGAAAAAACGTGTGTAAAACAATTTGAAACTTCCGGTTCGCGTATAGCAGGGCTTTTACAAGAGGAAATTAATTCGTTCGAGACTTTAATGGCAGATTAAGTTTGACATTTGTAGATAATAGATCAGGGAGCTTTCACTCTCGATGCCTATTATTATTCGTCACTCTTGTATCGAGTTGCTAAGAAAGGAGAAAGACAGAAGAAGAGAGAGAGAGAGAGAGAGGAGGCACAACTGTTGGTCTCGTTCTCGTCAGCAAATTAAATGAAACCTGGTGGTTAGCCAAGATTTTCCGCATCGACGTTGCGAGCACAAAACGTTTCCCTCTCGTCCATCTCCTGTTTTTCCTGGCCCCAAGGTCAAACGAAACGCAATAACGAGTGACGTTTTCGGGCTCGTGTCTCTCCCCTCTGCATCCCACTCTCCTGCTCTCTCTCTCTCTCTCTCTCACTCAAGTGCGTTCACCCACTGACCAATCGTTCAATAATTGCCAACTCCCATTCAAACGGTTTTTTCATTCTCGCTCGATACAAAAATTAGCTCATCGTCATTCGTCAGCTTCATTTTAAAATCGATGAAAAAACTTTTCTTTTCCATCGAGCCTCTACACTTTTTCTTTTTTTTTTTTTTTTAATATTCCAGGAAAATCTCGAAACAAGCGTTTTCATAAATTTTCGATTTTTTTTGTCGTTCACCGCTATCGACTGGAGGAAAAACTTTTTTCCGAATTTTCCAAATTCCAGAATTTCGATCCTCGATCCTAAGAACGATCCAAACTCCCCGAATAACTGATTTTCTATAAAAAAAAAAACAAAAATTGAAACGTCGATGAAATGTGTCAACTTCGACATCGTCGAAAGCCCGTTACTTAGTGTTTCTCTCGTTCTGTTTAAAGCTCGTTAAACGAGAGTAAACTATTATGACATTCTTTGAATAATTACATCAGCGCGAATATCGAGTTGCAGTGAAAACAAAAATCTCAACCGATACAGTTAAGCGTTGATGCTTATAAATATTGAAGACTCGTCGCTATTCTCATTTCTTTTTTTCCCTTTTTCATTATTATTATTATTTCAATCACGTTCGATGTGTGTACGAAGTGTCGTATAGCGTTTCTTGTTTATCTTAGGTGCAACTCGGGAGGCTATGGGATAATCACGAGTCACACACGTGTTAATATCACAAAGTACTCTTTATTATATATTTTATGTATCACATGAAGTTATTTGGTAACTTGATAGGGGCGCTCATTCAGGGGCGCTCGTTGTCGCTCCGTCAACCGGCTGTTTCACCTCCGGAGCGGGTTGACGTCGAGAGGTCGCCAGAGTCGTTCACATCGCGTTCTCGTAGGGGAAATAAAGATGGCGGTGTGACGTCTAGTGGCGCCGCCACTCGAGAGCTGGCTCTCGCCTGTCACGCATCGGTCGGTAAAGCAGGGGACGAGTCAATCGAATTTTATTTTTCTCTCCTCACCGACGATTGCAGTCTCCCTGAAAATCGGATTTTCATTTATTTCTTTTTTTTCTCTCGTTCGGTTCATCCCTCAGGCAATAAATATAAAAATCGCTATTATTTTATCTCGTTATTCCTCGATGTATTCACAGCGCCCGGAGCACAGGAACGCGCAGATGTCGAGCACATGCTTCCCTCCACGATTCGAGAGCATTTAATTGTGGGACAAAAAAAACACACACACGGACGAAACCGAGAGTGAAGCCTGAAAGATATTCGGGCAGAAAGAAAATTCAGTTTCGTTCGAAGGCTACGAAACTATTTATTTTTTTTCTTGATAAACAAGAGCGACGGAGCTGCTGAGAATGAATTGCACAATTCGAGAGACGAGAAAATCGATTTGACAGTTTTGTGAATTTTCGCGTTCAATCGCTCGGGGTAAACGTGCAATTCGTTTTTCGAAAATTTTTTTTTTTTGTTTACTCGAAGAACAGTTTTTTCTTCTTCTTTTTTCGTCGATAAACCGAATAGTCGCGAAGCCCCACATAACAGGAGTGACGTTTTCGTTGCATAGGGAAAAGAAGAAGCCACGAGGGAGGGGGGGGGGGGGGGTGAGTCGCGATGGACCATTGAACCTTCGTGACATTGAAGAGCACACTGGATCGTTTGAAGGACGCGGGATGACGGTCGTTGGGCGGGATCTCGTGTGCATCGAACGGGGGGGGGGGGGGGGGGGGGCTGAAGGTGTCGACCTCCCTTCACAACCCTCTCTTGACGCTTTAAACAGGCTTATCGTTGCTCTTCCACCTCCCTTCGCTCATTCTCTCTCTCTCTCATTCTCTACTTCGTAGCTGCGGTATTCCCTTGACTTGGCATTTCATAATCTTTCGAATCCTTACATGTCATGTTTCTCCTCGTATACTCGTGACGCAGTCACACCCAATTTACTAAAGTTTCAAAATCTCCTTTCACTCTCACCACCTCCCAAGAAACGTTATTTCGATGCCTTTTTTCCCCTCGTACTCTTCGATCTCATTTACTGGTCAGTTAATTATTTTTTGCACTAAAAATCTTTGGGGATTCCATCCAGATATGCAATTCCCAAAATTTTTTTAATCTTCTTTCCTGCACCGGAGAAGAAATTCGTTTGTTCAACGTTTATAAGGGCAAACAGCCCGAAATACGGTTGATTAAAATCCTTGATTCGTTCACTGAGAAAAATGAATTCGTAAATTCAACAAATTTTTTGCTGGTTCAACAAATTTTTTTGTTGGTTCAACGAATCGTGGCGAAAAAAATAAAATTTGTTGACCCAAACGAAATTTGGTTCATTCAAATACTTAATTTCTCACCACGACAAAAATATCGTTGAATCAACAAATTTAATTTGTTCGCAACAATTTCAAATTTTTTTTTTTTAGTGTTGACTCGAATAAATATTTCGCGCTACGACGAACAGGTAGTTGAATATGCAACGACAGTTTTTCGCTAACCAGCAACAAATTTTATTTTGTTCCTCGACCCGATTCGTCGATCCGACAAACGGAATTTGTTCGATCAGCGAATTTCTTTTCTCAGCGTACATATTTAGATTCGTAATTAATGACATTCGATCGTTTCGTTTCGTTTTTTTTTCTCCGTCTATTGATTCGTTGAACTGAACTTTGATCGTTTTTTTCTTGTCCAGAATGATCGTTATTAATTTGATGAATTTGGAGCGTTTTGTGTCGTCGAATAATTATTCGTACGTTTCCTCGAACCTAGTCCCATTCTCGTTTTAAAGTGGACTTCCTGTCTCGTGTGAGGTTAAAAAAAAGCTCCCACGAATAGTAACAACAGTTTTCGAACTCCTTCGCCCAACCCCTTTCCCATTAACAAATAACGCTAAAATGATTAACGGAGATGCAAAATTGTTTTAATCTCGAAACGAAACTTCAATCGGCAGAAGAAAAAAAATGGGAGTTTGCAGCAGTTCCATATTCTCTCGGAACTTCTGACTCGTCGCAGAAGATTTGAATGAAAATTTTTCGACCCAACTCATCGGTGTTTCCACTCGTTGAATGAAACGAAAAAATAAGTGAAACTGTGCCAAAAACAAAAAAAAAAAACGTTTCGATCCAGTGATTTTAGGGAATCAGGGTTATCGAGGCTTCTCGATAAAAATTTGTTTTCTCGAATCGCTATAGTCGCGATGAGAATGACTTGTTTGGAATTAATCATTAAGACAAGAGACCGATTACTGTGCTTGTTGAGTTCGGGTCTCCTGAGCAATAACGATGAAGAAAACGAGGCTAACGATCCGGAAGATGAAAAGAGAAAAATCGATGGAGATGAGATCCGCGTCGAAGTCGTGGACAACGAGAATCTCGCGATAGATAAAAGCAGCGAGGATAAAAAAGTTGGTGATTATCAGGATGACAGGGAGACCGCTGATAACGATGACGAGGAGGATGAGGTTGAAAAAAATTATGACAACAGTAGAAACGAGCCGGAAACAGCAGGGAATTTAAACGTCAATCAAATTATATTGACCGATGAAATTTACGAAAGTAATAAAATTGAAAATTTGATTGAAACCGATAGGATTGAGAATCGAAAGGATGAAAAGAGTCGAGTCGATAGCGTCGTTGAAAATTTAAACGCCAATGATAAAAGCAGCGATATCAATCTGAACGAGAATGATATTAAAATTCATGAAAATAATCAAACCGATACGAGGATCGTTGATTTCAATAACAAAGAAAATAACGTTGACCCCGGAGGCCTCGAAGTTCTCGGTGACACCGAAAATCTCACTGAAAACAATGATACTCTCGAGGAAAATCTTCTCGATAATCGAAACAACGATAACGCCCTCGACGAGGATAAAAAAAACGAAGATTTTCATGATAATAACGATAATGAGCTGTTCAATCAACATCAACGTCGCGATGAACTCGTTGACGATTGTATCAATGCTGAGAATCATGAAAATAAGGATAACAACGAAGATGATAATGATAACAAGGAGGACGATGAGATAAGGGACGACGAATGGTCGCCTCTCCCTACCCCAGGAAAAGTTATTCTTCTTTTTCAAATAGGTATGCTAGAAAAAACTCAACGATTAATCGAGCCTTCATTCGACGAGAAAAAAAATCATTCGACTCCTCCTCTCCCTCATTGATCAAATCGCGTGTGATTTTTCAAGCTTTGTAGATTCTTCGTTATTTCAAATGTCATCGAAATTTATTTAAACTCACGAAAACCGTTCAGACAAATATTTATTGAAGCAACTGAAAAGTGAGTGCGTAAGCAAATCATTTGGGGCTTCGGCTCTTCGGTTGATTCATTTATGAAAAATTTTCATGTTTTCGTCGAATAAACTGAAGAATTTGTCGGATTAAACCATAAAGAAAATGGTTTAATCCATCAAATTTCCAATTGGCTCAACGAACAATTTTTTTTTCTCAGTCCCACGTTTTCTCGAAGCAGCTCGATGCTCCGATCGAGTTTGGCCAAAGTCGAAAGAAAAACGAGTATATTTCTAAGGAGTAGATCAGTCACCAATTTTTTGTCATTTTAATCATCGTTTTACTAAAATATCCATATTCACACAGAGTGGAAAACTACGCCGATCGTATATCGTTTATCGGCCACTCATATAAAGCCGAAGGGGGAATAGCATACGAGTTTAGAACAAATCTCGAGACGTCTAGACAGTAGGGCAGCCCTGTGGTACATCTGGGTCCTTGAAAACACGCGTTCTCTTCGCGTCGTTCATAATTTTTTTTTTTTTTTTTTTTTCGTTCTAAACAGAGCAGACAGAAAGAACGTGGCCGAACTAGTCACCGGTGTCTTGACTTCAGTTGAAACGAGTTGGGCCATTCGGTCTCTTTGGAAATCGATTCAAAATTTTTTATTTTTTGTGTTTGGGACCACGCGAGGCCTTCGGAGAACCTTTCAAGTTTTTCGGAAGACAAAACATGAAAATGGTGAAAATGAAATCGGTAAAAAAGGTTTTCGACGATTTTTGTATGTTTTCGATATTTTGCGTCACCGTTTTTGTAGAAGAAATATAAAATGGACGACGAATCAGATCGATCCGTTTCGGGGAGCTGAAGTCACGAAATATAATAATGAAACGTAAGAAAAGGGGTTTCTCGACTCCCACCCTCGAAATTTATCGTTCTGCTTCATACTGTTTACCGAAACTTATGAAAATCCGTAAAAATGCCAATGAAATTCTCGTAACATTGTTCGTTTATCAATTTTCTGATCTCGTACCTTCTCATCCTCGAGTCTTTTCGACGATAAATCGATCATTATCAGGTCACGATCGTTTAGCCTTGGAAACAACCGGGAAAACTAGTTTTTCCTGAAGAAACGAGACGAAAAAAAAGTAGTTTCGTCCGAATACGAAGCAGAAAAACTAGTTTATCCTTGAAAAGAACCGCCAAAACTAGTTTATCCTGACAAATCGAGCAGGAAAAACTAGTTCATCCTGTCAAAAACCGCCAAAACTAGTTTATCCGACTAAAAAATCAGGAAAAACTAGTTTAGCCTGTCACAGAACCGCCAAAACTAGTTTATCCTGACAAAACGATCAGGAAAAACTAGTTTAGGCTGTCTCAGAACCGCCAAAACTAGTTTATTCTGAACGGCGTTTGGCCCATAATTGAAAAAAAAAAATGTATGAGCGTGGGGGTCCCCCCCCCCCCCCCATTTATTGAGTTTTCCACGACCCACGTAAACGAAAAGAGTGAGCCAGGATGAGGCGTGAAAACGCGCTCGTGTTTCTCTGTGTGTAAATTTATTGGACAAACGTCAAAGAAGAAGCTGGCGGCTGTTCGATCTCGTGTGCGTCGCGGCTGTTCCGTAAAATATTGGACGTTCCGGACCTAGGTCACGACGAAAGTGAGAATAAAAAAGAAAAAAAAAAAAATATGGCCGAAAGTTTTGTTGGGATAGTTCTGCGGCGAATATTCTTCTGGGAGTACGAGAACGAAACGACGATGCTGCCCGAGAAACATAAAAATTATTGTCGTCGTTTTGAGACTGACGAAAATTGACAAGGAAGGGGAGGGGTGGGGGGGGGGGGGGGGGAGGGCAGACGCGCTCGCGCGTGGGCAATGGGAACGAAAAGTCAAACTGACGTACGTACGAGCCTATGCACCGAGGAACATCTGCTTGGACGGGCCAAAAACTCTCTTGCCAGATCCACGTGGTTATATCAGTGAAGCGAAGAGAGTAAAAGTGATTCGAAGAGAGATTCTATCTCTCTCTCATTCACTCATTTCTGACGTAGCAACGAAGACAAAAATGTACTTAAGCGCACTGAACTTTTAAACATAAACATAAAACGTTCGAATTTCATTCTCTCGAGAAAATGAAAATTTTATCGTGCACGTTTCGAATACACGAAAATAAAATAAATCGAGTGACACTCATGAAAGAGCTTCTGCGTCCTTCCATCATATTCGTAATTCATCACAAATTTAGTAGCAGCAACCACGAAATAAATAATGTAAATCACCCTTAAAATTCATTCCAAAAATACGAATATAGCTAAATATATTTGTACCAGATGTTTAATACGTTTGCTCATCCAATTAATAAATTTTTGATGATTTTAACGAAAGTACTTTTCCTTGATGAATATCAGTCAGACGTTTGTCAATTATAAATGAATCATTAAAACACGATTATTCTGTCTAATGAAATTGGTCAAACGATATCGTAGCCTCGTCTTTAAGCTTGAATAATTGATCACGAGGATTTCTGATTTATTGAAAGATTCCATATTCGTTGACCGATGTCTAAAGATTTTTTTTCTCACGTGATAATACACAAGATTTTGTATGCGAGTGAAAAAAAAAAAGAAGGTGAAAATAATGTATGAATGGGATAAGCAAACGAAGGAACGCGTAGAAGTCGTCATAACGTCAGATATTACTGGTCTACAGACTGTGTAACTTTATGTTCTATATTAGGTCCCATAAATCGATTGTCACACAGAAGCTCTGCGGACTCTTGCCACAAGGGGATTGAGCAAGCGCGAGACTCTCCCTCCCTCCCTCTCTCTTTCTCTTTGTCCTTCCGTGTGAAAGCAGCATAAACGCCCCATCTCGTATCCCTCCTCCGGGAGAGGTTGTGTAATTCATTTTTTTTTTCATTTTTTTTTTTTTTTTCATGGCATTCAAGTGAACTTTGACACTCTCTCGCGCAAGCACTGTTTTTTCTTTCACACTTATCCGAATCGCTTCACGATTCAGTTTTTATTCTCACCGACAAAATATCATTTTCGTCGTGTATATTTCCGGAGATATATTTTTGAATCGCGGTGTTTAAAATGACCCAAATAATCTATAAATAAGAATCGAGAACAAGAATCACGATTTAAACGTTTCTGAATATGATTTTTCGAAAATAGAATCTTAACGCGATGATTTTTTGGGTAAAGATTCCAGAGAAATATCGAACTCTCGATCGTAACAACGTTCCGGAAGCTGCGAAACAACCGTTTGCTCCGTTCTTCATTTTTAACTCCCGACTACCCCCATTCTCGGGCAAAAGCCGGGAGTTATGCGTTTGACCGTGATCAGCTGATTTTCACGAATTTTTTAAGCAGAATGTTTGTTGAAACGGCCAAAAATTACTTGACCAAATTGGAGAAACAGGTTCTATTACCGGTGGACGTGGTTTGGAGTCGTAATTTGATACGATTGCTTGTATATTTGAAGAATAATTAGAAAAACAAAAAATCACCGTTCAACCATATCGACGCAACAATAGGTGATGCCGTCACAACTATATTCACTCGCAACATCTGCGCCATACTTCACTCGGTTGGTTGTGACCGATTTGGTTGTTGCTGTGACTGATTGGTTGATTGTGTTATTAATTTTTTTTTATTATTTAATTATATTTATTATTAATTATATTTATAATAATTAATTAAAAAATTATGAACTTAAGAAAGTGTGAAATAAAAAAATGTTTGGAAAAAACATAAAAACTCCCGACTTAAAATATTAGTAAACTTTAAAAAGTCTGAAATAATAAAAAATAGATGTCGGGATTTTCGTCGGGAGAGGTCTTTACTTCTTATTCAATGATTCGATTAGAGACATCTCCCGACGAAAATCCCGACATTTATTTTTTATTATTTCAGACTTTTTAAAGTTTACTACTATTTTTAGTCGGGAGTTTTTATGTTTTTTCAGAACATTTTTTTTTTTTTTTTTATTCCTTTTTTCTTTTTTAGTGCTGAAGCTCGCTCGAACACTCGGTCAAAGACAATTCCTCCATTATCTGATTTTTTTTTTATTCTGCACAAGACAAAAGGTTTTTGCATACACGTGGCGCCGCTGTGACATTTCGCAAAATCCCCGTGACGTCATACCGCCAGGTGGCAACGCCCTACACGCTCTTTTTTTTTTTTTTTTTCTCATACACTATCATCGTTCTCGCGACTCTCTCTTTGTTAATACAAAATTTTTAATGCTCATTGTCGCTTTTTTCGTATACCGCTTTGCTCACGCTTCTTCGTGAGATTTTGTCATCGCGCTTATTTCTACACGTCACTCGCTCCCTAGCTCGCCTGGCTTTTAACAATTATTACGAAACTTCGACTCGCTGAAGTTCGGTTAATTATCTTTTTTTTTCAAACGGAGATAGAGAGAGAGAGAGAGAGAAAAAAAATGGAGAAATTTCTGCAAACGAATTACGAAAGCAACGATTCTTCTTGTCTGCAGTCTTCTTCTTTTTTTTTTCTTTCTACATTCGACCGTGTGACGACAAAATACGAATTTGCCTCATTCAATTATACTATCGCTCCTCGCTTCGTCTTGACCCTCGACACGAGTTCATGACGTCGCTCATAACGGCGAAATTGTCCACAAACTTATATTATTTATTCAGAAATTTTCTTATCGGTTTTTCGAGTCGTAAATTTTTCCAAATATTTCATTCGTTCGTTTCGATTCTCATTCGTCATCGAAATCTTAACTGACATCTCCATTTATTTCGAGTTTTTCCAAACATTTTTCCGTGCTTTTTCATTCCGTTATTTTCATCTGAAAGTTCGATTTTTTAGTGAAAAATCAATGTCAAAGTCAAAATCGTTGAATTCTACATCGCACCATCAGAAATTCAACATCTTTTTAGATGACTTTGAACGGCAGAGCTTACCAACAGATTTTTTGTCACGTGTCCCATTAGTCGATTCGAACCAAAATGAAAAATGACCGTCAGCGAACCGTCCAAGATTTTCCTCCTCCCCTTCTCCCTCCCTCCCCCTTTCTGTGTCCCTCTCACGCTCTTTTTGTTTTGGTCGACGTGACGTTATCGATGACGTAACTACCAAGACGTCGTAATAAAGGTGCACTATATAAACCGCAAATATGTGCACTCCACCTACGTGACGATATTTCAACCTGCGATTTGAATTTGCGAGAACAGGAGTTGGCGACGTTTCACGCTTTAGTCACGTCGTATTAGATTTTTACAAATGTCAGTCTCTCTCTCTCTCTCTCTTGATAAAAGAACGAGAAACCAAGGCTAAACGATTCAAATGTAACACACGCATTCATCCATTTATTAATAGATATTTATAAATATGTGAATAGTTTATTACGCCACAGATCGTGGACACGTTCGTTCAACGAAACAGACTAAACGTGCGAATGTTTTAAGCACGCAAGATTACGAAGAAACTGCGTTGTAACGTGAGAAAAAGAAACCAAGAAACTGTCAGGATTTAGTATTTCTCTTGAAAAACTCAAATTCTGTTTAAAAAATCATTCGAAAGTAATTTAAATTGACACGAGAATAAAACAAAACGATGAATATTTTGAAAAGACAACATTTTTCGAACGTGCCTTTCGCTGCTCGCCAACTTGGCTCGATAAATCAGGATTCTAAGCCACAAAATAAGCGAGAAAAGCTGAGTTACGATTTTTCCATACGAACTTACTGTTTGCTTTCGAATTCTTTCGAGGAATGAGAAAAAAAAAAAAAAAAAAAAAACATGATTTCCCGACGATTTCGCTTTACCCGGGAATTTCACTACCAGCGAACGCATCTTTGCATCGAGAGAAAAAAAAATAACCAGGCCAGATATGAGTAGGCACTTTTGTTTTCAAGCAGACCGATTTATGTGCATCCGTCGTTGTATACACGAGAGCCTCGGGCATAAATGTTTGATCGAATTTATAATGTAGCGCCGGGCTAAAAATACATCCACACGCTTTCGCGAAAGTTCGAACAACGCTCGAATCAGAGTGAAATGAACCTTTTTTTTTTTTTTTTTTTTTTCAACGCAAACTTACTCGGCGCTGAGGCATTTCGAACGAAATTTTATACAACGAAAATCGCAGCTCGGGTCAAGCATTTTGAGGCACCGAATAAGTCTATGGAAAAAAAAAATCGATCAAAAGTCCCCATGAACACGGTTTTTTTCTCCCAAAATCCAAGATTCGTCAAAAAAAAACTTGGATTCTGACAAATTTGGTAAAAAATAGAAAACCATACTTCATCAGGTTTTTAACGCGATAATATTACAAAAAAAACGTTTCAATTTCCGGTTGAAATTGGTGAGAACCGCGACGTTGCCAATTTCGGTTGCTCACGATTTTTCGGTATCAAAAGTTTCGCGTTGAACGATAGTTTTTCTTTTAAAATCTTATCCAAACAGCTGACGTCTATTTTCATCCTTTTTCTATCGATTTTCTCAAACGTTTTATTTCCACGGTCGAAGCAATATTTAACGACAGACAAAAAACGTTCTCGCGGCTATTCGTGTAATGGAAGTATTCGAATGCACAAACGTAACGAGAAACGCGAACGTACGCCTTTGAACGTAACTTTATTTAACGCTAATTATACGTTGGTTTTCTTTCAACATAAAATGACCCATATTCCAACGAGCAGCGAGCGTTTTGACCTTGAACGGAATGTAAAACCATCGCGTCGAGAGAGCAGCGCGTTTCTCGTATCGCTTGGAATTCTTTTCCTGACATTCCTTCTCTTCTTTTCTCTTTCCCTTTGTTCGACGTTTTCTTTTCCTCTCGACTACAAATGTGTAAGAAATAAACAAAACAAAAGAAATATGCGTCTTGTTATCGAGAACTCACCTCAACGGTGCTCGTCTCGTCTGACCCCGAAGCTCTACATTAATTAGAGAAGTTGCGATGAAAGCTCGTTACGCCCGATAAAGTCTTAATAGCAAGGGGGCCAAGAAAATACCAAAATATATATGTACACACACGTCGTCGCGGTTTATAAATAATCGAGCGTTGAAACTCACGACGCTTCGAGAGATCACGAGGGTTTCCCTTGCACATTTCTGTCCTGGAATAACACCGGGTTTTAGGTCGACTGAGTCACGACGCGATGGGGCCTATGCCCGAGCTACAAAACCCCCCGTCAAGATCACCCAGTTGAATCATTATCCGAAGCTCTCTCCAAATTCGTTAATTCAACGATCTCGTAAGTCTCGTTCAACGATTACCTTTTCGATCTTCGCAACGATTTTTCTTTTTTATTCGTTTTGAGTTTCAATTTGATTTGATTATTTCATTCAATTATCCGCGATAATTCATTTCGTAGCTTCGGTCAGAGCCGATTGAACTCGATAATTATTCGGATTCAGTCGTGTGGAAAACGAATGAAAAAATAATTCGTTCGCAACGATTGATGGGAAAGCTTCATCGAACTTCAGCGAAAGTTGAACGCGAAATTAACGTTCCTGATGATGAAATCTAGGGGAAATTCAATGGATTCAGGAAACGAAATAAAGTTTCTCATCGTCGTTGTTAATTCGTCGAAAAAGAGTGACGAAAACCGCCTGTTTGACCGAATCGCGCGTTGAAACCGGCGATATTTAGAGTCGCCGGGCACGAAATTACGGATCCTCGAAGTGCATATCGGTGCAACGCAGTCACGATGTTAACTTTGCTCCGGACAAGAGCGAGAGAGCTATTTGCGGTAGAGAAAACAGGTGCACGAAAACGTGACCTCATCCCCATTTTGCTTGGTTCATTATTTTTCTCCCTTTCTTGCCTTCTTCCGGTTAACACACGCTCGCATCAAAATACGATAAACAATATTTTCGAAGCTCGCGTTATTTCTCTCTTCTCGTAACATTTTTCGCTGCCTCGTACCGACACGATCATCCACGCCGAAGTTTCAATTCCCTTTAAAAACTTGCGCTAAACGACAAAATAAAACAACTCGAGATTTTCTATTCTTCATGTTTCACAGCTTATTTTTATGTCCTGACCGCGCGAGAACGGAAGTTTTAACACGACCGTAATCACCCGATTCAACAACTCTCTCTCTCTCTCGTTCAGTCGCTTTAACCTCTCGTTAAAATTAACCGTTTCTTTTTCACCCTCCCCCCCCCCTCCCCCTCCCCCATTCTTCGTCGGCTTAAACATACTTTTCAGGATTCAATGCACTTGCACTTTTATTCGCCGCTTCGAAAAACCGTACAATTTTCGTCCCTGGCTGCTGTAAACGCTCATAAAAAGCGGTTTCAACTCTCTCCGATCGCCGATAACTTTCCGACGAAAATGCCAATTTTCCAATCACATTTCGTCGCGTTTTTCGTTTTTTTTTTTTTTTCTTTCAATTTTTCCAGTCAACTTTCAACCCGTGAAACTTCCAAGAGGAATTTTACAGAATTTGATTTTTGTTTGAATCCTGCCCGCGCGCAGTGCACTTCCGAATTTCGTATCGAGTGAAATTGAGCTTTCGCGTTGTTTTGTTTGATTTTTTTCGTTCTTTCTCTTTTGAAGTTTTCCTTTTCATCCTCGTTTCTAGTTTCCTCATTAATTTCGAATGCCCCTGCTCCGTTACCCCTTCAATCTCAGCTCACCCAACGCGAATCTCCGACCAAGTTGATTAATTAATTCGCTGTGGATGAGGAACTCGCGAGCTTTTTCTCTATCTTTTTTCAGCTTTTTGCACAAATACCACAGAGCAACACTCGAACGATAATTCGAGCAAGTTTTGAGAGAGACCTGGACGAAAGCCAGTTCAACTGACTGACAAGAAAGAGCAGGCAACGAGCAGAGAACGACGAAGAAAGAGGAAGAGAGAGAGAGAGAACGGATCTCGACCAAAGACCCAACTGCTATAGTCAAATTCGCGAGAAACGTTGACGCGACTCGGGCTCTCCCCGATGCAGAGGAGTGTGAACGAACTCGATCTCGCCGCACATCTATCGCTGTGTACTTACTACACGAATATACTTTGCGATAATCGCAAATCGCTCCAAACAGGCCTGGAGATTAACTTTTTTCTCTAGGAACTAAGAATACTTTAGGCGCTTCAACGTACGTGACTTTGGCGAGTTTGTAACCCCGACGATATTGATACTTCGGTGCCCGCCTCTCCCGAACAACTCGTGCACCAATACTTTTACTACGAAATTTTTCTCGAAATTATTCCGGAGATTTTTCAATAAGGCGCGAAACATTCGCGACGACAAAATATTAACAAATCATGTTTTTTATGCCCTTCAGACCTTAAAACTTTGTTTCACTATTCGTGTAAAAAGCATTCAAAGGGGCCTGGAATGATTGCACGATTTTTATACAGCAAAATGAACAAAATTTATGGATTTTTGAAACGTTTGTTGAGGGAACTCCCGAAGGGATCGATTCGAAGAAAAAAAAATCAGACTCGATCCCTTCAAAATTGTGAAAAAGTGTCGAAACAACGTTTTTTTTTTTTTACTTTCAATAACGATGTTGACACGAACTGAGCACTGAATTCAGTCGTATAGACTTGATCAGAGTTGAAGTATGGATTTTGAATAGAAATTGGAAGAAAGCTTCGAGTCGATGCCCAGGTCCGAGTGTCTCGTATCCCTCGAAAACATTTCGAAAATTGGCAAAAAGAAAACCACAAAGATGTTTATCGAGATAGTAAAATCGTGGGATAAAAATAAATAGTGAGTGAGAAATGATTCGAAGAAATGAATCGCGCATGATTTAGCTTGTATAATTATGTGTATCGAGCTCGTCTGCTTCGGGAAATTCGATATTCCGCGAATCGTGGCTCGCCTCGCTTAATCGACGCTTTAATTATTCGCTCACAATCCGGTGGGCAACGATCCAACAAGATTCTCGCGAATAAATTCTCGTAAACATAATCAGCTGTGTTTTTTTATTTTTTTTCGGTGATTTACCGTTATACACTCGACGGAATGAAACATCGCAGTTGCCCCGGTGTGTTCAAACACGATTTCTTGACTGAATGGCTTTGTTAACGACAAATATAAAAAGGATTCACCGGAATCCAACTATTTTAATCGTCTTCAAACAGCCTCGTCGTTCGCTCGCTCGCGATTTTATCGTCACGAATTCGTTCTTACATTGTTTCTTCGAGATCCACTGAGAAAAATGAATTCGTAAATACAACAAATTTTTTGTTGGTTCGACAAATTTTCTGTTGGTTCAACGAATTCGTAGCGAACAAAATGAAATTTGTTAACCCAAACGAAATTTGGTTCATTCAAATACTTAATTTCTCACCGCGACAAAAATATCGTTGAATCAACAAAAGTTTTGTTGAATCAACAAATTTATTTTGTTCGCCACAATTTCAAATTTTTTTTTTCTCAGTGTCGAACCACCGAAATGTTACTTTTTTTTCTTTTTTTTTACACAAATTTATAGACTCAACTGAAGACAGCGATTCGATCAATGGATCACGACTCCATTCCACTTTGAATAGTTCTAAAAAAAAATGAAATACCATAACACTTATGGTCTCGAAATGATGGTCGTTTCGCGATAGTTTCCTCGATTCGAACGTGTACAGAAAAAAAAAAATAATTTTGTACATTTCTAAACTGAACGAAATTGCAATTAATCGGATCGAGAGCAACGGAGGAGCCTAAAAATTCGAAGAGTTCAAACTCGTGTTTTCGATCCACCGTCACCCGAAGTATATTCATAAATCTTATTTCGGGTTACTTAATGAAACGAAGATAACAATATATGCCTGGAAGCATTAATTGAACGTACGACGATAAGCTTCGCGGATATTTATAGACTCCTTTATTCGTGAGATTGAGAAATATTCTTATCGCAATTTGTCTCGTGCGAGTGCCCCGCGATTGCCTCTCTCTTTTGTCAGCTCGTCATTCCGGAGCAGCAGCTGTTTTATACACTCGTCGAAGTTACGAATCGCGGAAAAATAATTCGCGTATTTTTCGTCACACCGTATACGTGCCTCGTGCGAGAAAAAAAAAAAGAGTAAAAAAAGAAAGAAACAAAGAAAATGCGCAGCTCCAACGTCATTGAGCCTACGAATAAATAATTCTCGCTCAATCGAGACGCGAGTCTCGAATTTCTCGATTCTCTTCCTCCCTCGAATAACAAGCTCGATCGTCCCGAGCATCCAATCAAAAAAGACAAGATATACGTTATAATCGTCGATCTTCTTTCTCTCTCTCTTATCACTCGTTACACATACACGAACGTGCTCCACGGGTACGAAACCTCTGTGCAGAGCACACTGAAGCAGCCCCTGTATTATCACTCGCAAAATTGACGCTGATAACGCCGCGACGTCGCTACATCAAATAAATCATGAAAATAGTCGCGAGAGCATATCAATTCTCACATTCCCCCCTGCTCGGAACACACCAGTCTGACGTTCTATTTTTATTTCTACGATCAGCTGCTCGGGCTCGCCTCATAATTCAATCGGTTTACTCAGCGATGAAAAGTAAAAAAACAACGAACGCGAATAACTCGTACTCACTCCTTATTTGCATTTTCTTTGTACACTTCAATTTTTTTCATTATACAATCAAGTTGAAAGAAAAAAAAATGGCAGAAAATATACAGAAACTCTGAGAAAATTTCACAAAAGTCGTCAGAAAAATAATGAAATTTATGAATTTTTTCAATAATTTTTACGACTAGTGTCGAGCTTCTCGATCCCGAATCTTCGTCGCAGCAGCATCAAAATCAACGATTTTTTCATCATCAGATCGCCCATTTACCGCGAATAATACAGCTGAGAATATCTCATTGAAACGTGTTTCGAGTGGCACCGATGATCCGTATGAGTCAAGTTACTCGCTATTGACCTCGAAATAATAACGGTTTTTTCTTTGGTACAAATCGAGCGAAAGTAGCATCTCATTTCCTCCGCCTACAGATCCCCGACATATTATAGCTCGCTCATCCACCTTAACTGGCCTATTATCCGGCGTAACAAAAATAGAAACAGCCGCATTGAGATGTCTGATGAAATATTTTTTTGACGTTTAATCAATCTTGTTGCGAAGAAATACGTTCGAACGATAAATAACGAATACGAGAAGCCAGGAAACAATAATTACGATTTAAATCGATCGATCGAATAGGACGAGAGAGAAATCAATCGATCGAAATGCCTGTTATCGATGGAACAGCTCGAAAAAATCTTTTTTTTTTTCTTCTCTAAAAGAAATTCAACGAATTTCGGATAAAACGAATTATTTTCAGACAATTTTACTCGCTTTTTTCTTTGTCTCGAGTTGCACCAATGATACAAGTAATTTGTGTTGATAAAAGAATAGAAAAACTGTCGACATTTCGAAGGATTCAGGTGAAGGGGTGAGGGGAGGGAGGTAGCCACGTGGAAATGATGCAGAAGAATTTCATCACGAGTGACGTCGGTATGCTGCTGGTTATTGATATCAATAACTAGTTATCGATCGCTTTCTTTTTGAATATGCCGTTGCAGTTTTCAGGCCATTGAATACCGTGGTGCGACACACCATTTATCAGAGCGTACCGAGCATCATTATAAAATTTAAAAATACGATCGAATTTTCGCGAAAACAAAAATACTTTTTCCTTATCAAAATTGTCCGATTATTTTTCATTGATTCGATTGATCCTCGATGCTTTCGATCCCCCCACTTTCTTCTCATCGATATTCACCAATTTTCAATCGAAATGGACACAAAAAAAAATCGAACTTGAATCCTCCCGGATGACAGTCGAGTCCATTTCGATTACGATTTCATCTCTCTTTTTTTTTCTATTCGCATTAAAAAATGAGGCCAATCATTAGAATTCGAGGTTCGTTGAGAAAAAAATAAATAAATAATAATGTTCATTGACAACTGACCCTGGTAACCGACATTTTCGTTCTAAAGCAGACTCAAATATTCCATTCGACAAAAGCCAATCGATGAATAAAAAGACTTGAGAAATAAAGAAACGCTCAGTCATTTGGCACAAGCGAATTCGCAGAAAGAATAAACGATGGAAAGAGAGCGAGAGAAAAAGATAAAGAAAGAACGAGAGAGAGAGAGAGAGAGAATAGGACGAAAACTTGATAAAAGTCTGCGTATCGTAAACGATAAGATATCAGACACCGAGCCAGTAAAACAAAAAAAAATGAATCGAATTGCGTCACAGTTGATTTATATACGGTTGAAAGTCGTCTCTTCGCTCTCGAGAGATTTTCCCTTCGATATATATATATATATATATATATAAAACTCTTTCACATTATTATCTCCATCGCGGTTTATACCTCTACAACGTGTCGTTATTTACACGCCTATAAATATATATTCCAACGTCTCGACCTGTCGAACGCGAGTCAATTGAGTCGCCTATCGTTAAAGGGCTATCATAACGAGTCTTTATTATTTATCCATTTTTTTAATTTTTATTTTTCAATCAACCATCCTCCGTTCTTTATAAGAAAAAATAAAAATAATAAAAAAATGTTGACGCGCTCGCAAAAAATAGTAATGAAAACGAGCTCAATCCGGTTAGGTCCATCGCCGCGGCTTTTGTACCGTTACGATATCGAAGCGAGTGCAGAGACGCGAATCGTCGATCGATCAAAAAACAGAAAAAAAAGAAAAAAAAATAACAAAAACCAAGACCGAGTCGTGGGACGAAGTTTTCTCCCGTTTTATCGATATTCTTCCATATTTCCATACACGATACACACGTTTTAAAAGCACGTAAACATATGTATATTCATATGAAGAGTCTTATAATGACGCGTGGCTGAATCTCCCTGTCGTTGCTGCCTCTCTTATCTCATTGCCTTCTCTCTCTCTCTTTTCTCTCATAAAGAAACGACTAAATATAGCAACGTACTCGAACCGTTAACGCAACTTTCGAAATCTCCGGGGCTCTACTGATATCGCGTCGTTATCACACGTGCCAGCACGTCTCAAGATTTGCCATTTTTTTCATCATTATTATTATTATTATTATTATTAAATCTATCCGTTATCACACGACAAACATAAATCAATCGAAATACGATTGAAATATTATTAGCATTCAACTCGCAATTATCGAACGAGCCGCTGAGTTCAAGAATGCTAAAAATTTGTACGTTTCGGTTGTTTTTTTTTTTTTTTTTTTTTTTTATCGATTCGTTGTATACAGAGCCGTGAAATCGATAAAATTTGACGAAAACTCGAGCGACGCAGTGTTTCGAAGATTTTTGTGTCAGGAGCTCAAGATACGAAGCATTTTTATTAGAACGAAAAATACCGGGGTTTATAAACGATAACAAAAATAGAATTTAATCGGGGAGATGAAAGTAACGATGATGTTTTCTCGATTTATTTACCACTCTGAGAGATCTCGGTCGTAACGATTTTTACTTATTTATTCTTTGATTAATCCTGATTATTCGTAATGAGCCAGATGAGATTCTACTTTCTTTCTTATTCCGGCGCGCAGTCCACACTCACATCTGTCGATCTCTCGCTGCTCGGGCGCGAGCCTCAGTCTGCAAACATAAGGAGATTATATTAGTTCGAGAGTATAGATATGTGAAAAGAGTGTGGCTATTCGTGTGCACCGTGTGTGTATGGCTATGAGGGTAAAATAAAAAAACGCCGAGACTGGACGACGAAAGATTATTTTTATTTTCTCTTTTCCAAGACCGACCTTTCGACGCGATCGTTGTGATTTCTATTTTTAAACAAATTTCCTCGCAAAACATAATTCTTTGTTGGATTTTATATTAACGCTCTCTCTCTCTCTCTCTTTACTTTCTCGCTTTATACGCTGAAATAAATCGCTGCGCACGAGCTCTCCGGGGCGTTGTTGCTATGAAATTATGAGCAATTGCGACGAGCTCGATATCGCGTACGCGGCTTCTAACGGCACACCGCAAGAGAGCTCCCGCGAAAATCGATTATTCGTGGGAGCTTTCGATCCTTAATTTTCAAACGATTCGAACGACCTTTGAACTTAGGTCTCAACGTTTTTCGATGGAAAAAAAAAAACGCGAAAAAATGTTTCACGCTCGCTGAACGCGAAGCTTTCCACGCTCCGAGGATCGTTTTTTTTTTTTTTTTTTACGTCGGTGAAACGTGCGGCTTTTTCTTGTACACATGTGAATTGTTTTTTTTTTCTTTCGCTCGCCCAGTCTCTCCTCGCCTTGAGTCTCTTTCCTGCGTATTCGATCCGCGAAAGAGCCTCTGCCATCAGCGATAGCGACCGCGAGAGAGAGCACCAACGGAACCGCGAACACATGAGAGAGATCCGATGGCCGCGCGTGAGGTAATGTCGCTCTCCTCGTGTATTAGTCGCGTGCCGGCCTGCCGCGAATCAAGAAGTCTCCTCGCAGCTCTCGCGAGAGCTCTTTACACGTTTTTACTAAACTCTTGTATTTACACGACTGTTCGCATATCTATACACGCTTATACGCACTCCGAACTTGAGTTTTTGCTGCCACTTTATTCTTTCGATTCAACAAGTTTTCATCCACACGGATAACACGACTCTGGAAAACTTTGTGCTGTTCGGATAAAACGCGGTGTCGAAAATCGATCGAATTCCAAGTGCTCTCGCTCCGCGATTCAGTTTCGATCCGACGACACGGAGTCTTCGCTCGAGTTGCGAAAAACTCTTTTTTTTTTTTTACTGATTTTTCTGTCAATGAATATGTTGGGTGCGCTCGGCTCCGGCGAATCTTAAAAAAAAAAGTGATAAAACGTCAATTGTCCACGAAATAATTCGTTACGATCTTTCGATCGATCCTGCTTCTCCCGTCGATTGTTACTTCAGCTGCTCCGAATGCTCGTGAACTTTTGGAATCGATAGTTTTCTATTCTCGTACCGGTTTTTCGACCCTTTCTCTCTCTCTCTCTCTCTCTCTCTCTCTACTTCGGACTCGAGACGAGAACGTCTTTTCCCGGGATTCGCGCGTGTCGCGGTACAGAAACACGCGTGAGACACATTCGCTGTTTCTCGATCGAGAAAGATATAGAAAGAGGCGAATATCAACGGGGCTACAGAGTCCCAGACCAGTCTGTTGAGGTGGGAACAGAACAAGAGTGCAAAGCGTGCTGCTCCAAAAGTGTCTTCGTATCTAGCCGCAAGCGAACTTGTAATAACTATCGAAACTGGCTCGAGCAGCCGGCGTGACGTCCACTTGGCTCGATCGATCGACACGATCAACCGGAGCTTCGAGCCGACGCTCCTAATCTCTCTCACTAACTTTTTTTTCTTACGATCATCGAACCGTGCGGGATTCAAAATGTGCAACGATTTTTTACGAGCGTTCAATCCACCGGTCACCCGATATTTCGACATTTTTTAACCTCTTTTTTTTATCGTCCTATAAAAAAGCAAAAAAACATGAAAAACTGCTCGATCAACGAATATTTTCGATCTCGAAACACGATCCTATCAAAATATCGGTATTTCACGAGAAAAATTCGGTTTTTCGAATCTTTCCAATTGAAAATAGAGTGAAATACAAATTTTGCACATTTGCGTCTCGTTTTATTCCTCCGGCTTTACCGACGAGCTCCTCAAATTGACAAACAAAGATTTTCGTTCGTTAAGCCCGCGGTACAATACCATTTTCCGTTATTGTGCGAGGCCCAGGATCCTTTGGCACAGATCAGATCGAGTGTTTCTCCTGTGCGAGTGAGAATGAGATGAAAAGAAGAAGAAAACAAAATGAAGAGAAATAGGAGATACCGAGACGAAAAGTTGAACCGGGGGAAACAGGAAAAGGCGGCGTATTCGCGAGAGCGTTAAACCGTGTGTAAACACCGGCAAAAACGCTTAGGATAATACGTCCCCGTGTATTATTTTGTATTTCAATATATCGTCAGAACTCATTGGTGCTACGTAATCGACGCGGTTGGTTATAAGCCACGTGAGTATATAGTTCGAGTCAGTTTCGTTAGATCCTGCGAGACAGTGGCTCTTCGGGAGACGAGCAATTTCGATCGATCGCGTTCTCGAAAATGAGATTGTGAGTGAAGGGGATAAGAACGAAATTGTTTTTTGTTCTTTTTTTTTAAATTTAAACCGACGAAGTATTTTCATAAGACTGATACGAGTTGAAGAAATTTTTTTTGAACGTCTCGAAGTAAGAAAAAAAAAAAGTATAAAGAAATGGCGCCATCGAGTGCGCTCGACTGGTCCGAGCCCTGTCAATACGGGCGCTACGCTAAATTCTGTAACGGTGGACAGCAACGAAACAACAAATGTATCGTTGCTGCTAACGCTGCGGCTGCTGCTGCTACGAACGATCGAAAGAAATCAAAAAGCGCGATTGACGTCAGCGCCGACGAGGAAAACGTCAGCGCTTACAAAAGAATTTGCAAATTTTTACGAAGATTGGGATCTAAGAAACGTGAGTACGATGTGATAATGGTGAATAAAAATAAAACAGGAGCTTATCCCGCTACTCAGGAACTTCCGGTTATATTTGAACTTGATTTTCACCGATACGAATTAACGGATCGAATATTTACTTGTCCGCGTCGATAAGACTCTGCCAACGTTTGATGCTACGAAATTCCAACGAACTTATGAATTTCGAGGATCAAAATAGTACTCGAAAATTCTCAATCGATCGGGGTAAACAATGCTCCGAATACACTCCCCCCCCTCCTGATGACTAATATCTCTACGAACTTTCCACACTCTTCGTTTCATACTTGTTTATCTCTTGGCATAGAACTAGATTCTCCCAATCATCAGTTTCGAGATTGGAGCATCGTGGGACACGATTCTACCGATAAATCACTCGTTAACAGCCATTTTTATTTATCCCTCAGATTCTATCGATCCTCGCAACGGAAGTTCTACTTTTTGACACGGTTTTTAAAAATTCTCGATTACGTGCCCCCGATCAACCGATAAGATTATATTAGATTCGGCGCGTGACGTTTAGAAAATTAACAAAAAAATCGTGTAAACAGGTAGGAAGAGTCAAAATAAAACGTAATTAGTACGATCGTTGAGTTTTAAAAAAAAGGAACAATTTTTATGAAAATTCGATAAAAATTTTCGTACAGTAGCGCGGCGAGGAGGCACAAAAATTTAAAAATTTAGAGGCCGAACGTCAATATCGATTAGTATCGATTTTCATCTGTCAAAGTGACAGGAGGATCGAGAGAGAGTGTATTTCGTTGGTTGAACGATCAAAGAGGAATCATCGTTGATCAAAACGAAGTGATAATTGACTCGAAAAAGGCTTTTTTTGTGAAAACTACCGGTTACTTGGCCGGCTGGTTATGATCGACGAAAAATTGAATAAAAAGTCAATTATCTCGAGTCCGTTATCCTGATCGATGAAGAGCAACGCACACGCGAGTCGCAGCAGTGTCTCCCATCACAATTGTACAGGTTAAACCTTCGAAATTTCTATCAACATTTAAGACTCCACGAGAAATTCGTTTTACCGGGCTTCTCACCTTGAACCAATTATCACTTTTTCCCCTCTCTTTCTCTCTTATATTCCATCAAATGCCAGAGAAACTCACCGAGGTCGAGCTCCGGCCTAACTTGGTCTCGGTCAATTTTGGCAACGCTGCACTCAAAATGTTTATACGATTCGTGTATCCCGCGACAACTACAACTTCGCTCTAGATAAGATCACGCTTTACGAGGAATTCAGGCTCGCCCTGATTTTCAACGCGTGCACCCTTCGAAACTCACTCCTCGATTCAAATTCAGTTTCGATTTCTCGGCCAAAGCTCTTTCTTACCGAAATCCCCTCTCACTCGTTTTAGTAACGAATCGACAGGCTCCTCCTCGGCCATGGCCGATAAAACGATAATCAGTGGCAGCGACTCGATCATTTCTACTCCCAGAAATTCATTTTTCCTGATACTATTACTACTCGAGTCATTAATTACTTTTTCATCGATTCTGGTTCGATAAAACTGTCTCTCGAGACTCGGTTCGATCGCGCGATTCGCGTCCGAATCTCTCGCAAGAACCCAATAATTTTCAGGAGAAATTGAATTTTTATGAAAATTTTTCATCAATTTTCACGCTCTTCTCGACTCCGACTGCTCCGATTCTCACGAAGCAGCTTCCAAGATTTAAGGCAGCAGTTTTTTCCCCTTTCATTTTCATTTAAACTCGCGCGCGTTAATCGAATGGACAAATGTTTCAAGGCCAAAAATTGTGGAATAACATTTGCACGTGAATGATAAACACAGACGTATCGAGGTGTGCATAGACGATGCATAAATTATTGCGCGTAAACGTTGAAGCCACGTCGTTTCAAATGTTAGAACACTATTTTCGGATAATGTAAACGACGCCGTCGAATTTGAAATTTTCATCAAGTTCACACTCGTTAACAGGGGAAGTTGAATCCTCGATGTCTTCCTTCGAGGATCCTGACGTCATTATCGCAAAGGAACGATTTACCTTGGTAAATAGTTCGCTCGAAGCTGCTCTATTAATTGTAAAAACAAATGATTCGAGGGAAGAGAGAAAGGAGAGGGCCCGAGTAAGCTTGCACCGAGAGCACATGTGTACAGACACACACACACACATCGAAGGTGTGTTCTATTTACGCGTTTTCTTCGCATGCACGCTCGACGAGACGCAAGAGGTACACGCGTGCGCGAAAATAGCTAAATCTATTTCGACCTCGAGTTCTCTCTTCGCCTTCTCCTTCTCCTCATTCCCATTTACACACGTAACTCTCTGACTTACTCACGAGAATTTGCACCACCAGGAAACTTCCTCGAATGTGATTCGCGTCCGCGATGCGGTTAGTTCTCTTCCAGGTCATGATTCATCGTACTTCTCTCCTCCCCTCCTCCCCACTAGAGCATCGACGTGTTACGCGTTGCTCTGATCCTTGAATAAAGTCGATTGTCGTATTGAAAAATATCAAAGCGCGCCAGCAGAGCAGACTGATCAATTAAAAACTTCTTTTGTTTATCGAGCAACTTGCTTCGATTCAATGCTTATTCACGAATGACAATGTCATTCTTTATAAATTTTTATTCTTTATTCTCACCTCGCGAAATAACAATTCGCCATTTTTTTTTCGTTACGAATCGAATATCTGCTATTTGTAACTTCTCGAAAATATATTTCGATTCACTCTTTTATATCCTGAAGAATTTCATCAAACGTCACCACTTTCTGCTGACGTCGACAGGGACCCTAATTTCTGACAATTATTTCCCGATCTCGCCAATACTGATCCATTCTCTAGAGCGGAGTATTTCAATAGAAAAAACATGAAAAAGTTGCTCAGAAGTGACAGAAGGAAAAAACCTTCGAACGATTACTCCGTTAGAAAAAAAAAAAATGTTTCGATTTCATATAAAAAAAAACGTTTTATGTGATTTGACCCGGCGGCCCCGGAAACCATCCTGTAAAGCTCTCTATTTTTCACCAGCTTTCATTCGAGTTAAGCATGATTTTATTGTTTTTATCTTTTCTTCTCTCTTCTTTTTTTCTTTTACTTTCGCTGTACTGTAGCGTTGTGGTTTTTCCGATTGTTTCTATGGGTGGTGCAATGTACAATGCAGGCAAGGATGGCAGCAAAGTGACGATCGTCGTCGCAACACCCGGGGCCGGCTCCGATCATCCACAGGAAGTCTCGTACACCGATACAAAGGTCATCGGAAATGGCAGCTTTGGGGTTGTCTATCAAGCTAAATTGTGCGACACCGGTGTCATGGTCGCGATCAAAAAGGTTCTTCAGGATAAACGATTTAAGGTATATTTTTTTCACTGATTATTTCATATTCTTTTGAAATATCGATGTTTGAGAAAAGTAAATGTCAAAATATTTATCAATTTTCAAATAATCGAGAATTTTTTCTTTCTTTCACGGGAACGAATCAATTTTTATCATTTTTTTCTTTTTCACAAAATTTTCGTTTGCTCGAAAAGTATATTTGGAGATTTTTTTTTCATTAAAATCATGTTATTTTATTACTCAAATTATTCTTTTTGTATTTAGACTCGAATTTTGAATCTTGAAGTTTCGATCGTTGGAATACAACAACAAAATTACTTTAAATCTGAAAAATACCAAGTTTTCAACCCTATTGGAATTCGCATCGTTGGAATTCAAAGAAAATAGCTTTTTTGATTTACCATTTTTTTGTCTTCAATTTTCGAAATTGTTCCATTACTTCCGACAAATGTAGTTTTCAAGTCACACGATAAAATTATCATGTTCAAACTCTGCATATAAGTTTCGTTCGCATGGCGACGTTGCAATCAACTTATCGGTTAATTTCCCATAGTTTTCGATCTTTTTTCCGATCGCTATTTAATTAGAGATTGACTGGATTATTTTGTTTCGAAGAATTTCATAAAATTTTGCGATCTTCGCTTCTCGTGAGTCGTGAAAAAAAAAACAGAAGAAATGTAACACGATTTTTGAATTGTTTTTTTTTTAATGATTACAGAACAGAGAACTACAAATAATGCGGCGCCTCGAGCACTGCAACATCGTCCAACTTAAATATTACTTTTACTCTAGCGGCGACAAGGTAATTAATCTTTTTTTACTTCATGTAGAAAGAAAGAAAAAAACGAATGAAAAATACGAAAGCAATATAGATATATACAAATGAAGTTTTTAGACGGAACGATGAAGACGTAGACGATGAATTATGGAAATTTATTTTTTACACGTTCAATCAATCATTGCACAATGAAAGATTGAAACGAATGAATCGAAAGCTGCACGAAAAAAAAAAAAAATAGAAAAAAGTTCCAATATTTCGTTCTTCTGCGTTATCACCTGTTTTTATTTTACTTTCTTATCGAATGAACTTTAAGAAAATGAAAAAAAAAAAAAAAAAAAAAAAAAAACCAAACAAAAATAAGAACAAGAAAATAATTTGTCTGATTTAGTACAATGCATGCATCATTGTTATGTTATTTTGTAGAACATCTTAAACGCGACTAATCCAGTTTTTCATGTGGACGTAAGTTGGAGCGTACCCAGTAGTTCGAGAATTATATTCCTATTACGAATCATAAATAGGCAGTCACGCTTCAGTTGATAAAAACAAAAAACAAAAACAAAAACGAATAAGAGAAACGGTGTTTTGATTTCGTTCGTTCGAGTTTTCATTATTTTCTTAGATCGCGGAGTTTATTTTTCATTCGTAAACATTCATCAGCTCAAGAATCATCTCATGTCTCAAGATTCAATGATCCGAATTAAATATTTGATAAAAAATGATTCAAAAAAGCCTAACGAGAATGGGACACGTTAAATTTATTCTCAAAATTACCGCTGCATTTTCCTTGGATGTCTCGCTATTTTCGTGGCTATCAGGCATAGAATAATTTTCTTCTTATTCAACGGTTAATCAGAACCGAAATAAATCGGTGAATCAGCAGAAGAATCTCATCAACTGCTTCCCATGAGGAGAAAAAAAAAATCATTATTTTGTTGAGACCATAACTATTGTTGGTACAAAACCGATGAAAAAAAAAGAAAAAAGTACAAAAAATGGTTTTTGAGAACAATTAAACGTGTCTATTTTAAAGCCTGACGCAGCTTTCGCTAGATGATAGATAATTCATTGTTTTATTTTAGTTAACGAATTAAAAAAAGTGTGGGTTTTCGATTTTTGTGGGTACTAACGAACGAACTAAGATTTTAATACAAAACGTTGATTATGAGGATGAGAAAGGAGAGTTGAAAATGAGAAACAGCTTTATTGCCTGTAGGGTGTACGCAACACTTCGATTCGATCGAAAGTTTTATAGTATATTTGCATTGTCGCAAATGATTCGCGCCAGTAGGTAATCTCCTGAAAATTTATATTTTTTTTAATTTTCTTCAATTTAGTCCATTTAATTTTCTTGTGCCTTCGCTCATGGCATACTATTGATTTTAACCAATCTTTCAATCTTATTTCATCATCTAATTTCTTCCCATCGGGGATATGTTTTTCAGAAGGAGGAGGTTTACCTCAATTTAGTGCTGGAATACATACCTGAAACCGTTTACAAAGTCGCTCGACAGTACAGCAAGAGCAAGCAAACGATACCGATACATTTCATAAAGGTGAGTCCACAACACAGAATTTAACAAATCATTATTTCAAAAGGTTTTACGTAAATAATAATAAATTTATAAACAATTCGTTATTTATTGAATTTAATAATATTTCGAGAGCCTCAATTTAATTCAATGAATGATGATTTTTTTTTTCAGCTGTACATGTATCAACTTTTTCGTTCCTTGGCGTACATCCATTGGTTGGGGATTTGTCACAGGGACATAAAACCACAGAATCTGCTTTTGGATCCAGAAACAGGCGTGCTGAAATTGTGTGACTTCGGTTCGGCGAAACATCTGGTCAGAGGAGAGCCTAATGTGTCTTACATCTGCAGTCGCTACTATCGCGCCCCTGAACTCATATTCGGTGCTATCGACTATACCACGAAAATCGGTGAATTTATCAAAACTTTTTCCGTTCTTGAAATTTAATATTCCACTGTTTCGTCATTTTTTTTCAAATTTTTCCAAGGTATTCCACTGGTTCAATATTTTTCTACATTTTACATCCATTTTTTTACACTTCTGTAACCAAATTCTAAAACTCCAATGTTCGTTCTGAGTTTTTTAATTTTTGTTTCACCTGGTGAAATCAAAGTAAAAAAATGTTGACATTATTTTATTCAATCTTTGTTCATTTTTCAGATGTCTGGAGTGCGGGCTGCGTCCTGGCGGAGCTTTTGCTCGGTCAGCCAATATTCCCCGGCGACAGCGGTGTTGATCAACTCGTCGAGATCATAAAAGTTCTTGGTACGCCGTCTCGCGATCAAATAAGAGAGATGAATCCAAATTACACCGAATTCAAATTTCCGCAGATCAAGTCACATCCCTGGCAAAAGGTAATTCATAACTTCCGATTGAAATTCATTTTCGTTTTTCCTTTGTTTCGCCGACAAGAGAACGATCGTGAGTTTCAATTAAAGTTCTCATTACAAAATTTCCATTGTTATTTCTACCCCATGAAAATCCTTTTGGTCAATTCCTGGAATGATCACTCGAGTTTTCTATCATTCGTGATGAAAAAAAAAAAAAAAAAAAAAATCATTGATGTGATATGCAACAATTGGAATTAATACAATTAATTTCATTGTCTCGTCATTTTAATATCGAAGTTTTTTATACTCAATTTCCGGCGTTCTACCTCCAGTTACGCTCTAAAATATGCAGGACGAAGCAACGACTCTTGCCCTCTCAAATATCATTGAATCTGTCAAACTCAAGCGGTTTATTAGCAACGAAAATTTTCGATAAATTATCCTCTCCTGTCTATGAATGCTCCAAGAAGAATTTATTTATTTTTTCTCCATAAAATGAGTGAATAAGAAATTCGAATCTCAATACACAAAATCATCGATAAAGAATAAAATATATCAAACGGTATTTCAATATTGATGAAAATTTGAGTGAAAAAGTTCTTTATTATGGACAAAAAATTGATAAAACTTTGAATATTTTGAGGCATCTCGGAAAAGTACTTTCCATAAATAATGTTTGTTCATAAACCTTGAAGAATGATAAATGTTTGAGATGGCAAAATGACTTTCAAGCTCACCTTGTGTATCGATATGATTTTACAAAGTTGATAAAACGTCACGAAAATTGAATATTGTTTTCAACATTAAACTTCATTCCGTGCCCAAAAAAATTCTTCATTATCGATCGTAATTCGCGTACACACTCGAAATTCCCACTACCGTGATCGACATCATTTCATCAGAAATCCTGTTGTACTCGTGGTTACAGTATATGCTCCAACGAATGAGCGCGCCAAGGTGTACGACAAAGCACCAAAAGATTAGAGTAAGTGATTTCACATGGAACGTGTTACGAGTATGGCTGCCACGAATTATCGTTCAAGTATTTTACACATTTATCAATTTTTTTTTTTTGATTTATCTAAATTTCACGTTTGGCCCAATCCGCCTAACCAACAACAACAACAACAACAACAACAACCACAACAACAACAAAAAAAACGATGCTGACATTGGAATGTCAAAGGTCCTTGTCGCTGAAAATTGCGACTGGAGAGCGAAAGAAAAAACGTTCATTTTTCTCATACACAAGGATCAAAGTTCCGAAAACACGACACGGAGAAATTTCGCTATGTTGACTCCATCGTCGCAACCTTCCTGAGCCCCTAAAAACAAAAGAAAAAAATAAAAAAAAAATAAAAAAATAAAAACCTCGAGCCACCTAAAGTTTTATTTCATATCACAGATATTTGATTTCATTGTTATTCTCGTGAGACAGCTAACAGTACTAACGGACGTTCCAATGTGCAATTTGCTTGCAACAAACACCTGAGTCTACGAGAGCAAACAAATATGAATCACTTACTCCAATCGCTCGAGAGAATTATGCTTATTTTCTCAATTAAACAAACAGTAAAACAAAACAGCGGTACAAAACTACTATGATTTTTGACTAGCAGTAGGATTCGACACTCGCAATGTACAAAGTCGAATATTAGGTGTGATCGTATAACGAAAAAATCTTTTGGTCGTTCATTTGTTTAATTAATTTTGCAATTACCAATTATCATCCGAGCTTTTTCGTCGCCCTCTCATCAAAAAATTGTTATTTTCATCACGCATCGATATTCATTCTTACAATTTTTCCTCTCGAATTTTAATCATCATGCAGATTTTTTTTCAATTATTCATTGCGACTAAATATGTGTTATTCTATTATACAAATGCGAGAAAAACGATAATTAATAAAGAAAGCATTTTTTTTTTTCTGTGCTCGGAGTTTGCGGCGAAATTTTCGTCCATTAAAAATGGAAAGAATCCTTCAGAACGGTCAAACGAGTGACAAGTAATAAAGATTGTTTTTCAAAGTTTTATTCATTAACAATAGTGGCTTTTTTAACGAAGAAACAAAATTATTAACTTGAAATTTTTAGAGAATAACACAACCGAGTTATCGGCAATAACGAAAGAATCTTTTTCCCCGATTTTCGAGATAAAAAAAAAAAAAAAAAAATGCAACGATCCGCCAACAATTTTAATAATTCAAATAATCGATTGAAAATTTCAGACATGTAGTATCAAAAGCTGTAGGATCGAACCGTGATACATAGATCAATAGTGTAAAGAAACGAAACTTATACGATTCTGTCAATTAATCATGAAAATTTCGTAAACCAATTGTTCCTCCGTATCCTATCTGTACGACCCCATATACAAGGCCCAAAATACGTGTGATTCAAAATTTTTCATAAAGTTGTATAACTTTCATTAAAAAATTGTCAAATTAAAAGAAGAATCGTTATTCGTTAAAAGTTTTTCGTTAAAAAAAAAAAAAAAAAAAAAAAATATTCATGAAAACCTGTCGAAATACATGATAAAAAATTCACACATATTTGAAGCCAAAAAGAAATTCCAGCTGTGATACCTCGTGTTTATGTTCCATACCTCGAGAGCCGAGGCGGTCTCGTGAAACAGAAATAATTCATATGAAATATATATTGTGCTGGTTGACTTGTGGCAGGTATTCAGGGCGCGTACGCCGCCCGAAGCGATGGAGCTAGTAGCACGTCTGTTGGAGTACACACCACCGTTGCGAATAACGCCGTTGGCGGCTTGTGCTCATCCCTTTTTCAACGATCTTCGACAGCCGGGTACGGTCTTACCGAACGGTCGTGCATTGCCACCCTTGTTTAACTTTACCGAGCAAGAGTTGCGGATTAATCCAACGTTGAATCCGGTATTGATACCGAAGTATATGCAGACGTCGGAGATAACGAGCAACGAGGAGCAGCCAGCGGAATCTACGAGCGCAGCAGCGGGGCCTAGCGGTAATTCTAGTGATAGTAGCGTCGTCGCGACCACAACAACACCATCGACCATTAAAAATACAGATCCAAATCAATCGACCATGGCTTAAAGGTGTAACGGGCGCTTTATATATATACATATATATATAGATATATATATATACATATATATATGCATGTATATAAATGTGCGGCTGGTTGCAAGGAAGGATTGAGTGATGGTTCGGTTGGGATGAAAAGTGTCTACGTCATGGATCAAGCCAAATGAGTGGATCGTTTCATGTGCCAAGGAAGCCATTACTCAGTCGTTTTTTATGCGGAGCGACGGCGATATATATATATATAAATGCAAATATATATGTATATATATGTGTGTGTGTTTTCAACGTTGCAAAACTCTCGTGGATTTGACGTTATAGCGAAAAAGAAACGAAGGTTAAACACAAGCGAAAGAAAGGAAAGACGGCAACAAAAAATAAAAAAAAAAAAAAAAATATATAATGAAAACAATGAAAAACGCAGTCCAATTATCGGATTAATTCGCTCGCCGATTCGCGCGTCTGTTTGTCTGTCTCTATGTGTGCGCGTGTGCGTGTGCGTATGCTCGATCGTGCGAAATTCCCGAGACGAAATACAATGAAAAGGAATAATAATTTGAATTATTGCGGCGAGTATGAAATGTTTAGGGATGAAGGAGAAAAAAAAAAACAAAGATAAGTAATGAGAGAGATACCCGCACGATTATACAAGAGCAGTCTCCTAATTTTTGGATTAACGGAGAAAACGTTCGTCACTTTGTAAATTGTATACTCGATTGCAACGCACTTATGTGCTCGATATTCAGGAGCTTTCGCGTCAATTCCTCGAGTGTAATCTCGACGATGGTTTTAGGAATCCTCTTCTAATCCTTATTTTGTTTTCACCCCCCCCCCCCCCCTCCCTGCCTCTTCCCCTTCCCGCTCTTCGATTTCTTTTCCATCCACTTTTGCCACCTCTCGAGCCCCGAAAACTCAACTTCGAAGCCCAGCTGTTGAGTTTATTTCAGTGTATATATAGGAAACTGGTTGTTTTTTGTTTTATTCTCTTTTTATTTGTTTATTCATGATTATTTTTTTGCTTCTCCGAGACTCCGACTAGAATCTCGGGTAAGTCGTAAGAGAGAACGAAAAAACAATGAGAATGACACACTTAGTTAAAAGATATTAAAAAGAAAAAAAAACTGAAGAAAATAATGGAAATAACAAAAAAAAATGATAAAAAAAAAAGTAATTTAAAACATAAGAACATGTGTAATCTAATGTTTAGTAGCGCGTTTACGTCGCTTGCGCCGTATTTCTATCGAGTCTAGCTTGAAAACGAAAAAGAGTAACCCTCTCCCGGTCGATTTTTAAGGTACATCGTCCTCACGTTTCGCAAGATGGTTTCATGACCTTTCCCTTTCTCTCACACACACATACCCACCCATCTACACACAGCACTCCCACATTTTTTTTTTGAAATTCTATCCTTTTCTCCGAAACCCTTATCCTTCGTGTAACTTTTTCCTCATTCATATCTTCATAATCCTGCATCAAATCGAATTTTCATTCCTCCTTTGCGTTTAAAAATCATCGTCGTGCACGTGTTCAACGATATTGACGATTTGTGTTGTATAAATCTTCGAGGCCCACTGTATGCTCGTCGTTTGTAAATAATCTGGTAATTCTTTTTTTCTCTCATTTTTCTTTTAACTTTTCGTTCTTTTAATTATTATTATTATTATTTAATCAGACAACTTGCGAGTCAGTTAAAACGACGATTGAACTCAATACCGAAATAAATACGTAATGTGTTAACGCGACAAATTAATTGTTAATTGTCATGATAGGCAAGATCTCCGAACACGAGACAATTCTTTAAGCTCCAAATCGATAAAAATATACAAACGAGAGATTATTTATTCTCCTTTTTGCAACAATTAATTGCGTAGACAAACGAGAAACCACAGTTTCGTTTCCAATCGTTTCGCTATATTCCAGACAGCTTAATACTAAATCTTCAACTCTTACTCTCTACACCACAACAAAACAAAGAGTAATATTTACCAATAATCATTATAATATTGTTATTACTATTGCTGCCAATCTACGATACGTCAAAACAAAGTAAATGGATCGCAGTAAAAATCCTTTATTGGTTAAATCTCTGCTTTTCTAATGAAGGGTAGCGATTGACGTAACTTTTTTGTTTTCTCGTTCGCTAGTTTACTATTTGAATAATCTTTTTTTTCTTTTTAATTACTCGATCCACGCCTGTCCGAGGAGCATATTGATGCAGAGGGCTCTTGACAATCGTCTAGCAAATACCGTATTTTGTACATAGATCGAGCTTTTTTTTTTTATTGCTCTCCCTCCCTCCCTCTCTCTCTCTCTCTCTTTCTCTTTGTCTCTCTCGGAAGTTTCAACTTGAGATGCGAGGATGTTGACGAGTGACATAATGCCGATTATTAATTTTACGATTTTAGAGAGAAAAGAAGGATAAAAAAATGAAGGAAAGAGTCCTGCGCAAATCGTAACTCGGCGGACACGCGAAATTTGTAAATTCCATTATATTTTCTCACAATCAATTGCATCTACATATCAACGCGTTGCGAAAGATCGATAACGACAGCTGTCAGGGAAGTAAGCGAAAAATCACAGTTTACCGAAAGTAAAAAATACGAAAAAAAAAAAAATTGGAAGGAACGAGTTGATCGAAAGCGTTTATCGTCGATTAATTTTCGAGGCTTATATTACGACGAGGGTACTTTAAAGTACGTGCCGAAAAAAAAGTGGTGGGAAGTGACGCGACGAGTTAAACAGAACCGACTTTAGACGGATGATTTTTAGAGTTTTATCAATGTTGATAATTCAATTTTTATATTTTCAACGATCATTTATTTTCTTTCCTCCTCTCTTTCTGTCTCTTCTTCTTACATTGTCACAATGCCTCGTTTGAAAACAAAAATAGATATTATAAGGACGAAATTGCTTCTCATATATAGATAATCTTCGTTCTATCGCAAATTTACATGTATTTTATAAATAGGCGATTGAAAAAATGAAATGAAAAAAAAAAAAAAATAAATAAGTAAATAAAACAATTTAGAAAATCTAAGGAAATAAGGAAAAAAACAACCAAGAGATTAACTAATTTCACGAGTTCTTGTATCGTCGCGTTATATATATACCGAAATATACGAAAGGACAAAGTGCTCATGTCACTTTTCATGTCCTTACACGAATAAGTTATTTATTTTATGATCTTATTTTATTTTTTTTTTTTTCGTTTGTTTCTCTTTGTATTCTTCTGGTGAGTATCGATGTGAAAAATCTCACGAAGGTTCGACGAGAACCTTCAAAATTAAATATCAAGAAAGATCGACGTGTTTTTTTTTTGTTTCTGCATTTAGAGATGAAACGAAAGTGTCTTCGAATCTGACCATTCGTTCGTTCTTACCATTAATTAATTTTTGCCTATCAAGTAAATCGGCAATTTCTTCGATTACTTTCCTCTTATTTCCTTGCCTTTTTTACATCTCGGAAAAACATTTAAAAAACTATATCTATCCTCGACAAGGAGTTTGCGTCTTTAAATTTTATTTTTTATCGAATAATCATTGTGAATACACGAAAATCGTGACGCGTCAGTTCATCTGAAGAAACAAAGTACAATTTGTGCTCACGAATTGTGGAAAATATTTTTCTTTTTGTCTTACGAAACATGAAACTAGTTTTTTTTTTTTTTTTTTTTTTCAACCAGTACACAAGCCTGGAGCTCCTGATATTTCGACTCGATTCCAAAATAATCTCAATTAAGGTAGTACAAGTTTGGTGAGAAACTCAAATGATTTAATGATGCAAAGTTTGTACGGATTACAAAGAACTAAATAAAATGGTTCCAATTACAATTGTATTTTGAAAATAGTTTCTCACGAATCGGCCTGTCGAATCTTCGAAGAAAATCAGTTTTTGTACAGCGCTGGCTCACCGGTACTATCTTAATCAGGCAAATCGAGGAAACGAGATTCTAAGTAAAAGCGATAGAACTCCATCTGCTCCTTTTTTTTCGATTACAGATTATGAAAATTACCAGAAAGAAGTCGAAATATAAAACAAACAAGAAAGCCCTGAACGCGCAGTGGTGAGATGAGCGAAAGAAGAGAAAAAGGCTCGAGACTCGTAAAATGCAAACACACGAAGTTTCAATTTCACACGCCATGAACATAGATTATTGTTATTTATCTTGATAATATATTATGCAAATAAATATACGAAAAAAGGCTCTGGCACACATATTGATTGATCGACTTCGGCAAAATGTCTCGTAACTCGTGAACCGATTGATAATATTCGTCTTTAAAAAGAAGCGAAGCAGAATGCGAAAAAATAACCAGCGAGTTACCAAACTTTAATGGATTGAATTATTGTTTCATTTCATTTTTTTTTTTTTTTTTTCCATCCGGTGAAGAATGATGAGCAGCAACGACTGAAAAAAGTCGAGCAAAAAATTAAAAACCTTAAACTCTGCGTGAACGACGAGTCTCCACTGAATTTATTCAACGCTGTCCCAAATAATATGACGAATTTCTGTTCATCCTCTCTTATTTTAAGATGAATCCCACTTGCGAAACGAAACAACGTTTAATCGGACGATTTGAAAAAAAAAAAATGTTAATGACCGAAGCCCTTGTTGAAAATCTATCAAAAAATAAAGGGAATCTTAAGAAAAAGCTTGAATGCCACTCGATCGCGAACACATTACACATACGGAAGCGCCAATGTGGGAAATTTTTCTCTCCCATGTAAAATACTGAAAGTCCATATATAAATACTTATATAAATTTATAATTTACCTATAAATATATTATTATTATTATTATTATTATTATTATTATTATTGTTCTCTCGATTTAAAGTCGGATGAATTAGCATATATACATATATATGTACATATACGTGTATGTGTGCAAACTCACATTGAATTTAGTAAATAACGATAAACATTGATGCTGTTGTGTAAAGAAAGATGATTAAGAATACCAATATAAAAATGAGTAAAAAGAGAAAAACTCTTAAATATCGTATACCTCTTGCTTAGCATTTTCATCATCAATGTCACGAATTAACAACTTTTCCTTGCCTCCACATCATTCGCATCCCTATCACGTTTAATAAAACATCATAGGACAAACTTACATCTAATGATTGTTTGTAAAAGATACTGAATAGTTATGAAGTTAATGTACATGCGGACGAGACGTTTCACGCTGAACAATACGGTTTTAGGTTTTGGAGTGTGGTGAAAAATTTCATCGAAGAATTCCACTTTCTTCAAAGAAATTGTTTTTTTATCGGACAGAATTTATGAAAACGCTGCAGTAAATTGCTGCTTTTTTTTCGTTTCGAAAAGGGTTGAAATGCTTCCGAGAAAGTAAAAAATGCGCGAGAATCGAGGATAAAATATACGATTTTGGGACTGAGTTGTTCAGCGCGAAACGTCTCGTTTTCGATATAAATATAAATATGTTTACGTATCCTGAGTGAATATGTGGGTGAATATGTATATAAATCAATACGCGATGAATGAAAGATTGAGAAAATTTGGACAGATCGAGAGAATCTGGAGTATATTACGTGAGTGTGAAACGATGGGAAAAAAATGTTGCAAAACGACTGCGTCGATCGAAAAAATTGCTTTGGGAATCCTATCGAATAATTTCTCGTGCGTCTCTCTCTTCGTCCGTACGATCAATTGTCAGGAAATTTATCTCAAGAGCTTTATCACGATTTCATGGACCGGACCAAGTTCTAAATTTGTCGATTTTCATGGGCCACTTTTCACAGATGAACAAATGGAAGGACTCGCACGAAGTAACGACTTTTTGTAACTACCGAAAATCGGATTTTGTTGCGTTTTCCGGTGTGGAATGGTATACCTGCGTTTGTGTGTGTGTGTGCGTGTGCAAGAGAGAGGATCATGAAAATTAGTTTAAGGTGTTTTTAGTGCCACGGGATAAACGTTGTATCGATTCGTTATTTATATACAGAATATTGCTCGTGGAACGGAATCATTATTTCACGATCGTTCAATTTCTAAGGTCGAAGAACTATTTCCAAAACTAATTTTTTCGAACGAGCTCGAAACGAAACTGAATATTCTTTACTTATCAAGAAAAAATTTTCATCATTTTTAGTACAAATATTTGAAAAAAAAATTTCAAGCTTTTTTATTCTCTGAAAGTGAATGCATTCGAAGATCGACGAGAATATATTTCTTCGTTGAATAATCTAGTATGAATTTTTTAGGTGCTATTTAGTCAAATCCATCTATTAATCGAAGAAATTAGAAAAAAAAATAAATAGAACGAAAAAAAAGTCACAGAATGGAATGTGCAAATGTCGTAAATTAAGGAACTGGATAAACCCTTTGAACTCGAACGATTTGCAAATTAGTTGGATGAAAAATGATCTCGTTCCATGGAAAATATTTCGCATATAAACCGTACAGTAATGACGAGTGCTAATTGTTAAATTTCTGAAATCATCGATCGCTCGCTGAGTTCACAACAAAAAGAGAAAGAGAGAGAGATCACGATAAGAGAAAAATTGGAAACTAGAGGGAAAGTGAATTTTGAAAAATTCAAACTGCCAGCGAACGAGGTGAATGACACTTCAATAACGATCATGGATTCTTTATTTTCTTGTGAATTCAGCAAACGAAAATTGCTTTCAAGGAGTTTGACAATACTGTACAAAGTCTTGAAAGAGAATATAAGTTGTGACGGCAGCAAAAAAAAAATTACCTAACGATAAAATAAAAAAAAAACTCAATCACCCTCATTCTAGGATACAGATCGTATTGAAATATAGAAGAAAGCGGAGAGGAAATTACGTGGACGGATAAAGAGGGGAATAATCAACTCTGAAATGAAAATGTTGCAAATTTACTATCGCTACAAAACTCGAGCGAAAGAGAGAACCGAAAAACCAAATGTTTTTACCAACCGACGAATTCGCTTCCATCAAAAGACCACGCGCCTAATTGAAAAATATGGAAAAGTAATTATAATCGTTTGGAAAAACAGCAAAAAAAAAAAAATAAACGCACTAACAATCCCTTACGAAATCGAGATGAAAAATAAACGAATGCATACATTTTTGTCTCGCTTACGACGTAACGGAAGAGAAAAGTGAATGATGTGCACCCATTCGACCGGGGATGGTCCATGTGCAATGTAAATATTGGGAAACTCAAGAAGGTCAAAAAATAGTGGCTTACGAAAGCGTTTGAGACAAAAAAAAAATGGCGAGACATTTATTTGAAATGAGAAAGTCCCATTTTTTTTTCACCGGATCTACAAAAGTCGAAAATTCCAAATTTATAGAATTTCACGAAAAAACCAAATCACGATCGATTCTCGAAACGTTGATCGATGAAAAATAAAAAAAAAACGCTTCCCGTTAATATTCAATACTAGAAACACACACTTGAAAATATTGTCAAACGAATCTCGCGATTCCGAATGAAGCAGAAAAAGATTATCGAAGTGACGAGAGATGTTCGTAGTTGTAAAAGCGAAATATGGAAAAGCGACGATAAAAAATCCAGAACGAAACAAAGACTATCGAGAATGAAAGCAGGGAGATTTTTCATAAATATAAAACAAACTGTAAAAGCAGAAGAATGAATATAAAACGAGGTTCCGTGATGAATTCGAAACGCGATTGAATTCGTCGGCTTCGCCACACACTGCTTTTCTCGATCTGCATAAACGGAAGTATACATACATGTATGTATATATATGTATAACGAACGCTAAGCCAATTTTCGACATCACAATTATCTATTATACATATATCATAACATAGAAATGAAGAAGAATCAAGCAAAAACAAAATTGAATTAGAAAAAAAAAAAAGGAATTACGATGAAGCAAAGAGAAACACGGGGAGTAAAATCTTTCGTGTATCGATGGTTCCAAAATTTCGATCCATTTTTAGCGTTATAACTCGTGAGTGTATGATAATAGGAAAATTGTTGAGGCGTAAAGACTACTGCGATTGAAATATTAATAATAATAATAATAATAAAAATAATAAATAAATGAATAAATAAATAAAAATAAGACGAACAAAGAGTGCGGGCAAGAAAAACTACGAAAAAGACGGAGCATGGCTATAAATACTAAAAAAAAAAAAAAAGCAGCCTATGCCTGACACTATGACACTAGAGATGTTGAATGAATACGGCGCGAGTTGAAAGAGAAATAAAAATAAAAATGGAACGTATGAATGCATGAGCGCATTGAAACGAGCGTTTGGTGTGAAAAAGGGAAATGAAGAGAGAGAGAGAGAGAGAGAGAGGATAATAAAAATATACCGAAAAGGAGTCTCTTCTTATAATTAGCAAAAATGAAGAAAAAAAAACAACCTAAAACGTATACATACATATATATGTATGTAATATATGTATACACTATGCGCATGTATATGTATGTATAATTATACAACTGCACTATACGATAATTGTAACAATTATTATTATTATTATTACGATTATTCTCATCATTATGATGATCAAACATTACGACAATTATTATTATTATTATTATTATTAATATTATTATTAACTTCATTCTATGGATATAAATAATTATATAAGCTGTTCGTTTAAATCGTTTATTTCAATATATATTTTTTTCTTCCTTTTTTTTTTCTTCCGTTTTTTTTTCAATGTTTTTAGTTTTACATAATGAATGAATCACACATAGTTGATACGGTAATTGTAGCATACTATTGAATGTGTTAACGCGAGAATCGACCGTCACCTCAACGGTGGACGCTATATAATACTATTATTGTACATTTTTGTGGTTTATTTAACAATAAAACATTAACAATAACGTTGAGATGAACGTAACATTTATTCGTCGATAGCGGTTATAGAACAATCGTGATTTTTATCCTCGTGATTCATTATGTTTTTAGGTTTTTATCGTATTAGAAAAAAACAAACGATATCGGCAAAATTTTGGAATTAAAGTAACGAAATATTTTGGTGAAAGCGAAAAAAGCTTTGGGTCTAATGAAATTCATCAAATCCGTATGAAATAAAATCACCTTTTTTATTAATTAGACGGAAAGTTTGAATTTAGTACTTGAACGCTTTGAATTCATAAATTTACCCGCGTTACGTGCAGAGACCTCTCCAAACAAATTTAAAAAAAAAAACACGATTATCCTAGTTACAAATGTGTCCGCGAGATGTCGACTGCACATTAATCCTGCGCGTTTCGTCTGTTCATCGTTTCTGTGACAATTGTAATTTTGATTTTCGCCTATTCACGCCGCGATAGCGTATACAAAAACAATTATTTTTTCTCTTTTATAATTAAGAGTAATTTTTCTGAAAACATCTCATCGAGATGAGCTCCATCGGGACTGGGGTAAGCGAGATCGAAAGATTTTTATTCAATAATGTGTCATTTCCGAACCAAAGAATTTCTTGATGTCTGACTAACCTATAAAATTTTCAGTATGATCTTTCGGCATCTCAATTTTCGCCGGACGGACGTGTTTTCCAAGTGGAATATGCACAAAAAGCAGTTGAAAACAGCGGGTACGTTCAATTATGATGGTTCTTTTCATTTTTAGTCATTTCGATACAATCTTATTTCACTTTTGTCATCACCATTTTCAGACTTTTGTCTCGAGCTTTGTTATTTCCATTTGTTCCTTTTCGATACGTAATCCACTGTCTATGATCGTTCTTATATTATTTATACATCATAAAATTATTACCCCGTGATTCTTAAGTTCCTTCATCAATACTAAGAATTGTCAAATAATCGTTTTCATTTGTATCACCATATGAACCGTTGGATGACAAAAGATATTTTGTTTATCAGTTCCCTTGTTCTTGAATTTACTAAATATACTAAATTCTTTTTCTAGACTAAATTTTTAGAGCCTAAAATAGCAGTGAAATTTTTGTATCCCAGCCGTGCCAATCTTCTGAGTTGTGTTACAATAAATGTATCATTGTCGTATCAATATCCAATGTCTGGCCATGATAATTGAGCACTTTTTTTTCAAACTTCAATACTAAATCTATGACAACAGTTGAATCTTTTTAAAAAGGAACAGTCAATAATTGTTTGTTCCTTAATTTTTCAAATTCATCAATAAAAAACAATTTATTTTCAATTGAATTTTCACTGCTAGGACCGTGATTGGGTTACGAGGCAAAGATGGAGTCGTTTTTGCTGTAGAGAAACTAATCACGTCGAAGCTGTACGAACCTGGTGCAAATAAGCGCATATTAAATATCGATCAACACGTAGGGATGGCTGTTTCTGGTTTAATTTCGGATTCGCGACAAATCGCAGAAACTGCAAGATCCGAGGCTGCCAGTTATCGAACTCAATATGGAATTGGTATTCCTGTAAAATATTTGAATGATCGGGTAGCGATGTATATGCACGCGTACACTCTCTATTCTTCGGTGAGGCCTTACGGATGCTCTGTCATTCTTGGTGCTTGGGACGAACTTGAGGGACCCGCGATGTACATGATCGACTCTTCGGGAGTATCGTACGGTTATTACGGATGTGCTATAGGTACAAAATTGATTTTTCAATCGAAATCTTTTCACTGAATTTTGCAACAAATTAATTTTTATCGTAATATTCACTGTTCATCGGTAAACGTAAAATACAATTTTTCCCTGGAGAATTTCAAATTGTTATTTCGAAATAATCGAAGAGAACATTTCACGGATACAGTTTGAGCGTTGAATGAACGAAATTACATTCGTTTTGAGAATAAAATTCGAATCGTAGCTGTTCAAATATAATTGAAATTTGATTTTTAATGTCACAACTTTAGGCAAAGCGAAGCAATCGGCAAAGACGGAAATCGAAAAGCTCAAACTTGCCGATATGACGTGCAAGGAATTGGTGAAAGAAGCAGCGCGCATTATTTATTTGGTACACGACGAGTTGAAAGACAAACAATTCGAACTGGAGATGAGCTGGGTTGGTGCACACACCAAGGGAAAACACGAACGTGTACCGCAGGAGGTCAAGGCTGAGGCGGAATCGAAAGCTCGTCAAGCGATGGCCGAGGACTCTGACAGCGATACAGAAGACATGTGAAATTCTTAAGTGGTACAATATTTCGATTTTTTTATTCTGGTACACCAACAATGTCCAAATTGTACTCGAATAACGATCGAGCTCCGTTATTGCATAAGTCATTGAATCTTTTTGTCACTGGTAAGATAAACAAATTAAAGAGGTACACTTTTTTCTTTATTCTTCGTTTTTCGTTGATTTAACAACGAACCTATTCTGACGTAACGTTGCCATTGTAACATTCTTCCAATCTACCAAGGATTTTCGTATCAAAGAGAGATCTAACGAGGAACAAAATGCTTCTGTTTTGTGGGAAAATATATAATCCTCGAATAACAAGCATCGTATCTTTCATAACTTTTGTCAATTAGTACAGCAGGGTTTTAACGACTCATGAAATATTGCAGAGGCATTGTTAGGTGACGTATCGTTGTTAATTAAGCACTCGTAACACGCGTTTACTTTCAAAGAACCCCCTGAAATATATCTTTTTTCCAATGAAGAACAAGATCCGGATCAAATTATTTTCATCGCAATTTTTCCTCTTTCATTCAATTAAGAACGTTCGGTTCTCGATACTCTTTTCTAGGTGTATGTGACTCGACTTGTTTCATAAAAAAAACTTTTAGACTTTCTGGGGGTCCTCATCTTCATTCATTTCAAATAAGTTGATCATAATCAATATAATTCGAACAAATCGTTGCTTCGAAAAAGTGTTAAATCATGCAGACATTTGATAAAAGATAGCGACAATCGTATCTCGGAGAAACAAAATTGATGAAAAATTTTTTATTTACGAATTTTTGTTTTTCCATCATGAAAATAGTTTGTGATTGAACAACGTATAGAAAATAGAGAAAGTGAAAATGAGATAAAAACATAAATTGTCATGGGATTCTTAATCCGTGTAAGCTCGACCTTTTCCGAAGAATAATCCGTAAAAAGCTTTTCCTGAAATCGAACCCAGTAATACCGAATTCATGAAATTTCCACAACTCCATTCCAGGAAGTATTTCGAGTGATCTACGGATTAGTATTATAGATTTCCTGGAATGAGACCGTTTTCCAATTTTTAGTAATACCGACAATCTCACCGGTTCTTCCAAGTTTTATAAATTAAACAGAGAAAACAAAAAATGGAGAATGAATTTTTACATTGCGTCAGAAATTTCAGGTTTTTTCCGTTGTCCCGATGCAGGGCTCTGGAAAATATTCATATTCGAATGCAAATTAGACCTTCATCCAGATCCATCACTTTTGCACCTCAATTCTTTAATTTTTTTAAAATTTATTGCGCGTTTGGATGTTGATTGAAAAAATGAGCATCAATTCGCGTCTCCCTAATTTTATTTGTTACATTTGTTTGCTCCGTCGTTTCTTACCTTTTTTTTTTCATTTCTCGTTCTTTTTCTGCATTCTTCAGTGCAAAGCGCTTTGAAGCAGGCGAATTTCACAGTAAATTTGAGCAGGATCGTGAACACGTATAACAGACCCCGAAAGTATTGTTCGACGAAATTTCTTGACGAAATATCAAACAAAAGTTCTGTCTGCTATACATCCACAGATGTTGGAAAATGTTGTCTGCGGGATCAAGACTCTAATGCTGTTTTGTTCTTTTCGTCATATTCTGACACATCGTTCTATCTCGTAACAGGAAACTTTGATTCGTAATTTGCGCTCCGATTTCGTCAACTCCGTTGAGAAACGATAAGGACCCTCTAATGAGTCTCGATCCCAATTTCTTGTCCATCTTGTCGATTCAACTTCGGATTCCCGACAAACTATTCATCGAAAGTAAAGCCTGCAAAGAGATCGGAAGCGACCCTAATCTTCGTCAACATAAAATGTTCCTGCTGTGTGATAATAAGATTTTGTAATACATCTTACTTTTCGTTTTTTTCGTTTGATTGATTTCATTTGATGATTTATAAAACGAATTTCTCAATTTAAATGCTCTTTTCGGTAAATCCGATGCGTTTTTTTTTTCATTTCTTTTACTTTTATCAACAATTTTTTGCAGTCTCATTCGATCACTCGGTCCTTTGTTTGTTGTTACACGGTATCGATTTTCGGTCAATTGATTTACGAACGAGAACCGAAACGCGATAGCTATCTAAAATTCTGGATGAAATTCACAAATTTTGATACAACCGTTTGAAAGATTCGTCGAAAAAAATAGAAACACAAAAGTTTGGAAGAAAATAAAATTAAAAATTAAACGTTATTCTCGCGTTCCAATTTCACCAACAACCACATTTTCTTCTCGTGTTTTTAGGTAAATTCGAATAATTAAATTCTTATTCTTTTTTTTTCATGTAATTTTATTGCAGCCTTTTCGAACATCATGACGTTTTTTCGAGTAAAAATAATTAAAGCCAAATGCAGTCGAATGGAAAAGCGTCCGAATTCTAATATATATGTCAATCATTGGGAAGAATGGTTGCTGGAGGAAAGTTCCGGTAGAGCGAGGGTTCTTTGACAGTTTCATCTGAATGCATGAAATCTTTTATCCTCTTCTACGAATCACAGTATATTGTTGTTTTTGTTTTTTTTTTCGCCTCTATTTTCCCGGCTCAGAGTCACCCTACGTTGCTTGGTTACCATTGAACGAGGCACAGATGTTACGCGATTTCTTGATACTTTTTTATATCTAAAATTTTGATGAGACCATCATATTAAAAATTAGTTTGCCAACAATGTCAAAGCATCGATAAAATTTTCCTTATTTTCCAACAGATTTCACCTCTACGAACTTCGAGAATAAAATAGAGGGCAAAAAGCCCAATATTTTCAGCCCTTAATACACGTTAATTCACTAATAATTGCAGCTCTGCTCGTAGTCTCCGAGGTCGCGATTATCGTCGTACAAATTCGTTCGAAATCACCTTCGAGATACCTCGAAACAAAAGCTTTGGGTCTATACTCTGTTCCATAATTATCGAAATAACTGGCGTTAAATTTACTGGACAGAAATCACCGTGCTAGAAATACCTCGAGTTCGTAATCGTTACAATGAAGGAGACGAAAAATATTTTCTTATTTTTTAACGATCCAGTCCAGTAAACCTTGTTTACCGCGTTGTTGACGTAACTGTTGTCGATCGATTATTGATTCGATCAACGATTTTTATTTCATTGATAAAATATATAATATCATCAAAGTGGATATGTCGACTGACACTCGCGTTTATCTCTCGTCACATACACGCAAACACAAATCCAATTTTCGTGCTGTTTTTTTCTGTCCTCCCCTTGAATATTCGTATTGTTTTGCTATTTTGATTGCCTCGTAAAAGGAATGACGTGCCCGTACTAATTTGCATGTTCATCACGTCCCACGATGTTGTATATTGAATGAAAGTTGCTGTTAAATTTCCATTTCTTTATTGAATTCGAAGCTGTTTCAACACTTTTATTAACTTCGTTTTGTCTACTTCGAATTTTATCTCATCAAATTTTCATCGAGCTTTTGAAATTGGCGATAAGGAATATCACTTTTACAGACACTGAAAAAATTCGTATCGCGAAAAGGGACGATGCCTTTTTTTTTCATCTAATATACATCTGCGGCGTGTTATTGAGTCGAGATGAAAAATGATGAGACTTACATTTATTTTATTTACTTTTTTTTCCCCATTTTTTTCGAGCTTTAACGAAAAAACGATCCGACGTAATCGGTTCAACAAGATGACTCGACCAATTCTACTCTATTTTTATATATATTCCGGTGAATCTGAGCGACGAAAAAATATTGCCTAAGACCGAAATATTTCCTTTTTTTCTTATCGCGATATTCTGGAAAAAGATCGAAGGCACGAATTGAACGGTTGATTCGATCGTGCGTCGAATACTTTTTTTTTTTCGTAGTCAATTCCAGTCTCGAGCTCTCGTCACTTATGCTCAAACTGTATCGAAGTATCCTCAAAAATGAAGGAGTTCGTTTTCAGTCAGACTCAATATCCACAAGTTCAGAGGAAAAAAGTGTTCCGATAATCCGAATTTGGATTACGGAAGATCGAAAGCATCGCAGAGTCCGATAAATTCGAATTTTTTAAGGATTTATTCTGCTTCGCATCGAAGCGATTGCAATGAAATAACATTTTTGTCTCGACTCACAATTAGTTGAGAAAATACTGATTCGAAAATTATTCATCCACGTATATAAAATCCGAACGAAAATATTGACAAAATGTTGTCTGGTGCTTAGTCGTACTCGGAACGATTAACGGTAATTGCATGCGAACGAACAATAAACGAAACAAAATTCGATAACGTTTCGCTGTTGCATCGAAGAACGCCGAAGAACCATTAGCGAATCGGCGACAATGCATTTCCGTTTATTTATAATTCTCCAATTTATATTCGGTGACGTTTAATACGTATTTTTCGGCGATCCTTTAAGTCCCAGTAGATTTTTCATTGAACGACGAATTCTTATTATTTAAAATCCCTCGCACAAATTCAATAATCCACACGATTTTATCTCATAAACACGATTAATAAATAGCGAGGAGCATAAATACACCGCGTTAATTAGAGGCGCTCTGATTTACCAAATTTCCTTCATGGAGTGGCGGCGAAAGTGGATCGGGGGGGTTGATAACACCCCTACGATCGCGTTTCTCCATCGAGACAAGAGCGCATGCTGCTGCTGCTGCTTTCAGGGAGAATTCAGCCAGTGGGGTGATTCTCCAACTCCGGGAACATATATAACCCAAGCAACTATGAACCTTCGCCACTTGATCTTTGGCGAATCTCCGCGCAAAGGTTTTTCCTGAGTTCACGTGAGCGCGAAAGTACGATTCGTATCGTTGAATTTTTCAAATTTTGGTTATTCGTTTTTGTTTTTTTTATTTTTTTTCTCGAAATTTTTCATCACTCATGATCGCAGCGATTCGCGATAACGATGAAATATCGTACGTGAGATATGTATAGTGTCGCATTATTTGCATCGGTTCATCGGAGTTATTGGTAAAACCTCGTTTTTCATTTCGTTTTAGTTCTTGTTTTACGAAACCTCAAAGTGAAGTGATTGTTCTTTCGTTGTTTCATTAATCTGATAAAAAAAAAATAATAATTCATCTCGAAATGTCTAATTACTCGTTGATCATGGATCAACCAATGAGCCACGCGAGTTATCTTGGCATAGCAGTGGCCTTAGGAATCATCGGAGTTGCCGGATTCACCATGAATTTTATGGTCATATTAGTTATCATAAAAGACTGGCAGGCACTCTGGACACCAATTAATGTGATAATCCTCAATCTCGTGGTAGGTTCCTCGTTATTTATTCAAAACTTTTTTTTTTATGACTGTAATCAGAATCCGTTTTAATATCTTGCTGTAGCATCGTTTCTCTTTGACTCTACATTTCAATAAACGTGCATGACTATCCTCGACAGAGAATCTCGCTGACTTACGCGATTCTCGATGTTCTGGCTTTAATCAGACTAATGAAAGGACAGTAAAGTGCAACGAATGAGCACGTGATTCAAAAAAAAATCCTCAACAAAATTAAGAAAGTTTTGAAACAGAAAAAAAAAAAATATGAACACAAGGTGAAAAATCAACAAATTTTGAATGAAAAATAAAAAAAAAAATATAAGCGTATACCAAAACAGACGAAACATCGATGAGCGAAACAAGGAAAAAAGAAACAAAAAGTGTTCAAAAAGGCCAATGAAGGAAGAATTGAAAAAAAACAAAAGTATTTACAAATTATTCTTATTCGAATTGACAGAAACACCCGTTTATTGCAATACTCACAAAAGTAAATAAAAGTTTTTCAAATATTTTCCTCACTCGAATCTGTACAGAGCGTGTATTACGCTCGTTCCGAAATCTCGTTAGATTTTACCTAAACAAACGAACGAAGAAAGGTCATGATGAGAATCAGAGCGAACGGATGAGGCACCTAATTCGAGTGATGAATGTTTGTTATGACTGCAAAGCGAAGAAAATCTCCCACACTTAGCATAAACAAACAAGCGAACGTCCCTTCGACGTAATTGATAATTAAAAAAAGCACACAAACTCATAGACATAAATATATTGATTGTACATCGATATCGGAGTATATAAAGACGATGGGGAATCAAATGCGAACAAGGTAAAACGCCAGCAAGAGACAAACATCAGCGTCGTTCCAATTAACCGGACAAACACGAAGCACAGATATTAAAAACGCTTCAGAAACGACAGACTTTACAATTAATAAATGCGAATGATCAGTGTGCATGAAATTGACGAATAAATAGACAAAGGAGTATCGGAAATAGATGTAAATAAAAAGTAGAACAGAAAAATTAAGTTTTAATTAGCAAACGTCATGCACCTCAATAATTAAACGTCACTGAAATTAATCAGAGAAATGTTGAAAGAGGATATTCCTGGAGCATCAGGATTGCATCGAAATTCAAATAATGTTCAAACGAACCACACAATTTTCACATAAAATCGATACCCATGACCGCGATCGATACCACAAAACGATCAAATGATTCGGAAAATAGTAATCGCGGAATTAAAGGCTCAGGAGAAACGAGAGAATGTCGACGTAACGCCACTGGTTATTTCAACGGCTTCATTATCATCCATTCAGATACAGCAAATAACGCTTGAATCACTGCTCTGTCATCTGCGAACAGCCTACGGAAAATCAACACATGATGATTTGTTTACAGTATCTGGTAGGGAGCAAACATATTACGCTCATGTTATTAGCCAGCCAATTTTCCCATCTAGTTTTGTGTCAATAATGATACACTATCAGTCTATCAGACGGCTCAAGTTTAAAAATGTAGAACGAAGGAAAACTGAGAATCATTGACAAAGCAAATTCGATTCACAGGAGTAACGAAATGAAGGAATTGTTGTTTAACGTGCGATATCGTTGATAAAATACCATGCAGATAAATGCAGAAATGAATGAAATTTTAAAAGATCGTAAAACCACAAATTAATTTTTATCAAAGAGAATCCTTATTTCTTCATTCTAGTGGTAATTTAATAATTGAATAACGCGACGAGCTTCGAATTATTAATGTAAAGCGACAGCAGATAAATTCTCTTGGTAATTATCGATCGAGAAATTAAAAACGCTTTAATTACTCGTCTTCGATTCTTACGCGTCGCCAAAATCGAGGAAAACCGATAGGACGATAAAATTCCGGTCACAATCTATTGGAAAATCATTTTTCTTTCACCACAACGTTCCTTCGGGAAGATTTTGTCTCCCTCATTGAACAAAAACCCACGCAAAACGGACCCTTCGACACTGCGCACCCTCGGGGCGTTCGAGCATTCACGAACGTTCAGTCAAGCAAATTGTCTACGCGCGTTCAGATATTGCTCTCGTATAGATTTCTTTTATCTTTTACATGCTCACAAAATATCCAGCGGGATTTTATTTCTGATGAAAACAATACCAACAGCGATATCTCAAGGGACGAAGAACGCGCGGAGTGTGAGGAAAAAGAAACGTTGGAAAATGCACTTCACTTTTCCTCTACTCACATGCTGGGCAGCAAACTCTTGGAATTTTAATTGAAACTTTGTCGTAGCACTTTTCTCTGTATCGATATGCAGTTTTTTTTCTTTTTAGTTTTTCAATTATTTCTCAGTGTATGCTTTACAGGGAGAGAAAACAATGTGAAATATTAATTTGGCATCGCAGTTCGTGACCACCGTATCACCCTTCGGATGACTTTTCGAAAAACAGCGCATTTTCGTTCGAGACGTTGAAGCATGAATCACAATGATTATGGTATTTTCAATGAAATTCAAACGAAAAATGTAGAAAATGTAAAAAAATAAATTTCGTCATTGTCGTGTAACTCAAAATCGATCTTAGTTTCCATCACATGGTTGAAAATTTATTCGGTATTAGAGTTGCTGCATGAAAATGATGGTACTCGCGTCCTCTGCATCGGTCGGATACTCGACTTGAAATAAAATCATCGACCGGAGTGAAAATTCGATTCCGATCTCATACGGTATAATATAATACGATCGAGGCAATTTAAAACTTTATCATAAATTATACCGAGCGCCTTAATACGATATGCCTCAAAGTGAAATATATTGCTGCTCCACAGAATTATTACGTTACGAAAAAATTAAATAAAAATATTGTATTTTATTTTTCGTTGAATTTTTTTCCAGTCCCATTATGAAATTCAATTTAAAAATGACATTTTTACTCCGGTTAAATATGCGCTTTATTAAACGCATATTTTTTTTTGTCGGTACAACACAATTCATGCCAAGCTTGGGAAACATTTTTAATCACATATTGAAGCTTTCATAACAAATAAGACACTTTTGTTACAACTTCGTTTGTAAATATGGAAGAATAAACTACAGGTTCAGTATATACTCGTAGCGCGTAATTCGCTAAGGGAATTCTCGTAACAAACTTTTTATACTATTCTTTTTTACATCCCATTTAATTAGATAGAAACAGAGAGCTAAGAGACTCTAGTTCTTCAACTGTCTTCTAACTTCTAATCTTTTTTTTCATAATCAAAATTAATAAGATCGAAGCGGTGAGCTAGAGACTTCGCGGTCGAATGCTTTTTTCTATGAATATACGAAAAAATATTGGCAATCGTTATCTTAGGTTTGTGAAATTAAATTTTTTTTACCTATCATTAAAGTATTTTAAGGCTTCAAAATGGATGTACTCAGTTCAGGATTAACCGAAACGAAAAACGTCCTCTTCAATATCGAGTAGCCTGAATTGATCGGGTTCTCATATGGAGCTTAACTCGCAACCGCTGAAGTGGATCTCTCAAGCTCTTAACATAATCTTCCCAATGTATAAGCGGTTGCTTCCCTGCTTTTGGAGGATCGAGCATCCGCATCGATTGCTTTTGAAAAAAAAAAAAAAACTCACAAACTTTATTCCATAAATTTTTCCTTTACGGCGAGCATTCCCGAGTGAATTTGGAACAATAACATCGAACCAAAACAACGAAATGAAAAGCAACGACGTTCGATGACAAACACACAAATCATACATCCAATATTCCATAAAACAAAAGATTCTCAATTCGGAACTAACCGTTTCACTAAGAAAATGAAACTGGCTGCCAGAAGCATGCGTTGTGTTTGCTTTGTAAGAAAAACGATGTTGAAAGTAAACCCAAATACCCCGGCTAAATCGCAGAATCAAATGCACTATTTTTCTTAAACGTTTACTTTTCAAAATAAAAATATAGTTTCGTCACTAAACGGTGTTCTTGTTCTCGTCGATATTTTCAAGAACTGCAATTTTAATTATATGCTTCAATAATCAACACGATTGATGTCATCATCGGTTTTCAAATCGATCGTGTATGCTCAATTAACGGTTCATCTTTCAATTTTCCTCGAATGTATAAATTTGCACTCTTCGAAAGTTGACAAAATCGTTGACTGGAACAAGACACATTTTGTCAACGTTTCTAAAATTCTACTTTTTTCAAACAAAAAAATGCATGCACGCATCAGACACAGTGTCAAATGAAAAATTATTCAATTACATGTCAAATTTTATATTCATCACTACTCGTTGATAATGTTCATTAAACACGAAAAAAAGCTCATCAAAAAGTTTACACTACTTAAGAATTTAATAAGCAAAATGCACACGAAGTGGTGCGAAAGCAGTTTTCATGTTGATTACTTCGTTTCGGACACAAAACTGACTTTCTTATTGTACTATTTGTACAGAGAAATGTCTCGAGTTCTTCGCCGAGCATACCTGAGTAGTTAGCTGCACGTTGAATAAAAGTTCAAACTCTCTACTCTCGGTTATCAACGAAGCAAAATCCTGGATTAGAGTCAAAGTGGTCATTAGGGTTCTGACTGTATTTCGAAAATCTTTTGAAACGAAAATTGTTTATTTACAGAAATAATGCGAAAGTTGTCGAAAACGAAAAAGAGACATTTGTTCGTTTGTTTGTCAATCAATTTTTAAGTATCAAGATCAAACTTCAGTGTGAAATTCGTGTGAAAAAGATCAAAGATCTGAGTCACGTGAGACGTGAATTTTTCATGACCCAAAAGCTTAATATGTCCAAAATGATTCACCGGAGGGAAGAAGCTGAAGAACGAACAAAATTTGATCACTTTTCCAGGTGGGTGATGCGTTAGTCGCTGTACTTGGAAATCCCATCGCTCTTGTGTCAGCGATTAACGGAGGATGGTATTGGAATCACCAAGTGTGCGTTTGGTAAACGAGAACATATTTATAAAAATCAATCCTTTCTTTAAGTCTCATCATTCGTTGCAACCTTATTTCTCATTTTTGTATTATCATCGTGACACTCGAAGAACGTGTAATACGCGATCGTTTAAAAGTCGTTAATTCGTTCGAATAAGAAAATTCAATAGACGTATCCAAAAAGTAAGAAATAACTCGAAAAATCGCGTTGTCAAGTCGTATTTCAGATCGAGAACCTAAAGACCTTTAAATATTTGAAGATTCTTCAATCACAATGCATCAGCGTAGAAAACGTCGATCTCGACGACGTGTGACGTTGACATAAAGTATTCGAAGATTTCCCTTGCGATTCGATTCCGTTGTCTTGGCTTTTGGCCCAAGGACCCTAACGACGATGTAAAGTTTGCTCAGAATTCCAGACCCTCGTAAAATCGAACAGCCCTCATAAAAATATCAACGTTAATACTCGAAAAGAAAATCTTATTGCGAAAAATAATTATTAATAAATTAAATTCGAATATAATTTTCTTATTTTCAGAAATAAAATAACTAATAATAAGTCTTAAGAAACAATGTGGAAAAACCTAAAAATTCGCTTGACGTGAACGTAATTGCACAAAGTTTAAATAAAATATCGCCCAACCATACATTTTGCTAATGTTGATAAAAGAGAACTTCGGGCCTTCAACCATTTTCCATTGGACAAATTGAAACTCGTTAACGAAAATATACCAAAAATACGAAATTGCTGTTCCAGCAGGAAAAATCTTCTCCCCGACGCTTTGAATCACAAAAAAAAATGGATAAATTTGTTGAATCGTTCGTCAAAGAATAACATCAGAGTGCAGGGAACAAGAAGCATTAGCCAACAATTTTCAAGACTCGAGATTCCGGGCCACTAATTGCTTATCACTTTATTTGCCAGGACCATTATTAAACCGAATTCCCAATGACCGTGCCCCGCTGTCGTTCTAATCGGTACTTTTTCTGCTTCATTTTGCCCCCCCCCCCCCTCCCCCCCTATATTCGAATTATATGAATACGCACTCGTCATTATTGCAGCAATTAAGTAATTGCCATGAAAATGATGGAGTGGAAGGCACATTGTGAAGAGAAAAATCATTGAATTTTGAAGGTACGCTTTTTTGATGTCAACGATTGGTCTCGCGAGTATCGGCAATCTCACCGTTATGGCAGTCGAGAGATGGCTGCTCGTCGCACGGCCCATGAATTCGTTCTCGATAAGGTAAGCGGTGATATCATTAATCAAAAGTCATTATAACGGTGCATGTGCTAATTTCATTCGAGTTCTGCGTCTACAAATTGATACGAAAACCGAATTAGATCGTAATTGAGTCTCTGATTATTCGAAGCTTCGATAAGCTCGTGTCACTCTCGATTAACCACTCGCGTACTCTCTCCGCAATTATAAATAGCTAATGAATTTCGTGCGGGAATTCCACAGAGGATCAACGTTTTTAATCAAAATTCGAAGAACACCAAGGGCGACAGGATACTTTAAACTTTTTATTGTCAGGCTCGTACGAGCGAAGAGTAAGAAAACGTAAAAAGTAGCCGAGTTCGTTGCGCGTATAAAACGGTCGAGCAGTAAGCTCGAGTTCGTTTGTGCGTGAACGTGGTAAACTCGAATGATCCAAGATTTCTCGCAGTTCAAAGCTGCGTCTAAGTTTGCCTGCTCTTCAAACTTTCAATTCTATTTCAAATTAAGAAAAAATTGACTCGTCGAATGGACCATGAAAGGAAATAGATTAATAAGATCTAACCCGATCGTATCTTTTGATAATTATATTTACGAAATTCATAAAAAATGATGAAAATCTGGTTTTGAACAGAAGTCACGAGAAATGTTCTGATGTATAATAATGGTGAAATCGATCGAAGAAATCCTTTGACTCTTGATTTCTAGCTTAATTAATGGATTCGATTTTTTAATTAAATGGGGATTATTTAATTAAATGGGAATTAGACGTTGAGAGGAATTCCCTTCATCGTCTCGCTCCATCCACTGTTCATAGATCGTCGAACTCCAAAGCAGGAGGCAATATGCTCAGATTATTTGATCATTGTATATACGCGGTTCGTTGCTTCCGGTAGGTACATTATCAAGAACACTTTGGGTCTTTGAAATTCATCCTGGTCTTCCACCAACATGAGAGAGTAAAAAAATGACTTGTAATTGAGTATTCATTGCGGCCATTTGATTGCACAAAATCGTCTCGAAATTTTTCTTCGCGATTCATTTACTCTGCATAAAAATCGAAATCATCGAAATTTCATTTCATTCTTTCGATCGAGCTGCAACATCAGAAAGCTAGAAGAACAAGACGTTTTTTAAGAAGATAATTATCTCCGCTTTTCTCCCTGTCTTTGACGATTATTCGTTCAAGCATAATACTTTTCTCTCAAGGATTATCCCGAGTGTAAAAACAAAGTTTCACGAATAATAAACGCTTTTATCACAGGACAAGAGCGAGGAAAAATTTCTTATCCACGATGTATATAAAGGAAGCTGGAAAAATCTATTGTTCCCTCGAGATAAAAAAAAAGCTAACTAGTATCCTCTTAATTGCTCTTCTTGTAAGATGCTAAACACCAATTAAGCTACATTTTTCTCTTTCAAATCCTTAGCTAACATTTCTGATAAATTTATTATGATTAAACGTTATCGAATTTCATGACCAACGGACGATTATAACGAAGAACATGTATCGATATATCAGTTAAGCTGCCGAGGATATCGACCGCTTCCCTGAAAGATTCTGAATGAGCTTGCAAACTAATCGGAAAGCCTCGTTATCGGTTCTCTTTAAAAACACCGACGAACATAACGCGATACGTAAAATAAATTAACGAAGCGTAAAGGAAACTAACGAGGCGACCGAATATCGCGATACACTTTTCGTTAAGTTCGTTCTTGAGTATAATAACAAGAGTTTGAATCTTGCAAAAATATTAGCCAAGCAATAACGTTATATATATAAATCAAAGTCCCATTAACCGTAATCCGTTCCCAATTGCCGGAGGAAGTGAACGAGTAAAAATATTATGAAACAGAATTTTGTGAAAATGTATATTGAACGTTCGAAGGTGTTAATTTATCCTTCCGATAAAATGAGAGCTTGAGCAGCCTTTTTATTCGCAAGAAGCTCATATTTAGACACAGATATTTTGAAATTATGCGATAACGATCGAGTCTCGATCTCATTAAAAACGATGCTTTCAAAAATATTGATTAAAAATGCTCGTAATGATTTAGGCCATTTGATTACGTTCATCGAATCTTCGATATAAAAACTCTCGTGGGTTTTCGAAGATTTTTTCCAATACATTTATATTCAGAAATATTTGATAAAAATAAAATCGAAAGAAAGTTTTTCAATCATAATTTGACGTGCTCCGGTTACGATAGAGAGAGAGAGAGAGAGAGAGAGAGAGAGAGAGAGATATCTGGTGACTGTCTATTTTCCTAAGAATATATTCTCAGCACGTTTCAATCAAATGACGTATAGAACCGTTAACAATGCACTTCATTCTTGGATTTTCCAAGTCCAGAAATATGAGATCCATCATTCTAAAAAGACAATAAGGTCTCACAAGCTATCAATATTTTGCTACTGAGCTGCGTTTCAATTTGAAACACACGATGCCGTACACGATTAAATGCACCGGCGCAAAGCGAAACGAATCATTTTCTGTTGATCGCGTCATCAGCCTGTCAAGTGAGAATGATTCATCGTGAGACAGTTTTCAGAATTACGTTGAAACAGTTAAGAAAAGGGCTGATCTGTTCTGCGGAATAGTTTTCCTCGCATTAACGAAGAATATTATTTATCGTTTGATATGAATAGTTCAGGAGCCGCGAATGAACGATGTTGAATTGAGCTTTTGAAAAATTCATGCGGTAAAACTCGATCCTACACTCTGCTTTCATTCAATTTTCACATCCGCCCATGCAAGTTCATTCATATGTCAACAATCGCAACGAATTCTCGTCTACGAGAAACTTTCGTTCGGCAAAAGTTTCAAGTTCCAAAACATTCGAAAGTACAAACTTGGGAGTTGAAGTCGATGAAGTCGTAGAATCCAGTATTTGTGTGCATCGAAGATATAAATTCGTGTTCACATCTGCTGAACTCTGGCTTCAAGTGCTCGTTATGATTGGGAAGCTTATTGGCTACATTTTCCTTCGTTCGAACTTATCGACCCGGAGGGTCCATTTCGAGGGCTCCTCTTTTCTTTCATCATGAAACAAAAAATAACTTTCTCTCCTGTTACTCAAGCGATGAGTGTGCATTAATCATTGAGTGGCAATAAGGGAATATTGGAGAAAAGAATATAGACTCGATGAATTATTAGCAATACATTTACGTCGGATGTATTATTTCGTCGTATTTTATTGCACAGCTTTCATCGCGTGATCGAAAAATGCACAGTTTTATAGAGGACGAGCGCGATACAAAACAAAATTCATGTAAATAATTATCTGATCTGCGATGTATCGATATCGGTGAATTCCCTGATAATGAAAACTGCAGTTAAATAATAAAAATATTGATGAAAAATGTTGTCTCGAGCACGAAAATGAATCCACGAACGTCGAGAAAAATATCCAATCTCGGGAAACCGATAGTTCAAGTCATGTCATATATAGAGGCTTCGACGCTACCGATGATCAAAGCATCGTGAAAAAGCCTGACAATAGTAAAAGCAAACATTTTTACCGCGAAATGAATACTTTTTTGATTTTTTTTAAATCAATTTTAACATCGATTCCAAAATGTTGCTGATATACGTTATGATTCAATATGCTATTGCTCCATTCCAGTTGAACCCTTGACTCGCCTACGAAGAGAGCACGGTGTTCAAAAACCGTGAGAAAACCTTTTTAGTTGTAAAAATATGGAGAGATCAGATTTCTTGAAGCTTCGAAACGCTCCGAGAAGACTGAAGAATGTAAAAGAAAGAGAAAAAAAGTTTGACCGATGAAAATCCACAGTTGCGAGCTGAGCTCGAAGTCAAACCCGATCGATTCCAGATATCGGATGTTAAGAGACTCTTGACGGAAGAGCACTCGATTTCATTGTTTTTCTCAAAGTGCCATCATTCCTGTCTTCTGAATAAACGGATTGGATTTGATCGATCATAAAAAAATCTCGAATACAAATTAACCAAAAATATGACGTCGATTAAAATTCACTTTCATTCAATAAATCGTATTAAATTTCATGAAATTTTTCATAAAGTTAAGTTCAATCGTTTGAAACGACGGATTAATTGTACCGGATTTTCGATCGATTTTAGCTTCGCACTTCGTGTGGCTAGTGGAGTATGGATTTATGCGCTCTGTCTTTCGTTGCCACCACTCTTCGGATGGGGTAGTTACGGTCCAGAAGCCGGAAACGTATCCTGCAGCGTCTCCTGGGAAGTTCACGATCTCGAAACTATGAGCGAAAGTTATATAACATTTTTAATGACGTTTGGTCTCGTTATACCGGTCATTGTCATTAGTACGAGCTATTTCGCCATAATTTTAACGCTCAAGAAGGTTAAAAAACGAGCAGGTAAATGTTTTTTTTTTTTTTTAATTCAAACTGCGCTTGAGAATGAAAAATTCTTTTTCTATTAGCGCGTTACAAATATTTTATAACAGAAAATTGAAAGGGATTCGAATCGTAATTGGCAGAATTTCGACTCCCTAAATAATTCCTGATAAAAATGAGTTCGATTTATTTGGATGTTCGACGCAAACCTTGAACCGATGCTCGAGCAACAATAATTCAACCGAGATCACGTTTTTATTCAATAGAATAAAGCAACCTTTTATATCTGACGAAATAATGAAGCCCTCCAATCATAAAAATAATAATTCCGCGATACAAAGTCGATTCAAAATATTTTTTTCACGTGTCTCTTGTACGAAAATCGGATTTTTTTTTCTCAAAGGATCAAACCGAACGAAATACAAAAAGCACGTAAAGTATATGATTTCAAAAGAATTTGAAAGAAATGGGGAGCGGTAGAATGATATCGGAAATTGCAGGTTCGCGAGGAAGAAGGGAAGCAAAAGTAACGAAAATGGTGGCGTTAATGATCATCGCGTTTCTCATTGCCTGGACCCCATACGCTGCTCTTGCCATGGCAGCCCAATATTTCAGCGTAAGTAGCTTAAAACATTTTTGTTTTCTAACAAGCCCCAATCACTTTTTATGCCAAATTTTATTGAACGTTCTTGCAAAGAAAAGTTGATAATAGTTTAAGCTTCATCTATCGATTCTTCGAGCCATTATTCATCAATCGTTACGAAATATTTCGTTCGATATTCAATTCAACGTAAGTAGCTTAAAACATTTTTATATCCGAGCAAGCTCTAGTCGCTTCTTATTTCAAATTTTATTCAACGTTCTTGATAATTTAAGCTTCATCTATCGATTCTTCAATATCCATCATTTATCAATTGTTTCGAAATATTTTATTTTCAATGTTCAATGAAAATCGAATTCAAATGAAATGTCTATTCAATCATTATTCCCAGCAAAACGACTCAATATTTGGAGACGATTTTTTGAGTATTCTTTCACTGAAAATCTCAACAGAATTGAGCCTGAAAGATCATGAATGTCTGTATCCATGCTAGAGATAACTTTGTTCACATCAATCACATATCCATCGACGCAATTCTACCCCAATTACAGAGGTTACTTTTCCGTACTATCCAATCACCGCTGATGTTACATAACAGAGAAAAAAAAAATTAGAGCAATAAAAACAAGTTTTTGATTGTCGATGAGTCGTCACGTATATATTATAAAGTTGCACAATCACGACGTATCTGTACGTAATTCACGTATTTCCAATGTGATTTATCGACCCAATAGTTAATTAATTTGAATTTGTGAACCCTTGTTGCCCAGAAGCTAAACCAATTTCAATAAAATTCGTATGGACACGAATATCGAGTAAATCGACAGATGTCGTTCCACACAATAATAACAGTGAAACAATTGGATCGTTGAGCCAGCAGGGGTTTCTCAAACATTCGTAAACTGACAGTCTAAAAGTTTTGGAGAGAAAATATCGAATGATTCACGAAAATGAGGGCAAAAAAAAACTCTGAATTACCAATTATTGTTTCATTCTTTTTTTTTTTCCCAAAAACTTGAACGCGCATAGTGAACGTGATAAAATTTCAGATTACTTTACCCGCGGAGATCGCGGTCGTACCGAGTCTCCTGGCAAAATCATCGATATGCTACAATCCGATTATTTATGCGGGTCTGAACGGTCAATTTCCTCGTTCGTTTAAAAAGATGTTCGGCATACGGGAGGCAACCGGTCGTCCGGGACAAAGCGAGGCTACGGCGATGACGACAATGAGCAGACCCGAAACCGCCTGAATAATCCATTTCAGCAGCATAAACTACGAGACTAATTTTCTTCTGACGTTGAAATGTCAATCATGAGGAAAAGTATCAAACGGAGATTAGAATATCGATGAGCGTGAGTAAATGTTCGAGAGAGGTCGAGTGTGAATGCGTGTCGTGAATGAGAGCTCTAATTCCGAATTTCAAAAAGATTATTTTTTAAGGGTCAGAAGGGGGAGGGGGGCATATGCACTTGGAATTATTAAAAAAAAAGTGACAGAGTGCAAATGAAAGTTTCGAGAAGCTTTCCTCGTTGAAAACATGAATTTGCCAAATTTTCACTATTTTTTAATTAGCAAACTGTGATGCATATAGCTGTGATACAACAACGCGGAGGAAATACGTTTGGAAATAACGTTTGACCGATACCCGGTTGTAGCTTCATCACAGATCGATCAGAAACGTAAAAAGCAACTTTTGCGGCATCGAAATTCGTACTGATATCTTTCTAGTGCTCCATACAACTTTGAAACTATCGGTGATTGAAAAGAACTGGCGTTTGATGGAAAATAACGATTATCGAAGCAGTATTCACGAGTTTTTTTGGTCTGAAAATTAAAAAAAAAAAAAAAAACTAAGAGCACTAAATGGATCTCAGAACAGAGGCCAGAGAACTGTGCAACGAACGACCTCATCATCAAACTGCAGATGAACCGATCGAGCGATTATTCGAACGCGTTGCTTTCATTATTTCAAGAGCTTGAAATTTTCGCGATAAATTCTTGTCACGATGAGCTTTGAAGATGTATATGCCCCCTTGAATGTAATTGCACATTTCGACAGACGAGAGATGTAAAAAAAAAATCATAAATCTTCGTTATTTTAGAAGGTGACTGATGGCTTTCTGATAATAAGCATCTCTGTGTAAAACGCGTTCATCGAGTAAATTTACTGATGTACATAAATATCATGAACTTATTTTCCAACGTTTTATCTCACGAAATGTTTTTACTCGTGTTTTCGTGTTTCATTTTCAAATTTTTTTTTTGTTCCTGTGTACAGTAAAATCCGCCAACTAATGTGATAGGAATTGAAACCGTTTGAATCTTTTTTTTTTTTATAGTATTTGAAATTGTTAAAAAATGATCCTTTCAAAGTTCAAAACGTACGAACATCGAACGAGCTTTATGAACGAGAAATTTCAAAAAAAAATTTTTTCATAATTTCGAGTTTTAACCATTGATTTTTTCTTGCATTTTTTTATAACTTGAAAAAAGAAAACAAATTTCATGTATATTTTTTTACATTTTCGAACAATAATCAAAACCCATTGATCGTCGCTGTCACACGCACTCGTGCACAGTAAATAGTTAAATCTTGGTGAGTATAATATATTGAACAAAAGATACAGTAGCACTTTGAAGGTAGAAAGTATTGGGGCAATTGTCCGGGACTCGAGTACATAGGGACGTTTGAAACTGTAGCGCGTGTGAGGGAGGTTGAAACGCGTGCTAAATTGACTAATTTGTCAAAATTTCAAATTTTTTCAGCTCTCTCAAATCCTCGGATAGCTCCTCAAAAAAAAAACGAATTTATGTGTGAAAATATATTTCTCTTTATATGCGGCACAGGTGCTAATGACATATTGTATAAATGAAATATATATTTTTCATATTTTCCAAATATTTGCCAAACGTATCGAATGAATTCGAATTTAAAGGAACTATTGTTTTAGATCAAAATAAAAAAAAATCGTACATAAGTAGTGTAAATTCGAGCAGCAAAAATTCTATGATAAGGCTCTTCATATCAATAAATTATTATTGGAGTAAATAGCTCACATTCATTATTTTACTCAATATTATTAATCTTTCATGCATTCATCATTTTTCGGATAATTTTTTCACCTTTGTTAAAAAAATAAACTGTAAAATATTCATCACACAATGATCGAATGATTTTTTTCTAATTTCACTCGTAATTCCGCTGTATATAATTTTGTGCAAAAAATCAGTGAACACGCCGTCGTTTTCGATATTTGATCCATTTATTCGCGCATCGAACACAAAACCTGACCGATCGAAAGACAAAAAATGATTTTGTGTTTCCTTCTGAACAAGACAAGGTTTCCAAATGAAATGTATATTGTTACATCAAATTGTCGAGATTATCAATGAAAATTATTTTTTCGAGAAAAGCGATTGTAACTCATTTTCGTTATTGAACCGTGATCCAAAGCATTTTTGCGAGCGCACTGTCTGAATGTTAGTTGATTATCGTTGCCAGAAACTCAGAAAAGCTGCCGCCTCCTGCACAACGATCGAAAGCATTAATTACATTTTTGTACACTTTGCATAGCAGCAAATCTTTTCGAGAGATCAAGATTTTAAGACTAAATTTGTTAAAAAAAGTAAACAATTCTGAATAATCCGAATCCACTTTATTATATAATTTCATTTCATTCTATTTTTTTTTTTCGTCATTCCAATATTTTCGAAAGCACTTGAGAATATGCTTAGCCTCGCGTATATCTCTGTGCAGGTATGAGGAACAATGATGATATCATTTAGTTAGCATAAAAAATGAAAATCTGTATAAATCGAATAAATAAATTGAACTGTTAAGAGTGAACAACAAAAAATAAGTTTTTTTTTATTATAATAATAAAAATATCTTTTTTTTTTCTCTTTAAAAAGTAAGTTGAAAAAAGTACTTGGCCACCGGAGTGTTTGCAGTATAATAGAAACATAATCTCTCCAGTTAGCTGAGCTCATAACTTCACGAATGAGTAAGCGACCTCAAGACTCAAGAGTAACATATTTTCGATGTCAAAAGAACGAGAGTTAAAAATGAAAAATGGTATTTCGAAACAGAATTAAAAATAAATCGGAGCCATTGAAAAGCAGTCCTTTCATGAATGATAACAGAGATTAAATGCTTCGCGTCGTTATTAACGAATGACTTCTTTCATGAAAAGTCTTTAAGGTCATCAGAGAGAAAAAAAAGAAACGTTTTTGGCATGAATACAAAAGTGCATATTTATATATACAAATATATATATACGTTGATTCGAAAACATTATTATGTCATGTGTCTTACTTCGCGTTAACATTGCGATGAATGATTATGGCGTCGGAGGCTACATGCCCGTCTACTTTTCAATGTTGATGTACGAATTTACACACAAATGCGAAAGAAATATACAGCATCGAGGTAGGTACGTACGCGTCCGCGATCTATATGTTCTCGATTCGTAACACCTATCCACTGAGTTATGTGACAAATTACGGTACTTGCGGCGTACGAATGTTCATGTCATGCGCGTTTATGTACAGTACAGTTCATTGCATTTAGCCATAGACGCGATGGGGAAAGTGAAATTACCCACGCGAAACTTTTATACGCGTTCGAATCGTCGCTATATATCACGTCGAAAATCGCGCCAACAAGAAATCCGTAAATCCTCGTCATTCGAGTCCCGGAGTCTATTTTCTCCGGTTATTGAGCTTGAAACGAAATTTCTCGACAATTTGGCACCTTCTCTGTGTGTTTGCGTGTGTGTGTGTATGTTTGCGTGAACGATGATTACAATGAAATCGACAGCAAAGAAAACAACGACAGTTGTTTATAATGAACAACTTCGTAGCTGCGTTTTAATAATTGATATTTAAAAAGTTGATAAACGTTTATTCATATCGCCGATCTACAGGTGCGCTTTTCTAAATTCTAATTTCGATCTCATATAAGGCTTCGACTCGGTTAATTCGCATATGGTGAGAAACCTCATTCAGCAGATATGCGTTCCAAATTCGAATCGACTTAAACTAGCTGTCATACGCATCGAGTGTACTCCCAAAGATACTTTTATTGGGTGCGAGTATATAGTTAATCGCGCTTTAAAACACACACGCGTGTAGTACATATTTCATGGTGCACGAATCTTATAGCTCAGCGGAATTACAAGTACGCTCGGCGCATACGAATTTTATTGTTTCCAATCGCAATGCGGTATAAATATCACGAGATATTCACTTTTTATTTTTTTTTATTCACTATAACGATGCGGTGATTGCTCGAGCAGGCCAACGACGCGGTACTTTCTCTCAAATTACCGAAAAAATGGGGAGAATCCAGTTCGCGCTTTATTTATCTGGAGATCGCAAAAACGGCAGTGAGAAATGTCAAAATTTTAATGGAATTTGACTCCTTGGACGTATGATTCAAATCAATTCTCACACAATGTTGTATTCTGCATTCTTTTTTTTTCTTACTATCGCGAATTATTCTCAAATAACGTCACGAACAATTTGGACTTTCATTTTGTCATTGAAACACTCGGAATTGAGTCGATAAGAGCGAAATCAGGTCTTTTAAGCAGACCCAAGTAGGACTGGCTTTGAGCGGCACAAAAATCTCTCATTCTCGTATTCGCTGGAGCGAAAAATAACGGTCATCGCGCGTCAACGACGTGGCGCCTGTTTCATCGATGATACTGTAAAAGTGGCAAGAAAAAAGGAAATCTTGCGAAACATCGAGAGCCTCTCGAACTCTCATCGTTCTACATTCACGATTCCCTCTCGAATAACTTCTCCCCGCTCTTTCGTTTCAATTGTCCACTAAAACAAAATTGCTTCTTGAAATTTTCTATTGTCCGAGATTTTATACTTCATTGATTCGAGCACTAAACACACTCATATTTTCTCTCACTGATTTTCTTCATCGAAATAAAAGTTTGTTTTTGATATTAGTCGACGATCGTTTTGGGTCTTCGGATAATTAACCTTCGGAAAGTTGAAGGAAAAACGTAATTGGATATGAAACCAAACGATTTTATCATATCCAATCACATTTTTATTAGAAAAGCGAATTGAAGGAATGAACATCCTGAATCTCTCGTTGCAAAATCATTAGAACGCACTCGACTCTGTTTATTATGTGTCTTCGAGTTGCAAATCGATGATTTTCCATTTAACAACTCGGAATAGAGCAATTTTCGAGCTCTTGCGTGCTTCGTGGTTTCGCATGACGATGAGCACTAGCGACTCCCCTCGTGGCGGTCCAAAAGTTTTGCCAAACTTGAAATATTCAAGAACGCCCGATACTTTCACAGATACAAATGGACGAACACCCTAAAAGATACAAGAACATCACCCAAAGTTCCCATATTGGAAGAGACATCAGGCGCACACATCCGCTCAAATTAATGCGTGTGTAAAGGAGCGAGAAGCACTCAACTCCTCATCTGTTAAATCCGAGGAGACGTCAAGCATTTACCCATTGTTGGCATATGATAATTTCCTAGAATAATTTTCAGTTTAAAGACAAACATCTTGTTGAGACTGATGTGGGGATTCTCGCGAAGAGTGAACCGGGAAATGTGCAGCGCTAACCGTTTATATCCCTCTTCGTAACAAAACCACGCGAAATTCTACGTACAAATAACTAAGTTTTTCTTCAAGTATTTCAGCATAAAAAAAAAGAGAGTTGAACAAACGTTTTGTCGGACGATGGAAATGGAGTTTCAAGAGTTCTAATTCTATTACACTGTTATTCTCGCGTTCATTTTGCATACTGCGGAATCGTCTAATTGTTTTTATTCTCAAATATCAGTCGCGGAGACAAAATAATTACGGAACTGAATTAAAATTTGTTCCTTAATTCAATAAGAACTTTCAACTTTTTTAAACGTTTTCAAACGTTTTCGATTCTGTACGTTTGTAGGATTATTATTTTTAAACGAATTTTCATATTATAAAAAAGATCCGGCAGATTTTGTTTCAATGTTTCGAAAAATCAAAACGAACGTCGTTCAAACGACCGGAATTAAGCGTTGCAGAAGACGAGATTTGATAATGTTTCGAATAGTTGCAATTTGACTTTAACCACACGAAAGATAAACGGAAGCTTGAATAGTGAGCAAGGAAAGAGAGTTCAAAATAGCTTGGTAGTCTTCGCTATTATATCGCGATTAAGTTTAAGCATACTCACGCGTCGTACAGCTATATCAGATAAAAGTTGCACGAATCTTAGCTACCGTTTCTATATATAATTGTTTGTCTGAAATTGAAATCTGACTTTCATCTCATAGCCGAATGAAACTTAATAATTTCTTCTCTCTTTGTGTTAAACTCGCGAAACGAAGTGTTCATTACTTTCGTGATGAATGCAACGTTTCCGCGTATAACCGTGCATATCGGAGCAGGTTAAAAAAGATAGATACTTTCAAAAACGTATTCGTTGGTTCTGTTCTCCTTTGAAAATTCGTTGCATATTTTCTACTTTTCTTTCGTTCTCGAGTAATCGTTTTTTTTTTTTTTTCAGTTCAAAGAAAATAAATATTGTTTCTCTCCAAACAAAGAACTTGCGTTCTCTCTGCAATTGATTCGAAGCGAAGAAAAACCTCTGTTCCTCTCGTTATCAAATCACAAAACGTTTTGTTTTCCTTTCATTCACGAAACGCGGCGTGTCTACCCGCATCCACTTTCCATTATTTTCCTCGACGTTAGAGCGTTATTTTTATTTTTAATTTTTTTCAAATTCTCCAATCGGAGAGTGTCCCGTTACGAGAAAGAATCACGAGGTTCGTATATACGAGAACAATATTTCCGCAGGTGCTGCTGGTATAAGAGCAAAACGTTTTCCTTTCGGTTTATACGTATTGCCACCACTACGAGACACGAGTCTCAGGCTCTCTTCGAGGTGTACGCAGACAAGAGTTTGAGACAGAGCCACCCTCAAAGTGGGAGTAAACTCTCTCTCTTGGACTCAGCTGATCGTTAAAGCGAGCGTACTGGTCAGTCAAACTTTCACGCTTCGCGATATTCGAAGTTGTTTCACGTAGCGCGGGCGTATCACCGTTTAATATTATGAGGATATCTTCGGCATGGTAGACAATCGCGACATCGAACTGTCATCCGAAAGTTCAACAACAACAAAAATGTAATATTGCATTTTCCCGGAGGAACAAACTTCCGGCAAACTTTATCACGTTGAGAAAGAGCCACGAACTTTATACCGAATTCAAAAAAAGTGCGAGTGGTACCGGCGTCGTTTAAAGTTTTAATAACAAAAATATAATAATAGTAATAAAAAGAGAGATAGAGAAAAAGAAAAAGTAATCGTGATAATATTTAAAAAATGTGTGTATATCACGACGAGTCTGATGCAGTTACGGAATAACGATAATCGAAGCTGCGCGCCTCTGCGGATCTCGAGTCGAGTGAACCGGCTACTTCCGGTATTCCGGTTGGTCCCGCGACATCGTGCCATTAATTTTGAAGCGTTTATAAAATTGAAAAGAATTTTTTTCAATTTAAATCGAGAAGCAGAGAGACAGCTGCGATGTGAGTGCATCGAAAAATTGATAAAAATGTCACAAAAAGCGAGCCCGATTGTGTGAATAAACAGTAGAACAAAAAAAAAACGTAATAAAGAGAAGAAATAATAATCGATTTATGAGAATTTGCACACCGACTCTCAGCGGTGAATGGGAGCGGGTCGGCAGCCAGCATAGAGATGATATTGGTGAAAGTTCACGGTGAGGCGATATAGACACGGTTGAAGACGTGCAATAGTCTTGTGCACAGAGCCTTCGGAGCATGATATCGAGATAACGTTTATGTATGTATATACGAAAATCCGAAGTTCGTGGACGAGGCACTCATTGAATTCGTGAGAATTCTTTCCTTGTTAAAAAAAATTCAATGATTATTCTAAACGAATTATGAAAATGAGAGCAACGATAATAACGTTTGAATGATTAAAACTATTTGAATAACAACGACGACGAGACTAATGACGTTAGAAATTTATAGAACGAAAATGGTGTACTTCGTGAAAATGTAAAGAAGACGTCAAAACTAAATTAAACGATCTAACTGAGGCGACGAATAATCTGAGTAGCGTGCGAGCACTGGTGTGTGTATATATATATGTTGCTCTGTAAGTGACAAAAAGCGAGAAGAACATGGATAAAAACGAGGCGATAAATCACATTGGTTTCGGTGAGTTTGGGAATAATTGAGAGCCATGTCTCGCTTTACGAACGGGGACAGGGCTCTTTAAGGCTAATTTGAATGAGAATTCAAAAAAAGCCTCGTGCGCAAGAGATTTTCTCGATTTGTATGGAAGTGTCAGATTTGCAATTGCTCCTTTATACCAATGCCGACGAGCTTCTCCTCTCGATACCATCGTGGTAGGAAGAAGAAAAAAAACAAGACGCGAAAAAGAAGCGAGCAATTTACGTCTATATACACATAATAAATATATACAGATGATTGTATATGTATATATACACACGTATATACCGAGTCGGGGGAGCAACAGTGAGTGATTTTACTTCTCTGGTGTCAGTTTGACGCGAGAGGCGAAACTGAGTAGAGCCATTCACACCAATAATATTTAAGGATCTTAATTCCTCTGGGTTCGCTACATTTTTCTTTTTTTTTCTCTCTCTCTCTCTTTCCCTTTTCTCTTTCATTTCGATCTTTCTTTGGCCAACACCACACTCCCCCACGAATCGAAGCTTCGCCGGGGCGAAAGGTGGTGCAAAAAAATCACGAGAGATTGTAAACTCAGTCAGAGAAAATAAATAACAATAATAATATCAAACAGCTGAATACAGACGATAAAATTCTCGCCTTCGAAATTCATTCTCCGGCTATTAAACTTCGACATCGGACGAGAAAACGAACGACAGAAAAAAAAAAAAAAACTTACGAAATATCCGAGTTTATATGAAATCGTATCGATCGAGAGTGAATTAATGATCGAGGAAACAATTGGATTGAAATAGTTGAAAAAAAAAAAAAAAAAAAAATCAATCGAAAAGATTCATAATGACGAGAAATTCGAGCCCGTCGATCGTTCTTCTAATTATTGGAAATGCACTCGGCGTATGCACCGCGTACAACATACTTTTGGCAACAATGGGCGGTACGAAATCTCACACTGTACCGTTCGTTGCTCTCGGTACAGCCTTGAAATCCAGGGGTCACAATATCACGTTGGTTAGCGCCTTTTCCGGACCCGCGGCCAACAACGATCTACGCGAGCTTGTACCATCGATTCTCGAGGTTCGTACATATAATTATCATCCATAATCGATCATCATAGGTTTTTCTTTCTTTCTCGTTGAACAGTGGAGACGGTTGGAGGAATGAGAATTTCGAGCATCTATTAAATCATCGATCAATCTTTATGATCGGTATTTCGATCTCACGATCGATCTTGAGGCCGATCAGTCTTTTGAATCAATTAAAACGGGTAATAAAAACTTTTTGACCCTCAAAGAAGTAGAATTTCGTGGATAATATAGAAAAAGTTGAAGCACAGACACATAATTGTTCAAAGAAAAAGTTTGAACATGATTACGACCGCCACGTCGAGTCATTCAAGTTTATCCATATTTGGTCGAATTTTTCGTACGAAGAAGAGCGAATCCACGCATGTTTAACGTGACAATTACGAATTAATCGAATAAATTAGACCAAAGTGATAGTTGTTTATTAGTTTTTGATATAAAAATGGATCGAAAACGAGAAATCCTTGAACTCCGTTGAAAATGAATTCCAAAATGTGTGTTTGTGCCACAAAAAGAGTTGAGTTCTCTTCTTATCAGGCGTACGTGGGCAATTATACGTCCGAGTGGGATTTGGTGGGTTCGAGATTCCGTAACGAGCTGCCACTTTCGCCCTGGGACGCTATGAGATACGGCTGGGAATCTTGCGAAGCTTTGCTCCGAGACGAAACTTCGGTTTCCGGTATAAGAAGACCGTACGGTAATCCGAGATCACGTTGGGACGTTGTGGTTCTCGATGGTGCTTATCCCGAATGTCTTCTCGGGATTCTTCATGGTGAGAATTTACCAACGATGATGCTCAACACGGTGAGTACAAGTGTTTGCTCTTTTAACCAAAAGTGTCTCCTCAGTCACTACATCGATTTTGCTCGTTTAGTTTGTATATTTATATATATGTACATTTCTCCGGTTTTCATCAAGGCAAACGAGTCTCCGTTAACTTCGTTGAGTTTGCACACTTTCGGCTTTTCCAATTAGTTTAACTAGTCTGCACTTTGAATGCCGATATTCGTGAAATCCAAGATGGCGATACTCCAACAACGCGAACTTTATGTTTGCGGAGACTCTGCGATTATTTAGCATTTTTTCTTTTTCCAAAGAATCGTACTCGCTAGAGTTTTCTGTACATTTCTGTACAAATTATTTGACGATTATGAGCGTTCGAGCTTGTAGGAAGAAACCTTTTTTTTTTGTGGTCGCAAATAAACACGTTGTGAATCGACACGTCCCCGCGATTTGAAAGCTGTTTTTTGCGACAGCGATTAAATTATTAATACCGCAGGGTTATACCGGTCACTTGCTTCAACGAACATAAAACTATTCTGCAAACACCTTTTGAGACTCCTTCGATCTTAATTTCGTTATTTCCTAAATTTCATTATGAGAAACTTGTTCTTTCGTTATTCGGATATTTCAGAATGGGGAATCGAATTTCTTGAGATTTTCGTTCAAAGTCAATTTAACTTACGTCTACAAATGGAGATTTGTAGACAAATATTATAAACGTTTCGAGCAAGGATTCGAAAAATTCATTAATATTGTGGTTCCAGTGATAAAATTGCGTTGAAAAAAAACTGTAAATTATCAAAGCCCAAAGATTTTCCAATTCATCATCGCTCCCAGCTAATGAGCCATTGAGAATGATGATTTAGTTTCAAATCTAAAAATAATAGGAATTCAAACAACAGCCCAATCGTCACCAACAATTCTCAAGTCTTTATTAAACTCTATGACCTTGAATAAGTTGCTGAAATTACAGAGTTATTATATCATGGTAGCTCATCACACGTTTTATCGATGTATCTGCTCATTTTATGGCCATTCGGACCTCTTAATTGTCGTCTATAAACTTTTAGTAAATTTGAATGTTCGTCGAGTCTCAAAATATATTGGTTGTAAAAATATATTTTTACGAAAGGTAAATGTAATACGAATCGTAAGTTTACAGAGAACTTTATGCAAAGAATAATTCTATTGAGTAAACAAGTTTCGTATCTTTTCGATAATGCAAGACAAAATAACACACGCCGCATGTGCATACCAATTTTATTATGAATGCGTAAAAATTTATAGTCCAAGTATAGTATCGTAGTATATGTAATCAGGGATCGACAACTCGGTACCAATTACAAACCTGAGAACGTGTTATTTATCACCGGAATTACGTAACCGGCGTAACTCATGGTCGCATCTCTGTCCCTCTCATTATATTTTCTCTCGTGACCTAACGGGGGAAAGACTTTCCAGACTTGCATGATATTATGTATAGATTCTGCAACAAGTTCGTGAATGATTGGCTCGTTTATGTCGTCGTAAAATTGTTTTTTTTTTTTTTTTTTAATTTTTTTTTTATTATTGAATTATTATCAAATTTTCAAGCATAATTCTATGAATAAAGATGGAAACGATCGTGATGGAATATTTGTGATGTCATTTGATAATCGATCATTATGTATTTATAACAGAGAGTTTCGTCGTTTGAGGGATAAAGTTGTGAAAACAAAAAAAATTGAATCTCTGACGTCAATGTTGATAGAAAAAAAAAGGAAATTTGAAACCGAATGGACCTGTAGAGATGATCTTAAGAAACATCATTAGACCAGGAGAGTAAAGAGCTGTCAAAATAAACGAAAATTTGTTCGAATGATGGACTCGTGTCGGGAGAGCAAGTAAATCAACGGATTGAGCCTATTTTGTGTGTATTTATAGGCGAATGCTTGAAAACTGCCGCCCGCACATATACACGTTCGAGACAAAATTTGCACTGTAAAGATGGAGTAAAAAAATTGACACCTTTCACGAGATTGAAAGGTGTCAATTCGTAGCCTAAAACTTGAGAAGATTCTGGTTGGAGTTTAGCGAAATCTTAAATCAATATATAAAGACGCTCGTTCTGAAATAGTTGTTTCTCGAAGTCGACAACTTTCGTACGGTCGTTGATGAATTATTTCGTAAATCATTACAGATCTATATATATGATTTCTGAACGATAATATGAGAAACGTCGTGCCTCCCTTATTTCTCGACAACGATAAAAGTGAGATGATTTTTATTTTCAAATAAAACAGGTCGCCCTTTATAGCGGCTCTATAGCGCGACAAGGAAATCCTGGCCTCTGGTCGATCAACCCTTATTTCGGCAAAGGTCTGACCCAAGACATGAGCTTTCCCTTGAGAATACTGAACGCGGCTTGTCTCGCTACACTCGAACTAATGCACTGGATCATGACAACCGGTTACATACAGCCTACGCTGAGAAAGTACTTGGGTAAAGTTCACTTTTCTCATGGAACACACGATTCGATAGAAAAATTCATAAAATTTCAAATAATTATGTACATTCGAAAATATTGTTGTATACATATACGTACGAGAATATATATTTCTTCGAAATAAAATAAAATCGTGATCGAGACACGACGCATTCTCGAAAACGTTTAAACTCCTATTTAAATCGAAATGATGAACACGAATCGTATATTTTTATAGGAAAATTGAATTTTCGTTGACAGGCGATCAAGTCCCCGATGTGAGGGATCTCGTTTCGGAAGTACCTTTGACATTGCAAAACAGTCATTACGCTGTCGCCGATTCTGTGCCTTATCTCGCCAACGTCATCAACGTGGCCTGTCTTCATTGCCGTCAAGCGATGCAACTCAGTCCCGAATTAGAGTCGTTTTTACGTCGAGGTAAATATAATATACGTGTATGAATGTTTCTTCGTATGTTCAGAGAATGTGCCAAAAATTCATATCGCACCTGTCTTTTTCCATGCTCTTCTCATATATTTTACTCCATTTTTTAACAGTTTCTATCGAACCTTCGGAAAAACACTCGATAAAATCTGTCATCGACATTTCTCCCAGCTCTCCCCCTCCCAGTCATTTTATGGCGCTGTAAACTCCCCATAAAACCACTTCCGTGTTCCTTCACTACACACATACTTCGCAAGATTTTTTAATACACCATTTCTCGCATCATTTACCACCCGCGAAACCTTTGATTTATCCCTTGAAGCAATAAAACTTTTCAAAATATTTCTTACGATCGTCTTTTGCCACAATATTTAAAATCATTCAATCCTATTTCTTTTTTTCAAACAATTCAGACGCACGATATTTGTTCTCTTTGTGTTATTTTTATTTTCTTTTTATTGTATTTGAAATCTTTTTTTTTTTCAAATAATTATCGATGAAAAACAGCAAAGTTTGTTGGTAGGATCGTTGGCGCGAAAAATGGAAAAAAGAATAAAAAGAGAAGAAGTTCAGCACCTTTTTCCTTACAATTTGTATGCAAACGATGCTTGGTCTGTTTTAAATATTTCGACGCCTTACTCGCGGAAATGCGTGAATGATTAACTCCCGAGAACAAAGAAGAACACATTTTTCATACAATGAAAGTGGTTTTTACGACGAAGTAAAAGAAAAAAGAAAAAAAAAGTGCGAACGTCAAACATTGCATTATCACAAATCAAAATAGAAAAAAAGCTTCGGAGATGAAACGATAGATCGAGCGAAAAAAAAAGTGACGAGGAAACAGTGTGCAGTTATTAATTCGCACCTTATCCGCATGCTTCCTGCTTCTTCGAAATGTCTTCCCACATTTGTTTGCGATCGAGCGTCAACGTTATTCATCCCTAGATATATGTATATGCAGGCAAGTTTCCTCGAATAATATTTTGCCGAAAATCAACGATCCGGTTGATGAAGAAGATGCTTGAAATGTCGCAATTTCTTACGAATAATTCGAGTACCAAAAATCTCATTATTCCGATTGAAAAACGTATTTGGCTATTAAACAATGCATCAGGATTCCGGAAGCGTTTGAATCCAGAAACAATTAGACCGTTTGTAATTCGTCAAAGGATCTTCGCTCTCCCGAGAGACTCCGAAAGAGACTTCTCTCTAATTCTCGAGTCGTTGAAATTTTCATTCATACAGAGAACGTTACATAATTTAATTCAGTCAAGAGAGAAGTCGAACGAGCACTTTGGGAGCTATAAAACATCTGAGAGATCGTGAATTTATCATGAAGAGACAAGTTTATAAATACGTATACATAAATGTGTTCATGCGAAAGGGAGAAACGGACAGGTGTATGCAACGATTGAGACGAATCTGCGGCGTTTTGAACGAAAAAGTCGGTGACGTTGATGAGCAAAAAAAGTGCCAATGATCTTGGGACTCTTTTTTTTTTAATTTTTTTTATTGAGTCTCCGGATAATAAAATTAGGCATTCATCGCGTTTAATTCCTTTTCTTCATCTTCGTCAAATTCTTTTCGTTTTTTTCTTCTTCTTGTTCAGTGAATTTTTTGATTGGATTAAATTTTCTTTTTATCACTCAGACTTCGTGTACGTATCCATGGGGTCGTCGGTTCGGGCCTCCGGTATGCCTGACGCCCTCAGAGAGATGTTTGTCGCAGCATTTTCGACGTTGCCGTACAACGTCGTGTGGAAATGGGAGGGTGGAAAAATCGAGGGTTTGCCCGGAAACGTGAGAACAGCTGCGTGGTGGCCTCAACAGGAATTACTGGGACATCCAAAAATTCGTGCTTTCGTATCGCACGGAGGTTTGCTCTCGTTGCACGAAGCAGCGTATCACGGTACCCCGACTCTGGTGCTTCCGGTTTTCTGTGATCATGACGGAAACGCGGCGCAAGCTGGTACACACGAATCTTTATATTTACTCCTGTAGTGGCACAAATTTTTATCAATTCCCTTGGTTTTCGCGAATAGAAAATTCTCTGTCCGTAGTATTCTGTGAAAATCGATGCTTTTTTTTTCGAACGTCGAATGCTCCGATTCGGGCGAATATCAGAGCCACTTTCTCGTCCACTTTTTTCAAAGTTGTTTTTTTTTTTTTCATTTTTGATGTTAATTATTCCAACAGAAAAGCTCGGCTATGCCCTCGTGATGGATCTAGCGAGTTTGTCGATTAATGGACTCCGAGAAGGCATTCTGAAGGTCTCTTCGAACCGGGAAAATACGTATCGAGATGCAGCTAGACGGAGGAGCAGTTTGCTGAGGGATCAACCCATGGGTCCAAGGGAATTGGCGGTATGGTGGGTCGAGCACATGGCCCAGTATCGCGGTGGCGAACATCTGAAAAATTCAGCAAGGTACGAACTCGTGTTTGTTCTACTTTTCTCTCTCTCTCTCATCTCGTTTTAAATTTCCCTAAGAATACTGTATCAACACTCCCGCCTTTTTCTCCACTTCTTCCAATAATGTTGGCATAGGAATATTGGGGAAAAAAAAGCCTTTTCTCGAGTACATAGCTGATGGAGACTTCGCGGAACATGAAAAACCGATTGATCTTTAAAACTAATGGAATATTTTAGTGGGCGCTTGTACTCGTTAGATTCGAAATACTGCATCGGAATCGATCCAGCAAGCCAAATACGAATAAACATTTGTTTTATAAACACATTTTTTAATCGCTTCTTCATCGTGAACCGAGCTTTTCCTCCAAGAGTCTGATTATCTCGAAAATTTTCATGCAAATACATTTTTAATTAAGAATTAAAAAATATTTTAATACTCGACATCAAGACTCCGCTGGACATCTCGATCGAATCGAACAAAATCGTTGCTTCGATCGGTAATTCGAATAATCTCATTATTTCGATGATTCGAATGAATTTTTTACGATAAAAATTCTTTTTTCGATCGATTTTTGAATATGGGACAACGAGCGTTTGAAATATTTTTCATAAATCGATGGTGAATGCAACGAGATCATTCTCGCTTCAAGACATCCTATATATTTTCGAGTGAAAATATAATCGGAGCAATAATTCGTTGAATGGTTTTGTTTTTTTGTTTCTGTTGAACAGGCACATGGGCGTAGTTCGTTACTATTCAATAGACGTAGCGGCTTTCTACCTTTTCGTAATAACGGCGCTTCTCTTTTTGTTCGGTAAGCGACCGATACGATTCACGATGACGAGGTTTATAATGGAAAGAAAAAAAAAGTTGGACTGACGACGCCGCATCGCGGGACTGTGATCATCGAGATCAACGACGTATTAGAAAGAAAGTGTGACGGAACAGAATCGTCTCGCTATACACGTTCACCAAATTTTTATCAGCTTTTTATTTATTATCAGTTTAGCTGTTATTATCAGTGTTTTATCGTAGATTTTATCAACCAGAGCGACACCTGTACTATAAACAAATGTAATGTTTAATAATATTTTTTTAATAAATCAAGTATTATGTAATGACGACCTTTTCCCGATTCGTTCGTACGGATTTGAACTGACGAGAACAGATTTTTGTTTCATCATTTTTCGAGAAAATCCAATCGAATGAATAACAATGATTATAACGAGTGATAAATTTATTAAGTCGCTAAACTTCGAGTTGTTAAATGCTTCATGAATTGGAGAAACATTTGTTCGATTTCACGGTATTGTTGGACCTTTTGATTCGCTCTCGAAACTGCAAAATTGCAGTCGATGGAAGACGAGTCTGAGGTTTTTCGTCCGTGTTATCGAAACTCTTACTCTCCTAATAGGAAAAATTTCGTCGAATTATCGAAACTCCAAGTATTTATCGGAGTACGAAGATAAAAAAGAATATTTGTAACGAAAAAAAAACGAAATGGATTCACGAGAATTTAGTCGTGACAGAAAAAAGAGATTTTCAGTTGAAAAAATAATTCGATGGATGGATGAGATAATGTTGGTAAAAGCGGTCAGATACGCGTGTGCTGAAAGTGCATATTTTTGTGAGTCAAATAGCCCGTATCGTATCGGAGATTGAATTTGAGAACTTTCTCAAATATCTTTTGCGAGCATGTTTAACCTCATGATTTTTGGTGGACCGGTAAATCGAGCGATTTTATTCGAGGACTTTTTTCACTGGAGATTTCGTTCGGTGGTCTCATTATATCTCGAGAGAATCGTATGGACGCGCAGGGAGATTGTCGCCCCAAATTGGATCACTGTCGCGAAGCACGAACGATTCGATGCATGAACTCGACGTTGACATCGCCATAGTCAGAATCGTACACGCCTGGGTATAATACTCCCGTATATCGAGAGAGGAATGCACAAATGTGTGTGCGAGGGCAAGTATATAAAGGAAGTCGATGGCCCACATTCGAAACTCGTTTTTTCCTCTCCTCTTAACGACCAGTTTCCCTCGTGATCATTGCAAATTCCCTGTTCGATTTATTAGTCACACGTAAATATATATTACTATATAAGTGCGCGAATCGTTGTTGTTTTATTTACTTTTTTTCTTTTTTTTTTCTTCTTCGTACGTTTTTTCTTTTCGTTTCGTTTTCTGTTTTTTTATTTTTTTTTTTTATTTTTTTCTTTTTCCTCATAAACGTACGAACGCAATACACAAAGTGAGAATGAAAGTGGAACGAGAATATTTCAAAGGACGGTTGGGGCGTAATGTATTTAAATTAAATAAGCTCGTTTAATGAAAAAAAAAAAAGAAAAAAGGAAAAAAAAAAGTAGCGAAAGAGAAAAGAAGAAAATATCCACGTCGCCGAGCTCACGAGTTGTTTCATAATCCACCTTTCATCCTGCATCGTCAAATTCATTGAAATTTGCCGATATTTCTGTTACATTTTTTTTTCTTTTTTTTTTCACTTTTTATTTACGTACGACGTGCATTTAATTTTTCTCCAGGATTAAAACGAGGCGACACGCAACCCATGCGATAAATATCCCTGCTTTCATTCTGAAGCAACAAAAACATTGTTTTCTCTTTCGTTTATTTTTCCTGTTTGTTTTACGTTCGTGCTGTCATTGCTGGAGGCTTTCCCGGCCTCCCTCGAAAACAATTCAACGCATCGACGATTCCATTTCCGTGATGGCCTCCTAGCACCCGAAGTACTCTGTCAGACTTTTGAATTATAGATGCGACGAAACAGATCAAGATCAGGAATCACGAGCTGTAACGTTGGCAGAAATCCGTACGGTTCATCCTGTTTGGAAAATTATTCCAACTGTTTCCTGTTTATTTACAATTGCGAGCGATCGGTGCTTCGATCAGCTTGACTGCAGCTCCGTTTCTATAGAATCTCCTTCAACCTCTTGTCGAGGTGTCAATATAATTAGAAGAAAAAAAAACTTTTTAAACTCCTTGAATTTATTGCGAACCTTTTCCGAGAATGTAATAAATCGAGAAATAAATCGTTGAGCTTTTATAATATTCTTGAATAAAATGAAACTTCGTATGGTTTCTCGATATTTTATAGCTATTCGCGCGTCTCCCTGTAACGGAGCCGGGTAATGACCTCAATATTTTCAGTAAAAACAACTTTTTGCATTTCTTTTTCAAAACTCCCTTCGGTTTATATGATTTTTGGGATTGAATTTTCACCGGATACGAGTTTATCAGGCAGCATTTTTGTTCTTCATCGAAAAACGAAGAGAATGATGTACAATCAGATGATGAGAATCATTTTATGCTCGAACAAAGATTCGTCTTTGATCTCTTCGTAGAACTTTTGCGTTCAAAAAAAGTAAAAAGTAAAAAAAAAAAAAACAAAAAATATCGTGAATTTCTGAAGAAAAAAAATACTAATAATAATAACATTCGTCTAAAAATATTTTTACTTTGTAAAAATGATCAAAAATGATGTAAAAATAAAAATTCTTACAATTTATCATTTCTCGAAATGCATTCGAATTTAAAAGAGATAAAATGACGGTAATAAATCGTCACGAAATTTGGAGAAAAAAATATTTGACGAAGAATAGATAAATGAACAGTTAACGAATAGACAAATGACGTCATCGCAAAGAAACTTTGCGGAACAGCGAAAATAGTTGAAAGCTTAAGTAGTATGTTTGACTGAAAATCTGATTCAGGAATTTAGCAGCTTTTGTGCTTTCATTGAGCGTCGTTCGCTCGAAATTTTCTATACGCGAATCTCGAGCCAGGAGTTGGCGAACCGTACACACCGAGAGAAGAACGTATTAAATTAGTCGTAAACGATTGTTGCGGTGAGTTGTTGACGAGCACATTTCACGAAAATCGAGAAAGAAGTAGGATTCGTCTGCTTTCATGCGTGTTTTTTCGGTCGCACCAAATTGGGAGACCAGTAACGACGAAATTTCTGATAAGAAAAGAATCAAAGATCCGGAAACACTCGAGATTCTAGAGGGACAAACAAGGAGGAATGAAAACCAAGTCCCCCATTCCTTCTATCGCAAAAGGGAAAATTTCGTGGAAAGTGTATTTCGGTACTTCACTCGACGAAGCGAACTGGAAAAGGAAGGATCTTATCCAAGATGTCCAAAATCCTTATTATCCTGACTCATAGTTCCAATAATACCGTCGATTTTTTAAACTGTGATAAATTGTCGAAAAAGAATTGTTAAACATGGAAAAAAGTTTTGGAATCCACAAATTTGATTGGCTTGCTTCAGGCATGAATTTCTAAATCATTTTTTTACATTTTTCTTCGTTTGAAATAAATCTTGATCATTCGATAACGGCCAGGAATTTATTCATGCACGTGTGATCAAAATATTTCGATAAATCAGATGCAAATTTATTGGCAGCACAGGTTTTTCAACAATTCGAAAAAAAAAATATATAATTTGTTTTGCAAGATGAAATACCAACGATTAACTCTCGAAAATGAGTTTAAGGCATCAGGATAAAACCATATAGCTAAAAGCAACACGTTGTAAGTCTTGAAAATGATATGATTAATCAGGATTGAAGTACGACGTCGTTGAGACTTTCAGCTTCTTGCTTCCTGTTCCTCGATCGTCGAGCTTCGTAAGAAATCTTCGAATCTAATCACATATCCATATGAAACGAACTTCAAGAAAAAACGAATGCTATGCATTCGGCAGCAGGATTAAATTGCTGTTACCGAACCAGTTGATTCTTTCAAGCGTGTTTTTCGAAACAACATTTTTCAACCGGTACCAGAAATATCTCGAAAACAGCTATGTCGACTGATTCGATCAAAATTTCACGCGAATTCGTTTCCTCTACGAACATAAACGTTGAATCGTCGATCAGCGACGTTTTTTTTTTTCATTTGATCGACATAATTTTTAAAAATAGTTCAATTTTCTCAAAGCTCGAAATAAAATTTATAAACATCACTGACGCGTATTTGTGATAAATAATATCGTCACTTTTATCTCTATCGCTATGTATATAAATCTGTTCGCTAAAAAATGTTTGTCCGCTTTTCAATCGAAAACGGCTGAACCGATTACAATGAATCTTTCACGAGATTAAAGATCACGATTCAAACTGAGTTTGTAGTTTTGTAAAATTTCGTTATCTCAATTTTTGCAGAAATGGAAAAAAAAAATTTAATGATTTCGTTCAATCTCCAATTTGAAAAACTCGACGGTAGTTACATACTAACGATAAATAAAAAAAACGTTTTACCAATTTGAAGGGAATTGGAAAACGAACAAAATGAGCGGTGGTTGAATGCTCAATTCGGTATAGAAAAAAAGTTACAGCATTTTTAATGAAATTATGAAAAATTAAAAATACGAAAATCTTTCGTTTGATTATTTTATCCAAAAGAAAACTGAACAATTAGGCATGAAATGGTAAAGTAAACGTAAGTAGATGGCTACATCGTAATATTTTTTTTTTTTTCGTCGATCCAAGAACAATTTTATTCCTCATTCCTCATATTTTTAGTGAGTAAGTATCAGACACAACGGTGTAGTGCGGACGCTACTCTTTGTCTCATGTAAAATATTCCACAATCCGTTAAAAAAAAAAAATATATTTTAAATTAGAAAAGTTATCAGCTAGAAATGGCTAGATGCGCCTGCTCTATGCAGCGGGCGAAGCCCGCACGCACAGCCAGTTTTATATAAAATTCGAAAAAATGAAAACTCGCTTTCGAGCTGTCTCGCTTACGCACCTTTTATACGGAACTGATGAATCGTTTTGCACTGCGCAACCGAAGTATGCTTCAATCGGTGTGACAAATCATGTTATCCGGGATGAAGTACAGCGGTTGAAACCGAAGTATCGTGGTATCAGATTGACATCGCGGCAAACTCGGTGCGTAAAGATTTTTAAAAATCCCCAACTTCTGCATCCAAGAACTTTCATGATAAACTTTCCCATGTTCGAAAACTCGTCGGACCAGTTTCGTCGAGCACTTCGTTTGCGTTATATGCTTTTTTTCGCTCGAATCTTCCAGATAACAGATATCACGGATAAAACTTCACATACCATTGGAAATTTTTTATAACTCGCGCCTTTTATGAACGACAAAATTGATACACTCGTAGCTGCACGAGTGCGCGCGTAATATATAATTTTACGATGCATCGTCGATAACGTGATGTTGAAGAAAATTTTTCGGTAGATTGTACACAAAAGACAAAAGAAAAATTAGTTTTAAAGAAAAAAAAAGTCAAATTTTCGTTTCGAATTTCATTTTCCTCGCCATTGATCCAGACAAATTTTGTTGAATAAGAAAATTTCTTATCCCAGTGTAAAGACGATTAGAGAAACTGAATTTTTTGAATCGTTACAAAAACACGTTTTTCATCGTACGTAGCAACGCTCTCGTTCACGAATTCTCCCCCAATTACTCGAGCAATTAAAATCAATATTCGAATCCGTATAATTAAACGGTAATAAACAGAAAATCGATTGGACCAAAGAGAATGAGAATTTTTAGATCGAACAAAGCGTAAAACAGAGATTCGTTCTTCCCTGCTCGCGACTCAAACGCAATGAATACATCGAGAAAACAAAACACGAAGATGATTCATCCTCGCGAGAGAAAATTCGTCGTAACAGCCCTCGAAATGTTGAACTCGCCTCACGAATTTTCCGGCTCGATAATCAGACACGAAGAAAAGTTGAACGCTTAAATGAAAGCGTGATTAAGGTATCAGTATCAGAGTACTTGGATTACAGCCTCGCGCGAGTCGTTTCCGTAGCAAGATCGCAAACTGCTTTACCGTTAAGCAGACCGCCTTCACTCGTCCGCGTGGTATTCGCGAGCACGAAAAAATCGTAAATAATAAATAAACAAACAGTAAAACTCGCATGCTTCGTACAATTTTAAGTCGTTAATTATAATTAATTATTTTGCCACTCGATCAGCTCCATTAGTTTCAATATTGCTCGATAAATTGATCATTAAATTAGTAAGATAATTGAATAACTTTCGAATCTATTTTTCCTCTTTTGACTATTTATTTTTCTATTTTTCTTGAAATTTACCAAATATTTTCAACTGATTTTTACAATAATTCGCAACAATGTTTATACAATTATTTCCTCGAATATTCGCAATACGCAAAATCGAAGTCGACTTCGAAGTTGTTATAATTAATATTATTATTATTATTATTATGAATTCGCCTACGTCAATACTTACTCCAATCACTAGACGTTCGCATTCGTACATCGAATACGGGACCTCAGTCGTACGTTGAGTACCGCAGATTACCGGTGTGATTCTGCCTCGACCCTTCGCTATTTTCTCACCTATCGGAGTTCACATTATTTTCTCACAGTTTGTGATATTCCTTTTAAACGTTTTCGAGTCTTTTGTCAGGATGAAGAGAAAGGAGACGAGAAAAAAGAAAGGTATTTATGAGTAGTTTTTAGTACGAATATTGTTTAGCGTCGTAATATTTTGTGGAAATGACATTTGGCTGTTTGGGAAATCAGTTTTTTTTTTTTTTTTTTTTTCATTTCGAATCAGCGATGATAACAGATATTTTTGAAAGTCGGAGCGGAGATGAGAGTTTCGAAAAGTTATAAATATAGCGTTTTTGTCAGAAATGAATTATTCGTTTTTTGTGTATAAAAGTTCGCAGTGTTTCTGGTCGTACGAAGTGTTTTCACGTTATTATTATTTACGAGGGGAAAATTCGAAATGACTTTGAAGCATAAAAAATATTCTGTACAGGCGATGTGCAAAAATAAAAAAAAAACGATGGTTCGCTCGAATAAAAATAGCGAATAATCCTTTCGAATGAAATTCTATTGAAAAGGACGTACGCACAAAAGATTATTCAGTCGAAAGGGGAAAATATTTCGATGCGCTAATTAAAAGTTTTTTTTTTTTTTTCATAACGATATATTAGACGAATTTATTCCAACGAATGGGGTTATTTTTTTTTGAAAAAAAACTTTTCTTTCTTCTTTTTTTTCGAGACCGAACTAAATTAAAAGCTCCACAAAGCCCGAGTTTTAAATGATGCTCGGGCGTCGACCGATGTGTAATTGATAGAAAGCACATTACGTCCGCATTCGTGCATATTAAAAGAAAAAAAAAAAAATTGCAGCTGTCATCGTTGCTCGTGCAAGAATAATTCATAAAATACGTTTCAACGTGACGAGTGACCGTTTTAAATTGAATTTATCGCTATGATGAACGAACGTGTTGCACGCATTGTTCCTTCCTGTTGGATCAATTAAATAATAACACTCGAATAAGTATCCTGTCGAAATTCGTGCCATTGCACTTGGCCCGATATATCAACGAACCTGTCGAAATAAAAGGCAGAGAGAAAAATAAAAGATAAATAAAAATAAATAATTTTTTTCACCGACGCGTTATACGAGACAGCGAGATATTTCGATGGCGATCGAGGATCCAGAATCCCAAAGGGCTAAGGGAACTAATGCTCCTTACTTTTCTCCTTCATCAGCGCTTCGTTATTGCGACAATACAGAAACGAGACACCTCTCGTTCTATTTATCCTCGCTCCCTTCGATGTTTCTATTTACCCCCTGGGAAGATTATTAGGAGATCGCATCACGAAGCCATACGTTGATACGTATGTGCTCAATGAGCTCCGTTTCTAATAGGATTTTCATCACAAACTCCTTTTTCTAACGCCGATAACACCACTGTCGACACATTTTTATTGAATTTTTCGACTTTACGCACGAAAATTGGAAAAACAAAATCGAAAATTTATATTCAACCGGAAAAAAAGATCTATTTCAATCTACTAGGATCGTTTATTCGATTTTTTTTAATTTGAATTTAAACAAAAAAATTCTATTTGCCTCTAAAAGCATTTAAATGCTGTATTTGAATCAAATAAATAATCTTTTATTTGATTATATATAAAAGCTGTATTTGAATCAAATAAATAATCATTTATTTGATTTAAACAAAAAAATTCTATTTGCCTCTAAAAGCATTTAAAAGCTGTATTTGAATCAAATAAATAATCATTTATTTGATTATATTTAAAAGCTGTATTTGAATCAAATAAATAATCATTTATTTGATTATATATAAAAGCTGTATTTGAATCAAATAAATAATCATTCATTTGATTATATTTAAAAGCTGTATTTGAATCAAATAAATAATCATTTATTTGATTCAAATACAGCTTTTAAATGCTTTTAGAGGCAAATAGAATTTTTTTGTTTAAATTCAAATTCAAAAAAATCGATATTTATTTGATTCAACAGGCGCTCGTGAATCTTTATGCTCATCCCGGGTTGCAGACCCATGAAAATATTAATCAATAATAATAATGATAATATTAAAAGCGGTGTAAATAATATAACAAATATTTTTTACAATTCAACAATATGCTCGTTGAATTTGTGAAAACTTTTTGAAATTGAAAATCGAAAACAGAGATTATTCATTGATCTTAAATATAAAAAATATTTCAATCGAAGATAATAATTTTTGAAAGTTAAACAGAGCTCTATCAGGTCGTGGGAAAAAAAGATAAAAATTTATTAGATATTTTTTTTCTGGGTGATTGCATTCGAGTAGGAGAATTATGAGAGATAAATGTGCACCAGCGTTTTATCAAACGATTGGAAAAACGTTCGTTCGAGTAAGACGAAATTTCACTTTTAGATGCAAACAAAAAACGTGCTATTCGTTATCTCCTATTTTTCAACAATTTCTGTTCACCGGCATAAACGCACGATGATTCTAGTTTTAATGTTAATAAAAGAAAGAGAGAATGGTTGTAACGGAACGAGTGCACTCTAAAATCAATTAGAGAAGCTCGTGTACTACGGAATTTTTAGTTTGTTTTTTGTTTGTTTGTTTTTATAACTCGAGGTATTCGAACCGAAAAAAAAGGTACGAAGATCGTATGAAACTTCACGATTAAGATAAAATCTCAAGAGCTTCGCGCAGACTTATTTTCTTCATCATTCTTGCTTTTACCTGTAACCGTACACAGATGATCCGGTGCGAGATGTTCAACGCTGCAAATTCTTCTCCTACTCGATCTCTATCCGTAGCTCCTGCTTCTACACAAAACCTTCGAAGAAACACGAGCCACGTATTTTGCTATTTTTTTATTTTGAGCTTTTATTCAAGTTCAGATTATTTATGAGGCTTGAGGACCTTCGAATACGAGTGCAAAAGGATAATCTGATCAGTTAAACAGAGTCAAATTTAATCGAAGTTGGAAAGAAGTTGATTCGTTTGCTCATTATTTATTAATTCGTGTTTGAATAGAATCGAACACGAATTCGAAAATAAAAAGCTCTCTTTCAAGAGAGTTGAAGATGCCAGGCTCCAGCGTTTCTGAACCGTGAATATTTTTAACTATTTTCTGCCAACATTTAAGGTGTTTCGGTACAAAAGGCAAAATGTTAAGAAATTAATGAAATTTGGTGATAATGTTGTTCAACATCAAGTACGAAAAGAGAAATTTTGTTCAAAATTTTCTTCTACTTAGTTATCGAGTAATTATGCATTAAAGCAGATTTCTTATGCCCAAAGTGTATACCTATATATATGGAAACGCTATGCTTATACACGTGAACTTTAGTCTTCGATTACTCGATAACTGTGTAGAAGAAAAATCTGAAAAAAATTTTATTGTCAAATTTGGCACTGAAGAATATGTTCACCAAATTTTATAAAATTCTTAACTTTTTGAAATTTTTTGTGGTTTTAACATGGTTTAGCATGGCAACATTGTATCGCCTGTACCAAAACTCCTTAATTCGTCATTTTCGTTTTGTTGTATTTATAAATAAAAACTCATTGGCGAATAGAATTTCTTCATATACGAGTTTGTTTAATAGAATTTACTTTGCAAGTTATTTTCTTATATTTTTGCAATAGTTTTGAAAAACGTCATTATTTTCGATCAATATTTATTCGGTGCACTAAAATTTAGCGAACGCTTTAGAAATCTTTTGTTTACGAATGTTCTCGAATGATTTTCTATGCACGATTGAAAAAAGGGATTTCAATCCAGAAAATTGTACACGATTTTCTCGACTCGACGGAATAAGATCAGTTTACTCCTCTTTCCTCTTTGTGTTGCTGGAAAAGATGGAGAATGTAGAAAAAGATGGAATAAGACGTGAAAATATTCAATCCATTTGTATGGTTAGACTCGCGTTGTAATTTAAGAAATTGATTTCTTCGCTTTCAACTCCGTTGATACGAATTCTCAACAATCCTTGTGGCACACCCGAAATCGGAATTTTCAACGAATTTTCTACTCAAATTTCGCAGAACTATTGCTCGATGGGACACTCCAGCCGGCATACAAACCGACTCAGAATTCTCACTCTCGTGATTAAACTTATTCTTGCGAGTTCAGAATTAAACTTTAACAACACTAAAGTACGCTCGAGGCTCGAAAAAGGTAAAGAAACAGCTTAAAATATTCATGTTGAGAAAAAAAAATTCATCTCACACTGCTGAGAGAAGAAGAAGCATGAAAATTCACCTGAAAATAAGATTGAAATTAAAAATGTATTTTCATCTCATAATCGTGTCGATTTCGGTGGGTAAAACAGCACAATATCGCAAAATATCAATTTATTAAAATATATTATTATTAACGAGTTGAACTTCGATGAAAAAAAAAGCTAAAATATTCGATTTTATATATTTGTGGTCTCAATGACATTATTCAATTATAAAAAGCATATTTTCCGAAAAGTTTTCCAAAAAGTTGTTTTCTCTAATGATTAAAATAAAAATTTCTGAACTTCGATTTTCGTTAACCTCAAAAAAAAGTCGTCCAAAGACCCCTCTGAACGTTTTATCACTCGGTCACTTTCACGAGAGAATAATGAATATTTTTCATATTCCTTTCTTCAATTCATCGTGTCAGTACCAGCTGTGAATGACTTTTTTTTTTCAATTTGACTTATCGTTGCGATCAGGATCAAATACTTCATAATTTTCCCTTGCATACTCGTCCATCGCTCCTTCACGATCCATTTCATCGTTGTTATTTTACTCTTCTATTCGCCCGACTTTCGATACAAATTTTTATTCCTTTTTACTACGAATTTAACGTCCTCACCGCAAACACTGCTTTTGTCTTGTCTCATCAGAAATCTCTCCCCCTTCCCTCCTTTACGAGCTATGAAGTCACAAGAAAAAACAAAAAAAAAAACAAAAAAAAAGTTGGACGAAAATAATCCGAAAATGTTACCGTGATCATCGACGTTCTTCAATTATCCCAAACTCTATTTTCACTTCCATTCCAGCACTCGATCTTGAAAAGCAAGCTCCGGGATGAAATCAATTTATATTATGAATGAAATCTAATTTTTTCATCATTCGAACAAAAGAGCTGTAAAACGCTGTCAAACTTGAAGCATTATTCGACCTTTACGTCACCTGAAAACAAAGTGGTCGAGGAAAAGAAAAACAACGGAAAAAGATATTTTATTAACCTCAAATTTTTACCATAAAGAATTTCAAGCTTTATTTACATACAGCAATTAAAAAAAAAAATGGTGGAGAACCGACGAGTATTTTGGTGAAAAGATTCACTGCTCGTGTTTCGTATCGATAAATATTCGAGTTCAAATCAATACGAATAAATTCGTTGCGATCAATCGAGACCCGACTTCGCTGTTTGTCCGTTAGGGCGCTCGAAATTTGTGACAAAAAAAAGCGTAAGAAATCGCTCGCCCGTGAGTCTGCCTCCGGGCCGATTTCCAGAGCCTTCGTAGAAATGAAGAAAATTCCATGAAGCAAGCATCCAGGACGCTGCCGAAACGACGCGTTCGTTTGCTTCTCGTTGTGACTCTGCGGATGAAAAGGAAAAAAAAAATGGCCGACGTGTTATTCACCGGTGTAGAGCCGTTGCGACTGTTCGAAAATCATGGAATTGAAGGAAAGGCGAAAAAAAAAGGAAAAAGTCATTTGACAGAACTCTTCGAGAATATAAATAAAAATGAAGAAAATTGACAATAAATTCTTCGATTTTCAACGATGTGGGAATTCATATTTATCACCTCTGTTACCTTTCTCTCCGATAACTCGTGCTGGCATCCGAACCAATGAAATGCCAACGCTCTTTACGAGCTCTATCTCGATTCAACGTATACACAGGAGTGGTGACGTTGGAAAAAAATTAGCAAATGATAATCTATTCGTTACATTATGAGATTAAAATAAAAACGAAAATGTCAATGATTCTTGGGGCCGCGATGCTCACGGAGACGTAATAAAACATGTGCAACGTTAACGAGGATTATACGAGAAGCAAATACTTTGAAAATACGTAATTCGAAAATGGTACACTCGTGACTGTCACGCATCTAAGCTCGTTTTACTGGTATATCGACGTCGAGACTATAATCATCGGCCACCACTGTATTATGCAAAAAAAAAAAAAAAAATCAACATGCTCGGTGACGACTTGAAAAACAATTCTGTTGGGATACCTACTCAGTCTGATGTGTCGCTTTCCCACTGTTATTAAGTAAACTGACAGGAGATATATAAAAATGGGAGAATGAGAGATGAAAGAAAAAAAAATTGCAATTTTATGACAGCTTTCAATTTGATCATTGAGGAGCTTTTCATAAAGGAAATTAATGACTTTTGAATACCGTGCAAATCGATTGTTCGATAAACTTTCGTTCCAATTTGCACGAGAGTTTTCCCTACGTTTTGTGATCCGTTTAGTGAACTGAATCGTTATGTACGGTTCCTCGAAAGACCGATGGGATGCTTCGACATGGAATTTTCTACAGGTTATCAATGTCCGCCCGCTATTCGAGCATTTCATGCATAAGCAGAAACACAAAGCTCTGAGCATCGCTGCGAAAGCTCTGATCCGGAAGATTGGATCGTTTCTTTGGAATGCATCTGCACTTCGTTGTCGCCTGTTTACCAGGAACCCAGTGATTCTCGATGTAGAATGAAGACGGGAGAGTGGGAGTGCAGTTCAAAACAAAACTGAAACTTTTATCACGCCAAAGAAATTCCATTTCGATATTTTGACACGAAGAAAAAACATTTAACGATCGAAGCATCATAAATTCTTTTTAATTCGACTTAAATATTCAGTTCGATAGAAACAACTAAAACAGCCGCGTAACCGAACGAATTAATATTTACACAGCAAAATATCATTTGACTTCACAGCTTTGTAGTTTTCCAATAAAAAAAAACACTGAGCTCAAGTTTTAACGTAATTAGGAGACACTTGAAATATCACCGAGTTCGCCTGTCAATGAGAAAAGTTAATTTCTCAGTCGTCAACGAACAATCGCACTAAATTTGTAAAACGATCGACCGATATCGATGGAGGGAAACGACAAAATGAAAACAATATGACGTGCCGACAGCATCGGAGTGTCGTGACACCTAGCGGAATTTTCGATAAGTATTTACTCGATTTTCACTGACCGTTAAAAGAGGCATCTGCAAATGACAGTTCCTTCTGACGATAAGTAAAAGTGTTCAGAAGAGGCGAGAGTCTTCGAAATATTTGAGGCTGTTGAGTCATTTTATTATCGAGGGTTGAAAGACCCGCGTGAACTAGACAACAAAAGAACGTGTGTTCGTAGTACTGCGCGGGATTTTCGGAGTGTCGTCGTCGCGCCGCTGCTGCTGCTGCTGCAGCTGCATCGACGCCGATGCGCTTCTTGGAATGTACGTTTACGAGCGCGCGCACGAATTCCTCGCCGATGCAACCACCCTAAAGACGAGCGCGTAGAACGAGGGGGGGGGGGGGGGGGGGGGGGGGTGGGAGAGAGAGCTCATGGAAAGGAGCTCTCCGTCGTGAACGATGCGTTCGCAAGAATGTAACAGTAAAAGCGAGAAAGATGAAAGAGAAAAAAAAAAGGTGAAAGAAAGAGAAAGACATTTATTTAACGTCCAAGAAAAGTCCGAGAATCCGGAATCCTCGGCTTTCATATGTTTGGGAGCAAGGGCGCTATGCGATCCTCGGAATCCAGCATAAATTCTAATGACGTAGCAGTAAAAGTTCCTGCATCACTGAAAAAGATCATTGAATATTCTTACACCGAGCTGCTCGACCATATAATTCTCAATTATGAGAAAAAAAAAAAAAAAAAAAATTTCTAGAATTCTTTCTCGATATATATTGGCTCAGGTATATCTCGAGAGAAATTAAAATGGCGTACTGCTGCAGTTTTTCATGGAGTGCCACGTGACTAAACATTTTCGAATCTGCACCTGCCGTTCCTGGAATATGTATTGCGTTGTCGAAAAATCGTATTCGAATGTTGTGTCCTGTTGAGTCGACAGGAAAAAAATTTTTCAACGATATTCAATCGATTGGTGAATTTTTTTTATTCAAAACGAACGTATAAATCTAATAACGCAATTTGTAAACAAAATACGACGTATAATCTGGACATTTTTTGATAAAAAGATCGATGTAAAAGCAGCGAGACGAACGGCATGATGCAAGAGCTGTTCGGAGTTTCAGAGTGTTCACTCGTACATGATTGCATCATACAAAAAATCTTCCTCATATTCCAATGTTTTGAAACAAAATTCCAAATTAATGTAAAAACGATCGTTTAGGCAAAAAATTGGTTCGAACCTGTCATTCTTTCGTTGTCATTAGTCAATATATCAGTTATTTCCAGCTCGACTCGGTCGGTAAAAATTTGTCGTTTCGTATTTTGAAGTAGTTCGCATTGATCTCGTCGAGGTTCGTCGTTCGATTCGATAATTTGTGATTAAATCTGTCGAAATAAAATTTTATCAAAGAAAAATAGGGCGATCGCAGAAACATTTTCAATTTTGATTTTGGACTTACACTACATTAAAAGTAAGGCTAAATGGTGCGATTGGACTCAAGTATCTGAGAATTTTAAACGATTCTTTACTTTCTTGATGCCATGAGAAAATAAATTTTCATGTAGAATTTCGACGTATGTTTAGCAGCGTGTTGAAGCCAGCGGCGCGAAGAACGGACAGCGCCATCTATTAGCGTAGTTTCGTAACTCAATAGCCATGGAATAACCCCGCAGGGCTTACGCCACTGTGAGCGCGCGATACCAACGAGATAGAGAGAGAGAGAGAGAGAGAGAGCGAAAGAAGGGGAAAGAATGGAATAGAGTGAAGAGAGTCAACAGTGAGCCCCTAATGTATCCTGGCGGCCAGTGCCAGCTGACTCGTTCGACTCGGCGCATTACGAGTATCGGTGTCTTGTGGCGGCCGCAGAGTCACGTTCGAAACTGCTACAGTGCGCGTCGTTTTTTCTTTCTGTTACAAACGTTTGTCTCCACCGGTATTGGTGGTGGTAGTGTTGCACAGTAAATTGTGTGTTCGCGCGGATGGCGACTCGTGAAACTCGTCACGTATCTATCGGAACCGGGTTATTCGGGACAGGCTCGTTATCCGGGACTAATCGGATCTTTGTAACACGAGAACGGTAAGCATTGTGAGTGAGAACGAAGAAGGAGCAGTCAAATTGAAGAAAAAAAAATGGAAAGAGTTCATAAAAAATCAGAGAAATAAACATCGAAGTGTATCAAGGGGTTGTTTTGATCGAGTGTTTGTGATTCGTGTGTTAAATATTTTTATTATAAAAAGTTGAGTGCTGTGAGCGTTGTTTCGTCGACCGGATCGTCCCCCGATTGGAATAATTTGCGTATATACACGCACATATACAAATTAGTATACACATGTGTCTGTGTGTGCTCTCGATATTCGGGGATACGTACGAATTTGGTGAATATTTCAACAAAAAATATTGTTGTCGTTATAATTTATTTTCTATTCGTTAGGATTTCTTCTTCTCTATTTTTTTTAATCAAAATTCACTAGTTTAACGAACGCGTGAAAGGCCACGTGGGCCGCAGTGTGTGTACAACGTATATATATATTTATATATATATAACGATACATGTTTATACGGGCAGATACAAGTATAGTTCTCTCATGGGCAACGTGCTGTTTGTTCTTTTTTATTTTCGCGTGAGAAAGGAAGTCGGCTAAGAATATAGTGATACAGTAGGCGATTTTACAGGGAAGAGTCTTCCGGTCGCACGAAAAACATTGCGGCGTGTAAGGAAAAGGAAAGAGAAGGGGGGGGGGGGAGCGAGTAAAATCGAGACAAAGGACGAAACCAATCGGGACGAGTAAGAGAGAACGAGACAGATATATGCAGGAAACGAAATAGAGTGAGGGTAAAAAAAAACAAGTGAAATAACAAAAAAAAAAAAAAACAAATCGAGTGAACAATGTGGAACGTGGAAAATGTGTAAACTACGAATGGCACGGTTTACAGTTGTAACGTTTAAATATAAATAAGTAAGAAAGAGGGAGGAATTGAAGACGAAGAGTAAGAGAGGGGGGGGGGGAGCAGACTGAGAGATAAAAAAAAGAAAAATACTTCGGCGTATGTATGGTGGCCCTCGAAAGAGCACGCACGAACCAACGCTCGGTCACCGTAAATACGCGACGTATACAAACTCACGTGAACGCATGCACGCACACCCGTGGATACACGTACGTTGAGAAGAAAAAGAAAAAAAAATGCAAAAACATCGTGAGCCCATCGGAAAGAGCGAGGCAGGAAGAGAGCGGGGAAGGGGGGTGGGGGGAAAGGCTGCTCTACGCGCCCGCGCACAAAACAAAATCCCACACGAGGGCAGTTAACTTTCGTCGGTTCAAAAAGCAAAGAAGAATAGGCACCGTGTTGCGTTCATGTGACTGCAATAATATGCACAGAGTTCGCACCTCGAATGCACACCTCTACCTTTTTTTACACTAGAGTTAGCAGACAGATGTAAAACAAAAGAAAAAGTGTGTGTGTGTGTGTGTTTAATGCGAGTAGACAGTTCGAAACGATACGGTGGTATTTTCGAACGGTTGAACGGTTGAAAAATGCGTGTCGGAGTCCCGCACGAGAACGTTTTCTTGAGAATTTGATATTGTGATGGAAGTACGAGGAGTGTGAGAAGGGAGGAGAGAGAGAGAGAGAAAATGCCAACCACCCACGAGTCTGACGGGGGATTGAGAATATGCCGGGTGTCGATCGATCGTCGCGCGGGCACAGTGCACTCGGGTACGCGTGTGCATGCGTATATGTTTTGTTGTTGAGGACGAAGGGAGGAGAAGAAGAAGAAGAAGAGAGAAAGAGAAAAAACGAGATATATAGGAGTTTGGTTATCTCGACAGCGCCGTATGGCGCGAGCAGCGCGTTTGTGCGTTTTAGGCGACGAAGGAGAAGAGAAGAGACGCGGGCGCCCTCTCTCTCTCTCTCTCCCTCTTTTTCTTCCTCTCACAGCTTGTTTTTATTATTTTTCTCTCTTTCTCGCTCTCGGTAGAACGCCTCCCTAGCCATGGAGCGTGCGCGCAGAGCGCGTGGTTCGTGTCTCTCACGATATATATATGTATACATCGTTCGGCATGACATACTACGTCGAGAGAACTACGACGAAAACAGTATCGTGCGGAATTTCCTCGCGGATACACACACGGGACAAACGAATGAAAAATCTTCGTTTTTCTTCGATAATTATACGAGTTTGACGTTTCAGAGTGAAGTGTTTAAAGAATATTGAAATTAAAGATACAAAAAAAAAAAAAAAAGAAACAGACGATGAATAAGGCGGATGCATTCATGGTACGTGGACGAATGATTCTTTCGTGTTGAATATATTTTTGTATCGACCTCTCGTCTCTCGTTTCGCTCCGGTACACACTCTATTGCGTCAGTCGTCGATCACAAACTCTTCGTTGCGACTCTCTTTTTCTTTTTTTTTTCTCTCCTCGGCATCATTATACTCAACATTTTTGTGTAAATTCGACAGCTGCCCTACCGGAAAGATTAATGTGCCCTTTCACGTGACAGGAGGCTTTACAAAAGTATACATTCGTGTTCCTCTCATTTTTCTCGTGAATTGAATAGAAAAAAAATATAAATAATTTAATGTGATTTTCATTTTTTTTTTCTCTTCTCACGAGCGTTCCCAGACGTGGGAAGTGTCGTACGCGTGGGTGTCGGTAGAAAAACAAAATTCGTTTGAGCCAAGTATTAATATTAATAAAGAGCTGAAAATGAACACACTTCGATACACAAACAACGATCAATCATGGCACATTGATATTTTTCCTTCATTTTTTTTTTTTCTCGTATAAAAACGATATCAAATTCTGAACACATACGTAAAACAATATTTCTTTTATTTCTTATTCGATTTGCGTGACGTTTATAATTCCCGAAGGATTATCGAGTAAGCGAGAGCCAAACGGATGGATGAAAGCGTCCGAAGAGACCGCTGTGCGCGCGACGTTGTAAACAGTGCGCGCGGAGACTGCGCTCGCTCCGCCCCTCTCTCCTCCCCACTACTCGATCGACCCCTCCGCGTCAACGCTTTTCTCTCCTCCGCTCGCGCGCGCGCGCGCGCCGTCTCGTGGTTTCGAATCGCAACATTCGTAACATCGATGCGAAACAGACGACGAATTATTCTCTCTCTCTCTCTCTGTCGGGGGAGAGAGAGAAAGACAAAAAAGTCGACGACGCACACCCGCTACCCGCGTGACGTAATCCATTCAAGCGCATATATACTATCTATGTACTACGCAATACGCGCCGGAGAAAGCGCTTCTAGCGTTTTCTTCTCTCCTTCTCCCTCGTATACCCAAACAATTCCCTCCCTCCTACCTTCCAGAGATAATGGCGGGGTATTCGACTTTGATCGGTTTCGTAGTGGAACGAAACGACGGAGATATAGAAAGAGAGAGAGAGAGAGAAAATCATTCGTTTCATACTTTTTTTTTTATCGCCTCATTTGCACGAATTCATCATAAGTCCGAATAATTCCGAACATTCAATACAAATTGCGTGTCGCCGATCAAATTTTTGTGTTTTCATCTAATTTCTAAGAAAAATTAATTTTTTGACGTAATTTTGTAATCATTTTTACAATTTTTGTAAAACATTTTTATTTATGTAAAAAAAATATATAATAATGATAGTTAGAAAATTAATAAAAATTGTATCGTGTCGAATAGCTTGATTGAAAAAATTAGATCGACTTAACGATCTTGAAAAAAATGCGTTTCGAAAAAACAAAACAAAAAACGAATTATTTTATTGGAAAATTTAATTACGAGATCTTTTAGGCGAGGCTCAATCTCTTGTCGTAAACGTCTGAAATTTGATTAGGGAGACGAACGTTTAAGGTCATTATCGTGGAGCGCGGATAAAAGGAAAGTAATAAAAAGTGAATGAAGCGTAACATTTTATTTTATTTTTTTATCCTGGGTGCGTTATCGTGGAATTTTTAAGCGGTCGATGCGGGTATTTGATGCAGGCAAAGGCATGCGACGCAGGCGATCTGAAGCGCGTGAGAATGAGAATAAGGAGAGAGAGAGAGAGAGAGAGTTGAAGAGAGTGCGAGAAAATGAAGCGCGAGAGTGAACGAGACGCTCGAATCTAGTCGATAATGCTCGAGCGTTCTGGTTTCCACCTCTGTCTCTCTCTCTCGCTTTCTTTTTCCCCGGTGGCGCCCTTTGCGTTCGAAACCACTACCAAAATCGTCTCAATAAAATGTCGAAATAACTACGATATGCATCGTTACAATGTTGTGAGAAGAGTGTATTCGGGGTCCGTTTCTCGGAACGAGAGATGCGAATGAAGGCGTTCACATAACCCGAAATCATTGGAATTTATGTACATGCATTATACTTATATAGATGTATAGAATGGTGTAAAAACTCGATATGTAGGAGTTGAAGCAGACGAAGGTATTCGACTATTTTACATTTATATATACGCACACACACACGGGGCACAAGCTAGTCGAGTGACTAAAATCAAAAGGGTTAAAGTCAACGAATTGAATGCTCATTTTTACGTCTTTTTGTTCGGAAGCGTCCGACGTAAACACGTACGAACAAGAATTTCGAGCCGAAGCAGCAACAACGTGGCTGCTTCTCCCTCTCTTTTTCTCTCTCCCTCTCTCTTCGACGTTCCGGAACGCGACGCACTTACCGGCACAAACACGCACGCCAAAGGCTTTTGAACTTCTCTCGTACAGCACAAGCACCGTCTGCTACACGCACGCTTCTTTCCTCCCGGCGCGCACAAACACAAGCCAATCCCAGCAGTGTTTACTGGCCACTTGGCTCACGTGTGTTCATGCGCACCGTCGCGATCTTCCCTCACCGAACGTAGTTTCTTGTGCGAGCACCTTTATTCTTCTCCTACAGCAATTTGCCGCAACTACTTTTCCTGCTGGTCGCGCGGAGCTATTAGTACCGCCATCGGCCGCGCGTCGCTGCGCCACGCGAGCATTGCCATCGCTCCCCACTTTTTCCCGCCGATATTCCCGTGCCGCCGCCGCCGCTCGAAGCTTCTCGCTCTCTCTTCTCTCTTCGTCAGACACCGATCGACTGGAGCCACCGACGCTTCGGTCGAGAGACGCAGCGTCGTCTCTCAGCCAAGGGGGAAAGAGAAACACGATATTTATGTGCTACCTTTTTTTTTTAATTTTATTTTTCTCCCGAGACCGCACTCTGTGATCCCAATTCCCGCCGACGAAGAAATTATCAATGAGGTTAGGAAAAAAAAACGCAATAAAGACGACAAGAATTTCACGTTAACATAAACTCTCATCAGAGGGCATTTTAACTTCCAAATAAAACGTCAAAAATCACGATCGTTATAAAATATGTGAAGAATAAACGTATTTATAATGTCAAACATCCTATCATTTTTCCACGCTTTTTTTTTTCCTTTTTTTAAAGAGTGTCATAAAAGTCGATTTCCGATGTATCCGAAAGATTTCCAAATTTGACGACGATTCTCGGAATTTAAATTTTGTTTACGTCCGATGCACGCGTGTTTGTACAAGTTCCCGGTAGACCGGCGTGTCGTGTAAAATATATATTCCCCTCCCCCCCCCCCCCCCCCCCTTCACTGACTCCTCAAATAACCTTGCGAATTGCAATAACACGTGAAAGTAGCAGACGCGTTAAAAACACGGGGAAACTGCTCGATTTTCTACGAACGAATAAAATTTCATAAATCGTGCATACACAACTGTCCATAAAATGGTAAATCGATTCAGATTTTCAAGGTTACACTCGTTCTTTATTCTCTCGGTTCAACGAAAATCGAACAATATACTTTTTCAAGGTTAAAAGATTGAATTCGCGAGAGAAAAAAAAAACGTAATGAATTCACGTGTCAAGATATCGCTGAATAAAAATCAAGTTTTTTTTCCCTCGGATTTCAACGAAGCCGCGAACGTCGAAACATTTTTTTTTTTTTTTTTTTCCGAACATTTCCTCAGTCTTGCAATCTTACCGTCTGCTATTTAACCTGGCGCCAACACCGGGCTTTGTCATTATCAATAGAGCGTGTTACGTACAATATCGCAGTAGGACAGCGTTACTTACGCGCTGAAGAGATAGGAAACGAGGATGGCGGGAAAAAGGAAGGGGGGGGGGGGAACTGCGTAAGACACAAGAGACGAGTGGCAGTTCTGCTTGCTCTCATGCCTCCTCGTTGCTCGCTTCGTCCCCAAAGCTTTTTTGTTTTTGTGTATCAACTACTACGAAATAAATAAGTATTTTTCTCTTTCTCTTTCTCTGACTCTACTGTTGTATGACATATATACATATATAGTAATTTTTCTCGACGTTCTGCTACGCGAACGCTCTCTATGTCTCGAGAGACGTTAAGAACCTTTCTCGCAACGTATATACCGCGACAAAACTGTGCGTGGAGAGGATCGCGACGTATTCAGGCATGTTTAGTGCACCGTGCTTGTCTCTCTCTCTCTCTCTCTCCACGTTTCAACGCTCAGTGGTACACATCTGTACGGAAAGTGGCGACAGTAATAATAGCCGGGCGCTATCGCGAATCGTAGGAAGCAGCAGCTATCGTACCTATTATTTCTAACGTATACAGATATATTATGCTTTTATTCCATCTTTTAATTTATACACGAAAATACATTAGTGTCAAAAAGTTTATGAACAATGCGACGAAATTTTTTTGGACTCTTGCTCGATAACATTTCGCTGTCGATTAGCACAAACGAATTCAGCAAAGAGCTCCCCAAAGGGCAGAATTTCAGTTTCATTTTGACGTTTCTTGGATTTTTTTAATTTTTTTTTTATTTGGGCACGTTATTTTGAGCGTAAACGTTTTTATTTAATCGCGCCACGTTTTTGGAAGAAATTTTTCGATCGAATACGTTGAAAAAATCTTTGAAAAAGGGTAGCTCGAGCTTCGGTTCTATTTTTCGAAATTTTTTTTTCTTTTTGTTCACGAATTACCCGTAATTTTCTAGATTCGATGTTTTTTTTTACCAAAAGTAGATTAATTGGGGAGAAACGCAGAAAACTCGATAAAAAATAAAATTGCAGCTCAAAGCTGCCCTTGTCGTTTTTTTTTCTCAAAAATTGCCAAAACGAGTGCACCTGTCGGCGAAAAAGTGAGGGAAAAGATGAAGGTTGGGAAAACATTTTTGTAATTTCGTCTGGAAACTTTTGGTTGGTAGTGTATCCGGTACGGGGACACGCGAAGACGTGGAGCGTCTCGTCGCACGGCGCGTCTCTCGTCTGAGAGTCATAAAACAGCAACATTTTAAAGTACGCGAGTTATTCGAATAGTGCAAGAGGTCTGTGACATTAAAATATATGTCGAGTGTCCCAGTTCCGGCGAGACGAAGATTGGTCGAAGTTTTTTTTTTTTTCGAGAACTCGAAAATGAATTCGTTTTAATTTTATGGAGCGTATTTCCACAAAAATTTGTTGGCATTTGTCAAACGATTTCAATTTGTAAAGGTAAAATAATAAATGAAAAAAATAAATAAATAAATAATATGTTTCGTATTATTCTCACACGAAAGTTGCATCAGCTCATATTTACGAGTGTACGCATCAACGAACATTCCCGTTGCAATAAAGTTGAAGGATCTTTCATTTTAGAATATCCGAGTTAAAAATAGCTGCCGGAAACATAAAAAAAAAAAAACAGTGAGCATTATCTGAAGTGTTTTCTGGTATTTTCACTGTCGAAATAACCGAGCGAGAGAGAGAGAGGGAGGAAGAACGTGATAATAAATGGGATTAGTTGTCGAGCTAATGGTTCGGGGCCAAAACGAGCTCCGCTCCTAACGATCTGCGTTTATAAAACAACCAAAGAAAAAGAAAAAAAAATCACTTATATCAGCAGCACCAGCACCAGGCACTAAGAAATACGAGAGCGTAAGATATTTTCTCGAAATGTTATTGTTGTCAGTAAAGTTTGATAATGGGCGCGCGATTATCGAGTCGTAGAGTTGGCACCGAATGCTCCATATATCCGGTCGTATTAGTAACGTGAAACGTTTTTTTTATTTACACTCATTTTATAACTATATTTTATATCCACATTCGTAGCTCTTTCGCTCGAACTATATTCGCTGCGATCTCTTATCTACGCTCGTGTGTGCTCGTCGCTACTTTTCACTCTCTTTCGTACGCTCACCCCATCCTCCTCCCCCCTCCACTGAGCGTCGCTGCTCACGCTCGTCTCGGGTCTCTTCTTCACTACACTTTCTACTACGCCCGTCCTCGGAAATATCTCGGGCATCCGCTCCCGGTCCAACCGGATCACTCGTTAGTTCAAAATAATCCGAATTCCAACGTCCGGGAACCTCGAGAGCTAACGACCGCCAACAACCTGTGCGCGACGTGCGTTTATTATACATTTATGATTTTATTCTTCCATTATACAGTCTCAACTCCCTCGGAGCTGATATTCGAGGCTCCTGGATTTTGGCAGATTAGAAATTTTAGGTTAACCAATCGCGTTGACTTTCGATGCGACGATTTATTATCGATCCTCCTGTCATTGTAGCTTAGAATTTTTTTTTCAACCACTCACGAGGGCCTACGACAACGCGAATTTATTCAGAGACACTAAGATTTTTGTTCGTTGATTTTAACTCGGACAGAAAGTAACAAAATTTATTTGATTCATCGATGTTTTCCGTTCTTATGAGACTATAAAGAAACGAATAATTTTTCCTGTTACGAACGCCTCGAGGCGTTTCGAAAAGCGTCGATAAATCCTGTGTAGAAAATTTTTTTTCTGTGGAGAGCTTGATTGCAGCGTTATAACGGCACATTTATCGTAGAATGGCCTTCGCCGATGAAACGGTATTTACGAGGCTGCGGACTCGATGAAAAAAAAAAAGAAAAAAAATAACCATTAGCCGTCGTCAAGGCTTCTGGTGAGTCGCATTAACATGTGCATTATTATTCAGAGGAAAACGTTCGGTAATGAAACTTTCAAGGCTAAGGATATATCGGTTCGAGAGCTTCGTATAGGAAGCGGGTGTCCGAGATCGTGTAAAAATTCAAATTCGCTTCCTCGTTTCGCGAAGAAGCACAATCGGCTGTATCGATACAGTTGCGCACTGGTTTATTCGGTTTCGAACCGAGCACCGAGCTTCATCGTTTCGTCACAAGCGTCAGCGAGCCTGGAGGGAGAAAAGTTTCGCCAATCGAATCGCGCCGGTTCCCCCACCACGCTCGAGACCCAGCGGCGCACAAAGAAACCGCGCATACGAGCTTCAACGGAGTGGGGGGGACGCGAGCGAGCGAGCTCTCGGAAAGGTCTCGAAGCCGAAAAATTTCAGGAAATATCCTGTTCTAACGAGAACCGATGGATTTGACAGGGGAAATTCGGACTAATTTGAAATTCCGTCGAATCGGAAGACAGCTCAGTCGACTCTGACTAATTCTTGGCGCGACACTTTTCTCCTTTTTTTTCATAACTTCCGATCAAAAAAACTCTTCGACTCGGTAATGTGTGAAAACGATTATTATCAACTCTCGATAATTCCCGGAAGTCAAAGACCTCGAATTACATTCAATTCGGGGAAAAAAAATATTTTTTTTTTCTTCTCGAATCCCTTCTAACGAGTTTTAACCTTAAAAAAAATACCTAAGGCCAAGAAAAGTGAACGATTCAACCGTGACAATAGTTCTTCGTCCGAGTGAGTGTGAAATACACGATTTTATCGTATTTCTGTGCCGCGAGTTATGTTCAGCTGGAGAATAAAATATATTGTTGGATTGATATATATATATATATATATATCTGTCGTATGTGCACACGGTTATCGTATTCGACATCCTGTTTTGTATAGCGACCTCGTGAAAATATCCGTCGTATGTAAGATACGAGGGAGCTTCGCTTTCGTATTTGTTAAATCAGTTAATACACATATATATATATAAATGGTGTTTGAGGAAGAAAAACGATTCACGTATTAGAGTCGTCTCGTACCACGGGTTAGCGTACTACGAGCCTGAGAGAAGGGGCAACAGAGCCATTCAGAGAATTCTTTTCTCTGTGCCGGAGGTGGTGGTGGCCATTGAGAATATACAAGAAGAAGCGAGTAGTCTCGCCGTACGGTGGCGTTGTAGTTTTGTGTACTCGGTGCATGTGCGTGTGCGTCAGTTGGAAAGAATCACGCAGGAGCGAGTTCCGAATACCGTAGGCGGTCTCGGACCTCTTGAGGCGAGAGAACAATCCTTTTTTTTTTTTTTTTCTGTTTTTTCTTCTCATTTTTTTTCACGCTTTTCGAATCGAGTTGCGTGCACGCTGCTGCTTCTTTGCTCTGGTCATTGGCCAGGAACGAGAAGATCGACGGGGAAGAGGTCCAAATCTCGTGTGTGTGCAGGTTGGAATGGAAAAATCGACTTTTTATTCGTTAATTAATTGTCGTATTTTCGTCTGAAATTTTTTTTTTCGAATGCTGTCAAGTTCTAAGCTACTCGGAATATAAAATTGGTTTTAGTGATTTAAATTCGAAGCATCCAATCATCGTTATTTATTTATTTTTTTTCAACGGAATCGAGCCTGCTTCTTACGTAGTGAGGAATGTCGTGAGCAAAGCTTAAGCGACTTCTCCATTTGGTTTACTCCAAAGGATAATTAAATGCCTTCGCGCCAACGTCAGAATTCCGAGTTGGTCGCGGTGTTTCCGTCCTAACGAATCACTTCGTCATTCCTCGCCTCCGAGCAGAGCCTGAAACTGGTCGAACGTCATCGAAGTTTGCGTCATTCGAATGGAGGAGGGGAAAAAAAACAAAAATGTATTTTTCCTCGTAGATCTTTTTGACGACAAAAGAATATTTTCGGTATTCTATTCTCATTTCATTTTTTTTTTTTTTTTTCTTACACTGCTCTCCACGAGCGCTCGAAAAATTGGATGAAACTTTACGGAATAATCGTGGCAGTTTTAACGTTTTTCTTAGAAATCTCGAAACATATTTTTCGCGACTTAACTTTAATGAAGTTCCGAGAAAAACGCTCGACGCCAGTGCATTTTCTTGTCACCGTGTACATCCCAAACTAAACGATCAAAGTTCTTCGTAATTCAACGAAAAACTTCGTCGCACTAATGCCTCTGTGATCGTCGATTGAAAAAAAAACGACGCTTGGAACTTGATATAAATCATCATGAAAATAATCACGAGAGCGCCATATCGGGGGAAAAACTTTTCGACTGGTATGAGGATAGAAAATTTTCTGTCACAGTTCCATAATCGAGGTCTCGAGTCGTCGTCGAGGAATAGAATCTTTTGCTCGGAGTATATCCGAGCTCGCACGTGGCGGTGAGAAAAACAAGCTGTTTTTCCCCGTCCCGTTGAAGCCTGCCTCGTGGCTCACTAAACTTCGAACGCCACAGGCGATTCTGACACGTGTGACATTTCTAGAGAATTCTCAATTGACACGTATATGTCACAGGGAAGGGTTAACGCTTTGAATTCCGGGTGCACGCTGTTTCGACACTCTCTTTAGTGTTTCAAATTATCTTCGGCGTTCCCTTACTATCTCGAGTCGACTAAGAGCTTTAATATTTATATTATATTATACTTCTGTACACTTGGGGGAGAGAGAGAGAGAGAGAGACATTTATGGTAAACCGGTTCGCAGTCCAGTTATATGATTTTTATAACGCCAATAAACGAGAATGTCGACGATTACCTTTGCTAAATAATCAAACATCACTGAAAATAGTTTTTTCTACAATAACATCACTTTTTTCTCATAGAATTCCATTTTTTTCTTCTTCCATAAACCACGATTTTTCTCAAACGTTTATTCGACCGAGAGGCTATCAGTTTTATCGAAAAGAGCGCGATATAATCAGAAAAAAAACATGAAAAATATGGCAAAACGAAAAAAATTCTAGGAATCGATCACGATATTTGAAAGTTTATTAAATATTTGAACAGTATTCGAATACCGGCTGTATAACCACCGACTCGAGTTCCATACGAAGAGACATTCCGTTGAGTATTTTTTTTTGTGTTCCAGAGGTCATAGGGTCAATGATTTTTGACATTTGTTCTTTACTTCGAAATTTGTTTTTTTTTTTTCTTTTTCCCCCAAGCACACAAAATAATATTTTCATTTATTTTTCTTATATTTTGAACACCCAATGTGCTTTCTCATGAAAGTAACACTCATATTTTTTCTGTATCTTGAGTACGTTTGATGTTTTTCTTCACTTCTCAGTTACAGTCTCTTTTTTCTCTCGTCCTCTCTCTCTCTCTCTCTCTCCTTTTCTCTCCTCTCTGTCACACAGTCCAATCACCTCTTTCTCGCTTCATTCCTTCTCGAGCATACCAGACCTCGTTGCAACACCGACACTTGTATCCACACAGAAACATACGTGTGTGTGTGTGTGTGTAAATATTAATAAAGAAATTATTTAACGGGCGATAAGTATTTTCAATAATCGCGGACTTTATCCAACTCGATCAAGACTCAACGAGCCTCAACTCTGTGAATACCATTCGATGGAAAGAAAATTACTGAAAATTTGGATTAAAACGAGGATTTTCAGTGGCTCCTGAAAACCAGGGAGAATAAAAAAAAAAAAAACGTGATTTTAGAATAAAATTTAGAATTTCAAAAATATCTTGGATCGTCTCAAACAAAATATTAATTTTCCTGTTGTATTCAAAGCCCCATTTAGCCTCGCGCTTCAAGCCCTCTTCGTGCTAATTCCCTGTATACCCTTTTCCCGAACGAATAAACTTCCACACTCAATTTACATTTAGAAGTCTCTCGGTCTACGAGGCCGCGTCTGCTTATTTATATTATATTATATTAGCTCCCCTCTCCGAGTGAGTGTAAAGTGCAGGAGGGTGGTTTTTACGACCTTCCAAACAGACTACGAGAGCAAAGCACTGTTCCCTGCTTACCCGATGTTATTGTCAGGGCTACGAGTCATAAAACCCAAAAATGATCGATTGCCCTCGTCCATTGGACCAACCTCCAGGACCCAAATTCTAACGCCTGCTACGGTCAACCAGTCCCGAAAAGTGCCTCGAGGCTCAACCGCTAGGAAGACCATTTTCGACCTCTCCTAAGCTCCCCGAAGCTTCGACACTAAAAGAGAATTCGCAAAAAAAAAAAAAAAAATACCTGAATTGAATAATTTTTTCGTTCTAGTAAAGAAAACAGTTTTGCAACGTTGAAAAACTATTTTTTTCTTCACAAATAAAATCGCGCCATAATCACTCTCCTGTCAATTTCGATTCGAAAATTGAAGAGCAGAAATGCTTTCCAACCCCGCGACGGACCTTCGTTGCGAACCGACTGTACGCCTGCCACGAACGTGCAACGCTGTCAGATTTCCATAGAAATCTTTACGACGCAAATCGCGCGCGGTTTATTGCTCGGATTGTACGAGAATATGCTTATTTCTTTGGGTTTTTATTAGAAATCCAGTAATAACTCGGTTCCCGTCGTCTTTTCCATTTATATTGGGGTACCAATCACCATGATTGATTTATTGAGAGGAATCAGAATTTCGTGACTGTCCACGTCGAATAACCGTGCGATACCCGGGTCGAAGTGAGATTCGAAAACGCACAATGGAATTTCATTTCGATTTCAAGTTTTTCCCCACAAGTGTTTCAAAATTCTTTTAGTAAACGTAGCAACAGCTGTAAATCTGAAAAAAAAATCGAATTATAATTCGCCACACTCTCCTTTGGGGTTTCTTCATTTTTTTTTCGTTTACAAAATTCATCTTTTTTGAGGCTCTCGACTTTTCACGATCAGCCATCAGCGATTTCCCGATTGTCCAGACACGAATAAATCGAAACACGAAATCAATCTCGAACCGATTTTTTTTCTCATCCAGTTTTTCTTTTCTCGATTTACGAGACACGGAAATAACGTTTAAGATCAACTGATAACGTCGAATCGACCAGCCTCTCCGAGCACTCGATAAGATCAACGCTGCTAGAGCATCTCGAGTACACACGAAAAAGCTGTGAGCCAACGAAAACACGATTTTAGAACGTTTCTCTTTCCCAGAAAGTAGCTAATTCAGTCGTTATCTGTCAAGAGTATTTTTCCCATCATTCAGCGCCTGTTTTTCCAGAAGAAATATTCTTCAAGAAAAAAAGAACTCATCACACCTTGTTTTCATCTACGACCAACTTTGTTCACCCCTTTCAGAAAAAAAAGCACGAAAATCACAGTTACGCGTCGAGATCCAAGAAAATAAAAAAATGACAGACTTTCTAACCTCTCAACGAACGCTTCCGTCAGTCCCGCGCAAACCGTAAAAAAAAATAATCGAAAAGTCGTAATTTCATATAAAATCACGTTTCCATTTGACATTTTACCAAAAATAATAATTATTATTAGCTTTGAGAAAGGTGCACAGATGCCTGTACGAATACGTCAGACGTTATACGCACTTCGAGAGAGAGAAGGTAATTCCCGTTGCGCCACCGGGCGAACGAACTACACGCATGTGAAAAATATCTTCTTTGCGCATGATCGCCGTAGGCTCTCTCTCTCTTCTCTTTCCTTCTTTTTATTCCCGTATAACAACACGAAACGCCGGTGGTGGTGGTGAGCGGTACACAGAACGCCGACTACAGCGCAAACGCCATTACTGTTGCGTGCGTTGTTTACGTTTCGTACGGAGAAAGGAGGGAGCGGCCGTTGGGCCAAGTGAGAAGGGGCAATAAGGGGAAGACGAATAAACAGAGAGAAGGTTATGCGATGAAGAATCAGGAAAAACGAGATGGATGAAGAAAAACGTGCGTAAATCCAGACTCACACGCGCTTATACAGATTTACATCGGGTTTTTGTATACACGGATATGTAAGCATATGTATTTCGTGCGGTGTCGCAATCCGCGGAGAGACAAGTTTCTGCGTCATAGAAATCGAGCGCGCGCGCGCGCGCTCGTGCGAGAGCAGCGCGCTGCCTTTGATACACACGTTTATAAGTACTTACGGGACAAAACCAATTTGAACCGCGCGTAACGACGTTTCGTGTACGTTTTCTTTTTAATCTCGTTGTCCTCCGAGCTCGCTTCGTTCGTATTCGAGTTTTTACCTCCCCCCGCCCCATCTCGAAACGTTTTTTTTTTTTTTTATTTAGCTTTTCGTCACTCCCGAGTGTTTATGAACGCAAAAGTCCGTGACATTGTGCGGGAGTGTGTCCGATGAGTGTTTTTTTTTGTTTTCTTCAATTTTGTTACTTCGGCTTTTATTTTATTCTCGTAAGCATTTTTATTTTATTTACTTTTTTTTTTTCACTATTTTCGATCATATTCGTTTTCGAGGTTAAGACCGAAGGAACCGTAGTGCCTAAAAAGACTCGGTTCGTTCACCCTGCCCACCCATCTCCCTTTCTCACACCCGACGACACACGAGCCGGAACGAGATCTGCTTTTTTTTTTTCATTTGTTTTCATTCCTTTTTTTTTCATTGTTTTTGTTTCGAGCTTCGTATATGGAAAGTCGAGAACTGAGATTACTCGAGCACCTCGATCTTCTCATTCATTATCGTTGTTACGCGTAATCTCGAATTGATTTGGTCTTATCGGTATCTTTTTTTTTTCTTTCTTTACGGTTGACAGCTACGCGTGTACCTTCGCTGGAACGTGTGAAAATACGTTTTTCAGTGTCATTTTTGTGCCTCTGTTGAAAATGAGGAATTTCAATGAAAAAATTTCGCGCATTTTGTATACGAATTGAAAAGTCTCGAAAAATGTGAATCAATCAATATTTTTTTTATCGATTTATATAAAAAATCGTTTTTGACAGTAAATTTACCCGATTTGTAGAGAAATTGGTGAAAACTGGTGCACAAACACGAAATAATCGCTCAGTTCAGTTTTTTTTTGGTGCTTTTCTTCATTCCTGGCTCGCTGTAGACTATATAATCGCCTTTTTTTATTTCATCAATTTGGCTACTCGAAAGTTTTAGATCCTAATGTCAAAAACTGCCGGTGGTTGACTTGACCGCCGCGCTTGGTGCGGTTAACCGACTAACTACGAACTCATGTGCCCGTCTGGCGCGCCCCCTCAACCCCAATCGAGCGAGTCGGGCAGCAGAAAGATAAACACACGCTCAGCGAACCGTTACATTTCGGATTAATAGCAGCTCGGTACTCACCGGCTCGATTGAAAATTCAAATCCAGACTTTTTCACGATATTAGGAAAATTGAATTTCCATCGTTGGATCTTTTGTAAATTTATTTCGAAAAATCGATAATTCTGGAGATATTTATCTAGAAAAATCGATCCCTTTTTCCGTCGACGAGGAAAAAATCTTCAAATAAAATTGCAAAAGATTTTTTTTTTTTTTAATTAGTAGCTTTTGGGATTATTTTTCGTGCATCTAAATGACATTTTGAGTCTACGTCAGTCTCCTCAAAAGATCTAAAAGAAAGAATAAAATATAATTTTCTTCCTTACAGATTTTTTTTCTTTATTTCGTGACAAATGTGATTTCAATAACGCCGAGGATAAAAAAAGTTGCAAATCAACAAAAAATATTTATTTATACATCAAATCGAATCAATATACTAAATATATATGATAAATGCACATGTAAAGTCTTGTATGCGTTCACGGGTGACTCGACACATTCCGCGACGTCGCGACGCGCACGAGTCTAATTCTAATCGCTCCGATTCCCATGGCCCCGATGCAATCCACACGCACTCAGGCATCCATCTCTGCTCGCTTGCAGCGTCCCTCTTGTGCGTCTTACCCCTGATCCCTCTTCTCTCCCGCCCTCCCCCACTCTTTGTTGTTTATGAAGAACGCTTTTGCTTCCCGGAAAAGCCTTCTTCCCTCTCTTTCTCTCTCCCTCTTTGACTCTCGTTTAACTTTTACACTTCATCGTGGGACGCGATTTTTCGAGTATTCCCGGGGCAACCTCTCGAGCAGCGGTGGGAAAATAATATTCGACAATTTTCGTGGCGATGAGATATGTGCGCGCGCGCGCGCAACGTCTTTACGAATTAGTCCCGCGTAAACGCGCCGTGGAATCGAGTCGAGGTGGAAAAACATCGAAATATTTTTCTGTTCGCGATTATTTCATCATTTTAGGTATTCGAGCTCAAAAAATTTGACGATTCGTTCAGTGTTCGTGGATCGAAAAAATTACTTGATATTTTTTAGTGCGCGATATTTAGCGGCAAATTAGTGAAGTTATTCGAGCTAGCTCATAACTTGGACTGTCATTTTGTCGTAAATCTTATTAAAATTGGTGATTAACAATGACGAACGCGCAAGCTTCGTGACAGATACGAACCCCGTGAACATTCGGACTGTTTCCGAATTGCGAAACATTATTTTTTAACTTTTCGTTCACACACGTTTCTTCACAAACGTTCGAACATTATTCCTAAATCCGTAGAATCATTTATTTCAAAGACATTGTGCTCTACGTTCACCGTTCATTAATTTTCCATTGGAATTCGTCAAAATTTATCATTCCCGACTTGAAAAAACAGTCCGACTGTAAAATATTTGAAATAAACTTTTGAATTTGAAGCAAAAAAATCGAATTTTAGCTATTCGATCCCGTTGAGAGAACTCCGCTAATCGGTTTCGTGGCGGAAACTGCCACCGCTGCGCTCCCATAGGGGCGCTTCTCTCTCGTCTCCCTCCACAGAAGCTTCGCCCCCGAAGCGTTGTCGCGACACGCGCACACCGTTCAACAGTATACATCGAGAGTTTATCGTGTAGATATTTCTTTTGTAAACGTCAGCGAGCGAGCATCGAATTACCGTCTGCGTCAAACGAAAATGTGTGTTTACGAGGATAATAAATAGTGTCGCAACTAATGGCAATCCGAGGCGGGGCTATTCGATCTATTTAATTGCCGAATCATTTATCTCGCGAAAGCCGGCAAAGAAACGTTGTTCGTCGTGTGAATAATGCGCGTAACTGACGTTAAGCGCGCTATTAGTTTCGAGTTCGCGACACCAGCGCCGCCCGCGCCCGCGCTCAATTCCCGAACCTCACGGGGTTTACGTGTATAAAAACAGAGAGTTATTTACTGACGAAACGTTCCAGAGGAACAATTGACGAAATAAATCGCTGAATTGATCGCGCGTGTTCGACAAAATTTTTCGTCGTGCGTGCTTAATAAAAAAATTACTGGGGAATATACGAAATGAATTTATGTACTGGAATTCGTGAAAAAGAAAAAGAAAAAAAAAAAAGAACGTTTTAAAATACATCGACGAACCGGAATATCCTTCTACATTTCTGTCTTTTTCTTATTTCTTACTTTAACACCTCCTCGCTATATATAAAGAGGCTCCTCGAAATATATATATATAAATATAGTGCTTTTTCCATGCTTACAAAGTTTCACAGAAGAGGCTATAAAGATGCAAAACTTGCTGCTTCCTCGCTATAAAACGAAGAGATCGCGGTTCGAAATAAGAGAAATATAAAAAGCGTGAGAGTCCCTCGATGCGAATACCTCGTGCGTGTGCATGTTATTTCTGCTCGTTCTCCTCTATACCAATGCGGCGTATACGCTTTTTCGCTCGGGTTTTATCGTCGAGAAATTATGAATGGGCTGTGTATAGGTTTCCCTCTCGATAGGGAACCACGGCGTCTGCGTTGACGGGATACAGAAATGACTATTGGCCTCTCATAACTACGCTCGTATTATTCACATTTTATTTCTTCGTGTACAGTCCCGTATAAGTGCAAGTAAAATCTCCGAGTAGTCGAGTCTTTTTTTTTTTTTTGGTCTCTCTCTCTCTCTCCTTTTTTCTAAACTCGTAAAAAGTTTACGTCCGGCGCCAACTGTCATTCCGAAGCACTCGTTCAAGATTCATGAGCGAGAAAAGGGATGAAAATTGATGGCCTCGGAGAGCAATTCATCAACTTTTTTTTTTTTTTTTCTTTTTTCTTCTAATAAAAATACGCTTTTTAGTGCTCGATCTTCTTTCGTGTTCTAAGAAAAATCGCGCTGCGTTGCGCTTCGCCAATTCCTTGCAGTTTTTATTTTTTTATTTTTTTTCAATAAATGAGAAAATGATAGAAAAATCTCGAAAACTTTTTTTTTTTTTTTTAAGTTATTTAATTATTAATTTACTATGGACACGAAATGCCTCTCACAATTGCATCATAAATGTCGTTATTTGTTCATAATAAAGAATAAAAGTGTTGAAAAAAAAAAAAAAAAAAAAAATTTAAAATTGGCAATTCAACGAAAACTGGTTTTGTTATCGAGAAATAAATGAATCAGGGAAGTGAATAAAAATAAATGTACACATTTTGGCGAGTGCCAGCCGATTTAATCGTGAAACAAAATTTCCGTGATTTTGTTTTTCATAACTCAAAAGATTCAGAGCGATGTCGAATATTTCTCAAAATATAATTTGTCTTTCGTATTAAAAAATAAAACAATTTTTCAAGTGGTGGGGAGGGGAGAGGGCAGAGGGGACACCCTGTATACGGAAAAAAATTTGTTTTCAAGTGTCTCTGAGTCACGGACTTGTTTACTTCGGCCGATGTATGTAGGTTGAGCGGGAAGAAGGCGATAGTGAGAGAAACGTCGATGACGATGATGAAATGATCGAAACGACGAATACGCGTTAAAAGAGAAATATCCGATATAAGGCAAAGCCCCGCCGTATTCTCGCGCCTTAATTCATTATTCATTTTGCTCGATGCAGTAAAATTCTGTTTCAATCGTTGGATAAACATTTACAAAATGTCGTTGTTCATTGTGATTTATGCACATTGGAATTTTAATTCATCAAATTTTATCTGATTAAATCGTCTCTGTCGTTATAATCTCCTTCGAATAATTCATTCCAATTGAAATCGTCGAACGTCTTTTTCTCAATCTCACTCGGTTAACGTTATTTATTTTATTTTTTTTTTTATGACAGGTGGCGAAACTCAATAATTATACAAATTTACGCGTTAAATCACTTTTACGATCGAATATTTATCTACCTCCTATTTATTGTCCTCATTAATTTCACCAATCATATTAAATACCGCGATTATTTATGAAACGCTTCGATTAATCTCACTCGAACAATAATTATATTTTTTTTTCCATTTTTATCGAGCCAATCGATCGGAGAATATTATTACGTCAAGAGAGTTGAAAAAAAAAAAAAAAAAATAAAATATTTGTTTCCAAGATAATGAGGTTTCGTGAATCATTGCGATTAATACGAGAAAAATGCTCGCACTGCACATTCCTTTGGAAAAAGAAAACAAAGAATCACGTTTGTTAATATTTAAAAAATTGAATTGTCCGCTCAGCAAATTCATCGACGATTGATTTCTTTTTTTTTTTTTTAATGTTTAAATCCCTTGAAGCTCTGAGATCACGAACAAAATTGATTGGACAAATAAAAAATGTCTCGTTTGCATTCAACGACGTGGATCCGAAGAGCGCTTTGAATCGTGGATCTTTTTTTTTTTTTTTCTCGTCACAGTCCGACTCGAAATCGATGATTCGAATAGATAATAAAACGTTTTTCGTTCGTTTACAGGTGGAAGCGCTGACGAGGCGATCGAACAATCATGAAGACGAAAAAATTCTTCATATTCAACAAAAAGCTACTTTAACCCCGATGCCACCGTTCGATCGAGCAGTTTACGACGAGGTGGAGTAAAAAAATAAAAAAGAAGACAAAAAAAAACGATAATAGGGAAGAAAATGATGAACGAATGAGGAGAAGGAGCATTTTGGAAAATCAGACTCTCGAGACACGTGGCGTTTCGGAAATTTCAACGATAAGGCCGGAAGCTTCGAGGACGAGGATAGAGAGAAGAAATAGAAAGGAGTAATTTTAACGAAAACAAAAAAACAAAAAGAAACGACTCGAACGAGAATCGAACGGATCCGTTTAACTCTGAGGAGAGATAAATAAAAAAAAAAAAGAGAAAAAAGGATTTTGTGCGTAGGAGGGCGAGGGCTCGTGTAAACGTATTTCGTGAAGCTGATTCGCGATCGGGAGGAGTTCCCTCGATGCGACCTGGCGGGGCAGTGAATTTTTCGCGGGAACCGGAAGTCGTGGTGGACGTGAACGAGAACGGGGATAATATAAGGAGGAAAAAGATTGAAGTTAATCGTCGTTTCGGTAGTTGTCACCGTTCCAAGTGTTACGACTTTATAGAGGCGAAAACCTGGCGAAGATCAGGAATAATATCGGGAGCGTGTAGATCGATCGAGGATCGAAAGGAGTCTGAACTCGCTGATATCGAATTGGTAAAGAGAAAGAAAAAAAGGGAATTGAATATAAGTAAAAACGGTGAGGAGAGAAGGGGCAAAAGGTTTGACGAAGAAATCGACAAATTGAAAGTATCAGGAAGCATCGAGAGATCCGTCATTATTCAAAACGTTCTCGTACCGAAGGATCAACGAATTTACGAAAAAAATATTTTTTCGTCCATACATTCGGAGTTCTTGTATCGCGATATTAAACAAAGAACTCAACGACGAAGACGACGAAGGAGACGACGAGGTGGAGGAGGAGAGGAGAGAAGAAGGAGAGCAATAATTCGGACGGTGGTAGGGACAAAACGCGCTTTCACCCCTCCTCAACCCCCCCCCCCCCCCTTCCCACCCGTTTTCTCTTCTACACACTCTGTAAAAAACGATCCCCACGCTAGTGTTCAACACTACTCGGGTACGATAAATCAGTGAAAATCATCGTGTCCATGAGTCGAGAAGATGAGGACGCGGAAGTTGCTGATATACCTCGTAGTGTATTCTCTCCTTATCGGATATTTCGTACACTCTCAAGAAAATTCTACACGTCCTAAAAACAAATTTGATTATTCCTTCTTATCTAAACAACCCGATAAAACCGTAAATGGAAAATACAAATCTCTCGACTTCAACAAATATCAACGTGGCAAACAATCCCTGAGGCTCGATGATCGATATTTCACCTCTCAAACCAACCCAGAATCGCAAGATCAGGATTATGCCTACAGAAACAACAGAGCCATCGACGTGCCTGGGTACATTTTCTTTTTGTTTTTTTTTTTACATTTTATTTACACTCGATTTGTCACTCTTCGGGGATTGATAAAATCTATACTACTCTTTTGACTTATCCTGATAAACCTCATGAATTTCCGTGAATTTTTTATTTTTTTATTTTCAATTTGTTACTACCATTTGCTTCGTTCTGTAGCAATACTGTCATTTTCATTGTAAAATCTCTTTTTATTCGTCTTTTGAAAATTTTGACAAGCTCGATGAAAAAATGTTGAGTATTTTGTGGTCTGCTCGATACGCTCTTGATACTTTTACAGCTTTTTGATCAAAGCTTTTCTTTCATAAAGATGTTGACAGATTTTTTTGTAACGCTCCAAAGTCTATTGATTTATATGAAAAATTCGAGCTTCGCGTTTTATTCTCTGCTCGAAAATATTCAATGTATTTTACAAATTACCCGAAACTCTAAATGCCCGTTTCAAACAATCGATCCGTTATTTTCTTTGTCTATTAATATATTCTATGAATTAGAGAAAAAAAAACGTTCAATTTTACATTATTAATCAGTTTTTTCGATTTTTCTCTCATTTCTACGACGATCAAAGTTAATCATTATTTTTCCTGTCGACTTTTGAAACGATAAGACTCGAGAAAGATCGAGAATTGATCACATAAACGATGGAAATAATGAAAAAGGTATTTTTTTTTTCTTTTTGGCGCAGCTCTTCGGAAGGAAAGTCCGGAAAGAATAGCAATCAATCGGCGTCGACGAATCGGCCGAAACACCATAGAAAGCCGAGTGAATCATCGCGTCAAAAAAATTTGTCGAAACAGAAAATTCTGACGATCGCCGATGGAGTGTGTTCGGACATCGATATAAGAAACAGTGTTAACAGTTTCGATGTTCTGAAGGATTGTCGCGTTATCGAGGGCTTTCTACAGATAGTGCTGATCGAGAATAACGTTGAAGCCGATTTTCAAAATATCAGCTTTCCCAAGCTGCGCGAAGTCACAGATTTCGTGCTTATCTATCGTGTCAACAATCTCAAAACGCTTGGGGGAATTTTGCCGAATCTCGAAGTTATACGCGGTGACGTTTTGTTCGCTGATTATTCATTCATGATTTACGAGGTGCAGAATTTGCAGGAGGTAAAACAAAAAATATATATTTTATGTTTTTTTTTCCTTTATTCCCAAAAATTCATTTTTAATTTCGATTCTTTCAACACCGTTCGTTGACTTCGAATAATAAAAATGATCAAGTGTCAAAAAAATAATGCTTCAAAATTCCGTGTTAATCAGTCACTCAATAAATTATCATAGCTCATTGATCAAATTGCTTCTAAAAATAAATTTCATAAATGAAAATACTAATTGTCGAGTCTCAAACAAAATATTGTAAAAAAAAAACATTCGTTCCGCTGCTACAGAATCGATGTTTACAATTTCTGATGAAGAATAAACGAAGCTAAAAAAAGATGAAAAGATATTGAACGTATCGAGGCCACTTTACCGGAGAAACAAATTAGCAAGTTCATAATTCACGTTGACACTGAGAATATACAAGAGTACGTGACTGATACTTAATCGATTTCAACACTCGTCACGTCTCGTCAATCACGACGGCGTACGAAGCGTTTGTGCGGCGTGTAACGAGCTCCCACATTATTCAGTCTGCATATGTATATATATAAAGAAAAAAAAACAAACGCGTGTGTGGCTCGATACAAGAATATACAGAAAGAAACACACTTAAATATAGATATGTAGATATTGAGAGAGATTCCCACGCGAAATCAACGCGGTTTCGTGGTGACGAGCAATTCGTCGGTCTCGACCGGTTAAACGAACGGGTCAAGTACCTAAGTCAAGCTGTTTAACCGAATTAAAGAACGAAGAGAGCTCTCGGGACTCTCTCACAATCCTCAACGTCCCACTAATCTCCAATTAGTTTGAAATAACAAAATTTATTTGCGAAAATACGTATACGTTGATTAAAATTAATAAATAAAATGGTTTTACAGATTGGTCTGAACAAATTGACGGAAATATCGAGAGGCGCTGCCAGGATCGAGAAAAATCCTTCTTTGTGTTATCTCTCGACTCTCGACTGGGGATCGATCGTCGCAGCGGGCGAAAACTTCATCAAAGACAACAGCAACCCAGCTTCGTGCCCTGGTACGATTTTACCCGTTCGTTTATAACAGTTTTCTCGTTATTCGACGTGTACGAGCTTCACCAAATTTCCTGCCTCATTTTAATGTCGGAATTATTCACCCTGTGTCCCATTTTTCTACCGCATAACGCACACGACTGCCCTCGCTATCGACTTTTATACCTTTATTCGTCATCGAATCGTTTTTACAAAAAACGAAGAAATCCGCCGGTGCGCGATTCTTTTTTGTTGCTGAAATTGTCACAAGTTCTTAATTCAAATATAAATTCAACTGACACAACCAAATCAATTATTCTTTGGCTAATTCATCAAATATTTTAACAATAATAAATTCGACGAGAAACTGGCGTCGAAGATCAAATCTTGTCATCATGAACCTTCGGATTTTCAACGGGAATTCTGCGCTCGCCATTTCCTCGCGAAAAGAGCTCCGTTTATACGCCTCGTTCATTAACGAACGAAGCTTCTCTCACTCCTTGTTTCTCTCCATTTTTCTTGTGCTCTTCCTCGTACAAGCTCGAATGAACAGAAATGCAAGATCACGCTCCCAAAAGAAACAATACGGTCGTCTCAAACTTGTGGCAGCGATAACAATTCTTTATCATTCGAGATTTATCTCGGGAAGCGGGAAATAGCCGGTTTGAAAAGCCGGTTCTCGAACCGGCTATTCGACACTTTTCCCGTTTCCCAATATGCTGTCTTTGCCGTTAACCCTTATCTGCATTTATATTGACAGATAAATATGTGTTTATCAATGCACGCAAGCTGAGTCTGTTATAAGACTTGCCGAATAGAATATCTTTTAATCACTGAGGACTATTGACGCTTTTCTATATAAAAGTGTCTCGGAGATTTCAAATATCACTTCCCGCTTATTTTGAAGCATAATCACGTCGGCGAAGATTCCATCTTTGCAGTTTCACAAGATTCGTTTATTTGTCTCTTATCATCGGAAATTTATTTGCAGCATTAGGCGACAGAAATGGCCCTTCGTTTCTTTAGAACACAAAATCTGAGGAGCGAGAATTATTGGGAGAATTGGAAAAATAATAAATCAAGTTCCAGATGAGAGACTCAGAACATGGGACTTTAGGAGATTCATCTTTGTGGGGAAAAATTAATTTTTCTTACGGATTTCAACAATTTTCGTTTAGATGAACCAATAGAGAGTTATTCGAATCAGTTATTTCGAGATTTGAGATCTCCTTTTCAAAAGCTGCACACGTCTCGAACGAGTGCAATTCGAAAGAGGTTTTTTTCGGTTATTTATTTATTTATTATTCTCCGGATGTCTTCGTATTTTATTTATTGAACAGATTCAGTGAATTCTGCTGTCAGAGTGTGGGAAAGTCTCTAGAAAGAGAAAAAAAAGAAACAAAACCTTGAAATATTCGAAGCGCCTCTCTTTCTTTGCAAATATTTGTTCCACAAACTCGACGAGTTTAAATATATTGAAAGTGGCACGATCCAGTGCTTCACCACCCTGTATATTTGCACACATAATATTATGATGAAAAGAGATAAAGAGAAACGATTGCGAGTGTCAGTCGTTGAATGCGAATATTTCTTATCGCGTCGTTCGATCAGCTTCAGGTACGCATAGAAAATAGCAATGAATCAACATTTTCGAAAGAATTATTCGTCTATTTGAGAATTCTCGAGGCAAAGAAAAAGGAAAAAGACATTAGGAAACCTTGTGAAACTCCGTGCATTTATCTATAAACGAGAATTTCGCATTCGCGTGTGAGTTTCAAGGTAACGATGTTCTCACTAAATTTTTTTATGCTAGCATTATTCCGCGATCATTTCCAACCAACAACCGACTTTCTTGTTCAATATTTTACTATATTTTCGTTGCAAAATCATTATTTCAAGGAAATATTTTCATGACAATTGTAAAAAATTTGCACTCTCAATAAATTTTTCCTGTAAATATTTTGTTCGATATTTTTGTTAGTTTTTTTACTTCTCAGATCGTGTAAAAACAGTCAAAATATCAAGGGGATCGCTAGAAACGTTTTCACATTCGTAGTTGTGAAAATAATGCGTTCAAAGGTTTATTTTATTGAAATTTTTGGAACAGCAAAAAAATTCATTAACCAAGTAGTAAAATTGGGTGAAAAATAGTCGAAATTTGATTATCATTTTCCACTTACACCCTCCGTTTTCTTTTTACTCAAACATTTGTTCAGCTTTATTTCAATATTTTTTTTGTTTTTTCATTTACAGTTTGTTCGCATTGCCCTAACGGACGATGTTGGAACGCAAAGCATTGTCAGAGGACCGAGAAACCGAAATGCCATCAACAGTGTCTGAGCGACTGCCACGGTCCCACCGAGGCAGATTGTTACGTTTGCAAAAATTATCAATACCAGGGCAGATGCGTCGAGAGCTGCCCGCCTCATTTGTACGTGCATTTATCATCATTTAAATTCATCAGCAAAGTTTAGAATCATAAGAAAATTCAATTCATACAACGATCCCAAGTTATAGAATTAAATAAATAGGTAAACTATTATTTTTTTTTCTCCGATCCAACAGATTTTCGTATCGTTCGCGAAGATGCATCACAAAAGAGGAATGTCTGAGAGTGAATAGTCTGCCACATGCTCACAAAGCCGATGCGAACGGGCAATGGCGACCTTTCAATGGTTCCTGTTTAATTCGATGTCCCCACGGTTTTGAGGATGCAATCGATAAAAACAATGTGAGTGTTTGACGTGCAGTCATCATGATAGATCATATTTGTTGCTTTATGGTAGTGTTATGTTATGTCCAGCTGAAATAAGACACGAAGCGCGAAAGAATTTTCATTAATTTTTTTTATCGTTCATATTTCATCAAATTAAAACCAAATTGTTATTTAACTACATCGCAAAAATTAATTTATTACTTCCATGAGCAAATAATGCGCCAAAATCTTGCAGAAAATCCTTATTTTACATCACTTTCTATTCCAAAAAAAGTAGCGATTTTTATTCTGTTTATTTTATTTATTTATTCAATGTTTAGATAGTTGAGAATAAAAAAAAAAAATAATCAATCGAACGAACCACTCGAAAAACTCTGAAAATTCGAATAAAAACTTATGTTCGTCGAGTTACAACATTTTTCTGATCTCTTGCCGTATAAATTTTCAGTTGACGACGTGCCGAATCTGCGAGGGTCCCTGTCGAAAAATAGGTCAGAGCGCGATAATACGTCACGTCGCGGACGCTCAGATTTTTCGTGGTACGACGATGATAAAAGGTGCTCTTGAGTTTCAAATACGAAACGGTAATCCGACGATAATGAACGAATTGACGGAAGCGTTTGGTATGGTTGAAGAAATAACGGAGTATTTGAAAGTGACGCATTCGTTTCCAATAACGACGTTGGGTTTTTTCAAAAAATTGCGTGTCATAAGGGGTGAAAAATTGGACATAAACAACGCGAGTCTCGTTGTTCTCGATAATCCAAATCTCTCGGATCTTTTTCCGGAGGATCAACAGATCGAGATACAGAAGGGACGCTTGTTTTTTCACTACAATCCAAAATTGTGTTTGTCGAGAATCGAGCGTTTGGGAAAAATGGTTGGAATAACTAATTTCACGGATCTCGAAGTGCAACCGGAATCGAATGGAGAAAAAGTGGCCTGTGACGTCGTCGACATAAATATCAGGGTCGAAGCTTTGGGCCCGAATTACGTGAATCTCGTTTGGGACTCTTACAAGCCACACCGGGACCAACGTTTGCTCAGTTATTTGCTTAATTACATCGAGACGGACAACGAGAACATAAGCTACGAGGGAAATTCGTGCGGCAAGCACAACAACAACACTTGGCAAATAATCGACGTCGAATTACCGAGAAACGAGACTCCTGACATGAAAATATCGCAGATATTGCTCGACCTCAAGCCCTACACGAAATACGCGGTTTACGTCAAAACTCTGGCGGCCCGAAACAAAAATTCCTTGACCAGTCCGACGGGCCAATCGAAAATCATTTTTTTTCGTACCCGAAGCGACGTCCCAACGGTCGCAACCGATTTAATCTCGTTTCCGGTGAGCGATACGGAGATCGTAGTGAAATGGGGGCCTCCGGAGCATCCGAACGGTCCTATATACTACTACATAGTTTCCGGTTTCATAAGACCCGACGACGAGAAATTACTGGAATCCCGTGATTATTGCGAGTACGGACTTATGCCGGAAGTAGAAAACGAGCCCGTGACCGAAGTGACTCTCAAGACGCCTGTCATCGACCCCAAATCTTGTTGCGTCAAAGACGAGTCAACGAAATTACCGATATCGAAAAAATTCGAGATTTTTTGTCACGAAAATATGACCATCAGTTCGCTCTCGAGCGGAGGCAAAAATCACTGTTATTCCCATCGCTATCAAACCGCCGAGACCGATTTTTATGGGATTGCCGATAATTTATCGTCGTCTCGTTCTTCGACCAAAGATTTCAATTGGAAAAATGCTCGTAACGAGATTATCGACGACACGAGAACGCGGATGTGGAACGGAATATATTATTCGTTCGTGCACAACGTCAGCATGAACAGCAGCTCTTATTTGTTGAAAAAGTTACGACATTTTTCGCTCTACACGATATCCGTAGTCGCTTGTGGTCAAAAATTGGAAAATGGCACTCAAATGTGCTCATCCATACAGTACACTAATTCGAGAACGAAAAAACGCCCGAACGCCGATGACGTCAGTAATATTAACGTCCACGTTTTGAACGACACGATCGTCACGGTAAGATGGGACTCTCCTACCGATCCGAACGGCATTATCGTCGCTCACACCATCGAGTATACCAATTTAATAATAAAGGACGCGATCAAGAGCACTGACTGCATAACGCATAATAATTATCGTCAAAAACGCGGCATCCACTATCTTAGGAATTTGAGTCCAGGAAAATACAGCGTCAGAGTCCGTTCGATGTCGCTTGCTGGCGAGGGCAATTTTTCCGAGCCGATTAACTTCAGCATCGGCTTGAAAGAGGACAACACCATCGTTCTCGTCCTTCTCCTCATCTTCGGCTTTCTCGCAACCATATTCGTCATCGGTTATCTCGTCAATCGTAATCACCGACGAAAACGACAGCAGCAGAGGCTCATCGCCAGCGTTAATCCCGATTATATCGAGTGCAAATACGTCAAGGACTCGTGGGAGGTTTCCCGCGATAATATCGAGATTCTTGAGGAATTGGGACTCGGTAATTTCGGCATGGTTTATCGGGGAATTCTCTTCGGCGCAACCCAAGTCGCCGTTAAAACGATACCCGAATCATCATCGGACGCTGACAAAAACGAGTTTCTCAACGAAGCCTCCGTCATGAAGAACTTTTCGACCTTTCACATCATCAAATTACTCGGGGTCGTTTCCGAGGGTTCACCCCCTTACGTAATCATGGAACTCATGGATAACGGCGATCTGAAAACTTATTTACGGAGAATTAGGGAAACCAATCTCGTTCCCGATGTCTCCAGGGTCATTAGAATGGCCGGCGAAATCGCTGACGGCATGTCCTACTTGGAATCAAAAAAATTTGTTCATCGCGATTTGGCTGCGAGAAATTGTATGGTCTCGAAAGATCTCGTTTGTAAAATCGGTGATTTCGGCATGGCTCGAGACATCTACGCTACGGATTATTACAAAATTGGTAAAAAAGGTCTTTTGCCGATCAGATGGATGGCACCGGAGAATCTTTCCGACGGCGTTTTCACCTCGGACTCGGACGTCTGGTCCTTCGGAGTCGTTCTTTACGAGATTCTCACTCTCGCCGAAATCCCTTATCAAGGTTTTTCCAACGAGGAAGTTCTCAATTACGTTCTTCGACGGGGCACCGTCAACGTGCCACGAAACAGTCCCGAATTGATAGTCAAATTGATGGAAAAGTGTTTCAAATGGCGGCCGAGCGAGCGTCCGACTTTCATGGAAATCGTGGCCGAGCTCGAGCCTTTTTTGAGCCAAGATTTCTGCGAAAAATCATTCTATCATTCGGAACATGGCGTCGAAATTCGTAATCTTGGCTTGAAAAAAGTTTACCATCACGCGGCACCGATTCGTTTTCATTGGGGCAACGAGACCGCTCGTTGGGTCAAAGAATTCGAGGACAACGTGACCTTGCTCGATCAAACCAAAGCCGGCACGAGTCGTGGTAGAATATTCAAAAATGGTTTTCAACATTTCGGCAATTTAACGATTATGGAGGACGTTCCCCTCGACAGATGAGAGGTTCCGAAATGTAACATCGATGTTACGAATCTCGACGAGTTCGCGACCACAGTCGTGACAGAGTCAGAAGAAGAAAAACAAAAATAAAAATTAAAAAAAAAAAAAAAAAAAAAAAAAAACATACACATACGCGCTGGAAATAATCCGCAGATTATTTCAGGACGATACGAATGTACAAATAGTTCTCAGGGCAACGTAGATCACGGCGGAGATGCACGGAGTCTCTTGAAAGTACGTAGTGACACGAGGAAAAAGAAAAAAGAAACAAAGAAGAAATAATCTTCACGTAAATAAGGAAATGAACGATCGTTCATTCTCAAGGACGCTTAACGAGGCATTGAAACTCGTTCTGATCCATTGAGCAGAGAAAATAAAACGTGCGACAACAAAGAGACTGGCGAAATAAAGAACTAATGACAAATTTCGCTATACCTGTCCCAAGTAAGCACGGATATTTTAATATTTTACTATTACATGTACAGTGTTCAAGTATACGCGTATGCTAATACTAATTATCGTGGGAGTCTTGCTAGAAAATAGCTGTACCATCGATCCTCTAGATTTTAAGTGGCTCGTTTAGAAATAGGTTTAACGTTACTTCCTTCTGTTCGTGTTTTATTATTATTTTTTTTTTTTAATTTTTCTTTTGTTTTATCAATTGTATGAAAATCAATGATTGATCGCGAGAGTTCGAGCTCGCATTTGGGTTCTTCTTTCTTCTTAACTTAATTAACTGTTAAATATCGTACACCCGGATCGAGCACCGCTCGGCTGCCAGGGTCCGTAAACGTACGATTTTATAGCCAACTTTTTTCATTCCTTCGGAAAAGGCCCAAGTATATTTATCGTTATTATTCTCCTCGATCTTACCCAGGGTATTTCTTCTTTCCTTTTTTTTTTCTTTTATCGCGTTTCGAGCCAACACACTCCTAATTTGTTCGGCCACGGTACAGTTTTCGAGGCGGAGACGAAGATCGGCTTTTTTCGAAATGCTCTCGGAATCGTTCGACTCTTCGGTCTCATCTCTTTTCTTTTTGTTTTCTTTTTCAATCTTTGTTTTTTTTTTTTTTTTTTTTTTTTTTTTTTTTTTTTTTTTTTTTTCGTTGCACCAAAGTTCCTTCCTACAAATACGTGCGTTTTATTGCACTCGACGCAAGATACGAGGTTTTCATAAAGCCCACAATCCTTAGCGTTCAATAAAAATAAATGATAATGAAAAATCCATTTGTGCTTTGGGGTTACTGAAAAAAAAGAAGAAAAAAAAACAATAATTGTTTCGGAGCAAACTCAAATTCTCTCAAATCTTTTTTCTACGTTTCACATTTTTCGCCGATTTAAATCACGTTTACGAGCTTCATCCACGAGGTTCGATGATCTTGAAATCATGGACAAACAGAGAATCGTGACGATCGACTTGAAGTCGAACGATCCACTGAAACAAACAACAACAACAAAAATATTTAAAAACGACGCTACAACGTTTAATTTTTCGTTTCATTAAAAATCGCCATAATTCGGAATGTTGAAAAAGATTGTAACAGGAAAAAGTAACGAACGACGACTGAACGTTAAACGAGCACAACTTGACAGTATTTTTTTTCGACAAATTTTTGTTTTTCCACATTAGAAAACAAAATAAATCATCCAGCCAGTAATGATTGAGAGATGAATCGAAAAAACTTAAAAAAAATCGTTATCGACTAGTCGTTTTCTCATTTTATTTTGCTTGTATGCGTTCGTCAAATTCTCCTTTATTTATGAGAGAAAAAAAATGATGAAACGATGAACGAAAAGAATTTTGAAAAATTATTAATTGCCGAGTGTTTTGTATTTCATTTGAATCGAGCATTTTTACTGACGTTTTACATTCCCGAAAAACAATGAAAATACTCCGAAAATCGAAACTTTTAGATACAAACGTATTTTTTTTTTCTTTCTGCATTTTGAATAAATTTGGCGAAAAATATGGAATTTTGGAAAATATTTATCGAGCATTAAAATTTATGATCCGCGCAGAATTTTTTATCCGCGGATATTTAAATTTCGCGAGATACGAGATAACGTCTCGCGAACGAATATTCGAAGACAATTTTTTTTTCAGAACCCTAATTCTTACGAATAAAAGGAAAAAAAGAAGAAAAAAAAATGAATAAATAAATAATGATACAACAAAAACACCTTGAGCCAATGAACCGGCTAAAAAGTAGACTCAACAATGCAATACATAGGTTAACGAATATACACAGTCACTGTTATTTTGCAGTACGAAAGAAAGAGAATAAAATATTCAAGAATATAAAAGACATTGGACTTGCACGAATAAGCAAAAAAAAAAAAAAAAAAAAAAAAAATAAGAGAAAATAAGAGGAATCAAATCCGTTACTTTCTCGTCGTTGAAATAATAGTTTCCGTAATAAAACGACTGATATTATAACACGTAGAATAGAAATTTGGTGCGGAAGCTTTGTTCACGTTTCTAAAATATCGTCCAAGAGATTCTTGTGTTTCTCCGCGTTGAAAAAATAAAAGTCTAAAAAGCATCAGCTGAAATGAAAAAAAAAAAAGAAAAAAGAATATTCCACTGATTATACAGAATTTTGAGACGTTGCTCGTCACTTTTTTTTTTCTCTCCATTAACCCGCAAACTGTGTCTTATATTTCTCCATCACTGAAATGAAACACAAACACACTAGCCAGCACGTTATTATCGATTACGTTCGCGATTTTTATCACGATAAAATAATTTTCTTTTATATTATTTTTACATCTCATCGATGATACACGAACGAGACGTCCTATTTTTGACTATCCACAATAGTGTTCCGCTTTACAGTACGAAAAAAAGTTTAAAAAAATTAAAAACAAAAAACTCGCGTTAACGAATATTTATAATATTGATAATTGATGAAATAATCAACCGAATTGTTGTACAGTGAAGAAAAAAAAAAAAAAAAAACGCTGAATATTTCAATGTCTCGAATGTTGAAACGAGCGAGAGAAGCATATGTACATTGTATAAATAACTGTATACGTTTAGTGAGCGGGTCTAGTCATTTCTTATCGAATGACGAGAACAACGTAAACAGTCGAGTGCACCACATGACCTACTGAAATCGTTAAACGCGAGATATACAATATATACGAGACTTTACGAAAGAGTGTAGAAGAATAAAAATTGGGTAAAGAGGATTCTCGTGACCGAAATATTTCCAATCGTAAATATGAAATTATCGTTATTCGATGAAGCACACGTGTCAAAAGAAAAGAAAAAAAAAAAAAAAAAAAAAAAAATCGAGATAAATATTTTAACGAATACATGTAAATATTTCCACACAAAAAACACTTACGCGAGGAGAAAAACACTCGTGAACGCAACACTTTTAACGGATTAAAACGAGAAATTAAAGCGTAAGATAAAATTAAGCGTACTCGTAACGATTATAAAGATTAGCTATTTAAAACTTATATTTCTATAGTTTAATTGTAAACGCGGCCGCTTAGTGCCTTAAGGCAGGAAGTCGAGCTAATTCTATTTCTTCATTTACTTTTTCTTTTCCGTTCGTTTTTTTTTTTTTTTTTTTTTTTTTTTCCCAGTTTAGGTATTATATTTGCCAAAATTTTCGGCTATTGTCTCTCATCGTGTAAATTGTGTCGATTCTCGAGGTATTTATGCTCGTTATTTAGATGAGACATTCGTATGAAAAAAAAAAGAAGAAAAAAAAAAGGAGAAAACACAAAAAAACAAAAAACAAAAACGTGTGTGTGCGGGGCTCTCGATTATTGTATTTCTGAATGGTGTATATCATTATTATTATTATTATTATTACTAAGATTATTATTATTATTATTATTATTATTATTATTATGATTATTATTTTTTATTAACATCATTAAGATTATCGTAGTCGAATAAGTGTAGTTGAATTATTCGTTAAACGTCGGAGTTATACGTATAGTTCGTTATGTCGTTTCGTATGTCGACAGTCTGGCAACAAAAATACCCATGAGATGCTAAAACGCCCTCGTATTTGTCGTATTATTCATTATGTCGAAGGCAAACTAAAAGGGCAACAATTATTTGATTATTTACAATGTTTATCTCTTGAATAATATTTTCAGATTTCATAAAGAAATGAGAATAACATGAAAAACATGAAAATAAAAACTTGACTGGTTGTGCGAGCTTTGAATACAGCGAGCCCAGAAAGTTGGAAGACATTGAATTCCCCGAGGCTGAGGGCCAATAGTTAGCGAAAATAATTGGTCGGATCGTTCGTATTTTTATTTTATTATTATTATTTTTTTTTTTCATACCAAATCCTCGAACTTGCTCGTTCGAGAGGATTGAGAAAAAATGAATAACGACGAATCCGTTTAGTAAAATTGTCATTAGAACTTGTAACTTTTTTTTTCTCGTTTCTTCACCTTCTTTTTTCTTTTGTTTTTCGTTTTTTACAAACACACACACACATATATATATATATATATATGTATATGTATATCTCTTTCTTCGGGTCAACTCGACGACCTGCCATAACATATCACGGACTGATTATATTCGCGCGCTCGCGTAGATGCTTCGAACGAAAAAAAAAAAAAAAAAACTCGGAGTATCGTTTTATCGATGTAATGAATTATTTAATTGAAAAGCGAACGGAAAATACAAAATATTGTCTAATATAGAAAGAAATAATGTTGACTCAGCACCGGACATTTCTACGCGTAACCGCACACCGGCTCCTCATTCTTTCACACTTTTTTCTCCCCCTTTTTACTCGACCGTTCACACCGGCTTATAAATATTCATGATAAATAGAGAGAGAAAAAGAAAAAAGAACTTGGAAAGGCTGATCTACTCGACACTAAACACTTATGAAAAATAATTTAAGCGCCCACTAATCTCACTGTACTCTCGTGTAAATGTCCACTCGGTATCCTCTCGAACAAATAGATCCTTAAGCACTTTTATTTAATTTAATATTTAGAAGAAAATTAATAAAATACACACACACACACACACATACACACACGCAGAATAATAAGCGACAAACAAAATGTTGTGCAAGATCGTTCAAACGTGCGCGAATCGTTCAATTGGCTCTGCTGAAAAGGGTCCAATTTGAGAAAAAAAAAAGAAATAAAAATAGCTATCGAGACACAGGTCTAATCGTAAATTCAGCAGCTTTGAAACAATCGCGGTTTACTCGAGGCGATCTGTCAGTCTTGAGTGATGCTCTCAAGTGCGAGAGAATCTGCTGGAAAACAGAGTCCCATTTTCTCAAAAAAAAAAAAAAAAAAAAAAAAAAACTTGATATTTTCACGAAAATTTGCAACAAGATTTTCACCGCACGAACGACTGATATATCGCCTTGGAGGATATTCGCATTTGAGGGATTGAAATAGCCAAAAACACAGATATTTTGCAAAGTTTGCCCAAATTCGTCGATTTTTACGGTTTTTTTTTTTTCGAATATATTTTCTTCTCGATGTACAAAAAAATAGGCACGAAATTCTGAAATTTAATATTACAATGATTTTCGTTGAGTTTTTAAAATTGATCATTTTCATCTCGGCAGCAATACACACTCACAGTAAACGCTTCGTTCAAATAGGCAATTGTCCAAATATCATTTAAACTCGCGTTCCAGACCTGCGCTAAAGAAGAAATAATAATAATAATAATAGTAACGAGGAAAAAAAGATAAGAAAGAAGCGAAACATTATTCCTAATCAAAAATCCTGCCATACCGTGTCTTCCAAGACAGAGACTATGAAAGATTAATTGTAAACTAGCGTAATATTTATGTACCTTTAATTCGTAAGTTAAATTATTACATACCTTGTGTGGGTTTGGAAAAGTGTGTGCGAGAGAGCGAAAGAGAGAGAGAGAGAGAGAGAGAGAGAGAGAGAGAGAAGGAAAAAATTGTAAAGGTCGAAAGTTGAGACTCACGTTGATTTTTTCTTCTTACGAAAAATTGTAAATGACTTTAACCACGAAAGGAAGAAAAAAAAAAAAAAAATTATTAAGTCTATATGGATTTAGTCGAGAATTTTAACGAACGAAAGTTTATATCAATGTTTTTGTTTGTTTGTTTGTTTGTTTTTTTTTTCTCTTCTTTCTTCGTAAAGAGGAGAAAAAGAAAGTTGTAAATAGTATTGTCACTAAATGTGTGTATATATCTGTTGATTATTGAACTTTTATCGCGTATTCTTCGACGAGTTTCTGTACAAAGAGAAAAAGAAACAAATTCGCTATCACTTCTTCTTACCCCCCCCCCCCCCCCCCCACCTCCCCCCTCTTTCGTCGTATCATTTTTATTCGTTAAAACAAATGAGTTGTTCGATTATTGTGAATACGAAGATTTTTATCCTTGAAACAATATTATATTTTTATTTTACCGTTTCAATCCAAAGCAGATCTCATTCGTCCAAACAAATTAATTGGTTTTACATCTTTATTGTTCATCGTCATTTTTTTTTTTTAGCTTTCGTTCGCGAAAATTCACCAACTCTCTGTCATATGTTTTTTTTTTTTTTTTTCTTTTTTTTTTCACACCCGCGCACAACGTATACATTACACTAATTTAGTATTGCCGCTGAGTATTACAACTAGTCACATAAGCCAAAAGTTTGTTACTCTCACAGAAGTTTTTTTTTTTGTTTTTTTTTTTTTCAGTTTTGTAATAAAGGAAGATATTAAAAAGCCCCAAAAAAATCATTAAACACAACGCTGTGTCTTGATCTTATTGAACCCAATACCCTTTTACTATTTCAGGAACGACGCTAAAAATCTCATGAAGAGTCCGAACGAAAAGCAAATAATTCGGAAGATTCTTCTTTTCAGATACTACAGACAAAAAATGAAAAGTTTATTTCATTCAAAAACTTTTTGCTGGAATTCGATCACAATATTTAAAATTCTGTCGAATCTCGATCAAATTTACACATTCAATTTTAAAAAATACGTCGATCATTCGTTTGCAAGAAAATAAAGATTTATTTCGGGCGGAAAAGGAAATGAAAAGGAGAAAATTAAAAAATATCAAACAAGATATTTGGAGAGTCAATAAAAATTGATAATAATGAGCGAAAAAAGTACTTTCTTCTGGCCTAAAATACGAAGCTACAGAGCTGTACCGAAATTTTTTATCTCGATGAAAATTTCTTCCAATTTTATCGCAATCCAAAAGCCTCAAAAAGGTTTTCAATTAATAAAGTATAAATCACGGATCCAGAGATTCTGAAATTTTTTTAAATTTCTTAATGAAAAAAATGATATTCTTCTACAGCCAAACGTCAAGCCTTGATTTACGATGGCACTCGACTCATGTTTGCTTTTATTTTAGACAATTTATTCTTCAAATTTCAATATCGTCTGAAAATGCTTTGCTATATTGGAACGTTGGCCTTAATTGAGGTTGAGTGACCGTAATAAAGTACGTGTCTATTGTAGCTCTCGCTGACATGGCGAGAACGTACTCGTGCACGAACAAATTATAGAGCTCAAGGCTTGAAGATGAAATTACTATAGGTGTTCATTGAAGTTAACAGTACGAAGTACAAAATGCCGCTGGTGTCTCGTGACTTCGTGAAGTTTAAACGTTGATCTTGATGCCCTAAAACTTGCTTCTTTACTGCCAAATTGGGCAAAAAAAAAAAAAAAAAAAAAAAAACAATTCTGACATTTCGAAAAACTTTTTGACACTGCATTTTTCAAATATTCTTTCTCGATCTCCGTTTCATTTATCTGAAATAACGAATTGTCATTCGAATCGATCAGTGCTCGATTCTGATAGTAAACAAGAAATTTTCCATCACTTTTATTCGTTCGATCTTACGTCGCCTCTGTTATATTTACAGAAATTTCTCAAACACGAATCAGTTTCGAATTTTCTTTCATGATTCACCGTTCGTGATATTTATTAGTATCAAATTTTGCATCAATGTGTTAAATCGAAATAGGCTTTTCATCCAATGTCGAAGGATGAGCGTACTCGCTTCATATCGCGAGAATAATTTTATTAATAAATCATTCTTCATGAAAAAAAGGATGAAAAATTGAAAAAAAAAAATGACAGATTTTTTGTTCTTGAAGGAAAAAATATGGATAAATAGTTTTATTTACACAAAACGTTCGTTTCAATCCATTCACATCGTTTTACATTCAAACTAAAACGCTGAGTCGTTAAAAATTTGATGGTCACTTTGTGCAAAGCTTGAAGGAAGCTTCGAAGTGATTATTTGTCCTTGAAAATTAAATTTTCGAATGAAAAATAGTATTAACAAATGAATTGGCATCGGATTCGCAATTATAAACGCGTAAAGTTCAATTTGTTCGGGCGTTGAATACAAAAAATGTATTTTTACTCTTTCTCCCCTTGATGAGGTGTTATTTAGCGTTTTATTCCTGATTTTCACTCACACACACACAGACACGAGTATGTGTCGCCAGAGCGAAACAGGAAGTGCAGCAATGTGCCTGCTACAAAATCTGTCAAAGATTCGTGCGAATGAAAAAATGTGTGTGTGTGTGTGTACACGTGTGTGTGTGTGTGTGTGACGCGAAGTGCATTCGCTGCTCTCGGCATAGTCATGCAATTTCGAATCGCGGGAGTGTATGCTTGAAATCTACGTCACGAATAATTAACAGACTGTGGTATAGCGTGACTGGAGTGTTGTGGTCCTCGCAGCAGTCCTCGACTCGAGTTCCGCGTCGCGTTTGATATCCGGTGTTCACGTTTAACCGACTCTCTCGCTGACTCTTATCGTGCGTCACGGAATCAAATTTTGTTGTTTTTCTCTCTATTTTTTTTTTTTTTTTATCGTAATTTATGTTTTTCGGTGAAAAAAAAATGGTCAACGGTCTCGCAGGAGTGTCAATTTGGGCGGTGTTCTTCGTCGTTTGTCGAGGATCTCCTCTGCCGTCGTCGTCCGAACCTCCCGAAACACCAAACGGTTCGTCACGATCGTCGAAAGAAGAAAAACGAGAATCTTTTAATCTCGCGTCTACGAGCCAAATAAAAGGAACGATAAAAATACTATAAGATTAATATTCGTGCAGGAAATACGGATTTTCGACTAGGTATCGTTGTCTCACCTTTGATGAGTTACAAAATGATCAGGGAGATCGGTATCTATTGGAAAATCTTGGATCTCCTCGAAGGCGACAAGTTGGTACTTTATAACGATCATCCGGATATTATTGGCACCGAAACTATTTATAGCTTTCAACCCGAAGAAACACAGGGCTTTCACAAAACTGGGGTACGAGGCGAATTCGTTCCAACCTCGGATTTAACGTTTCGAGAACGATGCTTGAGTGAGTTCTCTGATCCTTCATCTAAATTTTTAATCAATTAACTAATTGTGCAATCCGATTCATTGTGTTCAAAGTGTTCACTCTTTCGATGAATTAATCAATTTAATTGCGAAATTTGATTTCTTTTTTGCAGTTAAACAATGAAACGATTTTCAAGCGTATAGTAATTTTATTATTTCATTGAAACGTATTAATTTCAATCATTTTGTTCGATCAATCAACGGAGAACAGAGTTTTGGAGCAGATTTTTGAAAATTTTCAATTTTCATTGTTAATAATCGAGCTCGTGCTCCAACTCGATTTGAAAATGATAATTTAAGAAGTATAATGAACAACGAATTTCGTTGTAATAGCAATGAAAAAATTTGGATAAATATTTCGTGTGCAGAATATCACGTTTCGTGGCTCAGAAATGGAACGATCGAAAGTACAAAATGTTTGGCGACACATCCCAATTGGATGAGCGAAAAAAAATCAATTCTAGGCTCGAAGAGACTGAACGAAATTTTTATTCCCGGTACACACGACTCGGGAGCTTATTTCAAAAATGAAAAACCGAAAATGGAAACTCTAGTCGACAAATACATCATCACGCAAGTAAAAATTTAATAAATCAATCGACCTCCGTTGCGGAATAATAAAATTTCGTGAAAACAAAAACAAAATCAAAAAACAATGAATAATAAAAGAAAATTTTCAACACTTAAGCATTTGTCAAATATTTTGAACGTTGATTTCAATAATAAATTCCGATTTACGATTTTATCAATTAACGAATTGAAGTTTTTAAGTCCAATTTATAGATGATCTCGATAAATAACAAACACGCCAATAAACATTCGATTAATTTGCACTGTAAATGATGCAAGAATTACGATCAGTAACGCGTAAGTTTCGTACGAGATCAAGGACATTTCCCGTTTATCGCTCAAGTTCAATATAAACTCGATAAGAATTTTTTTTTGCCCTGTTCCGATGAATTATTGTTTTTGATTAATCCGCAGGATGAGGACGTACTTAGCCAATTAATATATGGGGTACGATACTTGGACATAAGAGTCGGTCGATATCCAGGTATTCAAGATCTTTGGTGGATCAATCATGGATTTTTTAGCGTACATCCCCTCAGACTCGTGATCGACGATGTTAAAAGATTTCTTGACAATACTCAAGAAATCGTGATATTCGATGTTCAGGAATTTCCGGTTGGTGAGTCAAAAGCAAAATTTAATTATTCAATTTTGTCAGAACAATCGAATTCTCCTTTTTACAATTTCGTTTTTCTCTTTCAAATTTTTCTAACTCGTACCAAAAATGTGTCGAAAACCACTGAATCAATTTGATTTTTGAAAAAAAAACCCAACGAATTTGACCATAGCAATTGTTTTCTTTTCAGTAAAGAGTAAATTTTTCAAAATATCGATAATTTTGAATTGCATTTTTATAAAATAATGACAACGTATTTCGATTTTCTACTTTTGTTCAATAAATTTTCTCCAAATAGAGTTGTTTCCTTCGCTTTTCAACATCGCTGATTTTAAATGCCCTCGAATGAAATATCCTTACTGTTTTTCGTTATTGAGTGTCGTCATTTTTTGTGATAGGAATTTCATAATTCCAGGATTCGCTGGAATGGGCAATAAATATCACGAGGAATTGATCGCTTTTCTGGAGGAAAATTTCGCCGGTTATTATCTACCGAAAAATAATACGAAAGGCTGGGGAATGACCCTCGACGATATTTGGGCCACTGGCAAAAGACTCATAATTGGCTACGACAATTCCAAAGTTTGGCCGTCTCACGAGAGCACGTGGTCACCGGTGACCCATCGATGGCCGGACGTCAAAACGTTGGATGACTTGTATAGCAAAGTTTATAACTACGAGAATGGAATCGATCCTGTCGACAACTACGAGTGAGTCGTTTTCTAAATGTTTTTTTTTTACGAAATGTTGAAAGAATTTTTGAATAGTTTTTTCGTAAATTTTTTCTTTCTTTTTCTCGATTTAAACACAAATTGATGCTGATTTTGTTGAAAATGATTTTTGTATAAACAATGGATAATGAATCGTTTCAAATTCAATAGGCAACCCGATCGACCACCGAGTTCAGTAATGGCCCAACTTACTCCGGACGCGATGGATGCACTCTTGGACTCGCTCGGTGGACTGAGAAAAATGGCTGAACTCGTAAACATGAATGTCACGGATTCTTACAACAATCTGTGGAAATGTACGGCCAATATCGTGTCGATGGATTACATCAAATCGTCTGGAATCATTGAGACAGCTTTGGATATGAACAACAGAAATTTCACCGGTTGCTAATACGGAAATATTGAAAATTAAATTTTGCAGAAAACTTTTATTCTGCTAGACAATTAAATAAATAGAAAATCAGCAATTGATACGTTTCTTTTTTTGACCGTTTTTTTCTGAATAAAAATCACGATCTCTGACTCCCATTGAATTTATCATAGAAATCAGTTTTTTTTATCAAAATTTTCGTACAAATATTTTCGGTCTAAAAGAATAGTGAAGCTTCGAATTTGAAAAACTGGAAACAGACTTGCAGAATTATTTTCTAAGATTCGAAAATCTAATTGTTGCAACAGCCAATTTGGAGCATCGGAATAAATTCAGTCAATTTCGGATTTGAATCTTTTTGAAAACGTTCCTGGATTCATTAGAAAATTCAAACTTTTGTCGAATCCCTCAAATGAAATATTGATTTTTATTTCCACTAAAAATATCAGGAGTTTAAATCATAAATCAGGAATTTTAACGAACAAAGATCGTTCAGAAGTAAACGAAAAACATTGTGAAATCCAGACGCCGGATCGATCTCATTGAGCTTTGCAATTAAGGAGTGACAGCAACGTCAATATCATTTGAAAATTCCGTGTGACTGTCCTTGAACGAATTATCGCCCTGGTACATGTCATTTTCATACGTAATTATAAAATTATGGGCACTGAATGACGAGAGTGTGATTTTATTGCGTTGCTCACCGTGCAAAATCACGAACGCAGATTATCCTGGGGATAATCATCGGGGCTGCATTGTCTTCCGGCGGAAGTGCACATATAACTCGAATTGCCAAGGTAAACGTGATCATAATGGGATTACTATCCTATTCAATTTAGCGCACGAATTTAAACACACGCATATGATAAAATGAAAAATAGAAGAAAAAAAAATACATATTCGCAAGGTGCATCGAACAGTTGGCTGCGAATCTCGATAGACGACGTTCCGTAAAGAAAAAAAAATGAAGAAGCTTCACTGCATTTTTATATTTTTCGTCAAATTTGTGTTGAGCAATCGTGTCGAAAATTACAACGAAAATAACGTCGCTGATAACGAATTGGCCTGTCCCTACGACAGAATTTGTGTTCCCATTGATTATTGTCCCGGTGTCGAATCGTTGATGGTTCAAAAAGCACTTCCGGCTCAAAGGTTTCCTTCGATATTCTGTTGACAAACTCAATCGTTTTTTTATATTTTTATAAAAATTTGAATAATCACCTAGATTTCGACTCGCCATTTGTGGCTACGAATCAACCAGACCAAAAGTTTGCTGCAGCCCTGCCGAAGACCCCAATTCACCGGATAGGAGACTACGCTTAATTTACGAACGCTCAGAACCGAGATCCGAATGTGGACGATCTTTCGTGCCCACCAGCGTCAGGACCTCGACCCTGGGATCGTTTCCTTTTCTCGCGAAAATTGGATTTTTCAGTGAGTTTGGAAAGAAATTTAATATTTAGGGAGAGACACAGAATGTCAACTCGTTCGAGTATTAATAATAATCAGTTTTTTAATCAAAACTATTTTTGTCTAATTGAATATAACGATTCGAATGGGATTAAAAGTTTGTAAATTTTATTTTATTGACCGTCCATTTTATGAACTTTTATTTTTTACTCAAATTTCTCCAAATAAATTCAGAGAAGTTTGTTAAAGAAGAAATGGAAATAAATATTTTTTAAGATTCAAAAAATACTTAATGCTCTCAGATTTAATAACTGGTGAAATGAAATATCCTTGCGTGGGAACGATCATCAACGCGAGAACAGTTCTCACCACAGCAACATGTGCTTTGGCCAAGTCGGATAAATACAAATTGTGAGTGATGATTATGTCAGCGATAAACAAACCGGAAATATTGTCACGAATACGATTTCGTAATGTGAATTTATTTTCTGTTCAGGCAATCCGTACTCGTCGGTGAATTCGATTCATTCAAGAATCCAGACTGCAATGATTTGTTTTGTGGACATGAACCAGCCTCCCACAAAATTTCTTACGTCGTTAAACATCCAGGATTCAATAGCGAAACTTTCGCGAGTAATATTGCTCTCGTTCGACTTCAAGAACCGATCAACTTTACTGGTACTTAAATTTATTAAATTTTAGTTTTTAGCACAAATGGTTATTCGGAATATTTGCAGAGTTAATAAAATCTCGATTCCATTCAAATTTCTAAAAGAATTTTCTCATTGATAGATTTATTTGATCTCTTAATACTTTTATGAAAAATAACAATTTTCGTTTCGAATCACTGCTACTTCAGATTTCTGGAATTTTGTTGATTTTCGTCGTTTTGAATTTTAGTATCAGCTCAACCGGCGTGCGTGTTCACAGGCCGCGAATTTAATTTGCTGGAAATGGAGCAAGTTCGATTATTCGGTTGGGGAAAATTATCGACTGAGATAAGTAAGATCGACAGTGAAAAAAAAGTCTCAGCCAATTCGTGAATAAGGTGACTCGGATAAGTAAAGTCTCCTGGTTACAATTTTGAAATTCTTTTACAATTTTAGATCCGTCCCAGGAGATACGATCGATGTACATGCGATTACTTTCTAGACAGGATTGTTCAGACTATGCGAATCAAGGACTTTGCGTCGAGCTTTGCGCGATTGGCGAACACGAACCGTGCGCAGGCTTCAGTGGGAGCCCGATTATAAGATTGAATGGAAATAAATACACAGTTGTGAGTAACGAAAAATCCAAATCCGATTTTTCGCGTAGATCTTTAAAAACATTGAAGGTTTCATCGCAATATTTCTCGAAATTTGTCTAAAAATGTGAAAATGCCATTCGACGATGTCGTTGGCAACAAAGTCGTTTTTTTTTCTCAAGATTTTTTCGAATTTGTTCACAATATTCTTGAAAATTGGTTGAGACGAAAATCTGATTTTACCTTCTTCGAAAAGTATCGTTTTCCTTGAAATAAAATAATTCTTATCGTTTCTTAAAATTGAAGTTTCTAGAAGAATAAAAATTGGTCTTTTTTTCTAGGTCGGAATATTGTCGTATGGTTCGCATTGCGAAGACAACGGTAACTCGCCAGTGTCGTTCGTCGATGTTCAAAGATACGCAGAATGGATCTCGCAGAATTGAATGAAAATTGAACAATCAATTTGATTTTCTATTTACAAAAATATTTACTTTAATCCTTAAAGAGAGATCAATGAACACAATTATTGTATAAAATTTTATGTACAAATTCACTTGTGTTTGAATATATTTAAATATTTTCCTCTCGTCATTTCTTTCGCCTCTTCCAAACCCACTTGATACGCTATGTCGTGAAGCTTTTTCACTTCCGCGATGAGTCCTGTCATCGTTAAATTTCCTAGTTCTGAAAAAATAGAAGGATTTTAAGGGTCAATTGATTGAGAAGATTAATTTTTTTATCAGTGAGAAATTTAGTAAGTTTACAAGAGAAAATCTCTGTCTATTCTTCTAAAAAATGACGGATGATGAAAAAATAAATAGTTACGGTGTAATTGATTGATGTCATCGGGTGTGAGTGCGGCGGACCAAGAAGCAGCTTCACTCTGGAGTGAATTTTGGGCTACGAATTCATTAACACCTGGAACTTCATCGTTCGCTAATATAAAGTAACTTAATATGTAAGTTATAGTTTGAATATTTCAAAAAAACATTCAAAATAAAGCTCACTTTGTTCGGGCCACAAATCGGGCGATGCACGATCCAATTTTTCAAGGCTCATCAAACTTTCCTCTACGCAAGTCAAATCTAAAAGAAAAGCAGGAAAGAAACCGAATTCATTCGATTGTTTATGCAAGTGACACGGAGTTTGATAACCTCTAAATAAACAGGAGTTTGTATTTTTTTTCTTATGAATGTTGGTGTCGTAAACAGGAAAAAAAAGTATGAACGATCGTTCGAATCAATAAATAATTGACGTTGAACAAATTTAAATGAAAATTGGTAAATAATATGGTTATAGTGAATCTTTACCCCGCTGTTCGTTGTCGTTGTCGGACTTGTCAGTCGCCATTTTGATATTTGCCGCGCGTCTTGCTGATGGTGGCGCCTTAAGATAGAAACGAACTACGATCCTCTCGTTGTAGTACATGCGCGTGCACGCGAGTTATTTACATTCAAAAGCAAAAGGGTGTTCAAAAGAAAAAGGGACCTGGTAATAATACGACTTGATCGAATATCGATGAAAAGGCATGTTTTTTTTATTAGTTACTACGTCTTCATTGCGAAATGACTAACTTATGTTTTGACCGCGTAAAATATCGAGAGGGTAAGGATTTTTATTTGCTTATTTTACGTTTTCTCTAATTCGTCTATACTATTCGGATTGGTTCTTTGATATTCTCTCGTTATTTCTATCTGTTCCCGTAAACGAAACAAATTTTCGGCTTGTCGACGTCTTTGCCTCTCAATATCACGTATAACTCCCATGTGCAATTGTTCCCTGAAAACAAAAAAAAAAACGTAAAAAATTTGTCGCGCCTCGTTGAAGAACACAGCAGATACCCTAACCTTCCGTTACGTGTTCACGAATGTTTCTCGTTTCCACAATTCTCACCTGTCGTAATTTTGTTTCCAATGCACGTATCCGATTATACCAATTGTGGCTAAACAACTAGTTCCTAGAAACGCTATCGAAGCCCGAGACATTCCAATTTCCGTCGATGTTGTCTTATTATTCTTTCACTTTAATCTACGACTGCAACAAGCAACAACTTTTCGTCGGCTACACACTAACGCACACTCACACACATGTGCTTTCGGTGAATCTCGAAACCTACGTTCTCACGATATCGAAGTTTCTGATCGATACTTTGTGCAGGAATTTTCTTTTATTCAATTATCCTTGACTTAAAAAAAGCTTAAGAAACCTGTTATTACATTTTGTGATTTTCATTATTGTGATCGTACCGCGATTACTTATCGTGAATCAAGTGTGAAGAAAGAAACAAACTATTACGAACTTTACAAACATTTGAATTTTCTTTCACCACTCTATGAAACTTCCAACTTCAGAGTCTTGTGTCTTGTTATTAATAAACTGTCGTACAACGAATACGCAGTTACGAAATCTCTCCGTTTTGTGGATTGACAATTATCGGACTTCCGAGCCGCTTCGGCAATAATCCATTTTTTTTTATGAATTCTAAGGTTCGAACACATGCGATCCTATAATAAAATTAACTTTTTGTTCTCGCCTGTTCTCTTTTTAGCAACGCGTAAATATCTATAGACTTATTTTTCTATATTCGTTTAAGATACCATTGCTAACATTATTGGGGAATATTTGGCAATATTTTCCAAAGCCTCCTTATACATTGTTGGGAGAATCAACTTTTTGACACGACTGTGACAAGACAAGTACTTTGAAAAGTATTTTTTTTTTCTTGAAAATCTGGTGTTGTTTCAGCTTGTTTTTCCAAAATATCAGAGAGTTCTTATTCCACGTTTTTTTATTGCAATTTTATAATATTTGTTTTCAGGCAGCTGCTGAGCGAGACATTAGGCTCAGCAAAAAATTATCATATCTTTTACGACACGGAGCGCTTCGAGCAGAAATCGTGATAAAACCAGATGGTTACACAGATGTGACTAAACTTCTAAAGAATAACTTGTCTGACTACATTTTAGACGATATCAAAAGAGTCGTGAGCAACGATAATAAGCAAAGATTTGCTTTGAGTGATAAAAGTGGTATTCTGGAGATAAAAGCAAACCAAGGTCATTCCTTAAAAGAAATCAATCAGTTGGCGCTGAAAGTCGTGGAAAATCCAGACTTCGACATAATTCATGGAACTTACTTGGACCGTTGGCAGAAAATTAAAAGCGAAGGATTGTCGCGTATGAAAAGAAATCACATTCATTTCTCTAAAGGCTTGAATTGTGTTTCCGGTTTGAGACCTAACGCAAATTTATACATTTATATTGATTTTGATAAAGCAAGAAAAGATCATTTGAGGTTTTTCGAATCGGAGAACAGTGTTATTCTCTGTGCCGGCAACGAGGAGGGAATATTGAAGGTTAAATACTTCAAAAAAGTAGTTACACGACAGGGAGAAATTCTTCACTCCGAATCCTGAGATTCTGATGGAAATCAATATAAATTAAACTTTTTCCAATGCCTAAATAGTTTTTGTGTGCATAAAACTTTTCAAAGACAAAAAGAAAAATGAAAAAACTTTGCGATGTTTGTAATATTCAATTGGACGAAAACGACTTCCCGAATCACTTGCAAGGAAAGAGGCATCTCAAAAATGTTAAATCTGCAAATTACCAAAAACGATTTTTGGAAAGATCCGTCTACGTTACTCGAATGCCACCCAATATGAGCGTCGACAATGTTGTCAATTTCTTCAAACAATTTGGAGTTGTCGAGAGATGTAAAGTTAAACCACATTTCGCCATTGTCGAATTCCAAAACAAGTATGTAAATTCATCATTGTATCATTGTCATTGTATGCAATTTCAAAGATTTTGATAAAACTCGCAACACTTTCTACAAATACGAAGTTTGTCGAAATGTTTTTTCGAGTACACGACCGTACTTATACAAAAAACATTCCTTTCGATGCAGGGATGCGGTGAGCCTCCTACTGAGACAAAATATTTGGATGGGATCACATAAACTCCAAATTGGAAAAGGAAAGTGGAACAATCCAGGTACGCAAACGAATTTATTTGAAATCAAGCAATGATAAATTTATTACATACAAACGACCATGCAGAGTTTTTGAGAGATCCAACAATTTATGTTATGAATTTCGACATATAAAGTGGAAATTATTTGGAAAAATCAACCATTTAATCGAAAAAAATTATGTTATCGTTCATATCTTTGTATTTTGTGATAATTCTCAAGTTTCAGAGAGTTATTTCTTGATAACAAGAAAAAGAAAAAAAATTGATAAATTTTGATGAAAATCGATTCGAGTGGCTATTTCAACCCGGGCTGCCTACTCCTTTTTTTCACTATTAAAACGATTTTCACTTTCAGGTCCGACCGCGCCGAAGCCCGGTGAAAAAAGTCCAGAAAAAGTGATGGACGAAATAGTATTTGCGGATTTAAAAACGAAACTCCAGATGGTAACGACGTTAGGAGATGAAATTTCAACCTTTTTGGAAACTGTGCAACTGTGTGAGGATGAAGTTGAAAAAAAATGGCATGCGATCCATGCCAGTTTGCACGAAGCACTGAAGCCAGTATTTCCAAAATGTGAAATAAATTGTTTTGGTTCGTCAATAACGGGGCTGTGTTTCAAAGGTAGTGACATCGACATATACTTGAACATAAGAGAGCCGATAAACAGCGACGATTGTAGAACAGGTTGGACGCCGAGGACGATATTCAGAGAAGTAAAGTCTTATTTGTACAAGAGAAAAGACGTTTTCGAGAAAATAGTACCGATCCCGAAGGCGAAAACACCGATAATAAAATTCTGTCACTCGCCCACATCGACCAACTGCGACATATCATTTAAAAATAATCTCGGAGTAATAAACAGCCAGCTGATAAAACGTTTGCTCTGCGTCGATGTGCGGCTGAAGCCGCTCATGATGATCGTGAAATTTTGGGCGAAAACTTTCGAGTTGTCGGGCCACGGTAAATTCACTCATTACGCGATCGTCATGATGGTTATTTTCTATCTTCAGCAGCCAGAAACGAAGATGTTACCGAGCATTAAGGATTTGCAGAAGAATTGTGAGATCGCGCACCAATGGAATCGTTTGGATTTCGATCAGATCATCAAATTTCCCTGTTCGGAGAATCAGTCGAGTATCCCGGAGTTGCTCGCCGGCTTCTTCAAGTTTTACCTCCATTTTCCGTTCGACAAAAAACTCATATGTCCGTTGGACGGTCACGCGCATTCGCGGTGCCAATTCGCTAAGGTTTGCGCCGAAAAGGCAGGCGACACGGACCCATTGCAGCTGAACCATCCGATTTGTTTGCAAGATCCGCTGGAGCTCGAATGCAACATAACTTGCGGTGTTACGGGCAAAGTTCTCGTCGCTTTTCAGACTTATAGCGCGGTTGGTGTCGAGATTTGTGAGCGTGCGTTGAAAAACAAAGACAAACCGTTCCTACTCTCGTTGTTCACGACTTTACCCGCGCCTTTGGAAAATCAGACTTCCGTAAGAATCATCATTTATGCTTTCAAGACTTTGGGTGCCGGTTTGCCGGCGGATTTCGAAGCGAGAAACGACATCGCGGACAAAAAGATATTCGCTATAAATCATTGGTACGCACTGACCCAGAGCTTCGTCGAAGACGCGCTCAGAAGAGTTTTTAAATTGGATGTTCAAACGATGAAACAAAATCGCGAAGCAAAGCAGCGAAAAATAGAAGAAACTTCCGACGTTCATTCGAACGTCAGCGACGAAATTTTACTCGAGTGTACCGGCAAGTATTGCCTCCTCGCCGGACGCAAAACCAAAAGTTTTTCCATCGATCCAAGCCTCAGCCCGATCGATAAAGAAGCTCTTATTTCCGATGAATTACTAAACAAACAAATAGTGGACGGCGTCAAACCCACTAAAATTGACTTCACTTGTACCATTACCAGAGAACAGAATCCAGTGCGATTGGTTATACGGATGAAAAATCGTAACAGCGTGAAAAAGAGCTTTAAAGGATTCGCCTCTTTCTTGAACACCAAGTTGCCAATTATTGTTAATAAGGAATTGTCACATACTTTACAGTTCAAGAAAACTATGAATTTGTAACTCGATTAATAAAACTACCGATTCAGCCTCTATATGTATTATTTAATCGTTTTACTGTTTTTGTTGCAGTGCTCAATGTTGTTAGTCAAAAATTTGTGCTGTTAAGAATTTCAAAAGCTCGCAATTAGACATGAAAAGTCGGATGTTTGAAAGTTTTTTTAATCGGAAAACTTTTTCTTTAATTATAATTGAAAAGTGAACAAATAGGATGACGTTTGGCAATTATTTCTTTCAAATGCCAATTTTGAGACAAAACTTTCTTTTTTCTCCACCTAAGGATGGATCAGTGTTATTATCCGTTATTCATCGATATTCATATTAATCAATAAATTAAAAAAAGAAAAAAAACATTCAAAATGAACATAAAAGTACTTTAAGTGACAAGAAAATTAATTATTTCGAGAAACTAATATTTTGTTATACTGTTTCTCCCGCTTCACGCCAACGTATGAACATTGCGCTTTAACCGGAAGTAGGTGGAAGTCCTGTGTTTCTTTCTGGAAGGAAGCCTTGACCCCGATCGGCAAAAAGGAATTTGCTGGCTGAGTTGATAACTCAGGTGTTATCGCGTGTCGTAGTTTTCTCCAAACAAACAAAAGTTTTGATAAACAAAATGTGTCTTTTTCTGTTCGAAGTCGAACAGAGAGAGAGAGATAGAATAGTTGTTGATATTTTCTTGTAATAAAATGTAGAAAATTTTATCATTTTCGAAATAAAAAGCTCTGGCGGCTAGATATAACGATATAAACACGTGGATAAATACCGACGTTCGGCTTTTTCTAGTCGAAGTGACCATGGTTCTTAGTTTACTCACTAGAGTACCGAGTGTTATACAAATTCCAAATCCTCATCTATTTTATGGTTAATTATTCAGTGTTCCGTCGGGCATGTTTTAATATTTTAACACGCATTTCACCATCGGTTTCTTCGAGTTGAATTTTCGGTAAATAAGCATTAAATAGATTTGATTAATTGACTAAACATATGGTAATGGGTTCGGATATGATCCAACGTTTATTTGATGAGGGTATGTCGATGGTTGGGAACGAGTGATCGGTCGGGAGGGTGGCTAACAATTGAGCGAGGGAATAGTTTTTTTAGCGGCGTTAGGCCGCATAAAAGATTCTTCCCCGGTCGAACAGTTTATTACATTGCAGTTATGAGTAATGGCCGCAATTCCTCAATCCTCAAAATACTGTGGCTTCTCATTGGATTTCGAGGTTTTTCCCGAATGACGATGTTTTTCTGTTATATGCTCGAAACTTTTTTGCTATTCAGCATGCTAGTATTGTTGGGGAAGACGGTTCATTCGGCTTTAATTGTCGCGGTGTAAAAAACTCTTCAATCGTCGATCTTTCATTGATTTTCTGTCATTTCGTTATAATTCACTTGTCAAATCATTAAATCAGTCTTGATCGCAGGAATTGCTACTTGAGAAGAAGTAACACAAACAATGGAGTCCGAATCTAGACGCAAAGGGCCTCGAAGTCCCAGTGTCGATTCTGATGATTCTTCTTCGCATAGAAGACGCTCTAGAAAATATGACAGATCTCCGTCACCACGGCGATCCAGGTATAGAAGATCAAGATCTCGCGATAGAAGATCTGGGTCCAGAGACAGGAGGAGAAAAGAATCTAGCCGATCTCAAGACTGGAAACAACAAGTCTCTCAGCCAAGTCAACCTCCGGCACCTCCTGCTAGTTCTACTCCAACGGGATATGCTCCTCCGGTTCACAACCAATACCAGGTAACAAAACTAACTATCAAAGAGACATTTAATAAACAAGGAAATGAAAAATCAAATTACAAATTTAGTCAATTCAGGAAGTCGGTGAAAATTTTGAATAGGTTCAAAAAAAATATGAGCCAGAAATCTTTTATTCTATGAAGCAATTGAAAAATATATCTATGATTGAATATCGAATAAAAAGTCAAAAAAATAATATTTGCATTATAGATTTGTTGATGAATAAATTTTTGTGTCACAGGCTCCGCTTCCACCGAACACCAGTCAACCGCCACCACCGATTCCAGCCTACAATCCGGGTTACAATAATTACAATTACACCTACAACCAAGGATATGATTACACTTATCAGCAACCACCGCCCACGGGTTATCGGAGCGTAAGTTCAACTGCTTTTTCTACTTACCAATTCGTCAAATAGAAAACAATATATCCCCGACTTTTTGCGCATTGTATTCGTTGTATCATCGTTAAGGGAGTGTCAATGCGAAGTCCTGCCTGATGGTTTTCGAATCAGTTTATTTAAATAATGATAAAGCAATCGCTCAACATACTTCGATCTCTAAGATTACGATCGCGTTCTAAGTCTTAACAAAGAAGAAAAAAGTAAAATTCCGTACGATCACCGTTTTGGGACCGTTGTTTTGTCTCTTAAAAACAATGTAAGTATTCACATTCCGAGGATGAGAAAAAAAAAAAAAAAAAAAAGCGCGCGCGATTTATATATTCTGTGAATGGAAGCGCCGAGTGACCGGCTAGAACGTGTAAACATGTGCTCGATGTCCCATTTGTGGACGAGGGAAAAGGTAAGGGGACATCGGAAACAAATGGCGTAGCATGTACTTGAAAGAACAAGAAAAGTTAGCGGCGATTTTTGTTTTTCTTAGGATTATCCACCGCCGAATTGGTCGTCGGGACAAGTTCCGTACAACAATCAACAAGCACCACCTTTACCAACTATGCCTCCACAACATTCTGGAAGAAACGTTGAGACCAGCTCGACTGGATTGCCCGTAGCCTCCTCGCGACCGGAAGATGCTAAGAAAGAAGGTAAGGCTTTTGAGACCGAGTTGAATCATCAAGTTCCCTTATCACCATTTGGATGTACATTAAAATAATAATTACGAGTAGCTATCGCAGCTGAAGCTAAACAACAAAAAGCAACTCTGGCTAAACAACGCGAGGAATACGTCAAGAAATCGACGATCCTGCAACGGGAACTAGAAACTTTACGTCAACAATGCGAAGAAATTGGAAAAGAAGGTGGACGAGAGAATAATCGTATTATCAAGGAAAATCAAAAGTTACAGGTGATTAAATCATATCTGTTATTCCATTTTTGAAAATGTGCCCAGTCAATGTTTAGAAGTAAAGTTTTCTGTAAATGCAACCTTGAGATACACTAAAATTTCGATGTGTTAAAGTTCGGTACGATTTTCATCGTTCTTGATATTAAGTGAGAGACAAAAATGTAAAACAACAATCCCATATTATTTGCAGATCGAGATACAAAATAAGATGAAGACGATTCACAACGTCATTGACATGCTTACGGGTATAATCGGTGATAAAGTAACCATCGATGACTTGCGGAGCAAATTTAAATCTGAATCGACGATGAAACGTGTCAAGAGTCCGAAAGAAGAGTTTCCAAAAGGCAAGTCGGAATCTCCTGCTAAATCATCTGATTCCGAGAAAGAGGCGAAAAACGATAGAGAGAGAAAGTCGATCGAAGATACCAAACCCATGTATAATTTCGTGCACTATGATCCTGAAATGCATTGGTGCAAAATTTGCGACATCTTTCCGAAAACAGCGAAGGAATACTTGAATCATCTGCACACGAACGAACATAAAACTGCTTGCTTGGTGAGTTACGTAAATTGTGTAAATTCAATTTATTCAATTGCCTCAGACATATGAAATAAATGAGTACATCAATTACGTCAGCATGTTTCGAAATTATTGCACTGAAATTTGCAAAGTTGTATTGAATCGAAAATCTTTTTTCTCCGAACTCAAAGTCTTTGTAGAGATTTAGGCCATGAAATCTAGTCACAGAGTATTTTTTAAACAATTTGCTGTGAAAGTCAGCAAACAATACGGATCGGCCAGTTGATTGGCATTATTTGAAATTAGAAAATCGAAAAACAGTACAAACAGTTAAATTATTTGTTTATAGCATGAGTTTCCGTTTTTTGAGAATTTACACGTGACACTGAGAATGAAGGAAACTATTTTTCGTGATCTTTCTATCGTTATAAATGCCCTCGATGTTGTAATTATCGATCGAAGCGTTATAAAAATGCCTTCAATCTTGTGAATAGGAACGCAAGATCGTAGATATGCCGTGGCATGAGAGGAATGGCGAGGAGGCTGAAAAACACGTGCCCGAGTATCCAGGACTACCGACCAAAAGAACACCGATAAAAGGTACAATTATATTTCAATGGACATTTACTAATTAGCATACAATTCCGTAGCCTTTGCACCGGCACAAAAGTGTGTCGTCTGGTATGTATTGAAGACCTGCCGGCCAGCGCCGATGAAAGTTGCCTGACAAATTTTCCAGCTGCTCGGTGGGATTGCTATTAGTGCATCATAAATGCTTGCTAAATATAAGAAACAAAGCGACGTATTCGACGCGAGAAAGAGTATTTATACATTTTTCCAGTCCACCTAATTGTCGTAGAATCAGACTAATGGATTTCCCGCCGTGGCAGCTAAAACCTTTTTCAGCAATATTTTTCGAATGAAAATCTCGAAGATCCTTGATCGAATATTGAAGAAAGAAAGGTCGGATTTTTCTAAGTGGGTTTATAAGATTGAGAGTGCGAGAGATTTTGCTCTTCCTATTTTCCCCATTCAACGCAATTTAGGTGCACAACCATTGAATCAGGATGACAACGAAACGCATCATTTATCTCGTTCCCCCTTAATTGAGCTGTGGTGTATCAACAGATATGAGAAAAATTATTGAAATATCACGATGTGTGAAATTACAACGTGTTTATCTTGTGTAAGATAGTGAATGAAATTTTCTTGGCCGAATTCAAATTCAGCCAAGATTCGTCGTGTTGCATCGAACAGTGTACAATTTAGTTTTACATATTTTGTTGTTTTTTTCCGTGTTAATGGAAAATATAAAATGTACAATATGTCGTAATTGTCTGGTCGTCGAGCTACGGTTTCTTCCTTGAACGAGGAACTTTGGATGGTGAACGCGATGAAAACTTTGGAGAAAAACGAAAAAATATCGACTGTGCAGAGACGCCATTCGAGAGTATACAAACACAGGGATTATCTTGCGATAATAAATTATTTGCGTTACATCATTATTATCAAATAAATTATCGACTATCAGCCAAATGCAGTATATTAAAACAAAAAATACGATTTAAATATTTTTTTGTTCAATGATGTTAAACTAATTATCTCGTGTACGATGTAATTAATAATTGTAAGATGGAAGTTGAATTATCGTCGAATAAAGATAAATTTCCCTTGAATCGTCCTCTATTCCAGGAGTCATCTTCGCGAGGAATTCATGCCGGATGCAATGTGTAATATCGAGAGAATGGGAGAAAGCAATTTGTTGTGAAAAACGTTATTTAACGATACTATCTTTGTTTTCAGTGACTTGAGTGTGTCGCGGCAGAGCATAAGGTCATTCTTTATGAACTTACCGAATTCTTTAAACGTTTACGAAGCCACGGTGTTGTCTGATCTTCAATTATTCTTGTTATAGGTTTACAATTCTTCAGCGCCGCGACTTCATGGTACTGCAAACTCTGCAACTCTTGGATCGGCGATCTTCATTGCGCGAGTCTGCATCTGAAGTCGAAGAAACACTCTGAAAATTTTGCCGTAAGTATTTTCTTCATCAAAACCGATAGTGAATTTTTTTCAACTATATTTTTATCTAAAAGCGTTTTTATTAAAAGAATCAAAGCGAAAAATCTATCATCAATGCTAAAATCGATTAAGAAGCTCGTCCGCATTTATGAAATATCAAATCGTCGATCAATGTAAAGTGGAAAGTTGTTCAATATTGCGATCTTTTCTGATCCCGTAGCGTTTCGTGGAACAAAATCCTCACTGGGAAACCGATTGGATGGCTGATCGTGAGAGGGCATTCTCGGAGGAGAGACGCAAGCAGTTGCAGCTAGAACTTCATAAACAGAAAGATGAAGAAGCGGCAGCAGCTGCAGCTGCACCCCCATCGAAGTCGAAGAAATCGAAGAAATGGAAAAAGAACAAAAAGAAGTCAAAGAAGCGAAAAAATCGTAGCAGCGCGAGTGATTCTACGAGCGACACAGAGAATACAGAATCAGACTCTGATCACGATATGTCGAGAAGTATTCGCGTCGCGATGAGAAACAAGATGAAAGCTTCGACGCAAGCGATATTAAACGAGGAGATTGATTATCAAGGGATTAAATTGAAGGGGAATTGGGCTCAGGTGGCGCAGGTCAAAACACCAGCAACTCCGGAAATGCCGCCACCTGAAAACGATGACAGACAATTGTTGAATTCGATCAGAGAAAAACTCAAGGCAAAACAGGAGGAAGAGATGAAAAACAGCAATAGCAGAAAGCAGAGTATTGAAAAAATGGTTACGTCCCCGCCCCCGACACCGAAAGAAGAAATCAAGACGAATTCCAACAAAAAAGTAGTTGAAGGCTTGGAGGCTTGGGGTCCAAAAGAACCACCAAAGCCTTTCTGGATAAAAAAGGATGAAGAAAAGCCACCGCCGCCGCAACAAACAGGGCCGATCAGTAAATCTATCGACGTACCAAAACCAGAAGAGATGCCGAAGCCGCACATGGGGTTCTGGACAAAACAGCAGGTGAATATGGCGGTAAAGCCACCGGAAGCAAAAACAACGGTATCTCCGGAAAAAGAGGAAGAACCGCGAGAGCGAGGAAGTGATCGAAGCGATCGTTACAAGGACGAACGAGATCGAAAATACGATCGTCGCGACGACAAGTACGAAAGATCGGACCGTTACGAAAGAAGAAGAGGAGGCAGCGGAAGAGATCGGGATCGTGACAGAGACCGCGATAGGGACGATTATTACGACGATCGTCGAAAAAGTAGATATTCCAACGATTCACCGCGTCGTGAAAAAAATTGGCGTGAAAGTCCTAAGCGGTCTTACGACAAGTACAGCAGTAGCAAAGACAGCAGACGAGAGGACAATAACTCGTCGAACGACGAGTCAAAATTTGAGAAGAAGACGAACGAATCGGCCACGAAATCGAAGAAAGGAAGCAGCTCGCAGTCGAAAAAAACTGCTCCACCACCGACAAAGGGTAAGCTACCGTTTATCGGACGTTTACCATTGTTCAAGAAGAAAAATGAAGAGCCAAAGATTGAGAAAGCCGATATAGCACCGCTCCCTTATCAACAGAGTAAATTCGAGGACACACCAAAAGTACCGAGCGAGATAATAAATCCTCCTGGGGTCGTTCACATTACCAAACTCGCAACACCCGTCAATTTCAACAACAGCATTCCAGTCAAAGTAGTACCAGCTCCTATCAAGATTCTCGTGGCTCCTCCGCCCCCGACGCTTCATAACGACGTTAAGAACTCGACGCAGGTCCCGCTTCCGAGTCAACAAGTTGTCGATATGGATATCGAAGACCAGTCCGAGGAAACGATCATAGAAGAACCAGTGATTGAACAGCATAAGCAACAGCAGCACAAAAAGCCCGAGCCTAGTCCTTCGATTGAACTACCATCTTTGCCGCCTCATCCCCCACCAGCAATCACCAGACCACCGCCTCCTTTCCAACCGGCTGTCGTTCCTCAAGTACCTCCACCTCAAATTCTACCACAAATCGCACCCCAAATACCACCTCAGCCGGTTTTTACCCCGAACCGACCTCCGCCTTTCATCGCCACAGCTCCTCCTCCATTTGTTCCAGCAGCTGCTGCTAAATTTACAGTGAGGCCACCGACGCAAGCCCATTCTTCTTACGTGACACCCCACGACGGTGCGGCCCTCGCAGCAGCCGCCGCTTCTTATGCCCAGGCCCACGGTAATCCACCGCCACCGATGACCCCAATCGTCGATCCAACAACCACGGACATCGCTGATATTCCCGAACCCGCGGAAAAACGACCCGATCCAAGCATGCCTTTACCCGACGATCTTCAAGAAGCTCTGAATATAATATTCCCAAAAGAGGAGCCACCTGAAACGAAAACGATGACGAATCAACCCGCGATATTGCCTGATAACAATGTCATGTACGCCTCCATGTACAGTATCCTCGGTTGCGTCGGTTACGGTCCGGAATACATGGATCTCCCGCCACCAGAAATAACACAAGTCGATACCGAAACCGAGACACAGCCGGGGCCCGATGATCTACGAATGCTCGGCATCGACGAGGGCGATACGATATTTTAATCATTTTCCATTATCAAATTTAGTTTTCTTTCCCAACAGTATCTGCGGAAGCTACGGGGAGAGGGGAGGGGGGCCTGGGACCATGGACAAAGTGGTTGTTATCGTTCGCGAAAAAATTATTTGAGCCTTTTTTCAAACGATTCAAAATGCCCTTGGCTTCATCATTTTCAGGGGAAAGTTTTTTCGTTTAATATTATACTCCTTACGCGTTTGAGCAATGATTTTTAATTGATCGAATGTTAATCATTCAGCAACATAATGCAAGCAAAATTGATACTTATACAATTGAAGTGTTACTATTCATTGCTCGATGTTTTCACCTCGCATCGAGACACTGCGCGACGGACATTCCTAGCTGCTACAGTGATTTTTGTGCAGTATCATTGACATCTTTTATTTTTAACGATTAAGAACCAAGTAAAAACATGTCCCAGGATAACAGTATAAATAAAACTACACAAACGTCATGGAGTCTTTCGTTGTCCTATTTCGTTTATTGCACGAACGAAATTCATGAATAAAAAAAAAAAAAAAAAAATACATTTTTATTGCTATTCCGTGTCTGTCGAGGTAAATGAAAACAGATATAACTACACACGGACACGAAAATTAAGAATAGGGATACGAGAAATGAAATACCATCTTAACAGTCATGTATATCATAAACTTTATTAAAACCGAATGAAAAATTGACGATAACAGCATTGAGCAGCCGTATTATTTTTTCCGTTCGTTTTTTTTTACTTAGTATATTGACTTCGATGCTTTGCGTCGGCGATAATTTAGCATGATACGCTTTGAAAAATGCAATACCTCGAATAACGTTTTTTACAACAATTATTTCGTCTGAAGGTTTCGAATGAATTTTCCCTCTTTTTCAGTGATTTAATGAGCTACAATAAAACTGAGTATTCTTTTCACCCGATATATTTACGAGCTTGATCGATTAATTAGGCAGTAAAAGTGCAGCGTAGGAATGAACGCGTACGTGACAGAAATTCCTCGAGTTATCATTAAGTCAACAAAAATGGAGTGCTTTTTGTCGTCAGGCAACTTCGGAAAACGAGTTTAAACTCACCAACACACATGTACGTGGGTTGTAGTCTTGGTGAACTTATATTTAAATCATATCACATTACAACACCAACCGATCTCTGTAACAGAAACGTGTTTTCGCGATGTTATTTTTCTCCTTTTACTGTTCCTCTAAGTCGTGTATCATTTGTCAATATTTATATTTTCGTATGGCACATGAACGGCGCTATGAGACGACTATTAAACACTTTTACGTTCATAAAATTTATCATCGTCACTCAGTAACAAATAATTAAGTTCTGTAACATTTTTCGTTACATAATATAGACAAAAAAACGACATAATTTTTCACGGTTACCCCGAATAACATCGTTATAAATTGACTTCATGATTTAAAATCATCACCCAAATAAAAATAATTAAAAAAAAAAGTATCGGAATTCTAATTAATCCATCGAATTTGTCGAGTGTCATGCACTGCATATCCGGTGGACGAGGCCTCGATTCTCGGAATGATTTTTGTTCGTTATGTGGAGGGGGAATGCAAATTTTGCAAGACTTATTTTCATCTACAACTACAACGGTGTCCGAATGTGAAAATCGCAATAAAACCTAGTTAAGCATCGTTAGGCCGATATTTTCTTCTCTTTTCCTTTTATATTTGCAAAACGAGCCCGGCGCTCGAGATGTTGTCACCACCACCAGCAGTCTGACTCGCTTCTGTGCACACCAAAACCGGTGCTACGCAAACTTCGACGCTTATCTTATCGTTCTGAATATTGATTAGTTCGTCCCAGCAAGATACCGGTTTTTCACTGTTCAACGGTATTCGGGTGCCCGAATGAATGGATGTTGAAAAACTGTCGTCCATTATGAGCGTGGCTTTACGAAGGTCGACCTGAAAACCGTAAACCAGACGAGTTAAAAAACATTGCGTAAACGTTACTTTCACTTTGAGTGATAATGCACTATTGGTAACTCCATTATTACGATATTCGTTCCGCAAACGTGACGATGAGCAGTTAACGAAGCTTTAGCTGCAGCAGCCATCGTATTTTTCCATGATGATTTTTTCGCCGTCATTATTGCTTGATAGGCCAATGTGTGAACATGAATTCTCGTCAATTCTCTCGAATCCGTCAACGACGAACTCTTGGTTCTAATTAACTTAAAGAGTACTCTCATGTAATCCAATATTTCAGCAACCCTCGGGGTTGCGTTGGCGACGAGTGAAATGTTTCCATAATACATGGAATGGTATAAATTGACAATCTCTTGTTCGTTCATGCCCAAACTATCGGCATACGGAATTACGGTGTCACGTAAATCGAAAAGTAAACCCTCTTGCGCAATCGAGGCCATTTCAAAATGTATTTTCGTTGTTAACGGCTGACTTTTCATTTGATTTTGCACTTGCGCTAGTCGGCTTCGTCGAATACCTGCAAAAATATTTATTTTACTATGCTTAAATTCGTTTAGTATCTTAACACCGATTATCTTTATATACCTTCTGGAAATGGATAGTTATCCATCATTTGCAGTCCGCTAACTACAAATAAATCCGGTCGGAAATCTAACAATTCCGTATCAAAAACTTCGAGAGAACTTAGTGTCGGATTATTAGCATCATTGTGAAGTATATATCTGCAAAAAATCGATTTTTCCATTTGAATAAAAATTTCTGTAATCACATTTCTATTATGAAATGATTAGCAAGAGACTTGAATGATAATCTGATAACATAGATAAAAATAATTTTGTTTGAACATCCGGAATAAATAATTGACAATAATTGAAATATTTTTTTTTCAAATGTACCTATTGGCCCTGGTGCTTGTATAAGGGCCCCAAACTTCTCCGTGCTTGTATTCCAAGATGAGATGGATATCATCGTGTTCGACTTCACCTCCGACTACTCTTACAGAGTCAGGAATCATTTGACGCAGTGATTTGGTCATTTTTGAAGCGACAACAACGTCGCATCCTTCTTTGGCGAATCTAAGAGCCATGATAGGGGCATTGCCGCCGATAGAAGAATAAGACGATGGAAATGATCTTGCTTTTGATACAAGTTCATCGAATAATGTTTCATTCGTCATGTATCGCCTAGAATGGAAATTAGGCAAAAAGCGTTAAGTCATGTCCGTGAGGAAGTGTTTTTTTGCATATCAATGAAAAATATGGAATGACTTACTCGGCGGCGGCTCCGTGTCGGAAATAATAGGCAAAGCTCTTTGAGAGCTCTTCTTCAGTCTTAATCTCATTAAAATGCTCCGGTTGTCCGATATTTGGGGAATAATGCAACAAGTATTTAGCGTCGATAAATACATCGGTGCAAGCTCCGTAACCAAGGGCAACCTTGGGCTTAACCGATATCGTATGTTTAGTTTCGAGTTTCTCAAGACCGTTCAATATCGATGTTAAACGATTTTGTAGATCTTCGTCTATTTTTCTGTAATAAATGGCTACAAGTACGACGAAAAACGTCAGGAATGTACCGTATTTCAAACCTTTGTATCCCATTTTCGTCTATCACTAATCCCCTTTTTTTCACGAATCTAACCTCAATACGTCCAACAAAAACAAATCACCCACTGTCAGCCACTCCGCGAGACAACCGCGCTGCACCTGCACGCCGCACTCGTGCACTGACTCACTACCGACACTGACTCTGAGTCTCTGACTGACATTCAGATCCAGGACCCCAGCAACACAGGCAAAACGGAACGGCCAACACCTCCTCGCCTCTCCTTTCTAGCCGGTGGCGCAACATCGCTGCGGTGAAAATCGAAACTTTATATTGTGCGCTTGCTGGAGCGTTTCGAGCGTAATATTTGAGTTCATTGTTTTATATCCTGCTAGTATACACCGGACCGTGTCAGACAACAAATCGTAATCAAAAAAATTATCGGAGTTTAAAATTCAATAACAATTAGCAATTTCTACGAAATTATCTGAAATGTATACCTTTAAGATAACTTGGAAATTGCCCTTATCATATGAAAATTACAAAGCAAAATGAAACAATGGGTGAGACTTTTAATCTCAGGTATTTGGAAAATAGAGATGAGGAATAAAACACATTTAAAACAATAGAATATTTATTGAAAAAGTAATAATAAAAAAATAAATCGCTCAAAGAACCGTATGGCCATCAGTCGAAAAATACAGTGGAATTCATACATGTGTAGAGAATACATGAGACTTTCCTTGAGATCCGTTATAAACTTCGAATTCGTCGTCATGAACAAATAATAATAAAATCAGAATGAATGTATGGATCTCTTCTTTTGCTTATATGCTCATAATTATGAGAACCACAACGGATATTATCATGTGCACAAGTGTTATTTTAAATATGTACAGTTTGCAGATTTCGGATCGAAAAGAAACACACGAATATTTGTCGTATTTCCAAAATGATAACAACCCTATGGCCATCGCATACATTTATATAAATAATTGAGAAGTATATATTATTTTTACGCTACGTTTTTTGTATGCAGTCTCATGTGTTTTTTAAGATTATCGAGTCTGTTGCAGCGGCGATCACAAAAATCGCATTGATAGGGCATTGAATTGCTGTGAACGACAATGTGTCCGTTCAAATGACTGATTTGCTTGAACCGTTTGTTGCAAATGGTGCAAGCGTATGGTCGTTCGTTCATGTGTGCCGAAGCGATGTGAGTTTGCAGATTAGTTTTTCTAACGAAAGTTGCTTTGCAAGCGTCACATTCGAAGGGTCTAACATTGGCGTGTATCGCGAGATGTGATTTCAAAACATTTTTGTGTTTAAAATTTTTCTCGCACAAATGACACTGGAAAGGTCGTTCGTCATTGTGAACTTTTTTGTGTACAGACAAATGTGCTAGCTGCTTAAACATTTTGGCACAAATTTCGCACTGATAAGTCCGACCGTCTTCGTGAGCTGCGCTCACGTGACGTCTAAGAGTGTCAGCCAAAGTGTAACGTTTGCCACATATTTTGCAGGAAAACGGTTTCTCGTTTGTGTGCGTCATCAGATGACCATTGAGATTTCGTTTTTCGAGGAATCTCGAACCGCAGATATCGCATTGATAAGGCTTATCACCATTGTGAACGTACATGTGCTTCTTCAATGAATTCGATAGACTGAACCGTTTCGTACAAATGTCACATTCGAAATTTCGTTCGCCCGTGTGCACGAGCATATGAGATTTCACGTGACCAGCTTGCTTGAATCTTCTGCCGCATATTTTACAAGCGAATTTGCGCTCATGCGTGTGAGTGAATATGTGACGCTCCAGTATGCTCTTGGTGGTAAATACTTTTTTGCAAATATCACACTCGAACAGACGATAAGCCTTTTTCGAGCGACAAATCGTTTCTTCTTTGTGTGAATTTGAATGGAGCTTTAAAGTTTCGAGGGAATCAAATTTCATCGAGCATATCGTGCATCGAAATGATCGATAGTCCGTGTGAGTCAACGAGTGTTGACTCAAGTGTCCCAATTGTTTGAAACTTTTGTTGCATATCTCGCAAACGTAAGGTCTTTCGTTCGTGTGGGATCGCATGTGTCTTTGCAGAACACTCGGAAAGTTGAAAGTTTGTTTGCAAAATGTACATTCTAGGAGAGAGTTGTCGTTCAATTTGTTCGTTGCTTCGCCTTTGGTTCGCTTTTTTCGAGTTTTTGTATTTTTCAGAGCTTTCTTTGCCAAACTTCCCAAAACAATTTTTTTCTGGTTTGTTTTGTTCTTTAGTCGCTGTTTCGATTCTTCGTTTATCGAACCAACTTTTTTCTCCTGGCTCTTTGAATTTTCGTTCTCGGCATGTGACTTCAAACGATAATGATTTTCATCTTCCTTTGTATCCACCTTTTCTGTCACCTTCTGCTTATGCGATTCTTCCATATGCATGTCGTAAACGCTGGACGATCGAAATGACTGGTTGCACATTGAACACTCAAAATTGCTGTTTCGGGGGTGTGTTTTCATATGGTTTCTCAGATGTCCCAATTTCGTATAATTTTTCTGACATATTTCACATTTAAAACAATTGTCTGCTTCTCCAATATCTTTTTTCACCGGAGAGTCGAAGTCTTTCGTATTTTCTTGAGCTTTCAATGAGATATTTGTACCGATGACAAGGTTGCAAGAATTTAAATTCGGTTCGAGGGACTTTTTGTTCCTTATTTCAGTTACTGATTTCTCAGTATCAGAGGTAAATACATTTTCCTCCTTCAACCGAGAATTTATCTTCAGAGAGGCATTTTCTTGTGGTCCTTTGGTGCCAATAGCTCTTCGAAGATCTTCACAAATGTTTCTGCCGAAAAACAGTTGGCTGGGAATTGTGCCGTGACTCGAATTCGTCGTTGTGTTCTCGATCACTTGAACAATTCTAAGAGCTTCGGTCAAGGGTCTACCCGGATGATTTTTCATCCAGGATCTCAGGATAATCCGAAAATCTCGTCGATCTTCGATGTTCTTCGAGGCATCTCCGTGTACAACGCAAAAGTCTCGAAGCAACAATCGAATTTCTCGTACTACTTGCTCCGCGTAATCACGGCCTTGTCCGCTTTGAATGATTCGTGGTGCTCCAATCGTTGTCACAATTTCTACCAGCTGATTCGCTACTTCTCTAACTTTGTTACTTTCCAGAGCCTTCAAAATTACCAATTTTGTTTGCTGCTCTTCGTAAACCAATATGTACTTCCGATCGCTTGTTTCTCCCTCTTCAATGTCTATCACATCTATTTGAGCTCTGTGATTTATTCTCACCGGTGGATTAGGCAAAGACAGTTCGTTAATCGGTGTCTCAGTCCTTTTATCTTCTGAATTTATTTTGGCACAATTACGAAACTCGCCTTTCTCCTCCATTTTGGAATGTTTATGTATCAAAGACTTTGCGTAATAATTTTCTTGCTTCAGAGAGGCAAACGGAGCGTTTGGCATACCAGGCAAGTCCGGCTCTAGGCAAATCCTGGAAGGGATCCATCGATTGGTCACAGTCGCAGCTGCATTCATTTCATATTTCAGCATCTGGGAATAGAACTTTTATTTGAATCTCTTCACTTATGTTCATTTTATTTTTTTTATGGTCTGCTATGCAGCTACAATGATTTTCTATCTGTACTCACTAATTTTGGAAAAAAATCAATTCATCATTTTTCCTAAGATATGATTGTAATCACGAGAAATATCAGAGACGAGGAGATGCATTGATAAACAAGTGTACAGATAACCTAAAAGTCGCAATCTTATGTTTACGGAGTACGATGAAAAAGCCGGCACTTTGATTGAAACAAAACAAATGAAGTTCGATCGCAGTTGATATTGTTTTCGTACGTTTATTTCGACTGTTGAAACGTCGTTTTTGAAATAATAAAATGTTAAAAGTTTTCTCTCAGTTTCTTCATTCTTTATTTTGTAATTTCAAATGGCAAATCCGTCAAACCTTTGCCCGGTATATGACGATTTACGAGAATTGAAGAAAGATCAAAGAATAACTAAAGTACCGTACCATGTTTCATAGGTTAAGATGCGCAAGAGGAGAAAAGCGACACTGCTGCGTCGGCCGTCGGCGTTGAACGACGAATTTGAATCATCCTCGCAAAACAATTTAATTGATCCATTAACAGGAATAAATGAGGAGAGTTGATCGTTAGTAGTTTCGATGAAGGGTCGAAGGATTTTAAAAAAGCTGTATCCATTGTTGTATATATTTAAATAGATTTTTTATTATTTTATCTGAAAGCAGTTTTTCCGCACAACACCGCGCTAAACATTGGTCATCTACACAATTACATGATTTTTTCATCACCATACCTTCCCGGAAAGTCCGAATTTTCCGTTGTGCAGAAGTCGAATTTTCCGCGATAGTGTAGTGAAAAATAGTATACGATACACATGCAGGAGTGAAAGAAGACTATCTCAAACAGTGAGAGCTTGCCACCTTCGCCTCGAGTGACAATTTTGCCCGCAATTTGAAACAGTTCAATTTCTCTCCCTAGTGGCGTAACATACTATTACGATTGCGGGTCCATTTTTATTTTCCCCCCAAATTTTTTGTAAAGCTTCGTCGGTGGAGATATCAACGTGCAACATATTTTTGTTGAGACGAACAATTTGTTGTAATTAATAAATATATATTAACTACACAAGTACGCGCCAGATAACAGAGATTGCGTAGAATTTCAACTTTACATTCTCGAGCTGCCATTTACAATTTCTTAAATTCAATTATTTCGTGTTTTTTTTTTTGTAATTCGGTTGAGATGGTGTCGTCCATATTATCATATTATGTTCTTTTTTTTTTCTTTTAATCGTTGACTATATCCTATATTTTTCTCTTGGTTTAGACCATACGACGATTTGGTCTGCCTACGTAATGACTAGGTTAGTAAAATATATCGTGACAACATATATATGCACATATATATTCATGTGTGTATACATATGTGCATATATATGCAATATGATATTTTGCGAATTTTTATCAAACGCATATTTTACGTTGAAAATGATTTAAAAAACGATTTTAACAATATTTACTTCGTTTTCATTAATTTTTTTTTTTTAATACAAAAAATGAGAATTATATTCTTTTGGTTTTCTTGAAATATATCTTTTTCGTATACAACTGAAATTTGTAGCTAATACGTCAATTCACGCAAACGCAATAGCATTCCCGCTTTGGCAGTAAATTTTACTTTAAAAATTTTTTTTAATATTCTTTTTCTTCGTTTGTTTCATTTCGATCTGATTCGTCGATCAATCGTGTAATAATTTAATTTAAAAAAACAATCATACGTTTATAAATCGTAAAGAGCGATCGTATATCATGTGTGTACGTACGTATCGTAATATAAACTATTGAGATGATAACTCGAACCGATGGAGATATTTCGACGACTAAGTGAGAATAGTGTGTAATTATAATAGTAAACACATAATCTAAACAGTGTAAATAGGATTTTTTGCTCGTTTTTCATTTTTCGAGAGCCAACCGCTTCGCGGAGCCTCTGTGAATTCGAATGATTGCACATTTTGTAGCCTGTGTAAACAATCATTCGATTCTTGCGAGTAAATAATGTAATAACAAATATATAAAAAGAGCTACCAAAAAGCACCGCGAAAAAAAAAAAAACAATCGTTGCGAGCCCGTAGTACGTATCGCGTCGTAGGAATTACGAGTTTGGATCGCTCTCAATGTGTTTGGACCTTTGAAAAGCCACGATCCAAATGAAAAATCATTTCGCTCGTAGGTAAAAGAATTTTTCAACGAAATTTTCTATTTTCCATTGAAAATAATTGGAATATTGGAAATTTCGGTTTTCGACAATCATTCTCCGTGATTGGAAAATTATTGTGGATAATTTTTCATGATAACAGCGCCTGTTCCCGAGCAACCTCGGAATAGAACTTTTGGAAACGACAATTACGAAAATTTATAAGTGACTCGCAGCAATAACTTTTACAATCGTTTTCGTGGCAGGAATAATCTCACTCTCAATCATACAATATCGTTAAAGGAACTCGGTCATTGCTGAACGGCGTTTTAGATTGAAAAAAGAAAAAGATATTTACGTGACGTTAATAATTAGTGGAACTTTGATGGTGTTTCGATCGGCGGACGTAATGCGTTAAGAGATACACGCGCGAAAAATATCGCTAAACATTCCATGCTTGATTTGTCGATTACCGCGAGCTCCAACATGCAATATCGATCGCGCTATCGGAGAAAAAGCAGACTAGCAATTTTCAATCGTTCAACTCGCGTTATTCCGCGGCATTAAACTCCACCCGAGAATTTCTCGTTCAACTCTAATAAAAAAAACAAAATATTGAAGACTTTTTAACCTCGAATGAGCTGACCATTCAATTTTCTAAGGACTAAAACCTTGACTTATTGTTTTTAGTCGATTTATGGAAAGTTTGAGAAGCTTTTTATTTCTCATGCTTTCCCGAATCACAAGCGCTTTTTCGAGTTCCTTCTATTCACGCATACACATCCATCGCCGCGATAATATTCTTACACTCTTCATCCCCTTTTTGCGTTAAACAGCAACCAACAGAATACTACGTATTTTCAGATCGGGGAGAGCTTTCACAGCGAGAAAAATTTGAGGAAAGTCTGAGGCGGTATCGGAACGTGGAGCGAGGCCTGATCGACGTCAGCGAGTTTTTCTTGAAAGGCTGGATCCTGATCGGCTATGCAAGGGTGTCCGAGCGACCGCCAAAATAAACAACGACAGTTACGGCACAGCTGTATCATTTCAGCGTACTCTTCCCTCAATCCGAAAGACCTGAAAAAACCGTATTAAATTAATGAGCAAAATTGCAGCTGTGGACGATGACAAAACTCGTTTAAAAGCTTTTTTTTTTCTTTTCGCGATGCAATTACCTCCGAGCAGCTGCGAAAAGTCCCTTCCAATCTTTGCCCGGATTATTCTGAATCGTAGTGGCGAGTTGTTGGGGTGAAAAATGATACTGAGCCAACTCGCGCCAAATTCGCTGTTCCTGTGCGAGGCTAGCGAGATGCTCGCACGCTTCGGAGGATGCTTCGAGGTCTCGAGGATCGCTCAAACGTAAAAGAACTTCCCGTCGGCATTCGGCTGGCAAATCGGACCACTGGGGCTGTTGCTCTTCATCGGGCTGTAAAATTCGATTCATCAATCGACCCAAATCTTTCTCAACTCCAATATTTGTTCACAAATTTTCTGAACAAAAATTCATCCTGCTAAGTTCAGAAAGCGTGACTTTCGTATCATTTTTATCACATTGAAATTACCGAATCTTATCTCGTAGTTGGCTACGTTCTACGTTCTCTCAATGCTACTGTTCTACGAATTTTTAATACTATGAACGAAACTTTTCATCGAACCAAAGCAGCTACCGCGATGCATTCAACCTTTTTTGTATTTAATACAATTTTTTTAAGACCTGTGTGATCGTGATGGACGAAGCGATATGTAAAATTCTGTCGAGCGCTGCTTTGTGCTTCTCCCAGAGTATAACGGAGCCGAGCGGCCGGCCGCCCCAGCAACATCCAGCGCTGAAAGCTCGGACTCTCTCGACGAGTCTTCGCAATCTGCCGGTTTGTTGTTGGGACAAGGAAACTTCAAGGGCGACTTCCTCGAGCATATTGAAGAGAACACGCTGGGCACATCCGCTAAGTCCTCCCATAGTATGGCTGACGAGAAGATCGAGAAGTCTGACGATGTAGTTGAAGCGACGACAGTCATGGACCGCCGACAAAAAATCGAGCCTCTTGAGTGCATCGCTGAGCCCATTGAATCCGGCGATCTACAAAATTAGAATGTTAAAAATCACGGTGGATAACAATAATCGTACGTCACTCGAACGACTCCGACGTTCCTTCCGCTCGTTCATATCTATTTTTTCGTCTCTCACTCTCCCCTTAACCTCTAGATTTTTCCTTCTCTTTTGGCACCGCCAGTCTTTATTCACAGCTGCTGCACGAGACGCGAGCCGAGAAACTAAACTGCTTCTTTTAGTTCCTATTTTTTCTTCTTCTTTTTTTTATCTTACTCCGATTTTCAAGCGGATTTTCCAAGTTCGTACCGGTCTCGAAGGCTTTCTCAATCTCCTTTTAATCTCCACATTTTTAGAGAGCTTCCTCGACTGACTCTAAAAATATATGAAGAAAAAAAAACGTGTCCTCCTCGCCGGAAGAGTCACTCACCTCGCGGGTGCACTTCAGCGTTATGTGACAGTGCGGTTGGACGGCATATTCTGAAAAATATAAGAGAACGAATCAATCAGAGCGTGGAAACGAATTTACTGTGAAAAATAATGCGGAATGATGATTTTTTTTTGTTCCCATTTGACTCACCTTTCTTCTTCTCCTTTTCTCTCTTCTCGCCATCTTTCTCGCTCCTGAAAAATATGCAAAATAGCCAATTTAACCAACAGCACCGAATTCTATACTTATCTCTAATCAAACGAGTCCTGAACGAAGTTGTATTTTATCGCAAGAAAATAGATCCGTTTAAACAGAAAAATTAAACGAGGCATTAAAGTGACGTCATTCGTAGTTCGTTGCTATCGGGAACAACAAAAAATAAAACTTCTGTATATACCTGATTCGGCCTACGTACAAAAAACCATTCGTGCTTCGTTTATGCGTGGGCATCTCGTTCAAATCGCTTTTATACGAGGGACTCCGATAAACGCGAGAGCCGCCTTTTCATATCGACGATTCACGGGATCGAAGGATTAAAAAAAAACGATGCTCGAGTGCTGATCGTGAGATTGAGCTTTGACTAACAGAGAACACGAGTTTCGTCAAATATTTTTCAATTTTTTTTTGACAATATTTTCTGCCGGATTATAAATTACGCGTTTCTTACAATCTTGAGAAATTTATGATTTTTGCATTCAAGATAAAAATATCTTTTTTACATATTAATTAAGAATGAAATGAGAAAAATTCTGTTTCTTAAAAACATCCTTCGTTAAAGAATTTTTTGATTCAGTCAATAAAATCTCGTATTTTTTTGACAATTCACGAACAAGCATTTTTGAGGATCATTTTAAAAATCGCTTCTCATTCATAAGATCATTTGATCTCATGAAATTAATCATTCAATTCATTCAACTATCAACAACTTTCAGATAAAAATTTTTTTCAATTAAAATAACAAATTTCAATTCCTGAATTTTTTTTTTTTTTTCCCCACGAAAACAAAACGATAGAAGAAAATTGAAAAATAGATGAAATAATGATTGGTATTTGAGAAGGAGAAACAGAGACAAATTGGTAATAATTCGCTCGATTTATGTAGATGAAGCTCGAGATGAGAATGCGACACAAGGATTTCGGTAATGTGGAATACGCGAAGGTTCTCTCTCTCTCTCTCGTGGCTTCGCGTGTGCCGCTGGTGCTATAAGTTAGCTCTTCATCCTGTCGTATCTAGCTGGGTCATGACCTACTTTACCAGGGTTCGCCACGAGTATTGGGTTGGGTCAAACCGATATTTTCCATGTACAGGATTCGACGAATGATCTCGGGGATTCTCGTCGCTGGGGTGTGCAAGATGCAAGGACAAATTCTTCCCTACGTTTGACCTGGTCATGTAGAAATTCGTTGATTTTTTTTTTTGCAAGCTCCCAGAGCTTCCGCTTCGTAAACAACTTTTCAACGGTCGAGTATATATATTTTTTCTATCGCTCAACGTTTCTATTTTATTTCATAAATGAAATCTTTCTGATTTAATTTTTTTGTTTCTTGTTCATTCAATAAATTTTGTTCTATTTGTCTTAACTTATCACTCGTCTCTCTCGAAGAACTTAACGACACGTGGAAATACTCGTTTCACTTATAATTTCGAAAGTGCAACAATAATTTCTCTTCGCTCAGCGGAATAACCGAGTCAGAAAAGTGCGAAAGCGTGACGAAGACGAATAAAAAAAACTGTAGAGATTCACTGCTTCTGATGTCCCTCGTTTTCTTAGTCATTATTTTACGACCGTGCCATCAATATTTCTCAATTATATACATATAATATTCTCGATTCAGATAGGTTACGACAAATTTAACGAGTTTTTATGTATTTTATCCAAATCTTTCAACTTAATTCGAGAAACAAAGAAAAAATGTTAATTTTAATTTTTTAGATACGAGAATTTATAATTATACGATTTTAAATTATTTTTTCAAGAATAACGTTCGAATTCATCGAGTCAATGTATCGTGCATGTTTATTTAGTTCGGGGAAATATGAAGAAAAAAAAAATTTTTTATCGTCATCAAGATCATGGATTTTGTTATCTCGCATAAAATGCCTTAATATACGCGTAGTAGACACGCACATATGAAGTACACGTATGTATAGATTCATGGAGGGGAAAGCACAAGTGCGCAATTCCTTCGTCGCAGGTCTTTTATTATAACGCGTATAACATTAAGAGTTGCTAGTATGAATCGCCAACACGCTTTGCCTCGTGCAGAACCCACGATAGACTCGAGTTCGTGTACGAGCATACACGTATATATCTCGTTGCTATGGCAAGCGAACAGTTATAATTATACCGAAACTCACAGAGATCCTTCCAGTTGGTTCAACGCACTGGAATAACCAACAAGTTCGAAAAAAAGAAATAAAAAAACACGATAAAAGTTCGGTTGCATTTCAGGAAACATGTCGAGAATAAAATATTTTAGCTTACATTCGAAGCTGTTGTTATTCAATATTAAGAAAACTCTAAATTTCATGTATTAACCTTGCTTCAAAATGAAATAAAGGAGTTTAAGATATTTCGAAAAAATTTGCAAAAATTAAGCTACGCTGAAAGCTCCGTAGAGAAAAGTCATCGATCTCTCGAGGCTTGTGAACAAAGAAACGTCTCTGTATGATGCGTGTCTCAAGCGTCTCGAGCGAACAGCTGAGAGCCTGTTATAAGAGTAAGGGACAAAAGGCTAAACGTCAATGTCAATGAAACACGAGCAATTAATAAAAATATTCCGAGTCGTTAAATTCAAACCATTTGTTTCGTGCATGTTTATATATAATCAAGATACATATAAATATATATCTGTCCTGCAAATGTAGCTTCTCTTAATTTCCATTTTTTTAACTCGCTGTCTCGCTTTCTGACCACTCGATGTAAACATGCGAGCTTGTAAACAAAGATGTCGGCCATGTCGATGTAACAGCTGTGCTGGACGCTCGCGATCAGAGGATAGAAGTGAAAAGTTAAAAAATGCATGAAAACTCATTAATTTACTGATTTGAACGGCTAGAAGCGAAGATCTAATTATAATGTTTTTTTTTTTCTGCTAGTTAACAGTTGCAATTTCTTTTATCACGAATCTAAATGGCCCTCTTCTATATCTATATCTATAGTTTAATTGTCTTTTTTTTTCTAAGTGCATATTAAATTATTTTTGCAAACACAAGAATACACATAAAAATTCATAGCTGTAATATTCTACGATGCTTTATTTAAAAACAAAAAAAAACGAAAAAGCTTACCGGATCAGAAGCGAGATGGTTTTATTGTTCGCGCACTCGAGAATCTTTTTTTTCTCCCAACCCTCAACAGTTTTGACCCATTCCTCGCCCGGACTTCGCCAATCTTTGGAGATGAACGGCATTTTTTATTTTTTCAAGTTCGATCGTCCTGTGAATATTTCCACAGGTACGAAAAAAGGGCACCGCGGAAGCGCCGTTTTTTTTTTTCTTCCCGATCGTTTCAATTTTGTGTTTATTTTTTTATTTTACGAGTTTTTTTCTCTGTCTTTCGCGATGATTTCCAGCTGACGCGTCGTTAAAATCGGCCGTTTTGACGCATGCATCTGCTACGACAGTTGCGACGTCCAAATTTTTGACGTATACGGGAAAATAAAAAAGAATAATATAATTACGCGAAACCTGCCCCCGCGGTGGCTAGACAACTACTGGCCAGCCAGCAGCAACCGTTCTTTGGATTGTTCAGTCCGGTACTGCGTGAGCGAGTTTGTCCCGAGACTCAAGAGACCAACTCGCCGATCGAACGCGCATACACGAACTGTCTTTTTCACTGTGACGTCATTCAGGAACGAAATATTTCTCCATCAGCTGTGCTTCGCGATATTTTCCTTCTACGAAAACGCTCCAGCTCCAGTAGGACGGTAAATGCGCACAAAAATGCGTAAGCATACGTATATTTGTATCTAAATTTATATCAAACGATTTTCCGGATTTACGCCCAGCGCCATCTCGCAGCGTTTATTTGAATTCTAAAAAAAGTTTTCACTTCAAGGGTAACCATCCATCTTTGGTCGGATAAAACAAAATTATTTTTTATTTTTTTGCAACCCCTCGGTTACAAAAAATTTTAACTCGCATTTAGATTATGTGCACACACGATTCGAGACATGAATAGAAAAATTCTCATTCGTTAGAGGAATATACATTCGAAAAAAAAAATTTCTTCGGTTTGAACAAAGACGTAATGGATCATAGTTTGTGTCTAAGATGTGTAGAAAGATGAAGGAAAGTCAGGATCAAAGCAGAATTCCGTCTCAAAAGAAAGCTTGCAGTGGATTTGACATGTTAAATGGATTCAAATAATGTTTGGTATCATTCTGACAACACCGGGCAGTCAACATAATTCAATTCATACGTTTTCATTCGACGATAATTTAATTACTTCGATTTCTACGATTTTTCATAAATTTCAATTTATGCACACTGCATAAACTGGACCTTCAGGACTATAATGACGAAAATAATGATGACCAGATTCAATGGATTCGTGATTGATTTTCTAAATACATTCATTCGTTATGTTTCGTTGTCCTTTTCGTCTTCGCATCGATTTGTTCCTGTGATACAAGTTTCTCCTTTGTTTTCACTGTCCGGCTTTGGGTCATTTTCTTTTACTTCGTGTTCTTCTTCTTCTTCTTCGGAATCACTTTCACTTGGTGGCAAGTCCGGCATTGCTATGGAAATGCAAGGTTTTGAATAAAATTCGCTCCAACATAATTTTCTGTAGAACCTTACCTTTTCGATCCATTTTTTCTTGTCTCGCATCCCTCAAAAATTTTTCTTGAGCTACTATGATGTCCTCGCTGCTCGAGCAAGCTGCATAAGCAGCCAAAAGTTCAGCATTGAGCTCAAGGAACGAATGACCCCAAGAGAATTTACCTAGGTACAATTGAGCTTCTTTGGGAAATCCAGTGATGACCAATGTCGCAGCTATCGCTTCGACGCAACTCAATTCACAAGGTTTGCCATAATTTATCGGATTTGCCGCTACAAGAAATGGCAATAAACGAGGATTGGGAGTTCGCATTCTGGAAAATGGAGTTTCATCCAGCTTGGCCCAGCTGCAATCGACCACCGCGCATCCTAGATTTTCCACAATATCTCGATCCTTCGGTGATACACACTGTTCACAAAAAATTATATTAAAGTAAATGTGGAGATCTACTTTGATAATATGTAAGATCTGAATTAATTTATTTTTTCAAACATTTCAATGCATGTTCCCTTTCTAGATGCTATAATTTAACTCGGCTTAAAAAATTGCAAACCTTTTTCCCGACTGGAGTCAACACTAAGCCTGGAAATCTTGCACCCAGTCTTAACGTCTTAACCAGACCATGTCTCGCCAATTTCCTTCCTGAACATTTCTTTGGATCACAGTGTTCCAGATCCCACATTGCGACAGGAAATGGTACGGGCCATTCTTTGTCACTTTCTAATCGATTTAATGCACAGAGTTATATTGACGAATCTATGAGACAGCTGGATAAAAAAAGAGATAAAAACCATTGAAAACTTTCGAATTCTTTTCCAATTTTTCCCTTTCAAAATGAACGATTTGCCTATGACAAAAAAAAACTCCAAAATGCATTGAAGAATGAAGATTATAGTTGTACTATGTTTTATTTTTACTTCCAATTTCAGGGAAATTAAAAAATTACTTATTTTACAGTTATACAGGCTCATTCGGAAGAACGAATTTTTCAATTTCATTGGTTTCAATGTTTCATAAAACATTGAAACATAATGAAAATTTCATTTCTGCGATTCTAACCTGATTCTTCTCCATCTTCCGGATCGGATCGATCCTGTTCCTGCCGATATCGCTCTTCTTTTCCAACCACGTGTCTTTGCCTTCTGGCCAACAGTTTACCTTTGTTTTTTTTTCCTTTTCCAGACATTTTCGATTATTTTATTTGTATTATAACCTGAAAGAAAAAACTTCGAAAGAGGCTATATTTACATCTATGTGGGAGTCACAACACACGCTGCCTTTCTAAAATGAAGGTTATTTCCGAGTTGAACAGCGGAAAAACATGCGATTATGGAATAAGATTTTCGATGACACTTAGTATACGCTTTTGCGTATAAAAAGTGTTGCAATGTTTTTTTTTGATCAAAGTAGTTTATTTTCTTTCAAACCTGTTTTTAGGTTTAGTAAACATTCGTTCTAAATGTTCCAAGTTCCAATTTCATGCGCACACCTATATTTGACAGGTTGGAAAAAAATGATTGGTTAGTTGAGTTCGTGATGAAAGCAGTCCATAAATTTTACTTTTGTCTACGTGGTCTACGTGTAGCAATAAGACGAAAAACGAAAAGTTTTGTCATAACGTGTTTGAAACTTGTGCATTTGTCATGTTCCTGTGAAAAAAATACTGTCTCGACCACTTGTAGCTGTTTACAGAGTTGAGATCAGAGAGAGGGAGGTCTGTTTGTGCAATGGTGTCGGACAAATTCGCAGTCGCGTCTTTCGAAATCTAGGGTTCCCCTTGCCAATGTTTGCACTCAATTTTTGAATGGCATCGAATTTTTTCAGAATTACTTATAGATAGATTGGAAATCTAACACTTTCTCTGCGTTAATATAAGTCCATGATGATGAGAAAAGAGTTTCTTATCAAGAATTGTTGAATTAAAAATATTTGCAGAACTTGAGCACGAGACGGCCCTGTCGCGAGAGTCACGACGTGGGGGACATTTAACAAGTGGCAGGGTCTCCAGTACCTCAATAGTTACGCGGACATACGAATCGTTTACTCGCACAAAAAACTTTTTCTTTTATTTTTTTTTTCGTTGTATATAACAATTGGGCTCAGCGAAAGCAATTTCATCGAGACCACGTCAAATTATTGGATATTCGCACAAAATCATCAGTATCTTGAATTATAGTAAGCGGGTGAGTAAATAAAAATAACAATAATTATCAAACTGTTGTCAAAACAAGATGAATAAATATATCAATCGAAAAGTAGTCTAAACTCGACTAACGTGTTTTTCTTTGTCGTAATAATCGACACGGGATCAAAGGCGTTAAGTCTTTCATAACCTGTTATTTTGAGCTTTTTCGTTTGTTTTTCGTATTGTTTATTTTTTTTATTTGACAACTTTATTTCATTGAACATGTTTATGCCGCCAGGACAATGGATCCAGGTATATCACGAAAACAGCAGTAACGAAACAATATTTTTGACGAATTCATCGTTTACAGAAAAATATTCAACTATCTTAATGTACACGGTGTGGCTAGACATTAGCTATAGCGACCCAAATCGAAAAAAAAAAACAACAGCAATAAAAAAATCAAAAACCAAAAAATTCTCCTTCACTGAATGTCTACAATATTCATGCAATTTTTCATGCACCATGCACGATGTGGAAACCTTGAAAACTGTACTTAAATGCAAATGCAATGTTGTCTTATAGCTAAACCTTAACAGCTACTCAAAGTTTTGCTTCTTTCGAAATTCTTGATAACTCATCACTGTCTCATTCATTTTATTTCACTCATTTTCACAGTACAAAAACTTCACTGATGCTTGTCAAGAGATTTGGGTGTCACTCAACTTGTCTTAATATCTCTGCTCGAACTGTCCCTGGTCACATTTTCATTAAAATCTAAATCTAATGAAGTCTGATGATTTTCACAGAAAACGTCGGACGAGAGGCAATTCTTAAAGTTACCGATTGGCTACGAGGGGTTTGGACAATGAGACGAAAGACAGGTCCTGTTCAGCAATGGGTCGATTCCATACCTTCGCCTACCAAATCGGCACCTGAATCTCGATCTATCTTAGAGGAACATCCGACACCGCCTCTTACTCCTGTTTCTTTGGGAGAAAATATCTTTGTCAAACCAACCATGACTATATCAACTCCTATCGCTGTACCAAATTCACCGCTCATCACAAGAACTGGTGTTTCCAGGTACGTCAACAGAGAATCTAGCATAAGATTCGAGTTTGCAATGCTCGATAGCAATGAAAAATATCTTTTATTTATGGATTTTTTTCATATTTGTAGTCGTTCAAATTTTTCTCGTCTTTCGAACTTTCGAAAAATGTGATTTTTCTCCAAATCCTCTCCAAATAGATAATTAAGTTTTTTCTCTACAATATGAAATTATGTAGTAGATAAAAGGTTCAATGAAAACAAATGAGAAGCGGAGCTTTTCGAAAGTTTATCGAAAAAAGTGAATTGTCAATCATTAATAAATTTTCATATTGCAGTCCAGTGGCGCACAGTCGTTTGGCACGAGACCCGAGTTTTCAATCGGACAGTAGTCACTGCAGCAGCGTGGAAAGTCTTCTGGAGTTGCGTCGAGCCGACCCCGAAGCAATTCTTCTTGGTCTTGGCTTCGGAGGTTGTCCAAATCATTCACAAGAGAACGGACCACTTTCAAGGATTCCAAAAAGATTTTTACAGCCCTCCAAACTCCAGGGAATCACGATAAACGATTTTGTTAAGCATGAACAAGAGACGAACGAATCTCTCGATTCTGCTTCTCTTGGGTACCGAGGACTTACGGGTAAGATTTAAAAAATCGAGCAGTCCGAAAACCGTCATATTCGAGTGTACAAGAGTGCGGCAAGGCCAGCGTTGGCTTTGTTTTTTCAATACTTGGCGTCTAGCCGCTGCCGCGGCTCTTGATAACGGGACCTCGAGCATAAAATCTCCAAATTTTTCGATTGAAACTTTCTCGTGTCTCACTCTTTGACTTTGGTATGAAGAAAACAGATGCCCCTTGGGTCGTTCTATAAATACGTCAGTCATATCTCCTCGTTTTGGTATATCGAACGAATATGGTTCATGAAGCCTTCAGTAAATACATTTCAAATACTCCTTAGCGACAATTCCCACGAACTAATGTGTATTGATTTTACTAAGGATGCAAACGAACAAAGTGTTTCAAAAGGACCGATTTTGCTATGAAAAACTTTATTTCGCTGCATTCTAAATATTGTCATAGGAATCAATCCCATGGAATAACACAAACTCATACATTAAGGAATGGAAATAATCAATTGCTGCGAATGAAGTAAAAACAGAGCATTTAATACGCTATCACTTTTGATTAAGAAAATTCTGAAAGTGCCCAATATTTGGTGATTTGAGCGAGTAGTCGGTGAGGTGAATTGTGTTGATTTATAGGTAGCAGCGATACTCTGAGCGTGCCAGTACGCGTTCGTCATCGTCGACTCTCCGGACCTAGTGACTTAGTAAGTCGTTGCGTCCCAAATCTCCGTATCGTTGAGAGTTGATCAATTTCTTGCTTTTTTTTCGTTGTAGCAATTTTGTGTTCTCGAATTTATATTTTATTTTTTTTATAATTTTGAATTATTTTCTGTCTCAACAATTTGTTTGTTTACACCAGATATTCGTTTTATTTCATTTCATACTCTGACGTGTCAGCACAGTCCTCAATCCGTTTACAATATGCCCACGTGAGAGATAAGGGGAATCTCGGCTCGACGAGCGTCGTGCTTCAACACTCTGTAACAATTTACTTACGATAATTCGAGAAGCTGTCGCATCGCTGACTCACAATTAGCGATATATCAAATTCTCTCTATTCTCTAACTCTCCAAGAATCACGCTCTGAAATAATTATATATTGACACACGATTTGTTTACAGACTAAAAATGAATCAGATCGTCTAACTGCCACATTTTTTTCATTCAAAAATATGACAGTACCGTTTTTGTCGTAATTTTTCCTTATTGACATACGTCTTTGAATTTAATGATTGCGTAATAGTATCGTGTTTACTAGTACCGGAGACAATCGCGTTAACGAGCTATGGATAAAGCGGTAAACAAGAATTAGCAAATTACGATTCAACGATGGAATTCCGTATATCATTCAACAGGCGCGCTATACTGGCAATCAGTTTTTGGTTTTTTTTTTTCATCGTAATTGCATGAAAAATTAATTTTTTTCGTCACCCAAGTATAGTATCATTATTTTGTGATGTACAGTCGATATTTGTTCTGGTTTCGTTTCCTCAGCTTGTTTATGGATCTTTTACATTTATTTCCTGTTGAAAATGAATTTTTATTGTTTTTCGAAAGGTTCGCCATATGTAGCCCCTTCGGAGATAGTCCAAAAAATCATGGAACGCTTGCGAGATCACGAAAGTCACGAGCAAGATCCATACACCATCCATAATACAAATACTGAGCCCTACAGTCCGATATTTCAAGATACCAGCAGACTCTCAGTTCTCTCACCAGATAATCGTCAATTCCTGGAACGACCACGATCCAAAAGTCCAGACATGCGAAACAAACGAATGATAATAGGTAACACATTTGTTTTTTTCTTTTCTCTGACGTACTGATATCTCAAATCTTCCAATTACTATTGTAAAATTCTGAGGGGATCGGAAATATGTTCGCGTACGTCATTGAGTTATTTTAAATACGACTTTCAATATGAATTGCTGAATTTTCATGAAAGCTTGCGTCATTACTAATGTTCAGCAATCCATTTATAGATTTCTCTATGAATCAAGTGACGTATTTCTAGATACAATGTTGCGACAATGCCACTCAATCAGTTCTTGAAAAAAAAAAAAAAAACTACGCTGTGGGAGAGTTTGTTAAAAAAAAATATTGTATTGTTGTTTCAGGTCAAAAGTCTTTTGCATTCGGGTGTGACGGTGACCTGATCGAGATAGACTCATTAGACCATCGAGATTCAGAAAATTCAAGCACAAACGGTAACGCGGACAATCATGAAATCGAGCTTGAGGACAAATTTGTCTTCGATGGATCGACCTTAAATAATAATCTCAAAACGAAAAATCCCACTGAGAGTAGATCAAAGAGCACAATGTCAAAATTGAAAATAGAGAAAAGACTCTCGAAACAATCGTCCATTGACGACAGCGCACAAGACTTAAGTAATAGTTCTCCGTCGATGGAACCTTCTTCACATTCTTGTGAGAACAGCTCGCATCATTTCGAGGACAGTGATCGGAATGTTTGGAACGATGATGAGGGCATATCGAACAATCGAAGATCGAGTTACGACTCGGGCGATGTGAAGAAAATGCCCTGGGCCCGATTGTCCAGAGACACAGGACGTCGTTACAGCGATAGTTCGCTGAGGCAAAGTTCGGCTTTGTTCAACAGGAGAAAAAGTTTGAGACGTCAGTCAAGAATCAGCGATAACGAAGCGATACAATTTGGCGAAACAGATTCTCTCTCGGAAATTGTTTTGCCCGAAAGAACCGAGGTGGCCGAGCCGAAGAAGCTCGAAGAAAATGCAGGAATCTCAGAAAATTCGAGCTTCGAAGAGACCGAACTTGACGGCAGTGTCGAAAGATCTGATAGATTAAGCCAGACGGATGGAGAAGACTCAAATATATCAAATGGTCGATCGGTTACTAATGAAGAAAAAGTCGAAGATACTTCGACGAAAAAGCCAGGAAAGAAACGCCACGGTTTATCGTCGCTTCTCGGACTTTATAATTCCGCCGTGAGCGTTAAAATGGAACCGGGTTTTTGAAAACTATACATATGCATACACGTATATATTCCCAAAAGGCCAATGATAAATATTAAGTACACCTAACGTATGAATGTAGGCCTATCGATATATCAACTCCCAGTTTCAAATCTTGATGAATTTTTTAGCCAGAAATGCCCTTTTTTATGAAGCTGATATTTGATATTACAACTCGTATTCAAATCGAATCTTGCGAATATTTTGAAATCTCAAATGTAATGTGTTTCATTTCGCAATTGCATTCTGTGAAAAAAAAAAAAAAAAAAAAAAAAACAAAAAAAAACGGTGGACCATACTTGGCTATAACTTGAATATTCAGTTGTTTTTTTAACGTGGGTTTCAAGTGTAGTGTTGAGCACGAGAAAATAACGACCATATCCGGAAATATATATCGGCTCTTTTACAGGTCTAACTTTTATTGCATATCTTGAAGTATAAATTTTAGTAGAAATGTTTTTTCAAAATTAATGGCAATTTTTTAGAAACAATTTTTAAATTTATCGAGGTAAATATCGCGTCTATCGCTTCGATTGGCCTCTGAATAAGTAGAGATTCAATCTCGGTACTCGATCGTACCTAAATCTTCCGCTGGAAAAATTTGTTGTCAATTTATATAGTCTATTTTCACGTTATTTCCAGAGGGGATAATTATATTGTAAGTTAGCCATTCCATTAATAACACTTATGATATGAATACTTCAGCAGAAAAAAATGATTCTTTAATAAGGGTATAAACGGGAAGATTGAAAAATTTTCCGAATTTACAAAACTACGCATAATCTAGTATAAAAAAAAATAAAATCCGACGTTTGCGTGCCCTGTGCTCAAGGCGATCATGGAGTTGAGGTTTTTGAAAAAATTCAGCAGGCACGTCGACGTGGTATGGTCGAAACAAACGACAATGCATTTCTTTTTATAAAGACTTAATTTTTTTCGTTTCAAGAGATGATATTCCAATTGTTACGCAGGTCAGTTTAGGAAAAGAGAGAGAGAGAGCTAAGTGAATTTTTCTAGCAATTGAAGATGATATATATATATACATATTTTTGTTTAATTGAAATGTGATCTAGGGTAACGTTTACCCGCACGAACTGTACAAGGACTAGCCAACTTTGAATTTTCGAGTTTATATAGAGAAATGTTAATGATATTATATTGTTTTATTCTAAAGCACATCTCTGTGTGTAAGTTTTTTTTTTCTTTGGTAGTCTGGAAATTTGTTAGGATGAGTACTCGCGAATCTCAGGGTGTGAAGGATTGAATAATTCGTTTTGTTACTTACCAAAAAGGTTCCTGCCTTCTTTCAATATTCATTCCATAGACATTGTCACTACATAATATATATTGTATACATATATATATATATATTATATACATACACAAAATGTAATCAAATTTTAAAGGTATAGATGCCAGTTTACTCGAAAGTCTATGAAAAAATAAAAATAAAACAAACGATTTTTGTTTTTCATTTGCCTCTCATCGACAATCCAGTTTTTATTCTCACAAATATTTTATGCAGAAAAATGAACTCGGACACGAGTCACGTATAATTCATAAGTTTCGACGGGCTTTAATTTTTTAGTATTTGGATTATTTTTTTAGTCAATATTATTATCATTATCATTAATATTATAAAGAACGGAAATAAAAGTTGATCGGTTTGCTTATGATTAATTACCGTTGTAATTACAAAAATGGTATTCGGACTTGTGATCACGCAATTTTGAAGTAAACAAACGTTAGTGTTTCCGTTGTTTTTGTTCTTTTTCTTTTCACTTTTTTTTATTCGCGGTTTCGCAAACGTAACGGATATCCAAAATATATTACGTATAAATGCAGAATTAGGATTTTCTTTTTCTTATATTTGTTTTTCTCAATGATTGGAAGTTACAGGTCTCCTGTTTTTTCTTATTCACGATTTCGATCCTGTTCGTTTCTTACAGTTAATAAAGTGGAGCATTCACACCGCCAAAATGTCAAAAGAAATTTCTACAACACAATCATCCGCATTTTCAAATCGGTTTTTGTCCTCGTAAATACATAACGTCAAAGGGCCGAGGGCAAGAGGTCAATGACTTAAAAGTAACCATTTCTGTTTTAAATGCCTCAAGTATTGTTCTTTTTATCGTGAGCCATGGGAATAAATTGACAGGGTGATGGGTAGGGTAAAATGGAGGAAAATATTGTGGGTTCGCCAAGGGAAAGGAACCGTTTTTTGCTCCCTCGAATGATTCTCGATTCAACGAACTTACATATTTTACGAATCATAAACACGCAACAAATGTGATTCTATAATTTTTCATTGTTCTCCATCAAATACGAGTCTTCGACGGTATATGCTAGAAACAAATTTATCTCTCGGACAGGATTGGCGCGAAAGCAGAGATTTTTTTCCTGTCCACGTCGTTGCATATTTGTTTTTTTTTTTTTTTTTTTTTTTTTTTTTCGTCACTCTCGTTTAACCGTGTTCCTTAATTGTATCTTAAAACTTATACGAACAGATGACAACACTCACTTTTGCTACGGTATTTACTCCTCTTTTTCTACCCAGGAATAGAGAAGAAAAAAAAACACAATTTTTCATTCCTCGCACCTTTTTGCTTCTGCTTTTGCACTTTCCTTTTTCTTTCTTTCTTTTTATTCGTTTTGAGGGAATTGATTTGACGAGCGCTGTAAAGGTTCACAGAGGTTTGAGTAATTGGAGAAGGGAATAGGGAGGAGGTCTTGTATGTTTGGGAAATGGGTGAAGATAGATGGAAAAGGAAGAAAAGGAGCTTACTTTACGACTTCTTGTTGCTGCTGCTCGTCAAGGTGAAGTTCGACGATTGTCTCCATCCTATTCTGCACCTTGAAGGTTACCTGAGCTGCTAAGTATTTGTCTTTGTTATTGATAGACCATCCGGAATACTGAAAATTAAATACAGAGTATATAGCATCGATGGATCGTTAATCTGTCGTCGTGAGAGCTAGCGATCAAATAATTACCGTGGATGTGCTTTTGTACAATGTTTTTCCTTCCTCCTTGAAGGGCAAGTATTTTTGTAACAGGGCTTTTCCGTCTATCCTCCATAAGGTCGGATCGGTACTGCCTCCAACATCAGCTTTCGCAACAACGAATGCTCCTGACTTCAAGTTCCAAAAGAAAAAAAAATAAAACAAAAAATTCTAGTTAATTTCTGTATAAAAATCAAATTTGCATGAAACAACGAAACCTGTTTTCTTATGATTGTAACTTTACCGTGTAATCTTTTGGTGGAATACCGGACGATTCGTTGAAGCTGTTGTCATCGGAATCCTCCTCCTCTTCCTCATCTTTTTTAGAACGTCTCTTCTTTTTGGGTTTCTTGCCAGTGTCAGAATCTGAATCGTCTTCTTCTTCTTCCTCCTCGTCTTCTTCGTCTTCTTCCTCTTCTTCTTCCTCCTCTTCTTCAGAATGTTGTCGTTTCTTCGCTGATCCTCTCTGTGGCCTTTTCTTAGCTCCTCCCTGTTAGAAGAAATTATTTTTTTTTAACAGTGCATAGCCGATTGACTGCAATCACCGATTAATGAGATTCAAGAGTTTAGAGGGTTTGCAAATGTTTTGCCAATTCTCTGCACATATTTTTTTATGTATATCAATTCTTTTGATTAACGTTTACCGTATATTTTCATTGACATAAATATTATTAACTGATTTTATAGATGTACAATAATTTTTATCTTATCATAATCTCAATTTCGAGAAAAACATAACAAATTGATTTCAATTAATCGTTATTCGTTCTCAATCATTAGCCAAATGTCAATTTCCAAAAAAATTATATCAAACTTATCTTGAATACGTTTTATACCTATCCGAAAGGCCTTTCAAAGTTATCAGCCGTCTGAAAGTTATCTTTCGGACAACCGTTAACTGATAGAAATTGAATTAACCATCAACCTGAATTCATAGAGCATGAATTATGCAAATAACAAGAAATTTGTATTGATCGAGATAAAGTTGGACATAAATGTAAACAATCTGGAGTTTTGCGATACTGATTATTTTGTTTGCAGAATTTTTCGATTCGTACAGTTCAAAAATAGTATTTATTAGTCTGAAAAGTGAAGAAGCGTCATAAATATAAGCCCCACTGTATGTTGATTTCATATCACGAAAATATACAAGGTCGTCAAAGATATCGTCGAGAATCAAAAATTCTCCTTTGCAAATATCCCGATATAATATCGACGCGAATGAGTATTATTATTATGACAAGAGGGAGGGAGAGAGAGAAGGAACACGCGGAACGTGAGCGATACGGAGAAAGGAACGCATGGAGTGTTTGAAAATAATGGAGTCCGCCACCGCCATTGGCCGGCCGGCAAAATGCCATCCCGTAATCGCAAACTAGAGCGTGGGGCATATTGCTAAAAAAAAATATTAGCCGAGAAAACAATGTTATTTATGAAATAAAATTTTTAGCTTTTATATCTGTCAGGCAGAGGCTTTGGATGGAGTAAATAAACGGAAGTGTATAAATATACGCAGAGATAGTGGAACTCCGTTATTTCGAATAGCGTTCGAACAAATAAAGAATAATAAATCGCGTTGCAACGACGCCGGTGCGCGCGCGCATTCTGGCAACCTCAATCCTCGGAAAGCGCACGAGTAAATTCTGCGTTTCCCTTTGCGTCTACTCTCAGCGTAGATTTTGTCACGAATGTGAGAGAGATGGAAATTATGCACGGGCAGGTGTTAGGCAGAACGGTTAATACATACGGACTCGAAAAATATCGACGCGAGAGAGACGTATATAGTAAAATTAATCAGTACGATCAGAGATCAAGTCAAGTGTATGCGTATTTCGCGTAACAACTTTTCATACACGCAATGATTATTTTTGACGATATACGAATAAATGAGATGATTTTTTTAGACTCATCGCAAATGTAACAAGCTATTTCTATCGGTACATTAATTTCGGATTCACATAGAATTGGCCTCCGAAAGAAGATAATTGGGGTTAAAACGATAAAATTAGAACGATAAACTCACCTCAGCCCCGGCTTCGGCGTTCCAATCCTCCTCCGAAGCTCCTTCCACCTCCTCGGGATCGTCGGCCGAGTATTCGTCCTCGTCCGACACGTCCTTCGTCTTCTTCATGATCCCTTTGCGCGAAATTTTTGCTGATTTTGCCACGAGCACTCGCGGAACGAACACACGGATAATCACCCGACTAAATAATGTCTCGTTGGCGCGTACGACAAGCGCTCTTCGCTAATTAATATTCGAGTTACGCGAAGGATTAATGCTCGCGCCTAGAGCTTCACGAAGTGATGAGCATGCACGAGAAACAAACCGCAAACAATATGGCCGTACGGAGGCGCGATGAGCGCGAATAAATACGTACGCGCAATCGCGTGTGCGCGTCAACCGGAAATATCTCAAAACGGACGTTCCAATTTTTAGATGCGCGCGCACATTCGAACTTGTGTAAAATAATATGCTTATTTTCGACTCCACTGACTCAATATGGAGGTACATTATATCTTCTTATATTTCTCAAATAATTAATCAACAGAATTGCGACCTTCGTAGATCTTACAAATAGATTTTTGAGGCTTACTCGATACATCAGAGACAGCCATGCCCGTTTCGAGAAACTTATTGAAATATTTACAATCGAGATATTGAAACGTAATCTTCTCGATTCCGTTCTAACCATCAACATATATATATATCACGATGTTGATTTGAGAAAAAAATTAACGATAATAATTCAAAAATAATTTTTTTTTAATTGAAATAAAAAAAACTTCGCAAAGATCGTTAATTAAAATTTGAAGTATCGAGTGAAATTAATCGATGAAAAATTTCAAACAAAAATACAGATATTTCAGAAATGTATTGCAAATAATTTCATCGTTATTTTCCGATGCTATTTCAACCAGGTTTTTTTTTTTTTTTTTTCAATAAAAACTTTGACGAAAGAAGATTCATTAGAATTTTTGAAAGAAGAAAATCGTATGAAGATGTCACGAGAGCATTAAGGAGAATTTGATTGATATTGCAAATAATACGAACGTTTGTGACTTACACAGAAAAATTTTTTTATTCGTTTGACACGAGTTTATTTTTTCGGTCTCTCGTATCGTCAACGTATATGAATGCATTAAAAAAAATAATAAAATCGAAAATTCCGATGAAAGATTCGATGTTGTCTTCGAGTACCGAAGACACGAAAAGCATAAATTAATATTCCAAATGAATAACGAATGTTAAAAGAGAATGAAAATATCTCAAAAATTCAAAATTCTTTCTCGCCTATATACGCGATCAATATGAAAGGTTAACGCATGCGTGGCAAAATTTCACGTAGACGAGAGCGTCATTCGGTGTTACTATTTACCGAGTTCTTACGCCGCGCTCGTTCTCGCATCTCGCGAAATAATAAACATTACACTGGATTATAAAAAAACTGTTCGTTTTGCCGGTAAATTGAGTAGATCGAAACAGAAGAAACCAACGAAACAAGATACCGAGCGTTGTGACATGTTCGAACTTTATGGAGTCAGTAAGGATGGAATGGTTTATCATTCGCCACCTCCGCGACGAAAGGAAGTCGATATACTCGAGGTATTAATTTCATTTTTTTTCATTCTCATTCATTGATACGAAGAAAAATAAACAAATGTAAAATAAATAAAAAATAAGATGCAACGATCAATGAAACTGTCAATTAAAAACAAAAATTTGTTAACAAAAAAAAAAAAAGAATACAATCGAAAATACATTTTTTCAAATATTTCTTCGACTTATTTTCGTGAGATTAATGAGAAGAAACAAATTTATCTATAAATGTCACATTTTCGAATCGACGTTTATTAGAATTGAAAAAATGATTAAGGAACGATTCGTTTAGCTGAAAATGGGAATGAAAAGGATTGGTTTAATCGAAGCTACATTTTTCAGACGTGTCTTCAACTTTCTTCCCCGGAATTAATGAGAAAATTGCCAAATGGAGATGCGATACATCATGTCAAAAACACCGTTGTCACATCCCCGCACGATAAAGACAAAACAACTAACAGAGAAACTGGTCAGTTTAGATACTTCAAAATTACGCGAATGAATGAATAATAATAATAATGAAAAATGTAATAAGAACGTCGATGGCAAGAATAGTAATAATATAAAAAATAATAATTTCAAATCGATTTTTTTCAGTGACACTTTCCAAAAAAAGAAAAACAATTCGCTTTTCACTTGATTTTTCATTTTTTTTTTCGTGCTAAACAATAATCGTCTATTGGTTCGAGTCACCGTAGAAGATGAATTTTATATGCTGAGATTTGATATCGAAATGGAACGTTGATCAGTGACTAAGCAGAGAGAAAATTAGTGAAATTGGTACGAATTGGATTTTAACGTTAATCGATATTTCACGTATATGCATATCGAAAGATCGACGAGTCTTGAGAACAAAAAATATTGATAGTCGATCGATGTGATATACTTTCTAGAAATCTCAGCTCGATCAGAAATTGCTTTTCACATTTAGGAAGCGAATAATTTCATGAAAACCACCACGATCTCGTGTCCTTACGTAAAATAAAAGTCAAAGTACCGAAACGCTACTCGAGACATGATTCTTCGCGATTGAATTTCTTTTCATGGATGATCGATTTTTCTCTCTTCCTCTCATTTCTCTCGCACTATTCTGATGATTCCGAGTGCGATCAGTTTTGCTCAATGACTTATCTAATGATATAAACTAATCGCAGATGTCTAAATATCTCACGAAACTATTAAATAAATCGATAAACAAAGCACCGAATGAAAACACAAACGGTGCTGTATTTACTCGAGTAAAGTGACCCAAAAACCTCATTTTTTTTCGGGAGTTCAAAAATCTTCCCTCAGAGTTCAAATGTCTCAGTTTTGTTTTTTCGAATTTCTTTTCAGTCAATTCGAAGGCTGAACATTTCCACAGATTTATCTTTTTATTTAGAAAAAAAAAAAAAAAATCGAAATATTTTAATCGATTTTTTGAAATTTCTATTTCTTTTTTTATCGAAGCTTGACAGTTTCGATAAAAAGTTAAAAAACCATGATCGTTACTGTTGTTATTATATCCATTATTGCTGCTATCTCGTAATCATAGATGATGCTTGTTTTCGTTAAAATTGGCAGTACGCAGCTTAGGACGACGATGGCTGGTGATGGTAGGACTTTTCTTCCTGGGATGCGCGCTCGTAGCCGGAGTCGGACTTCCCTTGGCTCTCGAATTGAGAAGTTCGCATTTGCTGGAAGCCAGACTCCAGGTGGTCAGGAGAATATTATCGGAGACGCCATTGATCGACGGGTAAAAAGGCTCCGATGAATAATCATTCTTCAGAAATAAAGCGGGTGTTTCTTTTTCTTCAAAATTTTCGTTGTTTCGGTAGAGAAAAAAAAAGTAATTTTTTTTGTACGAAAAATGAAATGATCGAGAAGAAAAATCGTTTTGATTTTCCGATGTTTTCAGCCACAATAATTTCGCATGGAATCTTCGAAAGCATCGTGGAAATACGAATTTACGTGATTTTCCATTCGATTCGGATCTCTCGCAAAATGAAACTTTCGGTCCTCAATGGCAAACGGATTTATCGCGATTGCGCCAGGGAAATATGGGAGCACAATTTTGGTCGGCGTACGTTCCGTGCGAGGCACAATTTCTCGATGCTGTACAACTAACTCTGGAGCAAATCGACGTAGTGCGAAGATTGACGTCGAAATACTCCTCGAAAATGAGACTCGTTACGTCCAGCAAAGAACTCGAGAAAGCACACAAGGATGGGGTTTTAGCGAGTCTCGTTGGGATCGAGGGTGGTCACAGCATCGGAGCTTCGATGGCAGTCTTGAGAAGCTTCCATCTTCTGGGAGCTCGTTACATGACTCTTACACACCGCTGCAATACTCCGTGGTGAGTTATAACTTGGGCCAAAAAATTCTCACTCGAAGCTAAGAAAACAAAGTTCATCGTTGCTTTTTCACTTAGTTAAAATCTACGATCTATTTATTTTGGTCGAAAACACTGAGAAAATGGATTGTTGATCGAAACAAAGTTCGTTTCTCTCGATCAAAATATTTAGTTCGATACTGAGGCAACAAAATATTAGTGAGATAAGATTAAAACATTTGTAAATGCTTAAACGAGTCGTTGGTCGAACCAACAGAGCTTTGGTTCAGCTAAACCTATTCATGTTGAGACACCAAAATATCAGAAAAAAAAAACAAAATTTTAATAATTTAATTGAATTTGACTTGTAAATTGTAAAATTCAACAAAAATATTGTTGAACCTACCAAATTTTCGTCCAACAAAATGAATTGAGTTTAATGAAAAAAAAAAAAACTGTGTAAATGGAAGAAAATGAGTGACGTTTGTGATCAGAGTAATAATAATGTCAAAAAAATTCCTAAGAAAAATATAATTTTGATCGAAGGGCTGATTCTTGTTCGGTGGAAGATCCGAACGAGGATGCACCTTTGGATTTCCACAGCGACGGGCTCTCGAAATTTGGAAAAGCAGTAGTCCGGGAATTGAACAGACTCGGGATGCTCGTAGATCTTTCTCACGTTTCTATAAGAACGATGAGAGACACGCTATCGATAACGAAAGCTCCTGTCATATTTTCTCACAGTGCTGCGAGGGCCCTTTGTAATTCTTCGAGAAACGTGCCCGACGACGTTTTGCGAAATTTAGTAAGTCGATTAAAATTCATCGTCAAATTCATGAGGGTATTTTCAATACGAATCGTATTTTCGAAAGCCTTTTTTTTTGTATTTTTTTATTCAACAGTCCGTGAACGGTGGTCTGGTTATGATCAGCTTCGACAGCGCTCATCTCAGCTGCGGAGATAAGGCCTCGATGTACGACGTGATAGGTACGATTTTTCAAAGCCCTCAAACAAAATATTCACGATAAATGCGTTGTTCGACTAAAAGCTTCTCGCTTTTACGGACGGTAAAACAAATAAAACCACTCGGAAATTTTTCACCCGGTGCAACAACTCTCGAAATATACTTCACTCGAGATTTATACATTCACCAAAAACATGTGGAATCCCATACTTTTTTCTTCTGTACAGAATTTTATTCGTACTATTATTTCAACGGTGACAAACAAAATCAACTGTCTCTGAATCAAGCAAAAAAGGTACACGACTTCAATAGATCGAGAAATAAATGAAAAAAAAAAAAAAAGAATTCCGAACGTTTCTCTCTCCGGTGTCGCTCTCAGTCGTCTCTAAACAATGAAAAACGATATTCGAAACGATAATAATCGTTTTCGTTCCTTCAATTTCAAATGAGAGAAAAATAATAATAATAAAAAAAAAAAACTGTTGACTTAATAAATGATTATTATGCTGGTACGAAATTTTTTTGTTTTCCTTTCGATTACAGCCCACATCAATCACATACGGAAAACCGCAGGTGTTAATCACGTAGGGCTGGGTGCTGGTTACGACGGAATACTGAGGCACGTCTCTTCACGATTAATTAACTCTTTAACATACTAGAAAATCAAGCTACTTTTTTTGCATACATTATTATTATTATTTTTTTAAAATACCGCGTCAATGACCGAAAAAACGAAAATGAAAAACATGTCACTCTGTGCCTGTCATCGTGCAGCCCACCGACCGAACTCCCAGACGTGTCGGGCTATCCTCTCCTGCTCGCCGAATTGACGAGGGATCGAAGATGGTCCGCCTCTGACATAAAGAAACTCGTTGGTGGTAATCTCATAAGAATAATGAAAGAAGTCGAGATGAACGCGGCTGCTCTGTCCAATCAAACACCCAACGAAGAGTGGATTTCCCAGGAACTCATCGAGGATACTTCCTACTGCAGATATCACGATAATTGAAGAACAAGAGGGAGAGAGAGAGAGAGAGAGAGAGAAAATTGAGTTATTAAAAAAAAAATAAATAATAAAACAGCAACGTTAACGGAAATGAATCGTAATTGATTTTCCGCTCGTATATTTCCGACAAGACTAACATTCCAAAATGTAACAAGACTGTAAAAGCACAACTCGAACTCTTTTCGACGATTTTTTTAATAAAATTGACGTCACTAATTATATTGTACGTAACCGTGATATACGATTAGCCTGATCCTTTCCTACTTCTCATTCGAAAAACAACGTTTTTAATTATAATCCTACGATCTATTTTTTCGAACGTGAACCCGCCACGACGGATTCAAAAACGACTCTAATCTTTTCGTCGATATAAAATGTTTTTCGTTACCGATAATAGGATTTATTTGTACATCGTTCTTTTCGTTTTTTTCACAACGAAGAGAACGGTGCGGGCCGAAGTCGCGATCGATCGATATTTTGACGATGAGAGCTCGGAAATAGAAAAAAAAGATTCGAAAAACATAAACTTTCGGAGTAGAAAATCGGTCGAGTTGTCAATTCTCGATGAACTTACGTCTCTGGACTGATTACAATTGCGTTGAAGGCAAAGAGCGTAAACAAAAATAATGTGAAAATTTGAGCAACTCCTTTACCACTCGCGGTTTTGTCCTCCTCCGTGGTTTAAAATATTTCAACGAGCAAGATTTTTATTCCTGAAACAAAAGGAGAGCTTACGCCACGTGGTGCGACCGCAAAGAAAATTTAAAAAAATCTAATATTACGAGAAGAAAGAAGAGTGAGAACCGCAAATTTGCACGACGCAATTATGTAGAGACACGTGCTGCGTGAACGCGCGACCGCCTCATATTTATATCGTAATTCTTGGTGCATTGACGCGAAGAATAATCTGAAGATATATAAATACAAAAAAAAAAAATTAATGTCACAATGGATCGATGACAGAAATACACGGTAGCGACTTCCGATCGTCGCGTCGTTTATAACTTCGATCTGTATTCGAGCGTGCCTCTCGAATTCGCGTACACGCTCGAGCGAATCGATCCACCAAGCCTCCCGATCGATTAACTTACGATCCGGACTGACGTTTCTTTTTTTTTTTTTTTCGTTACGGACAATTATGTTACGATCTTGTAAAGAAACACAGGATTATCATCGTTCTCTTTTTCTTCGATTCAACTTATCCAATAAATTTCAATTGCAGGCCTCTAAAACGGGGGCTCGAAATCGAGTCCAATCTTTCTTTCAGCATTCCGTACGTTCCTCGTACGCCGATAAACGAGTTTAAATATAGACGATTCTATTCGTTTTTTGATAACGATAAAAACGGTTACTGATTAAGTCGTATTTGACCAAGATCTTCCGGTCAAAATTTTCATTTGAGAAAACGTTCTGAAAAAAAAAATACGAAAATTTCTTCTCGAAAACATTGGGGTTGTTAAGGAGATCCCGTTGTAGAAATCTGAAGCAGCTAATCACGAGAATAATCTCTTGTCTTGTCTTCCCACACGTTTTAGCGTAGCTTTGAGGATTTTTTTAGAGGGCCACACTAAGTTCTTTCATTCGATCTCATTTTTCAAATCCTAAAGGCCATCTTGTGTGTCTACTGAATCATCGAGCGAGACTAAACAAGAGCGAGACTCGAGAACGTAATAGAACCGTGTCAGATATAGCTCGTTCTTCTTCCTTTTTTATAATCAGTATTTCTTATTCCGGAACAGGCTCGATTTCATATTGTTTCGTCTTTCTGACTCAGAATCAATTGGCAAAACGGCGTATTTTCTTTTTTTTTTTTTTATCGCGATTACGAACATCGATTTCGATTGATTTGTATGAAAAGAAAAGAAAAGATAAAAAAACATTGGAAATACATGGAAACATCTCAGAAATAAAGAAATCTTCTGGCACGAGTCTGAGCCTCCTTCGAGTTAACCGGGACGAATGTATTTTTTCTTCTCTTTGTGTTTACCCGCGGTGTGTGGGAAAGTGAAGAGCGGAAACACGCTACGAACAGTCGAAAGAACAAGTTCGCTCGAGATACACGCCGGCTGTTTCCCATAAATCTTGTATCTAATCTCATCGGGTACACGCGGAGTCGAAAGATATAGAAAGAGAGAAAAAAAGGGAGAGAAATTCGCCTTTCTGATTTTCTCTCCGTCGACTGTTGATGTTTCGAATGAAAGCAAATTTGGTTTTCGAGCCTCTACGGATGCGTGCGTATCGACAGAGTTTGCTTCTCGTCCGAGTACATCTCTGGCGTTGGAAAAAAAAAAATATTATGAAATTCATTTAATCGGAGTAGCCTGCAACGTCACGTGACTTCCGTATTTCTTGGAGCCTCTCATGCTCCACGAAGATAAGTCGATGACGTATTTTTGCTCCAAATCTCTCTTAACCTTTGTCCCAATTTCGTCAATTTAAATGAGGAAAAAGCATCGCTCTATTATCCGGCTCTTTTGGATACGTAATTAAGTCGAAAATATACTTTACGAGAGAGAACTAGAAAGAGGATTATCGTTATTCATCGAAGAAAGTGTTTGTGCTCAAGGTCCGTATCATCGAGCAGGGGATTCAACGGCGTTAACTCGAAAGGGTCAAAAGTTTTCTCTCGTCAAAAACAATGGTAATCAACAAGAATTTTTGATTATTATCTCGAATGGAAAGTGTTGAGGCTCGGACACAAAACAAATCGAGAAAGGCGCCTGTCAATGTCTCAATGAGATCAACAAAAAATGTCGTTTCGATCTACGTACTCGTTCAAAACGCATTTTACAACATCTGTGCTCCGTATAAGAAAGAATAATAAATAATAAGAAGATTCGTCGGTCAATAACTGGAAATGACTTTTGTTCCAAGTTTTTCACAAAATATGCAATATTTTTATCTTCAAGTGTAAGGAATCAATGAAATTTTGTCTCCTCATCCGATGTGCGCGTTTTTATTCCATTCTGAGACGATTGTGCCTGAAAAAAGGATATTTTCTGGCGGAGAAACAAAGAATACAAAAGGGTACAACTACCCCCGACAAAGCCACATGAGTTTGTGGCGTATTCCAACTGAGAGATGGGATTTTTCGAGGTATAAAGAAGAGCTGAAATAACGAAGCGACTCGTGGCTGATGGTGGGACGATTGGCGGGAGTGAAGAATATTCCTCGTGTAGTGGGGGCTTTTGAAGATTAGTAATACGGGAGCAGAACAAAATGAGAGAGAGAGAGGAGGGGGAGGGAGAGACCGAGCGAGTGGATTTCTCCGCACACCCTCAGCTTTATTGCAGTTGACAAGCGGTCCACCGGACTCGCACCACGTTTCCGCTCGGGGTTCCATCCTCCGACACGCAACGATTGTTTTCTCGCTCTTTCATCTTGTTATTGTTCTCCGATGATAAACTGATTGGAGAATGGTTTCCTTCGCGATATTATTTTTCGTTGTACTTTAATAAATTTCATTTCTATTTTCATTTTTGTGCTCGAGTGAGAGGCATCGAACTTAAAAAAAGAACTTAAAAAATTACGATTTTTCGGATGGATTGTAAAGACTCCTTTGGTGTGAAATGACGTGAAACAAAAATCATCTGTTTTCATAGTTCAACGATTATCCTCTGAAGTAACGACCGGAAGAAATTATACCTCAATCTGTTTTCGTATGTATACAATTATTAATTTTACAAATTGTCGAAACATGTTTGTCGATTCTTATCAATTTTGTGATTAATCTATTCGCAATCGTTTATCGAATCGATCTTTTGATTCGATGAGATAAAAAAAAATGGATTTTTATACTTCGAATTCGTTGTTTTTCGATGACGATCAACGTCGAAAGGATTTTCAGATTTGTTAGAGTCTTGAATGGCCATTTAGCGATTTTAATAAAATATCAATAAAACTAGAAGAAAGTAGCAATGAATCATTCGAGTAGAGTTTCTAATCATTTGTGCTTTTGTTTTGATTCAAGTTTGAGGCTAATGAATAAAAAGATAAAAACAACACAAAATTCTAATGAATTCATTAAAAAAAAAAAAAAAATCGATTTCTACGCAATCCAAATACGAAACAATTCAGAGTCGTTGTTTCTGCTGTTCAATCTCGATATCACAAAGTTATGAATCGATGCTCTCGCGTGTTATAAAATTATTCGAAACGTGCGTAATTGGAAAAGCAACGTTAAGTTCGTTTGTACGTTTGAATTTATATTCGAAGGCGAATAGATAAATTAACGATGCGTGTGTTTTCCGAGATGGTAAAGGTATAGACGGGAGAGTCTCTGCTCGTTTCGCATCGAGAGATCGAGATCGAAAGCGCGCCGCGCCGGTACGTCTGGCAAAGAGGGGAATGAGCCAAGAGAAGCGCGCGCGCGAATTCTGCTGTCACGGGGGAAGGGATTTTTGTCTAATCGCGATTTCACGGCGAGAGCGCTTAGCTGCGTCACGCACGTCGCTTATATATACACTTCGTATATAAACTCTACTTCATTAGACAGATCGAATATAAATTTCGAGCCCACCGGTCAGTTGCTCCAAGAATAAAGCCACAACGAGAATCCGGTTTTGCCTTAATTTACGAAAACAATGATTCGTTCTATCAAAATTCAATCCTCCTTGATTGCGATTCAGAAAATCATATTTTTCTCTCAATAATGTGCAAAAATTTTTATAAAAAAACATTTTTGTCCGAAAAAATTTTATTTTTGGAGCGAGAGATGAGAAGAGCAATTAGTTTTCGATGGCGAACGTCGTAAAAGTAGAATCATTAAATTTGTTGTATTTGCTACAATAATGATGTTGCAGTTGATGCAAACTCGTTGAATAACACTTCCAATGAGCCTCGTTCGATTAAATCCAACGAGGAAGATGTATACTAATGAATTTCGAAGGTGGAAGAAGCTCGATTCGTATTCTAATGTGTTTGTGTTATTATATGCCTGAATATTTATATTCTCTCGGGAAAATATTTGACGATTGTCTTATAGATATTCTCTGACAGTCGACAGTGGCTTGGTCAACGATTTGGTAATGAATATGATAATCATCGAACCATTTATTTATCGTGTTCAATCACACTCGTGTCAAGATTTCATTATTCTTACCGTTGACTCGACACGTGGGCGTTATGAATGTTTTTCATATTGGAATATCGACGATAAAGATATATATGAATTCATCGTTCTCGTGAAACAATTCTAAACCAATTACTGTGGATATTGAACAAACAGTTTATTTCTGACAGCAGTTTATTATCGAAACTCACAAAATCAGCAAAAAATAATATGAAAATGTTTCGAGAGAATATATTCGACCACAGAATCAACACTGTTTGGTTAAATCGATTGAGCAAAAACCACGACAAAAATAAGCGTTTGATTCAATGAGTTTTATCAGTTTCTCGTTTGATTAAACATCGAATAAACGTTTGTTCCGAGTGGCGTGTCAATAAAAGAGACAAATCGATGAAAGAAAACTGGACAAAAAGAGAAGGAGATTAGTATATTGTTTCGTGCCAAAAGAAAACATCGAACTTTTTGTTTCTTTGGGAATGAATTGTTAGATCGAGAGAGGAGATTCCCGATGAATTAACGTCTCGGATCGAGGCGTATCGAGTTCGAATCGCGGCTGTCACGGGTATAGAAAAGATTGTTTCGGTGTTCGAATGAGCGAATAAAAAAAAAAAAGGATTTTCGTACAAGAAAGAAGGGGCAGAGAGGGCGAATGTCATTATATGCAAATGAAGGAATGACGAGAGGTATCGAGGGTATATAAAAAAAAAAGAGAAAGAGCGAATAAAAAGTTGAGTCAAAATTATTCGAAGGATGTCAAGAGTAGATTATTGTATAAAGTGCAGTGTGCGATGCATAGCAAGCAGTTTTACATATCACGTATGAGTATAGACGTAAAAAAAAAATCAAAAAAGAATGTTGGAGGCTCGTCGGAGGAAAATATGATCGTTGCTGCGTCGGAGACACTTTCGTTCTCTTTGATGGAAGAGTTTGCACGTGTAATCACAATCCCACGAGAATAGCATATTTTTTATTTTATTTTTTATTTTTTTTTCTCTTAAATAATTCAACTTTTCTCTTTTGTCTTGCAGAGCGACTGCGATCTCGTCGAGCGAGTCAACGAAAATGAGGTACAAGGTGAGTACAAAATAAACATTTTTTATTTCGACGAAACTTCTCTCCGACGAACGCGCATAATTATAACGAAGACAAAAAGAAAAAAGTAAGGCTTCGAACCCGCAAGCAAATCTTTCACGGATGATGCGTCTCGCGGTGTATCATTAACGTAGATATCAAAGACAAAGCAGCAGAACATTGTCTCCGGGAGAAAATAATGCGCGTCCGATTAAGGAAAAAAAAAAAAAAAAAAATTGAAAGAAAAAAAAAACGCTCGTCGTCTCGTATTATAGCTACCGAACGCGAGTCTCCGTAATATCGTTTTGTCGGCAGGCAAAAACAGCAACGATTTACCAGCATATTATTGCCTCTGATCATGCTAATCACGCGTATCTATATTCGCGATCGTGCTGCTGCTGGGCTATTTAACGATAACGCATTTTAGCAATGCAAAGTTGCGCTCGTATTTATTATTGACTTTCATAATATATGCATACGCGAAAGCATTATAGATCTATGGCTGAGAGCATCGTATCTCCAATTTGAAGTTACTTTTCATCGGCGTCAAATAAAACTACGTCGCGCGATCTGATCACGCGTATTAAACGAACGTTTAATTTGTCGGTATATCGTTTCATATGCACTATGTATATCGAGCGGATATTGATCGCGCGCGCTTGAACAAAGCGACTTTCAACAATTACGACTCATTACTAACTCGATGACATCGAAATTATTAACTTCGTTATGCACGAGAGCTCTGTACTCCAACTTTTTAAACTTAAAATACAACGAAATTGCTTAGGTTGCTTCAACTCTGGAAAACTGAGCGATCGAAGACTCGTGGAATGTAAATGAAAACGATTACGAGAACTAATAAAAGAATATCAGAATGAAAAAAAAAAGAAAGAAAAACGTATGCGAGATTACAGGCTTTTAGGTCGAAACGTCAGCGGAGGCAGAACGATGCTTTTTTATTGAGAATACTTGACGAATTATTTCGTAATCGTCCTGGAGTGATGCACACTGAAAAAATAAAAATAAATAATTGTTCATTCTACAAGATAAAATTCGCTGGCTCAAATAGGAGTATTTCTCACCACGACGAAAAGATCGTTGAATCAACGAGAGTTTTGATGAATCAACGAATTTCATTTTGTTCGCCACACGGTTTGGTGATTCAGCTAAAAAATTTGTTGAATCAACAAATTTTCTTTTCTCAATTCACTCCGATAACTCGTTGCCATTTCTTTCCGGCCATCTCTGGTCCGTTGAACCACCGAGAATTATTGAATAATAGAATTTTTTTCTCAAATTTCATTGAATCGGTGCCAGGACAAAATATTTTTGATATTTCGAAAAAGTTTTACGAAAAAATTGGCAAATTTACGAATAATTCAGGACTACGTTTCAATGTTTCTTTCAAATCGCAATATTTCTGCTACGGTCTTTCGTGTATTTTAGGATGAAAACGTTGATCATTTAGTACTTCGTTCATGCGAAGTTTCAGTAATTCCTGTAAATTTACAAACAGATAAAAATGGAATGAAAAAATGGTCAAATGTTGATGATCGTTTATTTGGAGCTCGAATGATGGGTCGTTTCTCGAGTCTCTATGAAATAAATGAAATGACTGAAACTCCGTAAGCAGGCAGACCGGAAGAAAGTTAAAACGGTATGAAATCGAATTAAAGTCTTGAACGCGGATGGACCTTAAATTGTTCGTTCGTCTTAAACAACGACTTAAGCCGTGTGCTCTCGCCACTCCAGACGAGATCTCGTTCTGCTTCATTGGGAACGAACTCTCCGCTATCTTGGGTCGCGCGTTGACCTGCACATCTCCTTCTACGGATTCCACTGTGAGAACGAGGGAAATTTTTTAAAAAATGAAAAATAATAATAAAACAAACAAACAAGCAAACGGGAAAAATAAAATCAATGTATCCTCGAGTCCGATTGTTCCTCGGGAAAAAATAGAAGAATTTATTCAATTTTATCGCACATAATGCAAAAAGTAATTACTTCGTTCGTTGCAATGTTCCTCGGATCTTCGCCAATCTTATTCACTTTATTAATAATACAATTTCTCGTGTTATTCCATTTTCTATCGAAATTTCGCCCATTCGTTTCATCCTTATTATTAGAATTACTCTGATAGAAAAATTTTCAAGCTTTCATATCTAATGAATTATTTTCGTATGATAATACAGCGTTAGGGATGATCGATCATCAGGTCAAATCCAAGATTCTTACCTAAAACTTTTTTTTATATGATGTAGATGAAATTTTTACGTAGCTATTACCATCTAGTTTTGAGGCACCGAATACGCGTCGTCTGTGGAAAAAGAATCGACCGGAAGTGCCGTGAACACGTTTTTTCTGTCCCAAAATCAAAATCCAAGAATAGTCGTTATAAAACCTGGATTCTGATAAATTGGACATTAAAAATTTGGTAAAAAATAGAAAAATCATACCCCATCAGGTTTTGAACACAGTAATATCACGAAAAAAGGTTTCAATTTCCGGTTGAAAATGATGATAATCGCGACTTTGGCAATTTCGGTTGCTTACGATTCTAATATGGAGAATACTACAGGAGTCGTTGTCGATCTAATTTTTGTTAGTTTTCCCGGATAATTGTACTTCAAAATACTCGTGTAACAGTACTAATGTTTATTAAAATCGATAATACGAATATTCGACATCAGTAAACGTAAATCAGAATAGCTATGTGTGTGTCAAATAAATTTGGGCTCTTTTTTGACTCCGAAGTAATAGTCGATCATCCTTAAAGCGTCGTTGCTCGCTTTTTTTTCGTATTATTATTTTCGTATGAAAATATTGCGGTAGATATATAAAAATGATGAAATTCATGAAAACACATTACAAAAGTGAGTAACGACGCTTTGATGCTGTACGTATAACTTAGATATGCGCGTTTAAAGACCCTCCGGTTTTGAGTGGCTAACGATTTGATTGAGATCGCGCACCTCGGCCCTGTTACGTGAGATTATCAACTCCGGTAATCTCCAAGCCGAGCAATAGAGCCGCACGACAATAGTAACCGAGCAATATGCTCGGCACGCGAGTGTATTGTGCACACGAATGCGAATCAAATTTCTCTCCAAATCAATGAACCCCGGATAGTGAATGACTGGATATTTTTTGACATTCATTCGGCGTCTTGATTAGTCGTTAAAATAAAAAAAAATCATCAGGGCCGATGATTCGATCTTTTGATAAAAAAAGTAAATAAACGCGTTCGGAGCCAACGAAATTTCGCCAAACCATTAGAGATTCGTTGAGCCGAATTTCAATTTCATCAAAGTCTCAATTCGATGTAGTACGTATTCCGATGGATTCGTAGAAGAGAAAACGAGTAGAAACGAAAAAGAAAAAGAAGAAGAAGAAGAAGAAAACGTGGGAAAAATTGAAATTGAAATGAAGCTCGAAAGAAGGCGCAGCTTCACAAAACATCTACGAGCAACAATGCGGGATAGGCCGCCTCGTGTTCGAGATAGATTGACATCAAACCGTCATATATACCCTTAGTATATACAGAGCGGATTAGTCGCACACGACCTAAAACACTAACACCACAAAACATTACAATGAGAGTCAATGCCTCTGATAACGTGTCTAAATTCGTTATACGCACGACTAACTATCACTATATTCGTATTCATCTACTACACCGAGTTTTAGCCATGAGGACGATCTCTTCCTGCCAATCATATCTACCCACGAACTCTGTCTCAACTGACCAATCATTTTTTTTACGACTATTTCATATTTCTATTTGAACGAACTAATTAACGTTTGCTTCGTAGCTCGATCCTTTCGTTCCCCCAATTTTATTTTTCAAATTCTTCCTTCTTCCGACGTTTTTTCGATCTGTCAATACCGAGGATCGTATACTTCAAGGAATTTTGAAAGGACACATGCGCTGATAATTCGCTTCGAATTTACCGGTTTTAAATTTTTAATGAATTCTTTTATCGAGTGCAAAAGCCCAGTTTTTTTCACGTCTCCTCGTCGTTTTCATTTCATATTCATAAGAGCGTAATGGAGAAATATTTTTATCTTCAGAATTCTACGATTCTGTCGATCTACGAATCGATCGCGATTCGATGGGGACTCTTGAGACGATCGCGCATTAAATGCGTTTGGAGTTACGAAAGAAACGCAGAACTCGTGAACTTTTGTATGGACCGCGATTACGATCAAGACTTTCTTAACGAGAGGAGAACAACGAGATGAAAAGTGACCACGCCGGATAGATGCGCGTGGCAAAAATGAACGTTTTATTAGAATAATAAATAGTCACACGAGTTTACGAAAGATTCTGATCACCGCGGTTTGTTTATAATCGTTATTCCGTGACTCGATCGACCTTCGTAACACGCTTAGAGCGTACGTTGGCATCGTTCAAACTCTCAATTTATTTTCCTGATTCGTGCATCGAATTGATAATGAGCGAATGGGGGAGATTGACACTGAGTCTCTCCGCACATGTGCTTGACATATTGTCGAATCGTTCGGCTTCCTTGCGCGAAGAAGAAAAGATACGAATTTATCGCGAAACGACTTTTTTTTTTTTTTTTTGACAAGTTTCATTGGAAAATCGTAGAATTTTAAATAATCCGGAAACTTCAGGTCAGCGAAATTAGTTTTTCAGTTTTATCCCCGATTTTTGTTCTCTCGATGTACAAATGTCAGATTCGAATTGAAATAAGTCGAATTTACAAAACGTCTTGGCTCAATGACCTCAATTAATAAACGTCAAACAATACGAGGACGATTAAATGATCAATTCGAATCAACGATCCTTCCTTTTTCCGTCATCTTTTCTATCGTTTTAGTACATTCTCGCACTTGTTTTCCTTTTGTGACAACTCTTAAGATGCTTTTTTTTTTCTCAATCACCTTGACGTTGAAACGCTCCGTGATAATTAACGACGCTCGCGGATGACGAGACGCTTCGATGAATTATATCGTTACTACCGTGTACGTGAACGAGCATCAGCTATTAACCGATCCCACATAACAAAGATCTCGGACTTTGAAGTTAAGATAAAAAGCTTCTCAATTATTCGCGAAATATCAATTATTTGCAAACGTGGAAATTTTTCGTCACGAGCATTTAACGAATACTCGAAGTGCTAAAAAAGCTATAAATGTACTTCTGTTTTGCTTTGGGGAAAATTATTCTCACTTTTTTTTTCATAATTTCAACGAACTTATCGAACGTTGCGAACGTTTCCGTACAGAAATAATGAAATAATGAATATTAAAATATCCACACAGAGCTCAATTCCCTTGTAAGCTTTGTTAAATACATGAACATTTTTCGAAAAGAAATGAAAAAAAAAAAATATTTGAAACTATTCGTTTGGTGTGCCTTGAGAATTATCGCCTTTCCGAGCAGCACGAACCAATAGGAATAGGAAAAAGCAGGTCAGATGAGTGTTTTTTTTTGTGTGTTTAATCCGGCATAGCGTTAATCGAATAACGTCAATCACGGTCATGTTTGTTGGGTGTCTCATTACAACGGGATTATTGTTGGATGCTCTCTCGGAGTCGGGGCTGTACAGTAATGACATTGTGTGTGACGTTACAGCATTCTATAGAGCTGTTAATAGCGTCGTTTTAAACATTTCTGGGGCAAGGTGAGAAGCGTTCATAATGTATACAAAAGTCCCCCCCCCCACCCCCCCCTCCCCTCGTAACGGACCTGGTTATCCTTTTTCTAAACTCGATATAGTCAAAAAGCATTGACGCATCTTTGGATGGACCTCGATCTCGATATTTCTAATCTCATTGTCAGTGGCACGAATAAACCATAGCAGAGGAGAAAAGTTTTGCTCTTGTAATCGTTGATTCACTCGGAATCATGGACGAAGAGAAAGATTTTAGAAAAAAATCACAATGTCATCGTGTAGTTCCCTGCTGCCGTCGGCCTGAGAGTTTTAACTATAAAAATCGTAATTTCTCATTGAAATTTCATTCAAATTCACAATCATTATTTTTCGCCACGCTCCAAATGAAGAGTCAAATGAGTTTGATTTCAATGACACTTTTTTGGCAGGTTAACGACCCGGAGGACAATGGGAGGAATGCCGAAGGTACGAGAAGACAGTCCGAATCGTCGTGGTACGTGAAAAGAATGTTTTTTTTTTTCCAATTAATTTTTCTTCCATCGATCGTTAATTCAATAAAATTTCGATTTTTCGACATTTGAGGAACGTTAAATTTGTTGAAAATTCGAATCGATATTGAGAATTGAAGTATCTGAAATAAGGCTTTTCAGCGTCTTGATACAACAAGCTTGTTTGATGAAACTGAAAATTATGAGTGAATTAAATGTTATCGATGAATAAATTGAGTTATTAACGGGCTGATTGAACACCTTGGCAGGCGGTACAACGGCTCGAACGACGTGAAAAAAACTAGCAAAGAAACGAGGCTTATTATAGTCGTTGGATTGCTAGTAGTCGCTGTGATAGCCCTCGTCGCAACGTTGGCCTTGCAAATGGCAGTTTTCCGGAAGGAGGAGTACCGAGAGATGTGTCAGAGTGAGGAGTGCATCAAAACAGGTATGTCGAATCGCTAACGATGAATCCTCGGACTCAGATATCGATGGATTATGTCACGAAACAAAACGTTTTTTCTTCAAAAACATTCCTACCTTTATTTCTTTCTTTCTATGAAACACAGCATTCCGATAAAAAAAACCAATTCTATTGACTGATAAGACAGGAACGACTATTCGTTATCAGGAGTGTTATTTTTCTCAGTGGAATTGAATCCGAAAAAGAGAAACTGTACGAGAATTTTTTGTGTTTTATATTCTCATTTATTACGTTGAATAATTTTCGAACTGATCGAATCTAAATTCTTCAATTTGGCTATTCGAAATATCACTTATTCGCTCCGATTTTTATGAGACTGAAAAATCGACTTTTAGTGGGTTTTTGACACTCAAAATTCGTTCTTCACCTGTCAAAAGTTCTTAATGCATTTTTTCTTTGATTATTTTTGTCACTGTAAAAAGCTGCGAGAATGATCGAAGCGATGAACAAGACGATAGAGCCTTGCAACGATTTCTACAAATTTGCTTGCGGAGGCTGGATAGCGAGGCATCCGATACCTCAGAGTCAAACTTCCTGGGACCAATTGAGTTTGCTGCGAGAAGAATTATTGAAAAATCTGAGAATACTGCTCGAGGAACCGGACAAAAAAGACGATCTTAGGCCAGTTAAGCTCGCGAGAGCACTCTACAGAACTTGTATGGACACGGGTAAATAAAAAAAATAGTTAATCGACGATATAATAATCATGAAAATTTCAACAATAAAAAGATGACGTATCGTCCTTGAATTCGCCATTGTTCCTGGTGTCGCAATTTAATCAATTATTCAAAACAAACTCAACAACAGTTCATCTCGTCTTTCGATTTGCCGTTGCGTCTCCCATTCCATTTTTTTTATTTATTTATCTTTCCTCAATAATAATCATCGATTTATCGACGTAACGGTTCTTCGTTATGTAACGAATGATGCTACATTTGAGTCTAAAAGACTCTCGATATCTCAACTGTTAGAATCTTGAATTAATTGCTGAAATAAATTCTTGGTAAAGATCCGTTTTTTTTTTTGCAATTTATTTCGTTTTGAACCTGAACAGTCGACAGCCGAAAGCACATTGCTGATTCAAAGACGTTCAAAAGTTAATGGCTCGGTGAAAATTCGAAATGATGAACTTTCGGGAAAATGAAAATAAAATTTAGTCATATATAGGTCACTGTGAATGACGTTTATAAATAAATTCTCGATATTTAACAAACAAAAAACACTTTGGCGAGACTGTTGCCTCAATACTTTTTATTTTGGATTGAAAATGTAGCGAGTGTGGAAAGTCTCGGATTGGCACCAATTTTCGAGATTTTGAAAACCGTCGGGCTTCCGAGAGAGCCACCGTTTGACAACAAAACGATCGTGCTCGATCTGGCCAAAATAGCGGGAGTAGCGCAACGACAGTTGGGTCTAAATCTTCTCGTGAATTTTTACATCAGCGAGGACATGAGAGACACGACGAGAAATCGAATGATGGCAAGTTAAAAATTCTTTTTGAAAAATTTCGTTCGAGTTATAAAAAGGATTTGAATGAAAATTCCACTTTTTTCACGTTTTATATTTGAATTCAGATGGAGCAAGTCTCGCCCGGATTCAGCGAACGTTATCTCATGGATCCGCAGCGTTTCAAATCCGAATTGGCAGAGTACAAACGTTACGTTAAAGCGATGGTACAGTTGGCTGGCGCTGGAGATAAAAGCGACGAGTTTGCCAGCGAAATTTTGGAATTTAGCACTAAAATAGCAAAAGTAATAAATTTTCGAGGCTCGTTTGCTCATTTTTTCAACTCTCACTCGCCTTCGTTCATCAGTCTGAATGATTATTTTGTGCAAAACAGATAATGGCTTCTCAGGAACAAAGAATAAGCGCGAATCATCTGATTCACGACGTTACGATCGATCGACTCCAACAGCTCACCGATCTTTACGGACAGCAATGGAACTGGACTACTTATTTGAATTCGGTCTTCGAAAATACAAACGTTACTCTGGACGTCGAGAACGATCGTGTCATAATAATGGATTTACATTATTTACAAAAGTTGCCCTTGCTTTTGGCAGCTACGCCATCGGCTACGATAGGTAAGAAAAAAAAAAAACAATTTTTTTTCCAAAACTTTCCAACTTTTCACGCATAGAAAAATCGATTTTTTGAGTTAAAAATATTTTCCATCAATAAAACGAGGACCCCAAAAATCAGATTGCGAGTCTCTCGATTGGCTTCGATTTGTAGAATCGATAGTGATCGGTCACCGAGGACATTTGCTGCAATTTCGAAAACAAAAGTCGCAACTCGACTTTGCGGAAGTTTTGTTTTCTAAAAAAACAAAAAAAGTAACAAAATAGCGATAATGAGAGAATTGAAAGAACGAAGAATCGTTCTAATGACCGATTACGATAAACGAACTCGTCGTGTTTGTTCTTAGCTATCTTAGGGGGTTAAAAAAATGGAAGAAAAGAGAATAACTAGTTGATGAATAGTGAAGCTGATCGTATGCGGTCGCAATCGAACGAGGCCAAACGCGGGGTCGTGAGCTATCGACAGCATGGTCCGAGAGCAAATTGTTCATAAAACTACAAAGCTCAAAGTGCTAACGACGAAGTGACGATGAACGAACAATTGTTAATTGTCGAGTGCCTGAAAAAAAAAAAACGAATAATTTGATAAAATAAAAAATTTTCAGCTCGTTTCGTATGGTGGAGCGTTTATTCGACGGTGGCGCCATTGACACTGCAAAAATTTCGAGATCTCGGCTTTCAATTTTCGCAAAAAGTCTTCGGGCTCAAGGAAAAAACACCTCGTTGGAAAGGATGCACCGGAAACGTAAATTCGAACTTCGGCATGGCGCTCACTTACGTCTACGTGGAAAATCACTTCAATGAGAGAGCCAAAGAAAAAGTTGGTAGACTTTTACTTTTGTCCTCTTTCGACAAAAAAAAAAATTATCATTAATCGTTTTTTCACTTTTTCAATTTTAAACACGAACGCAATATTATCTCCGAGAGACAAAAATGAAAGAAGAAAAAGGCTTCGAGAGCACAGAATTTTCTGAGCTCAACGGAGTTTCGCTGAAAATCGTTGGTCGAAATAACAAACTTAATCGTAACTATCTGGAAGTTTTGAGATTATTTTTAAAACGAAAGAGTATCAACGACCTCGAAAAATGAGCACGAAAATTGCTGTTTCAAAAATAGCTCGAGTCTCGATATGAAAATATATAGAAAGGCTTTATACTCATGTGTTTTTTTTTTCTTTTCTTTATACACGCGCGAACAGGCGTTAGAAATGTTGCTCGATGTGAGAGCTGCTTTTGACGAGATGGTGGCGGAGCTCGAGTGGATGGACGTCGGTACGAGAGCCCGGGCCCATCGAAAGCTCTACGCTATGAGACCGTTCGTCGGTTTTCCGGAGTGGGTCACAGACGCCGATAAATTGGAGAAATATTACGAGGGAGTAAGCAAAGAGATCAAAAAAAAAAAAAAAAAAAAATTCAATAATTTCGTACGAAGAATGCAGCATCCGGCTTTGAAATTAATAATGAATTATGATTTGACAGGCTGAAGTTATCGAGGGAAAATTGTTCGAAACGTTTCTGAGACTGACGGACGTTGGAGCGAAAAAAAGTTTGAACAGCTTGCGAGAAAGACCGGACAAGGATCGATGGATCTCGACCGGTACAACTGTCAACGCTTTTTACAGTGCGATTTTGAATTCAGTCAGTAAGTAATTCGATTATTTGATTATTCGAATCCTCCACTTGGATATTTAATTTTTCGATTTATGTATTCCTCACAGCGTTTCCAGCTGGAATTCTCCATCCACCTTTCTACGGAAACGGATTGGAGTGAGTTACCTTCTCAAGTATTTTCCCACTCGTTTCGCTCACAACAATTAGCTTCGATCTAATACGAGATTTTTTTTTTTTTCTTTCGCAGATCCATTAATTATGGAGCCATGGGAGCTATAATGGGCCATGAATTGACTCACGGATTCGACGATCAAGGTAAAGATAACGAATCTTCATCTTCTCTGTATATAAATCTGTTTAATAAACAAAGTTTGGCTGATTTTCGATCAAAAACCACTGAAACGATTACGATGAATCTTTCACGAGAATAAAAAAAAAAAAAAAATACAATTCTATTTTGACGAAAATGTAAGAAAAAAAGTTCAATTTTCAAAATAAAAAATTCATCAGTAATCGAAAAATATCGATAAACCAAAAAAAAATTTGAAGATAATTCGAAAACGAAAAAAATTAGGAGTAGCTGGAATCGTGATTTCGTAAAAAAAAGTCAGGAAATTTAAATGAAACGATAAAAAGTTACAAAGTTGAGAATGTTTTTGAGTATTTTGTGGAGAAAAAAAAAAAAAAATCTGCAAAATGATGTTCAAGATTGAAAAATAAAAGTGCCGCGAGCGAAGCCCGCGCAGGCACAGCTATTCCATTATGGGAAAACAATGAGAAATTCTCGCAGTTAATTAGAGTCTCTCTGTGGAATTAATGCGGGAAATTGAACTACCAGGCCGGAGATACGACGAGAATGGAAACGTCCGTCAATGGTGGAGCGACGAGACGCTCCAGCACTATCACGAGAAGGTCGAGTGCATAACGAAACAGTACAGCAATTATCATTTGCCCGAACTCAGCAACAACTTCACGGTTAGTTCTCACCTGTAATTGTCGGATTTACAAATTGATGGAGAAACAATTATCCGGGGAAAGTGTCAAGGAAGCCTTTTTTTTACTGCCTTCAGGTCAATGGAATAAACACGCAGAGCGAAAATATCGCGGATAATGGTGGAATAAGAGAAGCTTATCGGGCTTATCAGAGATTAAAGTCGAGGAATTCGGGCCAGCAAGCTTTACCAGGACTCGCCAATTACAGCGAAGATCAATTATTTTTTCTCGGTTTTGCTCAGGTATCCAATACAAATTTACAATCAAATTATTATTTTTAATAATAACAAGCAAAATCATTCAACAATATTTCCGAGCTTTTCTTCACTTCTCGCCTAACGAAAAGAATTTCATCAATGTTTCTCGAAAATCGTAACTTGCGCTTTATAAAAATTGAGAAAATGGAAATAAAATGATTTTTCTCAGGTCTGGTGCGGAAATTATACGAACGGAGCGTTGAAATCGAAGCTCATCGAGGGAGTACACGCGCCGAATCATTTCAGAGTGATAGGAACGTTATCGAACAACGCTGAATTCGCAAAAGCCTGGAGTTGTCCTCTGGGAAGTCCAATGAATCCTTCGCACAAGTGTATTTTATGGTAAATTATTGAGAGAAACAACAGAACAGGAAAAATATTGACGAGTGGATGAAAGAAATGGGAAAGGACCAATTTTGTATATAGACTGAACGATAGAACTTGTAAATAATGAATGAAGCAATCTAGATAGGAATTTTATGATCGAAACTTTATACTCTGTAAATATTATATACAGATTACGATTAAAAGAAGACAAAAAAAAAAGGAAATTTTATCGACATTTTTGAATCGTGAAATTCCTCTTCGATTCTCACAGGGTTCCCCACAGTTAAACATCGGAATTCATCGCTCAGGGATTATTTTCCTATCGCGATAATTTTTTTTTTTTCGCTTTCGCCGGAAAGCCTGAACTCGAGCTGGAAATGTCGTTCTGTTTTTTCCTCTTTTTGATGTCGGGTTTAGTGGGTTTTTCGATAGAGGTTATCGGCCGTTTTTTCTTTTTTTTGCTCTTGATCGCTGCAACGTCTGTGTCCTGGGAATCCGCGACTTCTGTCGGATCGTTTTGTGAAATGATTTTGTCTCGTTTGGTCTTTTTAAGGGGACTGTCGTCGGATTTAGCTGCTGACGAGCTACGCTTTTTTTTCTTGGTCGACTCAGTTTGAGGGATTTCAAGTTTCATTTTTTTATTCTTCTTTAATTTTTTGGTGCTCGGTTCACTGGATTTCTGCTCTTGGATCTCTTCCGCGAGCCTTTTCTTCATTGATTTTTTCTTCTTCTTGTTTCTCTGTGCGTTGGCAATGTTCTCCTCGCCCTCGTCTTCGATTATGACTTCCTGACGCATCCGAAAAACTTTTGGTTTCGTTTTTTCACTTTCTTCGGGAACTTCAACTTCTTTTTTCATAGATAAATCCTGGAAAATTTGTGCGAGCGACAAGCACGTTATTCTCGCGTCACAGCTCGCGAACGACAAAATACTCAATTTTTTCTTGCCGCAACGCCACAGTTTTATCTCGCCGGAACTCGAGGCCGAAACGAGGTAATTATTCCTAAAAGCGAGACACTTGACGCGTGCATCGTGAGCTTTAACGTCCATGGTGCTCAAGCCTGCAACCAAGTCGTAAACACGCACTTGACCATCTTCGTGGCCAATGGCCAAGAGATTCTCGCTAATGAATTCAACGCAAACGACTTTTGAATCGAATGACATTTCTGCGCAGAGGCCGGCTGTCTCCACCGAATAAACATCGATCTTACAATTCGAGGCTAACAAATATTTGTCACCTTTCGGACTCCAGCGAAGTATCGTCACGTTTTTCGCGTCGTATTTCAATCTGGGCACCAAATTCGTCGCGTAAGCTTGTCTACCTTTGACCAGATTCCACGTTCTCAAAACTCCGTCTCCACCCGCCGACATTGCCAATTTTCCTGAAGGATGTATCGCCAGAGCATTCACCGTGTTTCCTTTGTGAGGAGCTTTCCAGTGCTTCTCTAGTTCCCAATTTCCGCATCTCACTATCCCGATGCTTCCGTCGTTACTCGCTGTCATTACGTGCGACGCTTCCGGTGTGAAATTTATGCAGTTTACGGTACCTGCGATCAACGAACCATCGTTTTTCATTCTATTCTTTTAAACAGCAATCAATTTACTGATTGCGATACTCAAGCTACGTCTCATCTTCTCTGGTTCGTATTCAAATTTTAGCAAATTAGTAGTTATGCCATAAACCATTCTGCAACTTTGAAAAATATCTTTTCTTTGGATAAAAACTTTCCCAAACGTGAACCCTACGACAAGTTGGTAAACTTCACAAAATGATAAACACCAAAAAATAGGAATGAAGTTTTGAGTAATAAAATTTAATAATTTTCAATTTTTTTGAACGTTTCTTAGATTAAAATTTGTTCATTTTACTTTCAGCTTAATGACACTTTTTGTGAATGGATTTAGTTTGGAAAGAACATGAAAAATTTCTAGCTCGGTCATGGCGTAGATTTGAATTTGAACATTTTTATTACCAGTGTGATGCATGAGTCTGCCCGATTCAATTCTGTAGCGCATGTCATAGAGACAAACAGCGTCGTCAGCTCCGCCGGAAGCTAAATAATGTCTGTTGCTTGCCACCGCTCTTATACTGGCTAAATGACTGTGAGTAGCGAAACTTCGCTCCAATGTGTAAGTCTACAAAACAAATAGAGGATAAAACATTGTGTTGAAGAATAATTTTTAACGAACTAGTTGGAGACCCTTTTCACTGAGTATGTTCAAATTACTTTCGTTTTTTTATAAATTAATCTAAATTATTCTGTTTTTTCTTTTCGAGAAAGTTCTCGAAGTGTCTGGAGATTTATTATCAATTCCCCACTGCTTTTGACCTTTTTCTGGAAAATTCTAGAAGTTTTTAAATTATGGAAAAACATTTCGAATTATATTGAGAAAGTTATCTGTTTATTTTCATAGTTGATGCGATAAACGACAGGCTATGAAAATAAACAAATCATGCATATTTTGTTTTTGTTTTTGATTAAAAAGGCAGTAACTGGACATAACCATTGTGCAAATCGTGATTAAAAATCGTACTCACGTCGTCGAGATTGGCCACTTTGTAACCGAGCAAAAACTGCTCGTATGTGCCGACTATTATTTCAAAATCGGCCGTCATTTTGTGATTATTAATATATTAAACTTCAATTAATAATCAGCTATTCGCGATTGTTTGGGGAAACGTTAAAAACACGTGGGCATGATCTCGAAACTGCGTCAATAACACGGTCGTATTCAAGTAACACGTATAGTAGCATTGCATAGGCAGCATGTGGGCCTCTTAATGTCCAAGCTTTTTTTTCTCACCGCTGCCACGGCATAGCGCTGTGATAGGGGGATGTTACAAGTTATATATACAGGCCTAATTTAAACCGTAATGTTCTCTCTTCACGTGTTCTCGATATTTATTTCGTCAAAAATTATATGGACGTGAACTTGGCCGCCCGACATGAACTTTTCAAAAGTTTTCTGATTTCAATCGTTTTGTGTCGTTTGTAGAGTATTGTGAGAACAAAATAAACGCTTGTGAGATGAGTTTATCGCGAAAAAATCAAAAATAAAAATTAGCGTAAAGTTAGCGCGCCCATTCTACTTTTTTAAACCAAATGAATCTAATTGTACGTAAATTAATGAAAAATCGTTTGTAGAACATGAATATTACAATAAAAATGTTTGTAAGACGCATATTTTTATGAAAAAGAAAAAACAAAATTTGCACAAGTTTTTCCGAACCAGTCAAGGAAACTGGTGTGTACCATACGGGTCGCAACTGATTAGAAATACATGAATCTTGAAGGTTTTGAAATGCTAAAAACGATAAGACTGATTCATAAATGCGAAAGTATATGGATGGTCTGTTGAACTGATTCAGATGTTACCACTGCTGGTCTATTCCTAAATTTTATTTTATGAAAAAGATTATGTAAGAATATTTTGGAATGTTAAAATGGAAAAATTCTACCGACCAAAAAAAATACAGTATTCATTCCTCATTTCATCAATCAATCCACGGTCAGTAAGAGAAAAAACATTTTATCCATCAAAGATTAACGATTGAAATGGAAATCGAATTCTTTCAAAAATAATAGTTAAAATCAAAGAAAGCCCAACAGTTTGATACTGAAAATTGCTATGCACAGAAATGAAACCAATAAAAATGATGGAATTATGTACTCACTCGTCGATGTCTTGTTCCTCTCCTCAATAACGAACCTACCTTTGGCAAAACCGAAAAGTCCGCAATTCCGAAATAGTCCGCACAGTTAATATCCACTTCCGTTGCAGGACACTCATTGCAGTTGATTAATTTCCACTCGATTTTTCCCAAATCCTGCATGATTTGAAATTCAGATGAGCAGCAGCAGCATCGTTTTTCCAACGTTGAAAACGATAGTTCATCACAGTTCAAAATTCAAATGCACTAATTCACACAACACCAATATTAACTTTTTACACTTCCGAGATAGTAAACGCGTGATTAAGACGTCAAAATTGTTTTTAATTTCCACGTCAACAAACTCTTGCACGGAATTAAAAAATCCATTCAATATTTCTTTATTCCGCTAACTCAAAAAATGTATTTTTCTTGTGGCAATAAACTTTCTTTCCGCAATTGAATACGGTCGGTGACGAGTGACAGAAAGTGTAATGGCAACTGGTGCCACAGTTTCGTGGAAAATCGTGCGTGCTCACGTGGGTGCACGCGTGCACGGGCGCTAGCGTTCTATTGTACTCTAGCAATTGCGATAGTAAAAACTATTCGCAATGCTGTACAATAGCTGCGGTTATACAAGCCTTGCGTGCATTGCGTTGCGTTGCACCGTTTGCAGCATCCGGGTTATATGCATGGACCTTGCCTGCGCGACTTCGATATGCGATACAGAAACTGTATCGCGTTCGGAAACAGCAAACTACAGAGTAGATTTATAGCTTTCGTTCCGTTATTCTTGCCGACAATCCCATGGCTTTACGGCCTGCGTGCGTTTGGTGCTTTGCGTTGCGTTGCGCGACTCGCATGTATGGTTGCATCTTAGCTCCGCTTGCGAACACGCGTGCGTGCGAGCATACACACGATTTTCGAAACTGTAACACAGCCGTCACTAGGCTGTTTGTCACTCAAAGCCCTTACTCACGATGTCATTAATCGTGATTCGCTCAAATATTCAAAATAATTCATCATATAATTTAGCACGAAAAATAATATCGTGGGCAAGAGGCTTTCCTGTCGACTTGTCGAATATCGCTTGCGAGAAGAACTCATTGACAAAAGAAAAAAAAATTGAAAATTCATTACGATTGACAAACGAGCGAATTGTGTTTTACGACCCTAATATTCTTTTCATAGCGTTTTCGTGCATTTTTTATTTTCAAAAAATCGCGCACATTTTCAAGCTTTAATTAACGGAAATTGCGATAAAAAATTATGTAAAAATTATAGATTTGGATGGTTTTAATAATAAAAAATTTTATCACGATTTTCCGTTTTTTTATTATCCATCGTTGTATTTTTATTTGGTTTAACGACAATTCAGACCGTTTAAAGTATTTTATATTAAGATTTTCGTCATTTATTCCGCACTCCGTTTTATCAATTTCGTTGCAATCAACGAACGATAATGCGCGGTATTGCACTAGCCGACCGATGCTAATGCAACTCTCTCCGCGCGCGCCACTTGCCGCCCCGCCCCGCCTCGCGTCCCGCGGGCGACTGAATGAACAACGCGAGTCCCTCGCTCGCTCCCTCGTTGCCCCGCGCATGATCCAGTCCTCGCGCCTGCCCCTTCCAGTCGCCCCGGCGTGAGCTCTCCCCACCATCCCCGCTACGGAACGGCTTAGCAGGCCAAGCGCGAGAGCGCGTAAACGTAAACACAGAGTCGAGTCTCCACGAATGTAAACAAACCAAACAAGCTAGGGACATTAATTCGCCAATATTTAGCGATCACATTTTTGTGCACCGTATGAATATTCGTTCAGTAATATTTTATAACAATTCAACAACGTTTTATTCTCTCGTTTTCCCAACGCATAAAAATGCCGGTAGCAAAAAAAAATAAGACCGTCAATCGAATTTCATTCGGTTTTTTTGAATCTAGGAAGATTCGTTCCCAGAAAAGTCCTCACCGAAACTTTTAAAGTGCCCAGAACCTATGCCCGAGTCCCCGAGTCGCAGCATATCATGGTAGGAAATTAAAAAATGTATTAAATCAAAGAATTATACAAGAAAAAATTTTTGAATCACATCTTGGGACCTAGAACTATCCAGGTTCATAAAGATCAGCATTCGAACGATACGTTGAAACAGTAAAACCGGATTAGTAAAAAAAATTAATTTCGATTAATGAAAAAGAAAATTCATAAAACTGGACGATCCCAAAAACTGGCAATCATACTGCGCACGCGTGGATCTCGACTATTTATTTTCCTGTGTCCACTCCTTCTCTCCAGTCTCCCTGACTGGTTCGGAAAAATTTATGCAAATTTTGTTTTTGCTTTTTCATGAAAATATACGTCCTACAAACATTTTCATTGTATTATTCGTATTTTACAAACGATTTCGCATTGATTTTCGTACAATTTGACTCATAAAATTTAAAAAATAGAATGAACAGGCTACCTTCACGCTAATTTTTATTTTTTATTTTTTCGTGACAAACTCATTACACAAACGTTTATTTTGTTCTCACAATACTCTACAAACGACACACAAACGATTGAAATCAGAAACCTTTCGAAAAATTCATGGCGGGGAGCCAAATTTACACCTCTAAAAATTATTCGTGTAACAATTTAAAAATCTTTAATAAATTGATTGCATTAAAATGACGAAATCCTGTGCGGTACCTCACTACAAAACAGGGTATAAATCGAATCAAGAAAAGAGCTCTGTTTTTTAAGTGCCAAAAAACCCAGAACGTTTTAAAAAGTGGCAGGCAGCAATTCCCGGAGTAAAAACATCTCGATACGTTTGTGAAAAACACTTGAGTCTTCTACCGAAAAAAAAAAACTGTCAAGCGACTGGCTAAAAATTAAAAGTAGTTTTAAAACATCTACAAGAGTTTGTTTTTGGTTTTTCCCGAACACGTTCTCCTGCTTGATCCCGGTCCTATGTCTATCATAAAACTCCACTTGTGCTTTTTTATTTTTATTTCCCTGAATTAACGATTTCAACGAAAAACAATAATAATTTTCATACGAAAAAATTATAATGGAGAGTGCATGTACTGTGCCCAAGAGACATATGGCTGTCTCTTTCGCACACAACATCCCTTTTCCAATGCGCACCATGCGGCCAAACATGAAAGCTACAAACACTGGACGTTAAGCTACCCATCCGCCACCACCGTCGTTTCCAGACCTGTATGTACGACGTACGACTGTGGCCTTGGAGAAAAAATCGATGCGCAGGCGCGTGCCGGTTGTAATGTGTTTTTGGCGTGAAACTTAAAATTGTTTTAACAAAAAAAAATACTTCGCATCTTAACGGGTTGTTAGCGAAATGACATTCGACTTATTCAAATTATTGTAAAGAATTCGTCATCGCAAAAGAGATACAAAAAAAGATTTCTCGATTTGAAAGTTCGGAATTAACCTCGTTTCGAAATCAGCGATCGAAAATTTTCCTCATTAACGAATCCCGTATAAATAAATGGCATCGAGCTGATACCGCGTTTCTCTATTCATCATACATACAATATACACAAGAATGATGCTATTATTTCCCTCTCCGAACGAAAGTTTCAGATAAGCAGATCTCAAAAAAAATCAGCTGATAGCGTATTCGTAAACGAAAACAGTGTCAGTTGAATCGCGTATTTTCGCTGATAAGGAACAAAGTTTCCACGATTCTGGTATAAAAATGGTGCATATTAAAATAACTGAAACGAGTGTCAAAGACATAAGATTTCCGACGTCTTTATACGCTGATGGAAGCGATGCCATTGTAAAGAAAATTATTTCATCAAGTTTCTAAAATACGAGCTTCGCCGAATATTACACCATTTTTATTATTTACAACCGTAACGACACCATTTTTTTCTAGCATACGGATCCTGATTATTCTTGCGCTTATGTAACGCTACGAGGTCGTCTAGGGGTGGATGTTTTCGAAGGTTTTGGACTTACGTTTACACTCGGACGAGGAACCGAGATTGGTTAAGTATACACGGTTTTCCATGGCGAATACAGTCCTGTCAAAAATTTGGTATAAAATTGAAGCAAACAGAGCAAACTCTGCATTTCAATTGGTTGAAAAATATATGTTACAGCAGAAAAAATGACAATGTACAGTGTGTAAAATACAATCGCAATTGACATGAAAATTGAGTTGTAAAATAATTCAGAATAAGCCATTTGAAATTTAGTCGAACAGATTCGCAGTCCACAAGAATTCGAGTGATTTTCGAACAAGTAGAAAACATGAACACGGGCTTGACGCGACGGTTTCGTGCTCGTACGGAAAAAATAAGAAACTTTTCCATTGTTTTACGGCTCGCAAGATGTCAGGACTGTTCACTTATCTTGAAAACGACTTTTGCCCACGTTACAGCTATAAAATCAAATACTCAATCATAACTTAAATTTAATTCGACGCAACCAGATTTTATACTGTTTTTGAAAAAAAATAAAATAATATTTCGTATGCAGTGTTGAAAGCATGCGAGGCGTTGTTGAGAATAGTAGAGGATCGGTACATAGACGAAATATTTCGAGATTTTGGTGGATTCTGGAGGAGTCTCACCAGTGAATCTCAGCTCAGATGGGTACGTTTAATTATTTAATTAGACCTTGATTATTCGAGAACCAAAATTCCTCGTAGATTGATCATTTATGATGAAATTTATTTTTCTACGTATCATCCATATATTTTTGGATATATTTGTAGCTAGGCCCTGAGAAAGGTGTGACTCACTTAGCAGTGGCTGCAATAATAAACGCACTTTGGGATTTATGGGGAAAATGCAGAGGGCGACCCGTATGGAAATTACTAGCCGAAATGTCACCCGAAGAATTAGTCTCGACGATAGATTTTCGTTACATGTGAGACACTCGAAGAGTGAAAATAAATATTCAAATGTATACAACACGATTTTTGTCGCAGAGGAATTTCATCTTAATCGAAAATGTAAACTATTTGTGTGTTTTCAGCACCGACGTAATCACTGAAGAAGAAGCGATTGCGATTTTGAAGGATCGGCAAACGGGAAAAGAGGAGCGAGAGGAAACATTACTAAAAAATGGATTGCCAGCGTACACGACTCAAGTTGCGTGGATGGGATACACGGACGAGCAAGTTAAAAGACTTTGCCACGTTTATATGGAACGAGGTTTCACAGCGTTCAAGGTCAAAGTAGGAAGAAATTTAGAGGACGACATAAAACGTTGCAAAATCGTACGCGATGCAATCGGAACTAAGAACAAGCTCATGATCGATGCCAATCAGATTTGGGACGTTGAGAAAGCGATTGATTGGACGAAAAAATTATCAGAGTTTAAGATCCACTGGATCGAAGAGCCAACTTCACCGGACGATGTTCTCGGCCACGCGAAAATTGCAGAAGCTTTACGTCCTCTTGGAATCGGAGTTGCATCCGGAGAAATGTGCGCCAATCGCGTTATGTTCAAACAATTTTTACAAAAACGAGCCATCGACTTTTGCCAAATTGATTCTGCAAGAATTGGTGGTGTCAATGAGATTCTTGCTGTTTATCTCATGGCACACAAACTAGGAAGTACGTCTCGAAAATTTTCTCAATTAACGTCACTTGATTTAACAGCAGTTTAACTGTTCCTATTTTATTTAAAAAAAAAACTCAAAATTTCATCTCGAATGTGAAAATCTTCAGTGAATTTTGGTCCAGCACTAATTGATCTTGCTCCAGTGTTTGTATAAAAAAATTCATTATTCCAATTGATAGAAAAATTCGAGTGTTCAGGTGTTATTCAATTTCTTGTCACCTGAACTTTTTCCAATACTCTTAGTCCCATGCCTCGTTATCCAGGCGCTTGATTCGCAATTTTTGTTTTTTCTTTTTTCATTTTTTAGTTCCTGTATGTCCTCACGCTGGTGGTGTCGGTCTGTGCGAGATGGTGCAGCATTTGCAGATGTGGGATTTCGTGTCTCTGAGCGGAACAACGGAAAACCGTATGATCGAGTTCGTGGATCAGCAACACGAGCATTTTGTATATCCGGCGATAGTGCAAAACGCTCATTACATAGCGCCCAAAGCTCCTGGTTATTCCACAGAATTGAGAGAAGAGAGTATTCTCGATTACGAATATCCAACAGGCAGAAAATGGCAGAGTATGTTCGAAGCGGGTATTTTCGAGAGGCCGAAAAACTGAATCTTCCAGACACGAGATTATTTCTCCGTCATTATAATTCCAAGTTGCTAAAAGCAATTGTATTTCAATACACTGCGTTGAAACTGAGAAAAAATTTAACAAATACGATCAGATCGAATATTCATGAAAAATACAATAAATATACGTAACAAAAATAATTGTTCGCTTTTTCCTTTAAAAAACATTCCTAATTACCAATAATCTACTTGATTCGGCATCGTTAGTTGCACATTAAAGCTGCTCAATATTATTCATCATCTGGCGTCTTTGAAAAGCGATTTCACATAATCCGTCTGAAAAAAATTAACGTAACATAGAACAAATAACCGTACCGTCGTTGTGATCTGAAGACTATGAAAAATAATCATTGTTACAAAGATTTATTTACTCACGCTGACAAACCAGAAAGAATTCTCTTTGAACATTATTCTATGAACAAATCCCATTTCAGTCACCGGAGCAATAACATGGAGATGCAAGTGATTGACGCTGTTGCACGGCGGCCAATGAAATCCTGTTCGTGTTGAAGAAGTATCGATACCTTGTTGGGCGCACACTAGTGTGACCGTGTTAACGAGTTTGTCATCTAAAGAAACGACAATGAAATATGGACACAAAAAAATCTATACACACTGTTCTCAAATTGCATAAATATAATTGAAGTGAGAATAAACGTGAGAAGTAACGTTTGCGAGCGGCACTGATCTCAAAAGAGTCATATTCAGAAGATTCGAAATCTTATTCCAATACTTTTTTTATATTTGTGAACATCTTTGAACCTTTAATTACAGAATTAGAAATGAAATAAATACAAAAATGAAATTTTGGAAACATACACAATGGTTCATCTTCAGCTCTCAGACTTTTGGCATTTGGTATATGAGTTTTTGGAAGAATTAAATAATGATGCTTAGACGCAGGTTTGATGTCTTTGATGCAAATAACTTCGTCATCCTAGAAGAACGGCATATACGAATTGTAATTGTTAAATCAGAAGATCAAAGTTCCGGAAAGTGCGAGATAACAATAAATAACGTGTCAAATGAATGACGTTTACCTCGTAAATATTCTCGGCGGGTGCTTCAGACTTGATGATTTTGCAAAAAACGCAATTATCCACATTCATGACAGCCATGTTGATATTTTGTACAATATCTTGAACGAGCTTCAATGATTAATTCGACGAGTTTATTGTTGCGTTTAATGAGCAGTTTAAAGGCGGTGAATTCCGGGGAAACAAGTGTGTGTGTGCTGTCAAGAGCCGAGAGACGAGTCAAGTTAACGCTGGGTGCTAAAGAGTAGGGGAAGCGAAGTTTTGACCTCCGCAGAGGTTGTATACGCATGCTCGATGCACAAGTACGAGAGTGAAAAAATAACCGGGAGGTTCGTTTTAAACTGCAACTTTGTTCCGGATAAAAAATTTATTAAAATGTCACTTCTGCATTTTCTCGAGAACCTGAAGGAAAAAACACTCGAAAGAAGTAGGCAAAAAATATGTGAGACGTATTCCCAAATATTAAATTCGATGTCATAGTTTGACATTTTCGTCAATAAAAACTAATTTGTCTGCTCTCCCGGAAGGATTTCCTTCAACTTATTCACGTAGTACACTCCTATACATAGGGACCAAAGTATTTGTTCCTGTAACCAAAAACTTTTAAATCCCTCATTCTATTACAATTTTGAAAATTTATTAACCGTTCAATCAGGATGCAAATAAAAGGCTTGGTGGAGTGAATAATAATCCGTGTGCACATTGTTGTCATGAGTGTTTGTTAACGAAATAATAAATCCGTGTATCAGGTTGTATTTTGAGGAGTAAAAAAAAAAAAACATAAACATACGTTACAGTTGCATTAAATTTTAATTTAAAATATATAAACTGTACATTTATTTATCATTAATATATATATCATTTATATTTATATATATATGTATATATATATTTATAGATTTATGTTTGTATTATGTACTTCTTATACATATGTAGTAGCTGTGAGCATGATAAATTAATAGTGTTGTAAACGTATATTTGATACGCGTGGCAGTTGAGCCGCGAGGCGATCGTCATTTTTCAAATAATTTTGCCTTTGTTTTTTTACAGAAAAACAATAAGCTGATAATTAAATCGTAACGACCGCATTTTTTTCGTATATATTTGCGATGCCCTGAAGGTTAACCATTGAAAATATTTAAAAATCGAAAATCCAATGCTCGAAAGTTGATAAATCTCTCGCGTACCCTATTCAGTCCATTCTATTGATTTACGTCGAAAAAAAAAAAAAAAACCAACAATAATAACAAAGAAAAGGAAACAACGCGCAAATTCGCGCTCTTTTACCGCGTCGACGTAGCTCACGGCGCGGGTACGCTTTTCCTTTGTTTCATCGATTCGTATAAATTTGTCTGCTTCTTTGAGAAGTTGCTATAGTAAAAATTGCCGTGTCGCAGGGCTTTTTCATTTTTTTTTTTTTTTTTTTTCTGGAAGACGATCAAATAAATATATTTAAAAATCAGACGGCCTTCGCTCGTTTTTTTTTTCATTGCACTAGTGCGTTTTTTATTTGTAAAAAAAAAAAAAAAGAAGAAATTCGTGTGATGTATTTTCATTGTCTCATCTCATTCACTCGGGATCGACGCGATGAATTCTTTCTTTTTTCTCTCTTTCTCTCTTTTTTTTTCGCGAATTCCAGTAAAATAATTAATTCGCGATTACTGCCCTGGGAGTCAACGAATATTGCCTTCACCTGCGTCACTTTTCCAAAAGATAAAAAAAAAAAAGACACTCCACAGTATTTTCTGTATCTATTTACCTTCTGAAACCTAAAAGAAATCACGAATTCGGGCTTCGCGACGCAATTCTGAAACAGTCTCTCTTTTGTATATCCTACTCAAACATAATAATCGCGTTAAAAAATAAAGAAGAAGAACAAGAACAATGTATAAGTTATCTGCCTCGCATTAAAATCCTTGATTCGTCTCGTTGGCCCCCTAGGCACCCGTTAAAATTCCACTTTAAAAATATGAAAAGACTGTCCCCAGTGAATTTCTTTCCCAACTGTACAAATTTTTCCTCGTTTCTTTGTTTTCTCTTGTTTGTTTGTTTGTTTGTTTTCTTTTTTACCATGATTTCTTCTCCTCTCTTATCTCATCTTTGATTATAAATAATGCTTACTTTACGAGAATTAATTTAAAACTCCTTACCACGATCCTCAATCGCGGGGAGGAATGCACACCCTCATCTCACGCACACACATACATCTCGCGTCGCATTCTCACAGTTATTCCTTCCTAATACTGCAAGTGTACGTAAATATACACCGTTTGTTGCATCGCGATGTCCAGACAGTCTCCGAGCACCAGCCACGGTAGAACGATGCATTTTTCATATTGGGATTAGATCCCAGATTTTCAAATAGGAAAAACTTATAAAATGCTTCTTCGTATATTCATTTGTTGTTGTTGTTGTTGTTTTAGTTGGTTATTGCGCCGAGCGAATTCGTAGAATTCGCGAAAGTTCGCTTATCCCCGTTCGCATTTTTGTCCACTCGCGAATTCGTTTGGATATTATAGGATCGAGGGAAAAGAAACGAGAAATCGGACAAAAGCTCGAGAAACTCTTGCCCGTACTTAAAATCCGAGACTCTCGAAAGTGTTTTATCGAGTTATTTAGTTCATTTTGTTTAAAACGCTATCGGGCCCGGGCGTTAATTCGCGATAGAACGCGAACGTTTGCGAGCTAGTCCAGCGGATCTGGCCTAGTAGAGGGGCAAGTTTCAGCTGCCCTGATAAGGCATTTGATCGGGTAGCGACGAGGAGTGATTTTGATGCGGACTCTGATGCGAATGAAAGTGAGGATTGCTGCCGTCTTGTGACATCTCGCTCACCACTGGATCTTCGTACTTTCCCCTCTTGAAGCGCCCGTAGAGAGACGAGTAAGGTAGATTGTAATGTATAGCAGCTTGATTGATGCTCATGTGACCCAATCTGGATGACCCAAACGTGAGATAATTAGCGTCTCGAGAGGGGGGAGGGGCTTATGGAAAATCGTTGATGAGAATACGATTTTTGTTTATTGCTTTGTTTGTTTGTTTTGTTTTTTGTATTTTTTTTTTGTATTTTGTATATTTTTTTTTGTTTTTTTTTGTTTTTGTTTTTACAAATCGGAAAATCGCAGATCGTACCTGACCGCCTCGAGTGCCTCTGTCATTGCGTCCTCGCTCCAAGGTGTAGGATTGCTACGGCTCAATTCTATGCCCTCTCTCTTGCATCTACCGTACAATGTACCCGTTGGAATACCAAATTCCGTCGACGCTCTCTGTACCGATGTCTGACCGGACCTAATAGCTTCGAGTGCTCTGTCGAGATCCGCCGGTGACCACGTCGTCGGACTAGCGTTGAATGGAGCCGCAAGCCTAATACCTTCTCTTCGCGCGATTTTGTAAAGCGTACTGGACGGTATGCCGAATGCTTTTGACGCTTTGTTCGCCGATATCGTCCCCGTTCTCAATGCCTCAAGGGCGTTGTTCAGACTCTCGTCGCTCCACGATTTCGTTGGGCCATCTTTTTTCGGTGTGTCGATTCCCAGTCTGTGAGCTCTTTGCCATAGTGTGGTCGAGGGTATTCCAAATGTTGCTGTAAACATTCGGCATTTAACGAAAATAATCAAATTCAAAAATGTCTGAAATTTGGAAAATAAGTTTGTGCAACCAAACGAAAATTCTTTATTGTTCTTCAATGGAATCTCGCATAAAATATGAACCGTTATCGTAAATAGTTTGTTTTATTTTCGATGAGAAAATAAAAGAAGAAATGAGATTCGAAAAAAAATGAAATTGTTGAATGACGTTTCGTACCTGATGCTTTCGTGAGGCTCATGTCATGATTTCTGAGTGCCTCAAGCGCAGCGTCCATGTCTTCCTGAGTCCAAGATTTGGAACCGTGATGATGTGAGCCCGATCCACCGCCTCGTGAATTGTTTTCACCCGAGTCCGAATGTACCGAGCTACCGGATGGCATTAAGCCCAAAAGTTCCGGTGTTATCATCATCATGTTGTCATTATCAGCGGCGTGTTTCGAGCTGACGCTGGCACGATCGGACATGTGGCTGTCGATATCGATCGTGTCGGACGAATCCATCGTGTGCAGAGTTTCGAACTTTATTTTAACGCTGTCACAATTTTGTATATCTGAAAGAAAAAAACAAAAAAAAACGAAAAATTAGAAATGTAGAAATGAGAAATTTCAAGCGGAAAATTATTATGACTGCATATTTCGTACTCAAAATGAAAACAATTCGAGTTTTATATGAAAATATTTTCTATCAAATCCTCTAGCTTGGCTGGCATTCAGTTTATCTATCATTGTTTTTCGTTACCAAGTTTTAGAATAATTCACATTTCTTATTGACACAAACGATTAAGAACATTGTTGGCAAAATGCTTTGCGTTTAATTATAAGAAATTCGATATCTGAATACTCTAGATCCGACTTTCTCCGGAAGTATAAAAAAAAAATGAGAGATCTCCAGTTCAGGTATAAAATCAATAGATTTACCGTAAATTTATTTCTCCATAATCACGATTTTTATACAATCTTAATTCAAGATTGATGAATTGTCGCGCTTATAAAAGTCTTGAAATAATGAAAATTCGAATTCGAATATGACACGGTGAGGGAAGTTCCTTGGAGTGAGAGAAAAAAAAAACAATGCACAGTGGGCTGTGACGTTTCGTCGACGAGCGTCCGATTCACGTGAAACCCTACCGGTCGTCGGGAGCCGTTAAACAAGACTGCGTGGGCCGTTCACGAACGGAGCAAAGCAAATCTAATCACGAGCAGTTAAGCCCGATTAGACCAATTATTCCGATTCCCTCTCCCCCGACTAATGAGGGCTACTGTCGTTGCTCTCTTCTTTTCAGTCCTTGTAATATCGCAAGTGCTCGAATCGCGTTCATTTCGATCGCTTCGTTACGTCATTTTTATCTCTCGATAAAGGGATAAATTTGAAAAAATCCTTGGAAACTACAAACAACCAATGATTCGAGAATAAAATTATAGGAAACTCAATTTTTTCAGTTACGAATGCGGTTTCCATTTTGTCTGTGACCATGTATCCAACGACAAACTTCTCAGATTCGTTGAATGATGCGAAATGATTGATTCCGGAGATTGAAAATTACCTGTAGAGTGATGATCGGTATCGCGGAGATGCGTTATCGTGGTACCGACGAGAGTAGCGCTTGGTGGTGTTGGTTGTGTCTCCGGAGGTAAGTCTACCTCACCAGGATCGGGATGATGACCGTAATGACCTAGACCTGTGTGACAGAACATGTCACCTTTTTATTCCAAGTGAAAAGGGTCTGTCCTCACGGCCCCCGCAATATTACTTAACGCCCCGTACCTGAGTTGCCTTCGAGAGATATCGAATCATGTAAAAACAGCAAATTTACGAAAAACTTTTTTTCATTCAAACAATAAAGTTTCTCCGAGGAGCAATAAAAATTTTTCTTTGCGAAGATAATTCGAATCTTTCTATTTTCCAACATTTTCTATTCTGCTCACTGCAGAATATGAGAAATGAATTAACGTTCTTGATTCAGGCGTGACTCGTATCGTACAGAGTTTATCCCTGGGACTCAGGTTCGGGGCGCGATTTATTTCGTCCGATTGGCTTACCGTTATTGTTGTTTGTACCGTTACCGTTGTTGCTGTCACGTTGACAGGATTCCAAGACTACTGATGCTGCATCCGCTCCGCACTCCTCATCCTCCGTCTGCCAGTCACCTCTGTGATTCTGTAATGAAAAAAAAAAAAAATCAAAAGTTTTATCAATACTTAAGCAGACTCTACTGAAATAATTGTATCTCGGAAGCTAAAATTTCCTGCAATTTTTTCTAAATCCTCACATTCTTTAAAAACAATGATTTTATTCAGCAACAGATTAAAGCTTTTCTTTGATAAAAACGACAAAAAAAAATTCTTTCTCGCGTAAAAAAGAAAAATTGCTATTTCTCGTTGATGGAATCGATTTGAAGAGTGCGAGGAAAGAGTAGACGCCTCGATTCTACTGTATTCGTGTCGCAATTTGAAAAATCAAATAAAACGAATGAAGCGCGTTCGCAAACCTCTTTGTTGTTGTCACGGCCGAGGCCTTCGATGTTGTGTTCCTCCTCTTTGTACTTGTCGTAGTTACGTGAATCCGCACTGGTCTCTCGCGGCTCGAAGCTCGTTCTTTGTCTCTTATAACGGGGATGATGCCTCTTTAATTTCGTGTAGTTGAGCCTCGTTGCCGTAGAATCACGGGGCGGTGGTGAGCTCAGACTGACAGAGGGTGGACCTTCTCTGCTTTCCGGTACTTCGCAGAGGCCCTTGATCTTCAATTGATCGGCCGTTTTCAGTAACGACTGAAAGAAAAAATAATTATCCAAAATTAAATATCATCAAAAATAGACTCGCAATCATTCTAACCGTTTTCACAACATTTATAATCAATTTTTTGCTTTCTTTATCAGAACATATTGTATCCAAACTTTGTAAGAAACTTTTAAAATAAAAATTCAAGCTCTACTCCACGAAAATGCCTTTAAATGTGTTCTTTCGAATCGTTCTTCCCTTGTCTCGGTCTTGATTGATCATTTCGCAGCGTTTCTACAGTTTATTTCCCAATCAAAAATCGGGGTTACTCCCAAGTAGTAAAAATAAAAAAATAAAACTGTCAATACAATAAGTAAATTCGAAATAAAATTCAAAAATAAGAAAAATATTCGACGATATCGATACTCGATAAAATTGATTAATCCGTATGATAATTAAGGGCTGAAAAAGAAAAGCGTTGATGCATATATAGGAGGCCGAAATATTTCGTTTCGTCTGAGCGTATTTCGTTCCCAGATGGCGCGTCGTTCAATCAAACGATGGTATAAAGGGGTGAAATAGGGTTTGAAATAAAAAGGGAGGAAAAAAAAAAAAGAAAACAGGAGAGTAGACGTCGACGGAAGTGGGAGCGGGATCGGCACAGTCCCGGGGGTTTGTACCGCAGTCGTCGTCGACGTCGTCGTCATCGTCGTCGTCGGGCGTCGATGCAACGAAACAGGGATGGCGACCGGCAATCCGATGAATACACATATATTCGTACGTAGGTACGAATGAGCGTTGGCGTATGTATATAGGAGGAGACTGTAGGTGTACATCAGTCGTATTGGGGGAGAGAGAGAGAGAGGACGAGGAATCCCGTCGTCCACCAGCGAGAATCTCCAAGCTCACCAATCAATACTTAGGGTTCAAGGGCATCGCCCGTACGACCAATTATTCCTGGACTAATTGACGAGGGAAAGAATTTTCATAAAGTTTCAATCGGAAAATTTCTTCTGGCAATTGATCATACGTGTGAACAAGCGTGATAACATTATTTCAGCTTTTTGTGCATCCAGAGTTAATAATTACTCTTTCGAATGAGTTATTGATTCCGATGAGACGGAATTGTTTGAAAAATACGAATGATTGTAACGAAACGAAAAAGGAAGAAAGGATGATTATTCATAGGATTCATTCGCGTAAGAATGAGGTGAGAAAATAAATATGCGTTGTAGTAGAAAAACAAACAGTAAAGTAGGAAGGGGGAGGGGGGGGGGGCAGATAAAGGTAAATCCCTAGTGGATCGCAACAGGTGCATATCTGTGAAAAGAGAGAGAATAGTTGTGTGGTGCCCTCGACGCTTGTTTTTTTACTCTCTCTCCTTTTTTTTTTGTCTCGCCAAGAAACTCGGACGATTTTTCCAGGTTGGAAAGAGGCCACGAAAGGGAGAATGAAGCATAAAAGTATGTGCGAGGTGTGGGTGTGTGCTCGTTGAAAAGAAGGAAGAAGAAGAGTGAGAGAAAGGGAGATGTTTTTTCTCAGCTCTCTCTCGCTTCCGGTAAGATAGGGGGTATATAAAGGAAGGGGGGGGGGGGGGGTTGAGAGTACACGCGATCCTTTTTTCAACTGGCACGAGTCGGGGATATAGTAGAGTGCAGTAGTAAAAGTGGTTCGTTGAGGGATAAAAAACGCGGACGGGGTACGATTCTCGCGGAGTAAAACGAGAGACGAGACGATCGAGAGAGAGAGAGAGAGAGTGCGTTAGAGGTAAAGAAAGAAAAAGAGAGGAAAAATAGAGGAAGCGGAAGAAAAATAAGAGAAAAAAAGAGAAGGGAAGAAGGAACGAAAAGGGAAAGTGAGAGGTAACGGAAAAAGGATGAATCGAGGAAGTGAGTGAGGCGGGGAGGGAAGGGGCGGGGAGAGAGACCGAGAGAAAGAGTGAGAGGGGGGGGAAAGGGGGAAAAAAAGCGAAAAGGAGGAAGGACGAACCGCGAAGATGGCAACACGGAAAGAATTCTAGTATACGTGTGTGTGTAACTTTTATCTCTTTCTATCTCACTCTTTAAACTTTCTCACTCTTGGCCTCTTTCTCGTACTCGACTATTACGAATACGGCGTCATAACGGAATTGATAATGTAACAGGCAGCGTCGCGGAGCGAGAAAACAATCTTCCCGCTCTTTCTCACTTCCCTTTTTCCTCCTTCTCCTCCCTCCCCCCCCCCGCCCCACCTTCTGCTTCTACTTCTCTGTCTTCGCCATCCAACGACGAGAGATAGTACGTGTAAACCTTCTTCTTACTACTGAATGAACGAACGTCGTCGTCGTCGGCGACGACCCCTTTTGCAACCACGTGCTCGCGATATTCTCTTCGCGACTATCTCACCAGGCGGCTGCTACACCAAAAGCCTCACTTCTCAGAGCCGTTTTATCCTTCCGAGAATATCGGATACATGTTTCCCTCACGGTTTACAACCTTTTCATCAACAATTCGATATTCTCCTTGACTCACGATATCCGATTGATCGTTCGAACTTTCCATTCGACGTTTATCGGAAATCTTTTACTCTTCGACCACGTTTAACCATCGACGCTGCAAACGAACTGATAAACATTTCGAAAAATTACTCGACAAATAGTAAATTTTTGTAGAATTTTATATGAAAAAAAAAAACTTTTTCATTGGTGATCGACAGTTTTACGGATGGGGGAGCGAGAAAAAGTGTTGAAAATTTGATGAAAAACTGTCGAACTCTGCGACTGGGATTCGGGTATCGAAAAATGAAAAATCGTCTACATCGTTCGATAATTATTCGCTCATTTGTCATTGAAAACAGCGAGTTTTTACCAGCAACGACAGAACCAATTTTTTTTTCATTTCTTTTCGACGAAATATTGCTGTGTGAAGCTCGCGCTTCGGATTGCAATTGCTTGACAACAATAGAAGTGTACCGGAACTCGTTGGAAGAGGCTTTAAATAAAGAAAAAAAAATAATAATTTTTTACTGCAATGAAATGTTTAAAAAGTTGTAACAAAAGTAGCATTTGCATCTGTTCCATTCGACAAGAGTTTATCTTGAAAAATTGTTGAAAATTGAACATTTTACGAAGCTGAAAAAGTACGGAAAAAAATTCTATTTCGTTCCCAATGCGGTTTTATCGGGAAAGCGTGTATTTTTTAGAGCCTCAGAAACATGCTGAACAAATTGAAGAAAAAAAAACACACACACACACAGAAAACGACGTTGAAATTTCGTACAACTACGAATATACGAAGTTGCACAAATTCGATTTCGAAAACTCGTTCTATTTCTTATTCAACTTTTAGCAGAAGCGTCTCGCTGCACGGTGTACGAAGTTTGAATAAAATTGGAAACGAAAAGAACGCGCGTCGATTGATAATAATAAAAAAAAAAAAAAAGCTTCTCAAAATTCCGGGTAAGTTTTGCCTGCAAAAAAAATCGTGATTCGACGATCAATTTCATTGTATTTTGCCAACTTTTTACAGAGAACCTTCGAATCGTTTAGACGCCAGCAAAATTCTCTTTGTCAACGGAAAAAAAAAAAAAAAAAAAAAAAAAAACCCACGAAGTTTGACAGCTCTGGACTGTGCCCTTGAGACGACGAACATAACTGAAAATTTCCCAGAAAAAGTTGGACAGCAGCGACGAAAAAAATGGTTTCGAACTGCAAGCCGCCTTGTTATTATGAACGTTGCGAAGAATTATGAAAAAAAAAAAAAATCTCGCAACAAAAGAAATCACGATCTCGAATCGCGTTCAGATTTATTTGGAAGATTCGCTCGATTCGTCCTTGACACAAGATGACAAAGAAGTCATGATTATTGTGTAGACCTAAACATCCCGGAAAAACGCAGCGATAAAGAAATGAGATTTAAACTCTTGCGTTTGAACGTTACGAATCTCAGCGCCGCTTATGAAAGGATAAAAATCATCGAAAAATCGGCACGTAAAAAATCAGGAGACTCGAATCATATAAGAATGTTTACGGACGTGGAAACGAAAAAAAAAAAAAGGGTAATAATACTCGGAGGCAGACAGAGAAAGTAAAAGAAGAGCGTGAGAAAAAGAGAGGATGATTCGCGGCAAGGAACGTTTGGACGATGAGAGGGAGGGAGGGGGGGGGGGGGGAGGGGCGAGGGCGATTGCGAGAATGGCGGGGATTTTGTAGGCTCAGATAGGCAGACGTTTCCGAGGGCCCTCGTAAAGTCACTTCCTCGGTACTTTGGACGCTCTCGGTCCCGTGTTCGAGCCGGGCGAAACGCGAGAGGGAAAGAAAGAAAGAAAAAAAAAAAAAAGAAAAGAAAAAAAAAAGAGAGGATAGACGGCGGCGGCGAGGCAAGAGAAGAGAGAGCGAACCTCCCCGTCGTGGACTCGTCGCGTCGCGAGCGCGGCTTTGCATCAGCTTTCGCCCGACAAACGTGCGAGACCGTCGTCCGCCGAAGTTAGCATGCACAAACACTCAACATTCCCTTTGAAAATATTCCAAACTTCTTTTTGTTCTTTCCAAACACTTTTTATCCGCTACTTTTTATTCAAATTTTTCGTCCATTTTCCTCCGGTTACGCGTCGACTCGACGTCAATTTTTTTACTCTTTATATTCACTTCGAATAACACTGAATAATTATTTAAAAAAAAAAAAAATTTTTTTAATAAAAAAACTGTCACCAGACTGATTTGAAAAAAAAAAATTTAATAAAAAAAAAAACAACGCTACGAATTGGATCAAGTTATTAAACTACTTCGTTGGATCAAAGATTTATGATGTTTCGTACAAAAGACAACGACAATAAAAAGCATGAGAAAAAAAAAAAAAAACATTCACAGCTTGAATACGTAAGAATATTTCTTAGTGAAGAATACACACCTCGAAGATATATTCAGGATAATAGTGGATGGTGGCAAGCGCAGAAAAGTACTCCATAAAACGGTAGAGCCGTCGAAGGCAGTTTAGTGACGAAAGATGAAAAACAATCCGTGAAGGAAACGCGCACTTTTCTTCAGGATCCGCTCGCTTGATGCGCGAAAACAACGTTAAAAAAAATAGCACATAACCTCTCACATCTGACATATAAGAAAAACACACGCGGAATACGTCGAGAGGAACGAAAGAGAAAAAAAAAAAAGTGTTGCGGGAACGCGCGGAAAGATTGGGGAAATACGACCGATAGAACGAACGAGGAAGAGAGAGAGAGAGTGGGAGAGAGAAAGGAAGAAAGAACGCGAGAAGAAAACGAGAGCCCGCGCGCGAAGAAAGTTGTATCGTTTATCACTCACCTGGGCACGAATCCGTAGGCGTACGACGGTGTCCCCTCGCGGGGCGCCGTGGAAGGAAAGACGAGAAGAGACGATAGACGTGCGAGGCTCGAGCGACGGGGGAGGAGAGCAGAGCAGAGCGCGGGGGGGTAACGAAGTCGAGAGAGAAATAGTGAGATAGTGGGGGTACAGGGAGTTGAGTAGTCGAGTGGAGGAATGCTCGACGATCGTAAGAAAGAATGCGAAAAAAGACAACGGAGAGAGAAAGCGGGTGGGAGGGATGGAGGATAAAAAGAAAAACAAAAAAAAAAAAAGAGGTAAAGAGAAGAGAGTAGAGAAAAAATAAAAACACAAGACCGCGTGTTCGGGAAGAAAGTCAGTGTAAAAATACGGAGAAAGAAAAACGGAAAGAGAGTTGTGAACGAGAGATATAAAGCGGGCAATAAAAAGGTGCGAAAGATTCGAGAACGAAGAGTTTAAAAGAGAGGGAAAACAGAAAAAAAAAAAACAACGAGGGGGATAGACCGTGTCTCGCGAGTTTTTTTTTTAAATTTATATATATAAACGCACGCGCCCGACTCTCGCACGTTTTCCGCGTTTATTCCGTGTCGTTTACTGAACCGCTAACGCGAAGCGTGATAATACGAGAGCGCATGAGTTTTGTATATGATAGTGAAAAAAAGGATTGAGTCGCGCGAGAAGTTTGGCGATGATGATGTTCGATGGTGAAAAAATCAAGCTGCGGATTCCTTTTTATTGCAAAGGTTTTTGCGTAAAAATACGTGAAAAGAATGATCGTTCGATAGAGAAATTCGTCGAGATAGAGAGAGATAGAGAAAGAGAGGAGTTGGCAAGGGTTATAAAAAACTGGGCAATGTACGACGAGAGAACTACGACGAGGTAGCCTTTACGAAAGCGCGCGGGGTACGGCGGCGAGAGATAGGGAGAGACGTTTGGGCGTACAGACAACGGCAACGGGAACGGCAACTACGACAACGACGGCAGCGGCGGCAGCAGCAGCGGTGGCGGCGGCGACGACGACGACGACGTCGACCACCACCAAGAGAACGGGAGGATAATTCCTGGCGGTGGTGGCGGCAGAATCGGCTCTCCTCCGTGTGGCGAAGACCAACGAAAGTGAAATGGCATTCGGCGGAGCGGCAGCGACGAGAGCCTACATCTCTCTCTCGAGCTTAGTATTCATCTGTACTCGTCTTTGTCTGGTCTGTTACCCCTGGCTAGTACGGAGGGCGGTCGCATCGCGGCGGGAGGAGACAGAGAGACAGAGAACGAACTGCGGCGGCGGCGGCGATGAGAACTGCTAGTCTCGCTCGAGAGAGCGAGACGGCAGTATGCTGAGTATAGCGTTAGGGACAAGAGTAGGAGACGAGGCGGTGCGCGCGAGAGGTGAAGGGACGGGAGTTGAGGTTAGGCAGAAATTTAGCGAACGAGATGAACGAGGACGGAGCGATGACGAAAAGGCCGAAAGAGAGGAGAGGAGAGAAGAGTGAGAGAGCATCACGCAGAATGCTCGACGAAGAGTGAGGCTGTGTGTGCTCTGTGAGGTTCGCGTACATAACCTCACTCGCGTGTGTAACAACACGCCATGCTCGCTCGCTGACGTGTGTGTCGGTGTTTCTGAAGGAGCGAGCGTGAGTGTGACGGAGAAAGAAAAAGAGAAAGGTTGAATGAGCGCAAGAGAGAAAACGTGGCCAGAGTTATATACAATGGTGTATAAGGTCGGAGGCGAGTATGTGCGTGTTCAAAGTTGAACAGAGAGCGAGTAAGACATAGACGCGTGGGTGCGACGAGGACTGTACGGTATAACCCCTTTCGCGGCAATGTCGACGGCGGCGAGTAGCAGCAACGTCGGAGGAGTACAGAGAGAGGGGAGAGAGAGGAAACACGGAGGTGCGGCCAATGAGAGGATTCGCGGGGAACGGGAGTCAGCCGTTAAGGATTTGGGGGTGCAGGAGGGGCGGCGAAGGGGGAAGAGGTGGTTGGTTGGTTTTCGCTACAGTACAGGCTGTTCACGAGTTTTGTGGACAACGAAGGGCTTGGGCGGTACGATTCAACGCGTAAAACTACGATGACGAAGCCTTTTTGTATCTGAGCATCGATACCTTAGCTGTATATACATATATATATATGAAATAATACGTACATTTGTACGGTTTTGGCAAAACGGACTCAGCCAACGGTAGACGTTTGCGTTCGTTTATTGGCAGTCTACGTACGAGATTTGGACGGATCGCGAGAGGAAGGAGGGAGAGAAAGAGAGAAAGAGAAATGCCAATAACCGTAGACCCGTATAATTTGCCGAGAAAGGCCAATGGCTAGAACAAGATTTTCGCCGGTATAATTTTGCGTTTACCGAGTGTGTGTGGATGCGCCAAAAGAGACGACGAGAGTCTGCGGGTTAGACCTGCGCGAAAATCAGACGAAATCGGCGAGAGAGAGAGGAGGAGGGAAGGAGGGACGAGGGACGAGCGCGAAGGGGTCTGCGGATTCGCTGATAGCCCAGGGTTGAGGAAGAGTAGACTGGTATACTATAAATATCTATATGTATGTAGAAGTACATATACACATAAATATATGCATAGATGGGTAGATGGATTTGCCTGTATAGCAGAAAAACGTACAGTGCGGATACTCGGAGTGGGAGAACGCGAACGGACAGGCGTCTGGTCTATGTGCGCTGAGGGTATACTACAGAGAGTTTGAGGCGCGGGTGAGCGCTGGCGTTAGCAGTACTCGGAGAAGGGGGAGAGCGGGGAGAAGGCAGGGAAGACTTCCCGAAAGGTATGCGGACGACAGAGAGGATCGATCTATCGGAACGTGGATAATCTCGAGGACGGCGACGTGGGCAAAGTGGGAAGAGGAGGGGGAAGGGGGGGGAGAGGAAAGAGGTGGAGACCCCCGTTGTTTGGCTGTCTGCACGGGTCTTTGCCTCCATGATGATGATGATGGTGGTGTGGTGTGTGGAGTATGATCTGGTGAGGGCTCTGCCTGCTGCTGCTACCGCTGCCACTGCCGCTGCTGCTGTTGCTCGCTGCTGGCTCTACTGCCGGAGGTGAGACGCGCGGGCATCTCTCCCTTATGGACTATAGCATATCCCCACACTCTCTAGACTATCCCAGCTCTCTATAGTGCTTTAAACTCGTCGTCATGTATAATACTCTTGCGAGATTTTTCGAGGGTCCGGACGCCCAGTCCTTCCCTCTCTCACCCCCCCCCCTCCTCCCTCCCAAACCTGCTGCCCCCCCTGAAACACGCTCTGCCCTCTCAACTCTCTCTCTCTCTCGCGCTAATAGCACTTTCGGCTCGAAAGTACTACCACGGCTACCACTAATACCGAGAATTCGGCGCCGTTCCAAATTATCGTGTGTCGAATTCAATACGTGTTAATATGAAATAACGATTGTCCCTATCTTTCTACCAACAATTATACGTTCGATATCATTCTTGGATTATATTTGTTCATGGAAATTTTGTTTATTGCATTCGTGTTGTAACAAAAATGATTTTGTATTTTTTTATGTTACGAAGAAATAAAGAAACATTATTTTTTGGCATTTGATATGTACTCAGAAGGGAACTCGGACTCTCGAGGCAATTTTTATTCCGGAATACCTAGAATTCATCAGCTTTTCGCCGTAGACTATACACAGCGGATCGGAAGTTTGTATAGATTCATGGAAAAATTGTACAGTTCGCACGACTAATATTCAACGGGAATTCAATCAAAGTTTTTTTCTGATCCAATATCAACAACTCGCGTGACAGACAGATATCTTGGATATTTTCTTCGAATGATTTATCGAGAATATTTTCTGGGAAATAAAAATTGTGCCAATCGAATGATCGTTGATGGAAATAGAACGGAAGAACGTGGCAAATTCGGACTTGAACCGGGACGTATATCGAGTGGAAAAACATCGGTGATTCGAGTAAAAAATAACGCTAATAATATTTCGGAATGTCAAGTGGACGCATTTTTTTTTTTTTTTTTATCGTATTCGATTTACCGTTGAAAGTTTTCTACGATTCGGTATCGAAGGGACAGAAAGAGCGAGCGAGAGAGAGAGAAAGAGTGCGAAAATGTGCGTGGACGAAGAGGGCTGAAAGAGAAGAAAGACAGAGCCGACCGCGTGGATTTGGCAAAAGGCGGAGGAAGAAGAAGAAGCGGGGAGGGGAGAAGGGAGACAGACAAACCGGCGTTGTGCGCGGCGCGGAGGCGAGGAGAAAGGGATGAAGAGGAACGGCGATACGGATGAGGGAACGAGGCACAACGCAGAAAAGAGCGTTGTAGTGCATCGCAGCGACGAAAGAGGGCGGAAAGGGGAAATTCTTGTGTGTATGTGTGTATATATCGCTGTGTCGCAGCAATGCCGCTAGAGTTTGCGCGAACAAAGGGAATCTGTGGCTCCGGTCTACGCATACCACGTTGCAGCACACTGCCGATACCGAACTCGTTGTTCCACGCACGAGAGAGAAACACAGCGCAACGGATACACACACGCAGCCCTGTAAACACACGACGTCTGCGTGTTCGCGCGTTGCAGAAATCGTGCGCGCTCGCTTCGGCGGCGCTACTCGTACAGTCTCACCCGAAAATATTTCATTTCGTTATTCTTTTCTTGTTGTTTTTTTTTCTTATTTATTTATTCTCATCGACCTTCGATGTACCGAGATGACTGAATTTCGACATTTACTTTTTTAGACGCGCGTGTGTGTGTTTATTTTTCCTTCGATTCGTTCGTAACAAATAATTCGTGCATCCGCAACGAAAAATATGAATCCATCGAACACACGAATGGTCTCGTGTGGGAAGATCGATTTCTAGCAGAGTTATTCGACAAGTTTGGACCATTCGAAAGCTCGTTTCGGAACGTAACAAAAAAAAAAGGCTGACTTAAGGAAATTCATCCGGTACCGAGCATGTCGGAACAAAAAAAAACTGTCACGACTAGCGTAGTCGACTCAGTATGTTTAGTGCGTTTAACCTCCAAAATCAAACCTCCTTCTTCGAGACAAATTCATTTATTCCGAATCTCGTAGGGAATGGATTTTTTACGAATTCGTAAAAAAAGTTTGATATTTTTTTAACATTCATAAAAGTTTCGTTCGAAACTGTTTGTCGTTGCTTGCGAATATCTTTTTTTCAATCAGTATTTATTAATACACAAAATAGGTGTAACGGCTTAAAATGAGAAAAATTATCATCGAGCTTTGAACAAGTAAATATAAAATATGAAAGATTGAGGAGAATCTCAGCTTCGCTTTACAGACGATGCATAAATGGCGATTCTAAATCCCTCTTCGGGTTTCGCGCGGCATCGAACGATTTCGGCACGCGTTACCTATACCTTCGGTGGTTGCAAATGGCGAACGTGCTTGTACACTCCCAACGATAAATTTCTCGAAGCACCGTGTGTACACAGTGATCCAAAAATGAGGCTCGAAATTTACGGGTCAAGTGAAAAGTTGTGATGAATTTTTTCCTTTTTTGAAAGAAAAAAAAAAAAACGTTGATCAGAGACAGCTAAAAGGGCGAAAAGATTGAACTTGGTCCGTTGATTTTGGCTCGGCGGATAAATCGCACGCCGTCGCTCCCACCGTTGAGTCGACGCAACGAAACAGCTTTCGGAAATAAATTAATATTTCTCTTGCAGCGAAAAGAAAAATGCCAAAGAAATTGATCCTCGAAAATCTCGTTCAAAATGCTTATTTCGATGGATTTTTTTTTTCCAGAATTCCCGCTAAATCTTCGGCACTGTTTCGCGGTTGTAGTCGACTAAATAGTTCGAATATACAGAGCCGATGTAGAAATCGATTAGTCCGCCGAGGTGAATTAGCATTTTGACATTTCGGTGAAATTTCCAAGAATCTTTGAGCAACCCGATAATCTCAGTTTTTCTTTGGCCGAACGCATTAGTCGCGAAATAATTTGGCAAAAGAGTATAAAATTTCGAGACAACCGCGACGTGAAGGGAGGGGAGGGGGGGGGGGCGTTGTGGATCGGGTTGAAGGTTGTGACGATTAGTTTTTCACTGTGTGCGTAATAATGGTGGAACCGAAAGCGTGTACAGGCCTGACGTTTCTCGCAGGTACAGTCGAGACAAAATTTTCGTAAATATTCCGTCAGTATATCGTTTGCCGGTCGAATAAAGTTTTAATTCTGATTTTGGCGTACGAGTATCGTTAAAATTTTCGATTCGAATCACGAATTACGAGAAACAACTTTCTACCGGATAATATCGGCGAGTGATTCGTGTGCACACGGGGAAAGAATAATTTTTCGAGTGAATCGAGTGCGGATTTTCTTTATCGCGGAATTGAGGGAACGGGCAGGGAAAGTTCAAGGTCGAGAAAACGGTACCGGAGATATACTCGGAACGAGCTTTCTTCCCGGCAGACTCAACGACTGAACGGTCTACGTATATTTGAGAATTGTGTATACAGGAAAGTGTGAGTTTGTGTGTATGTGTGTGTATGATCCGGCGTACAAGTATGAAGAAGAAAGAGAGGAGGTGAGCGAGAGAAGAAGAGTTCCTGGTCCGGCCAGGTGTCCGAGTTTCTCCGTAACCGTTGCGAATCAGCAACGAAGCAGCAAGTCCACAGGCGAGCAAGAACCTGTGCGCTGAGTGTGCATGCCGGAGAAAAGAGGGAGAGAGAAAAAGAGATGGAGATTGAGTCTATAGGGAACGAGGTCAGCATCGGCAACTCTATATCCGACTCCTTTGGCTTTTCTCTGCGTCCGTTCAATTAATTTTTCAATATTTTTATCTGTGGCTTGCTCCGTGCCAATGGAAATTTGGCTGAGTTATTATATTCGTTGAAATTTTATTTACACGGGAGTCTGATTGGAATCTATAAAACGAATTTCGTTTTTGGCAACTCGATGCAACGGAGATTTGACAAAATCGTGAAAAAAAAAAAAAAACGAGATTCGAGACGGTTTAATTGTTGCCGAGATACGGGCGCACGAATTGACGTTTCATGTGTCAAATCGACGTATCGAGAAAGTCGTACAAAAAGAACGTTTCGGTACGTTTTTTTTTTTTATACTGAAACGTCTCATCATAAAAGGAAAAGTTCTTGGAACATTTTGGATGTAACGTTTCTTGAAAATTGTAATAAAACGAAAGATCGTTTGAAGATTTTAAAGCAGGAGAAAACTGTTGATATCGAGTGTTGATATTTACGTTCGGTTGCGCTCGGAGAAAAAACCAGAATGAAGTTACAGAACCGGAGAAGTTCATAGAGGCGAAAGAATGAACGAGTGATAAAAATAAAAATAAAGAAAAGGAAGAAAGAAAAAAAAAACAAGAACAACAAGATTAAAGAGAGAAAAGAGAGATGGGAAAAAAGAAATTCGCCACTTTGAGGAAGGAGGTCATTCGCGCAATATTCTCTCTCCGCTTGCGGATATCCTTCCTCCTTTCTTTCTACACAACTACGTGTGCTACGCTGCCTTCCCGCGTGTCTCCTGCTTTTTCTCTCTCTCTCTCTCTCTCTTTCTTTCTCTTAGATTGCCCGTGTGCATCGGATGAACGGGGACTGGGAAAGATAAAGAAAAAACGTGTATGCGAAAATGTGTTTGTAGACACTTCACTTTCATTCTATCGTTTATGCCCTGAAAATAAGAAGAAAAGTATTTTGGCCATGGCCCAAGAAGGATTTTATTTAATGCCATTTTAGTTTTCTTTCTTTTTTTTTTTTTCCTTTTTGTTTTTTTATTTTATTATTCGTGTATTAGGATAAGACAACCTGTTGCCGTTCCTGCGCTGTTGGGAAAAGCGTTTTGTTTCTTTTTTTTTTTTTCAACGTTTATGAAATTTCGACGAGCTCGTTGGTCAAAAGCTTTTGGTAAAACGCTTAGAATCGAGTAATAATATAAATAATAGCAAAATTAGTTAGAAACTGTTGGTAAACGAAATTTGAATCGAGGCGATTGAGAGAGATAAATAAAATTTGAAAATCTTTAAGATTTCGTACAAGTGGACTACTACGGCCCTGAATTCATTCTCTCCATCTCGATACTAGCGCGCCATGCATGTGTGCGCGCCTTTTCGTGTGTCGCCTCTTACAGCAGTCGTGTCAAGGCCATCCGGAGAGCTCGCGGTCGAAAAGAAATGAGAGTTTCTCAAGAAGACTCGCGGTTATGAGCTTCGAGAGCTTCTTTGGCTTCGAGATTCGAATAAAAAAAATATCGAAGAGCGAATAATTCGTCGCGTTTACCGTCGCTAGGGACTGAAGAATTTTATTTTTTATTTACGATCCTATGAGTTTCTTTGTTCCAGGCCCATTTTTATCGGATCGGATGAAATTTTCAGTAATTTTCAATCGAAAGGCTTGAATTTATAATTATAAACGAAGAAACACGAAACGGGGCGAGGTACGAAAATAATTTAGAAGATTCCTAACCTATAAATCGATTCTTCTGTTAATTGCTCGTGAGAAAAAAAAAAAAAATAGAAATAATGAAACGCGAACGAAGAAGCGTTGGTAGGGAAAACGTTGAAAAAAGGAAATCTTGACAACATTAATTCGACAAGAATTTTAGGGGCATTCGCGAACGTCGATTTAGTCTGCGGTCGAATGTCAAGCCGGTCGCTCTCTAGACATGGAAGCATCGAAACGCCTGTGAGAGAGAAGGAGAGAGGGATCCGTGGAATAATACACCCGCCGGGGTTGCAGCGTGCAGCAAACACACGCGGGTGTGTGGTGTGCGACCAATCACGGTTCGAGAGACAGGGCTCCGAGAGTTGCGTGCCAGCACGTCGCGCCCGGCCGGCCGAGGGACGAAGCGACGAAGAAAGACTCGGAGGAGTTAAGCAAAAGAGAGAAAGAGGTAAAAAAATAAATTGAGGAAAAAATAAGACAGCAGTGGAGAACGAGGGTTCGGGGGGGGGGGGGGGGGGGGGGGGGGGGGGGCAAGAGAACGAGGTGAACGAAGAAGGGATAAAGAAATAATAAAAATAAAAGAAAAGAAAAAAAAAGAGCCACGAAACGAGACGAAACTGAAGCCATCCGCGGGAGAGAGTGAGTGCACAAAGACGCGCTTGGCCCGTGTATTTTTGCACTCTCGCTCTCTGGCTTTGACCGCAGACTGTGTGTTTGCTCGTGCGAGTCCGAGAGAGAGAGAGAGAGAGAGAGAGAGAGGGAGGGAGTATACGAGCGAAGAGTGAACGAGGAAAACGCGCGAGAGGTCCGGTCGCGAATATTCAATCACTGTTCCCAAACACCCGCGTGACGGTAGATTCACGAAGCAACAGCAGCAACAACGTACGAAAAATGAAAGATGGGCATAAGCGAATATTTTTTTCAGCTGAAAACCCGTTAAAATCGTTGCCCGAATAAATATTTTTGTATAAAAAAAAAAAAAAAAAAAAAAAAAAAAAAAACATTATGTCGAAACTGACGAAATTCGATAATGAGGATTTGGAGGTCGCCGATAATGGTCGATAAGGCGATTGTGATAGGAGGCACAGGCTGACGCGCGTTGCAAGATTCGACTCGACCGGACGTAACATCGCGTGCAAGGTCAAAAAGCCGGCGAAAAAAAAAAAAAAAAAAAAATTAGGAAAAAAAATAAAAATGCAAATAAAAACGCGAATTGAAAAATAAATAGCAATAAACTATCGTAAACGCTACGAAATCCGTTGAAATTGCATAATCGAATGAATGGATTATGGGAAAGGAGAGAGCCACCGAAGTCAACGACTTTGAGGTGATAACGTTTGAGCTCGATGAATAGAGGAGTGTGCGAGAGAGAGAAAAAGGTCGTCGACTCAATTTATAAGTTGCAGCAGCGAGGAGAGAAATTCGCGAGAGCGATAAGGAAAGAGAGAGAAGGGAGTGAGGGAGAGAGGGAGGGAGTGAGGGAAAGAGAATTTGAGAACCACTGATCGAGCGTCGCCCGCAGTAGCCTGATTGCCGAACAATGCGCGTCCTAACGAGACGCGGGGTCGAAGACTGTCCTTTTATTGATTTCACGGGGCGCGGCGGGGGTCACGAAGAGGCTTCGACGTCGCGACGCCTCCCACTCGACCCACCGGATCTCCTCCTCCTCCTCCACCGCCTCTTGCCCCTTTCTTCGTCGCTCCCGCCCTCCCCCCTCCCGCCCGAGAGGACTCGCGTATCATTCATATCCGGAAAAAAGCCAATTTTCATATGTTCCCCCTTGTACATGCTCACATATTTTACTGGCTCATGTATCCATGAGAAAAATTACGAAGGAGAGAGAAAAAAAGAAGCTGAACACGAGTAACCATTTCGAATGGTACGTAAACGTTTAGTTTAGTTTAGTTTAGTTTTTTTTTTGTTCTTCCGACCGGTCCGCCGAGATTCTTTTCGAGCATTGAAGAATCCCGGTCACGTGGTCCGAGAGACGAGCCATTCACGCCGTGTGTAGAGAGAATCATTTTCTCGTGTCTCGTGTATTTTTACTGCTTTCATTATCCGGAGAAATAAAAATATAACGAGCAACGATTCCGCGCTCCATTAAACTCGAGAATATTTATAAACTTATCATGCGAATGAATTCTTACTATAATTAGTACAAAGAGAGAGAGAGAGAGAGAGAGTTATATTCAGAATATACAATAATTATATTTATTCGAAGGCAGAAAAAAAATGAAAGAAAATAATGAGAAAAAAAAAATTGGGCAATGTTTCTAACCTCTTTCGTCGCGAATGTGTTTCGCACGATCTCGCTGGGTGTTCGACAGGGGGCCCAGGTGGAGCGCACATCAGACCACAAAGTGGTAGTTTCACCGTTAAAAAAGAACGGAAGAAAAAAATAAAAATAAAAAATAAACACGACACAAACCGAGAGAAAAACGAGAGTAACAAACGTTCGATCGTACGTCTCGCCGGCGGACCGATGAAACAAAAAGAAACAAGTGAAACGAAGCAAGAAAATAAAAAAAAAGCGAAGAATAAACACTTGTATATTTAAACGAGAACGAGTCTTCTCAAAACTGTCTGCTTTCGCGATCTTCGTAAGTACTGGCGTAAGGTGTATGAACGGTAATATACGGATTAGTCGCGCGAAACCGCCACGAGAATTCGACCTGGTAAAAAGACGAACACAATCGCGATGGCGATGACGACGACGACGACGACGGCGACGAGGACGAGGACGACGTTCTCGGCACGACGTCGAGAAACGCGAAATCGCCAGTCATTTCGCGTGTAAAACGACGCGAGAGAGTGTACCGCCGGATTATTTACGGCGAGGGTAGTACTACTGAATAGCCGAGGATCCCCGCGGATAAAGACGAACGACCGAACGAGCGAGAGAGAGAGAGAAAGAGACAGAAAGGGAAAGGAAACAGAGAGAAAGAGAGCAAAGGAGAACGCAGAACGCTTCTCGAGTTTCAACGAAATTCCCCGAAGCTCTTCGTGGGCTCTTTCACGCCAAACTTTGTTTTGGCACTGGTGGCGCCATCTTACGAGTTTCACGTGTTATTCCCGATCACCGATAACTTACCGATTCTTGCTAAAACGAGATTCATCGCTTCGTGAAAAAGTCTTGAATCCGTTTTTGATAAAACAGCAGCAGTCGGTAAAAACGGATCGAGGGAATTTGGATTGACGAACGACTGTCGGTAAAAAGCATCGAGTCGAGTCCTTTCCGTTTCTTCCGTGATTACCAACAGCACGTAACACTCGGTGGTAATTCGATGGTGGTATATCGACCGAGCAACGCTTTTTTTCCTTCGATGTACCGTGAAACGTAAAAAAATGGTAATTTTTATCAACCAACCTGAAGCTCTGCTTGTGACACGTCGATCTCTCCTTTGTAGACGAATTCTATGATGAATTTGAGGTCGTTGAAACACACATCCTGGGGCATTATTATCGTCGGATGTTTGCACGGATTCGAGAGCAAGAGCTTCTTGAAATATGAGCTGCAAGCTGACAAAACGACCTGGAAGTACAAGTCAGAGAAAAATCATATTTTTACAGCTCGAATGTGTACACTAAGCGAATCGAATACTAATAACTGTTCAAATAAAATATTCAACGGAAATGCATACGATGCCGAGTGTCATTGTTTTCCTCAAAACGTCAATGCAATACGATTTTGTTATAAAAAATATACGAAAAAGTTACTGAAAAGTGAGACCCTTGGCACTGGCACGAACGATTACGATCAACTATACGAACTTCAACAGGTTATTTCCCTTCAAAATTGAATTATTTTCGATAAACCGACCACGATACAAAATTTCCTCAACTCTTTATGTATTAATTCCCTGAATCTCAGCAACAGTTTCGAAATCTCGGTCATCCAGACCAGGAACGACTTTGATTCGAGGAATTAACGTTGACAATTTTTGGCGCCACTTGACAGGCCTGAAAAAGCGTTTGTTCCGCGAGCGCTGTAAGTTTTGTTATTGTGGCCCTGAAAGGGAGAGACTCGAGAGCGATTCTCGTACATTTTTCGTGGAATTATAAATTCAGTTAGATCGTTTTCTCCCTAAAAATGGTTCGTTGATGTAAACAATAACGAGTCTGATTCGCGACTGTTTATTTCTTTTTTCTCAAAACTAGTTCATTGTTTGGAATATAAAAATATTTTAGTTTTGTTTGTTTTTTTTTTTTTCCATTTATTTTTCCAGTAGCTCGATTCGTCGAGATTGAAGGATCGAAAAGTGTAGATATAGAGAAACTAGCCTACCTTGTGCGCCTTTAACGAAGCCTCGTTGCAGGCCAGGGTGACATCGACGAAGGCCTCTGTTTGTAACAGTTGATGAAAAACCGACGTCATATTTGACTGGTAGTTGTTCCAGCGCAGGCAGTAATGCTGCCCGGCCATCCCTCCGCTGAAATAATAAAAGTCGAAATATACGTGAGTGTGTACATAATGAAAAATGAGAAGTTGGTTGATTCGAGTTGACAGTCGATAAACACGGAGGGGGGAGGGGTCGAGTATTTTCTTCGAATATCTCGAGATAACCAGGAAGAAAGAAGCGAAAATTTCGTATCGATTATTTTACCTGTAATGGGCGCCCCAATATCTTGTCATTATTTTTTTCTTTTTCTTTTTCAAGCCTCGAACATTGAGTCCGATAAAAAGAAGCATCAAGATGGTAGGACCGGGTGAATAAAAGTGTCGTCAAATAGTATTGTTGAAAATGAAATAAAGGAATGAAAAAAAATAATGCATAATATCGAAGTCAAATCACTGGCACTTGGGAGGGAAAAAGAGAGAGATGAATAGAAGCATCGAAAGCACCGCCATAATATTGGTAATAAAAAAATGAAAAAAGAAAAATCGTTGATCGAGAATTCCACACGCGATTTCGTTTCTCTTTTCTTCTACCTCGATATCCCTGGCGGCGAGTTTGAGTTGAAAAATTGAGCGGTGATATTGAAATAAGTGAAAATGAAACGATGAGCGCGAAGAAGCGCGAATCGAAACGAGCCCCTCAGGGGGCCGTGGTGCGATACAGCCAAGAAGTAAGAAAAATGATTGTTTGTTATTTTTGGAAGAGTTCGGGGCGTTGGTTTTGGTCGCGCGCACGATAATATGTAATACAACACGACATTCACCTGTTCTGTGAACCTGTGCTTTATCTGCGTCTATCTATTCGGGGCTCTTCATACCGAGCTATTCGCGTTATCTGTCCCCGTAGGCACACGGACTTTTATCAGCTGCTTAGACGCTCTCTCGCGCGACCATCTTGTACGCGATAACGTGCGGCGCGGTGGTTCTCTCACCGATACTCTAAGCTTTCTTTTCTCTCTCCGCTTCTTCGTGTACAGTATTACATACGTTGAGAGTTTATTGTACACACGCGTTAACGCCTATGAGAATAAATACGAATGCAGAGAGACACACGAGTCTTCCTCATTTCTATCGTCGCCTCGTCCTCTCTCTCTCTCTCTCTCTCTTTCTCTCCTTAATTAATCGCATGACTTTTTATTATTATTTTTTTTCCTCACTGTTTTTTGTTCTCTCTCTCTCTCTCCTCTCGACTTCTTGCTCCCTCTTCGGTGTGTACTGTACGCTGCACACGATTTCTCTTCGTGCCACGTAGCGAGAGAACCATTTTTCTCTCGTCTCAACCTACTTCCTCCTCCTCCTCCTCCTCCTTGCGCTTGCTTTGTGTACTCGTCCCTCGATCCCTTCTCGCCACGCTCTCGTAGTTCTTCCTTATCGCACTCTTTTTTCTTACGCTCTTATTTATCACCGAGTGCTTTTTATTCAACTGTTTTTATTTTTCCCTTCTTTTTTTTTTTTTTTTTTGTTTTTTTTTTCTCATTCACTTCTCACCGACGTATCGAGTTCTCCCGATTTCTCGCTAACGCAACCTCATTTTTTCAGCTCTAAAATTCTCAGCTCTTTCGAGCCTTCCCGGTAGTCGCCGCTCTTCTTAAAATCAAACGTTAAATTTGACGTATTCGTTCTCGTTTTTTTTTTTTTTTTTACGCTCGAGCAGTTTTTTCTTTTCTATTTTCGTCACTCTTTCGCGGATTTCTGAAGAAATACTCGGAACCCAGCGGAATTCTAATGAGGAAAAAGTTGGCAGGATTTTTCTCGAAGATTAATCGGCGCCGAAGTGTCAATCCTTTTGCCGGGCAGACGATCGGACGAACCGTAGAAACGCACAGTGGAGGAAAACCGTTCTGATAATTTGCTGCTGCGAACGAATGGACTCCCGGTTCATGGCTCCGCCCACTATTCTTATCGGACCCACCGGATTGGCTCACGCCGATTAATTAACCTCTCGCGTCAACGAAACATCGGAACAAAATGTGGAAAAACGTTCTTAAGGAGTTTTGGGACAGCTTTTATCTTCAAGGAGAATCAGGCAAGAAATTTCGTTGTTCAAGACAGAGCGCCAATAATATTTTGCTCAAAAATTTCGGAATTTCATTTTTGACGTATCGAAATGCGTTTTTCAGGTTAGGGACACTGCTGTCAGCTGTTCGCTCTCCGCGTGCCTAATATTTTTATTGCATAATGTAGAATAATATTAATCATTTACCTCAAAACTATATAATTGTCAAACGGCTTGCCTGTAGCTTCGGTCGATGGGGGCGAAACTTGTCATTTTTGGTAATATGTGAATAATCAATAAACGATGCGGTGGAAGCGTTTAATTTTTGGACACCCTAATTGCAATAGTGTACTTGGTGGATTGACGGTTTTTCAAAAAGTTTTCAACATTTTTTCTCACTATTTCGGGCATAATACCGTTGACCACCGACGATCGTAGGCACCTTACCATGCTAAAAAGCGTTTTTTCGATATTGAATTTCTCAAAAACGGTGTGGAGGATCGATTTGAAATTTGAACAGCATATCAGGTACGTGTCGATGAATATACCTCGTAAATATCAATAAAATCGTAACATTTTGTCATTCGTACCAAAACTCCTCGAGTCTCTGAAACTTGGATCTTAATTTCGATAAAAATAATGAGACTATCAATGTTTTTGGATCGAATATCACGCTTTGTTGAACACGATCATCGAGTTTTTGGTAAGATTCAATTAATCAGTGGCACCAACAATCGCTCAAAATAGTCGTTACAGTTGTTCGTCTCCGTATTTCATGTTTCTTCATTCTTACAGTGCTGAGAAGACGTTGACCACAGATGTATCAGGTGGGAAAGTAACGGTTAAATCTCGTGCTCTTTTTATCTCGCTGCTCTCAAAAACGCCCGTCCCATCTGACCTACTGAAACGCGATTCGGTCAGGGGCCTTTTTTTTTGTTATTTATTTTTTGTTTCTGTAAAACGTTTTTTGTTTTCTTTTTCTCTCTTTTTTTTTCATCACTCCGTTATTGTGAATGCGATGCTTTGGAGAATTTTTCTCCAGTCATTTTGAATCGGTGATGGTTTGCAAAAAAAAAAAAAAAAAATGGTCGAATTCGACACACCTGTAGAGGAGAGTTTTGCCTCAACGTATGTAATGAGAAAATACATGTACGTTGATGCTTTTTTCGACAGGGGCAATACGAGAGTGCAGGGAGTTTTTTTTTAGCGATTCATTGAAATTGGGTTAACGCATACCTCGGCTCGTAAGCTCCCCGAGCGCAAGAAAGACGTTTACTGATAAAAATGTGTGATAACACGTCGCGGATTACAGGTGCGCGATGAAACGTTTAACAGAGGCGAAGAAACAATCTCTCGAATCGATTTAATGGAACGGTGCGAAAGAAAAAAAAAAAAAAAAACAAAAAAAACGAAGAAATTGGTCTGAAGCTGTCATTGGTCGTCAAATTCATTCGTTTTCTTTCTTCTTTTTTTTCCTCTTTTCACGCGACCCTTCGAAATTGATAACGCCATCAATTTTCTTCATCTTTCTATCCGATTATTCTTCTCTATCGGACCAAACAAAGATGGAGCGTGATAGCTGGGATTCGGATGAATCTTTTTCGCTTTTGTCTTTTATATACGAACGTGTGTTTGTCTCTCGTTGAATAATTTTCATGTGTCTCTCGACGAAACGAAGAATACGATTATAATTGTCGTCATTTTTGTCGGCGCTTGCGCGCTCTCGCTGCGGGCGACAGTTTTTTCATCTCTCGTTTCGCTGTGCACACGATTTTTGGGTTAACACGTCACTACGCGAACATTTTTTTCGAGTTTTTATGCTCCTGTACAATCATGATTATCATTTTTATTCAATTCGTCGATTACTTTTTTTTTGTGCGAAATAAAACAGTCGACGATGGAATAGTTGTATAAAATTGTCGAAGCAAACTTTTTCATCGATCATGACGATAATGTTGATGAAAAATCACTGATAAATGATCGAATGAAAATAATTCGAATCTCTCCATGATTCATTTTTTCGGTCAAATCTTTTCCGCAATATTTTTCATTCTCCAGGATTGATTTCGCCGATGTTTTAATATTTGTAAATCTCCTGAATATTTATTATTCACAAAATTTTCGGTCCTTTTTTCAAGGAAATTTTTTTTCGCATTTCCTTTGAGCGATTAAAACCTGAAACTAATTCTGATTCTCCTTCAGAAAAATCAAAGGGAGTTCGGTTTAATTCTGCTATTAAGGTAAAAAATATTATTAATTTTAAAGGTCATAAATAAATTATGTTTATACTATTTATATTTAAATTAAAAAATAAATTTAAATTAAAACTAAAATTTATTTGTCGATAAATGCTGTTTTTTTTTTAAATCAATAAATTTGAAGAAAAAAATCGAAAAGGAAAAGTTTGGTCAGAACTTTGCACGGGTAAGCGCGACTAAAGCGATTTTCGATGATCGAACAAAGTGTCCAGAAAAAACTTAAATTACAACAAACAAAAAAAGAAGTTGATTGAGAATGACTTCGAGTAATTCTAACGAAATAGAAGAGAAAATAATTCTGAGAACGAAATAACGGAATGGAACGTGAGAAGAAATGAGAAAAGAGTGTATGAGAAAGGGGGATCGAGAGGAAAAAAAAAAAAAAGAGCGTAAGGGGATGAAAAACAGATGAAGGGGTGGCCAAAAAAAAAATCGAGGGATGGAAAAAAGAATCGAATGTGAGGTTGTAACGCGAGAGCGTGCTCTCGTGCGATGGAAAAGAAAGAAAGAAAATACAAGGTTCGTTTCTATTCCAAGTTTCGGTACGTCGTAAAAATCCCCTAACATGGAAAAAAATAAAAATGAAAGGTGGAACAGGAAGACAAAGAAAAAGAGAAAGAGAGAGAGAGAGGAGAGGGGGGGGGAGGGGAAGGAGGAAGAGAAAGAAATAACAGAAGTTATGGTCTGACTGAAGGAACATCGTCGAGTTCCTCCATGTTTCTCCCTTTTTCAGGTTATCCGAAGTAACGAGAGAAGCAGCGCCATGATGCGGCTAGAAAAGGGTACTTCAGCAGGCAGCGTTCCTAGGGTTGCTTGCTCGTCGCAATTTTTTTTATCTCCCTTTTTCTCATAACTTTAGTCTCCCTTTTTTTCCCCGCATCCAAGTATTTCTTATTTTGTTCGAATCTCCTGTAACGAAGATGGCGAATAAACAAGTGTATTTTTCAGGGATGAATATCGTCGCGAGTTGCTTTTCGATCACGGTCGAGACGCGTCAACAGAAAAAAAAACAAAAAAAAAAAAAACAGACTGCGATTAAAACTTCGAGCTTCGTCCCGAGAGCTGTTGCTTCATTTCTTTTCGCACACTCGTTGAATAAATCAGCGGTTAATTTACAGTTATTTCCATACCCTAATCTCGATTAACAAGTACGAAAGAGCAGAGTGAAGAAAAAAAAAACGATGATCCTCGGGATACGAGAAGCTTCGAAGCTCCAGTATTTTCCAATTTTTATATATTTCATTTGGAAAAAAAAAAAAACGAGTATGAGTGCTCGCACGAAAAAGCTTCGGAGATACAGACATATATATTTTGTGTACATAGATATATCAGTTGATATACAAAAATAATAATAATAATAAAAAAAGGAAAAAAAAAAAAACATAAAAGTGTACGTTGGGAAAAGATCCATTTCGTTCGTCTTGCCTCTCTCCTATTTTTTTTTTTACTCCCACGTTCTCTATACTCAACGTCCCTTTTCCTTCCCTCCTTTCTTTTCTCGGCCCCTTCTTCGCCCATTCCGCCAACTTTTCCCTCGCAACCTTCTTTCATTCTTTTATCTCCCTCCCTCTTTTCCTTCTGGATTTCTTTCGCTTCGCAAGAGAGAGAGAGAGAGAGAGAGAGAGAAAGAGGAGGAAAATAACCAACGAACGAGCACAGACACACGTTCTCTCTGACATTTATACACACAGACACATATATATATATATATTTTTTAGATGGCGAGAGGGTGTATCCCTCTCGACTGACGCTTCTTTCTCTCCCTTAGCTCCATTTACTCGCCAGTTTCTCCGTTGCTGTACTCTCGTACATCCCCTGCCCTCTTCCACCTTCTTTCCCGCGAAGCGGACGGCAAAGTCGCTATTTTCTCGTGGCCCCCTTTTCTTTACGGTCTCCGGCTGCCTAAGCTCCCCCCTCGCATTCTCTTTCTATTTTTCTCTCTCTCTCTCTCTTTCTCCGAAGCTCTCGGGCGCTCAGCGCTCTCCTTTTCTTTTTCCTCTCTATCCCCGTAGCTCTCCTCGCCCCTTCTTCTTCGTTCTCTTTTGCTGCGCGATGTTTTTTTTTTCTTTCTTTCTCTCTTCCTCTCCGGAGCTCGGTGGCTCTTATTCTTTTTATTTTTCTCTCACTCTCTCTCTCTCTCTCTCTCGGCTTCTCTTTTTCCCTTCCCGTCAGATCCCACTCGTTCTCTTTATCCTACCAATCGAAAAGTTCTCCTCCTTTGTCCTTTTTTCGTTCTTCCGTTCCTTCGTTCCTCTCTCATCCGCTCCCATCTCGTTTTTTTTCCTCTTTATCTTCGTACTACCTCGTTTCATTGCCGAACAGAGCAAAAGGTTCGTTTCTTTTCTCTCTCTCTCTCCGGGTTTTCTAGATCCCCAGCGTTTTCTACCGTACTTTCTTACACTTTGAAACTTTCATGTTTGCCTCTTTCCCTTCCTTTCTCAATCTCCCTTTCTCTCTCTCTCTCTCTCTCGCTCGCAATCTTTTTTTGGCCTCTTTTTTTTTCCTTCACCCGCCACACCCATCCGTACCACCCACTTTACTTCTATCTTTCATCCCGGCCTTTTACGTTTTTCCCTAACCTTATCGACCTTTTCCTCGCTCTTGTTTCTTTATTTTACCCCTCTTCGACCTCGCTATTTCTCTCCCTTGCCCTCTCACTCACTCTCTCTCTCTCTCTCTCGCGCACACTGTTCGAAGCTCAGCTTTGAGAGAAAAGATAAAGGGTAAGGGTTGAAATCGAGGGGACAGAGAGAAAGCGAGAGAGAGAGAGAGAGAGAGAGAGAAAAGAAAGAAAAAGAGAACAAGAGCGTATAGAAGAAAAATAAGGGAACGAGGGGCGAAAGGGTGTACGGAGACGGCAAGCTAGCGGAAACGACAGCATAGTCGTGTTCTCGCCATCTCGATTTCACTCTTCCCCGAGGCATAGGGTAGAAAGAAGAAAAAAAGAAAAAAAAAAAAAAACTCTCCGGTTTTTCCGACAACACTGAACGTTGATCGATTTTTCAAGCAAGCCCGGGGGCGAGGGAAGAAAAGTGGGAAAAAATGATTGGCATCGAAACAGTATTCGTTAGAATTTCGTGAACCCTCCCGAATCATCGATTCGATCGAACTACAAAAAAATATCAACAAACATCAAGATTTCTCGAACCATTTTTGCCTCCACGAATCTCTCACCTACTACCAACCAAGGTTATAGACGTCTCGGGCAACAAAAAAACAAAACAAAACAAAACAAGCGTACTCGGAGCAATTTCTCATGGTGCGTTTAACGCGGATACCCGCCTCAACGCCATTTATTCACAGTACAGACGATGTACTTTCTACACATCGCGGCGTGACAACGATTCTACGATCAAGATGACTAGACACACACACACACACATCGAACGCGCTTGGTTAACCGTTCGCCTTTATTTTTCTCACTCTGTTTTTCTGTACATTTCGCTCGCTCATCTTTTTCCCTGCCCCCCCCCCCCCCCCCCCCCCCCTCCTCCTCCTCTGTAGCGAGGCGTACTTTCGCGTCCGAGAGATCGTTCTCTACCAAAAAGAAATTCTCTCGTTCCATTTCCTCTCGACAATGAACGAGAAAAATAAGAGAAAAAAAAAGGAGAAAAGAGAAGAGGAAGTGCGTCTGTATACGAAGCAGAGACGAGTGACGAAAAATGAGTAAAAATGAGAGCGCGAATCGATAATCGAGATTATGTTTTCGTTCGACAAGGTCACTGACACCTCGATCGAAAAGAATGCTGGTTAATTGTACGAGAAAGGACCGAGGGATCCATCGAGCTCGTAGGAGTGAAGAAAAACAAAAAACAAACAAACTATTGGTTCCGTTCGAGAAAAGGTTGTTGGCGAGCTGCACTGACCAAGTTAGATCATCGAGAGCAGTGTACAGAGGCGCGCGTTCTCGCGAAGCTGCGAGAGAAAGAGCCGCGAGGGCAAGTTTCTCGTTCATTTTCTCGTGCACACACGCGTTCTCGGACGAGAAAGCGATGAATCAAGAGAGTCCACGGCACCGTGGCAAGAGAAGTCCTAATTTCCGTTGAGCGTGCGCGATCACACACACACATATATATATATACTAAAAGAGATGAGCGAGAGAGAGAGAGAGAGAGAGAAAAGCGTGATGGCTTTACCGTAAGGTATAACAGTACTGCATTCCAAATGCCCTTCGCGCGTTGATTCGTTTCTTTCAGTTTCTCGCGGATCGTCCTCGTCCATGCCCTCTCTTCGTCCTTCGTTTCTCCATTCTCTTTCCCTCTCCCTCTCTCTCTCTGCATCTTTCTCTTCTGACGGGTTATCTCGTCATCTATTTACCGTCTCATTTCACGAACGTTCTCTTTCTCCGTTCACTCGGTCGACTCGCCTCTCCGCGGCGGGCGCGTGTCCTCTTTTATTTATTTATTTATTTCTCTTTCGCCTATAGAGCCCGGCGAGTGAGGATCGGGAGCGTCTCACCTGCTGCTCTTCTCTCTCCGCGATCCTCCTGGCTCACGTGACATTTCGGTCGTTCGACACTCTTTTCTTGGACGAATTAATTCCTTGGATTATATTCGTAAAAACGAAGGAAAAATCGCGGATCCGGGATTTTTCTTTCGCTGAAATCTTTGCTGTTTTGATAAAACTAAGGAATCTCTTGGATTTTTTTGAACATTCATGATCATCGCGATGCTCACGAATATCTCGATCGCATTTCAGTTTACATTTTTCACTCGGCTTATTCGTCTCAAGGTCGATCTACTAAGGACGAGACAAACGACAGTTATTTTCAATTGGTTCAAGAATGAAAGTAGTGCGTGTAAAAAGTAGATAAATTTGGTCTAATTTACTTCAGGTTTTTACCGTAATAAAACGTATATAACGGTGCCGGAATCGTCGTCGCACATGCCCTTTTAGTTGCTCGCCTCGGTTCTCTCGCTCTCGCAACCGATCGCGCGTCGTTCTGCCCCCTTTTTTGCTGCTTCTCTCTCTCGACGTGTTATTGTTTTGTTATCCTCTCGCCGCTCCTCTGCTTTTCTTTCCTTTCCCTTGGCGCAGTGAGCGAAGCTTCGAGAAAAACGGTTCCTCGGTGTACGAAGCGAAGGGAAGCTGAAACGAGAGAGTCTCGCTCTGGATCTCGAGAGGCTGAGATGCAGGAGACGAAAAAACCGCGGAAACGTCAATTTTCGTTCTCGTTTCGTTCTTTCGCCCGGTGGAAAAGCCACGAGGGGCAACTGTCGATATAGAACAATTCACGGACGAAAAATATTCTCGCGAGAGAGACAATCCCCCCCTCTCTCTCTCTCTCTCTCTCTCTCTCTTCTTCGATAAGAAACGACGGAGGAAAATCGCCTCGATTTATCCTCCATTCGATTCGCTCCTCCTCCTCCTCCGACACTTCCTTATCCAACCTTCATTTTTTTCCTTCCCCCATTACGAGCGACGCTTTTTTGCCGCGGACACTCAGACCGCGTTCTCGTACCCGGGAAAAGAAAAAAAAATACATAAATAAGGCGAAGGGCGACAAAAAAACTTTGGCAAAAAGTCATTTTTCTCTGTCCAATCTGTTCGGGATCACGATATTGAGCATCCGAACTTCCAGGCCCTGAAAAACCGATCAATTTTTATTCGAAAACGTCAACGAGAACCAGCGGACAGTGGAAAAGTTGTAAAAAACATTTTTTGAAGAATTTTCCAAAAATCCTATTCCACTGCAACAAATTTTAATTGAAAACGAAAAAAAAAAAACATTTCTATTCCAGATTTTTCACGGTCTACCGATTTCGAAAAATTTATCCAATCTGAGAAACGTTTTTGCAAACGAATTTCCTACTTTTCTCCATATTTTCCAACTGTCAAAAATGATTTTTCCCACGAATAAATCGCTGTTGAGTCTCCGAACAAAAACTGCATCAGCGATTTCCTGATGACTGTTCCGAGTTCCAGCAGGTTCCCGAGCGCCCGACTCAAACTCCCGAAGCATTTCCTCGCGGTAATCGCGCAAAAGCTCCAATTTTCAGAATCCCGCCACACTGTCATGCTCCTCGTTCGTTATCTCATTGCTCCACAATTTTATAGACTCTCGATAAATGCAAGTTGCCCGATCAAACGGCAACGAATCGAAAATCGGCAATTTTTCAATTCTCTTCATTCTCAATGCCCTGATATCAGAATCGAAACGGAATAAGCCACAGTTGCTACCAACGAGTTTCGTAAGAAACTGAAGAAAATAAATTTTTGACAGGTGATAAAAATCGATGAAACTACAAGATTTTTTAAAAATTATTATTTCGAAAAGAAATATTACGGGAGTTCATCTGGTACCGAGCAAGTCAAAACCCAAAACTGTCACGACTAGCGTAGTCGGCTCAGTATGTTTAGTGTGTTTAACCTCCAAAGTTTAACCTCCTTCTTCGAGACAAATTGATTTATTCCGAACCTCATAAGTATCGAATGGATTTTGTGAAGTGGTAAAAAGATTTTTTAGATATTTTTTAAGCATTTATAAAAGTTTTGTACGAAACTGTTTGTCAATGCTTGCGAATTTCATGTTTACAGACGGGAAAATCACAGAAATGCATGAGGAACCGTGTTAAATTGGAAAATCTGTTTTTATTAATTTCTCTCAAACAAAGTATTCTAAGGACCTGAAATTTTGACAGGTCATCTAGTTGATATTGATAACTGTATTCAAATTTTTTAATCAATATCTGTTTGTTAATTCGATTACCAGATTAACTCCCTTAAGAAATAAATAAAAGCTCATTTTATTTTTGTTCTTGATTCTTAGTTCCATTGGATTCGCACACGTTACAGCGTTATCCGCGTGCGTGCGTTGTAGATAGTAAATAATAGTGGGAGGGAAGTATCTCTCGCGTGTCTGTTATACGGAAGAGAGCTGTTCGAAGGCTTCGAGAGAGAGAGAGAGAGAGAGAGAGAGAGAGGGAGAGCCACCCCTTCTCGTTGTATAGTAAACCAGCACACGAATTTACAAAAGGTTTTTGTACACGTATAGGCTAACACGCACGCGTTAAAAAAAGGTGTATAGATGTATACGAGTGGATTGGGATATGGAAAAGTGGGATAACTCGAACTCGTTGAACGCAGACACGTGGTATGCGAACAAAGAATGAAGGAGGGGGAGTGTGTGTGAGGGAGAGAGAGAGAGAGAGAGAGAGAGATGTAGGCTCGGAAATATAACGTGTGGAGTGCGAGTTGGAGAGGTGACGTTCAAGGTCGCGCGTGGACGACGTTTCGCCAAAGAGAACGAAATAGAGGTGGAGGAAAGCTTAGGATGATAGTGTTCTCGCCTGACGCTTTTTCCATCTTCTTTATTTCTTTTTTTTTTTTTTTCTTCTTGACTCTCGCTCGCTTGATTAATGTTTACTTTTCTATTTTTCTTCTTCTTTTTCGTTTTCTCGGTCGAACTAACTCGTGGTTGAAAAGCTCGAAAAGTTCTGGTGCGTTGAGCTGCATTATTGGCGATGAATTTTGCTGGTACGATTCCTTCGAAGCTTTGCTTCGTTCTCGAACTTTGGATAGAGGCATAAAAGGTTGAAATTTACGTGTACAAACGTGGCATCGTTGTTACGATATTCGTATGGATAAATACGAATGAAAAATCTATTCGATTTCGCGGAGAATTGGAATAGTTTGGACGATCGATAAAAAGCTGGTTGAAAATAGTAGCGAAAGGAATAAAAGCGTTGAGAGGAAAGAATAAGAAGGAGCATGGAAAAAGCGAACGGGAGCGAGAATATAAGATCGATATCGTGGCTCGGGGAGAACAACGTTTTTCTACGTCGACGTTTTCACGAACAAAAACAAAGGACGTTGCTGAGAGAATAGTTGGTAAAAAATGGTTACGTGAGGCGAGAATGGTTCTGGTTGCTATGGAAAATGAGAGAGAGAGCGAGGGAGAGAGAGAGAGAGGAGAATATTGTTTGAGAGAAGAGACGACCTGGCGCGTAGTAGAAGAAGAATAAAACCAAGTGCGCCATCGCGAGAAGAAGAAAGAAGGAGGAGGAGAAGAAGAAGAAGAAAAGGAGTGAGAAGGAGGATGAAGAGACGGGAGGGGGTGTGAGAGGGGTTTGAGCGAGAAGAAAGCCCGAGGAGAAAAATCGGTATGGGAGTGTCAGAGAGACGAGGAGGAATAAAAGGAACAAAAAAAAAGCGAAAGAAAAAGAAGAGAAGAAACGAGAGGCCGAGCGGGGTGGAGGAGGAGGAGGAGGAGGAGGGAAGAGAGAAAAGGGGATTGAGGAAGAAAGGGTGGAAGTGGGTGGGAAAAGGGGTGCGGGTCGGTAGAAAGAAGCGGCAAAGAGCAAGAGGAGACCGAGGAGGAGGAGGAGGAGGAGGAGGAGGAGGATAAGAGACAGGAGGATGAAGATAGACAGAGTTCTCTTTGTGTCGGTGAGCGAGGCGAAGGGATGAAAGCGTAGGATGAAAAAGCCGGGGACAGATGGCCGTTACGGACAATGAGAAACTCGAGAGATAAGGGGAGAGTGCGAGGCCTCGCTACAGACGAGGAGACTAAGACAGAGAGAGAGAGAGAGAGAGAGCAACATTATATATTTTCTCTTCTTCTCCCCTCGCCTCTCTTTTCCTTTCTATCCGTATATATACATGTATACGAGTGTATAAATGCGTGAATCCCGTGTGTATATAGATGTATATATGAAATACAGGAAAGGATATATAGAGGAGTGAAGGAGCGAGGGTAGAAAACGCCGAGGGAGAATAGAACAGAAGAGAAAGGAGCACGAGAGCGCGGATAGTGAAGGAGTGTCGGTTGGGTTGGAGGAGAAGGTGGGAGAGAGAGGGGGGGGGGGGGGTTTAGAGGAAGAAAGAGAGGGAACGAGAAAGAGAGAAAGATGGAAGGGTAAATGCGTTTGGAGATATAGAGAAAAAGGGACGCGCCACGAATGAACGGTAATGAACGAAGGGGAGAGATCGAGTGGGGAAAGTGGAAAAAAAAAACGAGGGAGCGGGCTGGCGGGTGAGAAGGGGGAGAATATAGAGGAAACGGAAAGGCGATGACTCACAAAGAGAAGAGAGAGAAAAAGAGAAGGAGCGAGAGGGAGAATATAGTTGGAGACGAACAATCGCTAAGCTCGATTAATGCGAAGCTCTCCCTGTGCCCCGAGAGTACAGGGGCATGGAGCATATTTTTTTTTTCCTTCCTTTCTTTCTTTCTTTCTTTCTTTTCTCTTTTATCGGGCACGATTATGTTACGAGATATTAGAGAAAAATTGGCGTTGGTCACGACTCACGTTTTGGTTAAATGATTTTTCGATTGTTCGAGAGGCCAGCGAGATTATTAGATTCGTCGGGAAAAAATCGCAGTTTTTTTTCTGGATGTCGTTCCTCTGCGACGACGTTGATTCACGCTTTATCGCTGTAGCTCCGAATCAAGTGCGCGCGTTTTTTATTTTTGATTTTTTTTTTTTTTTTTTTAATTTTTAGTAGACACTGATCGTATAATTATACGCGATAAAAGATAAACTGGAGAGAGAGAGAGAGAATCTCTCAACGGAAGCAGGGAAAAAAGAGAGAGAAAATGAAAAAAAAAATAAATAAAAAAAGAGAGAACAATATTCTCGTACGTATTCGTCGTCTGCGAATCTTGAGAATTTTTCGCTACGTATAGTGAAAGAAGCCGAAAGAAAAATAGTGAGAATTTTTCATCGAGTTTTCAACTCGCAAGAGATATGGGAACGGAAGAGAGAGTTGTCCATCTCCCTCGACCCATCTGCGTATTTCTTTCTCTCTCTCTCTCTCTCCCTCTCTCTTTTTCTCTCTTCACTACCGCCCGCAGTATCTACAGGATATATGAACGGTACGAGGAGAGGGTAAAGACGAATGGGAAGACGAGAAGAGAGTCGGGTGAAAGGTAGAAAAGGCAGAAAAAAGGAGAACGAGGCAGACAGGTAGAGAGAGAGAGAGAGAGAGAGAGAGAGAGAGAGAGAGGTGGAGAAGAAAAGACGAGAAAAAGGAAGAGGGAGATAAGAGAAACTCGGTTGCGGAGAAGAGCGAGTTATATTACGAGCGAAAGAGAGAGAGAGAGAGAGAGGGGGGATTGTGGAGAATCCGGAGAAGAAGAATTGCGCAGTTGGAGTGTGCTGTACGTGCGATTAAAAATGAAGAAGGCGTAACGCGCGAGCTTGACGACGTGTATTTTTTTCCGAGTTACGCCCTTCCATTGAAAAACTAGTTACATATATACGGGAGTGGTCTCCGATGATGAAAAGAGAAGAAGGCAGAGCAGGAGAACGAGAAAAACAGAAAGAGAGAGAGAGAGAGAGAGAGACCGATGTGCTTGGGCAAACGCATGCGGAGAGCGAATGGGGAGCAAAAGACGAGAGAGGAAACGAGGAGAAACAGGAAGAATACTACAGCCAGATAACTATATAGATAGAGAGAGGGAGAGAGGGAAGAGAAGGATGAGAAAAGTACGAACGAGAAGGAAGAGGCACGGAGCAGGAAAGCGCAAAAGAAATGGGCAAAGCGTTGCTACCGTATATATATGTCTACATACTTCTTTACTTTTCTTTTATACCTATATACACATAGATGAAGGAAACTAAAGAACTACTATACATATATTTATATAGATATATTATATTTCTTTCTCTATCTCGACCTCGGCAACGAGGAGCGGTAGAAAATGGCAGAGAGAAAGAGAAAGATCGAGAGAGAGAGAGAGAGAGAGTTTCTCCTCTAACGCTAGAGGGGGCAAAGTACGAAAGAAGGTGAGGGGTTTACATAGGAGAATGAAGCGGAGTGGAGGGGCGGGAAGGAAGGAGCGAGAGTGTAAAACGAAGAAGGGAAGAAAGAGGACAAAAATATGTACAGAGTGTGCTCGTGTGTGTGTGTGTGTTGTGAAGAGATGAGAGAAGGAAGAAGGAGAGAGAAGAAAGATAGAAGAAGAAGAAGAACAAAGTACAGAAAATCACAAAGCCCAGCAGCAGCAGCAGACGTTCGGAGGATGGAAGAAGGAATGAGAGAGGGATGAATAAAAAGGTGGCAAAGAAGGAGATACGTACTGAGAAAAGAAGATCGGACGAGAGAGGTGAAGAATAACAATAAAAAAAGAGAAAAAAAAAAAAAAAAAAATGTATGAATGTATCGTCGAAAGGAAGGAAAATAAAAGAAACGTGCGTGTGTGTGTGTATAGACGGTGTACGGACACACGCAGATTTACACCGGCAGTAGATATTGCTGCAGTTAAGTACAAGTATAGAGCATCCGAGAGAGCCCGGGCATCTCTTCCATGCTCCGGTGCTCATTTCTTTCTTTCTTCCCTTCTTTCTTCCTTCCTTTCTTTCTGTCTCTCAATCTCTCACGATCTCTCTCTCTCTCTCTCTGGCTCACTCGGTCTTTATTTTTCTCGCATATAGACATACACACACGTATGGCAGGAGGGAAATCGAGGCGGAAAAAAGAATATGCCTATATAGGCTCTTGCGAAGAGAGCGCGCACGAACGATGGAACGAACAACGCTGCTGCTGTATATGTACGAGAGAAAAAAAAAAAAAAAGAGAGAAGAGAACCGAAATGAGGACAAAGAGAAAATGACAAAGAATCGAGCGAGAAGAGGGGCAAGCAGCAACAGCAGCAGCAGCAGGAGAACCCATTCGATTGGATTGGAAAGGCGAACGCCTGCGGATCGTATATACTCTAGTAGTAGCAGCCACGAGGGAAACGGAGAAGAACTTTTCTCTCAATCCCTCCTCTCTCCTTCGCTCCTTCTTGCTCATGTATTCCTTTTACAACCAAACACGATCACACCGCATCATTTTATATCCGACAAACTTACATTTTTCTGACACCGTACACCCGAACAAAAAAAAAAATGATTAAACCTCCTCGAATCATCGCAAGTTAGATCGAGTCCAGGAATTTCAAACTCCGGTCTACGTCTCGGGTACAGATCATCGATGATCAGCAACAAATCGACGAAACTGATCGATCCGAAAACTTTTCAAAAATAAAAGAAAATTCGAAAAACTCGAACGTCATTTGCGGAAATCAGAAAATCAATATCGATTCTTCTATCTCTCTCTCTCTCTTTCCATTCTCGTTCTCCACATCTCCAGGCTTCATTCTTCGTCCTCTCGGTACACGAATACAACTTCACCGATAGTTTCTTCGTTACAGACAAGCCTCGTGATCATTATCATTATAATTATTCAGCGATTCGTATACACGAATACGTGGGTGAACGGGAAAACGTTGTTCGTATATATATACATATATATGTTCCTTTCCCTCTGCCTCTCGATCTCGCTCTGCCTCGGATCTTGCACCGTCTTTCCTGTTTTTGCTCCGAGCCTTTCTAGGTCGTTCTCGATATCTCTATCCTGTCAAGTTCAGGACACTGTGCCTCGACGACTCGGGACCGATGTAGCCCGGATGAAATTTTTCTTCAAATTCTCACGAACGACGAGACAGATTAACAAAATATTTTGAAAATAATCAACGAAACCAGGAAACAGCGGAGCAGGTATCAGAGTTTCAGGAAAAGTGTCAAACGCCCGAGCTCCGGTTGAAAAGCAGAAGCCAGCTCTTCGGTAAAAAAAAAACAAATCGAATAAGAAAAGAAACGCGTCGAATTTTGCTTATGGAGCTTTAATGAGAAACGAGACGAGAGAGAGAGAGAGATCGAGGACTATAAAACGAGAGAAAATAGAGAAGCGATGGAAGAATGTGTCCGTTTCTCCGGGGCTCGTTGCAACACGCCGAGAAAACGCGAGATGTTGAGAGAATGAAGGGCGGTGAAGCGAGGGGGGGCAAGGGAAGAGGAAAGGGGAAAGGATATACGCGAGAGGCCCGCACCGGGGCAAACGCGGCGCAAAAGCAAGGCCGACACGAGTCAGAAGAGAAGGAACAGTAAAATTGTGGAGAATGTGTCTATACACACACACACACACACACACACAAAGAGAAGCGAACGCTCGTGTGTGTTGGTACGAGCGAAAAAGTAGCGAACGGCAAGGCAGCAGGCAACATCATCGCGGGGCATCGGGCTCTCTGGCCTAGATTCGAGCCAGAAGACCTGCTTTCTAGCCAGCATTTCTCTTTATCACCGCGAACGGACCATGCATTTTCATCCTGTCGCCTTTTCATCTCTACTTTATACCTCCACTTTCGTACGGAGTGCACGAAATAAGAAAAAAAAAAAAAAAAAAACGTTCCTCCTCAACATTCATCTTTGTGGAAGAAAAAAAAAAAGGAAAAAAAAAAAAAAAAATATCTCACGCGCTCAAGAGAGATATTCGCAGGATAAATAGATCGCGAAATTTCAAAGAGAAAAGTCTTTCTATACGCACTCTTATCCTCGGGATCCATTGTTCGCGAGATATTCGCGAGTCATCGGTGCGACAGCCAATCCGGGACGACGTTGGACTCCGGGCGAAGAGTGGGGGGAGGGCCCGGTAGCCACTCCCATTCGGTCGGATTCGATCGCGAGATTGGCTCATTAATTATCGTCTATTATGATCGATTTTCCATCGGATTTTGCTCTTTCGAATGCGCTCGAAAAATGACGGAATGATTATTCAAAAGGGAAAACAAAAATTTCGCCGCTTTTTAACGTTTTTCTTTCTCTTTTTCTAATTTCTCGAAATACTACAGCAGTCACTCGAGTGGAAAAAAAAAATATATATATATATATTTAAGCATAATCCTCTCGGACCACGGATCGAGAGAAAAGTATAAAAATAAATCCAAAACGTTTTCGAAGCTCGGGAGGTCAAGGTCGGGAAAAAAGGACCGTGAATTTTGGAATCGTAGATAGCGAGCGTACCAACGAAAAAAAAATATCTCTTTTCATTTTTGTTTTGTTTTGTTTCTTCGATGAAATGAATTGAAAAATAATTTTATCATAGCTCAATCAATAACGAAAGAATTTTCGTCATCGCGATTTATAACTATTCGGATTTTAATACACTTGCTGCACACATTTTCACCGTTAAACTTTCCATTAGCTTTCGAGTACGTGGTGGCTCTTTTTGTCTCTCTTTCTTTCAGAAAGCCTGTGCGTGTGTGTGTGTGTGTGAGAGGCTCTCGCGCGCCCGCGCGAGCGAGCACTCAGGGGCCTTGTTAAACTCGTTCTCTCCGGTTCCGCTTTAACGGTACTACAACTCCCTCGACTTCGAGAATTACTATATATATGTGCGTGTGTATATACACTCTCCACTCCTGTTCTATATATATATACGCACGACGTACGCTCGAATTCGTATTAATATTAAATTGGCAACATAATTAAACGTTTGATTCGAAATATTTGTTTTAAATATACGAAAAAAAAAAAAAAAAAAACAATAATTGGTGTACAGGAAAGAGCAATTTGCACGATTTCTGTGCTCGTGGCCACGAAATTTGTCGTTTTCTTGATCAAACATCTAAGTTTAACGAGAAATCGAAGATTTTGTGGCTCGTTGGTTACTGGAAAACGATTTTTTCTTTTTTTTTCTTCAATTTTTGTAAATACGAGATTTTGTCGAATCGATTATTTTTCATGAATTTTGTTGAGTTACGAATTTAGACAGGAATCTGATTATTTTGAGCGAGTTTCCGGAATGGTTGGTAAAACGTTCGAAAACGTGCTCGTACACCCAATTTGCAATGAGATTTGACAGCTCCAATGAAATATGAAAATTCGAACGTTTTTTTCTTTTTGAATAATAAAAACTGATCGAAATATTATGGAAGGATAAAATAGAAAAATTATTTGACACTTCCGGTGGAAGATTCAATGAAAGAAAATAAAATCGATCGAATACTAGCGAGAATCTGTCAATTATTGGATTTACGGTAGGAAATGAAATTGGCAATATCAATCAAAAATATTGAACTCTAAAATAAAAAATAAAATTCATTAGATACTCGGTGATATTTGTAGATTTATGACTTTTATGATTTTGCGCGTGAGCGCGTGTACGCGTTTAAGGTATACGACGATGAGATTCGCGATGCGGCCATGGACCTCATCGCGAAGGCGGTCGCGGCGTGTGGCTCATTCACGATTAAGTATTGGATGAAATCATGCACGTGACCTACCGTAATTCTCGCGGTACGTCTCTCGTCTCGTCTCGTCTATATATCTATATATATATATATCTCTGTCTCTTTTAACGTGACACATATACATTTACAGATACATACAGGCTTGCATACGCGTTTATAAAACTTCGGTGACTACGAAGCAGTGGGTTCGAAACGTTAACGCGGGAATCGAGAAAGCATACACACACTCACACTACTGACCTCGATCCACGATCGTCTTTACTGCCCTCCAAAAAATGGGTTTTACTTGAAAAAAAGAAAGAAAAACAATCGATCGCGATCACCGATATATTTAGAAGCGTCAAGTTTGCGAATAAAAAAGAAATTACAGCCAAAATCGTTTTGAAATTTTTCGATTTAATGCTACGATTTTTTATTTATTTATTTTTATTTTTTCGTCACACTGATAATATTTTCGATTTTCGTGAACAACGCGTTGATCCTGTTGACACTCGTCATTACGAAACGAATTGTATTTTAACGAACAAATCCAAATCGTCTTATCGATATTCCCGCGTTTCTCTCATCGAACCAAAACACAACATTCAGCACGTTGCCTGTCAAACTCCCTAAGCAAGCCCGCACTCTCTCTCTCTCTCTCTCTCTCTCTTAGCGTCTCGGCCTCGCTCACGGATGCGATTTCAAGAGGCACGTTTTTACTCGTGTCAAATAAACCGAGATCGCTGATTCGCACCAATTATTATTCATTTTCGTAACTAATTCGTGGATGAAAAATTAAAATTTCTCTTACCTTACCATGACCTCACCCGCGAGTGACTTGATTTTTGTGATTCCAGGACGTCACTGACGTCCAACGCTTTACACAATTTATCGGCTTCGTTCCAACTATTATTTACGTCCGAATCCGTATTCACCGCTTTTTTTGTTCACACTTAATTTTCAACTGTTATGTAGCGTATCCGAACACTGAAATTCCGAGTGAGAAAAAAATCTTTTTGCAAATGCACGATTTAGTCTATACGTGTATATATATATTTTTTTTGCAGAAATTTTCGAGAACAGAGCTCTCGTTCACTTTAATTTTTATTTCACAACACAACGTTTCTACGAATTTTCGAATTGTTTTATTTTTTCGCGCCAAACACTGCACTGTCAGTTCGGTTAAAGATGCGCGATACAGAAGACGATTATCTTAGGATCGTCTTAGCTGAATTTCCCTGATGATGCACGAGTCACAGTATTTTTGATCCGATTGTTAAATCAGGTTTAATATCGCATTTGGTTTATTCGATATATTTTTATTTTGACACACGAGCACACCGCGCGTGTGGGGCTCAACCCCGTGATGGCGGCTAACAACAGTAGAGGAGGCGCTGACTACGCTCTGTGTCGTCGTCCCATCAACGTGAGAGAGCTTCGAGACTTTGCGGCTCATGAGCGCGAGGATTTCTCTGTTGGCGCGGCAGCGGTAGCGGCGACGGCGGCGGCAGCAGCGGCAACGGCGGCGGCGTTTTGCCCGTTTGTGTGTTTCGAAAGGAGAAAGAAGAGGGAAAGGAGGGGGGGGCACACCGTAGCGTTTGCGGACGGTGGCGCAAAGCGATTAAGCGATTTTGTTGTGGACTACGATTCTTCCTTCAAGCTCTCTCTCTTTTTCTCTCTATCTCTAACTCTCCATCTCCCTCCCTTACGACTTTCCACTTCTCTCCCGAACGCTTCCCTTTCGCCTCACCCGTCGGCTGCGCTACGCGGTGAACTACCGAGCGAACGGAAACCAACCATTTTCCCCCGCCATCTTTTCATTCGACGCTCCAACGTATAGGCGTCTCCATCTCTCGAGCAGATCTCGGAGGTAGAAATTTCTCGCGACGAGAGCGACGCGATCACGATGCAGGACCGTATTTCATGACAAATATTTATCAACCACAATGGAATAAAAAAATTTTCAGCAAATCTTTCAGTCATCGTTCAGGGATTGTTACTCAAAAGTTAACGACCATTTTTCCTGCTCCATGAAACTCCGTATTTTCTATCAACACGCGTTATATTTGGTCAGTAATACTTGAGAAAAAAAAAAAAAAAAAAACAATCGAGCAGGGCTACCGTCCGACATTGGCCGCTCCTGAAACAAGCTGCCTCAGCCTTTATCCCTACTCCTTCGCATCGAGCTGCGCACTGACCCGTTTGGCGTCTACTGCGCCGCGTCTCCCCACACAAGAGGCACGGTTTCCGTTCATCCCGGTGCAAGCTGGCCACAGGCTCGACGATCGTTAACGCGTAGCTTTACGGCCATTGTGTAAAAAGAACCCACGACGCTCGGATAGTGCACGCCGAGGACCGGACCAGCCGGACGCGTAGTTTTTCCTTTAAGAATTTTCCTCTTGTGATATTTAGACTGTGCCAAGGTAGGTGAGTACCGATATCAACAGACATACGCAACAACTATTTATTTAAAATTTTATACTTTTTTTTTTCTTGTTTTGAAATATCAAATTTATGACGAAATTCGGGCTATGGTGTGTAGGAAGTGGCTACGAAGTTTGTGTGCAAAATTGAGGTCGTAATGAGGTTCGCGAAACGCCGCGTCCCCCCCCCCCCCCCTCTTCCGCCATTTTCGTGATTCAGTGAGGCTTTTCCGCAATAGTGAACTTTTTTCCAGTAAATGCGAATGCTACGATCTGTTTATAACTATCTACCCCCCGACTTGAATTCGTCACCCGAAAGCACTCTGTCGCGTCCGTTTTTTTATTCCCTCATTTGTTGAGATCGAGCTTTTTCGACATGTCGTCGCCATTTTGTTTCTCAACGTGCTCGAAACGTCGGCCATTCTCTACGTGTCCTCCGGCTCGTAGGATAATGCAACGTAACAACAGGATTCTGATCCAAACTTTCTCTAGAAATATCTATTATATAGAATTACGTTAAAACCTTGATTCATTTATTTCACGTGCCCACGTTTTACGGAACTTGATCATTTTTCGGCAAATTTTGAGAAAATCGCTTCAATCGAGCCAATTGTAATTATTCTAATAATAATTTATTTTTCGATATTGTCAAGTGTCTCTTTGGCCTTGTCCAAATTTTCCAAAAAAAAATTCTCAAAACGCCACACTTTTATTTTGTTGTTTTCGATTTATTTCGTAATTTGTTGAAAAAAAAAAAAATGATGGTATTGTTTTTGAAAACTCCCCTCCCAATGAATATTGCAACGATTGCAGTTAGCTAATGAGAGAACCTTTTGGGTTCTCCACCCGGCGTCGTTTCTTTTCCATCCCCGTGTTTTTTTTTTTTTTTTTTTCATCCGACGAAAAAAAAAAAGAAAAGTCTAAAAAGATGGCGCGATGAATAGAAAAATTGAAGTTATTATTCGAGTATACAAAGCTTATGCTGGTTCAGAGTTCCTGTTACCGCTCAGTGGGTTTTTTTTTTACAACAGTTTTTTTCTTTTTTTCCCCCCTTACGTTGGCCTCTTTTCCGGGGAGATTCGACGCTGCTCGCGCGCTCTCTAACGGCAAGCTTCGGGCGTTGCTCGTTCACGCGCAACGCAGCAGCGCGGCATCGCGCCATTGTCGAAGTGGGCAGCGCTCGAGGCGCACACGCCGTGTGGCAACTGAGACTTTTTTTTCCCCCCTCAGCACACACAAGACGCCAACGGTTATTCAGTGTTTTCTTTAGTATTATTATTATTTTTTTTTCTCAAAGTAATTTCTTGTTTAAAATTATTCACAAAGTTTTGCGCCAATATCTCGAAGCTGTGATATTAACATTCGTCTTTTTGTAATACACCATATTAGGTGAGTGTCACGATCATAATTAAGAAATTTTGCAAACAATTTTCGCACGCACGTTTTGCCTCCTATTGATTACGCCGGGTTCAGCCGTTTTTTTTATCTTCTTTTTTCCTCCTTTTATCCACACATTCGCGAATCTCGATAAATAACGATCGAAATGAATAATACAAGGAAAATGTGGTTTTTCCCGGTGAAAGTGGACGTTTGAGATTCCATATTATTAGTCCGGACGACCTTTTCATGGGAGAAAAAAAAAGAAACACTTTGTATACATTTTTTTATTTTTCGAGATCGTACTCCGTCAATCTTTTCTCGTTCGATCGATAATATATTTGTCGTGTCTCGCGTCGGGCCGGCCGCGATTAGAAATTTTCATCGTAATTTTTCGCCATCTTGTCCGGGCGGGACTCAGTAATCCGCCATGTTGAGTGCCCCCGATGTCGCGGTTTCCAGTCGTTCATGTTGCGACCGGTTAAGAGCGGGTCGCGCGACGGTCGGGATGGAAAAGGGGAAAAGAGAGAGAAACAAACAACAGGCATCTGTCGAGGTTTCTTGTCTCTCTCGGGTGGGGCAACGAGAATACGCGTCTCTGCTATCGAGACTAAAACTCCAATGGACAAAAGAGAGCGGTTAGAGAAGTGACGAGGGTGGGGGGGGGAGGGGAGGGAGCATAAAACCGAAAGAAAATGATAGTGTTTTTTTGCTTCTTCTGCTTCATCAAATCTGTTTGAACACTTGAAATCGCGAGCTTTTCAAACGCTATCAAATTCAACCTGATTAGCCTCCGACGAGGTAAAATACTCTGCCAATTGCTTATGCAATTCTATCAATATGTCGTATCGCTTATCGAACGAAAAATTCTCAACTCCCCTCGATTATTTTAGCGCCAGCCTCGCGCTAACCACCACCACCACCACCCTTGACGCAACCGTGATCAATCTTTGCGCGTTTGCGCGTGTACTCGTCGTTCGATCGATCATTCCCTGTACATCATATACTTCGCTCTATATTGCCAAATACCATTAATCATTTTTAACTCGATCCGTACCCTCGATCGTCGACTAATTATTAATCGGGACTCTAATTTTTTCAGTTTTTCTACAACTTTGTTTATTTTTTTTTTTTGTTTTTTTTTTTTGTTAATCAATTTTTATCAAACGCGATTCCATCACCGATGGATGTGCAAAACGATGTGAAATTTTTTTTTTTTTACGCGTTCTGATTCGACAAGCTGAAACGGATTCAGGGTTACAATTGTGCAATAAATTTCATAACGGTTTCAATAGAATTTTATTTTGGGAAAAAAAAAATTAAATAGGAACGTGATCGAAATTGATTTTTTGAAGTTTAATATTTTTTTTTAAATTCGCAATTCGTTTGAATTTAATGGTAAAAAAAAAGAGGAAAAAAAGGGTTGATGAACATGGTTAATTCTTTTTGCTCCGATATATCGCTGATTAAATATGGCGAATGGAATTTCATGTCACTTAATATCGAATGAAATGAGAAAAAAAATAAAAGAAGCGGGTCTGCGAGAATTTGGTAGCCGCCCCTGCAGGGTTCCGCCGAGTTTCTCCTCGATGAGTGCGCAACGAACTTGCGCAGAAACCTCTTCTCTATGTACTTTTTATCCATCTCTCGTTTCTCTCTCTCTCTCTCTCTTTTCACCTCTCTCGGGAGGTCCTCAGCGAGTAACCATTTCGGTTCGATGTGCGCATGCGCGGTGCTTGCGCGTCCTCCCGCATCATCCCCACCGCGTTATTACCAAGAGACGCCAGAGAGGCCTCGAGATTTTGTACCGTTAGGACACGCACAAAGGAAAAAGGCCAGACGATCTCCGACGCGGTTTGCATCATACAGCCATTTTGGAAGCTTCTCCCGGTCGTCGACAAGCTTTTTTCACGTAATAAACAACACAGAAAATAGCCATCAAAGAGAGAAAGAGAGAGAGAGAGAGAGAGAGAGAGAGAAACAATCGCAACGGAGATTCGGCTCACCTTTTTTTTCCCACGGTTATCGTTCAACGTTTATTTAAAAAAACGACCAATAATCTACGATGTAAATTCGATCGATAAGAAAAATGAATTAATTCCATCAAAAACTAAACACGACGAAAGCGATAAAGCGGAATTTTTTTTTTTTATATAAATTCCTATACGGCCAACCACAAACTTCGTATCACACGCCCACGCACCATCGGCCAGATGTACAAATTAATCAAAAGACGAAGCAGACGAAGATAATATCTGATTAACGCGTGTCTCCAGCGAACCTCCTCGACTAAACGATTTCGTTTATTTTCTTTTCATTTAATCTCTTCCTCCTTGGTTCTCTTCGTTCGATCTTCATTCACGTGGACTCTATTTTATTTTTTATTACGAAAAAACAACAGAAACGAGGGAACGAATAAAAGATGGAGGACGACCAGCAGTTCTGCCTAAGGTGGAACAATCATCAGAGCACGCTCATACAAAACTTCGACACACTCCTAGAGAGCGGCACGTTGGTCGACTGCACCCTGGCAGCGGAGGGGAAGTATCTAAAGGCCCACAAAGTGGTCCTCTCCGCGTGCAGTCCGTACTTTGAGGTAAGCACAGTTTTTTCACACACATCCTTATTCCCCCTACTCCCCCCCCCTCCCTCTTCTACTTTTCTCTTTCCTCGTCCCTCCCTCCCTTTTTCCTTTTTCGCTCTTTCGATTATCTCCAATTTTCTAACACGATTTTTATCATCTGTTATCATTTTCTCTCTCACATTCCAGACAATAATCTTTATGCTACATTAATATTCCAGTTACCGAGACTAAATAATTACGAATTATCGTTCATTGCCATCGCGTCGAGTATTCTTTTTTATAATTACAAACTTCATGAATCGTTACAAATCTTTTATTCATTTTCAACTTGAAGTTTCGTCAGTCAAATACGAGGGTTCGAGCAAAATTTGAGAGTATAAAGAACAAGATTTTATTTAGATAAATCTTCGTATTGGAAGATCGAAATGACAGTTATTTCGAACAATTAATGACCTGAGAAGTTTCGATGTCGCAATTTTTTAAGATCGGGGGAAAAGGCCTTAAGGCTGAGTTTTCTCTCTCTCTCTCTCTCCTCTTCGTACCGTTCTCGCCTTTCCTTTTTGGTACTGGCGTTCGTCTTGGCGTTTGGGTAAGAGTTAGATCAATACTGAATAGAGAGCAAGAGAGAGAGAGAGAGAGAGCTAGCGCGAGCTTGTGAGAGACAAAGAGAGCGAGAGAGAAAAAGGTTGAGGCTGAAACAAGATGGCAGTCGGCGAGAGTCGTTCGGTTGGTCGAACGAGAGAGGGGAGCATGGCCGACAGAATGAGTTCCCCCTGATCAATACAGGGAAAGCAAGATGGCCGATTTCCAGGGCATGAGTGCCCTGGGATTTTCGCCTGTACGGCAGAGGGCGTACGGGAGGGGTGTTCTCATTTTCACCGCTCGCTCGTATATCCATATGCATCAAATCGATCGAAATTTTCATTGTTCGAGCCAAACCAGACACATTTTTTTTTTCTATTTTTCATATCTGCCTCAATCTTTCTCGTTCTTTATCGTTTTGGATCTTACTAAATAAGGCATCTTCATTGACAATATTTAAAAAAGTTATAAAATACAGCAAATTTGCTGAAATTTTGTTCTCTTTTGATCTCTACTTTCTCTTTCCATATGTGAATCTTGTAATTTTGTAAGCGGTTCAGAAAAATCAAGATTTTTAGTTTTATTATTGCTTTGGAGTCGTCCAAGTTTGGATTCGTCGAGATGATTGTATGAAACTTGTTTCGTAATTTAGTCTCCGAAAAAGGCCACGATTATGGTGTCTCGCGTTTTTCATCCCAATTTCCTCCTCTTTTCCTCACTCTTTTCTGTCGAAAAAAGTACACAAAACGTTTTCATATCGAACTTTAGTAAAATATGTTTGTTTTCTTTGAATTTACAGGGCCTCCTCAGCGAACACTATGACAAGCACCCTGTCTTTATATTAAAGGACGTTAAGTTTAAAGAACTGAAAGCCATGATGGACTACATGTACAGGGGAGAAGTAAATATCTCCCAAGACCAATTGGCAGCACTCCTAAAAGCCGCCGAGTCATTGCAAATAAAAGGTCTCTCGGAGAGTAAAACGGGCGGCAATAACGGCAGCAAAACAGACTCATCGAGGCAACAACAAAAAGTCGTAACACAGCCTACGGCACCGTCGTTGGACATTCCACACGCGTCTTCCGGTCTCACAATAGAAAAGAACAATAAAGTTCCTAGGCAGAGTATGGCACAGAGCTCCGTCGGTGACTTACCTGAAGACTCTGCAAGTCCCCAACTACCTAAGGGGCTCTCCTCCAGGTTAGAAAAATCAAAAATTATCAAATAAATAAATAAATGAGAAAAAAATCGAAGAGAATAAAAAGTAATCTCGCAAATATTGAACTTGAAACTCGATTTTCTTGAATTTTTGTATCAAAATTTTTTCAAGTTATAAAATCTGAAAAAATATCCATAAAATCATCGTTTATTTCGATTAAACGTTTTTGCTCGTTTGCTTCAACAGGGAAGGCTCGCAAAGTCCGACTTCAAGGAAAAGAAAAAGGTTCAGAAGAAGAAGCGTCGGGGATGACAATTCAATCGAAAACCATGATGCGTCTAATTCGAGTGATATGCCACAACAAACGAGCGTACCTTTATTCGGTATTACTCCAATTGCTGATGAAAAGACTCATACCGATCAGACCGATCCTCTCGGCAGATCGGCGCTTATGCAACAGCTGACCAAACCCGCCGAAGAAACGTTACAAGTGAGTTTATTCAGTCGGTTATTTCGAAGGTTTTTTGTTGTTGTTGTTTTTTAATCAAAATATTCGTCGATTTCACTGGCAAACATGCACAATAAATCTAATTCGTGGATCCACGCGTTTTCTTTTTTTTCTTCTCGAAAAAAAAAAACGCAGTTACCACTCGAAAAACCTGAGCCTACCGAAAGCTTGATCGAGCCAAAGTCCGAGTACCTGGAGGATAAAGAGGAGAGCGTCGAAGACTTGACGTTCGACGATGACATGAACGACCTCAATGAAATGGAACAAGACAACAACAGAGCCGGCCCGTCCCACGATCCCTCCCAGCATCCCGGTAAGAAAAACTTTCGACTTACTTCACATATCTTCATTCTTCTCTTCATACTTCCGTTTGTTTATTGCGTTTAAAACAATACACTCGGATCTTTGCTCGCGATCATGACATTATTTATTTTGGGTTATGGAAACTTCGTCGATTGCGATATTTGGATAAACGTCAAACGAGAACAGTTATTCGAGCAAAATCTTAGCACGAAAAAACGATCAATGCAAACACCCCACACACTTGCGATCGCTCTGCCCCCCTCCCAATTCGCTCAGGGTTACTATCAAAATGAACAAGAAAACGAAGGCCTGCAATCGATATTCGAGATGTAAATTCGATCTCTTTCTTTTTTTTTTTTTCCTTAACGAATAAAATTCTATTCGAGATCTTTTTCTCTCGCCTTACACCTTTTCCCTTCGATTTAAACGGGTCGCGTGTTCTTCTGGCCGACACTAGAGATTGGGTTTCCTCGTTGCAGGTGGGGGGGCGATCTCGCGGTATCGCGGTACGAGATCCGGCAATACGATTGCCGCTGGTACCGTTGTTGGCGGTGGTGATGCACGATGGGCATCTCATTTCCTCGATTATAATAAAAAATCGTCAAACACGAGACGTCCACGTCCGGACGTTGACGTAGGCGCGTTGCTCAAATCATTGGCCAACAAACAGGGACGAAAATATAGCTTAGACTCGGTTAAAATGTCACTGGAAGCGATATTGCAACAGGGCGTTAGTACCACCCACGCATCCGAGATGTACGGTATTAATCGATCGACCCTTCAGTTTTATTTGAAAAAATTGAACGTCGTCAGACGTCGTTGGAGACAACCGGCGACCCTCGTGCCTCACAGACAGTCTTGAATCGTCTCGTTGTCAAGAATTAATCGAACAATCAAACTTATTCGCGTTTCGAGATAGAAAGCCTAACAACAATGATCCGGCGACAAAACGACTTATTCATTTTATAAATGTTTTTTTTTCTCTCTCTCTCATTTTGTCTCCTTGGAAATCATCGAATAACTTATTTTTGAGCTAAGCTAATTGAGTGTCTTGGAAAATTCGTTTGTCGTTGATCCTCGCACCGGAATGCTCGTGGCATTGAAATTGGCATTGTTGGAAAACAACGATATTTTCAATTCGGTCATTCTCGTCTCCGTTGACACTAGAAAACAAAAGCTCTTTTCGCTGCATTCCAACGATGCTATATTCAACAATTACTGTTTTGCTATACTCTCTCACTTTGTAAACGATCCAAGAGGTACTCTTGATCCAAGAAGTCTCGACTCTGATATTCTCACCGATTCGGTATTCTTCGATGCTTGAATCTCCGATGAATTAGAGTGACACGATAAAATCTGTATAAAATAGGCTGTGTTTAACATTCGTCGGGAAAATATTCGTAGGAAGTATAAACGAGTTAGAAAGGCTTGTTAAAGAGCCGTTAAGACTCTTGGCGTGTGTGAGTGTTTGTAGATATCTCGTGTTACTCGGAACGTTACATAGATTGTACAAAAATATTGTCAACACTCGATTATTGTCTCGAAGTAATAAACTCTTTTTTTTTTTTTTGCTCCTCGACTCCATATTCACATCGACGACGTTTGCAAACCCGAAACATTCGTTCTCACGTAATTTTAAGTTATTTTTCACTTTATTTTTATTGATAATTTTGTACTCAAAATTTTCGCCAACGTCTAATAGAAGTTGGCTCTCATTTGCTTTCTCTCTTTCGCTCGTTGGTAGAATAAATTCGAGCAATAATCCTACTGACTGGTCCATTATTTAACTGACCCTTCAGTGTGGAAACGGTTCGATACACAAAATTCATGAAAACCTAAATAAATGATGAAAAATTGAAAAATAAAAGTCCATTTCATTCGTTCTGCGCTTTTCTTTTGTCATTTTTTATTGAAAAAAAAAAAAAATAAGTCTGCTGGAATTTCCGGGCTTTTTACTCATACGAGCACGATTGTGTTTCTCTGTTTTGGTGTTTTTACAACGGAATTACAACGATCAGGTCTCGCAGCGTGGCACGTTACAGGAGATCGAAGTAACGCGGGTGGCAACGTTGGGTCGGTAGCTGGTGCTCCAGGAGCCACGGACGAGGTGTTCCTTGCTGCCCAGGAGGCCGCTCAGGCCCATCGCGACTCTCAAGGTAGGCTCATCCTCGTCAATTATCAATCGCCTATGGCCCCCGTAACAATAGGCACTCGCGAAATTAGTTCGATCAAATATCAAAGTCAAATCGTGCTCACTGCCCTCTCAACGTTCTTGCTGAAACAGTCGCTCTTTAAAAGCGATCGAACAAACGAAAGAAAATTTTCAGACGTTTGGGAAGGAAAAATCAAAGTGACAAAATTCATCGCGTTTCATAGCTCGCGCGCCTTCAATCCAATGAGTGTATAAAATTCGAATTACATGAAATATTCAAATAAAAAGAAAAAAATACCGAGAAAAATTTCGATAAATAACAGTAACCAAACGCTCATTCGATACAGGCGTTCTCGTTGCACCGTCCTCTTGAAAGTTTGACTTTTCAAAATTCTTTTTATTGATCCAGGGTCGTATAGATGATTGAAATTTTGACCTTGGATTCTCAAGTGCCAATTGCGCAGGCGGGTCTAGGCCTCTATATTGCGAATAAATTATTGAATCTTAAACGCTGACAAACAACGTGGCGCAATTTGAGACGATTTGAGATCTCTCGGTACGTTCAAGAGTAGCACGGTCTCTGAAAGCATAGAAAATTAGAGAATAAAAACAAAGCAGAAGTACAAGATATATTAGAACACGAGGAGGAGGCTTATGGAGTATAGAATTATTAACCGTTGCAAACATGCGTCGATACTCTCTCTTTTTTGTTTTTTTTTTACCTAATTCTTTGCCATGTATATGAAAACACTTTTCTTTCATTCTTAAGGAGATAACGCGATGCGAGCGTAGGCCCAAACGACTCGAAACTAATGTCGCGTATCCATTTTTTATATTTTTTTCCACCGATTCGGAACTTCGATCTTTTCAAAACAATTTTATTTATCGTTTTTTTTTCTTCTTCTTTCTTTCATTATTTCGTTCGTTACAAGTCTCGCAACGCGTATTCTCCGCCTCTCTCTCCTACGTGAGGAAAACGCGCGGCACGAACGATCGTCGGAGAAGCACATCGGAGAGAAAAAAACAAAAACAGCACCGTGATTTTCTTTCACACACTCGGTACGACACACGGCACAGGCCTACGAAATATCGACAGACTTATAAAGCGCTGTTCTCAGCCTCGGAGGATTAGGCTCGACAATCCGCACAATCGCGTAATACACGGATGACTCACGAATCGCGCGTTATTCAGACTCTGACCGGTACGCGACGCTCGTCGTTCCTGCATCGGAGAAAATCCGCGAACCGAAATGAAGAAGAAATAAAAAAGGAAAAAAATCACAGCGAGCTACTCGGTTTTTGGAGTTTCCTTCGCGACTATTTCGCGCATCGATGCAACAACACGCTGAAATAAAACTTGGCCGTTTCGTAATCGCTGCCCTAACGCGTGAAATTTCGTTGGAACGCGTTCCCACGAAGAGAGGAGAATAAAATAACGAAATAAAAAATAAAAAAATGACTCGTTGGCCTTGAGCTTTGTACGGAATCTACGTGACAAAATAACTCGCCGTCTATCGCGAATTCAACAGGATAGAGAAACGCGCTATCGAGAGCCTCCCCTACCAACCAGTCTCATTCTCAAATAAATCAAACCCCCCCCCCCCCCCTCTCCCCGCGCAACGAGATACGATCAGGCTTCTATAAACGCAACGGTACTTTTCGAGCCGGAAACCATCTCGACAGAGGACAAAAAAACCTCCATGGGGCCGCCCCTGAGCAATGGAATTTTAGGGATAGACTCTCTCGAATAGATCGTCAAGAGAGTGAGAGAGACAGCAACGAATCAGCATTCGATAAGAGAAAATCTGCCGCGCCGGTGACCCAGATTGTAATACGAACGCGCGACGACGTGGCAGCGAGAGCTCCAGAGGCCGATGAACTCTCTCCTTCGTTGCCTCTCCCCCCCCCCCCCTCAATCGTTTTACGCGATACGTTTACACGGTTGCGCAATTTGTTATCATTTCTCTCTCTCGATAATCCTACTTTTTCACGAGCTCCAATATCATAACGCGAAAATATGAGGGAAAGATTGTTATATTTTTGCCCGAACCTATACGACTTTGATAAAAGCAGCTGGTACGTTTCACCTGCCATTTTTTTTTCTTTTTTTTTTCGAGCAACTACAGCGGTCCGGGATCCGCAGGTGTTTGCAAACTTCTTCTCCGTCTTACGCGAACGAATATCACGCCGTGTACTTTTCATTCGAATATACATTAGCAAATGTTGAGAGGAACGAAGACCAATTTAGGCGATCGCCTATAGAGGACGATCCAACGTGGGATAATAGACAAGGTAAATCGGAGAGAGAGGAGACGACCTCTCCGTCAATGCTAGCGGTAAATGCGATCGAACTTTTTTTTTTTTCAAATCGTCAATTATAATTCAGTACAAGTACATATAGACACGTCTGTTTGACGAGTTTCATTGAAATGGGAGAGAAAGTTTGATTTCCGATGATTTTCATCCAAAGTAATTATCATCGACGTACTCTCACTTCAGTCGAATCATCTTCAACGTTTTTTAAAATTATTTTCCAACACCGTCGTTTCTCTCCCTCTTTCTTTTTCTTCTCGACGTTACCATAATCCGGTAGTGTCGAATTTTTTTTTCTCCCCTCTTTCCCGACGACTTACATTCGTTGGGAGATTTCTCCAGAGGCATTTCAACGCCGATATATTTATCGTGCTAAATTACTCTTCGCACTTTCCATTCACAGCCGTGAATTTTCAACCGTGTATATCTCTCGATTCGTACACTCGTCCGGAGAAACTCGAGTTTTTTTTTTATGCAAACGCATTTCAAAGACACGAGCTTTTATCCAGCGGAATTTTTCTCCGCGATCCCACGATCTACGCTTCTGCTTATTCTCATTTCGAAGTTTCACTCGAACTCGATGATTCATCCACATTCCCCCCCGCCGCCTGCTCGCTCATACGCGTTTGATGAATATTTGAAAACGAGACGAATTTATATGTCATGAAAACCAAGACGTGTGCTCGCTCGCATTGATGGCGAAGGTCGTTTCGTTATCACCATCAGAGACTCGATGTTACCTTGAATCGGGTTTTTCTTTTTTTTTTTTAACGCGAGAATTTTCAGACACTCGTTCGTATTCTAATCACACACGGTGGTTACGAACGTTTATTTATTTTTTTTTGTCAGTGACTTTATTATCCGATCATATCTCGTTGATTGAACTTTCGTATTGAATACTTTTCGATAATATCGCTGCGCGCGATCGTTGACTGGAACACACGAGAACTGACACGAATTCCAAAAGTCAAAGCAGCGAGAAACGTTTCAACGGATTTGTAGTAAAAAAAAATATATATTGCGCCACGTTGCGTGCTGCGAGTAGTTTGGCAAAAAACCAAAGACTTTTGATTTCACGTGACCTTTTGTTTTTTTTTATATATTTTTTTTTTTTTTTTTTTTTTTTTAAATCTTCGCGAGGAAAGTTCGTCGACGAAAAAGGCGGATTTTTTTTTGTTTCTTTCATAACCGTTGAAAAGTCCGCCTCGTTCGCGCCACGAGCCTTGCCTCCTCCCCGAATATCCGCGTACAGAGTAAACAAAAAAAAAAGTCTTTATAAGAAAAATCAACCCTCGAAACCCCCAAATCCACCCTCGTAGTCGTGTTCGTGTTATTTTTCTATGTTGGTAGTCGATACATATTCATTTCAATATATATATGTATATATACGCACACCTATTTTCACATACGTGTGTGTGTATACGTCATGAGTAGTGGAAAAAAAAAAAAAAAAACAAAAACAACAAAAAAAAATACAAAAAGGAGGATACTCTTGGATATAATCGTGACGAAAACGTCACGAGAAATCACACGCAATGCTAAAAAATATCCGTTCACACAAAAGCGAGAGAGACACAAGAAATGAAAAAAACAAAAAAAAAAAGTATTTATTGGGTGGAATGACACGTGGACGATCAATCATTTCACACAAATAGCAACCCTCGACTTTTATTTTTTTCATTTGCACGAAAGGGGCAAGGGTTGTGTACCTTCGATAAGTATATTCTCTCGGTTTTTCATTCCTTTGTCCTACCGCGAGCGTGCTTGCGATTCTCTGCTTCAACATTATTTTATTCCATATCATATATATACAGATACTTCGTGATTAAATATCGTGATTTGATTGTGTCTCCACGTTGTGTCGATCTCCATTTTCGTTGAGCTCCGGAATGACACCCTCCTCTTTCGAGTTATCGAAAAACTTGTATAATTGAAGTTTCATCTCGAGGACGATTGTGTGAACGAGATATTACGAATATATATCCATTACGTTGTGCCGTTTTATTTGAATTTTTTTTTCTCTCTCTTCTTTATTTTTTTTAATTTTTTTTTTTTTCTTTCGTTACTTAATTTATTTTACAATACCTTGTTATACGTATTTCGTCTTGCATGTCACGCTTCCTTCGGTAGTGTAATTACATCTTAACTCACAGAGGCACGCGCGCGTCTCGCAAGGGCACGTTATTAAAATATATAAATATAAAATCGTCTATATTTATATATATATTTACCTTTCGTAAATACAACACAACACGGCTCATTGAAAGTATGCAAACGGGGTTGGTGGTGGGTGAGCTATTAAAAAAAAAAAAAAAAAACAAAGGCAAGTACGAAAATGTAAAACACCAGCAGCTATCAAATCGAATGAAATATTCATCTCAATTCTCCCACGTTTCATGTGCCCTCCCTCTCTCCCTCCCTCCCTACCCTTTCTCTACCGATGATGAAAAAAATCGCGTTTTTTCAATTTCATGCGAATACGCGCGTGCCCTCGAAATCATTCGAACAAACGAATATATGTATGTCTGCGTATATTTATATGCGTATACACGAGCCATGAACACGTAGGTTTTTACGTATATACTTATACACACACACACACGTATATCAATCGTTTACTTACTCACTTACTTACTTTTTTTTTGTTTTTTTTTACATTTTTTTTTTTTTTTTTTGGCTAACCCATGTGTACATAATTCGCTTCTTTGTTCGTAACGCATATACATCAAAAATGTTTGATTAACCCAAATCACAAATATATTTTATATGTATATATATATATATATATATTTACTGTTGTCACATATATATATTATATATTTATAAATATATAAGAAAACTTGATATTATTCCATACGACTATGTATACATATGATCTCTTAATATGTATATGTATATCTATTTATATTCGAGAAAGGACAGAAAAAGAAAGATACTGAAGAAAAATAATGAGAATTTCATGTATCGATTGAAAAAGAAAAGAAAAAGAAAAAAAAAAGAAAGAAAATACCTCGGAATAATGAAATCTTCGTATTATGTTACGAAATATAACGTGTCGACGTTACGATACAAATGTTTGTTTTGTTTGTCATGAAATTTCGATACTGTTTCATCAATGTTATATTATTATACGTATTATGGTTTGTTTGTTTTTTTTTTAATCTTTTTTTTTTTTTTTTTTGCCTTTTTGTTTCTCGTAATATACTCTAGTGATAGCGGTTATAATTCATGATATTGTAAACGAACAACCACAATGCTGTAATTTTCATCTGTGTTTCATCGAATTTTTATCGTATGTTATTCTATTTCACCATGATTACCATACTGTGTTCTCTCTCTCTCGCATCATGTATCAATGTGTGTTTTAATGCGTGTGTTTTTCGACACACAGACATACGTGTTTTATTTTTTTTTTTTTTTTTTTTTTTTTTTATTCCACAAAGTGTTTAGAACGAAAGAAGATGTGAAGAGACACGTGCTGGTTTAAACCGGGAACGAAATACACCGCGGATCGATGACGCGGGAGTTTTGCTTCGACACGGACGAGCCATTTCTCGCTCGGGTCGAAACACTCGCGAATATTCTTTCCGCGGTTGATCGATCTCGAAGAAAGAAGAACGAAGAGAGAAGAAAGAAGAAGAAAAAACAACTTTTCGGACGGCTATGCTCGCTTTTTTTTTTTTTTTGCTAGCTGGACGATTCCTAGTGCCTCGAAATTTGTTCTATTTTGCTCTTCAGTGCGCGATTCTTATTTGCATTTTGCAAATTATCGAGTTCGCGCGCTACTTTCGAGCACAGTTTTTTTTTTCTTCTTTGTCTCAATCGGACTACAAGGAATTTCGGGACGACGAGTCAGACAACCGTCGAACTACATGTGCACGTTTTTGCACGAAGGTAACGAGGTAACTCGAGGTATAAAAGGTATAAAAGGTATAAAATAAAAGTAACAAAAGGTAACTGAAGGTAAAAAGGTCAACATTTCAATTCGTGTCAACGTCCTTTCATACTGTTTCAATTGATTCTGTCTCATGTTCTCTTGGTTCTTGATATTACACATTTTTTTTTTTTTTTTTTTTCATGTAAAATGTTTATTTCTTTGACAGGATATGTGGTAAATAATTTTCAAATTTAGATCGACCGACGTTGGTTCGGGCTAATTGTTCTTTTGGTAAGAAGACGATTTCGCATCGAGCCACGTATGTGTCGATATTCTTTATTTGTAAATTGTGACTTCCGTGGACAATTTTTCCGTCTTATATTTCTTCGTTGTTTTGCGAGTCTGTATGAATGCGTGTGTGCGCGCGCGGATGTGTCGAAACAAATTTATCTCTTGTTTCACTTTGGCTGTTGAAAATGTGCAAACTTAGCAAATAACTTGTTGCAATCGTATACTCTTTGTTTTTATTCTTCAACTGGTTTTCACCTGAAGTTCGGTCAACGATTCAAATCTTCGATTTGTCAGCACTTTTTCTTTTTTTTTTTTGCTGATCTTACGTGTTTCAATCGTCTTGGGCGATTTTCGCCGAGACGAGAATTGTTGAAAATTGTTTGTGTTTTTTTTCTCTCTCTCTCTCTCTCTCTCTCTCAACAGGCTCGAACTTCGAGGATTCAACGCATCTTTCTTGTTATTAATTTGAACCTTTTATGATGCTTTTATTTTCAGGTATTTCAAATATTTTTATTTATTTCTACCGTGCTTCGTGTTGTATCGAAGAAATGCAAAATCTCTCTTGATGGTTTTTCACTTTCGACGCTCCAACATGAAGATTTTTTTTTTTTTGAGATCTCCGTCGAAATATCCATTTTGGACGTGATCTTTTTTGTTAGCGGATTTTGGTTGGCAATTTCTTTTGCTCTTCCAATTATTGTCCGTTGACAAACTTAAATTCAGTGCGTGACATCAAAGATTTATCGGAATTTGTCGTCTCGGCGAAGTCGCTACTTTTTTTATGCATTTGGCCGAGACACGAATGACCGAAAGAAGAAAAAAATGAAGAAGAGAAAGCAGAAGAAGAAAGAAACATCGGAAGAAACCTAAGCCAACTGATTTTTCGTAAGTTCAGACTTTTTCTGACTTACGAACTAGTCGATGAAGAAGATGCCTCCGGACAATGAACAGCAGTTTTGGTAACGTATTGGTAACGGTCATGAAATTGGTAAAAATCAAAGGTTTATTGTTTCTTTTTTCTTTAAATTTATGTCGTCGTCGATTATTTTTTGTGCAATTTTGCGACGTTTTGAAATTTACAAATTCTTGCACCACCTTGATTTTCCTCGTTCCTGCCTTGATTCCAAAAATTACCTCGATTTGAAACCGAACGATTGTTTTTTCTCGTGCATTTTTTCTTTACAGGCGATTCTCGACGTTTCATTGTAATAATTTCTTCGATGAATTTTCGAAATTTCGAAAAAAAATCATCGATTTCTCACAATCCCGTTGAATACGGTATTTTTTATTCGAGGGTTTGCGAAGAGCTTCGAGAATTTTTCGGAATTTCAAAAATCTAAATCACCGATGATCGCGTATTAATAATTGATTATTAATCCCCGATCATTTAATTTTATCATGAAAAATCAATTTTTCCAGATTATTCTCTCGCATTTCTTTGTATTTGTATTTTTCAAAAATATAATGTACACTTGAAATATTCTTTTTTACAGGAATCAAGAGACGAAATCTTTCTGTTTTCGATCAATTGTTGACGATCGAATTTTCACAGATTCGTTGAATCTTTGATTTTTATTCGAGGATCTATGGAATTTCGTATACGACAAAAGATCAGAAAACCGAAAGGTTTTTCGTTTTTTTTTTTTTTTTTTTCAGGCAACGGTAACTTTTTGAAAAATGTTTGAAATAACCGATCGACCTAACGAACTGTTTTCTTTCCAGCATAAAAAAGTGATAGTGCACGAAAAACGTAAAACTTCATTATTATTATTTTTTTCTTTATTTTTATCGAGTCCGGATGCGTTAAACAGAAGAAACGAAGACTGGTGTTTGCTAAAATAAATGGTAATGGTAATCAAAGGTAACATAAAAAAAAGGGAATAAGTAAAAGAAGAAAAAAAAAAAAACAAAACAAAACGTAAGTATTGAATCCTGCGCGTTGTATCGGCGCGCAGGGTGAACTTTCTTTACTTCATTCTTTATAAAATGTTTCGTCGTTTTTGAAAACGGTTGTTTATTACTTTCTACAACTTTTTATTTTTTTAATTTTTTGTTTATCAACGAAGGTGTCTACTCGTTTTATAATAAACAAAATGATTCGACATCTCTATTAGAATTGAAACTCATATTTGAAATGAATTTTGATCTCAATCGATTCGGCAACTGTTTTCAAATCGACGCAATTTCATATATATTTCATCGAAATATTCCATTTTTTAATTTTGTATTTTACCCATGTAAACGTGAATCTCCCGAGTTAATGGAGAAAACAAAAAACACTTGGTTCCCACGATCCCGAATCCTTCTGATTTCTTTATTCGTGTCTCGTGTACCGAGAGTTCATTGTTTCCAGCTTCCTCGGCTCATTGATCAACGTCGTCGCTTTTTTTTTTTCCCAATCGATCGAGTGCGAAAGCGAGAGTGCGAATGTGCTGGATTAGGTGAGTGATGAGAATCGAGGCAGACAGGCAGGTAGAAAAATGGTAGAAAAGTCGTTGAATCGATCGGTTGCTTTTTCGTCGAATTCTCAAACGTGGAAATCCCATGGCGCCCTGGGCTTTCTTCTCGTTATTAGAAATCGAAGTAAAATCGACCACGATTCACAACTCTTCGTGCTCATTCACGGTTCACGAGTTTAGGAATTTTATTATTGAAAATATCCGGCTGCGGGATTCGCACGGATATTCTTCAAGAATAAACGAGAAAGATTGAAAAAAGTTATGAATTAATCTCCGAAAAAGAATGTGAGAAACGTGTGAATGTTTCGCATTATTCTGTCACTCGTATTCGAAAAATCTGTCGTAAGTCGAGAAAGATTACGATTTACTTCTCATCGAGAGTCAACAAGAGCTCGGGAAAACGTCAACTCTCAAGATTTCTCATCGACGTCTCAACATCGCGAGGATCTCGTCAAAGAAAAAGAACAAACAAAAAAAAAAACAAATAATTATTCGCTCGATTATTTCTTAGGAAACGTCGAGAAGTTGCTCTACGTCACGATTACAAGTATGCATTCATTTTATTATATCTAAGTTTTTCATAATGTATCGGTTTTTCTCAGTTTTATTGCATCCTTTTATAAATTTGAGTATTTTATTGTACGTGACGCAGAGTAAACTCGATTAAGTACGTTTCGAGTATTAAAAATCTTGAAAAACAGTCTTCAACTGACTAATATTATCATTTTCTCAAAAAAATTTTATATTCACTCAAGTTTTGAGCAGATGTTCGTATTTCGCTCGCACTTTTCGTACATGTATAAGACTTTGCGCAAAGTGTTTGCAATTTGTTACCAACATTACTCAATATTTCGAAAAAATTTTCAACAATTCATTGCAACACATACAATTAGCAGTTTTTGTTTCTGTTATTAATGTTATTTATTTTTGTCGCCGAGAAATAATGTAAGTTTGCAAAATTCAAACATTGTCATGGTGCACAATTTAATTTTTCATTTGTTTTATCATTTTTTTTTTATCAATTTATTTTATTTTTTTTAAATGAAATCGACGTCTAATAGCAAGCTGTAAAAATTCCAAAATATTTGATTCATGCACAAATGAAATATGTCTTTCTTTTTATGTCCAATAAACAAATTGTTCAAATACAAAAAACCTCAACAAATTAAACCCGGCATGTTCATGTGTTTTTTTTTTTTTGTATTCTATTCCTGTTTCTAAATATTTTCGTTTCATAAGATACTCGTGTTTCATCAACGAAAACGTAACGAGGCTGTGTGGCTCGAGAAAATTCAGTCGAAAGTTCAGATTAAAATGTTTGTTCGATAGTCCGTCAGATTTTGTTTTTCTCTCGCAACATAAAATTCGTCTCAATTCTTGTCTCCAATTGCGAAGCTATCGAATTATGAAATCTTCGAAAAAAAAAGAATCAATCAATCGGTAACTTCAAGAAACATGAGGAAAAAAAATGATTTCATGGAAATAAAAAAGATCACGAGTTTCGAGTACAAAAATAAATAGTTCGTTTGAATCACCAGTTGATTTTTCCAGCTGTATCGACTGTTATTTTCGGAAATTGAGAAATTGAGAATGCGAAAGATACGATCAAACTTAAAGAAGGTTTGCAACAACTCGCTTCGACGTCAACCTGAGCCTCGAACGAGAATATGGAATCTTCACCCGTCTGTCCATACAAGGTCATTGCTCTTCCACCCTTTTATAGCACATGATCAAGCTGCACGGATTCAAGAACGTGGCTCGCGAGCAGCATCGAATAAAATTTTTATTTCCTTTCGTTGAGCCTTTAATCGGTACAATTCTTAGTACAAAAAAAAAAAAAAAAATTTGAAACAGTTTCGTTCAATTACGAAAAGAATGAAAAATCGAAGTAACAGTTTTGTTTTATGCTGCTCCGTTCGCCTATCGATTCACTATTTCGAGTGACAATCTTGTCACGTTCGTCGAAACGTCGTTCAACGAGAAATTCCAACGTCTTGGTCGTCGTTAACTCACATGTGCGTCAAAATTCGCAACAATAAAAAATGATTGATTAATAAAAAGAAAAAAAAAAAAAAAACAAACAAACAATAACACACACGTGTATGATTCATTCAATGGCAAATCCTTTCCCGCTTTCAGGAAGCAGCTTATAATATAGCACTGACGTTTTGAGCAGATTTGATAATTGGCCCGAAGAGAAGCAGCTTAAAGTTTCATAACGAAAAAGAAAAAAAAAACAAAAAACTCTGATTCAATGTTTTTTCAAAAATTCATAATTCATCACGAATTTAGATTTTTCTTTTCTCTTCGTACAATTCACGAATCTTTATACTCTCTATCGTCTTTATTACTAACTCTGAAACGAGGGCTTCTCGAGACATTAACATTAGCCGGGATCGAGGAGATCGCGAGCTGAGAACGAAAAAGAATTTCAATAATTTTCAATCAAAAGTGTTTTTCAATAACGAGATCGAAGAAAATAATTCTATTGATACGGCGTTTGTTTAATGAAATCGTCGATCCCTGCTTATGGCAATCGTCATCGACGGTGCGTCAAGGGTGTTTGTCATGTTCTTTGTAACTGCTTTTTATTTAATATATATATATATATTTTTTTTTTCGTTCATTTCGAGGAAGCACGAAAAATTTTGACAAATGGATATCGCCTGGATTATTATTCATTTATATTTATTTCATTATCGGAGGGAGTACTTTCGGGCTTTCTGGGCAATATTATCATAATTTCATATTCATTGGTTTATCAACGAAAAACAAATAAAAAAAAAAAAAAAAAAAAAAAAAAAAACGAACAACAAGAAATAACGAAATCCGTGAAACTAAAATGAAATCTTTTAAACGATTCTTCGTTTTACTTCAAAAATAATCAATCGCCTTCGTGTTAATCGTGAAAGTACTTCCCGAGCATTCGAAGTATCGAGTATACCTCCTTTTGTGCCTGTGGTTTCGTTAGAGTCTCATAAATACACAAAAATTTCTAATTTACTGTTGAAGAAGAAAAAAAGAGAAAAAAAAAAAAAACATTGAAAGAAACAGACAATCGATAATTAGGCAGATCATAATTTTTGATTTAATCATTGGTTTATTGTCGCGTTGGTCGCGGGGGTGATTTTTTGCGGCGTGGATGCTTGCAGCTGGTGATTGGTACGGGACAAGTGTTAAGGAGAAGAACACGAGCCGAACCGGAATAAATCTCGGAGTTGATCGCCGAGCGGTTATTCCAACCGCCCATCTAATGGCCGATTATCGTCGACTTTCCTGTCCAAGCTGCGGACGAAGTTACAAATATCGTGGTGGTTTGCTCAGACACATTGCCGAATGTTTCACCGACGATGACGATCTCGCTCTCGATGCTGGAGGATCGTCAAATACCAATAAACCCATCACCGTCAAGGATATCCGAGTTCTTTATAAATTTTGGAATAAAAATTGAAAGAATATATTCTCATTTGCCAATAACATATACGAAATATACTTATAATCGTCAACGAGAAAAACTTTACTATTTCCAGTCCAAATATATATATATATATTCAATTCCTCTTTCTACCGATCGATTATTAAAACGCGATTCGAAAGAAATCTTCATTTTTTCATTCTATTCTTCATCCAATAATCTCCATTGAGAAATTCATTTTAAACGGGTTTTTTGAAAAAAAAAAACAATCGAAATCTCGAGTCTGAATTTTTCGATGATAGAAATTTTGTTTGCTCGCGAATGATAGACTTCGAGTTGGAGAAAACTCGATAGAATTGAGTCTTGAACAGTTCGAAAAGGATCGAACCGATAGGAATTTTTCGAAATCGATCAATTATTCAACGCTTCGACGAAATTCCAGTACCGGGGGGGGGGGGGGCGTCGTATAATCCTCAATTCTAATAAAAATCTACATTTTTCATTCGTTCAAAATCATTACACGGGTGCTCCATTGTTTTATACTTCCCATCATTTTCTCTGTGTAAATAGAAAGAAAATTAAAAAAAAACAAAAAACAAAAAACGTGTTCATCAAATAGAAATTCAACGACGGAAGTCGACGAAACGATCGAACACGAACGATTAACAATTTGGATTTTTTTTTTTCGTCTTTCCTCATGAATGAATAAATGGACTAATCGTAACAAAAAAAAAAATCACGATGAAATCGTGTTGAGGAATTGTTCGCGACGATTCTGGTTAAATTTCTACTATGGATGTGTATTTTATTGGGTGTGATAGCGTTTAAGGAGGTATTGTCATTTGAACGTTGGGCTGTATTCACCTGTTTAAACACAATGCGGAGAAAAAATAATTACAAATTTGCGATACAGATTATACAGTTATAATAATAATAATAATAATAATAATAATAATAATAATAATAATAATAATAATAATAATTTTTGGGACAGCATGTAAATAACCGCCTGAAAAATGAGGGATTTCGCACAAGTGAAATTTCTCGAGACTGAAATAGTGTCAAGCTTTATTAGAATCAAGTTTAAAAACAGTAAAATTTCACAATTTTGCGTTCTCATTTCGTATAACAAGTCCAAGGTCTCGAGATGAAAATTCGTGCGAGGTCTCGTATACGCGATTCAGCAAATTGTCTTCACGCTTTCGAGCTTCAATGAATAAAACGAGAAAAATAAAACCAAAAAAAAAAAATAGAAAAATCGAACAAAAGAGAAGAATTGAATAAAAGATGATCGAAAAAAAGTTGGCACCTTTTTTTCGGGAAAGAAGAAAAAAAAATCCCTGGCAATAGCGATCTGCGTCTGTAACGTTGTAAAGTTTTTTTTTTATTTTTATTTTATTTTTTCAAATTTTTTCTAACGATTGTACTTTCTGGTTGAATGAATTTGTTGGTGCCCTCGGTTGAAGGGCGTTTCTTCGAAGGTCAAAACAGCCCGAGGGCCACACGTGTGTAAAAGATTTTCCTCCCTGTATGTTCGCAGCTAGTCCAGCATTGGATTGCGGAGCTTCCTCAGGTGATTTGAGATTTCGTTGTGTCATGTGCGGACGTGGATACAGATCAAGATCTTCGCTTACGCGCCACTCGAGATACGAGTGCGGCGGGCTTGGCTCACGCTACACCTTTACCTGTACTCTCTGCGGCAAATATTTCTGTCGACCGGATCATCTGAAGCAGCATATACTCAACATACACGGTGCAACTCGCCAAATAGCGTCTAAATCCGAATCAATGTCGCCGATTAAAAAAGAATCGCTCGATTGAATTTTTTTTTTTTTTTTTCACAAAATTTTTACTCGGCGATGAAAAAAAAAAAGAAAGTATTCATCAGTACAATTCTCTCGAGATTATTACGATCAGGGATACGACAGAATGGTTCTTCCACATTAATTATCACTCGATCGACCAAAAATTTACTTTTTTTATTTTCAACTATTTTTTTTTTTTATTTTTTCATCATTTTCATTCGATTTTCGGCAGTCGAAAAAGAAAATAATCAATTGAATGCTGTCGGACGGATAATCAGTAAGAATTTTCTTCGCCTTAACAACCATTTATTTTCTTATAAATTACCATTATTATCGTTAATTATTTTTTGTTTCATCTCTTCGAGAAATATCTCTCCTGTTTGTCGCCTTCTGAAGCGAAATAAATGAAAGTGGCTGTAACGAATCGACGAAGAATACTGCCAAAAAGTAGATGAATGAAAAACGCGTTGATGCGAATACCAAAGGACAGTTATTCCTGTAGTTTAGTATATGAGATATATGTACGTTTTATAAAAACGTGTGATCTGTTGTGCAAGGAATTTTCGAAACGATAAATCGTTCGATCGATCTACAGAATGTTAAAGTTGTATTTTTCGGGTTTATTATATATATATATATATATATATATATATATATACGAATATAAATATACATAATTATATATTGTTTATGAAAGATGAAATCTGCACAGTTTCTGTACATTTTATATATATCGTTGATACATGAAAATAAACGAAAATTGTTAACATATGATTCTCGCATGACTGTAATGCCGCTGACTGAATAAAAGAAGATGTGATTTGGATAAAAGTATATGCGAGCTCCGGTCAACGAGTTTTCTTGAACCCGAATCAACGAAAAATTGATTTTCTCGGCTATTTCTTCTTCTCCATTCGCTGTTTATTTACCTGAGATTTTCGTCCCTCTCTCTCGTCTCAAATGTCCTACAGAACTTGAACGAAACGAGTTTGTCCATCGAGTCGAAATTACGCTCCGCGTCAGTTGATAAATTCATCTGTACGAAGATGCAACAATTATTCTCTCACAGCCTCGTTCGCAGCATCCGACTGACAAGATATCTTTTTTCTTATCTCGTTTCAGGGCTCTCACACGAAAAAGGTCGTTTAACAATCGGTGGTCATCGTTGCACGGATTGCGGCAAGGTTTACAAAAATTGGTCGTCTTTGTGTAGGCACGTGAAATACGGATGCGGAAAGCTCAAATGCGTTTGTCCTTATTGCGGTAAATTTTACGCACGAATGGATATTCTTGCGGAACACATCACCAGGATGCACACGAGCCCTTTTTCTTGAAGATGGCTTCGATCCTTTTTTCTTCGGGCTTCGAATAATCTACTATTTTTGCGCACAAGTCGATCTCGCATTAAGGCGGGAGTACTATCACTTTTTTTTTTATTATTTAGAGACCCGGCAGAGTCTTCGTGACAAGTATTACGCGTTTATGGAATTTTTATATATTATTCTTCTTTTTTTTCTCTCTCGCAAATCTTGTGAAAAGGCAGCTCGACGATTAGCTCTTAGTTAAGCTCTATTTAATTTCTTTTTTGTTTTTCTTTTACTCCAAATAAATAATACATTTTTCGTTCGTATTTTGCACGATTTTATTCGTATTTACTAACATTTAAAAAAAACGCTCGTATACACTGACCGAAGAAACGACGTTTCGATCTTTGACGAACCCCTTACTAATTGTCACGAGTTGCCAACAAAAGGCCGAATCGTCGATAACCATTCGAGCTGCCGTTGGATTCCGAAATTTGGATCGATCTTACGAGATCTTTTCAAAGCTTTGGCCTTCGCTCGATCCGTGAGTAAAACAAAATACTGATAAATTATGCAACTTGGAGAAAAAAAAAAAAAATGTGTCTCCAGCATCCTCTTTGGATGAAATTTTTCCTCTCTGTTTTTTTATCATACTTTTATGGCGAGAAAAATGAGAAAAATTTCGTTGACTGTCGTGGCAAATGATGTTTCGAGAGCAAGCGAATAACGAATGAATAATTATTATCAGAAAAAAAAGAGAATTTTATACTTTCGTAAGATTCTCCAGCTTGAAAGTAAAATTTTTTAAATAAAACCAGGAAGAAGCAACGAAATATTCTCAATTTATTTGGTCATCGATTATTCAAAATTTGTCTCTGATCGTGATAAGCGAAAATTTCAGTACAAACGCTTCGATGTATCAGTTGTAATATGTATATTCGTATATTGAAATAGTATTTTAACGATGAATCGTAAAAATGATGTTTCAGAATTCGCATTGTGTCAGGCCGGAGGTGAAGGGGATTCGCGTCGTCGTTACACGTGTCGATATTGCCTGAAAACGTTCATGCAAATTGGTCACCTTCGGAGCCACGTGGGTACATCGTGTTACTGGAATCCCCAATCAAAATGTCATCGATTACCGAAGACTCGTCCTCACGCCTGTTCTCAATGTGGCTCGAGTTACACCAAACGTTCTCATCTCATTTACCACATACGTCACGAGTGCGGAAGAACTCTCAAGTGTTTTCGTTGCGACAAAACCTTTTTGCACGGCAGCAGCTTGAGGAGGCATCAATTGCGATGTCAAATTGTATCAGCGGAATCGAGAACTCATCAAGATAAACTTTTCGACAATTAGAAGAAAAGAAAAAAAAATAAACGTGTACTTCAAACGTTTCAAGAAAGAAAAAAAAAAAGAAAGAACGAAATCGTTACTCTTATTCAAAGATTTTTTTAAACCATTTTCTCATATAAAAAAAATACAATTAGCTCACACTCTCACAAACTAGTAATTATAATGATTTTTAGAGCCTTCTAAAAATACTTAACGCCCGAAATATTTCTTACTCTTATTTTCGTGATTGCAGGTTCGAGGATCATTATGGATCGCACAACCGGAATAATCACTCGTTATACGGATAATTCCATCAGCCAGCTAGAAAAAAACTCCAGGCCGAGACGCACGTTCGCTTGTGGCAATTGCGACGTTAGTTTCGGAACGAAAGCCTCTCTCACTTATCACATGAGGCACAATTGTGGAAAAATACGAAAATGCGTATATTGCGGGAGCACTTACAAGAGACTCCAAGACATGAAACTTCATTTTCGACGACAACATCAAACGCTTCCTTTTCAAGTAACCATGTATCCCAGTTCCACGCGTTTCGGTGATACGAATTTCATCGAATGATCATCTCTGACTTATATCTTCTTCTACGAAACGTTCGTCATGTTATTCGCACCCACGACATTTCGGGACTGACTATTTATCATTTCTCATCGATTAAGAAATCATTCTTTCATTCTGGGTTTATGTATCATCGGTGTATTTATTGGGCGATTGTTTTATTTTCATTCAAATGTACATGAAAAAGACAAATTTTACTAACGCAAAGTGTTGATCAGCAAATCCCTTTATTTTCATCGTTTGATTTTTCAGTCTACCGCTTATCCTTCAAGCTTTCACGCGATAACGATTCGATATGCAAGAATTAATAGAAAAAAAAAATAAGAAAATCATTTTGGTTAAATTTTGAGCATGAAATAAAATGTCATCGATGAGAACCGATGAACTTCAGTTTTATGGCATCAACTGTCAAGCTCGTTTTTTTTTTTCAGGTTTTCGTTATCGAGAAGGTAATTTATTCTCGTTTTCGGACTTTCGATACTCCGGGAGAACTTTCATGATTTATAAATGACGTTGATTTTCTCTCCTGGACGAATTGAAAGTTTGGAAATAGAGCGAAGAAATAAAATTGAGATTCCAAGAGATTTTTTTTTGTCAGTTCATTCGTCAACGTTTTCTTGAGCAGAATACTGTGAATTTGAACAGATGGCATTTTACACAGGCAGAGAAAAACTTCATGCAGAATTTTTTGTATGTTTCAGGCACGAGACAAATCGTGAACCGTCGAAATCTGGGAATCGCTGCCACCGAAATGACCAACGGACGTGGTTTTCCACAGCCACGATATTTTTATTCGAGATACTACGACGTGAATCGAACAACGAGAAGGCAAATGACGAGAGTCAGAGCAGATTCTCATCAGCACACGACTGCCGGAATCTCTGCATTTCCAATGACCTCGCAGTACTCGGGATCGAGGATACAAGTCGAAGGAGCTTCCTCGAGTGGCCAAAAGTTTCATTGTCCTCGTTGCAATCGAGGATACAAGAGAATTTCGGACATGAGAACTCATTGCCATTTTCAATGCGGCAAAGAGCCTCGTTATCAGTGTCCTTACTGCATGAAAAAGGCTAAATTTTCGTCGAACATGTATGTTCATGTTCGAAAAGTGCACAAGGATCAGAAGCTTCTTATAATCGATTTGAACAAACCATTGTCGACGAAGCGTTGCGTTTAATGGACAAAAATATAAATTTTAGAACTAGAAAACTGTGAAAGATTAATAAAATGACAGGAAAAAAAAAAAAAAAAACAAACTGATTGTGAAATGAGAAAATAAAGAGAGAAAACACGAAGAATCTATCGGTAGCTTTAGTCGTACGAAATGTTTTTTCCAATTTTAATTTCTTTATCGATTACCCGACCTTTATTCCAACCACGAACCAAGTCATTCTCAAGTAAATCGAACGATAACAAGTTTTGAAAAAAAAAAAAAAAAAAAAAAAAAAGTAGTTTAGGCCCTAAATATCTGGCTAGAACAACCCGCCTGATTAACGTGTGATTATTTAATGAAATGAGAAAAAAAAAACACAGAAATAAAACAAGTCACCGAAGAATCGAGATTGCCGATTGAAGAACTGACAAATTCGTTTGGATTTTCAGGATACGAATACGAATATGCGACGTTTAACGAAAGCGCGACGACGAGCCTCGCCGTCAAACCGAGAATTCCCGTCGCTAAAGGATTCCCATGTGACAACTGTTCGAGCGTCTTCAAGCAGAAGAAAAGTCTCGTCTATCACGTGAATTTCCAGTGCGGGCAACCACCCAGATTCAAATGTCCTTATTGCACGAGAAAGGCTAAATCTTCGTCGAACATGTACGCCCATGTTCGAAAATTGCACAAGGACGAAGAATTTTATATAATCGATTTGTTTAAAAAAACTTTGAAGAAAAATGGTGCGCTTAACGTGAAAGTGAAGAAACGAAATAGAAAACAACAAAAATAAACAGAGATAAGCGAACGAAAATCGATGAACGACGAATTACGAGATAAATATTGAAAAATTAAAAAAAAAAAAAAAACAAAAAACAAAAAACTTGCAAATTTAGCTCTAGTTGTACGAAAAATTTTGTGCTAATTCGATATTTTACGTCACCGACTAATTTAACTTTATGTTTGTTATCAATAAAATAATTCTCAAGCTATTTGAGCGAAATAAAGTTCGGAAAGAAATTTAGCGAAAGCCCTGAACCTCCGATTAGAAAACCTGCCTGACTAACGTGTGATAATTTAATGAGATAACGAAAAAAAAAAAAATGAACTATCAAGATTGTTCGTTCGAAGCAACTGATGAATTCGTTTAATTTTTCAGGATACGAATGTTACTCGATGAACGGGACCAGAAGGAGCTTCAATATGAAGTCGAGAAGTCCGCTTAGCAGAAGATTTCCCTGTACCAACTGCTCGAGCGTGTTCAAACAGAGGAGAAGTCTCGTGACTCATGTCAGATACGAGTGCGGTCAACCACCGAGATTCAAATGTCCTTACTGCGATATGGTCTCCAAGAAAACTTCCAACGTAACCAAGCACATACGAAGAAAACATCACGGAAAAGTTCCTTACATTCAAAACATTTACAATCCAAATTGGGTCGCGGCTTAAAATTATTTCTCTGTATTATCATTCGATTACGATTATTTAAATATAATTTTCCAATAATTGTAACGAGTTACTCAAAATGGAAAAATAAAGCTCTACGCAAGATCGATCATAACGATCTTAAATCGCAATTTGTATCGGATAAAACTCAAAATTGCTGAATCAGCAAAAAAAAAAAAAAAGAAAAATACAAATAAAATAGAGGATTCGCGTTTGATTTTTGACCAAAGAATAAGCGAGCATTTTACATGTTTATTCATCACTTCACAATGTCATTCTCGAACATAAGTCGTCGTTTCACCCAAAATTAATAATCATCACCCGAATATTTTTCAATCTTCACGAAACATCTCTCAAAGAATAATGCAAACTCGTTATTTGATTTTCTTTCATTCACAGATTATATGACGTTCAGGCTACGAACGCAGGCGAAACGTCGAAGTAACAAGTTATATCCATGTCCAAGTTGCAAAAGTTCGTACAGCCGTAAGCCCGATCTTACGAAACATCGGATGTACGAATGCGGACAATCGCCGAGGTTCAAGTGTCCTTATTGCGATTTACGATCGAAGAAGACATCCAACGTCAACAAACACATAAGAAGGAAACACAAGGGCTATCCCGTTTACGCTATGGATATTTATGCATTGCCCCGTTAAGCGGTCTACACTTTCTTCCAACAAACGAAATTAACCAATGAAACAACAAAAATCATAAAAAAAAAAAAAAAAATAAAATAAGATTGCAAATATCACACCGATTAATACTGTCGGAGATTTTTCTTCCGGGCCATCGCACTGTTCGACTCAAGACTAACACTCAGATAAATAAAGAAAATAATAAAAGAATAAACGAACCTACATGTGCTGAAATATTTTTGAAGAATTCATTGAAATATTATATTTATTCAATATTCTCTCTGTATTTTGTTTGTTCGCCAGATATCTTCACGGATCTATTAACGATGAAGCAGTATCGTCAACGCGAGCGTAAATATCCCTGTCCAGGATGCAACAGCGTGTACAATCTAAAGGGCACTCTCACCAGACATCAGATGTACGAGTGTGGCCAACTACCGAGATTCAAGTGTCCTTATTGTCACTATCGCGCCAAACAAAAATCCAACACGCGTTCGCACATAAGGAGTCGTCATCCGGATCAATCCATCTGCGTTATCGACGTCGCGCTCGGTTCTTACGAGCAATTTTGCAAAGGAGAATACAAAAATATAAAAATCGACTAATTTTCTCTATCGACTAGAGAGAGAGAGAGAGCTCACGCGAGAATCCAAGAAGAGATTAAATATGAAAAGCATAAAGATCAATCGATTGCTCGATTTCATCGGATCGCACGGATCAAATTCGACCGATGCAAGAGCCTTTATTTTTTCGTTATTTTATTCGATAGCTAGTAGAAATGAAAATTTATGTATATTTACCAATTTTATTTTTATTCCAACGTCTTATTTAGGGCCCAAAATATTTTCATCAAATGAATTTCTCTCACATCGACCTTATCCAGCTATTTCGTTATGACGCAAACATTCTCAATCCCTTTTTTGCATTTGCTCGAATCACTGTGACCGAGATACACGAATGCCTAATATATTCGGTCTCGTGATTTATCAGGTTCCATCGGATCCTCCCGTCCATCTTTTCATTCACGGTTTACATATGTAATTAAATTAAATAACAATAAAGAAAAAGCGTGTGTAGAAAGATTCATGTGATTATCGCGCCTTAATTTTTTCTTCAGCTTTTATCTAGAGAGAGAGAGAGAGAGAAAAAAATAAACCAATCAAAAATGCCTCACGAATTTGGGTTAGTCGATGGTTTCTATCTAAAAATATTCATTTATTTCGACGGCTCAGGTATTTTTTTGTACTTTTAAACACTTTGTTATTTCTCACTCGAAACAATAATGTCATCGCAGTACTCGTAACACGTTTAAAATCGTATTTATTAACATGCACGTGTTGACAATTTTTTTGTTAATTAAAAAAAAAAAAAGAAAAAACAAAAACCGATTGTGCAGAGTTTTATTAAAAAAGAAATGTCACAACGTGAAATGAGTGCAAGTTCGGCGAACTAAAACGAAATTTTGTTCTTTTTTTTTTTTTCCAGATGCAACATTCGCAACAACGACCTTTTGCAAATATCCCTCGAATTTAGAAGGAAATTTTTATACCGTTAACAATTCGAGCGAGTTTACAACCGACGAGAATGTACGATACAGCTGTGTCAATTGTCCGAGTGCGTTTAACAGACTAAAGAATTTGAATTATCACATGAAACACGAATGCGGATATTTTCTGAGGTACGGTTGTCCTTACTGCATTTATCGGGCGAAACAATTGTCGAACGCCCGAACTCACGTACGACGAAGGCATCCCGGACAGCGTGTCTTTACTTTGGATCTCAAGAAATAATCTCAAGTAATGTTACGCTAATAAATCGAAGGGTTCATCACCATTGATGTATTGAACTTAATATTTTTCAATAAAAACTCAATGGCATTGCATCGTTTCATTTTACCTTCGGGTTTTTAAATAAATGATTTTAATTCGCTTTGAAACAGGAAAAATTTCACTGTTCCGAAGGTTTTTTTTTTTTTTTTTTTTTTTTGGAATAAATATAGCTTTGCCACGCATTATTTTAGAGCTTAGGAATTGTGTTGGAATTGCACGTACGATATTCATTGTGAAAAATATCTGTAACGAGCCTTCTTCGTGACCGATCAACGAATAAATAATTTTTTTAATTAATTTTTCGGATGATTTTTTTTTATCTGATTGCAGATAATTTTTGGAGCCTTCAACTTCCTCCTAATTTCGAGAACAATGGGACTTCACAGAGGAGAAAAGATAATATGAAACATCTGAATAACCCTGGTGCTTCGAGGTTTCCTTGCAACAATTGCAACAGCGTTTTTAGCCGAAAGCACAATCTTCGATATCACGTTAAATTCGAGTGCGGACAACTGCCCAGATTCAATTGTCCTTATTGTCGTCATAGAACGAGACACGCTTCGAACGTTCGTGCTCACGTGCGACGAATACATCCGGGTCGCCTCGTATACGCCGTCGATGTCTGCCAAACTAATGTTCAATAATCATACTTTTTCGTTGATTGAAAAAATAAATGAAATCCAAACGTTCCCCGCACAGTTCGAAACGAGTCGTTGAATTTTCATAATCAAGCGCAGAAATTTTGTCTTTCGATATATCGAAGCATTTAAGCGGTTAAAACCGGGATAAAAGCCGAAATTAATTTATTCGCAGGCTAATTTTATTGGAAGAAAGGGGGAGCCGACACTGAACCGTGGACGCGTTACTGGAGGGAATAAAATCTATTATTTTTGTTTCAATCGGATTCTTCAACGTATAGAAAACTATTCGTTGAAAAACCAATGAATTTAATTTTTTTTTCATCTTCTTATCTTTCAATTTCTGCTCCTTCTCACAGCCTCGATCGAATTTTGCTTTTTTTCAGGCTACGCTTACGTTGGTCAAGAGTTCGATTCAACCATCGGAGTTCCATTGATACAGCCAAGAGTGAGGATCCGTAAATTCGGACGTTACAATCAAGCGGGGAAAAAACATTTTCAATGTCCTTTTTGCCCAAGCATGTTCGTTTGGAAATGCACCCTCAAAAGACATCTTCGCAACGAGTGTGGAGTTGCGCCGCGTTTCAAGTGTCCTTACTGCTCGTACAAGGGAAAATGGAAAGCAAATGTGTCGAGACACGTCTCCAGGATTCATAAAGACGAGAAAAATTACGTTTTGATTGTGGAGTAAAGAAAAAAACTGTGAAGGAGCATTTTTTTTTTTTTTTCTTTCTGTTACAATTGATTATTGTTGAGCTTATAAATAAATTTATCGATAGCACGAATTTCTTTTTTTTTTTTTTCTCAAATTTTTAACGATTTTATGCTGAAATGTATATAAATTTTTTGAATCCATGAATTTGGAACATTTGTGATACTTACTCGATCTCGTACTTGATCGTTTTAGGTTTCGTTGATGGTGCATTCTGGACAGGAAGGACGAGGAAACACGGAGCATCGAAATACGAGGAATCTCCGGATGGCATTTATCCGTGTCCAAATTCAGATTGCACGAGGGCTTTCAGCTCGGAGAGAAATTTGTACAAACACCTTCGTTATTACTGCGGACTCAAGCCACGCTATATGTGCCCGTACTGCAAATATCGCTGCAAGGTCAAAGCCGACGTACTCAAACACGTGCGTCGTAGGCACAGCGAGCTCGAAGTGATGGTTCTCGATGTACCGAATACCGAAGCTCTGTAAAGACTTTAATAGCTTCATGCCACTAATAAATCATAAATAAATTTATACCCAAGTAACTAATCGCCATTCAACATAATTCACTCGTTGCTTCTACATTTTTTTTTATCATTTTTCAAAACAAAGTACAAACTGCCATCGATGGCGCTAGTTCGATATTTTTTTTTAGATTTATTTTTCGTCTCAACTTTTCCAAATAAATTGAAACTAAAGTTTTTTTTTTTGCAGTTTATTTGTTCAGAATTTTAGGTGACATTGGATAATTTTGAATGCCTTGCCGAAGCTGCCTCGTGAGAAACTTGTCATGATTCGGTGTCTCAATTTTCTTTGGCTTTCGTTGTAATGTTTCTAGTATTCGGAGTTGAAGAAAAAACGTGTGCAATCGTCGACCTGATGATTTGTGATAAAAGTCTAAAAGAGAAGAAAAAAAACGTCTTTGGCTTGCGATGTTGGAAGAACTTATCGTGGGCATGCTTAACCACGATCTGAACAATTTCCATTTCTAAATTTTTAATAGTCTCTCTCTCTCTCTCTTTTTTTTTTTATCGCAATGGTTTTATATTTTGCAGATATTGAACCGTACCCCACGGAATATGGATTAAGATTCTTTTGCACGAACGACGGTTGCTCGAGGAACTTCAGTTGTAAGTGGAATCTCACGAGCCATCTGAAATACGAGTGCGGTCTTGAGCCTCGTTTCAAGTGTCCCTATTGCGAATACTGCTGCAAAATCAAGTCGAACGGGATGAGGCACGTTAGAAACAAACACAAAAATAAAGTCGCTTACGTCGTCAATCTGTGCGAAGAATATTCATGAGGAAATAGGAAATCGTCGAACATTCTTTGTGTTTAAGAATCGTCGAAATCGGCTGATCGGAAGTTGTAAAATCGACGAAAATGCCATGACGTTCATTGATCTCACTCGCGTCATTAAATCCTCCGATAATTTATACTCTATATTTATTAGTAAATAAATAAGTATAAAAAACTTTTAAACGCTCCTTTAATTAAAGGCAAATTATTCCATTTTGGATAGTGGTCGATCACTTTTTCTGCTCTTTCAATTTTTCTTTTTCGTCTCGTCACTAATTTCTCGCTTCTCTTATTTTCAGCGTTTTCTTCATCGATTAATGCAACGGAGAAAAATGGAAGATTCTCTCCTCGATCGAGAACCGTTTAGAAGATGCGAGGATATTATTGCGAGAAAAGCTTGCAGTCGCCAAATATTGAACTGTGTTCTTATTATTTGAGATTGAAAAGTTTTGCTTTGGACGTACGCGTTTCGCACAGTTTACATATTAATGATGCCACTTTGATCTTCGTTTCTAAATGTTTTGAAAACAAGGGCGAGTCAATAGAATCGAAGTAAACTTCGAAATTGAAGATTCGAACTCGAGTCAAAACATAATTTGCATTTACGTTTATGTTTAAGTTTCAGCTTAGCCGGTTGGCAGTAACTTAAGAGAAAAGAAAAGAAAAAAAAAAAAAAAAAAAAAAAAAACAGCAAGATCGTTGCAAAAATGCTGGGAATTTGGTGTATTTTAAGAGCTCCGACGTGAAAAATATTGAGAAGGGTAACTCGAAACTCATTAGCACGATTGAATTTGAGCTCGAGTTTCGCTGAGGCCTCTCGAAAAAGTTTTCCTTTAACCAGACGTTCCCAACGCATGAAAATCCATCCCGGCACAGTAACAAAGAATAAAGGGCGAGAAAAAAAGAGACGAAATAACGTCGAGAATGCTTCGGAGTTTGATACTTAATATCGAAAAGTGACTCGCCACGAAATAAATAATATAGCAAGAAAAAAAAAAAACAAACATCTGTCTAATAATCAAAGTTACGTTAAAAGTAATTCTCATCGATGAATAATTTGTTGTCTGTTTTACAGGTTCGAAGTTCGGCTATATTCCTCACTACGTAGACTTCTGCAGGCGAAAATTCTTTAAGCGGCGTGACGTTCAGTATAACTCGAGCACCGGCAAGTTCCATTGTCCAACGTGCAATAACGGTTACGGAAGACGAGACACGATGTTGGCGCATTATCGATACGAGTGTGGAAAAGCCCCGCGTTACAAATGTCCCTATTGTCCGATGTGCAGTAAGAAAACGTCAAACATATATCAGCACGTGAGAACGGTACATCCGAACGAGCCGGTCACTCTTGTCAGATTATATTAATTATAAAAACGAAAAAAAAAAAAAAAAAAAAAAAAAAAAAAAATATTAAATAACACGATTGACATTTTTTAAACCGCTGTAATCTCGATTCATTTGTAGATAAGACATTTTTCCGATTATTTTTCTATTTTTTTATTCCACCACTTTCCCTTCGACGGTTGAATAAAAAAGAGCAGAAAATAACAATGAATCACACGTTTTTTGAGCGATCGCTTATTTTTTGCAGAATTCATCCTATTTTATCTCCGGTTTCGATTTAACTCGTTTAACAATCACTCACGATAAATATTTCTTCTGTTCCATTGATTACAGAATTTTGGCGACATTTACAATTGCCTCGACTACGACCGAAGCCTAGTCTCAACGGAAAATCGGAACATCCCAATCTACCGAGCACTCAGAAATTTAGGTGCCCAAAGTGCGACAAGGTCTTCTCACAGAATTACTCCATGTATCGACACTATAGATACGAGTGCGACACCATGCCACGTTATCAGTGCCCTTATTGCTCTCACGTTAGCAAATGGACACATGCTATCTACAATCACGTAAGGAAACTACATCCGGGCAACGAAGTTACCGTTAACAGGCTGTACTGAACGAAACCATTGCTTATTTATCATTCTGTTTGAGCTTCGAACAAGCGACGTTGCCTCGTTTTTTTTTTCCCCTGTATACGCTTTTTACGATTGCAATAAAGAAGGAATACCCGTGGACCCGGTATTTTCTAGAAATAATTAATGCAAAAATGTCTAGTTTTTTTTTTATTTTATTTTATTTTTTTCAATTTCAGGCAATCATCCATTTGAAATTCTGTTCGAGAGAGAATCAACGAATTTTCCATGCGTATGGGGGAGCACAGAAAAAAAACAATGTGGATCCAAATAGTTTGCATCGAAACTGCTCGGAGGAGCAAAGTCGAATATTCGATCAATGATTAATATTTGCACGTTCGTTTATTTAGGGTTCAACAGAAAGAAAAAAAAAAAAAAGAAAGGATTCAACAGATTTCAGAGGCTTTACGAGATGGAATTTGTATTGATCGTTTATTTTTAATACTTTTATTCGTTTTTTTAAATATATTTTTTTTATAATCGCATGTGGTGCTTTGTGTTTATGTTCATTACACTCGTACAATCAACATTCGTATCGATTACCCCCACTTCATGCGCATTTATTCGTTCATTATGTTGTTTCGTGTTCGAAGGGTTCGATGAGGCTATTATCAACGATTAAGGATTCTCGTTCAATCAAAAGCCTCGTGAATCGATTAAAATTTATTTATTAATATTCGTACGCGCATCGAATATGCGCCGGTTTAAAAATCGCTCGGTACGAAATTTGAAAGAATTTTGTCTATAATAAGAGAATAAATGAGAAAAAGTGAAAAACCGTCGAATAAAATTCACATCGACGTTTTGTCAACTCTCTATGTTTGCTTTCTCGACCACATGGAGATTCGAGGATTTCTCACAATTGTTGTCATCACTCGTCTAACTATTTTGTTTAAATTTTTTTCCAGGTGGATACTCGAGCAACGCTGACGGATGGTTTCCGTGCCCGAGGTGTACTCACAGCTTTCTTTCGAAGGAAGGACTGTTGCGACACTTCAGGTCTCATTGTAATGTTCACGAAACGCGCTTTCGATGTACCTACTGCGACTACGGCTCCAAGTACAGCTCGAACGTTTACAAACACGTCAGACGGGTACACAAGCAGATGCCTTGTTTCAAACCGGATAGAATTTATCTTCATTAGGATTATTCGTGGTATGAATGTTATTATGTAAGAGATATACAAGGAAGATTATGAAGACATCAACCGAAGATTGATGAAGATCATCAATGAAGATTGAATTCCAATTGTATATACGAACTCGTTTTTTCTTTTCTTTTCTTGATGCCAATAAAAGAGAGTTTAAAAATATAATGTACGAACGAACGTGAAGAATTTCGTTGAGACTCGAGTCAGATTTTTTGAAAAAATCTATTTATACATACGTATATATATATATATTTTTGTAAATAAAGGAGAAAAAGTGTTGAGGTTCACGTAGATAAATGCAGGCACGACTTTGGCTGTGATAAGAACCACGAAAGCATACCGTTGGCATTGATCTCGATAACGATATTCGTCTCTCGAAAGGAGAGAGCTCATTGCTTGTCTTGTCCGATCTCGCTTATATTTTGTTTTCACACACAATATATTACACGTTGATGTACGAAATTAAAAGTTTGCAAATATTCATATTCACCCGAACGTTTTTTTTATCGTCACGATCAACTTTATTTTCGATGAAACTCCTTGATTTCGATGTTCCAATAAATTATTCGCGTTGCTTATGTTCAGCCTTTAATGAAATCGAGCAATCATCATCCTGAAGATACCATTTAAAATCGCCTCTCAAGAAAGCGCAACGCTCCAAGATCTCTTATTCTCAAACGTTTCTGTATCGTTGAGAGAATATAAAAATCGATAATCCAAGCGAAACGCGCCTCTTTTCTCTGTTTAAACGATCGACCAAATAAAAAACTCGGAGAAAAAGGACGCGCTCAATTTTTGTTTATTACTAACTTAGAAAATCTTCGAATTTCCAGCTCTTTCAACTACCAACAAAGAGCAACAACTTCTTCTACAACAATCGTCCGAAAGATCGAAGAAACAATTCTTCTGTCCACGATGTAGTAGCGGATTTACGATGGAATCGAACATGATGACGCATTATCGTCATCTATGCGGACGCGAGCCAAGATTCGGGTGCCCGTATTGCGACAAGAGGGACAAGAAAGCTTACAACATTTACAGGCACGTGGCCCGATGGCATCCGGGCCTCAAGAATTACACCCTCAAACTTCACTGAGTTGCATGTAAGACGTGCTCGAACGTAGCAATAAATAACGTTGCTCGTCATTTGTCGTTTTTTGTCTGACTTCTTGTGGACAGCGCCTTGATATCACTTTTCTTTTTCTTTTACGAGCGTTTGACGATATTGAAAAAAAAAAAAAAAAACTGCTGGAAACTAATATGAGAAAAAAAGTTATTTGAAGCTGAATGTGCTGCAGAAGAATTAGCAAAATTTGACGAGATTTGTTTGAAATTTTGTGGATTCTCGTTTAGCAGCATCAAAGAAAATCATTGCATTTGATTCGTTCACGCTTAAACGTAATTCGACTCTGTATTTAGTATTTCGGGTTTTCCGATGCTCGCCGGTGACCCGGCGAGAAGAGAAGTGTCGTCATATGGACTCGTGTGATCCGCGATAAATAATCGTACGAAATTAGACGAAAACTTGTGGTTTCGTCGAAGGATATCTCGCAATTAAAAAAAACAAAACTCGTTCGATTTTATTTTTCAGATTTCACCAGTTTGCATAGTAATACGATACCAATGATAACGAGGAGAGGAAGCGGGGGCGTTACGGGAGAGATTCTTGGTACGAGGTATTCGTGTCCGAGATGTTCGAGCTCGTTCAGTAAACGCGCCAATATGCTGTCGCACTACAGACACGAATGCGGCCAAGAGCCGAGATTCCAGTGTCCTTATTGTGGCAAGAAGGATCGAAAATCCTCGAACATGTACAGGCACATACGAAAGTATCACAACGGCTGCCGACTGCACGTCTTCAAGCTCCAATGATCTCGCTAACGAGCCACGAGTGTACAAATTGTACTGTGGTATGCGTGTGTGTTGCATGTATGTGAGTATGTTTGAACGATTCGTTGAATAAAGTGAGGGAAAAGTTTTCGATAATGTTTTCCGACCTCTGTTAGTTGAGAAACGACAAATAGAAAGAAACTTTAGAGAATAACGTAAGCCGTAAGAAGAGAACAAATAAAATAAGACTCGGATTGCCAGGATCGAATCTTCTCTCCACTCGGCTCTCTGCCCTCCCCGCTCTCTCGAAACAATGCGTTATATCTTTTCTCTTCGTCGAAATTCACGCCGAGATAATACAGTTGCACTTTTCAAGCTGGTTCTGTTACTCCTCATCGAAGTTACAAACATGACGAGAAACAGAGTTTTATTCCATCGCAACACCTCAGGGTTAAAGACTCGATACTTCATTTTTTTTCTCTTTTTTTTTTTCACCATTTCTCTTTTTACTTATCTTCGTATTTATTCCTTTCTATTCTATCTCCCTATTGCTCTCTTGCTCTCGTTTTTTTTCTCTCTCTCTCTCTCTCTTGATCTTTATCTTTAGACTCCTCCCCCGTTCGTTTTATTCTTCAATGTCATTGCGTACGTAATGAGTTGTACGAACGAGATTCTTTCTAATCTCGTCGTGTTTCCTGCCCTCAGGTATTGGCCTCCCATACGTTATGGAATTAATGCGAGCCCACATGGACTACTCCGGTAGCGAAGTCAAACGAGAGGATGATCCTTTTTGGCAAACCGGAAGGATGGCGTATCACTGTCCGCGATGCAACGCCGGTTACACGTACAAGAAAACGCTCAAGACTCACATGAAATACGATTGCGGCAAGGAGCCTAGATTCAAGTGTCCTTACTGCAACAAGAGGGACAAATGCTCCTCGAATATTTACAAACACGTTAGAATGAGACACGACGGACTTCCGGTTATCGTGCACAGGAACTATTGAAGAAAAAGTGTATGTGGAAATTGTTCCCCTTTCGAAAATTTTTTTCGTCGAAAGAGCTTCAAGACGAACGTTTCATTCTCTACTTCCGGTGGATAAATCATGTCAGTTCAATTTTCGCCCGACAACATTCGTATGTCCGATAAAACAACTGATATACAAAACATACAATCTGCGATATTCGATCAAATGGTTTTAATAAAGATGAAATAATGTGACGTACTAGTTTTAGTATCTCTGTCGTATGCGTTTGTGCATACTAGTCTATTTGATGGCTGTCTCCGAGAATATTTTTGTTTTTCCTTTTTTTTTTTGTTCTTTTGTATGCAAGGATCCATGCATTTATGATAAGTTACGTCGAGCCCACCGAGTCTCCGCCCGGAAATGGATGCTATTAGGAAGAGCTTTTTTTCAATTGTTTGTCTCTATCGTAAAGGTTACTCGCTCTTTCGTTACCCCATTTCCAGTCGCTTCTCACTCGAATTATCTTCATACCTGACTCGGTGGATCGAACTTTTTTTTTCGTCTACTCGTTATTTACTTTTGGGTATCAACATAACACAATTATCAGACGCAATGAATTATCGGGGATTTATTAACATCGTGATCATTGCTTTCAGCTGTAAATTCGTCCGATTGGTCGGCTGACGTCATTACGAACTACATCTGTCCAAAATGCAACGCCGGCTTCCGAAGAATGTGGGACCTGATACGACACAGATGCGGACAAACTCCGAGATACGCTTGTCCCTATTGTCACAAGAAAGACAATTCGTCTTCCAACGTTTACAGGCACATTAGAAGATGGCACCCGAAACTTCCCGTTGGCGTTAACAAAATGTTTTGAACAGCTTCTAACTGTATCCAATAAAACTTTCATCGCCTCATCGATATCGCACGATTTTTCATCGACGATCACACGTTTTACAATTCAAACCCTCCCCCAGTCATGAAACACACGAATTTAACGTTTGTATTCGAATAACTTCGCCAAATTCAATGCCGAGAATTTGTCGATTGTTTCAAATAAAATTTTTCGTAGATGCCAATCGGTCAATAAGGGGCTCAGAATTTCCAGTTGCACATCGACGATTCCTTCATATTTTTATTTTCCTTCATATTTACGCACATTGGACTCGCTTTCGACTTCATTTATGTCTACAAATATAACGAGATTTCTATATATTATTTACATTTACAAGCGTTCATCATAAAATTCGAATGGTTTATAGAAAATGAATGTTACAAAATCAGTCGATTTGACGTCCCAAACATCGGTCGGTGGTTGTCGGGTCCTTTCACTTTCACCTTTTACGAATATTGCCTTAAGTTTTTTGTTTTTTTCTCATAATTGTCAAAATTTTTCTGACACATATTGATTGCACTGTTTCAGACACGTGGTACGAAAGTCATCATGAGGAAAATCATCATTATAGTGGAAATTCGAGGGGAGCGGAGTTCGGATTCGGAAATGGATCTTTGAATTACGGGTGTCCCCATTGCGATTATCGTGCAGGCTGGTCATCGAATATTTATAGACACATAAGAAGGAGACATCCGGGATTGCAAGAAAAAGTTGTCAAGTTAATGGAGAAAAGATTGATTTTGAATAAATGAGATTCTCGTGTTTGAAAATCGGACGATTTCTTGTTTTAGCTTCTATTCGATAAGAAAACTGTTTCTTTCTTATAAATTATTATTCAGGTCTATGTATATTATTTATTTCGAGGTGTATAAAAATGAAAAATATTGAAACCGTATAAAAAAATAACTGACGAAAAAATGTGCTCGCTGTTTTAGGAACGCGAAGGCGAATGTTCTATGCAACAGCGCCAAACCAGTGGGACTCGTTGTCATCGAGCTACGACGATCAACGCGACGAAACTAAAAAATTTGAGTGCGTCAGTTGTTCCCGGCGTTACAGCCAGAAGAAGGGTCTCGTTCAACACATGAGATACTACTGCGGAAAACCACCTGGTTTCGCGTGTCCTTATTGCGATTATCGCTCGTACAGCTCCTCGAACACTTACACACATGTCAGAAAAATGCATCCTGGTTACAAACTCGATGTTGTTAGACTCTTTGAAAGCCAAATTAACGAATAAGAAACGGTATATTCCAGCGAAACTTAAACCTTCGCTGGTTCACCATTGCTCAACGATCGTGTGGAAACCAAATCGTTGAATTGTTGAGAAAGATACAATTTTATTATATAAGTGCAAAAATTCATGTTCCGTTGAGATCTCAATAATGAAATATTGAACTTGACGATGTTGACGTTTATTCAAGTTCTTCAAAAGTTCATTCGATAATTCTATTTTTAAATAAACTGCTCTCAATGCATTATGAAAATACGAATTGTCTTTCGGGAGATATGAGATTTCTTGTGGTTTTTTCGTTTTAAGTGTCAGAGCCACGATCATCGTACGTTGTTCTTCACGTCGAAAGCTTACAACACGAAATTACGAATATTTAATTATTCTTTTCAAAACAAGACTCGAAAATATTATTTATACTTAACATTTTGTAAACTCTTCGTCGAATTTGTTCTTACTATTAATCCCGAATAGATCGTCTCGTTTCGTTGATATTTACAGTGGGTGATGGCATTTTTTTTGTCGTCGTATCGTTTGCGAGTTATCGACAATTGATGGAAGAATTGGTTCGTCAACGTCTTGGATTTATTGTTTGCTGGCATTAATGAAAATCGATGATCATTGTTACAGGTCGTCGGCGGATTCGTCGAGCCAGATGGGGACGGAAAGATCCTTTCGTTGGAAAATACATTGATCATGGATGCGGTCCGAAACAGTATGAGTGTCTTCAGTGTTCTCGTCGTTGCACGCACAAGAAAGGAATAATCGAGCACATACGTTACGTTTGTGGCAAACCGCCGAGTTTCGGGTGTCCTTATTGCCCTCATCGCACTTATAACTCTTCGAATATGTATGCGCACGTGAAATCAATGCACAAGGGTCGTCAGCCAGGCTCGATTAGACTCGTCGAGCAGGCTCCCATGAGATGAGCTGCTTTTCGGAGGCCCTCGGATACTACCTTTGTTCTCTAGTTCGCAATTTTAATTTATTCAATAATAAAACAAACATCGAATTTCAACCTCCACCGGAATCAAAACGTAGTGAAAATGTTTGAAAAATTTACTTATCCGAGCGATTCATCTTTCTCACTCCCCAACATTTCTTTTTTACACCCCAATTATATTTCATGTTGTTCGTTTGATCTATTCTCTTTTATTAATTGGCCAAACCAATTGATGCGCTTGTTTTGTTCCAGGTGGCCACTACAAGGACTACACCGACGCCCATGGCAATCACATTCGTTTTAGACGTGATCACGGAGGGTACCAGTGCCTCAGGTGTCATCGTCGCTACTCTAGGAAGGCTCGTATCATCGAACATCTACGATACGTCTGCGGGCAACAAAGAAATTTTGCATGTCCGTATTGCAGTTATCGTAATTTCCTCGGCTACGAAGTTGCTCGTCATATCAGAAGACAGCACTCGAGAAAACCGGTTGAAGTTTTGTGTTGCAAACCCGCTTAGAACTTTTAATGATTTATCTTATCCTGTGCTCGTTTTTCAAATCTTATTTTGAAGATTTTTCAAACAACGTCGACGATAACTCGCGACGTACCGGTTATATTTTCTTCATTCGTTCACGTTTTATTTTTTTTTTCTCATAATGCGCACATCAATGATAATTTATCTAGTTTGTTTTTTCTCGAAATATTGAGTCTTGTTCTGTTTCGCTGTTATCCTAATGTATCTGTGAAAATGTAATTTTTTTTTTTTTTTCTCATTGAAAAATACATTTAGAAGAGTTTCTCGGGCCAGTAGTTATTTCGAGCTGCGACCCAGTTCTTGTGTGTGTGTGTTCGACTCGGGATTCAGTCCTGAATTTAAGGTTGCGGGATGATCGTCGGTGGTGGAATTTCCCAAATCCATAAAGATATGTAAATATTGTTACGAAGAAATATGTTTGTACGTTTCGTCTGCATCGATTGATCGTTTTCAGATTTACACAGCTCTAGTGCTCGGTTGAAGTGATCGAAACAATTTGATTTTCTGCAAAAGCCCAAATTCAAAAATTGTACAAAAAAAAAATCCTTAAAACGAGTATTGTAGTTTTTCAGTTCATTATCGATTGAAGCCTCTACGATATTCGGTTTTGCGCAGTCGACGAATTAATTTTTAACCAACATCCGATGTAATTGTTTTAGGTATTGGCGAATTTTGGACTTTTGAGCCGGAGAGGAGCCGCATAGGAGCTCGTATGTATCGCTGTCTGCCAGGCCGGACTAAAAGATTTCAATGCCTCAAGTGCCTTCATCTTTTCACGAGGAAATCCAATGCTATTTATCACTGTCGACACTATTGCGGACAACCACCACGTTTCAAGTGCCCTTACTGCTTATATCAATCGCGTTACAGACATCATATCAAGAGACATGTCAGACACATGCATCCTGAAAACTGAGCTCAAAAATTCACGTATTTTCAAGAGTCGTTCTTTCGACGATCATTTTTTTCGATCTCAGCTCAGTTTCATCTGTTTCATAAAATAAGAATAAAGATAACAATTTTTTATGGCTATGCATATTCACGTTCTTTTTTTCCATCGTTTCGGTTTTGTATAATAAAATTTGAAAAAAGAAAAAAACCTTTACAGTATAAATAATTCGTGCAATTTTCATTAACTAACTTGTTGTTTCGTTTTTTCGTTGTTTCAGGCAAACGCAGCGGTACTTTTCCCTCGCAAGAGACAAAACAAAGCTGGATTACCGCTGAATACGTCGAGTGCAAGACTGGAAACAAGAGATTTGAGTGCTTGAAGTGCTCTCATCGATTTACCATGAAGCGCAATGTTATACATCATGTCAGACATTACTGCGGACGTTCACCGCGCTTCTCTTGTCCCTGTTGCAAATATCGCTCTGTCTATAAAAACTCTGTTCTCGTACATTTAAAACGAAAACATCGCAGAGCCCGATTGAAAGTTATCGAACTGTACTGATGCAAATCTTTATCCCAATAATTATTCAGATTTTATTTTCCGTTTTTCAAAAATCTTTCAGGATCATTATCATTGAATTTTTTTTATTTATTTTTATTTTCCACGAAGGTTTCTATTCTCTGTTGGTCTTTAAAACTTTTCAAAAACATTTGGTAAGAAAAATAATAGTATAAACAGACATTATCAACTGATAAATTGAAAAAATATATCGACCGTTCGTGTAACTGTGCGAAAAATCGGTGGATACCAATATGAAAAGCGAGGCAACATTCGAATGAAATATTTTAAGATTTTTTCAATTTTTTTTTTTTTTTTTTTTTTTTTGTATAGATAATTGAATATTTTTTGAAATCTGACGAAGATACACGTTTCTTTCGTTTGCAGAGGATTTACAATTTTCAGTCAGTCAGAACTGCTCACAGTTCTATTTCAGCTGGCATCGGACAAACTGAAATATATTGAAACAATATTATGGGAAATAATAATGAATATCGTTCAGGCGATGAATACAACATGTTACAAATAATTCGACCATAAATTATCGCATACCGCTTCCATGTTTACTTAAAAAATTCGTAGTTTTTATTTTCGAGTTAATGAAATTTTATTGATTTGCTGAATGTAATTGCAATAAGTTGCATGATTCGATTACCACAAAGTTCGCAGGGATGAACGACTTAATGATAGTTTAATTATAGGTTTTTTTTTCCCCTCTCTTAGAATTGTGGAAAAAAGAAAATAATTGATATTTTAATTATTTTATCGTTATCCTGTTAGCTTTGCTTCACGAATTTATTTCTATCGTTCGATGTCTCGAGGGGAGCTGAGAGGATTTAAAGTAATTACCGTGCTCTAACGCTCCCGCGTGATTTCTGTCTCTCCGAGGCATTCGATCGTAAAAGAGGAAAAAGAACAAAAAAAAAAAGAGAGACTCAAATGTCTGGCTGATCGTAAATGTCTAGCAATCAGTTGAACTCAATGAAGCTCACGAAAGAAAATTCATCGGCTCTGTTGCAGGTCAGCGTATCGAGATATTTCACGTTCCCGCGAGCGGAAGAGGCTCGATCGCTGGGATGTATCGATCGCACGAGAATAGCCGGAAGAAATTCGAGTGTTTGGGTTGCTCACGTCGTTTTACCCAGAAGACAACGATAGTGGATCACGTGAGATATTATTGCGGAAAACCACCGGGTTACGCTTGCTCTTATTGTCATTTTCGAGCGATGTATTCCTCGAGTGTATACACACACATGAGAAAATCACATTGGGGCTGTGAACCCAAAGTAATAAGGCTTTTCGAGAAGGAAAGAGTTTAATAGACTGATTATCATCATTCCATAAAAATTATATAATGATCGTTGATATTTTGTGTACACCTTATCCATCGATTATTTTATTTTCTCGATCGATTATTATCGCTCCTTCAACTAAATACCACTAAAGAAATCCCGGAATTCCCAAAATCCTAAACTTTTCATCGAGGACCTCAAACGGATTCGAGCCTCATATTCAGTCGTTTAGAACTCCACTGACTTTATTCCTCATATTCGATGTTTCAGATCCCCTCGACTTGAAGTTTCTCGTACCGGTCGATGGACTCAATCAATCCGCCGAAGGAATGTACTTTCTTCATCAAGATGGTCGTAAGAGATACGAGTGCCTCGGATGCTGTCGACGTTTCAGTCAAAGGACCACCATCGTCGATCATGTTCGATACTTTTGTGGACGCGCACCCGGTTACGCCTGCCCTTATTGCGATCAATTAGCCACGTGCTCTTCCAATATTTATAAACACGTTAGACGACAACACCCTCAAAAGGAGGCCAGAGCCGTTCGACTCTTTGTCAAATAACAACGTTTATCCTCTCCTCGATAAAAAAAAAAAAAAAAAACCCCTCATTTGCCATCTTTCTTATCTCATCCACTCGTCCATTTAATTTTATTATATATTCTGTTATTCGAACAAACGACAACAGCCAGTCTCCTACTTGCTAGTCAAAGTTAAACCATGTTTACCGGACTCTAGATAATTCATAATATTGTAGATACATTATTCTTCGCGTAAACTGTGCCGAACGATTGCCAATTTACATGTTACCGTTCAGAATGCTATCCCAGCTTCGCGATAGATTTTACCACGATATGGATCGTAGATAGACCATATTATGGAGACATTTACGATCTTTAGGTGAGAAAATAACATTTTCGTTCGAAAAATATTTCTTCCCGTCGAGTATCAACCTTTCCATTATGTTTTCAAGATTCCATTAGATAAATGTGGAATTTTAGAATTTCGTCGGACAATGAAATTCATCGTGAAAAATAAAACAATTTTTTAGTACAATTAAAAATATGGAGAATTACAAAATAACAAAGTTTTTCGATACCCTCATCAAATTTTTTTTTTTCGTCAAAGTCTCATGTCCCGTCGTGATTTAAATCTCGAGAATATTTTTACTCATGAGAATTGATCGTTGTTGTTTCAGATCCGCTTCCTGCGTAAAGCAATTTGTCGAACTTCATTTATCCGTGAGAACCGATGACGAAACGAAAACCTCATCGTGTTAGTGGAGTCGAAAAATTCAAGTGTGAAATGTGTCCTTTCATCGATTTACATGAAAAAAATACGTGTTTTTCTCACTTGCGCTATGTTCACGCGACTATTTTTGTATGAGCTCCTCAAATATGCAGGATCACGTAAGAGCTCGATATCTCGACGAAAAAACGTAGAGATAATTCGTCGTAGCGAATTGAATATCGTCAGTTTTATACGTCGAACAAATTACACTTGTTTTCAAAAATTTACTTTCGACAGTTTACCAAAATTGATAACGAGAATAAATAGTTTGTTCTCCGATTCGTATACGATGCGAGAGAATTCTTACGAGTGATTTATCAACTTTTTGCATCTGCCTGTAGTTTCATTACGTTTTTTTTTTTTTTTTTTTTTAAATTTTTTTCTCGCGAAATGACTCTGTCATTATTTTAGTAACTCGAGGAATTTCCCGAGTAACGCTCATGTCAATCTCGAACCTTGTTGTTTCAGATACGCTCGACGACAAGTACTTCGGTTCGGACATTGACATCGACTCTTCGTCCGGCTCAAATCCTTTCCAACAACGTGACAAAAAAAGATTTCAATGCACCAAATGCTTTCATCGTTTTACCCAAAAGATAACGTGCGTTCGACACATGCGTTACATTTGCGGCAAACCACCGGGTTACGGCTGCCCTTATTGCAATCACGTTGCTACCTGCTCCTCGAATATGTACAGGCACGTTAGAATGAGGCACAAAGGTCACGAGGTCAAAGTCATCAAATTCTTTCCCGATTAAATTTCACTCCGAGTACGTTTTCGACTTCCTCTTTCGTATTCATGACTTTTCACATACCGTTCAACGATTATCGTTGAGTACTAACACTTTAATGAGAATCGAGAAAAATATTACCCTCGTACGGTTAAACAATTACTTTTTCAAATCTCATTTTGCAAGTCGATCAATGATGTTGATTATCAATTCCATTTGGAGAGCTATGAAATTATGGACGAAACGATATTTCGAGCTTGTGTAATGAAAATTTCTACAAAAAATTGGAATTCAACAAGTTGATCAATGAATTATAGGATTATTAAAATTACTGCTTCCATCTTCGATCGTTGACTCACGATTGTCATATCCAGGGTCATATTTGCTGCTAAGATGACGACTAAAAACGTCCCTTTAGTCACGAAGACTCAGTGTACAAAGATAAAAATTGATATACAATATCAAATAATATATTAACTGATTATTATTAAAAAGGACGACAGTAATAATAATAATTTGTGCAACGCTTCCAACTTCGAAGAACATATTCTGCTCAATTGAAGTGAAACGAGATACGCGGCGAGGAAAACGACGAAAGTTACCGAAAATATGCAAAATCTAAATTTTGCAAGGTTTTGTTTTTTTTTTTAATCGTAAAAATGTACCTTCCATTAAAATTTTGAATGATAAAAATGTCACTCGACCCATCCTTCTTCGTCTTCTCGTAGTATGTTTTCGTTGAATTATTATTTATTTTTAATGAATCACAAGAAATTAGTCACGAGCACACAATGTCTTATGAATAAACTTTTGTTTTTTTTTTTTTTTTTAATACTAATGAAGAATTTTTGAAATTTCAGAAAATCGAAATATCGCGCTGAGAAAAGCTCGAAGATCGACGATTAAACACTACTATTGTCCACGTTGCAATCGTGGCTTCACCCTCAAAAGGAATCTGAATCGTCACTTGACTTACGACTGTGGAATGGCACCCAGATACAAGTGTCCTTACTGTGATAAACTTTCGAAATTTACTCAATGTATTTACGCTCATGTATCGAAGCATCATGCTGGTTTGAAACGCCTCGTTCAACGTCTCTATTGAAATAAAAATACTCACTAATTTTTCAATGTCCGAATCGCGAGCAATGTACATAATGGAAAAAAAAAAAAACAAAACGCTCCTGATACCACCAACGAAACTCGTTGTGACGTAACATTGCAATCAGACAGAAATATGTTTGATCGAAAATAGTGTAATGAAAAGAATGTAATGAGTTTTCATTCACTCGGAATGTCGTATTGATTCGTCTCTCGTATAAATAAGAAAGAATGCTAATCAAATGTTTCGTCTCTCTCTTATTTGTTTTCAGAAAATCATCGTAGAGGCCTTGTTTTTCGTCATCGTCATCAAAAGAAGTACTTTTGCCTCCGATGCGGACGGAGTTACGTCAACGGGAAAGATCTCAAGAGACACGAAAAATATGAGTGCGGGAAAACTCCCCGATTCCAATGTCCCTATTGTCATCACAGAGCGAAATATCGATCAACGATTTACAGCCACGTTAGATCCCGACATCCGCATATGGACGTTGCTACTTTGGATCTTGATTCTATACCACCGCCTGATTATACCTTCACCAATTAAATACTCGTTTCTTTTCGAGAATTTTCGAACAAAGAGGAAAAAAAAATTAAACAGCACTTCCGGTATACCACCGATCAATTGCGTAGCAAATTTTGTTCGTGTTGTTGTGACGCCACAGAATGTTTATTATTAAATTTCGATATTCAGAGTCACCAAGTTCTTCGTTGACACGTTTCATTTGTTTTTCACACCTCTCGCATTTTATCGAGTATTTTTTCACCTTGATAAATAATCTTCGCACATAATAAACAACTGAAATGCACAAATTTTTTCGTAAACCTTTCAATTCTCATTGCTTCACGAACAAAACTCATGCTGATTATTTTGTGATTTCAGAAATCTCCGATAATATGTGGTTCCACGAAATGCCAAATTTGAGGATCAGGAAGAGAGTTCGCGAATGGGGTACCTCCTCTCATACCGCTCGAGGAAATTTCACCTGTAATAATTGCGGCAAAACTTACAAATGGTATCGCGGACTTCATAGACATTTGCAGTACGAGTGCGGCAAACAACCACGTTTCAGTTGTCCCTATTGCTCTTACATTAAAAAACACAGATCACAAGTTTATTCCCATATCAAGTCCCATCATCCTAATCACGCTATTTATGCTTTGGACACCCAACAGCAATCGGCGTGATTTTCTTCTGTGAAAATCCGAGTTATTGTTGAATAAAAATGAGCCAATTTATTTCGTTGCACGAAGTAAAAAAAAATATGCTGTACAACCGCTTTTTTAAATCTTTTCTTTTGACATTTTTACCCGTTTATACTTTTTTTTTTTTTTCTTACTACTCGATGTGAAATGAGTCGTGCATCAATCTTTTTCGCATACACAAGTTGGTGGTCGAATTCTGTTTTCATTGGTTGGTAATTTTTTGAGTTCATCGATCAAAGTATTCGCTCATCCGATCTATTTTTCACGAATAAACCGAGACGTTTTTCTGTACGAAAAAATATTCTTCGGCTAAGTAAGTTCGGTTGTTTCATCTGCCAATGAACCTCGAATAATGATTTCAACACACGAAACGTTTTGTGGCGTTTTGCCTGTAACGATTGTTAAATAATTGAGAGAACTTTTTGTTCACGAGAGAATAACACAAGGGAAATGAGAAATGTCGAATTAATGTTGTTGCTCACCATTCGCAGTGTTCATCGATCCGGAATCAGCGAGTTGCGTCGGACGATTAATTCCTGGAAAGAGAAGATCTCGTCGCCGGAAATCAGGGAGATCGCTGGATCAAGGAAAATTTGATTGCCGAAGTTGTGGCAAAACCTACAAACGTTACGGCGCTTTGGATCGGCATTTGAAGTACGAAAGCAAAGAGCTCATGTTCATTCGGACATAAAATTTATGCATAGGAATCACGAAGTTTATGCTGTGGAATCACAACAGCAAATTTGATATTCAACTATTCTTTGACTAAATGTTTAGATCAACGTAATTATTATTATTATTATTAAGGAGAAAACATCGATCGTAGTCATTTTATTCTTGTTTCAATGTCCAATCGATTAATTTGCTGATCAATTTTTTTTTGCACCTCTTACTAATTCAACGATCATTCGTCTCCGTTTTTAATTTGCAGATTATGTTTTACGACCCAACTACTAAGGATAGAAAATGAATGCCAGGAAATTTTTTGACAGAAATTTTATGCTCCGCTAAATTGGTTTCACTTTAATAATCAATGGCTTGTCAGAAGTTTATCTGGATGTTAGATTATGATCATCTTCCATGTACACAGATAGGGACCTATGTTGATGTTTACATTGAGATTTATTTTTGATCACTGTCGAAAGTTAGTTATACTCCTGTTTACGCGAATGCACGCTTTCCTGTCTGGATAGGAAATGACGTGGCATATTTATCGATTAATAAATTTCTCGAATGAATCAAAAGGTTATTGTATCCGAAGAAATATTCTTTGGACTAAGGATGAATCGTTGGTGATTGGTTGTGTCGTTTGCTGATGAATCTTTAAATCGTTTTAACACATTAAACATTTTGTGGGTGTTTGGCGTCAAATAAATGTTAAATAATTATCATAAATTCCTGTTCGCAAAGGAATAATATTTGGTAAATGGAAAAATTTCGAATTAATTTTGTTGCTCAATTTTTGCAGTGTTTACCGATTCGGGATCAGCGAGCTGCATCGGGCTTCTAATACCTGGAAAAAAAAGATCATATCGCCGTAAATCAGGAAGATCAGCTGAACAAGGAAAATTCGATTGCGCTAATTGTGGCAAAACCTACAAATGGTACTGCGCTTTGGATCGTCATTTGAAGTACGAATGTGGCAAAGAGCCTCGCTTCAAGTGCCCTTACTGTGATTATGCTGGGAAGCATAGATCTCATGTTTATAGGCACATTAATAATCTGCATAGGAATTACGAAGTTTATGCTGTGGACACGCAATAGCGAACTTAATATTTGACTATTCATCGAAATATTGTTTGAATAAACGTGATAATTGTTATTAATGATAAAGCGTCGATCGTAGCAATTTTATTCTTGTTTCAATGTCGAATCTTTTCATTAGTTGATCAATTTTTTTTTTTTGTTTTTTTTTGCATTCGTTATATTAACTCAATGATTATTCGCCTCCGTTTTTAATTTGCAGATACTTAGTATCTAGTTTCAATGATTAATTCAAGACAAAATATCGGACGCAATAATAATGTTATAAATAATGAAAGGACAATTGTGTTTGCAGATATCGCCGATGGGACACTGGATTCAGGACTCGTAAATCCCCCTAGGAAAACTCGCTATCGCCCAACAACATGGAAATCAAACGCACCGGGCAAATACGATTGTCCAAATTGTGGAAATTCTTACAAATGGTATCGCGCTCTTCACAGGCACATTGAGTACGAATGTGGCAAACCACCTCGTTTCAATTGTCCTTACTGCTCTTACGCCGGAAAACACAGATCTCACGTTTATTCGCACATCAGGGCACTCCACGGATCCTGTGAGATTTACGCTGTTGACGCCGAACAGGCCGATCCCCCGTGCTCGATCGTCAAAGTAGAATTGTAATTCATCTAATTATTTATCGATTTCCGTTGCTCGTGCCATTCAAATCAAAATCTAATCGTCAAATTTTCTGCTCTCCTTCTATCGGGATGAGAAGGAATATACACGAGGGTTAATTTACTTTTTCTTACGTATTTTCAGCAAGGAGGGATGATCGAATGAACGAATCGGTCATTCGAAACTGGTCAACGAGATCAAAATAAGCTATGATTTGTCCAAATACTGACTTTGGAGGAAAACTCGATTGTTAAAAATCGAGTGTCTCATTCGTCTCGATCGTTTGGAGTATGCTTGTCCGTCAAAAACGTTTGCTAAAACATTTGTTTTTCTATTGGCAAATAAAATGAAGATTTAATCTCACGAATGTTGAAATTATTGCTCCTCTCGTGCTGTTTAAAAAAAAAAAAAAAATTTCTCTGATTTTTTATATTGGTGACATTATCGATGAGTGTTTTCAATGTCTCTAATGAAAAATATTCTCAACGAATACAGGCAGCACCGAAATAATGAGAAAAAAAAAAAGAACGACGAGCGAGATCGACGTATTTTCTTTGCTGGCTTTCCCGTGTAAAATCACCGAAAAGGTTTAGAAGTGTGGAATGAAGAATGTGAACTCGAAAGAAGTGTGAAAGTTGAGTTTCGCAAAGATGTACGACGAATGGGCTGATTGACAAACGGACTTCGCTCAAGCTTAAAGTTTTCTCTAATTAATCGAAGGAAATAATAAAATGATTAATATTTTTTGTTTATCGGTTGATTTTGTTTCGCACGAAAATCCATTTTTGATATTTTTCTCATGCTCCAATGTCTATCTCTGTGAAAATCGGTAAAGGCCCGATGCATTTATTTATTTGAATCTAGAACTGCAATGAATAGTGAATTAGCATATTTAGAAAAGGATAATCGAAATGAAACAAGGTGTTTTCATTAGATACGTTTACGGCGATAATAAAATAAACAATTTATAATAACGACAAAAATTTTTGTATTTTTACAGCTTCCGGAGGTGGTGCATCCTGGATGAATGTGGTAGGACGTTTGATACCCGTAAAGAGACGACGAATTCGCGGTGCTTTGAACAGTTCGAAACAACGAGGGAAATTCGATTGTTGCAATTGCGGAAAGACGTACACGTATTATCGCTCGCTTCACAGTCATTTACTTTGGGAATGTGGAAAAGAGCCGCGTTTCAGCTGTCCCTATTGTAATTTTATAAAAAAGAAAAGATATCACGTGTATTCTCACATTAAAAGAATTCACCCGGACCAAGCGGTTTACGCTTTGGACAAACAACGACAAGACTCATAAATATAATTAACGAGATAAAATCTCTCAACATTTGTCCATCAATAAATGTGATAAGCCCTACTTTTAATGATTTATATCGTTCATTATATTCGGACTTGGTTTTTGGTTATGGTGTTCCCTCATTTTTCATTTTATTTCCACTACAAAATCCTCATCTCAATAGATTATTTCAACATCGATAAATGTTGATAGATATTCATACAGAACATAAATTATTTTGATTTCAGTATTTTTCGATGAGCCCTGGGAAAAGAAACTGCCTTGTCTGGTACCGGTTATGAAGAAGCAACGAAGAACATCGTCCCGTAAAAAAAAACGATACTCGAGCCAACGAGGAAAATTTTTATGTCCCAATTGTGGCAAACGATATCGTTACCAACGTGGATTGTGGAGTCATTTGTCCTACGAGTGCGGAACAGCTCCGCGTTTCAGTTGCCCACATTGCAACGGTTATAACAACAAGAAACAACGATCCCAAGTTTACGCACACATCAGAAGAGATCACGTTGATCTACCGGTTTACGCTCTCGATGCCCAGCCGCAGGAATAACGACCTTCCACAAAATGTTTTAATTTTTTTTGGACGAATGATCCGCGACGTCATTCTTGTATTCTTATATTTTACTTTTCGATCTTTTTTTTTTCTTTGCAAATTGTACGATTGGAAAATAATAGTTTAGTTATTGAAGAATATTTTATGGAAAAACAAGCAGATACTCGAAGACAAGAAAAAAAGTAGATTATAAAAAATTACAAAAAGCAATTATTCACGTTATTCAATCATTGAAATAGAATTACGTTTGATCGTGAGACAAGAAATTACGCATGTTTGAAAAAAAAAACAAAAGCTCCAACTTATGTACACATTCGAAGGTATCGAGCGTGAATATAAATCCGTTTGTCTTATGAATGTTTAACTCCAAAATTAACAATATTCGATTGATCTTGTTAAATCTCTTAAATAAGCGACATTATAGTTTTTGTATAAGTACAAATTGCTGAATATTTTTGTCACGAGTGATTATGAAAATGAAGTCGATGGAAAGGGACGGGGTGCTGGAAGAAAAAAAAGAAAAAAATTGAATGTGACTGACGATGGAAAAAAAATGTTTTAAGCGTTCCAATTGATTTTAACCAGCGAGTTGTCAATAAATAGATCCAATCTAGAGAGATGTGAGAATATTTTTTGTATCTTAACTCTCAAGTACAAACCAGAAGTTTCGTGGCTTTTTGCCTGTTGCCATAGACCCGTGTGTGTCTTTGATTTTATTTTTTGTAAAAGTTTTAACGTTTATGTAATTTTTCAGCGTGTAATAAAGTTCTGTATCGACACTGAAAAGTCTCTTGTACTAAAAAATGTTACAAAGAGATAATTACTGTTTTTCAGAGCTTGAGACGTTCGGATGGAACAATCAGTATGAGATGTTGGTGGCACGCAAAAGAACACGATATCGTAATCCGTCTAGGAAGTATTATGGGCGCGGACAATTCGACTGTCACAATTGCGGCAAAACTTACAAATGGCGTCGCGGACTTCACAGACACTTGAAATATGAGTGCGGCAAAGAGCCACGCTTCACTTGTCCCTACTGCAATTATATCGCGAAGCACAGACCTTACGTTTATTCCCACATCAAGGCCAATCACCCGACCAGCGCGATTTATGCTTTGGACACGCAGCAGCAAGAATAACGATAAACACATATTTTCATCTCTAATTTTTTGCACAATGTTATTTCCAATAAATATTCAGTATCATCCTACGATCAAATTCTTTCATTCAATAATAAACGTTTTCATGGATTTTTTTTTACTTCTTAGTCTCGTTTTAATATTGCACAAATTATATTTATTATAAATTTTTTGTTGCAGGAATCAGGTGCGTCAAAAGGGAGAATCTCATCAATCGCTTTGATTCATCCGGTTCTTACGATCGACCGTCGAAAAGGATTGGCAAACACGATTGTCCAAATTGTGGCAAAACGTACAAATGGTATCGAGGCCTTAGCCGTCATTTGAAATACGAGTGTGGCAAAGAGCCGAGATTTCGTTGTCCGTATTGCAATCACGTCGCTAAGTTGAGACCCAATGTTTATTCCCATATCAAGAAAAGTCATCCGTTTCACGCTATCTACGCTCTTGACAGGCAATAAGACATTTTATTGTTAGATCGTAATAATTATTCAATAAAGGTACATATTGTTCATACCAAGAATATATTGTATCCATATATTTAGGGGTTTTGATAGGCTAAGCTATGAATCAATGTTGATGCTTTCGAATTGAGTTTTAATTGGTATTAATTTTTTACTTATTTACGATTACGAGAATATGAATCGTTCACTGTCGTTTATTTGAAATTTTTTTTTTTTTCTTTCAGCAGTTTTTTCTGAATCTTTGTTAATTTATTATTCATTGAAATGATCCGTGCGAATCAAATATTTTCTGATTCCATCGGAATATCGTATCGTTTTTTCTCGTTAATCTCTCGGAATGGACATTTTTCTTAAATTTATTGTGAACTCTTCGATTAGCGCGTATCGAATTTTTTTAAATATTTTCTCAGATTGTTGTTTAGTAGAATGAACGATTTACAATAATTGAGAATCATTGATTGAAAAGATAAAGAAAACACAGTTATGAATATACATCAAATATTGTTTTTGTTTCAGATTTTGATAACGACGACCTCGAGAAATCGGATGATGAAGCTGAACACATTATTCCAGTTGAACGGGAAAGTTTTAAGAGTCCATCGAATTATAAGAAAAAATCGGGACATTACGTTTTTCCCACGCCCCACAGGGGCAAAGGAAAATACGATTGTCCGACTTGTGGAAAAACTTATCAGTGGTATCGATCTTTACATCGACATGTGAAATACGAGTGCGGTAAAGAACCGCGTTTCTTGTGTCCGTACTGCCATTATTTGGCTAAACAAAAACCTCACGTTTATTCTCATATCAAGAACCATCATCCCTCGTTAGCAGTCTACGCCCTTGATAAAAAGGGACAAATGTGAACAAATTCTCTATTCGCCGAAGAAAATATTCGTTTATAGATACATATAAGTGTGTGAGTGTCGTTTTTTTTTTTTTTTTTTTTTTTTTTTTTCTTTAAATAAACGGAAAGAATTTATGACTTGGTAGATTGGAGGAAAGAAGAAAAGAAAAATGATTACGTTCATCCCTATTTAAGTTTTCATTTTCACTTTTTTTTCTACCTCTGCAAATGAAACTCGACCAAAAGGACAAAAGTCTATTCGTGAAGTTTTTTTTAATGAAATTTAACCTTCCAATCCTTTTTTCATTTACCAATTTTTTTTTTTTTTTCACAAAAATCATGTGTCAAATTACAGTATTAAAAAATGCGGATTATCAGTTAGCATTCGCATGCATTCGGTGATGGCAGCCCCCGATATCTGTTTTCATATTTCGTTTATACGACGTTTGTGATCCCATTTTCGAAAATTTCTGCCTGCAAGCTCATTGCGGGCTTGCTGGACCCTCGGATTGGAAATCCAACGTGTATAGTAAAAGTGTTACGAAGCTGTTTTTACTGATTGAAATGAAACTTGTCCGCAGGTTGGATTTGCACTCCGCTGATGTATCCTCATCGTGCACAAAGGACGTACATGAAAGACATCGAGCGCAGGTTCGCCTGTCCTCATTGTGGATTCCGGAATAAGCGGAAAGATCATCTTTACAGGCACATAAGGAGGAAACATCCCGGAGAAACAGTCTGCTACATAGATTTGGCAACGCTCCCAAATTTCGACGAAACACCGGGAACAAAAAATTCTTGATATAAATAGCTTTTTTCGATTTAATTGCAATGTTCTCGATTTTAAAAAATTGGTTCATTCGTTCAATTGTTTATAAGATTGTGGCGATATCATTGGCACCACTCGAAAAAATGTTTATCTCAGTTAACACATGCCTCGTTTTTCTTCTCATTGTGTAAAATCAAAGGAAGGAAACCACGAAAAAAAAAAAAATACGGCACTGCTATCCATAGCGAAGGAACAAAACTTTATTTTTCTATTAAAAACTATAATTAAAATGTTAATCATCGGACTGGTCTATTTTCTTGACTTTTTCACGTCGAATTTTCCTACAACAATCGTTATCGAATTGTTTTCTAAAGCAATTACAAAAATAATCTCGGAATTTAACGTCCGCGTGAATCGACACTGTGACTATCGTTCATCGTAACTATTTTTTTTTTTTTTTCATCACGACAACTGCATGATCAAATGTATGCGTGTGCGCGTGCTCGTGTGTCTGACACGAGAGAGAAAAAAAAAGCGAAAATTATCGTTCGATTTCGGTAATTATTAGAATTTTTGTAAATTTCATTAATTTTTTTTTGATCATGATTTACGAACCCGACGAAAGGTCATGTAGCACCAATCGACCAAGTGGAATTATAGCTCCCAGGAAAAAAATGCAAGATGGGACTCGACTAATCTGAAAATTTCTTTTCATTCGTTACAGACGCTCTTGGAAAAGGATGGATTTGTGTACGACGAGTACCGAGAGAGAGAAATTCGTACAGTGATCAACATCGGCATCCCTGCCCCAAATGTTTCCGAAGTTATAAGCATCGGAGTCACATGATACGCCATTACAGATACGAGTGCGATACGCCTCAAAGATTCGAGTGTCCTTACTGCAAACACCATCTCCGCCAGAGGACACACGTTTGGACTCACATTAGAACTTTTCACCCGAATCAAGAATTGTATTGTATCGATATTGCAACGAATACGAGGCTCACTCGACAGGATCACAGGCTCGAGTGATTCTCTTATTTTCCATGGTCTTCCGGAAAGCTCGACTGGATTCGTGTCTTTTTTTTTCTTCTTCGATTCGTCAAAAATTGCACGAACATCCGTGGCAGAAAATTGTTTTTCGTTTCTTTTTTTTTTTTTTTTTTTTTCTGCATCAGTGATATATTTATTGGAGAAAAATTGAAAAAATGGGTAGACCGAAAAGCGTTTTTAGATTGAAAGCGAGCACTTTCAAATCGTAAATTCATTAGTAGCATTGAGTAAAAGGTTACAGGATCGCTGTAACGATATTATTAGTTCAAAGTGCCAATTTTTTTTCTTCCTTTCAACCTCGACAAGTGGTAAACGTGCTGAATAACAAAACGATTTTCAAGGCGAATGAATTGTGTACGTTTTATGGTTTTGTATAGTTTTATCGTTGTTCCGAGATTCGACGACGTTTTATTGTGGGTGCGAAAGCTTTGTGGATAATTACGTTTTTGTTCGTTCATTGTAAAACATTGATCGATAAATATTTTTCAACAAAGTACATTGACATGGTTGTAGAATTTAGAATTTTCACTCCTTAGATAATCCTTCCAACGATGTCTCGTAATAATACGTTTTTACTTGTTTTTTTTTTTTTTTTAAATCAATATATAATCGATCTTGAATGGACTTTCAGAATTTCATACCGGAAGGACGATTGAAAACGAGCGCAACAAGGAAATGACCTCCTATACAGCCAAGGAAACGTATCGATGCCCGAGATGTCGCAAGCAATACAGTCATTCGTTCTTAGAACACGTGGAACATCAGTGTGATCAGCAGAAACGTTTCGAGTGTATACATTGTTTGACGAAGTGTGATCGGAAAGATCAAATTATAAAACATCTCCAAGCCTATCATCCTGAGGAAGAACAAATTTTTCGCGACAACCTTCTCCATTCTTTCATCACGATGATGTGAAATCAAAGATTGTGTGATGTATTAAAAAAAAAGAAAAATGAAAAACGAAGACATGAGAACTATAACACCGACGATTTCGAACGACTGTTTTTTTTTTCCTCGCCTCCCTTGCTGGCAAATTTTCCGTGTTGTGCTGTTCATAAATTCGCTTAAAATTATGCTCGTTGGGATATTTTCAACAATTAATCATCATATTTCTTTTTCATCGACAAACCTTTTTCGAGAGGCGAAGAAGCTTTTCGCAAACTTGTATGCAAGTTGCATTCATTCACGAACATTTTTTTCCTCGTGAATTACCCGGTGCGTTTAAGAATTCTCTTTCTTCACCGTCAACGTTGAAAGTCGCGCATTGATTGATGATATGACAACAAAACATAGCCGAGAGGCTCATTCCCACTGCATATAATCTGTAGAGCATTACTTTGTTTTCATTGGAATGTTTTCAGTCGTTTTTTTTAATATTTATTTTCTTCGTATCTAGGACTGTCGATGTAACATTCGTGCCAGTAATTCGCCGAGTAACGCAATGACATTGATATTTCAGATTACTTCGGAACACGGATGGAAATGAGTCATGTACAAACGACGGATCACTGTTTCAAAGCAAACAAGAACGAAACGATTTTGCAAGATTTCAAAAGTCTCGTCGATCCGTTGTATCATCGCCAGCAGCATTATCAGTCGGAGCACGGATTGAGAAGAGAGTATTCTCGAGAAAGTGATTTGAAAACGAGACAAACATCCAAGTCGCCATTGCCTTTTAATATCACATGGACAACGAGCAAGTCATTTCCTTGTCCCAGATGCAGACGATGCTTTACCGTAAAGGGAAACATGACGAGACATCTGAAGTACGAGTGCGGCCAAGAGCCCAGATTTCAGTGTCCTTACTGCGACTTTCGAAGCAAACAGACTTCGAACGTTATGTCGCACGTGCGAAGTCGTCATAGCGGTGAAAGAGTTTATGTCGTTCATCTAAACGTCACGGATTCTTGAAGAAAAGACGTTAAATTTCAAGCGATATCAATGTTACTGTTTTTTTTGTTTGTTTCATTTTTATATTATTGATTTCGATTTTTTTTAATCGAAATATTTTTCGGTGATTTCACCGACACACGGCTGTGTAACTCACGAAATTCTAAAACGTCCTGTAAATAAATTCGACGAAAAGACAATCGTTCCCTTCTCCACTACGGATTTCGTAGCCTTCTCTTATATATTTTTTTTTTTTCATTCCTCAGATTATTATTTATTCTGAGTGCAGTAAAGATTGCAGGTTTTCAAGAAAGAGAGTCGTGTTACATCAACACTAACGCTTCCTCTGTTTCATTTTTTCAGATCTCTTCAATATGGATTTTTATGTGAACCTGGATGAGCCAATGGGCAAAGTGAGTTACGATCCTTCAGGAAATCTGCCAGAAAACACTCGTTGGTACTGTCCAAGGTGTTTGCATAGCTTCAGTCGTAAGGATAATCGTAATCGACATTATAACTTCGAGTGCGGACAGGAGCCGAGATACAAGTGCCCTTACTGCGAATTTCGTAGCAAGCAGACCTCTAACGTAATGAAACACATTAGAAATCGTCATAAGCAACAACGCGCCTACGTAGTGCGTCTGCAGTCCAATGAGTTCTACGAAAATTATTGAAAACGAGAAACTGAGTTGAAGAAAAATTATAATGAAAAACGCAGTGGGTGAAGAAATTTATCAACATTTTCAGGACCTTTTTTCATCTTGATATATTTGATTTTTTTTTTTTTGTAATTGACGAAATGAATGAGGAAAACAAATAAAATTTGACATCACCATGAAAAAAAAAAAGGTTTTTTGATTTCGTATGAAAATATTTCGAATCGAAAACCACTTTAGGGACACTCTTGTAAAATAGTTTCAAATGGTAATGTGTTTTGTGAGCTCTCTCGTGCATCATACCATTTATGCTTCGATTATCATTTACTTACGACGAGAAAATGCTCTGCAAATGAGCTGCAACTTGAAAGAACGCCTCAGAGCTCATACTCTAATTCATACTAACAAACCGTTATTTGATTTTCTTGTTTTCAGATTATTTCGAAATGGATAATGCGACGATGGCTGCAACGGCAGGTCCTAGCTCAAAATACACGACCTTCCCGTGGGGTTATCGCCGACAAAAAAGTCTCACTTATTGTCCAAAGTGCATGCGTGGATTTACACTGAAGAGCAATTGTAAACGTCATTTGAAGTACGAGTGTGGTCAACTGCCAAGATTTAAGTGCCCTTACTGCGAGCTAAGGAGCAAACAAACCTCGCAAATCTATTCCCACATTAGACGAAAACATCCTGGCGAAAATGTCTTCTTCGTTGATCTTCATTCCTAACGTTCGTTTTTTGTGGATATAATCATTCTGTAAAAATGTTTCAATATCAGAAGAAGATAAAACAGAAGGAAAAAAATAATACAAAAAGCATAGGGAGTTCTCGAAAATTTACAGATTTTTTTGCTTCCTCACGAACGAATGAATGAAACTCGATTGAGTATTTAAAGTCTTCGATTATCCTGTTTTTTTTTCTTCTCAAAACCAAATTCAACGCCGTCGTCTTTTCAATAACTCTACATTTTTCGCGTCAGTTACTTTTTTTTTTTTTTCCATTTTGGGTACTCGAAAAATCGACTAATTCGATCAAATTTTATGATTACAGAAATACATCGGATTGATCACTCGTATGGAAGGAGAGAAACTCCTGAGCCAGTTGTGACGATAACCAAGGAACGCAGTCACGTGCGTCGGACGGTTTATCGACCGGATTATCTCTGTGCAAAGTGCGGCAGAGGCTATGAAGCGAACCAAAGTTTAGTGCGTCACATGCGTTACGAATGTGACGTCGAGCCCAGATTCAAATGTCCCTATTGCGATAAACGGTGCAAACGAAGGTCGGCCCTCGATGACCATATTTTACGAATGCATAAGGGCATGAAAATTTACCATATCGAGTTAGCGAGCTAAGCCATTTTCACACAATTCCTATTTTCTCCTCCTCAATTACTATCGTATATTTCGAAAAATAGATTCTTTCCACAGGATTATAAAAACCGATCGTTCTGTATTTCCGTTTTGTTTTGTATCGAAAAACATTTTTCGAGCGGGTGCTTGAGCACAGAAAAATTAAAATCTGAGCCAATTTCAAGCACATTTTATGCGGAAAATACTCGCTCAAAGTTTCAGATTATTTTCGCAGAATATAAAAAAAAAAATTCTCGTGTTTTTTCAACGAGCGTTACAAAATTGTTTATTTGTTATTATTTTTAAGTTATTTTTTTGCCGCTTTTGTGAAAAATGTTGAGTAAGTACCGAGCCCGGATATTTTGCACAATAAATAAATATTGATATGTTCAGTGTCTCAGGAAATTATTCGTTGTTTTCGACAGCCGTTCGTTCTGATTTTTGAGTTGTGCTATATTGTGTTGTCACAGAGGAATGTTCGATTTTGGACTGTGTAGGTGAATGTTGAATAATGTGAATATAGCTCAAGTCTTTGATTTCACTGTCGATTGGAAGTAAAAAAAAAAAAAAAAAACACGTCAATTTTTTTGGGTTATCGTGATCAGCGTCGATCGTAACTAATAGAAAAATCGTTGTTTATTTACAGATCGCGTTGGCCGATCGGTGATCAAGTACGAGGACGAAATCGAGCTTTCCACGGATCCAATGAACAGGAACTACTGTGAGGTATACCTGGGTAACGTTCCTTACGAAACGGATCCAAAAGTGAATTTTGAAGGGAAATTTTCCAACACAATGAAGACTCGAAATGTAACGGTTTTTGAGAAGCAACATTCGGAGAGGCATTATTGTCTTCGGTGCCCCAAAAGTTATGCTAATGCTTGGGGCCTCAAACGACACGTGGATTTCGAGTGCGATCGACAACCCCAGTTCAAGTGTCCCTACTGCGGAATAAGGATGAAGCAACGTGGTCACATTTATCGACATATAAGACGACGTCATCGTGGAAAACATGTTTATTCGATAGATCCTCAGTAGAAACAATGAGAAAGCTTCGTGTCGTGACAGATTGCAACGTTTATTCGTTATAACGACAAAAAAAAAAAAAAAAAAAATCAAATCTGGCCAAATACCGAAGCATACTGAATTCGGTATTTTATTTATTTCAGTATTAAAGGATCGTTCGGAAAGATGCGAATTATTATCTCGATTATTCTTCGCCGATTTTTATCCAGGTTATTTACACATTTTTTTTTTTCATTATTTTCACAGATATGACGCTACGTCCCTGTAGAACATATTTATTTAGGTAGAAATAGAACCAGTTTTACAAGCATGCTTTCGCTCGGAGAAGCTCAAACATTTCTTTTACACCGGGGGAAAAAAAAAAAAAAACCAAGTATGAAAAGAAATTTTGGCGAATATTAAATAAAAGAACGAAGGGAAATTTAATTATACGAACAAACTGAGTAAATAAAGTTATTGTTCTACGATGACATTTATCTCTCTGGTTTTATAAATAAGCATTAAACTAATTTGAAATTATTTGCTTTTTGTTTGTCCGATTCTCAACGACAGATGTCCCCTCGAGAATGATGACGTCGAAGAATCTTCTGAGGAATTATCCTGTACTGCCATTTATCAAGGATCTCGCCACGATATGGATGGTGAAGCAGCGCACGCAATTTCCATATCGTTGCGAGCAGTGCGGAAAGGGATATCAACACCGAGCCACTCTCGTACGACATACGCGTCATGAGTGCGGCAAGGAGCCACAATTCAAGTGTCCGTACTGCCCCCATCGCACCAAACAGCGCGGAAATCTTTATCAACACATAAGAACGAATCATCCCGGAAAAAATGTTTTCTCGAGTAGCATCTAGCTCGGAGACTGAAAGATTTTCGAAAAATCGCTATCCAACGACACACATTTTTACCATCGAACATTCTTCGTGCCTAAATTTCTTTTTTTTTCTTCTTTTCTTAAATACCTCATTTTTTACCAACGAACTCTTCCTCTAGTTTCTCGTAATTTGAACGACGAAACAAATTAAAAAATAGAAACCGATTCACGGGACGAAGCGGAGAAAAAAGACATTCCTCTCGAGACATTCTCGTTTAATTTCGAAGAATGTTACAAGTTCTTGATGCATTTCCTTTTTTTTTGTGATGTTAATGTAATTACGGGTCGAGACTAGTGTCGGCGCTCTTGAGGAGCGAGAATCGACGATTTGTGCTTCGGATTATCTTGTGTAGATAGCAACTGCAGTCCCAACCTGCCCTCGGACAAATGATTTTTTTAAACGAGTGATAAGTTTAAAGATAAAACAGAAAAGGCGATAATATAATAATAAATTTCATTCTACCTCCACCAACTTAGCTTTAATCGCTTTTTTTTAAATCGTCGATCGATATACTTCGAGTAATAAAAGTATACAGGATATTTATGTTGTTATTTCGTTGATAACTTTTATACTAAACTTCAACAGCTTATTTTGTTGCGAAATCATGTTCGCAGCCTTGCAATGCCAAGTTGTTAAAATAAAACTTGAATACGCGTTGACTAATAGCAAATTTTATTCTAATAATTTCGTTTCGTAGTGTCCTTAATACGCATTTACGACTAATTTCATCTCCCCCCCCCCACCCCCTGCCATGACATTCGTGTCTATTGTACGGATAACGTATAACATAACAATAAAATGAATCAATGAATTATGTGAACTTCATCCTGACACGAGGGTTTTCACTGATTTCAGGATCTTCCTTACCCTGGACGGATTATCAGCAACGATTCTATTACGAACCTCGAAGCGCACCACCTCGACGCTCAACACAGTTCAGGCCAGGTGTTTCATCCAAGAATACTCGCGATACCGATGTTTGCGTTGACAAACAGCCCGGTTGCTTCAAATGCCCTAAATGTGGCAAAGGATATCGATGGTTGAGAAATATGAAGAATCATCTCAAGGTCGAGTGCGGTAAAGATCCGATGGAGTGCTGTCCCTACTGTCCTCACAGAACGAAATACAAGCGGAGCCTGCAAAAGCATATTTTGCGAATACACTGTGCTTGATTCGACCTCGACATTAAAGAGCTTTCGACAATCGTATGCTCGTCGATAATATATATACCATTAGTAAATTTTGTTGTACATTCAGGAGAAAAAAACGTCGTTATTGTCGCATTAAAGAAGAAAATGTGAAATTTATGAACGTACGATTATTTCCTTGTTATCGCCTTGGATGTTTCGTTAAAAAAAAAAATTCAATCCATCCGTTGAATAAATTCAACGTTTATTGCGTATAAAAAATATTCAATGTGTGACAGATTTTTTTAAAATTTTTATTTCTACCTACGTGTACAAAAATATAGTCGAAATGGAGTGTGAGTGACACGTCTGAATCATTCGATATACTTGTTTATTAATGTATGTTCGAATTTTGTTATTTCAGAAGTTGAGTACCGGTGTCATCGCTGTGGCCGAGTTTATACATGGCGGAAGAGCCTCAATTTACATATTCGTGAGTGTGGAGTACCACCGAGTCAACAATGTCCTTATTGTCCGCATAGAACGAAACGGAAAGGAAATATGAGAGCTCACATAAGAAACAAACATAAAATTCGTCTACCTAGAAATAAGTTCGGTTCTAAACGATAATATTTTTTTGTGGTTTGTCTCTCATCTCTGCAATCTTTTCTTCTCTCATCTATTTTCAAAATCACTACACTGCCTTCGAGGGCCGAAACCGAAAGAGAAATAAAGAAAAACCGACAAACTCTCACGTCGGCGTTCAATCACTTCTCAAATCATCCGCTTTTTATTGAAATCCTTGACTACTCATCGAACACACTTTCCTCGGGCACTTTCGATTCCCCAAGGCTTTCACACCCCTGCCTCAAAGAACGATCAGTTTTTATCAGCTTTTTATCAAGTTGATTTTTATCCAGGTGACCTTTATACTGACTAGCAATTTTCGTTTCAGGTGTCATGTACACGTGCGAATGGTGCGGACGACATTTCGCGTGGCCCTCGAGTCTCCGTCTCCATCAAAAAATGGCATGTGGAAAACCACCGGGTTTCGTCTGCAGTATATGCGGTTACAGATCGAACTTCAAAGGAAATTTAAAGCGACATTTGTACTCGTTACACATGATAAAAATGTCCTGATTATTAATTACGATTTCGCATTATTTACAAACTGCGCCGCACCTTCTTCCTCTTTCTTTCTTAGTATGAGTTTCAGAAAATGTTGAGCCCCATCGCGAGGAAACGAAGCAAATCGATCCGAATCCCGAGCAGGATACACAACTTGTTGGAAATTAAATCATCGGAGCTTCAACCCCGACGTATTGAGAAAATAAAGAAAAAGAAAAGAATACGATCGGTTCATGGTGTTGAATGAGCAAAAAGTTCAAGGTTTATCGAGCTTAAAAATTCATTTATTTCGTAAATTTGGTTTATTACATATCGTTTTATTATTAGAGATAATTTGGTTTTATTTAAATTTTAATTTAAAAAAATTTTTTTTTTTTTATTTCGTGAGGCATGCGCTTCGATGTTAGCGACTAGCCAAAACCACGTGTTCATGTTAATTCGTTTGTTTGCATCTCTTCAGGAAGAAATATTAAAAATCAAACAAGACACACGTACTCACACAAAAAAAACATACACACACACACACACTTTCCAGTCGAGATCCAGCTGTCTCGTGGATTCGTAAGTCTCGTCTGAGAGGCTGCTCGATAGTCACGAGCCTGGAGTGAGGCTGGTGATGAAAAATCCTTTAATTTAATTCGTCAATCGTTTGTACAATTGTTTTACAGATGCACCGCTGTTCCCGATCGTAAGGCCTCGTCTTCACGTGTGTCCACGCTGTGGACAGATGTACTCGTGGGCCTCGAACCTGAGAAAACATCTCAAGGTTGGCTGTGGAATGGTCACCTGCGAGACACACTTTTCCTGTCAGTACTGCCCTTACAGATCGAGGATTCAAGCTAGTTTCTTGAAGCATCTACTATCGGTCCACAATATCAAGTAGACCGGAGTCAAGAAAAATAAGAGAAACATCATGAGAAACGAAAGAAAGACTCAAAAAATCATGTTTCCGCGTGTGTTTCATGTATGGATGAATCTGATGGTGCGAATTGTTGTTGTTTTTTTTTTTTCCTTCAACTACAATAGACTAATCGTAGATCGAGCATCAAACCGGTACGACGTATATTATTTCCCGTATATTCCGCGTAGCCTTGACTACTCATAACTTCATATACACTAGAGAACAAAAAAGGCAGAGAAACAAATAAGAAATTTCACTTGTAATCGTTTTCGACAATTTCCTTTATCTTCGAATGACATTTGTTATTCGTGTAACTGATCGTTCATGCGACAGGCCATATAGATACAATATTTTACAGAGAACGAACGAACGCTGTAAGTTATATGTCCAATGTTCCTATTTAGGATAAATCGGCTCCTCCCCGAATTCAAGTGACAAACTTGATTTTTCTCTTTCTCAAATTACGGAGTCAAGATGAATTTTATTATCGTATCATTGTAGAACGATATGAAAATTATACTCCAGAATTTTTCTACTTTTTAACTGGAACATCTGTTTGAGAAAAGCGATTAATGAAATTGCCGACGATCTCAAGTTTTTTGTTTTTTTTTTTTTTTTAAATTACAAGTTTTTGTCTCAATTTTCGTCGAAATGTATAGAGCGAGAAAAACATTTGCCAAGTTTTACATTCAGCCTCGATCGTAACGGGTGAACTTCCTTAAAAACTAGAAAAAATATACAAATAAGAGGAAACAAAATGACTGCTAATATAATCAAAAATTTATATTTCGAACTACAGAGTTAAATGAGCGAATAGTTCGAGATGGCAATTGCACGATTTATTTACGAGGACTCAATTTCGTAAGCATGAAAAGTCAAAATATTTTTTCGATATTTCTCAACGAGAGTTTTTTTTTCTGGGGAGGATCAACGGAGGGACGGTGCAAATACAAGCAATCGAACTAGTCGTTGGATTTAAAAACGAAAAAATAAAAAAATGAAAATGAAACCGATATCGACGTAACGAGAGATAATCATTTAATCATGTAGACATTTAATTAAGAAACTGTGTCATCGACGATCGCAAAAACTATAGAGCGTTTAGAACGCTGTATAAATTGCAGATTTGCCGAGTATAAAACGAAAAAAGAAAAAAAAAAAAAAAAATACTGTGTGCGTGTGTGAATTAGTGTGTGTCTGTGTGCGAGTGTGCCATGAAGACGTTCACATTGCTATACCATATTATGGTTTTTACGTTTTTTTTTTTTTTTTTCCAAATAAACTCATGTAAATACGCGGCACTATGTTTCGAGGGAACTATCTAACCGATCCCACAATTGATCTTATATTTTTCAGACTCTTCGCGTTCGCCTCGTCGATTATCATTGATTTTAATCGAACTTATACATATCGACAGGAAAATATTGGCCAAAGCGATTTTACTTTTCTCTCCCAGTACCGTTAAACTTATACACGAAGTTATTCTCTCCATCTGTTACAGGTTTTTCGGCCCTATGGGACGACTACAGCATCATTAAACCCGAAGATTACGACGACCACGGGCCTGGGACGTTTCTACAGATGCGCGATGATAATTCCAGTCGACAAAATATCGGATATTATTACAAGCCCGTGGAACGTCGAGGTAAAAAATCGAGAAATAACACGAGCATCCAAACTCAAGGAGGTTTCAAGTGCAACAAATGTTCCAAGACTTATCGATGGAAACAACATTTGGTTGAACACGTCAAAACATCATGCGGCTCGACCAAAGAAGAACGCTGCCCGTTTTGCAGCTATTGCACCAATCGCAGATGGAACTTGAAGTCTCATATGAAACGCATTCACACTGTTACCTCATGAAAAAGAACAAAACAATACAAAAAACCGTTTTCATTTCCCTCCCCCTCCCCCCCCCCCCCCCCCCCCTTGATAAACACCCATTTGAAGATAATCATTTCCATCCGTGGAGTGGGTTTTTAGCGGACTAACGATGGGTGTCCTACCCATTAAAATTCAGCATTTAGAGTGTAAATTGTAAGAAATACGTTTCACCAATAAAATATTGTCCTCATCAAGGATTGTCACAACTTTACTCCGCATCGTGTGACTGAAACTTGTCTCGTAACCCACTAACTCGTCTCAAAGCTTCCTTGCTTCGTTCCATTATTTATTCGACCATTTTTCACTAACTTTTTCTTCATTCTTCTGTTTTTTGAATCCATAGGTCCAGTTCCGGGCCCAGGTCAGCGAACGGGTAAAGGTGCGGATGATCCGGAACTCGTGGTACTCGCGGTGGAAGCTGTCAGAAATGGATTGTCTCTGAGAAAAGCAGCAGCCCATTACGCCGTCTCCAAATCCAGTCTCCATCGTTATCTTCATTTAGGTTTTCCCCCACGTGGACGCCATAAGCGACACTAATGTGGAAAAATTCAGCCGCGAAATATTGTACGAATCGTTTTGACGTATTTTTTTCTTTCGTTTCTCTGTGTAAGAAATAAAAAAAAAAAAAAAAAAAAAAAAATGAACGATGACACGCTACTTCCATGCGTTTCGATGTTACTTGACGGGGGGGGGGGGGGGGGGTCTCTGGTCGTGGTGACATTATTTTTCCTTCGTATTGTCTTTGTCCATGAGATATTTTCGACCAGAGAGGACGGATTTTTGACAATTTACAAGTTTACTGACTTTACTAATTGAATTTGTTGCAGGTGACCGGGTCTATCAATGTCCTGGATGCGGCACTTTTCATCGTCACAAGAAAAATTTACTCCGACATTTAGCGGTTGAGTGCGGTAAAGAGCCCGGATTTAAATGCGGCTACTGCGATCACAGATCCAAGAGAAAGGGAAACGTCGTGGCTCACGTTAAACGAAAACATCCGGGTCTTGACGTCAAATGGATGATCGAAGAAATTCTGTAATCCCTGCTCATTTTCGCTTATGAGAATATTTACCTCGTCAAAATGATTCAATCAGAAAACAGCGTGCATCTAGAATTGTGCGTGTGTAACTGTGTATGAACTATTCATCAAAATAGATCAAATTTCAATGATTAGGGAAGAGATGTTCTCAAAATGGATCGCAAAAGAAGCAAATCTCTTGAGAAGAGGCTTTTGGATGAAAATGAACTCGTGAGGAGTCGACGAGTTTATCGTTTGTTTTGTTATCCCTAGGACTACTGTATAATAATTGTACATAAAAGGACATTATCGTTAAAATCATTTTGTGTTCGGATGAATGTCACCTTACTTGACTAAAAAAAGAAAGAAAAAAAAGAATTGTTTCTTTTTTTCATAAGTAACGACGTAACATGCGTGTTCGCGCTTAAAAATAATTTCTTGTGCTGGGAAATATTGTATCTCATGAAAAACCACGACTAATACGATTTTTTTTTCGTTCTGTGCTGTTTTCAGATGCGAGTGTGATGGGTTATTTGAATTCACCGAGGGTGACCTACTCTTGCAAAAATTGCGGCAAGATTTACAACTACTATTCGAGTTTGGCGAGACACTTGAAGCACGAGTGCGGCGTTGAGCCAAAGTTCCATTGTCCACTCTGTCCTTACAGAACGAAGCATAAATCGAGTCTGAATACTCATCTCAACGGCAGACACATGAAGATTTTGAACGATTTTTACACGATACCGAATGGCAACGAAACAGCTGCTTTGGACGGAAAAGACCTAAAGTTTTTGAACAATTAAAGAAAAAATAATAAAAAAATAAAAATAAAAACGAATGAAAATATGGGAAAATATAATTACGATCATGCGCCGCGAGTGTGTGTGTGTGTGTGCGGGCGTGAATTTTTGTTTGGGCGTTAGCATTAAGAAAATTATAAGTAGAAACGAAAGTTTCGTCGCCGGAATTACATTTGCAACCAAAAAAATAATAATTCCCCTGGTATTTATACGAATAAGAAAATTTCGTAATAAAATATGGATTTAGAACGATGATTATTTTGCAATGTTTATGTTTCGTCTAAGATTGCTTTTGCAACAATGTTTTCGCTCATTATCTGGCACAAATTTTGTAGAATTTGTTGAAATAACAATTTTGTTTTGAACGTTCTCAGGTCGCTGGCGGAGAAGCGGACCTGAAATTATTCAGAAGATCTACGGTCGTAAGTTTCTCTGCCCAAACTGCGCAAGATCTTTTGACGCCGAACAGTGGCAGAAGCATCAGATGAAGGATTGCAAGAGACCACCGATTATGAATTGCCCTCACTGTTCTCACTACAAAAGCAAAAAAATGTATAATTTACGCAGACACATATTGCACATTCACGGTCACGTTATGTAATTCCAATGAGCTAGAGAGACTCCATAGTGTTGTATTATCACGTCGATAATAATAAAAAAAAAAAAAAAAACAATATACTCGAATGAGCGATTGGAACGTCATCAACGATATCTTGATTGATTTCGAATTGTTTCACAGAGTATTTTTATATCGTTTAAACAACAAATAGATCAAACGTTTGACCAATCGAGACAAATTATTTATCATTTTGTTCAAAAATTTTTCAATCTTCTTTCGAAACTTGCAAATTTTGTTCGATCCTCTGGATATTCGAGAAAAAAAAAAGATGAAAAATGGCAAAGAAATAATTGAATGAAAGTAAAAAATCAGTTTTTCTATGGAAGAAGAAAAATCAATGAAATATGTTTATTGATTAGCAAATGAATCGATGATTCGCATCGATTGCATCGTCGACACTTACCCTTGTTTCTGTCACATCGTTTAACGTTGTTACTTTTTTCTTTTTTATCTTTCAGTTTCTTATTTAATTGTCCGAGTAAGATCCCGATGCTTACCAATGTTCCAACCAAGTGCACAAATTTTGAGATTCATCATGCTGATCGTTCGATTAATGATTGCAGGTATGACCATGCGTGAGATGTACGGAATGGGATCTAGTCCTCGCAGGTTACGGGGACAAGGACGTATGGTTTGCGAAAATTGTGGAAGACGTTATCATCAGGCGAAAAATTTACGAAGACACGTTATGAACGAATGTGGAAAGGAGCCCAGTTTCCAGTGTTCTTACTGTCCTTACAGAGCAACGTACAAATCCTATCTCGAGATTCACATGACAAAACACACGAGGAATCAGCAAACGGGAGCAATGTGTTTCAACCCTTACGAGAATCCATGAAAGAAGAAAATTTATCGATCAACGTTCAAACGCCAAATATAAAAGACCGAAATGTATTTGAATTATTTGTAATGATACGGATAAACGATCAAAATAATGATTACTCGGAGCAATATCGCGCCGTAGTTGTAAGAGGCTTTTTTTTATTAGCATACAAAAAAATTACTTTCCTTGAATGCAATTTCTGTCCACACCGATCACGCCCAACCGTTTGTTTTTTTTTTTTCTATCACTTCAACGATTTCATCAATCTATTATTTCATTATTCTTTCTTTTCTATCTTTCTTTATTTTCTGGCGGTATTTTTTGCATTCGTATTACCGTTTTTTTTTTGTGGATCTTTGTTTCGTTTATTTATTTTTAATATTATTCCCACAAACAGATCAATAGGTTGTAAAAACTCGAAAGAAAAATGTTGTTTTTATTTTGTTTGCTTGCAGAACGTACGTACAGCGCTTCGAATTGGACGGTGCCAACGTTGCCCTCGACCTCGCGCGATTATTTTTCGAGACGCCTACGCTCAACTACTCAAAGCGCTGAAACCATATTGGGCGAAGGTCGTCGCAGGATAGGCTCCAAAAAATATCTTTGCCTGGATTGCGGTAGCACTTTCGCTCTCAAGGCCTCTCTCGTACGACATCAGTATCTCGAGTGTACGAAAACTCCACCAACGCCTAAACGTAGAAGCGAGCCGAGATCAGGCAGCGAAGCTAAACACGCGGTCCCTAAAAAACACGATTGTGTCAATTGCGGGCGTACTTACGCCTTTTACACTTCGCTTTGGCGACATCAGCATTACGAGTGCGGAATGGAACCAAAATTTGATTGTAACATTTGTCAAATCAAATTCGCTCAGAAGAGCAACCTCGATCGTCACATGCGAAACCGACACTGAGAAGCTCATTTTTCGACGCTTTCAATTTTCTCATTTCCTTCTTTTCCAGCGATGCTTCTGACGAACGATTCGAGAAAATTAATAAGAGAGGTGAAGAGAGAGAGAGAGAGAGAGAGAGCGAGAGAAAGGAGACGATTTTTATTTTTCATTTTTTTAACGATGTTCCAAAGACAATGAAATTTGTTTATTGGCTTAATATTCTCGATGTACACTTCGTAGGGAGAATAAAGAATCATGAATCAGCATTTGAAAAAAAAAATAAGTTGTCCTAAAAATAGGTAAACGTGTGTGTTTCCTGTTCCTTAAATGAATGAAAAAACAAACAAACAAACAAATAAAATCAAGTAAAATATACGTGTCCGTCTCGAAAACACTGTTTATCTTTTTCATTTCGATTCTAATCGAGGTAATTTTTTTCTTTCTGTTTTTTTAGGACCATCCAGAAGTCAGAGAAGATATCAGCGAAGATCAAGACCGCTGAATGATGCGACGATCGACGCCCCCTTCAAGTGTCCAAAGTGCGGCAGATGTTATAAAATGAAGAGAACTCTTTCGCGTCACATGAATTTTGAGTGTGGTGGACAACGGAATTACGCTTGTCACGTTTGTCCCTCCAAGTACACGCAGAACATAACGTTACGTCGACATTTGTTGCAACGTCACAACATCTACGTACCACCCATGTTTTCCGTACCCAAAAGAATTTTCAGTCCCGGGGACAAACGAATTTATTAGATATTAGAAGCGTCTGATCGGCCAAGCCGAAATAAGAGATGCGCGATGCAAATCGAAGAGTGCTGGAAATGACCCATTTTTCATTCAAATATATTTCTACGCTATTCTTCTTTCGAAATTTATTGTTGCAGCGACGAAAAAAAAAAAAAAAAAAAAACAAACAAAGTTCACTGAGGGTCGATGTTTATTAAATGTGACGAAATGCTTTCGCATTGTATATTCACACCTTTATGTAAGAAGCCTGATTAACACATTCACTAAGTTATATAGAAAAGAGAGTAACGAATCAATAAACATATAAATAAATAATAACGGAAAAAACGTTGTCACGAATATAAATTAACAGACGGGATTCGATCTCGTTGAGTTTAAAAATCTACGTTCACCATACTCAGCCAATCGAAAGGGAGTTCACGGTCCTTGAGGTAATTGTTGTGTTCGTCAGACGGTTACGAACTGTTGATATGTAAGAATAGGAATAAAGAAGAATAAAGTTTAAACCGTGTGGTGGTGGGAGTTGGAGTGGAGAAATCGAGACTCATCGAAGATCACGTGGCACAAAGAAAGCGCTGAGGAATCAAAGTTTAGCGAAATAAGAATGCCGAGACGACAAAAATCGAAACAAATATTTGTCTCGTGATCAACGATTATTTAATTTAAGATTTTCGTCCGAAAGAAACTGTCGTTCAAATGAAATATTGCACGTTTTTCGAGTCAATGATTGTTGAATATTTTTATTTTTTTTTTCAGATTTCTTCGAGGAGTTGAGGTACTCGTGTCCTAATTGTTCTCGAAATTACAAGAAGAGGAGCAATCTTAGTCGCCATATGAACTGGGAGTGCGGTGGAAAAAGAAGATTTGCCTGTGTTTACTGCGGCTATCGTTTCACACAAAAGACAACGCTTCATCGACATCTACAAAATATACACAACATCGTAGTGACTAAATCTATAGAATTTAATTTGTTGTAGAAACATTTGATCGTTCGCAAAGAATTCTACACTTGTTTTATCTATTCTTTTGTTTCTATTACTTTGAAATTTATTTTTCTGATAGTCGTTTCTTTCGTACATGAAAGCAGATTATTTACCATTTTTCAAAATCTGCTATTATCGAAAAGAAAAATTTTTAAACATTTTTGTTTTATCAAGATATATAATCTCCATTGTGATTTGAATTTGTGAGAGAATAAATATATTTATTTTACCAATCGTAAATACTGTCAGTGCCGATGTCATAAAAGACTGGTCACTCGATTGCAGTGATTTCCAAAAACCAGTTTGAAAAATATTCTTTTTGTGTGTTAATCGGACTTTGCTCGTTTTCAGGTTGATTCACGAATAAAAAAATGGATCGATTCCGACAATGGTGATTTTTCGAACCCATTTTTCATAGACAACGTCGCCTCAGTTCGTTGGAAAAAATAACGACGACACCGAAGATAAACGAGGCGATGAAATTACATCAATGAAGATAATTAATTTGGAACTATGAGCGATTATTCATTTCTTTGATTTACGTAGATATTTTGCCAGTTCTTTTTTTTCGCATAATTCGTGGTGTTTAGTATTTTATTTGGAATTATAAAATTTATTGATATTTCTGTCTGTATGTTGTTTAACGATGAATATCAGTAAAAAAAAAAAAAATAAGCGAAACGGGTGTATAGGACTAGAATGGAGATTGATATAATACTCCATGGAATACGATTAACGAAACATCCGAAGAGTTGATATTTATTCCACTATTGGATGAAGCATGCAAAAATATACGAAAAATTTGGCTAATCAATGTTGTTCATTTGCTTTTGAATTGCAGAAAACGATGAATCTTATGGTTCGTACGGTGAATATTCTGGGATCGAGAATAGCCAGAGGCTGAATCCGATGGGATCGTCATGGGTTGGAGAAACGGATAAGCCCTACTTGTGCACGACTTGTGGAAAGGGTTTTACGCATGTTGTAACATTGAATCGTCATCGTCGAACGGTCTGTGGAAAGTTTAGAAGCGCAGGAGGAAATTGGCGATGTTCCCGTTGTTCGAGGACTTACGTTAACGAGGGAAATCTCGCGAGACACGTTAGATTCGAGTGCGGCGTGAGACGAAAATTTCGTTGCATTTTTTGTAATCATAAATTTACTCAGCGATGCAGTTTACTGCGACACTTGAAAACTTTTCACAATGACGATTCGGTGTATCTGGAATCGAGTATTCCGACAGTGAATCAGGACGAAACTTCCTCAAGGTCCTCCGAAAGGCTGAAAAAATTTGCTCGTCAGTCGGACGAGTAGACTGATAAATGTAGCGTCTCTTGCTTTCTTCCCCAATAAAACGAAAAAGTACATTTTTTTTCGACTCTTTTGATTATTAATTGTACATATTTTCGAACAGAGGATCAAACAGACTTTTCACACTTTTACCCATCTAAGAATCTTCATAGCATTTTATCATCTACTCTTTTTTTTTTTTTTTTCATCAATAACGAAATTGCTTCATTTACAGATTCCAAGTACACTCGGTTCAGGAGAAACCAGACGGCGCCATACATTTGCGGAAATTGCGGACACGGATACATGCACAAATATTCGCTCCAACGGCACGTTAGGATCGAATGTGGAAAACCACCCAGTTGGGCATGCCCAATGTGCCCATACCTTGCCACTCACAAGTCCAATCTCGTCAGGCATTATAAAAACATTCATTCCACTGTCACCATGTAGATTGGTTGTTCAAATAAATGTACGTTTGTCGACCGATCGAAGTGCAGTTTTTAAAATTGTGTTTTTTTATTTTTTTTTTTTTGATTTGGAAGAAATCAAAATTAGTTGGTTTTTTTTTCTTATTAAATATTCAGTAGATATTTTGACGTTTCGCATAGAAAGTCGAAAATGTCTTCGTAGTGATAATTTTCGAAGAGAAGCATCATGAAATTTGCAACAACATTGCAAAAATTGTTTTCAGAGTGACTTTAATGTTTTAAAAATTTCGTCAAATGACTTTAGATGGTTAAACGTTAGACTCGTACACTATCAATGCCTTGACAAGAAACTCGGTTTTTCATTTGTTGTTACAGTTTTAGAATGGTCGATGGATCCAAGCTTTTCGTACGAGACGCTGGGAAACGAATATCAACGAGATCTCCGGTGTCGAGGAACGCGGCCGAGATCATTCGCTTGTTCGGTTTGTGGTAAATCATACACGGCCTGGCGATCTTTGTGGAGACACGAGAAGTTCGAATGCGTCAACGCTCGACCCGCAATATCGTGCGATCTTTGTCCCTATAAAAGTCCGCACAAATGGTGCGTACAGAATCACAAAAAAAAACATCACGGCGAAGATCCACGAAGCCGTTACGGTTCAACGTGAAATCGAACGATTTTTCAGAAGTTTCTATCGCCTCAGAGACTTTTCGATGCGATTAAGTGCGGCCTGAAAACATAGTAACTATCGCAGTGCATTAAATGAAAATATGTCACTCGCGATAGCTCTCAATTTTTTTGCACAACAATCCCCAAAAATCCGACGTGGCTGCTATATATTTGTGAAAAAATAATAAAAACAAACGTTCAGTGTGTTTCATTCACATATTTGAATGAACTGAGATGGATGGGAACGAAGACTCATCAATCTCAGGCGACAACGATCATTTCTTAAGATCCGTGATATTTTCATCTCAGGAAATAGTGAACGAATTACATCAACGACAAGTTTCGATCCCCACTGACGTCCTCCAGCCGTTTGACGTTTCCGAAGACAGAGAATTCATCTTCAGGAAAAAACTGTGCATTACATTTGTTCCTCGATTACCGGAAAATTGTTATCTCAGGAATCTGGAATCATAAACGTCGAAGAAAGTGTGATAATCGGTGCGCAGCTGAAATTCTCAATTTCAAAATAATCAAAGAGAAAAAAAAGGTTGACGCTTCGATGGGGGAAAAAAAAGCAGCAGCTGAAAGTGACGAGAAAAATATAACGAGGGATGTGGACCGAAGAAACAGTGACATTAAGATTTCCGGAGTATTTTTGAGTGGATAGAAATACGAAAATTGAGATTCGTCGAGAAATCTTGTTAATCGGTCGCTTCCAAATAAACAATAAAATTATGAGCCAGCAAGATTTGACTTTTGAAAATATAGTGACTTTGGGTCTCAAAAATTTTAGACTGTTTTGAAAAATTAGTCTCCGGATATTGGATTACTCGTAATAAAAAATCCTGAATCATTATTATAAATGATTAAAATAAACCGGTATTATTATCACTGTTGTCGATTGTGTGTTTCGGAGCTGTTATGATAAATAAAAACGTATTCTTTGTCGTTCTGCTATTCACTAACGTGCATGATAATATCTCAAATGAATGTAAACGAGAATGAAATATTCATAAATTTTGTATAATTGCAGTGAACGTGTCGAGAAGAGGAAATCTGATGCAAACGTCAAAGGGAGCCGATGGATTGTACACTTGTCAAATTTGCGGACGTCAATATACGTGGCAATCTTCACTTTGCCGCCATCTACGAGAGTACCATCGATAATAGAACTTTGTAAACCAAACGTTTTCCTTATCGACGAATTATTTGAATTTTACAGCTAAAAATAGGAAAAAAAAATACGAATACATTTTTTTTTTTATACAAAAGTTGGCAATATTTTTCCAGCAATAAGACAGATGATATTCATCTCGGATAAGAGATTGTCAAAAAAAAAAATGAAAAGTTCTCTCGACTTCTCGAACTCCCGTGGCTTACTCACAATTAGATTGTTTTTTGCTTGTAAGTGCTTTTTTTTCTGTTGTTTCAAGAATGGAGTTTTGACATTTGTTTTTCTATCGATTTTCGTTTTTTTCCTCAACTTCAAAATGGTCCAGGGCTATATTCATCTAACGAATTATTTCTGTTTCTAGGCTATCGAAAACTCTACATCGGTGAACAAATGCTCGGCTATACTTGCACCAAGTGTAGCAAATTCTACAAGATGTGGAGTAACTATCTCAAACACAAGTGCGAACCGCCACAGTTCAAATGCTCCATGTGCCCGTTCGCAGCTTTCAAGGCGTTCATACTCCACGCTCATCAGGCTGAACAACATCAACGGAACTTCAACGTGCCATCAACAAATTCTTGAAATTCTATCGACTCCCTTCTCTCTTACGGTCGACACTTCAATTTTTTTAATTAATTATTGCCTCAACAGAGATGAAACATGATTCTTTTCCCATCGTCATGTTCTCATTTTTGTTTTCGTAACGTATTTCTTTCCAAATTTATTTGGGAAAAAAAAAAAAAAAAAAAAAAAAAAACAAATCTTTCGAGAAACATGGATTTGAACAAAATTCACTTTTCATTTAGCACTCGGAACAATATCGGAATTATTTATACACAATTAATAGAACAATAGGCTTTAAACAAAGTCCCGAATAATAATAATAATTGTTTCTTTAGAATGAAAAGGAAATTCGGAAGAAAAAAAAACAAAAAATTTACCGTCTTCGATCGGAGGATTTTTTTTTTTTTTTTTTTTTTTTCATTATCCACTTTACAGCCTTGATTCTCGATTAATTTGATGTAACCAATGCACATTTTCATATATCTTCCCAATATTCCCACAGCTTCCCGAGTTCAATAGCATTTGTATACTCGTGTATTTTCGTAAACTCATGAAAAATAAATCTTGATATAAAAATACATGTATTTTAAAGCTGTAACAACGATTGAACAATTTCTTATAAATTTTATCTTTCATTCGACTTTTTTGTTCGGTTTTTCGCCGAATCTTTCCGAATGTGTTTATTATTTGAAAAAATCTTTTAATCTATCTTCGGATTTTGGTATTTTTGTTTCAGAGACAACGAATTCGAAGGCACCAGAAATAATGCTTTCTCCGTTTAAGCTCAAAACTAAAAATAAATATTGTTTGCCATCGTACAATAATTGTCAGATGAAATTTGACCCGAAAACATTGCTTTTTTCTCGATTAACATTTGTCGTCGAATGATAATTTTTCTGGGAATTATAAAAGCTTTCTTCGACGATTATGATTCGCTGATTTTGTTTTTGCCACGAATAAAAAACATTTTTAAACTTATTCATTTGAAGAAAACGAAAAAAAATAATAAAAAAATAAAAAAAATCACGTGCTTTGCATTTTTTGCAGGTTTCGTCGTCGGGAGTCTGGCCCATACGTGCAACGCATGCGGAAATGTGTACATGTATCACAGCTCGTTGATGCGACACGTTAAAGAAGAATGCGGCCAATTGCCAAAGTACCAGTGTCCATTTTGTTCAAAGAAGACGAAATTGCACTGCAATCTACTGAAGCACATGCGAAAAAAGCACCCACTATGATTTTTTGGCAGAGCATCGTATTGCCTTTTACTTTGAGACGGCACGTTATGACTGTTATTGACAATCAAATTTATCGTTTCGTCGTTAGATATTTTCATTCAACCCTGTTACCTGTAAATACATAACTTTTTCGTTTTTTTTTTTTTCCATCACGAGTCATATTTTTTCGTCTTACTTCCCCGATAAATGTTGAGTAATTATTGTTAAATTGAAAATCAACGTTATTACAAAAAGACCAAAGTAACTGACAAACTTTTGGTATTTTTTTTTTTTTTTTCTGTTTTATTGCAGAGTACAACGTTTGTCTGGCTTGCTCCAAGTCCTACAAGTGGAAGAAATCTTTGCACAGACACGTCCGTGACAGCCCCGAATGTTGGCCAGTTTTGCTGAGTTCTGGAAACGAGGAATGCATCAAGCAGATCCACACGAAAATGCTCAACAACGTAAACACTTGAGTAAAAAAAAAAGGGATTCATAACTCCTTTTATCTTCTCCTATCAAAGTCGATAAACGACTCAGAAAAACGTTAAGAATTTCTATCGTTATGAATGAAATATTTCGTCCTTATTTTCTAATATTAATCGTTGACATATTTCTGTATTTTTGTATATTGAAAATAAATTTTATTGTATACACCGAATTCGTGGCAAACGCCACTTTTTTTTCAGCTCGAATCTTTCGCGTCTCGTGCGTGACGTCAGGTTTTTCAGACCATTCAAATTCACCTCTCAGTTTCTTAACTCTTTTCATATCAGATTGTTGATTTTTTATATATTTTTTTATTTTTCAGAAATTTATAGGCAATCGAAGTTGACCAACTGTGTGTTGGTGAGTGGCACTCTATTCAGGATTCATTATTACAAGATTCTTCTTCTAATCCCTTCTTTTTACTTCGTTCCACTTATCATTGTTTCCTTTCGTGTTTTAATTGATTTTTTTTTTTTTTTTTTTTTTTTTTTTTTTTTTAATTAAAAAATGTTTAATAATTAACGTTCTCATACCAAATCACATTGAGATTGTTTGAGCCGAAAAATATTAAATAAAATCTTGAGGACTTCGAGGTTGGTTGAAAGTTCAGCTTCAAACACAGGTTTATATCTCGGTGAGTCGGCGCGTTTGAAAGGAAAATTAGTCGAATAAAAAGTCAGGACAGTTACTGAAGTCGGATACGGTCAATTTTTGTTTCAGATGCTGCTGATTTTTCGAGCTTTACTGGAACTTGGGACCGGAGGATGTACGCGTGTAACAATTGCGACAAAAGTTACGTCAACAAGAGTTCCCTCAACCGTCACGTACGTTACGAGTGCGGCGTACAAAAACGCTTCACTTGTCCAATCTGCAACAGAAGAATGATCCAAAAGAGTTGTCTTCAGCAGCACTTGTTCCGCGTTCACAGGATCGGATAGTGTCAAAGATGAGAAAAGTAAAAAGAAAAGAAAGAGAACAGAGCAAAACGCTGGTGCCTTTCGTTCGAAAACTTCGGAAATTGATTGTTTTTTGTTTTCTGGATCAATCGTTACCGGTGCACTTAACAAAAACTTCAATCTAAATAAGAAGAAGAAGAAGATATTTATACGAACGTTTATCGAATAGAATAAACATGCTGTGACGTCCCATGGAATATTTGAAACTATTCCAATTTCCACGTCCACGAAATTTGTACATTTTTTTCATCGAGAATAATCTCTTATAACAAAACATGTAATTTATTTTTATTTATTTATTTTTTTTTTTCGCTACCAATTGGCTGGTTACTTTGGAGGGATGGTTTACTTATATCGGTAAGTGAGAGCAACGGAAGTCGAGAAATACGTAAACTTGGTGTTCGATCTTCGAGCACGAGATTTATCAGGCGTTTCAGCGAAACAGTCGAATCAATGATACAAAATTTCGGTACAAAATTTCGAAATGTTTCATGAAATTCTACAATATTCCCTTGATTGCGAGGATTAAACCTCAACCGTATTCGTATTTCTTTTCTCCGTCGTTCTCCTCGTATCTTATTTTCTCTATCTCTATCTTAAACCACGACGTGCAACTACATTATTTGGCAAAATTATTTCAATATCCTGGGCACATACTTACTTATACGGGGCTATTGGCTGATGAGACGTTTGTGTTTTGGGTTGGTTACGGGTTTACTTATAATTACTCAATAATATTGTATCATGATTTTTTTTTTTTTTTTAATTTAAAACTCCGCAATTCTTTCGAATCGGGAAGGAAAAAAAAAAAAGTAACGATAAATAAGTGAAACGACGAGTCCGGGTTTATTCGTTCCACCAAAATGTCCCATTGACGTGTTATTTATTATTATTATTATTATTATTTTTATCAAATCATCAAACGTATCGTTTATTCGATCCTCTCGATTGCGGAGAAGTCTCGTTTAATTGATGGTTTTTTTTTCTCACCTTTTTTTTTAATTTTGCCGTTTGTTTTTGTTCCGGGGTTTGTTGCAGGAATGGGCGCTCTTTTGTCGCTATTGCGATCCGATTACAAGAATTCAGGAACGAAGAAGAGTCGATCGATAAGCGGTGACGCTCCGAGCACGGGAGGACGCGATTGTCGATCAGCCGACGGGAGTAGCAATTACAGCGAATCCGGTGAACGTTCGACCCGGGAAGTTATTTTTCCGGACTCTTTCGAAGTTCTTCCACAACCTCGTGACCTGAGCGTCGTTTACATGGGGGTGCCTCATGAACAGCAGAGAAAATTCCGTTGTCGTTTTTGCGGCAAAGGCTATCGATGGAAGAGCACGATGCGTCGACACGAGATGGTCGAATGCGGTGGTAAACCTCCGGCTTTTCAATGCCCCGAATGCCCGTACAAGGCGCGTCAACGGGGCAATTTGACCGTTCATTATAAACGGCATCATCAAAAATTGGGCTACGACGAAGCTGCGATAGCTTCACAATTGTCCAGGGAATAATCATTTCGCACGAATCTCGGGCACCGATGAGCACCTCAGCCACAAACGCTAATATGGAAGCTGTTTGAACGAAAAAAAAAAAAAAAAAAAACAAAAACAAACAAAAAGGAAACTCAATTAGAAATAACGGATCCACCTTGAACAGTGGAAACGAGCAGAAAAATAATTTTGTAAACTTGTTCAGCTATTTGATGGCGAATATGGAAGAGCAACGAACGAATAATCATTAGATTCGTTCGTATTTTTCTACCGTATTTTCCTTCGTCAAGAAATCATTCGAAAAGATGATTTTTCTTTATTGAGATTCATGAATTTCAGTCAGCGAAGCAAGAAACATTGTTAGCAGGAGAACGATTCGATCAAATCGTTTCCTAATGTTGTTGGTTCGCTGAAAGGAAATATTTATCGTTAAAAGTTTCATTCGAACAGTGACCATTTGGGCAATCTCTTTCCGACTATTTACTTAACGTACCTACCTCATTGTTGTTCTCTTATTATTATTCAGTAGCGTGGGTGAAAATTTATCTTGTTTCTATCGACGAAACGATAAAGAACTTTCTTTGTTTTTTTTTTTTTTTTTTTTTTATTGGCTGGCAATGAAATTGTTGTCAGGATTTGAGCGTAGCAAGATGAAAAAAAAAAAAAAAAAAAAAAAAAAAAAACGGAAGATTTTCGGTAGAGATCTATGGCGGTGCCCGGGCTCGGAAAAACCTACGGAATTAAATTATACATATTTTTTCTATCTGCTGAAATCACATTGATTCGGGGTTTTTTTAATGAACACTAAATTTCGAGAAAAAACGATAGGAAATATGCCGAGGCGTGTTCTCACTTATGTCAATAGTATAAATATATTAATATTTGACGAAATCGTGGACCAATGTAACTGACAAACGTTACCGTCCTTAATCACAATAACTATTTAACCTTTTTTTTCTATTTTTTTTTTTTCCCCCCTACTCTAAGCCTAATTTATACAACTTTCCCGCTCTATTTTTTCACCGCTGACACTTGACTGTCTTCGCGAAAGATTTTGCTCATACTTATTTAGAAATTTTCCGAAATATTGGAAAGAATAAACAAAAAAAAAAAAAAAAAAAAAATATCAAGAAAAATTAGAAAAAGAAACAAAAAACATGTAAACGGTTACAGGATTGTACATATAATTCCACGAGGTGCCGGCCACAAGTGCCTATCCAATGTACTTTATCATTCCAGTATTTTTTATACTATATATACACATACACAGACACACACACACACACACACACGCGCGCGCGCGCATATCTATATATATGTGTGAGGAAAAAAAAGGAACAAGAAGAAAACCTGATCTCGAGCTTTTATTAATTACGTCTCGACCGATGTAAAGCACGAAAAGATAAAGAAAGTAGAGGGAAAAAAAGCATATTTGAGTGCAGTTGACGCGAGGAGGAGATACAAGCCACGATGTTTTTACGGCATTTGTTCGTTTTCTCAGTTCGTCGACAATCAATTTATACTCTTAGGCCGTTAAGCATCAATTCTGTTCGGTTCCATCGATCAATTATCATTTTTTTACATGTCATTTTTTTTTTTTTTCGTTTTGTATTACCGATACATTTTCTATCCATTATTTTTTTTTATATCGTTTGGCGTTAATCCCAACACGTGTATATTATACACGAAACCATTAAATTCGCGATTAATGCTCTAACGAAACGGCGAGTGGCGCTCGAATGAAAGAACAAACAAATGCCTCGTCATTGACAATAGAAATTGAGGATGCTGTTGAGATATTCTGTCACATTTACTTTCTTTCATTCGAATTTATCCAAGATTGTTCTATATTTTTGTTACACACAATTGTATCGTCATTAAATTAAATCAAAGGCCATGTATTTCGGTCGAACGCTGCTCATCGTCGTCTTAGGACTGCCGTCTGTCGCGTCAGTATTTTTAATATCAGTATTTGCGAATTATTTCGCCAACCATCGTGCCTGCGTATATATTCACGTAGGATATGTATGTAAAGGACCAAATCAACGGATCCGTGACTCTCTAAAATTTGGGTCACAATTTAATGAAATCTTCGATAATTATTATATCATTTCCAGACAATTGACATTGCTCCGAAATAAGAAGAATTCATAATCACGATTCTTCAATACGAAATAAATAATTGTAAGGAGAAAGCAAGCGATAAACATTCGGATTGTTTCTTCGAGCAAGGAAGCGATCAAAAAAATATTTCTATTCTTCTCGTCAAATCAATAAGACGGTCATGAGTTTGTAGATTTGGCCTAAATCTATATATATATATATATATATAAATATTTAAATATAAATGCACATACACCCACAACACACGCGAAAAGACAAAGACAAACTTGTTTATTTCCACGCTAAACATTCTCACTCACTGTTACCTAATTGACCCATTTAATCCTTAAGTATAGAAAAATAAGGATTACGATAATACTAGTGCTGTTCGTACTTCAAACGGTAGCCCTCGGAGTTCAAACGCTCGCTCTCAAATGTTATAAACTTTTTTTTTTTTTTTACCCGGCCAATATTTCGTTTGTAATTCGGGTTTTTGGTACCTATCGTATACTTAATTATCGAGCTAACTTTATGTTTATTTTTTATTATTATTATTTCATCTTTTTTTCAAATTTATTATTCTTTTTTTTTCTCCTTTTTTTTTTTTTTACGTTCTCGCCCTCTCTCATTTTGTTTAAGATAAGTTTAAACTACCGCTCTTCGATATTTTATGTTTTTTGGAAAGGTTTATCATACGAATTATCTATTCTTATTGTATTTTATTATTATTAATATTATTATGGATATTATTATTAATATTATTAATAAAAAGACACACATCTTGTTGCGGGTTATTTTATAACAAAAAACATAAGAAATTTTATGTTTTTTTTTTCTCCCATATACTGTCCTCGAATTATCATTACTATTGTTATTATTATTATTACTATTATCGTTGCTCTTGCCTCTTTTTGTTGTTATTAACAAGCCGATCATTGTCATTCGTCCATTTCACGCAATAAAGATTACTCGTCTGTTTTTTTTTTTTATTTATTTTTTTTTCCACTGCTATTTACATAGTTAAATTACATGGTTCAGATTTACGCTGACTGAAAACGTTTCTTTTTCAGCCGGATGGTACAGCTTCCCATCAATGGACCGTGACACTTATCCGTGCGAGGCCTGTGGAAGAACTTATCGAAGACTCATCTCATTGCAACGTCACAAAAGACTCGAGTGTGGAAAAGAAGCCCAATTCGAATGTATACTCTGTCACTCGCGTTTCAAACACAAACACAGCCTTCTACGACACTACAACGTTCATCTGAGTGTACAAAAGTTCGATCAGCTGGACATCGTTGATGCTTCGAGAAAAATGGCCTGACGAGCCTACGCAAAAGTGGTGAAAAAACGTACAGGACAAGTCGTGTTCGGGTTAGAAGTATTATTCGTCAATGTAAATAAATTTAGGCTGTGAATGAATCGAATTACGTTGAGACAAATGACTCAAGATTGTTGCAGCATGCGAAATGATGTTCGCAGTTATGTGATTTGGGAGAAAGAGGGTCGTAAGTGAAAATATGAAAACGTCCTCATAATTTTTAATTCGATTTTATTAGAACGTACTGACGGGAATTTATAGGGATATTTTTTTTTTTTTTGTACGTACAATCAGCGTTACTAAATTGTGTCGAATCGATGAAAATTCATTGTTCAACGTCCTTACATATTTAATTGTATAAAATAATACTTTATGCGTCGCTGCTTTTCGGCCAGTTATTGCCTATGGTACCCTACTTTTTCTACACCATTTATTTTTCCATGCTACTCGTGGAAGTGATATATTCGTTATAAATGTTTATGAACAAAGTCGACAATAAATTGTTCCTTCGATATAACAAACTCAACGACAGTTTTATTGAATGAAATTTTCTTTTTTTTTATTTTTTATTTATCTTCAGTTTGACAGATGACGAAATCCAGAGACCAAAATCGCTCTGTTCATAAAGAATCCAATTCAATAATCAACCATAGTTTCAGATTCGACGAACGTTCTCTCGGATCCAATACGATCGATGTCACCGATTTGAATGGAAATCTACTCTCTCCGATGGATCTTTCAAAGTTACACACGTTTCTATGTCGAAAGTGCGTTTTTCTTGATGACGAAAAACAGAAAATTGTAAGTGTCGTGGTCTGGAGCGTGTCGAATTTGACCCTCAACGAATTATTCAAAGCGAACTCGAGTACATCGGATCGAGACTCGTACAACGTCATTGAAATGTTATTTGTATGGATTTTTACGAATAGAAATAGTTTCTGGTCAATGAAACGAGTCTGTGGACTCGACTCCTCAAAGAACACAATTATTGATACGAGCCCTAAGAGGGTTGAGGAAATAGATTGACAAAATCTTTTGGGCCTCGTTGAAGACACCAACGAATAATGAGATTTGTTGTAAATAAATCATGCTTCTATTATCTTTACATCCACCAAGAATTGAACCGTTTTAACACTTTAATCCCATAATTATAAAGTTGGTTGATGAAAATGAAAAACAGAGAAATACTCGAAATTCAAAATAATCGGTTTTGTTGTCTCATTTACACCGTGAACTCGCGTTTCATCAACTATCTCTACTTTCAGATATCTGGGCCGACGAATCGAGCCACGGTGGACGTCACTCCTCGTCACATATGCCAGGATCGAATCAAGCCTCCCAAACAACATCAAGAACTTCAATGAATATTTTTCAACCAGTACGAACAGCTCGGGGCCAATCCTCGTTCAAGTGTCCAAACTGCAATCGTTTCTACATGCGAGCATCCTGCCTTAAACGACATTTACGTATGGAGTGTGGAAAAGCTCCTAATTATCAGTGTCGCATATGCCTCGGACGTTTTACGTACAAACACAATCTCGCTGCGCACATGAAATTACACGTAGAAGAACCGAATTATCATTGCGTTTTGTGTCCAAAAAAATTTTACAGACGCGACAAATTGGCCGAGCACGAAAAAAAATATCACATGTTGTTCACGATTTGATGAAAAAGGCTCGAACGAGCGTCGGACATGTTTTTTAATGATTTTAGAGAAAAAGCAGGTTTTAGCTAAGTCTTGATCGATTCATGAAATCAGTTATTTTCACTGATTCCTGGAGAAAACAAAAAAGTTCGATTTTATATTATTTACTCAGAGAACAAGGCTGGCTGCTTATTTTATCTGTTGACAGTACGTTTTTTTTTTTTTTTTTTTTCGATGAACATTGCGTCGAAAACTTTCGTTTTAGTATATTTCTTTCGTCATATATATTTTTCATCTGTTCGTCAGTGCTTTCACTTCGATAATTGACTTCGAATTTGCGTCCGAAGCACATACGCTTTAGCCTTTAAAAAGAGACTCGATGAAAATTAACAAATTTTCTATTAGACACAATCCTGCGTTTGTAAACGTAATTACAACAAACGCGTTTGAGTGAGACGAATATTCGCTCGATCAACAATTAGTAGATTTAATGGTTCGGTTTCGTTTTCAATCGAATGCTACTGGTGAAATTTTGAGCTTGAATCAAAATTTATTTGCATCAAATAGAATTTACGATATTTAGCTATGAAATTGAAAGTCGAAAAAAAAACATTGAGACGTTGAACGTATTAAACGAGTACTGAGGCTCGAATCTCACCAACAATTTGCTATTTATCTCTAAAGCATATTTTTGCACAAATTTTAGAAATGTTATACGTAAAATGCTCTCGCCGAATCGTTGTGACTCGAGAGTCGTTTGATTTTTCCGAAAAATGCTCCGGTTTTGGCTTTAGTTTTGTTCTTCTTTAACAATCCTTTCGTTTTGTTTTTTTTTTTTTTATATTTTTTTTTTTTTTTTTTTAATTTAAGACGAAGCGAAAGAACGACAAAGTTTAATTTGTCGTAAGACTCAGAGGCTTCTTGTCAACGAGATTCTTTAGAAATTTTATTTCGGAGTCGTGTTAAATAATGTGAATAAGTTTTCGCGAAAATTTCTTTATTTTTAATACAATTTATCAGATCTTCTTTGTACAACTGTATACTTCCAGAATACTCGTATAAAAAAAAAAAAGAAACATTTTCATCTAAATAAACTAAGTTCATTCATACTCGATCTCGTCGATGTGAAATTTTCAAGGAAATAGAAAAAAAAAAGGCTTCCTAGGTAGCAATTTTATTTTCCATTTTTTCGTCTCCTAAAAATGAAGAAAATTGATCGTCAAAAACATAATTACTTTCCATTCGCTGAGTATTTTCGAAAGTCACATTTTCGACACTGTTCTATTGATCGAAATTTAAAAAAAAATTGGATCATGCAAAAAAATGGTGAAAATGGGACACGACGTTTTTTTTTTATTCTGATCTTTCAAACCGTGTATGAAATTCTGATTTTTGACCTTTGCGACGATCTTTCTTGCACCAACATTGTGATTTCTTGGAGATTTTAATTCACCGTTAAACTTTTGTCCTATTATTTCAGGAAATTGGTTTCTCCATTCAAGAATTCCGGAACTTTCGATCTCGGATGTTGCGTTTACAAAAAGCAAAGCATAAAAAAAAAAAATGCTCCGCGAACTTGCAGTATTCCGAATTTGTTATGTAAAAAAACAAATTCGAAATAGTGTCGGAAACTAAAAACAACATTGACGATTCACTATTTTTTTGTTTTCAGCACGATCTCTTCCGCGCATACGAACTTTGAAGAAGCGAGTCCCGTGTAACGATTGTTCCAGAGAACGTACGGGACACTTCGCGCCTTGGAGTATCATCAGAAATACAAGTGCAATCGCGAGCCAGCGTTCGTTTGTTCAGCGTGCACTTATAAAACTTTAAGAATGTCTAACCTTCGTCGACACGTTTCTCGCAAACACAAAAAATCGACAAAAGCATGCGTAGCAGAGAAAAGCCGGAAGTCACGCGATTCTCATATTTTTCGTTTTTTCTTCAACATTTCAATGAAAGATTCAACATTTAAAAATCTATTTTTGTTTATAGTAACGAAATTAAAAAAATTATAAACGAAATTCTGAATGTAAGACGAGTATATAATTGATGATGCGGTACTTGCAAGTTGTGATGCAAAAAAAAAAAGGAGATTGTGTTTCTTGTGTGAGAGCTGCACGCGAAAATCTTGGAAGATCCGGGATAAATGAGGTGTACCAGTGAAAATATATTGAATGGTGGAGGGCAAAAGAATAATTTGGCTGTGTTCGAGCACGTGAAACGAACCTTGCCAAAAACTCATTTTCTCCACGTTTTTTTTATTTTTCAGATTGGATTTTGACGGACGAGAGCACCGAGATGCCGATGCAGGCGCTGATGAAAATAAATAATGCACCGTTCGCCGAGCTCCGGATACCGAAAGCACATTTTTCCGGGAAAAAAGTTAAAACCGGTGAATTCGAGTGTCTCAGATGCGGAAGATGTTACATGCGAAAGGATTCGCTTCAGCGTCACTTGCGATGGGAATGTGGCAAAGAGCCACTTTTTCAATGCCCGTTTTGCCCTCAACGCTGCAAAAGAAAGCCTCACTGGCTGAGGCACATACGGAGACAGCACTTTGACAAAATTGGAGATATGGAAAATTATCTGCTTTCTTACACACCGAAAATCAGCTACGAATGAGAGAAGCGTGCCTTTCAGTTGTGCTGACATGTCTGTTTTTTATTTTTACTCCAAAGTTCCCCTCCACACAATTTCTACATAAATTTCTTGGTGAAATAATTAACGAGATTTTTTTTCTTGCGCCAAAAACTTAACGATTTTTTACACTATTTTTTGGTAAAGTTAGCGATTCCCCTCGAATAATTCATAGCAATATTTTTCATTTACTTTTATCGTATTAATTCGTAAAGTATTTTTTTTAAACGTTACGAAATAAGTATCGCCAGCACGAATATTACGCAACTATATTTTATACGAGTGCCTTAATGTTGACGTGTGAAATATCCTCACAGTTTGGTGTTTTATTAAAAATGAAACCGTAAAAAAAAAAAATGAGCGAAACTGATCGATTTCGGTGTTTGAGAAATCGATAATTTTTTTAATACTTCCACGATGTATAACTGACTGGAAAAAATCATTGGAAACGTCCCCCAACGATGATGGAATCAGCTTGAATAAATTCGGATCGTTATAAAAATAATTTCACATCCATAAACGGATTATTTCCGAATTTTAATCGTTACAAAAGAAAAACATTTATTTTTCTACAAAAAATAGGAAAAAAATTAGTTTTGGACTGTGCCTTACTGATTCACAGCTTCGATTGCCGTATACGAAAATTCGTCGTTTCGATGTACTTAAATATATTTTCATATCCGAAGGAAAAAGCTGGTAAAATATTTTTAAAAAATTGAGTATTTTTTTAGCCCCTAAATAAAAAAAAAAACAAAATTGAATAAAGCATTTGTAAGACAATGATTCGTTGTAATAAATATTGAAAAATTTGTAATCGGAGTCCATTTGAAAGTGAGTATTCGCCTGCCGAAGTAACCGAACACGGTGATACAAGGGTCAAAATGAAAAATATTGGAACACATCTGAAATTGCATATTCTTTTCAGGTTGCCAGGAGTGAATGGAGGAAGTTGGATTCATGGTCATCAAAAATGGAGCTCTTTGAAGAAAAAGTAAAGGAGAAAAGGAAGAAAAGTGGTTTCGGTCTTACGATTGCCAACGGGGGTGAATGAAGATAGTTCAAGTCAGCGAAAAGGAAAAGATACGGAGACCTGCCGAGTGATTATTATCGACGAGACAAGTATTTCAAATTCCGTGTGTTTTTATTCGAGAAGAATTCTCAATTCGTTTTTCTTTCGTCGAGATTAAGATGCAAGTTTTTTTTTTTTTATTTTTTTTTTTCTTTAGTTATTAAGTGATTTGAAATATGCCGTGCGAATAAATCTGCGAGACGAGAACCGTTATTCCTGCCGTTCCCACGTTCCTGATTGGCTCGATAAATATACTGCAATAGCATAAGTGGTAATTTGCGCTGAAATTTTTTCTCTTTTTCTTGAATTATTTTCAGAGCTCCCCCCCGACGATTCCGGTCGACAAAATCGTGAAAAACGATCGCTGGAAAAAAATAATATTACGAATGGTAAAGCACAGCTGGTGAGAAGAGCAAAAAAAAAATGCAAATTACGTTGAACCTCCGGAAAACGAATATTCCCCGTGAGACATTTGCATTTTTTTCCGATCGTCGCGCACAACAATATTGCAAAATGATTCATAAAACGCGTATCAAATGTTATTTAAACGTGTGCTTTTTATTTGCAGAGATGATAACGGAAAGAAAATTTAAGTTTTCCATATTATTTTCTTTTATTTTTTCTTTTCTCCACTTTCCCTCACGAGTTTTCCTTTCGCATCTCGCACTATACATTTTCTCTACAAAATTTCTCTTTATTATTATTATTGGGACGAGTAGCATGCGCACTAACTTTTTTCGAAATCTTTTGTACATATTATAGAGTGAAGAAACGAAAAAAGAAAAAAAAACACACACACACCCATACCCACACACAAGACAAAACAAAAAGAAACGAAACACGTGAAATAAAAAGCAAAACAAGAAAATACTGCCACGATATATCGATCGCTTGTGCGAGCGCTGCTATTTATAAATCAATTTTTCAATTATACAAAACAAACCGAACCGCACACACAAACATTATTTTACACATAGCTAGATGCTTGGGGCTCAGAAGTAACGATATTGAAAAAAAAACCAAAAAAAAAAAACCAAAAAAAAAGGCAAAAAAAACATTGAAAAATGGCAGACATGCATTATTGATCGGCTTTATTGTAGAATTTCGTAACGAGGTGTTCGATAAAACGATTTTCATATCTGTGTATAATTTAATTTTACATATAAATTGTATATGTAAGCCTGGAATATATGTATATTCGTTTATACACAAATATGCAGAGACGAAAGAGAATTAAAAGGAAGAGGCTATAAATGAAAGATAAAAAAATAAAAAAAAAAAAAAAAAACCAAACCAAAACGTAGCCGTTTAAAACGTCTGAAATATTGCAACTAAGAATAAATGTTAACGAATCCTGTGTTACAGCCGAGGATCTGAGCATCACCGGACTAAAATGGGCAGCAGCTTGGCAACGCTGGAGCGTGCCATCGATCATGTGGCGTTCGGGTGGTAGCATCGGCAAAGGTTTTGGAAGCGGATCGTCAACGCCCGAGGGTTTCAATTGTCCCGCATGCGGACGCGTTTACAAGCTCAAGAGCAGCCTTCGTAATCATCAAAAGTGGGAATGCGGCAAAGAGCCTCAGTTCCAATGTCCTCATTGTGTTTATCGTGCGAAACAAAAGATGCACATTGCTCGTCACATGGAACGTATGCACAAGGAGAAAATCTTCAAACAGGAGCTCGTTTAGATACGATCCGGTGGCTGGTCTACCGATCTTCTGGACGTTCTCAGAACCGATTTTCATTTCGACGACTCTCACAGAGTCGTTTCTTTCGAGAGCTCCGAGCTCCTCCGATCCTCAGGCTTTTAATCTCGATATTATTTCGGCTTTAAAAGTCGTCTTCTTTCGTCTTCAATTATTTCTTTGACATCTCGACTGTGAAGCTCATTCTTTGGATGCTCATCATCAGCACCCTTCTTCATACTTCCGGTCTGCTATTCTTCCAACGTCCCAAAACTTTTCTTTCCTCCGTATTTTTATCTTTTCATATCAGATCTCTCGTCGAGTCCATCGAGTCGTTCGGATCCAGCAGCATTCACACTGAAAAGAAACATCAATTATTTTTTATCGAGGCTAAACGGACAACGAACAAGTTTAACCGGAGACCGATGAAAAAAAAAAAAAGAGTACTATGAATCTAACGATCGATCGAGCCCGACAAGATTGATCGGAAAACCGGAAACGAATCACACCACCGAGATAGCTTTTTTCCTACGAAAAAAAAAAAAAAGTGATTGATTTTTTTGTTTTTTTTCATAATCAAATTAATCAGTCTTTATCTGATGTAAAATGAAAAGAAGAGGAATAATCAGGGAACTTGAGACCGAGAAAAACAAAATATCATGGACAACGAAGATAAAGAAGATACAGGAAACGAAGAGACGTCGCTGGTGTACGACGCGCAAAAATGCAAATTTATGAGGAATTTTACGAAGGAGAAGACATACAAGTTGAAAGAATGTCCCGAATTTTTTTTTTTATATATTTTTTTCCAATAGGATTTACGCTTTTTCAAGCGTAATTCATTCATTGATGAATTAATGAATTGTTTTTTTTTTTTTTTTTTTTTTTTTCATTAATTATAGAATTTGCGATATCGCGATAACGACGAAACGAGAGAAAATGCGTCGATCTCTTGGCTCGGGGATGTCTGCGACGAAAAATAATCGAGGTATACGGATAATTATGATGATGATGATGATGATGATGATGATGATGATGAAAGTGAGACAAATATAATTGCTTGGGTCTGGCCTTATCCCAGGCGTTCCGTACGTACTATTAGAATTTAAGAATTTATGAAAGAAGGAATTAAAATTTTATGGACAGAGTATAAAAGCGAGGAGAAACGAAATGCGTAATCCTGTTGAAAAGTTTCAATGGTTAAACCATTGTGGGACGAGCATTTATATATATAAAACGAATGAAATGAAAAAAAAAAAGAAAGTAATAACTCGCGCAGCTTTATCCTCGCAAAGAGTTTACGCCATGAAATATGAAATTTTTCATTTTTTTTTTTTTTTTTTTTCTCGATATAATCGAACGATTGGGGATTGAAAGAGATTTTTTTAAATTCATAGACGAAAACCGGTGACGTTAAAAATTATTATTTAGAAGTTAGAAATTATCGCTACTTTTTTTTTTTTTTTTTTTTTTTTTTAATTATTATTTTTCATATAGGAAGAAACAAGAACCGAAAAACGCTCATTTTCCTTCGTAGAAGGGTGATTTTGTCGTTATTGATACACGTTTATATCGTAAACCATTTTGGTACCGGAGATGCTGCCCGTCTCACGGTGTTCTTAGAACTTGCTATATTCGTGTCGAATCTTAAAAAGTATAACAGTGATTGAAAAACAGAAATAAGAGAAATGAAAAAACGAGATACGAGAATTAGATATAAAATTTTTTTTTTTTTTAAATAACAAAAAAAAATCGAGCAGACAACCCCGAGCGAGACTGAGACGATCCGGAAATCCGGAGCTCTTCTTCCATAGCAACCATTCTGGTCACACTGGTTCCATATTTTTAAACGGACGATTGCCGTGACGCGTGTGGCTTCACTGGGACTTTAGAGACAAACAAATTATTATTCCAATCTGTTTGAGAGATTGAGAGCGCGCGAGAGAGAGAGAGAGAGAGAGAGTGAGCGAGAGGAAGAGAACGAGAGATGAATTTCCGATAAGTAATAATCGTTACCACGATAACTTTTTTATTTTTTCGTGCAAAACTACAAAATCGTCGACCTGGCATTAACGATTTACTTTAAATACGACAAACAAACACAGAGAAACGTGCAAGGATTATTCAGTTGAGAAATCGCCAACACACACACGCACACGCGCAAGCATTCGGAGAAATGTTTTTAATTCAAATGAATCTTTTTTTTTTTTAATATCATTATTCCGATATTTCGGAATTCACCTTTATTTGAGTAAAATTAATCTAAAGATTTATCGACTGACGTCCGAATGTTCACTTTTATTTCACTGTAAAAGAAAAAGAAAAAAACAATCGAAACATTCCTGAATATCAGGAAATCCGAATTTTTTTTTACAATCGACTAACATTTTTTTTTTTTGTATTCGTTTTAAAAATCAAAGTTTTCCATAGAAAAATAATATTTTATTTGATATAAATTTTTACGAAAACAGGAACGATGGATCTTTGAACGAAACATTTTTCTTGACGCGCCAGACACGTTCATTCCGAAATCTCATATCGATATGTCATTCTTATCGCCAAATACCTTTGACTTCCATATACGTATGTAATATAATATTTAGTCAGTCACGAGAACATCCTAGAAGAGTTATTTAAAAAAGAATTTAAACAAAAAAAAAAAGCAAATACGTACTATTAATTGTAATCGTAAGCCTAAATACAGAGAAACTCGAAGTAATAACAATTAACGTACAAGCAAGTATAATTAAAAGAAGACGAGAAGAAGAAGATGATAAAACAAAAAGCCTCTCGCGATCGCACACGTACGAGTCATTCGAGTGCTTTGCGATCCAACAGACTGTCAGAAGTAACCGCAGATTCCTACAATGCATTTAACTATAATATTATTTAATTCTTTGAAAGCAAAGACCCACCCAATTTTTTACGTATTTTTTTTTTTGTTTTCTTTTTTTTTTTTTCGCAAGCGCCTTCAAACTAGAGGCTCCGAACCATTCACCACTTGTATTTTTGTTTCTTTTATCTCCATTACGCGCCTACTTTACTCGTACGTTATATTTTTAATTTGTTTGTTTTTTTTTTTTTTCCTTTCTTTTATACATTTTTCCTTTTCGTATTTTAAATAATTTTACACGTATACGACTATGTAGAAGAAATAGTTTTTTTTTTTTTTTTTTAGCCTCGTTTAAAATACACAACTAGGAGTTTTGCCAGGTCGAACGAAATAAAAAGAGACAGATGATAAAACGAGCCATAAAAAAATGCCGAGTACCGATGAGTCGTTGACATACATGATAATCGTAGAAACCTCGTTCCTTTGTAACTCATGACCACTTTTATTATTCAATTATCACACGTTTTTGTTGTTGCTGTTGTATTCAACGAGATTCCTATGGAAAAAATATCCAAACAAAGCGCAAACGTTTGACGTACACTGCCCAAGGCGTAACCGACATTCGACACTCGAATAAACACAAACACAGAGGGCGCAAGAGGGCACGAGATCATGGAGTATTAGCGATTGTCGCCGTCTTTTAGACTCATAAGCAACGATTATCATCGATCGAAACACAAGGTACTCGGCATTATCCTATTAACGGCTTAATAACGAAAACATTATAAAAGAGAAAACGAATGAACCATTTTTAGAACAGTTTTTGTTTTGTTTTGTTTTGTTTTTTTTTTTTTTTTTACGAGAAAAGAAAGAAAAAAAACGAATAAACGTAGTCCCGTATTCCTACGCCACGCCAATCGCGCGCTCACGGCCGTCCAACTTTCCATACCGTAGACAATATTTATATGAAATGAGCTAAACTAAACTACTACATGATACATAAAACGTACTCGTATGAACGCTGAGAGAGAGCCTGGAAGCGCGGATACAATAGATTTTAATTTTTGATAGGTCCCCCCCCCCCCCATACCCCTCGGGTAAAACAAAATATGTATTTATAAAGAAAAAGGAGAAAAAAAAAAGAGAAAAAAAATGTAACAGAAACACGCAGACAGACACACACGTAATTTACAATCGATTCATTCATCAGTTTTAAGATGTAAAAAAAAAAAGTGAAAAGAAAAAAATAACAAGAAGAAAATTTCGTATCCCAATCGCGGCCTTGTTAGAATAAGAAATGTCCATTAAGAAATAAAAATTAATAACGAGATCTAGAGACCTCGAAAAAGCCTTTGTCCAACTTAATCTTCCGTTCCCTTTGTTCTTTGATCGTACGTAATATTAAAATAGTATATTTATATATCGTACATGAAAAAAAAAAATGGTACATGAATCGATTGTAAATGATCATTTTTATTTTTATTTTTTTTTTTTATTTTCAAAAAGAATAAATCGCGAATTCTCGTATACCCGTGCAAATGAAATCACGCCCTGAGCGTGCACACACAAACACATACACACACACACACACGTAAAAAAAGGGAAAAATACACTGGAAATTTATAAAGAGAGAAAGAAGAGCTCGAAGTAACATACCAAGTCAGAACCGAGAGGTTTTTAACGAGGAAACGTATTGAGGAAAGCAAAATGCATAATCGTCGATGATTTGCAGCTTTTCGTTCCCGATACGAAGAAAGAAGGAAAGAAAGAATGAAAGAAAAAAAAACTGAACGTATCGTGCACATTTTTTACACTGCTTCGTTGTGATTTTTTCAAATGACGAAAAAAAAAAAAAAGGAAAAATAAATAAATAAAAAACGACGACAAAAATAGATTTATAAGTAGAACTAAAAAGAGAGAAAGGAAAGAAAAAAGTGAGGCGATAAAAATCACGAACGGCGTTTGCGATAAGCCCCAATGATTTTTTTATAATTGACATAAGAATACAATGAATGAATTTTAAGATATAAAAGACGAGAATAATTCGCAGTTTATATAAGCGTAACGGTTAGGGTGATGTAATGTTTAAAGAAAACAAACAAACAAACAAACGCAAAACAAAAAAAAAAATGAAAAACAAGAAAAAAAACAAAAAATTATCGATTTCGGGAGAAAAGAACGTTGATTGATCGACTTTATATACATACATATTAATATAGATACTTGATGATTATTAATAATACTGCCTCACGAGGCCTTGATAACTTGACGACGAATCGAGACGATGAATACAACGATTTTTTTTTTTTTCCACCCAACATCCATCGGTGGCAAAAACCATTGAAAGAAGAAAAAGGAAAACTGAAAGAAAAAAAAAAAAAAAAACGTATGAAACAGAAATGAAAAGAAAGCTAAACGAATCGCTCTTACCTTCGTCGTCAAAAATGGAGATTATTAGATTATTATTAGGGATTAAGAGATAGATAGGCTAAGATAATATTCATTCATTATAAAAGCGCTTTAGTTTAAATTTTCATTGAAAAGCAAAAGAACAAAAAATGAAAAACTAATCCATTTTTCCAGCTGAGAGGCGATTCTCAATGCAGCGCGCGTATTTGAGAGTGATGAGGATAAATAACGAGATATTTAAAGCAACGATTTATGCGTGACTTTATCATTTTTCTCGCTTTTCTCACGCTTCTCGTTTTTTGTTTAAAACTCCATTCATTCATACGATCGTCGTTTAAATAGCATTTTCTCTCTCACCACCGTACTATGCAGAAGAAAAAAAAAAACTAAACAGATAGGAATCATTTTTCATTATTATTAATTCTTCCATTTTTTTTTTAATCTCTTTTTTTTTTATTTCGCTGTGCCAATACTGATTTTCTTTACACGTGTTGATCTCTGACTCGTGAATATTGGGGAGATTTTGTAATCAAAATGAGCGGTGACGAATGATCGAAATAGAGACGGCTTTGAAGGGAAAAAAAAAAAATCAATTAGAGATGATTGCACGAAATATAAAACTATTTTTTTTTCTTCCTTTTCTTTTAATCTAATCGTCACTTTGTTTTTTTTTTTTTTTTTTTTTTTTTGCTAATTGGGTTTAATTGGATTTTTTAAAACTCGGCTTCGTGTATAAAGAGTAATTACGATATGAAGATAGGCGTACGTGATATTTCTAAGTGAATTTATTCATATTAATTGGCATTAAGGTATTTTGGAAAAAATCTCCGAATTAATCCTCTTTCGAAACTTCATTTGTTTTTTTTTTCTTTTTATTTTTATTTTTTTTTTGTTTTTGTTTGTCCATAGACAAAATTATTGTTTCGCTCCAACGAAAAGAATCAATCGCAGCACACTTCTTCTGCGCATGCGCTTGATCGGACGTTGAATTTCATCAATATGTGCCTTTTTTCGAAAAACTAAAAAACTAAAAAAAAACAAAAAAGTAAAATTAAAATAAAATAGAATAGAAAAAATGAAAATTTAAATCTTACGAAAATAGAGGATCTTAGCGGAGACCTTTGATCAGGAATGAAAATTAGGAGAAAACACCGCGTGACTCGTAGAGATCAAACGAAATACAATTTCATGTTTAAAATAAAAATTAAAAAAAAAAAAAAGATTTTTAAAAACGACATATATCTATCTACATATATATATATATATTATATAATTAAAAGGGCAACATTAAATTAGATACATCTGGAGGATGCAAACGTACGAAAAAAAAAAAAATAATAATAATATTTAGAAAGTTTATTTTTATTATTTTTGTTCATTTTCTAAAAATGCCTCTTACGAGTGGCGTGATCGTTCATATTAGCTTTTCCGCGCGGTATTTCATCGGGCTTATCATAATATTCAATTATACGTTTATATAATTAGATGATAAATTTAATTACGTCTACGAGCGCCGAAATTCGGCGTGAGGATAACAAACAAACAAACAAAAAAAAAAACCTAAATTTTTCTACCATTCTTTCTTGAGGTGTTGGTTTTGAAAAGAAAAAAAAATACAAAAAAAAAAGCATCATCGGCTAAACGATGCAACGTTATTTGTAACGAAAACAAAAAGAAAAGTGGAGAAAAAAATATGAAAAAAAAAAAAAAAAAAAAAATGATAAAACTGAAAGAAAATGATTGGTGGAGAGCGGGGCAAGAAACGTCGGAGGGCGGGATTTTTTTGGATATCTCTCACGTTTTTTTGTTTGTTTTTGTCTAAAAATAATGGGAAACAAAAAAATTAATCGGTATTTAGATGATATATATGTTTTGGAGCGAGAGTGGAAGGCGAGTCTTCTAGAACTGCAATCAATTATTGTTTTATTTCCGAAAACGCTTCTTCTTATTTTATTTGGAAAAAAAAAAAAAAAAAATTTTTTCTAATTTTCAACCATTTTGTAATTTTTATTTCTTTGGATTTTTTCATAATGAGATAATCGCGCGCGTGATTATCGTATAGCTAAGCCTCAGTTGTGTTCCTTTACAACGCAACATGTATAACGTGATATTTAGACGCTAAATTTGTTTCGCTGAGGAGAATTATTAGGAAGGATACTACAAAAAAAAAAAAAAAGAAAAGAAATTGAATAAAGAAAAAAAAAGGAATTTTGGAAAAAGAAAGGATAATTGAACGAAATGAAAGATGTAAACATGATGATACGACCGAACGAATGGTACGTACATGCCATCCAGGTATTTAGAAAGTACACCGCTTTATTTTTTGTACGATATATATATATATATATATTATATAATTCCTCGATATTTTCTTGTAAAAGAAAACATTAAAATATGAACGCCAAGATATTTCAAATATAACGTTTCCCAGTCTAGTTAGGAAAGAGAGATAAAGGGGATTAAGGATTAGCGAAGCTTGCTTGGAACACGAGTACCAAATTGGTGATTGATGAGTGAACGTAAGAGCTTGCGCACGTGTATTATAACCGTGGAAAACGCGAAGTAATGAGAGAAAAATGATGATTTTAAATTTAAAAATTTTTGTTTTTTTTTTTTTTTTTATTTTTTATTTTTTTTTTATATCTTTAGGCAAATGATCTGTGAGTTATGCGATGAGAATTGGATTGTAATCGAGTGTGGCAGATTGTGAGAGAAATGATGACAAAAAAAATTTATAAAAAATAAGACAATTATTATATTTCGCGATGATAAGACAGAAAGAAAGAGGGAGAGAGAAAGAGAGAGAGATGGAAAGAGAGTGTGTGAGGAAGACACGAAAAAAAAAATCGATACCACCATCAAAGACAAATCGGAATGAAGATATTATTTTGAAACAATCTGATAAAACAAAATATCGCAGCATCGTTCAACGAAAAATCACAAATTATACTCAAAAAGAAAAAGAATTCGAAAACGAATGAATAATCTTCGTAAGTAAGAATCGTGATCCGATCGGGCAACGTGAAAAATATTCCAATGTCAAATTCCAAGAATTTCCATTTTAATTCCTTCATAATATAATATAATAAATAGTAATAATAAAATATAAGGTAATAAGAAAACTAATGATGAAAATTTGTACCAGTCAGTTGACAAAAATCGGGTCACGATTCTCGGTGACCGTCAAGACATCACTTATTATCGAGTGACCCAAAATAATGGTCCCCCCCCCCCCCCCCCCCCCCCTCCGCCTTCCCAACCGCCAATAAGATAATTAGCTTTTAACGCATCAAAAAAAAAAAAAATAAAATAATAATGAATCATTCAGTATAAATATAAAAAGCGAAAATAAAAGATAGAGACGAATAGGAAAGAAACTTTTTGCGCAAAAATGGAAAAAAAAAAAAAATAACAAAATAACGAGAGTACGAGAGAAAGAGACAGAGAGAAAGAGAGAAAGAGAGAGAGAGAGAGAGAGAGAGAGAGGGAGAGAGAGAGAGAGAGATAACGAGAGTAAAGAGGTAAAAAAAGTAGGTTTGTAAACCGAGAGAGCCTTGTATTAAGTGCCTTCAAGTACGATTTAGATAATAGGCTAGAGAGAGAAGAGATCAAAACAAAAATGATGAAGAAAGAATGGGAAAACAAAAATATCGAGGCGCTGGGCGCGTTCAGCTGTGAGCGGATTTCTTAAGGTATTAATAAAACCGGATGAGCCACCGATAATTTCACGAGCATTTCCAACTCTCGCCAACAACACCGTAAAGTTGAAAAAAATTTTTAAATAAATAAAAACAAATATTTTTTCTGACAAAAAAAAAAAAAAAAAAGAAACGAACGAACAAACTCGTGACAAGTGCAATTATTTTTTCGAACAAAATCGTTCGGTTTGATAATCGATAAAAAATTAAGTGAAAAATTTAAATAATTCGTCGGTAGATCCGCTCGGTTATTGATTATAACGAGGAAAAAAAAAAAAAAAAACATAATCCCGAACTGGCTTTCGGTATTTCTCGTTCGGCTGTGCCATTATATTCGACCTGAAAAGAAATAAATTTCAGACAGCATTTTATATTAGTAGTCTTTAAAATTAACGTCGCGAGTTTTAACTTTAACAATATTTATGGGTTTTTGGCGAAAGTACATTTAAAACCGGTGATAAATTTAAAAAAAATATTATTCTAAATATCGTATCGTTCATGAAAAACGAGAGTGTGAGACGTTACTTTGAGATAAACAAATAAGTCTCGAACGAATATTTGTCATTTCGTGGCTTTTCCGGTGCACATCTCGAGACCAGTGATATTTTTTTAGAAATTATTTATTTACGTCGATAAAAGAACAGTTATCTCGACGACTCGCTATAAATGCCAATCATATCCGCAAGGGTCTCTCTCTCTTCTCACTTTTTTTTTTTTTTTTTATTCCATATCCTCCTCTCTAACGTAATTTATTATTAATATTATGAATATTATTTTTATTTTATATTATAAATATTATTATTATGACTATTATTACTATTACTACTTCTATTATTATTATTATTATTTTTATTATTATTATTATTATTATTATAAATATTACTATTATGTTTTTTAAGTTTCATTTTCCGCATACTCCGCCGGATTTCTTCTTCACTGCCTTACAATATGTGATTTTCATATAATTATTACTCCACGAGTTATTTATTTTGTCTTTGATAATCTTTCTGCGAGCTCTCCCTCCGTGTCCTCACTCCAGATCCTTTGTATCTATTAGTATATATCAATTGATCTGTTGGCGATAATCGTTATTGTAATGATAGGTTCGAGGGCTCTATTATGAGTTCGAAATATACATTGAAAATTTAGAAAAAGATCGATACGAGATAGAAGAGAAGCCTGAAACGATGATGGACGTCATTCGAGTGAAACAAACAATTTTCGTTTAATTTACCATTGAACTTTTGACGTGATTTTCATGGGGGTGGGTGGGAGGGAGTGGGGAGGGGGGAGAGAAGAGAAAATATTTTTTTAATGTTTAATTGACGCTCGTAATTTTTATGATTTTTTTTTTTTTTTAAATCGATCGATATTATATCGTAAATGATTGTTCAATGATTTTAATTATTTTGACGTTTCGTCTGGGTATGTTTGGAATAGAAAAAAAAAAAATAAAAAATAAATTTTAATACAACGACTTTCGACGGTTTATCGTTTACAAAATTTGATAAAAAAAAAATTGGGCCAACCTCATGAGTGATGCTGTACCATCGTGATTCACTCGAACGGGGTCGATCTTCGTAATGCTACAACTTAATGCAAGAATAGTGATCGATAAAAATGAATTCGATCTTTTGCATTATGCATCATAAGCACGATACTGTTAATACAATTTATCTTTTCTATAATCTTTTATCATTTACGTTTAATATTTAATCGACTGTACAGAGAACGCAAAACTCAAACTCCGCTCAGCGCCTCTAAACACGAAAATAAAATTACTCGTAATAATGATAACGATTCTCGTTTTCGCCATGTAATCTGTCAAACGAAAGATTTATTTCATCGTGTCTTTTTTTCATTCTGAATAATATTCGGCCGTATTATCATTTGTTTTATTTCAATTTCTGTCACACACGAACGTTTGTAAAACTCATAAAAAACATACAAACACAGAGACACACACACACACATACAAACATACCACAGCCACCAATTGTATAATTGCACACTGCGAGAACGCCATAAATATGGAAAAAAAAAAAAAAAAAATGTAAATGTTGGATTTCGTGAAATTTTTCAATCCGTGACAAATGTTGATTTTTGTTGAGACGACTTTTTTTTTTTTTTTTTTTTTTTTCAAATCGTAGAACCAACTGTGAAGACTCGTGATTGAAATTTTTTCACGTACACTTGAAAGAACGTTCGTTCGATCAAGTTCTGCAAAGATTTTCCAGTTTCGTGCTGCCACGTTCGTTTTTTTGTTTTTTTTTTCTTCATTTTTATTTTTTATTTTTTTTTTAAACCAAACCAACGCATATCTTATTTCGATTAATTCGAACATTCCAAAAGTGCTTAAATCTTTATTCTTCCTTTCACTTTTTTTTTTGTCATTTTGTAGAAAGCCTTGTATTGAATTTAGAGCAAAATAAAGACTAGAAAGGCAATTCGCCTTCAAAGTATTTTTCATTGCGTACATCCGTATGCTTCTTGTTCTTCTTTTTTTATCTTCAATCGTGTGATTGAAACAACATCGAGATAGCAATAAATAATTTGTGAAAAAAAAAAAAAAAGAAAAACGTGATAAAACATCGCAAAAAATAAATCCTTATTCGAAGCTCCAATTCCTTCCATTGAAAACTCATGAATTATCGAAGTTCTCGGTAATTCGATATTTTTTTTCGAAAAGTCTCCTCTTTCGTATTGGCTGTTATCCGAGATCTCGACGACGTAGGCGTTTTTCGCAGGAGTTTCCAGTCCGACGACTATCCATCTTCCATCGTTATTTTCTTCCGATTATTTCGACTCTGTACTGACAAGAATTTTTTCTTTTTTTTCAGGTTTTTCTCAACGGTTTTCATCCTGGCTCGAGTAACGAAAGAATTCGAAGAGAGATTCGAAGCCGATGCTGCGAATCGACGATCATCTGAAAAATGGGTATTTTAAAAAGCATTTCATCTCTCTGATACAATGATATTTTGAGTTTCAGCCCAGCCCATGCCGAGGAATAAGGAACGATTGTACAAAAGGATCAGGAAGAAACAAGAAGAGGCAGGACAGAAAGCAGTGATACAAAAGATATTCCAGTATGAAGAGATGCACAGCAAAAGGTTTTTTTTTTCCTTTAAATCACCATCGGCACTCGATTATTACGAAAAAAAAAAAAAAAAAATAATAATAATAATAATAATATAAAAATAAACGATCTCGAATATAGCGTCCTTTCCGAAATCACAACCACATAAACACAAACATACACATTAAAAATTCGCTCAACCTTTTGTCATTTGCTCGTTGTTGTTTAGCCTGAGATTTGATTGTTTCGCATGGCTCGCGTCGTTAAGAAAAAAAAAAGGAAAAGCCGAGACGTGAACAAAAAAATAAATAAATAAAAAATCGTTCCACGCGCCTGTGAAAAGACGTTTCGATGTTGATATCCTAGCAGTTTTTTTGTTTCGTCTATTTTTTCGTTTTTTTTTTTTGTCTCTTCTCCTTACTAACGATCCTCTTTGTCACTGTGTTTTTTTGTGTATTTTGTCACAATTGCAGGATTCTTCGCGAGGTTCGGATGGAGGCTCGAGGGCAATAGTCCGAGGAGAAGTGCTCCAAGGATCGAGGCCGAAGTTCCCGCTCCTCTGGCACCCCAACGTCGCGCTCGATTACACTGTCCAGCTCGACACGTCGCTCGCAACAACAATCGACCCTTGACCATCTCCGCTCATGATCGACGTCACGATTGCTCACGCTGCGGCAAATCCTACAAGAACGCTTACATACTCAAGAGACATTTGCTCTACGAGTGCGGCAAAGCACCTTCCTTCAGCTGCCCACATTGCGCCTTCAGCTCCAAATACGAGAGGAATCTTAAGGCCCACATCAATCACCGACATGTTGAACCTTCCGCAACGACCATCAACCAACGAGCTTGAGCTTCTCGTTGAACCGAATTTATCAGCTTTCCGAGAAGCTTCGAGCGTTCTATATTGAACCTGAATGACCTAGACCCCTTCCAACGACCCCAATTGTTTAGCAAAATACTTTTTTTTCAACATTTTCCGTTTTATAGAGAGTTCTCGTTATGAATTTTTCATCAAACGCCACTTTATCGTGCATCGTTCTCTTCGTTTTTTGATAATGAAGAGAACTGGTTTATGACAGAGTGGAATTTGGTGTAATTGTGGCGATAGAAACTCTAAAAAAAATTTTAATTATTTTTTTTTTTTTCGTTTTATAGAGATTTTGTCATTGAATTTCGACGAAATGGCACTTTATCACACACCGATCTATTGCTTTTTCGATAAAGAAGAGAATGGTTCATGATTAAGTGATTTTTGGTGAAAATTGGATGATGAAATCTCTGTGAAATAAAACATTTGGAATTTCTTTTTTTTGTTTTATCAAGTCTTTATCATGAAATTTTCATGAACTGACACCTTATCGTACACGACTGTTTTCGTTATCAAAAAGCGAAAAAAATGATGGATAATTGAACCGCGATAGTGCACAGGAGGACCCTTTTACGACGAAATGAAGTTGGGAGTCACTTTTGATCCTGTTGCAGGGTTTAACGTTCGAATAAACAGATTGTGTTGAGGTCTCAGGTTTAACGCTCACGTAAATCGTACTCTACGGGATACTATCGTTGTAAAAATTCTTTACAAATATCTGGAGAACAAGTGAATCGTGAAAGAATGAAGAGAAAAGTTTTTCGGGCATTTTACTTTCGGTTGAAACGGTAATAAGACACTGATTTTTAAGCGAGAGCCAATTGGGAAGAACGAGCATTGATAACGTCAAGTTGGAAGAGTTTTCAACTCATCCAATCAAGTTTTTCATGATTTTTGCTCTGAGAGAAAGCTCCGACCCCATTATTCTGAATAAACAATTCTCATTGGCTCTCACTAGTTAATTAATCATCGTGTGACCCTTGTAAATGACAGCAAAATGCTCGAGTGTCTCGTTCAAAATTTCATGGCTCAATAAATCTGTAGCGTGACGTTGAACGTTGTTAAACACAATTTTTATGACGATTATATTTCAAAGTAGCTGAGTCGTCGTATTTGTACGAGCGTGCGGTTGAAATTTGTGCCAAAGCCGGGCTTGATACCATTTTTTCTGGCGAATAAGTTACGAATTTCCATAAAGAAATCCGTGATCGGATTAATTTGGAAAAGAAAATCCGAATTAAGTTTTGAAAATTGTCGAAAAAATCGGAACGATTTTCGAACTGTTTAACTCGTGCTATGCAAAAAAAATTACTCCATTTAATCCTTTCTTCCATGGGCCAAAGAGTTTCATTTTACAATTTTTTCAAAAAATCATTAAAAAAACTTCAATTTATCAATAATTTACGTAACAGCCATTTTTTTTTTCTTGCAGTTATCGATTTATTTCTACGAATTAGAGCATTCGCGAATACGTAAATTATGCTCGAAATTTTTTCATCACACTTATACGCCCTATTTAAGAAAGGCGATATTAAAAATGTTCATAGTAATAGAAAAAAGAAGAAAAAAAAACGAATGCGTAGTGCAGAGAATGAAGATAAAATGGAATCTTTATGCGTTGCCCATCGGCAATTCGATGAGGCAAATTCATGACAATATTTATATATCAAGGTGCAAATACCAAAGTTGTTTATTTTTATTTTTATTTTTTTTCAATATTCATTTTTGTAGCTTCGAGAAACCAACTTTTTATTCATTTTCGGAGAAACTGATTTTTTTTTCTCCCAGAAGGCATTAACCGCTTGGTCAGCGGTACTTTTTGTTTTTTTTTTTTTTCCATGGTTATTCAACGAATGAATTATTATCACACCAACATATTAATAGGCATTTCGAAAGCGAATAATATTATTATAGGATATCAATATTATCGATACAATTGATATATTTCTTCGTACGAAGAAAAATGCGTTTATTTCTTAATTTCCTTAAAAGACTTTGAAAGATTGAAGTCACGGAAACGTGCAATTTGACACATTTCGTTAAATTAGACTCAATTTAAAGAAAGACAACATTGATCAACGCTGAGCAATTAGCTAGTGCTTCCGACTGCTCCGTCGGGCATTTCGTTCGTTACGTTGACGAAAAGCGATGTTTTCCGATCGAAATAGCGTTGCCTAATGACTCGAATAATAATTTCCAAAGACTTTTATTTTTATTCTATCAGTTTAACCAATATTCGTCTTCGTTAATAAATGATTCATTTTCTCTTCGATATGCTAATGATGCCCTTCGCCGATTTAGTGCATCAGTGACCAAGTTGAGAAAACCAAAATGTTGCCTGGTCATTTATAAGTTGTTAAAGAGATGAAAAAAAAAAAAAAAATGCCCACGTTGTTGAATATATTAGTACGGACTCGAGGAGGCTCGAAGAAGTTAAAAATGCTGCTACTTTTATCGAACTAAATTGAAAAGTGCAAAGGCATGCAGAAAAACAAAAAACAAAACAAATTAAAATATTGGAAAAGAGGGTTCAAAATGACACCAAGTTTTCCTCGAGGTCTGTTCGTTATGCTAAAACGCCCCAATTATTTTTATACAAATTATAAATGAAAATCTGTAAGATTTTTCCGTCGATAAATTGTATCGAAGAAGCATAGAATCGATCTTCGATAATCGACAATTTTGTAGCCAATGAGGTAGAAAAAAAAATGTGATTGTGTGAAAATCACATTTAGAATTAGAATGAAAAAAAAAAAAAAAACAAAACAAAACAACAAAAAAAAACAAAATGAAAAAAGCCAAATGAACAATGAGCCAGCAGCTGGAATCAAATATCTCGAAACAACGAAAATAATAAAAATAATAATCCAAATGTAATTTAAAACGAGTATAAATCTCACGTGCGAATCTCTCGGTGCGGCAAGTTCGATAATTTGAAGAATTGAGCATTAACGAGAGCAACTAGTCGAGTCAGATGTCTAAAAAGCCAAAAATTAAAATCGAAAATATAAAAAAAATCTAAAACTAGAGATTATATTAAAAGGAAATATATATATATATACATATACATATACATACACACATATTATATTATACTATATATTACATTATATTATTATTCCCTATATATTTACATATATCGAAAAAACATTGAGACACATATATATAAATGAAGAAAAAAAAGTGAGCTATATTTGCTGCTGCCATATTCTATCCGACGAAAGAAATACTAAACTCAAAATTTCGTCGGTCGGTTGCATTTTACCAAAGAACAAAAAAAATCAAATATTTCGATCTTCGTATAACTTTTATCGTATCTCTTCCTTCAACGTAGAAATTAGTACGACTTTCGAGCTCTCTTTCCGTCTCTCTCTTAAATCCTCTTAGCTGTTATCAAATAATACGTAAAAAGATTCAAATCTATCTATGGGAGAATAACGAAAAAAAAAAAAATACAAAAAATCTGAACTTCTTTGGCTGAAACGTGATAGAAGTTCAACGAAAACGTGTTAGTCTGTTCTATATTTACTGTAAGTAGATCGAAGTTGTACATTGTTGAAATTACTAGTCAAGATCTCCAATCTTTCGCTTCTTCGTAGTTGAAAAAATACTTTGAGCGTGTCGTCGTATCAGGGATGAAAAAAAAATTTGATCGAAGAGCTATTATTTTCTTTAAAAATTGGCGAACTTTAGAATCGCGTTTATTCTTTCAACAAATTTTGTTTGGTTATCGAACCTTTTCGGTAAATATATATTTTTATTATGAGAAATCGATTAAGTCGATTTTTTTTTTCAACAATTATTTATCGAAAGCGAGGATGGCTTTGGAAGAAATTATTCTGAAAGGACATTCATCTCTGTTACGAAAACGACTGAAACTCGTAGGTAAAAAATGTGGCAAGAAAAGTCTTTAACTTCGAAATAGACAACAAAATTTTTCGATTTGCGCGCGACTTTATGCTTAAGCTCTCTGAATTTACAACAAAAGCATAATGAACAATTTTGTCGCTTGAATCAGTCGCCAATTTCTCTCTCTTAAACTTCTTTGTGCCAAATTGAAAAGAAAAAAAAATACACACACACGATTGACTCTTAAAACAAAGAGCAAATCCGAATCTATCTTGCACCAAATGAAACTTCGCTTTTTCCAACTCGAATTGAATCTCTCTATTGAAAAACGTTGTCAAACTTTCGCAAATTTTTCCGCACTTTGTCTCAAGCTATGTAAACGAGCTGTGAATATTTTAGCGGACAAAAAAAAAATTCTGAATAAAGGAGCGAGAATCGAAAACAGAGGATAAAACGAAAAATTGAAAAAGAAAACGATTTTTTAGAAAATCGATGAGAAAGAAAAATTCAAGAAATTTTAAGACCCGCGATCTTGAACGCTGCACAAAGACTGACGAGAAGAGAATTAAGACGTAATCAGATATAATCGTAAGATTAAAAATAACGAAAAATATAATTGGAGCGCGTTAATTATTATTTATTCTCGGCTCATTGATCGTTTGTAACGTAGTTCAAGCCAATGTGAGGGGTTTAAACAAAAATCCATTTATGCTTTATTCGAGCAAGCGTGAGCAGCTCTCCGAAGCTGAAACATGTGAGAGATGCCTCTAATAATAACAACAATAACAATAATTATAAAACGATTTAAAGAAGAAAAAAAAATATACACACGCATAGAATTATTTTGAAGAAAAACAAATTAAAAAAAAAAAAAAAACATGTCAAAAGTTTACGGACACGCGTATACATTGAGAGAATTTACCAACAAATTATTATATATACAGAATAATAATGATATATTATTGCATACGATTGCGTATGCTGAAGAAGCGAGAAAAAAAAAGAAAATGAAGGATTGTGTGTACATAGCGTCTCACGCTAATGAGTGTGAAGGTAGAAGATTACGAATAAGGAGATTGCGATAATAATTAGTCAGTAAGGATTCTACTAATGGAAATTTTTTTCGGATGCAATCGTTAAAAATTGCGTTTATTTTTCGTCATATTTTTCATAGAAAGATCAAAATTTTACTTTCGTCTGCTGAAAAATCTTTCGAAGAATCATCAAAAGAAAAAAAATCCAAAAAATTTCATCGAAATGATGAGCGTATCGAATTTATATGAAAATTAACAATTACGATTGTGTTCCTGAAAATAGCATATGTGCCACATGAATTTTTTCCAGCTAAATTGGAAAAGCAATGATTCTTTTAGTTATTCGATTATTAACGAATATACACTGTTACGAAAAATATATAAAATATAACGGATATTGGTTCGAACCCTTCGTTAAATTATCGCGTTACTCTGAAACATTGTAATCGGATAACGAAAATAAGAGGTTTATTTATTTCGACGAGTGTATCCACTGGTAGAATCGTGAGCAGGGCAGGAGAGAGTGAAAAAGGATGTTTGTAATAAAGAAATGAATTGACTAAATTTCAATTGATTCCGGCGATATTCATTCGATCTGACGTAACAAATGAAAATAATATATTTATTAACGAAACACAATATCGATGAAGAAATTGACGAGGAGTTGATTTTTTTTTTCGCTCATATACTAACACTCGTTTTTCACGTGTTTCAGGCTGGATTCGCTGCCACTGCGGACGACGCTTCAAGCATCATTTCTCGTTCAATTGCCACCGGAAGAACGAATGTGGTTATGGCTATCAATGTATGAACTGCACCTTCACCACTGACAAACTCAATCTCTGGCTTCAGCACCAGAAGAAAGGATGCAGCAGAATTTGGATCGGTCCAAACACATACTGATGTTTTCGTGCCCAAAAGAATTTCATTTTTTGTTTTTTATTTTCATATATTCCATAATTATATTACTTGCCCATTGAATTTATATTTCTTCATTTGAATAAACGAATACTAATCGAATAATTGTAAGGACGGAGATGAGCTCTCAAAATACTCCGTTAAATTGCACCCCATTTCGTCGATATCTTTTTGCCTCTTAGTTCATTATTTCTCGAAGTATTTGCAGTTGCCACGAATCCACCGGATCGCTGTTTCCAATACACTGAGATTAAATATTATTTGTTTCAACAAAAATCTTGTTGAAACAACGAATTTCTTTTCTCAGTGTATCACTCTCGTTCTTTCGATGGTCCTGATATTAATTGTATAAACTTCGATAAAAAAATATCAATTATATTATTCGTTCTCGATGAATTCTACGTTGGTTCAAACGCTTCTGCGGTTACTGATCAATCAACCCGGTCATTAATCTACTCAATATACTTAAATATTTGACTGTATTCGATGTAAAGCTTTTATTTCTTCCCACAAAGGGACAAATTCGCCTCTCGGAACACTTTTTACAATAATATATTTTTCTTTTTTTTTTTTTCCAGAGTGGGATCCGCTGGACACGAAGAACTTTGCTTTGCCACGTCGACGACGAGCTCGTTCCAAGCGTGCTTTACAAAGAATGAATTATTCGTGCAAATGTGGACGTAAATACACGCAGAAATGTTCTCTCGATCGTCACGTTAAGTACGAGTGCGGTAAAGCACCGAGTGTGCCGTGTCCGAACTGCGGAAAATTGTTTAAACATCGTCATCACGTTATCGAACATATGAGAAAGTATTGCCCGTTCAAACAACTTCAATAATGTCTCTTCAATCGTTAAACATTGTGCAAAATAACGTTGAAACGATATTATTATTATTTTTTTCATTCGTACTACACACCAAAAGACAATTGTATACGCGTACATGAGAACAAAAAATTTTTTCGAATAAATACGAGTATTGGATAAATTATTGTAACAACGAATGTCATTAAGATCTTTTGATACGATGTTAAAAAAGAAAACTCGATCGATGAAAAAGCTGAGTCGATCACGTTCTCGATACAATTAATCTGTTCGATTTATCACGATGACAATGGTCATATTTTTTCGTATTCTTCGTTTCAGACTAACGAAGTAGTCTAAAAAAAAAAAAAAAAAAAAAAAAAAAAATGAAATAAGACCTTCGTACTCGTAGCAAGCGACGGTAGTGAGTGCTTTAGTCGGTGTTTCAAGAAAAAACAAATCAACGAATTCTTTCTCGAGAGCTCGATGTTCCTTACTCATTGTCTTCATTATTGTGTCTTTATGATTTTTAAAGCGAATGCTATGTTGTTAATTGTGAAAATGATCGATGCTTGAATTTTTTTTTTTTTTTTTTTTTTCCATCAAATCAAACGAATAAAAAAATTCTTCTTTATTGCAGCTTCGACATTTGTTCTTCGCTACAAGCAGACAGCTAAGCAGCATACCGGCGAAGCAACGGAATCGCCAGATCCGAAGAAATTTCCGTGCGAAAAATGTGGCAAAGTTTACAAATGGAAAGAATCGTTGCTGAAACATCGACGAGTCGAGTGTGGAAAAACTCCTCAATTCGCTTGCCTCGTTTGTGCTAATCGGTTTATGCACAAGCATCATCTTATGAAACATCTCGCGTCCATTCATCAAATTAGCCTGATTAACGAGAATGACGTATTCATTGTTCATTAGAAATGTTTTTTTCATTTAAAAATAACAACAACAACAACAAAAACAGTGATTTTTAGCACGAAAAAAATGTTTCGATTATTCTCATGTTCTAAATGTCAAAAGTACAATTTTCCAACTGTTTCAAAAATCAAATAAATATGAAGTCACGCTAAAATGGTTTTTTTTTTTTTTTCTGTTCACAGATGTGCTTTATGATTGTTAAAGAAATATGATCTTTGCATCGATTGTTTTCAGTCAGCTCGACGTCTCCGTTGGTGATTTTTGTCAATCCAAGTAAAAACGATTTTTCATACTAACGTAAATTATTATTTTCATTCCAGACGAATCGCGCAGTCCGAACGTTTACGACGCACCAACAAATTTTCATCGGATCGATCCGAAACAGCCGCACGTATGCTCCAAATGCGGCAAAGCTTACTTCGCGAAAACATCACTTTGGCGTCATCGACGCATCGAATGCGGCCGGACACCGCAGTTCGCCTGTACAACTTGCGGTTTAAAATTTATGCACAAACATCATTTGCTCTGTCATCTTCAATCAAATTCTCACTGGAAGGAGGTAGCCCGAGGTAGAAGGCGACGCTGATCGCCTTTTACCAAATCACTTTTTTTTTTTTTACAAATCGTTCACACATCGTTCCAATTTTATCATCGGTCGAACCAGTCAAAATATAAAAATGATTGACATTGATGAAATAAACTGAAAGTCAGAGCATCAAAGTTCTCTCATTTATTTTCATTTCTATAATTGATGAAAAAAAATCGAACGAATGACTATCGGCTTGATCAATTTTATCTTCTTGCAAATGTTTAAACAAATATCTATTTGAGTTTCAGATCTCGAGAAGAAAAGAAGCGAAAAGAAGTTGAAAAGTTCAGAAACTCCACTTGAGCGTTGTGTCTGAAGAGTCGAAATTTATTCTACAGAATTGTCGAATTATTTTTCTTCGTTTCGTCTGCATGGGAAGGAGAAATTTAATCATTCTCGACATTATTTTTGTGACTTATTTTCAGGTTTTAAAAGACAAATTAAAATTGAATTTCGGAGCGACAGATAAAAACAACAACAAACAAAAATTTGCTGGCTTTCGATGATATTGTACTAATATAACTTTACTTCACTTTCAGCTCCCGAATTGAAAATCGAGAACGTCGTGGGAGAAAGTTACGAGCTGTTCGGGAAAAAATCTCACGCGTGTCCGAGATGCGGTGCTAATTTTCCGAGCACAACTTCAATGGAGTCTCATCGGATCAAAATCTGCGGAAGAGTTACCGATGAGAAAAAACGAAAATTCGTTTGCGGCATATGCGAAGCACGCTTTTTGCGAAAGCATCATCTCGTCAGTCATGAGAAATGGTATCACAGCGATAAAAAAGCTTTCGTATGTACAACTTGCCACAAAGCTTATGGGGGGAAACCAGTTTAGGAGGCCGAAATTTTGTTTGTTTTTCGTGAATTTTTTACATATGGAATAAATAAACAGAATTTTTTTTAAATTTGAGAATATTTTATTCATGGTTTGAAATAGACTTGAGAATTTTTTGAAGCGATTTCCGCCGGAAACAGTGTCGCTAGATCATGGACGATTACCATCGGAGTATTTTGCTGGTGGGCATTCCTGTGGTTTCAATTTTCATCTGTAATCATCACAATTTTTTTTTTTCGTTAACAACATATTTCCTAAGAATATGAACCTAATTCTGGAATTATATGATTATTAAAAATATGTTTTTTTATGCGAAAAAGGTGAAAAAATATGGTATAAAAACATAACATTGTCTTCAAACACCTCAAAAAAATGCAATTTTCAATTTTTTTTTACACAATCAGGTTCATATTCTTGGGAAATATGTTGTTAACGAAAAAAAAAAATTGTGATGATTACAGATGAAAATTGAAACCACAGGAATGCCCACCAGCAAAATACTCCGATGGTAATCGTCCATGATCTAGCGACACTGTTTCCGGCGGAAATCGCTTCAAAAAATTCTCAAGTCTATTTCAAACCATGAATAAAATATTCTCAAATTTAAAAAAAATTCTGTTTATTTATTCCATATGTAAAAAATTCACGAAAAACAAACAAAATTTCGGCCTCCTAAACTGGTTTCCCCCCTTATGCTTGGCAACCTTCATTACGGAGACACGAACAAAAAGAGTGCGGTAAAAAGCCTCAATTTAAATGTGATTTATGCGATATTAGCTTCGCGCATAGATATCGTCTCGTTGCTCATCTTTCGACGCTTCAACATTTACAGAAATCCTCGAACGATGGTAAGAGACAAAAAAATCTTAATATTTCCTCCCCCCCCCCCCCCCCCTCTCTCGTCTCACATTCCTTTTACTTAATTCTATTGATTCTTTTTTTTAAATTTGTATCTTCATATCGTTGAGCTTTTCAACGATTCGACTCCTCTTCGATTTCATTCCCCGTTCGATCGATATTTCGAATCAATTATTGTATATCGTTTCATCAATATTTCTAACACAAAATAACATCACGTTGGGAACACGAATAATGATGTTTTGAGATTCTCTAATTTCGAGTATCGTCGTGATAATTTTCAGAAAAAACCGAAGGCTCCGCTGAAATGAGAATTGAACCCGAAGACGAAGAATTCACGATTGCCCACACGAGACGAAGCTCAAGAATGCCATCAAAGATGATCGTTTATGAAGAAACTCCGGAGTAAGAAGACGACTAACAAAAAATCATTGCAACGAATGATGAATTATTTGCTGTTGATTAAGGAAATCAATCGTATGAGAAAGAAAATCTACAACGTTTTTATAAATTTTATATTTTTTTAGTTTGATAAAAAAAATTACATCAGGGTGACTCTCGAGTGTACAACAATTTGAGTAATTTTCTGAGCATCTTTGATGTAAATTTGAACAGCTGTCAAAATAATAAAGTGACAGTTCCTTCCGTCGTTCAAATAACGAATATCGAATCATTTTTGATAACTTAATATTTGTATTTTTACAAGTTCTTCCATCGCCCTATGTGTTGCCTGACTGTTGTACTCCGACTGAAGTAACTCTTATCAATTTGCACTTTTGTTTCAGCTTTCCATAACAAAATCATGACGATCAATGGGATCGAAAGAACATTTACTTGCGAATAACCTTCCGAAAAAGTATACGTTTGCACGAGCTGTGGAAAATATTACTTTCTCGAAACGTTAGCGACGAGCGCAAGGAACCAGCTCAATATTAATGACAATAAACTAATGACAAAAAAAATCACAAAGCTCCATCTTGAAGATTAAATCACATTTCAACTCGAAGAATTAATCACGCCTCATCTCGAAGAACTAATCGCAACTGGTCATGAAGAATTAACAACAATTAATCTCGAAAAACTAACAAAATCATTAACTGATTTTTCAACATTGAAGAATTTTCATCAGGAAAAAGAAGAGCGAGATCACCGGAGCGAAGAGCGAAGAAAGGGTCGAGGATTCATCAGTGAAGATTGTAAATTGCGACGAATTTAAAAATATATACTTATTTATTATATTATAATTATATATTATATAATAATAAATATAATAAATAAAAAAAAATAATATAATACAATAAGTATATATTAATAATATATACTTATTTGAGAAGAAGAAAATGGTGCATGCTGCTGAACGAAACAATTTCACGTCCTTAGCTTCTGTACAATGCGCTCTGAACTTTTTGTTTCAATATTATCTTTAATGTTTTTCAAAATGAAAAATAAATTTCTATCGTATGCTTTGCCTCTATCATTTTAATACAACGAATAATCGAGGATTCTTATTCGAAGATGAATGTCGACCAATGTGAAGAATAATCTGTGAAAATACGACAGGGACTCGATAGATGTGTCAAGGTAAATTTCATTATTTCGTTGTTTAAGTAGACGCAACAAACTGAGTGTTGGCATTTTGATTTTCTTATTCGTTTTTTTTTTTTTCGTTTTCTACTCTCTATGAATCATTCGTCGTCGTTTAATCCCGAGTTAATCGGTTTTATCAGTTGAAATATAGGAAAATTATTTCGTGACGAAATTATTATAAACGGCACTGCATTAGCTATTGATAATGGTGAAAACGTTTCAAGTTTTATCACACAACTATCGTAAGCTATCAATCATATCGAAAGATCAATGGATATTTATTCACAATCCGTTCATGATAATATATCGGGAAAAGAGTGATTTCAGAGTTGCTCGAATATCATGCTTTTCGAACAACCGATTAATTCTCGATCGTAAATATACATGCGAATCCTCCATTCTCCATCCACCATCGTAAATCGTTGCGAAGTACTTAAATTAAGGAACACTCTTAATTCTTGGTGTTGTTGTTGTTTTTTTTTTATCTTTTTTTGTTTTTTGATTTTTTAAAAATATTGTACGAGGCAGCAACGGAGATGACGGTGGTAAAAGAAGTCAGAGATGAAAGCTCTAACAATAATTTCGTTCTTCAGTTCCAGGAGGATCAAGACCATCCCTGAAGATCAGCAGCTCAAGACAAAAGCTATTTTGGCGTCCGTTCCCGTGTGAAAAGTGTGGAAAATCGTACACCAGAAAGGACACACTGAGACGTCATCTTCGAGACGAGTGCGGAAAAAATCCGCAATACATTTGTTATCTTTGCACCAGAGGATTCAAGCAAAAGTCCAATTATCAGAGACACAACGCTAAAGTTCACAGCATTAGATATTCTAAAAGAAAAGACAAATGAAATGGGCAAGAAATGATGAAAAAAAAAGAAAAAAAAAAAAAAAAGAAACCGACAACGATAACGACCTTATCGTGCTTACGCGATTCCACACGGCCTTCAGAGAAGAAATAAGATGATAAAAGAAGAATCGTTCACTATGAATTTCTGCATTGTTATCCACAACATATCGCTGTTATGTTAATAATAAAAAGAATAGCGTGCCTCCCCAATTTTTCAAACGTACTACTTCTAAGCTTTTGAGTTGAATTTCATGGGAAATAATAAAAGCACTCTTCGAAGAGCTGATACACGAATAAACAGTTTTAAGCCGTTGAAACCGGTGTTCGATTATTATTTTTCTTTCGTCACGATAATAATTTAAATTTCAAAATAATCTCATCGCTAATTCCCATTAATATATCGGGATAAAAATCAAGAAAATCTCTCATTCATCGTTGCAAGATTCCCAAGAAGAAGAAGAAGACCATGGACCGCAACCAGAGAAAGAGAGGGAAAGTCAAATGAAAAAAACAAGACGTAGTTTTTGTTCGGTGTTTTTTGTTCGGTGTATCATTGTCAAACTCCATGGGTAGACTTGGTAATTGATGATAAATAATTGATAACCTCGTGTCCGTCTTCTCTTCACGTTTCAGGCAATCGTATAGCGAGGCGTCGCACCGTGAAATCGACAGCTCGTAGACAAGGAGGGCTTCTTCGCCGAAACCAAGATAATCCATTTCCTTGTCAGAAATGCGGAAGATCGTATCGTAACAAGGGTAGCCTGAAGCGTCATTTGAAGGACGAGTGTGGCAAAGAACCAAAGTATATATGCCACATATGCGAGAAGGGCTTCAAGCAAAAGGCTAATTTACAGCGTCACAACAAAAAGATGCACAGTCATCATTTTTCCCCGAGATTTGTAGCCTGTTAAAACTCCAGCCGAAGATAAGACTCGTCGAATAAATCAACACTGAAGATTATTACATCGACCGGAAGTCTCTCTTAAATGTTCATTAAATGTTGATATTATAGAATGTTGTTCGAAATGGAAAAGAAATCGCGTGTTCAGTAGACTCGACAAAGATTCATGCTTCTATCATTTTTATTATTATTATTTTTTTTTTCTTCATACTTTTCTGAATCCTCAACCGAAGATATTTATAACGAAAAGAAAAACAAGAAAAAAAAAACTTATGTCCTTCTCGATGGGTGAGAATGCGAGAGGAAGTCATGGCATCGTTTTGATTGGCTACGAAAAACTATAATTTCAACGTTGTTTTTCCTTCTGTGTGATCGCAGGTCGACCACGCTCGAGCTCATGGAATCCTCGTAGCAGCGTACCCAAACCGTATCCTTGCTACAGATGTGAGAGATCGTACACTAACAAGAGCACCCTAAATCGTCATCTAAGGGAGGAATGTGGCATATTGCCACAGAACGTTTGCAGCTTCTGTCAAAAGGCGTTCAAGCAACGATCCAATTATCAACGCCACGTGTGGACCGTACACGGATGTATACTGTGATGTCATCGATCTTCAGATCAATATTATTATTATTATTATTATTATCATTATTGTTATTATTATCGTTGCTATAAAAATTCCAAATTTCACAATAATTTATTACGAATATTCAAAATTTATAAACGTCCATGCGTTGTTGCTCTCAAATGTTCTCTTGGAAGTTTTCTCGTTACGAGACTAAATTTTGAATTGCTATTTCAGTCGTGCCCACAGAGTATCCTGGCACTAAATTACCCACCATTTTGTATCTATACAAAATAATAATAGTAATAAATAAAAGAAAAAAGAAAAACAGAAAACAATGCAGTTGATAGAAATTTTTCGCTAATATTTCTCTGTCCGAATGTACTCGTGAGCACATTCTTTATTCATTCTTTTGTACCACTAAATATTTTCAACTTTTCCAGCAGCTATACCTGATCACGTCCCTTATTCTGTGGATCAAAATATATTTTATTTATCTTTGGGCTACGAGCGAAAAACTGTAATGTTTTTTTTTTTCGGCGATAATTTCAAGATCGAAAGAATCAATTTCTGTGAAATTTCAACGAATAGCTTGTCGGTGGCCAAACGATTAAAATTAAAAAAAAACATTTTTTTACGATAACTGCATTTCGGATACTTCATTTATTTTTCTACTCAAAAACATCGACAATATCCGGGTAAATAATCTTAATCGTAAAATCCTCGGTAAATAAATGAAATTTTGCTTCTTCTACGTCTTCACTACGCTTTTCACGTGTGTAAATAATTGGTTTAAAATGAATTTTGATTAATGCACATAATTCACGAATATTGCACGCTGTAATAACGGTTTGACTATTTTCTTGAGGAATAATTAAGACAAAATTGAGTGATAGAAAAAAATGTGTTATACTAATGCAGAAAAAAACGTTTCTTTGGGTTTCCGGTGGTCACAACGTCTGGGAGGAGAAAGACCTCTGTCGCAGTGAAATAAAAAAAAAATTTCGAAAAGCATCTTCAAGATATTCTGGTATTAATGAAGAGTGTTACATTTTTTGATGAACATATAAAGCTTCAATATTTCCAATAAAATATTTGAATGAAAATTAATTTTTGTCAGAGTACTAGTTCAAAAATTTGTTCGTCAAGAATAAAGTCCCTTTTTAATTAACGGATAACCATCGAAACCAAATTCGAAGTTCACTTAAGCCGCAGGAATATACGTAAAAAGATTTTTATTTTCGTTCCTGTTAGGCGTTGATGTTTCCTCAAATGTTAAATAATCGTTAACCGAGAAGCAATAATTGAAATTAACAAATTGTAAAAAATTTATTGTTTCAGATGAAAGACGAATGGGTCACAGGGTGAGCTACAATTCGCCTTTCAGTTGTGGCAAGTGTGGAAAGCGATACACGTGGGCAGACTCATTGACGAGACATCTGCGCGAGGGATGCGGTGTACTTCCAAAATATTGCTGCCGTCTTTGCGGTCGTAGATTCCGAAGAAAGGATTATCTTCATCGTCACAGATTGAACGTTCACGATTACGGCAATGCCGTATTTTGAGTCTCGGATGTGCGCCCGATTCGTCGGTCGAATCGTACGATATTTAAGAATGAAAAATAATTTTTTTTTTTTCAATGCGACAACGCTTAAAAAAAATCAGTCCTGCGATCTGTCAGCAAACCTTTCGCACATCATTATTTTTTATTTTCAAAAATTTTCATTAAAATATCAATTTTTCTATCAGGCGAATACTTTTTTTAGGAATTGATCTTTTCAACTATTCTTCGCTTCGATTAACAACATTATTCCCGAAACTATTGTTGGCAACGTTTCGAAACAAATTTCTCTTCATTTCCATTCCTTCGTCTCTGATCGTCGTGATTTTAAAATCCGCTGTCATGAAATTTGTCATTTTTTTTTTGTGTTCTTTCTTTTTGCCCCATAAATATGTACCGAAGAATAAATAAAAATTGCGTCACAAAGGATGAATAATTTGTTCATTGCTCGAATATTGAATATTTGTCGGATTAGAGTACAGAATAGAGAAAGAATCGTGTTTAATTTAGTTTAAAATTTTCTTAGAGCATTGATATTTTCAAGTGCCAACAGCGAACGACAGTTGAGTGACACTTGAGAACAGTTGGAAAAGCTTTTTTGTTTTTTGTTTTTTTTTTATTTTTTTTTTTTCGAAACGTAAGCATTATTTATGTTGAACCTAGAAATGATTGAAATTAACGTAAGTTTAGTGGAGTGTTTGAAGGATTTTTGGGAAAATTGAGAAAAATGAATGGCCCTCAAAGTGGCCAAAGACGAACGTGTCGTTATTTTCTGTAATCAAACGACATTGAGTCGAGTGCTCGAGACTTGTAAATAAAACCATGTAAAAATAACGTACGAATGAATATATTTTCAATGATCCCGAAGCCCCGTGCAGCTTCACTTTCTCACGTTTTTTTTTTCGTTTTTTCTTTTCTTTTTTCAGGCTTAAACATATCCGACTATTACAAACGACTCGGACGTCACTTTTGTTCAACTTGTGGAAAGGAATACAGGTGGATGCAATCTTTGGTGAGACACGAGCGTGAGGAGTGCGGAAAAGCGCCGCAGCATCGGTGTCCTGTCTGCGGTTTGGGGATACGACACAAGTGGATGCTCAAGAAACATTTGATCAGTGCTCACAACTGGTCCTTGCCGAACGGAAAAAATTTTTGAGCGTTTACGAAGACCAAAACAAGTTTATAAAACGAAAAAAGAAGAAAAAAAAAAAACAATATTTAAAAATACAATATATTAGTTAGAAAAATGAAACGAGCTATAGAAATGTATTTTTTACGCGAGAAACTCGAAATACGTTGTTTGTACATTGGGCCTTAATCCCGTGACTTTGCGATCATAATCACTGGGGGAAAAAAAAAAAAAACGAAATAAAGAAAGGAGATAAAATCTCGGAGAAAATATGACAGAAGCGAACGATTAATTACACCAAAAATATATACCGGTGTCTCCTGAAAAAGTAGCGCACCGTTATTCATTCATTTAGACTTTATTCGATTGATCTATTTGCTATTTTGTCGTTGATTTTTCGAGGTCTAAATAAAGAGATCCGAACGAAACAAATTTTCGTAAATTAATCCGTCATTGATATCGTTTCATTTTGTTTTCTGTTTTCAGAATACGGACATTGCGATTATCACAGGCGATATCGCGGCAGATACGCCTGCGACGTATGCGGCAAGGAATTCACTTGGAAACCGTCGTTGACGAGACACAAGCGCGAAGCTTGTGGCAAAGAACCCAAATTCTCGTGTCCGATATGCTTCAAGAAACATCGTCGCAGGAGTCAACTGAAGGAGCATCTTCAATGGGTACACAAGTGGAGTAATAACAGAAGATATTGAGATTTTTAATGAGAAGAAGAAGGGGAAGAGAAGAGTGAAAAGGCGATGTTTATTATGATTGATTAAAGGGTACAAACTGCGTTTAATCGTAATCGTTTACATTCATTTATCCTGTTATACGTGTGACCGTTTTCCGGGCAAGCTTAATTAATGAAAAAAATCGGCCTGTTGCCTTACTCCAGGGATATTTGGATTTTCTTTAGTTGTTTTGTTTGTTGAAGTTATTTTTTATTTTCTATCTCGACGTTTCGATTATTTATGAATTTTATATTTATTTTTTATATTTTTTTTGCTTTCAGGATATTATCAGTACTACGTACAGACTCCGTTTACATGCGACAATTGCGGCAAACAGTACAAGTGGCGAGAATCATTGAGTCTTCACAAACGTATGGAGTGTGGAATCGAGCCTCGTTTCACTTGCGATTTCTGTGGACGTAAATTCAAGCACAGGCATCATCTGACGAAACATCATCGATCGATACATCTCTACGATTCTCGTTGAAATTAATTATCTATTTCTTTCTCGTGAGATATTCGTCTTAATCGAAATCAAAAATTATGTATAATGAATACAAAATTTTATTTGTTGTATCATTGTAAATATTTGTTTTTTGAATGAAACTAAACCGATCCTACTATCGAACGCGTATTTTTTCATCGGAATACATTTTCAACTCGATTGAACTTAATAAATTATTCGTATTTATATTTTTCAGATTCTCATGTCGACGAACAATCGGAGTATGGATCGAGATTTTCGTGCACAATATGCGGAAAGATATACACGAGAAAATCGTCTCGTTACACTCATCAGAGACTGTGTGGAAAAGAGCCACGTTTCAGTTGTCTTCTTTGCGGAAAACTCTTCAAATATAAACATCGTTTGAAATCACATTTGACCTCGAATTTTCACGTACCGAGAAATCGGTAGCGATCGACAAATCCCTTGATTCATAAGAGGATACCGCTGTGTTTGTAATTTTGTTGTTCTTTTGTTTTGTTTTTTTTTTTTTTTTAATTTTTTTTATGTTTTGGTGCATGGGATTCACTTTGCGCAAACAATTAATAAAGCTAATCCAAATGATCGTTGCTCCTGATTTGAATAATTTTATTTGATTTTTATTGAATCTTTATTATTCATTGTTTAAACATTTTTGACATTTGCTGAATACACAAAAGTCCTGAAATCTTTTATACGCGAGAGAATCTTTCAGTGCATCGAATATTAATCGAGCTCCAATTTCGTTTTTTTTGTTTTCTCTTGTTTTCAGGTTTGCCACATCAAAAATCTTGGATTTGCTTTCAATGCGGAAAAGGATATCGTTGGCGTGGCTCATTGCAGAATCACATTCGCGTCGAGTGCGGCAAAGAGCCGACTTTCAAGTGCCCGATTTGCAGCAGAAAATTCAAGTACAAACACCGATGGCAATCACACGTCAAGTCTGTACATCATTTTGGCTTTTGAGGAATAAAATTCATTCGATTCTCTACCATTTTGAGCGATTTTTATTTCGGATCTGATGATCCTACTAATATTTCACTGGCGTTACGTCTTTTTTTATAATTCCGCACACGAATGGAGAAGAAACACTCCGATCGAATGTTTCCAGGCCCTCATCATTTTTCAATCCTTTCCAAAACATTTATTTTCCAACTATTTGTGAATTGTTTAAACAACGTTTTATACGTTTCTGTCTCCCAAATATTTTCATTTTTTCAGGATCGAGTCTGACTGTGGAAAATAAAAAAAAAAAAAGAAATCTTCAAGTTCGCGAGGAGACTTTGTCAGATTGTTCGTTGATGCGAAAGTGCGACGAAGGGATTTCAACCGGAAAGATTTTTTGAGAAATCGCAACGCGACGAAGAAAATAGATGAATGAGCTTTTGGACCGAAGAAGAGTCATGGAAAATCGATTGATGTTAAAATTTCGAAATTCAACGAAATTTATGAAAAAAACAATATACGACGAAATAAAAATATGACATCGTACCAAATGATAAAAAAAATGATTTGTTAATATGCTTTTTTTCTTCATTTTACTGAGAACACAGATCGAAACAATTTTTTACATACGCCGACAAAAAATATTTGTTCATGGAACTGTATCTACGTTCTTTTTTTTCTACTTTTTTCAACTAAATCACGAAAACTTCTTACATACGAATCAATCGAATTACCGAAGCCAAATGATTTGCTTGAATTGCTTATTCGCTTAAATGAATATTCGTTTGAATCTCAATAATGAAATCGACTAAACGATAATCGTTCGAAATGAACAAATGAATAAATTTATCTTACTGATATTTCTTTGCGTTAACAAGAACTCGTTGAGCTGCACCAAACGTTTCAACATTCACGAATGTTTTTTTTTTTTTATCTCAGAAATATTTCGTTGCCCCTATCGAACTGAATATTTTGTTCGAAAGAAACGAAATGAGTTTCGATCGAACAGATTTTTGAAATCAGTGTGATTGATCCACGAAAAGGATCTACGAATTTCCATGATATATTAATAACAACAAAAATTATCTGACGCAATTGAACGCACTAATAATAATCCCGAAGATATTTTGTTTGCTTGAGGTTCTATTTGGCTTGTCGCTACAAAAGTTTTCTACTCGTTTGAGCATTATTGTTTCTTTTCCAATTTCGCGACTATCCTGTCTTCGTGTTTTCTTTTCTCTATCGAAAAAAAAAAGAAGCAGCTTTGCACGAAAAAAATAATTGAATTTGTGATGGAGGAGCGCAGAGTAACGATTGTTTAATTGAAATTATTTCGCGTTATGCAAGGAAGTAATTTTTTGTCGTGGCACGCGACCGAGTGTCGAATCGTAATTTGTCCCTTAAGAAAATCTGCCTCGTGCAATAAAATTTTTCTAACCGATATATATATTTCGTTTCAGGATTGTTGGCGACGATGCTCAAGTCGGAGGAATTTCCACAAAAACAAGAACCCGAGAGCTCTGGATCCGAATGGACAACGGCCAGCCCTCCTACGACTGTTGTATTTAAGCCGGTTTTGATACCGCGCAAGAATTATCAAGCGATACAGGAAAAGCACACTTGCAACAGATGCGGAAAGTCTTACAAAGCAACGACATCGTTGAGTCGTCACAAACGTTTGGAATGCGGCGTTCAACCTTCCGAAATTTGTCCAATTTGCGATCGAAGATTCAAACACAAATTCGTTTTAAATTCTCACATCGTTGGTTGTCAGAGAAGACATCGCGCTGTAATGAAAAAAAAATCCCGTTGATAAGCTGTACACGAGCCAAAAACAATGTCATCGACGATTCCTCTTAATTATTATTCGTTATCGTTCCTCACACCGAAACAATCGATTGAAACAATCAACTAAAATCCCACACTCGCTATAATATTATTATTGAAATTGTGAAAATTAAACAGAATTATGATATGATGTAAAATCGTTGGAGAATCATCGATCGCTATGTTTTCTCGAGTGTCTCAAGCATTTTATTTTATTTTATTTTTTTTTTTACAATCTACTATTTCGTTTTTATTTTTAAACGTATTGTAACTTATTTCTCGAATAGTATTCGTATCGACGCGTTGCTTCATTCGTTGGAACGAAGGCGATATGAATCGCGTATAGAATATCGTTGTTGAAACGATACAACGAAATTATATTATGCGTGTGTATCAATAACCGTAGAGTGTGTCATAACGAAATTGATGCCTTTTTAATTTGACTAAAACTTGCGAGTTTTGCTGTTGCCAGTAATTTCTTTATAAATTTCTTTTTTACGTCATTTATTTCGCGAGAAAGAGAGAGAGAGAGAGAGAGAGGGGGAAAATGATTCTTAATTGAAGAATATTCCAAGTAGAATCTCGTGTGCACATGTGTCTGTGCGTTCTGTTATTGTGTGTTTATAATTTAAGGAAAAAAAAAAGAAAAATAATAACGATTTGATTTTTCGCGAGAGCCAATAAACTGAGGAATTCTGTTTTACGCGTGGCAATCGAATTCGTTTTAATGAGCGTGTGTGTTAAAATGAAAAATAGTGCGAATGATAAGTTTCGAGTCTGATGGCGATGCATGAGACGAATGTAAAATTAATCGTAAATACATAGATATTTTCTTTTCGTATTTCGTATCAATTTAATCGAATTATTATTTCATTCGAAACCTCCGAAATACAAGTTTGTTTTCAAGGAATTTGACGTTCCTTTTTTTTTTTTTTTAATTTCACAATGAAACTGTCTCTAATTCGTTTTTAAATATTTTCTTTTTCGCAGCTTATCACCTCGAGAACAATACGATTTACGAGCAAAAATTCGAGTCCCAATACCACGAGCAAGTCCAGCCTCGATACGAGCAACAAATCGAGCCCCGATATCATCAGCAAATCGAGCAACGATTCGAATCGTATCAGCCGAGCTACCAAACCGTTGACGTGAGAAGAGCCACAGATCGGGATCCCCTTATAACGCCCGGACAGTCAGCAGCACCGGAAGATCGAAGCTACATGTGCGGTGAATGCGGCAAAGGCTACAAATGGCTCGACAATCTTCGACGCCATCAGCGTCTCGAGTGCGGCAAAGCTCCTGGCTATCCGTGCGATCGATGCGACAAATCTTTTTACAGAAGATACAGGCTCACGAAGCACATGTTACAACATGAGAAATAAATGTAGAACAAGATAAAATAAATTAAACGAACACATCGAGTTATAGAAAGTAAATTAAATCGTTGAAAAATATAAGAGTTACGAGTCCGTGACTACGAGCTGCTCGATGTACCAATGTAATCGATGTTGATGATTTATTGCCTTCGCCTAACGAGAGATATAAACTTGTATTTTTTACAGGCTCGAATGAAAACAAAAAAAAAATGATAATGAGAAGCGAGTGTTAAAATGTATTGAAAAACATGTTTGAATTAAAAGAAGAAAAAAAAAAAGGTCCAATTGATGAAGTCAATGGTGTGTAAATCACGACGAAAAATATTGTTGTATTATTTGAAAAATTGCTAGGAAAAACTCACTGATTAATCGGACGATCAAACGTCACAATTTAATTAGCGTGCATGGCCGCTAGCATGTATCTCCTCAGCAGATGTTTATAGTGCAAAGAAAAGGAAAGAAAAAAAAAAGAAAAGTCCTCGTAACGCACACGCAAAAGCCTAGATTAATAATAGTAAACGTAGTTGATCGGTGATCGAATAATTATAAAGAAAAACAAAATTGTTGTTTGACGTTTTTTCCAGACACAAACGACACCGAGAGGATCGTCCTCGAGGTCGACGAAATATCGAGAGAGTGCACGGTTCCATTTCAGGCAGATTTGGGCTATTTTTTCGACAGTTCCACGATCGTCCAGACCATTGACTCCAGTCCAAATCATCAAAATACTACTAAAAAATCATTGACCAAAGGAGTACAATTTTTCTGCAGCGGTTGCGGTCGCGCTTACACCAGAGTCGACAGCCTGAAAAGACATCAGCTAAAGTGCGAAGATTTTTTAAGATCGATGCAGGATTATCGTCGTTACGATGGACAACAGTATTACTGCACCCAATGCGGCAAAAGTTATCGTCGCAGAGACACCCTACAACGTCATCAGCGTCTCGTTTGCGGTGACAAAGAAAAAAAATCGTCTTGCAACATATGCCAAAAAAAATTTGCTTATAAATTTTTATTGAAAAAGCATTTGGCACAGCACGAGAATCAGATGGGAAATGTAGACTCTAGCTGGATGGTCGATAATTAAATTTTCTGTTAATCATTGTTCTTTAGCTCTGACGTTAAACTTAAATTCGCAGCCATATCCTGTGAGTGTTTATTTTAGGGAGAAAAATAATTTAAAAAAATAAATAAAATAAAGTAAAAAAAAAAAAACCTGAGGGTCTCGACGCTTCGCATTTAAACTTGTTGATCGATCCTGTATCTTGATATGAGAGTAGCAACTTTTACATGAATAAAATGTAATTATTGAATCATTTAAGTTTTTTCATCAGTCAGGCTTTCCCTCAGCACAATGTAACAATGAGACTCTCGAAAAGCGTTTCTTTTCAGCTGAAAATCGTTCGATCTTCACTTATCCCACAATATCTAATTTCAAATTGTATTTTTTTTCTCTATTTTCAGGCTGCATCGATTTCACTGATCGATACAACGCTCTCCGGAGTCTCGAGGAAAAAACCAGAGATTTTGGACACGAGCAGAGAATCGACGATCTCATCAATCATCATCATCATCATCATCGTCGATCTCACGAAACAACTAACTTCAAGCATAATCAACGCTCAACTTTCTCAATAATCGTACCAACGGGTCCAGATTTATATACAACCGTTCAAAATGCCGAACACGTTTGTCACAGCTGTGGAAAAAAATACAAATGGCTCGACAGCCTCAAACGACATCAGAGAGTCGAGTGCGGTAACAAGGAAAAACAATTTTCCTGCTTCGTATGCAATCGGAAATTCAAGTACAGATACGAGCTCAGAAATCATCTGACATCTCATCATGCATACTGATCCAATAGAAGCTTTTCATCGAATCGTTTTCGTTGCTCTTCGAGCTAGAGAAACAGAATCCAGACTCGAGCCAGGATCAAAACAAAAAAAAGTTTATTGTTCAATTTTTATTTGACTGTAAAATGCCATGTGATTATTGTGGAATATTGTTTCGATAATTAATTTAATTTCTATTGATGGAATGAAAATACGTAACGATTTGTTTTCGACCATGTAATGTATGCTTTGGTGCAAAATAATTTATCTTATTTTTCCCTCATTCCAACCGATGACAAATCCTTCGTATAAGAGCTTGTAAATAATTCATATTTGATCACGTCGATCGATTATTTTTGAGTAAAATAAATTTAGCCCTTAAACGTTAACGACGATGTTAGGAAATGTTTTCGTCAATTCGATTAACGACAAATAAATTGAATCTGCACTTCCCAATGAAAGTATAAAACTGTTAATGTTTTATTTTTATCCACACTGCGTTTCATCTCGTTTACCCAACGATTTTTTTGATTCACAACTATTTTTCTTTCGATCTTAATCCGAAATGATTGATTTTTAATCATCAGGGTTTTTTTTTTTTTAATTTAACCAGCAAAATTTTCAGGTGCATTTCCATAAAAATTATACTTTTTAGGGAAAGACGCAGCAACGAATCATGAAGGGTTGTATGAATGGAAATCAGGAAAAAACTGATCGTCGCAAAAAATTCGCAAGTTTTCAACAAATCTTTTACACCACCGATCAATAATATCAAGGATTCTGCGTTAAATTACTTTTATCACGATGATTCCGAAAGCAGATAATGTGAAAAATTGAAATTTTATTTTTTTACGATCAACGATAGAAAAACCTATTTATTTCGTTGATATTCCCCATTTCGTTTAAATCGTAGCTAGCAAATTGAACTGATTAATAAAAATGGTATTAAAAAAAGAAAAAAAAAAGTTTGTCTTTGTACGTCGTTTGTGTATCGTGCTGTAAAATTGTTTTATTTATTTATTTCGAGTTTAGAACGATACTTGATCGTCGATTATATCTGATTTTCAGGAAAACGTTCGAGACATGAAAACGGTCAGCAACGTCGTCGTCGTCATAAGAACGAGCCATCGGCAGAAATAATTCGAAAGAGACAGCGGCCACCAGCTGGTAAAAGATGGACAGATTTCGTTTGTCAGACTTGTGGAAAAGCGTACAATCGACAAGTGAATCTTCAGCGTCATCAGAGAGTCGAGTGTGGCAACAAGGAAAAAACTTTTCGATGTAAATTCTGTCCTAAAGCTTATTGGCACAGATTCGAACTGAAAGGTCATCTTCATCAAGGACACAAAGTACCGAAGGAGTTGCTTCAACAAGTTTTGAAAAAAATCGAACGTTAAAGTCGATCCATCGTTTCCCCTGTATAAGCATTCGATGGAATGCGTCGAACTACTATCGAGAGTTTAGATTTGAGCGATAAATAGCTCGAGACAATGACAGCTTCAATGACATTTGTTCTTGAACGTTTTTTTTTTTTTTTTTTTTTTAATTGTTTACATTTATTTATTTTTTTAAAATAAATCAGCGTCGACGTCATTTCTAATGTCAAATAAGCTCTTCTCGTCGTACAGCATGATTAGAATCATACTCCAAAATATTTGGACACAGCAATCGGTAGCAATAGTTTGGAGCATACTTTACGACGAATAAAGATATTTGATATCAGAGATTACAGAGTAGTAGCATCACCGAAAATAAAAATAAAACCGAAGAACAAAAATATTTCGTAGACTATTGTTCAGGATTTTTACTCAGGAGATTAGCTTTTGGAGTAATTTTTTTTAGTCGACCATGTCCACTGCTCATTGGAGGACAGGATTAAAAATCGAGGTTTAATGAGCATTAAACAGAAGGCTGCGAAAATAAAAAAAAATGAAAGGGTTTAAGAAATTTTCTTCCCGAGAATCCGTGATCTGCTTACGAAGCTTGAGCCTCGCTTCTTGCTAATTCCTTTGTACAAATACATATTCCCGCAGCATTCTGCAAACGAAAAAACAGCTTTTAATCGTAACTAAGTTTTACATACTTCGTATCAATGACGCTATTCGATAGATTCGTTAAACCAAAGTTTCCAATATTCTAACGACACGACCAACGACAATAACATTACCAAAGTTCGTTTTTAGAGCGTATAAACCGACAATTTTACAATATCTAAAAACAGTGCCATATTCCCTCGAAACAAATCCTTTAATTTGATCTCGAATATATTTCTAAGCAACTTACGACCAGTGTGTCGTCTACGAGGGTCAAGACGAACAAGAAATCGTAATTAAACGTGACTGAGCCGAATGAATTTCGACCCACAATTTTTTTTTTCGAAAACAATCTACAGGAAAGAAAAAAAAATTATGTGATTCGATTTAATGATTGAAAAATCACTCAAACCGTGTACGTGTGTGTGTGTGTGTGTATGACTCGAAAAAGTATTTTATAATCGTATAAATCTTCTATTAATGATGCTGTCATTTGTAACGCTTTTGAACAGAACTAAGAATATTTTTAATTTCCAAAACATACTTCGTTTTAAGAATAGCGTTACCATAATTGTAGAGAAAAAATGTTATTTTTTGTTTTCTTTTGTATTTTAGGGATAAAGTACATAAAAATATGGCTCTGTCTCGAATTGTAATTAAATGGATAATAAGTCTATCGAGTTGCATGTTTCATAACAAGTAAACGGTTTGTAAGATTGTCATGAGGAATAAATGGGCTTCAGAGAATGTTGGTTTTCACGGTTTAGATGTAAATATATTTATATATTTTTTTTTTTAATTATTGACGAGTAACACCAAACGAGTATAAAATTGAATAGAATTTTGTCGAATTGAGAGTTATGTGAATATCGTGAAAAAAAAAAAAAAAAAAAAAAAAGATTTTGTAACGAAATTGTATGTGTTTTTTTCAGGTAAACACTGGAGGAATCGGAGTCGTCGACGTCATCGAAAGAGCCCGAGCAAAGCGAGATCGGAAGTTGTACTGAATCGTCACAGTTACGGTGTCGACAGTATCTCGAAAAATTATTTTTGCTCTGCCTGCGGTAGAACCTACACGAGATTGGACAATCTACGGAGACATCAAAAAGTCGAATGTGGCAACAAGGAAAAAACTTTTCACTGCAACTTCTGTCCAAAAACTTATTACTATCGTTTCGAGCTGAAGGATCATTATTTGCGTGGTCATTACGTACCTAAAGAGATGCTGGGACAGATCCTCGATCGAATAAATTAAACTTTTCTTTTTTATTCTGACACTCGTGTCAATATTTTTGATAGTATTAGTTGATAATATTGTGATAGACTTGAATGTAAATGTTATAATTTCGTATTAACTGAGGAAGAGGGAAAAAAATTAAGTGACTCATGATTTAAGTTTGGCGATTTATTCTGATGATACTGAATTCAGAAAAGTCGCACTGCGTTACACGAGCAATGAACAATTAAATTTTTTTTTTTTTCAACAATCTTCGTACCGCTTTGTGGAAAAACTTTACAGTACTTAAGAACGACGTTCGACGAGAAAAAATTTTCATTTTTTCTTTCGTTGATACCAACAATTTATTCGCATACCGTTCAATTCATTTTCGGAATCTAGAAAAATTCGTCCCCGAAAAATTCATCCCCCAGTGGGTCTGGAGCATCTTCCTATGTGTATGGAATCGTTCTAATAAATAAATGACTTTCAAAATTCGATATCTCGTAAAATATTGAAATGAAAATTCTAAAAATCCTTTGAAAGGATTTCTCAATATGTCAAAACGATACTGTGTGCCAAATTTTAGCTCAAAATTTGAATATCGAATTTTCCGGGGATGAATATTTCAGGGACGAATCTTCCTGTTACCTCATTTTCACAGTAAACCTCGTAAAAAAAGTCAGAAATAAAAGAACTAATATAACGTTTCGATTTTGTCAAAAGACAGACAGAGCTGATAATATTTATATTGATTAAGAATTTTTATTTATATTTTGATAAATAATATGAGAGTTTCGTTAAATAGTATTTTTCTCCGCGCTCGATAACGTGTATACGAAAATGAAACGACACCGAAGTTATCCGTAAAAAAAATTTTCGCCATGTAAATAGAAGGATGAACAAAATTCAATAATCCAACGTAATATAACATCGAAATATTCTGTTAATGGTTTTATGTTCGATTAAACATTCGTCGATTGTTGTAACACGCTATTCTCTAATAACAATAATAAATCTCAGATGCTTCTATGCTTTTATCACTCGCTTTTTTTCTTTACACGCACTTGTTCATTAATAAATTATTGTTTATCGGTATCTCACATATTTTCGTATCCAAAATAAATGTTTTAATGACACGCTCCTTCCCGAGTTCATTATTTTTTGGTATGAAAAAAAAAAATTCTTACGAGTGACTGGAAGATTTCAGATAAAAGTCACCCTCGAACAGGGCTCTGGGTCTGGAAGACCCAAGCACAAAAATGCTAATTTCCCATGCAACGAAGCTCCGTTTCTCTATTCGAGAACTTAAATTATTATCATTTATATCACTTTTCTTTATCGATGTGTGTGTGTGTGTGTGTGTGTGCGAAACGAACAAAATTATTTTTCTCAGTTTATTCAATTCTGTTTTGGGGAATGAAACAATGAGCTCTTCGGGTCTCACAGACCCGTGAGTGCCCCGTGGTGTTTAATGATTAAATACTGCAAATTTTTTTTAATAAAAAGAAAATAATATTTTCTAGTTGACACTCACTTGAAATTGAAAAATCGAGTTATTTAGTTGAAAAAAAAGATTTTTGTTTCTCGACTAATCAAAATTCACGACTTAAAAAAAATTTTATCTTGAAGCAGGCATTTGTCTTTGAATTTCAGATTATCAGTGGCAAGCTTACTACGAGATCCAACAGCAGGACAAATTTTTGACGGGTATTGGCACATTCGACAAACACGTTTGTTCGGCGTGTGGTCGTAGCTACGTTCGATTGGATTCTCTTCAACGTCATCAAAAATTCGAGTGTGGCAACAAAGAAAAGACATTTCTTTGTAAATTTTGTCCTATGAAATTTTATTACAAATTCATGTTAAAAGCTCACATTTTGCGAGGTCACAAAGTAGCTAAAGAATTGCTCGAAGAAGCTCTCCAGGGAACTGGAAACGCGCATAATCATCGACACGAGCAGACTCACAGTACGGAAATACGATAAAAACGACTTTTTTTTTTTCAACTATGCTGATTATACTGGATCATAAATTTCAAAATTTCAAATCAACGAAATAATTGCTCTCGAAAATATTCAAAAAAAATTAATTATTTTTCGTAAGTCGTCGAAGAGTCTGAAAATTTATCTTCAACAATTTCCAGTTTTTAATCTTTTTCTCCAAATGAATTTTCTCCTTCTAGAAACAAAAAAAAAAAGAAAAGATTTTCCATCTTATTCGCCTCGTTATTTCACGCACTCGCTTCTCGAGTTTCAACAAATGTATTCTCCATAATTTTCCACTGAATAGAAAACACTTGAAAAAAATTTTCTTCGCGCTTTTATTTTCTGGATAATAATCGTTCGTGAAATTTAGTCAAATACAAAAAAATCAATGAAAACAGGATTATAGAGATGAAGAAATGACGATTCTGTACATAAACGCTGTGTAAATTTCACGCTGATTGAACAAACATATGTTGGTACAATTTTCGCTCGATTATACCCGCAGATAATGGATCAAAAGAGCTGAAAAAAAAAAAAATCTCTCACGAATATTTTGAAACGTGATCGACCCCCGAAAAATAGTCTCTTAACGAACAACATTGACGATTGTTTTCATATTTTCCGCCTAAAATAGTAAAAAGCTGAGTTAAAATTGCACGGTTGACAGTTACGTTCGTGGCAGCGAACTCGATGAATATATTTTAATTTTAAAGAAAACGATGAAATGTATAGTTTTAATGCGGATTAATATAACAAACATGATACCAAATAAATAATTTCCTCGATTATTCATGCAACTAAATTCATCAAAGTCACCTGAAAACTTGGTTTCTGCGGAGGAGTCGAAAAAAATGATCAAAAAGACTTATGATACAACCATCGATAAACTTGCAGTGAAGATATGGAATAACGAAAGTTGATCCGAGTGTTACGCTTGGTAAAAAAATCATCATCCGTCATCACTCATCGATATGCATGATCGAAAAAAAAAAAAAAGAAAAACGTTTGTTGATTGCTGTTTGTATTTATTAGTTCGATACTGAATAAAGTTGAAAACATTTAGTGCAATTGCTCGTGGGAAATATATATATATATATATTTTTTTTATGCCTGATTCCTGCGCATGGTGGACCATGGAAATATTTGCAGCATGGGAAGCGTCATTGACTATGAGATCAAGATGAGGGAGGAATCTTCTCGAGAACATAATCGATCCGGAAATCGGAATTTCGGTTGTTTGATTATAAAAATCTTTCAATTTTTTACTGTTTTTTTTTACTGGGGAAAAAGAGAATTATGAAGAAAAGACAATTAAAAATCATTTCTTGTATCCTTTGGCTCGTGTTTACATTTAAAAAGCATTGAAAATTCGTGAATTTGAAAATAAATAATCGGATGAAAGTTATGAGACATAGAAACAACAAGATTCGTATTCATAACAGAATATATAACACTGTGAAATAAAATCTCTATCAGATACGATGATATTCTCGAAACAAACTCCAATCCCAACGATTTAAGTTACAAATATTAGTACTCGTCGTTCTTTCGTTAATCATTTTTCTTATGACTTTCATTTTTTCATCTATAAATTTCAGATGTCAATGACGTGAGAGCAGTCGTCAGCAAAGGTTTTCGCGATCAAAGTCTTCAGCTGTCTAGAATATCGAATGAATTACAAGAGATCAAAATAATGCTGAAAAAATCCAACATCGCTAGCTTTTCCGAGCTCGATAGTTTCAGCTGTCCTGCTAAAAAATATGATTTGGATCTGCCCATGAAAAGTATCCAAGAGTTTATGATCTTCGACGCCAAATTACTTCACGATGACAATTTCCGTGACGACATGGTAAGTTCATACTTAAATCTCAAGCTAATGAAACATTCATCATTCGTTCTTCGTGTCTGAATATCTATCCAGAGGCAATAAATGTTTTTAGTGTGAGAAACAATTTCAAAAAATCAGTTTTCGACTCCAACAATTTTGTGCAAATAAACGAATTATCATTTCGTTATCAATCCGGTGCTCTTTCAAAAGTAATTCGAACATGCACGAATCGAGAAATAACTTAAGAAATTGAAAAACGACTAAACACTCTTCTAATTTTCAAACTATTGTAACACTCATTCTTATTAGCCAGTCAATCTTCTAACCATTTTTTATATTTGTACTAACCAGTATTCGTACAAACAAATATCCTGCTAATTCTGACGTTGCTTCGTGTATGTACAAAAAATAACTTTCTCAATGTTCAATCGATTTTTACAAGAATTGATACAGAAACGTTCATTTTTTTAGATGCTCTCTGCAAAAAAATGTATCAATAAAATAGAATTCAAATAATTTCTCAGAAACAAATTAAAACTGAAAAAAAAGCGTACCAGTTGAGGGGTTGAGTGACCGGAAGGTCGAAAAATGTTGAATTTTCAATATTTTTGTTACTCATCGTCATGCACGTTGGATGAAAAGGTGTTTGAAGAAATTTGAATCCACGTTCGTAGCAGTAACGAAATTTTTGTAAGAAAATTTCAAAAGACCTACACTTGTGAGAACTTTTGTGACTTTATTTTAGTCCTGGAAACTTTTTCATTCGCTCATCGATTATTTCAGATTGCGAGCATGTGGCGAATAGCAAGTATTTGCGTTCCGATGCAGCAAACCGTACGCGATATTTTCAAAAAATTTATATCCCGAGATATCGTGATGCAATTCACAGCAGTTAAAAATACTGGAAAAAAGCAAGTTCTTTGCAAAACGAAATTTTATTCGTGTGTTCAAGGTACTCGGACTAGATTTTTTTTCTCTTTATTCTCTTCTTCTTTTCATTGTGCTCAATAATAAAATTCGTTCTAATGATAAAATTCATCGGAATTTCATTCGAATTAACGCGAAATTAATTTTTCAGATGTCGTAGTTGCAAAATACGCCAACGACGAAAAAACTGGTTCAGTGAGTACTAAAGACTTCGAGCAGGCTGTGAGCAGAACTATCAATAATGCCAAGGATTGGGACGGTAATCGAGCAATGAGACAGAAAAATACAGTGTAAAAAGTCTGTTTGAACGATCCGAAAGTCATCAAATCTTATTCAAACTACAATTTTTTATTGATGACACTTCAATTGAATATTTTTTGACGTTCAAAACGCCTGTAAATCGACGTGTTCGAAGTGTGCGAAGGCTCGTTAGCCACTCAGTTTTTTTTTTCGTCGAAACGTCTGAGAAAAAAAACGTTTTCACTCAGATTTTTATGTGTTCGAAGACTCGAGTCCATGACAGGAAAAACGTTTTTCCACCGTTCGATCTCACTCCCATTTTTTTTTTTTTCAAATAATAATCAACAACAGTTGCACCGAATGAATGAAGAAAAATTGGGAAACATTTCTTTACTGCAAGATCGAGACGAATGACAATGGTCGTTCAAACGTTTCCCCTTATTTTGCGGATCCTCCAGTTCTCCGGAAGATCATTCGGGTTTTTTGGAACCTTTGTTTCGAAAAAAAACCTCAAATCGTCAAGTCAGGTGACGACGACGACGCTTTGTTCAATTGTCCATCGAAGTAAACGCCATTCGTACTATTTCCACAAGAAAAATAGACGATTCCGAGAATCCATCGTTAAAGTTGTTCTTCAAAGTCATCGTTTTCCCATCCACATTCAGTCGTCGAGAACCGGATCGAGTTAATCGTAAAATTGCAGCATAATCACGAGGGAACCAGCAACCGTTGCAATCGTCTGCGATATAAAATAATATTTTGTATAAATAAATCAACGAATTTGAATCAATTTATTTGAATAACGAAAGCGACGTATTTGTTGAACTTACACTGTAAACTAAAAAATAGTTTGCCTCGACGAATCCCAGAAGAGAAATAGTGACGTTATTTTGTAGAAGATCGAGCAGAAAAATGTTGAGTTGCTGAAAAAAATTAAATTTCGCTTTATTCATTTCGAGAACTTAGTAATTATTCGACTCACCGATATTGCTTTGTTGTTATTAATAATTTGACAATTATTTATAAACGCGTGAAGCAGATTCCCGGTATTGTTAGCCTGAAAAATAAAGTTTTTGGGTTATCGAATAAAGATTGTTAAAAAACGATGAAATGGAATGTTACTTTTGTCAGAAATTTTTAATAATCCAAGATCGAAGTTCAAAGAAATTATTTCGATTGAACGAAGCAACGAAGAATGATAATATTCGATTGAAAATTTAATAAATCGTTCAGTGTAAATAAAAAAAAATTAAAATTTCATTAAGTCAAAATATAATTCAATTGGTTTGACAGAACTTTTTACTTTTTTTTTTTATCTTCTCTTTTTCGTTTAAAAAAGACTGTACCTCTTCCGCCGTGGATCCACAGATTTCCGAAAAAATAGACATGAAAATAACTAGAGTAACGATCCACACAGAAGCATGTAAAATGTAGATGAAATCTTCGTACGTAAAGCATTCACAATTTTTCAAATATCGATAAGTGACGTGAACGCAGGTAGTAAATCTGCACAAATATTTTAATCGATTAAAAAATAAGAGTGGAGCAAAGTGATTTCCGGTGAGACGAATCGCCTTTCTTATTTCTCGATGAAGACAAGAAATCGTGACGATTTGTTGGGCTAGAAGACAGCTGGAAGTAAAAATAATCGTCCGATAACTTTTTTGAAGGCTAATGAATCGAATAAAATTCATGACGAATCGAAAAAAAAAGAAGTTTTTTATTGTTAATCGATCATAATTAATAGAATGAAATTCTATAAAACAGGATCACGAAAGAAAAGATGAAGACTGAGAAGACGCGTGTACCTCGAGTCTCCTTCGATTTTCACTGACGTTTCACTCGCCGATTTGCTCACTTGACCAACGGAATGGTTGGTCGATTTTTTAATTTTTTCGTTCAGACGTTTAAACGTTTCTCGTGCAACAAAAACGATCCATATAAACAAGATTTCTATATTGAAAGAAATTATCGAGATGAGAGCGTAGATAAAGAAATTAATATCATTGCAATGAGTTAACAAGATCCAACTGCAATTTCTAATGACACACAAACAATTAAGGATCGTCAGACTGATTGCTAATCGGAGATAATTTTTTTCGTAATCCACTTTCATTTTTAATCTCCATTGAATTTCACTGATCGTGGATAGACTCGTTATAATCGATTGTACGCGATTTTTTTCGATGACGAATAGCGACCAGCCAAACAGCACTTCCAAAAGTCCGATAATAATAGCAATGTAATCCATTATCAGACTCAATGGCGTTTCTCCAAGAATCGGTGCTCCTCTTGCAATCGCAATTTTGTATGACACGTATGCGTAAATCGTCAAGAGAAAAATAACGTAAATGATACTCGGATACGAACGTTGCAATGGCCGACTTTTCGACAGCTTGAATGTCACAATTCCCGATATTTTTCCCCAATAAAACAACAATAGAAACGTTCGCGAATATTCTTTCGTTTCATTCTCATTCTTCGACATTTTCTTGTCGTCTACCAACTGAATTCATGCCTTCAATATATCCCCACATATTTATCATTATATTTATTCAATTACAGTAATGGAGCCTCTTATTATCATTGCTTTACTTCGATCGATCGAACGTTTTTTTTCAGTCGCTTGTTCGTACCGTCGATCCATTACTAGCAAAAACAACTACTCTAATCATTTTCACTCATACTCGAATGAGAGGTAGATCGAACGTCACTGATCTCAAGCACTTTTAAAATGTCAAATTTTGTTGAATTAAATTCTAAACATCGATTCGATATTTGAGATCAGTCTACAAATAATAAATCCGAAAAACATTATTTCATTAATCACTTCGAGACGGCTTATCCATCGTGTCTTCTACCGCTTCACCTTGCAATTATTTTTATTTGTTTTGCAGTTCTGGCCAAGGACAAACTGCTCGGGTACTTCCATACTCGACATTCATTTTAGTAGAGGGCGCTCACTAAAGGCGCATTCAGGAAGTCGCTATTCGCACCAAAAATGTTTGTAGGCGACTCCCTAAACACACCTCAAATCACTTCGCACTCATTTTCTTTATTTCTCTCTCCACTTTCCAAATGACAGCTCGGTATTATTCGTTCCATGCGCCAGTTCCGCGAGTTGTTCGTTTTTTCTTGCACGTTTCATTGCTACTCATTTGGTTTATAATTATAGTAAATTATTCATCTCGATCGACCCACCAAACTCTGATTTTTCGACAGGCATATATATAATTATAATAAGGTTAGATTTCCTCGCAATTTCAATCTAAAAATTCACGAAAACCGTACGAAATTACGGAAAAGTTTGTCGAAATATGTGCACATCAGCAAAAAGTGTGTCAACGAACCATTCCAAGTTCGAATAAAATTCAATACAATCTATGTATATCCCAAAAGTATTTGCAAAATTTCCTTATCATTATAGTGGATCATCATGTTTGATACGTAAAGAGCTGACTTTCGTTCAATGGTACTTTTGCGCAAATATAAAAAATCAGAAAGTGAGGAAATAAAAATGAATATTTCCTAGTTGAATAAATGTAAGGACGTACAAATGAAATTCATTCGATTGTTTTTGAACTTCACTGGTTTTATCAACGTATTTCTTTTCGCGAACTCGTGAAATAAAAAAAAATGTTTTGAAAAAACATAAAAACTCCCGACTAAAAATAGTAGTAAACTTTAAAAAGTCTGAAATAATAAAAAATAGATGTCGGGATTTTCGTCGGGAGATGTCTCTAATCGAATCATTGAATAAGAAGTAAAGACATCTCCCGACCAAAATCCCGACATCTATTTTTTATTATTTCAGACTTTTTAAAGTTTACTACTTTTAATGTTTTTTCAAAACATTTTTTTATTTCACACTTTTTAAAGTTCATAATTTTTTAATTAATTATTATAAATATAATTAAATAATAAAAAAAAATAATAACACAATCAACCAATCAGTCACAGCAACAACCAATCGGTCACAACCAACCGAGTGAAGTATGGCGCAGATGTTGCGAGTGAATATAGTTATGGCGGCATCACCTATTGTTGTTGTTACACGTCCACCGGTAATAGAACCTGTTTCTCCAATTTGGTCAATAAAGTAATTTTTGGCCATTTCAACAAACATTCTGCTCAAAAAATTCGTGAAAATCAGCTGATCACGGTCAAACGCATAACTCCCAGCTTTTGCCCGAGTGGGCAGTCGGGAATTAAAAAACGTGTTATCCTTTAAAGATTAACGATTGAAATGGAAATCGAATTCTTTCAAAAATAATAGTTAGAATTAAAGAAAGCCCAACAGTTTAATACTGAACATTGCTATGCACAGAAATAAAACCAATAAAAATGATGGAATTATGTACTCACTCGTCGATGTCTTGTTCCCCTCCTCAATAATGAACCTACCTTTGGCAAAACCGTTCGAGAATTTGGCAGCTGAGATCCATTTCCGATGTAGATCAACACAAGATGTTTTTCGGTGAAATGAGTTGAAATACATATTGCACTCGCGACACGCACTATTATTCACAATTCAATAGCACTGATTTTAAATCAATATTATTGTTCACATTTCCGAAATAGTCAGCACAGTTAATATCCACTTCCGTTACAGGACACTCATTGCAGTTGATTACTTTCCACTCGATTTTTTCCAGATCCTGCATGATTTTGAATTCAGACGAGCAGCAGTAGCGTCGTTCTTCCAACGTTGAAAACGATAGTTCATCGTAGTTCAAAATTCAAATGCACTAATTCAAAACCAATATTAACTTTTTATGCTTCCGAGATAGTAAACGAGTGATTAAGACGTCAAGATTTTTTTTTATTTTCGCGTCAACGAACTCATGCACGAAATTAAAAAATCCATTCAATGTTTCTTTGTCCCGCTAACTCAAAAAATGTTTTTCTCTTGTGTCAATAAATTGTCTTTTAGCAACCGAATAAGGTTGACGACGAGTGACAGAAAGTGTAATGGCAACTTGTGCCACAGTTTCGTGGAAAATCGTGCGTGCTCACGTGGGTGCACGCGTGCACGGGCGCTTGCGTTCTATTGTACTATATAGCACTTGCGATAGTAAAAACTATTCGCAATGCTGTACAATAGCTGCGGTTATACAAGCCTTGCGTGCATTGCGTTGCGTTGCACCGTTTGCAGCATCCGGGTTATATGCATGGACCTTGCCTGCGCGACTTCGATATGCGATACAGAAACTGTATCGCGTTCGGAAACAGCAAACTACAGAGTAGATTTATAGCTTTCGTTCCGTTATTCTTGCCGACAATCCCATGGCTTTACGGCTTGCGTGCGTTTGGTGCTTTGCGTTGCGTTGCGCGACTCGCATGTATGGTTGCATCTTAGCTCCGCTTGCGAACACGCGTGCGTGCGAGCATACACACGATTTTCGAAACTGTAACACAGCCGTCACTAGGCTGTCTGTCACTCAAAGCCCTTACTCACGATGTCATTAATCGTGATTCGCTCAAATATTCAAAATAATTCATCCTATAATTTAGCACGAAAAATAATATCGTGGGCAAGAGGCTTTCCTATCGACTTGTCGAATATCGCTTGCGAGAAGAAAACTCATTGACGAAAGAGAAATCATTGAAAATTCAATACGATTGACAAACGAGAGAATGGTGCTTTACGACCCTAATATTCTTTTCATAGCGTTTTCGTGCATAGTTCGTTTTCGAGAAATCGCGCATATTTTTAAGCTCTAATTTTCGTGCATTGTTTATTTTCGAAAAATCGCGCATATTTTCAAGCTCTAATTAACGGAAATCGCGATAAAAAAATTATGTAAAAATTATAGATTTGAATGGTTTTGATAATAAAAAAAATAAATAATTTTATCATGATTTTTCGTTTCTTCATTATCCATCGTTGTATTTTTATTTGGTTTAAACGACAATTCAGACCGATTTAAAGTATTTTATATGAAGATTTTCGTCATTAACTGACGATCAAATAGAATTTCGCCTCTCTTATTCCGCACTCTGTTTTATCAATTTCGTTGATGGTATTGCACGCGCGGTATTGCACTAGCCGACCGATGCTTATGCAACTCTCTACGCGCGCTACTCGCCACCCGCCCCGCCCCGCGTCCCGCGCCCGCAGGCGACTGAATGAACGCGAGTGCTCGCTCGCTCCCTCGTTGCCCCGCCCCGCGCATGATCCAGTTCTCGCGGCTGCCCCTTCCAGTCGCCCCGGCATGAGTTCTCCCCACCATCCCCGCTACGGAACGACTTAGCAGGCCAAGCGCGAGAGCGCGTGAACGTAAACACTGAGTCGAGGCCGTCGAGGCTCCTCCTGGAATGTAAACAAACCAAACAAGCTAGGGACATTCATTCCCCAATATTTAGCGATCACATTTTCGTGCACCGTATAAATATTCGTTCAGTAATATTTTATAAAAATTCAACAACGTTTTATTCTTTCGTTCTCTCAACCCATCAAAATGACGGTAGCAAAAAAAAAAGACCGTCAATCGAATTTCATTCATTGTCAGTGTAGCACGAGACATTCGAAATGTCAATCACAAGTCTCGACAACACTTCCGGTGAATGATCTCCTTTTATTTCTTCCCTTGAAATCGCTTTCGAGCCGATATATTTTATATTTTGGTGTGAGAAAAGGGATTTTTTTTTTTTTTTTTATTCATTGAGGATAAATTAGAATCCTACTTGTCTCGTTGGATACTCTGGTCAGTTTCATCTATCTCGACGAATGATAAAAGGAAACGTTGAACTAACCATGCAATCAAACTTATCGAGCATTCGAAACAAAAATTGGAGGAGTTAATACTTGACATAATTTATCCTAACAATAAATCATTAATGACGCACAGAAAATCGATTAGAATTAGAGGACGATTTGAAAAGCCCAAGTCGGAGAAGAGGCCACTCTTATTATTTACGAGACCGAAAATTGAGCATCCCTGAAGCCATAACAACCAAAATGGCGAACTGACGAGTGACGCACAACGAATCGAGTGAAGCGTGTTCAAGCATGTTTACAAATAATCTTTAAATCATACTTTCGAATTTAATCGAAGTCTAGTCCCTGTCAACTGTAAGTAAACGACTGGAAATGGCTCATGCAAAAATCGAAGATTCCGACAAATCGGAAGCGAATCTTAAAGAGCAGGAAAAAGATTGCGATGAAAAAGATGGTAAATACATTATTATTTTTCCCTACTTTTCTGTCATTTTACACATTTTTTATAAATCCATATTTCATACTTGTAAAAGTGAATATACGATATTTAATCACTTTTCCGATAATAAATAACAAGAATACAAAATTTATATACGAATTTCGTCAATCAATTCTCATTATCTTATTTACGAGTTATTAAATATGTCAAGAAAGTAATAGTGTACGTGAAAAAAACATTCCAAAACAATTCATTCTGAATTGAACAAGTTTACCAAAATCCAATTCAACACAATGGATTTCAAGACATTTTGGTTTTTGGGATTCAATGGCGAGAGATATTTTAGAATTTTGATAATTCTATAGATCGATGGACGACTGTTTTAAATCACAATTCATGCATAAAAGTGTTTCAATTTATCAGGTACTACATTGATACTGGAATGCGCCGTTTGCCTTCAGCCATGCATTCATCCGGCTCGTCTGCCATGTAGCCATATTTTTTGTTATCTCTGCGTGAAAGGCGTAGCGAATCAGAGCAAAAGATGTCCAATGTGTCGTCAAGAAATACCTGCAGATTTTGTAGAACATCCACAACTCGTGGAAGTGGAAGATGATGCCAAGCCGCCGGTGGTTGATGAGGAATACCAATGGTTTTACGAAGGACGAAATGGTAACGACTTGAACAATTATTCTTCATTGCTTTAAAAAAGAAAAAAGTCCAAAAATCTTTGCTCGTACTTCGTCAAACTGAGTTGGGCAGTTGTTTCTGTAGCGACAATTCCATTTCACTCTAAAATAAAAGAATTATTCTATTTTTGATGAGTTTAAAGAGAAAAAATCATGGAACGATGTAATCATAATCAATAAGTTAACGTAGCACATTTAATTCTATCGACAAAGTGATATTTTAAAAAAATTGCTCAACTTTGTTGGCCACTAAAATCATTTCGATAAATTGAAAAGTAAAAAAGTTTTGGATGAAAATTTGATATAAGCCCTCGTCCCTCAGGTTGGTGGAAGTATGATCAAAGGACCAGCGAGGACTTGGAGGCCATATTCAAAATGGGGGATTCCTCGTGCGATATTTTGATTTGCGGGGAACTCTACGTCATTGACTTTAAGGACAATGTACAATACAGAAAAACTCAACCTCGGTTTAAGCGTAATATTAAACGAGATGTAAAAGATGCTCCGTGCAAAGGAGTCGCGGGTGTGAGGTGAAATTCGTTACAGCCTCTTTCTATATAGCAATTACATTTTACAATTACATTACTATGAGATTACAAACGCTGGTACAAATTTGATCGACCAATCAAACGATCCAAAGAAAAATATTGAAATAAAGCTTTGTATATGCAACGACTTTTTTTGTTTGTTCTCTAGTATCTCTGTTCGACATTTTTTCCTTCCTTGAAATCCTAATTTTGATTTTTCATGCAAAAATCCGAAATTCGTTGCTCAAATGATCGCAAATTGTAAGAAAATACATTACGGATTCACAGGCTGGTGGCAATACGACCAACGAACGAGTCACGAACTCGAAACGGCCTACAAACAAGGAAAAAGAACTTGCGAACTTCTCATTGCTGGTTTTCTCTATATCGCTGATTTTGGTTCCATGTTACAACTACGACGAAACGATCCGTCCAGACATCGCAGGATCAAAAGGGATTTGTACAACGTACCAAAAAAAGGGGTTGCCGGTCTTCGGCTCAACGCCCAACAACAACAGCAAGACGAAGAAATTCAAATTGTTAGAGAAATTCGAGGAGCTGAAAGACCCGCGAGTCCAGCGAGTGATACATTGGGTATGCGAAAAAAAAACAATATGAAAAGCTTATCAAGAAAATCGAAGGCATCGTTTTGAAATTAATTACTTTTCCAAACATTTTAATACTTTATTTCGATTTAAAAAAAACCCTCTTATCTTATAAAATGTTTGAAAATAGGCACAAATTTTTTTCTGTCTCAATATCGATTTACTTTTCACTTGAAAACAATTTGAAGTATTTACGACTAACTTTCCAACTTTCTGATAAAAAAAGTAACTGTTCAAATTTGAAGATTTTTTTATCGAAATTTAAAGCACATCGAACGAAATTTAAAGGTACCGGGGATGGAACGAATACACCAGTGCCACCGAGCAACACGCCACAGACTCCAGCCGGTGGGAATACGAGTGGAGATGCGACACCGCTTACGGATAGAAACGATCCGAGATCAGACTCGCTTCACCAGGTTTTAGAACAAATGCGTTCATTAGTATTAACAGATGAGGTTCTGAGAGATTCGCATTTCGGTCTAAATAGCGATAACGAAGCTGATGAGAACATCGATGATCAATCATTTTCAGATAATACGATGTTGCTTTGGGCGCCGAGCACGACGTACTCGTCGAGCGAAGATGGCGATTAAGAGGTTGCACGAATGATATTCTTAACAAAAACATCAGCAACGTTTCTTTCCATAACCGAGTGTTCGTAAAGCATAAATTTTGTGCTCTTCTAAAATACGAAACAGAATAATCGTGATAATTGAATCTCGTAATTCGTTTATGAAACATCTTCGTTATATTTTTCTTCGTTAATGCGAAGTAAATTTACAAATTTTACGGATTATTCATCGCGTTCGCTATTGTTCGAGCAAACTTCTCCAATAGCGAACACTTTACCATTTCCGTAACGTGTTCTTTTTATACGTCGAATTATATTTGCTCAATAATCCAATGGCGAATATCCTCGAAGAGTACCGACGAGTACAATCAACTTAAATATATTATTCTCCCTCATTTTTTACTTCGCTAAGAGCATACATTTTCACGATTATTATTCTAAATAATTGGTGTATCTCGAAAATACCGCGAGTACAATTGATGGGATAGTCTAGTAGTGAATGATTTCTTTAAATTGGGAGATACAAATCCCGGTATTCGCAAAAAAATCTTGTTCAAAGTATTATTATTATTATCATTACGAAATTTGATGTAAAATTTATTCTATATTACCCAATAATAAAATCATGAAAAATTATTGTGACGTCGTATTCACTCGTTTTTATGAAGAGAGTTCAGCCTTGAACAACAATAACGAATGATTGAGAATTGCGAGAAAAATTATAGATAAGCTGAAATAGAGAAGAAAAAAAAAGTATGAGCTTCCTCTTTATTGTTTTGTCATTTACAAAATACCGTTCGAAAAAATTGCACAATTTTTATTAAAAACGAAAATTCTTTCAAATAAGAGCTCCAGTAATTGTTGACCAGAGGAGTGAAAGAAAGGTCGAAAGAATCGAAAAGTATTACAGAGAAACAACACATTGGATGAAATGAAATCATTGAATTATTTGTGGAATTATTTTTTTTTTACAACAATTCTGATATTTTTATTTGTTATTCACAACGTCTTAGATTCTTGATTTTATTTTTTCAAAATTTTCTTTGTAACCGGTAAGTACTGGAATTTATACTGAATGAAAATGATTTTGATCATCACAACCGAGAGGAATTCCGAGGAAGCCCTTACCTAGGTAAGTTACAGACCAATAATCTGCTTGAAAATCCCAAATTCTTCCACAAAGAAAAGTCGTTGACTGCGTTTTTCTAAGAGTCTTGGAGAGCTCTCGATAAATCACCCGGTTTTCGAGAGTTCCGCGTAATTTGATCCTTAGGTCGAGTGTTTCACGATCATTCGATGACTCCCTAGACTATAATAAAACTCAAGACTGAAGTTAGAAAAGTTTATGAAAAAGAAATTTGACCGGAACAGGGTATTTCTACGTTCGAAACTTTCAGGAGGTTTCGATTGCTGCCAACATTGAAATAAACACAGACATATTGTTTTGTTCATTTTTAACTAATCGAAATGTTTTTTGCGAACTTTGTCGAATGAATAGAAAATTACTGTTTTCATAAAAAAATCGGTCTCGACAACAAAAGAAATATGAAATTACCAAGGCACGCGTAGCTGGAAACACAGCCAAGTTAAAATTTTCCCGCCAAAAGTACGCACAGAATGTATAAAAATAAAAGTGTTACTTTATTTTTATATATAGAATTTCACATGCGGCCGTAATTCCTAGAGTGCTTCCCCTCTCTGCCCTTCGCTGCCCACGGCTCAATATAAACATGCAATTCATATAACAGAGAGCTCTCGAATTCTTTCGCTTTCTCCCCAAACAAAAAGCAGCACACACAGCACACAGCAGAGCAGAGCGAAGAGCAGTCTACACCAGCCAGAGGTTCTTTGTCATTTCGATTTTCGATCGCGAAGAGCTTGGAGTCGAAGTAAAAGAACATCGCAGGAAGATAGCTGTTATTATGGTAATGTATCGAAAAAACAATTAAAATGTGTTATTTTGATGAAACATAATTATCTTAATCGGAAAATACACGTAACAGAGCAGGCAAACTGCACGCGGGTGCGAGGTATATGCGCGCGCGCGCGCGCTGCGGCTCTAGTGTAAACATTCGCCGGCAGGTGAACACGCTGAGTCGGAATTTTGTTGCACGAGAGTTCGTATGTAAAAGCGCGATTGCGATCGTATTCAGTCGTTTTAGGACGTTTGAAGGGGAGCGAAAGAAACAAATCTCTCCCCGCGCGTATACATTTCAACCAGAGGAAAAAAAAAACAAAGAGCAACGGGAGCGATTTGAGAGGCAAAAATAACGGGGCGTGCGAGAGGCTCGCGTGGCGAGAACGAAGGAGCGAAACAATATTGTTGTTGATATTCGTTCGACGATTCAACGTAATTTCGAAAAAAAAAAAAAAAAAAAAAAAAATGAATCCCGCGGCAGCGAACACCGAATTACTTAATTTATTCGTGACGCACGTTGATACGGATGGGCCGTTGCTGAGGCTATGGGCACAAGTAAACGCTGAGGTTTCTCGTAATATCGAGAAATTGTTGCACAGTTTTGCTTGCCAATTTGACAACGGACTTGGATGTCCCGTACCGGGGAAACAAATCCTTTGGAAAAGCCCCGTTTGTTGTGCGCTATTCGAAGGCAAATATTATCGCGCTAAAGTTTGCTCGCAAGATACAAACGGCGATTATGTCGTACAGTTTATCGATTACGGAAATGTTGAAACTTTGAAACCCTGTGATATTCGCATTCTTGATGGCATACGTGAAGCCACTGAACTTCTAAGCGTTGAACCACTTGCTATAGAATTCATCGTTGCTGATGTTCTTCCCAGAAATCGCGCTTGGGATCAATGCGTCCTCATCAAAATCCTTGACAACTTACGCTACAAAGAATTGCCTGGCAGAGTCGTTGCTTCTATTGCCAGATATCCCGTCGTACAGATGTTACACTCCAATCGAAATCTCAGTGATATTCTTGTCGAAGAGAACTTTGCTATCGGAGCAACTCGTGACGAAATGAGCAGGTAATTAATCATGTACAAAACGTTATTCTCTTTCATTTCCAAGGTGCTTACAATATGAACAATTTCAAACCAATCCAAACTCTTGGATCAAACTCTCATACAGTTTTTCAATGAAATCCCATTTTTCAAAGTTATCAAGAGACGGGGTAACGGCTTGTTAATCTTACAATCGCATACTTTGTCACCAAATACACGAGTAAAAGTTTTTCTTTCTACACAGTATTGTTTGGACCGAAGCTTTCTCGATTCATTCGGGAGACTCAGGAAACCAGTATGGTAGTTTAAAAAATTTTCTCAATCAAAAAGCCACAAAATTCAGAATAAAGTAGAATGAAATCAAAAAATATTTACTTTCACAGTGAAATATCTGTTTTTGGCTTTCGATATTTAAGGATCAAACCTTTACTTTATGAGCTACAAATTTTCTGGAGATCGAATTGGTTTTGGGTTAGGAATGTAGTTATTCGAACTGAACCGAATAAAAAATCATGCGAATACAAGTACACTGACACAAATCCAAAAATAACTTTTGCTGTCAGCACTATTTTACCTGTGACCGCTGCTAACTAGTAGTAACGTAGGTTCACGAATGATGAAATACAAAACAGGCGTATGTCCATGTACGAAAATTTGTTGCTGGGGAAATGTTGAATGGTGATTATTAATGCAGTGTGACATCGAGGATAATTGAAAATGTAAAATATCTTTTATACAGATTTAATGATTTTTTACATTAAACGTAGCACGAGTATTTTTTTTTCTTGTTTTGAGATGTGATTCACAATTATCAAAATTATGATTTCGTTCAAAACCATTGTTATCACAGTTTGCAGCTTATCACGAAACAATAATCTTTTTGATGTTGAATTCTCGAAAGATAAAATTATTATTATCATGAAAAATATTTCACAGTCCTGCTGAAAAATGATTTGTAAAGCCAATTTACATTTTTGAGACTACCTTAGGATTTAAAACAGTTAAATTATCTTTAAGCGAATTACACAATGTTCAGTAATTAACAAGACAATGTTCTGTTTCAAGAAATACACAATCACCTCAATAGAAAGGAATAATGAATAACTTTCTCATAGTAATATGCTCATTTCAGATTGGTTTATGAATAGACAAAATTCAATGTTGAATCGAATGTTCAATATCACACAAAAAAATTGATAATTTTGATGATTACAATATTTCTCAATTTAATGAAATGCATCAGTATTTTTTATAAAAATGATAACAAAAATGATTAGAGAGCGGATGAAAAAGACTGTTGTTAGGTAATTTATTAAATTTTCGATAATTTTGGTAAACAAGATGAATGACAAGAGATTTATTGGAATTGCAGACTTTATTCGAGTAGACAAGCGATGAACTCTCAACTCAATCCAATCGCAAATCCTCTGATTCAACCGCAAAGGCCGCCTATGATGCAAACCCGAACGCAGACACGAGAGCTTTTGCATCACGTTGATCCTATAAAGCAATACTCAATTATGCAGCCGATTGCTCCCCTTCGGGTGCCACGAGTCATAAATTATCCGGAAAATTGGCGTCCGCAAATTGGTCAAACAGTGGCAACGCAAAAAATTCAAGTATCGCATCATAACAACGAGCCGGGTGTGTTCAGATCGAGAATTCTTGAAATCGGTGAAAAGTACGAAGTGACCGTGTCCTATGTCGAAGACGGTCCGCTCATGTTTTCCGTTCAGGTAAACAATACTGCGGAAGAGCTCAAGAATTTGATGTACAACATAAATCACACGCATCCACCTCAGCCATTGAACGAGCCGCCGGTCATCGGTTCCGTTTGTCTTGGCCGTTACAGCGTCGACAAATCGCTTCTACGAGCAGTTGTGATGCAAGTTCGAGAGCACGATTGCAAACTCCACTACGTTGATTTTGGACATGGTGAAATTTTGCCCTACACCGACATATTTCAATTGCCGAGACAGTACATAAATCCACGAATATTGTCGATAAGATTCACGATGAGTAACGTCAGCGAGCTCCGAGTCACGGACGAAATGAAAGAATATTTCAAACACTATGTCGTCGGAAAAACTTTCCTTCTACATGTCAGACCCTCCGATGGACCACCGCTCGTACAATACGGCGATCTCTACGACAATGGTCGCAACGTCAAAGACATATTACGAGCTATGTTCGGAGACTCCGTACTCGGATGGCTTCCGCCGCGTAAATTACCAGCCGAATCCAGGGAAATCGTTCAGGTCGTTTCCATGGAATCCTCCATTATTTTTGTTCAACTCGACAGCGAAGCGCCTTTGTTGGAAACTCTTGTTAGTCAAATTCAAAAATATGTAACCAATGCTCCATCAGTTCATCCTACGAAGCTCAAAGAAGGTCTTCAATGCATCGCTTTTACGAACAAACATTCTCAATGGTAAGAACACTAAAGTAACAAATCTCATCCAAAATATTTTACTTCCCAGAGCTTTCAATTTATTCTTTTTCCAACGATCGAGGCACATCTTTGTTCATCATTTTTTTACAATTATTGATCAATTGATATGAATATTACAGGCAACGAGCAGAAGTTAAAAGTGTAACCGACAAATCAGCGACGGTGTTTCACGTGGATTATGGTTACGATGAGACGGTGCCTCTGACATACATCAAATCTTTGACGGACAAAAATCTTATGAAACTTCGTGCTCAAGCGATTCGTTGCTATTTGAACAATTACGACACGGAAATAACTACCAAAGAGCTTAACGACGGTCTCAGAGCGGAAATAACCGGAAGAAACGTGGCGATGATCGTTCAAAAAGTAACGCCAGCTGGTCCTATCGTTGACTTGTACGATGCTAACATCGATCCTCTCGTCAACATAATCCATCGGGTGAAAAGAATGAGCGCTGCCAATGGTAATGTTCATTCGAGGATTGATACTTACAACGAAAAAACAATAAATTCTTCGCATTCCAGCAACAATCGAAGGTAAGTTTATCACTAACGGAACGAAGATTTTTTTTTTTTTACAACTTTATAATGATGAATGCGTTAAAAATATACAGGTCCAACGTTAAAAAGCAATCTACCGTGGGCCAACAACAAAAATCTAAATCTCAAAACGTAAACGCTGCACGGTAAAGTTTCGTACGATACATTGAATGTCGCAATTTCAGTCGGGTACAGCACAGCTCAAATTTGTTTTAAGCACTGCTTACTCGCTTTCGGTTGCAGAATTGAATTACTAACAAAATCAACAAAAAAAAAAATTGTGTCTTCGTTATTATGTATTATGGGAAATAATACTTTAATTTTTCAGCTTATCATGTCAAAGTCTTCGCGATATTTTTTTCCGATTATTTTTTCATACATTAAGAATGAATTACACATAATCATGCTTATTCCATAAAACTTTCGGTACTTACCGGATCGCGAGAAATCTGAACAAATTATCGCATCACAAATGACAAACAATTTTTTTAACTTTTGAACTTTATGAAAAGATTTTCAATTTTAGCATTCCTCATTTTATAAAACTATTTGCGAAATTATCGATTTACACAGTTTTGGAAAAATTGAAACAAAAAAGGATAAAAGTCGAAAAGCATATTGAAGCAATACGTGAATAATTTTTGATAATAATTATTGAAGTCGATGCTTGGTCAAATGAAAAACACGATTGAATTTTTCAGATTTTTGTCCAATCGTAGCTTTCTGGAATTCGAATCGAATAAATCATCCGGTTGAGAAGCATGTGTGGTGTTCATTTTTCATGAAAATGAACCCTGTTGCCTTCCAATTGGATTAAAAATTAGATTAATCACGCAATAAATTTCTGAAGCTTGGTGAAAGAAGTATTTTTTTACACTAATATTTTTCGTAGCATTTTCTGATGTTCAGAACTCCTAACTTGCTTTATAAGTCGACTAAACATGAGTAGGCGGAATAAAAAAGCCTCGAATTCAATTCAAGAACTGTTCACCTGGAAAGGTAAACAGTTCGAATGACATTGAGTTTCGACGGCAACTAGAACTCCTCTCAATTTACAAAATTACAAAAGGTGTTTTTTTAAATTTTTAAACGATCGAATGAACGCACATATAAATTAATATTTCTCGTTTTCAGTGACAACCAATCTAACAAATGGAACAATACACAGCGTTCGGAACCTTCGATGATTCAGGACTCGAACAATTCGGTTGAAAGAGGAAAGTCGAATAATTGGAAAAACGAAAATAACGAATCGAGACGATACGAAAGTCGTGATAGCCGTTATCAGAATCGCGATAAAGAATGGTCGCCGAATTCTGGACAGAACGACAGATTTCCACGGAACGATGGAAAAAACGATCGTTCGGGTAGAGAAGGGCCTAGATACGACAGAAACGAAAGATTCGAGCGATCTGGTGATGCAAACGGGAACATGCGCGGTGGAAGGTTGGATAATCGAGATCGCGGCAGTCGCGGAAGTTTTGGAAACGCTCGTTATTCCGGTAACAATCCAAGAAACGAGCGAAACGGTAGCGTCGAAAAAACTTGGAGCGACAAAGACTCGGATACGTCATCGAAAAGCAGTGGACGTAGCGGACGACGAGGAGGAGCACGCGGAGGAAGCAACAGAGGCCGAAGAGAAAGCGGTAGAGCGCCAAACTCCCGAGAAAGTGATGGCGATAGCGACCGCGGTACTTTCAGAAGCGCTAGAATGAATGGTGCTTCAAACCGTATCCGAGACAATAAACGAGAATTTGGTGCAGCTAATGAGGTAATTTAATTATCTTCTTGATTCCAATTTAACATTCTTTCATTCTTTTCAAAATTATTTATGAACGATTTTAAATTCTACTCTGTTTCATTATCTCTCTCAATAGAAGTTTTATTTTTGTTATTGATCTCGATTGTTCTCAATTCTATCGACATTTGAAGAAGTGGCCCCAACGAAATGTTTTTTGTTTGCCAATTTTTCGATTTTCTACAGCAGTAAACATTTATTTCTTTTTCAATTTTGTTATAAAAATTATATTGTCCAGTCCAATTTTATTAATACAATGTAGTGGGTTTAGTAACTTCGGCGTTCAGGCCTAAGGATATCTGCCTTCGTAACTGCATCATGAGCTGATTATATATAAATAGATTAATAGCAAATCATATCGAGTTGCTTTCTAAATCGATTAAAATTATTACAGAACCGGCAATTCGACACCTGGACAAACAGGACGCCACCAACTCCACAAAAGATTAGTATACCATCACCAAACATAACGGTTGGTGCTATCAAGAATTGTGAGGTAGTTTTCTCGAAAGATCCCGGAGATTTCCACGTGCAACTGTCCCCGGATAATGTCGAGTTCGATCCAATAATAGCGAAGATCGAAGCGACTTACGAGAACGGTGGAAAGATAGTAGAAAGGTCGAGAATCAAGGAAGGTCTCGAGTGCGTTGCTCAATATTCGGAGGATTCGAAGTGGTATCGTGCTAAAGTACAATCCGTCGAGGCGAACGGTGCGACGGTTTATTTTGTAGACTACGGGAACATCGAAACCGTCGAATTCGACAAAATAAAAGAGCTCGACGCAGAATGCGCAAAATTATCGGCTCAAGCGATCGCTTGCAAACTTCTAGCGGCTAGTAAAACGACCTGGGACACCAACGACATCAACAAATTTACTGATCTCACTAACAAACCGCTGCTTGAGGCTGAATTCGTCGCAAACGAAAACAACGTTTTTCAAGTTCTCCTCCGGGAAGTCGTCGACGATAAACCGTCCCCGCATTACATTAACGAAGAATTCAGTGACGGAGCTGATCTCGCACAAGCTAAAAATAACGCGCGATCCAAAGGACGCCCACGACAAGGACAAAATCTTCAACCAACCGATTATGCTGCACTCGATGAAAAATGGCCAGTCGATAATTTGGCCCCTGGTACCAAGGACAATATCATTATCACTTGGTTTATGAATCCTGATACTTTCTATTGCCAAACTCTCGCAAGGAAAGACGAATTCAGGGCGATGATGAATGACATACAAAAAGTTTACGCCAACAAACAGCCCGTCAACGAACCACTTCAAGTAATTTGAGTTTATTCTTACAATGCGATTGTTATTCCAAACATTTTTTTATTCACTCAACAATGATAATATTTTTCCATCGTTTGAAACTCGACGAAAAATATTTATTTTGGTTCTCAACGTCCGTTTCTCTTAGACTGCTCAAACTTTTTTCTAAATTTAATTTTTCTTCGAAATTGATGGGTCAGGCAAAGAACAACTTTTTTCATAATCGTACGGAACTACGGGTTTCGAGAGAAACTGTAAAATCTATTATATGTCGTTAAAACATTGCCGTTAATCCTTATTTTGCCTGAATGCCATATAAAGATGGTCAGTAAATATGGAGGGGTTTTGCTCGGCGCTGTATACATTTATACTGTAGTCAGGATACCAGATTATTTCAACATTTGCTGAGCAGACAGTTGTTTTTTTTATTTTTCAACCCTACATATTTTTTGTTTCCAAAAAGACTTTACAATACCAGCATTTTTTCGTGAAATACTCGTTCCCTTAAATGTAAATTAATCCTTCGTGAACCTGAAGCTCATTTAAATAGGGTAAAAGAATTTTATACCGGTCCGATTTAATACGGGATCAGCCCACATGCACATTTTCGTATGTACCGAGCATATGCTCTGAACAAAGACATTTTAAACTCTCAACCTTTTTTCCATAAATAGTTTTCTTGATTATACTTTTTGAAATGCATTTTTCACTTTATGGACAGTTTTCTCAAGTAATTCTTAGCTGTTCTTCTGGTAGTATATCGACATAGCATTATAAACGAATAAAATGAATAACTATACGTTTTATTAGCTTGAAAGGGTGATGCTCGAAATTCCCAGCTGATCACTTTATGGTCTTTGACAGGGTTGTCCAAGGCCGTTAATGTTGAAAGGTATCAATGCGATTAAAATTTGTATGAATCGATAGCAAAGAAATTTGTTCTTAGTACTTTATTTTTCAATTAGTTTTTTTTAAATTGTCAGCTATAGAATTGGAAGGAAAAATCGTGGAGAAGTACTGACTGAGATCACTGCATCCGTTGTTTTCAAAATTTTCAATTGTTTTCATCAAAAATTCTTAAATGAATTTAAAAAAGCATTAATCAAATACAAATTTCAGGTTGGCTCAGCGGTGATGGCCGTCTTCGCCGACGACGGAGCACTCTACCGCGCCGAAATCCTCGAGCTGAACAAGGCACGCGGTAACATCGTTCGTTACATCGATTTTGGTAATACCGCGATGGTTGAGCAGCACAGCACTTACCGCGTTGAGAAAAAATACATGAAAATCCCGAAGCAAGCGGTGAAATGTTCATTGAAAAATATCGTTCCTGCAAACGGCACGAATTGGGCAAAATCTAACAAGCAGGAGATAGAAAAATGTTTCGAAGCTGAAAACATCGAATGCACTTTCCACGAAGAAAAGGAGGGAAAGTATTTAGTTTCCTTGAAAACCGGAGACGTTGACATTGCAGGATTGCTCGTTGAAAAGTCTCTCGCGTCGTTCGCCGTTTCGGCACACGTTAATGTCGATCAACATGGTAATTACGTTTCTCGGACATTCATTTTTCAACACATTCATTTCTTGCGATTTCAGGTTTCAATATTTTCAGAATTATAAGTTAAAGTTTTTACAAGTTTTCATTTATCTGTTGATAATTTGTGAGTAAATGAAAAACTTGACACTTATCTCTTTGCAGAAGTCGAAACGATGGAAAAACAGCCAATAATCGAAGATCTTCCCCGATTCGACATAAGCCTCCTCGCTGGTCAAGCGTTACGCGTTAAGGTTTCGAACGTTGCGAGTGCAATGAAATTCCACATACAGTTGCCGAGCGCAACCGCAACCGAAAAAGCCATTCACGCATACATGGCTCAACGTAATCCGGAGGTAAGCCCGATGAATGTTGAATGTGTGCGAATGTGCTCGTTATTTGTGTTTATTTACGGATTTTAGGTGACTGGAAATTTTCGCTCGATGATAGAAATCGATCTGTCAGAAAATTCAATTGCATGCAATCCCATTAAACTCCGATCATGAAGTCCCATTAAAATCTAACATAATTATCTCCACTCATAATTCGTTTCGTTAATATAACTTTTAGCTCCCAATCAATAACCATTGTGACATTGGAATTTTACATCGTTGACAATCAACGAAAAGTGTTCTTTTTTTCTTTTAATCTACAGATTTCTTTATTTCCTGAATTGCTACGTTTTTTGAACTCCTCGTCTTTGTAATAAGAGCCTCTTTATACTTTTATATTATAAATAGAACGAGAAAAAAGTTGAGCTACACTAAAAAACTAAGATAAAATCTATTCGAACTTTTTTGTCATCAATTATTATATCGTTAATCCTAACGTTTCATCGCACGATGTATGGTATTAATTAATTAATCAGATGCTATCGTTTTCCTCTCGTTTAGCCTCCTTACTAGATTCTACTCGTTATTGTCGAATGTACTAGATTCAGTAATATTTTGATAAGCCTGCAAATGAAAAAAGGAAGAAAAAAAACATCTAACCCATTGGCAAACTAATCGTCCACTAATAAAAGATTAATGTTATTCTTGAATACGAATTGTGACGTTTTTAATTTTTATCATGATTCTCAGTGACGTCAAAACAGAGTAGAACTGGAGCATAAAGTTTTAGCAAGTTCGTGAAGCTGTGCTGAACTCTTTTTATGCCAATAATCCATCTGTGCTCTTGACTTATTGAAACTTCATGTGACAAAATCTATCATCAATCACCTATGGAATATTTAAAAAAAACGTGTAACGATCATTTGTTCTGTTGATCAGGAATTGGTAATTTTCTTGGGTTGGTGTCCGTATTGTTGTTAAAATACGTCGAATATTCACCTTGTATTGTCAACATTGATTTTTGTACCCCGTGGCATCCTAATATCCATAAAATTCAATTCGATCAATTCTGAACTAAAAATAACGTAATCGATCACAAAAAGTCAACAAAATGTATTTCTTGTTTATTAATAATGTTTGAACTCGTATATTATTTAAAATTACATAAATTCTGAAAACAGTAATATTTTTATATCGTTCTCGATTCATTTGATGTTCTAATCGTCCCATAAAAAGTTTGAGAAATAACGAATACCGTTCAATTTCATTCGCTCACGAGTAAAAGTTTTGGCTCGATAAAAAAATTGGGCGATGCCAAGGGAGTTACAAAAATGTATAAATGTTCTCGTCGAAGTGTCTCCTGGAAGTTTTCAGCTAATAAACATTGGGGACGGTACTGATAGCAAAGAATAATTTGAAAAAAAAAAGCCAAAAAAGAACTAAGGATTAGTATGCCAATGTCAGGTGATGCCAAGACTTTCGTGCCATGAGGTGTGTCTCGGCGCGGGTTGTCTCGTTTATACGGACGAGGGATGGAGACGTGCCGTAGTCGTAAACTGCTCGCGTACTACGGGATTTGACGTGAGGCTCATTGATACAGGAGCTAATGACGAGATACCTCTGAACTGCGTGAGTTTTTGCCACAGGAACGCTGTTACCTACATGCAAAAAATTCACCCGATAATAAATGCATCAATTCGCAGTTACTCATTGCATTGTGACTGCGACCAAAGTAAAACCACTAATACCATACATTCTGCGATTCACTAACGCGTGAAAAAGCATATTATATTTTATTTATCTTTAATCCGAATAAGGTATTTGGGAGTAAGCTCGGTAGCTAGCTGTTTGGGTGCTGATTAATCATTTCGAGACGCCTGAAGCTGAAGATTTTTGTAGGCAGGAAGCTCATAATAACTGATACAACATAACCCAAAAATTAATCGATCGAACGAGCCATCATCGACTAACGTCTAAAATTTCGATCCGTTATTTATCACTATGTTTTACTAAACTCCATTTCCGCTCGTTTTAACCAGATGCTCGCGTTGCCTGGACCTCTCTCGGTAATGCAGAACCAGGCTGTTGAGTGTTGCTTGAAAGACGCCAAAACTGATATAGTCATGGACGAAAAATTGAGGGACAGGATTGAAAACACCACTGTCATCGTCGCCGTCGAGGAAGTCGACAATAACAGGTGATTTTTTATTTTTTCATTAATTAGAAAACTAAACAGGATTCGTAAGAGAAATGACAGTCGAAAAAAAAAATCATTCGTAATAAAAGATAACCCTGATGAATGTTTTTTTCGTTGTACAGGCTCATCGTCAAGCTCTACGATACGAACGGCAAAAAAATCAAATTGGATTACGACGATGAAGACGGGGAGATATCTCCGATATGCCCGATGCCGATCCTCTATTCGACCCAGAAAGTTGTCGTTTCTCACGCCGAAACTTCGTCCAGCGTCTGGCTCAAGAGACAGATGGAATTGGATGCTGACACCGAACAGCTCTCTCAACTGTTCGACTACTACAGCGTTTGCGGAGATGATAAAAAACCTGTGATGACTCCGGGCACTGTTTGCGCAGCGAAAAGTGCCGACGACAATTGGTACCGTTCGAAAATTCTCAGCGTCACCGAAACCGGCGTCACGGTTCACTTTATCGATTACGGAAACAACGAGGATCTTTCTCCCGACTCGTTGCGCGTCCTTGAACCTCAATTCTACGCCCAACCCGAACTGGCCATCAAAGTAGCCCTGACTGTCGACGTCGGCGGTTCGATCGAACAACAACAGGAAATTCTCGCAGCTCACATCCTCGACCAAAAATTTACAGCCACGATGTACAACGTGCACAAAAAATGGGTCGCCGAATTGACGAACGACGATGGAAAAATAAGCGAAAAATTGAGCGCCCTTGAAGCCATTGAAATATCGAAAAATCCCAACGTACAAACCGTCATTCCGGAAATGGTCGTTGGAGAACGGTACCAAGTTATTTGTCCTCACGCAGACAGTCCCGCATCGTTCTGGCTCCAAAGAACCGAAGAAATGCCAGCGATTGAACAGCTGCAGGAGAGATTGCAAGACGAGGCAGACAATTGTCCGATGTTAGAGGGAATACCTGAGGAAAATACTCTCTGTTTGGCGATGTATTCCGTCGACGACATGTGGTACAGGGCCGAGGTCGTGGTTGCCGATCCGGAGATAATTTCGGTACGCTTCATTGATTACGGTAACACCGATGCAGTTTACACGAACCAAGGAAAGTGTAAAGTGATCACGGATTCGTTGAAAACTATCAAAAGATACGCGATCAAATGTCGTCTCGATGTAATCCCCGACGGAGACGAAGATTGGATGACACCCGCTAACGAATGGTTCGAAGGAGTCGTGATGAACGCGGAAAACATGGAGGCCCTTGTGATCGCCGACAGTGCACCGAGACGAGTCGAGCTGTTCGTCGACGGAAAAAGCGTCGTCGACGAGCTCGTGGAGCGAAATTATGGCTCGAGAATTTCGGCTGATGAGAATCTCATAGAAGAGCCCTTCGATCCCGACCTGGATCTCAGCTCCTGTTTCGTTAGCCACGTTATATCGCCCAGTGAATTCTGGATTCAAGAAGCAAAAAACGTATCTTCTCTGGAGACTCTCGCCGACAGATTTATCGTCGCTGACATGTTTCCCACGCCGAAAGAAATCAAAGAGGGTCTTTTGTGCGTCGCTAAATTCCCCGAAGACGGAGCTTGGTACAGAGCTCGAGTTGTCTCCCATTCTGACACATCCACCGAAGTCATTTACATTGACTATGGAAATTCAGCGATATCGACCGAAATACGCGAAATTCCTGACGACGTTGCCTCGCAACCAGCGTATTCGAAAAAATGCAGCCTCGCCTTGCCGGAAGGCGTCGAACAATGGTCCGAGGAGGCTTGCATCGAATTCATGAAAATCGCTGCCGAAGGAGAGACCATTTTCCATCCCGAGATTCTTGAGGAACGAGAAGACACGTCGATCGTTCGTTTGACTCAGCAGGGCAAAGATGTCGTCGAAACTTTGATCGAACTTTGTACACCTCGCATGCCGATCATCGAAGAAAGACTTCCTCCTCTTGGAGAAGAAAATTCGCCAAACGTCCTCGTCAGCCACGTTAATTCGCCCTCCGACTTTTCCGTACAAGCTCAAAACTCTATCACCGAGCTCGAAACCATGGTCGATCATCTCGTCGCCGCTGAAAGCTTTTTACCGTTGGATAAAATCGAAGAGGGCACTATATGCGCTGCTAAATTCCCTGAAGACGATCAATGGTACAGAGCTAAAATACTTTCTCATGGCGATGCCGGAACCGAAGTTCTTTACATCGATTACGGAAATTCAGCTATAACGACGGAATTGAGGGTTTTGCCGGAGGATATCGTCCAAAAACCGGCTCTGTCTACTGGCTGCTCCCTCCAAATGCCCGACGATATCGATAACTGGTCGGAAGAAGCTTGCGAGAAATTTTTCGAGCTCGTTAACGAGGGAATCACCATGTTCGAATATGAGGTCCTCGAGGACAAAGAACCGCCTGTCGTTCGGTTAAGCATCGACGGAACCGATATTGTCGAAATGATGTCGCCACTTTGCGCTAAAAAAACTATTGAAAAGTCTCGGGAATCCGCACAAAACGAGACAATCACCGAGGAAAATCCTGTCCAAGTTTCTATCGAAATCGTTGATTCGGCACAAGGAATATCCAGCAACGAAACTTCAGGCGTAGAAATTATTACGATCTCTGATGATTCGACAGCCAGTACTCCTTCCAAAACAGATGAATCGAATTTTTCAGAATGCACTCATCAAATTCCTGAAACGTCGGAACGTTTGAGCGAATTTAAGGAAGTTGAGGAGATTCCAGCTGTTGAAATAATCGTTCTAGAAAATTCGAGTAGCGAAATAATTGCCGAAAAACCTGTAAGCGGTGAATCGGACGGAAAAATCGTGCCAGAAAATTCGAGCAGCGAAATAATTGCCGAAAAACCTGTAAGCGGTGAATCGGACGGAAAAATCGTGCCAGAAAATTCGAGCAGCGAAATAATTGCCGAAAAACCTGTAAGCGGTGAATCGGACGGAAAAATCGTGCCAGAAAATTCGAGCAGCGAAATAATTGCCGAAAAACCTGTGAGCGGTGATTCGGACGGAAAAATCGTGCCAGAAAATTCGAGCAGCGAAATAATTGCCGAAAAACCTGTGAGCGGTGAGAAAGGGAGCGTGGATTCGAACGTAAAAATCGTGCCGGAAAATTCGAGCAGCGAAATAATCTCGGAGAAACTCATAACCGATGAAAAACGGAGCGAGAACGTAAACGAAAAAGTACTTGCGACGGAAACGTGTATTGAGCCGACGGAAAATGCGCCTCCTGCAACGAACAACGAATCAATAAGATCGAAAAGTCCAGTGCCGGAAAATCTTTCTTCGGCAACAGTTTCCTCTGAATTTTCCGAAGGAAATGTCGTTTTCGACCATGGTGCGCGACAAAATTCGACGCCCCTCGAAGAGCGAATTGTGCCTGGCAGCATCAATGAAGGCAGCGACTTGAACGATGATCGTTCGAAAAAAGAAGGATCGACGCTTGAAGTTTTGGACGAAAAAAAGGTGAAAATCATTTCTGACGAGACACCGGATACGAACGTTGTCAGGAAATTATCTTTCATCGATAATAACGACGTCGCAAAAGATTCTAACGTTGATTCGTCAAGCGCGGAGCAGCTCCCACGTCCAACAACACCAAAAACTCCACACTCGGAGAAAATCGTCGCTGGCGTTGTTAATTTCCATGGAAAAATGGAAGAACTGGAGGAAGATGAAATTCTGAGCGTCGTTACCGACTAAAACATTCCCAAATAAGTAGAGAAAAATATATTAAGAAAACACAATCGTTCGACAATTTATGCGCAACACAAACGAAATAGTTGTTTGCGTTTTAAGACTAATGATTATTAACTATTTTTTAAACTACTATTTACTAATTATTCACCATTATACACAATGCTAGGGAGGTCTAGTTGCTAAAGCGAATTCGTACGATTTTTCATATTCAATTGTTCATCTTTCTTCTTTTTTTTTTTTTTTACTTTGCACGACCGAACGAGTGTGCGTAAAATAATAACTCTACAAACGGTGCGACTTTAATTTGCTCTTTAGAACATCAGTGCTACTTTTATTTTCGCGTACGAAATTGCTTATTTTTTTCTTCTTAATTGATGATAATGTGATTTTTCTATTCACAACGTGCCACTGAATTTGTTGGAGCAGGATTTTTAGAATTCGCTCGTTTCTTGTGAAAAGTAAAGCACCATGGTGGTCGAAAAATAGTCTGAGACTGATTCTCGTAAAAGTAATCGGCTAACAGATCTGTCATTACGTACGGGGAAACAGGGGTTTTGTCGTCAAGGAAAAACAAAAAGCATGAAGGTATCCTCGGTTCGTTATTTCACCAAAAATTCATCTATTATTTTTCGTTTTGTTTATATTTTTTTGAGTTATTCTCATTTTTGCCGATAAACTTTCATGCTTTGTTAACGAGTACCTTATAATGCCTGGAGCATATTAGATTATTTATTCTATGGCTAAACGGACAAACGTTTCACGACTGCTGTTATTTCGAAATCCAAATCGAGAGTATTATATTCGAGAGAAGAAACCAAAATTTTAACGAGTTTTTTTTTTTTTTTAACGTTGAATAAATATTTCGAAATGATTTTTGTTTCCTGTTTTCTTTTTTTTTTTTTTTGTTAACAGAAATTTCTAATGTCAATCTGAAATATTAAAAACACAGAGAGTCTCTCGTTGCGTTTGCACTCGTTACATTATTATTATTATTATCGATAAGTGGATACAATTATATTTATCATTTTGTTGATTGTTTATAATGATTTCGGGTTTTTGGAAAATCCTTCGTTTCTCTAAAATAAATTATAATTGCACCGAATCTCCGTCTAAAATACGCGATAGCTTTTTGTATTATTATTATTAACAACAACTAACTTTTGAGCATGACTAGAGGTTCGTAATGAGCAATTGAAAAAAATCAATCACTAAAAATAAATGAGGTGAGTAATTTTCCTAGAAAAATTGATGATCCAGACGTTAGAACTTGAGCCGAATAGACCTCAAACGGTCCCAAAAAAAAAAAAAAAAAAAACGCAACGCCAAACCGATAACGGTCCATCGCGTTAGAAAACGGGGATTCGGAAAATGCTTGGAATCCTCGTCGTAGCTATTTTCAGTATGACCTTACTTTCGTGACTTCCACAGTTCCTTTATATACTATAAATCGTTGATCATTGTATACTCTAAAATTGATTAATAAAAATAATTGAAGAAATCGATCTTTGTACGTCGCTCAAAATATAATTTTTTCTAATAAAGCTATAAAAATCACTAACCAGTTGGAATTTGTTATTTTATTCCTGTTACACCGATTTCGTCTAAACTAACATGTAAAATTTGGTTTTGGGATGAATCACCCAAAATTTTCAACTATTCACCATTTTTGTTGTTCTCAAATTTTTTATTTTCATTTTACCCAATTCAATAAGTTTCTCATATTATTTTGTATAAAAATTGATTTAATAATTCGTTGAAACAATATTGATTTTAGTATCAATAAAAAAAAAAAAAAAAAAAACAAAGACTTGGTTTTTTCATCATTCTTCAACAGTTTCAATATCTTCCTCATGATTATCATTTTCTACGTTTGGTGAAGATTTTTGAACGGATAATGATTTATGATGGGCCGACGATTTATGACGGGATGAAGATTTATGGCGGGATGAAGATCTATGATGAGATGGCGATCTCACGTTATGCTTCATTTCTTCTGTTACGTTGCTTTTTCGAATTTTTGATTTTTTACGTTTCCCATGTTTTTTCGCTGTCAATAAATCCCGACGTTTTTTAATCTCTCTCCGCCGTTTCTCCTCTTTCTCATTCGCAATAATATCTCGTGCCAGAGCAATTTCATCCTCGAGGTACCATTGCAAGGGACCTCGACCTCTTTTACTTCGCCCCATCTGGTGCGTATGACTTTTCACCTTATGAACTCCGCTTCGGAGAGTCGGCACACGATCCTGTCTCGCGATATCCTGTAAACGAAATTTCAAGTCCGGACCTTCTTTGTTGTTCGGGGCAATATTCGTCAATGACGTTATCAAAGGCGGAATTCTCATGTCGTAGCGAGTGTCAGGATCTTGTCGATTGATGTTGCAACAAAAATTAAATGGTTTCATGTGCTCTCTGGGATTCGCGACGTCCAGATTCGTACGTTTTAATTGCACTTTCTTCATCTTCGAATGTTTTTTTTAAATTAATGAACTAAGATATTCTAATGACACCTCGGGGTCACAGATTCACGATTTGTACAATTTCAAACTGTCGTGTTACCCTACAATTTTGAACAGATCAAAAGAAAAGTGTGGTGGTGACGGAAATGACGTTGATCGATATTTTTGGAACCGGAAGTACCCGATCCAACTTCGGAGTATAGACGGTTTTTAAAAGTTCTTTGTTCAAGTCTCTGCGTTCCTGTTTATGAGCCTGAAAAAGTCAAATTACGCAATTATCCACAAATATTTAAATAATTTATGATAATCCAAGTAACGCTGCCAATAATAATAACCATTTCGAGAATCACGCCATTCTATTATCATTCCACTCGTGACTATTTCTCGAAGGTGAAATTAATATTTTGAGGTTATCCATTGTCCATGGGGTAAATTGTCATTTCTGTGACACTTTGCGATCCAATTCTTTACAGATCGGTCGTTTTATTTCGAAGTAATGAACTCTTCGCCGCTCTCGCCCACTGCATTAGGACAAACTTCGGGGCAGAGTGAATCTCAGGACTCTGGTCTTGCTTCGGGAAATTCGCAAACGTCGAAAATCCTTAGTCACATGAAGTCTGAACTACAAGTACAAAAACAACAAAAAAAGCTCATCAAGGAATTACACGCTAAACGAGTTCAGTCTCTTCGGAAAGAATTGGAATACATAACAGCTACAGAGTGGATGTAAGAATGCAATTTCAATTGTAATCGAGTTTCCATAGAATTTCTTACATGTGACTTATGTTTTGAATACGAATGCAGAAATCATTCGTCAATAACCACGTTGCGCTAATTAGATTGATGTTTTTTTATATTTACAGATTTACGGACAATAATCAAAAGAATTGAGATCAATATGTTATCATTTCTGGCCAGCGCAGCGAAGTATGTATTAGGCAGCGGCGAAACGATCGAAGAGCCTAACATTGACGATCTCATAGCACGACTGAACGAAGCAAAAGAAAAAACATGCGACGCTGTAACGGTAGCAAATGCCGAAGCTGACAATGATCCTGAAGGTTGTTTCTACACAACAGGGACAGTGACGAGTATATCGACGAATTACGTTCTCATCGACAAGCGTTATATGTGCGAAGCGTCAAACGTCAACGTCGATAATTTAGAGATAGGAAATAGAGTTTATTTCATGGGTTATCAAAAAGACGAGAGTGAAACTCCTAGGATACGAAAAATAATATCTCGCATAGAAGAAAATTGGGATGAGGAATATGAAAACAATGGAGAAGCTCAAAAGAAAAGTGTCACACAGGCACAAATGATTAAACGCAGTATCGTGGCGAAGGTCGTGAGACGAGAAGGCAGACAAGTTTTTCTTGAACCGGCGAACGTTTCGATAAATCTTGACAAAGTAGAGTCAACATTTGTGCCATACATCGGTGATTGGTTGACGCTCGAATCACTCGTCGAAATCAATGAGGAATCCGGTGATTTGGCTGGCGAAGTTCTCGAAGTCGATAACATACAACCGCTACGATCGAAACTCAAAGTTGGCAACGTCACCAAATGGGATTCGAACCTTGGAGCAGGGACCATCGACAGGGATACTATTTTTAATAAGGCTTCCTGCGAAACTGGCTACGTTCCTCATGTCGGAGACAAAGTCGTTTCAGACAGCATTGAGAGCGATCAAGGGATTCACACTTGGCGTTCTTTGACCGTTGTTCCTCTTAATCAGGTAATGAAATCAATTTTAATCTACTACATTTTTCTTCTGACTTTTCAACAATTTGTGCAAAGAAACTTTTAATTGAAAGAAAATCTGATTCTATGGTAACTCAGCAGATTATTTATACGCTACCCACAAAATACGTTAGAAACAATTGTGTTTCCAAACGTTTTTTCTGATCCACCCTCTACGTTCGTTTCAAAGCGATTATTAAGTTGTAAAACTTGATTGAGAAACGAAAAAATTTGAAGATTTTTCATGGCTAAAAACAACTTCATTAGGCGGATTATTCGTGATTTGTTTTATTGAAAAACATTGCAGGTTTCACAACTTGAATCAAAACCACTAGTGCCGATCGGATCTCAACTGACACACTCAAATCAGGATGAACTGTACTTGGACAAGAAGGGGATAGTGATAAAAAATAATTTGATATTCGATTTGAACGTTCATGAGGAACAAACGTTGGAGGTAACAGTAGAGAACACCGGAAATACGGACCAATTATTGACTCGTGGCTGTTTCATCTCAAAAAAAGCTCAATCACAATTATCCCTCGTTTCACCAGCCGTTAATGAAGTTACTCAAATCCCAGGATGCACAACAAAAACTTTCGTGTTCAAATGTCGGGCAAAATTCGTCGGCACGACCGAAGAACTCTTCATCTTTATTTTTAAAGGCTTCAAAATCGGTCGAACGTTTCGTATAAATGTGAACGCGAAAAATTCTTCATCCTACTCCGAAAATTCTGCATTTGGAAAAACGCACAAACTTGTAACGCAGGGAGATTACGATCAGGGAAATTACGTGCAGGGAGTTCGACCTTGCAAACCACCTTCATTCATTGCTGTGAGAAACGGAGTATTTCGAGTTCCCCAACGTTTCTGGGATGCTGTTCTACCATCGGTCAACGAAAATAAAACCCCAATAGAATGCGAATTCGCTGCGAGCGAAGCTATTCCTTGTTTGACCGAGGGATTGAGACTCGAGAATTACACGACGAGATTTCACGCTTTGCTATATCTCGAAGAGATCAGCTTAACCATCGATCTTCAACGATACGACATTGACAGTGCGGTTCTGAGGCATCACGGAGAATATCTGAGCCTCACGGTTCCTGGTCTCGTCGAAAAAAGACCTTCGCTGATTGTCGGAGATCGAGCAATCGTTTCGTTCAATTGGGATGATTCGCAGGGTAAATATTTTCTTAAATTGCCTTAAATATTTTCTTTACTTCTATTCGTTGAATTTTCCTTCAATGAGAAAAGACACTTTAAAAATGAATGTTTCAGTTAATAATTTTGAAAAAGAAATTTGACTGACTGTGGTGAGTCTATAATGTTGAAATAAAAAATATTTCGTTGCGGATATATTCTAATAAAAATTCAAAGAATTCCCTTCAATTTTCAATAAACAAGAATAAACAATTTTTAATATTCAAAGAATTGCAGAAGTTTTTATTATTATTTGCAAATGAATAGTAATTAGTTAAATTTTAGTTGAAAAAAAAATTATCAGTTAAAAAAAGTCTAAAGAGCATTTTAGAGAAATCTTATTATTTAATGTCGTAGGAAAATTGAAGTACGAGGGTTTCGTTCACAAGGTCAAAAGTTCCGAAGTTCTTCTAAAGTTCAATCAACGATTCCACGAGACTTACAGCTCCGAGGAGTGCCAAGTGACATTCAAGTCGTCATATTCGTCGATCGCCCGATGTCACAATGCAGTAAATCTCTCGATAATAAATCTAGGTACGGAAATTCTTTTTCCAACTCGTGTGGTGGAGAAAGAGGCGCAAATTAATTTGGAGGAAGCTGAGTCTGGGGAAAAGATAAAATCCAAACGGCGGCACAGTCGGAGCGAATCTCTGTCGTCGGTTTGTTCGAACGGGAGCATTACATCGACCAGTGACGTTTCGTTGGATGGAACGAATCGAAAAACGAGAATTTCGGTTGCGGAACGATTATTCCAAACGAAGCCAAATTACAGCGCACCAAATAGAACTGAGTCAACGCCAACGAGTCCAGAAAATATCAGTAAACACGCCAAACAAGTCGGACTCTCGGATTCTCTGAAAAGCGAAGAATCGAAAAATGCAGTTAATAACTCGATGAACAATCTCTCCCAACAGAAAATTGATTCACAAGTCGAACAACTTAAAAAACGTAATTTAGTGTGGTACAACAAGCGATTGAATAATTATCAAAAAGTGGCTGTGCGTAATATTTTGAAGGGCGTTGCTCGACCTCTGCCGTACGTAATTTTCGGACCACCGGGCACCGGTAAAACGATAACGCTCTGCGAAACTATCTTACAAATAATGACAACAATTCCGGAAAGTCGATTATTGGTTGCGACCCCCTCGAACAGCTCCGCAAACCTCATTTCCGAACGTTTGCTCGACAGTGGGGTGCTCAAACCCGGAGACCTCGTGCGTTTGGTTGCCCAACATTGTCTCGACGATGACAGCATTCCCGAGAGGTTGTTACCCTACTGTGCAACTGGAAATTTGGCTGCTGAATGGAGCGTCGGGAGCAAAGTTGATTACGAGCAGAATATGCCGAAATTAAATTGTACAATGAGTGTGCTCGGCCGACACAGAATCACAGTTGGCACGTGCATCGCTCTTGGTTTGCTCTACAACATGGGATTTCCACGAGGACACTTTACCCACATTCTCGTCGACGAAGCTGGCCAAGCTACCGAGCCAGAAATCATGGTACCACTCAACTTCGTTCACTCTAGCTACGGACAAATTGTACTCGCTGGAGATCCGATGCAGCTCGGTCCCGTTGTAAACAGTAAATTAGCCTCGCACTTTGGCCTCGGCGAATCCTTTTTATCGAGACTCTTACATCAATTTCCATATCAAAGGGACAACCAAGGCTTCGAGCACGGTTACGATCCTAGACTCGTAACTAAACTCGTCTACAATTACAGAAGTCTTCCGGAAATTCTCGAACTGCCGAATTCACTCTTTTACGATTCAGAACTCGTTCCTCAAGTTTCGCCGACGAATAGTCCTGAGGCTGAACTTGTCAGGTCTATGGCTAATGACCTCCCAGAGAGAGACGGACACCCACCTGCTATCGTTTTCCATGGTGTTAATGGCGAAAATCTACAAGATCCAGACAGTCCCAGTTGGTACAATCCGGCAGAAGCAACTCAAGCTTATCTATATCTTTTGAAACTCTACGATCGTAACATAAGTGGCGATGACATCGGTATTATCACACCATATAAAAAACAAGTAAGATTCTGTCGAGAAAGATCATTCATATTATTGCAATTATCGTACTTCGTACTTTTATCGGTACGTTTTCTAATTTTGCGAAAAGAAACAATATTTACTCATCTTTTTCTGAGTACTTTTAATTCACAAATTTTTCATTAGGTTGATGACCAAATTTATAATCTACAATTACGTTTATCACCGAATTTTTTCTAGGTGCGACAAATCAGGGATTTGCTAATGGAGTTGGACATCGAGCTTCCGAAAGTTGGCAGCGTCGAAGAGTTTCAAGGTCAAGAGCGAAAAGTCATTATTTTGTCGACAGTCAGATCAACAAAAAATATGGTAACCGAAGACGTCAAACACGCTTTGGGTTTCGTGGCTTCGCCGAAGCGACTGAACGTTGCGATAACCCGAGCTCGTGCCCTTCTCATAATACTGGGAAATCCGGCATTACTATCCCAGGATCCTTACTGGCGTAGCGTTCTCATTTATTGTCTCGAACGAGAGTGCTACGCTGGATGCAATTTTACGCCTGCTTATTCAGAAAATGAAATTTCTGAGGACTTGAATTTATGAATTTATTATTTCATGATTTTGGTATGTAAAAAAAAAATTAATGACGCATTTTGAGCATTGTGCAGTAATGTCAAAAACTCGAGAGATTTTTTTCAGTTTAATATATTTTTGTTTCACGATACCAATAAATCGTTAACACCTTAATTATTAATTCATTATTAACGAATTTACACAATCGAATAATTTGTGTAATTTCGACAGTCTACGTGATCTCAATAAACTTTTGTACATTTGACATTTGTCATTTCTTCAGTTTCCACTGTAACGTAATTACGGCTCTATTTTTTTTTTTTTTTTGACTGAGCTTGTGGAAGGATTCCTCTTTGTACAAATGAATAATAAAAAAGTCTGAGAAATGTTTTCAATTTATTGACACGAGTTTGGTTAATTGAATATAACAACATTGTAGAAATATTACAATTGATCGTGCGCGTTCGAGTCGACAATGTTGAGTACCCCGGATCTTGGATAAGTTTTCGAACCTCGTTCACCGTTTTTTATTTGTGCTTACGTTAGTTCCAAACTATACTGACTGGATCTTGATTCTTTGCTTTCAATTTGCGTTCGATAAGATTCTCCAATGCTTCGCTCCTTACACTCAGTGTCTCGATCTTTTCAACGAGAGTTTGATACGGCGACGCTGGTTGTCCCCCCATCACAACGTGCCCAAGCTTGCTATCAATCTTCGCGTCCAACCTTGCATTACGGATGAGGTTTACGATCCAGCATTCAGCAACGTCGGCCTTCATGTTGAGCTTCTCTGCGAGCATCCTATTGAAAAAAAAAAAAAAAAAGCGAATGGTATTTACTTTGATCGCAAGGAACATAACAAATTGCTCATTTTTGGAATACAAGTTGAATCGTTAATTCAACTTCTATTCCAATTTCCCTCCTGGTTTATGACAATAAAACATTGAAAAATCTAGAATTCGAACAAATATGAATTTTGTTCGGAGAACAAACAGAAAATTCCGTACCCGATGCTGATGCATTGATGAATCCGACAGAAAGTCTCAAAGATCATGAGCCTCGCATTTTCGACGAATTCGTTCAACAGAGCAATGAGGAAGAAATCGTTGAAAACGACAGTCTGACACTCTTGAAGTTTTTGACGAGCACCGTCGAAATCAAAATTCACGTAGAGATGTTCCAGGAACTCGGTGATCGGATCACGATACGTGTAAGATTCCTATAAATTAATTTTATAGATTAATTATATGATAATAAATTAATGAGATATCAGGAGAGTATTTTTGTAAGCTTTGAAGGATTTACCTGTTGGATTACTTTGACCAGATCTTTCAAGGTCGAACGCCTCGAACGATTGACGATCACGGCCGCAGCCAAGTAACGGAGAATGTGAGGACACATTGTTTGAATGGCGTTTAAATAACTGAAAAACAAAACAAAATCTTCCATTTTTTTTTCAAACTCTTGTAAACAATTTCGACATCATGAATGAAACTAATTCACTGTCTTAATGAATATCGATCAGGTTCACACTCACTGTGGACGATACAGGAACATCTCAATAATGAGATCTCTGCCTTTAACGTGATTGAAAAACACAAAAAGACTCCAATGGATGAGCCACGTACGTTGTTGTAAAACTTGCAACGAATTTCCGATTACGTTGCTGTCAATGTATTCGCGCAATTTGTTTACGTCCTCCAAAGCTGTTTCCCAATTTTGGGCAAGAATTTCCGATGCTAATTTGCCCCAGAGGACATTCAAGTAATTCTGTAAAGTTAATCAATATTTAAAACAACAATGTTTTGATTGTTGAATATTTTTTATTAGGCACTGTTATTAGCGTTTTATTCCAGTTGAATTATTCAAGTTTCAGGTTCATGGAGTTAATTGGAGTTGGTAGAACTTGGAATTTAACAAAATTTCTTGATCATACCTTGTCCGTGGAAGGCATGATGAGCATGTAGAGATAAAGATAGGAGGTTGTTACAGAGTAATTGCCGCACTCGTATCTGTACTTGGCAAGTTTTACGAGACTATCCATCATTTCTACTCTGAACTGTAAAGAAAAATGGCAAGGATCGATTAAACTGATTATAAATATGAGAGTTTAAAGCTTACAAGACAAAAAATACTAACTTCAGATTCCTGAGTAAGGTAATTGTTGAGTGCTTTGGAGTCCCTCATTTCTTCCATTTTTTTCATAACTTTCTCATTATTCATAAGAGCGACAACTACTTCGACGTTGTTTTGTAAAATACTGAGCTCTTGTACAACTTCAGCACGACGATCTTTGAGTTCCTGAGAAGTGACACAAATGAGGAATTTTATAAGTATCGTTATTTCTTGACACATCACTGTTTGGAAAAATAAAAATCAAAGTATTTTTCTCTTCGGGTACTTCTTACCTCCGGAACTTCTGCATCGGGATACAATATCATTCTGATATCGATGGCGTAATCGATCATGTTAGTTTTGCTAAGAATATTGAGTTTGGCCTGGAGTAGCTCGTTCTCATCGTAAATCTAAGGCAATCGAGAAGTAAGCGTTCATCAAATTATAACCTCAAATGCCACATGGGACACAGATTCGAACTCATCCGATTTCAAGCTCACCTCTTTTGCTGAGAGAAATTCCAACAGCGGAAATACGAGATGCCGATCAAGGTATTGCCCTATACGGGGCGTCAGATCGAACTTTGCCATTTTTTCGTGAAGATGTTTCAATAATTTTTCACGAAAAGCACAGTTGTAACCAACAATCGTCGGCGGAAGAGAGTAGCGGGATTCTCTGACTCGTTAAACTGTCGTCATGCGTCACGGTCTTACATACAAGTCTGGAAACGAAACCAATTTTCTACAGAGCGGCGTGGTTCTCTTATTGCCCGGGTTTTAAGTGTTTAAAATAGCCATGGCGCGGCGCTACTATATCGAGGGATAGATGTGGGTAGGAATGAAAATGTGACCACCCCAACCACCTCAACCGCCGCACGGGTTAGCACAGTTTGGCATCGTTCAGCTGCATCGCGCTTGCGCTGATTACTCATCTCTCGATCACAACGCCGACCTGGCGGCCACAAAGTGAGATAATTAAGCGCCCGTGAAATAAACCATCCCCACTACCATCGTTTCCATGTAAGACCGTGAGCCGAAGTCAGCCGAAGTCGAAAAGCCTGAAGCTTCGCACTACTACCGCAATTTTTTTGGTGATGCTTAGTATAGACTGTAGCGTCATCACCACTGTATAGTTTAGGGGTCATCACGCGTACATGTGTCGCTAGTAGCATGTAGAAGCTGTGTACGTTACAACATTAAAATGTCTGCGATCTATGATGTGTTTACGGTAATAGGAGAGCCCGTCAAAAACCAGTGCGCTTGTATATTGAGCCTCGATAAAAATAAAGTGAAGAACAACTAGCTGTTACAAATGATCATTAAAATGCAAGCGGAATTGTGGCGCTATGGCCGTCTCCTTTAACCGGTACGCCCTTAGCCTGCCAGAATCTGAGAAGAGCGAACTCGTTGATTCTGCTGACAATTCCGCGAGTGCCTGTTCCAATATTAATAGTCATTCGAGAGATCATTATAATACAACGACGACAATAAATCATTCAAAATCGTTGACAGTACCACTCTGTGTACTTGGTGAAGTACAACTACGTTTTTTGTGCCCTGAAGACCTTGAAGAAGTTCGAGAACTCTGCGAAGATTGGTTTCCGATTAGTGAGTAATAACAATAACAATAATAATGAATTCGATAATGCTAATAAAAAATTACTAATTAAATCAAAACGATCACGTTTATTTAATCTTTTACAATATAACTTGTTGACGTTTGCATCTTTGCGTTGCAACGAAACTCTTGTTTTTTGTGGCCAAATTTGTATAGTACTCTGGAATTTTTAGGTGTTGTTTTGGCATTATTTTTTAAACCCTGTCTCGTTTCGTAAATCTTTTACTAATAAATGTTAACCAAACGCAACTTCAAACATTTATCAAAAAATGAAGAGAATGACGTTGACCTCACTGCAGGGATTGTGTTTGGATTCCAGAGTTGCCAGAGCTTGTCTAATATTTTTTGAAAAAATGTATTTATCCCCATGAACATAGCAATATACGAGTATATCCGATGAAATTCATTATCTGGAAACAAGCAGATGGAGGCTAATTGATTTTTTATTTTCAGAATATCCATACGTATGGTACGAAGACATAACGAGTTCTTCGAGATTCTACGCTCTAGCGGCAGTCTTTGGAGGAGTGATAATAGGTTTAATAGTAGCTGAGATAAAGCCTTATGCGAAGTTGAACAAAGAGGATCGTGGTATCTTGTGTTCGAGCCTCGCCAAGAATTCTCTGATTGGTTACATCCTAAGTTTGGGTGTGCGACGAGCTTATAGAAGAAACGGGATAGCGTCGCTGCTTTTGGATCAGTTATTGGCCCATGTAACAGCCCCTGAACGTTCGACCGTAAAAGCAGTATTTCTTCATGTTTTGTCACGCAACGCACCGGCGATACTTTTTTATCAAAGACGCAACTTCAGACTGCACAGTTTTCTGCCATACTATTACAACATTGATGGCCAGTGCGAAGATGGCTTTACGTATGTGCTGTACATCAACGAAGGACATCCTCCTTGGGGGATTTGGGACTGGATGCATCCGCTCTTCGGAGTTTGGGACTGGATGCGCCACTTTGTTGGGGCAATGGCAAATCTGCGACCGTGCAGAGTGCCACAATGGATATGGCAGCGTCTCCTCTGGGCAGCGACTCTATTGTCCTATCACAGATGATACACTTCTTAATGTCGTACGAAATATTTACGACTGGAATTTACATCCCTTTGACAAGGGACACAATACTTCTACGAGCTACAAACCTACGAGATAAAAACTTCATCCGTACAGTATCGAATTTTCTATCCGGCAAACGCAGCAACGAATCTTTATCGTTTTCCTCATGTGTTTTTTTTTTCTTTTTCTTATTAAATTACACAAATACTCGTAACAATGTGGACAAAACTACGAATTTCCACTAGAAAAGAAATTTCGTTGCTTTCGAACGGTGGAAACTTTGATACTGGTTAATTTATGGATTATTGATGGAACTTAATTCAGTCACGGTGCTGAAAAGGCTGTCGCTCCCCATCTGAGTTTTGATGTGCGCCACACGATGATCTTTCGAAACCAAAAATAACTCATAACTTGAAAAGAAAATGCAGGAAATTATGTCGGATCTCATCGAAAGCAGGATTAAACAGCGTTCGTTACGTTCATACTCACATATTGATATTTAATCTAATGTAACGTTCGTATATATATATTGCATAAATCCACATATATAGAAAGTATATACCATTATTCGATGATAGATGTACATATAATTAATCTAGCTTAATCGGACTGTTTGTAATGAAACAACCTGTTATAAATCATTACCATAAACGCAAATCCTTTGCGTTATTTATCATCCTTCGACGATAGGAACAGAATTTTTCTTTTTTTACCAATCATCCGGAATGATTTTTACACCACACATTCGACTTGACGTTACCAATAAAATATTGCTGATCACCTTAGGGATATTTGACTCAAGTTTCCTAAACGCAATGATGAGAATTAAATTTTTTTCATTAAAAAAAAATTTCATTTTCTCCTGGACCAATTTAGCAAGAATTTTCATTAAGAATATAAAATATAGAGATGAAAACAAAACTCTTCGAAAACGTCAAGGGTAAGTATGAAAGCAAAAAAACTGGTTGAGCATGAGGTTTCGTTTTGGAAGTAAAAGTTTCAATGAGAAAGTGAAATAAAAGTAACGACATTCCTTATACAAAGATACCAATTTCATTTTTTATTCGATATATATTTTGTACAGTTTATTCATAAGAAATACCAGTATATGTATATACGAAGTTACAAAAACTGCAGACTCTGGCGGGAAGATTAATGTTTCAATATCGTTAGAACGATGGATCAATTGTATTTCTGCGTATGGTGCGATGCACAGAATAGCAGAAAATGCATTTTTTTTTTTTTTTTTTCGTTTTCATTCGCAATAGCGGAAGAATCCATTTTTTCTATCGTCTAAATACATGATTTTTCAAACCAGTTTGTTAATCGACAAAAAATCAGTGAAATTTTCATGTTGTGAGACTTTACAATAATTCAATAATTCTGATCTATATTTTGTTCTTTGGATCTTTCGTACTTGAAAATACTGACGATAAATAATATTCGAAGTACATAGCACCGATTCTCTTCATGCGAACAAAAGAAATACTCAAACATAATGAAGAAATAAAAGTGTCGTAAAGTAATTATAATGGCAAAAAAAGTGTTGTAGTCACGTATCAATTGTAAAGAACCTTAATATTGTTTGCTTATATATTAATCTTCCAATAAATCGTTAATTTTGAATTCATATAATCTGTTAAAGTATACAATATATCTCATCGAGTGACAAATCATTGATTGATTTAAAAATTGTTTTTAATTAATCGATTGTGTCACCCAAAATGATAAATAATTCTCTAAATTCTTATGCCTCCGTCAAAAAATGATTTGAGCACACGCTTTCAACAATTGTTCGAAAAATCTCAGTTTTCCATGGCGACACATTGGCGCGAACAAGCTTCCGATTATTTGAACAAATTTCGTGCTGCTCTGATTGTTCAATTAAAATGTACATAATCATCGATAAAACCACAGTATATTTACAATCTAAAAATTAATTTCTTCTTGAAGCTGCACATCAACATCGAACTCATTGCAATAAAATAAAACAACAGAACGGAATTGAATTGATCAAAAAATCTGTAAAATTGTTCGATTAATAATCAGTATTTTCCATTTGCGAATTGAATGTTGTATTAGCAACATTATTCGTAAAGGTTGAGACACTAAATTAGTAATTTGACGAAAATTAGTTTGTTCAATGATGAAAACATGAAAAAAATTCAGTATTTTTTTCAATTTCTGATCGTTGAAGAGTTTCCACGATTCAAGGGTGTTCGCAATGATTTTTATTCTACAGGAAACTTTTTTTCTTTTCGTCGCTCTCAAAACCAGAATCCAAATCATCGCTCAGGCACTTTTTGAATGTACAAGGGCGTGAATTTTGTCTATCGTTTCGCTGCTCGATCAAAAGTCTCTTGATGCTTTCGACGAGATGTTTAAAAAATTGAGGATAACCGTCGTAACCGGGAAATACGTTAACGTCAATAATTGCGTATTTCCCAGTATGATTTTCAATCACGACGTCAACACCGACCAGAACGAGGCCAAAAATTTTCGTAACTTTCGATACTATAGACTCAATTATCTCGAAATTTGGTTGTACCCTGAGCGCCTCGTCTTCGGCCGATATGACTGACCATTCAGAGTTCGAACCACTTTTCGATATGTCGTGGGAACTAAAGAACAACGTATCCAACGATTTACAATCATCGGCGTAAAAATTCTTCAAGCTCGGACGCTCTACGACATGAAAATTATTCCCAACTATGAACACTTTGTACAATATAGCACTGTGGTTAACAAAGTCTTGCGCAACGCATGGTGGTTGGCAGTCCTTCAAGCCTTTTTCATTGAAAATCACCATCATCTAAAGAGAAGAATGAGATAAAAGAAACTCATGAAATAAAGCTCAACAATTAGTCATAATTGTTTAGTTTTTTTACAGGTTGCCAAACGTTTCATCAAATTCCACTGGATAACAATTGTGTGAAACATCTTTCAGTTAAAAATGCAGGAGCTTAAAATATTAAGGGACATAAATGGTCAAAAATGAATCAATGATATCTTAGTTATGCACACGATTGAAGCAACTATCAAGTCAAGTTCAATGTACCGATTAAACATGATGTTAGTGGATTTGGATTTTTATTGGTATTTTTCTAAGCTACTGAGACATGCTCTCTTACAAATTCATCTTCACTTTGTTCAACTAATGCATCGAACAGCCTATAAAACCATTGTGGAAAATTAGCACTTGTTTGACTAGTATGCGGTAGACCTTAATATAAAAATCGAATTTACCTTATGCGCGTCGCTGGAACCATGAGCCAAGAGAGGTTTACAAATGAAAGGAAACTTAATACCAACTCTCCTGAGGCGTGACAAGTTTTCTGTGACATCTATCGACATAATTTCCACGGATTTTGGAGTGAAAACCTCTGAAAGGAAGAAAATTAATGCATTATACAATTATTCTGTTATTGTTGTTAGTTTTATGAAAATGTTGAGTATTGTTTACCATTGGAGTGCAATCCCGCTTGTATCAGTTCATAAGATTTGTGACGATTATACAAATTTTTCACATTCTCGATGGGATCTATGACTATCATCTCCGGATGTTGTCGAATGTATTCTTGAACTCTCGTAACAACGGTTCTTGCCTATAGAAAGAAGAATACAATTTTATTGAGGCTCGCTATTTCATTTACTAGTCAATAAACCCTAAAAAAACTTAAGTTCGATACAAACTGGTCTTTTCCTGGTCAAACTAGTTTATACTGAGGAAAAACCAGTTTGTCCTGAAATTGACTGGACATTTTTGGAAAAAATAAATCCATCAGTTAACTGAGGAAAAAAAAATTTGTAATGAAATCCTCACATACATTATGGTCACCGGTTTCTGCATGGGCGAGCACATCAGTGAGTTTGTGAAGAAATATATGGAACGGCCCCTGCGATTCAAGATTAGAACCAATATCCACCTGAGAGCAAAGTAATAAAGTTCTGACTTTATATTCGTCAAAGTTGGCTTAATACAGTGTCCACCATATATTGCAGATTTTTATTTGTTTTGATTTTTTAATGAATTCAAACACCGAATTTCGCATAAGTACTTCGAAAATCTTTTGATTTTTCGATTAATTCAAACAGCGAGTTTAGCATAAAAATTCCAAAAACTTCTGGATCGAAAAGAAAACAAACAGGAGTATCAGCCAATGTAAAAAAACTCGAATTCTAACCAAAAAGAATCGATTTCCAAAAATGTTTACTATCGTCACAAAATACTTTGATAAATGTTTCGTTACGTCATAGTACATTTGACTGCAAGTTCAAATGAGTAATAAGTGATTATATTTTCCGGTGATTCGAAATGTACGACCGGCGAATTTTGAAGAACTGTCAATAATATGTAAATCTTACCTGTTTTAGAATAAGGCCTTCTTTGGCACAAACATTATGAAATTCGTTGCAATTAAACTTTTGCCTTTTCTTTTCCGATATCCAATATCCAATAACACTTCTTTCGCTCATTTTAACGCGAGAGATTTTCGTTGTTTATTACAACGACGTATCGAACATTTTCACTATCTTTTGTCGTAAACGTCGCAATTCAGAGATTCGACGATGAAGAATTGAGAAAAGTATTGTATAACTGTTGTTATTACGACTTCATATTGGTGATTATGGAAATTTGACAGACTGGTCTATGGTGCAAACAAAGTGGGACAAATTTAACGAACCGACATGCTTCTCTGCACTTTGCAAGGTTATGTTCATTCACGCTTTTTCAATAAAACCTGCATGTATCTATACATACGTATTAACACTCACAAACATACATATAGATGTATACGTCTGTGTCTATAGTATTTCCGTGAAAAAACGACCTTGAAACTCGACCGGTTTTCTACTGCGTTTTGATCGTCAATAAGTGTTATTCGAAACCTCTGAAACCACGTGTGTGCGAAAGGCAAATAAAGGGAAAAAAACGCGTGCATGAGCAATAACACCAGTTGTCAAATTCATGTCAATCGTAAAATAAAAAAATTACATAAGGATAGAATATTCTACAAAAATCGTGTTACACCATATATCCCATTTGATTATATAAATTATCCGCAACGTCCTTCTCCCAAATGTAAAATAAATTTATTTTAATATAACTATGACGTAGTTATCGTTGGTCATCATTGCTGAATTTTTTTTCCTTTTTTTTTCGATGCAAGTGCGACAGTATGTCGAAAATATTTTTTAATGCGGTCTTTGGGTGAACTTTGATGAAAAGAATTTTTATTTTTCAATTCCGTTTATTATAAACTTTGGATGAAATGTTATTATTGATATTTCGGTTGATGTATCTACATGAAATGGCATTTTCTTCATTACTGAAATGTCAATTGCATTCATCGTTGATTTCTCAATTAATGCAGTACCAAATAATTTAATTGCTGTCTGTTAATTCGACGTCCGTTTCTTGAACTTCGCCAAGGCTCTGCACAAAAATAAAGAAATGAAATGTTATTTATTTTGTTCTAGAGATAAAAAAAAAAAGTTAAAAATTTCTTTTTTCGAAAATTTCTCCATATAAATTATAGAGATAACGACAATGACAGTTAAAGTCTTATTAACATTGTTGATTAATTCTTACGTTAACGGCGTTAGTGGTGTTATCGGTCGAATCTGTGTTGATTAAACTCCTGCTAAAAAATATTTTCATTGTATCGGCATTTCTAATCGAGGATTCGACACCAGGAGCGGAAGGAGTACACGTGCCGAGCTCGGAAATTCTTATTTCTCCAAGGGAATAAGAGCACGAACTTGGCAAATAGAGCTCACCTTCGGAGTAATTTTCCCCGCACGTGACGATTGCCTGCAGGAAAAAAAAATGGTTTTATAGAGTGACTGAAATTAATATCCACTCGTACAGAGCGTTCTAAAAATTGGATCGTGTTTGAAGGAAAAAAAATCAAAGTTTATCACTCAATAATTTTACACTTTGATTACTCATTTGCAAGTGATTAACGCGCCCGGAGTCGAGATAATGTGGATTACGAGTCGGAAGGTTTAATACCACGTTTTTCTTTTTTCGTCAAAATCATTCCCGATGAGTTTTTCATTGGATTACTAAACAAGAAAAATTGGATTTCTAGACACGAATTTCGGTTCTCGGAGCTCAGGTCAACGTTTTTTTTACTATTAAGGAGGGTGGCTATGTACGACAGTATGATAAGAATTTAATAAAATTTAGTGATAACATTCTTTAGCATCAAATGCAATGACACAATTTTTTTTAAATTTTTCGTCTACATAGTTGTCGAATAATTGGAGTTTACAATATGCAAAAGATATATCTATATATATGAGAATCCTATGCTTACGGATGTAAATTCTAGTATTAAATTACTCGAAAACTATGTAGAAGAAAAATCTTAAAAAATTTGTATATTCATATTTAATCCAAAAGAATATGCTCACCAAATTTCATTAAATTCTAATCATTTAGAATTTTCCTATGCTTTTAACATGGCAACATTGTTGTGTGTAGCCAACCTCCTTAAATCTGAGACGTCCTGTACGCATGTGACATTGTAACCCGATTTATTTTCTTACGAGAATTTCGAATTCTTATCACGATTTTTTTTTACCCTTGAGGCGTGAGTATCACTGGCAATTGGATATGAATAGGTATGATCAAAAATTTCGCTCGCGCGTGCTGAATCTTGGATGGAATTTTTAGGGGTCGAATGAATGAGGAAGGATTTTTCAAAATTCACAATATCTTCGAGTTTCGATTTGATGCCCATCAAAAATTTGCCTTCGTCTTGACCGTTAGATTTTTTTCCTGATTTTTCATCGATTTCTATCGAATATTTTTTTTCTTGAATTTTGACTTCCTGCTTTTCCAATCCAGTACTTTTGCCAATCCTCGACTCGACACATTTTTCCTCGACAAAAGATTCTTCAAAAATTGTTTCTATCGTATTGTTGTGGGACTTTTCGTAAGATTCTTTAGCTTTCATACGCAATTTACATTGTTTGCAATCGCACGAAAAAATAATTCCTTTGCACGTTGAGTAAGGGGATAAATTTAAATTTTGTTTTAAACTCGGCGTTTCTGGAGTCTGGAAAAATAATATTGAGGAAAAATTGATGCATTTATTGTCGTCAATCGATGCATGGGATTAAAAAATAATGAACATACTTTTGTTCCATTCCGACGCGATTCCTCGTCCGATGAGCTGAAACGACAGTAAACGTTTATTTTATTTTTATCTTGAATTGGAAAATAAAAAAAAATACAAAAATTTCATTCGACCAAGTTGAAATAAAAATTCAGCTGACCTCGTTCGAGATATTTTTGAAGATTTCACCGAAGAACGACAACTGTCGCTTCCCTTACTCGGATTTTCTTCAATTTTGGACAAACTATTCTCTCTCTCGTCGATACTATTTTCGCCTGCAATCTCGTTTTCCAAATTCATTTCGGCACAATCAAAGGTTTTATGCTCGTTATTTTCATTCGATTTCTTTATGGACGTTGATATGGATTTATCGAATGATTTTTTTTCGTTTTTAGAATGCGTTTCAATGATTAACGGCGAGTCTGCCGATTCTTTTATCTCTTCAGCTTTATTTAAATTTCCTGCTTCATCTTTCGTGGAAACTTCCAGTTCGTTTGAAATGGATTTGACTGTCAAATTTTTCAAAGAATTCGTCTTTTTTTCAGTGTTTAACTTTTTTGAACTCCCCGAGAGTTCTTCAAAGTCCTCGGAGTACGCGGTCGAAATATCGAACGAGGTTCGATCCCTTATCGATGATTCCGACGAACTGCTGCCTGAATTTTCATCCTTCGGCTCTTCCTCTTCAGCAGCAAAATTATTCTTCTCTTTACTGACAGAAATAATTATCGGTTTTTCTCCTTTGCCCGAATGACCTTTCGCTAATGATTCAAGAGTTTCATTCATTTTCGTTTTTTCTAAATTATTATCGGACTTTGACACGAAAGATGAATTCGCTCTATTTTTAGATTTTTCCACACTTTTCGACTGCATAGAATTTTTTGTCCTACTCAAACTCTTCGTTCGTACGGATTCAGTTTTCTCAACTCGTGCACTCGGATTCTGAGATAATTCGACAATTTTTCGGACAGCAGAGCTTTCGGATTTGCTCGAATTTTTTCTCCTCGATAATTCATCAACCATTTTCGTTCCACTCGTATTTTCGTTCCGCGTACTGCTCTTAGCAGTTATTAATTTTTGCACCGAAGATGTACTCAAAAAATCCTTTTTTTCATGGGTCGAACAAGTTGGAAGTGTGACTGTATCGCGAGTTACGATATTTTCATTGTTAGTAGATCGATCACGATTGAATAAGGATTGAAAATTACATTTCTCTTCAATTTCATTGAGAATCATTTTTTTTTTCGTTTCTAAATGATTTTTCGTAATCTCGGATAAAATTGGTGCTTTTTCCGGATCGGTGATAAACTTATCGTCGTTGATTTTCTCGATATTTGATATTTCTTGCTTTCTCGACAATTTTCTATCCTGTCCGATTTTCGATGGTTGAATGCCATTGAAAAAATTGGCGAAATCGTTCGATGTACAATTTGTATCGTTGCCAAAAGATTTGCCGATTTTTAAGTCGTTGTTCAACGGTGTCGAATATCGAGGGCGAGAAATAATTGTTTTGTCAAGAAATCGTTTCAACGGCGAATCTTTTTTAGGCTCTTCGCATTCCGACAATGGAGAAAATGCTTGAGAAAAATCGCGAGAAGTTTCTGAATCTCGATTCTCGTAAATTGAATCGGAAATATTGAAATTGTCATTTTTCAGCGAATCTTTCGTAGGATTTTCTTGAATTTTATTATTATCCAAATCGATATTGTTCGCCGGATAAAACTTGTGCTTGTCAACGACACAGGAGTCTCCAATAATCGTATGAGTTTTCGATCCATCAGGAGTATTATCGTCGATGGAATATTCCGACATCAACAATCCAAGATTCCTCGTACCCCGAAGTACTTTGTTCATCGTACCATCAAATTTTTTTAAAACGTTATCCAACTCCCCGAAATTGGGAGCTTCCAGATTAATCTCACCGAGATCCCAATCGTCCTCAAAATATTTATAATTTTCGGAGTATTCGTGATGAATGTGAGATTTTTCGAGCGTGGCATGATCGACGAACGATTTGCCATCGGGACAGTCGATTTCGGATTCAAAATTATTTCGAGTCTCATAAGTGGGCTTGAAATTTTGAAAAAATTGTTGAACCGCTCGATCGAAAATTTCAACATTATTTCTCGTTTCGAGATTCTCCGATGGATCATTACCGCGATCATTCGTTAATCCATTTCGATGATTTTCATTTTGTTGTAAAAATTCGATGAATGATTCTGCGGGTTTATTCTCTTTATCGCTGTTTGGTACGTCACGACGCGAGCTAGCCGTAACCTCGTGTCCTTCGAGAGGTTCCGATTCAATTGAACGACCTGATTTATTTTCTCCAAGGTCAGAGCTCGAGCCTCGTTCATTCGAGGCCACTGCGGTAGGATTTTTCTCCGTAACGGAACGCGATTTTTCATTTGTTTCCGGTTTGTCACGTGACTCAGCGTTGATTCTGGGCTCGTTGTCTCTCTCAGTAGCGCGAGGCTCATCGTGACGAAACTCGTAAGTTTTGACGTTATGTTGAACCGGAAACGAAGGAGGCCAAGGTGAAATATCAATTTTTTCGACGCTCGTAATCGTCAATTCGTTGCGAATGTCAACGCGAGGACCTTCTTGAACTTTAAAACTTTTGCACGGAGTTTGATCCTCTTGTTTATTAGAATTTATGGATTTTTCCGAAATTTTCGTTTTTGTATTTTCCTCTCGAAGTGCTTGCTGCGATTTTTTGTCCTTGCAATGTGGACGCGTAGGATTTGAAAAATTTTCAATCGGTTTTACGTTTACGTCTAGAGGATTAATTGTTTTTTTATTTTTCGTCATAATCCTCCGTGACGTTTTCACTTTTCCATAAAGTTCACTATTATCTTCCACGATCTGTCTGTTCCATCGTTGACGCACTTCCGGTTTATAAGGTTTTACCAGCGTCGGACGTCTCGCTGTGATTCTCGTGAAAATTCTGCCGGATTCGTTTGCCTCGTGAAATCTCGTCGCCACGACGTCACGAATGTACAGCGATTCGTCGTCCTCTGATTTTATTCCTGCAGATCTGAAAAGCCAATAATATCCGTTTTTTATTTCAAGCTCAAAATTAAATATAAAAAAATATTTTTTCAAAAAAATCATTCATTTTTCTTTGCTTTCTGAAGAATTTTATTTACCTGGCGGAGGAATCGCGCTCGGGGCTCGAGTGAACGTCATAAGTGGCTTCCAGAATTTTCTTCTGAGCTTCTTTGATCAATTTCTCAGCGTTTTCCAAAGCATTCAGAGTTTCCGGACTGTAGAGCGGGCTCTCCGAAACTTGTGTCTGCACCTTTTTCTTTAATTTTCGCTAAACATCAAAGAAACAATTCAAAAAATATGGTAACGAGTGTAACTTTAATAGAAATCATTGAAAAAAAAATATTTTTAATAAGAAAAAGATTATTTCATTGCACACGCAATGTTTTTTGTATAATTCGCGTACGAGGATTGCACCGAGGTCAGATAAAAATGCCTAGATTTGTACAAACGTTAAGAAAATATGGATTTTTTTTTCTCTCGATAACGTACCGGCAAATAATCTTGAAAATGTTGCCTCATGTCACTCCGAATTGTGTGATTTACGAGTGAGCCACGATTGTCAGCCCTACCAACTCGTGGCGACGATCGATCCAGTGAGCGAGTTCGCACGTGAGAAACGACCTCACGTTTATTCGGGCCGGTCGTTTGCCTGTCAGCTGCGCTCCGGCTCGTACTACAAAACGATCGAGGCTTTTCGTTGTTGCGCATTACCGAAGCTTCCGGCTGTGACTCGGTTCGTGGGCTTCTGAAAAAAAAAAGAAATAATTCTATAAGAAAATGGTTTTTCTGATTCATTTTTTAAACACTCGTTCGTTAAATTATATTTCTATAATTTTACATAAAATATTTAGCGATTGAAATTATTGTAAAATAGTTTGGCTGTTTGAACGATAAAAAACGAACAAATTGAAAGAATAATAAAAATAATTGTAAGTTGGAAGGAAACTTTTGGAGTCGGTCAATCGAAAAATACAAATTTGAATGACTTTAAAAGTAATTTTTCTATGCGGCTACGTCATATTGACTCCCCTATTGGTATCGTCAACGCCGTTACGAGAGACTCGATATTGATTCTTAAAGGGAATGTACGTAGGTAGACTGGAGGCAATTAGGATTTTAAAAAATTCATTGTACCGAGTCAGGACGAATAACGATTATATCCAACAATGGGAACAATAATTTAATGGGCGAATAAATATGATCGTTCGAGCGCGTATAATTTCATTGTTCATTGAAACAATGAAGTTTATCGCGGAGATAAGACGAGACGATTAAAGTGGATGTGGCACAGTGACGAACGAGGGCCTCGTTATTGTTTATTCTTGTTATTATTTCTGGAAAATTGACGTTACGAAAATTGGGGTGTAATTTGAAAAAATTTAACGAAATTATCGAGTTGATCATGCGAGTAAACCGATTGAATTGAATTATTGTTTTTATTGATAAAATGACGAAATTAAGGACCGAAATAATGAGCGAGAGAGAGAGAACAATGATATTTTCTTTCTTCAATACGATGAAATACGGAGAATTTGAATTGTTGAATTCATACGATCGTGTCGTAAGGGTTGTAGGAAGCGGGAGTTGAAAAAAAAACATGGTGAGCAGGTGTATTGACCCTTAAAGCAGAAAGGTGATTTTGCATGAGAACGTGAGTCGAGGCATTGAGACACTGCCAAGTTATCATTATAAATTCAAGACAGTTTGGCTCTATGAAAAGCTCTAGACTCAGATAAAATACCAAAACGAATATGTATTAGGGAGAATTCATTAAGAAGTGGATATCACGAGAAAAGATTCGTTTAAGCGTCAAATAATTCAGTTAAATGCTCGGTTATCAAAGGAAGAATAATTCATATAGCCGTTGAGACGGGACAATTTTATTCATACGAAAGTAGAACAAGGCAAAAGTGAAGCGCGATTCGTATTAAAGTGGCAATTAGCATAGTTTTAATAACAGAAATCTATTTCGATCGACCAAATATTCGATGCGGACACGTCAGAGAGATTCTCTCGAAATTACGTTATTGTTTATGTTTTATTTTTTTTTTTTCATCATTTTTCAAATCAGTATTGCTCGGTCGTTACTTTTTTTCTTTTTTTTCTTGTATATAATATCGAAAAATCGCGTGCATTCCCTTTAGGTTTCGAACCTTTCCACCTCATTCCAGCTCAAAGTAATCCGAGAGTTCGGAGTACTAGAGCTGTGTCTGGACCCAGTCGATCAATATTACGCGCACGTTTCGCTCTCTCTCTCTCCTCCATTCGCGGCTCTTGCTCCCTCACGCAATTCAACCAACCCCACCTGACTATTGGAATTGATTTTTTTTCCCTTCGAGTCTTCGACGCTCTCCCCTTTGTTCTATATATCTATCGATAGGAAATGTGCTGTTATCGTACCGAATTGCGCAGTTATCAAACCTCGACGATGTACCATCGTTAATTGGCATTGACGATTATGAGAATCTTCTTGAAATATTTGAAAAGAAATATAATGAAAATTTGGTACCATTTTAAGATTCACGAGTTACCAAAAATAAAAACAAAACTTTCGTCAAACGTGGAAAATATTAAATTTTTAGATCTTCGAGTTCGGAATATTTTTTTTTGGTTTTTTTTGGCTTTTTTTTTTATTAAAGGAAATCGTCAACGTGAAAGTTTAAAATGATTATTATTCGAAGAGAAAATTGAATTCGGCTAAAGACCGATAATTGAGTCGGAAAATAAAATTTTTCGAATTGTCATCTGAATTTGTTTTTTTTTATCCGAAGAATGGAAAGAATGGGAAAGAGGGTTTTTGACAGGCGTTGAAAATAAATAGACAAACAATTGAAAATTTTGTTACACATCAACACATATATTTTTGCTTTTTTTGCATGTTTGCGTACATACGATAAACAGTACAATGTTACACGACGTTTGTTTATTTCGTTTTTATTTTTTCATCAAAGTTATAATACACTAGAAAGTTGTTTCATTTTATGTTTATGCTTTTGTTTGTCGTTTATAATTAATTGATTTTTTTTTTTTTATTTTTATTCTTTTACTTATTTTGCTCTCCATCGTTTGTCCGACTACTACAAATTGCTACTTTCTCGAGTCCATTGAAAATCCTTTTATTTTTATGTTACTTTTATTTTTTTATTTTTTATTTTCTTCATATTTGTGTTTTCGTATGCATGGCGGTATACAATAAGAGTCATATGTATAGAAAGAACAAAAAAATAAATGGAGCTTTTCGGCAAGTCACAGCGCACAATTTTAATTGGTGTTTATTAAAAATTCGATAGGCTAAGAATTTGACAGTAAGATTTTTTCGTTTTATTTTATTATTATTTTATTTTATTTTTTCCAAGTCTCGCACACGGCGAAGACGAAAGCTCGACGAGTTCAAAATACGTTCTGCGTTCAACCGTTTAGGGGGGGAGGGGGGGGGGGGGGGGGGGGAGAAAAAAAATGAATTGAAAAATGGTTTCAAGTTCAATTGTCGGTTTCAACAGCGAGAGATAAAAGTTTCGAGAGCATATGTTTTCGACGAAACGTTACGAGAAACCGTTCGATTTCCAATTACCATTTGGATAAACGGGCCAAAAGAATGAAATATTTTACTGATCAAGAATAATTGAGTGATAATTTTGAGAGCTTGACAAAAGTAAACAAAAAAAATCATAACTTCGTAAATCTTGCAAGAAACTGAAAAGTCCTAGTTTTGTCAAGCATTTCGGTAAAGTTTCAAAATAATAGAGGAAAAATAAAAACATGATATACAAGTATAAAAAAAAAACTATTTTTAGACAACTTTGTCGATTCGTATTTCGTCGGTTATCCGAGATATGACTCTGAATTTCGTTAATATTCGTGATTAATGTTGAGCCCACGGAAAGGAAACGGGTTCAGAGGATAGGAACTACCGATGAAGAGACTCAGAAGACGAGAATTATTTCAGGAGATTGATCTCAAAAATGTATTTTGTTTATCTCATTTTTTATTATCAAATTTTCATATCAATAGTTATAATACCAAAAAAACAAAAGCGATTCGTTTGATAGCTTCGTGGGATTGATCGTCCTCGGGGGGTTGGTCTCTTCATCGTTCTTCGCTGAAATATCGGTGTACATACGTTTCGTTAATGTTTTTTATTTTGGATTATACGATGCGAAAAAAGTTTCTTTCTGTATTTATTTTTGTTTGTTTTTTTTTTTTTTAAATATATAATCTGTTCGATTATTCATCTCACCATATGTCTCGCTCTTTTTTAATTTTCATTCGTCGTTTTGTGCCTGATGGAACGCGATTAAAAAAAGTTTTTTCTATCGAATAGCAACGGTTTGAGAGGGAAAAACAAAGGGAAAGAATGCGTCACAAACGCAAATTTTCTTTCCGTTTGCTCTCTCTCTCTCTCTCTTTCTTTCTTTCTCTCGGTCTCTCGCTTTATGTATTTATATATATGCTATATGTATATATATATTTCTAACATGACGCTGTTTCTTTGTTTATACGCTTAGAAATTAAGTTACATACATATCCTAAATGTTTTATTTTTTTTTTTTTTTCGTCCTGCCGATTTCCGTCTGTACAAATATATACAAAGAAGGAAAGAAAAAGGAAAAAAGAGAAAAACAAAAGACGAGCCGCTCGCTGTCCAGGGCTCTCTACGAAGCGAAAAGAGACTTCGACTCTCTCTCTCTCTCTCTCTCTCCTCTCGCTCTCTCAAACACACACGAAATGTCGCTCTCGCGAAATTCATCACAATATTATTCATTCTCACGAATCTTATTAATATCACGCTTATATACTTTCTCACTGTTTACGAAAATAGGATAAAAAAAAAGGGAGAGAGAAAAAAAAAATCTAAAAGAAAGAAATAATGTAAGAACGATGAAAACGAAAGTGGATAAGAGAAAAATACACGTCCCTGGGCGGCAGCAAAACTTGTTCTCTTCGTTACATTCTTTTTTTTTCTTTTTTATTACTTTTTTTTTTTAACTTTTTTATTAGTATTTTTTTTTTTTTCTGACATAGCGAGTGTGTGGTTCCTATTCGTCGGGCGTACCTTTCTTCATCGGTAAAAATGAAAAATTCAAAAGGGCCCTTCTTCCTCCCTCATACATATAAAAACCCTATCGTTAAAAGTAAAAAGAGAAAAAATCAGCGAAAAACAAAAGAGAAATGAAAAAAAAAAAAAAAAAATTAAGGAAAGATTCCAACGACAACCGCGCGGAAGAACCAACTCGTGTTTTCATTTTCGTTTCGCTCTCGATTTTATTTATTTATATTGTTTTTTTTTTTTTTCTTTTTCTTTTCGAGCCCTCTCCGTCGCACTTCGCAACTATATCGACGAACATCAATTTGGGCCCTGAGAATGGACTAAAATTGTGCGTCGTTTATCAAGATTTTTACGAATATTAAAAAACTGTATAAAAACAAATAGAAACAAATGCGCGTTTGATGGGAGAAAAATGAGGTGATTCCTCGTTTTCGTACTTTCTTCCCCTCGCCTCTCTTCGTTTCTATATTTTTATCGTAAAAGTCTCGATTCAATAGTACATTATGCAATATATTATTTATAATTTAGATCAATTCGATGAACGAACAAACTCGAAAGAAACGAAGTCGAACTTAAGCGTTGAGAGTTAAAAAAAAATACAAAAACAAAAAAAAAACAAATCTATTTTCCTGCGCTCTTCTGTTCCTTACTGTTTTTTTTTCTTTTGTACATTCGAGAAATGGTTACACCTTTTTAGTCATACGCTTTATCAATTAATATCATATGTACACATATACAGAATGTACAGAAAAAGAGAAAAGCCATCTCTCGCGCATTTTCATTAATTCGTTATTTATACTTCTTCATCTTCGTTTTTCCCCTTTGTTCTCCATGAATTTCAATCGTACGCGTACAATTTATACGAGAAAATCTGTATTCTGCGATCGCTAAAAGTGCTGCGAGTGTGTGTGTATTTGTGTGAATAGAAAAGAACAAAAAAACCGTCGTGAACTGCGTGAAAAAATCTTACGACGGATAAAAGTGTACGAATAACAATTTTTTTTCTTTCTCACTTTATTTTTAATACGTTAGTTAGTTAAAAATCGAACGCGCCCAAGAAAAGCGTGTATCGAATCGTCCAGATGAGGAGAAAAACATAGTTTTGTCCCATCGACCGTCTTCGGTGCTGGTCGTTGAAAAAATACAAATTTATTTTTTTCGTTTTTCCAACTTTTTCTTCGTAATCTCGCAAGAGACAAATAGGCGATCAAGCCTGAATACAATAATCCAAATTTCTTCGGTACGGGAATTTCGCAATTAAAAAGTCGAACGATTTGCGTCGATGAAGACAAGCCCGTACGAAAGAGAAGAAATATAAAAATAATAATAATAAAAATTAAAAAAAAAAACGTCCAAGAACGAAACGAAAATTGGCAAATATTTAAATGAAAGACTTCACTCCGCGCCGTCCTCGTTTTGTCGCTGCGCGACAAATCCAAATATATACATACAATATACACCTCTCGCTCGTCTCGCTCGAAGATGCGCCAGTACGCAAATTAGCCGAAGACTCCTTCTCAAATGCCAACTGTACACGTTCGTTTCTTCGGCACATTGAAAATGTTTTTTTTTTTGTTCTTTCAATTTTTTTTTTTCATTTAATGTGTATCTCCACTTCGATCTCTCAATTTTTTGCTGCTTTCCCCGATAGTCCAAGAGATCCGGGTATTGTAAAAAATTATAATGAAACAGAGCAGGAAGAAAAAAAACTCAATATCGACGTTGAAATGGAGAAAAAAAAGGAACGAAAAATATAAAACTTTTTTAATAACTCTCTGTAAAAAAGACACTGAGAAAAACGAAAAAAAAAAAATATACGTCTATTGTGATATATGTATTCGTGTGTAGATTTATATATACATAAGTATTTATAACCCGGATCTCGGGATCACAGCAACAACAATATAACGCGCGTTTATTTTCAATTTCACGTCAACGTCTTCGGCTCTAACTCGTTAATTTGGTTGGCCCATAATTTATTATCTCTTTAATAAGATTTCTCCTGCAATTAATCGCTCCCTCAATCCGGTTGGGAGACCGTATCAATATTTTTATTCCTCTTTCCGAGCCAACCAAATTCGTCCTCGACTGTGCTTTACCAAAAGTTTTGTCCGGTGGAGCCCTTCACGGTTTTCCACCGAAACATTTCTCCTAACTCTTCATCATCTTCGGACTTCTCGCTGCTCTCGATGGCACAACAATTTTAGACTTTTTTTTAATCTTCTGCTTGTTCTCGTTTGTTCGCTCAAGTTGCGCATCGCCAATGATGAAGAGCGGATTTGAAAATTTGAGCCTCGAAAAAAACCAACGGTTATTGACTGAGGTCCCTTTAAGTCTCACGCTCCTTTTTTACCTTCAGACCTGTGCTAGCAGTGTCCTCCGCTAGGATGGTCGCTATTTCACCCTGCATAAATGCCCACGGTACTTGACTGTCAGCCAGTGGACATTTCTCACCGCTCGGACAATAAACCTGCAACGACAACATTTCTCATTCATTTTCATTCCATTGATATCAATTATTTATATTATCATTATTTCAATTATTATCAGTTGAATGGTTTTTCGTTCGACTCTTCGGTACGCAAATTTTGCATTAATTCCACGAGAACCGAATTACATTTGGTTTAATACTAAAACGTAATAATTTCTCTTGAAAAGATGATCCTCGAAATCATTTCGTGGTTTCGGTAATTATATCAATACAATTCGAAATAATTTTATCAAATTTGGACAAATTTCGTTCAGTTTTTTTTCGGATGAATAATAATCTTCTGACACGATAATAAGATTCAGTCAAACTCGTTTCTCTACGTCTTTAAATGAAAAAACGGTGTGCGATAAAGTTGCAACAAAAACTCTAAAACGACACAAACGTGAATATAAAAAAAAAAAAAATTCTAATGAAAGATGACGTGCCGAAAGACTAGAAATTGGTGATGCTGAAGTAAGAATTCGTGTGATTCGATTGATAATATTCGAGGAAATTTACCTCAGAGCCTGCACCCTGCCTCTTTATACTGTCACGGCTGCAGGGAAAGCAGAATTTGTGATGGGGAACACTGGGGCACTGTACGAAATGGGTGTCCTCGAGACGTCCCTGGCACAGTGTACATTTGAGAGCCGGAGCTGTTACCGGTTCCGTACCGGCCGTTGTTGGCTGCGTCGTCGCGCCTTCGGACGAGGTCATCACCGTTGTCGAGGACACGTGCCTGGAGCTCGAACTGCTTGATCTTCTGCCCGATCCTGAGCCTGAAATTCAAAAACGAATTATGAAAAGAATCAAATTTCATTGGTAAATGAGGAGAAAAGATTTTTAATGAAATATCCAAGGTTCGCGTCATTGGAAATAAATATTCGTGTGGACTTTTCTACGATTCAGTAATTGAAATTTGGAGAGAGAAAAAAAAATGGATAATTCTTGCAAATTTACGAGTTTCGTTCAAGAATACAATTGAGATACAAAAAAAAAACTACAGTATTTTAGGTGAATATCGACGTTGTGAGTAACAATCTTTTTGAATAAATTACCTGAACTGTTAGGACTGTGCTGTGAGCCTCTGGAAACACTTCGTTGCTGAGCATTGGAGGCTGTCGTGGGTGGGCTTCTGCTCGTCGGGCTCGGATTGTTAGGTGGTTGTGGCACTGGTTCGGGAGACGTAAGTGTATCGGCTACGGACATAAGAGCCGCCATTGGGGAAGGTCCGCTCCCCGTACCCTGTTGCAAATAAAAACAAAATTATTATCCAACATTTTCAATACCATTTCTCCCCATAATAATTACAAATGGACAGAAAAAAAAAAGATAATTGAGAAACTCGTAACGTATCACTCTGAATCGTTTTCATCAAGGAAGAGCGTTTTATGACTCATAAAAAAAATTCGAAAAAAAAAAAAACAACTGATCAATCCTCAAATTAGTGGATTATACCAGTCTTTTAATTATTGTGTTCTGACAGCAAGAAGAAAAAAAAATAAAAACTGCAGAGTGAAATAAGAACAAACCTGATGATGATTAGACTGTGGATTTCCTATACCGGGTTCCTGGTTCGGTGGAGGTGGTGGAGGAGGGCTAGTTCTAGGACGAAGTGGCGATCCGCCACCACCGTTCGTCGCAACATTTGCTGGTGCGAGAGGAATCGAGGGTCCTACATAGCCGCCTGGAATCGAAACAAGAATCAATTTAGAAAACCATTCTGTCATTCCGACAATTTTCATAATAAATATCATTAATAAAGATTGAATCTCAAGATCCAATTGTTTTATAACTTGAAAGAACGAAATTGTAAAATCGTTGAATTATCAACTCGGTAAGCTTTTTTTTTTATCAGTTGTTCATTCATTTATGAAGTTTAAATGAAAAAAAAAAAAAAAAAAAGAAATGTATGACAGGACTGTTTTACTCTTTCGAGTGCAGCCTCGAGAAGATTAAAGCGTCGAGATAAAGTTATCTTGGGCTCGTGATTTCTCATCAGACTTTTAAAATAGATCGACGATGCATAAAAAAGAAGAAATGATAAGATGGAAGTGAGGTTTTTTATTTTTCGTATTCGAAGAATCGAGTAAAAAAAGAAACATTCATAAATACTTTATAAGACGTTCACAACTGGATTATTAAAGAAAAAAAGAAAAATAAATATCCCCGCCAATAATTAACTAGAGTGAGAAATAATGGTTGTTAAATATTGGTGAATCGGTGCAGCACTGATACACGATGAATTGAATATTGCAACGAGAAATATATTTCTCGTTAAACCGGTTTCTCGAATCTCGATCATATATGTGAAAAAAAAAAAAAAAAAAAAAAAAAACGGCCGATGAATACGTGTGTGCGTCCGTGTGCACGTGCATAATAAAATTATACGCAGCTAGTATTCACTTCCTATGAATAATAAAGTAGCGTATTTCAGTTGGATCGTGACGTATGCGATATCCGAGACCGATATAGAATGAGACGCTTATGGATGTTCCGAGTGAGATAACGTGACGGAAATAAGGAGGAATGATAGCGAAGTTTATGTCGAAAGAATCACGACATCGAGACACGTTTTTTTTTTCTTTTTTTTTTTACTTTCGATCGTTGCTTCTTTTGAACTTTTTTTCTCATATTCTTAACGTATTAACTTTATTACTGTTATTATTTGAGGCTTCGACCACGACCTACGAAAAGGCCTCGGACAAACGGAAAATATGAATATCGAGTTATTACTTGGGTGCTCTGACGGGGATAGGCTTTTTTATGATTCTCTCTAAAATGACGTTATTCAATTGCTCACCGGCCTTGACGCGGATACAGAAAATTTTCGTCAAATTTTCCTTAAATTATTATTCATATAATTTTTTTTTTTTTTTCCTCATTTTTCTCGATTCTCCCGAGAAGTTGAGGCAACCCGGAAAAAACTTCAAGGTCGACGAATTCGTTCACTTTCACGTGGTCGGTGACGTTTCAGTGATGATTTAAATTTTCAAAATTCAAAGTTTTTCAATGAGAATCTCGGACATTTTATTTTGTCAATTCGTTTTGCGTTCGTTGGAGAAGCATCAGTGAACAAAAATGTGATATTCGCTGGAAAAAGAAAAAAAATAAACGATAGATAACGTTATCGAATCGGTAACTACAGAAACGTGTCATCGAATAATTTTGAAAAGTGAAAAATGACAATGTTTCGAAAAAGATTATGGTGAAATGGATGCGCTCGGGAGTCACGTTTACGGATAATCGTTACGATTCGAAGTGTTACATCGAGACCACGACCTAGGAGAGAGAGAAAAAGAGGTAACGAGTCGACAAAAAAAAGTCACGTACGGAAAGAGAGAGGCCAGGAATCTCAGGAGGATGAGGCGACTCGGTAAATTGGCTGTATCGCGAGAAAAGGGAGGGGGGCAAATAAAAATAAAGTAAGCGCGAGTGTAGCCCGAGGAGAGAGAGAGAAACGTGCGCTGCTCACGAACGAGAAGCGATGATGCTTTTAGAGGAGAGCACGCAAACCGCACGTTGGAACATGTGACCGGTATTTTTCCGTGACGACTGCCTTCCGAAGCCGGCTCTCTCGACAAGCATCGAGACCGCTTCTCTGTATTCCAACTTCGTACACGTATATATTCATAAAATACACACAAATTCTTTAAATACGTGTATAGATTAATATTAAGATTCGTGCGTGTTAACGTTCACGATCTTTCGCGTGTCTCGCTTTCCAAATATAATTTCATCATTTCGCACGAATAATCACAGTTTGATCGACGAACACGTGCCCCCGCTTATATTCGTCTGGAATTTAGAATCGTTGCTGCTCTCCAGTTTTATCAAATTTTTTTTACAATCAAACACCTATTCAATATTTGTCTAAAAGAGAACAAAAAATTCGTATCGAGTTTTCGTTCGAATTTGAAAAGAAAAAAAAAACCAATATTTCCATACGATAACAGCAAATTGATAATAAATATTTCGACGGAACCGTTCCATTGAGACTGAGAAGCACCGATGAACAAAATTTTTCCCGCGATTATCAAATTTATCCGCGAGTTTGAACAATTGTGAAAAATTGACAAAAAATGTTAAAAATTCATTTAAAAATGATTAAATCGAGTCGAGAGCCTCGTGTGAATTACGCATGAATAATTGAGTTGTAGAAAATGTTAACGCAAAAGATAAGGATTCATGATGAAAATGAAGAAATTCATTGCGCGCGTCGTGAATTTCTCAAATATAGTATCCAAAGTTTAAACGTCAACGGAGGAGAGATAAGGAGACGGATTTTTAATGGAAAAACACTGTATGCGAGTGTCTTGATACCGAAATACTTATTTTTCCTAGTATAATGTATACACGTCGCATGGAGAATGCGAAAGAAAAAAAAGAGAAAAAAAAAAGAAAAAGAAAAAAAAAAAAGAGGTAAAAGAGCCAACAAGTATCGTTCGTGCGATAATGTGCCAAGTATAGCTATACATATACAAAGACGATACGATAGCATGATGGGAGATACGTGCGTACCAGTGGCACACAAGAGACCGCGTGTGTGCACGCAAGCAGCCCAAGAGCTGGGAGCGCGGGGCGCGAGGCGCGATGACGCGGCTATTGAGACGAACCGGAAGAGGGGAGAATCGAGAGACGGGCAGTAGGGGCGCGGGAGGAGAGGATACGAGAAGATGCGCGCGCACCGGCAACTACGCAGAGAGAAGCACGTAATCGAGCCGGCTGTTTCTCTGTTGCTGGAAGAGAGAGAAAGAGAGAGAGAGAGAGAGATAGTGGCAGGAAGAAGAAAATACGGAGAGAGAGCGAGAGAGAAAGAGTAAACAGAAGGGTTTCGTGTTGCGCGCACCAGTGTGTGGCTTAGTCACCGGTCGTTGCGTCGAGTAGTGGCCTTGTTTCAAAAGTACGAGCCATCGCCGTTAACGTCGCTGCTAACGGGGGCTCTACGCGTCGTTTTTCTCGACGCGTATTCCTTCTGCTCTCGAGTTAACAGCGAAACATTGTATTTTACGATGATTCCTTAAATAGGTATTTTTATATATTTGAAGCGAACGCGCGCGGCGGCCTCTCAGGTCGTCGATCGAGACATAAATTTATTATTATTATTTTTTTCAGCACTCGAGAGAGACTTTTGGAAAGGTATTTAAATTTCCCGCCAAAAATAGTGGTTAAAAATAAACGACGATTCATCGTTTCGGGAATTGAGAAATTGATGAAAATTATTGTTAAAAAATTTATTCGAGAGTAACGCAAACGAGAATTCTTATTTAAGAATATTTTTCAGTCTTTCTTCGTATCTTTATTTTTTATTTTTTTTTCTCTCTCAACATGGAAACGTTGACGCGTCGCGCACGAGCGAATGTGCGCGACGACGCGTCGATACTATATTCTTTCCTCGACAACGATAACGCGCGTCGTCGTTACACCACCGAGAAAGCCTTATTTTTCTCTCCAGACTAAAAGAAATATATACGCGTATACCGAAGGGAAGAGAAGACAAAACACAACAGAGGACGACGCCATTGCTCCGAGACGTTCGCCACGCTTAGTAACTGCCAATGTGTCTCTCTCGGCTCTCGCGCCCGATTATGCTCTAAGAAAACGCAGAATGACGCAACGATCTCCGAAGCCACGGGCGATAACGTTCGAATATTTGCGAACATCTTATGCGTCGGTGTCTCGGATTTCCTTCCTCTCAAAACTTCCTTTTTTTTTTTTCAACAATCGACAAATCTCGTTTATACTAATTCATAGTAAATTTTCGAGGTTCTTTTTTAATTGGCAAAATATATTTTGAGCACTTTTGAAACTTATAAAAAAATAAATAAAAAATATTTGATCGGAATTCTTTGAAATTGTTGGTTTTCATATTTTTACAAATTGTTAAAATAAAGTTCGAAAGAATGATGAAAAGAAAAAAAAATGTCATTTAACGTCACGTAATTACGGTTGGCCTGGTATCGTTTAAACGTCACGGAAAGTGACGTTTTTTTTTTTTTTTCCCCAAGACTGCATTTTTTTCGTTCAATGACCTACTCTACGCGTTCGCTGGACAAGGTGTACAATGTGTTCCGCGAACGACGTAGCGTGTAATAAGCGTTTTTACTTGGCCAAGCAGTCACGATAACGATTTACAGAGACAAGTTTTAAAATAGGTTTTGCTAATATAATTATTGCTATTGGTACAACTATTATTATTATTGGTGGCGTGTCGCGGGTCGAGAGAATGGAAAATGCGAGGAAAAGGAGTTGAGATATTGGAAAAATGAAATTAGGTTACTCGAGAATTGAGTTTGTATATTTTTCATCGGTTATTATTATTTACGAGCGAATCGTTCTCTTTTTCTTTGTTGTTGTACGAGGTGAGACTGATAATTCGGTATATTTACAGAACCATTGATTGACCGAGGTGTGGTACGAGGCTTTGTATGCACGAGATTCGTACGTGAGTATCACGAGTTTCGAATCGGGCCGCAGCAGTTTAATATTATTTTTGTGATATCTCTCGGAATAATTTTTCGTTTCTGTAATCAATAATTTTTTTGCGAAATCTTTTTGATTCATCGGAATCGTGAGTTTCGTTATCATTCTTTTCTTTTTTTGTCTTTCATTTCGATTCATCGGTGTACTAATTAGTTGTTTTTTTTTCTTCCTGATTTTACACGAGTCAAGAGTTACTTTCCATCGTTGGGTATGTTTTCTCTATTTATTTTGAGACAGGAGAAGGCAATTTATCGCCGGAAAGACGGGACTCAGGGGTCTATTTTCGAGGATACAAAATCCCTGTGTATTAGTAGGAGCAAAAATTTCAACGCGGTGGCATCGAGTCGATGCTAAAAGCGTTTACTCACGTTGAGGAAACGCTTTTAGCATCGATTCAAAAGATTCGTCGAAATAAAATTTCAATTCTTTCGAACGGTATTTAAGATTCGATGATTTTTTTTTCACGGTACTTAATAATCGAGTTTTGTCTGGTGTTCGGGGAGAATTCGATATCGTCGTTCGAAGAGTACCGTTGAAATTATTCGAGTCGATAAATGGACGAGAGCGCGTTCGACGACTCCTTTTTTTTCTCTTTTCTCTCCTCTGAGTATTTAGCCCCGCGGAGTCGATATAACGGTAATTAACGTGGCTCTCATTCATGAAATCACACACATAAATCGAGTTTGCGTAATATCCTCGGGTCGTTTATTTCGAGACGAGGGAGGAAGGGGGAGACAAAATTACCTGTCAGCTGAGAAAGTTTTTGACGCGGCTCCCGTGCTAAGCTCTTTCGGCTTTTTCACTTTATTGCGGATCCCCGTTTTCCAACGGGCATCCAATTCTTCTCTTTTTTTTTTTTTATGGTCTAACGGTTTAGAGTCGACGGTAAAATTGAGAAGGTCAGGAACGAACGGAAGTCAGGCCTTACGGAGAAATGAACTTTTAGTGTGCTGAACATACCTTCTGATAATTATAGGTATTTATCATTTTCACCGAGTCTCCGATCGATGATTCGCTCTCACGCGCTCGAGTCGAGTCGAATGCAGCTGAATTTCTGTATTTCCTTTTTTTTTTTTTTTTTAAGGAGGTTAGCTACACACAACAATGTTGCCATGTTAAAAGCATAGGAAAATTCGAAATGATTAAAATTTAATGAATTTTGGTGAGCATATTCTTTTGGATTAAATATGAATATAAAAATTTTTCAAGATTTTTCTTTCACATAGTTTTCGAGTAATTTAACACTAGAGTTTACATCCGTAAGCATAGGATTCCGATATATATAGGTATATCTTTTGTATATTCTAAACTCCAATTATTCGACAACTATGTAGACGAAAAATTTGAAAAAATTTGTGTCATTGCAGTTGATGCTAAAGAATGTTATCACTAAATTTTATTACATTCTTATCATATTGTCGTATGTAGCCACCCTCCTTAATTTCTTTTGCTTACATCTGCGTCAAAAATAGCATGAAATATTCGGGTTTTTTTTTGACATTCCTCGAATATATGAGAATTGAAGAAAGAAGCTTCGGAGACGATTACAAAAATAACGATACGAGTGTTTAATACTTTTTTTATGATAGGACAGAAGAGGGGGGGGGGGGGGGCAGACGAAAATAGCAAGTAGAGAATGGAATGAAATGAGAGAAATTAAAACGAGGGCAAAATATCCTTCGTTAATTCTTGTGGAACTCGTTTTAAACGAGCGAGCGACTGTTCGATCGAAGTTTAAATTGTCCGATCGCGTTCGTCAGAGAGATAAAAAAAAAATCACTGATACGTACGTATATTTATCGGACGTTTTTAAATCAGCGAACGAAACGTATAACCGACCAAGATAAACGCGAGAATCGTTATCGTTCTTTGATTACACACATGTCGTTACGCATTATCGTGACGAAAATAAAAGCGCGCGGAGATGGAACGAAAAAAGAAAAAAAAAACGAAAAAAAAAAAGAGAGTAACGACACGCGGCAAAAAACAACATGCTCGTGAGTCATCGAAATGAGGCGTAGAATCGAGCTATATTTGTTCGACTTTCTCGTCGGATTAGAGGATTGAAAAACATCGAGTACGTCGCGATAAATTATATAACTAGAAATATTTGTAGAAAAAAATAATAATAATAATAAATTAATGTAGAAAATAGGAAAATAAATTCAGATCGATTCGATTCGCGTGAGATTTTCTAAATTCGAATAAATCTGAGATTAAATTTCTGAAATAAAGTGACGAGGAAAGCGATGAATTTTTATCAAAATTCTTTCTTTTCCCAAAGTCTATTTTTTCGGTCCCCGCTCGATTCGGGAGAAAAAAAATGGTTAAACGATAGATAATTTTACACTTGGAACGCGAAATGATTTTTTGGCATGCCAAAAGTAATTTTCATGAGTATTATTATCCCGATTGAATTGACAAGATAATGTACGAGAATTGATCGATCGAAGTGGTTCGAAGAGAGCACGAGCTCATCACTCAGCTGGTTGATGTCGAGGCTCGTGCTACGAGGGGCAAAGAGCCTGAGCGAGGGAGGGAGGAAGGGAGAGGGTGAACTCGTAAGGGGAACGATTCGTGCTATTATCGTTGTCGAATCGACGTCGGAGGGGACCCGCGCGCCATTCATTGGTCTAAATATAAGCGTCAAAGTTTAGTCGAGTGCGTGTTTGTCCGATACGTTTGTACACGTTTATCCGAGCTTGCAAATATCTCTCTCTCTCTCTCTCTCTCTCTCTCTCTCTCTGCGTGTAAGAGCGTGTGACGTCACGTTTTCTCGTCTCTCGGACGTCACGTTGAGAGGACCTTGCTCGCCGGCATCGTGTTCTCGCTCTCTCGACTCTCATTTTTCTCAATCTTTTTTCAATTTTTCTCTCTTCCTGCTTCTTTTCGGATGGCCCTATCGCGCGTGTGACACCATAAACTCACTGGAGCTTTGTCCTCGTCTCTCTCACTCTTGCTCACGTATATTTTCATTACTGTCACATCGACAGCTGTCAAATGACAATTTTTTTCTACAAATTCCTCGTAATCAAGCTCCTTTCAAATTATTTCGCGCTTTTTTAGCCTATTCCGTGAAACATTTATAAATTGCTGATAACGATTAAAAATTGATTTTTGTAAGATTTCGGAAAAAGAATTTAAAAAATTTATTTTTCGTAAAGAAACAAAATTTACTAAAGTGCCGATTATCGTTCTCAAATGTCTCGGGGAAAAAAGATCGAAGAAACGAGAGAATTTTGACGCGAAACGAGGCGTTTTTTTTTTTCCAGAAGTTGACAGTAAGCTAGCTCATATAATTCTATTCTCGGATAATAACTCGAAGCGATAAACGCGTTTCGGTGTAGCAGGGGGGGGGGGGGGGGGGGTCGCGTCGAATGAAAAAAACGATTCACAACGAAGGAGTTTGTGCCAAAGAAATAATGTTGACCCCGGGGTCAGAGTAGCTGACGATACATAAACACGTCACGCCTACGAATTAACGCGAAAAACGTTGTCTCTTTTTTTGGGACGATTTTTTTTTTTTTTTATAAGAGGATCGTGAGACGAGAGATGAGAGTGAAATTTACGCGACTGTTTACTCATAAAAAGTCTCGATTTTCTGTTGTTTTATCTTCTTTTTTTTTTCGATGGAAGAAGAAAAACATGGAACTTCCGGTACGTAAAATAGAACGAAAGTGTTATGGTCGTTTTGACGATAAAATTTATTTCTTTTTTATTTTTTAATTTCATTTTTTTTTTTATCTTTATTTAACTTCATCAAGGTCAGCTCGAAATTTTGTTTACCGAGTACTCTTTCGTTGACAATAAAAAGTATTTTTCTCTTCGAATTTTTCAACGTTCGAGACACTGTTTTCGTCTATTTCTCAGCTGTTTAAATAACGTTTGTTTAATCAGATAAAACACTTTCCTCTATCAAGCGAAATATTCCTCTTTAGACTTATTTTTTTTTCTTCTTGCTCTTGTGTCAATGGCCATTAAATAATTTTAGACACGTGGATCGCTCATTCGAAACAGTATTACGGAAAACATAAGCACAAATATTTCAATCGTCGAGGCAAAACGTTTATTCGAAATTCTGGTCAAGTGATTTTTTGGTCACAGAGGAATATCAATTAATCGCCATTCCTTGTTTTTTATATTTTTATTAACGAACCCTGGATACATACTCATTCGGCTTCGAACCAATCGATACTTTGTTTTCTCCATAAAATTCGAACCCCCCGAAAAAATGGCTCGAAATAAAAATATAGCGAGACGAAAAACTGGCAAATTAATGAAAAAATTCGAGCTCGTATATGACGATCGAACAATGCTAGATTCGATACAAACGTAGATTTTTAAAAATCGAAAATAGAGAAAAACTTAAGGCAACAAAAAAAGCAACAACTCACCATTAGCTTTGAAAGTGGTAGCAGTTTCGAAGCTCGGTGCTCTGACAGGATGTTTATCCTTATTTCTGTCTTGAACATAGCTGACAGCGAGTGATACAGCGGGTAGAGAGTCGCCGCGAGTGAGGGGAGGTCTAACGGGATGTTGTTCCTCGAGGGACAATCTTTTTTCGGGATGTTCATCGTCGTCGATCGATGGGAGACCGCGTTTTAATTGAGTGCTGCGATTGTGACTGAGATTAACGTGATGTGCTACAGCGGTCAAATGAGCGTTTGATATTCTAACGTTATTTCCGGCTCTGATGCCGTTCGAGATGTCATGAGAGGTGTCTTCGTGTCGGGCCATTTGTTGTTGCTGTTGGGCCTGTTGTGCCTGTTGCTGCTGCTGTTGTCTGCTCGCACCGCTATTGAAATCCGTTATTGAATTTCTATGGTGCGACAGTTGGGTGTAATTAGCGAGATTGTGATGTCGCGAGTGTGACTGGGCAGGGGCATTTTGTATCGGTAAAACGTCGATATTACCGCCACCGTTATGTTCGGCGTGGCCACCGCCGCCGGACGATCTGTAAGATTTAACCGCGACGCTCGGCCTGGTGTCTTGAAAGCCATGAGCTTTTTTCAACTGTTTAGCCGATTCGAGAACAACGTCTATGCGATCTGCACCCTCGTAATTCACGCAACCTCGGCATACCGGCTCAGAAAATTCCATTATCATTGCCCATGGCATACGCGGCAAATCGCACAAATAGCACTGCGTTCTTTTGCCCATCATCTTGACGTTTTTCAATTTTCTTACTGGTATCTTGAAATTTTGTCTCTTTTCACGCTTTTATTCGATAAAACGAAGCTTTGCGAGTTTTTAATTCGCAATTTTCTGACTTTTTTCTTTTTCTTGCCCTCTATTCCTGATTTTTTTTTTTTTTTTTTTTTTTTCTTCAGCTTTTCCTCGTGCACATAATCGTTTATACGCGTATCTAGCAGTAGATCACTCGAAGCATTATGAAATCGAGTTGTTCGAACGTCGCATGTGTTTGCTGATTAGAAACACTGAATATTTATCCATATTTTATCGTTTTATCAACAAAACGATAAACAATGCACCCCACGAGAACTCGTCTCACCGGCAACACAAACACGTACACAGAAACACGCGTAGAGAAGCACTGAGATAATTCACAGCTCGTAGGAAAAAAAATTGGAAAAAAAAAAAAGAAAAACGAACACGTACGAGATTCTTCTTGTTCCTTAAACCCGGAGGGCGGGAAAGGTGTAAACAACCGAATGAAAATATTCACGCAAAGCACAAACTTAATTTTTTTTTCCACGTTTTTTATGTGAAAGCTTGAAAAAAAAAAGAGACGAGAAATTTGGATGGCAACGCCGCCACGAAATTTCTTTAAAACCTCTCTCGTCTCGCTGATCTTCTCACGTTTCTCACACGGCGAGGGGAGGTTCTCAAGTTTCGTGTATTTCTTGCACGCACGCACGCACACACACACGCGGTAGGTTTTAACACAGAAGCGATTATGAGTGTCGAAGATATAAGAATCGTTGAAGAAAAACTGTGAAATTTAGATTCTTCATGAAAATTTTCACAAACGGCGAACAACGAACGAGCGAGAACGCGCGGCAGTTCGCGAGGAACAGCGAACGAGCGAGAAACGAGGGAGAGAAAAAAAAATGGCAAAGTACTCTCGTCGATGTTTTAGAAACTTCGAGACACCGGTGAGCAAATGTAAAAATAATTTTTTTTTTTTTATGCACGCACGATAAGACCCGTAAGATTGATCGACGCGAACGTTTAAAATAACGGGTTTAGAAAAACGAAGGGTTTATAAAGCGAAAAGACTTGGGTATACACGGACGGATATATATTTCCGAGAGCGATTTTCACGAACGTAACGAACCGGGAGACCAGCCGAGACGAACGCTCGAGAATGCGATGACTTGGTGGGCTCACGGGTGTCGGGGATATTCCCCCCCCTCAACTCCTCAGACCGTTCGCTGCTCGCCCTTCCCTACCCCCCTCCCGGCCCCTCTTGCCCCACCCGCGCCGTGACACACGAACCGTCCTCTATCGACCAATCGTCGTGCGTGGCGTCACGGCGTTCGACGTCACGATTCGCAAGAGCGCATGCGCAGCTGTTATTCGCAATTCCGTGGACTTTTTTTTCTCTCTCTCTCTCTCTTTTTTTTCCCTCACTCTTTCTCGCTTCGTGCGCTCGCCTGGGATCGAAGAAATTTTCGGTGGGGGGAGGGGGGGAGGAGAACACGTAGTCGTGCCCAGGCGATAACGTATACGTATATATTCGCGTATGGGGCATTCGGTCTCGAATTTTTCGACCAAGACGTTCGTAACGTTGACCTTTGCAATGAACTCTAATTTTCTTTCAATTTCATTAATTTAAATGTGTTGATTTTTTTTTTAATAAAATACTTTCGATTCGTTAACGGAAACGTACAGGATATTCAACGTCAAAAGTACCTTTTCGTTCAAGAATCGTCCATTTAATTCGATTTAGTAAACCGCATTGAAATATTTCCGTCAACAATTACTTTCCGGAACTTTTCTCCCCGAACATTTACCGGCAAACGATAAATACATGTTTTTCGTTAGCTCGCCAGTTCTTCGTGAAAAAAAAAATGGACGCCAACGACCTAGGTTATGCACCGAACAAACCGGAACGTTTTCCCCGGTTCAAAATCGTTTGATTTTCCAATCCTTGCGTAAGAGAGCCGACGATTTTCCTTTCCCTGGCACAAAGAATTCGCGAGAAACACGATTTGTTTATTCGGATAAAATGTTATACTTGACCTAGAAAGCCTCGTGTAATACATATATAAATACAAATATAGTAAGTCATAAGGTACTGGAGCGTAATTTAAAGCACCGGTGATCGAACGAGCGGGGAGGAGGGCTCAAAGGGCGAAGGGGGGGGGGGAGGGGAGGGGGTACACAGCCACCCGAAACGTTTCTCACTCTCTCGCGTCTACTCTTTCTTTGCGTCGTGCACAGGGTATCTTCGATATTATACCACGCTATAGCTTCACATACTACGCGTGTATGTCCTTATACATATATGGGGCCTTCCATGTAAAATCAGTCTCTTTGTTCGTAAAATCGTTCGATTACTTTCTCTGATATTTTTCGTTGTATCTTTTGCAGCGTTTTATCAGGCGGTTTTCCAGACGAAAAACTAATATTTCTTGTGAAATAAATTTAGAAAAATATTTGTTCTTAATTCGATTACAATGAGTCTCCATACTCTCGACGATTAACGTATTAACGTTGAAAAATATTGAATTTAAAATGCGTTTTGTAGGTTAGGACGAATCGAGAAGTTTTTGGTGTGCCAAAGCCTCGGTCTATCGTCTTAAATCGTGTTCCACGTGATATTCCCACCACACAGACCCTACCGATAAAGTAGATGGCCTTTGTGTGCGAGCATAAACGAGGAAACGCGGGGGATCGAATAAACGGGGGAAACCGGCGGGGAAGGGGGTAAAAAGTAGTCGAGGGCGCAGCAGCAGCAGCAGCTTCTTTGACGCCCGAGTAAAACGTGACGAAAGTATAACCCGGGAACGAGTGGGAAAGAGAGGGGAGGAAGGACAGACTCGGGAATATCCTTTTTACTCCCTCTCCCGTAGCTTTTTGGGTCATTCCAGGCTGCGCGCTCGACGAACGCGCAGGCGAGAACAAGGCGAGAAAACCGAAAGGAGGGGGGGGGGGGGGGGGACAGCGAGCGAGACGAGATGTTCCGTAGTTGTTCGTAAGGATTTTCGCTACTACGGCGAGAAAAGGATGGATCGAGAGAACGCGAGCCCGGAAAGAGAGCAACAGTAGACACACCCGTTAAGAGAGAAAGAGGAAAGAGGGGCGGGGACAGAGCCAGCGCGGGAGGTTGAAGGGAATCCGAGGTCGGCGTGCAGCAGCGCCGGCCGCGTCCTGGACCTGTCTCGACACGAACGACGTAAAAGCTGTTTTCAAAGGGACCATAAAAACTATTAGGACTGCTTATTTCGATTAAACGAGACAGGAATGTTTCTCCATGGAAAACAAGCCACCATTTCTCATCCGAAGCTCAAAAAATATTGTCCGAGTCTCGCGGTGTTTTCTTGAGGCCATTTAGAAAAAAAATATTTTTATTCTCACACGAGACACACGTAACATCGAGGAAATACTTTTTTTTTTTTTTTTATTCATCACTCGATATTGGCTAACACGAATAGAGAAATTACATATTCTCACGTTTTATTTATTTATTTCAGTCTCTTGCGAATAACGCCATTTTGATCGAGTATAAATTTTGCCCGATGTCACACTTTTTTTCGACTAGATTTCATGCCTCGATGAATCAACATTTAAAAAAAATTATTTCATCTTTTTCGAGGAATACGTTAAAACGTAAAATATTTAAAAAATGTAAAAACCATACATAAAACTACCGATAGAGGGCGAAAACGCAGCTGCTCGGCGCTCATTCGCTGCCATCTATCGTCCACGCGACTCAAACTCAACTGAAACTGGCCATGCAACTTTGGTTTCCTGTGTCCGCGTTACTGCGTAACACGCGCCTGCCACACCGTATCATTTGTACTTGTTCTCTTGTTCTCACTCGTTTCATATTTTATTCGGACCTCGGAGTTATTAGAAAAATAAGTATTTACCGATTTCTTGATATTCATTAGGGGCATCGAATGACTGCGAGCTGAAAGTGAGGTTAGATCGAGTCACCGACGAATTCTTCTCACCGATCTCTAGGCGACTATTTTAAGATGAAAATTGATAAAAATAAAAGGCCCAAGAATCGTCAGTTTATCAACGAAAAAATATTTTTAAATTTCCGTAAATTTTGGGATTCTGGTGAATGTACGTTACTAAAAACGTTTGCGAAGTTGCTGGTCGATCGAACATGGAAGAGCTCGTGAACTGTACACGGACGTGAAATCGATGAAAGTCGCAGGCCCCCATACGAGCGCCTTTTTTTTTTATAATCCCTATCGTTCCTTTTTCAGCGACGAGGAGAAAGAAAAAAGGCAGAGAAAAAACTGGTCGAGGACCATTCGCGACTCTCCCCCGAATTTCCCCCTTTTCCTTTCCAACGTTTTTTTCGCTGATCGTTTCGTAATGTAGAAGCACACAAACGGCGATGAGACGCGGTGATCTTTCGCACGAAAATTTTCCGCCATTCCTGAGAATACTCGAAACTTTTTATTTATTTTTTTTACTCGTTGCTAACCATAAACGAGAAGCGGACAAGGACATCGCCCACTGAAATAATCTCTCACGTAAACGAAGACATGTGACTGAAGATAAAGACAAAATAAAAAAATACGAATGATTTATTTTCTTTCGATATTTATCCACGCACGTGCGCGAAACGTGCGAAAATATACGGAAGTCAACACGATCGCGTATCGTTAACGATGTTTCGACTGAAAAATTATGTAATCCTGAAAAAAAAATAAATAATCGAATGGCGATTTATCATTCGAGTTTGTCGATTATTTCACGTTCGATAAATACGTTTCTCTCGAATCGAGAGAATTTTCTGGAAGGAAGATGAACCTTTCGTATTTCAAAACAAAAATAAACAAAAGCTAAAACGTACTATATTTTTTTTTCTTGTTTATTTCAATTCAATGAATCATTCACGAAAAAAAAATAAATAAAACCGAAATGTTTTGTAATAGAATTACGGAAATCTCGTACTTCTCAAGCTTCGAGAATGAAAAGACGTTCACCGAAAACGTTCACCCGGCGATGGCACAATGTTATCTCGACCGCGCGTAAACAACGTTGATTCTTGAATCTCCGTCGAGATCCCCCCCCCCCCCCCCTCCTTTAGCCATACTTCGAAACGCAAAGACCGACGAGCCCGCGAGCTTCTTTTAATAATGAAAAAAAAAACGGTTAAAAAAGCAAACAAGTTGAATACGCGCACAAATGTAGATCGATTGTATTATCGGTAATATTTCAGACGAGACCGACTCGCTTCTTGCGAGAAGCGTCGGTCAGCGAGACGATAAGAAGAGATTCTTCGAGAAACTAAGATATTATACGTACATGAAAGCATGTGCGATAATAACCGCTTGAACGATAAAAATGTGTACCCAACTCCAGAGTCCCAAGAACTCTCGAGTTAGATTCAACGCTTTTTTTTTTCTTCGCGATTAACTCATTTGTACAGGATCATTCAAAACAGGTGTTGAATTTCGTCGACGCATGGTTTCGTCTTACACTTTTCGTACGTTCGAGTTGCACGCTTCTTTGAGCGCTGTCGTCGCTCAATCCGAACGTATCCTTTTTCATCTCCAACACTCCAACGTCGATTCTAACCTCAATTACGAGTATTCTCTTTCAATGATTCGCGACAAAGACAGTAAAAACTTTTAATCGATGAATTTTATTTCAGAAGTCCCAATTCTCAATAAATTTATACAAAACGCTTTTTTATTCCTCGCATTTACAGATTTTTAGGTTAAAAGGTAAACGACAATGATGATCGTTAAAAGTCGATCGAAAGTTTATAGTTTTCTCAAAGAAGTGACATCACTGTCAGAAAACTCACCTTTGTATCCATTAGCCTGACATCATGCCTGAGCAACCGAGAAACGTATAAAACAACAGACACGCCCGTGGTATATTAAAAATATTCTAGCAATAACAGTTCGGTGTCTCGGCGGTTGAAGCACGAGGCGTCAACGTGAAAGACACCGGCGCATTTCGCGGCTGTACAAACACCACGCTTCTAGTCTCCTAGCCTCGACTTTTTCGTCATCTCTCGCGCTGCCACAGAAGCGACAAAAATTGAAGACGATAATAAAAAAAAAAACTAAATGAATCATTCGTTTTATTCCGTATAATTACATTTTTTGAAAATAATTTTATTTTCCCCGTTAATACAGTCGTATTTTTTTTTTTTTTTAGAGCTGTCAGAATTTTTCGAATTTTCTCTTCAAAATCGTTGTTCGTTTTCGTTTCGTACCTGCTTAATTTCTTCTCAGGATGTTCCAGTTACCATGAATGACCTTGAGTGCATATTCACAAGGGTGGATGATGCGTCAGCATCATGCCAACGGGGAAGAGCGAGTCGGAGGAAAGGGGTTGTGATGTGTGTTGTGGCGTTTATACACGTGGGCCCATATTCCCGTTACGCTAGAATCGCCAAGTGTATTTAGAGAGAGAGAGAGAGAGAGAGCAAGAGATAGAATAAGGTGGCGCCGGAACAGCAGCGCCTCTCCCGATGTCCACGGGCGTTAAAGCACGTAGGGTTATGTGTGCACGATAAACGTGAGGACTCTATCTCTGTCTCTTACTACTTCCACCGTATCGCTCTATTTCTCTCGAACGTTCGTCGGTACCTACCGTTCCCGGGAGTTTCGTGGCGCAGCAAGAGGCAATTGTACTCTCGACCTTGAACCGTATCGATTTTATGCTCCCTCCGTTTTCATCTCCGTTAAACTCACGTGCAATTTCATTATAAATTAGTAATACGAAAATTTCACTACCCTCTCTGGCGTCTCTACGATTCAGACGAATATCATGGACGAATGAGTGACAGCGAAATCATTAAAGCGACTTCATTCGTCCCAGACAATTAAACTTATGAATTTGTTTGAAAAATTTAAGAATGAAAGCCTCGAATAAAGTTTTCATCCCGGAAAACCTAAAATACGATTGAAATAATTCACTATTTCGGTAATACAAACGAAGACGAGCGTTAAAGATAATAATTTAATTTTATTATTTTCAATGAGAAACGAAATTTCTTCGATCCCCGTTGTTTACTTTTTCAAATCGAGCAGCTTTTTTTTTCTTTTGCCGAAAGCCGTAAATACCAATTCCGATCGATAGAAAACACGCAGCGAAATCGAACAAAGGATTCTGATGCGTAAGCACGAACAGATATACAAGCGCAAATTTGTTCGTAACCTGCGATTCGAAACTTTTGAATGATATTGTATATATACAAGCACAATCCGTATATTGGACACATACATAAATGCGGACTAAAATGGATAATAATTAAAAGTGACGTAACACAGATCGACGAGTCGTTCCAGAGAGGAGTGCGATCGGCGCAAGTATCCGGGAAAGACGAGGAGGGCGCGAGGAGACGAGTTCGGACAAAGTGAAGAAGAGGGGAGAGGGGGGGGGAGACTGGGGACTGCGTGAGCCGGGGAGAATCGAAGTCACGTGACGCTCGCACGTATATAAACCGTGTTACATCGTCGTAGGTCTCTCTGCGCTAAACACGAAACTATCTCGACATGAGAGTCCGTGTGAAAACATTTATATATAGACGTGAAGTACGCGGCATTAACCATCTGGAGCATTGAACGTATAGCTTCGCAAACAAACGACGTAACCCCGTACGAAACATTTGCTTCGGACGAATGAACGAAAAACGTGATGGAAAACTACCAGAAACTGAAGATACCAGTCGAATTCTCATTTACTTGTTTTCTCGTTTTATTTACCTTCTCTCTCTCTCTCTCTCTCTGCTCGCGTTCAGAGTCGATAGAATGAAGAAAAAAAAACGTATATTTTTTACGGAATAATGCTTGGATCAACATTTTTGCAAAGAAGAGAAAGAGAGAGTTGTCGCGAGCGTTTGGATGCTCAAAGAGAAGCGTTACAGTCGAGTAGGGACGAGATAGGGGGGGGGGGAGAGGCAAGACAGGAGACAAGGTAATGGCTCTGTTGTATATCGATCGCGGTAAATGTTCGCGCGCGCACGCCCGACGATCTATATAGTCGTTGCGTTATAGCAGATATACATGTTTTTCAGTTTACATATATATGTTTTATGCATCTATAGGATCGTACACACGCTGCGTTCTACGATGAGGACGCGGACAGCGCAAACGGACGGGGGGAATGGCGCGGGACTTGATCGATAACGTGACGTAATAATCGTGACGTCCATAAGCCCTCGTTCGAGGATAAAGAGTTCCTTTGACCCTTATATCTCTAGCTCGTTATAGAACTATCGTACGAGCATCGTGCTTCGATCATAACTCTAATTTATTAATTGAGTTATGAAGGATTCGCATCTTTCTTTTTCTTTTATTCGTTTTGTTATTGACTAGCTTTCCGATGCTGTTTTCTGTTGTTTTCGATCAGGCCGCCAAAATATTTGTTTTGCTATGAGAAATTCTTTGGTTTTGTAAGAAAAAAAAAATATGGCTGTGTCTACCCGTTCGGACACCGAACGAATACATCCGGATATACAAACAGTTTTTTGATTGTTTGCTGTCGCTCTTGGCACCTCAGTAACGCAGGCACAATACCTAACCTATACACTGTGTTCGAACGGCTAGCCACTCGGCACTATTCTTCGGATGAAATAAAATAGGAATAAGTTATTGAAAAATCTTGAAATCAATGAACTTCAAAGTTACTTTAATTTTCAAATGTTTCGTGAATTATTCATAATTTCTCGGCGAAGCTTACGCCATTTGTTGAGTCTTTGGTAAAACTGTCAAAACAATTCAATCTTATTCCTGTACAATTTTTTTTTTCGTCAGGACATCGCGTCTCCATTTTATTTTTCGGAAAATCAGCCTCAGCCTGGTTCCGAGTGAGTCAAACCGAGAAAAATCGTATTTTTTTTTAATGAATAAATAAAGCAAATCCAAAAATATGCCGAGCAACTGAATTTCCTGGTGGACTATTCAACAGTTCGGTGCTCTATTCGTACGTGCACTTAGATCGTTACGATCGCGTGGGTGGTGGCAGTTTTGGCGATGTTTGGATCGGTTTTACGAGAGTTGCATCGTGGGACTGCTGGTAAAACAAAGACGAGAAGGGGGGGAGGGGAGGCGTGGTTACAGGAGTCTCCGTTAATTCTACTGAGCGCAAGGCACACACGATAGAGCAGAGTAGCACCGTGGACTCAGATTGATCGATCTTTCGAAACATTTGATAAATAAAAATACGTCGAATAACCAAAATTTGCACAAAAAATGATTTTACGAACACGTAACTAAAGTCAATTCGTTCGAAATAAGTACGAGGCTCTAAAAATTCAAAAAAGCATCGAACAATGCGATTGTTATAAAAAAAACACTACAGAATTACGGTTCGGACGAAGTAGTTCCGACTATGACCGCTGCGAGAAGCGCTTTAGTCGGAGCGCTGAATAGAGAGGGAAATTCAGCGCCAATAGCAACAACGCACTTTTCAAGGTTAACGGCGCGAACCAGCGTGCGCGTAGTCGCTAAAAAAAAAAATTGTAGTCTCTACAATAATAATACGATAAAATTTGCACAATAGAGAAGAAATTTCATTTCATTATTGCGAACAGAAGTAATTTTCGAACATTTCCAGCGAATTTTTAATTTTTCGTATTCAACTTCGGCTTAGTTCATATTTTTTTTTTTGCCGAGTAAACGATTTCAAATATTTCCTTAACGAGGTTTCTCTCAAACGTAAAATTTATAATTTGTCATGAAATCGGCGCTACACATGTCGATATGCGAGAGAAAAACATTCGTATTATGAATGAACTGCACCAGCGACGTGTGACGTTCGAATCGTCGACGAAATATATTTTCGAACGAAAACCCTACATTCGTGTTTCGCCATAGGAACAAAGCAAAGAAGATAACGTACGATCTCGTTTTTCTCTTTTTTTATAAATTAAAAAAAAAATAAAAATTTCCTTTTTTCGTTGTTACGCCCCGAGTATAAGTCACGCTGAGTCGACGAATCCAAGGAAGCCGATGTCTGCTGTTGAGCTAAACATATAAAACTACACGAAAAAAAAACACACAAATACACTGAAGGCAGGAATGTAAATCTGTATGTGGTTGTTCACATGTGAAATTGGTGTTGCTTTTTCTCCTCGCGCGTTGCGTGTCTGTACGCGCAGTTCATGGCGATCGTGTGTTACACCCCGCTCGATAGATATATATTTATACGTGTACATATATATATGATATTCGTACGAGAAGGCTCGGTAGCGTGCCGTAAAGCAGAAGCAGCACGCTCGAGCTCTTGTGCTCCGTGTGACGTCACTCGACGGCCATGTCTGCTGGCAACGCGGTGTGTGTGAGCGCGAGCGCGCTGAATATTTGCGAGGTTGCCGTAACCAGCGTTGCCACTTTGCTTCCTCTTTTTTTAACTCTTTTATGTTTTCGCCGTTTCGGATACAGTCGAAATTCACGATGACGGTCTACCGCGAATATAAATCTTTCGTTCGTATGATCGAAATATTATACACGAGGGATATGCGTTTAATAAATTAGAGATTCGACTGTAATTCGATTCTTTTTATTCCTTCATTAGTGTGTTTTCAAGTTTAGTGTTTTTGTTCGTCTAAGAAATAAATATTATTGCCACTGAAAAAAAAAAAAAAAAAAAAACAAAATGAAGATCAAACATTGAGTTTCAAACAAGAGCGAAAATCTATAAGTTGAACCAATAATTTTGTATATAAATTGAATAAAAAAGTGACAGATTTTTATTCAAAGTTGATAATTAAATCGTAAAAATGTTAAATAAAATGCGAGTACGCTGCTAATAAAGAAAAAAAAAAGCTTCAAAATCGTTGCGCAAACGATGAATTATAGAGTAACGGTAATTCCAAACTTTTGGGCTGTAGTGTATACAAATTGATAAGTGTGTATATATATAGCGTTGGTGTATATAGATTTTGCGGAGCTGCTCCGCTCAGCGGATCGAACCCCACGCGCCGGAAATCCGACGTGCGACTCTTTCTCTCTCTCTCTCTCTCTCTCTCTCACACCCGTGTTCGCGTTTTCTGTTGTTGTTATAAACTCGTTGGTTCGCTTCGTTCGCTTTCGCCCTGCCGATATACTACAAAAAACACTCTTTCTCTCGCGTCTGATTCGGGAGAGAATCGCCACGCCGCCCGCCATCGAGGCTGTGTGCCATCGCTAATTCCGTTATGACTCGACGGCCGTTTGGCATGACTGCGTGTTTACGGAGGCTGTTCGCAGTTCGCTATATCGTATCCTCCCTCCTCCCCGCCCGTCCTTCTTTTCGCAATCATCGTACTACGATTTAACAAAACTAATGAAAAATATCGTAACTTGCATTATTTACCGATTAAAATTACGAGTACAAATGTTCAAATTAAAAAATGAAAATCAATTTTTTTTTGACACATCGAAAATAATAATAAAAAGTAGCCAAACGGATTTACAAAATATTTCGTTAATTTATACCGAGTTATGATAAAAAAATAAAGAAAAAAACGCTTCCCGAAACGATTGTATTCGCCAGTCAGTGGTTACAGAGTTACGAATATATTGCATCAGTCTCAGGCTTATGCCATTGTTCTCGGTCGCAGGTACGAATATATTTTTATATATATATATAACATCTACATTTTGTTCGAGGGATTTCAAGAACAACGCCATCTTCCGGTGGCGTCGTCAAGCATTACCCCGCGCATATATTAACCCAGAGCGAATGGTTTGCGAAGGGGAAAAGAGAGGCAGAGGAGATGGCGAACGACGACGAGAGAGTAAAACGCCGGAAAGGCGAGGGGTGGGAGTAGTAAGACGAGAAAGACCATTTTTGCACGTCACAGTAAGAAAAAAAAAAAAAAAAAAAAAGAAGAGAAATACGAGGGAAGAGAGCGAGAGAAGGGCGTCGGTCTTTCGCTCCAGGAGAGAAAATCAATCCGGTTCTCTTGCACACTCGCTGCCGAGCGAAATTTCTCCCTCTCTTTATCTTTTCGTTCAACGTTTCTCCGCTACTCTCTCTCTACTAACCTTTCGGCGAAAAATCGGTGAGACCATCCCGATATTTTTTCTTGCTCGCTTCTCTCTCTCTCTCTCTCATTCCCCACCCTTCCGCGGAACATTTCAGTGTACTAGCCTCTACGCCTACGTACGGCAGCGCCGTCGTCGCGAGTTTTAAGGTTACCTTCCTCCTTCCCACCCCCCCACGCGCTTCTCCCTCGCCGCGCGCCGCGCTGCGATATTGACCCGAAGTTGCGTTAGGTTATTTCTGCGAGGTTCGTGCACCTTTACCACATACACCGACGGAGAGGAGTCTGCGCGATATAATGTCGTTCGTTGTCGTCGACGTATCCACCGAACCCTCGACGCTTCCGTATATTACGTATATAAAACGTGCTCTACAAAGAGACGCATATTTTTCTAACGCGATTATTATCTCGATGCTTCTTCCTTTAACCTTTCGTCGAATCGGCTATTTCGCAAACAAGAAAAAAAAAATCAAAAAAAAAAAAAAATTTTATAATATTTGTGATCGCCATTGAAAGTACGAGTTGATCACGATTCTTTGATCGTGCACGATCGAAGTTTATTTTTCAAATTATTGAATGATGGATTCGTTCAATTTCGAGTACAAATAAATTCGCATTTTTGTGTTTTAAAAAATTTTAATGAAATTTCAATTCTTTCTACGAGCTTTTGCATGAGGACAATCCCCGATTTTTTGTTTTGTTTTGTTTTTTTTTCAAATCAATAGTTTTTCGTGATTAGATTAAATCCGCAAAATTGGCTGAATAATTAAGATCGATGGGATGAGTGGAGGCCGTTTGTGGTGTGTAGAGAGCTCGCACGAGCGAGAGAAGAGTCGGCGAATGTCCTTGGCCTACCGGCAAGCATGAGTGGCACGCGCGTATCCTCCCCCCCTCCTCCCCTTGGCCCCCACCTCTTTTAAAGTTCCAAAGGACCTCTCCTCATCTGTCGCGGCAGGCTATCCTCGTTTTCATCTCTATATTCGCTTATCCCCTGCGGCCCCGAACTTGTTCCGAGCACGAGATTCAGTCAGCGGCGAAGCGCGCATTAATTAAATTTCAGGAATAAATATGCCGCTTCGTTAGAGAATTCAAACGCGTTAACGAAGATAAAGCAGGGATAAAAATACAGGAGGTCATCGAATAAAAGTAGAAAAAATTATTTTTAATCGAAATAATCGAGTACTTCGATCGCCCCGTTTCTAAAATAATCTACTAAAATTTTATCCTCGTTCGGACACACTTGATTATTCGATGCTGTGAAAAAAATAAAATTCCGACAAATCCGCCATTTTTGAATTCGTTCGAACCGTCGTTGAACCGATGATCGCGAATATCTGCGAATCAATAATATCGAATTAAAAATCGAATAGTCGACTATAATAGGACTGCGACAAAGAGGGATAAACACACACACACACGGCGTTTGAACAGCGTTCATTTATCGTGTGTCCGCCAGTTCAGTAAAATACGTTCTCGGCGATTGCTCGGTGAGCCAGAAATAGTTTCTTGCTCTTTCCTTCACTCTTTTTCTCTCCTCCCCTCCCCCCCCCCTCCCTCCCACATTCTCTAGCTTCCTCCCCTCCCTCTCTTACGTTTAGTTCTGCTGTGTTGAATCAATGGGATGACGTCATCGAGAGCGCCGTGCGCTCAGTTGAGTGTCACTTTGAATAGTAGTAGTGGGAGGGGGGGGGGGGGGGGGAGGCTGAAAAAATGCAGGGCCAAAAAAGAATACATGTATTGGGTCTCTGCTAGTAGCGAATAGAAGTCGATCGTCCGTTGTGCTAAACGATGCGCTTTTATCACGAATCGCGTTTGACGATGCTCATTCGAATGGATTGACTGTAGCAAGTCATAATACGCATAAATATTTATTTACGTAATTAAACCGGAAAATAAATAAAAATCCAACAAAGCAGCGTTTTCTCAGAACGATTCCAATGATTTTTCTTATTTATTTATATCAATAATCATAACAATAATCTTGGTTGGTTCTGATAATTATTTCGTAATTCCTCGAAGCGTGTAAGAGTCGTGAGCGAATTCGAAGAAATTCGTTGTAGTCTTGTAGCGATGAGAAGTAAAATATATAATAAAAAAAAACCGTCCGCACGAATGCAGTTTGTACCGAGGGAGAGAGAGAGAGAGAGAAAAAAAAGGGAATAGGAGGTTCGTGAACACGCACTCACGATGCGTGAATAGAGTGTGACAGAAATGACGTCACGAATAGCTCAACCCCGGCCGGTTACTATAATAGTCACGGCCGAGATACTATGATACTACGAAACACGCCACAATATATATATATATATGTGTGTACGCAGTGGCGGCAGCAGCGGATCGTTCGACGTTAGCGACTCGTGACCAAACTACGAACTAACGTGAGCACGGGGAGGAGGGAGAGAATTCAGAGAATGGACGAAGTCATCGAGTCGACTAGCGGGATCGTAGACGAGAAATGCAGTATCATCGAGTTATACGCGGATTATATTATTCGTACGTTGGTGTGTATAAATGAATAAATGTGTATAGAGAGCGCGACTCATTTCTATAAACGACTATGAACTATTTCTTTATTCCTGGCTTCGAGCCCCGCGTCTCTCATAATAACAATAATAATTGAACTCGTTATTATTAATTGGCGTGAATGAATCGGTGCTGTTTGTTCCGTGAAAAAAAAAAAAAAATTTGACGGAGAATTTAGGCGAGTGAAATACCTGATGTTGAATCGAACAACACTGGAACCTCTCACTCTCACTCTCGCTGCTTATATTTGCGTATTTTCCGAACGCCCCGAAGTGGGGAGATCCTAGCACGGTATATTTTTTTTTTTCTGCCAGGTCGCGAGACGGCGAGAAACGAACATGGGGGTCCGAGCCCGCGATTGGTCGGTGGCGCGACTCCCGCTCTCGCTCCCCTCCATCGCTTGCTCACTCGGCGAGAAGGAGAGATTAACGAACGATTCTCTCATAAGCTTTAAAGCGATGACACACGATCACTATTTCGAAAACACGAATTTTTGTTTCTACGTAATTGTTTGATTCGTCGCGATATAATTTAGATCGGTTCAAGAAGCTGAATCGTAACAATAAAAATAAAAAATTGAAAAAAACGGCTGAAAAATTTATTTCGTCAGAATAACATCGATAAATTTAGTGAAATTATGAATTCAGCCTGACAAAATCAAGTTGACGACACTTAATTTTTTTTTTAAAGAACTGGAAATTCTATTTTTTTTTGTCGACTCGCTGTTGCAAGTATTTTGTTCTGCTGTCACGAACAGCTGATCAAAACTGTTTTTGTAGAGCTTGATTTATTTCAGCGTTAAAATGCGATATAAAGAATGATGAATCAAGTCTCGAAGTTTTTGAGCCAGCAGGAAGTCGAATTTTGGCACGAAATGCCCCATATATATACGACGCTCGTACGTCTAGATGTACATATAGATATATCATTAACCGCTGGTGCTTTATGCATACACTGTAGATACCAAATCGTTCTATATATTTTTACTACGTAACACACGACGACATAGATCCCGTTTGTGATAACTCTCTCGAAAGATTCTGCGCATCTAATCCCGTGTCATGCGGTCTCTCGCTGCCTGACCTCCACTCGAAACTTGCAACCCGGCAGGTTATCCGCAAGCTTCTCCCTACAGCCGCTACAGCGCCACGCCATTTTGTCACTTCTCTTTCCTGTAATCATTGGCTGTCTCAGCACATTTTCTCTTTTTCAGCCATTTTTCGTAATCTCATCTTTTCTTCAATCGTCATCAAAATTTTTTGCCATTTTATCAGCCAAAATGAAACAAATCCTCGAATTTACATATTTTAAGGCGAAATTTACGATTTTGGAAATTCGTGACATCGAAATTCCGATGAATTTTCTATAGATTATTGTTAACGGTTCTCCATTACTGAAGTTTAGAATTTTAATAAATATTTCATGTATATTGTTGACGGATAAATTAGGCAGAGAATCGAGAAAATATTATTTTATGCTGCCAAATAATGTAAATGAAGAAAACGAGATATTTGCGAGTGTAAACTACTGCTGCAGGGTGGCTAGTGCCTGAAATACCACTACGAGACTCTACCGAGTCTCTTGATATGTAAACACCCATGAGTATAGATATATATTATAAATGTGACTGCAAGTAGCTTGACTGAGGGAAAGAGACTGCTGCAGCGTGACGTCACACTTTACTATGGTCGTGCTTACTGCGATCTTCACTGCAAATAATGCTGCGAGTCTTAAAAACCCTGCAGCACTGGCGGAGTGACTGGCAAGCAAAGCAGTGAATATCGAAGTCGACGAAACGGGAAGATGGCGTCGCCAACGGCGGGGCGGAGAGGGAACGGGAGGGGGAAGAATGGTCGTTGCTAGGAACGAGGAATTGAGTAGGTGCTTGAATTTCCGTTGGCGCTGCTGCTGCCGCTGCTGGTTTTGCTGCATCGACGCTCCGTTGTTCCGGCTTCGCTCGGAACTCCCGCCAGTCCCGCCCAGCTATAACACAGCTGGCGTTGCTGTTTCACGTACAGGGTGTACTGGGAGCTCTGGGATTCTTTCAAACATCAGTTCTTGATTGGATTCTTGTTCAAAAAGTTTTTCTACGTTTCTTTTAGTCGACTTATTCTTTCTCGAATTTTGCATCGTCTAAGTAGACGAAACTGTCTCACTTCGATGCCGAATAGTGTCAAAATAATGGTGAGATATAAAGCAGATATTCACAGAACTCAGTTCGTAGGAGAACAAATTTTCCATTAAAAAGTTTTTCTATTGGTACAAGTCAAGTTTAGAGAGCGGATTTGAAAAAAATCGTCAAATTCGTTCTTTGTGTGTACGGATGACAGAAAAGTCACGCAATTGTCGGACACCCCGTAGCTCGTAGCGGACCCGGATGGTGGTCCTGCTGCGTGCCAACATTGATCTGCTTCCGAGCCCCAACTCGTCTCTCTCTCTCTCTTGCTTTCTCTGTTTATAAACAAACCTAACCTTCCTAGTTCTCGACGATGCAAATTCTTTCAAATTTCAAGCCTAGCTCTCGTTTTGTCGAAGAATTTCACTCGAAATTAACCTCCTTTGTGTACAGATATGGAATAAGAGAGCAATTCACAGACTGATTGTTGTTCGACCGAAAACGAAACTACTCACAACTCGTGAAATTGTATATCTTTAAGGTGACTAAATTCAGGAAATTTAGGAAATGATTTTCCATATTTTTATTCGAAATCGCTTTTTCTTTTTGATTCTTGGGAGAAAAAAAAAACCCTTCGGATTGCTTCGATACGATTTTCCCTTTTTTCACGCGCCTGTCAAAACGAAAGAAGGCGAACGAACGGGGCTCCAAAAGTGTTCACCTGCATATTGCAATGTCCACGAACCGCATCACCGACCTTATATACATATATATGATACATAATATATGATGACGACGTTATGGCGTGATTTTGGGTTATAATGAAAGACCGGGGTGTGGCGAAACGTTTCTAACGCGATATCGCGTGATTACTCTCTCGGGCGACGCTCCCCCCCCCCCCTCGCCCTTCCCTTCTCTCGTTCTTTTCCGGTCTGGTTCGGCGTGTCGCGTGCATCGTCCACGCGGCTTCGAGAGCTGAACACGCGAACTTTTGCACAAATTCTGTCCCTCCTCTTCGTTCACTACCATTTGGCACGCTACTTTGCGTTCTTCGTTGCATTTCATGTTTTTTCTTTTCTCTCTCTCTCTCCCTTTCTCTTTTTCCTCTTTCCCTCGCAATAATTCCCCGTCTCTTTCTTTCTTTTTTTTTGTTTTATTCCTCCCGAGTCGTTACTTTTTCTCGTTCAAATGATTCTCAACACGAACTCTCCCGAACGATTCTCTTTCTTCTTCTCGGTTCTCCTGCTTTCGCTATTTTCTCTTTCTCTCTCTCTCTCTCTCTCTTGCTCTCTTTTTTCGATGTTTTGTGTACTTATGTATCCCGGCAATATCATGTCGCGAAAGGAGACGGATCGCGCATAGCGACACGAGAATATGCATGCACGCAATGGTTAAATCCATGCAAAAACGTGAAGAGGGAGGAGACTAAATTGAGCACCGCTCGCGTCCCTGTAAACTCGACGACTTTTTCACGCAGCTATATCAATTCGTCTGTGCATTTACTCGCGAATTTTCAGCGTTACGTATTCGCGGGAAAACTGTAAAAAAAAAAAAAAAAAAAAAACATCGAAAATAAGGCGAAGGCGTGACTCGAAATGAGTTTGACACTTTTCTCACTTTTTTTTTTGTCAATCTTTCTATCGTATACTTTCGAATAGCGAACGAATTGTAAAAAGTATTTTTCACGTATAAAAATCGACTTTTCAAAAATATTTCTATTTTTCTTGTTAATGAGAATAACATTTTTGTTTTTATATCAAGAAATTTCTTATATTTTTGTTTTTTTCGAGATCGTGGTCAAAGCAAAAATGTTTTTTTTTTCCGAAAAAACCTGTTCGGCAGAAACTACGATCACGGTTCACGAATTTTTGTATGAAAATTTTTCAATCTCATCGTCACCAGTTTCTCGGTTTTGTTTTTCTTCAAAAAAAGAAAAATGTCAGTAGTATAACAAAACGATTGAAACTGGCCCTGATACGAGGGACTAACATCGACGGAATTTCATGAAATTCCGTAGTCGATGAAATTGATTTCTCCCGAGATAAGAAAAATGTAAAATTACGTCAACGAGTAACTGTGACACGAAGCAAATAAAATATGCCAGTATATAAGTAATTAAGCAATTACGAGGCGTGTGTGTAAGTACGTTTGAGTCTGTAGGACACGAAAGAAACACGATGATGCAATTCCTCGTTCCTCGGACATTTATAGTCGCGATTATATTGTGCATATATGCTTGAGTCAACATGCACGTGTGCGTTCTTTTTTTTTTTTATTTTTTTTATTTTTTATTTTCTGCCTTTTTTTTACTGCGTTAACGCCTCGACCAGACATCGATAGCAAGGCGGGTTGACTAAGCGCGTGGGAAAATGCAATCGAGGCTTCGAAAGTTACGCTCGTTTGTACGTCATCTTATTGACCGTCCACTCGTCCACCTCGGAGATAATTAATAGCATACGTAAACGTCCGTAACTCTCTCTCTCTCTCTCTCTCTCGCTCTGTGTCAGCGTGTGAGTATTTGTTTATACTATATATAGTTTCGTGGCTGGTTCGAGGACAAAAGGACGCGTCATCTCGTCGCGTTCTTGACTCACGTACTCGTTATTTGTTTATCATTTTAATTCACAAGTTTTGTAGAATCTTCGTAGTGGCTTGACGGAAATGAAAAAAAAAAAAAATGGCGTTTATTCATTTTCTATCAACGATTTTTAACTTTTTTTTTTTTCATATAAAATTCATTTTTTTCAGTTTAATTTTAGTGGATTATTCGATTTTATATTCGTACTTTGATCGATTGTGAGACGAGGCGATAAAATTTTACGAAATTCGGTGAATTCGTTCGAACAGAAATATACCAATAACACGAAGATGAATAATGCTCACGTAGTTTTTCTAGGAACTTCGCTTCGCTCTTTTTTGTTTTTTTGTAGAGCACACTCACCAAAGTGACTTTATTTTCCGAGTAGTGATCCCGGAGAGTCCAACTGTTCAAACACCCGAACACAACGAATGATGAATTTCCCCACTCGTATTATGAGCACAAGTGTCGAAACGACCAACTCCTTCGTTCTTTCATAGCTTTTTCACCATTTTACCTGCCAATGCTCCCCGGGAGCCTTTATTCTCATTATTTTATTTCGAATGAATATGAATTCCGAATTCGAGACTTCAATAGCGAATATATAAGAATTATATTCTTGGCTCTCTCGTGCTGCGAAGGTTCGTTTCGGAATGTAAATATTATCGGTCTCATCAAACATCACGTTTTCTCTACTTTACGAGTTGGAAAAATGAGAAATAAAAAAAAATTACAAATATCACATTTTTTTTTCTCTAAAAACTCTTCAGGCTGAAACGACTCGAACCGACTCAAATGTTTCGAAAGCATTTTTGTTTTTCATATTATTGAACCATCCCATTTTTGTTACCACTCGAATGCTTCCTTCGCAAGAGGTTCGAGAGCTCCATCATTCAAGAAGATTCACCTGGTAAATGAATGAATGAAAAACGAAATTTGTTTTTTTTTTTTTAATTAAGGGAGTTCATCTGGTAATCGAATTAACAAACAGATATTGATTAAAAAATTTGAATACAGTTATCAATATCAACTAGATGACCTGTCAAAATTTCAGGTCCTTAGAATACTTTGTTTGAGAGAAATTAATAAAAACAGATTTCTCAATTTAACACGGTTCCTTATGCGTTTCTGTTGTTTTCCCGTCTGTAAACAGATTTCGTCTGTAAACATGAAATTCGCAAGCATTGACAAACAGTTTCGTACGAAACTTTTATAAATGCTTAATAAATATCTAAAAAATCTTTTTACCACTTCACAAAATCCATTCGATACTTATGAGGTTCGGAATAAATTAATTTGTCTCGAAGAAGGAGGTTAAACTTTGGAGGTTAAACACACTAAACATACTGAGCCGACTACGCTAGTCGTGACAGTTTTGGGTTTTGACTTGCTCGGTATCAGATGAACTCCCTTAACAAAGTTATCAATATCAACGAAATCACCTGTCAAAATTTCAAGCTCTTAGGATACTTTTTGTTCGAGAGAAATGAATTAAAAAAAAAAACAGATTTCCCAGCTCAACGCGATAACTAATGCGTTTCAGTAGTTTTCTCGTCTGTAAACATGAAATTCACAAGCATATTGACAAACAGTTTCGAAAGAAACTTCTATAAATGCTAAAAAAAAAATCCAAAGATCTTTTTGACTTTGTAAAATCCCATCGATGATTATGAGGTTCGCGGAAGGATGTTAAAATTTTGGAGGTTAAACACACTAAGGATACTGAGTTGACTTGTTTCGACTCGCTCGGTCAATTTCCGAAAGCGAAATATAAAAAAGTATTTTGTTATTACATGTATAAATTAACGATTTATCAACAATCTTATGGCATTATTCGTCGACGAAAAATGGCATGAAAAAAAAAACAAGTTTGGAATCTCAATTATTTGGAATAATTGAGAGAGAGAGAGTTTATCAGTCGATATATCTGGATGGTCTCTCTCGGATAAGAAGAATTTGCGGTTTCGGAATGATGAAGGAATAGCCCGAAGTGAGCACACCGGTGCGTCCGTTGGGCGAGCAGACTGCCTCGAATTTCACTTTTCTTTGTTCACGAGCGTGCGCAAACGCGCCGTTATAGCCCGCTCGAGTCAGCAGGCAGGAGAGAGAGAAAAAAAAGATGGAATTGCATCGAAGAGAAGAGGCCAGAGGGGGGGGGAGAAGGAAAGAGAAACAGGAACACCGGTCTGTGGAAGAAGCACCTGACGCACTCGCTCTTGATGATGTCCGTGCTAGGGCGCTTCGCATACCTGTGGCAGGTGAATCGTGTCAGGTGCCCCAACAGATGGGCTTGCTCTACTCGAGAAAACGTTATAAACGCTCTCTCTCTCTCCTCCCTCGCCACTTGCCACTATTTTTTTTCTTTTATTTATCTCTCCCTCTCCCTCGCTCTCTCTAATCTGTATTTCTATTTTTCACTCATTCCATCTGTTCCATTATAAATATGGGTTAACTCCGCCAAGTGTTTTTTCAGCCTCCCAAACTATCGTCTATGTATGAGAATGCAAAAAAAAAAAAAAAGCGATTCTTCGAACGCTCGATTCGTCAATGGATTCGCGAGCGATTCGATTTCGTGAATGTGTCGCCAAAGACACTGCTTATTCGACTCTTTCTGTACGAAATAAAAATAGTTTTAAGTTCTCGGAACTCGGTCAAAAATGTTCGCTGGGTCGGAGCGAAGCAAACTTTTTTTTTTTCACTGAATTTTGTGAAGAAATTTTTTTTTTCGTGCAGTAAATTGAATTCGGAAGGATTCTAAATAAATCTAAAAAATAATAGAAACAGTGGAACAACGAATGAATTTATCTCGATGAAAATGAATTCACCGAAACAATTATTTACTTGGCAGCAATTGAGCGGAATTAGAGAAAAAAAAAAATCGTTCGAAATAATGGAGACAGGGAGAAAAAAAATGAGAGTAAATTGGATAATTGAGCCTCGAAAGCACACATTTTTCGTCGAGTCTCGAAGGACAGTGCCTTAGTCCGTTAGTCCGGGCGACCGTTTGCTCATTGAGTAACTTTTTTGGCTCGAAACTTTTGATATTTTTTTCTGAAACAAAATATTTCCGAATTCAAATGATCAGCAACGATTTTTTATTTCCGCAGAGTCCTGTAAACGCTCGAAATTCTAAGACTCGCGAATCTGATACGATTCGAGCTCAAAAGTTCTTGAGAAATTCGCACACAAAATGAGGAACTACGATAAAGCATTGGAGACTACAAATAAAATCTACCGGATTTGTTTTTTATTTTTATTATTTTCTTCATCGTTTCTCAAAACGTTTTCTCAATCTAGTGACGCGCGATTGCAAGGACACTGTGACGAAGAGAGGCTGTGTGTATCACCACTTAATAATGTTTTTCACGGTCGACGAGCTCGCGAACGTCTCGCGCCGTCTCTCGATCTCGTTTCAACGAGGAGCGCGCGGGCGCGCGGCGAAAGTATAAAACGTCCGCGAGACCGTGCGGGGTTATTCACACTTGATTCTGTACCCGGTTACAACGTCATGACTCGACTACACACACACACACGAATGCACGAATTATACGAACATTAAATACGAACGTGTATACATGTGAATTCGTAGGTTTCGTCGAGATTAAAGCGACCTTGGACCTCACCGAGACAAAAGAAACTGTGTTGCTTCACCGAGTCAACGTCTCGAGCTAACGAATATTCGAAAAGATCGTTCGAAAGATATTCAACGAAACAAATAATCAGAATAATTGATACCGAACCGATGCTTCCATCAAAATTAAATTGGAATAAGAAAAAAAAAATAGTGTAAGCACTTTAAATGTAAATTTTTATCTGGCAACGTAGAAGAATACAAATGTCGAATACAGTCAACGTTGAGGTCTTTTATTTCTGCTTGAAATACGTGGCAAAGGGCCTGAACCTCTCTCTCTCGCTCGTTCGCTCATTTTCTCGAGAATAAATCGAGTATACTGATAAAAAGTTCGATTTGAAACAACGGATTTCGTCATTCGATGTTGTCGACCGATGATGAATCGCGATGCACATTTTTTGTTCTTTTATTCCATTATCAAATCCATTGATTACGAGTAATTATCTCAGTTCGTAGACATGCGTCGTGGGAGGATAACGGATAACGACAATCTTAAAAAACTGTCATCGATAAAATCGATAAAAGTTTCGATAACGAACAGAGAACGTGGACATGGATTTTCGCAACGTCGTTCGAGATTTTGAGGTTATACGATCACGGAGCAGGATAATAATCGGTCGATTTGCTTCAACGGAATTCAGTTCGATCGCAGACTCGCACAAGAAAGTACTGTTCTCGAGTAACATTTTTTATTTTTAACCTTTTTTCAAAAGCTGGCGTTTCGTTCGAACGAAAATACCCTCGAGATGGACCAGCGACACGGACAAATTCACTTTTCGATTGATATAATTCGAGATGAAATGTCACCGCGAAGAAACACACGCGCGAAAGTACACTCGTCGGTCGCGATACGAATTATTTGAAGCCTCTTTCGAGATCCGCCATTTTGATCCACCAAAAATACAACGTACGAAGACAACTGACGACACACACTCTTGAGCTCGAAATACATGAAAAATTTATTTACATTTTTGTTTGTTTGTGTTTCTCAATTCAATATTCGATCTCACCGAAACTGACTGGTCGCCACGTGTTACGTTACATATACATAATGCATGTGTAAATACATAATATACATATGAATACAGGTTAGTTCGGTATTCGTAACGCGTGGTAAAAAAGTCCCGTGTTGTGTTTAGAGCGAACGACACATTAACTTATATAGCGTGTGTAACGAATCCCACACGTAGGCAACGATAGCGAAAACGTGACGTTACATAGAGAGCTGAGGAAAACGAGCTACGAGCAGCAGCATCGTGTGTGACATAATTCTCGCTTCCACGTCTCGCGACTAACGTATATATCTCATGAATTGCAACACTCGGACACCTATGAATTTTATATACGCGTATGAAGTTTGCTCGAACAAACAAATTGTAGAGGCGATTCCAAGTTCAGTAGATAAATTTCTCTTTTCGTCGTCCTAACCTCAAAGGATATCGGACTTTCCCTGCTCCGCCATCTTGCGGGAAAGTACTCAACCTGCACAATAACCGTCTGTTCGTTGAATCGTAGTCTAAAAAAAAAAGGAAGCGAAATTCTCGATAGAAAATTCATGAAAAATTATTCTTCACGGTGTCTGAGGCGAATAGAGAAACGAAATTTAAGAACTTTTTAAGAATTTTTCAACGATTTTGCACAGCATTCTCGTTCGTGCGTTTGGCGTTATTGTTTTTAAGACTCGAACGATTATCTCTTTTGCTCTGTGTAAATTATATTACATCTTTACGGTCACGAGTCCAAATCGTTTTTTTTTTCTTCCCCAGGGGTCTGCTGCTCGAGAGGGACGTCGGTGCTTTTTTTTTTTTTTTTTTCTTTTTTCATGAGAGCGTGTTTGGGGCAATAGGACGAGTGTGACGAGATGGCTCGTTGTGGCGCACGTGCCACTTTCGCTCAACTGACCACCGGATTATTGAAGCTCTTTCACGTTTGTTAGACTCCTAAAATAGCTGTATAACAGCCCCAAGGATTTCAGGAAAATGAGGCTGAATTATTAAAATCCATTTAATCTCTGTCGGATATTCATTCGATCAATTATCTTCCATTCCATATTATTTCCAGCTTTTCGCATCGCTTCATCTGCATTTTTTTTCATATTTAAAATTTAATTTCTATTTTTTATTTTTATATTTTTATATTTTACATTTCATCTTATTTCTAGTGGATCAATTACGAGGAGAAATATCGGATAAGAAATAAATGAGTGGAAGGATCGAAAGAAAAGATGAAAAAGTAGTGAGACACTGATTCTAATCTTGCAGCCGGTCCTCCACGAAAATCACAGCTGTTTCCTGCACACTTCGTCTACTACGAGGAAGCTCGCTAGCCAGAAAACGTGACGTCTATTTTTGTCTATATATACGTGCGTGCAGAGGGGCTATGAAACACGTCGAGTTCCGAGATCCTTTGTCTCGTGTTCATCGATGCATATTTTTTCGTGTCTCACTCGCTGTCTAATTATCCGTTAATTCTTTCAACGCCAAGCACCTTTAGCACTCAGCGATTCTTTCGAAGATTACGTACTCCTATCCAGATTCTGGCAGAACACGGATCTTGTGGCGAGATAAAAACAAAAAAAAATTTGACAGATTCATTACAACTCGTGTATTTTCTCAGTTTTTTTTTCTTTTTTTTTTCTCATTTTTAAAACGAATAACGAATTAAGATTTTTAAAGAAAATTTTGAAACTTCGCAAACGAAAGATTCGCTTTTCGTTTGAAAAACTATTAAAGCCTCTTTTATTTCAGACCTTCGAGAACAACTGGAAAGTTCTCGGTGGTTTACAGAAAGTTACAACGATGCAAAAAGCCTCGTGCAAGAGTACTCTTCGAGCATTCTCGATCGAGCTAAAATGGCCAGCGGTAAGGAAAAAAAAAAAATAAATAAAAAAACGATGCAGAAGAATTGCGAACGAGGATTTATTCAAGGTCATCTTGTTCTTCGACGTCGGCAAAACTCGGCTCTCATTTTTCAGTACTTTCACTCTTTCTCTCTTCCTTTGGTATTTTTTTTCTGGTGCCTCTTTTATTTTTTTTGCGCGTGCTTTTTACGACGACCACCATCCCCAAAATTTCAATAAAATTCAACTGCTGTTCGAATCGATGAGAAACCTAATTTTTTCTCGAATTAAAAAAAAAATACTCTCGATTTATTGATCGAATAATGAAAGATATAAGTTTTCGAAAATGGAACGTTGACATCGATACGATAGTCGAGAGGGCGGTAACCACGTTCAACGATTACCATTATCCTACGTCGTCATTAATAATCTCGTGATATAACAATCGCTTTTAATAAAGATCCAGTTCATGACTTTATCACGAATAACACGATGATTACGTTATTGTCAAAGTTATCGGACAAAACTTTCGTTGAAAAAAAAAAAAATAAGAAATAAGAAATAAGATAAGAGGTTTTTCATCGTTGTCAACTCGAATGATTAAATAGCTCCGTTATTTTATCTCTCTTTCGTTCTATGTATAAACGAGAACTTTTATCGGACGATTTTTATCGTGAATATGTATTTCAATAAATACGATGATAATACGTGTTCACTTTTTTACAAACACGTGCATGCAACGTGCTGTTAACGAAACGTACGAACTTCGTGTATAACGTGTAAAAAAAAAAAAAAAAAAAAAAAAACAATTCTTATGGAATGAATAAATAAAAGAATTAAAATTGAATAAATAATGTTGGTGAATAATCGTGTAAATCGGTTTGCATTTGACCTGTACGAAAATAGTTGAATTTTTAGGTTTTTCCGACTCTGCATTATTCATTTTCACGCTCTAAACCTTTTTTTTTTTTCCTTATGGCTTAAAATACACGTTGGAGTCTGGTTTTTTTGAAGCAATGTACGATAAAAAAAAAAAAGCTCGCACTTTGTTGCGAGAGGAATAAAAAGATATCGAAGATTGTATAATGGATGAAGGAAGAGGATTGGGAAAAGCCAATGTCGAAGGGTCATTCGAGAATGTGCAATTAAATGATCGTCTTGACTTTTTTTTTTTTTTTTTTTCACTTCCATTTTCCTTTGTATCGTCACGAATTTTTTTCATTCTTGACTTTATTGAGATTTTATTCTGTGCCGGATATTTCGAAGCTGCGATGAGATTTCTGCATTTTTCGTACGATTCTCGCGCAGTGGAAAAGTGAAAAAACAAAATTTTGAAAAATTGTCAAAATATTCATCCTTCAACGAAAAAAAAAAAAAAAAAAAAACAGAACAATACGAATTCGAGAACGAGAACGACTATTTTACATGTACTTTCGTATGCGTGTGTGGAAATTGAAGTTAAGGGAGGGTCGGGGAGAAGGTGCAAAAAGGTTCAATGCTCGTCACGTATTCCCGTAGTTCCGAGGGTGCTTCGAGTGCTCCCGGCATCTTCTCCCTTCCCCCCCCCCTTTATCCCCGCCGTGTTCGTTCCATCGTCTTGTTCTCATCCCAATGGACCTCATCGCGCGATCGCCGACGCGAATGCTCGTGTCCCCCACGGAATACCAGAGAGTCTCCTCGTGTCTTTCCTCTCTCCTCCCCGTATCACACCGGCTTCTTCGCCCCTCCCGTAACGCCCTATCTACGGGGAGGACGAGAGCGACGAAGAGTGCGCGAGAATGTGCGACGAATACGGTAAACCCGGTACTTTATTTCATACAAACGCGAATTCATGCCGAACACGAACCACGCAGAAGAGCAGCGTGTGTTTCTCCTCTTCTCTCTCTCGCTCGCTCCCATATCCCCAAAGCCATACGCCCTCACGTCACGACGCCCTCTTTTCTTCGATGTATGCTCGTCACGTGACCCGAGCGCCACCGTAGCTCGTTACTTACTTGCGGTCTCTCTGCAAATTCCTTTTTTTTTCTTCCCTCTTTTTATCCTCTCCAGTGGAAAAAAAAAAAAGATCGACAAAAACTCAAATTTTTCGCATTCTTCCGACGTTTTTTTACCCACCAATCAAGGTCGTTTTAACTTTTCTCGTAGTTTTCTGTTTCTCCGTACCTTTTCCTAATTGGGTCTTACGAAGAGGCAAGTTTTTCGATTTCGTTACTTTTTTTTCTTGTTTTTGCAAGTGAATTTTTTTTTCTTTTTTCTCACTCTTTACGTCAAGAAATCGTGATAAAAATGTCTTCGATTATATTCTCTTTCGTTCATTCGTGTTATTTTCATGATTTTACGGATAATTTATTGACATTATTTTCTCGGTGTGCGGAGAACAAAAAAACATAACCGTTTTGTCGAAACTCGAAAACTTGTGAGTGGAATTTTGTCTTTGTTTTTTTTTGTTTGTTTTCTTGGAAGAATTAGCCACGATTTTTCGTCGCGTTCGATTCGACCATTACCTTGGCCACGTATACCGATCTCTCTTTGTCTCTCGCGTCGCAGCCGCATATATGCGGACGTCGCGGATAAGTACTCGCGACGTCTCACGTATATGCGGCCGCGACGCAGCGAGTATACGTGATCGGGGCAACAGCGGTTGCAGAAGCGTTGGAAGCGTGGCGTTTTATTTTTATTTTTTCGCATTTTAACAGCGCAACGAAGACCGTCTCTCTGGGAAAGAAAAGGAAAGACGGGAGAGAGAGAGAGAGAGAGAAAGAGTCTCGTGACCGTATGTAACTATACGGCAAAGCAAACCGGTTCCGATCGGACGGAATCGCATTTCTGCTGCTGGCTTTTATATGTGCTCGGTACAGTCTCTCGTTTTAAACGTCAGAGAAAAATTTCAATCTTCACAAAATTGCATATGTACTGATCTCAATAAATCGATTTAAAAAAAAAAAACAAATAAGGACACGATTCATTTTTCTTTTACGAAAGTTACAAATTTTCTGATTGCCCGTGTTTTTCGTGACGTTTCTCAATTCACGAATTTTTCTTCCACGAAAATATCAATACGAGAAAAAAAAATTTTCCACGTTTGTTCCGAAAATCGACGCCGTTCCTATGTTCGATGAAAAATAAAACGATTCTGAAATTCAGCATGAAAAATAATAATTCTCGTGTTTTTTTTTAATTTTTTATTATTTTTAATTGTGGCCATTGTCCAGCGCTTTTTACGAGCAGTTGCACGTACTCGATTTCAAGGCTCGCGATAGCGTTCTGTTGTCTTCTTGAGATATTCTGCCTCGCGTAGTCCATTGTTTACTTATCCTGTGTGCGATCTATCCGACCAGTATCGAACGCCACCACTACACGTTCAACGTTCACTAAAATTAACCAACATTTCTTATTCTTTACCTCGCCCTTGCCCTTCTAAACAATTTTCACGGATATCACGAGTTTTTCGTTTATTTATATTAGCCGAAAACATCGATACGATTCTCGAGTCAACTTCTCTTTGTTTCCGCACACACGAATCGTCGCGCCATCTTCAGACTTTCTCCGCAGTTTCATCCCCCCTCCCCAAAGTTTTCACGATTCTCAACCGTTTTTTTTTTTCTAAACTTTACCGTTCGTTATCTACTTTCGAAAAATCTTCCCCAATTATTTTACATTTTTCTCAACAGCCCGATGCATCTTTCATCGCTATTATTTTTGAGGGGGAGGGGAGGGGGGGGGGGGAGGACTTCCCCAATTATTTTACATTTTTCTCAACAGCCCGATGCATCTTTCATCGCTATTATTTTTCGCGGGAACGAACTTTCGAACCTTGTATAATACTCGGGATAAAGAACTTCTGAAGTTTGCTGTACCAAGACGCCCGGTCTCGCGAGTCAGAGCCAATTTTGATTTTTCCCTTTTGTTCTTGTTTCTTCAAGTTTTTTTTTTTTCTTTTTTTCATTTCTTACCTCTCTCTCTTACTTCGTGCCAAACCCAGCGAGACATGCACACACGTAAAACGCCACCCTCCTTTGTACAGAGAGATATAGACGAAAATATATATACAAATATATATTTGTACGTAGGTTGAATAAACTATAGCGAATTTAACGAAAAGTATAGGTACTCGTGAGGGGAGGGGAGGGGGGGGGGGAGGACTCGCTACTCCTGAATACCGACGAGTCAAAATGGAAGGAGCAAAGGAGAGAGAGAGAGGGATGAGGGAGGTCGTCGGGCTGCCGAGAACTCTCTTCTACCGTGTGCCCTCTTACACTACGTGGCGGGCATTCGCGTATCGTTCATACGCCTTCTGAATACGGAATGACAATGCCTCTCGAATATACCTAAGACCAACATAGAGCATATATTTTTTATGTACATCACATAAAAATAGATACGTACCTCGTACGTGTGGGTGCCTTTCCTCGATGTGTAATTCATAAGTTTCTCCTTAATTGGGCATATTTTTTTTTCTTTGTTTCATTTTGCTGTTTGTTTTTTTTTTTTGCATTTTTTTTTCCGGGAACCCGAGTCGACCAAAAATCGAGAGAAACGGCTTTGAGAATTTCTCGATAATGACTATTTTAGTCGTTAAATCGTTAACCGTTCTCGATATTTTTTTCTTTTATTCGATTATTAACGATAAAATTTGGCATACGCAGCGCCAGGTGCCAAAAAAGCAAACTAAAATTCTATTTTACCGGATTTCGTCGCGAATTTTATGATTACGCGAATATAAAAAATATGAAAAAATTCGGTTTAATCACCCGGTTCCGGCTGTGCTCCCTTTTTGGAGATCATATTTCTTTTATCAACACAATAAATTAAGAAAAATACAAGGCGCTTTGCTCGCGTCATAACAGCTTTTTCGACAGTCACAATAATTATTTTATTACAAATTGTACACACATTTGCCACAACTGAAGAGACCAGAGCCGGATTCACGCCACTTTCTTGCACATTACAAAATTTATTTATTGCGATTTCAATAAAAACTCACGGAAAAATCCGGTAAAATACACACGAGGTGTCTGACGTGTGACAGCGACTATATTTGTACTATATATAGATATATTTTACTATGAGAGGCGCCACCGTCGATTTTGAGTTGGTCACGTGAGCTCGATGACTCTTAAGGAAATTGAATTTTTTAGAGAATCTGTAAAAATTTTGGCAAAAATCTAATTCATTGCCGTGACGAATTGGTTCTGAACGTCAATAATTATGCAGAGATTTTGTTTTCTTTTTTTTTTTTATGATTAGTATTCGATGCGGGTTCGCATAAGCCACGAAACGCATACCGTGTAGAAATTATGGGCAATGAAAAAAAATTGCTTGAGGTCCCTTCTTTCGAGGTTATTACGCGGTACACACCGAGGAGAGAGCGAGAGAGACGTTCCCTGGCAATGTGGCGACAGGTTTGTCCGAATATGGTCACGATCCGTGTGTGGCCTGGATCGAAGGAAAAATTCAAGTTTTTTGTTCGTCGATCGATCGAACCAGTTATTTTCTTTGTATATAAGTATACCGCGATGAAGGAGAAACGATGAGAGACGCATAAATCCTTCGAGCCAACGTACGATCCCAGCTACTTACGCCCTTTTCACTCTCAAGGATTAATGTCGATGGTTTACGGTCAGAGGAGCCTGTAAAACGTGTGTGAGAGGCTCGTGAACGCATAAGAAGTAAAAAAAGAAGAAAAAAAAACGGACAAACCAAAGCAACGGATTCCAACGTGTTGTGGGACTCGCTGATTTTGCGTGGGAAACGCGATTCACCCGATCACCACACGAGCGCGCGGACATTTCTCTTCGCTTCATCCTTCCCGACCCCCTCCCCCCACCCCCTCTTCTCTTTTTTGTATTTGTAACATACACGTATATCGGGCGTTCAGTCAACTATTTATTTTCTTCTGACGTTCTCAAATCGTTTGCACGTTTATTACACGACTTTATCGTCGCGTCAATTATATCACTATATAATTGAACTATACATTGAATTTAAAAAAAAAAATATTAGGAAAAATTTCTCCACGATGCAACTAGCCTCAAAAATAGTTCGATTGGTCAAAGTTTCTTGGAGAATTTTTTGAAAAAACACATAAAAAATGTCAAACCTTCCGAAATCAATGTTTTTTGCTTCAAGCCGAAGGTCAGTATGGAGGATGGCCATTATCCATTTTTTTTCATTCTTTTTTCAGAAAGTGCAATAAAAAACCATGATTAAAAAAAAAAAGAAGCTCAATTTGGTCCATTTTTCGCAAAGTTACGAGCGTTTGAAAAAATAATTATCGAATTCCGATGAAAATCGTATTTCGTGAATGGATGGATAAAAAAAATCGAGACAAGTTCTTTCAACGGATAGGTCAACGGAAAAGAATTTGAGCGGAAACAAAAAATAGAGGATTTAAAAGTGGTTGACTCGGTGTGGAATACCCCATATACGTATATATATATAGACGAAATGTGTAGAAAGACGGGCGCCAGTTCGGACTGAAATTAGCAGCGCACAGCGGTGAGAAGTTGGTGATGATCGAACATCATCTTGTGGAGTCATCAATTCGATATGGCAAAATAAGTTTGAGCGTCAATATTAGTTTTAATCGAGCTCACGTGACCAACTCAAAATCGACGGTGGCGCCTCTCATAGTGAAATATATCTATATATAGTATAAATATAGTCGCTGACACACGTCAGACGCCTCGTGTGTATTCTACCGGATTTTTCCGTAAGTTTTTCTTGAAATCGCGATAAATAAATTTCGTAATGTGCAAGGAAGTGGCGTGAATCCGGCTCTGGTCTCTTCAGTTGTGGCGAATGTGTGTACAATTTGTAATAAAATAATTATTGTGACTGTCGAAAAAGCTGTCATGGCGCGAGTAAAGCACCTTGTATTTTTGTTAATTTATTGTGTTGATAAGAGATATCTGATCTCCGAAAAGGGAGCACAGCCGGAACCGGGTAATTAAACCGGATTTTTTGATATTTTTTACATTCGCGTAATCATAAAATTCGCGACGAAATCCGGTAGAATAGAATTTTAGTTTACTTTTTTGACACCTGGCGCTGCGTATGCCATCGCTCGATGACTCTTAAGCGAGTTTGTCATAGATTTTGACAAATCATGTCCAAGAACACTGTCCGTAACGTATAGAAAACACGAGCGAAAATTTGGCCAGAGAAGTATGATCGTTTCAGAGAAAAGTTGCTACGAAGAAATGCCATCCATCAGCTGATTGCAGTGAAACGCATAACTCCGTCTTTTCGTCCTGCGGGCAATCGGGAGTTAAAAATTTCTCGACTGCACGAGAATGTTGTTGAATAAAATTGTAATAAAAAAATGAAGAAACTCATTTGAGCAGGTTTCCTGAACGCCATTATTTTTAAAATTCATCCGATTTTTTTCATTTTTCGATCCAGTTTTTGTCACAGTTGACGTTTACAGTTATACGAAAGATTCGAGTTGCGAGTTTAAACGAACTTCATCAACTGTTTAAACGCGTTTAAATATGTCTCAAGTTTTATAATTCGAAATAGAAATCACAAGATTTTTGTTTGACGTAAGATTTCAAAAATTTTTCAATCATCGTTCATTTTGAGCGAGAGAGGGGATAGGAAAAAAGGAAAAAAATGAATGCCTCCTGTGAGGTTTGAACTCACGACCCCTGGTTTACGAGACCAGTGCTCTACCACTGAGCTAAAGAGGCTCATGCCTTCACACGACCGATTACACCGATTTAACCAGAACGTGTTCCATGATGAGTCAACACGAGCCTATTAATTGCGATCTTTACCTATAAATTAACGAACAAACATTTTTTTTCTGACTAATTGGCGAATAAAAATTCGTCCATCTTGAGAATTTCTCAAACAACAACAGACGATTAAGTTTCAAGAGAATTTTCAAGGGTTCGAGTCGTTCGATCGCGAGATCGATGTAAAAAAAAAAAAAAAAAAAACAAAAATGTTGCATTGAATAAAGATTTTTAATGAGCGATAGAAATAAATTTCGTTTAAAGAGATCGAATTGAAGAATAAAACGCAAGCAATACCGAAGGTAAATATTTTTCTAACGTTTATTCAATTCTTCGTTCTGTTCGAAAGTCAGTAATTAATGCTCGAGCTAAAAATATCTGGCGAAGAATACGGATATTTACAGTACGATGTGGGCATAAATCGAAGTTACGTAGAAAAACAGTCGAGCACGTGTCCTCCCCCACAAAAAATTATTTTGCCTCCTTTCTTTGTTGTTTTTAGTCTCTTACTCCTCGTCGAAGGTTCACTGAAATATACTTTCGTTTTTTTTTTATTTTTTTTTATTTTTCCCCTTACCTTAACGATAAATCCAAGATTGTGCGGCGAGACAGATGTCAGTTGTCACTTCCCGTTTCGTTCGGGAAAAAGAGCCTGCTACTGCGTATACCGGCTTTGCATCCCCTTCGATTTCATTCCGGAAGAAAAAGGACACACGTGGTCAAAGGACGAACGAGACTCGCTTTCTCTTTCTTTCTTTCTTTCTTTCTTCCTTTCTTTCTCCCTTTCTGTCTCGCCTCCCCCTCCTCCTCCTGCTCTCGTTAAAAAAAGGACAGATGTTTTTTCTACTCGTACAAACGTCTTCAACTTTTCGGTAGTCACCAACCAATCCCAAAGCCCCTTTTCTTTATTTTTTTTCTTCTTTTCTCCTTTCGATATTCATTCGACTTTCTCAAACGCAAAATCGCATAAAGAATACTCTCCACCCTGGCTACAAAACGCGCATGAACTTATACGAGCCGTTCTTACCCATTCAACATCATTCACGTCAATTTTCTTTCTTTTTCTCTTAAATATTGTTTCTGAACTTTTATTTTGTTGATCGATAACTCAAAATGTGTCAAAAAAGAAAAATAAAATTGACAGAACTGATAAAAAGTTCGTTCTTTTGAATAATTGTGTCGAAAAATTCTATTATTTTTGGTTCATTCCGAAGATGGAATCATTTTTTAAAACTTTCATTTTTAACACATTTTTTTTTATTTTAGGAAAAAGAAAAATTATCGATGCAAGACGTGTTGCTACGAAAATTTGGTATCTCGATCGGTTTTCGACCTGGAAGGTCTCGTGCATACACGTACGCAAAGCTTCGTGGTTCGGGTCGTGGCATTGTAAGGATTAAGCAGATGTTATACATCACCGGGCAACGCGTGAATGCGTAATAGAATTTGAACGCACCCTGTCCGTGTGCGTTGCCAACAAAGAAAAATGGCAAATATTTTTTCTTCTTTTTTCTCTCTTTCGCTCTCTCTCCTCCCTTTTTTCCTACCTTTCGGGGGTGTTTTTTTTTTTTCGTGCAACGGTATTTATTGTGCTTTCGCAACATCTTGGGAATTTCGCGTGTGAAAAAAAATTTGGAGAATTGCTTATTCGAATCGTTTTCGTATTCGAAGCGACGAAAATAAATTTTTTTTTCTTCTTTTCTTTCTTTTTTCAATGAAAGTAGTTCTATTCTTATGGAAATTTTGTCGATGAAAAATTCAACTTTATTGTCATTAATGAACAACCTATTGAGGAAATAGATTTAAGGGGGGAAGCTGGTCTAGAATTTTGAAAAAACCGAAATTTTTTTTTTTGTCTTAAACGGTACTTTAGGGTCTTAAAAATAACATACCAAAGAATGGATGCCGGCAAAAATGTCTAAATGCCCAAACTTTCCATTCTGCGGCAGCGCCTCTCAGGTATGCCCCGAGCGCCCTTCATGATCCCGGCGCACGCTGCAATTTTTGAGTACGGGAGCAGGTATAACGGCAGTTGATAGAGAAGGGACTGCCCTCCGATGAATTTAGAATATTAGGAATGTCCCGGAATGCGTATAGGGGTCTCTAGTAATAATATATATGTGTAGAAACTGTGTGAAGCGTTAGTAAAGCGAAAGCCGACCGTTGAAAAGGACGCTCTTTTCACGGCGCTATTTTTTCTCGTGCATACGTTTTAATATTCGAATAATAGTTCGTGGAAATCAGTGTTAATTTGAATTAATTTTCATCATGAGTGATAAAAATGTTGGTCGTTACAAGAAAGGATCAAAAACTGATACTGCCTACGATAATAGACCGAAAGCGTCGCGTAGACGACCGCTGAATCGGCACGAAATGGAAAAGCCCGACGATTTAAATGTCAGTGCATCGGCCAAGAAATTGAAGAACAATGATATTGACGATATCGAAGTGGATTCTACGTTTGGATATCATCTGGTGAACTTCGTAGCAGTTTTTGCCGCCATTTCAAGCGTTGTTGTTTGCAAAGTGTGCCATTCGGAAGTAAAATTCACCGAAACAAGTAAACGTGGCTTGGGCTTCAAAATTGTTGTGTCCTGCGATAATTGTGACAAGAAATATATACCGAACAGCCCGTACGTCGATAAAGCTTACGAAATCAATCGCAGAATTATTCTTGCCATGCGACTTCTCGGAATTGGCCTACAAGGCATAAAAAAATTTTGCGCGTTTATGGAATTGCCCTGTCCGGTTGTTCACTCGATTTATGATTCGATAATCAAACACATTTCTAGTGCTGCAGAAGTTGTTTGTAAGAGAAGTCTATCTCGTGCAGCGGATGAAGAAAAACGAATTTCGGCCAAGAATGGAGAAAAAAACGGAATCACGATATCGGGCGACGGATCTTGGCGAAAACGCGGATTCACATCTTTATATGGTTTAGTTTCCTTTATCGGATGGCACACTGGCAAAATTCTTGATTTTATAGTAAAATCAAAGTACTGCAAATCTTGTGAATATTGGAGTAAAAACCAAGAGACAGAAGAATACGCGGAATGGGCAGAACAACACGCAAGCGAATGCCAGGCAAACCACGAGGGATCGGCGGGAAAAATGGAGGTCGACGCGGCAATTGAAATGTTCCAGCGCTCCGAAACATTACATGGTGTAAAGTACGTGAGTTATATCGGCGATGGCGATTCTAAAACATTTAAAGGCATTACTGAAGCAAAACCCTACGAAAATACTACAGTAACGAAAAAAGAATGTGTTGATCACGTTCAGAAACGAATGAATACCAACCTTCGAAACTTGAAAAAAAATACAAAAGGCTTGGGAGGGAAAGGTAAATTGACAGGCAAAGTCATCGATGAACTGTCAATTTATTACGGGTTGGCCATTCGTCGGAATTGTGATTCAACTGAAGAAATGAAGAAGGCTATCTGGGCAACGCTTGATCACAAAATGTCTACAGATGAAAATCCGCAACACGACCACTGCCCGACTGGTGAAGATTCTTGGTGCTCGTGGCAAAAAGCGAAAGCTACGAACACTTTGGACGAATATCAACACAAACCACCTATGCGCGATAATGTGTTCGAAGCTATAAAGCCGATCTACGAAAGACTTACATCGGACGATCTTCTCACTCGTTGTATCGGAGGCTACACACAAAATAACAACGAGAGTTTCAACTCAACTGTGTGGGCGATGGCTCCGAAAACTATGAATTCGGGTAAAGTGATCGTGGATATTGCTACCAGTATTGCTTCATGTGTCTTCAACGATGGACTAAGATCAGTTCTACACATATTCGATGTCATGGGGATGAAAATTGGACCAAACAGCTATAACGTTTGCACGGAGATTGATGCGAAACGTATCAACAAAGCGGAGCAGTCACTCAGTATCGGCGCAAAAGAAGCCCGCATGCAATTAAAAGCGTTCCGAAAGGAAAAAGAAGCCGAAGAGATTGATACAGAAGGGCAATTGTACGGCGCAGGCATCGCAGATTAAAGGTATATACGCATTTAATATGATTTTATAGTACGTAAAACTTTAAACGCGTTTTTCTCGAAATCACTTTTTTTGAACTGGCCGAAGACATAACTCGAGCAAATCTTCACCGATCTATACGAAATTTTGACAGTACATTCGAAATACCTTTCTCCGGAGACGTACGTAGGATTTTTTTTTTATATTGCATAGTTTTTTTTTAATTCAACAATTTTGTCGTTTTTTTATAGTGAAAATTTTAATGTTTTGTTCAAACGTGCACCATTTCGCGAAAAAACAAAATATCGAAAAAATCCTACGTACGTCTCTTGCTGTTGTTATATAGAAACTAAAAATTTTCGGGATTTTGTTCCAGGACCAAAATTAAGGATGTTACATCTTCGGCCATGGACCCGTCTAAAAATCGAGGCGCCTCCGAAGAAATGCCGGACACCGCCATTTTGAATTTAATTGACACGAAAAAATTTGTATTTGTATATTAAAACCTAAATTATAAAACCTCTTTCACAGATTTTCGATTGATCTTTTTGTTGAGTCACAAAAAATTCATAAATTATGCCCATTTTTTTACGCTCTAGACCAGCTTCCCCCCTTAAGGCGATTCGACGGCAAAGTTATTATGAAATTTTCGCAAATACGACCAGGCAGTCTGACGGGAGACTGAAGATACGAACGAATAAGAAGAGAAGAATAATAAAACGTAAAAAAAGAAATATGAAGACCGAGCTCGTGACGAAATAAGGGCTCGTGGCTTATTCGACTGTCTCGAGTGCGAGAACAAAGAAGTTGGTTTATTTTCAACGGATTTTATCGTCTTTGGATGAAACAAATGCGATTTTCATGTTCGGCTATTGCAACGAAATTATTTTTCGAAGCGAACCAACGAACCATAATATTTGTACGAATTAATTGGTGAGAATTATAATGGCGCAAAGTTTCAAGATTTTGCGTGACTAATAACCAACGTTAGTAGGTCTTTTTCAATTCCATATCCTCGTTTCGTATATTTGCATTCGTACATGAAAAATAAATTATATTTATAACTCGTATGACAATGAGTTCCCCGAATCGCGTGAACCGATGCGAGTCCAAATACGACGAACACGACGAATGTGTTCAGCTCTGCAAATTTTGTTTGCCCGAGTCTCTTTGCCGATTGGATAGTGCAAAAGTACGTTCGAGCTCGCAAACTTTAGCTCAGGGCCGCCGAATCTCAAGAAAATATCGTCGCAGATACTAGCTGTACCTGCGGGCTTTGCCTGCCGATTTTTTTTCGCATTTTCCGTTAAAATCAAGATTTCGAAATTTCTTAAAACCAAGAAAACACACATATATATATAGAGAAGAGACGATTAGTAAAAACATTTTCTCCGAATACTTTCGAACGGAATTCAACGAAAAATTGAAGTTTTTCCGAAGGATTTTCAACATTGATTAAAAAAACACTTTTATTCAACATTGTTTCAAATTTATTTTCACACACATTTTCAAAAAGATTATTATAGAAATGATTGTTTTCGTGAAAAATCAATGGTTTTTCTTATTGATGAAATTTTGTGTTTTTTTTTTTTTTTTTTTTTTCAACATCATTGCAGCGAGAATACAGTAAAATAATAAATTATATGAGATCTTTACAGTTCATCATTTCTATAAATGTATTTATGAAAATTTATCGTCGCACTCAGAGTTTCTGAGGATTAAAAAAAAAAAAAAAAAAGTCACTTTATTTTGAAAAGATTATGAAAATAAGATAGCTCGTCATAAAGTCACGAAGGGTTGACTTCCAACGGAAGTTAATAGCTGAATATAACGCTTTGGCTTAGAAAATTTGCGGGGACGAAAAAAAAAATAACAAGACGACGAAAAGAAAAATGAGAGAAAAAAAAAGAAAAAGTCAACCGGAAAACCCCTTTCGTTCTCATAATAAAATCAATGCGCAGGCAATAAACGAATATTACGGAGAACAATGCGTCGTAAAAAAGTCTTGAGCCCGCAATAATAATAAAAACTCATCGTACAAAATATTACTGACGTTTCGTGACGTGTCGAGAACGAGACGAGGCTCTTCCAAATGTTCTCTTTCTTTTCCTCAATCTCTTTGTGGCCGCTCATAAAAAAAAAGTACCATTTTATAAACCCTTTTCAGTAGTAGTTTATTTTTATCCTATTGCACCCGCGTATATTAAAATGTTCTGTTGCTAATTTTCCCATAATCTTGATTTACTATTTTATCGCTCATTATTGCCAAAAAAAAAAATCTACCTGACTTCACGGATACACTTTTATTTTTTTCACTTTCTTCGAATTTCCTGCCATTTTTTCGACACTTCATTCATTTCTCGTAGGATTTCTCATGACATGGAAATAAAATGGAGAAAATATTGAGGAGGAAGAGGACTCTGAATCGATTCCTGCAAACACTAATCAATATTTTCCATTGTTGAAGCAGATTGTTTATAAAAAAAAATTGAAATATTCCACAATGAGTAAACCGAGGAAACCAACATTTTTTAAATGTACCAACGATCAAAAAGTGAACGTCACTGAATATTGGAACAAAGATTTACCAAAAGGAACTCGATACTAATATTGAAATATTAATTAAATGATTGGAAAAATGATTCAATAAATAAAAATTGCATAAAGATACCAGTAATTAATCTGAGAAAAGTAATAATAATTTTATTCAATAAAATTCAGAATATTCGATCAAAAATTTATTAACGCGAACTCAATAATAATGAAATTTTAGGAAAAATTGATCAAGAAATACGAATTGCAAAAAAAAACCAGAGATTTTTCTAATAAAACCAATAATTCGCTGTCAACATTTCGATTTATATTAGTCTTTCGAAGAAATTGTGAAAATTGTAAAGATGCGGCCCTGCGCGATGTCTGGCCTCCAGAAGATTCCCGTTGGAAGTTAAGAAGAGAGAGAGGGGGGTGGGGGAAATGGCGATGCTACTCTCGAATGCGCTGCGAGCGTGAATGCAACAAAGAAAGCAAAAACATCGAAGGGCAAGCGAATACGAAGGGGCAATTTCGTTGCAAAGAGTGGGGGGGGGGGGGGGGGAGAGAGAGAGAGCGAAATGTTTTTCTTTCTTTGTCCCTCTGGTGGGGAAGCGTGAAACGACGACGTTGTCGTGGGACCAAGCATCGTACCCTTGAACCTAGCATAATATAAATATAGTGTATGCAGTCGTCCGCTCGGTGGCGACGACGTCGTCGAGACTCGGTCGGTCCTGTCGGATCACGAAGAGCCTTTTTAACCAAGCAACGTTGCCACCTTTCTCTCTCTCTCTCTCTCTCTCAGCCTGCTATAATATCGTCTGCTGCAACGACGTACGTGTGTGTATGCTTTCGTAGCAAGAATTTCACTTCTCGATGCCGCTAGAGTCCAAATCCTCACAACTCGTCTCTTCATTTACAACTCGAGTCTCCCAAGGCTCCCGAGCCTCGAAGACTTCGAATTTTTACTCGTTTTTTTTATTCAACGCCTGCGTTTCACCGACTGTTTAACGTTTTTTTCAAATTTCCAAATATCCGCCAATAAAAATCTTGTCGCGCGTGTTTCTCCCGCGCAAAATTCTAACCTCCGTTTTTTTCCCAGGCGACAAGAGAACGTCCATTTTGTTTTGGTCACATTTCGTTCGACTTCCACATTCAGTGCTCTCCAAAATCCAACTTTTTCGAGATCTTCCTCCCACGAATATGTACTTTTACACGAAAAAAAAACGTTGATGCTCGGGATTGTGCAGTGCGAAAAAAAGTAATTTTCAAGAAAATTATGAATTTTTCGGGGTTCGAGTTACGAGGATCTCGACTGTAGTAAAAAAAAAAAAAAAGGCATTAAACGAGTGTGTGCACGGCTCTTTCCGTTGCTTCTCGCTCCTCCGCTGCAGTCTACACGTTTCGTTGCTATCGGTTGCTGACTCGAGGCTATATTCTATCTATACACTAAAAACATACGTATACGTAAAGCCACGATATATGTATACTCGCGATCTCGCATTAATGTACAGTCTGCTCGCCCAAGCCGGTAGTATAGAAAACTGACGTCACGATCTCCCGCGGCCAAGTTGTGAAAGCGCGTGGGGTTACGTAAAAAAACGAAAGAAAAGGAAAAAAAAAAAAGAAAAAAGAAAGAAAGAGGAAAAAAAGCGTCCCGGTACGGCGAACCCGTAGCTCTCTCGTGATAGTCGTCCACGTCGTTCTCGTCGTCGCTGCCGTAGCTCTACTCGGGCCTCGTCGAGCCGGGGCTAGTGCCCCACTTATTTATGAATGCTATACGTATTTTATATATATATAGCATACAAGCATTTATACGTACATAAAAGTCTGGTCAGGTCGGAGCATTTTCTCTATAGTCAAAGTCTCGCGTCGCTCATCGCGGTAACGAGAAACATCGTTTCGACAAAAGAAATACGTTCTCGATGTTTTACTTCGTTGGTATCGAACGTAAAAATTCAATGTCTTCGAGTTTTTTGTTTTTTTTTTTCTTCAAGTAGTTCCTCAAAGTATTTTTTTTTAGAAATTTAGTCAATTTGAATTCGTCGATTATCGTCATCTCTCTGCTTTCGATAACAACAGCTTGAGGAAAAAAAAAAAAACGGAAGATTGTGAAAAATTTCAAAGTTTAACTGTGTGGCGATTAAGTCGGAATTTCTGGGCGGTTCGTCCGTGTTTTTTTTCTTTTTTTTTTTGCTCAAAGAACTCTGTTGGATCCGGTAACTGTTTATTATCGAGAATCGCTCTCGTCGTGGCTCACACACACACACACACACACACATTTATACAGCAGCAATACTCGTATGGCGAATTTCTTGTTTATTGACTAGCATAAGAATCTTAGGAAAAATTGAATGAGCCAAGCATTGCGGGGTGAGGAGGGGGGAGGCGTCTGCTGGTTTTCTAGCGAGCATATTCCACTCTCGCATCCTCATGACTCGCGAGTGCCAATCCGATCGCGTCTCGCGCCAAATCGCACGAGCGAAAAAGACAGCAAATTCTTTGTCTCTCTCTGGCCCCGGGGAAGACGGAGAGAGGGAAACGTGCTTCTCACTCGTGTGTGCCATTTACGTGGCAAACCGGTTTACGCTCTTTTACGCTTGGTGGCTCTTCGCGCCCGCTGAGAATGTTGATTTTTGTTATACATAACGTTTGAGAACAGAACCTAACCCACATTATCACATCCTGTACAGCATATTATAATGACTCTGCCGCTCTCCCCGTTCTCGATCATCTGTTATTAACTCTATGTTTTTTTTATCTCAAGTATTTTCGTTCGAAAGAATTACGAAAAATCATTTTCTCAATAATGTCTGCTCGAATCAACTGTGAAAAAAAAACCATATTTTTGGAAAAAATATTTGAAAATTAAATTAAAAAAAAAGAACGCAGTTTATTTTGCTTGGATCGACACTAAATTTTTTCAGGTACCTATCATCGATCGAAAATAGTTGCAAAAATATTGGATCGTCGTCGATATATTGAGTCGGCGTTGCACGGGTCTCACGGACCCAAGTGAATTTTTCTGATTATAGAAATAAATTGATATTTTTATGTTTTGGCATTTTATTGTTATTATTGTGGCAGTAAGAAGTGGGTTTGTCCTTTGTTGAGTGTCAAGGGGAATATCTAATCGACGGAGTGATCTCGTCATAATAACGCGTACACGTGCGTTTAATCGGTTATTCGTGTCTCGCAGACCGAATCAGCCGAAAATATTTTTACTACAAGAGTATATACGTGATTCGAATTTGTTAGCTTCGTCCATTCTCGCAGCAGGAAGGGACCAGCGACAACACGCCGAGTGACGAGTACACAGCCACCACACGCGTCCTTTGTTCTCACTAACCTACAACACTTTGGCCTCGATGACGATCGTTCACCAACGATTTGCATTTTACTTTCGTGACTCCCCTGCTAAAATATACCAGTCTCTTAAATAGACGACAACGAGGATTTTCTTGGGAAACGTGATTCGTGCCACTGAACTCGTTTCTAATGGGAGGGGGTTTAATTTTTTTTTTCAAATATGCTTTCATCATTTTTCAGAAAATATATTTGATTTTTTTTTTCGTTATTCTTTTCAATATTGCTAGAAAAATTGGGAATTAAACAAAAAAGAAAACTTTTTTTTGTTTTCGACTCAAAAATTTTGGTGCAACGTTCGATAAAAAAAAATGTAGATTCAACGTTTTATTAAGATTTTTCATTGGCTTTGTTTTGATTATTTGAAAAATTTATTCAAATTCTTAATACGATGGGATTTTTATCTCGAAAAATCACTGTCCGATCATCGATTTTTTTTTTCCTCCTCTCTTAAACATCCTCGAACGGTTCGATTTTGTATTGTACACAAAACGAAACCGGTTACGATCGAAGAATCGCGTTGAGTATGTGCGAGACTTTCGAAAATTCCAAGACGAAGAGTGTGTAAATGATTTTTTTTTCTCTCTCTCTCTCTCTCTCTCACGGTCTCTCAGCGTCTTATCTTCGAAATAATCTTCTCGATGTAGCCTTGTCCTTGATAAAAATCATTTTGTTTTTTATCGCACGTTTAATCGTTACACGATTATCGATTACATCGAGTGCGATCTTACACGATAGTTATTATTTTATCGAATTTTTCACAAGACTTTTTTTGTATCAACATTGATAAAAAGTCAAAATAAATTAATACGACTTTATTGTCTTGTCGATCACTTACCTCGTGAGGAAAAACGTTGATGCACTATTTTCGTAAAGCTTCACTAATAAAAACACTGAATAAACGCGATTGGATCGAGTTAATGAGAGGAAAAGATACGCAAACATTTTTCCTCTTTTCGTATATTCGATTTCAAGTATCGTGCATACGCGTGTTTCACTACGTCGAGAATTCCCTGACTTTCATGAAACGTGTGATAAAAACGTGTTTTCATGTATCGCACGAAATATTTGCCTGATAGAAGAACAAATTTTTTCTACTAAAATAAATTTTTCGATAATTTACTCACTCTCGATGATTTTCTTCTTTCGCAGTATTCGCTGGTGTCACTTCCTTCGAGTTACCGGATTCGTCCATTGATTCTGTAGAACAGTTGAATCAAACACTGACGATCGGAAAGAAACATTTTTCAATAAATATAACGGTTAATCGGGTGAATAAATATTCCAGTTTTATTGTTAATGTAAGCCTAACGCGGTGCCGAGGTCAATTATTTTCGAACGTGATGAAATTTAAAAAAAAATACAAAATTTATAGAGGTGATTGTGCTCGTGGATGAGATAAGGTGAAAAAAATAAATAAATAACTCAATTCACTCAACCGGATAGAAAAAAAAAATGAGCCTTGCCGAAACCCGGGATTGAACCGGGGACATTTAGATCTTCAGTCTAACGCTCTCCCAACTGAGCTATTTCGGCTTGTGCAATAACCCGCTCGTATACCGTATGAAACAAGATTTAAAGAATCCGGAGATAAATATATGTGATTTATCGATCGAATGAAAAAAATGGAGGAATGAAGAAAACAGGAAAAAAAAAAAATTCGTCTTGCCGAAACCCGGGATTGAACCGGGGACATTTAGATCTTCAGTCTAACGCTCTCCCAACTGAGCTATTTCGGCTCGTGCAAAGCATCGCTTGTGCGCGTTACAAAGCTCCGATGATAATGTTGGATTTAGCGATCACTCGACAGAAATTATTTGTTTGGACTCATCTTTGTGTAGTTTTTGTCACTATGTCAAGAAATATTTTGAAACAAGAACGAGCAAGAAAATGGATTGAATTTTTCACATATATTTCTAGGTTATGTTGTTTACTTTTATAGAATTCCACGTGCTCATTTATCCGATGAACAGCTGATTACTTTCCTCTTGTTTGTAATTTTCAATACTGCGTTTGTGTATTTATGAAATAAAAGTTTCAATTCTATATGCGCATAACCTTTTTTTAAAGTTCACGAATTGTAAACTTACCGTTTGCAAGGATTCCTTGATCGATTCTCGAAAGTGTGGTTTTCACGGTATTAGCACGATCCTCGTAGCTCTTCCAGTCCTTAATTTCCTGTCGAAGTATCAAAACTTCGTTGCTCGTTGATGGCACATATTTATCTGAACCGTGTTTATCAATGTTATTTATTCCGGCATAGAAATTTCGGAAATCGTAAGGTTTTTCGGTTTTTGGCGGGTCAATATTTTTTTCACGGGCGTACGTAATTTTCTTTTCATTCATCGACGATTCAGCATCACGACGAGTGATACGACTGGTCGATGATTCTGTTGACGGATTTTCGAATTTTAGTTTTTCAACTTTTCGGGGATGCGTGAAAAATTTTCGGTGACCGGCCATTGTCGCGTTTTTATTTCGATTGTTTTCTTTTCGAGCATGCTACTTTCGTGACGTCATCACCTACTACACAACGCAAACACGATGTAACTGACTTTTTGAAAACTTCGTTCTCACACTTTCGTTCGATTTTTAATTTTCATATTTTTTCGCGATTATCCATTACACTCGGGTCCCGAAGTCTATTCTTTTGACTGGATACTCATTTGTAACGTTAAAACAGTTTGTTATTGCGCGAAATGACCGTTTGAATCTCACCCGACCGGCATCCGTCTTTACGACATAAACACAGACGCCACGCGAAAAGCGAGACAGTGGTGCCACCCTACAGCCTTTGATCGAAACATCGACGAATCCGCGCATGCGTATCGAACTGTCGTATTTTCAACGAATCGTTGCATCGTTCTTTTATCTTCGTTCAAAATATTTAACAAAAGCATGTCCTGGCGATATGCTATTTCCAATGCGTTCTAGATTTGTTTACATTTATTTGACGTTATTCGCATTTTTCTTAGTTGACGTTTTTTTTTCTATCTATTTAGACTGACCCAGCAAAGTGAATGAAAATTCTTGAGGAGATTTCTGTGTTTTGATAATTCTGTGCTGCATATTCGCGAATAAATAAATTGAGCAAAATACCGTGATTATGAGAGTTCGAATAAATGGACGTTTATCACTATCGATGCAATATTTTCATTGAAAAATTTTGACGTACCCCGCGCGTGTGTTGCCTCTTTGCTCCTAACAGAACATTTCGAGACCGTTTTTTTTTACACTAAACGATCGCGTATCACCTGTCTTTTCCATATGTACGATCTGTTTCCGAAATTTGACATCTGCTGCCCCCTCTCGTCGTATTCATACTAGTTGGCACGTTTTTTTTTGTTAAACACATTCTTTTGATGTTGACAGTCACATAGTCACAATATTATTTTTTAATTTATCATGAAATCGACGTAATACTTTCTGACTTTGTAGGATGATTGAGTTCGAGTGTTGGATACGTCCTCACGATATTTGGATTGTATTTAAATTGGCAACCAAATTGACGTTTATTAATTTATTTGCTTCACGAAGATAATGATACATGATTAATTTCAGTTTTCATCAGCATTTATTGATGAAAACTTGTTTCAAATTTTAATAAAATTTTTGAAAAAATTACGGAATAACGTTCCAGGCTCGCGGTGTGGTAAAAATTAATTAAATCAAGCTCAAGAAAGTAATTTTTCATTTAGAATTCTACAAAAGAATGTTTTGGAAACAACCATTGTTTCCATACGACTTTAGTACGAATAAAACATTTCATTAGGTTTTGCGATGTATTTTTTTTGTATGATTCGTACGAAAAAATAAACGAATTGGATGTTCTGATTCTCTAAAATTATCAATTTCGTTGCGACGACGCTGTACGACGAGTAGTTCGAAGTTTTCTCCACGAGTCGTATGCGTAGCTCTGAGCTGAAGCTCTAACCTCAAAAACGGAGGACCGTATATATAAAAAAATTCGTACAACTATCATCGTTTTGCGAATATTCAATAAATATAATTATTAGCAAAATTTGTCACGATGGCAATGCAAACTCCTATGAATGTTGAAACCGAGCAAGTTAAATCCGTGAGTGTTTGATACTTTTTCAATCATTTTATGACAAGATTTTCGTTATAACTTACTATTGTTATAGCCTCACATTTGATTTTCACAAAATTCTCCAATTGGATTATCTTTATTTGCCACGAACAATTTCGATTAAAAAAAGTATTACGAAAAGTAAAAGAATCAGAAAAACATTTTTACGTACTATTTTTTCATTTTCGTTAGCACAAGTTTTTAATTTATCTGGAAGACAAAAATTGATCATTTTTGTTATTTTGCAAAAATTGCACATACTCTATTCTACTCACAAAAATACTTGAACTCATCAACGAATCGTTAATCGATACAGATACGATTTAGTTCAACACTACTTTCTTTATAACACGACATGCAACATTTTCTATGCGTGCATGAATTTGACAAAACAATTGAAATTTTTTTTTGGAATTTCCAGATCAATTGATCATTTTTTTCTTAGCCGCTTACGATTATTTTTGTCCTTAGTTTCGTTTTTCCAATGAACTACTCAAAGATTTTGAATGTTTACCATTTTCGTTGCAGTTCAAGGATTTTCTCCAATCCTATAACAAACTCTCAGAGATTTGTTTCGTCGACTGCATATCGGACTTCACGACAAGGGACATAAGGGACAAAGAGAACAAATGTGCGGTGAATTGTATGGAAAAATATATGAAGATGACTCAAAGGTTATCGCAAAGGCTTCAAGAATATCAAATGATACAAAACGAAAATGCTCTTGCCGCTGCAAAAAAACTCGGACATTAAATTAGTTTTAGGAATCTTTAAAAGGCGAAAGGTACAACTTCACTATTTAGTTAGCAAAAATATGGTTACCGTAAAAGAAAGAAAAAAAAGAAGAGAAAAATGTAAATGCAAAGTGTTTTTGTCTTTTACATATATAATTTATTTTATATGATGATTTACCGCATTCTATTTACTATCCCTATCTTACGTACTAAAGGCCGTTCCAAAAGTCGTTAACGCGAATGCAAAAACAAACATTTTCGAGGTCGACTTATTTTCGATTGCAAAGCGAACAATATTCGTGTCAACAACTTTTGACGTACGACTAAGTCTCTGAAAATTTGGATAGAAAGCTCAAAGCTCCAAACGTTTGTCTTTGATATGACCCGAATTATTTTTTCATCGTTATTCATGAAAAATTCTCTACGTCTTGTTTAAAGTGCAAAATTTTTACATCTTTACTTTCTACCGTGTTTATCAATAATTCAACTAGAACTGTTAAGTCGTGAGTTACGTGAAAATTTGAAAAAACTGATTTCTCATAAAAATTTACATGTTTTTACATCGTCGAGAACTCGACTCTCGTCAAATTCGTATCGTTCGTTGGATCTATTAAGAAACAACGTTCCATCCCACAGGTTAACGTTCGCAATTTTTTTTCACAAAAAAAAAAAAAAAAAGAAGTGATATAACCATTTTTTACACATATTTTTTTCTCAGTCTCTAGCCTCTTCAAATTCGTGCAGTTTTCTGAAAATAATCTTCCATTCCGAAGAACAACCTTCGGAACAATGTTTTTTTAAGAAAAAAGAAGAAATTCTGTAAAAATTTGTTCGATTTCTATCGTTACCACGATAAATATTTAACGTTCACTCATACCGATGCGTTTGAGTGTAAAAAATCGAATACCAAAGGATCAAAGATTTACGACAAGAGAATAATCGTTGTCTTGATAAAAATCATTACGAAAACGATACACGAGAGACGCGAGAAGGTCGTTAGATCGTTCAACTCGATTTAGAGTGTTCGAAATTGTGGAATTTCGTTTTGTGCTGAATCTCAGTTTCAGGCCCAGGTATGATCCACTCGTAATGGGAGGATTGTGCCAAATTTTGCATGGATCCAATATTTTGATTGAGTCCGATGTTGGGAGCAGAAACTTGAGTCTCAGGATTTAAAAGCAGTGAATCCGGATTGGGTGAATTCGGTGGTGTTTTGCGAAGCCTTTTGTAATCGGAAAATCTGTTAAGCGTGACGTGATCGACGCAAATAGCTTGGGTCGTGTGACGAGTTTTGTACAAAACTGGACAATTCAAATCGCCCTTTAAACTCAAACTGTAAAGATTTGCGAGACGTCGTAATTTCTCACGTTCCGGTTGACAAACCGGATGTAACTTGAGCTCACTCTGCGAAGGATCTTGAAGAAATCTCGAAACTTTCTCATTCGCTGAGGTTATTATCGAATATCCTGGTGTATTGTCGACGTGACGACGACCAGCACGAATCTCACGACCGTTTGGCACGTCTCTGATCCATTGAATCCTCTGACGGTAATTCTTTTTCGCCTCGTCCGTCAAATGCTCGTAACTTCCATGCAATATCGCCTGGAACGCTTGATCTGTTGCTACTTTGTCCTCCACCGTTGATTCTGCTTCTTCCCATAAACTCGAATCTCCTACCCAATCCGATTGCTCGTCGTCACCTTCGGTCAAATATTCATAGTATTTAATAATTTTACTTCAACATCGATAAACTGAAATCGATAAATTTGATTGAAATGAAAAAGCAGATTTCTGTTCGCTTCGACGATGGAATTAAACAATTATATTTTTGGTCCCGTGTTTCTGTAGTTTTATCTATTTCTGACGAACAACATTATCGTACCAGAATCAAATAAAGAAATGTTGAAGAAAATTACAACAAAAACTTTGTTTTATCATGTTAGGTGGAAGAAATATCTGAAAATTTATATTTTTCTACCTTCTCGATCCTCATCATTCGTTATTATTCCAGCTTCTGAGTCACTCGACGAGATACTTGAGCTTGATATTCTCGAACAATCCATCGCGTCTTTGTGAAGAATTTTACCTCGATTTTTCGACTTGGAATTCCTCGATGGCTTCAACGATCTCATTTCCCAATCTATCGAACGTTCCCTACATGATCTCTTTCGCTTTCCACACCTTAGGAACAACACACAATTACTTTATTTGTCAAAGAACGAGGTTAATTTTTTTTTGAATCTCGCGAATTCGAATTGATGAAAAAAATAGGAAATAAATGATTCGAAAAATTTGAAATTTTTTTTTTTACCATATCGTCCCGTATCGGTTTTCGAAATCGTTTCGAAAAATTCTTTTCTTCGTTCCTACGGAGCTCGTAATGAGTGTCACTGTCTGAGAAGTCGAAGGATTCGAGTCGGAATCCACAGCCATTCTCTTGAATTTTCTTTTTCGTTTTATATTCGTACGTGGTACGAAATTTTCATTTACGGAATCACTTTCGATGTTGCTCGCGTTATTAAGATTCGAGAAACGTGCAAATCTCTTGGTTTGATTTGTTTCGTCACTGTCCGATTGGTACTTCGATGTTGAAGTGGTTTTTGGAATTCGGGAGTCGCAAATCGACGAGGAACTGTCGTCGGAATGTTTGTTGGTGCTGAGGGAAGCTGAACAAATTTTTATCATATTTTTTTGTATTATGTTTACAGAGCACCGTTAACAAAACCAACTATTGAAAAGTCATGATTCAATAATTAAATGTCTGAAAAAGAAGTAAAAAATGAAAATTTCATATCGTCATCTTAAATCTTGGTCCAGATGACCTCAGCGTCTTCGAACAGTTGTCGCAAACTTTGTTTCTTCAATTAAATTTAACGTCAAAGCCGGAAGTAATTAATATCAAGGCCGGGAAAGGATTGTGTATTTTTTCTGAGTATTTTTTAATAAGACAAAAGAGTTGAATGGTAAAAAAAAAAATATTTACATTTTAAGAAGAAATGTCAATTTTTTTAGATGTTCGAATTTGAGTTAAAATTTTTCTTGAGCTACCTCGAGTAGTATACTTCAAGCGTTGAGGTGTCTATCGATGTTTAGAGTTTAAACATTTCATAATACATGTAAACTGTGGTAAATACAGTGATAATTGTATTTAACATGATTTAGGAAATTCTAAAACTCTTACACTTACGAATGTTTCCCGTAGAACGAGCTCGTCTTCTCCAGCTCCATTTTCTCCTGACGTTAGTGCCGGTGCTGCTCTCCTCGAGAGCAAGCGTCAAATCATGCACCAATGCCTCCATTTTAACTCTTAAATCCACTGGAACAGCTTTTAAAACACGCTCCATCTGAAGTTCAATGCTTTCACCTGCAAGATTCATATTTCTTCATTAGTTAAAAACGAAAAATCATTGGTTTATTTTCTTTCTGGGTGCTTAATGATCTTGGAAGAAATGATCACATTGGAAATTTGAGGAAAAATTGAACTGTCAAAAACACTTGTAATTTTAATTAATCAAAATTATGACAAATTTTTCGAATTCGAAGGTTCGCAAGTTCGAATAACTGTCACACAAGAAATTTCATACTGGCAATGTAGAAAAAAAACTTAAGGAAATTTGCTACAAACAGCCGATCGAAATATTTTTTTGTGAAAAGAACTTTTTTACAAGAGTATATAGCCATTTAAGGGCGTGTATTCTCGCAGTCTATTAAATGTGTTCGAGTTGAGTAACAACTTAGAAAAACAAGGACGAATAAATTTGACCGACACGAAAGATTGAACGAATGTGTTTTTTTTTGTTTTTTTTTTCAATTTTGAGATAAATAACGAATGGAGAAATGTATAGTTTGGATGATGTGCTTTTTGACACCTTGTTTTTTGAGGCTCGACTCACGGCAAATTGTTAATCGTGATTATCACAAATTCCATCATAAATTATTTCGATTGATAGACATCTTGTAAATAACGTTGTGATGTAGATTCCTTTTGCTGTTTCTTTCTCTATGCTTTTTTTTTTTCTTTACTCCACACGATTGAGTTGAATTCATGAACTGACCCCAATAAGTTTAATAAAAATTATATTACTACGTTCACGGAGACACCGTCGATTTAACACCGAATGTGTCGCCTGCGTCGCCACAGGACGATACTGCGGGGCAGAAGGAGGGTGAGAACAATTGTTCATTTCAAACAATAACCGCTAGGTGCGTCATTAGACAATTCTCGAGATATATAAGTAATTGAACGGTGTAAATTTGGCTCCCCACCATAAATTTTTCGAAAGGTTTCTGATTTCAATCGTTTGTGTGTCGTTTGTAGGGTATTGTGAGAACAAAATAAACGTTTGTGAAATGAGTTTGTCGTGAAAAAATAAAAAATAAAAATTAGCGTGAAGTTAGCCTGTTCATTTTATTTTTTAAACTTTATGAGTCTAATTATACGAAAATGAATGCGAAATCGTTTGTAGAATACGAATCATACAATAAAAATGTTTGTAGGACGCATATTCTCATGAAAAAGCAAAAACAAAATTTGCATAAATTTTTCCGAACCAGTCAGGGAGACTGGAGAGAAGGAGTAAACACACAGGAAAATCCTGGAATCAGTGGAAGTGACATCGTGCTTGCGCAGTATGATTGCCAGTTTTTGGGATCGTCCACTTTTATGAATTTTTTTTTTCATTAATCGGAATTAATTTTTTTTACTAAACAGGTTTTACTGTTTCAACGTATCGTTCGAATGTTGATCTTTGTAACCTGCTGGATAGTTCTAGGTCCCAAGATGTGATTCAAAAATTTTTTCGAGTATAATCTTCGTTTTAATACATTTTTAACTTTCCTACCATGATATGCATGCTGGGACTCGGGCAGGTTCTGGGCACTTTAAAAGTTCCGGTGCAGACTTTTCTGCGAACGAATCTTTCTAGATTCAAAAAAACTGAATGAAATTCGATTGACGGTCTTTTTTTTGCTACCGGCATTTTCATGCGTTGAGAAAACGAAAGAATAAAACGTTGTTGAATCTTTATAAAATATTACTGAACGAATATTCATACGGTGCACAAAAATGTGATCGCTAAATATTGGGGAATGAATGTCCCTAGCTTGTTTGGTTTGTTTACATTCGTGGAGCCTCGACTCTGTGTTTACGTTTACGCGCTCTCGCGCTTGGCCTGCTAAGCCGCTCCGTAGCGGGGATGGTGGGGAGAGCTCACGCCGGGGCGACTGGAAGGGGCAGGCGCGAGAACTGGATCATGCGCGGGGCAACGAGGGAGCGAGCGAGCACTCGCGTTCATTCAGTCGCCCGCGGGACGCGGGGCGGGGCGGCAAGTACCGCGCGCGGAGAGAGTTGCATTAGCATCGGTCGGCTAGTGCAATACCGCGCATTATCGTTCGTTGATTGCAACGAAATTTATAAAACAGAGTGCGGAATAAGAGTCGGTGTTAATGACAAAAATCTTTATATAAAATACTTTAAACGGTCTGAATTGTCGTTAAACCAAATAAAAATACAACGATGGATAATAAAAAAACGGAAAATCGTGATAACATTTTTTATTATTAAAACCATCCAAATCTATAATTTTTACATCATTTTTTATCGCAATTTCCGTTAATTAGAGCTTGAAAATGTGCGCGATTTTTTGAAAATAAAAAATGCACGAAAATAAAAGCTTAAAAATATGCGCGATTTCTTGAAAACGAACCATGCACGAAAACGCTATGAAAAGAATATTAGGGTCGTAAAACACAATTCGCTCGTTTGTCAATCGTAATGAATTTTCAATTTTTTTTTCTTTTGTCAATGAGTTTTCTTCTCGCAAGCGATATTCGACAAGTCGATAGGAAAGCCTCTTGCCCACGATATTATTTTTCGTGCTAAATTATAGGATGAATTATTTTGAATATTTGAGCGAATCACGATTAATGACATCGTGAGTAAGGGCTTTGAGTGACAGACAGCCTAGTGACGGCTGTGTTACAGTTTCGAAAATCGTGTGTATGCTCGCACGCACGCGTGTTCGCAAGCGGAGCTAAGATGCAACCATACATGCGAGTCGAGCAACGCAACGCAAAGCACCAAACGCACGCAAGCCGTAAAGCCATGGGATTGTCGGCAAGAATAACGGAACGAAAGCTATAAATCTACTCTGTAGTTTGCTGTTTCCGAACGCGATACAGTTTCTGTATCGCATATCGAAGTCGCGCAGGCAAGGTCCATGCATATAACCCGGATGCTGCAAACGGTGCAACGCAACGCAATGCACGCAAGGCTTGTATAACCGCAGCTATTGTACAGCATTGCGAATAGTTTTTACTATCGCAAGTGCTATATAGTACAATAGAACGCAAGCGCCCGTGCACGCGTGCACCCACGTGAGCACGCTCGATTTTCCACGAAACTGTGGCACAAGTTGCCATTACACTTTCTGTCACTCGTCGTCAACCTTATTCGGTTGCTAAAAGACAATTTATTGACACAAGAGAAAAACATTTTTTGAGTTAGCGGGACAAAGAAACATTGAATGGATTTTTTAATTTCGTGCATGAGTTCGTTGACGCGAAAATTAAAAAAATTTTGACGTCTTAATCACTCGTTTACTATCTCGGAAGTATAAAAAGTTAATATTGGTGTTGTGTGAATTAGTGCATTTGAATTTTGAACTACGATGAACTATCGTTTTCAACGTTGGAAAAACGACGCTGCTGCTGCTCGTCTGGATTCAAAATCATGGATCTGGAAAAAATCGAGTGGAAAGTAATCAACTGCAATGAGTGTCCTGTAATGGAAGTGAATATCAATTGTGCTTACTATTTCGGAATTGTGAACAGTAATATTAACTTTCAATCAGTGGTATTGAATTCTGAATTACGGTGCGATTCGCGAGTGCCAAAAGTGTTTGCACTAATTTCACCGAAAAAATGCAGTATTAATCTACATTGGAAATGGATCTCAGCTGCCAAATTCTCGAACGGTTTTGCCAAAGGTAGGTTCGTTATTGAGGAGGGGAACAAGACATCGACGAGTGAGTACATAATTCCATCATTTTTATTGGTTTCATTTCTGTGCATAGCAATTTTCAGTATCAAACTGTTGGGCTTTCTTTGATTTTAACTATTATTTTTGAAAGAATTCGATTTCCATTTCAATTGTTAATCTTTGAAGGATAAAACGTTTTCTCTTACTGACCGTGGATTGATTGATGAAATGAGGAATGAATACTGTATTTTTTTTTGGTCGGTAGAATTTTTCCATTTCAACATTCCAAAATATTCTTATATATAATCTTTTCATTAAATAAAATTTAGGAATAGACCATCAGTAACATCTGAATCAGTTCAACAGACCATCCATATAATTTCGCATTTATGAATCAGTCTTATCGTTTTTAGCATTTAAAAACCTTCAAGATTCATTTATTTCTAATCAGTTGACCCGTATGGTACACACCAGTTTCCCTGACTTTGGTTCGGAAAAACTTGTGCAAATTTTGTTTTTGCTTTTTCATAAAAATATGCGTCCTACAAACGTTTTTATTGTAATATTCGTGTTCTACAAACGATTTCGCATTGATTTTCGTACAATTAGACTCATAAAGTTTAAAAAATAGAATGGACAGGCTAACTTCACGCTAATTTTTATTTTTTTATTTTTTCGCGATAAACTCATCTCACAAGCGTTTATTTTGTTCTCGCAATACTCTATACAAACGACTCACAAACGATTGAAATCAGAAAACTTTCGAAAAGTTCATGTCGGGGGGCCAAGTTCACGTCCATTATAAACTGGTGTGATTTTTGTTTCGAAAATTGACGGAAAGATTTCAAAAGCAGGAATCTGCAGTATTGACTGAGCAAAGATTGACATCTGTCAAATAAAGCGCCACCAGAAAGTGGCGCCATACAGTAACGGTCAGGAATAGAAATGAGTAAAAAAATCTTCTCGAATCCGGGATTTTTAGTAATCTTCGGTCTTCGGCAATAGGGTTAGTTCTTCAGTTTCTACGGGTGTACCTTTACGAATGGTTGTCAGAACGTAAAAAATAAGAATGTCTATAGCGAGCAAAAAAATATTAATTTTTTCTATAATAACATGTACAGTAATAAAAATATGTGCAAGCGAAGACGTTTTAGGATGCGATGGTTTTATTAAAAGTCACACAAACATCGATTACACGAAAATTCTCATAAAACTGTAAGTAGGAAGAACGAAGACTTGTCCTATCGTGGTTATGACGCGGCATGTTTGACTGCTATAAATCGATTAAATTGCAATTAATGAATGAAACATTTTAACCTGAAACATGAATATTCAGTTATACGAAAACTGGAATCCTGAAGGATGAAACCGAGTGTGCACCCAATGGATATTATTTTCTACCCTTGTACGATAAGGGAGAATACAATCTTAAGGTAGTGTCATTCACGGATAAAAATTTTTTTGTTCTTATCTAATATTCATGTCCATCAATTTTGTAGAACGATAAACATTTGAGTTCTTTAACTTTTTTATTCAAAATCCATGTTCCAAATTTTCCATTCAAAGCCAATATTTTCGTGCAATGAATATCAATGAAAATTCTATTTTTTGCCCCATTGAAACAGTATAAATTTCCAATTTAGTTAATTCTTCAAGAAAAAAATCTTTCCACGAATTATTTATTATTAAAATTTTATCTTGACAACAGTTTGAAGGCTTTAGGTTTTCTGGAAGCCTTGATGTGTCAGCAAGTGTATACATTTGAAGAGCTCATCATTTATAGTTATTCACGACCATTAATGTCATGTTGGAACTCATTTTGATTCCTATTGAAAATGTATGTTTATTAAAAATTTTATTTCGTTCTGTGCTCAAATTTTACTTAAATATTTTTGATTAGATCGAACCTCCGCCAGGCTGGAGTTTTGAACCGACAGAAATACCATTGGTCATAGATGGCACGACCGGCGTATGCAGTCAGGACAAAGAAATCAATTTTACTTTCAAGGGCTTTGGGATTGCTGGAAAAGTAAAAATTATTCCTTTTTTCTAATAAATTCAATGAGCATTTGATCATTATTGATTTGGCTATTTAAGGTAACGAGCAGTGGATCCAACGTGGGACCCAAGGGGGTCACCGTCTCGCTCTTCAAGCACAGTAATAGGGACAATGCTGTAGGAACGACTACTACCGATGTTGGAGGAACTTTCTACTTTACACCCATTCAGCCAGGAAAATACGTTCTCGTTGCCTCACATTCGTCGTAAGAATATTGATTCCGATTCATAATAGTTCAAAGCTCCTTAATTATTATATTGATTTTAAACAATTGATGCAATTTCATTTCGAATAATTTGAGACCGTTTTTCACTCCGTTGTGTCATAAATATTTAATAATTAAAAATTGAAGAACTTTTTTTTTGATCTACATTGTTCTGTTTATCAGATTTTTATCCATTTTTATTTTTCGTTTGTCAGTAAAGATAATCATTCATTTTGTTTCTAGACTTTTCATCATGTTCATTCTATATATTGTCGAGGTCTACATAAAAAAACTTTTTCCTGTAATATCTGTTTTTTACTTCCAACAGTTGGGTCTTTGAAAAAAGCGTGGTCGAGGTAGAGGTACTGGAAGGGAATACAGAATTGCCTGACGACGTTCTCGTGGTATTCGGTTACGATGTTCATGGTCGTATTATGAACGAGGCCGGGCCTGTCGAAGGCGTCACTTTTATTCTTTTTGGTGTGAGTAAGAAAACCAATGTTTGTCCTGAAAATGATTAAATTTAATAGATATAAAACTTTTTTAGTGTTTTATGAATTTTAAATTTTAATGAAATCATTGTTTTCTTCAGTCCGGCAAAGCGAAGAATTGCGAGACAAAGATTATCGAAGGTTTCGAAAAAGAGAAACCGTTGTGTTACACGACTTCTGGACCAACCGGCAGACTCGTTTTTCCTGCTTTGTCAAACGGCGAATATCGTATAATCCCTCATTACGCCGGTGCTCGAACAAAGTTCGATATTCAGCCGACCGAACTCGCCTTCAAAATCAATCACAACAGTTTAACGTTGTCGCAACAGTTCAAAGTCACGGGTTTCACTGTGAGCGGGAGTGTACTCGCTTCACCCGGAGGCTCTCCGCTCGGGGGTGCCAAAGTATTTATTTCCGGACGTCAAGTCGCAATCACTGATAAAAATGGTATTTACACGTTGGAAAAAATGACGAGCGGACAATACACCATTAAAATCGAAGCTCCGGACGTTCGCTTCGACGACACAACTGTCAAAGTTTCCCTTAGCTCTCCCGAACTCCCGGCTATTTGGCCATCATCCTTCAAAGTTTGTGGCACTGTCACACTCTCCGCAAAAGGAACTCTTCACCATCGTAAAATTGCCGTCGATAAAACTGCTACGACTTTTCATCAGGAAATCGAAACTGACCCAACAACTGGACAATATTGCCTTTATCTCGGACCTGGAAAATATCAACTCAGCGTCGTTGTTACCAACGATGAAAAAACCAAAGGGCTGCAGTAAGTTTATTCATATTTTCTTCGTTTTCTGCTTTCCACTTTTCAGAAGCAAAAGTTTTATAGCTACTACCTGATTTTTTTTCCGAAAAATAAATCAAATCGTGAATTTGTTAAAGTTTTTCCGACTCAATCATTAGACATAACAGTCTGTAAATTTCATTGAAATAGATCTTCAATGGTTGTTCGAATTCGAACCATTATGCATGCCAACAGGAATGATTTTTGGTTGTTAATAAAATTCATTTTATATTTTTGTTTTGCAGATTTTTTCCTCTTCAGCAAACTATCGATGTTTCATCGAAACCAATCAACGATATAAATTTCTCCCAACTGAAAGCCATTGTTCGAGGTTCTGTTCAGTGTTTGAAAAATTTGGATTGCAGCCAAGTGTCCATAACGTTGAAATTTCTTGATGGCGTTACCGTTAAAACTTTACAAGCTAAAGGTAAATTTCGTAAAATTATTCCCAAATTTGATAAAGCGTTAAATCAAAACGGCTGGTTTTCCATTGCCGAAGTATCGTGATTGATAATTTTGTCATTGGAAAACTTTGGCCAAAGTGTTAAAACGAAAATTCGTATTTCCACCGCTCGTTAAAGTATCATTTCATGAAGCAGATGGACGCTACGAGTTTACGGACGTTTTGCCTGGATATTACGAGGTGTTGATCGACACGGACGTCTTCTGTTGGAAAAATAGTGTTCACCGAGTTTCCATAACGTCCGAACGTGCCGAAGTTCCACCGTTCGAGCAGACCGGTTTTTCCGTAACGTTCATATCGTCGCACGGGACAGCAGTAGAATACGTCGAACCTGGAATGTCGAAGAAAATAAATTTAGAACTTCCGGTCGGTAGTACCAGACACTGCGTTTCCAAATCCGGCAAATATAACTTCGTACCGATCGGTTGTCATATTTATAAAAATTCGTACAATTGGGACACGAATAATCTGTCGCCTGTCATTTTATCATCGACGAAACATCATCATCATGGAAAAATTATCAGCACAGCTGCCCTTGATAACGTCAAAGTAAACATCAAAACTGCAGACTCTAACACGGTTGCTGGACCTTTGAAATTCGTCAAAGAAGGCGAAATTTATCGTTACGATTTCAGCTTCATCGCTAGCACCGACATTGTTTACGAAATTACACCGTTGTCAGATATTTTGTTGTTTAATCCAACAACTGCCAAAGTCGTTGGAATTAACGATTGTGCCAATGATGTCGCTATCTTCAACGGCGAATTGGGAAAGGTGATCAATTTTTTTAAAGTTCTTCGTTAACAAAGCAGCAGTCAATGAACAGAGAGATGGTTGTTTATTTTTTTGTTGAGTTTCTATTTTTATTCATGGTCAAGCACATCAGTAGTTTTTAGTATGATTATTCAAAAATGTCGAATGTCGAACTTCATAAATTTAGTAAACTATTAATTGTGTATCATTCGCAGATCGTAAGCGGAAAAATAGCTCCAGTTTTGGAAGGAGTGACGATTCGTATATTTGGCAAAGATAAAGAAGTCCCAGTTCATACCCTCGTTACGGACAAAGACGGAGCTTACAGAGTCGGTCCACTAGACGGAAAAATCGAATACACGTGGGTTCAAACTTCTTGTTCGAATCGATGCAAATCGTTTTCGTTAATTTTCGATTAATTCAAAACAAAACGCTAAACAACGAATGAATTTTTATTGCTGAAAGTTATTTCCATTCTTTTTTTTCAATTCGCAGTGTTGCTGCTGAGAAAGAAGGTTACGTGATAACTGGACCAGATCCGAGTGGCGTATTTCTAGCTCACAAATTAGCCGAGGTCATTGTACAAGTCGTTGATGAAGCTGATGAAAAATCTCTTCAGGGCGTTTTACTTTCGCTCTCAGGTGGACAAAGCTACAGGAAAAACAGCGTCACCGGTGACGACGGCAAACTCGTCTTCAACTCTTTGTCACCCGGTGAATACTTCTTGAGACCAATGATGAAGGAATATCGTTTCGAGCCACGCTTTAAGGTCATTACCGTCGAAGAAGGTCTGACCGTCGATGTTAAACTTTCCGGCACGAGAGTCGCTTTCAGCGCGTACGGATCAGTCACTTCCTTGAACGGCGAACCCGAACGAGGCTTACTCGTCGAAGCCCAAGGACAATCCGATTGCTCCAATCTTCAGGAAGAAGCCACTACAGAGGATAACGGATCTTTCAGAATTCGAGGACTTCAACCAACCGTAAATAATTAATCAATTCCCTGAAAAGATTTTGCCGAATTGCTCTTTCATTTTTTTTTTTGTTTCTGACATTCATTCGGGAACGAAGAAATTCCAAATATTTTTCATCGATTTTTTTTTCTCTCATTCATGAAGATTTGTCCGAACTTTTTTTCGTTTCTGAGAAGAACTTTTGAGAACTTTGCATTTGAAATGTGAGGAATCGATGAATTAACGAATAAAAGTCCAATTTTCTGACAAACACATCAATTTTTGTTCGATGTAAAAGTCATTTGATTAAAACGCATTTAATTATCATCTTTTATTCCAGTGTATCTACGCAATTCGTTTGAAACCGGAAGCAGAGGCGAACGCGCATATCCAACGTGTGGCACCATCATCGATAGCGATACAGCCAACGACAGACGTCCAAGGTTTAAGATTGATCGCTTTCTATCCCATCTCGCGTACGGATTTATCGATCCACGTGGTATCATCACAGCCGGAGCATTACAGAAATCTGCGAGTGAAACTTTGTCGCGACGATCAGCCGGATTCGCCGATTCACACGTACAAATTAGAATCGCACACGACGAAAATAGGATCGAGTTACAATTCAGGTTATCTCATACATTTTCCACCTCTTCAAGCGAACGGTAAAAAATATTTCGTCCAGTTGGAATCAACGCTCTCGCAATCGTTGTACAAGTACAAAACCGTGCCGATTTATTTCGAGGCCAACACTTCGTTCAAACAAATCTCATTGAAATTTCACGCTGAGAGAAAAATGGATCAGAACGAAATGAGCCAGACTTCGATGATCGCGCTTCCTTTCATAATGCTCGTCGCATTGGCGTTTTTGTATCGTGACAAGTTGATGTCAACTTTGAACTCACAGATCGAACAATGGTCGAAAACAATCCCAGCACCGAGGGTTCCGGTTCAAACCATTCCAATCGATCCCCGCGCTGACGACATTATCGTCGAACAAATAATGAACATCAACAAAAGAAAAACCAAACCACGGAAAACATAAACACCGCTTTTTTTTCGCTAAAAATTAATCAAAACGAAGAGAATTTGGTGAAAGTGTGCAGCCTCGCCCAAACTGCCAAAATTATTTCTCGTGCAACGTGAAACTTCGTTCGTCGAACCAAAAGAGACAATTCATGCAATCAAGTGCCAGAATTCAAGAAATACTTTGTCCTATTTCACGATTCAGCACTTTGTCTTTAACGTTAAGTAGCAAAACGTCAAGTTTTTCGTCATTGTACATAATATGTATAACGCATTTTGTTTCAACATCAAACAATGAATTATTAAGATTTCAATCTGTTGAAATAAGTTGCAAAAGTTTTCTTTATTCCGATACATTTTACGTTTCATCACTCCTCCTCATTGCTTTTTCTTGTAACTTGACGCGTCGAATACATTCCCGTAATTTAGATTATGAAGAATTCCTGCCAAAAGAAGAAAAAAAAATCAGTCGATTTATTATCTTCATTTTTCCCCCTATTTTTTATTTTTTTTTTTCTTCACTATGATCACCTGAGGATTCGATTTGTAGAAACACTTTTCTACGTTGTAAGCCTGCTCGCACATGTCTTTGCCAGCTACGAAAGATCAATTGACTTTTTAGCAACTGGCTGCCATTTTTCATTGAATTTTTTCAAATAATTTTTTTCACTCACTCGTTTCACGACAGTCATTCACAGCTTTCGTGCCCGTTTCTTTGATCGAATCTGGCACCAACGCCATCATCACGTCGAAGTTGACCAGCCCATTTTCGAACTAGAGTCAAGAAAAATCAAAACATTTTTTTTTTTTTCAAATCGCGAGATAAAGAGCCGAAAAATTAAAAAATTCAAAGTGTTAATGGTTTTAATATCGTTGAAAATTTTACCACTCCAAACTGCTCGAACAAACATTTGAAGTAACATTTGAAGTTTTCATCTTCCGAGAAATCCCCAAGGACCGCTTTATCGATTAGATCTGCGAAGACGATGTAAAAATTTCATCAATGCTTCAACTGCTTTTCCCAATTAAAACTAATTTGACTTGACTTTTTTTTTTGGAGCTTACCTACTGAAATACCAGACTCTTTGAGGCAAATATCACGAGCCACTTTTCCAGGCTCTGCAAGTTCAGCAGGAACTGCCTGAAGGTGAAAAACAAATATTTTTTTCACATCCCAAATTCAGTATCAATACTTGAAACCATTTTCTAATCTTTCGTTGAAAAAAAAACAAAAAGTTGAATTATAAAACGTCTCGTTTCAAGCCTCAATCGTAGACTATTTCATTGCTTGATAGAATAAAAAAAAACTTACTGCACCCTCAATCCCGACTGCCATCAGGGCGAGACTACAAAGCAGAACCACGAATTTATTCATCTTGTGAATCGCGTACCAACGTCTTTAGAACTGTATCAAAAGTGTTTGGATAAGATATCAGACCTCGTCGTATTTATAGGGAAAATCTAGACTGTTTAAAATTCATATTTTTACACCGATAGATAATTGTTCCTGAGGATGTTATTTTCCTTTCAATCACGTAATATTACGTACCGATCTTTATCGAACCGTGATTGCTATGCTAAACTCATCATCATTATGAACTTTCAGTCATTCTTACTAACGAGTACAAATTATGCAAAGTTATGTGTCGAGATTATTTTTCCTAGGATGCCTCGATCAAAAACGATCGATTTCATTTGTTTTTGCACCTTTCAAACGAAGGCTTCAAACTCGTTTCCCGTTCATGATAGATCCGTCAATGCGTAACGTTTTTATGTTTGAATAAAAAATTTACGAAACTCGAATAATTGAGTTTCAAAATATTCACAGTTATATATAATTCCTTCGATATTTTTCATTTCATGCTTTTTTTCGAGATCTTTTACAAATTATTTCTCAAGTAAATTGAACAAGTTTGAAGTTGCAGTATTAGAAATAATTCGATTCAAAAAAATTGTACAAACCAATTGTTTCGAAGCTTATTTTAAATTTTCTTACCGGCACTTTGTTCGACTAAACATTTTTTTTTTTTTTTACAGGAATATTAAAAAATAAGAAATTTTTGAAAATATCAAATTTACTAATTCACCCAAGGAATAATCAGTTTGCAGAAAATCACAATTTTAAGAAAAAAAATTCAACACTTAAGAAAATGACAACCATGACCAGCTTCGTTGAGAAAAAAAAAGCAGAAAATAGTACAAGTTGCGGGCACGTAAATTGCAGTGACAGCCGTTCTCACCACAGATACTTCGCACAAGTTATTAATTTTCTAATCTCCGTAAAGTGTGTGAGGTTTCGATGAAAAAGTAGTCGAAACAAAAAGAAAAAAAAAAAAAAAAACAATAGAAAAAAACTTTTCAAGGCTGTTGAGCATTTTTATTTGAAACGCAATGTTACATAAACGCAAACAAGTGGTCGTGATGGATACATCGTTATACAAATATAAATTCAATCCAGCAACCGATACAAATATTCAGTGAGTTTGAGCAATCAAATTGCATTCATTCGATCATTTTTTTTTTTTTTTTCATCTTTTCGTTCTTGTTTCTCTCAAAAAACGTTTTTTTCGTTGGTCCACATCTCATCTTCAGAAGAGATAATAAGTCTGAAAAACGAATATTATAAATTAATTGAACGATCGAACAATAAAATGTGTGTTTCAGGTATGAAAGAGGAAATCTTACTCTCGGTGATAGTTCGGCATAACATTGGTTGAAGGTATAAGCGTACTTGCAGTTATCTCCGTTCGCTGAAAGAAGAAAAGAAAAAAAAAAAACAAAGTGTTGAGTCCAAAAATGAATGGGTCAATATATTTTTTTTCAAAAGCATCGACATGATTAAAGTTTTAAAGGAATTTATCGCTAGACACTAATTTTGTAATTTTTTTTCTTTATTTTGCAGAATGAGGATGAGAACGAATGAGAAAAAAAAAATGGAGACACGTACCCAAGTATTTACCGATGGCCCTGCACTTGAAAGCGGCTCCTTGAACTTCCTCTCTGAAAGCTGGTATTCTTTGGAAAAAAGTTAACATGCCATTGAGACTCAATTCTCTCTTGTCGTCTATCAAACCAAATTTTTCCCAAAGACAATACATGTAGCACTGGAACACGAAACAAACGATTTCATTGAAAAATGATAAATCGATGGTTTACTTTGTAGTAGACAGTATTATTGTTGACGTTTGTTTTTTTTTCTTTTCTTTTTTTTTTTCAGAAATAAAATTACCTTCAATGACTGTGTCTCTGGCCACTCTCCGTTTCTTACAGCCTCGATATCGGCTTGAGAAATGTAAAAAAATCAATGAATTATTCATCAATGATGTGATACTATTTTTCGCTGGTTTTTTTTTTATTCTACTGATTTGAGGAGACAGTAATTACCTGTGGCCACGCCTGTCTGGGCCTGACACACGTTTACGACACTCGATGCAACGGCGATCATCTCGTCAGAAACGAAACTGGGTCGGTTCTGGAATGAAGAGAAGCAAAAATCGTCGATTCGTTAAATGAACAAATTTGCACCGAGGTTGAAGCCAAATTCGGATTTTGACCGAATAACAGAACCAATCGTTGATAAAAAAAAACAAAAAAACAAAAAAATTCAGCCAAAATTAACAACTATTTTTTTTGCAGATATTTTTGTTACGTCTCAATTGAGGGAGAGTTTTTTTCCATCGACCTACCCCACCATAAACAAGAGATGCTTGAAGCAAACAAAAGAACAGCAACAAATATTTCATGGTTTCGTATTTGAACCTTAATTAAAAAAAAAAAGAAGTTTTTTATTATCGTTTATTTCCACTTGGAAATGTTTTTTTTTTTTCTTTCTTATTAGTTTATACGATTTGATAAATATTTTAGCGACCGCCGCACGTCACAGGCCGACCGCCACGTTCAACTGAGAAATATTCTTCGGGCAATGCGTCCAGAGAGCCCAACGATGTTTTCGTACGATGGCCTATATTCGCGATGTCGAGACAAAAAGAAAAAAGACCGAGAAGCCGGTGTCTAACAATAAGGGTCCTAGACACTTCGTTCGTACTTAGTATCAATAAATGACGATTGAGTTAGCGAGGATTCACTGAAGCGGTATTGATAATAATCGGTTAGCTTATCGTAACCGGTTTAATTGACAAGCTGTCAGTGGAAATAAGATTCTTCAAAATTGAAGGCAGACGAAAGGTCTTTTAATGTCGAAAATCGCAAACAAAACTTTTCAAAAATATTTTCTTGTCAGTTTCTATTACAAACTAGAAAGATCTTTTGCAGTTTCATTATCGCTAAAGAACATTTTTAAATGGATTGGAGATATATGAGCATAAGATAACGTTGTCAATTACGCACAACGAAATAAAACATTTCAACGTTCGTAAAAAATCGCTCCAATTTTTCGTTTCGTAATTCTCAGCCCAAGAATCAATCTAACGAACAAAAACAGGAGATTTTTATTAGAAAAATTGGAAATTATTTGAATCGATTACCGTTAAAAATTATTGTTCGGCTAAAAATTTGTAGAAAAAAAAAATTGGATAATTGAACGATGATTCGTAATTAGAAAGACTTAATATTCGTTCGAGATTCTGAAAAATATAAAAAAAAGTTTTTAAAATATTGGATAATCCGGGATAAAAACGTTTTCAATTTTTTTATATCGAGTAATCGAATGTACTTTTTCTTAGCTGGAAACATCAACTCGGAGTTTGATGATAATAATAATAATAATAATGAATTATCGAAAAAATGAATTGAGTCAACGTTTTTTTACAATCTTATTTTTACTTTATATTAATGTATATGTAAAAATATAAATTTTTACAATATACAGTTTACTATACAACATGTTCTCATTTCATGAATCTCGACATATGCACGTCAGACAGACAGTTTTGATCGGCGGATGCTACTAGTTTAGTGTCGGACCCCATTTATTCTATCTCGTGTGCTCGTGTGTTCCTCCATGTGATAAAATATGTATATATATACTTTTGAATAATAACGAAACGAAAACATTTACACGCTCGATATGCAATGTAACATCAATTTCACAATTCGCGATCGCGACCCTGCCTGAACCTTGATTCAGAGGCAACATTCATGCAGGGGCAACGCTCACTAGTATATAAACATTATTTTTTATATCGTCTTGTCGTAATTATATGTTCAATTTCTATACGCGATAGACGGAGTCAAATTTTCTTTCGTGAAAGTTGAAACAAATATAGAAAAATGTGTTTATCATTTTTTGAAGATTAATCAAGGATCATTTATTTTTTTGCTTAATAATTAAACTTCGTAAACAGCATTGAAACAGCGCGATCATTTGAAAAATTAGGTTAATTGTGATTAGGATTATTCTTATATTTCTAGAGACCGGGCAATCGTTGAATAATTCAGATTTTTTAAAAATTTTATCCACTTGGTCTATCGATTCTTTTATAATTTCTAATTAATGTTTTTTCATCCATTTCAAAAGATCGAAATGCTGGCTCCAATTAGTAACACAAAATAGACCTTTTTTTTATTTTTTTTACAGTTTGTTCTCTAGGATTTTGGCTGCAACAACTTTTTTTTACTAATTTTCATGATTCATCACGAATTTGAGCATTTTAAATTTGAAATTGATTTCGGAAATTATTGTTTATTTATATACATGAATCCGAAGATTTTATTCACGGTCAAAATTAATTCCGCCAACTGTACCGAGGGCGCCACGGACACGTTCATCACATATACCGTTTTTTTTTCTCCGAATTGACGATTTTTCACAGATAAAGTTTAGGAAAAATGAATACAAAAAAAAGTAGTGACTCTTTGGTTATTGAAATGATCATTTTATTTTAGATTTTACAAAATATAACCACCCAAAATGTATTGTTTACTTGCTGAGAGAACCAATTTGGAGTTTTTCAAAGCTCGGACAAAATTTCTGCAACAGACTGTACAGCTGGAAAACACGTAGCAGCCAGCTGAACTTTTATTGACGACGCGTCAGTTTTTATCATCAATATTTTTCAAGTTTTCGTCCGTTCGTTCGTTCTTGAAATAAATTATTATTTGAATTTCATAATCTTAATTCTGATGGAGAAAAATATGGTGACTAGACGGGTTTGGAAAACGGAAAACTTAACAGTTCGCAGTACATCGTAGAGGTCAAAATAATCGCTTACACATTATCGAGCCCGAAGTTGTATTGACTTCGGGGATATGTTCTTGTTTCGACTCTCAGATTTTTAATCTAAATTTTAATATTCCAAAAATACGAATGAATAGTGTGAAAATTCAGAAACTCGTGGATATTTTTGAAATTGTTAAAAAAACGAGTGACCGAGAAGGTGAAAACGTGTTGATAATCTGAGTTCGTGCGGGGTCAATCAATGCAAGAGCAATTGACAAATGTGTTTGTGGCATCATTATTGCAGTTCACAACGCTGCTAGGACCATGTCGAAAGCAAAAAGAAAACTTTTCTATGCGTGGGTTTTTTTAACGCGAACGAGACGATACGAAATCAGAAAAAAACGCTTATTTTAATGGAAAGCGTTGATCTCCGAAAGTCTAAAAAGAAACAAAATTTGAATGGATAAAAATCGTGATTAAGAAGCTATAAGTCAGTGTTTGGTTAACCTATAAACCAAATGTTCAATAATCTCGTTTGGAAACTATTGACATTTAAATCACGTGGTACATGACACATTTGAAAACATCGACGAATATGCCGTGTGAATTCAAATGCAAAAACGAATTTAACCGGGCGCGATTTCAAACGTATTTTCAATAAAAATACGAGAATATCGTCGATATTTCATAATCGTCGATACAAAAATGGGCAAAACTCGAGGAGTTCATGAGACTACTCCGGAATTACGAAACCGGATGGTCGGCATGTACGAAGCGGGTTTAGGACTTCGGGACATTGCAGCTGCTGTCAATTGCTCGGTAAATATACTTATTCATTTACATTTATTTAAAAATATATATAATACATATATATATAAATATTAATTGATTATAATAATAATCAATTAAACGCCAGAGATGTACGGGAAGGTGGCTTCAAAAGTTTTGTATTGAATTTCAGCAACGAACTGTCAAGCGTTGGTTAAACAGATTTGACAAAGAAGGAACAGTAGAGACGAGAGAGCGATGCGGCAGAAAAAGAGCGACGACGACCGAGGAAGACGATGCGATAATTCGTCTGGCGACTCAAACTCCCTTGACAGCGGCAAAATCGGTGCTTCCAGCTTTGGGACTTACATGTTCGGTCGATACAATCAGGGAAAGATTGCACAAAGCTGGAATCCACAATTGGAGCCCTTCAAGGAAACATATGCAGAGGATACCACTAGGGTAAATACCTGAAGAATATTTTTCCCAATTAAAAAAAGGCCCTTTGCTGCGAAGCGATAAATAAAACTATTTCTTAACAGCGAAGGAGACAGTGCCACGAAACAGCAAGCAGTTTGGAGACCCACAGGAACGCAGTTGGGCAAAAAGAAACTTGCGACAAAAGAAAGCGGCGCCAAGAGTAAAAAGAACAGTGCCACGAATTCGAAAAAAAAGAGCCGCTCCCTTAAATTACGAGCTCGAGATGTTTTTGTCGGCGATGGTGCTCCTGCTGAAAATCTCAAACAGTCTACAGATCCAGCAGAATTTGTATTTTCGCAACAAGAAATAACGCAGAATTTGACACCTGTGAACAACGAAATACCCAACGATTCCTTGCCAGATAATCAAACTCAATTCAATAGTACTCTCGATCTTGTTCAACCTTCGCAGCCGGAAGTCTATCAACATCATTCAGGCTTGAATGTCGCACAGAATTGGCCCCTTGATTTGGTTCAAGGCAGCCATCATTATCCTCAGGTGAAATAATGAAAAGATCGTAAAAGTTGTGTTCCGATGAACTCCAGAATAGGAACTCGTTTTTAAGTTTCGAATTTTTTTATTTTCAGGGTCAACCACGATCGATGAGTCACGAACAACCTCCTCCTCAGCAACAGCTGCAAGAACTGCATACTCAACGAGAGCAGGAACATCGAGTGCAGCATCAACAACAGACACAGCAACAGGAAGTTCATAATCAACAAATGCATACTCATCATCAAAGTCTCGAGCAGCTTCAGGCTCAGCATCATCCATTAGAATCGCAAATTCACCAGCAACAGCAACAAGTAAATCAAGAGCTGGAAATTGCTTCAACGAAAGATCGTCCTGAAAAGATTATTCGTTCGGACAGCTGTTCGAACTCGAGTTGCTCGAACGACCAAATGTCCGACATGGACGAGCTTAGCAAAGACGATTCGAGGGACGATAACGAAGAATCTCACTCGAGTTACAAAAAGAGAAAGAAGAAAGGTGGCAAAGCAAAGGGAACTCTGGAAACAAGTGTTGAAATAAGAAATCGTATGATCGGCATGTCCGAGGCTGGCTTGTCCACTCTTTCCATCGCTTTGGCAATCAACAGATCTGAAAGAACTGTCAAAAGATGGCTGGAACGTTGGAACAAAGAGGGCAATGTTCAAACTAAAGAGAGAAAAGGTCGGAGACGAATTACCACGAAGGAACAGGATGATGCTATCATTGCCATGGCCACTCAACATCCATTGACTGCTGCTAAACACGTTGCTCCTGCTCTTGGACTCAACTGTAGCGTTGATACTATACGCGAAAGGCTCCACAAAGCTGGTATTCACAGTTGGAAGCTTGGCAAGAAACAAGGGTTGGTATTTATCGATTATCTTGTTTTTCGAATTTTAAAGATCATATCTTTTCATCATTAGTAGTCTTGAAAAGCAGCTAACGTTAGGTATCTCAATTCTTAGAGAATATCTTGAAATGCAGACTTACGTAATCTGTTCATCGTGGAAAACAAATAATGTGGTGTCTCTTAATGTTTTCTGTGGTTTGCTTCTTTATAGAGAAGGCAATGCTGTCCACACCGTACATCTATGGCAACCAAGTGGAAATAGGCCCAACAAATCAAAGCCGAAAAACGAAAAGAGAAAAAAATCGTCGTCAGACAAAAATTCAACTCCATCCTCGAATACGACACACAAAAAATCTCAGCAAAAGAAAAAAACTGTGGAAATTGAAGAACCGAAAATTGTCCAGCCTCCACCAGTGATGATCGCCCCGCCATCTGCTATGCAGTTTCACGATAATGGTCCCCGTAAGGATAAACAATATTTTTCATATATGCACACATGAGAAAAAAAAACGATGCTAATCATTTAATAATCTTTTACTCTGAGTAAAATAAATCCCTGAGCCAAAGAATCGACGTGCCTTTGTGCACCATTTTGTATCAGATCGATTATTGTGAAAAGAGTTTTTATCGACTGTTAGTTATAGAATTAGTTATTGAGTTAGAGGAAAAATTTCTCATTGAAATTTTTCGTCGCAAACAAGTGGCGAATTATGTTTCAGGTCCAGAAATGATACAACCGGTTCACAATTTGTCAGCGTCGTTAGTTCCGTTGTCAACAGGCCCGCAAGTTCCGTCATCGGTGCCACAAACGATGCAAATAATGGGACCGATAATGCAGCAAAGACAAGATTGTCGAATGGCTAATTCGGTGATACAGCACGAGCAAACAAATCCCTCAGTTGTTTATCCATCGTGTATGGTAAACGCTGCAAATAATCACATGGATCACCCAGATCCGTTGAATTATGAGCCCTATATTTGGAGCTTTTAGAGACTCTCGGAGTCTCAGAGAATCTTCCAAAGCTTGATCTCGAAATCTGCGATGTTTCTCGATTGAAGAAACACGTGAAAATTGTACAATTTCGTGTACCGGTGATACACTTTGTAAATATTCAACATATCATTGAACGTTCCATTCTTGAGTCGCAAAAAAAAAAATGTGAACAAGAAGAAAAACACCGTTTTATTTATCGTTGTGAAGTATCAACGATTGTTCATCACGTGCAGGCGTAAAATTGAGTTTTTATCCTTTTTTTAAAAATATTTCGTATACGCATCATGTGTGTAGCAAACTTCAAAAGTATTATAGAACCCGGTGATACATCATGTTATATATAAGTATAATATAAATATACACATTAGTAATTATAATTTTTGTATTACGCGAGAGAACAAAATGAAAGATGGTACGAAAGATATATCATTGCATTCTTTTTATTCTTCAGATGCTACGCTATACTGAGATACAACTTTATGTAAATCAGATGTATTTTTTTGTTATACGATTTTTAAAATTATTTACAGTGTTCAAATGATTTTTATATTTTATCGAAGTTTGTGTGTTGAAAAGCAATCCGACTTGTTTTTCTTTTTGAACCTCAAAACTTCTGCAAACCAGAGTTGGATATTTAAAAGAAAATGAAGATTTTTTGAGAAATTTTTTGTTGCTTCTCAGATATACGAGTTTCAGAACTGTTGCTTTTTCTTCTTACAAAAATCATGTGAGTTCCCATATCTGTGGTACATTATTCAAAACTTTGTCCGGATGATTTTTGTGGAACATGAAGAATCCTTGAATCTGAGCCGGGCTGACCTTTTTGTCGTGCTTCATAACGCTTTCGGCAAATTCCCGAGCCATCCTCGTCGATTTTTCTCCCGGTTCGCAATAAAAACGACGGAACATTTGCTCAACTTGATCGGTGCTACACCATCCGATATATTCTTTAACGTCCACCCTGCCAGGCCTCACCAGCGCTGGATCTAAGCGCTCGAGATAATTTGTCGTCATGAACAATATTCGGGCCTCTGTCGATGCCACACCATCCAGGCAATTCAAAAGACCACTGAACGTTACCCTGTTCAATCCGTCGTAAGCCGATTTTACTGCAAAAATTCAGATAAATAATTGGTAACTTCTAAAATATTTTTTGTACAAGAAAAAAAATGAAATGTTTTTTAAATTCACGTGAAATTTACGTTGTCCGTTCTTCGAACCGCATTTTTTTCAGATAATATTTCGAATTAATTGCGGGTGTGTCATTTACTCAAAACTGCCACTATTTTTTTTAAAACTTTTGCTATTGGATCTTTCACTTTTGAAATATAAAATTGTTCCTATTTTTTAATAGGATTTTAATATCGAATAGCTTTTTCACCTTCCGAAGTTTCTTCTCTGTTGCCAAAAGCAGCGTCGATATCTTCGAGCAAAATGATAGTTTGCTGTGGTGCCACAGCCAATAAATGATTAAGTCGATCATCTGTGAGACCTCGTTCAGACAAATTCAAAACACAAATGCCACGCTCTAATTCGCCAGCTAGGGCAGTGATGAACGAAGATTTTCCACATCCAGGTGGGCCATGCAGCAAGTATCCACGCCTGTATGGAATTCCTGTGACGATAAAAAAGAAAGTTGCATGTCTTTTCGAGCGGAAGAAAAGAGAAGAATTTTTGTTGTTGTTGTATTCGGTTTTTAGCCGATACTTTACACGAAATAACCTCGGTCGCTATACCATCCAGGATTATCGATAAATTCCCGACAATCGGTGATTATTCTGTCGGCAACTCCGGTGTCCAAAACAACAGAATCCAGAGGACGTTTTTTTCGAGCATGCCCAAATTGGCGCCATTCGCTTCCCATCGCTGTGTACATTATTGTTTTTCCTTCGTGCTCTTTTAACGCCATTTGTCTCGCTGGAATATATTTATTATTCGAATAATATAATAATCATTCAATAATTATCATCATGCAAATTTAGGTATCATCGGATAGTCTTTGTAATGCATATAATTTTTAAAAAATATCACAAACTTTGCGTATACCTTTTGTGGAACGATTGAAAATTATTAATCATTTAATTTCGTGCAACAACAATAAAATCATCTGAATATATAACAATTTTTTTTCAAAGAATTTGTTAATCACTTCTTTGCTAAATATTTTCAGATTCTTTTCAAAATATTTCACTGCATTTGAAGTTTCAAAAAAAAAAGCATCTCAGTTTGATCTGATGGAAAATTGACTAAATCGTTCTAACTTATAATTCACATTATTGGCATTGTATTTGTTTTTCTAAAGCAATAACACACCTTCTTCGAGGATATTGAAGTATATACTTCTATCCCTTCCAAATGCTGTGAGTACAACCGTTTCCCAAGGTATTCCCATGTGGAGATCCAGAGTCTGTTGCTCTCTTGTTCGTTCTACTCTAATCCAATTACCCTGGTATCTAAAATTTGAAGCAAATGTATCTTTTTTCAAGCTCATGGAATTATAAAATTAAAAACGTAGAAAGCAAGCACTTTTCATGCAAGGAATGAAACTTAAGAAATTACTGTTTTTGGTATACACATACCTGAAGAAATGTGTTCCAATACTGGGAATAAATTCGTATTTTGTTTTAACGTGACCGGTTTCACGTTGTTCAAAACTTGTTTCAACGGAAAGATGTTGAGTTTTTCTAGCGCCCTTGTGAGTAATCCATTGCAAAAGCCACTGATAACTTTTGTCACGGCATGGGACTTCCAATGTTATCATGTAGTGTCGTCTATAATCATAAGTAGTTGATAACGTACGATTTTTTGATATTTTTCAGAAAAATTTTACCGTTTGAACAATATAAATAATGCCACGTCCATTGATTTAGTATTTTTTGATTTTGATTTTAAAGTGCAAATTAAAACTGAACGAGATTTGAAGTTTGTTAGAAAGTGTTTTGTTTTGAGCTGACCTGAAATAAAGCATTGCACCTTGCGAAATCTTTCGTAATAGTGCAGCTCCGGCTCCTATTCCGAAAAGGCCAAAACCTGCTCCGAAATATGGGTTATCCGAAAGCGTTTTGGCGTATTCGATTAACCCCATTTTTCAACGTACACGATACAACTATTCAATATTTAAGCACTAGTCCAATCAACTACACTTGATCATGTCATGAATTACGGGACTTTACGTTTAAAACGTATTACAAAAATATTTCTTCAAATAAATTACGACTAACAACAAATCAGCTGTTCGATTCGCACGTGCGATCCGAATGATCGACGTGATCGCGTTAGTCTAGGGAGCAAACTTGCTACTAAATGCAAGCCGCAAGCGTGTCAAGTGGCGCATCCGTCGGTCTCCACAGAATTAAGTTTCACCGGTTTTTAAAAACTATTTTGTGATCAGGTTATTTTCGGATTGTTAACTAAAACAATTGCTCGATTATTCTGTTTCATTGTATTCAAATTGTTTTATTTCCTATTTCCCGTTTTTCATGTTAAAACAAGAAGTACAATTTTTTTAATTTCTCCTACGAATATATCCTACGATTGGATCGGATCAGCCATGTTTCTTTTTTGGTTGCGGCTATTATTATTAACAAATTTGGTTTTCTGATTATTGTTTTTGTTAAAAACGAAGTACTTATCCATTTTAATTGTTTGGTCGAAATTTAGTATTTTCGTAAAAAATCGTTTTCATTTACAAACTTCGAACTGTTCGAACACCATCATAATTTTCGAGTGCGTTTTGTCGTACGTGAGCGTACAGTGACGTATCGGGAATTAGTATACGAGTTAAAATTGCTGTATTTTACGCGTCGTTCGGGTCGGCTACATTCTGCCTATGTGTCTCTTAGGCGGCACGTGCGATACATGGATTGGTCGTTGTCATCGATGTATTTTTTATGATTGAATTTATTATTATATTGAATAAATGAAATGGTAAGTAAAAATACAACGATCTTTTGTTTAAATTCTCGTAAATGTACATATTTCGTAATCTTTTGAACCTTATTACAATAAATTCGTGAAAAAACATGACTGAACGAGTGATTACGTTTTAAGTGGTTATCAAGCTCCAAGTAACAGCCAGACGGTTTCTTTGTCGTTATGTTCGGTCAATATTTCAAATCCACGTACTAATGTGGGTTTCGAAAACAAAAATAATTTGAAAACGAAGAAAATTTTTTTTTTATCCATAATCAATTATATTTTTTGCAACTTATTTTGTTTTCCATAGATGTGGCATTTTTCCCTTGCATTTTTGTTGCTGGTTGGCTCGAGCAATGCCAATACCGATAGAAGAATAAACAAGTATGTCACTACTCAAATAAACGCAAAATGGAGCGAAACTCCGATAATCCTGGAAGTGGCGGAGTATCTCAACGACGAGAATCCCAGTTATTTTTGGAAGTTCGTGGATACTGTTGTTGATGCGAAGGACGATGTACTTATTTCAGGTTCGTTGTCAAAATTTTGTCGAGACGAATTGGAAGTAAGAAATTTGCGGATTTTGCCATAATCATATGAAATTTCTTAAACTCGTTATATTCTCCCTAGGGACAGACAAAGAACGATATGAGAAATCTCTTGGTTTGGCCAGTAATTTTCTCAGTTCTATTGAATTATCAGTTCTCAAACTTGCTCTTTCCTTGCGCATTTATTCTGCCAAAGTTGAAATGTTTTCACAAATGGCTCAGAATAAAAATGCTTCGCGTTTGGACTGCGGTGCTTTTGTTGATATCAATGGCAAGTTTACCTGCAACGTCGACGATGTAGGAACACTTATCGAACAGGTAAACAACTTTTATCGGTGACATTCAAACTTTATAGTTTCGATTGCTCTTTATTCTTTTCTCCGATCGAGTCTCACCAAAGAAATAATACCGGTCATGGCAGAGCAAATTGTAATTGGAGTCAAAACTTGGTTCATTAACCACAGTAAACATAGAAAGTCAAGTTCCTAGCTTTTCTGGATTTTTAGATTTATTGAGAATTTATTAAGTTTTTCAAAGATTGTGTCAATTTTGATGAATCTCGAAATCGTGGCGAGGAATCTAAAATTAGAATTTTGTAATTTTTCTGAGAATTAAGATATTTTCTTGAAAATAAAGGGAAATGCAAATTCAAAAAATTATTAGCCTCTATTGAAAAAATATTGGTACTTATTTTTGTTATTTTCACATAAACACAACAATTACTTGTTGCACCTTATAGGATGACTGGGAATCTTCAAACACGTACACTCTTGATCATCATTACCCTGGAGCCCAACAGTCATCAAAGCACGTTGTTCTTTACGGACAAATAGGAACACCAGAATTCAGAGAGTTTCACGAAAAATTGAAGGCTTTGGCAGAATCGAAAAAAATCAGTTATGTTTTGAGACATTACGTGAAGGTGGGAATGATAAAAAAACTGATTATAATAGAGTACATTTTTTTTTGCTTTGGTAAATTTGACATATTGAGCCAACAAATGATTATTTCAGGATCGTCCACAACGTAAGCTGCGTTTATCAGGCTACGGTGTTGAGTTGCAAATGAAATCGACCGAATACAAAGCGACCGATGACTCAGATATCAAAGACACCGGGAAAGGATCTGACACGCTGAATGAGGGAGTCGAGGAGATCGATGGAATCAATTTTGCAGTCCTTAAGTTAGTTTTTTTTGTGATAATTAGAAATTCGATTGAAAACTACAGATTTTCCAGTATCGTTGTTGCTAACACTTTCGTTTGATTTTAGAAAACTTTACCCCGACAAACACACAGAACTCGATGAATTGCAGACTTTTCTGTCGGAGACGAGTCACGAAATTGGTGCTCTAAAAGTGTGGCAATTTCAGGAATTGAGTCATCAAGCTGCGGAAAGGATATTGAGCTCTTCACCTGCGGAAGCTCTCAATGTACTCACTGACATAGCTCAAAATTTTCCAATCCAAGCAAAATCTCTCATACGTACCAAAGTCAGCAATGAAATGAAAAAAGAGATGAAACAAAATCAGGATATTTTTTTTGGCAGCTTGCACATTCAACCCACTGATACCGCTCTTTTCATTAATGGACTCTTCTTTGATCTTGACTCTGTCGATGTTCTTTCGCTCTTAGAATCTTTGCGCGGTGAACTCAGAGTCATGGAAGCCCTCCATAAAATTGGTACAGTCATCTCCGATATTAACGAATATTTAACCTTTTTCTTCTTCTATTTTTTTTATTATCACTAATGAAGTATTCACTTTTAGGATTCAGGAACAAGAAAATGGACAAATTGTTAGCTCTAGATCTCTCGGGTGATTCTGAGAGCCAAGATTTCGCAATCGACATAACAGATTCGGCAATAACGTGGGTCAACGACATAGAAAAAGATTCTCGATACAACAAATGGTCTTCCGCATTCACGGGTCTTTTGCGTCCAACTTTTCCTGGAAAACTACGACACATTCGTCGCAATTTGTACAACTTGGTCATCATAATCGATCCATCGAACGAATCTTCGAAACCTTGTATCACCTTCGCCGAAACACTTTTCTCCACTTATTTGACACCGTTGCGCGTCGGTTTTGTTTTCGTCACGAATTATGACACGTCTCAAACTGGCTTAACCGATCCCACCATCGCTATTAACAATGCTTATCACTACTTTGCTTTGACCAAAGGCCCTAAGGAAGCATTGTACTTTTTGAAAAAAGTGAGTATATCAAGGACGTTTCATGCAAACGTTAAGTCATTTTCACCAACATTTTTTCAACAGTTTTCCAATTCATTCTTATTTCACCCTGAACCTTTATAATTTTTTTTATTCAAACTAAAATCCTAAAACGGGATCAAAAAATATCTTATCATATCTTAGTCATGAAATGTTTCTCGTAAGAGATACATTTAATAATAACGTTTAATTAAATCTACGACGTTCCTTTTGTTTTCTAATAACCGTGAATATTTCATATTCCGTGAATATTTCACAAAAAAAACTCTAGAAACCGAAAAGAGTTTCGATGATATGCGTAAAAGAATTTTTTTCACTAAAAAATTGCAACAAAAAAGTTTTTGATTATAAAAAAATACAAAAAATGATAGAAAAAAGTTTTATCTTTGAAAAATTTGACGTCTTTTTCGACCCCGATGTAGAGGTCCTGGATTTAAATATCTGTTGTAATCTTTTTTCTCGCAATAGAAACAGACTCATTAATTTTTTGTTGTTGATTTCAGTTGAGCAAATACATGGGTCCCGACGGGACCGACGTGGACTCCGTGAAGAAAGCAATAAAAGCGCAAGATCCTTCAGCAAACATAAATTACATTCTTGGCGAAGAATCGGAATACGATGTCGGTAGGCATTTGGCAAGTGATTTCGTTAAGCGTACGGGATTCAAAAAGTTTCCTCAAGCATTATTGAACGGTGTACCTTTACCAACTTCCGATCTCGACGCTGATTCCTTCAAGGAAACTGTTCTTGCTGCTATTATGGCTCAAACTCCACAGTTGCAAAAAGCTGTTTATACCGGCGAAATCACCGAAGCCGACGATGCATTTGAGTATCTCATGAAGCAGCCGAACGTCATGCCAAGGTGAATTGAAAAAAAAAAAAAACTTTATAAATGAAAGTCCGAAATGATCCGCATAACAGCAATATTTCATGGAATTCAGATTGAACGAGAGGGTTCTTCAAACTGAGAAAAACAAATGGTTGAATTTGATCGGTACCGTGCCAAACAACGAGGACTACAAGAGTTGGAGTCCACAGGACATGGCGGCATGGTTAATGACGAAAACAAACTATTTGTCTGTTCCACGAAGAACGAGTGTCCGACATTTATATTCGTTTTGGATAGTTGTTGACCTCGAGACCGAAGCTGGTAGAAAATTGTTGCGAGAAGCGCTCGAATATTTGGTAAGAACGAAATGAAAAATAGCATAGAGATACAATTACTTTTCGAAAAATTATTCATTCGTACAATTATTTTTTTATTGCATGAAAATTAAAGAATTTTTTGAATATTTGACAATAGGGTACTAACACCGACGTGAGACTGAGCATAATTGTCAACAGTGAGAAAAATTCCAGTCCCGAAGCGAATGTAATAAACAAAATAGCACTCGCCGCTTTGTATGAACTTCATGGCGAAAAAGCTATAAACTACATGAATAAATTGGTCAACGAAGAAACCGTGAAATTGATTAGAAACGGCGAATTCGTTATTCAAGAAGATATCGAGAGGTTGATGAAACAGCAAGATTTTACTTTGGGTCTGCATCGACATTATGCGACCGATGTTCTCGAAGTTCGGAAGGGAGGCAGAGTGGTCGTTTGCAATGGACGTGTCCTCGGTCCTCTGGACGAGGATGAAGAATTTACGAGCGAAGATTTTGCTCTTCTCGAAAGATTTAGTCAGAGCACTTACGGCGATAAATTGCTCACGAATTTAATGAAGCTCCAAACTATCGAAGACGATGATGATTATGGTAAAAATCAATTGTTTTAAATATAAAATTTCAGTTATGAATCGACTTTTTTCGTAAAGAAAAAAAGTTTCATACGAAAATGATACGAATGAAATGAACGATTCATTGTACGTTATATTTTATTGTCGTTATAGAAAAAAATGAAGTATCAGATGACATGATAATGCAAATATCATCGCTTCTCGTTCCAAGACCCCAGACACGCAGTCGATACGAAGTTCCATTCCGCAGCGACGAGTACAGGTACGTTTTAGAGCTATAGTTAATCATAAATAACGATTACTTCGTTAATTCGTATTTAAAAAAATATATTTTTATTTTTTTCAACAGCTCGGTGAAAATTCCAGCTGCAAATCCCGACGAAGTAGCGTTCAATCTAATGGCAATTGTCGATCCGGTTTCTCGCGGTGCTCAAAAGCTTGGGCCGATATTGACAACTCTTCAAAAATCTCTCAACTGTAACATCAAAGTATTCCTGAATTGTGTCGAAAAGAACAGTGACATGCCGTTGAAGAGCTTCTACCGATTTGTTCTCGAGCCGGAGCTACAATTTTCTCCGGATGGACAATTGTCCGGTGCGTTAGCGAAATTCACGAAATTACCGACCTCCTCGTTGCTCACGCAGTACATACACGCCCCAGAAAATTGGTTGGTCGAGGTCGTCAAGAGCGTTTACGATCTCGATAATATAAAACTGGACAACGTCGCGATTGGAGTTCACAGTGAATTCGAATTGGAACATTTGCTGCTTGAGGGACATTGCTTCGAAGCTTTGATGGGAAATCCACCGAGAGGATTGCAAATAACACTCGGTAGCGAAAGCCAACCGGTCATGGTCGACACGATCGTAATGGCTAATCTGGGATATTTCCAACTCAAAGCAAATCCTGGAGAATGGCTTTTGCGATTACGACAGGGAAGATCCGCTGAAATTTACGACATAACCAGCGTCGGTGGACAAGACGTCGTCCAAAATGGTAACGAGGTCAAAGTTCTTCTGAGCACTCTTCGCAGCCACGTACTCAAGCTCAAAGTCTCGAAGAAACCGGACAAAGCTGATATGGACTTGCTTTGGGAAGACGAAAAAAGCTCGGGATTGTGGGATTCGATCTCAAGGTAAGCAAACGACAAATATTCAAAAGAAAAACACCATCGACAAACTTTATCTGGTTTTTTTTTGCCACATCCACGTCGTAAATATCGTCTTCTTTTTCTATCTTTTCGTCCGTTCTGTTCTAGCTTTTCCAATTTTTGGTAAGCTCATCATTTCTATGTAGTTTACTCGTAGGAATTCTTTTTTTTTTTAATGTTTTTTTTTTTTCGAAATGGTTTGGAGAAACACTGTTGAATCCCTATAAATCAGGAAAATTTTTTGCTTCTCGTTTCCCAAAACAGGACCTTCACGAACGCTGATGAGACCGGAGAATCGGAAGAAAAACTCAACATTTTCTCCCTCGCTTCCGGACATTTGTACGAGAGATTTTTGAAAATAATGATGCTCAGCGTCATAAAACATACCAAGACACCTGTCAAATTCTGGTTCCTCAAGAATTATTTGTCGCCGACTTTAAAGGTTATTATCCACAATCGATCATTCTTCTGGTACATTTCTGCACTTTTTTTTTTCTTTTTTTTTACAAATTTTTGATTGGAATGATATTTCCACAGAATTTCTTGCCCCAAATGGCCAGAGAATACGGTTTCGAGTACGAGCTCGTCGAGTACAAATGGCCAAGGTGGCTTCATCAACAAACAGAGAAGCAGCGAACGATTTGGGGATACAAAATTCTCTTCCTCGATGTTCTGTTCCCCTTGGATGTCAAGAAAATCATTTTCGTCGACGCTGATCAGGTTGTTCGAGCTGATCTCAAAGAACTTGCTAGTCTCGATCTCGAGGGTGCTCCCTACGCTTATCCGCCGTTCTGTGATAGCCGAACCGAAATGGATGGTTTCAGGTACATTTTCAACGCTCCAATTGAAGAAAATTTAAATTGATAGATTTTTACAAATCGATTTGAACGTCGATCTTCCGAAAAATGGAAGAAAAAAAACGGAAAAAAGTCTATTCATCTTCTTTTTGTGGAAGCATGATTTTGATCGTTCTTTTCTTTTATCAAGATTTTGGCGACAAGGTTACTGGAGAAATCATCTTCAAGGACGTAATTATCACATCAGTGCCCTTTACGTCGTTGATTTGAAGCGTTTCCGTCGCATAGCCGCGGGCGATCGTTTGAGAGGACAATATCAAGCCCTCAGTCAGGATCCAAACAGTCTTTCTAATCTTGATCAAGATTTACCGAATAACATGATTCATCAAGTTGCGATAAAAACTTTGCCACAAGAGTGGCTGTGGTGTGAGACTTGGTGCGACGATAGATCCAAGAAATACGCAAAAACTATTGACTTGGTGAGTATTGAAATACATCAATAAAAATCATAATTTTCAATATAAATACATTAGGAAAATCATATTTTGATCTATGTTAAAATTGATAATTTAAATTGTGTGTGTTCCTTTTGAAAGTGATTTATTTTCGACGGTATTGCTTCCAAGCAAGTTGTCACGTGATGTCAATCAAAGCTTCAAAATTCTTTGAAAGATTTTGGAAAAACAGGATTGCGATTAATATTTTGTTGTGTCAAGAACTTACAATTGTAAAGATGAAACAAAAAATCGTGCTATTATTTTGTAAATTGGGAACTTGTGGTAACTGAATGGTCGAAAATCTTTCAGTGTAACAATCCAATGACGAAGGAAGCAAAACTGCAAGCGGCTGTGCGAATATTGCCTGAATGGACGGGTTACGACGAAGAGATCAAAGCCTTGCAACAGAGGCTTGAGAACGAGGCTAGGCAATTGGAGAGAGATGAGAAAGACGAGAAAGACGAGAAAGACTCAGGTAGATTTGCATTTTTCTCGAGATCCGTTTGTAAATACCTTCTAATTCGAATGATTATTAAAAAAACGATATTATTTTTGCAGATGATGCTGCCAAGCACGAAGAGCTGTAAAATTTTTTTCATCGACCCAAAACCGAAGAACTTATTTTTACTGATAAGCTGTACAAAAAAATTTTTTATAACGTTCACTTTTTGTGCTGAAAATTTTTTGCTGTCGGAACAAATTCGAGAGGAAGAGAGTCGGAATGATAAAAATAATTCTTTTAAAATGAATGAAAAATCTTTTTTTTCCGGATCGGTTCCGGTTCTACTTGAATTAATTAATTGATTGCATCAGCCAATTTATCTACATAATTAATTAGTTCGTTTAAAAAAAAAAAAAAATCAAATCTATCTGCTAATTCATTCCATCGACGACGATAACAAACGATTAGATTTTTTTTTACAGAATTGCTCGCGCGTCTTTACTGTGGAACAAATTCTCGACCATGTATGTTAGCAGGATTAGTTTTTTCTAATGAATAAATATTACATGAATTTTGACGAGTAATCGTGAAAATAAAACCAAGTCAAATTTTTTCATTGGCTTTGTCGACAAAAATATATCCCGCTACTTGTTTCGTTCAGCTAATCATCGGTCAACGACGCTTTATTTAAAAACCGCCAAATTTTTATTTTCGTACGTCAAGATCGAACGAAAGTATTCAAAGAATCATTCAACCACGTACCTCGTCGAATTGTCACAAACGCAGATTCTTATCAATAATAGTATTAAAAAATGTCACTAATTTCGTATGGAAACTTGGCAAATTTCCTGGATATACTCAATTTTTTTGTTCTTCATTTATTTTTCAACTTATTTATATTTCAATGACGAAAATTGAAAAAAGAAATTGGGCAAAATTTGAATTTTTTAGTAACACGATTCGTGATTCCATTGAAGAAGTTTCGAATTCGTTGAACGAATGATTCCACGATTACTGAATTTATAAAAATCATAAGGACTAATTTTAAGAAGTAGAAAAATAGAGAGCAACAGAAATCCTGAGGGTAAAAAATTGATGTCTGAGAACTTGTCTAAGAGAATCCTCAAGTTGTTCGAGGTCACGAGACGAATGATGCAAAAAACGGATAAAAAAGCACGATACGATTATTCTACTTTTTTTTTTTCTTTCCACAGGAAATGGGCACGGCCAATCATCGGGAGGATCAATTACGACACTGCGTCGAATACCAGGAGGATTTTTTCATCACACACGTGATTCCCGAGCGAGAGTAAAGTCCTCGGAAACATTTCGCGTGGTTGGCGAGTCGTTCGAGCCGCGAAGAACCGCGAGGAGAGAGAGAAAGAGAGAGAGAGAGAGATAGAGCGAGAGCGTAGGACGTGAATTCTTCTGTGATTCGGGTCAGTCGTCTCTCTCCTCGCAGTCCGGTTGACGATTTATCGTCGATGAGAATGAAATTTTGTTCGCAAACATCGGTTATGGCTCGTACCTGAAAGAGCAACATGAAATTCTCCCAGTTGACAACGAACCGGTCGTCTTCTATGTCACATGAATTATCATCGTGATATTCTTTCCTCGATCTTGTCACGTTCAAACGTCCCGTAATTCTATTTTTCTTGCTCACTTTACCGATCAAGTGTGTGCGCGCGCGAGTGTGTGTCTTCGCTCGTGTACAGTGAAAAAAAGAAACAGACAAAACCAGTTCTCACGTTTTCTCAGCTTTATTCAAGCTCCACATGGACGGGATGGGAAAAAACAACGATTATCGCATGTAAATTAACACGAAAAGTATACTTTATTCATTTCTAGTATTTCGTTTTGTCTTCAAATTCATAAAAAAATCGTTTAACTTTGACAAAACTCGAAATTTCGTTAATATTAGTTGATATTGTTGTTTTTTTTTTTTTTTTTAACAATGTTTGAGAGAATTCTTTAACCGATTTTTAGCAAAGTTTTTGGTATTCGTTCAAACGAAAAATGCACTTTCGTGCGAAAAATTATTTCTCTCCTTTGACACGATGATGAGTCGCGTTATTTTTACATTGACATACATTTTTTTAATTGGTAGACTAACGTATATTTTTTTGTCTCACCATCTCTGACGTCTTTGCTACGCTTTGTCTCGATGTTTGTCGTCTTTTTTGGCTATATTTTCGTGCATAATTCTCGACCGAGTGTTAAATTAGTCATCATTTTTTTCCTCATGAAATACTGCTTTTCGATTCATGTTACAAAACAAAATTCACGTTTTTATAGCTGGCTGAATCGCTTCTCGAAAACGTTCTTATTTTTTGACGACTCTATTCACTTCCGATGATTTGCGAGATTTCTCCGGAAGGCTCGAGTCAAAGAGTTTGCAATTTTAATCGAGAAAAGCTTTCAGACAAACCTTCGATTCGAATGTTTATAATAATACCATTTTTTTCAATGGTAAAATGATTTTATTCCGAAAATCAATATTATAGTCACTTTCTTTGGAATCATTTTTATAATGTTGTTCTGACCTTTTACGAATTCGAAAATGATGAAATTTTGCCTGAAAAAAAACGAAAAAACGAAAAAACGTTAGTTTTCGGTTTAAATTAGAATATTTTGAGATTTGAAAAATCCCTCGTAACTCCGTGACCATCAAACGCATTAAATCGTTCTTGCTTTCACATTTGACGCGTGCGAAAAATGTGAAAGGAAATAAAACGAGTGTCAACTCTCGCCTAGACAAAGTGAGGATTAGAGAGTGACAGGATGACGAAAAAAAAATAAAATAAAAGTACAGATATTTCAGGTTCGAGCGTAACGCCAGGAAATTTATTGCATTCTTTGATAAGCATTACGGAAGTGAAAAAACCACTCGCTGACACGTGTTGACGTCTCTTTTTCAGCGGACTACAAGCGTCCAAACACCCAAATAAAAAAGGACACGTTATTTTCACAATGAATATTCCAACAAAAACAAATCAAAACACTTCCGTATAATTATCTTTTTTTTTTTACTAAACGTTTTTTTCATGAAATGATCGAAAAAAGTGTCGATCGAATAATTTTTTATTTTTTTAGACGACAAAGAAAAAAAATCTTGTTTTTTGAACAATTAAGTATTTCAAAGCTAATATCTATTTCGTGGAATCGTCAAAGAGATTGTTGACTTGGCAACACCAACGCAAACACGCTCGAAATGTGAAATATCCGTAAATTTTTGCTTCATCATAGCGATGATGGGGGCTTTGTTACCGACGGATTGTTTTTTGTTTTGTTTTAAGCATATTAGTATGAGTGCACAAGCGAGATGTCAAGCACGTTATTTCAGTGGAGTTGAATCGTTATTTTTTTTCCTTCGAACCTCAATTCGATAAATAAATATATTTTAATATCTTTGTTTCTAGAGTTGTTGCGTTTGAAGAATGCTTATCGATCGTTGGGAAATAAAATGTTCGAGTGACAAGTACGTGACAAAAAATTATTGCAATATTTCATTAAAAATCGGACATTTTTTTTTTTATAAGATTTTGGGTCACGATCGATGTAGCGAGGGTACGAATTTAACTTTGATTATAAAACTTAGTCGCAACAACATATCGTTTTGGAGAATTCGATTTTGAATCTTATTCCAAGAACGATCGTTCCTTGATACTCCATTACGTTACGACAATGTCATCACTTTCAGAAATAAATTTGTTGAAATACTCCTTGAAATTTTTTGCTTCGCGCAATAGAACCGGACGTTCTCGGATCCTCGATTGCTATCTATCATTGCTCTCTTGCATAATTCAAACGACCATTCTTACACTAAGGTTTCCTGTCTTACATGTCCTACACATATCTTCAAAACGCCTCATCTCTGACCTTAACACATTTCGATGTAATCAAGGTTGTTTATTTAATTTTACCAACGTTTTCTGGCAACTCGTTCGTGACTCTCATTACTATTCGTCGAAGATACTGTTAGGCAATTTTGGTGGAGCCCAACAAATGTCAAACTAGACGACTCTGCCACTCACACTTTTTCTCCCATAAACTCATCGTGAAATTTATTTCAACAAGAAAAAGAAATTTTCTCAAAAAAAAATTCAAATCGCACACAACTGATGAAAATCCGGATAAATTTTGGTCATTTTTCAGTAATTCTGAACCGAATTATTAGGCTTGGATCAAATCTGCCGTTAAATTCATCGAATTATGTTAAAACGTTGGAAAATTTGTCGAATTTCCAGGCCATTCTGAGATAAGAAATTGAAGAATTTATCATCGTTCTCGAGAAATTGTCTAAAATCAGACTCGTCACCGAATAAACAAAGTTCCTGAATTTTATCGAAAAATAATTCTAATTTTGTGATTCATAAAACAAACAAAAATAATAACATTCCATCAGGGTGACTGACGACCAGAAAAGTCATGAAAAAACTTTGAATGTCATGAATTTACATGCAGCCCTGATAATGTCATAAAATTTTATGAAAAATGACCATTGAACTTGATTTCTACCGAGGTCTTCGCAGTTTTTATCATCATTTTTGTGTTCTCATAATTTTCTATAAAAATTTTGAAAAAATTCGAATCTGTTCAAAAACAAAAATAGGTTTCTTTCTTCCTCTGATTTTTTCTTTTTCCTGAAAACTTCGTAATTTTCTATCCACTGGTCTACAGACCAGACGAATCAATTCATATCGACTAGAAACACCTAACAATGAAAAAATGTAAATAATTCGAGTGAATAGAAGAAAAAACGAAATATATTTTTTTCACAGAGCAGAATGGAAACATTACGATGCTGAAAATGTTCATATTTTCATACCAGCGACTCATCCATGATGTCATGAAAAAAAATGCATATTCCTTGGTCTAAAAATTCTTAAACTCATGAAATTTAAGTCCTGACGAAAATTAGACACCCCTCTGTCCATAGAAGCTTTTCCCACTCTCCAGGAATAACGACTTTAAATTTCGACACCTTCGAAATCCACCGTAATTTTCGTCACTGCTAGGCAAAGTAGTTCGAGAACTTCACGAAAACAATCGCATAAAATTCCTCTCGTAAGAAGTAACTTCCCATATATTCAACGTTATCCCCAAGGAATTTTCGACTTTGGTTTTCGAGCTGTTCGTCTCAAAGAACATCTAATCGAAGCGATTACCAGACTTTTATCGATACGAAGTGAGAAGCATTGTTGGTAGATTGTATTACAGTATACAATATATTTACTGGACTGTTTATCGTCGAAGCTCGTGTCTAGAGAGTCGTGTGCAGGTTTTCTCGATGGGACGATCGAGCGAACGAGGGGGAGAAGTGACCAGGAAAGCGTGAGATTTGCTTCGAGTTCATATCTCATATTTTTCTCTCTCTCTCTCTCTCTCTCTCTCTCCATTTTCATTTATTATGTGTGAGAGAGTCCGAGAGTTAAGCTATCTGGTCAAACAACGGATTGGACGTTCAGACGTTCTACGTAGTCCTTACTTTTTGTTTATTTAACCAGTTACATTGCCGAGACAGTTCTCAAACTCTCTTGCTTACGAGAACATCCTGTTTCCTGAGGTTTCTCGAATGGATGGGCCTGAATATCGTTTCTCTCAGTCAGTGAAATAATTTTCTAACAAATCCGATCAGTTTCATCATTTTCTTTCCTTTTTTTGGCTACTAATTTACATCACTGGTATCGTTCATTGCCATGATGGATGACGAGAAGATTAATCTGTGAGTTGGCTTTTTTTTTATTCTTCTTCTTCTTCTTCTTCACGTGCTGTCGTTTCTCACGTATACATTATCTTTCATTCATTAAGATCGAATATGTAAACGGTACGAAACAAAAAAAGTCTGTGTATGAAAATACTCCGATCGAAATGTTGTCATTTTCATCATTATTATTCGATTTTTATTTTTCTTTTCTTTTCTTACTATCAACTAACATTCGTAACGTGCCGTGTTGTCGGTTGCTTCGGAATTTTTAACGAGAAATCTTGTCATTATTTCGATAAGATTTTTCTTGTATTTTATTTTTTAATTGCAATCAATTCCGCAATGATTAATTGATCACTAAAAATAAAGCGAATAAAAAAATTGGGTGTTTTTCGTAAAATTTACTTCGCGGTTTTATCTCGATTATCGAGAAAAACCGTGATTAAAACTCGAGCATAATTGTTCACAGAAATATTCGCGTTATTTGGATTAAAAATAACGATTATTATTGTTATTGATTTAGAGAATATTTATCGCATTTTCGAATAGTAAAAAATTGCGATTTTGTTGGCTCGTATTAGTGATAAAGTGACTCACAGATTGATTGACGGTAAATCGCGATTAAATCGTTAGCCTTCGAGAGGTGTACCGTGTGCAACGGTGCGGACAGATAACACGTAAACATGTGTTTTATTGTGTTTTCACACGTGCTATATAGATTTGAACGAAAACGTGAGCACGAGCGGTAATTTCCGCTTGGAGGGCAAGATCAATGTTCTTTCATCGCGACATTGCTAAATTACTCGAGTGCAAAATGGCCTTTACTTTAGGAAGTTCAAGCAACAAAAAAAAAAAAACAAATTTTTTCATCTACATTTTCAGTGGTGAACGAATTTACTGCAAAACGATTGCGAATCGAATTTGCAATATATATATATTTTTTTTTTTCGTTGCATAAGCAGCAGTGGCCTCGACCCCCTTCGTTTCGTATAAAAAAATATGATATAGATCGACCTTAAATTAATCGGAGCTGCTCCAATTCTTGGTGCAAAACTGATTGGTTAATTTGACGTCTATTTTTTATTTATTTTTTCTGCAGTAACGCTGCTGGTTTCCTGTATAATTAATACCGGAATCGTGCGCTCGTTCGAATGACGTGCGAATTATGCTGCTCCGAAAAAAGACAAAGATTCAATTGTCATTTAGCAAATGTCATTTCAATAATTGTAGAAAAAATAATATCTTTCACCGTTGAACAAGTATTTTTATACATTTTTTTCTCGAGAAACCTTTATTCGTCGTTTTATTTATCACGCCAACGTAATGAAGTACAAACAAAATGAATTTAATGGATTTTTTAAAAAATTTAACTAATTTTTCATCACGCATACGAACCACAGCGAGGCAAGACGTTTCGGGGGTCTTTCTTGTTGGGTCCTGATACGTGCTTTATTCAAAGGAAGATAAAATTCTTCAGCAACGATCTCACGAGCTTTCGAAGTGAAATTTTATTCTCTTTTCTCGTATCTTTGCTCACTTATTCTCTCTCTCTCTCTCTCTCTCTTCTTTTAGCTCTCTTTTCGATGGTTGTCGAGGTTTTTGGTTCATCCTGATGGTCTCAAGAAGAGCAGAAATTTTTTCATAACGTAGAGAAAATAAGCAAAATTTTTCTAACGTTTATAGACTTCGATTCGCAACAAATTTCAAATTTATTTTCATTCGAAAAAATTCTAAAATCACCATCAATTCTTCGTTATTCGTTAAAAGAACAATTGGAAAAAGATTTCGTTCTCGTCGTTGTTCTGTATATGCAAAAGCTCGAAACTCCGATCTCATTGTCGCAGTGTCGCATTATGAATTCGTGCACGATCGAGAACGGAACTCGTGCATTGTGAGAAGACCGAGAGAAACTCGCGGACTGTGCTGATAAGAAAAAGTGCAATAGACGTTGCCTTCGAGTTATCACGAAGCAACTTCTTCGCCATTGGTAAACACTCGGGAATACGTCACGAAAGATGCAATAGTATACGAATAACGTGCTCGGGCTTCAATTATTCGAGTTTGATCGATTACTCTCACGATAAAAGAGTCAAAAACATTGAAAATTGAAAAATAATTTCTTCTTTTTTTTTTCAATTATTAATTCAACTTGTCTGCAAAGCAGAAAGAAAAAAAAATGCATAATCTTAATTATATAATTATCGAGATATCGAATGATCAAAATCGTGAAGAAAATGAAAAATGAATAATTCGTCATGAAACGTTAATCAACGAAGTAACATTTGAATTTATTGAAACATTATTTCGTTAATTCTTTTCTGTATCGTCATACGGTTATGAAAAAAAAACCAGTTTCGATGATCGTGAGCTAATGAGCTTGTTACAGCTCAATCGGATGGCATATAAACACAAGAAAATTAAATTCTTCATGGAAGACATTTAACGCGCGTGATTTTGTAGACGATTGAATAAAGGCAGCATGAACGTCCCAACGCGCTTTTATATTTATTACGAAATTTTCAAGGATTCGTAATACGCTAACTACGATTACCCAATTTTCATAAATCACTCCGATGATTATTTATCATCATCTAAATAATGGGTTTTCCAACGTCTAAATTTAATGGACATTTACGTATTTCGAGACTGAAATAAAACGTAAAATTTTATGAAGATTTCGAAAAATTACGGAATTTTCATATTCACGAAAGCTCGCGAGGCCACGGATGAACAATAGCGCCGCTCGATGCAGTTTTATCAGAGAAGGAAATGCTGCGAGTCAACCGACATCGTTCGAGTGATAAGAAATTCTGCAGTAGTAACGAATGATAGTAAAATGAATAACAATAAAATGAGAAAATGTCCGGTGAAACGTATCCGGTGATTCGAAAAAAAAACGTTTCCGATCCGAGGATCCGAGAAAAGGCAAATCTCTCTCTCTCTCCCTCTCGCTCTGTCCGTCTCTTTCTGTTCAAAGATCGGAGATCGGTCCGTACGGATACGAGGGGCGCGGACCAGTTTTTCCGGATTCCTCGATGAGTCGCGATCTCGCGGTCCCGCGGTCTCGTTCTTCTTGCTATGGACCACGAATCCTCGGCACAGAGATATAAAACTCAAACTAAATTCTAACCGGTGATCAACAAAGTATCACGAAATCACGTTGCACGTACGCGTTGAATATATTCGAGGATGTCGTCAAATTATACCAGACTGGTCCTTGACGGCTCTACGATTCGTCGCGGATCGACCACCTCAACCTTGCAAAATACACCCAACTTTAACGAACTTTTTAATCAACAAGATTTCGGAAAAATCGAAAAGGAAAACTTCACTAACGCGTTGGTGGCCCTTTTTTATATTTTTTTTTCTTCTTTTTTCAACACTAATTATACTTTTTCGTACGATTTTCAATATTTTCGTAATTCGTTACCAGTAACAATGAGATTTCAATTTTTCATCGAATATACCAACTTTTTTTTCTCTTAATTATTTGTTTGATTATTTAATTGAGAGTAAAAAAATTGATTTTTTGACTCGATGCCAGTTAAAAAAAATTGATTTTTTTTTGTCACGATTCACGATTTTTGGTGTTATAATTTAGCATTTGATTGTGGGTGTCCATAGCGAGAGTTACGGTTGCAAATTAATCGAGTGCAATGTTCGATCATCCTCGATTTGCGACGACATCGAATCAACGGTATTTTATTGATAAAGAAAAAGAAGCAAAAATGATAAACGATGTAGGTGGGGGAGGGAGGGGGGGGGGATGACAGAGAACGATGAATCAAGGCCAACGGGCGCAAGATCATCGTCTCGGTTATTACCGTTATCTCGTGTACTCTTCTTAAGGACCTCGATGAGTTTCGATCGGTCATAGAAAAGTAGAAAAAATATTTGTTTCGTTTGCTCTCTTTTACTTAATTATAAAAGCGAGCGAAAAAAAAAAAAGTAATCGCTTCTTATCGGAAATTCATTAATTTCACTCTCGTTGCACCGGCGCATAAATAATCGCGGTAAATTAAATCGTTTCGTGCATCGAAACAACAAAAATTGTGTTTCTTTTTCGTTCTACTCCTTTGACGAGTTTTTTTTTAAAAATTTTTTTTTTTCTCCTATTTATTTCCTATTGCCTTCCTCGTCAAACAATGATCGTTCGTTGTTCATTAACTTCGGCCTCCAATTCTCCTTCTGTTTTCATGGTTAAATATTCTAATTGAACAAGCCTCCGAAGGCAAAATAAAAATATTAGAAAAACTATTTCTACGCCATTTCTGACGTTGTTGCGATAAATAAGAAAATTCACAAGGATCCAAATATCTTTCAATAATTTTTTGTTTTCAATCGCTGATAACGTTCGTTATACGTTGAACAATTTTTTCAAGAATATCGCTATTAAAAAACATTATTGGAGAAGAAAAAAAAAAATGAAATTTGTTGATTCAAAGATGTCTTAATCGTGGTCAGAAATATTTATCGGAGCTAGTAAACGAAGCGTTTGGATCAACGAAATTTTCGTTGAATCGAGAAATTTCATTCGATTCGCCAATATTCGTTGATCCAACAGGAAATTTAGTTCGAATCAACGAATCTATTATCACGGTGCACGATAGGAACCGAATGGTATTGAGATTTTTGGTAACAAAGTTTTAAAAACAGGACAATGATTTCCGCGTTGTAAAACCGCAGGACAAAAAATTATATAGAACTGACGTTACGTGACTCGAGAATATATTTATCGCGTATAGAAACAAATACAGATTCCGATCCAGTGGCAATACCGATCCCTCCTTAATATATCGACCAAATATATATGTATATATAGACGAAGAATTTATCCCTTCTTCGATGATTATACTATTCAGTATCGAGTTATCCATCGTCTAAGTCACTTCAGTTTCTGTCTCTTGTATGAATCGAGTGCCCCTTGCGAGATCGTGTTCCTCCTGCTACCGTGTGTCTGTGCGTGTGTCGGAGCCATAGTTTATAAAATCGTTAGTGTCGATAGAGACCCGAGTTTCAACAGTCTCGATCGACCGTGGGTTCGACCACGAAACACAAACTTTCGCGGTCTTCTTCGATCGATTTTTATTTCCCATTAAATAAAATGGAGTGAGTCTGATTTATCATTCCGATTTGACAGTTTTGTCTTTTTTTTTTTCCATTTTCATTGCATTTTTTATCGACGGTTGATTGTATCGTAGGAAAAAAAGAAAAAAAAACAATGAATGTCTTATCTCTGCGAACTGGTTTCATTTCCAATTATGCAGGGTACACGTGAATCCGTATTTTTTTTACTATGAACATTGAAAAATACTTGATAAATATTTTTCATGGACACACCACCAAGTTTTGCGAAGCATTCGATATTTTTTTTGATAAATTTCGAATGTTTTTTTCTATCGTCTAAATTATTTTTGTTTTTTATTTGTTGTTGTTTTTTTTTAAGTTTTGTGCTTGTTGTAAATCGATCAATGTCTTATCAGTGCTCAATAAACTCAGGTTTCGTTTCATCTCCAATTGTTCAATGGACACGTGAATACATATTTTCTAGAGTAAATATTGTGAAAAACATATTGAAAAAATATTATTCAGGGAGCCACGAAAATTTCGTAGTGCATTTGACAATTTTGTGACATTCTCGATCATTTCTTATCGACTGTAAATCATTTTCTATTTGTGGAGCATGTTATTTTTTTTTTTTTTCGTATACAAATAATTTTTTATTAATGAGCTCTGTGCTAAGTTTGCTTTTGTAATTCTGAATGATTATTCATCGATCAAACGATTCTGATCACACGATTATTTCCGTTTGTATAAATGACATTCTCTTTTTTTTTTTTTTTTTTTTTTTCAATTGTTCGAGGCTTAATATCACTCAACGATCAATTATTACACCATTATTTAACCACCAATCGCGTTGTCGTGGAAAGAACAAATATTATAGGAAATATTGCGTTTGTTTTATGATTTCATACTCGAGACATAATCGAGTCCTATTTTGCGCACGATTTTCTCAAAAGATAAATGACTAAGCGATAGGACAGGAAATAATAGTATCATCTTGATAAGCAATCGAAATCACGCTTGTCAATAAATTATGCTAGCGATTCTCTATGCAATATCATAAAATTTCATATTCGAATGATCGTGTTTTTCAAAAATTCAACTTATTATCGAATAATCAAATTATGTAATTAAAGATAAACGAGATTAAAATGAAACAAGAAAATTCATTAAATTTTCATTGAATTGAAAATTCATTGAATAAAAAGAAAAAAAAAAAGAAATAATCGATAAGCAATCGATCCAATTATTCATTGAAAAAAAAAAAGGAAATTCTTTACAATTCGAATTAGCATTTAACGATCCAACGTCGAATCTAACATAATTGAAATACCGATAGTAAACAAGGATCGATCGATTGAAAATCAATAGAATTGTTGATACATTAAAAAAAAAGTTAGTTTGTCACGAACAAGGTAGAATTCGTATTCGAAAATCATACGAAATAATCTTCTTCGAGATAATCTGTTTCTCGTTATGAAACATGCATCAATCCTCGTACGGTAGAATTCAAATGAACTCGGTTCACGTTCTTCCGGAGTTTCTCGATACGATATCATCCTGGATTACTACGAATGCTAATATTACAATAAATATTGCAAGTGTCGTATTCTCGGCGACGCAATGTAGACTTATGGAATTGAATTATTCATACGAAATATACGCAATTCTCACAATCTCATAACTGTCAATATTTTTTTCTTTGCATTCAACATACAGTGTCGTTTTCGTATTACAACAATGGAGAAAACAATTCGATCTCGATTCATTTTCATTGTGCTTTTCGCTTCGAAAAGGCGAGGTCGAGAAGCAGCTTTTTCATTTTTTTATTTCTCTTCTTCCTTCAATTTTATTCCAATGTCAGTCCAATGAGGTAACAAACGGATTTTTTTTTTTTTTATTTGAGCTTTGAAAATAACAAAAGAATAAAAAAAAGAAAATAAAAAAAAAAAAAAAACGAACCACTCAATCGCAGCTGATGTCTCGGTCGATTATTTCCGAACTCTTTTTATCTCTCGTTTCATTATTCTCAGATTCAAGGATCAAGCGGTGTTTGGATATGGCACCAGTATTCCACCGAACAACAACGAAAACCAGGATTCCGATAACTCTTCGAAAAGAGTGATTTTTTGTGTTCATGGAAAATTGTCAGGATGCTGCACCGTCGTTAAAGGCCTCGGAAGCGACGAGATGCCTTCGGATTACGAAAAAAGTCCCAATCACTGTGAGTCTGGTCGACTTTTATTTATTTATTTATTTTTTTCATTTTTCCATTACAAAAACAGTTTACCCGAAGATAATAAACATTTTTTTTTTCCATTCTCGATTTGATTCTACGATCCTACGAATTTTGGTGAATTAAAGAAAAATTGGAAAATTCTTTCGAATATACAACTCCGAATATTGAATTTTAATAAAATATTTTTGTCATCGATATTATTTCAGACGAGGATCATTGTCACAGGGATCGGGACGAAGCGATCGACAAAAAAGCACGAAAGAAGCTCATCATCGCCTGTGTATTGTGTGTCATTTTTATGATAGCTGAAATCATTGGTAAATTTTTTATAAAATTCATAATGAACGAGATCAAAAAACAAAACGAGTTTAAAAAATGTTGTTAATTAAAAAAAAAAAAAAAACAAGACTGAAATGTCGTTTTTCACGTAGGTGGTGTGTTGTCAAACAGTTTGGCAATAGCGACAGACGCTGCACACTTGCTCACAGATTTTGCGTCGTTTCTCATCTCATTGTTCTCGATATGGGTGTCTGCAAGGCCAGCGACGAGAAAAATGCCCTTTGGTTGGTACCGAGCCGAGGTAATGAGTCATGCAATTTCATAAACTTCGAAAAAGTTCATTGAAAAAGTATTTTTTCCTAAAACAGAATAAAGTACGTTTATCAGCCATAGAAAAATCTCCATAATTGATAATTCATATTGAAAAAAAAAAAGAAATGATAAGTAATTATTGACTCGATTGTTTCAATTGAATACTAAATTTAATAAAAACTTTAATAAATCATTCTGTTTGGATTTACTTCGAGGAGTTTCTTCTGCATTTTTGTCTCCTGAAATAACTTCGGAAAGTAAATGTTGAAAATCTTGGTTTCCTTGCAGGTGATTGGGGCTCTTACGTCAGTCCTGTTAATTTGGGTGGTGACAGGAATTCTATTGTATCTCGCAGTGGAGCGTGTGATACACGAAAACTTTGATCTCGATGCAGGCATCATGTTGATCACATCGGCGGTCGGTGTTGCGGTAAATCTCATGTCAGTGTGCTTCAGACATAACGTTATTTTTGAACTCTGAAAACAAAAAGAATTTCTGAATTTTGAACTGTTAAAAAAAATAAAAAAAAGAATTTCTGGGCTTTGAGCTCTTACAAAAGAGAATTTGACCTTTTGAAAATGGTGCAGCCAACGATGAATGACTTTTCAATCGATGATTTATTCGCAGCATGGGATTGACCCTTCATCAACATGGCCACAGTCACGGCGGTGGACACGGTCACAGTCACAGTCATGGCAAGAGTTCCGAGGCTCATGGAAAAGAAGAAAAAACGAATATCAACGTCAGAGCAGCTTACATTCACGTTCTTGGTGATTTTATTCAGAGCACCGGCGTCTTCGTTGCCGCATTAATTATTTATTTCGAGGTGAAGATAAAACAGTGCCTGATAATTATTTTTTTTTTCCTATATCCAATCGTTAATCATCCTCGAAAAGAATCAATTTAATATTCAAATTACCAGATATAATATAATTCATGAATTATTATCTTGGTTCACATGCGAATGAAGTAATTGAAAAGTAAATTTATGTGTTTGCCTCCGATGAAAATTATCGAGTTTATTTTTCGGATTTGTTTTTGCTCCGACGAGTGTATTTTTTTTCTTTCTTTCAATCAAAATCGAAAACCATCAAATTGCAATATTCTTTTTTATTTAAATTGAATTTTCTTATTTCATTTCGCATCGAATTCATTTATTCATCTGATTTTAATATTCATAAAGTTTTTTTTCAAATTTGTGTATTTATTCGTCTGTTTGTTAACAGCCGAGCTGGCGACTCGTAGATCCGATTTGTACGTTCCTCTTTTCGATCCTCGTGCTCTTCACGACGATCACAATAATAAAGGACGTTATGAACGTTCTTATGGAAGGAACGCCTAAAGGTTTCGAATATTCCGAGGTTGAAACTACCTTTATGCAAATTTCCGGTGTTGTCAAGGTTCACAATTTGCGAATGTGGGCACTTTCGCTCGATAAGACTGCGCTCTCGGCTCATCTAGTTATAAGTGAGTATTATTTAATCGAATATAAATTTAAAAATACGTCGAAAATTGTTATTTTCATCATGAAAACTTCTGAGAAAAATTTTCTCATTGTTATTGGAACGCTTTATTCAAAACTACAAATGAGTCGTCAGAGATTTCATGCCTGAGCATAAATCAACACGTTTTTATATCACATTTATGTTTTTATCCGCATTTGCATGATTATCCCAGTTGTGTCATGAAGTAACCTTGATCAAATGCAAATGAAATATTTGCGCAAAGAATATCTCTAGATGGATAAAAAATAATGTGCTTTTTTTTTTATTCACAAATTATAACAGCTCCAGGCTCGAGTCCCCAAGAAATTTTGCGCACGGCAACAAGAAACATTCATGATCGTTACAGTTTCTTCGAGATGACGTTGCAGATAGAAGAATTCAACGAGAAAATGGAAAATTGCAAACAGTGCAAATCGCCACAACAGTAAACGAAATGGAAAACGAATTTTTCCTCATTTTTGTAAATACGACGTCCAATTTATCGAGTATTTGTACAATTGCATCAATGCATTTCAACCTCCTCGAGTCTGTGCTATTATCTTTGTTCTTTGTTTTTTTTTTACACTATTTCTGAGATATAAATAGAAAAAAATGCTGAGGAGACGATCCAAAAAGCGAACTATTCGCAAACCAATAATTTACGATTATTGAACTCAAATATTTCGTAAAATTATACTCCAACGATGAAGTCATTAATCGTTCGTTTATTTATAAGTCGATACTACGTAAGAACAATTTCTATCGTGTTATATGGATTCTTCTCACGATGAAATATTTTCTGTTTCATGTATTTGCACCATTTTGCTAATCAGCAAAAAAATCACCTGTTTGTCACAAAAAGTCAAAAAAAGTAATGTCTCCAAAATGGGATTTTTGCATTTGTTCTGCGTTATTTGTTTCTGCAAATATTTTGATTTTGTTAAATCGAAATGACTTGATTTCTGTCATAAAATATTTGATTAGACGCGAGAAAGATAGTTATTTGTATGTCCATGATTAAATGTTCGAATTTAAAAAATATATTAAAAAATCTCCACTCCGGAGGCAATGAAAAGTGACAACGCCGAATTTTTTTTTCTGCACTCGTATCACTTGATAAGATTTTTCGTGAATTTTCGTTTGTACAAACCGAAATAACTAATTTCTGATCTAAAGAAATGACAGCTTCGAAAAGTTGGTGAGATTTATTGATGTTGAAATTTCTGCGACATCTATAAAAAATTTTGTTGCGCACGAACAATAAAAAAAAAAGAAGTTAAAACTCTGAATTTGTTTTTTTTTCTTTTCGTTTAGTTATGATGTTAATTTTGGATTAGCCAAAAATTCAATGTTCAATATAAAATTCATGAAAAATGAATGAAATGAATGTAACTTTCGAGATTGAGTGACACGAACGTTGAAGATTCGAGGTTAGAATTTTAAAATCGTTGCTCAACGATCCTTATCTCCTTGGAACTGTTATGTCCTTTGACTTATTCGAGTGAAATTCTAAAACTCGAAGATGCATAAACTGAATGCAACGTTTAATTACGATTAAACTCATGCACGATCGTAATGAATAGAAAAACATTTTTTTCTTCTCACCATACGAAGAGTATTGTCAAGTTTTCCCGCCGTTAAAATGTCCAAAAAAAACCAAAAGTCTGTCTAATCATACGATCCTCGCAATGAAATTATTCGCAATAAAATGTGCAAATGTCGTTGCAAACATAATTTTAGCAATGTGTTTTGTCTAGCCGGTTAATCCGTCATTTTCTACTTATAATTTCGAATCTAATGTAAAGCAAAAGAAAAAAAAATACACGAGAATTACTGTTATTTAAAAAAGCTTCATTTCGTGGTGGATTCCACTCCAACTATATTTTTTCAGTGAATCCCCTCATCTTAAAAATCGAATACTTTCAATCTTTCTCCCAACAACATTTCTACAACAGAAATTTTAAGAGAAGTTGTATTTTCTACAACATTTTCTACAATGGTAAAACTGGAAATCGCGATCATTAGCTCATCGAGCGGGACATCTCTTCTAACTTCTAACTTCTAAAAGGTGTTTCATTGGAGACGAGAAGAAGAAACGAAAAATCTAGACATCATCTTTTAGGTTTATCTGATAATCTACTTTACCGACGCGAATTCGAAGCTCAGTTGTTCGAAGTACTAAACACGACCATAGGAGCGCGAGTTCTAAAAACGAATAAAAGTACAAAATAGAGCCACGAGAAGCGCTAGTGATTGGAATGTCTCTCTCGAAAAGTGTATTCTCCTCATATTTTTTAATTTCGATCGTTTGGGACGGACGATCGAAAAATCCCAGATCTCCCGTGTCATCGGTGTTCGTGCGGTGAGTCGATGAGAGAGAGTCCTTGTCTGCGGTGCTCTCCGGGGGCAAGCGTCGCTCGGGCGGTAGTGTTATACATGCGTGCGTGTGTGTTTTCCCCGCCTCACTTCCTCTTATCTAATCCGGTGCGCGTCTTCGCGAGATCGGATAAATAAATAAATAAATATAAGCGCGATTAAGAGAGAAATAAAAGAGAAACAAGAACTCGTGTCATTCTCGATGTAACCGTAAAACTGGAGGAATATGTGCGTGAGGAAATCACCGAGTTTTAATCCGCAACGGTAAAGGAAACACGAAACGGAAGAAAAAAAAGGTTAAATTACGTGTACGAGGTGTTTTTGCGGTTTGATATCGAAAGTGTGAGTCTGTCTGTGTACAGTTTAGTTGTGTGTATGTGTATTTGTGTGCGAGTGTGTGTATTTTGCGGTTGGGCGGAACACAGAGACAGGCAGCGGAGGGGAAAAGTGTTCCTCGGTGAAGGAAGAGGAAGAGGAGGGCATTTTCTGTACGAGAAGTGTCCCCGGGCTGAAGAAACGCAGCGGCGAGAGTGTGTGTATGTGTATTTGTGTGTGAGAGAGAGAGATAGAGAGAGGCAGAGATAGAAAAATTCCTAGAGCTCGAACGAAAAGTTTATCACAAAAAGAACGAATAATAAACGAACGATAGAGTACAAATTTACGAGAGTAAAGGAAGAGAAATCGAATCAATTTCCCATCGTTAACCCGACCAATTTCATAGTTTATGAATCGTTTCAAAAACCTCAACCCAAATATCATCTGAGCTATAAAAAAAAAAAACAGTTTATAAGATTGAGAACAGTTTTTTTGCCACAGTGAGCATTAAAATTAAAACTATTTGAAAAAGGGACTGCGGTGTCTCACAGTCGATCGAAGGGTCGAAGGTGTGTTGGGCGGGGACACGTTCTCCTCCTCCACCACCCTCTCGTCGTTTCTTTGCCCCCAAAGGGTTAAGAAAACTGAGAAAGCGGAGTGAGCCGGAAGTAGCTTCTTTCATTTCACGACGGTTCATCGCGAAATATAAATCTCGTGGAGGGATTCGAAGTAGACAAAAAAAAAAAGTAAAAGAAATACGAGGAGTTGAAATCACTTCGACGTTTTAGAATTGGAACGGTGCATCATTGACGATAGACCAATTGTCAAATTAGTTTGGTACACTTTTGGTCGCATTAAATATTTCGCTCGATCGTGTCCCTCTCCTGATTAGCGTAGGTTTGTCTCTACATATACGAGTATGTTGTATACATATATATATTCGTTTATAACGGACAGAGACGATCGGCCAAGCACACAGTGACAGAAAAAAAAAAAAAACTCGTGTTCGGAAGTGCGTTTAGCAACGCTCTCTGCATATGTATATTCGTGTTTCGTGTTTATACACGTACCTACATGTTTTGTACATATATGACACACTTATTCTCGTACATTTGTGTACTTCTCTATATACTTACGTATTAAAAAAAGTATGGCAAGTGAGCAGCGTTGCAACGACGGGAAAGAATCACGCTTGGCACGAGTGTAAACACAACGGTCATACATCTCTTGAGAACGTGTGTGTGTGTGTGTGTGTGGTTACCAACTTTTCTTGCCTACAACTATACATACACGTGGATATACGTTAACGCACATATACAAACTCCGCTCACGTGTGTCAACGAAAATAACCGTACTGAACGTTTTTTTTTTCTTCTTTTTTTCTTTAAAGAGTTATTCTCCCATTGTTTTTCACTCGGATCAATCTTATCGATCTATTTGACATTTGATAACGTTCGATGAAGCTGGAAAATGTTGTTTCCGATCGAAAAAATGGCACGATCGATCGTTAGCCTAGATTTTCGTATTCTTCAGCTCAGATTTCTTGTTTTTCTCAAGTATCCTTACTTCACAAAAGTAAAAAAAAAACGGAATATTTAGAAATTGGTAGAAAAACGTTTTTTTTTTCGTTACTTTACTACAATACAAAACTCATACATACGCTTTTGACAGGTTGGTCTTTCCTAACGTCGTTCAACTCCTGTCTCTCGAACAACTGTTTTTCATTGTTATGACATTTCGTTACAGCGATAGTCAATAGTTTTTACACAATTCATTCCAAATACTCATAAATTTTTGTAATCGTGTTTCACACAATCGTGAGCTGCACACATTTTGAACGAATTTCCGTGTTTTAATTTCACGATTCGTCGTCGTTGTCCTTTTCTCGCAATCGAGCTACGCACAATCCACGACACACACACACACATTCCATGTATATATCTATATAGAGAGGTACGAGGTGAATGCCCCAAGTGATCGACAGTTTTGGAGAAATCTTCATTTCCAAGAACGATATTTTCGAATTGAAATTTTTCACAAATAATTCTTTGACAAAACGTATTTTTTTCTCAACAAACTCGCTGAAAATTCAATAAAAATTCTTAAAAAAATAACACGAGAACGATTTATAATTGCTCGAAATCGAAGTAATCAACTCACTTTTTCGATAAGAAATCATTTTCAAATGTTCACAAAGACAGAAGTCACGATTCTATGATTGACGTTAAAAATCAATGAGTCTATTAACGGGAAAATCTAATCCGGCGACGTTTTTTTTTTATCAGGAAAAACGAATGACGAATTCATAGTATCGCTCTAAATAGGAAAGATTTACGATTCCGAGAGAGAGAAAATAAATCGAAATGGTGTTCCCCCTTCCCTGGTTTTCATTTCTCCCGATGATTCTCGGCTCCAGCTGGCCAAACACCTGACCCGGAAGTTATCTACGGAGAGCATGTGTTGTCTGCATGAAAGAGAAAAACCTGCGAATGAATCGTTTATCATTATTGTTATGGAATAATAATTTTTGACGTCAAATTTCATTATCATAGCAGAGCAGAAACGTCAAAAGTCAAATTCATTTTTTGCCATTCATCGAATCATGGCAATAATAATGATGGAATAATTATATTTATTTTTTCAAACATTATTTTCAGTTGGTTCGAAAAGGATTCGCGTGAGGAAAGAAATTCAGCGAAAAGCCAAGTTTTTAAATGAATAAAAGTGAAGCGACAAAAATCGGGAAGAACGTGTCGTAAATCAACGAAAATGTGTCCGTTTGATAACAGTTCCGGAAGTTCGTGATCCATTTATTGACCGAGACGAGAAAGACTTCGAGATATTTTGGAACCTGCAACGATCCTGGAATCAGTGCTAACCTGAAACAAAATTTTACTGCGAAGATAAACAAAAAGTGAACAAGAGAAAAAAGGCAAAGGAATAAAGGGACTCGTCGGAATCTACGAAAAAAAAAAAACAAAGGTATTTTGTTATTGTTGATGTCGTTATTATTAAATGAGTCACGACCAAGTCGTGTTCTTTGCATGAAAATAATTAATCGATCATTTTTCTCCCAAGGCCACGATTTATGTAATTATTTTCAATTTATTCAATCTTCATTCGAGTTTTCTATGTGCAGGCATTCTTTTTTTTTGGACTAATTTTTCTTAATCATATCTCCCATCGTTCGATCTTGGTTGAAGCACCGAAAAATCTTGTTTCCATTAAATTTGCTATGTTTTCTTCTCGAAATTGTTTAAATTTCTTTTTTTCCAGATCTAGTTTTTCTGCTTGAAATCTCAAGGTTTTCGAACGGAAGGCAAATGATGTTTGAGCTCGTCAAAATGGAAAAGTTGGTTGCATTCGAAGAATTCTAACTCCACGTCGCTCTTGTTGGTTTCACTCCTTTTTTTTTTTTTTTAAAGCTCGTTGAGTCATCGATGTTTCGTTGAAAATTGAATGTAAATGAATAGGGGAACTAGAGTTTTAATATTCGATGATTAATCGCTTGATCTTTCCTCCTGAAAATGAGCATTCGGTAGAGCAAATAGCGATGAATTAATATTGGCAAAGTTAAAATGAGTTTTGAAATATGTTGAAAATTTAGGGAGCTGAGTTGAGAGGAAGGTGGAAATATAAATGATGGTTTGCGGAGTATTTTCGTTGGTTCTTCGGGGCTCTTCGAACCGATAATTTCCAATAGAGAGCAAGAGGGCTCGCTGCTCTTCTGGAACATCACAGAAGCCCAACCTACGTGTGTAATCATCCTTTCCCTCCATTTATATCGATGCACGTATAGATATATCGAGAGGGTATTTCGCACAGAAACTTTATGCATATAGTTATGAGCAAGAAGAGCTTTGCACTTCGATAACATCACGTCTTGGCATAAATTTGTTCCGGGAGAATTTCCGAATGTTGAGGAAGTTGGGCTCTCGAGCGAAATGGAATGAGCCAAAACACACATATATTTCTATATATATACATGCCCTTAAGTAGACGAGAATGAAGAGAGACGGAGGAACGACTGGGCGCATCGATATTCTTGCACACAGGATATTCCTGTTCTAGAAGAAAATCATTTCTAGTTTTTCTTTCGTATTTCGCGTTCTTGATTGAACCTTTCCAGAAACAAATAAAACGAATAATTGTACGAATTGTAACGTCGATGAGTTTTTCGAATCCAGAAAGCCAGCAGAATTGCAGAAAATCGTAGATTTTTTTTCTGAATTTTTTTTTCAACTTTGTATAAGTTTTTGCTTAACACGAACAACGAAAAATGATAAAATTTGTTGAAATTTTTCTCGTCACGTTAAAATAAAATTTTCGAGTCATCTACTTCCTGTTTCTGTCTCAAATTCAGGGTGGATTCTTCCCCAAATATTTCTTGGCGTATGTACGAAATATTAAAATTCAAATTATCCATTTAATTGAATATTAAAATTCAAATTATCCATTTAATTTTTGTTTCATTTTATTATAAAGGCATTTCAATCGAAACGCCCCATGAGTCGATCTTCCTGTATACTCAGAGCTGGTAACCGGTATATCACACTTTGGATAGTTTCCTCCGTCCCGTAAGATCGGAAACCGAAGTAGAAAGCATGTCGGTGTTTCTGTACGTAGCTATTTCCTAATTCGGTATAAATCATAAGAAGGATATATTGTATCTGCAGAAGTGAACACGTGATGAAAAAAAAAAACGAATTCAGAACAGGAAGTAGTCGGAGGTTTGAAAATGCAGCGATCTTTTTCCATCTCAAGTTTCAGCGTAAATCTTCGATTAAAAATTCCGTGTCTATGATTGAATTCAAATATTTTCTTTTGTCACGATAACTAGGAAAATAAATAGAGGTAGAGAGAGAGTGAGAGGGGGGATGGAAAAAATCGATCGTAAATTGAACGGAACAATTGACAAATATAGATCGTTCGATTGGTAAATATCATTGAGATTTCAATTGAATGAATAATTGATTCTCGAGAGGAGACGACGAGAAAGGAACGCAGGGAAGAAAAAATAGATAAAGAAAAAAAAAAAAAAAAAATAGGGAATAAAATTCGTGTGCTATAGAGCGAGAGAGACGACCGATTAGTCAGCTGTACAAAACAGACTCGATTTGTCCTCCCAGCGCCAGCTATTATTCATTCCCATTTCATCTATTTTGATTCTTCATACTATATTAAAAACTCGAGAAATCGAAAGAAAAAAAAATATATATAAATGATGTGTATTGTAAACCTGGTTCGCTGCTAAGAGCAGATTGAGAGAGAGCGAGACAGAGTGTTATACGAGGGGAAAACAAAACTGTATAAATAGACATTTGTTTACTTCTTCACATGCATTGAGTAGTTAAAAAAAAAAATGAATAAAAATGAGAAAGCAAAATTGAATACTTAGTTAGGTGAAATATAGATATTCGCCTTCTATAAATTTGTATTTTTGTGTTTAAACGTCAGTTAGAAATTCATATATATATTTTTTTAAACGAGGGCGTAGTCGATGTTTCATCCGTTCTCATTTTAAACCGAGACGTATTCCAAAGCACTCTTTAGCGAATCGTCGCAAATTAGTAGCTCGATGGCGTCGCTCATTCCTCTTTTTTTTTCCTCAGCTATCATTTCTTCGTACTCGTATATTTATATATATTTCGATATTGTTATGTATACCTATATATATTTCGTGTACACGTAGTCATCCAAAGCAAAGCGAAACGCGTAATTATGAAAGCTCGTGAAAATTGTATAGGCCAAGTTGGAAATTGCTTGGGAAAACTGTCTCTTTCCTCGACCTTCATTTTCGTACGATAATTTAATTGACCCTTTTTCATTTTTTTTTTCTCAAGATTACACTCGTTTATTCATTTTTTTTTTTTTTCACTTCCATTGCTCTTTCGATTCAGCAAACTTTTTCGAGCTTAATTACAAATTGAAATATAATTCAATTTTTTTTTCTTTCGTAATTATTATATTTTTTATTTCATGTTCTTGCAGCTGTTTTATTTTTCAGTCGACGTTAAAACTTTTGCTCTTTTTCCAAAGTTTCCATAGACTTGGGTCGGTATTTTTTTTGGCTTTTTTTTTTATTTACAAATCATTCTTTTCGTTTTTTCAAATGAATTCTACATTATATGTAGCGTCGCTGGAAAAAAGTACGAATTATCACGAAAGAGATGGGCTTTATCATGAAAAAAATTTTGATCGTCGATTTTCATTTCTGTTCTTTTCTTTCTCGATTTGTTTTTAAACGAATACGTTTAAACGAATATTGTTCCGGAAGATCTATTTTTCTTTTTGATTTCAATGTAGAATCCACTTTCTTGTAAATACCGAAGGGAGAATACTACGAAAGAGACTAACACAGAGAACTTTATCGAAGGCCTTTAATCGCGTTACGAAAGCTCAGCAGCCTAATCGCGGGCCGTATCGCCGACACGGCAGAATTAAATTTTTGTTTCGGACCTGGTCGTCGGCCAGTACGTGTCAAACGTGTATGCATATATATTTTTCTCTCTCTCTCTCTTTCTATTTTGTTGCGGCTGGGTTTGGCTTTTGTATATCCTCGTCGTCGGATTTCACCCGATCCAATTTATACCCGTGGACTGTGTGTGTCCAGTTATCCTATTATTTATATATATATATGCAACGTAAATAATAGATAAATCTCTACGCTGTTGGCCGCACACGTGATGAATTCAATGCAACAGTCTCGTATGCGTTATAAGCAGATCGAGTGTTTTGCTGATACGAATAAAAGCGCACAAACCCCCTTTTTACACATTTTTCTATTTCCATTTGTTCGAATCAAATATTTTCTCGCTTATAATCCCAATGAAAACGATTTTTTTTCCAAGAGAATTCGCTCGATTTAAATCAAACAGGAGATTCGGTCGAGCTTGCAACGCTTGTAACCACTTATTTTTATTTTTTTCATTTTTATTCTTCAATTTGTTTTCGGAATATTTGAAAAAATAATAAAAAAATTTGGATGTTTTTATTTTTTGAAAAATATTGTTGAGAAAAATAACGAAAATTTTGAATAATAATGTGATCCTTCGTGTGATTTTTATTCGCGCTATTTTTTCCTGTAACAAAGTGCCGACGATTGCTGAAACGAAATGGAATGATCGTGGACGAAGGTGATCGAGAGGATTTCTCGTCTGCCCATCAATTCCTGCAGCTTAATTATCTCGCGAGCGATAATAAAACGCATTCGTATTCGCAATATAGTATTGTGAAAATTTGGAACACTTGAAATAACAATAGGCTCTTGACGCGTAAAACGAATCGAGAGGGGTTTTGTTTATACTCAACGAGGACAGGAAAAATAATTTCCGAGCTACAAAACAGCTCTCTCGTCACACACTCAACAAATGAGGATGAGAGACGACAACTCGACCGATCAATCATTGTATTTGTTTTCCTCGTTTTTTTTTTTTCTTCTTTTTTTTCCCTCTAATCGAGATAAAAATAAATTGGCGCCTCTCGTCCATTGGTTTCGTAACTTCGTGGTCTATTGTTCGATCCTCGATAGTTAGAAATGAAGAAAGAAGAAGAGAGAGGGAGAAAAGAACCGATGAGATTGGATGAAAACACTTTCAGAGCCAGACAGGTCAAGCACTTTTTTGTCGCATAGTGTAAAGGACAAAATAATTGATTCCCCCCCCCCCCTCCCCCATTCCGCTAAAATCCCTCAAAACGAGTTTATGCTCTAAATAATTTTATTTTTATTAATTCATCGATAAATTACAACTTCAAAGTGTGTTTATCGATAATTATCATTTCCAATAATTCTCCTCTGACCTTATTCGCCTTCTGATATAACTCCATGTCAAATTGCTTTTGAAGGGTCAATCAAGATTCAATCAAGGATTTATCGAACGACTTGTGTCCACAGCAGAGCGCGATGCAACGGAGAGAGGGCCTAAGAGATTACGATGGCAAAATTGCCGGACTCTATGATCTCGAGAAAACCCTCGGGCGTGGCCATTTCGCTGTGGTCAAACTCGCCAGACATGTATTCACCGGCGAAAAAGTCGCTGTCAAAGTCATCGACAAGAACAAACTCGACGAAGTATCCAGAGCTCATCTTTTTCAAGAGGTAATTATACTTTCTGGAATTATTGTTTTTTATGGAAGAAATTAACGAAACGAAAACTTTCATTTTCATTCCAATTCAGAGTTTTTACAAATTTTTATCGAAATTAATTTTTTTTCAATCAACCATTAAACCACCAACGAATGAAACTAATCTTTTTCTTCATTCATTTGAATATTCTAAAATTAATTAAAAAAAAGGTAAAAAAAAAAAAAAATCCGAACTAATTGTACGTTTTTCGATTGTTCCCCTTTAGGTGAGATGCATGAAGCTCGTACAACATCCAAACGTTGTACGACTATACGAGGTCATAGACACACAAACGAAACTCTATTTGATTCTGGAGCTTGGTGATGGCGGTGATCTTTACGATTACATAATGCCATATCGCAGTGGTCTCCCGGAAGAGGTGAGCAATTGTTACCAATTCAAAAATTCAGATTCATCTGATCCGTCTCGCATGGTTGGATTTACAATTTCCTCAAGCAAAATGAAACAGGTCGAAATTTCTGAATCATTGATGCCTCATAAAATATTGTTACATCGAGAAATATTCCACTTGAAACAATTATTTTTTATTACAAAGACCTGAAAAAGCACTCAGTTTTTTGTGATCTCAATGGGGAACGGTTTTTTAAGTTTGTCAAGTCCGAAAAATCGTTAGTTCAATCTTCATTGTTTTTTTTTTTTTTTTTTTTTTTTTTTTTCAAACAGGCTGCAAGAACATACTTCAGACAAATAGTACGTGCCATATCGTATTGCCATCATTTACACGTGGTACATCGAGATCTGAAGCTTGAGAATGTGGTGTTCTTCGAGAAACTCGGAACTGTCAAGCTCACGGATTTTGGTTTCAGCAATAGATTTTGTCCGGGACAGAAACTCGACACGTTGTGCGGCTCGCTCGCATACTCCGCACCAGAAATTTTACTTGGTGACAGTTATGACGCACCTGCTGTCGGTGAGAACGATTCATTATTCCTGTGAACGAAATTAACTGGAATTCATATTCTAGGCGTTCATCTGTCAAAAAAAAAAAAAAAAAATGTTTATCCTGAGCCAATAATTATTGGACTTGTGGATATAAAAAATGGATCTTTCTCGAAAGTTTGTCTGAATAGTGCTCCCACAAATTTAAATTCATTTTCAAATGTCTTCTGAACCTGAGTTGAATAATCACAACAATTGTTTTGCATTTTCTTGCCTTTTTCAAACGTCTGTCATTCAACTCTTATTATGGTTTTCTCGAATAAAATCAATCGTTCCCTGTCACGACTTTTTCGAACCCAAATAGATAAACGGGCAAATTGATTTTTCTTAAATTTAACGTACAATTTATTACAAATTTTTAAACTTACAAATTAACGTGTCAACGAACAAATATTAAAAATTCTTCAACTTGGAAATTAACTCGTTCAAATAACTTGAGAAACGTTTGAATTTTTTGTAAATGTTTTTTCAATGACTTTATTTTATATTTCACTTTTATTCGACAGATGTTTGGTCCCTGGGAGTGATATTATATATATTGGTAAGCGGTCAACCACCCTTTCAAAAGGCCAACGACAGCGAAACACTGACGATGATAATAGACTGCAAGTACTCGATACCGGAGCATGTTTCCGACGATTGTAAACGTTTGATAGCACGTATGCTCGTAAAGAAGCCAGAGGGTCGTGCCACGCTCAAGGAAATAGCCGCTGATCCTTGGTTAACGATGGGCACCGATGGCGATCCTGTTGAAACATTGCCCCTTGTTTCCCGACAAGAAGTTTCCGAGGAAAATCATAATCTCATCATCACAAAAATGGTTAATGGCAATATTGCAACGAAAGAAGAAATTCTTGAGTAAGTTTATGAAATGAAAACTGATTTTGGACTTTTACAATAAATCGTGATACAACTAATGCAGTAAAATTAAAGATTTTAGGGTAGTAACGAGTTTTCAAAACTGTGAACATTGTGTACATTGAGTGATCGTGTTAATAAGAGAAAAAGATTTTTCATTGAAAGCCCTAAATAATCAAAAGATTTTTTTCACAATAGAATTTTGTTGCTTGTAATAACTTGGATTGGTTTTTTTTTTGATTCTCCACTAGACCACGATTAATCAAAGTGATCCAATAAATCAATTTTATTTTTACACTTTCAACAGAGCTCTCGACAAGAACGCGTACAATCATATCACGGCAACGTATTTCTTGCTCGCTGAGAGAAAGTTACGAGCTCACAGACAGGAACAGATGCAGAAGAGGAGACCCGAGCTTCTCGACGTTCACTCGAGGTGATTTATCGTATTGAAAATAAAAATAAATTAAAATCTCTCCCAACTAGAAACTTGGAAATTGGCAACCGACAAAATTCAAGTTTTCACCTTTATTTTGGATCGGGAACTTTTCTACGATTAGCCCATTACTGAAACTCCAATAACCACAGTTCATATACATTTTTTCACGTCCGTTTTTATCAATTTGTCAATAATTATTCAATTAATCAAAATATTTGGAATTTTAAAATCAAATTCATATAAAGAATCACAGTTCATAAAAACAACAAATGATCTATTTATTAATCAATATGAAAGGTTCTTAGCATCCTGTTATAAAGTTTTATTCTCTTTATTTCTCGACATCGAAAGCAACGTCTATTTAACGTGGTTTTCGACACCCTTGTAAGGCTCTTGGTTTAAAGTTCTGATAATTCTCGATCCTATAAGTACTAGATTTGGTGTAAAATTCAATCGTTACGTTTAATTTGCAGTCGATCGAACGATATATCGATGAGCTCTCTTCGTGCGGATGCCATTACATTGACAACGGTGAATCAATCGTTGTTGACCGTGCCTAGGACACCTGGTGATGTGCCCCAGGTATGTAGTGAAACAAAAATCTATCGGCGGTCGAGATAGCCTAACGCGCAACCTCTTTATTTTGTAAATACCCTGAATTCATCAAAAATATCGACAGAGTCGATGCAATTGTTGAAAGAAAAAAAGAAAAAAAATCACATGTAAATAATGTATAAAAGAAAATTGATGAACAACGTGCCATGAATATTTTGTGATTTGTATCTTCATTGTAAAATACTTTCGAGATTTCTCTTCCCTCCACGTCAATACTGAGAAAATAATTTATTTACCCCTCAAAGTTTTCAATGCATAAAACCACAGTTTCCTCTCCTCTCGTGAGAAAAATATTCCTCTCAAGTTTCATATACAGTCACATACTACGGTGGATATTCTTTGGAGCATATAATAAAAGTTTCCTTCAATTTCTCTTTTTCTTCCCTACGATCTGAGATTTTGTGTTGTTTTTTGGTTTTTTTTTTCTTTAATTCGACGTTGGATGAAGCTTTGAGCTTTGATGTTTTCGCTATTGATCTTCGCTTAGAACAGCTTAATTCTCTTATAAATAACCTTTTTTTACCGCTTAATCCTTCGCAGTCATACTTTTCCAAATGGGTTTAAAAAATGCAAAGTACGATATTTGGTAATAAAAATTTTTTACACCGAAAGCATCGGGAAACTGTACGTTTTCATCGTTCCAATCGCAATGTGGAATCTGATTCTCAGGCATGCTAATTCTGAATAAAAAAATCGTCTATCAGCAGACTTTCCAAAAAGTAATCGTTTTAACACTCGAAGAAGATTGAAAGGCTTGGGGGGGAGGGTCAGAGGGATTGAAGGAGGTCGCGAGCCAAGACCTTGTCAATATTTCGCTCGAAAGTTGACTGGCGGCTGGTATCGATCCAGTGTGACTACGAAGGGTTAAGCTAAACAAAGTTGTTTTTTGTAAGGATAAGAAGTGTCCTATTTGAAAATTACTCTAGCAGTTCCAATTTGCTTGTTTTTATCGACTTTTGTTTCGCAATATTTCCACTATAAAAATTCCGAAATTGCTCGCAGTGCCTTCGAGAGGAGTAAGTAGCCAAAAAATGAAAAAAAAAAAAGAAAAATATCTCGATAAAATTATCGTTTGCAGAACACGCGAACGCGCAAATGCAGTATCGTTCAGGAGGAAGAGGACGAGGACGATGTTTCATCGTGTTCAGGGCGTGACGAGAACTCCTCGTCGTTCAGTTCCTTCAACAGACGAGGTTCGCGCTCGGAGGGTAAATTGTCTCACGTGGTCCAAGAGAGGCTTTCGCAACTGCCGGATAAGACTCTGGCAGTTGCGAAAATATCGACGTTGCGTCAACAGCAACAGCAGCAGCAGCCGCCTCATCGTACGTTTACGGTGAAAACGTGCGACGAGGTATCGTCGCCGGATCGCACGATAACTGTAGTAAAAGTGAAAAGCAAAGAGACAAGTGAAGTTCCAACGGTGGAAGAGGTAGCGGGAGCGGCGAGTGTGTCGAAAAAATCGTTGTGCTCGGAGCCGGAATCGCGACCAAAATCTGTAACGGAATGTTTGAGTTCGCCGATACCGTTATCAGCGAATAAATTACGAACGGATTCCGAGCATCGAGCTTCGCTTCCGCTCGTTGACGAGAAAACCAAAATTCCTTTGTCTTTGGAGTCAAAACTCACGGAGCCCGTAGCAACGACGATCCTCACAGAATCGTGTACAGCTCCGAGTCCGTTGCGACCGAGCGAAGATCACGATTATTCGAAAATTCACATACAAAAGTATAACACGATGCCCGCTCCGGGTAGCGTCCCGATAGTCGGCAGCTCCACCGGCCAACTGCCGCTCAATGAGATTCTCGAAGATGCGGATGCACCGGAGAACTGTGGCAACGATGGAAGTTCCAGTAAATTTCGACTCGTTCGTAGAACCGGATACGAGCAGCGTCGCAACAAATTTCACAAAACTCGAACAACCTCCTGCTCGAGCTCGGACGCGAGTGACGACGACAGCGAAGGCCGGAAAAAGAGAGCACACAAACTGGGTGCGACGAGTAGCAAACCTTTGCCAACGAGACGCGACAGCCACGATGATTCCAGTGATTCACAAGATCCTGGAGGAAGCGGCGGAGGAGGAGGCGGCGGTGGTCCTGGTCTCGGTAACGGTGAAACCGTGCACGAAACTTCGAACGCCGATACGACGAGTAACGACAACAATCAAAGTACAACCACGACGACGACGACGACGACCACAACCGACGGCAAAGTTCACCGGTGCACTGACAACCCGGAATTATCATTCAGAAGACATCGAGCTGGCAGACGATTCGCCGGTGAGACGAAGTTACGGGAGAGTCAATCGTTGAATCGTATTACCGAAGTACAGGAAGCTGAAGCCCCGTCCTGTCACGTTAATTCACGAAACACACCGACGACCCAGAGCATTTCTTCTTCGTCGTCCTCATCGTCCTCCGCCTCGAGAAACTTGAATCAAAGCAGCGCGACGAGCGGATTAACGCAACAAAACAGTACAGTACAACGTGCCAAAGGTTTTGGAGCGCGACTGCTGCAAAGCATGTCGCTCGCTAAATCGGCCGTCAATTCGAACGAACCGAAATGTCAAACGAACGGCATTTCCAGTATAAAAGACATAATAAAACAGTCGAGCGTACGTCGAGCTGATGAAAAAGCTTCGGATACAGCCAAAGACGATAAAAATAGAAAGAAAGAAAATGGCTGCGCCAATATACAAACCAATCAACAATTATCATGCGACAGGGATAACAATTTTCGTGCTAACGCCAATCGCAATGATTGCAAAAGCAGAAAAATGCGCTTTCTGAGCCGCTATTTCGCTGTACACAAAAAATTGTGCGTTCCTCTGCCAGGCCTCTTCGCCAAAGGTCGCCTTTACAAAGCTCGATCCTGTGGTAATATCGCACGCGATCGCGTCTCTCCACCCTCACCAAAATCTATGCTCTTGTGTACCAACGCTCTCGACGACAAGTGGCGAGAACGTACACAATTGTGCGATCTTAACAAACATCAACAACAACCTTTCAGAGACGGACATCGCGGTAGCGACGGTGATATCAATCAGAATCTCGGTATTGGACAATTAATGATGGAAAACGTAGTTGGTAAAACTTGCGTTGGTTTACCCACCATTTGTCACATTCATCTCGGCGATCCATCCAAGTGTTGCAGCCTCTGTTGATACTGAACTATACGCGCGTATGTTCGCGCGTCTGTGTGCCTGGGTGCGTGCGATTTGCGTGTGTGATTGTACACTTTTGTTTCTTTTTTTTTTTTTTTATTCTTTCTTTCTTCCTTTTATTTTTCTCGAAGACTGTCGATCACATTGATCATAAGATTCGATTGAGGCTCTTTTACACATACTTTTTCAATTATTTTATCGATCAAATTTTCATACGTGCTAGCTGACTAAATTCGCCAAAACCAATTACACTTTTCATAATTCTCAAACCTTCTTTTTTTTCTTCGACTATTTCGATGATTCTTCTTCTTTCTATTACTTTTCAAAGATGACTGGATTTTTATCGATTTTCTTACAAGCTCCGACTCATTTTTTATAGTAATATTAAATTCACCTCGAGAAAAAAATGTGTAAAAAGTCCTTGAAGCTTTTATGACGCTGAGTAATTGATCCATGACACAAACGAAATGTATAACCGGACGGGAGAGTTGGAAAAATAATTCTCAAATAATAATCCGTGACGGAGGAAAAAAAAAAGAAGAATTTCCCCGAGCGATTAATAGTAACGAAAGCAATTGTGTGTACCTATGATTACAATACGGAAAGATATTGTTTTGAACGAATGATGAATCGGTGACGAGAATTCATTCTTTCTTTATTCGTGCGAATGATAGAAAAAAAAGGGGCCTACAAATGGTTTCGGAATACTAAATTATAGAGCAAGTCATTAGCTATAAATTCTACGTTAGGAGAAAGATATTATTTTCGGATGAAAATGCCCCGAGGGAAAAAATTTCTTTCGTGGCTAGAATACAAAGATGGAAAGAAAAATAATAATCATTTCCTGATAATCAAACGATATTGTGTTCAATATTTCACGAGAAATATTATTTTATCTCAGTTGATTATTATTTTTCCAAGCTCTGTCCGAAAGTCCGAAATGCGAAAATCTTTAATTATCGAAGTAATGATCTTTAAAGTCTCGAATAATATGAATATTTATTCCCAGAGAATTCGAAGCCACGTTTGCAAACCTCGCGATCGTATTCGATAGTTCTCAATATTCCTGTGTGAAATTCCCGCTGTATCGTTCACTCTCAAACTGAGGCAACCAGAAATCGTTAGTTTCCTGCATTCAAAATGATCTTCAGCAATATAAAAGTTTATCGAGTCATTTCGAGTCAGCAGGGAGAATACGATTCTCAAATTCAAAAAAATTACTCAGTTCAGGAATTCGAATTCTGCCTTAGGCGAGCCGTTCCCTTCAAGAAATAACCGTTCAACTTCGAATACGATCCACGCATATATATATACACTTATCAAAATCCTCGATAAGCAAAGAATGATAACCAATTTTTTAAATCTCCCGTTCTTTCCGTTCTATAGCGAAAAGTAACAAAAATTATTCAAACAAACACACCCACACACGAAAAGAAATAACTTAACAAAATGAAAATAATAATCGAGCAGAAAACTATGAAAGACTTTTTGGAGCGTACCTGCCGCCACGTGCGCTACGCGGATTCTGTATCTAGTCCGTGTGAACGAAACTGTATTTAATGTTGCAGAGTTTATTATTATTATTATTATTATTATTATTATTATTATTATTATAATCACGAATATATTATTATTATTATTATTATAAGATTATTATTAATTTAAGGGTATAATTTAGTTGCGCGAAATAAGCAACGAAAAAATGGATATAAAAAGGTATCACGTGACAAAACGATTAGGAGAAAAGAGCTTTGAGCTCGAAATTGGACAAGAAGATTTGTCTTATTTTTGCTAATTCGAATGATGAAAAAACGTTATCAAAAATTCCAACTGTGAAATTAATCGAAATGCTTTATAGGTCGTAAGCAAAATTTTAGAGAAATATTGAAAATGAAATATGTAAATGAGATTGAAATATCGTTTTGCTTTTGAGAAGTCAATTTATTGAAATGAATTTTTGAGACTCAGCAATATAAGAGAACTCGAATTATGAAAATTAAAACGATAATTCGTTGTTCGGGATTTTTGATACGCTTTTTTGAGACTTTATTTTCTCGAGTCTGTTTATCTCGTTCCAGGGAAATTTTAGAATGTTTTTACTCCTTCGTCCCTCTCGGTGCTTCCTCAATGTCCTTATCCTTTCCCTTGATCATTAGAATAAAATTTTCTTAGCCTCGATCATATTTTTTCACTCATTAATTTCTTTATTTTGAATAATAACTTCGTGATCGAGAAGACCGGTGCTCCTTTAAATTTCCCTCGGACGTGTAAGAAAAAATAATTCAAAAAAGAAAAAAAAAGGAAAAAGTAAAATGTGTTTATCGATAAATAAAATAAAAATCGGGAGAGTGTGAAAAAATATTTATCCATATATTTTAGCGAGACATGGTCCTTTATTTTTAATTTATTTCCCTTTTCGTATACGAGCAATAGAGAAATACGTGTTTTTCGAGATGAAATTAATCGTCGTGAAAGAATAGCGAAATTTTCTCCTCTCATCGATATCGAGTTTTTCTCGAATTCTCATTCGCGGAGCAACTCGAGAGTGGAAAAAAAAAAACTCGAAAAATGATAAACAATAGATATATATCGTTTGAAAAATAATAAAAAAAACGATTCTTAGATCTCTGTGAGATTTGCAAGTGCCCATTTCTTCGAGTGTACTCCAAATTTTTGTACTCCGATCGATTCGAGTGTAACCGATGTTTTTTATTCTCATTTTTCGAAGTTATGTACACGATGAACAAAACTTCCGACGCTTTTTTATTTTCCCCCTCACTAAGAACTACACTTTTTTCCTTCACTTTCGGAATCTCACAGAAACCATTTCAAAATTGTCGGGCTCAAGAGACACGAGCTTACGCTTGAAAATTCGTGCACGGAGATAAATAGATAGACATGAAAAAAAAAAAGAAAAAAATTAATTTATGAACAGAATGAATGATTCACTAAAAAGAGAAATATCGTGAGTGGATGCGACGACGATGTTTATTAGACGTAATCTAATCATTGACACACACACACACACACTGTAAAGAGTTAAGGAGAAAAATTGAACGATTCGATTGAACGTGGAGAAAAATGGAAGGAACAAATGGACTGGAGCTATTTTGCAAATTTCCATTAGATTCAACTTTTTCTGAGCTTATTTTTCATCGTTGTTTTACTCGATAAATTTCACGTTCATTCTGTTTTTTTTTTTTTTTTTTTTTTTTTTCCATAAATGTGCAGAGAGATGTTCTTTTTAAATTTCTCCTTAACTAAATTTGTAAAAAAAAAAGAAAAAAACAACAACACTTGTGATCGTGAAAGCAAAAAAGGCGTTTGTCGTCAAAAAGGAGTTGTTCTTCCCGCAGGTACCTCAAGGCTTTATCGTATAAACGTGCAAAATGACCTCACGTATCGAAGAATTCGTCGGTGATTTCGAAATTTTCTGTTTCCTCCGTTTGCAATTTAGATTCGAAAGCAATTTCGAACTCTTGAAAATATCGACAATACGAGTGTCTCCCCTTAGTCGCGAAATAAAATGTTGATTGCGATATTTCTCCTCGCATCTTGCTCTTCTGGATCGAAAAAAATACATTTGCAACTTCGTTGCTTGTAGTGTATTTCGCGAAAAAAAAAAAACGTCATTTTTCACTGTAATTCAGGAGATTGAAGAATAACAAAATAAATAAATAAATAAACACGCAGAAAAATAATAATCACGATTATTGTAAAAAGATAAAACTCTTATCGTGCGATTTTTTTTTTTCATGAACACGAAAAAAAAAAAAGAATCAATCGAATTGGCCAATCTTGTTTTATCGAAATTAACGAAAAGTAAAACTGAGCAATGTTCTAACCAAAGTTCGTACTTTGGTCAATAAAGTCGAGGCTCGAAACGCTCGAAAAGTGTGATCGAATGAATTTGTAACTTTATAGATGCCTCTTGAATTACGATTTTATTTCTCCCTCATCGACATCGCGTCGAAGTAGTTTTTTCCACCTTTAGATACCCTGCCCCCTGCCCCCCCCCCCCCTCTGTCCACGCCCTCCCTTGCCTAAAAAAAAGTCCTACAGTTTTTTATAAATATTTCAAGGAAGCGAACAAGAGAATAAATATATTACAATATCCTGCACTCCTTGCACAGCCCAAGGATATGTTTATATGTACCTATATATCGAACGTACGAAATACCTAATTGTATGTACCGAGCCAGACGTTTATCTAGAATAATACAACATTTATTCATTATAATGCTTCGTTATAGATTGAATTATTTTTATAATTACCTTTCATCGTGTTCCATGATTCCTCCTAGCTGATTCTTCAGTTTTTCAATGTGTTCGATTTTTCAAAAAATCAGTTGAACCTTCTGATTTAGCCATGAAAATTTATGTTTTCCGGTAAATTATAAAAATTTTGATAAAAACTCAAAAATCCTTTTTTTTGTGTCATTTTTCAATTAATTTGCATTCGTCAATAACGATTGCTTGATTTCGAAGAACTTTTTTAATGAAATGATTTCAAATCTGTAATCACGCATCTTTGAAAGTTTTGTTTTCTTTTTTTTCTGTCAATTCGAGTAGAATTTTCAACACTCTTTCGGTATAAAACTTGAAAAAAAATGTACAAAATTTGTCCAGTCAGTTGTAAACTTTGTTCCGAGACAAAAAAATAGATTTCCTGGTTCAATTTTATTCTTTTTGAAAAATGTATTTATTATTTTTGCTTACAGTAATATTCAACACTCTTTCGGTATAAAACTTGGAAAAAAATTTACAAAATTTGTCCAGTCAGTTGTAAATTTTGTTTCGAGACAAAAAAAAGAGATTTCCTGGTTCAATTTTATTCTTTTTGAAAAATGTATTTATTGTTGCTTACAGTAATAATTACACTTTACGATGACGTAGAAAAATATTTCGTTGCGAGACGTACAGGGTAAAGCGATTGACGCGTTAAAATTTATCACGATAACGGAGACGTTATCAGGAATGTCATTAAAGCCTAGGAACATATTTTCATAATTGTACAAATTATTATTGTATAATTACTGAATGGCTGTTGTGGCTCGGGTTCGATAACGAGAATCATACAAAAAATCCTCGTTTTTTTTTTTTTTTTTTTTCGTCAAATATAATTGCAGTTTTCATTTTCTTCGTCTTTGCGTAATGAAATCACTTTTTTTTCTCGATTCGATTACGCGGTGCATTCGTAGCGACGAGACTGATAAACTCGTGAGAACTAAATATAAATAAATCAAAGGTGGAAGTAATTCCACAAAGTTTCTTAACGTTAAACTAAACCTTCAACGTCTCTCATCTTTGAATCACAAAACAAAATGATATCCCATTTTTTTTTTTCAGGTATTTTGGACCTTCGTTCCGGATTTTTTTCCCCCTCACATTTATCAAATGAATTTGTGAATAATTATGATCGAAGGGTACTCCGGGATCCGGTCAAAAATAATGTCTAACTAAAGCAGCCTTACACGATGATATAAAGTAATGATAATGAAAAGAAATTCATTCGTTCACGCATCGCCTGGAAGTTTGGCGTTCGAAACTTTGGAGTAGCATTTTGGGACTCGAGTCACGAGCAGTCTCTTCAGTGTTAGTTCATTTCTCTCGATTAAAAATGATTTTTATTGGTCTCATGCTTACGTGGGACTCGTAGCTCTCTCTTGATCCAAATGACGCAAAGCTTTTTTGCTGTTTTCCACGAATTCCTAAGAAAGAAAGAAAAAAAAAAAAATGTTTGCAATGATTTTTACTCGATAAATGGTTCAACCGTCTCGTTAGATCGCGATAATATTTCTTTTTATTCACCATTAGACCACGGCTCATGTAGTAAGGTCGACTAATCCCGTCGTTTTTCGCGCAATCCTCGCAAAAACATAGAAAAATCGTGTCTATGACCATCTGCAAAAAATTAATATTTCAAGAGCCCCATAAAAATCATGAAGAAAAAATCAACTTTTCTAGTCGATAAAAAATTGAAGAAAATATCGATGCTCTCACCTCGTAAATTGATATGAAACAATGAGCTACGAGAAAAGCAAAAATACCGGCCAACGTGATCGGTACCCAAGGATGATGCAGTCCGTGTTTCTTCTGGAAAACATTCCTCATAAATAACGCATCGAATCGGATTTTAATCAATGAAATTACAAAAATCATGAATTCATTGATACCTGTATCATGTAAACTCCGGATACGACGGTCAAAGCAACGACCAGTACTTTTCCCAAAAATAGAACAAAGTCACCCACGCTATTAATAGCTGCTACGCGAAGAATGTTACTGGAAAGTGCTTGAAAAGCTTTTCTTCCACCGGAACAAAAGCTGCAACCGTAAATAGCTGCAAATGAAGAAATCAATTGTGTCAACATTTTTTTTCGACGTATAAAAAAAAAATAACGGAATTGGTAAAAGAAAAAAAAAAAATTGTAGAACATTTCTCCAATAATTCACAAAAATTGTTTGAATTATTTAAAAGAAAAAAAAAAAAAAAAAAAAAAAACAAAATTGGTTTTATTCAACTTTTGAAATATTTACCAGTCTCGATATAAGCGTTTCTCGTGAGAAATTTGAGCGCACATTCGAAACACCAAAGGCAACAGTGACAGCACCAGAGAATTCCTCTCGCACAGTCATTATCAATGCCTTTTAATCGTTTTTGTATGAAAGCAAATATAGCACGTATCAAACGTACTAATCCGATAACCATTGCCCCGAAGGCCACAGTACCGAGATGGAAGCGGACGAGGGTACCTGTGCTCCGAGTAACTGCCAACGAGAGTCTCTTCTTGTCCCTGTGAACGAATGAAATGTTTAATGACAACGTTACGATGCAAATTTAATATTCTTTATCAAGTGGTTTGAATAATTGCGTTGTTTCTATTCTGGATATAAATGAGAATAATTTAATTTTCAATTAAATTATTCAAATTTTCAATTCAACGTGCTCCGAATGACCGGAATTCATATAATTGGAAATAATATAAAATCTGCAACAACAATTATGTTAAGTATTTTGAAAGTTGAGCTAATTTATCTCTTAAACGAATCGACTCCCAGCAGAATATTTCGTACAAATAAATCAGTAATTGGATTTATCAGTTTTACCAATTATCCGAAATTTTTTTTTCTCCACAAAATAGTCCTTTTTCAATGAAGGAATATGTACACGAAAAAGATAACTGGCTCGCTATATCTCGTTTCAATTAAATGATAATCGAGTTTGCGAGGATGATTGATCGTTTTACCTGGTGAAGAACCAACGTGCCACAGAACCTGCTACGACCATGTGCTGGCAACCCAGGAAAAATTCACACATCACGAAGTACATAAAAAGATTGTACCATCTGGCAGTCTGAAATAATAAATCATATATTCATTGAGTTGAAAACAAAAATATTTCTAGAAAGAATGATTTTAAACGTAATTAATAACAGTTTCGATGAACCACAAGCAAGTTGTTTGCTCCGGAAGATATTTTTTTTCTTCTTCCAAACCTTCATTCGTTATTTCAATTTTATTTCTAATTTATTTTATCCAATTCAGTATTTAATTTGTTTTTTGTATTTTTATTTCATTTCTTCTTTCAATTTAATTCACGTGCATTTTTTTACTTACTATGAGTATAGGATCTTTCTTGTAGTGAAAATGACCCTTTCTGTTTTTATACAAATCACCAGCGCTCTCGATCCAAAGGATGAAATACATCCAGGCAATGAATGACAAGCCAACGAGCAAATATGTCTGTAAAGAAAATAAAATATGAACTAAAATGCTTTCTAGTGTATCATTCGTTGAAAACATGTTCGTGTAATTGAAAAAATTTCAACTCGACTGTTTTCATTCATTTTGATACAATAAACTATTAGCAATAACATAAGAATGAAAGAAAAAAAAATCGTAGAGGAAGATTGACTCGTTTCTTGCATTGATTTTGAAATAAAATATCAGTCTCGCTGGTCTCAATTATTTACGTTCAAAGAATATAAATTCTTACGTAAATTGGTTGAAGCAAAAGTGCTGGCATCGCGTACACGGCTTTGCCAGCTTCCCTGAACAGCTGGACCACAAGAGCAATTCTTTTTCTCATAACGAGTACGACGAGCACGACCACGACCTTAAGGAACAGAAATTCTTAGCTCTCGTAATCAAACATTCAAATGAGAATTCGCAAATTTCAATTAACTTCATGAAAACTTACGGCGACAACGCTCATCACGATTGCGTAAGTCATGTAAGATGTAACACTCGCATCTTCTTCGTGAATTATTCCTGAAGTAACAGCTTTTTTTTCTTGCCACCAAGCGAGCCTGAAACCATTAATTGGTGCTTAATCAAAAATTTATTTTGCACACTACGGACAAAATAAAAGAGGATTCAATCGATTGGATGTTGGATAGAAATAATCAATTTGCAGCTGATAAACTTATTTCAAAAAAATTATCATGAAATGATAATTGAACGATCTTTATTTGAATCAGTAGCGACTAATCGGTTACTTGATTAATTACCAGAGATAAATTGTTCCTCCGATGGAAACGACGACTGCACTTGTGAGAACAATGTAAATGACCCATTGGACGATGTAACGAAAAGCTATGAGGATACCGAGCGAAATTGCTGGTTGAAAAAAAAAGAAGAAAAAAAAAAAAAAAACAATAAATGGTTATTGCGAGTGATAAAAAATTGTTTACGAATTGAAATTTCATCGGAATTTGATTATCCGAGTGCAACGTACCGAGAGCAATCAGCAACAGGTAAATCAATTCCCTCCAAGCTATGCTCAGATCACGCGAAGCCTCCTGAAATTTTTCATCTTCATTTTCTCATTCATCTTCGGAAATGAACTGTCAAGAATTCTTTCAATTATTACTCACGTAAAAGAAGCTCTGAAGCCCCAATGATTTGATTACCGAATTCGCACTATCCGTTATTTTTTTCGGTACGCAGCGGTTGAGGAACGCGATGCTGAAACAATTAAACAAAATCATTATAAAATCTGAAAAATATTGATTCTTAAAGTTTTCTGAATAATTTCGAACGATTTACTCACTGGTCCTCCGAAGATGTGCAGTTAACGACACATTCCCTCGATCTGACTCCGTTGCTGTCGATGTTTACGAGCAGATAACTGGATAAAAAGATCAGAAAAAACGTATCAGTCATTTCGATCGATATTATTTATCGTTTATTCCACGGTTTTATTTAATTTTTTTCTAAAATTCAACAAATTCAAAATATCAAAAAATATAAGGCTGTCTCTGGTCGTCCGGACGAATACCAGTTACGTATTCGTCCGGATATAACGTAACCTATACGCTGTCCGGGCAAATAATTTCTATCGATCGGTTGGTGATTCATTGGGGACGATGATTCGAAATCATTATTTTGAACTCACGGAAAGTTGGTTTTGTCGACTCTTGGACAATCGAACAGAGGATCCCTTATCGGAGGTGTTTTCCGTCCGCAAACGTTGGCACAATTGTCGTAACCATTGATTACTCGATAAATATCACCTTTTTTGACGGCAGTAGAGATGAAAAAACCCTTGAAAAATAATACATGTCAGCGTGCTGTCAAAATAATCGTATGAAAACAAGCCAAAATTATATTGTTATTTAAGTATTTTAAGGAGTAACTCGTAACTCACGAAACCACCGATAAGAAGAATCAGAACGAGCAGAGCTATAACGTCGGTGCATGATCTTTCGGTCGTGAATACCTTCTCCGTGTCCCCTAAAGATGGTTCTTCTTGATCGGGTGTCTGAAATACGCAAGGAACGATGGCGAATGATCTAATTTCGATTATGAAATTTCAATGCTGAGTTTATTAATATAAAATGCTATAAGTGACAACCGATCAAAATACAACATTCTAACCAAAAATACTGAAGACTTTTTCATATTTACACAAACACTCTCGAAACATTTATTTCAGCTCTTCAAATGTAGCTGCGGTTGTCAATTACTTTGGAAGGTGTCATAACGTCGATTTTGACAGCGTGAGCAACGAATTTTGACAGTTCAAAATAAACACGTTAGATAAAAAATAAACGAAGTAAAAAGTAGAATTATTTGACCGTAAACGAAAATTTTGTTGAGATTTAAAATATTTTTTTCTTCAGGCAACAAAATTACGAATATTACAACAAAACTTGTTTGTACCGAAACGAAACATTGTTGAGACGATAAAATATTTTGTTGCGTAGTCAAAATATATCGTTGAACGTGTACGCGACAAAATATTTTAAGGTTTCAACAAAATTTCGTTTTCGGTGTTGAAATTTGATTATAAATTAATCGAATCTCGAAACACTTCTTTTCTGTATTTTCTATTTAGTATTCTAATGCTATTTATAGTGGTGCAAGGATTCACGTAAACGAGGGAATTGTGCGATTTTCGTTGAATAAAGAAAATAAATTTATAATACAATAACGTGAAGATAAATCTGGATTGAAAAAAAAGACACAGTGCCCTCGTAATATTACAACGTGCATTCTCTTACCACTGGCACTACCTTAGACACCGTTTCTTCGGAACATCCGCAGCAGCCCATTTTCGAAATGAGCAATCGACTCGTCAGGCAGGATATCCGAAATCGTCTGGATACCGTTTTAGCTTGATCTCTGTTCGTACATACGGTTGTCTCACCGGATCCACTTTCTGTGTATAATTTGATAAGAAAAAATCGATTATCAATAACTAATAAACGAACGTAGTTATCGCAGCTGAAATACTTTTTCGATAATTATCGAACTTTACGAATCGAAGGAAGCTTTGATTTTTCGTTAACATAATCATTGCTCGATTTACTAGGTTACGAAATAATGGATGTGAAAAATCGTAAATTACTTATTGTCGTACGTTTTTGATAGCTTTCGTGAAGGAACAAAAAATTATCGATCACGCGATTCGATTATAAATGTTGGAAAACATAAAGAGAACGAACGAAGTTGAATTTTTTCTTTTTTTTTTTTTACAATGAATAATTCCGAATGATTCATTTTGCATTAATTTCTCAAGCCCGAAGAACCGAATCGATTCTTCGAAATAGCAGGAAGAAAAGTATTTTTTTTATTTTCTTTTGATTATTCCAATTCGTATTGGTTCTCATGCAAATTCAGCGAGCACGTTAGTCGTTTCATTTTTGTACGGTGAATCTGCTCGTGTATCTCATTATTCGGTCGAGCATCAGTCTTGGGGAAAGAGAATCGATCCGGCATCGAACAAACTTGGTGGACACGCGATTGTGTCTCTCGTGCGAGTATTCAGCACATGGACGTGTACTAGTCTTATCTCTATGTGCTACAAAATTTTCGTGTATGGGGATTTTCAGCCAAAAATCTCGTGTCAGTGAACTTTCATGTTATCGAGATTTTTTCATTCACGAATGTCATGACAGTGATTTTTCACCAAGTCAATCGATCGATTATCATTTCAAATAAATCGATCCAGCACATTTTCGTACAATTAGAAAATAATTACTAAAATTTATAAAAGAAAAGGAAAAGAAAAAGAATTTTTTTTTTTGTTCAAACGAATGAGTCAATGAATGAATAAATTTCGAAAAATCATATTCAAAGAAATATCAGTTGGACAATCGATAAATTTGTGAAAAGTCTCAGGATAAAAAAAAAAAAATTTCCGGAATGAAATCAATTCGAAGTAAAGAAAATTCGATTTCACGAATCTCTTGATTCGATTTGAAGTTTTTAATCGATCAGGAGTTTTCTTACAGCATGTAAGAAACAATTTGAAGAAAAAAAGTCGAGAGTTCAATATTGCTCGTTTGAAATAAAGGGTCCCATATAATGATATACTCCGAGAGCTGTGTTTCGTAGCAACGTTCTGTTTTTACCCCGTTATAATAGTATCTCGGCGGAGCATCGATGCGCTCGTTGCCTCTCGCAATGCGATGTTTCTCGTACGTGCATATATCCATACAAATAACTGCAATGTATCTGACTGCAGAAGAGTCAAAGCTATGGGATCAATTTTATTTTTTTTTCATTTTTTATTACCTTGTGAAGTTTGTATAAATGTACGCTCGATTATTACAGACGATTATGCAAGTATATCGTGTTTCGTCCTGAGAAAAGAGACACACGACACGCGTGTCGTCCCCGTGTCCATAATAAAAATGATTTACGAGACGTATCATGGATATCCACGTTACGTATGGACGTGGAAGCGAACGAAAATAATAGCAATTCTGAATCATAAATGAGGAATAATATCAGGGTGATAATATCTCCTCTTTTATCTTTCATTTCACAAGCTCCGTGTATTTATCACGATGTTATGACAATGGCAACAAATTGCAGTTTATATCAATTTTGAAAATTATTATTTTTCTTTTTCATCGTAGCTAAAGGGAGACATTCTAGATTCGATTGAGTAAAAATGAACTTTTCGTCTTTAAGCCTTGGTCCTTCGTGTACGAGCCGAGACTCAAAGTTTCTTAGTTTATTCAACGAAAAATGTATTTTTCTTTAACCGGTTGACTGGTGAGCTTTTTTTCAGTTTTTGTGCCAAAACTGGTACGAGCCATGTTACCGAAATTCACGAAAATTTATTTCTGAGGGTTTTCGAGGTTGCTGATTCCAGTTCCAAACTAAGCTATCATCTACCCTCAAAAAGGGTGGGAGTGAGGGTTGAATGTGAACATTTTTTGATTTTTCATTTCAACACCTTTTATCTGAATAAAATAAAATTCACTACCCCTAACGGAGCGAAGAATAAGGGTTGCGGGTGAAAATTTCGGATTTTTCAATGGGAATCTTTGATGCTACATAACATGAAAATTGTGTGTTTTCTCGAGCACCTTTTAGCGAAATGAATCAAAATTCGCTTCCTGCAAAGGGGTGAACAATAAGGGTTGGGGGTGGCCTTTTAAGATTTTTCACTTGCAAGTTTTCATGCTACATGACGTGTAATTCCAAGTTTTTTAGGACATTGGACTCTTTTATTAATAGAAATAAAACATCCCTGTCCTCTATAGTCAGTTGATCGGTATTGTGATAAAGCATGAAATTTCCACAGTGAAAAATGAACAAATTTCACACTGAACCCTTATTTTTCACATTTTTGGGGGTAGCGAATTTTGTTTGATTTCGATGAAAGAGTTCAGTTTGCTAAAAAAACTAAAAACTTTCATGTCATATAGCATGAAAATCCATTGAAAAAACGAAAAATTTCACCCTCAACTTTCGATTTTCACCATTTCCAAGGGTAGTGAGGTGAAAATTAAGTTAAAAAATCGACCCAAAAAACCATTGTATACCAATTTTCGTCCAAATCGGTTGAAAATTCAAAAAGTTATTTCACTATGTACACATATGATACAAAACCAGAATGGGCCCGACTTTTTTTTGTACACATATGACACAATGCCAGTCAACCGGTTAATTTTATTATTCGAATATCAAGTCGAAGGTTTCGAAGAGTGGCAGGATTTTTTTTTTTTTTTTTCAGAATTTTTTGAGTTTATCAACAGAATGAAAAAACAGCTAGACCCAGACGTGAGGTATCGAAAATAAAAATACTGGAAAAGCCGAAAGTGTTTTTTCTCCTCTGACTGAAGAGAACCTTCTGAACGAACGTAATAATCTCAAGTGAATAGAACAATTTGCTTTTACTGCATGGATAAACATGCCGTTGAAGAATATTTTTTTTTATGATGGGCAATTCGATGAGTGCCTGCTCAAAAGATAACGAAAAAGGTTTTTTTTTATTCCTACAAATTCATATTTGTCTCATGTATTTTTATGGAAAACAAACGAATCGATCATTACCCATGACATCACACAGTGCTCCTTGAAAAAGGAACCGACGACAGAGACGAGTAATCCGAAGACGTACGAGTTTCACTCGACGGCTTAGCTACGACTACGAGTGAATCATGCCTCAATATTATGCTGTGCACAACATTGTCTCTCATCTTGAAAGAGCCTCTTGTCCAAATTTTCGTATTATCGTTACGACACACACACGGCCTGACAGACATTTCGCAAGGCGTTAACGCGTTCCACTGTTTTCTTTTTGTTGGTCAAGGTCTCGTGATACGTCTCGACAGAAATTGTAAGTGTACGAACACATTAAAGGCGTTGCCTCGTTCTTTTATTGAGTCGAAATAATTTTTGCCATTCTTTTAATTACAACATTAATTGGAGTCTCGATTTTCACAGTGATCGATATTTTTATCGAAACGAATCGTGATTAACTGGTTAATAAAACGTGGACGAAATTTTTTAAATAATTAATGTATCGTTGAATAAATGAATCGGCGACTTCCTGTTTCTTATGGATAAAAATTGTACGGTGAAAGCTTTAGTGTCTTTTATTTTTTGTATCATAATTGCGATCGATTGGAAAAAAGTCGATAAATCGATGATGAAAATGATGGCTTCTTTTCTGCTGCGTATAGCGAAGCAATAATTTCGTGCAATTATTGCCTTTCATCAATTTGACAAATGTCACAATACTTTTTTTTTTTTTTTTTCATACACGCGAACACTTCCACCTGCTTTTACATTATCGTAGGAAAAATAAATAGGAAAAAAAAACACACACACACACACACAAACACAATCGCGTTACGAGATCGTTTGACACACATCGTCGGTCCCCATGGTGCGCCTACTAACCTATGGCAGCAGACAAACTAGGGCATTCGAGTCCTTAGAAAAATGAGAATACAACGATATATGTATACGAAGGGGAAAAAAAAGAAAAAAAAAAAATATTCGCGAACGTTGGACGAGCGATGTGTGTCAAAAGATCACAGAAAATGTTTCCCCAACATTAGCAGCCCGAGTACTACAGGATTTTTCACAATTTATTAACTCCACGCAACTCGAAAAATCTTCTCGCAAGGTTAATGAATTTGAAAAAAAAAAAAAATGATATTCCATTCACGAATGCTTGCAATAATTCTTCTTTATTCGAAATGCTGAAAATTTTCAAAAAAAAATATGTTTAAACTCAAGATTTTATTGGATGCAGCAGCGATGATGAGAGAATTTTTTTTTTCGTTGGTAAAAAAAAAAATGTTGTTCGCTGTTCTTATCTATGGTGCGAGTATGTAATTGAATTTTGTAAGAGTCTGTACAAACAATAAATACGAGTAGGACGAGTGCAAAGTGTCGTGACCACTTGGCGTTGATACGTACTGTATATATATGTATCTATAATACGGGAAAGTAGTTGCAATACTATAATTTTTATGATCGACAGAGCTAGAGGAGAGAGCACGCGAGGCACAGCAGCGATGGTGTTGGCACCGCATGTCTGCCTCTTTATCACCGTCTGTGTACTACATCCGGGATACGAGTAAACGTCCGTTGAGAAAATCTTGGTCTTCTAACTCGATTTGTACGGAATGGTATAATTTTTTATTGAAATAAACATGATAATTTGTCTTCATCGTAAAATGGTAAATTCGATGGTTCAGGAAAAAATTAAAAAATCCACGTTCGAAGCTCATTACGTAAAAACGGGACTTCGAATTCATTTCGTTTCACGACTGTTTGAAATATTCATAAAAATAATCCGATGTCGAAAAAAAGTTTTATGAATCCAAAAAGTAAAATAAAATGTTCACATTCCGATTCAATGGAAATAAAAAAAAAATAAGAGACGAAACTTTTTAAAAAATTGTTTATTCACGAGAAAAAAAAATGGAAATAATTTGCACTGCAGAAAAATTGAAAAAAAAAAAAATGTTGCGTGTTTGCAAAATAAACGCCTCTCAACCACATTATTGTTTCGCTAAACGAGTACATTGAGAACAGAGATAAAAAAAAAAAGAAAAATGTTTGGCGTGGAATACGATTCTCGACATCCGTTTTGCGGACACATGCACCTGAATCATCGCAGCTTTGACGAAGCACCGATACCCGGCTGTTTGACTATACCGTGGTACGTTTTGAAAAATATAATTATAGAAGAAACGACGACGTTGAAAGTGTTGCGTCTTGCACAATTGATCAAATGTCAACTCCAGAAATTGACTCACCGTTGAAAGCAGCCATCTTATTATGATTTTATTAGCTTTCCACAAATAATCCACCGTCCGTCGACTGACGATCGCACTGCCGCTCGCTTCGAGCACCAGAAAAAAATGATCCGAATTATCTCAATAAGTCCACATTTTTTATAACACTTCAAAACACTTTTTTTGTCTTTTTTTTCTTTTTCCTATCGGCGTAAAACAATAAAATCTGTCCGTAGACGCTCGATAGAGCCGACCAAAAAATGGAGTATCTCCTCGTGAGTTTGACGTACGAATGAAGTTTTAGTTGGCAAAGGAAGTAAGCCTGGTAAGAGAGATAAAGAGAGCGAGGAGGGTGTGCATTGTAGGTGCCACAGGTAACGTTGGGTCGTTATTTTCCTGGCAAAAGTTTACGAACACCTGCCCTTTTTTTTCGACGTATATTTACCGTACACAAAGCAGTAGGGTTCTCCCCTAAAACGTACCCCTTTCCACGTCTCCACTGAGCTGGGGGCTGCTCTTATCCCCGATACGAACTTGTTATAACTATCGGAGTTCAAATCTCTCTATTTTCTGTGTTTATGCGTGTGATTACCGTCGAGAAACTAATTAACGAGAATTAATATTAGTTTAAAACAACGTTGAGAAGTTATTGTTCGGTTTTTCGAAACATTCATTTGCCAGTTTTGTGTTTTTCCTCCCAATCGACTACTTATTTTTATGGCAAAATCTGATCATTAACAAAATTCGTTCGAAATTTCATTAGCGCTGTGTCATCGAGTCATTCGAATTGCTCAACGTGTGCGCCCGGGTGGTCCTGGGGGCTGGGAGGTCGGTGGATCCGATAGGATTCCAAAAAAATGTATGAGAGAATATGACCCTGATTTATAAACCCGTTGGGGTTCGGTTGGGGCAGTTTTTTGCGTTTCATTTGGGTTCAGTTATTGGTTTTTTTTTTTTTTTTTTTTCTTTTTTACTTGGTTCGGGGGATGGATTTTCGGGGCGACCAATTTTCCGAGGTCGAATTTTCCGGGTCAAATTTTCCATAGCCCAATTTTCCTAGATTGGATTATTCAGTGCCGTGTGTGTAGCTCGGAATAGAGCTCGTGAATTGCATTATTTAATAAAATAGTGTCGATCAAATCTTCGCGAGTCTGATACCGTTTAATTGTGAGCATTATCAAATAATAATGAAAATGAATGAACAATTACATTGTTTTCGTTGATATTCATGAAGCATCGCGTTACTTTTGACGATGTTATATTTTTCAGCTGATAAATACATACATTTTGAAAACTGTGGGCTCGAGGTAATTACGTACTTCAATGCCCCTATGAACGCAGTCGCGTTTTATAAACGGAAAGTAACAAAATGAAACTGGCGGGTATTCGTTCGAATCGAGTCCGATGGTAAGTTTTCCGCTTTTCGTGACGATTTCATGGAAGCAAGAAATTTTCAGGAGAAATATTTTTTATGAATAATAATAATGATGAGCAAGTTTTGCATGTAAAAAAAGAATAAAAAGTGATAATGAAATGAAAAAAAAAAAAAAAAAAAACAACAAAGTTTTACTTTATTCGTGCTCAAGTTTTGTGAGAGAGTAGAATTAGTAATTAGCGATAGAGAATAAAGCTGGCGTTACGTCATAATAATATTCACACACTTTGAGTTTGATATCACGAAACAGGGCCACTCCTAAACTTCGCGTATATACGCGACGAGCGGAGCATATTATTTCGTAGAGTTTTGATATGATCTCGAGAGAGAAAGAGAGAGAGAGAGATGTAGACACGATAGAAGAGCTTGTTTCGCAGAAGTCCCTCTTGCTAATGCGTTTTCGAGTGAGCTCTTAATTAATGAATTTACGTTAAATGCGTTACGAGTGAACACGGATGCTAATTATTCTCGTATCTCGTTCAAGAGAATAAATAAATCTTCGTAAAAAAATCTCGTCGACCTATTTATTGGCGGATTCGCGAATCGGTCGTACAACAATGAAGATTGCAAACTTCGGGTCTCGAGCAACCTTCAAATTTTTTTCTATTCACTCTAAATCTGAATAATTATTAAATCTGACAAGTATATTTGACACCAAAAATCTAGCGTCGTTTTTTTTCAAGTTCTCGATCTCGATATTCGTTTGGATTGAAATATATTTAGCGCTGAAACAGCACCATTTTCAAAAATTCTCCACAAACGATTTCGAATTTACCATCACCATTTTTTATTATGCCATTGTAAATAAAAAAATCTTTAGCCACGAAATTGCAATTAACTTCATTAACGGTGAGTCGATGCCGAGGAAGATTTCATCTCGGATTAAAAAAATTTCGAGAGTCCTCGATCGTAAGAGTCTTTTAGCCTAATTGCGAGAATGAATTATCTTGCTCATTCTTTCTCTATCGCGTTATATCAAATCAAGGGCTACATTGAATCTCATCATGGTTGAGGGTCAATAGAAATTCTCGATGCGTTATATAATCCCATTTGTAAAGCTCATCGAGTAGCATTGTATCAATCGTAATAAAAGCCGATGGCAATGGTAATCGGGCTATTCGCACTTTACCACATGTTTATCCCTTTGATCAACAAGTATGGCGGTTCAATGCAAATTCGAGGTGTCAAACACAGGTTTTGCCACACTTGAATTTATTTTCATGTATTGCTATACAGATATTTATGTGGACGTATGTATAGCAAGGTAATTTGTGTACCGGGTGTCCTATAGTCATCTCTGTATACCTAAGTTCAGGCTAAATTCCTAATTACACCGGGCTCGAATCCTCGCCTCTTGAACAGTTTTGATTATCGAAGTTGATGAAGCTGCGCGGTTCCATCGGTCATACCACCTGAACCACTGGAAATAGAGCAAAAGTCTAGAGAATCAATCTTCTAGAGCATCGAATTTTCTACAAAAAAGTTCTAAACTTTAATTCTGTATTTTTAGTAGTTTGCCTGTGGCAGCAGATCGAAAAAAGCTCGTAAAACTGTCTGGCCTACAGGTCCATCCTGAAAACCAAATCTCTGATTTCAAAATCGATTTTTTTCTTTTGGAAAATACGACGATGCTGCACGAGATTCGTTTCAGCCATTGTCCTAGGATACACGAAAAATGTACGTGACAATGTTAATTATCGTAATCAATAATTCGGCGGGAGGAGAACCGATCAAAAAACATTTCTATACTTTTCGACTCGGATTTCGAGTCTTAATGCAGTGGCAATTGATGTTTTCGAAAGGATTTCGTTGACTCAATTGCAGCTTTCTCATAACAAATGGTGAAGTTCGATGTTAAATAAGTTAATCTTTGTAACAATTCATGATGTTTTGACGATCATTTATTTCATTCCCACCCCGTAATGATGCATTTGATCGATCAGAACAACTGTCATTCTCAGTGTGCAACGAGACACCCTGTACATTCGGATACATTTGTATATAGACAATTTCTGTGGCTGCGACCTCAATTCGCTCAACCAAGAGACCATTTCATACGCGTGAATCGTTCACGGACAATCCAATGCGGTTTTTGGTCAACGCGAGACCAAATTGCGTATATTATAGTTGATATACATATATATTCAGAGGTTGAAAGAGCGTCCACGGAGGCTAAAATATGTATAAGGATGAGCGATAGCGTTTTCGCTTTCCTGTAATTACTCGTGGGCGGAATATATATCTCGTTAGACGAATCAGTAGAATCATCTAAACCGAGTTCTTGATTGCCCGTGTCATTAACTCGTCTGATCTCAGCCTGATACATTCGCTTCTCGTCAAATACGTTTTTCCTTGAAAAAATTTTCTAAAATTCAATTGAATAAACGTTCAAAATGCGTGATTTTTATTTTCAAACCTAAGTTATTCTTCTTTTTCGACTTTGATGAAGAATTTCATTACGTTGGATTGATTCGAAGTGCCAATCAGAAGTGAAGCTTCGATCGATAGTCGCTGAAAAACATTGCAAAGGTATAATGTCGTGTGATTTTTTGTTGTCCGGCATGAGATTAAAAAAGAAATCAATGACTCACTCAAAGTGATTGGATGACGGTATTGATCCTATCGATTTACACTCGTACGTTTGACATACAGTGTGTTAAATTTAATTATAATCTTATTTAAAACGTCAATAAAGAAAGTTCTTGGAAAATATAATGACTCATAAACTGGCCGGTTCAGCGTCCAACAGAGTCAATCATGAATACTCCGTGACAAAAATAAACGAGTCCGTTTCATAGGTTGCATAAGCCAAACGCTGACAAGCAGGATGAGGAGCCCGGATAATTCTGAGACTCGAGAAATACGTGATCTCGCAACGGGGTCTATGCAACGGGATTAATGCGCACAAAGGGATCAAGAATATACGCGAGAGAAACGATGGGGGAAAAAAAAAACATTCATATGTGCTCTCTGCCACATAGACACGACGATCGCGGCATGAAACTGAACGGCCAGAAGTTTTTTCCTTTCGGAATTCTCGGTGTAGGGAACTCGAGGAGATGGTCATTTTCACTGCACGGATGTTATACCGTCTACCTATGTATATATATATGCGGTTAGTGAGAGAGGAAAAGAGCGTAACAAAGAAAAAGAAAAAAAGGAAGCAGAACAAAGAGAGGTCGTTGAAACCCTCTCCGTAAGATCCCCAGGCCGGGAGATCTCTGCGAGAAAAATCTTCGAGTCTGTTCTTTACACTCCCTTCCTGCAGCGAGATTTGCCATCGTTGATTTTTGCGTTATACTCGTTTTTCCCCTCATTTCTTCTTATTCGACAGGATTACTTCAATAATTCTTCTGTAAATTTACCTTTTTTCAGATCGAAATTGCACAGGAATATCGTAAGAAGATTTTTGACGTTAATTAATGAATTTACTGCTACGGAGAGAGGTTTATGCGATTAGTTGATTGAATCGTTCATTTTCTTTGAACGTTTCCATGTTTTTTGTTTTGCTTCTTTTATTCTGTTAATTATAAGAAGAATAATGGTGAATAAATAATAAATAAAGTCGTAATGATTCGAGTGTTCAGCTCGTGACGATGGCAGAAATAACATTTCGTTTTTTCTCGAAAATACATTCGACGAACCAAACTCATGTTTTATCACGAAGAACGATTTATGTGGCTGATGGATTCTGCTAAATTCTGCATATCGTATACTTTTTTTTCTTGCAAGGTCAACAGATCTTTCGTTTCGAAACGTTCAGCCTGCAGACGTTTGCTTATTTCAAACATACAGTAAATTTTGTCTCTACGAAATTTACGTATTCTATATTCAGATTATATTCGGCCTCGTAAATATTTCGCTCGAAATATATACAGGAATGTACGAGAGCGATGAAAAATTCTCTTGTATCCATTTTTCCTCAAAAATATTCTCGAGCGTGTACGTGAAATTTATTTAATGAAAAAAAAAAGAAAAAATAACAAAACTCATGATACAGTCATTGAAAGCAGAAGACTATAAACGAGAGACGAGACAATCAGAAGCGATTATTCAGTGTCACGTGGTTTTTATTGTTGCTTCGAGTCCACTGGGTGAAATAGAAAGAATGGAATGGTAAAAGGTTGTTACAATTCTTAGCGAAGAGTGCGAACGAATAACATCCGCTATCAATAATGCAAAAAATGTAATTAAAAGAACAAAATGGCAAGATTCTCTTCTCTCGTACCCTGACCTCGTTTTATCTTTTTACTCACCTCTCTTTGCAACTCTGCTTGCCTCGTTCCTCTCGATTAAATTACGATTTTTAATTCCGATCGAAATCGGAGCTTGCACCACTTTAAAAAAAATTAATTACCAGAGAAATTAACTTTTGCTGCATTTGTAATAACAGAAATAACACTGTAGAATAATTTTTTAATATTATTTGTAAACATACACGCGATGCAATATTAGTGACGTCACACTGATATGTAACACTCGATAAAAGACTTATCGATGATTCAGAAAACACGATTTCAGATCTTTTCACAAACGATCTAGCACGTTAAAGCTTCGAGTCGAAGCATCTTATCGTATAACACCAAATTCGCTGAACCATATCTCGACTCTTTCAATAGATATCTCGATTGAGTCATTCGATCAAACGTAATTAATGAATTTGATGCGTTATTTAATTAGTCGATAGTTCATTCAAATTGTCGTTAATTCGCTCTTTCAATCATTTTCGATCGTATTAACGAAATATAACGAGTTCGATACGCGATAAATTAAATAGGAACGAAGGCTGAGTGAAATCGTTGTGGTTCGCGCGCGCAACACTGACAATCACCGCTGTTTATGAACGACTGGTGCGTTACTTAGCTTTGTACGACTGGCGAGAGCTGGTCACACATACCGATGAGCTTGTACATTCACCAACTTTTGTATGGCTCTACAGCGTCGATGATATTCGTGTATAAATATATCAACGAGATCTTAAATGCCCATCAAGGTATACTCCGAGTTGAATAAGTCTTCGTCAATCACTCTTACAATATTCATTTCAAAATTTTTAATATTAATTAAATTTCGAACATAATTTTATTTATCGAGGTAGTTTTTTCTTCTTTAATTCCAACGCGAATTTACAGCTTGGAAAAAAAAACGACAATAATTTATTTGGCAAATAAATATTTCGTTTTTTGTTTTTTTTTTTTTTTAATCTCCATTTTAATTAAAGTAATTCATCTTTTTCGTATGTAAAAAAAAAGAAGCGTACTCTACGATATGTGCACCGTTGGAATATCCTCGTGAGACTGCCTGCCTGCCTCTCTCGAGGTGGCACGAGTCTCGTTTTACTCGCTGATACATTCCGTGCTACGTTGGAGAATGTAGGCTTCATAGGACTTTTCGCGTGTTCGGTTGAAACACGAGCTGTATATATACACACTCAACGTATACAAATGTTGAATAAACGGTGCAGCTATTGGCAACTTACGAAAATAGTTTTATCGAAATTTAACAAACACTCGTATCTTTCGATTGGAAGAGATTAAAAAACGAACCGGTTGAATCTCCGGACTGGCCGATCGCTGTAGTCGCATATATTTTTTTACTGATAGAACTCAAATATTTATCGTGTACATACAGCTTCGTTGCGGAATTCCCGAAAGCGAGTGGTACCATGAAACGTTCGAGACGATTCATCCTCCGTGTTTAATGAACAAAAAAAAAAAATTAAAAAAAAAAAAAAAAACAAAAAAAAATGGATGCAATGTCAAAAAAATTGAGAGGAATCTGATTTTTACTCGTTTTGCTCACATTCATCGACTCGTTTTTATTCACTTCGGAATTTCCTCTTAATTTGAATTGTTCTCCGTATGAAATAGGAATCGCGATTTCTTTTTCCACGCTTCATTTAATTCTATTAACGAATACATAAGTATTAATTAATGAAAATTGGACAGTGAGGATGATGTGGGCGATTGGGCGTGAAATGCCTCGCGTGTACCGAAGCTATCTCCCCCTCTTTTTGATTACACCGAGGCTCCCGTAGATCCAAGAAAACGTTGTCTTTCTCCCTCATTGGATATCGTGGCTCACAACAACCCGGACCTATCCACTAATTCGGTAACAAGAAAATCTCGTCACGACACACTTAATGTCGTCTGGTCATGAGTCCGAGTTTCGTTGAGCGCATAATATTATAAGTGGGTGATTAATTAATTATGGTGGGATGAAGAAACTATGGCTGAAAAATGATGATAAAACAATTACGATAATGAAGTAATATAATTAATAATAATCTCACCATTTAGATAAGAGTAAAATCATCTTCGAAGATGTCTCTGAGGAGCCAAGTGTTGATCTCTGCTCGTTCGATACTCTAAAGCATTTATCATCTCGTAATACTGCCGCCGTGATACAGCTAAACGCTGAGATGAAAAGCAACGAATCCTCTGGGTTAAGTAAATCACTCGGAAAATTTAATTGAATTATCAATCTCAATGAGAATAAAGTTAATTAATGATGAATAAGGGGAGCTTTGTTTTTTTTTTTTCATGTGAGAATTTTTTTCAGGACTTTGCACAACAAAAGATTCTCTGGTTTTCAGAATCTTAACCTGCCTGGACCGAAGCTGAGGCTGGCAATACCAAGGAGAAACTCTCTCGAGGTCGCCCTTTTCGTTTTATCCAACCAGAAGATGTGTCAACATCTGCAGAGATGAATTGCGCATGCGCCTTTCATTAAACATATGAAATCTCGTATTGAGTGTTGTTGACTATGAAAAATGAACATTAGTGTCTGCACTCGTTGCACAATTGATACGAAATTTTGTATTTTTTTAAATAACGATAGAACTTGTGAAAATAATTATTTCTGAGATTGAGCGAGCAGAAATAACTCGCATGGTAAGAGACATTGCTACGGAAAATCTTCCTTATCAACGGACATTATGATCGATTCTTTTCTCACGCGTTTAAAGCATTCCTCTTTCCTTTTTCTCTTTCCTGCTTGCAATAAGCATTTTCGATCATTCCAGTATCATTTATTTGTAAATTGAATAAACGCTTCGACGATAACTAACATCATTTTATTTACTGCTTGTTATATATTACTTTGGTTTCACGCTATAATCGATCAAATTAATTGAGATTTATTTATTTAAAAGAAATGAAACAACGGATGGAAAAATCTTGATAAATTTCATTCTCTATCTCGTTTCTCGAATTTTGTTATTTTTTTTTGTTGTTTTCCACCCAAAGCATATTTGCTCGTAAATCATGAAACATTGGTCAAAAGTCATATAAATCGTAGACCCAGTGATGTATGGCTGGGATACAAACGTAAAATGCTGCTTTCTGTGTGATCCAATCTCATATAATATTTCGCTTGATATATATGTTTCACACGAGTCTGAAAGTTCCCTGAGGAATCAAAAAAAAAACGACTACCTGGTGTTAGAACGTCGAATTCCCGAGCGAACACTTTTAGTCGCGGTTGTCCTTATTCCGATTTCATGATGAGGCAAAATTCACGTGAAAAAATTGTATCGATTTTGGATAAGGTCACTTTGGATATTATTAGAAAGCGAACAATGAGTATCAGAGAATCAAAGCCCTTTTTATCACGCCAGTTTTCACTTCGACCTGCTCTTTGCTTCGCTCTAATTTTCTTTATTAATCAGAATATTTTGTCACGGATATATTTTGTTATAAATTCCATGAAGCTTCATAATTCTCGTTCCTTCTGTACAAAGTTCATAACATGTAGCGATGAAAATGGCAATTTTGTAACCGCTTCTCCGCAATTTTTACCTCAACCTTTGACGTTCGTCCAATTCATCAGATTTCGGATGCTGAACTCAGCAGGCGATATTCCTTGCTTTCTCGTTAAATTATAATCATTCCGTGAAATGAAAATCTCGCTGTGGAATCAGAATATGGTTTTCCGGAAATAGTGGCTCGTATCTCGTTCGTGACATCTGCCAAATTCTGACAGTTCGTGATCTCGAATTCCTGATTTTTTAATCCACGAAATTATCGCTGAGCAACACTGATGCTATTGCAGTCACCAAGAAAATTCTCGTAATTGAAGAGGGAGTAAATTTTCAATCGATTCTATTTTATGCCATTTTCGAGCTCAACTAAATTTCGAGAATAGTTCGATCGAAAAGGAGCAACAAAAAGGAGGTTAACGAGCGTATATATAAATGATTGTTGTCAGTTTTCACTTGACACTGAGATAAAAAAAAAGTTATTGAAAAAAACGAAATAACGTGGTGGCATGGTACGATCATCACAATGTTATAAACTATCGAACGAAAGGATTGGTTCGAGCAGATCAAACGGCACGTTTATTCTGACCGAAAACATTCCACTTCAATCGACCAAACTTTTCCAATAACATCAATTCCTATTTCATCAACAAGTTTGTATCTCGGTGTGAACGATACAACGAATAAAAAACTGTTGTAACAAAAATTCAGGAAACCTCGATTCGGTTTTTATCGTTTCAACCGTGCACCGATCACTTTCATACGAAATCATCATTACCACGAAATGATTTTTGTTTCAGGGACGACCAAACAGTTCGAGAAGTTTTACAGAAAATTTCAACCACTAAAAACGAATGCGAAAAATTGCGAATAAAATTAAGTGAAAATCGATAATTGAAAGCTAACCGCGATTGCCTCGAATACCAAGGGCTGAAAACACATCAGACATCGTGTGAATATTTTCGTATGAAAAGGGAACCAATTTGAAAAAATTGATATTGATTCTTCAAAACGAAACAGTGCAGTTCATAATTGTAGTTATGAAAAAAAGTGTCTTTTTATTCATTCCAATTTTTTTATATCAAACTGAGATGAATAAAAAGAATGATGAAAAGCAGAGGCGAGTTATGAAAAGAGCTTAGTTAAGGAATTCACTAGCAAGATTCTTTAATCATCGTAAACTAGAAGCAATGAAGTGATACTAATTTTCATATCCATCTATGCACGACAGAGCTTTTTCATCCAGCAGCGAGAAACAGGAGATGAACGAAACGTACTGCTATATCTTTTGTATAAGAACTCTTTCCAAACGGCCCGCTCAACATTTTACAAAATACACTATGCGAGATTCGAGAGTTGTCTTCTTTGATGTTTGATATGGCCCGTTGCCATAGAGTCTGCGAGGCTTTCATAGATACAGAACTTTCATAATCCTCGTATTCACGATCCTTTTCACTCGGAAGTCCGAGGAGTTATTCGAGCGCGTATAATTCATGCAGTTTCGCTAATGTTCGAGATACCCAGCGTGTATTTAAGAAGGAGTAGATTTTCTTTTACCCCTCCTCCTCCTCCTCCTGCCCCCCTCCCTCTCCGCCTCGCCGTTGCTTCATCACGATAAAAAGATAGTCGGAAAATCCGCGATAAGCTGGCGCCGATTCAGCTACGTTGCTCCGGAATAAAATCATTTTTATCAATCTACATAGATATCACTCAAAATGCATCAACATTTTGAAAATTCTGATCTTATGGTAGAAAAATGAAAAAAAAATCTTTTTTTCGTTGAGAGAATCGAAATAAATATAAAGAAATGGTTTTTCGTTTATCTCTCGAAAGTTTATAATCGTTCTCGCAATCGATTTTATTGGAAATCTAAAGGAAACGAAAATTGCCATTCCTTAAATGTTGGTGAAAATAATTGTGGCAAGAATCGTTGTGATAACATTTTTCCGGAGCATTTTCACAGGATTGAAGAGTGGAATAAATAAAAACTCTTGAGCTGTTGAGAAAATATGTTTTATCAAGTAAATCGATCGATTGCGCTTATATCGATTGACCTTGATTTGAGGTGAAATAAATAAATTTTTGATCGAAACGAAATGATTTGGCTCGAAATTCATTCATCACTGGCGTAGTTTCTATTTTCATCCATTGCTAAGTATAAATCAATATTGCCTTAAATAAACTGAATCGCGTTCTATCAACTGAACGATCATTTCGATTATTTTAGTTTACGGAATTTGCCAGTTTGAAAATTCAATAGTTGTTGTAGTATGAGAGATCTTCGACCGAGACTAAAATCTAAATTTTACAAAAAAAAATGAAAATAATATTCTGGTTGTCGGAAGAGGAATGATTAAATGATCATTTATAAAGATTATGGATGAAGCATCTAAAATCGAGAATCTTTTCTCTGGCTTATTTCGATGTATTTCTTTTTTTTTTCATGAACAATATCAACCAGTAAAAATTGATAAAAATTCTTCTGTTTTGATCCAAAATCCCTGAAATCATGATTTAAAAAAATATTTCAACTTGAATCGCGTTGAAAAAACGATAAATTCACATGTTTAGTAAAGTTTTTTATATATTCGATATTTAATAACAGACTCACAAATCTGTGATAAAATGGAGTCAACAAACATATATGAAATCTATAAATGTAGTGGCACGTATCAATTGTAAGAAATGCGACGAGAGCATAAAGGACGATGACATTACTAAGATAAACGGTTGAACGAGCGGGAACTTAAGGGGTGATCTTGTGGGGGATGCATATAGGGTAGGGTCATCCTCATATATGTAGTTGGAAGAACTGCGCTTAACGTTAAATTCCCCCGATGTAGAAGAATCGAAATGCCTTCGGAGTACAAATAAGTCGTCCACCCCAGAACACTTTCGATCCCTTGTTCCCTCTCTCCCCCCCCCCCCCCCCCCCCTCCACACTCTCATGTACCAACCCCTACGATTCCATGAGTATGAAATATTACACTTTTCCTTTTCTATCTCTTCTCTCTCTCTTTCTCTCACTGCAAATCGATTCGATCAAGTTGTCGGATGCAGCGTTCCCTTAAAGTTTTGCTGCGGGGGTGGACCAAAGCGATATTCCCCCAGCAATCCCCCATGTCATCTAGAACTTTCCCTTTTTTCCTTTCTCTTCTCCTTCTCTCTCTCTCTCTCTCTCTCTCTCTCTCTCTTTATCTCTAGCAATGTCTTTCTTGCTTTCTAGCTCCTGACTCCGGCAGGGATGCTGGTGGAATTTTCGTCCGAGGCGAATTGTCCGTTTATCTTGGGCCTTGACTCACCCTTCTCTTCCGAACGAACAAGGGATGATTCACGCTCGGAAAAAGTCTATATGTATTACATATCTTTATAGCTATACACATATACGCGTATATATTTATGTGGAATAGCGATCGTGAACACTGCTAGCAGAAAGGAAGGAAGTTGTAAAGGGATTGCGAAGAGGGAGAGCATGCTCGTTGGTTGACCCGAGGACAATTCTTGTTTCTATCCTCCCTCGTGCTGGAGCCCAAGGGACAACTTTACCTTCGTCTTACGTCAACGTTGTTCTCATGATCGTAACACATACCGACACTTACCTTTTCGACCGGTAGCCTCTCTTCAGGGAATTTCGGACCGGGCTAATGGAATATCTTCGAAACAAGGACGTTGATTGAAAAACGACGATTTAAGAACGACCATTTTTCTTATAAGAAAACTCGTTGATTCTCGTAGCATTTAAACTGACGATATTTTTCGACACTCATTTTTTCCCCATAATCGTATCTCACAAATGTTTACTGGCATTTTTAATAATTTCATTACAAATTAAGTGATTCTCACTCATTTATTTCTTTCACGTGAAAGAACAGCATGTGAATTATTTAATTTTAAGTCCAAACTACGATAAGCACCTCTCTGAATATCCAGGTTTCATCCAGATTCATAAAGTGGCGAAATGCCAGGAATATTTTTAATATTTCACTTGTAGCGATGCAGTTATGCGCGTATATTATACACTCGCTTTCTTTTTTTTTTTTCACGCAAGAATTTCGACAACGTTTCAGTCAGATTTAACTGCGCTTAATAGTTTACGGTAGTACAAGGATCGTTAGAGCTTGATATCGTTGTAGACTGAAAATATAATAATGAAAACATAAACGAGTAACCGAGTTATTCTGGCCATTAATCAAGAATTTAACTGCTCAGAACAAGACGAGTCCAACGACAGTAGAAAAATAAAAGTAGTTCTACCTGGAAGCTGAAAAATCTTAACAAATACTCTCCGAAAACGTATATATAGCCATCAATGAATCGAAAAAATCTCTGTGAGAAGAATAAAAATGAAAAAAATTATTATTTGATAGACTCTCGTGGTAAATATTGAAACAATAATTTTCTTCGACACGAGAATCTCCTTTCGTCCATGTCAGCTGTCACGTTACAAGTCTCATAGAAATTTTAGTTCCATCCCGATGTATTGTTCCGTTATCTACATACAGGCAAATGAATATCCGCTACATTTGTAGTCAGCAATTTATATTTTCTGTCGCTGCATATTTGAATAAGCCCGAGGGGTGTAGCAGACCGCGAGAAAAAAAAGTGGTCTCCTCGATTTTTCCGTAGCACACACAGTAAGCGATCTCGATAATGTACAATGCTTCCTCGTTTTCCATGTGTCCTGTGGCTCTGTCTGTGTGTGTTTGTGTGCTATGTGTATGGAGAAAATGTATATGTATGAGGCTTCTCTGTTGAGGGCGTAAAGTGGGATTGCGAGGTACTTACATGCAGCAGCAGACTTTGTTTTATCGCTACGCATTAACTTGAGTGTGTCGCCAGGCAGAAATGTTGGTTTATCTCAAACGCACCAGAACCCTCACGTCGGGTTCGAATGGCGAGAAAATGTAAGGATGGTGATTCACTCAATAGCTTGCCAAATCCAGTTACGTTTGAAACATGATACTTTTACCCTACTTTATTCTCGACTGTAGGATTTCTATCAAATTGATCGAATGATAGAAACTAAAAGTCAAAGTAAACCTAATGAATAATTATTCTCGCATCATTTTCATTCCCATGAATTTCATGTATATATATTTGTGTGGGGTATAAAAAGTTGTGAATACATTTGAAAAAGTATATTCACAAGTGTCAAATCCGAAAGTAATAAAAACTTGTAAAACTTCGAAGCCCCTATTTTCGTATTCAAAAGGACATTTGTATTTCCCATCGATATAAATATAAGTGATTCGGATTCGGTAACTTTTTTTTTTTTTTTTTCACCAACTTTTCGCCCATTCGCACTTTATCTCATCGAGAGATTCCGGCAATGCGTAAAGAAGAGGATAAAAAAGGGGGGGGGGGGGGGAAATGGAGTAGGAGAGAGTAAAAGGAAGAGCAGAAAAAGGAAAAAGTTTATGTGGATCGAGGGGTGGAGTCGAAGAAATGATTCACGGAGTTACGTCGTCGTCGTCGTCGTCGCCGACGCTTCTGCTATGAGGAGCGACAGACGAAACGTCAACGACCGAACAATGACTCGACTCATGGGCCACGTGAGAGCACCCGTGTGGTTCTAACCGAGGTCCAATGCTCTCATTCTCCGCAGCATTTACTCCTTCTCAACTACGTATATATAGAATAAGATACTACAAGCAGCTAGGAAAAACCAAAGAGCTGTAACGCCACGATTCAAGGCGCAAAGTTACGAGAATTACGGGCCTTTCTGCTTCTCATCTATTGTGTTATTCACGAACACACACATTTATATATATATACATACATGTGATAAACTCTCTTGGCCCATCCCCATTTAACAAGCCGTCATAACACCCTTCTTCTCGCAGCTTCACTGCTTTTTTCTCTCCCCCGGTTTATTGTCGTCCCTGTACATCGAAGTCTTCTGGCGTCTGAGAATCCTCCGAGCAATGGGATTCTTCCTCTGACTTCACCAGGCACAAACTCACGACGTAATAGCGCTCCTCGTAATAAAAAAAACCTCGATTATCACCGTCAAGTCCTTTTTTGCACCATTCGACTCCCTTCCGGTGGCGATATAGCTGGGAAAAAAAGTGGTTGAGCTCAACCCACCGAAAATTAAATCTACCGAATACTTTTTTCCGGCGTCTCGTGCGTCCACTCGTCATCCGACGATGAACAAAAGCGATATCATTTTTCATGATTTATTCACTGTACTTTGTATCATCGGTTTGTAAATCCGCCGTTTTTGGACACTCATCTTTGAAGGTCTTTTTAATATTTTGTTTTAATGGCATTAAATCTTTCGTCAGTTTCGATCAGCGTTATCAGCAATTCCGGAGTGAACAACTTTGGAATTTATGAAGATTGATGTTGCTCGGATGGGCGCAAAGGAATTGTGCATTCTGAAAAATTTCACAAAGCAGACGTTGAAACGAATTGACCAAAAAAAATTGAGGCTTCGCCGAGATTGGGTTTTTCCATATCGGAATTGACAGCGCCGGTTGCAGGAGTCGTTAAAATAAAAAAATAAAACTGCTACAGTAATTCTATAAAATTCCAATAAAAGGATCGATCAAGAATTCGATTGTCTGTGTTGTGGTTTTTTTTTTTAAATACGTCATATCTAACTGTTACGAATTTTCATTTTTTTATTTTTCACTCCGTACAAGGATGATTGAATATTCTCAAAATTCCCAAACGTATGTGTCCTTTGATGTTGGATAGCACGTTCGTGAAACATGTTTTTCGAGAGAATACCGGATTCCTTGGGTACGATCATTCGATATTTATGCTATCTGCATTAGGCATACGTCACAATAATGCGGTCGAACACATTTAAAACTACGTATTGCAGTGGTATGCAGAAACAAATTATCAGAAAAGAGTGCAAAAACTTGTGCGAAAAATAATTCCTCTTATTTTTGTCCAGCTGCTCCTCATTTTCGATATTAATCGAACGTAATGAAACTCAATCTCTTCAAAAAATCAACTTTCCAAAGAAATGCCAATGAAATTTGAATATTTTTCATAAAGTACGATTCGATCATTGCGACCTTTGATCGATCCTCCAATATTTTTATAATTCGGAATATTTGGATTGAATTTTAGTGCAGCTTTTTTCGTACAGTAACTTTGCAGATGTTGAGCCTGAATGATTTATGACGGTTGGCAAAGACGAGCCGAAAATACGGGCATAAAATTGATACGGAAATTGGAGACATCATTGTGCAATGATAGTATTTTAACTACGATGACAATCATAACCGTATCATTGGTGAAAAGGTTATTTTAGATGTCATATATCAATAAATAACCGAAGGTGTAAAACGACAGTGGTGAATTACAATTTTATTGGTTTGAAACATTCCAGGATGATCCTGAAACGCAACAAAACCACGAAAACTGAAATGTGTCACAGTGCCTCTTGTCCCATAAATAACACCGGGATTCATGGACCGCAAGAGCCTGGAAGGGATTTCGGGCACGGTACTTTGGGTCTTGCAACGTCAAAGTTACGCCCTATTCGTTGCTTGGCTGTACTCTATGTCCACATATATAAAGATGAACATGTTTATAGTTGTACGAGAGAGAGAGAGAGAGAGAGAGAGAGAGAGAGAGAGAGTTGAACAGACCCGTCATCGATTAGCCATCATCCAGCTTCTCTGGCCCGGCGATTCTGGCAGATTCTCTCGAATGTGTACATACATATACATTTATATATACAGATAGGATGGATGAGCTTCCGAAACCACGAAGAGAAAGAGAGATATATATCGAGCTAGCCTCGTATTTCACCGTATCTGTATATATGGAAGGGCATACATTTTCCATCGTTCTTTTTGTTCCCCACCCCTTTCGACACATCTCGAAGCATAATACAGCTTGCCTCATTCCACATATATACCATACCGTTTTTCCCACACAGCCGTGCTCTTTTTCAAGCGAAATTTTCCGTTAAAATTCATCGAAAAATTCGCTGCATACGCAATGCTCGTATTCATAACGAGATGTACACGAGGAATTCCGTACGAAACGGGGCGATTACGCAATGATGTTGAATTTTTCGCATGCCTTCGATTCATCGCTTTGTGGAAATTTCAAACGGCTCTTATCGAAGAATTTTAGGAAGATTTTTTCATTTTTTTTTGTTTGATGTTCAAACAAAAAAAATGTAGCAGAACTGATTCAGTTTTTGGATTCAATGTCTAATGGTACAGCTCGGTATCGAATCATTCGATCGATTTTCAGTTAATTTTTAGTCGATAGCAAAGTCGAATCTCGTTAAATGATGTTACGGGAGATTGCTCCGTCTAAAATTCTCTCGCATCAGATATATTCCAGCCCATACATAACTTGGAGAAATTTACAGAGATCCGCTGATTCATTCGGAATGACGACGAGGGGCGAGAGAGGCTGCTCGCATACACAATCTCATTTCTAAAGATGTGTATATGTGCAGACTCTCGTGGACCAGCTCTCTCTCTCTCTCTCTCTCAGCCCAAATCCTTCATCCCCTTGCTTTCACGAGGACCGTACAAATTGAAATATCGATTTTACGTCCTCTGGCGAATGGTCGCGAAAACCGCGTTGAAGAGACTAACAGAGGTAGAATAGAGAGAGAGAGAGAGAGGGGGGAGGAGAAGAGGGAGCATGTCCATCGCGGGTGATCGTCGGTGCGTAAAGTTTTCCACCCTGAAATATACTCTCTCTCGTCCTCTCTCTCTTGGTCGCTCTTCGCCCCTTGGACAGGAGAGCGTTTTTCGATTTTAGTCGCTGCAACGGAGGGGGCGGGGGGGGGGGGGGGCACTGTCGTGACGGATTTACCCCGGGTTATTATATCGTCAGTTGTATATTCCAATTTTTACCGGCGTTAGAGGAGAGGGGTGAATCGTATAGACGGGGGTGGAGCGATACAGAGTCATTCTGCCAAAGTCCATTTATCCGTTTCAAGAATATTTAACGGATACTGCTCTCGTGGTTGAAACACGTTGTACGTGTGTCCTGTGCGTTTGTGAAGTGTGTGCGAGACTTTGATTTTGTATGTGTGACACCGGAAAGTTTGGGGGAATGGGTGCTGGTTTAGGATAGCCGCGAGGTCATGGCGAGACGTCGAATGCACGCTGCTGCTCACAGGGCGGTGGATGAATTTTTTAAACGAAAACCTCGACTGCTCACACTCGCAGGAAAGCTGGAATATTTTTTCTCTCTTTCTTCATTTTTTTTTTTCTTTTTATCTTTTATTCCTCATCCCAACGGATGTATGAATTTTTTCGTGTTTTTTTTTCGTCCCATACCCGTACGCAAGGGGTTGAAACGCGTGCCTGAATTATTCGGATACGTCCGTATAACTATATGTAGATTCTCGCGGAGATGGTATGGAAATAATCGGAGTCTATGGGTGTAAAAGGGCTCAATTGATGCGGACGAAAGTCAAACCTCCCTCTGGAATGTGGTATGTTCAAAATTCATATATTTATATAATCGCTTTTTGTTTTTTGTTTTCTTCTCCAGAACACGAGCTTGAAAAAAGGGCTTGAAATTGGATTAAGACACTGGAATGAGTTTCAACCCTCGAAATTCTCACCTTCGACCATTCGTTCTCTTCATTGAAATCGAATGTCATTGGGAACATCGATTTAAAAGGTGTTTCCTGTTTTTTTTTATTTTATTTTTTTTATCATGAATCTTCTGTACGCGTAAAGTTTTGCGGGTTGAGGAACAATATAAAAAAAGTTCAGAACATTATGAATTTTTAAATATATTTCTGTAATCAGACTTCGCATTACAATTGAAAAGTTTAAGGGTCATCCAGTGACCAGTTGTTCTGGCCAAAACTGCCCTAAACACTTCGTCACTATTTTTTATTTCTTTTTTTTTTCATATAACTTATTTATTATTCTACGTGTTCGATAAAATTTATAAAAGTTAACGAAAATTACATCGGAATTGAAGTTCGTTGAAAGAAGAAAAAAAATTCTTAATTCAACTACTTTTAACGAAGAAAGAAATCAGCCGTTTTCGTTGGAACGTTACGTTTTGAGTATTCTTAATCTAATCTATCGGGTTTCTACGGAAAAAGAAGAAAAAAAAACAAAAAAACAAAAAATGGATACAAATAAAAGCATCGAAGGTGGAAATAAGCAATATCGAAACACTATCCCAATGTCTCAATTTAGATAGATATTAAATTGCAATTATATACAAGGAAGGTTTCTGGACCTTTGATAATACATACAAGTTACATGTATAAGGGAAAATAAAAGAAATATATGTATATATCTCGCGAGATTCTTACAAGCACGTCGATTTATATAAAGAGTTCCAAAGCACGCATTTTATGATACAGAACGATTTTTTTTTCTTTCGTCTCCGCATTCTTTTATTTTTATTTTTTTTTCCCCATTCTTTTGTTTTTTTCGCTTGGCTGTGTTTGTCGAGGTTTCAATTAACGAGCAGTCTTATTAAAACAAGAAATTCCAGAATTAAACTCGGTGAGCCTTGCAGTCCCCACGAGGAGGATCCAATATCTGGAAGGGCAGATCAATACATTCATGAAATATTTTTAAGCTTTGAAGATAGAAATTTTGTATGAATCAAAGATATTATCAACAGGAATATCCGCACGAATAGCAGCGTGACTCCGGTGAATTACGTTTTCAAATGACCGAGAACGATTTCGAAAATCACATACAATAAGCGAACACGATTAAATTAATAAATTATCGGATAATAACCGATCAAAGATTTGGTATCGAGATAAATATATAATTACCTTTCACGTCCAGATGTCCATCTGGTTTTCGTTGACCCGTTTGTAGATTTGGCGGTGGTTGAGGATAATTCATGCCTACGATAGTCGCTGCCGGCTCTAATTGAATAACCCTAGGTCGATCCTCCTCTGCGCTTACTTCGGTGCTTTGCCAATATATGTCATATATAGATGCGCTGCAACGTATTTTCAGCTTACCCGACGTAAAGTGCTCGCCGGTTATCAAAAACTGTAAACTTATGTGAGATATTTGCCACTCCGATTCATTCGTGTCCAACGGACTGTACGTTCGTACGTACGACTGTGCCGGCTGCAAACAACAACAAAAATTTGTCAACGAATGCAATTATTTGTAATACTTTAAGGAGTTGAAATAAAACTGAACAATTCGACAGGTAGAGGATAAAGGCGTTTAGAATATTTATACATACACTAAAATATTAACCGGCTTTTCAAATGAATTTGTGGATGTAGGTCGGAAAAATATTTCGTTATTCATCAAGCATATATTCGAAATTACGACCCCCAATGATATTTGGACAGCTTTTTCGATAAACAATTATAAAAGTAACAAGGAAACCATCATCCGCATGTGCATTAGTGATATTAATGACTGCACTATTTATAGTATTCGTTTTCGAGGTTGGAAGAATCTCTTGGTCTTCTATGAATGACTGAAGGAATTCGGGCACATGAATCATTTCAAAAGGCTTTTATTCCGATGGAATATTCGATTATCAGTCATTTTCTCGCTTTCACGATTAACGAAGCAGAGTTTCAGTTGACGTGATGTATTTCGCGCGGTGTTTTATGTATTCATTTCGATGTGCAATGTTTTTCGTAAATGTAATTTTCTCATTCGAACGACTGAAGTAACATTGAGAAATTTATTGACTGACGGTAAGATGTCAAAAATTTGACGGAGAAATACGTTTTTTTTAGGCATTCGAACAACTGTGGTAAATGCAGGAATCGAGGGCGATGGAGAAAGAAAAAAAATATTATCTCACCTGTCGATCGTTGACGAACCAGGTGAGATTCGCTGCCGGTTTGCTTCTATCGGATGTGCAATTGAGCCTCAGACTCTCACCGATCGCGTACTTTCTCTGTAATCCATGAATCGTTGGCCTGTCCGCAGGTAATTCTGGCAAAGGAAAAAAAGGGTGAAATCGTATTGTACGGAGATTTGATTCGTTTTTTTATGGGGTAATAACGGTTGAGGGTCATTTGAAATTTATTCATGGATAGAATATTTTTTATTTTTCGTATTCATCATTTGTTTTCTCGCAGTCTAATTAAGCTGAAGCAGAATCAAACATAATTTCAGTAGATTTTTGTTTGAAATAAACTGAAGCAAAAGAAAAGTGAAAAAAAAAAAAAAAAAAACGAAACATTTGAAATAAAATCAGATGTTGTTGCGCGGTTTGAGATTTTAAATCACGCAAGTGGTCCAATCTCGAATCATCCTTTTTATATATGTATGTATAAATAAGGAGGGGGAGCTGCTGTGAAGAGGGAGAGCTCGGGAGAACAAAAATGAACACGAACGCACACCATTTATGGATCAATTATAAAAGCCATGGCACGTGCCTTAAAATCCACCGCTTCTCGAGCGAACATTTTAATCTTTTTCAACCCTCTCTCTCATGGGACTCTTTTCTCAGCCCGATATACCCTCGCCCTATAGCGTTGGGAAAACTTTCACGAGCGATACGACTTCGAACCCTCGTTTCTCAAAATTCATGGCTATCTCAGCAAGGTAATCTGAGAACCGTGATACTTAACGGGGCCAACAAATCATTTATTTATTTGATAAAAAAAGTTTCTTATTTTACGTTAGTAAATGTTCGATTTTTAATTGAAGTTTATTCATTTGCTTGGAATATTGAATAATTGCGGTGTAAAAAAAAATATTTCTCTGTCGAATAAATGTGGAATTCATTTTCTTTAGAACGAATTTTTTTATTTTCCAATGATGTTGATGTTTTATCAATGTTATTTTTATTCCAACGCTTTTCATTAGTTTTTTTTTTTTTCTGATACAAGTTATTGGAACCTAAATGATCAGACGAAAAACCTTGAATTCAGTTCACTATCATTTCTTGAAATACTTTTTTTCTTTTACTCACCAGCGACGTTCATGGTTGCGCAAACAATGGCAGTGTGAAAAGAAGGCGCATCGGCCGATACTTCACAGCTGTATTGTCCGCTGGCGTCTAAATCCAAGCCCATGAGTGCTACCTGAGTCGCATTGCTCTGGTCGTTCTACAACAAAATAACGAATCAATCGCACCGTCATCGTCACAATTACTGTTGAATAATGATCCAAATTGAATTTTTTAATATTCAAAAATGATGAAATAATAATAATAAATGTAATGCTGACAATTTATCGAGGAATCGGATGAGGTTTCCACGATTGGAGTGACCCGGGTATTTGAGGAATACATACCGGTCGATAAAGCTATTTTTTTTTTTTTTTCGTTATTAATGAGTTTCCTGAGCTGCTCAATTAAAATTAACGGCAATTAGACCGCGGTGGTGAGTCACTCGAGTAATAATTATTAATGAAATTCTGCTAAGAAAACGGTGTCTTAATCGGTCCAAACTTATATTCGTTGAATCGTATCCGAATAATGTTTCTATAAAAACGATTTTTATTTCATTATGAATGGCGTATCGATATTCGGGAAATTGGTGGACAGAAAAAATTTGGCGGATATTTAAAAATATACATGGAAAATGACGATATTGGCAGACTCAAAGTTATTGGGTCTAAAATTTATTTGGAGGTGCAACTGATCTGTCTCGTTGTTTATTTGGCGTCATTGATTCTCTAAATATAGGTACTTCGAAGAATTCTGTGAGGAACAAGATGAACTATCAATATTGCATGTTTTCAGTTTGGAAAGAGAATTGACACTTACGTTAACTTGAAGATTTCCAATGTGAAATGTTTTCATCGGTGGATTCTCGTTAGGTGTAAAACGATAAAATTCTCTTCTCTCCTTGTACCATTTGACGGCGTAAAGCGTTGCTCCCTCCAAGTCATACCAGCAATTTAATATTGCCGCGCCGCCTTTCTCGACGGCCGTAGGTACTTGCATGCGCACCTCGCGCAGCCCCGAGCAAATACCTGGTAAAATAAAAAACAAAATAATGGTCAAGTAAAAGGCGAATCTGTGTACGTTTGAAAATAAAAATGAAACGATGGATAAAAAGCACGCAGGCCAGAAGACGAAGTAAAAAATAATTGATCGTAGAACCACTTTTAAAAAATCCATTTTACAAGAGATTTCGTCGGCCAGATCCGGTTAAGTCGTCGAGGGAGGCAATTTTTTCGCTTCACTTCCATAAGGGATAACTGACAGCTTCGAGATTTGGGTTTTACGTTGTGTATACCTCGATTGGGGGATAAAGGCAAAAGAGCATCGCAAGGTCACGTTTGGGATTCGCTTCGTGAGATTTATAATCGATTTAGCTTTACAGTTCGAAGCGAAGCTTTTCTTTTTCTTTTTTTTTTTTTTTTTTTTAAATTTTCAACCAAGATATACGATATGATCTGTATATTTTCATGAAATACAAATAATCTTGTGTCAACGAGGCGTGAGAGAGAATTAATTTGACGGAATGAATCACCGTGATTAGCCTGTACAGCAAATCCTCAGAATAATCATCATAGAAGAATGTGATTTATAACCGATGATGCTGAGATTTTTTATTCCATTATTGTTCAGCGATGATTGCGGATTCGTAACTCGATTCGACACAATCAATTTTGATATGATTTTATAACGCGGTTCTCGAATGAGATAAGGGCCCATTACATTATGGAGCATATATATATAGAGCTGAGAAAAAAAAGATACACTTTTATTCTTTCGTACATTGTTGAATGAGAGGTTGAAAAAAAAAAAAAAATTCAGGTTCGCGAAAGATTTTGTTCGAATCGTTAAGCCCGTGAGATACAGCGAGAGGAAAGATTCGCGTGGGAAACCCTTCGAGATAGCAAAGACTCGGCTTTATCGTATTCTCGTTATAGTGCGAGGGAGAAGGATACACACAAACGTACAGATAAAATGGACACATAAATATATAGAGCACGTTCTTAAATAACTATACACCCTCGATGGTATATTTCTCCAGACATGTATATTCGTATACATATATATATATACAAAACACTGTGCTCCTTATTACTTTTAGCGCGAGCCTCAAAGAATTCAGCATCTCTGCTTTCATCTTTGCTTCTCTCTTTCTCTCTTTTCGTTTCTTTAACATCGTCTCGCGCTTTTTATGAAAGCTCTCTCACGCCCCTATAGTGTCGGCGTGACTCTATCCAAGGATATACCGGCAGAATATGAGACGTATATATATAGAAGCATCATATACTTCTCGCCGTACACATTATTCAGAGCTTTCTCGGTTTTCTCTACGGAGCCAGATCTCTCAGTTGCTCTTTCTCTCGTTTCTTTTCAATATTTCATATAATTATACGCTTTCGCGGAGAAAGCCATATATATATGTGTCTGTATAAAAATACACGAAGCTCAGTCTCCACTTGGCGTTTCCTCAATCTCGTTCACTACTCTCCCGGATATGATTTAATTAGAGTGAATAGTACACGCCGGGAATTGTACTTTTACGTAATATTTTTTTTCTTTTCTCCCGAGCGTGAATAAAAAAATAACTCGTCATACATGACCCCGGATACTCGAGGCCCGACCAGGTCCAGCCTCCAAGATGCACCGGCAACGCGATAACCGATTTGTGAATCAAACTAGTTTACTTTATTTTCTTTCTTCCTTTTGGTTTTTCCTAGATTTTTTCTTTTTTTCATACATTTTGTAGTTTTTTTTGTTTTTTTTTTTTCCCCCAACGAATCGGAGCTCCTGTACAGAACTCTTTTTATCCTTCTCCCTTTCTCTCCTCCCTCTTTACGGTTCCACTGGATAATTGATAACATTTTTATTCAACCAAGGAACCCAAAGCTCGCACCGAGTTACTTTTATCGTACACGTCCCGACGACTCGGCGAGACTGTAGGAAACGGGGATGACGGGGAGAAAAATAAAAATGTCGAGGGTGTGCAAGAGAAACCGAGAAGTACTCTATATTTCAGCCTTGTTACCGTACAAAATCGAGCGGAATTAATACCGACGCATTTCCTTATCGCTTCTATATACTTGTTCGACTCAATTGTGCTTATTCGACGGTTCCCTTGTATCTCGATGTATTTTTTTTTCTCTTTTCTTCGTATATCTGGATCTTGTACGCTTTTTAATGAGGTGTAAAAGAAAAAAAAAAAAAGAAAAATTTATTCATCCGTTATCGATCGTGATTAATCCTCGTGTCGAATAATAATGTGAAGCTTGTACATGTGTAAAGAAAATTAACATTTTTATTAATAATTCCAATATTGATTTGTACTATTTGGGCAAAAGAAGAAAAAAAAAAACAGGATGTTTGTAATTTAGATTTCATAATTGATTCGACAGGCAGATTCGCCGGTTGTAATTGGATGTGCTGTGCAGTTTATCAGTGAATAATTTATCTCATAACGAAGCTAATTGTCACGTAAAACAGGAGCAATTGAAGCAGTAGTTCAAATATTCATTATGTATCGATTATGAAATGAAGTGAGGAAGTGAAAAAAAAATAATAATAAAAATGTACACGAAGCTAACGCGATATAATATTCCGTGGATGATTTCATCTTTAGCGAAATTATTCTTGCGTAAGCAGAACGCATTGTACCCAACTAATGTTGCTCAATTGTTCGATTTGCCATTGAACAATTTTCTGCTCTACATATTCAGTGTTTCGTGTTATTTATTCGTGTCAGACATAGGGAAACACATTTCGATAATTTTCCATTTAATTGTGTCCGAATAAATAGAAAAAAAAAAAAAAAATGAAAATAAAAAACAAATTAAACGAGCTATAATTCATGGCACTCCTATCAATTGGTATTTCGGTTCAGGAAAGTTATAATTGTCTCTTAATTTCGTATTATTGTGTGAGAAAGAAAATTTTTGATGATAACTAAAAGCTTTTTTTTGATAAAGTCTTAACGAATCGTTGCTCGTTATCGTTCTCCACGTGCTAACCGAACACGAGTTCTTCAAATCTTTTGTGATAATTAATTGGACTTCTCGCGAGGAAACAAAAGTACGATAATTTTCATCGCATGTTTTTTCTCTATAACCGATAACTCACCGGAAAAAATCTCAACTTTTCATCTCGTATATCGAACCCCTTAACAAATACACAGAGGTATACTCGAGGCCTGAAAAAGAGGGAGACTGCCGCTGGGTTGAGGACGGTTTGAAAAATGCGAAAAAATAAAAAGAATCACGTCGAACGTTGTACGACAAGCTGGCGAACCGTGAGCGAGGGGCGGCGGGGGAGTTTTGAAGAGAGAAAGAGGAAGAGAGAAAAAAAATACCGCAGAGTCGAAGAAGAATGGCCCATATGTCATGGAGAATAGAAGCGACAGAGAAAGGATCGCGAATTGACGGTCGCAGCCGCAGGCGGCCTGCTCCCTCTCGCGACGCGAAATTCGCGTGCGGGGATGGTGTGCAAAAGCAGCAACAAAACAGAACACACAGAGCAGCAAAACAGAGAAAGCGAACGAAATAATCCTCGACGGTTTCGAGCAGCCAATCATGGATTTCGTATCGTGCTTTCGATCCAGTCTGTGTGTGCTCCTTTATTCGTGTGCGTTTATCGTGTGTGTCGGTGCTTTTTCATGTATAACGTGTATGGCGTTGACGCGTTGCTGTCGCCCGGCATGGGGGGATGAAGTGAGACGGATCGATGAAACTGAAGCACAAAACTTGATAAACTTTAATAACCGTGTTAAGCTCATACCTGTAAGTTGTAAATGAATTTATGAATATATATATACACATTGTTGGTACGTGTACGGAGAGGCAAAATATGAGGACAATTCTCGGAGATACCGGAAGTTTAGATTAGAAGCGAGGAACACGTTAATTTATCTCGATAAATCGAAGCTTTGAAAGTTTCGCGTCTATTCGAAAATCCTGCACTCCATGCGGAATTTAATAATGACAAAAATTAACCTCTCAATTCATTAGATTTTATCAAATTTTTTTCATTTATATTCAATCCACTCTATTCGTGGGTTTCAATTTATTCGATTGGATCCCATTGAAATAACGTTGGTTGACGAAATAATTGGATTAAATGGTGTAGAACGAAGATGAAAATATCTTGGAGCAATTATAATTGCGGACTGCGATATATAGAATTCTTCCTGATCTTGGGTTTTGTTGCTGCAACGATGTACATATATATATAGTGGAATCGATGCGTAGATGAATAAACGAAACGTTTGTCGACTGTCCAAAAGTGGATGTTCCATTTTTGATAGTTAGCCTATATAAATGCAGATGTATGTATATCAGCATTAAATAATCAAGCAAGTGCGGAATGGGTCGTCGAGCAGGGTGCGAAGTGGGACGAGAGGAGCGAGGAGAGCAGGCGATAATTTACGTAAACGAAATTATTCAAGCGTTCATCTGTCGATCCAGTGAGTAATAAGCGCTTCAATTATTGCTGGGCCGATAACCAATAACATGTACTATATATCCGAAGGGATTCAATGCTGTACCAAAAATAAATTAATCAAGGATCGTTGAATGCACTATTCTTTTTATTCGCCGTTACCCAATTAATGAATCTATCATTGATCCAGGAATTTGTGTAAATAAGATAAATATAATTGATTTTTAGAAAAGTTAATATCTTCGCGAGGCCAAGATTCTTCGGTGGAAGTGATCGCGATACAAACTTTATCGGCTGATTGGTGTATAAATATTTCATTAATTCTCGCGTTGTACACGGTAGTGTGACGATGAGCAATGGAATGACAACGACCGTTGAAGACTAATAACGATAATCAAAAGTGAGTTTTAACATAAATTGATGAAAAGCAAATGTTTTCCTTGGTTTATATTAATATCCATATACGGTACGAATATTTTTGGTCATTATCGTGAATGATAAAGAGAAAAAAAAAAAATTTGATGAAAATTTCGGTCTTCGTAATTACATCGAATTCCCTGATGGTCCGAAACGAAAATGACGAGAAAATAAACAAAATTTGCAACTTTGTTTGTGCTTTCGTTTTTTTTTTTTTCTTCTCTTACTCCTCCCGATTAGTTTATCAATATTTCACCCTGATTTATCAGTAGGGGATTATACGTATATATATGTATAGACACGAAGGATATGGCATGTAAATTTCGTGGTACGAGAGGCCAACATAGCGAGAAGATTAAATCTTGTTGGTTATTTCATTACGTGGCTGGAGGGAATGGAAAAAGTGAGGGATGTTTGAGGGGTGAAAAACGAGGTATGTATGTGTGTATATTTGTACAGAGAAAAAGAGAGAATGAGAGAGAGAGAGAGGAAAGTCTCTATTACTCTCTTGAAACGTTGACGTTGTAGGGCATAAAATGTTGGAAAAGCGTGAGCAACGTTACGAATAGCAGTTTTCGAGGGTATATCACGTAAATATATAGGAAAACGGTGTATATACAGATTTTTATAGGCATGAATCCGTGGAACGTCTATAATGCTACGTATATCCAGTCTGAAGAGTTTTTACCACAAGCAGAAAGAAACGATCTCTCCTCTCTCTCTCTCTCGCTGTCTCTTACTCTAAGCTTTTATCACGAGAGAATTTTCGATGAGATTTTTTCGATATCCCGGCCGAGAGGACTTTGCGATACAATTTTTGTTGTGTGTGCTTAGCGATATGAGCAAGAAAAAATAAAACGTGTGACAGCAACAAAACGTTTACACGCACTATGCGACAATGGACTTGGTGGTGCACAGGATTCCTATCAACTTTGACAGGTACACCAAAGTTACATGTATACACATGTGTATGTGTACAAATATATTTATATAGAGGAGTGTGGAGTATGTGAGGGCTCGAAAGGACGGATATAAAAAGTTTGCCCCTCCGGTAAAGTCAAGGGTTGCTCGAGTCTTGACGCAGGAACGAAGGGTGACGCAAGTAGAGAAAACAAAAAAGACGAGAAAGAAGAAGAAGAAAAAAAAATTGCAATCCGATATCGTAAAACGTTTCTCAGAAAGTTTGCTAACGATGAGAGAGACGAATTTACGACGAAAAGTTTATCGAGTTTAACCGTATATTTTATGTATATACATATACGTGGAATATATAGAAATTTTCAGATATTTATAGCGATAGGTGAGCTTCGACGAGTCTAAAGAATTATGGGACAATTTTTTAACTTTTCAAGTTTCACCATTTCACGGATTTAACTTGGCGCAATTAATGAAAACTACAATCTCTAATGTATATGAAAGATGATTAATATGCTCGTTTGAGAGAAATAAAAAATAAAATAAAATAAAATATCGAGGAATGAATTTAGGGGCTGGATTTCAATTATTTTGAAATTTTTCTGATAAATATGATAGTGATGATTTATGAAACAGATGTAACGATGATGAATTGAATTTTTTCGACATTATTTTTCGTTCTGTATCCAAACTTGAAGATCGTTGACAAAGGTATTATTGTCACACTTTAATCACCTTCGGAGGAAAATATTTTTTTCGGCAATAAATTATCCTTACTGATAAAGAATCTTCATTTTTAATAAATCTGATCCGTTATTACTTGAAAATATGTGAGCTCGTAAAGTATTCAAATCGTTCATCTGATAAGCTACGCGTTCTTGATTATTTCATTCCGTGATTTTTTTATGTATCCGATTTCTCATAATGACAGTTTGATTCGGTACGCGATAGTATCAAAAGGTGGTGGTGACATGTATTTAATATTTTAGGGAATCAATGAACAAGCATGTCAAGGGATGAATGAATATTTTATACAACATTGAGTTTTCTTATCTTCATCGATTCAGGTACTATTTGAACCGAGGGAACATTTCATTATCATGGTTTCGGAAAATTTATTCTAGATTCTTCGTTGAAAAAAACAAAAAAAAAAAACATATTTTTCATACAAAAGTGCAGCTTCCTGAGCTCACTAAATTGTGTTAAAAAGTTTTCAAATTCGCTTTTAATCCCCTTTACGTCAATTTTATCATCCCCATTAAGTGGTAAATTATAAATAATAAAATATCTTTGTTTAGACTAGTCTTTACTAACCGTCGTGTGTGTCTCGAGCAATAAAAAGTATTTTTCTTCTGTCAGCAATGCTCAAAGGAATGAATAATGTATAAAGTAATCGAAGGGAGAGGCGTAACTACCGTTCATGAAAGTTATTATCGCACACCAATCGTCGTAGACATGGAGTACGATCAGCGGACGAGTCGACGACACGCACAGAGCGAGAGATCAACGTACCTGTTTACCTGGTTTAGTTCGTTGTATCTTTCTCCATCACTCTACCCCCCCCCCCCCCTCGCTCTTTTCTTCGGTCTCTCGCTCTCTCTCTCTCTCTCTCTCTTGTTCTTTTAGCTCTCCCGCAAAAGTTCGAAGAGAGCTTAAAAGCGAGAAGAATAAAAGGGGGTTGAACTCGCTCAGTCACGAATAACGAATCTCAACCCCTCAATTAAGTCTGTACGTCGTTCGCGTTTTCTTAGCGTTCGAGCTATATAAATTATTATTGCGTTTCGCTAGACTTTCGTCACGAATTCCTTAACGTCAAACCCCGGGGGAAAAAACAAAAAAAAAACAAAAAACTGAAAGGGTGAAAGAGTAAAGGAAAGGAAGAAGAAGAAAAGAGAAAAGAGATCGCAAAGACACGGGGGTCGCGCACGCGGCTTTGACGACAAGACGGAATATCAAAAAGCTTGAATGATTTTCAAATTACTGTATCACATAAATACAATATTATTTATCATGTAAAAACCACGAAATTCTAACGCACGAGCAAACCGTTTTGTTTGATTTCCCTAATGGCCTTACGCCAGAGGAAAGAAGGGAGGGAGGGAGGGTGAAAAAAAAAATTCCAACATTACTCGACACGGTAATTTGCTCGGCGATTCATGAGCTCTGACCACATAAGCACGGTTTGTTTAGCGAACTAGTGACCTGATCCGACAAGGCTAATTTTCGTAAAAACTCGAAATTCCGTCACTGCCAAGTTGTAGCATTTTTGTTATCGAGTGAAAAGCCATTTGCTTCTGGCAAAGTTGTTTTTTTTTTTTTCTATTTTTTTATTCACTATTTCGACATACTTTCTCGTGGTTTTAATATTTGTTGCAACAACAAATATCATTTGATTTATGGCAGCAATGAAAAAGGTCTTTCGAAAGTGGCCATAAAACCGATTGAAAAAGAACGTATCCCGATGCAGTTTCCTGAGCAGAGTGTCAGTGACAGTGAGAGAATCAACCCTTTCTGTTCAGAAACCAGAGGGGGTAGTGAACGCCTGTGAACTGTTCCTTTTTTTTTTTTCTTCAATTCCTCAACTAGCCCAAACGAACGATCCAAATAAATGAGATAAAAAAAAAGGGAATAAAAAAGTTGAAATCCGCGAAAATTAGACGAGATAATGGTACGATATGGTTAATGATAACAAACGAGTGACTAACCCACGATATGTGCGAGTAAAACGATGCGGAGTTCCATCGATGTTTCACACAATAAACGTCAGATTTAATCTCCTCCGCAGCTTGGTCGTTGCACCTTGTCTTCAGGGTCGTTGACTCGTGTCGTTTAAAAGTTTTATTTTCAATGGTTATTTAATTATTTATAAAACCATTTCACTGTGTAGCTTTTTGAGTCGCGTACCGGCGTGGACAATTGACGTATGACAATCCAACGATCGCGCTTACGTCTCGCATGACTTTATACTTGAACTTTGAACTACAGATAAACACGAGAACGTTTAATCGATGCTTTATCCTCGTTTCTTATCGACACTTACTAATATTCATATTAAAACGTATTTAGTACGCTACGAAAAGCCAAAATGAAACATTTATGCCGATGTACGCGTGGATGATATAAGCGGAATGTCCGAACAGAGCCTCGGTCCTACGAGCAGCAACATCCCTTACGTAATGCCCTGCACCCCGAGACTTTGGATCCGTGTATGCTTCACTCGCGACGATGGCTTGGCTTGGTTACCCCCGTTGAGCGCGCGCGTTCGATGATTTCTCGAGGTCCCTCTCGCGCAGAATCAATTTCTTCACGAGGTACTCTACCATCCCGTATACATATGCTGATACCCGTGTGTTAGTGAAGACGGGGGTTGAAAATAGGGGTAGTTACCGGAGTGTGCGAGAACGAGACGCACGCGTGCGCTTTTCCTCTCTCGCGCGATGTATATAGTCGCGGGGACGGCGCTTGCGCCTCCATCCCAAACCCGGCCCCGATATGTAGTGCCTCGATATCAAAATAACGTCAAAACTATCCAACCTTCTCTCTCCTCTTCGCCATACCACTACAAAACGCTTCCTAGAGAAGCTCGAGATAAACCCCCCTCCCTCCCCCTACTCTTCTCGTCCATTCCCCCAACTGCTGATCCTGGAGTCTCCCTGTTGGGATGCTGTATAACCAGAACACCAACCAATACTAACCCCCACCTTCGCCCCCCCCCCTTCTCAGCACCCCTTAAAGCTTCTCTCTTGACCACCTATACTTATAAACACCGATGCACCCTCAACTAAATCGCAGAAACCCTCGTATAACTTTAGGGGTACTTCGGAGAAATGTTTTTTTTTTTTTTCTTCTCTCTTTCTATTATCATTTCGATACTCGTTAATGTTTTCACAGGTGTCGTTGATATATTACCGGCGATAAACCTGGCTTTGAGGCAAAATCTTTTTCGGCGAATAGTTCCAGTTGCTGCTTCTTTCGTTGTTATAAATGTTTCGAAATTTTGATTAAGCACACTTGGGGAACGAACGAAATCTGATGGTTTTTCTTTTGTATCAGTTTTCGAGAGTCAGTTAAATTTTTCTTGAATTTCAATGCTCTCCGGGATGTACTGAAATTTTTATGTCGTAGAAGCTAGATTTTTTTTTCTAGAAATTCACGTTTATAAGCGGTCGGGACATTTCAATCTAGTTCGTATCGATGTTACCTGCCCTCCCAGCGAGCTTCGATGAAAGACGAGATTTGAAGCCATTGAAGAGCTGCATGAAAACCGAGACACACACGAAACATTTTCCAGTAATTAATAATCAACGTCTAAATATTATGATTGGATATTTAATTATTCGTCTTTTTTTTTTCAGGACAATATTTAATTCCTTCGAATGCTCTCTTCGCTAGATCGTATTTACCACTATCTCGGCTGGAATTTGAAGCATTTTGATCAATATTTACTGCTGGTGCATATGCTGTTCCATGTTTTTGATAGGAAAGAATTTTTAGTGGAATTGAAACGAGATTTCGAAACGTGTAAATCTTTTTTTGTTTTTTTTCAACGGCGTTACAATTTTTATATCGCATCAAAATTAGTCTCCGTTCTGAAATATTGTTGAAAAATATTTTCACGTAACAACCAGCTGCGATAATCAGATTATTTTCGTCAACGATATTGCGTTCTCTGGAGAATTTAGATTTTTATTTATTTATTTATTTTTTTTCGACGAAACGTGAAAATATCGAGTTTCAACATATTCACCGAATTTACTATACATTTTTATTACTTTGTAGAAGCTGAAAAAGGAGCATGTTTTCATGCGATACATACAAAAGAATATCAGAATTCTCAACTCTCGAATGTGGCTCGCAAGACATAATAATCCTCTTGTGGACCAGCTTTGACACCGATATTTTCGTAACTCTTGCATATTCCTGGAAAAAAAAAAAAAAAATGTAAGCAAATATAAAAGCACTCGACGTACAATATTTTTCGTGAATCCATGAATCGGAGATACGTTTTTCGAATGCATAGAGTATTCTCATGATGTTTGAAAATTCAATGAAGAAAGATGGATAAATACAGAAAGAGAGAGACGTTGAACGTGCAGCAGCGACGAGTAAAAATTATTACAAAAATGATGAAAGTGAAATGAATGATGGTATTTTTTTTTTTCATAATTATTCACTATGACGAGCTTTTAAACTGCTCATGAATAAAAGCAGTGTTTAAATATTGTTCACTTTCTTAAATATTGATTAAGCTATTTCGGAATATCGTCGAAATGCGTAAAACAAACAGTTTCGTGATACAGAAACATCCGGTTTTACTGATCTTGTTAAGCGAGAGCTGAGGAAGTTTGAAAATAATTTGAATAGAATAAGGATTGCAGAGGCGAAAGCAGAGAGTGCTGCAGCGTAAGCGAGAAAGTGCGAGAGTCACGCGATTGTGGATTTTACCGTGATTGCAAAACTAAGTATTTTGAAAGAATGAGATTCGAGAGAAAAAGTTTGAAAGAGTATACACGAGACACAAAATTTTTGTTCAAAAATAAGCAAACAACGTATCCGCTGGGGTAATTAAAATGAAAAACCAAAATGCACCAAAAATCCAATGCCTGATAAGACCAAAGAAACTAACGCGATAGCGACGTCGTTCGCTCGAATATGCCAGGGAAAAATCAACGATGAAACAATGAATCGTAAATTTATTGGAAACTCACATTTTTTTGACACGCAAATTATTCTCGCCCTTTCTGCGTGTGGGTGTGTGTTTTTTTTTTCCTTTTTTCGTCAAGAGGTCAGTATGCAAAGACGCTACTTGGCACTTCATTTCGTTGAGCATCCCTCTTACCACGAGAGCTTATATGAACTAAACGTGTCTTTTGTAGAAGTAAAGTACAAAAGTACGGGTAATGGTCCGTAAAAGCACTAGAATTAAGGGCGGTCTCGTCAACGAAAAGAAGCCTCAAGTGTCTTCATAAAACTCTTAGATAATAATTCAAGCGCAACCATATGAAAACAGGTTTGAATATTCTCGTGGGTTTTATGACCAGCAGATTGGATAATCGCGAATGAAACAATTACGTGTTTTTTCTAAAAAAAACAATTCTCCAAGTTGTCATCAACGAACGTTGCTTCTGAAGAAAATAAAATGATTTTCGGTTATAAATATTCGTTATTTTCGTTTTGTGTCAAAAAATTAGAATGCAGTCGTCGAGATTAACGTTTGAAAAGTTTGTTTGATAAAAATGAAATTGCAGGAAACGTCTCTTATGACACGTTACACGTATACGAATATGTCAGTTCCAGACTCATACGAATTTATCTCCGTTTTAAATTTTCGTTTTTATTTTTAAGTCTACTTGTTTAAACCGCATTTTTTTTTTTATATCACAACGATTATTCAATGCTGTATTCCCAGGTAGATATATGCACCGACGGATCTCTCATATAGAGTTTCGGGGATGACACGTGTTAGTGCCTCTATCGCGAGTTGAATTAATTGCCTGTGCATCGTGCATTGTCTCCGTGGTGATGCGCGACTAGGACAGAAAGAGAGCTCGAAAGGGGATGCGAGAGCAGGAGGGTTGATGTCAACGTGTACAACCGAGCGTGTGATCCACAACGTTTTGTTGTACACCGTGCACATATATATACCGAGGAGATACAGACAAGTTGACGGTTCTTTCGTTCGAATTTTTTTTTCAATCTATATCCCTTTTTTATTCTCCGGAAACATTTTCAATACGAGATAAAAAAAATTTTTTCTTCTTTTTCGTACTCTAAATTTGATAAGATACGGTTGAAAGAGTGTATTTATTTTTAGGGGCTGCGCGCTTTGCCGGATAGCACTCGAACTGTACGTATGACTCGTACGAGTGAAAAAAAAACAAACAAACAAACAACCCCTGAGTCAATAATTCTGACCCATCTTTATCGAACAGTAGACACAGAGAGGGTGAATGCGTACGTGGCCTGTAAGATGTATTTGATGGATTGAAAAATCTATAGGTTGATTTATTCGAATGATTTTATCGTCGATAAATATTTATAGTTTATAGATATAAAAAAATAATAAAAAAAAAAAACGTTCCATAAAAGGGGTCATCTATTCGCTCGTACTTACGAAGGGTGGAAAAGTGCTGCAATGATTGGATTCCATTTCTATTAGATTTGAGTGCTCTCGCTTTACCGTGCGAATCTTTCGATCGAACGACTATAAAAAAATGATGAACAAATAATAGCTGATTGTCGTGTAAGCTGTCATCAATTGCGTCTAACTTTTTTGTTTACCTGAGTGAGGACGAATAAACAAGCTACTTTCTGATGAATTTTGATATCGGAGAAAAACTTTTTTCATCAGTTTTTATCTCCTGCACAAAATTTATCTCGGGGAAACGAGATTGTTGTTGTTGTTGTTTTTTTTCTTCTGTTTTCCAAACTTTTTAGCCAGTTATAAATCATTCCGGAGATAAATTGTCATTGTGTACTGTTTTCGCCGAGTATTTTTCGATCCGACTTTTCTACGTGTTATTGTCCAACTCGCTTGAAAATCGTAAATTTTTTTTTTCTCTTTTTTAAAGTCATACCTTTCATCAATTTTCTAGATTGAAATTGAATTCGGGAGAAATGAAGGAGAGATCGAGTCGGTGTTGGGGAGTTCTTAATCGCGGTGAATGAAGAGAACGCGACGAGCCGTGTACGAGAGAGAGAGACAGTACGAGATAGTTCGAGCCAATCGACGAAGGAAAATCGATTGCCCACAGCGTGAGGTAGACCAAGAGAAAGAGAAAAAGAGAGACGAGCACAAGGCAATGGAGAATGTGTAAAAGAGAAAGAGGAAATGAGAGAAAGGATGAGGGAGAAAGAGAGATGACGATTGCAGCTGGTGCTCATTCTGTACCGAGGTGTGTACGCCGTATCTCGAAGAAGAAAATTTGATTGGAGTTTCCCCATCCTGCCTCATTCGAGATCTATTATATCCAAGCTGTGTATGCCCAGGCCAATTGAAACTCGGAGATGTCTATTCCACGTTTCATAACCACTCGGAGCACAAATTATAATTTCAACTTTATAACTCCGAGGTGAACATTTACTCGGAATAAAACAAAGTGTTACCGAATCGCCCATTTTCTTCTGACCGAAAACAATTCAATCTGATTCTTTACAATAAATCATTTGAGAAAATTACTTTATATGGGTAATTGGGAACAGTCTTTTAAACTATTCATAAGAATTTGGATAAACAAATGTTTTTTTTTTTTTAGATTTTCTTATTTGATAAAATATACACGTAAAGATTTTGGGTGAGTGATTAAACGAAAAATTTCTTGGCGAATTTGAAACTGATTCTCCGTTTCTCTCGTGTGATAAGTTCCAATGAATTTCGTTAGTATCGACTTTTCAGGGTAAAAAGAACAATTTTGTCACTAGCTAGCTAGAAAAACTTTACTTCGAAGCTCTTCACGTGAAAAAGCTTTCATCCCTTTTATTTTTTCTTCTCTTTATCTCCGTCTCTCTTTCTCTCGCCGGTACTCTCTCGATCCTCCGCCATCCACTTTGTGCCAACATTCTGGCCTCTAACAGTGGCTTTTTCAAACTATATGCGGTCCACCGCAGGAAGTAAACAGATTTGTTTTCTCGGAAGTTCTCGTGATTCGCAATCATTTCGGGGAACCCCCTTTGCTTGTGTCTTTTCGTAAACGTGCCTTTCTTCTTTCGCTAATACTGTTTAGAAATAAATGAGCTTTCGCAAAGCAATCATCAAAAATACTCGTGACAAGACGTTGACAATTTTTTTTATAAATATCGCCATTTGGTTGGGATTTTTTTTTTAACTATGATCGATGAAATATTTGCCTCCGGAAGTTTCAAATATTCTTTCTCGTTTGGAATAAAACGAATTTTCAATTGATAATTTACTTTTGTCACACCATTCAAATTTCAAAGGATTTTAACTCAACGTTATTTCATTCTTCGTTCCTTGAATTTACTCTCGTCCCATTATACAATACGTTTTTCATTCGTCCAAGGTTCGAAGATTTTCCAACTGAGATCTTGCGTTACGTGATGATGACGAACACCCGAAGGAGTGAACCGAGAGTTATATAAACCGGAGGAGATAAAAGGGTGAATGAGTAAGAAGAAGAAGAAGAAGAGAGAGATGGAAAGATCGGAGAAAAGTTATTCCGGGCATCGGGAGGAGAAAGAGCCTCTATATATTTTTACATCTATAGACTATCCCGAGAACTATATTTGTGACTGTAGGGGATTCGAAGTTAAATCAACTAACGAATTTGTGGGTGTATTTTTCCGCACGAAAAGTTATCGACTTGGAAAAAATAAGTTTTCAATTACGATTCTTGCATTGGGAATCCATAAGTTCAACATGTTTAACAGAAGACTCAAGTAGAAGAAAAGAGTAATGAAAGAAATAGGGTTGTTTTCAATTTTGATTGAAATATTTGATTAAGTCGTAAATTTAGATGTCATCGGGCATTCAGTGACCTCATTTGGTTACTGAAACAATTTCGAGTAACTTGTGTCAAAGGTTAATCAACATGGAATAGCCCTTATATGGGAATTGGGTAGCCACGATCTGTTGAATTCCGTTTTTCAATAAGACGTATGACTTACACATGAGCTTTTTAACTGATCGAATATCCAATCGTTCAGGACACAGTGAATTTTAGAAAAGGTTGATAAATGGTCGACCAATCTCGTAATGTTTTTTTTTTTTTTTTCAATATTCCACTAGTTTCAATAACTCGAATAGCTTTCTGAATAATTTAATTGATTCTAGAGAAGTAATTATTATTTCAAATGAATTGTATCTTTTATCGTTGAATTTTTTTTCTTTCTGTATACCTTTTACCATTAACGAAATAGCAAGGATAAAGAAATACTCATAAAAATGTCAATCTTCTCGAAATGACAGGAGAGAAAAATACATTTGGAGAAGTGACAAAAGCGTTGCTGTGTATCCAGATAAATGAATTGATAACCTTCTAACCGCGTTCAATTTTCATTGATTACATTTCCATTTTATCTTCCGAGTATTTTTTTTTATTCATTTTTTTTTTTTTATTGAACGATTATGCGTATCGTTGAATTATCGACGGTTTATCGTTGTCGGTAATCTGAGCTCTATGTCTACTTCACCAACTGATATTATCGGCGACCCGGAACTGCAGATGCCTTGCAGGGTAGTTTCCTAAGCCCTCTGGAAAATTCATATACGAGAAGCTTCGACGGTTAGCCACGTTCGAACGATTGGCGCTGAAAGCACGTGACTGGAAAATCTACCATACATGAATTTTTCGAAGAGTAATAAACAAAAATAAGAAAAAAAAAATCAAAATTATTTAAACTACTTAGATGTAAAAATTCTTCGAACATCATTGGGGAATATTGGGAAAGCCCTGATGAACGGATTTAACCGACTCGTACAATGAAATTTCGATTAACAATATTAAAACCGTTGAAATTTTTATGAATAATTCAACGAGAGTAAAATCGATCATTTTTTTTTTTTATCGCCAACGAAAAAATAATAAATATCATCACTCTTCATCCAAATTTCTTGTGTAAATTTATTCCATTTTTTTTTTTTTTCAACCAGTCAAAAAGTTAGTTTGAAAAAAAAGTTGTGCTCCTCGCTCAAGCTGCTTCGTCTCGAAGGCATCGTCGGTGTTGTGGATTTACAAAAATCTCAACGAAACAGAGTCATCTTTCAGCTCAGAATGTACAATAAAAAAATTGTCGAGTTTGAATGAAATTGGGATTTTATTATCATATTCAAAAGGGCAGAATATCGAAAAAAAATGACCTATATAAATGCACATATATATATAGGAAGATTGAAAGAGAAGAGCTTTTTTCGTTGAACAAGAAATCTTTCATCCATATTGTAAGTCTGCAACGACAAGTCCTTACGATACGAAGCTAGGTATACATATGATTCGAATGAAACGGGCGCGTGCGCGAGTTTTGGCAACGATCAGCTGGCAGCTGGAGCCGAAGGTGGTGTGTGGAGCTTTTTCAGTGGCGCCGCGTAACTCCGTCGGCGTACGCGACAAATCTCAACTTTGAAAGAGCACCTAAAATCTGATTAGAAAAGGTAGAAGAAAAAATAAATAATCTTTATCCTCGATGAGGGGTGTTGATCGAGTGAAATAAAAATCTCAAGAGTGAGGATCGAGTCAGGAGGTTTTGGAGTTTTCATGGAAACATATAGAATAACGAGGAAAAAATAAGTGAGGTTTGTCCGCGAGGGTGAATAACGATCGCCAGGGGTAGAACGACGGAGTACGAGAGTGTGTGTGCGTGTGTGTGTGTGTGTGTGGGTGTGAGTGTATGAGAGCGAGCGTGTGAGTGTGTTGTGTTGGGTGCAACGCGGTATAGACAGAGCAAGAACAGACGTCCAAGTCCGGAGCTGAACCAACCCTTGCTCTTGATCCGATCAAAACTTTCAACTTCGTTTTCATCGTTTCTCAATTGCGTCTCAATTGCAATCGAGGAAAATTGAATTTAAACAAAAAAAAAAAAAAACAAAAAAAAAAACTCAAATTTTTCTGCGCACTGACCAAAGAATAAAAATCAGCACTCCGGCTGCTGGACCATTTTATTCTGAGTTATCGATAAAACGATGAGGAGAGGATTAGGGAGATCGGCGTCAAGGCCATCCTCGTTGCAGCGTGTTATCCTTTATTCCGGAAGCACGGAGACGTCCTCGAGGACGAGGACGAACGAGGACGAAAGTGAGAAAAGAAAGACGCGGAGGCCACGAGAATCATCGGAGGCCTCTTGCATCGCCTCCACCGATCACTGATTCCCCAGAACTATTTTTTATTTTCTCATTTCCTCCTCTCACAACCGCCTTCGGCTTTTCATCGTTTTCTTTTCTTTTTTTTTTACCTTCGGATCCTGATTTACGTTGAACGAAAAAATCTACACGGTGATTCGCCAGTTTGTGTGATTTGACATCAAAACAAAGATTGGAGGAAAGCTTCTTTCGGATCGCAGCACATTCGACTCTATTGTTTCAATATTCGTTGGGCCAACGATCAAACAAATCCAGTTTCGGATTTCTGAAACAAAGTTTCGTGAATCAAGTTGGAAAACACAATTTTTTGCAAGATATTTGGTGATCAAGTGCAATTTCAATCGGATCTGCAACGACATCGAGTCGTTAAAAACGTTGTTGGAGTAATCGATTAATCTGTTATTCAATTATTGTTTTCACAAGCAATTAGATCAATCGATTGACGATATATGTAAAGAAAAAAATAATTTCACCATGGCATTTCGCGCAACGAACGTTACCGTTCTATTAGTTATCTTGTTCGTGTGCACAAAAATGTGCTCTCGATGTTGGGCACGTTCTTACAACGATCAACGTCGATCACCACCAGTTTCACCAGGCATCGATAACAATCCGATGCACGGACCGAGCTCGGATGATCACGATTTACCTGGTGATCTTCGACAACCTTATCCTGGAAAAAGTTTCGGTCCGATGGGTCCAGTCGTTGGTGACTTTCCAGACGACGTAGCCCTTCGAAATCTTGCCAATGGGAATACCGAAAATCACGGTAACGACGATCCTCACGCTCCGGCAAAACCCCTCAGAGAATATCAGGTTTTTCACGTCGAATTTCATCGCGTCGAGACACCCTTTGTCATTGGGATATGGATCTTTTTTGCGAGTATCGCAAAAATCGGTAAGTTTTATATCAATCTCTGTCAAGGCCAAAAAAAAAACAAAAAAAATATTCAAATTTTAATTCGAATTCGAACGAAAAACCAATCGAGTTATTTCAACAGAGAAACGAAAGCTTTGATTAAACAAATGATTTGATAATGAACGTGAGCTCAAATTATAATATATAACGATAATTTTCGTCGAACAAGTGTTTTGGTTAGAAACCAGAAGACAAGAGACTTTATTTGCAGAGTTTGAATTACACCGGTAAATCAATAGGTCTCCGTAACACGAATATATCCATTCGCGAAATGAAACCGATATTTACAAACGATACTAAAATTCTGTGGATAAAAAATTCGCGATAAAATAGCTGATAAAAATAGTAATAATATTGTCTCGGTAGGTGGATATCAGAAATCGATAATAATATTATCCGAGCTTAAATACAGGTTCGTATTTTTTACCTGAGCTCTCGAGTCATTAACCGCTGAGTGAGTTTCGATCGTAAAAGTTTTTACAAAGGAATCATATCGGCTGTTACGACAGGACGATCATGAAGCACGAATATTTGTTCTATATTCGTAGAAGTTAGCACGTGTTTGCATTTGAGGGAGCGATAATCGTCGAGAAGGAAAGTTAGTCACAAGGAAAGAGCTTACACAGCGGGTTTGAGTTAGAGGGTAGTGGAAACGATAGATCGGTAGACTAAGTGGCTTAGAGAGGAGAATATAAGCGAAGTCAGTTGTGTAAATCCTCATGCACGATGTAACGCGAAATATCCATTTATCGGGGTAAAATCAATTTCTCCTGTTTTCTTTTCAAATGAACGTTTGCCTTATAATCGTTGAAATGGTGTAAGACGAAGGACTTTTGGTTGAATCTAACATAAGTTCGATCCTCTACTTTATTTAGAAGTCGACAAATATCAATGAGCACAAGGAGTCCCAATAAAATGTCAATAAAGCTCAGTCCGCCCGGCTTAAGATTAACCCTAATTCGAGTCCAGACTCAATACGTTCCTAAGAACTCCTAAAATAGATGGACATATTTCGCGAAGTAAAACAAAGTTTCTATTTGGCCAGACACAGAACAAAAAAAGTAAACGACTCCACCTTCATTACTTGACCTTCTCACTGCTCATTCGGTTAATCCGGTAAAGATTGTCTCCATTTAGTTTGCCAAACTATCGATTTGCTCTAATTACATGTCGAGTTGTAGTCTCTGGAAGTCGTTATCGTGACACGTGTCAATTTTCAGGATTTCTCTAACTGGCTCTGAAAACTCTGATCGTGTTGAGGCTGCTTTTTTTTCTATCAATTTTAATCTCTGTCATTATATACGTATTTCTACATCAACGCGAGTTTTCTTAGATTTATTTCTGACGGTTTCGAATGAACTGTAATTTAACATCGTTCTAGATATTGATTATAGTTCTGTTCAACTATTAGGGGCTCTTATAATTGTATTGGCTTGCCACAGGGTCAGACTCATGAGCACGTTTCATAACACCCAGAAAAAAGATCTATTTCAATCTGCTAGGATCATTTATTCGATTTTTTTAAATTTTAATTTAAAAAATTTCTATTTGCCTCAACCAAATGCCTAAAAACAAACAGACGATCGTGAATGTTATTGCCCACCCAGGGTTGCAGACCCATGAAAATATTATTAAATAATAATAATCATACTAAGTATAGTGTAAATAACATGATAAATGTTTTTTGCAGTTCAACATCATGCTGGTTAAATTTTTGAAAACTTTTTGTAATTGTTAATCGCAAAAATAAGTTTTTGATTGATATTAAGTACGTAAATATTCAAATCAAAGAAAATAGTTTCTTAAAGTTGAATAGAGCTCTATTAGGTCATGGGACTAGGAAAAAAATGTATTTAATTTAAATAGATCCTAGTTGAATCAGCTAAATGTTGTTTTTGGAAGAATTCGAACAACAGATCAAGCACAGGAAACGATCGAAAAAATAAATAACTATAATTCCCTCAATTTAGCAGGGGGATCAAAGAAACTCCCTTTCAATATAATTGCCATTTTAAAAAATGTTCAAAATCACATTCCAACATATTTTTTGGAAACTTCTTGATGGCATAGATAGTTGAGCTTAAGATCTGGAACACAGAGGACCAAAATAGCATTGACTAGTTCTCGAGTTCAAACTATTATGAGTGGCGAATGATAATGATTTTCAAAATGACTGAAACGAGTATTTGAGGACTTAACAAGCGCGTTGAGTTTATTTTCTATGTTTCTTTGGATTTGGGAGCACTAAAATTACAACGATTAAGCTTTCGCGTCATTGGAACGCCATGAAAGTTTTTTTCATTCTTCAACAGAGCACGACATTAATTTGCAGTGTTTGGCTACGATTACTGAAAGCTGAATCTGTAGGAAAAAATAGAACGAAGTAAAATAATTATTGAGAAATGTTATTTTCGTTGGATCGCAACGGAGCAATATTCAATTCCATCAATGACAGAACTTATTTCAACGACGTTTTATAAGATTCTGAATGAAATTGATCAGGATTTCAGCACTTTTTATTCTTGATTCACAGGCTTTCACATGGCACCAAGATTGAGCAAAATATTTCCGGAATCCTGTTTGCTTATTGTCGTTGGAGTTGTTATCGGCGTGTTGTTATTTCAAGCAAGCGAAGTACACGTATCTCCGTTAACCCCGGACACATTCTTCCTCTACATGCTTCCACCGATAATACTGGACGCTGGTTACTTCATGCCAAATCGACTATTTTTCGATCACCTTGGAACGATTCTACTGTTCGCAGTTGTTGGAACTATATTTAATACACTTTCGATAGGTGAGTACAAAATTTCGATTGTACGCCGCCTTAATTCCACCATCTTTTCTCAATCTCATTCGTTTTGTTCCTCTTTTTCTTTTTCACTCGATCTTATCAATTTTATTAAAGAAGTCCTGACAAGATGGATTCGTGGGTAAAGGTGTCTCAGCTGGAAGTGGTAAATTGTGACGGATCGGTAACGTGCTCGAGTGTGAGAAAGAAACAGATGGAACGTTACGAATGTCTGCCATTTAATTGAATTGTTTTTTTTTTTTTATTCATTTTCTTTCATCATTTATTTATTACTTTGAGTTATTTCAACTAAAGCTTCAATTATTTATCATCAACTCGATCGATCGTATTGGCAAGTGGATTAAATAAATACAGAGTATCTTGCGAGTTGATGTAATTTAACAAAAAATTCGTCAATATTGATGATGACGATCAATCTTCTACGATATTCTGCTAGAAAATTCTAAACTGGGTCTATCAGTTATCGCGCCGGACAGCTCTGTACGAAAGCAAAACCACCAGACCAATTTTCTTGTGTTCTATAAATTTCTTCGGTTATTTCTGACGAATGTTTGTGACGGCTTTCAACTTCTGTTTACTTTCGTTAAATTTTTCCGTTTCACGTGGCCATTTTCCAAACAGCCAATTCTTGTGACCGAGTTTTTATACGATGACGCGAGACAAAATTATAAAAATAGATTATGAACACGCGCGAGAGAAATATCTGTTGAGCATTCAGAGCTCGTCGCTCTTCATTGGATCTTCTTTGCCATTCACGAAACATACGAAGTAGCTCAGAACTCTCATTCAGAGAATAAAATGAGCGAAAAAAAAAATGCATTGAAACAACGACTCCGAGATCATATGCACTTGTTACAACTGACCTTTTCTCGTTATTGCTTTTATGCAAGAATTTTTCTCGTACGAGATGTTTCATATAAATACAACAGCCGGAAGATTAATGGTAGAAAACACGATCGATATGTATATGCATTTATTCTAACGAAGGAAATTCTAAAGAGTCGTTCACTACGATGCTGAAACTCTTGTGGAATGGAATAATGAAAAACTCGTCGTTAAGCCTTCGCACTATTTCTTATTTACGAGCATAAACACTAGACGACATTCCATCATTGATTAAAAGTTATTTTCATCAAATTGTAACGAGATATTAATTGTTTTAATAAAAATTAAAAAAAACATTTCAAAAAGCGATATTTTTCTCGTTGCTTTTTACGTAACACCCGAAACACTTTTACGTAACCACGAAATTTGTTTGAAACTCTTTCTCCACCGGGATTAAGGAAAGTGATTTCGGTGAAGAACGTAAAAGAAGCTTAAAAGATTTTCCGTTAGTCTCAAACTTCGAAACGATCGTTATTTTCAATAATTTTTTTTTTCTTTTTTCCCCTATTTTCGAAAACAGTTTGGATAATTTAATTTTATTGATGTCTCATGGCGTGTAGGTGCATCTCTTTGGCTTTTGGCCAAAAGTGGTCTCTTCGGTTTCTCGGATGAAACGGCTGCACCGCTTTTGGACATGTTTCTCTTCTCGGCGTTGATAAGCGCAGTGGATCCGGTCGCTGTGTTGGCTGTTTTTGAGGAAATCCACGTGAATGAGATTTTGTACATCGTCGTTTTTGGCGAGAGTCTTCTAAACGATGCAGTTACCGTCGTGAGTACAGACAGACAAAAAAAAAAAGAAAAAGATCGTTCGTGTTGTTTTATCGTTAGGAAAGCCTGTTACAAGAGTTTCAAGCCTGATGATAAAATATTCTGATCCGATGCTTATTTTATTTGTGGAGCATGTCATTTGTCATTTCTCGAGTCAATTAATTATGCAGTAGAACAATAGCATCAAGGCACCTTTATAACGAGAAAAAACTAACGACCAAAGAAATGTTTGAAGAGAGAGAGAGAGTTTTATTTAAAGCCCTCAGCAGTTACATTCTAATTAGACAGATTAAAATGATTTTAATAGAACTTTACTGAAGCCCAACGTTTTTTTTATAATTAAAATAGCCAAGAGAACGAAAGAGAATCATATGGGAGTTGAAAAAACAATTATTTTATGAAACTCGGGTAACGAGACCTCGTTACATTTTATCCAGAGTACATTTAAGAGTATCCATAAACGGTTTTCAGGTGCTGTACAACATGTTCGAGACTTACAGCGAGATGGGGCCTCTGAGAATAACGTATACCGAAATTTTATCGGGTCTCGCCTCGTTTCTCGTAGTCGCAATCGGTGGTGTGATAATCGGTGTACTTTGGGGCTTCGCAACGGGTTTCGTAACGAGATTTACAAACGAGGTTCGCGTCATAGAACCCATCTTCATATTCGTCATGGCGTATCTCGCTTATCTCAACGCCGAAATATTTCACATGTCCGGTATACTCGCGTAAGTTTTTGTTTTTTTTTTCATCCTGTATAAATTTCTTTTTTTCTTTTTTTTTTTTACACAACACGTCTTTGTATGTATGTACTACGTGGAGACGTTATTGTCCGCGGTTGAGGTACAGGGGATCGATAACAACTGACGTTGTCGATAGACCTTATACCGGAAGACAAAAAATTGCAAGCTTGCAACCACTTGAATCGAAGATTGAATATTCGTCGAAAAATTTACACCGAATATGCAACCGTTCAAATTTTCTGAGACTGAGAATAATCAATGGACGAAAAAAAGTCGATGATTTTGGGGAGAAATAAACTCGAATTGTGGTGAAACACGTGAAATTTGTTAAACTCTAATGAAATCGAAAACAATCAAGGACTTTGAGGATTTATCAATAAATCATTGAACGGTTACCGAATCGAATACCATTTTATTATTCTTGAACTATCATTGCAAATCTAATTGTTGTAACGTTTGAATTCTTCGAAAGAATCAAAATATTTTATGGAAAATCTTGACCTGATTTTTTTAAATCGTTTTTTTTTTTCCCTCTTTTATAGGATTACATTCTGCGGTATTACGATGAAGAATTATGTCGAAGCGAATATATCACACAAATCTCATACGACTGTGAAGTACACGATGAAAATGTTATCGAGCAGTTCAGAGACGATTATATTCATGTTTCTCGGGGTCGCGACTGTGAACAATCGTCACGATTGGAACACGTGGTTCGTCTTGATGACCATAGTTTGTTGCTCCGTCTATCGTATCCTCGGTAAGAATTTTTGCAATTTTTCTACTGGAATAACACTCAAAAGTCGTTATAAAAAAAAACGTCAAAAATTACAACTTCGAGTCAAAGAAAAAAGAACGATAATCGTTCAAAAGAGATTTTTGTAAATTTTTTGTAAAATTTCGCACAATTTTTGTGACTTGTCGATCGATTCTCCGTTATTTTTCTTTTCGAAAATGGGAGGTTGACCCAATGACGTACGATAATAATTACATAATAGATGAAACCGAAATAACAATGACTATTATTCTGTACGATCGTGTATATTTGCAGGGGTAATGGTGCTCGCTGCTCTTGCAAATCGATTTCGTCTTCACAAGCTCAACAGGGTGGAAAAATTCGTAATGTCGTACGGTGGTTTACGAGGGGCTGTAGCATTTGCGTTGGTCCTGTTGATCGATCCAAAACACGTGCCTCTTCAGCCAATGTTCGTCACGACAACCATAGCAGTTATATATTTTACAGTGTTTATTCAGGTGAACCATCGTTCTGAATCTGTGTCACGATCATTCGTACATCGAAGGGATGAGAATTTCTTCCTTTTCATTTCGTGGCTTTCGTACAAATACTTTCTGTTTATTTACGATTGTTTTATTTCTTGCATGGCCTCTATAATTTTATTCCATTTTTACATACAGAAGGGGACTAATAAATAGGCGGGGGGGGGGGGAGGATTCTTATTTCCCTTACGAATTATCCACGTTCGATTACCTTTGGCTTTTTTTTCTAGGGAATCACCATAAAACCCCTCGTAAAAATTCTCAACGTCAAGAGGGCTGAGAAAAGAAAACCGACGATGAACGAAAGGATTCACGAAAGAGTGAGCAATTTTACTGACAGATTATTTTTCATCTTTTCATAATTTATCGTTCAGTTTGAAGCTTTCTGACTCCTGACACCTCTCTATTCCTTGGATATTGCATTTCATTCTTAAGAGTGTGAACATTTATTAAAGCTCATTTTGACTTTGATAAAAAAATGAGACAAAATTTTTTGTTGAAAGTTTACTTATTCGAAGTTTTGCGAAATGTTTGATCGTTTATTTTTGTTTTTATCAGATAATGGACCATATCATGGCTGGGGTTGAAGACATTCTCGGAAAACATGGCAATTATCACGTCAGGGACAAGTGAGTTATTCGACGATAAATCTTTACTCATGAAAATTGTTGATTTTCGATAATGGCACAAAATATAATGACGCGATTTCCAAGAGTCTGAGATTCAATGAAATTTTGATGTCATCAGATTCAAGAGGTTCGACAACAAATTCATTCGTCCCTATCTCGTGAGAAATCATTGCGGTGCTGAGCCAAAGATCCTTGAGACATATTCGAAGCTCGCTATGAAGGATGCTCTCGATTACATAAGAAGAAACGCTTCGACGATCGGTAACATCAGTGGTACCGAGAGCATGTCTGCGATATTTCGTAATTACAGCAACACCGGTCAATTCAATTCCAGGTAATAAAAATTTCAATATAAATAAACAAGAAATTCATAAACGATTATGATTTTCGATGAAAAATTCGAACGATTGATTATTTAAGTCCAAGCTGTAGTCAATTAGAGCCGGGATGGAATATCGATCTTCAAGAATTGGAGTACTATCCTTCGAGGAAAGATCTGACGGATGCAAAAATTCATCATCTCCTGGCTGAAGAATTGTGCAAGCCTTACAAGCGAGTAAGTTTTCAAGTTTTCGAAATCTTTGAAAAAGAGATCATAAAAGAAAAAAAAATTTTAAAACGAGAATTATAAACAAGCAATGTATAAAGACAAAACATCTTTTTTTTTTCATTTTGATTTCTACTGAATTTTCTAAGCTTTTATTTTCAAATAATTCTCCCGATTAATATGATTCCCATTAAATAACGATAATAATGACAATTAGCTTGTATCGAGCACGGAGACAGACTCTCCAGTCTCATCACGTTCGTTCTTAACATATTCGGCCAGACTTATGCTTTGCAGCACCGTCGTCTCAGCTACAGTCGTCATGCAGTCAATGATCGCGATCTCTCGACTCAGGTCAATTACAAGATGCACATGAATATTCGTCGAATGATGGGAGAGCACAAACATCGTCACAAACGCAGCAAAAAGTTACTCAAGGTAGAAGGCGAATTGACATAACTGAGAAGAAATAAAAAAAAGTCGATTGTAGCGATCGGTTTGCCTTGAACATTTTTTTTTTCCCCATAAAAAATGAAAAAGGATTACACGTTTTGAGTGATTAAAGCAAGGATCGAAAACGAAGAATCAAATTTTTTGTTTTCCATGAATTTTAAGGATGGCAGCAAGCAGAATCACGTGAGCTTTCCTGAATTGCAGCAACAAAACGGTTCAACGAAACTCTTTTCCCAAGGTTGGTCGAAAATCTCAAACGTTTGATAAGCTCGAAAGAATCATCAAAATCAAATGATTTTGATTTCTCAGATTACATGAACGGTGTACTTTACGAGACTGAGAATGATGACGACAATTCAAAACCATCGAGCAAGGAGGATTGGGACTCTGCCATAACATTTACAGCTCGAGCTTCTGGTACGAACGATCACTGATTCGATAATAAAAATGACAATGACACAGTCCCATCGTTATAAAAACCAATGGAATCATTTTTTGTTTTTTTTTTCAATTTTTGACAGAAGCGAATTTAGGAGGCGAAGGTTCTCATACGGACAACGGAAACGACGGTGAAGACTACGACGATGATTTGGACAGTGATGGAGGCACACGGAAGTATAGAGGAGAAGAAGGTACGAAAAAAATATAAATAATTCAACGAAATTCAATCAAAAATGACCAGCAACAGCAGTGAATATCGAAAGATCATTGAATAAAATGAAAAATGATTTTTTGATTAACATCAGTAATAAAATCACAGAACTTTTCTCTTCTCGTATTTGCAGGTGACAGATTCAGGGTAACCACACCGACCGCAACAGAAACAGTTTTACCCTGGAAGCGTGAGGATGACTATGACACAGCGAGACCGGTAAAACAAAATGAATTTCCAGCATGGTGCTCGAACAAAGAGTACCTGGCGTACAGCTCCCCATCAGCTACCTTTTTGGGTGGCATAGAACAACCGAAATTTCAATCTGTAATCGGTCTCTTTCGAAGAGAGAGCATAGCCACCCCTGAAATACCGGATACACTCGAAGATCCGGATGAGAGTGACGAGTACACGGCCATGAGGCCTGACAGTATGATTTCACCGGCTAGGAAATTAGGTAGACCGCCTTAGGACTGATTTAATAGGTAGACCGACATTAGTTATAGATTCTTGATGTTTTATTTCCCAATTAAAATCTTTCGTCGCATAACATTACTCGGAATATTTTAAGAAGTTTTTACCGACAGCCTGAAAACGAACAGTTCTGAAAATAACCGTGAAAATGAAACGCCGAATAAAAATCTTCATTCAAATGCTTCATTTTTTCTCTGTACTCTAACAATGGCGTTTTCAGTCATTAATATTGGAACTCGTTGACAAGCAAACTTTGCACGTTCATAGTTCTTGGTCGACTTGGTACTTTTTGGGCAAATTTTTTCGTTTTTTTTTTTTTCACTATGTTTGAAACAAAAATCCAGAATTCGTTGATAGAAAAAGTTTCAGCTGAAAATCAAGTTTTGAAAATTATTATTCGAGATTGAATAAAAAATGTATTTTCGACAGTACGAGAGTTTGGAATTTGGTGATTTGGTCATCGAGTGATATTTAGTTATTGCATAACGTTAATTTATATAAAGCTGCATGTGCTGTTCCCCCTGGAACAAATCTTGGAAATATTTTGGCACTGATTTGTTTGTTTTTTTTTGTCGATCAGAGAGTCCGAAAACGTCGAGGCGACGAGGCTCGATGATGGAGCTCGGTAGCACGGTCGATAGCTCATCGAAGGACAAGACGAACGGATCGCATTCGTTACCCGAGTGCTGGAACAATCAGAGGCTACGACGTCAAACGAATTTTCCTGGTTCGGCTAGAGCAGCGAGTTTATCGGCAGCCCTGATAACATCGTCTTCGGAATCGTCGGAGGATTACGAGGAGGATTGACCGTGGAGCGAGGAGAGTGCGTTTAATTCGCGGGAGCCTCTTCGTCGTAATTCTCAAATACGAGAACGTAGAAGTGACCTTCGCTCGATCATCACGGGCCTATGCCGGCGTCCAAGCGCACCGGTCTGATTAAATTATTATCATATTTTTTCACCCCGTACAAAGAAATATTTCGCCAGGCTGGTTTAACCAGAGAACGAGAAACGAGTGAGAATAACTGCGAATGTCATGTGTATTTATAAAGTAAATCGTTGGAGAAACGAATTCGACGTTGTGTGATTCGTGTTAAGCGATATATTGAGAGATCAACGGATAGGCGATCCCATCGAATTTCTCTTCATCATTTTTTCTCGTTCGTAAATCTAATGCATATCCAGACATTTATTTAGCACTAAAGTCGTACGAAGCGGTTTTTTAAACTTTCGCTTGTTTCACAAAAAAAATTCGCCAGATTTTATCCAACATTCGAAAGCCCATTTTTTCTGTAAATATCGTCGAAAAATCGTGAGTTACGAACGTAACCGTCTCCGAGCCGTTTTGTCAACCCGAATGACAGCGTCCCCAGAAGCGATCCGTTTCTCCAAGAGGAATGTGGAATGTGCGTCTTCATCCCTGTCGTCTCGACACACTCACGCCCGATCAAACCTGCCGAAAGTATTTTTCTAGTCACTCGCTTCAATCGCGCTTTATTCTCGTATGTTTTGAAAAAATTTCAACGTTTCATGAATTTATTAAGAAAGGGTATTTTAATAAAAAATAAAAAAAAATAAAAAAAATAAAAAAAACAAAGCCGCACTCGGATCTTATCGAAATCCCACAAATTCAGAGACTTTTTAAACGTCAATGAGATTCTGCCATTATCACCAGGAATCCTTCTACAAGAAAGTCGTTCCGAAAAAGCCAATATTTAAGATCTTAATTCGGTTGAACAAATGCTAAAGAGAAAACAAAAAAAAATAAACGTAATTCCACGTTCCTACGAATTATTTTATATGTATATATGACTGAGAGATCGAGTGAGTTCCTGGCAAAGGCGGTGTTGCAAAAAAAAAAATACGCTTATCAGTGATTATCTTGGTTGAAATTGCCGGGAGAGATCCGACGACGTATGAATGTTATTATTATTAACAATAATAATTATTCTTATCATTATTATTATTAAAATTGCATTAGGAATACAATTACGAGCCTTCGTTGGGGCTTCGAGTGGTGATTGGCTGTTTCGATACAGGTTCCTATCTCATTGGTCCAGTCCCGTACACCACTGAGTCTATAAGAAAATAGATGACGCTCGGGCAGAGGTCACCGTGATCGACAATTATTGAACTGTAAATATAGGAGCAAAAAAAAAAGCAAAAAAAAAAAAACAAAATAAATAAATTGGCGAAAAGGAACAAGTTATCGAAATTCGTGAGTCTCGTGAGTCTCTTTGTAAAATAGTAGCGTTAACGGACCGAAAATTTGAGAGGATGAGAAAAACGAAGTGTCCTCTTCTTTGGAAACTTCTACGATCATTGATCTTTCGTGCTTTATTGTGAATAAAGCTCTGTAGATAAATAAATTAACGAGAAAAAAAAAAAAAAAAACAATATTAGTCGAAAAATGTAACGATCCAATGGAAATCGAAGGGCCGAGTTCATCGGCCATGACGCGTGAATACTAGACATAGAAAAATTGAAGGAAAGAAAAAAAAAACATTGGAAATAAATTAATATCGAAGATTTTTCGACGACGGTTCGAAGATGGAACTCGAAACGAAGTTTTTGCCGGATCTTAGCTCGAAGTTATACGAAATAAAGTTTTCAAATATCCGCATATTCGAATGACGACAAAGGAAACAAAAGGTGCACGCAGGCAACAGCACAAAACGAGGAGATTAACTGAAAGGTAGAGGCTGAAAAGAATGAGAACGCGTGCAATCGATATACACGTTGATATCGCTAGAGAATAACGAGCCCTAAGGCCGCTGTGACGCGGGTGCCTTTCGTCGAGTTAGTTTCGTATGTTAAAAATGAAAAAATAAAAAAATAAAAACAAAAACAATTAGGTAATTTACAATTCGACGAGAAAATAATCGACAAATAAGGAGAAAAGAGAAAGGGAGAAATTTATCGCAGCGCAAAGGGGGGGCTAAAAGAAGGAAAAAAAAAATTTTACTTCGGATGATTAAGAGAGGGGAGAAGAAATTTGTAGGAATTTGGCGATTAACTGAATCACGTGTGTTTGAACAATCGTTTTACGATATTCAAGCAAGAAATTGTATAGTTGGACATTGTTTTAGGCAACCACTGCAGTGGTCTCTCATTCAATGCGTAATTTTCTGCATAGTGGATAGAAAAAACACTCATAGTTTCTGGCCGGATATCGTGAAAATGAAAGAAAAGTATAAAAACTAAATGATACAAAAGAGAAGAAGAAAAAAACAAAACAATTTACAAAAAAAGAGTCGAAAGTTTACCGCGATGCTTTTATTTCGCTTGAATTTTTTGTTTCTGGCGGACTTAGAGGAGTCGAGTTATGGGATTTTTGAATTTAATCTCGTCCGCGGAATAATCGAGACGGAGGAGCGGTCGAGGTCGCAGAATTCTCGACCGTTAATAGCCTCGATAAAAATGAGGGTGCGAATAATGAAATAAAATGAAAAAGGAGAAAAAAATAAAAGCATTGAAAATAGGCAATGAAAAGACTAGACCACGCGCTAGAGTAGCCTCTACGCTGTTGATTTGTTAAATAAATGTTTATTTCATACTAAGACAATGAATCTCACATTCATTACGATTATTTATTTACTCCTTTTTCCCCCAATAATTATTTATCGATTTGATTATCGTTCCAGTATCGGTACAGATTTGGTTGAAACTGTATAAGTATCACCAAATAAGTGGTTATTTTTCCGGCCATCTGGAAACAATGAAAAATAATTATGATTCAATTATTTTGAGATTAAATTCGAGATGAATCCTCTCTCGCACCGTTTGCAACAGGTTGAGATCGAGAGGAAAAAATCCACCACCGGTAAACTCTAATTTTTGATGATGCAACTGCAACGAGAACGATTTAACGACGTCGTACAATTTGGAGTCGGCGTTTGTCACTCGAATCTCGTGTATCAAAGTTCCGGTATGAATTGCCTGTAAGAAGAACAACGCGATTGAATTGTTTTTTGTTTTCTCTGTGCCTCCACTGAGATTTAATATACGTCGCAATGCTTCACCTGATTTGACGTCCAATTGCAAATTATCACGATTATGATTATCGGAATGCCGTAATTTAATTCCAGATGAACGTATGAAAGCATAATCGTTTTGTTCATTTTGTCCTTGCGTTGAATTTCGTCGAGAATGTAATAAAGAATCATGCTCAATATTACGAAGGCTGCTGTCACGTGAATGATCTGTCATGATTAACGATAAAACCCGAAAATTAAACAAAACGATGGATCGAAAAAATAACTTTTTTCGGTTACAACTTATTTCAATGTTGACATGAAATATTGAAACTATACGAATTCGCTTGATATTGCTTACGACAGTCGTGCAGTAAAAACGATTTATACGTTTGCCAATTTCGCATATGTCGTAATGTAATTTTGACAGGATTCGCAAATTCTCAGCGCAAACGTCCGACATCGCGATCATCTGGATACGAAAAAAAAATGTAATTTCATATAATTTCAACGAGATACCAGCTGAAAAAATAGATTCGGATAAATCGGTCGTGAAATAACTTTCGGAAGCGATGTATTCGCCTTCGTTACGATCTCGGTTAGTTTTTCATTGATCGAATGAAATCTCAATCCGAGTAACCCAACCAGTGACACCAGTACCGTAACATCCATCTTTTGAATTAACAGTGAGAACGGCCAAATGATCCATTCTAGTTGAAAACTGAAGAAAAAGTCATTTGAAAATTTTCGAACAATTATCTTCGAACTTGGGCCCAAGTTTTGCAAGTTTTTTGGGAACAAGCTACACCCCAGAAGCGACAATTAAGGGTGAAGATTCATAGAATTAAAATGCTCGATTAGCGTCGGTATGCGTCTTATGCCACGATGTATTTACTGACCCGAAGGCCCGATAAGCGAGGACCGTGTCGTAAATCATCGTATATATCATCGTAAGAAACGTCGTCCAAACGTACAAGTGAATTATTCTCGAGCTCGAATCGTAATCGATTCGATAATTCGCTTTTTTCAGAATAATTTCTTGGGCCGACAGATGATTTATTATATCGGAAAGCTGCGTAAGATCGAATAAAAATAAACACAAAATGTTATTGAATCGGTGCCACAAAAATATCAACTCAAAAAAAAGTTCAAAATTGAGAAGAAAAAAAAAATTGATAAAATCAATTACTTCTTTGAACTTGATGATTCTCCACACAGCGATAAAACTCACGCATATCAAATTCGAGACGACTCGTATATAAAATGACAATGCATTCAGGAGTGGAACATAACTGCGAATCGGAAAGAAAATGACAGCGAAAGTATTTTTTTCGAATTGAATTTGGTAATAATTTATGATAATTCTTTTGTTTTTATCAATGATACCTGAAACTCTGTCGGTATTCAACATGGAGATATATGAAATCCAAGATCAATATCACGTACGTTAAAATTCCGATAATTGCATGAAATATACTGAATTCGTATCTTTTTTTTAAATTTTCTCTATTAATGACGATCGGAAAGATTCCCAAAATGCGCCATAGCCAGGAGACCTTTTCCAAAACCTCGTAAATATCATTAAATTCAGAGATTCGTCCTGTCAAACGGAGTACAATCACTTTTAATCAAAGTACCCTTTGTCGATGAATAAAATAATAAAATACTGACAATTTACCTTTTGATCGAATCGAGAACGTCATTTTTCTTTATTTTTGCGTACTCGGTTCCCTCGCAATCAACTCCTTTTCACTCGCTCAACGATTTTTCGTTCCTAACGGTGTTGCTGAATTTTTCACCAAAAACGATAACTTTACAAAAGACTGCAGTTACGTTTCTTCCAGTTATCGAAAACTTGTTTCGCTTTTTTTTTGTTCTACTTCAATATTATTGAGACGTCTGTAATACGACTTTCGAAAGAAATGGTTACTTTGATGTCGATAGAAAAACTGGCGGCGACTGCAAGCAAAAAGAATTAATGGCATTGCTCATCGATCAACTTATTCCAACTGACATTTCTACCATAATAAAAAAAAAAAGCTTATCGCACAAAAGGTTCAATAGATAAAAGTTTATTTTGTTTTTCTTTAACATTCGCAGTTTCAATTTATTATACCGATGACAGTTCTAGATATTGATCACGAATGAATAGTTTTCAACGAAAACAAATGCTTTTCTTTTTTATTTGTTGCACTAAGAGGAACTTGTGATACGAGAATTTTTTTTCAGAGAACGCTTCATATTTTAACAACATCAATTTTCACTTTTTTTCTTTTTTCATCGATACAACCAAATCATCCAAATTTGGTTGAAATTGGATGAGAATCACCAAATATGTGGTTATTTTTTCGACCATCTAAGAAAGAAGAACAAGTTACTCAAGATTGCGATTAACTGAGACATTTCTTATCGAATAAAAATGATAGTACCGTTTGTAAGAGAGCTGAATTGAGAGGAAAAAAACCTCCGGCCGAAAATTGGAGCTTCTGATGATGCAACTGTAGCGAAAAAGATTTGATCGCCTCGTATAATCGGGAATCCGTTTTTTCTACACGAATCTCGTGAATCAATTTTCCGGCATAGGTACCCTTTGGGAAAGAGTATTCTCTTGCTTTTCATTCATTTCTCTTATCGATGTAAATATTTCAATAATTATTTCTATCTGTCCTCAGTGTATCTGTTGGTTTTACCTGACGACATGTCCAATTACAAATTATTACGATGACTACTGTCGGAGCACTTTGCATGAACTCCCAATGTATGTAACAAGCGATTCGAACCACGTCCGTTTTTCCCGGACGTTCAATTTCGAAGAAAATGTAATAAAGCGTTGTGCTCAATATGATAAATGCAGTCGTCACGTTGATTACCTGGTATTTCGACAAAAATATTTATCCTCGCAAAAGACAGCTCCAGGAATCATCATTAAAAAATAAAATAATAAAAAAACGATGAGATAGAACAGGTGGCTCACTTACGACATTCCAATCGAAGAGGCCATTCACTCGTTTACCCAAAGCACATACGTTATAATGAGTTTTCGAAAGAGCACGTATATTTTCGCCGCAAACATCCGACGAGTACAATATCTGGGGATAAAATGATGTATTCCCAAAGTGTAGAGGTCAAAAGTCTTGTAGCAGTTTCAAAATAAAGTGTAACCTTCGGTGAGGATGCATTGGCCTTCGTGACGACACTACGCAATTTCTCGTTTATAGCAGCGAACTTTAATCCAAGCCAGCCAACGAGTACGACTAATATCGTCAGATCCATTATTTGTGTAATCAATGGAATCATCCAAAAAAACCATCGAAAAGATGTACTACGAAAAGAGAATCGAATTAGGTCTCGTTGGAATCTAATTTTTCTTTGACATTCGGTACAGACTTTTCACTTTTGTGGAACGTTGCATAAAAATCGTAACCGAAAGAAGCATCAAAATGGTCAGCGTGGTCCACACGTATCGCCGAACGGACTTGACACTCGTCTCGTCGTTACTTCGACACCCAATTTTTCCCAATATTGACTCTTGATCCGATATTTCGTTGAGAGTTTCTGTCAACTGTCAAGAGATAAGGGATATTTCAGGTGTAAAAAATTAATTCACGAGTGAAAGGAACTTGCCTGTTTAGAGCGAACGATTCGCCAGAAATTGGTCAGTATCATGCACAGCAAACTTGCCACTGTTCGTATCGTCAATGTTATAGAAGTCATGGGCACGTGATTCCTAATTCAAAAAACGAGTGGAACAACCGTTTTCAAACAGAATTTCATTCGTTCGGTACATGACAACGATATACCTGTAATATTCAGCGGATTTCGCCATAGCATCGACAAAAACTATCCAGCAAACGACCACCAGTAGGAAACTATAAGTAGCGTGAAATTTATCTAATTTGTATCGTTCCATGCCAATCGGACCCGTAACTGTCACAGGAAAAATTCCAATCAGCCGCCAAATCCATGCCACGCTTTCCAATACTTCATAAAAATTGTGTATCCTTTGTTTTCCATAAATCACCGGAGAACCGACCGCTGAATAATTTTTTAAATGAATAATCGAGTCAATTAACAAATTCGTTGATAAATCGTATTGAAAATATTCGAATTCTCTACAGAACTATGAAAAAAAAATAGACTGACGCGTGATCCAGGGATTTTGTAATTCTGAGAGCACGAATGAACTCTTGGACGACCGTGATTTATCCTTGATCATAACGTCCGTTATAATTCCCGAGACCTTTTACCAGACTGCTTCACACTCTTTTCCGACTGCGTTTTCTCACACTCGATGACCTAACACTCCATGAATGTATTAATTATTTTAATACGTGCTATACGAGCGAAGTGACATCGCTACGAGGTGACAACTTCACCGGCGATGAAAAGAAATTATCGTAAGTGCATTTGAGCTTATTGGTGCAAGTGTCGTTATAGTAAATAATTTCTTTTCTGGAGTCGCAGGATTCGGATCTGTCGTGAGTGTTTTATTTTCATCGAGAACTACATTAGTCGATGAAATACAATTTTTTATTGCTGTAGACGTATAAAATGAAAAGGTGCGAGAGCAAACTAATGGCGACACAAAATTGTCACTTGGTATTTAAAAAAAAAGGGATTAACTAGAATTCTCTTCTCTTCGTGTATCCCTGAAATTGACTACAAACAAAATGCCTCCAAGAAGACGATTTTCATGGTGAAATTATTTAAAGTAGAATTCGAACAGGAAGGAGAGATTCAAATTAAGCAGTTGAGAGACTGGATTACATGCTACTGTCTTCTCTAGCTTCAATATTTATTGAATAAACGTTTATTTTATAGAGCGACTATCACATCTCACATTTGTAACAGTTATTATTTTGATCCTTTTTTTCCCCATTTGTTTCTTTGCCATTCAACGATCCTCTGCTTTATATCAGTCCAATTTCGGCTGGAACTGGATAAGTATTACCAAATAAGTAGTTACTTTTCCCGCCATCTAGAGACAATTGAAGAAAAAGGAAAAAGAAATGATTATTTCCTTTCATTTTATCGTTCGATTCAAATCAATTTTCCCCCCGCACCGTTTGTAACAGACTGGAATTGAGTGGAAAAAGTCCACCGCCCGAGAACTCCAGTTTTTGATGATGTAACTGCAACGAAAACGATTTGATAACATCGTACAACTGCGAATTCACATCTGCTGTTCTAATCTCGTGAATCAATTCTCCGGTATACATAGCCTGTAAAAAAAAAAACAATGCAATTTTACCGTGCAACTCGACTACTACCTGACGTTCCATTTTATTTCACCTGACTTGACGTCCAATTGCAAATTATTACAGTTATAATTATTGGGAGACTGTAACCCAGCTCCACATGGATGTACGAAAAAAAAAGCATCGTACTCATTCGGTTCCCGTATTGAATTTCGTCGAAAAAGAAATAAAGACTCGTGCTCAATATTACAAAAGCTGTCGTCACATTGATGATCTGTAATAAAAAAATAATAATAATAAAATAACGAATAAATACGCAATAAAAGAAATCAACACGATGCTTTCAAAAATATACACTGAGAAAAGAGAATTGTTGAATCAACCAAATGGCTTCGTGAAATACGTCCAATGTAATATTCTGTTATACTAAATATCAGTTTCATTAAATGAAAAATATTTTACGTTGATCCAACAAAATGCACGACAACAAATCTCATTTGGTTGATTCAATTGGTATCTTTGTTTAGTGAAATAAAATTAATAATTCGTGCAACTGAACGATTTTTTGAATGAACGAAATATTTCTTTCGACGTATTCTACGAAGCCTTGGTTAATTCAACTAAACTCTTTTCTCAGTGTACTTTGTTCAAAAAATCTTCTTATACATCGAAGATTTTAGTAAAATCCAAAACCATCAGTGCGTATAGACTTTTGTGATTACTTACGACGGGTGCATAATACCATCGATTTATTCGTTTACCAATTTTGCAAAGGTCATTATGAAACTTCGATAATATTCGCAAATTTTCCGTGTCAATGTTCGACGTTACGATGGTCTGAAAATCAGAAAATTGGAATTTCATATTTATAATTAGCTGGAAAAAAAAAAAAAAGTTTGTACGAATTGATCGAAAAATAACTTTGGGAATCGATGTATTTGTTCTCGCTACGACGTCATTTATTTTATTATTTATCGAACGATATTCAAATCCGAGCCAGGCAACTAGTGACACCAGTATCGTCATATCCATCACCTGGATGAACATCGGAAGCAGCCAAATGAACCATTCGATCCGGAAACTATTGAAAAAATTATTCGAAAAGTTTTCGTAGATGATAATTGAAGTATTGAAAATTTTCGAATTTCCAAATAACCCGAGTTTTCTACTGACCCGACGTTCTTATAAGTGAGGCATAAGTCCCAAATCACAAAATATATCATTACAAGAAACGTTGACCAAACGTAAATACGAATCATTTTGGAGCTTGAATCGTAATCGATCCGACATTTTGATTTTGCCAGAATGCTGTCTTGAGTCGATAAATCATTAACTAATTTTGCCAGCTGTAAAACACCGGAAAAATGAAAATATTTATTCGATTGACACGAATATTAACCGGATTCGTATCAACTGCAAACGGCTCAGAATTTAACGATAAAATAATAACAAAAATTGCCTCTTTCAACTTGATGATTCTCCAGACGTTGGAGTAACTCAAGCACAACAGATTCGAGATCGCCCTTGTAAAAATCGTCGACGTAAGCAGGAGTGAACATCTGATTGAGAAAAATAATAATGAGTACAAAAAAGAGTAACGAGTTCGAGAAAAAAAAGTAAAGAGTCCGTTATGCATCAACAGAACATCTAATGATTCACTAGCTTTTAGCATGATACCCGAAATCACGTTTGAACGTAGCCATTAGATACATCAAATCTACGATCATCATTAGGTACGTCAGAAATCCAACTGCTGCATAAAGTTTGCTAGTTTCGTATCTTTTGTTGTAATTTTTAGACTCAATGACGATTGGGAAGATTCCTATGATGCGCCATATCCACGCGATGTTTTCTAGAACCTCGTAAAAATCGTGGAACTCGGATAATCGACCTATGTCATGCAATGAAATTATTTTAATCAAAAGCATCATTTCTGATTAACAAAACAAAAATCGCACATTACGCATTACGTTTTGATCGATTCGACGACGCCATTTTTTCTATTTCTAAACAGATTTGTTGGCTCCGAATCGACGCTGGTCAATATTTTTCTCACTGTTGTTTCCAATTTTTCTTTAGTATTCTGAAGCTCTTATTCTATTTTTAATTTCGCGACAGATTTTCAATCTCGCGACCAGCTTCACGTTTGATTTTTTTTTTCTTCGTTAAACTTTTGCTATATTATCAAAACTTTTTTCCGATGCTGCTTCGTGAGAAAATTCGCACTTAGCACTTTGTAGATCAAAAAACTGAAGGCAACTGACGACAAAAGAGTTGATGTCACTGTCCATCGAGGAAGTGCTCGTCGAATGAAGCATCGAAAAGAAATTATTTTTTTCTTTCAATTGCTCGTTCAACAACGATTCTTCACGCACGACGAATACCTCCGAAGGAAAACGTCATTTTAATACATAATACTTGTGACGAGCCCATGCTACGAGGTGACAGCTTTGCTGCGACGAAAAGAAATTATCGTGAGTGCATTGCAGCACGTCAATGAACTTGTCAATACAATAATTAATTTCTTTTCCACGCCGCTCTTCCATTGGGAATGGCTAACGAATTAAAGTAATATCGATTTTTTTCAATTTTCATTCATGTCTGTTGAAAATATTTTATTTTTACGAGATAATACATATTTTTCGATTAACAACCATTGTCGAACGTCTGTACGTATCCGGCTCCATCGAATAAATGTAAAATATTCATTGATCCCAAGGAGCTAATCCAACTTTGGTTTGAATTGTATTAAAATTACCAAATAAGTGGTAATTTTTCCAATCATCTGTTATCAAATAAAGTTGAGAAAATTTATCAAAAAAATAATATTTATATCATGCCTGAACACACGATCGATTTTTAGCCCTGTGACCTCTATGGCCTTATTTAATTTCTCTCAAGAAGAACTCATTCGAGAACTGTATAAGTCACTAATTTCTCCATTTAAGGAGGGTGGTTACATACGACAATATCATAAGAATTTAATAAAATTTAGTGATAACATTCTTTAGCATCAAATGCAATGACACAAATTTTTTTCAAATTTTTCGTCTACATAGTTGTCGAATAATTGGAGTTTACAAAATACAAAAGATATACCTAAATATATCAGAATCCTTTGCTTATGGATGTAAACTCTAGTGTTAAATTACTCGAAAACTATGTAGAAGAAAAATCTTAAAAAATTTGTATATTCATATTTAATCCAAAAGAATATGCTCACCAAATTTCATTAAATTCAAATCATTTCGAATTTTCCTATGCTTTTAACATGGCAACATCGTTGTGTGTAGCCAATCTCTTTAAGATTGAAAACAAGTCGGCCTTTGACTGGCAAGGCTATTCATATCCGAACGATTTTTATCGAATGAGTTTCGAAATATAGAAGATTGTGGTAAAACAATTATCATACCGTTTGCAAGAGAGTTGAATCAATAGGGAAGAAGCCACCGGCTGTGAATTCAAGTTTTTGATGATGCAATTGCAGCGAGAATGATTTGACAGCTTGATACAGATCCGAATCGATACTTTCGACTCGAATCTCGTGAATTAATTTTCCAGTAACGATACTCTGTAAATTGAATTGACACACGCTTCAATCTCTATAAAAAAAATTATCGAATCTTTTAAAGTTGATTTACTTGATGCGACGTTAAATTGCTGATTATGACAACAATTATTATTGGAACGCTGTGAAACAATTCCCATTGAATGTATGAAATAATCTGAGGAATATCCGTTTCTCCTGCTCTTTGAACTTCGTAGAAGATGTAATACATATTTGCGCTCAAGATAACGAAAGCAATCATCACATTAATAATCTGCAACGATAAAAATTTTACACCTAATTTACCGATTTTCATTCTAATTAAAAAAAAAAAAAAATCACAGCTCACCACGCTCCAGTCGAAGATTCGATTTATTTGTTTTCCCACTGTGCACATATTGTAATGTATTTCTGAAATAAAACGTAATTGCTCGGTACAAACGTCCGATGTTACAAGAACCTGAAAAAATGTATCGACAGTTATTCTACAAGTTAAAAATTCTTTGGCAGATATGAAATTTAAATCAATTTTTTTAAATTAAATTAATTATATTGCAATAAAATTAAAATTTAAAAAAAATAATAATAAAAATAAATTTTAAAAAATCGAATTTAAATTTAAAAATAAAAATTGAAAATAAAAATCACCTTGGAAGAGGATGCGTTAGCTCTCGTCACGACAGCACGAATTTTCATGTTCAGTCCATGAAAGACCACTCCGAGCAAGCCAACCGAAGTAACAAATATCGTGAGATCGATCGCCTGTACTACGAGTGCAAGATTCCAAATCAAATACCCCGGTGATATGCTGAATGTAAAAAAAATGAATTAGAGTTTATACTTTTTTTGGAAATTTTTGGTAATGAAATAAGGATATTTGATTAATCTTGATAACGACATTCGACACTGACATGCTATAATCACGGTTGATCCCAGTAACATCATACAGCACAAAATATATGACAGTTAAGAGCGATGTCCAAACATAAATTCGTATAATTTTTACGCAGGATTCGTAATTCGATCGACAATTCATTTTATTGATAATGATGTCTTGCTCTGCGATGCTGTTGATCGATTCTGACAGCTGTATATCAAGAAGAAATTGAAGGTTCGATGATTAATCATTATTCTAAAATCGATTATTAAATTATTAATGATGCTTACGATATTTAAGTAACAAAAATATAACTTACGGCATCGTGTTGAAAAATTCGATAAGCAGTTGATGCGAAGAGAGACAAAGTATTCCCGAACGTTTGAACCACCGATGTGAGTGAAGTTATTCGAAAAGAACCTCTCCTAATGCAAATAAAACGACCAAAATGATTCCGGAAACATATTCGCAGTTGTGTAATGCTTTTCGACATTGACACGCTCTTTTTTACCCAAAGTAGTAATCGTAGTTCATCATTACGTATATGAAATTTCCCAAACACAATGCGAACATTAACGAGCTATAGACCGCGATAAGTTTATTTCCATTGTATCTTTTCATGACGATCGGGTCCTTGATTGTGAGTGGAAATACTCCAAAAATACGCCATAGCCATGCTACACTCTCTAGGATGTCGTAAAAGTCTTGAATTTCCAATCTTTTATCTGAATTTCGTATAAAATAATAATAATTTCAATTTAATATTAATTGCTGGAGTTTTTATGTTTTAAAACGTCGCTCATTGTTTTTTTTTTTTTTTTTTTTATCTCACTGACTCGTTGTCCAATTTTTTTGGAATTTGGGATCCACCGTATGAATCTTTGAGATCTTTGAATTGCCTTTGGGCATTTCGTCTCTATTGATCGGCTCAAAACTTTATTACAGTAAAAATGATCCGTTTCGTAATCACGTTTGCTTGCGTCTGAACCTTCCACTTCTGTCGTTTCGATACCTCGCCTCAAAGCTACAATATTAGTAGCGTAATGTTCGAAGCGCGGTGTAACGTTCAAAAAAAATGACATTATCCTGAGTGCATATTCGACTATCGTCATGACTTCATAACATACCGAATTATTCTCGCGTTCGTTTTTATGATTGCGATTAATATTGCAGGCTACAGTGACGGATAGAAAACACTTTGAGGCTTCGCAATTAATTATCTGAATTTTATCATCAACAAACGATGAGTTTTAGATGGAAAAATAACATTTTTCAATCATTCGGAGTGGCTCTCGATCAATTAGTCCGATTGAACCAATTGCCAATGTGAATGATGCATTTTCACGGTTTTTTTTCTTTTACGGTCAAGCTGAATTAGTATTTTTTGATAATTTCATTTTTATTCATAGTTCGATGGATTTATATATAATAAATTTGGTTCTGCTACGATTCTTGATTCCCAAGATCCGCGATGTTAGTCCAACTTTGGTTTGAATTGTATAAGAATAACCAAATATGTAGTAATTTTTCCGATCATCTGCGGTGGAATGAAAATAGAATTAAAAAAAAAAAATTGTCGGAATGGTTTTTGCATAGTTTATAGAATTTTTCTCCCACAAAAGTACACATTTTCGAGGCTGTTTCATACAAAAAAAATGTTTTCCTACCGTTTGTAAGAGCGTCGAATCAACGGGAAAAAATCCACCGGCTGTAAATTGTAATTTTTGATGATGCAATTGCAACGAAAACGATTTGACAGCTTGGTACAAATCTGAATCTGTACTTTCTACCCGAATCTCGTGAATTAATTTTCCAGCCCGAATACTCTGTGAATATAATTGATATTCGTATCTATCTTCGTGCATAAATTTTTCTAATATTTTCAAACTAGATTTACCTGATAAGATGTTAAATTGCAGATTACGACGATCATCGTTATTGGAACGCTGTGGTACAACTCCCAGTGGATGTAAGCAAAAATTTGAGATATATCCGTTGGTCCAGCTCGTTGGACTTCGTAGAAAATGTAATACAGAGTTGTACTAACGACGACAAAAGCGACTATTACATTTATTATCTGCAATGATGGGAATTGTGTCAATTATATCGATTAATCAATCTTTTTGTTTTTTTTTTTCTAGAAGCTTATCTATCGATTACTTGTTTTTTTATTAATTTTTGAAAATTCCAACTCACCACGTTCCAATCGAAGACACGATTTATTCGCTTTCCTACTGCACACATATTGTAATGTATTTCCGATATAAAACGTAATTGTTCAGCGCAAACGTCAGAAGTGACGAGAACCTTGAAAAAATAATAATTTCTCAAGCTCTCAAGTTGAATATTTTTTGTCCCAAATGAAATAGTTACCTTCGGCGAAGATGCGTTGGCTCTCGTTACGACAGATCGTATTTTTTCGTTCAGGCTATAGAAGTTCAATCCGAGTAATCCCACCAACGTAGCGAATACCGTGAAATCAATTATTTGCACGAATAAGCCAGCGTGCCAAAGTATATACTCCGGTGATACACTGGAGAAACGTCAGAAAATTTATGTTCAGGTCAATTTGAGAATGTTAAAAATGACTCAATGAAATTCGTATATCACACTGACACGTTATAGTTACGACGGATACCGTTGACATCGTATGCTACGAAAAACACCACAACCAGAAGCGTTGTCCACACATAAGCTCGTATAATTTTAACGCAGGATTCGTGATTGGGCCGACAATTCATTTTATTCAAAAATAAATCTTGCTCCGATATGATATTGATCGATTCTGACAGCTGGATTAAATAAAAATCATTTGTGTAGACGTTGTGCTTTTTGTTTTTAATGAAATTATGAATATTTTGATCATTAATATTTCTCCTTCTGTGGTAGTAAAAAATTTTTTTTAACCTATGCAGCTGTACGAAAATAATTACCACACCGAGTTGAGGCATCCGACCAACGGTTGATGCAAACATACACATAATATTGCCAATCGCTCGTACCATTATCGTCGCTGAAGTTATACGAAATGATTCTTTTCTAAATATAAAAATATATCACTTGCATATGTTCTCGAGCTAATGATATGATATTTAAAAAAATCCAAAACGCCGCTTAGAAGAATACAAAAAAAGTTACAAAATAAGTTAAGATCTGTTGAAATATACGTGGCCAAATACGGGAAGCTTTACTGCGTTTCAATAAAATTTCAAATACGGTTTGATGTTGATAAAAAAAATTATTAAGTTCGGAAATTCAACTATGTCACCAACCAAATTGCAAACGTAAAAAAATTAGATTGTAAAAAAATTCTGAACCATCTCGAGCTAATGATATAAAATTGATGATGATTATCAAAAATATTAACCCAAAATGTTCATCGAAATTGATCATAACGTATGTGAAATTTCCTATGCGCATTGAGAACATCAATATGCTTAAAACGGCGAAAAATTTATTTGTTTTGTATCTTTTTATGCCCATCATTTCTCTTATCGTCATGGGAAATACTCCGAAAAAACGCCACAGCCATGCCACACTTTCCAGAATGTCGTAGAAATCGATAATGTGCGAGCTTTCATCTGCATTTCGTGAAATAAAAAATTTAACAATTAAGCTTGTTGAGTATATAAATTTAAGATTAAAGAAAAATGATTTAAGGACGCTCTTTCATTATCTCACACTCACTCGACATCCAATTACATTGTGTTCTCTTGCCAAGTGTATCACGCTTCAGGATTTCCGGTTTTTTTTTAAGCATATTTGATCCCTTTGTTATTCACGAAAAGCTGTGTTGAAACTGAGCTTCTTCGTAGCGTTGTTTTCTTGTTGCCGGAAGGTTTTTTCTACTTTCGATACTTAGCGCGAGGCTCTAACGTTGGTAGTGTGACATCGCGTCAACTCGAATAAACAGAAAATTATCCTGAAAGCATTCGAGTTAATTCATGACTTTCAATCTATCGAAATCGTCTACAAGCTCTGGCTTCCACGAACGCCATAAATGTTCGACCAATTTGTTATCAATAACCGAGTCGTTAGTCGTGGGAATGAAAAAACTTTCAATCTATGAAAGTGAATCGGTTGATCTGTATTGAATGAAGGTGATATTATTAATTTACATAGTAAACTACCGATTATTTCTCCTCGCAGTTATTTCCTTTCATTCGTTACGAATTGAATTTGCAAATGACTAATAACAATTGGCAAATCTCTGTATATATAAATCTGTTCGCTAAAAAATGTTTGGCCGCTTTTCAATCGGGAACAACTGAACCGATTACAATGATTCTTTCACGAGATTAAAGATCATAAATTTCGTTATCTTAATTTCAACACATATGCAAAAAAAAAAAGTTTAACGATTTTGTTCAATTTCCAATTTCGTTCAATTTTAACGAAATCGGAAAACGACCGAAACGAGCGGTGGCTGAATGCTTAATTCGGTATAGAAAAAAAGTTGCAGCATTTTTAATGGAAATGATGAAAAATTAAAAAAAAAATGAAAATCTTTCGTTTGATTAATTTTTCTGGTAGATATGTGGCGGGCAAAGCCCGCAGGCACAGCTAGTTATAGATATACAAGGATGTATCTTCATTGGGTGTTATTTGTGTTGTATGCTCAGCAGAAAAAGCAGAATACGGATACGCGCACAGATTTTCCGATGAAACTATTTTTCTTCAGGTTAATTTCTCAATTCATTTTTCTTCTCGTCGAACATGCATTAAATCTTTTATAGTTGTTTTTTTTTTCATGTAGACGAGAGATCGATGGAACTTGACTTGAATTTTGTTTCAGTAAAACAATTTGATTAATCGATGAACATTTATTCTCTCAGATTAGTTTATTCATGACACGATGAATTCGAGATCATTTCGAGCCATTACTTTCGAAGTGGGAATCATCGAGCACGATGATTTTTATTTATAAATGATGAGATTCATTAGTGGATACTATTTTGGTCACTTTGTTGATCGTCCAGTTGTATCATTATCGTAATATACGTAATGATAAGGCTGCTGATCTGGATTTGAAAAAAAAAATGAACACGGTATTAAGACGTGAATGAAAAGAATAGCAAAAAAAATTGAGAACCCAAATCGAGGAAAATTGTCGGGTTGAAGAACTTGTCAGCCTCGCAATTTTTCACTGAAGCCTTAAGATCGTAATTGATCAAACTTGCCGTGTGAATCATTGACGATCGTATGTCGAGAACACCGAACAGTTGAATGATTAAAGGCCTTCGAAGCAAGCCAAGCGATTCTATCGTTGCCTGTACGATAATGTTCAAAGTAGTACAACGAAATTTTACCGATAGCCGGTAAAAAAAAAAAAAGGAGAAATTCTCACTCGCTGAAAGTGTCTTCGAGATGAACCTGAAGTCAAGAATTTATGAAGGACGTTCCCTGCGCGGTTGGCCTGCAAAATGAATATGAAAAACCACTTAAATAACAAAAAAAAAAAACACACTCAATATTCGCAGAAATTTCGAGAAAAAAAAAACCTCTTGTCCTGCGGAATCAGTGATAGTGAGCAAAGCGATTAACCCGATTATGTGACATATCTGCCAAACGTTCAACGCCCAAAAATAAATAGCGTTTTTGTTCCACCAAAATTGTTCGTATTTAACGTTGAGAGAAATATCGTAGAGAGCTGATGCTAGTTCCAGTATGTAAGCTGCGATTGTGAAATAAATTGGTAGTGAAAAAAATTTGACGCCTGAGATGGTCAGTTTCACGAGCTCGGAACGTAGCTGAATGTAAACGCTCAAGGAATCCGATTCATCGAGTAATTTAATTCTGTGGAAGAGAAAATTCATTCGGTGATAGATAAAGTTGATTAAAATTTTGATGAATATTTAAAAACACAACGCATAAGCACTTACCTCGATGTACTCTGTTCCTTTTTCTTACGGACAACCGGGCACCTCGAATTGACTCGGGAAAGATCACCGATTGCGTCATTCAACGATCGGAAACGGTCTCGAATGAGGCTCATAGCGATCGAAAAAATGATCGTTAAATTCGGATAAACAATTCGTCCAAAATTAAATGGCAACCATATCAAGAACTTATAAGCTGATGCCTTCGAGTGTTGAAAATGTCCGCAAACTAATACGCCGCCCCATAAAATATTATAAATGACCGCTAGAATCGTTCCATTTTTCATGAGGTGACGAGGAATGTCACGAATACCAAAAATCACACAAGTCGCGGAGAACTTGTTGAACGATTTTTGTAAGCTTCGGAATCGATTTTGACGAAAACCAAAGGACAACCAAGCCGTAACAGCCGTTAAGAACGCTGTGCTCTTTGCCAAAATATCCGCTATTAGAAACATCGTGGTCTGTCGAGGTTTTATAAAAGCGAGACGATTTTTCATCGCTTTTATATAACAAACAAAATAAACTAAGGCCAATGCTATCGAATAAAATACACCAGCGTATGAAAAACGAATTTTTCCATTTTTACTCATCACGAAAGGACAAAGGCCAATCATCTTGAAGTAAACGTACAGAATCTTTGATTTTATCATTCGGATAATGATTCCACAATTTTCTTAACTGCTTCAATTTTTATGGCAACACTTCATTACACACTTCGATAGAATTTTATTATCCTGGATATTTATATACAGCATTAGTTTATGAATTAAGAATTTTTAATATCACGTCGTGTGCTACTTATAAAATATTTTGTATTTCAAGTTACTCGATGCTAATTCCTGACATTTTTATTTCACCCTATCAACACGAATGAATCGCAGTAGCACTTTCGAAATGTATTAAACTCGTACGTGACAGCCTGTTCACTGGTTCAATTCATAAACTATGTTTTCGCATATGACAAAACATATGCATTATGGGATTGGACACATGCGATAAAAGTTGATAGATCGATCGACTGCCTTGTAGAACATGCGATAATTATCGATGAAATAATGAAAATAATAGACACAAACACTTAATCATTTTTAATTGTATTGTTGGAGCAATAATATGAATCATTTTTTATTCGGAGATCAATATTAATAATATTTTTTTGTGAAACGAGTAATCGCAACATTTTTCAGTTCAATTTATTTTCAGAATGGATCACGATGATTTTTATTCTCTCAATCAGACAGTTCAGTGGAAAATATCTTATACACTATCCTGATCATCCAGTTGCATCATTATCGTAATGGATGTAAAGATGAGACTACCGATCTGTATGTATAAAAATTGATTAAATAGGATATCATTATTGAATTATTGCTTGATTGGAAGTTATAGATCGGTCTAAGGAATAATTTATATAAAAATAGAAAACACAATTTTACGAGTATATCAACCGGTTAATAAGTTCCTTGTAAGTACCGAATGGAGCATACCGTATGAATCGTCGAGAATTTTATGTCGAGTACACCGAAAAGTTGAATGACCAAAGGCCTTTGAAACAATCCAAGCGATTCCATCGTTGACTGTACAGAAATATTCATCTTTTAATCCCTCCATTTCATCAGAATGCAATAAGTTTTTGAAATGATATAGCGTCTGATAAAACTCATGAAACAAGACACTCACTTCGTTAACGCATATTTGAGCTGTACGTGAAGTTAAAAATTCATGAAGAATGTTTCCCGTTCGGTTAGCCTGTAAATAAAGTATCAGGGAACACCTACGAAGCATAGAAAATTAGTACGAGTTTGAAAAATTTAGAGAAAACCTCTTGTTCGGTAGAATCAGGTATGGCGAATAAGACGATTAATCCAATGATATGAAAAATCTGCCAACTCATTACTGCCGAAAAGTAAATGCTGTTTTCATCCGACCAGAATTTCTCGTATTTAATGCTCAGAGATATATTGTAGGAATTCGATGCTATTTCGAATGTATAAGCGGCGATAGTGAGATAAAGCGAGATTGAAAAAAAATCGACAACCGACATGGTCAATTGTACAAGCTCGGAACGTAGTTGAATGTACTTGCTCATGGATCCTGATTTATCCAGTGATTTCATCCTGAAATTAGTGAATTAATTAGACAAAAATTGAGGTTGATTAAAGTTATAAGAAATCGATTAATCTACGAATGAAAGCAAATAACACATTGTGTACACTTGCCCTGAGCTCTTTTGCTGCCCCTTTTCACGAACGATCCGCCGCTTTGAATTATCTCGGGAAAGATCACCGATTGCTTCATTCAAGGATTTGAAACGCTCTCGAATGAGGCTCATAGCAATTGAAAAAATAATCATTAAATTGGGATACATAAATCGTCCAAAATTGAATGGTATCCACATCAAGATTTTATAAGTTGGTTTCTTCATGTGTACATAGAAACCAATACATACTACACCGGCCCATACACAATTATGAATGGCTGCAAAAATTATCCCATTTCTGATGAGGTTAGATGGGGTGTCACGAATTCCGCAAATCATGCAAGCTTGAAAAAGTTTGTTGAAAGATTTTTGTAAATTGCGAAATTCATTTTGACGAATACCGAATGACATCCAGGTGATCATAGCCATTGAGGCTTGTGAACTCTTTGCCAAAATGTCCGCTACTAGGGACATTGTTGTCTCTTCAGGTTTCGAGAATAAAAGACGATTTCTCATAGCTTTTATGTAATAAATAAAGTAGACAAATGTCAATACTATCGAGTAGAATGCACCGCCGTAAGAAGAACGAATTTTTCCATTTTCTCTCAATTCAAAGGGACACAGACCGATTATTTTCCAAAAAACGAACAGAATCTTCGATGCGATCATTGAAAAAAGAGTCTCTCAAACTCTTCGCTGGATCGAAATTGATGGCAGTGCTATTGGAAAAAAACTTCATTGGAATGTCACTATTTGTTTGAAATAATTTGATGCATTGTTTTCGCACTATTTTTCTCACTCACAATACATTCTCCACTTTGAAATACATAAATGATTTTCGAGTTTTGCTCCGCTGTTTTTCTTTCACTCTATCGATGAGAACGATTCGACGAAGCGATGGATGAGCAAATGTAGCACAATGATATTAAACTCGCTCGTGTTAGTCTTTTGCATTAATTATGCATATGAAAATTCATAAAACGATCGTCTGCCTGATAGAATTGTGCAACTCTCGTGTTGACAAAGTGATAAAATAAATAGCGTAAACCCTCTGCTAGTAAGAATTGTATTACTGCAACGAAAAAGATCTTTTCTTAATTTGACGATAAATGGTTGTTGAGTTTGATATCAAATTTGGTATACTAAAGCCTTTTGCACACATGCGATCCAATGTTTCATGTAATCCAATTGAAACATTATTGTCGCATAACCAGTGACGCTGCTGACAATCCGATAGAAATAATATTCTTCGAGTTTGCTAACGAAATGTTAACAAAGTCAAAAATTATTGTTATGAACTTGAATTAACGATGATCCTGGAATGTTTGAGGTGGCCATATCGTAGCCCATCAATTGCAAATGCATGAGTGAATGATCGATTCATTGTCCTGGATAATGCTATTTAATCGTTTAGTGTACAGAAAATATCGTGATACGATCAAATACAGCGAAGACATGAGAATAAAAAATGATTAATCGTTGAATAATTATTTCGATAATGGCGTGCAGATCTAGCAGCGAAGAGAGATTCACCAAACTGCATCATAGTCGTTATCTAAGGTACGAAATATCTGTTCGATAAGAACATTTTCTCCTCTGCTACTCAAGTATTAGCGACATTTTTCGGACGTTCCAGGTCATCCAATTGGAGCATTATTGTCGCGTAGCCAGTGACGCTGCCGGCAATCTGATACAAATAATATTAATATTAGGGCAGAACTTGAAATTGATTTACACAATTTTCACAAAGTCGAATATCACTATTATGAACTTGCCGTATAAATTAACGACGGTTTTACAGGAAGTACACCGAATAGCTTGATATTTAATGGATTCTGTAGCATCCGAAGTGACCATATCGTGGCCTGTCAATGAAGAAATTAATTTCATAATTTCCATCAGAATAAACGTTCATTTGGGATTGTTGAATATAATATTTGTATTTTTACCGATTCGATGTTTTGCTTCGTTGGCTGTGACGTGACAACTTCATGAAGAACGTTTCCGGTATCATTAGCCTATTTGAAATAAATTAATTTCGGTTTTACAAAAAATTTGATTGATTTTCAATTTTTAGTCAAGTTTTTTTTTCAATTCGAATATAGAATAGTTCATCGAAACCTCGTTGACGAGATTCGCTGTAGTTCCAAACTCAGCAATGAGACTCAAGCAATGGGTACTCAATCCAAATAGGAGTAAGACGAGGAATCCAAGTGCGTTTAATTGCGAGAATCGGGCTTCTCTGACACCGACACATATGGCATAGAAAATTGATGACATTTGAAACAAATGGAGGCCAATTGTAGTATATAAGGAAGGTGACAGCAAACTAATGATATATCTGGTGAGTTCAACCAGTTCTGTATGAACACGGCCAAGAGTGGCTAAATGGTCCGAAGCGAAACAGGATTCGATTCTGAAATTATTGAAAATAAAATAAACCATTCATTACAATGAAAATCTTGGTTGCTTCTAAATGGATTTGGAAAAATTTTGGTCGTATTCTTTATAATTACTTGCCCTTGATCGAGGGACCGTTCGGATCTGATCGATTTTCTGATGATCGCAATAGTTGTATCGAATTCTGAGATTTCTCGAAGCTTCTTGTTGATCAAACGAAAGAGATCGTGCACCGATTGCATAATGCCGATGTATAAAATGATAAAATTGGGAAAAACGACGTGACCTAAATTGAAGGATATCCAAATAAAATAGTCGATATCTTCAGGTGGATTCAAATTGCCTAGGAGAAAACAGAGTGACCACGTGGAGTTAAAAATAATAACAACTCTGCTGTTTCTTTTAATCGCGCTGTCAGGGATCTCGCTGATTCCTAATTTTGCGCAGGAGTTTGTGATTTTTCGAAAAGATTTTTGAATGCTCGCAAATCGACGCTGAGAAAATGCAAAAGTCAACCAAGTTACGACGACCATACAGCATTCGGATGAGTTGGCGACTAAATCAGATATTTTTGCCATTGGACTGCGATACGGTCCGTAAACACCGGTATTTCTGCTTACAAATTTGACGAAACAAATGCTGTATCCGAAGGCAAGGGTGGTCGAATAAAAAAGACCGATGTAAGAGAAACGAACTATTTCTTTTCCCGACACACGGTAAGGACACAGACCCATGATTTTCCATAAAGAGAACACAATTTTTGCACACGACATAGCGACAGTGAAGAAAACAAAAACTTTTCAACTACTTTGTTCCGAGCCAACGAGGCAAATGACGGATAAATGAGCAGAATTTTTAGGAAAGGCAATTCATTTATCCTGAATGCAAAATATTTGTATAAGTCATCGACTCATTGTCTTAGAACAAAGAACAGACTATTTAATCATTTACAGTACTGGAAATATCGTAACGCGATCGAATACAGCCAAGATAGAGGAAAAATGATTAATCGTTTAATATTTATATCGATAATGAATTGCAGACCTAGAGCAATGAAGGAAGACCTTCCAACGAACGCGGAAATGTTCGTCTCTTTGACAAATTGTTCGTTCTATGTCGTCGCCAAATTGCACCACGATCGTTACACAACACTTTAAATAATCTTTCAACTTTCAGAATTCTTCATTGAACAAAATCATGTAGAGGTCTGAAGCCATCGAGACGAAGTGGCCGATAATTGCTGCAATGATACACGGACTGAAGAAATGTAGCGTCTCTTCCTCAAGTCCCATCAGATTCGAATGTATTCTCGTATGTCTTGTTGGTTTTTCACTCAAATACTGAATTCGCATTTCACATAACTCGGTGAACATTCTGACCATCAAACTGCATCATAATTGTAACGTAAATAACCACTGTGCCAAGGATCTAGTCAACAAAAGGAAATATTACCTGAATTTACATGTACAAAACTCGAGAGATATTATCTCAAAAGTTATTTGAAAATGGAATATTTCAATACATACCGTGTGCAGGATCGAGAGCTTCATTCGAAGTAAGCCCCATAAGGAAATGGACAAATGTTTGTGTAGTAAACGAAGAGACAGAAGTTTTCCCTGAAACCATAATGCAAAAAAAGTGAAAGTGGACAAAAAGAGATTAAAAAACGAAAATAATTACGCTGCAATGAAGAATTCTAACAATAAAAAATAAGAATGAAGCTCCTCGCTCTTTTGATTCCTATTTTCAACCACCCTTTCAGCTTTGATTCTAGAAGTGATTTAAAATTTTTTAAATTACCGTGTATGTATAATTTTCCGTGATTGCGCTCAGTAGCATTTGATGCAGAACTTTTCCAGCTCGATTGGCCTGTCCAACGTAAATCACACGAGATTTTGCATCAATTTTCATCGTTTTAAATAGGAGCATACTACTGATTAGTTCATAAAAATTTTCATTCAATTTTATAGCAGAAAGATATCTGGATTATGAAATTGATACGAATGATTATGGTGTCCGCGTTTGAACGGATTTTTCTAAATTAGCGTTAAGCACCTCGTCCGCAGTTGAGTCAGAAATGGCCACGAGTACCACGATCTGGATTATGTGAAAAGCAAGCCAAAAAACGACCAGTAGAAATGTCCCGCGTAGCTCAGAGTTCCAAATATCTTTATCTTTGATCATCAAACCCATCATGTACAGATCCGAGGCCATGAGATATAAGTGGCTAAGAATTACTAGAATCATGGACAAACTGAAGAAATGTACAATCTTTTTCATAAGAGTCACCAGATCCGCATGGATTTGACCGTAAATTTGGAGTGAATCAGTATCTGCTTTGGACTTTGTTGGTTGCCTCCGAAGAGATCTCAGCTCGAACTCAACGTTGCACGGTAAATCTTTAATATTATCATTCAAAAGATAAAAAATGTTCTTTATTGTCAGGAGAGAATTTGCGAACATGACGACTACATTGTGGGAAACAATGCGTGGAATCACGAACGGAATCCAAACGTCATATAAAAATGTTCTCGAATCGTAGAAGAACACGTGATTCAAAGCGTAGAGTATCGACCAAAGTGAATTCACAAGAATCGTTGAAATTTTTAATCTTCTAATTAAATCTCTGGGTTTCGAACGAATCCCATAAATTTTTAGAGACGAGTTAATTACTTTAACCATTTCAAAAATTTCCTGTAATTCGTTTTGTCGAAATGCGAAAAACAACCAAGAGATAACGATGGTGAGAAATTCCATCGATATACCCAAGAAATCGGCTGTTACCGTCGACGAAGTTTCGTATGGCTGGCCCAAATAATCACGAACTCCGATGACTCGAGAGTACAGAAATATATACGTTAGTATCAAAAACGCGGCGTAGAATAATCCTCCTTTCGTATAAATTACAATGTGATTTTCAACGAAAACTGGAGGGCATATACCGAGAATTTTCCAGTATATGTAAACCCATTTTGGTAACCAGAAACCATCCTTATTTTTTTCGGTTACCATCGAACGCACCAACATTTTGAATGTTCAATTTTCCAACGTATTTTCAAAATTTTCATTCTTTCGTGAGTAAAACTTGTTTTTAATCGATTTTTTCAATTTCTTCACTCTTTTATATCATGGTGTTTTTCATTGTGAGGTACGAGAAAGAAAAAACGTTCTTGACTCGGTTTTCGATTCGATATTACACTAGTGTACTTTCCATGACGTTCCCCGCTCGTATAAATAGTGAATCGATGAATTTTCTTTCATCATTTTTCCCATCACGTTTAAGTTGACGCAACCGATATTGGAGAGCATCGTAGCGGTACGAATCCATTTATTTCATTTTCATCGGTAGTTCTCTTGATTAATTTACCATTCACATAGTATGAGCAAGAGTTCACGCAATTCATTTTGGCGAAATGCGATAAGTAACCAAGCTTTGGGCTAATGGCACCTCGACGTCCAGTTTCCAATCAAGTCTGAGGCGATTGTCCCTTCTGAGTCCTAAATTCGTTTTACTTCGTATGCTGTAAATTTTGATCGTCGAACTGCATCATGATCGTTATGTAAGTTACCACCGTACCAAGTATCTGGTTAACGAGAAAAATGGATAAATTAAAAACACAAATCTCGAATGACAGACTTCATTCGGAGGACTGTTTGAGATTCGAACAATAAATCAGTATTTACCGTGTACAACACCGAGAGTCTCATCCGAATTAAACCCCATAACGAAATATTCAAATGTCTGTGCAGCAAGCGAAGCGAGAGAAGTTCTCCCTAGAACGATAACGAGAACCAGAAAGTCAAAATCCATTAAGGAGGTTGGCTACACACAACAATGTTGCCATGTTAAAAGCATAGGAAAATTCTAAATGATTAGAATTTAATGAAATTTGGTGAGCATATTCTTTTGGATTAAATAATATGAATATAAAAATTTTTTAAGATTTTTCTTCTACATAGTTTTCGAGTAATTTAACACTAGAGTTTACATCGATAAGCATAGAATTCTGATATATATAGGTATATCTTTTGTATATTGTAAACTCCAATTATTCGACAACTATGTAGACGAAAAATTTGAAAAAAATTGCGTCATTGCATTTGATGCTAAAGAATGTTATCACTAAATTTTATTAAATTCTTATCATATTGTCGTATGTAGCCACCCTCCTTAACTGAATTGAAAATTAAAAAATAAAAAGGCAGAAGATTGAAGAGGAAATTCTTATAAAATAAATAGATGACCGCGTGTCCGAAAATATGAAGAATGATCCTCACTATTGCAATTCGTATCAAGAGACTCGGTAGAGTCTCGGGACAAGTACACTGACAGCCCTGTCGTCTGCTGGTTTTAATTATCTTGTCAATTTCAAATCAGTAAACGGATTTTTAGATAAAAATTACCGTGCGTGTGTAATTTTCCGTGTTTACAGTCGTAAGCATTTGGTGCAAAACTTTTCCGGCACGATTCGCCTGTTGAACAGAAATTACATGGGATTTTGTAAAAATTTTCACATTGAAAAATGAAAACGATTCAATTCTCAGAAGCGAATCATTTTTCGAGAATTTTTTCGGTTTTCTATTATATGTTAAGGGTGATTAAATGTTTGGACTCAAAATGTTTGGGATTTTTGTAAATGAGCGATAAGAACCTCGTTGACAGTTGAGTCAGAAATGGCGACGATCATCACAGTTTCAGCAACGTGAAAAGCAAGCCAAGCACCGATGATCAAAAATGGTATACATACATCAGAACTCCAAAAATCTTTGTTTTTTATAATCCTACAAAGCATGTAGAGATCCGAAGCCATTAAATATAAGTGGCCAAGAATTACCAGAACAATGCACAAACCGAAGAAGTGTACGATTTTTTTTGTAACCGAAACCAGTTCCGAATGAATCTGACCGTATTTTTCTAGTGAATCAGGTTTCGCTTGATATTTCATGGATATCCGGAGTCTTCGAAGAGATCTTGGCTCCAACGCAATGTCGCGCGGTAAATTTTTAATGCTGTTATTCAAGAGGTGAAAAATGTTTTTTATCGTCAAAAGAGAATTAACGAACATGACGACTACATTGTGGCTAACGATCCGTGGTATATTGAAAGGCACCCAGACGTCGTATTGAAATGTTTGAGAAATGTAAATGAACAGACGATCGCAACTGTAAAGTACCGACCAAAGTAAATTCATGGAAATCATTGAAATTTTCAACCTTCGTCTAGAATTCTTGAAATTAGGCTCGATCTCGACGATTTTTAGAGATATAAGAATCAATTTGGCCGTTTCAATTATGTCTCGTAATTCATTCTGACGAAAAGCGAAGAACAACCAGGATGCGATGATCGTGAGAAATTCCATCGAAATCCCCAAAAAATCAGCAGTTACAGTCGCCGAAGTTTCTTGTGGCCCGGGAAAGAAAATGCGATCTATAAAGACACGAGTGTATAAAAATATATATGTCAGTATTAAAATCACAGCGTAGAATAGTCCTCCTTTTGTATAAACAACAATGTCGTTGTCGATCAACACTGCAGGACATAGACCGAGAATTTTCCAAAATATGTATATCCATTTAGGTAACCGAAAACCATTCTCATTTTTCAAAGCTGCCATTGTGCGCACCACCATTTCGAGTGTTTCACGTAAACATTATTTCAATAATGTCACAACGATAAAACTGTTTTTCAAATTTTCGAATTTTTTCACCTTCCTTACTTATGACTTTTTATTGATGTACGAGAATAAAAACGAACATTCTTGGCTCAGTTCACAATGCGGTGTTACACACGTTTATCTTTGGAAACACGTTGCCCACACAAACAGGAGATTAATGCACTTTCTTTTATTATCCCTCGACCCGTTCAAGTTGATGTAGCCGATATTCAAGGACGTTACGAATCCATCAAATTAATAATGAGTGATATTTTTCTTGAGTTGTATATTACACAAAAATAACAGATTACAATAAAAATTGAAGTAAAAAAAAAAAGAATATATTACTCAAAACGAAGAGTACATTTTCAAGGTATTCTTAGATAAAATTTTGAAGCTGAAGACATTTCAACAAACTTTTGATGTATTGATACTTCAATATTATTTCTGTTCTACTGAACAGAAATAATATTTTTGTCGATAAGAGGGTAAATGCTTTGAGTGGTTTTTCTAACTTCGCTGATCATCCATTTGGATCAACAGAGTACAGTAAGCAACGATCAGACCAAACATCTGAAAAAAATAAAGCTTTTTTAAACATTTACGATGTAATATAAAATTGTGGGTTATTAGAATGTCATTGGAAGAATAAAACAAAAGATGTTATCAGAAAAAATAAACTTGCCCTGTAGAGTACAGAATATTTCATCTGAATAACACCAAAAAGATCCATGGTCAAGGGTTCCTGAAGCAATCGCAGAGACCAAATCATGACCTGTCAAGGATAATCCTTAATTTCGAAATAACAAAAAAATTAATCAACTTTATAGGTAATTACCGAATCATTGTCTTTTCTGGATGCTTTCAAAATTGGTGCTCCGTGAAGAATGTTGCTGGCTCTATTTGCCTGTCAGAAATGAATCTACATGAGGATAATACAAATTTGTGGATATGAGTCATTCGATAGAGCAACACAATATAAAACGAGACCTCTTCGGTTGCAGAATCAGCAATACCGATCTCAGCAATCATTAGAAACGTGTGAATGAAAAACCATATAGCAAGAACCATGTAGCCTGCCCAATGTTCTTGTTCCAAAAATAACTTGGTTACTACAGCATAAGACAAACTGTAGATGATGGATGACAGTTGAACCAAATGGACCATCAGAAGAGCATACAAAGAGGGTGATAAGAAGCCAATGATGGATTTGGTCAGATGAACCATTTCTGTATGGATTTGACCGATTGCACTAAGAAGATCCGTCCCAACGGGAAATTCGATGCTACAATATTGAGTAAAATTTTTGTTTACGTTTGTCTTATCCGAAAAGAATTAAAGATCGGATTTAAAGTTGAATCGAGAGATTGTTCACTTGCCCTGTTTTATCCGGTCTATTGTTTCGTTTCGATTCATCAGTCGACATAATCCTTGTGTTTAATTTGATAACTTCTTGCAATTTGCAATTCAACGATCGAAATTGATCACGCACAAGGGTCACGATACCACAGTAAAATATGATGAAATTCGGAAGTACACAGTGGCAAGTACAGAAAAAATATGAAATAACGATTTTTAGCCTTTTCGGTGGATAAATTATGTCATGCAAGTAGAAGGGTGACCATAGAATGATTCCGATCACTACTTGGTACTGAACTCTCTTCATTACGTTATTGTGAGTTTCTTGAATACCAAGTGATTTGCAAGCCTCAATTACTCTGAAGAACGATTTCTGTATGGTACACAACTGTTTTTGACGAACGCCAAATGATATCCAGATTGTGACCATCATCGTACATTCCAGTGTGTGTCCAACCACATCGGCTATTTTGTTCATCGTCGTTTGGTGCTTCAGAAAAAAGTTTGTGTTGTGTGATGCGATTTGCGTGAAGCACACAAAATACGTGAACGAAATAATCACTGATTGAAAAACACCGAAATACGACACGCGGATCGTCTTCCAATCTTTCAAACCGAAAGGACAAATACCGATTATTCTCCAGAAAATATACAATATTTTCCATGCCATCGTAGTCACGAGCGTGTGAAACAATGTATGTGGAAGTAAAAATGACAAACTAGAAGGATGCTGATGGAATGCTCGACCTTGAACGATCGATTTTATCGTATACTGTGTTGTAAATGTAAATTGGCGACACAGTTGATATGATAATTGAATGAGGATTCTCTACAATCGAACTGAACAAATAACAGAACTTGTTGAGCTTCTTGATTAAATTGATATCCTAAGCTCGTAGAGATTGAGCCTTAGTTCCGTTCAACTTCTTTTCATGAAAATGCTGACCATAAAGCTGCATCATTACCGTTAGACAGGTGCCCACTCTATCAACCATCTGGAATAAATAAAAAAAATGGAATTTTCGTCTTAAATGTATTAAGGGTATAGTTTTAATTTTATTATTCTTACCGCATACACATGTCTGTAGCAAACGAAGCAAGAGATTCTGGCCCAGGAAAAATCATGAAAAGGATGAAATTTTTGGTCTAAAATTATTGGTCTTATTGACCAAGATACAAACTAGACGACGATTCCTACTCATACTACACTTTTTACCTAGATGAATGACATGGAAATTGAATGAAAAAAAAACACATTGCGCTCTGGAGTCCTCTTCGATTTTACTTCATACTCATTGTCGATGATACACAGAGCAGCAAAATAACCGTAATAACTCAAACACCGAGAATATTATCACGTGGTTCAACTGCGCTCGTCGTAATCCATTAAATTAGTGTCGCACAGTCATCCCTCGGCGTAACCCCTTGGGTGCATACTAATAATTATGTGATTGAAAAAATTTTACCAGATACTTAGTCGCTGTTGTTGAAAACTTCAAAACAAAATTCCATTGCAAACAGAATTTCTTTTAGCATTTCAATAAGCTTAATACCACAACTCCCGTTCGAACATTTTTTTTTTCTAAATCGTCCAGTAATACAAATCGGCAAAGCTAAATAAAGACATCTTCAATGGATTTGCTGATAGTATTCGTCGACGTTATTGATCAGCGAATTGAAGCATGATTACGAAATACGTAGTTGCCGTTGTTATCACCTGCAAATCAAAACACCACTACGAGTGGAAGTTTCCTCAGCGATGCAAGTAGTTTAACTGTCTTTTAAACTTACTTTGTAAATCATCCAATTGTTCAGATTTACCAAGCCGAATAAAGACATTGCCAATGGATTTTGTAACATCTCGAACGAAAACATCTTTAATTTCTAAAAAATCAAACAAATCAAAAATGTTCCACGAATCATCGAGAATAATAATGAAAGTAAAAGCTTTACCGCGACTTCTCTGGTGCCACCGAAGTTTTCACAACTGATGAGCACGCCATGAAGAATATTTCCTGTTTTATTAGCCTACGAGTATAAAGGCTTACAATAGTGATTATTAAAAGTTAATTTTCGACTTTTAAATTGAGTTCAGGTTCAGTGAATCCCTGAATTCAATTATTACAATAAATATTAATATTTTTAGAAAATACCTCATTAACAGCAGATCCACAAACGTTGGATATAGCAAGCAGTATGAATAACGGAAAAAAGAGCCAGGAAATAAAAGAAAATGTGTAAAGCCAATCGCCAATAGTCATTGACAGATTCTCTTTTAGTGACATAAACATAAAGTAGACGTTGAGCATACCGGTCGATATATGAGCCATAATACCTAAGAGAACGAGAAGATCGAAATGCCGTTTTATCACATTTATCACTTCTATGAGCTCCCGACGCTGCTGAGAAATCATTTCGATAGTGCCTAAAAGCGTGCCTCGAATGTGGCTGCTTGAAAAAAAAAAATACATAATAAAAAATAGTACAATGTTGCACATTTTCTAATCGATTTAAGTATCACTAATTTACCTCGAATTACTGATCAATTCGGAACACACGTTGTCCCCAATGACATGACATTTTTTAAGATCGTGTACCATCAAAAAACGCACTTTTTCATTGACACGATAAAATTTGTGTTTTATTACGATAATACTCCAGAGAAAAGTTGTGACGGAGTTGAAAGATGGTATTCGTAATAAACTGTAACAGATCCATAGGACCGGATTGAAAGCGGAAAAACCAGAGAGTCCGAAATCATGTACAATGATCGACAGGAGCCACCCTCCGTTGACAAGGAGTAGATAATATCCGAGATTTTGAAAATGCTTCTCGTAATCTTCTGGAATATTGAGTTTTCTTGAGGTTTCTTCAGTTTCGAGGAAGCTCTCGACAATGAGTTTCAGACGATTTTGAAAAAATCCGTTAAACAACAATGTGAAGAAATTTTCGAGACCAATGTTTATCAGCTGAGTGCAATCGACGATTACCGCGATTGGTTTTTCGTCCGGGAGCAGAGGATTTGTTCGTTCTTTGAACACAAGATATTGTAAACAGCAATAAATAAAGCAAAGGAAACAAGCATAAAAACTGCTGAACAACGAAAATGTTAGTTCGTTATTCGTCGATAATCGCAGAGGATTTATACCAACAAATTTTCCCCAATAATACAACGCGAGAAAAGTTCGTGATCGTTCACTAGTGCGCTTCCGAAACTTCGACATTTTTTCGTCAACGTTACAAATTGTTGTCTCGACGCGGACTATTGACTGCTGTTTATCATTGCTTGTAAAGCACTCTGTGTGTCTTTCATTACTGTAATGGACCTGCGATGCCTCGCAACCGTTTCATTGACTCGGTATAACGATGTTGTTGAAATATTGATCCTTTCTACCACCAAATCGCTTTTTCTTTTTTCAACATAATTACAACATAAATCATTTTATCGTTTCCCGTTGAAATAGCAATTGACGATAAATCGTGAAGAATATTTCATTATATTGGCCTGAACGATTGTGATACAAAAATATATCAATTAATTGATATCAAAATAACACTGGCATAACATCAATAATATTTATCACCTTCTACATAGGATGTTCCATGACCAACGGTTATAAAAGTAGCAATTCTACATCGAAATATCGACAGAATACGCGTGTTGCTATTGTGCATACTGCTCAAGCGTTTGATGATGGTGAAAAAAAAAAACAATGTTCGATCTTGGAGAGGATCAAGTGTTTTTGGCAATATTTTTCCATCTTCAATTCTTCTTTTCCATGGCAAATTCTTTCCATCATCATGTACGTAAGTCTCATCTTTACCCTCGCTCAATTATATGAGAATAAAACAATAATGGTACGAAGATTTTTTTCTAATGTTAAAAATGTTGCTTTGTTCTTTAGAGGATCAATATCCACTTTTATTTTTCGTTGGACCCAATAAATCGTCCAAATTTGGTTGGAATTGGATGAGAATCACCAAATATGTGGTTATTTTTTCGACCATCTGGAAAAGAAAAATGGGAAGATTACGAATGTAATTTATTGAAATGTTTTTTTTTCCGGGATGAAAGATCGTACCGTTTGTAAGAGAGCTGAATTGAGTGGGAAAAATCCACATGCCGAAAATTCGAGCTTCTGATGATGTAATTGTAGAGAAAAAGATTTGATCGCGTCGTACATTCGTGAATCTGTTTTTTCTACTCGAATCTCGTGAATTAATTTACCGGCATATTTTCCCTACGAAAAAAGTATTCTCGTGCTTATTCTCTGTCATCAATGTCAATTGTTCAATGATAATCACTCGTTTTTTACTGTAATTTATTTTGTTGTACCTGACGACACGTCCAATTGCAAATAATTACGATAACAACCGTTGGAGCACTTTGCATAAATTCCCAATGGATGTATGAAAAAATTTGAACTACATCCGTTTTCCCTGGACGTTCAACTTCGAAGAAAATATAATAAAGCGTTGTGCTCAACACGATGAACGCAGACGTCACGTTGATGATCTGAAATTTAAATAAAAATTCAAAATTTCGACAAAATCGAAAATCCAGATGTTCCAAAATGTCCAAGTTTTCATTACCACTTTAGTGCATTTCGTCTCTGTAAGAGTTAGCTCCTTAACGAAGCTGGTCTCAGAAACAAGTTTATTAAATACAAAACATCGGATACGCGACTCACTTACCACGTTCCAATTGAAAAGAGCATTCACTCGTTTGCCCAATACGCATATATTGAAATGCGCTTTTGAAATGGCACGCAAATTTTCGGCGCAAACATCCGACGTGATTAAGATCTAATAAAAAAAAAAAAAAATCATTTTCTTTCAAAATTTACGTCAAAAGTCTGATGCGATATCAATGAATTATAACCTTTGGTGATGATGCATTAGCCCTCGTGACTATACCACTTATCCTCTCATTTATAGCAGAAAACTTTAATCCAAGCCAGCCAACGAGTACGACCAATATTGTCAAGTCTAATATTTGTGCCATTAATGGGTTTGTCCAAAGAAGCCACCGGAAACTGAAAAAAAAAAAACACGTACAATATAATGCCTCATTGGACATCAATTTTTAGTACATTCAATACCGACTCTTTTCTGGGCCATCTATAAAATTCATAGCCCATAAGAAACGTTACAACGATGAGTGTGGTCCAAACGTATTTTCGAATTGATTTTACACTGGACTCGTTATTACTTCGACAGCCTATTTTTTCCAGCACTGCTTCTTGGTCCGATATTTCGTTGAGAGTTTCTGTCAACTATCATAGTAGATTTAAATCATTTCCGCTTACCATTGTGAAGAAAAAAAAAAGAATATTTCAGCGTCAGAAAATGAATACTGGTATCACGATCGTGTGTTACCTCTTTAGAGCGAACGATACGCCAAAAACTGGTGTTTATCATGCAAAGCAAACTTGCTATTGACCGTATTGTTACTGTTATAGCAGTCATGGGCACGTGATATCTATTTTGAGATATAAAGAAGAAAATTAAACAGATCAATCGATTGTCAACAGAATTTCTTTTGTTTCATATATAATAGATCAAAATGTAACCTGTAATGTTCTCCCGATTCTAGAACTCTTAAAAAAAAGTTTACCAAGCTACCGCACATCAGTAGTAAACTGTAAGTCGCGTAAAATTTGTTCAATTTGTATCTTTCCGTTCCAATAGGCCCCGTAGTTGTCACTGGGAAAATACCAAATAACCGCCAAATCCATGCAACGCTTTCCAAAACTCCATAAAAATTGTATATTCTTGATCTTCCATACACCACTGGAGAATCGACCACTATAAGAGTTTTTTTAAATCAGTGATCGAAGTAATTAACAATAAAATAACAAAATAGTGTATTTATTTTTTATTTTTTGTAGAACATAGTCAAAGCTTCTGAAGGAATACTCGAAAAGAACGTTACTGACTCGTGAACCAAGGATTCCGCATTTCTGACAGTGTCGATGAACTCCTGGACGACCGTAGTCTGTCGTTAGTCGTAACGCTCGTATTAACGCGCGCTTTTACCAGACTTTGCACTTTTCTGACTACTCGTTTTCTCTCCCTCGACGTATACCTCCGGACGAATCCATTATTTTAATATTTTATACGTTTGATGTGACATCGCTACGAGATGACAACTTTGCTGACGAAAGAAATTATCGTGAGTGCATTAGAGCCTTAGAGCACGTCCATGAAATCGTCACTGTAACTTCGACTGCACTTGGCATTCTTATAATTCGATTTTTTTTTCTTTTTCATAGCGTTCTCATCTGTAGTGAAGATTTAATTCTCAATAAAAACCACAGATGTCGATATTTTTTTATTTTCAATTTCAAAAAATCGTTTTGAAGCTCCAAGATTCTAGTTCTCAGATCTTTTGATCAACATTTTTCAGGAGCTACGGTTATTTTGCAATCCTAAGAAATAACGCAAAAAAACTCATACAATTTATCAATCTCTACAAAGTTTTCGAACAGTTATCAGTATTGAAGAAAAAAAATTTCGCGTATTTTTTCACCTTCATGATTGTATGCGAGCTCTTGGAAGCAAAATATCGATTTCAAAAAGAATCTCAATTCATTGTTATGGTTGATATTGACTTTCGCACTTTAACGACGAATGCGTTTTTCAAACAAATGCATATGTCAATTTAGAAAATTTTGCGACGTTCGTTTTGATACGGAAAAATATCGATAATCGAACATTATTATATGCGTTTTCAACTCAAACAAATATTAAAAATAAAATATTTGGGTCCCAGAAGATCAGCCCAATTTTGGTTGAAATTGGATCAGAATAACTAGGTAAGTGGTGATCTTTGCTGCCAACTGTCAACAGAAAAATAACAAAAATTATCAGAAAAGATTATTCTTAAATAATTCGAATTTCGAGATAAGATTCCATTTTTTTGAGAATCTTGTTAGACGAAAGAAATTTTTTGTACCGTCTGTAAGAGCTCCGAATTGATAGGAAAAAAGCCACCGGCTGTGAATTCAAGTTTCTGATGATGCAACTGCAGCGAAAAGGATTTGAGAGCTCGGTACAAGTCTGAATCCGTATTTTCGACTTGAATCTCGTGAATCAGTTTTCCAGCCCGAACACTCTGTAAATTGAATTGCCATTATCTTTGATCTGTTTGAATAAATTTCTCAGTTTCATCATTTTATTCTACCTGATGAGATGTAAAATTGCAGATCATGACAATAATTATGATTGGAATACTGTGAAACAACTCCCAGTGAATGTAAGCAAAAATTTGTGGTATATCCGTTTCTCCTTTTCGTTCAACCTCGTAGAAAATGTGATACAGAGTTGTGCTTAAGATAATAAAGGCAACTGTGACACTGATTATCTGTAATGATAAAATACGCATCATTAATCGATCCATCAATTATTCGTTGCATATAAGCTAATCTATTTGTCAGTCATCATTTCAAATTAAAAAAAAACGAACCACTTCCAAGTCAAAGATACGATTTAGTCGTTTTCCTACGGCACACAGATTAAAATGGATTTCTGATATGAAACGTATTCGTTCAGCCCAATCATTCGAAGCTACAAGGACCTGCAACATTTTATTTCACGCTTTGAGGTAAAATCCTATCCTGGTGGCTAGTCCTACATGAAATGACTGTACACTGAGAAGAGAGTTTAGTTGAATGAACCAAGGCTTCGTAGAATACGTCGAAAGAAATATTTCGTTCATTCAAAAAATCGTTCAGTTGCACGAATTATTAATTTTATTTAACCAAACAAAGATACCAATTGAATCAACCAAATGAGATTGGTTGTCGTGGATTTTGTTGGATCAACGTAAGATATTTTTTCATTTAATGAAACTGATATTTAGTATAACAGAATATTACATTGGACGTATTTCACGAAGCTATTTGGTTGATTCAACTATTCTCTTTTCTCAGTGTATTGAAAACGTATGCCTATACTAATTTGTGACATTCGTAAAGATAATTTTTAACAAACGAATTGATTCCTATCAAAAACCGGTTATAACATATTTGCATATAATTAGAAAATTCAAATAATATTTATTTCAATGACCCGCGTAGTACTCAACCGCGCCGGAAGCTCTATCTCAACTCAATATTCCATAATATCTTATGGATTTTCACTAAGATAGATAATATTTATCGACCAGAAATCGGGTTTTTTTTTTTTTCTCTCCAAATTGGTCAATGATTGACCCTGAATTTTCGTGACAGCAATAAATGAAGGAAGGCAATAAATATTGTTTTCATGTGAATTCTATGATCTGAGTTACCACGACGGAAGGAACTGGTTGAGACAAAATTACCTGTGGCGATGATGCGTTAGCTCTCTTCACCACGATTCGTATTTTCCTGTTCAAATAGTAAAAGTCCAATCCAAGCAAACCAACCAAAGTTGTGAATACTGTGAGACTAGTCACTTGAACTAAGAGGCTAATGGCCCAAATTGCGTGTGTCGATGCGACACTGGATAACAAAAATTATGAAATGAATTACAGTGTAGATACATTTTTTATTAACGAAAGTATTTTTATACTCACATGGGGTTGTTATGGTGAATGCCAGTTACTTCAAACAACATAAAAAATATAACAGCGAAAAGCGACGTCCAAACGTATATTCGTACCATTTTCACGATGGATTCATAATCCGATCTGCAATTCGTTGTCTCCAAAATCATATTCTGCGCAGTAATGTGATTAATAGATTCTGATAGCTGAAATGAACACAAATTTGAAAAACAAATGAAAGGCCAATCATTGGTAGGTTTAGCAAAAAATATTAATCACCGCATAATAATTTGGCAGCCGATAAGCCGTTGATGCAACTACGCATAAAATGTTGCCGAAAGATCGTATTATAGAGGTACCAGACGATACTCGAAACGGTCCGCCTCTAAAGATTAAAAATTCATTAACAATTTACTCCGGCATGATGTAACTGAGACAGTAATACTCTCGAAATATAATGACTTGAAATAAAAATCGTAGTTTATCGCTACGTATGAAAAATTTCCCACGCATACTCCGAATACCAATAAACTGTAAACACCGAGGAATTTAGTTATATTGTATTTTTTTGTGCCGATCGAGTCTTCGGTGGCAATCGGAAATACTCCGAAAATACGCCACAGCCATGCTACACTCTCCAGAATGTCGTAAAAATCCCGGATCTGCGATCTCTCATCTGTAGTTCGTAAAATATATTTCTAATTCAATATTTATTTTTCAATCGAATTTAGCTGATGAAATATTTGTTCATGTTCATAGCAAGCTTCTAATTTTTCATCTCTCACTTACTCGCTATCCAATTGTTTTGTAATTTTGAGCTCGAGGCATCGGTTTGCAAAATTTTCGAACTTTTCTTGGGCATATTTTCTTTTAAAATTTTCACAAATTTTGTTTTTAATGTTTCTCGTAAGCACGCTTTTCTGGATCGCCTGGATCTCACACTTGTCTCGACTTAGTACTCAGCTTGATGCTTAAACGTTGATAATGCGGTGTAAACATCGGAAAATAAAACATTATTCCGAGTGCACTCGGACGAATCGAGGACTAAATGAAAAATTGCATTATTGCACCGTTCACTTCAATAAAAGAGGCTTCCCTACTGATTATCTAAATTTCATTATAAAAAAAACCGAGTCCCCAATGAGGAAATTACATTGTTCAATCATTGAGAGTAGCTCGATCAATGATTTTCATTATATTAATTGCCACAGTCCAGTTTTTATCGTAAAATGCTAAATCTTCACCTCTCTCTGATGGACGAGAAAAATTATTATTCTTCCCATGGTCGTTACAACTATGGACTAATGGTGGTGTATTAAATCACGTCAATTCGTTTCAAGAAAATCAATAAATCCTCTGCGTTGTCATCTCGAATAGCCATTTTTATTTCATCTGATACTTTTTTTTCTTCTTCGAGTTCTATAAATTTACGAACAAGTTTTTTTACTACAGCACCGGATCGTTTCGTTATTAGTAACACACTTTTCAGATTCCAATTTTTCGAATTTCGTAAAGAAAAAATTTAGGGATGCGTCTCAATGAACGGTTTTTCGAATATCATTGCTTATTTATTACGAAAGAGCGAAAAATGAAATGAACAAGTTGTTCGGAAAGGAGATCGTGGGGAATAATTTATTTTCATTCTCGAATAAAACAACTTTTTTCAGTCAATCTGTTTATTTCATCCTGATAATCCCTGAATATACGCAAGAGCCATCGTAGGTTTATTTTTTTATTTTTCGACGTCGAAAAAAAAAAAAAATGTAGCGCAGCTCGTTCAAAATGCTTTGTAGTCATTCTAAAATACATTTTTATTTATTTGAATAAAATTTTTTCATCACGTCGACGTGTTCATCTTCAAAGGGCAAAGAGTTTCGATTCACATTGTTCACATTGTTTTTACACTCGCGTTCAACGACTATTCAGCGAAAAACATAATTTTCTTTTTGTAGAATCTTCTGACATTCTTTGTAGAAGAATTATCACGAGAAAACTTTTGTCCGTAAAGAATTTGACAATAAATCGTGTCGGTCACAGAAAATTAATCCAATTTGGGGTTAAATTGTATGAGAATTACCAGATAAGTGGTGATTTTTCCAATCATCTGTGGTGTAATAAAATTTAAAAAATTATTCGAAAGCCTCATTTTAAAATCATTCACAGGATTTTTTTTGCGAGTAAAGTCGTACATTAACGAAACTGTTTTAACCGGCAAAATTCTTTCTTACCGTCTGTAATAGCGAGGAATCAATGGGAAAAAAACCACCGGCGTTGAACTCTAGTTTCTGATGATGCAATTGAAGTGAAAACGATTTAAGAGCCTGGTATAGTTCTGAATCAGTATTTTCTACCCGGATCTCATGAATTAATTGTCCAGCATAAGCACTCTGTGAATCGGATTGACATTCGCTGCATTTATCTCCGTGAATGAATTCTCCAATATTACAATTTCAATTTACCTGATACGATGTCAGATTACAGATTACAACAATAGTTAATATCGGAATGCTGTGGTATAGCTCCCAATTGATGTAAGCAAAAATTTGAGGTATATCGGTCGGTCCAGATCGTTGGACTTCGTAGAAAATGTAATACAGAGTCGTGCTCAAGACTATAAAAGCGATTATGACATTGATGATCTGCAATTATGAGATTTATATTAGAAATTCATTTCATAGATTATTTTCTGCAACGATTAACTTTCTATTTAGCTATATGCACTAGGAATACATGAAAAGTCAAAATTTACCACGTCCCAGTCGAAAATACGATTTATCCGTTTTCCTACTGCACATATATTGTAATGTATTTCCGAAATTAAACGTAATTGTTCAGCACAAACATTCGAAGTTACAAGAACCTGAAAAAAATTATTATTTCTTCATCCCCCGGGTCATACATTCTTTAGCAGACATGAAAATTACTTTGGGTGAGGATGCGTTGGCCCTTCTTATCACAGTTCGTATTTTTTTGTTCAGATTATGGAAGTTCGATCCAAGAAATCCCACCAAAATCATCAGAACTGTGAGGTCCATTGATTGCACTAACAATCCAGCGTACCAAAGTGCATACTCGGCCCATACACTGAAAAAACGTTAAATAATTGAAATTCATAACTGCATGTTTGGAAAATCAAAAATCGACTGAAATAATCGCATTTAGCACTGACTAGTCTTTGTTATGGTAAACACAGTTGATGTCATATAGTACTATAGATGAAACAGCTAGAAGCGAAGTCCAGACACATGCTCGAATGATTTTGACCGTAGAAGCGTAGTTTGAACGACAATTCATTTTATTTAAAAATGAATCTTGCTCTGAGATGGTGTCAATCGATTCCGATAACTGCATCATATAGCAATTCATCACTCACTCATTGTTATTTATTGTTTAATTGTGATTATTTTAATGCAATTACCACAGTGAGTTGCGGGATTCGAAAAACAGTTGATGCAAACATGCACATGATATTGCCAATCGCTCGTATCACGGTGGTCGCTGCAGTCAAACGTAACGGGCCTCTTCTAAAGACAAAATTAAATTGAAGATTTTCCCTTTCTAATTATCAAATTAGGATATCGATGATTATCAAATACATTTACCCGAAATGCGCGTCAAAGTTTATTGTGAAGTATATAAAATTTGCCACGCGTAGTGACAGAAGTAATACGCTGTAGGCAGCGAAGATTTTATTCGTTTTGTATCTCTTCATGCCTGCCAACTTCTCAACTGTCATTGGAAACACTCCGGAAAAACGCCACAACCATGCAACACTCTCCAGAGCATCATAGAGATCGTGAGTTCGCCGTTTTTCATCTTTATTCCCTGAAACAGGAAGTTCATTAGTTCAATGTTATGAAGGTTGCATAAATTTATTGTAAAAAGATATTTTGTATCGTATATTTTTATTATTTCTCACTGACCCGCCATCCAACCATTTTCTGCTTTTAAACCCGGTACGTTATTCTTCGGAAGCTGCAGATTTTTCTCAAGCATTTTTACTTTGACTCTCCAAAACTTTGTCAATAATGAGCTTTTTTAGAACGGTGTCGAATTACGGCTCGATTCAAAGATTTTTCCTACTTTTGATATTTAGCTTGGTGCTTCAATAGTGTTGGTATGATATTGAAGCATGAACTTGAACAGATAGAAAATTATAACTGGTAAATTCATTAGATTCATGACATTCGGTCAATTCAATTTATGTTCGCACTTGCTTTTATGCCCGAGATAAAAGTTTACGTTTAATAACTCTATTAGTGATAACCGAGCTCTAGAAGGTGAAAGAAAATGATGCAATCAATGAAAGTGCTTCGGTCTATCAGGTGAATGAAATTACATGTATTTATCAATTGACCTCGTGATCCATAAATTTCTGCTCCGTAGAATATTCTAAAATTGTCACTCTGAGAATTGTGACTTGAGACATTATTTCTGCTGTGAACCTAAATTTCTTTGTTGTAATCGGCATTTTTTTGGGGTGTGAATTTCATACATGTCTTGGAGTTTTTTTTTCATGTCCATCGATCACTTCACCCTCGGCAAGGTAAAAAGGAAAGAACCCTGGGCATTGGTAACGAAATAAAAAAATAAATTTTTGTTGAGTTTTTTTTATCTACCATGATGATCATCAGTGATAACTGTGATCAGATGATGAATGGATTCGTCGTTTGGTGAATGAATCTCGGTTTCAATAGCAATAATATACACTTAGATGTCATATATTCATGATTGGTGAGTGGTAAGTAAAAAACACTTAAGGTAGTTGGGAAGATTTTGACAGAGTTCAAAATGTTGTGCGAGGTCATCAGGCAAGACAAAGTGCGTTGGTACCGATGTCTTCGGTCTTTGGGAGCGGATCATGACCCATAAATTAATAATATTGAGTTGAAATGCATATGAGGATCTATAAGAATCGGGTGAATTGTCCGTAGATGCGAACGAAGGCCACCTGTCAAGTAAAATTGGAAGCTCGCTCCAAAACTTTGTTTTTTGCGAACGGTAGACAGCATCGAACCTGCAATTTTACTCGACAGATGACCTTCGTTTGCGTTCACGGACAGTCCTCGATGTATAGCTTGACCGGTAACAATTAAATGAGAGTAATTTTTATTAAAAATAATTTTATTCAAATAAGAGTAAAATATATTTTTATCTTATCTTTTATCTTCTAGTTATCTTTGTTTCCGAGCCTGTCACGTACGAACGCGTGCCGAAAAGGTGCAAATCATTATCGAAATACCGAACAAAAGATTGAGGTCGTATCGATGATGAATTTATTCGATGTAGTCGTGTCATCTTTTTATAAACAAAGTTGATTATTTTTTCTTCCAATTTTCTCTTATCAAGCAGCAAAATGTATTTAATTTTTCGGATCATAGTTTTAGTGATCGCTCGCCTGGTTATTCGCATAATAGAAATATCTCTCAACGCTTTTACGACATCGATAAAACAAAGAAAAATTCAATTTTACAAAACAAAACCAATCATGACACTCCTTCAATTATTACAATGTTCAAGAACCCAATTGGGAATGAATAAGTTCATAAGTTTATCGTCAGGAACGATATATTGTACTCGACGTTGATGTTCCGATTCGGATATATAAACAATAAACATTCTGGACTCGTATTAGGCCAAGTTATTATTCGTGCTGCTCAATTGAAATACATCGAGTTTTACAATGATCTTCATTATACCCGACAACATTACTCATATAATTTTCCCTTTATTCTGATCTTCTCTGATCATTTGAATAATACAACCTAAACACTTCGTACACAACACGTAATAATTTTTCTATATTTTTACCATATTTTATACTGCAGTAATATGTAATATACATTCATCTATTATTTTATTACAGACATATACATTTTTCTTTCGAACAAACAAAAATAGTCGTTGAAATGCCATAACTATAAAAAAATTTGGAGAGAGAAATATGTTTTCGACCCGATTACAGGTGAAGCCCAACTTCCAAATAATGACCGGCAAAGTCTTAAAATGTTACAACAAATGTGAGAAATCGGAAATTCGCTTGAAACTCAATTAATAAAATACCCTTTAATTTTTTTGTTTGCAATTTTTCGTGATTTGATTCAAAAAAATTACGATCATGAACGTAAAAACCAAAATGAACACTGTTCATTTTGCCCCATATTCCCCTATATATATTTTTACATAACAACTTTAATAAATGTTCTATTTCTTTTGTACATATAAATATCACAGCCTCTCCCTTAGCTCTTGGTTTTTTCCTTCTCTCTGAAAAAGTATAAATTAAAATTAATACAATTTCAGGCGATAAATGCAGGGGGGAGATTCGATTACGGACTAGGATCGCTCGGGGGCAGCGCAGTTCTGTAAATGCCAGCGAAAAGAAATTCTCCGAAGATTACATCGTAGATTATAAAAAGAAACGGATGATTTGCATCGAAAAATACAGGTTCCAGACGATCTGGAATGAGCCTTCTTGTAGCAGCTGCCTTTGCTACGTTCTCGTTAACGTCGAGTTTGGCGTAATATACGACCAACCCACCATGATCATTGTATTTACCACCATCCACAAAATCATCAAGATTAGTTTTGTCAGGTCTGTACACCTCTTCAATCGTCTCGTCTATGGTGAATCGTGGAAGCGATACTTGACATGCCGCTACCGACCGAACGCCCTTCAAATACTTCTTCAATTCCGATGATGCAGCCTCATTGTTCATTAATTTGTTCAACAATGTATCAAGACCGTCACTATTGCCAATTGAATTGGGGTTTGATGGCAGCAAAATAAACATCGAGAGCTCTGTGCCCTCGTAGGGCAATTGTAATAACTGGACTCCGAGCTTCTCCGATTTGACTGAAAACAAAAGAAAATCGATTTCGTTAAATTGTTTTAAAATTTGTCTTTTATTTGATGAAACGACAGATTCGGTGAAAAGTAATTGATATGTCCATATCTGGAGATGCGGCTGCGTCTTGACCTCAAGTATTAACCCATTAAGTCCCTTCATAGGATTCATTATGATAAATAAATTATTTCTAAAAAAAATTGACTCCCATGGTAAATTTTTCAATGACAAAAGATTTTCTTGTATATATTAATAATGTAATCGAATTAACCACAATCGACGTGATCAAAGATTTTTCAAATCTCAACTATTGCCAGAATAATGTGTATAAACGTAATATCTTACCGTAATGGAAATTCCCCATGAAATCCATGAAAGTTGCGCTAGTGTTTACAGTTCCATAAAAAGTGCCATTTCTGATATTTATCTCGTCGAAAGGCGTTGCCCACAGCCCTTTGAAATAAATAGAAGTAGCAAGAAGGAAATAAGTATTGGCAGAGATAGCATTCTCTAGAATGAGATCGTTCTTTTGACCCTTTGTTGCGTTGCTGATCCATTCGGTTATGAGATCTTTTGGACGATCAGGAAAATCGATATTCTCAACTTCGTTGCCAAACAAATCAAGCATACACTTGCGTAGTTTATCTCTCTTGCTAATCCACAAATGGGTTGCACTGTCGTACTCGTAATTCCTTGATTCATCTCCCTTAAAAAAAAAAAACAAAACGAAAAATTAATAATTTGAGGATTGTATGGTTTTAGTGTAGTTTTTTCAAATGATTAAAACACGAGTTTCTTACCTTCTTTTCTCTCTGCTGCTCTATCTTTCTAGAGTTATTATAAAATCTCTGAATATCAAACTTGGAAATGTGCCTCGGTATGCGAAGTATTTCTCTCAATGACGACTCCAACGTGCCTCGTGAACCAATGTAGACCAGTGTCAGTGTCTCGTAAGTATCGTAAGGGCTAAATAACAAATTCTTCTTTGGTACAGTCAGGGATATAACATTCAAGGCCGCAAGGGCAAAACTGAAACGAGCCTTGGTCATCGCTTCGTCCACCGACTTTAGATCCACATTTGTTGATCCCAGATTGGCAGGGAAACAATGGGCAGCAGATGACTCCTCGGTGATGACTGATATGTCTGAAGGTATCAAAGACTCAGCCATTGATGGCTTAGAAGGTGCGATGATGGTTTCAATCGTTTTTTCTGGAACGGTCAGGAGATCAGCAGTAGATGAATCAGGTTCGGGAGGTGTGATGATGATTCCAACTGTCCTTTTTGGAACAACCAATACCTCGTGGTCCGATGGCATTGATGATTTGTTTTTCCGATGAGAACGAATTTCGAACTTGACAGATTTGAATTCTTTCCAAATAAAACTCCTCACATTGGATACTATGAGAATATTGTACAGAATTAATTGATTCATGTTTGATTATTTTTTTCAATATTTCGAAAATATCATTGTCATTTCAACGTACCAAAATAAATGCTGAGGATGTAAAAAACAACTGATGTGCAAAGCTTCATTTCTCCGGATGTTAGTTCGGTTCTGATGTGGAAAAATATAGAAGCGCCCGAAAATGTTGGTACGTCAGAGTGCGGATAAACGTTTTTTTTCTTCTTCTTTTTACTTTTAATTTTCTTTTTAAATACTGGGCATTGAGCCGCTACCGAGTTCTTTGATGTACGAATGTAAAAAAGAAATAAAATTGCCGTCGTGGGTATGTGAACGACAGTCATATTCCAACATTGTGAGCTTCTATCTGTTGAAAGGCGATTGCGTTCGCATGAAATATCACGTTTTGGTATTAATATTTTAAATATTTTCCAAGAATTATCTCTTTCCAAGTCCGTTACGTCCGAACTCGTGCCGAAAAGGTGTTAATCATTATCGTAACACCGAGCAAAGATTGGGGCCATGTTGATCATTAAATTTTCGATTGAAATTTATACAGATTTATACAGAGATTACGGATCAAAGAAAGAACAATACATATTTTCTTCTTGATAACAAAGAAATTTATTGAAACTGATTCATCTCATGTATAAATATCAATGTTTATTTATTCGTATTTTATGCGCTGTCCTAACATGTTTTCGGGATGAAGAGTATCCTGTGTGTTATTTCAACACCTAAGACAAATAGGTGTTGAAACTCCATACAAAATTTCATGAAAATTTGTTTACCCCTTTCTGTAAGAGTAATGTGAGATCCGGTTGACAGAAGTATAGCTACCCCCCAGGAATCGTGCATTTTTTCGGGATCGAGACTATCCTGTGTGTTATTTCAACATCTAAGACACCTCTGTACAAAATTTCATCAAAATATGTTCAGCCTTTTCAGCAAGAACCGGTGATTCCAGAATTACGCTCCAGATATATTCCACAGAAGCCGTGCATTTTTTCATTATAAAAAGTGGCTCAGGTTACTCTCCGACCCATAAGCCACCTTCATGCAAAAAAATCACTTCGATCCGTTGCTCTGTTGTTAGTGAAAAAAAATAGGAATCCCACAGAAACCGTGCACTTTTTCAGGATAAAAACTATTCTGTGTGTTATTTCAACACCTAAGACACCTTCATCTCTGGCTCGATTTGATCTCGACTGAAACTCGGATTTTTTGTTTCATGTATTCACGTATTTTTTTGCCTATTCAAAAACTTTCATCAAAATTTACGTTCCCTTTGGGATTTGACAATAATCTATAAAGTTTTAAGCATTTCTTAGATGTTGTTAATACTGATTTCCAATAAAAATAGCGCCAAATAATTCTTTAATAAATTAATAAATTAAATTCAATTATTTTCTCGGCCTTTGAAATGAATTCGTGACTTTTTCTCAATCGGTGTAGACCGCTTTTGAACATTCATGTGTTTTCAAAAACAGCTCAAGAAGGAATAAAATTCTGAAAAGAATTTGCACGGGCTCAGAAAAATCAAGAATTCGATTCCGTACAAAGAAAAATAAATATTTCATTATTTCGTCAACAGATCTTTTCCAAACACTTGCTGATTACTCGTTCACATTATTATCGAAAATGAATTGTTTCAGCGTCTATAAAAATGGCACTTTTCCTGCAAATAGCAGAATTTGTTGAATTTGACCAAGAAAATAATAAAACCGTCGGTTTTTTTTTTTTTTTTTTTCAAAACCCTATTTCCCCATTGGATCCCATCACCGGAAACTCGCATTTTGCTCAGATATTTATGGCCTCTGGATTCTACGACATTGTAGAATGGTTAGAAATTATTCCGTTGTTTCTATCAGTAGATTTTTTGTAATCTACGAAAACTACGAGCGGAATTCGGTGTTTATAAACTGCCTCTGAACCTGGAGATCATCCGAGCAGTTTTTCCTGAATTTCTAGTCTATTATTTTCCTTGGAGAAAATAATCTTCAGCTCGGCCTGTCGAAAGATTGGCCCTCAACGACTTCCGTCGATGATTCTTTTCGCAGCCATGGTCTAAATTCTTCGCCAGTTCGAAATAGTTTTCCAACCGTGTATATTCCCATGACCATAAACACTGCTCCCAGGATTACGAAATATCCTGCGTAAATTTGAAACTGAAAAATAAACGGTCAAAATGAATCTTGTAAATAACAGTTCGGATGACTTGCATCGTCCAGCGTGTCTGTATGCTCGAGATTTGTTACTTTACCTGAGTTCGAACACCTAAATTGAAAAAGGTGTCACCGACGACGACGAAAGTCAACAAACTTTGTAAGGCCAGTGCCAAGAGTGTGTTTATTCCAAAAACAAGCCCGTAACTGTCATCGGACAAATTTTTCGCCACCTCAAAACTTGAATACAAGATTTTGTAAAATTAGACTAAAAGTGAAGTAAAAAATGAATATCGACGTATATTTGTCACTTATTAATTATTATCTTCAAACCTGGCAACTGTTATCATAGTGTGATAAATCACTCCAAAGACAATGTAAACTGCATACAGAATCCAAATATTGTAGTTTATAGAGCTCACGAAAAGCAGGAGAGCTTCAAGCAGCGAAAATATCGATAATAATATTTCTCCGATTATCGGCCAATTCAATCGGAGTTTTCCCACTATGAAAACTGCTAGTGCGCCTGTTGAAAAAAACAATTAAACAAATTAAGAGTGAATTTCCATCGCGTTAGGCTTTATTTAGAAATAAGAAAAAAACTGGTTTCGAATAAATTGATAAACAACTCAATCCTTTAACAATAAAATATGAAATTTTTGATTGTACGAATCTGTAGCGAAATTTACATTTTTAATTGTTTCAAATTCCCATGCAGACCCAGGCCAAGAAAATGGACAAAACGACAGAAAAAGCAAAAAATTGTTGTCGATCGTAACAATTGTATAGGAAATTGAATGATAAAAGCAATGATTTTCGTCCAATTCCGATTATTCAAATGTTAAGGCTATAAAAATAAATAACGTAAGAAATTTTTTGTGGGAACGATAATTTAAAGAGAATTTTTTATCAATTTCGGCAACACGATAAAAACGTATTTTTTGCAGATGAAAGTAATTTCCACGAGCATAATGTTTACCAATTATCGTATAAAGTGCTTCGACAGCACCATTATAAATTTCTGTATCAGCATCGACTGCGGATTGCCACAAAGGTTGAATATAGCTGATGACTTGTAAATATCCACAAGTTGCAAAAGCCCACCAGAAAGACCATTTGACAACGTGACAATTCGTATAAGCACATACGAAATCTTTCCACAGATATGCGTAAGCACGTTTAATATTTTTCGAAAATTTTGATCTTTCGCATACAACGCTGGATGGGAAAAATCGTGGTAAGTTTTTCAGTTCGCTATCTATTTCTTGGTTCAGACTTTCTGTCTCATCAGGTCGGTGGAAATAAATGGATTTTTTGACCGGAGGAAGAAACAATGCCCAGCAGGTCGCCAGAGTTGTTCCTGTAATGATAATTATCACACGTCATTTTCTTCCATAGAAATGGAGCTGGCTATATTGCTAATTTTGAAAAAAGAATGATTTTAAAAAAATGATTATTGAATTGAAAAAAATTATCTACGTATTTCTACTTACATATCAAAATAAGTTTACACGCACCTGCGAGAGTCAGATAATTCAACTGATGATAATCCAAGATGTGGAAGCTCGTTGTGAGTTGAGCAACAGTGCCAGATGCAAATCGTCCACAAAGAAAAGCTCCTCTGGTATAGCTCGATACCGCTTGATAACGGTCTTTGTTTACTTTGGCATATATGTAAGTATAATAAGCAACTTCGGTCGACATGAACAGTCCGTAAGTAAATTCCAAAAATTGCATCCATGCAATACTATTCCCCAAAATAATAACGATATAAGTTATCATTCCGGACAAGCCGCAAAGAATTATGACTGGTTTGTAACGCACAAAATCCGTCAAGAAAAAAACAAGAACGAGTGTCGCTAAATAACTGTAAGTTCCGACGGGGTAAACTTCTTTCATGACCTGAAAAATAGACCTCAGTTAACGTAATTTGAAATTTCCAGTAGAAAATAATGAATTTCTGAGAAAAAAAATGTTTGATATCAAAATAAAAGTTTGATATTGATCTGAAAATCTCAACAAATTTATTTTAATTTATTAACACATTTTAATAAATATACTCCTACATTTTGTTCAAATACGAATGAATTTTTGAGAAATTCGAAGAACTATTATTAGATTAGATTAGATAAGAAGAATTATATTAATCCAACCATTTCTGGAAAGTAATACTAAAGAATCTACAGCAATCTTCCACTTCAATTGGAAATGTTTCATCATGTTAGAAAATTTTCTTGAATTTCATGTTGAAAAGCAAATAATTTTTCAACATGTAAAATTATTACTTTACGATAGTCGAGATCGAGAAATTTAGGCAACGAGTTTGACAATATTTCAAAGGCCAATATTCACTGAGGAATGAAAATTGTTGACAGAAGAATAGATGAAAAATGATTGACAAAAAGTTACCAACTTGATCGATGGTGAAGTTTTTTCCTCCTCTCGTCAAATAATCCGTAATAAAAGGCTCGTTCGGACGAAATTCTTTGAGAAATCCGAACATGCACAAAATCATTGTAATTGGTAACCAACCCATATTTTTGTACCAATCTGTATTCATGTTTGCGATAATTTTCACCGAAATTGCCGATTTAATCGAAAAGTGATGAGTTCAACTTTGCTTATTTATTATTATATTAGGTTTTTCAGTATTTTCTTTTTACATGACCGACTGAAAATATTTTCTTGTTTAAACACATCAGCTGTTTTTGGAGCACGTGTGCAACTGAGAAAATTTGCGCGGCAGATTGGCATGCATGCGTCGATTCGTTTGCTCTACAAAATTATCTCTCACATCGCTCAGCGTCATAGATTTTAACACGAGTTCTTCGTGCCGTCACACGCGCAAACATATATCTAGTTTTCCTGAGAATTTTAATTAGAAACATGTTCGAAACGGTTATCATAAAATCAGTTCCTTCTGTCACGTGTTCTTCATTCAATATAATCTAGAATCGCGGTAGCGACTCGAGACAAGTTACATTTATAAAAAAGAATTCGCTTCAATAATTTTTTTACCGGAGTTATTATTATTATTACCACGAGTGCAGTTAAGTATGAATCATTGAATTATAATAATATTGAAACGCGAACTCTCGTTCTGCCAACGGGACCGAGAGAGGTGGACTGCACATGAATCCCTGCTCTGTCCATACAGTCCATTCTGGCAATAATATAGGGTGGTTCATCATTTTCGCGCGATTTTATCGTGTGTACCAAAACCGCCGACGTCATGGACGTGAACTTGGACATGAACTTTTCAAAAGTTTTCTGATTTCAATCGTTTGTGTGCCGTTTGTAGAGTATTGTGAGAACAAAATAAACGCTCGTGAGATGAGTTTATCGCAAAAAATCAAAAATAAAAATTAGCGTGAAGTTAGCGCGCCCATTCTACTTTTTTAAATCAAATGAGTCTAATTGTACGTAAATCAATGCGAAATCGTTTGTAGAACATGAATATTACAATAAAAATATTTGTAGGACGCATATTTTTATGAAAAAGCAAAAACAAAATTTGCACAAGTTTTTCCGAACCAGTCAAGGAAACTGGTGTGTACCATACGGGTCGCAACTGATTAGAAATACATGAATCTTGAAGGTTTTGAAATGCTAAAAACGATAAGACTGATTCATAAATGCGAAAGTATATGGATGGTCTGTTGAACTGATTCAGATGTTACCACTGCTGGTCTATTCCTAAATTTTATTTTATGAAAAGATTATATAAGAATATTTTGGAATGTTAAAATGGAAAAATTCTACCGACCAAAAAAAATACAGTAGTATTCATTCCTCATTTCATCAATCAATCCACGGTCAGTAAGAGAAAAAACATTTTATCCTTCAAAGATTAACGATTGAAATGGAAATCGAATTCTTTCAAAAATAATAGTTCAAATCAAAGAAAGCCCAACAGTTTGATACTGAAAATTGCTATGCACAGAACTGAAACCAATAAAAATTATGGAATTATGTACTCACTCGTCGATGTCTTGTTCCTCTCCTCAATAATGAACCTACCTTTGGCAAAACCGGAAAAGTCCGCAATTCCGAAATAGTCCGCACAGTTAATATCCACTTCCGTTGCAGGACACTCATTGCAGTTGATTAATTTCCACTCGATTTTTCCCAAATCCTGCATGATTTTGAATTCAAACGAGCAGCAGCAGCGTCGTTTTTCCAACGTTGAAAACGATAGTTCATCACAGTTCAAAATTCAAATGCACTAATTCACACACCACCAATATTAACTTTTTACACTTCCGAGATAGTAAACGCGTGATTAAGACGTCAAAATTTTTTTTAATTTCCACGTCAACAAACTCTTGCACGCGGAATAAAAAAATCTATTCAATATTTCTTTGTTCCGCTAACTCAAAAAATGTATTTTTCTTGTAGCAATAAACTTTCTTTTCGCAATTGAATACGGTCGGTGACGAGTGACAGAAAGTGTAATGGCAACTGGTGCCACAGTTTCGTGGAAAATCGTGCGTGCTCACGTGGGTGCACGCGTGCACGGGCGCTAGCGTTCTATTGTACTCTAGCAATTGCGATAGTAAAAACTATTCGCAATGCTGTACAATAGCTGCGGTTATACAAGCCTTGCGTGCATTGCGTTGCGTTGCACCGTTTGCAGCATCCGGGTTATATGCATGGACCTTGCCTGCGCGACTTCGATATGCGATACAGAAACTGTATCGCGTTCGGAAACAGCAAACTACAGAGTAGATTTATAGCTTTCGTTCCGTTATTCTTGCCGACAATCCCATGGCTTTACGGCCTGCGTGCATTTGGTGCTTTGCGTTGCGTTGCTCGACTCGCATGTATGGTTGCATCTTAGCTCCGCTTACGAACACGCGTGCGTGCGAGCATACACACGATTTTCGAAACTATAACACAGCCGACACTAGACTGTCTGTCACTCAAGACCCTTGCTCACGCTGCCATTTATCGTGATTCGGTCAAATATTTAAAGTAATTCGTCCTCTAATTTAGCACGAAAAATAATATTGTGGGCAAGAGGCTTTCCTACCGGCTTATCGCTTATCACGTTGCGAGAAGAAAACTCGTTGATGGAAGAAAAAAAATTGAAAATTCATTATGATTGACAAACGAAAGAAACAGAAAAATCGTGTTTTCCGACTCTAATATTCGTTTCATAGTTTGTTCGTGCATTGTTTGTTTTCGAGAAATCGCGCATTTTTTTAACCTCCAATTAACGGAAATCGTAATAAAGAATTATGTGAAGTTTATAGGTTTGGATAGTTTTAATTTTTTTAAACATGATGGAATAATGAATTGTCCATCTTCGACGTGTGGCAAAATCGTTCGAGAAACTGGCAGACTAACACTAGATTTTTTTCGCCAAATGAGTTTACATACATATTGCACTCGCGACTCGCACTATTATTCAGAATTCAATAGCACTGATTTTAAATCAATATTATTGTTCACATTTCCGAAATTAATAGTCAGCACAGTTAATATCCACTTCCGTTACAGGACACTCATTGCAGTTGATTACTTTCCACTCGATTTTTTCCAGATCCTGCATGATTTTGAATTCAGACGAGCAGCAGCAGCGTCGTTTTTCCAACGTTGAAAACGATAGTTCATCGTAGTTCAAAATTCAAATGCACTAATTCACACAACACCAATATTAACTTTTTATACTTCCGAGATAGTAAACGAGTGATTAAGACGTCAAGATTTTTTTAATTTTCGCGTCAACGAACCCTTGCACGAAATAAAAAAATCCATTCAATGTTTCTTTGTTCCGCTAACTCAAAAAATGTTTTTCTCTTGTGTCAATAAATTGTCTTTTTGCAATTGAATAAGGTCGATGACGAGTGACAGAAAGTGTAATGGCAACTTGTGCCACAGTTTCGTGGAAAATCGTGCGTGCTCACGTGGGTGCACGCGTGCACGGGCGCTTGCGTTCTATTGTACTCTAGCAATTGCGATAGTAAAAACTATTCGCAATGCTGTACAATAGCTGCGGTTATACAAGCCTTGCGTGCATTGCGTTGCGTTGCACCGTTTGCAGCATCCGGGTTATATGCATGGACCTTGCCTGCGCGACTTCGATATGCGATACAGAAACTGTATCGCGTTCGGAAACAGCAAACTACAGAGTAGATTTATAGCTTTCGTTCCGTTATTCTTGCCGACAATCCCATGGCTTTACGGCCTGCGTGCATTTGGTGCTTTGCGTTGCGTTGCGCGACTCGCATGTATGGTTGCATCTTAGCTCCGCTTGCGAACACGCGTGCGTGCGAGCATACACACGATTTTCGAAACTGTAACACAGCCGTCACTAGGCTGTTTGTCACTCAAAGCCCTTACTCACGATGTCATTAATCGTGATTCGCTCAAATATTCAAAATAATTCATCCTATAATTTAGCACGAAAAATAATATCGTGGGCAAGAGGCTTTCCTATCGACTTGTCGAATATCGCTTGCGAGAAAAAACTCATTGACAAAAGAAAAAAAAATTTTAATTCATTACGATTGACAAACGAGCGAATTGTGTTTTACGACCCTAATATTCTTTTCATAGCGTTTTCGTGCATGGTTCGTTTTCAAGAAATCGCGCATATTTTTAAGCTTTTATTTTCGTGCATTTTTTATTTTCAAAAAATCGCGCACATTTTCAAGCTCTAATTAACGGAAATTGCGATAAAAAATGATGTAAAAATTATAGATTTGGATGGTTTTAATAATAAAAAATGTTATCACGATTTTCCGTTTTTTTATTATCCATCGTTGTATTTTTATTTGGTTTAACGACAATTCAGACCGTTTAAAGTATTTTATATAAAGATTTTCGTCATTAACACCGACTCTTATTCCGCACTCTGTTTTATAAATTTCGTTGCAATCAACGAACGATAATGCGCGGTATTGCACTAGCCGACCGATGCTAATGCAACTCTCTCCGCGCGCGCTACTTGCCGCCCCGCCCCGCGTCCCGCGGGCGACTGAATGAACGCGAGTCCCTCGCTCGCTCCCTCGTTACCCCGCGCATGATCCAGTCCTCGCGCCTGCCCCTTCCAGTCGCCCCGGCGTGAGCTCTCCCCACCATCCCCGCTACGGAGCGGCTTAGCAGGCCAAGCGCGAGAGCGCGTAAACGTAAACACAGAGTCGAGGCCGTCGAGGCTCCACGAATGTAAACAAACCAAACAAGCTAGGGACATTCATTCGCCAATATTTAGCGATCACATTTTCGTGCACCGTATAAATATTCATTCAGTAATATTTTATAAAAATTTAACAACGTTTTATTCTTTCGTTTTCTCAACCCATGAAAATGCCGGTAGCAAAAAAAAGACCGTCAATCGGAATTTCATTCAGTTTTTTTGAATCTAGGAAGATTCGTTCCGAGAAAAGTCCGCACCGGAACTTTTAAAGTGCCCAGAACCTATGCCCGACTCTATTGACTCATAAAATTTAAAAAATAGAATGAACAGGCTAACTTCACGCTAATTTTTATTTTTTATTTTTTCGTGACAAACTCATTTCACAAACGTTTATTTTGTTCTCACAATACTCTACAAACGACACACAAACGATTGAAATCAGAAACCTTTCGAAAAATTCATGGTGGGGAGCCAAATTTACACCTCTGCCGACGTCCGATGCACACGCACGTCGGCGTGTGCGTCGGACGGATAGCGTGTGCAAAACTTTCAAAAGTTTATGACAAACAATGTGAAATTTTCTATTCCTTGCCATAATAAGAAACGCATAAACTGTAGGAAAATTCGATAAAGAATATGTCAAATCTAGAACCATCTAGAACGGTGAATCTTGCCAACTGTTCTAAAAATGTCTTTCGAGTCAAAATTTTCATATGAGAATGCTTTATCGGTATCAAAGTTTACAAATTCTTTTGACCTCCAACTAGTAGCGCCACTCACGGCGGCTTCGCGAACTACAAACTTATCAACATGCCGGATGTGACGCTACCGTAACACAAAACTGGGAGTATCCCCATGAAAAAAACAAATTACCTCATCACTGATATTTGTGATAGAAAATCTCGTGACACTATGATTATTACTCAACAATTTTATTCATTATTATAATGAAGACAAAAACTTATCGAGGTCATAAATGTTCATTGATTCTTGTTTGTACCAATAGATGATGAGGTAGAAAAATCAACGAATAAAAAAGATCATTAACAATCGATAATCGAATAATAAAAACTCAAGTCCATATGCACCGCCGCGGCGGGAGTCATGTACACGTGAATGTGTAGGTACATTACGAGTGAATACATCTGTATGATGTAGCGAAGCGAAGCGTAGTATATGGCGTTGTATTGTGCGCGCAGTCAGTGAATACTATTACGTTATCGTATACACTTCTCGTCTGTATACTATAGCAACATAATAATAACATATCACAATCATTCGTATAATTTACGAACAATACTATTTTACTTTGCTACGTGACGCGCACCATCGCGAGTTATTCGTACGTTATGACATTGTGAAATTAAAAACCATGCGGAAGGGAAAAACTGATTTGGATTTTCGTCCAAATACATTGAATGAAAATAAACGTGTACTTTGTGAATTAAGGAATCGTAACAAGGTAAAATAACATTTGTTGGGAATTTCCATTCAAGAAATACTCCAGAAATCGGAAAAAAAACAAGGTATATTTTCAAAACATTTTGTCCTATGATTTTACAGATCGACCGTAAAAGTCTCCACGAAACAAACAAACTCATAACGAAATTCAATGAAAAAAATGCTCGTCGCATTTCACAAAACGCTAAAGCATCACTTGGTACAAAACAGGAAAAAATCGTGAGTTGTCAAATTTATCTTCTCTTTTCATCTTTTCCACTAACAATGTCATTTTATCATTCCTTCTCGTGATACTTTCATCATAACCTCCAATTTTCTATACTGTTTTATTTGAGAATCAGATTTTATGGTTATCGTTTTGACAATTATTTTCTGCACAACTTTAGCGAGACCAAAATACATTTCTATGACAATCACTAAAAGAATTTCCTGGACTTATTCCAATGGAAATAAAATGATCCAATGACAGAATAGCAGAGTTGAACCATCATATAAATAGATATCACTGATCGAAGTATCAAAAAATTAAATGCTAGAAGAAAAATTTATGAATAAGATATCGAAAAAAATATTATGTCAATTGTTGCATTGTTGGAAAATGAAATCCCTTTCTTCCTTTTTACCTCAAAAATTAATATCAAAAGTATAAATTCCTTGTGCGACCTTCGGACCAATTTTGACCGAAATGTCAACAAGAAGTTGCTCATATTAAAAAGTCTGTAAATTCTGTGCATATCTCATGACTGTTAAAACATGTTTACCTTCCTTTTCTAAAGATGAACTGGAAAAAAAAGAAAAATACAGAAAGTCAACGAATAATAACAGAATAGTAGAGTTTTCATGAGAAACTTTGATGCGGTAAAATAATTTAACTATTTTGGGATTACGTCGGTCCGTCTCAACAACAAAAACTGCAACTCACTTTATTCGTAAAAAAATCAATTTACAACTTTTCTCATTAATTTTATATTTCAGCAAACGGCGAATCTTTATGGATCCATAGATGGATTTCCGGCAGGTTCATGGTGGGGAATCCGAATGGACTGTGCAAGGGACGGTGTTCATGAGCCTTTCAACGAAGACATTCAAGAGGGTCCTTTTGGCGCAGCGTCGTTATGCACGTCGCATTTGAACATGTACAACGACGTAGATCTTGGGGATTTTTTAACGTTCACGGCGAACGAGTTCACGTGCGGGAAGCAGAGTGTTCATCCTCTTTTACAAAATTATCAGAATCAGTTGCCTCTGAGATTGGTGAGAAGCTACAATCTCACAAACGATTACGCGCCAAAAACGGGCTATCGGTACGACGGCCTATACACAGTAGCGGCTTGTTGGATCGGCGTTAATTCGGAATCGGAAAAATATTACAAATTTGCCCTGGTGAGGCTGCCGTTTCAAGATCCACCGACGTGGACATTGTCTCGAAAATCAAGCTCTCAAACAAGTAACTGCAAAATTCGTAGCACGAACAAATCGATGAATGATCATTCGAGCGATTCCCAAAATAAAGTAAACGATGAAGAATCCAAGAAGAATATTCGCCACAGATCGTTGATGACCAAATGCTCGTTACAAAAATCGAGTATTTCGAAACGCGAAAGCACGATAGTCGAGAGATGCATATCAAAAAAGTCTGACGGACAATCCTTCGGCGGCATGGTCTCTGTACCTTACACCGAATCTCCGACCAGCAATAACCGTCTCCTCGACAATGGTTCCTCGAGTTCGCCCGTGGCCCGATTTCAAAGTACCAATATTTCGATACGCACAGAACTTTACGATTCGTCGAACGTCGTTAATCAGGATACGAAAAAAAATATACCCATGACTTTTTGCCGTACTTACAAAAATTCAAGATTACCAGCACTTCCGATCAATCTTTCGAACGTCGTCAACCTGAATCTCAGCAACTGCGGCTCTTGTCCGAAAGACAATGCCCAGGAATCGCTCATTCAGTCACGCTCGGGAATCCCTAAATTTTCTAGCGATCGACCGCCGAGCTCCGATCATGTTGTCGATCGATCAACTCCGAAAATTTCAACGATAGAAGTCAAATCGAATTTCGATAATAATCGAATTTCTAGCCCGACGATAAATCAAACAAAAATTAACAGAATCGTTGAAAGTTCTAACGAACCGAGAGAAAATAATGGCCTTGAAGAACAAATTCACAGTGAAAGACTAGCGGAAACAGCGCCTCAAGTCGATGCCCAAATCACGGCAGATTACGGTGACAAAGATCAGCAAAACATTGAAATATCCGTGTCCAACGAAGCGAAATCTTCGGGAGATCACGATAATCTATCAACGCCGAGAAACGAAATGGCGGAGGAACAAGTTTCGAAAGAAATTCACACTGATATCGATTCTCTGACGCCTGATCAGATGCTGAATTTCATTGTCAAACAGAAGTATCATCCGAGAGCAAAATTGTTGATCGGAAGTGTGATCGGATTAGCTACTGGAGAATCGACGATACTAAGAGCCTACGAATCACTGATTTCACGAAAAAATCGTTGGACTCAAGAGAAAAATATAAAATTGGAAAAAAACGATAAAGAAAAGTTGCAGGGTACAGAAGAAAAATTGGAGATCGTCGATTCTCACGATTACAATAGCATGAGTAAAAATTCTGCGAACGTGGAACGTAGCAAAGAAATAAAAGTATCAAAAAGTCTCCCGAGCAATAGAGTTTTGAGAGAGAACAAAGATCGTCTTATGAAAAAAATGACACTGCGTAGAACGAGAGTGTCAAAAAGGCTAACAGGGACCGAGAAAAAGTCCAACTCGAAGAATCTCAGAGGAAAAACTTCGAAGCGTTTGATAAAATCGAATCGTTCGGAAGTTAAATCGCAACAGCAGTTTTCAAAGTCAACGATATTTAAAAAATCGCAAAAGCGCGTTAAAAAACGTCGGGGGGAACTGGCGAATTTGGTAATCGATGCGAACATCGGACCGTTGATTCGTGGACCTCGAAACCGAAGATTACGTTGTAAAACCCATATTTTTTCTAAAAACATACACGAGAATGGTGAAGTACCGAGTTGTTGTGCCAAAAAAGTCGCTGACGTTACGAGAGGTGGTAAAAAAGAATTAAGAAGGGACGAATTGTCGATGAGAAAGACCAAAGTTTCTAGGATGAAAGCCCAGATAGCCGAGTCTCGTTTCGTTGGTACAAGCAAAAGAGTGATGCTGCACGAGACTGATGAAAATTGTTCCAGCGAAGCTAGAGTCCGGAACAATTTCCCGGATAAATTATTGGTAAAAAAGATGAAGCTAGGAGAGGAAAAGTCTACCGAGGATCTTACAGCGAGAGAAGAAAAAAGAAAACTACCACGTGCTAGTAGCTTAAGTCGAGAAGCAACAGAATCCAACGGATTCGTTAAAACAATTTGCAAAAATTTAAGAGACAAAAAGGTCGAAACGACGAAGATAAAAATGATGGATGTTGCGACGCAGTGTTCGACGTTGTGCAGGGACGTGACGACGTCGATCGATCGTGAAATAATCAGCAATCGCTTAAATCCCATAAAAATCGAATGGATCGACGTCGACGACGTCAAGTCCGAAATATTTCAGGACAACGACGACGTTAGTGAGGAAAACTCGGTGCACGAGACGATATCCCAAACTGACGAAGGTCCGTTGACGTTCGACCAAGGATTATCAGCATTTGTTCCTGTGAATACGTCAGACGGAGATTTTCGAATTGCTCGATTGAGGTCGATAGGTTTCAAGCCTATTCGACCGGACGGTATATTCGAGCACAAAAAATCTCAGCTGAACAAGTACAAGAAAGATTGTCCGAGTACAAGCACCGAGAATTTGTGCGAACCGTCATCGATAACGGTGCGCGAAGTTGATGAATTATTCAACAAGTACACCAGCGAAGAAACCACTTCGGTCGCTTACATGGACCATGAATTACGTTATCAAGATATCGAGAACGAGGAAAGAATATTTTCTAGTAAAAATCGTCGTGTTTACGCCACTGCAAAGCGAGGAAGAAGAATGACAAGAATGAGAAATGATAAAATAGGCAGAATCGAGGATACGAAAGATCAGAAGAGTTCTACGAACGAAGAAGATTCTGACACGCCTTGGCACGGTTGGAAAAAAAATGTTAAAAATAAGCAAGCCCAGTGGATCGGCTGGTAACCGTACTCTCTATATACGACACACAGCAGAGCCTCGTTATTTTGTTATAAATTATAAATGCATATTTATAAATATAGAAAAATCTGTGATTATCAGCGGGTTAAGAAGAGATTTTATATAGCCAGAAAAAATATGTAGATATTGATTTATGAAAATGTTACTAACAACGGCCACAACTACGGCAGATTTTTCATAGCTCTGTTTTGAGGTAAGAGTCTCGCCACCGTCACGTTGATGATCGGTATACAAAAACTTGGATATAAATTGCGGAATAATCTAATAACGGTACTTGTTACGTCTTACAGGAACCTCGAAACATACATTTTTAAGATAAATGTTTAACAGAAAAAGTTTGGAGTTTCCAAAATTACCTCGTTTTCCTATCTAACATACTGTACTAAGGCGTGTTCAGGAAGTCGCTATTTGCTCTATAAACGCTAACATTACCATTGAATTACTATATTTTGCATTTTTAGTGCAAATAGTGACTCCCTAAACACGCCTTTTGGATGGAAATATCTTTGAATCTAAGCGATCAAAATGCTGATAATTTTTTACCAAACTTCCGTCACATGTTTCTCGATAAATGAAAATGAAGAGAAAAATCTGTAAAAAAAAAAAAAAAACTATCGGAATTATTGCGTAAAATGTGAAATCTTATGCCGCTTCCCACGTGATATCTCACGTAAAACTGTGCAATCTTCGATTTCCAATATCTCGAATATGGAAACACGAATCTTTTTGAAATTTTGCATATCCTAACATAATAGTGTTTTGAATAACTTATCGAAATTTAGAAAAAAAATTTATACATAAACGCTTTGACGAGACTGTACCTTAACTTTTGTGTAGCACGATTATAAGTTTGCAGTGTCCCAGGCACATTGTTTATTAAAAATGTATGTAGACTTCGGATGATCACTGTTGACACAGAATGAAATTTAGCATTTATATATATATATATATATATATATATTTTTTTTTGTTTCCATCAAATTGAGATAAAAATATTTATTTGACAAATACAGACTATTATTTTTTTTTTTTTTTTTCGAAATTTTCTTCACACGAGCCAAAAGAAATACGACATTCGAACGTTACGTACCCATCAATAGGCCAAGTAGAATTTACCATCGGGATTTGCGAGACTTTTCAGTATTTAAGGCTCTGAATTACACGGTGACTGACGATCTTGTTTTTTTCTTTCTTTTTTTTTTTTTTTTTTTTTCCTTAATTTAATACAGTAAAACCAGCTTAACCAGAACTCACCTCGGTGCTGAGATTCGAAACTGAACGCAGAGCTTTCTCACCGGATTGGAAAAGTATTTATAAGTAAACATATATATTTCTGTGTGTACCTTGATGGAGATGGAATAAAATTTTGTATGAATTTTTTTTATATACGATAAATTTAGAGTTTTTCTCGATACTGTTTTTTGCTTTTGTTATTATGGGCTCGGGTGAGAAAACATGAACAGCACCCGGATATAATAGTTATCTTTTAGTTTTTTTGTTTCTTCATCATCGAACGTAAATCACTGCTGTGTGTCGAAGGGACACGATGCTTGGCAAAGAACTTATTTAATCTTTTTTTTTTTCGATTAATTATTAAATACAATCTACTATATTAACGATATATACATATATTATTATTTCGTATGTATATATATGTTTATATATATATACATATATTTATATATATTTTGTTTTAATAGGACGCGAAGGTAGTTGAGTGGCTCGAAGCTGAAGTTACGTATCATTTTTTTCGTCTTTCTTTTCATCGACCAATTAATATTTTTGTATACCTCTTTCTTTTTTTTTTCGTGTACATACGGCAGTAGTCGATACATGAGTTTATCAAGTCAAAGAAACAATCGACTGCTAATAATGAATGAATCGTAGTTCGTGGAAATGAAAAATATTTTCAAATTGGAAAAGTGAAAAAAAAAAACCAAACAGTTTGATCCAACTTTTCAAATTTACGTACATATTGTTTAAAAAAAAAAAAAAGCGTATTATGCGAATCGTGAGAAACTTCGAGACGTATCGATTAATATGGTTATAACAATTAAGTACGAATGATGTTTGTACAAGTATTAAAAAAAAAAATTATGACGTTCTTTTCGTAAAGACAAATGATAAATGGGAAAAGAACTTATTTAACCGAGGAGAAAAGTCTTCACGATGTTTTGTATATAGTAAACGTGTACTATATATCGTTCAGAATTATTTATGAATTAAGCTTAGAGTTTAAAGTGTCGAGCGATGGCAAAAAAAAAACGTCGGTATGCACAACAATTAAAACACCGTAAAAAATCCCGCGTGAGCATTAATAAAAAATATCTTCTACGCTATTCTTGTATTCGTGTAACATAATTCATATGTATTTAACATGAATAAAAACGTCACGATTTTTATGATGATAATATGGGCAATGGGCTTTTTTTTTTCTTCTTTTTTTTTCTTTTTTAGTTATGCAGTTTCTTTGAACTTTCTACCCTGCCGAGTTGGACGCTTTGCGGAGTCTCTCTTTTAAATCTTTTGTTACAACTTTGAAAATACAACATAAACAATATGATTTCCATTTTCCTGCTTCGTCATCCTCTTCGAGCACGAATAATCCTTGGCTGGACTTCGTTAAACGTTTTTTGTCCCACATTTAAATGCAACATTTTACGAGACCATTTATATTTCTCTTTATCATTTCAAATATAGCGAGTCTTGCCGTTTTTTTTTCAATTTTTTTTGTTTTTCAGTTTTTGCGAGTAAAAGCTTCTTATCAGAAATTTGTCAAAGTTTTTATCTCGCTCTTTTTTGTAAGTTTTGTTTTTGGTTTTTCTTCTTTAGTTTACTGAAATTCATCATCGCTGCTCAATAACATAGTTTTTTCGTTATAATTTTGGGAGATGGTGGCAACACGCTGATGCGATGTGTTGCGCCTTTGAGGCGGTGGCACCGGCATGTTTTGCGGATCGTCCGGATCGAAGCTCGACACCCTCATGCCTCGTTGACTCTTGGTGCCACCTGATTGATTACATTTATCCACGAATTATCGTCATGTGTGTTCGACTATTATCATTTTAACATAATTAAATGAATAAACAATAAAAACGCATCGTTACTCCTCGCATTTTTTAAGAGCATCAAAATATATTACAACGTTATTACAACTCGTGGAGTAACGACACCCCTTATAGATAAAAATGCAAGTACATGTTTGTCTTTTTTTTTTTTTTTTCTTTTATATATATTATAAATAAAATGCAGTAATCGCTTTGTCGCGCATGCAATTCGATCGGGGCAAGGAAATTGGAATGAATGGTATCAAAGCTGCGAGGATATTTCATGCAAGGTATTCAATATCATTTATAAATTATATCTTACTTTACGAACATTCGGACATTCATATTTTCACGTCTTCGTTTATGCTTTTGTATCTAAATATTAAAAAATTAAAAAAGAAAAACCGATTACGGTCACATGCCAACAGTCCGGTATGAGCAATGAGACATGAAAAATAATATTCATACAAAAAATTGGCACTCACGATGAGCCCATTATAATAGTGCCCAAAATGAATGTAAATGTCTGAATACACGCGAGGAACAGAAATTTAGCCGACAATGTTCTTGCTTTTGTTTTTTTTTTTTTTGTATTTTTCATTTCATAAAAACGGAATGATTTTCTGTGATAAAATTACATTTCGTCGCTTTTTTTTTTCTTTCCAAGATCAACATTTCAATTTAGCGACTCATTACCACGCTTTTCTGTGTTTCTTGTCGTTGATGTATTTATTGTTTGTATGCTGCACCTCTCCGTCGTTGTTTATTGAAAAGCATTAATCTCTGAAGAATACACAGCTGTTCTAAGTACTTGAAGTTATAATAAAGTGGCTTAAATACTATCTTACAATAGAGTCCATAAATCGCGATACTGTATATATTCAAATACTTCTATACATACTTCGATGACGATTACGATTATTTTTTTATTAATTTGTTTACCCGAATTCATCGAATCGTCATAGAGAAAACGGCGGTAGTGAAATACATAAATTACGCTACCAACGTTTTCAGCGGATTTGACTTTCAGTCAAAGCTTTTATGAAACTCAGAGCATTTATCGAGTGTGTTTTCTTTTTTAATCTAGATTTTCAGGCTTTGATTTTAGATGGATTGTTATTTTTTTTATTTTTTTTTTTCTAGTTCAGAGTAGCTCAAGGCTTCCAAAGTCCGTTGTGTTGGAATAACAAAATCTAGTTGCCTCGGGCACTCACAGCTTTTCGTACGGCAAGTTGGTATTGACGTCTGAAAAATATCAAAGAAAGTTGCCTTTCAAAGTCGGTGGCTCACGAAACTTTTTCTCGTGATGTTATGCCGATTGTTCAATCAAATATTATATTTTCTTTTCATTATTCCTCACACATCTGTTCATCTCTTTTTCACTTTTCATTCGTAAAGACTGACAACCTCCACCGATTATGAATTTTCTTAATTATTTAATTTTATTTGAAAAGAAAGCCCCGAATCAAAAGAACAGAAAAACATTACAGTTTTTCATATTATTTGTATTATTCACAAGGAAATATTACGACAGTCCCTTAGTTAGAAACTAATTCTACAAATTTTTCAATCGAATGAAATTTTCAATTTTAATGACAAAGGTCTACGTTAAATAAAAACAACACGTCGATTATTAGCGAAAAAATAATACAGTAGATTTATGAATATTCAATTATGAACATTGTCCGATTTAGTTTCACATAGAAAATTACGAATTCTCGTTTCATACAATCAATATTTTCTAGATATAAATTGAATTTGTTCCCCGAAAACTGCTAAAATTCTTTTTTTATTCATATCGACGATATTAAAAGTCTTCCAAATAATACAGATGTTCTTTAATCTATCTACTCGATATAGCCGTCAAATGTTCAAATAGAACTTGTGTAAACATCTTTTCAAATGGGTGCTATTCAGCCTCAACTTTTACCATTTTCTTCAACGTGGTTGTCTCGCTACAGTCACGTTAAAAAGTTTAGTCACGACCAATGTATAAAAGCTCGGATATAACTTGTGAAATATCTTGAGAAAATTCTATAATAAATTCACGAAATAATTGGACTCTTATGTTCACGATTTGAAAAAAAATAAATAAATAAAATGAAATAAATCATTATAATTTTGCGGAAGGAAAAATCGCACGAATTTTTGATAAAATTCAACAATCGTCAGACGTTTTAATCCCGTTCTTGGAATAATATCATCGGTATCTCATCGACAGGTTCGCTTAGTAAAAACGATCTTGTTAACGCGCTGATTCATAAACTGGTTTGAAAGATTATTTAAAAAACGGCAGGGAATTCGAATTCGCATGAGTTGGAAAAATCGTAAATAGCCGTTGTCGTAAACAGACGTTGCAGAAAAATCGACGTGCCCTGGCATAGAAATAAACTATGGCGAGACAACTGTCATGAAGAAACCTATTTGTTTGATTTTTATGCATTTGCTCGTGAAAGATATTTAGCGAGTGCATCGTGGTTGGTAGTGAGAGTGATTATGAAGCGATATTGTGTGTGAAACTTATAAAATATATACACGATGCAATGAATTGCGATCATTTTCCAGAGTTCATTTTCTATTATTATTGTACGCGGTTGTATTAATAGAAAGGTAAAAAAAAAATCAATATGAACAAGTGGTGCGACATACTTGTCATCCCACGTAAGAGACGAGGTGGCCCGTTTGCCGTATTTACGGCGATAAGAAATATATATTATTCAAGGCGTTTCTAATACATGTATTTATGTACAAGTGTCAAGCGAACCGACACATTTATGTGAGAAAAGGAAAGAAAACGGAACGAAACGAACGTAAACGGTCAATGTTAGAATCACAGCGACGCGACAGCCGCGATCGAATTCTAGTCGCTGCTCATGCTCATTCAAAATTATATATTTTACATGCTGTTTCCAAAGCTTTCTAATTTTATCGAAAGAAACAAAAAAAAATGGACAACAAATTGGAACATCGAAACAACACAGCTAATTGCTTATGAGTCAGGCGGAGTTTCGTAAAAGAGAGAAAAAAAAAACAATAAGTAAACGAACTTGACAAACCCGAGATAAGATTACTTACCGGAGCTGTATTGCGTATACTGTTGATACTGGGGATGAAAATTGTGGATTGCGTCGGTCATTATATCCTTCGGGTTTATGGTTTCCTGGAGAAGATAAAAACCATATTTTATTCCATTTTTCTCTGGTTCTATTCATATTAACGTGTGAATTTTTTTTTTTTTTCGTCAGAAAAGATAAGAAATTTTAATAATGGCTATCACGAATCAATTGGAGTGTTGGTGAATCGTGAAAATATTTTAATATTTAGACAGTACACGAATTCAGTTTCCGAAGACCAAAAGTATTTTTGTATTTTCGAGAACAAACATAGCATCAGTTTTTCATAATTTTCTTTTTACTATAAAACATCATTACATTTTTTTCTCTGTAATATTACTTGGACATACTAGTTTAGGGATAAGTGTGTCTGTCAGCTGGTCATTTCATTTTGCAAAGGCAAAGGACAAGGACAAAGGCAAAAATTGTAGTTTTAGAAAATATATTGGATGATCGTAAGAAATGTAGATTGACCAAATTTATGAAAATATTTTTCTCCATATGATAACTCGGCTCGTTTTGTTTTCAGCTGATTTATTATCAGAATCATAAAAAAATTATCTCCATTTTTTATAATTGACGATGAAACATGCATGGCTCAATTAATTTCTTGGAAGTTATCAAATCAGAAAACATTTATCGTCAAGCTCTCCTACGAGAAATTTCTCGATATTCCATGAAATGTTACGTAAAAATTGAATTTTTCAACATTGATGAAACTGGATATTTATTTACCAATTATGATTTACCTTTAAACTACTGCTGATACTTTGCATCGTCACGCTACGACCCCTCGAATCTGTGACGCAGCCAGCTGCATAAACTTGATATGGAAAGGCGTATCTGAGGGCAATTGCGGCAAAAAGCATTTCGATGCAGATGAGAAAATTTTGATATCCAGCGGACACGGTACCAACGCTTGTCGTGTGATCTTTGTTGATCAATGGTGCTATTGCGTTCGCCTTTTCGAGTACAGCGAGTAAAACACCTGATCGATAAAAAATAATAAAATTACATGATTAAAAAAGATCAGTGATTGAGATAAATTTGAAATTTTCATAAATTATTTTCCATCTCCGATATTTCGAATAATACTTTTTTTTTTCAACAATTCAATTACTTGAATCGTTTCCAAAGTCACGCGTGATTTCTGTTCCGACATCATTCGTCAATGAAAATTAACGAGCGGTTATGAAAAAACTTTGTTCAATGAGGTAAAAAATGTTTTTCTTTTCGTCGTATGAAATGAATTTGTTTAACTTTTGATTTATTTCTCTTTTTAAAATTCCTCTTTTAAACTTTTTCCAGAGGCAGATTTTGATATTCGCGTCTTTGAAATTTTGAACAGAAACGTGTGCAGAAATTTGTTTTCACAGGAAAAAAAAAAAAAGCGCTGAAGAGCTGAAGAAAAACTGTGAAAAAGGTGCAACATACATTTTATTTTGAGTGATTTTCTGAATCTTGACCTCGCCATAGAAAATAATAAATGAGAAAAAATGCAGCAGCGAATAACTGGAAAAGGGTGGAGTAAAGTAAATTTAGTTGTGGGAGAATCGTACCTTGCCAGAATGACAGAAATATGACACTCTTGACGGTGCAGAACTTCAATACGGGCTCGAACGGAGTAAGCAGGTCACGCGTAGCGAAGTAGAATAGAAAGAGTCCATAAAGAGCGAGGGAAACGCTGATATTGTAGATTATGGTGACGTAGATGTATCCACCGTTGGGTGACCAATCGCCATCGCGATAGTGCCCGAAAGATTGTAGGATTATAATAACGAACGCCATTACCGGTTTAACGAGACAAAATTGTAGCGTCGCTTGTTTGCAAAAGCGTAAAAATCCGATTGTGTATGTTTTCTCAACGAGACACCACGTCCCGTATAAACAATTGGAACGTATTGGCTTGCCCCTTATTTCCGACATTATATTGCCCTCACCGCCCAGGTACTCGTAGCAAAGGGACAAAAAATTGTATATGACGAACGCCTCGTAACAGTCGCGTACCGTGAAAAAATATACGTAATAACTCTCGCTGTTGAAAAACAACAACGAAATCCACGAGTACGTCGCGTATATCGGAACTATGAACAAAATTCTCACGATCCATCGTTGTTCCGTAGGATTCGTGTACCACCTCAGATGCTGATAGATCTAAAATAAATAACAAATTATTAGTGAGTGTGCGACAGATGTGGGACGTAAAAACCATGATTTTTGGAACAAATCATTTTGAACTTTTCCACTGTTGGAATGCGACTCGACTCTTTTTAATTTCAACCAGATCCCAAAAGTATCAGCCGTAGCAATTGTATTTTTTTTTTTTCATCAAGAAAAAAAATTTAAGACAATATCGGAACAATTTTGACATAAATGAAAATAATTAATGATGAACAAGTATTTTTTGCTGCATTTCAACAACGCAAACTTGAATACTGCCAGAACTATATGGAGCATGAACTATGAACAACTGTGTGATTAAAAAAAAAAAATGTTTTCGTTTAATAAACCGAAAACCATTTGTATCATTTCATTGGTTCCTCGTTCGAAGCATCATCGCCATAGTTTCTACCGCCATTGAACATTTGCTTTTAAACAAGATGGAAGAGACGTTAGACTATATTTTTCAATTTCAACAAACCCTTCTATTTCTCTTCGAATACTTTCTTTTTGTCAGGTCAAGTTCCAACATCAATATCTTTACTAAGCCCCTGGAGCCTTTCAATCAGAAAATGTTTGTTTTCCAAAAAAAATAAAGAAAACAAACATTAACTCCGATCTCAATTTAGAATGCCATTTCGTTACAAAAAAATGATTCGGTTCAAAAATTTGCTCGACAATAATTACAAAAAATTAATTAACGGACCTGCTGGCAAGTTAGGAACAGCGCCAACCACACAAAAGCTCCTGAAATACCCTGACACGCTCGAGTCTGAAGAAATATAGGTGTAATGTCATCGGAGTTGTTTTTGTCCAAACCGCCACTAAAATCGGTAGTCGAAGTTCTCATAGTAGTCGTCGTACTGACTTTATCGATCACAGCGGCAATGACCGACGATGCCGAAGGCAGCGTCGTACTGCTGCTCATAATTTTAGTTAATCTAAAATCAATAAATTTTAATGCAAAACACAAAATTTCAAACTACAAACTCAAAAGTAATATTATAGTATGCAAGTATCTGAATTTCGATATTGTATTAATCATTTTTATTCGTTAAAAATTTAAAGTTCAATATTTACTAGTGAAAATATTATTTGTTAGCATAAGTGTTTTATAAAAAATGTTGAAAAACATGTGCAACAAAGAAAAAAACAAATTTTACAGTATGCAAAATTCCACAGTCGATATCTTTTTGCGATTGGGCACGATTTCAGAAATCGTATCTCCACGAACAAGTTTGAGAATTGACGTAAGCAAATAATAATAAAAATGATAGATAAATATAAAAATCGAAATGACGATAAAGAGGAAAAAATGTTCGTTCCATCGAGTGAACAGAAGGCCCGCACAGCGAGCCCGCGCTTTAAAAAATCAATATGCATAACACAACAAACCGTAAGGAGTATATATATAACAGGGGAGGGGGAAAAGAACTCGTGCGTATTACAAAATACGGGATCGACGAGAAACAAAAAAGAAACGTTCGATCGAATGAATGACGAAAAAGAGAGAAAAAGAATGTAAGATTCTTGAAACGGATGCTTGAAATTGACCTCGGAATATTGGAAGGGGAGGGGGCAAGAGGGATATCAGGGGGAGGGGAAAATATCGGTGTGAGGCTATGACAAACTTCAGACTGACAAATGAATGAGCTGAGGAACCAAAAAAAGTAAAGGCACAAAAAAAGCTTGCGAAAAGGCGAGAAAACAAAAAAAAAAGAAAAGCTGCGTGCTGACCTGCGTCTGCGTTCGTCAGAGCTCCTCGATTCTCGGAAGACTGGGTGCGGGAGAGAGAGCGAAGGATTATAAGGTGCGAGAGAGAGGGATTGATAAATAGACTTGAAAGAAAGAGATGGAAAGGGATATAGATATAGTATATGAATTTACTACTACCTCCTCTACTTCGAGCCAACAACTCCAAGTACTCTCAGCTAAAGACGCTTCTCGAGGCAATCACACGGCTGTGATGACCTTTTACGTGTGTTTGGCAAGGCACACGTCCTTCCCTTATAATTCACTCAAATGATCTTGCGCTCCTCTCTTTCTTCTTACTTCTGCTCTTATTTTTTACGCTTGTTTCTTTTTAACGTGGCGAGTATAGGTCCAAGCGCCTTTCACCCGACATTTTCGGCGCACAAAAACACTTCATGGAGCATACACACACATACGTCACAACGAACGAAAATATGTTGGCACTTGAATATGTGACGCGCGAAACACTTTTGTTTCGCACAGATTCCCGCGAAACCGTTCTGCGTTTTCTTTATTTTTATTGAAATATTCTACCGATGTTATCGTCACTGCGCAATCGTCAATTTTTACGGAAATATATTTTATTACAATTGACTACTCACGGCCTCAGGCCTCACGATACGCGCACGCACGGTGCGACAAAAACTGTACTAACCTCACGGGCAATCGAGAATCGCGAACATCCTCCACCTCCTCCTCCTCCAGTCCCTCCTTCTCCAGGCTTTTTTTCGTGTTTTCTCTCCCACCACCCCGCCAGACAAGTCTATCTATCTCTATACAGTAGGAGCTCCGTTAGTGTCCAATCATTACCCCCCTACTCCTCGCTTGCAGTTTACCCACTAGTGTCGTTTTCGCCCGCGAGAGTGCTACGTCGGTTGAAAATGAAAAGCAGACCTTTTATATGAAGGTTATTTACTTTTCGATTTGTTGTTCGTTCAATATTTATGAAAATTCTAGCGAAACGGGCATTCTTTTTTAAACTCAAATAATAAAAAACAAATTGTATAACTGTTGATATAAACATTGAATCGAGTTGACTAATGAAAGTATTTCACAAAATTTGTTGACTAATATTTCAACGCTGACGGAGCTGATGCTGTATACCATCGAAAACAATTTCACACGCAGTCAACTGTCAAGATTCTCCTTTCACCCACGTATCTCAACAGAAAGATGCGCTTGCGCGTATCCATGAATATAAAGGAATATTTTGCTCAATCGTTCGGGCATAAACTAGATCTTTGGCAGATAACAAGTATTAATACTTCGAATAATGGAAAAATATAACGTTACGATTAAAAATCTCGTCGGAGCTTTCTTTCTCTATTTTATTTACAATTTTACATTTTTTTTTTTTTTTTTTTAACGAAACTCATTCCGAGCTCACATTTTCCAGCTGTTCGAGATACAAGTCTCTACAAGAGCGTATCATGACCACAGCGAGTGTTGTTGGTAGAACAGATGAATAAACGAAGAAAAAAGATTAGTATCTGCGAGACGTTCATAGCTCTGAGCAAAAACTGGTACTGGCCAAGGTGAAAGAATCTCGACGGAAGGGAAAAACAGCTTCTCTACGTGCAGATCATTCTCATTTTCTATCTATTACTATGTACATATTTTGGCAAACTCGTCAAGAATTAAGAGAAAATAGCAAAGCGAGATTCTAACGAAAACTTGATTTCTGTAATTTGTTTTGAATTAATTTGGAAGTTTTCGAATATTCGTAGATTTGATCTACAGTAAAAATGATATATATTTTCAAACAAAAAAAAGTTAGGTTACATTGACCAGAGAGACCAGAGACAAGCACTGTAAAATTGTCCAGCAGATGACGCTTGTGACTTCTGACCACTGAACGATACTGGAACGAGCGCTGCTATAAGAAAACCACAAGTTACCCGGGGGACCAAGAACTCTGTTTTTGTATTGTTTTGGGGTGAAAATCTGTCTCTTTCTATCGCCCCCACCGCCACAAGTAGAGAGTACAGTACACAGAAAAGTTTATGACGAAACTTTTTGCGCGCATCAAGAATACTGTGAGTTTCTTATGCTTTTGACAACGACTGTACCCAGAGTGCGCAAGAGAAGATAGGCTTTCACCCACGGTCGTACATACAGGTCTGGAAACGACGGTGGTGGGGGATGGGTCGCTTAACGTCCAGTGTTTGTAGCTTCCCTGTTTGGCCGCATGGTGCGCATTGGAAAAGGGATGTTGTGTGCGAAAGAGACAGCCATATGTCTCTTGGGCACAGTACATGCACTTTCCATTATAATTTTTTTGTATGAAAATCATTATTGTTTTTCGTTGAAATCGTTAATTCAGGGAAATTAAAATAAAAAAGCACAAGTGGAGTTTTATGATAGACATAGGACCGGGATCAAGCAGGAGAACGTGTTCGGGAAAAACCAAAAACAAACTCTTGTAGATGTTTTGAAACTACTTTTAATTTTTAGCCAGTCTTGACAGTTTTTTTTTTGGTAGAAGACTCAAGTGTTTTTCACAAACGTATTGAGATGTTTTTAGTTTCACTCCGGGAATTGCTGCCTGCCACTTTTTAAAACATTCTGGGTTTTTTGGCACTTAAAAAACAGAGCTCTTTTCTTGATTCGATTTATACCCTGTTTTGCAGTGAGGTACCGCACAGGATTTCGTCATTTTGATGCAATCAATTTATTAAAGATTTTTAAATTGTCACACGAATAATTTTTGACGAAATAAATATCGAGAACACGTAAAGAGAGAACATTACGGTTTAAATTAGGCCTGTATATAACTTGTAACATCCCCCTATCACAGCGCTATGCCGTGGCAGCGGTGAGAAAAAAAAGCTTGGACATTAAGAGGCCCACATGCTGCCTATGCAATGCTACTGTCGTTTCCAGACCTGTATATACGACCGTGCTTTCACCCCAGCAGCGACTATCTCTCTCGTCCCAATATACATTTCAGTCAATTCAGTGTACGAGACTATAGATTCTCTCTCCTCTCTCTCTTGCCGTTAGTGCTGTACGCGATCCAATATGTATAGTAGTATTTTCATCGGGTTGACAAATCGGAGCGTCGAGGTTGGTGGGTGTATGGAGATGTCTGGAGGTGTCTGACGCACTTTGGAGGGTCCCCAATATCTATTATTTCCGTCTTGAAACGAAAGAACACCTTGCACGATGAGTAATTAGTAAAGTACCAACGCGCAATTTGTCATAGCTGTCACTGCGAGTGGTGTAAAAAAACTGTTTTCGTGAAGTCTCCTGTGTTTGTGTGTGTGTGACTTCGCGAGAGACTTTTGACTAATACTCGAAACCTCTCAGCCTAAAAGTATCGAAACAGTTTATCGCAGCACGAAAAAGGCTTATCGGTGAAAAATATTCCGGGCGTATAATTTGATTTCTTAGATAACTTTAGTTTTATTGTCCCGTTGAATACGTCAGTAGTGTTTTCCGCAAGAGCTGTGTACGTAGCCTTTAAAAATGGCTCTCGTGCCCATCGAAGACTCATGGTAAAAATACATGTTCATATATAATAATAAAAATAATTTTTTGTTGATTATCTTTATACTCTTCATTGTTATTTTTGTTATCCAGGCTCATCGAGCACGATGCTTGTGAAAAACTTTTTCGTGATGTTATGGAATTGCTGACGCAGCGTGACAGAAGCGGCAAAAATACCCAAGTTTATGCCAGCCTCTCTGCTGATATGCGCTTCAAAACTAAACAATACACTAGTCAAATTGAACAATTGAAAAATCAGGTCGAGACCGATATTAAACAAGGCGCCATGTATCCTTTTTTCCAATTTATCGTCGTATTGTTACTGTATTCATGTTATAAATTCAATGAAATTGAGTACAAACAGATTTTGAGCATATGAAAATGCATGTTCACATTTTTAAGGAGAGATCTTTATAAAACTTCGAAATTATCAGGCTCTTTTTTAACTGAAATAATACTTCGGCTTATTGTTATCACAGCTCAAAAAGTGAAAATAAACTTTTAGAACTGTGCCGGCAAACTTTTTTTTTAATGAAAGAAAAATAGTTCAGCCAATTTGCAGCGAAACTTTTTTTAAGCAATAAGAACAACTGTTTATCGAATGAAGCACCTTAACAAAAAAAACCGATGAAATCAGAACCAGCGACGAAGGGGAACGAAGAACGAGACAAGTAGAGCGTCTCCAGAGCAATCTTGTACAATTGAGACAACGTCAGAGTTTGCACACTAGTTTGAATTCAAGCGCGTTCGCAGATGCAGGAACAACCAGTTGGGGAATTGAGGAAGATGATGATGATGACGATGTTGCGCCTCTGGATGTTCAAGTTTCCGTAACTGATTTAAAAGCACAAAACCGGACAGCTCTCGAAGGTAAATCGCAAATGTTTGCATAAACATTGAAAAATCAAAAAATTACATTTAATTATAAAGTTTGAAAATGATTCATTAACATTTTACTTTACAGAACAGGAACAGGGCTTAGACGAGTTGTACAAAGTTATAACGAGGCAGAAGGAAATAGCTCAAACGATACAGTCAGAGGTCGATAACCAGAATGGTAAGAAGTATTTATCAACTCCAAATAAAAAGATTTAAACAAGTGGTATGAATGCGAATGATATTAATACAGTTTGGTTCACGTCCATCATTCCGTGGTCCAGTGAAAAAATGACCCATTAAAACATTACGCAAAATCCACTTGGTCATCGTAAAATCCATTTGCATGTCTGGAAAAGTTTTAGAATCATAATCGATTTTTTATGGTGGTTTTCAACAGAATATATCAATGATTTCAATTTTATTCCAAAATTATTATAGAATCAATATTATTATCGACTCCACCATATTGAAAATGACATTCTCAAAATATCCTAAATTTTTGCAATGTAATTGATTTCTAGAAGAAAAATATGAACGCTTAATTACCTTCGGCTGTCGATGTCCACATTTCTAAAAATTCTGAAAACTAGTCAAATAGATTAAAAAAACGTTTCAATTTTGTTTCAAACCCAGAAATAATCGACGATTTGGCTGACCACATGGATCAAACCGACGAACGTCTTATTGATGGTACCCGACGTGTACGCACGATAACTCGAAGTGATCGTACTTGTGGTTACTGGATCGTGATCCTGCTGTTATTCATAATCATTATAATTGTTGCTCTCGCATAAAAACGCTGAATATCTTGTCACACGCATTTCTTGCTAGCGAATTTTATTTTTACGCAAAACTCAGGGGACTTTGAGAGACTCCTTTTCAACAATATTTTTTTATTCGTAACGAGACTGAGTATTCATTCCCTTGAACGTAAAGGTTTTTTTTGACGATTCTCGTTGAATTTATGTTCTCTCGTATTATCACGGCAATTGGGCGATATATGAATGTATATATTTTATTTTTACTTCGAATTGAAGTGACAATTGTACATAAAACCATTACCAAAGTGGAAAAAAAACTTAGTTTAAAAAAAGAAACTTCGTATTTCTTCAAGAAGTTTTTCTATTGTGATGGCTGAATAAATTTCGAGAAATAATTGTAAAATAAATTGTAACCGCGATTGAATTTATTTTTAATCCTATTTTTGCTGTACATCATTATTTTAAATAATTTGAAAAATCTCATATTTGAGTATAAAGAAAATGCGGCGATGCCCAAGAAATTTTCCCTGCGCTCTTCACTTTCTTTCGAATTTTTTTTTTTTTTTTTACTTGGCATCTGACTGCAACTGCCTCTTTTGATAATGCTTCAATTTTTGTACACGCATATTGCTATACCTCCGGTGATGCAATGAGTCCGAGAAACTTTTAGGGTCTCGCTGCACCGCACACATGATCCCACGGGCTTGGTTGATCCGATAAATATAAAACTGTTTTATCAGATATGAATGGATGCTGAGCCAAGTATTGTTTTTAAAAATTCGAATTTCAAATATTATTATCGGAGTAACTGATTTTTTAAAATTGTTTTTTAACATCAAAATACCGCATTATCATTGTTTATAGTTTGTGCAATAAATCTTTATGAAAAAAGTTGCTAGTGCGACGTGCAAATATTGCTTTAATGTATTTTCAATTTCGAATTAATTCTAGTCAAAGATACGGTATCGTTTTAAAAACTTTTTACAAAGATATTCTGAGAGTTTCTGTTTCTCCTTAAAAAAAAAAAAAAAACGTTGTCACATCGTTAAATTCACACGGTTTACCATTATTTTGTAATTTTCGAAGCCTGTCAGATGTTTTTAGAAGGAATAAGCTCTCAGGATATATTGAGTCTTGTCTCGTGGCTCGAGGCACATTTTTTTGAGACAGAAAAAACTAGATTGTAATTATTAACAATGAACGAATATATGAGACAGTTGAGGAAAAAGGAAACGGCTAATAAATGAAAAGATAAAATCGAATCGGGCCTCTGCACAATGTACAGCCTGCCGATGAAATTGTATTGTAAATAAACATCGTATTATCTCTCTCCGACTGAACGACAAAGAATGAACTGGAAATCAACGGCACGTTTTGGAATTAATGTGGGTGTTCACATTAACAATTGTCTCTGCATCCAATTTAATTTGTCATGCAATATGAACCAACGGTAAAAATACTACACTATTCGAGACTCTCGGTTTGGTTTGTTCTCAAACTGAGATTCTTCAGCAAAGCTTTTGGGTTTGGATCTCTTCCTCGGAACTTCCTAAACACCTCGAGCGCTGGAACACTTCCACCAAGAGATAAAAATGTTTCTCTGTAACGGGTCGCTGTTTCCTTCTCAAGCTTTTTGTCACCCGCAGGAAGTTCTTGGAAAGCACTGTATGCGTCGGCCGCAACCATTCGCGACCAGACATCACTGAAATTTGAGATTTTAATGTTTTAGAAAACAAAATAATCCTTGAAAAATACCGCCGTACAAAAGTTTAGAGACTTTTATTTACCTGTAATATGCAGCACCCCATTGACCGACAAAAATTTCGACCCACGACGTTAGGTGATTGTTCGTCTCATCCAACGGTATAAGGAAGTGTTCTTTCCATAAACGTTGCATCATCGGTTCCCAAAACTCGTCACTGAAAACCATTTCTCTTTTCAATGAAATCATTTCAAGTCGTAATTTCTCAAGTGATAAACTAATTTTTAACTAATATAAAATTCTTTTTTAAATCGATTTTGAGCGAAGCTCTACTCCATCCTTTGTGACTTTTTTCAGTTAGTCCCTCTCTTCATTCAAATACTTGATGGCTTAGAAAAGAATGTTCATTTCTTTCTTTTTGACACTCCTTGCTCGATAGAAATAGATTAAATGATAGGAATAAATAAAAGTACTTACAGCTCGTGCAGTTTCATATCAAATTTCGAAAAATAGAGTTCCTCGCAAAGTTTAAAACCAGCCATATGGGATCTTATGTTTGTCAAACTCTGTACCAAATCTTCAGGCAATGGGGCCGAGGTGTCGTAGTGACTGGATACTTGGCGAATGATCGAAGGCTCGTATAACCTTTGGATCAGAGAAATTATTTGTTTGGAATTTCAAAAAAATAAAAATAATACGGAATTTCATGAAGCTCGAGTTAATTTACCAATTTTCCATGAAATTGCCACTTATTCCTGTAGCGTCCCATTCGACGAACGACATGCCAGCGACTGCGGTGAGTTCAGCTCTTGTCAATAAATGTTGCAAAGCGTAACCGAACTGAAAAAATTATTCGACGATAAAGAAGATGCGAATTGTAATGGAAATTAGTGAAAATTGGTCATACTTTTTGGAACAAAACTGCTACATCTTTGAAGGACAATAACGAAGGTTTGTCGTTAATTGGCCGTTGGAAATTGAATATTAAAGCAGCGAGCGGTTTCGCGGACGTGGGCACGCTGCGATTTCTAATTGCAACCATCCAACCAGCGTCTCTTTCCATCCGAAGACCATTATCGCGTTTTGCGTAAGGATCCAGGTAAAAACTCGCTATTGGCTCGTCGCTTGATCCTTTCAAATCAATTACATCGAAGAAACGTACGTCAGGGTGCCAAACGTCAGTTTTCCGGGTTTCGACCATTTGCACGTCGAAAAGTCTCTCCACGAGGTCGAAAAGACCTTTCAAAACGACTGGTAGTGGGAAATAATCTCTGAGAATCTCGTCTTTGATACTGAAAGTTACAACGAAGGTTAGTGCATTACATCAATAATGAATACAGTTTGTTTAAAGTAGTTATTTACTACAGCCGCGTTAAAAAGTTTGCTCTCCGATAATTTTATGTTTGCGAATTGTTATATCTATCTTCTAGGCATATAAAAACTTATGAAGTAATAAAAAAAACGCTGAATATGAGGTTGATAGTTTCCGAAATAAGATTCCAACATCTTCTGATATTCACTTTTTCCGTTCGTCGCTATATCTTTAAAATAAAATGGTCATAAGGCTATTTTTTTTTTGACAGACTTCGTCATATGTATATAACTACGCTATTTACTTGAGTACAGATCGTCGATGTTTTCTTGCCCAATAAGCGATATCCCATTCTCGCAAACAGTCGTCGAATCCACGTTCTTCTGCAAATTTCTCCAATTCGTCAAGTTCTACGGCCTGTGATGGATACGCTGAAAATGGTAATAGTGTAAATCAGTCATTTATAATTGCAAGTCCGACTAAAGATAAAGTGAGAATTACCAGCGTCTAGAAGCGTGTCAAAAACACCATAAATGTTATCCAGGTTTCCGGCCATTTTTGTTTCCATGCTCAAATGCGCGTACGACTTATAACCGAGTAATTTCGAATACTGCATACGATGATCTCTTATGGTTTCGATTGGACGACTCGTACGTAAATTGTTCTCATCTCCCTGATACCCTCTTGTTACCTGTGCTTGCCAAACGTTCCATCGTGTTTCACGACTTGGACAAAGTTCTGAAAATCCCGATAACAAATCCATAGTGAAAAGATTCACGAATTTTGTTTTATCAATTTAGTTTTCCTATCTCAAAATTTGTTACTGCTTTGCTTTTCTGCGTAATTTGGCACATTCATGAATAAATTAGTGTTTCCTTTACGAAAAAGATTTCATCGTTTTTCTACATGAATGTGAAGCATTAAGTACTCTTAAAGTTAAATATTACCCATGAATGGTGTCGCGATGTGTGGTTCGAGTGTTATTTTCCAAGGACCGTTTTGAGGATTTTTAGGATCAACGGCGATTGTTCTCAGGTACTCCTCTGGAAAGTCCTTGACGACAGTTGGATTGGTTACGTTGTGTTTAAACAATTTGTTCGCGCACTGAAATAGGAAATTTGAATAATTTGCTGACGGGAAAACAGAGATCATGAATGTTATCCGAATCAGTAATCAAAAAGGTGAAGTATACTAGTATCTTTTTGTTGACTTCATCCTGTTTTTCAACTATTTTAAGATGATGATAATCAAAATATTCTTTCTTTTTGCGATCCAACTCCAAACCATTGAGTCGACCTTCCAATGTTATTTTAGTAAGTGCTCTGCTCTCGCTCTGCGTAAGTTTTGTGTTTTTATCCTCAAGGGCTGCTTTGCAGGCTTTGTATATAGGTACACTGATATGTACACTGCCTCTTGCTTTGAATATGCGATTACAAATGCTTTGATAGTAAGATGTTGGCATTAAACTCTGGTTCCCAAAGTACAAGGCTTGTGCTATGCCCCAAGTCGAATCCATTGATGCACTCGCTTCTTCGATAGGGTGAAGCACATCCTTCACAATATCTATATCTTTTTTATCTGCGAATAAATAAATTGATGAATCAAAACATGAATAAAATATTGCATACCGAATACCATTTGTACTGAACTGAATGAAAACATTGATATTGAAAAATAAATTTCACAAAATTTGATGTTCAAACGAACTCACTTTCCAATTGTTCTTCTAAGTTTTTGACAGCTTGTTCAAATTCCACCGTTTGTTTGCCGATCGCTGCAATACTACGCTCAATAGTAAAAGTGTTGAATTCTGGTAAACCATTTTCTTTGACAAGAGGATTTTTTTCAGGTAGATCCTCGCCGATTTCAGGGAGTCTGAATGATTCGAAACGACCACACAAATATTCATTATGATGTTGGAATAAGCACATTAACGGGATCACTTATTTCGTTAAACTGCAGTATTTTGACAGTTTAAAGTAACAAAAATTAGTGAGACTTATTCAGGAACCAAAGACTAGATAGTTCAGGATTCTGGGGAAATGGAATATCGATGAATATTTTCTAGTCTGTATCAATCGGGTAAACTTCAACCCAACTATTCATTACTGAAAACCACTTAGAAGCTTGTATCGCTAAAATGCAAAGGAGAACCTCTTTTTGAGGATCAAACAAATCTGTTAGGAGTTTCAAAAATGTGAACACGTTTATACTAGAGAAAAAAAAACTCAATCATTTTCTCATGATGCAACCTTCAATAACATTTATAGAAGTTGATGTTACGAATTATATTTGAAAAGTATGTAGGTACACGCAATTGTTACTCGAAATCGTGCAATCATAAAATACATTATTTTTATAAAACGAAATAATGTGGACGTATCTACGAAGGTTTAAAATAGCGTACAAATCAATTATAAATTAAAATTCATTGCTGTATCAACTCTGATAGTTGATGAATCACTTTTTAACTTATTTCAGCGTTGACATTTAATTATTTCATAATTAAGTTTGTAAATTCGAGAATGGGATAGAAACATAACCTCGAACCATTACTTACAAGATAACGTATCCATACTTTCTCTTTGTCGTTTTGAAGAGACAACTCCTTGTCAAAACGACACGTTTACCACAAAATGACACTGCCATTGTGTCACTGAATTTACGTTCCTAGTTTTATCAATTCTTTTAATTAGTCTTTGAATGCACTCATTTTTTGCGCACTCGAGAATTGACCCGAGAATACGGAGGAATTATTACAGCAAGTAGATCGACCTACACACCGAGTGAAAAACTGCATGTGTCTCTTTAAAAATGGCGACACCGGCACGGTAGCTACGGTAGCTACGCTACGGTGGTTACATAAAAAAACAATGGGTTCGTACTTGTTTGCCATTTAATTTGCTAAGTATTTTTGTTATTTTTTCTTCTTTTTCGAATAAGAAGCTCAATCCTCTCCTGAAAATATAATCAAAACAAAATTATAAGGACGTCGGGTGATATTTTCATGAGGATTTATAAAAAATTCGTACATCTAAAAAAACCTCAAAAATGATAAATACTTCTCGAGTCTGTTTACAAAGAATGTTATCGGAATAACGTTAAACGACAAGTGCTAGAGCAAGAAATTTCTCGTGAAAAATATGTGTATATTTTCCTTTCTGTCACTAGCAAGTGGGTCGTAAAGTAGTATAAAATATTTAACTAAGAAGAGATTACGCGATTTTCTCGGACACGCTCTCACACACCTGAAAAATCTTTTTGAAGAAGCGATAATTTGAACAGATCCATAGTTCGCGCTCCGAGAAGGTACAGTGTGGGAGGGGAATGGGTTTGTTGACTGTGAGCGCTTGTGGTGGTCATTCGGCAGTACTACGCACGATCCCACGTGTGAAAAAAAGATTTCTCGTACAGCAGGGATAGAATATTTACTGTTTCTACCAAAGCTTAAAACATCATAAACTTCTTTTAATATTGTGAAAAAAGCAATGATATTGAAAAGGTGACGAAAAACATCGCGAAAATGTCGACATCATGTGTCGAGATAATAGACGATATCGAGGATTTGATATCCTCGCAGGACATAACCCCAAAACAAAGATACAGTGCAAGAAAAAAAGTAACTGTTCGTTCAAAATCGAAAAAGTGTGATGATGAGTTTTCTGATTTTTCGCAACGTCCTGAGACTCTAATGAGCGTAATTCCAGGATCTCAAACTATTTATGTTAAAACTTGGGGTTGTACCCATAATAGTTCCGACAGCGAGTATATGGCAGGTCAATTGGTTGCCTATGGCTATAATTTAACGGATGACAAAATCCAAGCTGATTTGTGGCTCCTTAATTCTTGTACCGTCAAAGCACCTGCCGAAGATCATTTCAGGAATGAAATCGAGGCGGGTAAAAAAATGGGAAAACACATTGTTATTGCTGGGTATGTATTTCTTCTGAAGAAGCAATCCTGAATTATTTAGACATGGAAAAATAGTTTCTTTCAATACACAAATATTAAATTTAAAATATTCAACATGATATTTAAAACAATTCTTTGAAAAAGTGGTAACTTTTATCTACCAAAAAAGTTCCCCATCAAGTTGATTGATCACATAGATTTTCTGCTATATTGTAAGCTCGATTAAAACGTATTAAACTTTTTGAATACTCAGAGCAGTTAGTAAACTTTAGATTTTGCTGTAGTTTTAAGATTACAAAATCTTAAACAACAAAAATGTCTTTGCAACAAAAATGTCAAAGTTGTAATGAAGATCTCTCTTATGAAGATTTGTTTTTATTAAAATATTTGTTATTTCTTTGCATCTTAACATTTTTAACTTTTATCGCTAATAGTGAAAATGATATTTCTTTTTAGCTGTGTTCCTCAAGGAGCTCCAAAAACCGGGTTCCTACAAGGCCTCAGTACAATTGGAGTGCAACAGATCGACCGAGTGGTAGAAGTTGTGGAAGAAACGCTGAAGGGCAACACAGTGAAGTTTTTGGGACAAAAAAAGACATCTGGCAAAAAAATAGGTGGTGCTTCTCTGTCATTACCTAAAGTTCGTAGGAATCCTCTGATCGAAATAATAGCGGTGAATACGGGCTGTTTGAATCAGTGTACATATTGTAAAACAAAGCACGCAAGAGGAGAACTCGGGAGTTATCCACCAGACGAAATTGTCGAAAGAGCTCGCCAAGCCTTTGACGAAGGGGTGAGGGAGTTGTGGTTAACTTCGGAAGACACTGGAGCTTACGGCAAAGACATAGGCACAAATTTACCAGAATTATTGTGGCAACTTGTGAAAGTAATACCCGAGGACTGTATGATGAGAGTGGGAATGACAAATCCTCCCTACATACTCGAGCATTTGGAGGAAATGAGTTTGATTTTGCAGCATCCACGTGTTTATAGTTTCCTTCATGTGCCAGTTCAATCCGGAAGCGATCAAGTTCTCGCAGACATGAAGAGAGAGTACACGCGAGAGGACTTTGAGAGAGTAGTCGATTATCTGCAGAGTCGAGTCAAAGGAATGACAATTGCTACTGACATTATTTGCGGCTTTCCCACTGAAACCGATCAAGACTTTCAAGATACGATGAGCCTCTGCGAAAAATATAAATTTCCCAGTTTATTCATTAATCAATTTTTCCCACGACCAGGCACGCCCGCTGCTAAAATGACCAAAGTTCCAACTCAACTTGTTAAACAACGGACGAAAAAGCTTTCGGAATTCTTTCAATCATACGAGCCTTATCAACATGAGATTGGACAAATTCAACGTGTTCTCGTTACCGAAATCTCACACGACAAAGCCCACTTCGTCGGGCACAACAAATTTTATGAACAAGTTCTCCTGCCCATGAAAAAAGAATTTATGGGAAAAATGGTAACCGTTAAAATCATCGAAGCCACGAAATATTCTATGAAAGGAATTCCCATAGAAATCAACGAATCATCTTTTCTAAAATCTCCTTTACCCAAAGGTCTCGTTTCTGGAACTCCTAACGAAATTAAACCCTCCAAGTACAAAACTCTTGCTGTACTTGCCATTTTCTTCGCTGTTTTCATGAGAGTGCTTTGGAAATTTTTCATATTGTAATAATTGTTGATGCTTTTAACAATGTACACTGGAAATCGTCATTTTCGAATGAAAAATAATTTGAGATACTCTTTCGAGAGTAGATACTTTGAAGGATACGAAAAAAAAAATCATATTTTCTATAATTTAACACCGTTGCAAAAACGAATACTAAAGCAATGGAAAAGGGAAGTAAGGATGCGAGTGTGAAAAGATAAATAAAAAATTTATAAAAATTTTCAAGTTTATGGCATTTTTCTTTTAATTATCAAACTTGACAATATCACCATCGTAATCCAATGGGATTTTTTTCAAAACTTTTTGATTAGGACAATCATCAGTGCTCCGGCAGTCTTTGAGGACTGTTTTAAACATAATATTTCGCTTCTGCATTCTTACATATAATACATTACAATATTTGGTATCACCGTGTTTTATAAATTCTTTAATACTAACTAATATTAAAAGTAGCTTAAAAATTAACAAAAAAAAACGCATCGAGTTCCTGCCAACGTTATCCTGAGTATTTGAAATCTGGTTTTTTATTCGAAAGATAAAGGGGGAACGAGATTTTTTTTCAAAATTGGAAAAGAGAGCAATGCCAAAGACGAAATTGATTCGGATGAAAAACGGAACCTCAACAAAATTTCGAATCACTCTTATTCATTTTTATATTTATATTTGTATCTTGGTACAGTTGAGCCCCCGTTCTGCTTGTTTAATTTGAGCAAATAGTTTGAGCGACGATCGAAGGCCAAAAATCATTGTCCAATACATTAATGAGTTTTGATCGGTTTTTTTGAATGGGAAAAACGTGACTTTACCCTCGTTTCTTATTTTTGTTTCAATTAAAGAATGAGAATTCCTAGACTCTGTAATGTCGAGCTCTGGCCTCTTTATAAAATATTTAATAAGGCACTTGAATTTTTTTTCTTCCTTCCAGGGCTCAACGGAAACGAGAAGGGGATGATTTTTGAGGGACTCTTATTTCATAAAAAAAAAAATTTATTAATTCTAGATAAATACGTATAAAAAAACCTCTTCATCCTTACGAACTAATTTTGAGATGTTTAATAAAACTAGACGGACATAAAAAAAACAAAATATAGACATAAATTGCTTAAAATGTACAGGGAATAAAACGAGTTTTTGATCGCATTAGCTTAAGCTTAAAATTTTATCTTACGCATTAAATGTATTTCCCTACTTTCTCTGTATTTTTTTGTTGAATTATTCTGATACATTAATTGAGCTCTGCAAGCCTCCTGCATTGACTCTTGAGACTCGGATATTTAAATCAGCGAAAGATATACATTCTCCAGGATAAAAACAAGAGGGATATGAGTAGAATCATACTAGCTAAATTTTGAGCAGCTTTTCAACGCCACTTCTTCGCGCATTCATTTCGGAACTGTAAAACTCTGTTATAATAAAATATATACGTCCGATTGAATTTGGTATGAAATTCTTAACGCTGTACAAAAACGAATACTTTTGATCTGTCTTTTCTTTTTGTTATTCCTTATATTCTTGTTTTTGATTTAAGTAATGAGTCAAAGTATCGTCAGAAATACGTATTTTTTTTTTTTAATTATAAATTAGGACGAATAATAATCAACGGAGAAATAAACATACTCAAACATACAAACTGGAATGACACTTCGAGTTTTTTTCGTTGCATCGAACAATTTTTTCAGCGATAAAATAATGACGCGGTATTACGAGTGCAATTTTTTTTTTTTTTTTTTTCATTGCATTACATATTTGCAGAAGAGTTCGTGAATGGAATTTCATTTCGGCGGTACCGGTTTTCTCGATCATAAATCGAGACTGCCGAAAGCGTTCTCGTGCTGCATTGGGCGTGCATATTTTTCGAGGACTCAAGACTTATTATTTTTGACCAGCCCATCATTGTACAATGTCGTTTCGTTTTTCATTCCTTCGATTTTTTCACTCGTATCCCGTCGTTATTTCATTTCTTCGAAATAATGCAGCGAATAATTATTACCATTGAGGAGGAAAAAAAAAAAAATACAATCGGAATTAATGACACGAATGACTAAAAACATTTGAATCTGTCTGCTCAGAAAGTGTAAAATCTTCAACGATTCTCACTTTTTAAAACTATTTTTATACAAGTAAGAAATACAAACGATTCGTTAATTATTGTTATAAAAGTTTGATAAAGAAAAAATTAATAAAAAGTTAATGAAAAGAATAATCACTGTGGAATAAATAAACGGGCTTTGAATTCAAGTTCGAAAAAAATGAGAACAATAATTACGAATAATTATAATTTTTCATTCGAACGAAAAGATTTTGTTTTTCTCGGTTCAAATTTTCATAAATTAATTAAACGACTCTGAGAGAATTGAAAACTTTGAAGAATATACACTAAAATCATTACGAAGTCATTTTTCTTATTGAGAATCGAACAAAAATTGGAAACAAAAAAAAAAGAAGTGTGTCATTTTACAGAAAATATTTGTTTTCGATAGATTTACAAATAACTTTTTGATTACAGATACATTTTTTTTAAATAACACATAACTCATGACACGATACGTCTATGGCAAACGTTATGGCGTTGATCGTACGATGGCACGTGGTTTTCTTCAATCATTTTATTGTACGTAAATTCCATAAAGAGGAAAAAGAAAATGAAAAATAGACGAAAGTGGAAAATAATGCCTTGTTCTTAACAACTAAATGGCTTTGACCTTTTTTCACGACTGCTGAAGATGCAAGTCGAACCTATTATTTTTTTTCGTATTTTTTTGTTTGTTTTTTGTTTTTTTTTTTACAAATCCGACACTTTAATCCTCTTTGCGTTCGCTCAAATCCCGAGTAATACTTTCGAGCTTTTTTATTCAACGAACGATCGAGACTAGCAGTTTTTCAAAAGAATAATTAAAAAAAATAGAAACGAAAAACTGAATAATTAATACTTTCTTATGAGAATTCGCCGATCGGTAAATTGCTTCTCGGATTACAATATTCTCAAAGCGTCCCAGAGATGCCGCACGCGTCGCGAACCGATCGGGGACCCCAAATATTTCGCCTCAGAGCGTCGGGCCATCCGAACCATTTTCGAAGGACCAAAAAAACTCGTCGAGACCGAACGAGTTCTTCTTCGTACCAGAATTACACGTTCGTTATTCCTCGAGGTAAGTTCAAAAGAAGAAGGGCAGCTCTTTTTTGCCAGAGGACAAGAGTTCGATGCACGGCATCAAGATTTTCGAATTTATGAACTTTACGCGCGCCTTTTAACAGAGAAAATCAACGTTATTTTTGAAAAATACATTTTTTTTTTCATTTCAAGTTTCGAAATGTTTCATTTTACGAATTATAAAATTAACGATTTTATTTTAATTTTTTTTTGTCTTTTGCATTTTCTTTTATCTTTTGCAATTCATTGCAAAGTATAATTTTGTAGAAAATTTGATAAATATTTTGACACGATTTTGGACTCATTATTATGAAATATTTTTTACTATATCTTGACACATTGATTGCAACACGTTCATTGCAAAACGAATACGGATTTCTCCAATTGATTGTTTGCATTTTCATATTTTTTTTTTTCGTATGTAATAGAAAATAGGAATTTTGCTCTTTTGCCAAGAAAAAAATAAGTTTTTCAATTTAACGCAAAAAAATCTCTGTACGCCAATATCGTAGCTTGTAACGCTGATATTTATTGGGGATAACAATTTCACGCGCCTCTTCAAAATGTGCCCTTCGACTCTTTCCTTTTGTGCTTCATTGTATTTTGTTTTGCTCGTATACGAGACTCGGTACTGTAAGTTTATAGCGCTCGGTCTTGCCCATCGTTTCATATTGTACGGACACTCTACCCGCTTGACATATATATTCTATGGCTTTTGCACCTGCTCGCAATGGTTCTCAATCTCCGTGAAAACAGATGGATTCGAATTGACGCCTGGTATATCTTGCCTCGTACAGAGTGTCAATTTTCAATGATTTTTTCCAAAAAAAGATTAGAGAGTGTCACTCTCAACGAGTCAGAATGAAACTAATTTTTAATTTTTTGAGCGAAAACCCAAAAAAAAAACTCAGAAATGATATTTTTTGAAATTTTCTTTCGTAATATTTTTGTTGGAATTCAATTTTGTGTTCTCATTTCTGCAAATGCAGAGGTTTTTTTTTTCAAGAATCAAAAATTCTCTCAATTGAAAACGAAAGAAACAAAGCGGTGGAATTTTACCGAGAAGATAAATATTGAGAAAAAAAAAAAGGATTATCAACGAAAGTATTGGAAATACACAGGGTTAAATGATTTTCAGAAGTCTTTCAACGTGCGTATTTCCAACGAAAAGTGAATTGAGTCATTGAACCAAGGAATAGCGGACGATTATCGATATCTTTAGGTAGAAAAATACTCGTTCGAGTAATCGATGTATATTTTGTTTAACGATTCGTAACATTTTTTTTCCTTTCGTTACTGTGCACCTGCGCTCTGTCGATCGAAACACCGGTTGGTTATATTCCGTGTATATTATCGGTACTTGCACCTGTTCCGCGTGTTTGTGAATAAAAAAGAAAGAGACAAACGAGTTGTTTGAGCCGGACCGAATGATTTCTTAAATTCAATAATTCTTTCGAGTCCCCGAATAAATTTAATCGCATTTTTTCATCGGTCAGAATTTTTAAACCTCTGGAAAAGCAGATTTTATGGAGAAAACATATTGAATATGAGAGGTTCGCGAAAACATCGGAATAATTTATTCGTAAATTCCATGAGAAAGATTCTCTCTCGAACGCAATTCGGAGAAACGTCGAGAATCTTATCTCGTTTATAATGGCTGCATTTACTTATCTTCGCTCTCTTTTTTATGCATAAAATCGCGTATTTCAGAGCAAAAATAACGAAAAAAAAAAACATAAATTCTCGGTTCATTATTTTTAAGGAGATTTTGGACCTTAAATTTAGTCCTTTCGTTGATTGAAATGCCGACAGAGCTGGAGTTAAAAAGCCATAGAATATACTAACAAAAAAAAATAGCATTTTCTTCGTAATTCCATATCCATAACTCGGTTCGATTATTCTCGTTTTCAGTTTCGTTTAGTTTTTCCATTATTCTTCTAATTAACATATCCATTGGAGTTTCGCGTTCAGGAACATTGAATTGTGTTTTTTCTCCTTTAGATTTTTTTTAAAATTATTATTATTGTTTATCATCCCATCCGGTTTATGGGACCCGATGAGTGACGGTTATAACCGTCGAAGATTTCGTTTGCTCTGTCGGGAACCGACCACGAGACGTTTGTTGCGTTTCGTCGGTGTTGCGAGGAGCGGTGTTTTGCACGGTCCTGTGTGTGGCCTCGACGAGCACGATGTACAAAATTCCATACTGCAACCCTGCCTCGAGCACTTTCCAACGTTTTTCTCATCGTCCACGTGACACGGAAACGAGCAGTTTGGACACGGCAGCAAATGTTCCCAGGGCTCCAAAGTACGACTCGCCTGAAAATAATAGAAAAAAAAAGTGTGAAATTAAGTATCGCAAAGAAAAAAAAATTGTATTCGTGTCATGAAATATTTCAGTCGTGAAATTTTAAATTTCATAATAAAAAAACAAAACAAAAAAGCTTATGAAATTCATGAAATTTAGAAATTTACAAAAATATTTAGTCCCAGCGATTGGTATAAAAAAGTTAAAGCGATATTTCAATCAATAATTAACAATCAATTACGAAGAATGATTGAACGAACGAATTCGTATGTCATTTCAATAAATCGAAATCCTTAGAAACGGTGGCTCTTTGTTAACGATATATATATATACACACAATCACAATACCTATGTGTACAAAGAGAGTGGGAACGAAGCGCGTGCGTTCGATTGCATCGCCACGCTCCGAGGGTATCAAGAAGGTTCATAAAGCGTTAAAGTGAAAGGCGCGACGAAACAAAACGTCCAAGATCATTACCAAGCATCGTGTGCTTTACTTGAGATAGTGTCACATGTTTATGGGTATTTATTATACAAATAATGACGATAAGAGGGCCACCCAGGGGCGCATTATATTTTGCCTATTTTCTAAATTCGATGAATTCTTTGAAAACAATACAAAAGTCGACAAAAATGGTTTTTTTTTTTTTTTTTTTCGATTTTTTAAAATCTTTATGAACTAATCATTGGAATGGAATAAAAAATGAAGCGAAGCAATTATATTTTGAGGCTCGACTGGAATATATATAGATTTTTTTTTACCGATAAAATCGACAAAAAAAATGAGAAGGTGAAGAATTTTTCGAGAAAATAGCCGCTGCATCTCGAAAACGAAGCGGACCCGTTTGAAGTACGTTGAAACGGAGAAACGAAGCGGCTTTTCGGGGAGAACGAAGTGGTCATCCGCGTTGTTATAGTCTCGTTGGTAGATTAAAAAAGGCGTTTGATTTGCTCCGAAAAGTTTACGGCAATACCGTTACGTCGAAGAGTGCGTGAGAAAGGGAGAAAGAGAGAGAGAGAGAGAGAGGGTGCTCTCGTACGAAAGAGCTCATCGGGGCAACGAGGAAGACGATGCTCTTCTTGCCTAGCAACAACGAAATGAATTCCATCGAGTTATGCTCGTCAGAAAATTAGTGAAAGGTGCCAAGGAAAAAGTAAGGTCGAAGGAAATTATTCAAAACGAAAAAGTAGAAAAAAAAAAAAACCAAAAACAGAAATTTATTAATCAAATTTTAGTCGATTCAAATCGAGAATTAAATTTTTTTAAATGAAGCAACGAAAACAGGCTTTTGAAATGTTTCGAAAAAAATTGAATTTTTATTTTCCATCGGAAAGTATCAAATAAAACGAATAATCAAATGTTTTTTTTTTTTTATTACATTCGATCGAACTGATAAAAAAGTTTCTTTTTGGAATGAAGAAAAAGAAACATCTGGTCGTTGCAACAGGCGTTTAAAAAAAATTGTGTAAAACGTGAGCTCGTTACGAGGGTCAGTTAATTAAGGGGCTTTTGTCGCGCCAAGTGTTCTTCTCGCTGATGATGCTCGATCGTGAGACGCGAATTGTGAAGCTGAGAGAATGAAAGAAAGCAAGAGGAAGAGAGAGAGAAGGGAGACGACTCGTTCAAAGCTGTACGCGGTATGTGCACATGCTCTGACCCCTATGGCACTTGAAATGCACGCGTATATAATGTTTTTCATCGAGCAAGGTACCACCGAGGTCTGGAAGCCGGCAAAAATAAACGAAAATGAGAAATAAAAATATTGCGAAAAAAAAAAAAAAAAAAAAAAGCCAAGACGTCGCAACAATCATTTTTTTCGATCCGACCCACGCTCGGTTGCGACTTTGCGGTCGCATATCCGGCGCGACGAAAGTCGTTAAACGAAATAGTGAGGGCGAGGGGAGGAGGGATGAAAGAATAAAAGGGATAAGGGCTCCCCCTCCTGTATACGAGTTGCATAAAAAGAAAAAACAAAAAGAAAAAACAAAAATTTGTTAGTAACTAAAATAATAAATATAATAAAAAATTCGGAAATAAAAAGAAATCGTGTAATTTGTAAATGGCGAATTCGTCGAAACGGTTATTAACAGCCTAATCCGCAATTAATTAGTGTCGAGAGAAGGTGAAAAAGAAAAAAAAAAAACCAAAAATTTTAATGACTCGAAATATCGTCGAAATCGTTGGCAATGGTAATAAATCCGCAAATCCTTAATTCGCAATGACAAATAGGAAAGAACGAGATTGTGAGAACAAATTTAACTCGCGGAGTGTCTAGAAAAAAATTGTCAAAAAATGTTAAGTCGAAATTGAATGAAGACATCACGAAATTTCGATATAATATGTGACTTCTTCTGCTTTATTGTGATGCTAATTTTTTTTTTCTCAACGGTTAACAGCGTCGCAGGAACTTCTGAATTTTCGAGGGGGAAGAGAGAAAGGGGGAGGGGGGCACAAGAGGAAAAAATGTCATGACAAATATCGAACGATTTATTCACGTCCTTTCACCTATCGCATCGAATTAAATCTACGAATGTAATTCTATATCTCCATTTTCCTATCTGTGGATCGAGTTACCATTTTTATTCTCCGTTTTTACACATGAATCCATCCCTCCTCCTTACCTCACCTTCCTCTCGTTTCACTCTTCGTCTATATATTTTTTTTTCTATCTCACGATCTTCTATTCATTCCGACCAAATTATTCGCTCGACTTGATCCTTTCGAACTACCGAAACGTCACGTTTTTTACTCGGACAACTTTGTCGGCTATATATGTCAATTGAATTTCGAAATTTCAATCTTATTGATATAACAAAAATTTTCATCTTTTTTTCGACTCACTAGTTATGTTAAAAAATTGAATAATTCCATGAATAAATAATCAAGTGAATACATAAAAAATAAAATTTAAAAAATACATCAATTATTCTCTCGAAAATCTTTCTGTTTATCAATTTATTTTTTCCTATTCGCACGTTTTTTTTTTTTTTTTCTCCAATTACCAAAATGTCAAATCGAGCTAGTCCACTGAGAAAAAAAATTTGAAATTTTGGCAAACAAATTAAATTTGTTGATTCAACAAAACTTTTGTTGATTCAACGATATTTTTGTCGTGGTGAGAAATTAAGTATTTGAATGAACCAAATTTCGTTTGGGTTAACAAATTTCATTTTGTTCGCTACGATTCGTTGAACCAACAAAAAAATTTGTTGAACCAACAGAAAATTTGTCGAACCAACAAAAAATTTGTTAAATTTACGAATTCATTTTTCTCAGTGTCGATGTACTCGATAGAATTAGAAATAAATTTTTCGAATCGTTTTTCATTAGCTCGAAAAACTTTTGACCCGCCGAACTGCCAAAAGTTACCTTTTTCACATCGACGTAAATGAGAATTCGAGATTGTTGATTCAATCATTTTACAAATCACGATGTAATTGGGTTCACAAGCATGTAAGGAGAGTCCTTAAAGAACGATGCATAACGAACCAATACCTCGGGCCGATGATTCAGCATTTTTAGTTTCGACGTATGGGCAATTTCGTATGAAATCGAAGAGATTTTTTTCCGATTTCTCGCCTGATTCGTTAATTCCAGTTTTTTTGATACACCGGCAAAAAAAAAACTCCCCATTTTTATTTCTTTTCATCTCCGACGATTTAACGAGGTGATAAAAAAATGGTTTTGTATGATAATGCATATCGCGTGATGAAGCTCAGATTTGTAAAGCTACGCTTGCCAGCTGCCATTTCGTATGGTATGAAGGCTCATCGTTACGCACGAATATATATAGCGCGTCCGTGTACACGAATTAACAAGAACGACGCCACAACCCTGGGGACCTTCTGCGATTATTTTCTCCCTCGGATGAACCCGGTGCAGGACAATTACTTTCTCTCCCGTTTTTTTTATTCTTTTCCCTTGTAAAGAACGTCTCGGAGTAGTCGCACGCAGGTTATCCGTACTCGGAAAAAATTCATCGAACTTTGAAACGAATTTTGAACGAAATTGGCTCTACAGATGTGTTCGAATATCGTGAAATATTCGAATTTTCAACGGTCACTGTTAATTCGTTAGAAAAAATTTAATCCGAAGAAACGGAAGTTTTCAGATCATTTGAAAATTTATTGCAAAGAAACGAGTGAAAAATTATGACTGGAAACAATTGGAATACATAATTTGAGGAAAGATTCGATTCAGAAAAGTTCTAAAAACAATTTTCATCAAGCTATACGATTCTATCAGTCGGGAGTTATTTTATGTTTTTCAAAACATTTTTTTATTTCACACTTTTCAAAGTTTATGGCTATTATTTTTTGTTGCAAAATATTTGCATTATTTTTTTTTATATTCACTTCCAGTTCTCCGAAATTCACTGCCAGTGCTGCTAGTAGTACACGGTATAAATACACAACAGTACATATTTTTTGTCACATTAGATGAAAATGATGACCCAAACAAAAATATGTATACGAAAATACGAACAACGAACCGTGTAGAAAGACTCGCGCCAGTTCGGACTGAAATTAGCAGCCCACAACGGTATGAAGTAGTCGATGATCGAAGACTGCCATATATGGTCATATTGCGATATATTCAAACGATGTATAACGTTAAAGTTAAATAAACAAAACAGTTCGTGACGAATCTTGACATACTACAAATGAGAACACTGTCCGGCACGTATGGAAAGTGATGTAAAAAATTTGTCAAGACAATTGTCACAGTTTCCGAAAAACTGGCGACATAGGATTATCCCCCCACACTGAGAAAAAAATTTGAAATTGTGGCGAACAAATTAAATTTGTTGATTGAACAAAACTTTTGTTGATTCAACGATATTTTTGTCGTGGTGAGAAATTAAGTATTTGAATAAACCAAATTTCGTTTGGGTTAACAAATTTCATTTTGTTCGCTACGATTCGGTGAACCAACAAAAAAATTTGTTGAACCAACAGAAAATTTGTCGAACCAACAAAAAATTTGTTGAATTTACGAATTCATTTTTCTCAGTGCACCCACTGATCCCAGTGAAACGCACAACTCCCGTCTTTTTGCCCTACGGGCAGTCGGGAGTTAAAAATAATTGAAGTGATAAACTATTATAGGGTGGCTCCCTGCAAATCATTTAATTCTTGAATAAAAAAATAAGTTTCACTGACTAAACGGATAAACGAAAGCTCCCGTGATAAGAATGCTTCGAAACTTTTGAGTGTTAGTGTATACGGAACGTTGGGACGTTGCGGAAGAAGAGAGAAGAGGCAGAGAGAGAGAGGGGGGGGGGAGGGGCGAGAATGCATATACATATGAGTATGTAATAATGAATGTGCTATTATTCTTCAAACGAGACCGCGTGCAACGAGATGCATTGCACTTGATGGATCTGGCGAGCGAATGAGAAAGAAAAAGAAAAAAAGAAAGAACAATAAGGTGTTAAGTTACACGAAACGCGACCATACATTTTTTCAACGTCCACTTAAGGCAGTAATATTATAAACAAAAAATATAGCGCACTAAAAATCGTTGGACCGAGAACACATTTGCGGTTGGTACAGTACTGAGAACGATCGTACTTTCTTCTTCTCTTTTCATCTGGTAGCCTCGTTTGCGAGGACTATCATTAAGGTGAACAAAAAAAAAGGGGGGGGAGGGAGAGGGGGGATGTTCGTACGGAAAAGTTTGATTTTATCTCTTTGCGAACTCCTCACTCGCTATAAACCTCTTATTATTTATTATCGTTTCTTAAGGTGTCGGAAAAAACGTTAACGAGTCTCGATAAATATCGCGAAAGGTGAATTACGCTGACGAAATTTTGTTTTTTTTTTTTCTTTCTTCATCGCGTCTATAAACTTTGGGAAAAAAAATGATTGAAAACATTGAGCGCGCGTATCATTATTAATCTCGAGCATGAATAATTATGATTTACAATCGGCAGAATCGTTTTTAGCGATTATCACATTTTTTTATTTTTTATTTTATTGAAATTGGAGAGAAAAAAAATGTTTTATTCGTTAACGACAGAAGTGGCTTGAGTCCCGTATCGTGGAAGTTATTCGATCAAGTGTTACAAGGAAATTTGGTGATTCAATCTTCGTACGAGAAGTACGCGGTAGATCGAAACTCATCAGCGTTACAAGCGCAGCCAACGAGAAGAAAAATGAGGGAAGCAGAGACAGAAGGTAGGAATAAAACAAAAAAAAAATGTGACGAAAGACTCTACACGGGAGATTCGTCCTACCGAAAATTGGGTTCGCGACGGCGTATAACCTAAACAAAGGAAGGGGAGAAGGAGAGAAAGAGAGGATGAAAGGGTTCTAAAAAGATGGCGGTTTCGGTCGAGAGAATTTCGAGTCCATCGATCGATTCCAATGGGACGAGACAAGGCTCCAGTCTACAAGAGATCGTGTAACGCGAGATATATTCCAAATTTTTTAACGTATAAATATACGTGTTTATCGATCGCTGAAGATCGAAAAATCGGCCTTTGGATCTGGAGCTCTCTACGTGAACGAAAAGAAATTGGGAAAAAAATAAAAATTGTTAAGAAAATAAAAAATAAAAAAGAGTGAACGAGCGAGAGAGAGAGAGAATTACGACACGAAGGGCAGAAAAATGGCTGTTGGGTCATGAAACGACCGAGTATGAAGGGAAGCAGTGCAAAAGCAGAGAGGAGATAGGAGGGCCGAAGAATGCGAAGAACAAAACAAGAGAGAGAGAGAGAGCGAAAGAGACGAGGAAGAATTTGGGAGCTCGGAGAAGAGAAAAAATGGCGGACCAATTGAGGAGTTGAGCCTGGAGTGAGTATACCCCGAAGTAAAGCCCTTGGACCTGCGGAAGGGTTTTTAGGATCTTCAATAAGGGAGCATTGGATCGCGGTGCGCGAATATATCGAGAGACTCAAAAATTCGGTTTTTGAATTCGAAGTGCACGTATAGAGATACTGAAATTTCGAAGCAAAAACTTTTCGAATATGAACCAAAGAACCAATGAGTTCAAGGTCACGCCACGAAATGCTTCTTAATCCCAGTTTGTCGAATTCATATTTCGCTGATGCATGCACTGAGAAAAAAAATTTGAAATTGTGGCGAACAAATTAAATTTGTTGATTCAACGATATTTTTGTCGTGGTGAGAAATTAAGTATTTGAATGAACCAAATTTCGTTTGGGTTAACAAATTTCATTTTGTTCGCTACGATTCGTTGAACCAACAAAAAAATTTGTTGAACCAACAGAAAATTTGTCGAACCAACAAAAAATTTGTTGAATTTACGAATTCATTTTTCTCAGTGTGGAGATGGAGAACCCAAAGAATATTCTCCTGAGAATTCTTCGATTCGAAGATTCCGCACAGTTTAACGAGGTTTTTGAGGCCTCTGATACGAAGAGACAAGCGTAATTACGTGTATGCGAAGTTTGGAATGCTAGAGGGCTTTTTTTTACTGATGCTGGGTGAGTCTGTACAGGATTGGTACCCAAACGAGAGCGACTGTGAAGAAGATTGGAGGATCCTGTACGTGTTCGGAGGTTCCTGAGGCGCAGGGTATCGGCCCTTTTCGCGAGTACTCGTGTTTTGCTCGTCCCAGAAGATTAAACGAGAGAGAGAGAGGGAGGAAGAAGGAAAAGGAAGGGAGAGAGAGAGAGGAAGGAAGAGAGGAGAATACACGGCTGGTGCGGGTTCGTATAATGCGAAACGATCGCTGGTGGCCCCTCTGTTGGGGGGTTCAGCCTCTTTTTGAGGTCTGGACCAGGCTCTCCCACCACGTAGCGGCGAGCCCCTTCTCTTATCCTCTTTGAAGAAGAGCGATCGAGAGAGGAAAAGGAAGAGGGAAAGAGAGCGGCGTTGATATACGCGAGTCCCTGGGGTATCATCGACCAGGAAGGGGGAGGAAGAAGGTGGAGGAGGAGGAGGATATTCGGGTGGTGTTCGGATTTTTGAAGTGGGCCATGAGGCCCAAGCGGCGAAACCGCGTCAGATATATCATTATCTCGAGAGGCTCACTCTGTTGCTATGCAATTAGACTCCGTTAATCGCCCACAGACTCTTCTCTCCCTACCACCATCCAAAAAATCCTATTCCTCCTACCATTCGCATGGTATTCCTCATCCTCCTCCCCCTTCTTCTTCCTCCTCCTCCTCCTCCTCTTTCCCCATAGGAAGAGACTGAGAGACAGCGTTTTTTTTCTCTCTCTCTCCCTCCTCTCAATCTCTATCTTTTGTTTTTCTGGGCGTTGCAAGCTGTTGTGCTGCATATCAAGAACACACTCGTCATGTGTCTGCTTCCTTCTTTTTTTTTTCTTTTTTTTTTTCCTCTTCTGTCCCCATAATTCAACCCCCCCCCCCCCCCCCCCCCCCCACCCCACACTTCGTCGCTCTATCGCCAAATATTTTATACTCTCTTCTCGAAACTGATCCCCGCGAGTGTGAATCTTTTCGCTTCTTCATCTCATCGAGAGCACTTCTGCTCCGCGAGAACGAGAAGAGAAAAGGAAATAGAAAGGATCAGCAACGCCTCGAGAGAAACAAGTATCTCGGACATAGATATGGCGAATTAATGTCAGGGGCAACGAAGACGCAACAATAACAACAACATCGCCACGTGGAGTCGACGCTATATTCCTTCGCCTTAAGGTAATCTCATCTCCCGCGATGACTCAGTCCGTAAGATTCACACCATTATTTTATTTCACCCTTTCTCCAACGTAATTATTCACGAATCCTGTCATACTTCAGGATCTTTGTTCGATCGAACGAGAGAGAAAGGAAAAAACAAATACTTTTTCAACAGGGTTTCTTTGGACGAAAAATCTGCAACAAAATAGAAAAATCCTATCAGTGTTCTTTCATTTTTTCTAAACGTCCAAACGTTGTATCAATCGTTCACACACGCGATAATTTGTTTTTACAGCAAACAATTTTTTTTCCTTCAACTTTACGAGTTTCATTCGGCTTCACGATTTTTCTTCAATTTCTTCCATTTTTCTTTCTTTTTCTCTATCAAAGCGTCACTGAAAATTCTCGTTGAAAAGTCTCGGGGATCGAGAAGTTTTAGTTTTCTGGAAAAAATAAAAAAAAAAAGAACTTTCGAAGAATAAAAAAGCCCCAAATTTTGGAAACAGCGAAAGAATATCGTGAGACTGATAAAGAAAAACCGAATTTTCTCGTATCTCGGCCCGCGGTGAGAGCCGATCGAGGAGAGATTCACAAGGACGATCAGAGGCCGTGCTCTGTAGGACAACGCTTCCTTGGCGCGTTCATTAAGCTTTATATTTGACCTTGAGGGTTCACCCCGGTGGGAGATCCAAGAAATAAACGTAGGATGGGAAAGGGGGGATCACGGGAGGTGCGCATGCGCATTGAGAAACGCGGGAAATGCGTGGCGCGAAGACCTTTCGCGCGTGTCTACATAACTTTCGATTTCTTTTATTTTTTTTTCTGTTAATTCCTTCTCTCTTACGATCCACACGACTTTAGGTAAGTCATTGGTCAACGCGAGAACAAAATAAACGTATTTTAAAAAATTTTTTTTATCCAGTACACACGCGTTTCGATATGTTATACGAAACATACTTATATCGTGCGTGTATGAATGTATATATATGTATATGTAGAATTTATAAATTAGCGACAGCAACACGTGGTCCTCTTGTTGCTATGCGGAGGAACCGGCCGAGAGAGAGAATGTATTCGGAACGACGACCCGAACGATTTTCGGTTCCTATCGTAAAAGCCCTCCGGACGATATAATAACGAAAACACTGAGTTATGACGAGCCCCAACGGTGGTCCTTTTGGTGCAGAAAATTGTAAGTCATATTTTTTTGTTTTTTTTTTTTCGTTTTTATTTTATTTTAATTTTTAATTTTTTTAAATATTTTTAAGGAGGGTAGTTACATACGACGATATGATAAGAATTTAATGAAATTTAGTGATAACATTCTTTAGCATCAAATGCAATGACACAAATTTTTTTCAAATTTTTCGTCTACATAGTTGTCGAATAATTGGAGTTTACAATATGCAAAAGATATACCTATATATATGAGAATCCTATGCTTACGGATGTAAAACTCTAGTTTTAAATTACTCGAAAACTATGCAGAAGAAAAATCTTAAAAAATTTTTTATATTCATATTTAATCCAAAAGAATATGCTCACGAAATTTCATTAAATTCTAATCATTTAGAATTTTCCTATGCTTTTAACATGGCAACATTGTTGTGTGTAGAGAACCTCCTTAAGTCTCGTGGCCGTGATTCGATTGAGAGTAAATTTTATCTAGGATGAGGGCACGCGGTTTCTCGATGTCAAATTTTAATAGCGACTGACGCGATGAATATCTGGCGGGAAAGTATATAACGCAGATGGGATGACGTATCGGTGGGAGATACTGACGCACGAGAAACTGACCGGAAGTCGAACATTCGTCTCAACTTCCTCGAAGTGAATATAAAAAACGGTCGGCAGGTGGAGAAGAGTGAAAAATCGATGCAAAAATACGATCGATTATGCCGATGTTGATTCAATGAGAAATTTCATATCTGACGAAATATATTTTTTTTTTTTAGTTATTCAATTGATCGTATATCGAGTTGATCGAGAAACCAGATTTTTTTTTTTCATTGCTACTTCGAATAACACGTTTTCTCGAAAACGCAACGCGTTCTCAGAGGAGAATTTGGGTTCGATGATCCAGCGATGATGGGAGAGACAAATGAAAACGCGTGGCCGGTCTCAACGTCGCTTTTTTTTTTCTTCTTTTTTTTTTACAATTAATACTCGTTAGGATGTTTCGCGTGATACTAATTTTGCTTTGAACACTAATACCGATTGTAACGGAGACGACGATTTTTTTGTTTATCAGCGTATTCTTGAGCGGCGATCGCATCCGCGAAAAGGCCACGACGAATAAAAAAGAAAAAAAAACGTTCGACGAGACTCGTTGCTTCTAATTTATTTGTTTAAAAAATCGTTTTTTAAAGCGTGAGAACATTTTTTTTTTTTTTTTCAACTCGTCGATATTCATTGAAAGCGGCAGCGGTCGTCTGTCGCGAGGGTCAATGCGTGACTTATCAAACTGGACATTAATCATTTATTCGAATATAGGTACAATGAACTCTCACATTTATCTCTCAGTCCTTTCTCTATCGCGCTGGAATTTATTGCGAATGAATCGTCTCTATGAAGAACCGTGTGCGGCGAAACTTCATAGCTAGTGCAGAGATTCTGTTGTCGTATAGCCTCGTCTGTTAGTCAAGGAGTTTCGGTACAAAAGGCAAAATATTAAGAAATTAATGAAATTTGGTTATAATGTTCTTCAACATCAAGTACGAAAAGACAATTTTTTTCAAAATTTTCTTCTACGCAGTTATCGAGTAATTATGCATTAAAGCAGATTTCTTATGCCAAAAGTGTATACCTATATATATGGAAACGCTATGCTTATACACGTGAACGTTTAGTCTTCAATTACTCGATAACTGTTTAGAAGAAAAATCTGAAAAAAATTTGTATTGTCAAATTTGGCACTAAACGAATATGTTCACCTAATTTTATAAAATTCTTAACTTTTTGAAATTTTTTGTATTTTTAACATGGTTTAGCATGGCAACATTGTATCGTCTGTACCGAAACTCCTTAAAAATGGGTCAAAGAAATAGTGAAATGCGAATACAAAAATCGCGACAGTTTTCACATCGCTGTAAACGTCATAATTATTTTATTTTTCATTGTCAAATAATGTAACGCGTAAAAATAAAAATTTCTCAAACAAGAATTGAGTGACCGCTATTTTATTTTTATTTTTATTTTCTTTTTTTCATCTGAATTCAAGGAGTGATTTTCGGAGCGGCCTCGATCCGTGACGGGGAGCACGGAGGATGCAGAATTTAGTCGATGACGATCCTGGCGATCGTCAGCCAAGGACGTTGCTCCTGCGCATGCGTCACTGAATTTATCTCTCTCCCTCACTTTTTAGAGCGTTTTTTTCATACTATTTTGTTTATTTTTTATTTTTTATTTTTTTTTATTGAACTTCTCTCTCTCTCTCTCTCTCTCGGACGGATAAACGAAAACTCTCTTGCGGGACCACACAAATACTCATACGCGGGCGCTTACGTACGAGACGAGACGCACACACGATTAGAGCCGCGAAGCGCCTTGGGGCCACGCGTCCTCGTCGTCTATTATACATTATTCAACGCCACCGCAACCAACACCGCCACCAACACCGATACACCAACGGACACACCGGGAGGACCAAAAAATTTCTCGTTGCGAATTCAGTACGATGCACCGTAACCGGGTAGCAACAGACCAGACTCGCGATTACTTTTTCTTCCTCAACATTAACAACACCCGATCCTTTCACGATTTGTGACGACCTCCATAGACATTCTTTCACTTTGTCTGAATATAAATGAGTATAAATACGAATAAATACGAATGTATGGGTCTGTATATATTTGGAATGGAGATTAATCGATAGCAATAAATGGTGCAAACACTCAGCTACGTTTCGCTGATTTACGAAATTTTTAATTATCTTTGAAAAAACATTTGATTGTAGTGTTTCGAAGAGCTGATCACCCGAGTTGTGTAAAGAGGCCATAAGAGCGGAGTGTTTGGGCGGAAAAATTCGGATCGATATTCGGTGCGGCCTTGACATTTGAGATTGAGGTCAACCGGAGACTTTTTTCCTCTGATGAAAATCGATCAACATTTATGATATTCAAAAGCGAGATGAGAGCTTGACGAAAATTTATATTGACGATGTGAAAAGAATAAAAATTCATTAGGCAAAAATATCGCGGAATGAGGATCGCCATAAAAAAAAATTCTTTTTAAATCAATCGACAGATTTATCGAGCATTAAAAGTATTTATGGAGCCTGAGAATGAACTCGAGATTTATTTTATTTCACGCATAAAGTTCGATCTTTTTTTTTTTTCTCCGTTTCGTTCGCTATTTGAAAGTCGATCCCGACCCTTTTAAGAAACTCTACCTAAACGAGCACGAATAATATCGTCACGGTTGAAGAAACTAAGCAGAAATTTTATCGTAGAAGTAGAGAAATAACGAAGTATAAAGGCGAGTGGAACCGATGTCGCAACATTTTTCCACGAAATTCAACGTACGATCTTTTGGCCACGTTATCCCCATTAATATTCAAATTATTAACCTCTGTCCATTTGTCGGTACCCGCTGACAGCGAACGTCCTCAGATCTCGCGCGTCTCAGAATTACTTTTTTTTTTCTTTCCCTTTTTTTTTTTTTTCATCTGTTTTTGTTTACCTCCGGCAAAATTTTTTTTCGTTCTTATTATTCTGCATAAACGTTTACGCGTATTCCGGTGTGTCGGACGCGCTTGAATTATACCGGATCGATAATAAAAATTCTTCGGTTCCTGAGTTTCTTTGTTTTTTATTTTATTTTATTTTTTATTTCGAATTTCAATTCGATTTGATAGAAAAAATAGCAAAGATGCGAAGTAAAAATATTCGAAAATTAATGCAACTGCACACGTCGCTCGAAATCGTGGCAGTAAAAAAAAAAGAAAGAAAAAAACAAGAAAACGGTATTTACAACAAAAAAGGACCGGATGTGAATTTACGGTGTCCGGAAAGATGAAGAAGGGAGAGAATGAGGAGAAAAGAGTGAAAAGAGATTGGTGCAGGGCTCGTAATCAGCATTATCTAAATTGCCGTATGGGCTTGGAGCTGTGGGGCCCAAAAAAAAGTTGTAAATTCTGTGCGACGATTGTTTGGGGTTAGAGAAGAGAGCAAATATTTTTGGAGCACCGAGAAAAGTTCATGGGGCAGGAATGCGTTCGGTGCGTGTGAAACTGAACCTGTTTCGAAGGTCATATATCTCTCGTTCGGCAACCCTTGGACAGATTTATTTTTTGTTTTTTCACTCTTGAAAGAAATATATAAAAAAAAAAGAGAGAAAATAAAAGGAATAAGGAGAAAAATAAAGAGCACAAATGTACTGGAGAAAGAGAGACCGAGGGATTCAAGACTTTATCGGTTTCTCTCTCCCTCCCTCCCCCCCCCCTCTCTCTCTCTTTCTTTCTCGCAGTTCTCTCTCATTCCATTGAGAAACGGCAGAGGGCCGATGAATGAATCGAGCTCGCTCACGCTGCCTGTTCTCTCTGTTAGATATACGTACATACCTTGTAATATATATACGTATATATACACATATTCGTGAAGATCTTCACCTTGGCTCTTCTCTCTCACAGGTAAGTGTTATCGCACGAGCGTCCCACGAAATTGCTCTCATCTTACTTCACTTCTTTTTTTCTCATTCCTCTTCATTTTGTTTCTTTTTGTTTTTTTTTTTTTTTTATTATTATTTTTCCTCTTCATCTCTGGACCGAGGCGTATCGAGCGCCATAACTCGTACTTTTAACGCCTGGCTCGAGCCTCTCTCTCGTTCTCTCCTATCTGTTATCCTACTAATTACGAAAATTGATGAAAGAGACACCGCAAAATTGAGCTAATGTCATTCGACGTTACCGAGGTTTACGAGATCCCCTCTTTTATCCTCAATTTTGTTTATCTCGTCTCGTTAAAAAGAGCTTGATTTTTTTGCTTCGAGGTCTCGATTCGTTGGGAATATTCGTTTTGATAAAATTTCGTTGACGAATTACTCGAAATTTTCGATCGATCGACCATCTAGAGATCGAGAAATACTCAAGTTCTCTTTAAGGAGGGTGGCTACATACGACAATGTGATAAGAATTTAATAAAATTTAGTGATAACATTCTTTAGCATCAAATGCAATGACACAAATTTTTTTCAAATTTTTCGTCTACATAGTTGTCGAATAATTGGAGTTTGAAAAAGATATACCTATATATATCAGAATCCTATGCTTACGGATGTAAACTCTAGTGTTAAGGGAGTTCTTCATCTGGTAATCGAATTAACAAACAGATATTGAATTAAAAATTTGAATACAGTTATCAATATATCAACTGGATCACCTGTCAAAATTTCAGGTCCTTAGAATACTTTGTTTGAGAGAAATTAATAAAAACAGATTTTCCAATTTAACACGGTTCGTTATGCATTTCTGTGGTTTTCCCGTTTGTAAACATGAAATTTGCAAGCATTGACAAACAGTTTCGTAAGAAACTTTTATAAATGTTCAAAAAATATCTAAAAAATCTTTTTACCACTTCACAAAATCCATTTGATACTTATGAGGTTCGGAATAAATAAATTTGTCTCGAAGAAGGAGGTTAAACTTTGGAGGTTAAACACACTGAGCCGACTACGCTAGTCGTGACAGTTTTGGGTTTTGACTTGCTCGGTACCCGATGAACTCCCTTAAATTACTCGAAAACTATGTAGAAAAAAAATCTTAAAAAATTTGTATATTAATATTTAATCCAAAAGAACATGCTCACCAAATTTCATTAAATTCTAATCATTTCGAATTTTCCTATGCTTTTAACATGGCAACATTGTTGTGTATAGCCAGGCTCCTTAAAATACAAAAAAAAAACATTTCGAACAATTTCTTTCATTTGAGAATTCATCGATCTTAAAAAAATCGTGATCGTTTCTCCAATCGAACGTCCGTTAGAAAATTGATACCAAAAAAACGATGAATCATAATGAATACCGTAGAAAATCTCAGGCAAAGAATGTACCGACGAATGAACGAATGATTCCCGAAGCCAAAATATAAGCGAGCTAGCGAACGGTACGAAGATCCGAGAGTATGAAATTTCGATCTTGTGCTCGTTTCTCATTATTCGTTACGCTCGAAAAGATCAAATAGATTCGAGAGAGAGAGAGAGAGAGAGAGAGAGAAAACGTACAGTGGAACAGTGACGTGGGCCCAACGACAGTCCTCGTGCCTAGTAATTCATCTCGCACAATTACTCTTCCTCTCTCTACTCGACTCTTTCTCTATGAAGATATAATGCTCGTTCCAAACGTTTTAAACTAGCCAATAATACACAATATCTTAGTGAGAGGTTTGGAAAGAGGCACCGAGCAAAACTACGTCTCATTTTTTTTTTTCGCCTGACAAATATTAATGGTGCAAAGATCACGCGAAATCAAGGGGGCAAAGCCTATTATCGGTATTTCTAGAAGAATTTATATTTATTTTTACATTTTTCTCTTCTTTCTTTCTTGGCTCGTAGACGAAAAGAAATTGGCAAATTATTGCGCCATTTTGAAATAATCAGCTCGTATAAGGACGACTCGTATCATCGATAATATTTCACCACGTTACCGTATATCTGTATACATTTTTTTTTTCTTTTATCAACATATATGTAGACAAAAGTAGTTAATCATGTGTCGGACAACGATGATCATGTTGGCAGCTTGTAATTACGGTAATACCGAAGCGTTGTGAGCTCTATTCGTGATTCGAATAATTTCGTCGAGCGAATTACATAGCGAGAGTGAGAGAGAGAGAGAGAAAGAGAGGGAAACAATAAATTGTATTTCTGACGCAGCGGCACGATCGGCAGTGTCTTTCGCTTACGAATTTTCGAACGGGCCATCAAAACTTGGCTGACTTGACATGGACATGCGACCGACGAGAGAAAGAGAGAGAAAAAAAAACAAGGAAAAAGTGAGTCAAGCATCGCGCGAGTCATTCGATCATCGTTTTCGTAGATGTAAACATATATTTATAACGAAGCGGAGATTTCTAGTTTCTTTTTTTTTTTTTTTATCGTTTTTTTTCCGACAGCCTCCGGATTGCCTGTTGCCATGCGATTCTTCGGTGTTTTAGAAAATCTCCGAGGAATGGAATTGAGTAAAAAATTTCAGGTAAATGCAGTTGAAAAGAGAACGTACGAGACTTCCGAAATGAATGAATTTCGAGCCAAATCACCTTGGAATGTGAGAGCTACTGCTGGTTGCAGGAAGAATAGAAATTTCGAGATGAATAGAAGAGAAAAAATATATATATACATATATATATATACGTGCGAGAGTTAATTTTTAACTGTGGCAAAATTCGTAACGCGAGAGAGCATAAATGTCCTTTGTGGAGGCGCGATAACTCGAACAAAGTAGCGGAAGAGATTGAGAAAACAAGAGAAAGAGGGAGAGAGAGAGAGAGAGGCGCCGATTACCCCGTTATAAAGTCGAGTCGAATGCGCGGGCGAGAAGTGGCCTGAGAATGGTTGAATAATCAAGGACGAGTGTTCGGTTAGACACGATGGAGGATCAAGCGCATAAGCGTACCGAATAAACGTCTATAGATATGTGTTCGACGATACGACTCTCTTGCGGCTACTTGGTCGTAACGTCGATGTTGTCTAGGTCGCGTTATCCGGGAGAGCGTTTCGAAGGAGTGAGTAGCGAGTGTCGTTACGGGAGGACAAGAGTAAAGAAAGAAAAAAGGAAAAGAAAAAAAAAAAAAAATCAGCGAAATTACGTGGACTCGGAGAGTAAGTACGTGGGAAGTGCTCGTTTACTACGAGGCACGTGGGAAGAAAGAAGTCAGTCAAAATATTTATAGCGAGGTAATAAGACGCGAGTGAAACGAGTCGGGTGTAAATGAATCACAATGTCCGCAAACAAAAAAAAAAAGTGTTTATGAAAGATCGCGTGGTGCAATTGAATTTTAATTCTTCATTGAGAATGTCTACTTTTGTACGGAGGTTAAAAAAGAAAAGAAAAAAAACATGGTGAAGGGTGATAACGAGAGAGAGAACTAGAAGCAACTTTTTGGTTCGTTCGATTCGAAGCGAACGTTCAAAATTCGCAGAAATAGTGGAAAGCGACCTGTTGCTATGGGAGGCATTAAAAGTAAACAACGTTGCGTCATCGTCGCGCTCCTCGCTGGGGCGTCTAGACCATGGACCAAGCGAAATAAAAAGGGTGGGCTTGAGCGCGAAGGAGCGAAAGAGAGAGAGAGAGAAGGACAAAATGTACACGAGTCGTCCAACTAACCGTCAGAGAATACATACATATGCATATATATACGTGGTCGATCTTCAGTCTGCTGCCTGTTTCGTTTCCTTTCCCCGCTCTTCGGGCGCCCCTTGTGCCAAGACGGCAAAGCGCGCGAGTGCGAAAGAGGGGGAAAAAAGGGACCGTTGGAGTGTACGAAAAAACGGGAGAGTGGGGGAGAGCGAGCGAACTCAAGAGCTGCGGGCAACAACAGCGCCACGCGGCTTGTGCCTGGTCCTCCCTGCTTTTCGGCCCGCGAATATATATCGTGTGCTGAAACCGTACTGCGGGAGAGAGCGAGGGAGAGAAAAGGAGTGAGAGAAAACTCTGGGCATGGTCACGGATCTCCAGCGCTGCATAGCAACAGCGAGAGAACACAGAGCGCGTTCTTTCTTTCTGCTCACTGGGTTTGGCGCGCGGAGAGAGAGAGAGAGAGAGAGAGAGAGTACAACGCGTCGCGCACGCGGTCCCCGAGACCCACCAGAGATGGGTACACACACGCTAGAGGCCGATGAATAAAGAAAGAGGAGAGAAAAAGAATTGAGGACCGTGTGAGCGCGCCAAACAGAAACGCACGTTGCTCAAACCTCTCTCTTTATCTCTTTTTCTTTCTTCCTCGCACTCGGTACGGATATGCAGAAGTAAGGATAGAGAGGGGCGGTGGAGGGGAGGGGGGTAGCGACGAAAGATAGCAGCACGAGCTAGGGGACAAAGAGAATCGGGATGAGAGAAAAATAGTGGACTCGAAGAATATAACGCATAACCGTATTGTTTGTTTACCGAAGCACTATTTCGTTTGATTTATTTCTTCGATTTCATTGACCGTTTTCTCCTCGACAATAGCAAACGCCGTTTCGTTTTCTATTCGGAGACGTTTGGAGGATAGAAAAACGCATTTTTTTTCTTATCATTCCTCCCGTCAATTAATCACTTGACATATTTTCAGTTCAACTTTTTTTTTTTTGTTTCTGGAGAGAAATGCGTCAAGTTTTTTGTTTGGAACTAATAATTTTGGACTTCGTGGGCCTCGATTAGGGCACCATCTTCGTGAGCAGTCCTTCGAACCAATTTTTCGGATACGAGAAAAAGTCGTTCACAAGCTTTTAGGAATTCTCTGCTTCCGGTTTACGAAAATGATTCGAATCTATTGAGAATTTGTTAAATCCATTGATCATCGGGGTAGCAGCGATTCTCTTTGAAATGCCGAGAAAATTCCGCAGCACTCTGCGTTTCTGTCGATAATTTTTTTTTTTTCCGCTTCTCCAATAGAAATGTTTTGTTTTCTTTTTTTTTTTTTTTTCTCAGCGGCCAAGCCGCACGTTTGTGCGCCCGCTCTTTTTCGCGTTCCAAGAAGAGAAACCGCGGCACCGCGTTTCTTTTCATTTCATTGAATGTACGCGTGTGTGTGTGTGTGTGTGGAAGCGCGAGCGTATGTGCGTGTGTTTTGCCTCACCGGCGAATGGAAATTCGAAATATCTCGTCGAGCAATCCTCGATATATTTTGTGCTCGAAAAATATTTCGTCATTTTCGTGGTGACAATCGCGAGAGAAAATAAGATTTTTAATTCCAGCCTTGTCTGACTTTCTATGGAAAATATATTTTTTCACAAAATCAATGGGATAAAGTAATGATGGAAATAAATAAACGTCATAGGCTCGAAAAAATAAATGCACGCATCTTCATACGCGAAATACTTTCAGAGCACGAGAAGAAAAAAAACAATATTGCGAGAGAGAGAGAAAAAAAAAGAAGAGAATTCGAGCTGCCATATGCAAAGGAATACGACCCCATGCTTCGAATAAACGCGCCACGAAAGCTCCGAGTGTCTCTTCCACTGATGAGAGATCTGCGAAACGTCGTTTCGCTTTTACGAGCAAGCGTAGGCGTATTATTATCGTGTGGTCGAAGGGGTGATGGTGGTGGATGTACACTTTGTACACCTTGCTTCTAATGTAAAGCGAGGATAAAAGAAGAAGAAAAATAAATGAGCGTTAGAACCCTGATCACGTAGCAATGAATACCTGTTTATTCGAACGTGTTGTGTCCTTGCTTGTGTATATGCCCGAGTATTTATGCTCGTGTCAAATTTACCCGAACGATCATTTTCAAATTTCGTCAAATACGCTCGAAATTCTTTCATTCAATTTGACGTTTTTTAAAAATATTTTTTATCAGGATTTGAACTCTACTTTCCGGGTCCGAAAGATGTGTGCAAAAGTAGAAAAAGTGATTCGGTTGAAATTTGGGAAATTGAAGTGACAGGCGTTGGAACGTTTAATTCATAAATTTCGTATGATTCATCACGTAATTGATTGTTGATAGTTTGGCGTGTTAAAAAATCATTATAATTTGTGATCAAATAACGAAATGCGTATGGAGATTAATTTTTTTTTTATTTCTTTATTTTTCGTTGGAGGTTATCGCGGGTCGAAGCCTCGTAAAATTATATTGATACACGAGATTGTATAATTAATGGAGAAAGAAAAATGTCAGTATATAAAAATATTGAATGAAAAAAAAATGCTTCAATAAAAATGTCAATAAAAATCGACGAGCATTGAATCTCGCGAGAAACGTCATAAACACGCGATCATAAGAGGACTGTGATAAAAAAAAAAAAAACATCAACGAGATTGATCTGAACGAAAAAAGAACGAATAAAATGATCAATTTTTACTGAAATATTCCGAACAATTATTTTTTTCTTTCGTCGAATTTTTACTAAAAAACAAATTCTCAGCTACGAAACCACCGAGAACTGTATGAAGATGACGAATAAAAAAAAAAAAAATTAAAAAAAATGTAGACGGTGTTCCACTTCAGAGGAAAAAAAATAACGTTTCTAAACGTTGGAGAAACGCACAGCTGCTGCTCAGGGAGTTTTATCATTGGGAACAAGGGAGGATACCATCGCTGCTTTTTCTGGTCAACTCCCACCACGAATCCAGGGCCTTTTACGTTACCTTTTTTCTCTCTCTCTCTCCCTCTCTTTCTCTTTCTGGGCCTTTCCCATCTCTCCTTCTCCCCCTTTCTCTCTCCCTCTCTCTTCGTATTCTCGTTTTGTCCCTCGCACAGGCTCGTATTGGGTTACTATCGGGTTGGAAAGGGCTTTTGAAAAGCAAATTCTGCTTATAGGGGCAGCTGTCGTACATTCCTCCGTTCCTATCTCTCTCTCTCTCTCCCCACCCCTCCCTTCGAATTCACCCCTGCTTATATTCCCATCTTTTTCCTTCTCTTTTATCCTCGCCCCTCTCCCTGGGGATTGGTCCCCACGACCCTTTTTCTCCCCCCCTAATACACTCGTTCCTTTTCGTGCCTTTTCGACAAAAATATAGCAAAAAAGAAAAAAAAAAAAAAATGGCACACGATAACTTGATTCGTAAGTGCTCTAAAAATCATAATTTCTCGACTTTTTCGATGTAAAAAAATTCCTATTCCATTGATATTTTTTGTCAACTTTTTCATTCTCGTAACTCGAAGCTCAATTTGATTTTTCGAATAATTTGGTTTTGTTATTACTAATGAAATTATAAAAATGATTGAATTTTCAAGTTTTTCGTGTCGAATTCCAGAGCCTTAAAATCGTTACGGGTTGCGGAAAAGTGGCTGGTTCTTGGGGAAGCGTCGAGACTTCAGTTTCGTTCGAATACCATCGCATCGGAGCGAAGGTCTAAACGAGAGTTTTTTTTTTTGTGAGCCCATAGAGCCATGGCAAGCATGAAGTTTTGAGTACGGGTCGTGTGAAGTGGAATCGAAGCGGGGAAGGGTCATGGAGTTATGGAGGCCCCAATACCGACTTATAAATTATATACAAATGTGTGCGCGCGCGTGTGTGTTTATGTTGGGGAAATTCTTTCAGAATACTTTTGAGTACGAGGAAAAAGGCCTGTAACGACAAGGATTTGTGGAAGCGGTTGAAACTTTTCGTTCAATCGAAATTCAATGGATCAAATTTTCACGGTTGAGAAGCTCGATAAAAAGAAATGTTGAACTTGACGAAATTTGAACGTCGAAAAAAATAAGCCAATAATTGTGACGAAAAAATTCTTGAATTTTGAACCAGAAAAATCTTGATTACCACTCGTAAGCTTGGATTTCTTTTTTTTTTTTTTTTTGCATTCTCACCCACGCTTTTCTATTAGAATTCAAATGATCAAAATTCTTGGAGGCGCTTCCTGCCTTCCGTGTAATTTCGCACGACTTGCTTTCGTACCCAGGAGATGAAGAAAAGAGAAGGTCGGGGAGGGGGGGAAGGGCAAGGAGGGGGAAAGAAGTAACGATAGTTCGTTGTACGAGAACGAAAATCAACAGGTCTCGATGATGTACCTCGAGGTCGTGCTTGAGATCTCTCATCCGGGAATTCCGTGATGAGCGAAGCGAACCAGAGAGAGACAGAGAGAAAGATAGATCTCGACACGAGCCGAATTAGCAATATCAAAATATAGAAGGTGTCCAAAAAATGGTTAGTCGACCGAGTGAGTATCCAAGTGAGAAGTTAACACTGATGATGAGAAAAATTCTTTTGTCCGGTTTTTTTTTTCTTCTTAATTATAAAAAAATCATAAAAGTCTCGCTTTTAATTGAGTGGCTTGAAACTGTGTTTCGATTTTTCTGAAATATTCACTGAGAAAAAAAATTTGAAATTGTGGCGAAAAAAATAAATTTGTTGATTCAACAAAACTTTTGTTGATTCAACGATATTTTTGTCGTGGTGAGAAATTAAGAATTTGAATGAACCAAATTTCGTTTGGGTTAACAAATTTCATTTTGTTCGCTACGATTCGTTGAACCAACAAAAAAATTTGTTGAACCAACAGAAAATTTGTCAAACCAACAAAAAATTTGTTAAATTTACGAATTCATTTTTCTCAGTGTTGAAACTGGCGAGACACTCGATACATTTATATTTTGCTCACTCTCGCTTCCTTCCTCGACAGATAAGTGTGTAAGCATCTTAACAACACTTTCGGGATCCTCGGATGGCAATAGGTCGAGCATAGAAACGATGATAGTACATAAACTCGGGATCTCATTATCATTCCTCGGAGGAGCATGTACTCGTGTAAACACCGGAAGGATCGTTGCTAAATTTATGTTTCTTATTCCGAGATTAAATTGTGAAGAAAAAAAAAAAAAAAAAAAAAAACTGGACTGCGAATCGTGCAGTTTTTTATCCGAATGAAATTACGAAGATTACCATTTTCTGCATTTTTTATCCAAAGTATCGATAAATAAAAATTATTAAAACGGTAGAAACACATTTCCAAAAAATACTGTTACCAATTTCCTTTACCGATAATTACAGTTTTCCCATCTCATGAATTCGTTAAATAAAATTTTAATCGTGTAACTAAAAATAATTCAATAGTTTGCGATACGGTACTCGATAAATTAATTATTTTTTTGAGGTTCAATTCACGAAAATAATGTCAATACTTTTTCAAAATTCGAAGATGATCGAATAAAAATATAAAAAATCGCTTTCAATTGATAAAATTCAATTTTAATCAATAAAAATGTCATCGTTATGACGAGTGAGCGCCATCTGTGCTAGTCCAATACGGCGTGTTTGCATTATCGCGGAGTACGATCTAATTGAGGCACAAGTAGAAAGTAACACGGAAGGGAAACCGGGAGGCAGGATCGGCGGACTTCCGTTCAGGGCAGAAAGATACCGGTCTACGTACGAGAGTTTTATCTCGCAATTAGGCCACGAAGCAGAGCACAGTAATAAACGAGAGAACTTGACACACATGGATGAGAGCTCGAGAACACGTACGTGTGGATATTGCTCGAGGTTGAGACACGCACATAACCGAATCGTTCGATGGTAGAAGCGTTAAGCGAGAGAGGAAATGAAACTCGCCGACTCATAACGGCGGGTTTGACGTGCTCCCGGAGCACGCGGTGTACTAATGTGGTAGGGGGCGCCACATGCAACCGACTCGTTTCAATCTCCCGATGGATAAATAACGTTCGAGTTACGCCGCGTTAACATCACCACTGTAATTATTATTCAGCGACGATTTAATTTATTAATTTTTATTTACGATTACACTCTCAATGGGCTTCGAGCCTGAAATTAAATTCCAATCGATATACCGAGACTAATTGAAACTTGAACGAAAGTGCGATCGGGGGAACGTTTTCTTGAAGAGTAAACACTTTATTTTTTTTGTTCGATCGATATAGGATAAAAAATAAAAAGTAAAATGTCAACAGAAAACAGAAATTTTGACGTATTTTGAGGAACTTGGTTTCAAATGATTTTGAACCAATTTTTTTTGGCTCGAATCACGAATATTTTTTGTTCCCGGATTTTCGCGCGCATAATGCAGCAAGAAAGATCTAAAGATGAGAGAGAGAGGACTGAACGCACACGTGCTTGGGAGACGCGTGCACGTGACGGCTCGCTTGAAACGTTCCACGGTTTTATATTCCCTGCGGGAGGCCTCTGGCTCTATAAACTCTTGTATATAAATGCATATATATACACACATAAGTGTTTGGGAGTGTGTGATAACACAGTCTCGACGGCATAGAGCGATACATCAGGCAATTTGTATCTATCTCATTCGCTTAAGGATTCGCAACGAATCATTGCCACCGCGCAGCCACCGCGGCTTGCATCCGGCATGAGATTTTTACGGTTCTAATCCCACTGGCTCTTGAGGAAGCTCTCGTCGAAGGAAACTGAAATTTTGATCGACGAGTAACACAAAGAAAAAAAAACTTTGCGCGACTATTGAAATTAATTTGGCACTTTTTTTCTGAGTCTAGAGTTTCAAGAATTTTTAGCCAACGCTCGTTCAGTTTAGTACACTTTTCGACCACCAGAGTCCCGCAGCGAAATGCTTTATTTCAGAGCTTTGAATTTTTACGAAGAGAGAAACATGAATTATTGGTTTTTGGATTTTTTTTAAGTGTCGACTACGAATATTGAATCGTTCATTCAGTTTTTTCTTTTTTTTTTTTTTCATGAAACGTCCACCAGCATCAATTATTTCTGATTATTTCGAAAAAACGAAAATTTTTTTAGACTTCAAGAGACGAGGGGAGCGCTGATGTCGTTTTCTTGATATTCTGAAACGAATGTGTGATCGGTAAACACGAATAAAATAAGAAAATACACACGCGGAGGTCATGTCTCTCGATAAAGACGTTGATAAAGAGTCCTTTAAATGGTCAGGGGATATGAGAGAGACGTGTTTCAATGCGGTATATAATCCCTTTAGGCAGAATCAACAACGAAGATAGAGAGTTATAGAGATATACGAGGAGAGACACGTGGAAAGTTGCTTATAAGCTTCTTCCTCTCGCGGGACACGATTTACCGAAGGGTCGCTGCTTCTCTCGGGCGCCGCTTTCTCGGCCAATACAAGGGAATAAACGCCGTCTGGTCCGCTGCTCACCGTCTGGACCAGACGTTTCCTCTCCATATTATTTTTCTTTTTCTTTCCTTTTTTTTTCTTAAGGCCGTATGTCATTTCGTCTGGGGATCCGGTCGGCAAACGATTCTCTCGTAATACTTGCGTCACGATCTTCGTACTCCGAGCCTTGAAAGGTCGCGTTAGGGACGCGTTGGACACCTTCAAGTTTTCCTGACATCGAATATTTTCATGTTGAAAAAAAATGTTCAAATGTGAAAAATTCTTGCAAAATTCTGTTGGAATTAATCGACTCGTTGACTCGGTCGAAATTATTTTTCATTTTAAATGTTGAGGGCATATCGATATTCGTTATTATTTTTGTTCAGACAATCGATTTTTCAAATTTCCGATTAAATTTGGAAGGTTCGAGGCCCAAATTCGAAAAATTCATTGGAGAGTATCGGGACTGAATTCTTCAGGTTCGAGGAGCAGCCTCTCTTTTTATCCCTTTTCGAGTAAACAGAGCCAAGAAAATAGGAAGAATGAGAAATAAGAGAGACCGAAAATTCGGCTCTGAGAAAAGGGACGTTTACAAAGCACGAACAGGATAAACAGAGCGGTTAAAAAAAAGTTGTTCTACTCAGAGAAAGAGAGAGAAAGAGACCGTGATCTTGAGAAGAGTTTTGTGAAAGAGAAGTAGGAGTCCGAAATATTAAAAATTCGGGAAACGTATTCGACAACACAATTACGTTTTCTCTCGGGCACACAAGAATGCTAATATTTCTAAGAATTTGTGTGAAGGAATGTGATACAGATATGATACAAAAAATAAAAAATACTCCAAAGCGTCTCGATTGACAGGCTCCTTCTTTTCCAAATTGTGAGAAAAGAATAATCGCGTTTCCTGGCTTCTGTTTGCCAACAGACCGAGAGATAGAGAGGTCCCCCAGAAAAAAAGCGTAGAATAAATACATGAAGATTCTAAAATAAATATTTTTCTATTTTACTATTCTTAGAACCGTAGGAAAAGAAAAAAAAGTAATAAAAAATAAATTCGATTGAGAATGAATCATAAGCGTCTCCATCGCGAAATTCGACTTGGAAAAAAAAATTAAAAATAAAAACCATACGAACAAACAAAAACAAAGCACGTTAAAAAAAGTCCGTGAAAAAAAAAAATCGTTCCGAGCTCATTTGCATAATTGAGAAAAAAAAAAAAAAAAAAAAAAAAAAAAAAAAAAAAAAAAAAGTTAATACCCATTGAAAGGTGCACACTGTTTAAACCATTCAAGCCGTTAAACTTTTACATTAGTAGGAACAATGAAAAAGTATTTAAAAAACCAGAGTATTTCCGGAATCGTATATGTGGCGAGAAATGCCCGCGATTATCCTTGCTCTCGACGCGCGTGGCGAATGGCCCGAGAACACGTGGAATCGCAACAGGTTGGATTGAGAGAAACGAGGCGTGCTTTATGTACACACATACACACACACACATATATATATATTTTTTGAAATTTCTCTCTCGTTCGTACATATATATAGTGTTTTTTCTCGTTTCTTTCTTCTCTCGGACTCCGTGCCCATAAAACGTCCGTCTTACCGAAATACATTCACGCAGCCCTTTCGTACGAGATCCGAGGGAATGCAATGCCGATCGTAATCGATCGAACGACGTTACGAGCTTTCGGTACCGAGCCCGTGTATAAATACCGGTCAAGTTTTTTATCGCCGGCAACGAGCCAATAGGAACATTAAAAACGTCCTCGAGACAATATACTTTGAATGGGTTATAAATAAACAAATAAAAATAATGAAGGATATAAACAAAGTGTTAAATTATTTGTAATCGTATAAAGTTTGTGCGAGAATAAATGGAAATAAAAGTGAGCAAAAGATCGAACGTCGAATTTTCATTTTTGCTTTTACGATACCCACACATTTAACGACTTTTCTCTCTTTCGATGCACTTTTGTTTTGTTTTTGTTTCTTTTTTTTTTTTAATTTCGTTCCGTTTGTCTTTGACTTCCGGACGAGAGACTCAACGTCTCTTGGGAAACGTCACGCTCGAGGGATCCGCATCCAGAAGGGCTTAAGCCCGATGAACGCACCTGGCGCGCACGCATACACAGGGAATAATTTCATCATAAGGATCTGCCTCACTTCCTCGATTAACGGAGAAACGAGCTGTGCACTATATATATCCTTACCACGTGCGGTTACGGAACGTAATTTCCTTCTTTTATTTTTTTTTCATCTTTTTTATTTCACGTTGTTGACCCACGGGTTCGTCAACGGTCGAATTGTTTGGTGAATGGGCAAACGAAATGTACGTGGCTAATTATTTTCTTCGATTCTCTGTTTTTTTTTTATTTTTTATTTTTTTTTTTCTACCAATTCACTCGTTCATAGGCTCACTCATCGATTCAACGTTTTCAGAGTCGATTTTCTGGCTCGATTATTCTTCGATTTTTATTACTTCTTTGTAAACAGAAATTTTTATGTTTTTCGTCCCCCCCCCCCCCAACTGTTTTGTTTCTCAGTTCTTGATGCTTTTTTGTAGTCGGACGCGGGGGGAAAGGGTGAGAAAGGGAAATTGTGGAATTCTCGTGGTCGGTAACAGTCGCGTTGAAGGAAACACCTGGCGAAGTGCAACAGCGAATCGTTTCATAGGAGGCGGCAAGCTGCACCACTTTTGCATCGTGGGATCGATCCAATGAGACTGATAAGATTTCTTGAATAGTGACATCTGTTGGAAAGTTTTTTTTTTTCTATATTTTTATGCAAAAATGACGCGAAGTGAAGCTCGTAATGCATTGAGAAATTTATTTCAGGTTTTATTTGTTAAAATGCATTTTTTTAACTGATGAAATGGAGGTTTGAGTATTTTTTTTTTTTTAATTTCAATTAAATTAAATTTAATTGAAATTAAATTTAAATTAATTTAATTTTTAATAAAAATTAAAAATCAAATTTAATTTTTAATTTCAATTTGAGTGGTCAAATAATGTGGAATTTAGAATCTTCGTTTCGAATAATTGGCTCGAAATATGTCGAAAGCACTTTGTTGTTGTTTTTTTATTTTTTTTTTCGGATGGAGAATTATGGAGAAATAAGAAAATGAGAAAAACTTGGCGTGCACCTGTCTTCGCGAGATTCTCTCGAAAAAATAAGGAGGAACCGGTCGTTAAGCACAAACCGCATTCTCTCGTTCGACTCGTTTTGGAGAACGAATTTCTTCGAGAGCTCGCGTCTTGGAAACGCGACCGGAAGACCCGTCGGGGAGGGGAAGAAATTACGAGCGGGGAAATATTGTCGCAGGAAATCCGCACCTGTTCTTTTCTCCTTTAAATTCTCTCGATTTTTATCAGCAAAACGAGTGTCACCGTGAAAAAGACATAAATTTATGAAAAAAAAATAATAATAAAATGAAGGCTTGGGCAGTTTGGCTCATTTTTTCTTTTTTAATTGGCCCAAATTTTTTAATATATCGATATCTAAGATTTTTCGTGACTTTATAAACGTCAAAATTGAGTCTGAAATCTTGATTTGTAGACTCGGCAAGTTTTCGTCGCACTCGTAAAGATTCGGGATAAAGATTGTTGGAGGATCTGCGCGTGAACAGCAGCCACCAAACATATTTTGGGTCAGTCCAAAGGAGACTAAGTGAGAGAGAGAAAGAGAGAGAGAGAGAGAGAGAGAAACGACAAGGAAAAGGGACGAGGGGCAGAGAAACGGACATCCTTTTAGTCTCGAAACTCGAGGAGCACTTGGGGCTCTCGTTGGTCCCAACGAAAACCGGCCTCTTCGAGGGGAACAATGCGATTTTTATCCTGATGCAAAAAACTCCTGAGGATGAGCAACCGAAGATCGAGATTTTGTCTCGTTTTCTCTCTCTCTCTCTCTCTCTCCTCTCTTTTTTTGTCTTGCCTTTGCCCTCGTCGAAGTCGTTAACGAGAAAAAAATCTGTCTTCACGAATTCTTCCTTAGCGCCATTTTGACTGTTTTTTTTTCTCACCCAATTTATCGAATTATCATAAAAAAAAAGATTTTTTTAGTGTCCAGTAGTCTGAGTTTTGTTTCAAATGCAAATAACGATCGGAGAAAATCTGACGAGCTAATTTTGTCCTAGTTTTTCGTGTTCTCATGGGTGGTCCATCGTGAGGTCATTTGTGAGACACTGCTGAGGTCCCTTTTAGCTTCAATCTTTGATCAGGGATGTCATTTTTTTTTTTTCTCGTATTTTGTTTTCAATTTATACAATTCGAAGCATATCGATTCACGTTTTTTTTTTTTATCAAGCTCAATAAAAAAATCGGCTTTATCCTCATTCACTTATTTTTCTTCAATTTTATTTTCGTATATTCGATCTTCTCCAATTTCTCGTCTCAGGATACTTCGATCCGAAAGTTCTCACGCTCTAAAAAAAATGCGCCAACCTTCCGACGCTTTCGTTCGACTAAACTCTTGAAAGGATTCCTCCTCGCGGTTTTCAACTGCGGTTTTTTCTCATTATTCGACAAAAAAAAAATCCGTTATTTATAAATAAATAAATAAATGAGAGAAAAAAAAAATTTAATAACGAAAGTTGAGAATTCCGTTCGTACGCGAGCTCCGTAATGATATTAGACAAACCGAGATTAATGGATTGGTAGAAAATCGAAATTGGTGACTGGCAAGATTTATCGAATCGTGAAATAATGCCTCGAACGCCTCGACGATTTTTCCCGATTATCTGACTAATTGGCCGTTAAGATTTTCTTCTCATTTTTTTTTTTTTCACAGACTCCTCAGACCTTCATAACGAAAAAATGAAAATCAGTAACGATCTCCAAACTATAAAAACTGACAGCGGCGGCGATCATTAAAATTTGCATAAAATATCAACGATGCGTTACAAAGTTTTTTTTTGTTTTTATCGCGGTAATTCAAGAAGTGTTATTTAATTGAACGAAACAAAATTCTTCTCCTGTAATATCAGGACAACGAAAGAAAGAGAAAGAAAGAAAAAAAAAAAGAGAGAGGCGAGAGAGAGCAGTTCCGAGACTCGATAAGACTCGACCACCCCTGCTCGAACTCGACGCCTGTTTCAAGTGCAACGCACCGAGCTCATTTCTCTACATTGTTGCTAATCAAGAATACGATCCTCATGAGAAACGTCATACACAACTCGTACTGATTAACTCGTTTTATCAACGAGAGTCAGCATTGACACAATCTTTCCAGAATATTTCAACTATTTTTCAAACGATAAAGCAAACAATTTATCTACGCGAAAACACTCGGCACGTTTTTTACGTTTACTTATCAAGTGCTGTCAATTTTTTTTTTTTTATCGCGTCATTGTTCAGAAATAATCATAACATGACGTGGATCGAGTTCATTCGAAGATTCAAACTGGCAAGAGAATTGTGGCATTGTGAAAAAAATAGTAGAATTCGATCAACGAAATTGCAATAAAAACAAAATCGTGATTGAAATATTTAAAAACAATCATGATGAAGTGCTAATGGTTTGAAACGAAGGAATATTTTTAAAAGTACGGTGAATTCTTACCTTGACGAAGGAATGAAACTTGACTTTGCTGGGCGATACCGGTGGACTGTTGGGTGGTCTGAGAGCGGTGGGTGTTTGTAGGAAATTTTGAACTTCGAGGAGGAATCCTTTGCGAACGTATCTGCTTTTAGGACTGCTAGGGATGCCGGAGTCCAATTTAGCTTTTCTGAGTAGCTTGAGATTTTCCTTGGTGTTTTGTCTGAGAATGATATGGCTGAGTCTTCGCATATTGGCGCGAGAGTCGTTGGTGCATATTCTTCGCCATGCTTTGGAGACGAGAGTGAAGGAGCAAAGATCTTGGGGGCTGAGATGAGCAAGAATTTTGGAAACGACGCGCCAATGATTGCTTTTTTCTCCTAGGAGAGTAATTATGTCGAGAGTTGTTTTGCCGGTGAAGTCGGGAGTGGCACGAGTGCGATGAAGGGCATAAGAAAGAGCTCTTTGACTGAAATCCAATCTCTTCGGTTTAATGTCAGGGATAATAGAGCTCAAATCGGTGATAACCAATTTGCTCAAACGTTTATTGTCCACCGAGTCACCGATTTTGACGATTGATCTTTTGGGCGATGGGTAATCGATGCTTATTTCAGAACATCGAATGTCTGGTGGATTCTCTGTATAGGGTGTACTTTGGGGTACGACTAGTTTCATTTCTACATCTTCGTCGATGGGTTCGGAGGCGATGAAAGAAGTGGATGGCAGAGCCGGGGAAGGAGGAGGAGAAAGAAGTTGTAAGCGGGAAGCCGGAGTCGCAGGGACTGCTGTGGTTCGCCATGCCCTTCTTGTCCTGCTTCTTCGTTCTCTGAGCTCGGCGGAAGCTTCTCTAGCTTCGTTATTGGAACTAGCTTGAAAATGAGCTGAATTCGATGGGAAGTGAGCACCGGGTAAGAAATGTTTATCGCTCGATTGAAAATGAGCCAAATCTGGTTGAAAGCGGCTGGAGATTCCTTGAGAATCGAAACTCCTGCCATTTCGCGAACTGCCTGGTCTCTCAGAGCTGGAAATACCGGAATCGTGAGAATTACCGGCAACGGAAAGGTCCGGAGACTGGTCGATCAACGAATCGAAGCCTTGATCCGAAGTGGCGTTGATTAGAGAATTGAGCTTCGATCTCAGTCTCGGTGCACGTTCGGATTGCCTCACATCACCTCGCAAACGATAAGGCCTTGAGACGTGAGAAGTTCGCGATCGACAACCACCGACGATTGGTGTGAAACCACCGGATCGCGGTGTCAACGTCAAATATCCGCTGTCACCGTTACTGTCGTAAGAATTATGGGACACACGAGCACTCGTATTCATCGTGCCGTGAGGTGTTTCGCTCATTGTCACGCTGTCCAAACCCATTTCCATATCCCCCATTTTTTAATTCTTGCACGACTTTACCTATTTAATTAGGCTACGAAAAAAAAAAACAAAAACTGCAGTTTTCCCGATCGTGCGATTTCACAATGCGGGAAAATTTTCAACACTCGCGTAATTCCATCTGGCCTTTTAATATCACCGACGATCTTGGCTACTTTTTTTTCTGTCACGTTGAAGAAAAATCACACACACTTTTCACTCTCATTTGGCGCTTTTCTCTCTTTATATGAATTATTTATTAACACGAAAAACGATTAAATATTTAACGATACACAAATAAAGTTACACTTGATCCGATGATCTATGACACTACGATTCTTCGAGTATTTTTTTCTTTTTCTTTCCGAAGAAAATATAAACAAGACGGCGCACGAAACGATTAAACGCGGGAAAACGAAGGTAAACTAAGGATCCTATCTTCGTTCCACTCACTAGCGCCTCCCGAACACGAGTGTCTCGTTTGTTGACGTTTTCGCCCGCTATTATGGACGATCCGCGCCACGAGAGACATGCGCACTTCTCCCGAACAAATTCTCACAAGCAAAACACGAAATACGTATACATATATGTTATATATTTCGATTACACACCACACTGTTTCACTGTATTATTACGGCAGGGATTACGCGCGAAAAATCACCGCGGCACTTCTGTCACTTTGTTTTGTATTGCGAAGAGTATTCCTCTGGTGGTCGCCATTTTTCGCACTATTTATCGTCGAAGCACCCTCTTCCGGTAAAAACTACCCCTTCGGTCCGGCTTTCCGGTGTTTTCTTCTCAGGTACGCCGGATCGAGAATTAAATGAATTTTTCAATAAAAATCACAGTTTAGGTTGGAATTCACAGAAGAAAAGAAAATTTCACTTGTTTGAGGAAGCTCAAAGTAATAAAGTCACTAAACTGGACACTCTTGGAAAACACATAAACGTCTATATCTGACACGGACCAGGGGTAAATACGGAATGTGAAATACGCGCACGCGGCACGGGGATCGAGCCTCCCCCTTTGATGCGTAGCCCACGGGCGCCACTTCAAAACTTTGAAAACACCGTGTGTTTTCAAAGTTTCACCGAGGTGGGGATTACTGCGTACCAGCGTTCAACCAATGGGAATTTTCGTCTTATCCCGCCGACAGTTGCCAAGCGCTCTCATTTGCTAAGAGCTTTCGCCGCTAGGCCTACTGCGACATCGCTCGTACGGTGATGCTTCAAGCGGGACTTTTAGGAACTATGGGAGGACCACGCTGTTGCCGGGGAAACTTTTCGGCTCTCTACTACAGTGATTCTCATTCCTTTAAATATATTCCCGCGGCATTGTCAACGATATTCGCAGGTTTTCGGTGATCGAAACACACTTGAACATGTTTCATCGTGTACTGAATTTGAATGCTCCCTCTTTCATTGTTTCATCCTCGGTTTATCGAATGCAATTTAAGTAATGATTAAAAAAAATTTTTATTCTCATTCTAGTTGTGATTCTAGGTAATATTTCTGAGTAATTTCTCATGAAAAATGATGTTAACTTTTTTTGAAGCTTTGCCGATTCTTTTTTGCGCCCATGGCCACGATCTTATTGCGTCGCAAATGAATTTCGATCGAAATTACTGCTCGCTAGCAGAAAATGATTTATTAGGATAAAAAATTTTCAATAGAAAAACTAGATCGATTGGGCAAGATAATTAAGGTTTGGGGAGCTCCTGTTTTCGCTAGTGAAACGTAACGAAATTTCAAAATCATAGCGTGATTTCCTCACATGTGATCAATGGCGTAGGCGTCAAAACAAATCGAGCGTTTTTTTTTTCGAACATTTCCAAAATATTGTGCTTCAACTTTAAAAGTGCAAACAGAACCATAATTGTTATACATTCTTTCGATATAAAAAAAATAATTGCATTGACTAAACAACGAAATAGTCAATTCACCTTGTAAATCAATTAAAGCGTCTATTGAGTTCCTCAGTTCTTTCCCCCTCCTAAACCCTCGCGTTTAATCAGCATGGTGATGTTTTGTCGTAAATTGTAACACGTACATTGGACGTTCCAATGATTTTTTCTTGTTTTCTCGACTAAAAAGATCTTAAAAATGGAATCAAGCAAAGCTGATTCAGCTCCGAAACAAGCAATGGTTTACATTTGTGGAGGTTAGTCATAAATCACAATATTACGTCTTAAAAACTTCGAAACGTTCAACATAACCTCAATTTTACCGTAAATTAGAACAACGAAATTCTTCAAAAATATACAGTAAATATTATTTTTCGTTCTATTTTCTCATTTCAGAGTGTCATCACGACAACGAAATACGTCCCAGAGATCCAATTCGTTGTCGAGAATGCGGTTATCGTATTATGTACAAAAAGCGGACCAAGCGTCGTATCCTTTTTTCTCTCTACAACATAAACAAATCTGTTTGTATTTCAAACAATTCTTCAATAATAATTCACATGTCAAACGTATTTCAAGTTTTTTAAAAGTAAAAATCGACAGTTTTGTGGTTCAAGGAAAATTGCAATTTATTTTCAATTTCTTAGCGACATAAATTTATTCGTCAAAGAAATATGCAATTTTCTAGACAAGCAATTACTTTCTTTTCTAAATTATATAACCCCCAGACTACCATGATTTCCTTAACATTTTACAACAGTTGTAGTATTTGACGCTCGCTAGATTCTGGATTGCCGAATAAGAATGGATTAGGAATCATCGAATCGTCGATTCCCCAGAAACGCCTTAAAATTCTGTATTTATTATTACCAGACTAAATCAATGTAAATATTTCTTTTGCAATAAACGACTACTCATTTTCAGTCTCATTTCGTGTCAGACGTACTTTGAGTAGAAGAATGTGGAAAAACTGATACAATAATAAAACAATAAAACAGTGTTGTAATATTTCAGCCGATATATTTTTTGTTTTTTAAAATTTTTTTTTTTATTTACAATAAATAAATTACATTCTCGTTAATAGTTTAACAGAGTTACAGAATCAGGAAGAATAATAATCAACAACGACAGACAGACGTCGGATCTTGCTGACGATTCGTTAAAAGATGTTTACTACATTAAGCATATATATGTATAATAATTATATATACATACACACGTTTATAAAATCTTGCTGCGGTCCCATACTCTGATATTAGTTGGCAAAAAAGCCATATTTTGGTTCCAATGAAAGTTCATTTGTTTCCTCATATTCTCAATGTTTTTAATCACCATAAATTTTCATTTTTTCAAGATCCGAGTCGCAGATTTTGTATGATAATCATTGAGCGTCCTCGGATCTTTGGTATATCTTTATAAAATTCTAAACATCTAAAAATTCTTATGATACATATATGTAAAATTACACAAGACCGTGCAATCTGTCGTGTCGATTGTTTTCCATTCAATTTTTTTATTTCTCTTGTGTTGTATTTTTTTTTTCTTTGTTTTTTTTTTCGCGCGTGGATATACAAAATTTAAATTACTCATAAAAATAGGGGCACAGACGCGTTTTAGTAGATTTTCTGTTAAAACGACAAAAATCGATGACATACCACCAGGAGGGGTGAGGGGGGAGGGGGCTTACGAACGAATTGTAGAATTGTGATGGTTCGATCGAGCGATGGAAAAAAAACGAGAAAAAAAAAACAGGAAAACAGAACTCGATCGCTCGATCAATTTTAAGACTTTCTAATACTGAGTCTGGAAGCAGCCGAGCCAACGTTTTATGCGAAGTCAAATGGGGGTTGGGAAAAAATAGTTAATAACATCACAAAATTCAAGCGTAACGGTGTCACCGGGTACGAAAGAAACAAAAACTAAATTTCATACATGTTCTCCTCACGTTTCGTTTTTTTCCCAACCCAAGATTAATTTACGTTTGCTAATCGAAATCCATGAATTTATTCACAGCTGAGATTTCGATGATGTAAATATCTCTGTATTTATATAATCAAATCAATGAAAAAAAAAAAATAAAAAATAAACAGCGTTATTACGCCTCGACAACTAGAATAATTTGATATGTAATTTGGCGCTTCATGAAAATATCGCCTAAATTTTATAAATAAAAATATCATCTCCTCTTTTTCTTATTCACAAAATTTACGTTTTCGAGAGTAATATTAAACGTGAGAAAGAATTAACATTTTGGTAGCGCCGTGCTTTCCCTTTTCTCCTATCAATCAGAACGATTAAACAATAAATCAATTATTTATAATAATAATAATAATAATAAAAACGTTGGCTCAGCATTTGGACACATGCACGCATATACACATCTTGGAAGCTCTTAAATATTTTTTTTTCTCTTATGATTGGATTCATTCGATCGAATTAATAACGGGATTATTACATCGGGTTCTACTTTTTTTTTGTTTTTTCTTTTATCATGTCTATTCTACATTGATATCGTTTGGCAACAACCTTCTCATGTTTCCATTTTTTTTTTTTTCAGTTACGACCTCGTTGTATACAATTGTGCGGTCGTAAATTGATCTTGTTTCAATAACTCTTTGCTTTCTCTTATTCACTGAATATTCGCAATCGTCCTAAGCACATTAAGGTACAAATAATGATTATCGAGGTATGATTATGCAATAGGAAAGACTTAATGTGCTTGAGCACCTGATTTTTCGTTATATATAAATATTTTTCAAGTTTTCCTGGATCACGAGATTTACAAATGAACAAAAAGCTAGAGAAGTCTTTTTTGTTTGTTGATTTTTCGTGGAAATCAATAAGAATTGATGTATCAGGCAAATAATATTCACGTTTACAGATGATCGGGCAATGATTTTTGTTCTCATTTCTGAAAAATTATTCAAATGATTCACAGAATCCCAAAATTTTGGGAACTTTTTCCACATCGTGGCAACAATTTTGAGCGATAGTCAATCGCACTTCTCGATATCATATGAATACACATATGTCAAAATTTTATACATACTTTATATATGACGATATTTCAATGTATTTACATATATTTGGGGATGTATATTTATATTTATATACATTTATATATGTATGTATAATATTACCTCGTAATATTTGAAATACTCTTCGAGTTTGCACGCAACATTTGCACTTTAAATTCAGAATCACATACCAGTCAATTGCACCTTAAACTAACGTCTACGATTGAATTAAAGTTTGTATATAAATATTATATTTTTCGATCGTCGAGGGAAGAAAAACACTCCGGATCGTTCGATGAACGATCAAAAATTCGTAGACTCTCGAATATCGTCACGATTTTTCACTGATTTATCACGTGGATTTGCACCACGATTTGCACTGGTTGTCGATGAACATTTGTTATAAAATTATCAAACAGTTTCTCGAACTACAGGACTATTATTTTGTTCGTTAATTCAAGTCCGTTTTTGTTCACGTGAAAGTCGAGATTGATTCGGTTTTTTTTTTGTTTTGATAAAAGAGCGTGTACGCGGATCAACGTCGATTGAAAATATTGAACAAAAGGGACGCAGCATTGGCCGCGTAAATTTGGCACTATGAATCTTCGCTTTTTCTCCTGATTTTTTCATCCCCACGTACGAGGCTCATTTCTTCGTTAATACGTTTATGAAAATGGTCTTTGTTATCTCTTGGGTGTTGTTGCTCGTTTTGATGAGACTGAGTAGCTTTTAGTTTTTGAGAATCACCGTTGTGCTCGACGAAACAATGAACTTGTAGCTCATTCACGGTTCTCACGGAAAACGAACAAATTTGGCACTTGTAAGGATGCGACGACGATGTTTCCTCGTCTACGACCCGTAGATTCTCGTGATTATCCTGTATTCTACCGTAATCGAGTCTATGCTGCTGCTGCTGCTGCTGCTGTTGCGAATTAACGACGTAATGCGTATTTACAATGCGACCAGTCTCGTTCAAAGATTTTTGGTCGTCGCCCACCAACATGGGCATGTGATATGCACGCGAATTTTCAATCTCCTGATTATTCATCTGCTGCGGACCGTATTGGTGCAAATTATGACCAGGTATTGGCTCACCCTCGTCCGATGACGTTTCCCCACCACTCGCACCCTGATGTGGCAACATCTCAGCATCCCATTGGCCCATTTTACTGGGATCTTTTTCGTAAAGCTTCTGTGCCAATATCTGTAAACGTTACAACATTTTGTTAATTATCGATTTTTCGAAAGGATGGTAATAGGTCTGAGGAAGAAGTACTTGTTCCAAGGGTTTGTTATACACTTGGTTTTATTTTAGGGCTAGATCTTGAAACAATTCATTTTCGAGGTTTGAAAATCGGTGGAAGTTTCTCAGTCTGAGGACAAGAGCTCTTTTCATCGATTTTCAAAGTTCTCCGATTTTATGAAAAAAAGTTCTTGGAATAAATGAGGAATGATTTCCTTCTTTATTAGCTTTGTGAAGAAATTTTCAAAAAAAATCGATTTCTCAACTGATCATGACCACAATGTAGAAGAAGAGTTTGAAGTGCTGACTTTTCAGAATTTTCTCAAGGAAATTCAATTTTAAAAATTGAGCAGCAATTTAAATATCATTGAATTTGTATCAAAATAATCAGACTTGCTGCTATGAAAAAAAACCCAATAAAAATTAATTAAATTGGTATTGTTGTTTGTGGGTGAAAAAAAAATGACATACCTGGAGACTAGTTAAACTATTATCACAGTCGGTGGTATCAATGTCATTAAGATTAACACCGGAACGTTCCATTTCGGCGTAAGTGCCGAAAGGAAGTTTGCCCAAACACTCGAGTTTCATTATGTGCATTTTGCTGCGCAGATGTTTGGCAAGATGTCCATGAATTCGGAAGGCGATTTTACAATCTGTGCACTTGAACGGCCTAGGATTGCTCGTTGTTGCAGCGCCAAAGGTGGAAGTCATGCTAACCTGTTGGGAGGAAAAATGAAAATTGTAGTAGAAGAATCAAAATAATTTTCAAAACTCATCGAACGAAATCATATTCGAATGAAAAATGATAAATTATTTAGTGCCCACCTTGTTGTGATGGGAAACTGATCGTTCGTGCTTAGTCAAGTGCCCCTTCGTCCTGAAGGACACGGCGCAACTCTCACACCGGAATGGCCTTTCGAAGTAATGAATGTTTATGTGCAATCTGAGCTGGCTCGGTTTGCTAAATACTTTGTTGCAAATGCCACAAACACTTCGACCATCTTCGGTCACACTGTACAGAAAAAGAAAACATGAAAAACATATTTCTCAAACTCATTGCAAAATAAAACTAATTGAGCTCGAATAATATTTTGAAAATTTGAATAGTGAACATGCGATTGAAAATAAATTTAATTATCATGAATTATAAAATACACGAGTTGAAGATTAATTTTTTTTTTTCAAATCAGTTGGGTGTTTTTTGTTCGTGACAATATTAAGAAAATTATCATATTTTAATATTCGAAATACCTGACGTAATTGGGCGCAGGTCCGGAGGAAGGTTGCAAAAATTCAGCCTGAGGTTTGTTGCTTCCACCTGGTGGTGAGGGGGACCTGAAGCCGGGTCCACCAACGACCATTTTCCTGGCGACAGTGTGTTTGACACTTTCGGATATGCTCTGTTTGGTTCTCTCCATTTCGTGACGTTTCATTTCAGCAAGTTCAGAATTTCTGGTCTCGATTGAGGCTTGAATTCTCGAAAGATCGTGCAATTTGTTGGTCTCGTGATGCGAATTGGTTTGACTATCATAATTGTTTCTCGGGATATCATGAGGGATGTTGCGTTGATCACGACTTGGTGATCGAACGTCGTTAACGCTTGGGCGACGTTGTTGTTCAATGGCGACGTTGTTCAGTTCGGAAGTTCGTGAGTCGGAAAGAGGAGATTTAAATTCGCGACTCGGCGGTCTCAACTCTTGAGGAGGAAGTTTGAACTCTTGACTAGATGATCGTGAAGCAAAGTCGTGAAAAGAGGTTTGAGCTCTATAATCCTGAGCAGAATTTCTCATTTCTCTGCTGGGAGGTCGGGAGTTGCCATTCTCGTGGCACCTCGAGCCGGGACTGGATAAAATTCTTCCTTCCGCTGGTGATTCGTGTGACCTGATTTCGGGATAATTCTTGATCGTCGAGTCCCGAGGTCTCTCGATCTCATTGATACTTTTAAAGATGGAATCCCGATCGATTTCGTTCTTGGATGGTTGAGAGCCGCTAAAAATTCTAGTGTTGATATCAGAATTAAAATTTCTCGGGGATTGACGATCGGGGCAGCTAGGAGTTGTGCGTCCAGGTTCGATATGAAAATTCGAGCGTTCCACATTATTTTTAGTAATAATCGAATGATGTTCGTTGGTTCGTGTAGCCGCGGGATCAAAAATACGTGAATCGTTATTTTCGTGTCTGTTATCTTTGTCGATGTGAAGGGATTCGATATGAAAGGATCGTCTTTCGATAGCACCACCGTTGTGCTGATAAATTTTTTCTCTTATTTCCATTTTTATGTCTTCCGTGGTGTGTTGTTTCGAGATATTTTTCATTCTCGTTTCTAATGAATTTTGGTTAAGTCTGCTGGGATTGGTGTAAGTTACGGTGGGTGTGCTGTTGGAATCGGTATTTCGAGAGTTTATGAAATCAACATTTTTCCCATAATTATCGGGATGATTCTGTTTATCCAATTTGGTATTTCCCACGCGATATTGTTGTTTCATTTTGCTGTCCATAACGTGGCGTTCGGTGAGATAGGCCTGAAGCATTTGTCCGTCAGCGTCGGGTTTCCATTCCCTGGTCGATTGTAAGGGCAAGCGTTCCATCGTTTGAACGATTGTTTGCATGAGAACGGGCTCCGAAACCGGGGTGAGAATGTCGTTGGTACGAGGCCTCGGATTTCCGATTATTTGTGACGAACTTTTACTGCTCGTCGTGAGATCCATCGGTTGAGCAGAAGCCCGCGTTTCCGGTTCCGTTGTTGTTTCTTCGATTTCGACGTCGGAATCTTCACCGCTTTTTGACGAACGAATTACGCTGTCGCGACGTTCTTCAACGGTCGAAGAGCGGGTTGATGGGAAATAATAACGATTTGACAGATCGCTCTGTATCATCGTCGTCGACGTTGTTGTCGTTGCGACGTTCATCGACGCCGTAGACACCGTCGTCGTTGTAGTCGTCGTTCCCATGCTCAGACACGTCGACGAACTGCTGCTCGTTGTCACGCAAGCCAAACTCAATGCATAAGGATAAGTCGTCGGTCTTCCGCTCGGCAAAAGCCCCGGAATTCTGTTCGAACTTCTCTGCGAAAGGCTCAAAAGACTTTGCGCCGCTTCCTGTTCTTCGCTACCCGATTCGTCGCTCTCCTCAACCTCGCTGTCCTCGTCCTCGTCCGACGTGTCATCCGCGTTTCCACCACCCGCTACCAAACGCGCTATCGCCTCTTTGTCTATGTTCTCGTCGCATACGGACGTTGGCACTGGAGTTACTCCCAATTCGACACACTTTTTGTAATGGGCTTTTGATTTCATGTGTTTCGTCAAGTTGCCCTTTGTCTTGAAGCTGCAAACAAATTTCAAACATTTATAAAAATCACTAAAAAGTTTATATCAATCGAATTAAATTAAATATTTCTTTTTCATGCTGCTCCAGATTTTTTTTTAATTTTTTATCCAATTCCTCGTTGTCGTTCTCACGGACTTGGATATTGTAATTCATTAAAAATCAATTGATAAAAATATATTTACCTGAACGAGCAATGTTTGCAAGTGTACGGTCTAACGTCCGTGTGAGTTCTGATATGTTTCTTCAGCATCGACGGTTTTTTACATCGTATACCGCATTCTTCACAGACGTAACGACCTCGACCTTGTTTTGGCCCAAAAAAGAAAAAAAAAAACAATAAATTTAATTTCACGACTCCTAGTCACGAAAATTGTTACAAAATAACGAACGAGCAGCTGAAGAGCAATTCGTCAAGAACGAATGAAGGTAAAAAAAAAACCATTTCATTAAAATTAGTAAAAAAAAAAACTCTAAATAAAAATGTATCAATATAAAAAATCAACAATTTTGAGAAGAACTGCAATTGGACAAACCTCTTCCCCGCACATAAGTGTAATCCTCATTGCTCTCGAAGCCACCATCGAAAATTTTGACTCTTCGAGTTTTTTCCTGAGTATCGCTCTCGAGGCCGCTATCAGGGCTGGTCGGTGTGGTGGGTCGATGAGAGGAGTGGGTTAAAATATCGTCCTGTTTTTTCCACGCAACGGTATAATTGGGTGGGCGATGTCTCGAGTCGTAATGCGCCATGTCGAGGTCGGGTGGAGTTTCCTTGCAAATTTTCCAATTAGAGTACATGGATAAACCGTGTTGTTGAGTGACGTACATGGGTTGAGGTCGATTAACGGTGCAGTAGAAAACGCGAGTTGAACATTTGAGACCGAGATAAGTGTAAGCGTGTCCGTTGAGATAAAGTTGCCCGTAGGATTTTTTCGGCCTGGGAGTTTCGGGACTAATGAGAGGCAAGGTATTAGCGGTCGGTGTAATACCATGATGACGTTTAGGAGTAAAAGTTCCAGGTTTCAAGGGTAGCGAGGTCGGCCTCAGGAATTTCGTGCTTGTTTCTTCAGGGGCGATATCTTGGTCGATTTTTATTTCGGGCCTGTCGATTTTGAGAGCGAGATCACCGCCGTTGACTTTGATTTCGGGACGATCGAGCTTGACGGTAAGATCGCCGCCGGTATTTTTGCCAGGAAAATATGTGGTTTTGTGGGTTTCGATGTTGGTTACGATGAGCTGAGAGTTCAAATCGATACGAGGCTTAATTCCGTTCGAATTCGTGTAATTCTCTGTAACAACGGACTTGGCATCGATCATCGAATCGATTCTCGTTCTCTCGTGGTCCTGGGAGCAGCTGTACGAGCTCGTAGTCGGGGAGGTAGAAGCTTCAAATTTAGATGGAATTTCGAGCTCGGCAATGCTCCAGGTCGAGGATCGTTTCCTGGTCTCGCTGCTCGTTGTTCCTTTGGGTGAAAATCTTTTGGTGAGAGAATTTGGCGATGAACGACTGTTGGAATCGGTGCCGTTGGTAAAATTGTAGGAAGAAGATTCGATGATTTTTGAATTTTTATCGAACGTAAAATCTTTACGTTCCCTCGGATTGTCATGAAGAGAAGTGTATTTATGTGAGAAATTATTTTTGATATGGCGATCTAGCTCGTTATTATTTTTTGAAAATTCGTTGGTAGTCGGTGTTGAGCAAGTCCTGGAAAGTCTCCATTTGTCGTTGGTGCTGGAGAGGTCGTTGTTCGAGGTGGGTGTTTTGGGTCTGATGATTTTGGGACTCGTGAGTAGAATCGACCTCGAATTATCGATGGAATTTTTCAAATTAGCTTTATTTTCCTTGGCAGGACTGCTGGCGAGATCGAGAGGAATTCCGAGGGTATGTGGACCGTTGGAGGTTGGTCCGGGGATACCGGGGATATTGGGGGTTTGTACTCTAACGGGACTGGCGAGATCGAGGGGTTGAGAGATAACGTGAAGACCGGGCAAGCCCGGGATAACCTTGTAGGTCGTTGTTGAGGACGAGGTCTCGAGGCTCGCTACGAGGTCAGTTGATATGTCGAGGTTATTGGGATTAGGATTGAGGCTGTGTGGTCCAGGCATCCCGGGAACGTACGGTATGACTTTACCCCCGTGGAGTATACTCGCTATTCCAGCTTGTGGCAAAGTCAACGGATTGTAGGCAGTGATACTTGTGAGTGGATTCAAATGTGGCTCCAAATAATTGTAACAGGACATTGTAGGTGCGAGATTGGGTGTTGATATGTTGGGTATTATGGGAGCCAATATTTTTGGTGTATTCGGAAGTGAAATACTGGAATTCGGAGTGGAATTTGTAACGGGTGTGTTGGGAGGTTTATGAAGCATTGTGCCACCGGAGTGTAGACCTGATCGTACAACGATCGAGGATGTTTCGGAGGTGACACATTTGTTATTGTTAACAAGATGTTCGTTGTTCGAAGGTGAGCCCGTTTGTCGAGGTTCGATTCTCATTGTTTTAGTTTCCCCGGAATTGTCGAGTATGCGAACTTCTCCACCGAACATTTGTAGGGAATTTGGCCTCGGATATTTGGAGAGTTCTTCGAGGGATCGCAGGCTCGTTGGTACGGATTCGGGTCGTTGTTTTTTCGCTGGTATCGGATAAGCGTCGACGAGTCGGGTGTTTCCGAGCAATGGTCCTGGCGAAGGCAGAGGCTGTATAGCTCCGTAATAATCGCAGCTTCTCGGGCTCTCGTATTCCTCGCGTTTATCGAGATCCAATTGAAAATCAGCCCTTCGTTGGCTCGGGGAACAATTTCCTTTGCAGTAATATCGACGATGAGCCTCGAGATTGTCGGCGCTTGTGTAGGCGATTTTACACGAGGAACAAACGAAATTTTCCGTTTCCGGTAATGGACTCTCTTCGACGTTTGTTCCCCGCGATTTTAACAGTAAATCCTTTATTATCGAACCCTCGGGATTAATTTTCGTGACGTCTCTCTTCTCTTGAGCGAAACTGTCGCTGTAACAACGTTTTCTCGTCGTCGAGGATTCCTCGATCGACGAAAGATTCAACGGCTGCTCATTATTATTGTTGTTGTTAAGGTTTTTAGTCTCGACGAGGCTTTGCTGTCTCTGCATAAGTTTGTGTAATCTCGGATCGACCGCCTCGACAATCGCTTGATTATCCGTTATTATTTTGTCGATATGTTCCTGTAATTTTTCAGCGTTTGGCTTCGAGCCGTTCCCGCAACCGGCGCTACCGGTCGAACCGTTCGACGAACTCGACGTCATCGAAATCTCCGTCGTCGTTTCACCGCTGCTCACGCTCTGAAGACCCGTGTGAAATTTCGGCTTGTATATTTTGCCGGTTTTCACAGTTTTAACGCTTGCCGCAGGGGACGACGATCCTTGCGTCGTTGACGTCGTCGTCATCGACGTTGATGTCGTTGTCGTCATCGTCGCTTGCGGCGGCGGCGGTGGCGTTCCCGTCCCGTTGCTCGCACTGTCCGATAAACTTATGTCTGAATCTTCTGACACCTGCAATCACATTTTTAAACGTTTGATAAACATTTCACAACGAAACGTCTTTGTCCGAGAAGAATGCTTCAAAGAAACTTTATTTTAAACTCAATAATATGAAACAAAAAAGTTCTGATCAATTCAGTCCAACATTTTCGAGGAAAAAAACAAAAGATTTCTAACCTTACTGGGATCGCCGCCTTCCATTTTGAGCGCATGAGCCCTGGATCTGCAGTGTTTGTAAAGATTGGATTTAGTTTTGAAGGCAAAACCGCAAGGAACACAAGGATAAGGTCTTTCGTTGGTGTGGGCACGTATGTGTTTTTGTAGGACACTCGGTTTGGCACAGGAGAGTTTGCAATAAGGGCAAACGTATCCAGTTTTACGTGACTCGGTAGGTTCGCCCTCGGATTCGGGAGATCCGAGTTCGGTGGTTCTGGAAGACTCTTTAACGACCTCCTTGGGTATATCGCGTTTCCTGTTCCCATCGGAAGACGCTCCTGTAGTCGTATTTTCACCGTTGGTCGTATCCTTCTTGGCCTCGACCACCGTCGGCGACGACGCCTCGCTCGTCGCCATCTTTTTGAACTTTTTGTGCAAATACTTTGGCTCTCCATCGTTATTGTTGTTATTATTATTGTTGTTGTTGTTGTTCGTCAACTGTGGGTCTGTCATCGCCACAGTATGAATCTCTGTAATTAAATTAAAAAATTGTATTAAAAAACAACGTTTTTTTTTTTTTTTTTTTCAATATCAAAACGATTTCCACTAATTTTACATAAAAACCAAAACTTTTCAAAGCTTTTTCTCCATTTTTCAATCAATCGCTTTCATTTCTTTTGCGATTTCGAGAAGCAATCGATCTTCGAATTTCTTTTTAATCTTTTATCGAAAGTAATTTTTATTAAAGAAAGAAGAAGCGTTATCCAAAATCGTTATTTAAATAAGTGAAAATTATTGCCGGACGGATAAAAGCTTACGAGATACACGTACAGAAATAATAATAAAAGCGGAAATAGCAGAGTTCAGCAGTTCAAATGACGTTTGTGCATTTATGCGCTCGCTCTCTCTCTCTCTCTCGAGGTAGCCAGGAAATTTTCAACCGTATTTTATTACCATTCATAATTAATTAACCGAGCAAACTCAACTGCGCGGCTCTCGGCTGCAAAACTGACAGATTCATTTGATAATTATTCAACAACGCGATCTCTCTCTCTCTCTCTCTCTCACGTTGTTCTCGATCTTTAAACCCTTTTGTTTCTTCTTCTTTCTTTTAATATTCTTATGCCCCGGAGGAGCTGCTCGATCGTACAAAGGTGTCATTTGTATTTTTCAATCGGGTTATCAGAGACGATAAAAATTCAATAAAAATCGTCAAAAATTCTTTTATTCACAATTTATCATTTATTTTTCGTAAATAATCAAATCCGATGAATAATTCTACAAAAAATATCGATTTATTCGGTTTTAATGAATTTTCTTAAGACGTCAAACTATACTCGTCGCAGAGGTCATATCGAGCACTTGTCGGCACGTGGAAGTCAATTTCCTCGGTATAAATCATAAAAAATTCTCTTCAACCGATGCGAAAGACAGAAAAAAAAAAAAAACGTGAAAGAAACGGGTTTACGAACGGAGATCGAACACACACGCTCGATGTGACAGTGCCAACGGTCGATTTCGAGTGCACTCTCGGTTGATACTAAAAGATACATCGCACGGCAAAAGGTTTCCACTTTCGTGCCGGGAGTACAAAAATAGTAAAATTTATATGAAAAAAAAAAAAAGCGATATTCGCCCGTTGACATGAAAAAGCCAAAGTATGTGTCTTTAAATCGGAGAACGGGAGAGCGAGACGAGAAAGAGGCTGACATACAGGCTGACGGGTGAAAATAAGTTCAAGTTTTTCAAGTTTTCCATCGATACATTTTCTCCTTCCGATTTTGTGTGAAAAAAAGAAAAAAAAAAAAAAAAAGCAAAAATTCGAGGAATAATAAGAACCAGAATCGTTCGAGTGAATGCGACGAGCTTAGCAAAGTTTGTCCGTTCAAAGGTCTTTGAAGGTTATATTCGCGGAGGAGAATACAAAAGTTAAAAATATAACTATATGTTGGTAAGAACTTGGTAGAAACGAGTTTTCCGTGGTCGGAGAGGGGGAGGGGGGAGGGGGGGAGGAGGAGGAGGTGGAGGAGAATTGAATGAAACGGCAACATCGCGGTTCTCCATTGAGGATACGTATGTCCGTGAAACGCGCGTGCAGTACATGAACGCACATGGACGCGACTAAAAATACAGATATGTATATAAAAGGCACGATCGCGGTAAGTAAATTCATGTAGATGAGGCTTATGACTGACGTTGCGAATAGGATTGAATGATAAAAAAAAAAAAATAAAAAAATAAAAAAAGGATAATAAATATTCATAGTAAAATCGATGAAATCATAGAGAGGAACACGAAGGAGAAAAACTTGAACGCGTATATATATATAGATGTAATGATGAAAGGAGCGCATAGATAAAATCATAATCGTATCTAAGACTCGAAGTCACTGGAAACTTCCGTTGAAAATTCGCAATTTTATAGAACGTGTTAAAGTCATACCACGTAACATTATCGTTACGCTGCACCGAGAACGACGTTGCGTCATACGGGCATTAAAAATAACAGGCCCGGCAGCAAATTCGTTAACGTCGATATAAAAGCACGAAAAATTCTACGTAAACATAAATAAAGTGATATTCTCGCGTGTATAGGAGAGGAGGCGCGTGAAGTCGAGTTCGAGAATTCCGAGAAACCGAACGCCTTTCGGGGTAAACGTCACTTCAGCGATTTCAGTAGAAAAAGAAGAAAAAAAAAGAGGTAGAAAGGAAGGAAATAAAGAAAGGGGAAGAAGAGGAAAGGTATTGGAAGAAGAAAAACAAAAGAAAGGAAAAATGGAATAAACGCTCGCGCGAGAGATTTCCACCTCTTGTAATGTGCTATTGTGAGAAAGAGAAAGAGAGAGAGAGAGAGAGAGATCATCGCGAGAGTGACTAGGTTCAAGTACGTTCTCCCCACTATTTTCTTCGTCGACTTACGTCCGGCTTGTTGCTTCCAATCGCATAGATACATGTATACGTACAAATGAGAATATATATATATATATATATATGTTTATAGTCTCGGGAATTTCCGAGAACTCGTCTCTCCGGTATCTCGACCGTTCTTGGAAATTGGCTCTTGTATGTGTATATTTCTCGGTTGAGCTGAAGCTCGTGTGTGTACATGTGTCCATATAAATATATGGCGACCACAACAGTAAACACATGTCTCTTATACGCTCGTATATTTCTTTTCTCAGCGGTATGTATATATGTATACGGGGGGAGAGTTGAGAAAAAGCGTGACTCGACGATGAGGAAGTGGGGCGAGAAGAAGCAAGGAAAGGCACATGTTGCTCGTGTGTTGTTGTTTTTTTTTTTTAATTTTAATTTTCCTTATTTTTCTTTTATCTCTTTTTCGCTCGGAGTTATCGGCTCGAATCGCGACAGTACTTTCATCCGGGAGGAGGAGCCACCGTCACTCGGTCAACGTACCTCTCGGGCCCGCCGATATTTCGTAAACGCATATATTTTCCTGCCTCGCCGTTCGTTGTTGTTTTTTTTTCTCCTTTCAACACACTTTTTCTTTGTCGAATATAAAAAAAATGGAGGGTTGAAAAATTAGGGGGAAGTAATCGACTCGTCGATACGTCGCGATCGCAAAAATCCTTAAATTGTGTTTTTTTTTCTCAATATTCTCGAGAAAAATGGCCATTTTAAAAAATAAGGTCGCGACAAATATAAAAAGTTGTGCGGAGACGCCTTATCGGAAGTCAGTGACTCAGGCGTTTTTTTTTATGTCAAACTTTTTTGCTTTTTTTTATCGCTTATCGCAATTCTTTCACTCTCTCCCTCTCTCTGTTTTCGATTTTACGAGAGACGATATCGACAGGCGAAATGCGTAATTTTATATTGTTTCGTCGATTTGAAAAATAAATTTGAACTTTAATCAAATAAGACCGCGGTAACGATGCTCAAATTCGTTTTTTATCGCAATTTCCATTCACATATCTTTCGTATACGTGTTTTACCACTCAATGCACACACACATATATATACATATATATGCAGAACACCATAATGAATCAAGCAGCAAGAATCCGCTTAATCATACTGTTTTCTCGTTACCAACATACCGACACACGCATACGTACACGAACGAATGTGTAATACAGAGAAAAAAAAAAATGTATCGTCTATTGCGTAAAAGCCACGATTTAACGCGATACAGACTTCCGCGATAATTTTCGATGATTCCTCGAAGCGAAGCGCCAGCCAGACACCCAGTGTGTACACACACGATACGTAAACGGTATAAATACTTAAGAATACGTGTGTTTATATACGTTCGCATACGTGCATATATAAATGAACGATGAATTCGAGCTCAACGAACCGTGTGTTTAGGCAGCAGCTCGATACTGTCGAATCACGTGCACGTATATATATATATATATGTTTAGACCGAAATAGTTTTAACGGTTGAAAAACACACAAAAATTTCGATCGTATTCGAATTGATAAGAGTATCGAAGCGAAATAATGTTCCAAAGACATTTTTTTTTTTTTTTTTTCTGGCTTTGGAAAGAACTTTTCCAAAAGATTGAACACAGAGGCGAGTCTGTGCCGATAATACCGACTCGATAAATCGTAAAATTATTCGCGGGAGATTTGAAACTCGTGGAACAAAATCCGTACAGTGCTGCCGCGTACGGAGGAAATCGCGGGAGAATCCCGAAGCAGAAAAGCGGGATAGACACGGACGGCTCTCGCCGGTATAAGTGAGTCACGCCACGCGAGTGTGGCGCGCGCGTCTGCGGCAACGGCTTTTCTCTCTTCCTTCGCTAATCCGCCGAGAGGGATATTCTCGCGTATGTCCGGAGGCGAATCGGCCTTTTTCGTGCTCTCTTCCCCCCACCCCGCTCCTCGCCAACCAGCTCGAGCGTTAGCTGTCTCTTTTTCTCTTGTACGAACTCACGGAGTGGAGGGGAGGGGGAGAGATCGCGTAGTCGGTATCCGAGGCGCACGCGGGACGAGAGCGAGTGATTGGGTCACGCACCCCCTTTTGCTTCTCTACGTCTACGTGCCCTAGGACGTTCACGGCCGTGTTTTGCACGGAATTCCCATTGTTTTCGCTCCCTCTCTCTCTCTCTCTCGCGTGTCAGAATTTCTGTGCTCGAGCTATTAATCCCCCACTGGAAATCACACGTTTTCGAAGTTATTGAAACCTTTTAGCTCTCTTTCGTGTATAAACATACCAAGAAAAGCGGCGTATCGAGCTCGATAGAAATTGGCATTCTTAACGCAGCAGCAATGTCAGCGTTCTCGCGCATGCGCGTATGTCTGTAGGTTAACAGTGAAACGAAGGAATAAATTTAAAAAAAAGTTCGTTAATCCTGGCGTGATAAATTTTTATGAAGAAAAAGTTGCCGAGGGGCTCGAACCACGTGCGAGAATTTACGTGGAACGTTGAGAAAAAAACTTTTTTTTTTTGTTGGTAGATTCGACTGTAACGACGTCGAGATCACGCGAATATATAAATACACTGTGAATACGTGTGTGTGTGTGTGTGTGTGTTCGTGAAGTACGAATTGGGTCGTCGGAACGTAGAATGAGCCGACGGTGGAGGAGAAAGTAGGCAAATTCTGAATGGACTCTCCAATCCCGAGAGACTCGCGCCCGTTCGATCATTTTCGACACGTTCGTCCTTCCTATTAAAAATCATTTTACCAAATAACGATAAAATAATATCGAGGCAAAAACATCCAGCGACCCTTAACGAATAATGAAAAATTAGTGAGAAAACGAGAAATTTACGTTTTTTGGGTCGTCAAAAAAATAAAAAGCACGTTCATTCGTACAAAGCCCGGATTTATGATCGTCCCGCTCTATGAAAAGTAGTACACAAAAGTCTTTGTGCTATTTGGGTCATCGTTGAAAAACGGGTGTACGACAGTGCGATGCAAAAAATTTGTCACAACGCGATCCATTATTCCGAGTATCCATCCAAATGTGGAATGTCAAAAGAAAAAAAAAAAACAAAAGAGAAAAAAAAGGATTTGTACAAATAAAATTAGCAAATCGAACAAAATTCTTTTATCATTTTTCATCGCCACATTCAAAACATTATTTCAACGATCGCGTTGATTGACTCACACGCGTGAAGTTAATCGCCGTAAAAATTTGCGACGAAAAAAGAAAAAAATCGCGTGTAAACAGAGCAGGGGAAACGAGAAAGGAAAAAGAAAAAAAAAACAGGTGACCCTTATTACCCCGGTGACCCTCAAAACCCGCGAATAGTCAGTCGGGCGTGAGTGTCGTCGCTTCGTATCTGAAGTACGGGTCAGATCGTGAGAGGAGCGAACGAGGAAGGGCGGGGGGAAGTTGGAGTGTGTATAGGATCGCGAGTATCAACAGGAGGGGGGGGGGGGGAGGGAAGCGGAAAGAGCGCAGAAGATGAGGCCCACGAGGATGCCCGACGTCACCGACGAGAGTAATAGGAGAAAGAGAGTAGAGTACACGAGCTTTAAAACGATAAAGGGCTTACGGGTGCGAGAGAGCGAGAGAAAAGAGGGCAGGAGTGGGGAGAAGAGCAGCGCGAGAGAAGGCTGGCGAGTGGGTAGAGGGGTGGGGGGCAGAGAGCGAAAGAGCGTGTGCAGAAGTGGGGGAAGAGTCCAGCAGCGCAGGAAGAGGGGCGAGTGGGAGAAGAGAAGAGCCGCGGGGGCTCATGGTTCACCTGTCGTCATGGCAACGCCGCTTCGCCGCCGCTCACTTGTTACTCCATCGTCGCAGCAGCAGCAGCAGCAGCCAGGGTTTCGCTCCTCTCGCAGCCTCCGCGGTAACACGAATCTCGATCCATCGAGAGAGCGGTTCGCGCCACCAAACTTACACACACATATATACGCACTGAGAACAGGACTGAAAATCACAGGCACACTCACTAACGATATACATATATAAGTGTATATACGAGGAACTACTTGTATACGTCAGAGATACACGCAAAAAGGCAACGAGAAAATCACAAACACTCTCGGCTCGTGGCCTCTCCCGTGAAACTTGCCAGCCTGCCTGCCTGCTGTGTTGTACCTTCGACACGCTCTTTTTCTCTCTCTCTCTCTTTTTTTTTCTATCTCCTTCTTGCTCTGTCTCGCGGTCTCTCGAGATTTTTCTTTTGGTCGAGAGGTCGACGAGTCACGGAGGAATCCCCAGCGTATACTTCTCAGACACGATATGGAATATTAAATCATTTCCTCCTCGTGCCACATTACTCTTTATGTATATTCTCGTTTATTTACTCGTATTTAAAAAAAAAATTTGTATTTATTGATATATGATTATCACAGCACGTTTTTTAATTACGCTTTTTCGTATTCATTTTCTACCGAAAACACCAATAATTCCATGAAAACTGTACACAAACCGGAAACGATATTTTCCTCGCGTCTAAACTTCTCCTCCTCCTACTCTCCTTTTTGATAATCCCTTCCGGTGAATAATCCGTATATATATGCCAGTAGGAAGACCAACATACGTGACTGCACGATTCGAACTGCCAATTCCATGCACACAACTTCGGTTTTGTTTACAAATATCTCGACGAATCACAACAGCTCTCTCGAAACACTTTTTAATTATCAGGAATTTCGTCGTACGATATGTTGCCGGAAGTAATTCTCCAGAAATTTCATTTTTCATACGAAGAAAAAAAAAAATAATCGTTTAACCTAAAAATTCGTGATTTTTTGAAGAAAACTCGAATTCACCGTATTTTCACTCGAAAGTTAATTTCACCGAATTCTATTCATAATAAATATGCACAAAAGTATTTTTTAACTATTTCACTAACTTTTTGTAACTGAATTTAAAACTGGCACGATATTCATTGAATGAAAATGTATAAATAAATATAAATATATTTATTTTCAATATATACACTCATTAGTAACACTTATTCGAATATTATTTTTTTTTCTCTTTAAAATACGTTTTTTTTTTGTTTTCTTTCGCGTCACGCTTAGTTAAACCCGCGCGCTCAGTCGTACAGTCGTGCACGCTTTCGTTTCGTAGACTCTTCTCCGTCTCTCTGAACTCTACGTGTCGTGGGGGACTCACCTCTCTTCCCCCACCCCGCCGCCCGGCCTTTCCTCTCTCTCTCTCTCTCGCCCTCCCTCCTCCCGCTTCTTCGTTCCGTCCACCACTCCTTTCTCGCTCGAAACCTCGTGCGCTTGCTCTCCAATCTCTCTCTCTCTCTCTCTCTCGCTCACTCGTTATCTACTTACGAGCGCGTCAATCTGTTTGCTATGCAAATCCCGTCCGACCGGTGCTGACGTAGCCAGCAGGACACACCGACAAGCAAATATCTATCTATATATATGTATAGATATATATAACGAACTGTAAGCTCGTTCACTCGATATCTTCCCACTAACACACTTAACTAACAGTTAGTCATACATGTACGTAATCCTACCAAACATTGACCACCGTCTGCAGCTTAACCTCCTCCGTAGTTCCGTCCCCGTGCGCGAAATCATTTCTTTTTAAATCGACAAATTCGCCAAGCATCAAAATATTTTTTATCGAACAACGAAATCAATATATTTTTCATCGGTTTCGATGGTTTCTGGAAACATTTTTTCAATTCCAAATTTTTTTCGTAATTTCGTAATCTAGTTTTGACACGAGTCTAGTGTAGGAATAGTGCCCGAATTAAAAACACAGAAATGAAACAAGAAACTGTATCGTTGAATAATGAATATGTTTACATTTCTTTTTTTTTTTTACTCGATGATCGACCGCGTTCGAAGCCGTTCCGAAGCGGTGTCGAACGGTCAAGATTTTTCAATGAAAGTCCGAGAAGCTTAACGTCCGTCATTCGGTGTTTTTTCTCGCAAGGTGCTTCGTGTTCGCGAATCTTAAGGAAAAAATAGTGTCGAGATACAGGAGAGAGAGAGAGAGAGAGAAAAGTACAGGTGAAAACTGGAAGGAAGAGTAAAAATACGCGGGAGCAGCAGCAGGAATGGCGGATACTTTTTTTATTATTTTTTTAAATTTCTTTACTATATCTCCGGAGCTCTCGTATACACGTCTAACTCGGCTGAACGTGTGCGCGTACGTTGAGAATCTTTTATACTCTTTCTCTCTCTCGCTCTTTCTTTTTTTCCCCCTCCGCTTCCCCGCCTCCTTGCCGCTCCGCGTGACTTCGACCCCCACCGAGCGAGGCAGGGGAAACCTCTGGCCGCGCGACCAACAGTCTAGCCTGACGTCACTGGCGCCTAATCGCGCTGTACTTTGCACATCGCGACTCTCGGGCTAGACTCTCTCTCCCATACACATAAATATATACATATATATATATCTGTATATGTGTGAAAAAAGATGGAGCGAGAAAGGAAGAGACTAACACCTTGCACCCAAGCTCGAGGCATCCCCCGTCCCTCTTGCTTGCCTTTTACCTCGCTTCTCCCCTCTCCCCTCCTCGCGCGGTTCCTCCGACTCGGTGACCCTTGATGCGAGAGCTCGACGAGCTCTCGGGCTGTCTCTCTTTTATTCTGCTTCGGCATGCTCGCTCTGTCTATCTCGCACTCTCCGCTCCCCCCCCCCCCCCCCCCTCCCCTCCTCCATCGTTATATACACGTAACGAGTATATCTCTACAGGAGGCAGCGGAACGATGATGAATACAGTAGCACGCGTCAAACGGGACTGTGAAATGTACGCTCTCGTAATGTGTAAATATATGTAGACGCGTGTGTCTGTATGCGTGTTTACATATATTTTCATGCATACGTAAGATTATCTTAGTATTTTTAGGGAGTCATTATTCAAATGGAAAATCGTTTCGTCTGTTGCTGACAATTCAATTATTAATAATCCGAATGAAAACGACGGACGTTATCAATGTTTCGTGAAGAGACACGTTATTTGCTTAATTATTCAATACGATTATTATGCAATGCGGTGGTTTCGTTTATATTTCATTTCGATTTGTGTGTATCAAGTTTTCGGTTTTTTTTTTTTTTTTTCAGTATTTCTTCGAGTAAACAGATGTACGGTGCATCGAGATTTAACAGTTGTATCGAGAGTTCAATTGAAAATAATACCAACCTCGTATATATTTTATCCGGCTGTCGATACTCCCGGACTCGATGACTTAATCGAAGTTTCGTTTTTCAGAAGCACAGGTGATTATAAAATAAAGCTGATTGCACAACACCATTTATTCCGTACGATTATTTACCTTTCCCTTATTCACTGATGTACTTTTCACTGACACTCACCCGCGCGAGATATATATATATATATATAAACAACATTGATGTGAGTGAGAAAAAAAAATAAAAAAAATGAGTCGACACAAAGAGTAGTCGGTTACGAAGAAACGGGGAATCCCCTTCTAGGAAGCCGAGAGAATTCAGGGAGACACACACGTGCTGTTGCTGCTGGGACACGTACTCGCCAGTCTAAATATATACAACATCGGAAGAAACGCGCGAGCGAGTGAGGAGAATGAAAACAAAAAAAAAAGAGAAAAAAAAAAACAGGTATATACCAGACGAGAAATTATTAGCGATAACGATCTCGAATGACGAATAAAGCCTGTTGAGATTTAAACGTCAGAGCTCGTCTCTCTCGCTCATCTTCGTACGAATACGAACGCATCGTCTTTGTTTACTCGCACACCCGTCACTCGACACAACATTATCGCGGGTGTCGATGGTACTTGAAAAAAATTGAAATGCGCGCACTCTGTTGCAAAATTTTCAGCATAAAAATCACAAAAACTAGCACTTAATCCATTCGTTTTGTTTATGTGTATACATTCGGTTTAAAAATACGTCGAGGAAGAATACGTGATAGAAAAAAAAACTTGTCGTTTGATGGAAAACACTCGTGTTTAACAAGTTTTATAAATAATATTTGTATTCTATTTGTTTCGAGCCGTCATCAACGAGTCATTTCGACGTAACAGTGAGAGATAAACGTCCTCGAAGTAGCAACGTTCGAACCCGCTACGACCACGCCGCGCATTCTCGAGATCTTTCTCTCTCTCTCTCTCTCTTTATTTCGCGTCTCCTTTCCCGCCTCTCTTTACGGGCGCGCGACGCGTTGTTATTGTTGCGTAACTGAGAGAGAGCCCCGCGCGCTCGCTAGTGACGCTCGTGTGCGCTCGGTGCTCCTAGTCCTACTGACGAGGCTTCCCTCGGCGCTGGAGTCTCTTGGCTTGGCACTGCCGCGCCGTTCGTAAGAGGCGGGCTGCTCGGCAGAGATACGTAAATGTATATACGTACGAGTACTAAATATAGATATATAAGAAACGTGTCCATGCGCATGTATATCGAAGCATGTAGCCGAAATTCGAGCGTACGTAAGAACGAGTGGACGACGATGAGAGCGAGAGAGAAGTAGAAAAAAAAAAAACGAATATTTTCAAGTGTATAAACGTGTGGGAACGAGTTCGTCGCTTCGTATTGGTTAAAGGCGACTTTTCGTCGTAGTGAGATCGTGTAACCCCAGGCAAGAGTGAGAAAAAAGAAAGAGGGTAAATGAGGGAATAAACGAACGAGAGCGAGGGAGAAATAAGGACGGAGAATCAAAGTGTTGTGTATGGCGAGCGGTGCGCCGTCTGGCGTGGCTGGCGACAGTCTGCTGCCTTCCAAGAACCACGAGGCGATTCCGTGTATCAAGCGCGCGCACATCGTTTGCCATCTCCTCCTCGCTCCGTCGCGCGCGCCTTTACTCTTTCCCTCTCTCTCTCCCTCTCTTTCTCGCTCTTACGCGCAACCGTTGGACGAGCAGGGAAAGCTCTATTCTCGCCCCGCCCGACCGCAAAAGATCCGGGTGGCGGGGGAAGAGAGGGACGACCTCAGGCCACTGCGAGCCAGTCGCTGCTGCTGTGCCCTGCGTAGTCAGCGTGTCCTCTTCTATACACTCATTCGTTAAAGAGAGACACGCATAGCGAGAGAATAAAACAGCATGAATATAAATATACCCGATATGTATACAGCGTGGATATTCAAGAGGACAAACTTTTTCAACACAGATATATATCAACGCTGTGCGAAAGAATATGCATGAGACTGAAGGATTCAGAGCTGAAGAGTCGAGAAAAAAAAAACAAAAAACTATATTGCAAAAAAAAAAAAACTTTATGAAAGTTAAATTCGTATAAAACAATACGATCGATCACAATTATTTTATTATTGTCGTGCGTATTCTCGAAAAAAAATTCAAGTACAGACATTTCGTATACAGAAAAAATATCGGCATATTATTCCTGGTATTGAAAAAATATATATATATATCAATAACGAACTATTTGTTTATTTTCTCATTACGTTGATAGTTCTAATGAAATCTGCGCACTTCTCGTCGATCGTGTTTCAAGAGTCCTCTCTCTCTCTCTCTTTTTTTTTTTTTTTTTTTCTTTCGCATCTTTTGCTCCGCGGTTCTGTTGATTCTAGCTCTTTCGCTCGTTCGCTTTTCCGACCAGTGACTGGGCCGGGAGAGAAAGGGAGGGAGGGGGGGGGGGGGGCGAAAGGATGGGAGTCAACCCCGGAAGAGAGCTCTTCGTGGAATCGACCTTTGGCGCGCACACACATACACGGTAGAGCGAAGAAGGACTTTATATTGCGAGAAACGAAAAACAACGAGAGAACCGATAGAAAAACAATGAATTTCGTGGATACTTCATATTTTTCTGCGAATCCTCCAATACCCGTGTTTCAAAGGCTTATTATTGTTGAAAGTTTTTTTTTTTTTTTCTCGCCTTCGAATTGAGACACGAAAATGCTGTTTCTTCAGGAAATAATTATTATTTTTCGCACTTTTTAATGAATAATAATAATAATAAAAAAAAACTCAAATACGCTTTATCAATTCGTTGCGAAATGGCTGAAAGTTCTTTTTTGCTCTGGTTGAAAGATTATAGGACGATCGATTTGAGGAGCAGAGGTGAATCAAATTAATTAAAGGGAATCAAATTCGCGATAAACTCATCGAAGGAGGGAGGAGGGGGCGGTATGCAGGGGCTCCAGAGTTATTCGAATCGGTTGAAGAGCACTCGAGAATGGTTACGCTAACTCGTTGGATCAAATTACAATTGAAACTGCCTCCTCGTCGAATTTACATTTCCCTTTTGAGGCTAAATCGTAATACAGTCAAACATACGCATGTACGTTCTCTCTGCCACCCTGATTCCTGTGGAAAATGAACCGCCCCCACCCCAGGAATCAGTAGACGAGTGGCCCATCAAACTATTTCCTAACAAGCTCGTTTCTTTTTTGTTGTTTGCACCCTTTTTCCTAGTCTCGTACTAAAATGAAAATAAAAACACGCGTTATTTGTACCCAAACACACAAATTGCTCTTTTCGCTCGAGTTCACACGCTTTTTATCAACATTCGCTCACGTTTGTTTTTCCTTTTTTTTTTTTACATATTTAAAAAATTGTTTTTCTGTCCCCACCATGCGGCGCCTTTTCTTTCCACGTTCGAATTTCACAATTTTTATATTTTGATGCGATAATCGCTGTCTCGACAAAAAAATATTGATATAAATGTTTCACATTTGATTTTCTTTTTATTTTTTCATAACAGACGAAATGACTCGTCCGACAAGCTGCTCGATCGACGAAACGAGCCTCCCCATCTCCGTGTCGCCGCGTAGATACGTGTTTATATACTTTATTTTTTTTTTCCCTCCTTCATCGATCGCTCTCCGTCTCGCTCGTTTTCCCTCGATCTCTCAACAACACCGTATATGCTTCTCTCCCCCCCTCCTCTCCTCCCCCCACGAGCCCTCCTGCTCGCAATCCCCTTCTATTCATCCAGACCATCGGCTGATCTATTCACTCAATCCGTACCCGTCTAGTACACTGTCTCTCACTTTTATATATGTGTATAATTATATGTACATATGTACGACCCGGTCAGCGGGACGCGTTCCATTACCCCCCTCTGTCTAGCGCAATCCCATTACGTCTTTCTGTAAACCGTAAACCCCCGTCGAGACTGTCGCTCTCCCTCTTCCCTTCCTCAATCTCTCTTTGTCTATTTTTATATTCATTATTTTCTATCCCTCGATCCTATTTTTTTTTTATTTTTTTTTTTATTACGATCGTAACGACGATTGATGCTGATAAAATTTTTGAAAAATGAATAAAAAGGAAAGAAATTTTTTACAAAAATTCAAATATTTTTATGTATTTTATCGATTTTTCGTTGGTCGTTAAAGAAATATTGAACAAAAATTCTCGTTATCACACACAGAAAAAATATCTAGTCGGTTCTCGATTAAGATCTATCTGAATGAAAGATACATTTTTTTTCTTTGCCCCGCGGTCCAACAGAGCTCTAATTAACTTCGAGAAATTATTTTTTTATTTATCAGCGATCGATAAACAATTATTGTAATTTTTAATTTCGTATAGTTTTCACAAATTTAACGAGAGCACGTTGTTGAGATAGGAAAAATATTTATAACATTATTTACATCACGTTTAAAATTATTATTTTTATTATTATTATTTAATAATATTTCCTGTTTGTTATTAAACATGGCCTCAATCAGTGTCCCATGGTTTCCGCTATTTATGCACATCCACAGTGCAATTCGTATGTAAGAAATGTTTCGACGCTCTGCGCCACCCAGTGGTCGGAGCGTTAAGCTTTAACGTGGCTCCTCGAAAATATGCACTCGAATAGAATCTTTTTTGTTCCATTCAAATACAGCTTTCTAGTTGAGGCAAATAGTCATTTATTTTAATAAAAAAAAAATCGAATAAACGATTCTAGTAAATTGAGCGATAGATCTTTTTTTTCTGGGTGCAGAATATTAAAAATCGGTAAACGTGTGCCACGCACTAGTCACTGCAATCATGATTAATTGAAGAAAAAAAAAAGTTTTTGTTGCTTTTTCTTGGACCAAAATGAGGAGTTAACTCGAGCGTCGATACTCACCATCGACTTGAGAATATAAACTCATTTTTGGACACGTAAAACACAAAAAAAAAAATGTAGAAAAAGACTCGAAGATTATTTTTCATCGAAATGAATTAAATATGAGTTTATGAATGCGACTGCACCACGATCTAGAGGTTCGCACACATCTCGACTAGCCGACTGTTACGTAAGACGCGTTGAATCGCATTACGAGAGCTCTCGTTGCTCACCTGTTGCGCTCGCTAAATAGTGACAACATCCACACACTCGTAAAAATGAAGGCAAACATATGGGAGGGAAAAAAAAAAAAGTGGATTTAACGATGAAAATAGGGAATGAAGCCAGAAAAAGACACGTGGAGATGCGAAAATGTGGAGAGGGATTCCTGAGCTCACTAATTGCTAACGAAAACCGTGCATGGTGGGGACACACTAAAAAGTCGTTCGAATCTTCGAAAACTGATAAAAATACGAGAAAAAAAAAACAATCGAACTAAAAGTATAAAAAACTTTTGAGCAAACTGCATTGAGATCTCGCGAGAATGTTTATTAGTCTCTTCATTTCCCTTCGATCGAGCAGACACGAAAGCTCACGTGTCACACAACTCCAGAGACATAAAGATATATCGAGAAAGACTCGAGTATATTCCGGCGACATGGCGTATCGTGCGAACTGACCTTGACTCTTCCTCGTTAAAAATAATGCACCAGCTAACGAATTCCCTCGGCAATGATGACTCGTGAGCAGCGCCCTCATCGTCATTACGACGAGCAGCCGATTCATTCTGTTTATTTTTTTTTTTTCTTCGCATTTTACCAGAGCTCGGGCGATAAATATGTTTCGTCGATGTATTTATAGATTTCGATTTTTTTTTTTCCATCAGTGTTTTTGTGTTTCTTCGTTCGTTCGAGTGCGATTAATGCTTTTGTTTTTTTGTTTCACAAATTCGATTCTAAAATAATATTCTTCGTCATAATTAATTTCTGAGAATTTATCGTTTTTTTTTTCTTTTTTCATTCATCGTTGATGTTTGAAAATTCTTTGATCGATGCAACTGTGGGAAATTCGAAGTTGTTTCATGGTTAAAATTGAGTTTAATTGGTCCGTTGCGGCTCGATCTCGTCTCCTGCTTCTTGTGCGCACATTATCGCGATATTTGTCTCGTATCTCTCATTGCGAAATGTTTTTTTTTTTTTTACTTTTTTGTAAACTCTCTGTCCCTCTCTCTCTTTTTCTATTTTTCTCCGTCTCTCATTCGCTCTCGTGAGAGTGCAGTGTTTACACGAGTCTCTATTACACGATACAGTAAATAGACTTCGTCATCGTCGCGCAGCTTCTTCGTGTCACGATTGCCCTCGCTTGTTTAATTAGTACACAAGCTCGAAGGAAAAAGAATTAAAAAGAAATGAAAAAAAAAAAAAAAAAAAGTAAACGACTGAAGAAAAATGAACGCGAGTTTTCTCGCTTCTTGTAGAATAGAGTAAAAGGCCATCGTCGCAGGAAGCAAAAAAATGGCTGAAACGTGCTGTCAACGTTTTCGTTATAACAATCTTCTTTTTTTTTTTTAAATTTTTTTTTATTTAATCAACATTTATCGATGGAGATTGGTCGATGAAAAAAATAATCAATCAATCTTTATCTGGGAATCGAGTCATTTGCCTTCAGACTTAATATTCACCCCTAATTACCGAAATTCCTCAATAAATAAATAAATATTCTTTATATTTATATATCTGTGTAGATATGGGGGAGGAACGAAATCGTTGCTCGGTGCCGAGTCATCAATGAAAGCCATGACGTAAGGCCAGCCTCGCGTGATTACGTGTGTGTGTGTGTGTGTGTGTGTGTGTCCGCGAGCTAAAATCATCGGTGCATTGTTGCCTCTGCTCGTAACTCGCCCATGACTTTTTCCCGTCACCGTTTCTTCGAGCTTCCAGGCTTTGTTGTCATCAAAGTTTCTACGTGATGGGACGAGAGGAAAAAAAAGGTTCGAGAATGATCGACAGACGCAGAGCCATATTTTTGTTTTCCGTTTTATTTTATTTATTTATTTTTATTTTTATAATTAACAGTCATCGAGCGATGGCATACGCAGCGCCAGGTGCCAAAAAAGTAAACTAAAATTCTATTCTACCGGATTTCGTCGCGAATTTTATGATTACGCGAATGTAAAAAATATCAAAAAATCCGGTTTAATTACCCGGTTCCGGCTGTGCTCCCTTTTCGGAGATCAGATATCTCTTATCAACACAATAAATTTACAAAAATACAAGGCGCTTTACTCGCGCCATGACAGCTTTTTCGCCAGTCATAATAATTATTTTATTACAAATTGTACACACATTCGCCACAACTGAAGAGACCAGAGCCGGATTCACGCCACTTCCTTGCACATTACGAAATTTATTTATCGCGATTTCAATAAAAACTCACGGAAAAATCCGGTAGAATACACACGAGGCGTCTGACGTGTGTCAGCGACTATATTTATACTATATATAAATATATTTCACTATGAGAGGCGCCACCGTCGATTTTGAGTTGGTCACGTGAGCTCGATGACTCTTAAGTACGAAGATCATGAAACGAAACTTTGGAAATTTTTTATTTGTTTGGAGCTGAAAGAAGCAGACGAGAAATCGTGACTCGTATAACGCACTCGAGGATTCGAGACCGAGAAGGATTGGAAGAGAGAGGGAGAGAACAGAGAATAGGGTAAGAAAATAAGTGGCTCACAAAGGGAATATGTCGAGCCGGAAAATACACGTGCGAGTTGCTAGAAAAATGAGAAAGGATTTTGCATGTGGCTAGGGAGAAAAAAAATATTCTTCAGGATTTGTCAAAGTGTAGGAATCTTTTGCTCGTATTTTTCCAGTCGGAAAAGCTCGGGATGAAAATCCAAAAGAGTAGAAAAGTACAACTGTTCTTCCCAGAATCAGGATAATCTCGTTAATCCGAAGATAAATGTCCTGAACGATTTCCATTTCCGATCAATCGTTCTCGAGATATGAAGGAACGAAGATTTGGCCAATGGGAGCGAGGAAAATGAGCGAAGGGGCGTGGCCACCGCTCGCGCTTTATCGGAGTGGGTATCGCCTTGAATGATCAATATTTCGTCAACGCTGCGTCTGAGCGAAAAATGACAAAGGACTTTTCTCTTCGTAATGCCACGATCCAACGTCCACCAATGTTTCAGTCGGAATTACGAAAAATTCTGTACTCCGACTCGAGAATATACACGAGTTTCAGGGAGAGATGAAAGGGTTGCAAGTGTTATGGAAATTCCATGCGCCCTCACGTACCTCGGACGACGAGAAGAACTCGAGTGGTAGAAAAAAATGTGCCAGCCAGTGCAGGGGAACTCGTGTCGTGTCACGTTTCTGTGTATAAGAGACGAGATGTAAAAGCAGGGGATGTTTTTGCAGGGGGGTTTGTTTCTGGAGCAAGAAGGGTTAACATGGACTGGGTCGGGAATAAAGGAGAGATTCTGTGGAAGCGGAGTAGCAATCCATCCCAAAAGCTAAGAGAGTCTCTCTTCAACGCGTGTATATCCTTTTGCAAAAGCCACTTCAATTTTCATGGAGTCTTGATACCAGTTTCGTTGAATTAATATATCTATGGGAACTTGGCTCGAAAATACAAAGTAAAATTCAATAATCCTGCGAGGAAATCCTCCGCGGTATGAAACGCATAGTCAAGTTTTATCGATTATCGGAAAACTTGAAGTTAATCTTGATAGTTAAATTGATACGGCGTTAAAGATAACTCACTCGGCAAAAATGGTGATGCGGGGTTATCCATTTAGAGGGTGCTCTGCATGTATAATAATGTCTGCTCTTCTGTGTACGCGTTTCAAGCTGACAGGTGTCACTCGGCGATACAATTAAGCCGGAGGAGCTCCGTGAAGCACCGTTCGGTTGGAGGAACAACGCGCCAGTCGGAAGAAGAAACGACGCGTTCAAACCTATAGATACACGTACACACCTGGATCTACAGTGTTTTTCGAAAAACTGCAAATTTGGAGGGTCACTGAATCAGGATATTCTCAAGAGAAAAGTCCTTGGACATTTTTTCGTCCGACCAACCGTTCGCCAGATATGAAGCTTTCAGTAAGAGCCAATCCGCAGCGAGCTTGCCACGCCCCTCACCTCTTATTGGCTCTCATTAAATAACGAAATATCTCAGGAACGGTTGATCGGAGAAAAAAATGCCCAAGGACTTTTTTCTTCAGAATTTAGTGACCTTTCTCTGCCTGCAAGCCAAAGGTCGACATTTAGGACCTCCTATGGATAAATCCTCATAAAAGAACGGCGTGGAGAGAATCGCGGGGTCGCGAGGAGCTCGGAGCCTCGAGCGACGCGGTCGCGAGAATAGGACCGTGACGTTCCTGAATATTTTATGTCTCGGCTCCCGGTTAGCTTCGTGTTATCTGCATCGTGAGCTCCGCACGCTATTAAAAGCACCTGCTCTTTCGACTCTCGGTGAACGTCATCCGGGGCTTTTCCTTCTCCCGTTCCACACTCACACATACACATAGAGACTCGCACACACACACACAAACGATTGCATACACTTTTCTTGCTATTTTTCCTCTCTGGTTCCTGTATGCATACAATCTCGACTTATAAATCCAACTTAATTCTAATTTCTCTTCATTTTTAGATTATCCAAGCTCCGATAACTACCCACGCTCAAATTTGACACGTTGATTTCTCAAATTGGATTTAATCGAGCATCGAATATAATCATCTGCTGAATTTCCATCAAGTGAAAAAAGAAATCTGTTTTTCTTTTTTTTCTTCTACCACCCTGTTGAACGAATCGTCCTAATCGTTTCTTTCGGTTCACGCAGAAATAATCTTGGACCAGTTACGGTATTACCACAATTTTCTTATACTTCGCGGGCTACAGAGCCGTTAGGTGATGAGACTTTTGTTTTTCTTTGGGAACCGAAGAAAAAGAATTTTTTCTGGCTTTCTTCTCGTGTTCGAAGGATTTTCCTCGTCTTTGAAACTTTACCCACGAGATTATATCTTCCTTCGTGAAAATGTATATATATATGTATTTTTTTTAACTTCCTGGCAATTTGCTACCCTTTTGTCTCAGGAATATCCGGCCGTGGTAAGAAAGGCTCAGGATACGGGATATTCGTCTTTTCTTCAGAGATTTTAACTCTTGGACCTGCTTTAAAATGAACTCCCTCTTTCCTTCTCTTCTATATATATCTCTTAAAATTCTATTGTTTTTCTCTTCTTGCATTCGAAAGACCATGAGCTACGTTTCATTTTTCCGTTTCGCGGCACAGACCAACTCTCGAACAACCAATTTGTTCCGCACCTTCAAAATTCTTCGCCAACACACCTTCCCTATATCAATTTTCTCTTTTTGTTTCATCATCCGCTTTTAATAACTTCATTTTATACCTGCTAATAATGCGAACGTCGCGGTGCATTCGTCTGTGGGTCGAAAGAATTTTACAATCGTAAATTTCGTTCTCAAATAATTTATTTTCCAAACCAATATTTATTGCTAGGGATTAAATGTTATTTTGTTTTCAGATTCGCCTTCAATATTTTTATGGTCATCAGTCCGAATGATATTGTGGAAAAATTGAAAACGTCTGATGAAATTTATGTCTGAATTTTATTGCTTCCTTTTTTTTTCTCTATCCGATTCAAGAAATTTTTATTGATTTATTTGGTTTTTTTTTATTTTATTTTTTTCAATTTTCAACACCATTAATCGATTGCGATACACGAATCCTCGAAAGGCAATAAAGGACGCGATATATCGAGGAAGAAGAAGAAGAAGTAGAAGAAAGTATTGGAATCGATTTTCGATAAAGCGTGAAACGACGACAGAAAGACGTGAGGAAGCGTGAAAATCGCGTATTTTACGCCGCACGGGGATGAAACTTTCGTCGTGAATTATTCGAGAGGGCGAGGAGGAGGAGGAGGAGGAGGTGAGAATGAGGGTTTATACGAAAAAGGAAGTTTCCTCTCAAGCGTTATTTGGTCATGGATTCATCCCTCGCTCGTTATTTATACCTGAGCCCAGAATCCCTTCGCGTTTTCTTTCTCCTCTCTCGTGTGAGATCTCGGATCAACCCGAGGAGTTTTTCGTTGCCCAGTTTCGAACTATGGCCAACGCGAAGGATGGGAGTTCGAGCGAGAAAGGATGACCGCAAGTGTCTCCCCGGAGCCTTTTTCGGCCGGGCAGATGTCTAAAGACAAAGAGAAACCTGCGGATTTCGTGAGGGAGCACGAAACTTAGTGAAGAATCGACGAAATTCGATGCGAATTGAGTCGGCTGTCGGGAGTGGAGCAACGAGAGCAGCGCCCTCTCGCGTTTTAGTACAATTTTCTCGTTTCTCGACGTTTTTAAAGTTCATGAATTAATTATTTCAATGATTTCAAAGTTTATTTCTTTAATTACCATTTTTATACGATTGTGAAGACATACCCGCGTAGAAAACACCGAGCCGCCATTATTTTCATTCCATCGTCGAACACGATTCCTCTCTTTCTCCCAAGCTCACCGATCTTCTTGTAAGGGAGGAATCTCCCTCTCGCGCGTTCCCACGGAAAGTGGTAAAGCCGCGTCTGTCGATTACAAAAGGATGAGAAAAAGGTTCGAAGTCGACCCACACCGCGTGTACTCTCCGACCGAATGATGTAGTGCAACGCCCTTTGAGGTTTATTTTTTTTTTTTTACCATTTCAGTTCTACAGTCACGTCGATCCAGTATTTTTAACTCTTCTCAATTGCCCCAAAACTTTTATCCATTTTTTACTGACGCATCGAAACTTTGCAGGCAACGAAAAACCATTTAAAAAGAATGCAAATTAATGAAAAAACAAAACCAAACAAGAGTTGTTTGAAAAAAAAAAATAATGCGAGTGATCGAGAGTCATAAATTTTTGAAACTGTGCCACTTTAGTTTTTTTTTTTGCCTCGAAATTGCATCGAAATTTACGGAGCCTCCGAAACAGAGGTTCGGTCCGAATGAAAGCAGTGCGAAATGCTCTAATCCCTGCCACGTACAGTTTAATGCGTGCGGAGGAAAGACCGTGAGCAAATGAGCGAGGAAAAGAGAAATAGAGATGGAAAGAGAGGAGCAGCGAGCAGAGGACCAAGAATAATAATAAAGAGATGAGGAGGAGGTAGATAACGTACGGCGCCATTCTGGCGTCCATTCATGCTTTTTACTCGTTAGCGGTTAGAACTCGAGGCTTCTCGCTATAGAGAGAAAATATATAGATATATAGATATAACGTTTGACTACAAGAGACGAGCTTCTCGTTCAGCACTGAATACACGTCTTTCGCAGGTCTTCTTCTGCTTCGTCTAAGAGCTCCAAACAAGTTTACCTCGTCGCTCTCCTCTACCTTCCATTTATTTATCTCTTATTCCATTACCCTTTTTTTTCTTCCTCCTTTTTCACTAATCTCTTTTTGCACATTTGTATTTCCGTACCTTTCTCTCGAGGCAATCGTTTCTATCTTTGTCAAAATTGTACAATTAGTTTAACATAAAAAAAAAAATTTTTTAATTGCAGCAAGTTTGGAACAAAATGATTTTTTTGGAATCAATTTAGACATTTTTTTTTTTTTTGATAGAAATCACGAGAAATGTGAAAATGAAAAATTCGAATGGAGAATTTGAAGCAGAAAAAGTAATGAAAATTCAAGGTTAATTGATCTTTATTATTTATTTTGGAAAAGGAGAGGTTTTGAAAGGGAGGAAGGAAAAAAAATTGAAGCGTTAAAATCTTTAAAATCTTCCGCGGGCGTATAGATTTCCGATAAACAGCGAGTTTGGTGAAGATCGGAGTTCCGAGGAAGGAGCAACGAGTCGATGCCTTTTATGTCCACGTGCTCGAGGATTCGCGAATCTGTCCCGAGGGATTCGAGATCCGCGACGAAGTTTACTCCTTTTTTTCTTAGCCCCAACGTCAGCCTAATGTTTTTGCAACGAATCCTCTTAATCCGGCAATCGTTGCGATCTCGATCTGTAGTTTAAACAGCCAAGATACCCGGCAAAATGTAAATAATTAGGAATAATTAAGTGTTTTTTCGAAAATATATATTGTTAAAAGAAAAAATTTGATGAATATTTCCCGAACAATCGCAGCGGCGTTTTATACGAAAATAAAACGCGGCATTATCGAGCTCGATACTCGATCGGAATAACAAGAGCGAACGTTCCCCGCGACCTGAGGGCGTTGAGAAAGAGACTCGAGAAACGACGAAGAAGGGGTGAAAAAGACGACGACAAAGTTCTCCGAGTCTCCTCTCTGACAAGAACGCTTGAATGAAGCTCGAGAAGTTACAGAACCTGTCCTCGAGATACCCGAGTCAGGTTTATATCGAGAAAGAGCGGAAATATGGTACAAAGGGTGTCCCAGAACCGAAGCTCATCGTCGTTTACGTATCCACGCAGAAATCCTGAGTCGAAAAGTATTTGGGAGTTTTTCGATCGGGTGAATCGTTGACGAGTTATTGATAGTTGAAGTTTTGGACCAATCGGAAGGGGATCCCGGGTAAGCGTCGGTCCGCGGCGTGGTGGGGTGCGACTCCACGACGCGTTTCATTGGCTGAACTTGAATCGTCGATAACTCGACAGGGATTCATCCGATAAAAATATTTCCGGGGACTTTTTAACTCGAAATTTCATCTCGAATTCAACTCCTCGATATTGACCTTGAATCCAGGGATGCCCTGTAGACGGAGCTCGGATTGTCGGTGAACCTGAACAGCCGGATCGAGGAAAGGGCCCCGAGAGAGAAACACAGAGATATCTTCGATTCGTGGAAAGGTTCGCGGCTATTGGAAATCGCTTCCGTTTCATGCTACATCATTGAATGGCGAGTTTCTCCCATCCTCTTTCATGTCAAAGACAAACTTTTTTTTTATATCCCTCCTGTCCTCTCGATCCTCCTCGACTCTTGATCTTTCTTTTCTCGCATTTCAAACGCTCTCAATCAAAGTTTATCTCGTAATATTCGATGAAAAAAAAAGTACTATTTAAAGCCAAATCATGTCGCTGCGAATGACACGATCGAAAAAATTTCTCTGTTTCTCCCCCCCTCCCCCCTGACCATCCTCACCGGAAATTCGTATTTCAGATCTTCTCCGAGACTTTTCTGACTTCTTATTAACTAGTGCTGCAAATATCGAGATCGAAGCTTCTCCTCGCTTTCTTACCGATATCCTCTATCGCCACGACATCAAATCCTATCGTAATCGATGACACTCGATGTTTTAATGCCTTATCGTTGTTATCGCTTGAACAAGACACATCCAACAAAATCGTCGAGCCCAAGAAAAATGTATATATTATTGTCCGGGGCATTGATCGCAGCTTCTGATAAAACGCAAATCATCCATCATTTTTCGTACATGCACGGTAGATAAATCGAGCCAAATTATTCTCGTTATAATTATTAAATATTCTCCATTTTTGCGGTCGATTTTATTGCTGATTCAATATATTTTCAGTCGCCATTCGGAACGATACGAAAAAAATACATAAACAACCAAATCGATTTTGATACACCGAGATCGAGTTAAAAAAAAAAAAAAAGCAAACACGACATCGCGAGATCGAGCACAAAAAAGTTTGAGATCGATTTGAGAGAATAAAAAAAAAGATACGGTAATAATCCGCGATCGATTACCTGGCTCCCGAGTAGATAGACTCATCGAAGTTGTAAACGTGACACGAGTTAATTGTAACGGAGCGTTTCTCGGCTCTTTCTCGTTACGTCGTCAATGATTATCAGAGCGTAACGTGAGTCACGCTTCGATCGTCTTTTTTCCTCAGCCAAACGAATTATTCATTTTTCTTTGGGCTTGTGTTTATTCGCTTTAATTACTTTCGAGATCGAAATATTTGCTCGATAAATAAAAATGATCGATGCTGAAATAAAATTTGGGCAAATAATACATGAAATTTGAAGAACAATTATCATTAGGAAAAGCAGCAGCGATAAGAATGAAAATAAAATTTTCTCAAATTCTTGATTACAAGCTTTTTCATACCTCGAATGACTCATTTGTTTTACGAAACAAGTCAAAAAATATTCTTCAAAATAACGTTCTCAAAATTCCTGCGATAGCAACAAAAATTCATTCTCGCCTCAACACAGCGTCGAACGTTATCGAAGTCTTGATCACCGTCGTGCTTGATCGATATTTCTAAAGATAATGATATCATGAAATACGCTCGTTGATCGCGATTGTTCGTAAAAGAAAAAAAAAAAGAAAAAAAGCAGATGCCAAGATAAATCGTCACTTTTAATGAATTTGACAGATCGATCTCGCGCGTACTTACGCACCGAGAAAAAAGTACGTAAACTCTCAAATATGATGAAAAATTATGAGTATTTACACAATTGTCTATTTAAATACGAACAAAAGTTGCTTCGATGAAAAAAATGTGTGTCAAAAAATCAACGAATGATGGAAAAATCTTTCCAAATTATTATGACAAAAATAATTCACAAATAAACAAAATAAACAGGAAAAAAGACTGAAATATTTTATGTATTTTGCACTCTTGTTTTTTTTTTAACAATTTCATCGCGATCGAATTATCGTATAGGTTGATTGAAAAATTGAAAATCCGAGTCTGTCAGAATCGGCTTAAAATCATGGAAAAATCACTTGTAATTACAGTCAAAAATATCGAGCTCAAAAAACAGATAAAATAACACGAAAATTCGATGTTTTAACGCTTCGTCATTGAAAAAAACACACTTTTGAGAATTCATCGTGTAACCGTGATTATTTTAACATGAAAAATAATTCTGTTTCGTGGAATCGAATACTCGAGCTTTCCAAGTAGTATGAATATCGTTGTTGGAAATTTCACGTTCCGGGAAATACTAGTTTTATCGTGAATGTGCTCACTCACTCAAGAATCGACGTTATTCGTATGAATCGTCGTAAATATATATGTATACGTATATATATATTCATGGGTGAATGCGTTTGTGTGTGTGTTGAAAATTGAGTGTATCGGTGCATATGGATCTCGTAATAATGGCTCGGTTAAATATCTCGTTGCAGTGCGTGGGAGTTTTGCACCGGGGAACGTGTCGTGTGCTCATGTTGGCCTCTTGTGACTAAATGAATGAATGACTCTTTCGCCCACGCATTTTAACCCCTTCCCTCAACCTTTTAGTATTCCAGCTTTTTCCAGCATTTTTTTTCTCCATCTTTTGCTCTTTCGAAATTTCTTTTTTAGGCTCTCAGATTCTTTCGTAGTTCAGACAATTTTTTTTTTTTTTTTTTTTTTTCCAATTCCATCAATCAAGCTGTCAGGAATTTTTATTACTAACGATCGAAACGATTATATTTTTGTTCTAAAAAGTACAAAATTTTTCCAACGAAAACGAATAATGAGGGAAAAAAAAAAAAAATTACTCGCACTCACTCGTTGACGCTCTTTTCGTTTTCTCTTTTCGTCACTCTCTCTCATCAATGCTGTAATAAAACTCATTACTCATAGCGCTGGAGAAGAAGAAAAAAAAAGAAAGAAAAAAAAGGCGAAAAAAATTAGGTCAATTGAGTGCGAAGAGATGTTCGCGTTATTCGTTTTTCCTGGAAGTCTCAATCGGTAAGTTTGGCAGGGTTAGAGAAATGTAGGGTTCGTGGGAATCAGGGAATTCCTCTCCCACGTCTTCTCACGACGTACCAAGAACACATCTCTACGTCTTTTTATATATATATATATATATATATATATTTGAGTAAAATACGTATATATATATGCGGCACTTTGCCAGAATCGAAAGCTTCATGTTCGTTTTGCTTCCTCTTCGTATATAACATTGTTTTTTTTTTTTTTTTCTTTCTTTACCAGAGTAATCTCGAAATACCACGAGAATGTACAACGTTCGTCCTTCCGAGTGATGAAGCGTAAAGAATTGCCGAGCCGGAGCTTTTTACCGGAAAATTATGATCGAATAACGACTTGTAAATACTTTTTTTTCTTTCCTTTTTTTCGCGTCATTCTTATTGCTCGAAAAATGACTCAATTTTCATGTGAATAAATAACGAAACAATGAACATTCGAGCGAAAAAATATATCAGTGATACGCACAAATTTATCGATAATTTTCTCACTTCGAGAGTCGCAGTTTTTCCGAGTCTCCGATAAAGATAAAAGAATGAACGCGGTCAAAAAATTTAGTCGTTTTGAGCCTTTCACAGTCTTCTCGATAATAAATAAATGATCAATTGATTTTTTTTACAATTGTAAAATAATAATGCTCAGGATCGAAGATCTTTCGAGAATGATCGGTGAAATGAGATTTTTTTTTGAACGACGACTTCAAGCGATGAATCAGAAATATTCTGTTGCTTGAGAATCCGTTGCCCAGATGAGAGTATATTCGTCGAAAAATTAAATCGAGAATCGCGAATGTGTCATTTTATCCATTCTCAATTGAACCGCATTGAAAGTGAGAGACGAGATTGAATGCGCTCACACGGATATTAATAATGGTTGGCGCATATACGAGAAATCCTGTCAATTTTATCCGGTAATTTATTTATTTAAAAGACTTATCGATCGCTGACGAATCAACCGAGTTGTTAGTCCAGGGGATTTAAAAATGAAAATATTAAAAACGGGGAACTGCTGAATAAAGATTTTCGTTGGAAGTCTCAAAGTGGTAATGATCGTGGGCGGTTGATCGTGAAAATCAATTTCGATAATGACATAAAAAAAAAGTGAATGGCATCGATCTTGTAAAAGTAAGATCCGACGATGAACTTTTGTTATGAAACGAATACTCGTCGAAAAACGATGAACATGAAATTTATTCTCGTATTTAAAAAAAATTCTCCATTAAAACAACGAGGAAACGGATTGCAACGACAAAGAGGTTTACAACGATGTTAGAAATAAATTAACCGAAAGTATACGTGATTGAACGTAGCCAAAAGGTTTGACACGAGAATGAGCAAACGCCCGAATTCATTCGAGTCCATCTCGCGTTTTTATTACGCGAAAATAAATTTCTTCGTTCCCCAAACGTATTTTTAGCTTTTCGGTTGCTTTTCAAAATCTCTTGTACCGTAAATTATTCCAATTTTCTGACAGAGACAAGACAGCTTTCAATTTATTTTTTGGCAATGATATTGTTTCGGTATAAATAATCAAAATAGCAATAAACAAAAATGTTGTTATGATTTCAAATGATCGTTAATTTTTTATATTTTTTTTTACATTTTATTTCAATAATTATTGTTATACTCGATTACAAAGCTTTTAAAAGTACCGCATCTGATAATACAACGAAAGGCACAATGACACATTAAAGACAAATGAGATCGATCGTTTATGGAAAATATGAAATGATATTCGTTCCGCATCTCGACGCGATATCTATTAACCGAATAAGTGAGCTCGGAAAATCTCTCGTACGGATAAAATACAGAAGCGGAATTTCGGGGCGTCGTATTTTCTGGCGGTTTTCCAATTCTTGCTCACGTGAAGCTGCAGCATTCCCGCTCTCTCTCTCTCTCTCTTTCTCTCATCGGCACGAATTCCAAGTTGGCGAATCTATTTTAATCGGGCTCTCCCGCGAGTAGTCGATTACTCATTATACGTTTTCTCCGGCTCTTTAGACATCGCTCGGTTGGCAGTCGATTTTTCTCTCTGCCCGCTAAATATTTATAAATAAAACGTGCAGCAAGTGCGATGAGAGTGAACATAGAAGCGAGAAGAGAAGAAACAAGAAGAAGAAGAAAAAGCTCGAGTGAAGCATTAATTACTACTTTACGTTTGACAGAAGAATCATTGGGAACGATTCATTAATGCGCTGAAAAAAAAATTTGTTTGGAGCAACGAAATTTTCATTCAACCAAACGGATTTATTTGAGTGACCAATTTTCTTGTTGTATGAAAAATAAAATCGTTCGAATTCAACAAAAAATTATTCACTGAATTAAATCGATTTTGTTGAACGATAATTCAATTGTTCCAACCAAATTTTGTTTTCAGTGTGATGAAAGAACTTGAAAAATCTTATGAATTTAGCGGCGAGGACAAAATCTAATTACGGAAATGTTGTTTTCAGAATGTAATAAAATTAATAAAAACGAACAAAAACTGTTCTTTTTTTTCAAATTTTCTTCGCTTTTACCGAATCAAAAAAATTCCTCAAGAGATAAAAGCTTGAAAAATCAATACCGGATTATATTTCCGGTATAAAACGAAGTTTCTGGGCTTCCAAGGACGCCCAATTTTCATAGTATGCGCGAGAATACGAGAGAAACAGGAAACGTGTAATGATGAAGCTCGAGCCAATGGCAAATCTGACACAGTGTCGAGACCAGAACATCCGAGAGTTCTCTCTCTCTTCTTCTTCTCCTTCTTTCTCTCTCTCTCTCTCTCTTTCTTCGTTGGTAATTATTTCGTTATGCCATTTACGAGAGCAGCTTGGAAGCCTTCTCCCTCGTAGAGAAAACTTTACAGTTAAGATTTATGTATTATATACAGTTAGCATGACGAGGGTATATATAACCTCGTGCATAACTGCACTCGAGATATGCATGTCTAAATTGAGATAAGAATAAGCAATTTTTCGACAATCTTCAAAATTTCGTCATTCATCCATGGAAAAAGGATGGATAAAAATAAAAAATAAAAAATAAAAAAAACGTTTTAAGATTGACCTGTTAATGTAAAGAGACAGCCTATTATTTTGAAATCTGTAAATGTCTGCCATTATCGTTTGTGGAACTTAAGAGGATGGATCAGTCCGTATCTCGCCACCGTGAGTGCGAGAGAGATGGCTGCAAATTTCGAAATTGAAATTCTTCGATACGGTTTGACTGATTAGAAAATGGCCCTGTCAGCCCATTTTTGCCATCGCCCTGCGTGGGCTGACAGAGCCGTTTTGTGATCGGTCAAACTGTACTGAAGAATTTCAATTTCGAAAATTCGAAGTGAGGTTAGGTGACTGATCCATATACTCTTAATTCATTATAAAGTCTTTCAATAGCAATGAGATTTGACTCACATTGTCTAATATCGAACAGGTTTTATTTGGCAAATATTATTCACGGGCATATTTTGTTCTTGCATCCTGTTTTTAGGATAAGACATCTCCGTAGTCGGAGCGATAGTAGCAGAAGACACCGAGACTCCAATTAATTACTCGATTGAATCGAAGATTTTTATTATAATTGGTCGATAAACCACATTTTTTTTTCGTTCCAAAATGATTCTCATGATTTTTTGAACATTTCAAAATTTTTTTTTATGATATAAATCTAATCGCGAAAGCTACATATTCATTGCTCAAACCTCTGTTGGAGAGGAGTTTTTAAACCTCGTTGAATTTGTAAAATTTATACGTTTTATATTTATAAATTTATTTAATATTTATATTAAACGGGCTCTAAAAATTAACAGACGTTTTCCTGTACACTTTAAATATCGAATAAGAGAAATAACAAATTTGTCTCCAATAATGAGGTTCGCGACAACAGTGCAACCTTAACGTTTCGAATAATTGAATAAATTATCCAAACGTAACAAAGGTCACGTCGATTTTTATCTCATTCGTTCCCATTTTTTATTCTTTAAGGAGTTTCGGTACAAAAGGTAAAATGTTAAGAAATTAATCAAATTTGGTGATAATGTTCTTCAACATCAAGTACGAAAAGACAAATTTTTTCAAAATTTTCTTCTACTTAGTTATCGAGTAATTATGCATTAAAGCAGATTTTTTATGCCCGAAGTGTATACCTATATATATGGAAACGCTATGCTTATACACGTGAACGTTTAGTCTTCAATTACTCGATAACTGTGTAGAAGAAAAATCTGAAAAAATTTGTATTGTCAAATTTGGCACTAAACGAATATGTTCACCAAATTTCATAAAATTCTTAACTTTTTGACCATTTTTTGTGTTTTTAACATAGTTTAGCATGGCAACATTGTATCGCCTGTACCGAAACTCCTTAATAAGGACGATTGATAATATGCGATGCGTATACCATTTTTTTTTTTGTTTTATTTTTTTCTATAAACGGATCGATAGAAGAAAAATCGTATCAAAGTAATCGATCGATTCGCCACGTTATGCACTGATGCTCTTGAATAATTTCTATAATCATTTGAAATTTTTTTTCATTTTCATGTCTTTATTCACTACAACGATACTCGAAATAAAAATTTGTCAATTATTTCAACTGTAGGAGGTTATAGAAAATGTGAATGTCGAGGTGTCAAATAAGTCGCAATACTACAATGACATCATACGGACTAGTACGGCGAATGATGTTAATCCCAACGTATTGAAGAATAAATAGGTGTACAGTAGTCGGGAAAGTAACTGTTTCCTGTCGACCTTCGAGGCCGATATTCGTTGCATGTTAAATGACAGTTAGCGTCATTTAATTTATGAGAATTTCTATTATTGACGTCTATTCATAATTATTTATTGCTCGTTGAATTTATTCAGTGAATTTGTTATTTTAACGATTTTAGCTCTTAAAAATCAGGATGAATTTTGTCTTTGATAAGAAATTACAAGAAAGCCGCAGAGATCGATTAAAGTTAGTCCCAAAATTCGGCAATTAAAGGGCGCGATGAAGAAAAACTCCGATTCCAAGGATCGGATGAACCTGTATAAGGAAATAATGAAGAAAAAAAGAAAGAGAGAAAATAAAAATGGGATTTTTGTCGAGTAAAGATGAAGGATGAGACCGTGCGTTGGTTCGGCCCTTCGCGGTTGATTTTCGGCACCGCCGCCGGGCCCTTAGCTTCTCAGAAACTTGATTTTGATCCGTTCGACTAAGGATCGTAAATCGTAAAGGAAGAGGGGAATCTCTCCCTCTCTCTCTCTCTCTCTCTCACTCTCCTCTCTGCTCCTTTTCATCGCTGTTGCTTCCTCCGTCTCTCGCTCTCTCTTTTTTTTTCTTCTCATCTCTTTTCCTCCCTCAGTTTCGCTCCTTTTCTTTCGCTCTTTCCCTCTTTCGTCCATTTATAAGTGCGCCCCCGTAGAGCGTAATCGCGCACGTACACACACACACACACACACCATCGACGCGAAATGATTCACGATTTCTCGGAGGGATTCTTTGCCGATTGCAAACGACTTCGGGGAACCTCCCGAGACCCCGCGAGAGAAAGAGACTCCGAGTATCGTATATGTGCGTGCATCCTACGACAAGAAGTTCATACACGATTCCCTTTATAAAGTGCTCTTCTCATTTTTATTTTCATCTAAATTCAATTTTTTTAATCCAATTTATTATTCCACGATTATTCATCGTACTTGGCGCTAAATTTTTATCGATCCGAGTTCAAACGAAGCTCGATCGAGATCGTCTTTTCGTTGTTAAAAAAAAATTACATTTTTTATGCTTCATTGTAATAAGAATTTCGTCATTTATCTTTCTCCAAAAATCGCTCCAAGTACGAATGAATCAAAGGAACAAAGTACTCTCGTGACGATTCGAGAAAAATGATGAATTAACGCAAAAGTTGAGTAATTAATCAGAAATTGTTCATTTCCGTAAACGTTGCGCCTGCCGAGAAACAAAGAGCAATAATTTCGCTAATAGCAATGAAAAAAAAAAAAAAAACGTATCATAAATAATAAAAGAAAAGAAATCGTGGACGAGAATATAAAAGTTCTGGATCCATTGTCAGTCCACACCCTCTGCTCGCGGAGGATTAGCATTTAATCGTGGGAATCTAAAATAATTCGATTTAGAATGAAAAAAGGGTCTATTGAAGAGTGTATCGAGTTCGAGGCGGATTAATATATATATAAGCGAGCATTTAAATCTGAACAATTGAGGTAAAGTGCAATGAAAAAAAGGTGAGTATATAGCATCGGTTGATGGGAGGGTAAAAAAAAAAAGGAGAACAGGGAGAACTCCGAAAGGGGAGGAAAGGGGCAATAAAAAAATGTTTACGAGTTATTATTCCCTCTATAATGTGAGGAATTATCATATAATCATGCGATAAAATATGTTTTCTCTATGCCTTAGGGTACGTTTATATAAAAAAAAAAAAAAATCATTCATATATATTTATGCAAAATATGAATAATAATAATATATTCGGGATTGATTCGCAACGAGAGAAAGATGTGTTTGAAGCAGGTGAGAATAAAGTGGTCTCCGTGAGTTCACGGAGTTTTACAACTTCCGGTAAACGCGATGTTTTTCAATGGTTAGTTTTACGCGCGTGAAATAGCGGCTAGAGGGAAAAAAAAGAACCAACAACAACAACAATAAGAAATGGGAGAGACGTGAAAAGCGTATTTCCGTGGTAGCCGTTGTTTATCTCGGAGGAAGCCTTGAAGCAGTTGTTCAAGGTCCGAGATCGATTCTCCCGAGGAGAAAAGAAAAATTGGCATCCGGGATTTAATCGGGAAATAAAAAGAGGTCGAATCTGTGACGCTGTCTGGTGCAAAGTTGCGTGCTCGGATGCTGTAACCCGCGAGAAAAAGGAAGAGAAAGAGCGAGTAATCCGCGGCGGAAAGTCAAACGAAGCATGAAGCGATCCAGTTGCCTTGATGACGCTTTCCAGGAACTCGGTTCGCCTTTCCTCTCACCATCGGCACACGCTTCTATCCTCCGTTCCTCCCTGTAACCCCGACGTTTCCTCATTCTCAACGAATCTGCATTTACGCGCATCTGTATGTAAAAACTCAAGAGGTGCGGATGAGTGCATTGAAAATGGGAGGAGAAAAAAAAAACGAGAGAGAGAGAGAGAGAAAATAAGAAAATAAAAGAACAAACGTTTCTTTCCTGCAAGTTTCGTACCGTTAGTCAAGCAATTTGCTCTGTATACACGATGATAAATAATTACTGATAATTCCTCCAATTTTCAGAGCCCCGCAACATTATTTTCTCAGCAGCGAGTCAATGCCACGGAGTCCAAAAAAAAATGTTAGAGAGGCAGACATGCGGGTAATTATTGGAGCATTATTTGTGAAAACAACTGAAAGGATGCATGCATTTCTATGGAAGCAATAAAATATTTCACAGTAAAATATTCCAGCTCATTTTTTTCATGGCATTATTCGCAAATTTTTACCGGTTGCCTCTAAATTGCAAAGGTTTATTGTCTTTTTTTTTTGTGTATCCTGCACTCGACGCGAGAATAGATCGTGAAATTCTGATGAGAAAAGTCCTTAGAAATTTTTTTATACGACTCACCGTTGACGAGATATTTATGTAAGAGTAACAGCCAATGGATGGAGTGGGCGTGGCGCGCTTCTCCCACTCCGCGCTCTTCTACCGAGACACCACCGAATTGGCTATCATTGATTGATCGATACCTCGTTAACGGCGGATCGTAGAGAAAAATGCCTAAAGACTTTTCTCCTCAGAATCCAAAGATCTATCGGCTCGGAATAGCAGAAAGTTTGAAATCGCGAACAAGTGTCCTCCAGACCTCTTTCACCGGGTAATTTTCGCTGAAAGAAAGCAGTTCGACAGAGAAACTGGAAGGAACCGAGGCGAAAATGACGGAGGCGCGCGCGCCCGCGCTCTTTGATGTGTATTTTCTTTTGTCGAGCGCCATGTTTGATTCTTTCTTAGAAATCGAGGAAGCAAAGGCAAAAGGCACGCGGGAGAAGAGATGATGGGGGGAGGAGGAGGAGGAAGAGGAGAGCGGGCGAGAGGACATAAGCGGAGCGTAGGGCAACGATCCGTGGATGTTTTTTTCTTCTCTTTCTCTCGGGCATCGTTCTATCTTGCCAGCCAGCGGCGCTCTCGCCCTTTCGTCTTCTTCTTCTCTCTGCTTCTTTTGCTTTGTTCTTTTTTTTTTCTTTTTTATAGAAGTGGCGCGCGCGTACAAACATCGCGATTCCTCGAATTTATGTAACGAAACCGCTGCTCCCTTTGCCCAAACCTTTTTGTCCCCATTCCCTCCGTTCCCTTTTCCTCCGGCTTACTCTCTGCTTGGCACCAAATGTCTTTTCCTCTTTTTTGTTTCTCTTAGTTTTCCAATTATTCGCCGTCTCAAAGCTCGCCTTTTCTTACCTTTGGAAACTGAGCTGTCAACACAGTCCCTGTACCACTCTCTACTCTCTCGATGACAAAGCCTCGAAAATCGAGACACCCTGTACATCGCCTATACAAGCCTACGCTGAACCGAACAGAGCCACATTAGGTGTGAGTCTCTCGTGTGACTTCACCGAGAAGCAAGTTATGCAAGCTTACATTATTCATGGCGTCGTGCGCTTACGCGTTTCCTTCGCCGTTTACTACGAGAAAGACACAGTGCAGCACTCTCTTAGTCGTCTTCTCCGCTCGCCTATACGTACCTCCGATTCAAGCTGACAATATAAATTCTCGTGTTTGACACGAGCGTTTTCACACACTCGAATGATACGAACAATAGAAGACTGTAAATTGACATCAACGCCTTGACAATTGTAATCAACTGATTCATAGATCACTGTTTTTTTTTTTTTTTCCAATGTATAAACGCATCTTGCGACGACACTAATCCGGCTAACTACTTCATCAACGTTTTTCCTTATTGCTCGGAGAGAAAAATGAAAGGAAGTAAAGATAAATGTATGCAGATGTTATGATGTGAAAGATAAAAGTATTTTCATTTTCATTTTTTTTTTTTTTTCCAATGTGAACTTTCGATCCCGAGCCAAGAATCGTCCGCACAAAGAAACGACAGAATTTAACGGAAGAATGTAACACACAAAAAATTCATTCACGACCAATTTATTTATGTATACTGCATCGTACGACACTCGCTTTAATACGATCGCCAATGTTTATTAGCAATTCATCAATCCGGATAATCGAATGGACGATAAATTCGTCGACGTCTGATTAAATAAAAGACTGATTCAAATTTTTGAGAGAAAATTGGAGGAGCAATTGTAAGATCAACTGAATTCGTAGAATCTGAATAATACTCATCTCTGTACTCGTCGAAGGCAAATTGAAAATTGATTGGATCAGAGGAATGAATGAATCGCTGAATCCTGAATAGAAAAGTTCCGAGAAATTTTCTTCTACGACGTACCGTTGCCGAGATATTAGAGAATAAGTGCAGCGGCCAACCAGATGCGTGGCGGGGAAGGAACGGCGCGGAGTGGGGGGTGCAGCGGCCACGCCCCTGCGCTCACCGCGGCCCGAATTGGCTGTCATGAATGAATGAATATCTCACGATAGCAACACCGGAGGAAAAAACGACCAAAGACTTTTCTCTTGAGAATCGTTCAACCTATCGATTCGCAGTTATTTAACCACGAGATTTTGACCAGGCCGTGCATAAATCCGCATAAATGTAAAACAATTTGAAAGCGCGTTCGGTAGAAAGGTCGTAAATTTAGCGAGCTCTCCGCGGAGGCTTCGTGATGAATAACGTTCACTCGTGTGTATGTGACTCTCATCGAAAGGGTGCAAAGTTATTCAAGCTTAAATAATTCATCATGCGCTTACAGGCGCTTCCTCCGTCGTGGTTACACACGAGGAGGGCACTTTTCTCGTCGTTTTAACATCGTACTTTGTTAGTCCCGTGCTTTTATGAACACAATTTCTTGCGCGATCAATCAGTCGGGAAGAAAAAAAAAAAAAAGGATACACGAGAAATTCAAGTAGCCAGAAGGATGTTACAGGACGAAAAAGGTAAATATATATAAAAGGCTAGAAGTCCAGGGATACAGATACTCGAGATATATAGAAAATCCGTGAGAGAGAAATCCGGAAGAAAGAAAATAAAAATGATGACGAAAAAGCACGAGAAGAAACACAAAATGAACGAGACCGCACGAGTTTCAGAGAGAGAGAGCGTTTTGAGCGATTCCAGGTACAATTAGAGGATGGCCATACGGCTACTGTTTATGTAGCTTCCAGGAAAATTACGCCTTGAGGACCAGATGGGCACCCCCACACGAGACTCTTGCAATTCTCTTCATCTCAAGAGAGAATTAAGGAACACACACCGGGAGAGAGAAACCGGAGAAAAAATAAATAAAAAAAAAAAACAACGAAGAAAAAAGGATGAAAGGAACGATTAGACTCACGCGAGAAAAAGATACTCGAGGTTGACTAACAATTGTGTATATACGTATATATTGAAGAAATTCTCTCGCACGTATACATGTATACACGTGTGTGAGGGAATTTATTTTTTTTACACTTTTTTTTATTTTTATTATTTGTCTCGAGTACATCGGCACAGAGCAACACATGCGTGCCACGTTCTCTCGTGTCCTGTAATTACGAGAGAAAGAGAAAATTGCGAGCAAAAGAGAGAGAGAGAGAGAGAGAGAGAGAGAGCGAATACGCCGGTGTGAATTTGAAGATAATTTGTGTTTTGGTTCGATCGTCCAACCGAAATAATCTTTCGAATCTCACCGAGTTCGCCTCGTCTTCGATCTTTATATTCCCAAAGTTGAAGGACCGGACGTATTTATATTACGGTTTATATATATGAAATTTTACGATATATTTTTCATAAATACAGAATAGAAAATTAATCGATTATTGTTTGAAATCAGCAACGATTTTTATCATTCAATATTCAACTAAAATTCTAGTTAAAATACATGAGGAATTTAAGTTCCATTTTTTTTAGATTTCAAACATTCCTAGAATGACCCACTTTCGGGTTTTGGGGGTTCAAAAATAGTACACATTTTTTCTCAAACAGTGACGACAATATTTCGCTCGGATTATCTCTCGAGCGAATTTATTTTTCTACTCTAAGATCTTACGAATGAAAGAGAGGAAAGCGAAAGTCGAAAGAAACAAAAAATCGACAGATCGATAAATCGATTTGCACCGTTGATACGAACTCGCGTAATCCTCGTTATCTCTCATCGACGTGACTCATGCGTTTTTTTTTTTTTTTTTTCGTCATAAGGGGTTGGTCGCATATTGCTTATGTGTTACTTCAACACTTTGTTAACATTGCGATTGCGTGTTACTCGCTCTGCTCCTGGCAAACTCTCGGTAAGAGAGTTTACACCGCTTAATGCCACGAAACAGTAAAAGGCCACAACAGCGACAAATCACGCTACATTCACCTGTTGATTCTACATATATATGTTTATATATATTTTTTATTATCCTCACTATCCGTACATATGCTTTATCGAAGATAAGATTCCTCTTTATGATATACATGCAGTTTGAATACTTTTCTGGAAAAAGAAAGAATTTTTTTTCGTTTTGATTATCGATTATGATTAATGATATCCCGTACAGGGAGGCTTTTTATCAACTAAAAACGACTGAATTCGGTGTCCGGTCTATTGTATCCTGAGACAAAATATCTCAGGCCAAATAATCCTGAGGAAGAATATTCTATAGAGCCGAATATCCAAGTTCTGATAATAATAATAAGGTGATAAGGTAAGTATTCAGAAGAGTAACTTTTCTGTAAAGTTATGATGACATTGTTTTTTCTTTTGCATCAGTTATAGCACATGCCTACTTTTCAACATTGTAAACCAAACTGTCAAAAGATTACTTAATAGTCGAGTTAGTTAATATATTCAGTCGACATTATTCGTTTGTTGATTAAGGAGTTTCGGTATAAAAGGCAAAATGTTAAGAAATTAATGAAATTTGGTGATAATGTTGTTCAACATCGAGTACGAAAAGACAAATTTTTTCAAAATTTTCTTCTACTCAGTTGTCGAGTAATTATGCATTAAAGCAGATTTCTTATGCCCGGAGTGTATACCTATATATATGGAAACGCTATGCTTATACACGTGAACTTTAGTCTTCAATTACTCGATAACTGTGTAGAAGAAAAATCTGAAAAAATTTGTATTGTCAAATTTGGCACTAAACGAATATGTTCACCAAATTTTATAAAATTCTTAACTTGGTGAAATTTTTTGTGTTTTTAACATGGTTCAGCATGGCAACATTGTATCGCCTGTACCGAAACTCCTTAAATACATACATTTTTTTTTTTAATTTTAGAAATTTTATAGAAAGTTTATTTATTGAATATGTTTAATGAAACTGTCAAAACGTTACTTGATAGGTAAGTTAGTTAATAAAATTAGTTGATTCAATAATAATAATCAAATATAATTGAATATATTTAGTCACTATTAATAATAGTAATAATAATAATTCAAGAAAAAAAAGAAAATTCTATTGCCAATTTTTGGAAAAGTCACTCTTCTGAATATTTATCTTCGAAAAGGCTGATTTTATGAATCCCCCAACGGCTCCAACGTTGGGTGGCAAAATGTTCGAAAATTTTCCAGTATTGCGTGTTTCCGGAAACTTCAAACTCTCCCTAACTCATGGAATTGATGGAAATTGTCAGCTTCTTTCGACGGAATATCACCTGTTGTAATGAAACAAACAACTCGAAGACGAAAAAAAAAAAAATTTCCGTTGTTTTCGTTTTTTATATTGAAAAATCAGAAAAAAAATTCGTAACATTTGTCGAATTGATTTCAATAGTAGAACGACGAAGACGATTCCATCGTTCCTTTTTCCCCATAGTTTCGAGTTGCTTCCTGTTTGTAATCATATCTCCAAAATGAAAAATACGAATTTTGAGTCATTTACCGAATAAAGAAAGTTTTTTTTTTTTTTTTTTACTAAAAAATTGTTCTTTTCCATCAGAGAATTTCGAATTTATTAATTTTTCTTCTACGAAATAAGGAAATATTCAAATTTGGACTTGGTCATCGAAGAAAGAAGAAAAGTTTTTCATTCGATTCAACATCGAAAAGTGCGGAATTGGTTTTTGCTCGAACGAAGTTTGCCTGATACGAGAGAAACGTAAAAAGCGATAATAATAATAATAATAATAAAAATGAGAATTTTATATATATGGAGTGTCGGCGGTGTAAAAGGAGTTTTTCGTGGAATCTCGGATCAATAAATCGTAGCGACATTGCAAGGGGGTTAAAAATGTCGAGGTGTCGAGTAAGCTCCCTTGAAATATCGATATGTATGTATACGTGTACATAAAACGAATGCAGAGAAGTGGGAGATAGCGCGTGACTGGAAATCGTTTGAAAAACAAGCCGCTCAACGGGAAGAAGAATCTTCCTCGTGGATTGGCACGCGATAATTGCACTTTCATGCGTGTCAGGAGGCGATAGACGGAAAAGAAAAGGTGCGAATTGAGACGGGCTTGGGGTGAGCATCGAGCTCTTCGATGGAGTCTCGATCGGCGTAGATCGATTTTCGATCGTTCGTCAACCTCCTCAGACCTCAATTAATTCATTATCGAATTCAATTCAATCGAATGAGTGTTCAGCAGTTTGGAGAATGGACCAAAAAAAAAAGGAAAAACCAAACCAAAAGCAAACAATAAGAAGTAAAAAAAAGCACAAGAGCACACGAACTGAAGATACTCGAATGACTTTGCTCCTCCGCAGATATTTTTAGACTCTTGCAACTCCCTGAAATATTACATTACGAAACCATCTGAATTCGAGCAAATATACGTTACCGTAATCGAGTCTTTCGTATTTCCATATTGTCAGGATTAAGCTCTCGAGCGAGAATACGATTTTAAATTGTCACGTAATTACGAAAATAGAAGCCATTATTTTCGAGTATATTGTTAATCTGACAAAGGCACGAACGTCTGATGAAAGTTTCAACAGGATTTTGTAACGCAGTCTCTCCTTCGTCGATTACACTTTGCTTTTTACAAACGAATTTTGATACTTCAACTTTACTTTTTACAAACCTCCATATTTGTTTTCTAAATTTGAGTTCGTAGGCACCTCGTGATGTTGCATTATGGTTCCTTTGAAAAAAAAAATTCCAGATAATTGGCCCCAAGCCGCTGCCGTTTTTCTTATTTCTATATTCTTTGCTTCCCGTTGCCCTTTTTTAATAAATAAAAGAAAATATTTTTTTATTGATATCCTGCAACGGTATATCGGATTGATTCGTTCAGTTGCACACATGTATAAATCGGGCCAAATAATCAATCGTTAACCGTCAAGTTGTATCGATAAATATTTTTTGAATGTTTCCAATAAATATATAAATAACTATAGTCATCTAATGTTAAATAGATAATGCAGAGCATGTTATATAAATAACGAGCCATTTTTAGAGGCTCGTAAATTTGCATCGAACGATCGTATTTAAGGGCACGAATTCACACCCACGAAGATACGAGCCCTTTTACGGCTACTAGAAAAGCTTCTTCCTCTCTTCCTCTCTCTCTCTCTCTCTCTCCCCTTTTCTCGCTCTCTCAATATCACTATTTCTGTTTCAGTTTCAGTATACGTCACAAAGACGGGCATCCGCTTCAATAACTACATACAATGTTCCATATTTATGTATAAAAATTTCAATATTACGTATAAACGTATGTGCAGGGTTGTAAATCATGTATATGCATATACGTTACATACATTGTTTTACAGGCGTATATATAATGACGGTTAGGTCAATGTACCGTATGGACTTGGACGCTTCACCCTCGTCATTAAATTCATTCGAACGGAAAATCTCGTCTCTCTTAATAAACTTAGCAAATCATTTATCGTTAGGGAAACACCCACGCGGATTCATTTTGTATTTTTTATTCGATAAATTCGGATCGAAATTTTTTGTATAAAAATAAATCGAATGAATCTGTTGTTGATTACTTTTTGTATTTTCGAATTTCATCAACTTTCTTCACATCGATTTACTTTTATTCGTCGATCAATGAAATTTCCATCGAAACTATTCCCGTTTTTCATCATTTCTCAATTATTATTCAAACTTTTATTTTATATTTGTACTTTTTATGATTGTTGCACAATCCTATATGGCAAAGTATCGCGAGAACTCATGGATTGACTCCTACGTAACCCAATTATGCGCCCGTAGAGAATATCGAACCGTGTGGGTTTCGCAGGCTTGGGCGAGCACGTGATATCGTGGGACTTTATCTCAAATACGTACGAGAAGAAAGAGAGAGAGAGAGAGAGATGAGAGAAAATGATGAAAATTTTTTTTTCTGAGCTACAAAAACTGCAGTGATTGATGAATTTCGTTAGAAAATCACGAGAATCATCGACGCGTCTATGAACAGAGTAAATTTGAGTACGAGAACGACGTATAAAATGAAATGAACGATCATTTAGCCGTGAAATTCTAATTGGTTGTGTGCTAATGCGCAGCTAAATTCTATTAATTAATACTCGATGGTTTTCCCGCTCGACGAGAGACAATGCAGCACTCGTCCTGATGAATTAACATAATTACTACGATTCGCTCGGCTCTAATTAGCGGTCGAAAATTTAGTCAATTATTTTCACTGATTCTCCCCGATATTGAAAGACAGCAGCGATTTACTTTATTTCGCTTGATTAGAGAGAGTGAGAGAGAGAGAGAGAGTTCAGGATTATAATTTGTACGTAATTATTCGAAAAGTCCACAGATGAGAATCGAAACATCGATTGGAGGCTTCGAATAATATTAAAAACTCTAACGTATCTGCGTATATTATTTCGATGTAAAAATCGATGAAAAAAACAACGTAAAAATACAAAGCAGGAATGCAAGGGCAGCCAAGGCTGTCGAAGGTCCGGACCGTTTATATATATAAATATATATATATTTTTTTTTTCATGCGTTGGAGGACAAGAACTGTCCTTATACTCGGCTGATCGAATTATAGTCCGGTTTTACACGTTACGATTTGTATACCTATATATATACTTTGAAGAGAGAAAAAGTCTGTCGGCAATGCACTCTCGAGTCCTTGATCCGAAAGAAGTGGAGGACCGATAAGCGGAAGGGAAAGTGCAACAAAAACTATAAATATACTATTTATTCATCGGAGCAATTGTATCGATGGGACACAATGAATGAGGAATTAACAAAGTACAACGATTAATTAATATTGTTGATATTTGAGTTCATGGAACACTTAAAATGTCGAGTGAAACATTTATTTTTCGGCTTTTCGTAAACCAAGGAAATTACCTCTCCCGATAGAAAAGAAATAACGGAACGAACGAAATAGTCCAACAAAAAAAAAAGAAATAAATGTGCTGAATAAAAAGAAGCTGCGGAAAAGAGATGAGAAAAAGTGAATTGAGAGTTAAATTAATTTAGACTCGACTGAACGCACTCTCTTTCTTTCTGATAGAACGAGATGAAGTGAGAGAACAATATGCAGGAAAGATAGAGAAGTAGAAAGAGAGAGAGAGAGTGGGATGGAGGGGGGAGGGGGGGAGGGGCAGAGGAGCAATGCTGAACAGTCTTCGAGAGGGAGAAGGGAGGTTGGAGGGAAAGGAGGAACGATGGAGGCCCGACAGACTGACGCCAGGAACCCCACCATGCGAGACGGCAACGACAACGATATGGACAACCTCCAACCACTAATACAACGTTATACGTGTATATTTAAGCCTCTCATGTACTCCTGAGACGATGACGATGCGAGCGGGGTCTCTCTTACACGCATATTTAAAGCACACATTCGTCCAACCTTCGATCACGAATTTCTACACACACTTTTAAAGCTGATAATGATAAAGGCGTAAAGATCGCAAAAATCTTGGAATCGAATGATTCTCCGGTGGAGCTGAGGATGCTTTTTCATTGGTAGAATTGCCGGGTAACGTTTAAGCAAAAAGTATAAATATAGTAGGAAAAAAGAGCTCGCGGATCCTGCCCACGAGAGAGAGTGATAGAACGAAATACACGTGACGCATTTTCTTCCTCTTTTTCTTCGTCTTTCGCCTCTTATTCCACTGATTCCTTGCTGTCCTGGTGCGGGGGCGTGCCCCTCGTTCCAGGCTCGAACCGCGAGCCGCGCGTGCTCCGATGCTATCGTCATCGTGCCACGATGATTCAGACAGATTTGTATATGCGTGTTCCTAATTCCACTGTCGCAAAATATCCGGATCTTTGTACAGACGAATGCAAAATATGCGATTCGCGTTTGAGCAGCGAGTAGATGGACACGATCTGAAGAGAAAAGTCCTCGAGGATTTTTCTCTCCGATAAGCCGTTGAAGAGATATCAGTCGGTTCGTCCGAACCAATCAGGCGCGTTCGCACTCTCGATGAGCGGGGGAACGCTCCGCCCCTCGGACTCGATTGGTTAACGTTAATTCATGAATATCTCGTTAACGGTAGACTTGAGAAAAAAATGGCTCAGGGCTTTTCGGCGCAGAACGTCGAATCCTGATTATTTTTTCAATTGTATTTAACAAATTCGGTCTTAATTCTGTCCTCTTCGGTTCAGAATTGTTCTGTCGAAAAATAGGAACTAAAGTACTAATCTCAGGATGAATTCCGACCGAAAAGTAACCATGATTAAGTAGAATTCATCACTGATTTCTAGGAATCGTTGCTCATGGTTTTTAGAATCGTGTAGGCTGCCTCGAACAATAAATCATCGACGGATGAAACAAACGCTCTCGGGATGGTGAAGCATCTTTCTTCCTCCCTCTCTCTCTCTCTTACTCTTTCAATGCATTCGCGATTAATACTGCTAGTCATGTGCCATTGGCAGGCGTCGGAAATAACGAGTGCCGCATCATCCGACCACAGAAGCTGTCTCCTTCATCCATCTTCGGTGAGTTAAGTCACTGATTCGCGATATATACGACGTTGCAGGATAGTTACGAAGTATGACGTTTGCACAACGTTTCAACGGTGACGAGACACACTTGAAATTAGGCCTCGTACACCTGGTTATTCATTTTTCCACGATTTCATGCCTCATCCGTTTATATTTGATTACTTTTTTATAAATCAAAAAACAAAAACGAAGCATCAGATCGAAGCTAAACGTTCGAAGAGAAAAAAAATGTCAAAATGATTGAATTTTGAATGCAAAGAACGTTGAATTTCGAGATTAACGTTCGAAGCATTAAAAAGATGAGTGAAAATGTATCTCGTACATGAAAGTGTCGTGTACACGGAGGTACAATCTCATTTCATTTTTTTTTTTTTTTTTTTTTTTTTTTTTTATTCTCAAAGAACGTGCGTGTACGCTGGTTCATTCGATCTTTTCTTCTCTCTCTCTTTCTCTCCCTCTCTTTCTCCCATGCAGGTCGTTGGTAAGAGGCAGAAATAGCCTGCTCCCAGTGGCGCACAGTCCAGCGAGCTCGCAAAAGAGAAAAGGAAAGATAAAAAGAGAGAAGGAGGAGAGAGGAAAGCCGAGAGTGTTTTATACTTTGGAAGGAAGGTCGTAGGTAGGCCGAGAAGAGAAACGGGAGGCGAAGAAGAAGAAGAAAAAGGTAAAAAAAAATAGAGAGGAAAAGAAAAGACGAGGCGATGTACGCAGAACACGGATTCTCTTTCGTCGTCATCGTCTTTGAGAGAGGCTATCGTGTGATGGAGCCCGAAAAGCAAAAAAAAAAAAGACGAGAAATACATATGAGAAGAGATATAAAAAGTAATATCGAAAAAAACGAGTGAACAAATAAACAAATAAGAAATATAAAATCAGAGAAAGAAAGAGAGAGAAGACGCAACCAATGAGATAAAGACAGAGAAAGATTTGGATGCTGCGAATGATCTTCGGTCCTGGGGATTGGGGAAGCCCTCTCAATTCTCTCGTTCGTATTCGAAGATATTTTCGCTCACGCCAGATCTCAAAAATAGATCTTCTTCTCTCTCTCCTTTTCTCTTTCTCTTACCAGCCAAGATTTAAGGCTACCTTCACACCAATTTACCACTTTGCATCTCATTTAATAACACATTTATTCATTTTTATCTCATTCTTCATAAGAGAGTTCATGTGAGCAACGAATGCGGAAATTTCGTCTCACCTCCTTCTCCTCCTTCTTCTTCTCCCTGCTTTCTTCAGAAGCAAGTCTGAGCGAGAAGACTAAAATCATTTGTCAAGTTGTGTACGACGACGATGATGATGAATGAAGGCAATTTTTCACTTACCTTCGAGCTTAGAATCGCCGGGCCTTCGTCATACAGCCACTCTCGTAAACGTCCTCAGAAGTCTCGGAACATCGTAACGCTGTACATTTGCAAGAGCTTCAATGCTCCAAGGATTGTTATGCAACGATCTAAAGTCCCGTAACGGATCATCGTTATTGTAGAATTTCAGTTGATCATTTTATTATTTTACATATTCATTTGATCTCGAGTTAAAAGCTCTGGTTACTTCCCTTCATTGAATCATCGTCGTAGACATCGTCAATGATCATAATCATTAAATTATATTATAAAATCTTTCGAAAATACTTCGTTCGACGAAAAAGAAAAAAAATCATCAAAATCCAAAATTTCAAATAATCTTAATCGATTGAGAATCGATTAAAATTATTTGGAATTAAATGCAAACAAGAATGAAAGAGACGGAATTCAAATGAATGAAAACGTGTCAGAGACCCGGTGAAAAAGCGTTGCAGCCACGGTAATGAGATTCACACGCGACGATGGAAGTCGAGATGCAACAGTGAGCTCTCTGACCTCTCTCTTTCCTCCTTTCCTCTCTCGAGCGATCTCCTCCTCTCTCTCTCTCTCTCTCTCTCGCATCCTCCAATGCATCAGGGGTTTCCTCGTGGCGCCGAGTGTCTGCCGACCCGCCGGGTTTCCACTTAAATACGCAATATATACAAACCTAATGTGCACACATATATTTTCCTTGTACACATTAAAAGGGTCCTTGTCTCTGTGGCTAAGCCGGTAGCAGCAGCAGCAGCAGCAGCAGCAGCTCGAGGCTAGACCATTTTAGAAAATGTATTCTCGTTGCCTCCGAATGCTCAGTCTTATCAAAAGTTCTCACGTTACAAGCAGTCCCGATTGGAATGAAAGAGAAAAATTAATTCTCGAATTAATTTTCAAACATTTGAAAAAGATTAGGCGATTTAAATGAAAATGTAAAAACAAAGAAATTCAAGTGATCAACGTGATTTTACACTCGTAAGAAAATTCACGAAACACAATAAACATCGGACTATTTTTTAAAATCATTTATACACATCGGATTGGAGCAAGTATTCTGAAAATAAACGTTTAACGAACGTACGAAAATTTGGCGATGCTGGGACTTATGCAATTCGTATCGAGCTCGTACCCAATGTATCGTGAAATTTAGAGAGCTCCGACGAGAGTTTAGGCTCCATGTACCTATACATGCGTGAACATAAACGCTGCTTTGTACATAAATAAAAGTGTCTCCGTGTGTGTGTGTGTGCTTGTGTTAGTGGGGATTCCTCATGGCGCCGGCCGTCTGCTTCGTCGCGTCGCCGCCGACGAAACAGTCAAACGCATCGCACACACTGGTCCGGTGAGCCAAACGAGACGAGAAAACGTCAAGGGGAAAAGAGAGAGAAAAAGAGAGAGGAACGGAGCGGCGGGGATGCTGCGTGTAATCGCAGCCCAGAAGATTTGGCTCGGGCCAGCAGCCCCGAAAGAAACGATCACCGACAATCTCCCTCGTCATTCTTCACTCTCCTTGCATTGTTCTTCTTTATTTCTCTCTCTCTCTCTCTCGATCTCTTGACTACAAACGCCATGTATACACATCTCGTCAACAAAAGAAATGTCTTCTGATCTCAGAGATCATGGAAGACAACTTGCCCCTGGCTATTCTCGGTAATAAACATTCCCATGAGCACAGATTTCATCTCGATGTTTTTTATCATTGATTATATTAGTTTATTTCATTTTTGAACTCGCGTTTAGTAGACAGAAAATTTTTAGAGTCGATTCCACCTTTTTTTATGGCTTCGAGACTCAATCTTGGATCTTGATTCAAATTTTTATGTAAAGAACACTTGTTTTATGGATTTTTTGAATAATTTATCGAGTTATTCGATCGAATTTATATTCGTGGCCAAATATAGTCGTGGCAGCGTCAAAGTTTACAGATACTTCGAGATAACGAATGAAAAAACTGGAAGCTCAGACCGGAGTCGATAAGTTTTGAAGTAATTTTTTGGAATAAGCCTCTTTTAATGGATTTACCGAAGAGGAGGCGAGTGAGTTAACATTATTTTGGTATATGTACGTCGAGCCAAAGGCGAACATAATCTCTTCACAGCTCGCGAAAAGAGAGAGAGAGAGAGAGCGAGATTTGGCAGCCAACGAATGACGAGCGAATTTCTACTCTCTGTCTATTCTCGAGAAAAGAGCCTTACGTCCCCCGAAAGTCTCGTCAACCACGGCCCCGTAGTTTCTCAATCAATCTCCCTGTCTTGAGCTCTTCGAGCCTTGCTCCACTAGCTCCAACCATTTTAATCGAGCTTGACGTTTCTTTTTTCTGTCAACATCTCTTGAACAAACGTTATCGAAATTTTCATCTACAAATCTTAAAATTCTCACATTTTTTTTTCCCCCCTAACTACCCGGTGAAATCGAAATTCAATATATTTTCGTCGATGAAACAAAGTCGGTAGCATTTTTTCATTGACTTTCGACATTTTTTCTTCGATAAACATTATTTTTCGATCGATCATTACGACGATGAAAAATTATCTCAAAAAGTAGTTATTCGAAATTTTCCCATAAGAATTTCGAGCTGAAAATAAATAAAATCATTAAAAATCAAATGTTCATCGATATTTTTTGAATTTTCACCAAAAATAATCGTTTTTTTTTCTCATTTCGGAATTCAAAATAAATCGTTCTCGTCCTCGTGATCGAGGATGCTTTTTGCTGCTGCTGAATTTTTAACTGAATTTCCGTTGAAATGACAATCGATTGACGCAATTTTATCGAATATTAAAATTTTTGATAAGTTTTTTAAGTTTCGATTAATCCGCTCATGAAGAAAAAGCGATTGATATACGTTTTCGTAATAATTATTTCGAGTTGATTGAACCGATGGAATTTCTGGGGTCTCAACAGCGGCCTTAAGAGACTCGGAAAGAGTTGAAAGGTCGGTGCGCGGCCTCCACTCACACCGGAGTCAGACAAGTTTGCCTATACTCATATAAAATGAGAAAAAGAAAGAAAAAAAAAAAAAAAACAGACAACAACGCACACAGACACATATTCGGCCCACACTCGCGCGACTTGGCGTCTATATCCATCGTATATCTCAACGCTACGTGGGTATAGCCTACACAGGGACGTTCACCGTCCTAGAAAGAGAATAACGAGAGAGAGAGAGAGAGAGAGAGAGAGAGGAGAGGAAGGGAGATGGGATTGAGAATGAATTGGAGAGAATATAGTGTGTAGCTCCCGAGTGTCACACCTAAATACCATTCTTGAGAACGCTTTTAACAAAGAGACCAAAAAATCATTCATTAAGAGAAATGGAAATGAATCAATATTGTTTTTATACTCGGAACGAATTGGCTCTGATACGAATAATTTTGAGTGATCATTTGTATCGATGTAATAATAGAATTTGAGTTCGAGAACTATCGGCGATGAGATGAAAAATTAATCATCAGGAGAAATGGAAACGAAGCAATTTTCATTTTTAACGAATTGAATGATACGAAAAATTCTTGTGGGTCTTTGAGATTGATTTAAAAACTGAAATTTGGTTTTCGATTCGGTAACGAACGCGAATAAACGGACCAACTTTTGTTCTATTTTTTGGATCACTTCACGTACGTTTCTTTTCGTTTGCTAATTATTTTTTTCGTCGACGAATAATATTGTTGAAAACTGACATCGTTTTATTGTCAAGACTCGGGTGTTCGTGAACCGGAAGTTTGCGTTTTATTCATGCCCGCGATACTCCGTCGTTGATAAGCCTCCTCGCTACGACTAGGAGACAGATGGTAGTAGAACTTAAGAAATGCCTTAAACGATAAAGAATAGACGTGTCAAAGAGGAGGCTCATTCGACTGGGAATTCCAGGCTCATTTTTCATTAGTTACGATTGCAGTTTGGACTCGTAATAGTCAGATTATTCTTTCTTATATATAAAAACTCATCTGAAAGCGAAGTTATTCGATGATAAAAGCTTCTAGGAGACTTTAAAAAAGATCGATGCAATAGCAGGTTATTAAAATGTCGTTATTAATGAATTTCGTCCGACCTAACGTAGGTGGTCTTGTGGAAAAAAAAAGTCCTCTGAAAGATAACTTTTTTAAATGGTTTCAAAATCATTGAAAACCGATCGAAAATCTTTTTTCCCGTGGACAAAATCTCTTTTTCTCTTTCCTTAACGCATGATCCACGTGACACGTAATTCAAGATGGCGAATCTAAAAATAAAGAGGCTCCTCTCTCTCTCTCTCTCTTACTGTTTCTCTCGGTTTTGCCGTTCGTCAGTTCATCCGTTCGCCCATTTGTCGGTACAGTATATAAGACTTTCTCTCTCTCTCTCCTCTCATCTCTCGTCGTATTTTCTCAAGAGGTATAGTAGGTAAGTTCGTCTCGAGGTATTTGTGCCGGACGCCACGATGTCGCCACACCAATGGGCGAGAGTTCGCGAGAAGGGTGCCAGATAGAGAGAGAGAGAGAGAGAGAGAGAGAGAGATAGAGACGGGGGCGAGAATACATTATGCGACCTTCGCATTATGGATTCAGGAGAGTGAACGAGGGCTGAGCGCTTCTCCAAGATCCCACATTTTCATTCAGTCAAGTTTCGCCATTTTTCTCCTCTTTCATATTCATTGTTCTTTGAAGAAAAGAAGAAGAAGAAAAAAACAAATTTGTTTATTGTATGTTCATTAAACAATGCATAAATTCATGAATCATTGATTAAACGAGAGTTTCAAGCTTCTCGAATTACATCCCATAAAATTAAACGAATGAAGGATTTCTCGATTAAAAGTAAATAAGAACAAAAATCCACGCTCTCCCCTCACTTATCGGGCCATAAATCTCTGCACGTGTTTTTTTTTTCGACTCGAGCCGAGTGCCCGTTTTTGCTCCTCGGATTACCAATTACCACGTTCAAAGTGGAGTATGAAAAAAAGAAGAGAGAGAGAGAGAGAAAAAAAACAAGCAAACGGTAAAAAGCGTACTCATGATTTTCGGGACGCACCTTGCTCCGGACCGGAAGCTGCGCGGAGGAGCGTTCAATGCCGTGGAATATTCAGGTATTTATATTCACTCGTATTTACATAGTGTCCGAAAAATCGAGCGTGACATTCATCGGATCGCCAGTTTACGAAATTCCAAGTGTAAAACTCTTTGAAAATTTTTATCTCCGATCGACGGTTGATGAGATATTAATTAATGAGTACAACAGCCAATACGCGGTGGTGCGAAGAGAAAGCCTAGAGTGGGAGAATCGCGTTTTATTCTTGATGCTTCGCGCGGATAGGCTCGAGCAGCCTCCCACCCTGCTACTTGTCATCGGCGCACCCGATTGGCTGTCACACCGACGAATTAATAACTCTTTAACGATGAATCGGAGAAAAAAGTGCCCGAGGACTTTTCTCTTCAGAATTTCACGATCTATTCGTCCACGGAATTTCGATCGTGACTCGAGAGACCTACTGTATACATACGCGCGGAAAGGTATTGGGACTGTGAGACACAGGAGGCAGATGGCTGGCAGATGTAAGCCAAAATATATAGCGTCCTGATTGTGGGTCGGTAGAGTATACGAGAAAACGTGAAAGGTGGTCCTCGCGAGCAGTGCTCTCGCAGGTTGTCGTCTTTAATGTCCGTATTCCAAACGATCGTCGCCTTACTCATAAGCAGAGGATGATTAAGGGTGGGGATTAAGAAGCATCGGGGCAACGATGCGGTCATTGGTTCTTCTACGAAAACATAATTCATTTTTGATAAACTCCTTTTTGGGATAATAATTATCTCGAATATTCGAGCTCGGAATCATTGAAGAATTTCAATTGGAAAACAAAGAAAAAAAGTGAATTTCGGATGCCCGAATCTCTGTCTCCGATATCGTTTGAGAAATTAATTAAAAAGTTAATTATCATTTGAAATATGAATACTTCTTAGGATTACGAATGATAAGGGCTACTTTCGAGATTCGCGTACATTCGCGAATACGTACAGGTCATCGTTTCATTTGCAGGCAATTCACGTATGTATATATACATTCGAACGTATACGTATATAGAGATGAGGGAGCAACTGCGCTCTTAAGAATAAAAAGCCCGGCAGTGTGTTTCGGGTTCTTTGTTCGTCGGCAGAAGCGAGAACACCTGCCCATTCTCTGTTCGGGTGTTTCAATCGCCCTTTCCCCGTTCACATGCGCATATATATATATACATACGTATATAATATGCTCCGGGAGTTTCGTCTTTTGCTCTCATCTTCATTCTTCTTATTTGTAGCGCAATATCCTCCATCTTTTTTAAACTTTTGCTCCGTTTGCAACTCTCCACGAACAAGGCATACATCAAGAGAACTCTTTCGTCTCATCTCTCTCTCTCTCCTTCTCTTCCTCTTTCTCTTCCTTTCTTCTGCTCTCTTTCCCTCTCCTCTCTGCCGCTTATTCTTTCTCTCCCCCCTTCGAACTCTTTCTTCGTATTCCTCTTCCTTACTCTCCCCCTTCTCCCCGACCCTTTAACTCTCTCATTCTCTCCCTTTTCTTCCCGGCGTTTCTCATCTTCATGCTCTTGAAACAAAACTCGAGATTCGGAGGATATGCTGAAGGGTTATACGTACGAGGGACCACCTGAACGAATTTTCGCTCAGGAAACAAAAGCATTACTTCCACCACATTCATACTCTTATTTCCCTCGATTTTTAATTACGACCAAATGTTTCTTTCATTATTTAAAAAAAAAAAAAAAACATTACTCAAATCATTATCGAAGCATCATTACCGACTATTAAATTGATTAATTCAACTCAACGGATTCGATTGATCGAACGATTGAATCAACAAATATTCGAATAAATAACAATTAACCCTTTTACAATTATTCTCCGTAACTCTATATCTCCGATTCCGTGCATTAGTAAACTCAAACAGGCAAACTCCATACCGAAGTGAATATCGTGATTTGGATTATTAATTAATAAGGATAATCAGGTTATACTTATGGAGAGATAGCGAGCGAGAATAATATGAATGTGTGGTTAGGTGAATCAAGGAGCCGTGGAACTTTATAGTACTCCATTGCGTATACGTGGGATGAAATTATCACGAAACCGGATATTACCTACCTACCTACCTATCGCCATAAGATACAAAGTGTCACGGACTATATTCTAATAGAGAGAAAGAGAGAGAGAGAGAGAGACATACACACGCGTAAAGATACAGGTACATGTGTAATAAATAATGGCAGATATATATACATATATATATATAATAAATAGAGGTATATATAGTAAAATAAAAGGTGATGTGGGCGTCGGAGTTGCTAGGCGACCGAGCTCTGCGTGCTCTTTTCACTCGAAAGCCCAGCATCTCTTAAACAGACCACTTCCAACCCCCTTTTCTGCGCTATTCCACTTCTCCCTTATCCTGCTTCTTCAATATGTTTTTCTCTCTCTCTCTCTCTCTTTCTATTTTTCTCTTCGTTTTTCCTGCTGTAATATTACGAGCCCTCTGGCATTCCCTCACCGTACGTCGTCCTACACTTTAACTCCTCTTTTTCCCTCTGTACCGGTGAGCCACCCACTCGTAGAAGCAGGCTTTCACCAAGACTCATCTCGTTCCTCCATAACCTGTATATACTACACAATATCGTTCTCAACGAGAGCGAGGAACCAAGCGGATCAATGCACCCAGTGTATATGTGCCCGATGCACTTGCCGGAATCCCTCTTTCATACACTGTGTCCGAATGCTCGTCTCTAAAATTCGCAGTATTCATAGATCTCAAAATTTCGAGTATAAAAGTCCTTGGAAATTTTCTTCCGAGCCTGAGCGTTCGTGAGATAATCATTGATTCGTCGCTGCCGATCCGTAGCGGAGTGGGGACGCGAACCCTGCCCTTCCGGCTGGCGCTGATTCGCTCCCGCGACCCCCACTTCGCGCTGGACTCGCCCGCTTGGACTCATACCCGCACGGGATTCGGTAACTCGCTAATTCGCACGTATCTCGAAAACGGTGCATCTGAGAAAAAAAACTTTCTCGGATGTTTCTTATTAGAATTCTGCGATCCAACTGTGTCTTGGTGTTAAATTTTTATTGCTCTGAATCTCAAATCCCTTCGTCGATATTTCATGAACGAAAGGACAGTATTTCCTTCGGTAATATTGCGAGATACGACTGTCGTATATTTCGACCACAATGGCTTCGTTAGAAGGAGAGAGAGAGAGAGGGAGAAAAAGAAATAGGAGAGCGAGATAACAGATACGTGGCACAGAATCCCTTTAGACAGAGCGAATCTGGAATAGCTCTCAACTGGGAAAATGGGCCATCACCCTACAAACTCAAACCGCGGAAACGGAGAAAGAGAGAGAGAGATAGAGAGAGGAAAGAGAAGGAGGAGAGAGATCGCTGGGCCAAAAGCTCTGGGTTATGGTCTGAATAGCAGATTAGTAGATTACCCGTTTACGACAGGACGCAGCTTACCCTTTCGAAGTTTTATTGAATCGGAGATAGGTTTGATCGTATTTCTAACCATTTTCGCGAGACATAGAAATTTCGCTGTGTATGTATAAATGTAGAAGTAGAAAAATGTTGTGCGTGTATCCGTACGAATGTGAGGATCGCTATAAAATTTCTCCTACAGCTGTACAATTTCGTTTAATACGAATTTTTTACTGCCCTTACAAGATCGCTGAATTGGCTATAAAAGTGAAAATTCAATTAACCTCAATCAGGATGAAGATTTTTTTTTTTTTCGTTATTTAGAAAAATTATGATCCGAAGAAACGTTGATTCTCCCCACGAAATATTTACCTCAGTTCCGACCTATGAGGAGAACGATGCATTTAAAAAAAAAAGAAAAAAAAAATTGCGTCTCCCGAAAAGAGGGGTTGTTCGAATTGTTTGTATTTAACAAAACCTCTGGGCAGTGTTTTTCGTCCAGAAATATAGAAAAGTTTGGCTCTAAAGATTTTCCCTTTTTTTTCTGAGGGTTGCCAAGCAACAGCGTGGCTCGAAACACACCCCAGAGTGAGGATGAACCACACGAGAGAAGAATCGTGACACTCGGTGAGGGGTTGGTGAAGGAAGAGCAAAAGAGAGCTGGGGATGAGAACGACCTTTTGACATTTTAAGGATCGTTGCTGCGATTGTTCTCAAATTCGTGTGTACATGCGCCTGAAAATCCGTCTCGATAATCTTTTCTTTTTCCTTTTTTCTTTATTAAAATGAAATTTCTTTTTAAATTTTTTTTACAATAAAAGAAAGTAATAATAATAATCGGATTCCAGTGCGACGATGCGAGAAACATGATATTTCGTTGAAATGGAATGGGCAGGGGGGGGGGGGGGATGAGAAGAGAAAAGGAGGGAATTTGTCATGGGATTTTATAAAAAATTAACATTCCAATTATCCGCGAATGAGATTGAAAAAGAAGAAACAGGGAGTCAGAAGTCGGAGGGAGAGGGGAAGGAAAGGCTTGAGAAGAGTTGGAGAGTGCTTCTGGCGTTGCACCGAGAAGAAACGAAGGGAGAACAGGTTCATAAAGAAAGAAACTCTAGATATTTATACACATATATGTATTGTATGGTCCATGGAGAGAGAGAGAGAGAGAGAAAGAGGGAGGAATCCCGAGAGATGCTTCGAGGAGCAGAAGAAAGCTGGGCCATGTTGCATAGTGGAGAAGAAAAAAAGGGTTGGTTATGATCCGAGGGGGCGCAAGGACTTCGAGGGTTGATTATGAAGATTAAAGATACTGTGCGAGCGTTCTTTTCACCCTCTTCTTTCTTTCCTCTCTTTTACGTCTGCGGCGATGCACACAACCTTACGCCTCCTCGTCCTCGCGCCCGATCCACAAAAGAAATCCTTTTGCTCTGGCAAAACTCACCCTCCGAAATCAAGTGCAGATCTTGGCAAGGGAAAAAAAAAAAAGTAATTAATTATTATAATATTCGTCGCTGAGTCGTAATGCTATTGTTTCGAGACGTTGGCTCCTTTTTCATTAATTGCAATTATTATATGTGTCGGCCAGATTTTCGAGCAAGACAATTGTGGTGTAATTCCCTCGTGACGCATCCTCTGATTCATTCTTCTTCTTCTTTACGGTTTCGTAATAATTTTCTATCGTTTCAAATTTCGAATGTTAAAAGTTATTAGCAGCTTTTTCTTTATGGCTATTTCTTTTTTCTTTTCATTTGTTATCTATGACACTGATCATTGATATTGATTAAACAATTAATCGCTGAAATGATGGAAAACTAATAATTTTTGTTTCTTACGTTTATTTCAGACGAGAATTTTGTCGTTGGCTGGGAGTTCTTCTCGCGTATATGCTTCCGGGAATACGCCCAAGGGACGGCAGCCTCCTCCTCCGCATTGTTCCTTCCGGGATTCCTCCCTTTCACCTCCCACATTTTTTTTTTATTTTTCTTCTCTTCTCTCCCTCGATTTTTTCCTTTTTTATTTCTCACTCCCCTTTTTATTTATCTCCTTCTCTCTCTCTCTTTCTTTCCCTTTTCGACTTTTTCCTCCCTTCGATCTTATTTTTTTTCACCGTCAACCCCCTCACAGCATTTACACAAACTTCCCTCCCTCTCTCTTTCTCTCTCTTTCTCTTTCCGACCTCAATTCTCGTCTCTCGCTCCCTCTCTCCTCCTCTCTGTTTCGCTTCGTCCGACATTTCGCCCCCGTTCCACCTTTTCTACTTTACGAGGGCGCGTATTTCCTCAAGCTTGCACAGGCGAACAAGCGAGAGCGACCCGAAGGGATATAACCTTTATGGGGTCTTCTGGAATTAAACGAAACTCTCGCTGCTGCTGTTACTGCTGCTGCTGCTGCTATCGCGAAACGATTCTAGCAGCAATGGCGTCTTCACCTTTTCATCAATCTTTTCACAGTGAAAATTTATAAGAAAGACGCAAGATTTTCGACGAGCACGACTTTTGATCCTGCCACGATTGTTTCTTTGTTTATTCCGAATTATCTAGCGCAGGAATAACGATCAATGAGATCGACATTTCATCGTAACAGTAGCAAAAACAACATTATTTTTTTTTATTTTTTCATACTAAAAAGAATTTGAAATTCGGGCACCAAACGTTCAGGCATCGCACAAGTCTTTTTGTTCGAAGAACGAACTGCTCGCTCCTCAGAATCAATATTAATGTTTGTCTCTATTCGTGTGCACGTTAACAAATAAATATCTGCTCACCATCGCAGTGATGCGCGATTGATGCGTGATCTCCGCGATCTGCTGAGTTAAGAAGCCTCTCAAGCAGGGTCAATACCCGGTTGGGTGACAACGTAGCTCCGCTTCGTAGGTTCGGGCATCAACCGCTGAAGCCTTTTTTGGGGTTTCTTGTGATGCTGACTAAAAATGAAACTTGCTAAAATCATTGACATCATCTGTGTCCATCGGGTTTGGTACAGTTCGTATGGACTCTCTTGAAAACGCGAATTTTTAATGCACCCGGTAAAGGGTGACTGTGAGCAACATCCTTGAAGAATTTCACAGCGCAATGGTAATTGATCGGACGAGACGAGAGTAATCGATTTAAAAAAATTAATCTCCTCGCAACTTTTATTTTTATTGATCATAATATGAGATTTTGAATATTCAACGTAAATAAATGTTTCAATATTGATATTGAATGAAAAAAAAGGAAAGAAAGTAAAAAACTTTGTATTCCTATCAAATGTTTTTCGTTTTCTTCTTTTATCGGTGAATAAGTATACGAGCCGATACAGCGGCTCTTGATACAGTATATACACATCAAGACTTCCTTCTCAACTGTCTTTATATACCTCCAGCAGAATTTTTACATCATCCGCTTTCCTACCGTTTCCCTTTCCATTTCCGTCTTTCTATCATTTCTCTCAGCTCATCCCGCTTTCCTTTGCCTTCTGTTGTATGCTCTGGGGCAGGGGGAGGGGGGGGGGGAGGGAAAAAAAGGTTGCATTCCTACGATGCTGTAAGTACGACTGGAACTCCATATTCGCGCTCCACGCGCCCTCCTCTTTTCTCCTCTTTCCCCAACAACCTCTTGTAGCACTCTGCAAAAAAGGATCGGCAAAGGGCTATGCGGATTCTCTTTGCTTCATATCTTTCACTATTTTAGCTCTCAAATTTTTCTCCCTTATCTTCATCCTTTTTCGATTCATTTTTACCTTTATTTTGTACTTTCGCCGTGCTTTCCTTCGCCATTGAAAAAAAAAAAAAGATATTAATCTTTTGAGTCTGCGAGAAAGAAAAAATATCAAAGTCGAGCACTCTGTCCGATGCGGCGCATAAAAAATAAATCAGTCATCCTGAACTCCGTGTTTCCATTAATTAATATCATTTTTCATCGACTTTTGTATGATTTCAGATATTTAAGAGTCATCGAGCTCATGTGATCAACTCAAAATCGACGGTGGCGCCTCTCATAGTAAAATATATCTATATATAGTACAAATATAGTCGCTGACACACGTCAGACGCCTCGTGTGTATTCTACCGGATTTTTCCGTGAGTTTTTCTTAAAATCGCGATAAATAAATTTCGTAATGTGCAAGGAAGTGGCGTGAATCCGGCTCTGGTCTCTTCAGTTGTGGCGAATGTGTGTACAATTTGTAATAAAATAATTATTGTGACTGGCGAAAAAGCTGTCATGGCGCGAGTAAAGCGCCTTGTATTTTTGTCAATTTATTGTGTTGATAAGAGATATCTGATCTCCGAAAAAAGAGCACAGCCGGAACCGGGTAATTAAACCGGATTTTTTGATATTTTTTACATTCGCGTAATCATAAAACTCGCGACGAAATCCGGTAAAATAGAATTTTAGTTTGCTTTTTTGGCACCTGGCGCTGCGTATGCAATCGCTCGATGACTCTTAATTCTCTTTTTTTCTCTCTCTTCAATTTTTTTTTTCATTGCTAGTTAACAATATTTATTCGTTTGTCATAAGAGTCAATAAAATTCACAAATCCATCATTTCCCTTGGAATTTTCATGCCTTTTTCTCCTGATTAAAATATTTCGTAGCAAGTGCGGCTGTTTCGGTGTTTATTTTAGCGATATCGAACGCCTTCACCAAATTTGTACTTTTAGGCTATGTGTCCGTTGACTGTATACGAGTCCTCGCTCGGTCAGTTGTGCAATATCCGATATCGACTATCTGTCGATGCCAGCAGAGAGATGCAAAATCTAAAACGAGATTGTTCAATCTCCATATAACTGACACGTTTCGTTACATATTTCAACCGAACAAAAAAGTAAACGTTTGTCGCGTACGATTCACGGTTTGAGCTCTTTATTCAATTTTTTTTATCGTAACGTATTCGATTTTTCTGAAACTTCATATATTTACGGAACTTTGAAAAATTATACCAAAATCACAAACTCGTAGTAGATCGTTCAAACGAAAAAAAGAAAAAAAAAACAAAAAAAGCACTCGCTATTGTCTAAAGACGAAAAAAATCGTACATTTTGACGACAATTAATTATCGAATTTCGCATCAAGCTCTCCCGACATTTTCTAAAGATCAACGAAAAATATGCATCATCTTTCAGACCCATTTGAAGAAAAATAAATAAAAAAACAATAAAATAAAACGGATTTTGTCACAAATTGCGGAGAACCGTTTATACCTGGCGGATGATGAAAAAAAAAACAAACAAAAATCATTCTATTTTTGGGACACTGTTTATGTACAAAGACATAAAGGGATCGTTCGACAGAGAGAGAGAGAGAGAGAGATAGAAAGCAGTGATACGCTCGGAGGGTTGATGCGGGCGGTGAGCCATAAAGTGACACAATGCAACGGCATATAATATCCAGGCTTGCTCCGGTGCATCATTTCCAGAGCGTTCTATACACCCAGCTCGTCAGGACATAAAACTGAAACCCCTTAAGCCCTTGCTCCGCCGCAACAGCCTTCGGCACGTTACATATCGCAATAGAACATGTACCCAAAGTCCTGTTTTTCTGACTCTTCTAACCCTGACGTAAAACATCGTTAAAATGGTTTATATTTCATTAATTTTTTTTTTCATTCAAATAAATCGTTTCAAACGAATTGTTTAGAAAGTTCAATTTTGTTCGAGAGCGAAAAAAGCCTGGAATCGTCAACGATTCGATGGTATTTAATTCTTGTGAGAAATCAAATATTCTCAGATCTATAAATCATTGTTTTTTTTATTTTTATACAATTTGCGTTTTGCATGTCTCGTGTTCGATCTTATAAACTCTATTTCATCATCGACACATCATTCTGGATATTTCGTATCATTCATCCGAGTTTAAGAGTCATCGAGCGATGGCATACGCAGCGCCAGGTGCCAAAAAAGTAAACTAAAATTCTATTTTACCGGATATTTCGTCGCGAATTTTATGATTACGCGAATGTAAAAAATATCAAAAAATCCGGTTTAATTACCCGGTTCCGGCTGTGCTCCCTTTTCGGAGATTAGATATCTCTTATCAACACAATAAATTAACAAAAATACAAGGCGCTTTACTCGCGCCATGACAGCTTTTTCGCCAGTCACAATAATTATTTTATTACAAATTGTACACACATTCGCCACAACTGAAGAGACCAGAGCCGGATTCACGCCACTTCCTTGCACATTACGAAATTTATTTATCGCGATTTCAATAAAAACTCACGGAAATATCCGGTAGAATACACACGAGGCGTCTGACGTGTGTCAGCGACTATATTTTTACTATATATAGATATATTTTACTATGAGAGGCGCCACCGTCGATTTTGAGTTGGTCACGTGAGCTCGATGACTCTAAAACGAATTTGAAAGGTTCAAGAAAATCCATAAAAAGCTCTGTTTTCTTCATGCAAATGAATACGACGTCACTCAATTTAAAATTACTCCGAAACACTGCTGACTCGAGCATCCATGCACCGTTTCTATCCATCTCCGAGTTTAAAACGTTTTATTATTGAATTAGTAAAGGGCTTTCGTTTTAAATGCGCACGTCGTGTAAGAAACTGCCAAGCATTTTTGATGCACAACAACGTTCGTCCGGAATCTTTGTATTACGTACGTGTGTGTATATATATTATACATGCATTTGTAACACGGAAGTTGATGCACTATATTCCTCACGCCTCGTGTCAGTCTCCTGATATAACTCAAACGTCGTTTGCGGATGCTACGCTCGACGTTCATAGGGTGTTAATGTTCTCTTACCAGTTCGAGCAGCCATGATGCATCTTTTAGCTACTCGACGTATATCTACGTCATACGAATATAAACTCCGGATCATCTGGCACGATACTTCGTTTTTAAATATATGTTATCGAAACGAAAAAGTAATAGTTCGAGAAACTGAAGAGAGAATGAGCTCAACTCTTCGCAGTCAAAATGACAGGGAAAAATCAATTCTGCGGTATACATTAGACTCGAAATGGCACAAATATTCAAAATTCGCCCAATAATTATTGTCCTCCGATCCGAATCTGATCTAATACGAATTTAAACTCCGGTTCTCCTGGCAAGAAATTTCATTTTTATATACGAGGCCATTCCATGTCGCTTCAGCCAGTGAAAAGAGAAAAAAAAATTTCTGCAAATAATTTTAAAAAAATCGAGTCACTTTATTGAAAAATATTCAGCGAGTGTCGAAATTTTTGTAGAATTTTCTGACCTTCTTCTCGTCGATTACCATTTTTCAACATTTTTCCATTCAAATCGTTGTATCCTCGGCAAGATTGGACGTATTTACAGTTACAAAAAACGAAAATCTGCGTCTTTTTATGGCCTTCAAGAAAAAAATTCATTCAGATTTGAATGAACGAGTTGAACATTTGTTTCGGAGCAAAATATGAAAAAATATTTTTCTTTTTCTCAACAAAAAAACACTCGTTTTTTAATTTTTTTAATTTTCCCCAAATCGTGAATACGAAACACGGATTTTTGGTACTGTAAATGAACGGAGCTTCGTCTCCAGTTTAATTCGACTCAAATCATTCGAATTACTCGAGTCGAAACATTTTGTTTTTTTATTTTTTTTCTTTCAAAAAAGTGCAGAAAAGCCCTGCGAATGTGGAGAAAACGAAATTGATTTCCGGTAGTACGTCATCCATGTCTTTTATCCTATATACATCGATATATATATATACATACTTGGGGGAAGCTTCGAGGAATGGGTAAGCGATAAATGCTGTTTGGATGCATGGATTTTACATATAGACATAAACAATAGACATATACGTACATGTATTTATATGGGAAATTATACGAGGTAGAGACGGTAGATGCAGAGAGTCGCGTTACATCGCGACTATATTACGATGCTTTTACGATCTGTATGGTATACGGTGGATCGTTCGACGGAGAACCAGGAGAGATGACTTTGCGTTTACGCTCGCACGTACTCTCGTAATTCCGCCGAAGCGTGTCGAGCGAGTCAAGCCTTTCTCCATCCCCCGTATCTCCTTTCCTTCAGCATCGCTGTAACCCGAAGGTGTAACTTTTCTCAGCATCGTTGCATCCCATTGCAGCCTCTTTTCAACCCCCCCCCCCCTCCCTCGCCCCTCATTTTCTAACCCCCTTTCGTCCCTTTCTACATCGTATCAAATTTATGGACCGAGGCAACGATCCTTTTGTTGTTAATACACGCTACTCTCGCCGGAATTATAACGCGCACCAAACTCTGACGAGATTAACTTTACGCCCCTCTTTCATCGAACCACCTCGGGCGGCGTAAAGGTGAGTGAGAAAATCGAATAATTCCATCGATTTTTGCTCATAAATTTTTCAGTTAAACTTGGTGCGATTTTTAGATACTTTTTTATTTTTTATTTTTATAAAATTGAAATAATTCTTATGAATTATCATGATTCGGATCATTTTTTCGTTTCTTTTACTTTCGATTCAATTATTTTTGTTCAATAATTCTTTTCTCTTATTCGATGTTGCAGTTTCAATCGGGTATTTAGGATAAAACTTTTGTTTTATACTTGCAAAAGGTCTATGAATCAGTCGAAAAAAGGAAAAAAAAAAAAAATAGGTAAAGCACAACGAGCTTGAGTCAGGAGCTAGTGAGTAATACGAAATGAAGGGAGATCTGGCTTCGGAGTCTGCGCTTTACTTCCGCTTCCGTGGGAGAACTCCCTCGTTTCTGATTCCCTGTTCCATTGCCGCCAGTTACTTTCCACCCTGAGCGTGCTTATATCGCTCGGCGCGACCGTAACCACCACCGCACAACACGAGGGGATCAAATTCACTTGTTTCTCGTGATCGAATAAATATATATTCACCCTCCTTCAAATCCTGCCACTTAATGGCGGACTATCGTCGTATTTATTGAAAATAAATTTATCTGTAAGATCTTGAAACATAACGATTATATTATACAGGGAGATAACGATTTTCTTGATCGAAACAGATTCTCTCTTTCTCTTAAACAAAATATTTTATTCGACGCAACGAAAAAATGTTTTTCGAGATAAATGAAAATAATTTGTAAATACTGAAAAACGAGTATCGGTCGATCCAACAAAGGTTTGCTACAGCTGAAATCATAATCATTCATGCTGCAGCAACAAAATTTCATCGAAATAAACTCGTTCATTCATTCGTCCGAACGATTACAGTTCAGTCAATTTAATTATTTAATAAAAATTTGATTAATTATTTTTTTTAATTTTATTTATTATTATTATTAATAATTAACAATTTAATTAATATCGAATAAATAAATAAAATTAAAAAAAAAAAAAAAAAACAAAACAAAACAAAATGAATAAAATTAGATTGAAACAAATATTTATTGAAACAACTAAAAATCATTGAGCTCCGGCGATTTGATTTTCATCCAAAAAAAAGTTTCGAAGATTTAGTTGTATAAACTGAATTATTTGTCATTAGACAAAGATATTAATGGATCTACGAAATTTTTTTCCAACCGAGTGAAGTTTATGGTTGGATGAACAATTTTTTTTGTCCTCGCTGTGTACCGATTTTTTTCGAATGCTTTATTTGCCATAAGAAAAGGAAACAGAAGAATAAAAAATATTGGATGAAGAATCCAAGGGAAAATTAAAAAAAAAAGCAATCGTTTTTCGTGAGGCACAAAATTTCGAAAAAATGCGTAGAAATTTGTCTAAAATGATGAATCGGCGAGAAATATTCTTGGAAATTGTTGCCTACATAATCAATAACTCATTTTTCTTTACGTTCAAGATGCTCGTGAATTTGGACAAAAAGAAATTGAGCACATGGAGAGAGTTGGAATAAAGGGTAACGAGGGGTGAATAAGCGGGGGAGGAAAACAGGAAACTCGTAGCTATTCCCTTCTTTCTGGGATCCTGTTTGGAGGGCGCGCAATTTCCACGCGGAAACTAGCAACCCCGACGAAAGCAAACTCTCGAGCTCCGATTTGCCGACGAGAATCTCGCGGGATTTCCCGAAAAATTCCCGGGACTCGAGGACGCTGTTACAGGACTCGAGGAGAGTCTCTCGTATCCCCTCCGCCAATTTCTACTCGCTCCCCCGCACACTCGTTCATTCACATTTCTCTTACTGCTGTCCTCCGGATACGGAAGTCCCTGATTTTCGGGCAAATCACAGTTTTTATCGTCCCCATGAAAAGAGGTACCAGAGGGACTAAGCACCAGTGAATCGTGCCACTGACTCAATCCTCTTTACGAGTCGATAAAAAAAAATTTGAAAAAAACGTTTCGTTTCCTATTCTTCGTGATCACCGAATTCACTGAACCGATTTCCGGCCTCATATTTTTCGAAAAAAATGTTTTTTTTTTCGTCGAAACACGAAAAAAATTTTCCTCGATTCACCTGAAAATGAGTTTAACGAAATGGAAATCGTCGCCGGAAATTCTACGCCGCGGAACCACTTGCTCGTAGCAAGGAATAAACAGAAAGAAAAGCTACAAACATTCATTGCGGAAACAAAAAAAACGTGTGCCGTTTGTATCCTGGCCACGGGTGACTCCGAAATTCTTGAAAAAGCTTTTATATCGATTCGAGCTCGTGCGAAACGTCTCAAAAATTTATAACTCGAATATATCGTCGACCATTGTCATTTTTCTACCTCAAATCCCCTCATATATTTCCCATCGACGTTACGCGATTCCTTTCTTTTCCTCGAGCGATAAATACGGAAAAATGTCGCAAAACAAAAAAAAAAAAATCGAAGCGCGACGAGGCTCATTTCATCGCGTGACTCGAACGCGGTGCTGAAAAGTGCGGTTTTGGCAGCGGGTGATCGTGGCTAGATAGCAGCAGGCGAGTATAAAGTGCTCCATTTATTCGACATAAAAAAATGTAAGAAAAAAAGTTGAAAAAAAAAAAAAAACCGATGGAATTTTCGTCTTGAAATATTCGAAGAAACATTTAAACGATAAAGAATTGCAAGGAGCCACCGAGTCGATTCGAGCCACGTTTAATTCAGTTTTTTTTTTTTCTTGGAAATAAAAGTGAAAAAAGATCGGAATAAGGTGGAGAAGAACGAGAGCTACCTACGGAACTGGGAAAACATGAAAACGTAGCGAGTATCGCGAGTTTTTCTATTTCTTTCTCCGTGAGCCTGTTTTTTTTTTTTTTTTTTTCTATCTCGTGAGGGAGAGAGATCCGTTTTTCCATGAGGAGAAGAAAAACTGCGCTCCGCGAGAGACGATGTCTCGAACGAGCATAAGAAAAAGGAGGTGAAAAGGAGAGGAGAGACTCGCATCTTTTGTATCATACTGGACTGGACATACGCGAATCTTGAGAAAATACGAGAGCGCTTTTCATAGGAGAACATGAACGAGAACTGTGATCTCCAACAAAAATACTCGAGAAAATACTTTTTTAATACTTGAACAATTTTTCAATCCGCCAAGTTTCATCGATTTATTTCCCACTTTAATCCTCTCTCAGATCCCTCATCCTCTCGTAATTACCGAGTGATTCGATACTTTCGTTGGGACATTCGATTAACAAGACGAGAGATTTGAAAGAGATTTGAAAAAAAAAAAAAGAAAAAAAAACGAAAAAATGTCGTGCTTGAAATTGAGTTTTTCATGGTGGAAAATAAATTTGTATTTTTATCAAATTCGAAAACTGAAATTATTAAGAAAAATGGAGAGGATTGCAGAAGAAAATGAAAATTCTGTGTTTCGCAGCGATGGAAATAATCCCACGGGAAAACTAGCCGGAATCTCGTCGTTGCTACTCCTTGGTGGAATGGAGTCCTAATAACAAGGAAAATTCCTTTTTCTCGATCGAAGAATTGGGACCCCCGTTTGAAAAGTGAGACTGGAGGGGTCAAAAGTTCCGAGAAAAACCATTTTCCTCTTTGCCTCTTGGGGCTTTTCTAGTTTGAAGAAAATTGAAAAATAAGAAAAGTCGGGAACGCGAGTCTTCGTCTTTCTGAGCGCCTGTTCGAACGGCGTCCATTTTTCGGACGAGAGATACGTTTTTCCGGGTTCGGAGAGAGAACGAGAAGAGGACTGTGAATTTTGCGCGAAAATCCTGAGGGAACGAGAGAACAAGAAACTCAGAGAGAGAGAGAGAGAGAGAGAGAGAGAGAGAGAGAGTGAGAGGGGAAAAGATCTTCGCATTCCTGTTATCCGGCTATTCGAACGCTCGAATTTTTCGTCAAAATCTCCGTTTCCAGGGAAATTTCGACTTGGTAAAGTGTCAAACGATTCATCCAATTTTTGCAAAAGGAAAAACGTTTTTTTTTTCATTTACCTATTTAGCGAATAATAAGATGGAAAATTTTCGAGAACTTTCATCTCAGGAATCGTTTCGTAAGAATCCTTTGGTAACCCGAAGCGACGGAATGTTCGAACGATCGAAAAAAAATCAAAAATAGAGAAAACTTGGAAAAAAATCGAAAAAAAACGAGTGAAAACGTCAAAATTTACTATTTTTCTCTTCTCCCGGAAAATTCTAGCCGCCGGACGAAACCTTTCTGCAATTTCTAAGGCCCTGTTACAAATGCCCATGGCTTTTGTAACGCTTTTCCGATGATGCCAATTTTCCGAGCTCTGCCACGTGACTCGACCGGAGACGAGAGAGAGAGAGAGAGCGAGTAAAATTTCAGCTGCGACTTCGACAACGAGGAAAAGTTTACCTCCACTGAACTCGGCCCTTCCTAATTCGTGGGGCGAGCCCTCGATTGGGGTTTCCTTCTGGAACCGAGCCAAAATCTCTTTTTTTCTCCCAATGGAAAATTCTCTTTTTCCAAACTTAACGAAATAATGGAAAAAATTGATAAATAATTTGTCGATTTAAACGAAAATTTCCTTATAAATATTCAATTTCTTTCAACTCCCAGCCAATTTGAATAAATTGATTGAAAAGAAGAAAAAATTTGATTAAAAAAAAATGGTAAAAATAATTAAACTTAAAAAAACGAAAATTCATGATGAAAATAATTAATTTTCGTTTTTTTTTTTTCCATGTTTATTTATATTTATTAATTTAAATTGGTTGAGAGTTCAAACGAGAACGAAGGAAATTGGAGAAAAAAGCATTGCGATATAGAGTGCGAAAAACCGAGTATACGAATTCAATAATTATGAGTATAATCGTCGAGAGCAACGTTGATTGGTAATTTGATTTTTCGTACAGTCCGAGTGGATCAGATGATGGTTTCGATGGATATTTACGCTTTGTAGAATCGCTGGGATATTCGGTTTTTTTTTCCTCAATATTATTATCATTATTGTCATAATTTTTTACGCACTCATTATAATAATAACTCGTCTTATAGCCGCGGGGCGTTGTATGACGCGATGGCGACAGCGACAGCGACGACGACGGCGAGGTCGTACAAGGCGAGCAACCTCACACGCATACTAGAGAGACTGAGAGAAAGATAGAGAGAGGGAGAGGAAAAAAGCTGAAGAAGGAAAGGAGAGGGAAGGAGGGAGCAAAAAAAAACGGTGAAAACGAAGAAAAAAAAAGCACAAAACAGGGATCAAGAAATGGCTAATGGACGAAAGAAAAAAAAACAAGGAACAAATAGTAAGTAAAGAAACGAGGGAGCAGCAATAAGAAGAAAACTTTTGTCAAGGGAAAAAAAGGAATTAAGAGAACTCGATAAAAATCTATTGAAAATCATAACGAAAAAATGGAAGAGAAAGATTTTTTATTTAATTTGTTACATTCGCTATTCCTAGCAAAATAAAAGAGCAGGGGAGAGAGCGAGAGAGACAGAACGAGAACGAGAGAGAGAGAGAGAGATCTTTCGCCACGTTGCACGTTCACTGGGCTCTGGGCGATTAGCTTCTTGCTCGCCCGAGCAAATCACTGTGCACGCAGAGAGGCGCACACACACACACAGATACACGAGCTCTTGTTATTCATGAGCTCGGTAGCCGCTCTTCTCTCTCTCTCTCTCTCTCTCTTTTTCTGTAATGAGAGGGGGGGGGGGGGGCTCTCGCGCGGTTCGATGCTTCGAAAAGACTTTGACGCGGAAAAACGACGATTACGTTATTAGTAAATCGTCTATCCATAAATTTTAACTATTTTTAAACGAAAGCGCTCGCACTACCGGTCAAAAGTTTCTTTGACCTTACGTCTCCCCCCCCCCCCCCCTCCACCCGCCTCTTCGATATTCCGAAGGAAAAATAAAAAAAATGCTCGAACGAGTCCGTTAGCTCCTCTCCTTTCGGCCAATCTCTCTTCCCATTTTTATAACACGATATTTCAACACACTTTAATATTTTTATTCCATTCATTCAATACGAGATTATTTGACACTAAAAATAATTCAACTTTCAGATAAATTCAGTCAAAAATACAGAAAAAAAATAAATAAATATGCTCAACCAAGTGGAAAGACCTCACGACGGCCTCGAGTATTTATTTATTTCTCTCAGCCCCCCCCCCCCCCTCTTCCTCCCTCTCTCTCTCTCTCTTTCGTTAGGTACGATCTCCGGGCTACGAGTATATACAGCGACGAGGAATTCCGACCGGTAACTCCTGTCCCCGGGGCGGCTTCAATTGGCGCTCGCGACGCTGGCACACAGGATAGAAAGGCGTCTGGCCAGTCTAACAGAGATTCTCCATATCCTTCTCTAATCCATACCAATACTTGTCCATTTGTCCTCACGCACGAGGTGCTCACAGTCACTTGAACGCTAAAACATGTACAAAAAAATCATTATACATTAATATATATGTATATATATATTTATTTATTGTGTTTGATTAACGCTGATAAAACAGACGCACACACTGACACGAGTCTAGTCTCGGGAATGCCGGATAAGAGATTCCATCGAGAGCTGCACACACACACACACGTGGGCGCGGCAAACGTCATCGTTTCACTCTGGCCACGTGATTTATTCATATATATGTAGTAAATAACGAAAATGTCTATGCTCATGGCTGCGTCCATGTGCCTGTGTCCTCCTGCGTCAACGTTCGCCTCGTTATACGATCGTATGAATCATATTTTTATTTTTTATTTTATATACTCATACGACGAATCAAATGTATTTATATCGATCGTTTAACTTCCTTCATTTATATTATTTCGTTATTTATACGGAATTGTTGACGGTTCTCTAGTTTTCTGATACGAAAACATGAAAATTTCTGTCTAATTGGATTAAAATTGTTCAATGCATGGACGAGAATGGTCCATTGCAGTCGAATCGTCAAAATTTACGGCCATTCAACAAATAACGAAAGTCGAAAAATAAATATTTCGATCGAACCTCGACGTGTACAGATTGATTAATTTAATTATTGCGACCGAATAAATTAATTTAAAAAACATAATGTTTATTTATAAGAATACAATTTCAAAAATGAAATTCACTCTTTCTCTCTCTCTGTGAAATACGACAAATCGCAGAACGATCATCGAGTTGGAATTTCGTACGAATATACCAAGGTTAGAGGAGAGAGAACACGACTGAAAATAAAATCACATTCGGTGCTTCGAAGAGCTTCTCGCCGCACTCGGCAGAGCTTCGTTCTTCGTGTGATAGATAGCTCCTTTGTTTTTTCTCTCTCCCCCCCCCCCTCCCCCCGCTCTCGCTCTTCCTCTTGCTCTTTTTTACCCCAACGTATTTTCCCAATGCCATACACGCCTGATTTACCCCGTCCTCCCCCCTCCCCCGCTTCGACAACGCGTTCGAGATCGTATCTTCCAGCAAGTGTCTATAAACACGGATCTTGGATACATCATCGAAGAAATTCTTACGAAACGTAGAAAAATCATAAAAGAGAAGTAAAGAAAAAATTTCGTTCAACATTAATAAAAAAATAAAACAGAAAATCGTTGAATCATCGTCTCTAAACAGTTCTACACACAAATAATAATAATAGTAATAAAATCAGCTACAGATAACATTTCGAATTGCAAAATCAAAGATCAGCCATGAAAGGACTCTTTGGTAATGCACGTTTCCGATTTCCCATTCAATTATTTCGTGAAATTTCCAGTGCGTTCGTATATTCAAACGATATAAATTTGCCTCTTACGCGATAATGCAGATCATCGCACACACGATAATTTCGCCAAAGTCGTATCGAAGATAAGCAATCGCGCGAATAGCAAAGAGATTAAATTACAAATGAGTTGTTATTATTATTGATGATTATGATTGATAGAATTGTACAGATTTGTCAAGTTTGTTTTTTTTTTTGGTTTATTTATGAAGAACGAAAAAAATTTATGTATATAATATGTTAAGGATATATATTTTTATGTCTCATTTATATTTCGAAAAAGTATAGAAGGTCGTGAAAGATGGTATGGACTCGGAGAGGATGGATCGCTTCGTCCTTATATATCTGTAGCTCAACTTTTCGTTCTTTTCGTTATAATATAGATGTATATATATGTATATTATAATACAGCACAGTCAGTACGTCGTAACATTCTGCTGGGAACGGGATAGGAACAGTACGAGCGAAGAGGTACTAGAAATTGCACTGCTATCGTTGTATACGTATGTTTATACATATATACAGGTATATACACACTTGCGATGGCTACCGGTGTAAGCTATACCCGGGTTTTACTGCATATTGAAGCCATAACCCCCGTTTATACGGGCCCTTTTAGTGCAGAACCCTTAGGTGAGAAAATATGAAGAAAGAAAAAAGATAGAGATATCTAGAAATATATATAAATTTGTTCGAGCAGAATGTACTCCGTTGTTTTTCTGCAGTTTTTTCTCGGAGAGTTTGGACTTTGTTGCTGTATTTAACGATGTTACTCGCGTGGATTTTGTTTATTATTATCATCAGTAAAGTGAGTAATCAGATTATAATCAGTAACGATGTATAATGAAATTGTTCGACAACAATTGTGAAAAAGTTTTCAGCTCGTTAAACAAAAAATAATAATTCGATTTGAATCTATGATGGATGGTGTAACTCGGAATAAATTGGATCATTGCGAATTCATACCTATACCGGTTCGAAGATTCATTGTTTACACTTTTGTGCTGGCCTCACTCCGCTCAATCGGTCTTGTCACAAACGGGATATCCTGAAGAATTAATCACCGGACAAAAAAAAATAAAAATACGAACACTTCACTGCTGCTGCGTACAACATCGAGGGAGTATAACTTTTTGAACGAATTCACGGTCAATCCGGGGATTTTAGATCGTGCCTCCATCTTCTCATTTGCTTTCTGAGAAAACATGTTCTCGCGGGGCAAAGACGTTCGTTCCAATTGATGATAAGACACCGACTGACGTTCAGGACGCACACGCACTCGTGGCGTTTGACGTGCCATCTCTCGGCTATCCCACAATCAATCGCCATACTGAATTGCGCAGTCATTCCAACATGGCTGATCATCTTTTTTCTCTCTTTCTCTTTCGCTCGCTCTTCTCCCTGTCACTGCCTCTTCAAGAGTCATCCCTCGTTCTCCAAACGATAATCGTCGAGGGGTTAAAACAACTGTATTTTCTTCTTTCTTACTTGAATATTTAAAACTTGAAATAATAAATATGTCAGGCGGTGCATTATTCAGTAATAATGCCTCTCGCGGCTCTAGCAAATATCTCGTTGAATTCAAAGCCGGCAAAATGACTATGAAAGGGAAAATGGTTTATCCCGATACTCGCAAGGGACAGGTTTATGTCTATCAATCCGATGATTCTCTTATGCATTTCTGTTGGAAAGATCGTACCACTGGAGTCGTCGAAGACGTGAGAATAGTTTTTATCCACTTTGTACCTCGTTTTTCGATTACGAAGAACATTCGACGATTAATTCAAAAGTCATTCTGAACATAACCACAATTTTGCTTCTTTCATGTTGCTCTTTTTCATCATTCAATATTCTTTCACATTTTTCTTTTCGATTATATCATCAGCTCTCTACATTCTTTTTTGCAGGATTTAATCATCTTTCCTGATGACTGCGAATTCAAACATGTTCCGCAGTGCGAAACTGGCAGAGTTTATCTGCTGCGATTCAAGTCCTCCAGTCGCAGATTCTTTTTCTGGCTTCAGGTAAAAAAGACTCATCGTTTCCTCTATCTTTATCAAAAGACAGATGAGTTTGTTGATTTCAAAAGTTCAACAAAACGAATCTTCGATTTTTCTAGTAAAAAATATGAAACAAAAAAAACTATGGATCTGAAGATCCCAAAAATTTTATTTAAATTCCTATTATTTTTCTACTATATATAAAAGCTTCAAACTCAGATAACGGATGGATTTTTTTTCAAAGGATTTGAAAACCGACAAGGACAAAGAACACTGCAGAAAAATAAACGAAGTACTCAACAATCCGCCGACGCCAGGTTCTCAGCGCAGCGGAGGGGCCAATCACGAAGGAGATTTACAGAATTTACTGAACAACATGTCGCAACAACAATTGATGCAATTGTTTGGCGGCGTAGGCCAAATTGGAGGTTTAGGAAGTTTATTGGGAACAATGAATAGGCCTCACGGCACAAGAGCCACTACCACAACCGCTTCTACTCCCGTAACCACTTCTGTCGCCAGACCGCCGGCTGCTCAGACTCCGGCTCCCACTACTGTCACTGAAGCTCCAAAACCAGCAGGTTTGCTCGCATAAAGAAAACGATTTATTTTTTACTTTTTAGTATCTTAACGCATCAGAGATCGTGCATCGACTTTTGTTCTCCCTTCTATTACAACGATAATATATTTCAAAACTGCAAAAGGCACGAGCGCTTGAGATTTTCCTACCTCCAAATGTATTTTTTTGTACACAAAACGAGTCGGAATGTTTTTTCTCAATTTTTATCAGTTTTTTTACGATATTTGGATTAAAACTGTTATCATTCAATCGTTATTTCAGTTATTTTATCAGTGCTATTTTTAGATTTTCATCGTTTTTGAATTTTCGTGATTTGCTATATTTGAATTTTTTTCTTTTTTTGGACATTGAATTTCTACCACTTTTTCATTCTCGCAAATATTCGATTTTCATAATTTCAGATTTTTTTTTACTATATTCGCAATATCGTGTTTGGTTCCTGAACATTTTTTAATTGTCTTTTTTGTTTATTCGCTACAAGCACAATCAATAATTTACAAATTAACTCAAAATAAAAATAAGCAAGTTCCGTTAGTTTCGATTTTTAAATTTTCGTATTTTTACAGATTTGACAACGTATCCAGAGCTGCCAACCTGGGAACCCGTGGCTCAGGTAATATACCTTCGAATTCTCAACTTTCATTAATTTTTCCCTATTAACCATCAATGTACGCTTAAGAAAAAAGCAAACGGTGACATTTTTCAATAGGATTTATCGAAATTGAAACAATGTTTTTTGGGTAATGTTACGTCATTAACAATTTTATTGTACCTCGATGTTTGATAGTTCATTTTAAAAAATTTTATCAACATTACAATGTATTGTTAATCGTTAAAAATCATGGGCTTTTGTATTTGGATATTTTTTTATCGCTGGAGAGGGGGAATCCAAGTGCACGTTATCCTTATCGCAAATCAATTTATTCCCCTATCAAACGATCCCTGATAAGATAAATTCTCGGTCTCTGACTTAATCTTCTTTTCACACCGTAAATTTCGATGTTCTCGCGATGTTCTCGACGCCATTTTTGTTCCGTAGTTTTATCTAAGATCTTCGATTTAATCGATCATTCGACGTGAAAAAATTGCCGTTTAATCGCGATCTTACACTCGAAGTGAAAAAAAAAAAAAAAAAAAAAAAAAAACAATTATTTTGTTTGGTTTATCACGTTTCCTGGATCGACTTATCGACAAAAAGTTTTAATCGATATATTTACAACGCGTTATCCCCGGGGGTTAAAAAAAAAAAAAAAAACTGGATATTTATTTACGTTTTATTCTGTTTTATCGAGAGTTTTTGTACTTCAAGTTGACGTTTGCTTCGTAATTGAATAAAATCGTTTCGTCAATCTCGATACAAACGTCGTCGAATGATCGCCGAATTGTCGGACTCGTTTTTCCTTCATTTTTCACGAACTTTGAAGAGAAAAAAAAAGCCAAAATTGGGACAACTCGAAACGTTGTCTCGAAAGCCCAAATCGTAGTGAAAATTAAAAAAATAAAAATAACAAAAAATCCGATAAAATTCCAACGAAAAAAAGAGCGAGGAAAAAGAAAAGAATCTACTAAGAACTTTTGAGTTACAGTGATGGATCGAATCGTCGAAAATTTATTCAAAAGCAGTGTATCAAAATGGCAACAAAAAGCGTAAAGAAACAAAGGCTCGTTCTGAAAATTATAGTGGCGACGAAGAAAAATGTTTAGAACAATTACAACGAAAGTAGGAATTTATGAGAGAAGATTAAGTCTAATCTTTGAGCTGTAGTGATAAAAGACAATTCTCAGAATAAAACGAACGAGCAGCGATCGAGAGAGAACAGGTAGTGAAAATTAGGAGCAGAATCAGAAAGAGAGATTTCAGCAAAAGTAGTGAATAGTTGTGACAATTGGGAGGAAAAGACGTGAGAAATATTTCAAGAAAAATAGTGAATCTCAAAGCATAAAGGATAGTGAGAAGCTCAAAGAATTACAGAAAAACGAAAAATAAAATAAAATTTGCAAAGAGAACATTGGTAGCGAAAAAAGTAAAAAGCTAATCGTGTCCCTAACGCGACTCCAAATAGCATTGGATAATGTTATTGAGATTAATGATGGAAATGATGAAAGGGAATTTTCAATGGTTGACCGATCGGTTTTCAATATTGAGGAGTTTTGCCGGGGATCGAAACGGTGCGGGGGGTGGTGCGAGGTTTATTTGTTGTTCTCGGTCGGCTACAGCAGAGCTTATTGTCCGGCAGAGGGGAGTAGCAAGCGAGCTGACCAATTCCTTCCCGGGGGCGATAACGGCTACGGAAAGTCTGGAGAGGACAATGAGCGAGCACTTGCCACCCGGGGACAACCTGTCTACCACGCTAACGTCCCCCCAGTTCTCCCAGGCGTTATCAATCTTCTGGTCTGCTTTGCAGTCGGGCCAGGCGAGTGCGATCGTCCGTCAATTTGGTCTTGGACCGGAAGCCGTCAACGCTGCTGACCGGGGAAATCTCGAGGCGTTTGTCAGTGCCCTCGAGACCGAGGTCAAAGCCGGACAACAGCAGCAGTCTTCTAGCACAACGACGCAACAACAACAACAACAACAACAATCTAAAGAAACAACGAGCGAGGACGACAAAACCACCAAAAAATCATCACCCTCATCCGGAGCTCCTTCGAGCGGTGCCAATTCCGCTAAGAAGGATGACGACGACGAGGGAATGGCACTCGATTAAACTAAACAACCAATTTTTTCCCCCCTGCCTCGAATAAAATCCTTCAAACAAATAATCGATCGTTCCTCTTTCTTTTCTCATTTTTACTTCCCCCCAAATTTCCCAAGTTTTCGTATTACCCTTAACGAGCTTAATTTAAAAAAAAAAAAAGCTTTCGAAAAAGCAACTCTTGTTTTTCTTCATTGTTTCATTCGCCAAATTCGTTCGTTTTCGGTTTATTTCATTGGAACACACAAAGCCTTTCAGGTAGTACATGAAACAACTGTTGTTTTTTGTTTGTTTACATTTGTATTTTGTAAAATTCGTTTTTCTATATCTTGAATCAGTTCAAATGAGAGAAATTATTTTTTTTTCTATTCTTATTCCTCGATCGAGTGCAATGAAAATTTTCCAACGACGATTGTAGTCTTTTTTCTTATTTGTGTTTCGTCAAATTCGTTTTATTTTCGTCTTGTAATTTTTAAAGATAAAAAAAAATTGGATTATTATGACCAAATCACGACGTATTTACGAAAAATTGTCTTTTTTTTTCTCATTCATATCGCGTGAAACGAATATGTGGTGTTCGTATCAACATCATCGAAAAAAAAACTCAAAGAGAATTCGAATTCGCTTTTCATTTTTATCATCATCCATTTTTTTTTGTTTTCCTATTTTTATCCTCGTTCGTTGTAACTTAATTCTCAATATGAATTTATCGTTAATAAAAAGAAATTTGCAAAAACAATTGACTCTGCTTGTGTTTATTTCTGTGGGACAATCGATCTCTCGATCTCATCCCTTCCAGCAAGAGAAAACTGCTCGTCGTTGCACGTTGACAAAATTCTGAATAAAATTTAGTAATTTTTTTTTGTTTAAGGAGGTTGGCTACACACAACAATGTTGCCACGTTAAAAGCATAGGAAAATTCGAAATGATTAGAATTTAATGAAATTTGGTGAGCATATTCTTTTGGATTAAATATGAATATAAAAATTTTTTAAGATTTTTCTTTTACATAATTTTCGAGTAATTTAACACTAGAGTTTACATCCGTAAGCATAGGATTCTGATATATTTAGGTATATCTTTTGCATATTGTAAACTCCAATTATTCGACAACTATGTAGACGAAAAATTTGAAAAAATTTGTGTCATTGCATTTGATGCTAAAGAATGTTATCACTAAATTTTATTAAATTCTTATCATATTGTCGTATGTAGCCACCCTCCTTAAATATAGTAAAATCGAATAAATACATGAAAATGAATGAAAATAAAGTAGTTGCCATTCTTTTTCAGTACTTGGACAGAGAAAAAAAATCATTCATCATTTTTGGCGCCATTTTTATGGTTGCGACATTAATTACGACGAGAAATACAATATCGCCGAAATCTGTATAGATTCCGAATAAATTATAAGCAGAGATTCAAGTGTGCATGCACGCAGAAAATGAGGGAATTTTGTTTTGATGGTGAAAAAAATAAAAATAAAAGAATGGCGGAAGTGACTGTAGCGCCAGGTGAACTTGGTACTGCATCGTGTGCAAATGACCTTGAACCAGACGCTTCTATGCAAGACGCTGGTAAGCGCATCACAGTTTACTTTACCGAACACTTCGAGTCGAATTCGCACGTTGATATGTTTTCTGCGACGAGATTTCATTTCGTCGAAAAAATCATTTTGAGAGGCACGAAAAGGGACACCAAAATATACTTGCCCTTGAACTTTACGATCGTTCATAAAACGGAGAAATTGATTATCAGTGAAAGCAGGATGAAAATAATCGTGTACACGCATGCTTGAGAAAAACGTGTGAACGGCGGGAATACCGCGCGTCCAATCACGTGCTTTTGTTTACGACGCACAAACGCGTCATTGGATAAGCCGGATAATCGATATAAGTATGACATTGCCGCCAACTGATGTCAGAGCTTCGATAAATCGAGGTAAAATAATAATGAATAACGTTGGAAAAAAAAAGCACGGAGGGGAGATGAAAAAAAAGGTTAGAAACCGGAAGTGACGCTTTTGCGTCGATTATTTCGTTTATTTCGCAAATAAAATTGTACATGTTTGAGGTTAACGATGTTTGGTCGCGGGTCTGCGGATCCAGATGTGTTTACATGCTCGATTCGCGGTAAGTTTTCATTGGTCGTTCGATCCACGATATGATTTTCAGGTGCGACTCGACGATTGTAGGCTTTCTATCGTTCCCTCATCGTTTTCACAAAGATTTTCAACGCAGCAACATTTTTTAACCTTTTTTTCCCCACCATCACAATCAAGATTCGTTGAGTCTATTTCGATTGACTTTTATACGATAATAATATAGAGGAAAAATTGAACAGAAAGTTACATGGTAGGCTTAATTTCATTGATAAAACGGTTCGTTCGCCCTCGCAAAAGATACGGCCATGTTGTGTTTTGCGCAAGCGCGACTGGCAGCCGTGAATCGCACAAGTAGCGAAAGAGGGGGGAGAGAGGGATGGAGCAAGCGAGCGAGAGAGAGATGGAATTGCCTCGCGAGTGGTGACCGATGAATGCTTCGCGAATTGAGCTTTGAAAAAAAATTCTTCGCCGCGTTGGTTATTCGCGGGAGGCTTTCGCATCGGGTTTTCACAGAATAACGGTTTTCCGATTGGGTGCTTTTATCAAGTTCAATGTGTTTAAAGTTTGTTGCGTTATGACGCTTACGAAAATACCGGTGTCGTCGTGAAATAAAGCGCGGGTAATCGGCTTTTATGTTCCATTGTTGTGACAGCGATGCCCCGGGTACGCGAGTCCCGATAGAGAATAAAGAGAGCGGAAAGGATAGAGCATATCCTCACGCGTGTATGTGTCTTATGTGCCCGCGCGTGCCTGCCTCTGTGTGTGTTTAGGAAGCGCGCTTTGTATTTCCAGCTCTCGTGTATCGGAGCTCTCGTATGTGCGAGACGAGGACCATGTTAAAAAATGGCAACCTTGACACTTGCCGATTGTTTTTTCGTCAGCCAAAAATCATCCGTGCTTAATAATTTCAACTAAAAACTGTAAACGCGCTCAAATTTTTCCTCAAATTTTTCTATGTCGTCTCTATTTTTTATTCCATTCTTTACCAACCGTCATATCCGTTGCATCTTTCAATCGCGCGCGATCATTTGTCAACATTGATTAAATATATGTGTCGTTTTTTTCAAGCAAATTATCGAGTCTATCATGCTGACATAAATTGCCCGTTATCGCTCGCTCACTACCGAATCCGGTGAAACATAAAAACTACATTTATACGTAATAACCCCAAATTTTGAATTTACACACTTTTTTTTTACCACGAGGCGACGTCGAACGTTAATGAGGCTCCTTTTTTTGTGCCTAATTCGTTAATATCGAATATTCGAAATAAAAAATTTCATTTTAACATTCTCCGTTAATGTTCACATACTAAAATCGAGAATTACGCAACTAAATAAAATTCTTTATCGACCCTACGAAATTCTGGCCGACTCAATGTGCGCTCGATATTCATTTATCATGTACCTCGAATAGGTCCGTATAATAAATTTCTTTCTCATTTGTTAAATTCATGACAAACGTCATACACAGACATCGATGAAAAAAAAAAAATTATGACAAGCATTTTTTTTAACCGTTATGGAAATAACCAACAAAAATTTTGATACTACAAAAATACAACATACGCAGGTCCTCAAATGTTTGCTCTCAAAATATTTTTTTGAAAAATAATTCGACCTCGTATGTACACGTATATTTATGTATATTTGTATTGCGTACACATTTTGCACGGACCGGTTCACGAATCGTGAGCACAGCGAGCGCATACATACGTATGAGTGACTCCTTGTCCTATCGCACGAAACGAGTTTTCGCTACCGGCATTTTATTATTGCTTATATATATTTTTTCGCATAATCTTGTTCGATCACGTCGATTTTCTATGGCACGTACTACTCTTCACGTATTAAAAATGCCACGGAGATATAGTCAAGCGATAAAAAATATCAACATATTCCTTCAAAATATTAAATGTTTATACACAAGGTGTTCGAAAAGTCGAACATGAAATTCACAAATTTGGTAGATTGGCAAATTCTGAAGAGAAAAGTTTTTGGGCATTTTTTGCTTGATCAACCGATGACGAGATATTAGCCGATTCTCGATAGCCAATCAGCGCGCAAGCCTAGAAGCGGAGGGAGCCACTTGCCGCGCGCTTCCTCCACTCTGCTTCGCCTCACTTCACACTTCCCTCTCTCCCCCATTCCGCCGATCCGTTCCTTCCGATAAATTAATATTTCGTCAACGATGCACCGTACAGCAAAATTCCATAGAATCATTCTTTCCAGAATTTCACAGTCTATTTGACCCAATGATTTCGAGACTTCACTTATTGAACACTTTGTATGCTTGCAATGGATCTCGTCCGTTCGTACATAACACGAGGGCACGCACTGCCGTGGATACAAAACTGTCGCCGGATGCGCGCACAGTGACTAATAACCGTTAACGTCACACATACGCATTAATTTTCTAACATTAAATACAATCGAAGTTTAGCCCGAATTTCGCATCCTCGAATGTGTTTATATTTTTCAAATGTTTTCTCGTCCATTCACGATGTACGTGCGGAACTGGAATTCACGGTCATCTCAAGGACACGTATCAGATTTGTGAATTTAAAAGTCAAATCTTCATTGAAGATTCAACGAATATTTTGTTTTCCTCATTTAAATGCCAATTCATTGTTGTTTAGTTTACGAAAAATAATGAGATAGAACTTTATTACCTCAGGCAAAACATGTGAATTTACAATGGTCATTGTAAAACGTAATAACAAATGTATATTCATAATTCATTTCACAAATAATAAAACATCGCTGCGCAAGAGTCAGTTTTCGTGAGAATATAAATTTACGTAGCATGTATAATTCACGGGGATTCTTTTTGTTTGCTCGACGATCCACGTGCTTCGATGGACGGCTGATGGATGATGATCGCCGCGCGTCCATCATTGTTTCTCCGGTTCGCCGGGTTCGCGAACTATGCACACGTCACTGCGACGGTCAGGCGCGCGAAGTATCGAGGCGAAAAAGAAAGAGGGAGAAGAAAGCAAAAAGGCGGAAAAAAAAAACGAAAACAATATGGTTGCCATTGGAAGGCAAAATCTTGCCGGGGCTTTTGTGTGCACTTCTTGAATAACTCGCGAATATATATATATTCGCATAGATGTATGTATACAGAAATGTACACACACGCGTGTTCACAACAGTCGAAACTTGGTCTCCTGTGCTCTGCTCAGTCGTCTCGTGACCGCCGTGGCGGCAGGTTGCTCACACGAGTTTTCGCCTCTCGCCCCCTCTCCCTCCCCCCTTCTTCGCGCTAAAATGATTTATTCCTCCCGGCGAGTTATTATAATCGCGGCTCTTCATGCTTTTCCCAAAAGAAAAAAGTTCTCGAATAATGGAACATAATTTATTCGAATTACCCCGAATCCTACGTGCAATGATGTATAAATTTAACATTTTTTGACAATCACATCGTTTTCATTCATTTCGTGTGCGTTTCAGCTTGTTTTTTTTTTTCTTTTTTTTTTCTTCGTGATCTTTTGAACTTTTGCGAGGGAAATGTAGTGAACGTGACCGGTGTCCAGTTTTGTGAAAAATTACGTCCCTTTACAAAGTTATAAACAGACATATATCGAAATAAAAAACAGTCGCAAATATTACTACGCGAAATTTTGTTTCGCGAAGTTCAACTTTCCGGGGATCAATCCTCGAAGTTATTTACGTGTTAATGAGACAAACGTCGTCTCCTCTTCAACAGTGAGATTTTACCATACGTCGGGTAAGTTCATATTTATTACTATCATAATTGTTTCCTCTTTTGATTCCTTTTGCTGTTTGTTCTTTTCATTATTTCAATCTCGAGTTTCGACGCGTTGTATGTGATCACTTTGTGTCACGTCAACGCCATCTTTCGTTCTTACCTCGCGAGATGTCATTTTTTTTTTCTCTTTTTTTAAACGCCAAAATGATCGACGGTCGAATTTTTTTTATCTATCTAACAAACACCGCTGGTCACGTACAGAGATATTATTCGGAAGATCAACGAGATTACCACCGTTTATCTCATCGAAAAGAGCTTTTTTCAAATTTGCAAATCCATATTAAATATAATAATAATAATGTGGATAGTTTCGATTAAAACGTAATACGATTGTATTCATATTTGAATTTCGATAGCAACGTACCGACAAATTGAGTAATTTTTTTATTTTCGTTCGAAATACTTTTGTGAGACTCGTTATTTCGTATGTCACTTCAGAATTTTCGTGAGATTCGTAATTTTTCTTAAAATCTTAAAATTTTTTTGCGCCTTTTCTTCGAACTATTTTTCGTGAAATACCGCGATCCAGTTATATATCTCATTCCTGGATATTCATTGGACCGTTATCGTGCAACAAGTTGAGTGAAAGAGAACGACAGAGTGCAAGAAAGAGAGAGAGAGAGAGAGAGGGAGGGAGGGAGAGAAAGCCCAAGAGGGAACGAAAGAGGAAAAGAGAAAGGGTATGAAAAAGAGAAAGAGCGAGAAAGAGAGGGAAAAGCATGGCTGCAAGAAGCTCGTGCAACAGCAGCCACACGCTTTCTCGCGGATTCAGACTCCTCCTTTTCTTTTCCACAACTTCTTTCTTCTCTTTCCTCCTCCCTTTCTCTCCCTCTCTCTGTTCTTCCTCCTTTTATTATTTTTTATTTCTTCAATTTTTTTTTCCTTCTCTCCCTCTTGTTCGTCGTTCGGCTCTCTTGAGCACCGAGTCCCAAGGCCCCGGTTCGAGGTTAGCTCGCTTCGCTCTCACCATGCTCCGTGTACCATTATACAAATACGAATCTCATACTAATTTTCGTCTTACATATATACACTATTTTTCGTAATAATTGATCCTAGTCCTTGAATTTTGTAAATACTCAAAAATATAAAACACTCATTTTTTTTTTCTCGGACTCAAAAGAATAAAAAATAAACTAATGTGACCTCGACTCTAGTCGAACTTTTATCCGTTACAGTCTTTATTTATATTCCATCAATTCGAAGAAACGAGCAATAATTTTGAAAAGTATCAACGAAACTGTGATTACGAGAAGATTAAACGTGAGCTAAAATCCACGAGGACTGTTTGTATTAATAAATAATTTTTTTTTTTTATTATTTCATCTTCATAAATATAAACCGGGAATCGAGTTGTTTTTTCGTCAATCTACCAATATAACTATACACGAAGGTTCTTATTTCTCGTACATTTTTTGATTTTCTGCATCCTTTCTTCATCGCTCCCTCCCGAAATTGTATAGTCTCGAAAAAGCGTTTTACCCTCTCAACTCATTCGATACGAAAAATGGTCTGCCGGTAAATGCATCTCGCGAAGCGTTTCTAGAGTTTCGTTTCGTTGATTTTTTTCGTCGTTTTTGTTTTTTTTTTTTTTTTTTTTTCTTGCGAGTCACCATTGGCGGAGGCATCGACTGACTTTTTATTCACTCTCGACGTTTACAACATCGATTCGAGAAACCTCAGGCTTTTGTTCGATCCCCTCCTTACCGACTTCACACTTATCCACGTAATTCCGTATCGTGTAAAACTAACACGAAAAAATAAAAAAAACGCTAATATTGGATTTATGCGGAGAGATTCTCTCGAGCTATCGGCCATCGGTCTCTCGTCGCGCGATGTCTTTCATATTTATTTTCGCTATTTCACTTCGTTCATATTTGTTTTTGATACCGCATGCTCGTTGCATTTTTTTTTTCCAAGAAAAATCGAACGATTTTTTGTATCGTCGATTGTTCCGACAGAATTTACAAGAATAATTCGTTTTTAATTGTTTTTTTGATCGTTAATCATCAGTCCATCAATCATTGTTTGGGATTATTCGCCCCGATTTTTTTTTAGCAATCGAAAAACTGACAGCTGGATATGACTTTGGGCGATGCGTTTTTCAGAATCATAAAATTTATGGTTTTCGCTCAGAGCGTTTCGTTCTTCAATATTTATGGGCAAATTTCTCGCTCAGTAGAAATATTATTTTTTCGTACGAAACCCCATGGAAATAAAAGTTTTTTCACAACTGTGCACCAACTTTTTAATCTCGTTGTTTAATCGTCAGGAACGTATTCGTTTTTCTCTTGAAAGAACTCGAGAGAAAGAAAGGAGGAGGCGGGGGGGGGGGGGGGGAGAGGCATTGAATGTGCGTGCGGTAGAGCTTTGTCCCCCGTATTTATGTACGGAGGTTCTTGGCTTCGAGTCACCGCAATGTTTTCTCCCATCGTTTCGCGCGCGTACAGTCTTGTCGAAAAGTCAACGAGTCGCTCAAAAGTTTGCGAAAGTTTTGTAAAAAGAAAAATAAAACAAAATTACTAAACTTTTCCACAGTTTTTATAATTTGAAGAAAAAGCTCTAAATCGCCAACAAAAAATTAATTTTTGAAAAACCTCGATGAAAATATATTCGCAAAAATGAAATTGAAGAAAATCGTATGAAATATGAAAAGTTGTGAAAAATTTCAATTTTGCATACAAATAAGTTGAATCATATTTCGAAAATAAATAAAAACAAAAATGTTTTATGGAGATAAATTTAAAAAAAAAAAAAAAAAAAAAAAAAAACTGCATTTTCTATGCCACTGAAGTTTGCATCACTGAAAGACAACGAAAAACAATTTTTTTTTCGTTACTATTTCGAGTTTATAAATCATTCTTATTTTTCTTTTTAATTTTCATGAAAAAAAAAAAAAATGAGAAATTTCGTCAGATTCCAACGATTCGAAGTTCAACGTTACGATTTTTTTTCTATTGAGAAAAAGTTTGTTTTTTTTTTTTTTTTTTTTTTTGAGAAAGGAAGGGCAAATAAGTGACGAGAAACTCGGAGCTTATGAATATTTGACGAAATTGTATTTAGAAGACGAATACAACATCGATGACCATTATTCATCAAGTTTTCAACTCATTTTCCACATTTTTTCATTTTATCACGAGAACTGATCGATCGTAGATCAAACTCCTCACGATTTGATCATCAACGTTCCACCTGCGAGAATGGACAGTCGAAAAAAAAAAAATTGCGAAAACAAATGAATCTCGAAATTCACCTGAAAAATAAAAGATTAAAAAGGAAAAAAAAAACAAACGAATAATAAATGAGACTCGCGATCTACGCGACTGGTTTGATCGTTATGAATCTTGAGAGAATAAAAACAACTATAAAAGTGCCAGCGACGAAGCAAGTTACAAAAGTGTACCAAGTGTCTTCGTCAAAGACGTCAGTGAAGGCGGGCACTTGGTTGTAAAGCGTCTCGATCAGCTGCATATTATAATCCTTGCTACGTCCTTTGCCCGCCATTTTAATATCCCTTTTTATCGAATAACTTTGTTATTATTTTTTTTAATTTTGCAGCTTTTCGGTTTTTTTTTTCGTTTAATTTTTTTTCTTACAGAGCTAATTCGTTACTCTCCGTGAATTGACGATGTAGGCAGTTTGTTCTTCTTTTTTCTCCTCCTCTTTTTTTCTTTCAAATTTCTCTCGAAAAGCTTCGAAACTCGATAATTTTCTGTAATTTTGTTTATTATCGCTCCTAAAGCGCCTACAAAATGTTTCTACGCCACGAAAATTGTTTTAACAAAAAATTCTCGTTCGTCTGTTTTTGTTTCTCTTTTTTATACGATTACTTTTATTTGTTTTTTTTTCCAAATTTTCTGACGCAAATTCCGCTTTGTGTGTGATTTTATTTGTTGCTTTTATTATTTATTCAGCAGTTGAATTAACGGCGACGTCGAGGTATCCTGATCTTTATGTTCTTTTTCAGCTTCTTCTTCGCTTTTCCTTTTTCTTCAACCACTTCTTTCGGTACCAACGAACTAACGTGCTTGTTGTACAATTTTAACACGTCAACGGTATCCAAATTTCCCAATTTGAAAATTATCTTCTCACCGGATACTGTCAGGAAAGAAAAACAAACAAAAACATTTTATTAGATCTTCGAAATGCCATAAAGAAGGAAAATATTATATGCGAATATAAAATCAAACGCATTTTTTGTCTTCTGTTTTGAATCGAATGTGAAAATTGGATGAAAATCAAATTTAAATTTTCGAACCTTCGCATCAATTTTTTTCATCAAAATAATACATTTTTTGGGAAAAATTTGTCACAGAATTCATCAGTTTTTCAAAATAATCGTGTAATTTTTATTTTTCTCTCATTACATCGTTTTCATCAGAATTATTACATTTTAAAAATTCGTAATATTTCGAATCAGTAAAAGCAACTCGACCCGAAAGTCAACGTGAACCTTTGCCCACTTTTATAAACTCGGAATAGTATTAAAAAAAAAAATTTTATTACGTAAAACACGAAATTCAGTAATCGCCATTTCGTATAATAATAAAAATAATTCAATAACTTTTTATTGAGTAATTCAATTTGTTGAATAATAATTAAAAAAAAAAACTTACGGAGATCACAGGTAACAGTAGGTTCGGAACGATCGCAAACAATGTTCGCCTTCAGTTGGCAAAACAGATTTGTTTTCAAAATTTTTGGTGTAGAAATGTAGTGGAAGAGATCTCTGTAAAAATAAAAAGAATTATTGATTTTTCTCAGTCATTTCGTAGGCGAAATAAATATATTTTTACTGTTTAAAATTTTTTTTTTTATATCCGAATTGGTTCACATGCTTGTTGCAGATTGAAAAATGGCTCAATTGGATCAACAACCGATTCCCATTCCGGATTTGAGTACGATCCGTATTACCGCCGCGGTTTCTATGCTCGGCAAAGCATACGGATGCGGACAATGCAGTGGTAAGTTGAAATTTTCTTTTGAAACAATTATTTTACATCGAAAATTTATTTTGAAAGGTTTGAAAAAAAGAAAAATTTGTTAGGTTAATTAAATTTTTATTCGTAATTCATTATTTTACTTGCGGAAAATGATTTTTTTGTTTCTTTGAGTTGGCAAGTTTTGATCGAAATTACGAGAGCCGAGACAACAAACACAGATATTTATGAAACAATTGTTAATCGATTTCTCCTTATTTCGGAGTTCAGATTCTCCGAAAGTCTGAATTTCGTCGAATTATGAAAATTCCAAATATTTACTGACACTAAGCAACGATTTATCAAGATATTGTTTCGAAATAATTATTCGTCGCACAAGAAAAATTCGTCGATAAATCCAAGTTTCGCATGGAAACGCGATTAGGGGTGTAAACACTCGAATGGAACACACCCTCGGCCGAACTGTCACACTTTACGAAAAATCTTTATGAAATATTTCAAAACAATTGAGTATAGAAAAAAAAATATGGCCCCCACCGATTGCCGAAAAATGATTAAATTCTTCCTTTTCTTCGAATCTCAAATGTTTCACGTCCAATTCACCAAGCTTCGATCGTTCGGAAGCAATTTTTTTCTAAAAATAACAGCCAAGAACTCGGCCCACTTCGCTGGTCTACGGTAAAGCTCGGCTTTGAACGCGCATGCGCGAATTATATTGACTTTATTCAACAACCGACGTACTTTCTCACTCGCGTACAAGGTACAACGAGAGAAAAAAAAAAGAAAAATTAAACAAACTTGCGTAAGGAATCTCACAATTGAAAAAAAAAAAAAAATTACAATATTTATTGTCTTTGGGAAATAAAAATTTTCCAGTACGAAACAAAAACTTTGAGCCAGTTTTTTGTTGCTCAATTTTTTCTCTGGTAAATCCGTCAAGTTGGTACGCTTTGCAAAACATTTTCTCACATTGAAAAATCTCTTTTATTCAACTGAAAAAAAAAAAAACCTCTTCGATCACACGAATATTCTCAACTAAACTTTTTTTTACCGATTTCGTTGCCTTCTTCATCACTCTTATCTCGCGAATAATAGATAAAGAAATCGTTCTCAAGATTCATTCGTTTCTACTGAACTAACCTTGCATGTTTCACTCGTTCCTCGAAAGGATCAAACTTAACGGTGATTTTCGAGACCGGCTTAAAATTCAAGAGCTTCAATTGTTTCGTGATCGCGCTGACCACACCGGCAGAACGCGACCAAACTCCTTGTCGTGCAACAGCCATCGCGAAAATGTGAAATAAAAAAAAAGGTTTAACGCGTTCACGCGCCGGGATCGCACGATGCACGATGCCTTGAAGTTATTCGCGAGACTTTCCAGGCTGCCAACCTTCAACGATCGCAGCGCTCTCCACGACACGACCCGCGAAATATGAATTCGTGATTCCGCCCTTTCGTACCAACTCTAGTCAAAAACGAAACGAAATGAACAGATAAAAAAAAAGTGCCACCGTCAAAAGTATACGTTGTTAGAGAATATATAATTAAACAATAATAAATTGAATAAAATAAGAGTGTTACAAAAGAAATAAAAATAAAAATGAAATCGAGAATGGATAAAAAAATTTTTTCAATTTTTTAACTTTCAAAATGATTGCTATTTATATATTCTCTGTACCGCACTGACCTACGAAAAAGCCGTTTTTTCACGTTTCCCATTTGACACGTTTTGAAACAGGTATCACAAATAATATTGTATGTAATAAGAGCAGAAAACGACAAAATTACATCGCGCGGTCGTTGCATTCACCTCGACTTATGATATTCGCACTCGGCTTCGGCTCGTGCCGCAAATCACGCTCGTACTCGTGCGAGAATATGCATCGTAAAGTTTCGGCTCATGCGATTCCTTCACGCGCGATGTACCGTCGCTTTCCGAGCTTGTTGCATAATATTCTATTTTGATATTTCAATAATACAAATAAATAAAATAAATAAATTTTGTAGATACAATTATTCGTTTTCATAAGATAAGATGTTTGTAAAAACACAAATGTAAAAGAAGAGCGTAGGGCCCAAGGGTTCATGGGTACTTGATTGGACGCAACGCTCGGGGTTTTATTGGTGGAGTATTATCCAATGGTGGGCGTCCTCGCGTCGGCCATTGTTGCAGAAGGCCAGTCTAGCTCGGGCAGAGTGTGTGTTGTAGGGAAGTGGTGTTGTGCGGACAGTGGGTTTTTTGTGTTAAATTTTGTTACTTATTTGTTTAGTGATACGAAAACAAAAAGGAAAAAAAAAAAATTTTTTTTTTTTTTGAATAAGAGTATAAATTTTTGCAAATCTTCGGCTGCTAAAAATGTATCCCGTAGGTCAGCGTGAGTATCCGTAGTTAAATAATGTTCGGTGCCTGGCGGGATTGGGTGAGATGTGGAGAAGAGAAAAAAAAACAAAAAGAAAAAAAAAACGGGGAATAAGGAAGACGAAGAAAAAAGAAAGAAAAAAAAAAAATCTCACACCATTGCATTTGTGCCGTCGTGTGTATGCGCGTACGAATGCAATGAAATACGTGGGCATACACACGAGGGAGGCGATCAGACGTTTGTCTAGGCGAGTCTAGAGAACTTCGTACACACGCCACTCGCTCGCTGTGCGTGTGCATGTGTGTGTGTGTGTTTTTTCTCGTTCTTTTTTCCGTTCTACTCGCACATACGGCCCTTTGTTCGTTACCGCTGTCGTAATCACTGTTTCGAAGTATTTTTTTAACGCGAAATAGATCGAGACTTAAGCTAAAGGGGGAAAATGTATGTGAAAGTCAATTTTAGGAGTTGAGTGTCTGATCACTGTCTTCACGAAAAACGTTCCTGTCCATTTGACCCCGTATGAACCCCCCCCGTTTTGTTCAACAGGCAGATTATATTTTCTCTCCTACCCGTCACTTTTACTATTTTATCCACGCTTTATACTCAATCTTGTTCTCTCAACCAATTATGTTTCGATATTTCTCTACTGAACATCGATGCCATGCTTCTTTTTTTTCCTTTTTTACTTCACGTTACCTCGATCTTTTGCATCGATAACGCTCGATAACCACGCTCCTATTTCTAATGCTTTGTAAGAGTCTCATTTTTTTTTTTCTCTTTTTTTGACCTCAATTCCATTTGGACAGTAAATTACTCCTGTTTTACCTACAATCCTCGTTGATTTTCCTAGCCTAAATGCTTTCCACTTCACATCTCTTAACAATTTTTCAACGAATCTTTACCAGACTTTCCGTCATCATTAATTCTACGAACGACTCGTCATCAAATTCGTCCATGTGTCGTCATGAGAATTACGTTACAGAATTCCCTCGAAAATCCAACAATCACGATTCTTTTTTCAATTCCGTGACTTTTATTCAATCAAAATCAAAAATTTTGCAAATATTCTACACTTTTCGGAGTCGAATAATCATTACGTAGTTTTGGATTTTTGTCTCCCTGTTTTATGGCAAATGTGTAATTTGTCAAATTAATTGTTTATCCAAAATAATTTCTTTGGAATCAGGAAAGTTTGAAAAAAAACAAAAACCGAAATAAACATGATGTTTCTGCATCTCATTTTATTGTGAAATTCGACAGTACTCTCTCCAAGTTTATACGTGTATGTTTAAAAAAGTCGATTTGTAGGTTAGAAAATACTCGATTGGTGAAAGATTCGTTACTTTGAAATGAAAATGGTTTCTAACCAATTTTCCTAACGTCAATGAATAATGTACACAATTAAAATTGAATGCATTTCCCCAGCAATTTTGAAAGAACATTTCCTCAAAGCGATCATTAAAATTAAATCATAAGAACTGCAGTCGCTTTTTTTACTAATCGAAATAATTGCCTGTTTGATTAAAATGGTTTAATCAGGCAAGACGCTGACACTGAAAAATTTCGTTTGTAAAGTCGACAGGAATAACAAGTTGGAGAAGCGATAATTAAGAAGATAGTGAAAAAAACAACTGACGTCTGTTGCGACAGAATTGTTCTTTTTTCTTTGTTATTTTTTTCTTCTCTCTCTCTCTCTCTCTCTCAATCCCGAAAGAATTTTTTCTCTGCGGCAACTTATTTGAATTGTCTTTCTGTTTCGCATCTCTCGTTGGTTGCTCCATGGGAAAGAACACAAAAAATAAAATAACACAACAATGACAAAAAAAACAGTTTGAATTTGTTTTCGAGCAAAAATCTTGTTTTTTTTTCTCCTCGACTTTCTCTAATAGCTAAGTACGCAGTTACGCTGAACTTCTGAACACAAGTGTATACAAAGAACGGAGAATGGAGGAAATCACTGGTAACCATCTAAAGAATATCCGTAAAATTGATTTCTAGACTTTGAGTTTTTTTTTTATTATGATTATTTTATTATTCTATTTTTTTCATTTATTTATACATTTGTTTCGTTACCGTCAGTCTTTTTTTAATCATATTCATGGAGTTTTGTTTTTTTTCCTTTGGGTCTTACAGCCCCGCCACCTGGGCCCACGACCAGCACGGCCGTCGGTGCCGCCGGGTCCACAGGAAGCAGCGTCGTTGCTTCCAGCTCATTGGGTCTTGTTCCCGCACAACAGACACACACTCCTCCGCAACCACCCGAACTGCCAAGTAAGATAATTACATTTTTTTTCACTCCGTATTAGTCGATTACTCAATTTCTTTACTTGAAATTTTAATGCAATAATTGGTCTAATTCGTCGTTCAATTCATGGAATAAGTTGGATTTTCTTGATTCTCATGGAATTACAATTATTTTGTGTGACAAATTCTGTTTGAGAATTCTAAGTAAATTTTACATAAATTTTGAAGAGAATTTATACTTGTGCAATAGTTTTCTAGTCATTCAAAATAATTGGTTGAATTCATGAAACTTGGAAGTCAAATATCAAACAAAAACTTGAAAATGCTGTTCAAAATCTTCAAATTTATATTCTATATTTTTGTTGTATTCGTAAATTGCTTTGTTATTAATCAAATGAAAATGGTTCGTTTTTTCAGTGTTCTCATGTCCACGAAGGCCAAACATAGGACGGGAAGGTCGACCTATAGGTCTGAGAGCCAATCACTTCCAAATCTCAATGCCAAGAGGCTACGTTCATCATTACGATATAAATATACAACCTGACAAATGTCCACGCAAAGTTAATCGGGAGATAATCGAAACGATGGTACACGCCTATAGCAAGATTTTCGGCACTCTCAAGCCCGTTTTCGATGGAAGAAACAACCTCTACACGAGGGATCCTTTGCCCATTGGCAATGACAAATTAGAATTAGAGGTATGCAATTATTCAATCAATTTTTTTTACTATTTTCATGAGTTTTTTTTATCCACTTACTAGCTCGTAAACACGTAAGAAAATGTTTATTCATTTTCGTTATTTCTGCTTTGTTTTTTCATTTTACATTTTTTTCACAATGCTCCGGACTTGCTCAAACTGTTCTCATTTATGTAAATTTAATAGCTTTTTCTAACTATTCATTTCGATTTTGGAGTATTGTTAATTAAATTTCGAGCAATCAATATTATCTTCGAATTTTTCTCGTATTTCAAAGCCTTTCGAATTTGTTAGTCACGCTCATTGTCTACCAATCATGTTTCGTTACTGGAAATTGTCGTATCTATTGTTTTCATTGTGTTGTTTCCTTGATTAGGTAATACTGCCCGGGGAAGGAAAAGACAGAGTGTTTCGCGTAGCAATCAAGTGGATAGCCCAAGTTTCTTTGTTCGCCCTTGAAGAAGCCCTCGAGGGTAGAACACGTCAAATCCCTTACGATGCTATTTTGGCTCTCGATGTTGTTATGAGGCATTTGCCGTCCATGACGTACACACCCGTTGGCAGATCTTTCTTCAGTACACCCGATGGTTATTATCATCCTTTAGGAGGTGGTCGAGAAGTCTGGTTCGGTTTTCATCAGTCCGTCAGACCATCACAATGGAAAATGATGCTTAACATTGATGGTAAAAAAATTATTTTTTCAATCAATTAAAAGAAATACAAAGTTTTATATTCTTTTCGAAAAGGAAAAAAACGAAATGAAACTTTCCTAGGACTTCGATCTGTTTTTTAGAATGCGTAAATTACATGATTCGTTTTTGATTATTTTTCAAAAAGAACGAAGAAGAAATGATGAAAATGATTTGGGTCTTTCGTCTTGTACGAAAGAAAAATAAAAGTACGATGCTTCTAAATAAATTCGCTGTTTCTTCTGGATGTAATTTGATGATATTTTTCTTTTTTAACAGTGTCGGCAACCGCTTTCTACAAAGCCCAACCTGTAATTGAATTCATGTGCGAAGTACTCGACATTCGAGATGTAAACGACCAAAAGAAACCGTTGACCGACTCGCAGAGAGTCAAATTCACCAAAGAGATCAAAGGCCTTAAGATCGAGATCACTCACTGCGGTACCATGAGACGAAAATACAGGGTTTGCAATGTTACACGAAAACCCGCTCAAATGCAATCGTGAGTACCATTTCAATTTCTATCACAAAGTTTAAACTAACGCGAAAGTCGCTAATATTTTTTTTACTTTTTTTTTCGTTATAGATTTCCATTGCAATTGGAGAATGGCCAAACGGTGGAGTGCACCGTTGCAAAATACTTTTTAGATAAATACAAAATGAAGCTGCGTTATCCTCATTTACCGTGCCTTCAAGTAGGACAAGAGCACAAACACACTTATTTGCCTCTCGAGGTCAGTATTAAATTTCAACCGGAATAAAAGCAATGATTCTTCTTTTTTAATATCAATTTATCATGAAAAAAAACGTGGAACCATTCTTTCATCTATCTATTCGACTTTTTCTCATCGATCGATGGAGAAATCAATTTTTATGTGAAATTCTCTGACAGCATTATTGAACAAAACGAATAAAACGTTTTTCTATAAATACTATATAAATATAAATAAAACTTTGAAGTATGGCAACTTGCCAATTAAAATATTCATAAATCACTGAGAAGGATTGTTCAAACTACAAAAATGACGGTTAAGTTTGTACTCAAAAAAATCTGTATGTTTTTATCCGTAGGTGTGTAATATCGTAGCCGGGCAACGATGTATTAAAAAATTGACGGATATGCAAACATCGACGATGATAAAAGCGACAGCCCGTTCAGCCCCGGATCGGGAACGAGAGATAAACAATCTCGTGAGAAGAGCTGATTTCAACAACGATTCTTACGTTCAGGAATTCGGACTCACGATCTCGAACAGCATGATGGAAGTTCGGGGTCGAATATTAGCACCGCCGAAACTGCAGTACGGCGGACGTGTCAGTTCGCTCACTGGGCAGGTGAGAAAAATGAACAACGAAAACTCACGATCATTTTTGAATCCGAATTCCTGCTTTGTTTATTAAAATTTATGTGAAAATATTTGAATAATTTGATACAAATGTTAACGATAATAAAATTTCTCGTTTTATTTTTGCATAGACGAAACAACAAGCTCTACCGAATCAGGGAGTTTGGGACATGCGTGGGAAACAATTTTACACAGGAGTCGAGATAAGAGTTTGGGCGATAGCCTGTTTCGCACCCCAGAGGACCGTTCGCGAAGATGCTCTTCGGCTTTTCACGACTCAGTTGCAAAAAATCAGCAACGACGCTGGCATGCCGATCATCGGGCAACCTTGTTTCTGCAAATACGCCACCGGTCCCGATCAAGTCGAACCAATGTTCCGCTATCTCAAATCGACTTTCCAAACTTTACAACTCGTTTGCGTCATTCTGCCCGGAAAAACACCGGTTTACGGTGAGTATCTTAAGTTTCAAACTTTGAGGAATTAATTTATTTCCACACTTCCCTTTTTCTATTTAATTATCGATTGAAATTTCGTAAATTTTAATTTCTCTCGTGAATTTAAATAATGCAAAGTTCACTTTTTAACGGATTCTCGAGGAAAAGAAAATAATTGAAGTTGTTATTTTTACTCCGGAAACACAGCTGAGGTGAAACGGGTTGGTGACACACTTTTGGGAATGGCGACCCAGTGCGTACAGGCGAAAAATGTCAACAAAACGTCGCCCCAAACACTCTCCAATTTGTGCCTGAAAATCAACGTCAAATTGGGCGGTATAAACAGCATTTTGGTACCGAGTATTCGACCCAAAGTCTTCAATGAACCCGTCATTTTCCTCGGTGCTGACGTCACTCATCCACCTGCCGGTGATAACAAGAAACCCAGCATTGCCGCTGTCGTTGGAAGCGTCGATGCTCATCCTTCGCGTTACGCCGCTACCGTTAGAGTACAACAACACAGACAAGAAATCATTCAAGAACTCAGTTCGATGGTCAGGTGAGATAATAATTACTTTTTTTTTTATCTTTTCCAAAAATGATTGTGACTACGAGTTCGTTTGCATCGTTTAATTTTGAATTTGTTTGACCACATCGAAATTAACTACAAGAGAGTTTTCTGTCGTTTTCATGATTCGTGCACTTTTTGAATCATCAATTTTAATTGCAATCTCTGGCACGTATAATTTTTACGTAAAACCGCAATTCACGTTTTTCCGTCTGTATTGTACAATTTTCATGAAAATTTGTTTCCTGAAAATTATATATTTTTTCATGGAATGCTGTTTGTGTTTCATGTTTTTTTCATGAAAATTTTATAATCATTTTACTGGCACGTAACATTATTACGTACGGCTTCAATGCTCAATTATAATTGATAAATTCTGGACTATTTTCCAATGGAATAAACAACTTGGAGAAGAATTTTCGACCGTAACAATTTTTCAGGAAAAGGGCGGGCGGCTTAGAATAATAATGCCAAATGTTCAGTAAAACGATCGAATAAAGTAAAAAATCGAAATAATATTGATGGAAAATTGAATGAATAGTTGTACAAATATTAATACTTTTTTTTCTTCGTTTCAATATCCTCAGGGAACTGTTGATAATGTTTTACAAGAGTACCGGAGGCTACAAACCGCATCGAATAATTCTGTATCGCGATGGTGTCTCGGAAGGTCAATTTCTTCATGTTCTTCAGCACGAGTTGACCGCGATACGAGAAGCTTGCATAAAACTCGAGGTTGACTACAAGCCTGGAATAACTTTTATCGTTGTTCAAAAAAGACATCACACACGATTATTCTGCGCTGAGAAGAGAGAACAGAGTGGAAAGAGCGGCAATATTCCGGCAGGCACAACCGTCGATGTTTGCATCACTCATCCTACCGAATTTGACTTTTATCTTTGCAGTCACCAAGGCATTCAGGTAAATGAAATTTCAGAATTGAACATTCATGAAAATTTCTTTACCGGTTAAATTCAAATCGCTAAATATTGAAGTTTCATCAATTTTTCAAACTCTCGCCTCCAAACTGAAAATATAGTTCTTCTGAACATCTAGAAAACAAAATGGAAAAATTTGTTTCGAAGGATTTTTCTTTTTTCATCCCCTTTTAAAAATTATTATATATTTTTCAATGAAATTCTATTCTAGGGAACGTCGAGACCATCCCATTACCACGTTCTCTGGGACGACAACCAATTCGACAGCGACGAATTGCAATGTCTTACTTATCAATTGTGTCACACCTACGTCAGGTGTACGAGATCCGTTAGTATACCTGCGCCTGCGTATTACGCTCATTTGGTTGCATTCCGCGCGAGGTATCATTTGGTGGAAAAAGAACACGACAGGTAAAAACAGCAAAAACTCTAATTTAGTTTTGTTCCAACGCTCAATACCAAAATTTCTAGATTTATTTTGTTTCCAGTTTATTTTGTATCGAAATCGTATCTACAAATGAAAAAAATTGAGACGAGCTCGAAAAATGAGGAGCTCAGTCGATGCATGTAGTAAAATATTTCGTTACTAAAGCGTATAATAATGAAAATATGATTTTTATCGTTTTTAGCGGTGAAGGATCTCATCAATCTGGCTGCAGTGAGGATCGAACGCCCGGAGCGATGGCACGGGCAATAACAGTGCACGCGAATACAAAGAGAGTTATGTATTTCGCGTAATCGAATCGACGCTCGTTTACGCGAGGAATATAAGAGTGAAAAGAGTCGAGTGAGAGCAGAAGAAAGAGAGCCGGAGAATCGTAAAGTTTTACGATAAAACTCTCGTAGTAACCACAAACGTCATATCTCAAAGTAGTGAAAAATAACAAAGAGAAGAAAATCAGCTGAGCCAAAAGCAAAAAGTATATCATAAAAAACATCAATTCGATTGAAACCCGGACCGAGTTCTTCTTGAGGTGGCCAATCTTTCCGTTACATTGAAGAAATTTCACTTACGATATAACGCGTTACGAGACAATCGCGAGTACTTTTATTTTTGCTTATTCTAGATCATTTCTTCCCCTATGCTTTGACGATGCATCGGAATTCCGCGGCGAAAACCGGTCCGAAATATTCGAGGTAAAACTTTAAAAAGGGGAAAAAATTAACGGAGCTAGGTTTTATAAACGAAAGGTGCTTTAGTTAATCATGTTTTAGATTAGATTAGAAGCGCGTCGAAACGTAGTACGTTTTTTTTTAAAAAAAATTTTTTCGTTGCCAAGAGTTCAGAACTCTCCACCGCTCTTTGTTCAAACATTACGCTTTTTCATCTCGCCAAGAATTTATACGCTTACTTTTTCATATTTTTTTTCTAATTTTCCTCTTCTTTTTTCCACTTAATTCATAAGGATACTATCCGTCATCACGATTCATTTTTTGTATTATAACGTATAAAATTCCATCGATACATCCCCACTGCAATGACTCTTTTTGGTTTATTTTTATTTTTTTATTTTTTTTTTGTACATAGGTTTTTTGAATGACCTTTAATGATTCGAATCAAGCACCATGGCAGAAATCCTTTACGCCCAATGAATTTTTTCGATTATATTATTTTAAATCAAGGCTCCCACCTTTTTTATATTATTGTCGAATTTTGCTCGTCGATTTTTTAATAAAATATGTTGTCGTTCGAAAAAAAAATAAATTTTAATGACGTTTACGCATAAAATTGGAATCGCTCGATCGTCAAATTCGATCTCGTCCCAACCGAAAATGATAAGTTCATTGATTTTTTTTTTTTTTTTTTTTTTTTGAAGCATTTGATACATAAATTTGATTTTCATCACGAAAATTGGCCACCACAAGTTCGATGACGTCTTCATCGGAATTGGACGAAAAAAATCACCTTTTCTTCTCTGACCGATGAATTATGCTAAGGGACGTTGATCTTTGGGTTTGTGGTCGCGATTAAATTCACAAATCGAAATGGCCAAAGTCATTAGGGGATTTCTGTTGCGACTTCGATTGGGAAAACATATTTCTTTGCGTTCGGACCAAGTCGACATTTTATCTCGCATTTTTTGTGAGAGAAGGGAGATAAAGATTGATTCTTATTTATTTGTCTGTTTGGCTTGATTCGATGGAACGAGCTGAAGAGAGTAAGAATGAAATAAGAAAGAAATGCCTTGAAGCTGGGGAAGGGAGTGAAAAATGGCGTGCCACATCCGCTGAGAGAGATTCTGATATCTTTTTTATGATCTATACTTTTCGTCAGTCCAGTATCCAGTGTCACGAATCATTAGAATTTAAGGATACCCGCAATAATTTCGTGCCGATCGCAAAAAGAATGTTTCCACATTTTTTTTTCATCCCATGTTAAAGAATCTAAAACCACGATCGTAGCAGAAAAAAAATGCATTTTATAAATTAAGTATCAAACATTTATTTAAATTTCTTATCGCTATTATAATTATTGTTTTCATTTCTTTTATAATTTTGACCTATTCTTACTTTTATCGTTAGAAATTCCGAGTACAAAAAAAAATGCAATTTTATCGCGTGGAGCAAAAAAAAAAAAACAATAAAACTTTGCTAATATTTCCATTTTTTGGGTGCGACCAAAATTCGAAATCAACGATCATTCATTCTCATCCTTTCTACACATGAATGCACAAAATTTTCATTCCCAATAAAGATCAATTTATAGGAAAAATAATAATGGATAACAAAAAATGGAAAGAAATCTTGAAAAACGAAAATCGATTATCAGCCCATTGAAAATGATCAATGTGAACATCCGAATGTTCTTTTTGCGCCAAGCACGAAATGCGACTACGCTTAGTTTGAGGGAGAGAAGTAAATTTAAACAAACAAAAAAAAAGGATAAAAAGAAAGCCGCGTCAATTGCTCGACAGGATCGGCCGTCTCGGTTGTTTTTTACGGTGCATTTAACAAGGCCGGAATAAATTAATCTTAAAAAATGTGCGCGCTAAATAAACGAGTACGACCGGAAAAAAAAAAAAATGGAAATCCTCGCTTCCGAGCAATTTTTCGCGGTTTAGGTTAATTTTAAAATTCACGTGACATCGGTACCGGAAGTGACACTCGAGAAAGAAAGCCCTATCAATGCAACGCATACGAGAAATAATGAAATAGAGAAGAAAAAAAATTAACTAAGATATGAGGCAGTAATGATAAAACACGTAGGAATTTAGGTCTCCGTGAGAATTCATAATTATGGCAGAATAGTACGAGAGAACTTTTATTTCGTTAGGTTTAAGAATTTTCAGGCATGAAAGAAGAAAAGAAAACTATAAATTCAAGATAATGCTTAAAAAAAAAAAAAAAAAAAAAAAAAAACGACTAAAATAATGTAAAACTTAATCACTCAGCCGAAAAAAAAAGAAACAAATTGATCGTGAGATCCTCAATCAAGTTGGTCTAATCGTGATCGAAAGATATCGCCATTGAAAAACGACAAAAACGATTGAAAACAAAACAACGTATTCAACCAGTCATCTCGGATGAAACATTTGTAACAATAATTTTCACAATAATCGTGTGTGTGTGCGTGTGTGTGTGTGTGGAGCGAATTTGCCGAGGGATAAAAATAAAATAATAGAAATGATAAAAACACTATACATAGTAGAACATTAGGGAGCTTAAATTTAGGTAAATTTTAATGTTGAAATCCGTATCGGGTGGAAGTGTTTTTTTTTCTCTTCTTTTTTGACTGTAACACATTAAGAGTTTTCGTCTCAGCTCCGCATACGAGTGGAATCCTTGATGCACCGGATCGAGCCGAAATTGTATCGGTCATTGTCTTTTAACTTTCATTCATCTTTCTCAATTTTAATGTTTATTTATTCAGGCTGAATTTTCATAATCGAAAGTAATTGCAAAAGCGATGAAGAGCGTCAGAGTCGAGAAGAGAAAATCGTCGATCATAATCCAACTATTTCGTTCAACCGTCAGTATTAATTGCCCGAGTTTTGAATTGTTTAAAAAATCTTAAATAACAAGCAGGAAATCGAGTAAGGAAAATTGATGACCAACAGTTTTTTTTTTTGGCTCTCCAGTGCATCAAAGATTCCAATGCGAGGAGTGAGGAAAATATCAGCCTCTTCAAAATTATGCCATGGAAAGTATGATTGAAAAATACAAAAAAAAAGAAAATAAACCAACAAACAAATCAAGAAAAAGTAACGAAAGGACCTTGACTTATCAATTAATATTTATTCTATTTTACTAAGTTACTGAGTAAGAGAAAATAAGAAGGAAGTATAGAGCTTTAAAAATCTATACCACTTGTGACACTCGAGGGATATGGGATGAAATTATCATGGAATCCGGACTTTAATGAAATATATACAAATTTTATGTATCTCGGTTTAATTACGATCGTAGTAAGAATTTAACGTGAGAAACAAATGCGTCGAAAAAATACGGATGTATCACTAAGAATTGCGTAAAAAAAAAAAAAAGAATTAAAACGCATGAGAAACGAACAGAACAAGAATAAGTAATAAAAATGAAGCAAAAAGCAAACAACAGCAAACAGTGCAAATCGCTTTCCGTCTGATATCGGTACGGTTCGTTTTGCAATGAAATTGGTACCAAATGTATGATAATATTAATAAATAATAAAATAATATTAATTCGGAAACAATATAATAACAATGAGCAGCTCCGATTTAGCCGAGAGAATGATAACGATTCGGTGTAGTTGTTTTTTTGTTTTTTTTTTTTTCTCCTTTTTTCTGTAAAAGGAGCAAACGCTTACGTCAGAAATCGGGTTCGAACGTTGAACAACAACAGCATTGAGCACTAAAAATTAAAACGAAAGAATTAATAATTAAATCATGTTGTTATAAAGGGGTAAAAAAGGAACCAAAATATTTGATCGTTTTACGAAAATAAAAACTGAATGAAGGGGTAACAATTGGAGGCGTGAGGAACGAAACATAAAATGAATAACAACTAAAAAGTTATTAGTGTCTTTCGAATCATTCGGTGTTGAACTGGAACGAGGCCATACTGAGCTATTAGTTCGTAAATTTATTACAACGTATATATGAATGAATATATATATCTTTTACGAAACGCGAAAAATCTTGCTGTCCCGATTGAGAAACCTACGATTTATTTTAAACCACCAAATCTCGTTTTTCTCCAGATTTTTTTTTGTTCGTCCTGTGACGTCACAAATCCGTGAAGATTTTCCACACGTTCGATTATTTCGCTTGTTATCAATCCCGATTTCGATCTTATTGTATCTCGTAAGACGAGATCTCGATCCATTTCGAACGATGATTCTGAACGCATCCGATTCTTTTTCATTGACGCCTCCAATATTTCCACGCGAATCCATTTTCAATGAGTTTTCATTCAAAGAATTCATTCACTGTCTTCATTTGAAGATTACAAAACTTAGAAAAAAAAAAAAATAAATGCATAAAATTTTCATAAATTTCTGTTTTGATCCAAGAATTGTCAGAATGGATGCTGAAAAAATGGATCAATTTAATGAATAAAATATCATGAAAAAAAAAAAAAAAATGTATCTAATGTGGGGAAATTGTGAAGTAACGAAAGTCATGAAATAAAGAATCAATAATGTCGTTATTAAATAAAAAGATGATGCGTGAAACGCATTGTTTGCATTGGCAACTGATTGCAACTTAAATAATAACAATTTTAAGCTATCGCGTCGGTCTCAATGAAAAGAAAAAAAGAACAAAAGAACAAAACAATCGCAACAAATGTCGTTATCGACAAGACGATTATAATAATAATAATAATATCGATCTTGTGCGATCGAAAAGACACACACCCACGCACACACATATACACATAGACACATGCAGATCGCATACACATACAGTTTCTCAAGAGTATCAGCTTTAAAATGATGTGAACACCGCAAATGAACGCAACTTTAGTAATTAAATAAATAATTAATAATAATAATAATGCAGTAGAGCGGTCAATCTAAACTAACTTTCACCGCATAATTAATTTATCATTAAGTATACTTGAATTTCAACGTGTATACACCTTAAAAGATAAAGAAAGAAAAGAAAAACAAAAAAAAAATATTAATGCATAGTCTTAATTGTTTCATAATTATGCGTGTGGGCACCAACATATTATCATTATTATTATTATTATTATTATTATTATTATTAATGTTTTATTATTGTATTATTACGATTTTCATTAATGTCAGCGTTGTTATTCGACATCACGTTTGGTAAATTGTGTATTCGTCAACGTCGATGACGAATTACAGCAGCTTTTGAGATTGACTCGTTTTTTTTTTAATTATTATTTCAATTGTTTAGTGATGGATGATTAATTGATATGAGAAAAATGATTAATAATGTTTGTACACACGGCAGCATAGATAATAGTTAATAATTAACGAAAAAAAAAAAAAAAAAAAAAAAAAAAAAAATGAATTATTGATATCACTCGTTGTGACAAGACGTGTGTGTATGTTGAATGTTTTTTTTCGAGAACTCGTCGAGTGCCTGTCCAATATTATTTTGCTCTACAATTGTCTACTTTTAAATCTAATCGAATGCAGTTTAATTGATGAAACGTGAAAGCAGAGAATGTGAATAATATCCGCGTCACACGACGCTTGTTTTCGTGCGTGATATGATTTTGTATATCTATATATATATATATATATATATATATATGTGTGTATATTGATATACAAAAGTACATGACGCAAGAAATCCAGCACGATAACAAGCGTCGTGTGAAGCGAGCTTAACTGTCAAATCCTCAATCGAACAAACAATCAATCAATCCTTCGTCGCAATTTATTCATCGGCCAACCGATTATTTTGAGCCTTTAAGAAACAAAATGAGAGAATTTTTGTCTTTTTTAAATATTTTTTTCTCAACTTCTTTTGGATACTTGAAATAATCGGTTTCTATTAGCTGTTTAACAATTCCACCGTATAGCCTCGCCATTCACAAGTGGTTTGTACATTTTTTTTTTTTTTTTTTTTTTTTTTTTTTCGAATTTTACATTCCTCGGGGGTACCTGAACTTGAAAAAAATATAATAGTTTTGGGCACCAAGAGATCGAAATACGTTGTGAATCGTCAGACGTGCTTCGAGGACTTGGGACAGAAATTTCAATTTTTATTGCTTATATCTATTCAAATGATTATTCAGTTTTTTTCCCATGATACTCGATCGATATCTCGTTCTTCTCGATATTTATATTTATTATCGTTTTTCTGACAACTGCGCAATTTTTAACTTGCATACGTGAAATTTATGGGATAAATAAAAGAATAAAAATTTGCGTCGATGTTGTCAACGATGGACAATAAGTAGAGACATTTTATTCGACAATAATGAAATTTGAAATGCTCTCGAGACTTGTATTTTCTTCACTTATGTTCGTTTTTTTTTTTTGGAAAAAACAATAATTTGATTTTTTAAGCTTTCTTCATTATTCATTTTGCTCGTGTCGACGTTCGATTCATTATTTATAAAATCTTCCAAAAAAATATCAAAAACATTTCGTTTCAAAAGTTTGAAAAGCGTGTCTGACGATTCGTGAACGAGGCGATTAAAAAGAGCTCGAAAAATAAAAATTTGTTTATCGACGCGAGAGACGCGACTCTGCGAAAATTCTAAAAGGAAAGAAAATATGGTGATAAATTATAAATGCCACCGTCGCCGACACCAGAAAAGAAAAAAAAAAAAATGGAAATAAAAGTAAAAAATAAAAAATAAAGAGAAAAAAGAATTAGTACTTGGAAAAAAAGATGTGCGAAGCCAGGATCATCAAATGCTACGAGATATTAGAAAAAAAAACTGTGGATGATTCCGATAATAATTAATCGCAAATTAAACTGGGAGGATTAATGATATGAAAAAAAAAAATAATAATAATAATAAAAATAAAAATTCTAATTGTTAAGGAACGAAACGTTGTTCGAGCTGGTCGCACGCTGAAAGTATGTAACCCAATTATATTTGTTGGAATATTATCAAAATGCCGGGTAAAATGTTATTGATTAGTTATTAAGGTATATAAAGAACGTACGATAACAAAAAAAGAAGAGAATAAAAGCAAACATACGCGAATTATGTAATTCTCTTTTTGTCAGAACAAGAAAAACAACAACAACAACAACAATAACAACAAAAGATGAACATGTTTGCATAGCTTTTAAACTAATATTATCATCGCCGTATGGTCAAAATGATTCTCGATTCTCTATCGCATTCGTCACGTCCTCGTTGAAATAATTTTATATCTTCATCGTTTTGTATTATTCATTGTAATATATACGAAAATGATAAAGATACGAGACGTGTTCAACCAATTTGCAATCGGAATCCAGTATCACGTTGCCAAATATATTTCCCTCTAGATCTCTGATTTTTCTAATTAATTCATATATCTTCGTCGAATTACCTAGATGTTTGTATGGTACACAATTGAGAAAAGAGAGGAACAAAAAAATTAAAAACGATTAGAAAAGAAGTTATAAAAAAGAAGATGGTAGAAGCTCGAGGGTGATCGCATATATACAAGTTCGATTTTTAACGCGGGTAACGAGTCCTTTGTAGAAACAAAAGAATGGCAGACGAATCGGTATGAGGATAACCTCTTGAACAAATAAAAAACAAAAAAAAATCGACACCATCCAAACAGTGAAGAAATAAAAAAACACAAAAGCCAATTACACGACGTTTATTCTTCCTCGTGAATGCATTTTTTTACTCATTTTATTCACAGCGTGTAAATAAACTTAATCGACGTGGTTATTCTCATATGAATTTGCGACCAGTTTTTTTTTTTTTTTTTTTTTTCTCTTTCCATTTTTCTTCGTGAGTGTGAATTTGGAAAACTCTAAGAACTTCTATTTGCCTACTGTGAGACAGAATAAGAAAATGTGTAGATTGGCGCTGACTGTTGTAAATGTACGAAGAACTCATTGAATTGTAATAATAATTATAATATAATAATTCATCTATTTAGTGGGACTCCCTCTTCTGATTGATCCCCCCCTTCACACCCTTCTTCAATGACAAGTGTATATAAAGTGATATATGCATACATTCACAATAAAATATATATATATATTTTCTCGGATTCGAATATAAGGCTCGTTGTAATAATCGTTCTATTTTGAAGCAGCACGAAAAATGTGCCCGTTGCCAAATCGGAGTTGAACACTGTTTTTGCCATTTTTTTTCTTTGTTCTATTCTTTTTTTTTGTCAAATTTTTCTTTCCCTCATCACATAGACTAATTGAGTTCTTTGGCGATATATTATTTTTTTTAAATAAGCTTACATTAGTTAAGTAAGATTTATTATGAATGTGTTAGATTTTAATGAATCTAAATAAATAACGCGATAAGAGACGAGTTTTTTTAAATCATTTCCTGGCCTGTCAATATTATCCTTTTTATTCTCTATATCTAATATCACTCCGAGACAAAAACGAACGATCAATCGTGTCTAAGAGTGGATTATTTTGAAAACAAAATGCCCTCTGCTTCGTACTTTTGTTTACGTAATTGAAGGTTAAAAAAGAAGTTTGCACAAAAGTTCAAGAGTCGCTGTGGGAAGTGATAAGTTGATGAAAATGTTTCCGAAAGAAAAGCATGTAAAAAACAGTGGAATGTTGATAATAAGCAACGAGTTTCGAACGGCGAATCCCCGGAAAATTTAGTAGGTAATCGGGTGGTAATCGGTAACTTGCCATCATTTTTAAGAACGGCGCTCGAATCGCCCGGTGAAATGGTAAATGGTATTGGCAGTACGTACTTTTCATATATACGTATCGCTCGCACGGTCGTACATATAGGTCTGGAAACGACAGTAGCATTGCATAGGCAGCATGTGGGCCTCTTAATGTCCAAGCTTTTTTTTCTCACCGCTGCCGCGGCATGGCGCTGTGATAGGGGGATGTTACAAGCTATATACAGGCCTAATTTAAACCGTAATGTTCTCTCTTCACGTGTTCTCGATATTTATTTCGTCAAAAATTATATGGACGTGAACTTGGCCGTCCGACATGAACTTTTCAAAAGTTTTCTGATTTCAATCGTTTGTAGAGTATTGTGAGAACAAAATAAACGCTTGTGAAATGAGTTTATCGCGAAAAAATCAAAAATAAAAAGTAGCGTGAAGTTAGCCCGCCCATTCTACTTTTTTAAACCAAATGAGTCTAATTGTACGTAAATCAATGCGAAATCGTTTGTAGAACATGAATATTACAATAAAAATGTTTGTAAGACGCATATTTTTATGAAAAAGTAAAAACAAAATTTGCACAAGTTTTTCCGAACCAGTCAAGGAAACTGGTGTGTACCATACGGGTCGCAACTGATTTTTGAAATGCTAAAAACGATAAAACTGATTCATAAATGCGAAAGTATATGGATGGTCTGTTGAACTGATTCAGATGTTACCCCTGCTGGTCTATTCCTAAATTTTATTTTATGAGGGATTATATAAGAATATTTTGGAATGTTAAAATGGAAAAATTCTACAGACCAAAAAAAATACAGTATTCATTCCTCATTTCATCAATCAATCCACGGTCAGTAAGAGAAAAAACATTTTATCCTTTAAAGATTAACGATTGAAATGGAAATCGAATTTTTTCAAAAATAATAGTTCAAATCAAAGAAAGCCCAACAGTTTGATACTGAAAATTGCTATGCACAGAAATGAAACCAATAAAAATGATGGAATTATGTACTCACTCGTCGATGTCTTGTTCCCCTCCTCAATAACGAACCTACCTTTGGCACAACCGAAAAGTCCGCAATTCCGAAATAGTCCGCACAGTTAATATCCACTTCCGTTGCAGGACACTCATTGCAGTTGATTAATTTTCACTCGATTTTTCCCAAATCCTGCATGATTCTGAATTCAGACGAGCAGCAGCAGCGTCTTTTTCCAACGTTGAAAACGATAGTTCATCATAGTTCAAAATTCAAATGCACTAATTCACACAACACCAATATTAACTTTTTACACTTCCGAGATAGTAAACGCGTGATTAAGACGTCAAAATTTTTTTTAATTTCCACGTCAACAAACTCATGCACGAAATAAAAATATTCATTCAATGTTTCTTTGTCCCGCTAACTCAAAAAATGTTTTTCTCTTGGGTCAATAAATTGTCTTTTAGCAACAGAATAAGGTTGACGACGAGTGATAGAAAGTGTAATGGCAACTTGTGCCATAGTTTCGTGGAAAATCGTGCGTGCTCACGTGGGTGCACGCGTGCACGGGCGCTTGCGTTCTATTGTACTATAGCAATTGCGATAGTAAAAACTATTCGCAATGCTGTACAATAGCTGCGGTTATACAAGCCTTGCGTGCATTGCGTTGCGTTGCACCGTTTGCAGCATCCGGGTTATATGCATGGACCTTGCCTGCGCGACTTCGATATGCGATACAGAAACTGTATCGCGTTCGGAAACAGCAAACTACAGAGTAGATTTATAGCTTTCGTTCCGTCATTCTTGCCGACAATCCCATGGCTTTACGGCTTGCGTGCGTTTGGTGCTTTGCGTTGCGTTGCGCGACTCGCATGTATGGTTGCATCTTAGCTCCGCTTGCGAACACGCGTGCGTGCGAGCATACACACGATTTCCGAAACTGTGACACAGCCGTCACTAGACTGTCTGTCACTCAAAGCCCTTACTCACGATGTCATTAATCGTGATTCGCTCAAATATTCAAAATAATTCATCCTATAATTTAGCACGAAAAATAATATCGTGGGCAAGAGGCTTTCCTATCGACTTGTCGAATATCGCTTGCGAGAAGAAAACTCATTGACAAAAGAAAAAAAAAATTGAAAATTCGTTACGATTGACAAACGAGCGAATTGTGTTTTACGACCCTAATATTATTTTCATAGCGTTTTCGTGCATGGTTCGTTTTCGAGAAATCGCGCATATTTTTAAGCTCTTATTTTCGTGCATTTTTTATTTTCAAAAAATCGCGCACATTTTCAAGCAAGCACATTTTAATAATAAAAAAATTTTATCACGATTTTCCGTTTTTTTATTATCCATCGTTGTTATTTTATTTGGTTTAACGACACTTCAGACCGTTTAAAGTATTTTATACAAAGATTTTCGTCATTAACCGACTCTTATTCCGCACTCTGTTTTATCAATTTCGTTGCAATCAACGAACGATAATGCGCGGTATTGCACTAGCCGACCGATGCTTATGCAACTCTCTACGCGCGACACGCCGCCCCGCCCCGCGTCCCGCCGCGCCCGCGGGCGACTGAATGAACGCGAGTCTCTCGCTCGCTCCTTCCTTGCCCCGCGCATGATCCAGTTCTCGGGCCTGCCCCTTCCAGTCGCCCCGGCGTGAGCTCTCCCCACCATCCCCGCTACGGAACGGCTTAGCAGGCCAAGCGGCGCGAGACCGCGTAAACATAAACACAGAGTCGAGGCTCCACGAATATAAACAAACCAAATAACAAGCTAGGGACATTCATTCGCCAATATTTAGCGATCACATTTTTGTGCACCGTATGAATATTCGTTCAGTAATATTTTATAACAATTCAACAACGTTTTATTCTCTCGTTTTCCCAACGCATAAAAATGCCGGTAACAAAAAAAAAGACCGTCAATCGAATTTCATTCGGTTTTTTTGAATCTAGGAAGATTCGTTCCCAGAAAAGTCCGCACCGAAACTTTTATTTTTTTATTTTTATTTTTTATTTTTTCGTGACAAACTCATTTCACAAACGTTTATTTTGTTCTCACAATACTCTACAAACGACACACAAACGATTGAAATCAGAAACCTTTCGAAAAATTCATGGCGGGGAGCCAAATTTACACCTCTAAAAATTATTCGTGTAACAATTTAAAAATCTTTAATAAATTGATTGCATTAAAATAACGAAATCCTGTGCGGTACCTCACTACAAAACAGGGTATAAATCGAATCAAGAAAAGAGCTCTGTTTTTTAAGTGCCAAAAAACCCAGAACGTTTTAAAAAGTGGCAGGCAAAAAAAAAACTGTCAAGCGACTGGCTAAAAATTAAAAGTAGTTTCAAAACATCTACAAGAGTTTTTTTTCGGTTTTTCCCGAACACGTTCTCCTGCTTGATCCCGGTCCCGGTCCTATGTCTATCATAAAACTCCACTTGTGCTTTTTTATTTTTATTTCCCTGAATTAACGATTTCAACGAAAAACAATAATGATTTTCATACGAAAAAATTATAATGGAGAGTGCATGTACTGTGCCCAAGAGACATATGGCTGTCTCTTTCGCACACAACATCCCTTTTCCAATGCGCACCATGCGGCCAAACATGGAAGCTACAAACACTGGACGTTAAGCGACCCATCCCCCACCACCGTCGTTTTCAGACCTGTATGTACGACCGTGATCGCTCGTATACAAATTTGTACGTCGTAGAATACTACACACTTTTTGTGGTAACGAAACACGTGTCTTCATAGTAGTAAGTAGATTATTTCTGCAATTACGATTGAATCACAAAATTCGTCGGTATAACATTTACTTTAACGTGTGTGTATTCCCGCTGATATATTTTTTATTCTTCTTCAATAGTCATTAATCTATAAATTGTCAGTTCCGAAACATAACCTCATCTTTTGAGCCTCCAAAAAATACGAACAACCCGGCACCAAACAAAGACTGCATAAAAAAAAATGTTTTTTCTCTTTTGACAGATCGTCAGAAACATTATTAAAAATGAAAAAACTGGGAGGCCTTCCGTTATCGGCTTTCGTCGCTTATTCAAGGAAATGCAAAAATTCTGAAAACACATCAAAATTGAAAACACAAAAGAAAAAACGCGTTCGTTGTGTTACATCGGTGAAAAAACATCGCTCGGAATTGAATGGCTCGATGAAAGTTAGCATGAAAGCGGCATTGAACAAAAAAAACAAACGCCGAAAAAAGAAGTTGACGAATGGGGATATCGTGGTTTCGCAGGACAAGGCCAAAGAAATTCAGTGCGAAACAACGAAAAAGAAACAATTAGACGATTCGCTGAGTTCGAAAGAACCTGAAACTTTGGATACGGAAATAAATTCAAGCTCTGTCACTTCCGATGTTGAAACAAAACTGCCAAATCTTGTTCAGCCTCCGATCAAAATGAATGAGAAATCATCAAAGAAAAAAATACCGATAAGTACAAAAAGGAAAAATGAAAGTGATGACAAGTCTGAAATTCCTCTGAAAGCTAAAATACCCAAAGGATTGAATAATAATCCTATCGAAGAGGGGAAGTCACTCTTTCAATGGCTCATTCATCCTGTTTCTGTGGAAAACTTTTTCAAGTTCGTTTTTTTTTTTTCTAACATTACATTTCTTTAATTTTTCATAAATATTCTCTTGAAATTTTTCAAATTCTTTTAAGTAACACTTTTTTCTCACTTTTTTTTTTAGAGAAAATTGGGAAAGAGCACCGTTGCAAATAAAAAGAAGCAAATCAAATTATTACAAGCTTCTCATGTCGACACCGATAATAGACAACATACTGAGAAACTTTCACATTCTTTACACTAAAAATATCGACATAACATCGTACACAGATGGTCAGAGAGAAACGCACAATCCTCCGGGTCGTGCATTGCCAAGCGTCGTATGGGATTATTATTCCAACGGCTGTTCCATCAGAATGTTGAATCCTCAAACTTTTATACCAAAGCTGCACGCCTTGAACGGTAAAAATTAATCTTCTCTTTTTAAATGCAATTTTCACATAACAGTCATTACAAGATTTTTTTTTATATCCATTAATTTCGTCATTGTTAAAAATATATAATTTGTTACAAAATTATTAATGTGGATTTGTTTGATCATTTGTTTAGTGATTTTTTATATAATTCGTGATTTTCCTTCGTTTTGTAGCAACGTTGCAAGAATTTTTCGGCTGTTTCGTTGGAGCAAATTCCTATTTAACGCCACCGGATAGCCAAGGATTTGCGCCTCATTACGACGACATAGAAGCGTTTATATTGCAGATCGAAGGAAAAAAACGATGGCGACTTTACAAACCAACGACGGAGAAAGAATATTTGCCGCGTTATTCATCGAAAAATTTTGATCCATCGGAAATCGGGGAACCGATTCTCGATACTGTTATAAACGCGGGAGATTTGTTGTACTTCCCGAGAGGAACGATTCACCAAGGAGAAACGATCGACGGAACGCACAGTCTTCACGTCACGCTGAGCGTTTACCAGAAAAACAGTTGGTGCGATTTTCTCGAGAAGTTGATTCCCGAAGCTCTGAAAACTGCGGTCGAGACGGATTCACGATTTCGCGAAGGTCTGCCCATCGACTACCTCAGAAAGGTCGGATTTGTTCATTCCACCAATGAAAATGAAGCACGAACAAATTTTTTGGAAAAAACGAAGGATCTGCTTCATCGATTGATCGATCATATCGATATTGACAAAATTGCTGATCGAATGGCCAAAGAGAATATTCATGATTTTCTGCCACCGGTTCTTGCACCTGAGGAACAAAATTGCTCGGTTCTTAAAGATGGAGAGAAAATGATTGCTGAAGGATTAATCACGAATCGCATCGAAATTGAACCCGACACGAGAATTAGACTGTTGAGATCGCATTGCATCAGGTAAAACAAAAGTGTAATCTCGAATAATTGATCTTTCACGTTTTTGTTCGATTTATCGTGAGTCATACTCACTACAAATATTTTATTTTTTCAATAATTTAATCGAAGCCCCAACATTTTGGTTCCTTTTTCGTAATTTGTTTCGATTTTTTTTTTCAGACTCGTTGAAGAAGAGGACTGTATGAGAATTTATTACTCGACTGAGAATTCGAAAGAGTATCATGAGTACGAAGCCCAATTTCTCGAGGTGGGAAAAGAGCTCGCACCAGCGATCCAGGAAATCATTCAACGCTATCCCGATTTCGTGAGGGTTGAGGATTTGCCGATTGAAGGAGAAGACAACAAAGTACGTTAATTGAAACGATTCCATTTTTTTTAGCACAAAAATAATGTTATTTGTACCTCACAATTTTTCACACACATTCTAAGTGATTGACATACATTTATTTTGGCTTTTTTTAGGTCCAAGTAGCGAGGGACCTCTGGGAAAAATGTATTGTCGTGACCGACGTTCGATTGCCTGTGGTCTGTTAAATTAATCGGAATTTCGACATTTCGTTATTTCATCTCAGTGCAAAATACATAAATATTATTTATAAGTTCATAAGTATATTCGTGTATATAAAATTTCTATCTTTCTCAAATATTCTATTTTTCTAATAACTCGACACGTCGGGTTCGAAAAAAATTAGTTATAACGTTTGCAATTGTTCAAATATCTTTCTTTCTTTTTTCTCTGTTATTGGCACAAGTGGAATAATAGTCATCGAAAAATTACAAATCTCTCGCCTCAATCTCTCAGATTCATTGAAATTCATTTCAATCTATTCATTTTATTCTCAGATTTTTAATTTGATTTTTCTTCTTTCTTTTTCGTCCTGGTCCTTTTGCCTGCCTAAAACGTATTCGATGTATCCTAAGTAGCCATCGTTGTCCAAATCGTCTTCCGCCAAAACTCGATCTATCAATTCTGCAAAAAGAAAAAAAATACATTTGATTCTCATGAAAAGGGATTTTTTTGTTTTCTAATTCAACAGAATCGATTATTTTGTTACATTAGTTTTTCAATCCTTCGAACATAAAACTGTTTTTTTTTTAATTATTATTTGAATTGAATAAAAAATCGTTTTAATCCAATCGAGGCTCACGAATGATCAGAATTTTCGAAAAATCCGTTTGAAATTTCATTTAATTAAAAATAATAATAAAACAAAGCCTCATTTTGTATCTTAGTTTTCGAAAATTCTATTAATTTTTGAAGTATAAAATGTTATTTCATTAATTCAAATGAGAATAATTACAACTGATGACAGATTTCTGAAAAATTTGAACGAACCAACGATCCACGAGTCATCGACAATGGCGTGTTCATCATCGGTGTGCACATGATCGACTTCGTTAGCATTTTCATCGTTTTCCTCACCGTGGAGTGTGTGTTGAAGAGCGTGAAGAAGTTCGAGTCCATCGAGTTTCGTATTGTTGTCAATATCGTGGAGTCTGAAAGGAAAATTTTAAAATTTACACGAAAATTTTTATTTTTCTAAATCTCGAGAAATTGTTCTTCATTTTATCTCACTTGAAGTAATAAAATTCTAGTTCCTGAGCGTTCATATTCACGATGTCGATGTGTTCCGCCAGGGAGCCCATGTCCTCAGCGAGATGCCTTCAAAAAACATGAAGCAAGTCGATAATTCGAACCAATAAAAAACAACGTAGCAGAAAAATATCTTGACTCACGTCGCATCGTGCAAAAGCTCTTCATTTTGAGTTATTTTGACTGACGGTTCGGGCACGTAATGATTATGCAAAACGCTGCTTCTCGGATGATGGGGCCCGCGAAATGAAAAAACAGGTTTCATCAGCAGTGTCACAAGAATTGTAACGAACAGCATTTTTTGGCATCTGAAAAAAAAAAAAAGAAAAACAGAATCATCATGTTCTCTGACAGCGATGAAGAATGAAACTGCAAATAAAAATTCTTCGCCAATGGGCAGGCAACAAAATTTTTCTACAATTTCTACAGAAGCGAGACACATTGGATCAAATAATTTTCTTACAAACTTATTGATAAATAGAAAAAAAAATAGATGGAAATGAAAAATTTTGAATCCTCGTGGAAAATTGTCAAATTCAAAGCGAAATTTGATCGAAGCTGGTTAAATTACCGAATCAATAAAAACACCATAAAACTTGAGGTCCAATAGAAAAAAAAAATAAAAAAATAAGAACTCTTCCCTAATTCGACAAATTTCGCCAAAGCAAATAAAAATGAATGAAGAATTTTCGTACAAAATCGTTGATAAACGAACAAAAAGAAAAAAAAAATTAAAATTCCAATGAAAAATGATGAAATTGAAAGGAAATTTGGATCGAGCACGTGAATCGTAGAAAGTGAGTTCGTTCGGTGAATGAAATTCGATGAATTTTGTGAGCGCGATGTAGCGAAACACAATAGGACCTGCTGTGGGGAACGAGAGGGTGAGTTCGGGGTTGGAAAGTCGCGGGTGGTGTACGACACGATTTTTTCGTGTACGAGAGCTGAGGGAGTGATCTCGAAACGCACCGTCGACACGATTGAGAAGAACCCCTTGGACACAACGACAGATGTACTGTACGGGGAGGTCCGCGGTAATTATTATGCGATTACCCACAAGCCCATTGATTTAGATTGTAACCATGAGGGGGTCCATCGACAGTCTGGTTCCCGAATTCGTTCACTCGAACACATTCGCGCATTAATACAAACATAACAATTCGCAGAATGATACTAACAACGATTAAAACACAATAAAAATTTGAAATAATTTCATGCGGTGTACACCAAGAAAAGAGAATAGTTGAATCAACCAAATGGCTTCGTGAACTAAATCGAATGTAATATTCCGATATTGAATACTCATTTCATTAAATAAAACGTTGATTCAACAGAATTCATTAATTGAATTCGATACGTATTTTTGTTTGATATATCAATATAAATAATTGCGACTGAACGGTTGTTTGAAAGAAATATTTCATTCGACGTATTCTACGAAGCTTTGGTAAATTAGATCAAACTCTTTTCTCAGTGAAACCCAATGAGGAGATTTAAATATTTCCTTATATCTCAGCTATTTTTGTTCGAGCTGCCAACAGTAAATTATTCCGTCAAGAATTTTAGAATTGATGAATAAAACAAGTTCGAAAAGACTTTGAGACAAAATGAAAGCATCATTAGCAATTAGTTCGATAATATTTTAATATAATTCAGGTGTATTATTAAGTAATTAAGTAAAATTATAAAAACTCGATTTGAGAAGAAACAGCGATTCGAGCAAATAGAGATCAAACCTGTTTTTTTTTTTTTTCTAGGGATTGAAATCAATCTCTTGGGGAAAAGGTAAAGAATTTCGGACTTGTTGCATGATATTTTGGTAAAAAAAAAAAAAAAAAAAACAATTTGATGTACTCGAGTACATTGTTTTGTGATCGGTCGTAGATGGAACGAGTTTATTCATGGCTTTGTGCAAATAAAATAAACTTATAGGGATAGTGTACGGGGTTGTGGAAAGTGCGTAGGTGTTAAAAGACACACAAGAGTGCGATACGGATTTGGGGTACTTAGGAATCAATTCTATGGGCTTAAAGCAGGCGCTATGGCGAATATAAAGAGAGGGAATGAGAGTGCATATGTTGATGGGGGTGCCCCAAGGGGCTCATTCTTTTTCTCCCTTTCTCTCTCTCTCTCTCTTTTTCTATTTTTCGATGCAAGTGGACCCCCCCGTGGGCGAAGACCCCCAACTCGTCAAGGACGTTGCCGACACACAGAGAACAGAAAGCTTGCTTCCCTCACCCCTCGGGTGTCGAAATCCATAAATAATTTATATCATTTGGTCTATTCAATGGGGGACAAGAAAGAGAAAAAAATACGAAGCGACCCATATGTACCTGTGTCGCCTTACACTTTCAGGACCTGCAAATCGTTCTGATCCTACTAAATTTCCATTTCCACTCTAACAACGGGCGAACAACATTTTTCTTTTTTTTTTTTTTTTTTTTTTTTTTCAAGATAAATTTTGTTTTATGTTACTTTCAATTTTGTCAACTTTATTGTTTTTTTTCTATTTCATAAAATTTCTGAGACACAATTCTTGTTCCGGAAAATTATTTTTTTCGCTGATCAAAACTCACGATTAGTTACGATTTCGATTGTTCTCTATTTTTATTTCATTTCTAATGATTATTCGAGAGAGAATATCCAGGCATAAAGAATCGAAAGAATTTCTAACAGGATTGAAATACAAACTGGAGTTTCGGTAAACAGATGATGACGATTTCTATGATACGATAAAATCGCCCAAATGGCAGGCTACTTTGTGTATATGCAGAGCCAAAAAAACTCGTTTTATCTCGACCAATTGAAAATTGAAACGTGATACTTTTGTGACATTCTGATCCATGAATTTTTAAATAGCAAACGCTCATTCTCTTACCGTGACTATCTTTTTTCATTCATCTCTCGTCTCATTTCATAGAGAACATTTAAAAATTCAGGATCGTTTTATCCTCCCTGCTCCTTTCGAAAATTAAGAAATATTCAGTTTTTTTAATGGAGATTATTTGTTTTTTCCATTCAGAGCGACACCGAAGTTTGTAAGAAAAAATAAATAAATAAACTTTCAACATATGCACAGTTGCTCATTTTGTTTTCTGAATTTTCTATTCAATTAAGATCAATTTGTATTCTGTTATATTATTTCATCATTCGATACGAAATATTGAAAAAAATTAATGAAAATATTGTAATAAAAAAAAAAAAATCATGCAATGCAAAAATAGATAAGGACGATAAAAAATTCACATAAATTAATATATTTTTTTTCATTTTTTTTTTCAATCAATGAATTTGAAGAATCGATGAAAAAATTTTCGATTCTAAAGGTATAAATGGTGAATAAAAAATAAAAGGGGAGTTATTCGACTCGTTTGAAAAGATAATTCGAGGTCAGAGACAAAAATCCATAGCAACGACGCTCCTGCACAGCTCTCACTTCCGTAATTTTGGAGCATAAAACAACGATCTTGATGCTCCGAAGGATTTAGCAGGGTTTTAAAGCTTTGGAACAGAAGGGATTGTAATTAATTATTTATCAGTGATGAGGATCTTACCTGCGAGTAATCGATATATCGAGGATAAAGCGTTGAAAAGTTGGTTGCCTCGCCTCGATCTTTCCAGGATGCTGGATTGTGCTGCTTCCCCGGTATTTTCCTAGCTTCGTCGCACGCGCGAGCGATTATCGACGTTTTTCCTTGGACCTGCGTGCTCTCGAAGCTGCTCATTTAGAGTTGCGCGCCACATGGGCGGGCTTTCGTTTTTTCGGATTTCAATCCTGTCCGGAATCGTTCGAGGGACCTTCTATTTCCTATTTTATGCAACGAGAGACCTTTGCTCGTAAGGTTTTCCAAAGTGAACAACAATTTTGTTCGTTATGTGCTGTTGTTTCGAGCCTGAAAATAATTTTTTTTTTTTTTTTTCTCATTAATTCGCGACGAGGAAGAAGAATTTTTATTTGCAGCTTACCCGTCACTCTGGTATAAGCGTGTGGAATGAAAATCCTTCGGTGGAATTATCATTTTCGGCTCAAAATTGATTTTATAAGAATTTTTTAGGATCGAAGTTGAAAAAAAAAAAATGAATTTCGATACGAAACACGATTGTTTATCGCACTCAAATTCCACTCGATTGAAAAAGTCAATATTGATAACTGCGATGGAATCATTTGAAAGAATAGAAGTGAGACAAAAAAGATTCGAAGGAATTTTGATAAAAAAAAAAATCAAATTTCCATTAACGAAACCCAAAAAAAATGTCTCGTAGCTTGACTCGCAACGTTGCCTAAAAAAAGAACAAATTTTTATCTCACTTCGCTGTGCCCGCGCGAGAGAAGAAACCCGATGAAAATACTATAAGAAAAAAAGAAAACATGAAATTTCACTAAAGTGGACGATAGAAAAAAAAAAGTTATAAAAAACGTTAGCATGGCACTTTTCGTATTGTCAATCGTGCGAGCGAGGGATATGAGAACGGGAGAGAGACAAAAAAAGGGTTTGAAATTCGAATTTTTAGCCGCAGGGGAGCTTGCAAACATATTCGAGCAGCTTGAGGAGGGAGGAGGAGGAGGAGGAGGGAGCGGGCCAGGACGAAAGGAAAGGGGGAAGAGGGAGGAAAACGCTGATGGAAAATTCGTGGATGATACCCGCGTGAGGGATAACGGCAACTTTTGAGCGGCAACGTATAATACAGCGAGTGAAGCACGGGGGGGGGGGGGAGGTTCAAGGGAGGAAGAGGGTTGAGACGAGGGGGATGAGAGCGAGTGAGCGCGCGGTCGGTTCTCTCTACGGTCGCCATGACAACGAGCGTAGCCTAAAGCTATGCTTTTATTGATTCCAAGCCGCAAACAATGTACAGGAGTGTGGATGTTTCGCTACGTTCTTCCCATCTCACTCATTTCCTCTCTCCCTCCTCCTCCTCCTCCTCTCTTCATCCTCATCCTCCTCATCCTACTCGTTCTCCAAATTCACTAGCTTTTCGCCCCCGAGCTCTCCATTCCCCATTCTGTATTTCTTTTTCTCGAATTACTTCACAACTCGACCAATTGTTCCTTCTTTTTATTCGCCAAAGCCCTATGTCTCCGCGAATCACCGATGAGAATATTTTTCTCTTTCGAAATTTATGCATTTTTCACTCTCCTCTATATTTCAACATCAATTTTTACGTGCAACCGGAGAAACAAACACACAGTTTTTTCTTTTTCACTCGCACCAGCATCTTTTCATTCGAGATTTATCTCGTTTATAAATGTTCTCAATTTTTCAGTTCAAAATCGCTTTTAACTCCTTCAGTTTTTTGATTTTTCTTTCATGTTTTTTTTTTTTTTTTCAGTTCAGTACTCAGGTTCGAAGATATTTCGAGATGCTTTGGTATGGAGCCATTCGATTTACTAACGAAATCTAATTTCTTTCGAAATCTGGACGGAACAACAGATTTTCGTGCTTTTTACTCTCTGTTTATTTTTTTTTGATAATGAAAACCAAAAGAAGGCTAATTGAGAGCTAATTTTACGATATTCGAAAAATCAGTGTTATTTTTCATTCATTAATCGTCGACTAACTTGAATTTTTTTATGATTTTCAAAATTTATTTATGCTCAGAAGAAAAATATGAAAAAAAAAAAAGTATTGTGTATTTAGCGAGCAAGCTTTCGGATATTAATATAAATTCGATAAAGGAATAACCGAGCTCGAGTCATCGATGCGAATGGATAATTCGCGATTAGCCGATTTTCATTCGATTCATATGTACGCGAGAGGTAGCTGGACCCCCCGAAGTGATTTCCATTCGCCACCCACTGTCGAATCTCTCCGTTAGCCACATGTGGTTTTCATGTGTCGGGCATGAAATAAAAATAAATAAAAAATCAGTGTTCCAGTTCACCGATTGCAATTTTGCGATTTTTTTTTGTTCCTCAGAAAATTCAACGATCGTACGATGAATGTCAATTTTTTAAATTGCTTTTTTCAGGCGATTGATACTCTTCGATAAAAACTTGCAACTTTCAAGTGTCAAATTTCCGTTTGATCAAAAATCGTTATTTTCAAAAAATCGTTAAACTTTTATTCTCGCTTTTATTCCAAACTTATTAATAAATCGTGACAAATCTTTAGCTGGCTTCTGCACCTTTTTTGCACCTTCGTTTTTTACATTCCTGCGCTAATATGACAAAATTTAAATTTGAAAATTGAGAGAGAATGAAACTCAAAGTTCATTTTATTGAGGTTTTAATTTATCCGCGAATATTAATAGAATTTTGGAGCTAATGAGTATTCCACAAATCAAAAAAGCCACGAATAATATGAATGTTCGTTAGAAAATGATAATTTTTACTATTAATTCATTCACAAAAATATGAAAATGTACACCATCGCTGATTAGTTGATCGAGTTAAAATTTTTCTTTCTGATTACAATTTTATTATTATCATATCAGTTTTTAAATTTGTGCCGCTACTTTTTTTTTTTTTTGCGCATGGAATATGGTATAATTCGATTGGGACACTTTGAGTTTCGTAACAACAGACAAAATGGTTAAGTGGACAATTGAATTAGTTCATACGAATGTTTTTCGTAACAAAAGAATATTTTTGTATCGACATAATAAGTGAATTAGTTAGAGTAATAATAATGATATCGTGTAAACTGAGAAAATGATGCGTCGTTCGATCGAAAGCGTCATTCTGACGCATGAAAATTGCCCAAAGGGATGCGCAAACCATGATCGAAGTTCCATCCGATCGGAGTCTACCGAAACTGCCCGTCGAATAATATATTCATAGCTTCCGGATGGTTGAACGTGTCTCTCGCTTTATCTCTCTTTCCCTCTTTCTCTCGTCCCGTCTCATGACCACGGATCTCTCTTTTCGAAACCATCCCCGTGGCTCGCGTGTCCCATTCGCCATTCCATCGGGCATTCGGCCCATCCGCACGTAAATAGGCTATCGAACAATTATTCCAAACGCGTTCCGCACACTTTCAATATTTCTCTCAAGTGCAGCATCCCTTTGCCATTTTAAATATTTTTTCAATATTTTTTTTTTTTTTTTTTTTTTTTTTCATCGGTTTTTCCATCGAAAAACTCATTTTGGAGATCCGTTTCACAATTCAATTATTTTTTTTTTCTCTTTGACGACAAAAAAACAACATCGATTAGCAGCTTCATTTGTTTAGTCGATTTTCATTCCAAGTTCGGTCTTCGTTTGTTAGTTTCTAATTCATTCCAAAAATGTATTTTCAATTGTGTTTACGGTGAATCATTTTCAAGATTTTATTCGATACGATTCAATTTTATTTATACAATCGAACGAAATATAGAACGCTGGCCTGAAAGCAAATAAATTTTTTATTATTGGAATCGTTCATTCGATCGAGATTTTTTTTTTTTTTTTCATCATTTCGTTACACTTTGTCCAAAGTGATCTTCATTGAACTCCGAATTTTCTTATCTCGCTTTCGTTCCGATTTGAATCTCGTTAAGAGCGATCGAGTGTACGAGAAGATTAAGACGTTCGCGAGAGAATCTGTCTACGCTTATCGAGCCGCAATTACATCGAAATATATATTTTCTTTCAGTGTCTGAAATATCGTACGGAAGGATAAAATTCGAAATGTAGTCTGACCGATCGAGAATTTATTTACAGGAAAACATGGCTCTACGAGACTGAAAAAAACGAACTGGGAGTAAAGAAAAAAAAAAAAGAAAAAAAAAAAAAAACGAAAGAGAACAGGATAAAAAGAAATGAAAAAAAATAAACGGGGATCTGGCAGGAAAGAACATTTTTTTCCATCTCTTTGCCTCTTTATTTTCTCGTGGCGAATCTCGCGTTTTTCTTTTCCTGTTAAACGTAGCTAAGAGGTAAGTCTGCGAAGAGGGGTGCAGGGGGGGAGTAGAGGAGGGGGAGTAAAATGTTCCTTTGGTTTCCGGGGTAGAAAAGGAGGAAGGTGTTCGAGTATATGTGCTCTGCTGATCATTATTTTTGCAATAAAAAAAAAACCCCCATCCTCTTGCGTTCCACCATTTTTAAATGCTTCTTTTTTCATTGTTTTCATTTTTATCCCTCTCTCGACGCAAAAAAAACGTGAACGACGATGAGTAAGTGCAAAATTATTTTTAAAATATTTACCTAACAACGTTAGCCTGAAAGCTGACCCAGTGTATATACGTCTTCGTACGTTGTGTACATAAACGTGATGAAAAAAAAAAAAAAAAAAAAACGAAACAACCCTTCGTAAATAACCCTCCCGAACCGGACCAAAAGAATCGTAAATGGCGAACTTCGTTTTTTATACAACTTTGAAGCATTATTTTTTTCGTCCCTTCCTTAAAAACCCTTTTGCAACAGTTTTTCAGGCTATGGAACCCTCAGAAACAACCCTTCGTCCCCATCGAACCAAGTTCTCGTGATAAATTCTTATGGGAACGAACCCTCAACCACCATAACCCAAGTTTCCCTCCTGGTCTTCGAATCCCCCCCCCCTCCCTCCTTCATCGCCCTTCTCGGTCAGCCTTAAACGAGAGATTTCATGTTTTTCATCCTTTCCCTGATGTTTGGATATTAATGATAAGAATAATGAAGTTAGAACTATAAGAATTCAAACTTTGCTTCGATCTCTGATTTATCAGGCGCGAGGATCGAATGCTCTTTGCCATTTTTTCGCATCCCTCGTTCCGCAGCAAGGTCACGAAGCGCGATGCTTCGCCATTTTTGCTTTCTGAGGGTGAGAAGCGTGGGGGAGGAGCTTGAAAAGCTCTTGTACTCTCGAGTCTCTCTCGTTCTACTATCTATAAGTTGGGCTACAAAACGTCCAACTTTTTCAGAAAGCTTTTCCTTCGTAAGAGAGAAAAAAGAAAGAGAGAAGGAAAAGAAGAGATGAAAACGAGTGAAGAGTGGAATGTTGCAGGATCCGAGTAAGAGTGCATGAGAAATTCATCCTCCGCGAAGAGAAAAAGTGAGAAAAAGAAATCAGAAAGGGAGAGAAAAGAGCTTAGATCTCGACCTTGCGAAAAGTAAGCACGAGAGATCGTAAAAAAAAGAAAAGAAGCCTCGAAAAAGTTGAGCTCTGTGCTCTTTCGTCAGAGATGCTCCGGCATCCTCTCTCACTCTCTCTTTTTTTTTTCGTCAGTCCTTTCAATGCACTCTACCTTCAATCCTTTTTTTCCTACTTCCAGTCCTCGACTCTTCGAGAAAACTTTGACTTTTACCAATTTTACTACTTTCCCCGATTTCCCGACCAGACTATAATTACGATTCTTCTGCGTACTTTTTTTTTCTCGAGTGATCTTCGACTTCGAGATTTATTTTTCTGTCCCACAAATTGCCGCATTCTTTTACTTGTCTTTACATCAACCAAACCAATAAACAACGCAAAACGAATCAATTCGAAAATCCCAAATGCTCTATATAAAGTGACAGATGTTAGATCGGACACCATAAAAACTAAAAAATTCTCCCGGAAGTTTCCACTGTTAATTCATCCTTTTTCGTCAAATAAGTAACAACATTTTCTTGAGATTTTGCTCCAAAGAGTCGAGTCTGATCGAAATGTTTCTCACCATGAACTTAATTACTCGCGTTTCTCGTAAGAAAACGAGTCCGAAAAGTATGAGAGAGAGAGAGAGAGAGAGAACCGAGAAATGAATATAAAAAAAGAGAGAGGAAGAGATTCGCAGCTTCCCTCCATTTTACCACGGTTGTGGCGTTTCTCTATCAAGGCTTTTTCCACTATATATATATCTATACAAATTATATTTACATTATATATGTATATGTATATATAACCTACATATATCCACCTGCGAGGAAGACTTACGAGATGGGGTTTCAATTTGCCGCGGGGTGCCGTCAGGCTGCGTTTAACAACTTTTTAATGGGCGTAGGGCGACTAGCTGCTGCCGTTGATGTCCTCGTATATATATATAGATATCTATTTTATATAAGGGTTTGAGGTTCAAGCTCTGCCGGATTCTCTTCTCGTGCTAGACTTTGCTTGAACCTCGCGACGTAGACAACCTTCCTCAGCAGCTCTATATACGAGAGAAAAGCCTCTGCGATAACAGTTTCCTTATAACGGGTGTCATCCCTCAAACGATTCCCAAATAAGGCGAATGGATCCTTTCGAACTCGAATTTACAATGCATTCGAACGATTCTGATAATGTCGATTTTAAATAATAATAATAATAATCCGAAAAACGGTTATTGAATTATTCGAATAGTTCGATTGGTAGAACAAGAGTTAAAATTTGTTCAAGTTTTATTGACGAAATTAGAAAACTCAACGAAAATGGTGATGGATGACATAAAAATTCATGTTTGCCTGATACTATTGCAGATACAGGATCATGACGAGAATCCTTCAAGGTGTTTATTAATCGACAATCAGCGGAGAAAAAGGGAGAGGGGGGAGTCTATTTGGCGCGCGCGAGCCCGGGAAATCGTCACGCAGGTGTAGGGACTGAACGCGTCGAACGTGCGATGATCGATTTTTCGCACAAATGTGTGTATACGCTGCACGCGTCGTTCGACACGTACTCGTGAATATTGTGCTCGATACGCAGTAGGCATTAATTTGTAGAATCTTTTTTTTATTGTTGCATTGTTTGTTTTGTATAACAGATGAAATATAAGGGGCGATAAAGCCTTGCGGATATGTGATTGGAAAATGGGAAAAACGGTACGAGGTGGAGAAGATTGTTTTTCGGTGATTAATTAACTTTTTTTGTCATGAATATCAGCTTCAATTTGACACTTGCACAATTTCACAACTTTTTCTACTTCTTCTTCTTCCATTCTTCCTTCCATCTCCCTTCCTTTCTCTCTCTTTCTCTGCCCTCAGAGTGTAACTCCGACTGTCCTCTTCATCATTCTGCTGAACGCTATACTTGTATTTCAATACTAATACTTACACAACGCGCTACAACCTTCCCAACCACCCTTTGGAACCAGCACCAGCACCAACACCGAACATCTCAACCTCCGGTTCTCTTCGTGTGCACCATCTCCACCTCTCTCTCTCTCTCTCTCTTCCCCGTTTTCTCTTCATCTCTTTCTCTGTCCGTCCGCACCACAAAACCTTTACATCTATATCTTCGGATATCTGTATACCACCGTATTTTGCAACAGGGTGTCACAAAAGCCTTGAAACACGTTGGAATACCTTAAAAACAAAATTCCACAAAGAAAAGTCTTTGGGCATTTTTCGTTCCGATGCACCGTTGCCGAGATATTCGTTAATTAGATATGAGGTAGTCCGGCGCAGCGGTGACAAGTGGGAGTGGCTAGCGCGGTGCTGGAAGCGCTCAGCCTATTGCGGCGTAGAGGGCGGGCTCCCCCCACTCCGCGCTTTCTACCAACATCATCGCCGATAGGCCGCACACTAATTAATCAATATCTCATCAACGGTCAATCGGAGAGAAAAATTTTCAAGAACTTTTTTCTTCGGAATATCGAGATCTGTCAACTCGTGAATTCTCAAAACTCAGTATTGCGACACTCGATATATAAAGGGAAAAAGAATGTCTCTCTTCGTTCCTCGCAGTCTCCCTACGCCCTGCCTAACCCAGCACACAGCATCCGCGTTCTGGAGCAGCTCTCGCAGCTCTCGTAATCGCATTTGACGTCTCTACGTTTTTGTTTCAGAGCAGTACGTGACGCTCCCGCTAGCGAGCGCGCGGGAAGACTATATTTCTCTGTCACTCTTTCTTTTTTTCTCCTCTCTTTTTCTCTTCAACGAAATACGCATCCACGTTCACGAATATATATATGTACTAACAGTCGAGAAAAAGTGTGAGAGAGAGAGAGAGAAAGCAAAAAAAAGGCAAAAAATAGGGGCTGGTAAGGCGGTCGAAGGAAAGTCGACAAGCTGAGAGGCCGACAGAACTCGAGATAGGGATGAAGAGCACGAAGCTCGGAGAAGGGAGGATGAGAGAAAAAAAATATATATAAATACGTACATCGCTATACATATATATTCATCCCTTATCTATCTATATCATCATATATATATATCTATGTATACAGAAAAAAAGAGATGAACGCGCGATGGAGGATAGAAAATGAGGCGAGAAGGTAACCGGCGAACGTCCGGCTCGTGTGTTCATCCGATGATTCGCAGAGACGGGCAAAAATGTTCTCCGTGACGACGAATCTTTGGTTCTTTTTCCTGGATATAAATTTCTTTTTTATTTCCATTACGACCGTTGTATCGTTGATAAAAAATGAAAATTAATGGTTCATTCAGAAACAATTATTAGCGCTATTTTTTCTTATCGATTTCACCGAAAATGAATAAATGTATCTATACGTTGATGATCATGAAAATGAGCCTTTTTTATTGTTCCAAATTTGAACACCGAGATAATACGTATTTTCGGATTGAAATCGCCGAGAAATATTAATTCAATGGTTAAATAGGTGAGTCCGCTTTTTCAGTGAAATATTCATCGCTGCACGAGACTCTCAGCTTTGGGGTTTTCCCGTTCATAGGGTCATCCGAATAGTTGGAGAGGCGCGTCGCCGGCCAATTGATTTGGCGCACGTGCCGACAATAAAACCACTTGGTAACACCGTGGGTGATTTAAATACTCCCGTACCCATATAGATATGAACTTTAACGTATAACTATACTCCTGTATTACAACTCGAAGTACTTCCCTCGTTTATCGGATCGAATTATCCTAAAATCCAAATCGTGAAATTATATGATTCTACAAAAAAAAAAAACACAAAAATTAGAACATGAATATTTTCCGGTGATCCGTTGAATAAATTCGTAACAAATACATGAGAAATGGATGCAAACGAATTTGTCTAAAGTCAAACCGATTGAATTTATTGCAAACTGTTGAATTCGGATTGGGATTAAAATACAGATAATCGCTTCGTTCATAATCGAGCGAATCTTATACTTTCAATTACGATCGATTCGATCGTTTCTTCTTGTTGAAATAATAAACAAATGGATCGATCTTTAACTTTTCTTTTTTTTTTCTGACACTTTTGAAGTACGTGAGTAAAATTCAGAGAGAAATGAGCTTCCCGATAATTGATCTTTGACGTGACGTTGTAATTTTATCGCGAGCTTTTATCGGAACTTTCCATTGAAGCCTTTTGGTCCCTGGACGACGTGTATACGTCTCGAAAATCGTACGTTCTCGACTCGAAGAGAGTCTCGGACAGATATACCAACGTACACTTTGACGTATATAGTTACACAGATATATATCCATGTATGCGTATATATGTGTGTGTGTGTGTGTGTGTGTGTGTGTGTGTGTTTAGTTGAGTGAACATCATACCGAACCCCTCGAGAAGGCAGACGAGCACGCAGATCAAAGCTGGCAAATTCTAGCGTACCATACTAGGCGGAAGCGATTCGTGAGAGGGTGCAAAAAGAGCGAGAGAGAGAGAGAAAGAGAAAGAGCGAGATACAAACCGAGAGAAAGGGAGCAATAGGGGTGCCTCTATTCGCGGGGGTGACATATCGGCGGGGCGTGGTCCAAATCTGTCACACTGGCCACACGAGCCAACGAATATTCTTTCTGCTACGTTGAAAAGCTTTTTTTTTTTTTTTTTTTTTTTTTCTACTCATTCGTCACATATTCAAATGTGTCGAAACACGAGCATTTTTTATATCGACATTTCTTGAGCATGTATTATCATCAGATATCTGGTGCAGGAAATATTTATAAATTTTGTTACATTTTTTAAAAACATATTTTCAAGTGATGCTCTTCAGTTTGCTTCTCAATTGTTCGCTTCAGATAAGATATTTGATGAAATAAAATTGCATCCAGTTTCTATGGTTCGTTTTCATTTGCAAAGTTACTTTTTTCCGGATTCGTTTGTATCCGTTCTAGCTGAGAGCTCGGTAATAAGTTGACATAAATTGACAGAAAGAAATGTTGAAATAGGCAGTTAAAGTCGAGTGGAAGAGAAACCGAAAAGTAGCTGCGATAATAGAGCTAGTTTTATACATATGGAACGGTGTTTTATCCGGGATTAATCCATCTAATCTTCATCCCTCGATCTACCCCGGGTGGTCTAATGTACTCGATAGTTCTTGTTCAAAGGTTATACTTTGATCGACGGGAGATTCGAGAGCTCGGCTCTCTATTCCACAACAGCCTCGTATACAAATACAGCGGTTTGACCTTATAACCCACGTGTGAGCAGCCATGAATATATATTTGTAGACATTTTTTGTTTCTTTCAAATAACTTTTTAGAATTCAAAAAGAGTTAAAAAAAAAACAAGAATGAATCGACGTTTAATTAATGGCGATTTGATCCACTAAGTCTGGATGTCTATTATATATTTTTTTGAACCTCCGACGACGACGATTGGGCGTTTAAAACGACCCCAATCTTCTCCTCTCATTAAAAAACGTCTCTCGTATGCGATAATAATATTCAATTATGGATTATTCTCTTCATTTTTTAATAACGAAGATAATGATGTTCGACAAAGTCGTATCCAGTGAAATTGTAATAACAAAAACTGTATGAAAGAGAAAAAAAAAGTTTTGAGAAAATACCAGAAAGAGGATTTTTTTTACCGAAAAATATTGGGATAGTTTACGACTTCGTTGTAGGGATATAGGGTTAATCGAGTTGTCTTTGAAAAATGGGTTTCTGTTCGAATTTTTGATTTTGAAAAAAAAATGTTTTTTTTTGTTTTCGTGTAATTTTGCCATTCGGTAACGATCGTTCGCGGAAGAGTGCATTTTCGTGTGTTATTTTACTGATACAAATGAAAAAAAAAATAATAATCCAATTATTTTTCAATTCGAAGCTATGCTCCAATTAACCGTAAAATAAATCCTTTTTTTCCAATCCTCTCGTAACGACATATACTGGAAAGTAATATTTTTCATTTCCAACGATTCTGAATCGAGGCAAATTTTTTTTTTTTTTTTTCTTTTTCGAAGCATGTTAAATATGGATGATGGTACGGAGTTTATTTGAATTTCGAAAAAAAAAAAAAAAAATGTATCTCTGGCTTTCGTCGGTGAAATTGAGCGATTGGACGATGGTTACTCGGGTTTGATGTAGCTCGAAAATTCCAATTGCGCTCACGGTATAAACGCTTTTTTCGTTTTCTTTTTTCGTTCCCTTTTTTTTTTTTTTATCTTTTTTCATTTCGTGCGCCGCGGATGAATCGAAATATTCGGGCCAAAAATTTGATAATCATTCACGAATGTGTATCGACTCGAATGCTCACTCGTGCAACGTCGAAACTCTCCGTTATACAAAATATATATTTGAATCCATGCCTGTATACGTTTGTATATGACATATATATATATATATATATATTTATTTATATCTGTATATTGCGAGTGTGTGCTATGGAATACGACGACGAAATTCAATTCTCGCGAAGCATTATGGGATATTCTCCCGAGGATATTCTCAGACGACTCGGATGTCTCAATAGAGTGAAATATCTGAATCTTCGTCCCCTTTGCCTTCTATAAACGCGGCTCGATGTAATTCTTTTTTTCTTTTTTATTTATTATTTCTCTTCATTTCGAACTACGCTCTATTCTTATTTCATGCGTAAACTTTCGAAAAGATAAAACATTCGTATTATTCTTGTTTACAAATGAGAATTGTATGTGAAAAATTCGTAAGACGCACGCATCGGAAAATAATTTATTCGATCGTTTTCACTAATATTTTTGATTCGAAAGATTGTCTGCTCAATTCTTCATCCTCGAAATTTGTAACCAATCAGCGGATTTTGAAAAAAAAAAAAAAAATTATATCCATGTGAAAACAAAAAAAGAATCATTTCAGTTTTAATAATTCACAGATGATTTTTCTTTGATTCGAATTCTTTCCTGATTCCGTGATTGAGAAAACATTCACGTACTAAAATGACGTTTGTGAAAATGTTTTTGAAACACTAGAAGTATTTTGGGGACATAAAAAATGGCGTGCATTTGAAAAATGAATAAGTTTGTATTCGTTTTTTACTTCGAATGATTCTCTTGGAAAAAAGACTAATTATTGAATCAATTGATTTTTTCTTCATTACTTGTTTTTGTTTTTTTTTTTTTTTTACTGAGAAAAGAGTAGTTAAATTTTTTTTTTCGACGCGTATGCTCGTAAAAAGTCCGGGAACGTTTGAAAGACGATGAAGCCGTCGGTGGGAGTACGATGGACAATGGGAGCGTTCGAGACCTCAATGGTGAATATTCGGTTTTGAATTGGCCCGCTTTTAACACGTTTAGTTCATTGTCTGGCAAATTACAGTCTGTAGATAAAGTGGCACGCGCTCATGGGCGTTCTGTTTTCGTGAAGATTTCAAAGAATCATCCTGGACTTTTGACTCACAGTTTTTATTTGCCACGCGTTTGAAACTCGAACTCGTTTTCCCTCGATAATAGACGTACGAGTCACGATTTTGCCTTTTATCTTTTTTTTTTTTTTATATGTAACTCCCCATCGTTTTATCTGACGAATAGGAACCACTTATTATTGAATTAAGGATTGGTAACCGGTGTTAAAAATGTATAAAAAAACAAAACACAAATTTAACGACAATAAAGTAAATTAAAAATGCTTCTGATTATTAATTCAATTCTTAATGAATTTGTTGAGTAAAAAAATTGATTTTTATAACGACGTTAATTGTGCATTATTCAGTTCCTGACAATCAAAGTTGATAATTGAAAAATAATAGTCATAAAAACAGAAGAAACAACGATTAAACGTTAAATAATTGACAAACCGTTTTTCCGTGGCTCTTTTATTGAGTAAACGAAACTGGAAACTCTCGTACAAGAGAGGAGAATTGAATTCTTGCGAATCTCGAATACATTTTCCCCTTTTCGTTTACATTTCCATAATTCTCCCTAAAATTTCTCTATATACGTATAGATACATGGATGTATTTACACATTCAACAGTTTCGAAGGATTTTTTTTTTTTTTTTTTTTTTTTTTTTTTTTTTTTTTTTTTCGTATTATTTCAGAGAGGGATTTTTTTTTATGGATCCCGAATTCAGTGAAGTGTATTAATGTTTGTATGACTGATTGCCGAAAATTCAATAGCAAACAAAATGGATCATTGTGCCTCGGAGGCGAAAACTTATTCGTGAGATAATTGGAGTTTGGAAATGACAGAAAAAATGATTTAAAAAAAAAAACGCATGAGTGACGCTCCGTTTTTAATTGTATTTTTTTTTTTTTTTTTTTTTTTTTTTCAATGACACATGCAAGAGGAATGAGAATCGAGGAGATTTCCAACGAAATGTCCTTTACTGCAACTATACACATAAACATACATATGAAATATACATGTGTGTAATATGGAAAGAACCGAGGATGCGGGTGTACGTTACAATCGAATCCCGAAAAAGGAAAAAGAATTAAAAAAGCTATCTGCCACGAGATGATGGAAAGAACGGGCGAGGGAGAAAGAGAGAGAGAGAGGGAACTAGAAGTTGAGAATCCCGCCTCCGTTTTCCTCCCCCTCGACTCACTCCTTGCGAAAGTTTTCGTTGAGAAAAGAGAGGGATGAAAAGAGAGACGGATAAAGATCGAGAGAAAGAGGAAGAGAGAGAGAGAGAAAGAGGGAGCAAGTGAGGGTTGAAAAAAACGTCGATGTGAGTCAGAGTCGCCCTGGTATACGTGGATGGTTGAAACAGGGGGTGGTAACGAGAAGAGGGTTTGGAAAGCGAGAAAGGGAGAGAGAGAAAGAGAGAGAGTCGTCTAGTTTTCCCGTTGATTGTGATAGTAACATTGTTTCAGTAGTAGTTTCATCGACGAAGACGATGAAGAAAGATAGCGAATGTGTTTGACTCGTGGGATGAATTCGTGTTGGAGTAATGGTGAGTATGCTCGATGATAAAGCTCTTGGTTGATGCCCGTTGCCGTCCGATCCTGTGGGGTTGAGCAGGGAGGCAAGAGGGGTTGTGAGGAGGGAGGGTGGTTGGTTCGTTGAAAAGAAAATCGCTCGCGGAGGTCTATTTTCCAGAGGAATTTTCATTGGACAGACGCCATGTTGATGGCCGGGGGTAAATCACCCTTTCGCGAGTGTCTCCGATTGGTCGTCGCCGTGGCAACGCTTGGTGAACGGGGCCAATGGGGGTTTGAGAGCCAGGGCTCTGCTACCGCCACATCGCAGCCTCTTCATCAACGAAGGGAGTAAGAGCGAGGGTCGGAAAGAGAGAAGGAGAGAGAGAGAGCGAGAGAGAGAGGAAGAGAGAGTGAGATAAATGTGTAGATATTAGAAAGAGAGAGGTGGCGAGTGAAGGATGAGAGAAACGTCCACCCCTAGCACTATGTGTACAACATCCCCGTTCTAGGGTCCCCCAAGTCACCGGGATAACTGCATTTCGCGGACAGAATCCCACAAGAACTCACGGCGAACGGTGCCCCCATCAACGTCCTCGCTGTCGTCGTCGTCGTCGTCATCATCATCCTTCACCGTACTAACGTTCTCCAACACGAATCGCGCGGTTTTCAAGCAATTCATCCAGTCTCACGGACCATGATATTTGTCCTACTTCGATCGCGCCACGAGATCTCGGTTTCATCTTAATTGAAAGAAAAGATAAATAAACACCCCCTATTCACGCCCCTAATCCCGTTCTTCCTAATCGATTATCTTGTTCTTCGGGTGGATTCTTAGTTAAAATATAATCTTTAAATCGCGTCAGACATCGAAACATCCTCGTAAACCTCAAAAATCAACATTTTTTCAACGCCTCCAGCTAAAAACTCGCTCAGACGCCGAAATACTACTAACCACGTCCTTCGTTTCTCTACTACTTTCGCCTCCGCCTCCCCCTCCCCCCTCCCCCGTTTTTCTCCTTAACCCCCCCGCAGATTTCATTCCTAATTGAATCAGACGGAATAATAAGATTTGAATTTGGAATCGGTGCCAACGGTGCGCGGTGAACACGCGAATATACCTTTGCGTCCTGTAACCAACGTCCGGGCTCTTTGCTAACAATCATCGAGTCCCCTTTGAATCCATCCAACGCGGTTCACCTCCGTGGGCCACGCGATTCTCGCGACGGAGGATCGCGACCTCCAAACAGGTCCTCCGATCATCTCTTTCTCTCTCTCTCTCTCCCTCTCTCTTTCTCTCTTCCCAATTTTCCAATAATCCCTTGTTTTTTATCACCTTAAGAGTCTCAATAATTATCTCATCTTTTATTTTTCGTTAAGCCGCCCCAATCTCATTCCCCATAAACGACTTTACGCCCCGGAGGAAAAGTGCACACGGACTCTGATCCAGCGAACAAGTGAAAGTGACTTATTGCCGAGTGTTTCGACACGGACTTCCCAAGGATTTTTCACGTTGTTCAAGTGTTTAACCACGCATCAGTTAACGAATGAGACTACTCGAAGGAAACGATTGTGTGATTCTTCGCCAGCGGACTTGAACGAAAGTCCATCGATAACACCAGAGTTCCTACCTACAGTGCGTTTTTTTTCTCCCCATGACCCAGTTTTTCATCCACAAAGGATAACGTTCGTACGCCAGCTTTGGGAAACAATAAACATCAACGATCTTGACCCCCAAGAGTCCTCAGGCTCTTCTCGTCCATCCAACCGGAAGTAAGCTCTCGAATCAATCAACAATGTCTTCATAAGACGTTAAAACAGACATTTTCATAACGCTGACCTCAACAAGGTCACACCGGCATCATCCTGGCTAACGATTTGTCCGGTGGTAGCGGACCCGGTGGCGGTGTGGGTTCTGTCGGTAGCACCGTCGGTGGTGGTGGTGGTGGTGGTCTTTCCACGACCGCCCTGAGCCTCGATCATCAACAATTCAATATTTTTCCCGCCATATTCAGCAGACAACTTAATTTTTCTGCGGCTGCCGCTAATTGCGGACAAAACAAACTTATGGACGAATTAAGGCCTAATCTCGGTCTACTCGGTGTTGGCCTCGTTGAGAACGATACCTTTCACATTAATCATAATCAAGAGAAAAGAAAGTGCAGCAGCGCCAGCTCTAATGAACAGGACTTTGGCCTTTATGGCGTACATCAGGGACTCGAATCCAGTCCACCCACAACTGCTACGACACCTGGACGCAACAGCGTCGGAAATGCCAGTAGCGTCGGTGAGCATTTATACGGTTAGTTTTGCCCACGATAGAGCTCCTTCTCGTCGCTAATGTCACGTCGATAAAATTCTCTTTTTATCCACTCTCTTTATACTCCATTGATAAAAACGAGGCTCAATCTTTTTCTGGGAAAAAATAAAAAATCAGAATAATATCGAATTGTCTGTCGATCATCTGGAGCTCCAATTCATAAGCTTCATTATTAACTGAACATTCGAGTTACCAAAATACCACGAAGAAAAGTCTGGATCCTGAGACTCGTTGAAGTCTCGAGACAAATCCATTTCGACACCGGTCTCCCGCGTTCCGTTCAATTCAATTTTCGCCTTGACAGTTAATATAAAGCTGTCAACTTGCAGTTCAATTCTTCAACTGACTATGTACATGACTTCAGTCGAAAACCAGACTCCTACGAAGATTTTGACCAAGAAATTCGAACTGTTATTGAACAATGTACGAAGATTAAATTCGAGGATTACTGAGCCATTAGTTTTAGCTTTGATTATTTGAAACCTTCGTGCGTTCATTGACGTATTTTATTGACGTGATTGTGCAGAGAAAGTCTCTTAACTAAGGGAACAACAGGATAAGTTATAATTTATCTACATTATTTATAATATTGTTAAATTTTCAAAAATTGACAATCGATCGCAAATAATGAATATCAATATCTTGGGATTTGATTTAAAAAAGGGAGAAAAAAAAATAGGGATAGGAGAGCCATAGTAAAAATGCGAGAACAAGTGTTACAAAAATGATCAACTTTGGATGCAGGATGATCGAGATTGTCGAATTTTCCGGCTGTTGAATCTCGAGTGTGCTAAATATGTGTGTAGTAATAAAGAACGTGGTCGTGGTACATGTGTCAATTTGAGTAGGGGGACCAAGGGACAAACCATATGGTTGTACCTGTTCTGGACTATTATTATGTTCCGATGGGGCTCCAGAGACTAGCAAAGTCCTTCAGAGAGAGGGGTAGCTTAGTGCGTATAGCAAGGGGGAGAGTGAACGCTAATGTGACAGCGTGCACAAAGTTTCGATTGAGAACTTGATGCTGCGTTCGAACACCCGGCTCTCTCTCTCTCTCTCTCTCTCTCTCTCTCTCTCTCTATGTGTTCAGTTTTCGATGCTTCAGATTTTGTTGCTCGTTGCCCTCCCTCTCTTTATTTTCTCTCGGTCTCTTCTCTGTTCATTTCTCATTACACTCTTTTTGATTTTTTTTCCATTTTATTCCCCTTTTTTCTTCATTTACTTTTCCTGTTCTTTGCTCATTACTATTTCGTACTTTTCGTCCAACGAAAATCAAATGTACGATAATTACGATTCGTTTCGTTCGTCTCAACGAAGATCCTGCCTCTTATTCATCTCGAAATGTTCTCGAATATTATTTTCGGCTTCGTAATATTCTTGTTCTTGATGCTTCTCGTTCACCTTCACGTCTTTATCGTTGCCCAAGATTAATTCTCGAAATAAAAATCTTAAAATTTGATCGAAACGTGATTCCTTCGATGTCTCTATCACGATAAGAGTTTTCAGCGCGAAATAGTCTTTGGCTTATTTTATAAAATACTGGAACCTCTCTTATATATACCTGTCGATGTCGTGTATATACACATAATGTACAGTGCTAGACAGTTCTTCTTCGTGGTTTTCCTCATGTATTATTCTCGCTCCGGTTGGAACGAAATTTGCATAGCTTACCCGGTTCATCGCGAGTGAAAATGCCCCCGAGGTCGGACTTGCCAATTGGCTTACAGATCTCCAACCCCCGGACACATACGCGCATACATTTTCCATCGATGCATACATTTTACAACACTTTAAAAATCTCTTTTTACTCGGAATTCATAATTTTTTATACTTTACGAACAAGTTTGTTCATTTTATACGACAGTTTCGTCAAAATATTTTCGAGTGATGAGACTGTTTATTAAAAATTATTTTTCTACGAGAAAAGCTCGAGACAGCGTCAGATCGCAATGAATTTTCTCGCCATTTTTTTTTTTAATCCTCGAAAGAGTTTGTTCGTTCACAGAACTGTGAATTAGTTCGATTTGATGACTTTTTTTTCCCCCATGAAATTCAACCGGTAACACGGATAATGATAGAAATTATAGAATAATTCGATGAAACTTTGGATCCGCGCTTTTCTTATCTTCGGGAGACGACTTAAGCCGGAAATGAAGAAAAATGGGATAGAAATTTTTTTGTTTTCAAAGGCTGCGGAAATGAGAGTGAATACAGTGGAACGAAACGGAGTTAAGTTTTCCGGATTCATTTCACCGTTCATTTTTAACAGCGAAGATTGAATCTAGTCAAGCCAGCATCGATTGTTGCTTCAATGAGAATATAATTCATTGAAACGATGAAAATACATCGTATTCAACACTTAAAAAAACACCTTTGACTACAGTTTTCATACTAATGAGCTCAACAATTAGAAATCGAGTGAAAAATATATCGGATCAGGCTCATCCAAAGATCAGTCCCGCACTTATTCTGGACAAAATAATTGTAATCCTTTTCAGCTGGCTTTTAAAAGGGCAGCTGGAGAAAAACTCGGAAAGTTATAGTTGAGCATCTTCGTGTACGGTGACAGCCGCGTTGCCAGTCCTTTAAATCAGTCGCTAATTATTTCACCCGACGGTGGTCGAGCATTGACGCGGATGGATTGACAGATGGTCCTTCCGATTTTCGCCTGCGGCGTTAGAGAGAGAGTGAGAGAAAAACCGAGAAAGAGAAAAAAAAAGTGTACGTCCCGTCGGGACTCCATCGAGAATCCTCCTTCTCATCCCTCTTAGCAATTCAAATTTTCAAAGTACTCGAGCACGAAAAAAGAAAGTACTTCTTCGTAGGGGCATCGGTCTTCGATACAAAAAAATGGCAATCTAAAAGGAGATCCGAACCATTTTATTCCAAAAATCTCATAAATTTTTTGGTCAAATTTTTCATAAAGTTCATTGGATTTGAAAAAAAAAAAGAAAATAACTTTGGTATCGTAAATTCCAATAAACAAACGAGACTCGAATGTCGACGGAATTAATACTAAATCATCTGTTAAATGAGACCGCAATGACCCTAAACAAAAAGTCATGCGTGAGCCGGATAATCGAGTCCACAATAAAGCAGTAGGAAGCCTCTGGGAACTTGGCTAAAATTACAAAAATCTTAAAAATAGATAATTCCAAAGCTCATAAAAACAATGGCAGACGGATGATCGCGTTAATTGATCTGCATAAGATTCACGATAAGCGAGAGACGTTTCAGGATGAACTTGACCGAGTTCCTCGGAAGTCGAGACAGATGAATGGGGTAAACGGGACAAGGCGCGTAAAGTGGACAGCATTCATCCTCCAACATTGAATCAGCATGTAACATGATTAGGTCATTAACGCCCTAACCGAGTTAGCATAGTGCGAGGGACTTGAAACTCCGTCTCGCTTTCCTCTCTCTCTCTCTCTCTCTTGGTCTCTTCATCCCTCACCAGGACACTATTGCCCTCTTGTCTTTGCGCCTGTCGCGAGTCCTTCGTAAGCGTTGTGGCTACCCAGGTACACGTGAAGTTGGATTCCAACCGACGGAAATTCAAGACAAAGTTTCACCTTCAATCAAGAACGTATTTCTAGTGAAAATGTCAAAAATATTTGATTCTCCACGGACTCTGGCCTCGTTCGAGTCTTTAAAATAAAAAAAAAGTTTTTTTTTTTTTTATCTAGAGAAAAACAAATTCCGGAATATTTGATGGTTCATCGCTCGATTTAAAATCTATTCGTAAAGCAATTAAAAACCATCGATTACGTCGTAATTTTTCTTTTTTTGATTTAGGGGCAGAGGGTGCCTTCAAGAAATTGAAACCGGAACCCTGTACGGCGAGTCCCCACATTGGCCACACACCAACCACAGCTAGCTGTCCTACGCCTGCACGACGACGGCACAGGACTACCTTCACCCAGGTTAGCTATTTATGGAAATATATGGACACGTTTTATCTTCGTATGCAAAAAAAAAAAAGGGTAATCGCCCAAATATAAACGAATGATAACATGTTTGAGGGTGAAACGAGGGTAGAAGGATTGGGATCCTTTCGTTCTTTGCAAATCTTTCGATTCGACATTGAATCATTGATGATAAATAAACTGATAATTATTTATAATTTATCGATTGCTTGTCGCTTGGTCGAAAAATTACGAGACTCTGTACGATATTTACAGTTATTTATTCATTTCTAATGTCTCTTCGAGGACGATGACTATTCAGAATTTCATAGTCACTTAAAGAGAGAGAGAGAGAGAGAGGGAGAGAGAGAAGAGAATAGAGCTTCAACGTGGATTCCAATTGTTTCGCAGGAGCAGCTGGCGGAATTGGAATCGGCGTTCGCGAAATCCCATTATCCGGACATATACTGCAGAGAGGAATTAGCGAGGAGCACCAAATTGAACGAGGCCAGAATCCAGGTGAGTCGCGCAAATTTCTCTCTCCCTAAATTTATATACGTATAGTATATATATATATGCGAAGGTATGTGTGTGGATGGTAGACGTGATACCGGAGCTTCGAGCTTTCTGTCTCGTTACAATTCCAGTGACGAATAATCTGTGTACGAAAAGCGGTAACACAAGAGAGTTCATTATTTCAAAAATTCTTCTAATATTTTTTTTTTTTTTTCCTTTCCTCATTAAATATTATTTGATTAATTGAAGAACTAAATAAATGATGTTTTTTTTATGTGAAAGCAATACAGAAAAGTCATTTTATTTTGATTTCTCGAAGAATTTTGTTTTTCCAATGAATTTTTAATTAATCTGTGATTAGGTTTGTGTTTTGATCGTGATTTCGATTGAAAAAAAAAATGGCTTTTCGTTGAAAAATTTTTCGTTAGACATGGAATCAATTTTTTGAAACTGAACACCGATCGATTGCCTGTTTTCAGTTCCATAATACTTTCAATACGAACGAATGGATACCCTCTCTGTATAGATATATATATATATATTTATACGTATAGCCAAAAATTTCACTGAGCGGACTACGATTTCAATTTAGGAATGCTATTTCGAACTGGTGACTCGATTAACGCAACATCGAGGACCATACACACGAAAAAAAAAGAAAAAAAAAAGATAAAAACGAATCCTGGCTTTGACGATTTTCGTAGAGCGCGCTTTCGCATCCAGGGGGATGGTTTTTTTTTTTTTTTTTTTTTTTTTCTTCAACCAAGCAACGGTATTCAAAGCGTGTGCATCAAGCTTCGATGTGCCCTATTTCACTTTTTCCTACAAACGTTGACTCTTTTCGAGAGAAAATTTTGTTTGAAATTCAAGTATGAAAGATTCGCTCCGCTGTGACCCAGAATCTTGGAATATAAATATTACGGTTTCGTGTTGAAAATGACGAGAATATTTAACAATTGACTTTTTATTTCTGAAATTTCTAAAAAATTCTCATTTATTTTTCATTCTTTTCGTGATATATATATATATATATTTTTTTCAATTTTTTCATTTTCACATTTATTTTGCATTTTTACACACGAAATTTAGCTCTTATTTACGTATTTTTTGATGTACATATATTTTTCTTTTTTCATCGATCCATTCTCGTTGCAACCTAATCATACTTCCTTTTCTATTCTCCTCCTCTCATTGTACTACTCTATTTTCGTTTTTTTCTTCTTTATTTTTGGGGTGACTCATTCGTCGTAGGTAATTCAATGAAGGACTCAGTGTAGGGCTCGTGGAAAATTGAATTACGAGCGCAAATGTCGATTCAAGATACACTCGCTGCTAGCCCCGAGATCCTTCCACGTGTCCTGTCACATCTCTTCGTTCTTCAATCCTCTACCCGAGAGGGTGCATTTCCTACAGAAGCATTTTTACCATTTTGTTTTTTCTATTTCTATTCTTCGTGCTACGAGAGATCGTGAAAAATGTGCTCGAATTTGGCTACGTTTTTTTTGTTCAAACGCGAATCATTTTGTTATCGTTGATCGAAACATTCTGTTCTCTCTCGTTATCGAAATCTCGTTCTCGTGGCTTTTTTTTTGCTTTATTTATTACAATTTCGATGCTTCGTTGAGGTCAAAAAATGTAGCCAATCCTCGGTCATATTCGCACTCCTGAAATTGAAACATTTCGATTGTTCGAGGAGTTACGAATTTAAATAAAAGCTGCAGAATCGGTTTCAACACTTTCGCTTTTCCGTACGATTATCCAAGTATTTTTTTCAAGTTTTTACACCTATTTTTCATCAACCGAAATTGGATTAGGTCACAAGTCGCGAAATTCGTCATTCGAGCTTTTAAAAACACCCGGATACCATAAAACCGATGATTTTTTTTCTTTTTTTTCGGAATATCGATTTTTTCATCGTTTCTTTAAAACTACGTAGAAAAATTTCTGAGCGAAGACAAGAAAAAAAAAATAATTTTTTCTCTCGAGTATTTTAGAGAGATTTTTGCAAAAGTATGCTTTCCAAATTGACGATCACGATATTTCGATAACCTGCAAATGTCCAATCGAGTCAAAACATGGAATACATCTTCGGCAGATCATTTTTCATCGTCATTTTGTGAAAAAAAAAAAAAAAAAAAAATGTGTTTTTTGCCTGGTTCTCTGGTACAATTGCCCACGACACTGATACGGATTAAAAAAAAGTTCGCGGTTTTCATGCTTCGGATTCGTAATTCGTACAACGTCAGGCAAGCTGCTCGTCGATTACAAATTTTTTGCTTGCACCGTTCGACTCGATGATACAGAACTGAAAAATAATTATGGATACATTGGTACAGTTTCTTGAAGAATCATTGGAATACGAGTAAAGAATTTCAGAAAACAAAAATCTCGAAAAATGTTCGATTTATAAAAACATGAAAATCCTCACGGAAAATCGATTTTCGGGCAACGATACGGCCTTCAATTGGAGTACTTTACCTGGTACATGATTGATGAAAAAAAAAAAGCACTAACGAAAATGATGTTGACCACAGTGGGTTCGGGGTTTCGCTTTACTTTTAGTTTGCCTTACTTTTTTAATTTTTGATTTTTCTCCCCCTTTAATGAAACCGGAGAGAGGAGGGAGGAGAGGGAAAAGCTCGCAGGTAGACCAAAGCTGTGTTCACAAATTCCGTGAGCGGTACATATTAAAACAGTCGACGCTGCGTTTTCCTCTTTTGATATATAATTCACGGGTGTTGTTTGCGTTAAAAGCCCGGGAACCGCCATGACTTAACCCTGTTAAACTGCGATGCCAAGTAAAACGCGGTTTGCTTTTACGAGCTCCCTCATAAGCAATGCCCAAAGGATCTTTATATATATGTGTGTGTGTGTGTGAATATAGCAAAATGAGGAATTTCAGTCAAAATGTTCGTTGCCGAATCTTCATTTCGGGTGATTTGTAAGAATTTTTTTCCATAATTTTTCCTATAAAAGAAACGAGCAAACTTATTTTATTTTTCCCCTCGAATTCCCAATTTTTTTTTTTTTTTCATTTTCGTATCAAGCTCACTGAAATATTTGTATTTTTTTTTTTCGAATCTCCGAATTCAGACGGTATTTCGTGATCTCGTGTGATGAGTAAATGAGGATGGAGAAGGAGCAGAAAAGTTGAGAAGAAGAAGAAGAAAAATGATAGGCGAAGAGAAATCGTGGAATCCAATCGTTGAGAAAAATGGACGGAGGAGGAGGCGATAGATGGGCTGGCGCGTAGGCTTGTATGTGAGAGTAAGAAAAAAAAAAAAAACTGTGAAGAGAGGAGGAAAAAAAAAAACGAAAAAAGTAAAATAAAGAAAAACGGAAAATTGAGATAAAAGATAGAAAAGAATAGTAGTACTGGGTCGTATAGCGAAGGAAAGAAATAGGGGTTGAAAGATGTTGGGGATGAAAAAAGAAAATGGTGAGAAGCGAGGTTGCGAAGGTAGTAGAAAAATGAAATAAATAGAAGCACAAAATTTATAAAGAAGAAGAGCAGAAAAAAGAACTAAAAACGTTCGGAAGAAGCGAGAAAAAGATCAGAAAATAGAAGCGAAAAAACGTAAAAAAAAAAAGAAGAAGAAATATTGGGAGAAGTGGAAGCAAAAAAAAATATATATATATATAAATAGTACAAGAAGGTCGAGGCAAAGAGGCAATGGGAAAAGTAAGGGGGTGTTGAGATGAGACGAGGGTGAGCGACGATGTACCGTTGGCTGCCATTATATCTGAGCCGCCATTTTAAATTGAATTTTCTCCACCCTAGATAGATCTGAAACGTCTCGTCCTCGACGAGAGCTCAGCGCATCGTGTTCTCTCGCCGAAGGCCTCCCTTTTTCTTTCCACGCTTCTTCTTCTTCTTCTTCTTCTTCTTCCTCGTTTTTTCTTCTTTTTTTTTCTCTCTTCCCCTCTTTTTTTTTTTTTCTTTACCCTCCGACAACATCGTCCTCGAATTCCCCTTGTGATGGATATCTCCCTCATCCAGAACTGGAATTCTTCCCCTTCGAGAAAACGATAGCGCAGACCCGAGATAGAAAAGCTGCACGAGTTCCACAACAACGAAATATTCGCTAAAGACTCGATACCATCTTCTTATACGAATAATAATAATAATTTTCATTGAAAAATAAAACACGAAACTGAGATATTCTCGAGCCCAGACCAATCAACCTTTTTTTCACAGAACCGAGAAATTCTTTTATACGCTAATTAAAATTTTAGCAATTAACACAATGACTCATGATGGAATGAATTGAAAAATTGAGTTTACCGAGAGCTTAACATCGAGATTCTGTCGCAATGAGAACATTTTTTTTTTTAATTATCTTTAAATAGTATTTTTTTTTTTTGAGAAGCAATTATAAGCTTGAATTTGTTTAACGAAAGAATTGAGGTACGAGATAACGAGTGAATTTCGTTCGAACAGAGAGTAAAACATTTGAAATATCGATAAAATCGCTGTGGCTTCGATAGATGAATTAAGATTTTTGCAGTCACCGTAATTTAGCGATGGTAGAGTTGTAATGGAATTTCCTTGGACTCTCAGGATCTTTCTCGGATTCTTCGTCTTCCAAGATTCCTACTGAGAGTTAGTAAGTTAATTGGTAAAAAAAAAAAAGAGAAAAAAAAAATGGGGAGAGGGTGAGAGAAAAGGATTATGAATCGCGAGAGAACGCGGATGGCAAAATTAATAAGAAAAAAGCAAAAAAGAAAAAAAAAGGATGTCGATACTTTCATCGCGGTCAAGTCGGTGAGAGAATAATTCTCGAATCACCGCACAAGAAATCTTATTACCAGAGTTGACTAGTAAGACGAAGAGAAAGAAAAAAAAAATAGTGAAGGAGCGAGTGGGGCTTGCTTCAACGCCAATATCGAGTTACCCAAGTTTTCATTCCATCTTTTCCCTTTTTTTTTTTTCTTTAATTCGCTTTGTTTTTGATTACTGATCGTAAAATTCGAGCTGTACTTGATTTCTCATCCACAATCGGTAGCTCAACTTTCATGTTATCGATAAACAATCATTTTTTTCTCAACAGGCATTAATCTTAGAAGATTTTTCATCCATTTTTTTGCCTCTCGAACATCATATCGGGCCGAATAATAATCTCGTGGTTTCTTCAGCATAAAACGTTACTCGTGTGCCTTAAAAAGGTTTGATTGTACATGATTTTTTTCATTTTTCGATAGCGAAGAGACTGGTCCACCGCAAAGTTACTTTCCATAATAATTTATCGACGAAAAATTATTTCAAGGCATAAAGGTCCGAAAATGAAATGCGTTTCGGAGTGAATGATATCAAGTAAGAAAATAAGCAAATCAATGAATCATAAAAGTTGTCAAAACTCTCGAAAACAAAAATATTTGTAAATATTTTGACAATTGTGAATGAATCGAAGATCCTCGATTCGTAGTCCTTCAAAAAAGCACATTTTATTTTCTCTCCACGAAATACTGTCTAAATACATTATACACGCTCTCGTTCACGTAAATGTATATAGAAAAGTTGAGTGCGAGTGCAGAATCTCACGTAGTGTATGTTTATTGAATTACGAACTCTTAGCTTTCGGAGTTCTTGCATCAGAGAGAGAGAGAGAGAGAGAGAGGGAGGGAGAGAGAGAGAGAGAGTTTTCTTCGGGAATATCTTGAGGGAGCTTTCTCGTTTGGTTAAAACCTTTAGCATCGGTCTATACGCTTTTTAGTCAAGTTTCCATTACGTTTGAAGCACATCGTTCAATTATTACTTGAGTATTCTACTTGCGATCAGGGAAGTTGAAGAGAAAAAAATAAATAAAAAGAAAGAAAAAAAAAAAGAGTTTTTTTTTTTTTTTCTTTCGAACGAGAGAGAAGAAAAATCGACAATTTTTTGGACTCTTCCAGAGGAGAAGATTTTCGTTCTGAATTCGCCATTTTTAGTCGAGGGAAGGAGAGAAAAAAAAATAGAAAAATAGTTACCAGTGAGAGAGAGAGAGAGAGAGAGAGAGTCATTGGGCGAATCCTCGTGGCTGTGGAGCACAAAGACGAGGGGAGAAAACGCCATGTTACCGAGAGAGAGAGAGAAAGAGAGAAACAGAGCGAGGGTGAGTTAGCGAAACGCCCTCGGAACTACTCGACTCCAGGACCCCTGGAAATGTCGATAAAACGTGTCCACCAATGAGCGAGAGACCGGTGACGTCACCGTCTTTCCAACGGCCAATAGCGTGCTGCGCGTGACGTCATCCCTCGCGGGGGCGGCTACCCCTGGCTATATAACCACCCGGCTCGATATCCAGCATACATAAAACATATATATATATATACACGATTGTACATTTTCTCAGTTAGATTTACCATCTAAGCAACCTTTTTCTAACGCGCTTTTATGGCCTCTCATCGAAACTAACTTTTCTCCTATTTCTTCCAATTTTTCGATAAAAATCAGTTTTTTTTTCTCAGCAGAAAAATCATGAAAAATCATCGAATTTCACACAAATGTCAATTTTTTTAGTGCCCAAACCATTTTTGTTTTTTTTTTTTGGATTCGAGGTCGATCGTTCGATTGAATTGTGGAGGAAAAATTGAGATAAGATTTCAGGTCGAAGGTAAACTCCGATTCGTCGATCAACGTTCAACTTTACCGGATATCATTTTTAATAATCGCTTGTAAAATTTGATCGAAAATTAAAATCGATGTGAAACTTGGGGGTTGTTTTTTTAATTTTTTTTTTTTTTTTAAAGAATTGAGAAGATCGACGATCGAGTTTAATGGTCGGTTTTCTATAAAAATCATTTGACTTTGAGATAATTCAGTATTATATTGGTATATCGATGTACCAGGTCTGGTTCCAGAACAGAAGAGCGAAATATAGGAAACAGGAGAAACAGTTGCAGAAAGCATTGACCCCGATACCAGCTTGCCAGGGCGCGATGATGCGAAACATCTATCCCGGTGCGGGCAGAGGTTATCAGCCGTATGCACATCCCCACAACAGCATAAATGGCATTAATCGTTATCCTCAGGTAAGAAAAGACGAATTTTTAATTTTATATAATTTCGACTTTTTTTTTTGCATTTTTTTCGAAACTTTTTCAATTGCGAATCAACATTCGTAGGTTCTCGAAGATCGCTGTGTTGGTTATAACTTTTTCTGAATCATTGAGGAACGAAATTTTGATGAAAAACAATTTTTTCGCTCGAATCCTTCGTCTCGGTAAATAATGCGCTCGTTTTATCGTAATATTTGATAAAACTGGTCTCACCGTTGACCCGAATGAAGTTGAGAAATATAAAAAAATCACAACAGAAACGATCCCTAGCACGGAGTCGAAAATAATTTCAATTAGTAAAAAAAAAAAACTTCTTTTTGGCATTTTCTCAAAACTTTTTTGTTTCATGGAGGTTTTTGTGATGAAATATTAATCGAAAAGGACTTTATTGTAGACCATTCTCTTCGTTACAAAAAAACGAAGAGAATAGTGTACAATTGAACTTCGTTATCGCCCATGAGAAAGGTTTTATGGGGTTCGAAAAATGTGGGCCTAAAATTCAGTAATTTTGACTTGGCGAATTCGATAGGAGTCGAGAGACTGCGAAGATTCGTTGAATTTTGGGTGATACCTTAAGGAAGAAGGGAAGATATGTTAAATTGATTGGTGTCCGGAAGTACTGTCTACACATACGTTGAGAACGTACGATAAGAGAAGAGAGTATCGAACGATATTCCATTGGCCAATGAAGCTAAATTGCATTTCGAGTGATTAGTCGGACCGGGACGGATTACGAAATGCCTGCCGTTTTAATTGAGCCCATAATTCGTTGGCCGCTGTGGCGAACCACCGACAAAAATTATTTCGAGGGACTCTCGCTCTCGAGCGTCCTTTCGCGAGCGCATATTATCTCTCCTCGCTCTTTCCCCTCATATATATTTATATATTTATATATTTATCTCGCTCCGGCTTCATTGTTTCCTAAAATTCTAATTTATTTCATTATAATTGTGGTTATCGCAATTTATCCAACAATTCAATTCGCTACCGACAAATATTGTGGCGTCATATAACACCTTAATTGATAGAAAATTTGCCCTTTCGTAAATTCGTTTATTTTCTATGAAGGTATATTACGGTTTAATACTGGCATATTGATATTTAATTTATCGTTTAAAGCCATCCGAAGATAATTGATACTCGATCCAATCAAAATAATTTCATTCGCTTATGATACAATTATAATAAATACCTTAATCATTATTTATTTACTATTCCAATATTTATTCAACTCGTTCGCAGATCTCTTCTACTCTATACACATAAATCTGTTGTTCAAACGATATTTGTGCTTTTTCTGCAAAATTTCAATATTATTTATCAATCGGTTATTAATTTTTTTTTTTGACAAAAAAGTTAAAAACAAAGTTTGGGTGTTTTGTTCAATTTAAAAATTAAACGTTTCACGAGTTGTTGACAAAAATATCGAGACGAAAAGAAAATCTTATTAAGGAGATTGGCTACACACAACAATGTTGCCATGTTAAAAGCATAGGAAAATTCGAAATGATTAGAATTTAATGAAATTTGGTGAGCATATTCTTTTGGATTAAATATGAATATACAAATATTTTAAGATTTTTCTTCTACATAGTTTTCGAGTAATTTAACACTAGAGTTTACATCCGTAAGCATAGGATTCTGATATATATAGGTATATCTTTTGCATATTGTAAACTCCAATTATTCGACAACTATGTAGACGAAAAATTTGAAAAAATTTGTGTCATTGCATTTGATGCTAAAGAATGTTATCACTAAATTTTATTAAATTCTTATCATATTGTCGTATGTAGCTACCCTCCTTAACGATTTAAAAGATAATTCTAAATGAAATAAAAATGAGCGATGGCTCGAGTTTTAATTTTGTATGGAAAATTTTATTGAAAGAAAAATTGGAAAATTATGTTTGACATTGAAAAATAGATCACAGGCTTCGCTGGCACTTGATAATATGATTTTTCTCTTTTTAACAAAGCTCTTAAGATAGATTTGTTGTTCGTATTTACAGATGGGCGCTTCCTCGTACTCGAGTATGCCACAACCGTTCTCAATGTCACATTCGGCCTCGAATATGTCCGCAGTAACGGGAATGCGACAGGACACAATGGGTAAGCGAACTGGAATAAAGCATTTCTCACGAAATTCTTAACGAAATATTTCAATTGTATCGAAATAATGGAAATTTTGTTGTTGGAAACTGTCATTATTCACATGGTCGAGGATTTATTTAAGGAAGTTCATCTGATACCGAACAAGTCGAAACAAAAAACTGTCACGCCCACTAACGTACTCGGCTCAGTATGTTCAGTGCGTTTAACCTCCAACTCCTTCTTCGTGACAAATTCATTTATTCCGAACCTCATATATATCGAATGAATTTTACGAAGTCGTATCAGAGCTCTTTGGATATTTTTTTAAGCATTTATAGAAATTTCGCTGATAATTGATGACTCCTGTATTCAATTTTTATTTTCTCATCAATATTTGTTCGTTATTTCGATTATCGGATGAGTCTCCTTAAATCCAAATGAATTTTTTGTATCCCTCATTCCTGTGCGATCGTAAAAGTGACATTTTATTTGCTTATTCGTTGAAAATACTTTTTTTTTTCTCTCCACAAACGTGACTGACCGACTGTTTTTTTTTCTCATGTCGATAAAAAAGAAACAAACAAAAAAAAAAAAAAAGTAGTGCCGGAAATGACGCTAGTCCGTGAGAGCGAAGTCACTCACTCGGAGACGTTCCATTTCCTTCGGCCCGAAAGCACCGTCTTACATCATTTCCGGCACAAGATGGCATGTCGCTCTTAAATCGAATCAAGAATATTCCGCGAATTGCTTATCGACTCTCGCTTCGTACGAAAATCTCCTTGCGCTTCAACGATCTCGACAAATTGTCCCCGATTACATAAACGAACGAATAATACGAACGTTTGATTGTTCCATTACAATCAGCTTTGTACTTTGATCCTTCGACTTCGATCTTATAATTATCGTTTCAAAAATGAACGAAATATCCGAAGAAAAACAAAAAAAAAATACATCGAACGACTGATACTTTTCGAAATATTTGAAAAATAATTCGAGCTTCAAACTAAATTCAGCAAAAAAATTTTGATAGAATTGAAAAAATTCATGCGATTCAACGGAAGTGAACGGTCGAGAAAATTCATTATAAAAAATTTTACGACTCGACTTATCCACGAAATCACACGACCCTGTATAAAATAATAATCATGTTTTATTTTCATTGATTCAGGAATGTCAGCCGAGGACGAATGGTACAACAAAAGTATTTCAGCGTTGCGGATGAACACAGCGCACCATTCCAATCTCGCAGCGCCGATGCTTCAGTACCAGACATAATTTTAGACTTGGTCCGGGATTCTAGATGAATTTGGACAATGCTTCACGAGTGACTCGTAACAGGATTAAAAAGAAACAAAAAAAAAAACGAATTAGAAGGGAGGATTGAAGAATGAAAAAAAGCGAGTCAGCAATGCCAGAATGAATCGACGAGACCGGACTTAGGAGACACAAATAACGCTGTGAATTTAAATATTCACCGAAATAAACAAAAAAAACAAAAAAACAGAAGAAGAAAAAAAAAAACACGACGAGAATCTACGAAAAATGAATTTTCAAATCTCGTAGTGAGATAAAACGAACTGAACAATGAGACGAGATGAGAAAACCAAAAAAACAACGTTACCGTATTCGATGAAATTCGAATTTCAGTCATTTGTTTTTCTATTTAGCGATAAGTTACGTTTTTCTTTTTTTTTAATATTATTTTATTATGTATACAGTTTAGTTCTGCAATATTTATTCGTATTATTAAACACTCGCGGTCTACGCGTCCAAGAAAGTATACATAAACCAACGTATATAAATATTTATAAATAAAAAATAAATAAGCTCTGGTGAAACAACAACAACAACAACAAAAATACATATTTATATAAATATATATATGTATATAATAAGATCGCAGGATACTTTGATTAATCGAGTATTAAGAAATTTTAGAGGGTCAACGAATTTTCCCTCTGCTCGTGAACCGCTGTTTTTCTTCGTTCTCAATCTTCGGCTCAATATATTTATTTTTTAAATCGTGGTATTTTCAACTTCGAATAAAACAGAAATTTTAGCCACGTCGAAAACAGATTTTTTTTTCTTCTCATAATTATCCAATTTCTTTATATTTTATAATAAATGTAAATCGAATCTTCAATATTTTTTTCGTGTTAAAATTCAATGATACACGCGTAATGAAAAACGAACCAATCGTTGGGTTAATTTCAATCGAAAATTGTGTTTTATTTAAATTTTACTTTTTTGTACGTCGCCAGTACGATATGGAAATAAAACTGAACGAGGAATTATACAAAGACAAGAATAAAGAAGGAGCGGGAGGGGGGGGGGGGGGAGAGAGAGAGAATAAAATAAGTGAAATGTAAATAGGAGGCGAGATGTCAAACGTGCATTTTAGTCAAGAATAATAACATACGCGATTTTTCAATGTCCTTTTAAAAGTGTAAGTCCGTACCCTCGATAAATATTAGACATTCACTCTCGTGCTTCGATCGGTGAAGAGAGAAAAAAAACAATAGAAAACGAACGAAGAGGCAAAAAAAAAAATACAAAAAAAAAAAACAAACTTGAGATTATAAATACAGTCGAATGAAAGTGAGAATGAGGAGTGCATTCGAATTTATCGACGAATGCCGGATTGTTCAATCGATTTATTTGTGAAAAGAAAAACGAAAAATTGTCATCTTTTTAAAAACAGTAATCGTCGAGTTTTTTTTTTTTTTTTTTTTTTTTTTTTATCTTGGCATCCGAATGAAGAACTAGAAAGAAAAAAAACAACAACAAATATAATTTCTGAAAAAGCTGTTTTGTTTTCACGATAAAACGCACGAAAGTAAAAATAATTGAAATAATTATGCAATTTCAAAAGTGTTCACACCGAACCGGAATAATCTACTGTTTATTTTGTTTTGAGCTTTACAAATTTTATCGATCAGTTTTTGTGTACATATATACCTCATTTGTTCCGGCACTCGTCAGCCGGAAATTCAGAAAATCTCCGTTTCATACACGCGGCTATTGTCTGTATCGGTGTAATTTTTTCGATAACTGTGTAATCCAATATAAAACGATGCGTGATGAGGAGAGTGAAAGAGGGGAGAAGTAAGAGAGACGAGGATGAAAACATAAGCAAGAAGCAGAAAACAAGGCGAAAAAACACGGGGACGGGGTAAAAGTTGGGTTAGAACGAAGAGTGTTTGTTTTTTTTTTTCGGGTCATTTTACCGCGTCCAGAAAACGCTCGCATGTTCGAACGCGGATTGTTCCTATAAAATTGCAAACAAAGAAAAAAAAAAAAAAAAACAACAACAATTTGTAACATATCACAAGGATCCAAAGAAACGTACATGAAAAATGGCGTGGGAGAAAATATTCTTCGTGCCCGCAAAAACAAATGCTGAAGGAGGACAAAAAAATACGAGGTGGAGTGAAAAAACCGTTGGATATAAACACGAAGCGAAGCACACAAACAGAGAACACGCGGGGCTCGTTCGGGTGTGAATAAAAAACAATAAGCCCGAGTTCACGTCGAAATAATATACATATATATATATATATACATAAATATATGTAGAAATATATTTATGTGTACATATATGCGAAGGCATTTGAAACGAGGATATATATATTACTATATGTGCTCTAAGCGAGGGTCACGTATTGTACGTATGTGTTGTACATAGCCTGAATAAAAAAATTACGTTTAAAACTTATTTAAGTTTCATGTTTTCTTGGCTTTTTTTGTTCATGTATTTTTCCAATGACGCTATTGTTCTCGTATTCCCTTGATTTGCTGTTTGACGTGGCAATTCCATATGCTCGAAATGCTCAAGTTTCGAAAATATTTAGGCAAATAAAATAGATGACTTTCTTCGGTTTTTTATTTGATTTGCAAGACGTGTTTATAATTACTGAGATAACGAGTTTGATTATTCAGTGTTCGAAAATAGAAATAAACGAGTGAAGATAAAAATAAACATCTAAATTGAGCGATATTTTGAGCACTTTGTAGAAATTGCCATAGCGTTGTTTCGTTTGGAATTCAGACTTTCTTTCCTATACGAGAGCGTTGGATTTTATTGGAGTATCTACAGGCGAATGAAGTTGGGAAATACGGTAATTGCACGAAAAATAAATTTTTAAAAATATATACTTGCAGTTTTTATTTATTTTTTTCTATTTCCTACCATGATATGCTGGAACTCGGGCATAGGTTCTGGGTACTTTAAAAGTTCCGGTGCGAACTTTTCTCGGAACGAATCTTCCTAGATTCAATGAAACTGAATGAAATTCGATTGACGGTCTTTTTTTTTTGCTACCGGCATTTTTATGCGTTGGGAAAACGAGAGAATAAAACGTTGTTGAATTTTTATGAAATATTACTGAACGAATATTCATACGGTGTACAAAAATGTGATCGCTAAATATTGGCGAATGAATGTCCCTAGCTTGTTTGGTTTGTTTATATTCGTGGAGCCTCGACTCTGTGTTTACGTTTACGCGCTCTCGCGCTTGGCCTGCTAAGCCGTTCCGTAGCGGGGATGGTGGGGAGAGCTCACGCCGGGGCGACTGGAAGGGGCAGGCCCGAGAACTGGATCATGCGCGGTGCGCGGGGCAAGGAAGGAGCGAGCGAGAGACTCGCGTTCATTCAGTCGCCCGCGGGCGCGGCGGGACGCGGGGCGGGGCGGCGTGTCGCGCGTAGAGAGTTGCATAAGCATCGGTCGGCTAGTGCAATACCGCGCATTATCGTTCGTTGATTGCAACGAAATTGATAAAACAGAGTGCGGAATAAGAGTCGGTTAATGACGAAAATCTTTGTATAAAATACTTTAAACGGTCTGAAGTGTCGTTAAACCAAATAAAAATACAACGATGGATAATAAAAAAACGGAAAATCGTGATAAAATTTTTTTATTATTAAATTGTGCTTGCTTGAAAATGTGCGCGATTTTTTGAAAATAAAAAATGCACGAAAATAAGAGCTTAAAAATATGCGCGATTTCTCGAAAACGAACCATGCACGAAAACGCTATGAAAATAATATTAGGGTCGTAAAACACAATTCGCTCGTTTGTCAATCGTAATGAATTTTCAATTTTTTTTTTCTTTCGTCAATGAGTTTTCTTCTCGCAAGCGATATTCGACAAGTCGATAGGAAAGCCTCTTGCCCACGATATTATTTTTCGTGCTAAATTATAGGATGAATTATTTTGAATATTTGAGCGAATCACGATTAATGATATCGTGAGTAAGAGCTTTGAGTGACAGACAGCCTAGTGACGGCTGTGTTACAGTTTCGAAAATCGTGTGTATGCTCGCACGCACGCGTGTTCGCAAGCGGAGCTAAGATGCAACCATACATGCGAGTCGCGCAACGCAACGCAAAGCACCAAATGCACGCAGGCCGTAAAGCCATGGGATTGTCGGCAAGAATAACGGAACGAAAGCTATAAATCTACTCTGTAGTTTGCTGTTTCCGAACGCGATACAGTTTCTGTATCGCATATCGAAGTCGCGCAGGCAAGCAGGTCCATGCATATAACCCGGATGCTGCAAACGGTGCAACGCAACGCAATGCACGCAAGGCTTGTATAACCGCAGCTATTGTACAGCATTGCGAATAGTTTTTACTATCGCAATTGCTAGAGTACAATAGAACGCAAGCGCCCGTGCACGCGTGCACCCACGTGAGCACGCACGATTTTCCACGAAACTATGGCACAAGTTGCCATTACACTTTCTGTCACTCGTCGTCAACCTTATCCAATTGCTAAAAGACAATTTATTGACACAAGAGAAAAACATTTTTTGAGTTAGCGGAACAAAGAAACATTGAATGGATTTTTTTATTTCGTGCAAGGGTTCGTTGACGCGAAAATTAAAAAAATCTTGACGTCTTAATCACTCGTTTACTATTTCGGAAGTATAAAAAGTTAATATTGGTGTTGTGTGAATTAGTGCATTTGAATTTTGAACTACGATGAACTATCGTTTTCAACGTTGGAAAAACGACGCTGCTGCTGCTCGTCTGGATTCAAAATCATGGATCTGGAAAAAATCGAGTGGAAAGTAATCAACTGCAATGAGTGTCCTGTAATGGAAGTGAATATCAATTGTGCTTACTATTTCGGAATTGTGAACAGTAATATTAACTTTCAATCAGTGGTATTGAATTCTGAATTACGGTGCGATTCGCGAGTGCAAAAAGTGTTTGCACTAATTTCACCGAAAAAATGCAGTATTAATCTACATTGGAAATGGATCTCAGCTGCCAAATTCTCGAACGGTTTTGCCAAAGGTAGGTTCGTTATTGAGGAGGGGAACAAGACATCGACGAGTGAGTACATAATTCCATCATTTTTATTGGTTTCATTTCTGTGCATAGCAATTTTCAGTATCAAACTGTTGGGCTTTCTTTGATTTTAACTATTATTTTTGAAAGAATTCGATTTCCATTTCAATCGTTAATCTTTGAAGGATAAAATGTTTTTTCTCTTACTGACCGTGGATTGATTGATGAAATGAGGAATGAATACTGTATTTTTTTTGGTCGGTAGAATTTTTCCATTTTTACATCCCAAAATATTCTTTTCATAAAATAAAATTTAAGAATAGACCAGCAGTGGTAACATCTGAATCAGTTCAACAGACCATCCATATAATTTCGCATTTATGAATCAGTCTTATCGTTTTTAGCATTTCAAAACCTTCAAGATTCATTTATTTCTAATCAGTTGACCCGCATGGTACACACCAGTTTTCTTGACTGGTTCGCAAAAACTTGTGCAAATATTGTTTTTGCTTTTTCATAAAAATATGCGTCTTACAAACATTTTTATTGTAATATTCATGTTCTACAAACGATTTCGCATTGATTATCGTACAATTAGACTTTTTTCAAAAAGAAAAAGACACGAACACATATTGTTCATCCTGCCGGAACAAAATTATACACATATATATCAATGTACTTGTCCCGAGACTCTACCGAGTCTCTTGATTCGTACATATATGTCTTTACAAGGTATCGCAAGTTTTACTTGCTGGGCACTTATACATAAGTTTCTTTCTTACCGATCTGCGTCGGTCGAACAGTTAGAGCGCTTAAAAAAAAAAACATGTTTACAAATACGAAAATTTATAAATATTTTTGATTCTATATGTTAATTGGAATGTAGTTGATAAATCGTGAAATCAGAGTGATAACATTGCTATTCATTTCACTTAATAAGGATTCGATGTGGGGCGGTGGATTAACTTTAAGTTTTTTGAGATCTTTTACGAAAGGTTTTCTGACATGATCACATAATTCGCATTGCCAGAAAATATGATTTGGTTTTTCTAGATAGATTTTCCGCAAGGACATTCATCGCTTTCTACAATGTTAAATCTTTTAAGGCTACTCGCTAGAGATGTGTGGTTGCTTCTAAGTCTATTTATTGTTACAACTGATTTTCTCCGAAAACGAAACTTGTGAAACCATGGAAGTGCGCTTTCTTTATAATACATTTGAAAATATTGCTTGCCTTTACCATTTTCTGAGGTTATACACCATAATCATGGAATTCTTTTCGCATATACCACGCGATGATACTGTCGGATTGGAACAGCAACGCTATCTGTCGGAATATTTTTGAATTCACATAACGGGAGGTGAAGTTCTACCCCGCCCCTCGCGGATATTCGACGTCGATTCAGGACTGTCACTTGTGACGCAAAAATTTGACAGCGAAAACAACTTTTTCATCCACAATATGAGGTAATTTTGTAGCAATGTTAACGAATTCATTATTTGTTATAATTTTTCTTTGAATAGTGTTACGAAAATGCTCAGGCCTTACGAGGGAATACGATATGTGGCGGACAAACAAGTGATCGTTTTGGACATTGGCACGGCGTACACAAAGTAAGTTCACTTTTGAAAAAAAAAAAAAAAAAAAAGACAATCGAAATTCGATTAAACTGAGTGGCATCAATTGTTATTGTTTTTTGAATTTGTAGATATGGATATGGCGGTGAGGCATCGCCACGCGCTATTATTAGGACAGAAATAAAATGTTCTGTTACAAAGGAAATGAGAAACATATTTGAGTACAACGATACGGAAGATTTGTACCAATTGCTTGTTGAATTTTTACACGCGCTGTTCTTCAGGTAAGAATTCCAAAAAATTGTAGAAAAAATACAATAGTACAATGATTGAATGAAAACTTCATAGATGGAAATAGTAATTATATGAAAATTTAAGAAATTTAATTACTGATAAAAATCGTTTACTTGATGAATGAAAATGGTCAAAAATGATCAATTTCTCTGTTTACCTCCATTTTTTTTTTCAGACACGCAACTGTAAGTCCCAAAGACTTGAGGGTAATAGTTCTTGAATCTCTTCTTTTACCCACGCAATTTAGAGAAACTCTGGCGAAAGTATTGTTTCGACATTTTGAAATTGACTCGTTAATGTTACTTCCTACTCATTTGGTTGTTATAAGTACTCTTGGAACCGACACAGCTCTCGTGTTGGATGTTGGTTACTCCGAAGCCACTCTAATACCAATTTTCGAAGGCGTAGCTGTTTTAAAAGCCTGGCAATCTTTGCCTCTCGGCGCTCAAGCCGTACACAAGTAAGTTTGAACCGTTTTTAATTCTCTCGAATCTCATTGTACGAATTTAACTATTAACAAAAAACAATTCATGCCAGTAGAAAGAATTTTTCTTCCTGTAGTTATGAATTTTTACGATTTAAAACTTTGCCAAAATCATATTTCAGGTCTATCAAAAATGAGCTGCAAAAAACGTTGCCAGATCTGGAACTGGATGAAAATCTTATAGAAGATATAAAAGTGAGAACGTGTTTCGTAACGACAATGGAACGTTCCAAGAAGTTGGAAACAGAGGAGCCTCCGCTTCCTCCACCGCCGGTCAAATATCCTGGAATACAAACTTTCACTATTCCTGGGGAAGTCAGAGAAAAAGCATTCGAAGTATTGTGGGAACGCGACAACGATAATCTCAGTATACCAACGATGATCCTTGATGCGATAGTCAAAGTAATTGATTGAATTTATTCAACAGAATAATTAAATAAAAATAACATAATTTCAAATGTGTGTTAGGAAATTAGAAATTGTAAAAAAGAAACAGAATCATATGGTAGAGTAGAAAACATTCGAAATCACATTGCAGAATCTCAGATAATTTTTCAATTTCTTGCACAACCTTTTGAACAGAAAAGATTATTATATTTTTGTCAAACTTGCAAGAATGTTTCGAAATTTTATAAAATTGCACAGTTTTAAATTATTTTAGATAGCAAAGTGGGATGAAAAGTTGACAATTCTTTGAGAGCTTAATGCAAATTGAGAGTAATTATAGAAAAAATAGAAGGAAATCAATTTTTGAATGATCAAAGCTCACAGATATATTTGGTGATTTTTTTATACTGAATTTTACGTAAGAAAAACACCGAATCGACTCGTAGACCTAATCATCTCGAATAAATGACGAAACGAATATAGTGTTAATGATTAATTTCAGTGCTCAATCGACACAAGAAGACCGCTGGCTGAGAACATAATATTGGTGGGCGGTACAACAATGGCAAAAGGTTTCGCAGCTCGTTTGAAGTCGGAATTGATGAGCCTGTTGAAGAGTGATTTATACGCGGATAAATTGAAAATAAAAAAGTTCAAATTTCACACAGCACCGAGTAAGCCGAATTACACGGCATGGTTGGGTGGTGCGATATTCGGAATCGCGGATTTGCCTTCGAGATGTTTGACCAAAGAGACGTATTTACAGAGTAACCGAGTACCCGATTGGGCGTGTCTCATCGACAACGAATGAACGTGAAATCAATGAGAATGTTCTCTTCTTTTTCTCTTTCTTTCGTCCAACAATCGCACGAAGTTTATAAAATTTATAAATAAGAATAAATTATTTATCGGAAAAATGGGTGTGTTATTCGTTCGTAAATTCATAAAAATGATTCAATACACCGATATTACAATTGTCTGAGTTTTATCGCTCGTTATCAGTCCTCACTGTCGTTCGTTTTTCGCTGTGACGATTGTAACGATCCTGGGGGTCTCAGAGGGTCGTCAAAAGTGTAAGTTTCTCGTTGAGCTGCAGCTGGGTTTTTATCAATTGCGAGAGGGCTACGACCATCAATAAATCTTTGACATTGCTGTTGAACATCTCGTCGAATTGATCGCTGTTCATTTTCGGCACCGAATGGACCATGTCGAGAAGAGCACGTCCAACTTGATTGTCTGCTGGTTGTTTGTTTGAAAGAACGTCGTCGACGTAGTTCAGCACTTGATCCAACATTGCCAATAACTTTGTACTCGCTTCTGCTATTTGAGCAAGATCCATCATCGGCTCGACTCCACCGCTTGGCTTGGCAACCGTTGTCAGGTTGTTTGGTATTTGTGTTTTGGCGCAGAGTTGCAATCCTACGATTTCTGGCTCGTAGCAAGTTATCTGTTTTAAAAATTATGCTTTTTAATACAGATCGATCAACGGTATACAGTATTTTGCTGAATATTTAGTTGATGGAAACAATATACTGAACTTCAATTACATATCACAATCATTTTTATCTCATACTTCGAAAAAAGTCCTTTTTCATGCTATTGTAGGGTTGATAATAATAAAGACAGTTCTATTCTGTTACTATTAGAATTAGCAAAATTTTTGTTTACCTCAACTTTGGCTGGAGTAAACATGCATCCCTGTTTGCCATTGGGAACTCCGAGTTGCACGCAAACATAAGCTTTGATGCCCATCCTTGTGGTATTCATGAGAGTCGTATCGACGGTCAAATGAACCGGATTGTTGCACTCCCTGGCATAATACTCGTGAATAACGGAGGAATGATTAGTAACTTCTTTGCCCGTTGCCCACCATCCTACAATATTTTCCTGTGCGTTTACTCTGTGATTGAGATCATACAGATCCATGGCATAATTGAGTTCTGCTTCCACCTGATCATCGGATTCTTTGTGCGGAACGCAGAAGCAATTTGTTACTTCTACGATACCTTTTTCAGCACTCCCTGTTATTGAATGAAATTTCAATTGTATTTTATAATTCAGGGTTAGATGATTTGTTTAGTTTTTAAAATTAAGTCTTGAGGCGTATTAATTTCAATATTAGTTGGTTTTTGAAAAATTATAATTCAGTTCGGCAGAAGTAATGTTTTCGGTTTATAGTAATTTTATTGTGCATCAAGAATATTATGAATTGGTGTTTAACATTACAGAAATAACTGAAAAAAGTAGGAACTCAATAATTTGTTAGGCCGGAATTGAAATTTTGAGGTTAGGAATTCCAGTCATTCGGAAACACGTGAAATCGACGATAAATTGATAATACATTATAGAACAAGGCAATTGTTGTAAAAACAAAGAATGACCCGTTGAACTGTCACATTATAAAGTGTTCTGATTGTACGGCGAAAATATGTGGAGCGATCCCGTGCAGCATGCGATCGTTAGACCGCACATGACCGAAAAATTTGATGAAATCTTTGCAATAAAGAATTTTAGTATTTTGTAATAAACTTACCCAGCAGAGTTCCGATGACTCGCAGGGAATCTGAATTTCGACGCTCATAAGCATCAACTATTTGAAATAAAACAACTGGATGCACCTTGACAGTGAGGTCGAGCGCCATGTTTACTCAGAGTGAGCGGTTTAACTTTCCGTGCCTTGAAAATCGACTCGGACACTCGGAACACCGCGACGAGTGCGTTGCAACGCCGTCTGCTGGGGAAACTAGTGTACTAGATCTACACGTGGATTTTGACACTTCCGTCGATTTTTTTAAAAGTGTCATTTTTTGTTATTTCGAATAAACATCTTTTTAATTTTCAATTGGTCAGAATATACAGTTTAAATGAAGAAATATTATTGAACGAGACTCGAAACAACCGATTAGCGACTGTTGGAAGTAAAATTGATTATTCAAAATGGGGAAGCTGACTTTAGACAAGTGATTTTCTCTCTCGTGTCAGAGTTCGGGTATCTCCGATACAACTCTATATTTCATGATTAATCATAGTCGAAAATCCAATATGGCGTCCGGTCAATAGACGAAGCCTTCCCCGTATACTCCGGAAGAAGCTTTGGCTCGGGGATCGTGCCCGAGGGCGTATCTATATGTCTATATAAGTTGTCATTCTATTACGGGATCCCGTAGACATATTTTTCGTTCTTTTCGTCTCTTCAAACTGAAAAGAAAAAAAAATTAGTCTCTCTATCTCCCGTAAGTACTGTGCGGTGGAAGAGATTATTAGAGAACGAGAAGCGTACGCTTTTTTTTCATTTATGTTTTGTGCTTGCGTACGTGAGTTACGATGTACGTACGGGCGAGGATCTCGCCGGGCTTACGGATCGAAGAACTTGCTGCTCCGAGTCTCCCGTCAACGGGATTAAACATGTGATCGGAATATAACGCGAGAGACTGCAATTTCTTTTTCAAATAACAAAAAAAAAAACATCCTCGCCCCGAAAGATTGTCACTCCAAAATTTCGGGTGTTCTGGCTCGGTTTAGATTGCAAAAAAGTAGCAAAAAACAACATAAAGTTTCTCTCGTTTGACAAGCGGGGGAGGGGCCAAGGTACAAAATGGCTTCGGGCGACAATGTGGATGTGATAGAAGTTGTTGAGACGAGTTTCGGGGGACCCACCCGAAATTCCGATGCTCCGTCGAGGACCGACGATTCCGGGGACGAAGACGGTAAGTTGGTGATAATTTGCCGTGTTACTTCTTAACACACATATTTTACAAAACTATCGAAATTTTTGCTTCATAACCTCGCGTTTTTGTCAACCTTGCTAGTTTTTGAAAGTGACATAAAAATCGTCCACCCACCTGTAAAAAAAAATTAAATTCAACCATATTATTTTTTTGTATTCCTCGTCCGAGTCAATTTTTAGAGTATGTCTGACAAAATCGCGCATGTCAGATGTGACGTTCAAAGAACTGTCAATTTTGACGTACCCCCCTTATACACGGGTGTGAACTTTGACAGCTGACGCGATTTTTATTTCCAAGGATTTTCATCGTGATTCATGATTCTTTGAATATTTCATTACATCCATTTATTTGCATATCCTTGAATTATCATGATTTCATATACTATTTTTGCCATGTTATTAATTATCTATTTATGACTATATTTTTTATCATTCCTCGATTACGAAAACACTATTTCGTATATGGAATTTGTACTTTGCTTTCCCTCACTCAACATTATGATAATTCTATTACGAAAATAAAATCATAAGACAATTGGAATGTGAAACATAAAATGTTTTTTCAGATAAATCGACAGGGGAAAAAGTTACAGCCTTCGATGTAAGTAAAAAATACGATTTTTTTGTTTTTTCTATTGTCATTTTCAAATTGGATGAATAATTTTTGTTTCTTTTTTGTTTAAATGATATTTTGGTTAATAATCGAAAATACTTATTGAACCCTGTTTTTTTTTTATCGTCAAGATTGAATACTTGACTATTATTATCTTATTTGCAAAAATGCCACAAATCGAGTAACCACAGAAAAAAAAGCTATTCGAGATCCCATCAGTTATGTGTGAACTGCATCGTTGTCGAGTAAACATTCCCTGTGACCTTACTCACCTCGAAGACGCTGATTCTAGCGAGAAGAGTCAAATTTCTGATGCGAACGACGTAACTAACATTCGACTGTTGTTTTATCGTTGTCAATTCAATTATGCACTTCTGACATTCAATTGTTAAACAGACTTCAGTCACTCAACATGGAAGCGGCGGACCCAAAACTCCTGCCGGAGTCTCCAGGAACAAATCGGAGCGAGAAAGAAAAATCGGACATCGGAGAGTCGGTGTGGGCGGCGAGATCACTTACAAAAAGGTTTGATTATCTAATGAGCAAAGTTTCTGTTAAATATTCAATAAATAATCAAAAATACCTTGCAAATAGATATTATTCTCGAAACGCCATAATTATAAAAGCACCGAGTACATGAGAATTAAACATTGAACATTTGCTCGAACTGGTTACGATACGCTTGTATTCAGAGAAAAATTATTTCATAAAAATTTCATCTTTTAATATGTATCGCAGCTTCATTCTTTCAGCACCTTACTGATTGATTTTTCAAATTGTTTACCATACTATAGTTATATGAGTTATATGATCCGAATCATTGGAACTAAAGTTAAAAATAGTCGACATGGAAAATGGTGCTTGGAATCAAAGATATTGTCAAATTTACCGATTCCGTGCAATCATGTTTTGTTTGAATGTTTATTAATCGTTTTTTTTTCCTCCAGATCCAAACGACCCAGATTATGGGATCCATACAATTGGGAATCCAGCATGCTGTAGGTGGTCTCGCTAGCAAACCTGAAAGAGATTTACTCATGCAAGATTTCATGACGGTGGAAACAACGAATTTTCCAAGCGAGGGCTCGAATCACACACCGGCTCACCATTTTTCCGAATTCAAATTCAAGAATTACGCTCCAATTGCATTTCGATACTTTAGGGATTTGTTCGGCATTCAGCCGGATGATTTTTTGGTAAGTTTTATCATATTTCCTCTTCTCTTTCGCTGTTACTGTTTCTCATGTTATCTATTCTAAATTTTCCAATCAATACTTTTTCTTCTCCAAATACCTTTTATCAATTTCTTTTTGTTTATTTTTTCTTCTTCATATACGAGTGGTTCATTGGATAAATTGGTTATTTTCCTTCGCAGATGTCTATGTGTAGTGCACCGTTAAGGGAATTATCAAATCCTGGCGCTAGCGGAAGTATCTTTTATTTAACGGAGGATGACGAATTTATCATAAAGACTGTACAGCATAAGGAAGGAGAGTTTTTGCAAACTCTTCTGCCTGGATATTATATGGTAATTTGAATAAAAATTATTGCCGTCATAAAAGGCCCATGGGGACGAGGAATTTTTTCAAATCACTAACATTTCATTTTTCATTTTTGCAGAATTTAAATCAGAATCCGAGAACTTTATTACCAAAGTTCTTCGGGCTTTATTGCTATCGTTGCAATAGTAAAAATGTTAGGCTGGTCGCAATGAACAATCTTCTGCCCTCGGCGGTAAAGTTGCATCAAAAGTATGATTTGAAGGGATCGACTTACAAAAGAAAAGTATGTATTTCATTATAAAACATTTGCGCAACAATACAATCAACAAAATACAATAATCGAATGTTTACAAAAAATAATCGTTTGATAAAAAATCAGATACATTAAAATTATTGTACGTTATTTATCAAGGGTCTCTGTAAAGTTTTATCACATTCAATATCGATGCGATTGATTTTATTTTCAATCAGACTCAATGTCAATTGCATTTGTTCATTAAAAAGTTTTTAAAAATAATCGTTTTTTTCAACAATTCAAAGGCTTCGAGAGGTGAGAGATCAAAATCATCACCGACGTACAAAGATCTCGATTTCATGGAACATCATCCCGAGGGCATATTTCTTGAGGCCGATACTTACGGAGCTCTCGTGAAAACGATACAGCGTGATTGTCGAGTACTCGAGAGTTTCAAAATCATGGATTACTCCCTTCTCGTTGGAATCCACAATCTTGATCAAGGGGCGAGAGAAAAAAGCGTGAGTGAAATTACATTTTCGGTTATTAAGAATATTTAATATTTGACAAAATGAATGTCAGATGATCCGAAAGGTTTACCAAAAGTTTAATGATTTTATCAAAATCATTACTTTTATTTTGTACCCGATGAATTTTGCGTTTTTATTTTTTCAATTTCAGGAGCAAAGGTTATCAGCAAGCGCTGAAGAGGAACCGGGCGAGCCTGGTTACGAGAGCGGAACTTTTGTTGACGCGGAGCGTGAAAGAGAACGAGAGGAGAGAATCGGTGCGACAGCGCTCAATCGTTCGAAAAGCATCAACAGACAGAGGCTCGTTGCTCACAGCACTGCTATGGAGAGTATTCAAGCGGAGAGCGAACCCATAGACGAGGAGGATGATATACCGTGAGTATTCTTTTTCAGCTCTTAACAAATTATTTAACAATTTCATTAATTTCTTATTTTTTAAATATTCCTCTTTGTATTTTCTCAGGCTTTCTCATTTTTTCTGAATGCATGAAATCAATTGAAACTCCTAATAATAATAGTGAATGATTTCATCTCTAATTATAGTGTTCAATTCAATAACAGAGTTGTTTTTTAAATCGATTAATTATTTGTTGAGCAATTAAATTTTCAGTTTTCTCAGTATATTGAAAATTATTCGGCAAATTATGAACAAAAAAATTTAGTTATTCGCTGTTTCGGTTTGCTGTAAGATCCAAAAAGCTCGAGAATCGTAATATGAGTGCGGGGCAGGGCTCACGCAAGCTTTGTTTTTGGACACTTGGCCTCTTGGTTTGGTTTTCCTTTCAAAGACTAACGATTGAATTTAACAAGCTGTTTTTCATTAACGATGGTGAACTATATACCCTATTCCTAGCAGTCCAGGCGGAATTCCGGCGAGAAATGCCCGAGGGGAGCGCCTCTTATTGTTTGTCGGTATAATCGACATACTGCAGAGTTATAGACTCAAGAAGAAATTGGAGCACACATGGAAATCCATGATACACGATGGGGTAAGAATTCCAAGAAAAAAAATTTATATATTTCAAACGCAAAAAGAACATTTCAGACTGATAATAAGGTGAAGTTTAGTAAGAAAATTAGTAAATAAAAAAAAATCATTGTCTTCTTCAGGACACGGTATCTGTGCATCGGCCAGGCTTTTATGCGCAGCGCTTCCAGGACTTTATGGCCAAGACCGTATTCAAGAAGATTCCCTCACGTAAGTACCATCCAAATCAGCCTCTCCTAACGAATTTGACTTCGATGCTGGCACTGAACAAAGCCCATTCCTAAATTTTCTTCCCCCCTCGAAATCCTTCCTCTAGCACATCGATAGTTACAAGAAAAAAAAAAACAAACAAACAAACAAAACTAAGCATCGAAAGGAAAATAAACAAAAAAAAAGCAGAATTTCATTCCTGTGTATAAAATGGGAAAAAGTTCTGTGGGAGGTTTGACAAATTTTTATTTCAAAACAGTGAAAACTATTCAAATTCCACAATCTCTACGAGTTGTAATAATAGGAAGAAAAAAAACATGAGAATTTTTCACGTGCCAAAAGGTAATGAAAAATTAGTCAAACCTTCTGAGTCTTCCCTGGAGTGAGCGAAAAAAAAAAATTTTTTCTCTGAAACTCAAGAATTCCGTCGATTGACATTTTTCAATAGTAAATACAGTATTAAAGAAAACAAAATCTTAGACACGCCCGAAATAGTGTTGAAATTCACAAACAAGAAAACAGAAAAGGGTTGTGCAAGGTTGTTTCTTCTAGCGTAGGAAAGAGATATTAAAAATTTCAAAACGAAATACTATATCGGTGTATCAAAGAAATTGGAGCTTCGAAAAATGCGTACAGTTCGTAGTCTAACGTGGAAAGAGGGAAAAAAAAAGAAGTGAAAATCCGTTGTTAAAAGCATAATAAAGCAGGCTAGTCGAGAACTATCATGTTTATTTTGAAATGGATTATAAAAATGGATCTCTAATTGTTATAGAGATGAATATATATATATATATATTTATATGATATATATATTGAAAAAGAGCAGTAAGCTGTAAGCTAGATAATAATTATTGCTCGTTAGTAAATATCATTGCCATTCGACGAGATGAGCTACCATCTCGTTCCATCATGATCACGAGGTATTTAACGAAGCATGTAGCCTGCCAATTTCTCGTTCGATTTGTAACGGTCGAGTCTGACTATGCTCAATATTTTTCATTCTCAGATGCTCTCTCAAAACTCACCGAGATAACAAAAAAAAAAAAAAAAAAAAGCTCAAATTTACCCTAAATGTAAATTGTTCGTCTTTCAACAAAAACACATAAAACAACACACACACAAACGTCCCGATCGTAATTTCGATCGAAAGTATAAAAATCGCGAATTTATATTAACGTCTTAACGAAATACTTTTCGTTTTTTTACGCGATTATTTAAAAAATTTGTTATTGCTGATGACACTCCCTGTAGAAAAGAAAAATTTATTATTCTCTCGTTCCACAATATTTTTACAAGAATTTTCCTAGTTTCGATTTTTCGTCTCAGTTGTTCCATATTGTTTTTACGTATTTGTTTTTTTCTTAAAGGAATGAGGTTTTTCGAAAGCAAAAGTGCGGTTAGAATCGTTCGATTGGTGTCCACAAAAGATAGCTGGGTATTTTCCTGTAGCTTATACAACAGATAAATATAAAGAATAACGAAAAGATAAAAGAATTATACAAACTTCATGGTTTACATCCGATATCATATACACAAATACAGGTGATTCTATGAAAGAACGGAAATTATGCACAATCAATTTATCAAGAGACTCGGTATTCTACTATACGTGAACACATATAGGTGATATATATATATTTTTTACACACCTTTTTCGTTGACTTTTTTTTTTTTACGAATTTTTATCTTAAGTCGATTTTACGACTTTTTTTTTCTGTTTTACCAGAGCGATGCGTCGATAAAACGCATAAAATGTGGGGCTTTTACATATATTATTCGTTTTTTTTACTCGTCGACAATATTTTCAGCCCAATAAACGTGATACAAGCGAATTTTTGGAGGGAACACGACATTTTTTTCGATGAATAAAAAACAAAACACAAAGTCGTCGACACTATATTGATTCGAGTTCGATGAAAATGTCCTTCAACAATTTCGCAGTGATAGCCAAATTTTGTTGTCTCCTTTTATTTTCTTCTCGATGTTTTGCAAAGAGATAAATTAAATTAAAAAAAAAAAAAAAGAAAGAAAGAAAGAAAGAAAAGGCGAGCAGGAAAAAAGGGATACACTAGAAATTAGGCGGGAACGCGAGAGTGTACGAAAGTCTGTGCGAGAATGAGAGAGATGGCGCGAAAGTGCGCGAGAATGACGAAAGTTAGAAGTAGCGATATATATTTTCTTATTGTGCAAATATTCAGCTATAGTGACTGGATGTGGACACCAATGTAAATATTTTAATATTTTACAATAAACACTTTCGCTATTTACAAACTCATTTCATTTATAAGCCTTGTCCACGATCCAATTTCTATAACTTCGTCGCTCATTTGTTTATTCTCTTAACCCGGCAAAGCACTCTGAAATATATATATATATATATATTTTTTTTCTATTAATCTCTCTCGAAATATAGAATAATTTTTTAGATGGATGATGTACGAAAAAATATAATTATTAATTTGCAGATAAAACATTTTGACGAGACAAAAAAATTAGAATTGGGACAGAATGGGCCCAAAATGAATTTGATTCAAATAAATTCTTCGTTTTCCATCTCATCAAATTATTCTGTACATTCGTTTGTTTTTTTTTTTTTTTTGTTTTTTCTATCATTAATCACAATCACTAATTCTCGAAAACAAATTTACACGAAACCGTGACTTTTCCTACTGGCAATTATACCAAGTTAACAATCATGCTTCGATAGTCTATCGTGATTTCGTAGATTTTCATTGTTCCATCATTATTTTTTTCATCGAGAATAAAAATAAAAAAATTGAAAAAAAAAAAGAAAAATCGTAAATAGTCGGAAACTTACGCTACTTCCCGCTGGATTGGCGCTATCTCGAGTCCAGCGATGTGTTCATTGTCATTTGATTATTTTGTTTTTGTAAATAATTACTTTTGATTCGATGTAAGAAAATGTTGGGTATATTCATATATATTGCGTTAGCTAAATGTTAATGTTTCTGTGTCCGTGCACTTCTTGCGTGTCGATCGTACTCTGAACCTGATCTACGCAACCGCAAATCGTATTAACCAAACGATAAACGCAAAACGAAAAGTGGACCTGCCCGAGATTAAGGGGAATCATCGAAAATTCCGTAACCTCGTCACCAGCTACATAGGTAAAATCATTGTCTGTGTTCTGTCTTTGTGGTGTTCTCACTCACTCACTTTTTTTTTTTTTTTTCTTTGTTCTTCAAATTCTCGCCAAACATTAATTTTTCGTTCATTTTCGCTCGAGAAATTCATCGAAACGTTGTTCGTTTTCTTTCTGTTTCCTCTTCGCGTACTTTCGTAGGCTTGCGTTCGGCTTTTCTCAACGTTTCGCAACGAAATACGACAGAGCAAGACGGTCGTACGTATAACTATAGTTTTACCAGCATTTACAGTCGTTTAATCATTAATCAACATTATATGCATTAAGTTTGTATATATATTCATATGTTTTTCTACTAATATCCAATTGTTGAAAACACGAGTTCGTAATTCGTCCCTTCGACTGACAGCACGTTTTGGTAGATCAGATCGTATATTATTCCTCCGTCAAATCACACGTATAACGACGTCTGGAAAGAATCGTCAACGTCGTCGAATCCCTGAGGAGGAGAAATTGTTTCTTCGTTCCGATGTTTTATTGAAGATTCTTTTTGTTTTTATTATTTTAAAAAAAAATTTTTATTGAAATAGTGTCATTTGTGTGTTGTCGACTTGTGATTGTTTTCTGTTTTTAGTGTGGTGTGTACACATATGGTTTGTTTGTTTTGTCAAAACCGTTGGAATGACGATAAAAATAATGTATTTGTTTTATTTTCGTAAGAAATTTATAGGTTAGTTAGAGAATAATTTTGATTAGCGATTCGGCCACGAAGAGGGCGTATATAACCTTGAAAATTTTTCTCGTTTCGAAAACTATGGCATCATTAAATTTGTGTTGCAGCTTTGAAACATTCCCCGTCGAAGAAAAAAAGCATATCTCGGCCACTCAGGCCACTAGAGGGAGACTTCGATTCGACTGGTAAGTCACAACGTTTTCTTTTATTTTTATTTTTTTTTTCTATAGAATTCAACATTTTTCACAAGTCGGGAGAAAAATTCCTTGTTAACTTTTCTTTTTCCTTAGTCAAAAATATTCCTTCAATTATTTTTGTTTACCAAATTCGTAGTTTCATTATTCGTTAATAATATAATTGACTAAAAAATAAATTGACGAAAAAATGTCCAATACAATGACTAATTCGTTAATATATTCAGGGTTTTAATGAACAATGTGCCGAAAAACTTTGACATATTTATCGTCTAGCGAATCGATCAAACCACCGACTTAACCTCTTTTATACGAGATTCGAAAAATCATAATAATCGTTGATCAACCATTTTTCTCGTGGAACGTTAAGAATTTTGTTTTGAAACTTCATACGATTTAATTCGAAGGATTTCGCGATGAGAGAAGTTACGGGAAAATATATGTAACGTAAAGACCGTCACTAAAACGGCTGTCTTTTCTTCTCTGTTCGGCACGACGGAGAGTCCCGCTTGAATAATTCTCCATCTTCGTCATCAATGAAATGTCCCCCAAAAAGCCAGTAAATAAATTTCATCGTGTTTACACTTTTTTTTTTTAATTATTATTATTATTATTTATGATTCTGTCATCAAGTTCTCATTAATACTTTTCTCCTTTGTACACACAAGAGCAATATTTTTCTTTTACATTCTCCTATTTTTCATCCACTTTTCCTTCATTCTCATCATTGTGTTTATGTGCATATTTCTCCGGCTTTATTGACAATAATATCGATATATATATTATATCGTTTATATTATATATATATATATGGTATTGTACGGTGGTTTAGCGGTGGCGGCAACCGGAAGTACGGCAATGCATGCTTCATCACCCACAAAACTCGGTGAGTCTCCTTCACAAAACATCATTTTACCTTCTCTACTTCCCCATCGATCTTGATCCAACTTCCAGTTATTTTTCAATCTTTATTTGGTAACAGTGAATGAAAAATGTACGATTCGATAAAAAATCAAATCACCAAAATTGAACTTGACCGTTAAAATTACGAAAAATTTATTTCAACACAATTTTATAACAAAATTTTGGTAAAATTCACTTTTTTAATTGTGTTTTTGTTGATTTAAAATAGATCAAAGTAGTTTATTCATTTTTTCTTTCATTTTAATACAATGTTCAGTTTGATATCGAATTTATTCTTATTTCTTACTCAATTATAGTGTTTTATAAATTTTTCAAATAAGAGATAAACCTCCATTTTGATGTTTTTGACACACGTTCGACTTTATGAAAAAGAAATAAGCTCGTTTTCATCCAAGCTCCTTAATCCGTACGATCATACATTCTTCCCGAACGGATTCGTTTTTTCAACGATTATATCTGACGGAAAAGAGCATGAATTTTGATACATACCGGTGAATGACGGAAACTCTCTGCTAACCCTTTGAAAGCTCGATAAATTGGTGAAGTAGCGAATCCGGGATCGGTCAACTGTGTTTTCATGAGCTTATATCGAAAACCATCAAAATTTAATAACCATTGGAACAAAGATTTTCAAATATTCTAAAGCAAAAAATAAAACACATGAAATCGCAGATCTCACGACGTTCTCATGCTTGATACTCCTCTCCCTTTTTCGTCCCTTCATTACGAGGCTCCCAAACGAAAAAGGGCAAATAAAAATCAACTCGAGTAACGAAACAAATAGAAAAACAATTTATAAAAAAAAAAAATGGAGAGAAAAAACACGAGTGTTCTCGACTAACACGAATATAACGCTCGGATGGATGTAGCGAGCCCGACCGGTATCGAGACCGTTGTGAGCAGCAGCGGCGGTGTTCACGTTGGCGGGAATTCGTCGAGTTCAGTGCCGATAGCGACCTCAACACCGGTTAATTTGCCAACTTCTGGTGGGACAGTAGTGTCTATAGCCCCACCGCCATTGTCAGCCGGTGCAATAACAGCGGATGGCCCGCTTCGAGTAACGAGTTATCCAGCGGTATTGAAAGGTCGCGGTGGTGCAAGTCCACCAAATCCGAATTTAATACCATCCGGAAAAGTTCCACCGCCTGTGCCACCGCGTGGTAGCGGAGGAGGAACCACCGGTAGATCGAGGATCGAGGATCATCGTGGTAACGCATCGTCCTCGTCATCGACGACTTCGGGTCGAGGTGATCATCCTCCGAAAGATGCTTTTAATATGCATGAACAAAAGCTGACGCCTGTTTGGAGTGACAATAATATCGCTTTGAGAAACTCCATTGGCTTTGATAATTCACGTCGTCACGATAAAAGCGCTCTTACGCCGTTGCATGAAATTATATCCCAACGTCCCGTAAATCCCGATTTATCGTTTGAAAAACAACAACTTTATATACGTAATTCGCATGTTCCTAATTCTAATCATTTTCGAGGCACAACTTATGAGAATACCGAGGATAACGTCGTGTCCGAGATAACTGGCAGTTCGTTGACGATTCCGGCTCGCCAACAGATCCAACAGTATCAACAAACGTTTTTGAACAATCCACCATTTCCTCGTTACGAGGAGACCGAAGAATTTGTCAGTGTAGAAAAATGCAACGATAGATATGTCATCCGCACAAGTCCGAGTCCTTTCAGACCGGAGAGAGGAAATTATCGTCGCGCCAAATCGTCTCAGCCACGAATCAACGGCGATGATGACGGAATTAAGACATCTGTGAAAAAATCACATGAAATTTATTCGCCAGAATTATCTCAATCGGGAATCTACGGTCAGGACAAAAGAATCGTTTCTGTCGTCCAAAAAATTCCCCAAATTAATCTACCTCAACGTTCTCCCGGCGGACAACATGAGATTCTCAATAAATTTACTTACTTCATCAATCCCGGCGGCAACGTTTATGAAAAAATGTCAAGAAAGGATAAAAAACACTCGGAAACTTACGCCGAAAGAATGAAGCGACGTCAACAAGAATTATCGCTGAATTCCAGCGGGCAAATGAAGATCGACGTGATTAGAAGAAATCCTGACATTTTTATCAGACCCTCGAGTCTAACTCCTGTAGGAAATTTTCCAAGAAACATTGAACCGAGCAAAAGAAACGAGAACAAAGATGGAGCTCCGGGGAAAAATTATGAAAAATTAATCCGCAATGAAATTACTGAGAACACGTTGCGAGCTCCAAATTTTCAGCACAACAAACGTCCTTCCCGAAAGAGCGAGTCTAAAATCGATTATTTACGACACGCTGAAAAAAATCTCATTATTTCGAACATGAGCGATGAAAAGATCGTCGAACGGAGAAACTTTCACGTCGACGAAGCAAAAAAAATTCCACAAACTTCGTCCGAAATTTCGCTCACGACCTCGCGTGGCAAACGCCTTTCTGTCGAACGTATCCAAAAACGAGAACACAAATACACAACGAGACGAAGCTCCAGAATGAAACTTTCCACTCCAAATATACGTATGGACGATAAAGTCCATCCGGAAACTTTGAAAATACATTTGTCTGACTACGAGTACCGAGATTATCTCGACGATACATCCAGTCGTGAAGATTTGACTATAAAATCACCCAATTTGTCCTTTTTGCATGGCTACTCAAGCACCAGCTTTTACAAATGATCATTCTCGACTTTTCATCACACTTTTATATATTCATCATTATTATTTCCTTTCTCGCATCAATTGGAATCTCATAGGTGCCAAAATCAATTAAGATTTTCATCGATCAGTCACGAAAATCATTCGAGACATTCCGTACAATGTTTTTCATACGTACTTGTTCGTTTATTTCATACTTTGAATTTTTCTCACGTTTTTTTTCCTCTTAATTTCGATTTAATTCTGAATAATTCGCTAATTTTCAATAAATCGAAATTATTATTTCGCATTTATTCCCAGTTCATATCCGGAAGAACAAGAACTTAAAAAAATTGTAACTGTTAAGAAATTTCAATGTCAAATTCAGATCGTTTTTTATTTTGCTTCATTATTCGAAATTTAATGAAATTGAAACATCAAATTTTATAAAATTTCTTTCATTTCCATGGAATAGAAAAATACCGTCTCGTTTTTCATGTCTTTTCATTTTGATTAGAGAGTTAATAATCGTAGCAGTATGAATTGCTCGAATTAAGATAATAGTGAAAATGAAAAGAATTTTTTGATCGTAGTAGTTTTAATACGAGAGACGATGAAAAATTGCATCTTCGCAAAATTTCGTACAAAGTTGGAACGTTCCTCGATTGTTTTGCACGTAAATGAGGTACGATATTTGATTGAATGTATTTTGTCGAATGGTACCCTTGATTTAAAAAAAAAATTTATTTGCGTGTATGTCGATAGAGAAAGAAATTCAGTGAGTTTTTTTCTTTCTGCTAATGCGAATAATGTAATCGTAGAAGCTGTGCTCCCATTTTCCTGTCGCTAGACGATATTCGCTCTTTGTGTGCTTATTTGAGACGTTTTTTTTAGGTCGATAAACGTATGATAATATTGAATAATTTTTCGTATTGTATCAAATATTCCAGTAGGGTCAGGTCAAAGATGAGCGATTGACCAGTCCCCATTATTCACAGGCTTTCTTCGTTTTTCATCAATTATAAAATTATCTTTTTTTTTTTTGTTGTTTTTTTTTTTGAGATGCCGAAATTGGATGAGTTAAAGACACAAAAAAAAAACATCATTTTTGCTCACGACTTTAGGGCTAATGTAGTGCGCTTTTTGTAGGTGGCACCCTTCCTTCAACCTGCTCCACTCCGCCCCCGCCCTTTGACGATGCAGTACGCTCCAATGATCAGACATTAGCCACTGGAGGTGGCCATCATCAAGGCACCACTTCTATACTGTCAACTGGTCAATCCAAGCACAACAAGGTCGTTCATCATGTTACTCTCACTAAGACTTATCACGATTCCGTAAGGTAAGTTGTTTGTTTAATATTTGTTGTTTATTAAAAATTTTATTCTCTTTGGATCATCGATTTTTACGATTCCAATCTCTCCAAAGGGCTTAAAATGACCCTGATTTTCTATTTAGTATAAAACGTTCCTTGCTTGCGATAACCAGGTTTAAATATACATCGATTTTAACGATTTTTCTTAACGATAAGAACGCTGTACGATGAATTCGTAGTTTGCATACGTATAATTAATGATGATTAATGAGTCAGCGGAATAAAAAATTATAAATTCATTCGTGTAGAAGGTACAGCTTTTTTTCAAGTCCATTTCCATGCAAATATTTATGTGATCATCGCATTATTTTCGGATGATTTCAATGCGGTTAGTACGAAGGATAAATTGCTATAAATTTTAAGCTATTCTTACTAATTTAAATACGAATTTGTTCCTGTTCGATATAACTGAATTGGATAATTATCTTAATTTTTTTAACGATTTTAATAACGAAAATATTTTATCAATGAAAAAATTGAATCAGCAAGTAAATGATGAATCAATTCTGTCTGAAAATATTGCAGTTTTTTAATGAATGAATTTTGAATAAATAGAAGCATCAAATATTTCCTGAATTGAAATTAAGTATAAAAACTGTGATAAGATCGAAAATGAAAATAATTAATAGAAAATATTGAATTGTTTTAGCAGCATATCGGATGTTCATTTGGAGAGTAGCGGAAGTGGTAGCGGTAGCGGTGGTCGCGAAACAAAATCGTCGTTGAGCGTCGAGAGTGGTGGTAGCAGTCGAGGAGGTGGTGGATTAACGTGGACCCCACCGACCGGAAGCGCGGAAGGTTCAACGCCGACTTGGACCGAGGGAACCCCCTCGTTCACGGAGAGTTCCAGTAGCGGTGACATTGGTAAGTTTCTGTACGCGATGAATCTCTACTTCCAACCATGAAGAGATTCGTTCCTGTGGAAATTCACGAGTTGAAGAAACTCTGATCAACCGATTGCGAGCCAAGAACAGAAAAAAAAAACAAAAACAAAACAAATATTAATGGGAACTTAAGATCCGTGACTAAACTTTCGACCTGGGACTTCCATTTCAGTCATTCAAAATGAAAGAAAAAAAGAATCAAATTTTGATACGATTGAATAAAATATTCGTTCAATTGAACTCTTTTTTTGCTAGAAGTTCAAGATGATTTTTTTTTTTGGAAAATGACGTTGCACACGATGAAGAATTTTATAACACTTCGAACATTCGAATTTGAGAAAAATTCGATTTGCCTGATTTTGGATGCTGATGAAAAATTTAGTCGAGTACTAAAACCCAGTTGCCTTTGTAGTTTTTTTCACGCAGATTTAATACGTAGCATATAATCATTCAGCCAATTAATTGTATAGGAAAAAATCGACGGTGATGTTTCAAATCTTTTCTGTTTTAAACTTATCGCCAAAAAACTGCCATGTTTCTTCGTATAATAATTCAAGGTATTGGAGTAAATGCCAAAAAGCAAAAAATAATGTTCTCATGTATTATAGCTCTGTCTAGCCAAAAGAAAACTAACAACGCGACGAAATGTCAAGCAAAAATATGCTGGGACAATAAAGCAAATCGTAAATTGCGTACACTAAAGAATAAAACACTTTCTCGTTCACTCGTCATTCAATATCCTATCAAACACGTTTCTTTTTTATATAATAAAACTGTTCATATGCAAACGAATTTTCAAAGTCTACAGTCGCTTAGGACCGGCGAGCCTCGAGATAAGTTCGTGTCTCTCACTTTTTTCTACCTATTCTTCTATATCAATATTTAAATTGACATTTACAGGTTGTTTCAGCTTGATTGATCAATACTGTCATTTTAATTTCTCGACGTAATTTCGAGTCCACAAGTTTACTACCGTTTTTTGAAGTCAGACTTTTATTCGGAGAGTCGTTAACGTTCGTAGTAAGTGGAAGCAGCAAAAATGACATTCATCATCTAAGTTGTCGGATGAGCGTTCTTTCCTCGCTTGTACCGTTGAAACCGTTAGACATAGAGCGAAAATTCATGAGACCAATCTTGTAGAGCATCAAATTTTCTACAAAAAAGTTCTCGGCTACGAAACTCTATTCCTAATAGTTTCGGCTTGAAAGGGACTCAAAGAGCGACGTGGCTTTCAATGATCTGGTTTTTCTTCAATTCACTCTCAGGGCTGAACTACGCGACATGGAAAATTTCGGCCAAGAAATTTTTTGCAAAAAATTTGGTGCCCAAAAATTTTGGTCATATACATTTTTGCTCGATCTCTCACTGTTTGGGCAGTACAAACGATGAAAGTGCATTATCGCGTCAATTTTGAAATTTTGTGAATAAACCGAAGGAATTGAGATAAAAAAAACGGTACCAAATACTGCGACGACAAATTTTGTCGAGAACTTGAGCTCACAGTATGAGCCACTGAATCTGAGACGACCTATACATTATTTAATTTAATATATATCACACTCATACGAGCTTTGACACGCTTAAATTGACATGTTAGCACGAATCGTCTAGCTCACAAACAAGCCGTGTCAATTTCGAGAAAACTAGACTGAATAACTCCTTTTTGGTTTGAGAACAATAATGCAATGTTTCGAAAGAATTTATCGTTTGAAAATTTCGAAAACTGAATGAATTCTACTTTTATCGAATTTTAATAGATTTTCCTTTTCAATATCCTCGATCCTTAGGAGTTATCAGTTACTCGCACTGTTTTTCCAGCCACCCTGTAAATAAACCTGCTCTGCTTTAGACCCCGATAAAAAAAAAAAAAAAAAAAAAAAAAAAAAACTCTAGCATCTCATAGTCGAATAAATTAAACCTGAAAAAATGATTTTTGCACGTTAATCAATCGCGATTGATGTCAGCAATGCTGTATTTCGATAAAACGACAAAATTATTTTGTCAAAACTTCAAAAGAGGGTAAAATAATATTTTGTAAACTCGAGAAATATCAAGTTTTTTTTTTCCAGAAATTTCGTATTTCGATAAGTTAAATTCAATGTACAGATAAAACACAGCATTGGCGATAATGAAATTTTTTTCCGGTTCGACACATGCTTTTTCTAACAGTCATAAAAGTTCATCATCATGATTGTAAAAAAAAAAAAAACAATTTAGAGACATGCATAAATAATTGAGCTCAGTTAATATTTCCGATAAAAATTGCATACGATGAACAGAACCGTTCACTTTGCACATCCAGGAACAAAATGATACTTCACGTCCTCGATGTTCGTCAATAATACACGGAAAGAATTATGAAGAAATCATAATTTTGCGCTAATTTGAGAAAAATGTTTACAAACTAATAACAAAGATTTTTTTTTTTTCAGTCAAATAATTATATCAAATATAATTCTTTCAGTGTACAAAGAAAAAAGGCAAATGAGGACAAAAATACAACAGTTGAAATAAGAATATATTTTTTAGGTTTTCCGAGCACGCCGATACGCGGGAACGAGAGAAACGAAGGAGGTGGAAAAATAGCAGCTACGGTAGAAGAAGCACTCGCGAGTTTGACAACCGAAATGGTAAGTTGGCCATGATGACGTCTGTCCAATGTCTTCTTCAATCGGACGTCGAATAACGGCTCACTAAAGTCTGATATAACATACCTTCACTGCAGTACTCAACGCTTTATGCCTATGTCCGTTTTGAGATCTGTCTTATGCCTCACACTCGTTCTATATATCTGTATCATTCTAACCGGTACCACCGTATAAAAAAAACAAAAAACAAAACAAAACAAGAAACACGATCTATCCCCGTTTTATCAAAAAAAACGATAAGAAACAAGAAAAAATAACAATGAGGGAAACGAGTAAGGGGGAAAAAAAGAATGGAAAATGATCTGACGATGCTGCAGCGAGAGTCAATGCGAAATCAGGGTCTCTCTATTTCTGTGTGTTTTTCGCTTACACTTGTGTACGTATCATTCATCAATTGCGTAAAACTAACCGTAAGATCCTGTGGTATTGAATTTTGCATCGTTGCAAAAGCAACGAAAATTCTTACTATTTTTATTCCTCGATTTGTTTTTAATTGCATAGAACAAAAATTGCAATGCAATTGTTGCTTTTTTAAAGATTTATTTTATTTTTTATTTTTTACCGTTTATATCGTTATTTATTTATATATTTATTTGTTCTGCGGGTAGAGACCCATAATTATTGGTTCATTTTTGTAGCTCAAGTGCATTAGGAATGCATCTTTCATATGAAAATAAAAAGATTTCGTTGCGTTTTAACGATGCAAATTTTGATGAAGATCCTATGGATCAATGTGCTTTTTCTCGGCTTCGAGATTTTCAAAGAGATACACAAATTTGTAAAACTAAGAACGATCGATACTCGACTATTTGTTATTCCGATTAGAATTATAGAAAACAAATAGCTGAAAGAAAAAGAAAAATAATAGTTGGAAATGAATAATAAGGTGAAAAGGTTAACGAAATTTTATTTTTTCTCGTCTTTGCTCGGAATATTTTAATGTAACTGAAATGACTTCGGTGTCTATTGAACGAGCTCGTGGGTCGTTTAAAAATCATAGAAAAGAGAGAATTCGGGAATATTTTTTCGACAAAGCAGATAATTTCTTGTCATTTTTTCTCGAGATCTTGTTTCCATGATTTTGACTGATTCGAGAGTTTCGATTTTCTCATCAAGAAGACGCGTTTAAAAAAAAAAAACGTAAATTACCGTAACAACAGATATTTATAAGGTTGCCAACGACGGCAACGATTCATTTGTCCTATTTTTATTATTTATTTTCGGTTACACTTTCAACTGAAAAGATAAATACTAAAAGAAAAATTTCGCACGCTTATCTGATGACAAGGGGAAAAATGGGAGCGAACAAAAAATAACGAAAACGCAAAGAATAGGGAAAATAATAAAGAAGGGCATTGCAATTTGGAAAATTTGAGTTCCAGTCCCAAAAACGTGTCAATCAGACGCGTCCGCAGAACGTTGCTTGTTAAAGAAAAACTTGTGAAAAAAAAAGGTCGAGAAACAAAATTTCGAGTGGAAAAAATCGTCAATTTCAATCGAGTAACATGAAAAATACGAAGATGTAAATAATTAGTTCGTCTAGCAAAAAAAAAGAAACAAACGAAAAGTCTTGCAAACTTGAGTATCTTTTATTACGAAACAAACAAAAAAAAAAAAAAACAACAATTGTAGTTAGCTCGTGAATGTAAATGTGTCCTAATGTGTCTCACGTTCTTTTTGAACCCTGTCTGTAACTATATAAATAATATATATTATACAAACAATAAATATATATACTTATACACGAATATACACATAAAAATAAGAATGAACAGTGAGTCGAATGTATGATATTAAACGAGGAAAGGGAGGGAGGCAAAAAGAAAAAACAACAACAAATATGTATAACAATGAGAAACTCAGTGCCGTACGAAGATTTAAGTGTTAGGATTTAACGTGTACTCAAAAAGTTCGTTTACGAGGATTTAGAGAAAATGAATAAGAAGTAAACATAAAAAGATACGAGAAAAAAAAGTACTAGTCGTGAAACAAACAAATATTCTCGTGCAAATTTGGGGAGTGTCAATACTCCGAACGTATTGAAAGGCCAGAATGTTGTTCAACCATTAAAATATATAAAATGCATATACGTATATATATATAGATATATATAAACATATATTTATATATGTATGAGTATGTGTATACATAAATATTGTTAAACCATAAACGCTTGTGGCCGTAATAGTGAAAAAATACAATGTAGTCAAAGGAATCAGCTCTCTTGGGAGAACGGTACGAGGTTTATTATTTTTCGTCGACAATTATCGCTTATCTTATTTTTATTCGTTTAATATTTGATGTTAAATTATTTCGGTGATTTTAAAATTCGATGCAATAATCGTTGTCTCGTGAAATATTTACTCGATAAAGAAATCGAGGGGTTTTTGATAATGTGTCGTGTTCAGACCTTGGCATGAATCCTTTCCCGAGTCTTTTCTCGAGCTTAAAAATCTTCGAACATCATTTTTTGTCTACTTTTTTTTTTTTTTTTTTTTTATCTCTCACTCATCGCCTCCTTCGTCGCGCTTCGATCCGCTCGTTCCCTTTGAGCTTGTCTCCGAGTTCCGTGTGACAGTCAGTTGTTTCGACTAACGCACACCTTTTTTTTGCACACATTCTTACCACGTCTAAGAATTCGTCACTCATTGCTGTTTTCCACTGGACAACTTTGCTCTTATCGATTCAGTGATCATTGTGATTTTTTAAACGGTTTTTGACTCGTTATTTTTTTTTAGAAGTTTTTCAGTTGCGTTTTGGACAGGAGTGAATCTAATTTTTCAAAAATTCTTTCGAACGAGTCTTGAAAAACCAAAATAACTGAAAATGAAATGAACAAAAATGATTATTTTATTGCTGAATCGTTTGGTCAACAATTATGGAATAATTGTAAACGAAATTGTTCGCGTATTAATGATATATATAATTGAATAAGATTGTTCAAAATTTTGTTAGAAATAAAAAAATATGAAAATTTGTAAAAATTTCGTACGAGCAAAGCTGTCAATTTCCATTTCACATTTGCTTGAAAATCAAAAGTTGTGAGTCTTTCTCGAGATTGATATAGAAAACGAAACGTAAACATACAGATAAGTGGAAGCTGCAGATCGTCGAGTCGTATGGAGCAAAGAATAACGACGTCGTTATCGAGTCATCGGATTGCGAACGGTTTAACGGGAGACGGGACAACCGATCGAGTAGTGATGACAAAGAGTGCGCGAAAGATTTTGAGAAGACGATTCCTTCAACCCTGACCAAAGAAAAGAAAATAGTTGAATGAAATTACTTCATTCTCGTAAAAGGATTCATGACCATTGGACGACTGTAATGAAAATTGTGTAAAAAAAAAAAGAACGAGGAAAATGAGGAGTAATGTTTCACGTTGTCGATCGGTGAAATTAGTTAATTAAGAAGTCATGTTTAGTCAGAAGACGAAGATGAGTCTGTTTTCATAATTGAGCTAATAATTCGGGTGAAATAATAACGAAATCAAAGCCATCGTGCCAAATTTGTCAATTTTATTATAATTTCCTTAAAAATACGAAAAAAAAAAAAAAAATGAATTGTTAATACATTGGTTGAAATGTCAGCCAAAAATCGAATTTTTTGTCCTTCTGACTTGACATGACTCCTTGAAGAAACGAGAGGTGACTGGAGATCTGCGATATACTCGAACATATCTGACAACTTCGAAACTAAAATTGTTCTCAATGTCCTTTGATTCAAAATTGCCTTTAACTTTTTTTCGATGAAATTTACGAATGGAATTGAGCTAGCAATCAGTAAAAGTTGAATATTTTTTGTACTCGTTAATTAGGGTATGAAAGTCGACTTAATAACCTGCTATATCGAAGCTTCCGATCAGTTGTGAATTTAAGGAAACACGTAAAATAAAGAGGAATAGGGAAGAGGGAGGAAGCAAGATAAAAAAAAAAAAAAAAACGAATCGTAGATTGACGAAAAGTTTTTTTTTTTTTTTTCACGTAGAGCACCACAAACGTAATGAAAACCGATTATTTTTTTAATTCCACAAACACTTGAGTCATAGATCTGAAAGTATTTGAAAAAAAAAAAAAAAAAAATGATAATTACTTTACAGACCGACAACAGGCGAGAAGAATGAGTTACATTCGTAAACGTTGAATCTTCGATCGGCCTAATTAATAATATTTTACTTAACCCAGTTACTTAGCATTATTTCTCGTAAATTGCAAACAATAAACGATCTCTTTTTTGTTAACAAAGACAAAAATATATCTAGAAATCGGGAGGAAGCAGGCGCTGTACTTATATATATATATATATATATATACATATATATATGTAAAACTCACGAACCCCTTGACCTTTGCTTGCAATATACTTCATGCGCTCGCATTTATCGAACTGACGAAACAGGAGAGAAAATAAAAAATATATCTTCGGATGAAAGAACGATCTTGCGAATTGAATAATTGTACGAGTGAAAAAATCGTGCGATTACTCTCAGCGTGGCTTTACGAAATGGCATTATATCGCATAATAATGTTTAATTCGTTGTTTTTAATTAAGACGAGGATTAAATGATCATTGTAATCGAGAATATTGTAGCTTGAGCGAAGAAAGAAAGAAAGAAAATAAGAGAAGAAGGATGATAAGAAGATAAAAAAAAATACAAAAATTATATTTGGCTATGCCAAGTACTGATATTATTTGAATAAAGCATTATTATTATTAACATTATTATTATTCGTATTATTATTATCACGACTATTATGATTATCATTATAATTATGATCCAGTAGAATAAACGACCGATGTTTTTGTGTTAATTGGCCTTGTGGTGGTACCGAGTTTTTATGGATTTTTGATGCCCCTTTCCCAGATGCCCCTCTCAACCCTTTCAATCGAATGAAATTGAAAACGTCGAAATTTCTACTCCAAACTTACGCAAATGGCACGCGGAATGATCTAATCAATTTTTTTTTTTTTCGGTCCTTTCTCGATATCAGCCGACGAAAGGATCGTCACACACGTCTGAATTCTTTTTGTTTTTGCACGCACGACTCGAAGGTTTGAATGAGTAAAAAAAAAAAAAAAAAAAAAAAAACATTTGAATTTTCAATCGTGATTCAATTGCACGCTTTGAATGTTAGAAGCAGCTGTTATGCGGTGGCTCAATAACGATGGTTTTGGAACTTGCAGCGTTGGAGTGCAACGAAATTTCTTGTTATGAATAATTTTTTTATTTTTTATGTAAAAAGGTCTTTCAATATTTGAAATCGACTTTTTTCTTGGCAATTTATTTCAATTAGTTTTTTTTTTTAAATAATTTAAATTTTAATGTGAAAAAAATTGAAAATATATTCACTAATAAAGAGCTGGAAAATTTTCGTTCGTTACGTTTCTAGTCTTTGTGCAATTCGATCGTAGTGAGAATTCTCATGTTTTTTTTTCAAACGTTTGCCCTCTCTGAAGTTATTTTGTGTTGCGGGAATGAATTTTGGTTTTTTTTTTTCAATGCTATTTTTTTTTTTTTTTTATGAGACATTTTTTGATCCTGTTTTTTTATTTCTTTATTTCAACCCTTTCAGACCCACCTTTAGGGAGAGAAACGAGAACGGATGTCTTTACTAAGCGAATAGACGAGAGAACGAACAAAGCGAAAGAGAAAAGAGTGAAAGAAAAGAAAAAAATCTTCAAACAAATATATGTGGATTCGCGCATATAAGTTTATTTGTTCGGAGAGATGCGAAAACAAATTGCATTTTGCCAGTCATTAGGGTTCGGGAAGACTGCGGAACAAATGTAGGCGACTTTCGCGCGACATCGTGCATCACGGTGTCGATTTAAGTTCGCCTGGATCCTCTGTAGCGCGTAAGTGATGATGAAAGAGCGTAAAAAAAAAAGGGACAAAAATTAGCGCTCCGTTCAGGCGTGAGAATATCAGACCAAAAAATATTCATTTTGTCCATTTACGTAGAGAATTTATTTACGTTCCTGTACGAATATCAAAGAAAAATGCTTTTTTCTTGTTTATTTTAGTCACTACAAATTGTACACGAACTTATGCACGTATATTTTTTTCGAACGATTTAATTCATCGTGATCAGGAATCAGGAACTGACAACGAGATACGTCGACTCGGTTTTTGATCTTTTGTTTTTCTGTTTTTTTTTTTTTTTTTTTCTTAGGACAATTCTCGAACGCTTTATTTATTTATTAACGCAGCATAATAACGAACGATTGAAAATTCTGTTGAATTTTTTTTCTGTGAAATATCGTGTAGTGAAATTTATTTAATATGTTTTCGTGACAGAGCCATTTATAGTGTATAATTTTATTAGATTTCTGTTTCCGTTGAATCGGAACTCGTCTTTCTTCTCTCTGAATTTAATAACAGAAAGCAGGTTAAGACACATTTGATTTATCGTTGATTTTTCTTTCGTTTTTCTCGATCGCGATTCAATAATTTCGTTATTATTGTCTCGATCGTGTTTCCTACTATTGTGACGAAATAACTTCGGATAAAATTGTTGTATTTTCTTGTTTTTTTTTTTTTTTTTAACTATTCCTTTTTTGACGCTTTCACCGATTATCGTGCAAATATCAAACTAATCACGAATTCAATCCTTCAAGAACAATCGCGAGTTCATCACGATAGTTCAAAAATGTCATTTTTCATACTGGCCAATTTCTGAAAAAAAATTAACGAATCAAGAACTCGGATCGAATTTTCTCAATAGTCCAATTGCACTCGAGCTAAAGTCAACTTTTTTTTTTTTTTGTTATTATTCTCAGTTGTTGTATTTATTGTGTCCATTGAAATTTTTTTCTGCAAGGTAAATGCAGTATATTGATAACAAGAATCGAGTGAGTGACAAGAGTGAAGCGTCGAAGTACGTGGTCGTGCAGCTTGTATTTATTGTATGACTAAAAAAAATGTATATACGAGGTATTTCGTATGAAATTTTTATTCTAAAACCCAAAAAATTTTTCATTCGAGCGAATCGAAGTTTCGAAATGATAGATTCACGTGAAATTTCTTTTATACATGTATTTGTATATATACAAATATAATATTGTATTTAGGATTAAAAAAAGGAACTTTTTAATGGATAAATGTTTGAATATACGTACTAGAAAATTGCATTTGTCGTTGTGTATCAAAGCTGCTAAAGAGATTGACAGCTTAGCGAGAATTTGAGGCCGACTGAAAGTCGTCGCGGAGAAAAAAGAATAAATAAATCTGCTGATCTGTACGAACGAGTGATTATGAGATAATAAATTATTGTTGCATATCTTTAATTTAAAGAAAATGAAAACATCGGACTCAGACTCGTGTTTTTTTCTCATACATTTTTTATTTGACTTAATTTTTTTCCATTAATTTTTTTTTCACTTCGATAGATCCGAACGGGTAAGTTAATAATTCAACATTATTTTGAGTATCCATGGTACAAATGCTGACACACGAGTGTAAACCGACGGGGCGTTTCTTCCACCGCATGGAAAAAGTCCCCAGGACACGATACCGATTATCTCAGATTGATCGAAACTGTTCACCATCACTAAAGGTCCACCGGAGTCACCCTGAAAATTATTAAAAAAATTTTTTATGCAAATGTTCACCATGATAACGTCGATTTTGGAATTTTTATTGAGTCATTGCTGCAATTGACAATTGAACAGAATTTAAAATTCATTCCTGTTTTTGTTCATGCACCATTTTGTCTCGACTGATTTATTTTTTTCGTTTATTTCTCGTAAAATACCATGATTTTTTTATCACCAAAAGGGAAGTATAATTTTTTTTTTCGACCTTCATTATTTTATTTTGTAAGTATTTTTCCAATTTTTCGATGAATTTTAACGCGATAAAAAGTCTAAAAATCGTTTGGGAAAGACTTTTGAAAAAAAAAAAAAAAAAAAAATGAACGTTCTGAGAACAAACGTGGAATAATTATTGACGCAATTACATCGAAGTAGTTGAATTCGGGAAAAATATTTACTTTTTATTATTTTACTTGATTTTTCTACTTTTCTTGAAAAAACAAAAAAATAAATAAATAAATAAAATGACGTACTTTGCAGGCTGACAATGTACCGTTCAAAGGACCGGTGCAAAGGTTCGTCGGATGAAGAGGATTTCGGCCTTCGTGACGAAGCACTTTGTCGAGTGCTCGATGACAAATATCGTAATCTAAAATTGGAAGAGTCGCAGATTGAAGAATTTCGGGATTGTGAGGTGCTCGAGTTCTTCCGATGCTTCCCCATCCCGTCAACACGGCCGATCCTTCGTGAACACTTTCCGGATAAGGCAGAGCGATCGTAGCCACGAATGGGTTCAACTCGAACGGTTCTTCGAGTTTCATTAACGCTATATCGTAAGGCGCGACTTCCCTGAAATAAAGGAAAAATGTTTGTTGAAAAAAAAAAAAAAAAAAATTCAAAAAACATGAAAAATCATTGCCCATTTTCATTCAATTCTAAAAATTCTCATTTCAATTAATTTTATTCTCGAATCACGATCAGTTTTAACGCTTTCTATGGAAAATAATAAATTCATTCGATGAAATTCAAAATGAATGTCGTAAAATAACAAAAAAAAAAAACAAAAAAATAGACTAAAAAAAACACTGATCCACTAAAAATAAAAATTGCCATAAAATTACCCCGAATATTCTGGATAAACGAAAGTTCTCGTGACCATTCTGCTCTGTTCGGTATCTTCGCGCATACCGAGTTTGTATTTGCCAGCGAGAGCGATATAGAGTCCGGGAGATTTGACGGGTGAGAGAGTTTTGCAGTGTCCAGCGGTGAGAATCCATTGAGGTTTGAGTAAACTGCCACCGCAAATATGACGAGGTAGTAATCCACGTTTCGGATTAGCCCAGTGAATAGAAACTTGCCATGGATGAGTACCTTTCTCCGCGTCTTTACCTCCGACTATTCTCGTCGGTCTGTTCGCTAATAATTCAATTTCCGATCGTATATAAGTAACGCGAAAAATTACGAGAACGAGGCTAATCAGCGTTAAATACATTGTATCTAATTATCGTATCAAAAAAGGCAGTAAAGTGATTAAAGGATGAAAATAACAAAAATAAAAATAAAAGACAAAATAAGCACCGAAGAAAAATCACCGAGCTGACGTTCGAGACACTGTCAAATGGTATCATTTTCTCTCTGATCAACGACAGTTCGAGGTGAGAGTGTTTCGAGCCTTCTCGAAGAACTTCCTCGGGAAGTAAAACCTGATTTAATCCATATCCGGTGTAATCGGTACGAATCAAGACCCAAAGCCAAATAAGAAACAAACGAGTATGAAAATTTCTTCCCTTCTTTATAACTGGGTGAAAGTTTTGCGCTGCTGCTGACTTTTTTTTTTGTCCACATGGGCTCGTTAGTCGATGATTTTATTTTTCTAACATAATTAGGTGAGCTACAGACTTGGTCGACGCTTCGATTTATTTATTTTTTATATATTTATTTATTTTTATTTATTTATTTATAGCCCCAACAGTTCGAAATGAGAAATCGTGCGTTTATGACGCCGGTGGACCCTGGAGGATGGATGTTTCAGTTAGCTTTCATCGTAGTTTCGATCCAGTCGATGTACTCTGCCACATTCAGGTACACCGCAGGCGGTCGGCAAAAGGTTCTACTCCAGGACGTGATTCCAACGATTACATCGGGGCCTTGACCGTTTGATTGAACCAGAGGACCACCGGAATCACCCTGCGAGTATCAAAAGGGCACACAAGAACGAGAAAAAAATATATAAAAATGATTGAAGCTGCAAGCTATTCTCATGAAGATGCGGACAAAAAGCGAAAAATCGAAGAGACTGATGCGGTTACAAAAATGGTCAAATAGTATTGAACAATCGATGGGCTTCTAAACTTACCTTGCATGGAGAAAATTTACTATCAATACTGCAAATTTCAGTTGGAAGCGGTTTTCTAATCTTACTATACTCAATTCGTTTGCTGTTCAGAAATCGAGTACAAGCTTCGTAATCGAGTATAGGCACATCCACATAGTTCAATACGAGACTAGGTATGCCATTGGAGCCTTTCTGATGACCCCATCCAGAAACTGTACCAAATTTAGTTGGTTTTTCTCCTCTTTTTGGCAGCTCTACAGGCTTGACATTATCGCTGAAGATCAGTGGAGTTTGTAGCTTCATGAGCGCTATGTCATTCTCTCGCTTGATAGATCTTTCGAGTTAAAAAGAGAATCGTCGAAATAGACAAAAATTTTGTAGACAAATAATCATTATTTCTGTTAACCAATCCACCCGGAACGTTACAATTTTCTTTCAAAGCGTTTCACGAAACTTGAGTGAATAAATAAAAAAAAAATAATAATGAAAAATCGTTGAGATTAAAAAACAGAAATTTTATAATAAAAAAAAAAAAAAAACAAATTTTTATATTTCTTACTTGTTATAAGATTCGTGCAATATTCTCACCGCTACGGGAACCATTTGCGAACTTTTTTCAAGATCGTTTTCTTGATTATTAGAACCGGCTTTGACGAATAATTTTTTCGATTGATAATGTTCTAGACAATGTGCCGCTGTCAAAATCCAATGCTTGTTCAGTATCGAACCACCACAAAAGTGTTGCTTCATACCGGTTCGAGGGTTCATGATCTGAAGAGAAATCATATAGGGGAATTTTCTTTCTGACGTTTCAAAGACATCATTTTCTCGGTGAGATAGCGGCGATCCTGGACCTGAGATATCATTCGATTTCGATTTTAGTCACTGTTGCTTAACGAACTTTTGCTCAGGATCGTTTCAATCGAGAAACAATTAATCGGGAACATAAATTTTAGCTTCAGTCATATCAAAGCTATTTTTCAACTTCATGGAAAGAAACGTTTCATCGGGCAGGGAAAAATGATTCGAAACTCATTTTCAAAGCTTTTTTCAGTTTTCGTGCCAAAACTGGCAATTTATTTACCAGAAATGACAAATTATTTACCAAAAAATGTTTTTTTTTTTTTTCCTGAGCCCGGACACGAAAAACAACGGGAACTATCGATTGTACTTTACAAAATTTGTTTTCGTCTCTAGAATGACGATATTTTTTGAAATATCATTTTTACATTGTTTCGTGCGACTGAATTGTAAATTTGTTGGAATTATTGAAGGCTGGCAAATGTGTATAGAAAAACAGGTCACGTTGTGGCCCTGCGGCAACGTTAAATCTGATTTTTAGTTTATGAAAATGTAGTAGATAAACGTGATAGAATTCAAAAGTCGTTGTCGCAGGACCAACATAACGGAAGCATTATATCCACAAATCACGAAAACATATACTTTTTCAATTTAAAAATCGTAATTTTCTCTTTCATAAATTGGAAGCCAATGAGAAAAAATAATCAGCCTTTACGAAGACTCAAAAATCATGTCGAACAGTGTTATAAAGAAATTTCATTAAAGTTTCTGCAAAATGATTATGGACAACGGTATTTCGAGGCCAACATTTTGAATATTATTATAATAAATTTATTTTTGAATAAAGTATCCTACACTGAGAAAAATGAATTCGTAAATTCAACAAATTTTTTGTTGGTTCGACAAATTTTCTGTTGGTTCAATACATTTTTTTGTTGGTTCAACGAATCGTAGCGAACAAAATGAAATTTGTTAACCCAAACGAAATTTGGTTCATTCAAATACTTAATTTCTCACCACGACAAAAATATCGTTGAATCAACAAAAGTTTTGTTGAATCAACAAATTTAATTTGTTCGCCACAATTTCAAATTTTTTTTCTCAGTGTAAAAATTATGTAAAAATTGCGATAAAAAATTCAAAAAGTTATTCAAATTTGTAAATTTATGATAGAATATCAGAACCGGCACGATAAATAGAGAGGTTTTTCAATAATTTTGTTTTTTTGTTTTCTACCGTTGGAAAGACAAATTTCAGGACAAGAATCCACTCACCTGTAATACGATGTTTGGCCTGAGCGACCAGCAGGAGAGAGCTGCACAGGAAGAAAAGTTTCGAAGCCATGATTGTGTTGGATTTTTTCGTTAGTCCAAACACTCGTTTTATACTTTATTTTGAACGGACTTGATCATATTTTACGATACATATTTTTTCGTTTATATCTTTTTTTTTACCTGTCATTCGTATCTGCTCGTTAAACATAGTTTATTTTGATAAGTTTTCAGATTTCTCGTATTTTTCTCTGAAAAAATCGTACGTTCGTAGGTTCATCTCCATTATCTTTATTATTCGTCGCTACATCCGCGTCGCACTTCCGTCAAGTGCCACATAAATCAAAGGAACTGATCGCTCCGAGAAAAAAAAATATTTTTTTGTATCGCTCCAATAAATCGAATGAAAAATAATGAAAAATCAGACGAATATACAACGGTGATAATTACACCGTTCTCTCCAAAGTCACTCCTTTGATTTATGTGCGTTGACTTATTTTCTGATCATTTGGACTGTCACTTAAATCTGGACTGGAATTTTTTGTATCTCAGAATTGAGTAATAAGACCAAGAAAATTATTAAAAAACGATGGTAATTCAAGTTTCGACTCCGTCGTGCATCGAAACTCTGCTAAGTAATTACAAGAATATGTGCAACGAAATCAAGCCTTGATTCTACCTGAAAAGTTTCGATCAAAATAAAAGTCATAAGTACCCGGTAAATGTACTCTTTAAATTCTTGTACTCGATAAATTCGATAGCTAGTTGAGTCCGGTATCAACGTAAACGAGAAACCAGCCTCTGGATCTGAATTTCGTTTTACGAAAATCATAAATTTCGTAAAGATTCAGTATACGAGTTTAAAATGTTTTAGATGCATGTAATTCATGTAAGAGCGGTACAAGGTTCTTATACTTTCGTCGATTTTGTCAAAGACTGAAGTCAATTTTACGATCTTACGAATGATGATCTTGAAGCTTCTTGTGGCTGCACAAAGATCCAGCGGAGTCTCTTGGAGAACATCTTGGAAAATGACTTCGACAAGACGGCTGATATTAAAAAAGCATGAACAATGATACGCGATTAATGTCGATCTTGTGGGCGTTACAAGTGCGAGACGATGTATCACGAAGCAGAGACACGATTTCAGCATTTTTATTCGTAAAGCAAAACGATCATTAATTGTCGTATCCAATTTTAATGGGTTAGAGAATATCGGTGAATATTCCAATACACCATTAGCAAGTTCGTAGTAACAACAAAAATGTAACGTTCATAAAATAATGCTTTGAGAATATATAAAAATGCACAAGTCAATTGAAAAAAGTGAGTACTTTGAATCTAGCGTCTCATCAGGATTGATCAAACTTATCCACATTATTTTTGGCTTTTTCAAAATAAAATAATAATTTCTGGTATCTGAATGTATGAAAATAACAAGCGAGTGAGATTGTTGAATAGCATTCTCAACATTTGAAAGATTCAAAAGATATGCAAACATTTGTATCATGAATTTATACATCGTTGACAACCGACTCATCTCATTTTATGATTAGCTGAGCCAACCATCGTTCGCATCTTAACTATCTTCTGGCCATCCAATGGTAGTTTTCCAACTTGCCTACGCTTCCAATGGTATGAAAAGGTTGAAAAAGTCATTGCAAAACATTAATATTCAAAATTTCGATTCGGTACGATGAAACCTTGTGCGAGAGATCTGCGAGACTCGGCATTCTCATCAAATACAAAAAATAAAATATAATCAAATATATGAATATAAAAAATCAAATTTTGCTATGAAATCAAGCCTCCATTCCACACAAGGTGGAATCTGAATCGAAATCATGAGTACTTAATAAATTCACTTCTTGTATTTTTTGTGTGTTTGATACATGCTTGAACCCCGAGTCGCACAAACCCTTGTCATTAATCTGAGTACGCGTAAATCAGATTGCTGTGATACACTTTTCATTCAAATTTTCGTCGTATATTCCAAAGTTTCTCCTCATAACATTATTTCGCTTACATGAAAATCTTCCAGTTTAAAACTTTCAGTACAGCAATAAATAAATTCAAAGTGTCGTCACTTAAATATTATGCGATCGCGCGGAGATGTATGTCCTTGGACACAGCCGTGATGTTCAAGAATTATGTTCATGATGAGAGCTTACGCATGTTATGGTTTTTTGGGCGAGTTCAGTCTTTTCTTTGAGATAATCATTGTACCGAGGTTCCGTTTGCAGGATCTGAGTAACATTCAACCCGTGTTCTAGGTTTTCGTTTCTACACAAAAGTCCGGAAGCTGCCTCGTTTGCTTCAGTCCAGGCATAATTTGCTAAGTCATCAATCTGGGGGAAAAATATGAAGAAAAATTCATTACTAAAGCTTTGGTCATTACTAATTATGGAAAAAACAGTCACAAAAAAGTTTGGGTCTCCGAAACTTATGTGAAAGTTTGAATTTTTGGTGATCTCAACTGATTTCTTCATTTCTTAGCGACTGTGTTTTGATAACTTATTGAAAATCGTTTGTTTTTATCTTCAGACCGAAGTAGAATTGGGCAAATAACAAAGAGTAATGATTTCTCGTGATTATGCTGTGATCCTATATTTACAGCTATTTTTTGAGCTCTCTTAGGGAGTCCTCAATGAAAAAAAAAAAATCAGTTCTTTACCGATGCTTTACCGATTATTTTTTATTTTAAAGCCGCTTCCACCGAGAAATGGTTCGAGGCACTACAATTTGGGGGGAGAAAAATCATAAATTGTTCTTTGCTTCTGCATTGGTCCGTATCATAATCGTACACTGAGAAAAATGAATTCGTAAATTCAACAAATTTTTTGTTGGTTCGACAAATTTTCTGTTGGTTCGACAAATTTTTTTGTTGGTTCAACGAATCGTAGCGAACAAAATGAAATTTGTTAACCCAAACGAAATTTGGTTCATTCAAATACTTAATTTTTCACCACGACAAAAATATCGTTGAATCAACAAAAGTTTTGTTGAATCAATACATTTAATTTGTTCGCCACAATTTCGAATTCTTTTTCTCAGTGTATACAGGATGGAAGCTTTATCTTCTAACTTGATTTTTATCGATTAAATAACTCTTCATTGTTCATGAAATTGAATTTGAAAGCCACATTTTTTGAATCGAACCTTTCGGTATGAATTAATATATATGCCGACAATCGAGACGTTTGATTTATTTATATGAAATCGGTTCAAGATCCTCCATTGTGAGTTTTCAATTTTATGCCCTTTCGAAAGGCTCATGAAAAATTTTGCTATAAAGTTTATTGTTACTTACTTCGAAGCATGCCATTCCATAACATTGACTCGCCCGAATTTTGAGATCTTTTAGTTCTTTTTGCGCTTTCTTGGCAGCAGTGAGCGCTTCACCCAGCCTTTGGATCTTTGTCATGACTAGGCAGCCGGCATAAGTATCTAATTTATCCGCTACATCCTGTGCTGCTTTTTTGAATTCAACGAAATAGCTTCTGCACTCCGTTTCATTAAATTTGTTCGTCGATTCAGCAATAATAAACTCAACGGCGACACGGGCCTCCGTAAGATAAATGAAAAAAAAAAAAAAAAAAAACACATACAATGATGATCGCGACGGAGAGACGTATACAAAATCAACATTACATTATAGATACAACCTTCCGAGTCTGATTCTTACCGATTCAATTTCTGTCGTTATATTTTTTTGTGTCTCATTAATTGAGCGGAAGTAATATGGGTCGGGCAATATTAATTGGTAGTACATTTGATCCAGTTCACGTATCCGATCGCTGAGTCTTTTATCGATAGTATTGATGTGAGAAGTTACCGACAATTTATCTATACGATACGCACTGGTAGCCATTGCCTATGCATATAGGATCAGGACAAAAGTATTCGATAATTAAGAATTTCATGATATTTCAAGAATTGACTACTTTGGCTATGAATAATTGGAAAAATTTCTACTTTTTTTCGAAAGTAATATTTAGCGATTGCTACTTAAGGGCATGGATCAGTCAGTATCTTGTCTCCGTAAGTGCGAGAGAGATAGCTGCAAATTTCGAAAGTGAAATCCTTCAACACGGTTTGTCTGATTACAAAAAGGCCCTGTCAGCGGATTTTTGCCATCGTTCTGCGTCCGCTGACAGAGCCTTTTTGTAATCGATTAAACTGTACGGAAGAATTTCAATTGCGAAAATTCGAAGTGAGGTTAGGTGACTGATCCATTCCCTTAAATTTCATGATCGAAAATATAGAAACCAATTTTATGTGCATAATTTTTCGATCAATAATTCCTTGATAAGTTAATCCAGGGCTTACTTCATTCCATACAAAATTATGTACTATAATGATTCAATACAACAGAATGTTGTGTTAATCTTAAAAAATAATAATTACAAAAAAAAAATGATCGAGTTTAATTACCAAGACGAATAACACGGTTGTACAGAGAACGAATGCCAATTTCGACATTTTAAAGATGCTTCTTTTTGTAGCGTTCGGTAAAGACTAATTCGACGATAAATTATTCTGGCTTTTATACTAATGTCGCAACATAGAATTTCCTCTGTGATCGACCTTGTGTCCGGGCAATCGCTCGAAGGAAGTTATGAGGAAAAAAAAATTTTATAGTTCAAAATAGGCGTTGAAAATTTATCCAATTGGCGGTACCTAAGGAAGTTTTACCTGTCCTGGCATACAATCGAACATAAAAATTTATTAATTGTTAGCGAAGCTCCAATAAAGAAAAGTTGGGACAAAGACTCGAAAGAAGTTATCAGAAAAATAAATTAATAATAGCTCAAAATATGAGCTGAAAGTTTATACAACTGTCGTATATACTTTAATGACGTGTAAATATTTGGTTGCCTATTCAAATACCAATGACGCAAAAGCAAGTTTGTTGATCCGTAAATTAATATAATTATTTCGTACCACCTGAATTATTGAGGAATTTGGTACATTTTCATCGGAAATTTAAGTCGCACGTGTATATGATCTTTAACCTCCATTGGGAGGCAATAAAAATGTGTAAATGGGTACATTTTCGTATGTTTTGGGCAATTTTTTCTCAACTACTGTGAAATAGGAGACACAAATTTTATCGTTACTTATACACTTGTTCTGCAAAGCGACCGGGGAATTCTCGCGAGCGAATCGTATATAGTTTTTACGTTTGTTCTTTATGATTAAAAATTGCTTTCTCCATTCGTATGTGAACATTAAAATGTGAGCATTTTCGATTGAGCACCTGTTTCAATAAATACAAATTAGCAATATTTAAAACGAAGTAAAATTAAACTTCAACACTGTTATGAGACTTGAGAAATATGAATTCGAGATACGAATCATTAAGCTTCATAGCTAAGCCAAATTTCAGCTTGAAAATAAAATAATAGTTTGAAAAATTGAAATTTATTAGATTTATAAAGCTTCAATACTGGTGCCATGTTGCAGTCTCCAATTCTCATGGAGTCCAGATCGAAACCGCTATAAGAGACATACGGATACATAGCAGGGCACCCGGATAGACGCGGCTACATCCAGAGGTACACTAAAGGCCTCTCTTTAACGAAACTTTCACGCATGCCTAGCCCGCTCACGTTTTCGGCTCCTATTTTTCGTACTACCGTTTTCTCCGTTATCAGTTTTTGGCACTCTCTCCCAGCCTCGGTCATAGAAGATCATTTGTGCCAGCTTTTCAACTGAACATTTACTCTTATCTATTTGATATCGAAGCCAACGATTAACAGGCGTACTCCGAAACTTGCTTCGCTCATCGAGCTCATGTGACCAACTCAAAATCGACGGTGGCGCCTCTCATAGTAAAATATATCTATATATAGTACAAATATAGTCGCTGACACACGTCAGACGCCTCGTGTGTATTCTACCGGATTTTTCCGTGAGTTTTTGTTGAAATCGCGATAAATAAATTTCGTAATGTGCAAGGAAGTGGCGTGAATCCGGCTCTGGTCTCTTCAGTTGTGGCGAATGTGTGTACAATTTGTAATAAAATAATTATTGTGACTGGCGAAAAAGCTGTCATGGCGCGAGTAAAGCGCCTTGTATTTTTGTCAATTTATTGTGTTGATAAGAAATATCTAATCTCCGAAAAGGGAGCACAGCCGGAACCGGGTAATTAAACCAGATTTTTTGATATTTTTTACATTCGCGTAATCATAAAATTCGCGACGAAATCAGATAAAATAGAATTTTAGTTTGCTTTTTTGGCACTTGGCGCTGCGTATGCCATCGCTCGATGACTCTTAATGTGTTCGGAAAACCTTTCATAACAATGATTCGCTCCATGAGCGAGTTTATGTCTTGTCACATTTCGTTTTTTTCTATTTCGTCAAATACGACTACTTTCATTTATTATTTTCGCACGAAATGTGCTTTGAGATGCTTCGTTATCGTCTGTAAAGGAGGTTGCATTCCAGATCTAAGTGAATTATGCCATTTGTAACAATTATTTTTATTTTTATATTCTCTTCTTTATTAGTATCGGTATTATTGAGAACTTGATCTAAGGTGTAGCTTGTAATTTTGTAGATCTCGGTCTTCTTCGACGCATTGCTGCGACGTTCCATTGTTTTGCTATTTTTGCTGTATCTTACTGCGCTTCCTTCAATGCACTGCTACTTTTGTCGTTGTTTTATATTGTTTATTTTTTGTTTCGTTTTTATTAGGGTGTTTGAAAAAAAAGTTTTATTTTTTTTTGGCCAACTAACTGGTTGAGAAGTTACTTTGGTGCAAAAAAAGAGAGTTTACCAAAGGAGAGCTCGGGGTAAAAATATCTAGAGGTGGCTCACGCTTATCGTAGTTTCCCCTTCAAGTAACATGGGAATGACTACAACAAAAGCCATTGGAAATTAATATTTTTGTAATATATTAATTTCATGACCATCAATTCCCAAACAATGAAATTTGGAAATCCTTCTTAGGATTGCAAATTAGATGTTCTGCAAAAAAATTACAAGAAATTTCGAGGTAAAACTGACAGTTTTGTCGAAGTAATTAAATAACGAGAAAATTATATAAAAATAAAACTTTGAAGGTTAATAACTCTTGAATGGTTAGATTTAGGACTTTTTTGCAGAATATCTTTTTGGAGAGCGTCAAATGTTCCACTGAAACGTTCTTTGAAATAAGTGATCACAATCGTCGTTAAGGAGGTATACAGTTCTAAACACGCGAAGTAGTCATCCGCATGTTATTTAAAGGGGAAACTACAATAAGCGTGAGCCATTGTTTTCGAAATACTTTAATAAATATATATTCATTCATTGGGTTTTTTTATAATTCGAATTTTGTTGAGCGCGTAATCACAATATTTATAAATGATGATTCACGCAAATCAATGTATTTTTGATGAGGTTATATCCTTTTTCGAGATGACAGTTATATTGAGTTTCTTCTTGCACGACCTCTCTAATTTTCACGCCATTGGATAGCTTCTTGTGGCTGCATAAAATGTCAGCAGTCTCTCGGAGAACATCATGGAAAATTTTCTGAATACGGTCGCTGATCTGAAAAAACATGAACAAAGATATGGAATTTCATGTCGATCTTGTGGGCGTTACAAGTGCAAGACCACGAAACAAGGGCACGAAAAGAGGCGCGAGTTGCTGGATCATTGAGCAGGAGTTCATCAAACTATTTTGATGGTTCTGGCCTGGATCAAAATAAGCCAATGATGATATTCAACTAGAGATCTCTTGAAAAGCTAAAAAAAAGTTTTACAGAAAAGGTTCTTGTTACTTACAGAATGGCATATCGGGGAACTACATTCGATCACCCCCCTTCTGAAAAGTTCTAGTTCTTTTGTAGCTTCGATGGTTGTATTCTCCGCTTTTTCAAGCTCTGTGAGCGTCACATCGAATGCTCTGCTGACGCATGCGTCCAAGTTACTCAATACGTTTTGTGCCGTTTTTTCATAATCCAAGAAATAACTTCTGCACTCCGTTTCATTGAAACTGGTCGTCGAATTGTCAACGATATCAGCAATGAAGACTCGAGCCTTCGCAGCAAAATTCGGGAAAACGTATTCAGAATTATGATAAAGAAACTTAATCTAAATCAGTTTTTACTTATTGATACTAATTTTTCATGTTTCATTCTCACCAAGTCAAGATCTCTCGTTATGTTTTGCTTGAACTCTTCAATGATATCGAGATTCTGTTTCTCGGGCAGTGATCTTACATCTAAAATTTCTTGACGAATTTCCATAAGCCGTTCGTGGAAGCCTCTGATTGCGGCATTAAGAAAGCCACCAGCTGAGTTTCTATCAATCCTCGATAAACTGCCAGCCATTGCCTGTACATAGTCAGAGGCATAAAAAATTTGGGTTCGATAAGAATTCAGTAATATTATAAAAATTGGATGATCGATATATCGGGGAGGGGTGGGCGAGAAGTGAATGCATGAAATCGGAAAAATCAGTTATCACGAAAACGTGATAAGGAACGTAAAAGTACGAAAATGATATTACGAAGAATAAAAACGAGTAAAAAATTGCTCCAAATTTTTCTCAATGATTAATCAGATTATCTATCTTTTATCGTCGAACGAAATTACTCGATTGGTTTTCGAGAACTTGTCCGTTTTTTGTTAAATACCTATTTTTTATATTTCTCCAAATAGTACAGTCGAATCTGGATAAGCGAGAGTTCAACGGACCGCGATCTATTTTTCGAGTATTTTCGAGTATTTTCTATTTTTCTAGTAAGTTCGATAACAAAGTCAATACATTTGGCCGTTCGAATAAAATACGATACAAAAACAATGTTAATAAGTACGCTCGGCTGTCGCTTATAGAGGTACAGGCAGTAGCTGTCTCAGTTATAGAGGTCCATGAGTGAAAAACGACTTTATCTTAAAGAGGCTTCTGCTTCTCACTTATAGAGGTTTTAGAGGGTTAAAATGACGGACCTGACAATTATTATTCTCACTTATAGAGTTTTCTCGCTTACCCGGTTCTCACTTACTCAGGTTCGACTGTATTCTAATTGAAATGGATAATAATTTGTCAAAGAGTTGATTCGGAACGATTTTCTATCGCAAAGTAGATGGGCCCTTCACGTTACATTACAGACAGTTTCTAAGAAAGATTTAATTGCTCGATTCAATGAATCAAATGATACGAAATAATAAAAAATTGAGTTCAGTTACCGAGCAGAGGCAGGCCGCAGCGTAAAGAATAAATGCGAGCTTCGACATTTTGATGATGCTTTTCTTACAGTTGGGTAAGAACTAATTTCTCTGTAGAACCATCTGGCTTTTATAGTGATGTCAGCACACGAATAATGCCACGTGATTTTCACTGTGAAGGAATATACACGAATAAAATAATTATCATGTCTAAATATTAAATCAGGTTTTCTGATACCAAAACGACGTGTAGATGAATCAATTCCCAGACTTGAAAGATAAAAAAATTAATGTATTCCAAGTGCCTCATCAAATTTCGTGCGATGTCTTTGAAACTATTACGGAATTCGACAAATTTATCAGATCGATCTGATTATTTGCAAGTCGTGGATGAACCAGGCAGCTCGAGGGGATGCTCGTGAACAAATTCACTTTGACAACTGTTTCGAGGCTGGAGAAATTTGAGTACGACAAAAAATGAAGGGGGTAACAAGAAGAGTAAAATTTTGGAAAATTATGTTACGTCTATGGACTATTTCAGACCTGACGGAGCACAGCCATTGGAATATGTTGATCCGGATTATCGAGCTCCTCAAATATAGAACTTCAGTTTCTTTTTTCTCACTTTCGAAAACATGACTGCAGACGTCTCAAACTTATAATATTTGAGGTTTTTATTACAAGGTTATTTCACACATTGTCATGAAACGGACCCACCTCTTCATACCAATGAAACTCTCTCTCTCTCTCTCTCTCTTTCTCCTAATTTATATTAACTCGCTCTTCTTCTTTTTTATTTCTATTTTTTTTAACAGTAATTAATTATTGATCTATCTCTTGGGTACTCATCTATAGGGTTATTGAGACGTACGGCCCAACCATCGGTGAACTTGGGACAGCCTCGAAGATTTTGGAGATTGACGGCTTCCCGGACGCTTTTGCTTTTGATGAGATTACGAGAAAGAGAGAGAAATGATCTTGTCTGATCGATGGTCAGGCGACAACAGCTGTTCGCAATCGATCTCCCAAGACCCACGGATTCTCTCGAATCCGTGTTTCAACATTTTTTGTATACCGGAAAATTTCAAATAGATATAAAATATCAAAAACTCCATGATATTTTGGCCCTAATATATTATTTACGAAAATATCGGGACTTGAGAGCGCATGAATCTCTCCATTTTTCAATATCAAATATAATGATGTGCGATAAATTGCTACTACTTTAAGCTGTTTTTTTTTTTTATTCCGGTGATTGACGTCATGTATTTTTAATTGGAAAAAATTTCCTTTATCATATCAAGTGAATACATCGAATGTCAAAAACGTGTTCGATGTATTTGAGCGACGCGTGGCTTAGGAACGAAAATACGTTTCTTTTTAGTTCGTCTTTATATCGAGTATATCATTAATAACATATCGTATCGAGTAAGTGTATCGAATGCCAAACACGTGCCTCGTGTGCCTGATAGATTCGAGCGACACGTGGCTTGGAAACGAAAAAAAAGAATTTTTTCTGCCCTCCGGCCGGAAAGTGGCAACTTTCGGGCCGCTGCGCTAAACGAATTTGCCACATTCCGGCAACGTCGGGCAGAAAAATAGTATACACACCTCGGCCAGAAAAAAGTAAAGCCTCAGACCACATGTTTGTCAGCCTCGGCTTCGCCTCGGCCAACAATTACATGTGATCTGAGACTTTTCTTATTTTTCTGGCCTAGGTATGTAATATACTATTTGTTTCGTGTTCAGGCACTTGATTCACGCATTTCGTCGTTGTTCGTGTGGTCGACATTATTATTATTATTTATTTTTTATTCAAAAAGCTTATCAGAGTAGGTCAATATTCCTATGAGGTTGAGACAATAAGATGTTGATTGATTATACCCGTTCCGCTATCCACAATAAATAACAGGGAAAATTATCATTTTTTATCTATTATATTTGGAATGAACTTGGTATATTTTTTCAGCACGCAAAATTCCATAAAACTAGAAACATTCGAGAATAAACCATCGATGTAACTTTTTTTTTTGAATTTTTTTAACCGAACATGATTAAAAAATTGAATATCGCATCACATTCTGTTTTTCCTGCCTGCTTATCATGGAGAATTCCGCAGCTGATCAATCAGATAGTACTAAGGAAGAGCCCGCGATACAGTCGTGCGACCAAATAAAGAATCAACCGCTTCACAATTTTTAGATAATATATTATTTCAAACTCCGTGCCAGACGTGCGGTACAATTTCGAATGCTGAAAGTGTTTAATGACTCATCTCATTATAGAATTTGCGGGGAATTGCCATGATTGTATTAGACAGTATCTGGACTCAAAGCTCGACCTGGATAAATTCGGTTACGTACTAGGAAGACTACTTTTATTGTTGATGAGGCTAAGTCAGCTTGTGCTAACAGGAAAACGGGATAACAACGGCAGAATTGAATGAAAATGACCGAGTCATTAATGGTCATGAAATCGATGACAAAAGCGTCATCATGAAGAAAGAAACGAGGATTGATCGAGGACTACGAAATCATCGGTGACTACACAATTTGAAATGCGGCTGCATGACGATAGACTGCTCCGATTTCTATGCCTCGAATTAACTGTAAACTTATAGATTTATTATGGGTTCCCCTTTGAAAAACAGAGGGTCTCGTATTAGGAAATAAATGGCTCTGGTTTTTTGTTCAATTAACATTTGTATATTTTGATCAATTGAAGGATGCGACGGTTTCGTTTCTGGGTGAAAATCAGCCTTCCTTTGATTAAAAAAAGAAAGGGATCGTCGAATCTGTATTTCGATTTGGTATTGATCGCGGCGATTTTGATTTGGAATCGTGGGATCAATGAACTTGAAAAATTGATTGATTATGGGAGTTGATGTTTGAAGTAGACTGAAAGCGTTGATGTAACTCATCTCACTGATTGCATATTCATCTCAGTCGATCGTTTTTTATTCAACATCAGTAATAAACGACGATGTTGGATTATTAGATTCTGACGTTCCTTCGATTTTCTTTTCATATTTCTTTCAAAATGTTTTACCGTCATATCCGATTGAGTATTTTTGGATGACATTATCAGGATCATCTGAAACTTTGCACGCGATAACGACGACTCATTTTTACCGTCCTTTTCAACAATCTCATGCGAGATACTCAGGAGAATTATCTTTTTTGTTCTTCGAATTGAACCAACGTAGATTTGATGATCAATGTCATTCTACAGATATACGTAAATATTGCATTCAGGTTTTCATGAATTTGATTTTTTTTCAGTTGCTACGAATCGTCATACCGAATACGAATTGTCGATCGCACGAACACCAGGGTGTTTCGAAATTTTTATTTTTGTCAACTAACTGGTCGAGAAGTTACTTTGAGACAAAAAAAAAGGAAATTTTGCCAAAGGAGAGCTCGAAATAAAAACATCTAGAGGTAACTCACGCTTCACCAGTTTACTGATCTATTTAATCTGGTGTTTCCATTTTTATACTCATTAATGGTCCAAATCGATAAAGCGTGGAGATAAGTTTCGTCCCCAATTCTTGTTGTTTCGATAAATTACGAAACCTAGTGTTGTTGTACTTCAAATGACACCTATTCATATGTATGGTAAATCCGCGTGTTGTACGTTTGCTCTCGGAGCGTTAAAAGACAAATGCAGTTTGAAACACAAAATTTTGGGCTTTCCCTCGAAAAATAAACGAATGGGTCATTCGACGATTTGCAAAATACGATGCAAAGTACTGCATTTTGTATTTTAAAAGTGTCTGAAAGATTTTGTGTCTACTTGATAAAATTGACGGATGTATATGATTGACGACGTGGATTTTCTTCATTTGAGACGTTAAATCCATTTTTTTCATTCTAGCTCTCCTCAATCTTTCATTGTTATCTTCGATTCATTTTTGAATGACGTTATCACGATTGTCTTGAATTCCGCACGGACTAGACAATGCCTTTCTCTCAATTTTTCCATAATCTCATTCGAAACAGTCGGAGAAATTTTATTTTTATTTTATTTCACATCCAATTATCATCACATTTTATCGGTGTTTCTTGTTGTTCCAGATTTGATTACGGGTCCAGATAAATGAATTTCGCAATTAATATTAATCAGTTCTTTTTCATGGTTGCTTGAATCCAATCAACGAATTTCGAAACGCCGGTGTATACGGAAGGTGCATTCTGTGAGCCGCAAGGCATCACGCCCCATGAAACAACTCCTATCAATTCGACAGCACCGGAAGACTTTTTCAGTATCAAAGGACCACCAGAATCACCCTGAAGCATGAAGATGTTAAACATAATCAGTCATAATGTTCGATTCAATTATACATCAATTCACAATAATGATTATACTTTGAATATAAAAAATGAATCAATTATTTTATATTTATGTCTATTTTAACAATTATCGTAACTAATAATACTGATAACAGTACACTGAGAAAAATAATTTGAAATTGTGGCAAACAAATTAAATTTGTTGATTCAACAAAACTTTAGTTGATTCAACGATATTTTTGTCGTGGTGAGAAATTAAGTATTTGAATGAACCAAATTTCGTTTGGGTTAACAAATTTCATTTTGTTCGCTACGATTCGTTGAACCAACAAAAAAATTTGTTGAACCAACAAAAAATTTGTCGAACCAACAAAAAATTTTTTGAATTTACGAATTCATTTTTCTCAGTGTAACGAAGAGACTAGTTGAAGTATCTTATTATTTAATCACGGAGATACTTACACTGCAGGCCGATTGACCAGTTGTAGATCCGGTGCAAACGTTAGTCGTGTGTAACGGGCTCGGTCCGATGAGTTTTTCCAACGAAGCTTTGCAGGTCTCATGATCGATTAACGGTAAATCAGCCTTTTGCAATTTTACAGGCATTTTTATGCCATTCCCCGAAATAGAGCCCCAACCGGAAAGAATACTGTTACCGCTCGGTTCCACTCCCATTTCCGGTAAACTTATTGCCTTTACTGCCTCGTTTAGGATTAAAGGAGTCTTCAGCTTCAGGAGAGCAATGTCGTAGGGTGCGACGTTTCTATGAGAAGTCGAAGAAAAAACGTAATTAATTTGATGAATCAAACATCATTTTTCGATCACACTCGATATATTGGGATTCAATCATTTTTTCATGGATAAGAAATTAATGAACTTATAAATTCAGGCATTTTTTTTTGTTTTTGTTTTTAAAAACTTATTCTATGTATAGAATATCGATAAAAATTATGAAAAATAAAGCACTTTCCGTGGTGGTTTACTATTTTTTTATTTTTGTGATGAAAAAATGTGTTAAATGCTCTCACCCCTTGTAACTCTCATGGACAATCATCGTTTGAACAAGAGCGCTTTGTTCATGTCCTTCCGTTTTTTTGATATTGTGTTTGCCAGCTTTGACCTTGAAGCTACCGAAGGATGGAACCGCGAGAACACAATGTCCTGCTGTGACAATCCACTGACTGGAAATTATGCTGCCACCACAAAAGTGTCGGTAACGAATTAGGGGAGGCACGCCCCATTGGAGTGAAACTTGATGAGGGAATTCACCCTCCTGGGCCTCCTCACCGCCAACGATACGACCGAATCCCAAACCGAGATTTGGAACATTGTTACCAAATTGGGGTTCAACTATAAAATTATTCAAACATATTTCGTTGGTTGAGATAAAAATTTTGATTGGATTTGAAAATGATGAAATTAAATTTTTTATACCACGCGCTGCTATTACTCGAATGATGTTTCGATTAGATAATGGAATAAAATGAGTTCATACGAATTTAATTTAAATAACAATACTCTTTTGGATAAATGAATATTTTTTTTTTTTTTATTCAACGACTAAAATGACAAAACAATTAATGAAAATAAAACAAGTCCTTCGACTTACCAGCATGAACCCCAATGAAAAGAGCACAGATGAACAGCAGTTTCGGAGTCATGATCCTTCCTCGTTTAGTAACGTATCGAGGTTTGCCTTAACATTTTATACTCTTTTGAGAGATAAAATTATTTATCATTCGACCGAGTATCTTTTCGGATGTCTGCATTGATAAGAGCCGATCAATCGTGTTGCAATTTACAATGCATATTTTTAAGATTTTTCTTTGTCTTATTGTAGACAGCGATTTTTTTAGCACGTTCTCGCGATACAATCAATTTTTATTTTGATCCAATTAGCATTTTGTTTTATTTTTGATTTATTCCTGGTTGGATATAAATAAATTTTGATGACGGGAATGATTTTGAATCATCTTTCGAGAACGTCACAATCGGTGTTGTCAATATTATGGAAAAAATCTGATATTGAAAGAAATCGAGACTGGAAAATGATTTTGAGCGAATTTCTTTAAAGAGGAACGAAATTCATCAGCTACGTAAATTATGGCGGTAGTATGAAGATCGTTGCCAAAACATTTTCGGGGTCGATGTTCACGAAACTGAACTTGAAATTTAAAAATTCAAGAGTAATCTAAAGAATTTAATGGAAAAAAAAAACAATTAATCGGAATTTCGATTAATCGAAAAAAAATTAAACGATTTTTCGTTTAATCGATTGATCGAAAAAACAATCAATAGAAATTTCGATTATTAATCGATTAATCGATTAATCGATCACCTCGATTAATCGATTATCGCGTGGCTCTACTTCTTACTAGTCTTGGTGTCGTTTGTGGTCGAGTTAAATTCCAAAACATTCTTCCGGAGCCTCGGTAGAGGTAGCTCATACAAGTGAGCGTGAGTAAGTTCCTATCGAGCGACCGAAACAAAAAAGTGAACACTCGGTATTCCTCGCAATATTTTTCATAGTGTCGACGTTCGTGTTTACAGTTTTTGAGATTCTTAACACGAACTATGCTAATCATAATTTTCTGTTTGTAAAAAAAAAGTCAGCAGCTTTGCAATTATATTTGTATAATTTATATTCGAAGCGGTTTCTCTATGGCATAAATATGATATTGAAAGTCGCAACTCAAAACAAATGTTATTAAGGTCGAAAAAAAGATCGATGATATTTGTGTTTACCGGCCTTGAACTCTGTTGAGACAAAGTCCAAATTTAGGGACTTGGATTTATTTTTCTGTTAAACTCCTATAAACTCCTTTCAATCATAATGTCCAATGGATTGAATTTAAGAAAATAGAAAAACTCTTTTCTAATTTTGAAGTTTTAATAATGAACATTTTTTTGATTCGATGAAACAGGACAGCTTTTGAATTGAGCACCATAACACGAAATGAGTGACGAGCACGGTCGTCAGGTTCTGTTGAACGCTGATGAAGAAGATTCATCGAATTCTGGCCAGAAGTATAGACCCCAAGAATCAGGAACTTGGAGTCGGAACTTCCTTTCCACATTAGCGAAACAGCCTTCTTACTTTTCGCGTCAGGTATACACTAATTTTTTTATAAATAATTTCGAAACAGAATAAAAAGTTTTCTTGGAAATTGTACAAATTTATTGTAAACATTTGGCATTCGGTTGAATACTGTGCAGCGCCATTTAACTTTAATTTATAAAATGAACGATTTCAGGGTTAAATATAAAAAACAATTCTTCCCATAGTTTACAGTGAATCATTCCTAATGATTGTTACACTGTTCTTGTGTTTGAATTAATTCAGACAGTTTATCGAAGATTAGACATAAACATCATGTCACTACGTTACAATAAATTCATTTTCCTATGACTTTTCTAATTGACGCAGAATTTAACTCGTTTGATGAGCCAGATCGATCCCGGACGAGATCCAGGATCATCAGCATTGCCTGAATCAAGTATAAATTTCTTCATGATAATACCGATGAATTAATGCGTGGTTCTACATAATTTCACACACCGAATACATTTTATCAAGGCTCATGGTATGTAGAAGTAACGATTCAACAATATAAAGAGATCATTGAGGTCGAGAAATGTTTTATATTTTTTTATCTCTACTTATTGTGCTGAAATACTGTGCAGACAAGAGTTATTGATTTAAAGGAAACGCAGAATTTCTCAAAAATCTTGAAAGTATACGTGAAAAAAATTTTCATTGCAAATGAACATTGAAAAATGGGCAAAAAACTTTTGGAAAATTTGATGTATAAATGTAGACGAAGCTGGTAAAGACATTAAGATTCAAACACATGTTTTAACGCATTCAGCAGAATTTTCCAAAATAGGTAGAATTTGTTAGTGTTTGAAATTATAAGAGCCTTACGTTCATGAGTGTATAAGAATCAATTACGAGAAAATGATACTAAATGCTGACAATCTGTAATTAGTAGGTAGAGGTGGGGTAATCTACGGAGAATCTTTCAGGGGACGTGGATTCATGCGAGGACAACAAATATCGATAGCAAAATTCGTTGCAACTCGAGATCGTCATGACAAAGAAAGGTTTGTACTGCGAACCGCGTACCCTGAATTACTATTTTTTAACACTGCTACATATTCGGCTCATTGTACAATGATCGGTAGCTTTATACTTATTCGCCAAAACGGTATATTAGATTAAGTTGATGAATGAATAATTCCTCTGTGCTATTATTTTCAGCAATTATTTCTAAAAGTTATGAATACGGTGAGACTAAATGCTTTGTCGTTATTTTATTGGCTAACGCCGAGAATACCTTTAAATTGAATTCGAAAATGGCATCGAATAGTATCAAAAATAATAATCGAAAAAATATGAATCACTCTAAAGTCAAGTTCCTTCCTTGACGCATTTGTCTTTCATCAGTATCTGAAAAAAAAACATTCACGAATTGAAGGGAAGGAAAAAAATCAAATCGAAATAGTACAAGCCGCAGGGAGAAAATTGAAAAAAAGTATCACTACACAAATGCATCTCTTTGATGTACATTTTCTCTGATGAATCCAAATTTATTTTTCTCATTGTTTTCGCAAGTTCGTGCAAACTCAGCAAACTGTGATGATTTATTTTTCTTCATACACGTCCATCCCTCTGTTCTCGAACCCTGCAGTTCAAATTCCTTTCTTCTTTGCTTCTTCCTCGTTTTTGTTTTTGATAATGAGTATCTTATTTTTATAAATCCTGACAGACGGTGCACTTTTTTCGACAATTTTATCCAGTGTTTTTCGCATGCTCTTCAGTTCATTCATCTCGAATGAATCTCAGCGCGTCACCCGTGTTTAATTTTCGTTATAAAATAATGAATCGAATGATTCTGTTGCTATCGGGACGATGTGTAGACAAAACAGATGTATATGAAGAGATCTCAAGGTTAAAAATGAACAAAAAATGAAGTTTTGTTGACAATAATCGTCGAAAATTTTATTTGCAAAAGAAAATTAAGACAACATCATTTTTAGGATGTTTCCTGGTTGATCCAGTCGATGAAATCGGAGACCTGGGTGTACACCGAAGGTGCGTGGATTTGACCACAAGGCATCATACCCCATGAAACAAGTCCGATTAAAGTTGTTTGGGAATTCGTTTTGTAAACAAGAGGACCACCGGAATCACCCTGTAAAAAAATAATGAAACAAAAAAACATAATAAATTTGATTGAACAAAGTATTTTTATGATTCTCACTCGACTGATTTCAATAAAACTTACGCTGCAGGCAGAAAGACCGTTTTCTCCTCCCGATGTGCAAACGTTCTTCGGACTCAATGGATGGCTGGACCCGACAATACTTTCGAATACTTTTTTGCAAGGTTCAAAGTTCAATATTGGCAAAACGACTTTTTGAAGAGTACTTGGCATTTCGTGACCGTTTCCTGCTATCGAACCCCATCCAGAGAGATGACTTTTTCCTTCGAAACTTTCACCCTGTTTCGGTAGCTTAACTGCCTGAACCACTGAATTAAACTTCAATGGAGATTTCAGCTTCAGAACAGCGATGTCGTAGGGAGCAACATTTCTGTCATTTTCAACCAACGAATAGAGTTTTTAAAAACTTTAGAATTTCAAGCCTGCTGTAAATCTAATCTTTGTTGCCTCTCGGTCAGAATATTATTAGTATGAATCACTCACTAAGGATAGTAATTAATTCGTATACATGAAATCCTTTCGGAATGGCATCTTGATGAGGTTATATCAACCCTAATTACATGATTTTTTAGTACTGATTTGACGAAAATATTTCTTGTCAACTTACCCAACGTATTCAGGATGTACGACTGATTTTTCAACTTCGACAACTTGTTCCTGAGGTTCGGATCTCGATAATAAGTGTTTTCCGGCTTTGACTACGAAACTGCCATACGACGGTACAGCGAGCACGCAATGTCCGGCAGTCACGATGAAGCTTTCACTGATTATACTACCGCCGCAGAAGTGACGACTTTCGGATCCACTTCGACCCCATTGGAGAGAAACTTGATAAGGGAATTCACCAGGTTCGGCATCCTCACCACCAACGATACGACCGGAGTTCAAACCGAGTTTCGGCACATTGAAACCGAAAAATGGCTCCGCTAGGTAACGCACATGATTATTTAATCTCCCGAAACTCTATCTAATCTCTTAATAAAATACACAATTTATGACAATTATAAATGAGCAAACGACTGATTGAATATTTGATTGAATAATAATAATTCGGAAAAATTAAGTTTGTATTTTCTGTCCACTTTTCGAATATTTCATTAAAACCGATTTCGGATTCAAATTAATTGCAAACATTGTTTTTAGTGAAAAAAAAAGAAACAAATAAGAAATGAGCTTATTGTTCAGCTCGATTTTGGATAATCCATTAAAATTAATTATTCAATTATAATGAAGAAATGAGAATTTGGGATGACTTTTTCTTTATTTTCAGAAACTGAGAATTTTCTGTGAAATGAAAATTTTTATTTACTCACCAGCTTGAACCGCGACGAGGATGGTACTAAGGACGACCACAAGATTCGGTGACATGGCGACTCAGTTTGATGATTTCCTTGATCCGGTGTCGGCATTTTTATACCAATTGTGCAGCTCGATGCGTTACGAAGATAAGGCCTCTCCCCCCGTTTCTTTGAATCTTGATTTTGCAGAACCGCATTTCCCGTATTTAAGCACATTACGATAAAATCTGGAGCAGTGCGCGACATGATATTGCGGCGCAATATCAAAGCTCATTTCCTCTTAAAATGGTATTTCAATCTCTTTATCAGACGGTTGCTCTCGACGCTCTTGAAATCGGTTATAGATTTCATCTCGAGATTTCCGCGATTGTTTCACTTATCCCAAGAGCTCGGATTTTTTCAGCGACTGTAAAATTCTTCCACGATTGTCGCCAATCTGGGACATCAGCATCGGCAGCCAATGAGAAAACGATTCTTCGATTCGATATCTACATTTTTCTATAGATCACGACATCGGTGTCAATCAAATAATGACGAGGATACTACGACGTTTGGATTCTTTTTCCACTCGGATTATTTGCATTGGATATAGTCCGACATTTGAGGTGTTGCATCAATTGAGGGAAAATGAAAGACTAATAAATGTTATAATAATATCGAAAATGTCATTCCCTTTTGTATATTTTTCGTGAAAATATTACATCGGTCTTTCGTCAGAAAACATTTGGTGTAAGAAAGATATTGATTGTGCATTTTCGAGAGGTCATCAGTTTGCGGATATCGTGGCGTTGATCCAGTCAGCGAATTGGGACACGTCGACGTAGACGGAAGGTGCTGCGTCTGCACCGCAAGGCAGTACACCCCAAGAAACGACTCCGATTAGTTCCGCATTTCCGTTAGTGTTGTTTTTTATCAATGGACCACCGGAGTCTCCCTGTAGAAAATCGATGATAACGAAATGAAAATAATAAAAAGTGGGATATGAATATTATACGGAGCAACGAGAATGAGCATGATAAATGCGACAAATTTTTCATTGTAAGAAGCAGAAATAATGTGAAATCAAATTAATCAGGAAGAAAAATAAGATAAAAACAAAAATAATAACAAACAAATAAAAATAAATGGTAATGATAAGGAAATTAAAAGATACGGATAAAAAGCAATGGAGCTTAATGCACGAGAGCGGAATATTTTATCATCCGATCGATTAGAATCGAACACGAATATACTTACACTGCAAGCAGATTGTTCGTTCAAAGATCGAGTGCAAATGTTGGTCGCGTGTAATGGACTCGGTCCAACAAGCTCCTCCAACGTAGCGTTACAAGTTTTAAGATCTATCAGTGGGAGAACAGCCTTCTGCAAGATTGCAGGCAATTCTCGACCGTCCGCTGATGTCGAACCCCATCCAGAAAGGGTACTGTTTCCAGATGGTACCGTAACGTTTTTTGGTATACTTATCACCTTCACGGCATTGTCCAGGGATAGAGTAGTTTTGAGCTTCAGAAGAGCAAGGTCATAAGGGCCGACATCACTGCGAATGAGGATTAATTAATTAATTTTATTGGAAGATCTTGTAGGGAAATAAAAAAATGTTGAATATATTTAATATTTTCTATCGTTTTTTCTATACTTTTGGAATAAAATTTCAGAATTTTTACTCCAGTTTCGTTTATATTAATCATGGATTCGTAACATTCAGATTCTGTGTTTTTTTTCTTCTTTTTCTAATCGGTGCTTGTAAAAAACCAACGGAGTACGGACAATAAGTGAGTTTTACACGTCATCGGAAATGAAAAATTTAGAAATATTTGAAAACATCTTCCGAGTAATTAACATCCTACGAAGGAAAATCGGGAGATGAAAATAAAAAAATAATAATCATTGGTGTACTCGTGAAAAAAAATCTAATTGTTTATCTACTGTCCGGGTAAAAAAAAGTTCGATCTCGTGGGATCAGAGCGAACGACATTTTCCAACAAATGAAAGTTTCGCTGAGGCAATCGGACCATTCAATTTCAAATCTTGCCGTTAACGCCGTTAGAAGTGTAATTTCTAAAAAAAATTGTTTTCCAAGATCGATTCTGTGATAACTCGTACTGTGAGGAATGCGAAATTCTAATCTTTGGACCATTAAACAGTTCGTTTTTATCTATTTTTCTCTTTTCTCATTGTAAAAATATTCATGAACAATCCCTTAATTAACCCGATCAGGTCATTGCTTTTTTCGGCTTCTTTTCAGGTTATCGTGAGTCACTGAAAAGCGAAGCACGTTAGAACACGTAATTTGGAATGAAAAAATCTGATAAAATTTCTGAACACTTTTGAATACTTCTACTTCGAGAGCACACCAAATATTGAGATAACCAAAACCAGCTCGCAAAAATGCATAAAAATGGTGGGGTCTCCAGCGACCCACGATTACCGAATCGGCTTAAAAAAGGATTTATTTCAAGTTATTCAAATAATTGCGCCCAAAGTTAAAGATTCTCACACCGAGCACCCCATAGTGTGGCAATGCTTTGTCCTATTTTTTTTTTTTTAACATGCAGATACATTTTTTTTTATTTATGCTATTTTAGCTTGCAGATGTATCTTAAGGTTTTGAGAGTTATTGATTATCAAATTCATGTACGATTTTATTACTTCAAATTATTGTATGAATTTATCACGAGATTCGTTAAAAGAGAACTTATCATATGAGCATCGAGTATTTCCTCGAAATTAAGGCGTTTTCCTCAGATAACAATTGTTAAGTTAGCTAGCATTAAAATTCAAGAAAATTATGAACCATTTTACTCCAACTAACAGGACCATGAAAACATGCATCTTTCCAGAGTCAGTCTGAATGAATTTAAAAGATTTTGTTAAGTTTTCGGGAAAAAAGTTTCCCAATAGCCCGTTATCGCTTGATTCTGTAAATAATTTTCTTACCCTTCGTATTTTTCGTGAACAATTTTTTTCGCTACCGTAATCACTTGTTCACCAGCTTCGTTAACTTTGACGTTGTGCTTTCCAGCCTTGATTACGAAACTTCCAATCCAGGGTACAGCATTGGCGCAATGACCAGCAGTGAGAACCCACTGGTTGCTAATTATCGATCCACCGCAAAAATGTTGATATGGAACCAATGGAGGTATACCCCATTGTAGAGAAACTTGATGAGGGAATTCACCTTTGTTAGCGTCTTCACCACCGACGATACGACCGAGTCCGAGAGTCGGTAGGTTGAAGCCGATTCTTTGGCTGGCTGATGAATTGAAAGAATTTTCATAATGAAATTAAACGAAGGCGGAAGAGGGTGGTTTTTTCCAAGAAAAGCTTATGCAACGAAATCATCAACATTATTTATTTTGCTTGAATTTGGTGAGTTTAGAATTTTCTAGTAAATTTCATTCTTCCAATTGTTCAACAGTTCCCATTACTTATTTGTTTCCTGCTGGGCAAATATTAATATAATTAAACGTTTCATTAAAAAGCAGCCATATTTGATGTTGGACTTACCAGCTCCAGCAAGAACAGCGCAAAAGACGACAAGAAATTTAGCATTCATCGTGTCTAACTGGTTTCTCCGTTTTTCCGGTCTCATTTTATAGCAGTGTCTAGTGCAAGTGCATCGTGAGATAGCTCTTGTATGATATCTGATAAGGCGTCTTCTCACAAATTAATCGAAAAGTAAAAATGCCCTGATAAGAATCGATTAGGGATGACACGGTTTTTCGGACTCGTATCATTTTTCATTTCAACGTGATTGATGTGCTTGATCAATCGAGTATTTACAGATATTGCAGTTTCCGGTGTAATTTATGAAATTTCGATTTTTTATATTCGATCGATATTCTTGTAACCGCTGAATTTTTTTTATAAGTTTTTATCGAATCCACAACTTCAATTACTTTTTCCCCCATTGAATCTCACGTTCTGGGCATCCCAAATGATTATTTATTTTTTTTTTTTTTGTAAGGGAATAGTACAAAAGCATCGATATCAATGAAAAACAAATTTATTTATAAAAACATTAATTTTCATCGTTGAGTTTATTTTCGATCCAATCAATATATGAAGATACACGCGTATAGACCGTAGGTGCACCAGATCCACACGGGTAAGTTGCCCACGAAATGACTCCTACGAGCTCTGCACGAGCGTTATCGTCGTACTGTACAAGAGGACCACCGCCATCTCCCTAAATGACGAAAAAAGGAACGATTGTTACAGTTTTTCTCAGAACGATCAATAGAAATTTCTCATTTATCAACTACGTTTCAAGATTATTTTTGATCAAGAACAATGGAAAGATCATGATCGAAATTGGAAAGATTCCAGTAAAATTTTGTTCTTGTCAATGATCAGCCTCCGCCGTTTCAAGACAACTTGCCCAACATTTTTCAACTCTTTAATTATCCCACCCATTCCCCCACAGCTCGCTCTTTGGCGATTGCTCGCTTCAAGTATCCTCGGACAAGGTTACCACTTGGTTGACAGGCTGCTTAGCCATTCACCAGCTCGCGGATCAATCACTTAGCGACAGGCAGTTTTCTGAGTTTCTTCAGTTTTTGTTGGCATTCGAGCAAGTGCGATACAGCAATGCATCAGGAAAGGGACCATTTCATTCATTTATCATTTAATACGTTTTTATAATTTTTTTTTCTATTCTACGAGATTTATTATCAATTTATTACTATTTAAAAAAGTGCTTATCCCGTCTGGAAGATAGGTAAAAACGAAGATACTTGAAAAACACTTACGTGGCAGGCGGAAACGGAGCCATGAAGTGGTCCTGTGCACAATTGAGTGTCGAAGAGTCGATAATCGCCAGGCAATTCGTGCAAAGCATCGTAGCATCTGTCATTATCGATGATAGGAACGGTTGCTGTTTGAAGAACTGCTGGATATTTGGGCAACCACTTTTTCGAGATTGAACCCCAACCAGCGAGTACGCTGGTGCCAGTGTGGACTTTATTTTGTCTCGGCAAATTCACAGCTCTGACAAAGTCACCGAATTTCAGAGGAGTTACCAGTTTCACCATAGCAATGTCGTGCTCACCGTGGCCTCTGTAACGATAATCGTTCGATCGGTTTAGTTTTCATTCAGATGTCTTGATCAATGAATTTAATCAAGCATAACTTAATTCATTAACAATCCCTTCAACCGATCACGCTCAATATTCAAAAATATTTCATCGGTTAGGTATCGGTTATTAGTATCTTTATCATGCTCATCGAATTATTCGTTTGATTTACAACTCACTCGGAGTACTTCCAGTGGACAACCTTGAGTCCTATCGTCGAAAATTGTTGATGATCCTCCCTCTCATTGATAATATGTTTACCGGCGTAAACTCCCAGTTTACCAATCCATGGGGATTCCTGGACGCAATGTGCGGCCGTTAGAACCCAATTTTCAGTGAGAATTATACCACCGCACATGTGTCTGTACGAAATGACTGGTGGGATGCCCCACACGATTGAGACCAGATAAGGGAATTGATGGGGCGGTGACTCATCCCCATTGGTAATTCGATACCCGATGTGGGCCAGGCAACCTTGACAAAATTTTTAACACAATTTTTCGTAAGACTGTTTTTACAGACGTCGCACTGAAATCCATGAGATATTTTAACGATGCGCGTTTATCCTGTTAATTCATTCGAATTATAGCGGATTGATTGTTCTCTGCTTGGAGAAAATATTATTTTTAAGATTTTCATTAGTTCAAAAGAATTTTCAGTAATAGTTTCGATAAAAAATGGTTAATTTTTGAGAATTTTATCGTAAATTACCCATGAAATATGATTTTATTTTTCTTCTATTTTACCATAAGTTCTTAATTTTATCAGCATATATTTTTCTTACCCTGGGCAACGAGGAGGGCAGCCAACGCGTAGTGGAACAACATTTTTGAACGAATGCTGTTTTCCAACAACTTTGCTGTCCCATTTATATAGCCAAAAATTCCTCGTATCTTTTTATCGTTAGCAATCAAAAAAAAAAAAAAAAAAAAAAAAAAGAAAAAAAAACAGAAGTAAAGAAATAATACTCGATTTCGATAAGACCCTTTTACGGCTTGAAGAATGATGGTCGAAATCAATAGTATCTGCGACATCTAATCAACGTTGAATTATAAAAGCTTTTGCTACACGATTAAGTGAACCTTCGGACTGTGTTGTCATTGTGGATTAATGTCTCATGTTTTAAGTTTTCTGTAAGTTAAGGCCATCTCTAAAGAATCTCGACACATTTTTTTCGGGTTTAGTTAAATTCGGATGAATCATGGAGACTTTGATCCTTTATATATTATCAAAAACGCGGGACATCGTATGAACAATAATGAAAATTATACATCGTACGAAGAATTCCTTAAACTGTTCATTTTAATAAAAAATATTTTTACAAATCCAAAAACAATGAAATATTTAATATCATGATGAAATTGAAATAACACGATAGAGAAAAAGAATAAAAAGTGAAATATTATTAGCTTTACAGTAAAAACAAAAGAGAACAGCCTCAAGTGCGAAGTTTAATCTTCCGGGAAAGTAGAAAAAAATAAATTGATTATAAAAACATTTTTTTATTCACTCTTCACTGTATCAATCAGGCACTAATCTTTCTACGTTAATCCTCTCTGTATGTTAAAAAATTTGATTTATCATACACGAACAACGAAGTTGGTTGAAAATTTTTTCGAATTAATATCAAATAATAGACTCGATGATAAATTTTATTTGGACAATTATTGAATCCATGTTCATAAATAATAAGCATCAGCATTTACTAATGAATTCAGCAAAATAATTTAAAATAAATGCGACTTTTTATTTTTACTTGAAATAAAAATTAAAAAAGAATGCCTTGATATCTTAATTTTTTACAGTAACTATTCGAATCAAATACATTACAATTCACAGATCCAATAATCCGTTAAAATAAAGAATTTAATGAAAAAGAAAAAAATAAAATTCTCAGAATGTAGTGGAGTTGTGATAAAGAATAATCGAGTATCGTTAAGTGACGATCGATTAGAATCGAACAACTTACTCATGAGATCAGAATATTTTGTCTTATCAGATTTCGTATCCCACGATAAGGAGTTTTTCTTTTTCTTTTTTTTTTTTTTTTATTCCTGCTTTATTTCCGGCTCACGTATCGAAATCGGTGTTGGTGGTGTTCAAGAAAATATTTTATTCGCGGTGACATTATTTTTCCCATTTTTTTTTGTGCATCACGATGACGTTCGAACGTTCAAGAGATTTTTCATTTTAATGTTATCGTTATCAGCGTAGTCAGCATAATTATATCGACTGGTAAAATCATGCAAACACTACTATCGAGCAATTTTGGGTACGTCTTATTTTTTTTTTCTACCATTCGATAAAATATATATAAGTCGAGACGACAATTCGTAACTGTTATCGAAAATAGAAACGAATTTTTCAGTTAGTATTGAATGATCAAAAAAGTCTTCATCCAAAATTCCCATTTTATTTAAATTATTCGTTCATCACTGTATTCCAATGATCGAAGCAATGAATCGCAAGCACTATTTTCAAAACGAATGTACAAAATATCAATGAATATTTTTTAACCAGCGCAAATGTACTGCGATATCCAATAACCCATCTTCTCATAAATTAATTGGAATCCGAACGTTCAAAAAATAAAAATAATTTGATGATGAGGACCGATTGTAGAATTGCACGGTTGACTGAAATCGCGCTTTTTTTTTTTTTTGGTAAAAGAACGTTTTCAATAAATCTCACGATTAAAGTTTTTATTGAATCCATAATATCTCAATTACTTTTGACGACAGAATCTCCAAAAGTTTCAATAAATTCAAATTCAAAAAGAATCTCCAAAAATCTTCAAAATATCTCGAAAAAAACTTTTGAATGTTTTCGAGGGATGAAAACAACGGCGTATAGGAATGAGGGAAAGGAATGAATTGTCACACTCGAGCTCTCGCCCTGACTATTTATTAATACTTGGCGTCGAGCTGCTACCGCGTTTGTCGATTTATTTTTTTCTCATTATTCATTCTTAATGTTATGATTTATCCAATCTATGTAAGCAGATACACGTGTGTAGATTGTAGGATCACCAGATCCGCATGGCACAACTCCCCACGAGACGATTCCTACGAGCTCTGCCACTGCGTTTTTGTCGTACTTTACAAGAGGAGTACCGCCATCTCCCTTAATAACAGAAAAAAATTAAAAAAAAAACTATTGTTACAGTTTTTCGTAAGAGAAACGATGGAAATTCGTTATTCACTGTCTTCAAGTTTATTTTCACTGGTCGAATTTGATTGAAAGCAAAGAGCGAATGGAAAAATAGTGTTTGAAAAGTGAGGGAATTCACTGAAATTTAGCTTTTTTTGCTGCCCTTTTGGCGATCGTCTGATTTAAGTAGACTCGGACAAGGTCTTCGGTCGATAATAATTATGATTTTCAATTCAGAACCATTCGTTACGAATATTGATGATTTTTTGTTGAAAAAATTGAATCCATTTTGTCTGGTGGATAGGTAAAAATGAAAATAATTTGAAAACACTTACGGAACATGCAGATATTGAACTGCGAAGTGGTCCAGTGCACAATTGAGTATCGAAGAGTCGAAAATCACTAGGCAATTCGTGCAAAACAGCGTAGCACTTATCATTTTCGACAATAGGAATGGTCACCGTTTGAAGAACCGATGGATACTCGGGCGTCTCGGTTTTCGAGATTGAACCCCAACCGTAGAGAACGGTCATTCCCGTATGGATTTTATTTAGTTTCGGCAAATTTATAGCTTTGATATAGGGACCGAATTGCAGAGGAGTTACCAGCCGCAACAAAGCGATGTCGTTTTCGCCGCTGTCTCTGTAAAGAAAATTGTTCCAGATATTTCAATTATTAAGGGTGTAGTGTCGTTGCATCAAAATATAATGATTCCAATGAAATTTTTCAAGCAACGAAATGTTATATAAACAAAAATTCTTGCAAAATTTAACGACATTCGGAAGGATTTTTGAAAAGTTATTAATTAATCAATTACCATGGTCTCTCATGGAATTGTCTAGAATATCGCGAATACATGGCTCTGATAAAATAAATTTTGTATCGAAGTAACAGAGACGATCGAATAAAAATTTGTTAATTGCTCCTTGAAGTATTGAACAAGCTATGTACCAAGTTTCAAAAGGATTAGAAGACAGAGATGGAAAAAAAAAATCAACGAAGCATGTATAGAAAAATGTTCATTTCGTGCTATAAAAACGAAACGAAATAATAAAAAAATCGTACGATGCCCCTGTCTCCAGTGGGCATTAACTGTTGGGAATGTCGATCCCAACACAACATCCTTAAATTGATCAAAAGTTATCTCATTCGTTAACAATTGTTTTAACGGTTAACTCGCAATATCCACACACTCCATCAATCAATAGTTATTGATTTGTATATATATTATTGCAATCATATTGTTACTTTGGTTACAACTCACTCATTGTATTGCTGATGGACAACCTTGAGCTTTATGCCAGAAAATTGTTGACCATTCTCTCTCTGATCAATAATATGTTTACCGGCGTAAATTCCTAGTTCTTCATCGGATGGGGCTTTCGTGACGCAGTGTGCAGCCGTTAGAACCCACTTTTCACTGAGAATTGTACCACCGCACATGTGTTTGTACGAACCGGTTGCCGGGATTCCCGACATAATTGAGACGATGGAAGGCAATTGATGGGGCGGTGATTCACTCCCATCGACAATTTGATACCCGGTATGGGCCGAGCAGCCTTTAAACAATTGTCGATAACACAGTTTAGTTTTCGAATCGTCACTTGAATCCATCAAATTTTAAAAATCGCGTGTTTCTTTTGTTCTAAATAAGAATTTTGTTATTCAGAATGTTGATAGTTTCAACCGAAAATACTTCGTCGTGATGATATTATTTATCAAATTTAGTGTTCCAAGTTCTTCCGAACTGTTTTCTTTTTTTCTTATTAATCCATGGCTTTTTCTTTTTTTTTTTGACACATAAGTTTACTCACCTTGGACGACGAAAAGTGTAGTCAGCACGTAGTAAACCCACATTTTCGGACGAATGCTGTTTTCAAGTAAATCCACTATCCCATTTATATAACAAGAAAAATTCTCCTATCTCTTTATCGCAGATGATCAAAAAAAAAAAAAAAAAAAAAAAAAAAAAAGGAGTAAGAGAAAAAAATGTAGTTTTGATACGATGCTCTCTGTAATATCTGCGACATCTAATCAACAATAAACGAGAAAAGCTTTTTCTATACATTCAAACCTACGAAATTCTTAAAGAATTTTGAAAATTCTTCATTCCGATAAACAATTTTCATTTGATCAACGACATTGATTGATCATTTTTTGAAATAATTTATGTTTATAACTGTTCAGTTCTTCGTAAATATTTACTAATTAATTTAGGATAATTTCGCTAAATAAAAAATATTTTTTCCTCTGAATGAAGATTAGGAAATGATTAGTTAGTTTCTATACTTTTGATAAAAACTTTTCAATCAAAATACTTACGGCCTCAGGGATCTTGAAATTCTCTATAATAAGAAATTTTATGAAAAGAAAACACTCATTACACGCAAAATTTTGAGAGTTTCGTGATCAAGTACTGCTAGAGCAATGTGACGTTTCAATTAGAATCAAGCAACTTACCAATGAGATCAAGATACCAACGATAAATCTAATCTGGTTTCACGGGCTGTCATAGAGGGAGCTCTCGTCTCATTTTATATTTTCTTTATTTCTGACTCACTTGACAAAGCCGAAAATAATGAATCAACAGCATTTTTCATAATCAAATAATCAACTTTCCGACAAGATATAAAATTGAATTCTTTTCATTGAATAGTAACTTCACCAAATGTATTAAAAGTGACTTTCTAAAGGCATGAATTTCATTCGCGTAATTAGAATTCTTGAGATTAGCCGAAAATTTTGTATCACCCGAATAATAAGCACACTCCGTTATCGTTATCTGTACGACTGCTTCGAATTTAGCGCCAAAGTCGATCACCGACGTCACTAAAGTCGTAATCATCAGGATCAACGACTGGTAAATCATCCACAATCATTAGTATCCAGCAACTTTCCTATACCATTTTACCGTGAATTTTCGGAAAATGAACGAAGTATTTCTGTAAAGATATGGCAAAAATAATTAAAATCAATTGCTTCAAACTTTAACAGCGCGGTAAAAACGAATTTATCGTTGAAAAGTTTTTCAGTTAAATCTGATTCCAACAGATATTCAAGAAATAAATAAAACTTTTATGCTTAGAACCCATTTTCATGAACGCTATTGAAAATCAAAATTCCTGAAAACAGTGAAAATTTTTTTCGGGAAGTCGCGTATTTACGAATTCCAAAAAATGACTGTCTCCTTAGTATGCCGCTGCACATGGAGTTTCTTGCTAAGTTAAGTTATTAATGAAAACGTATTTTTCATACTCTCCCACATGCTTCAAGGATATCAATCAAATTTTCCAACAACACGATCCATCAGATCAAAGAAGAACATTCGGAAGTAGAGTTGTTAAAATGTGTTATCTCTTTATTTTTTAAATCATTTTTTTAACTCCTCGTATCTTGCGTGAACCGTTTTCCTCATTACAGCATCTCTGTGAACTTTGAAATCATGTTTTCCAGCCTTGATTATGAAATTTCTGTTCCAGGGTAGAGTTTCGAGACAATGACCATTCGTTAGAACCTGCCCCCTACTAATTATTAAGCCATCACAAAAGTGTTGGTACCCGACTAACGCAGGAATGCCTAATTGAAGTAAGACTTGATCCGATGAAGGAATCCACCCTTCGTGCATCTTCACAAGTCGGTAGGTTGGAAACCAATTCTTCGACTCGCTGTTAAATCGAGATAAGTACATAAAGCCGGAGGAATTTCAAGTGAGGGAAAAAAAATACGATGTAACGGATGTATCATAATCATTTACTTGACTTCAAATTAGAAATTTTAGGGATTTTTCAGAAATTTCAATGATTCAATTATTCAAAAAATCCCGCATTATTCGGAGCCTTTCAATTACCATTTTATTAAAGCGATCGGTGACTTGTCGAATGAAATTCAATCATTATTATCAGAGACTCGTTTTTACATTTTTTTCTCGTTCAACGTTTTTCGCGCTCGTGCTTTTTCGCAGCGATGTTTATTCGATCGATCAGTAGAATCAATAACAGCGACGTTTGATGTTAAATCCATCAAATATTCCTATCCAACTAATTCCTTCACTTCTGTTTGTCGATCTCGTTTTATATCAGTGTCCAGTACAAGTGCATAACAAAACAATTCATTGCCATTAATTGTATCTTAACGCAATCGGTGTTCTTGATCAAATATTACATTCAATTAATAAATGATAAATTTCTATTGAACTCACAACGTCAATTACACTGCTTTGAACGGAAGTCGAATTCTGGACAATTCTAAATTTATTTTAATTAAAAAAATCTTTTATGTCCTTCCGATCAGATTTTCGTTTTTTTCTTCATTTATTCATTTTGTCAGTCAGCCAATCAACGTACAATGATACACGTGTGTAGATCGTAGGATCACCAGATCCGCACGGAGATACTCCCCATGAGACGATTCCTATAAGCGTTCTACCGAGAGTACTGTCGTCCTGTATAAGAGGACCACCGCCATCTCCCTTAATGTCGGAAAAAGAAAAGATTATTAACAACGATAATTAACAAATTTGATCTTTTTCTTTTTTTTTTTTTTCATGTATCCGTTTTACTATTTATGACTTAATCACAATTATGATTATCAGACCAGAATAATTCGTTGTAAATTTAGTATATTTACTCCCAGATTGTGTATATTTCGTCTGATATAGATAAGTAAAAAAAAGAAAAAATAATAATAATAATTTTGACAATACTTACAACACATGCAGAAGCAGAACCGCGAAGTGGTCCAGTGCACCATTGAGAGGGAAAGAGTTTAATATCACCCGGCAGTTCGTGCAATACATAAGAGCATTTTTTATTTTCGACGATTGGAACTGTCGCTTTTTGGAGAACTGTTGCATAATTGGGCGACTCGTTGTTCGACATTGAACCCCAACCAGCGACTACGACTGGGTCAGTAGGATCTTTACTCGCTGGATCGGGCAGAGTAACCAATGCGGTGTGTACTACAGTATCGATCACGAACGGAGTTTTCAGTCGCACCAAGCCAATATCACTTTCACCGGTATTCCTGTAAACAACATCATCGAGTCGGTTTATTCTCCATTCAGATTTCCAATTGATTAACTGCTTGTTTCAATCGTTTACTTTTAATATTCGCACATATAGCATCGATCAGTTGTCATTCGTTTGTATTTTTGATATTTTAATTCAATTATTTCTTCGATCGTAACTCACTCGTCGTAATTCTCATGGATATATATGTGTGCTATGGACGATACTTGTTGACCATTTTCCCTTTGATTGATGTAATGTTTACCGGAGTAAACTTCGTATTCTTCAATCGGTACGTTCTTGATGCAATGTGCGGCCGTTACGATCCACTCTGCACTGAGAATTGAACCAGCGCATCTGTGCTCGTACGAATTGGTTGTCGGATTTTTCCATTTGAATGAAACGATGAAAGGGAACTCATGAGGTTTAGCGTCATCCCCATTTACAATTCGATACCCGATATGGGCCAAGCAGCCTTAACACAATTGTTGGTAAAACATGATTATTTCATGGGGCCATTCAAATCGATCGGATTTTCTGTTTTTTTAGTTCTACTGAATTTTTTTTTTTTTTTTTTTTTTTTTTTTTTTCAAAATTGACGTTTTTTCTTTGAGTAAGCATTGTGGGTAATAGTTCCTCCGGAAAATACTCAATCGCGGTGAAATTTTTTCTAACATTCATATTCTTACAAATGGCTTTAATCGTGCCCTGAATATTTACAAATTTGTAACTTTTTTTGGCACGTAGGTTGCTTACCCTGCACGACGAGAAGTGCAGCCAGCACGTAGTGGTACAACATTTTTGGACGAATGCTGTTTTCCAGTAAATTTACTGTCCCATTTATACAGCCAAAAATTTAACTTATCTTTTTATCGGAGACAATTAAAAAATAGAAAAAAAAAAAAATACCAAGTTCGGATACGATCTTTTTAACTGTTGATTCAACGATCATCGAAATTCTCAATATCTGCGATATCTAATCAAACGGCGCCGAAAAAAAAAATATATATTGTAACGAGAATTTTTGCCCGAACGAGCTAATCCCGTCCCTTCTCGACTCGCCATGCTCATCCTCTCGAACCCCCCTTTAGAGGAGGGTGGAATGGGCGCCAGGTACGAAGTACCATCGATCGGAGATCGATTTGAATTTATCCACCCCCGTCAGCCCTGGCTGGATAGGGTGCACGAGAGACGAGTGCGATCGAGGACGGTCCGGCTACTCAGCTCAACTGAGATACGAAAGGTAGAGGGGCTGGTCCTTTGGTCGGCCCGAAGTAACATTTACAACAAACAAAATAATAGTAGTCGAGGCGTTTCGTTTAAACCATTTTGACAACCGATTTATTCAGAGAAAATCGTCCTATTTTACAAGAAGGTAGCTAAGATTCATAAGGTAGGCCGTGAGGCGGCGCGATAAAATAGAGTTAGAAAGAGACCTCCTACGACTCCACAATAGGTACGAGTCGCAGGAGAAAATGAGAACGAAAAGATAATTAATATAATGCGCCGCGCGACAGGTAATCGACCGAAGGTCGACAGGCAATCGGGGCGGGAAAGAAAAATAATGCGCAATAATACAACAACGAAAAATACGGCGCGCGAAAGGTAATCGACCACGTGTCGAAAGATAATCGAAACGAAGGCGCAACAATAGAATTAAGAAAAATAATATAACACGATAGGTAATCGACCAACAGTCGACAGGTAATCGAACGAAAAATATACTAGGCAGTAACATAAACCAAAAACGCAACGCGCGATAGATAACAGAAAATAGCACACGACGTGCTTTACTCAAACGAAAAGGCAATACCATAAATTCCAACGAAAAATAATTATAAACGGGCGAGCTACAACGGCCCGTACAGCGAGAGATAAACAAAGGTACGACGAACGCCTCAGCGCCGTCCAACACGCCATACGAGTGCGAGAGAGACAGAGAGAAAACACGGCCGCACCGTAGCCGGCGCGTGTAGGACCTTGAGCGCCACGACGAAGCACTCGAGACGAAATAATACGCAATACTTTTCGCCATATTTTATAATACGCGATACAAACTCTATTAATTAAACAAACTCAAATAAAATAATAGCCCAAAAGATAATTGACCACTCTCTCGTTGCGCCCGTAAAACGAACTCGAAATAAATGAGAGAGAGAAAGGGACGACGGTCGAGCGAGGCTCGGCCGCTCCCCGCCATACTCCCTCGCGCAATACCAAATCGCCAAATAAACGCCAATTCTTCTTCCTTCTCACTTAAAAGTGATTAGGAAGAAGATACTGGGCCGAACGAGAAAATGGTCGTGAAGAGAAACGATGAGGAACGAGCTTACCGAGAGCAGCCTTCCGGTACGCCTAACAGGTAACGATGGGGCTTTCCTTCTTCGCACGTGTACGCCGGGCGGTCCTCGAAATCAGACTCATTAGACATGGCGCCCGGTGCGACGCTCTCGGGTTTCGGCGCTCGCCCCACTCCTTCGGACCCCCCGCAAGGGCCGCGCTCTCACGCCGCTAGCGCGAACTACCGAAGTAGCTCGCTACGCCGCGCTTACCGCGGGAAATATAAAAATGATTTACGCGCGAGGACGATAAATCCTCGTCGCGTAACGACGATTGACTAACGTCAATTATAACGGTGATTCCCCAGGTAAAAACTCCAACCTGCACTCGGTAATGGGTCGTCACTCGGGCACTCTTCCTCTTGGGGACTCGGCCGACGATTCCGTAAAGTAGAGGGAGGCCTCCCTCATGACTCGAGGCGTCCCTGTGAATCACAGTGGGCCCACACATAACCGCCAGGTAAATTTCTGCACTCCAGCTCTCGGAAAATATCCCGAGTCCCACTGGACGAGGTGCCGTACTAGACGGGCCATAGTACCCGAAGTAACGACGGTGGACGGGCAACCCTCGGTTGCAACGGCGAAAAGACCACTGGTGGCATTAATAGGCCCTATTCCACGTGCATCTTTGTTCGTCCACCTGATTGAGTTCGGTTGTTCGATCCTCAATCTCCGAAATGCAGGAGAAATCCCTCCCGAGGTAATCACCAATGGGAAAGGTAGGGCGTGAGATTCCTCGCTTTAAAGACCGAAGAGTAATATTATAAAATAAATTCAAAGTATTTCGTACATTAATTACGAACTAAATCGGAACTAATAGAAAAGTTCGTCTCGAGGCCCTTAGGCGTAGGTAATCGATAGGTAATGCTCTCTCTCTCGACTTTAGGTAATGCACGGCGGTTGAACAGGCCGAGAAACGCATTTCATAATCAAATATAAACTAAATAATACACCGTATACTATACTACGAGGGTTGAGCCTTCTTTCGAGTCCGCCAGGCGAGACGAACGGCGACGTCACATGGGCCGTACACCGGGCCACTGGTCGACACGGATTCGTGCGGGTGGCGGGGCAAAATGTCACGTCACAAAGCCTTCCCCCAGAATGCGTCTCGGGGGTGATGCAGGACGACGCTCTTCGATGTCGCCTGAGATGTTTGGTGGTGACGGACTTCCTTCGGTTCGGATAGATGTTCGTGCCCGCACGAACGCGCCAACCAGCCGCCAGGCATGCCCTCAATAATGGTCCAGCTGTAACACGGAAAAAACCCTCTCGGTCGCTCCCCTCGGAGCCCAGGTAATTCCTCCATCCACGCTTAAAAGCGTGCTCCCTCTTCATATCTTAATGGCCTTCCTAACAAACTTTAACAAACGATATCGGACCAAAAGTCCGCAAATACTCTTCGAATACGGTTGGCATTACTCCATTAACAAACAAAAATCGTCATGAGAAAGTGTAAAGGGAAATAAGGTAGACGTCACATAATAAGTTGACTAAATTAAATTAATTCTAATAACAAAACAAGAAAAAAAAAGTATTATTGTAAAGGCACCAAGGTAATAGGTAATAGGTAAGCCATTCGGCGGAAGATACTACTGGTTCTCGAATCGAACAATGCTCTGATCGGATGACTCTGAATGGTGACGGTAATCGGAAATCGCAGTTAGGCTCTCCTTAGCTTGAACAGTAACGCAAGGAATGACTCGACGGGCGGTAGGGAGGTCTTAGATAAGCCGCGTCTAGTAGGTTCGGTGGTAGGTAACCCTTGGTGGCCTCGGGGCCCGCTCTTAGCGGTTTCTCGAGCACGAGCACTCTGCGACCTTCAACCCACGACGTCCGCAACGGTAGCAGAACATGCTTCGTGGCTCCTTGCACGCGTTGAATCGGTGCCCTGGTTGGTTACAGTTCCAGCACGTGGTAGGTCGCGGTGTTACCGTAGAGCTGCTAGCAGGAGGGTCCGCGTTAGGGAGCGCGTTAGGATCGCGGAACGGATTCAGCGAAAGTAAGGGTTCTACCGTGGCGTCTAGATTCGGCTCTCGTGAGCCCGTAGTATTGGCCTTGGGTGTATTCTTACGCTTTGGTCGCGGTTTATTGGTTTTCTGCAGCGCGTTTACTGATTCGGATGGCAAGCCGGGTAATTCTCTCTCGACTTCTTCTCCCGTTACCTCTGACCAAGTTTCAACTGCGGCATACGCCTGTCGCGTGGGTGTTGTAGCCGCTGGTTTTGAGCCGCGATACGCCAGCTCTGGGCATAAGGACTGTCCCGGAGGTGGGGGTGCACGATACGTGCGAGCCGATAGAAAACGCTTCTCGACGCGAACCGCGATGTGTTCGAACGAATCAAAGTCGAACACGTCGTCTCGGTGAATCGCGATATGTAGCCGGGGAACCAAGTTACGGTGAGCGTACTGAATTTGTTCGGACTCATTCCACGGTGGCTGGAGTCGACTAAACAAACCCCTCAGACAGGTAAGGTAGTCCGCTACTGGCTCATCTAAACCCTGAGTTCGCCGCATGATTTCCTCGCGAAGGGCGTATTGGTAATCAGGGTCGCCGAAACGTAAGCGGCACGCTGAAGCGAATTGGCTCCACGTCGTCCAACGATCGCTATCGTTTCGAAACCACTGAAGGGCTACTCCGGTGAGGAAAAAGGGAATGCATCGAATCAAATCCGGTTCTGAAACGGAGACTAAGGCACGACCTTCCTCGATTCGAGTAAGGAAGGTATCCACATCTTCTCCCTTTTTCCCGGAGAAGCTAATATTCCACTTGCGCATTAGGTGTAGAACGGAGGATGCCGACGCGGGGGCGCGATGGGGTTGGAATTCCGGGCTATGCCGAGGAGGATTTTCTGAGACTAACCTGCTATTATTACCCGCGGAGATGACTGGTGGGTCTCGGTGACGCGTAGGGTCGGCTCTACCGGGGGCCGTGAACGGCGTAGTGTTACGGGGTCGAGCTCCCGTTGATTGACCTTGAACGTTCAAAGGGAGGCCAGTCCATGGCTGATTCCCGATGAATACCGTCTGTTCCATCCCTGGATAAAGGGGAGGTACCCACCTCTCCGAGTAACCGGGAGGCTCGTTCCACCTTGGAGGTGGCGGGTTTACGGCAGTTGGTCTAGCGGTTACCTGGGGGGCCACGAAACTGTGAGTGGTCTTAGTAGCCCCACCGGTCCAGACGTAAGAGGCTCCTGAACTTTCGTCAGGAGGCATCAACGTACCCCAACCGGAATCATCACCTCGTCCGGGAGGTGCGGGTATGGTGGTTGATACGGGCAGTTCCGACTCAAACGTATCACTCACTCCGCCTGCAGCCACCGACAAAGGTGGAGAGGAAGTGAGATCCGGACCGGGACCGAATTCCGGTGGGCTATTCGGCTCGCCCTCGGGCATGTTGGAGTGACCGAAACGCGATTCAAAGTCGAAAGAACAAATAGCCCGATCGCTTGATTACGGTGTTCAAAGGTATGACCACTTCCCGATAGGTAACGAAAGGGAATACCCAAAAGTTCGCGAGCGATTAAAAGGTAGTAAGGGGGCGCGAACCAGAAAAAGTAGCAAAAGGAAAAAAAAAATGAATTGGCTGAATATAATAATAATTCTCGAAGGTAATCGTTAATCGATGGTAGGTGACGAGATAGAAATTTGGGAATTAAAAGAAAATTTAATTAATGATCGAAGGGAAAATTGATCGGATTTTATAATAATTCTCGGAGGTAATCGTTATCGGTAACGATCGGTAACGAGGTAGGAATTCGAGAATTAAAAGAAAGGAATTGAATTAATAATTGAAAAAGAATAGTAATTCTCGGAGGTAATCGTTATCGGTAACGATAGGTAATGAGAATGAGGTAAGACAATTGTATCGCGAGGTGATGGCACGTGCCAATAAATGAAATCGAAGAAATCTTCGGAAGGTGTGTCTGATTGCTAACGCGAGGTTCACAGGACTGACCAGCCTCGTGGCTCCGGAGGCGATCAGGCCTCGGGGCTTAGAGTGGGGCTAGTCCGAATTCGCTGGTGGTGGTGGGGGGAAACGATGCCCCTAGCAACACGGTCGGTACGCACGCGGCACTCTTGATACCCAAAAAAAAAAATATGACGCGCGTGTGTGAGGTGTCAACACGTTAATCCGCTATTTTCGAGAAGTTAATCCGATGTTTGCGATAAGTTACTCCGAGGTTTTCGAAGAATTAACCCGAGGATTATGAAAAGTTAATCCGTTGTTTTCGAGGCATTCGTCCGAAACGCGGACTACTTTGAAGGAATTGTTTATGCCAGGGGATTAACTCGAACGTTCTTCGAATCGTTACCCGAAGTAAGCGTAGCACACGTGTCACGTATTCGCGAGATAAACAAGCCGTAAAAGGTAAGGCCAAATCCGAGTGTTCGATACAAAAAAAAATATTTTAAGTTTGAAGGCAGTCGCTCGGAGCGAGAGGAAAAATAAAATTTATTTCGAAGATAGGGATATTATTCGTACCGAGGTATTATTCTCTGTAGCCGAGCCATACAATGCCGTAAAGGTCTTAATCCTACGACGAAAACAAGGTTTTGCGCGGTGCCAAGTAAATACGCGGGAGAGGTAAACCGTTTGAGTCGCGAGTGAAAAAGTTGTTATTAACCGCGAGATTAATTCACGTCGAACGAGTTCGTATTGTTCGATAGGTAGAGCTCACGTAGTTTTTCTTGCCAGCGATAACAATGTTTCAGGGAAGCCGAACGAGTCCAAAAGTTGAATAATAAGGTACAAAAAAAAAAAAAGGACTCGTAAGGCAAGGCGTAAATACCAGAAGCAGGAAGCAGAAAAACATACGAGCAGTTAGGCAAACACACAAAAAAAATGTAAATACGAGTGGTACCATACCGTAAGACGATCGCTTGGTGACGATCACAATAATAGATAAAGGAAAGAAAAAAATAAACTATAGCTAATTCTTTTGGTTATATTTTAAGTCGCAAGACTAAAACGACTTTCTTAATCCTAAGAAAAACAGGTATCGTGATCGAGGTTTACTCCTCGAACCACGGAGCAAACAAAAAGGAATCGATATGCCATCGTACTCGAAGAATAATATAATTTTCGACATATCAGATAAATCAGCGCAAATTCTCGGAATGCGAGGTCGTGCGCTGCGTACCTAACTCTCTCTCTCTCGCACATCGTTCGATCGTAAAAACGAGCTTCTTCAACCGTAACGCTCTGTTAGCGCTCAGTCAAACGAAACCCTCAAAAGAAAAAAAAAACTTTACGCCAAAAAAAATTATAACGCGAAAGAAAAAGAAACAAACTTTACGTAATTTACTGTTACTATCGAGCCCCACGTTGGGCGCCATTTGTAACGAGAATTTTTGCCCGAACGAGCTAATCCCGTCCCTTCTCGACTCGCCATGCTCATCCTCTCGAACCCCCCTTTAGAGGAGGGTGGAATGGGCGCCAGGTACGAAGTACCATCGATCGGAGATCGATTTGAATTTATCCACCCCCGTCAGCCCTGGCTGGATAGGGTGCACGAGAGACGAGTGCGATCGAGGACGGTCCGGCTACTCAGCTCAACTGAGATACGAAAGGTAGAGGGGCTGGTCCTTTGGTCGGCCCGAAGTAACATTTACAACAAACAAAATAATAGTAGTCGAGGCGTTTCGTTTAAACCATTTTGACAACCGATTTATTCAGAGAAAATCGTCCTATTTTACAAGAAGGTAGCTAAGATTCATAAGGTAGGCCGTGAGGCGGCGCGATAAAATAGAGTTAGAAAGAGACCTCCTACGACTCCACAATAGGTACGAGTCGCAGGAGAAAATGAGAACGAAAAGATAATTAATATAATGCGCCGCGCGACAGGTAATCGACCGAAGGTCGACAGGCAATCGGGGCGGGAAAGAAAAATAATGCGCAATAATACAACAACGAAAAATACGGCGCGCGAAAGGTAATCGACCACGTGTCGAAAGATAATCGAAACGAAGGCGCAACAATAGAATTAAGAAAAATAATATAACACGATAGGTAATCGACCAACAGTCGACAGGTAATCGAACGAAAAATATACTAGGCAGTAACATAAACCAAAAACGCAACGCGCGATAGATAACAGAAAATAGCACACGACGTGCTTTACTCAAACGAAAAGGCAATACCATAAATTCCAACGAAAAATAATTATAAACGGGCGAGCTACAACGGCCCGTACAGCGAGAGATAAACAAAGGTACGACGAACGCCTCAGCGCCGTCCAACACGCCATACGAGTGCGAGAGAGACAGAGAGAAAACACGGCCGCACCGTAGCCGGCGCGTGTAGGACCTTGAGCGCCACGACGAAGCACTCGAGACGAAATAATACGCAATACTTTTCGCCATATTTTATAATACGCGATACAAACTCTATTAATTAAACAAACTCAAATAAAATAATAGCCCAAAAGATAATTGACCACTCTCTCGTTGCGCCCGTAAAACGAACTCGAAATAAATGAGAGAGAGAAAGGGACGACGGTCGAGCGAGGCTCGGCCGCTCCCCGCCATACTCCCTCGCGCAATACCAAATCGCCAAATAAACGCCAATTCTTCTTCCTTCTCACTTAAAAGTGATTAGGAAGAAGATACTGGGCCGAACGAGAAAATGGTCGTGAAGAGAAACGATGAGGAACGAGCTTACCGAGAGCAGCCTTCCGGTACGCCTAACAGGTAACGATGGGGCTTTCCTTCTTCGCACGTGTACGCCGGGCGGTCCTCGAAATCAGACTCATTAGACATGGCGCCCGGTGCGACGCTCTCGGGTTTCGGCGCTCGCCCCACTCCTTCGGACCCCCCGCAAGGGCCGCGCTCTCACGCCGCTAGCGCGAACTACCGAAGTAGCTCGCTACGCCGCGCTTACCGCGGGAAATATAAAAATGATTTACGCGCGAGGACGATAAATCCTCGTCGCGTAACGACGATTGACTAACGTCAATTATAACGGTGATTCCCCAGGTAAAAACTCCAACCTGCACTCGGTAATGGGTCGTCACTCGGGCACTCTTCCTCTTGGGGACTCGGCCGACGATTCCGTAAAGTAGAGGGAGGCCTCCCTCATGACTCGAGGCGTCCCTGTGAATCACAGTGGGCCCACACATAACCGCCAGGTAAATTTCTGCACTCCAGCTCTCGGAAAATATCCCGAGTCCCACTGGACGAGGTGCCGTACTAGACGGGCCATAGTACCCGAAGTAACGACGGTGGACGGGCAACCCTCGGTTGCAACGGCGAAAAGACCACTGGTGGCATTAATAGGCCCTATTCCACGTGCATCTTTGTTCGTCCACCTGATTGAGTTCGGTTGTTCGATCCTCAATCTCCGAAATGCAGGAGAAATCCCTCCCGAGGTAATCACCAATGGGAAAGGTAGGGCGTGAGATTCCTCGCTTTAAAGACCGAAGAGTAATATTATAAAATAAATTCAAAGTATTTCGTACATTAATTACGAACTAAATCGGAACTAATAGAAAAGTTCGTCTCGAGGCCCTTAGGCGTAGGTAATCGATAGGTAATGCTCTCTCTCTCGACTTTAGGTAATGCACGGCGGTTGAACAGGCCGAGAAACGCATTTCATAATCAAATATAAACTAAATAATACACCGTATACTATACTACGAGGGTTGAGCCTTCTTTCGAGTCCGCCAGGCGAGACGAACGGCGACGTCACATGGGCCGTACACCGGGCCACTGGTCGACACGGATTCGTGCGGGTGGCGGGGCAAAATGTCACGTCACAATATATATTTTCGTAACTTTCTCACGAGTCTTGTCGAGACTTTTTCACGATTTTTGGAAAGAGTTTCCAAAAATCGAGCCTATTAGAAAGCCCATTAGTCTCACTGGTCAAATGAGATCTCATAATCCGCTAACATATGAAATTAAAAACAAAAGGAAGAAAAGAATTCATGATGCGTTGAAAAATTTAGTGAATTTGTGATAAAGAATAATTGAGTACACCGTTAGAGCAGAGTGAGAATCGATCAGAATCGAACAACTTACTGTACGATCAGGTGAAAATACTAAATTTAATCAAGTTTCGCGAACTGCGATAGGTGACCGATGTCTATCATTTTCATTTTAATCTGACTTATTTATCGAAACCGATCTTGGTTGTGTCGAAAAAAACATTCTAATTGTCGTGAAGTTGTTTTTTTTTCGCATATTTCGTGAGCCCACGATAACGTTGAAACCGTCAAAAGATTTTTCAATCTACTTGGACAATTTGCTATTCTTTTTCTAACTGGTAAAACAGCTTCATTTCTAAATATCAGCATGTTTTCTAATCAACCTTCAACATTATTCGGAGATTCGAAGAAAATGAAATGAATCCTCCCGTGCTTGACCATTTACATTTTGAAGGAGATCAATTTATTTAATAAATTTTTTTTTGAAATTCAATCTAATCATTTCGCGAAGATTGGCTCACTTTTGGTTCGTGTATTTTTGACTTTGTCGATACCTTTTGACAGACGTGTCTGTATTTTTTACTTTTCGCGAGGATTTCATTTTCCAAAACTTTGTCGATTGACTCGATCATCACTCACCTGGTGTACTGCGGGGTGTTTAAACTGGCGCTATACGGTCGAAAATTGTGTGTTCCACTCTGACTGTCCCATGCTATGTTTACCGGCGTAAACTCCCAACTGGCCATTCGATGAGATTGCATCGAGGCAACGAACTGCTGTTAGGATCCAATTTTCATTGAGAATTGCGCCACTGCATATGTGTTCGTACGTGATCCGTGGTGGTTTCAGCACACCAATTTAGACAAAGTAAGAGAATTGATGGGGCGGTGCTTCATCCCCATTGACGATTCGGTACCCGACATGGGCCAGGCAACCTTAACACAATTATTGCTTTTGTTTTGTTTTTGTTTTTGTTTTTTTTTTTTCAAGCAAAAGCATTTAGAATTAGAGTTTCGACAGTAAATGTTCAATTACAATAGAATTATTTGTTAAATGTATTGCTACGTATGAGTCCAATTTTTTCCTTAATTTTAATAATTTTGGGGAGTTTTCTTACCCTGGGCGACGAGTAGTGCAACGACATTTTCGAACGAATGCCGTTGATTAACAAATTTACTTTCTCATTTATACCATTTATGTGTCCCTAAATTCTCTCATATCTTTTCATCATAGACGAGCAAAAAAAAAGTAAAAATGAAGCTCGGTTTCAGTATGACCCATTTACGGTTCAACGAACAACGGTCGAATTCTGTAATGTCTGCGATATCCAATCGACATTGAATAATGAAAGATTCTTCAACTCTTTTGTAAATAAACCTTCGGAGAGTGTTATTTTTTAAATGATGAATTAATGGATAATATTTGAAATTTTGAGAGGTTTGTTTTCTGTTATTAATTAACGTTTTTTATTTGAAGTTTCAAGAGGCTTAGGTCACCTCGAAAGAATGGAGTTGCATTTATTTTTATGATTTTTGGATTAGAATTATTCATTGAGACTTTGGTTTTCCTTGTTGCTTAACGAAATCGGGAATTTGTAAGAATCATAAGAAAAATGCATCCGTCATTAAATTGTTGCAATTTTTTATTTCCTGACACTAAATTAACATCAGATTTTCATTCACCTATCAAGATCCATTAGTAATTTTTTGAATGTCAACGAAATAATGGACTGCACGATTAAGGGGGGAAGCTGGTCTAGAATTTTGAAGAAACCGAAATTTTTTTTTTTGTCTTAAAAGGTACTTTAGGGTCTTAAAAATAACATACCAAAGGATGGATGTCGGCAAAAATGTCTAAATGCCCAAACTTTCCATTCTGCGGCAGCGCCTCTCAGGTATGCCCCGAGCGCCCTTTATCCCTGGCGCACGCATTACAGCGTGCGCCGGGATCATAACGATTCCCTTTCCGGGGGGATAAAGATCATTTTCCGAAAGGAAAAAGAAGCCGAAGAGATTGATACAGAAGGGCAATTGTACGGCGCAGGCATCGCAGATTAAAAGTATATACGCATTTAATATGATTTTATAGTACGTAAAACTTTAAACGCGTTTTTCTCGAAATGACTTTTTTTGAACTGGCCGAAGACATAACTCGAGCAAATCTTCACCGATCTATACGAAATTTTGACAGTACATTCGAAATACCTTTCTCCGGAGACGTACGTAGGATTTTTTTTTTATATTGCATAGTTTTTTTTTTAGTCAACAATTTTGTCGTTTTTTTATAGTGAAAATTTTAATGTTTTGTTCAAACGTGCACCATTTCGCGAAAAAACAAAATATCGAAAAAATGCTACGTACGTCTCTTGCTGTTGTTATATAGAAACTAAAAATTTTCGGGATTTTATTCCCGGACCAAAATTAAGGAGGTTACATCTTCGGCCATGGACCCGTCTAAAAATCGAGGCGCCTCCGAAGAAATGCCGGACACCGCCATTTTGAATTTAATTGACACGAAAAAATTTGTATTTGTATATTAAAACCTAAATTATAAAACCTCTTTCACAGATTTTCGATTGATCTTTTTGTTGAGTCATAAAAAATTCATAAATTATGCCCATTTTTTTACGCTCTAGACCAGCTTCCCCCCTTAAGCGTATATTTGTGCAATTTTCATTCGACGTTCTTAAATATTTGACTCGCTATCAAAATTTGTTCGTGAGTTTAACAAATTTTTTTCTAAAAACAGAGACAACATTTTTTTTCTCTCGAGATATAAATTAAAAAATGATTTCCTATTTTTTTTTCTTTGCATCAATTCTTCGAATAAAATGCTTCAAGTTTTACGGATCTCATAATCCGCTAAAATTAAAAATGCAACGAAGAAATACTTTTTACACGTAAAATTCTCAGAATGTAATGAAGTTGTGCATGATAACGTAAAGTTTGGTACCGTTAGAGCAAAGTGATAGTCGATCAGTATCAGACAACTAACCGATAACATGTAAATATCTTATCTTAGCAGATTTCGAGGACTATACGGTTGAGAGCCTCCTTAGTCTTTGTATTTTCTCTTTATTTTGGACTCTCTCACTTATCAAAGTCGATCTTTAAAAAAAATTGTGTTAAAAAAATATCTTGATTGTGGTGAAGATTTTTGTTTTTACACATTCTTGGTGAACGACCGAACGACGGTGACGTTTGAATGTTCGAGAGATTTTCTATTGTGCTTTTTTTTTTGAATGAGTAAATCTCGCGATTTCGGACTGTCACCCAATCTCTACACTATTTTACTATCGTTTAGGAATTTATACGTAAATAATAAATAAATACAGATTCTTGACGTTTTAGTCTGTGAAATGAGGCACACCAGATTTCTTCAAACCTAGGAAAATATTCAATTTTTTTGTTTGTTTGTTCTATAATTAGTCTCAAGTATTTGTCGCTGCTGTTACGACACGTGCCAGCGTACGAATTCCTGCCCATGTTTCTCTCGCTGTTGGTATTATCTGAGTAGCTGGTAATAAGAATCCGTAAGTTCCACGATCACGAAGCTCCAAAGTGTAAGAATATTTGATTCCAGCAACACCTTTCGCCCAATCGTCCGACGCACCTGAAAATTATTATCAGCGATTGATACTTCATTGTTTTCACATGATTTTTTCATTTGCTCTGTCATAATCCGATCAAACTCGTGATTTCATTGGCAAAAAAAATAGTAAAAATATCTCTTAAATTTCAAGCATAAAAATAACAAAAAAAAACAAATTCGAAAACTTGATTACAATTTTGAATGACAAATTACAAATAGCGATGTTGATTTACCTGAAGTAGGATACAGCAATTCCGCTGAAGGTCCGACCTTGTAACTCGTGCCATGAACTTTTCCCATGGCTTTTGCAGCTTTTTTCGCAACGCTCGCAAGTTCCGAATAATCGTCAGGACGACTTCTCGTATGGCCCCAAGGCACCAGCCACATTTGCGAGTACGAATGTAAAGTTAAATATAATCTGGCATAAAAAGCCTCCAATTAGATCAATTTTTTTCGAATCAATAAATTCGTTTCATAGAAATTTATTCGAACCTGATATTTTCACGATTTTCCATAATAAAATCAGACATTGCTTTGGTCTCGGGCTCCGAGAAAGCTGTCGGACCTGCATAAGTTTCGTGACAAGGATCTCCGCTCATTCCACCCTCTTTATCCTCGCCCCAATGATAACCGAAATTTCTATTTGGATCGACACCGTCGCATCGAGCCCACAACCACTTTGTGTAATGGGACACCATGTAAAATAAACCTGCGGGTGTGTATCTGTGCCAAAAATCCAAAAATATTGAATCAACCAGTGATTTGAATTTCCGATGATCAAACGCTCAATTTTTCCATACGTTTTTGCCAAATAATTATTTTCATCAATCAGATATGGAATTTGGTGAAACGATGAATTTTTTCATTAATCATGTGACTTCGATTATCCTAGTTAAGATCCTTGAGATCGAGCAAAACTTTCTATCGCCAAATCACTTTACCTCGCCTCGTTATCGTTATCAGCGTGACTGCTTCGAGTTTTTCGCCAAAGTCGATCACCGATGTGACTAAATTCGTAGCCATCGGGATTAACCACTGGTAGAATCATCCAATCACTGCTATCGAGCAGCTTCGAATACGTGTTATTTTTTTCCACCAATTGATTGAGTATGTAAGTAGCGACGGCTGTGCCTATCCATTCTCTCGCATGCATACCTGTTTACAAAGAAAATATACCTGATTTTTCATCGAGCTTGTTTCCAATCGAAATTTTCAGATTTTTCTGTACCTGCATCGATCCAAAGTATTGGCTTTGATCTCCCATCTTTCGTCGGACCGCTTGAGACCTTGACGACCTTAAGGGGCTGCCCTTCGAAGCTATGACCAATCGTTATCAATTCGACCAACTGAGGATATCTGAAGGCCAAGTATTCAAGATATTTCAATATCTCTGAAAAAAAGAAACACTTTCTTAGACAATTTTCGAAATATTACGATAAAAATGACAAGAATAATCCATTTCCATTGATTATATATATAAATATATGTGTGTGAGTGTATTTATCGTACCACCAAAACGATGATAACGTTTCCAAGTCATCGGATGTCCCTGATTATTGAGAAGATCATCTCTCTGTTCTTTCGACATTTTAGGATTTTGATATGCGATAGTTTTCTGTCGAAAAAAATATCAAGAAATTCGATGAAATCTTTCAGTAATTTACAGAATACATCAGAAGATGTTATATGATTCGTAAAATACCTGAAGATCAGGGATTATGACTGTGAAGTCGATATTCTTCTCTCGTAAAAAATCTTTCACGTCCGGTATTATGTCCGGCGAAATAAGTATGTCCGTCGACCTAGATAATGAAAAAAAGAAAAGAAAAAATTGTTTCAGCTTTACTTTTAGACATGAATTTCATACATTTTACGAGCTAATTCCCACGAGTATTTTGTTCGTTTATAATTAAACGTAGCTACTTCATTATCGCATACAAAATAACTTGCGATTTCGATCGAATGAAATTTTTCAGGTAGATAAAATAGAAAAGTGAGTAACGCGTTGAAAAAAAATCGCGAAGCAGCGAAAACAAACTTTTTTTTTCACTTTTGACACAGCGATAAATTCTCGAAAAATTAATAAAAAGATCGAAACTATAATAATAAATACTGTAAAAAAATTTGAACCATCAGAATGAAAAGTTTTTCTGACATAAAACCAGAATATTGAAAATAAAACGATGAATCAATTATCGTCATCGATTAGTTCGGTATTCAGTGATCAAAATATTATTTCCAATTGACTCAGATCGAGTAACTGGCGTTTATTTATAGAATAATAAAATGATTTACTTATTGCCCAACGGCGGAGTCCAAAATCGTACATCTTCACCTTCCGAGTCTTTGAGATCGGCGAGGTCCTTGACTTGGCCCTTGGTCGAAGGAGTTATTCTGATAAGTTGATGACCTTTGTAGCTAACACGATTTGTTCGTGGTTTACGACTTTTTGGATCACCGCCAATCACATTACTGACGATCGAACTCAATCCACCGGTTACAACGTCCAACATCGATTCGAGAAAACCAGTGAAAGAAAATTCACGGTTCCGAGGTGTCCATGGCGATAACCAATATCCGTATTGTCTCGTTGGCGGAGGTCCTCTATATGCTTTTCCATCGGTTTCTACATTTTTACTCACTTCCGCCTCGATTTCTTCCGATTTGTTATCATTTTCTTGTCTGTTTCAAATACAAATTCAAATATTTTTCATGTTTCAAGACCTTAATCGATCGTTACTTCGATCTTCAATTCAACATTTATTTCAAACGAATCATATTAACGGGCACAATGATTCATTTTATTCTTCAGTTTCAATTGAACTTTAATGAATTGTCTGAAATCCTCTAAATTTTTTATTTTTCCATGAATTTCGATGAGTATCATTTTTTTCGAAAATTCCAGACATTCGCAGCTCCGAAAAATATACATTTTTTCTGCTTATTTAAATTTAGATAAAAGGTGCTTTAAATTTCGAAAAAAAAAACAAAAACAAATTATAATCGTGTCAATAATCAGTACAAACCCATCGTAATTATAAAACGTCGAATCGACGTATTCGGGATAACGATTTTCGTCGTTTGTTTCAACCGAAACTTGAAGATTTTCATCGTTCACTGGATTGCCAATAACGATAGTTCTCAATAAAAAGAAAACGATGAAACACCGAGTCGTGGATGAATGAATTTTGGATTTGACGAAATTTGGCATGTTTTAAAGAAAAATTATAAAGCGCACAAGTGATGTTTCTCTCGTTTTCAAGAGCAGAGAATAAGGACGATACAGACGTGACAACGTTCTCGAGATGACTGACCTTTCAGGAGTGTTCCCCACCCAGCGAAACTCATTTCTTCCTGGCGATGGTACGACCGAGATGAAAAACCTCAGTTTCACTGTCATGCATCATAAGACCGGTAGTAAACACGGTTCTGTCTTTCACCTGGTACATTAATGATTCATTATTAGCCGATGTCATCGTTAGTAGTTCGACAAGGTTCACTAAAAACCATTGATAATAATGAACCTCGTTTTACGACAGTTTCTCGATTCTTTTCGTATTTTCTTTATTCTTTGAATTTACCTCATTTCTTTTTCATCCAGCATAAAAATGAGGCTCGCTAAGTACAGTGAAAAAATTTCGACGTTAAAGAAAGTTTGAAAAATAAACAAAAAAATTTAGCCGCAAAGAAAATTGAAAAAAAAAAAAAAAAACTAAATTTTGATCGATCGTGAACTTTTTTTCAAAGACCAAAATCGAGTTTTAACGATTCAAAAATGAGTCTAATCCCTTTTTGATTGGAGGCTTGTCTAACGATTTCTCGAGCATCATTATAATCGATGGAACCGGAAATATCAACGATTTGTTCAAAGAATAATGAATAAAAATAAAATAACAAAAAACAAAAAAAAAAAAAAAACACCGTAATTTGTGAACGCATTCACGGAACATAACGGTAGGTTGCTGGAAAGAAGTCAAGGTCGACTCATCCGAGTCAAGCTCCTCGGAGCCTGCGCGAAGACTCTGCTGCTGTACGCTGTTACAAACACGTACGCTCTGTAATCGCCAGTGGTGTAAGTTCCGCTCATTTGTATCACGAAGGAAAAATAACTGTTATGTTAAGAGAGAGAATATGAAATAATTTTGGGTGAAAGGGACGACGCCTATGCTTTTGTGGTTGAGAGCAAAACGTCGGAGGCTTTTGCAAGTTTCTCGTATACTTGAATAAATATATAAATGTGTTTGTGGGAGTAGGTCATTTATATATTTGCCGTTAGGTCGTAGCAGACGTTGGTTATTTTACTTCGTTTTTACACACGCACACTTTCGTGTCGTGTTTTAAACGGTGAAAATGCTGTTCGACTCTTTGGGAAATTTTTATAGCGTACTCGCCTTACAGCTATGGAACGAACGAGTTACAAGAAGGAGAAGAAGAGAAGAAAAAAACACAAATAAGCCCAACAAAACAAGTAAAACAACTACGAGATTGACACCGTTCGAACGAAACGAGATCGAGGCTGGAATTCCGCTGGATTTCGATTGGCCGATAAAAAGATATTGTGCGGCCGCCCATAGGCTGCAATTTCAAACGAATTTTTCGGAGATATCCACACGAGAAATCAGAATGAAACTGAGGTTAACCTATTTTTGCCATTTCTCTGGGTAAATTCGAGTTTTTTAAATTTTAAAAATTTTTTTTCAGTTGCACAGTTTCGGAGCAAATGAATTTTGAATTTCTAAACCTTAATTTATTTCTTTCAACGAAAAATACATTTTTCGTCACGTGCGTTTAGCAGACATCCATGTCTTCCAATCTACTCGCTCTTTAATTTTTGTAACCAGAAATTCAAGATCCACTATTATCAGAATGAGTATCCTCCGATTAAGAGGAATAGCAACGTTAAACTTTCGATATATTTGCATTTGGAGCACATCATTTCCCTTCGGCTTTCAACGTTGATGTCGACTTCCGGTTACTCACTGCTTTCGATCACGAAACCTGTACGCGAGATGCCATTTTTTGCTGAAGCTCTTCCTCGCTCTCCTCGTCGAAGGATAATTACTGCGAAGAATTAAATAAACAACTAAAACGAAGAAATCTATTGATTTTAGACTTTTTACGCAGTGAGTATCCTTTATTATTTTAATATATATATATATATATATTTATGTTTAATTGTATATAATTAAATATATATATAACGTGACAAACACACGGGTTGGTTTTGTTACTGTACGCGACGATGAAATAACCATCTGATCGTACATACGAAAATCTAGAGCATAACTGAGTAAGAATAATGACTCAAGTAATTAAATAAAAGGTCGTTACAACATAAATGTATATTTTATATCCGATTGTTGTTAGTCATCTAAATTCGTAAAAAGAAAGAGATAAGGTATAACGAGGGAGGAATTGAGGGATTGGGGATGGAAGTTTCTTTCGGTTTCCGGTCGATGCTTCGAGAGAACGGGTCTCAGGAAGTTTCGTGAGGAATATATATATATTATTAGTACAATATTCATTTAGAATTACGTGTTTGTGTGTTTCCGAGTGTTACTCGTTTGTCGGTTTCAATATTCTCATGATTTGTTTTTCTTCGATATGGAATATGGCCCATTTAGCAACGACGAATATTAATTCCATCCTCCGGATAGATTGAATTTTGACTAGCACGTTTGTGGCATGTCCGCAGAGAGAGACGTCTTTGTTAACAATGTCACCTCAACGTAAATGTAAAAAAAAAGGAAAATAAAATGAAAGTAACGAAAAATAAACAGAAGAATAATGAAATAGGAGGAGAAACGAGAGAAGATGTTGAGTTCGTTGCCGATCGCTCGTCTCTGGAGGATGGCAAATACGATATTGAAAATCATTTTACATTTTTCTCGTCGCGTTACAACGACAGCTTAATCGTCACGTTGTTCGCTTATTCAACTACGTGATCTTTTTTATATTCTTTTTCGGTAAAGAGTTTGATTAATAATTGACTCCTCATTAGTACTCGCTGGGGAGGGGGGAAATTTTTCTTTCTTCGTTTAATAATCTGTTTTTTTTTTTGGCTTCTTTTTCGACGCCTCTGCGGTCCTATACACCGAAATCCACGGATACCATTATAGAACTCGCGAGCGCTATTGTCTCGAATTCGTTGAGTCTTAAACACACGTGATCTGCCTCACGATAAACGCTTCTCAAAATTATGCTAAAGAATTAAACAATCGTACACGATTTTTACTCTTTTATGGCAAGAACGATCTTCCGACTGACCCTGCTCTACTTCCGGTATACTTAACTTGAAGTAAACATATTTTCAACATTTTTCGTAAACCGGTTGTTCGAGGATTCTTTTTCGCACACGAATAATAAAAAAAAATTTTAATCAAGATCCAGTTGAATTTCGTGTATTTATTAAGATAAACTGTTTCTTCAGAATTTAGATATTTGAAAAGTTCGAAAAAATATCAACCGTGCTCAATATTAGGTTAACATTATTAAAAATCATAATTATGGAAAAATTTGCCATTAATTGCCAGTAATTTCGATGTTTATAAAAATATGGATAAAGTAGTTTTCTGAAATATGCTTTTAGGAAGCTCGGATAAAATGTTGTGCGAAATAAAAGCCCCGGTCGTGATACTGCGCGAATTTTTCTTTAAATAGTTTTTCAAATAGTTGAAAAAACAATTCATTTTAAGCGGTTGTTAACGTCACGCTGTTTTTTTCTTCTTATTTTCCTTTTCCCCCGTCCCATATTCTCGAACTTTTATCATTTATTTCGAGAGAAGATATTATCGATTATTCAGCTAATTATAACTTTTAGCTCAGTTCTCCGATACTTTCTCTTCTTTATCTCTCTATCTTTTACGTTTTTCTTCTTTTGTTTTTTCTCTCTCTCTCTCACTCTTTCTAAGGCCTTAGTGTTATTTACAGTTATGAACATCTTTTGTTTATCTCGTATGTAAGATAAAGGGTATGACAATAATGGGCACGTGGCAACGACTTAACATTCGAGTTTTTTTTCCAATGAACCCGCGATAATAACGTCATATAGATCTATCGTAATATTCATAATTTCAATTCGCGGATAATCTATCGTTATTTCTCATGATGTCGAAATTTGCATAAATGAAAAGCTCTGAGAAACCAAAACATCGTTTAGTCTCGCGGTGTTCAAAATTGACAATTATTTTTCGATTGATTATGTCTTTGAATTTTTATAAGAAATGCAACCAATACACAAAATCAATCTTTGCAGCTCGTTTGCAATGGAATTTTAAACACAATCGGAAAAATATAGAATTTCGTAATGTTTTAAAGATGCAGTATCGACATCACGATTTATCCCGTTTTATCGTATGCGCGTTTGTATTTTATAATCGATTTTTCTTCTTTCACGATCGTGTGCAGCATGCATTGACAGCGTGTCGTAAATGAATCTATTATTTCAACTCTACCCGAGGATTAGTACAACTGATATTAATATTTTCGTTTCTTCTAAATCGTCGAACGTGTTTCGACGTCGTTCGTTTATGAGAAATGAACATTTTCACGGAGAACAGGTAACATTTGTCTAATCGTACAATTGCATGCAAGATTTGAATCCACATATTGTTTTTTATTCGTTTCTTTTTTTGGTGGGTCAAGCAATTCTTTCGTATAATTGGATTTCGATCCAATCGCGTCGGAGCTCGCGGGGCAAATTCTAGGCAGATCTAAGCGTTTCGAGATTCTCGTCGATTTCGTCAAGGACGAAGATTTATATTCAGTCCCCGAAACAACCGGTGCTGACTTTTTTCGATTTTGTTTTTTTTTTTTTGTTTTTTTTTTTTCGTAGTCTTTTTTGTCCTCGCTTAGACAATGTTGGCTTTTATCGCAGCACTTCCCATCATGACCTTGTTCACGAAATTCACGATCGCCGTTGCCGGTTGTCCGAGCTCCAGTTCGGCGAACACGTGACATTGATTGTCGGTCTTGTGAGCCGGCTTTCTTGCGACGAAACCGAAGCAACGACTGCAGCAAAACAGAAATAAAGTTTTTATAAAAACCAACGAAATAGAGCAATCTTGAAAAGTATAAAATAACTTTAGTCCTTGATAAATTTTTATTCTGAAGGTAATTCTTCCATTCTGTTTCAAATCGTTCCATCGAACTTCAAATATAAAACAAACATTCGTTTTTTTTTTTCGTCAGAAAGTTAAGGAGAAAGAAAATAACATTTTTTCTTCCAATGCTAATTTTAAAAAAATAAAACTTACTGAGCACTTAGCGGTCGTCCCGTGTCATCGCTGACAAAGTCCCACGTTCTTTCCTCAGTGTCCAAGCCACAGTAGCTTATATTGTTCGTGGGATAATGTCTACGGAAGAAAAGTTTGCGCGCATTGTCCGTGAGCGTTATTCCCTGCGTCGAAACTTTGAAATGTACGATTGTTGCTGTCGGCAATGGTTTTTGTTCGAACAGGGTCGTTATCGATTTCTTAATTGCTTGTGGTCCTGTTAAAGACTCGGTGTCGATTGTAAACAGGTATAGGACGTTGCAAGCTGCAAAAATGTAATTATTATAGGACAATGTTATTCCTTTGAGTAAAATAGATTTAATTTTTAAGATATTTCAATTTTTAACTTTGGATTTCATTAATTATTGGAAAGCACAAGTTTTCAATGATTTAAAAGTGTCGGAACACTGTAAAAAAAAATAGAAAATTGATAAATTCAAGAATTTGGTATCAAAATAATTAATTTTCTATGAATTTTGTGCGAGTACAAAAAATGAAAACAATAGAAACGTTTTCTTTTACCATTTTGTATTTTATCAAAAAAAAATAAAAGTTTAATATAATTTATAAAGCATTTACCTGCTCCCTGTGCAAGAAGTTGTTGAGTACTGTTTGAGCTCGGTGAGTCCAGAGCTCGAGCAGCAGCTTCAGGTTCAGGAAGCAACAATTGACAAGGTAACGCCATTGCCATAAGGCTGTGTTGATAAACGAGAGCGGATAACGAGCTGAAGACTGGCTCGTTAGCGCAACCCTTGAGTCGAACACCGCGCGAGGTTGGCTCGATGAGAAAATGCCTGACCAATTCGCTCGACGGATCCTTCGGACTGCTCGGTGCACCAGGAGGCGGAGTCGCGACTTTTAACGCCAAACCGAAAGCTCCAGGAAATGAATTACTGTCGCGAACTACGAAGGTACCGGGTGTTGCGTCTTTGAGCATTGAAATGGCTGTGGGAAAAAATGTATTCCATTAGCATAACTTACATGGAAAATTATGGTAAAATAAAACATGATTTTATATAGAGACGTGGCAACGTCTTGACGCCAAGTATAAAAAAGAATACGGAACTGGCCGAGGCAAGATGTGCAGTATATCTATACTCGAGATTTAATATAAAATGAAAAGTATGACTGAATTCTGCAGAAAATTGGTCTACCTTGTTCTCGTGAAATATTGGGCTTGTACCAAATTCTGCTCGTATCCCTCACGAATTTGACGTTTACATCAGCAACCTCCTGGGGCTCGGTGTTCGAGTGAATGCTCGATCTTCTCGAGCCATAATGTTGGACTTGAGGAGACGAATGACCTCCGCTATTGACCGAACTGTACGAAGTAGCGCTCTGAAAGAATCAATTGATTGATATTGTGTCATTTCGATAAACCTGTAATTGAATTTGTAATGAAATCTCAAGATTTTCCACCCAAACTTTACATTCACTATTCTGAGCAGTTTTTCAAAAATTAAAATAGCATTTAATATTTTGAAAAAGGACAAAATACCTTCGGACTTTGGGTATAATCGACGTGCGTCGGTGTTCCAGTGTGACGTATGACCGTGTGCGTTTCCGAAATGGTTGAATCGCTCGTCGGTGAGACAGGCCGGTCCTTGCTGAAATTGACAAATTTGATTAAAATTCGAATCGAAATCATGTCGAAAAACACATAAACGTTGGTGCGTTTCTTATCGTGCAAAAGTGTGCGTTTTACACGTAAAGACATTAAACATTGAGACAGGAAGAGACAGATTACTTCGGTTTTATCATTCGGTTAGTTCGTTTTTTTCATTTCCCAGTGACAGATCATTGGGGATTAATTTTGCAATGTTAAAAAAGCATTTTTCAGTATTTCGTTGCTCTGTAATAAATTTCGTGTATCAATATCGTGCGACATCACTATTATCAATTCTAATTTTCGAATAATGCTGAGTGAGGACATAAAAACGACACATAACAAACAACGGTGCATTATGAGTTCACGTACATTCATGCTTGTGACAATGTTCACGAATGCCACGCAATTCACATTTTGTTATCGTCACAAACGAATTATCAGTTTTATTTTTCACGAGTTAATTCGTCTTTACTCTTTATTTTACGTTTTTTTTTTTTCGTTTTCTTTTTTATTACCTATAGTCGAACGACGCCGACTGGTTAGTGAGTGGCCATCGTTTGTTATGCATTTGCTTAAGCGCACCGCTTGCCGGAAAACTCAAACGTCTAGAATCACGAAGATAATATTTTTTTTTCCATGTTGATTTATTGGTGACAAAAAAAAAATTTCTTGCATTCACGATTATTGGAGGAAATAATGCACTCTATGAGATCCTTTGCCATGGACAAAAATTCTGTCCTATTTAAATCTTCAAATTATTTAACGCTGCATACTGATCTACTAACAAAAAAATCTTTGGGCTTGACCATTTTCAAGATCGCTGTCAAATCGAGCAAATTTTTTTTTCTAGAAGTCAAAAGGTTTTACATTTTTCTTATATTTTTATAATATAATAATTCAGCTCGATTGTCATTAATTCGAAATGTTTCATAAGTCGATGAAATTTTTCTTCAATTTTTTTTTTCAACAAAACACACTGGATTACTCGTACGCGTATTCAAATGAAAAAAAAATAGAAAGTGGAAATAAGATATGAGCAGATTCGAAAATTCTGAAATGTTGAGAAACAACGAAATGGTGAGCAATTAGAAAAAAAAAAAAAACTTTGGAATCATCTTTATTTTCTGTGCACGAAAAGTTGAAGAAATTAAAATCAGTTTTATCGGATATATCAAAGTTTTCGTCTTAGTTTGATTTATCGTTTTATTCCTCCATTTATTTGAGCAAAAAATTGAAGCTCACCGCTGTGTCGTCGGACTCTTGGGAGGAAGTCCCGTCTCCCGATTAATGTCTCGTCTTTCCTCGATGTAAATAGCCCGATCAGCGACATAGCCACGATTGTTGTTGTTGTTAATATTGTTACCGACGTGAGCCTCGGTATTGTGAATATTATTGTTGTTGACGGCATAAGTCGAGGTGTCGTGATTGATATTGTTGGAAATAACGTAATTACGATCGGCCGCGAATGTCACTGTGGGCGATGAGTTATTGACGTATGGTGTTCGGGGATGAACCGGAAATGCTGGTGTTTGTGGTCTCGAGGCATTTCCAACTCCTGCGCTTCCGGGACTTGCGCTTCGTTCGATCCATGACGAAGGTGAATCGTTCTGTGGTGGCTAGAGCAACAAAACAAAAAACAAACAAATTATTAACCATTATTTTGAGACATTTCCTCAAATTATCATTTATTTTACTCTTTTGTAAATTCGATTTAGTTGGGACACGATAGAAATTTTTGTAGCTCTGACGAAAGAATGTTGGAAAATCTTTCGTGGATGAAAAAACTGTGATTACGATTAACCATTTTTGAGATCGTCTGAAGAAGCATTTCACATATATTTTTTTTTTTACTTCAATTGCGTGAATAACGTGAGCTGCATATAAAAAAACGTTAAAAGATTGATTGCTTGGATACATAAATTTATAAACAGTTGAATATTTACATGAAAATTCGAAAAAGTACCATTTCCCATTTGAAGCAAACGAAGAATAAAAAAAAAAGAGAAATAGCACTACAGCCAAAAATGGTTAATTGGTTGGGCAAAAAAAAAGAAAGGGGGAAAAAGGGGGTGTAAAAAACTTGTGCGAAGCATATTATGGAGACAAACCTGGGTACTACTCTGCCATGCTTTTGGTGACTGGTTAGGGGAACTGTTAGTGTCAGTGTTGGTGTCGCTGTTGTAAGTTGTCGACGATGACGTGGAAATAGAATGATGATGATGATGATGATGGAATTGAAGATGATTATTGTTCTCATTTTTATTAGTCAATATTGATTTTTTGACAGGTGACATTTCGGCCAATGATCGCATGAGGCTGGCGAGAGGATCGTTCGATTCTTGGTTGGTTTTTTGTTCAACAACAGCCAAAAGTCCAGTTTCGTTATCTTTCGTATCATGATTTATCGTCAGGTCCGAATAAAAGTTTTTCGTCGTTTCGAAATTGCTCGAAATAAGTTGTCCACCGTTTCTCGATTCCGGGCGTGTCGTAAATCTTTGGGCTGTCGTATTCTCCTGTAAATTATTTAAGCACGGTGTCAATGAGCTCGAATTTTGACGATGCTCTCTTAGCAACGTCTCAGCACGTCCGTAACTATCGCTTCTTGAATCCGGACGAGGAGGCTGCTGTTGCTGCTGCTGCTGCTGCTGCTGCTGCTGCTGCTGCTGCTGTCTTCCACGATTCGATATCTCTTCTTGCTGCTGCTTCTCAACACTGCTCCTGCTGTTTAATGATTGCTGTTGCCCTACGCCTAATTGCTGTGCTGTTTTTTGTGCCCCGTTTGGGGATGTCGGAGGGCTCTGGAACGCAAGCCAAGCTCTTTTTCTCAGGCAACATGCACAACTAATCTAGCTCAGGATTTTCTAAGATTCTTTTACACATGGATTCACAGTTCAAAATTTTTCATCTCAACTTTAAAAAATTTTTTATTACAGAGGAGAAAAGAATTAAAATTTATTCACAGACTCGGGATTATTAAGTTTCAAATGAATTAGAATTCTCTGTGAATATTTGTGTAAAATATCCTCAAAATGTATTTCTCTTTAATGCAGCGATGCTTTTTCGTGCGTTGTGAAGATAAAGTCGCCAGACACGTGATCCACAAGATATTTTTAATGTTGTATTAATAAATGTGCCAGTTGATTATTGGGGGAAACTCAAAATCAGACGTTTGATCGTTCTTAATATTTAATTTTGGTTCATTGAAGGAAATGCAGTGAACAGAAAACGGGAGTTAGATGACAAAAATCAAGAAATCATGAACCGAATGAGTTCGATATATTTCAAATTCGTTCGTATCAAGATTGTATCGATGATAAAAATAATTGAGGCAACGAAAGACCCAGGGAATTAATATGCGACTATGAAAATTGGGTTTTCTACAAAGCTGAAAATATCACTGTCTAAAAGGTTGTGGAATTGAGAAAATAAATATTTTTCAAGATTTTTTTCATTTCATCTTTTAGCTTACCTGGCTGTCACTGTATTTCTGGAATTCGTAGGCTCTTTTGACGGTGACGAAAGGTCTCTCGTTGACACTTTCGGCTCGAGGCCTTCCCAGGGTTCCGTTCATCATACCACCGTTGAATTTTCGGCTGCTCGATCTTTGAGGTAAAAGAGGACTCGCTGGAGCCGATGTGTGTGGGGCTCCTTTTGAGGTTTGCTATAAAAAGCACGAACGATATAGAAACGATGAGCAAAATACCGAAAAATGAGGAAATTCAATATTTTTTTCAACTTATTTTCAATTAAAATGGATGCTAATTAATTTTTTTTGAAGAATCAGCAAAATTGCATTTCCAGATCTTTCATTCGTATGGAAAAAAAAGAATAACAATAATTACTTGATACGAGATGGTATTGGTAGTCCAAAGATCATCGTCATCATCGAGCACAGCCGAATCGCTGGCGTAACCATCGTGCCTCAATCGTCCTCTTTGAAGACTTCGCAGTTCGCCGATCACGCGATTTCCGCTCTCTTGGCGCCATATTTTTCCTGGACTTCTTTCATCCCGTCTGGCCGCGAGTTTCAGCTGTTGTTGCCTCAGCCAGGAGAGCCTTAAATCATTAAAAATAAACTATGAGCTATCTCTCTCTCTCTCTCTATAGCTAGAACAACTTTGAACTCGTTACAGACTGGTAATTGAACTCTCTCGATAATGAGATTTGAGAATCGTGCAACAAAGGCTCGTTAACTAAAATAATCAGGGCATTGCCGTTGCGGATGATGAATTTTTGTGCATATCGATTATCGATTTTGTGAGTAAGGGATTCTTTTCAGTTTTCATACACATGAAATTCCAGATTTTTTTTTCATCGAAAACGAATCGTAATTTTATGCTCCAACCATTAAACGTGATGTATCATTTTTTTTTGTGAATATATGTTTGAAAATTATATTGCAGAGATCCGCTGCGTTTTTGATGAAAAATTGTTGAATTTTGGCTATGACAAGGGCACGAAACATCTTAATTAATTTTGATTCAATGTTATCTGTGCTAAATTAGAATTTTTCGTTCAAGTTTCACACAGTAATTTGAGGTTAAATTGAAATCGCAACAATTGTCAAGACTATGAGCTCGTTATATTTTCTTCGCACAACCGAAAGATAATCCAATTATATTTTTCGTAGGGTATATAATAAAGAAGAGACGAAGAAAGAGCGAGGAAATGAAGAGCGGTGTTGCACCATGGCCGATTTGACGGAGTCTCGAGACCGTTCTATATTTATAATTATGTCAGACACAGCAAGAGCCAACTCAAAATATACTGCGGTAAACGTTTCGTCGCTCCTTTGTATTTTTTCTTCATTTTTCTACCTCGTCTTATTTTACTTCCGCTCGTTTCCTTTTCTCGAAGTTTCGTGTAGCTCTCGCTGTTTGACAACAAGACTGTCACCTTAAGGTGATGTTTGTACTCGGTGCAAATAGACTCAAGATTTCCGGTTGTTTGCATTTTTCGTTAAGAAAGAAAATAACGGCTTTTACGTTCTCGACGTCGTAATTTATCAATTTTTTTAAATTGCAAATCAAACGAACAATTAAAAAAAACTCTGAAAAATATCTCCAAAATTTTAGATTGTAAAAAAATGAAATCCAAATTTCGTTACATTTAGTTTTATAAATTCACCTTCATTTCGTTCTATTTTTCATTAAACTTTTTTTCTCCTCGAAATTGTGCCACCGGTCATAAATATCCTAGAAACGTTTCCCAAGCGCAACGTGCCCGTGAGTGACTCAACGCTACGAGACCGCATTCACCATTTTTGTCATTTGGTACATATGCACACGATATATATTCACGAAACTAGTTGCCAATACCGTAAACGTTTAGCAACCATTTTCAAGCAATTTATCGTGTCACTGAGCATTATCAACAATTTAGTGCTTCAATTTTATACAATAAGAATGATTATGACAATTTGAAAAACGATAAATCATATAAAAAACAATCATCAACGATAACTTTCTCCCGAATCCGAGTTTTCTCATATTTAATTCTTTTTTTTTAATGTAAAATGTTTAACTTCAATTGAAATTCTCGTAGGAAACTTTTCTGAAGAATTTTCCGACAGTTTCGATAGTTTTTATCCGACGCAATGAGAAAATCATTGAAATATTGATAAATATTTGATTGACGTGAGAAGAAATGAAACGAAGAGAATGAAAACTCTTACCCATCGGCGTGATCGGAATTTAGTTTGGCAGATCCATTAGCGAATTCGGGTGGTGGATCAGGCGTATGTGGGCTGAGTGGACTGATGGGTCTTCGTGAATTATCAGCAAGAATATCATCGATATCAACGACGGGATTGGTGCTCGCTCTCATAGTAGCTTTTCTGACGAGTGACGGAGACGAAAGTTTTTGATGTTTGATCATATCGCTCGTAGCACCGTAACTAAATGGTTGACTGGTTTGTCTCGCGTGATAAGGAATGTCCTCGTCTATAAAATCAATATTACCGGACGGTGAGAAAGATTGATTTTGTTTCGAGGCCGATGAGTTGGTATCATGATTTTTACGATCCGGTGAAATTCTATAATCAACAATGTCCATGTTTCTTGTTTCGTTTTTAAGGCTACCATAATTATTGGTGCTCGTGTTGTAAGGTGGGCTTGTGTCGCGTTTTGACGAACCGTAATTTCGATAGTTCGACTCTTTCATGCTCGAATAATTCGAGCTTGGATTGCTGTTTCCATAGCCACGTGACTCGTGAATGTACATCTTGTCAGATCGTCGATTTAGTCTGTTGTATTCCTCGCTGGTCGGTGGATCTGGCATCGACTAGAATGAGAAAAAAAAACACAAAGTTGAGAAGAAGAAACGAAAGTAAAAAAAATGACTATTGATGAAGAGTGACGTACGAGGTCAAGTTGCTCACGTTACGACGGTACTGCTGTTTTTACTACGACCGTCTTTCATTACAATATCAATATTGACTCAATTTGATGGCTGATTCAAATTAGGCGACAGCCTTCATCATTTTTTCAACAACAATTATATTTTCCGGTCAATAAATCTTCGTCAAAATCGTTATTTTACATTGTACAAAATTAATGAATGAAAAATATTTGGAGCAAAAGAATGGAGCAGATAATCGAGATGAATATTTGAGACTCCGAAGCAAATTTGACCGGACTATTAAGACCGTTTGTCTAATAAAGCTTAAACGGTAAATTGGCAAGAAAAAATAAACAGGATGATTGACCCATCCTATAAAACATGACGGTTCAATTTTTCGTGGTCGTAAAAAGAAACAAATGATATGAAATGATTGACAAAGAAAAATAATATCGAAATATTAACCTCGACGGTTAGCATCATATCGTGCAAAAGCTTGTCGAGATCACCGTGCGCCTGACTCTCTGGCTCTGGCTCCGGTGGACTCGGTCGTTGCGGGGGTGCGCTGCTTATGCCACTGTCCATAGATACCGTCAACGGGGAGCCCCGGGCACCACCTCCGGCACCCTGATTAACCACTGCGTAAAGCGAGCCATCTATTGGACCACATGTGTATCCTAAGCCACGTGGTGATGTGTGTACCGATGAACTCGATGGTGGCGGTGGTGAGAGAGGCGTTTCACGACCTTCTAAAATAAAAAAAAATACAGAAAAAAATATTAATTACATATTCGGATGAAAATTTCTTGATTAAACGTATTTTGAATAAAATTCATTCAATTCAATCATTGATTACAATTTTTTTTTATAATTTATATTTGACTTTATTCGAGGAGAAAAATATCACGATGATGAAACTTTTTTATCTCCAAGAAGCTTAGAATTTTTTGTTTGAATCGATTGATTAAAACTGAGAGATCAATTGAGAGATTCACGAAATTTTTAATTAATGTTTCACCATCAGACGATTCTGTTTCATAAAACGTAAGTGAGAACTCGATGAAAAGATACAAGAATTTCCGAATTCGATTGCTTAATCTTGGGATAAAAATTTATTTTCATTCATAAAATGACAACTATCAATATTTCTCTCTCTCTATTTTATTTTCATACTCTTATCATGAGTCTGAAACTCTTGAGTAATATCGAGTGAGGGGATACTGACGAAATAGATAATTCTCGTTATTGAGATTGATTTTAATATGAAGTTGAGAGCGTTCGTGTAGACTTATAATTACACAAGAATCATTGCGTCGATGTGACAACCATTGAGAAAATAATTCAGAAATAATTTCAAAAAAACCTTTATTTCACATGATAAGGGCTTCCGGAATACTAAGTTTTGCTTTATTTATTTATTCATTTACAGTAATAATTTTCAAAACTTATTATATTTGAAACTATTTGATTTCGTTATCGTTACTTTCACTAAAAATTGTTTTAACCATTTTTCGAAAAAAAAAAACAAAAACAAAAACTCGCACGTGTTTTCGAAGTTGCGATAAATATTGTATAAAAAATGTTTCCAAATCCGTTGAATCCTAAAAATAATATCTGCTATCAGAATTGTTATGAGAACAAAGCGAGCTTGAGAAACGAGGATTTGAATGGACATGCAATTATTTTTCAAAGAGGTAAACGCGGTAATCCTCTCGAGTTGGTGCTTTTTTCCTTTTTAATCATGGCTGAGAGGCGGAAGCTCAAGAGTCCGCGGTGGTATGAGAGCTTGTTGTGTGTATTTTTATACGTTTATTTTCATTTCTTTATGTTTTTGTTTTGTTTTGTTTTTTTTTTGCTTTCTCAGGCTTCTTCAAACGTAGCTGTCGGTGCTCGCAAACCTGACGAGCAATTTACTCGGTAGCTCGAGTTATGGCACGCGGTTGATGTAATTCACGCGCGTGCCTGACGTAACGTTGCCCTTGTGATGGTTTCACATGAAGAATATATATACACAGGCGTTCAGTAACATTTTTCGTGTACTTGAGAAATGAAGCTCTCGAGGCTCGAATTTGACGCCAAGCTCTTGGAACTATTTTCTCTCTTTTATTCTCTCTTTCGTTCCTCCCATATTTCTCATTATTTTCGCGCTACAGCTCTGCGATACAAAAGTTCAACGAATGCAATCCAGCAGTTAGTCGATTCTTGTGCAGTCTGTTGTAATATTCTTTCGACTCGGGAGCACGCTTGCGGGGCAGGCTCAGGAAACTTGAGACTTGATTCAGTTCTATTTCGAAAAAAAAAAAAAAAAAAAATCATTCTCCCATGAATTTTCCGTTATTCTGGGTCAAAAGATTTGGCTCGAGCGTCGAATTTTCTCGAGCGTTTGTCAAAGGTTCTTAAATTTTTTATAGCTGTGGCTTGATGATTCGTCGAAAAATCTTATTTCGTTGTTGAAAAACAATGAAATAATATCATGCGTTTTTAAAATCTGATGAAATTGGACTCAGAGAAGTCGCGCATCGCGGTACGAAGAATCGGGCGATAATCGATTGGTTCGTTATCTCAGTCATTATTGGATTCACGCACGAACTTCTTTCCTCAGGCTTTATGTTACTTTCGCACACAAGCATGATTTTCTTTAATTAATAGTAATTACAAAAGTCGCGAGAGAATTTTAACAAGGGATTAAGGTGGTGCACGTGTCGTGTCGTTAATTAAATTAATCAGTGACACGTCGTCTCGCTTTTTTTCTTTTTTTTTTTTTTTTACAACTTTCCCGCACAATAGTTCGCAGCGATTTGTCGATCGTAGAGAGGCCGCGATGATAATGATTGACGCAACTAAGAAGTAAAAAAAAAAAAAAATATTCACGAATATCCGAGAAAAGTTTGTAAGAAAAATGAGAAAAAAGTAAAACAACATCGGGCATTAAAAATGTTCACGCGAAATGATAAAGAATGAGAAACGAAATAAAAAAAACATCTCGAATTACTGGAACTAGAAAAACTGAGTCATAATGTCGCAATAAAATAATAATTTTTGTTAAACTCGCGTTCGAAATTGTGAATGTGACATAATAGCTCGTATAGCGAAACGTCAATAAAACGAAGCGAGAGGCAATAAAAAGAGCAAGCGAGTTTCAGGGAAATGTTTGTGAAACTATATATTTCACAACAATTGCCGAACGAATTTCACGAATAATTTATACTACCAGTGAAAATAGTTCATTCATTGGTAAAAGGCAATAGAAGAAAAGAGGAAGAAAAAAAAATATATATATATTTCACAAGGATCGAAACGAGGAGGAAAAAGAGATGAATGACTCGCGGTGAGAGGTGGCAAAGTAAAGTATCCCGTCGCGTGAGGCGGTAAAACCTCGCGTCATTTCGCTCCACTGCCGTAATGTCCGATTACAATTTTATATATCTGTATATAAACAAATGTATAAGACTTTTCACGAGAAAAATCTATTCCGTAAGGACTCAAAATGAGAAATTGAATGAGCTTTCTCCAGGGGTTAGAACATTGGTCTCGAAAAATCAATTAAAAAAAAAAAAAAAAACTCCCAGGAGATGACATTGGTCTGAAAAAAGTCAAAGAAAAAGAAAAAAAAAAAAAGAAAACTTTCGAGACTCGAGCTATTTTTATTGAGTATTTCAATAACTGAGTAAAAATTTTATCAGAAAAAAAAAGTTTCGGTACAGGCGATACAATGTTGCCATGCTAAACCATGTTAAAAACACAAAAAATTTCAAAAAGTTAAGAATTTTATAAAATTTGGTCAACATATTCGTTTAGTGCCAAATTTGACGATACAAATTTTTTCAGATTTTTCTTCTACACAGTTATCGAGTAATTGAAGACTTAAGTTTACGTGTATAAGCATGGCGTTTCCATATATATAGGTATACACTTCGGGCATAAGAAATCTGCTTTAATGCATAATTACTCGATAACTAAGTAGAAGAAAATTTTGAAAAAAATTGTGTTTTCGTACTTGATGTTGAAGAACATTATCACCAAATTTCATTAACCCTCTCAGACCGAGACCCATTTTCCGTTGAATAAGAATTATTTCCTTCACAGCTTTATCTCGAAATACCTTCTAGTTGATGAATCCATCGTGACATTTCAATTTTTTTTTTGGAAAATACGAATTTTTGAATGGTGCGTGCGCGCTGCACCAGGCACTTAGAGGGTAAAATCAGGAAAATTTACGATAAAATCTAACGAATATCACTGTAAATACATCATATCAACTTCCAGTTGAAAGGATATAACGTTTGGAATATGAGAATCAAATGTTTACGTGCTTTTTTTTTGCGATCACTGAAACAAGTTTTCACATCACGCTAATTTGACACGGGTCGCCGTCGCGATATTGATATTTTGACGGGTAAAAACAGTTTAGCTCAGGGTTTAGAAGTATCTATGGTACCATCTTACCTTGCTTGATAAAACTAGGCAGCTAGAATCCTGACCTTGACGACCGATGCAGTTTTATGGGGCTCCAAAGTGCGTGTTGCGTAGAAGCAACATACGGTCCGAGAGGGTTAATTTCTTAACATTTTGCCTTTTTTACCGAAACTCCTTAAAACGTGGAAAAACTATAATAGTTTTGGGTATGGCGGAATGAAATTTTAACGTCGAATGCCTCGTGTATATTGTTGCGTGTCTATCAGTATTACAGCCGACACATTGCTCTCCCGACTCTCTCGAGCCATTAGACTCGTGGTTTGTGTGTTAAGGATAAAAAGGCGTAGAAAGAAAGAAAAAAAAAAAGAAGAAAAAGAGGGAATGAGCGAGTTACAAACGTCGCGAAAAGCGTCGAGTTCACAGAAAGCCAAGAGAGCGTATACGCGATGGCAAAACGCGTCGGTGTCCCATTTTGTCAAGATTTGGACATTGGGCGAGAACGAGTCGCGTCTCTCTCGACTGTGGCCAAATCGAGCTGTCAGTTATAAGAAGATTTTCTCTTTTTTTTTTTTCTTTTCTTTGCATCGTTTCTTCCCACTCGTTGTAAAATGTTAATAATTATGATAATATGAGTGCCGACGATGTCAATGACACGAGGCGATCTATGCCGAGCAAATCTGCCACTCATAAAGAGACTGAGAGAAAGAGATACGAGAGGAGAGGAGAGAAAGTATACTGGCTCGAAGGCAATCGGTCCAGAGTTTATTCGCGGCAGTTTATATACTCTCTCATCTGAATTCAATCCACACGCGTCGTCGCAATCTTGTCGACGCATCTCGCGACTGTACCCTCTCCTCCGTCGTATATATGTATATATATAAATCATTTTTATTTGTGCTCTTCCACTCGCGTCCACGCTTATTACTCGTCACGAGGGTTTCTCTGATATATCTCTTTTCCAGTCTTTCATTTTTCCCTTTTTTTCTCTCTCTCTCTCTTTCTCGTACCGACAAAACCACCGATATCGCTTTATTTCAGGACTTCTTTCGGCCTTTTTTTTAACCTTCGATCTTTTCTTTTTTCGTCTCTCTTCTCTGTAATTACGAATCGACGCTTCTTTCCCTCGTAACGTGTAAAAATACACGAAGTTTTTGTTGTTGTTGTTGTTTTTTAACGCACTTTCTTCAAAAATTCACTTCATGGTAGCTAAGATTTGTTCTTTTGTTTTTGTTTGCTCGCTTGTTTGTTTGGTCCAGCTTTTATCATGTCACATTCCATCTTCAGACGAGCATGCGACACCATTATGAAAAATTTCCTACGCTAATGGATCCACTTGGCCTTATCTGACTGTTCGTTCGCCCGTTGTAAGAGTATGCAGCGCAGCTGCAAAGGGTTCCTAGAGTCATCGGGAATGTTAGCGCGAAATACACTCTGCAGATATGTATCTTTACACGAGCTTCAAAGTGACAGTTTTTAATATATACAGATATATATTACGTTATAACTGTCCTCGGAGCTTCAGCAGCTTTATTGTTGCGATCCAGTCCGTAATAAAAACGACCACGACATTCAAAATATTGTCGCGTTGCTCAAATTTGACATTTCGCTATAAACGAAAAGCAATTTTTTTATTTTTATCAATTTTAACAGAAAATTATCAGACAATTCAATTTCTCGATCGATTATCGAAACGATGCCGAAGAAAAGGTATACAAGTGGTTTCGTTTGCGTATTTCTGAAGTCGAAATAAAAATGATCGTTGCTTCAGGACCAAAATACATGAGAACAGAATTTATGAAGAAATGTATTCAAAATAAGAAAAAATGAATTATGACACTTTTTGGCGAAAAATATTTTATAGAAAATGATAAAAAAATCGTTTTTCCAAATAATCTTTTATTTTCTTCGATCGATAGAAATTTTTGTTCTTTTTTCAATCCAGCTCGAGCCAGCGTTTTCGAAGTTCGTGAGAAAAAAAAAATAAACCATTGGAAGTGAATAGAGAAGAAAAAAATAGTTTTTAAATAATAAAAATGGTGAAAACAGTTTTCGCGTTATCTGATCGCGAAAGATCCTCTTGGATATAGAGCGGTTCACTAGTTGCGAAGTGGATCGACAAGTGAGCGATGTCGACTGTCAATCTATTTAGATTCCGACTAACGATAAAAGTTTATTCGGAGGCAGGTATATAAGATCGATTGGGAAATTTGCCGCGTTCTCAATACTTGGATCGATTCCTTCTACGGATGAAAAGAGAAAAAGAGAGAAAAAAAAGATGTTAATCCGTTGTTACGCTAAACGTCGTCATCCCGCGAGTAGGAGATCGATGCGCGAAGATGCGCGAGAGATAATGAAATGTATCGTCGTATAAAAGTATATAATCGAGGTCTTTACTCTGACTGAGAAGAGGCCTGAAGCCTCTGTCGATGAATTACCAGTTTGACGGCCTTATAGAGATTCATGAGGCAGAAGCAACGGCGACAGGGAAGGTGGGCGCGAGAACACGCGGATATATATATTTTTATTCCCCTTATTTTAAAGCATATTTTTACCTTTTATTTCTTAACTCTGTACTCGATCTCGAAGGAAGGTAACCGATGACAAAAGTGCAAGAGAGATGACGAGACACACCGGCCTTCTAAGTCGGAAGATATCGTTCTCTGCGCGGAACCGTGGCGAATCTCATCTGCATTCCTACCGGGAACCCAACCCATCGACAGAGTGTACATTCTCTGCGCGAAAGAGACGATAAAGAAAACGAGCCAAAAGGCTTCTTCTCTATTCATATATATATATATATATATATATATATATTACAATGCGCGTGTGCGAGTCTGTTATCAAGCCTGAGGAGATTGGTGAGCCAGAAGGTAAAATCATAGCTACCGGGTAGCTGAAGAAAGAGAAATGAAGAATGATCCGCAGCGTAACGAGATCTGTTGAGAGGACGAGACGATTATTTAATCATCGTCAATTATGCAGTTCGATTTATTTATCATGATAATTTTTCCGGTGAAAAGATATTTCGAAATTGTCCACTGAGAGGTTGTTTTCGACTTACTCGATTAGCAATAAACTCCGAGGCACAGGTGAGTTCGTCAAATTTCATTGAAAATATGAGGAACAATGAGGCAAAAAAATATGGTGAATATGAACGAGAAACCGAGGGGGGGAATCGAAGATCTTTCGCTCAGCAGCGCACGAGAGATACTGCTTCGTTTCGCGACAAGCAGCCAAGAGTCAAGAGGCAAAGGAGCAAGTAAGGGAACGATCGCGCGAATCCGGCACATTCGCTTATGTATATATATAAGTGGAGAGATTTGATACACGACGTGTGTAAAAGTAGATGGTACACGAGAGGAGACTGGAATTATGTGTACTTGTGAGGAACTTCGGGGAGATTGGAAGGGGGCAATACGACTCCGCCCCCTCCAGTCATCGTCATCATCTCGGTGTGTTCCGTCACGCGTTTTACAAGCGTGAAGAAGGAGTAATAAAAAATCATAAAAAAAAAAACATTGAAAAATAATAACTCGGAGCCCCTTTTCGCTGGAATATATTTGGTCAGGTTATCTCGTGACGAGATCGTTGCTCTTCTGTTTTACGCCTCCGGAAATGATCTCGGCCTGTCCTTTTAAGGTTGTGCTACAAAAATTTATCGGTTGTCGCTCGAAAAAAACGTTTATTCGTTTTTTTTTTGGAGTAAATGATGTAAAAATTGGTGTAAATTAGCGGAGGGCTTCGTCATTTTTACTGATAGGTAACTGTTAAAATTTGCATTATTCAATCAACGACGATTATTCGAACGGTGATCGTTCGTCGTTCATTATTCGTTACAAACAAAACAAATTTAAGGAAACAAACGATCGAAAAATTGATTCACATTTTTCTCGTAAACGTATAAAATTATTGTTTTCGATCGATCGACAAAATTCGAGGGATCAAATTGAATTTGTAAAATTGCATTCGTCGCGACGGTGAATCGTTTTTCCTTATTGCGTTTCTCGCGCGTCTCTTTACTGGGAGAATTTGCGCGGATACGGTATTGCAATTTTCACAGATAGAGCATGAGGTCTCGTAGACATTTACGAGTGGGTGTGGAACGTCACGAGATTGCAAAAGTGTCTTGCAGGAGCTCGAAAGAGAGATAAAGAGAGAGAGAGAGAGAGATGGAGAAAAAGAGAAGGAGAAAGAGCGAGGACGAGGAAAGATCACAGAAACTTTTTGTGTGTAGCTACGATTTAAAAAACTGTGTCCGAATGTGTTTGTGTACTTTGGTCCTACACGACTTATAAAATACAGGCACAATATATGCGTTGATACTTTAGTAGAAACACACGTTTAACCGGCCTCCAGTCGCCAGCCCATGTACGGCAACTCGTGGAGGGCTTCTCGCAGTTTTCAACATCGCCAACACACGCGAACACTCACACATTCTTATAATTCTGTCCTTTGGAGAGTTCAACCGTAAAATAAAACCTCGAGAAGCGACGCTTCGAGGTCCCCAAATATTCGGACTCGAAAACCCATTTTTTCTATACTTTTTTCTTTCTAATACTAAATATGAATGAGAGCAAAAAAAAAATGCAAGATTTTCATGTAAAAAAGAGACTGGAAATATCATTAATCTACGAATTAATCAATTTACTTGAAGTAATTAAAAAATTGAGTGACGTTTTCCCGGTGTGTAAAACCTTTTATCATTTTTTTCTGTTTTTTTTTTTCACGCAACCAAAGATGCAACACGTCGAGTTATGAGCTATTAATAGTTGGTGGTTTTCAGAGTGATGAGCTTCGCCCAGAAAACCTTGAGAATATCACGTAATTAATAGTGAAACGAGACTTATCGAATAACAGTGTAACTTAGTCACGCCACTTTGATAAAAATGGTGTTACAGGATTTTATTCGGTATTTTAGTGTTCAACGAATATAACTGTTATAAGAAAATCGACAAGAAATCTCATTCTGAATTCGATAATTATTTATATTTATTTTGATATTTTTTGTATTCGTGAGATGTTTGAATTGTTAAATGTTCATGAGCATTTGATTCTGATTTAAAAAAAAGAGGAAAACGTTCAATAAATTGAACGATAGACAGGAAGACAAAAATGGCATTTAAAATATTGATTTTTCGTATTAGAAACGTCAAATATATGTTTAAATACCTTTTTGACGTGTGCAAAATGGTAAACAATAGTGAATGCAATCTCGTATCGATCGTACATGTTTTTCGCACCTGACTATGCACGAGGCACGCTATTTTCATGTTGTGTATTTTATATATATATGTATTCATGTACACATACATTATTTACGAGATTATATACGGTGCGTGTTTTGCCCGCCATGTGCCATTTGACTGCACAACGTTTTAACACCTTTACAGTATAAAACGTGGTTGCCGATCTTCTCGCAACGTTTTCACACCTTTCTCTCTCTCTCCCTCTCTCTTACTCTCTTTTTCTATTCCTTTCTTTCTCTCTCAAAGTCTCTTATTTGCGGAGGAATTTGTTCCCATAGTTAGTTTACGATAAATGTGATTGAAAAAAAAAAATCGAAACTTATCTTTACCTCGCTAATGAACAAACGTGACCGCATACATTGTGACAAAACGTGCCTGAGGCAAAAAAAAAGAAGAAAGAATCTGAGAGTCAATACAGCGAGAACAAATGGCTGAGAGAAATTCTAGAGATTTTTTTTTTCGACTCTTTCAACGAGGAATTTTTATTCTTGTCTAAAAAGAAAAGAACTAAGAAAAGTTGTACAAAAAAAAATTATTTCCCACCAATTTTGCTGGATTTCTTATAAAAAAAATCTTCGTAATAATCCAGAAATTATCGTTTTCGATAATTTTTTAATTTGCTATTTCTTCGTTTTTTTTTTCAAAATACTTTGAATAGGATCGGAGATAAAAAAAAAAAAGGTTTCGAGACCACGATCCACTGAATTTTCCTTCGATACCCAATCGCTGTTTTTATTATATTCTTTGTCTCATTTATTTATCACAATGAATAAATGGCGCTCTACATCGATTGTCGAAAGGAAGGAGAACGTTTAAGACGAAAACATATTCGTTAGTACGTCGGTAGCATGTCCTTAATTTGATTTTAATCGAGCCGAGGCTCAGAATCACGTCGAAGGGGCCCGTTCGAGACTTCCTCGTTCCTGAGAGGCAACGCGCGTTCCCGTATTCGGAATGATCGAGGAATTGTTAAGCTGAGTGTGGGAAGATATATATCTGGCCTAGCGAGAGCTTGCCTCGAAGAATCGTGGTATTTAGTAGTAAAAGCCCGTATAGATGCGGCACGTCTTATACGGAAGCCTTGTCACGCTACTATGTACACGAACATAACCTACTCCCTATTAGAATAAACTCGTGATTGTATTACAAAATCTTCGTGTATCAACAACAACGTACTACGTAATATCGAAAAAGAATTTTTTTTTCTCTCTTCGATTCTTCACTCATTCTTTTCATTTCATCCTATCGATTCATTTTTTCACGCTTATTTTTATCGTCAATCCTCAATATGATTTTCTACTCTGATTTTTTCATTGAAAATATTGAATAAACTTGTTTTTCATTGTTACATTTACACTGAAAATAAGAAATTTTTAGTGTTAAATTCGACTTCCATTCAATGATAATTTTTGGCTCGTTCACGATATTTCAATAATTTGTTTTTTTTTTCGTTGTTTTTACTCATTATCGATCAATCATTGTCCACGAACAAATACGATGAAAAACAAATGTATTTCTTAGCTGTAATTTGTAGAATCATTGTAATCGTCAATTGGTCAGACTCTAAGAGTATTTTTAATTTTTTGTTCATTTCGGTATTATTAAATATACTCATATTTTCAGATTAATTTTGACTTCGCGCAGATTCATAAATAATTTATGTTTTTCATAGTATTTATTCGTGGACAATGATTGATCGGTCGTTTGTTTATTAGCTGCGTTTCGTAGAATCATTGTATAATCGTCAAATGGTCAGACTCAAAAAGTATTTTTAATTTTCAATTTTCCGTTAATTTCGCTATTGAATATTCATATTTTCAGGTTAATTTCGACTATCGACTCGTAATATTAATTTCTATCTGGATTAAGGATAAAGATAAATATAAAAATTATTCAATATTATTTTCTTATCGATAATCGATCGATAATTGATTCCTTAGGCGGAATTTGCGGAATTATTGTAGCTGTCAAGTGGTCACGCTCGTCTGAGCATAAATTGGCTGTTTCTACTGTTTCTTCAACCGCCTTCTCTCATGCCCCAGTACACCAGTCTCTTCGATGCTCGTTTAATCAAACGTTCTTCGGTAGTGTTTCGAGCCTAAAGAGACACCGGGTAAACGCTCGCTGCGAAACTCGAACGGAGCGTGAAAAGTTGGTCAGACCAAACTACTGACGAGACTTATTCGTAGCCCCTCTTCGCGTCTCTTGATCTGGGACAAGGACGTGTCTACACGCTCACGATTTATCCTACACGCTACGTACGAGGCGTGACGCATACACACGAATCTTTATATGCACTCGCACATAAATTCATACGCGCATCGAGAGACGAAGTCTCGAAGAGACTTCGCAGTAAGTTTCAAGGGCGACGTTTGCCTGAATCAGCGATAAGTTCCTTTGAGGGAAATTTACAAAAAAAAAAAAAAAAACGACAACAAAAGCTGTGATTGTTGAGTTAGAAATTCGGTGAATTTTCAAATTCATTCCTGACAACGACAGAATAATCGGGGACGTGAACTCGGTAAACTCATTTGAGAAAGGATTATTCAAGGGGATGAACAGCTGATAACAAAAAAAAAAAAAAAAACTGGAAAATAAATGTGTGGATACGAGAAGAAAGAAAGAAAAAATCAGTGCCAAAATATTAAAATTTCCTTGACTAATTTATCAACAGGAAAAAAGGGTTGCGAGTATTTGATTTTTCACGTCAGTGGTAAATGCTGACAAGGAGGAAAGATACGAGGGCGATGAAAAATAAAAGCTTCGGGAAACTCGGCGCGTTGACAATAGAATTGAACAGAGGTGTATAGGCATCGAGTTTGCATTTTTGAAAGAGCATTTCCGGTTTGCTCTCGTTCTAGATATTCTTTTGGAACAGTTGACGGATAGATAGTGGCTTTATATGTCTGAGGGGAACCGGGAAAAATGGAGCAGCGGGGCAAAATGGATCGTACAGAAAGAAATTGATTCCGAGAAAGAAAATTTTTTTACTTCTCGTGGCAAAAAGATCGTTTGTAGAATTTTTTTTTCCGTTTAGTATCAATTGAAATTTTACTTGAAATTCCGTCGATAGTTGGAACGGCTTTTAAATCATTTTGGCAAGACGATTAAAATCGTGCTTCATTTTTTTTTCCTGGTTCATTTTACCTCCCATTATTCTATCGGTGTACGTAGGAAAAAGTAAAAGAGTTGGTCGAAGAGGCAAATGGGGTTGGAGGTGGCGTAACACACGTCAACGCGATTGTTCAACCTCGACCGGTGAAAAAATTCGTGAATATAGAGACAGGGAAGGAGAAAGCGGGAGAATCCCTCCATTGTCTTGTCACCAGGTTGTTCGTCTTCCTGAAAGTTGCGTCAGCATTGTTTACCTCTCGCCCCAGGGGCTTTAACGACAAGATTTAACAGGCGACTCTTTGGCCTAGTCTTTCCCATTTCGTCTCTTTCTCCCTCTCTCTGTCTCCTGCTTTTTGTTTAACCACCCCCGTTTTATCGCGTCACTTCCACGCTATGATTTACGTTAGAATGCTTGAAAGAAACTCTGGGAACGTTTCGAACTCTGAGGGGTAGAAATAAAAATATTTTTTTCAATTCAATTCATCACATTTCCAAAAGTTCAAAAAATATGAAGCATTTTTTATTGAACGATGCCATTCAGGTTCTTTGAATGGAGTAAAAAACGTCAAGAGTTGCATCCTAATTTGGGAAAACTATTGTAGAACAGTTAGAGTCCCGAAACGTGTGTTAAAATTTCGACGATCTCGATCGATTTATCGATAATATTTTCTCATAAAAAAAAAGAAATAACTTAAAACGATGAGTCTCCTAAACCCGTAAAAGAAAACTGTATATCCGTCAGATTTTCTCGTTAAAGTAAACTTTCTCACTGCTACATAAGTGACACATGCAACCAATCGGGTTTGTCCAGCATTCTTTCAAGCCACATGTCCCTTTAAGGAAACGCGAATAGCTCGGATCCGGTTAGAAGCTATGATTTTTCTCAATACTTCAAAATTATGAAACTTTCGTTCGGAGCTGTATTTTTCTGTTGATCAAATTTTTTCATGTTGAAATATCTCTATTCGAGAAATGAACGAGTATCGAGTTTTCGGTGATCCATACTCGTCAGAATAGTCAACTTTTTATCGTCATACTTCTTAAGAATTTATCGAAAAATCTTAAAATCAACGGATTGAGTTGGAATAGTAAAAAAAAAAAAAAAAATAATTAATTTTTTTTCGTCGTTCGTAAAAATAAATATGAAAAGAATGAATCGAAGGAGAAGAAAAAATGAGGTTCATCGTATTACTTACAGAACGATGCGAAAATCCTTGTTTTTTCAAAATATTTTGAACTCACCGAAGGAAAAAAAGAGATTTAAGAACGAGTTTCATAAGTTTGGTGTTGAAAAAAAAAAAACTAGAGTTTTTGAGCGCGACGCGAAAACGACTCTTTTCGATGAGAGTGTTCGGAACGTACTAACGTTTATATACGAAATAGCACAAAAGCTCCGAAGCCTCCGCGGTCAGACTCTTTCGCTACGTAGCGACGAAGTCTGAATCAACGAGGCGCCTCTCCCTGCCAAGAATAACTCGGTCGTGCCCCACCATCGAGAAATATATATGCACGAGAGTATTTCACGAGAAAAAGAGAAAGAAACATTGAAGTATGGGTATTTGAGTGGGACGAGGAGATGGAGAAAGAGATACAGTGATGGCTTTTTGCACGGTCAAGAAAGAAACCACCTTAAACTCACGCGTCGTTTACTCCCTCGCACTGTCCGGCGCCGTTCCGATGCACCGTCGTGGTCAGTGACTAAAAAAATTCTGCCCCTCGTTCGCCCTTCGATAATGAATTAAAGTGAAAATCTCATTTAAATTTTTGATTCCATCCAATTTTTTTGATTCAATCGAATTTGAAAAAGTAAGCATTTTTAAAACTCCGAAAAACGAAAAAAAAAAAAAAAAACCATGAATTTCATTGATGAAGAGTTCGACGTCGACTGACAGATTCGATTTTCAAGATTCTCGCATATTTATCGGCCAAACAAAAATTAAATTCCGCATCTACGGACAATAAAATGCTCCCATTTTAGGGCATCTCGTGTTTCACTCGTTGCACGTATCAATTTAGCTCCAATTCCAATAGCTCGTTTTGATTTTCACGAAGCCTCGTTTGAATTGTGCTATTCGAAAAGCTTTTTATTTCCGGGAGAAATAGAGCTTGATTTAAAGTGTTGTAACTCAGGAGGGGAACGTGTCCAAGAATAAACACTGGCATTTCTCAATTCTCAGCTATCGCGAGGAACATTGTAAAGCGTTGTAACACACCAGTTTCAACTAATCTTTATAGCTCGGTGGATCGATCGCCAAATTATTATGCTCAAATACATTTTTTTTTTCGACAAAAAAAAACAATGAATTTTCGAGTTTGATAATTAACGCGAAAGAGTTCCATTTTCGATGCCATCGAATGAGAGAATCCTGAAAAAAATAAGCAAAAGTTGATTCAATGGTGTTACGAGTTGAGACAAAAGTAGTTATTCATTAGGGAACGAAGCTTCGTGCATCCAACAATTAAATGGTAATTAGGTCAAGGTGAGCAAGTTTCAAGGTCGTCAAAGTTCGATTTTCGCTGCACCCAATGCGTGGTGTCTGTTACATCGGCTATTTCGCCTTTTGTAAGGGTGAACGAGAGGCGTAATCGAGATAAGTGGAATTCCGTCAGGTTAAACACGCCTTCGGTTATTTTTATCAACGTCAACTACAGGAGAAAAATATATTGAGTGAAAATGATAATCATATTTTTGCAGGAAGTGTGTTATTAAAGTTTCAATGGGAAGAAATTTTTTTTTCAAATAAATAAAATCAATAAATCGACCGATACTCCGAGTTCGTATCATCGATGTGTTTACAGTAAAAATATAAAATTCTTTCGTATTCCGAATAAATTCTTATGAAAGAAATATCCGATAGAAAAATAGATGAAATTACGTGAAATTTTGACAAAAAAGATGTAACAATTCCATTGCATTTTAAATTCAATCAATTTCTGATCGAATAATGAAAGTTTACGCAATTTTCGAGGTTCGTGGGATTATTCTTTTCACGAAGGACCAAAAATTGCATATTTTTTTTCGTCGAATATTGAGTGAGAGAGAAGTTTCGAACGATGGAAGTTATTGGGGTTGGTAGATGCGATATTGAAATCCAATCTGCAGGCGAACCCATCCCTAAAAACTTTATCGTCAGCCCATCCCCTGGGCCTGGAGCTACGATAGAAATTGAGCTTGTTCTATCTTTTACTACTTTCTCTCTTTCTTTTTATCTCTTTCTCTCTGGCTTTTTTTTGTCTCTGTACCAGCGATATGTTTCGTGGCCCAACCCTTTACGTGATTCGTCGCGTGACGAACGACGTCGATTTACCATCGAGACCAATTTGGGTCAAAGCTTTATTCGAACAGGAAACGAATTCGGTACATTGAGAGAATAATATTTGCGGAATAACTACGAGAATCGTAGGAACGAAGGGATGAGACAAACTCGTAAGATTAATAAACAAATTTTCACAGTTTATCGTAGTAAAATTGAGTCGGAATGAGAAACTCACAATGCATTTGCATTCGAACAGCGACAGGAAAAAAAAAAAAAAAACAGAATAAAAAACAGTATTTATCGATAAATCTGGAGATATTTTGACTGCGAATATGATCGTGAAAAGTATTTTCAATTGATTATTAATGAATCTCAATGAAAAGCTCGCATAAATCCTAAAAGTTCATTCGTGGAATCAACTGCCTCTTAATCCTCTCGCCACATCCCCGATTCATCTCTTTTCCATCTAAAACCATGCAAACCAATAAATAATTCATTTCCCAGTTAATTTTCATCGGATTCGTGGAAAGTCCGATGCAGTTGATACCCTCGGCTTTGTGCCAAACGAATTTACATGTAGAATTGACCTTTAGATTCCCACCCAATAATCGAAACTAATGCCCAACTCTTCTTTCCTCTTCAAACTCTTGCTTCCGCTCTTCCTCTCGCTTTCTCTCTCTTTCTCGTTAAGGATGAGAGAACGGTCGAGAGAGTTTCGGTATCGGCCACGAGATGTCGCTCGAAATTGGCCGACGGTACTTCTAATTAAGGTCTTGGCCGTATTCCCAGAACTCTCGTGGCTTTTCTCCTCCCTCTCCCTCTCTCTCTCTCTCTCTCTCGCCCACTCACTCTTTCTCTCTCTTTTCTCAATTTCTTCCCCACTCTCCGAGTCCCTCACCATCATGATATTCCGAAGCCACACTCTCCAGTTTAAATTCAAACGAGAGAGAATTTGGAATATAACTCGACGGTGCTTCTCTATCCTCGAATAATCTCTCAAGTTGGATTAACTTCCCTATGGACGACACGTCCGGGAACGTACTGTTCAAACGTTTATAAAAAATTTTACTCCTTTTTTCGACTAGTCGCGTGGATTTATTCTTAGTTCACTAATTCCCTCAGTTTCATTTGATCTATAATTGGAAATGAAAATCAAAATTTCAGGTCAATTTCTAATTAATCGAAAGCAATAATTATTCAATCGAATAATCAGAAAGAAAATCTCAAAAATTCATAAGAAAATTTGTATCCCTGCGAAATTTTTGTTGCTACTTACGTAGAATTTTCGTTTTTAATTTTTTTTCTTAAATATTGCCTAAATGGAAACACAATTGAATAATAATTTCAGCCTTAATTCACGTCATGAGATTTGGCATCTGATTCTCATCGCTTCTACGTACTTTCTTGAGACAAGAAACTACGAATATGAATTCCCATGTCTACTATCAAATCAGAAAAGAAAGAAAAACAAAAACATTATTTCGTTGCTTCATGGAATAAAAACACAATTTTTCTTGGATGAGTAAATTTTGATAGAATTCTCGATCAGCATGAACCAGGGTTTCACCTGATTGAACGCTCGACCGGATTTTCGCTGATAAATTAATGAATTGCAAGAGCTTACCGTCGTCGCTGTTTTCTAAATTCGTGTAGCTGTCCCAGTGCAAAATAGGATCGTGATGAGCCGAAGCGTGAGGAACAGCGGGAGTTGGTGCTGGTACAGGACCGTCCTGACGCCTCGCATCAGTTGCGAAATAAAGTGTAACGACGCTGTCGGTTGGACAGCGAGGATCCTGGCAAGCAACGTCCAACTCCGAGCGTGGAAACGACACGACATTTTCTGTGATGACGCAAGTGTGAAACTGAAAAGTGTAAAAAAAAAAAAAAAAAATAAAGAAAAATGAGGATAAATAAAAGAGAAATCGAATAAAAATGCATCAGATAAGAAGATTAGATTAGAGCGTGATCGGAAGTGCGCAGTCTTTCATTCATTATCGTGATTCATCGTAAAACCACTCTTCCAACGGAATCAAAATAAAAATCAAAATAAAAACTTTCATTTACAAACCTCTCATACTTTCATCGATTACTCGTAACAAATAACATTTTGACAATTTTTAATGTGCTCTATAGAAATAAAAATCAATTTCTATCATTCGATAACTGACAGAAACAAGTTTTTGGTCTCTCTGATCAATTTTTCAAAACTAGAATCAATTTTTTTATTCTTCTACAATTCTTTATCGTCTTTCTGAATATTTTTTTCGCGCAATCTTTCGTTCTCAAAAATTCAATAACAACTTTCTATTTAATTTCTAATATTTCTACGTATTTGATGCTTTTTAGTTCATGAGTTATTGAAAAATTGATGACTCGATGCCGAACGCTTTTTCTTTAATCGATGAAAAATGAAATTTGTCTCTGAGCAATTACCTGAAGCGAGAACATGACTTCCCGGCTCTGTTTGGAGTAAACCCTGTGATAACATTTGACGAGTATATCACCGCGAAGCCGTAAGCCACCAAGATTGATGGTGAATTCTCGTGCGTTGGTAACAGAATAAAGATCGGAAGTGTAGACGGGTGTCAGGCCTTCGTATACTTTAAGAAAAGCACGACATCCGGTTGGTTCGAATAGTGGTACACCGAGGACTGTAACGTGAGTTAGATAAAGTGGAGATGGGCTTATCCTCAACGAGCCGGCGAGAAGACCGCTGAAATACTCGACGTATCTGTAGGAAAAAATCAATTTTCACATCATTAATGTCTCATACAAATTTGTATTCAAACATTTGTAGTATAAATATATAAATAAATATATAATCGAAGGAGTCACTACGACCGGGATAAACGACTCGAAAGAGATTTTTATCGACTACACGTACGGTCCTCGAGCGATAACATTTGCTCTTTTTTTTATTCTCTCATTCCTTCTTAACTTTATTTTTATTTTCCCTTTAACTGTCATTATAAAAGTCTTGTAAGAGTGAAATTAACGCAACGATATGCTAATATACGATCCTCGTTCGATGTTATTTCTGTGGGCGAGAGGAAGAGAGAGAGAGAGAAAGAAGAGGTTTCGAGAACGAAGGACAAAACTGCCCAGAGGATTCGCGTTCTTACCCTCCGGGAATCCACGATCACGCATCATTACCGGGTCATTATCGTCATTACATCTACCTGTACGAGCGCAGATTATCCGGCTCTTATGTGTATTGAGATACGTGTGTATATAATGTGCGTAGTTATATATAGATTTAGCGAAAACGAGGCTCGATGAAGCCCCGAGATAACATTTATAAAGTCTCGAACATGCGGACATGTCGTCGATCGAGTATCGAGAGACGAAAATTAATACTGTGAAATAATAACCCCATTTTCTTTGTTTTTCATTGATTTTTTTTTTCTTCATTATCGAACGTTATGATAATGGAACTTTGTAATACCGGAAATAATTATATCGATTCCGGTTCGTAGTCCATTTTTTCATGATTATCGAAAAATTCATTTACAAAAATGTATCAAAAAGTAGTTGAATTGATTGAAAATATTTGGAACAATGAGATTTTATGAATTTAATTGCACTTCATCGATGTTTGTGGTGTTTTTATGAAATTTTTAAGAGTGAAAACATCTGCGTTTGAAGTTGAGATTTTTTCGATTCTTTTAAAATACGTAAATCTTGAAAATCTTTCCAAAAATTTGATTATTTTATGTTCGGTGAATCATCAGGTCATCGAAAAAAAGTGAGAATCGAAGAAAAAACATAAGATTCACGTGTGTACCTCAAAGTTTCTTCGAGCCTTTTGAATTATTCATCACGAGTCTTTGCCCCAATTTGTATGTTGACACTGGCGATCATTAAATTTGACAATGTTTTATGGAATATATAAAATATACCTGCGATGCGATGGTACATGAAGATGTCCAATTTTGTCATCGAGAAATCTTCTCATTGCGAATCTGTCCAAAGCTTGATCGCGGCCGCCGCATATACTGCTGTAATTCATGTACGCGGATACCGCTACACCCAGACGTTCCTTTCCTCCTCTGAAATGCGAACAAGAAATTGTGGTCAAGTTGGTTATTTCGAATAAAAAAATCTTCCTCTTTTCATTGATTTTTCTTATCTTAATTTTATGTCTTCATCTCGCTGTTACTTTGTAATTATTATGTACTACGTACAATTATATATTCTGGCAGTAATTATATGCTGTAAAATATACGAGGCATGTCACGTGCTCAAGCTGCTATAAAAGTCTAAAAGCTTATTTTCGTACGATTTTTTGTAAAAAAAAAAAAAATCAAATACACTCGAAGACTTTTGTATTTTTTCATCGATTGTTTTGTTCAAAGTTCAAAGTCTTGCCTGGCATGTAGAACCACGACTCTGTTAGGTGCCGCGTTCAGCCAGGAATCGAGTTCCTTACAGAGGGCACACAGCCTTTCAAGACTCGGTGCAAGGCCCTGAGGCCAACCGACTTCACGAGTGTTCGATTCGCCATTTCGTCCTGGTGACGATAAATTGAAGATCTGAAACAAGGAGAACAGAAAAAATAAAATTAAAAACAGAATAAAAACCATGAATTTTATCGCGTCAAATAAATCGTCAAATCGATATTGAATCGACTCTGAAAAGTACGATTTCAATGAGAATTTTTGTATCGAAATCTTTGGAACTGGTGACAGAATTCAAAATAAATTAAGAAATAATTGAGAAAACGCGTCTGTGATTCGAGAATACGATGAAAATATGAAATAAATCAATTCGAGTTTTTCGGATGTTAGAAAATACATAATTATCAATTCGTTTGTCGCAGGTAAAGAAAAAAAATATTTCGCTAAATGTATAGATCGTAAAGTGGTGTTTAATGGAGAAAATATCTGGTCGTTAATTCATACGAGTCACCTCGACCTTCTGCCAGAGTCAATTGTACAGTAGGCGAAATAAATGTGCCATTCACTATGACATTCCCTTGCACACACATATAAGCAGGCAAATTTTTATACGCTACGCATGTAATGTTACATCCGGCGAGGTTGATTAATGCGACGACGTGAATTACCATGTAATTGTCGGCGTGCTTCCCTCGCAAGAGTGTTGTTGCATGCTCCAGTACACCCTGAGCATCTTCTCTGTACCAAAGCGCGATTATCCTCTCGGTAACGTAGCACAGTTCCATTATTTCACTGACCCGTCCACCAGATTTGCCGGTACACGTGGCGTCCGCTCCGACTCCCGGTGTTCTCGATATTGTTGCCGATGGCGCTTTTTGCAACTGCAAACATTGTAAAAAAAACAAAATAAAATGAACGTTAGTTTGAAACTCATTTTAAACGTTGGCTGTGTTTAGAACCGATGAATTTTCATATTTCTACATTTTGAGAATTCGATAACGTCAAATATTCATTCATAAACAGTTTGGATGTGGTTGCAAAGTTTCATTTCGATTATCGTCTTGGCAGAACTCGAATGATTCATCAATTACTTTTCCTGATGATTGGAGAAAAGCTTTTTATACTTTTTTTACTTTTCTTTCTTCCACTTTTTTTTTTTTTCAAACAAACCTTGATGAATATGGGAAAGTATCGAATCCAGATTACGAATATTTTCGGCATTTTGGTGGCAATATGCTCAACGGGGACCAATCATTCGACGCACGCGAATGAAATCAAAGCACACGAAGATTGTAAGATCGATCAAACTGATCGATTGAGGCAGAAGCAATCGCTAATACCGCCATTGTCTCTGATTTATAATTTTATTCGACTGAAACGTGAATGCGATGATTTATAGATCGTTCGACTAGGTACTGTCGAGTGGATTATTCGATCCGTGCTCATTGTAACCGGAAATAAATGACGTTTTGATGCCGACGTCGATTCCATTATTCGAAGACATCCAATTGACAGTTCCTTCGCATCGAGATTTGTAGTCTCACGAATTTTTTTTTTCAGTCCAACTCAAACATTCTACAAGTTTTCGAGTATCAAAAAAAAAAAACGCCCATCGATCATTATTTTTATCTTAATTCAAGTACGAAATCAAATTTCATCGTGAAATATAAATTTTTATTTATTTCATTTTTTTTTTCTTTTCGTTTGCTTCACTGCAAAATGCAACGAGGTACAACCGATCGGTGTCGAGTACGCGACGAAACTGATGTTACGAAGTATTTCGTTACGCGTTATTATTTCGTATAGTCTCGAGAAAATTGGCGTATAAAATAGCGAGTATAATTCTATTCGTGCGAGAATCAAGTCAGCCGAGATGAACGTACAGACACACGTATACGTATATACATGAAATTCTGTTGAGCTCCGGTCACCACCAGGTCTGGGCCATCTGGCCACATACTGATCGCTCGTCTAACAACGTATATATACATATATATTCTCTCATATCTAGTATATCGTGTGAGAAAGACGATACAGGAAAACAATATTGTGGCTATTTCGAGCACGAGAGCATCGTGATACCGTGCAATATGAATATATGCATCGAACCAAGTTTTATGCTGTTTTACTCGAGTGACGTAACGAATTCTAGTATGCCTCGAGTACGAGAAAAAAAAACGTTTTCTTACGAGTCCTTCGACGACGAGAAAAAAATTAGTATTGAAGGTTAAAAAAAAAAGAAAAAAAAAAAGAAAACACAAAAATAATTGATTCCGTCGATCGGAGATTGCGGCCGAAATCCATGATCATAAAAAAAAATCTACAAAATTATCGAAATATCATCAGAGTTAACGACCAAGCGGAATGACTGAGTGAAAATACCACGCGATTGGAACAAATTTTTCGTTTGTTTCTTTTTTTGTTTCGCGTAACGAGACAATTGGAAGAAATATTTTAAGCAATGGATCGATCGACGATCTTCGACGAATTATCGAGTCCTCATGAAATCATAATCGTTTTACTCGAATGAATGTTAATTTTTTATTTTTTTTTGTTGTATTTTTTCCAGCTTTTTATAATGCTTCGATTCCTTGCGAGATTTGTAGGCGAAGAGTGACATAACGTTAATGAGAAACATTGAGACTCGGAGAGACACGAAGCGTAATACAGTGGAGTCTTGGTTGCGGTGAGTCTCGAGTGAGAAATGGACGATGGGAATGAATCGAGCACGTCAAGTATTCAGTGGAGCGAGTCTCTCGTCAGCCATATAAAGGAGTACAGCTGACGGAGGAGCGACAGGAGCTCGAGGATCAGGATGAATTCGGTTTGAATTCGTACGGTTAGAGATACTTGGTAAGCGGATCTCGTGGTCGGGAACGAGAGAATCGTGTTTACTATTTATATATAAAACGTATATATATATATATATATATATATATATGGATAAAATATTATTTTAAAATACGCCAAAGTTACGGTTGTACACGTATATATATTTTATACGAAAAAAATATGTACAGATACACACGAGTGCGTTGTGTAGCTTCCGCAATACTCGCGACTCGGAGCTCTTATGTCACGGATATAGATATATATATGTGTGTTTCCACATACGATCAGCGAGTGTCATTGTTTAAGCCGCAAATGTAGATTCTATCGGGCTAAAGAGACACAAACTTGAGCGTGTGGAATTCGTTATCGCGTGTATGTTCAGCGTCGGGCCGATAAAATAAAAATAAATATGATACAAGGCTGTGAGGTAACGTTTGAACCTTTTTAAATTCACGCGTGCGTGTAGTACGTTGCTCGATGCGCAGCGACGACGATTCTCATCTTTTTTTTTTTTTTCTTTTTTTTTTTCTGCTTCTCCTTCCTCAGGGTCGTTTTTCTTTGTTTGCATACGACAAAGTCGCGTTAGTTTTTTTAATGCGTTCTACTTGCTGCTGGTAGCGAGTATTTTTCATCGCGAGAGCTCTATGGTGCGGTCAAGATGAAAAATGAATTCAGTATTTGAATTTATTAGAATTCTTTTTTGCTGTTTTGCCATGATTTCGAGGAATATTTTTTGTTCCTGTGGTATAGGCAAATAGTCGGAGAATAATTTAAGGAGGTTGGCTACACACAACAATGTTGCCATGTTAAAAGCATAGGAAAATTTGAAATGATTAGAATTTAATGAAATTTGGTGAGCATATTCTTTTGGATTAAATATGAATATACAAATTTTTTAAGATTTTTCTTTTACATAATTTTGGAGTAATTTAACACTAGAGTTTACATCCGTAAGCATAGGATTCTCATATATCTAGGTATATCTTTTGGATATTGTAAACTCCAATTATTCGACAACTATGTAGACGAAAAATTTGAAAAATTTTTTGTCATTGCATTTGATGCTAAAGAATGTTATCACTAAATTTTATTAAATTCTTATCATATTGTCGTATGTAGCCAGCCTCCTTAAGTGACAATGATCGATTCGATCAATATTCGATTTCGTAATGAAAAATAATGAGAGTTTTTTAAGTAATGGGAGAAAAATATATTTTCTTCGTGATGTCGTGTGTAAACATTTTTTTTTTTGGTTTTTATGCGATAAAGAAATATAGATCATGCTGTATGGTGCTTGTAATCCTGAGACAGTCGAGATCTCGTGATTTCGCGATCGCTCGAGGGAGAACAAGCCACGAATGGAAAATGGATGACAAGAGAAGGAGAGAATAGAAGGAAAGGATGAGAGAGAGAGAGAGAGAGAGAGGGAAGAGCGAGTTAGCGCGGTGATGTTAACGGTGTGAGGGGGCGGCGGTTGAAGGGCGAGGGTGAACAGCGGGAGGTCGCTACGGAGGATTCGCCGTTAGTTTGACGGGTGAATCGGGAATAAGGAGAAGAAATGAGGTTGAAATAAAATAGGATAAAGCGAAGAAGCCGAGAAGAGAAATCTTGGCAAATGCCATGTCTGCTCAAACCTCGTCTTTTTCTACTTGCGAATTATTTTTCCTCCCCGTTCACTCCGAGCTTGCACTCGATATCATCCATTTACATATTGCAACTATATATGTAATAAGTCAAAACAATTCAATCATTTTTCCTCCTTCTTTCATCGTTCAATGCGTCGGAATATATCCGGCGATATACCTGTCTCTTTCTACATCTTGGCCTAGATGGAAAACACACCGAAGGATATCAGGCTCGATCGCGAAGTGGTAACGACAGAGAGGAAAGGATAAAGTCGTGCCGTTAGATTCTTATCGGATTTTCTATCCTGCGCGATCTGTCGAAGGACAACACCGCGATGATTATGTATGCACCGGGAGAGGGTCATTTGAGATTCCTTAATATTTTTATAAGCAGTCTCTTAAGCGACATTTTTAATGACGACGATAAAATATCGCGCGTGCTTATTAAACTTGAGCAGATGAGAATATTTCTTTTGAATAATCTCTTATGAAAAGGATGCTGCACTAAATTTGATGTCAATTTCAATAATTTTGTGGAATTCAATGGAAAATGACTTAAGGAGTTTCGGTATACAGACGATACAATGTTGCCATGCTAAACCATGTTAAAAACACACAAAAATTCAAAAAGTTGAGAATTTTATAAAATTTGGTGAACATTTTCTTTAGTGCCAAATTTGACAATACAATTTTTTTCAGATTTTTCTTCTACACAGTTATCGAGTAATCGAAGACTAAAAGTTCACGTGTATAAGCATAGCGTTTCCATATATATAGGTATACACTTCGGGCATAAGAAATCTGCTTCAATGAATAATTACTCGATAACCAAGTAGAAGAAAATTTTGAAAAAATTTGTCTTTTCATACTTGATGTTGAAGAACATTATCACCAAATTTCATTAATTTCTTAACATTTTGCCTTTTGTATCGAAACACCTTAAAAAAAAATTGAGAAATAAAAAAAAAAAAAAAAATTGAATAAATTTATGGAGAAGAGCCAAAGGATTTGCTATTTTTGCACCATTTTATTATACGAAAAAATAGATGTAAAATATCTCGGATAGCAGAGAACCGTTACCGTATGATTTAAGGATACAACATTGTTCTCTTATCCTTGAGACAAATAAGAGGAGAAACATACACATATATACGATAAAAGGTAGAAAGGCTCGAGGCTCATTCCTCTCGTGTATGTGTGTATGTATGTTTTTTTTTTCTTCCTGCCAATGTGTATACAGGCTACCTAATATATGGTCCAATCTTCTTAGCCGGATGCTCCATATCCCTATATATAGTACACGTGTATATTTGAAGACGAAGAATATCGTGCAGAATCCTTCTCTTCTCCTCCCTCCTTGTTCTCTCTCCTTTAGGCCTGTATAAATCGCGAAACGAAGCTGGTGCAGCAGCAGCAGCAGCCTCTTTTTCGAGACGTAATGGCAATCTTACACGTGAACTTTTGTAACGGTAGAAGGGATTTATGACGGTGAACGACAAGAACTGAAAAATCTTATGAGAATCATATCCTGATCGATTTGGAATATACGCCGGAGATTTGGTGAGCTGTCGTGATCTCGAAAATTGTTTTATCGACGATAAACTTGATCGATTGTTATCGAACTTTCATTGACTTGGATAAAATTTTTTTGACGAAGAGAGCAGCGGCACAGTAGTAAATTTCATTTTTTTCATTCATAAAAATTCGGATTTTCTATTCGATATCAATTGGGTAGAATTATTTCTCGATGCCCTAATTGATCCCGCGGTTTATCGTTGCTAAGAATCTTTGGTAAGATTTCTGGTGGGTACAACCGTATAAACCGGTGATTCTATCGAGTTATGAGCCCATAAACGTATTTTTAGAGCGGCCTGGGCGAGAGAGAGAGAGCCCTCGGATGAAGATTTTTTTTCGTCGTCGTCGGAGTGACTCCGCTTGCACGAAATCGTTAAATTTTCAATTTGCAGCTTGACGTACTGTTACGTTTTTTACATACATATGTACGAACACACATTTGGAGAGAGAGAGAGAGAGAGAGAGAGAGAGAGAGAGAGAGAGAGAGAGAGAGTGAAATTGCAGCTGAACTATATTGGGTGGGTGTTATATCGTTGGAGGAAAAATCTCACGTCGATTATTTTTACTCTGCGTAGGAATCACATCCGAGAAATTTATTTTCAGTCTCCGTTCTCATTTTCGATCAAAGTGGGGAAATTGATAACTGTGCTCGCATTAATTGATCGAGATCAATTGGTAAAATCCGTGGGAGACCCGAGACTAATTCCAATTAGTTCACGTTCCAACAATTAACTTCAATTCGTAATTATTGAAGGGAAAGCAAAAAAGTTTGGATAAAAAAATCAACTTTTTTTTATTTCATTTTTTTTTTCGTTTTAACCAGTGGGTCAAACGCAGTTGAGAAAATCGATCGTTGATGTCAAAATTGATATGGAAAAATATAAAAAATCTTTGTAAGATAAATGAGTCAGTAAAATCCAGATCAAATTTATTATTTTCGACGTTGTCATATTTTTTTTTTTTTCAATTTCCAAAAATTGCCAAAAGAAAAGATCGAATTGTCAAAAAAAATAAGGAATTCTCCAAATTTTTTTTTCGCACTTTCTCCCAAAATCCTTCGAACTGCAGACGATTTTCCTTATTTTAACGACGTTCGATAGGATCAATAACCATATTTTTTGAGCTCACATATGTTCGTAGACGCGAGAGGAATGTATGAAATCCTCGTGGGAACAGGTCTCTCGTGCAAGGTTTACAAAACTCTTGCGCAACAACTTTTCAAAGCGTAGCGATAAAAGGGCATTTTCTTATTCTCTGACATTTTTCTTTTCTTTTCTTTTATTACCGTAGTCAGGAGCGACGAGAATTTATCTGGAAAAGTTTTCTCTGTTTCTTCCGAAGTGTGCATTTCGTTGTATATGGATATGCAGAGCAGTGCCGAGTGTATACGTACCGGGAAAATAATCGAGAGAAAGATTCAAATTACCCGAGAGAGAGAAAATGTCTTTTGTCTTGTCTTCGGAAAAACCTTTATTACAGCAGTTTCACAAAATTTCGAATGTTACGAACAACAAAAGCGAGATCAGAGAGCGGCGATTCGAAGCACGAAAGAAAATTCTTTGCAGCTGAGTTCCGAAATTTCATCGTCAATTTTTCTTATTTGCACGCACCAAACTTTCAAACTTAATTTAATATTATTAATTAATGAATAATTAATAATTAATTAATTAATTATTATATTATTATATAAATATTATAAATAAAATAAATAATAATGAATAATTAAATAATAAATAATTAAAATTGAACAAAATAATTTAAAAAAAAATCATAATTCATTAAAAACATTTATTTATTCAAATTTTCTCTCACCTGATAATGTTTTCCACCGGCCATTCCCATCGAGCTTCTCCCATTAGGCTGTGCTTCGTAGCTACCATTGTGCTGTAACAATGAATCAGAATAAAAATATAAATTAATCGTTCCTTCGATTGATTATGACGATCAAAAATATAATTTTATATTTTCTCTTGACAGTTTAATATATTTGTTGCGAAAAATGGTGCGAGGAATAATGAATGAAATGAAATGAACGAATAATGTCAAACGATCAACGATTAATCCAATCATTCATTTTTTTTTTTATCAGCCGGTGATAATTGTACGTAAAAATTACGTAATTGCTACCACAAAAAAAAAATGTCTGAACTTTTATGGCCATAAAAAAAAAACTGTTAAAAATGATCTCAAAAAATTCCAACGTATTTCCTCCTAAAATCTAATTATATATTTCATAATTAATAAAGCCTTTCAAATAAAAATGTGTAATAATGAAGTGAAAATGAAGTCACACGCACGTGCGTGTAACGAACCTCGCGTTTAATGTGTAACGCTTTATGCCAGAAGGTTAAGGCGATACGATGAAGTAGTGTCTCAGTATCCTGTCGAAAGAACGGTGATGCTACCTCTTCGTATTCATTATCATCATCATCATCATAAAAAACATCATCATCATCATCATCATCATCGTCGTCGTCGTCATTGTTACGAAATCTGGATTCTGGTGGCCAAATTTTTTTGGCATTATTATTGGTGTCGTCGTTATGACGACGACAGATCGTGTCGTTGGTACGCCCGTTACTTCTCGGCAAGAAAATATTGCTTCGACAGCAACGTGCTCGGAGCCAGGCACGCGAAAATGACGAAGTACTATTGGAATTCGTCATGTGGACAATATTTATCTAAATATATATATATATATATATATTTACGTATTAATAAATAAACTCTGTATTTCTTCCAGATCTACGACAAACAACGATAACAAGTCTCTCCCTCTCTCAGTCTTTCGATAAATAACGAGCCATTTTTTGCATCAGCATAATCTTCGAGCTAATTATCTAACAACGAAATAAATTCTTTTTATATATTTCTTTTTCTATAATAAAATTTTTCATTAATTCATTTATTCCTTTATTATATTATCGTTTTTTTTTTTTTCTCAATTATTGTCCTCCATCGAACTTTTATTTATTATTTTATAACGAATATCCATTATTTTTTTCTTTTTCGTGGATCAAAAGTTCAGGCTCAATTTATTTCGAATGATTTATCATCGAGACACACTGTGTTTAGTTGATGTCACTTTAAATTCTTTATAATCTCGGCCGAGTTTCGTGTCGGATTTCAACGAGAGTCCACACCTAGCCGAGCGGATGTCTTCGGTTGCTCGACGTACATAGTAATATATCGTTTTTTTTTTTTTTTTATTTTCCTTATATATATATAAATGTATAATGTGTATGTGTGCGCGTGTGCTCGGACTCCTCTTTATCTCACTTTCTCGAACGGGGAGGGGGGCTTCTCGAAGCTCTTCTTCGCTGTGCGAAGGTATAAATTGAATCTCCGGGGTATTATTATTCCCGCTCGTATAATCTCGGGTATCTAAATCGTTTTGGTCATTGAGAATAAACGATATGGAAGTTTTGAGGCACGCGTCCTCCTCTTCTTCGTGCAGACTTCTTGGGTGGTGATATCGTAACTTTTCTTGAAAAATATACATCCGTTGTTGAACCGTAGCTACTTATCGATATCATTATCCACGTATCTGGCTTCACACGGAGTCTCATCAATTTCGTTTGATCGTTGCGAGAATATTTCACTGATTCATCATCCTCATGGTAATCAAAAGAAAGTACGTTCTTCAATGAATTTGTATTTTCGTCATTATTCACTGAGATGTTATCAGGTGACGATGAAATATCGGTGAACTCGGTAACCATCAGTAACATTCGAACTCAACGTCCCCAGTCTCCCGTATCTCATTAAATCTTGAAAGAATTTTCTTTTTCTCCTCAGTTCAGAGACTTTTGAGATGAAATAAAAAAAAGCACTGATAACGTTGAGTCGAAAAAATATTGACGATTAGAAAATTTATTCAACCGTTATAAAACACACTCGCGATAATAAATAATCGTTTATCTGCTAATGTGGATTCAAGTTATTATCATCGTCAGCCAATCAGGGACATCGCGTTCAATCCTCAATATCACTTATGATCGTGTTCGAATCACTTTGAAAATAATTATTTTATCATTCAGTCACGTATAAGTTGTCATTCGGATTTTACGACGGTCGAAAAACACTGGAAATCATAGAATTTCTCAAACGAATATCACCGCTGTTATGATTTTTCGCGGATCAAAGGCTCGCGGCGTATTTTCACGACTCGATCAGTATCATCAAGAGTAAATGAAGTTAATGAAGAGAGAGAGAGATAGGAGAGCCTCGAGATAGAGCGAGCGAGATGCCGGTCGGAACTAGAGACTTCCGGATATTATTTGAGGACTTGAATTCGGGATAGCTCGGTCGCGACCTGGGTCAACTGGGGCAAACGACTGCGCTGATGCTGCACGTACACGGGGGAGCCGCCCCGGCGCGCGCTGCGGCTCTGTGCTCCCCTTCGATAGAGGGATGAAGCTCGCCACCACCGCCGCCACCGCTGCCAGCGTCAATGCCGTCGCCGCATATCCCGCCGGGTTTTCCGCGCGGTATAGAAACCCTGCGATGGGGAGGAAAAGGAAGGGAGAGACTCTGGAGCGCCAGGAGTGACTCTGGCGCGAGAACAGGCAGTGAAAAGGGTGTAGAATGCGTGGGAGGATTAGGATCGGGGCAGAGAGATTAACAGAGAGAACGAGACTCGTGCTCTTATTCTTCTTCTTCTTCTTTTTTTTTATTTTTTTATCGTAGTCATGGTGACGATCGGTGCACCGTAAAAAAAAGAGAGAAACTTTGATAAATTCGTACGTATTCCGTGCAGATTCGTGTTTACGCGTGCGTTACTGCGCGCTCTCGCTATAATAATGGAAGAGGCGGTGAAAAAGCTCTGCGAAAATTTTACCTCTCAAAAGAAGAGAATCTCTTCACGAAAACCAACACACCGTCAACACCTTTGATCTCTCGTCTCCTTTTTATTTCGCTTATTTTCACCCTTATAATGCTCCAATTCACGTAAAAAATTCCTATCCCCCCCCCCCCCCCCCCCTTCTTTTTTTTAATGCATTATTTCACAGTCTTTAGCAAATAAAAAAAATTGATTTTTCCGTTGATATTCGTTGTATTCAGTAAGCTTTTTCTAGGTTTTCAAAAACTGTCGGAATGTCCCTTGGTTTTTTCCGTTATGAGCAAGCTCTTGGTGGAATTTTCTGCAAAATCGCAGCTCGGAGATAAACGAAACGCGTTTTTCCAGTGGATTATATCTGTACGTACATAATCAGAATGCTCCTCCCCCGAGATAACTACAAATGTGGATTGATATTATTCTGTCTAATAAGAGGTGAAACTCGTCGCAGGTAAAGTATCTCGGGTTCTTAGATTTCTAAGAGAAATGCAAAATGGCTTGTGATGCTAACAAATCATTGATAAACATCGAGGGAGAACGAGAGAGAGAGAGAGAGAGATTAAAATAAACGATCCGAAAGGAAGTGCTGCACTGGTTAGTTTACGATCGCTATGCTCCACTCTGTACTAAATGTTTTCTCTCGCTCACACACTCATACTCGCACTCACTCTTTTCGTTTCCTGAGGTTGTAAAAGAATTTCCCCAGAGAACCTCTTAACATTTTTTATTTTCGTGTCAGCATAATACGAAGGAGTCAAATTCGGAAAAGATAATAAATGGGGAAGGCACTTTTCTCGGGATCGACAATTTATTCAAGTGATTTTTTATCTCATCGTTCTTTTTTTTTCCTTTATAATTACCATACGTTTGCTCAATTGAAAGGGAGAATGAATTGAAAAAATATTTCCAACGTCGTTGAATGGTTCATTTTTTCCGGATCACTTTTATGTTTACTTTTGATAGAAAGAATCGATGAATATGATTAATTTTATTGATAAATGTGAATGTTTTTTTTTTTTCTTTTTTTTTCACCATATTCTATGATTTTTCTGCGGAATTTGCAGTTTTTTTTTAATCGCTGGCTCGAACACGTACGTCTGGATTGACGTATTTTAACATCTGTTTCCAGCTGGAGAACAAAATCCTTCTCGGTTCATTGCCACACGAAATGCGAGACGATCGTTAACAGCTGTTACTCGAGATTTGCAATAACAAATGTTCTCGGCAACGAGTAAGCAAATTATAAAATTCGTTGTACATGAATGAGGATGCAAAAAATACGGAAATTTCAGTCGAAAAAATCACATCGAATTGACTAAGACTCCGCGATTATTGCTTATTCGATTAAAATCATTTTTATAATCAATCTCAACGTCAGCATAAATGACTGAAATAATATACGTGAAATATACTCAACTCGAGGTCATTCACGAGTGAAACAAAGTTTCAAACGTTTTGGCGATCTAAACAAAATTTTTGCTCAACCGTGTTCAATCGAATTATTTATTCTCGCAGAGTTGCTGCCGATGAAATCCTTCAAAATGAAAACGTTGTGAAAAATTTGTGATTATTATTTTTCGTAGCTAATTCGCGTCTCTCTCTTCACCGATGCTACGTTACTGTTTGCTAATTTAATTCGAGCTCAAAAATCTTACGATCTTACCGAGGGAGATGAAAAGAAAGAAAAAAATATACGAAACTCCGCAGCAGCTCGCGAGCAGGATGACCTCGATAAAAATATATTTTTGAAGCGTTTCCTACAGAATATTCGTAATTACAACACAATTGGAGTTGAGATTTTGGAGCAAAAAATAGTGCAATTTAGTAAATTGGCAATTTTTTTTTTTTTTTTTTTAATCGTAACATTAATCTTTCGTAGGAAGTTCCGCGAGCTCGTGTCTCACCGCGCGACATATTGGCTCGAAACCTTGACGTTTGTAGACTTTTTTTTTTTTTTTTTTGCCGCGGATAACGCGTGCATCATCGACCAAAAGTCAGAAATGCATATACGCATACGATTCAGCGACGCGAGCAAGCAGCCAGAAAAAAGTGTCGCGAGACACTCTCCCTGACATATAATTAACTCTCGTAATGGATTGCGCAACACAAAAGATTTCCACAAATATGCTCGTGATGTGAAACAACGAGAAAGCCAACTCGCGCGCTATATATGTATATGCCTTATGATCTCACGGGAAGTGACGTTCACAGGTCGCTGCATGGTTCATCGATATAAATATCAGCCCACGCGATCCACGATGCAGTTAATAATAGCAATTCAGATGAGTATAATTACGAAATCTCGCGTTAAAAATAAATATTACGAAAGAGTTCGATCGAATTTCGAGGAATTATCGATGTTCCGGGATTCGTTTATATTTACGTGGACCGTGAAGTAATTTTCGCAAGATTCTGCGCTCCAAAAAATGTCTAAATTGAATAAAGTATGTGGAAATATGAATAAAAAAATGGCAGATAATTTTAACAATAGAAACGTGACTTTATGCTAAACGATATAGACAAATAAAAGAGTCGTAAAAACAGGAAGAAAAAAATGTGAAAATGTTGAAGGAAGCTGGAGTTAATCTTAAAGTGTTATATGAATGAAAAAAAAAAGGAGGAAAGGCAGTGAGAAGAAGAGATTTAAGTGCTTGAAATGTGGCCATACATTATCAAACTCGCGAAAGTTATGAAAGATGGGAGGTGGCGAGAGGAGAATCTTCTTCGTGTTTGTATATGTGTGCGAAAAAGGAAAATGTTCGCCAAGCTCTTCGTCATTTTCCTCGTTCACTTCGCCCTCTTTATCCTCGTGTCCTCTTTATCAGAGAGCCAAGTCTTATCGAGGCTGCTCTGGACTGCCTTATTATACGAGAAGCTCGCGTACATTACGCGAGACCCGATAAAACGACGGTGCAGACGAGTTTGTTGAAAATAGTAACCGAAGAAAAAAACGTAAGAAAAAAACGTAAGAAAAAAAAATACATGAAATAAAAAGGATAAAAAAAAACAAAGCTTTTTTATGCAACGAGAAAAATATTGCTCGAGCTCTCTGTCCCGGAAATTTAGATTAAATTTTATCATACCGCGATACGGAATAATTTGAATCGCGAGCTAAGAAAGATGAGACTTTCCTGATGATCATCTTTACCGCAGCTGCACGTTTTAATTGCAATATGATTCAATTTTTATTGCTCAACAATCGAGTTTATGCGACTCGTCATAGTTGGTCTTAATGATGGAAAATCTTGCCCGCGGTTAAGGTCAATCCGGTTACGTGTGGTTTTTATGTTGAACAAAGAAGGGAGTGGTATTTATGTTAATGATCCATAATCCTTTTAGTCTCTCGCTCGAAGAATGCAAGCATTTTTTTTTTCTTCTTTTTTCAAGTATTCAAACTCGCGAAATGCCTCGAGGAGATTAGCGTTCGTTTGATTCATTCGAATCATTCATTTTCTTTTTCAATTCTTTCTCATTTTTTCCACTAATTATCGATATGAAATTGAGCATAAAGGCGATTGTGGCACGAAGCTGGCCTCCTAGGAATGCACTCGGATCCATTTCACCCCGCAGACTCTCCGAATCAATAATAATTTCAATAATTGATTAATCAATTATTTTCATAATATCAACAATTCAAATATAAGAAATCAGATAATTCGAGAATAAACCGAATATATTTCGCCAATATATTAATGAAAAGGAGCTCGAAAAGTTTAATCGAATTTGATCTGAGCTAGTCTAGATTTTCGTGTATAGATATATACCAAGATCGAACAAATTGATCTGTTGGGTGTGGCGCGAAAAGTCAAAGGATAAGAGCCAGCGAGAGAGAGAAAGAGATAGAGGGGGCGTGAGAGGGGGGGGGGGGGGTAGTCGGAGCTTTCCTCAATTTTCTCGAGCGCGGTGAACCTTACCGATGCGTCGAGGGATCTGAAAAGGGATGATAGTTGGTATAGGGTAGGTGGGAAGCAAGCCCGAGAGTGGCCAGAGTCGTTGGTGGTTTAGTTTCGGTATTTGGCAATTTTCCAAAAGGACCGGAGACGGCAAGATTTTTTATTTTATTTTATTTCGATCACAGGCTCTAAGTCTGCGAGGCATCGCTGACCTTATGAAGGAAGGCGTTGCTGTTGATGTGAAAAAGAAATAAAAATAAAAATAAAATAAAATAGAAAATAGAAAAAAAAAGAACATAAAAAATCATCAAAATTTTATGATTTTATACCGATAAAACCGGTTCTAGAAAAAAAAAAAATATGGTAAAACGGTTGAAAATTTCTGCAAAAATTCAAAGCTTTTTTGCGAGGGCCACGCCCTTTTGGATCAAAGTGCAAATGAGATTTGATGTCCCACTCGTTGCTGTCCCACGATCATTGCGGAAACATCCCATCAAACGAGTTTGATCAACAAAAATTATGTTCGAGAGAAAAAAATTTCACGAAATAGAATAAAACGATGATTTTATATGCGAATATTTTCACAATACAAGCTCTCAGATAGTTATACATCGATAGGATAAAGTTGTAACCGTTCATCGTGCTGGTTTTCCGAGTAAGGTGGAAGCCGGGGAGACTTTCAACTGTATGTATTGCCTCGAGGGAGTTAAACTTTTGCATTGCGTTCACGTCTGTCGGAATTGCGGGCTTAAGTCGGTACGACGAAAATTCACGATGCGCTACAGACTATGAATAATACTTAGGTACTTAGCACTGTGTACTGTGCTAGAAAATGAAGGGATGGAGAAAGTCATAGAGACTGCTGGGTGAGGCTTTATCGTCTGAGGTGTTCGAAGCGATGTTACGATATTTAAGTACCATTTATTATTTCATAAATCAGCCATTATTTCAAAGTATTTTTATCCTCGATGAAGCTTTTATTAAGAGTCGCAGAATCGAATCATCATTTCTTTTCTTCATCTAGAATAAAAAGATTCTGCGAGGGTAAAAACAAAAATGCAAATCGAATTGATTGAACATTGAAAAAAAACGACTGTTCGTATTAATAGCGTTGTTTGGATAATCAAGAGCGAGGCTCCGATCTCACTTCTGTCAAGATCGATCAAATTCATTCAGACGAAAGAGCTTACCCAATCGTTATTTCTTTTAATCAATGAGACAGCTGCTGGCTCTCGATAAATCTCCGCACAAATACAAACGTGCGTACGTACGCACGTTTACACAAACGGATACTTGACCTCACCGGACATTTCGCGCAGCTATACTCTCGCGGGGTTATCGTCGCAATATATTTATACGTATAAACACACAAACATACTAACACCTATGAAGATCGTTGAAGATCACAAGAGGCATATAGCTCATCCGATTTTCAGAGATCGATGTTACGTAGAGACTCTCTGTCATGGAGCTGATGTCATCTCTGAACCTTTCTCCTGATTAAAAATCTTCGTACCAAGAGCACCTAGCATTTATCATTTCACAGCGTTCGAATGATCGTTTACGAGCAATAATAATCCTCGTTAACGATTCAACGTGTATTCGAATTATCATATTTCTGTGGTAACTAAAAATTTACTCGGAAACTAAATCTCTTTGTTTGCTCAATCAAATGTGCTACTGCGCGCTCTCGCGAGAGTAATTTTGATAATTTCTAACGACGTTTGTGAAAGAATGTCTCTTGTAAAAGCATCTCTCTTTAGAGGTTGCAGGGAGAGTGTCTCGCTGCCCGAGAGGTTGAAATTCAACCGCGAGAGAAGGCGTAGATTCGCTTCCGTGAACAAACCGTTCGACACATACTTTTGCACATGGTCTGTTTCTCATTTTATATGCATGAACTAATGTAGCTTTGTGTGTTAGTATGCTCCGAGTATCTGCGAGTGTGTGGGTATATATTCACGTATCTGATACAACCAGGGTGCTTTGTCCGAAGAGTCGCCGAGCAAAGAAGCCCGACTGCGCGCTTCCTGGTTCTCTCGTTTCTCCAAGGAGATGCACACACGGTGGTTTTCACGCTGTGTGACGCGATACCAGAAGACGAGAATCGTTACGAGCTACCATATCTCTCGCTCTTTTCATTCTTTTTAAACGTTTTTTCTCTTCCTCTCCCTCCCCCCACCCCTCCCTCTGCCTTTTTTTTTATGTTAACCACACGTATGAACTTGTGTGCTACTGCACCCAGGCGGAAAACGTGTAAGATCCAAGACGAAGCTACACGAAAACAGAAGCCCCAGCGTAGTACAAGATTTAATATAGTTATAACCCTTCCACGTATATACATAGCACCGCGAGTTCAACTCTTCTGCTTTACTGCTAAATCATGAGGCGAAAGACATCCCAGCAATTTCGAGATAGAACCTTTACTTTGGAGTTTTCGAGAGCTCGTCGCGTCTAACGTTCGATCTTGAATTTTAGTCATTTCAGTCGGGATTCCGAATATTTAGACGATTTTAGTGAAAGCTTCATTTTTTTTAAACAATCTTTCATTGATACACACCTGAAAGATGATTTTTTGATGAATTTTTTTTTTTTTTCGTAATTCGATCATTTATGAACAGATAAGAAAATGAAATAAATTCTTTGGTATTTATTTTATTTTATGGCCAAGAGAGAGAGAGAGAGAGAGAGAGAGAGAAAACTCTTGGGCGGTGAAGAATGAAAAGAAGAAAATAAGGAAGGCCACGAAAACTCGGGCAACGGAGTTGTTCCGTTTCCGTGCTGGTCGTCGCGCGGCGCGCGAGGATTGAGAGTCTCTCGTAAACTCCGCGCGGTCCATCCTCTTTCCCGAGTTTTGTTGCGTTACTTTTTTTTATTTCTTTCTTATAAAGACTTTTTTGTGTGGCTCTTTTGCCAGGACATTGGGAGATGAAACTCGCGGAATTTCCGGTTCAGTAGGATATACGCGTCGGAAAACTGACCCGCCCTTAGCTTCACAAATATTTCCAATTCCCCTGACAGTTCGCGTCCTGCGCGAGGGATGTAAAGAGCGCGGGAGCGAATAAAAAAAAAAATTTGGAAAAAAAAACAGAAACAAAAAACTCGTTTCCATGCATGAGGTTTTTCGCGTTCGTTCGATCTCTCATCCTGGCCGAATGGGATTTTGGCCTTGATGTTTTTTCTTTTCATTTTTTATGCTATGTTCCTCGATGCGTTAAATTATTCGAGTTTTATTTCTTGGCATTCGTGCGCAAACAGTTAACCCAATTATGAATTTTTGATACTATTCTACAACGGGAAACGAAAATTCAATTAAATTTTTATATCAAGCAAATAAGAGCAAAAGTATGTCTAAAAACTTCGACACAATTGTCTGTCAGAAATGATTCGGAGATGTTTCAGTTTATTTTACGAAAAAAACGAGAAAAAAAAACGTAAAAAACGACTTCGAAAGTTATTATAGAACGATAAACATTGTCTAATTGCGATTTAATCAGCAGGGACTAATAGCGACAACACTTTGGTTGCACAATACGTTTTTTATTTGTTTCAAATTAAAACGTGATGTCAGTTTTCCCATTCGATGCGTTTTTAATTGCAACTTTTCATGTAAATATTGATGTTATATAAATACATATTATTTTGTTGTTTGCAGCGAAGGTGAGAATAACGAAATCATCAACGAGAATAAGGAGTGACGCGAATTTCAAAGATTCGCGTTGAGTGTAGGGCAGAATTAAAAAAAAAAATTCCAATAAATATAAAAACTACAAAAAAAAAGAAAAGAAATATGCTTTCGTTAAAGCATGAAACAAAAAGAGAGGGAGATAGAAAGACTGATGAAAAAAAAGAGTGTTTATAACATAAATTCAAAGAGTTGATGTTTTTCGTAAATATTCGTTCGGCGACCGCGCCTTTTTGTGGAATCCCGAACTTTTTTTTCTTTCATTTTTCTACCATCGGTTTCAAAGAGCAATGCTGAATGTAACTCATAAACGTCGTGTGGCTCGAACGAAAAAACTTTGTGAAAAAGTTGAACTTTAAATAGCTCTTGAATTTTTATATTCTTTCATTCGTTGATAAATGTATTTTTTTTTTTTTTTTCATACATCTGTACATCTTTTCAAATAAAATGATAAAATTCGCGCGCACTCACCGGGGACAGGTGCTGATGGTATCGCCAAAAATCCGTCGAAATCATAGCGCGTCGATTCGCCGGTTTTATTTTTTTACAATTCGTATCTTATTTATATCCTCTTTCGATCGAAATATAATATTCGTCGAAAAATTATTTTTTACATTTTAAAGATCAGCACTAATTGTTAGACTCTCGAGAACTTAATATTTTTTAACAATCAATTTTTGATGATAAATTATTATCAATATTTTCACTTTTTTGACGAAATTTTCGAAACCGTTCTCACTAAAAAATTGCACAAATTCACGTGACACTCGACTTCACTGTCGTAGCACATGATTCACGGGAACGCACGTCTTTGATGATCGTTAATAATTTATGACGTCGCGTTCAACATTCGTTTTGTTGTAAACTTAATTTTTTTCAAAATAGCAAAATTGAGCTTTTTTAACGCTCAATTTTTCAAATTGAAACTTTTCAAAAAAAGGTTTCAAATTTTTTTTTTCTCATCTGCTTTTAACCCGATAAATTTGACAGCTAAATAAAATCAACGTGAATAAGTTAGCAGCTTTTTTGAATACCCAAAATCTTAAAGTTTCAAATTCTTGATTAAAAGATTACGATTTTTCAAAGTGACAGTTAATAATTTGCGAAGAGTGGCGCGCGTGTGCGCGCGCTACGCGAGCAAAAGTCGTCCTGCTGACTGATTCGAATAGTTGGTCGTCGATATGCCGGCAGTAGTTCCCCGCGACATTACGAGTTGTAGGTGGAGGAGGCTTCGGAAACGCACGCGTTTAGAGCTCTCGCGAAGCGCCACACGAACGATTGACTAGAGAGAGAGAGAGAGAGCGAGCGAGACAGAGGGGGGAGGAGGAGGAGGAGAAAAGAAATGCGCATGCGTGCTCCCCTCTCTAAAGAAACAAAATCTTTTTTATCAGCTCGTTTTTTACCCTTTCTTCTCTCTCCTTTTTTTATCTCCGTAACCTTCTTCGTCTTCTTCTTAACTTTTTTTTTATTTTATTTTATTTTTTTTCATTCCTACGTCACATATATACGCGCGGATGTGAATCTCTCGAATTACCGCGAGCTTCTCGAGAGTCTATTCGTTCGTTCGATTGACAGATATAGTTAATCGTCCAACTCGATTGCAAAGGATCATCTCTTCGTTCCTGACAAAAATGAAATACGAACTGGTACGTGAGGGTGTCAATCCCTCTGATGCATCGAATCGCGTTTATAAATCGACGATTTGAAATTCTTATAAAAGAGCTCCGCGAGCACAATATTCATCATTTATTTTCCTGTATTCAATCGCTATCTCTGATACTTCATTGATGAGTTTTTGAGTACAAAAATCATGCTTTCGAGCTCAGAATCCGAGTCCTTAGAGCTAAGAATTCCTGGAAACAATATTTTTGATAAAATTTTATTAAAATACACTCGACTACATTTTTTTAAATCTCAATAAACTCGGCTAATTTGTATACTCGAAAAGATTCGTTTTAAAAAGAAAAGAGATCGGTGTATTGAAGAGTGAAAAATTTCGCTCTACCGCGAAGCAGTTAAAAAATGTGTATTGGACCCACGAAACGGAATTTTAGCATCAATCATATATTTATGAAAAACGGTACTCTCGTAAGTTAAAGTTGACTTGTAAATATCGTCAAAGGTAAAAATACATTGAAGATCGCGAGTACAAGCGCAGTGATAAAACCTTTGGCCAACTGGTTATTACAGGAGAGAAGTTTTATGAGCTCGCAATAAGCATATTGAAGAGAGAGTCGATCGATTCTCGCGAACACACACGAGCACGCAGAAGAGATGTATGCAGATCTCTCTCGAACATGATGCGAATTATCTCACTGTGTATAACTGCAGTGGCGGTTGTCTCGATGCATTGAAAAAAAAAAAAGCGAGAGGGAGGGAGAGAGAGAGAGGAGATAATGAAAATAGCAAAGAAGAAAAAAGAAATTCTGTGGGATCTCTCCCTTCATATATAAACCGGTTCGTCTGACCAGGATTATTCCGGCGGACAAACACGCGATCGGCGTTCGCATCAGAGCACAAAAATACGTCTTTCATACACACATAGACACACACATTTATTCTCTCTGTTCGTCAAAGACGTCCTTGATCCTTCAGAGAACGTTTCCTTTTGTTTTTTGTTTCATCCACTAAGATCGCGATTAAAATAATCCATTTTTTCGGTTCTATTATTCCCCCGAATGGGACGCATGCCAAAATTCACTTTCTCTGGAACAGTCTTCGGAATTTCGTACACGATGACAAATAAAACGAAAAAAACAAAAATTCTTTCGTTAAAACTATTTTCTTGCATTATTCTTTTATTTTTTTTTTGTGTATTTGAGATTTGAAACTCGATCAAGAATGAATTACGAATAAAAATCATGTGAAATCGGTGCTAATCGATGATTGAGGATGCAGTCGTAATGATTCAACGAAAGAAACGATTATTGTTTTTAACGAATTCAATTTTTGTTTTTTTTTTTCGTGCAACTGCTTTGCCCCTCGAGCCATTTAACTCGAGTGTGAGAGCAACTCATCGATTAACAGTCATATTGCAAGGATCCTTTGTAGCTTCAGGGAGGCTTCCGGTGCTCCGCGTAACAAACGAGAGCACCTTTCCTTCTCTCCCGTTCCTCTCTTAAGTGGTGCAGGCCCCCGATGACAAATTGCCTCAGCCGAACGAGTCTACTCTTATAAAAAAAAATTAAAAAAAGAAACGAAAAGAAAAGTTCGGAGGAAAGAAAGCATTGAAAAAGCGACGAGTTCTGCGAGAAGAGACTTACGGCCTCTCGACACACGCCTGGCAAAGTGCGCGCCCTTTCGCGGCTCGTACATCATCTCACTACTCGAAGAAAAACGATTCCCGAAAGAGCAGAAAGTAGAAAAAAGAAAAAAAAAAAAACGACAGAGGAAGAAGAACGAGAAAAAGCTCAATGGAGCTACGAGATTTCTCACAAATTTGCATTCTTCAAAATAATGATAAAGTACATTTTGAAAAACTGTTTTGTTCTCTCCCGAAACAAATTTTATTCATTTCAATCGAATGACACTCCGTTGATTTTCATTCGTCTGTGAAGATTCGAAATCAATATTTTCGAGCGAGCCAAATAACGAACAAATTTGATTGATTATTCAATTTTTTTTTATATCAACTTCGAACGATATTCAAGAGAGTGGAAGTGAAGAAATTTTTCTGGCACGAAATTCGTTGGTTCCAAGCCGAGGAATCAGAGATGATGAGTAAAAAATGGGAAAAATGATTCAACGAGTCGTCGTTTCGAAAGATTATGACGATGAGGAGAGGTTTTCAAGATGGCAAATCGCATAGAGATTTTCTGGTAAAATTCAATACGAAAGACACGGATGAAAAAGCCCATAATCGTGGGGTAAACGAAAGCCTGAACCGAGGCTGACGTTATCCGGAGGTTAATTTTAGCCGGAAGTGTTTTCACTCTCCCTCTCTGGTTCAACGGGGTACACAAACGGTTGAGCGACGAGAGAGAGAGCACATTGCCTACGGATCTCATGTGCGTGTGTGCGTGTTTGCGGTAAAAGTCAGCCACGCGCGCAGGAAGCGCGCCTGTTTCCCCTAAAAATCTTTCTCGTCTGTCTCTCGTCCGTGTAGGCGTGCGAGAAAGGCTTGCTCGTCGTCGTCGTTGGTGCTCGTAAGATCGTATATCCAGGAACCGGTAAAAACCCTTTCGTTCGAGCTAAACAAAACTGGAAGTCTGATGTTTACATCAATAAATGAAAGATCTACATACAGACGAGGGACTGAAGATTGCCGACTCTATTTCTCCCCCAATTTCTCATAATTTAATGAAAAAGAATTGAAAAAAGAAGAAGAAAAAAAAATAGCTAAAATTATAGCAGCGACGTTATTCTTTCAATTTTATTTCGAATCATAATCATCGTCACCGGATCCGATGACTTCGATCACATTCTGAACACGAAGAATGATCGTTCTCCAAAGATTCATCCGAATTTAAAAAAACCTCGATACCCAACAGCCTCAGGACAGGGCTGAATTTTCGAAAATCACTGGATCAGGGTTAAGCCAATTTACGCCCGAAATTGCCAGAATGGAAGCTCTCGCCAAAAGTTTAAAAACAATAAAAAAAAAAAAAATGGACGAAGGCGAGAAAGAATTCCAAAGTCTGTCGCGCGTCATCGACTAACTGGGTCACGTGTGTCGTCTCGTGTGTCCTTTAGACAACTATTGATGAGGAAGGGTGAAAAGAAGGAAGAGAGAAGCGGAGCAAAGAATCTTAAGGGTGTGGAGCTATACCAACGCGCGCGCACACCACACTTTCACCGCAAGGGGAAACTCAGCTTTATATATATGTAGTGACATTTCGTACCAAGTTCGGTCCACCAGAGACAAATGACATCTGGTCCTATCCGCCCTCGTTCCTTCCTGTCCTCATGACATAATAGAACATTCGAAATTCTCGAAAATTGGGATAAGCCCCGACTGGAGAACGCTCCGGAGAACACAACTCTCCTGTTTCAACATTGTCGAATCTTTCACTCCGGTGAGTCCCTTCCGAATTGGAACTTTTACAAAAAAAAAAAAAAAAAAACACACTCTCGGCCACGTACATCGATGTTCAAAAGTTCAAATGCTGTTCAACAGCATCGTGGAGTGATGAAACAACGATTCGTTTGAAATTTTTTCGACGAGTTCAAACAATCATCGATTGGACCAGAAATTTCTAAACAGAAAAGATAATTTTATGGTTTCGCAGTTACTCGATAAATTTTCTTGAATTATCAATTTACGAAATTTATTATCGTGATAAAATTCCATGCTTCTGATCTGGTTCATCGAAAATTAATTTAAACTCAAATTTCATTGCAATGAAAATCATTTTTTGATTAATCAATCGTAAAAACAATTGTTTCTTTTCTTTTTTTTCGAAACTTTTGAACGTTGGTACAGGCTGTTTGAGCATGTCGATATATTCGTTGCCAAAAGTCTCGAATTTCCCGAGCAAATAGTCTAGACGAAAAATTCGATAATTTGTTTTTAGCTCGAGCGAAGTATTTGAAAAATAATTCGCTTATTTTTCTTATCGCGTCGTATTTTTTGTCCTCATCGCTCCAATCCAGAGGCTCGATCGAATTTATAGACTCAACAATAAAGACATATATGTAGAGAGATATATATATATATCTATATATTTTTCTTTCATTTTATGAATCGTAATTCGTGATAGTACATTATGTGAACGGTGCAAAGAACATAATAGAAGTTTATCGAATGTATATCTCGAGGCTTTGATGTTTCTCGAGTGAGCCGCGGAGTGCTTCCCCTCCATCTCCCTCTCCCTCTCTCTCTCTCTCTCTCTTTCTCATTTTCTCGTTTACAAAGATCGATCGATTAAGTCGTTAATCACGAATGTGACGTATATATCTTCTTGTTTTCTATTCCCTCATTCTAGATCACGTATTTCTCTTTATCAGCCTGTCGCGTTTTCTCTCAGCTTCGTTATCGTTATCTACGCAACAACGTCTGGTGGATTAATCAACTCTCCTCCCTCGTACCCCCACCATATTCTATTCTCTTTTCGCGTTTTCTCTCTGGGCAGCCAGATGTTGTTTGAATTGTGTATTAGAATCTTCCATTACGTATCATCGATTAAATACACGTGAGTATATATATTTGTAACGTCGCGAGCGATATTAATAAGACCGTTTGAAGCAGGGCTCTAACAAAATGAGCGGATCGAATTAAAATTATTGTCCGCGTTACCAAAATCCGGAGGAGTTGAGAGCCGATTCGTATTTATTTTGAAAAATCGTCGATTTCATTCGGCACGATAAAACGCTTGAATTTGATTGAATTTTTGTTTGTTCGATTGAGAAAATTAAGATCGAATTGGCATTGCATATGGAAAAAATATATTTCGTTGGAAATTCAATTGAATAAATGGAACGATGAATTCAAATGATCGTCGACCAAAGTAAATTCGTGCAGCAGAGAGTTGTTTTATTTATAAAATAAAAAAAAAAAAATATCCGCGTTCATGGATACTCAAATAATGAAAAATCCGAGGAAAATATGATTTCCTGAAAAGCAATATTTACGATAAACGTTTGTAAAATTTTCGACGACGTAGATTCGAGACTGAGAAAAATATACATTTTTTTTATACCTCGAGAGTATCTCGAGTGAATCTTCTCTCGAGAGGGCCACACACAGAATCGAGTTTTTCCCCCGTGCTGCATATGTTACAACGATAAACGGTCTATTCCGGAATGGCTCGAGCGAGGAAACTCATGGTGGCTCTCGTGTCTAAATCGAAATGTTTAAGTCGAGATAATGCCTTGATGAATTTATATCGGCACCTGACGATGCTTAAATCTAATCGAGTATATAAAAAAAGAAAAGAAAAAAAGAGAAAGAAGCAGAAGAAGAAGCAGCATGCTGGAATTATCGCGTGCAAAATACACCCGTAAATTTCCGTTTGAGCATTTATCCTCGATTTTTAATATGTTTATTATAAATAACGACTTTTTCGGTTCTTTTAAAGAGGCTTTTTAGCTAAGGAAGCTTCTCGAAGATGTGGAATTTACGATAGAGCTGTTAATGGTCCATGAGAAATATGTACTTTGGCCGATGTAGCTGAGAAAGTACATATACGAGCGTAAATCCTGTTTTACCGAAGATATACGAAAGATCAAATGGCGTGTTTCATGATACTTTTTCATCGTTAAATATATATATATATATAAATATATCTCTTTTCCGAATGATATATCTGTGTATGTGTGTCTGTGTATTAAGAAAAGAGTTGGTTCTCGTTCGCCGCATTGACCCAGAATCAAAGTACAAGTCGTTAAATTCCGTGCTACGAGGGAGTAAGTACAATGGCTCTTCCGGAGTGCCCGATAGGACAACTGGATCATTCGTATATATTCTTCGATCCTTTTACGCCCACCCTGCACAATTCTATTCCTATATAGGAGGAAAGATCGAAAGAAAAAAGTCTTTGAACTCTCCCGAGCTCAATCAACCCCCTGTCCCTTTTCATCCTCGTCCGTTTTCGTGTTTTTTTTTTTTTTTTCTCAATCTTCGTTCATCCGAATCATCAATTTTTTATTCTTCCTAAAAGAAAGTTACAATAAAAAATTCAATCAATCCGAGCTACGACGACGAGTTATACGATTTAATAATGGAAGAGCAGAGAAGAGCAAAGGAAGTTCGTTGACTTTTTAGTGAAAAGTTTATCAAACGATGACAACTGCAAAAAATTATGAATTTTTTTTTGTGTATTTCTGTAAAGAAGAAGCTCATTTTATACTTTTACTATCAAATTTTTTGTCGTCTGCATCCAATTGATCGACGATATCATTGATGATGCAAAATACTTTGCGTAAGTGAGCTCTGACCTACATGAATATTACAAGTATATGCTGTGGCCTTTGATATCGGTGACGCTGGGTCCGATGGCTTAAAAACGTTACGAGAATATAGAACGACCACGCCTATTAGTGACTTTTTATCCTGCTCCTTTGCACCATTATCATTTTTTTTTTTCGCAAATTGTATTTTTATTCCATGTACTCCTGGTTTCTTTCTACGAAATGTCAAAATTTATGGTTTCGGCTGAAATAATTTTATTACTTTTTTCCCTAATTCCATTTACTTTTTTTTTTTTCGGTTTTCTGGCAATTAAATTTCAACCCGAAATACGAGATTTTTTTTTTATCATTCGCCGTGACATTTTGATATTTTCGACAAAAAGTAACAATCGAAAAATCTTTAATTCATTTACCAACTGATTTTCAATTTTTATTCAGACGTAATATCCGTCTCTACCTAAAAGTAAATACTATTTGTGTCACATAAATATTCAACGACGAATAAAATTCGTACGACTCACCGTGATCTGATGTCCGTTGCTCGTCGGACTCGGGCTGGGACTCGATGTCGAATTCGATGACGATATGTCACTCGAACCAACGATTCTTTGTGACGTTTGCAAATTACCAACAACTCCTCCACCCACCGATGGAAAAGCTCTTGCCGGATCGGCTTGCCATTGTTTGTGAATCTGTTGCGACGTGTCTCGAAATCTTGCCCCCTGAGAACACGAAAAAAATACAAAATTTATTATTAACAAAATGCTAATCGAATTACGACGTGATATTTCAATTTAACAAAAAGTTAATTCGATATTGATTTTTTATTTAAAAAAAAATTTCAATATCCATTATGAGATCGATAAGAAACAACCATTTCGATCGACAGATTTATAAATCATGGAAAATACTTTGCTTTGTCGTTTTTCATCGTTATTATTTCAACGTATCGTTAAGAGTCATCGAGCTCACGTGACCAACTCAAAATCGACGGTGGCGCCTCTCATAGTAAAATATATCTATATATAGTACAAATATAGTCGCTGACACACGTCAGACGCCTCGTGTGTATTTTACCGGATTTTTCCGTGAGTATTTATTGAAATAGCAATAAATAAATTTGGTAATGTGCAAGGAAGTGGCGTGAATCCGGCTCTGGTCTCTTCAGTTGTGGCAAATGTGTGTACAATTTGTAATAAAATAATTATTGTGACTGGCGAAAAAGCTGTTATGGCGCAAGCAAAGCGCCTTGTATTTTTCTTAATTTATTGTGTTGATAAGAGATATCTGATCTCCGAAAAGGGAGCACAACCGGAACCGGGTAATTAAACCGGATTTTTTGATATTTTTTACATTCGCGTAATCATAAAATTCGCGACGAAATCCGGTAAAATAGAATTTTAGTTTGCTTTTTTGGCACCTGGCGCTGCGTATGCCATCGCTCGATGACTCTTAACCAAAGATATATTTATGATCTTCAAATGATCTGAATCATGAATTTTTTACAGGAGACACTGGCTTGAGGTTATAAATAATTGCATGGTCATACGATATTTATGAAAATCAGTACCGGTGTACATTCTTGATGTACTCCGAATAAGATACAGTGGAAAATAGGTCTTATTGCGACATAAATGAGTCAAGAGATAAAAAGAAAGAAAGAATGAAAGCGAAAGAGAGAGAGAGAGAGAGAGAGAGTCGATTAGTTTCGGGCATTTGCTCCCGAACAATCAATCCGTGATAAATCGATCTTTCCACCGGAACGATTCTCAAGGTTCTTCGTTCGAAACATATAAACATATATATATAAGCTCTTATATCAAAGAATATAAATCGTTGGTCACGATTGTGCTCGTTTCACTTCATTCAACCGATGAAATCTTACGTACGATTCTCAAACAGCATCCCTTGATTTTCCTCCATTAAGATCATTCAACTAATTCGAGGCTAAAGTTCACTCGTCAATTAATACCAGTTCGTTAAATTGAAACGATTTGGAAAAAAAAAAAAATTCAACAGTATACAGCTGTCACAAAATTCTGTTGGTGGAGAGAAGAAAAAATGGTGAAATTTATTTTCGTTTTTAAAAATATAGTTTTTAGATCCTGATAAGAAATCTGCATTATTCGTGATTATTTCTCTTGAGTAATTATTGAAAAATATCGAATGTGGCTGTCATTTTTTGTAATTCAATGAATTTTTTTCTTCGTTTCTATGAAAATTTTTTTTTTTTATTTACGTCAAAATTTGATTTTCGGCTAGTGATTTTTCGTCAATATTCGATCTTTAAACGAGTAAAATTTTTTGAAAGCAAATATATAATCGAGTTCGTAGACCTCTTATGATCACAAAAGAAACGTTATTTGTAGACACTCATGTATATATATATATTTATACAGTGAGAAATTGCTCTTAGAGCGAAAGCCAAGAGATCGCGTGCGAGCGAGCAATTCGCTCGAGCGAGAAGAGCACATCGAGGACTGTTCAACGCGTGGAGGACTCTCTATCTCTCTCTTCCTTTCTCGCCTTCCACGATAATTGCACTTATGCAACAAGACCTGCCGTAATAACAATTAGCGTCGCGGTAGAAACGATGGCAACGCAGTCATAAATGGAACATTCGATGTATACATATTAGTTGACGAGTGCTTCTTTCAAGAAGCTCTACATCCCGCCACATTTTTCCTTCAACGATTGCACGTTTTGCATAGATACTTTCATTGCTCCGATTGAACATATGATTTTTAAATATCATGATGATTTTACCGGTTGTGTGCTCTTCACGAATCAGAAAATCTTGCAAAAATTTGATGAATGAAAGAAAATAAAAAATAGAAAAGCAAAATGACAATCAGAAATTCAATTGAACTCGATTCCACTCGTATTTTATCAAAATTTAATATCATCGATCAGCTTCGTTAGAGTTTGAATTTTTGCTGAACCAGATGAGTGTGAATAAAAAAAGCTGAAAAATATTCAGTTTCCCTATTTTTCAAATAAGAATGTATTTTGATTTTTTATTCAATTTTGGATATCGTTCGAAATTTATCGTATTCGAACGCAGATAAAAAGTTTGACTTTATTTTTGACTCATTTACCAGACGAGTGTTCCATTTATAGTTTCGAAAAATATATATCTCGAAATAGTATTGCACAATCGTGATACTTTTCACTCGTTAAAAATACGCTAAAAAATGTTAAAAATAGGAATACGACGATGTAGAAAGTGATTTTTGCGTTGTTTTTTTCTAGTCTATACCTCGTCGAAAAGGTCGTCGAGTATCTTGCGTGGAATCTTTGGCTTCATTTTGGTGTTTCACGGTCTCGGGGGACGATAAACTGCCTCGGTATATCGTTCGTTGGTTCAAGTCTGCATCAATTTTAGAGCGTTTCCTCCTCCCCCGAGGAGAAGGAGAGCTCGTATAATTCGCGATGTGCCCGCATATACATATATTTGTTGCCGCGGAATTTCTTCGCCCGGTTCAAGAAGTGTTGGCAAACGTCACAGTCTTGAAGTAAAAGGAACAATAAAAGAGTGTCATGTTCTCGAAATGTCACGGGCATTGGTGTCGGAAACTGCTCGTTTTATATGGCACAGAGATGCACGCGCATACACACACACGCACACTTCCTCCTCTTTGCCTCGTTTTCTTATTACTTTTCTTGTAATACTTCTTTTTTCACACCCGAACTTCTGTGCTCACACTTGAGATTTAAACGATGTACGTAATATACAGGCTGTCGTAAAAGCTGAGCTTCGAAAATTACAGGCTAGTTAGATCGTTAAATTCCAAAGAGAAAAGTACTCGAAAGTTTTTCTCTGGGATCAACCGTTGACGAGATATTGAACGATGAATATGAGAACCAATCGGGTGCTGGGCCGATAAGAAATAGGCGCGCGGTGAGTGACGCTTGATAACGTTCGAGCCAATGGGGGGAGAGCGGCAGTGGGCGAGACGCTCTCCCCCACCCTCGGCTCACTTGGACATCGCACAGGATTGGCTGAATCCTTGATCGATTAATATCTCGTTAACGGTAGGTCGGAGAAAAAAAGTCCTAAAAAGTTTTCTCTTCAGAATTTCACGATCTGTACGATCGCGTAAATATATATTTGGAGAATTTTGCTACAGTCTGTAATGACTGACGAAACACATGGCAGGAAGATGTGAGAATGTGGCTTACGGTTTAAGGAGTATATAAATATACGAGTCGATGACGCAGCATCAGAGAACTTTGTTAAGCATCACAGGCGAGTCTCTCTTGGCGAAGGTCGAACATCACAGAGGCTATAACGCGACCGTTCCAGCCGATAAATTGTGCACTTTGAGACGACACACGCGGCGCAAGAGGATCATCATAAACGCGTTTATAACGGAGTTGCATTTTAAACTCCTCGTCATCGTGATGCATAACGCCGCCGAGGGATCTTCTCTTTTATTCCTTCTCTTTTCTCTTTTTTTTTTTTTTTTTGTTTTTTCTTTTCTTTATTCTTTCTTGTTTATTGTTTCTATAACCATCGGTATAAATTGTGAGTAAAAACAGGTCGATTCGAACGTTTGTGAAGCAAAGGTCGTCGTATGAAATAACGCATAAACGAGAGGATGAGTGCATAATGCATTTGGCACGTGGCGATTTACACGCGACCATTTTTGCAATTAAAATATATACGTGCTGTTGCAACAATTACGCGTTTCCTCCTCCGTGCAAAATAACCAATGTCGAGTCTTTATGTATACGTGTATACATCTATATATATATTCGAGCGTATATGGGATTGTACAAAGCGCAATAATAATCACAGAGCGAATATATGAGAAAAATCGTAAACCTTACAGCTGAGACCTCGTCTGTCGCTTATGGTCGAATAAATAATTCTTAATTAGCAACTCCCTGGGCGCAACCTTACCGAGATCCAGCGATAAATATTATGCATTGCTCGTAATTACTATTGTGGTTAACGCGTATTTCAAATATGTTTTATTATCATTTTCCTTTTATTATTTTTTTTTCAATATCTATAAAGAAAAATTTGAGGATGAAACTGTACCGAGCAAAAGGAAAGGGTCGCTGAGAACGAGGTTTAAAAATGAATGAAAATATTGAACGGAGATTGGAAAAAAGATGACGAAAACTGATGAAATTATCCGAATAAAATAAGCGATGAGAGAAGAGACTTTAATTTCGTTGTTCCTTCACGAACGCATAAAAGCCCATGCGTTTAATGCAACTCTTGGTCTACACGCGTGAGGCACAAAGTAACAAAATGACTGTATATTTTTTATTGTTCCTAAGCAAGCGACTCTGGAACATTGTGAAACGTTCCCAGGCGAGCAACTTTCATTTATTTTTAAAAAACGCAAATGCAGCACAATGCGATCACACGTAGAGGATTCGAATGTCGTCCTGACGTTATTTATTTATTTTTTCTTTCTATTTCTCATTTTTTTCATTATTTTCCAAGCACTCTTAGAGCCCCAGGCTCTTTCGGGCGCGAGCGCACGACTTTATAAGTATCCTTGAAGAACGATCGTAACTGGTTCTTACCACCCACGCACTTCCGGCCTCAGGCTTTTTCGATATACCGCGATATAATTTCTTCCCGCGATTTTCTCGTTTCGTCTCTCTCTCTCTCTCTCTCTCTCTTTTAAACTCTCGATACCGAAGCTATATTACGATCTACCGAGTATTCCCGAGAGACGGAGAAGCCCGGAGAGAGCAAAAAAGAGACGAAAGATATCAGAAGGAGCCTCGGTAAATCTTGTTCCATTTCGCACGAGTTCGATCGACGGACGAAGCGATGTTCAGCCAGGGAGGGTGTTCCTCGTTGGAAAACTCCGGCAACGTTTTCCCGGCGCTCTAACTCGGGCTTGTATACATCATGCAAATATATGTTTCACATATATAACACATATGCATCACGTTTAACATGCCGTATGTCCGCCACAACGGGATTGCCCTCGTCGTCGCCTTTATCGCGCCGCGCGCATTCGCGAGGATACGTGACCACGTACTAATTGGATATTCGCGGCCAGCGGGAACGAAATGTCCAAGCCTCGAGTTAATATATATATGTATATTCGTGTACAGTGAATATAAGACGTGGATAATTGTATTCAGCAGTGTTTATGTGAGAGCAAATTGCGCTTGATGATGATTTTTTTTCCAACATTCCGGAGTATACTGTGCCAAATTCTTTATGTTTTCGGTCTTTTCTTTTAATTAATTATTTCGAGGAGGAATAAGCGGTAATTAAAACGAATAATTAGCTGAGAACTTGGAGAATTTTCTATTCTTTATTTGAGCAGCTGCAGCTTCAAAATTGGATGGAATTTCATGATGTTGGGATTCGTCAATCGGAAGTAGAATTTTGTACACTTTTTTTATTTCAATTTGATCGAATTTTCGTCCATTTGTGACAGAGATTATTCTGTGAAAGTATTAAAAAAAAAAAAATTCGTTTTCTTCTATGATTTTTTGATGGATTATTTCAAAGGGATTCTTCCAGGCTGCTGTTTTTATTATTTCAGTCGATAAATGATTCATTTACTAAATGCATATCAGGTCACAGTTCGCTCGGTCACATTGCCCGCTTATCATTCCGTGAATCTCGATTTATTTGCCAGGACATTCCATCTGGAGATACAGAGTACAATGAGATGGAGAGAGAGAGAGAGGGAGGGAGAAAAAAAGTAAAAATAATCACGATTAGATCGATGCACCGCGCGCGAAGAAGTTGGTCGTGACAGGAGACTTCCGGTATGTACACCGTGTGTATATATAAATACACACACACACACATACACACACATAGATAAATACGTTTATACGGTATAGAGAGTTGGCGAGGTCAAGATCCAATCACTTCACCCTGCTCGATCTCGTTTTATCGAGAGTTCGCGATTTGAACTCGTCGAGAAAGGGTCACGGGTAAATTCGAGCTATAACGATCATCTCGTTTCCGATCGCTTATCACGAGATTCTATCGTTAACATTTATTAATGAGATCCGCTTTAGGAAATACGAATTTTCTTGGATCAATCGTTCGTTAAAGGAGTCAGATATGAAGCTGCGGAAGATCGTTGATAATACGCTTCAGACAAGGGTCGCTGCGCGACGTTTGATAATTCAAAGTATCTCTTTTTATGTCGTTTTTGATTTTTTTTTTTCATTGTGAAGGGACTGAAAAATAGCCATCAACGGTTACGAAGAAAATGAGAAGAATTTCACATAAAAAATAATTCTCATTTTTCAACCTCTCTTCCTGTTTTTGTTTCTTGAGGCCTATCGAAACTCGTTTCGAAAGAGTTTAAAAGAGAGAAGAAAAAGTATTTTAGTTCGAACGATAAGAAACTGGGACAAAGATGTGAATCGAAAAATGGTATGGAGAGACACTTCTCGACAAAGTTTCGAAGAAATCTTTTGTGAATGTGCAAAAGCAAGGAATCCACTTCTCGCGTGAACCTGTATGGAAAAGGAGTGCAAAACGTAGGATAGGATGAGAGCACGGTGGATGGATATTGAGCACTCTACGGAATGATGTTCACGTTGGCATGATGCTGCGGAGATGGATCTACATGTTTTACATTCGTATATATAGATATATATCCATTTGCATCAGATACCCGATAGAGGAGTGACGCGAAAAGCTTTTCAACCGGATTTTCGATCAAGTCTGAGACAAAATGAAAGAGAAAGAAGGCAGTATGTTCAAATAGATGTCGCAATGTTGCAAGATTGTCCATTTTTTTTCTTTTCTATCCGCGTTATATAGCGATACTCTTTGACATTTGAAGCAACAAATGCGGGAAGATAAAAAAACATGAAAATTTAATCGGTGTCGCCGGGGATCTCTTGCACACGAAGATCATTCGTGAACGAAGAACAGAGCAGCAGCAGCAGCGCGTTAATTTTTTCATTCACAATTAAATCCAGCAGAACGATTCGATAAGAATTTATCTCACGAGTGTTGATCATCAAAATCGTTCAAGATTGCCGCCAAAACGTTGAGACCGAAATTAGAATTTACCAAGAGATGAAAAAAAAAACGAAAAACAACCAAGTTTTTCTCATTTTTTCTATCCGCAAATCACTCGATTTCTCGTGGGGATCAATCGATCGAGAAATGAGATCGCGATATTAGGTTCGCTCAATAATCGAGGAAGAATAACACATCGCGGAGCTGCGAGTGCAGCAAAGAAAACAGACCGGATTTATTTAAAGGCGCTAAAAACATGCGCACCGAGACGCGAACGCGAACAGACTGTTCGCAGTGTGGTTTGGATGGGATCGAGACCGAGAGAGCTACCGGGTACCAACAACGTCGTCATCGTCATCAGCATCATCATAAGCACCGAGAGTCTACATAGCAAACGACTTATGTACGCACGCACTTCGATGTTGCATGTACCTCTCTCGATTATGTCGCATATGTTGGCTCCTTCGCACATTCGCAACCATCCCGTTTTATACGTCATCGAAACGTCTGGCTTCGGATTAAAATGTTTAGAAGAATCTCGACCTTGTATCTATACGTACGTTTTGAAAGAGAGAATATTTATATTAGAGGCAAGAAACTGGTATTAATTGCCGGGAGCTATACGATTGGCTTTGAGGAGGAAAAAAAAATAAATAAAGAAACAAATATTTTTCTTCGTAGATATAAATATGACCGGGCGGGAGCATCATATAATTGACAAAACGCTAACGATCTTGGGAGCAATAAAATCAAAGAATCTTTTACAATCTTCAACTCTTTATTGCTGCTCATATATTCAATAAAATTCTATTTTCTATATCCAAATGACATAACATTCCTTCGGAATTTTGAGCTACCGAAGTTGGTCACGATCCTCCCGGAACCAAGGCACGAATTCACCAAAAAGACTGTAATAAACTTCGAAGAATACTTTTTCAACATTTCGTTGTGCTCTGATGCTTTGAGAGGGGGGGGGGGGGGGGGAGATCTATGAGGATGAGAAACAAATTTGCGAGAATTCGTCCGGCTATTTTCGATGATTGATTAAAAGGCGATGAATTTCTGACACTCCGAAAGATTCTGCGAGTAGAAAATATTGTCTAAGAACAGAGTGTATCGATCGAAGAATCAAAAAACCTTCAAAACCGCGAACATTTAGAAACAAATTTGCACAGGGGATTCAACGCCTCTTGGAATATTCCCGTCACAAAAATGTTTCGGTGAAAAGAATAAAAGAGCTAGAAGCAATGGGTGAAACACACACAGCTGTTTAATAGCACAAATAAAACAATTACCACGAGCACGTGCGCGCGCGTTAACGAAACGTTCGTTCATAGCGTTCGATCGTCGAGAAGAACGTCAGGAGACTGAAGTCAAAGCGTCAAAGAGGTATAGTGGTTGATTATATTTGCTTGTGTAGATGAGCATGTGTATACACGAAGAAAAAAAAGAATAAAAAATAACGTTCATGCATATGTATAGGTGCCACCTACTCTCGACATGTTCCATGTTTCGTTTCGTCACGTGCATTGGCTACTTTTTTTTTTTTTTTCCTTCGATACAGACATATTTATGCATTCATATACATATATATTAACTTAGGAATATGTATGTATGTATATGAGAGAGTCACGCCGCGGAGAGACAAACGTAAAAGGGTTCAAATACATATATAGACATATAAATATATGTCTATATATATATATATATTAATCTTCCTCATGCTCTTTCTATCGTCTTTCGTCTTGTTCGACTGTTTCGAGAGTTTCGAGCCTGTGAGGTCTCTTTCGTCTCCGCGGACTATCACGAAGGAGTTTCCCCGTGGTGTTCTCTTCTCGTATAGACATTACTTCGCGGTATTAAAGCCCTGGCTGAACCGAACTCTCCCCCTCCCCCACACTCCTCTCTCTTTCTCTTTCAATCTTAAGATGCGAGAAACGGACGAAACAGCGAGAGCAAAGAGGACGAGGGGTGGTGAGAAGGAGCGGTGAGGGTCGCGACGGGTCACCGGAGACGTCGAGGACGAGAAAAGAACAGAAGAGAAACAAGCCTATATACATATATATATGCATAGTTAAAAAGGAGGATAGAAATCGACTGAGAATATCGCCGAGTCGAGAGTCCGAGACGCAACGTGTCGTATGTTCCGTCTCTTTCGTAAATCTAAAATATCTACCGGCATAAAAAAAGAAGAATTTTTTTTCGCGAAACACCTAAATTTCGTTACTTTTTTCAAACGAGTTTCGAACGGTTGGGAGAAGACAATTAGAAAATTGTTAATTGAATACTCGCTCGATGGTTACCTCGTCACAAGATTTTTTTTGTACAATTAATTACGAATTTGTCGATCGATCGAATTATGAGAATTCATATATTTCGGGGAAAATAGTCGAACTGTTTCGAGCAGAAATAGCGAGGAGTATAGAAACGTCAAAAAAATCGTCGTCCTCCCCCCTCCCCCCGTTAATTTTTTGTTTTCTCTCGTTATCTCACAGTTTCATTGCGTAACCGCGATGAAATCGCGTGTGAGCGAGAACGCGGTGTGCACATAGAAATAGTTGAGCCTGTAAGGAGGAAGGACGACGTGGGAGAACCGGGGATTGAGCAGCGCCCGCGCGAGAGCTCTTCGCGATTTATCTCATTATTTTCTCATGCGAGAGCAGAGATCTTGATTAAACTTCACAACTGCATAGACCTTCATCTTCGACAGCGTATTTACTTCGGATTTATACAACCGATTTTGCCTGCACGCGGTTGTACCGTAATTCGCGATAAACAACAATAATGATTCGAGAATAAAAAAAAATAATAATAAAAAAAAAAAAAGGAAAAATATGATGAATCTGGGTCATTCGGTAATCGTGATAACGGTTACACGAGTATATTCACTTCGGCTCTAGGTGCATCGAAGATCGACGATCATACATCATCCCAAAATTATTGGATCAAGGATAATCCAATAAATACATAAAAAAAATAAATAAAAAAAACAGGCATGTGAGTAACACGAGGCCGTTGAAACGTCAATCTTGGCCTTCCGAAACAAAGCCGATAATTCATATTACGAAACGAGGTGCACCAGTCGTTGACCCGAGTTGAGAGAATTCACCTTCGTAGATAAATTCATCCTACGCGAACGTATATATACTCGGAAGAGCGGAGAGTCGAGATAGGTGTTCGGAATGAGTTCGCACGATCTCAATAACCACATGGACAAATAGAGAGACGGTGGATGGGGAGGGGGAAGGAAGGGCAAAGATACACAAAAACATCATGAGAAACTGGAAATTCATCGGTCATTTCACCCACGTTGATGGCTTCTCTCGGGCGCGAGAGAGAGTAGATATCGCGGGCGTAAGATTTTTGTTGGAGGTTGAAGAAAGTACGGTGAGTAAAAGAGACGAAAGAAGAGAAAAAGAAAAAAAAGGGGGGGGGGAGGGAAAGAGGAAGGGAGAAGAAGAGAGAAAAATAACTGGAAAATCGCTCGCGGCACGTCCCACGCGAGCGCCGAGGATATTACTCGCATGGTAATGCCCAACCGAGTCGTTTGCACGCGTGGCCCGAGGCCTTTTTACCTTGCCGCGCGCGCGCGTTTTCTCTCTACGAGTAACGTTCCGGACCCTCAAGTTCCGGGAGGTGGTACACACACACAGTCTTTCTGAGTCGACAAAGTGAGCAAACATCCACGGGACGATCGTCACTCGTCACGTCGGCTCCGTACTCGCTTTGTATTACTAACGGAAACGAAAGAGAAACTCTCTTAAAGAAACGGAGATATATGTTGAAAAACAGAAAAAAAAACGAAAATAAAAAAGAAAAATATATCTTCGAAATCAATAACGAGCCCGGGCTCATGGCACTTCGATCAAAACTCCGGATCACAAGCATGCGAAACGATATACGAGGCTCAAACTTTAAGGAGTTTCGGCACAAAAGGCAAAATGTTAAGAATTTTAATCAAATTTGGTGATTATGTTCTTCAACATCAAGTACGAAAAGACAAATTTTTTTAAAATCTTCTTCTACTTAGTTATCGAGTAATTATGCATTAAAGCAGATTTCTTATGCCCGAAGTGTATACCTATATATATGGAAACGCTATGCTTATACACGTGAACTTTAGTCTTCAATTACTCGATAACTGTGTAGAAGAAAAATCTGAAACAATTTGTATTGTCAAATTTGGCACTAAAGAATATGTTGACGAAATTTTATAAAATTCTCAACTTTTTGAAATTTTTTGTGTTTCTAACATGGCTTAGCATGGCAACATTGTATCGCCTGTACCGAAACTCCTTAAACGATATATATTCCAATCCGAAGTAAGTAATTCCAACAACTTGAATGATAACCGTTCCCCGAGAGCAGCTCGATCAAGCATCAAAACATTTACTTTCCTATTTTTATGGGCGCAATAAACTTATCGCGGATTACCGAAAAGCTGTCGAGAGCTGATTAGAAGAGAGAGAGAATAAAAAAATAAAATAAAAAAACAGGCGTTTTCGACCCGAATACCTGAATTCCTGCTCAGATTATTCTCGTTGCGTACGTCATGCAATAAACTGTACATCTATTTTACAACACACATACACCCACGCATGGTAAAAGTGGAGCGGGAATACGCGTAACTTGAGCGATGCTGTCGTATCGCCTCGGAAACGTTATCGACGCTCGTAAAAACGAGCCTCAAAGTATACACACGGGGGAGAGCAGAAAACAGCAGAGAGGGAACTATCCGGAGTATACGTAGGAACACAGAATCGCATTTCTAAGAACGTTATCGATGCTGCAGAGGGGCTCCGAGCAAGTTTCTACTCGGAGTCACACACACACATACAGGCTCTGTATCAAAAGTGGGTATAAAATATGTGAGAGAATAAATTACAATGCGAAATTCGGGGCTCTTTCTCTTCTGCGATTATCAGAAATGTTCAATTTTGATCTCGATCTTTCTTCATTTATTTTTCCGCATTTTCTCATATTTGGAGAGATCAGTGGACAGTGCGTTCGTAAATATGGAAGAAAAATGAATAAACAAAAAAAAACAGTAAATTCCAAGTTCCTCGATGTGTAAATTTCGAAACGATCCGTATTGCCCCAGTGTCCCGTTTAGCCCCGTTCTCTCCTGGGTTTGTGAAGAGCAGTGCACCTCTCACTCGTCAGTCTAGTAAAAATGTAATGCGTGGGCGCGAGCAGCGTATTATTATGACTCGAGATTTAATGCCCAGAGCGAAAAGGGACGAGGAGCAAGAGAGAGCGAGGGAAGCTGCAGTCTGGTCGAAGCGACATGCGTGTTACACGTTCCATGTTGGTCACCGAGATTACCCGAAGCTCGCAGAGACTCCGCTCGGAGGAGTCATAAGCGAGAAAAGCAACAGCCGAAGAGCCTGAGACGCCGCGTGTCTCCCTTGCTGATCAAATACAACATGAGCCGTAGCAGTGAGAAACATAGTGGACCAAGTCATTCGTATATAACCGAAGAACTTGGTCCATTCTGTTTCTCACTGCGTGCTTCGCACGGTATATAATGTCGATGTAACAAGAAACTGCTACAACTTCTGGTACGTAAAGAGACCACAGAGAGATGAGAAGAAGCTCATGACGAATGGCCGGCGCAAGTTTACGAGGCATTCGTTATCTCTTGCCTTCGTATACGCGCGAGAGAGAACTGAAAATGTATGCGATTTTTTGTATTTTTTTTTCTTTTGATTTACAGCGATCGATGCTGCTCTCTTGTAAATGAAAATTCTACAGATTTTTGAATTATTCGGAAAAATGTAATTTTGAGTTTTTGTTGTTGTTGGTCTCGTTGTTGGTATCGAGTTGAGTTTTATTTCGTTTCTTCTGCTCTGTTAAAAGCTGCTGCTCAAACACAACGACTCGACTGGTAAATGATCTTTTTGTCTCGGAGTAATCAACCACCGGGCGGGAGAGGCGCGCACACAATGAATGGTCAATAATACTCCAGGGGCGTCTTAAATCATTTCGCTTTCTACATAATAGCGATGGATATAGACACATAACAATGCAAAGTGGAGGTATAACCGCAAAATCTTACCGAGCATCGTTTCTTTTACTCCGGCGGGTTAAAGTCAATTGGCGCGAAACGTCGAGAGATAAATATCCGATCTTTTGAGACACGATGTTTTTACGAGAGTTTATATATCGCTGAAATTTTCTTTGGCTCGCGGCTGTTTGTCATTATTTTTCTTTGACTTAATGAATTGCAGTTTGTCCTTCCCAAAGCATTATCCATTTTTCTCTCATTTCTTTGTTGAATAGTAAAGATAAATACTTTGTTTTTTCTACTTTTGTGAACGTAACAATTATTTAAATGAGGCAAAAACATTGAAAAATCACAATTGGAATGAATTTTTTATAAAAAAAATTTAAAAAGTGAATATTACGTAGAAAAATATGGAGCAGCTGTCTGTTTTCGAGATTTCTTGAAACATTTACTCCGACTAATCGAAGATTCGATCGATAACGAGCAATAACTCGGAGAAAAGAGAAATAAAAGGAGCAAAAAGGGAACAGTGTGATTCTCGATCGAACGATTTTTTTTTTATCTCAAGCGAGTACGAGAGTATATCACGTTTCAGTGATGGGAATAGCGACGAAAACAAAAGGGGAATATAAAGATGCAGGTATAGGGGGGAGGGGGGTAAAGGTGCGTGAGTTCGTGCTCGAAAGAGTAGTTTCAAGCCGAGGCGAGAATCTCGCCTCGGCCATACACACAGTCGTGAAAGCAAACACGCGGTGAGACCTTCCACAGAGTGTGCACAGTCATTTCTCGGTCCACGTGGGTGGCTGCGCGCATTTAAGTGGATTGCTAAAAGCTGCTCGAGACTCTCGAAGCCTTAGCAAAATTGCAATACAAACGGGTAAAAAACCTTTCAGGGAAATTCCAAACGTCGAAAGAAATAATCGACGGACTAAAAAATCTTTCTCGTTTCTTAAGACTGAGGATTTTTTTTCTCTCTTTCTCTCGTCGAAGAGTTTAAGTTTGAAAGAACCGAAGCTTAAGATTATTTACAAGGGATTCTCGGACCCCATAAAAGTATCGACGAACGTTGGCACGACGCGCTTACGCTGATGAATTGAGACGAGAACAAAAAAGAGAGAGAGAGAGAGAGGGGGACGCAAAATGTCGTTCCTCGATGGACTTCCGGTCCTGCAAAATCACAGTTTAATCGAGCTCGTAAAGATCGTAATTGCTTCTTGGCCTTTTACTACAGACTTTCTCTATACATATATATACAGATATAAGCGTGTGTATAAATAACTAACGAATGAATGGGTCGCTTACTAATTCAGAATGGGACGAAGATTGAATGAGCGAAAGGGGAGTCCCTTATCTTGGAGCTCGTAATAATCTCATTAATAAATGTAAACACAATTTGAGAATAATCAACTTTTCTCTTTTTCTTCTTTATTCCGGATGCGTTTTAATGAAAATAAGAAAATCATTGACTCAATTGACAAACGAAATATTTGATGAATCGTCGATGAATTCTTTTGAAAATTCTTGAATTTTATATATAAACGAACAAAAAGCGATTCCGAGAGAATCTCTGCACATTCAATTTTCAAATAAAATAAGAAAATTCGTTTTCTTGCTGATACTCGTTTATTGAATTACATTTTAATTGACCAAAGAAAAAAAAAAACGATGCACGTTGTTCGAAAAGAGAAAACACGAGAAAAAGGATTCTAAAAAAAAAAAGAGATTTTCTGTGTAATAAACTCGTCAATTTTCTGCGGAATAGCTTGTACCCACATGCTATATATATATATACACGTTTTATGTGTACAAGGCAATTGAGCCTTTCTCTGTTTACTCTCGATAGTGGCGATCGATAAGAGGAGAGCGATGCGTGAATAGGATCGGCGTGAGCGAGCATCACCAACGTAATTCGTATAGATATAGGGCATGTGTACAGTTCGCAGCATAGTGACCCACATAAAGGTGTGCGCTGCTCCATATATCCGTTGCAATATGAATTCCAAAAACCTTGAATCCAGGAGACGAGGACATGGACTATGAAAGATGCTAAACGTGTACCAATTGAACGAATTTTTGGTGGATTTGTGTCACAGCATGTCTCATTAACGTGAAAAAATATTAAAAACAATAGTTTTGCGAAACTATCAACCGATAAATGCAAATTTTCATGATGACACATTTTTACTGGAATTTTTCAAAGAATTATCTGTATTTTTCAACCGATTTTAACGCACCTCGTCTCATTTTGTTCCTTCAGTGATCCTCTACGAAGCCATCACGTACATTTATTTTCAAGTTCATTCAAGAAATTCTTTAAGGTCAAGTTTTTTTCGCTCAATAAAAAATTTGCTTCAACAGTGAAACGATTAAGGAGTTTCGGTACAAAAGGCAAAATGTTAAGAAATGAATGAAATTTGGTGATAATGTTCTTCGACATCAAGTACGAAAAGACAAATTTTTTCAAAATTTTCTTCTACTTAGTTATCGAGTAATTATGCATTAAAGCAGATTTCTTATGCCCGAAGAGTATACCTATATATATGGAAAGGCTATGCTTATCCACGTGAACTTTAGTCTTCAATTACTCGATAACTGTATAGAAGAAAAATCTGAAAAAATTTGTATTGTCAAATTTGGCACTAAACGAATATGTTGACCAAATTTTATAAAATTCTTAACTTTTTGAAATTTTGTTGTGTTTTTAACATGGTTTAGCATGGCAACATTGTATCGCCTGTACCGAAACTCCTTAAAAGCTTTAGAAAAAATTAACGTGGTGAATTCGTAGAGGATCGATTGAGGAACAAAATGAGACGTGGTGCATTAAAATCGATTGAAAAATAGAAATATAATTCTTTGATAAATCCCAATGAAAATGTGTCCTCGTGAAAAATTGCATTTATCAGTTGATGTGGTTTTGCAGCACTATCGTTTTTAATCATTTTTTTACGTTAAAAAATGCACTAGCAATACGTTTAATTGGTACATGAAACTTGGTTCGAAAGGGTTTTTGAAAAACACTCATTTGACTAGTATGCAGTACAGTAATTACCTCAAACAAGAAAAGCTTCATTTTTCTCAATTCTCAAATAAAAGTATTAGAAACGATGACATCGTGTTTTTTTTTTTTTTTCAACGAAATTAGTGGTCGATCTGAATAGCGAGACTTTGGCGAACCATGAGCTTTCGTATATCACGGTGGTCCACGACAAACGTTTCGTGGTAACGATGCTGTTCCAAAGGGACCACCGAGGCTAAGGATGAAAAGCAGGTGGCAAAACGAGAAAAAGAAAAAGGAAGAATCCATAAAGATCGAGAGGTCGGTGAGGACACACGATGCACTCGAATCCTCTTTCATTTCAATTGTTTTTTTTTTTTTTTTTTCTTTCTTTTTTTTCTCCAGTAGAACACAAGTGCCCTCGAGACTCGACCAAGGACCAAGGACCGCGCGACGCAGTGGAGATTTCCCAAGGACGTTTCCGTACGACGGGCACGAGGTCGTAGGTTTAGTATCGCACTCGCGACACGAGCCTTTATTTCGTTAAAAAAAATCCAAAAAAAAAAAAAAACAGTTTTGTAACTCGATGTCCAAGTAGCCAGGAAAATAAGAATTTTTTTTATTTTTTCCGAATTCGTGTTTTTTCTTTCTTAATCCATCAGTGCGTGCAGTCTCAACGTGCTGCAACTTCATCGCGAATTGGGGATGAAAAAATTTTTTAAAAAGTCAATTTTTTTCAAGCGATTACCGCGAAGCAACATCGACTAGAAGCTGTTGCTTCACGTTTTAAGGGGGGAAGCTGGTCTAGAATTTTGAAGAAACCGAAATTTTTTTTTTGGTCTTAAAAGGTACTTTAGGGTCTTAAAAATAACATACTAAAGGATGGATGTCGGCAAAAATGTCTAAATGCCCAAACTTTCCATTCTGCGGCAGCGCCTCTCAGGTATGCCCCGAGCGCCCTTCATGATCCTGGCGCACGCATTACAGCGTGCGCCGGGATCATAAAGATTCCCTTTCCGGGGGGATAAAGATCATTTTCCGAAAGGAAAAAGAAGCCGAAGAGATTGATACAGAAGGGCAATTGTACGGCGCAGGCATCGCAGATTAAAAGTATATACGCATTTAATATGATTTTATAGTACGTAAAACTTTAAACGCGTTTTTCTCGAAATGACTTTTTTTGAACTGGCCGAAGACATAACTCGAGCAAATCTTCACCGATCTATACGAAATTTTGACAGTACATTCGAAATACCTTTCTCCGGAGACGTACGTAGGATTTTTTTTTTATATTGCATAGTTTTTTTTTTAGTCAACAATTTTGTCGTTTTTTTATAGTGAAAATTTTAATGTTTTGTTCAAACGTGCACCATTTCGCGAAAAAACAAAATATCGAAAAAATGCTACGTACGTCTCTTGCTGTTGTTATATAGAAACTAAAAATTTTCGGGATTTTATTCCCGGACCAAAATTAAGGAGGTTACATCTTCGGCCATGGACCCGTCTAAAAATCGAGGCGCCTCCGAAGAAATGCCGGACACCGCCATTTTGAATTTAATTGACACGAAAAAATTTGTATTTGTATATTAAAACCTAAATTATAAAACCTCTTTCACAGATTTTCGATTGATCTTTTTGTTGAGTCATAAAAAATTCATAAATTATGCCCATTTTTTTACGCTCTAGACCAGCTTCCCCCCTTAATTCGGAAGAAGAATTTTTCCGTAGGGTATTCGGGACAAATGTTGAATTCGTATCACGTAAAAATGTTTTAATTTTTCTTTCTTTTTTGTTTTTTTTTTTTCTTTTTCGAACGAACATGCGGTATGATGAAGTCGTGAAGAGTTTCCAAAAAGATCTATAAAAAACGGAAGAGTGTATAACTTTAAGATATTCCAAGATCGTACAGAGCGAAAATAATTTTCGTGCGTAGCTTCGTAATGCCTCTCTCGACGACGTCCGAGATTCAGCGCGATTGAAGCTCGGGCGCGAGCGCGTGAGAACTCGCGGGATTCACGTATACACTGCCGTAAGTTATAAATAAGAGAAATGAAGAAGGGGGAGGAGGGGGGGTGGGGTGGGGGGAAGAGAAGGAGACAAAAAAATGGTAGCCGAGCGAGGACACAAGTTATTAGCATAACTGGCCTAAGCGAGATGAGAGCTCGGACTAATAACACTCGAGTGTTGAAAATGCGAGCTCTTTTGGTCCGTTTCATCGTCCACGAGAAGGAGGAGGACGTCGCGGTGCTCGAGGAGCGAGTCGTAGTTCGTGTATGAAACGAGTTGGCGCCTCGTTTAATTGGCAGAACGATGTGCTCTTAAGAATATATATATATATATGTGTAATGAAACATATAAAATCTTAGCTACGTACGCATACGTGTACATTGAAATAAAGACGGCAAACTATTGGTAACGAGAGGCGCGAAGAGTGCACGGGCGCGTGCGTGTGCGCAAATAACGAGAGGCGCATTGACGCTCTAACTTCCATAAATTAATGCTTACGGAATTTTCTTGCAATTAATTTTACCATCGCGGCGTTAAATAATATGCCAATCATATACTGAGAAAAGAGTTTAGTTGAATTAACCAAGGCTTCGTAGAATACGTCGAAAGAAATATTTCGTTCATTCAAAAAATCGTTCAGTTGCACGAATTATATAAATTTTATTTCACTAAAAAGAGATACCAATTGAATCAACCAAATGAGATTTGTTGTCGTGAATTTTGTTGGATCAACTGAAGATATTTTTCATTTTATGAAACTGATATTTAGTATAACAGAATATTACATTCGACGTGTATTTCACGAAGCCATTTGGTTGATTCAACAATTCTCTTTTCTCAGTGTATGAAATTGCGATAAAAAAAAAGAAAAAAAAACAACGATTTCTGTCACGCGGGTTCGAAAACAATTTACAAAAGAAAAAATCGAATGAAGCGTTGATTGATAAATTCTAATTGAGAGATCGAGTTTTTGTGTTTGGACACTCGTTGAATCGCGATAGGAATATATGGAAACGATGAAAATAATCAATATCAATTGCGACGATGTTTCGATAGATAATAAATGATCTCAATGAATAGTAAAATGAATTTCGTTACAACGAGAGAACGAAAAATATATGAAGAACGAGAAAAGCGAGAAGCCGGTGCGGAAATATATCGTCTCGTCAATCCAGCAGTAACGAGTAAGAAAACGGATCTCTCTTTCTCTCCCGATACGAATCACCGTCACTGATCACTCGATTCGAGCGAGAGGAAGGGGGAGCGAATAAATAAAATAAAAAAAATAAAAAAGGGAGTTGAATAAGGGCAAGAAAAAGTGTGCGAAGCTCCGGGCGAAAAAGCACGAGACACTTCTCGTTTTCTCGTTAACGTTCCATCGCAACTGATTGGCTCTCGCGATGTTACTTTTTGCAGCAGTTTCGGTCCTTTAATCCCACCGACAATCTCCCTCCCTACCCCCCCCCCCCCTCCTTATTTTTTTATTTCAATTTTTTTTCACGATTAACTCGTAAAAATTCGAGTAGATGAACATCGCACGCGAATGGTAGCCGTAACCACCACCGCAAGAAGAAGAAAAAGGAGAAGGAGAAGAAGAGAAAAAAGGAAAATGAATGAAAGAATAGATGATGAAAAGAAGAGAAAAAAAGAATGAAAAGCGGAGAAGAAGGAAAAAAAAAGAAGAAAAAAAAAACAAATTGGCGGCGTGAGGAGAGGCTTTCTCTTCCGCCTCGCGATAAGGTGGTGGACCTCACACAAACACACGTATATATTTACAGAGAAAAGTCGCGGGAGCGGGCAGCAGTGACCACGCGACGCTCAGGAACAAACGAGGCTTGCATGCATAAAAGGGAAAAGGCTTTGCATGCATATCGATTATTGTGATACAAAAGGGCGTAAGAAGGCTCATTTTGTGTTGAAAATCAAGTTGCTATTTTCCTCTTTCTATACGTACGTCGTACATGAATATATGCATATATATATATGCATATTTATACAGCTTCTATTCTCTCTAGTCTCTTTCTTTCCCACATATGTACCTTTGTATAAATATATATATACATATATACGTATGTTCGTGCACGTGTGACAAAGCCGACAAGCGTGTGTACCGAACGAAGCAAAAACCTTCTACAGGATCCATAGCCAATACACAAAGTATACCACCCACGTTTATTTGCCTCCCTCATATATATATATATATATATAAAACCAATGTTAATTTTTCAGAAGAGTTAAAACTTTCTACGATTTCTTGCCCTTTCCGTATGAACTCGATCACGACATTGAAGAATTTTCTTTTTTTACTATTCGTCTATTAATCTTTTTGTTATCAATATTTTTTTTCATCCGAGAACACAGAATTTATCGACGAGTCTCGATCCGGAGTTGAAGATTTTCTTTTTAGTATACTGGCGAGATGAAAGAAACGTGCTTCGTTCTGAGGCATTGATAATTATTCAATAATGAGAGATTCGTTGAAAAAACGAAAGACGAAAACACACCGATGAGGATCGAAATGATAGAATCGAAGAGTTGCGAGATATAAAAAGAAAAAAAGGAAATGTTTTTGAAAAGACTTAATTCTTGTATTAATAAGAGAAGATAACAAGGACGTGGTGCGGTTATCCTTTGATTTCTACCCAGGCAATTAATTTCTCGTTGATAAATAATCAATTGGCTCGGATATAATTGATTGGTTGATTAAAGTCAACATGGGAGCGAGTAAAGTTATTGATTTATTGCAATGTGCTCAAATAAACGAGGGACTCATTGAGTAATCGTTGAGATGCTGCAACAGAGAGAGAGAGAGAAACGAAAGGGCCAAAAGAGCAGGAGAAATGAGACTAATTTATCGAATAAATCGTGCTCATTTCCATTTTTATTAAAATCTCCGTTCGTTTTTCTCTCCTCCTTTCGCATGGTCCATTAATCTTAAACTAAGTTGGACAAAATCCTCGTTGCAACGTAAATATACATTGAGATAAACGTGTGCTTGTACGTTTCGGAGTTTCTTCCGCGTTTGTATACACAATCACCAACACAAGACACATCGAATTTTCTCAATTACTGCTTCTCGCCTGTCAGAATTAATATATGCACCCACGTAAACGATCGTCGAGACGCCGCGCGAGTCTCAAGCCTCAAGAGTCTAATTGACGCTTCTGCTATATATATGTTTTCTCCTCTCTTTTAAAAACAGAATCTCTACACACATGCACCGTTTGCTCTACGTGCTTTCAACCCATCGCCTGGCGCACCTACGCTTCCAATTATTTAACTCATTTTTTTTTAATTCATCGTAGAATTTAATTTATAGATCAATATATACCCCGACTAGAATATTATATTTTCTCGGGGTTAAGCACCGCGCGGTGTACTTTAAATAGCAGCATATCCTCAGGCTGCAGCCGAGAGCCAGCGAGAAAAGCCAATATCTTTAAACGCCATTGTTTCCAGAGTGACCAAAGTGACAGGAGCGAATTAAGGAAAAGCCTGTGACAAAATCCCAAAATTCTAAAAAAAACTTCATTTTTTTTTCGCTTCAATTTTATTCGGCTAAAAACATTGCTGTCGAAAAAACATGTCGATTAATCATGCGCACGTTTCTGTATATGGTCGGAGTCTAACGAACTCGAACTGTTTGTCGCCTGGAAGAATTTTTCATGAAAAAAAAAAAAAAAAATACACACACACACACGCGCGCGCGCGCGACAACATTAACGAGACGAAAAAAGCTCGAAAAAAAAAGGGGGAATCGAACGTTCGACACAGCGATCGATTGCACGGGTCAATGGCGTCGAGATACACGAGCGACGATAAATCCAGAAAGAGAATGAGAATGAGAATGTGTGTATATGAGAGAGAGAGAGAGAAAGAGAGAGAATATGGGCGGTGTAACAACCAGCCGCAGTCTCGAGAGTTGTGCAGAGTTCGCGTCTCGATTATCACGGATTCCTTCCACCGTTGGTAAGCGCCCACAGCCTTTTGCCATTACATATATACACGTACACAGGCATATAAATAAATATATAAATACACGATAGTATACAGATGTATATATAATTTTGTAACGAGTTGAATTGGCGAGCAACAGAAACGCGTATTCGATCGGCTTCGTGAAGAAGTAGCGGTTCACCGCAGGACCTTAAACGGGTGCTCGCTGATTTATCTCTATCTATTCATATACATGTATAAGACCAGCATAGAAATATATAAATAAATATAAATTTATAGATTATAGGTTCGGCCGAAGAAGCTAATTCAACGGATCACGAGACTCCAATAACAATAAAACAACTGGTAATTATAGTCAACGGTATTTTTATGAAATAAAAACGTTAAGATAAAAGTCACTGGTTGTCAATCCTCCGTCGAATCAGAAATCATATAAAGACACGTCGGTGTCAGGTTTCATCTTCGATTAAAGAATCCGGCCACAATGAAACGTCAACGATAAATATACGGAGCGACACTTGGATCGAGCTTCAAATTCACTTTGTTAAAATTGACCTCAAAACTTTTTTCTTTTCTTGAGCTCATTCCGAGTGCAGAGGAATCAAAAATTTCGTAAAATCTTCATTTTTTTTTCTTCTTTTTAATGAAGTTTTAGGTGTTTTTTTTTAATTTGAATAATGTAATTGACGAGCTGGTGTCGCGGGAAAGGGTTAATAATGCTAATAGGTTCTTGGTTGAGTGGTTAGGTGTGTAGTACAACATGGGAATGCAATCTGAGCGTGTCACATCAATATTCATTACGGTGCATCTCTCGTCCGACACGCGGTCTGTACGCGCGTCACACTTATACGTACATTTACTTTTATGTGTAGCCACGACATAAACGTGTGTGTGTGTGTAGATATTCGCTTCGTACAAACGTGTGCACGCCTTTTCTAACGTATATATTTTAGCAGAAGAATAATTTTGCAGCCACGTGCAAGCCAAAAGCGCCGCTGATACTTATACACACACCCGCACCGCGAATGAAAAGGATTCCCGAGCTCTCGACTACGATCGAGGGCCTCGTGCCAGCAGCGAGTGTGTGCTACACGTGTTAAACGTCCACTTTGTACTCACGTGTGCCTCTCAACGTGGCACACACACACACACTCTCTCTCTCGTTCTTTCGTCAATCGAATCACTGCACGCTTGCGGAAAATCAGTCTCCTCGATTCAATCTTCACGAGATCAAACACTCGATCCGAATTCAATTCATTCGGGCATGTGCCTTGTCGAGAATGTTTCTTTTTATCAGAGATTATGAAACGGGAAAAATTGATATTGTTGAGGCGAACCAATCGGTGGAGATAGAAAGTTGAAAGAATTTTAGTCTTCGTGCTTCTCCTCGATGAGTCGATCCTACAAAATTCAATTCAGCAGGAGCTTTTTTTCATTTTTTATCGAATCGTTAACGATATTTCGTTCGATTGATCGAGATTTTGACAAGAGTCTTTTAATTCCAAGTTGAAGTTTTATGTTACAGTTGAATGCATTTTTCTTGATACGTTTTACTCGCAACGAAACGCGAATCCGACCTCGATGAGGATTGATACATATTTTTCTCATTATATATATACTTTTTTTTTTGTTTTTTTGTTTTCTTTATGTGCATTATTATAGTCCTTTCACTTATGCACACACTTTTGTATCCCAAGATGATTACACGTTTCTCCGGGCATATCAAACATACGTAATTTAATCAGCAAAAGATTCGTGTTTTTTTTTTCTTCCCTTTTTTTTTTAATCCTCGGAGTGTGGATAAACTGAATAAACTGCGGAGTGAATTAAGTCATTAAAGAATACAACACGAGCACGCGTGTGTATGTGCGCGATGTATAAATTGTGCGAATTACTTTGCGAGGCCTCTCCCCCCGTTGCACTTTCATTCGCTGACTTTTGCCGCGAGACTCAATTAACGCTCGTTCAAGAAGGACGCGCGCAGCATCGTTTCATTTATTTTTCAATAAATGTGTATCTCAAATTCAGAGCTGAAGTCAGTGGACAATGAAGAAACAAAAAGAAGAAAAACGGGCGATCGACGACTAAAAATTAAATCGCGATGTCGAATTTTTAATTAATTGGATTTATCAACGAATTCCGAAGAAATAAAATCAGCCAAAAATTCACAGATCCAAAATTCGTTTTTTGTCAATTATTCTTTTCAATTAACTGCAGTTCAATATTTTCTGATTCGTTTTTCCTCGGACCGATTTACATCCAAATAAATTTTCTGGAGCAATTTTTTTTTGCTGCTTGCTCGCATCGATTATTTTCTCTCGACTTTTGCGTACGAGCAGCTGATGAGAAGAGCACCGCATGATGTCACACAACATGCAAATATCGAGAGCAATATAATACGCTTACTCCCTGTGGTGTTGGAAAGAGTATATCAGGGATGGATGCGGCAACGCAAGAGATATATATCGTCGTACGAGCGTGGCGAATCAATTTTATGCAAAGGTCGTTTACGATCTCTTTACGCATCGGCTTCGAACGAGGTATACCCGAGTGGCAATTTAGCTCCTCAAGAATTCAACCGGTCGTCATAAAAATGATGAAAAAAATATTTCAATAAAAAAAACCGAAAGAAAAAAACAAAGAAACTTTATAGCACCGACAATCTTTGAGGTTATAACGTGACAAAAAACGATCCTCGTGTCACCTGCCAACGCACTTTGAGCTCATCTCTTCATTTTGAGAAAAACAGCACGAAAATAAAATTTGAAAAAAAATAAAATACGGTTTTACTTTTTCAATTGACGTTTCACGAGAGATTCGATGTATTTCGATCAATTATTATCGACAAAATATGAATATCGGCACTTGACAAGAATCAAATTATCATAAATCAATCGATAAGCGAAACAATAATTTCATCAATTTCGATCGTCGATTACGAAATTTTGTACTTTTTACCAAGCGGTTTTTCAAAAATCAAAATAATATAACAATTCGTATTAGCAGTGAGTCAGAAGAATTTTTTTTTTTTTTTTTTTCATCGACAACCTTCAATCGGAGCATCACGAATCTCAAAGTTTCGAAGAACCGAATCTTTATCGTAACTCTCCGTTGCCATACAGTCATAAGTATGAAATTAATTGTTTAATTGTAGGCTTCGAGGGCATCAGTGAGTTTGATGGGTGAGGAGGCAAAAATTTCCACGAAGTGATCGTTACTGCACGAGAGTGTCAGGTGGAGGGAGAATTCAAAGTGGGTTTGACGGCGGGTAGGGAGGGGGAGGGGGAGGGGGGGGGGGGCGCAAAAGCCCATTTGGGAAGCGAAGTACGAGGATGCGAAAAAGATGAGAAAAAGAAGGGCTGGAGATGTAACACGTCCAAGGAAAGCAAAAAAAAAGAAAAAGAAAAGAAAAAAAAAAGAGTCAAGATGATGGTGTTCGTTCTCGGAACAACTATTTCGGCTCGTTTGGGAAATTAGCGAGCTGCGGTGGCCTCGAAAACATCTCGACAAACGTGTCGTTTGTCGGAGATAAAAGAAAAAAAAGACTTCGATGTTTCAAACTCGTGCCATCGTTAACCAATTTTTGTTTTCTCACTTATTTTCTTATTTTTTCTCAAAATTCCATCACAAGTTAATATAAAAGGGAGGCCTCGAAATGGCTTAATTCATAGGCGAGAACGACACTATAATAGCGCGGATGTATCTGTAGCCATAAAAAGAAGCGAGAGAAGTGAAAGATCTCTAATGTCAAGGTAAAAAACGTAACGACCTCGCGGCGAACATATCTTTCGACGCAATTTCGATTCTAATTAATCGATTTAACTTTTCGAAACGCTCGTTTTATACATTCGATGAAAACTCTTCTCTCGCATTACCATGCTAATTAGCGATTTTTCAATCCCTCGAAATAAGACGCCTCTTTTTTCTTTTTTTTCTTCTTATCCTCGTTTATTCTTCAAGTGGAACCTTTCACTCGCTCAACTTTTGTATCAACGAGGAATGCATAAGCGACAAAATTATGCAAGATCAAAACTCAACGTGAAGAAGTACGCGAATGAGTGCGAGAGGAAAAATGCTTCAGGAATTTTGTACACATTGATTGAACGTCTTTCAGCTTGAAAAAAAAAAAAAAAAAATCGTTTTTTTTCTACTGAATTTCCAAACAAATATTCCTCTTTGTATATTTATCAGGAATCATCATTTTTTTTTCTTTCGAATTTCAATCGTTGCAAACATTAACGTTTTCTGAAAATGAGAATAATAATAAAATGATCGACTTTTAGCAAATGAGTTTGCGTTTATGAACGCTCGATAATCATTTTTATTTATTTATTCGACATTCTATCAATTGAATTTTATTAAATCGCGATAATCACCAGAATTTCTTTTTTCTACATATTTTCACGACCGGATTTTCATATTAGATGAGAAAAAGAAAAAAAAAAATTGAGAGATTGAAGAAAAAGGAAAGCGGAAAACGAATTCTCAGTGCGAATTTCAATTGTAATTGGTGCGCGAGTTGCAATTTGTTAGGAGAGCAGAGAGTCGAGGCAAAAGCGTCGCGACGTCTGGTCTCGATTCATCGTGGCATTTTGCGACGTCGAAAATAAGTCAAAAAGAAATAATTAGATGGAAAAGGAGGAAAAAGGAGTTGAAAACGCTCGGAAGAAAGCTGAGAAAAGCTGTCTGCATGCCGAAGTTATTTTTCATTGGCCAACAGCCAAGGAGCATCGCGCGCGCCGTAGTCGTCCTTTGCCTGCTCGTTTGTGAGCTTCCGAGCTTTCTATATACGAGAGATCCGCAAAAGCATTTTTCCTTCGGGACTGGTAATCAATCCGTCTTTGCCCCGAGGAGAATCCCTTTACGCGAAGTTAAAAAAAAAAAACGGAAATTGGACTGTATTCGAAGCGCCGGTGCGCATGTAAATTTTGAATAAATAATTATTCGGCAGTGATTCAAATTCAAATACAAAATTCGACAAAATTTCAGTTACGAAAGGAAGAAACATGTTTCATTTGATCATTCGATAATTTCATTTTCTTTTTTGCGTTCTACGAGACTAAATTACGAAAGCAAAATAACCTCTCCGAGGTCTGTATTTCAATGAATATTTTTTCACATCGCTTTTTCTGTTTTTTTCGAAAAAGTAAACAAACAAAAAACAAACTATTTTCACTTATTTCGTGAAGATAAGAGAGGATGGCCTCGAAAGCGGCTGTTATTACAGCGCGCTTCTGCTTTCGCAGTCGTGACCGGTTTCCGAGTTTCTTACAAAGTTGCCGGTATAATAACGCGCCTGCTTCCATTATCTCAGCAGGGCAAAAGAATGGCTCGAGAAGCCCTTGTCTCTCAGGGATACTCGATCTGCTGAGAATCATTATTTCTTTTTTTTTTTCGCTTAAACTAACGCGTGGAATTTGAGATTTTCGGTAGCTTTGTGTCTTGGGGAACAACAATTTTTTAAATCTTCAAAATGAATCGAAAAATATTGATATTCGACGGAGAAATATTTCTGTTATATTTTCAATCGAGATGAAATATTAACAGTTTATTATCGTCGTATAAATATTGAGACGAGCCAACTGGCCTGGAATATCGTTGACACCTAGAGCCAGGATCTTATCCACTGAAAATATTGATTTCTCGTATGGTCGCTAAATCTCACAGTGTTGATTGGTCGAGAATAAAACGATTTGAAAAAGGTAGAAACAAAAAAGAGAAAGAGAGAAAAAAAAAGCGAATTGGGAACGAGAAATAAGAGGAATAAGAGGAAAAAAAAAAAAAAGCAGAGAGATAGAGAAGGACGCAGAGAAAATTCAGGCTGCTCACACGTGCGATCGAGCGCGAAACCCGGGTGGGCATATCAGAGACGGGGATGCCCGGGGGTCCCGCGATGTGCACGCTAACGCCCCGCGAGTTTAATACATCGTGCCTTTTCATTCCACTATCCATTTATGTATGAGTGAAAATACATAAATATACATATATACATTCATTTCGGTGTAAATTCTTTAGTATATCTATATATCCATGTATGAGCGTGTATATAAATATACATATCCATAAACGAAGAGCAGCACATATGCTCTTATCTAATCGGCATAACGATGGGTGGCAGAGTGAGAGGGAGAGAAGGAGAGCCAAGCCGTTATCTCGACGTATACACGGTCTACATAACACCTTGGAATCGTAAGGCAACTTGGTGAGGAGGAAAAAATATCGCGAATAAAAAAATATGAGACCGAATCAAAAGAGCAAGTTTTTTTTAAATTTCTTTTTCGAGTTCTTTCGAATGTTTTTTTTTTCTCTCATTGTGTGCGAGTTTGTTTCTTGAATCTTTCTAAAAATATGTGAGATCGGTAGTTCAGTCTTGTTGAGCACGAGAAACATATATTCGTCGATGTTTTCATGTGTATATGGGAAAGGCAAAATTTCGGTGCTTAATTCTATAAGCCCTTCGAGATACCACTTTGGTGCGGTTGCATGTTCGCGAGGAGAGAGAGACTCACGTATATATGCACACACATGAGTAAATGAAACCGCAGCTCGTCCCTCCGCATAGGCGGTTAAATGTGTGGGGCGGCAAAGGGGTCGTGAATTCTGGCGAACTTAATATTTGGTTGGTACTCGGAGAGAGAGAGAGAGAAAACGCGGGACGCCGTCGTCTCTGCCTTGCAAATTTACGGCGTGACGAGCAAAATGAAGGGTTTCACGGAGAGCTAAGAAATAAGAAGAAAAACAATCAACGAATCGAGCTTAGAGCCCTCGGCATCACACAAATCTAAATATATATTGAATGAGACGTTTCGTGTGACCTTCGACATTGATGAGGCTAAACATTTATAATAATCATTTCCGCTACGTCATAATTTCAAAATCAATATCCACAATCGTGATTTATATTTTGGAATAGAATAATTAACATTTCGTTCGAAATTCCACACCAAGAAACCCAACGATCTGACGTTTTCAATTCAAAATCAATTATACGAGAAAACAAAACAATTTCAATATTTAATTCAATAATTTAAAAATAAACAGTTTCAATAATAATTCAATGTAAATAAAAGAAAAAAAAATTTCAAATCAATGAACGTTAGAACGAATAATAGAACCGAGAAAAAAAACAAAATCAAAAATACACCAAACCTACGATCGAACGTCGCCAAAGTTCGATAATTTTCTACCGGAAGAATGAATCTAATCGACGATTTTCTCAAATTTCGAAAAAACTGCAATGAAAAACAGCATGTAAAAAACGAAATTCGAACCAAAACCTCAAAACATCTTGACGGTTATTTCGAGTGTGTCTATACAGTCACGCGATTTGTCACCCACATATCTTCATGATGTTGCATGAGTATGTGCGTTAAAAAAAAAAAAAATAAAAAAATGAAACTGTGGTGTACAAAAATAGTCGAGGGAAGAAGAGACACACATGTAGGATTACACGAAAATATATATACATATATAGACAGAGAGAGAGAGAGAGAGAGAGAAAGAAAAAGAGAGATTGAAGCAAGGGATGCTGTGGTGAATCGGGGTACTACTACCTCAGTGGTGGAGCCGTGACCGTTCATCTTGCCGTCACCTCTGGTACCACATTACCACCAGCTTCGGATGCGCTTCGTTGCTCCGTAGATCGTTCGTGAGATTCCCCGTCGACGTATTCTTTTACCCCTTTTGCAAAACATCCATAAACATAGATATATGTATATATATATAGGTTTTATATAAGCACACACTTGTAAGCCGCAGAGACGCGACGATCTCACGAAAATTTACGAACGATTATTTTTTTCACTCGCGATATACGGAGCATCTTCGGACACACACACACAGAATAACACACAAATGTATACGTGTATATATCCGTGTATATATTTAAGCACTCGGAGTTTAAAGGCTCAAAGCTCACTCTGAAGAATGTATCCTGTTTGCTCTCCTAAAGTCTCATTCTAAGCCGCTCTCTCTTATTATCTTTTTTCGCCACTATTTCTCTCCCCCCCGTCTCACCCTCCCCTGAAATACTGAGGTAGTGCAAATCGTTATTTGGCTCTCTTTTTATACAGCTTCTCTCTTAATAGCAGCTCGAGATGAAATCTCTCTTGTGCTTCTCTCGATCCAAAGGTCTTTCGTGCGGTAGGTGTATGCAAGAGGAGCAGACGCGGAGAGGACTTTGCAGTATGGCCAGAATTATCGGCCTTCTTGGGTCAAGGCCACGACACCTTGCCCATTCATTTTGGCACTCTCGCTCTTTGCGTCTGCCGCATCAAGCCATAAAATCGTCCTGTATACAACGTTAGTCCGCCTCATGCACACTTAGTTTTGCGTTTTATTATTATTTCTTATTATTTATGGTGCGCGAACGCGAGATGCAGAATTTCTAATAAATCGAGATCTCTGTGCTCGATTACTCCGAGTGATAATTTATCGACGAAGAATCTTTATTCTGTTGTATATCGATCGTTCCGATCTTGCGATTAATATCGCGGAGTGAAAAAATAAAAAATAAACATTAATAACGGGTACGTGATTCCGTGTTTTTATTTTCTTTTCTTTCTCGAGGTACTTCAAATGGGCGAGAAAGTTGTCACTTCCTTCGATGGCACTACAAACACACCTGAAATTTCCTTTCAGACCTCTCTCTATTCATAAGACTCTTTCGTTTTCCATTCAGGAGCATTTTTTTATTTTTATTTATTCGCGCAACGAAACACGAGGCGAAAATTTTACTCGAACTCCACGAGGTCACTGTGTTACTCGATTCGCTGTCACTCGCTCCTTTACGCACTATCCATCCGCAGAGAGCACAAGAGTGTTTCGAGAAACGAAGAATTTTGGAAAAAATTCTCTAAATTCAAAGATCCATTAGTTTCGAGATAAATTCGTGAGCACACGAACGATTAGTTTGCAACTTTATCATCGAAGATTTACGAAAATGATTGAAAGCCACGAATTCTTAAGCGTATAATCGATGAATTTAATCAATGACGTGATCGAAACGAAGCCTCGAGGTCACAGATTTCGAAACCGTAATGAAAACGCGAAAAGTTTGAAAAACCGAATCCCGAAAACCTTGGTGACACGAATGAATGAGTCTGAATGAAAAAAAAAAAAAAATTCTTGACAAAACGTTGAGAATTACGAAGCCAAAAGTTTCATTACTCGGCGCTACTTTTTAGTGGTCGTTTGACGATTTGAAAAAAAAAAAAATGCTTCTTCTTTGATACTTTGCCACGTCCACCGCGTCGGAGCGCTCTTCGCGGACTGGATCCGGCGAGAGATGGTTGCGCGCGCGCGAGCTACGTTCGCGGGCGCGAGACCGGAGCTTTGCCGCTATCTCCTCGGTGTACACACTTGCGTTCATATATTTATATATGTTTTACCAGGTATACACACGGCTTGAAGCAACCACGTACGGACACCCCACAAAGCTACGTTTTCCGGTTGCCCTTCGATGTCTACGAACGCACTATAAAACTATCCTCCACTATCTTTGATATCCATCATCCAATATCTATTTATTTTACTAGTAATTATAATTACGAGGCGGTTATTATTAAATCCAATTATATCGCCTATATCCACGACACGTACATGTATAAATCATTAATTGCGTAATAACTGCTCCGCATACTGGAGAACCAGTTGTTTCTTTTTTCTAAGCTCGGTATTGATCAAAGAAACAATATAAAAGTCGTGGAAAAATGAAAAAAATAATAATCATTTCATTTCTGTGCGAAAATCATATTAAAAAAATGATTTTATTCATTGATTTTATTTTTATTCGTTTCGTTATTGAAGGAGTATCAGAATTCAGCGTGCGATTGCTCGACTTTGGCATGAAAACTAATAATTTTCGAACGAATGTCAAGCTAATTTGAGAATTGAAAAAAATCATTTTTCCAAAATGAATAATTGTTTCGTCAGATCCAAGAAATCAGATGCGAAACGTTAATATTTTGTTTTTTTTTTTTCGTCCGAAATGAGGACAAAATTTTGTAATAAATGTAAATCCAGTACATCGAAATACGAAAAAAAAAGGACACGAGAAATTATATTCCAATTCAGTTTCATGAGCGCACCCTTATAAAATTGAAAAATGATAATAAACAGAAAAATCTTCGATCTGTAGAAAAATTAAAAGTCGTGCCGGTTACCGAATTGGACTTACGCAAAAATAGCAATTTCTCGTTTTACATTTATACATGATGAAACAAATATAGATCCACGGTTAGATATATATTTGATTTCGAGATACGAGATTACTGACCGATCAGATTACCATCGAGAAAAGGATATGAGAAGACGATAGGCCACACACAGACACGTATATCTATAGATAGATATATACATTCACACACTTCTATCGCGATACATATATGTAAATAAATGTATCGACGAATATATCTATATAAAGTAAAGAAAATAGCGAGGCTCGTGCTGCTGCCCCTATCTCGCTCCGATTTCCTTTATTTATTTCTCCACTTTTGCCGATCCTCTTTCTCCCTCATCCGTTCATTCATCTCTCGTCTTTTAGTTGGTCTTTCGTGATCCCACAGGGAGAGAGCGCGGGCGATTGCGCCTATAAGTTCTATGGATCGTGTATATATGTATCTATGTCGATGGGATCCCGTTATTACGTAGATCAGTTACGGGACGAGCACGAGATCGACTTGATTTCCCTTCCGTGTCGCTCGGGAAAAACATTTGATCGTAAAAAGCCTCACGGAAAATAACCGATGATATACACGTATAAAATAATAATTATAAGCTCGTGTACGAGTATTTGCATAGAGAACGTAATTGCTTGAATTAAGAGGAAGCATAAAAATGAGGGGCGCGCACACCTCGGTGTGACGTGGGGATTAAAATTCTCATGGAAAAAAAATCTATGTGAAATCATTTCGAAATCTTTGATGATGAATATAATTTGAATTATTTATTTAATTTGTATCTCTTAATGGTATTTTTTAAACGATTTGTATGTGTGCTCGAAACATCGATGAATATTGAGGCTCTGGATATTGATACCGAGCACCGAATAATTTATCCGGAACGACTCCTGTTTTCCCCAATTAACTTATTTGTGTCAACACGAAAGACCGAGAGGAAAGAAAAACTTTAAGAACATCTATAATTAAATTAGAAAATTGAATTTTTTTATATTCAATTGAAAATTCCTCACGAAATTAGTTAAAATGACAGATAAATACTGCTGTTTTGCCCCAACCGTAAATTCGGTTTTTTATTTCTTCTTCTCAATTGGAATCGTCGTATTCGTGGAGATGAACGGTCCTGGGTCGGGTGAGCGCGCGCTTCTCCTCGATCTCCCGACTCGGCAGATCTTCCCCAGCACTTATTTACCCGGTCGTTTGCAAAGCAACCTATCTATGTATGTAAACTTTGGTATGAGAACGGGGAAGCGAGGGGGAAAGAGAAAAGACTCTCGCACCTGATGTCAGGCTCGTTCATCTCGTTTGGCATGAGTGTCGCGCGAGATCATCGGGAGAAAGAGGGAAACATAAGAAGACAAAGATAAATAGAGAGAGAGATTTCGCGAAGAACTCAGTCACATAATAGACGACGTGGAGTCTCTCACAACTGGAGTTTTATCGGGATATGAGAGAAGATACACTCGCAACATATATAGTATCAAAAAGAGATCTCTCTTCTACACTTTGGTAGTGTTTCACGCTTTCCTTCGTCTCTCCGTTCTTCGCATCTCTCGCACGCATTTCTTCCTTTGCACTTTTCTCTATCTTTCTCTTTCTATTTTTCTCGTTCTTCACCTCTTTCGTCATTTCTCTCTCTCTCTCTCTTACTCCTCCACTTCTGCATCCTTTCGTTCTCTCTTTCTCTCTCTGCCTTTTTCTTAGCAAAATGAAGAGTTCTCTCTCGACGAACTTGCCGCCGGTTTACCCGGTTCTTGTTTGCCTGTTTACGATCCTGGATGGCCGAAGATCTTGCCCCCGGTGTATATATATATGTTTATATGTACGATCCCGTACGTATACCGCGAGAGAAGAGTACCCAGGTATGGTATTCCCTCTCGCGCTTTGTGGCCATGTGATGGCCTGAGTCTCGCGAATCTTCCTCTCGCACTCCTCTACCTCTCAAATCTTTCTCTTCTTCTAAATCTGCTTCTCTCTCATTTTCATTTTACTACACCTCTCCCTCACTCCCTTCTTCTTCTCCTTCTTCTTCTTATTATTATTATTTTTCTCTCTTTCTCTTGGTACTCTTGGATTGTAGACTTGATGGCTACGAGACGTGGAATCGCCACTCTCCTGAACCAGCTATCTCTCCCGGTGAGCAACGGAGCGAAGAGACCGGTGTGCTCCTGTTTGGCTCGCCGCAGGGACGGTCGATGTACTCTCTCGTAACGCATACATCTTACAGAGATGAGCTCTCATCCCTCCCCCCCTCTCTCTATCTCTCTGTATTTCTCTCATTCTCACGTTCTATTGTGCGATTACTTTTTCATCAAGGCACACCCTTCGATTCAGTCATCAAGAATCGATCGTTCTTTCATTCGTCAAATTTGACAGGTGATAGAAGTTCAACGACAACGAACGTTCAAGTACCGTTGTTCACTGGATTATGGACCAGGGAAATAAGGAGAAATAATTAATTAACGTTCTTTGATAATAAAAGTGAAGATCGACGTATTGAAGTGTCTTATGATCAACGTACTTTATATTCCTTCGGGGAAACGAGAGTTAACGCGAAAAAATTGTATGATCGCTGGGCCCACGTCAGCATCTTTTCGGTTAACAAGAACGTTTCACCTGGACTTTTCGACCCTGACTCTCGTCTCATCTTTCGGTCTTTATTACTTCTTTTATTTTTCTTCGTTTCTCTCCCATTCTCTTTCTGGCATATTCTCATCCTAAGAGTGATGAGAGCAGCGAGATGAGATCCGAAACTGGACGAAATACCTTGCACCATAAATGGACCTGGAACGTTACGGTTCTCTCGAACATCTCGCGGACAAGAGATTGTCCCCGATAATCGAGATGGCAGTGTCTCCTCGTGTAATATGTATTCGCTGTCGTCGATTATTAAAAATCACTCCGACGCTTTCGAGGGGTATCGAAATAGCAATTTTCGCAGCGATCGTTTATTTTTTTTTACTGAAGTCTCTGGACTCTTGAAATTATGGGAATTTTTTCTTGGCATTTTCAGGATCGATAAGAAACTTGGGATATTTCGAGCTCGCAAAATCTTCGCTGAATCAATTAAAACGAAAACTAAAAAGCATTAATCGGTGAATCGTTTAGAGAAATATATTTTAAAAATCGTTGTTTTATCGAACCCGATGAAAGTGAAAATGAAATAATAATGTATGAAACTGTCAAAAAATATCAATCGCTAAGCTCATAGAAGAGCCAAGAACACGAGAGCACGTGATTTTTAACGTCTCGAAGATTCTCGTATCAATTTCAGGGAAGGGTGACGAGAGAAGTATAGAGTCTCGAGAAATCGTTCGATCATCGTGAACGCGATTTCGTGCTCAAGACGCGAAGCCACATGTTCGAGATATACGTATATATACGAATGCAACTCGTCACCGCGGGTGATATGAAAAAATTGGAATCGTTCTCGACGTTTGTGAGCAACGAGATAATAATCGAAGCACAGCAAAATCAGAAAAATCAAAGTCGAAAAGATAAAGATTGTTTATTGAACTAAGAGAAACATCGTTAGCCTTGATATCGCGTTCGTCGAAGCGTTAAAAACTTCGATTGTTGTTAAGCGTGTCTGAAATTGATTACAGACTGTAATCATACACGCGATTCCAAAGACAAAAGAAAAAAAAACAAAGTTCAATATAAAACACATCGAAATACGAGTTTCCAAAATGTTCATACAAATAGTCCCTTTCACGATTCATAATCTCTCGTTTTATTCGCTATCGTGTGATAAATTGAATGAAGTTTAAAAAATAATACGTATGTGAGAATTAGTTATAAGTAGCGGATAAAATGTAAGGTGAACGAGTGCGAGGGTAACGGAGCAACGGAGCTTCCCACAGAGGCTCGCCCCTCTTCGATAGCTATGCCTCGTTTTACGATCCGAAGCCACATTGTTTCACGATGACATCGATACGCTACCGTTTCGTCGAGCACGCCGATACGTTAGTGCACCTGGACAACGAATAGACTTCTGACAATGTACACAGAGGGTCCTAAAAGTTGAGATCGAGATTCGGTGGATTGATAGATGATGAAATTCTGAGTACAAAAGTCCTTGACAATTTTTCTGTCCGATGCATAGTTAGTGAGATATCAATTGACCAGCGACGACCAATCCGATGAGCTGCTCAACGAAGCGAAGAGTGGGAGAAGCGCGCTCCGCCCACTGTCTCTCGATGGATTGGCCATGGCTGAAACGAAGAATATCTCACGAACGGTTGATGCAAATGAAAAATTTCCAATAACTTTTTTCTCCAGAATTTCAAGATCAAACGACTCGTCGAGGTTTCAGTAAGGCTTTTGGGACAGCCTGTGTGTACACAGGCTCTCTAAAGTTTCTTTACTCAGGGCGAGAGAGCGTATCACGGTGAGTAAAGACTCTCCGATCACATACGACCAAATAAAAATGTGTGCGCGGGCAAGTCTCGTACACGGACAAAATAAAGTAAAAGATAAAAGTATCTGGCCAGTTAACGCATTAGTAGTCGAAGTCCGCGTGACCTGAGTACACGATGTCGCGGGCGCGAGTTCAAGGAGACGCACCACCAACTCTATGAACATATATACATGTAAAGAGAAATCCGCGACAATCTCGAACTCTTGCTCTACACATCCCAGCTTCAAGTATCAAACAATCCGTATCCCCCCCCCCCCCCCATGATTCATTCGCTTCGAAATTAGATACGTAATTTTCTCAATCTCGTATTCGATTGGAGCAATAAAATTCGAGAAGCTTTTTCTCAACATTTCGTGACGGACAAGCATCACAAAATTGGAGACATAACATATGAAATAAAACTCCGCTATAGTATTACGTCATGATTCAGAAAATGCTGACAGAGAAGATCAGCATCTCCGAATGGAAGGTAAACCGAGAAGATTGCATCGAAGGACGCTGAGTAGAAGAAAACCAGCCGTCTCGAAATTCCTTATTCATGATCCTAAATCGTTCGCTCAGAAATAGAAGTACAATCGTCAGAAGATTTAAGGCTTTTCGAGCATTCATGAAAACCCGACTGAAAAGGGTGCTAAGGAACAGCTGATCCAACGTTAAGTGCACTGATACTCGGGATTTCCGGTACTTCAGAATCATCAAGTTAGAGTATCAAAGATTTTAAGTAAAGAGAATCTGCCAAGTTCATCATTCCGACTGTGAGGAAGTTCCATGCAAACGGGTGTGGTGTGTAAGTGTGCATTAGAAGGCAAACGTTCTTGGCACAGCTATTTTTTTGTGTTGTTGTTTTATTTTATTTTCTTCAATAGTGCCTTCTCTCGGAAAGGGTCGTCGCGCTTCGTTCTCCCTATCTCTGTCTCTTTCTCTTGGCAAATGTGTTCGAGTACACCGGGATGTTGGGTCGTCGTGGGGCGGCGTCGAGCAGAGCAACGGTCGTAGGGATGAGAAAGAGAGGAAAGAGAGAAGCTGGTGGTAAGATGAAGGCACGAAGAAGGTAAAGCCAAGTACAAGTAAGGCTCGTGCCCTGCCCGGTGACTGAACCCACACCGGGCAGGCAGGCAGGCAGGCAGGCAGGCAGGCAGCTTGAGACCAACGGAGTAACAGCACACAAACCCCGAGAATCTGAGCTCCCTCTGTGGCCTCTCTTGCAATCCTGGTATATAAACACTCATACACGTGAACACACATCCACATATATGGCAGACATTTACACGGAAATACGAGAAGAGGCAGGCTAAGAGCGAGACTACTAGTCAGCGACGAAACCCGAGGAAGAAGCGGCATCCTCGGCTACAACGTGTCCTGGATATCAGACTTCAAACACGAAGGGCTCAACAAAACGTCAAATTTCGAAGAGTCCAGTCCTCAACGATATTTCTCTCCGATTGATAATTACTGGGATATATTTCATCATTGAATAACCAGCGAATTCCAAATGCTGGAGAAAATTATCGTAAGATGAGAGATTGATCAGTTGATGGGAGATGAGCCAATGAGTGGCTGATTTCCCATCAACTGCTCATCGGACTAGAAACTGCTCGAAGACTTTTGTCTTCAGAATTTCTTGATTTACTTGCCACATGGAATGTTTTGACACGAATTACTGACCACCTGATAGATTTTCTTATATAAAAGTCTGATTGTGTTATTTCTAGTACGCAGGGCGTATACGCCGAGTGTAGGTTTGTGTGGATAGAGTCTCTCGAGGTTAACATCATCTCTTGTACCGTACTGAAAATTGGAATGAGAAGATCTAGTGGAATCTCCGGCTACTTGTTAGCCAGTTAAATGTTACATGCTCCAGTACGTATTATTCAGGATACGAGGTTACATAAGCACACATCATTTTCTGAAAGTGAAGAGATGGCATGTGGATCCTTTTTACATATCATTAACGAGCTGGACTGCCACTACCCGGTTTGTCTGGTTTCGTTTTCACGAAAAAAAAAAAAAAAAAAAGAAAAACAGTCGCTTTCTGTGATTAATTAGAAAGTAAACTCTACATAAAACTTTGATGTTGCGAATGAAATAAATCTATAAAGAGTCAATGCATGTTCCATTGAGATAAAGCGCAGCGGTATTCGTCACAGTTTGCAACTAATCGTCATAATTAGTTGGACCAGGATTCAAGCGATAAAAAAAGTTAATCCGACGTTTTAATTTCTTCTTCTTGCTTCTGTTTTTTTTTTTCAAATAGAAAGCACGTGTGAGAGAGTAGTTTTTTTCAAATGGCCAGTATTTACTTTATTTTTATTTTTTTTTATCTTTCGGAAGGTCAAAGCAAGCAGATTTTTATGCCTGTCGGCGTATCTCGTACCAAGAATTTTTCGGTATAATTTACGAAGAAGAGCCGCGGCGCTCATAGAGTGCACGTGCGCCCAACAAGCGTACAAATTCTCGGGTTTCCGTTTAACCAGACGGAGAAGAGAACTGCACTTTAAAGAAGCCCGCGAGAGTAGCTTGGACTTCGTGAAAACGGGGTTAACACTTCAGACTCGACTCAGCCCTGGTGAAACACCGGTACTCACATCTTGGCTGGTCATAACAATGTGACGAATGTACAAAACTTTCGAAATTCGAATAATAATCATACTCTGAATAATAAACAGCGAAAAAGTATTTGGATTAATGATGAGAAAAATTGTCTTACCTTGTCCTCGCAGGTTTTGTGGCAAGTGTACTTGCAAACTGTCAAAATAACAAAAAAAAACTCGTTAAAGTATATATATTTAATAATTATTCCATTATTTTATTTATACAAATGATCGACCAACTTTACTTGAAAAAAAAATATATTTCAACAATTTAATTGTATTGTATTCGGTTGAAAACAAATTACAAATTATTCAAAGTTCATATGGTCAATTGAATGTCCAGAAAATGTTTTGAAGTTATCAAATTCAATAAATAAAAATGAGCAACGAAACTTTGGAGACATGATATTTTTAATTTCTTCGAAGTAACGGAGCTTAATGGAAACTCCAAGCCAAACTTTGAGGGTAAATGAAGGAGAGATTTTTTGTTTACCAACTGCGGGATCAAGAACGAAACTTTTATCGTGAATTCGATGATAAAACAGTTTCATAAGTAGAAAACATCCTGATCGACTTACCTCTGCAGCAAGATGCCTGTTTGATCATGGATTGGTGACAAAGATGGCATGGTCGTGATCTCCGCAGTTGTTTGGTACGAAACACGTGACATTGAGGCTCGAACTCACTCTGCAATTAGCGATAAGAATACGACAAAGGATTAGCACAAACGTTCTTCATCATTACTCATTTTCCATTAATCATACGAAATAATAATAATAATAGTAATAATAATGATTAAGATATTTGCGTATTTATGCAATTTATAAATGTCTTAGATCGCAGATATTAAATTAGCCCAAACGAGTGTTATCGGGTTTGAACTTTGTTCAAACAGGCGCCGCAGCGTCTCGACGCCGTTTGATTCGACGGACACTGAATTAATGTTTCCGCAGCTTTTTCAACTCGATGACTTTCTTTTCTCGTAATTTGAAGAAAAAACAGATCGATTTTCTTCTGTTTCGGGTCAACCTGTGATAAGCGACTAATATGTATACTTCAACTTTTTATTGGAAATGAAAAACATAATTCGAAATTTTTCGACGAAGGCATGTTTCAAGCTCCCCACACACATGCCTTAGAAAAGACAGAATCTGAAAAAAAATTCATCAACGATGCAACCCAATTTCCAAAGTTTCTGATCGAGTAGAAAAAAAAAAATTTGTTCAAACACTGCATGGGGGGATCGTGCACGTATATCTGCAAAACATCATCGATCCAGGATTTTCTTTAGTTTAAAAACGTAATGGCCAGAATGATAAAAAGCCTCGATTTTGTTATGCGGATTTTATGCAAAACAACTGTTGGCGGTGATGATGTATGATCGGCTGAACGAAACCATACTGCCTTGGTAATCGTTTGTACCGATCGTGACGCGAGAACTTGAACTAGGATCGTATATCATACAGCTAAAATAATAAACACAGTTTCGCACGGATGATTGGGCCAAAATGCATGGAACACCCGAAGGAATCAAAAAGCTGCATGACGCGGATGTTGGTCGGGTAAGGATCAACGAGATGATGAAAAAAAAGAGACAAAACGGGATGTCTGAAGAGTCACAGCAGTCTGGGGAAAGAAAATGGACTTCTGAACAATCGCGAGAGCTAAGGATACGACATGAGCGACTGCTACCAAAAAATAGCAAATTCTTGTTTTTTTAAAAAAAAAAAATTTTCTTATTGGAATCCATTTTGTTCCGTTTCGTCTCGATCTTTTCTACATTTTAAAATTCTATTCGAGAGGTTCGAGCGGAACGCGATGGTGTGTTCACGCGTTATTGCGCGAGGCACGAAGAGATATATAGGGGACGAAGAGTTGCGCCCCCTCTCAGTATTCTTATGTACTTCTGTGGCTGTGATGGCAGGCAGCGAAGAAGGCCAGGGTTCGGTATGCGAAGTAATGCACGTGAGGATAATCCTAGCTCGAGCCTGAGGCGCGCTAGGATTTTAAGATGCGCGGCTCCGATTACACGCACGCGATCCACGCGCGCTCGCTCGCGAGTGTTCGCGCTCGCGCGCGGTCGAATTCACCGCGCAGTCAACTCGAATGCATTCTTCCATCCTTTCATTTCATTTGGCTACCTGGGAAGCTCTTTCTCTCCTCTGTTAAATCCTATCCGTATATATACACACATTTGAGCGCTATTCTTCTGCTTCTAGCGCGCTTTCACCTCTCTCCTTTGGTTGGGCACACACGTTCAGCCTTATCTCGAGGAGCTCGCACGAGCGAGAATATTACCAGGAAACAAAACGCGAAAAAAAGAAACAGGGAGAAAAAAAAATGGAGAGGAGCAAGATCGATCGAGGATCTTGTGCCGTGAGCAGGCTGTATATGTCCAAGGATTCCAAAGAGCGCGGAATTCTTCATGAAGATTTATTCGCAGCACCCTCTATGACCGTAATGTTAAGAATTCTTCTTCCATAATTCGATTATCATCATTGATATTGTTTATACATTGTAAACCCGCATATTCCGCTCAACGTTGAAATACTCTCGAGTTTTATGAGCTCTGGTCGTTACTACTACGAGCTACTATACGACCCGGATGCTTCGCGGGCTCATAATTCTTGACAGAATTCCTATTTTCGATTTTATTCTTCCTCCAACGGACAAAGTTCTGAGTCAAACGAACGGTGCGCAAGAGCTCGATACGACTGGTTCTCTACTTCTCTTGTAAACAACAAGAAAGTACATATATCTCAATCTGGTTGAAAAATGAAGCGTATTATTTTAATTAGACGTTTCGTTTTGAACGATTCCGTAATAGAGATGCTTCGTCGAATCGGAAAATCATTGCTCCAGGTCGTTCGGAGGGGGGCAAACGTGAAAGATAAAAAGTAAAATTCAAAGAGGATGGGGATCGTGAAGCGATCGTAAAGAAATATATGGAGTACATATTCTAAGCGAGAGAAGCGCGAAGGAAAGACCGTGGGATAATGATGTTCGCGGCGTGCAGCAGCGTTATACGAGTCGTCTGGCCAGAGAAGAGATTGGAACGGGTTCGAAGTACTTGTTCGAGATTTTCGAGTGCGTTCCTCAAGTGCGTTCGAACATGCTTCCTTGTCCGAGGATACATTATTTTCAACACAGTCATCATATATAAAACGGATATTTTGCGAGAGTTTAAATACCGTATAGATGTTTAGCCATTTTTCAATGATTGGCAGTGTGCCTCGTTGATGGGACTGTCGGAGAAGTTGAAAAGATCGTTTAAGATGTGAATCACTGATGTTTTTCTTCGGTTTGTTGGATCGCCAACGACTGTCCATTTTCATGGCTTATTTCAATCGGTTTGCATAGACAAGAAGAAGAAGAAGAAGAAGAGAATGAGAGAAGAATCTTCTGTTTAAGGATAGAAAGAGATATTATATATCGAGCACGACGAAAAAAAGAGGCGAACAGAGACTCGCTTTGTCAGAGAGTTCTTCACTGATGGATATAGCTCTGTTACTCGATTTTTTTACTCGCTTTTTTTTATTCACGAACTTTCCATCTCTCTCAGTGATGTTTGCGCTTTGGTTGAACACGTGAGAGACTCCTCGGTATGTATAGGACCAGCACTGGGCTGATACCAACATCAGGGAACACCAGCAATGTACTTGGACTTGCATTAACCGCGGACACGAGCTCGCGAGCTCTCAGATACATACAGACAAAAGGCTCGAAAGAGATTCTTCCTCTCTCTTTGCAAATGTCGATTTTCTCTGGATCTTTTGCGCCATCCTCCTCTTCACATCATCCCGGAACGATCAAAGCGTAGCTTTTATCTTTGAGAAAGACTACGAAAGGATTTTGCATCGTTACCCACACGAAAAGAGATAGATTCTATACTCGCACGGGGTCGGAAGAAAAAACGATAAAAAAAATATCGATTTCACCGTCTAGACAAATATTTTAATGATCGAATCTCGTCTTGTCAAGTGAAAAATTAACATTTCTTATTTTTACAGCTTATTTCCTTTCGATCGATGAGATCTGCCGCAGTCACAATTTTAAAGCGAGTGTTAAAAAAAAAAAAAAAAATGAAAAATCATAAAAATCAAGTAAATAAAGTTGTAATACTCGAACGATTCATAGATTAAAATCACTTTTCTGAGATTTCAATCGATCGAGCCTCAATCACGATCGACGTTCATCAATTTACCATTTCATCATTTTTCTTTTTTCTTTTTTTTTCTTCCTGTTTCCATTCTCGATTTATATATACGGTACTCTCGTTGGCACACTGGCGCCGCTACCGTTCGTCGCGGTAATGGGATTTTTGCATCTCTCACGAGGAGCACGTACGACGTTACTCATTGTATTCTAATCTCTACTGGTGTATACAGTGATACAAAAGTTACGTCACGAGGTCGATCCTACATATACAACGTGTAATGTACGAGAGGCTCTCGCATTAATAAATGCTAATCGGCCAAGAATCTTGAATCCACACACAGACACACACGCACGCATATATATAGAGCTACATATAATAATAGCTTGGTAAATTGTCCCCGTTCCAGCTACCGATCGTCGATTTGCCATTCATTGAGGCCGAACAATGCACTTCGACAAGGATGGAATTATTGTCGGATGAGATATTAAAAACAGAAGAAAAAGAAAAACGAAAGAAAAACAAAAACAAATCAAAATAATAATAAAAAAAAAAAATCGAAAATCTCAACGCGTCTCATAAATTTATGGTTTGAGCTCGATTCGGTCTCACATGGAAGAGTATACTCGGATGAAAAATATGAATTATTTATGACCCAGTGAAATAGAACTGCTTTGAATTCGACCTCCATTCTCCTACTCCGATGCCAGAGTCCCATTTTCTTTTTTTTTTTTTTCATCATCCTCATCACCGTAACACTCGTAACTAATCATATTTATCACTCGATAATTAAGGCTCTTAGGATCATTTAATCTCTCGAGGTTGCTGTGGAATTCGAACAAAAAAGAAAAAAAAAATGAAACATGGATATAATCGATCCTAACGTTTCCGTACTTCATCACCTTCGATTTATCGTTTGATTTACCTGCCGGTTATCGTTCCCACTAGAATTCCCGTATCCTCTTACATCATTCCACAGATATATAAATTCTCCGGCAGAGTCAACGATTCAACTCTTCGTAAAAAAAAAAAACGAACAAAATATTAGTGTCAAAATAACGATCGTGAATGACCCGGTTCATAAAGTTTTTACTCAACGAAATCAAATATTTCATTGATAACCGATCATTTTTACTACTGTCATGAAAAACATCACTGCAGTGAGAAAAAAAATTTGAAATTGTGGCGAACAAATTAAATTGGTTGATTCAACAAAACTTTTGTTTATTCAACGATATTTTTGTTGTGGTGAAAAATTAAGTATTTGAATGAACCAAATTTCGTTTGGGTTAACAAATTTCATTTTGTTCGCCACGATTCGTTGAACCAACAAAAAAATTTGTTGAACCAACAGAAAATTTGTCGAACCAACAAAAAATTTGTTGAATTTACGAATTCATTTTTCTCCACTGAGAAATTTGTTGAATTTACGAATTCATTTTTCTCCACTGAGAAATTTGTTGGTTCGACAAATTTTCTGTTGGTTCAACAAATTTTTTTGTTGAATATCAATTTGTCTGAGCTATTTTATGCCCGCAACGCCATAAAGTATACTACGCCTTTCATCGTTCGTCGTATTCGAATCGCGCTCCAGCAGCGTAAAAATGACTCACGACAAATGTCTCATTGTTTTTCCTTGGCCCAGAAGAAGGAGGAATGACGTTCTCAAAAAATCCCGAAGAAAATCGACCCACGAACAGCACTTTTCACGAGGGTATGTCGAGCATTTGAAGATTGAAAAAGACAAAAAAAAGGTGGTGGAGGGAGGGAGGGGGGAGGGGAATACTCAATAAATATCCGACAAATGGGTAAAAGTTGCAGGATCGTGAAATATTATTCCTATCTCGAGTGTTTCTATGCCTTGGCTGTCGACTCGTGTTGGATATAACGGCGTGATTGGTGGGGTAATTAAGCGTGACACCCGCCAACATAATGTACACAAAGTCGGATGCCGCGATTGCCCGGAGAGATGCGATCGTTATATTGAATCGCATGTATGTACGTACGTATATGCATAATAATCTACAGGCATACTAATAATCGCGATCGTGAATCATCGGTGAGATTTTTTTGCGTACAGAGTTCGCGTATACATCATGATGCCGCGGTACGATTTGTTGGCAAAGAATTAAAAAAAAAAAAAAAACGAGTGTATACCAGAAGCGCGGAAAGCGGATATTAAAAAGAAAAAGAAAGACAGAGAGAGAGGAATAAAAAAAAAAAACAAAATGAGGAGAGAAAAAAAGAAACGACGAGAGTTCGAACGTGGAGTCCCTGGCGGTTATAATGACAACGTCTCTCGTTCCTGCAAGGACTATCGCGCATATATGAGAGCACGAAGGAATCTTGTAGATCTTGGGCGAAAGACTTGTAAGACTCTTGGACGATGTAATAAGTACAAGTACGCGATATTACCGAGGATATAGATAGATGCAGAGCTGGTTCGAAGATTGGCAGAGAAAAGGGCGTTGGAAGAGGGATCCGTAGACGTTAATTTGTGTCCAACCGAGCCGTTTTGTTTGTGAAAAAGATAATGAAAGCCTGGCTAGTACTTTTTTTCATTTTTATCCATTTTTCTTACATTCTTTTATTTTTTTAATGGAAAGAAACTTTCCGATAGCCATTAACCATCCTCAGGTAGCTCTCCTCCGTGTATTACCCCTTAGAATCCAATAAAAATAAGAAAAAAAAACGTAGAAAGACCGAAAGCTCGACAAGAAAATCCCGAGCAGTCTACCGCGGACTACACGCCAGAGAGAAAGAGGGAGAGAGAGAGAGAAGAAAAACTCTAGTAGGAGGATTGCGAAACACGGAGCTCGCCTCCTGTATTACTCTGCGGTAGCAGGCTCGTATCTTTAACCCAAACGATTTATATATCTCTTCCGACAGAATATCAGAACACCTACGCTCGCCAAAGATTTACGGAATTTGGTCTTTTAGCAAAATAAAAATACCCATTTGCCTTTCAATTAAAACGTTTCCGCAACCGTTTGATTTCTCAACCCCAATTCATTGGTCAAGTCTCCCATTTCAATAACTTCTGCTCAAAAGTAACGTTGATCAAACATGAATCGTAATTAACATTGCATTGTTTTTCGTACACTGAGAAAAAAAAGTTATTGGAACAACGAAATCCCTCATTATGGAGTGCCAATAAAATATATGATCATCATAATGTCATAAATCATTGAACGAACACATACATTTTTTATCAGACTGCACGTTCATTCTGCCAAAGAAATGTGCATTTCAATCGACGAAACTCTTCCAATAACATCAATTTTTATTGAATCAACCATTTTTTTTTCTCTGTGTACCACCAATCCAATGAGTAGAGTTTTCTTTATTCATTTCATTTAAGTCGAAAGCGAAGAATGGCAAGAAAAATGGAGGCTCTACTTAGCCGCTAATCCGATGAACCAATGAAAAATGAGCCAGTGATTTATCTTATTATTAGCCTCATCTATTATTACGATGATGTTAAGGATGTGTTATTATCCGCGCGTTAACGATGTACACAGATATATATATATATATATATATGTATATGAATAGATAAATGTGCAGTTGAGATGCTGCGCGCTCTTTTCTCCTGAGTTCACGGAATGTCAGTTCGCAACGATCGAGCTCTTGAGAGAAGATTAAAAGAAGGAATAGAATAAAAAAGAAAATAGAAATAAAGAGAAAAGAAGCGTGATAAAAGAGTATACGAAAGTCACGTGGTCCCATGCGCGACTGGCATAAAACCGTAGTTAATTTATCCGAGAGCAGTTCACTTGTTGCCGAGGGTGGTGTATAAAGGAAAATTCGTGCCTCGTTCTAGTATAGAAATGGCCCGGAGCTAATGCGCCAGAGAAATCTTGTGCCTTTGAACACACGTGAGTGAGGAGATAGCACGAAACTTAAAGATACGAGAAATAATAATATCGCTGCGCATATAGATTGACGACGTGCTCTACTACTTTCATGTATATGCAAACGGGGAATATCACGTGTTCGCGATGACGAGGATGAGGAGAGGACGACGATAGCGCGAGATTACGATGTAAAACCGCCAAAGGATCGCTTAATCCAAGCGCTCGTACTATCATTACAGTTTTGTAACGTCGATCAAGAGAGTCCCACTGCACACTTTACGTACATACAGATGTTAAGGTAATTGCATATCGCAAAATTTTTCCCACGTCTTTTATAGCCTCGGATTTTATGAACGAAGAGAAAATATTGTGTCCGGGATCTCGTATGAAGATTTTAAGATTTTCAAAAATGTTTTTTCTACATATCGACTCTCTTCGTTTTTTCTCTCATATAGAAATATCATTGACGGGGGGTCAGCTCTGACAATTGATTCGAAAACGAGAAACTAACCTGGGACAGCGTCCCAATGGATTATTAAGTTTCTCCAGTCTCCTCTCAGTCGCGAGTCTCCGACTGGATGCTGTTGAACGATCTGCTGGCAACTGAAGTAAACTGTTCGTGTCACTGTATCCAGGATGTCTGGTAAAACGTCTTGATGAAATAAAAAAGGCCAAGTGAGGCGTCGAATTCTGAAGAGAGAAGTCTTCGAGAATTTTTCTCTGACATGCATCATTGATGAAAGGTCGATCAATTAATGGATAGCTGATCTCTCCGCAGTGCTAACAGTTAAGTGGGCGTGTAGTCATGAGGTCGAGAGAAGCCTCGTGCCAATCGGCAGAGCTACGCTGATGAGCTCCGTGGGACCAGATCGGTCATCGCTGCATCGGTTAATATCTCATGAAAGCAGTTTGATCCTATGGAGAAAAAAATTTCCGAAAGAGCCTCATCATTTCGAAATTTTGGGATCAACGAAGTCGGCGAGTATCAAGAATCGGTTTAGCGACATTTTCTTACTATATGTTTACAAATGGAAAAAATTGAAAACATCCCCGATGCACACGCGCGTGTATGCACAACTGACACACATCGATCTGAGCTCGTACGCGCCTGTATCGTTATGCAAGTTAAGGAGTTTCGGTACAGGCGATACAATGTTGCCATGCTAAACCATGTTAAAAACACAACAAAATTTCAAAAAGTTAAGAATTTTATAAAATTTGGTGAACATATTCTTCAGTGCCAGATTTGACAATACAATTTTTTTCAGATTTTTCTTCTACACAGTTATCGAGTAATTGAAGACTAAAGTTCACGTGTATAAGCATAGCGTTTCCGTATATATAGGTATACACTTCGAGCATAAGAAATCTGCTTTAATGCATAATTACTCGATAACTGCGTAGAAGAAAATTTTGAAAAAATTTGTCTTTTCGTACTTGATGTCGAAGAACATTATCACCAAATTTCATTAATTTCTTAACATTTTGCCTTTTGTACCGAAACTCCTTAAGTATGGCTAGGCTAAATCGTGTGATCGATGTGTTCTCGTGCCTCTTCTCGCGTGGCTCCGACGGAATGTCCGACACCCGAGATCAACGAAAGTCACGCAAATGTACAAACGAGCATTTATCTCGCGTGGTATGGTTAATAGTGCACCAGAGAAATTCGTGTCTATGCTCACGAAGCGAGTATATGTGTGCCTCTCGAAGTGTATTCCTTCGAGTTCTCAGTTGGCTCGGTACGAGCACACTTTACGAGATCCTTCTCTTTTCCACCAATGTTTCTGTCATATTGCGAATATCGAGTGGGCGTATTGGTACTTTGCCAAGCGTTATAAAAACAATGAATAATGAAGCGAGAAGACAAAAAACAAACGATTACGTACAATGGCATTTCAAATAGGAAAAAGACATCGAGGAATAATAATGCCGGGTAATAAATCAATTCTATTCAATAATCAGCGATTCTTTATACAAGTACCGATTCCACACCATAATCATCATATATTTTATCGAGCCTATAATAAGTTTAATGTTGTTTATTTACTGACGTTAATTCGACGATTGAGGCAATTTGTTCTCGATGAAGTAAATATAAGCTTGGCATGATGGTGGGGAGGGGGGGGGGAGGAGGAGGAGGCTGTAAGACCGTATGATTTTTGACTCTTCATAATGCCCGTGTTCTCTACGGCCACGTGCTTGATATACCGAGAGTTATAAATCGCGAATTGAAATTTATTCAGTTACATCCAGTCACGTACGAGATTCTGTATACGTTACATTCTTCTCATTGATGTATGCGTACGAAATCAATCGCTTCTTTATTATTACTTCAACATTTTTTTTTGTCTCTCTTTCCTCGCAACGAAGATTCAATCAGTTTGTCGATGGAGCGGTAAACCAAAAAAAAAAAAAAGAAAGAAGGTAATTGCCAATCAGCGATTTCGTGGATGATGAATATAAGAACAACATATATTTTCTGTCAGCATCTCGCGTAACCTCGTGTTTTCATAATTATAAATAACTTTTGTTTTTCTCACAAAAATTGAGAATCAGCTAGGTGAAAGAGAAACATTGACAATTGTAAATTATCGAGTATATTGATCGAGTCAGTAGAGAGAGAGAGAGAGAAGGGGAAGGACGATGCGCTCGCTCTAGCGACGGCGTCCTGAACCAACGAAACAAAGAGAATAACGTCCCCGTGCGGTGGCGTCGCGAACCTCAACGTACAATTATATCCCGCCATAAAGATGAATTTTGTTTTTTTTTTTTTTCCCAAGAATCGCATACACTTCCGGAAGGTGTTCAGGAGAAACTACTAATTTTTGACGGCCCGAGTGACTCACAACGGAAAGAATTAATGCGCGGAAAGGTGCCCCGACGATGGCGAGAGTTAAGCGGTGATAAAATATATTCACACGTGTGCATAAAAATATAACAAGTGGAAATTGAGTAGAGCAAAAACCTGTAAATACGGACCCCCCGGAGAGGCTAAGTTACGGTGGAACGAATTCTCAGCATCGATACCCCGAACTGGCATATATATTTATATATTTAATATTATTGCCACCATGTAAACGATGGAGGGAACGAAGCTTCGTTAAAAACTCACAATCATAAGGGAGTAAATAAGTACGAGCATACGTTTATGTGCGTGCATATATATTAGGGAGTTTGCAGTCGCTGATACGAGCGAATAACAATAACAATCATAATAACAACAACAATAATACTAGTAAGGAGGGGTTTCTTTGGCGCATATGAAGGGCGTCGGAGCCAACGAGCATAAAAGCATCGGAACGACTCGAACACACGTGGCTCACAGCAGCAGCAGCAGCAGCAGCAACAGCAGCGGTAAAGCTGATTTCTCGCTGTACGCGCCTAGAAGACGAAGGTAAAAAGGGAAGAGTAATAGAAAGAGAAAATAAAGAGTCGAGGGGTAAGGGGGAAAGGAGCGGGTGAAAAAGCCCATAGGGCTTGCACACACGTTACTCGGAAACGTCATAATCTCAACCCACGCACTTGGGTGTTCATAATACGCGTGTGTACACGCGACTCGGTGAGTTTATTAATGCGTGTGCCGTTTACTCGGCCAGAGAACCGCGTGTGGATTCCTTGTACAATACTGCATAAACCATAAGCGGCTATACAGAGTTCCCCATAGATTATAACCTCGCGGTAATACCGAGGAAAATACATCGAGAGCTGCAGACTCGCGAGTACGGCTAATAATAATAATAATAATCTGTATATAAATGCTAATTTTCCGGACACACCGGCTGTGAAAAATAGCGTCGCAACTGCATTTAGACAGTTGAATAGTGTTTTAACGCTCAAGGCTCTCAGCTTCGATGATTAATCACCATAGCTACCATGATAATTAAGCTTTAGCCACCAGCGGTCGAGCGTTTTGTCATTAAAGACATTGATTTTTTTTAATTCTCTTGGTTTTAGTTAGTGCATCGGGGCGGCCCGATGGAATTTAACACTTAAAAGTTTTTCTGTGACAACGACTTAATTTTTTTATTATTATTATTATTATTGTTTTTCACAGTCGCGCGTACCATTTTGCCTCGATGTGTTTTTGTACTCACTGTATGAGCAACTACATAAAAGTTTTCAGTTGTGTCGTGTTCGTCGTAACCGCAATGCAGCGATTGTGTAGACTCTTCAAACTTTTAAGTCATAAATTCACCTATGTATGTTTCTATGTTTGTGTGTACGCCAGCACGTGTGTATTCGGTACTCGCGTATACGTGTGTTTGTGTGTTTGAGCCTGTAGAAGACCGAGCTCTCAGCTTGATCCTACCGTGACGGAATAACATCGTGGTTCCCTGTGTCTCGCGCGATGTGGTCAACTATTATATGAGCTCAGACGCAGAGAGTTCGACGAGAGACGAAGACGAGGATGGAAAAAGACCATAAGCTCGACGTCCCGTCGAGCCCGTGTCATATCCCCGACGCCGTATAGAGAAAACCACTCAAATCGATATTACCGGCAAAGATTCCACACCCCTTCGCGACCCCCCACCCCACCCCCTCCCCCCATTTTTTTGCCATTAAAAACTTTGAGTTATTTACGAGAAAAGATGGACGGCCTCGTTGCAGCTGATATACAAAAACTTTGTAAATAGCTACAAAAATGTCGTTCACCAGAAATCATAAGTACTTAATGATTTTTATTCTCTTAAATTTTTAGAATAAATTCGCGAAACAAGAATGTGAAAGTAGAAAAAAACGATTTTATTGGAACTGTTGATGAATTTGTGAAAAAATGATTTATTTTTGGATTCGACATTATAAAATAATTTATGAAAATTTGCCAAATTAAAAATGACAGCAAAATATATATTTGAACAAATGACATTTCGAAGCGAGAATAAATAATTATTGATGCAGCAGAAATTGAGTAATATTCCAAAGAATAATTGACTCATCGAAATATTCTTTTCGATCGATGATTAAATAATAATATTTAAAAGGATTCTGTGAACAATTGAGGTCGATTTTAAAAGTCTATTATTACGTGGCTGCAGAAGTACTTTAGTTGGCTGGCAAATGAGTTTCTCGACTGTTTAAAAAAAAAAAAAATTGAGCTGCATAAGGATCCTTGAGTTTCTTCGATTTATAATGAAAACTGTACCGCCAGCCAAGAACTAATTCCATTTGGATTCTGCGTTGCTGCGCTGCCTAACGTAAAAATAACTTGAATTCATTTGTTCGCATGTATAACTGCGCCTGTGTATATTTATATATATATACATATACTGACTATAAATGTCGAGCATGGGCTGTGTTCAGCCACTGTTATTTTACTACTGTATATGCATTTTACGTTGTTCTGCCTTTGAAGTATTGGCCGTGTTCTCTGAAGCTTGCGCGGATACCGACGTAATAACATACCGGACGATCGAGTGCGCTCGCTTATCTTAAACTCGCGCACTGCCACTTTGCTATACAATCGGAAGAGAAGGAACGATGCAAAAACGTCAGAAAAAAGTGAGATTTGAAAAAAAAAAAAAGACTATAACAAAAATGTAATCCAGTATAAGAGGAGGATCAAAGGATGGAATACTCGAACGAGTATGCATGCTGCTGTTTCAGGGAAAATCATTTCATGTTGATTCATCGTTACGATGGAAGTTTGCAGAAGGTTGCACTCGTCGAGCCCCGACGATCGACTTGCCCGAGGCGATTTAATGCGCTCAATGAAATTCAACGTTATCGAACGAAAAACGTAATTCAAGAGAAAGTAACTCGAACGCGAGAGGAGCGAAAAAAAAACTGCGGTAATCGATCGAAAGGAATATTTTTAATCGAGTCTCGACTGCTTTCGCGTGGCTGTTTTTGTAAACGCAAAATCAAAATTCAACCGATCGAAGGAAAACTGAAAAAACTTTGCTAGCGAATACTCGATGTTTGGAGCTTCATTCGACAAATCGAAATCTCGATTCGATAAACAATAAGCGATGCTCTCTGTTGTTTGAGTGTTTTAGAATTCAAATCTATTCTCTTCTCATTCTCGTCATCGGCTTTATCCACGAACATATTTGAAATTTTGAATACTCAGCCAATCGCTGAAATAACGGCGAAACAATGAATTTTTTTTTCTATTTTTCACGATTTTTTTTTTTTTTTTTCCTATAAAAAATCGAATTCTCTGAACGATAGAAATCAAATTTGAGAAAACAATTCTGAAGCATCGGTACGAAAAAAAAAATTATTCGTGTGGGTGTGAGAGTAATAATGGAGATCCTGCGAGAGCAGTGTGAATACGACGTTGGTATAAGCCGAATCAGGATAGAAATGCATAAATAACCTGAGAGAGAGAGGGAGAGAGTGAGTGAAAGAAAGAAAGATAAGAATATGATAATCCGGCATCGCGAACGCCACGAAGACTTGATATATATTCTTTCATCCGCAATTCTCGTATACTTTTCTGTATACGAGGGAGCAGCAGCAGCTAAGCAGCAAATCTCACTCCGACATAACTACTAGGATTTGTAATTAGCGATTATTTATCGTGGCGAGTAGAATTTTTTCTCTGGGATATGGAATGAGGCAGAGAGGCAAGAAGAAGGGAGGGGGGAGGGGGGGGGGGGTTAACAAAGTTCTCGTTTCGTTGAGCCACGAAGCGTATACAAAGATAACTTTTCTGACAAGCCTGAGCAAAGAGAGAGAGAGAGAGAGAGAGAGTTTGAATGGCTTTGCAGCAAGCAGCAACTCGACGTTTCAAGATTAATCAAAAGCAATTTGAGACAAGACCGCACACAAGGGAGCACGCCACACGTGACATAACATTTATCACTTTAATGCCCATAGAAAATTGACTGACTCGACTTGTTTCAAGAATTCGACGCCTCGAAAATTGTTTCCAAAATAAAGAATGAGCTAAAAACTTCAGTATTTTTTCTTTCACTCATACTTTTTCAAAGATAAAAGAAGAAAAAAAATATTCAATTAAATACCGATTAAGAGAAGACACGATAATATAAACCCGCATCGACGATCAACGTGTTTAGTTCCATGCGGGTCTTCTCCCCTCTCCCATTCTATATTTCCTCCTCAGTAATAAAACGTGTTTTGTGAACATACGAATCGAACGATAGATTTAATTGCGTAACGGCCTAATTAAGTACGCATGGATGTGCATCCGATGATTGCTAGCTTTGCGAGAAGCCACGAGGGCATACGATCTGTATAAGCCCGATGCTGCATCCTTTCCTTTCATACAACATAATGACCACTCCCTCTTTAACCCTCCCCCCTCGTTCGTTCCCCTGTCCCTCTCGATGATGCACCCTCCTCGAGTATCGTTTCCTAGATCATCAGCATGACTAGCACAAAACGGTAAAAACTGGCCCCACGTTGCCCTACCATTGACAGCGGGAGTGTACCATCAAGAGAGTTAACAACTAATACGATTTTTACCACGTGACTGATGAGGTGAGGCGACGAGTTTCCTTTCGTTTTTTTTTTTTTTTTTCCAACGCTTTTATTATCCTTATTATTATCGATACGTGTTGAACTACAATTTTTTTCTGTCATTCGACTGATCCTCTCAATGCCGAGAGGAATGAATATGAACGAAAAAAAGAAAAACAAAATTAATAATGTTTCAGAATTATTTTTGGTAAAAATTTGTTCGTTTTTACATAAATATATTTTCTCTGTAAGTACAAAATTATGTTTATTATTATACTTGTTCTGATGTTATGGGAAAATTCCGGTCAGGGGCAATGAAAAAAAAATGGGAGGGAGATGAACGTTGACATCTTTTTTTTCTTTCTCGTCAGTTAACGTGAACTTAAATTTATCGTTTCTGGAAATTAAAACTATGCTATGCGTGACTGTGAAACGCGTAGATCACGCAAGAGAGAGAGAGAGAGAGAGAATTCATTAACCGCGTCTATGCTGAAAAAGAGGCTCCCACGCGAGTGTTCGTAGGCAAAATGGACTAGGAGATATGAAATTCACAACGTTTAATTCTCCGCGCAATTACCGAGCACGAGGATACCGAGACGATTTCACTACAAGCATGATCGAAAGTGTTCAAAAACATTCGAATCTCCTGATACTTTTATAAATCATTTAATTCATTCAACCGTACTGTATCTACGGAAAAATGCAGCGAATGAGAGCTGATTAAAAAAAAATTACTAATCAAAATACATTTCTTAATGAAGAAACTGAAAATTTAGAGACGATAAAATATTTGACTCCAAAAATCTTTCAAAATCAGCTGATCGCGGTCAATCACACTATTCTTGCGGTGTTTTTCGAAAATTCGCGAAAAACTGCTCAATCGATCGCTCCAACGAAAAAAATTTTGACAATTTATGTTTCCCATACACTCCGAACTACAGAGATATAGACCCGAAAAAAAAGGAAAAGAAACGTGAAGAAAATCAATGAAAAAATTCAGCAAACAATTTGCAAAGAGAATTGAAATTGCGCGATGCGTTCGGTAAAAATGTTTTGTAAAAACTCGATCATCTCTATGGCAGTTAATAGCTTTATAATAATTAAATTATTAGGAGCTTTCTAATAATTAAATTATTAGGAGCTTTCTAATAATTAAATTATTAGGAGCTTTCTAATAATTAAATTATTAGAAATAATTAATTATTATAAATAATAATTAATTATTAGAAATAATAATTAAATTATTAGAAAGAGTGTGCGATCGTCGTACAGAGAATAAGAATTTATCTTGATAAACGCTATTCTGCATGGACAAACGATGACACGTAGAGGTCGTCTTCGTTTCTCTGTCATCATTGAATTATTGGGGTTCAAAGACGGTCTACAAAGCATAATGAATGACCGCAGGCGAACTCGTCCGTTGTCAAATAACCTGTGATTTGTCAGGATTGCATGTTTGCGAAGCGTTTTACGAAGACATTATGAAAGACAATAGAGCAGTTTTCGAAGTGGAATGAGTTTGTGAGAATTCATCATCATCTTGATGCCCAACGTGACGATTACTTTATCAAACAAAATGTGTTTGATCCGGAGACACTTCGATCGTATATTTGGGTGACAAAATTTTACGCGATATCCGCGGTCGATATATATTAATTTTATGATATCAATGATTAATTGATTTCACGAGCTATGTCACGTTCATTATTTCATTTTTTTTTTTTTTTTTTTTTTATCTGCATCAGTTTGGAATTGTTTTTCAATTCAATCGACGTTTTCGTAGCGAAAGTCATACGAATAATAAATCGAATAAACCTTTTCTATGATCCTATAATCGTCGGAAGAATCTCAAGCCAACGTGTCCGTCGTAAAATTAGAGTTTACCTGAAAAATTCATCAGTCGTTGTCGTCAGAATTATCACGAAATCTACAGAGCAGGAAAAAAGCCGAGGCGAAAAAATCTACGAAGCAATCGGACCAACGAGCTCTTCAAATCATGAGAATGAGTACTTTTCATACTTTTGAGTAACGTTTTCTCGTTCTTTCGAGATACTGAAAAAAATAAATAAATAACGAGAAGCAATAATGTAAAAGGATAGAAAAATATCGCTCCGGATTTTCTTGATCGTCGACGTTTTTTTTTTTTTTTTTTTAAGAACAGCATTTCCGATCGAGAACCCATTTCGAAATATATGTTACGCAATAAAATATTTTCCACGTGCAAAGAACCGCAGATTCTTCCAAGTTTCTCCTTCCCCATTCTCTCGTCGTATTTTTTCTCTCTCTCTCACGTGCAGATCTGGTAAGCGACAATACTGCGAAGTAGTATATTCACCGCGACCAAGAATCTGTTCGAATAAATTGATTGTCGCCTGGGGAAAAGTACAATTACGCAAGTTTTTTTTTTTTTGTTTTTCGATTCGAACACGGCATTTCTGTCATTTATTCGAACTTTTTCTGTTTCGTTTTTTATACCGTGATAAAAATATTTCGTTGGTTATAATAATCAACGAGAATTCGTGGTCAATAAAATGGGTTGAAGAATCGCGATCGGTCGGATTCCTCGGTCAGCGCAATTAGAAACTCTCATGAGGGGGGGGATTCGCTCGAGTTGGCAAAGAGACTGATCTACGGATGGTCTCTTCTTCCCTAGCGAGGAGCCAATAGTTTTTCCGAGGCATGAGTAATCCACACCGCGAAGCATGGTTAATCCAAGTTCTATTTCTTTCCTTCCCTTTTTCTCTTTTTCTTTATTCCACAAGAGAGAATGAGAAAGGTAGAGAAGAAGGCACGAATCCAAAGTCGAAGACCCGTGAATCACCGAGGTTTACACACTTAGAACACACACAGAGGACAAAGAGGCCTCTCCGAAACGGAGAAGACTCGCGGCGAGTATATACGTTTGTCGCTATAGAAAGCCTTCCGGATTCTGTATTTCGAATGATTCTCAGACCATAGGCGCCACCCGATCGTCGAGCACACTTCTGTTTACGCACACATACGATCGGTAATTAAACAAGACGTCGTAATCTCGCTTTCATCGTGGCAGTAAATAGAAAACTCTTCCGTTAAATTGATAAACGCGTGTATAAATTTTGAGTTTCACAAGAAACGTGAGATTTTCAACGAAACAACGTCGTTTTGGTCTTCCATAAAATGAAGGAAAAAACGAAAAAACATTGACATTGAGAGTGAAATCGGTAGGCAAAAATCCCTTTTGAAACGTGAAAAATGAAAAACAAACTAAAGAATCATTGAGGCAATGAGGGAAGCCAATCAATGAAATTCTAAGCATCGATAATTGAGAGATCAAACGATGATTAAAATACGCTTACAGATGCGGTAGTTTCACGCATCGCGAACATCGAACGAAAGGGGTTATGTTCCACGCGTTATTTAATTAGACGTTAATTAATGGGACGTTAACGGGCTCAACATGCGACCGTGCCACTGTAACATATTATAAATTACAAGAGAGAGAAAGAGAGAGTGAGAGAGGGGCCTCTCTTGATGCACCGTTGCACGAACAGTCGATAATTGATATACCAGCAAAACTCTATGTATATTTATGTACACGTATACAAACATATATATAGTTTGAAACGTGTGAATAACATGTTTCTATTAAGTCTCTTCGTTGGAAGTGACAATGCTCGTCACTGTCTGTCTTACGACGGTTTAAATTTAAAAAAAAAAACGAATTATTTTATAAACAAGTAAATTGGATTTTGTTCAAAATCATGGTGGATGGTTAACGTTTTTTTTTTTTTTTTTCACGAATCTACGCGAAAAATATACGAAACATACGACACTGAAATGGAGTGACCTTTTGTCGATTTTATTTCTGGATTTTCGACATTCCCCATGGAGAGCAGCGACAACAGCAAAAATAATTGAGTGGCAAAAAGTCGGAGCTTGTTCTCGTGGCTGTTCTGTGGCATTTCGATGTATTTTTTTTATATTCGTTAAATCAGCTTGAAAAAAAAAACAAAAATAATAATAGTTTTATCTTTTGAATCGAGTAATATCTATTTTTAGTGAACTTGATTCTTGTTTTGATCGAGACGATTAACGTGGACATTTGAACGACGTTAACAGTGTGGGTGCACGAGCCTCGTACGAGAAATAGATTCTCGAGGCTGTGACGAAAGAGAATTTTCAATTCGATAAGCGAGGCGTCGCTATACAGTTTTTCTGGATCGAGACGACGGCGAGCCCGGAGGCTCAAACAAATAAAATGTCTTTCTTTTAACTTCGCCCCGATATACACGAAGCTCTGACAGACGTAACTAAGTTAGTTCGAAAGCATTTTTCACTTACCGACGAGCATACATTACTCCGAAAACTTTTGTGTAAACAAATGAACTGGCACGTGGAGTGAAAAGCAAAAAAAAAATGATGAAATGTAACGCTGAAGAGAGTCTCGGTTGCGTAATAGAACTGCTTTCTTAATTGTGAATCTAATTTCGACGATGTTTTTTTAATAAATTGTTTTTGAACGAAAATTTCACTCGATCATTGATAACATTCGATCAACGTTAACGCACCAATGTATTGCGATCAATACGGAAGTAATTGAATTGCTGTAAAAAAAAATAAAGCTTCGATCAATCGAAAGATGTTTCGTTTGATCGATATGGGAGATCCAGCTGCACGAAAAATTTGATTGCACTCAAATTGATCGAAATTCTAATCGAACGATAGGCAATTACTGCCACCGTCGCGATCCAAAAAAATGATAAGAGCTCCGAATTCCTCACGAAGGAATTAGGTCGAAATATAGTTGGAACGAAAGGCAACGAAAGAAATGTCTCAAAAATTCTCCAACAAAAAAAACCGTTGCATACCGATCCTTGATGATTGAATGCAGACATATGTTTACATAGATCTTTCGTTCGTTATTAAATTGATGAACGATCGATGAAGATTGTTTTTCCGGAAATTTTACCCGCTATATTTCTGACCGAGTCTACGTGCCCATGTTTTTTTTTTCCTTCGCTCCATTTAAACGCCTAACAGTAAAGAAATGAAAAGAAAAAAAATAACTCGATCGTCGTGTTTCATGTCAGAATGTGATTGAACATGTTGGTGAGCTGCGACGCGAGACACTCTGTATACAGAGTGTCCTGAAAATCGTTATTTAAGGAGTTTCGGTACAAAAGGCAAAATGTTAAGAAATTAATGAAATTTGGTGATAATGTTACTCGACATCAAGTACGAAAAGACAATTTTTTTCAAAATTTTCTTCTACTTAGTTATCGAGTAATTATGCATTAAAGCAGATTTCTTATGCCCGAAGTGTATACCTATATATATGAAAACGCTATGCTTATACACGTGAACGTTTAGTCTTCGATTACTCGATAACTGTGTAGAAGAAAAATCTGATAAAAATTGTATTGTCAAATTTGGCACTAAAGAAAATGTTCACCAAATTTTATAAAATTCTTAACTTTTTCAAATTTTTTGTATTTTTAACATGGTTTAGCATGGCAACATTGTATCGCCTGTACCGAAACTCCTTAAGATTAAGGAGATAAATATAGATCATAAAATTCTGAAGAGAAAAGTCATGAGAAATTTTTCTATCCGATTCACCGTTAATAAGATACGAATGAATCAGTTCAACAGCCAATCGGACGCGGCGTCGAATTCAGCGCGGAGTGGGGTGCGCGTCCCGCCCACCGAGGTGCAACGCAGCGGATTGGCTGAGGACTGATTCATTAAAATCTCATCAATGCTTGATCCGAATGGAAAACGTCCAAGAACTTTTCTCTTCAGAATCTAACGATCCAACGAACCATCGAGGCTTCGAGCTCGACTTCCGTTACATACAGTGTACCTCAACGAGGAAATACTCGTGTATATGAAAACGTTGATAGTCGAATGGATCTTCCTACATGAAACTCATGGATCTATGAGGAATTTCGATGGGATCGGGCGAGGGGGAATAAGAAACGTTGAAGATTATAAAGATGGAGAGAGAATGCGTGTGTTCATCAAGAAAGCAACTCGACTCTCAATCTCGAGAAGCGTGTATGGTAGGTAATTTGCTCGGTTCAATTGCCATTAGCGAAGGATAAAACGAAAGAAGCCAAGTTTTATATAAAGATAAAGAGCTGGTAAAAGCACATGGCGAAAAAATATAATTTGGACCGTGCGGCGAGGAGCGAAGCGTGCTATGAGAGAATAAAAGAGAGAAAGAGAGAGACCCGGGTCAACGAGATATTGCCGATCAAGTTCAGCAGCCAGTTAACCGGCAGTTAGCCTTCTGTCGTCTAACAACTTAATGACGGGAATTCGCCACTTATACCGGCTTCTCGTTCATTCTTTCTCCTTTTTTTTGTCTTTCTTCTTCAACCGCCATTGATATATACTCGGACTTGCAAACTTTTTTCGTTCTTACGCACCGAGAGCTTTACATATACCGTAACACAGTTGTGGCGGACACTTTCCCATCGTTATTCGTCCAACCAGAATTCACATTGCATCAAAGATGCGTGACAACGTTCTAGATTCTCATCATATATATATCGAAGGATCGTGAACATGATACGCCCACGAAAACAAAATAATAGTTTTCAGGAGTTCGACGATAGATGGGACGACGAACGACTGTTCATACGAAACATCATTTAAAATAACTTTTTCATTGAATAATAATCCATAATTGCTCGAATAAATAACCATTCAGTGTCCATTTAAGAAATTATTCAAATTAAGCATTGCGTGACAGTAAAATCGCTATTGATGACATCCGCGATTCGAATATCGTTCAGTATTTTTTTCCGTTGTTGCTCGTATACTGTATCCAGAGACGCGGTGTTGTCTCGACGTCCCGAGTATTAGAGAAGGATAATTTTCAAACGGCAAAGCGGCAAGCCTCGCCGCTCATATCGGTACTTGAGATTATTCGATTTCTCTTTACTCTCGATGAACTCCAAGTTTTTTAAGACTGAAACATATTATGGCTGAAAAATAGGATCCATTTATTCCGCTGCGCCATTTCGATCGTTTCTTTTTTCATTTTATTTCGACACATGATTTCTCTCCGTCTATGTTTTATTTATCGTCAACGCGCACGCTGTTGGAGCACGAGGCATGAATTATCTCGTATTTTTGTAAGCCTGTGTGTTGATTTTGGCGAAGAGACGAGAGAGACCGGCGCGAGGCAATATTTTTCGTGTCTCGAGTACATTCCAAGACATTAATTCGTCGGCGTAACGTCAGATAATCGTCTCGGTACGGAATCGACGACGCTAATCGCTGTAATTATCCTGACAAAAGACTCGCGATTTCAATGTCAGAATGACGCGCGAAACGCTCAGGGATCAACTACTAGAATTCAATTATTATGAATTATCAATGAATCCTATCAATCTCAATACGAATAAAAGAACTGATTTCTTGTTACAAAAACATCGAGTCAAGCACTCGACGAAGACTCGCGATTATCATAATTTTTTTCAATTTTACAATTGCAAAAAATCGCTGTCCAAAGATTTTTTTTGTAACAAATGTGGATGAGAGCACGCTCATGCGATTGATGATAAAACGTATTTTATTCGAATTCACCTAAAACTTCTCCAGTATCCCGAAATTTTTTTTTATACTTATATTATCGTTGCTCGTCAAATTTCATTTTTTTTTTCTTTATCATGAAATTTCCTCGTGACGATTCGACACTGAGATATGGTATCACGTGAATAATCATTCCGTACAAACGTCTAAAAAGAAGCATCCTTTGAGTATGGTCGTGCACAGGTAGTCGCATCGGTGTGCGCGAGTTAAAACTCTCATTACAAGCGGCAGTCTCTCTTTTATGTAATGCACGCTCGGTAGGCGGTCTTGCGGGCAATACATTTTTATTTTTTCCCCCTTTTTCCATCATCTCGTACACGGTTTTCAAACGTCCAGGAGACGTGTTCGCGCGAGCGAGTGTCACGGCAACTCGCAGCGTCAAATATATTGCGAGAATTTTTTTTTTTTTTTAATTCATGCGAGTTCGACTCGGTTCCAATTTCAATTCGTGCGACGAAAAGTCCAAGCTTCGGTACAGATTTATTCGTTGAATTTAAATGTATTCAATTTTAATAATATTGAAATAGTGATATAGTGCGAAATATTTGAAGATTGAAATCAAACGAAAATGTCGGTGAGTAGAACGCCATGAATTTTCATTCGTCCAATGAGCGAAGGGACAAGAGAATTTATCGATAAAAACACGAATTAATCGATGGCGGCTTGTCATTATTCTTCAATGTTTTTTAAATTATTTTTCCCATAGTCTTGAACAATTAAAAATGCAGAACAAAATCAATGAGACGGGTTTAAAAATTTCTTTGAATTAAATTCAATTCTCAACGCTTCGTGTGTCCGCGATTGTTTTACGTTGAATTCTGTTGTGACAAACCGTCGTTCAATTAATGTGTGCGTGTTTAATGTGAGATTGCGTGTATATAATTGAAAATTATTGCATAACGGTGTAAAAAAGAAAAAAAGAAAAAAACTGTTAACATGTATATGATCTCAGTACCAGGCCAAAGGGGAGATGACAGGATCGTTGGAATGGCCTGATTACATGATCCTCGGTATCGTATTATCGGTTTCCGCCTTGATCGGCGTTTATTATCGATTCACTGGAGGGCGACAAAAAACTTCAGCGGTATGAAAAGAAAAATAAAGAAAACTAAACAATTAAAAAAGTAATAAAGAACGAAGTTGACATTGGTCGAGAACAGACGATTGGTCAAATTCGCTAAATTTTTTATCGAGCGATATTCGCTCTGCGATTAATATAATCGATGATAATAATGAATGATCGAAGAAAAAATAAACAAAACGTAAAAACTTTTGCCTCTCAATTTAGGAATATTTTTCGGCAAATCGTTCAATGAGCATCCCTTTGCTCGCGGTAGCTCTCATGGTGGCATTCATTTCGGCGATTGCGATGCTGGGAGTTAGCGGAGAGAGTTACATCAATGGTATACACTTCGCGTTAACGACCGTAGGACTCCTGTGCGCGACGCCGATAGTAGCCTTTTTCTATCTTCCAGTTTTTTATAACCTGCAATACTTGAGCGTTTACGAGGTAAAGTATTTCGTGGACGTGTCCGGAAAAACCAAGATTTCAATCGAAAAGTCTTTTGTCATTGCCAATAGAATATTGATCCAAAGAGTTGATTGAAGCGATTAATTGCTTCGGTAGACTTCAAATGAAAATCGAAAGTAGAAGAAGAACGTCAAGTATTAAAAAGTCGCTGCTTCATATTTTCTTCCAAGTTCGTTTTGCCTTTGCTATTTGAAAACTATCTTTTTAAGGAGTTTCGGTACAAAAGGCGAAATGTTAAGAAATTAATGAAATTTGGTGATAATGTTGTTCAACATCAAGTACGAAAACACAATTTTTTTCAAAATTTTCTTCTACTTAGTTATCGAGTAATTATGCATTAAAGCAAAATTGTTTCGTCAAATTTGGCACTAAAGAAAATGTTGACCAAATTTTATAAAATTCTTAACTTTTTGAAATTTGTTGTGTTTTTAACATGGCTTAGTATGGCAACATTGTATCGTCTGTACCGAAACTCCATGAGCATGGCTCCTGAGCATGGATCAGTCACCTAACCTCACTTCGAATTTTCGAAATTGAAATTCTTCAGCACAGTTTGACCGATCACAAAACGGCTCTGTCAGGCCACGCAGGGCGATGGCAAAAATGGGCTGACAGGGCCGTTTTCTAATCAGTCAAACCGTATCGAAGAATTTCAATTTCGCAATTTGCAGCTGTCTCTCTCGCACTCACGGTGGCGAGATACGGACTGATCCATGCTCTTAATACTCGGCGTCATGCAATACTTGAGCGTCAAGACGCTGCGGCGTCTTTATATACATTCTGTTGAAATCATCGTTAATTGAAAACACACGCGACAAATAAGTGGTTGAAAGAGGCAGGAAATATTAATGTTCATTCGACTTGCAGTATCTCGAGACAAGGTTCGGTAAATCAGCCCGACTGACAGCGAGTTTGGCAAACTACATACACATAACACTCTACACGGGTGTTGTATTGTTCGCTCCAGCACTGGCTCTGGAAGCAACGACAGGATTGTCGAGCACAGCGAGCGTATTTCTCATAGGAGTAATATGCACATTTTATTCGAGTATCGGTGGGATAAAAGCGGTTCTTGCGACCGATGTTTTTCAAGGATTTCTCATGTTCGCTGCTATTTTTTGCGTTATCGGGGTCGGATGCTCAGATTTTGAGGGAGGCGCGGCGGAAGTTTTCGAAATTGCGGTCAGAGGCGGTCGCGTCACCTTTGACATGTAATTCCAAAATTTCAATGAAATTTATATCGTCATTTTATCCAAACGGAATCTAAATATAAATCGTTCCTGATTATCGATTTTCTGTTGAATCGCAGCTTCGACTTCGATCTAACGGTCAGACACACTTGGTTGGGTGTGATTTTTGGAGGGATGGGAATATTCATGGCAAATTTCGGTGTCAGTCAAGTTCATGTTCAGCGACTTTTATCCGCCAAGTAAGTAGTCATTTCTCATCAGCGGACTCGATCATTTTTCGTTCGAAGAGCGAGAAACAAATATCGATGTTGGCTGTTCGAACGAGAAATTATTTTGAAAACAATTTCTCTTATTTAATTGTTATTTAATTCAAAATAACGATCAGAATAGTGGATCAAGTTGTAAAGATTACTCCAAAAAATCTTTTTATCCAATTTATTTAAATACTAGCTGTGCGTGCGGGCTTCGCCCGCTGCATAGAGCAGGCGCATCTAGCCAATTTTTTAAATTCTATGTAAAAATCTATGTAAAGAAAAGTCTGATGATGTAACATAAGCCATCTTTTTGCATTTCCTTTTCAATTTCAGGCCTTCAATTATTTTCTGAATAAAGTGATAAAACAGGAGATTTTTATTTTCCTAATTTTTCATCATTTCATTAAAAAGGCTGTAACTTATTTTCTATACCAAATTGAGCATTCAGCCACCGCTCATTTTGTTCGTTTTTCAATTTCCTTTACATTGGTAAATCGATTTTTTCGTTTATCGATAGTATTCAACTACCGATGAGTTTTGAAAATCGGAGATTGAACGAAATCGTTGAACTTTTTTTTTCCATATCTGTTAAAATTGAGATAACGAAATTTTAGAAAACCACAAACTCAGTTTGAATCATGATCTTTAATCTCGTGAAAGATTCATCGTAAGCGGTTCAGTCGTTTCCGATTGAAAAGCGGCCAAACATTTTTTCGCCAACAGGTTTATATATATAGAAATATATATTGTAGAAATTATACAGAGGGCAATGTTCGTCAGAGATAGAGCTGTTAACCGGCGAACAACATTTTTATAAACTGAGGAAAAAACCTTCGTTTTTCTCTTCAAACATTTTGCTTCTGGTTGCTCGAGTAACGCTCGTCGCTGAACACTCGATCGCCATACTCTTGCATCAATCAAACATACGCTCAGGCGTTCACTTAAAATTCATATTTTACAAAATGAAATCGGAATCAACGGGAAATAGTAGAAAAAAACAAATTTATTCAAAAGTATCTAAACACGAGTCTCGTAATGTGAATTGAATATTTATTTAAAAAAAATGATTTACAGATCACTGAAGGAAGCGCAAATAGCACTATTCCTGAACACCCCACTGATAGTTGCGATAATATCATCAACATCGTTCTCGGGTCTGGTGCTTTACGCATGGTTCGAAACTTGTGATCCAAAAGCATCCGGTCAAATATCATCGTTCGATCAAGTAATGCCGTACTTTGCAAAAATTCGAATGTCCAAAATTTGGGGACTGACAGGCTTCTTCATCGCCGGTATATTCAGCGGATCTTTGAGCACAGTTTCGGCGATGTTGAATTCATTGTCGGCTGTCGCTATAGCTGATTACATAGCACCGATTTATCGTTTATGCGGCAGTGAATTGTCAGACTCGAGAGGTCCGTTATTGGGTAAAATATTGGCAGTTGTTAACGGTTCTTTGTGCGTAGGAATAGCACTGATGGCTTCTAGTTTTGGAAATTTGATACAAATGGCTATTGCCATTAACGGAGCTACCGGTGGCCCGGTTTTGGGGCTCTTTAGTCTCGGTATATTTACCGAATACGCGAATGAAATGGGAGCTGTTGCTGGCGCACTTTTGACCCTTTGCTTTACCTTTTGGATGGCTTTCGGTTCACCCAAACCTCCGGTTCTAACACTTCCGGTTTCGATCGATGGATGTCCCAACTCAACGCATGCTCAAACAATCGCTTATATGGAAGAAGTAAACTCAACATACACGTAAGTCGTTTCATTTTTATTCGAATCTACGCTATTATTTCATTCAATTCTTTGGATTTTCATTGAATTTCATTCATTTTTTATCCTCGCTTAGCCTCGTTACGGAAAATATATATTTCGTCGTATTTAACATTCGTTTATATCGAGTCTCATCATCCAGGAAAAATATCAATTTCAATCTACTAGGATCAAATTGTTAAATTTTTTGAAACTTTTTGATAATTGAGAATGGAAAAAATAGATTTTCGATTGATCCTAAATATCGATATATTCGAATCGAAGGAATTCGATTTCTTGAAGTTGGGTATAATGACCGAAATCTTTAAGCAAGAAAATAAAATGCAATCGTTTTGAAATTTTGACATGTTTTCATTGGTATGTTGAAGTGTACTAAAAAAAAAAAATTTCATTTAATTTTACATAAATTTGTTTATGATTTTTTATGTTAAAGTAGAGTCCTCGAAAAAAGGTGGGTTGCTTCGGGAAAGTACACAGCCTTCCGTAGTCATTTGAAATAAAAAAAAATGCGAAGATATTATTATTCTGTAGACTTGTGAAAAAAGATCGAATTTTTCTTTTGAGAAATTGTTTAAAAAAATTGATTTATTATTTTCAAAATTAAAATAATTTTAGCCAAAATTTTAGTAAAATTTTTAGCCAAATCGGTCGAATAGTTATTAGTCCGGAGCTTTCTCAAAATTTTGAAAACGTGGTTTTCGAGAAAAACGCATTTTTGACAACAGATTTTTTATAAAAACAAATTTCGTTTTCTCAAAATGAGCATTTTCAGCGGCTCTGAGAGCCCTACGTATAATATACCGGACTACTGCCTTAAATAGAGTTCCACAAGGTTCTATGGAACAAGGAAAAAAAAATGAGTAGATCCTAGTTGAAGCAACTAGATTGTTTTCCTGGATGAATTTCATTATGATTAATAATGAAGAGATTCATCGTAAGCAAAAAAAAAAAAAAAAAAAACTGAAGATTTGGAAATAAAAATAATTACAGATTGGCGCACGATCGAGAGTACTTTTATCTCTACAGAATATCTTACATGTGGTACACACCGTTGGGATTCGTATGTACGATGATACTTGGCTTTACGATAAGTATGGTGGTCCGTAAGTTATCAAAAAATAAGATAGTCGATCCAGATCCAGATTTATTGACGCCGTTAGTGGCAGCGAGGATCCGAAGAAGACGAGAGGATTTAGCGAAAACAACGACCAGTCAAGTTTTCGTGCTGAGCACAAAAGAAATCGTTCCGACTCAATAATCGAATAATATTTTTTTTTATAATTAAACCTTCTCCACCAGTGTTCTAAATATATTATAAGAAACCGAAAAAGCAGCGATCAACTGAAAAAAAAAAAAAAAAAAATTATAATTTACCCGGAAGCGAGCGCACGCGACATTTTTGATGAAATAAAAATAAAATTTTGTAAATTAAAGCAGAGTTCAATTTTTATATTCCTTGGTCCCTCGGCGGGTCTGGTGAAGCGTACAGAATTATTTTACCGCAATTGGATGATCGTCACGAAGCTCCATGAGGAAAGAAACATCGACAAAATCATTATCTCGCCTACGCTCTCGTTTGAAAAATTAGCGCATAGTTCTTACCTTCGTTAAGCCAGTTTAATTCGGGTCAGACGTGAGAAGAAATCTGACAGTATATTTTTGGAAAATTAAATGAGCCTCAGATTCTCGCTAATATTTATATCAGAGCGAATAGAAAATGAAACAACTTTTGATTGTCGAAAATAATGTTTCTTTTGATGGAGATCGAAAAACATTTTACCAATGAGAAAATAAAAATGAAAACATTGGTGAACCTTAGAAAAAACGAGTTTTTTCTCATAAACAAAAAAAAAAATCTGGAAGCTGGAAAATTTTTGTTTCATCAACACTTTCACGTGCATCAAAGATGAGTAAAGCTCGGAATGTTATAAAAATCAAGGTAAAATGCAACGACGACGATTAACGCGCAGTTTGTGAATTATCAAAGCGAGAACAATAAAGTTGAGATAGCGATTTGCGATCGAGAGCTAATGTCATACAGAATTTATTTATTCTTTGGCTCAACCAGTCCTCATTTTGTTTCTTTCGTGTGTGCAGCATGTAAGCTGTGCAAATGTCAAAGGATATAGATAATAGTAATCCATGACAACGGGACGAGAAGCAAAGTCTTGGCAAGTGTTGAGCAATTCAGTCGTAGTGAGATTCGTAAATTAGAAAGTTTACGAATTGACTCTGATATTGAGATATTTCGTTCATCATCATTGACGATGGAAGTGAGTAGAAAAGCAATCGAATCGATTAAAAATTCAGCAGGAATGATGCGAACTCAACAATAAAAAGCAACAAAAAATAATTAAAGTCATTAGTTTTTAACAATGAAGTGATTTTGCTTAATTAATTTGATCTTTTTGTTCATGTCAATGAAAATCCGGAGCGAAGGTAATAGAAGAAAGTTTAGAATCTTTGAAATGGCCCGATTACGTAGTAATCGCGATAGTTTTGTCGATATCAGCAACGATCGGACTGTATTATCGATTCAGTGGTGGACGTCAAAAAACATCGGAGGTATTGCGAAGCCAGAACGAGCTCAAACAATGAAATTGGATGAAATTTTTTTTGGACTCAATTGATAATGAAACTGATGCGATATTCCGAAATTATTGATTGATTCGAGCAGGAATATTTTTCGGCAAATCGTTCGATGCGGACATCGGTATTGGCGATCACAATGACGGTGACATATTTATCGGGGATAACGATGCTCGGTATAAGCGGCGAAATTTACATCTACGGCAGTCAATTCGTGGTGGTTGTTTTCGGATTTTTATTGGCGACACCGATCGCCGCATTTTTTTATCTTCCGGTTTTTTTCAAGCTCCAAAACATGAGTGTTTACGAGGTGAGAAAAGGGGAGAGAGAGAGAGAATATTTGTTTGAATCGAAAATGATTTGGTGAATGATTTTTACTCATGAATTTCCAGTATCTGGAGAAAAGATTTGGGAAAGTGGCGAGATTGATAGCGAGTATCGGTAACCTAATACAAATGGGTTTATACAGCGGCGTTGTTTTATTCGCTCCGGCTCTGGCATTGGAAGCAACGACAGGATTATCAAGCACAATGAGCATTTTTCTCATCGGAATAATCTGCACTTTTTACTCGACTATCGGTGGAATTAAAGCGGTACTAGCGACCGATGTTTTTCAAGGGTTTCTCATGTTGGCTTCCATTCTATGCGTCATCGTGATCGGATGCTACGATCTTGAGGATGGAGTTAACGAAGTTTGGCAAGTTGCTACGAAAGGTGGTCGTTTGGAAGTTTTCAAGTAATTCAGTAACCGTAAATCAGCCGATTTTAATATCGATGTAGACACTCATTCGTCGTATTAACCAAGGCAATTATTTTTATCGCAGCTTCGATATCGACCCGACTGTAAGACACACCTGGTGGACGTTGGTCATCGGCACGACTTTTTACTTCGCTGCACAAATCGGTGTCAATCAGATTCAAGTCCAGAGACTTCTCTCCGCCAAGTGAGTTTAATCATAGCTTATTTTATCATGAATCAGTGGAAATAATTGCGAAGAAAGAAGAAACAGAACGAAGAAATCTTGCGATTTTTTTTTTCCACCGATCGTGGTCCATTTTGTTCTTCTCTGAGTTTTAGATCGCCGGTTTTATCAGAGTGACTCATTCCCTCCCTTGATCTGCTCTTTGATCGGTCGATATGAGATCTCGGTGTTCCATTTTGCCCCTTATTCACTTATGAATATATTATTTAACGACTGTATAGTTACGAAAAGATTTTCAGGTCACTAAGGTCAGCTCAGCTGGCGTTATTTATCAACGGTCCAACGATCGTATTGGTAGTTCTCATGACGAGCTTCTCCGGTTTGGTATTATACGCGTGGTTCGTGAAATGCGATCCGATCGGTTCGGGTCATGTGTCATCGTTCGATCAGGTAATGCCATATTTCGCAAAAGTACGTTTATCAAAAGTTCCAGGACTCACGGGTTTCTTCGTAGCCGGTATATTCAGCGCAACGTTGAGCACGATATCGGCGATGTTGAATTCTCTCGCAGCGATCGCTCTGGCAGATTACATAAAACCGATTTATCATAGAATCGGTATTGAATTACCGGACTCGAGGGCTGCCTTCGTCGCAAAAATTTTGTGCTTCGTAAATGGTCTCGTTTGTATGGGAATAGCATACGCGGCTTCCGGTCTCGGAACTTTGATACAAACTGCTTTGGGTATAAACGGAACTATTGGTGGTCCTATACTCGGTATCTTTAGTCTCGGTATGTTCGTTCCGATTGCTAACGAGATTGGCTCGGTTATCGGAATTCTTCTCAGCTTGGCACTTTCCAGTTGGATTAGTTTCGGACAACCGAAACCACCGATTGCTGAACTACCAATTTCTATTGAGCACTGTACCAATGTCTCACTTTTGGAAAATTTTCATTACCAGCCTTCGATCGACACGAGGTTATTTCATTATCGATATAAAATTTGATGAAAAAAAAAACAACTTTGATTTCACTTTATACAGGCTGAATAGACGATGAAATTCTGCAACGAAAAGTCCTCAGCCATTTTTCTGTACGATGAACCGATGATGAGATATTCATTAAATACAAACGTCACCAATCAGAGTCGAGAGCAATGACGCTACCGTTACCACGCCCACTTCGCCAAATCGACATCACCGATTGGCTATCACCGAATCCATCGGTATCTCATCGACTACACATCGAAAAGAAAAATGGCTCAGGACATTTCTTTTCGGAATTCCATATTTTAGCCTCCCTGAAAATCTTGAATGTACTTTTTTAAAAAAAGAAACTTTACACCACCGGAATAAGGCTTAACTCGGCAAATACTTTCAGAAACCTGGACGACTCGGATTACTTCTACCTCTATCGGATATCGTATCAACTGTACACGCCAATTGGAACGCTGACAACAGTCATTTTTGGCTACATCGCGAGCATAGCTGTCCGATGGTTTTCCAAAACCACTACTGAAGTGGATCCCGATTTATTGACGCCATACCTGGCAGCTCGAATGCAAAGAAAGAATTTAAACGGGACTGAAACGTCGAGTCGAGTTGACGCTGTTACGAACATTGAAAAATACAGAACTCAATAACGATTGAAGTTCACTGTGAGAAAAGAAATTCGTTGATTCAACAAAACTGTTGTTGATTCAGCAAAGTTTTCGTCGAAGAGTGAGAAATATTTGTTTCAACCAGCGAATTAAGTGTTTGAATCTTCAAAAATTTTTGTTGAGCCAACGAATTTGATTTTGTTCGCCCACGGTTTGTTGATCCAACAGAAATGAAGTTAAATCAACAAATTTTTTCTCTCAGTTTAGGTATCGCAATAACCGTAATGTAATATTTAGAAAATGCAATTATGGCAACACTTTATTTTAATTAGTTCGAATGGATACACTGGATCTCATAAGACGTTTGATAGTGCCTTAATTAATCGTTCAAACTAGTCTAAATATTCTACTTGATGTACAAGCAAGCTTTGAGAACTGTTGATCGAGCGATAACGGAAGAAAAATAAAAAAATAATCCAACGATGGATCATAGACGAAGAAGCGACATGCTCGAACTACTTATGGCTCGCCCACGCGTTCTTTCATGAAATTCATATATGCGCAATGTACTCAAGGAGAAAGGGATTGGAGTGCTAAATAAGTGGGTCACCGAGAACTGAGCGATCATTATTCTCGAGCACATTTAATAGATTAATTCCGCTCGGATTATGAAAGTGTACCGAGGGATTCGATTACATAAAACCAGGAACTCGCGTTATCCGAGTCACACTTGATTCTTCAAAGCCCCATTTACCAATTATTCATGATTTTTCTCCTTCTCAAATGAGAAACAGAAAAAAAAGGCAGCTGAATAGTTGCATCGTTTGAAAACTGCCTTATTCATCAACTTCGAAGTGAGTTTACTTGACCAAATGCATTTTCGAACGTTGACAAGGCATTATTGGTGTCATTCCAACAAGGATATGCGCATGCTTTTCGAATTAGCATGTCCGGTCTCGTGCTGTTCTAATATCCAACAGACAAAGTTGACACGAATACGAAATGTTTGCGGAAGAGAGAGAGAGAGAGAGAGGAAGAAAGAAATGAGAAGAGACGACCGAGAAGAAGGTTGAAGAAAATGAAGAAGGAAAAAGGTGCGTGTAAGGTGGCCGGTAGTTTGTTGATCCAGGCGCGCCCAGCAATCCTCGGTAGTAAGAGGAGTTTTCTGTGACGATAGACATGCGAGCCTCAGGCCCAAACGTGCACATACATATCATGTATGATCGCTTAGCTCCTTTCTGCACTTTCCCTCGTGGGAAAACTCAAACATATATAGTATCCCGGTCCATAATAACACGGGTTGTTTGCCCAAACGCCCACACGGTGCATCCCATTAAAATGATTAAAGATTCTCGTTCCTTTATTATTATTATTATTTTCTTTTCGTAGTAGACCGTTTCGACGTATTCATTTTTTTATCACGTCACAAAAAGTGTTTTTGTAATTGAATCCAGTAAAAGCTCAGAACTGACTTCCAAACAGTTGGTTCTTTTTTTTTTGTTTTTCCTCTTTCTTTCTTTATTTCATGTTTAATTCCTTTTAGTCGGAAAATATACGAAATGGTAATGTTTGGTGGGGGTGAAAATCCGGCCGGAGAAGTAAAACGGATTGACTACAGTTGAATGGACTCTACGAGAATTCTTTTCGAAAGGGAATGCGGCAGTTCCGTTTGCATAATATATATGCATAGACGAGGATCGGGCCAAAACGGCACTCGGGGCAAAATGGACCACCTGCAAAACAGTGGTGGCTCCGTCGTTAATTCTTACGAACAATTTTGGATTCCTCGTGATAAAATCTTATAAATAAATATCGAAAATGATGAAAATTAATGAGTCGATTGCTGCAAGAGCCGAAAAATATCTTTTCATTTCTTCAAACGGTGGTCCAATTTGGCACACATTCGATCGAATACATCTATAGTCCATTATTTGTATACAAAGCTTAAAGCCCGGTTTGCAAACAAATGAAGTCTTGGCCGCCAGCCGAGGAGAGATCCGTGGAAATCCGTACAATGAAATGTACCATGCCCGTTCGTAAAACGTATTCTTCCGTCACTGACCATCGGCAGTGCTGTTCTCGAACCATCGTAGCGGCAGAATCAAGTGAAAAAGAGAGGATCGAGAGGATAGTCATGAATGGTACGTTGACCAGCTGAGGGAGACGAGCTCTGATCTCTCATTCTCTCCTTCTCTCTCTCAGCTGTCTTTTATACTCTGATCCCGCGGCAGAGGTTTCATAGCAAACCTACACGTACGCAAGTGGACATATGTATCTATGGACCGTTCCATGTGAAATTGATTATTTATAAGTAGCATAGAAAAACTTTCCTTCACGAGTCGCGAAAGTTCAGCGCCATTTCGTGTTCAATTTTGCAAACGTTGGCTTCGAATTAGGAATTCATCGACACTTTTTTTACAACCGATTTTTTTCTGTAGTTTTTCGAAAAAATATTTTACGTCATTGAGTTTAATTTTTATTGATGGAACAGTGATGGAATAATTGATCGAAGACTTTTCGTCGATCAATAAACTTTCGATTATAAAGTCGATTAATTTTATTTCGGGTTACGACGAATCGTTCAATATCGAATTTAACTTTTGTCCACATGTATGAGACGATATTTTTCATGTTGTTAATTTTGACGAACGAAAAAAAAAAACAAAACATAACCGAATGTTTTACACAAAAAAGCCCATATACGGTAGGTTAAGATAATGTATACGGTACTACGGTGAATTCTCGTGTGGCAAAAGATATTTCCAGCGCACGACGTCACACACAATCAGGAGGCAAAGCTAAGGGCTAACGTCCGAGCGTATTATTCTCGCAAGAATACGAGAGCCAAGTTCGTCCAGACGTGAAATAAGTATTTTTTATTTTATTTTTCATTCCCTTCAGCACCAAAAATCAGCGGATCAGTTCGCGCTGATCGAGAATTAAGACGATCGTGTCAGCGAAGCCAAAAATATTTACGAGCGTCAGATAATAATTATTTCGAACGAGTTCAAGATCCGGATTGCGAGAAACCCTGAATAAACCGAACTCGAAATTCAAATTTCCAAAAAGAAAACAAAAACACGTGAATAAATTCGACAAAAATAAAATTTCGAGTAACGAAATGGCCAAGTAAACTGAGAAAATTTCCAACAATAGATCAATTAACTTATGTTCGAGTGATAAATTGATCGACATGTGCGTTCCTCCCTGATCAAAGAGACTCTCGGCAGAGAGAGCAATTGGACAAAACGTGGGGTGAAACTCGGAGAATGAAATTCATAGTCGAAACGAGTGCAATTTAACGAAATGTAACTCAATCCACGCAGAGAGAAAGAGCAGAGCAAGGATCTGTATCGATTTGTTGTATGGTCATGGTCGACATGGATAATGGAGGGAGTGCGCGAGTATAAGAAAGTCCATTGAAATATATAGACACACACGGCGTGGCGAGTGTTAGTTTCAATTGGTCAGGGTGAATACACACGTAACGGCATAGTTGAGAAGCTTTTATGGTGGGCGTTATGGTGCAGCGGTGGAATAAACGTGCACACATGATATATTTGATAGGGAAGGTAGCGAGAGGAGAGGAGGAGAAGATGCCCTTGAAATAGCGTAGACAATAAAATGGCTCGTAAACTTCTTCAATGCGGCGGGTGTCGGTCGTAAAGCGGTATGAAAAATTGCCAATATGGCAGGATGAAATTGTTCGAGGATAGAATGAATCGACAATTTTAAAAAGCTTCGAGAATGCTCATTTCTGTTATTTTCAAACTTGAACCGATAATAGGATCATACGAGAGTACAAAACTTTTCGAACTTATATACAGAGACTATCCTTTTTCTCTCGGGTTCTTCCGATTTCGTGATTCTTCAGTTAAGAGAGTGTACGGCAGATGGGCTCGAGAAAGGATCGTTCACGCGGAGCAAAAAAAAAAGCTATAATATTCCCCATCCAAAATGGGTTTTCGTTTCTTGGCTCCTCTGCAGCCCTCGTTTCGCCAAAATTCCACGTATACGAACGGGCCTCGTTGAGCTGCGGCTGGCTCGTCAGCTGTGCCGTTTCCCCAATGTAATTCGAGAACTTGTGTGCCGGCAACGCGCAAAATCACCATTTCGGCCAACTCTCAAACTTTATTAACGAAAATCGATTCGATAGCTCGCATCGGCATCTCGCAGGACATGCAACAACGACGAGCACACGTGGACACGAGAAAACGTTTTTCGTGGATTATTGTGACTGAATGAAAAATATACTTTTTTTTTTCAACCTCGAAATCAATGAAATCGAAAACGAATGATCTTTTTCATGAAAAAAAGAAAAATATTTGTCTAATGGCGTCAACGACCGCGGTAAAAATATATCTCGTGTGTCTCGAGGCTGCATTGTGGTTGAATCGGTAGTGAGGATATGATAGTTAGAATCTCACTTGCGGCGCGCCTCGGCCACATTTGTATACGACGCTCGTACACGAACGCGATTCTCAACAGCGTCAATTTTATTTATTATTTTCTTGTGTACTTCTCGGAGCACTTGAATATCTCGAGGTTCGCCTGACTCGTGTCTTCGTTAGTCTCTCGTGTTGGTGGGCTCTGTATACGCGCGGATATGAAACTGGTCACATTTCTTTTTCTTTTTTTCTTTTTCAACATTACGATAAAAATAGTTAAGAATCTCAAATATTGAATGAAATCGATTTCGCATATTCTTTATTAAGAAAAATATCTTCCAACAGCACTCGAGCTATGAATCGATTCTCCTTTCTTTCTCATATATTTCTCCGACAACAAAGAGGTTAATTCATCGTTGCATTCAATCCCAGAAGCAATACGCTGATATATAAATTAAAGCTTTGTCGAGTGTGTGCTGTGTAAATGGTAAAAATGTTGTCGAAGAAATGAATGGAAAGGGTGGGCAAACAAGAGTCGAGTGCGAGGTTCAACGCTTCGGAATTCGTCCTGGGCAAGAAAGAGGGGCAAGTTTCTTGGGGGACGTCGTCGAATAATTCATGCAAATGGAGAAGTGTATAAGAGAAAAGATTGAAAGAGAGAACTCGAGAGCGAGCGAGCGAAGAGTATTGAGAAGAAGAAAAACCGGCGGCCCACGTCGATAATCAAGATCGAACACAGCCATGGTAGTTGAGCCACTGCGAAAGAGATTCAGCATATACATATGTATATATAAAAGTGAGACTGGTGCTTAAGCCGCGTGTCTAAAAAAAAAAAAAAAAAACTGCGGAGAGGAAGAGAGTGCGAGAGGGAGGGAGGGAGGGAGGTGGCAAAATTTTAATTTCAAATATTGCTGGAGGGCGAGGCAGCAGCCGTTGTTGTTTTTTTTTCCCAATGGATCGAGCAAGAGGACGCTTTTGATCTCCGACATTCGACGTTACCCACTTCCGAATGATTTTAGAATAAATTCAATCCGAGCAAAGAGCGGTCGCGAGTCCGGTTTCGACTGAATCGATTTCAATCGACGTGGCGACTAAAGGCCTCCAGGAATTATGTTAAATAAATGCGGCAAGAGTCTTGTGTCGAAAAGAATACACAGGCGATATGTTGAAAATTTTCGGGCGGAAGTTCTGAAGCAGGAACATTGATCAGCGGGTGATTGACGTACAAAAGCTAAAAGAAAAAAAAAAACGGTTGTCACCGCTCCGGGTACAGCGAAGCGAGCCACGCTCAAAAGTAGTCGGACATATGTGCATATTTCTCCCATGTGTGCTCGATGAAATATATGCCTTTCGCGACGTGTGCCATGACCTTAAGATGTCCCGGGTGAAAAGTATAAATATGAAGACGAGAAAAAATAGAAAAGAAAAAAAAAAAACAGCCTAAATAAAGCTAAACTTGAATATTTTTTAGCCCGTGTACGTCTGCGGTGGACGAAATTAGCCTTCGCCGTTGGTATGCGATACATTTGGTCCAGACATATTATCCGAATTTTTTGTGCTCGAAAAAATGAGCAGGAGAGACGAGAGATCATCGCGTCAACTTTGGGCTTGGTGCGTTTCGCGTGCGAACTACTTTTAACAAAGACATTAGAAACTTGTAAAGAGTAAGAGAAAGAAGAAGAAGAAGAAGAGGAAGAGGAAGACAGAAGAAAAAAATTTAAAAGAGAAGAAGCAACTCGATCGTGAAATGGTCTGAAGCAAGAGGCCAAAATTCATCAGAGCGAAAGAATCTGCTTCAGAGGCGTGACGCGACAACGATCTTAAACATTTTTTTATTCACAGCTTCTCCTCCCTTTTAGCACGAATGATATTCTGGTATTGCCTATATATACGAGGCGATTGAGACTGCGAGTCTGAAGGTTACGTTCCGAGACGATGGGGTTGACGTTCTCATGGGTTTGTTTCCGAGCCTGTGAATTATATTTGCCGCACGACTTATGGTGTAAAATAAATGTTTCGTTGATCGACCACTGAGACTAATCATACAGGGATCGCAACAATATTAAAATTTCTTCTCAACGTATTCACTTTTAATTTGGTAGAAAACTAACAAAAGCTGCTCAAACGTAGTAAAGCATCGAGACAAATGGCATTTAGAGCGAGTCTCCGATTGGCTACTCCATCAATAATCTCTCTCGTGTTACACGATCTCTATACTAGAAATGTCCAGCCTCCTTCTCTCTCGCGGTGATTGTTATAGTCGCGGAAACCGATCCCGATAAGAAGGAATGTAGTTTTTACGACCACTGTAAATTATGGAATTTCTTTTTACCGATGTATTCTGAGTCGGCCTGTCGCTGATCCTTAAGTGGGGTTATAAGTTCACTGTAAATTCTATCTACGGCCAAGCAGCCGAGAATATGTCTCGAGAGCATTTAATAAAACCGTGACAAAGTCAGAATGGATGCGTAACGTTACAGCGGAGCGCTATGTTTGAAGAAAATTTAATCAACAGATCGACTTCTATCGATGATAAATTCAATCGAAATCGATTCATCGCCACTCATATTTTCGTAGTGCAACTCGCACGAACGTTCTTTCAAATGAATTATATTCTAGTCTCGATTCAATCAGCCAATTTCGTAGGTCGATCAAATTCAATTGGTTGATTATAACGAAGAGCAGCAGCAGCATCGGCAGCAGCAGGTCAAACATCTGATCAGATAAAAAAAAATGTATCGAATGATCGTGCTGATTGATGAAATTTCATTTCGACTATATTGATTCGAATTAGCGAGTCTCCGTTACGTAATACGTTGAGGTTGGACAAGACTCATCCATTTTTTCCGATTCCCTCTTTTTCTCGCGAAAATTTCGGTGATGCGGAAAAGAGAAGAGAGAGAGAGAGGAGCGATGAGATATATGGACACAGAGATATAGAGATATATATTCGTTGACTCGGCTGTCCCACGCGTACGAGTCTTCCCACATCGGAGCCACGAGAGAACCCGTTGGCGCCGCTTTGAAGCGGCCGCCAACGAAGCCGCAACACACGATACACAAGCACACACACGTGCGCTGATCTCCGCGTGCGCAGACAGAAACAAATACACATCTTTCTTGACTGCGACTCTCTTTTCTTGCAGCGATGCAACCGACCAAAACTTAAACGCGTATTGAGTAGCACCACCCCAGCAGAGGCAAAATCCCGCGGCGCCGCAACCACGCGGAAGTCAAATTTTCTGATCGTTGCCCACAGATAAGACAAATACTCGGCCAATTTACGGCTAACCGGGCCTCCGTATTCGCCAATCTTCTTCTCAAACACGAGCTCGTGAATTAACAATATTCAGAGCGTTGCCATTTTTCAGGAAATCAAAAAATCCCAATGAACATTCCTGATACGCTGTTACTCTTTTTTTTTTCTCTCTCGTTTCTCGACGAATTTTTCAACGAAATCGGATTTTGATAGCTAGTATAAGCGAAGTCAAAAAAAAATTGATTTTTTATTTTTCTCGGCGAATTTCAATCAAATGAAAATAGTAGAGAATTAATCAGGGAATCTTTGATCGATCGATGCGAAGCATTTCAATTCCATCATCTTGTCAAGGACCGGGCCAGGGCAAGAATTAAAAAAAATATAAATTTTCGTGGCTTCTTTTCATTCGACGCAGACATCGGACATTGTGTGTAAGAGTTTATGGTAGTCGTTCAACATTCACGTGTGTTTTGACGCGTTTGGAGAACTCCTACCGGAGAAGCCACATTAATCTGAACCCTCGGGAAAGTCCGAGTCAAGGATGGCGAGAAGAGGGAGGGGGGGCACGTGAATAATAACCATCGTCCGGGTTCATACGGAACGAATGTCGTTGGGTATTACCCACTGGAAATTTGACGGTCGTACAAAGTTTATGGGGGAATCGAGAGGAGGGACTTCGAAGCTGAAACATACGAGGGCAGATCGCGTTGTTTTTTCTACTTTTTATCCCTGTTTTTTTTTTGTTTTTCTTCTTTCGAGAAACTGATGCTGGCTGACGCAGAGATTTTTTGCCGCGTAATCCGAGAAGGCTGAGCAGGAAGCGAGAGCGCGACAGGTTGTACAGGTGAGCGGAGATTAGGTCAGAGAAGTGGTGCCTCGAAGAGCCAAAAAATGGGGGATCCATTTTGGTGAGATAATTCAATATTTTTTGGAAGGTCAACATTTCACGAAAGCTACGAAACAAAGAAGATATTTTTCCAATCATCCAAAAGGTCTTTTGTTACAAATCAGCGATGAAGAAAGCAAGAAATAACGAAGCCTCGAAGAATGGACGAGAACGGTGATTCTAATTGGGCCAGCTATTGCGTTTGGATTTTTTGGTATTGCTGGGAAAAAAAAAAAATAACAAATAATGAGACGAAGAAGTGCAAAGAAGAATGAGGAAGGGACTTCCGGGAATGGGGAAAAGGTCAGGAGGTCCGCATTTTCCGAGTTTCGGCGAGTCAAAGAGTGACCAGGAAAGAGCAAGAGAGAGAGAGAGAGAGAGAGCAGAAACACCAGGAAGAAGAAGAGAGAAACGTTCGTTTGTTGGGCAAAGAGGAAACCCAAAAAAAAATGGAGAAATTCTCGCCTAACGATTCTCGTATATAAGCGAAACGACCGGGGGATGTCCCATTGTGCCCGCGTGAAATGTTCACACGTGTGAGGAAGAATGCGAGGATGCGACTCGAGCGAAAATGAAGGAAATTTACAGGACCACAGAAAAAAAGAGGAGCGGGGGGGGGGGGGGGTAAGTGAAGACAATTCGACCGCAAGAGTGTGAAAAAATAAAAGAGACGAGAGAGAAAACAAAAATTACGAGAAAATGCTTCGATGTTGCTCGCGCGACGACTATATATCTCGTTGAATAAAATGGAGAAAAAAAATATATATATATTTGTTCGACCCTTGTCTCGCGAGCGGAATTCCTCTAACGAGCATCTCTTCGACGTCAATTTTTCTTCATTCAAGCTGCTGCGAAGCTCAACTGGATGAAAAAAAAAAATAAAAAAAGTAAATTCGACTCTGCACGATCTCGGTAACAATGCAGGTCCAAATTTTCACGATTTACAAACCCGCATCGAGAGAAAAGAAGAAAAAAAACATTAAAGCTAAAAACGCAGTGTTTCTACGTCGTCCGTTAATCAGTTTAAAATCCATTACTTCGTAGCAGTCAGTTGGAGTCACGTACAATTTCAAGCCCGAAATAAATTTTCCTTTCAACATTTCAAATAAATCTCAATCTTCGAGTCTCTCACTTACGATAAATTGTTTACGAGCTAATTTTTTGTTTGTTGTTATGACCGTGAACAATAATCTCGTACGTGACCCGGTCAAGAAAATAGTACGATTATAAAAACGCTGACCTTCTGACGCGTCGATTCTATGAACGAGGAAATGATTAAAAACAAACTTGCTTCGGGCCGAGAGCCGGAAGCGTGACTGGATTATTCTTGCTCAATTAATCAGGCCTTCAGGCTTTGCCTAAAAATCATTTTTCATCTATGAGAAATACAGAAGTATAAATGGAACAACTATATTTTTCTCAAAAGTGCCTGTTCCTTGACCCTTGACCCTTTCGTATTTGCTTCCTACTGCGTATGAATATCATTATTTTCTCGTAGCTGGAAAAGACGAATTTTTCATTTTTTTGTTGAGTAATTCGAGAAAAAAAAATCGAGGGTTTGCTCTCCTGCGCGAAGAGACACGATTTTATCACGAGTGTTCACACGTTTGAATAGGAAAAAAAAAAAAAAGATTTCTGGAACACAAGTGATGTGTGAGAATGTGCATGGGGGATAAGAAAAGTTTCGTTCGTGGTCCACGAAAGAGATGTGGATGACGAAATAATGTAGGTACGTATTATGTAGTAGAGAGAGAAGGGATATTTAATGGTCGCGAGGAAACGTGCTCGAACGATACGACGACACATTAGTTTGACTCTCCCAAGTATTTAAATATGCTTGGAAATCTCATGGGGGAACTCGATGGGAAAAAGAAAGAGGCAGAAAGAAAGAGAGAGCAAGAGAGAGAGAGAGAAGGAAAAGACAACGAGAGATGCTGGAGGGCTGCTGAGAAGAAGAAAAGTAAGAAGAGGAAGAAGAAGAAGAAGCTTTGCTATTCACATTGCTCCAGGGATTTCCATTGTGAAAAAAAAGGAGAAATGAGCCTGTGGCTACAGAGCAAAGAGAATAAAAAAATGGGTTATAGGTATGCCTAAGAGTTACGTGTACGTGAACTTTAATTTTCGAATGATTTAATCGATGCACACGCGTTGATGAATTATCAATTTATCGATCGAATGTGCTCTACAAAAAAATGAGGCAAAATCACAAATTCATTTTAATCTCAAATACTCTCATAAAAGATAAATCGTTCATTTCTTAAATAATCAAATTCCAATAATGTGCTCGATCTCTGTTTGAAAATAATTGCAAAACAGTGAAAAACATTATGATCAAAATATTGTGACAAAACGACGAGAAAAAATGTCTTCAAATATATGAATAAAAGAAGAAAAAAAAGAGAGATATATAAACGATTTTGACATAATGAGAATGCGCGTCAAATCGTAAAAACGTACAAATAGGATAAATATTAGTAAGGATCCTCTTTTTCTATAACTCCCCGGCGCTCAGGTATATATTATACAAATTCAAGGGCGTGTCAGAAGGATGAATGGAGCGAAATATGCAGAGGGGAGAAAGAGAGAATGATGAAGAGGATTCCCGGACCTGCACCAATCCAGCCTCACCTCGAAATTCTCCCCTAAGAGTTAAAGACGTATAAACGTATACGGGAGCAACAGAGATCGCTTAACAATGCGGAGGCTGTGAAGATCAAGGGCTCCACATATATATATATCCTTCTCGATATTTTACTACGCCACATTTTATATCCGAGGTAGAAATAAAAAAAATGGAGATGAGATAACAAAGACTGAGATAAATACAGTGTTGAAAGCTTTCACACGTATTTATGGGATCGATCAAACATCCTTTTTTCTTCTTCTTTTCATTCCAACCCCATATTAACTTTTTGTGCATATATAGTCATGAATATCCTGTCTAAATATCGTTTAATTCAGCGAAGAAAGATCGACAAATTTCTAGTCCTTTATCAAAGTGTTTCAAAGTTCAATTTTCACTCGATAATCATTCGAATTCGATTTATATTTTTTCATTTATATCGATTAATTATCATTCGATATTCGATTCGATTTTATTTATTTATTATTCATACGTTATCACTTCTTCGATTTGTGATAGATCGGAATTTCTTTAAAAAAATTTTGAAAAGGCGATTTTTTAATTCAAATCTTTTTTACAATCGTATTTATCGATGTTCGAATCTCTCGTCGGAAATATTTTTCTGTTTAGTTCTTATTTCCTCGCACCTAACTCATATATACTTTCGAGTCGTGTCAGGAAACAGCGAGGACACAGCGTGTGATGTTCACAAATATGTATAAACGTATAGAAGACACAATGAGAAAACCGATGCGAATCTTGAAGGAGAGGCGAATCGTTTCATGCGGCGGACTCGCGAGGGTATTGAATTTAAAGTTGTAGTATGTGCGAGAATAAGGGATCGAGAGAAACCGGCGTGAGCAGGGCATCTTCACCTCGATACATATATACGTATAAAATGTATGTAATAAATAGCTTTTGTATACGATGCTCGAGAATTTGAATCGCGTGCAAAAACATCATTGTAACATTGAACAATGTTACGATATGAGCAAGATTTCGCGATAAATTATGGGTGCACGAGAGGACTTTAGCCTCGATGAATTTTTTTTTGTGCTTATTATTCGTAATAAACGGAGCAATTGTTCGTTGTATCGTTAAATGTATGGACGTATATGTATATATATATATATATACTAGCTGTGCCTGCGGGATTCGGCCGCCGCATATCTAGCAGGAAAAATAATCAAACGAAAGATTTTTATTTTATTTTATTTTTTCAATTTTTCATCATTACCATTGAAAATGCTGCAACTTTTTTTCTATACCGAATTGAGCATTCAGCCACCGCTCGTTATGTTCGTTTTCCGATTTCCTTCAAATTGAACGAAATCGTTAAACTTTTTTTTTTTTTTTACATATCTGTTGAGATAAAGATAACGAAATTTTACAAAACCACAAACTCAGTTTGAATCATGATCTTTAATCTCGTGAAATAATCATTGTAATCGTTTCAGTCGTTTTCGATTGAAAAGCGGCCAAACATTTTTCAGCCAACAGATTTATATATATAGAGAGATATATATATGTGAAGAATATAAATTTTATAATTTCTTACTTCTCTCCTCGATTTCGTGCACCACAAAGAGCGATTTACTCGCACGATCAGCAAATATTTGTACTAATCCTCCTGCTCCTTCTCGAATATTCCCCGTCGTGACAACGTTCCCCTTCGATGAAATATACCGGGGAGAGAAATAAAAAAAATAGTCTGAGAGAGAGAGAAGGAACGAGAAAGAATTGCGACTGATTTCCCTTACGATGAGAGAGGGTCATGGAGAAGGGAACCTCTCTCGTTCTCGTTCCCGTTCCGTCCCCCCTCCTCAGCTCGAGAACCTTTCGAGTTCAAAAGCCAACGTATCCAGTTCCGCGCTCTTGTTTATTTTCGACCCTATCCTCGTGAATTTCTATTTTTTATATTTATGTATATCTTTCGATAATAAATACAATGCATGTTGAGTTTCGATATTCGAAGTGTCAAAGATCAGCACAAATATGCTCCGGTTTTCATTGCTATTGTCACGAATACGTCATCGTATCTATTCTGGATCAGCCGAAAAAAAAAACAAAACAACTTTCTACTCCTGGTAACGCGATAAGTGAATCAGTGGATCAACGGTAAAATCGGATTGTTCGATTGTCGAGATCCTCGCGTCTATACATTCGTCGGGCCCCTCATTTTGTAAATCATTCATCGGCGAAACAATCGATCGAAGATGTCGCGTCGAAAAAAATCGTCGAGGCAAAAGTTTCGAGTTCAAAAGTCACTTTCAAGAGCTGAGAGAGAGCAGCGACCCTTTTTTTATTTTTTTTTCCAGTACAAGATTAATTGATTCGGGAGAAAAGGAGCGGATATTTTCTCGATTTTCCGGTAGCGAGGACAAAGAAGGGTCGCGGTTGCTTCAGGGTGCTGCTGGTAATTCGGAGGGTTAGTTTTCCGTTCCGACATCCGAGAGGCAATTACGACGGGTATTTGTATACCGGCGAGCACGCGAGGGGCTCTTGATCGATTGAAAAGCCAGAGCAAACAGACTCCGGGATAGTCGGATGATAATATTATGTTTTTAGGAGGGGGGGGGGGGGGTGAGGAGGAGTCCGAACTAAGAGACACCGAAACCGGAAATGAGAGATCTACTCAGGCTCAGGAAGAAAAGGAAAGTCGTTTGTACAAACCGAATATGAGTAAGACCAGTTTTAATCTCGAGTGCCACCGTGAGATAATTACCAAAACGTTTGCACAAGGGGTGTCTCGACCCTTGGAGTTTGACGAGCGAATAAACTAGCCTGCAAAGTACTAAAAGCTGCTGTTCAATTAACCAGAATTTCCTTTTTCCGTCGATAAGTATACGAAAAAGCACGCCCGACGAGTCATCCGTTGAAAAACTATTTTTTTTTCTCTCTGTTTGACGCAGTCTTTCAAAAAAAACGTGAAGTAAAATCACACGCAATAAATATCGAGATTCCGGGCCAAATCCAAGTATACGTCATCGAAATTTGCAAGGCAAAAAGTTTGAAGAGCCAAAAGTCGTTTTTTTTTCTTCTTTACTTATCGGAGGGCGAAGCATGAACGATCGAGTCAATATTTGTACAGCAATAAATATTTCCTACCGGCTATTTTTCTTTCGTCCGTTTATTCATGCGACAAAAGTATCGTTTTTATTTTTATTTTTTTTGTTCTTTCCTCGATAGTGTTTTTATCGCGAAAGGCCTTATCGAGGCTGCCTGCTGCTTAACGCGCTGGCTTAAACGCACAGCCCGTAACCCTGACAAGAATAATTATTGAGTCAACATTGAGCTATGACAAAATCTTGGGGAATGCCATTGAACGTTTAAATCCCTGTGTGTGCGGCAACTTATACCCTTCGCGTAATTCTCGGTTTTTATAACATAATTATAACTCGCGTGTCGATAGTATCGATAAGAATAATTGGTAATATTATAGGTTTTATCTGTACGAACGAGTTATTTTCCTGCGTAACTTCAAGCACCGTTGCTTATCAAGTATTTGGCCGGAGGTTTGACCGTTATTATTCGAAGAGAAAAAAAAAAAAAAAAAGTCGATTTACGCGATCGATTCGTGACGAAAAATTAATTAATATTGATAAGATAAAAGAAAAAAAAAGAAAAAAATTTTAAACACAGCGAAAGGAGCAGAAGTAAAATCGATTGAAACGAAAAAAAAAAAAAAAAAACAAAGGACAGGATAAAATAATGACAAAAAAATGGAAATCTATGAGCCTCAAAAACTGGTACGTTTCTTCGAAATATATTTATTCCTCGAGTATTTCTCGAAATAAATGAATGAATGAATAAAAAATGTAAGCGAGGCTTGAACCCAGAGTCTCGTTGATTCTCGCCGTCTCGAGAGCCAACTCGGAAATAAAAAGTGTGCTTGACGACGCGCGCGAGCTCGAAAGAACTTGGCGTCGAATGAAATTGGTGAGAATTTGAACCTCTCGACAATTTTAATTCGTTCGTTCGTTTTTTCTTTCTACCCGCGAAGCACGAGACGAAGAAATTTCAAAACGATCATCATTCTCGGTAGAAATTCGACCCGGAAACAATCGATTACAAATTTTCTTCCAATCATACACGATCCCGCGATCGCTTCACGTTTTTTTTTCTTTTTATTATTAAAAAACAAACGGGAGGGTCCAATTTTCCACCAATTCGTTAACTCGTGTTCTCCTTGAGCCATATATAGCTATGCGCGCATATATGCAGATGTTTCGAAAGGGGATATGGGTCAAAGACCACGTGTCACACACACATACACATATCCCGCGTGTAAAAAAGTAACAACGTAGTTTCAGCCTGCATGAATATATGCATGAGGAAATGAACGCGATGATTTTTTTTGTGATTTGTGATTTCCGAAAATATGTTTTTTTTTTTTCTCTCTCATTTATTTATAAATTATAAGCTGTTATATATTATAACAATAAATAATTTTTATGAGGCGATTATAAGGACAGTAATTGTAATTAGCAGTTGTATCCATCGATGCCTTCTGCTATTCGCTGCACGTGCTCCGATTTTTGTTCGGTTCTTTAATTGTTAAGGAGTTTCGGTACTGGCGATACAATGTTGCCATGCTAAACCATGTTAAAAACACAACAAAATTTCAAAAAGTTAAGAATTTTATAAAATTTGGTCAACATATTCTTTAGTGCCAAATTTGACGAAACAAATTTTTTCAGATTTTTCTTCTACACAGTTATCGAGTAATTGAAGACTAAAGTTCACGTGTATAAGCATAGCCTTTCCATATATATAGGTATACATTTCGGGCATAAGAAATCTGCTTTGATGCATAATTACTCGATAACTAAGTAGAAGAAAATTTTGAAAAAATTTGTCTTTTCGTACTTGATGTTGAAGAACATTATCACCAAATTTCATTAATTTCTTAACATTTCGCCTTTTGTACCGAAACTCCTTAAATCGAAAATATGTAACGATACAAAAGTTCAGAAAATTTCGATACGATTCTATATCCAGAGAAAAAAGAAACAAAAATATCCAGTTGGTTCAACTAGGATCTGTAGTTGAATCAAATAAATTTTTATTTTTGTCACACGGCCTTGAGCTCTATTTATAACGTTTTGAGAAATTATTTTCCTCAATTTGAATATTTTTGTATTCAAGGTCAATCGAAAACGTGCTTGTGTGTCAATTAAAAAAAAAAAAAAGAAAATATTTAAAAGATTAAAATTTTGAAAAATCGAATAAATACTGTTGGTAGATTGAAATATATCTTTCGATATTCTATCATCGAAAACCCAAAAAAGCAGCTCGTACGCTCGGCCAATGCGTGAGCATATGAGAAAAGCTGCGAGATTGAGTGAAATAGGAAAACAAAAAAATCAGTGAATGCGTATCAGAACCGCGAGATTGTTGCCTCAGTGCTGGGAACAATCTTTCGTGTTAACGAGAAAAAAAAAAAAAAAAACAACAAAAATGAAAAATCGGTCCTCACAAGAGTTTTGAGCTGGAGATACATTCGAGAATTCCTCAAAATTCGTTCGATTCGAACGAGGAAGAAAAAAAATGTGCTAAAAATAGTAAAACTCTTCGAATCATTAAGCACGAAAAAAAAAAAACATTTTTAGTCTTTATAAAAAGCGTTTTTTTGCTCGCGGAAATAATGAATTGATACGTCGACGAATAAATTCAATTTAATCGTCGATTTCTCGAACGTATTCATGAGATTTTTCGTAAAAATTCGAAAGACGATATTTTTTTTCTACTTTTTTTTTTTTATTTTTTATTTTTCGATCATATAAAGCGAGAGAAGAATTAATGACTTTCGATCGGCGAATTCAGAGGGTTTCGACTTTATTCGAAGTATCTCTTAATTATATTCCGTAACATCATATATTGATATTCGGTCGATTAATCTGTACAGAAACAAGGGATGACAGCAAGCAGGGCCTCGAGAGACAAATGAATTTCATTTTTTCCTCTCTGCTTTTTTTATTCACTTCGAGGAGCATCGGCGATGCCCTCCTACCGCGTGTGCCCAATTATAATTCTCGTGTTATAAGCCTCAGACCACTTCTCGTATGCCATGGCGACTGGTTTAAGTGAAAGATTTTGTTTTTTATTATTATTATTTTTTCTCTACGAGGGAGTGACCCGTGAAGATCGTCGAAGCAAGCTCCCGAGGCATTTTGTTATCGTACGGCTAAACATTCTCGAGCAAATGGACCAGCACGCAGACGCAAATATTTGTGTTTCGAGATGTACAAAGCGAGTATCAAGCGCGACAGTTTCGACTTCCAGAATTTCTTAAATTACGTCAAATTTAACGTATATATATAAAAAGGCTCGTTAAATCTTCCAGCGCGTGCACGCGCGATATCGCGACGAATAAAATTTAAAATGAATTCCTCCGCTAATGGAGATTTCTTATACTCGATCGAAGAGTTTTCTCCCATTATTAAGAAAAAAACAAAATTTTCTAACGAATCTCGATGATTTTCACACCGAGTATATATAAAATCTCAAAAGCTTGAAGAAAGTCGAATGAATAAAAATTGAAAACAGAGTGCACTTTAATTATTATTTCGATTGAAAAATTTATTTCGCCCGTGGCCTATTTATTGCTCGAGAATTCTCTATAATTTATTCGACGTTCGAATCAATCTCGAAAAAACCGTAAAATATATACGAGAAAGAAGAAAAAAAAACCGTCAACCTCGAAGTTTCGAAAAATTCGATGAAATTTGTATTATCAAAGTTTTACCGGTATGTGAAAAACGCAGCTGTCACTCTGACAGCTGCTGAAAGATTCTGCTTCGGATTTTTTTGTTTAATACAAAATCCATTTCGGTGAACGAAAAAAAAAATAAATCGGTATACATTTACTCCTAATAGTTCGTGCCCATGTTTATCTAATATCCTGGGGGGCCTGTTTTATTCGATCCTTTCTTATTTTTTCTATTTTTATTTTTTTGTGACGACAAATCCAGTTAAACTTTTGGCTCTCACGTATGGAACGAGGAAGAGGAAAAGGAGCCCGATGAGAGATGAAAATCGGGAATGTGCCCGTTTACCTGCTGCTGTGTAGAAGAGATTTAAAGGAGAATAAGAAAAAGAACAAGAGAGAGAGAGAGAGAGAGAGAGAGAGAGCGTGTTTGTATCCAGCCAAACGTGAGTTTGTGATCGCAGAGAGAGAGAGAGAGAGAGAGAGAGGGAGAGAGAATGCCTCGAACATCAGCGAAAGGCCACGGTCAAGCCTCTCTATCTCTTCGGTAATTCAGGAAAGAAAAATAAAATGTAAAAAAAAGAAAGAAAAAAAATAAATGCTCGAGTGTTTTAACATGGATGGTTGGAGGTGTATGGGTAGTTCGAGTGAGCGTTTCGAGGGGTTTAGTGTAGGTGTAAGGGAGAGTATTACGAGGTCGAGCCACCCTGAACTTGGCTACTATCTAAGATCGGTTTACCTAAACGCCTTCGCTATATCATTTCTTAACTGATTCCTCTTTCTTCTTTTCTCTCGATCTCTTCTCCTTTAACGGACCTTTTTCAACCCCGCGTGGACTCGTGTCTTCGAGCTCTCGCGCCTCAAACCATCGTGACTAGCTCGTGTCCCACGTAAGAAAAAGAGCAGGAAAAAATAAAAATAAAAATAAAATTAACATTCCTACGAAAACTATGTTCAAAATCATTATTACTATTTTATTATCTTCGCATCTCGTTGTCACGAGCACAACACACGAAAGATAAATTATCTGTTTGGAACGAGAATGCATTATACTCGTTATTCACTTTTTCAATTAATTACAGATTTTCATCTCGTCACTTATCAACGACAGACAAGAGTGAGAAAAGTCACGGTTATTCTTCAGATTATTTTCACACTTTTCTTCCCTTTTTTTTTCATACGTTCGGGGTCCGGAAAATCGAGAATAATTCATCGGTAAAGGAATGAGTCTGACTCCAATTATCGGCTGATTGTTTTTCCAGTTTCCATCCTCGACAATCGAGAATTCATTTGTTTTTTTTTTTTAATGAAAACGATCCATTGTCATTATTCATTGAAATAAACTAATTGAATCACGACAATGAACACTGAGATAAATTAATTCGTAAATTCAACAAATTTTTTGTTGGTTCGACAAATTTTCTGTTGGTTCAACAAATTTTTTTGTTGGTTCAACGAATCGTAGCGAACAAAATGAAATTTGTTGACCCAAACGAAATTTGGTTCATTCAAATACTTAATTTCTCACCACGAATCAACAAAAGTTTTGTTGAATCAACAAATTTAATTTGTTCGCCACAATTTCAATTTTTTTTTCTCAGTCAACGATTTTTATCCACTAAAATTTCAATTCCCACACGACGAACCAGTTTTTTCACAAATTTTCATGTGACAGAAATAAGCTCAAAAAAAAAATCATGAGAAAAAAGTATAAAAATGTGACAAATATTTGCAACGATTATTTCGAGTAATTTTCTCATTTTGTGAGAATATTGCTGACAATTTTTCTCTCTTCAATTCTTCGAGGAGAGTTGAATTTCAAATGTTTTTTTTTTTTTCGCACCCCTCGAGGCTGCAGTCATTCACGAGCACGTTGCGGAATACTTTTATCCTTCTAAGTTACAATGAGAAAAGCTTTTCTCGATGGAGCCTTTTTTTCCTCCTCTCTCTATTATTCAAGCTTTGGCCTGCTCTCTGGCGCAGTGTGCAACTGTTCAAGATCAGCTTTATGACGAGTAAAGCTAAAGGGGGTCAATGACGAAAAAGTAGTGAATAAAAAAAAAGCTTTGGAAGCTCGTTCTCGTTTATTCCATACACATAGCTCGCAGCGCAGTGTGTTTTAAAGGGGCAATATTATTTTTTTTTTTTTTTTTTCAATGAGTTTAACAGTCGAAAAAAGGGTCGTGGAGTGTCGCGCTTGACCCTGTTCATATGCGCCCTGATCTCTACTCCACGAGCATGCAATAACGAGAGAAGAAAAAAAAAACGCTCCCTTCGCTAAACCATCGTTCGACGAAGCTACGAAAGAATTTTCCAACAATTATTTGTTCACTGAAAAATGTGTTTTTTCTTCAAATTTCAAATGAGTGTGCTCCAAATTCGTTTTCAACTTGAAAATAACACGACTCAGGAGTCACCAAAAAATTTGATAAGATTTTAAAGCCCCAATCAATGGCTAATCAATCGATAAAACTGTGCGAATCGATCTACCATCGGTGCTCGGATGAATTTTATTAGAAAAAAAAAAAAAAAAAACCCAAAAAAAAATTGTTGTAATAACATATTCATCGTTTTTTTTTTTTTGTTTGTTTTTTATTGCTCGAGGGAATTTCGATCCAACTCTCTTTTACCTACCGCACATGCTCCATTCTCGAGTCCATTATAAATACATCTACGAGAGTGCTCTCGAGAGCCTGCGCGATTTTATGGAGCTCGTATATATACGAGCGGATAGGTCTGTTATTATAATCGCGGTGTACTACAATTATCGCGGTTCCCCGTTGAAGTCGCTACACCTGTGCCCCTTTAAACCTCCCCCCCCCCTTCCTCCTCCCCTCGCCATCCTCTCTCCTCGTACACCCGCTAAATTCGCTCAGCCTTTCTCTCCTCGTGCTTAATATGATAAATAGACAAACACGCATAAATATCAGATATAAATATATTTAAAAAAAAATATGAAGGCGAACGAGGCGAGAGAGCGTTACAAATCAAAATCGCAATTTCGTTTACGCTTCGATCCTCGCATACTTTATTTTCTCGTGTCGATTGATTCATTCGATTATTATTCCTGTGTGAGTGTTTTTATCTTTCAGCAAATAATTTTTTTTCATCGTTTGAGGAAAAACTCCAAATTGATTGGTCGTTGATGAGTTTTTTTTTTTTTTTTTTTTTATAAATTGACAATAAAAAACGTTGAAATCGACAAATTTGCTCGTCGTTTTTCATGCTTTTTTTTCGTCAACGAGATTCCTGATGAGTTTCATTGAATATTCGTAGAAATTCGAGATTCATTCGTCATTTGTATAAACTTTAAGGTTTCAGCGAATAAACAAAGAGTCGGATTATAAGTTTTTGAGGAATCCTCTTTGTCCTCGTGGCTTATTCGAGCTGATCGTCTCCGAGAGCTCTTCCTCCGGGCTCGCGAGTCTCGCGTGACTCTGGTGTAAGCATTAATGTGTTTTCTCTTTACGGATCCGAGAGAATCTTCCGGTCTTGGTGTGAGAGTGAGAGAGTACACCGTACTCGTGTTCTCGGATAAAATAGACGAATGCGGTCGCGAGCACGAGAAAATAAACAGAATTCAAAATTTGACGTTTTTCTTTCCTTCCACCGTAGCGTGAGCCAGAGAGAACGATTCTCTTACGGAAAAAACGAAGAGAGAGAAAAAAACAGTGAAAAATCTTAAAATAATCGAACAATTGACGAAAATTCATTGAATTTTTTGAGTTTACAAGATTTTTCCAATTTTTTTTTGACAAAAAAAAGATTTTCGGGTGAAAACAATGAAAGATCGATGCTCTCGGCCGTGAAACGTGCGAATAAAATGTTGGAGGGTGGAAGCATGAGGTAGGGGAATGGAAAAAGGCGCAACAAGTTGGTGAACTCTGCGTTGCGGCTCGGAATCAGAGGCACACGCGAACGAGATCCCCGGACACGCGCCGCTATGTCCGCGTGCAGGCGAACAAGAGCGACTGTTGTATATAAACAATGGTTCGAGAAACGTTCTTTTCTTGGTTTCTCGGATGAGACATTAAAAAAAAAAAAATTAACACTTTAACTCGCGACGGGATCGCGAGTTATATACGAGGATGACGAGTCACGATTTATTTCCTCGACTTCGTCGATCGACCGAGCGACCGATGAATTGAAAAATATAACAGTGTTGGGCGGCGGCAAGAAAAAGTATTTTGAACAAAAATCTTTTTGAATATCGAACGAAAAGACTTTCAAAGATTTGGGAAACCTTTTTTTCTTTCTTTCTGTATTTCTTCGACGATGCAATCGTCGAAACAGAGCCAAATGATGAGGAAATTGCCTCGAGAGATCGAGGCGACAACGAACTTTTTTTCGACGATCCGAATTTCGTCGAACGAAGAGCCTGCTCGGAGCGTGTGTGGAGTGTACGAATTTCGATTCAAGAGTGTTCGAGCGAGTGGAACAAAATGACGAAATGAGAAGAAATTTGGAACAAAACTTTTCTCGATTCCATCGACGTATTTATGAGTGTTGGTTAACTGATCGAACGAGAAACCGTAATAATACTCGAGCGGATCATGGGTTTAGGTACATTCAATAGAAAAGGAAGCTCTCGTCGCGGAAGGAAAAAAGATAGAAAGAAGAAGAAAAAAAAACGAATAAATCGTGGAGCAAGGGAATGGCTGACGATAACGAGAGAGAAATATTGAGGCTGAGTGTGTGTATTACGAAGCGTTTCTCCTCCTATATGGGACCGTTATCGTTTTAATTGCTAAGAGCGTTTCTCGAAGATCGAATATTCTGGGAGGAAAAAATAAATAAAAAAGAAGAATTTTTTTTTTTTTTTCAAACAACGACGGACTGGTCTATTATCGGAGGAAAGAAATAAAAATAAAAAATATCGCGATCTCGAGGAAACGTTGCAGACAGCGTGCAAAAAAAAAAGAAAAGAGAACAAATAATTCGTGTCAATTCTTTGTCAAGGACACGAGGAAGAAAAAATTTATAAATCAGAGGCAAAAAACTCTACGTGGAGAATCGAACAAAAAAGGCAGATAAACACACACACACGCACACGCCACGCTCTCATCATAATTTCTTCTTTCGTACGCCGATCGATGTATCTCTCTATATATATGAACATGGCTATCGATATTTTTATACGCTTTATTTCGCAGGCCTCTGGGCTTCTGGTTCTTGTACTCGTACTCAATCTCGGGCCAAATGCAACCAACGAGATTTCGTATCTTTATACATGCGGCCAGAAAGACTCGACGCATTTTTTAACACGTGGGGGGGGGGGGGAGGCGAATCGAACGAATTTATACATCGATTTTTGTTTTTAACATAAAAAATTTTGGCTTGCGATCGAAATATTAAACATTTTGATTCATGAATTTGATAGGAAGAAAAAAATCGTTTTTCCTCGATGTAAATGACCGTAAAAAATCCGATTTTTTTTGTTTTTCAATGCTTTTCAAGTAATCGATTTTCGGGGAAATTTTTTGAGCCAAATTTTTCAGGCTAAAATTTGATGAAAACAAAATTTCATGAAAATTCAATTTTTTTTTTCTTTTTTTTCATAGTTTAGTATTTCTAATCGACATAAATCGATTTTTCTCGTCGATCTATCGATATAATTGAAAAATTGCAAAGTTTTTAGGGAAAAAAAAAATCAAGGGAAGAAACAAACCTATTTTTGATTTTAAACAGATTGATATTTTTTCAAAATTTTCTATACAAAATTATGAAAACACGATAATGATGATAAAAACTGGAAAGACTTCGTAGAAATCAGGTTCAATGATCATTTTTCGTGACATTTCATGACTTTTTCGGGCTCGATGTAATTTCATGAAATTTATGATTTTTCATGATTTTTCAGATCTTCAGACACCCTGTTAGGCTTGTTTCTTGGCCAAAAAATTTTGTTGTACCGAATTCACGAGAACTTTGCAGTTGAATTAAAATCTGAACGAGTTCAATAATCTTTGCAACTTTCAGACGAAATGAATTCGCCGATTTTTTTGAATGCGTTCAAATTTTTTCGTAATATTTTTTATGCGTTTGCAAAAAGTCTTATTACTTCTTGAAGAATGTACTTTTTTTTATTACGATTTAAGGAGTTTCGGTACTGTCGATACAATGTTGCCATGCTGAACCATGTTAAAAACACAAAAAATTTCAAAAAGTTAAGAATTTTATAAAATTTGGTCAACATGTTCTTTAGTGCCAAATTTGACGAAACAAATTTTTTCAGATTTTTCTTCTACACAGTTATCGAGTAATTGAAGACTAAAGTTCACGTGTATAAGCATAGCGTTTCCATATATACAGGTATACACTTCGGGCATAAGAAATCTGCTCTAATGCATAATTATTCGATAAGTAGAAGAAGATTTTGAAAAAATTCGTTTTTTCGTACTTGATGTTGAACAACATTATCACCAAATTTGATTAATTCCTTAACATTTTGCCTTCTGTACCGAAACTCCTTAATATGTTTTTTTTTTTTACTAATTTTATTATGGAATATTGAAGTCTATGAGGTGGCAAAGATGGCTGAATATTTTAAGATTTTTAGCTAAACGTCAAGAGCTTGAATTTCAGTGAAATAATATTTTTCTCCTGTGTAAGGTTTAGCCTTATTTATTCTCATTTGGATTCAAAGAAGTTACGTTCGGTTTTCCGCGAAATCGTATATTTTCGTAGGAATTTTTATGATTTTTCACGGTACGAATTCTTAAGCATTTCCACATACAGTTGAGTTATGAAGCAACCGTAAATAAGAAAACACACGCAATGCGTGTATAAAACAAATTCTTAAACGCGTGGAAACACACGCCGCTTATTAGCCGATACAATACTACGTAATTCCCATTCTTCAGCACGTGAAAGTTTCGTCTCGATGATCGGATCTATATATATATATATATATTTAATGTGCGTCTGTGTATAAATATAGAGAATATGAGGTCCGTCGTCCACTCTGTCCGCAATAACTCGATTATCGATTATTTCGTTTTTATCGAGTCTACCTCGGCAACGATAAATTTGAACGAAGCAGCAGCTCTCTCTCGCTCCTCGGAGCTTGCGTTATAAATACGAGCTGTGCCTATATCTATACTTTAATGCGTATCGTCATCCAGAGCCTCGAGGCAATCGATGCGCGATTTTGATCCTTTAAAACTCTTTTTTATCTACAAGACAATATTTTTTTTTTTTTTTGTTATTAATATTCGATCGTTGGCGAAAGCGGAAATTCAATGTTTCCCATAAATTAATAAATAAAAAAAAAGATTTCATGAATAATAAATGATTTTAGTACGTTTGTGTATCGAAATTTATTATGATTTTTACGTACAAACAGAGCTAACGAATCGTGACAGTTACGAATATTTCGAATAATTTCGAAACATAACCCTACTTACGTCAATTGTGTATACATCGATCGAAAAAAATATCAATCGCATATAAATAAAGTGCTCGTGATATATATATATAAAACCGTATACGTTTACGTCACTTTATTTTCGTTACATAAAAATTCTCACTCGGCATAACAATTGAACCGACTTCATTACTTCGAATGAAAAGGAAAAAAAAAAGGCAAACAATTGTGCGAGATAAAAAAAATGACGAAACTAACCTTGACGAGCAGGTGAACTGGTTGGCTGACAGTCAGCGATTTTCCACGCCTCGCCTTACCGCCACCTCCACCCAAACACTTTATCCACGGCATTATTTCTTCTCCGATTTTTTTATTATTCGTTTTGTATTGGATGAACGATAAACCGAAACAAATACCTCCCGTATTTCCGGTGTTCCGCGGGGGTCCTCTTGTGAAAACAATCAACAGTTCTGACGTCAGTTCTCTTCGATCATCACTTGCTTTGCACTTGTGTTATTTTTTTATTTTTTATTTGTTTCTTTTTGTCACGGCATTGTACAGCGTTCAACTTTTCGCCGATCGACACGTGCCGCCATTTTGATACATTTACGTTTCCCTCGATTTAAATCAACGTCGAAATCGCGGCGTCGTTTTCTTTCAATTTCGAAATACTTGGAACTTGCGAATATTTCATGTTTTACGATTTTTTTTTACTGTATTTTCGCGTGATTTTTAGAATTTCAGAAGTTTTTTACGGTTTGGATTGCCAATCGATAATATTGCAATAATTTTTTAGAGGTTGATATTATCTTCGTATAAAATGTTTATAGACCGGACGCTCAGATGATTGCGCACACAATTTTTCAACGTTGCACTAACCGGTGGCGCGTCAATCGTTCTCAACTTTTTCGTACACACTTCACTTGTTCTGCTTTCTTTTGCATAAAACCACGTTTCCCGAAAAGAAAATCGAATGAAATGGAATCTTCGATGAAAAACATTATTTGAGTTTCACAACCGGACGATAATCGGTGAAAAGATCGCGACGAAAAATTTGCATCCGTTTTGAAAAGAGGACATGAGGGATCGATATCGCACAAAAATTTTGTAGCTTTTCGAAAGAATATATTTTTTGAAGATTCGTTTATTTATAAAATTGTCGTGGTTCGTCGTTCAGGCTCCAATAATTCTTCCGATAAAAATGAATGTCGCACGCTCGAATATGCGATTGTCTTTGTTACAATTTTAACGTTTCGAAAAGGTTTGTTAAACTAGATTAATATACATTCGTTATCGTGCTTGGCGTATGCGTGGAAAAAAAAAAAATTCTACAAAGCAATGTGCACCTAAACACGAAAGAAAAACTAATATTTTCGTTGTCGGTGCCGGCGTTCGATCGAGCGAGCGCTTTTCTCTTCTTCCCTCTCTCCGTCTCGACCAGCACGCCCCGCGGTCTAGCGTCGACTGACAGAAAATATTGCCGGCCCGGGGACGCACGCCCTCCTATGCCTGTACCGCTGGTACTCTCTAACCGGACGGAACCAAACGGAACTCACATCGTAGCTGCGGCGCGCAGTGCTTGATAGTTTGTTGTTGTGCGCGCGTTACGAAATATAAACACGGCTTCAACCCCCCCGACGATCGTACCACGAAAACAACGTAGAATTTGCAACACACCACATGTTCTCCGCGCGCTTCCGATTATTTCGGCCGAAAAAACAAAGGTGCGAAACGAATTTCGCGGAAAGCCTGCAGCATTCTTCTTATTTATTAAATTTTTTTCTGCTTCAATCTTCACTTTTTTTTTATTCAAAAAAGTATTCAATCGATTTAAACTAAATTGTGAATTCAATTGTTTCCGAAAAATTGATTATTTCATATCAATACTCTTCGATCGCTTTGTTTTTTTATTTTTTTTTCAATCAATTTCACTTTGTTGACTTTCCTAACGAGTATTTCGACGAATTTTACGTAAGTAAAACGAAATAATCAGCTCGAATCTACGAAAATTAAATAAAATTTTTCCAAATATTTATATTTCATGGATTTCAACGATGCAAAAATTAAAAAGCTTTCATTTTTTATTTGACGCAGAACTCGAGACAAATTCGTTTACGGAATATCGCGAATTTGTTAATGTCTACATTGGGTGACGAAAAAAAAAAATGAAAATAAAATAAATGATGCGGTGGCGTGTGGCTTTCGAAATAAATATCGGCCCTTTGGCGCGTGCCTCATTGTAACTTACACCTGGACTTCGTGCAATTGGGCATCTGTGCCTCGTCATCACCTTCGCTTCCAACCAAACAGATCTCCATTGATGACTTCCAGCGGTTCCTCTGCCGACCTTGATGCTCCCTTTATGACCATTATTCTTCTTTTCTATCTCCCCCCCCCCCCCCCCCCCCCTCCCTCTTCTCCGAAACTTTTACGAGCGTTTATACGAGCGACTGTACCGAAATGGAGAATTTAGAGCGGATCTAACGATAGAATACAATACTTAAAAATTGTAATAAAGAAAAATGACTTTTGACCAGGATTTCCTTACTTCTTGGCACGCTTTTCACTCACGTACTAAAGTCGTAGACGATAAATTATCGAGCACATGAAAAAAAAAATTTTTTTCTTCACAAAAAATCAATTCGTGTACGTTTTTATTCCAAGTTGAGTCATCAAAAATGACTGGATTTTTCATCCCTATTAGTTCTAACTACGATTAATTTTCATCATCCATTTTTTTTTAATTTAATTTTTTTTTTTTATATAATAAAAAAATAAAATTTTTCTAAATTAAAAAAAAAATGTCTAATTTTAAAAAATTTCAAATTGAAAATAATTTTTTTTTTATCTTGATTACGATTGAATAAGATTTTCAATTGATCGTTATTTTGTGCTGTGTATTTTCAATAGCGTTCATCAACTGTCATTGGAATTAATAATTATTTGTAATTAATCAAAAAGTTTGGAAGCCAGCATTGTCGTGATTCGCCAAATCTTACAGGAAAATCGTTATCAAAGTATTAACTAAAATTCAAATTAAATAATAAATAATACGATATAATAAAAAAAATAATAAATAATATTTAATCATAATAATCAGGAAAATTGATTCAAATTAAAAAAATCTTAAAATCGCATTTCTTTAAGCCGGAATTTTTTTTATCGGTGGACTTTTGATCGAAAGACGATCGTTGATGATTTATCGTTTCGTTTTTATACGGATCGAAAACTCGGTATGAGTAATGCATATAAAGTACTTTATGCTCGAGTCTGCAAAATACGGCATTGAGAAAAACGTGTTGGGGAACAAAGGATGGATCGACTTTCTTCGTTGGTCATGAACCATCTGTTTTGCTTTCTCGAACTCCGAGTTTTATTTATAATTTATAAATTTACCAGCAAGTATAATCAACGATTAAAATTAAAAAGAAAAAAAAAACATGCGTTTTGAGAATACACACGTTACGAAGTATCTTTTGTCTCTGTATCTTCGTGACCTCTCTCATCCGGTCTTTTTACGTTTCATCTCAACGTGACGAAGATGTTTGCCAAGAATTCTGGAGCATATAACGATTTTTTTCGTCCGTTTAACGAACGAATTGCTCCACTTGAGATGCTACGGTATAAAGCGCTGGTGATGTTCGACTCTGTAAAACGAGAATTATCAAGATTTTTATATTTCTCGCTATTTCATTGACGAATTAACGAATCACATAAATCCCCATTAAATCGTTAATCCCGTAAAAAGGCGATGTCTGGTATCTCGCTAAAACTTGGGAGAAAAGACAGATGGTGAGATGCCGAAGAGAACATTCCTTTTTCATATTTCTCTACGACGAACCGGTGACGAGATACGAAAGAATTTAGCGCCAGCCAATGGGGAGGAGCAGCGCCGGAGCCGGGGAGTGGGGGAGCGCGCTCCGCCCACTTCGGTCGCGCCTGATTGGCTGTAACGAATCTCACGTATATCTCGACAACGGTTGAGCCTAGAAAAAAATTGCAAAGAACTTTTCTCTTCAGAATTTCGAGGTTTATCGATGCAACCAACGATCGATGCGACTTTTAGGACACCCGGTCTAAAAATCCGTGTAGATGAAGAAAAAGCGTGCGCGAGCATTGAAAAATTAACGGGTCACGAGCACATAACGACTCGGTTCTCTATATCCAGAGGGGAAAAGAGAGAATCTTCGCGTATGCTGTACGATGTACAAGTTTTCACAGCCATGACCATGGATCGAAATAAACGTGACATCGCCCAGGGACCTCCGACACGACAAAAACTACATACGTTCTCGTATGAGCTGGCGGCTCGTGTGTGGAATGAAGCTACTTTGACTCTCGAACTTTTACGAAGCCTCTCGCACGCCTTATTTCTCTTTTAGTGTCTTCGTTTAAGCTTTGCCCATGCTTCTCACAAGTGCGTACGACTCTTGAATATTAGTTGACACACGATTTCAGTTTGTTTTCGTATACAGTACTTTCGGTCTCGGAGTATTCTCGTCGTCAATCTCATGATATTCTGATCCGTTCGTCATTGCGATTAGATATAAAATCAGACTTTTTTTTAATAATATTTTCGTCACTTTCAAGTTTCAACATTTTTTACAACACTCGAGATAAAACATTTTTTTCGCAATACTCTCTGAAAAATGTGCGTCGACTAAATATTTTCTTTTTAAATCACTTTTTTTCCCCTCACAAACAAAATTTTATTTTCATTGAACCACAGAAAAAAAAAAAATGAATTCCAACGAGTTGAAACGTACGTTTTTAAATGAAATACAAAAATTACGATTCCAACCACCGGAAATAAGCTGATGGGTTCGTACGAACGGTCTCTATTGCCGGAAGTAAACGGTTTCTATACGAAAAAGCATGAGCTATGACAGCTCAACGATTAGCTCCCAAATACGGTTCAACCTCTCCACTGTCTATTCGCCAACCAGCCAATATGGACGCGTAACATAAATCTACGTGTGTCTCGATTCGTTTAACAGGTTCGTTGAACCATTGACATGGGTATGGATACGAGAGTAAAAAAAAAAATAAAAACTGATACTTTCGTACTCCGATAAACATTGAAAACTGTTTTTTTCTCGAAGAATACTTAAAAATTCATTTAAAAAAAATAGACAAACTCAACAATTTCGTTTCAAATTTCCATTTTTTTTTAGTTGGTGGCTTTTCACACGTTTTTTGTAAAAAAAAAAAAAAAAAACTCCACTAGTTATTCGTGACTATTGAAAAAAGTCAGGTTTTCGAACGAAACATTGATACTCTCGTGCTGTAGAAGAAAAGCTCTGCTCTCGGTGTTGCGGAAGTGAGAAATTAATGTAGAGCACATAGCAGGCCGTATATAGAGATGAGCAAATATGCGACGACTGGAAAATTTATTCGCTTTCACGTGCTACGAAAATCTATGGAAGCTAGTTGTCCTCTTATCGATTAGCATGACGACGATTAAACTATGAACGTGAATAAATTATAAAAACTTATTGTCAATATGAAATCGATGAAATTTCTTGTCCGGGCTTTTCGAAAACGTTTTTCTTGCTGCTGTCGATTTTCAAAGTGGAACAATTGAAAAATAAAAGTATCGAACACGTGGGACACTCTGCTGAATCTAATAAATTTACGAGTCCCCCCCCCCCCCCCCTCCTCCCCCCGTATAACTCGAGAACAGATCGGATTGCTCGAACTACGGGATTGCAATTTCGCAGAAAATACGAGCTGTCACTTTTGCAATTACGATTTTACGGATAAATTCTCAAAATGATTGAAGAAAAAAAAAGTAAAATTTATTAAAAAGCCTAAAAATTGAGGATTTTCGTGTTGAAAATTGTTGCTGTATTCTCGCGGCTCGTTCTGAAATGAAATATATATATATATATGTATACGCACAAGAGCACACCATTAAATATTCATTAAATTACGGTACTTTTTCGCAGTTGATAAAATATATACGGTATAATTTTCCAATTTACGAACATCGTTGAACGGTGGTGTGCCTCTCTCGTCCATGCTTGGAATTTAATTTGCACTCCGGAATTATGCAACCCGCGCAGCAGTACTTAATCTTTATGAATAAAAAATCGATTAGTATCGATATTAATCGAGTGAAATTTTGCGGGAGTCTTGTGGTGTTGAGAAGAAGAGTCTTTTTTCCCGTATACATATTTTTTTGTGCTTCATATGATATACGAGATCATGTCGCCACTCGAATGCATATTGACGTGCAATTTTTATGGGTTTTTTTTTTTTTTCTTTCATTTTTCAGTCTCGTGCCTCGAAGCATCAACAGGCAAGTATGAAAAAAAAATGAAAAAGTTTTTATAATTAAATTATCGATTCAATTATTTCATATTTTTTTTGAATAAATAAAACGAAACAATTTTTTTTTAAGTTTTTTTGTTATTTTCCCTTTTCTCCTCCTTCTTTTTCATCTTTATTTCTTAACGTTGTATGTTCTCGTATAAACTCTTGAATAGAAACGCCTCACTATAGAAATTGCTGAGTATGCATTGAAGAGAACGAGACTCGAGGATCCGCCTATAAATAACACTCATTGCATCACGATCATGGGATGATTTACACTGATTTATATACGCATTATTATTCCAAGCGTTTAGCATCGATGATACGGCTATACGGTGAGCTCATTTTATCAACGCATACCACTCTGTTCCAAAGACTCTCAGGCTATTTTATTTATTCGTCATACACGCCAATTTATCTTTGTTTTTTTTTTTTTCCATTGAAACTGCAGACTGCAAATAAATTATTGGCATTAAACAACCAAGATTCGATGTTTATAATCGTAATTCGTCCGGTTTTATAATCGTGTTCAACAATTATGTCAAATTTATTGCGCGAAAAAGTGATTGAGTTAGCTCGAAGAATAGAAAAAAAAATATAATATTCACAGTCCCGGTTCCTTTGACTCTCCTCTGAGATCGACTCCAATTTTCAATTGAACATAAAACGTTTCTCATTTCCGATAATAAAGTTTAATTGTACATCATTTTCTTTGTTTTTTAATAACGAAGAGAATGGTCCACAATTAAGTTGAATTTGTTCAAAATTAAAAGAACGAAAGCCCATAAAACGAAAGTATAGCGAAAATGAATTTTTTTTTTCTCAAATTTTCGGGTCCACGACGTTGATCCCACGCGAATAATCGATAAAAAAAAATGTAAAATTCTTATTATTCATTTGAAAAATTAGAATATTATTGTTTTTACAGACACGAAACGTTACGATTATTTGGATTATCATCGTCGGTTAATGTCGATAAGTTATTTGTCCGAAGCTGAGACGATTTGCGAAATTGCCCGCTCGATGATGTTCGGCCGCATGTATACATGCATGAGAATGATTATTCATTAACCGTCTGAAAGCTGGCTGCGTGGCGAGTGACTGCCTGCGTTGTAGAAAGGACCAACAGACGAAGGAGGAGATGGAAGAGGATTTTTCTTCAATGAGATTCAAGCTGGTACATATCGCGCTCTGCGTGAAAGGTTTCTCTTCCACGTGCACCTTTTTATATATATATATATATATATATACATATACTTACACATGTATATAAGTGGGCACGTATGTGGTCCCCGTTCCAGTCATTATCGTTATTGTTTGTGCTTGCGTGTGCCACGATGCCTCGTTGCAAATACGCATACAAGGGCTTTTCTATAACCCACGAGGCATTTTGCCTCAAAAGTCCACAAAGTTAAAATTAACTTTTTCGATCCATCAATTCAGATCCAATTTTTTGAGTTAGTGTACAAGAAAAAAAAAACTCTGCAAATTTCACTTTTTTCTTTCGATCTTATTCGTGAAATTTAAACATTTTCGAGCCCATTTTTAATCGTGAAAATTAATATCGTACGAAATTTTCGATTGCTCCCAATCGTTTCATTCAACTTTTGACCATTCCAATGGACCACCGTAAAAAACATTTTTTTCCCAGATATATATCTTCTCTATTTATAAATCTGTTCGATAAAAAAATGTTTGTCCGTTTTTCAACCGCGAAAACCACTGAACCGAATGCGATGAATCTTTCACGAGATTGAAGATCATGATTCAAATCATTTTTGTGGTTTTGCAAAATTCCGTAATTCTGTTTTTTTTTTTCAAAAATGTGAAAAAAGTTCGAATATTTTGTTGAATTTCTAAATTTTATAATTAATCAGCATTAAAATAGATTTTTTGACGTACGGTACAAAATGAATGAAATCTTGAAAATTAGGTTTGACATTGAAAAATAAATGTGCAGCTCGCGAAGCCCTCGGGCACAGCTAGTAAATAAATAAGTTAGCAATCTAGGATTATTTATTTTGAAAAATTTTCACGTGAAACGCCTCGTACAAGTGTCGTTGTAGCTTTTGCCATTGATGTGTAACAGCAGGAAGAAGACGAAAAGAGAGCTATTCGGTCCCTTCAACGAAGCTTGAGTAAAATAAATTGCCGAATGACACGACACTGTACCTGACTCATCGAAAAGGGAGGAGAAATAGTCATTTTTCTAGCTGTCTATTCTGTGGTCACGCAATCGAATGAACTATTTTGATGAAAGTCGAAAAAAAAGGGGAGTAAGCGATCGAGGAGCATCGCGAAAGGGAGAAAGGTTGATTTTTGTTCGAGCACTGAAACTGGTTTGAAAAAAAAAATGATAATTAATCGAGTTCTGTTGAGAAAATAAAAAAATAATTATTTGATTTCTTGCTAGTCGATAAACAAAAGTTTGATCGCCACTGAGCTGGACTCGCTGAACTGTCATTCCACTTGGCAATTGCAAGCATCAGTAATTTCCTTCCAAAGAGTATTTCCACGAAAAATCACGCTCGCCTAACTCTCATATACAAGTTTAGTGCTCCAGTTGCACCGCGATGACGCTTTGAACGCACGCGCGAGGAAATTATTTGTCGCGGTCCCGGTCACATCTCTGATGGGTTCGTCCAACGCAACATTCGAAACGACAAATTTTTTTTCTCTCTCTCTCTCTCTCTCTCTCTCTCTTGTTCATATGAACTCTCTTGCCATTGTGTGTCCATTGCGGAAACACGTCGTCACTCGATCTACAATTCGCAATCGCGTTATTCACTCAGCCATGAAACCAGCAGAGAAAACAAGTTTCGAACAATTGTGTTCGCTAACGATTATCACAGTTTTCTCTCGATGAGCTCAAAATAAATCGAAGAAAAAAAAATGAGCAACAATCGCATCTGTCAGACTTTGCTCGACATCCGCTCGCCACAAATTATTTTTTTTACGTTACGAGGTCACATTTGAGGTCAAAATGCAAAAAAAAAAAAAAAAACATTTGAATTTTCTTATTTGATCGTCATTGAACGAACTCTCGACTTTTTTTATCTTCAGTTATTTATTTTAATCTGAATCACGATTCGTCATTCGCTATATATATTTAGATGTATAAATGTCGAAGGTACTTTCGGAGCACTCATTGTGGCTCGGATTACCTTCGTTAGCAACGCAGACCCATGCAAAATCGACTGGAGTGCCTCTCTCGTGGCGTTTATTGCTTACGTGCACGTGTGTACGATTTCTTTTTCTCATTTTTTTTGTCCATTCTTTTAGAATATTTTTCTCAAAGGCAAAAGTGCCAGCGGTTGGAGACTCGTGAGTCTCTCAGGTTGAAGTATCGTATCAAGGCACTCCCCCAGAAGAGATTTGCATCGAAATTTATGTTTCTTTCATAAATAAAAATACTTAATATTTGGCAGATATGAAAAAGAATTCTCGTACAAATGTCAAGGACTCAAAACGTGAGAAATTTATTACAAAAAAATATTTATTTACTATTTAATTACAATGGAATTCGACAGGGAAGTTGGATCGTATAAAAATTCGTTGAGAATCGATGACGAAATCTTGGCTTTAAATTAATTATGGGTAAGAAATCTCGCGATGAAATTATTCGCTGAGTTCGTTCGGTAATTGATGCTCTTTAAAATGATTTTGCTCGATAATATCGCGTCGAGAATAAATTGCTCGCCCTCCAATCTGCTCGAACCATCAGCATCCTAGGAAAATTATTTCTATTAAAATTTAAAAGAAAATAAAAATACACATTGAAGTCGTTTTAACATAAAGAGAGTCTTGTTTGTGCCTGGACATTGGGAAAAAAATCAACTGTTTTTTTTTTTCTTTTTCAATCTTTTGATCCTCGAAAGTAGGCTAATGTCGTTTCGCTTAAAACTATCACGTGCAAATCTATCGAGCTTGCCAACCACGATGGGGGCATTCACGCGGATACGAGTAACATTTCAATTAACCGCTGTTGCAGTTTTTATCATTTGTCACACGTCCCGATATAGTAGCGACGTTCCAACGTACGAATTTTCACCATTTTTCTATTCCCCGATTCGTGCTTTTTAACTCCCAACTGGCCGCAGGGCAAAAAGACGGGAGTTATGCGTTTCACTGCGATCAGCTGATTGGGGCTATTTCTTTGTCACCACTTTTCTCCGAAACAGTGACAACTGTCTTGACCAATTTTTGCATATACTTTCCATGTGTGACAGACAGTGTTCTTAGACATAGTTCGTTCAATTCTATTGCAAACTCCCTGAAATAATTAGGAATCATTAATATTCACATTCAAACGCATTTTGCCATATCGAAAGGGGACCTTATAAGGTCATGCTCGACTATCGCGAACTTCACACCGTTGTGCGCTGCTAATTTCAATCCGAACTGACACGCGTCTGTCCATGCAGTTTGTCTATATACATGTATATAATTTTTTTTTGTGTTACAATTCTTACCTTAGTCATAATAAAAAAAAAATTAATAAAAAACGATGAACTTTAAAAAGTGTGAAATAAAAAAATGTTTTGAAAAAACATAAAAACTCCCGACTGAAAAACTTCTTCACTTAAGGAGTTTCGGTACAAGCGATACAATGTTGCCATGCTAAGCCATGTTAGAAACACAAAAAATTTCAAAAAGTTGAGAATTTTATAAAATTTGGTGAACATGTTCTTTGGTGCCAAATTTGACAAAACAAATTTTTTCAGATTTTTCTTCTACACAGTTATCGAGTTATTGAAGACTAAAGTTCACGTGTATAAGCATAGCGTTTTCATATATATAGGTATACATTCCGGGCATAAGAAATCTGCTTTAATGCATAATTACTCGATAACTGAGTAGAAGAAAATTTTGAAAAAATTTGTCTTTTCGTACTTGATGTCGAAGAACATTATCACCAAATTTCATTAATTTCTTAACATTTTGCCTTTTGTACCGAAACTCCTTAAAGAAAACAGTATTAAACTTAAAAAAGTCTGAAATAAAAAAATGGATGTCGGGATTTTCGTTGGGAGATGTCTCTAACCGAATCATTGAATAAGAAGTAAAGACATCTCGTGATGAAAATCCCGACATCTATTATTTTATTTCAAACTTTTTAAAGTTTAATACTGTTTTCTTTAAGTGAAGGAGTTTTTCAGTCGGGAGTTTTTATGTTTTTTCAAAACATTTTATTGAAAGATCGAGATACATTCGCATTATGCTTATTTATTCATTGAGGATTTTCTCGATTCTAATTCAAATCGGATTCTACTTTACTATACGATATCTCTTTCGCGAATGAATATAATTACGAGATAAAAATTCTTCTCGTAACCGATTCAAAGTGTTCCGGCAACAAAATCAAGTTTCGAAAACTTCAGTGCTCGTCGGATACTACTCGTGACGCCATCTCTCGACGAATCGAGCAAACTTTTTCAGAATCTGATTTTACCGACTTCAGAATTCAAATCGATGTTTTATCGAAGGAAAAAAAAAACAAAACATTCGCTATGAGCTAAATCGATGTTTTTCCAATCCCACAAGATTCAACTTCATTCGATCGTTAATTTATTCATAACCAAGAGACAGACGTAGAAAATAAAAATTTCATCATCGATAATCAGTCACATTGTAGCATTAAATAAAGCGCTCTGATCTGTTACAAAACTTCATATAATGGCATTCTTTCAACTGATGCTGAAGGCCAACAGACTCGAACGAGCAAGACTCGCGTATCAAGACGAAAAGCTACGCTCGATCGAAATATCTAAAGGTGCCAAAGTGCATTACACACTTTCCCAGAAAATTCGACGAGCAAAGATTATGTAATTGAAACAATATTATTTTTTTACCATAAAAATATGATTTAGAAAAATTTAAAACGTGGTTTTATCAACTTTTAGAAGAATTTTATTAACCTCGATGAAGACCAACGAGTACGATTGATAATTTTAGAGTTTTTACAAACAGAAAGAAACTTGCTGTCATAATGCTACTTTTTTCATAACCGATAGCCCGATAAGCGATAAGCTCCACTTAATAAAACGTAACTTGGCAAAAAAAAAAACTCATTTGAGATACTGAGAGAAGATTAAAGAGTTCAAAAAAATCGACAGAAACCTTAATTTTCTTGAAACCGTTTGGTATCAAAATCATGAACTGAAGATTCGTTTTAATCGAGTCAATTCTAGTGAAACGAATGAATTTGAGAAGCTCTAAAGCAAATTCAAATTTTTCTTCAAATTAGAAACGAATATTGATGTATCATTAACGTTATCAAAAATTCATCAGATGTAAGAGAAAACTGAGAAGTTGCTGTAAAAAATGTACATCCTGTCCAAAGAATTCGTGGTTTCATAAAAAATCAGTGTTATTAAGAGCCGAAGGATCGTTCGAGAATTTCATATTGAAAAGTGTCTTCGGTTTCGTCGGCGGCATGTTCCTGACTTATATGTTTTTCATGTTCTTCGTTTTTCAATTGAATTTCACACTATCATCGGCGACAATGCTTTGCTCGCTGTTCGGAATAATATTAACCATTGGCCTGGCATTTTCTTATCGCGTGAGGTAAAATTTAGCAGAATATTGATCCACGAAATTCTGAGAGCTTCGAAGTACTCGAAATATAAAAATTCATTATTTTACTTTCAGATGCGTCGTTTTTTTGTTGTTGCCACAAATTTTTTCTAAACGCGGACGTCAAGCTTTGATGGCTTATGCTTTCGTGCTGACGCTTACAGGACCTGCTAAAAATACTCTTCACAATACAGGTGTACTTTCCGAATCCTTGGCGTGTGGACAGGTTCGTTGGATTTTTATGTTTATTCGGTAATAAAAATTGAAAAAATTAAAATTAAAAAAAAAAAAACAAATAGAAACGAGAGTGTTTCAAATGTTGTGGAATGAGAATACTGAAATATTAATTTTTATTATCAGAACGATAAACGAGCAAAGATAATTGTTTTTCTGACACTTTTACGAACTTCCAGAGTGTAAAATGTGATGATTGAGTTTGTTTTTTTAAATTTAATGTTTCTCGTAACTCCACAATGTACGGTCAATCCATAAATTTATCGTTTATGAAGGAACAACTGAAAGAAGCTGTGCAAGCGATAATTGATCTTATAAAACGTCCGTTTCATGCACTGCGCGATGCATTAGCTAAGGTAATTAAAGCGGTGAAGGTCGTCGTTGAAAAAATCAAGAAAGCGATACTGGCGATAAAACGACTGATTCTCAGTATTCGTGAGTATATTTCTTTCTTTTTTTTTTCAAACGAAAATTCATTTCGTTGGCTTCATTAAACTTTATTTAACGATCGTAGCTACCAAAGTTCTCGCTTCGTTACTTATTTGTTTATTTATTTATTTATTTAATCATTCGGACGTAAGTTCGAGTTATCAAAGCTGTTTTCGAGTGGCTCGGGAGTGTCGTTAACATGTGTAACAAAAAATTGGGAACTCCCTTCGAGAGATGTCAGCGTGCGTTCGACGGTGCTGTAACCGATTGCCACGCGAAGCTTGGACCGATTTTTGGCGCTGTTTGCAATTTGGCTTACATCGCTGGGGCTGTTTGTTACGTTGTTAAACCTTTGGATTTCATCTGCATGCTCGTTTCATTTATCGCCAACACAGTCGTTGGTGCGGTTGGAAAAAGTAATCATATTTCTCATTGCACATTAATCGACGAGATAAAACAATCACAAATTCGTTTCATGCTCGTACGACCAATGTTAATTGGACGCTTTTTATTTTTTGACAGAAATAAAAAGATTCACGAAACACATGAATGCCATGTTTTACGTAAAATTAAAGTTTTCCCACTCGTTCAAATTCGAGACGAACAAGAGTCAAACACTCGAGAACGTATCGACGGGAATAGTAACGGAAATTAGATCGAGAACCGATAGATTTTTGACGGTTTTCGATTGGATGAGCATCGTCACTAGTTTTTTCATTTTTCTTACCTTGTTGAGGTAAGTTTGAAGAATTCATTTCAAATGGAACATCAAAATTTTCATTTAAATGAGCTCCTCGCATATATTTCACACTCAAACTATCGTCGTTTCTTCCAAAATTCATAATAATTCACAAATCGTAAACGATTTCCTTTCTTTTCTTGTATTTCTTTAGCAAATTTTTTTATTTTTTTCCTCACTCGAATATCATTGTAATTAACGACGATAAATGAAAAATATAATTTGAAACAGAGTGATATATTATCGTCAAAAATGGCTTACGAACGAGCGTTTCGACAATCGTTACCTGACGAACGATTTGCGCCAAATAGATCTGATTAGAGCGAAGAACGACAAGGAAACGGTGTTGCCTTTGAACCCACGAGAAAAAAACAAATACATACCACTGACATCGATAGCGTTGATCAAAGTTGAAAAAATTCAATTAGCCAAATCAGCTGTATTTTTGGGTCTTACGACCTTCAAACTTTGTATCCACATGATGGCAGATTACAGTCTTTATTGGGTCTTGAGTACCATTCGATATCACGGTCGTTTTGAGACCAAAGTACAACGCCACGATTCCGTCGGCGTTTACGTAACCGGCGACGGTTATCTTGCCGAACTTTATCGCAGTATAGTACGTGCTTTTACTCCTTATGGACCGGAAATGGAAATGGACACTGTTCCATGCCTGCCGGATCCGATGCCACCGGATCTCGATAGATATACACAGATCGTTTCCTTGATTATTTTTTGCTGGATCATGGCCATTTTTGAACCTTATGGTCTCAGACTGAGACAAGTCGTTATGACGTATTATCATCCCCAGAGAGCTCAACAACGAGCTGTTTGGTTGTACAATCACATTATAAGGTAAATCATCGTTTTTTATTTCTTTTTTTTCCATCCGTTCATGCAACATTGAGAGAAAAGATTTTTTCATTCAATCGGATTTCGTTCGGTGCAATTGGGAAACATTAGGTTCGATATATACGAGCAACAAAATTTTTTTGGAACGAGACAAAATTATTTTTGAATTAATCAAAATGAGCTGATCGAATGAGTGTTATGATGCAGCGAATTAAGGAGGTTGGCTACACACAACAATGCTGCCATGTTAAAAGCATAAGAAAATTCGAATTGATTAGAATTTAATGAAATTTGGTGAGCATATTCTTTTGGATTAAATATGAATATAAAAATTTTTTAAGAATTTTCTTCTACATAGTTTTCGAGTAATTTAACACTAGAGTTTACATCCGTAAGCATAGGATTCTGATATATATAGGTATATATTTTGCATATTGTAAACTCTAATTATTCGACAATTATGTAGACGAAAAATTTGAAAAAAATTGTGTCATTGCATTTGATGCTAAAGAATTTTATCACTAAATTTTATTAAATTCTTATCATATTGTCGTATGTAGCCACCCTCCTTAAGGATGAAAATTGAACTGGTTGATTAAAAAAAATTCGTTCGAGTATCTGTTAGTGTTGGTGCAAATATTTACATATTTTTGAAAATGACGGAGAGGAGAGATAATTTTTTTTCGAATTATGCCTCGTCGGTGCGTCTCAACGTTTATATTTCGTTTTGTCCATCACGGAGTCGTGGAATTGTCGAGAAAAATGATAAAATGCGAACGATTATTTGTTCGTATTATTGTCGTATGTAGCCACCCTCCTTAAACGATTTTGGGATTCAGGCATTTCAATGAAATAACTTAAAAGTAGACGTATGGTAATAATTCAATCGCCACGGTTCTTCGAACGAAATCATTTGGCTCTCCGACGATTAACTCGCTTTATCTACAAGATATTTTCACGATTTTTTTTTACTTTTCTTGAATAAACTGAATCAATTGTGACGAAAGAAATGAAAAATGTTGGATCAATCGTTTTTCGTCCAACTGAACCGGATTCCAATGAACAGATTTTTTTCTCAGTGTATTATTTTTGTTGTTGTTGTTAAAAATTTGAATTTCTTATCAACTTTTGTCTGTACGAATTTGTACGAATTTTCGACAGACGTATTTGAAACAGTAAAAAAAAAACGGACGCGATTGATTGTCAACGAATTGCGGTTGAGATGGTCAATCCGAGAATGAGTTTCGTTCCAAATTGTTGAAGAAATTATATTTTTTTTTTTTTTTTCGATGCACAATTAACGCTGCGTTAATTATTATTATTATTATTATTTTAGTCGATTTAGTAAAATTTCTAATCATATTGAATTTGGATTAAGATCGCGAGGAAGTTTTTTGAAGTACGCGAGGCGTCAGCTGCGAAGACAATTTGGTTTGAATCATGGAAAACCGATCGAGCAAGTTACGTGCAAAGAACGTATGTTCGCAATATGTCCGACTCTTCGTTATTGTTTTTCAATGAATGAACGAAATTGTTTACTATGCGGAACGGTCGAACGGGAGAAACAACCGCCTCACGTTAAATGTCCAACGCCCGGCTGCATCGGATTATTTTGCACACAGTGTTTCGCCGATTTACAAAATATTTGCACCATTTGTATGGCTCCGATGGATTATGGTGATCTGTCGGATATGAGCGAGGAAAAGCAAGTTTCGAATCGAAGATGAATTTTTCTTTTTTTTTATTCTTCTCATTACAATGATCGTTTTAATAAAAAACTTTTCGTTTTACCGATCCCAGAGATTCTTCGGACGATCAACAAGCGATAGTTCGAAGAAAAATCCCACCAACTATAGAAATCATCGAAGAATTTGAAGAAGTTGAAGAATTCGAGCCGAAAATCAAGGAATTAAAAAAATCGACAAAATTCGATAGCGAAGTTGAGGAAAAGGAGAAATTTCTGCAGAAAAATAAAGTCGAAAAGCGCAAGTCCGCTCAAGCTAGTGAAGATACTGCAGATTTTTCTTCGTCAACTGAGTACAGCCAATGTAAGATTATTTTTTTATTCTAGAAAATAGGGAAAAATTTGTTTTTTTTTTACTCAAAAAAATGTTAAATAATTTGATAAATTTGTACTTTTTCGAATGACAAAAAAGCTTATCAAGACGAAGAGCCCGAACAAGTTGATTTGAGGGAAGAAAAAAGAATTCGTTACAGAGACGTCGAAGCTCAAAAGTTACGAGACGACGTGACGATTCAAGTACACCAATTTTTTTTTTTTGTTCCTTAATCACTCGTGCGTGACCCGCTTCATCGTATCTCGAGGTCGTCGCTATAATTTAGTCGTGAGTTTTTTTTTTTTTCAATTTTTTTTTTTCATATTGATTTGTTTTTTTTGCTCTACTCCTCAAGATCTTTAACGAGCCATTGAAAGACGACACGACTTCCGGCGATGAGAGCCCAACCTCCTGTTTCCTCGTACGAGCACACAGAAGACTCAGATCGAGATTAAAACGAAAAAGTCGATCGTCTCCCGGTCGTGATTATTCCTCGAGCTCTCCTTCCGACTCGATCGCACGCACCGAATCATTCGACACCGAAGAAACCGAAGATGAAACCGATATTATTCATATCAATATCGAAAATGATTCTGTTAAAACCGAACTCCAGGCTCTGGACAGAAAAACACCGACGAAAAAACGAAGCAGCATCGGAAAAATCGTCGATGCATTCGCCAGAGTACCTTGGCTCAACAGAAAATCTGTAATAATTAATTATTTTTTTCTTTTTTCATCAATTTTTCAAACTGAATTACAATTCACTTTGTTTCTATCATAAGTGGAATGAAAAAGTTGACTCGAAAGCGACGAAGCAACTTTCCATTATTCCTATTATTTTTCCATAGAAATTTCGTAAAATTGTTTTTCTTTTGAACGTTTGTTTTTGCCCAAGAGCAAAGGAAAGGATGACGAGAATGTTAGAGGACTTGAGCGACGACGAGGTTCGTCAATGGGCAGAGTTCTCGATCGTTCTCAAACGAAAAAGCCACGAAAATCCTTAAGAAAGTACAAACAAGGAAGGAAAACAAGTTCGAAAAGCGATGGAGAACAGTACGAAGACTGTCTCTGTTCTTCCGACGAATCCTTGGAATTTTCCTGTTCGGAAGATGATTGCGACGAACGTCCTTTGATGAAACCATACAGAGATCGGTACGAATCATCGAGTGGAACACGGCTCAGTTCAATGCCGAGAAAACAACGGCCAAGTTACGATTACAGTCACGAATCCAGCTGGGAATCTTATCGTAATCGTGACGACGATGACGCATCAAGATTCTCACAGAACTACGATGAAAATCAATTGTCCAGACGCCTCAGCGCGTTCTCCAAAGACACTCGATATTCGGAAATCGATGAAATTCACTTGAATAAATTATCCGATGGTAAAAGCTCTACGGAGACCGGGAGAACCGAGGAATCCTGGAACATTACAGGCTCCGAAGACAAACAAGTAATTTCAATTTATTTTCAATCAATATTCTATATTTTTATTTAACTCTCGATGAAGAACGATGGACAGGCGATCGATCAACTTACGAAAATGACAGAAGGGTAAGAGCATTGAAAAAAAAGAGTGCAGAGAATTGGGAAAAAAAATAAGTTCCTCAATCTCGAAATTTTTTTCGAATTTTCCAATTCTGTTAATTTATCAAAAAAATTTATCGAAATATTTCTTCGTAATAATTGAGCATCAAAAAATAAAGTTAAATTCAGTTAAATATGAAAATAAATAAAAATTCAAATTTTATTCGAAATTTCAGGATACGAGTTCGGAGTATTCGGGCAGGAGTCAAGAAAACGATGTCGAGAGTAATGTTTATTCAGTCGGTATGAGTACAATAGAAGAAGACAGTAAAGAATTATCGACGACGGACAACGAAACGGACAACACCGGGAGCAAGCAAGCGTTTGAAAAAGAGACGGACGATTACGTGGACGTGACGGGTTTTTCGAGTACAACGACTGAGAGCCCGAAGGAAAAATCAACAGGGGAAAAAAAGCTAAAGGAATACGTGACGAAAGAAGAGATCGAAGCTTCGCGGCCAGCGGCGCGTAAACGGAGAAAAAAAATCATAAGAAAAAGACGAGAGCGACAATACGAAGCTCCGGATCTTGCCGATCCGTTGGCAGGCTTGGAAATTTATGGTGTTCGTGGGAAAAAGAAGAAAAGAGCAAAGTCTTGGGTGACCGAAGAAATCGTGGAAATATACGAGGACGATTCCGAAAAAACTGATGACGTTGAACGCGCTGTGGAAACAGGAAAATCCGGGGGAAATGAAAAATTTATGGAAACGGAAAAATCCGGAGAGGAAGAAACATCTATGGAGATAGGAAAATCCGAAGAATTATCTGTGGAAACGGGAATATCCGATGAAGAAGAAATATCTGTGAAAACGAGAAAATCGAAAGAGGGAAAAATACTGACGGAAACAGGAAAATCCGGGGATAAAAAAATGTCCGTGAGAGAAAAAAAATTCGGAGAGAAAGAAATGTTGGTGAAACCGAAAAAATTGCGAGCGAAAGAAGCGTCGATGGTAACGGAAAAATTCGATAAAGAAAAATTTATGAAAATGAGAAAATTTGAGATTGAGGAAAAATCGATGGCCGGAAAAGCCGAAGAAAAGAGGAAAGAAAGTTTAACGGAGACGCAGACGGAAGAAACTTCGGCAGAGACACAAACCGAGGTAATAAAGGAAGAAACGGTGACAGGAACAACGACAGAAACAACCGAACCGGAAATGGAACTCCCTAAATATAGGCATTCGAGTGAAATCTATGAAAATTACCAGAAACATCAAATAGGCATAAAAAAAGAGGAAAAAAATGATCGACGAGAAAATCGCGAAAGAGAAAAGTACGAAAAATCCAATCGAAGAGAATCCGAGTGGGATATTCGTTCCCGAAATGAAAGTAATCAAGAAGAATGGTTTTATGCTGAACAACGAAAACTCTGGGAACAAATGTGTACCAAAATGGCCGAATATTCTCATCGCTCCGGTTGCCCCAATAAATCGTGTCAGACTCCACAAAATTTTCCACACGATGGTTGCACCATTCCTATGTACAATCCCAATCTCTTTCGGCCACCTATTCAAGGTCATACTTGTTCCAGGTGAATGAATAATTTATAACCAATCGTAAAGTTCATTTTTTAAATATTATAAACAGCTAGCAAATAGAATTTCTTTGTTTGACAAACGTTTCATCGGCTAATAAAAGTACAATTTTTTGTTTTTCGTCAGATTTCCACGCAGGGTATCCAGCAACGATCAAAGTCGAAGATCCGTTCCTCCAGCGCTGAGAAGATTTTTGCCTTGTTACCAAAGTTCTGACATCGTTGAAGAACTTGAATCGCACGATAGAGCAAGATTGATCAGGGAACGAGACGAACGTGAACGAAAATGCGATTGTGAACAAGAGACAGAGTTAACTGCGGTAATTGTGAGCATTCCAATTTAAGTTTTTCTGCTCGCGAGTAAAAACGAATTGCAACAATGTCGAAATCATTCATCGGAATATATTTTTTCAGCCTGAATCCGAGAGTTTCGGAAACCTCATAAGAGAGTACGAAACAGTAACGATTCCCGATAAAAACGACGAAATCTCGAGAGAAGGAGACGAAGATATTTCGCTCGTTACAAACGACAGCGAACCCCTCATTTCGTCATCGAATGATGCAAGTTACAGCAAAAATGTAGAAAAAATTGTCCCATCAGAGTCCAATAAACGTTCGAGCGTTTTGACTCGAATGAGCAGCAGAATAGCGAGTGTCTTCAAGGTACAACACTTTTTTCTCCTCATTTCATTTGAATTTGTGCTGCATTAAAATAAAAAATTTAGTTCAATCGATTTTCGATGTTTCTAAGAATTTTTTTTTTTTTTCATTTTTATTTCTATTTTATCGATTACCAATCAATCAAAAATTCACTCGGGTTGTACAGAGTGAAGAGTGCAGCGATACTCCAACGTTCTACTGTTTATTCTCATTTGTATGGTGACGTTTGAATAAAATTCTAGTTACCCTTTTCAATGTACTGTCTCGTGTCAATGTTTCGATGATTTCGCGAAACGTATAAGTGTTCATGCTCGAAGACTGCAGAAAAATCGATCACATCGCAAAATAAGAGTAAACTTAATGATTTCGTGACGATTTATATAAATCTAATGAGTTTTTATGTGACTTTAAGGAACTTAGTGTTTTTAGGATGAGTTGATGCAAGTTTATTTACAGGCTGACACATGGAGAAAAAGGAAGGACGTGGTCCCGGATACAAAAATAGCTGACACCGAATCCTGGAGCGAAATGTCATTAGTTCAGAAAACGACTGTTAAAAAATTCAGTGAAATTTCGTCGTCCGAAGAAACAACGGATAACAACGAAACTACAGAGTGAATAAATCGGCTCGAGTTCATCGAACAATAATATAAGAGCTATGCCGAATTTAATAGAACGACGAAGAATGAAAAGACGTTTAATGACGATGGGACAACAACCAGTTTACAATATTTATTACACTAATCCCCAGGCGATTCGTCAATTGCCGAATTTCACACAAAACCTCGTGCGAACTTATCCCCAATTGGAACAATCGATTTACCCGGTACCGAAGATTCAAGATTCTTTTTCTATTCCTCAGAACAATCAGAATTACATTTCCGTCAATAATAACAACCAGGAATACTTCTCTGCTCTTGAAAACAATGAAAACTTTAAGAGAACCGAAGAAATGCCATTTTTTCCTGAAGAGCATCAACGTCGTTGTAAATCTGTGTTGAAAAATCATACCGTCGAAAATCCTCATATTCCTCGTCGACAATCGAGTTTACCGAAAAATTGTTTCGGCTGTAAATCTTCTACGGAACGTCGAGATAATTGTTTGATGACGACGAGCGAATCACGAAGAAGCTGCGATCGCGTAAACTCGAACAATCCACATATAACACTTCCGACTCAACCAATCGGCTCCAACCACGGCTACAGTATGAAGATTCAAGTTTTAACAACTCCATTCAAGGCTAAAGAAGCTAATGATAAAAAACTTTACGAAGGTGATAAATCAATGAGCGAATTTGACAGCGATTCAGACTTTACTAAATCAGAAGTTCCGTTACAATTTGAAGAGAAACAAAATCGAATATGTCCACGTATTAGCGAAGCTAAAAAACGTGATTCCATCCTGTCGAAATTAAAACGTAAAATCAAGAAAAAACGATCGAGAACAATCGTCGATTATCCAGACGACAGTTCGAGGTCAAACAGTGCTCTAGAGATCTTGAGCCCCAGACAGCTGATCGAGTCCACTACGAACGTTTGTTCATCGATTGAAAATTCGGAAATTGAGCCAGAAGACTCGAGTCTCGTAGCAATCAATTTTGAAGAAGCTTTGAAAAATCTTGAAGAAACACTCAAAATTGATGCAGAAACCACGAAATTTAAGAAAACATCGAGTCATCGATTCTCAAGCACCTTCACACCCTTCGTTTGCGAAGGCTGCAAACTCAAAAATTATTCTGATCTTCACGATCGTTCTTCCCTCAGAAGAGTACGAAATTTAAGCAGATCGTGTTGCAACCACTCCCAAGAAAATTATCACGATTCTGATCAACCGTGGAACTTGATTCGCCCCGAAGAAACACTCGATCATAGTTTATTCAATATCAATTGCAAAACGAGACGAGATAGACAGCTCTTCAGAGATCATTCACCACCCGAAAGGGACGAACCCACATCGGCGTTGAAAAAAAACATTCATCCTCAGGATACAAATAATCACAACGGTGCATGCTGCCGTTTTCCTGATTCTAATCTTGCCTGCTGTGGACTCGTAATGTACGGTCAAGAACAACCAATTCTCAAGTACGATTTCGACTCCAAAGTAAATAGCTCCTGAAAATAAATTCCGCTACATATAACTTTTTATTCGTGTATCAATTGAAATGAGTTGAGAACAATGATTGGGTTCTTAGTTCATTCAACAAAGGCTCGAAACACTGGTATTATTTTGAAATATTTTCATATTGAGATGAATTGATCAAATCTAATTTAAGAAATGCCAAATTTTCCAACAACTTTTAGGGAACTGAAGTTTTTTGTTCAAACAAATTTTGTATTTTAAGTCATGGAGAGAAAAAGTCGAAAAGATCAAAGTGTTGTCAAATACCTTTTTTTGTAACAGGTCCACGAAGGAAGAACGCTGTACGAAAAGTATTCCGGTCTGTGGCACCGTGAGCCAAGGACTTTCTCCAGGGTTTGAAAAAGCTGCATTTCATCTACCACGATTTACAAATTTTTCAAATTCTTTACCGATCAATTGAAATATTATGATTATTCGTTTTAAAGATACGAACCCAATAATTCGCCTCCTTCTTATCATAATCGGGATCTTCCTCATTGTCATCAACGATATCGAAGGAGATTCGATACTGGAACGCAACATTCGCGTCTTCGACGGGAATGCAAATGTGCTAATCGAAATGAGCAAAATCTGGAATTCCCGACATCGCCGGTTCTCAAAACGCTCGCAAAAGCTGCCAATTTGATGCTGACGTCGATTTTTGGAAGGACAAAATCTCATGTGGTTCGTCATTTCAAATTATTCTTTTCATTCAAATATTCTCTGTTTTTTATAAATTAATTTTTATCGTTTTTTGAAGATTTGTAGCTTTCCACAGATTTGTTCTTTCGATTGTTTTCTATTTTGTTCATTTATTTATGGGACAGACGCTGTCAAAATAACCGTATTCCAAATTATGAGACGATTAACCTAAAAACTGAATGAATCAAGTTGATGAAAAAAATTTTTAGTGGTAAAAGATTCCAAATAATTTTCATTGTAGTTTCGCAGTGAATGACGTAGCTATTTTTTATTCGTTCGACAGCACAGCAAAAGGCAAAATCTGCGAAATGTTGAGGTCCACAGAAATGAAGAATTTCATGAGAAGAAATCTTCAGTGAGACAGCAAAAAAGCCAAAATCCGTTGATACGCGAACGTTTGTAATTCTTCGTCAAGAATGTAAGGGGATTCTCGATATTTGGGTGAAATGAAAGAAGCATGGTTTCGAACGTAGAACAACTAAGTTTTGTTGGTAAATTTTTCTGTTCGAAGACGTGTTCGTTAGGAACAACTGGAAATAGTGAAAAAAACGGTAGACGAAATTGCAGCTGTTGCGAGATCGGTGATTGAAAAATTAACGAAAATTTGTAACGAAGGATCAACGAAAAATGGAAAATCTCTGGAGGAAAATACGGAAAATGAAGAAATACACAGAGATTCGTGCGAACAGTTGATGTTAAAAGATGACGAGGGTCACGTAGAGCTGACAAAAATTATCCATAATTTGATCAAAACAACTGTTTTGAATTTCGTTTACAAGGGAGTATGTCCTTTGGCAGAGCATTCGGAAATCCATTGAAAAAAAAGGTATGTGAAACGCTAGCAACAAATAATTTGGAAAATAATCACAACGAGGAAAAAAAAGCGATCAGCTAACTAAAAATCTTAGATTCTCACGTGTGTCATAATCGATTGCAATATCCATTCGGAGGCAATCTGAGCCTCGAAGTTTTCGGAGACTTCTGATCGTGAAGCTGGTCATCGTGTAACTAAGAAAAGAAAAGCGTAAACGTTTGAAGCAAAAAATGGGAAAAACGAAAGATTCCTTGTGCTTGAAAACTGCCCGCCAAGCAAAAGGCAGCAGCCACTGTAAAACGGATCAACGTCAGATGACCGGAAACGTAAATATTTACATCTGTTCAGAGACAAATGACAAGACGAATGGTTCAGAGACGAGACTTCAGGAAGAGAATCCTTGTGTCGAGGTGTTTGAAACGGATTCTCAAATGGAAACTTACGACAGTGACCTCAGCATATCAACAAGCCAATTAGTGGCAGTCCTGGAAAAAAGACAGCTCAGAACTATGTCAGATCGATCTTCGGATTCCGTCTTTGAGACTCTTGAAAGTTCCAATCCAGCTCAATGCTCTTGCGATGAAGATGACGAATTCACATCCACCGATTCTCGGACATTTTCTGGCAGGAACGGGTATAGTTATGGCAACAATAAGTCGTGCGAACTGGATTTCCCCAGGCCGTTCAACAATAGATATTTCGATTTGGAAAATTGTCGCTTTACTAATTATGACAGAAACCAACTTCAACCTTGTGCGAGGAACGAGTATCTGAGTTGTGAAAAGAAAATGGTGCAGACCAAGCAAAGCTGCTTTTGCTACAATCATAATCGTTATCCAGCTGATCGAAATCGTAACAACTGGTCAGAAAAATCCTATCTTCGAGAATCTGGCGTCAATAGATATTCTTGTATCATCGAAGAAAAAGATTTTTCTACAAATACGAAAGCACTGGAGGACAAAATTGATATTCGCGATAATCAGCATACCAATAAAGAGCTTATTTCTCAGGCAGAGGAAAAGAAACAAGTGGAATCTTCAAGATTCGCTTCTGGTTTATCGAAACAAGAAGCAATTGGCGAAGGGATGGCCGAAAACAAAAATGGTCGTCTGTTGGAAGAAAGGGTTTTAAGATCTGCTTTTGATTCATCGAAAAAAGAAGCAGTCAGTGAAGACATGGTCGAAAACAAAAATGGTCGACTGTTGGAAGAAAAGGTTTTAAGATCTGCTTTTGATTCATCGAAAAAAGAAGCAGTCAGTGAAGACATGGTCGAAAACAAAAATGGTCAACCGTTGGAAGAAAAGGTTTCAAGATCTGCTTCTGGTTCTTCAAAACAAGAAGCAGTCAGTGGAGGAATGGTCGAAAACAAAAACGATCAACAACTGGAAACGAAGTCTTCAAGATCTATTCCTGGTTCATCAAAACAGGAAGCAGTTAGTAAAGACATGGCCGAAAACAAAAATGTTCAATCGTTGGAAAAAAAGGTTTCAAGATCTGCTTCTGGTTCTTCGAAACAAGAAGCAGTCCGTGAAGACATGGTCGAAAATAAAAATGGTCGATCATTAGAAAAAAAGGTTTCAAGATCTGCTTCTGGTTCTTCAAAACAAGAAGCAGTCAGCAAAGAAATGGTCGAAAACATACACGGCTGTCATCGGGAAAAGAATTCTGCAAGATCTACTTGTGTTTCATCGAAACAAGAAGCAATGAGCGAAAAAATGGTCAAAAACAAAAATGATCGACAACTGGAAAACAAGACTTCACCGACTCCTGTTTCGTCAAAACAAAAAGCAGTTGGCGAAAAAATTATCGAAAACAAAAATGATCTACAACTGGAAAACAAGTCATCGAGATCTACTGTTTCATCAAAACAAGAAGCAGCCAGTAGAATGGATGAAAAGAAATTCGACAAGCGACAAAGCAAAAAGTTTTCAAGAAAAAAATGCTTGAAAACCTTATTCGGTAAACATGCTGAAAAATTTTATCGTCGGGAATCTGGTGGCAGTGAATTTCCTCGCATCACTGAAGAGGAAAACGAGGATTATCGTGATGACAAAGAACCACCGGTAGAAAAATTCACCGCTCGGTCCAATTGGTCTATCAATAAGAAACAAGAAAAACAAGCAGAGAAAAAGTCTCCAAGATTTGCTAGTGATTCATCAAAACAAAAAGCAGCCGGTAAAAAATCAGTTGAAAACATAATTGACGAGCAATTACATGACAGAATACCTTCGAAGGAAAAAATTTGTAGAAACTTGTCCGATGAACATGTTGAAAAAAATCAAAAAACTTCTTTCATCCAACGATCTATAAACAAGGCGATGGTTATTGTGAAAAACATGACAACTGAAAATGTAAATAAGGCAGGTGCGAAAGAAAATGAACAACTGGTTTCTGCGGGAACAAAGTTGGAGGAAAATGGCCCAAATTCAAAGAGCTCGCAAAAACAAAAGAACCTTAACGGTTCTACAATGGTGCAATCAGCGTTGGTCCAAAATGAAACTTCAACAATTCCAAGGCAGGAATCTACCGAAAGTCAACCGAAACCAAGAATCTGTGAGACCGCAACGTGTGGAAAAAGTGCAGAACAGGCGAAGAACACGCCCGATTCCATAGTTGCTCGATCACCATTGGTCCGAAATGAAACTTCAACAATTCCTAGGCATGGGTCCGCCGAAAGTCAATCGAAACCTAGAACAAGTGAGACCATAACGAGTAAAAAAAGAACACAACAGGCGAAGGACACTTCCGATTCAGCAGTTGCTCGATCACCGTTAGTCCGAAATGAAACTTCAACAACTCCAAGACATGAATCCTCCGAAAGTCAACCGAAACCAAGAATCTGTGAGGCCGGAACGTGTAGAAAAAGCGCAGAACAGGCGAAGAACACGTCCGATTCCACAGTTGCTCGATCACCGTTGCTGGTCCGAAATGGAACTTCACCAATTCCTAGGCATGGGTCCGCCGAAATTCAATCGAAACCTAGGACAAGTGAGACTATAACGAGTAAAAAAAGAACGCAACAGGCGAAGGACACTTCCGATTCCACAGTTGCTCGATCACCGTTGGTCCGAAATGGAACTTCACCAATTCGTAGGCATGGGTCCACCGAAAGTCAATCGAAACTTAGGACAAGTGAGACCATAACGAGTAAAAAAAGAACACAACAGGCGAAGGACACTTCCGATTCAGCAGTTGCTCGATCACCGTTAGTCCGAAACGAAACTTCAACAATTCCAAGACATGAATCCTCCGAAATTCAACCGAAACCAAGAATCTGTGAGGCCGGAACGTGTAGAAAAAGTGCTGAAAAGGCGAAGAACACGCCCGATTCCACAGTTGCTCGATCACCGTTGATCCGAAATAGAACATCAACAATTCCAAAGCATGAATCCAACGAAAGTCAATCGAAACAAAAGACAAGTGTGGCGATGACGCATGAAAAAAGTGCAGAACAGACAAAGGACACTTCCGGTTCCCCAGTTGCTCGATCACCGTTGGTCCGAAATGAAGACTCAACAATTCCAAGGCATAAATACACCGAAAGTCAATCGAAACCAAGGACAAAGGAGACCACGAGTGAAAAACGTGGAGAACAGGCAAGGGACACTTCCGATTCCACAGTTATTCGATCATTGTTGGTATCAAGCCATACTTCAGCGATGCTAAGGCATGGATCTAATGAGAGTCAATGGAAATCAGGGATCTGTGAGGTGACAACCTGTGGAAAATTTTCAATAAAGAAGGATACTTCCAGTTCCACAGTTATTCGATCATTGATGGTCTCAAATGGCACTTCAACGTTTCCAAGCAATGAATCCAACGAAAGTCATCAATCAAAACCAAGGATCTGTGATACCGCAACGTGTGGAAAATGTGTTGACGAAGAAGAAGAAGAAGAAGAAGAAGAAGAAGAAGAAGAAGAAGAAGAAGAAGAAGAAGAAGAAGAAGAAGAAGAAGAAGAAGAAGAAGAAGAAGAAAACACGCCCGGTTCCACAATTGTGCAACGACCGTTAGTCACAAAAAAAACTGTAAGAGGTCCATGGCCTGGCACAACAGAAAGTTCGTCAAAAACGAGGATATATATAGCCTTGGTGTACAGAAGACATTTAGCAGCAAAAAAAAGGTCTCGGAAGAACGTTCGGCCAAGAGAACGTAAAACGAAGCCGAATGAGGATCAGTCCGATTCCGAAAAATCTGAAGAGCTAAGCGATCGTGATTATGATAAATCCGGATTCGTAAATGACAGTAATGAGAACGATAGAGCCGAAGAAGAATCCAATTACAGTGAAATCACTGAAGCGGAAGTCGAACCAACTTCGACCGAATGTAAATGTCTTTTCAGCACGCAGAGCGAAGAGGACAAAGATTCATCAAATCAAATAAACTCCTCAGAATCTTTCGAAACCGCAGAAGAACCAGAAGTAGAAGAACCAGAAGTTGAAGAACCAAAAGCAGAAGAAGAACCAGAAGTAGAAGAACCAAAAGCAGAAGAACCCAAAATAGAAGAACCAATAGCAGAAGAACCAAAAGAAGAAGAACCAAAAGAAGAAGAACCAGAAATAGAAGAACCAAAAGAAGAAGAACCAGAAGTAGAAGAACCAAAAATAGAAGAAGCAAAAGTAGAAGAACCAAAAGAAGAAGAACCAAAAGTAGAAGAACCAAAAGCAGAAAACCCAGAAGCCAAAGACCCAAATATATCGACAGAATACAAAAGTTGTCCTTTCGAGCAGAACAGAATAGAGGAAATTTTCTGTCCACACCGTTGTTTTCCAGAGCAAATTTGTTGCTTTAATTCAAGGGAGTGTCGAGCATCAAATCAAATGATTCCCCAAGAATGTTACAAGCCTGCAAAGATTCAAGGATTTCCAAAGCGTCGAAGATATAAAGTATGCAACGGATACAAGCCAAAATCTATGATCTGCATTTACTGCGACAATCCACGAAAAAATTGTGTTTGCAATGTCCCCATTTGGAAGTGTTCTCGATGTTGCATGCCCTTGGACGTTTGCACGTGCAAAGCGACCTCGTGTTACGATTGTAACGGTCGGCAAATCTTTTCAGATGTTAATAATGAAAATCAAACAATTCCAATCACCGCATGGAAACCCAGACGAAATGTTGCACGATGTTTTTCAAGGTCACCCGAAACTGTCAACGATTCTTCATACGAGAATTGCTCTCGTTGGGAAAATTCGCAATCTTACAACTTAGGCGAGCTTCCCTATCAAAAAACCAGAGTCTTCTCCAATGTTATGGACGAACTTCAACAGAAAATCAACGGTCCAGGATACTGTAACGTTTGCAAAAAAGTTCCATGTCGATGTCGCTGCGACGTGAGAGAAGTACCCGAGAAAACTTTGATGGCGCCCTGCTTGAGGTGACTTTTTCCTCTTTTTTTTTTCATCAACTTTTTCTCGTGATCACATCCGAGTTTCATTTGCTCTAAAATCATTACTTTTTTTGTTTTCGATTAAGTTTTGAATTTTGCCAATTGTATATTGATGCCAGAATTTGACAGGATGATACCGGAGCACAGAAGTCAAGAACGGTCTCGAGAAAGGTTACGAAGAAGATCAAAAAGCCGTTCACCGATCGGAAGTATCTCGAAACGTGTACCTGCTCGACGAAGGAGTACAAGAGAATTAAGACGCATGAGAATTTGCGGCAGGTGTCGAACGTCACCTTGCCGATGTGGACAAACTCGTGAATCATTGGAAAATAGATCACTGGCGCAATTGTGTTTCTGCAGAAGATCGCCCTGCGTGTAAGTCAGAAGCTCGAAAAAATTATTTTGCAAAAATCCCCAACTGGAATCGCATAAAAATTTAACTTATCGATCTTCATGGAAATATATATATCAATTCGGGCAGCACGAAAACTTACCAAATGAATTTTAAAAAAAACAACGAGTTGATGAACTCATTTTTATTATCAATCAGAATATTTTCTCCAATCGATTCAATTGAAATCGAGTTTGTTGGTGACATTGAATGTGACGTACCTGCGCCATTTCCTTTAAACAGCTGCGGCTCGATGAACGAGACTACGAATCCACGACTATTTTGGAGGGGTGATTCATCGAATCGACGAAGAAAAGATCATTCGAGGGAGAAAAAAATCAATAGAAGAATCTACAACGAGGACAACGTATATCGCCCTACCGAGACTAATCGCTTTGTTTCGTATCCAGGAAAACATGAGCGAAATAGAAATCATTGTTACCGTCCGAATCCTAACGCTTGTAGATGAAAACCTGACGAACGAGTCGGACAAGGAAGTTCCCATTATTTATTAGTCATTCGTATTTTCGTTTGTTTTTTTTCTTCTGTTTTTCAAACAAGATATTTATTCTCAATGAAACTTCGAAGCTGCAGTGAATATAGAATAAAAAAAATCTAACAATAGCGTCGTAATTAAGTGTCATTAAAAAAGTGTGTTGCGAGATCATCAAAACTCGTTAAGTAAAATTCGTATTAAATCGTAGACAAATAATCGTTCGCATTTTATCATTTTTCTCGACAATTCCACGACTCCGTGATGGACAAAACGAAATATAAACGTTGAGACGCACCGACGAGGCATAATTCGAACAAAAATTATCTCTCCTCTCCGTCATTTTCAAAAATATGTAAATATTTGCACCAACACTTACAGATACTCGAACGAATTTTTTTTAATCAACCAGTTCAATTTTCATCCTTAAGGAGGGTGGCTACATACGACAATATGATAAGAATTTAATAAAATTTAGTGATAACATTCTTTAGCATCAAATGCAATGACACTAATTTTTTCAAATTTTTCGTCTACATACTTGTTGAATAATTGGAGTTTACAATATGCAAAAGATATACCTATATATATCAGAATCCTATGCTTACGGATGTAAACTCTAGTGTTAAATTACTCGAAAACTATGTAGAAGAAAAATCTTAAAAAATTTCTATATTCATATTTAATCCAAAATAATATGCTCACCAAATTTCATTAAATTCCAATCATTTAGAATTTTCCTATGCTTTTAACACGGCAACATTGTTGTGTGTAGCCAACCCCCTTAATATTTCTTATCATTTTTTTTCTCTGTCCCCGAAATGAGTAACTTCCATTTTGACACCGAGTTACACGTTCTGCCGATGTTTCTTAACCCACAGAAGTCGAATGATGGTAAAAAAAAATATAGCAACACCTGTGAAAATTAATGCGTCGTTTTTTAGATCGATGAGTAAATGTTTTCGTCAACGAGGAAACTAGATCAGGTAATCAAACCGAAGGTCATTAAGACTTGGAAGATTCTGATAACGAGCTCCAAATATATATATGTATTTTTTAAAATTATATATTGCTCCAGGTATAAAATGTCTGCGCCCTGAAACTTGACTATGGAAATTTTGGTGTGTGTACATCGTAAACTGCGTAGGGGAAAGTGACCGAGAGAAGGGGAAGGGAACGCTCTTGCAAACGATAATCGTAAGTCTTTAATGGTGGTTTGTACACGACCGTACATAACTTACACAAAATTCTCTCGAGCAACAACACTCTTTCCTCCACGAGGGGAAGAGTAGAAGGGGGTTTTCACTTGCTCGCCTGCCTATAAGATGCTGTGTTACACTCTTGTGCTAGACTTGTACGAACTGTAGACGTGTAAGCACTTTGAGCACTCGCACTGACAACATCCTGTTGCTCTTTCCCCGTCTCAATCTTTTATTTTGCACACCTTTGTTTTGCAACCGGAAATCCACCAGAAGGAATATCTCAAAACATTTTATTTCCCGCTTTACCGATTCGCCGGATCGTGCTCTAGTTCAGCGAACTTGAGACTTTCACAATGGAAGTGTGTAATCGCGATTCCAACACCCTCGACCACAACGAATCTCAGTCTTCTTCGGTGCATCGCAAAGTTAATAATCTTGATGATCTTATCAAACAACTTCATTGTGCTTTCGCTACCGATTTTGTGGATGTCGATCATGTTCAAGCGCTCATGGAAGCTTATAGAAGCAATCCACAGGACTGGAAAAAATACGCCAAATTCGATCGTTACAGGTAAACCAGTGTCGTTCTCACTTTTTTTCTTTCCCACTTTTTTCATCAAAAATGTAAATGGTCTCGAAACACCTAGAAAGTTCATGGAATATCATCGAAAATTCGAGAAATATGATCGAAAATCTTGGAAAATATAATAAAATATTTCACCGGCGGATAAACATCGCGTTGATAATCGATTCATTAATTCATTAATTTCTCAAACGTGTTGTCAAATATCAGAAAAAATATTTCGTGACCCAAAGCAGAAAAAACTCATTCTTTAATATTTATTCTTCCAAGATTGATTTTTATCGATCAAAATCTATAAAAAATTCAAACAATTATGGTTTCATCAGCGTCAACATTTTTTTTCTTCTTTCGGTTGTTGATTTTTTTTTACAAGGAAACACTTTGCATCGACGGTTTAACGAAAATTTGACCGCTGTCATCTCAATTAGAATGAATATTTCAGAAAAATGAATTTTCGATTATTTATCATCTCTTGCGGATTCGTGGAGTCGATCGAATCACTTAACATCTTTATTTTCAAGTACACCGGGCTTCGTAACGGTTGAATTTTCGCCACGTGTTCGTGTACACCGAGATAACGGTAGAATAAAACGAGAGTTACTTCCGAAAAGTTGAAGTTAAACGCTTTAAAAACCAGTTTTAATGGAACAATTAATCGGAGGAAAAATGTTTGGGCTGAAAATTTTCGAGAATACGAAATATTCATGATACGATTAATCCGGGCGAGTGACCAAAGATTGCCAAGAGGTTATCACCGCTCACATGTATATTTATTATACTTTAAAATATCTGATAGAAAACTAGAACGATCTGGAATGGCAGCTGCGAGATAAATACGATGGAAAAAAAAAAAAAAAAAAAAATTCGCCATTTCGGAGTCACTCCGATGAAGCAATTGTTGCAAATGTCGAGAAGACTTTGTCAAACGTGATAATAAATTTCATTAATATAATATAAATATATACTTGTCCCGAGACTCTAACCGAGTATCTTGATGAAAGAAGAAAACGGCTGAAAGTGAATCGCGCAAAACTTCTCGACTCTTCTCGACGAGGTCGTTCTGATACGAAGTTTTATTGAACGGGGGGGAGGCTCTCAATAACTCGAAAACAAGGCGTAAAAGTGTGGCAATAAACTCTTCGATAACGAACGATCAAAAGAGTGAGAAAGTGCCAGTAGGATATTTCATATTATGCTAATGACTCGAGATGAAAAAATTAACAGGAGTAATCAATCGTTCTTGGCCAATGAGTGATCCCCCCCTTCCATACAAATATCCTTGCATCCCGATGAAATTCAATAAACAATCGATTGGCGTATACAATGTGAAAACATCTCGTGCCCTCTCTTTCTATCTTTCTCTATTAGAATTTTCTAGAAAACAATACGATTGAAACTCACTTCGTTGATTCAAATGTTTCCAGCCAAAATTGGAATGAGAAAATTCAAAAACGTTCTCATTCTTTCTACCTGTGTGCCTTGGACGAAAATATTTTTTTTTTCATCACCTAAATATTTATTTCATTGAAAAATATTACTTCGTGTGATTTCGAGAGAAAAAAAAATCTTCACAGGAACTTGAAGTCATTTGAATAGAATCGGATTTTAATGAAATGAATAAATGTCAAAGTATTTGGATTAAATATATGATATTGATTGTAAAAAACTATTGTTTATCGCGAAGAATCATTTGACGTAAATGAAAAGTGCGTTGATACGTGTTAAGTGCTGCGCTACACGTTGAATCCACTGAGTCGACCAGTGAACGGTCTTATACGTGGAAACGTTTATTTTTTTATTTTATTTCATTACTTTTTCTCTTTTCCCTTCTCTCCTCGGTTTCATCTACGCAGGTATTCCCTTTCTACGCGTCAATTCTAGACTATTCAGAACATCGCCTTACCTCGCACTCACACCGTAATCGAAAGCTGACGAAAAAAAAAAGAGAGAAAAAAAAAACAAAGCACGAGGTGGAAAAAAAAGAACAAGACGAAATGAGTGAAACTCCACAATTATCCACGTGTCGATGCTGCACGAGAAAACTTCGTTCCCAAGTGCACGAAATGCAGTGCAAATTTTAGGTCAATAAGATATTTCAATTGATATATTTGCACTGAAAAATTTCAATTTATTCTTTACTTTTCATTCATTGATCTGATTTTGTGACAACTCTGATTCAATCATTCAATTAAATATATTTTATCGAAGACTTTTTTTCAGTCGCAAAAGTTTTACGAAAATTTATACGAAATTCTCAAAATTGTACGAAATTACATAATTTTAATGATTTCAATGATCAAGTTCAATTCTAACGCTGCTCATTTCACCTTTTTTTTTATCAATTTGTTTCGATAGGTATACGAGGAATTTGGTTGACGAGGGCAACGGAAGGTTCAATCTGATCGTTCTTTGTTGGGGTGAAGGTCACGGTTCTGCTATTCATGATCATGCGAATGCTCATTGCGTCATGAAAGTTCTCCAGGGAGAATTGTCCGAGGTAAATTATTCGAAGCGATGTGAATAAGAAAAAAAATCTGAATTCGTAGAAAAACGTAAAATTTGGGGGAAAAAATCAATTTCAACGCTTCGGCTCTCTTTTTTGATCCGAAGGGTCGATTTTATTCGCTTACTTCTGCTCGTTGCTCGAGTAAAAATGTACTCTGGAACGGGACCTTTCGGCCAAAGATTTCTTTTAGATTAAACTTTTGTTTTATTCTCGCTTGAGCCTTTTCCAAGGAATTAAAACGAAAAAAAAAATCCTGTTCGTTCATAGAAACCGATCGAGATCTTTGAAATTTTGTGATTTTCACAAATTTTTGGTAGAATTGAATAAAAAGTCTTTGCATAAGGATCTTCATTTATTTATTCTATACAAAATCTACATTTCGCTGACAATCGCAACAAAATTTGTGAACTTATTTTCTCCATTCTATTACAAATGTTTTTTTTCAAATTTCAACTTTCGAATTCTGGAAAATAAAATAGAACAGGAAAAAAAGTCTTCTGTTATTGTTTGCGGTGAAAAATGCAATTAAAAAAAAAATTAGGAACAAATTTTCGATTCGCTACCACGAATTTTAATTACCAACTTTTGTCTCGAGTGCAGAACGTTAAATTTCTGTAAATAATTTTGATATCCGAATATTCAACATTAGACTCGATACGCTTGGCCCGATGAGAGTGCGGATACGAGGGAAGACGGTGACAAGCTTCAGGAAACGAGCAGAAGTACGTTCGGCCTCGATGAAGTTTGTTACATAAATGATTCGATGGGGTTGCACAGAATTGAAAATCCGAGCACGATTAATCCTGCTGTATCGTTACATATCTATTCACCACCTTTCGAGACGTGTTCGGTTTTCAACAAACAGACCGGCCAGAAAATGCCGTGTAAAGTGACCTTCTGGTCGAAATATGGCGAACGTCGTAACCGAGTAAGAATTTCATTAATCTATTAAACTTTGATTCTTGATCGATTGGAAGATCTTGAGAAAAGAGTATTCTTCGAGGTTAATTAATCATTATTTTGTTTGATTCAACAGGAAATCCAAGATTCACGATCTCCCGAGGACAACTGAACCAAAAATGGAAAACATTCAGTGCTTTTGTTCGTTTCTTTCTTTGGCTATGAGTTTCATTCGTTTGAATATTAAACTTTTATTATAATTGTATCCGTAGGTACTTAATTTATGGAAAAAACTTGACGAAAAACTGCAAGTTTATTACGAGAGAATATTTGAGAATGCAGTGTATGTAATTGCAGAATAATAATATAAGAAATTACATTTTTTTTTATGTTCGAGGGTTATCGCATTTATCGCTCGTTCCTCTCGGGTCAAACGGACTCTCAGATAGATCCAGAAATGTCTATCTCGTGTTTCAACACATCGACGATAAACTACTACGAGCGCTTCACGAAATTTTTGTACAGCGCAGCAATAACGATTTGTCAATTTGCAAATTTTTCTTTCATCCCATCTGACAAATTTACTTTCAACTATTTCGCCTTCGTTATTTCATTTGAATTTACATTTTCAATCGAAAATCAAGAATTTTTTTTATGTTTTTCCAATCGTGCTAACCAACTCTTGCAAAACTTGGTAGAAAAACAAAGAAAATGGTTTTGTTTATCACGACGATTATACGAAATGAAAAAAGGCACTTTCGCAATGACATTTCGTTAGTGTTTTCTGTTAATCGCTTCATCAACACACATTCAGTAACTCTGAAGCAATATCGTCATATTCAGTCTCCAATATTAACAATATTGACAAGTTTAAATACTGAAACTTGACATTTTTGGAACATAACATTAGTTTGAAACGTCGATGACTAATGATATCAATTTAAAAATCTATTTTCGTCGATGATTAATGATATCAATTTAAAAATCTATTTTCGTCGATGATTAATGACCAATTAAAAAATTTATTTTCGTCGATGACTCAAAAGCTGTGCCCTGAAACGATATTTCTGTACGCGTTATCCCAAATTGGGAGTAAAATTTTCATCTTTCTGACAATTCTAAAAGGAGTTCTTCCCTCTTGAATCTTTTTTGAGCTTTCGTCAATATTTTTCGACGATAATTATTCAGTAATCGTGTCCAAAATCCAACGAACGTAATGAGCAACGTTTGTGTAAACACCAGGATAACCTTCGACGCCACAACCGTGTGGTCCGAAGCTGACAACGCCATAGACAACGAAACGTGGTCGTCCGTCACCAACAGCCAGAGCTTGGAGCGGACCACCGCTGTCACCGGTGCAAGAGTCTTTTCCGTTAACACCACCGGCGCAAATTTGTTTTTCCCATATTTTGACCATTTGATATTTGTAAGCATCGTTGCATTCTTCGGTCTGAACAAGCGGGAGAACGACTTTGAGCAAACGGTGACTTCGCGTACCAAGTTCGGTCGAGCCCCAACCTGCTACCGTGACTTTATTAGATTTGAGGTAAGTCGCACCTCCCAATGGCAAACATATCGGACGAACACTCGGCGGCCTTAAATCTGCTTCTCGTGATAATCGCACCAGTGATATATCGTTGAACAGCTTACGACGCGTAAATTCGGGGTGAACCTCCACACGGTCGATCCCAAAATCTTGATGCTTTTCGGCACAGTTGAAACCCACTCCGTTTTCCCACGAATCACAATCGATATCCTGACTCAAATCGTATTCTCCCAGACGAATTGTTGTCAGTGTCAGATCTGAAAACGAACGATAATATTTTAATACGCAGTTACGAAAAATCACGGTGAGGAAAGCTTTTTGTAAAAGGATTGGAAAGAAATTATACACCGAGGGAAAAATGAAAGTTAATGTGGAGATCAATCGACTGATTTTATTTATTGGCACTTGAAAAAAAAAAAATGAAACTGGAAAATTTACGTTGCAGCTGTAGAAATATTTCTATTATACTTAGCAAAAGTCGCGAAAATCCAAAACTGTGCCCCCATTTCTATAGCTGCAACGTTAATTTTTCAGTTTTATTTTTCTTTACGTAACTATAAATATTCACGAAAATGAAACGAAATATTTTGTTTCATTTTGTGTTGAATTTTGAAATTCATTTTTTAGTATTCACTCGCATTTTGTCGATTTTTTACCTTTTTTTCATAGTTGGATATTTCTGATCGACATAAATTGATTTATCTCGTCGATCTATTGATATAATTAGGAAATTACGAAGTTTTCAGAAATAAAAATCGGAGGAAGAAACAAATTTATTTTTGACTTTGGTCGAGATTGGATTTTTTTTCAAAATTTCCATACAAAATTATGAAAAGATCATGAAAACTCTGGAGACCTCGTAGAAATCAGATTTGATGATAATTTTTCATGACATTCCATGACTTTTTAAGGATTAAATGTAATTTCATGACATTTAAGATTTTTCATGACTCTTCAGGTCGTTAGTCACCCTGAAAATAACAAAAAATTCAGATTCGAACAACGCAAACTTCAAACCCATTATTCAATCCATCAATCCTCTTCATTCGTCTGTATTTTTTGTCATTCGATCAATGATTTTTTGAATTATTGGTCATCAAGTAAAACTTGTTTTACTTGATTTTACTAAATTTTTTTTTACTTAGTAAAAGTTTTACTAAATTTCAGTTATTAAAATAATTAAAAAAAAAAAAATTTAATCATTTTATTTATTTAAATTAAAATAAAAAATAAAAATAATTCAAGTTTCATCGAGTACTTGTGAGTCAAAGATTTACCTTCTGGAAGTTCAGTAGTGCAATGAGCAGCAGTAAGGACATAACGTTTGCTAATCAACGTTCCACCGCATCGAAATTCACTGTTTTTTTCTCCAGTGTTGTATCCGAGAATCGCCATCCACGGAAATTCGTAAATCGACGTGATATTGCCACCGTATATACGACCTTCAAGAATGGGCCCGCATTGTTGGTCATCGAGGAGACGACGATTCGGATGATCGTAAATAGGAACGAGAAGCTTTGGCGTTCCAGTCGTTGTCGTTGTCGTTGTCGTTGTCGTTTTCGTTGTCGTTTTCGTTGTCGTCGTTGTTGTTTCAGTTGTGAATTCGTCACCATTATTATTACCATTTTCATTCTTATAAATATTACTGTTCGCGTCCGAAGTATTTCTCACTGGATTTCGATTGAAATTGGAACTCTCGAAGTTCTTTGGACAACAAACTTTCGGATCGAGGCCCTCGAAGCCACATTGGGCTTTTCGCAAAACACGTAAAACCGGGGGTAAAATTGGACGTGGTATTAAAATTTTCATCAGAGGATTGCACGATTTAATATTTACACATTTTCCTGGACTGCCCCAAGCTGTGTAACAATATCCTTCGATTTGTCCCGTAATTGCAGTTGTTATTAAAAACATTAAAATCCACTTTGACATTGTATTTTATAAATGATTTCGATCGTTCAAAATTTTTTCGTGAATTAAATAATTTTTTTATTCTTACATTTAATTTTTATTTGGACGAATTTAATTTGCGTTGATTTTTATTTTCAATCGTTTTTCGACAAGACGACGAGTAATATTTCACGATTTTACCAAATTAATGGACTCGAATTTTTTTTTTTTTTTCGATCCAAACGTCGCGATCGAAGGACGCGAAATAACTCGAGTTAGAAATATACTTGAATATATTTTGCCGCAAAACCCCACGCTCGGAGCCTTCGGTGCATATATATTAAAAGGGTTTAATACCCCGTAGAAACAACGTGATTGGTCGATCGTTGTGAGAAATGAGAATAAAAAGGTAAACCATAAAGGATTAACTCGAGACAATTACCTTCGCACCTGTATCGTTTGCTTTCAGGTATACGTGAGTCAACGTTGTAGCTTTTTTCTAGAAAATTTATTAGCACGAATAATGGTCGTTTTAAACGGTATAAATAATCTTAAAATTGTGATTCAATTTTATTTTGAAACTCCTTTGAATTTATTTACGAAGAAAGCGAATCATTTAACCTGTAAAATTTCGATAAAAGTATCCGTTTCTTTGGCAATCTTCCAACAAGAATGCAAGCAGCACCACTACGGACCACGTGATGATGGGGGAAAAAGAAAATTAGTTCGTCTGCTAAGTTTGAAGTTGGACGATGTACGTTCTCGAATTTTGAACTGAATTATAATTTGGCAAAACGGTGAATGAAAGTGTCAATGGATTGTTGATATTTGAGTTAATAGATTTTTTTAAAATTAGGCGAAAATATCATGAAAACATTGTCGCACGTTCAACGCGTGAGATTTTTGTACAAAACAATTTTGAGGTTACATCGCGGTATGCCAACTGAAATAAGAGAATTAGGAAACAATTACGTTCGTGACGAGTTCAAGCGACACAAGGCGTGTAATCCCGCTGAAGCACATGTTTTTATAAACGAATGGGCTGTAAGCATTATCAGAAAAACAAAAAATTCTTTCGAAAACATTCCAAATTTATGGAACGATCCAATCGTAACTTTGAATTTTTCATGTTTGTTTTTCCGTCTCGCGTGACTCTTGTCAGTTGCTTGATAATTTTGTGGTATATTCGTCTGAAAAAGGGATACGCTACATCATTGGCCGAACAGCTCGGACTCCGGGGACCACAAACCGCTAAACCACTTGGGCAAAATCTAGACGTCGAAGATTTGAATAAATTGAAGGACGAACAAGTTTATCAACTTTACGAACTCATGATTGCAGCAACGGGGAAAGAAGACAAGACAAAAAAATAACATAGCTGACTGTTGGACAAACAAACCAATTACTTATCTGTTATATAATTGTTAATGTCACAGTGAGACATTGAACCAATATTCGTTTGTGTTCGATTGAATGCTTATTGGAACCCTGAAGTTGATAATTAAAAAACAATCAAGTTGTCAAAGGAATCTTACCTGAAAATCGTATCGACTTTTGATATAACCTGCAAAATCACAAACGTCTGTGTTTGACATGTAAACTTTGGGTGCAAAGTACACCTTCTTTCAAGAGTATTGTATTGAAAAAATAAAGACGGTGCACTCTGATTTATAAAAAATGAAAGCTTGGAAAGACGCTGCGACTGTGATACTGGCGGCCCGTCACACGCAGAAGCGTAATCCCAGTTTATCAAACTCTGTGGTAAATGTATTTTTGAATTGTATAATTTAATGGAAAAAAACTGTGATTAAAAATTGTTAATTGGAAAAATTCAGTTTCAGTATGACTACAAATTGCTGAATTTAAAGCGTCACAAACAAGCTACGTTCATGCCAGGAGCATATGTTTTTCCAGGCGGAATGGTGGAGCCGTCGGACGCAGATTTGAAATGGAACAAATTGTTTTCGTCGTTCGGTTTTGACGCCAAAAGTTTTGCTTGTTTCTTCGATCAAAATTCCAAACGACCACCAATTTTTAAGCCTCGTAGAAACGAATTGCCCAGAGAAATATCTTTGCGAATAACAGCCATAAGAGAAACTTTTGAAGAAAGCGGCGTACTTATTTGCAATAAACCTGGGAAAAAAGGAACTTTGACGGAATGGGCGGAACATCTCGTCATGGACGAAGCTAAAAGTTGGCAGTCTAGAGTACACAAAGATCCTACGGAATTTTACAGAATGTGCGAAGACTACGGATGTTATCCCAATATTTGGGCTTTGCACGAATGGAGCAATTGGCTCACGCCCTCTTTTTTTCCAAAACGATTCGATGCCATTTTTTATTTGGCCTGTATGCAGTCTGAACCTTCAGCGGAGTTTGAGGAACAAGAGATGGAAGATTTGATGGTAAACACATATCAGAATTAGTCTCTTAATTTTTTCAGGAGAATTTGACAGCGATATGTCACACTATTAGAGTGACAATTACATCTAGCTGGAGAAAAAAATTCTGCTATTTCGTATAGCATATTCAATAGATATTGTACACATATTTTTTCAGTGGCAAGATCCAAAGTCACTTCTATCTCCTGCGAATGGGTATAAGCTTGAGCTTCCACAATACTATGAATTGGGACGAATAACGAGATTCGAATCCCTCAATAATTTATTGGATTTCGCGATTTCTCGAAGCAAGCGTGGAGTGCTTCAAATGTTTCCGGTAAACATTGACAAATTAACCAACAAATTCTTTCATAAGGTCAAAAATCAGAAATGATATCGAACACTTTTACGAACTTTCGTCCACAGGTGAAAATAAGATTATTGGATGGTCAGGTGATTGTATTACCGGGAGATTGTATGTATCCGGAAAACCCAAGTTTAACGGAAAGGCAAGAATTCGACAGGACGACAATGACTATTGCAGAATTTCGTGAACAATCACCGGTTAAAAATCGCATAGAATTATACAGTCTTGATGTGAGATCACTCGCAGTCGACAACATGGAAAGTCTCGACGGACATTTATCGCCTTTGTGTGCTGACAGTGTACAATTTAAATCATCAAAATTATAAAAAAAAGTTTCTAAAGAATTGAATAATTCATCTTTTTTTTTAATTGAGTCACTGGTGTCAACAATGGCGCAGTTTCTAAAACGACTGTTAAATTTAAATTTCTGATATTCATTCAAGAACACGATTCACGAATCGGAAAAGTATGGAATAAAAATATTTATCAATATGCTTTTTTGACTCACTTTCGATGATCAAATATCGCAGACCACGATGATGAATCAAAAATCAACAATGACTTGTTTAATAATATTCAAATATTTATTTGTTGACGAACTCCGTGTAGTTTCGGTTGGCGAACAGGCTAGTTTCAAATCCGGAAGTATGCGATTCTAGCGTCACGAGTGTAAACTAGAAGAACTACCTTGTGACGACAGCGTCGCGTGTATGTCAAAAATTGAATCACATTTTCATGTACGCTCACATGTCAATCTATTTCAACTTTCACCGTGAATTTCTTGGTTAACTGACGCAAGAAATGTTACATTGCGCTAGGTTAACGTTTTTTTTTCGTAATTAATTTAAATTATTCAAACTAACGCCGGTTGGGGTATTATTTTAAACAAATATTACTCAAAGTTTTGCCTTTTCTATTTAATTAAAAGAATAATTTATTCGATTGAAAGATGGTTGAAACAAAGAATGATTTAGCCACTGAGGAGAATGCTCCACCAAAAACTGCTAAGCAATTGGAGAAGGAGGCTAAAAAACTTGCTAAATTAGAAAAGTTTAAACAAAAACAGGACAAGAAAGAGACCAACTCTACCGAGGTGACGACTAAACCAAAAGAAAAAATTGAGGTACGATCTTCCTTTGTCTTCCAATAATACATGAATCGATAATGACAGTTGAAGTAATCCTATTGTCCATATGTTTCATTATATGCTGAAAGTCATTAATTATCGCAATTACGCATCATTTTTACCATAAACAAAAAGTCTTCGATTCTTAAGTTGAGAATTGTAATTTCTGAAATTTTTCAATCGAAAATTCGTTATCACTATCAATATCAATTTCTCAATTAATTGCCATTCTTGCGATCAGAAAGTAAATTGATAAAAAGCTAAACATAAATAAAACGTGTTCACAAATTTGACTCCTAAATTTTTGAGATATTTTGATGAAAATTGATCATGATACTAGTATCGATCCAATGATTAATTTGAAGTTTCTCGTTATTAGAAAATTGAGAAAAAGAAAGAGGCCAAAGACTCGGCTTTGTACACTATCAAGACTGCGGAAGGATCCAAAAAAGATGTTTCCTGTTCCATGCCCGATGCTTATAGTCCACAATACGTGGAAGCAGCCTGGTACTCCTGGTGGGAAAAAGAGGGTTTTTTCAAACCAGAATACGGAGTAAGAATCTACCTATTACATGTTGAAAAATGAATAAAAGAATTATCAAAAATTATGTTTTAACTATGAAAGACACAAATACTATTTTAATTTTTGCTACAGTGTTTCATAGTAAAAAATTTCTCAATTCAATTAACAGTATTTATTCCCTTATTTCTTGGAAAATTATCTATAATCAATTCACTTTTAATTCAAATTGTATCGTTGTTGTAATTGTCCCAACGTTTTTCAATGATAGCCGAAGTTTTCACAATTCTCACGAAACAAAATTATTAGCAGTTGATTTTGATTATAAAAACAGACTATTTGACAATGTCAATTTCAACTCTGATCACTTTTAGATAAATAACTAATTGGTTGAATATTTTTTACAATCGTTGATGCGCTGCGATAATTGAATAACATTGATTTTTCAGAGAAAATCTATTTTGGATGAAAATCCAAAAGGAAAGTTTGTCATGGTTATTCCGCCACCCAATGTCACAGGAGCTCTTCATCTTGGTCATGCATTAACAAATGCTGTGGAAGACGCCATAACAAGATGGTAAGCTCAGTAATAAAAAAAACTGACAAAATTAAATGATTAACCAAAAGATTCATGATTTTGAATAATTGAACCAAAATTGTATTTGTTGTAGGAATCGCATGAAGGGACGCACAACTCTTTGGAATCCAGGTTGTGATCATGCCGGCATCGCTACTCAAGTGGTGGTTGAGAAGAAACTTTGGCTCGAGGAGAAAAAGACAAGGCACGATCTTGGGAGGGAAAAGTTTGTTGAAAAAGTCTGGGAATGGAAGAACGAGTGAGTAACAATCGAGCAATTTATGAGTCTCCTTCGGAATTATAAATTCAATAAAATTGAACATTATATAATGCATGATAATAATATAAATTTTACAAATGTCTTGCCACAATTTTCGGAATTAACGAATTTCGTTAATATCGTTTTTGAATTCCTCTTTTTTTTTTGTTATTTTTAGAAAAGGTGACAGAATTTATCAGCAACTGAAAAAACTGGGAAGTTCCTTCGATTGGGAAAGAGCTTGTTTCACGATGGATCCAAAATTGTGTCGTGCAGTGACAGAAGCATTCGTTCGTTTGCACGACGAGAACGTGATTTATCGTAGCAATCGTTTGGTGAATTGGTCATGCACTTTGAAAAGTGCTATATCGGATATCGAAGTTGATAAAGTTGAATTGACAGGCAAAACGTTGTTGACTATTCCTGGATACAGCGAGAAAATCGTGTTCGGTGTTTTGGTGCATTTTGCCTACGAAGTTGAGGATTCCGATGAAAAATTGATCGTCGCCACGACTCGTATCGAAACAATGCTAGGCGACACTGCCGTTGCTGTTCATCCAAAAGATTCTCGCTATTCTCATCTCGTTGGAAAATACGTTAAACATCCATTCTGCGAGAGAAAAATTCCTATTATCGCTGACGATTTCGTTGAAATGGAATTTGGCACCGGGGCTGTGAAAATAACACCTGCTCATGATCCTAATGATTACGAAGTCGGAAAACGTCATGATTTACCTTTCATCACTATTTTCGATGATGATGGAAATATTATCGGAAATTGTGGCAAATTCACGGTTTGTATTTTATCATCAAATTTGCGTTGCTGGTTGCAAACCAACAGTTTATTTTTTGTCTTCAAACTATTGTCGAGTCAAACTTAAAAATTTTTTGTCTCCCCATCTTACGATCGTTTTTCTCGTCTTTGGTTGTTGCCATGGGACCTAGGAAACTTTTAGTCCCCATGAGTTTTGTAAATTCTGATTTTTTATCACATTTAATTTTGTCATTATATATGCCAATCATGGAAAAAATATCTAAATTTGAAAAATCAATTGACAGGGTATGAAGCGATTCCATGCGAGAAAGGCCGTACTAGAAGAATTGACAAAACTGAATCTTTTCGTCGAAACAAAAGACAATCCAATGGTGGTGCCAATCTGCAGTCGTTCCAAGGACGTTGTCGAGCCACTGATAAAGCCTCAATGGTACATAAAGTGTGACGACATGGCTGCTAATGCGATGGATGCTGTGAATACCGATGAGCTTAAAATCATACCGGAGCAGTATAAAAAAACTTGGTTTCACTGGATGGAAGGCATCCGAGATTGGTGCATTTCACGACAACTGTGGTGGGGCCACCGTATTCCTGCTTATTACGTTTATTTCAACGATAATGCTTGCTTCAATGGCAAAGATGACGATCGCTGGGTGAGTGGGCGCAGCGAAAATGAGGCTAAAGAAAAAGCAGCGAAGAAATTCAATCTCAGTGTTGATCAAATAAGCCTCAAACAAGATCCAGACGTTTTGGACACTTGGTTCTCTTCGGCGCTATTCCCCTTCTCTATTTTTGGATGGCCAGACAATGTATGAAAGTTACATTTATAATTATATTCAAAAATGTTACATTTTTTTCGTTATACTTCTGAGAAAATTTGACTGAATATTTCGTAAATTTTAGACTGAAGAACTTAAAGCTTTTTATCCTGGTACTCTGTTGGAAACTGGCCACGATATCCTGTTTTTCTGGGTCGCACGAATGGTATTTTTCGGACAAAAACTACTCGGAAAACTACCTTTCAAGTAAGGACAACTGAAATAATTTTTTTCTTCTAAATCAGAAGTTAATTATTATTTTATGGCAAACATTTATAATTCCAACATTCTTTAAATTCTTTTTCTGTGTGTATTTATTATAATTTTATTTTCATAATTATCCCGAGCAAACCCGGTTTGCTCCAGCATTTTCAAATTTAATTTTCTTCGTAAAAGTTGAAATGTGTGAATTTATATAACGTTCTACAGGGAAGTATATCTTCACGCGATGGTACGTGATGCACACGGTAGAAAAATGAGTAAATCGCTCGGGAATGTGATCGATCCCATGGACGTAATTCGGGGAATAAGTTTGCAGGTAACGCAACATTTTTATTTAGTGATTTTTTATTATTCCTTCGTGGTATATTTAGTCCGATTTATTTTGATGATATTAAAAAAAAATTTTTAAATTAAAAATGACCGAAAACCTTTTACGATTCACTTATGCTTTGAAAATTTATTTCAGGACCTTCACAAGCAATTGGAAAATTCGAATCTCGATCCCAAAGAATTGAAACACGCGATCGAGGGACAGAAGCGAGATTATCCACAGGGAATCCCCGAATGTGGTAGCGACGCATTGAGATTTGCACTTTGTGCTTACACGAGCCAAGGACGTGACATCAATCTCGATATAATGCGTGTTCAGGGATATCGATTCTTCTGCAACAAAATTTGGAACGCAACGAAATTCGCGTTCATGTATCTCGGCGATTTTCAGTACGACGGCGAAACTGAGGTAAAAAAACAATTCCAATTTTTCCCGAAGAAAATTTTTAAATAATTCATACTTTTGATTGAATTTGAATATTATTCAATTTTTCTCAACCTTTTTGCATCGTTGGTTTCACAAAATCAACTCAATTTACAATTTTTTTTTTAATGAAAAAAAAAAAAAAAACATTACATAGTGAAAAGTAAAATTTCTCTTCATAATCAATGTGAAAATTATTTAAAAAATGAGAGACGCTTTTTTTGCAGCTTTAATGAAAGATTAAATAAAAATTTTCGTATTGAGTGAAGGGTAATTATTATCTATTGACGTAAGTGTATTGTTATTGCGATAGAGAACAGACTGTGTGGAAAAAGAGAATATGAGAGTTGGCAGTAGGGAATGGTATTCGTCAACATTGAGCGAAGACTTTGTCCAGGAAGCTCTGAACGATTATTTATCGGATTATCCGTATTTGGACGGTTACACACCGTCGCAAGCGGACGTAACAGTGTTCAAAGCTATAAGCAAAATGTCGATTGATTTACGGCATAAGCCGCATCTACGACGTTGGAAAAATCATATTAGCACGTTTAGCCGTACTGAAAAAACGGCTTTTCGACCGGATAACGGAGATTTATTTTCCCGTTGTTCCGACATTACGAATGGAAAAAGCAATGACGATTTTTGCGCATTTCAGGTGGGCAAACTCAGCGATGATGCGCTTGAGTTCCCCTCTCCATTCGTTTATCACACTTTTTCGTTGTTTTTCTTCCACGTTTTTCCTATAGTTAGGACAAAAAATCTTCACGAGCTTCAAATCCCTGAATAGCTTTTAGTCCCTCTGCGTTTATTTGTAATTTGTAGTCGAAAACACTTTTATTTTTCATTTTAGTAATGTTAATTCGAACGAATGTGATTCAAGATCGATTCTTAAGATTTTCACAACGTTTACAGCTCACTGGAAACGAAACTAACGTTGACTTGTGGATGCTGTCGAGAGTTAGCCACGCTGCCAAAGTTTGCGACGAAGGAATCGCTCAGTACGATTTTACAGCAGCTACAACCGCTTGTTATAATCTTTGGCTCTACGATCTTTGCGATGTTTATTTGGTGAGAGAAACATTTAATCATTATTATTAGTACTTGACTTTTTTTGACATTCAAAACTTTTTATATTCATTATTTCATCTATTTTCAGGAATATCTCAAGCCTGTCTTCCAAAATGGTACTTCAGATCAGAAAATAGCAGCAAAAAGAGTGTTATTCAAGACGTTGGACGTTGGACTTCGTTTACTTAGTCCTTTCATGCCTTTCATAACTGAGGAACTTTATCAACGATTGCCACGCACAAAACTCAATTACCCGAGCATTTGCGTTAGCCCTTATCCTGAGGAAAGTGAGGTAAGAATTTTCTACTGTTAGTTCCAAATAAAAAACGTCGCTCTCACGATTAGTAGCTGTAAAAAATGTTGCTGAAAATATCAAATACTTTTGTCGCAAATATCCAAGAAGATTTTTTACAGCAATATAGAAAAGTTTCATTCTATAAGAATCCCGGTACTTTGAATTCGCACAAAAATCTGAACCAATCTAGCCGCTTTTGATATTTTACAAACATTTATTATCAGCAATAAGAATCGTAAATACTTATTAACATTTTTTTTTTTTGAAAATTTGAAATAATTTTTTCATTATAGTGTCCCTGGAGAAATCTAGAGATCGAGAAAGACGTCGACTTTGCTCAAAAAGTAATAAAGAGCATAAGATCAGCGCGATCGACGTACAATTTACCGAACAAAACGAAAACCGAGGCTTACTTCGTGTGCACCGATTCGGCTCTTCGAACGAAAGTCGAGAATTATAATTCGTTGATCGGAACTTTGGCATATTCGGTAGTCCATTTGGGCGAAGCTCCTTCCGGTTGCGCAATTATCACAGTCACTGATAAATTGCAAGTGCATTTGGTGCTCAAGGGTCTGATTGATCCGGTAAAAGAACTTGAAAAACTTGGCAAAAAAGAAGATTTGCTCGCTGGTGTTATCGACAAATTGAAACAAGCTATGTCGGCCAATGATTACACTACTAAAGTGCCGCTCGACGTGCAAACGAGTAATAAAGAAAAACTCGATAATAGCGAAGGTGAATTGGAACGTTTGACCGAAGCTATGCAAGCTCTAAGAACACTGATTTAGTTCTCATCATCTTTTAGTCGATTAAATAATGTATACATTTATACGATAATAAAATCATGTGGAAATTTACTTATTTCATTATTTATAATCTAGGAAATTCATCGAGGTGCTAATGTTTTTTAATGTTTTCATCGTATTTTTTTCATTTTAGAAATTTATCATTTTAGGACAGTCGTTTTAAAACTAAATTGATATTTTTTTATCGGTAGTTGAATTTGTTTTTTAGTATTACTTTGTTTCTTCAAATTTATTTCCTGATTTCTTATAGGAATTACATTTTTTTTTGTCCATTTCTGTATCGTCCTTTGTTTCTAAATTTTCGGTATTTTTATGCTTTATTGGACGTATTTTTTTTTAAATATATTATTGGAATTCGAGTACATTATCAATTCATGCAATTATGATCGCAATTGAGTTTCTTTGTAATGGTAAAATGTGGATATATTAATCAAAAGAAATTCTGAAATGATCTAGTTTTTTCGAATCGTCTTTCATTACCGAATGTAGGTAAAGATATATTTTCTAAAACTGCAATGTGCGTGCTTGCGGACAACGGCGAGCGTATATTTTTTGTTTTTTTTCGACGAACACAAAAACGAGAGACTGAATAAATTTTCTCTTGGATCTTTCGTATTCACTCTGAGTTAATGAAAAAATAGCGAATTGCACAGAGAACTCAAATGTGCAGTAAAATTTGAATAATATATAGAACATGAGAAATTGTAGATTCAAATTATAACCTACAAATAAGTGCAATTTGAAGGTTAGACACACAGCGAAATTCCTTAATCATGAAGATTTCGAGACTAAAAAAGGTCCAAAAAAACTTGGGTTTTTATGTAAATAATTATAAATTTCGTGAGCCTTACCAAGTGCTGATAGATGGAACATTTTCATTCGCCGCTCTCGAAGTGAGTAATCCGAGTCAATTGCTCGTTTTAAATTTTGACAGAAAAATAATAATACAGAAAATATCAGACCAATATTCTTAGAAAATAAAGTGCTTTTACTAAAGTTTAGTATTTTTTCTTTCAGAACCAATTCAGCATACAAGAACAATTGCCAAAATATTTTCAAGCCGAGACGAAACTATTGACAACGCAATGCGTTATACTTGAAACTGAAAAATTGGGGCCCAAAGTTTATGGGGCTATGCTCATAGTTAAACAATTTGCTGTCCATCGATGCGGACACGAAAAGAATCCAACTTCTGGATCAAAGTGTCTACTTTCCATGATAGGAAGAGACAATTCTTCGAGGTTTGTAATAAGTTTTAGAAACTGGTTCAAGTTTTTTTTTTTTAATTTCATAAACATGCGCAATGTAACAGAACAGATTGCTTTTTTTCATAGATATCTCATAGCGACCCAAGACCGAGAGTTACAAGATCGAGTGAGATCGATACCGGGAGTTCCTTTGTTGTATTTACACGGTAGAGCACCGACGCTAGATCCACCATCGCACACGAGCAGAATTCATGCAGGGGAATTATTGAAAGGTATATTTATGAATCCGGCGCAGGAAGAGACGATTAAATCTTTGAAACAAATATCCGGTTTGGCAACGGAGACAGAGACAAAATCAAAGAAAAAACGAAAAAAAGGTGGACCAAATCCTCTGAGCGTGAAGAAGAAAAAAATGAAAGAGCCGGAGAAAGGTGTAGCTCAGAAAACAAAAGCTTCTGGCAAAGTGCGAAAAAGGAAAAAGGTTAAAATATCGGGGCATGTAAAGGAAGCACTAAAAATGTTACAAAAGTAAATAAAGTACAAAAATGGCTGTATGAAACTTGATTATTTATTATTTATAATACAATGAGTGTTTCTCGTTCTTTTTTTTCTTTATTTTTCGTTATATAATTAATCAAGGAAAAATATTTTCCCCACGTTATCGTCCGCTCGAAGCTCTATCAAAGTGTCTGCGTCTCGTTTACCGTGAATCAAATTGACAGAAAACAAAAAAGTGAATAATTCAATCATAGCTCGTGAGTACCGCGAAGGATGAAGAAAAAAAAAGTTGCAAATCCATTATCATTGATTTTGCGTTGCCTATTTTTGCGTTAATTAGTGCGATCCTACGCTCGAGGAATGATTGCTCGAATAAAACCAAAATAAATGTTCACGTTCTACGAAAGAAAACGAAAGTGCATTCCATTTTTTGGAAACAATAAATTATCAACAACAAAAAAAGTAGAGACTTATCACAATATTTGCAATAGCGAAGTTGACAGAAAAATAATACGAGCGGAGATTACGGCATTGCCAAATACTTTCGTGAAGAAAGTCGTATTACTCGAGTTTGTGTTTGTTTGTTTTTGTTTTTTTTAAATAAAAATATTATCATCTACTAAACCTAATATACACTTGTGTTTTAACATATAGGAGAAGAAGAAATTATGAAGAGGGGATGATGACGGTGAAATAAAATCCACGAATGGGATCGACTTGTGAACTTGCACTAGGTTTTGATTGGCAAAATGCAATTGAAGTAAACTATAGTGCCAGTCTTTTGACTCGTTGACGATCCACGTTGATTGCCAGCGAGGTCATTCCATTTTTTTCGATCCGTTTTTTAATCTCTCGTTTTCCTTCTGTTCTTTTTTCTTTTTTTTTTTTTCACGATTTCTCGCAGTCGCATTACGAATCAGTCAGTCAAGGATGCGGATTTAGTAAAGCACGAGCCGCCATTCCTAACATTTTCATACGTTTTGCAGAACGATGGTTTGGATTCGACGCTACAAATGCCGCAAGCTGAGACTGTAACGTTAATAATACGGTTCCCATGTGCTCTTGAGTCACTGGATCGTTCGTGTCTAAATTCAGTATCGCCTCTTCAAGCCACCTGCAATTCAAAAGTTTTTTTCATTTATTAATTTTTACGAACTTTTCTTTTCGTGGTTGTCTGATTTTTTAAAACTTTTTGACGAAATTGACTTATTTATTTTTATTTTATAATCCTGCTATCAGTAACGAAATTATTATTGACAATTAAAGAAAATTCTGTTGTCGCCTCCTTTCCTTACTTTTATGGCTCTGTGATAAGATTTCGAAATTGTTAAATTTTTTTTTATCAACTTTCTCCAAAATAATTGTAGAACGAGTGGGCACCGACATTTTTTTTTATAATTCATTTTTCTCGAATATGCTCGATATTTTGATTGAGATTCGTAATTAAATTGATTCGATTACATCGAATTGATGATAACGAGTAAAATTTTAATCCGATCGAATTGATTTATGGTAGAATGTACAAAAATCTTTCTTTACCTGTGCTTGAGCTCTGTGCGGTGGCCCAAATCGGCAGAAAGTTGTTGCACGAGCGACAAAATTACTGGCTGTTGCAGCAAACAACGTTGTCCTTGACCCTGTGGTCCAACCGAGCTCGAAAAGACTCGGGACGGTTCGGTCTTTTCGCAAACCAGTACGACGAGTCCCAAATCACTTGCGCTTAGCGCCTGCTGAAAAGCAGCGTTCAATTGGCCACGTTGAATTAGAGAAAGTACTCGAGATTGAGTGTCCGCGACTGCGGGTACAGAAATGCAAGGCGTTGTCGCGCGAGACCTGAAAATCGAAAGATTCAAATGAAATTCGCATAAAATTGAATTGCTTCTGTTTTGACTATATTAATGTTTTTTTTTTTTTTTTTTTTTTTTTTTAAATCAAATTAGAAATATTGAATGAAAACTTGCCGAGCTCCAGCAATGTCGATCAATTGTTGATTAAGATTATCTCTGATGCATTCCCGGATATTCCTCACAGTCTCGTCCTGAAAAGTCCCGAAAGTTTTCATCATTTCGTTTCGTAGATCTTCTCGAACGAGATTCGAAGTACTTGTCAAAAGTTGGAGAGAAGCTTCGTTCTGTTGCTCGTTCCGTTGTTGGCATTGTTTGTCCAATAACGTTTCGACGTTTTGTAAATCTGCAAAGTAAGGAAAACAATGAATAATCTCTAGTTTTTTTAATGTTTGAAAATATCCAAAGTCGATACACCGAATAATTGCAAGAGAAGTTTCTATCGAATCATAAAAAATTGAACAATTTTCCGTTTTTATGAAATATCCGGGAAATATTTTTTAAATATGCAAGAAAAATGATAATAATTGAAGTTGCCGAAAGTAGTCTCCTGCTTCAAAAGAAAATTATTGTACAATTGAAAAAATGATTCTTACATTCGTGTGTGCCTCTAGCGAAAGCATCCTGAACCTGCCGAAACATGGATTGACAAGCCTTTTCCATTCTGGATAGTAAAACATTGGCAAAAGTTTCTTTGAAGGCATTTTCAAGAGCCGGTTTCGCGGCATTGGTGGCAGCAAGAGCGACGGTGTCTCTGATATGAGGGCCCCCGATGAGTTGTGTCAAATTGTCTCTGACGAGAGCGTCGATTCTGGAAACGTCAGTTCGCAAATGTGCTTTCAACGGTTCAACGACATCGCTGACGACTTGTGGTAGAGCAGTTTCAATCTTGTTGGTAATGTTGGTTTGTAGTTCATCGAGAAAGTCGTTTTGCCTTGCAATGCGAGCGTAGAGAGTCTGTTCCATGGAAGCTAATTGTTGTTGAGAGGCGCGAGCGAGAGCGGATTCGATTCTTGTAGCAATTGGAGTATCTTGTCGCATCCTGGTTATTTCGGAGCGAAGTTCCTGAAGTTCTTGTCGTTGTTCTTGCATCGTTTCCAGTATATTCTCCAATTTTTGGCTCAATTCAGCGATGTTATGATCAGGAACGACACGAGTTTCTGGGATTTCAACTTCGTCGTCTTCCTCGTCTTCCTCGTTGACTATAATATCCGCTGATTCATTTTCCTCCTTCACGCTATTTCCCGGGACACTAGTTTTTCCTTCTTTTTCTGGAAATTCCTCGGATTCCCGGCCTGATTTCGACCCAGGAGGATGATCTCGTCGCCACGCAAAAGGAACTTCCGTCCAATTTTCACGCGGTACTTCCGACCATTCTTCGTCTTTCAATTCCGTTCGTGGAGCTTCTTTCTTCGTTTCATCCTCAGGAAATTTCACAAAATCTTGCATAGCTCGTTCCCCGACGTCTATCAACGACACTATCGGAATATCGCTCCAATCGTCGTCCGCTCCCTTCACCCAATCTTCCGCGTTTATATCCGCCAATACTTCTTCCTCTTTTTCCTCTTCCTCCAATCCAGCGAGGAATAAAATTTCACGCACTTCTCGAGATGTGCTACTGCCGCCGCTCGGCGGTGCTTGCTCAAGTTCACTCGTTGCCAACGGCGGTTCTGTCGCATTTAGGGCTTGCACCGCTTGGGCCAACGATGGACTCGCCGATAGCACTGTTCCGAGTTCTGGACTCGCTCGATTAGATTCTGTACAGAAAAACAAAGGAATTATTATCTTCACCCTGAAATGATCAGTTTGGGAGTAATTATTCATTTGCTAGACGATCAAAAACTTGAATCCGTTTTTGAAAGCGTGTTTTTCTGTTCCCAAACTTTTCACGATAATTATTTAAAAAAAAAAAAAAATCTTCCACTCTACCATTGTTCTCTTTCTTTGCTGGCGAACTGAAGGCATCAGGTGTCATAAGATTCAAAGCACCGTTGATATTGGTCGTTCCTTCAATAGTGACCGAGCGATCTTCTTCCTCGCCATTTTCCACCGCAATTCCATTTTGATCGTCGTGTCTTATATGTTGTTGTAAATCCTCGGTATAATCGAGAGAATCATGGGTCAAAGTGTCCATTAAACAATTGTTCGCCATTTGATGAACCGGCCGAAATGCAATGTGACATTCTTGCAAAGATTTCGGTTGTACGAGGTACATTCTTATTACGAATTGGTCCTCGTTCTCGTCTTCGCAAGGACAAAGATCTTCCAACGATTCACCGGTCGGACGAACTTTTCTCAAACCCGCGTCGACTATTCCAAAACTCAATATCGGATATGGCAACAAAAATTCCGATATTGTACTCACGCAAGCTATACCGTCGTCACTGTCCTTCGCCAAACACAATATGTACAAACCCTTGTTACATATGTCCGAAAGAAGCAGAAAACTTGCGCTCAAATCCAAACCGGCTTTCAGTATTGGTATTTTTCCACTTATAGGAGATGGATCGAAGCGTATTGTTTGCAGGCAAACCCATTTCTCGCATGACCATACTTTCAACTCAGAATTATTGTCACAGCCCGTTATTGCGAATCGCCAGAATTGAGCACTGCAAATTGTTACGCAATATTTTATGTTTTTGATAACAAAATCGTGAAGTATTGTTATTGAAGTTATTGAACGTTTTAATTTAAATGTGCATTTGGTGATTATAATTTTCTCGAAACTTTTAGTAACGGGAAGAAAGTAATGAATTATTTATTCGCAGTGGTTTTCGATAACTCATTGCGAATTCTCAATTTAATTGTAATTTGATGGTTGTAATGAAACAATAAGAGTAAATCATGACAACAATGTACTCACTCTGGTTGATAGTTTTTGTGATCGTCAAGGAAGAACATGGAAGATATAGGTCTGCCTTCGTGGGGTCTCCATTCATGCAAACAACTCGGTTGTTGAAACGCATTCCCATGTATTATTACTTGGAAGAACTTTATTTCACCATCCAAACTAGCGGTGGCTATTGCTGTGCCGTCAGGACTAAGTATTGCTTCGACTATCGTTCCCGAATGTTGGCAAATCTCTGTCATACCTCCGCAGTTTCTCACCAAGGGATCTGTCAACTGGGAAATGAGAAAATATTAATCGCACTGCGCCGGAGTTCATGTAACTAAAAATTTATAGAAATGAATGGCTGTCGATACAAAAATTTTCTTTAAACATTCATTCAAAGACTTGAAACAATTTGTTTTAGAATTTGAAAATGAAAAGAAAAGATTTGTTTGGGTTACATGTTCAAAGAAATTACTTTGATGGGTTCTGGTCCAAGCAAACTCGAAACACTATCGACTGACCAAAGCTCAGCTTTGGAGCCTCTGGTAACGAGCAGAAATTTGGAAACATCATCACCCTCGCTGACTTCATCTTCAGGTATGTAGGGACACCAGATTACTCGGTGGCTCGTCGGCGAAACTTCGTCCGTCTCGACTTGGAGTATCAATGTACACACGAGATTGGTTGGCTCAGAATCAATTTTGTGAACAAACAAACATCCATAAAAATCTATACACGCCAACACAGCACCGGAAACTCTAGCGAACGCAAGGTCTTGTATCGCTCCACGCATGCCTCGAAGAAGAGCTCTTTGCTCTCGTTCCTTGTATACCACACGTACGACACCCCCGCCGCTCCCAGCTACATGACCAAAATATTGAAATTTATCAATAATTTTGTCTAAGATTATTCAATCTGACATTTGAATAATTTTGAATTTGAACAATCGTTTATTATCCTAAACAAAAACCAAGTATCATAAAACTCTCACGCATATTATTCATAGTTATATGTCGAGGATGACAGATAAAATTTAAAAAAGTAATGGTCAAAAACGTACCTTTGATGCCATAAGCTAAGTATTTGCCAGACATATGAACTGCCAAAAGTTGTCCCGTATAGAAGTGGAATTCCCAAGTGAAGTCGACGATACTTTTAAACTTCACTTTAGAGCTGCCATGATCATTGCCACCAGCAGAGGGAATAATTGTAACATTTTTGCTGACGAGCTCAACAGAGTTTTCGTCATCTTGTCCGCTGAATTTTCTGTAGTCAAAAAAATGCAATATTAAAAGAGAAAAAAAAAAATGGCGTTACAATTTCAACGACACTCGTACGAAATTTACAAGAATTAGATTCGAAAAAAAAAAAGAAATAGGATTAAACGGAATGAAAACGAAAGAACAGAATTTCGAAAACATCGATTTTTGCAAAGCGTCGAAGTGTTGAGCAGGTGCGAATTGAACTTTGATAACGAAAATCGATTTCTTTGTTCGTACTTACACAGATTGCGGAAAAACCCTGAGGTTTTCTTCCCCGGCTTTAATCATTGTCAAACGATAATGGGCGATCTCCTAAAATTCGTTAATTATTTTGAAGTCACGTATATGGCGAAAATAAAAGAAAATAATAAAAAGAGAGGAAAAGTTGTTGGACCGGGTCCGACAGAGAATTCTAACCTAAAAGAGCCGGTGGCACGCCTGCGAAGGCAGCCTCCCCCCTGCCCTACTCTTCTCTCTCTTTTTATTCTTGTAAAACCGTGCAGGTTTCACTGTTATATTATTTACCTGGAGAAATAATATTTCTCCGATCCTCGGGAGATCACTCTTATAAAGGAAAAAATAAATAAATAATAATTGACCGATTGAGTTTAATTGTTCGTTCGACTATCGCGGCATATCGCGGTTTTGAGGCCTTTTGTCCAGGAATCTCTTTCCCAAACCGAACACACGCACACACCACACGCAGACACACACACAACACGAATTTTGCGGGCGAGGGGAAGGATCGGAAGAAGAAGGGGAAATCAGAAGCGATTGAACGAACACCCACTGTGACCACTTGTCAAGTTAGCAAAAAATGAAGAATTCCATGAAAACAAAAAAAACCCTGACGCGACGGAAGTCGAAGGAAGTAGAGATTTTTCACCAGCCTCGACGCTTCCGGTTTTCGCTGAAAAATGACGAAGACAGATAGATTAACGCGGTGGTTATTGGGTAATGGCGGCAAAGGACGCGCCACTACAGTGAATATCCTCTACTCCCAAGTTTTTAAGTTTATCAGTTAAATTCCCTGTTGCATCGAGTTGACAATAATCGCAAATTTAATTAATACGTTTGAATAAACTTTAGAAAAAATATTAAAGTTCATCGTTACGTGTGAAAAAGTGATTTTATCATCTTTACGTTTGATTGAAAATCGACCAAAACTTTCCGATCGAGTTTCAGAACCAGAGAACCTGTAAACAGTGAGTATAACCGTTTGTATACTCAAATCTTCTGCATTAATGTTTCGTTTAGAAAAATTTAATCCGATCAAGCTTTTGGTATTTGGGAATCGAAGAAAACCGATAAAAATTCACGCAACTTTGATACGTCATGACAATTAACTTTCAACAATGATAACAGCAGAACTTTGACGACACAGCTGTGCTTTATCGTAGTAGTAGTAGCAGATAGTGGTGTTGCTGTGTGCGTCTCGAGGATATTTCGGGAGTAATTTCGATCCATCACAAAAATAATTACGAAATACTTGATGAATAAGAAAATTCGACATTTTCGAAGTACGTTTTTAGGGTTAGTTTCATGAAATATGAAAATTGTCAATTTTTTTCCACTTCCTGTCTCTTCTCTGTGATTTCTCTCGCCAAACTTGGAAAAATTCGTTTTTCTAGGAACAGGAACGTGTACATGTTCGGAATATCCAAAGAAATAAAGGTGAAATCGATTCTGCCACGATTTATTGAAAAATCTCGATACACACGAGCTCTAAACACATATATATATATATAGATATATCTAAATGAATCGCATACATGCTTAATAATAGTTTTTTTTTGCTGTCGATCATAGTACACCGCCAATACGCTATATTTACAATATATAATTTGACCAAAAATCATAAGTACGTAATAATAAGGGGAAAAAAAAAAACCTCGAGAATGTATCGTTACAAAAAAAAAGTAAGGTTACATTGGCTCGAGTATTTCGGAACAGCCAGGAGGAGAAATTAATATTTTTGCGAATTCGTGAAAGATTCGATTTCACTGGTAGTTTTTATATTCTCATTTTTGTTTCGTCGTTTCGACAAATATTATTTAATCCTCACTGGCCGTCAACCGAAAATTATATTTTCATCGTTGTTGTTTTTTTTTCTTTTTCTTTTCTTTTTTTTCGTGTCCTACTCACATGTTTTGCATTAAGCGTTTGATGAATTGTCCTTACCGCATGATGCAGTCATACGTGTTATAATTATAATGATTTTAATGATTGTTAAAAGAGAGAGAGAGAAAAAAAAATGAAAAGAAACAAAATCATAGAAAAACCCTACAAAGTGCGAAGCGACCACGCTCATTTTTTTTTTTTTATAATTTTTCCTCCTCACGAAATCGACACGTTTTTCGATAATATTATCATAAATATTCGTATTAAAATATTTCTTTCTATCGGCCTCGTCGTTTCGCACTTGGATACTTAAATTGTCCTTTAATATTTTTATTTTTTTTATTGATTACGCTTAATGAGATTATGAGAACATTATTCGAGAGCCTTGATCGGAATACGTTGAAAACACTCCCACAAATAAATTATTTTAACGTTATAAAAAAAAAATCGTTTCCGAAGCTTTTTTTCATACGGTTAGGCAAATTTGAAAAAATTGACGTATTCGTGGGCGATAGACGTTCCAATGGATTGGCAATAATCTCCGATATTCGTTCCCGTTTTTATTTTATATTCTTACTTTTTGAGCTAACGATCGTTCAATTTGATTAAAAATTTTTTTTTTTTTTTTTTTTTTTTTCTAAACTTTGATAGAAATTTGTTTTTGTTTTTCGCTCATTTTTTACGACGAATATAGGTATAATCGTGAATAATTACGATTAATCGTTGTGTTTCGTAATGAAGATTTTTTAATACTTTTTTGAGTAAAAAATCGTAAAATTCGAGAAATCTCTTTCGATTGGAACTTTTGACATTTGAAAAAATATTTTTCGATGGAGTCGAAATAGGGAATAAAAAAAAACGAAAAGCTTTTTTATGGGGCCCAAAAGATTTAATTGAACGAGTAACGCAGACTCGTTGCAGCTCGTGGGAAGCCTGTTAATCGCTTTTGTTTATTTCCTCGTAAAGGCCCTCTCAGCTAATAATTAAACAAACGTAAACGTCGTCGAAGGCGTTTAATCTTGTTGCTTCGTTAATCGGAGGAGGATGAACAGCGACGGCAATCGCTGCGTGTTCGTGTCTCGTTGTTATCAACGGCAATCTTCTCTGATCGGTGCATACGCGATTGGTGATTTTTAATTTCATTTGATTTTTGTTTTTTTTTTCAAACTTATTTTCTTTCGTTCGTAAACCATACGATTGGCGAGGCCCTCGACCAACAATCGGCCTTGTACGAATGGAAAAAATTGAATTTTTCCCAATTTCTCTACTCGCACGAGAAATTGGCAGAGCCTGGACCACCGGTCAATCCTATTTCCATATCGATAGCAATGAGAACGCACGAGGAGAGAAAAAGACGTGGCGATATGGCCTCACACTGCCGCCGCCGTCGCTGCCGGCAGGAAAACTCGAGATCGTGATCTCCATCTTTGTCGCTGTTGTTGTTTTTTTTTTTTTTTTTTTTTAATATTTATTTATTGCATTTATGGGCATAGCCCGAGACGCTTTTTAGCGCACTTATATCCTGCAGATTTAGTCGTTCCTTGCAATTTTCATGCAGCTCTTCAAAAATATTTTGCGTCTAATTGATTCTTCCCTTGTGAGTCATGTAATCGATACTGTCCGACAATAATTTTTCTCTCGCAGCTCTTCTCATCCGAGAACACACCGCCAATAACGTACCCGCCATTATACAAATGATTCCGCAACCCAAACCAACTATCGTGCTCACTAATGTTGACTTTAGACAGACTCGATCACCCGCTGGACTCTCTGCTGCGCCTGAAATTTTTATTTTATTTATTTATTTATTTTATTTTTTTTTCACAGAAACTCATTTGTTTTGTAAACAAATGAAATAAAACTTTTTCACAATTTTTTTTTTGTTCTTTTTTTTTAATAATAAAAATTATTGATGAATAATTTCTTCTTATTTTGAATAAAAAATTATTTTTACTTCTAATTCGTCAAGAAATAATGTCAACACTGAAAACCAAATTTTGTTGAAACATTAAAAAAAAATTTTTTCTTCGAGCAACAAAATGCCGAATAAAAAAATTTCGTTGTATAAAAATGAAACTTTTTTGAGATCATAAAATATTTTGTTGCTCAGTCGAATTATTTTGTTGAACGTATTCAACGAAATATTTCAAAGTTTCAATCGGATGAAATTACCGTTCTGGGGCGCGACTGTTGAGTTCGGAAACAGTTCGGCCTCGGCTTCGCCCTCTTGGAGAACTCTCAGGGATTGGAAGAGATTAACATTTTCTGATAAACTCGTTGCCGGTGTCGTTGGTCCGCCGATCGCTGCGGTCACCGAACGTTTAGCAACGTTTTTCGAGTTCCTCCAATGGCAGGGTTGACTCTGAGTATTAAGATGGATAATTTGAGTATGAGAATTATAAATTTTTGTTGAGAATCGACGACGATTCTCCGATTTTCACGATAAAAATTATCGTTTTGAGATCGTTATGACGAAATAAAAATAGAAAAATCAAATTTGAAGCTCCCAAGACTCACCGGACATCGACCATGACACATTCTGACGTCGCACTCGATATAAAGCGCCGGAGAACCGGTGAAACGGAAGGTTTTCATGTACGCGAAAACCTGAGTCTCGAAAAGTCCGCTCTCCGACCACGAGCCACGGAATCTACTGATCAATTTGTCATCAACCGGACATCCGTACTGATCGATCAATTGTATTCTCTTGTTTCCACCGTTGTGGGCGTAACAATCGTTCACCACGATGTCGAAGCCATCTGTTGGAGAAAAAAAATAAAAAGAAAAAGTAGAAAAACGTTAGTTGATTCTTAAGGGGGTTGGCTACACACAACAATGTTGCCATGTTAAAAGCATAGGAAAATTCGAAATGATTAGAATTTAATGATATTTGGTGAGCATATTCTTTTGGATTAAATATGACAATACAAATTTTTTAAGATTTTTCTTCTACATAGTTTTCGAGTAATTTAACACTAGAGTTTACGTCCGTAAGCATAGGATTCTGATATATATAGGTATATCTTTTGGATATTGTAAACTCCAATTATTCGACAACTATGTAGAGGAAAAATTTGAAAAAATTTGTGTCATTGCATTTGATGCTAAAGAATGTTATCACTAAATTTTATTAAATTCTTATCATATTGTCGTATGTAGCCAGCCTCCTTAAAATAATGAAAATTCGATCGAGTCCATTTTTTAAAACGATTTTTCTTATAAAAAAAACGAAACGAGTTTTCATCGAAGAATAAACAAAAGAAATTTTGTATTTTAATTCGATTGTATTTTTGGCGGATAATTGATTGCAATTATCCGCCAAAATTGGAGAAATCTTAATTCGTTTCTGAGAGGAAAAATATTTTTTTAGCCAACAAACACTCGTGGTCGGAAAGATCGTTTCATTATGCGGTGTTGAAGAAGCGTTTAAAAAGACTGTTATAAAATGAGGAATAGAAAAGAATTGCTTTGAGATAAGCGAAAGAAAAATAATGGTTGAAAGAGTATCGATCGATTCGAGATTAGATTTAATCGTCAATAATGACCATATTTGCTGCGCATATAAATAATGAGTGTCAGAGGATCTCCGACTCGTACAGGTCCTGCAACTCTGGTCCCCGTTGTACCGTAACCGTATCTGATTTCCATATAGCACTCCGGTGGCTGGAGAGTAAATACTACGGGATTTCCGGTCGCAACCCTGAAATCACATAGACAAACGTTACGTGAACGCGTTGAAAGTAAAATTACAAAGAATAATTAAAAAATAATAATAATAATAATGATGATGAATGCAAAGCGGAATGAAAAGTTTCTCGTAGAGTTGTTCGATTAAAATCTCAAAAATTACGAGAATTTTTTTTTTCTTTTCCCACGATATCATAAAAGGGTAAGAAAAAGAATGACGATAAACTGAGCAATTTAGAAAAAATGCGGAACTCACTCGACATCGAGAAATGGAAAGGTCACCGTCTTCCAAAAGTCGTAACCGTATTCGCAGGTTACTTTAAAATGTTCGTCAAATTCTTCCTCAATCATCGGATTGTACTGTACAGTCACTGTATTCCACATGAGATTTTTCTGTAATCAAACGAGATCTGTTATCGGAAATGTTCTATTATAAAATCGCTTAACGATCCAATTATCACGATTCATCTTTGTTTTTCAACGATTCGTTCACTTGATTTTCAATCAACATTCATAACCGTCGTGCGATCATCAATATCCGAAGAAAAAAAAAAAGAAAAAACGATATTTTCGTTCATTTTGTTTTTAACACTCATTCGTTTAGAACTACGACGAAAAACGTTATTTTCATCATTTTTAATCGATTTACTTGCTAATTTATTCTCTCAATTTTCTAATAAATTAAGGAGTTTCGACACAAAAGGCAAAATTTTAAGAAATTAATGAAATTTGGTGATAATGTTCTTCAACATTAAATACGAAAACACAAATTTTTTCAAAATTTTCTTCTACTTAGTTATCGAGTAATTATGCATTAAAGCAGATTTCTTATGCCCGAAGTGTATACCTATATATATGGAAACGCTATGCGTATACACGTGAACTTTAGTCTTCAATTACTCGATAACTGTGTAGAAGAAAAATCTGAAAAAAATTGTATTGTCGAATTTGGCACTAAAGAAAATGTTAACCAAATTTTATAAAATTCTAAACTTTTTGAAATTTATTGTGTTCTTAACACGGTTTAGCATGCCAACATTGTATCGCCTGTACCGAAACTCCTTAAGGTGATCTATCAGTTGTTCAGTCGGTAAAAATCCTACTCCACGGTTTATTTGGCGAAGCTTGTTATTTAAAGAAACATATGAGTTACACGTTGTTCTTCTTTCATCAGAGAAAAAGGTGTAAGGCTCTTGTTTATCTCGAAAAATCAAGAATGTCCGATTAAACCATGTAACGACTTTGCAGCTATCTCTCTCGCACTCACACAACTGATGGATCACCTTAAGAAAAGATCAAAAAGTAAAGCTGAAGCTTAGGAAACTATTCTGATGAATATTCAACTATACGCTCAATACGATGCTTCGACGAATGTAAAAATATTTCAGTCAATAATAAAAAGAATATATTTTCACAAGCCTTATATATAACACAAGAATAAAAAATTTCATTTTTCAACGTTTTTTTTAAACGAATATAACTTTTGAAAGACTCACGGTAGGATTTTTTCTGCTATCCTGGTGATGAGTATTCTCTCCGAGAGTACCGCATCTATTGAGCTGTATGTAAAACTCGTAGTAATCTCTGCCGGTACCATTAACGTACATGCAATCGGGATCGTAAGAGTAGCCTGCAATTAAGTATCGCATTGTATGGATTATAAGGTCGTCGATAATAACATGAAATAAGAGAAGAGGTGATCGATATTGATCGTTATTCCTAATAATGCTCGAGTCTCGATCTCGCATCGGTAAGGGCTACTCCCCCACGTGGCTTTTCATCGATGCAACATTTTTTGTTGTTGTTGTTGTTGTTTTTTTTTTCATTAACCGCTTGTTAGTCCCATTGAAATTCTACCGTAATTAGTCTCGGACAATGGGTATATATATGGTCGAATAATTGAAGCTTCTTACCAGCCGAGTATAATAATCCAGCGAAAGATCCATTGAATCCGATCCTAATCTTCATATAATCGTCCTGACACTCGGCCTCAATATCTGAAACATCAATTCGTTCCTTTTATATCAATAATTCACACTCGATAAATAACAATTTCATTAATGAATCTTTCAATGACATTCTTTCAAACATTCTCTTCACACTCTTCTTTTATTTCTCATACGATGAGAACGATGATGCAACATCCTATATACAATGATCCCGCCCTTGTTGAACGTAAGATTTCCGTTCGAGAATATACGGTCATAGATGCTGCCTTCGTATACTCACCGAGTGAAAGTCTATATAAAAATTCGAAAAGCGTAACATTCCCGTTTGGTACTTTAAGTATTTTAAAAGAGCTCGATCGAATCTTGGACTCTATCATTTATTTCAATTTTCCATTTTCTTTTTTATCATACCCGCCGCCATCGGCCCAAAATTCATTACGAAACAGCCGATAAAAACTCTTTTCAAGCACTTTTTCATCATCATCATCTTCGGCGTTGAATGAAAAATTAGTTTTTTTAGTTTTTTTTTTTTTCGTAAGTTGAAGAAAAATTGTGAATCCTGGCAACTTCAAATGTAGGAATTTCTCTTACGGTTTTATGTTGGCACTGATCGGTCAAAGTTATCATTAATTCTCGTTCATTTTGCCACTGATCAGGCTATAAAAATCTCTAGAAATAGGGCATGGCAAGAAAGGTCTAAAGATTTATTGAAAAATCTAAATTTCTGGCAACGTTACGAGCAATTTTGAAGTCAAGAACAATCGTAGCGATTCCGAAGAAGTTTCAATGGTGCGGGGAGGGAAAAGTGCAAAGGAAAATTGAAAAATGAATTTATCGAATTACTGCAGCGAGCGATTCGAAGGATCAAATAATACCGAAAAACCCTAAGAAACAAAAGCTAAATGAACAAATAAATTTTCCAAAAAAAGTCATAGTCGGTTCGGAAGCTGGAGAAAAAAAAAGAATCGTGGGTCCCACAGAGACCAGGAAGCATGCGAGATACATTTTTCTTCTGGTTCATATTTGCACCAATTGGAATAGTCTAAATAGATCGACAGAAGTAGCGCATGGATCGAAACGTTTCGAGAGTACTATTTTTGATAAGGAAAACGGTCTCTCTGTACGTCGCAATCCACTTGTATATAACGACGTGTCCAAATGAGCGTTAGGCATAGATCGAGACGAGGATATTCACGCTTGGCGAACAGCCCCGGTCGGGATGATACAACAACGATTCTTGTAACGATTCATTTTCATATATTTACTATTGTTAACAGGATTTTATTAAATCTTTCGTTATATATATAGATATAAATATACGCTGAAGATGCTAGAAAATTTACGCAACTTGGGAAAGTAAAATTTTGTCTGAAATTGTGTTACTATTATAACGAGAAAAAATACTTTCATAAAAAATAGTTGAACTTGTGAATATTTTTTGAAATTGATAGTTTCAAGCGTTCTGAAACAACGATCTCGAGAGAATCGAACGATCGATCTAGCGGCTGTTTTTTTTTTTTTTTTTTACATAAGTTTGCAAGTGAAAACAGAAGCTCTCGAGTGTTCTCTTTCTCTGCGATCAGCTGTTTCGTAGTGAGTGTATAGAAAAAAAATGAATAGGAAATCTAATTAACGAGAGGAAGTAAGCGAGGGAGATTTCTTTTTTTTTTTTTTTTTTTCGTTATGCCGGAGATAAATTGATCTCGATTTTCACGAAGATTAATTGACGTCGGGTATGATATATAAAATGTTAAGAATCGTGAGAGAAATTAGTCAATAGTATTCAGGATAATTAATCGAGTATGTACCAATCGGTCATTTATTTTCTGTTATTGCATCGCGAATAACGTTGGTGCGGAGATACAGAATCACTGTGGATTCTATTGTAATGGGAGTTTGAATATTATTTCATGGCAAGGTCAAGGGAAAAGTTTGTAGTTTTCCTAGGAGCGATTCTCGATGCATTTTTCTTTTCGTATTTTTTCTTCTTCTTTCTTTCTTCTTTCTTCTTCTGCTATATACATATATATTTATGTATAGAGAGTATACGAGCGTGTAAAACAACTGACGTTAGTAGAGGAGCATTGGAGAGTAGGAATTCGAGTCTCTTCCACCTTCGTAGAGCGATTTATGGGAATCGGCTTCGAGAATGCCGTACCTAGACCTATAATCGTTTGTTCGTTCGCGTAATTGACGATTCCACGGGTGGTGCACGGTGAACGCGCCCGTATTGGCCTTCCGGGGGTCCGTCGTGGTTGCTTCTTCGCGGTATACTAATCTGCTCTCTTCCACCGGGCATATAGCTTCAACAGCTATAAGCAGAAAAGCATATTTTCCTTTTTCTTTCATCTTTCTTTCTTTCTTTATCTTTATTCCTCCTTTCTTTTTATTCTTCTTGATGCGCACATTGCGAGCCTCTTCAACGTCGCACAAAATTTTACGGTCTTTTTCTCGTGCACATTCGTCTTTGCTCAAGAATTTTCCAACACAGATAAAGATGAGAAGCATCCAGCATAAGAAAGATAAAAAAATATTAAAAAAAAAATAAATGGCAACAAAACAAAACGAGAGAACTAAGTCGATTTTCACGGTAAATCGGTTCCTCATCCTCCTTCTCTTGAAACTTCCGGAAACATCTGCGATTAAATTTATACTCGTCTCTGAGAAAACCGATAAACTTCAAACTCCAATGCCACGAACTAAACTGAATATAGAAGTTTCATCAAAAGAGCCAAAAATTGACGATTAATTCTCATGAAATTATAGACTTCTTCTTCTTCTTCTTTTTCTTTCGACCGAAAAAAAAAACAAAAATGTTGAGAAACGGGAGCTAAAGATTCGGGAGCAGTTGCTGCGTAAAAGGTGAAGCAAAGGCAGACGCCGGTAAAGAAGATTTAGTCGATGTATGTTTTCGTCGAAGCCGCGCACACATCAGTTCGCAAATGACCCGAGAAAGAGAAAGAAAGAAATTGACGATTGATACAAGCAATGACAGCTGTCAACAATCAGAGACAAAAAAACATGAATTTCGGCTTCATTTTTCGAAGCGTTGAGCTTTTCATTTTCCACAGTAACTTTAGAGATTTATTCAATAAACGTAGGGGGGAGGAGGAGGGGGTCCATATTACCCCGGATTTTCTCAAGTAACACAAGTTTCTTTGATCCTCGCTCGTAATTCTTCCATCCGCGATTCCTCTTTCGCGCGGTATGTGTGTGTGTGTGTGTTGGGGACGAATGTCGATGTATCGTCACACGAAGTTTCTTTCTCATCGGCTGTCACTACACCAAGAGTTTCTTCTTCTTGTATGCGCTTGCTAAACCGGTGGTCGTTTTTCTCCGAGTACATAAGTTACTCGGCTCTCAAGTGAACTATACGTAAGTAGAATATATACATTTGCTTTATATCGAAATGCACGAAGGATAAAACTTTGACACTGAATATCCTCGATGTCAATGAAAGCGACAAGACCTCTCCCCGGTTGTGCAGCTACAAATAAATGCTCGTGTAATACAATTTTTTTTTCTTCTTCTTCCTCCTCTTCTTCTTATTCTTCAGATCGATCGAGAGATCTCCCGGTTTGATTCCAACGCACTGTCGATGCAGACCGATCAAACGTCTGCGTCGCATCCTCTCTCCTGTCCCCTCTCCGTATCTTTCGCATTCTTTTTTTCTTTCCTCTCAATTCCTCTTTTTCTTACTTCTTATTCTCGTCTTATTCTTCCGCTTTCAACGCCTTGTCGCGTGGCCAACAGCGGAATAACGTAATGACGTTGCAATTGAGACACGTACATGTGGGCTTTTTATTTCTTAAGAAAAAGTGGAAAAAATGGTAAAGTGGGGCAAAATGGATCCCTTGAAAAATCACAGAATTTTCTAATCCTCGGGTTTCGCTTTTTTTTTCGTGTTTGTGGCAATTTTGATCAGTGTCAGGAGCTTCGGGGCATATCATTCCGATGCTTCGGAATCAGGTCAGTTAATACATTTTTGACAGTAATTCAATTATTCTACGTAAATCAGAGGTCCATTTTACCCCACATTTTATCGATATACCTGCTTACACGTATACACCTATAGCTCGCATTACGTATGGTCGTATAAAAGTAAAGAGACGAGTGTCAGCGACGTGTGGAAAGAGAGAATATTGCTGCAAAGTCTTTCGGTGTCAGATCCAGAAGCCGCGAGCCTCTCACATACGATTTCCGACACCGTTTTAATTGCTCCCCTAACGGTAAAGACGTATATCCCATACGTCAGGATACACGTCTCTCTTTCATGAAATAATATTGAAGCTTCAGGATCCACGGAAGAGCGGAATGAGGCACAGTTTCGTGGGGGGGGGGGGGGGAAGGGGATTTACGAGAAACTTGGAATTCGCTTTGAAGCATCTTCGTACCATTCAATTAGCGCCAGGTTGTCAGGGGTCAAGTTTCCGAATGATCAATCTTGAGTTTCGTAACGTTTTTTTTAACAATTTTGTACCGAGACTCTCGAGGATCGATATTTTCTTCATTTATTCAGTCTCTCTTTTCGAAAAATTCGTATTTTTCGATTGATTTATTTGTTTTTTTCTTCATTCGGTGATTAAAAATAAAATGATTCACTTACGTTGGACTCGCGTCGTGTTTGGTCTGTATCTTCTGTGCTCTCGATCCCACGTTTCTGGATGTCTTCCCCATTCCTCGTCGGCTCCGGTGCCTCCGGTACCACCACCACCGACTCCACCACCGCCGCCTCCTCCGGTACCACCCCCGGCCAAACCCTGAAGACCCTGGAGCGTCTGCAGTGCCTGAAGATTCGGACTCAGAGGTCGACTCTTGAGCGAGGGCACCGGCACGTAGGCGGCTCCTTCGCCCACGTAGACCACCTGGAAATCATTTATGAATATCTTCGCGTTTTTTTTCTTTTACTCTTCTTCGGCTCATTTTATTCATTTATTCTCCGCTTTAATTTTCGTTTACGTTTTTTTTTTTTCAATTTCAAATGAAAATCTTTTGGATCGGTAAACAAAAAATGTTGGAATTCGAGAATCAAGAATTGAATTTGAATAAAATTTGATCGATAGCGCGAAATAGAAAATGCTGAGTCAACTCTGAAAACTCAAATGAAATTCAATTAAAATAGCTCGGAATTATTGGACGGTGATAATTTTTTTTTTTTTTTTTTTTTTCCCAAATGACATGAGAAGAAGGCTTTTTCCCTGAAGAAGAACTAGGAGCGTGGTAAAACAGCGGAAACGAGTATCTCTTGCTCGTCAACGTGCGCGAAGAAGAGCGATAGAAAAAAAAACTGGAAGAAAAAGTTGGTTGCATAGCAGCACGCGTACACAGGTGCACTGAACATTTATTCTTCCCCTTTGCCTAACGCGCTCACGCATATTCAGGAAACGCGTGTGATGATAATTGAGAGAAAAAATGTGCGAAAACGTGGGCACCTCGCACGTTGTTTCTCGTAAAAAAAAAGAGGAATGAAAAAGAAAAAAAAATGTGTTTGAATCGTGATTAAAACATAAAAATCAATGTAAACGCGGTGCAAAATATTTATTTTTCATGCGTAAATGAATGTCAAACGAAGTTGATGAATCGTACATTTCCATCTGAACAATCGACAATGGTGCAAAAAAATTTTTAACCTTACTTGAAAAAATGAATTGGATCGTGAAAAAGAAAGAAAAAAAATTGTTGTAAATGTTGTCACAAACATTAAATTCTGACGTTTTAGTATAACACCAACGAAGTAAATCTCGTGTTTCAATTTGAACGATCAAACGTGTCAAAAGAAGAATTATTTTTTTTCGAATTCTTACAGCAAATTATTCAAGCTGTCAGCAAAATTTGATGAAATTTATAAAGAAAAAACTTGACAAAAAAAGTCGTATTCGAGAAAACTGTTGGTATGAAATTAGTCCCATGTAAATTTCTGATGTAACTGTTCGTCGAGCTTGTCAAGTCGACGACTGGTCGACTCCCTTGCCTTTCTGAGTTGAGCCTGAGGTTAATTTATAGCGTTTATATATATATATATATATATATATACATATGTATATGAAGTACCGAGCTGCTTGTAAATTGGAATCGCATCGCCGACTCCCGCGCATTCATGCGTCGATTAACGGTCACGCGGTTGCAGCGTCGAGAGTCATTAGTCGAGTTACGAGATGTATCTCATCCCTGGTCCCTAGACTCGTTGATATTCTTTACCTGCATTAAGGTTTACCGCACCCGGACATATCATCGACAGGAGAGTTCGATGCAATTCGAATCTTTCGCCACTTGTTCGTCTTCGAAATCCATCATCGCGTTCATGTTGAAACGAGTGAAATTTCGAAATTTAGCAATTGTTCATCGTTTTTCATTCCCCAGACTTTGCTATCCATTCAGTTTCTCTCGATAATTATTATTTTTTGTTTTTATCAATATTCGATTTCGTCGTTTTTCGAATTTATTCAAAGAATCGTCAAGAGCAATAATTTAAACGCGTCAAATCGAATTCCGTTGGTTTCGATCGAGTGACGAATGACATCAATTATTAATTCAATTAAATTCAGCATCAAGAATCACCGCTGTTATTATCTTTGAGATATTTTTGTTTGAATAATTCGATAATTTTGTAGATTTTCCCGAGTAATAATTAAACCATGAATTCGTATATATCTATATATATTTAATAACTGTTTCTCGTCGAGTCCTCGCGCTGAGTCTCGCGAATGCCGATTTTTTTCTTTTCTTTCGTCGTTATTTTTTTTGTCTTCTCGTTGAGAGTAAATTTTTATGCGAATTACCGAGGCTGCACCAACTCGGGCGTAACGATGTTCCTATACCTGCCTATCTCTATGAGTGGAGCTCTCTCTCTCTCCTGCCTCATCTCACGGGTTATATGACTCGATGATCGGCGACGTGAGCTCGGAGAATCTCTCATACCTTTTATTTTCATCGCTATGTATATTCTATCGTACGTATATATACTCTTGTGTTTGTATATATACATCGAACAAAGACCGAGAGACGAGCACGGATGAGATATATATTTCTTCACCGTTGATCGATCAAACGATCGAAAGAACGCCGGTTGAAAAACCGGAAGATAATACGAGACTTGAAAATTTACCGTATTGATAGAATCCCCCCCGGAAGTAGCATTTTGGCATATTTTCTTCATGGTTCACGTGTCCTTGCTTCATATATTTACACATCGAGCATATATGTCAAATACACCCAGAAAAAAGATCTATTTCAATCTACTAGGATTATTTATTCGATTTTTTTCTATTTAAATTAATAAAAAAAAAATTCTATTTGCCTCAACTAAAAAGCTGTATTTGAATCAAATAAATAATTCTATTTGAGTGATGGAAATATTAAGTAATAATAATAATAATATTAAATGTGGTGTAAATAATATTATAAAGATTTTTTGCAGCTCAACAACATTCTTGTAAAATTTGTAAAAACTTTTTGAAATTGAAAATCGCGAAAATGGATTTTTTCATTAATTTTAAATATAAAAATATTCGAATGAAAGAAAATAATTTTTTAAAGTTAAATAGAGCTCGGCTTAGGCCGTGGGACAAAGAAAAATATTTATTTGATTTAAATAGATCCTAGTTGAACCAATGTTTTTTCTGGGTGTAAATATCATGCCTTTGCACATCAGTGAATGCGTGATTATTCTATTTTGATTAATTCATCGAGTAAAATAGAAAAGAAAGAAAAATTTCTTACAGCATCCTGATCACTGGCTTCGTGGGTTAAAGATTCCCTCGTTTCGTTTCGCAGAGAATCCTCGTCTTCCGGTCCCGAGCCACTTCCGGCCCAATAATCTTCCGTCGCCTCGTCCAATACTGTTTCAACTCCTGATTTCGCGATTACTTCGGGTGCTTCGATCCTCGTCGACTGCGCGAGAGAAGAACGAGAGAACGAAATTATTGTGACGAAAATATAATATTTTCGTTTGAGAAATTGATCCAACGCGATTTCGTGAAGCTGTTTTTGCCGAATTTTTCGGACACTGAATTTCGGACAAAAGTAATCAATGGCCAAGAAGAAAGTGATGTAACTCGAATGAAATGGAGCATTTTTTTTTCAACTTCAAACGGATTTTTTCAATTTGAATAATTATCTGAATTCGATACTCGCTCGAAGAATGGTAGCAAAATAACTGACCTGATAACCGTTGATGAAGCTGAGAGCAAATATCCACGCGGCAACGTATCTGTAGATTGAAAGAAAAACAAACAAAAGTAATATTGAGTCGTAACCGAGTGACGTAAGTCAGAGGGAAGTGAGAGAGAGAGAGACGACGAAACAAAAAAAAATAGCGTGGGATAGAATGTAAATGGAAATGATGGACGAAGGATGCATCGGTTATGGCCTGGATTGGCGCGTCCGGCATTGGAAGAGTGTATACAGAAAAATAAAGAAACTTGTACAAAACAATAACAACGAGAGTATAGCAAAACAAAAAATAAATAGAAATCTAGTGATCGAGACCATAAATGTGTTTGCGGGAGAGAAAAACTAACCGAGTTCATCGTGCAATCGATTTATAAAGGGTGATTGATCATCCACTAGCACGTTTCCTCTTCGAGTCATTCGCCCCTTTTATATTCAATCTTTTTCAAACTTTCTTCCTTTTTCTTCACCCATCTTCCTAGCCTTTATAACCTCAATATTTTTTACTCTTTCTCTCCTTTTTATTCTTTTCAACTTCCGATCCTTTAATTCTCAATGCATTAACGAGAAAATACCATTAACTCTTGTTTCGTCGAAAGAAGTCGTATAACTTCCATCTTAGTACGAGACTTTTAGCGAGTTTAATGTCCTTTTCGAAAACCTCATCATTTTCCATCTTTAACTTTGACCTACGACTTCGTTCGCTCCAAATTACTGTTCGAAAACTTTGTCATTGCTAAAAAAAAAAAACAGTGAATAAAGGCAGAACGTTTATTCTCATGCTCGTTCAATTGGATGCACCGAGATAATAAAAGTGGTTGATTCGACAGTTTTATTTTCTCAGTAAGCTTGATAAAATTGATTTTTAGTTTCTTATTTGTTTGAAAATGTGCTTAAGAGCATGGATCAGTCTGTATCTCGCCACGGTGAGTGCGAGAGAGATAGCTGCAAATTTGGAAAGTGAAATTCTTCGATACGGTTTGACCGATTACAAAATGGCTCTGTCAACGGACGCAGGACGATGTCAAAAATCCGCTGACAGGGCCTTTTTGTAATCGGTCAAACCGTATCGAAGAATTTCGTATTCGAAAATTCGAAGTGAGGTTATGTGACTGATCCATGCTCTTAAGGAGTTTCGGTACAAAAGGCAAAATGTTAAGAAATTAATGAAATTTGGTGATAATGTTCTTCAACATCAAGTACGAAAAGACAAATTTTTTCAAAATTTTCTTCTACTTAGTTATCGAGTAATTACGCATTAAAACAGATTTCTTATGCCCGAAGTGTATACCTATATATATGGAAACGCTATGCTTATACACGTGAACTTTGGTCTTCAATTACTCGATAACTGTGTAGAAGAAAAATCTGAAAAAATTTGTATTGTCAAATTTGGCACTAAAAAATATGTTGACCAAATTTTATAAAATTCTAAACTTTTTGAAATTTGTTGTGTTTTTAACATGGTTTAGCATGGCAAAATTGTATAGCTTGTACCGAAACTCCTTAAATATTAGTGAGAATGAAAAAAAAAAAAAAAAAACGAGAAGATTTGGACTCGAGAATTGTATCTGAAACGTCATGTATGTTCGAAGGCAATCAATTTATATCTTAATAATCGTGCACGTTAAGATAATACTGATGGGATTCGCCACCGCGAGACGAGTGTAATCGCTGCAGAGAAAATTAATGAAAAGAAAAAAAAAAAAAGCTGCTATGAAATCGAGTTGAAATACTCGTTCGTGACTTTGACCTAGTAATGATTGGCGAGCAATGTGATTAGAGTTTACGGGATTGCTGTCGATGATGCACAGAACCCGTAGGCCAGAGAGTACGCAACCTGCGAGGACACGCCTTAAACATTACGTGCACCGGTCTCGATTGACCGGTATGATGGCTCGAACGTCGAGAATATTTACCGCGTATACAGGTACAAACATAGATTTATTAATATTTATGCACATTTCTATGTAAAGCCCGTGGAATGTAATGCGGAGAGATGTATAGAAAATGAATGGCCAAGTCTCTGTCATGTAAAACACGTTTTTCACGTGTCAGCGCAGTACCGGAAGTTCGATAACGCTCCCTCGTATAGGCTAGTAGATAAAGTGGTCAGACAGTTGTGACGTAGATTTAGTGAAGTTTGTAGGAGGATACACGAGGCGACGTATCTGGAGTGAGAATTCGTTTCAAGCTTCGTCGAGTATATTATTTATGAATCTCAAATTTATTGAAAATTTTTTAAAATTTTAGTTTTATGATAAGGTTTATACGAAGACTCGTTCAAAATCATTTTTCAGCCTAGAAATCGTGAAAATTATAATTTATGGTAAAAAGAGCCTCGTCAGGACTCGGCGAAAAATTCTGTTTCCTTGCTTATTTCCATGATTAATTAATCATTTGAAAAGCAACGAAACGGTAGTTATCATTTATTTCTCGATTATATTTATTGATAATAATATCCTACTTTGGAATAAAATTAATGAACTGTCTTTTGTTTTTTGTGTTGAACGAAACTTCTTCAATTGAAATATCATTCGCGTGGATGTTGGCCTAAAAAGATAAACTCCTATTAGGCATACGAAGTCCATTTTTCTCGGTTCGAAAAGTATGTTTTTTTTTTTTCTTCTATTCAGGGTTGGCGTATAATTTACGTGGTCATCTCCGCCTCTCGGGCTGCGTTTTATAAATCAGAGACGATTACTCTGGCTCGTATTCTTGTATAACTAAGTGAAATAAAAAAAAAAAAAAAGAAAAGAAAAGAAAAGAGAGCTAAGAATAATGAATGTTGGCGCACTTGACCCAGTAAAACTAGAAAACCCAGTAGCAGATAAAGGAGACCTGCCGCGAGAGTGTGTCCCTGCTCGCATTAAACACGAGCAGTGAGAGCAACCTGTTGCATTCTATATACACACGCCGTTCCAATTACAATTGACAGAACTGCAATTATCACCGTTTATTTATGTGCTTATTTCATTATTCGCTTTTTTTTTTTACGGAAGCATCATAAAAGTAAATATTTTATAATTTGCTTCACCTATTTCCGGAAACAAACAAACGCAATCGACGAATTACTGAAAATTGTTCGAGCTAAATTTCCAATTATTTCTGTACCAAACCGTTCGATCCATCATCAAAGTATGGATGATCTAAAATTGAGAAAAAAATATATAAAAAAAATACGAGCTACTAACAACTGAATTTATCTGATTATATACTCGAAATAATACGAAATCGAGCGTGCACGTATTTCATTGTACAGTAGAAAATCCTCACGCAATAGCGTTTCTGTTGAGCCATCGGTGCATACTTTGTGTAATGTGCACTTGCGGCTACATGTGTTATTATGTAATCGTGTAACGAATCGTCGTAGTAGCCACGTACAAGTGCACGATGTAACATTGAGAAGAAAATAAAAGAAAGAGTAGGAAAAGGGAGAGAAGAGAGAGAGAGAGAGAGAGAGAGAAAGAGAGAAAATAAATCATGGCGAATTCCATGGTGCATCGTCACGCTTCAGAAGTTGTGATGTAAGTTATGATTTCCAAGTTTACATCATGCAAATGCAACCAAAGTTATTTTTATATAAATATATTATCAAATATAAACATTGAGTAGCGATCAGAGTTCAGAGTTAAGGAGAAGAACAGTGAAACGAGATGAACCCTCGAAAAAAAAACAGCCGGACAGGAGCATAAATTGAACAGGATTGAGAATAAAAAATAAAAAAATTTTCTCAAAAGTGATAAAATTCAAATGTCGATTGCCTGCTCAAACCAATGTTCCATTTTTTCTCTCTTTTTCTCTACGTTCGGTCGTCGAACTTGTTACGATATGGATCCACGACCCAATGAAACATATTCCATTGTAAGGTAACATTGAAAAGGTCTGAAAGAGTTTCAAAGTCTTATATTTTTTGCCCGCATACATTAATAATGTTGCGATGATGCTCTTTCGATTTGTGTCAACGAATCGTTTTAATGAGAAGACGTAAGAAAATTACTTCATCTCGTTAAAAGAAAAACAAAACCGTACGTGGATTTAATGAAAACTATAGACAGATGCGAGAGAGAGATACGAATCGTTCGAGTGCGAAGGAATGATGTTTAATGAAGTTCACTTGCTCCATCGTCACAGAGTTTTAATTAAACATGGAAAATCATATACTCGGTATAAGCAAGAAAAAAAAAAGAAAAAAAAACAATCGCTAGATCGACACCAAGATTCAAATGCTGAGAGAAAAATAAAAACGAGTTGAAGGTATCGCGCGTAGGCTGAATTTTAACAAGCTTAATTATTAACTTGTGCAAGATCGAGGTGAACCGTAACCTTGAAATTTCGATGCTAAAGTGTTGCTTTCATTCCCGGTCTTGAATAAACCGGTGAGTTCGTACAATGCATTCATAATTAAAACACCTGGTGAGAGGTGATTTTCTCTCTCGAGTGCAAAGCATGCTCGCACACACAAACACACGACCCAACAACGGATGATCGTTCTGACCTACTGAAGAGAATTGCCAGGTTGCACGCGACCGTGCGCGTAATAATATGTAACTTCTTTCTTTTCTCCCTCTCTCTCTCTCTCTCTCTCTCTTCTCTTTAAGTGCGAACTTTAAAAGTCGCATGGAAGAATTATACACGCGAGTGTGAATACATGTAGAAGCCTCCGAGGCGATCGACTCGGAGGAGAAATAATGAATGAATCCTTAAGGGGAATCCCCTTTCGTGTGCTTCACAATACACACAACCTTCTCAAGTACGACTCGAGTCTGTTTCCTTCTACAAAAAGAAGACAACTAAACGCCGATTGTGCACGCACGTTTTATATTTAAACAAAAATGAAGAAAAAAAAAAACGAAAAAAAAAGCATAAACATCTCGACTTTCGTGATATTCAATTATGACTGTAAATGCACCGAAGCACACAGAAGTTTACTTGTGTTACCACCTGTTGCCTCTCTTGCTTCTCAGACCGAATGATGACTCTGTGCTTTCTCTCTTTCATATCAAAAGTTCACCAAGCCGAAACATTTTTCTGCGCTTGCTATTCATCGAGCCTGCATACGAACAAATTTATTTTTCAATCGTTCGACCATTTTTTTTCGTCACATATATATATATTTTGACTCGACTACAAAGCGATGCTTATCATATCGGTTCAATGAGCCAGTGAGACATAAAAATTTTTTCTGCTATTTTAAATAGGAATAATCGACGGAAGAGTAAAATTTATTCAAAATAAAAATTCATTAATAAAACATAAAAATAATCGTTTGAATATTTTATCCGACGAATTGTTTCATTAGGTTAGAAAACCGTTCTCCAAGCTATTTTTTTTCTTCTTTTTTTCAGGTCGAGTAATAAATGCACCGGAGATGCAACAGAAATAATGCTAGGCAGAACAAACATGTTCTCAAATTACGTACGTAATATATACGAGTGCGAGAGAGATATATAGAGGAAGTGTGTGTGAAAAATAGGATACTGAAAGAGGTTTCGTTCCTGTGAAAATGAATGTCTGAATGTCGAGAGAGAAAAATATATGTACGAACGTGTACACACATCGTGTGGTATATTCGCGAGAATCTTTATTGTACAGACTCCAGTTAATCGTGCATAAAGAAGAACGACGTACCTATATAGTTATAGAAATTGGTGCTCGAGTTTAACGAGCGACTTTGCCACGAATTCACCATTATTTCTTCAATTCTATACCGTTATCAACAATTACACATGAATACGAACTAATTAATGAATAAAATGAATATTTACAGTCGAGAACGAAAGAGCAAACGTCGAAAAACAGATTGAAAATCGGATCAAACGTCATTCATTCGTTATCAATGAGCTTGAAACCGAAACAATCAATACACATTTGCAGCCTGTTAAAACAATCGGAAAATTAAATTTTTTTTTTTTTTTAATCAAATATTGAATTGCAATCTTTCATTTTTAAGTTGACAATAAGCAATTGTGATGAATTTACAGGGGTTGATACGCGGTGACGTCCAGCGAAGTACCTACATATTATGTATTGGTGTATGTTTATACATTATTATTATTTTTTTAATAATTTTTTTATTTGTTGAAATCTGTGTGGGAGATCTAGCGGCTTGTGTCGTTTTAAGGAGTTTCGGTACAGGCGATACAATGTTGCCATGCTAAACCATGTTAAAAACACAAAAAATTTTAGAAAGTTAAGAATTTTATAAAATTTGGTGAACATATTCTTTAGTGCCAAATTTGACAATACAAATTTTTTCAGATTTTTCTTCTACACAGTTATCAAGTAATTGAAGACTAAAGTTCACGTGTATAAGCATAGCGTTTCCATATATATAGGTATACACTTCGGGCATGAAATCTGTTTTAATGCATAATTACTCGATAACTAAGTAGAAAAAAATTTTGAAAAAATTTGTGTTTTCGTACTTGATGTTGAAGAAAATTATCACAAAATTTGATTAATTTCGTAACATTTTGCCTTTTGTACCGAAACTCCTTAATCCTGAAACAACTTCATTTCGAATTCAGGAACGACTCAGTTCAACAATACCTCAAAGCCCTAACGAACGCCAAGGACACGGAATTACTAATTGTGGAAAGCAACCAAATCGTTGAAACAACCGAAAAATTAAATACTCACTCGCTAAAACCATAACTTGCAGAGAGAACGAAAAGAAAGAATAGGAGAAAAAAAAATCGTGTGAACACCATAAATCATCTGGTGAACGGTAACCAAATCCTCTTTCTGACCTAGTGACGAGGGAGACCCAAGGAAGATGCAGCTTACGGTTGCAGCACGCAACCGCTGAGCTCACGTAATAATATCCATATATATATACCTTTAATGCTAAGTATGTATATATATTTATGTAGATGTATACGTAATGCGACTGTAAAAATATATTCTGAGTACTCATATATACATATAAATATATTTATATATATATAATAGGTATATAGAGATAGTGTAATACACGTGAATACAGCCGAGAGTAAGAGAAGAAAATGAATGACCAGTTCTCCCATATATGGATACTGTAACTTGTACCGGAGAGACAGAAGAGTGCGTGCGGATAAATATATTATACATGCATATGTAACAACCATGGGCGAACACGTCCGAGTACCCTAGTCCAAGGTAAAATTACATATTTATGCTTATGCATGTGTATGTAAAAGGGAGAAAAAGAAAAGTCAGGGTCGTTCGAGTTACGTTATTTCCGCGATACGCCATGAAAATTGGGTCAAAAATTTGCGCTTTTTATTTTTTCCGCGAGAGTCGACTGGTGGTATGCAGTTTTGCGCATCAATTTGTATATTTCTTGGTGATTTCATGAATAAAATCATTCATTTATTCGGATATTACGGTTATTTTTACGGGAAAATGATCGCCTCGATCGCCTGGAAATGATTACGCGATTATTTGCAATTCTAAAAATATGAGAAGAATTCGGTTTTTTTTTGGAAATTAGGCGATCGGCTACGAAAGGTCGATCCAATTTTTTTTCTCACGAATAGATTATTCGTTTTATTTCATCATTTTTTTTCTGATTTTGATAACATTGATGAGTTCCGTGTTGTTTGATAAAATGAATAATAAAATTTCTGTATATGTCTTTTTTACTGTGCGAGTTTAGAGTGGATTTTCACATGAGTGAGCTCGTCGAGTGCGAGAGTCGGTAAGGTAAAGGTCGTGGCGTAATTTGCGCTGTTATTCCCGTTTGGCGGATCTCACAGCGAAACGTCTCGTGTCTATTAATTAGATTTACGGGGTACAGTTGGTTCTCTTGCACTTGGGCTCGGCTAGGTATTATAAAATATACACATACACACATGAAAGGTGCTTTGTAATTTCCTGTGGGCTCGCGTGTGACGGAGTTTTACACCCTCGATCATTCTTCATTCTTAATATTGAATTTCATCGCTTCTGTTTTTCCGTTTCATCTTCGCGTACCCAAACCTATGTATATATATGAGACGTTTAAGTTTTCTTTTTCTTATGGTTTTTGCCTGACAGTAATTATTATACTAATAATTATGGCGTTTGAGCTTGGTTCTTTACTCAGGGATGATTTCTCCTGCTTCGATTTTTTCTTTTCTTCATTTTTCTCTCTCCATACCTCTCTCTCTCATTTAACTCCGCTCCGTTAACCACACTTTTCTTAAATGAGCATATACTCAAAGCCACACTCATACGCTCATAACATATTTGTACTAGGCAGGAAACATTTTTCCGGTAAATTTATTTACCTCGCGGATGCAACACTGAACCAACAGAGAAATTGTTTTGCCGTAGAGAAAAGAGAGAGAGAGTGAGAAAGATTCTCTTTCCGAGGTGCATACTCCTCGGATAAGTGCTCCTGTGAGCGATCGCCTCAAACGTTTTTACTCACTCGGTTCGGAATTATGCGCAAAAACGTGGAATAAACAAAAGAAAAGGACAATAGTTCGATAGAGGGCGACATTGAATAGTTGAATTTTTCGGTTTTTTTTAGCCCATTTTGCCTCGGGCTTTTCTATAATACAATGAAAACTGGCTAGAAGTGTGGAACAGGCGTTTGCTAATGAAAAAAAAAGAAGTCTGACTACGGAGGAAGAGATCGAGAAAGTGACGTTGCAAGGTATTTCCTGTTTCTCTGCTGCCTCTTATCTCATCGGAATAACTATAAAGATCCATGAATACTTCTTCGTTGAGTAAAAAATAATAATTGTACCAATGTATCTCTACTAATAATGCCTGCTCCGACGTAGCCTAATCCATAAAAGCTCAGAACTACCCTTTATATAAATAGCCGCTCATTAATCTGGTCAGGCGATAAAAACATGACGAATAAATGCAAATTTCTTGACATCTCTGCACTCAAGCAGACGTTTCAACGCCCAAGTCCAAGGATTTTATCTTCGCGGTCGATTAGTCGCGTCTCTTTGAGAATTAATACGTGTCACGGTGAGCGAGAGGTCGAGCCGTTACGATTTTTCGTTAGGAACATTGACAGTACCTTGCATGAGCCTTTTGCGAGGACGCTTAGAACGAAAAAGAGTCGGTAAGTTCATTACTCATTCCATTAAGCGAGTCGAATGCTAGTCTCTCATATGGCAGGGGGAAAAAAAATAAAAGGCAAATTGGCGGAGGATGAAGAGGCTGCTGAGGACTCGCATCATCAGCTATTCAAATGAAGATCAGTGTTCACCTGACGCGCGACCTCAGTGGCGATTGATCGTATAACTTAGCCACAGGCTTCGTATAACGGCCTGCAATCAATGACAGCCGCGCGGCGACTGTGTATCCAAGCAATCTTCATCTGTTATTCAAGAACCCCATAAAATATATTGCTTCATTTCGATATTGCATGGAGTGTCCCACGACGAATAGGCATCCACCAGGACCAAAATCGAAGTCGAAAAGTCTGGTGATGTTTTTTTTTTATGAGACTTTTTCCTGATGAGTCCATAATTCATAAAGTTGCAGGTAGAGCGTTCTATTATCGCCTATTTCGTCATAACGGTCGGAGATTTTATGGGACCAATTTTGTAGAGCATAAAATTACCCAGAAAAAAGTACTCGGCAGAATTTTTCTATTTCCAGTTGTTTAGTCGTGAGAGTCGATCGAAAAAATATTTGGTTTTTAAAGGCCTCGCCTAGGAAAGCCTCTTCTAATGTTTCATTTTTCCGATCCATATTCTTCCAGTTTTATCGTGAATTTAACGCACATTCATACAAACGCGTTTATTTTGGATCTGAGTTCACTAAGATCGCGGTACCTTGATACGTGTGGCTCAGAACTTGACCGTGAATAATGGGACTCGTACATATTTCGCTTTAACGATCCGCACGTACGTGTACTTGCCCTCTCTTTCTCTCTATCTCTTGTAGCAAGAAACTCGAGCATAACTGCTCTCGTAGCATGGGAAAAGAGAAGTTGGAAGTTGAGAGTACTTATGGAGTCGTGCCTGTGGGGCGGGGTCGTGAAGCCAAGGGAAGAAAAGGCACATAATCTGTCATTGTTATCCTTAACCTCAATCATGTCGCTCCGCTATTTTTTCTCTTTATGTTTCTGTGTACATAATCGTGGGATAAATTTCTATCATGTCGATTATAACTTCAACTATGCAGATTTGTTGAATTATTAAAAGGTAAACAAAAGAAAAAAAAACACTTTGTTACGAATAACTCTCTTAAATAATTCTTCGTTAATATATCGTGTTAATTTTAACTCGAATAACAGAGCTCTTCGGATATATTTTCCTTTTGATTGGATGAACTTCCGATTGACCTGACGAGGAAACGATCAATATAAAAATAGCGATAAACAACGATACGTCATGTACACGCTTAATGATTCGATTCCCTCGCGTATTCGCTTACACGTGCTTCGATATACGAGAAAGGATATAATACGTAAACGTAAACACATGCATGCGTCTCTACGTCTATATGGAAAATATGAAAATGTGCATGTGTCTGCGGGCCAAGAGACCACAACCGCAACTAATGTACAATCTCGGAGTCGCTGCACGTAGAAGCGCAGTTATATGCGAAACCGATTCCCCTGAATACAACAGTGGCGTTATTCTCTCTCTCTCTCTCTTCTCATTTCTCTTTCTCTTTATTTTCTTTTTGTATCTCAGGATTTTCGCACGCGTCGCTAAATTTGCATCCAAATGTAATTAACGTTTAGCGTTAACTTTAACGACGACAGATACCGAGCAGGAAAATATACGAATAGAGGGTGTAATTAGGTGAATTTTATTACGTTCTGGATGCAAAATAATGAAAGAGCTCTGATCTCATGATCATTCCTCGATTTCATATACGAATATCCACTGCCCTAGGGCAGGCTTTCTTTTTTTTTTTTTTTATCTTTCTGTATATCTCTTTGCATTCATCTGCACAAATGTATGTATATTAATCATCTATAACTGCACTGTGAAAGGAAGGAAAGAGATGCGCGTGCCGATCGAAGGAATATAACCGTGGTGGGGGATAGAAAGGTGGGCTCCTGTGGCTGCATCAGGTGCCACAGGAAATCTATTCCGCAACGTTTGTAGTCCAACCGAAAGAAGATTGGACCATAAATCCGTCATTTTGTTTTCCTGGTATATATGATTAATTTTGACGAATACATTTAGTCTCGGTGCGGAAAAAATGTGCCAATTTTTTTGTTCAAACAGTGTTCTGCCATGCTCCGGTCCTTCGTAGCTATCGATATGATGCACACGTGTGTGCATGTAGCCGGTTACCGTTGCACCTAAGTGCGCCAGCGATACCAAGCCAAGATTAGGGATAAAAGGATGGACCGTTTCTTATATGGGCGTGTATAAATGAAAGAGCGCGCGCTTGGAAGTTGGCGAAAAATAGAAGAGTTAAAAATTCATGAGTTGAATATCCTTCGAGTATGTTAGATCCTGATCTCTTCATCGTTCTCTTTAGCATCGGCGAAATTAAAGATCGATATAAAGATAGATGCAATCGTTGCCACGTAAATAGAGTCTATCATAAATTTTTTTTTTTAAATCGTACAACTAAATGGTGCGAGCATTAAATAAGCTGGAAGATGTTACACGAATCCGTAAGTTTTTGATGTATAAAATGTAGTACGAGTCGAAGCCAATTTACGATCTGAATAAAACCGATCCCGTAGTTACGGTAACATTGCTATTTTTTTTTTTACTGATAAAACGACGCTTTTCTACGTTTATATCGAAAGTTGAATTCTTACATAGTCGATTACGCCGCAAAGGCTGTCTTTATTAGCGAAACGTTATCGAGCGTGTTTCCGTTAGTTTGAAACTCGAATTCTCGTATTCTTAATCCGTTCTCGAGCTGAGAGTTATGTCAGAACGATCCGCGAGCGAATCTTGAAACATATATTTTTCACACCGAACAAATAACCCTCGAACTTGCTTTTTTTTTTCATAAAATGCAACTTTACGAAACCGGTGAAACTGGATGTAGATGAGGAAGCCTGAAGGTAAGAATCAGGGAAAACGCGTAGCTCGAGGCAAGAATGAGAAGTGATTCGGTAGAGTAAGAATTTCTGTACGCGCGCCCGAAGAGAATTTTCAAGCTCAGGTGTTCCTTACTCGTCGTTCGCTCGATATAATATTTCTTCTGCTTTAGTTTATCCTTATTAGCGAAGCATACCAGAGCGTCCCGCAGCCGAGGTAGAGGCAAATGCGAGAGAAAACGAGGCGTTTTATAGATTTCCCTTCCATCGGCACACATTACTAACGCACTGGAACACTCGAACATTCGCGATGGAATAAAAGACGCGTTTTATACGGAATAATAAATACATGGGATCGAAGTTTTCGCAGCCACCGTATGAACACGCGGCGGTGGTGGCGGCGCACAGCACGAGGAAGAGTTTTACCGGAGATAGATTGCAAATGGTAAATTCACATTTATGTATATCTGTATGAATATCCAGTACGCGCATGTGTACGTTCCGAGTATATTCGCAATAGAAAAGAGGCAAAAGACAGAGCGGAAGTGAGCCAAGAGTATATGGTCACGCGTGGTTGCGCGGATACTTTGGAACGGGAGCCCCAGGAGTGGAAATACGGTTTCCTCTCTCTTCTGCCACCTATTGGTAATGATGTTTGATTTACGCGTCCTTACATATACTCGTTTCGCCCTGCCTCTCTCTCTCTCTCTCTTTTTCTCTCCCGTCACTCCTTTTTTCATCCGAGCTCTTTCGTGTTCTCTTTCTCTTTTTACACTTGTCCCATTCGAAATGCCAAAAAATAAACAGCATCATCAATGCTCGAAGGATGCTGCTCTCGGTAAAAAACTTCATTGCGAAATCTACTCAACGATTTTCTTGTTTGATCATCTCGCCACATTTGTCCGCACAATTGCTCGGGTAAATTCACGCCAGATGCAGCAGGCCTCCCTTCTGCTTTTTTCTCCAACCGCACAAACAAGCCTTCGAGTATCATCCTCGAGCAATTCCCATATCTTTGCGTGTGTGTTTGTGCGTGCTCATCCCTCGAGATTAGTCGGATGCAAAGAGGCCGGTGACCGCAATGAGATGCAGAAACAACCCTTGAAATGTATAACGATACCACTTTTGATGGAATGGCAAATGGACATTTTTCTATTGATCGTGAAGCTTCGAACGCTGGATAAAAAGTTTACATCAGATTTTTATTACCTCTATTCCTCGACGTCTGTTTCTTAGAATTATTGAAGAAAATTCTTTTCGACAAATAAATATATCATTGCGTTCGAAGAATCAATTGTGAATAATAATTTTCTTTTTTTTTTTCATCACCGTCAATCATGATTGTTCTCTGCCCGATAAAAGGAAGTTTCATGATTTATTATATCTAGAAGTTGAAAAATCGAGTCTACGAGGATCATTAATTTGAGTTAAGTATTGAAAATCACTATGTACGCACAGTGTTGGGAGCTCTGATTAAAATCGCATTATGCATTTTCGTTCATTAAATATATTTCAATGAGACGAGAAAAAGCATTCATTATCGTAGCAATCTTCGACTCCTTCGATCTATCCTATGGAGATAGTCTTCAAGAAAATCCTCCCACTTCCTGTGACATGGAAGCGAAGAATTTACACGACGTTGCCTCTCGGACAAGACCGCAGCAGCAGGGACTAGTTCCTCGTTTGTAAGCAGACGTGGCAAGGGATAATTTGATCATAAAGCTCGTTCGACCGATTCGACGACGTTGGCACGTGTAATCTATGCTCTCCAACCTACCGAGACGTTTTTATTTATTCTCTCTTTTATACTCAATTGCGAATAAGAGCAAAAAATCATTAGGATCGAGAGAGAGATGTATTTTGACGAGAGAGTCGCCTAAGATCTTGACGATATATACGAGTAAGAGGATCCAACCTACGTAATCATAACGGCAATACGAGACTCTCTTAGACGATATAAAACCATCCAATTCTGTGTACGCACATCAATCAACTCCTCCTTGGACCTTTCGTATTTTACTGCCTGTTCATATACATACTCCTCGGATGCATATGCGCGTCTACAAACTTTATAAAACAATAAATTACGACGCTTCTTCATTCGTTGCTAAAATAACAAAACTTTGAATAATTTTCTGATTTTTTTTTCTTTTTATCACAATCGATAGAAATAGAACGAAAGTGGATTTCTCCGAATCTCAAGTCAATTGAACCGCGTTTGCTGAGTCAATCTTTGAAACAGAAACGGTGTTTAAAATATTTTTTTTTGTCTTTTTAAGGAGGAAGCGATTTTTTCGAAATTTTTCAATCGAATTTGTCCGATGAAGTCTTATTCCAATCGGGATTTTATAATTAAGGGACTTGAGATCGAGAAAAAATTGATCGAGTCGTTACAGAGTGATGAATAGTTTCGATACGAATGATTTAAAAAAAAAATCGATAAATTTACTTCGATTTGTTAACTTAATGTATTTATTATGAATAAAATTAGATGAAATCCACGGTTATGAATGTTTGTGCAAAGTATCGTTGGGACAGAAATAGGATAACGATCCCACGAGGCTTTTTTCCGTTGATATCCTGTCGACCGAGTGAAATTTCATATTTTCTTAGCGATAAATTCTCGTTTGAAACGAGAAGAAAAAATGATGGAAAAAAAAAAAAAAATAAATAAACAGAAAAGAGGAAAAAAGTGTGTCTGTGCAGTTGAATAACGTCGTTTCCTCCGCACATTTCCATCCATCAAGTTTCGAAGTTGTCCAGCAAAATATGTGATTCATAAGATTCCCACGAAAAAGTAATGTGCTCACTATATGAGAAAGTAATTCTCAGCTATTATAGGAGTTCTCGTATTTACCAGCACGCACGAGTCGCGCGGGCGCGCGCGCGACTCGTCTTTTCCTCGGAGGGGTTCCCGCGGCAAAAACCGTTAATGAAAAAAAAAAAAAACGGAATGTAAAGAAATAAATAGAGAAGGGCATAAACGAAATGGAGAAAATAGGAGAAAAATGAGGAAAAACTAATGGCGGGGGGAGGGGACGAGAAACGATTAAAGTGCATCACGAACCACACGAGAGAGTGTGCCATCGTGTGTATAATCAGTAGTTGAATGTTGGCGCGAGAGAATTAAGAGTGTACGGGAAAGCGCGCACAGCCGTTATCGCGCCTATGCGAAAGACTCGAATTAGCCTTCTCTCGTCCCTTCGCGTCTCTACGCGTCGTCCCTCGACAGGTGCATTTTTGTTTTTATACTTTGCTACTTTTTTTATTTTTTTTTTAAATTTTATTCTTCTCCTTCTTTTTTCCTTACCGCACAATCTAGTTCCATAATCCGCTGCAACAAGGATCTTAGCTCATACGTGTATGTAAGCTGTAATACACTCGTCTAAATAATGCGAGTTTCGTGACGTAGATCTGAGGTAATCCCGAGGGGCGGATCATTGATACGTTACACACCTGTACGCCTTATCTTCACCGAGTTACATTTCATGGATACGTATGCATGCCTACTTACGTACCATTTCTACAGTTGTATCGCATTTAGAGAAAAAAAACTAACGCAAATAGTAATTTTCTATCCCAGGAAAATTATTCTTTCGCGCATCGTTCCTCATTTTTACTCAACATTGTAGCTGTACTTTTACTTTGTACTCGAATTCCTGTCGAACGGTTTGTTTTTTTCTTTTTTCATACACTTCTTTAACCAATTAACTCACAACTGCAATAATTGAGATAATCTTTCAAAATTGCTTTCCTATTTGTTGTTGTCGCTGTTGTTTTTTTTTTTCCTTCAGAGTCAAAACGATGAAATGGCACTTTTGAGCACAACGCTTGGTCAGATATTCTCGTACTCCCTGATCGAATATTCAGCTTCTTAGAAATCCTATCGTTTCGTCAATTTTTAACAATTATACGAAATAATTATCCAATTTTCTTAATGCTCTTTACATTTTTACGCGTACGATAGACCGTTATACGATGCAACGATTTTTTTTCACAACTATACCCCGAAGTCGAGTCGTCAGAATTAAGGAGTTTCGGTACAATGTTGCCATGCTAAACCGTGTTAAAAACACAAAAAATTTCAAAAAGTTAAGAATTTTATAAAATTTGATGAACATATTCTTTAGTGCCAAATTTGACAATACAAATTTTTTCAGATTTTTCTTCTACACCACTATCGAGTAATTGAAGACTAAAGTTCACGTGTATAAGCATATCGTTTCCATATATATAGGTATACACTTCGGGCATAAGAAATCTGCTTTAATGCGTAATTACTCGATAACTAAGTAGAAGAAAATTTTGAAAAAATTCGTCTTTTCGTACTTGATGTTGAAGAACATTATCACCAAATTTCATTAATTTCTTAACATTTTGCCTTTTGTACCGAAACTCCTTAAAAATCTTATTCTTGGCTATGTACCGGACTAGAAATATTAAGTAAAAATTATCGTTGATGGATAATACCTACAATTATTTATATTTCGTAAATACTCAAATCGAAAGGTAAACAAATGAATAAATATGCAAATATAAATTACACATAATGATACAACGTCGTATCTATTACTCTCGCGAAGAGCTCTTTTCACACCGATGCACGTGAACATAACTACGGGAATGAAAAAAAAAAGTGTAGTTTTGCCGCTACTCCAGTTACCGTTCTTCCATAACAGATCGTAAATAATTCTTAAGCTCCCAAGTTCTCCACTCATATGCACATATATCCTTCTTCATTTATTCACCGACGTCTCTTGAGCCAACTCGCCCCAACAATATCTCAATTACCATCTCATATCCGAAGCACGAAATGAACAAAAAAATAAAATGATAAATCGCGAAAGAAACGAACGTTTTTGAAACGTCATTAGCGAGTGCAGAATGTACTCGAAAAATAACGCATTTGATTCGCAGCAACGAATACGAGGTTCGCAACAAAATTATAAAGCTTCCTTTACCTCATTTCCGCATCCTTAAAAGCATGCGTCACATCCATAAGGACGACGACAAGTACAAGCCTTGCGAGGCTGCTTGCTAAACTACTTGCTATCATAAAGCTTCATGACTGCTCGCGGACAGGAGGAATGCGCGCACGAGACGCGGAGAAGATATTAGGTACTTTGCTAATGTGAATTACGTAACGTCAAAACTCACTGCTCCTGTGAGAAACTGAGAGTCTCTTAGATCTCTAATACACATGCGGAGATAATGGATCTGGACTTGGGAAGGAAAGCATCTGATGAGTCATGTCCAGCGCGTTTATTAACTTTATGATGTTAGAGAGCCAAAAATTACGACGAACCGGGAAGTCGTATCTCGACGCGTCTGACAAGGACGGTTCACGCTCCGTTGTATAACTACTTAGACACAAATGTACATACGCGTATGAAAGTTCCACGCACGTATATGCACGTGTGTATCGAGAAGAGAGAACGCAACACGCATATATACTTGGAGCAGCCTCGAGGACGACGCGTCGTCCGAGTTTCTTCCGTGGTGAACGCGTTTCTTTCACGCCCGAGAGAGCTCTCTTTCTCTGTGCATCTCGTCGCTTGTGTTTCTCTTGTAAATATGCGGTCACAGGAGGCAGTTGCTCTCCTCGCATCTTGCACAATTTTTCTTTTTTGTTCATATTCGCATATTTATGTTTCATTCATTTGATTTTTAAATCAAAAAATTTCGGTGGTAAATGTCCGTTGAATAATTTTTATTAGTCTTTTAACGAAAAACGGTTTGCTCGTTATCTGTTCGATTATCCAGGCTGAAATCTATTCTTTTTTCCCAATCGTTCGAACTTTGTTCGTGAAATGTGCTCAGTTGTTCTATGAAAATGGAGGATATCCATTAGATTTTTGAAAAAAATTGGCAATGTTTTCTTTTTTTTTTTCGTATGACAAATGCTTAAAAATTTATATCAATTAAAAATAGTCAGGTTTATGGCATGTTATTTTCAGGTGAGAGCTTCATCGGCTGAAAATGTTTGTGTAACGAGATGAGAGAGTCACCACAATGGATATAAGATATCCGGAGATGGTACGGGCGGGAGGGGGGGGGGGGGATACATATATGCAGATGCGTACTCGAGCCGATACCGTTAGATAATAATAAATATGTATCGACATGTGCACTGCATCCTCCAAATGCGTCTAACGTGTCAACTCTAATCCGAGGATTTACGATCACGCGTAAATCATTGCGTATATACGGGAATAAAATTGTGAAACGCCGTCAAACAGTTGGAAAGTCTTAATTTTTTTTTTTTTTTTCTTTTTAATGACGCATAGCTAGGATATATGTAGAGTAAATGTTTGATGAACCTCGTAAAGAAATGGTATTCAAGAATTTACGATCGCGCGTAAATCATATCAGAAAAGTAAATAGCGCGTATCGAGAGAGAGAGAGAGAGAGAAAGCTTGATATTTTTCATGATTTTTCGTGAACCGATATCAGCAACGTGTTTTTAGGGAAAAAAAGAGGCTCGGAATATCGCGATACTTCGAAGAGAAATTTGTAGGGAATGAAAAATAGGGGATTAATAATTGTGAGCTGGTAATAGCCAGTTCATAAATCAAGCGGAACAATAATGGAGGGTTGTAGAGAAAGAAAGAGGGAGAGAGAGGGAGGGAGGGAGATTGGAGTTGGAATACGAAGGGCTTAACTGCGCCGATTTAATGAGAAAAGGGTTAGGTTCGTATCGGCGTTTTGTTTGCTCGAGGTCGATACGCGAATGGCGATGATCGCAGGGCACACGGAAGCTGGATGCACGATCTGAGCTCCAGGGGCTCTTTTACTCTCTCTCTCTCTCTCTCACTCTCTCTTCCTATATCTTTCCCTATGCACACATATACCGATATATATCTATACATAAATAACTGCGCTATAGTTTAATCAAAAGTCAAGCGCACGATCGTCCGGGCATTGTACCGACGTTGGCAAAGATTTGCCGACGTGTCTGATGTTCGTGTCGCGCGAGAGAAACAAAGATCGAGGCAAGCTTCGCTCTTTATCCCTCTCTCCCGCGCTCTTTCGCGGTTATAATACACTGTTGCGAGGGAACTTAGGGTCAAAAGGGATAGGTAGAGTGGAGTAGAGTAGCGTCGAGGATCAAAGTAAAAGACGCCGCGATCGGATGACCAAGACCCTCAAGTTCATCTCTATATATATATATATACATAAGGGAGGCTGGGGTGAAATGGGACGATGGCGAAATAAAACGATACTTTTCGGAGACTAGAAATGACTAATCGATTCTGGATAAATAAACATTTTCTTAAGATTCATTTCAAAGCTATCAGAAAAGTTGAATTTTCAACAAGTTCTCGCAGCGCTGTCTCCTTCTGTTTCAGTCGTCCATTTTGCCCCATTCTCAATGTACATAGGAATGCGTTCACCGCGAGAGTCTCAAGAAGATAAAGGACCCGTCTTTAAGAGGGACGCCTCCTCAGAGTTATATAAAGTTCATAGGACGAAAGCGACGACTAAGACGGTGCAAAAGGCCGTGAGAACAAAGACCAGAAGCAAAATAAGGGATCTAAGGACTCGGAGGCGTTTATGGCTTAGAAACGAGTCGTTAATCGATCGAGGAAGTATTGTATAGGAGAGATCGATCGATTTCACACACGAACTGATATATATATATATATCTATATGCATATGCTCGAGGGGTCGTCTCTCTCTCTCTCTCTCCCTCTCTCTTTCTCGCTGCTGCTATAATCTTGACCTCACTCCCCCTCGTCGGAAATCAATTTCCCCGGGGGGAACAATTCACGCTTCGCACTCCGGCGACGCTGACGTGTAGTTCCGTGGCGTCTCACCAGGAGGCGGGCTTCGATACTTTACAACCACCCTCTTTATTCTCTCTATTTCTTTCTTTCTTTCTTTCTTTCTTTCTATGCCGCGGTCCTACGCGGCACTTCTCATGCTTCGTCGAGCGGGAGACACGGACTCTCTTGTGCATTATATATCTAGTACTGGCGGATAGTTATTTTGCAATTTTCATTCTCCTCATACACGACTGTACAGCAATTCCGTGCTCCGACAGTCGTGCATTCGTACGGAAAATACATTTTATTCCTCTACCGGGACAACGCGAGAATGAGGAGAAGTACGATAACTCCGTCATGTATCTCTGTATACTCTTCAAGTACAGCAGTTCGAAAAAATTATCGTAATAGGAAGGAAGGATACAAATACAAAAAATACATATATATATTCTTGAAATACCTGACCATTTTAACTTCAATTGGCATTGCTCATAAATGATTTATCATTACACGTGCAACACGGATATTCTAAGCCAACTTAAAAATACAGCAACGTGCATCTATTTCTCCATAAAATTTTAAACCATGGGACACCTCCTCTTCTCGTGATTTTTTCATCGCAAAACCCATGACTCCTCCTTCGAGACTTTGGTTATCATGAAAAAAATTAATTTTTAATTACCATTGTAGCACGTTTTTCATATCATCTCGATGATCGATTGAGAAATCAATTTTTTTCGATTGATTCTCCGGATAAATGACATCAGGAAAACGAAAGTATTCGTTTTATCTACATACTCTCGCATCAATTTTGTAGTTATTCGATATTTTCGGTAACTCGGAATATTTCTCACAGCATTCTTCAAAGTTGAAAAATAACAAACACCATTTTCGAGGGAAAATCGATTCAGACTCACTTTCGAATTCCGGCTTCGAGTGTAAAAATTTCTTAACGTTTTGTTTCATTATTTTTCAGTAGCTTATTTTTATCTCTCGTGATCCGAAACACCGAATAATTTTAATTGAACCACAGAATAGGTATTTGAGAAGAAAAACCCTCAAAAACCCAATTTTTTGGAGACTCTTATCACGTCATCAATCGTGATCGATCGAAAAAGTGCACTTTTCAAACAACTATATACAAAGCTGATGAAGATACAAAGAAAACTGTCATTTTGGTACGCCGATATTTCACTTCGTAAAGAAATAATGACCCTTAGAAAGTCCGACTTCGACTTCGACAAAATTCGTTTACTCCGTGCTAAAAAAAGAGGTTGAGCTCGTTATAAAAAGAAGAAACATCGCATTTGTGGTCAGATGATAAGATCGACCGGTTGCTCACAGCCTTGAGAGTTGGTCACTCTATTTCGTATTGTTCGTCTCAATCCTACTATATCGGTGAATGATTCAATAGCGGTTGATCAGGCATGACTGTTCCAGCTGTGCTTCGCCCGTCGTTCCATGACCTACGACGCAGCATCCCTAATACATTGTGTAACGTCGATATATCTATAAGTTTCCTACGTAGACTGGCAAGTTTTATAGTTTCAGAGTCTTAAATAAACCGTACAAATCGAATCAGGTGCGAATAAAATGGATTCACGGTTAACGCGGTTCGCTGATTTTTCGACGTGCCTTTTTTTTTTCTTTTAATTTTATTTCTGTGCTCAGTACCGAAAGATGTTGGAATCGTTGCACGCGGTTCCGGCAGGTGAATCTTTCTCCACTGATGCATCTCATTTTTCTTTTGCCCGGATATTGGCAGTTTTTCTTTCTTTTACGCGTCAATCAACGCGGTGCAGCTATACTCTGTCTTTTATTTGAAAAAAAAAAACATACATGAAATATATAAGGCGTTTAACGATCAGGAATATCATCTCTCTTTTCGTAATTAACGCAGCGAGCTGCCCCGAAGGCGAATAAAACATCGGTGTTGCGTGTTTCATCTCTTCGATCAAACACCTACGTGTATAAGTATAGAGGGGATAAGGTAAAACGGAAGCTTTGAGCAAAATGAGACAGAACTTGCGCGAATAAAACAAAAACACTAATGAAGGGACTGTCGCTAAGTTCCAAGAAGTTTGATTCACTTTTCGCAGATCTGTTCTTCTTTTTTTTCTGTCACTTTTCCTACTTTTCCGTTGCGACAGATTCAGCCCTAAGTATCATTTTGCCTCAGACGCCTCGACGTGATATGAGAGAGAAACGGTTAATTGATGGCCGTCATCAGGGCGCCGTTAACGTCAATCGCTGTCAAATGTCGATCGCATACAAGATCAGCGTTCGGATGATTTTCATCAATCAAATTCAAGAAGGAAAGGCAGAAGAAGAAGAAGACGAAGAAGAAGAAGAAGAGAGCGAGAGATAGAAAGGAGAGATGTTTGATCTTGAGAGCTACTGATCGCAACTGATTCACCGGATGGTGATGTCTCGTAAGTAGAGAGAGGCAAACTAGTCGTAAGACGATATCTTCTCGGTCACGGTCGCATAGAGGATAACGCAACTTTCCTTGCGAATCTATAGTAAGTTTTTCAACATTATCCAGCCTCGTGTGTATGGGTGAAAACGATATTGAGAAACATAAGGACGTAAATTCGCTTCGATAATACAGGGAGCGATGAAGATTTAGGACTTTAACATTGTTCGGTAGTCGATATATATATTTGCATGCGTGCTCGACCACCGGGCTCGCTCGATATGCCTCCAGAGAAACGGCAGCTTCCAGCTTCAGTTTCAACTCTCCAGATGAGTCGTTGTCCTGTTACGTTACGTATATATGAGTATACGTGCATAAATAAATGTATACATATATATCTATTCGTTTGATCTGCCTCATAGTTTCTCTCCTGTTCCCTGCGGGGCAAGACACGACCGTCACGATTTTGCGGGAAGGTCGGCCGTCGATCCTCTCTCATGCCGCGCGACCAAGGCGTCGACCGATGATTTTCTTATTCGCTTTATTCCAGCATCTTTTTATAAGTAACGAAGAATTATGACTTGCTTCAAAAACCCTTGACTGAGTCCATTCGTTTCTCTAAACTTTAATAATTATCTGTGCACAAGTGAATACCCAAGATTGTAAAGAGATTTATAAAGTTTGAGCAATCGTTGTTCCAATTTGTATCCTCTTCGTGTAGATTTGTTCTCGATCTTTCTCATTTGTTTTTTTTTTTCCAACTTCTATCTTAGGAGCGAATGAAACTCCACGTCGAAATAAATCATCGCTGAAGCCTTGTACTTCAGACAAAAAATTGTGATTTATCATGCGCAGTAGTGCATATATCGTTTGAGATTAATTCGCTTATGTCTTCCAGAAGCAATTAATAAATCGTTAGGAATAGTCCAGCGCGGTGGTCTCCTCTCTCTCTCTATCTTTACTCGACTCTCGTTGAAACATATATGCCTCCATTAAAATACGATTCTAATAGCCCTTTTGCAATTTCGCATTTTCATTTTCTCGTAATTACGTAATAAAAGAATCTCCAATACGTAATGTAAATAAAATCGGCGCAATAAAGGGAATAGTGAGGAAACGTGAGAGACGTGTATATAATTAGCCGGTTTGTATATCGTAAATATATTATTAGGTATATAGGTATGGTATCACAAAAGTGATCCATTGCCACCTAATAATGATGTCCACTTAATGATATATTTGAGTATTCCGAAGATCCGAGAGACCGGGCCGTGAAACGATCGAGCTTAATAACAGTAATAACAATAATAATAATAATAATAATAACAATCATAAATACCGATAATAATCCAAAGTATTTTTCAACAGTTATGGCTTCACCAAGTTCAAGTACAATTCAGTGCTAAACGGTAGACCGTAGTACGTATATAATATTACCAACTGTGTGTAATGACGCGATCGTAAACGTGGTAGGCACTAGACGTGACGTAATATATTACGGAGGTCGCGCGTTCGTATTGCAACAGGAAAAGAAACAGAAACAAAAAAAAAAAAACCAAAAAATCAACAACAGCAACGTGAAGTATTGAACGTAGAAAATAGTCTCTCGGAGTAGGGCGAAAAATGTTGAACTGTTCCTGGTCGTTGATGAGACGCAACGACCGGATACGTAAATATATATAAATCGAGTTTTTACTCGTAATTAATTATCGAGTAAGCAATAATTTATTACGACAAACACGCTAATTATTTTCACCGATAAATCCGACGAATGAGCGAACCCTGTTCACATTATTATAAATCATATGGACTCCATCGTGTCGTGATCGTTTGGAAAGTTTTTATTTTTATTTTTTTTTTATTTTTATTTTTTTTTTTTTACCAAAACTAATAAATCGAATCACGTTAGTCAGTAAATTTGGAGCACGTTTCATGAATCGCGATACGAAGAAAATCAAAGGGAAGTTATATTCGACTGCTCTTAAATTCTTTACGATCGAACGTATATAAATATGGGATAAGAATAATCGTAAAATTTACGAACGAAATATTGATACGCACACAAAGTGCATGTGTGTTATGTATGAATTCTCTGGGAATGAAAATAGTTGCAAAGATTTTTTTTTTTTTGTTTTTTTTTCTCTCGGCGCGAGTGTTACGTCAAAAATTTATACACCAACGGTATTCACCGACAGCGTGTAACTGTCATTAAACGGATGTTCGCGCTGTTTTATCGTAAATAACGCGAATGAAAGTACCGCGGGAGAGCGGATCTCTCGACAACCGGTTCACGTGCTGGCTATATCATCTTCGGGATTTGCAACACTTCTTTTCATCGGACTGTTACGTACGTGAATCAACACACACATATATATATATATATATATATGACGTACATTAAATGCCAACTCGATCAATGCCTTTGAATCGAATAAAAGATAATGAGGCTGGTCTCATCAACTGTAATGAAATAAAATTAATTCTTTTAAATCATCTTTCCAACTCCTCGAATGTACTCTCATTTTACCGAACCGTTATGCTTCTTTTATTTTTCAAACAAAAATTTTTTTATGAAACATTGAGACTAAAAGAGAGAAAAAAAAAGAAAAAAAAAAACACTGACGAAATAATGAAATTGTTCTTATAAAAAGTCTTACCGTTTTTTTTTTTCTTTTTTTTCTTTCGTCGCTGTTGCAAATTCTGTACAATAACTGTTCTGAAATTTCATTAAAATTCCATCCTCTTAACATCCATTTAATTAACGCTCATTTTCATCGTCGTAATATCATTTATTTCTATATACGCTCTAATTTTTAACACGCACCGTTATATACTTTCTGAATGTCGTTTCACTAAAAAAAAATTGAAAAAAAAAAAAAAAAAAAAACAATATGCCAACATCAATTAGGAAACGAGACTCACATTTTTTTTCCCAGTCAATATATTCATCCAGTTATTCGAAACGTATACGAATCTGAATCTTTGAACACATGAATGATTCACAAAATGTTATTTTCATGAAAGAAAAAAAAAACCGTGCACCAACGAACGGTTTGGATCCAGAACCCCGAAAAAGTTGGTCGATTATGCAAAGAAAGTCTGGTGCACAAAAACTCCACGCATAGACATTAGTTATGCAGTTACCACGAAGAACGTTAGCGCGGAAAATTCCGTGAAAAAAAAAAAAAAACAGAAGGAAAAGTAAAAGAAAAGAATGACAGCAGCGTTGAGACGTTATGGGGCCGGAGGCTGTCTCGAATCAACGGAAACTGCACTATAAAATGCAGCGCTTCGCAGCTGCACAGTTGGACACCTATAGTGATGCATATAAATATATTTATATCTTATGCGACTCAACACGCATAAGTATACGAATAAGTATATACATAAATAGGCATTAGATGTGTGTATGTATGCCATACGAATTCCATGAAAGCCGGTCGCCTAGCCACGGGCAAGGTTATTAATTATCGCAAATACCTTAAGGCGTCTGGGAGCAACGGTTTTTCTTACGTCTCTTTCTCACTCTCCGATGTCCTCTCATCTTCCTCATCACCGACTTTCGCCCTTTAAAATACGCGCTAGATATGATGGTCCTGTCTTATCTTACCGTATATCAGAATATTCTGCACTCCGCAACTGGGAATATAATTTATACGCGAACGTATACGGATACGCGTTCGAGTGTTCATACGTTAAAATTCTCATGTTTATGTGTGTGTATCGAAGTGTATAAATTGTAACGCTTAGAGTCTACGAACCACCGGGATGCATCAATCTTCGTCTCTCTTTTATTTATTTTCGTAATTTCTCCTCTCTCTCTCTCTCACACTGTTTTTCTGGTTCTACGATTGCCAGAGTGCCACGAGCAAGATGCGATTCTCGAATCCTTGGTTGGAATATAATGAGAAAGAAATGAAAATAATAAAAATAGGAAGAGAGAGAGAGAGCGAATACGCGGAGGAGGGACACGTTTACTCGGGGCGCCACGTGGAACGGACCGTTACGCGCGAGAACTTTTTGTCCGCGAGCGTTCGCCAGGGCGACCAAGTCTTTGCTCCATAATGCTTTATACACTATACCAGTATCTATAGATAACATTAGAATCCTCCTTAGGCTGCTCCTTTCTCTGTCTATCCATCTGCCTACGTCTTCCACTTGGTAGATTCTCTTCTCTGGTCCTTTCTTTTATTCGCCATCAGCCACATATAAATACACCGCACCCGGATCGCGAAAACCCCCGCGGCTTTGCACCGGACTCAGCATCCACATATCCACTTATCTGCACTTTGAATAAATTCATATTATTTCACGACCTTTGTGCATACATTCGTAATACGAGCGGGTACTAGTCCTTTTTTTTTTTTTATCATGGCTCTTTTGATTCCTCTTGGAAGGAGGTAGCTTCGTTCGATTCCCGTTAGAAAATCATGTTGATTTTTTTTGTTTTTCATCAGGTTTATACATTTTTCGAAAAATGCAACGAGAAATAAGCATCGATTTTGATTCGGCAGTTTTCCTTCTTCGCTTCTGTCGGATCGATATAAATTGCAGGTTACGGTAAAACAGCTGAAACGAAGCTCTTTCAAGTCTGCAATTAAATCATTTCGCATAGACATTCGCAGACCACTGCATCAAAAAATCGTCGCCGCTTTCAACCGCGCCCATTTTCTCCTCCCGCATTTACGAGTAAAACTTCAGATTTTACGATGAAATAAAAAAAACGGATCTTTCCGAAGAGTCCGTGTGTTGATAACACGTATGCATCAGGCATCATTAGACCGGCCATAAAGTTAACAACGACACGTATAAATGGTCTGGTGCATCTGTGCTTTTCGAAGAACGTTAAAAAGGTGTTAACGCTCTTTACACATTCGTATATAGACGGCCCTATCAATTTACTCGCCTGGCTATGAATATATATGGACAGGAAGCTGGTTATATGTGGACCATGCTCCATTAAATATTGACAAACCCCGAGGCTTTTTTTTGTTTTGCTCCCCGAATCGTTCTTGAATCGGGAAAATTTGAGCGAAACGAATCCACCATTCGTACTGAAATGATTCGGCTAATTCGCGGTTCATTTTGCCCCACTGTGCCGTTTAGCCCCAGCATTTTCTACGTAACGAATGTAAAAGCGCTCGTTGTCGGAGTTCGGTTTATCGGTATCGAAGAAGGATTCGGAGAGGAGACGAGTCTAATTATCTCGTTGTGGCTGGTCTCACCCCGGAACGTCTCCGGATAATCCTCTATGGGCGTGACGCCCGCTCTTCTCTCGGTACACCGGTATGTTCCGCGTTCCTGGTATACCGGAGAATCACTATACCAGCATACCGTCAACTATTCTTATACATATACATACAAAAGTATATAAATGTATATATTCAAGAGATAGAACGAGCGATTCTCTTGTGAGGAACTCGGAGCACAGGCAACTTCGCCAGGTGCAGTAGCAACAAATTGCTCCGTTTGTAGGTCTTCTCATTGTCAGACAAAAAGAGAATAAAAACATGAGATATATATACCGAGAGGAGAAGCAAAGAATTTACGAATCCAAGGATTCCTTAGGTGCTTTCGAGAACGCAAATTCCAAGAAATACAGATATTTATTCGCTGAATAATTGCACCATTAGCGAGTAAAGATTCTACAGGAGTAAAAGAAAATATATATTTTTACGCAGATTTTTGGTCCATGAAATTTTTAACGTTCCTCGGTACTCGTTCTTCTCGCATTGTTCACGATCGAAAGAATTATTTTATGTTCAATTAATTTCTTTCAATTGACCAATTAAACAATACAGTTCATGATTATCCTGTTGTTTCTCGTATAATAATCCAATCAAACATTTATTTATACAATCTCGATCAATCATTTTATTCGCTTTTCAATTCTTAAACATTACAATTCATTTCTATTGTGAAGGTATAATAAAAATTTGAATTTTCATAATACTATTATGAAAACTGCTATCCTTTTGCGTGAGAAAATCTTTATTATCTCTCTCTTTTACCTTGATGAACCAAACGTGAGAGTACAGAGGTGACGACACACCGGAAGAAACGCTCGCGAATGTACATAAAGATGTACATAATACACGTGTACATGGAAACCATATGTTACCCGAGCTAATAAGCCAGTGAACTCGAGTCTCTTCGTCCCTTGTATATATCCCAAGTGGAAATATATCACGATAACATATTTATATAGATTGCTATGTACCTACGTATACGTTGCTATATACGATTATCTACGTACGATCTTAAGTGGGCGTAAGTCTAAGGTGCGTATTAGGAGCTTTGGTATAGATCTCGGTTCAATGAATGGTTCACATGTGGTTCATCGGAGCTGTTATACACTGATAGCTTCCTTCATTTTTCATCTCATTCTCTCGTATCCTTTTTTTTATTTCTTTTTCGTGTTTCTCTCTCGCCTCTTTAGCCGTCTACTCAATTCATCGTGAATGAGCGTTTTCTCGAAGTACATATACTTCCTCGAGGATTCCGTTGTAAAAATCGAGCAATCTCGCATAGAGACGCGACTCGAACCTTGCAATTATTTGTGCCCGTGAATCGGCTCTTCAAGGCCTTATGCTCGCTTCTGTGTTTTGTAACCGCGCGCGCGTGATCAACGCCCTAAGAATTTCAACAAGACTATGAGAGATAATATAATAGCTCAATGGCAAACCAAAATGACGATCGAGGGCATCTCCTTTCTTCGTGGACCTGCGAATTAACAAACGCGCTGACTCCGAGCCCGAACAATACTTGCTCGTTTTTTTTCTTCTTTTTCCTCTTCTTCGTCTTCTTCCATTCTCTTTTTTTATTTCAACTCACTTTGGATGAAGGAGAAAAAACCGCAGCGGTGTTTCATTCGCAAAACTCATCTACGTGCCAGCACAGAGTAATCAAGGTCAGCGTAATTGATGGCAACACAATCGACCGATCTACTTATTCTTCTCTTCTTTTCATACACGCGCTCCCTCGTATGACTCGCTTTTGCCTCGCGTGGATTATTCTAAAGCCTCATCTCATAGTCCAAGACGTTTTTTTTTTCTCAAACTGTTCGTTACCGCGGAATTACAGTTTAAGAAAAAATAAAAAATAAAAATAAAAAGATTCATTAAAGTAATGAGATGTGATCAATTTTTGAGGGCAACGCAACTGACGCTGAATATAATAAACCGGAACGTCGTTTTTCTTTAGCTGCAATGCTTCCTTCTTCAAACATCTTCAGTGTCCAAGAAGTATCGTTTGGGTTGATGGTAGAAAAAAAACAAAAGAAAAAATTTTAAAATCCCATTCTTTCGAATTCCAGTTCAAATCGGATGATGAGAAATTCAAAGACTGGAGGAATAAAAATTTCAATCAGGCCGCGCTTGTTAGCCTCTGTAAAACGGTGAATAAATGTTTGAATGTTTCCCTTCGCTGCGTTGGAATTGGAAGTCATTGGAGTTGGAGTAATTATTGACCGTCGAGTATGTCTGACCGATACGCGACTTATACCACTCGCTACACTAGTTCGTCGGATACTTCTACCGTTTTCATGCCACGTAATAGATGCGTATACATATGATTGAATGTAGACTCGAATGAAACAGGGTGCATTCTCGTCGCATCGGATTTTCATTCACTGAGAAAAAAAATTTATTGCAACAACAAAATCTGATTTGACAAAACTTTTCCAATAACATCAATTTCTATTGAATCAGCAATTTTTTTTGCTCAGTATTGAAGCGTGAATCGATTTCACGAATCTCGGAATAACGTGTCATCAAATTTTTAGAAGCCAACTATCTTTAGAGGCAAACAAAGAAGAAAAAGAAAACATACGTTTGAGGTAAGCCTTCCGCAGCACGATTAATCAAAGTTTATTTTGAGTTAAAAGTTTTTCTGTCGTTGTACACCCAGTGCATCGAGTGTACGTAAAGGATAAACCGAACAGGACCCAATCATCGAGTCGAACACCTGTGCTCTCGTGGATTCATGAACCGTACGAAGTGGCTTTTGGAATTCCTCTTATTTAACCACATACACGCTGCGTAGGTTCGATATTATAGTCCGTATGATGAAAAATAAGAAAAAGAAGAAGAAGAAGAAGGCAAAGAAGCAGCTTTGCCGATGCTCTGTTACCACCGATCTACGATTATTTCTGTTTTATCCAAGTTATAGGCTAACGTGTAGGCGCTGACACAAGTTATCAATGTTATAACGATGCCGCGTTTGCAGTTAATCAACGTTGAGGGTTTCAACGTAATTGCTACAGTTCGTTAAGTATCAAATCTCTTGGATATAACGCATTTTGTGCGGATAGGTTAGCGGTTGGATAACAACTAAACTACATTAGAATGTTGATGGGTAACAGATGTGAATGTTGGTTGGATTGTGAGAGATTATACGGATACGCGAGGGAACTCTATGGCTGAACTGTATCGCTATATGAGCACCTGGCATTCTCCACTTTTTTTTTTTCCAACGTTATGCTCGACTTTTTGCCATAGCCATCTGCATCAATGGAAGTATATGGAGAATATACATTCATATATGTACGTAGATGAGAATGAAACGAGCCGGGACATCGGTGCAAGAAAAATAAAGAATTTTTCTTCGTCCGGCAGTATCGGATGGAACAGTAATCGATAAATGTTATCAAAAGTTTTGAAACTATTACTATTCCATTTGTATAAAAGTGGTGTTCCATTTTGAACCATTATCCTCTGCCACGGAAATATATGAATATAAAAAGAGTTAGGAGTAGGAGTACACACAACAAATGTCTGATCGTTAATATTTTACGCCGCTTCGTTTTATAGTTTCTTCGTTCTGATCCCTTCCCTCGCCTACTGCCTTACTGCCGCGAGCGCTCCTACCGGTGGCGTCCCTGTAGCTTCGGGACAAAATGTTACGCGCCCGTCAAATGGCTCTAGAGCTTTGAGTCTTGGGTGCAAACCAATTTTGAGTGCTGCTCGAATAATGACACTGCAGATTCTTTGAAGACTACTTTTATACATGTAACTGTGCTTCATTTATACGTTTATGAATAACGTAGCCTATGCGAGACAAAGAGGGAACCAAGCTTTGCATGGAAGTAAAAAATAAGAAAAGAAAAAAAAAAAGCGCACACTTATTTATTCCAGGCTGTAGGTGATGACGGTTACGTTAACGTTCATCTAATTCTCCCCTCGTTTTCTCGTTCGGTATTAGTTTCATCTCTCGTTCCTTCGATCAACGGAAAACAACTCTTTTCTCTCGTAGCAGCGCAAAACTCGACGGTGTTTAATAATATCGAAATGCAAAAATGAGAAAAGGCGGATTTCTCGTAGCCGCAGCGGAGTGTCGTCTCGGTTGCAAAAGGAAGAATCGACAGGAGGAAAAGAGAAGAGCCCACCGTACTAGGGCCGGGCGAAGACCCGTTAGAAACGACTGGCACGTTCTTATGCTATATATATACATGAAATATATCTCGGATTCACTTTAACCGCAGCCACGACATCGGCCTCTCTTTCTGCATGCCCGGCTCTTCTCACTATCCTCGCCACAGTAAAAACGACCTAATGAATGCATCGCCCATGGCTAAACTACGACTGTAAAACAATTTAAGGGGATAACCGCATGTGCTGTTTCGCGATATTAAATTCCAACCTCCTCCAGTTATCTCACTCCCTTACACGCGTGTATAACGTAGCGCTTTCAAGGATTCAAAGGACTGGGCATTTCGTTACGGAATATAACAATTAAATGTGGTGATTTATATCTAACAATATATACCTATAAACGACAGAGAGAGAGAGAGAGAGAGAGAGAGATATGACAATTCATTTCAACCTCGAAGCAATGGCGCAGGAACTATGCCTTTGGAAAATTGTTATTCTCTGTACCTAAGGACATGTCGAGAATGAATAAGTGCACATTTGCTTAATTGACTTATTCTTATCAAAGATTAAATCCAGCAGTTTCCATTCCGACTCGCAATGAGACTCTGATGGACAATTGAGCCAGTAGAAAATAGTGCAGGGCTTGAGTAAACTCATTCAATATTCGGAGAGTATCCAGAAATATTTCACAGCCAAAGTGTCTCTTGTATACGAAGGCCTTAGCCCTTAGACCAAATACATCCACATTTCTGGTTGCGACAAGTGACGTCGTCCATGGCGGTCGGAAGGAACGGTGGGCGGCGAGGCCTGTCCTCAAACCGTTAAGTTCAATGTACAACGGGCGCCGGACTACGAGTTCTCTTCTAGAGAAGTAGCGACAACACCATCGCGTTTCTCTCCGGGTACAAGTGTACACCCGATGTTTAGGGAAATGTTGACACTCCGAGATGTTTTGCGGTGAACGCTCAATAGTTTTCCGAACTAGGGAAATCAAGTGGAAGAAAAATAAAAAGACGAAGAAGAAGAAGAGAAGAAAGAGCAGAGTTGAAAAGAGAAAAAGAAAATGAAATAAATGAAGAAATCGCACGAGGCTGTTGCACGTTGACGTCGTTGCTGAAGAGTAGTGCGGTCGGAGGGAAAGAGAAAGAGAGATGGAGAGTGAGATGTAAGTCGGAAGGTCGGCTCTTTCGCCTTGGGGCCTTGTGTTACTGTTCCCTTGTAAATAGCAACGTCGTGAATCAGCCGTTACGCGTCTTCGAACTGTAAGGAGAGAGAGAGAGAGAGAGAGAGAGAGAGAGAGAGAGAGAAAAAAGGACGAAGAGAGCTTTTACAGCAGCTGAATCAGGGTTGAGAGAGAGGAGAGAAAGAGATAGAATCTGAGGATTACATAATACGAAGAGAGAAAGAGAGAATGATGAGAGAGACTTCAGTAAACCGCTGTGTGTCCATCGTTTCGTCTCCTATAACCAGTAGTCTTCCCATCATCTTCACCACTTCAAGAGTATGACTATCCTCGCATCATACGAGGCTTTACAACACTTCACGTGTAACGATACATCCATATATATCCATACCTAAAGGTTATATATACCGTACGGCCTGTGCACACATGCTTTCCTTATAATTCGGTCCTCGTAGGTTACGTTTGTCGTACTTTTCTCAGGTCAAAGTTCGACCGTGATAAACAAAGACGCAACGTTCGAACGGTACACGGGTCATTTTCCCCAGGGCGACCTTGAGCCGCTATCGACTTCCATTTTCACAATTTTACAGGTTTCTCATGGTATCTTCTAGAAATTTAGCACGCAAGCTAATTTGAGATGAGCTTAAAGACAGACGCGACGCGCGAGAAACATCTAAAAATATTTTACGATACTACTCTCTTGATGTATGCTATTCATAGCTGCGTACTCGACAACTTTTTATTCACTGTTTCCAGTTTTTTATTTTTCCCAAGTAGTTCAAGCCGGTCCGCCGAGGCTTTTGATCCTTGGATCATAAGTTTTGAATTGCTCAGACTTCGAATCAGCCCGCTTTGATCATTAACGAGAAAATTACGCCGAAAGCTGTACAGCTAACATCCTTATTCGCTTAATGGATGAAACAAGCTTCTGGAATTATACAAAGTTACGTAAAGAATGCGGCATTAGCCTCTTATGCCATCGAATATAATGTCTGCACGACCTCTCTCATGAAACTGTTCCACGATGAGCAATGAATTTTAGTTACAATTACCGGGTCTCGTAATAATCGCACGACTATACACATATATCCTGAGCGATAATCCGCTGCGTATACGTTGCACTTCCGGTCTTCGGAACATCCCGCAACACGCGTCAAGGTCCGTCTGCGGTTAATTTTTAATTCTCTTCACTCTCACGGATTACCACCGGGCTGAGAGCTCCTTCAATCAAAATTGTTCGTTCACCCATAGCTAAACACTAGAGCCAGGAATAAAAAGCAAGAGAGAGAGAGAGCGTTGCAGCATATTTCCCAAGGCCGGAAATTAGCAAAAATTACTCTTTAACATTAGAAAAAAAAATTGTAACTGCCTATATTTTGTACTCCGCGGTACTGGCAGCTCGCACCAACCGTAAGTCAGTGAGATGAAGAACAATAAGAAAATCCCTGCCAATTTACTTCTCTGTAAGCATTAAGCCACTCCTCTCAAACAAAAGGACCTGAATACACGTTGAAAATGTTACGAGCTTTGCCTTTCTTATTTCAATAGTTACAATTCATGTGTGCGGCAGGATAGAAGAAACCACGATGATGAAAACGACACATAGGGGTCGATGGGCTTGTGGTCCGTGACGCACGAGGCCAGAGTGCCTCGTAAAACTTGAAAGTCTTTAATATATGTACCGCTCTCTCTCTCTCTGGCACCGTGTAATAAATGCTTCTATTTTGCCCCACACGTATACGTATTTACAAACATTCGTGTTACTTCTTCTAACCTTGTTTTATTAGCAAAACCATTTACTGTACAGGCTATCATTCCAGATTAAACAGCTGTCCCTCGAGTGATGGTCTATTAAATTTTCGTTGGACATTCATTCCCTAGAAAAGCTACATTTTTTTTTCTCGAACAAATAGATATATATATATTTCGGTGACAAAAAAGCACGAGTTCTATCGTTGGATATAGGAAACTACTTTCGATATGGGTGCTTGTACCTATCATTCGTCTTGCAAGATTTATTCCTTCCGGGAAGCGTCGTTTTAAGATGCGTTTCTTCGGAAGTTATTTAGAGCATGAGCGGAAACGAATTTCCTTATGCAACTTAGTAGTCTCGCTCGGAGATGTAAAAAAAAAAGCGAAAGTGTTTATGTAGTAAAGTAAGGTGTAGAAGAATAAAAAGGGAAAAGATTGAAAAATATTCAATTACTATGTGCGTGAGAGTGATGGAGATCAGAAGATCGAAAGCGTACAGTAACAAAAGGCGTGTAATAAAAAATAAATAAAAAAAAAACCCGGCAGATGAGAGGAAGAGTTATGAAAGAGAGTAAAAGTTACTTGCATATTTTACAATACCTATGCCCTTATAGATTCCATACATATATTTAACCATCGCTCAATAGAGAAGCTAGTATTTATGAAGGAATGTCGAAGAAATTGAAGGTGGTCAGCGATAATGCCTTTCATAAGCACCCTTTTGTGTAAAAGGAATGAAAATATATTATATCAAGTATAAAAATTTCTCGGAATAATTACAGATTACGTACGAAGAATCGTACCGAAGGAGGTTCAGTATACAGAAGTGGGTTAATCGCAGAAAGGAACAACTTTTTTATCACCGTTGGTTATTCGATATTTTCTACGATTCTGGCTTCAATGAGGTACAAAGGAACGTTTTATAAATGAAAAAAAATCGTGGTCCATATTTCGGTCTCGAGTGGTCAATGTTCAAAAAGCTGTGATGATTCACAGTTTGTCAGAATTCTGCCATAATAAATGAAGGTCAAATCGTGTGCCTGATCCGAAAAACTAATGAATTCTTTCAACTCCGATCCATTGAAAATGCAGGCAGCATCAAAGTAAAAACTTGAAAAGAATGAAATTGGTGACTACGCCTCGCTCTTCGAAAACAACCCTTCGACTTGGTACACCGATAATATTTTCTTCTTTCGGCTCCGGATGATGGAGAGCGAGAAAAAGGTGAAAAAAAAAGGTTAGATAGATACTCTTCCGGTCTCGGGAAAACGCTCTCGTCGCGGAATTGTTGTGATGCCGCCGCGCATTCGCGCGGGGGCCGTAAAAGTCCAGCTCCGGGAGACTTTACGAGCGTTCGATTACGCGGTCCTCTTTCTAAGCTTTCCTATCTGTGGCTAAGTCCTCGTGAGAGAGAAATAGTGAGATAAAGTAAGAGAGAGAGATGGATGAACGGAGAGGCTCCGTAGCGAAACGCGGGGAATATTAGCCACGGAAAAGGACCGAAGAAATATAATTATCGTGTATATTTATGCTCCTTTTATACTACGTATTATTTCACTATTTTATATTGCTCGGGGTGTGCTTCAAGATGTATGTCTCTCCCTCTCTCTTTTCCACCTTCATCCATAAATACATAAATATATATGTATTTCGAGGCTAATGGTTTCTTCCTGATCTTCTTCTGCGTGCTCTTATTCTTCGAGGAGTTAAAGCGTTACCTTTGTTTCTCATTTTTCGTGATAAAAAGTGGAGAAAATGATTAAAAAATAAAAAAAAATAAAATAAAAAACAGAGAAACTCAACAGAAAAATGGCAGGTGTATTACTATGAAACTACGGAAGACGTCGATGATGCTCACTATATTCTTCCTCCCTCTCTCTCTCCAACTCCTTTTATTCCCTATGATTCTGTCTCTCTTTCTCGCTAATATACACGGGCTTGGGCGGCGCAAATATCCCGCGGAGAGTGTTCTTCGACTCTCCCCGGGTACTCTCTTTTTTTTTTTTTTCTTCCATCGTTTGTGTATATGAACTCAACTACTACAACCCTTTATGCACTTTAATCCCTTCGCTAGTATTGTTAGGGTCGTAGAGACTATCGGGGAGCCTTCTCAACGTCGATTACTCGTTTATACGAGGCCATTACCGCGCCAAAGCCCTTAAGATATCCTATGCACTTATAATGCATACATAGATATGTATATTCATCTGCGGATAAACATTGCCCCGCGTGAGTAGCCACCCGCGAAACCTTCTATACTTCTTTGTGGCCCCTCGCTTTATTTCACCATTTTTTTTCCCTTCCTCTCTCGATCTCTTTCTCCTTCGTGTTTTCTTTTTCTCTTCTCCCGATCTTAAACCCTGAGGAATTGCCCTGAGAAACATCTTTATCGTCGGATCGCATCGCGCTCTTCCAGCCCGGAATTTTCCTATAATATTTTTCTCTCCTTTTCTCCAACTTCCTGACGGATAATCCACTTTTAGTGTGCAAACCGAATAGCTCCAACACCGTAGACCGGTGCTGTGCCCCCATATCGCTCATTCTGATGCAAAGAGAATGAGAATAATGTTCTTTTGTCCCCTTTTTTTTTTCGAAATTTCGCATGGATACCAACCGTTGCAGTCAACTTTTGTCAAGATGTCAATCCTTGTACCTGAATACGTTTCGTTCTTTCCTTTACTATTGCAATATCATTTGTGTACGTACTCGATAAGATAACCCTTGTACTTAATATCCACAAACCGCTTGAACAACATGTTCCTTCGTATTGTAATCTTTGTTTTTGTAATCCAAGTTCGTGCACGTAGTCGCATTCGATTCTATATATCGAAGTCTTGTTTGTAACGTAGCCACGAGCCTATCAAGTTTTCATTCTTTTTTTATTCTTCATACAGCCAAGCTATCATTGCTATATTGCCACCATTAATTAAGCTACTAATGGACTTTTCAATCCGCACGTGCGACCCCCTATCGACACAGGCTCCCATTAAAAGATACCGAGACTATCTGCTCTGCTCGAGTTAACTCTTCTCGCTTTCGATCTTTCTCTCTCTCTCTCTTGCGACTTCATCGCGATTATCCTCCGCGGAATCGATCGAGGATGAAGCGCATGTTCCATCCAGCTCGATTTTTATTCATAATCCGTATCAAAAGTGCATCAAAAGGTATCTCGTAACGTTCAGCGAATGATCTTTCTTAGGGATTTTGTGACAAGAATAAATGTAGCCCTGTTACCTTTTGGTTTTCTCTCTAAAACGATCAAAATTCTCTCTGAATCGATGAAAATCCTTTTGGAATTTGTTACCATCAGCAAAGACAATTTCGTAATGATAACTCTACATCTGAAGAAAACCAAGGCGATAAGAGCCGCCTTTTAAGAAATCCCGAATAACACATATCGCTCCGGTCTCTGAAAATGATTATTTCGTGATGATATCACAGTTTGATTCAAAATCCCCCATAGAATTAAAAACATCTGCATCTGGACCGTGTACCAGTGCGCTACATCCGAGCTCATAAAAAGAAGTCACGTTAAATCGGGCATGCACATATTCAGCATTTTAATAACACACTGCAAGAACGATTATGATTCCCGTTAAAGAAGCACATTTCAAGAATAACGACGAAATAAGGCAACGGCAATCCGTTACCACATGTTCTTAGAGCGAAGCAGAAAATGTGGGATTGAATAAAACAACAAAAAAAGAAGAAGTTTATCCTGTTTCCCCAGCTCATACAGTGTCAGGGTTTTCCATTCACTCAGCTGATAAAAAGGATTTTGCTCTCGTTTGAAGCTCACCAGAAGCGGAAGAATCGGCTGCACCCCCAAGTTCCACACGCATCTATCCATCCACATAAATATATATATATATATATATAAGTGAGGCAACATTTTTTTGCCACTGGTAACAAAAACATCGTGGAAGTAAAACGAAAGGACCAGTTACGTGTACAGAATTCCCCTATAACCCATAGAAAGTATAGTTTATGTTTTCTCAGGAGTTTTATGGGTTGACAGGAAGACTGCAAAGCTCCATACACCACCCTGGCTGTCAGCAGCATCGAATGAAACCCATAGAAACTGGCGAGAAGCTCGTTTTTCCATCATATACACGTACACAGACACACAGGAATATAAATGATATATACAAGAGTATACGACTCGATCCTTTCTCCTTTTTTCTTCTATTTATCCCCATTTTCCAACTCGCCATTCTTTTACAAAAATTTTCTATAGATATATTACGTAGCATCTCCCCGATTCCCGGTAAAACTTTTATTCGCTCGAGAGAAGGAAGATATATATCCTGGTTCTCTTATGCCATTTGAAAATTACCGTTGACCGATCGCTCTAGCGCGTCGAAGCTAAGTTTGTTACCCATTGCATTCGCCCAAGCATCGCATTCGTATTGCATTTTCCGATGTGGAGTCGTCCTCTCTATGTATATACTCGCTTCTCTGTCTGCGTGTCTGTAAACGCGCGACTCCGTGTGAATTTATCGGTGTTTCTGTGCGCGTATACATATATATAAAAGAACTCGCGCCAATTGGTCTGTATATATAACATTCCCCTGATGCTTACCAATTCGATGTGTACGCAATGAATATCACGAGAATATGCATCCACTTCTCTCGTCCCTTCTCTCGTTATTTCTCACAACGATCTTCTCGTAACAATGTTTCTTTTTCTTTTGCACTCACCAAGAAAAACGAAGAATAATATTACACTTCCGGTACAATACGTTCTATTTGCACTGTGTATAACACGTTTCAGTAATTGCGTAGAAGGTTTTGCAGGATTATTCGTATTTGATATTGTTTTATTTTGTCGAATGTTTAATAATTTTGTAACAGTGAGATGGTATATGAGTCGTCAATGAATCCTATTTTTCATTGAATTTATCATGAATTCTTTAGTGTTTAGATACACATGCCGGCAATGCCGATAGTAATCTTTGATTAATCGCGACAGATCGGATCTTCTTGATTACGTTCTATAGCTCGAAGAGACTTATGCGAAGTAGCCAATTAATACGAATTCTCGAAATTGCAAAATGTCCGAATAAACACCTTCGTGGAGTCCGCGACAAGTGTGTATATATATATATATATATACAGCGTGCGACATAACACCTTCGTGTGGTGAACGTTAATTGCAATAATTAGTTTCCTATTACGAAGGAAGAGATAGAAAGAAAGAGAGACTCGGAGAAGGCAGAACTCGTGCTCAGCCTATTCGTTGTACAGCAGATACGTGGCTTCGAGAGGAAAAAGCATTTCGTGTCTTCTTCGTGTGACACTATACCCATATGTATTACAGTGTATCACAATTTCACGCATGTATATGGAACCATAGACCCACAATTAGTTCATTAATATCGCAAATTTTTGAGCCACCGGTAAATTATTGCTGCAAGCCAACCGAATAGCGTGTCAAACGAATTTAATCGTGTTGAAATTTTTCATGTAATTGCGCAATCTCTTACGTACAATTATTTAACAGACTTCCACTTGAGTTTTCGAATCATTTTCATATACTCCAAAAACAGTTTTAACGGAAGGAAAAGAAAAACGTTGACGATTCGAACGATATGACGTGTGAAAGAATTGTCCGAATTATCGGTAATTGTTTGTTGCATCGTGTACCAATTGAAAAACAACGGTAACGAGTACAGTTGGCGCAATGTGGCCCGTTTTTCAGTGATTCGTTTAACCCCAGACGTGTTTCTTCCGCTATTTTCTTCCTAATCATTTGCACTTTCATGGGTGTATATGAAAATTAATTCTCCAGAATTATGCACATTCACGAACGTGTCTTGTTCTGTTAAGCTCAAAAATTGAGTCTAAAAATCTCCGAAAAATTGTAACCCAAGCAAGTATATATATATATATAGAGGATTCCTTGTAGAATGTTAACGGAACAAAAATGGGAGGACGAGAGAGCGGCGGGAGGATGGCTTTAGTGTTTCCCTGGTGTCGAGCACGGCGTCCCGGCTAGTTGATCGCGTTAATGGCCTTCTCGTGTTAAGTTCGCGACTTCGAAGTCCGAAGTCACGAAGAAATACTCGAGAGGGTGAGCGAAAGAGCCACACGAGAGTTGCGGCACCGCTGTTCTCTAACTTTTCTTCTCTCTCACTCTTTCCCAATGTTACCTACGAAGTACAACACAAATATAACAACTCTAATGGACACATGCACACATTTTTGTCCGCTTATATAGATTGTAAATTCGTTAAAATTCCTCTCAATTAAATAACTAAACACGATCAGCTCCACTAAAATCAAGCTGCTGTGGTATCTAGTCACGGTAAATTTACACAAAAAAAAAAAAATTACCAAGATGAATTTGGACACTTTTTCAAAACGTACTTCGTGACGAACTTAATTGAATAACCGTCAAAACGCTAAAGTCAGAAGCCAAACAGCAATATAAGAGAAGCTCCGATATAATAGCGTCCTCGCCGCTGGCTAGCGGACAAAAGAGATTATCTTTCTCTCTCTTTCTCTCTCTTCAGCTACATTTCTCTCTGGTTCTTCCAAGCAAAAAGGATCCATATATATATATAAACTTTTCTCGCGTAATGTCTTGCGGTGGCATAGAGACCCGATCGTGGGATCATATTTTTCCGTTTGTTTTGCTGTTATTTGTTACAGCGGGAATGCTTCTCGTGTAATCGTCCCAGTATCGCCAACGCCCTCGACGAAGACAACTAATCGTCTGGAACGCGTGGTCGATTCGCTTCGGGCTCTCTACAGATTATGTATAAACTCTGACCAAGAATTTATATTTATATATATAGAGAAAGAGAGAAGTGTAATGTGGACTCTTGGGATTGAAGTTAGTACCATATGGGTTGATGATGACGGTCGCAGCAATTGGAAGCTCCAGGCTTTACGATTAAATCATTTTAGGATTATCGAGATAGGACCTTTTCCGTTCTGTACCACTTTGTTTCTGTTTTTTCTTTGTTTTTTTCAACCCATAACATTGGTGCGATCTATTCCAATGAACGTAGTAACTGTTCACGAAAAATAATGATAATTGATTAAATTCATTCGCCAGAGGATAGAATCTGAGCTTCCTCGAAGTTCTCCATCATAAACATTTCACTTCCCTTCTTCAGCTTCCGTTATAGTCACACTTTAAAATGTAACATCATGAGCGATCGAACGATTCTCCTATTTGAAATTCAACTTTATCGGTTATTTTTCACGAGACAATCAATGTTTTCATTATCGCCAAATCTCGTAGGAATTTTGAAAAATGCGATGATCGCATGATACGATGATCAAGATGAAAAATAATCGAAGTGATTTTCAACCGGAAATACGATGCACCCAAAAAATGTGTTAGAAATTTTCGTGAATAAAAAACATCGTCCAACACTACGGCTATATTTTCTCGACACCTTCGTTTACTACTAAAATAATAGCGATACGACGAAATGGTCAAAACAAAAATTCTGTCTCCCGAAACAAAATCATACCAGAACCATTTAATCTACCACAAGTAGCGTGCAACCAGTAATCTCTTGTTTCGAATGACAGTTAACATCAATTGCTCGACGCCAAATCAACGCACTTTCCGGCTAACGGCCCTCCGTGATGTTAAATTAGTGCATAACAAGTACAAGGTGTTGGACGGCGTGTCGGCCCTCGGGGCTTTTCCTCATTTCACGCATGGTAGCTGGAAACACACCCACACAAACGCACCTAAACGTATTGTAATTTGTTTCGACACTTGAAAGAAATTGTCCGCTATTTTTAAGTGATTTGACGTTCGAATTTTCCTGCTTACTAAAATTGATAAATTTCCGAGAGAACGAAACTACCAAAATTTTCTTCGCTCGTTTGCTGTCGATAATTCATCGATTTTCCTTGTAAATAATCATATTTTTCTTAACTCTTTGACATTACCGATGCTCGTTTTACACCTATTTCTCATCTCCGTTTGACTCCATTCCGTTAAAATACTTTCAGCAACGTCACATCGCTCATTTTATCCATACACGCATCGACCCAGTAGCAAATGGATAATGGGCGTGCAACCGATCTCGAGAGCTAAAACCCACGTATATGTGTATGTATGAGCTATGAAGTAAACGTTCATTCATATACGTGTGTATATATATGTATATATCGTTGGGATAGAGGCGCGCGCGCGATTCTGACCGGACGCGAGGGTAGTCGCACGACAGCCGGGAGGCAATGCGCGCCAGAAAGCAACTGTAAATCTTTCTACCAGGATCTCTTTTACACGAAGTACCTACATATATATACACACGAGGGAAGATGCTGCGTGTGTATCGAGAGAATTAATGCGATATTAAAGTACATTCGCTCCTTTAAGCCTTTTTCTTCTTGAATCTTACCGATCCTTTGCCATTTTCCATTCCGTCCAATCACTTTAGCATCAATCTCGTTCCAGGAAATCCCTCATACACTCGCTTCAATATAAATCACGTTCAATTTGACTCCTAGCATAATCACAGCGTAAAACGCCATCCATCAGTCTCGTATGAAATAAAAATATGAAGAAAACAAAAACAAAACAAATTCGATCACTCCCCGTTAAATTCGAGGACAACTCCGTTAATTGTCGCAGATTTTTTCCCCAATCTTTGTAACCCACTGGAAAAAGAATCATTGAAACGAGAAACATCCATCGATCGATCAAAACCGATAAAATGGCTCATTCCTAATCTTTTTTTATGGATGGTTCGAGTCGAGAATTTGTTAAGTTCGAGGCGAACGTGTAATCTGGTAGATACAAAGGAGATACCGGACGCAAGGGTAGTCGTGCGACACGAGCCCCTTCTGCTTCGTCGGACTAGCTGTAAATCAGCCGCACTCCAACGATATATATATATACACATACACGTAAACATGTGATATCAGTCATCGCGTGCGTCGCGTATCCTCTGCCTCTGTTCTCGCTTTCCATCTCTTACCTCATCTTACCCACGACTCCCTCGATCTATATATATCTATATATATATATGAATCTGTTCTACTGGTACACACGATGTCAGTACACTCGATCTACCCACGTTACTTAGGATCGAGAAAGACAGAGAAAGAAGAATGAACGACACACGTTTATCTATATATATATATATATGTGTATGTGTGCATGCGTGTTTCTATCGCAGAGAATATATAGCTAAGACGAGAAAGAAGTTAGCATACAGTGGAAAGGAGCCCATATAGACTTTACTAGATAGAGGTTCCTCGTTGTATATCGTGATGCACTCTATATATCGGCCACACGGGACCGTTTCCTTTCCTCCTCGTATACCCTCCTCGTATTCACTCTTACGGAGCACGCGAAACCGGTGCATCTTTCTGAGGGGGAGCGAGACAGATGAATCGAGAACATGCATACAGTTTGTGTGTTTGTGTGTGTGGTTAATGTCCCGTTTGATCGGTCGCCGATCCTACGAGCCCCATCTTATCCCCTCGATGTGAGAGAGAGCTTGCGGCGCTCTCTTTTATAGTTTTTTTCTTTTTTTTTTCTACTCATTTTCTCCCTTTTTCATTCGCTTTCCTTTCTTTTTTATTACTATGGTAATTTTCACCCGGGGATATAACAACATGATTCCTACTCTAATCACACACTCTCGTGTACAATATCGGCCAACAGACACCTTCGGAGATTGAGATCGTAGATTTTGAAGGATCGATTTTCGAACGATCTTGGACGAGAAAATCGTATCTTTCGATACCAACGATCATCTTTCCTCATTTTCGACCCTTTTTATCATTCGGACAACCTGAATTAAGCAGCGGGACTCTGAAGCATCGAGGCTCAGATGATTCCTTCAGCTCTTTTTTCTGCATTTTTTGTCATTTGTTTTGTTTTTTTTGTTTTTTTTTGTACTTGGAATTTCGAATTTCACGACTCCAATTCTTTGAGGTTTTTTTTTCTTTTTTAATGAATTATGCGAATGATGCTATATTGGGTTATACACCAACCGAACTTTCGATCGCGATCAATAAATAGTTGCTTCGCGTAACAAAAATGTTTTGTTGTTTTCATTAAAATCGTTGAGTTTTTTGAAATGCTTGTTCAATTGATTCATCGAATCACACGATTTAGTCTCTAAAACCTACATTTTCTTATGATAGAATTTTTCTTCTACATATATTGATGACGAATGTTTATTTCACACGATTTTATGACAAGGAATCAAGAAGCTCGGGCACTTTGTAACGTTTGAAAAGTTCGTTGCTTTTAAAAACAACGAAAGAACAAACAAAATTTTTCGTACTCGAGCATAAATATTCGGTGGATGAAAAATATTGAAGAAAAAACAAGGTTTCGTATTACTCACGATTTCCAATTTGGACGTTTTCTCGCTGCGACGATCATGATTCCCACGATTAGCGATGAACAATATCAACAGTTTTCCTCGATTCTTCACAGAGCACTGTCCACGTAGAATAAGTAAAAAAAAAAAAAAAAAAGGAAAAAAAATGAAACAGAAACGATACAAAAAAAAAAGCGAAGCAGTAGTCAAAGAAAAAACTGTTCTTTAACGAGTCCCGAAGAGAAAAATCACTTGGAAATAATCACGAGAGTGTCAAGCTCACGGTGACGACAGTTAAACGTCCTCGACCTTTTCCTCGCAACTCTGTTTCATGCGTCCTTGAACCTCGGTCACGATATTTCCCATAAATAATAAAAATCGCGAACTTTTTCGCTCTCCCAAAGACACTCGGAGAAAAAGTAACGAATATAAAAATGGCGAAAAAAAAAAAACAAAAAAATTCAAGGAGAAAAATACGGCAACGTTTTTGTCGACGCAGAACTATACTTGATGCCGTTGGTATTGCTCGTGGTAGAGTGGGCGTACGAATCCACTCGCGGTGAGGGATATAGTACGAAGTAACGAGCTTGAAACTTCCACCAAGAACGTCGTCGTAGACGCCGTAGGACTATAACGATGAGAAGTGAACGGATGATGACGAGGAGGACGAAGTCGACGACCACGACGAGGACGACGACGAGGATGAAGACGAACCAAGACGACTGTATTACTAACTCCGTATAGGGAAAGGCGGATGGTAGAGTAGAGAAGGAGTAGGTACCTCGCAGAGTGGAGCACAACGCCGTAATGACATGGTCTAGGAGATGCCGGTCAGTTTTGTAATAGGTCCCGGTAAAAAGTGAATTTTCCAAGGTGGGGAAACGGCCCCGGAGCCAATCGGACGATGATCCAACGTACCGTCAGCCAACTACAAGACCCAATCAGAGCGCGACATTCCGGAGCGAATCTTCACCGGATATCCTCTCCTCTCAACCGATCCATCGTCAATTAAATCTTTTTCTCCTTTTATTTCTTTTTATATAACACTCGAATCAAAAAATTATGTTCATTACGCGTTACGATTATACAATCAGATATTCGCTCGTCTTGGTATTTTTTCATTTGCTAATCAGGCATTCTGCTCGTTCGATCCTTCTTCGGGTTTCTTGTTTCAAACTCATTTCTTATCATCGAACTTATTTATATTCGCGTCTGTATTCGTGTTGTAGCTTCGAAGTTTTCGAAAAATCGATCAGTAATTCTTGAACATCGAATCGTTTTAATTTTATTCAGAAATCCGAATTAGAATCCAAAAAAAATTCTTCCGACACGATTTCTTTATCAAATTTGATATAAAAATAATCACGAATTTTGAGTTTCATTCCACAACAAGTTCGAAGTTTTGGAAAAAAAAAAAAAAAAAAATTGATCTCATTTTCTCAATAATTTCGATCGAATAATTGTCTTTTTTCAACATGAAAACGTTAATAGCACTGAAATAAGTTGCCACCGAGCGTGTGTACGAATAATTTTCGATCCCACGACAAGTTCCAGGTTCAGTTAGCTCTGAAACATTTCTCGTATATCCGTTGTTGTTCTCGCGGTAAGAAACCGTAGTGGAGAATGTCGAGAATCGGTTATTCGTGAAATCCGTTGCGTTGTTTGGACGGACAGGTAACCATTACACAACAGAGATACGACGGGATTCCTCAAACGATCTAAAGGTACTTTGAATGAACGAAAACGCTGTATATATCGTCTACTTTCTCGTATACATGAAAGTTCGAGAGGGGAATAAAAAAGAAAAAAGAAGAAAAAAAAAAAGGGTTTGTTGTTTGTGAACGTAATTCGCGAAGGCGCGCGTGGTTGGAGCTTCGCGCGAGAGATCGATAAACGCCCGAAGGATTTCCGGGTCTGCACGCGTCTCTAACGGTGAACGGTACGAAATTGTATGCAGGGAAAATAAGAAAGAAAGAAAAAAAAAAAAAGAAAACAATTCGCGGTTCCGGGACTCGAAGGAAACTTTGGCGGGATTCCGGTCTTTTCTCTCGTTAAACGAATCGCGGCTCAAACTCTTCTCAACCGAGTGCAACCGATCCATCCTTCGGCAATAGTTCATCGTGATCGTGGCTGCCAGTTTTTTTATTTTTTTTTTTTTTTATTATCATTATTTCTTTATTTATATTTTTATTTCCAGATCTTCTTAGCCTCCGGTGGAGAACGATAGCGCGTTCGATTCCCACAGGGATTCTGCGAGAAAAGCTCTCGGCTAGCCAGGATTTCCTTGAGAGAGAAACGAGCTTAGATGCGCCGAAGATGAATCATGAAACTGCACGAATTTAATATATATATATATATATACGAACTATATACATATATATTCGTGTAGATGAGAAAAAAAAGTATTGCCATTTGATGCATGTGTATATGTATATAAAATTTTACGGGGGCAATGACTGGCAGAAAACCAGACGAAAGAAAGAAAGAAAGAAAGAAAAAAAAAGTATCAAAAAACAAATAAGTGTCAGCGCTGCAATGTCATCGTTTGATTTGATCAGAGCAGTTCGATATTCCGAGCAAGAATATCGATTCCGAGTCATTGGATCGAATGCATAACTCCGTCAGCTCGAAATCAAAGAAAGTTTTTGGAAAAATAATGAATTGTTTCGTTGTTTCATTAAATTTATTGAAAAAAATGTTGGACGAAACATTTTTTTGTGTTTCTCTAATTACGTTCTCGCATTAAAGAACGTTTAACAGAGGCATGAAATCGCGTAGGATCTTATGAATTATCACCATATCATCGCGAGCCCTGGACTCGTGCGTTGTACGAGTCTGAAGCGTATATAGATACGGGGAAGAGCTTGGGGCAAAACGGCACCGAGGAACAACGCGAAAGACCAATTTCGTAAGAAATAAAATTTTTTTTGGACAGCTGGAACAATGAATCGATCAAACATCAGTTTTTAAACCTTTAACGGCCACACCTATTTCTGAACGGCTTTAAATTATTCCCTCTGGTAGTATAGCTGAAAAAGGGTAGACCATGAATGTTCAACCATAATTTTATCGATAAGGGCCTGGGAAATAGTGTTTTCGAACTGTAGAAAATTTCCTGCATGGACGGTTTTACACTCTTAGTTCGAACTATTATTCCAATTCAATCACGAATCTTCAAAGCCTAGTGTGTCTAGTCAAGCTTCGTTTATCCAATTCCATCAAAAAATATTTCGAGAATGTCCATTTTCTTACTTTTTTATCAAAAACGGACAGCAGATGCCAAGCATCGTATATTTTCACGGCTAACATTATCGATATATTGAAATAATTCATATGTTGACGTTTGAATTTCAAGCTATCCTGGCACCTGGAGCTTTATCTAGCATGGATTGATAGCACTGCAAAGTAATTCGTCCGCTATAACGTCTTCATGTTTTTACAGGAGGGGTGAAAGTAGACGTAGCAAATTTGCTACAATGGCAGCTAAAGGGTTAATGCGACAACAAAATATTGAATTTTTTTTTTTTTTTTTTTTTTCGTACCAATCTCTCATTTCGTCTCTTCTTCTTTCTTATTCTTTCACGAGGCCATATTACCCCACTTTTTCAAGCTGCCCCCGTGTCTTCCCTGCTCTCTTCTCGAATAAATAATCTCGTCTCCCTTGTATGTTATTCCAGCGAGAATAATATCAGCGCGAGTAGGTGACTAAGGTTTCAAAGAACTTGAGGAAAAAAACGTTCACGTGTACTCCGGAGTGTAATAATTCCCGCAGAGTTTTACTGATGTTGCGTATCACACTGAGTGCCACGTACACGACGTATACAAACTCGTCCTTGCCCAAGTGTATCGTCTTTCTTATTTTCTTTCATTCGCAAACGCCCCGTGACGTTACAGATTAAAAAATTGTCGGTTCGCTTATATGGTTGTGGCAAGAATTGTGCTCTCGTGATTTCGAGAGATAGGTTTATGGACTCCCGGGGTCTCTTGCGAGGCACCCCCTACCAGGAGATCCACGAGCCTTTCTTCATTCCGAAGCTTTTCACTCACCGAAACATTATTCTCCTCATACTTCCAATCGATATTGAAAAATGGAGAAAAAAAATTCCATCATTTCGCTCTTCCAATTGAGATCTTACGATTATTGATGCAAAATTAATTGCAATTACACGTCGAATCATCATAACTTTTTGTTCAATCATCATTTTTATCGATTCAATTGAAACTGTGTACCTTTGATGAATCAAGTTCATCAACGATATTAATCCAGAATCATTGTAACATGAGAGAAATCTTCGTCTTTCAAGTATGAAGACCTTTCACTCTTACGTTATATATTCACAAGTTCTTTGCATAGCGCAGTATTTTTCGCTCCATATCTGGCAGCGATAAGATTTCTGTTGATAAACACTCCGAGACGAATGAACTCCGAGGTGTCTTATCAAAACCGGACGTAGTAGTAAAACTCTTACGAAGAATTCAAATTATTTGGCCTTTCCAAAAGAAGAATAAAAGTGAAATGAAACACGAGGGTGTCCCATCATGCCCCACTCTCCCCGATTGATTTTTATTTTTCAACTTATCCCTGTTCAATCATATTCTATCTAATTCGTAGGGTCTAGAAAAAAAAAAGAGATAAAAAATAATGCACAAAAGGAAGGAAGGCTCGGGATATTCAACACCGTTCGATATCGGGTCCATTATAAATTGCAACAAATAACAAGACTCCGGAAACAAATATATATCTGTATATCACCGAGGTTTTATGGACTGGAGAAATGGCTGGCACCACCGGCTCGATAAAGCTTCGGGGTCAAGGTATGGAAAATCGAGTAGCATTATCTCATAATATTCGAGACGCAAAAGGAAGCGGAAGAAAAAAAAAGTGAGAGGGAAAGAGGTGAGGACGTAGAAACAGAAGAAAGAATGAGTCCTCGTTCTCTCATTCTCTCCTTCTCTCTCTCTCTCTCTCTGTCTCTTTCTCTTGTTCCAAAGTTGTAGAAGGGTAACGCGGTATAAAAATTGGCTCGGTAGAGAGCGTGGCGCACGGAATCACGTTCGGCGTGCAGGCTCACTCGACTATAAATAGTAAATGCCTACCAATCGCTGTCAGATGAGTGGAGATTCCATTGGCCTATGCTCTCCTTCCATTAAGTCGAAGGATATCTTCTCGCTTTCCTCGCCCTGTTACAGCAGCCAAGATTTCTATACACGACTCTACATATATATGTATATTTCTATATCCATATATGTGCCTCTTTTTACATGTATATATAGCAGTAGTAAAATAAAATATATACGGAATGAGCATAGATGCCCTTTCTGTTCCTTTGTTTCCCTTCTGCATCGATACAGCAGCTATAAGACTAGTTGGTGCTAATTTGGATCATCGTGTATTTGATCTCTTATCGATTGAACAAATTCGTAAAAAAAAAAATTGAAAAAAATATTTAAAAAATTACTGTTACAATGGTCCGTTGCCTGGACCATGATTTCCATCCATAAAAACGATGCTCCCTTTCGTATACGACGAATTGCACAGGCCATATATTCTGATGATCAACTTCTAACGAGTTACGTGCGAGAACGTTCAATTAGAAACGTGTCTCCGTCGTAATTTCCAACAGAAATTGACTTTTTCTCATAAATCTGTAGCTCCCCAATGATGTTCACGTTCCTAAAAGCCAAATGAGTGTTCCGATCATGAGAAAAATATTCAAATCGACTAGACTTTTGACGCGATCCATATTCCCACCAGCGTAACTATATATACATAGTTATATAGCGAAGAATTTCTCGCTGCATCCGCTTCCGCACAGCGGGTCCATAGTGCTCGATCTCGCGAAAGACTCGTCCGCGTTTTCGCCCGCTCTATCGGTCCATGGCATAAAGCTCTCTTTTCCCCGATCACACTCTGCTACGCGAGAGAAAGAGTTTCAGCAGAGTCCGCTATATAACTCTCTTTATCCTCAGCCTCTCCTACTCTCTCGCTCCAACATTCTATAAATCTTTATTTCTCGCTCATTGGATTCTCGGGGGAGGGATACGATAGGATGCAGCCGTGTCGATTCCGCGGAGATCCGTGGGAGAACTCGACCAATTTCATGGCCGTTTACTGTCACGGTACGAGCCACGGTTCTTTGTTATTTTCTTCTTCGTGGCACCGTACTAATTGCATTAGTACAAGAAAACAACTGACAGGATTGAGGGAGCCGGTGTGACTTTTGATACACAAAGATTCAACTTCTCTTATCCCTCGGCCATTGTACAGATGATCGATCAACTTCCAACACCATTCCTTTATCGATTACCATCCCCGCGTTGAAATATCATCTCGTCGAATCTCCCAGTCGAATAAGGGTTGTCAGATTTAAAAAAAAAACACACACAAAATATTAAATTGCAATACACTTGGGAGATGGCCCGAAGAAATTGCTTAAAAGATTTTCTGCATTTTTCCCATTCCAAGAAGCTCATCGATCTTCAATCCCATAGCGATAAATCTCCTGGCTCCTGGACAAAAGAAAATGAAAATGGTGTCTCTATTACAGGCAACCCCAGCGAGCATCGGATACTAATCGATTCTCCAATGAAAAAACGAATAACTTCTCTCGCGTTATGCTGCTTTATCAAATTTAAAAAAAAAACATCCAACCCTCCAACGAGTCATTTGTCGACGCGACATTTTCAGTGATTCGTACTCTTCACTGAACCATCATTCGAGATCATTACGTAAAACACAAAAAAAAAAATTCGTCCATTTTTTTATAATTTATTCCCAATTCCAAAAACTTCGGGAAGAATTTCGGATTTCTACAACTTATTGGAATGTCGAGTCGGCTAATGCATATATTAATCTTATATTACGGTTATTTTACAGTCCGAAGCATACACCTCATAGCTATAGGTGTTTATGTACAGGTTTGTATATATAAATATACATATATGGAAAGCTTATTGTATACACGTGTATCCTGTGGCGTGGATGCCTGTTGGCTATAGTGCAACGGTGCAGCTCCGGTGTATATCAACTACTACATCGATTCTCTTCTTCTCCTTAGAACACTTCTCGTGTAATATCGATGATATATATTCCTGCACACGAACGTGGCTCGAAGATCGATACAGTCAGTTCTTTATACTCGTACCACGAAACATTTTCTACTTCTAAATAGTAATTATTAGCGGTAACGTTATTACGAGAAATCCTTTCACAACCCCGATGATCGTATCGTTATTCGAGAGATTTTCCAATCTTTTCTCCGTTTTTTTTTTTTTCTATTTCTTTTTATATTCTTATCGATAATTTTCGAACTTCCTGGATGGCATAATAAGCCACTGGGTGTGCAGCACATCGAGATCTTTGAAATACTCTCACTCATAGAATTTTTATTATCTATAAATGATTTTCAAAAGTTTATACGTTTGCCACCAGTCTGTTAGGCGGCGAATGATACTTTGATCGTTTTCGTAACAAACGAAGATCTTCCGTCAATATGATATTTAATTCCTAACCCACTCGACCAATCGCGGCGTTATTTATTTTGATTTTTCCAACAAAATTGATACGTCAGAATTCTTATCGCTAGTCTACACGTGAATGGGACCATTGTGCCTTCTCCTTAGTATCTCATTGAAGAAACGCATTGTATTAGCTGAAACATCCTGCTGGATATATAGCGGAGATCCTTCGAGATGCTCGTTTCTCGATGGCTCAATGTCGCATCGCGGCCTCAACATCAGATAGTAGTAATATCATGGTATGTTTACACGTATTTACTCATATATAAACTCTGTTGAAGGTGGTAAATACGTGCACAAGGTTTATTTATAAGGGGAGCAAAGATGTTCTTCTCGGTTCGTTTCTCAAGGCCGAGGAGAAACACGTGATCTGTGATTTGTATGTGTGCGTAGTGTGATGTCATCTTACGTCGTCGGGTTGTCGGGTCATCGATGTTGCGCGTATATGTAAGTTTTCATCTTCAATTAACCTTCGACTCGCATCGATGCCCCCACAGCTTGATCGCTCCGGATGTATATATGTGCATATCAAGAGACTCTTGGTAGAGTCTCGGTATATATGTATATAAATGTTTAACATGCGCAAGATCTCAAGGATACGCGCCCACCATCGTCGAGAACAATACCAATCTCCCTCTATCGTTTTATTCTTCATACTTTTGTTGCTTTTCTTCTTCTCCTTCTTCTTCTGCTTATTTCTATCTGCTATTTTTTCTTCGTCTTCCAACTTGGACTCGTCGATTTCTTCGTCCTCTTATGCTTTACCACTATTGCAACAGCGTGAGCTTGTGAGATCGTGCGCGCCGCCCTCTCATCACAGCCCCGAAGAAGAGGATCGCAACGTGGCATGATCGCGCGTTACAACCACGAGCCCTTCGCAACGCCCTCTATTCGTAAGCTCTTTTGCTAATCCATTTAAAAATCACTCCGATAAAATAAAATAATCGGGATTTCAATAATTCGAGAAAAATTACTCAACTTAATTAACACATGGCTGGAGTTTGTCAAGATTCTGAGGGCCAGAAACGTTCTCTTGATTCCAAATTCTAATCAAGATTTATGATTTATCATTTCTTCATGAATTTCATTCGTAAGAAGACTTCTTGATGAATAATGCAACTTCTATTATCTTCTGCCTGAGGAACTCTTCGAAACGATTTTCTGCTCAATAATCAATCATCGGGGAACAGTTCATTGATTTGATTTCAGGCAGGAAATCATTGAACTGTTATGATTCCTGCGAAATATTGTTTTCTGATGGTGGTTTCAATATATCTGCTTTTATTTAGGCGATTTCCTCCTTCGGTACGTCTCAGGTGGTCCGTGATAGTTGAAAGATGAGTAGGAAACGATGAAAATACTTCAATCAGAAGAACGGCTCGCTTAGGAGGCTGGAAAATAGGCTCTCTGGATATTTTTCATCGACAAGTAAAATAGTAAATGTATCTCTTGTGAAAAGAGACCAAGATAGAGAGAGAGAGAGATTCGAGGACGCAGTTCAGCCGAGACGACCACCGAGAACCCGAACACTATATCGACGAAGTATTCGTCCGTAATAACGTCGTCCCTTGTGCCAGGATGGTGACAAACGGATCCGAAGAAATTTCGAGCGGAACGGGGTTAGTAATTTTGCCAGGAGAGATGAATGGGTGAAAAAGTGTTTGCCGCTACCACGAATGGCTTTTACCGACATTTTATTTACTATTATATTCCTCTCGTGACAACGAAATCATTTACAGATACATTATTGTCCTTTTCGTTTTCATCCCCTTTTCGTCGTTGGTCTCTACGGAGGTGTCAGTCAAATGGACCCACATTTTATTTTTTATTCTCATTTTTTTTTTATTTTTTTATTTTTTTTTGTTTTATTATTACCGAGAACCAACGAACCGTTGAAATGTTTCATCCGACAGATGGAAGTGCCGAGCTATGAAACGCTTCGAAGCTACACCAGATTTAACGTTGTCCTCCAACCGGGACGACAATAATCCCCGCTATTATCGATGCAATCTCGGCAAGGTGATGAAAGAATGCGACGAAACTTCCAGCCAACCAGGGTCAGCGAGACCTTTCTTAACAAACGTTTTTTTTCTCCAACTAAAAATAGAATTCCCGGATTCATTAATTAAACTTTACTCTCGTACTAAGAAAGCTTGATTTCTCGAGTAAAATGATAAAAAAATACTTGAACAAACGTCGAGATTCGAAGTCTGATTTTTTTTGTTTTTCCAAAACTTTTAAGTTTTTTCAACATTTTTTTTTTTCTCCCTAGACGACAGTACCGATTTGCCAACAGCCATCAAGAGTCATCGGAAACTTCGATCTCAAATGTTTCAAACATCGATGACGGTGAGTTTGTTCTCCAGAAAAATGAAGCAACGACTCACTAGAAAAACAACGAGTCAATGAGAACGTTTCATCAACAGCATTTAACGCTGCATTACGAGGCGAATTATCTTTCGACGATGGGATCCAAATGATTTCCAGCTTGATTCAGACGCGTTACACCAGAATCAAGACTCTCGGTTTTCTCGCGATCAATGACATCAGAGCGTATTGGATCGCCACAGGTCGATCGTAGCTAATAACAAAATAGACAATTTTCTATAAGAAAAATAAAAGATCTAATTAGATTTTTTTAAATAACCAGCAACAAAACTCGCATCAAAATCATCGCAGAATTCATCATTTTATTCGACTTCCATTTTAGAGCAGATGGTACGAGTTACCACCGTGCCAAAGTGGTCAACAAATTGATCGGATATTATCTCATCTCGATTGCGATTTACATAATCGAGTTATCCTTCTGGACGAATGGAAAATTGTTTCGTCTACTTGCCGACCTCCTTATAAAACCTAGAGAGTCAGTACAAAATCATTTATTTACGTTTATAGAAATCTTGCAAATTTTAGTCGAAACAACAATCGCGTTACATCCACAATAGTTCTGACACGTCGTCAGGAAAAAAATTGAGTTTTTTCTCAAATAAATCAATCCAATAAACGCTTTTTATTCGAGACTCACGTTCTTTAATTTTACCTGACAAGAAACTGTAAAAATTCATACATTTATATATCATTTATACAGCAATGGCAAGAAAACCATATGATAGAGAAAAAAAAAAATAATAATGAAGAGGGTAAAAATATTAAGTCCTCGAGTATAGGGCCAGGTTTCACGCTCCATGCGCACCCTCATTATCCAGTGCAGTCTTCCCTCGCTACACATTCATATATATATATATATATATGCGCGTGTATAAATTTTCTATAGATATACGCATGTACATGTAAATGGATGTGTAGTTTCGCGCCTACCATCTTTTCTCTCCTACGATCATATATTTTCCTTTATCTTCGCATATACATCTTTTATTTCCATTTCCACACGCGCGCGCTTCCGCGATGCAATAATGATTGCTATCCTGTCCCTGCGTCGCGGAACTTTTTTTTTTTTTTTTTTATACATATGTTCCAAGTGGTGTATACGCGAATTGATAAACATTGGAAAAATGTTGCGAATGTTTCGTTTTAACTCTAAATAAATAAATGTTTTTGTGGAACTTTCAATTATATTCGTTCGTGTATTTATCTGATCGATATCCGTCACTAATTTCCATTATCCTCTCTAAACGACGATCAACGCAGAGTACGATAGGATCAAAATGACTTTAAATTCAATTTGCTTTCATTTGTTATTATTACAAAATAGAGTTTCGATTTAATTATACTTTTTGAGATTCGATAATGAATAATTCGATCAATCTTGCAGCAAAACTCGAACGCTGGTCGCAGTCTCCGTTGCAGCGATCTTCTTGCTAGTAGTTTATCTGCTCGGAGGTGAGGGAAATTTATTCGCATCATCGGTCTGCGAGCACTAGAAGAGATATATAGGCAAGAAATACTATAATAAGGACGGAGACATCGAAGAGAGGAAAAGAGAGAGAGAGAGAGAGAGAGGGAGCAAGAGAAAAACGTATTGCATTGATCGATTGATCGAGAATCAGAGGCAGCGAAACAGACACGCGAATCTCTTCACGTACAGTTCGATCAATCCCCTGACAAATAGATCCTCCCTGTGTGCACTCCAGAACTTTTGCACCGTGACGCGCTCCTCGACTTCTTCTCCCTCTTTACCCCTGGGGGAGGCAAATAAAACTCGATTATTGTATTTACGAACACGCGCGCACACAACTTTTCTCGTAATACCGCTATTCGATACAACCGACAATGCGTCTCAACGTCGTTTTACTGTACATGTAAATCCACAGTAATAAATAAAACATTTCGTTACCGTGCGTAAAGTACTTGAATTACTAGAATTTTCAAGGCCGAATACGAGTCATTGAACCCAGAATGAATGAAAGTATAGATGTATCGCTCGCGATAATAAAACGAAAGCAATAAATTTTTTTTTTTTTTCATCGAGTTTATAATTCCAACGATTATTCTTAAAGTTTTATTTTCAATACGAAAAAATCTCATGTCTCAGAATTATTATCGAAGATAATTCTGACTGAATATAAATATGATAAAATCCTTTGATTTTTCTATGAGTTTGAAAAACTTTCAAAGTTCTTTTGTATACTTCATTTTTTTTCGACTCTTCGTGAGCAATTGATTGAAAGCTTAATTTGCAAGTTTCACAAGTTTATTATTAAAATAATAAAAAGCTCGTAGAACTTGCAGGGTTGCAGCGATTTTGGTTCATGTTTAGCTCCACTTGAACTTCGCTAAGAACTTTATTGACCGAAAACACGTGAACTGATAACGAAATGATGATAGTACTTCACGAAACCGATTAAAATAATGTTGGTTCGAGAAAGTCTTCAATTTACTGATAAACAAACATTTTTTTTTTTCCTTTTTTTTCTTTTCAATTCCCTTACTGAGTGAAATTCTATGTATAAAGTTGAAATTCTTGTGTAATGGTCGTACAAATGTTTCTGAACAAAACTTAACACAGTTTATCGATAATCGTAAGGTAGTTTTAGAGACTCGTGCACGAGAACATCGAATTGCCTGAAATGCCTTGATAATGACATCCTATTTCGTCTATTTTCTTATTTCTTCAACACTTGTATGTATGTTTATGTTTATATCTGCATATAGAGAGTTACGCGGGGCAAAATGGACCCCCCCACGAAAGAATGGTAGTTTCTTATTACTCGAAAAAATGTACTTGTTTTATTTGATTTTGTCACTTGCCTGCCAAATGGTCAATCAATAGCTATGGAGTATGAAATAATTTTCATGAAAAATGATCATTCATCTCATAAGCTGCTGTCCATTTTACCCCCGTGCTCCATTTCGCCCCCAATGTCTTCTGAACAGTGCCATTTGTACAATTCAATAGGTAACACCCAACAGTGCAAAATGGTAGTTTACGAAGGCACGTAAAATAGTCCGTGGTAATAGCCAATGGGGAGCATTTGTGTACGTTGCGTGGTTGTATTTTTTCGAGGTAGATGCACTTTAGCGGTTACGTCATGCAGATCGTAAGCTATTCAAGAGCGTATTACATTCATCGAGAAGAATATATCTCGTGCTTAACCAGACATCATCGAGTAACGTTTTTCAAACGTCAAAACAACAAAATAAAACATCGTAGAAAGACGGATTTGAGAGAGTTTTTGAACTTACGAGCTCAGTCTTTAATAACACATACTCGAGTTATCGAGATGTTTGCCGCTGAATACGTGAGAGATTACGACTGCACGCGTGTGTATTTACCACTTGTGCGCAAGCTCTTTCGTATATATATGTATATGGTTGTTCAGCCTCACCAAACAGTATAATTATCGTAATAAAATACATAGTAGCTACGTTTTCCAACATTCATACGGTACTGTAACATCGCACGCACGTGGTTCGACCTTAACTCTCTTAGGATTGAGAAGATATGAGTGAGAGAGAGAGAGAGAGAGAGGGAAGAAGAAAGAATCGAAGAGTTTAGACTCTTTGTATATGAAAGACGAGCATTGCACATGCAGCAAGCTCGGTACGATCATGAAATCATCGTCCATCAACCAATCTCGTGACTTCATCGACGTTCCAAGTTTTTGTTTTTTTTTTTTGTTTTGTTTTAATTCTCTTAAAACCTCTTTAAAACTCCATTTGTTTCATGATTTTTTTTGTCCGCTGTTATTCCATCGTTAATTGCATTTGCACTTAATTAATTCTACAATCTTCGATCATAGACGATTGAAATCTTTTTAGGCCACGATAATGATATTCTTAAACTAGTCACGGAAATTCTTGTCTCGTAAATATTTAACGCGAACTCGCAAATTTAGCAGGGAACAATGATTTAGATAAAATCGTAGCTTCCCACGAAGATTTAACAAAAGTATACCGACGCACAGTGTTCGGGTAGTAAAAACTAATAAAAACCTCGGTATAGGAGAGAGAAAACAAAAAAAGTAATCAAATGAGACGATTTTTCTAGCGTAATTTATTCATCCATAAAAAAAAAGTCTCCTCGAAACAATAGATCAACAAAATAATTCGATACACTCATAAAGAGAGAATAATCGTTTTACAAACGTCTTGAAAAAAAATTCTACAAAATAAATATCCGAAAAAAGAAAAAGAAAAAAAAAAGAATGTTGCAATTTATGCCGGAACATCTTGGATTCTCAGGCCTCGTGTATATTTGCTTCGAATGACTCGTCGAAAGGGCGTGCAGAGATGAAGATGAGGAATACAAAGAGAGTAATAACAAAAGCCACGAGAAAAGAGCGGCGCAATCTCGAGGTATATAAACATAGAGAAAATAATGGGGCAAAATGGACCGAATAAAGAAAATGAAATGCAGCTGAACAAACGAATCGAAACGTCAATTCGTAGCTTTCAAAATTGCATTCAATCAGTTTCATCATTTCTCATGCCTTTTTTTTCTACCCAGCAACGTTTCAATGCCCTTTTAGCCAGCAATTTTCAACGTGGTCCATATTGCCCCAAACTCTCCTTAACAAGAGAGAAGGATCATTAACTCGATGAGGGAAATGTTAAGGAGTGTACGAATAATATTCATGGCTTACGATAAGAGAGGCCAAGTGCGTTTTAATACTGTCAGATCTTGAATCGTGCTCGAAATGGCTGAATTAACTCGTCTACGAAAGAAAAATATAAAAAAAAAGAAATAACAAAAAAAATAAATAAAAAAAGAGCGCAAAAACTCTGAGTTGAGTTATAGACGTGTGTACCTATAGCAGAAATGATAAAAGTGCTCGTTGTGGGCTGGACATGGAGTGTAAACTTGTGAAAGAGCCGAAGAACTCTGCCGCATACATCTATATATACATAGCTCTGCCACATAATAGATATTATGTACGAGATGCACGAGGATTATGCACCAACGAGCGAGGCAAGGCCATCAGAACTCCGACAAATATGTGCAGCTATATCTATACGTGGTACAACGCTTTCGGATCTCAACCACGAGTTCTACATACGTGCATATTTACATACACATAGATATATGTATATATTTTCACTCGAAGAACCCGTTTCGTAATAAACGGAAGTGGAGCGTTAAGAAGTTTCAATCAAACGCACTAATCTCGTTCTCCTCGGTATTTCCGGGATGCAATACGTTGACCTTTTCTTTCGGGGAATATTGTTCCGAGGATCTCTGACGTAAAAGGACAAAAAAAAAAAAAAGAAACAGACGAAAATGAACTTCTATTTTTACATCTTTTTTTTTTTGTGGTAAAGTTCGCATCGTTAGAAAGAAGCCAAAATTCGTTCTCCTATTTCTTTGTTTTCATGGTTTTCAAATTCCCAGCATTTTTTTTTCACTGCTTTTGACTCCGCGTTTTCACACAGGAGATCAAAAGATTTATATCGCCATTTTTGGGCATACTTTTGTATAGGAATTTTGTTACTTTTTAAGCCTGCAAACTTCATCATGATTCTGTGACCCAGTTACCAATCATTTTTGTCCACCATCTGCCATTTGATCTTTCAATGAGTTTTTCTTAACGAGACTCGTTTTGAGAATCGATCTTGATGGAGATGTTGAAGCGATCGATGTTTCAAGAGCATCTTTGTTTCTGTCACTAGATCTTTCCGTGCTTTCGTCCTCGTCTTCGTCGTAATCGCGATCATCATCCTCGTCAACGTCACTGTTGTTCAAACTCGATTTGCCACCGGGCTGATTCAATCTCACGGTTTTCCCACCGCTCCATCGACCTACCGCGACATCCGGTTTCAGTGTAACGTCTTTTGACCGATTCCCGATGATCGATCCGCGATGCTCCACGAGGTCGTTCCTACCGGTTTTTGAATTACCAGCGGAAGAGCCAAACTCCTCGAAAGCCAACCAAAGCTCACTGATCTTTTCGTTCATTCGCTTTCCAAGCTCCCGTCGTTGACTCTTCAATTCCGTTCTCACAATCTGCTCCGTTCGCCGAAAATCCTTGGTGCTTGACTCACGCAAACGCTTCAACAGATTTTCCTCCACCTGGAGCAACGCTTCGTTGCCGAGGAACGAACTGCTCCGCTTCATTTCCGTACATCGCTCTTCACGACTCCAATCGCTCAGACTCGGATCACCATTTTTTTTTACTTCTTCGTACCTGATGATTTGGCATTACGATATTTGACGAAGCTGAAACTTGCATCGTTGGATCGCAACGATTCTTCAAAATTCCCAAACTTTATCAAGCTACCAATATTTTTTAGACTCTTTTTTCAAACCCAAAAATCTACAGAATCAAACATGAATTCAAAAATTCTGGAGAAAGTGATTTTTTTCGTTGCGTTCCAACGATGGAATCTTCGAAGCATTTACTAGTCAGTGAAGAGGAACCTCATCGATGCTGTGATTCATCACCATTTCCTTAATTGATTCTTTCATTCGTACCGGGTATTAACTTCCTGACGAAGTTTATTCAAGTCCTCCTCGTGCAGCTTAACGATCTCGTCCCTCAAGCGATCCTCCCACTTGTCAATGTGCTTACACAACGTTGCGTAAGACTTTCTATTTCTTTTTTCAAGGTTCTCCAAATGGGTCTGAATCTTCTCGTAAACAAGTTTGGCATTGACCCTCTCTTTATCGTCTCGTGATTTTTCACGCTCCTCCATAATTTCGAACATACTTTTCATGTTCTCCGTTTGCCACTCTTTGAAGGTTATTTTGAGGCTCTCAGTTATTTCCTGCGTCAAATAATAAAAATTTTAAAAAAATAATGAAAGAAATTTTTGTTTTAATATTCAGAAAAATTGTATAAACATGATAAAAAAGAAAATGAATTTGAAGAGCTAAAATTTTGCCTGAGAATAGAGATCGCTGATTCTCGAGATTTCTTCATTGATTCTGAGTCTCTCGCGTTTTTGCCATTCCCCGAGATAGCCTTTGAGTCCATCATTCAATTTCTTGATCCACAATTCTAGATCAATTCTAAGATTTTCTCTCATAACATTTTTGTCATCCTCGTAACGTCTCGCCATTTTGCGACTTCGTACTTTTTCCGCGTCAAGCTGCTTTTTAAGATCGTAAACGTCTCTCTCGGATTTGACGAGTCTCGTTTTGAGCCAGTCCAAGGTCGTTGTAATATCGTTGAACTTTTCATCGCGATGAGCATCCGAGGACTCGATAACGTAGCTAGAAGGTGCAGACTTTGGTCGGCGATTCGTTCTCACTTTTTTTCTCAATGATACAAGCGAATTCTCTTCCGCGTCATTGGCAGCATTCTCAAGGTCATCATTCCCCGGAGTTTCAAGGGCATTGCCGCGGTAATTTTCCTCGTAGTAATAATCGACGTCACCGGAAGTGCTTTCACCGGTTACCGAAGAATCCTCCTCCTCCTCCTCCATCTCAAGTTCCTCTACTTCTTCTCCTTCATCTTCATCTTCCTCTTCCTCTTCCTCTTCGCTGTTTCTCTCATTGCTCGTTGCGGCGCTGCTATCGCAATATTGGCCCTTGTGATCGGAAGTGTTTCTAGCCGTGAGAAATGGCGGAGTCTCATCGAGTCTTTTATCCTTCGGTATTTCTTCCTCAAGATTGCCAATAAGCTGCTCGTAATCGTTGCGCAAACCAATTCGAAGATCGTAAGAGTACTTTTTCGGAGTGTTAACGTTCTCGTTATCATGGTTATTTGTGGCACTATCGCCCGAAGTATCGGAGGAATCAGTTTCTTCCTCTATCGGTGATAAAGCTGGTTTTCCTTTTGTCTGTTTTATTGCTGGTTTGATCAGTATCGATTTCGTACATTCTCCGGAGTTGTCGTCACAGATATGCGACAAAAGTTTCGAGTCTGCCGAAAAGAATTACGAATTTTTCAATATTCGATGATTTCAATAATTATTGATTAATCGAAGCAAACTTTGAATTATCGTCTGGCCCTTTCGAAGGGTTAATACGAAAGCTCATTTTTCTTCAAATCTTCCTATCCGCTAGTTGAATCTAACGATAAATGAATGAGCAAAGATCTTAATCGTTATACGATCGAAGCGGGAGAGTCAACGTTAAGATAAAAAGTCGAAGAATAAGCGCCCTTTATCGTGGTACCTTTTACACTTACCCATGACCCACGAACAGTTCTCGGTCCTGGCTCGTTAACTTTTCGCTTCCACGTCTGGCCGTATCCCGAATCGAATCTCCCGTGCCCTTTCTTACACCAAGGAAGAATCTCTCTCCGGGCATCTCTCGCGGGGGCATCGACTTCCACCACACAGTTGCTTTTGCCTCTTCCTTCGACTTTTCTCTTGTCGTTTCAAGTCTCTCTCGATATCTTTCTCTCTCTCTCTCTCTCTCTCTCTCTCTCTCTCTCTCTCTCTCTCTTCCGCCAATTCCTTCGATGGAAGGAAGCAAGAAAAGGAGACGAAGATTTTCTCTCGCCCGGAGAAGGAAGAGATGCCAGGCGAGAGTGAGGCGAATCGTGTTCTCTCGATGCTTAAGCGAGTTATTTTTATTGCGTTAAATGAAAGAAAAAACAAAAAAAAAAGAACAAAAAAGAAAAAATCCTGAAGAAAAAGAGGAAAGAGGAAGGAAAAAACGAAAGGGATGTGCGGAGAATCGACGACGTAGCGAAGAAACCCGCAGAGGTCGAGGCGCAAGAAGCTCTAATGCACCCGCGGGGGAATCCCCTTTCTTCTGATACAAACTTCGACACGCTGAGGGCGACACTGTTGCTTCCCCTAACCCTATACAGATATTCTTCTTTCCGTCACTCTACCGATCACAAAAAATCCCGCAATTTTCAATTCCGCTGACTTTGCACGGAAGTACGAGAGCGAAATCTCCTCCAACGAATTGAGACGTCTTTCACGCGAATAAGCGAGAGTCACACATACAACTTAACGTTTGTGGCATGCAGCAACTCTCTCCCTCTCTCTCTCTCTCTCTCTCTCTCCTTCTCCCTCTTTCTCCCTTTTTCTCACTCTCGACTTTGTACTTATGCCACGGATTTGACATGGTCAGCTGTTCGGCTGTCACGGACGCGCCAATATTTTATTTTCTTTCATTCTTTCTTGAATTGTAAAAATATTTAATAAAATAGAAAAAAAAAACAACATACGCCGCCCCTCGTTTAGCCTTCTCACTCTACCACTCGCCGTGACGTTCGCGAAAAACCCATTACAGCATCACCACCCATATTACGCTCTCCCTCCTCGCCCCGGAGAGAGATACAACGCTGCGATTTTGTTTCGTGAGAATTTCGCACGAACTTTTGCTTTTCTGTATATGACTACAATCTTCTTAGCGGTGTCGAGTGAGCGATTTACCTTTCCGCAAATCGCATTCACCAAAAAAACAAAACAAACATTTCAAAGTTTATAATTTTTTTAATATTTATCCGGTGCTTTGCATTCACAGGAGAATCCAACGTTCTCGTACGCTCGCAAATCTTAATACCAATTCAATGGTCAATTTGACTAAAGCCAAAATCGTTGATTTCGCTTAATCCAAAATGCACTTTTTTCCAATTTCAATTGCAGCAGATAAACGAAGCTTTATACGATGTTGAGTTCTGTGTCACTCAAAAAGGCCTGAATTTTTCGAGAATTCAACATTTTTCGGAAGAAACATTGATAATTTGCAAATTTATCGAGATGCAGACGTTGCGCGACTTCCTAATTGGGATCACCGGTTAACCACGTGACCCTGAACCTCGTCGTTTTTACGAACCGGAAGACGACAGGCTTTATTTTTATATTTTTTTTTGCATATGTGACCTCGCGTTAAAAAAGATCCACGTGAAAGATGAGAGAGTGACTTTGAACTCGTTATGAAATTCGCTGATAAAAATTTACGTGCGACGAAAAAGATTTCAACCAGTGAGCAAAGTGATGCGTTTTGTATCTATACATGCGTACGTTTTTTTTTTTTTTTTATTTTTTTTCACATGAGAAGCTTAAAACTGAATTAAATGATAAGCCGCACGATAGAACAATGCGATTTAAAATTACCGCAAGCGGCTTTGTGAAAAGGGAATTAAGAAGAAAGACAAGGCTCATTCGCCCTTTTTAATCAGCTCACCGGATCCCGATCCAGTTTACTTTCTCATTCAAAAAAAGAACTTAACATAATTCTTCGTAACTTTATTTCCCCGATAGATCTTCACGAAAGTAGCTGATTAGAATCGTCGAAAGAAGACAAGGCGATTGCACCAAACCAGAATGAAAAAAAAAAAAAAAAAAAAAAAAAAAAAACAAGAAAACAAATAAAACAGAAAAACATTTCATACGCTAGAGGCAATCGCGGTAGATTAATTTGAAAGATCAGAAGGTAAACTCTTTCGCGTACTTCCGGTGAATAAAGTTAAAACGCGAGAAAAAGCGTTAGAACGCGGGAGAAAATTTTAATTGAATGGTCGCGTAAGATGAGGATCGTGTTATGATGGCGAAGTATTAAACCGAAAGAGAGAGAGACGCAACGGGAGCATCATGACGTTACTATTTACTCCATTTTCCGAGTGCACGGCCGAATAGAATTCGTAGTGACAGGAGAAAAAAAATAAGGAACAAGAATTCCCGCGAACAACGAGAGACTCTTGTTCTCCGCTGTATAGGATCGCGAGCGAGAAAAAAAAAAAAAAAAAACTAAAGAAGGGGATAAAAATGAGAGAGAAAAAAAAGGAACGAGAACGGTAATACACCAACAACCAGAGCTCCGACGCGACTCCACAGAGCGTCGAGATTCACACGGTTATCGCAAACGCGCTCTCTTCTTAGCGGTCCTTCTTACTGTAGCGGTAGATCGGATGCCTCATTTACATACGCGTGGTAACCTCTCTCACTCCCTGCTTACCTTATACATATTATTTTTCTTTTCTTTTTCTTCATTCTTGTTAAGTATACGTGCGCACTCGAAACCGTTCATTTACAAAAATTCTCCCAAAAGTCGTATTCAAGTTCTAGCAGGTTCATCGTCTTCCAGAATTCTCATCTTCCTTTTCTCGTCCTCGCTTCTCGATTATCGAGTTGATAGACCTGATTTTCGGTACTTTTTTCGATCGAGTCGCTGATAACGAAATTTTGTTGAAACCTTCAAATATTTGATCGTGTCAACAAAGCTTTGTTTCGGTATAAAGAAGTTTTGTTGTGATATTCGAAATATTGTTGACTGAAGAAAAAAAAATGTTGTTTTCCGTAGAATTTCCTCGATGAAGATCAAGTCACCGGTATCGGATCACTTTGACCCGGGATGATAACTATTTTCGACTAAATAACGATGAACTTTTTTTCATAAAGATTGACCGGCCACTCGACCAGCTCCAGAAGATCCGTGCCATTTATCCTGGGTCATAAAGAATCGAGTATCAAGGTTCGTAGCTTTCGTAAGAAAATGGTAGTAAAATTTACGAAGTATTCGAAGAAAAGTTCTCGATCATTATTCTCTGAGATGCAAAAATCATCAGCAGTTCTCCTGTTCTTGATGAAGTTCAATGATACATTTACTCCACTGTTTTCTCACTAAATTGTACAAAATGATCGTCATTACCCAGCAACGATCGATTTTCATCAGCTATATATCTGTCTCGTAATTTACATTTTTTTTCTTCCGTTCGCAATAAGTCTTCCTGCAGGTGGCAGCAGCAGCAGCAGCACTCAGCTCTTGCATTACACAATATTCCAATTCCCGGATTGTTTACAGTTGGAAGTAATCGAAGTGCAAGGACGAGTCCGATATACCCTTGTGGGCAATCGATTTTACGGTGTCACGCAGACGCGATGCCGTAAGATCGAAAGCCTTCCATTAGCGCAACCAAGAAGACGAGATTCTGTTCTGCGAGACGAGACTCTTCGGAGATAGGAGAAGGAAAGAAGAATAAAAAAGAATCAACTACGAATAATGTTCGAGTACACGATGAGGCCGTGGGATTTATCTTAACGTTTAGATCGAAGAAGTTTTTAATTTAAATTAACAGTCACGCTCTATGCGTTTGAGCTTCGATCCGTTATTCTTGACAATTTTGTCGTGTCGAAAAGCGTATCGCGATACTCTGATATACGATTATTAATTCAGCTCAAGATTATGTGGTAATCGATCGTATCGACGATCTTAAGAGTGACTCTTAGTCAGACGTTTCGATTTTGATAAGTCATCAATGCTGTCTCTTCACTTTGTACTTAAATAGTTTAACACCGATGTTAAAAAATCAGCGCTCGTTACAACACTCATTATTACGAAACGTTTCTTCAACTGAGATCCAAGAGCAGCATAAATCTTCGCTCTTTGTTTTCTGTAAATCGTTCAATCTCCATCGAAGAAATAAGCGGACCGATGTGATGTTCATCCGGTTAATCGATTATGCAATGAGCGAAACGAGCGTTGAACTTCCCGCGGTTTGCAATCAATTCTTTAATAGCTTCTTTTTTCGTTTCTATATCCATCAGTGAAAATAATGAATTTGTTAATTTTTTAAGAAAAATATATTTTTCGAGCGTTTTCAAAATCGAAATACGGATTATTGGAAGCTCGTTTAAAAATGCCAAAATTCTGAAGTCATCAACCGAGAAAAAAAAAAAAAAAATCTTTTTTTTTTTTTTTTTGCATTAAATTGACACTCGTGAGACCGGTGGAAATTCCTTGGTCGTGGCTTAATAACTTTTGCAGAAAAGCCGATCATATCGCGATTTCACGCTCGCGCGATGAACCACGCGAACGTTTGTTTTTTCTCAAGCGCTACATTACCATCAGGAAAAACTGGCTATCGAGAATACCTCGGGGTATGCAGTAGCTGAAGCCTCAACATTTTGTATATATAGATCACGAAGTATTTAAGTGCAGCTCGTTAGCATTTAAATGGTAATAAAAACTCTGCTCATTTTTTTTTTCTCTTTATTCCTTGCCGATGTATTTATGGAGCAGGGAGAGACAAATTCAGGTTTCGATCCACCGTTTTCTCGACTCATCGGGTTTGCATTCCAAGAATAATTGCAACAATTCAAAAAGTTGCTCCAGTCATCAGTAAATCATTTTATCTTTAATTGTGTCGCTCATTGAATTGCCTTTAAAAAATAATTTTGTATCACACACTTTTCAACCGATTTCGTACCCCTTTTCAAGTGCAATGAAATGCATTGAAATCGAAGTCTTCGGATCAAAGGCTTGGTCTTCAAGTCCATTTATTCATCAAAGCGATTTCGAAGCCTCCACTTGTTTCCCTTCTCATTATTCTGGCGCAATGAAAAAGAAAAACGCAGTAAGCATAACGTTTTATTACACGTAAAATATTCTTAAAAAAAAAAAAAAAAAAAAATCAACGATTACCAGGAAAAGTTTATTCGACAACAGAGATTTCAATCAGGAACGAATGAAAGTGACTGCGAAATTCATAAAATTACGAACGAAGAGAGTCGAAAAATGGTATTTCTTCGAAGAAGCACATCCGTTTCGGGGAAAGAAGAGCAGACCGGTGAGCCACATAGTTTTTCGTCACAATCGAGATGCCATTGAGGCGAAGGCCTCGACATCACACTAGCCGGACGTTTAATTGTAAACAAAAAAAATAAATGAAAACTTGAAAACAAAAAGCATCAACGTTATCTCGAAGCCTCGAGGACGTTTCGGCTGTTGAACGAAAAACCCCTGGACCTTCGTCACGTCTTGAAGACTTTGGTACCAAGGTCGAAATAAGAAAAAGAAATTATGGATCAGAAATGGTATCCAAATGCTTTCGCTTCAGAGGACTCTCGTCTTCTCATTGCGAACGATAAAAAAGAACTCGTTGATTGTTCCACAGGAAGTAGAATCGGACGGTCTTGCATGCCCGAGCTTTGAGATCTTACCTCGTGATAACGAAGACGAGAACCAACGTCCAAACAAAACGATAGAAGGACGAGCATGTGGGTGAAGGCTCATATAGGGGCTCTCCAGGATGTGTCGAAAGTGAAACTCAAGGCCTTTTTACTAGACGTTTAAGCCTTTCTTATATATTACACTCATTCCCTGATCGTATTTAACACGTATCGAAAAAATTATGGGGCAAAATGGCACATCCGAGGTTGAATATTTAAATTTCATGTGAAAAAAAAATAAAAAAAAAAAAAAAAAAACATTAAAGCTCTGAACAAAACGTGACTCAAAGTCATTACGAGTCATCGCCAATTAGCCTCGGTTGCCATCGAGCTTCTTCGCGAACAGGTCGTTACTACCACGGGTCTTTATGACCCAGGCATCTATCCCTACTGACTCTCGAAAAAAATGGCTGCTATGCCTCAAATTTTTTTCTCAAACATCGAACAACCTCGCTGAACAAGCAAATGGTGCAGGAATCAAGATTTTAAAAAAATCGCGATTCGTTCAATCGCAGTTGAAAAAATTTGATGGAAACGCATCTCAATTTAGTCGTAGATCGAGGTTCTGATCCCTGGCCACTATGAACTAGTAGTATCACGAAGTTAATTATCGCTTTAAAGTCGTAAAGCTTGAACCAACTCTCCTTAACATTCCAAACACATGAATTGACAAGCCAGAAACTATTAAAATGTTTCCAGTTAATCTACGACTGATTTTTTTTTATTTTTTTATTTTTTTTTCATCATAAAAGACACTTTTAGAGGCTTATGACGGAAGGACAATGTCTTAAATCTATGAATATCAACTTGAGTACGTTTTAATCAGCTTTATACGCATGCACACTCTCGCTGTGTGTAACGTTACAATATATGCAACGAGTAACATCTGCAATGCTCTCATGTACCACGTATGAATTATGCCAACGTATATATGCGTTTAAAATCTTTAGTACCGAACGTGCCCCGTCATTGTTCATTTAGTTTGCAACTACTTGCAACTTCTTATTCTCGGTGCTCGCGAGCACAAGCTTTACTCGTACGCGCCCATTACACACCGCGGAAAACTGTTACTTCTGCAAATGCATGTACAACATGTACTGAATATATCCGTAATGTACAGTCTCTTATTCTAACTCGGACATGTGTAATATAGATCTTCCCATTATCGTTTATTCGTGAGCTGCATAACCAGCCACTTTTTATTCGTTTCAAACTTCTGTCATGTCCAACCATATTCCTTTTTCGACTGAAAGAATTTACGGATGACTTTACGTTTCATTCTGAGCTCGTTGTTGAAATTACCGTGATGCACCGGAGGAACGTGCGGCGCGCCAAGAATATTCACATTTCACATCCAAAAAAATATATCAAATTCATTTTTTTTTTTTTGGTTTTTTTACTTCCAAATATTGTTTTTGTATCAATTAATGGATTAATTCATTAAGGAGGTTGACTACACACAACAATGTTGCCATGTTAAAAGCATAGGAAAATTTGAAATGATTAGAATTTAATGAAATTTGGTGAGCATATTCTTTTGGATTAAATATAAATATACAAAATTTTTACGATTTTTCTTTTACATAGTTTTCGAGTAATTTAACACTAGAGTTCACTTCCGTAAGCATAGGATTCTGATATTTATAGGTATATCTTTTGCATATTGTATACTCCAATTATTCGACAACTATGTAGACGAAAAATTTGAAAAAATTTGTGTCATTGCATTTGATGCTAAAGAATGTTATCACTAAATTATATTAAATTCTTATCATATCGTCGGATGTAGCCACTCTCCTTAATTTTTCAAGAATTTGAAAACTCACATATCACATATCACATTTTACCATTTTGAGTGTATATTTTTTTTCTAATTATGTTTAGTAATTTGATTGAAAAATGGCTGAGATGCACTATGGAGTGTGCAAAAAATTATAAAAAATCGATGTTTTTATTTGATCACTTCTTGACATATGAAAAATAGAAAGAATAGCAAATTTTTATGTTTTTCACGCATTATTTGCGTCGGTTATTCTATCGAATGCTTTTCGAACCTGGCGAAGATTCTTCTCTGTTAAGCTCTACGAGACGCTGGTTTCTTCTCATTGTGTTGGGATTGTAATCATTTCGTGCTTCTTGGGATTGACGATAAGCCACCGATTGCGTGTACTGAGATATCTTTCAAAATGCACAAATTCATTATCCTCTAATGAACAATAAGTGCAGCTTTTTTTTTTTTTTTGCAATTAATCAATCACTAACCTGACGATAAAAATTTCCATAACCAACAGCTATGCCACTCGAAATCAAACCAATCAGCGCCGCTAAAAATGTCCGCTGAATCAAAAGTTTTGTTTCCTTTCCCAGTGACATATCGACTTATTCGCTGCTGAAAAATCGTTGCTCAAACTTCCAACTGTAGACTTTTTTAATTTACAGCTCAATTGATTTTTATTTGTAAACAAACTCGAGGAACAGCAGTGCGATACAATTTTTTAAAATTATTTCTCTCAATTTTTTTTTTTTTTTTAGTCGTAAGTGTCAATTTTACTTCAAAAACGTCATACTCAATCATTAGAAAAATAATATATTTTGTACAACCGTTCAACGACTCAACGAGCTGAACATACGAAATACATTTTTTTGTTTGTTTTTACTAACTAACCTTTCAACTTTGTTCATCAATTTTTTCACAGTTTTGTGCAATTCGCTCTTGTCCATGGAACATTATTATTTTTTTTTTATATAAACGAATAGCACAAATTTTTTCTTTTTATGCAGTCAGAACCATTTTTTTTTGTTGTGTGAAAATAAATACCGAATAAAAACTTTTTGCGACTTCTGTTCGATCGTATGAAGAAAAACGTAATAAAAGGTTTTTCTTTTCATTTTTCATTTTATTTGCTTACTTCAACGAATCATCGTAATAACTGCATTTCTTTTTACTTTTTAATTATAAAAAATATAAGAAAAAAAAAGTGCTTTAGATAATTATCCCATGCAGCCGTAAAATACTGATGCATCTCTTTTGAAATCTCGATAAGTGGCGCCACCTTACGGAACAATTTTAAAAGTCTGGAATATCGACGCAAGAGGCGCTGTCATCGGTTCGGGACATTTTCGAACGAAAAAATCGACGAGACGATAATTATTAATGTTATTCAATTTTGGATCAGAGTTTCGTAACATCGTAATTTCATATGGAAATACAGAAAGAAACGTCAACCTTTGAATATTGAAAATACTCTTTTTCAATGATAAAAATTTTGAAAAGTTACCAACACTCGTTTGCTTAGAATATTCTTTGAAGAATAATTAATCAAATTTTTTTTTCGTTATCTCAAGTGTCGTTCAATCAATTTTAATTTATTAAACAACTATCAGGCTACATCTTTCTGTCAAAAGATTCAATATCATGTGTCACAGAAACTTTGAAGCACGTGAAAAAATATAAAAAATTTTTCTCAACAATTTGTCTATAATTCGACTGCATTCGTCCCTATTTTTTCGGAAACGGCTAGATGTGCGTAATCAATCTTTAGTGAAGCGAATAAGTGGAGTTTGAAATTCCAAGTTTCCAAAAGTCCTCGAATTTGTCAATAATTTCCTTTTCGCGCCGGTTCTCAACCGATTTCAACGCTTCAATAGTGGTTTCGTCAATGAAAAAGTGTATAGAAAAAAAGCATGAGGAAATCAGCTGTTTGTTCCCATGGTGTGATGTATCGTGCACTCCGATGCAGCCGCACTCCTTACTTTGTGGTTTGTTAGGTTTGTTACGCCGATGCATCGAGGTTAGGTTGTTACGTCCGGTTATTGCGATAGCTTACGAAATATATTATCAGGGAAAATTGAAGTGAGGAAAAAGAAGAGACTCGATCACGTGAAAAATACGCAACAGTTAATGACAAATAGCTCAAGAAGAATCGCTCGATCAGTAATTCGCGACAATGTTTAGGCCAGCGAAAAATTTAGTTTCTACGATACAACGCGTGAAAGAATGTACGCCGCTTTTGAGATGCACCCGACAACTGTCAGAAGCTTTGGAATATGAATGTAATTTGAATATATAAACACTTTATCGACCGTTTTATTTTTTTTTATTTTTTAGGTTAAGTTTACTTTAGTTTAATGCCTTTTTAATCATTTTTTTTCTGCTTCAAGCCCCGATTACCGATGAATACAAAAGAGGACCGAGTGAGGGACGATCTCTGTATCTCGATGCCCAAGCCACCACACCAATGGTAAATCGATAAATAATTTTTACATTTTTTTTATTTGTAAAATACCAAGGTTTCAGTTCTTGTTTCGTTCGCATAAAATATCGAAATTTCTCAACGATTCGCGTATTATTTATTGTATATTGTATTTATTAAAAACAAAAACTATACAATTATACTGGTTAAAAATTCTAAAATCATTATAACTGCACAAAATTTCAACATACGAAAAATGATTGATGTCAGTTTTTTAAACGATTTCCATGCATTCTGAACTGAAAGTTATTAGAAGATTTTATTATTTTTACATATTACAGAATTTTTTTTTTTTTTCATATAAATTTAGGTCAATTCCTTGAGATTTTGAAATATTGTTGACTAATTGACATTTTGCCATTTAGTTTTCCAAATGAACTCTAATTTCCCAAAAAATACACTTATTTTTGGAAACAAAAATCTATGAAAATTCAAATAATCTTGAATTTTTTGATAAATATTTTTTTCACAAAGGTTCTAGAATGATCCGGGGACTTTTTTGAGATTCTGCGATTTGCAAAATTCTAAAACAGTTACATCAGTTTGTGAATTTTTTACTGTATTCATTTGTTGATTCTTTTTGAATTTGTGTCAATTTGTAATTTCTGAACAGACCGAACGACAATGAAATAAAAATGTAAAAAGCATGACTTTCTTGTACGAACAACAAAAATTTGTGAAATCACGAATAATCTGAAAATCGTTTATTCTTACAGGATCCAAGAGTGGTTGATAAAATGTTGCCGTACATGACAACCTTCCACGGGAACCCTCATTCCAGAACGCATATGTATGGTTGGGAATCCGAGGCAGCTGTCGAACATGCACGCAAGGTTTGTGCTCCGTGATAAATTATTTATGTTTTTGTGGATCGATCGATGTTCGATGAAACCTCAATTAAACGAATTCATATTTCGATCAGTCGTGAAAATCGGTTTTACATTTATTATAGCAAATCGCAGATTTGATCGGAGCAGACAAAAAGGAAATAATATTCACATCGGGAGCAACAGAATCTAATAATATAGCTGTAAAAGGAGTGGCAAGATTTTACAAAATGAACAAAAAACACATAATCACAACTCAAACAGTAAGAACAATCAAATTTTTTTCATTGTTAATGAAATTCACATATAAAATGATGTAACGATATTTTATAATTTCTCACAAACTTTTCAGGAACACAAGTGCGTATTGGATTCATGCAGAGCTCTACAAGCCGAAGGTTTCGAGGTCACTTATCTTCCGGTTATGTCAAACGGCCTCATAGATTTGGAGCAGCTCGAAGCTGCAATGAGACCTGACACATCTTTAGTTTCCATAATGGCAGTCAACAACGAAATTGGCGTTAAACAGCCGATAGAAGAAATTGGTGCATTGTGCAGGTCAATCCAATTGATAAATTCGTTTCTCATAAAAGTTTTCAATTTTCTAACACACACGACAGTAACCAAAAACAATTGAATAACACCTATTTATGAACAATGACGAAAAGTTTATATTTTTCGAATGAATACTCACTTATTTACAAACCAAACAAATTTTCATGAAGTTTTCGTTTTTACAGACGGAAGAAAATATTTTTCCACACGGACGCGGCTCAGGCGATTGGAAAAATGGAGATAGACGTTAACAAATTAAATATAGACTTAATGTCGATAAGCGGTCACAAATTGTACGGCCCCAAGGGTGTAGGGGCACTTTACGTTCGTAGAAGGCCGAGAGTACGTGTTGAAGCTATTCAAAGTGGAGGTGGACAAGAGAGAGGAATGCGAAGTGGAACTGTACCGTCTCCTCTTGCTGTTGGCCTCGGGGAAGCTTGCGAAATCGCCGGTCGAGAAATGGACGTAAGTACTTTGTACAAAAATGCATTAAAGAACAATTAGAAGAGTTGAAAATAAGTTCTTTGTTCTAAAATCATTTTGGGTTTTTAATCATCTTATATTTTAAAAATTTAGTACGACTGCAAACATATAAGTTTTCTATCGAATCATCTGATCAAAAAATTGGAGACGAATCTTACGGACATCGTACGAAACGGTGATCCTCATTCTTGGTATCCCGGCTGCGTGAATTTTTCATTCGCTTACGTCGAGGGCGAATCATTATTGATGGCGTTGAAAGATATTGCTCTCAGCAGTGGCTCCGCTTGTACGAGTGCGAGCCTCGAGCCAAGTTACGTTCTTAGAGCGATAGGAGCATCCGAGGATTTGGCTCATTCCAGTATAAGGTTCGATGAACAATTACAATGATGAATATTCATTAAAATTCATACACAAAAATGTAGAATTCAAAGGAGTTATAAAGTATTTTTTTTTTTTTTTTTTTCAATTTTTTATTATGGCAATTTGAAGTCGAGCTTAAACGACTCAACTTGAAGATAAAAATATCTAAAAGTACGTGATTCGAAAATGTCTGCTACGCGATATTACAATTGTTAGTGTAAAATTAGTAGTCGATAAATTGTATTTTCACCACTGAATGCGTCATTCAATTCGACGAGATTAGTAAGCACGTGAAAATTATCATGCATAGTTATATTAATTATTCAGAACGTCAACACAATACTTTGGGGAGAAAAATATTGTATTGAATATCAATTAATTTATCGCAGATTTGGAATCGGACGTTTCACGACACTCGAAGAAATCGATTACACAGCCGAAAATACAATTAATAATGTAAAACGTCTTCGTGAAATGAGGTAAGAAAATTAAACAGGAAATGGGTCATGGCGAGCTAAAAAGAGTTTTGTCTTTGCGCAGGAACTCTGAACTTCAAAATCTTTGAAAAATATTGAAAAAAACAATTATTTTTCTGTCATAGTCCTCTCTGGGAGATGGTCGAGGATGGAATCGATATCAAGACGATCAAATGGACTCAGCACTAGGGTTTGTTCGTTTTTTTTTTTCTACGAGATCAAATTTCCGGGAAAATTTTGTAGTTTAATGGTTTTCCAACTGTTTTTGAAAACTACGAAGTATATTTTAGACGATCATTGACGAGATCGACATCGCTGCATAGCTTTTCAGTTAATGAAAACCTATTCCATCTTCGTAAGAATAAATAATTCATGAAAATTCATTTCTTCGTTGATTATTTCTCTCCTTTCGTTGATAAATACAAAATTCCAAAAACTCTTGGTCACAATAATGGGCCCCTTTGATTTCAGCACATACACGCTGGATCTGCTGCTTCGTCGATGTACGAAATCTTGAAACGATCTTCGTCCATATCGTGAAGCCCCATTCTTGATCTATTCGCTTCTACCAAATGCTGGGCAATGTCTTCGAACATTTCATTTATTCCTTCACCAGTTTTGCACGAAGTTTTGTATGTCGCTGATATTAGATTATGGCATTGTTCGCTATAAACGAGAAAATAGATATTACCAAAAATGTTTTCCGAAAATCGAGATGTTTGCTTTTGCATAATGCATCTTTTGTTATTAAAAGAAAAAAAAGTTGCAGTCCATCAAACACAAAAGGAAGCCGTTAGAAGTGGGCAAAGAAAAATGTTGACATGCTTAATTTCTTCATAAATCAATTAATCTCAAATATAGAAAACAAAAAGAAAATAAAATTATTTCAGGATACTTTCCAGATTAGAAAAAATAAACGACTATTTTCTTACCAGAATTGTTCCATTTCTGCATCTGTTACTTGAGGGGTGTTATTATCAGCGTCGCTTTTATTGCCGCAAAGAAAAATCTTTGCGTTTTCAGCGTATGTCACAATGTCCAAAAGATGCTGAGACAGTAGATGAAACGACGTAGAATTGTCAAGCGCAAATACTAGAATAGCTGCTTCGGCAAATTTGTAGTAACTCGACGTTACAGATGCTACTCTTTCCATACCTCCGGTGTCCCACAATTGTAACTAAATTATCATAAAAACTTTAAATTTAATGGGAGACCTGTGTAAAATTGAAGAAAGTTATTTTTTTATTATAAATGTTAATATTTATTCACATTTTTTATGTATCGAACAAAAATAAGAGATTTACATTAACGTAAATTACGAGGTTTTTTATGATTGCAATGGAATTAGCATTAATCGTGAAATAAAAGATTGGAATGAAATGATTAAAATTTAAAAAACAGCGGTTGAAGCACAGAATCACGAGAGATAGTGACCGTAACGTTTATTGCCAATTTCAAGTGTTTGAGCCTCAAAGTGACAGCTCAACCTCAAAACCCTACTGCGTTATGAAGAACAAATATTTCTCGAATTATTCACGTATTCTTAACCTAAATCATCGAGGAAAGAGGAGAGAATAGAAAACCAAACCGTACGCGAATTCGCCTGTCATCGACGACATATTCCTTGTCAATGTTGTCAAGTCCGAGGGTCGATTTTCTGTCGCTGTTAGCGACAAAAGTATTATTAGCGAAACGTCTGAATATCGACGTTTTTCCGACACCGTATTCGCCGCACAATATAACCTTTTGCTCGGTAACTTTGACAGTTGCCATTTTCTTATTAAAAAAGTATCTTTCAAATTATATGGCACATAATATAAAAACAAGAAAAATATTTGGTGAAGCACCTCGTCGTGGCAATACACTGGTAATATGCAGTGTAAGAAATTAGCAAAATGTAAAAAAGTACATGAAGGATTTTCGTACACACATATCGGAGGGCAACACTGACAAATTCTTTTTTCCACTCGCCCTTCAATTGTATATGTATATAAAAACGACTCGACCCACACGCAGTTAATCGAGTTAAAACGCGATTACGAAAGAGCAATTAATTTCTTGGTTTCACGATCTAACGTAACGACTAGTGTTTTATGAGATCATCCTTATTAAACGTCATTATTCAGTCCTTATAATCAGAGATATTAGAAATCCTGTCTGGTGAGATACAGCGATGCGGCAAAACATGACGATAGAAAAAAAAACAAAACAATTCTCGTTCGATCACCAAGGACGAACTTGAATTCGGGCACGTGCGAACCTGGCGGCGAGATTTCCAGTTAAAGTCCTTCGTCTCCTAAATTTCTTTTTGAACATCAATATTGGTCCTCGTTATAAACAAAATAATGAGATTATTCGAAAAAATAACGTGACTTACCAAGATTATTAAGAAAAAAATTATACCATCGAATAAATGTCCAATCAATATAAATAATTTGCTGATGACGTTATTACTAGTCAAATAATTGAAATATGCCTGAAACGATTTTGAACACATTTATTTTCCCCGTAGGAAAATTTATCATCGGTCGGTACAGAAAAAAATCTATGAATGAGTCAAGCTGGAGACACGGTTTTTGACTGCAACTTTAAACTTCGAGTTTACTCGCAAAAATCAACAACAAAAACAACGTGGAAAGCGTGCATTGAACGTTTTCTTTGATATTGACCTACTGATGATCTCTGATTGATGCGTATTATTCAAGAAAAGAAAATGTATAGACAGTTTATGAATTTTTTTTGTCGTAGCCCATCGAAAAATAAGAGACACGTAGTTAATTATATCGGCTCGAAAGCGATTTTAAGGGAAGAAATAAAAGGAAATCATCCACCGGAAGTGTTGTCGAGACTTGTGATTGACATTTCGAATATCTCGTGCTACACTGACAATGAATGAAATTCGATTGACGGTCTTTTTTTTTACTATCAGCATTTTTATGCGTTGGGAAAACGAGAGAATAAAACGTTGTTGAATTTTTATAAAATATTACTGAACGAATATTCATACGGTAACAAAAATGTGATCGCTAAATATTGGCGAATGAATGTTCCTAGCTTGTTTGGTTTGTTTACATTCGTGGAGCCTCGACTCTGTGTTTACGTTTACGCGCTCTCGCGCTGCTTGGCCTGATAAGCCGTTCCGTAGCGGGGATAGTGGGGAGAGCTCACGCCGGGGCGGCGGGGCGACTGGAAGGGGCAAGCGCGAGAACTGGATCATGGGCGGGGCAACGACGGAGCGAGCGAGGGACTCGCGTTCATTCAGTCGCCCGCGGGCGCGGGACGCGGGGCGGGGCGGCGAGTAGCGCGCGTAGAGAGTTGCATAAGCATCGGTCGGCTAGTGCAATACCGCGTATTATCGTTCGTTGATTGCAACGAAATTGATAAAACAGAGTGCGGAATAAGAGTGGCGAAATTCTATTTGATCGGTCAGTTTTAACGACGAAAATCTTTATATAAAATACTTTAAATCGGTCTGAATTGTCGTTTAAACCAAATAAAAATACAACGATGGATAATGAAGAAACGGAAAATCATGATAAAATTTTTTATTTTATTATTATGAAAACCATCCAAATCTATAATTTTTACATAATTTTTTTATCGCGATTTCCGTTAATTAGAGCTTGAAAATATGCGCGATTTTTCGAAAATAAACAATACACGAAAATTAGAGCTTAAAAATATGCGCGATTTCTCGAAAACGAACCATGCACGAAAACGCTATGAAAAGAATATTAGGGTCGTAAAACACGATTCTCTCGTTTGTCAATCGTAATGAATTAAAAATTTTTTTTTCCTTCTGTCAATGAGTTTTCTTCTCGCAAGCGATATTCGACAAGTCGATAGGAAAGCCTCTTGCCCACGATATTATTTTTCGTGCTAAATTATAGGATGAATTATTTTGAATATTTGAGCGAATCACGATTAATGACATCGTGAGTAAGGGCTTTGAGTGACAGACAGCCTAGTGACGGCTGTGTTACAGTTTCGAAAATCGTGTGTATGCTCGCACGCACGCGTGTTCGCAAGCGGAGCTAAGATGCAACCATACATGCGAGTCGCGCAACGCAACGCAAAGCACCAAACGCACGCAAGCCGTAAAGCCATGGGATTGTCGGCAAGAATGACGGAACGAAAGCTATAAATCTACTCTGTAGTTTGCTGTTTCCGAACGCGATACAGTTTCTGTATCGCATATCGAAGTCGCGCAGGCAAGGTCCATGCATATAACCCGGATGCTGCAAACGGTCCACGCAACGCAATGCAAGCAAGGCATGTATAACCGCAGCTATTGTACAGCATTGCGAATAGTTTTTACTATCGCAATTGCTATAGTACAATAGAACGCAAGCGCCCGTGCACGCGTGCACCCACGTGAGCACGCACGATTTTCCACGAAACTGTGGCACAAGTTGCCATTACACTTTCTGTCACTCGTCGTTAACCTTATTCAATTGCTAAAAGATAATTCATTGACACAAGAGAAAAACATTTTTTGAGTCAGCGGACCAAAGAAACATTGAATGGATTTTTTTATTTCGTGCAAGAGTTCGTTGACGCGAAAATAAAAAAATCTTGACATCTTCGTCATTCGATTACTATCTCCGAAGTATAAAAAATGAAATGTGTGTTGTGAATTGTGAATCAGTGGATTTGAATTTTGAATTACGATGAACTATCGTTTTCAACGTTGGAAAAACGACGCTGCTGCTGCTGCTCGTCTAAATTCAAAATCATGGATCTGGAAAAAATCCAGTGGAAAGTAATCAACTGCAATGAGTGTCCTGTAACGGAAGTGGATATTAACTGTGCTGACTATTTCGCTAATGTGAACAATAATATTGATTTAAAATCAGTGCTATTGAATTCTGGATTACGGTGCGATTCGCGAGTGCAAAAAGTGTTTAAACTAATTTCACCGAAAAAAATGGAGTGTTGATCTACATCGGAAATGGATCTCAGCTGCCAAATTCTCGAACGCGGTTTTGCCAAAGGTAGGTTCATTATTGAGGAGGGGAACAAGACATCGACGAGTGAGTACATAATTCCATCATTTTTATTGGTTTTATTTCTGTGCATAGCAATTTTCAATATTAAACTGTTGGGCTTTCTTTAATTTTAACTATTATTCTTGAAAGAATTCGATTTCCATTTCAATCGTTGATCTTTAAAGGATAACACCTTTTTTAATTCCCGACTGCCCACTCGGGCAAAAGCCGGGAGTTATGCGTTTGACCGTGATCAGCTAATTTTCACGAATTTTTTGAGCAGAATGTTTGTTGAAACGCCATAACTAGATATTCACTCGCAACATCTGCGCCATACTTCACTCGGTTGGTTGTGACCGATTGGTTGTTGCTGTGACTGATTGGTTGATTGTGTTATTTTTTTATTTATTTATTATTTATTTATTTATTATTTATTATTAATTATTTATTTAATTATATTATTTATAATAATTAATTGAAAAATTATGAACTTCAAAAAGTGTGAAATAAAAAAATGTTTTGAAAAAACGTAAAAACTCCCGACTAAAAATAGTAGTAAACTTTAAAAAGTCTGAAATAATAAAAAATAGATATCGGGATTTTCGTCGGGAGATGTCTTTACTTCTTATTCAATGATTCGATTAGAGACATCTCCCGACGAAAATCCCGACATCTATTTCTTATTATTTCAAACTTTTAAAAGTTTACTACTATTTTTAGTCAGGAGTTTTTATGTTTTTTCAAAACATTTTTTTTCACTAACATAAATAAAGTTTATTCTACATTGTTTCCGACGAGTACGTGATATGCAGTAAATCACACTAAACATTTTTCTTACCACCTAGCAAAATTTATAAAAGCTCATTCATTTATAAAAGATATTTAACGATATTTACTTTTGCCAAAAAATTAATTAAACGTCACCTTATAAAAACTCACCTTTAAAAAGCTGTTTTCACGAGTGTTCTAGTTGAGTCATGGGACTTATGTAACAACATAACTTTAACAATGACCTTGAAAAAAATTTCGACTGACTTAATGACATAATAATTACAATTAAAATTGCAAAAAAGAGCTCGGAAGACCTATTGAAATTTTACTCTGTTGATGACACCAATAGTTATCTCATCTGCTTCCAGCAGTGTGGGATCTTATTTGTTCATTCGTGAAACTAAAACTTCGCGGTTTTGATTTCGCGAATGTACCGATAAACAGTGATCAACGTACAAAGTGAAATACCCTCATAACTTTTAATACATCTTGTTAGTGTTATCTTCTAAGCAGGTTATGTAATTTCATACGATCGACTACTTATCCATCCACATTAAATGTTTTCAGTTGTTCTACTCTTGCTCTTTCATTATTGTTTATCTTCGTTTCTTTCTTCAAAACACTTACATCGATATTTATTAGACTTTTTCATATAACATTTCGTACAATTCGTTTTTAATATTAAGATATATATTTATTTATCGCAATAGTTAAGTGTCTGTTTGTATGTGATTTTTTTTCGTGTTGTGAACAACGTAAAATGTGAGGGAAATGAACAGAATATTTAGAGTATGTGTATACATATACATATATATATATTAAATAACGATGGGGTGTCGTCCGTTTGTTTATCTTCAGAATAGTGCACATTCCATTCGTTTCTTTGTCCTCCATTGTTTTGTTTCATTTTGCCTCTCCTCGTATTTACGTGAGTGTATTCGTGTCTAAGTTATACGTTTAAATACGGAACTTTGGTTTCGTAAACAAAAGTATAACTTTTGCACACGTGGATTTTATATGTATATATAAATAATACATACATATAAATTTATATATAAATATAGGCGGAGGAGTCGATAATTTTTCGTCTCCTTTTTTTTTTTTAGTATCCTGCCAATTCTGCGAAGGTCGAGTCCATCTCGTCCGCCAGGGATTTGTATCTGTCCTTGTTGATTCCAAGCTCGTCTGCAATTCAATTGAATATATGTTCAGGCAATTGGGTCTCGATTTATTTCTAAAATGATTCTCGAAAGGATTTTTTTTTTATGGAGAATTATTTTATCGCAATTTTTCAGGAATTCGAAATTGTTAGGCTCGATTGGAAACATTTTTTTCATGATTATGAAATTTCTGTATGATTCGATGAACAATCTTAATTGTTAGTTGAAGATTGATCAATTGATCTTGGATCAATTTATCGATTTGTAGAATTATTTTTCATGGATATTGAGGAATTTCAATTGTAAAAAATATAATATTGAAGTAAACGAGTGTAGATTTGGTCAGATAGTCGACTCCTTTTTTTCAGGTAAATGGCAAACTCATCGGTCAGTGGTTGCGATGTTAAAATAGTCGGACATTGCTTAGAATTGGTAGTTAGTAATAGCCGAAGCTCGATTTCAATTGCTGCATTTGAGAATTTTAAATCGAAACCGTTGATCATCAATGGATTGGAAAAAAAAAAAAAAAATGTTTTTGTTCAAATAATTCTCGATTCGAATTGCAAAACTCGTGCAAACGTTTTTTTCCAAATGCAGCACTCGGTCGAAGATTGCATAGCGGAAAAAGTTGTTCATGCACTTTCAGGCTCTTGTACTGCTCGATTTTTTTTCTTCTTTTTTAACAAATTTCAACAATTTTTATATTATCTATTGGTTCTATGAAATTCTTTGTGCTAAATCTACGAGAAAAATATTGATAAAGTACGATTATTCGAAACGTTTTATTCTACCAACTATTTTGCTACCTTTTCGTTCAATCCTATTACAGAGAAGGGCTCTAAATGATGAAGAGATCAAAAAAAAAAATAAATAAATAAATAAAAATGAAAACCTGTCTACGGAATAAATTGATGAGAGCAAAAGTACCTGAAGTGCGAGAGCGTCGACGTAGCGAAGCTTTAAGCTCTTTCTTGTTAAAGTGTTGATAATAAATGAGCCACAAAAAAATCACGAACAAAACAACATTTATAGGGCAGGGAATACGCTTTTGTTTTTTTAAACTTTTCGTATTTTTTTTTTCTTTCTTCTGTCAAAAAATTGGAACAAATAAATCGTGGTTAATGTTATAGATTTGTCTTAGAAATCTGAATTTTGCTTTGGATTTTATTTAATAGGCGCTAAGCTCAGCAAATGTCGAATCCAAGTCGTCGCAAATTGCTTTGTGTTTCTCCTTCTGGTTGTACAAGTTGTCTGCAATGATTAATCGATTTTAAGCATATTAGCAACGATGAATTTTGAAATTTTTTTTTTTTTTCTCGATTTTCACTCTTCCTTTTTGATCATGCATTTACCATTTTTTGCTCACATCATTGTCACAGTTTTAATCACATTTTTATGCAATCAAACGAAAATACACTGCGAGACAAAAGATCCCTCAACTATTTTCGTTTTTCCTTCTTCTTTTTTTTTTGCTCGTGCAATTTCCATTAATTGTGCTCGTTTCATTGTTGCATTGCGTTAAATACATTCATACATAAAAAAAAAACGGTGTTGTACGAAGAAATAAAATTGATGAATAGAGTCGATTCGAGATCTTTGCTGCTGGCAACGAAATACTGACCTTCGAGCCTGTCAACCTCCTTCTGCAATTTCTTGACTGTCTTCTCCGCGAATTCGGCACGAGCCTCGGCCTCTTTCAGCTTGACGGTCAGAGTCTTCAGCTGACGTTTGAATTCCTCGACTCTTTGGTTTGCCTGAAATAAAGAAGATCCCGCGTTTTCAGATGAACCGTTTAAAGAGGCCCCCCCCATTGAATAGTGATTTTTTGAAATCATCGTGCTCGTACCTTTTCTTCGGACACTTCCAAAGATTTCAAGCTGTTACCAACGACCTTGAGTTCCTCTTCCAACTCCATGATCTTACTACAAATTCAAAAAACAATCAGTTTTTCTTTGTTACAAAAAAAAACTCGAGTTTAGCCTTCATTTTGTGTCGATAAAAAATTCCAACTGAATTCGAATGATCGTTGATGTTGATTTCATTTTTTTTTTTTTCTTTAATGCACAGAAATATTATTTTACCTTTATATTTGAATTAAAGTCCAATAATTATCGATTATAATTTTTTAAAAACGAAATAAAGTACAGAAATATCGCTGATACTCAAAGTTTCGTATTTTTTTTTTTTAACTGAAAAGAGGTGAAAAATAACTCACGCTTCTCCGGATTTGACACGGTCTTCAGCTACCTCGAGTTCGTCTTCAACGAAGGCCAGCTTGCGAGAAACTTCGTCAGATTTTCCGTCAGCATCTTCAGCAAGAAGACGGGCTTCCTTGAGCTGGTTCGTCAGCTGATCCATTCGTTCTTCATCTTGTTGAGCACGATTTTCCAATACTTTGCACATACTGCAAAATCCCGGTGTTAGAAATTCGATATTGTTGAAGGTTTATTAATTGGGAAATTATTTTGATATTTTTTTTTTTTCATTTTCTGCGATGAGTTTTTCGCTGGCTTACCGGCTCGACTCATCAGCAGCCTGAGAAGCCTCAGCGAGCTTGGTCGAAGCGGTGTTCGAACGTTCTTCCGAACGCTCAAGATCCTCCTCAATCAGCTGGACTTTTCTGTTCAAAGCAGCTACCTCGGACTCGGCCTAAAAAAATATCGTTGGATACAAAAATTAATTAATCCGTTAATCAATTATTTTCGAGACATTTTTTTGCGTTGCAATGAACTTTTTAAATCGGGAACGAAGTGCACGATTCATTGGAAAGTTTCTATTTATTTTTTGTTGATTCTAAAACTATTTTATTCAATTCGTTGGCGTGAAAAATGAAATAAAAAAAAAATTTCATGAGAAATTGCTTTCTGCGTATCGATTTTTCTGTCCGTTTAAAAATAAAAAATAATCATTTTAATCGAATTGATATGAATTCATATGAAAATTGAACGAACTCACGTTGGTAAGAGACTTTTCGCGTTCTTCGAGATCCTTGTTAGCCTGTTCAAGGTTACCCCTGTTGGTGACAAGATCGGCTTCGACTTGTTGCAACTTTTTGCGCAAATCACCAACTTCCTCGAGAACTTTGTCGGCTCTCATATTCGCCTCTTTCGCCTGACCTTCGCAGGTATCCGCTTTGTCCATCGCATTGTCCTTCTCAAGCTTCATCGCTTGCATCTTCTTCTTGATCGCGTCCATGGTGGCGGCTTTTTTTCGATGACTTTTCTCACGAAACTAACAAGTTTGCTGAAATTCGAAATGATTTTTACTAAACCTGAAGAATTCTCAGGATCTCGATACAATCGATCAACGAAATTATTAATTGGACAATGTTTTTTTTTATTTTTATTTTTTTTTATCAATTAACGACTCTTCGGTTGATCGGACAAGATAAAGAATTCGAGTCAACAATTTTTTGTGAGTTTCAACTTTTTCTTGTTCTAAATGAATCGATAAATATTCAATCAAAAAACGGAGATAATAAAATTCAGGAAAATTTTGATTGCAAGCTAAATCGACAAACTGTAAAAATGTTATTAAATTTAAAAAAAAACACACACACATACACACAAAAATCGTAAACTGCACACATTTGTTAAAATTCAAAATGAAATTAAGGTGCTCTGAATACGGACCTCATTTGAAACTTCTTTATATTTCTCATCGTGTTTTTTGAGCTTCGAAGTTCAATAAAAAATGTTCGATAACTATTTCGAGGTGTTTCGCAAAGTTTTATTCGCCAGTAGAGCGAAGAAAATCTCGTGATTCATCGCGGACTTCGAATCCGCTATATCGATGCCTTAATTTTAGAATAAACGAGGAATTCGGACGAAGGGAGAAACAGCGCGCATCACAAATCGTATATTTCTGCGTTTATATCGCATCCACGGTCAAATTTCCATACGCATAGAAACCGGAGAAAGTTGCAATAACTCTTTGTCAATAAAATTGACGAAAAATGTTAAATTTCTCACAATATTAATTCGGAATTCACGAATCGCGGTAATTCGATACGAGATTATTTCCAGAGCTCGAATTATCTCGAGACAGTTTTTCGGTTATTACATTTTTTTTATCATTTTTTTGTTCTTCCATCAAACGTAATATCGACCGATCCTTTCGTACATAAATAATTTGAAGAATGAATTGAAAACAAAAAAACTCGTCAATCTAAAGCAATTGGTATAGATTTTGATGGAAAAGTAAAAAAAAAATAATAATAATAATTTTCGACAAATTAATTATTCAGTTAGCGATGAACCGTTTCATTGGAGAGAGAAAGAGAGAGAGAGAGAGGCCACCATAGGAAGCGGGTATCCACGGAAATAGAATCTACCCAACGTTTTCTATTAATATCGTGTTCCCGAGGTTGGCCAACACCAGAGATTTCTCTGGCTAGGCCGATTTGACTGGAGGAAAGAGAGAGATGGATAGAAACTACAGAGATTTCTTTCACCGTCTCTCTTCCTCCCCTTCGTAACCCAGAAGTTCGAGCTTTACTTGGCCGCCAACGCCGGCCGACATTCGATCTAAGTGGTCGCTCTCTTTATTTATAGACTTTCCGAAAACTTTGCGAAACAACCCTCGAAAAGCTCGAAATCGTTTGAGACGAAATCCCAGACTTTGATAACGCAACATTTTTATTTAATCGAAGATTTTAACACCGAGAAAAAACCGTCTTTTTTTTCATTAAAAAAATTTTTTTTTTTTTTATCATATCAATTCGTAATTTTCGAGTTGCCAAATAATTCTCGCTAAAATAGTTTCGTGTAATTTTGGGAACGACGCCAGATTACCGTAACATTCCAACATCGGATCATTTTTCGTTGCCCAAAAAAGAGAAAAACACTAATTTATTAAGTCACTCCGGTTCCCGAGTCCGTTGACATTTTTCGGACGACCTGTTGACTCAATAACAATGAAATGTTACCGGGCATCAAGAGTTTTCTGAATGAAAACAATTGAAAAAATGTAATAATTGCTTAAAAAAAAATTTTTTTAAATTAAAAAAAATTAAAAACCTGAACAATCGTTTTGATACAGAGGTCAAGGTAAGTAGGAGGTCGGTTTATATTTTCAGTTGAAATAGTAAAAACTCTATAAAACTATAAAACTCAGGCAACAACGAAACATTGTGAAAAAAAAAATGGGTTAAACGTGTTAATTCGTCTACTTACGACATTCTAAAGCATAAAGCGATATAGCCAGACATAATGCACTGTTTTATTAGTTGCGTATGTTTTCACTAAGTCGTTGTTCCAAAGTGAAAAACTCGAGTTGTCAAAATTTCCCGTTGAATCTTCCAGGAGAGTTTTGTAAAAAGGCTCTGTAGTCTTCAGCGTTGCAGGAAACGGAGTTTCCGTCGTTGAGAGTCTCGTAGTTTCTTTTTTTTTTTCTTTCAACTTGGCCGAAACACTCGCGTGATATTTGTTTTTCCATTGTTGTGTTAGGAAAAAAATAAAACAGAAAACTTGAACTCTCGTTGATAAACACCCCTTATTGCGAATATCCAAAGTGAGCAGCAACGGCAGCAGCATCAGTAACAGCAGCGGGAAAAGCTCAATTTCAGCTCAAACTGCAGACACACGTCAAAAGCTTTTCTCTCTCGTTTTTTTTTTTTTTTTCTTTTTATTTTTTCTTCTATTTTCTTCATCGTACATTCCTCGACAATAAATCGACGAAATATAAGGATTTTTTTAATCTCACTATTAATGTGCTTTTTCAATGTAGAGAAAAAATGATGAAGAAGAGAAAAAAAAGATTGAAAAGTCGAGGAAATAATGATCTCTTGTTTTTCTTGCTTCTTTTCGTACTCGTTGTATAGCCAGAGAGGAAAAACACTTACCTACCCGAGCTAGCAGAGCGACGCGAGACGAGTGCCGTCCTGACTGCTGACGTGACGCCAAGCTCCCAAAAGTCGCGGGTGGGGAACCCAAAAATGGCGAGCCCCGAGCTTTTAAGCATCGCGGATATACTTCCAACATCGACCTGGGCACGTCATAAGACCGGTCCTAGTTTACAAACCCAGAGCGAGAAGATTAAGAGAAACTGGGGAAATATTTGAGAGAGAAATAGAGAAAGAAAAAGGAATAAAGAGGGAGAGAGAGAGAGAGAGTTAGAAATGAACGTTGGAAAAGAGGGGAAATATGATTTTATCGTGTTTATTTTTCACCCGTGATTCTTCAAGGTACGTCCCAAAATTTAAGCTTTTACGCCAATGCGAAGAGCTTGCAGACTCGTGGAGGGAAAACGCTTCCCCTAGCTTCAGCTTCGACTCATCGCTTCGAGAAATAAAAACAATAAAATAAAAAAAAAAACAACAGGCATTCTTCGGTTTGGGGTGGGGCGGGGACATGACTCTTGAATGTTCTTTGCGAAGTTTCGTGTGTCCGGCCGGAAATACGCTGGGGAGATACAAAAAAGGGTTGTTCAGCGTGAACCAATGAAAATTTTCGCGATACGACAAATTTTAGATTAAATTAATACAATTTTTGAAGGAAACGAAAAACTTTTTATTCGTCTGTTCTCAATAAAATTGTTTGAATGATATCCAGCGAAAAAAGTCTAATTATTTTCATAATTTTTATTTAAACTTCACGTAAACTCGTAATTTTAATGTTAAAATTATACGAAAATTATTCAAAAGTTGTATTTTTTATGTCTATGAATCGAATTTGTTAATGAACCAAAAGTCGAATATTGCAATGAATTTTTTCGGCGTGAATGAGCCGCATGAAAAATTGCAAGCTCTCTCGACGCTTTAAAAAAATTTTTTTCTTTTTTCAAAGTCGAAGATTTGCATGTGCTTCAATTTGGGGCGAAGATGATTCACGGATGGAAATAAACTCTCGAGGGAATAAGAAACGACCGAGCTGGAGAAATTATTGGGACACATGATCCTTGCAGCAAAAAATTCAAATTCCCAAACCGATCGAATTATCAACGAATTTTTCCTTAAAATCGATTCTTTTTTGTATTTCATCCCAATATTAGCCGACCACGATTCTTCGTGATGTAAAAGAAAAATAGAAATTATGCCGACGCGGGCTAAATAGTGCGACAAAATTTTCACAGATGGCGACACCGTGCACGTTTCAGTGATAGCGGAAAATCGAAAATTTACGCAGCCTGCTCCGAACAAACCTTCGGAATCTATTTATTTTTTTATTCATCTTCAGTTTCTATTTTTTGCCTCGAATTCTGTGAGAAGGAAAAAATGCAGAAACATTTCATTTTTTCACGTATCTCTTTATTCCTCTATCATTTCGGTTCTAATTCAAACGATTATTGGAAGAAAAAAAAACACAATGCACAAAACACATGAGGTGAGAATAAAAATCTGTGAAACTGCAATGTTCCGGGTGAAATACTTATGGAAATTCATAATTATTTCCGCTCGTAGTATTGTCGTTCATTTGATCAAATTCATCATTTTAAGCATATTTTTATCCTGGAAATACATCGAAACGGAAAAAAAATAACAATAATGACAATTAAAGCTGGAAGGATAAAAGTGGGAAAAAGTTGAAGTAAAATGTCCAGAAAATGATGTATCGAGATCAGCGATGTTTGATTTCTTTCAAATCAATTTTACGAATGATTGAAAGATCCGAACCGAAAGGACCATTTTCTATTATTTTCGTCCCTTTCCATTGGCTCTTGTTGCAAGTCAATCCGTCACAATTTAGTGGATCAAATTCCAATGTTTTTTTTATTTTTTTTTTTGTATACACGATCGTGATCCTTGAGCTATTAAATATTAATGTCGAACAAAGTTTGCGGATATGACGCCCGAGGTCCAATTTTGGTTTGCGGCCAATAAGAATCGGCATGCGTAACATTAGCGGCCTCTTCTCTCTTCGGTTGGCGTTCGCGAGCGCGTATTTCGTTTACCAGGGAAATGTGTCCCTCCCAAGAATAGGATTCGGTATAACGACACGGGAGAATCTATTTTTACATCCGTTTGTTAAACATATCGGATATACATATAGAAAAATAGGGGGAGAGAGGTGTAAAGAGTCGAAGAAAATAAGCGTCGTTGAATTATCGAGGGTTTCACGCTTTTTTTTTTTATTTATTTATCTGCATCTCTGTCCCGAAGATACTGAAATCCCGATGATCAGACATATTCGCGTAATTCCAATCGTAACCAGAAGGAAATTCATTTCGTCGATTGAGCTACAAAACCAATCAAACCTTGGCTGAACAAATTTTCTCTCTTCTCTCAACCTCGTGTCAAAAAATTATTCTCGCACGAAAGACTGATGTCAAAACATAATTTATTTTCTGTCACCGGTACAAAACTTCGGTGTAAACACCGTTTGTTTACTTCGTTTAGTCAACGGAACTAAATTTTCAATCGAGGAAACCCAGATTCAAAGTATTTCACCGAAATATGTGAGAAAAATGTATTTATCTGTAAACAAAAAAAAACCAAATTAAGAAATTTGATTTCGAAATAAAATGTAGAATTCTATTCTCATTGATAAATTTACGGACTATATTCGTATTTGGGCCGCACAAAATAGGGAGAAGCTTGACCTTTCTCCAGCGAAATCACTTTTCGTTAAACAATATTTACACATTTGACAGTATTTTTTAATTCATTATTGTAAATTCATTCGATCAAATGTTTATACGAATGAACATCACACAATGCGCTGTGGAGGCGTAACGAAAAGGAAACTTTTTATCATGGCTGATATCATTAGATAAATGAAATAAAATTTTTCGAAAAATAGAATTCATTTGAATTATAAAATGAATTTTTTATTTTTTTATCTCGTTTTACTGTTCCTGTTCCTGGGAGATCCCTTCAGAGCGGTGCCCTATAGCTACTTTTTCTTGATACCCTGCGGTGTCGAATTTGCACGAGGGCCAAGGGAAACTGTGAAAAACCCGAACGATACAGGCGGATATATTTTTACTCAGTTTGAGCTGATTGCAACCATCAGTGTGAATGTGAAAATGTATTTTTTGAACTAACAAAAACTGACTCATTTTTTTCGTAAAAAAAGTATTTTGATAAAAATTTATCGAAAAGTTGTTCAATATTTGTTCAAATTCGATTGGATATGAATGTTACAATTTTTTAATGAAAAAAATCTTCGTTAAAAAAAAAACAGTCGACGGCTATGCTCTACTTTCGTAGTTTTCAAGTATCGGTAGACCCTCAATGATAAATTGATTAAAGCTAAAGAATATAATTGCTTCTTGGAAAACTTGGATGAAAAAAAAAAAATTTTTTGAAAGTAAACCTACAGATTTGTTGACTGTTTTTCATTTTTTTTTTGCAAGTTCCGGTCATTATGAATGGGTATCGAACTTGCGAGTTAAAACCATTTTTTAAATACGCAAAATTTATGCAGTAAGAACAAATTAGTTTATACAGGACTTCAATCGAAGTTCCAATTTCTATTTTTTTTTTTTGTCATTTGAATTCAATTGTTTATCGATAATTAGTAATAATAGAAGATAAAATATATTTTCCGCCTTTTTAATCCTCGGTGCATGAGGAATAATTGGGTCGCTGATTGACCAGACTCTTTATAAATTGGTCAGTTTCGCGCAAACTCAAAACCTTGCCATAGAATCGTCGGACTGAGGAGCCATTGAGCAAGTTCACATTTCTCACAGTATCGTACTCAATATCCCACGCGAAACTTACAATTAGTGAAATTTAGTGTTGCACTTACCTGTCCTGTGATGCTGTGTATTTATTTTCCTAAAAATGTCTTCAGTGTGAAAAAAAAAACGATAATTCATTGATAAACAATTCAATCGATATTTCATTAACTCGAGAAAATATTGAACGAAGTAAAAATAAAAATGAATCAATGCAATAACAAGTTTCGAATATGCTGAACAAAACTTCACCGAATCAATCGTATTTTTTTTTTTTGTTGTATCAAATTGACAGGAAAAAAATTTCAGTTTGCAGCAATCTAGTGGCGATTGAAAATATTTGATTTTTGATTTTAAAAAATTATCGATTGGATATATTCAAAAAAATTGTTCTCCGTCTCTCGTCGATATATTTGTGTCTGTAAATTCCAGTTCTGCGTCGTGTGAGTGGGCGTGAAGACGTTAAAAAGAAGAAAAAAAAAAAAGATAACAGGTCTAAAGAATTTCTGGCACAGAAATTGAGGCCTGCTCCACTTTCGATTCGAGAGACAATTTTAGTAGGCGAAGATAAAAGAGAGAAAAAAATAGTAATAATAATAATACGAATAATAATAACGCTGAGAAATGATAAAAGTGCACATTCTTCTGTATTTATAAATGAGAGAGACACAAAATAGTTTTCAATTCCATTAAAAACTGTACCTAAATGTAAAGACAGAATAAAATTGTTTAAAACAAAAAAAAAAAAAAAAAAAAACAACGTTGGAAGTCGAATTCTTGGCATTGTTTTTCGACAATAAAACGTCAACGAAGTTTGACCGAATTAACAATTACGCAGATGTTTCGAGTCAACATAAAATGCATATTTTGCAAAAAAAAATTTTTCATCTTCACATGCGATTCAAACGAGTATATGAAAAACTTAGTAAATCACTTTCTATAATTTATTTTCGCCTTTGTATGATCAACATTTGACTCCATTTAAAAAAATTTCAAATCTTTACGAAGATCATCGATTCCACCCATAAACATACATGAAAATGTATGTAAATATGCTGCGGAGATATTTTTAATTTTTATTTTTATTTTTTAAGGTGTATTAGGCACTCGGCGACAAGAGGGTACAAAATAATAATCAAATACGTAAGAAGAAGCGTAATATTTTTTGAGAAATCGTGTGTCTCACCACCCTAAATTCCTCGTCATTTTTTTATCTGCACAAATTTTGAAAATTTCAGCAAAATTTCAACGTTCTTCCACGTGATCGATCGAACTTTTAACTTTTTGGGGCTATTGACTGTGAAACGCCGTTACCATACACTGACGTCACGAGAGACGTTATTGCATCATTAAATATCGACCTTTGGAATGTGAATAAGAAAAAAAAAAAAAATAATAATTTTTCCCTCGATTATCGTAATGCTTGATCACATTTCCAAATTTGGGACTCGACAGCAAGGAGCATCATCACGATGATTTATTATTCTGGAGTAGCAGAAAAGAGACAAGACTGAATGGAAACCCAAGATATATAATTGATATTCTCTTATAATAGCGTAAACTAAAAAATAGCAAAGTTTTTTTCTTCCTCTTCTAAGCGGGTGCGCTCGATAATAATAATATTAATAATAATACGAATACAAAAGCGGACGACTGAAGAAAATCCCTAGTGGATTCGTACTTATAAAATTTTTTTTTTTTTTTTTTTCGTAACTCGTTAAATCCACGAGGTAAAAATGCTTTTGGCTCTGGAGAATATTTGTTTTTATTTTTCTTTGTTTTTTGCTTTTATATCCGAAATATACGTCTCTCATTTTTTTTGTTTTGTTTTTATGGATGGGAGAGACGAAGCGAAAAAGACATGCGAAAATTTCGTTTGCACAATATAATTACTTAATTAAATATTGGAATGAAAGTTTCGTGGCAGAAAATTCTCGTTCTCATGTTTTCTCGGTTTTCTCTTTTTTTTTTTTTTTTTTTTTTTTTTGCGTTTCGAGTCAGTTTTTCTTGTAGCCTACGATACGATACTGTCCCGAGTGGAATGTTCGCCTTGCTCCCTCGAGACGAAATTGTGATGATTTGTTTTTTCGCAAGCGGTGAAGTGACGGATGAAGAAAAAAAAAAAAAAATAATAATAATTTGGACAATCGTACTTTCCACTGAGATACGCGCATCGACGAGATTAAGAATTTTTATGGAATTCTTGGACGACGGTGGTGAGGTTTTTTTGTATTTTTTTTTTTTTTTTTCAGCGTGAGGTGGCAGTGTCGATATTTTTCTCTGAGCGTGTGTACGTTTCTTTTTCTTTTTTTGTCTTTTTTTTTTGTTTAACGCCCCCCGACGAGCCTTCTTAATATCCGGCCAGGTCGGCGATTGTTTGATCCATCTCGTCGGCGATCGCTTTGTACTTACTGCGCTCGTTCGTCAGCTCGTCTGCAACGACAAAGGAATGGGGCAAATTTTATTAGTGGGTACGATTAATGTTAGTCGGACAGTGAATGAAAAACGATAAAAGGATGAATGGGATTTTTGTTTATGTGCTCGTGTAAAAAACGCGATTATCTTGGGATTTCTTTTCATAGGTTTTTCAGGTCAATTGATGAAAAAAATGACATAATTAGTAATTTTTTTAATGCTAATCCTTATATACGTGCAATATTCGTTCATCGGACGATTTTTCAAGATGCGGATGAATCAAACACGAGATTTTATATTTAAAAAATGAATCAGCAAAATTTGAGAAAAATTATTCCACGCTAAAAAATAAATTAAAACAAAACTCCAAATGTTTTTTTATCTAAAGAACTTGTCATAAATTTTACAATTTCCATTCGAATAATCATATACTTTCTATAAATTAGTTGTCGATTCTTGAATATTGAATTATAATCAATTTTATCACTTCAATATTTACGCAATGTTCAATATTTTTGTGAAACAATCATTAAATTATGAAAAATGAAAATTTTCATCGTAAGTTACACGAAACAACGTAATTATTTATCGATTCTAATTGCTGCTCATCGTCATGAATTTTTGAATAATAAATATACAAATGAAAACTGTTCAAATAAATATTGTTCCCTTCGACAATCGTAGACATTGCACTTAAAATATTTTGATTCACACAAGAGGAAGGTAAAAATAAATCACAGGAATAAACGTTAAGCGTATTCGTTTTTATCATAGATTAACTTTAATTACAATAGTACAAGTAAACATTTAACTGGCCCGTATCGGTGGGGCTGGATATCTTGTGACGCGTGTATGTAGTGTACGATTTGTGGTTTTTGGTATTTTACATATATATATATAGGACGTGTATATAAATCTGTTGATCAATCGAAGGCAAGAGTTGAAAAGTGATGATAAAATTCCATTTAGCCGACGAGCTCGGTGAAGGTGAGGTCCAGATCGTCGCAGATGTATTTGTACTTCTCTTTCTCGTGGACAAGTTCGTCTGAAATGAGAAGAAAAATTATTAGAAAATCTTGCAGCTTATCATTGGATTCGTGGTGTAAAAATGAAAATTAAATCAATTTGACTGATTTATATATTGTCCTTCGATAAAAAAAAAATCTGAACGTCCGTAGGTCATTTTTCTTTTTTGCATTAGAAGATTAATAAGCAAAAGCGTGGATTTAACTTACGGAAAAAGTTCGTTAGAGTAAGCAAAATCGAACAAAATTTAAAAGCACTCGTCAAAAAATCGAATGGTCGTTTATTGTTTCTCGACTTTTTTTTTCATTGCTCGTTCTTAAACTCCGTAGAGTTCTTCGAACGCATTGTCCAATCCGTCTCCAATCTCCTTGTATTTCTCCTTCTCGGCGACCATCTCATCTGCAATAAGTTTTCTTGTCATTATCCAAAAGCTCGAAGCGTTCACACTATGCTGGAATAAGCCGAGGAAGGTTTTTATCAAAATTATTTATTCGAAATAAGTCCAAACTTTTTTGTGCAGCCAATGAATATATTTTTAACGCAAAAATTCTCGAAGATTTGTGGAAATTCTCTTTCCCCCCCCATTTTTGACACTCAAATAAAAATTCTCGAATTTCCGATTGTAACACCAATTTCTTCAAACGAGATTTCATTGATGTTTTTATCATTTACTTTTTTTTATGTAGCCCAAGTAATTGTTTTCCGCATAATTAAGGATACAGGCAATTGAGGAAAACATAGGTAAGGAATCACAGTGTGAGACGCTCAATCAAATTCAGCTTAAAGCCAAAAAGTACATGCTGTTTTGTTCACATAATTTATTCACTTTTTTCATGAGTCTTCTTATCATAGTTTTCAAGTTTCGATTAAAAATTGAAAATGCATGGTTTTCTGGTTGAAAATTTTTCTATAACAGCAATGTTTAAAACTTCCCAGCATTGATTTTCCACGATAATAATTCCAAGAGATATGAACACATTGTTCAAGCAATATTTTCTCGACGAGATAACCAGACGATTTTTTTTTTTTTCATTTTGTAAAGAGAATTGAAGAAAAGATGAAAAAATTCCAAAGACTAGATTTTCGATGGAACGTTTTAAATTTCATATTAACGTTTGTAACGTTCCAGTGATGATTGAATTTTATCAGAATTTTTTTTAAAACGTCAACAACCACAATAGTCTCGCGTAACTTTCATAAATTTTTTGATTTTTTGATCGGTTACTAAGATCTGTAATGAAACTGCGTGTACATTTGGATTTGAGTTAAATTTTTAAATGGTTAAGAAATATTGAGAAAAAAACAAACACTTACTCACCGTGGCTTTTGGTATTTATACGTACCATTTCCTGCCTCGTTTCATGCGGTTACATCAAGATAAAAACAACAACGACAGCGACAAAGAAAACACACACACTTTTGGCATTTCGACGTTGTAAGTGTGGGTTACAAATAAAAAAACTTTGGCGAGATCATTCGTAATGTTAGATTTCAAACAGAATGGATTCGAGCGAGACTAGTGAAACAAAAAGAAACACAAACAAACGACACAACACTCGGGTTTACTGGTTTTCATCTTTCTTTTTTTTTTTTTTTTTTTCTTCCAAATGAAAATATATATTATAAACAGATTTATAATAATAGCAATATATAATAATTATTATTATTACAATGATATTAGTGTTATTTATCATTCCATTCGTTTTTTTTTTTTTTTTTTTTTTTTTTTCCATTAATTCTTAAGTAAATTAATCATCTAATTTATTCAACTGAAAATAAATTCATCCTCTTCCTCTCGTATTCTTTCTTTGTTTTTAATATTTTCTTTCGTTTCTTTCATACCAAAGGAAAAACAATAAAAATCGATAATCGAAACGTTGAATTGTGTATTTCGTGCTCGTATTTTATTCGCGAAGTTGTGGGCTAGGGGGAGGAAAGTTTTCTTATTTCGTACAGACTTTCGAAAATGTTTTTGCTGAGCCCTGATCCGCATCCTCAATTATTCTCGCGATTTGATATAATTTCATTATCAATATATATAAAAAAAAAGAAGAAAAAAAAAAACAAAAATTAATAACAATGAAAAAAGATAATTACGAGTGACGAATATCGATAAATTACATGCTGTGTTAATATTCTTATTCGGCAAAGTGATGAGGATTGAAAAATTGAAACTTCAGATACAGAAAAGGGCTCGAAACTCTTGATATTTTCATTTACTTCGAAAAAAATGAAAACGAAGAAAGTTCATTTTCAGAAAGTCGACGTTAAGTAGTAGATTTTGTTCCGATACTTTTCAGAAAAGAGGGTTCGGGGATTAATAATAATTTAAATAATGCGACATATTCGATGGAGGACGAATGCAATTCGATCTCATTCTCATTTCATCCTTCGTGTGATTCGTTTATGTATTTATCGTATTCGTTTCGGTCGTTAATTTTCATTTTATCGTTTTGTTTTCAATAACTTAAGTGAGGCAATGAGTGTTTGAGTTCGTCACTCTAAATGCAGAATCGTCGAAAAGATACAAGTGCTGGATCAGTGTATTTCTAATTGACGAATTGGCATTTATTTTTATTTTTATTTTTTTTATTTTTTCAATTTCCTGCATTTCTCCGTGCATTTCTCTCTCGATTTTTTTTAACGTTTTTTTATTTTTGTTTGTGCGCTACTCGGAAGACTCGAGTTGATTCGTATGTATTAGAGATATTTACAGGCGCAAGAAAGACTAATGAATTTAGAAAACAAAAAAAGAGTGCAATGGAGAATAAACAGTTTGTACTGACGAAAAAAAAAAAAAATGCTATTTGATCGTCGATTAATTGATAGGCCGGCTGTTTCGATTCAACAGTTTAAACACCGTTTGCAGCGGACTGCACTGCAGCACGATGCTTCAAATATTTCTACTCGACTCGAAAAATAATAAAGAAAAAAGGCCAATAGAAAACGTTTCTTCGTTTCGAACGTTCGTACAAAAATTATGTTCGTCGTGAAAAAAAAAAAACATTTTTTTTTTTCTCTCTGGAATGTCGACGAATTGAGAAGAGCACTCAAAGAATTACAAAAAAAAATAAAAAATAGAAAAAAATAAAAAAAAAACATTTCGATGTGACGCGAAAAGCAAACAAAGAGATCCTCGATCAAGGAAATTTTTTTTTTTTGACTCATCTATTCTCGCGAAACTATTGCCCCATTTTAGTATTCAGAGATTTGTTCATTCGTTTGAATTTTAATTATTCATCGTTCGCTCGATGATTTTCACTCACACATTTGATCCATTAAACTCGCAGACAAGCACACTTTAAGCAGTCATTCGCGCAAGAGGGTGGACGGTGGTTTATTAAGGGGCTATTCTCATGAATTTTTTATCTTGTTTTCGTTTGTTTAGAGCTAGTTGAGAGACCACATATTCTCGTATCGTTATACAGGCTGCACCACATGAAAGCTTGTCATATCTTTTCGTATGTTTATTTGTTTGTTTGTTTGTTTGTTTTTTTTGCATTATTGTTCTTTCTCTCTTTCGTATATTCCACCGGAAGTAACGACTTTTTGTTTGTACGTTCTACATGTTCTGGATGTCATGCAGCGTCGCTTCCATCTCCTCCTGGAGCAATTTGTTTTTCTCTCTCTCGGCGACGAGGTCGTCTGTAAATTACACTCGTTAGAGGCCACGCACTCGGGGGAAAAAAAAAAGAAAAAAAAAACGAAAGATAAACAACGAACAACACACACACGCACACGTACGCGCGGGCAAACAAACGGCAAAGATTGCTTTGGTTATGAAAAGGGCGTTTTGAGGCTTTTTTTTTTTTTGTTTTTTCTTTTTGTTAGTTCGCCAAACAAACTTTTGGTGAATTAGACGCGGCGCGTTTGTAACTGCAGTTTGTTTTTTCTCCTTCAACCTTTGAGTCAATGAAAAATCGAGTTTCGTCGCATTTTCTCTCAAGTTATTTAAAATTAATCGTCCGTTACGTGTTGGTCTACTTTGTTCTCTGATTCCAGGGAAAATATATTATTGACTTATGAAAAATGAAACGTTTGCCGCTATCGAGTCTCCGAAGATGGCTGACCTCGACGCTATCAGAGCCATCGAGAATTCTATTTCGTTCTCGCTTGGCTCTTTATTAATAGGCTTTGAGCTTATCGACGCTAATCTACTTTTTTTCTTCTCTCCCCTTCTTCCAACCTTCCCGCGTCTCTTCGATTGAGACGAGAAGAACGGAACAATGGTGAGATTATTTCCGGGAGAGTTGTAAAAGCTTCCAAATCTTTTTTATCTTTATCAGAATCGATGATTGCATTTTTTTTTTTGAATTATTTTTAAGTCGTGAGAACTCGTGAAATTGATGAATTAGAAAATAAGTTGTGCTGCGAGGTTTGAAACGAATAAAAAGAAAGAAAAAAAAAACAATGATATGAACTTTTGATCTTTTGAAAATAAATATTTTCGTCTAAAGCGTTGAAAAGGCTGTGAAAAATTCGCCATACTAGAGCAACCAAGTGGAAACTTTTGTTTATTCGATTGGACGAAAACGAATACCGACTATTCCGAAATTTCACTCGGTAGAGAGCTCGATGAATAAAAAAAATTGGATATTCGTCAAAAAGGTGTGAAAAATCAGTGGTCTGTGCGGTCGTGAATAAAAATAAAATAATGAAATGATAGATCGTTCAAAATTACGTACCCTCGAGCCTGTCGACCTCCTTCTGGAGCTTTTGCACCGATCTCTCAGCGAATTCAGCGCGGGCCTCAGCCTGTAAAAATTCACAAAAACAGATTAGCCGCCTGTTTTCCTATTCAAATTAGCCATTATTCGGATTAAAAGCGAATCACAGCAATCGATTTTCTAAAATAAATTATTAAATTCGTGCAAAACCAAATTTTACTCGTTTTTAGTAAATTCAAACTCGGGATATGATTTTTATTTTTAGGAGCTAAGAAACACTTCACTCTTTCGTACCTTTCGTATCGATGGGCAGTGTGAAATAAACGATCGTTGAGAGAAATTGATTTTTTTGACGATAACAAGTTAAAATAAAACGATTAATATTAAAGGAAGTTTATCAATTATTTTTTCAACGCTTCTTTTTAAATGAAATCTTGAAGACGTTTTTTTCGATCATTTTCAAAGAAATAAATACAAAAAAATGTTTATCTAATTTTTTTAAATGTAATTTAATCATTTGGAATAATGTATAGAGAAAAAAAAAACTGTTTTTCGATCGATCGATCAATATTTTTACCTCTTTCAACTGGCTGTCGAGTATCTTGACCTGTCCTTCGAAAGTTTCCTCCCTCTGTGTCGCCTGGTTTTAGTCAAACGAACAACAACAACGAAAAAGAGACAAAAAAAAAAGAAAATTCGTTAGTACAAAGCCATTACACAAGCGTTTTCAGACTCCGAAAAGTCTGAGAGACAAAAATAATTGTTTCTCGATTTTTGAATATCGTGTGGCAGTTGCAAAAATTCTAATTGAAATTCGATATTCACTCGCTGTTTTTATTTTTAGTCGAGTTAATTGTGTCGATCGAAATTTTAGTTTGTTTAAAATGGAGGATTTGGGGTCAAAGAACAAAAAAATCGTTTATATAACACGGCAAATCGAGCATAACAGGCACTCCCGAAGGATTTGTACCTCCTTGAGACGGTTGTTGAGGGTCTTAATTTGGTTCTTGTACTCCTCCTCACGTTGGTTCGCCTACGTACATTATTTCAACATTAAACTTTACTCGTGAAAAAAAAAAATTCAGATTTCATGAAATCCTGGGACATTATTTCCAACGTAATATTTATCGGTGACATAGATACGTAAAAAAAGTGAGAGTTCGATTTGATTTTCTTTTGGATAATTCGTTTGATAACGAAAAAAAAGTCACGATATTATTGACTTTTTGAATAACTGTTTTTTTTTTGTACCTTCTCCTCGGAGACCTCGAGGGATTTCAAGTTGTTGCCAACGACGCGAAGTTCTTCTTCCAGCTCGACGATTTTACTGGAATAAACAAACGAAAAAGATCGAATTAGAAAACTTGTCCTGTTGATTTTGAGGAAAAAATTCATTCCATCTTTCTTACACAATTGGGTGAATGGTTCACAGGATTTTAGAACTTGGATATTGGGCAGTTTTTATTCTACACGACAAAAATCATGCTGGAATTAAAAGAAATACGAAAAACGAGCACAACTACTTACGATTCGGACAATTCGGCCTTCTCCTCAGCACGTTCGAGGTCCCCTTCCATCATGACTAGCTTCCTGGCGACCTGCGATTAAACAGCCACACGTGTCATGCCAAAGCGAACGTAAAATCTTTTTTTTTTTTTTTTTTAAACAATCGTTTTTTCAAACTGTTTTCGTGCAAATACTAAAGTTAGGCTTCGAGTAAAGAAAAACGAGTGACGACAACATTTTCTTCTTGTTCTCCACGCAGTTTCCAGCTGGTGCACCTCCCGGTCGCAGTTGGTCCATGGCTTTTCGTTACAATAAAAAAAAAACTTTTCAATAAAACAAATGAGCTTTTGGATTAAAAATTGCTCCAAATTACGATAAAATAAAACTGCGCTTGGATACATCTGGGTTCACATGCAAGTGTGAATAATTGGATTTTTTTTTTTGTGGTATACTATTGGGACAAGGTACGACGACGATTAGCAGCCACAACAAAACGTAAAACTTGAATCGATCGAAAAGGAACGATGCTTACGACTCTCCAGCCTCGGCACGTTCCTCAGCACGCTCGAGATCAGCCTCAACCATGGCCAATTTACGGGCAACCTGTGTCAATTGATATACAGATGATAATATTTTCCTTTTTTTTTTTTGCTTCCCATTCAACAAGCTCCATTTAATTATTTTCACTCGATTTGCAAACTCGATTCAACCGTCGTTCACGTACGGTAACGACGAAACGAAATAAATTTTTTTTTTTTATTCCCGTTAAAATTTTTCTCTTTGACAAATTTTTCAAAATTTTTTACAAAATTTTTCTTCGATTTTCAAGATCAATTCTCGCCTGTAACGAAAATGATTAAATGACGAAACGAGCTAAACCGAATTTGCATATTTACTGAAATTAAAATTTTGAAAATTTGTGCAACTCGATCATCATTGATCGGGGAGCAAAAACTTTCGGTTGATCGTGAGTATCGTGCTTTTAGCGAGACTAAAAAATTTGAGAAATTGATTAACTCGAAATGAACTCGATACATCCGGTGAGACTCGATCGATTTTTTTCCATGAGCAGAAATTCTTTCAGCACGAATTCTCAAAATTGATTTTAACATCGAGCACGATGCTCAAGATTGTGTGTGAGTTTTACAGCGAAATAAGGCCATCGGGGTAGTCCACACTCTGGTTGCTGTTAGAGAAACTTAAAAAAAAAAAAAAAACACACACACACACGAAAGCAGTTGATGTCAGTTAGTGGATCCTCCGTCTCGAGATCCTGCGATTGAACCGAATTATTATAAAACAGAAGGAAAAAAAAAATGTTGAGTAAATCGAGGTGAAACGAAAAAAAAAAAGAGACAAATAATCAAATGACAAATCACGACGACGAAGCGTTGTTAAATTGGCTGGCACGTTCTATATCCTTTCCTGATTCATTTTTATCCTCGTAAATCTCCAAATATAATAAATCAAAGATTTTATTCGATCGATCGAATTTTCTATCGATTAGCAATATTACTTGCCTCCGTAGCTCGTTGTCCGCTATCACGAGAAGTACATGGATCGAATGATTCTTTATGAGTCGATAAGATTTCGAGAGTTTACCGGATTGATCGATTTACTTTTTGTTTTCATTTTCATTCCAAAACAAAACCGTTTCTCTTGCGTTGTGAAGCCTATCGTAAATCTATGAGTATTTTTTTTTTCTTTCACGCCCAATGTTCGATGAACGAATACGTGTGACAAATTGAGAAAAAAAAAAAAAAAAAAAAAGCACAACAGTTCGAATCACAAAGCTAATAAAGCTGTTCACGTTTTCGTCCCTAATCGATTAAAATTCAACAAATTTTGGCAACTTCGAGAACACTTTTTGAATCCCATTCCTCAATTGCTATTCATAAAAGTTTTTTTTTGTTTTTTTGATTATTTTGATTCTCGTCATTTCTCCTATTATTTATACTTTAAACTTTTAAAAATTACTATTAATTCGTAATATTAAAATAAAGTTCGTTAAATCGCGTTTGTATTCGGATTATCGAGATTGTCGTTGGGTTTCGTTCGGTCCGGACGACCCTAGTTCGTTGTCGATTAATAAAAATAAACGAAATACAATAAAATAACGTAAACGTAGGAGGCGAAAAACGCGATGTAAAATCCACTACAAAGATCCCGGAAACCGCGTTAACGATGAAACACGCGTTTGAATTATTTTCGTGCACAATCATAAGTAGCTCCAAATAATAATTGAATAATTCGTTCGAATAGTCCCGCCGTTCGGTTATACTTTTTTTCTTTTTTTTTTTCCATAATATTTCGCCACTAATACCCTAATTATTTAACTCGCAGCCTGATTTGCCTGTTTCAATCTAAACGAAGAAGAAACGTGTAAGTGAAAAATAAATTTTACACTTTGAAAAACACTAGAGCACCACTTTTCTTCGTTTCTTTTCCCCCCCTTCTTTTTGTTTTTCTCTTTCTCACCTATAAAAGACTTTACCCTTCACTTCCCTCTCTGTTTCCCCTTAAATTCGGGGATTGAGCTGATTTTTCGTTCGAAATTTCGCGATAAAAGCTTTCGTGCACAGCACCAAGCTCTCAGGTCGTTATTCACACGTGTCGATCACTAATTTTTCTTTTTTTTTTTTTCCTTTTTTTCGCTCCCAGCTTTTTGGCCAATGTATTCGTTTTTTTTTTTCTTTTTTTAAATCAATGGTCAAAACTTTGTTGTTTTTCTGTTCGCTAGGAGACGAAAGAATGCGACGTTTTTGTTGATGTTGTTGTTGTTGTTGTTGTTGTTTATCACCGAAAGAAAATTGGTTGATTTTGGATCGACAACGAGACTCGATGTCACGAGATCCATAAATAGCACAGCCGGTTATTGTAATTACGATAATGGTAACGCCCGATATATTGGAACGACACATTTTCAGCGAGCACACAGCGAGTTGTTAGGGTTAGGCACTTGACTAACGACTAGGAACCATCATCATCATCATTATCATAATTATCACTGCAGTCACGCTTGGTTTCTTTTTTTATTTGAATATTTTCTTTCGTCGAGGGATCTCGAACCTCATCGTATTTCTTGTCTGCTTCTTCAGCTAAGAATCGAGCCTCCTTGAGCTGATTCTCAAGAGCGTCCATACGCTCTTCGTCGGCCAAACTTCGGTTCTCGAGAATCTTGCGGGCTCTTTAATACATGTACAATCGAGAGAAACTTTCGATTAATTTCATTTTTATAACAAGTCTATTGAATAATAATAAATAAAAATAGTGAAAAAACATTTGGTCGAGAAACAAAAATCGATAGAAAATATAAAATTGCGCTCAAGGTCTCGACGTCCATGCGATTTGTTCTCGGCTCTGCTACTCGGCTCGTGATCTCATCTGTCAAAATTCTGTAAATATCGTAGTCAGCTATCGTTCGATGAAAAATTCTCGGTTCAAAAAATCGTTTTTTTTTTTTCATATTGAGAAAAGTTCTCAGTTGAAAAAATCGTTTTTTGTTGTTAGGATTAAATCGAGAATGAAATTTTTAAAGGCGAAAATGAATGAGACGAATGGTTTTTTTTTTTTTTTAAATCGAAATAATTTTTCATTCGATCGATCAGCTGATAAAGAATTTCGAAGAAAACGTTGTTTAATATTCGTCGCGGCGTGTGTGTGACCCACCTCCTCGTATTTTTTATCCGCCTCCTCGGCGATCAGCTTAGCTTGTGAGAGTTGTTGTTCCAATGACGAGACCCGATCGTCCTCCATGTTCGTACGATTTTCAAGGGTCTTGCGTATCCTATTGATATCGAATATTCATTTTCTGTCGTTCGTCACATCGAAAAGTCTCGAGAATTCAGAGAATTTACATCTTGAAATTGTATTTGGTGGCAAATTTCAACGACTTTGTATCATTTCGAAAAAATTATTTTTTATTCAATGATCTAACGAAACTCTATTTTTTTCATTCATTTATCAATTCGTTTGACAAGTCTTGTATTTTGGCTTTTAAAATCCAAAAAAGAAAAACAAAATAATATTTGGACTTTAAACGGAATAGAATTCGACGATAAAAAAAAAAATTTCATAATATTTCATCGATTCGTCTCAAGGCCAAAGATTAAATCGTTCAAATTCGTTCCACTATAAAAGTATACTTTTCCAACAAATACGATTCGTAATGAAATCGAAATTCAGACGAGTACCGAACTCTTTATATTTCAAGCTCAATGAGTTTTTTCAATGTCACGAACGCCAGCTAAAAACCGGAAACGATATTGTCGAGTTAACGAGGCCTGCGATAAGCTTTCACTCTCGTCAATAAGTCAACCGTGAAAATTCAGGCATTTTAATTAGAACATAAGTCTCGTCACTCTCGAAACTATCGTTTCCAGTCCAATCGAACAAATTGATTTTTTTTTTTTTTAATTCTTTTGCGATCATTGATTCGCTATTATTTTTTATTAATTGTTCGAGCGAATGAAGATTCGAAAAATTATTATTTCTTCCTGTCGACGATTCAGCGATTAAATTATTTATCGAATGCAAAAACAATGCGTCGACGTTCGCTCGCAACCTGCAACGATCAACCAACGGAAGTGGCCAAAGCGCAGCTTCCGGTGTGCCCAAAAATTCATTCAAAATCAGTCTATTCTTCGCGAATTTATTATCCGAATGAGAAAAATGAAAAAAGAAAAAAAAAAAAACACAAAACTAATCGAATAATTTCGCTTTCATCGAATCCTCATTCGCTCGACTGAATTTTTCAATCGTCGTCTCGAAGCTTGTGACGTTAAAAATCAACAAATTTAATAATCAAGGAGTTTTGGTACAGGCGATACAATGTTGCCATGCTAAACCATGTTAAAAAGACAAAAAATTTCAAAAAGTTAAGAATTTTATAAAATTTGGTCAACATATTCGTTTAGTGCCAAATCTGACGATACAAAATTTTTCAGATTTTTCTTCTACACGGTTATCGAGTAATTGAAGATCAAAGTTCACTTGTATAAGCATAGAGTTTCCATATATATAGGTATACACTTCGAGCATAAGAAATCTGCTTTAATGCATAATTATTCGATAAGTAGAAGAAAATTTTGAAAAAAATTGTCTTTTCGTACTTGATGTTGAAGAACATTATCACCAAATTTCATTAATTTCTTAACATTTTGCCTTTTGTACCGAAACTCCTTAAAAAATAAAAAAATAATGAAAACAAAAGAAAATCTAGTTTCGCTGGTTGCATTCTCACGACTCAAGCTTCGACACCACTTTTTTATTTCGATTATTTCGATTTCTCATTCACATCAACGACCAAGAATTCAATGTCTGAGAAGTAACAACGTCGAGTCTGTGCAACGAGTACGAAGACAGATAAACCGAGTCTCTTTGTTTACACGAGTCATTTCGAGCGATAAGTAATCGTGCTAGGAAAAGAAGAATAAAATGATATCACTGAATTGCTGGTCGTTGAAGGGTTTGATGACTGATAAAGCGAGATTGGTACAAAAGAATTCTGGCGAGTTGACTGAGTCATAGAAAGCCCGGATTTGACAGTTATGAAATAAAAAGAATTTTCTCTTTTTATCGAGCCAGAAGCAAGCTCGAAGAGAGCAAAATCGTAAAAACAATAAACGAGTTTACAAAAAGTATTTTTCGAATTTCAAAGAAAAAAAAAAGAAAACAAAAACGACTGGAAATTTATTTTCAAATATTTGCAGCATAAATCTCAATCGTAATAACGAAAAATCGGCACTAAAAATCCCTCTTTTTTTCCAATCTCCTTGACCAGTTTTTCCTAGATGAAACAAATGATTGAAATTCACAGGAAGATCGAGGAACGAGTTAAACTTGGGATTCATATCGAAACGTGAGTAATCTCGTGGAACATTCGTTCCAAACATCTGTCGTAGAGATAGATAAGAAGAAAGAGAGAGAGAGAGAGAGAGGGAGATCTGAGGCTCATAGAAACGCGACCTCGTCGTATCTCGGATTACGAAACACGTGGGTGCGAAATACGCCGATACGGTAGAACGTTGCTCAAACGTGAATCAGCCTCGTGTCTCGAAAGAGTGAGTAAAATAACGAAATTGAATACAGAGACGCGTCGATTGATCGGTAGATTGGTCGAGAGGGTCTCGACGACACAGCCATAGTAGTTCAGTCTCTCGTTTCTTGTCGTCGTCGTTGTTATTTTTGTTTGTTTGAGGGAACAAAATTTATTGACGATTTTCGTTAGCCAGGAAGCCTTAGAAGTAACTCTTTCGAATTTAGTCCAATAAAACGTGGACGTTGGAGTAAGAGTTGAAAGGATTGAAAAAGTCTGTAAAATGATGAGTTTTTTTTTTCGAATGTTGCTGAGAGTATTTCGGGTCAAACGTTGCCTCGGAAAAAAAAAGAATCGAAAAAAATTTTGGCCCCTAGGAGAAAACGTCGAATTAGTGTGTAAACCTCGAAGTTTTTCGAGTTTCTAACGAAGATTTTTCCGAGCTTTGCAAGAGCGGAGAAGGAAGAAAACGTTGAAAAAGTTTCGATGGAAGGTCAACGACTGCGCGAACGTGAGACGAAAATTGATCGGTTTCTTGGACAAGTTCGAAGCAGTGTTTAACTCGCTCATCATCGCCCGATCGTTTCTCAATTCCTTGTTTTTTTTTTTTCCATGAAACGAAAGATAAAAACAAGAGGATGTTCGAAGGCGAAACGAGTGGAATTTTCGAATTTTGCTTCTCACCGTTCGCTCTCATCGGCGGCTTGGGAAGCCTCAGCCAATTTGGCGGTGGCTGTGGCGAGACGTTCCTCGGACCTCTCGAGATCTTCCTCGAGCAACTGAATGCGACGGTTCAGGGCGGCGACCTCGGATTCGGCCTGAAACGAGTAAAAAAAAAATTAAACAATTAATAAATCATCGAATTTCAACAAATTCGTAGTGTTTTTAAACTAAAAATTCTTTGAAAAAAGAAAAAAAAAAATTGTTAACAATATCGTTATCGAAAACGTATAAAAATAGCGAGCTCGCAATTAGCGAGTGCCGTTTAACGGCCGAGCGAATAAAACGCTCCAGTACGTGATCGACGACCCACCCAAACATCGTCGAGCTGGAACGCCCCGTATTTTTCTCTCCTTTTACGTTTTTTTTTTTTTTTTTTTTTTTTTTCTTCATTTTCTTGGTCAATCGAAATCGAATGCAGACGCGTGTACACGCGTCATTGCTTTCAAGCGTTCCGGAGTACCGGAAATCCGTTGGCAATTACGCGCCACCGAGTTTCCGCATTCGTTTTGACGTTTATTTCCCAGGAGTTTGAAAAAGAAGAAAAAAAAAAAAAAAGCGAAATTTCTTTTTCATGGCTCACACGTTCCCTCGGCTAATTTGCATGATAATTCGAGAGACGGGAGTTCCCCTTTAAATCGAGGCAAATAAACGTGTCTGAACTGACACAACATTTGTCGCGGAACCGATAAAATTATCCGCAGTCTCTCATTCAACTTTTGTGGAGTAAACATTAGTACGCACTTAGATTCATCGATTTTTCCATTCGATCATTTGACAACTGTAAAAATAAAGCTCGTTCTCATATTTTGTTATAATCGCAAATTCAGTGGGCTCTCGGAAGCGTGTACGACGAGAGAGCATCAATCTGAGCGTTTCACGTTTTTAATTCGAATCCGCGAAACCGGAAGTGCACGCGATAACGGAACAAATCCCCACCGTTCGCTCGCGCCCGTTCAACCTCAATGGTTTATGTACGAGCGCGATCCGGGAAACGGGAACAGCGAAAAAAATAATAAAATTCCGTACAAATTTTTGAAATATTTTTTTTCTTCTTTCATTCATTAATAATCTTTCCAAAATTTGTCAATTTTTTTTCTTCATTTTTTTTCAAATTTATCCATTTTTCTTCATTTATTAATAATTTATCCAAAATTAAAATTTTATTTATTAATAATTTTTTCAATATTTATCAATCTCATTTTTATCAATTTTCAATAAAATTGATCATTTTCTTTTTTTTCATTATTAATTATTTGTCCAAAATTTATCAATTTTATTTATTAATAATTTTTTCAATATTTATCAATCTCATTTTTATCAATTTTCATAAAATTGATCATTTCCTTTTTTTTTCGTTATTAATTATTTGTCCAAAATTTGTCAATTTTATTTTTCATCGTTCAATAATTTTTAATAAGTCAATAAATTTTTTTATTATTCATTTCGATGAAATTCATCAATTTTTTTTTATCCATTGTTCAATCATTTTTTTCCGTTTTTTTTTTTTTCAATTTTGAACTGATCGAAATTTTTTCATAAATTCATGAAGCACGAGATCGAAGAATGCAATGAAATCGATGCAGGAGCGAAGTTACTAAAAAAAAATTTGCCAGAGATCGATTATTTTGACTAAAAAAATACCTAAAAATAACGATCATCATTTTTTTTTTCTATGTTTACGTAGCTTCGGGGGAGTGTCATCTAGTTTGTCCCACGTAACGACGATTTACGCAAGGCTTGTCTGTCGTGTATTAATGGCGCAATGATGCTCTCGTCTCTGTACATACGAGAATATAACGTGTTGCGCTCGGTAAGCTCGTGCAATTAGAGGCAATTTCCTCGAGAACACACGACGGCTCTAACAAACGCCCTGGAAGTTCAGCCACCTTTAATCAAGCTAGAATACGCACGTGAGACGATCGTTCTCAACGAGATTCGATTGAAAGGTCGAACAACAGCTGATCGACAGCTTTTTTCATTTTTTTCAATTCCCTTCCAAATTGGTATACACACTGAGAAAAAAAATTTGAAATTGTGACGAACAAATTAAATTTGTTGATTCAACAAAACTTTTGTTGATTCAACGATATTTTTGTCGTGGTGAGAAATTAAGTATTTGAATTAACCAAATTTCGTTCGGGTTAACAAATTTCATTTTGTTCGCTACGATTCGTTGAACCAACAAAAAAATTTGTTGAACCAATAGAACAAATGTCGAACCAACAAAAAATTTGTTGAATTTACGAATTCATTTTTCTCAGTGCAGTGCTCGAAGGTAACTGGCGAACAAATTTGTGAAGGTTGGATTCGAAGAGTGCAATTAATAAAATAATAAATGACGAATAAAAAAAATAAAAACTCTGATTCATGGGAAAATTGGTAAAATTATCAAAAAATTTGATTTTTCTCAAATTAAATTCTCGTCGAAATCAAATATTAAAAAAATAAATATTTAAGGAGGGTGTCTACGTACGACAATGTGATAAGAATTTAATAAAATTTAGTGATAACATTCTTTAGCATCAAATGCAATGACACAATTTTTTTCAAATTTTTCGTCTACATAGTTGTCGAATAATTGGAGTTTACAATATGCAAAAGACATACCTATATATATCAGAATCCTATGCTTACGGATGTAAACTCTAGTGTTAGATTACTCGAAAACTATGTAAAAGAAAAATCTTAAAAAATTTTTATATTCATATTTAATCCAAAAGAATATGCTCACCAAATTTCATTAAATTCTAATCATTTCGAATTTTCCTATGCTTTTAACATGGCAACATTGTTGTGTGTAACCAACCTCCTTAAGAAAAATCGAATAAAATTATTTTTAGAAAATATTTTTAAAAACGTTGAGAGTTCCTCGATAAAAATTGATTTTATTTGAGTCAGCTCGGAATGTGCTGATTCAACGACGTATTCGTTTCGACAGGTCGTTGTTATGAGAAATTAAATTTCCGCGTTTCGGCGTAACGCGCGAAACGACGATGGAGGGAGGAGCCTAAAAAAAAAAAAGTGGAAAAGTGCTGTCCCAGCCAAAATGCAAAGAAAGAATTTGTAACGACGCATTACAGCTCTGGAAAAAGAGGAGAAAAGCGAGAAAAACATGGTGGAGACAAGAGTGGAAGAATCAAAAAGTCAGACACAAAGGAATTGCGAATAAAAAATTGCGACAATGGAGAACGTCATTGGGGGAGGGGGGGGGGGGGGGGGGGGGGGGGGATAGATGCACTTTTGAGTTGAGGGATAAAAACATCTTGAAAGAGAAGTTGAAAAAAAAATGAAGAAGAAAATGAGATGAAAGAAACGAGCAGACGAGCAGCGGAGAGTCAAGCATTTTTTCGTCAAAGATTTTGCACTCGTTGAAGAGCGGGAATAACGAAAGAACGAGCAAGAGAGAGAGAGAGAGAGAGAGAGAGAGAGAGAGAGAGAGAAGTTCCCCTTTCCGGAAGTTTTAATCAGTTGCTTCACAACAGCGAGACTCGCGCGCAAATATTGCATTGAAGAAAAAAAAAAAAATTATGTTTTTATGATGCTCGAACAAAGATGCCATTTTCGTAGGTAGCTTTATAAAAGTCGCCAGTTTTTATGATTCTTTAAAACGTAAACGTGCCTTAAGAAACTCGAGAAGAAGACGCTCGTCACTTTCACCTTGAGAATTGAATTGTAAATATACGATTCCCATCGGTGAAAACACTCTTCGATCGTTTCTTGATATAATAATAATAAAGAAAAAACAGAGTTTTATAAAAGTTTGACTTTTACGCTCTCCAAGAAAATCCGGTTTCGTCAATAACGCTCATTTTTTCCACACTTTTTATTATTATTTTCATTCGTTTATTATCTCGTTTCTGTATCGTTGCGATAGAATCAAAGGAGGCAATAAAATGAAGTGTGATCGATGTCATCCCAACAGTGAAAACAATCATTGAAAAAAAAAGAATAAAAAAAATAAAAAAAACAACTGAAATGAATTATTTTAATAAAAATTCTTTTCAAATTTTTCTCACGAATTTCGACTAACTATTCGTCCCAAAATACCGTCGTAATCTCGCGAAAAAATTCCGATCGAATGATTTTTCATTTCGCTGCTTTTTTTGTTTTTGTCGACACGAAGCAAAAAAATCGAGGAAGCTTTCAATAAGTGGTGAGCTGTCCACGAATACAGCGAACTTTACGAGGCTCTGCTCAATTGATAAATAAAAAGAGAAAAAAAAAAAAAAAAAACACGACGACTGATTCGCGAGGAGATAAATCGGGCGATTATCCAAAAGTTTTTTGTTATCGCGTTTAAAGACTCTGCTTGAAATCGTTTCCATCGTAATTAGACATTCCCGCCTCGTTCTGGTCATTACGTCATTTACTTTTTTTTTTCCACGATTAGAGAAAATGAGCTCAAACCGAGTAAGAAAAAAAAAAGAAGAAGATTAAGTGGTAAGTAATCGCCCCGTGCGAGCTCAAGGTCAAAGCCTACATTTTTGACCAATTAGCATCGCCCTCTCGATAATCCTCTCGTTTTTTTTTTATTATCCGTAAAATCTTCCACTCGATTTATAAATTATTCGAGTTTCATAATTTTATAAATTTGACTTTCGTTCACTCGGTTGACCGAATTAACCGTCTTCTCTTCGACGAAAATCCACGTAAAAATCGTGAAAGAAAAAAAAAAGAACTTGAAGGCTTGAAAATAAAAAAATACTAACGGATTTCCTCGGTTTTAGTGAAAGAGAATCGAGCCCACGCTCCTGTCGACGCAGCACGTGTTTTTAACTCTCATAAACTGTTCGCTCCTACAATCAATATTCTTCCTGAGTCGGTATGATTCTTTTAACGAATGATTCAACTCGAGAATCGATGAAAATGATGTCATTGTAAAAACAAAGATTTATGGAAAAAAAAAAATTCATCCGTGACTGTATTTGGAGATAAAGCTCTGAATCAAGGTGTCAAAATTTCGAGGAAACATGATTTTATTGAAAAATAAAACGAAATTAATCTCGAAAAAGTCATCAAAGTTTCATCATTTTGCCGGATACTCGAGGAGATTTTGTCAATTATTTATAAATCTAATACTGATCTGTCAAAAAAAAAGAAAAGAAAAAATTAAAAAACAAGTTGCTGCACTATCGAAATTTAATTTTTCATGATAATTAAAAAGTCAGACGTAAAAACGCCTTTCCGTGAAACATTAATGATGTTCGTAATTATGATTCCTCGATCGACGACTTCGAGGGTAGCTATGAAGCAAAGGGACGAAGAAGGGAATTTACGAAAGCAGAGAGATAGAGAGAGAGAGTGAGACTTTGTTCGTACGTACGTTAATGCACGCGGCTGCACGAGAGCTCTCGACATCGCGATTTTATCTCTGTTTTTTAGATGCTTTGAAAGTATTCGAAAGCACGAAAATTCCGAGAAAGAGAGAAATTCTATTAAGTAAATGGAAAATGATAAAAGTTTGAGAGAAACAAGCGGGGTTGGAGAATTCTTAGAAAAATGTAAAAATCAGTAAAGAAGAGAGACAAAAATAACGAATAACGAACGGAAAAAAAACAAAGATGGACGAATGAAGAGTCGAGAGAGAGAGAGAGCGATAGAGAAAGAGCCGGCTTTTCGGTTGGCGATGTTAGGGGGGGGGTCGAGTAAATAGGTAAAAAGAATGCGAAGTCTGGAGAGAGAAAAGAGAGAGAGAAACAGGTGCCCCTCCCGGCTTCACCGAGTCGGAGGCGGGGGAGAGAGCGAGAGAGAGACTCCAGCTTGACGACCAGAGAGTTCTGACACGCACGATCGATCCCTATAACACGAAAGAGAGCCGTAGACGCCGGCTTTTTCGAAAAACACGTCTCCGTTTATTATTCCATGAGACTTAAAAAAAAAAAAGAAAAAACACACACATACTCGAAACTTTTCGTACGTTAAAACAAATAAAGCGACGGTTGTCAATGATGACGATATATCGGGACCGGGGGAGGGGGAAAAGAGAGACGATTTTTCGTCACAATCGACGTGTCCCCGGAGGAACGTGTTTTGCAAGAAAAATCGTCTCCTCGCGAGTAGCAGCCGAGTCGTCGTTGAGCGAGACACGAAATGGATGGTCTTTGGAGAGCGACGAGAGAGAGAGAGAGAGAGAGAGGGAGGGAGGAGAACAAGAGTGGAATGTGCGGTGAAGGGGTTTTTTTTTTTTACGTGCGGTAAATTTTACGTTTGACCGACCCGCGAAAATGTCAAGAAATTCTATTGCTTTTGACATTATTCACAGAAAAAATGATCGATTTCAACACGCGGCTAAACTCGCAGCCGGGTTTACAAGAAATCGCAATTTTCCATGGGATTTTCTACCCGCAAAACACTCATATCCGATTAAGGCAGCTTTTCTTTCAAGAGGAAATGAGAACTGTAATGTTTTTTTTTGTTTTTAAGGCAAACTCACTTCCTCGCGTCGCAACGCTTCAACCTGCAACCGCCTCTGATACTCGTCACATTCGTCCTTGTATTTCTCCATTTCCTCCTTAGTCTGACGCATTTTCTTCTTAAGCATATCGAGTATATTGCCCTGTACTTGGGTCGTCATTTTGTTTAATTTTATGGCGGGTCCTTGTCTCTTTAATATTTGACACGTTAACAACGTCACTGAACCCTTGTCGCGTTTCTTTTATCTTATGATTTCCACCTCGACCAAATAAAACGTACAAACGTATATATATAAATATATATGTATGTATTTATATGTACAGGAATGTATTGTTAGGAGGAACAAAACAAAACACTAAAATTTGGCAGCTCGAGCCCACGGGGTGTATGAAGGTTTTTTAAAAAAAGATTTTTTTTTCCGTTCGAACGCGATTGTTGTACACCGTGGATTGTACTCCGAACTGTCGTCACACGAGCGACCACCGACTGCTTCGGCTGCACACGAGAGCAAGATGGCCGCCAAGCAATATACTCCAGTAAGGTCTTAGCGCTCGGTTAAAGCGCATGCGCATTCTTGTCTTTTTACTCGCTCTCTCTCTCTCTCTCGCTTCATATCCAGTAAAACGCGAAAGTAGTTCCCTTCTCCTCTCACCCTTTCGTGCTCCCATACGCACCGGCAAAATTTCTCAATTCGGCGCGTAAAATAGTTCCCCCACCGTACAAATACAAATGTCAATTACGTTCGACCAATACGGAAAGTTTGAAAGGCGTGCAAAAAAAAAAAAAAAAACAGCTATGAATGAGGAAGCATCGTTTTGTCGACACGTTTTGTTGCACTAGAGTACATCAGTGCCTATAAAAGGGTAAATAATAAGAATTACGTTTGTATTCTGTCTCCGGACGGGAGTGAACACGCTCTGTATATTTTCGTACTTCACGGTAAAGCCACACGAGCGCGCTCTGTCGGCTAAATTTGTTGCAACCAATGGAAAAACTTGGTTCGATCTAAAGCCTCCGGAAATACCGCGCCCGTGTTAAACCCCGCTTCGTCGTTCGAATTACGCTTCCAAACAATTCCTCTCATTGTTCCCATCCAAGTTTTCAATCGCGACACATGTTTATGTTTCTTTTTTTTTTCTGCACTCGTTGCGCAAATATGCTTGCGCGGAAATATTTATTTCGTGATTGAGAAACTTTTTAGTGTCGATACGAGCGAAACGAAAAATCAACTTAACCTCAAAAAAATAACGTTCGCTCGTCGTTACTAATTATTTGCAAAAATGTCTCTTTTTAATTAATCAATTGATTCTAATTCTTTCGAATTGATAAAATTTTAATATCAATTTCATGAAACAACGTGGCAGCATGTTAATAAATCTATTTCGAAGGCCTCGAAATCGGTTTTCTCTCTACTTCAATTCACTTCATTCTTTTTTTATTTCTCAAGTGTAAATAGACGTTGAATTCCTTTTGGTGAATTTGCCTGACGTTGGCCCTCGCTCGAGGGTTTACGTCATTTCGTATACACGGATAGAGGCTTTGGAGAATATCTACGAGCCGATGAATCATCATTATCGCAATTATATATCGTCAGCTCCCATGCTCGTTCTCACAACTCATATGGTACTCGTTCTCAACGCGATAACACGGTAAATAGAAGCGTATTTTTAAGACTGTACGTATGAAAATATTCGTCATGTATACTCTCATGTGACTGCAAAGAGAGAGAGAGAGAGAGAGTGTTTATTTTTCTGTTTGTCTACACCATTTTGTCAATAAAACTGACGGGCAGAAATAATCCGAATTAAGATTCGAATTTCCTAATATTTCGATTTACCGTTTTCGTAACGTAGCAGCCGATGAAAAGTTTATGAAAAGTCTTCAAATAACAATAAAAAAAAAGAAAAAAAAAAAAAAAATTACCAAGGAATCGAAAAATAAAAGCAATTCATTAAACCGGACTTGACATGCTGGAATAATTCGAATAAAAAACGAAAACTCGGTGGAATCGAATTTAAAAATGTAAAAAAAATACAATTATTTTTTGTAGACTGCCTAAAATGGTGGAAATTTTGTAATTTCTGATATTTTTTTCTTAATAGCCTTTGTCGATGTTTCGTGACCCCATAACACTCATTTTCTCTTTCTTATCATAATTATCGTGAAAATAAGAAAAATACCAATTCGTTCGATAGCTCTACGACGTTTATCTTCACGATCGGTTGCGACATGAAACATGATAAATTTTCGGGAAAGTTGATGATGAAAAAAAAAAAATAATAAAAAAAACTAAAAATGGCTTTTTTATTTCATTTCTCTGCACAAAACAATTTTCGAAGAATCGTCGTAGCTTTCGACGGTGTAAAAAAAAAAAAGAATCGCCCCTTCGAACCCGTTTTATGAGGTGTCAAAATCTGTTTTCATGTTTTTGTTTATTTTCATTCTCAAAAGATTATATTTTAACGTGCTTTTCGCGATATTCGTGATTATTTTTGGACACCGTATGCAGCACAGCTGCGGCAAAGTAATAATCGGATGAAACCTAATATACTGGAACGGCGCCAACGTTAAAAAGTTCGTTGTATGCATTGACTACACTTCGCGATCTTCGTTCTCGATCTTCGCACAGCGAAATCGTCGTATTTACAAAAATGATTTCCTCGGATAATTATAAAAATAAACTTTCGAGGATTATTCGTAAAACGCTTGTTGGAAGGTTGGAGGGTCGCCATCTTCCGAGGACGAAAGTGCAACAGGCTTGACATGATGTGAGTCAAGAACACTGTACGAAGTACAAGTGACGAGAGCTCAGCGTCAAATGAAAAGAGCAGCATTGTGCATATTCAATTTGGTTACGAACGACAGAATGGCAGAGAGAAAGAGTGAGAGATGAATAAAGAAATAAAAATACGGAGAGAGAGAGAGAGAATTCGTTCTAAATTCTTCATGCTGGGCTCATGAACGTGGGCGTTTGTACTCGTTTTAAATTGTAACATCAACGGCAATGCCGGCCGCCGTTGAGTGGGGGGGGGGGACCGAACCAATCCCTCCCCCTCCCCCTTTTATTATGTTGCTGAGGCATCGGCAACGGTTGCTTACGCAATTCCCTCGGATATTCGAGTTTGAGTCACTAGATCGCGCGCGGTTTTCGCGTATTTTTAGAATATCCGAGAGTCTGGCAATCGACACACGAAGAAGCGTGCCGATTAAGAGAAAAAAAAAAAGAGAGATAAAAAAAAAACAGAGCAGAGGAAATTTGATGAACGAGAGAAACAAGAATAAGATCGGGATAAATAATCATTCTGCCGAGTCAAAAATATCGTAGGTGACGTGATCCGAGGCGAGAAATGAAAAAAAAAAATAACTCCCCGGTTTAACGGAGTTGCCGCTCGTACTCGTGGCGCCACTTGTCAAGTTCAAAGTCTGCAATATTTCGATACATTCTGTCTTTTTTTCATTTTATTTAATAATCGCCTACCCCTTGTTGCTTCCGATCGTGCATGAGAAATGAAAATAAATTAATGCTCCTCTATAGGGAAGGTCCGATATAATTTTTATAGCCGAGAAGGTTGGTGAGGATACACGATTCTTCCGACACTCGATAATGCAGAAATTGAGAAAAAACAAAAAAAAAATAACTTTCAACTATAAGATTCATCAAATTATTACGAAAATTCCGTGAGAAAAAGTAAATGACGTACTCGTTTGAACTGTAAATCGAATACCTTCGATCTCTAAACTGGTTTATTTTTTTTTTTTTTTTTTTTTCAAGATTTCCAAGTGATGTCAGAATAAAAATGCTTTTCATCGTATTACGTCGATGAAAATTGATTTGCGTTAATTAAAATACACTTTGCGATTGTTCGATCGACATACTCGTCGTGAATGCAAATCTCTATCGAGGTTAGAATGACAAATTGGAAAGCGCGTTTGTAGGTTATGTTAGACGAGAAAATATCGAAAGCCAAGAATTTTCGCGAGTATAGAAAAGACATAACGTCGGGGATAGTTGCTCAAATTTGATGAGAACGACCGGAAATGGTTTTTCGTGGAACAGAAATAAGTAAAAGACGCTAACGAATGGCCTGATTTCGGTCAGTAACCTCAAAAACGTCGAATCGAGATTCGGACAGGCGAGGAATTCTTCGGGGAAGGAAAAATGGTCGTTAAATCGTATTGATTCACCAGCACGGGCCGCATTCTACCTTAATAAGGTCCTTCACCTTGCGAAAAGGAAGGCATTCAAGCTCAAGGTCATAACGAAGCACGTGCTGCCCTCGTGTTCTCCTACAACAAGCACACTTTCCAAGCATTCGCCCCCGTCCCTTGAAATTCTCATTAATTGCTCAATTGATTCACCGATCGTGATACTGACCCGCTTGAGTTGATTTCCCATAATATTTTTAAGCTCGTTCCTTATAAGACTGAATTTCATCATGGTATCGCTCGAGAATATAGAGCTTCCGAATGCGAGTCCAGGATAATCGGCGCATCGTTTACGTCTTCTAGCTTCTCTTTCGGCTTGTACTTCGGTTCTTTCGCTGGGACATCGTAATTTGGCCAATTCAGCGAGTTCAGGATCTTCCTCGACGTTGGGTGTTTCGTCGTCGGAATTACCATCGCCCCTGGCCCTCGCGACCGCGTGCTCAGGCTCAGGGCTGCTACCGTAAAAATCCTCTTTCCCTCTTGACCTCATTATCGTTCTGACCGAATCCCTCGTTACGTGTGATCTCGATTGATTACCGGTGGATATTCTTTTCGGTGATATTATTTTAGAATCATTTATTTTCACGCTATTTATTACATTTTTACAATCTTCATCGACGATTTCTCTGATGCGAGAGTCATCCTTGTCCTTTCTTACGATCTCAACATTATTACGATCTTCATTTTGATCAACGATAAGGCCACACTGCGCGGGCCTGGGCTGAACGCTCTTATTGGTACGATCCGTCGTTTCACCGTCATCGGATACTACCTCAACGTTCAACTTTGTTATTGTATCGTTTTTAATATCGTCTCTTGTTCTTTCAGCTTCCAACAATGTTTCGTTCGTACTTAAAACTAATTTTTTATCTAAACTTTCGACTATATTTATCGAATCTCCAATGTTATTGCTATTTGATCCTTTACTCTGTTGACAATCGTCATTGTTTTTATCTTTTCTTGTCGAACATACTACAGCCTGTCTCGTAACAGCTACAACCGATTGCTCCTTAGTCGATGTATTCTCGTTAATCTGATTACTCGTCAACAATGTTTCGGGGTTTGATAAAGTTGTTTTAATCGTTCCAGCAGGGCCACACTGCGCGGGTCCTCTGCTGGATACATCAAGACGACGACGTGTAGCGTGTCGCGGATGATGTTGATGACCCCGACGTCTCGTTCCCATTGTTGACGTACTCAACGAATGATCCATTGTCACAGTTTATTTTTATTCGACTAATCAGGTGCGCCCCTTCGTACTTCCTATAACCACCCCTCTTCTAACCTTCTATAAACCCATGAGGGAGCACCCACTAGCGCTCTACTACCCCAGCACTGCTACCACTGCACCAGACACACCGCCATTTTGTCTGTCACTGAGCCTGGATTGCACACGTTTCCTGGCCCCACGACGAAACACACGCCGTTTTTACCCATACCAACTCGTTTCACCATCTCTTCTCCCTATCGCTGTTACCCTCTCTCTCTCTCTCTCTCTCTCTCTCGCTCTCGCTCACACACTCTCTTTTCAAATCTACCCTCTCATTTCTCCGTCCTTTTCGTTACAATACATTTATAGCCATGTACAACTCGGTTTGACACACACGCGCTTGCGGCCCGAGATCCTAGCTTCTCTCAGTCACACTCGTTACGACCAACAGCGATCACTGTTGTACACTTTTGTTTTTCCTCCATTCTCCCACTCCGATCTGTCGCGTGGTGCGCTCTGCCTCGTTTTCTTTCTTCTGCGACTTTTCTCCCCTCTCTCCAACCCTCCCAACCCGTACGCAGCGCTCCAAATTAACGCTTGCGTCAAATTCTCGAACTAAATCCCGTGTCCTCGACACTCCTCGGCTTTCTTCGTCATTCCGAATTGCTCTCTACTCCCGTAAACATCCTTGCCAATCGCACAAACTCGTGTTACTTTCGATCTTCACCGTCTCCCTGAATCTTGCATCGTAACGCTCATTCATTTTTTTTGTCTTTTTATCAATCTTCAGTACTGTATACGCTTGCAATAATATATTACGAATCTCAACGGAATTTGGCTAATCCGTCGAAAGTGAATTCGCGAACAAGCTCGGCGTGCGCATGCGCAACACTCTCTACTTGTTGCTCCGACATTTTTGGCATTCCGAATTTTTCGTTTCGATGCTTCATCGATTTTTTTTTACGATTAAAAATTTTCGGAATTTCGCTTTTTAATATAATTCTTGGTTCCCTAATTTTGCTTCGAATTTTTTTTCGTTTTCCAGGCAAAATATACAGACCCGGCTTTATTTTTTATTGGATCAAAGTAATTCTCAAATTTTTGTACCAGTTTAGTGAGTTCTAACCTATATTGCAGTCTGAGGAAGGGGCGGGGAATGATCGCCCCTGATTTCTGATCGTTTCGACGACTTTCTTACAACGCTGTATATTATTCTTGGACGCGCGTTCCATACCGCTTCGAATAATGCTCGAACGAGTCATTGGAATTCCTTTCGAAATTCCGATGTTAACTTTCTGCGAGCGAATATTTATTTTATTACTCACGGATGTTGACACGGAATAATCGTGACTTGAGCACAGTTTCAGGACAAAATTACGTCTCAACAAGATATTTTTTTTTTCTTTTTCATCTTTCTTGAAATATAATTTTGTTCGCATGAAATATTTTTTTTTTTCTTTCTTTTGTTACGCGAATTTGACAGTTGCCCTTCACAAAGGTCGTCCAAACAGTCGCATTTTTCTCACGTTTTGTAATTGCATTCGATTGAAACAAACAGCTGGATTTTGTTTATCCAGCTTTTTCATTATTCAAGAATTTCAATATTCGACAACGCTTTTTTTTCAAAACATTCTCTCTCTCTCTCTCCCTCCCTCCCTCTCTTTCTCTCTTTGTTCTCTCCTTCTCTCATCTCGCTCTTTGTTTTTTCTCTTCCGTCCCAGGAAATTCCTGTTACAGATTTATTTCGAAACCTTACGATAAGTTCGTTAATGTTGTCGAGTAAAAATTTGTCTCTTTATTTCAAGGTCGAAGTGCTTGAAATCGCACATTTGATAATAATAAGATTCACTTGAGAATTAATGTAAAATAAGCATATTGTCGACATCTCAATCTTTTAGATTTTCACTTTATCAGAATTGAGTCGAATAATTTTCGTTCTCGTCTGTTATAACTCGTGATATTTAAAATATTGTTTATATTCAAACATAACAAAATTGCTCTTTCGTACTGGTTGATTTTATATTTTTCTTTTCTTTTTTTTTCCAATCAATAATCAAGCAGTTATTTCCTCGTGAAAAATTTCATCATATTACTTCCGAGTCGAAAGAATGTTTCTGTTTGTAAATATTTCGTGGATAAAAGTGCAACGTTTTTTTTGTTGTTGTTGTTGTTTTTTTTTCGCTTACGACTCGTGAAGCGATCGAAAGAGTCGCAAAAATTGATCAATGAAAGAACGTTTGATCGAAAATTCTTCGACCCGAATATAAAGAAATGAATAAATTCGAGATGAGAAAAAAAAATAAATAGCAAAAAGTCACTTACGTTTTGCAGAGCCTTGTCCTTCTCCTCGAGTTTGGTGTTGACTTGCATGAGAGCCTCCTGCGTTTGGTCAAGGTCATTTTCGATGGTTTGGATCTTCTTTTGGAGAGAACGAGCTTCCTCCTCAGCCTAATAATAAATAATAGCGAATGAGAATACGAATTGAGAGTTTGATAAAAAGAAAAATCTCGTAGAAACGAGTTGATTAAAGAGCAAATTTTTTCATTCTTTACTTTTTCTGCGCGTGCATTCGCGTCGCGAGCTTGTTGTTCGCAGAGCAATGCGCGGTCCATCGCATTGTCCTTCTCCAGCTTCATTCCCTGCATCTTCTTCTTGATCGCGTCCATGTTTTCGTTTCTTTTTTTTTACTTTTTAGCTTACGAACAAAAATCTGTAATATGGAGAGAAAAAAAAAGGAGATTATTTAATTGAGCCATTGAGTCGTTCGTTCGATCGTTCAATTAATAATAAATCAATCACGATAATAATTATTTAATAAAATCCTTCGCATAGTTACACCCTAATTAGTCGACGCAATCGTCGTTCCTTTGTTTAAACCTCTCTCTCTCTCTCTCTCCAAACAATTACGTAACGAATATTCATAAAAACTAATTAACTTGACGAACTTAAATATACTCGTTAAATTATTATTTAACGATGAGCCAAGTATAAAAGAGTGATGAAGGAAAAGAATTTTTTTTTATTCAAAAGAATAATAATTCAGCGGATAACACGGTGAAAAACTAGGCACAGGCCTACGTTCGAGAAAGCACGATCGCGCTTCTGGATCGGTGTATAATTAGCGACCTACCAGGGCACCCCTCCCTATTTATAGAGGAAGGTCTTGGCTGATGTGAGATCGAATCGAATGAGATATACAGAGAGCCCGGGACTACGCCCCAACAAATTTATGCATTTTTTTTCTCTCGTCTTTTGATTTTTTGCCCTTAAATCTCGAGGTTAATTATATTTTGTTTATTTTCATAAGTTTTAATAATTTTTGTTTTTTTTTTTTCTTCTTTTTTGATTCTCCAGTGAAATTCAGTCACGCTCTTTTGGCTTCGTGTAATTTTTTCGTTTTTTTTTTTTTTTAATGAGTCTCTCGGTCTTTACCGCACTTCCTTTCGGAAGCGCAACGCGAACGGAAATTCTTCGAGAAATATGCAATTTTTTTTTTTTATTTCATGGAAATGTAATCGCGATCTTTTCCCTTTAAACTCGTCATCCGATCGCCCTTCGTGCTCATTTCTTTTTTATTTTGAAATCCGAGAGTATCGCATTCGAACGTGAATTTTCATTGCGAATATCTCGACGCTGGAGCTACAAGGTCGAAGGATTAAGGGGCTTCGAATAATTAAGGAGCTGGTTCGCTCATCCTACGAATGAGCCTAAACGTATCGAGTTCTCGAGCATTTTATTTTCATTCCTTCGTTCCTGATCTACGACGTTTTGTCAGCAAAAACTTCAATTTACTTTTTTTTTTATTTTTTTCTTTTTTTTTTTCAATGAATTTTAGAAAAAATGCAAAAATAATTGAGAATTTTTAGTCGTCCTCAAAATAATCGACATCGTTTTCGAAACGGTCGATACAACCGTTCAATTTTTTTAACACGTCTCGATCCGATGACGCAAGACGCAAATTTTAAGGGAGTTTACGAGCCGACGACGATGCTTCAATCGCGAGGGTGGGTTATTTTTACTTTGGCGGATCGAGAGAGCCAGAGTGTGAAAAAAGCGCGAAAGGAAGAGAGAGAGAGAGGGGAAAGACGTTCGGGATCTTCAGCATCGGACCTTTTCGGGTTACGCAGAGGCGAAGATCGTCGTCGACGACGATGGTCTCTCGCCAAGTAAAACAGAGCTCGACGCTGTCTCGTGTTACCCTCGACAAAATTCTTCTCCCTTTCCCGACGACTGTACGAGATTATTCGAAAAATGAATATTTGTTTTTTTTTTTTTTTCGACATTTTTTTATGTTTTTTTTATTTGTATGATCTTTTTTTGGCGATTTGCTCTCGTCGAAAAATCGAATGAATTTTATTCGAACGCGATCGAATGAAAAATCGAAAAAATTCGTACGAATTTATTCCAAAAAGTAAGATTCGCATTCGGGAATAAAAAATTGTTTCATTTCATGATTTTTTTTTTTGTTTTTTTTTTCACAGAAAATCTTGTAAAATTAGCTCGAAATTGATAAGAATTGATTTTACATCAACGACTTGCTTTGTTCGTTTAATTACGAGTTTTCGTGTTGAAAAAATAATCGAAATACGGGCCGATCGGTCAAACGTTTACAAAAATAATTATTCGAAGGTGAAATAATAATTTTGAAAATTCATCAGCAAAGAGTAATCGAAAGGTTCGATTTGAAAACAAGGCAACAAGGCTTCTCGAGAATTCGTGAAGCTTGGAGCTTTGTTTATAAACTAAGATACCGAAGGTATCGATGCGAGAGGCGGAAATTCCTTCGGGAAATTAGACGTCACTGGCGAGCGCAACTTCGATCCTCGCGATCGATTTACCCAATGGCGTAGATCGGTATGAAGATTATTATTTTTATTTTTTAACATTCTTCCCCTTCGCCGGACCGGTTCTCTCGTATCAATGACGAAGAAATATGAATAATGAAAATAATGGAAAGAAAAAAAAAAAAAAAAAACGAAAACAATTATCACGAGGAGCTTCGTCGAGCACGTTCAACCGCTCGTTCCTCGTCGGTATCGAGTTTCATTGCACGGAATCGTACAAAGGAGCGCGATACGAGGGTTTATCGGCTCTCGCGAAAGTCACGATGAACAAAAAAAAAAAAATATTCATTCGATCAACTTTCATCGGATAATTAACAATTATTTATTTAACCAACGATATTTATTCATTTTCACGTATTAAGATTAACGTTTATAAAACTTTTGTAAAACTTCGATTATAACGAAAAAATTAAACGATATTTTTTACATTATTATCGGTGTTAATTGAAAATTTGATGAATAATTTTATCATTTAGTTTTTCATTATTATTGTTATTTTGAAACTCGTGAGATACGCGTTTACTCACTGAATTGGTAAGCTTCGCTGATCGTCCGTCGAAATGGTGCGTTTAAGTTGCACGTTGAGTCACGACTGGCGGTGTCCGGGAAGCTTTGCCGACGATCTCCCTTTCCTTCGTCGCACACGAGGAAGAACGTTAAAGTTTCGAGAAGAAAACCAACACCGGCTCGCCGCCAATGTGATTTCTTATCCCTACTCTCGAACCTTCGTACACGCTCTTCGCGTTTCTTCATACTAGTCTTCTTCTTCTTCTTATTCTTCCTCCTCCTTCTCCTCCTCTTATTCTACCTCTACTTTTTGCTCGTTTCCACAACCCTATACGATCGAGATACGAAGGAAAGAGAGAGAGAGAGAGAGAGAGAGAGAGAGAGAGCAAGAGAAAAGAGCTCGGATCTGTCGTCTTACGGAAACGAAACGTGGGGAATATCTTTAGATTTGAATAACCGAGATATGACGAAAAAGAGGAGAACCTGCGCGCCCCCGAACTCGTATCTCACGTATAAAAACACTCGTGAAACGAGAACGTTCAATTTATCACGCATATTCAACATTTTTTTCTTTTTTTCAACATTTTTCGCACGATTTTTCTTCAATTTTCATAAGCTTTTTCTTCGCTTTATTGAGAATCGAACTATTTTTCGAGATTTTAAAGTCAATATTTTTCAAAAACCTTCGATCCGTCGACTCGGTTTTAGATTCGTTTGTCATTCGAACCCATTTTTTTTTTCATGATTTCAACATTTCATCGTTGGAGATTTTGGGCTTTTCGATTAAGAAACTAATTAATTGATGCGTGAAAAACAAAATAATTTTTGCAAAAGTTCAGTCGAATCGTCGAAGTTCTTCGTACCGAGAAAATAGTTTAAAGGCAGCAATGAAGCTCGAGAAAAAAATGGACGATTCGTCGAGAGCAAAGCCGAGTGTAAAAAAAAAAAAAATGAAGCATATTTGCTTGTATCGAAAAGCGAAAGTGGGTTGCAACGGTGTCGAGTCACTGGAAATATACCCTGGAAGTTGAGCTTCGTTGAGATCTATATTTTGGTATCTGAAAATAGCACATCGCTGACTTAGTCCTCCGTTCCATTATTACGAATCGAAAGAAAAGAACGACGTAGAAGTAGAAGTTGAATGAAGAAAAAAAAAAAAGTCAAATAGAAAGACGAAACGATATTTTCTCAATGGTAATCGGATCCTGTTCTATAAAGAATCGAACAACGTTTTAACGGAGATTCGAATAAAATAGGACACTTGAACGGAATGAGAGAAGACTGCAAAAGATATTTAAAAAAACAAATCTATCCAAATAACATTTTTTTGTTACATTTATTTTCACTGTTTAATTTTTTTTCCTGTATCGTATGTCAGGCTTTCGTTGTACTCTACTTTTTAAGATCATGATTGGCAGCTCAATCCCTCTAATTTAGTCGTCCTGCTAATTATGCAACGATTAATAAATCGATTATTATGAATCCTTCGATTGAAATGATTTCGTTTCAGGCTTACACGATGAATTGAGACATTAAAAATAGCAGAATTGAATAAACAAATGTGTTATTTCAAGTGACAGGATACAGAGTTTCTACTATTTTTAATGGACACTGGTCCATTTTGCCTCGTACTATTTTCAGTGCGTTCCCTGTGCCTGATAATGTCGCGTGATTCATCATCGACGTATAGATCACGTCATATGGTGAGCAGTCATTGAAATTGCCGTAAAAAAAGGGAAAAAGATGGTCAAGTTTCTCCAGTATCAATATAAACTTCTCTCTCTCTCTCTCTCTCGCTTTTTTTTTCCATCGCACGCTGCCTCGATATTCTCGAAAGATTCAAAAGGTATTTTTATCTCGGGATACTCTTGATTAAGATGGACCATCTAAGGATCGTTTATTCAGAAGTGTGATACACAACTCTCGACTCGAGTTCTCGTACCGGATTAAGATCGAGTGACGTTACCTTTTTTATAAACGATTTTTCGAAATGTTTAATCGCACGATATCATCGCGATTGATCGATAAAATATGATTAGAGGATGTCATTGAGAAGAAACTTCTTTCTTTCGATTCGAGTTGCTCGTTTGACCATAAGTGGAAATAAATATTATTGGGAGAAAGTTATACGAGTTTTAATACTCGCTCAAGTTGCGGAAGATTTTCCCAAGGACGTCCGCATGTAACATCCAGTCTATACACTTTGTTTTTTTTTCTTCTTTTTCTTCTTTTCTTATTATCTTCTGCTTCGTTACGTTTCGGAATAAACCGGGTCTCTGTACCGAACAATTTTGGCATTCGGGTCAACTTATAGTTGTGACTATATCGCCATTGTTCTTTTCTCTCTCGATCTCCTTGAATTGAGATGCGTGTCATGGTCAATGGGCAATGGGTTTACTCGCTCCTGGTTAGTCAACCTTTTTTTTTACAGCCTCGATCCTCGTAAGACTTGGAATTATATGCTAGATCGAGCTATTATCGAGGGGGGGGGGGGGAGGGATTCGATACCTCCCTCCCCCCTCTTCCTCTCTCTCATTTTCTATAACTTAATTGCTGCTTGTTTAGGATTTATTAGGAGCTTCTTATTTTGGTCATTTTATTCAATCGCTTTAATTATGTTTTTTGGCAAATCGAGATTGGTAAGGTTGAAATTTTTGTCAACAATTTATAGGGATATGCAGAACTATGTCCGGAATCCTCGATTCGCGTGAGCTCGAATCTGACGAAAAGAAACGAATTCGGACCATTGGAATTGGTCGTAAAATCATTTTTTTTTTATTTTATTTTTTTTGCAATCATCAAAATGGAGTTGATTCTCATCATTTTTTTTTTCGTACGTTGAATTATTTTCGTTTATATGGTAAAAAATGAAGAAAACGACCCAAATGAGGCGCCTCGACAAGGTCGATTCGAACTTTTGCGAGTTTAAAAAAAAATTAACACGAACACATCGAATGAATAAAACGAGTGCAATGAGCATTTATGAAAAAAAATAAAAAATAAAAAAATCTGCATCACTTTTCCCGTCCAAGTGTCGTGTTAAGCCTTATAAGGCTTTGTGACATTCGCAACATATCCTGATTGGACACCAAATGTCAAGTGACCGTGTGCAAGATCAAGTGTTGTGTGTGCACTCCAGGGCGCCAACGTGTGAGAATAAGCTGGCGAGGTTTTCGATGCCTTTTATGGCAAAACTCGTTGCGGTGGAAATAAAAAAAAGAGTCAAGAGCCTTGACTCATATAAAAACATCTCTCGTCTCTCTCTAATTTATCGAGATTTTATATCAAGAGTATCATCGATAACGATCGGTTGAAAAGCGTTCGGTCTTTCGGTCTATTCAAATTTCCCGCTATTAATTTTGCGACGTTGGATGATCGATCGCGCATGCGCAGAAATCGTTGAATTTACGGATTCTCTAATATTCGTGCTTCGCTCGTTTCATGAATTTCTTCTCGTCGACTATCATTTTTATTTTGTTTTTTTTTTCAGTCTTCATGTTATTCTCGATCTTTTGATATTTCGAGAAAGAAAACTTGAGCCAAAAATTATTTTGTTCGTAAAAATACATTTTATTTTTTATAACTGGTATTATTCGTTAAATTTATCATTCATGAATCGATGTGAGAATTTTTTGGTTCGTGCGATTAAATCGTAAATTTCATGAGCTCAATTGATCTTTGGTAATTTGATGGAAATGGTCTTCGTCTCGAGATAACCCTCCAAACCTTCCTCTCCCCTAGAAATAAAAAAAAAAAAAAAAATGGATATTACGACGAAAATAGTATGAAAAAGTGACCAATTTTGAGATATTTTTTGTAACTCACAATTCTCGGCCGATACCAGATTTTTTGTATCCTCCGAACGGTGTTTGAGGAGTGATGGCATCGTAACAGTTGACCCTGAAATTAACAATGTTTATATCCCAAAAGGAATTGACGATTGTTCGTTCTGATTGTGCGTGAATAATGATTTCAAATGACGAAAAATGATTTTCTTTTCTTTTTTTTACCAAACACTTCCGGCATCAACGGATCGAGCAAAGGTCAATGCTTTATTGATGTCGTTGGTGATGACCGCAGAAGCGAGACCGTAGAACGTATTGTTCGCTCTTTCAATGATTTCTTCCATAGTGTCGAATTTCAGGATCGATTGAACCGGACCGAATATTTCCTCCTTAGCGATTCTCATGTCATCGGTCACGTTTGAAAATACCGTGGGCTAAAAATTCGAAAAAAAAAAAAATGAAAATAAACAAAAATAAAACATACGAAAATAGAATTTTTTTTTTTCACATTGCAAACACTCGTTTCGTTTTTACTCAGCTTCGATAAACTTTCTATTTATTTACGTTTCATTTACGAAACAATTCGTCCACAGGCACTTGAGTGCAGAATTTTTTGTTCAATTACCAACGTTTTTTTTTATCATTATCATTTTTTGTATTTCGAATGATGAGAATGAAGGAAACTGAGCTTCGGTGATGACGGTGGCAGATTTTCGTACTAATTCTTCTCCAAGCACGAGGTTATTTGCAAAAAAAAAGTTATTCGATAAAATTGACATTCAGAAAATTTAATAAACTTTTACGAATGATTTAAATAAGTGCAAAAGATAATTAATAAGAAAAATTCTATGATTACTTGTATGAAAAATCCGACGGAGCCTTCGCGAGCGCCGCCTGTTTTGACCGTGGCGCCTTCCGCTTTTCCAGACTCGATGAGATCCATAACTTTGTCAAACATTTCTCGATCGATTTGTGGACCTTGATCCGTTTCCGCTTTAAACGGATCGCCAACTTTTTTCGCAATCGCTAATTTCGTCGCTTCTTTTACGAACGCTTCGTAGATTTTTGAACTCACGAATGTTCGGGAACCGGCGCAACAACTTTGTCCGTGATTTCCGAAAAGAGCGTCGTGAGCGATACTTGCGGCCTCGATTACTTCGAGATGAAAGAAAATTGATTGTATCATTCACGTTGAAAAATATACCGAAGCTATATACGGTCAAATATAACAGATGAATCCTTACTGTCAGCATCTTCGAAAATTACTATCGGACTCTTGCCTCCGAGTTCAAGAGTAACTCGCTTCAAATTACTCTTCGCTGAAGCTTCCATTATTTTGTGTCCAACCTGAAAAATATTGATGAACAAATTTTCTTCCAATTTTTTTCTCCATTATATTTTTTTTTTTTTTTCATGAAATCTTCAAAAAATCCGTGTGAAGTCATTATAATATTCAAATTCATGAGTGCAATTAAAAAAAATTTTAAATAAAAAAAAACATGAGAAATAGAGCAATTAAAAAAGTAAATCTTGTTTAAAAAAAAAACGTGAAGAGAATAAATAATAAAATGATTATTTTGGAGTAAATAGAAAAATGAAATAATTTGGAGAAAATTTTGTAAAATGCTATTCGCGGAGTCAAGTCATGAAAATTATTTTCAATCAAATGAAAAAATGATGCAAAGCAAAAAGCTTTTTCGCAAGTAGCGAAAAAAGTGATGAAATTGGAGTGCCCAAAAAAAAAAAAAAAAAAAAAAATTGAATCAGAATTACGAGTAAACGAAGAAATGATTTTGTGTTAATTTGAATTCGGAGTGATCTGAGAAAAAAAAAAAACAATTGTACCTCAGTAGAACCGGTGAAAGCAATTTTACGAACATCCGGATGTTCAGCGAGTGCAGCACCAGCCGTTGGTCCATATCCGGGTACGACGTTAACGACGCCTGGTGGGAATCCAGCCTCCTTAACGAGAGATGCAACGTAAAGAGCACTGAGAGGCGTTTGCTCAGCTGGTTTGAGAACAATCGTACATCCGGCTGCGAGTGCTGGACCCCATTTCCATGCCAACATCATCAAGGGATAATTCCATGGTATAATTTGGCCGACTACACCAACGGGTTCTTTGATCGTCATTGAGAAATTACCTCCGTCTAAAAACCCAAAAATTCTATTGAACGAATAAAGTCGTATTTTTTTATTCTCTCAAAAAATTAGCCAAAAAAAAAAGCACATCGAATGTCCTGAACCATAATTTTTCACCGATGGACGATTTGATGCTACTTTGTTGTAAAATAATTTTATAAAAAACGTTTAAAGTGATTTATTTTACTCGGGCGTTATCAATCGATACTGTTTATCTGGTCTGGACGAATTTCGACGTACGAAAACGTGGATAATTATTTTCGAAGGGGAGATAAAGGTGGCGTTCGAATGAATAAAGAAAAAAATAAATAAATTATTGTTGTTTCGTGTGATTTAAATTTTTTCGAATGCCTCGAAAAATTTCTTACGAATAATTCAGATAATAATAAACGTGTTATTTACCAGTCGGAATAGTATTCCCATGTATTTTATCGCACCAACCAGCGTAGTATCGCAAAGTTCCTATACTCGCTTCTATGTCGCCGAGGGAACTTGCCAACGTTTTTCCATTGTCGAGTGTCTCGATGTTGGCGATGTACTCTTGATCGCGTTCGATAAGATCGGCCAACTGAATTCATTCGTCGTTCAATATAATGGCATTTCGTCGCAATCGATTTCAACCATAATTTAAACTTCTTTTTTCTTTATGGTTTCTAGCTTAATTTATTAAAATTTCAAATGAAAATAATTTGAAAATTTTGGGTAAAACTTTTCTGACAATATTCAATATTTTTGTTGATTTTTTTCGAATCATTATCTCTATTAACCTTGTTTATCAAAACGCCTCGGGCGGATGCATCCATTTCACGCCATACTGATCCTCTCGCGAAAGCTTTTTTCGCTGCAGCCACTGCTTCATCGATATCAGCCTGACAAAAAAAAAAAAAAAATTTAATCAGAATTATCTGAAGCAACGTACAAGTTAAACGGAATATTCAAAAGAATTAAAAGCCGAATATTCGTTGCGTTTAATCGTACGATAAGAAAAATTGTGCATTAATAATTTTCGAAATGATAACAAACCTTATCTCCTTCCGATATTTCAGAAATAACAGACTCGTTAGTTGGATTATATGTTTGACATTTTTTACCACTCACAGAATCAACGAATTCGTTGTTGATAAAAATCTGCAATGTAATATAAAATGGATGGTAAAATAATTGAAAAATCGTACGAATGAAAACATTGAATGAGTACGAAAGAAGCTTTGCTCACGAATAAAAACTCCTGAAGATATGTAATCTGCAATCTTTTATGAGTTAAAATACATGCGAAATAAACGAAATGAAATATGTTTCAAAAAAACGATGATGAAACGAATTAAAAAAATGTTGGACAATGTCAAAATGAGTGATGATTTACCTGGGTGTATTTAATGACTGGATTCGGGTTTGCCATTTCGTACGAAATTAAATGTAGAATTTCTCGTTAAAAAAAATACCCGAGACTCTACCGAGTCTCTTGATATATATATATAAATTGTCAGTTGATTCCTTAGGCGTTTTGAACCGACAGCAAAGTCGTCAAAGTTCGGTCTCCTTTATATATCCTGAGCACGTGATTTCGAAGTTGATGATGCTGGAAGGGGAAATATTTTCCATTAATCAGAATACACGCATTGATAAATCAGCTGTCATGCAGCTCCTTTCTCATTGGCTAATCGTAAATCGTTAATAAATAAAAGAACGAAAATATTAATATTCGAAAGAAAACATACTTCGATATTGCGCTTGGTAGAGGAATTCGTTTCTTCTAATCTGCTTGACTGACGTGATTGACGTCGAATAAGAATCGTCGGGGATAAATAGAAAAAAAAAAAAAAAACCAACACTCGCCGGTCTGTCAGTGCGCATGAGGCAATTTTCAGCGCTCATGATCGTTGAACGTTTGACACTGGGAATATGTGCTTATCGCTCGATAAAACAGAGATCTGACAAAAGATCATTGTTTTGTTAATCAAAGAATTTTTACATAATTTTAAGAAATTTAATCTCGAGTATATTATTTCATTCGATTATGATAATTTTATTTGGCATTTTCTCGAGATAAATTTACTTTTTTAATGAAGCAAATAAAGGGAGGTAAAAGTATGCTGAATTATTAATTTAGCCGGATATATCTCATCGAGAATTATTCTTAATTCTAATATCGATTTTCAAATCCTGAAGTTTGGTACTGCTCGAAATAATGGAGAAAACAATTCGGAGAGTTGAGAAAATTTTATTCTTATATTTTCATAATGCGATTAGTGTACGGATAGCATTTTTTTTATGTTGATACCAATTAATTCGACTGGGCGAGCTTGATCGAGATTGATTTTGTTTCCAGATAATTTTCCAGTCCTTCGAATCCGCTGTAACAATTGAAATCAGGAGTGAAAATATGATGGAAACTTGATGAAGGTGATTTCTGAATTATTTGAATATAAAAGAAAAAATTGAGTGAAAAATTCAAAATGATTTTGCATAAGTACTCACTTCTCTCGTCCTATACCGGAATTCTTGTATCCTCCGAATGGAGTCGATGGTGTAACTGACCCATAATTGTTGACCCTAAAAACATAGTTCGATAAATTAACAATTGCTTTACATTTACTCGAAATATTTTAGTGTTAGAAGCGATGATTTTTCATCAATGGACAATATTAATGGAATAAAATCGTATAACGATGAAAGTTCAATTGCTCATTGAAATAGAGGACTCAATGTCGTGGCAAAATGTAAAAAGAAAATTTTACCATACGATTCCAGCCTCGATGCCCTCGGCAAATGAAATCGCTTTGTTAATGTCTTTGGTGATTACACCTGCAGCGAGTCCATAAGAAGTGTCATTCGCCCGTTCCATCACTTCCTCAAAAGTATCGAACTTCAGGATTGATTGGACAGGTCCGAATATTTCTTCCTTCGCGATTCTCATGGAATCTGTCACGTTCGTGAATAACGTTGGCTTGAATCGTAAGAAAAAATAAATTGACAATAAATTACGACGAAGAATATAATTTCATTTGTTTGATAATCAAATCATGTCAAATTGGAAAAATTCATTAATCGATGATGTATTTTTATCAGCTAATTACCTCGATGAAGAAACCCGTAGATCCTAAAGGTTTACCTCCCAATTCGAGGCAAGCTCCTTCTTTTTTACCCGATTCAATCAAACTCAAAACTTTATCGTACGTGTCTTTATCCACCTGGGGCCCCTGGCTCGTGTTCGCATCAAAGGGATCACCAACTTTTATTTTTCGTGCCAATTCTTTCGAGTGCTTTACAAATTCGTCGTATATTTTGGAATGTACGAATGTTCGTGATGCTGCGATGCAAACTTGACCAGCGTTGAAGTAAAGCGCATGATGTGCCAGTAACGCAGCGTGTGCAACTGCAATTTTTCATTTTCATTTTAATGATAATTGAAATATGATATATATTTATTTTTAAACATTGAAATATGGTTATTTTATGTTTTGTTCGAAACGAAAGCTTTTACTTTCAACAATGATCATAACAATTTCAACAATGATCATTATTTCTTAGATTATCATAAATATCAATTAATACCGAACTCGTGAAATGCAATAATTTTTTTTTGTTACCAACCGTCAGCATCTTCGAATACGACCAGAGGACTTTTACCACCGAGCTCCAGAGTAACTTTTTTCAAATTTGTTTTGCCGGCTACTGATAAGATTTTATGTCCAACCTGCGATAAGTAAAAATTATTGTGATTAAATGACAACTTGAATGATTCAATCCGGAATCGAAATAATCATTTTACGAATCGTCAAAAAAACATGTTGTCATTTTTTACAGAAAATATGAAACGAATCGCGAGCCAATAATACTTTTGATAAACACTTCGTTGAATACACACTTCGGTGGATCCGGTGAATGCAATTTTTCGAATATCCGGATGCTCGGAGATGGCAGCACCCGCTGTGGGTCCATAGCCCGGTATTACATTTATAACACCCGGTGGAAATCCTGCCTCTTTACTGAGCGAGGCAAGGTAAAGAGCGGTCAAGGGAGTTTGTTCGGCAGGTTTCATGACGATGGTGCAACCGGCTGCAAGAGCTGGTGACCACTTGAATGCAACCATGAGCACCGGAAAATTCCATGGAATTATTTGACCGACTACGCCCACTGGCTCTTTTCGAGTCAGGACGAAATCACCTCCATCTAGGAAGAAATAAAACCGAGTTCTAATTAAAGAAAAAAAAAAAAAAAACTTAGAAAAAGCTGAGAACGACACGGAAAAGGGAAAATAACATACACAGAGAAAAAAAAACGGTTGATTCAATAGAAATTGATGTTATTGGAAGAGTTTTGTCAATTGAAATGCGCATTTCTTTGGCAGAATGATCGTGCATTCTAATGAAAAATTAATGTGTTCGTTCAATGGTTTATGACAACATGATGATCATATATTTTATTGGCACTACGTAATCAGAGATTTTGTTCCAATAACTTTTTTTTCTCAGTGTACACATTTCATTGATGACCAGTCAAAATACAGAATTGTATGAAAAAGAAAAATTTATACAATACAAAAATATAATGATTGAAGATACAGAAAATGAAACTTGAAGAAAAATTCTAAAATTCATTCGATGCGAAACATTTTGAAAGATCCCTAGTAGCACGTTCCAAAAAGTTATCCGAAAGTTAACTAAATGGTATACAAATGTCCGCCGATAAGTTATCCGAAAGTTCACAGTCATCCGACAGATAACTTTTTGGCATGGGATAACTTTCGGATAACTCATTGGTGGACATTTGTACACTATTTAGGTAACTTTCGGATAACTAGTTGGAACGTGCTACTAGGGATGTTTTGACGTCATAAAAATTGTTAAATTCTTTGAAAAAGTGAATACAGACCAGCAGGAATGGTTTTTCCATGTATTTTATCAGCCCATCCTGCATAGTAACGAATTTCATCGATACTGCATTTCAGATCTGTCAAAGCAGCTGTCAAAGGTTTTCCATTATCGAGAGTTTCCAAATGTGCTATATATTCGATGTCGCGTTCGACTAAATCTGCCAACTGAAAAATATTTTTAACGAACATTGATAAATCATTCGTAATTATGCATGAAGCCAGAAAAAACTGATAATAAATTGATCGTTATCGTACAATTTATTCATCAAATTTAAATTCATGTTTTACGTTTCTTTTCTTTTTTTTTTACCTTATACAAAAGGCGAGCTCTTTGAGTAGCATCCATTTTTCGCCATTGTGAACCCTTAGCGAAGGCAGCTTTAGCTGCACACACTGCCTTATCGACGTCATCCTAGCCAAGAAGATAAATCAATAATAAAAATTCCGCAATATCATATCATTCCATACTCGAGAAACGCGAGAAAAAAGAATGACGTTCTAAAAAGTAGAGCTAATAACTTTGTTTACTTCGTCGTACCTTATCACCTTCCGACACCAGAGCAATCACGGTCTTATTTGCTGGATTTATCGTTGGAAATTTTTTGCCAGTCACTGAATCGACAAACTCATTGTTGATAAATAACTGAAACGTAATACTGACATAACATTTTTCTCTTTGCAATTCAACCAAAATTAAACGCTGCTCCCGTTGTTTTTTGCATAGATAACTAATATTTGTTTGCTTACATTATTTTCTATCACCTCGAAATGTTGAATTTCAATGTAACATTGGAATAGAATTAAAAATGTTGAAATTGCAAGAATAACGTGGTCAATATTAATCGCAAATAATTGATATTTTCATTCTAAGCAATCATCCGTTTATTCAATAATATTTGGGAATTCCCCCACCCCTCTGCCCCAATATCGTTGAATTTCAAGGTTTCTCGAAATTTCTTTCTACTCATCGAATTAACAAGCTGGTTATTCATGAATAACTGAAACGAAGAAACAGTTATAAAATTGTCCTCCTTGCAATTTAACCGAAACTGAAATGCCATGAATTTTTCTTCTATTCTTACCTTGATCACCAAATATGGCAAGCTCAGAAAATAGTATTGCAATCTTGTTGTTCGATAAATATTTGATGTTAACGTAACGTCGAAATAAAATTTAATATTTTGAGTTCAGACAATAATTTTTTTTCATTATTTTTACGAATAAATATAGTTATATTCCCATTCCGAGCAGCTATTGCATATTCGAATAACGTTTGATAACTTTTATCAAAAAAATATTCAACTTCAACGCTTCTGGGAAATCTTTTAATATCAACTGTTAAAATGATCGAAACAAATGAAAATTTACCTGTGTATATTTGACGACGGCTTTGTCGCCTTTGACGAAGTCCAGGAGAACCATTGAAGCTGCTACGAGAGAACCTTTAGCTCGAGCCGACTGGCTTAAAATGAAGAATTTCGATCGGAACTTACCAACAAACAGTTCTTATGTACAGTGAACCCGACTTTAGCGCAAGAGTGTAATTCTGGCTCACCGAACACGCCACTTGAGATAACTCTAGGGTAGGGCGCTATAGTTCTGCATCTCGAGAGTGGGGGCAGATGTTGATCAGTGTCCAGTGTGTGAGTATAGATCTTTCTGAGATCTTATAATTTTCAGTCTTTTCTCATTCAAATTTCACGCGTTTAAGAATGGAAAAAAAATAACTGTCAAAATTTAAACGTGAATTCCTAAACTGTTACCGTAGAAAAAGAAAACGTTTTATGCACATAAACGTGCAATAGCAACTATTCTCCTTGAAGAATCAAAATATGTAGTCGACGACAAAAGCTTCCTATTCGGTCTCCTAAAAAATAACAGTTTGCAGACCACTCGAAGCCTCTTATCCCATTTCTTTGCTTCAAACTTATTTCGCTCATTATTTGATAACGGATATATGAAATGATTTCAACACTCTTGAAATCCAGTTTCGGAAGAGTGCAACAAAGTTTGAAATTTGATGGAATAATGGATAGTTGATGGGAGTGTCAACATGAATCATTATTTGTCAAAATTTTTCGATGGTTTTATTTATATTGAAAAAAATAAAAACATTTTTTGGCCTATGCTGAAAAATAAAATATTGTTTGAATCTACTTTCAATAATTCAACCATACTGCATTATTTACGGTTATCAAATCGATTGAATTTTCAATCTCCCGATTACGATGCATTTTTTTGACGTGAAAAATGAGAAGAAAAAAATATTCTCAATCTCCATCCTCGTCACACCTTTTATCGGTCCGCTGAATCCACTGGGTCTGCCGGGTCTGCCGGGTCCGCCGGATCCGCTGGGTCTGCCGGGTCCGCTGGGTCCGCCGGGTCCGCTGGGTCCGCTGGGTCCGCCGGGTCTGCCGGGTCCGCTGGATCCGCCGGGTCTGCCGGGTCCGCCGGATCCGCTGGGTCTGCCGGGTCCGCCGGATCCGCTGGGTCTGCCGGGTCCGCCGGGTCTGCCGGGTCCGCCGGGTCTGCCGGGTCCGTCGGATCCGCTGGGTCTGCCGGGTCCGCTGGGTCCGCCGAGTCTGCCGGGTCCGCTGGGTCTGCCGGGTCCGCCGGGTCTGCCGGGTCCGCCGGGTCTGCCGGGTCCGCTGGGTCTGCCGGGTCCGCTGGGTCTGCCGGGTCCACTGGGTCTGCCGGGTCCACTGGGTCTGCCGGGTCCGCTCGGTCCGCCGGGTCCGCTGGGTCCGCCGGGTCTGCCGGGTCCGCCGGATCCGCTGGGTCTGCCGGGTCCGCTGGGTCTGCCGGATCCGCTGGGTCTGCCGGGTCCGCCGGATCCGCTGGGTCTGCCGGGTCCGCTGGGTCTGCCGGGTCCGCTGGGTCCGCCGGGTCCGCTGGGTCTGCCGGGTCCGCTGGGTCTGCCGGGTCCGCTGGGTCCGCTGGGTCCGCTGGGTCCGCCGGGTCCGCTGGGTCCGCCGGGTCTGCCGGGTCCGCCGGATCCGCTGGGTCCGCCGGGTCCGCTGGGTCCGCCGGGTCCGCTGGGTCCGCCGGGTCTGCCGGGTCCGCCGGATCCGCTGGGTCCGCCGGGTCCGCTGGGTCCGCCGGGTCTGCCGGGTCTGCCGGATCCGCTGGGTCTGCCGGGTCCGCTGGGTCTGCCGGGTCCGCTGGGTCCGCCGGGTCCGCCGGATCCGCTGGGTCTGCCGGGTCCGCTGGGTCCGCCGGGTCTGCCGGGTCCGCCGGATCCGCTGGGTCTGCCGGGTCCACTGGGTCCGCTGGGTCTGCCGGGTCCGCTGGGTCTGCCGGGTCCGCTGGGTCCGCTGGGTCCGCCGGGTCTGCCGGGTCTGCCGGGTCCGCTGGGTCCGCCGGGTCTGCCGGGTCCGCTGGGTCCGCCGGGTCCGCCGGATCCGCTGGGTCTGCCGGGTCCGCCGGATCCGCTGGGTCTGCCGGGTCCGCCGGATCCGCTGGGTCTGCCGGGTCCGCTGGGTCCGCCGGGTCCGCTGGGTCCGCCGGGTCCGCTGGGTCTGCCGGGTCCGCTGGGTCTGCCGGGTCCGCTGGGTCCGCCGGGTCCGCCGGATCCGCTGGGTCTGCCGGGTCCGCTGGGTCCGCCGGGTCCGCTGGGTCCGCCGGGTCCGCCGGATCCGCTGGGTCTGCCGGGTCCGCTGGGTCCGCTGGGTCCGCCGGATCCGCTGGGTCTGCCGGGTCCGCTGGGTCCGCCGGGTCCGCCGGGTCCGCTGGGTCCGCCGGGTCTGCCGGGTCCGCCGGATCCGCTGGGTCCGCTGGGTCCGCCGGGTCCGCTGGGTCTGCCGGGTCCGCTGGGTCTGCCGGGTCCGCTGGGTCTGCCGGGTCCGCTGGGTCCGCCGGGTCCGCTGGGTCCGCCGGGTCTGCCGGGTCCGCCGGATCCGCTGGGTGTGCCGGGTCACTAGGTGTGCCAGGTCCACTTGGTGTGATCGATTCTATGCCCTAGATTGATAAAAGGCAGAACCAGTACATTATTCATCGTTCAATTCTAAACACTACTCTATCTTAACAATAAAAAAAGCCGCTTATATCGATTCGATTTTCCACGTTTCAGCCTTGCCTTTCGTGCAAAGACGATACATTAAGCAATAGTCATTGGGTCCAAAAGTATTGGGGGCGTCACAATATGAGGTTATTGTGGTTGGATGGGCTCATTCAATATTAAAGTGTACACGGCAGAATAATTAGAAAGAAATTTAAATAATAATGAAATAAAGATGATTTACCTTTCCGAGATTTCCAGTTACAACGTTAAATCCCCCCTGCCGTATCTACAAATTCAAAAGCACAACTCTATTTGACCACTGACAGTTCATATTTTCATTTCAGTTATTTTTAATATTTCGGCACACTCACCTGCGCAACAAATGGTCGTGGATGCGGGTCCCAATCGATATCCGTTCCCTAAAATTTCAGTAGCGACACTTCGGTAATTAGCAGTCTTCGGTACTTTACAAGAGGCAATCATGTTTTTATTTGTCATAAATGTTCATATTCTTTTACCTTTCCCAGTTTCCCCGTCAGTACATCAAATCCTCCTTGACGGAGCTATCAAAACAGAAAGATGCTTTATGAAAACTCGTCCACTCTATGCCTAAATTTCATTTCAAGATATATTTTTTTGAAACATCACCTTCCATCTCTCACGGATGCTGTTCACAATTTCATCTAAATTTACAGATTTGTCGACTGCGACTCCCTATAAATTTGGAAAACAATTATGCACAAATTGTGATTCTAGTCTCATACATAAATGAACGTTTATACATAAACTGATTATCCTGAATAGTCACCTTCCCCAGGTTACCGGTCAACACGTTAAATCCAGCATTCCTCTGAAAATGAATGCATCAATTAATGATGACCATAACTTTCATGATTGGGATTTTAAATTAATTTCAATCACTCGCACTTACGAAATGCCGGGTCAGGATGAAACTACGGCCTGTTGGTACTGGAAGCGTCTAGAAAGTGCGACAAATTGATTGAGTTAACCCTACTGACAAAACACCTTACTAGTGTAGTTTCAAATTTTCAGTTCGATAAGCAGCAGCTTGGAAATAAGCTCGGCCCTGTGACTGAGATTCTAATATTTCTAGTTCTTGAAAACTATCAGGCTGAACAAAAATCAAAAGTGTAAGAATGAATAAATAAATCAATAATTTTATTCTAATTATTATATCATACCGAACAATAAATTCAAGAAAGATAGAAGTAATTTCAATTGGGCTTAAAAAAGATCATTTTAGACACACAAGAATGAAATAGCAAAATTATTGGACATATTTACCTGAACTAACGTACAGCCGACAAGGGCGCAAAACACAATTTTGAGCAGCATCATGTTTTCGCATCAGCTCGTATGTTGATGCCTACAACATCAAATTATTGGAATAAAAGGTTTAGAAAAAGTATCTCTCATAAGTAGCAAATATTACACATCAGGTTAAGATTATTTCTAAATATTTTTGAAGAATGCCGAAGAAAAGACACAAAGATCCTGGGATTATGGGCATCGTGATGTCAACAATGCCACAAAAACAAATAACAATCTCTGACTTTCAAAACTCATCGGTAGTTAAATACTATCGATAATAGAAAAAAAGTTACAGCATTTTTAATGAAATTTAATTAATTCATGATGATGATGAATTAAAAATACGAAAATCTTTCGTCTGATTATTTGATCCAGAAGAAAACTGAAGATTTATGTCTGAAATTGAAATGAAAACGCAAAAAGATGGCCCAGGTAACATCAAAATACTTTTTTATATTTCTTTTATTGTAGATTCACGAACAATTTTCATTCCTCATTTCTCATATTATTTAAAACTGATGCAACTCTGAACGAAATAATTCATGTATCTAAAAAATTAAATTAAAAAAATTAAAATAGGAAAAATTCACAACTAGAATAGGCTAGATGCGCCTGCTCTATGCAGCGGGCGAAGCCCGCACGCACAGCTAGTATTATATAAAACTGATGAAACTCTGAACGGAATGATTAATGTATCTAAATATTCTACAGTGTGTGGTTTTTCGAGAGTAAGAATCCCACACTGGTGTAGTGCAGACGTTACGCTTTGCCTCATGTAAAATATTCCTTAATCCATTCAAAAATAAAAATAAACAAAATAGGAAAAATTCACAGCTAGAATAGACTAGATGCGTCTGCTTTATGCAGTAGACGAAGCCCGACCGCACAGCTAGTATAATTATAATTTTATTTATTATTCACATATATGTGTTTTTGATTAGTTGAAATGTTTACAAAATTAAATTTCGATGATTAAAATCAGTAAATTATCAAAAGAAATAACGATTGATTTTTTCTCACTGCCACAAGCAATGTACGAACGTTAAACAACTGAAAAGTAATGATAGAAGTCGAAATTATTTGCCTTTGATTGAAAAAAAATTCAAAAGACTGCGCTAGTTTTTTGACTGCTCGCGATAGAGCCACGGTTGCGATGTTACCACATTTCAATAGAGAAATCTCATTTAGCTTCACATTTTCGAAAAACTGTTGTATGTATTTAAAAATTTCTCATTAATTGATTCGATAATCTGTCTCCGTTTCTCGGTGTCATTGATCTATATGCTTTACTCTCAATTTTAACCAGGATCGATAATCGTTTACTACAAACGACGTATAAAATTGTCAGTTGTAGTGTTTAATTTTGACCAAATTTTTAATTTTTCATGTTACAATTTTTTTTAATTTTCCATATTCCCGCGTATGCATTTTTCAGGTGTCACATTTTTTCCCTCATTCTTGATGTCCTCTTTCACATTTTAATTTAATCCATTTATCATATTTACATGAAATGAAATCAATTGAAAAGTTAAAAATAAATTGAATTCATCAAAATCGACATTGGACAAAATTCTTTAAATAATGAAGGATAAATCGTTAATACGATCCATCAATAATGATTAAAACGGAACTTACTTCTTAGCTACTCATAGCTGGTCTCCACAAGGTTACTGAGTCTGACGAGTTCGTTAGGATATTTGATGAAAAATGACTTCTGAGACCGAATTAACGGCTTATTTAAGCTCGTATCGACAACAGAAACGATACATCTATGTAAACACATTTCAACTTGTTTTTTTCCTCCTTTATTGTTGATACAAATGGCTATATTTTAAGTTACTTTTGACATCTCATTGCGTAATGAAGTGGGCCATTCCGACAATCATCATGTTGGCATAGAGCTTATTTAGCTAATCATTGGCCTTGTGTTTCGTGAAAAAAATATTATATTATAAAGAAGCCAACGTTCAACCCCATGCACGAAACAGTGCAAAACAAAGTTAACGATACTACTGAAAACAATCCGTTATTATACTAAACAAATAAATATTGGCCAATGCTTAATACAACAATGCTTTGAAACACTGGGTCATTCCGTTAAAATAAAAGAAGCCGGGAGGGTTCAACGTTATTTGTGTTTCTTTGAAAAACTAAGCCATGCCTGGTAGATGAAAAAGAAGAACAATGAGAAATTCAACTTTGGGGCTTCCACGGTTATTATTACATTACTTGTTGGAAAAAATTGTTGAAAAAAAATTGTTCTACCTGAAAAGAAATTGTTGGAATATCGAATTCGAAAAATTTGATTACAGATTCGTATTGGGTGCATTCGAAAACGCCTACTTACCAACTTTCATAAATAAATAGGCAATTATAAAATTTTTGTTTGATAATCAATTCACGACCAGCGACCCCAAGAACCCTTGTACATAGCTTATCATGCGAATACCATTGAACAAGATAGTTGTATCCGGGTATAGTATAAGTGGGAAATTCAAAAGAATGTTGGCGTCGAGTCACCATATTGGACTCTGCCATTCCATAATATTGGTTAAGGTCCATGGATGCGAAATCTTGAGTTCGTTGAGGGATTCGCGTCGAATTTCGATTGTAAAGGTGGACGTTGAAAGGGGAGAATACGTTTCTAAGAACACTTTCACAGGTGTGAAAAAATCCGTAGCTAGCGATATTGAAAATTTCGATTTTTAAAATTTAATAAAAATATGGAAATTTTGAATGAAAAAATATGAAAAAAATAGAAATATAGCAATGAATAGCGTTACAGTCATCGAATAGAGTCTGATGAATTTTTTCAAATTCCTGACTTCTCAATGTCCCAATCGACGTGATCGAATAGATAATAGGTTGGTAAACTCAAAACTTTCTGCCATATACGACGTTTTCAATACTTTTTCCTTATGTACCGATCAAACAATGTGTTCAACTGGTATCTGACGCAATATATTCCAAGGCGCTACTAAAACGTTCCCATATTACTGATGCTAATAAGTTTGATATCACAAATGATGATAAAATTCTGAATATTTCTTATATTATTGTATGATGAAAAAAAGTAAAAAAAAGAACGCCAAGTACTGAAGGAGTGTTTTTTTCAACTAAATTCGCCTGATGTATTTATCATGACCACAAATTCGCCAGGTACTTTGACCGATTTTTTGCCAATCTATTTTTTTTTATTTGCAATTTTCTTGACAAAAATATTCACCATGTACTTCGGACGAAATGTTTTTTCCGCTCTAGTTTTCTTGTTTTGTAACTCTCTCAGTTTAAAAATTTTCTATTCATACTTATTTTTGATGAATTTTCTTGTGTAAAATAATTTTACTGTAGAATAATAGTGATTTGAATTTGTTGAAATTTATTTATAAAAGATTGATAGGTGTAAAGAAAAATGTTCGACTATTTATGATTTTGTACTGCTTTTGTACCGTAAAGCGACTGTACTTTAAATTAAAAAATTTAAACAAAATCTCCAGAAGAATATCTGGAAGAAACTCGATGAGAATCTCTCGGATAATCTACGGTAGAAACTTCGGAAGAATTTCCCGGAGGAACCTCTGGGAAATATTCAAGCTAGACTCTGGGAAAGTTGCCAGAAAAGTCCCCAGCTGGATCTCCGAAGAATCTCCGGAAAAATCTAGAGAATTAATTCCGGGAGAATCTCTGTGAGAATCTCCAAGAGAATTTCGAGTAGAATCATCCGGAAAATCTCTAGAAACATAATCTTGAAATCCTGCGCGAATATTTCTGGAAAAATCTCCGCAAGAATTTCCGAATAAATCGATTCGACCCGGAAGCGACTCGAGACAAGTACATTTACGAAGGAGTTTGCTTCAAGACTCTACACAGCGAGGACTGTGTTTTCAACCGTTTTCTTAAACTTCTAAAATACAAAAATACTCCTCGAATATTATAGTTGAAATTATGACGAATCAAAGGACGATCAAACAAGCATCCCCTTATTCTATTTTCCCACCAGAAGAAAAATAATACAAAGATGTTTTGAATTGATGTAAATCGTTTAACAAATCAATTACAACCGGAATTAGGTCACTCCGTTCATTTTTATTTTCAATTTTTATTTCTTTACCACTAGCGATATCATACATATAAAAGGTGTTATTTTAAAGCGCTTCCAATGGCGAATCACCATCTTCTAGGTGAGACTGATTTCTTGAATGATATTTATTCAGACTATTGTATGGATCTTGATTAATGAGGCTGGGCGAGCTTGATCATGATTGTTTTTGTTTCCAAATAGTTTTCCAGTCCTTCGTATCCACTGTAATGATTGAAATAGGGTTTAACAACAGTTATAAACTCGGAAAAATTCATCGTCTTACTTATTGAATTGAAACAATTCACTAGAAGATACAAAATTACTCACTTTTCGCGTCCTATACCAGAATTCTTATATCCTCCGAAAGGAGTCAACGGTGTAATCGTCGCATAGTCATTGACCCTGAAATCATCAATTCAATGAATTAAATGGATTTAAAAGTGGCAAATAAAATTTGGAAAATTGCTTCTCAACAATGAAGATCAATTATATTCAGTAGGGTGATCCTTATTTAGGGTGTTTTTTTAAATTAAATCTAACGTCGTACCTCCTAGAACGATTGGAAATAAATTTTAAAAAAGCGATCCAAAGGATTTTCAATAATTTCAACGATTGCACGTGCTCTTGGGTCTAACTTTTTTCTCATTTTTTTCCCTTCTTTTGAAGTCCAAAACTTTCGAAGGCCAAAAAACTTTCTCAATCTTCGAAAAAAAATTACCACCAGCTGTGGAAACAATTTCCCAAGTTCAAAAAGTGACCAAAAAACGGTTCTGTTCGAAGGCGGGTGCTGGCTCCAAAAAAAAATCATAAAAAATATCCAATGGCTTTGAAATGAAGCCCAAGTTGTCCCTTTCAAAACGCCGTTTGCTGATTTTTATTATCTCATTTTTTGTTGGAGCTACAGAACATTTACTGCAGTTAGAATTTTCGACCGGTGTATCCGAACTTTTGAGCCACAGTAAAGCGTAATAATGATTACCAGAAATATTTTTAAACCAATCAGTATGCAGACGAAAAAAAAGTGCGAATACCTCAAAATTCTGTTTTCTTTAAATGGGGAAAAAAGGAAGACCCAAGGGCACGTGTAATCGTTGAGATTATTGAAAATCTTTCGGTATACACTTTCCTTGAAATTTATTTCTAATCATTCTGGGGGGTACATGAGGTCATATTCAAGAACACCCTAAATACGGATCACTCTAATATTTAGCATATATGACAATCGGAAAAGGAAAAAAATTAGGAAGTCATTACCATACGCTTCCAGCGTCTATGTCCTCGGCGAAACGAATCGCTTTGTTAATGTCTTTGGTGACAACACCTGCAGCTAGTCCGTAAGAAGTATCGTTGGCCCGCTTCACGACTTCTTCGAATGTTTCGAATTTCAAAATCGATTGGACCGGCCCAAATATTTCTTCCTTTGCGATCCTCATGGAATCTGTCACGTTCGAAAATACCGTGGGCTTGAATTTTAAGAAAATATAAATTCAAAACTAACCATTTATTCAATTGCGTTATCAATTAACGGAATGCTTATCTTTTAAAATATGGATTCATCAGTTAATCACCTTAATAAAGTAACCGACTGAGCCCTGAGGCTCACCACCCACTTCCAGGCAAGCACCTTCTTTTTTTCCCGATTCTATTAAATCCAAAACTTTATCGTACGTGTCCTTATCCACTTGAGGTCCCTGTGTCGTGGTCGCATCGAAGGGATCACCAACTTTCATTTTTCGTGCCAATTCTTTCGAGTGCTTCACGAATTCGTCGTATATTTTGGAATGTACGAATGTTCGTGATGCTGCGATGCACACTTGACCAGCGTTGAGGTACAGTCCATGATGTGCCAGTAATGCAGCGTGTGCAACTGCAATTTTTTTTTTATTTTTTATTATCTATATGTTTTTCCAAACATTGGAAGATAATATTTTTCGGTGTTATTTAAACAAAGAAAATAATGACTATTTACTGATAAACTGATAACATTTTTTCAATATCGTTCAAATGATTGGACAAGTTTTATGGATTTCTTGTACCACTAAAATTTCCAATTTTTATAAAATTGTAAATGAACATTCGTCCATACTTTCTTTCTAGATAAATTAATAAACCTGATAAGCTTTCGAATGATCTTTGGAAAAGTCTTCGATTGTAGTAATTTTTGTTTTTTTTTTTGTTACCAACCGTCAGCGTCTTCGAACACGACCAGAGGACTTTTACCACCGAGCTCCAGAGTGACCTTTTTCAAGTTTGTTTTTCCGGCTACAGATAAAATTTTATGCCCGACCTGCAATAAGTACAAATTGGTGTGATCAAATGACAACTTAAACAATTGAATTGTAAATTAATATGATTTTTTTTTGTAATTTTAAAAAACAGACTAATCTGTTTTTATGAAAAATGACAAGCGAATCGATTCTATGACGGTATAAAAAAATTAACCAATCGGGATCACCATTGAAACTTACTTCGGTGGATCCGGTGAATGCAATTTTTCGAATATCCGGATGCTCGGAGATGGCAGCACCCGCAGTGGGTCCATAGCCCGGAACTACATTTATAACACCCGGTGGAAATCCTGCCTCTTTACTGAGCGAGGCAAGGTAAAGAGCGGTCAAGGGAGTTTGTTCGGCAGGTTTCATGACGATGGTGCAACCGGCTGCAAGAGCCGGTGACCATTTGAATGCAAGCATAAGCACAGGAAAATTCCATGGAATTATTTGACCGACTACGCCCACTGGTTCTTTCCGAGTCAGAGCGAAATCGCCTGCGTCTAGGAAGATGCGAAAACGGTTTCAAATAAAAAAACTACGAGAAAAACTATAACAATATGAAAAATGTTTTTTTGAACATATTCTTTTTGTTTTTTGATTTTGTTTTTGTTTTGCATTTTTTCAAATGTTTCTCTTGTGCAGAAAATTAATTGAACATATAAAAAATAAAAGTTAAATGAAAAAAATAAAATTTATTCGATGTTTCGTATAAAAAAAAAAATTATTGATACATACCAGCAGGGTAAGTGTTCCCATGTATTTTATCAGCCCATCCTGCATAGTAACGAATTTCTCCGATACTGTATTTCACATCTGCCATAGCAGCTGTTACAGGTTTTCCGTTATCGAGACTTTCCAAACGTGCTATGTGTTCGATATCTCGTTCCACTAAATCTGCTAACTACAGAATATTTATAACGAAGTTTTATAAATTAATTAACCGATAATACTATATCGAAAAATGCTAATAAATTGATGATTTTAAAATATTGAATAAAAATCGAAATTCATGTTTTACGTTTGATTATATTTTCATTATTAGTTTTTGTTATCACCTTGTACATAAGGCGACCTCGTTGTGCCGCATCCATCGTTCGCCATGGCGAGCCCTTTGCGAAGGCAGCTTTAGCTGCGCGAACTGCCTTATCGACGTCATTCTGATGGCGAACGAGATGAATCAGTGACAAAATTTAAAGCAAATTGACGTTCGAATGTCAGAAATCAAGGAAAAATATTGATTCGATTGATTAAAATTTATATTCAAGTGACTTATTACATCGCACTTATTATTTTTTCGGATATCGTGAAACTTCGTTGTAATGGAGTATAAAATATCAATAGGAAAACTATTGATTTCGTCGTACCTTATCACCTTCCGATACTAGAGCAATCACCGTCCCATTTGTTGGATTTATCGTCGGAAATTCTTTTCCACTCACCGAATTGACAAATTCATTGTTGATAAATAACTGAAATGGAAATACCGATGTGACATTTTTTACTTTGAAATTCAACCAAAATAAAAATGCTCCCGACGTTTCTTTTTGCATACATAACTGATGTTAATCTGCATACAATCCATTATTCCTGTCACTTCGAGGAACTTTGAATTTTACCATAGCATTGAAATGTATTTAAAAATTTTGAGATTGTAGAAACAACGTGTTAAATATTTATTGTAAATTGATGATATTTTTATTACAAGTATTTATCAGTTGATTAACATTTTATGGTGACTGTTTTTTTTTTCCTAAGAAATCGTTCAATTTCAATGTTTCTCAAAATTCTTTCGATATTCACTTTTCAAATGATTTAAGAGTCATCGAGCTCACGTGACCAACTCAAAATCGACGGTGGCGCCTCTCATAGTAAAATATATCTATATATAGTATAAATATAGTCGCTGACACACGTCAGACGCCTCGTGTGTATTCTACCGGATTTTTCCGTGAGTTTTTATTGAAATCGCGATAAATAAATTTCGTAATGTGCAAGGAAGTGGCGTGAATCCGGCTCTGGTCTCTTCAGTTGTGGCAAATGTGTGTACAATTTGTAATAAAATAATTATTGTGACTGGCGAAAAAGCTGTTATGGCGCGAGCAAAGCGCCTTGTATTTTTCTTAATTTATTGTGTTGATAAAAGATATATGATCTCCGAAAAGGAAGCACAGCCGGAACCGGGTGATTGAACCGAATTTTTTGATATTTTTTATATTCGTGTAATCATAAAATTCGCGACGAAATCCGGTAAAATAGAATTTTAGTTTGCTTTTTTGGCACCTGGCGCTGCGTATGCCATTCTTACTCTTAAACGAATCACAATTTACCTGTGTATGTTTCACGACGACTTTATTGGCCATGTCACGTTTTTTCGTGTTCAGTAGATGCACTCACAGCTCACAAGAGAACCTTCAATCCTAGCCGGCCGGCTTGGAGTGAAAATTTTCTATCGCTGCCTGCTAACAAAAAGTTCTTATATTATATATGAAACTCGAGTTTAAAGCGGCAGATATAGTTCTCGGTCTCATAGTGGGGCAGATGTTTATCACGTTGTATAATTTGTGTGAATAGAATCTTCCTCACTCCTGACAACTTCCACTCTTTTCTTATTCAAATGACACCCGTTGGGTAACGAAAAAAAAAAAAAAATAAAAATAAATAATTGCTTTGGAACAAATCCATACATGAATTTTCAAACTGTCATGATGTGTTATCAAAAAAATATTATTCCACGTAAATATGCAACGACAACGAGGTTTTTTTTTGCAGAATTAAACAGTCATGTAACCAGTTAAAAAATAATTCTGTCAGTCAATGAACAACGATTCTCTTTCCACTAAAAAATAACATTTTGCAGATCACTTCAAGTCTCTTATTCCACTTCTTTGCCTTGTCATTATTTTTATTTTGTTCTAAATTTGTCGCCTGCATCGATGACGGATATCTGATAATCATTTCGACACCTAAAATCGGTTTCGGCGTGTCGAAGTAAAACTTGAAATTTGTTCGAAAAATGGAAATTGATGGGACTGTTATTCAAGAAGATGGCTTTGGTTTTGTGCCTCGTAATTCTGCGACCTACTCAGATGACAAATCCTTTAAGATTGTTCGGAGGTAACGAGCTTTCGTTTTTGTTTGAACAATCAAACTTTTTTTTATTGTTATTTCAAAAATCATCAGTCGCTTACATAATTTTCAGGAAATTTTAAATTTTCGTTTGTTCGAAATTATCGATGAATTTAATTCATTTTCCCGTACTAATTTTCATCATATTATTCAGCAATCAATAATTGAACGATAATTAATCCCTTAGTTTTTTTTAAGAAAAAATGCATCTTCGAAACATCATAATTATTTCATAATTTCAAGATATACCATGACGAATAAAAACGCTGCATCCGTTCGTTTGATAAGTTGGGGAGCAGGTATACAATCGATAAGAGTTCCAAACGCTCGAGATATTTTTGGCGATATTGTTTTTGGATTCGACGATATGAACGGTAAGAAATAATCTTCGATAAATGTGCCCTTGTATTTTTGGATTTGACTCGACGATTCTCGAGTAGGATATTCGGAAAACAGATATGTAGGACGAATAATGAATAACGTGGGGAATCATGCATCGAAATTTGATGAAAACGATAGTTTCGGAACTGATACGAAGGAGGATTATCGAGAGAATGAAAAATTCGATACATTAGATAACGTTAATTGGGAGTCTTCTATCTTAGGGCAGCAAGTGGTAAGAAGTGTTATTATTTTGACCACGAACAATGAAAAAAATAACAATAAAAATCATCAACTTTAGAAACTCAATAAAGTTGAATTATTTTTTCTTCTTTTTCGCGTTTTTTCATAACTTAATTCTTCGTTTATAAAATCTTTGTTTTTTTTTTTTTTCTTTTTCGTAACGAAAAATCGAATTGATCGAGTTTTTTTTTGTGATTACTCGAATCTATTGGCCAAAGTGAAGTTTCATTTTTAAAATAGATTATGTCCCACGTCAAAAGAGCACGCACGAAGGAACGCTTTGGCGATATGTTAATACAAGTAAAATACAGTTGGACTGATATGAACGAATTGAATATAAACATACGGGGAACAGTCACTGAGTCGATGCCAGTAAACATGACTGTTTTGTGTCCTATAAATCTTGCTGGTCACGTAAGAATGGAATTTTTAAACTCGAAAAAAAGATTAGATTTTTCATTTTTTTTTTTTACTACGATTTATGGCAAAATAGGGTATGGGTGCTGAAGAATTGGAGGATCACATCGTGACCATAAATTCTGAAAATTTCGGCCCAATTGATCCCGGCCAAAAATGGTTCAACCGAGTTTCCAAAGTCGATAACAATTTTTACGATCTACGAATTCCAACTCGATTGAAAACACGACTTTACCAAATTTCTGGTGGTGGATATAATCATAATTTGCGAATTAACAGTCCGAGTGATCGGTGTTATCGATTCCATGCCAGGTAACACGGTTCAACTTCGAAAAACTCCTTTTCTCCAACATAAATAATGTTTCATCAAGGAGCAAAAAATAACTGACTGAAGCAAAAAAAATGACGAGACGAAAAATCAACGAAAGTTTTCGTTTTCAAGAATTTTTCATCCGGAATCAGGACGACTGATGGAAGTATATTCGAACAAGTCTAATTTGAGATTTTCGACATTGAACGATTTTCCTCGTTTCGAGCCAAACTATCTTTCGAACACAGAGAATCGTTTTTGGAAAGCTGGTGGCGATCTTCCTGACGAGAAAATCGTCCTCGTACGTAAATTTTCATCGTTTAACCCCCAAAATATTTTCTTCGAAAAAAAACCTCTTATTCCAGTCCCAAAATCATTTAAGGACCATGAAACTTCAAGGAGAGATTCATTTTTGCGTGGAAAAGATGGAGCATTGTACAGGCGTCATGGAGGCTTTATATTATCGCCACAAAATGATTGTTCCAACGAATTTTTATATCGAAATATTGTAAACCCTGGCGAAATTTACCACCACGATTTGTCTTACAAATTTGGAACGAAATCAAGAAATCATTGAAGCAAGATGAATAAAACTTTAGACACACGATTTATTGTTCAAACAAAAAAGTACTTCACACAAAAAAAAATCGTAAAAATACGTACATTTTGACTTTTGGTAATCCGAAGTGAAAATTTCTGATATAAATAAACGATAAATCCCTTTGATAATTGATCTAAGGAAAAACTAAAATCAAAAAAAATTTCTATAAACTTTCACTACGACTCTCTGATATCAAGATACATTTATATCCTAAGAGTTAGACGTTAGATTAGCTACGATAAAATGTGTTCGGGAGATTTGAACACGATTTGGCAGTTTCTTCGTTTTCTTCTCTTTTTCTCCTTCCATTTTAGTTTCTTTTTTTACTTTTCAACCTTGCGTTGTTGAATAATTAATAATAATAATAATAATAATAATAATAATAATAATAATAATAATAATAAAACGGGGTATGATACACGTGTTATCCGGAAAAGTTGAAAATCGCTACGAAAATATTTTCTACGAAAAAAGGCACACGTCGGCAGTGACGAATTTTGTTTTCGTTTCCTATTCTCTTCCTCATTTTTCGTGCAAGCCAATTTCACTTTACAATTTAATTATCATATTATTCATTTTTTTTTTTTTTTCAAATCGTTATTTTTCCTTCAACATTTCGTTTTGACTAATCGGCGTAAATAACGAGCTCGTCACGGTTTTTGCTATTTGCATTTTTACTTCTTTTTTTTTTTTGTTTTCTTATCTTTTTCTTTCGTCGTTACGTATCCACGTTCGTCTATTACGAGACTAATAATAGTAACGAAAAATGACGAAAAATTTTTTCTTAATCAGAAAAATCTCGTTGATTATTTTTGATCGAAAATATAAAATCAAGACGAAACGATTATTCTTATCATTATTATTCGGTTACTACGAGATGCACCCTGAACGTTAATGGCTTCTCCCAAATTTCATTCTCTGCCGTTATTCCGTTTTTAGGCTTGCCGTGTATGACGATATAAAATTCTCCAGCTCGCTTAAGACGGTTGCGGAAATGCAGTGCCGATATTCCTTGCTCGTCAACGATCTCGAAATGATTGTTCTTGTTTCCACGCACAATGGTATATTCCATTTTTTCGTCCTATAAAAACAGTTGATAATAAAATGTTCATTACAATGCTCATTTAAATCGATTAATCATTTTGGTGTTTTCCATTGATCGTATCAACTGTTGGATTGAATTTTTGTGAATTTTATAAGCAAAGAACATAATTGGAATTGAAATGAGAAGCGAGTGGATTTGTTTTCGAAAGGCTTAAAACTCTTGATTTTCAACATAAATTTTGCAAGGAGAGCAACAGCGATTAATGAAATTTACCTTGATCGCAGGCTGCAGTTTAATAATTCGCATTTTATGTTTCGTCTGATGAAGATTCAGTTTGAGAATTTTTTCCTCGCCATGATGATGTCGCTTGGCTTTTCGTGACACACGTTTTTTCAACGAGGTTTTTGCACCGATGGTTTTGTTGCTCAACAACGAATGCACTTTCGTTCCTCTTCTGTGACGTTCCTTGTTATTGTTGATCTGTTGAAAAAGCGTCATTAAAATTGCATGAAAACAAAGGATATAATTAAAGCTGAGCAATGAAATGTTCATTTTGATGAAAATAAAGTTAAAACGAATACAAAAAAATGCTTACTTTGCAAGAGAAACATCCTTCCGTAGAAATAATTTTGTCGTCACTCGGCGGCACGTGATACGAGTCTGAATTTATCGAAAATGTTGGAACGTTTCCAATCTCTTCGCCATAATTTCCTTGCGCCATGGGATTTATCGTTGAGAGACAATGTCCTTGACCTATTCTCTGATAACCCGTTGGACAGCCGCACAAAAATCCATTTGGTCCATTAGGTGTGCAGCCAAAAGCGCAAGGACTCCCCATGCAGCCAGCGCTCACCTGAATTCATGAGAATAATAAATAATCGAAGAGCCGATTAAAATTTTAAGAAATTTCGTTGAATTCGATCGATCATTTCGATATCGTCGATCAATTTTGTTCATTCAGTTGTTTGTTTGTTTTTTTTTTTTTTTTTTCTTCAATTTAAGTCTTACCTGAACACAAATTTGCAAATTATTGTCAAATTGATAACCATCCGGGCAGCCACACTTGTAACTACCGATTGTATTTATACAAGCGTTTTCGCCACACGGTGAATTCGAACACTCGTTCTCGTCTATACATTGATTGTAATAGAGATGCTGGACGAATCCTTCGGGACATCCACAACGATAACTTCCCATTAAATTCTTGATGAAAAGCAACGATTACCGATTAATTATTAACGTGAATTTCAATATGCCATTAACCAATAAATTGTAATCAGAATCATAAACGATTTTAAAATCATTTTTTTTTTTTTTTCAAATTCTATCCATTTCTCTTCGATATCTTCAATTCTACAGGAAAATCAACACAAAATTGTTCGTTTTTTTTTTAAATCTTTTCGATTGGTTAGATTTTTTTTTTAATACCTGACATCCGTGCTCGCAATTTCCATCGTCGGCACACTCGTTATTGTCAGTGCAAAATGTTCCAGTGTGATCGAGCTTGAATCCTCTTGGGCAAATACACCGGAAGCTTCCGAGTGTATTTATGCAAGTTCCTGGTTTAGGACAAGTTCCATGCTGCTCACATTCATTGATATCTGCAAATAATCACATTATTTCAATCATTTGGACGATTGAATTGATTTTTTTTTTAAATGATTTCTATACTTTTTCGAATTTTCATTTAGCTTTACATGAGCGAAATAAAAAATTGAATTCATCTGCATTTCAATTAAAACGTCGGACAATATTACCATGACAGGAATCTCCGTGTTGAGTATAACCATCTCGACAACTGCAGGTGTAACTTCCCTCGGTGTTGATGCACTGCTGTTGACACAAGTGATTGCCAGTTGCACATTCGTCGAGATCCCGACAATTAACGCCGTCCGGATTCAGTATGAATCCAGCTGGACAAGAGCACGTGAAACTGCCCTCGGTATTTTGGCAGTTGAACTTACAGGGCTTCGGCGTCAGCTCGCACTCGTTGATATCTGGAAAAATAATTCGAAGTTAACGATTCAATTTGATTTCAATGAACTTGGCAATTGTATTTGAAAATCGATTAACCGATACAAATCTTTTTTCAGATTACTTCTAAATTTATTAGTCAACTTATTTTTTTCCTATTTTCGGAATTATAATTTCTATATTATTTTTATATTTTCTTTTATGTCGATTCACCTATACATATCGTGCCACCGTGATCAGTTTTGTAACCCTTGTTACAAATGCATCGATAAGAGCCGAGTGTATTTACGCAAATGCCATTTCTGCATAGATCTGGAATTGCTTTACACTCGTCGATATCTGAAATTCGAAAAACATTGTTTTTTTTTTAATTAACGCGTCAAGAAAAATTATCATAATAATTGTAACTCTGTTGACGATTTTCCATCAATCATTGACAGCTGTTGTGATTAGTTCTTTTTATATGATTCTGTTTAAACAATATTTCACTCGACCTTGACCGTCGACGGAAAATCCTTTGTCCAGACAAAGTTCATTGTAATTTTCTGAATCTTTCGATGGACAAATTTCGCAATGCGGACCCCAAGCCGCGCCCATTGTGCAGCAACAATCAGCTTTGGTAACTGTTCGCACGTCCGAAGTTCTCGCTGAGCATCGTCCGCTGATTGTTCTCAGGAAGCAGTAACCAACTCGACGATCTAAAATCAAACGAATCGTTGAATCTCGATAGTATAAAAAACTCACGGATTTTAGGTTAAAATTTTAGAGAGTTTTTTAAAAATAATTTTTAGTTTCTATGTACCGATACAGGATTTTCCATCGGGACTCTGAACAAAACCTTCCTGACAATGACACTGATAGCTTCCCTCTAAATTCAAACATCGTCCGTTTCTACATAAACCGGAATTGACGGAACACTCGTTGATGTCTTTGCACTCATCCGTCATGCCGATTTGCTGATAGCCCGGTGGGCAAATGCACATGAAACTACCGATCAAATTTTTGCACTGGAACTTGCAGTTGTTCGCTGGAGTAGAACACTCATCAACATCTTCAGAAAAAATGAAAAAAAAAAATGTTAAAATATCGTCAAATCGATTGATAACATCAACATTTTTCAAAACAAATAATGGAAGGTCTTTTTAGCCGATTGATTTGAACGAACGAGATAAAAATATTGATGAAAGTATGGAACCGTAAGTTGGTTGGTAACATCAATTTTGTCGGAATCGAATAATTGGATCGCAACGAACTGGAACGATTGAAAAATCACCAAGAGAAAATTCGAATTGAGCTATAAAATTGATAAATTGATTGGTAACATCGATTTATCTGGCATAAAATATGAAAAAGACTTTCGTTACGAAAAATTGATAATTACAAACCTATGCAGTGTCTTCCATCGGCAGCTAAAACATATCCATAAGGACAAATGCATCTGAACGATCCAGGTGCATTGTGACATCGAAATGCACATTGATTGCCAAGCTCAAGACACTCGTTGACATCTTCGCAGACTTGATTAGCACCAGGGGCAAAACCATTGTTGCAAAAGCACTCGAAGCCACCGTCGACATTGCTGCATGTGCCATTGCCGCAAATGTTTTGTGAGCTGAGACACTCGTTGTGGTCGATGCAACGGCGTCCAGTGTCGTCGAGAACGTAGCCTGGGGGACATTCGCATCTGAATGACCCGTCGGTGTTTATGCAGTCGCCACCGGAACAGACGTCAGGCATGAAAAGACATTCGTTGAGATCGACACCAGTGTCGTCTCGGCCTGGTCCCTCGGGACACAGCTTTTTGAAATCCTCTAAAAAGTAAAACAGCCAGTTTGTGTTGAATTCGATCGCAATTTATGTTTTTATCTCGTTCAACAGGATTTTTAACGATTTTTTTTTGGTTTTTTGGATAATTAGTCTCACCGCTGTGTTCCCTGGGACACTGATCGCAATTTCTGCCCCAAGCTTTGCCCATCGTGCAACAACAATGCTTTTTCGTCATACCACCTTCTCGTGGCGCTGAGCATTGACCTCGTCGGAAAAGATCGTAACACTGTTCCTCTCGGTAGTCGATGCACGTCATCGAATTGACCTTTTCACTGAGCCTGAATCCTTCAGGACACTCGCAAATGACACCACCTTCGGTGTTAATGCATCTACCATTCTCACAAATGTTTTTCGTCTCAACGCACTCGTCGACGTCTAGAACGAGCAAATTAATTCGTTTGATGAATCGATTTCAACAACATTTCGAATGATTGAATTCATCAAACTCCAATAAATTTTTAATTGTCAATGCACCCGACATTCTTTTTATTATTCTCGCGATCGAGATCATTCGATTATCCTTACCAACGCATCTTCTCTTTGAATTGTCCAATTCAAAACCAGGTGGACAACTGCAAATGTACGATCCCATGAGATTTTGACACCTGCCTGGCGTCGGGCACAGTCCAGGAATCTAGAAAAATACAAATTTATTCTCAACCCGTCGAAGTTAACGGCGTTCGCCTTATTCCAAGTTCTTTCGAATGATTCTTACTTCTTTACACTCGTCAATGTCACGACAGTGTTGTCCATCCTGTGCCAAAACGTAACCATCAGCGCACTCGCAATTGAAGGCTCCAATGGTGTTTCTGCATCTGCCATTTCTGCACAGGAAAGGCATCACTCTGCACTCGTCAATGTCTGCGATAAAAAAACATCCAATTAAGCAACTCTGACAGCAATGAGTTATATAGGAACGATTTATTGGGAGAAAAACTTGAACGAATTGATGCTTAAGAAGCTCAAGGCTAAATGGACCACCAGAAAAATCCAATCTAGATCTCAAACCTCCTCGAATGAAAAGTCTAACCTGCGCAATCGTTGTTGGGACTCAGTTTAAATCCATGATAACACTGACACTTGTAAGACCCAAGAGTGTTGACACAAGTGCCGTTATTGCAAATATTTGGATTTCTCTGGCACTCGTCGATGTCAACGCAGCTGTCACGATCACGGGTGAGGGCGAATCCTAAATGACAAACGCATTGGAAGCCTCCTTGCAAATTGTTGCAAGCCCCATTGCTGCAAATGCCAGGTCTCTCGTAGCACTCGTCGATGTCAATACAGCTTCGTTGACTGATACCGAGTTTGTAACCAGCTGGACAACGACATTCAAAGCTTCCTTGAAGGTTGATGCACTGCGCGTTACCGGCACAAGGATTAGGCGACTGAAGACACTCGTTTTCATCTATGCACTGATGAGAATCCTCGTCGTAAACGTAGCCACGATCACATTGACACTCGAAACTTCCCGGAGTATTGAGGCAACGTCCGTGCGTACACATCGTTGGCATGAGTGCACATTCGTCTATTTCCTCCGTGTGATTCGTTATCGGATTCATTATTTGTCCGGGCACCATGCCGCATAATATCTCGTGCTCTCGCGTCCTTTCACCCGGACATTTTTCACAGGGTGTACCCCAAGCTGCGCCCATTGAACAACAACACAACATTTTTGTTTGGGGATGAATCATCGGATTGAAACACTGGCCGGATTCGTAATTCACGTAACACAACTCTTTTCTCATGTCGACACACTCTTTGCCACCTGGCATTGACATGTAGCCTGAAATAAGTGAACATTTTTCATAACCGTATGAAAATCTTGACGTTTCTTTTACTCATTTCTAACGAATTCATGTTTTCGTGAAAAATTAAAAAAAAAAATTCATTACAAACCTTCTGGACACTCGCAGTGATATTTTCCCTGATCGTTGATGCATCGACCAACCCCACAAATCAAAGGATGAAGAGCACATTCGTCAATGTCGACACAACTCGTTTTCGTTTCGTCCAAAATAAAGCCTTCGTTACAGGAACACATGAAACTTCCAAAAGTATTAGTACAATGTCCATTTTGACATATGTTCTCGTGCTCCTCGCACTCGTTTATGTCTTCCAAAATGACCGTCACTCGATTCGGCCTGTATCCAGGACCACCCGGACACAAATCTTCGAATTCTTTCGTCCCAACTTCCGGACATTGCTCGCACCGATTACCCCATGCGTTTCCTATGCTACAACAGCATGTTGCTTTCGTCACCGATGATGACATGTCGAATATACACTGGGGACGATTTCCTCGTGCCTCGTAACCCGTGAAACACAACGATTCTCGTCTGTCTGTAAGATAATTATTCTTCATCATTATTCTGCTAGTTTTTAAATATATTTTTAAACTTGCGATTCTTTTTTTCATCATGTTTTTACATCATTTTATTCATTGAATCATGTTTGAAATTGTTATTGATAAAAATTGAATTTTCAATGAAAAATCAAAGAAGAATGAGTCTTAAAAAATGATGTTGAAAAATATGAAAAGATTGAGAATAAAATTTAAGTTGAGATTTATAGCTGTTCATTTGACATACCGACACAAGCGTTTCCAGCTTCGACAAGTTCGTGATTGATGGGACACTCGCAGTGATATTTTCCCTGCGTATTGACGCAGCTACCGTACTGACACGATTGCGGGCTCTCGCATTCGTCGATATCCGTGCAATTGCCACCGGAACCGTCGAGTTTGTAGCCCTCATCGCACTCGCAACGAAACATGCCAAAAATATTTTCGCATTTTCCATAAACGCACAAATTGCTGAACATCTCGCATTCGTTTATGTCGATACAGGCTTGTTGATTGTTCTCCTCCGGATGCATAAAACCCATTTCACACTCGCAACGAAACGAACCTGGATAATTGAGACAATGCCCATTCTCGCAGAGACTCGGATCGTTCGAACATTCATCGATGTCCCGACAATTGTAACCGTCGCCACGAAAACCAGCATCGCAGACACACTGAAATATTTTCGTCAACGAACGTTCCAAGATTGTATTTCGCGATTTTATTTTCTTGTGATTTTTTTAATCATTTATCGATTCGTTTTTATTAAGAAAATTGATCGTTTTTTCCCCCAATCGAATATGAATTTTTGGTCAAATTTGTAAAATCCTTTGACCAGATATAGCTCTTCAATAAATTAACAAAATGTGCGATTTTCGTTGACAACAAAATGAATTTTTAAATTAACAAAAGTCTGTTCAAGTTGAAATCAAATTTGGTGAAGAAATAATGAAAAATTTCCATTTTTTTTTTCGTGACTATGAGTGTAAAAAAGTTTCTCATTAAATTTTTATGATTTTTTCTCACCTTGAAAGATCCTTCGGTGTTTATACATTGCGCGTTAGCGTCGCATCCTCCGTTGTTTATCAGGCATTCGTTGATATCCCGGCAATCAATTCCATTGCCGGTAAATCCTTCGTGACAGGTGCATTCGTAAGAGCCAGGGGTGTTTTGGCACTCGGCGAATTCGCTGCAGGAATAAGCGTTCAATAAACATTCGTCGTCGTCCGTGCATTCCGGTCCACCTTCCGGTTTAACCGAATATCCTTCGTCGCAGCGACAATCGAACGAACCGATTGTGTTGTGACATTCACCGTATCCGCATATTCGTGGTTGGCTCACGCACTCGTCGACGTCTAAATAATTAATCAATATTATTTATTTCAAACGATTTTGATCGAAAAAAGAAACCTTTTTGCCTCCATTTTATCGAAACGTTTTTTCGTTTTATAGAGTTTTCGGCGAGAATTTTTTATCCTTTTATTCGTTATAAAAAAACGAGGAGAATCGTGTATGATCGCACATCATACAGGAATATTTTATGCCAATAAATAATCAAATAAATGATAAAATTAATAAATCAACCGATTGAGTCGATAAAAAAAATGATAAATTTTTGGTACTGTCGTTGTTGAGCGAATATTCACTGACCTATGCAGGACGTGCCAAAGTTCGCCGGAAGTAGTCCTCCGGTACAACTGCAAGAGTAGCTTCCGGGCGTGTTTGTACATTTGCCACCGTTGCATATTCTGGGATTTTCTTTGCACTCGTCCACATCGACGCAAGAGCGTCCATCAAGATTGAGAGCAAAGCCAGTGCTAGGTAATTGAAGAAATCATGAAATCGAAACGATCGATCGATACGGTTTGACGAAAAATTCTTCTTTACTGAATTTTTTTTTTCGTAAAATTTAATTACTGGCATGAATCGGTTATTCATAAATAAGAAATAAATGAAATGAGAAAATTTATAAAACGTTTATTTCATCAATTACCTGCAGGAACACGAAAAACTTCCAGGCGTATTGATACAAATATTTTCACACCCTCCATTGTTACTGGCACACTCATTAATGTCTTCGCAGTGGGATTTTAAACCAGTTTGTCGATAACCATCGTCGCAAATACACTGATAAGTTCCCATCATGTTTTCACAAACTCCGTTCGAACAAATGCCGCTCGTTCTCGAACACTCGTCAATATCTTTGCACGATTCTTTGTCGGGACTAAGCTCGTGACCAGGAGGACAAACGCACTTGAAGCTACCCTCGGTGTTTCGGCAAGTTCCACCTCTGCATAAGCCCGGCGTTTCGTCACATTCGTTTATGTCTGTCAATTGATCGATTATTTGACTATAAAATTTTTCTTCAATTCGATATCGATCGATGGTCAGATTTAATGCTTCACTCACCCATGCATATTTTCATAATGTCACTGCTTCGATATCCGGAATTGCAATCACATTGAAAAGTTCCAGGGGTATTGCGACAAGTTCCATTACCGCAAACGCCGTGCATTATTTCGCATTCGTCGATATCTGAAATACAATTTTTTACTTTTTATTTGATCCCTCAGAATAATCAATTCGATTGTGTTTCAAACTAGAATGAAAATTTTTTTCTGATTATTGTGAACTTTCTCTAAGTTTTCATCTTCTTTTTTCTGTGGTTTTTCTTTCATGTTTTGGAAAAGTTTAACTTGAAAATCTGTTCATTAAGCATCTGATGAAATTGTATTTATTTTCATTTTACAATGGCATCAACGAAAATTCTCACCGATGCACTTGAGCCCATTTTCTTCGAGTGCATAGCCTTGGTTGCATCGACAACTGTAACTTCCGACTGTATTTTTACAACGTCCGTTTTGACACATTCCTGGAAATTCGACGCACTCATTGATATCTTGTCGCTCGTTGAAACCGTCTCCCTTTGGGCACAGCTCGGCAAATATCTGAGTTCCGGGTTTTGGACAAGCTTCGCACTTGTCACTGCCCCATGCACGTCCCACGGAACAGCAGCAAATGTTCTTTGAGAATCTTCCCTCAATTGCACTCGTGCAATGACCGTGACGATAGTCCATGTAACAAGTTTCTTGTCTCGTGTCAATGCACGTGGTATCTTAACAAAAAAACAACAACAACAACAACAAATATTGTTGAAAGAATTAAAAATGTTTGCTGAAAAGAATTCAATCGAATTTATATCAAGAAAGTTTTGTTTCGTTGCAAATTTGCTTCAATTTCATTCTTTTATTTCTACAAATTTCTATTTTTATGAAATCGATAAATGATTTATAATTCAGCAACGAATTAGCATATAATGAAAGTTGTCTTACGCGTTGAGTCAAGAGTGAGTCCCGGTGGACATTCGCACCGATAAGAGCCGTCGGTATTGACGCAGGTTCCACCGCCTTTACAAATTCCTGTGTTAAGTTCGCATTCGTTTATATCAGCACAAGCTTTTCCATCGACTTTGGCATAACCTTTGGAGCATTCGCACAATGATTGATCACAAGTTTCGCAAGGACTACCCCAGGCGAGTCCGACCGAACAGCAACATTCTGACTTCAATGCCAGCCGAGGAAAATTGTTTTCGCAACGTCCTTCTATCATTTTTGTCCAACACGAGCCTCGCCGATTGTCTGTGAAATCGATTTTATCAACCAAATAAATAATCATTCCATTATAATCATTAGAAGTGATGAATAATCGAGCAGAAATTTAAACTTTTAAACACGAAATCACGTTGATTGCGGACTCCTACAAAGAGTATAAAAAAACGAGTCTAATTTTTTGAGTAAAAAACTTTTTTCTTTAATTTTTTCGAAACTTTTTCCGTTTCGACGATTTTTCTTCTGGCCGAAATGAACTTTATCGTACACGATTTTCTTCGTCATAAAAAAAAAAGAAGCCCGTTTCAGGGTCCGGATAAATAAATCGGAAGAGTATCTTCGGCTGAAGATATTAAATTGATGAAATAAAAATTGAAAATTGACGAACCCATGCAAACGTGTCCAGTGTTATCCAAAATATAACCAGACGAGCATTCGCACTCGTACGATCCACGTGTGTTGATGCAAACTCCATTGACACAAACGTCCGGACCGAGCTCGTAGCACTCGTCTATATCTTCGCACATTTGATTATCGCCGTTGAGTCTTGTACCAGTTGGACAAACACACTAAATTTCAAAATAAAAATGTTCGTTAGAACTATTTTTAAACAGAATTGATCGTAAAATCCTTCGAAAAAAAAACATCAACATGTTTGAATTTTTACTTGAAAACTTTTTTTTTCTTTACGATGATTATACAAATGGTCAAATATTAAATAGATTTTTGAATCATCGACGTTCAATCGTACTCGGAAAACATGCCTGAAAACTGCCAGGTGTGTTTCTACACTGACCACCACTGCACAAAGAATCCTCCAGTTCGCACTCGTTTATGTCACTGCAAACCTTCCCAGAAGGATCGAGCTCGTAACCATTGTCACAAATACATCGATAAGTGCCCATGAGATTCTCGCACCCTCCATTCACACAAATATTTGGATTCTGTGCACACTCGTTGATATCTAAAATTGAATCGTTTTGTTACCGGCTCGAAAGTCATTTGGTCGAAAAAAAAATAAAATAAAATAACAAAAAAGTGACAAAAACGATTGAGGAAAAAGTCCAAAATGGGTGGAAAGTATTTTAAAATATTTTGATTCGATTATTCTCGTTTACCATCGCCGTTATAAGTCATTCCTGCTCCGTGCGGACAGAGTCCTTCGAATTCTGTCGTGTCGGGCATCGGACAAGCCTCACAATTGGTACCCCAACCAAGGGGTTGGCCAATGATGACAGTGCAACAGCAACAACTCGATTTAGTGACAGCCACGGAAGTTGGATTCGAGCATTGACCGTCTCTGTACTGAGAGTAACAGAGATCTCTTCTCGTGTCTGAAAATCACGATTTTGGAATCTTCATTAGGAATTTTTGATTTTCAGAAAAATTTGCCACTCCAGGGACGGCAATAATGACGTTTATTTTAGTCTCAATCGAAGTAAATTACCTAAACAGGATCTGCCATCGGGACCCAAATTAAAGCCCGGATTGCATTCGCATCGGAAGCTTCCTGGAGTATTTTTGCATCGGCCGTTTTGGCAGGGTGCACTTTGGCATTCGTCGATGTCTGATAATCGAGTTGTTTGAATTTCAAGTTTCGATCGCAATTTTACCATTAATTATATTTACATCAACAATTATTGACATTATCATGAAATTTTTCAATTTTTTTTTTTTTTTGCTGTTTTCTAATTACCGATGCAATGACTCTGATCCGGTCCAAGCCTGAAACCAGAATCGCAAACGCACTTGAAAGATCCTTCCATGTTGACGCATTTTCCATTGGCGCACATTCCAGTGTTGGAGCACTCGTCCATGTCGACGCAAAAAGTGTTGTCTCTCGAGGGTGTGAATCCAGATTGACAAGCACAGTGATAAGAGCCAGGTATATTTTCGCATCTTCCGTTGAGGCATATTCGAGGATTTTCCGAACACTCGTTGATATCTTTGAGAACATTTTTCTTCATTAAAAAACAAACAAAAAAAAACAAAAAATACACACGAAAACTTTGCATAAAACGGGAAAAAAAACATGACGCAGGGAGATCGGAATATTGAAAGAAAAATATTCTCCTTCGACACTTTAATTCTATTCACTTTTTCATCACCTCCCTATTAAAAATTTGTGACTCATCTGTCTATATAAGGAAGGAACATCAAAGATCTTCGTACACGGTGAATCGTTTTACTTATGTACATATACACAGAGGACATAACTCGCCCGAGGCAAAACGTTTATCGCTGTACACATAGCACACAAGTGCGTGCCTTCCGCATTCGTGTACCCGGTTGTTATCTTCTAATACCCGCCCTATCGGAATCACCGGTGATAAATGGCTGACTTGTAAATTACGGTAGTTCGGTGGTGAAAGGAATAGCCCGAGAGTTAACGCTCCCCGAGTACGTAACGAACAACGAGGCTAATTTTCGCCCTTCCAATCATCAAATCATTTGCGATACAAAAATTACTATTTGAAATCACTTTTCTGTACAATTTATTTATGATAACGTTACGTGAGAATGAAAAAATGAAAAATCGTTTTATTTTCTTGATTAATTATATTCTAGACTGTCATTTTTATTGTTGAATTGAATATTCCTTGTATTTTTAGATTCGTTTAGGATCAATTCGAGGCAGTGAGTTTATGGGCTGAAAAAAAAATCGATTTTTCCTTTTTTTTTAATCGATAGTCCAAATATCAAAAAATATATCCTAACAGTTCCAGACTCTACGATCTTTGAGCGAGGTTTTCTCGAGATAGTATCGTTGAAATTTTCCGATTTGTCAAGAGTCTAATAGTATTTCTTGGATCAGTACTAATCCGCCTAAACGAGCTAAGCGAATGATTGAAAACTTTGGTTGAAACAGTATTTATCGCAAATAGAGATAAAGTTTCTTCGAAACATCGTCACTTTTACGATCGAGTTTCTACATTTTTGTTGCTCACTTTTGTTTTTTCGAATATTTCTTACTTTCTCGGCTGTAAAAAAGTATCTAAGGAAGATTATTGATTTTTCCCTTATTTCAGGCAAGAACTACGAGCATCAGTAGAAGAAAAAAAATTTGAAAATCAGGTTTTTGGCTGTCTAAACTAAATCACAGTCATCGAGTTCACGTGACCAACTCGAAATCGACGGTGGCGCCTCTCATAGTAAAATATATCTATATATAGTACAAATATAGTCGCTGACACACGTCAGACGCCTCGTGTGTATTTTACCGGATTTTTCCGTGAGTTTTTATTGAAATAGCAATAAATAAATTTCGTAATGTGCAAGGAAGTGGCGTGAATCCGGCTCTGGTCTCTTCAGTTGTGGCAAATGTGTGTACAATTTGTAATAAAATAATTATTGTGACTGGCGAAAAAGCTGTTATGGCGCGAGCAAAGCGCCTTGTATTTTTGTTAATTTATTGTGTTGATAAAAGATATCTGATCTCCGAAAAGGGAGCACAGCCGGAACCGGATGATTAAACCGAATTTTTTGATATTTTTTATATTCGCGTAATCATAAAATTCGCGACGAAATCCGGTAAAATAGAATTTTAGTTCGCTTTTTTGGCACCTGGCGCTGCGTATGCCATCGCTCGATGACTCTTAAATTTATTTTAGTCAAAGTTTTTTTTTTTTTTTTTTTTTCATACCCACCGATACAAGTATTCTTCGAGGGCGAAAGTACGTATCCGTCGTTGCATTTGCATTTGAAAGAACCGTTCATATTGGTGCAATGTCCATTTGTGCACATTCCTGTGTCCTGGCACTCGTCGTGATCTAAAAAAAAAATGGAAAAATGATACGGATTATTGATTCTTATGTTGTACCCCGATGAATCGTTGTAAAATTCATTAGCCCAATAATCAGATATAAAATTTATATTTTTACTATTGAAAAGCCTCTAAAATGTTACCGGTGCAATAGCGTCCTTCACCGGAAACTACGAATCCGGGTGGGCACTCGCAGGTGAAACTTCCAGGAAAATTTCGGCAGGTTCCACCCTGGCAATAATCCTCCTGGCATTCGTCGACGTCTTCGCATCTTCCGCCCTTCTTAACGAAACCCGGATAACATTCGCACTCGTAGCCTTCCGGTGTGTCGATGCATTTCCCGTCGCCGCAGATATCGGGTCTGAGGGCGCACTCGTTGACGGTAAATTGTTGGGACTCCGAGCACAATTTTCTATAGTCGACTGCAGTGATTGCGTGTTATTATTATTATTATTATTATTATTATTATTATTATTATTATTTAGTTCGTTTGAAGAAAAAAATAATGAATAATTCGCGGGTCATCGGGTACGAATAAAATAGTCCGGATAAGATCGGCACTTCCGTCAGAATTTTGTTTTGTTCTTGGGCTTTTGTCCAAGTCCCATGAAAGGGAACAATCTCGTGGAGATGAAAAGTAATCAATTTTTTACAACGCGATTTATTCGTGAAGTAAACCTTTTGAAAGCATTTTTTTTTAAATCGTTATCGATCGTTACTTACCGCTCCCACTGTGGGGACAAATGAAACATTCGTCTCCCCAGCCTCGACCCATGTTTTTGCCACAGCAACAATCTTTTTTACTCAATCTCACAGCCAAACGATTTTTGCACTGTCCGTTCCGATTCACCGCGGTGTAACAGAGTCCTTGTCTTCCGTCTGAAAAAAAATGCGATTTTACAATGTCCTACAATTTTTTTTTTTTTATTTTTCCCTGCTTTTTATTGATCTACAACGATCTTGATAACCGTTTGTACGAATAATCGTATTTGCTATTGAAAAAATAAAAAATTCTGTAACAAATTTGTCGAAAGATTATTTCACTCACCGATACAAAATTTTCTATCTTGACTCTGTATAAATCCAGGATTGCAAACGCAGTAATAACCACCAACGGTATTGATGCAACGACCGTCAGAGCAAATTCCCTCGTCCTCACACTCGTCCCTGTCCGTGCACTCGTTCGTCTCGAGATCTCGGGTTTGGCCCTCGGGGCATTCACAAGTGAACGATCCTGGTGTGTTGACACATTTTCCACCCTCGCACAAGCCGGGAATCGCCTCGCACTCGTTTATATCTGTTGGAAATAATGAAAATAAAAATTGTTCTGCCTTTTTCGATGTAAAAAATGAAAATAAATTTGAAAAAAATGAAATTAAAATAAAAGAAAAACTCACCCACGCAATTGCCCTGATTTGTTTTCAAATGCCCTATTTCACAATCCAATCTCGCTGGACATCGCTCGCAAGGATGACCCCAACCTTTGCCCACTGTGGCGCAACACATTTGTCGGGTACAAACGACACCTTGCAAATTAACGAGACACTGGCCATTTCGTACTTTCGTGTAGCATGGACCAACTCTGTAATCGGTGTCGCAACGTCTTCCGGTGTAACCGTAAATACAGGCGCAACGATCCGGCCCTATGCATCTTCCTTGATTCAGACAAGCTTCTCGACAAATTGCTAAAAAACAGATTTTACACTGTTATTGTCGATACGATCGAGAAAACGGTTTTATTGGTTATTTTATTTTTGAAACAGTCAGAAATATATTTATTCATCGGTTTTTTTGGTTTTTTTTTTTTTTTTAAATCTGATTTTGTTCAACGAAAAATGGTAGAACGAACAAATTTGTTTGTTCAATTCAAATTTCTCGTAAATTGATCAAATATGACCGGAGTCAAAACAATATTTTGTTGCATAGTCATTCGTTCGATTGCCTCGAAGTTTTGTTGTTTCGGGCAAAAATCTGTTTCAATATTCTACAAATTATTACGTCTGTTGTCAAATCGAATAGAATATTAATAGACAAAGGCAACGAAATTCGTTTCTGTTAACATCAGTTTTTACTCGGTTTATTCGATTTTTTTTTTTGTTTTTTGTTTTTTTTTTCGTTTTATCAATATTTATATTTTACTAACGTTCGTTGCAAAATTCGCCCTGATATCCTGGTCTGCATTGACATCGTCCATCGACGCAGTTGCCATTTATACAATGAACTCTGCAGGTTCCACTGTTACGAGCAACTCCTCTACTTCCGGTTGTCCCTTTTGGCGTTTCGGTATTGGTACGATTCTCATGAGTCGAAGCTTTTGACAGAAGAGTATGAAAATATTGAATCAAATGAATTTTTTGTTGAAAATACATTTGATTTTATTTCATTAAAATTAAATTTTATCACGAAATTTAACTATTCATTTAAAATCTTTTATTATTTTCTTTTCATAATTTCGAACAAAAGATTGAAAGAAGTACTATAAAGCTACTTTGATTTACACCTTTGTCGTGAATTTTTTACAAAATTATAACACATCCTTCCTTTGACTCGAGCAACGTCATTACTTGCATTCCTTTGATAACGACGAATCATAAACGCTTGAATACCCCCGGAGGGTCGAAAGACCTGTCATCCTCATCGAGATGACTTTGCTACGTTCACCGACACCCATATTTCTTCGTAGTTAACAATTTCATGGTTTTTTTCTATTCTTTATTTTTTTTAATCATTTATTCTCTATCCATCGTTCTCAATGACACAGTCACGACGAGCAATCTCGCTACAGAGTGTTTCAATTTCGATTTATTTCTTTGTGAAAAAAAAAACGTAATTCTCAAGATTTTTTTTCTGTCAAATTTCTCTGAATTGCGTTCGAACGAAACAAAGATTGTTGAATGATTTTCTAGAATAAATTTCACTCACAAACACGTATTCAAAAGTTCTTCTTTTGGGTAAGAAAAAAAAAAAGGTCATTATTTGAAGATTCATGAGTTTACCTCTGGATTGAGCAGCGCCACAAACTGATGCAACGGTACCACTGTCACAGAGACAAATATTTGGCCTTATACATCTGCCTTGATTGCCACATCGCCTTGAACAAATAGCTGAAAAATTACAGAAACTCAACTCTCGTCAGATAATGATAGTCGAAAAATGATTGTCAGTGTGCTCGTGTGGGTGGAAAATTCATGATGATTTTATGCACACACCCAATATCTTTGATTTTTCATATATCGAGTCGCAATAAATTACTTACGAATTACACAGAGTCCTGTTTCGGGTTTTCTGGTCCAGCCAGGACAACAATAACTCTTGTATCTCGTTCGACAAATATTTGGCCTGAAATATGAAGAAAAAAAAACGTTGAAAAATCAGTGTAAAACACGACACGAAAATACAAGCAAAGGACATAAGACTCGGCAGCGATGGGTGAGCGCTCGATGCGTGGCTACAGGCGATCTCCCGATTTAAGCAACCTCGGGCGCGAGGCCAATACTCGGATGGGTGACCGTTTAGCCATGCACCGGCTCCCGCATCAATCACTGAGCGGGAGGCATCGGTTTTTCGGAGTATCCGATCGCCTCGACTGGCTGAAATTCAGTCAAAATATCGCCGAGTTTTCCGCAGTTCATCAATATCGAAAAGAAGATTTGTATAAATAAATAAAAAGTTATAAATGAAAGCTAAAAAAAAAAAAAGAAAATCACGTTCAATTACTCCGGAAATCATTCCTCAAAACCCTGAAAAGTAAAAAGCAAAAAAAAAAACAGTTCTCACATCACGACAATCGCGTGTCGAATGAATCGAAAGAATAAAAAAAACGATCTCACGCGACATAATTTTTCTCTGATCGTTGACTTACTTATGGGGTACTTGAGAGACCATAGAAAAAACTCGTAAAGTGTTACAAGTCTTTTTAATATACGAATGTGAATTAATCTGCAAGAACTCTTGCAGATCGTTCCACTTCCGTCATAAACAAGACGGAAATTTCATTTTCATTGGCATAACCACATGTCGCGTATTTGCGTGGTGTCATAGACGCGTGATGCTGCAAAAACCCGTCGTACGGAGAGCGAGGGAGGGAATAAAAAATTGGAAGGAAAAAAAAAAAAAATTTATAAATAAAAAATATCCATGGCTGTGCCACCTCGCGAACAAGGCGGCCATTCACTCGTTGCCCCATAATTAACGTCAGCTGCTAGGCCTTACTCTTTTAAGTACTTCCACTTACGCGCCATGGCGCCGTGTTCTTCGTATGTTGAAAAATATATATTTATACATGTGTGTGTATGCGTGTGTGTGTGTATAGTGCGGCATCTTGTGCACGCATATCCGCGGTTCTTGCGTGTTATCCGGGCGTTAAGAGCATTAAATAATGAGAAGAAAAAAAAATATATCTATATCGAAGAAAAGCCTTCTCAAAGGAATCAAACGATGACCGCGCGTTGACGCGCGCTCGCGATAAGCTTCTATTCGAAGCGCGAATACGACGTTTTTCTCGTGCTTCAACCGAGACACCTAATGACTAATTCTGAGGATTTCAGTCAACACGATAAAATTAGTTCTCTCCTCCAAGTTATTATTTCCGAATAGTTCCGGGTCTCTCCAAATGAATCGGTTCATATATATAGATATTTATTACATGTAGAATATATAGATATATAACGCCGTTCTCTCGCGGAAACGGTGGGTGTTCGCGGGAATAAAGATATTTGGAGAATTTTCAGAAAAAAACTTTTTTCGTCAATACTAATTTCAATAGTAAATTGTATGAATGAAAAAAGATCGTTGAGTCATTTTGAAATTCTAGATTCTTGTAAATATTCGAAAGTTTTGAAATCTTTATAATTTTTTAACTCAGCCTATTACGAATAATACTTGTTTTTTTATAAATTGTTTTACATTTTTATGACGATCGCAAAATCTCATCGTTTAATAATTCTAGGTCAATTGTTTTTCTAATGATTATTTTCAGAATTAAGAGATCGTGATTTCCGAGCTTTAGAGAATATATAAATCTCAAATAACTATTTCATGGTTCCCCATTTATGAGCAATAAACGCATTACAATGAAACTATAGACATGAAGCTGCTGGGTGCAATATACCGGATCGCGTCGCAAACTGATATTAAATGCCCACGAAGCTTAACAGTGTCATTAGGCAATCTCTTTCAAACAATGGACGTTATACATATCTATCATCAACTCTTTTTCTCTCTCTCTCTCTCTTTGGCGTACTTAAATACATTCATATACGTATACACAATGCTGTAATATGATTATTGCGTAATGAGGCCATTCCACGGATGCTCAAGAATGAAACATGCTCACGCTGATTAATTTATCCTTCTGCATATATCAAAGATCGAGATTAAGAAAAAATCGTGGGTTAACGTTATCGAACTACTTTTTGCGTTCATTTTATATATTATGATATTCGTTTGAACGAATTAATCGAAAACAAGAACAATTGCAAAGTTTTCAAACATTTTCTTATTCCGTATCGTGATTTATTGAAAACGATTCGTTCTCTTCGATATCTACAAATCAGTTTTTTGTTTTTTTTTTTTATTTTTTTTTATAGCGAATTTAATGTTGAAATTCACGTAATTCCATCATTTCTTTTATTCTTCTTAATAGATCAGAATTCCTTGAGGCTATCGCGACATTTAATAACGAGCACTTAACGATTAGGTGGTTTCTGACAGTCGCGAAAGAGCAAGCGAACCGATTGAGGTTAGCTTGCAATGACAAATCAAGAGGCTGTACCCATTCGCATCATTTTATTTCCCTCAATTTCTTCGCACATGTGGCAGCATGTATTTATCGTGTGAATCCATAATTGTTATCAAGTGACGAACGCAGTTTTTTTTCTTTTTTCAACGTTTTTCTTCTCGCGATCCATTTTACTCCATCGGCCTCTATACCGATGCGTAAAACTGATTGAATGATCTTCTCAAAACTGTTCTTCTCGATTCTGTCAACGGACGATCAGACTCCGCGATCATTATCATTTCTGTCAACTGATTTCCTCAGCATTCATGCACTTTTATCCTGCCATCGAGACTCTTCGATTGGCCAAAATTCCTGCTCGCAAGATAAAATTTATCCCATGCGCTGTACAGTGTGAACAAAAATGTAGTCATTTAAGATAATAAGGAAAGTATTATATTATAAAAAATTGCTTGATTTTCGGGTATTTTGACTCGATAGGATCGAAACCGTGTGAAGACTCACTTAAAAACCCATTCGTTTCGCGTATATAACGCTGCATTATTGGGCAGTAATTTTAACACCCCCGATCTACGCTTCATTCTTCTCTTTTTTCGTCGATATAATTTCAGGCTTAACAAGCCTCGAGGCCGAAATCAATGTTCGCTGGATGAGAGACCGCTTCTTCTCTCATCCTCGAAGCTCAAAGAATTCAAACCCCTTTATCTAACTTTCGTGAAAAAAAAAAAAAAAAAAAAAAAAAAAACTTTCTTTGCTAACATTGTTACAAGTGGGTGTGAAAAGGATTTTTGAATCTAAAAAAAATCAAATTGGAGAGTTCGGATGAAATTTTCTCTTGAATGTAATGTAGCATTTGTTAAAACATGAATTTATAAGAGAAAAATGAAAATTCGCAATGATTTATTGTTTCAATTGCTTTTTTTCTTCTAATTTTTCTTTCTTTTTCATTCAATTTGTTTGATCTCGATCATTGAAGAATCGGTGATTTTTTTTTTTTTTTTTTTTTTTTTTTTTTTCCAGTCAAACAAACAAAATCCCTACGCCCAATTATATCATTGCCAATTTTGGGTATCAACGAATTTACCAGCCATAAAATGTCTCACACAGTTCATCGGGAAGATTCAAAGTGCATTTGAGTTGGCAATAAAAATGATCGATCCCCAAAGTGATGGAGACGAGACAGACAGGCTTCGGGATATTCTCGATTGTTATTACCAAAAATTTTATGTCTGATCAACTCGCATGGGATCTCAATCTCGAAACCCTCACGAACGTCTGACTCACAATCGCTATTCGATTATTGTGGGACCAGTTGAATTGCTTGTCGCGATCTTATTCTCTCTCTCTCTCTTTCTCTTTCTCGACTGCACATGTGACATTCCTCCGTGATAAATTGTCCAGTCATGGACCGTTTGACATTCGTGACAAGCACAGCGTGAGGTCTTTAAGGACGTTCACTCGACTTCAAAAGCAATTTTTTATTCTTTCATTTTTTTCAACATTGAGAAAAATAGGGGAAACAATAATGATCTGATGTTTATAATGAAATTCGAACGATAATATAATTGACCATTGATCAACTGTCAAAAAATAGAGATCTCATTGAAAATATTGAAAAAAAAAACAACAAAATATTCGCATCGTTATTACGATTTTGAAATATTAGACACATAGGAATCGTAAAAATGTCAGATACCTTCAAAGTCACAAACGTCGATAAAAATCAGAATGAATTTAAAAAAATTTAATCGAGAATCAAAAGCATCACGAAAATAAATAGTAACGATACTTCATTCGCTAAAATAATTGAAAAATATGATGATTCGTTATCGAATAAATGTATAATAATGAAATAATAAATAATAAACAAAATCTCCTGATCTGCATCTTATTCATAAGAGGATATTGCATTAAAGTATTCAAAGACGTTTGCAAACGAATGTAATATCCGTCAGTCAGGATGATAAAAGTACCACGGATGTGCCAGATGCTAAGATGATGAAGCTTTTATATTTCGTTGTAGCAATAAGGGAAACCCAATTAGATAATTATTCACGCTAATTCTTCGTCTTGACAAATTGGGTTAAACGGCCTGTTGCGCAATCGAAACGGGAAGGGAGCTCGAGATAGAATGCGAGCGCAAGGAATTATTTTTATATGGCTCATAATGGGCGTCCGTGTTAGTACTGCGAGCCCGTAGAGAATTTATTCGCATCAACGCTCTCAAAGAGAATCCTCGTGATCCCCGCGATTGCGTGGTGAAAAAAGAAGAAGAAAAAGAAGAAGAAAAAAAGAGGAAAAAAAGGTTTGCCCTTAAAAGCCCAAGTCATCACTAATCGTTGTAAAACGTCGTATATACATGTCAATGTCCAGATATAAGAATATTTATATATACATATATGTGGGTGAACATATTGGAGATAAGTCGTGCCCTACAATCGTTGAACCTCGTCATTTATCGTTTGCTCTTTAAAAAAATGTCGATAAAGATATTCATGGGATATCATGAGACTTTTTAAACGTCGAATAAAAAATTTTACTGTACTAGTACCGCGGAGATACTGGGAAAAAAAAAAATGGTATATACGTGAGAGGTAAAATGGATCATTTAAGAAACTACGTGCTACGAACACCACGTATGGAGTTAGTTGGGGCAAAATGGTACAGTTGAAAAATCGTACGCTACACCCGAAGCAGCGTAGAAAATCTGTCAAAATGGGGGAAAAAAAAATCAAAAAAAAGCTGTTGGAACACACAAATCATTTTTCATTATCGGATTTTTCAAACGGAGTGGATATCATGTTTGCGGAAAATGTGATTTTTTTCATAAGCGGTCTCTCGTTTTGCCTCTCTTTGTTTCATTTTGCCTCCAACGTCTCTGAGATATAGTTACACATGGATACAGAATCTCGTATCTACTGGTGAGCTTATCCGCGTCGACGTAAATTCAATTAGATATTGCGGAAGTTATATATTCGCATTTAATCGACGATTTGAAAAAAAAAAAAAAAAACAAAAAAAAAATGTTTAATACCCTGACGTATCAATGAGAAGGCGCTCCGATATATTTATCTCGCTTCTGCATTTATACGCACGCGGGGGGATAAAATAATTAAATGAAACGATCAAGCTCTCGGGTGATCTTTATACATTTTCTTATCACGTTTTTTCTTGAAATTGCACATTAAGATTCAATGAGCGTTGTCGATAAAACCATCGGTTTCAAAATGCTTTTACAATACGTCTCAATCGTGCTGAGCTATTTTAACGTTTGTGTCTACAATTTTAAATTTAACCTCAATTATCTTCGAGAATAATCTCGTCAGGTGATAAAATAAACCGCGAACAATTATTATTTCGTAAGATGCTTTATTCCGGCAGGCACAAGGTCAAGTACAAATTGGTTAAGTTTAATATTGCGCAAAACTTTGTTCTCTCATCTCACTCTCTTATATGTCAGCCTCGAATAAAGGAATGAGCTCTGGTGAATCGTTTTTCCTCACTTAATCATTTATTCTCCCGTCATTTTGGATCCATCGTATCATTTCTAATCGTAACAATGATCTTAATGTATGATTTTGTTCAACTAGCCAAGTTTCGAGATATCTCAAATTCTTCAAGCGCTCTTTTCATCTTGGCTCGTACAGAGATCACTGATTAGTGCTTTTTTCTTACTTTTTCATAGTGTCATACGTGATTGTTTCTTGTTAACGAACTTTATACATCCTCGAATTATATTATCTATGCTTTACACACTTTTTCATAGTTTTTAACAATCACGTGCTTTTCGTTATTGAATACAATCGCCTTAATTTATACAATTGTTGGAGCTCCAAGGAATTCTCACATTTCTCTTCGTTCGTTGAAGAATTAATTTATTTCTCAACATAATTCATCAGAAAAATCGTCAATTCAAGTAAAATTGTTGAAATTAATGAATTCGATAACGAACAGCAATGAAATAACAACAATTTTTACAGAAGAAATTCAAAAGAAAATCTCAATCTTTAGTCGTTAATGTAGTTTTTTTTTTCGTTTGAATTTTTACTTCACAAATCGGTGAAAAGCATTTCGAGCTTGAAATAAGAAACCGCGTGATTCATGGTTTTTGTGAACGTCAAATAACTTGCTATGCTCATAAGCTTTTGTAATTTTCTCTTCAGTCGGATCGATGAAAGATTGGCTTCCAGTTTAAATAATTATGTAAACAATTGTTCAGGAATTTGAGCAATAGAAGCCCGAAGAAACGTTTTTTCAGGCGTAAAATTCCGTGATTTATAATAATTGTCTGTTTTAGATTCAGTAACCGGATAACTTGTGAATTGCCCTCGTCTCTGTCAATTCATAAGATCATTTGCGTTAGTTACTCAACATTTTGCGTGTGATAAATCTTACATGTATAGGGTTCAGTTAAGTTACTCGTGTTCGTTGCACCGAGAGAACGAGGGAGTTAATTGAACGTGTATATCTATGTGCATGAAGAAAAAAGAGCGAGAGAGAGAGAGAGAGAAACATAAACGTGCGTGTGTACAAGTCGACGAACCACGATCTCCGCACACATTGATCGTTCATCCACACACCGCGCGAGTTTTCCTTCGCGACCCGCGGCCTTCCTCAAACTAGATCCTTGCCTGTGCAATTTCAGGCGGAAGATCGAAAAAAAAAAAGAAGAAACAAAAAAGAAAAAGGGAAAAAGAGAAAGAAGAAAAAGTGATGGAACAAACAGAAAGAAAAGCAAACAAAAAAAATATGGACAGCTATACCACTCGATTATTATAAGTGGCTACTTATTCATGGGCAAATAATGCTAATTATGAACAAGTCTCTACGAAGATAAGAACAAATCGAAATTCTCGTCGACAGGTTTACTCGTTTGTTCGCCCTGTGGAAAGGAGCATCGTGTCGCCTCGCAATTTCCATCCAGCAGCCTCGTGATAAAACGTTTTCGTCTTGGAAGATCAGGGACATTGCATCAATGTGCACTCTCTCTCTCTCTCTCTTTCCTTTATTTCTATATAAATATATACATTCATGCTCCTCCGTATTTATGTACGTTCAGTTTTCATGACTAAATCTTTATGTTCGATCCAGTTTATTTAATAGTTATTGAAAAATCTTGTTTCTTCGGGTGTAAAATCAAGCAAAAATTTCGTTTATTTTTGTGTTTGAACAATTTTTTCTTGTAAAGCTTCCGTTACTGAATAAATTTATAATAAAATAATAACACTAGAAACAAAATATTGGAACAACTAAATTTTCGTTCGACCGAATGAATTTGATTCAGTGAACAATTTTTTGTTGTTTGTATGAAAAATAAAATCGTTTGCATTCAAGAAAAAAAAAAACATTCACCCAACTAAATCCATTTAGTTGAACGAAATTTTAGTTGTTCCAAACAAATTTTGTTTCCAATGAATGAATAGTATTCTTTCAATTATTTTTGCTCTTGAAAAATCCACGTTTTTTTTTTTTTTTTTTTTATATACCGAATCTCCGTATTGTTTTTGGAAGAATGTTCTTCTCGTCGGTTTATATATATTTTTACACGAAATACCAGACACATTTAGTTTTGCAACAGGCTCTCGGTATGTTAACCCACGCACAATGGGGTCTCATCAATCGTATCTCGTTCGGCAGATCGTACGCCCAGGAGCTTTATTTCCGTGCCAATAATTCAGACGCGTTGGCGCACCTAAGTTTGCTCTCATTAATGTCACTTCCGGTACGCTCTATATACATTTACCAGCACGTAAGAAAAATAGTTGAAGCTGCGGTAATCATATTTTTTTTTTTTTTTTTAATCAATTATCGATTGATTTTTTTTTTTTTTTTCTTACGAATTTCGTCTTCGATTGACTCGGTAAAGAAAATAATTGGTACACTATGGAATAATCGATAAATGAAATAAACTTTGTTCGAACTCTATGACTTACCCGGTAGGTGGATTCGTTTGCAGGTTGTTATCGAGATCTTGAGTAGTTCCGGGTGTTAAACGTGTACCAGGAGGGTTTTCCTGCAGCGTCCGATCGGCCAATAGGATAAGGGCAATCGCCGAAAAAATGTAAGCTCGGTTCGACAACATTGTTAATCACTTTTTGTTGTTGTTGTTGTTTTGTTTTGTTTTTTTTTTTTTTTTTTTTTTTTTTACAAGAAAAACAAAAAACGCTGGACTTTTAACGAATGTAAAGTCCGAGTGGTGGCGTTCGCCGGCATTCGTTAAGTCGAATGATCACCAGCCATTTCATCGAGTCTCCGAATCACTCACGCATTCATAAAATTAGGTGACTTATTGTTTTCCGGATATTGATTTATTTATTTATTTGTTTTTTTTTTATTATTTATTTGTTTCTTTTCAATTAATTCGAGTTTACTGCGGGGCAAAAAACTGATGTTGACATGAAATATTGAGGAGGCAGAAAGAAACGGGGATGGGAACGAATGCTGATGTATCGAATAAAAAGCTATGAAATAAAATAAAATGTTCAATTAATTAGAAAGAGAAAGACGGAGGGAGCTGAGATGACTCGTAGCCTCGTGATAACGCATGTGCGTACCCCGGGTGTGTTGGCGTTCCGGAAGTAACGAAGAAGTGTGAAATGATAGAAAGCCTATCTGAACGCTTTGTGAGGAGGGGGGGGGGGGAGGGAGGGGGGGAGCTTGTATAAATAAAATTCTTATCTTTGACAAATAGCTCTAAACTGATGATTCTAAGCTACTTTATGCAGCATCCCGCCACAAATTAACAAACCCCGAATAAATTTATGAAGAAATATCTTTCGAGTCGATCGTCTCGTGTCTTTGAAATTATTATAATGGATTAAGTGCCGGGTGAATAGCTCTGACATCTAAAATTAAACTTATAAATAATAAACTTGCTCGTACGATGTTTCTCTCTTTTTTTTTTCACATCGCACTGTTTATTTTCTTCATCTAATTTTAGTTTGCGAGCAAGCCCTATAAGTGGCAAAAAAAAAATATTAATAAAATTGAATATTCATCGAATCTCTTCGAAAAGAAAAAACAAAAAAAAAAAAAAAAAACTCCCCAAGATCGACAAAGAAAATGGAAATTCTTCTTTTTGCACCGACAGAATTTTTTTTATAGAAAAAATCTCCAATGAGCCGCTTGAATATTGTTCACTTACTTAAAACTGCGAATAATTTTTTGTTTTTTTTATTTTAAATAAAATTCAATGAATTCGATAGTTTTTTAAGGACCATGAGGGCAAAAACCACACACGCACCGTACACTTGTCACAATATTCGTAGCATTGTTAAATCGATTGATATTTACGTCGAATTTAATTTGAATAAGAAAACTATAGAAAATTAAAATTGTTGAAAAGATAGTCGCGTGACCAAAGACGAACCCCCCAAAAAGATGCGTCGACGGATCTCGACGTGAGACTGCCACAGCAGCCACTATGAAACTCGGGGTATCCCAACTCATCTCATTCCGCCTCAGCCTCTCTCTCTCTATCTCTTTCTTTCACTGCCCTCTCTCCTCTCTTCTTTAAAGAGAACTGAAATCGGACTCACACAACCCCTTCCACTTTACTGTCAACACTTCATCCTAAACATATATGTACATATATATATAGATACCCTTAGAAGAGTCTCATTTACATCATTTCTAGTTAAAAATTTTATTTTACCCACTGATCACATTAAATCAAGCAAACAATCAAACTTCCCAGGGAAAGGACCACGAGAGCAAAAGAAAACAATTGAAAACAATGATTCCTAGGCATCAAGTATATTTTTATTCATGAATAATAGTACATTCATCAAAAGCAATGAATCGTCAAATTTTACTAATGTTCGTATACGCAAATTCGAAAGAAACGAATCCCAGAACGAATCCTATAAAAAATAATTTTTTTTTTTTTAATATTACAATTAGAAATTTTGATTCGATCAATGTATTAGATTAATCAGAATTTATTAGAATTAGAAAGAAAAATAAGTGGAACAGAATTAAGATTTTTGCAAGTTTGAAAGATCGATACGATCAAACAAAATTCTTCATTCATTTTTCACCGATTGAAGCAAATCTAATTTGACTTAAATTTAATTAAACCTATCAGAAATTCTAGTACTTCGTTGTTTGGTGGGTACCGAAATAAAGAGCAGTAGATAATTGACTCGAGAACATAACTTATTTACCGTCCGATCAAATGAATTGTTTACTTAGTAATTTTGATTATTAATAAATTACGTAATTCATGCATCGCTGCATCCCTGAACGCGAGTACAGCGTCCTCTATTTAACAATCCTTCATTCAGATGCGGGCATGGCTAAGAGCACAAGTAAAAATACAAAAAGACGAGAGTAAAATACATTTGAAGCTTGAAAACTTAACGCATTGTATAAGTATAACGAGCAAATAGTATACGCAAGTGAGATCACTGATAATGAGACTTACCAAGGCGGTGCGTTCTCATACGTTATTCACTAACTTACTACAATTGCTAACGGTCATGCGACTAGATAATCGATTTTACATTTTTCATGCTTCGACGTATACTCATTCCGTAGTTTAAATCGTAGTCGTGAATAATTTACGAAAAACTTTAACCGCGATAAGCTCGAGGTTTGACTAATAGCTATAAATATATTACGAATGCCACTAATCACCGATTTACTTATTAATATTCATTGCAAAGATTTTTTTAATTTGTTTTTCAAAGTTTTTATGGCTATTGAAATAATAAAACTAAGAAAATGATGAAATTACGATCACTGCGATTATCGTGTTAAGAAAATTAAAATTTTCTTAACTGCAAACCTCCTTTTACGAACTCAACTCCAAATTTACGCTCTTGGCACAATCAGACAAATTTCAATCCAAGATATATATATTTGTGGTCCAGCGAGCCTAAGAAATGATTGAATTATTGAAAACTTGAAACCAAACAATTTTTTTTTTCGTTCCAACCTTTTAGTTGACTCAATCTCTGCTCGATTCGTTGAACAGCTTAATTTTCGTCAGCTCCAACCTTACGCCCCCCCCCCCTCCCCCCGGCTCTCTCCTCCCGCCTCCCTCTCCCTCTAAGATTCTCCTCGATCGAGCTCCGATTTTTGATCCGTCGTGTTTTTTTCGTTGCGAAACACGATCACTCGGAACTTGATATCGTCGAATCGCCTCAAGAGTTAGTCATTTGGTGCTGGCGAAAATAAATAAAGTAAAAAAGAAAGAAAAAAAAAAGAAAAAAAAGAACAAGAAAAAGGAAATAAGAAAATTCGATAGAATTAAAAGGAAGAGGCCAAAAGTTGAGTGAGATTGAGACAAAAAGAGCACGGGCTTTTCGAACAATGCGTGTGATCGTCAAACCGTTTGAAAATATTGAATTAACGTTTCGATTATTATATTTTTTTATTTCCCAAAATAGTTTTTTCGAATGATTTTTTTTTTTTTAATATTTTTTAGATTTTATCTCCGGTCACGGAGACTCGATAAATTCGATCGATTCTAACAATTTTATGAATTATATTTATTATTATTTCATAAAATATTTTCTTATTTTTTGAAATTCACATAGGCGACACGCTCCACGATAGGGTTAATCTCAACGCTAACCGAATGACATGCTATACGCGCGGTTTGTGATTCTTCTAACAAGAACAACCGGCTGGCAAGTGGGTCAGTCCGGTGGGACTCTGGTGAACGCGCTTCGTCTTCGTACGCGGAAGAGCCATAGATAAGGCGCCATAGAGAAATAAGGATATTTAACAAGCGACGTATCATACGACGCTTATAGTTGTTTACTTTTCTATATTACACTTCGTAGCGTTTAATCTAGCGAAAAAGAAAAACTGGGGGAAAAAAAAAACGCTTTGTTATTGAGAAAAAAAAAAGAAAGAAAAAAGAGAACAAAAATTAGAGTGCAGAAGAATAGTGTTGATATTTGGAGCGAGATATGAGATGCTAGGCGAATTAAAAGTTCAAAATTATTGATAACATCGAGAAATTGAATGAACAAACGAAAATTGGAATTTTCTTTTCGTACAAGTCTATTTCCAGTTTTTATTTATTTTTTTTAATTATTTTTTTATTCTACAATTGTTGTATTATTGTTACGATTAACGAAACTCGGATGAAGATCTTTCGATTTCGCGAATGTAGACAATGATTGAGACATTCGAGGTTCGAGATTATCGAAGACACCGGAAATATAAATCGTTGATAAAAAGAGAAAAGTTTTGTTCGTTTTTGTCAGATGAGTGTCATCAATCGGTAGCGTGCGGAATCGTTGATTTTTGGTGGTGCACACCCGAGCAGCGAATCACTGTTTTATTCATGGATTTGATCAGCTAGAAAGACGTGTTTTTCAAGATTTTTCATTGACAAATATGCCTGAAATCGCGAGAGCACATAGCCTGTGAAAACCTGATACGAAGAAAAAGTTTCGAATCACTTTTTTTCTGCAATGAAAAGTTTACGAGATATCGAAGCATTATGTGCAGCGAATCAGACGCTGCGAAGAGCGAGAGCAGAGTGGGGAAAGCGGGGCCCGCCCACTGTCGCTCAGCTGATTGGCTGTTGACTTTTTAGTTTTTATCTCGTCAATGAAACGTTGGAGAAGAAAGTTGACAAGAACTTTTCTCTTCAGAATTTCAAGATTTTTCAATATTCCTCAGTTTTTAAACGATTTTCCAAACAACCTGTAGGAGCTTCGTAGTTTTTTGGGATCTTATATATTACTGACTCATAAAATCAGTGCCACACACGTGTCATCGTGGACATATGCTTCACTTTATTATTTTTGGTTTGTTCTATTCAACAGGTTGTATATCGTCACACCCCCTTATTTCTTCTCGTTCAACGCAGCTCATCTCGTTATTCTCTGGCACGAGAACTGTTTCTCCCATTCACTTGACTCTGCCTTTTATTTATTTATTTTTTTTTTACATCTATCATGAGAGACAGTGTCTTCGTGATTGCATTAAATGCACCGGTAAAAAAAATTTTTTAAAACACGTTGTGTACTGGTTAGACATTGAAAAATCAACACCACGAGAGTGATAAACCAGAATAAAAATATGAAACACTTGACTCTCTATCTCGACACTATTTACACCAATCAACTCAACGAGTAACGATAACTTTATGTCATCTCTGCTCTCGTAAAAGACTTTTACTTATAGGAGAGCTCTCACTAGCTCAACTTTGAAAAAATTTCGTAATTATTTCAACGCGTTTTATTTCGAAATTCTCCAACTTTCGCGCAATTATTACAACATTTTTCATTTTTAAATTCTCTCGTAGAAAATTTTATGCTCGATTTGGAAAAAACGTTTTATGACAAATCAGTTTTTATAACTATCATTTTATTATTTTTAAATGATGAATTTGAGTCATTTAAAAAATAAATTTCATTACTTTAAAAAACTATTGATGTGCTCGCGGTAATTATGATTTTTATTTAAAAAAAATTAATGTCTCTTTCTCGGTTTCGAACTATCTTTGGATTTGGATGATCTCGCTGTACTTTTTGTAGTTTCAACAAAATTTTGCCTTATTCGATAAGCTTCGTGTAATTCGCGACTACGATTGTCACGATTTTCCAGATATTTTTTAAGCGTACGTTGATATTTTTCACGCTGTTTTTTCATTAGTAAAACAGAGTTTTTGAGAAAAGAGGATTGAAGTTGTTCGAAATCGAGAACGTTGATGGCTCTTTGATTTCTCAGAGTTTCTTCATCGAATTCACTTTTGATCCAACGATCCTCTTCTTCGTCTTCTTTCTCCATGTAAATCGAAAGATCCATTTTCGGTAAATAATTTGCCAAATTAGCCGGTGGCTCGAGAGTTCTTTCGGTCAAATTTGAAACTTCATTCGCCAAATTATCAAAACTTGCCTCTTTTTTTTCGATCTTTTCGATTATTGTGTCCTCCAAATTTTTAACGTCAAACGCCGAAGGAGCGATTATCAATGAATTATCGTCGAGAAAAGCTTGTCGTAATTTTTGACCGCGTTTCGCACGTTCCGGATCTTCGACGTTCCACTTTTTTTTGAATTCAATAATTTTATTCTCTCTCCAAGTGTCACGAATTACTTCGAAATCATCGATTTCCGTTATTATTTGAAAAATCCAATACGGTTTCAACAATTTCCCAAAATCGAACGATTTTTTCGAAATATTTTTCATACTCTGACTTTTCATCTCACTCGTTGTTGATTTTCTCGATTTTTCAACATCCATGATTTCCTTACTCTTGAAATCCATTACAACTGCCCATTCGGACGGATCCAAAGGCCACGAATCTTTTCGAACAAAAGCCTCGATCGTGTAACTCGTAAATTTTTCAAAAACATCACATTCCGAAGATTCTCTTCGCGAAAGATTGAACGTTCGTTGACTGGATGATCCACTATTTTCGTGACTCAAAGAATTTCGCGATCGACTCAATTTTTCCAAAGAATCGAGATCAGCCTCGTTCGTCGAATCAAAATCGAAATAGATCAGAGGCAAAAGCAAAATCGCTCCTCCTTCTATGTCCGCAACGACGTTTCCATTTATCTTCGAGATTCTCAAATTCGTCAATGCATTTTCGTAAGAAATTTTCAACCGTAATGAAACCAAAGTATTTCGTCGAACTTTAACGATTATTTTGAAAATACAATTTTGCGAATTTGGCAAATAAACGTTGTACATTTGGCGAATCGCTAGAGGCTCTATTTTCAATGGGAATTTTTTCGTTTCGTCGAACGATAGAAATTTCGGTTCTCCTTTCATCGTTGCAAGATGAAGTGACCATTCGATTTCTTTGAGCTTTTCTGACTCGTTCGAACCGTAAGCGAATACGGTGTATCCATTATTTTTGTATGGATAAAAATTCGGCGTTACGTTATTAACGAGAAATGGCATTTCGGTACGAGTGTCATCGTCAAAAACTCTGACTGCGTAATTTGACAAATTCGTAAATAAATCAATAACCCCGAAAACGATTTCGTATTTATTAGCATTGATTTTCACTCGTGCGATAGGCACCCAATAATCACTCGTCAGGTTTGTAACTCGACCGTATAATTCTTGAATCTCGATAACGTGCTTCAAATCTTTAGCCCACGAATAAACGGTCTCTAATTTTGCGTCCCTTCTAATGAGCTGTCTGAGCAAATGATTTATTCCATATTCATTTTCCTCACTGGCCAAAATATCGGAAATATTCAAAAGAGTATTTTTTATGTGCGAATGTTCGGGATGTTGAAACTCGTGGATTTTTTTATACCGTTTTATTAAAGCAATTCGAAAAAAGGATTGAATAATCGTTGCAGATCGATTCGCTTTTGATTTTTCTCGATCGTTACAATTTTCTTCTTCAACGATTGACGAATCGTTTATTCTACCGATCGTGGAATCGAGAAAAAAGATTCTTAAAGCGCGTTGCAAAATTGGCAGCTCGATTGAGGAAAAACAATTTTTCAGAAGCCGGCATAACTCTTCGATGAATAAATTATGAATATTTTTGAGAAATTTTCGATCCGACATTTTCGAATCGGACGAATTTGGCGTATAACTTTGATAAAAAAATTTCAAGTCCGAACGCAAGTTCGGAGTGCCGAAAGATTCGAAAGCTTTCTTCATTGAAGTGCCTATTTTTTGGGAAATTAGTTCGACTCTCGGAGCTTCCGTGATCATTAATTGATGCATTTTCAATCGATTACCTATGTCGAAATGAGTGTCAGAAATAATAATCGCGCGATAAGATGACTCGTAGTTTATAAATATACGTAACAAATGTCGACCAGGTTCGAGCTCAAAAACTATCGATTTCGTGCCTTTCGTTTTAATCAATCCAACGGTTTTATCGTCGACGAATCTTTCGAAAAAATTGTAATTTTCTATGACGAAAGAAGGGATTTTTTTCGGGCCCGATTCGTCAAGAGTGATTGTGGAATAATTGATGAGAAAAAATTTCGTATCGACCGAATCGACGAACAGATAAATCGGTTCGTTTCTCGATGCCAGTTTTTTGTCATCGTATTCGTACATTTTTTCATCATTTCCCGATAAACTCGTGGTTTTTCTAGCACTTTTTTTAACCTCTTTTCCCAACGAATCCGATCCATATTTGTTGGCTTCTTCTGGAAGAAAATTTTTCAAACTCTCACATATTTCGATCTCGTGTTTGAAGAACTTCAGTCTGTAATACACATGAATTTGTCGGAGGTAGTACGAGAGTTTGTTGAAATCTGTCCATTTGCTTGTGTCAAGATTTTCGAGCTCTTCACTTTTTGTCTTTGGCAATGAATTTATTATTCGTCCTCGAGTTTTCTCGGTCGATATTTTCCTCGGCTCCGAGCTCGTTTCCGAACTTTGTTTTTCTTCGCCTTCTGTTTCATCGTCGTTATCGAACGATGTGTTTTTACACGATTTTGCTAATGGACTGACGATGAGCAAACGTCTCAGAGGGACCAAATAATCCGCTGCATCGATGACCCCTCGACGGATTGCCCAATCGAGCCAACGATGGTTTTTCCACTTCGCTAATGGTGCTTTTGCCTTCGAAGAAAGAAAAAATCTTTAGTTTTCGAATAAATAGAGAATTTCTATACATTTGAATTTAGCACAAATTTCATATTTCATTTAATGAGTTTTTACTTGTGTTGGATCTAAAGGAACATCCCGAGACGATTCCACAAAAACCTGATGACTCCAGCACGGAGTGACTCCGATGATTTCAACATCTCCTTTCTCGGAATCATCGAGACTCAAAAACAAATAAGTTGGCTGTGATTTTTCCGGTATTTCTAGCTTTGGTATTTTCGTTTTTGATTTTTTTGATTTCGTTGATTTTTCGGTTTCGTTACTTTTATCTTGATTCGTTGAAGGATTCTCGTGATCCGATCTCTCGAAGCGTTTCGTATATTTGATCAGCAATTCCCACTGATCGAGAGGGGAAAGATGAGAGACGTTTAGAGCCAAACATATCCATCCTGTTTTGAAAATCTTCTCGATTAATAATTTTATTTTATCGATTAATAATTTTTTTATCAAATAAAAACTGGAATGAATAAAAAATTTTAAAAAAAAGCGATTAAATAACCAGTCAAGCACGTGATTAAACTGCAATCCACGATCTCTCGTTCCGTGGTCCATGACAAGCCAGTTATTTTGAGCATGGCTTTGGCCAAAATCATTGGCCAAATTTCATTATCGTTTGAAGTACGAGGCAGCAGTGGCCTGTCATTAATGTCGATGGGAATCGAGTCGTCAACCAATATTCGACGCCAACGACCCATATGAAAAAGCCTAACGACGTATCGGCCTAAGAGAATTTTTTATTATTTTATCCTCGAGTCCGAAACCGAGCGATTAATTCGATCGATAAATCGTTTACCATTGGGATTTAAAATTGGACGATGAGCAGCTCCTTTTCCTGCTCTGTTCAAAGAGTATACATTGAACCAACCCTGCCAGGGTTGATCGCCCAAATTCCACGATAAATGGCTCGTTGGATTTTCTATTTCCAATCCATAACGACCGCAATATTGAAGATTCTTTATGGTCGAAATGAAATTTCTAACGAACTGTAATTCATCCAAAAAAAAAATAAATATAAAACAAATCTTAAGATTCTAACGAAGCTTTTTCGTTTTTTATTATTGGAAAACAGCACATCGGTGTATGTCAACCTCACTGTGCATCAAATGTCGATTGTTCGTTATCAAATCGTGATAATTCGGAGCTGTTTGAAATACTATTGGAACATCGACTTTATCCAATTTGCCAAACCTCTTCCACTCTTTAGCTTCCAATGATGGCGGCAAGACGATTTGTCGTGGATCGATAAATTCTTCGCCCAATTGATTCATCGATCGAGTCAATTGTCCCAGAAGAGAGAGAGAGAGAGAGAGAGAGAAAGAAGTAAAAAATAGTGTTCATCGAAAAAAAAAAAATCCATTTAGTTGAACAAAAATCGAGTCGATTCAACGATTTTTTTTGATTTTTTTTTTTTACTAAATTGATAAATGATTTGGTTGATTCGACAAATTTTTTTTTCTCAGTGTAGAAGCAAAAAAGATTCATGGGCAATCGAGCAGAGAGCAGGCATTTTTTTTGCCACAGAAATTCGTACCTTTTGGATGATCCCATGGTTCTGAATTGATTTCGCCATCGGACCACTCTGGCCATATCGAAGAAGAACTCTGTTCTGACAAGTTCAACAGGGAATCGGAGTAACCTGTTTTTTTCGCTTTTTTTGACATGATAAATTCCAAGGAAGCTTTGATGAGCTCGGCCTGAAGACCGTTTCGCTTTTGCCGACGAGATTTTTACGATTAAAAAATACAAAAACAAAGTTGGCTTTATTATTTATTTTCTTTATTTTTTTTTTTATGTTTTTTTTTTTTATTTTTATTTTTTCAAAAAAGTATATATTTATATATATGCGAGCTTTCATCGTAATTCTTTCTATACGTAAAATAATCTAAGTCAAGATAAACGCGATGGAATACATATATCGCTACAATTAATCGAACTTTTTTCGTCAATCGTCGTCTCACTCGTCATTTTGTTTTTGTCATTCATTGTAAAAAGTTTTTTTTTTGTTTTGTTTTGTTTTTTTTTTTTTTTTTTCAAATACAGAAAAATAATATAATCTAGCGATACAACTAGATTTACAAAATTGTAAATTTTTCTAAAAAAAATAAGGCTTGAAATGCATGCAACGTTACGATGTAAGAAGAATTTAAAAAATATTCTTCAAAATGATATCTAAATTCTTTACTCTTACGAATCATTTGATCTTTTGATTATATTTCAAATTTTTTGTTCTTACTCTCTTCATAAGTTTTGTTTTTTTCAGAAATTTCTCGATGACCCTTTAGAACAGTAAAACATTGTATGATCATCGATGAACTATTATTTCATGGAAAATTTAGTCATTCGTGAATGAAAGTTTTTAGATTTTCATACAGAGGAGACAAATTTCGTTTCATCGATGAGGGAATACTTGATTTTTTTAAATTACTCGAAAAAACAATGTGAACAATTGTCAATTATCAAGTAAATATTATCGATTCTTTATCCTGTACAATTTCCTATTTTCATTTTCGTTCTTAATTTCTCAGTTTTTACATCAATTTTGACTTTTTCCTTGTACATCGAATATTCTTATTCTCTCACAACAGCGATAGATAATTTTTTGTATATTTTCTTCTTCTCTCTTCGTTTTAATCTAAAACAGCATGGACGAACCTTTCAATAATTTATTAATAATCGATAGAGAATTATTGCCAATAAATGACATTTGGAATAAAACCCTGATACGTTAAATTTCTTTTCATTTTTTGGCAGAATCGCAATCTTTGTTTTGATGAAAATTCAATCTCTTTGAAGGAATTATAAAATGAAGCTTCTAAGCTCAAACCTAATTCACTCACTGATTCGTGCATAAATTTCTGTCCTGTTTTCAAGCACCACTTTCGTAAATTTGAGCATTCGTATAGTCACCATTTTATTGGCTAACTTCTCGTCAAATTGAGCTACCGAAATGTTGATTGGATTTGAACAATTGAATAATCAGCGCGCGTCGAAAATATTCTTAACACGAAATAATTTATGGCAACCCAATGAGGAGACTTGAACATGATTGTTCAACAGAATTGTGGCAATTTTACAAGAATTTTCAACCAAAACGTTCAACCGTATAGTAAAAAATCCAACAATTTTTAAAACGTTGTAAAAATTCATTTTCAATGATAACAATGTTTCAAAAATATTCAATCATTTCTTCAAACGATAAACTACTCGAAAAATAATAAAACGATTAGTTCTTCGCTCTGTTTTTCAAAATATTCTCTTTTCTGATATTCATCGTTTATTCACTTACTTTTTTTATAATTCGATAGAAAATATTTGAAAAATTCAAGATTTTTTAATTCGATATTAAGAATTTTTCGGAAAATAAATTCTCGTTGAATTTTTCATCGGTAAAATACGTGTCAAATACTCACGTTCAGTATTTCGAGAAAAAAAAGTCCTTTATAAATTCGAAACTTGATAAAATTCAGTAATTTTCGTTTCAAGAAAAATGATATCTTCCGTCTAATAGAAAAAAGTTTTTTTTTTTTTTCTTTTTTTTTTATCAACAAGATTCAAAAGCTTTGTTAATATTTGTCTCCGATGATAAAAAGGTCCTATCTAAAATCTCATACGAAATAGGCATGAAAGTCGAGCTCAGAGTGGTGCGCACGTGGCAGTGACGAATAATATCTTTTGAAAAGTACCTCAAAGGACAAACTGACAAAGGTACGCGGAATATTTGAGCGAGCACCGACGCAAGGTAGAGGAGTATTTTCTACCGAGGTTGGAGGATAATTTTTGATAAAATTTATCAATAATATCAATACTTGTAGTAACAATTGGAAAAAGGGACAATAGGCACGATTCGAATGATGAATAATATTAAATGGATTTAACTAACAAAAGGTAATGAGTAAAAAGGATGAAAAGCAAAATGTTAAAATGATTCTTACTCTGATAAATGTAGAATAATTTTCAACGGGATTATTCTTGTCTAAAAATATTAATACTTATTGAATGATGATTAATTATAAACTGTTTTCTTTTTTTTTTATAGTTTTCCTCTGGAATTAAGGAGAAAATCTCGGAATTGTTCCAATATGGCCGTGACCCAAATTTGGCACTATCTTCATAGCTCTTTATCATTCCTCGTGAAAAAATTCAAACGATAAAATCAGCTCGTAGTGGCTAAGAAAAAATAAAAAATAATCGACACGAGGAATTGTGTATTTACAATAAGTTCGAGGCTCGTTAAGTCCACAAAATTCAGGAAGTTTTGTGCGATAGTGTAGAAAGTTTTAGTAAAAAAGTTAGAAGCAAGCATCTGGAACGTTTTCAACTGAAGTACAATCAAAATGATTCGAATAAGCGATTTTTTCCGAAACGACTGTTTTTTCAGTTAAAACTCCCGGATTTCTTGGTTCTAATCTCTTTTTTCAAGATTATAGAGCTCCTTTTTTACGAGAATGGTCGTGCATTCTAGTCGGGAAGAAAAAGAGTCGCAATGTCGACATATTTCAACGCAGATTATTGCTAAATCGCGCTTTCCGTGATCTAATTTTTTGCCCTAGGCCCTGATGCTCGCTGATCTTCCATTCGTCCGGCTTGTAGCCTTTGAATCAAAGAAAATAAATCTTCCTCGGGCACTGTTGCGCCCGATTGAGTATTCCCGTTTGGCCTTTGATTTTGTTCCTCTTCAGCGTCTTGCAAAGATGGAGCAACTGGCAACGGACTTCGTTGATCTTCCAATCTGGAACCCTAGAAATAGCGAATTCGATCATTTTTCAAAAAGCTTTTCACCAATAACTTGAGAACGAGTAACCTTCATTTTACAAGCAGAAATTGTATCACATAAAAATTTCAAAACTTCATAATTTCGTAACGAGACTTTCAAACAATCTGCTCCTTTGAAACTTTACTTGAATTTCAGTAATAATTTTAACGATTTCATTTTTTTTTTTTTAAACGAACACTTGTTCTCCTATAAATTTGTGAAAAATTCATAAAAACAACAAATTTTGCACATATTATCAAGGAAAAAGAAATCAATATCACATATTCAAAAGTTTTGAAGCTTCGAACGAGCAATTTCTTGAATTCCACCGAATATATATATATTTTTTTTCAAGGAGGTTGGCTACACACAACAATGTTGCCATGTTAAAAGCATAGGAAAATTTGAAATGATTAGAATTTAATGAAATTTAGTGAGCATATTCTTTTGGATTAAATATAAATATACAAATATTTTAAGATTTTTCTTCTACATAGTTTTCGAGTAATTTAACACTAGAGTTTACATCCGTAAGCATAGGATTCTGATATATATAGGTATATCTTTTGTATATTGTAAACTCCAATTATTCGACAACTATGTAGACGAAAAATTTGAAAAAATTTTGCTAAAGAATGTTATCACTAAATTTTATTAAATTCTCATCATATTGTCGTATGTAACCGCCCTCCTTAAATAAAAAAAAGATTGAAATAATCAAGTTTTCGAAATAAAAAGCTGTTGTAAATCAATCTGGATGATTGTTAAGGTTTACGTACTTGACAACGTAATAACATATCGATGAATGTATCATCAGCATCTTGTGGCGTTCGTGTAGGAGTTTTTATGTTTGCAATATTGCTGCGATTTGTATTCAAACCAGGCAAATATGGCAACGTGACTCTCTGCTCGTCCATTCTTTTGCTCTGCATACCAGCTATGAGCTCCATCAATTCTTCTCCGTCTCTGAATAAAAAGAAGAGTTATTAATGAATTTAAAAAATCCACGAAGAGTTTATCTGCGCAAAATGTACTGGGAAAAATGTGCAAATTTGTAAAAAATATAATCATTTTCTGATGATATTGAAATTTGCAGCTCCACAAAGATTTTTGCTTTATTATCTCGTTAACTCTTAAAATTGTGCGAATCTTGAGACGCTGTAAAAATCATGAGATTCGTTATATTTCCTGACGCAAATTTCAACCTCAAATCTTTTGTACAATTTTTTATTATTATCAATAAGTACAAAATTGGATTACTATTATCGTTATGACTCTGTAATGAAATGGTCATAATATAAAATAAGGAGTGAATCAACTCACTTTTCTTTTTCTGGTGGTGGTGGTGCTTTGGTTCTCGGTTTCCGATTGGCATTAAGAACGCATCGTTGATCGTCCATTCTACCGGATTGAAAACGCGACAAGAGTTCGAAAAAATTGTCTTCTTCTTCCTCTTGCGAAGGTTGAGGAGCGATTCCAGTTCTCGCGAGTGACTGTTCGCTCGTGTCTTTTTGTTTGCCATCAGGCGTTAACTGAAATAAACAAGAGAAAATGAGTTCGATTGGAATTTCATACAAATTTGATAACAAAATTTTTCCTTCGCGTTCTTTTCTCATTATTTACTTTTATAAGATCGAGATTATCCATGCTCTGGCGCCGCAATCTGTATCGTCCCGGCGATGATGAGTTAATGGTTGACGTGATGGATAAACTTGTCGCATTGTTATTTCGAGCTTTGCCATTTTCCAGTTGATTGCTTTCGAGCCCAAGGATCTTTTGCAAATCTGCAACGTTCGTTTGGGCTGTTTCTTGGCCCGTTGTGTCGCCCAACTCTTTCGAAATGTTGAGATGAAGCGTTGCGAAATGTAACGCTTTTTCGTGATTTTCCATCGCCGAATATGCGTTTCCCAACGACCAACAAGCTCTGCCCTCGCCTACTCGATCCATCAATTGTTGCGCTATTGCCAAATGACGCAAGTGATATTCAATCGCTGCTGAATAATCGCGGATCAGTGTATAAGTATTTCCCAGAGAATAACAGGCTTGAGCTTCCACTGCACGGTCTCCTAATTCTTGTGCAAGGACAAGCGTACGTCTAAGGAGAATTCAATCAATTATTTAGCAATGATCTGAGCAATGAGAATAAAAAACTTCAGTCATTTTCCGCAACGTAGAAGAATTTGAAGTTTCATGTATTTCGATAGTCTTTCAATCATCGTTAAGATTTTTGTTTTCGTGTTGAATAAAAATCTTCTCACTTGTAATGCTGCGCTGCTTTCTCAAATTCACCAAGAAATATGTGCGAATTTCCCAAATTACTGTTGGCTCTTCTCTCCGCTGGTTTGTCCCCAAACTCTCGGGCTATTTTGAGTCTCTCGTTGTGATAAAAAATAGCTTTTTGAAAATCACCCAACAAATAATAGGTGTTGCCCAAATTGCCACAAGCTCTGCCTTGCGCCGCTGAGTCTGCTAATGTTCTCATCAGCTCCAAGTTTTCTCTGCAAAAAAAACAGAAGATTCAATCTCGAATACCATTTTTCTCCGGGAGGAACAAGCGATTTTTTTCCTGCATTTATAAAACAACGATTTATCGTTCCAATTTAAGTTATCAATAGAATCACATACTCGTAATAACCGACTGCCTGCTGCAAAGACTGTCTCGATTCTTCGGAAAATTCACCAGGATCCAAATAACCAACTCTACCGTATTGTTTTCCTTTCGCGTGATAAACGTTCCCCAAATTGTATAAAGCTCTGCCCTCACTCAGCTGTAAAACAAAACATTCATTTTTATATTCCTAACAACTCGTGGGCTTATAACAGACTAAAAAGTTGCTGAGTCTTTGCGGTTTCTATCATAGAGACAAAAAATATATGAAGATGACTTTTCAAAGGATCCAGAATCTAAAACTCTTCATTGTAAAGTCTAAATTATCTGGAAATGGAATGGAATGAATTTATTTTTTTTCTGAATGACATTTTCTGACCATGATGACAGCAACACAAATAATCAAATGATGCGACTGCTTTAATGAGGATTTGTTATTGCCGTACGTTGCCATTTCATGGTGGATTGAATTGTTCCTGAGTGATTGGAGACTTTGAAAATGGAAAATAATTGAAGTTTCATAGATACATACAAATATTGAAGCAGTAACAATATTTTACCTTATCGCCAATTTCTCTAGAAATTTCCAAATGTCGTTTGCAACAAATCATAGCTTCGTCAAATTTTCCCATTACTTTTAGAGTGTTTCCTAGATTACCGCTGGATTTTGCTTCGCCCAATTTATCACCCATGGTTCTCGCAAGAGTGAGATCATGTTTATGATATTCCATGGCTTTTCCATAGTCGCCGAGATAAAAATAGGCGTTTCCTAATTGGCTGTATATAGCACTGAGTGTTCGCAAATCGTCTGTTCCAGCTTGGATCGCCGCTTGGAAAAATGCAACGCCTGATTTGCAGTCTCCGGCTTTGCAGAGACGCTCGCCCTCTAGGGCTAATTCCAGGCACATGTTACTGTCGCTTCCACCAATCTAAAATTTTATCCATCATCATATTAAATAGGAGAGCGATGTTTGGAGCGACTGCTTATACTTTTCAACTCAGTTCATCGACAGTTTAAATTGGTTTGTGAAATTGCATGAAAAAGTTATGAAAATATAAAAATGCCATAACCATTTGACGAAATACATTTTAACTATTTTGTGTTGTTAAAAATTAAATTTTTACGATTGAAAAAAGCAATTTTATTCGTTCATTTTCGATTTTCGTAGAATTTTCATGTAGAATTGTGCCGTATGAATAGTCGTTATGGTGCGGAGCGCTTTTTTAATGCATTGAAAAAAAAAAAAAAAAAAAAAAACAGCGGTATGAATCACGTCCTCTGTCAATTGAATTTAATTGTCGAAGAAACGATTGACTCACCACTTCGGTCAAATTTTCAGCACTAGCACTCAGGGACATTATACTTGTTACTCTTTGAACGTAAAGCGTTCCAGAGATTAAACAAAAACGATAACTATGAGAAAAAAATGTATGCTTTTTGTAAAACACCCACACACACTCGTAGCTTTATGTCAATTCACGTAAAAACTTTTAACACGAACGAATTGGAGTAATTCATTGAATTATTTGCACAAAGCATTTTGTCGAAATTAACATTTTATCCGGCTCTCTCCGTCAAGTAAAGCACAACGACGAACGAAATACGATGCTTTTCAACGAATATAAAAGGCGCGTCATCTAGCGTTGTGCACACCGTTCATATACAACACCCACTAGCTATCCTAAGAACACTCCAAGAATGAATTGAGAATTGAGAGAGATGCACTTTTTTTTTGTAAAGCGTTGTTGAATCTAAAATTCAATAGACGAAGGAACGGGAAAAGTTACCAGACGGTCCTAGAACATTGAGTAGTTCTTTCATTCGCCACAAGTGTCGCTTGCTTCTCTTGGAACCGTTCTAATGTCTTCAATCGTCGAGTCCTTGACTTTGACATGCAGTTACATTTTATTTGTCAATTAAAAATTCAAGATTGTTTTTCATAATGTTTTGGAACGAGTTGCTCATTTGAGGCAATTATTTTCGGAAAGAATTTTTACTCGAACATTTTTTTTTTAGTTATCACTCGAGGTTTTAAGATGGATTTGGTTCTTTTTTGATGGGAGATTTTTATACAGACACGAATTATATACTACAGGATTATGGTTTTTCTACGGAAGGTTTTTTGTCGAGAGGATTTTTTACAAGAGACGATTTTTGAAAGGAGGGGAAAGTAAAAGGTTATGGCACGGTTACGTTTTTTCAAGTATTTTTAATCGATATGCAAAAATCGTGCATGAACTTTCAACCCGCCGAAAACTCGAATACGGATCACGAGACAGCTATTCATACTCGCACACCTGTTTTGAATCCTCAATCTTTAGAAAAAAAAAGTCTCAATCTCGGATACGTTTTTTTTCTTTCAATCTCACAATCGTCACTAATGATTTCGACAAAAGACCCAAATTTACGTATGAAAAAAATATTCATCAACTTCCACCACCGCGATCTTTTGTAACCTTATTTTTCTAACCTCACCACTATATCGCTATTAATCCGCGTTTTCAACCCACAGCTGTCATTTGTCATTGTGATGTAGAAAAGTCAATGTCACATCAATGAAAAGACAGTCTTACGTAAATCAGCAGAATGTTTCTAGTTACAACTATAGCGATCACTAGACAGGAACTGAGAAACGTTAAAAAATGTGTGCGAAAAAAGCCACATATTTCGTAATGCTTTTGAAAAATGAGAGATACTTATATCTGCAACATGCGTTAGGCTACAGAGCTCTAAATAATCACGGTCGAAAGAGAAAAAAAAATAAAAAATACGTGAACTCGCAACTACTATGAAAACGCCTGTAATTAATTAAACATCTTAGGAACAATCGAACACTGAGAAAAAAAAAATGTTGTTCATGTAACAAAATCTATTTTATTTGGACAAAAACATGTTGGATTCAATCATTTTTTTCATTATTTAATGACAAATTATCTGGTTCATTCGACAAATTAAAGAGGGTGGCTACATACGACAATATGATAAGAATATAATAAAATTTAGTGATAACATTCTTTAGCATCAAATACAATGACACAAATTTTTTCAAATTTTTCGTCTACATAGTTGTCGAATAATTGGAGTTAACAATATGCAAAAAACATACCTATATATATATCAGAATCCTATGCTTACGGATGTAAACTCTAGTGTTAAATTACTCGAAAACTATGTAGAAGAAAAATCTTAAAAAATTTGTATATTCATATTTAATCCAAAAGAATATGCTCACCAAATTTCGTTAAATTCTAATCATTTCGAATTTTCCTATGCTTTTAACATGGCAACATTGTTGTGTGTAGCCAACCTCCTTAACAGTTAAATCCACCAAATTTTTGTACAACTTAATGGATTTTGTTGGATGAACAATATTTTTTTCTCAGTGTGCAATTGATGTACGACTCGAGGAAAAAAAAAAAAAAAAAAATTGATATCTAACATTCCTCGAGACAAACAAATATAAGAACAGCTGCGAATACCGATGCGAAGCGATAAAAGGCATGAAAAAATAAAACAGCAAACTGTGAAAAAAAATATGGTTGATCGAAAAGCAAAAAGAAAAAGAAAATAAGAAAAATTAATCACTTGGTACGAGCAACTTTTTCTCGGTTTTTATTTTCTCTTCAATGATCACTAACTAATTATTTTGTAGCTAATAAAAATGATGCAAAGCACATTTTTATATGTAAATAATCGAACTGAGACGAGCTGAACATAGAATGGACATTGAACCATAAACTATCCGCTCTTAAATTAAATTATATTCTGATCCATAATAGAAAATCTTTAAGCGGAATCAGGTGATAAATTCATAACGAAGCCACAGATCACTGGCGGTATAAAGTACTTTTAACTCAAGTGTCACATATCTAAATATGCAAATATAAAATAAAATAATTACACCGAAAGAGAAAACTATTCCACGACGAGACAGTTTCACACGAGATATCGTTTTAAATAAAAATACAGGAATAGAATAAATAAGGAAGAAAGTGTGAATAAAATTGGTGAATAACGATTAACATAAAGCAAAAACCATGCCGAATGCAAAGCAAAATGTATTCTGACAAATTTATTACTACGAAAGCCAGTCTCATTTTGGTTCGATACAAAAAAATAAAAATCCATTTACGATCTAAAATATAAAATTAAATTCTCAATCAGCCTGATTTTTGCCAAGTTTTTCTATCTAGTTTTTTCTTACAGTTTTTTTTTCTTTTCCGTACACAGTCAAAATTCGCTTCGTTTGCAAAATTAAAGAGAAAGTGATCAGATCGAGTTTCCAGCTTTATATTACAATTTCAATGAAGACATTTATTTTTCTTGCGAAACGAGTACGGACGTGCGACTTATGAATAGCTATCTATATAAATACGCGCCTTAACCTCGCAGCCACTGACACGCGTACGCTATCAGTATCTCTCTCCTACACTCGTAGCATCATTAATGTTGCCTGCTCGCTTTATTTTTCAACCTATTTCAAAGTCTTAGTATACTGCCAATTATTCGTTTGAAAGGAAAAAAAAAAAAAAAAAATTATCAAGAGAAAACCAGATATGAAGAATTTTTTCAATAAAATTTCGGCTCTGAGTTCGGTGTATAAAACATACCATGTGAATACACAGTCTTCACTTTGGTATAAGAATTCTTCGGGAATTCAACGCCACCGTTTTATCCGATTCACGGTTCATTATATATTATAAATTCATTTAAATGTTTCCTCAATCGATAGTTGTAGCAATTTGCACATTTTTAGTGTGCGCCGCAGCCTCTCAACAACTAAATAGTAAGCATAACTTATCGACTACTTTTTCTCTGTTGACTTTATTTATTAAAAAAAAAAAAAAAACAATCCTTTGACAATAACTAGATGATTATACACTGAGAAAAGAGTTTAGTTGAATTAACCAAGGCTTCGTAGAATATTTCGTTCATTCAAAAAATCGTTCAGTTGGACGAATTATTAATTTTATTTCACTAAACAAAGATACCAATTGAATAAACCAAATGAGATTTGTTGTCGTGCATTTTGTTGGATCAACGTAACATATTTTTCATTTAATGAAACTGATATTTAGTATAACAGAATATTACATTGGACACGTATTTCACGAAGCTATTTGGTTGATTCAACTATTCTTTTTTCTCAGTGTACGAAAATCAACAACAATTGACGAGACAGTGACAAAATCAACGTGACACTTTTAAACTGAATCGTAGGTACGCCACAACCGGAGGCGGTAAATGTCGCTCATGTGCCAACACTGCCAACAACTTCGGACGACTCATGTGTAACGCCCGACTGCATTTCTACAGGTAAGTCGGAAAAATTCCACCCTCAGAAACGCTGAGATTTACATCAAGAAATGCGCTAGCCGCTCGACGCCAAGTATTTAAAGAAAAAAAACGAGTGCGAACCCTCTGTCCCGTTCTTATATACTCAAAGTACGCCAGTTATTATAACTTCATAGCGTTTTTAAATCGCTCTCGACAACGAAGCGTTTGGATAAAAAAAATTTAATATTAGTGACGAATTTTCATTACGACGCATATATTTTTAAATGTCAAAGAAAATTTTACAATTTTTCTTCAATGAAATATTTTGTAAAAACATTCTCATTTTTCGAACTTTTTGTCGTTGCATTAAAATTGCTGTGACTTCTTTTCTATACGGAATAGAAACCTCAGACGACCGCTCATTCTCTTCGTTTCCGGAATAATCCTCAAATTGTTAATCCGTTTTCTTCGTTTATCGATACTTCTTTATTACCGATGAATTTTTTAATTTTATAATTAAATAGAATATATATATTTGAACTTCGTTTTACTTTTTCATTTTCATATCGAAATGTTGTCGAGCCTCTGAAAAACTAAGTAGTAAGCATAACTTATCGACTACTTTTTCTCTGTTAACTTTATTTATAAAAAAAAAAAAAAAAAAAAAAAAAATCCTTTGGCAATAACTAGATGATTATATGAAAATCAACAATTGACGAGACAGTGACAAAATCAACGTGACACTTTTAAACTGAATCGTAGGTACGCCGCAACCGGAGGCGGTAAATATCGCTCATGTGCCAACACTGCCAACAACTTCGGATGACTTATGTGTAACGCTTGACTGCATTTCTACAGGTAAGTCAGAAATAAAATCCATCCTTAGAAACGCTGAGATTTACATCAAGAAATGCGCTAGACGCCAAGTATTGAAAAAAAAAAATATTATATAAATATAATTTTATAATTGAACAGAATATTTGAACGTCGTTTTATTATTTCATTTTCATAAAAAATAAAATATCGAAATGTTGTCAAGCTGCAAGCATATAGTTCGAATAATCATTTACGATCTCGTGAAAAATTCGTCGTAATCGGTTGAGCGATTTTTTGAATGAAAAGCAGTCAAACTTTTTCTAGCAAACAGATTTATATATTCAGAGAAGATATATAGAATTCGCTTGAGTGTGTCGAATGGTCATTCGAAACAAATTTATTCTACATTTTAATAAAAAAAAGATTTGAAATTCAGAAACAAAGTATCAAAGTAAAATTTGATATTTAATACCGTTGAAGATGAAAAAAAATATATATATTTCAGCACAGAGGTTTTTGAAGAGCATGAATTCTCGGGTTAAGCCGTGTGATGATTTCTATGAATTTGTTTGCGGAAATTACGCGACCTCATCAGCCCCGATACCCGACTCCGAAAAGCTCAATGATATCAATGTAGAGAGCCAGTTTGAAGTGGATTCGCGTTTACAAAAGATCATAACAAGCATCAATGAATATGATGCACCCATGGCTTTCGCAGAACTTAAAATTTCTTACACGAATTGTATGAAAGGCGGTGAGTCACGTTCATTATTTTCTCCTTATTTTTTCGATCAGGCTCCTCCTTTAAGGAGTTTCGGTACAGGCGATACAATATTGCCATGCTTAACCATCTTAAAAACATAAAAAAATTCAAAAAGTTCAGAATTTTATAAAACTTGGTCAACATATTCTTTAGTGCCAAATTTGACAATACAAATTTTTTCAGATTTTTCTTCTACACAGTTATCGAGTAATTGAAGACTAAAGTTCACGTGTATAAGCATAGCGTTTCCATATATATAGTTATACATTCCGGGCATAAGAAATCTGCTTTAATGCATAATTACTCGATTAGCCTGTCTCTTCCGTAAACTCTAGTGCTACGATTCACATGCTACGAGTCACACGCTTTTCGACTATTGTATTTTTCACGCGCTTAGCTCTGTATTTTTACTCATACTTGTATTCTTTATTCTCTATTCTTTACTCTTTATTCTTTATTCTGTATTTTTTTATTCATCGTCTTTACTTTTTGCTAATTTCCTGGACAGGACTACTCCCGTCCAGGCTTGTAACTGGGTGTTTGCCCGTCGAATTTATAAAATAAAAAAAATAAAAATAACTAAGTAGAAAAAAATTTTGAAAAAATTTGTCTTTTCGTACTTGATGTTGAAGAACATTATCACCAAATTTCATCAATTTCTTAAAATTTTGCCTTTTGTACCGAAACTCCTTGAATTGACATCTTTTACGAATCTGTGAAAATTTTTCAATGACTCACAAAATTTTAAGGTGATAAAACAAAAAATTTTGTGATTCCGACCAAGTAAACATCGGTATCATCGTTTTTTTTTTTTTTTTTTTTCCTTTCAATGTCATAATTGTTCTTCTGCACACCCGTATTACCAATTTCATAATGCCTGTTACAAATTTTTGTTCCATTACTTTAAATGAACAAGAATATGAAAATTGTATTTTATCAGGATGGAATGGAGAGAGTGATCGAACCTCGACAGAATACGTTGAGACTGCCAATAAGTGGCGAACGATATCTATGTTCGAACAGGATGTAGAGAAATTCGATAAGAATTCGGTATTCGAATTCATAACCACGATTAAAAGCGTTGCAGATCCAACAAATCCTCAATCCAAGATTTTGCGGGTAACGACTAGTTGAAAACATTCAACTGATTTTTTTTTTTCGTTTTTTTTTTTTGTTTTTTTTTTTTTTCAACTATCTAACAATAGATCGTATTTCGCAGCTTTCGATAGAGATTCCGTGTATCCCCTGGATTGATTTCAAAGAAGGCATGACACATAAATCAGTTCGAGATTATCTGGAGTACATGAACGATATTATGGAATATCTGGGTGTTGACCTATTAAAAATGGAGCCGATTCTAGAGAAAATTATATCGCTCGAAATAGAACTATCTCGAGTACGTATAAGGGTTAACGGGAATAAATGAAAAAAATAGATCTTCATTTATCGGTCAAAGTTTGTGAAAGGTTGATCGAGTGTCGTGTCACGTCTAAAAAGAATAGTAATGGGTTCGTGGGCAAGGGAGCGTTTGAGTTTTAAATATTAGTGACCATTTGAAAAATTATAAAGACTATGAATTATAAATGTTTGTGGCTAATCTCGAAGGAATTTATGCAGATTACTCTTAAGGAGAACGAGAACTATGATATTAACGGTAAATACTTTAGAATAACTGTTGGGGAACTCGCCAAACAATTTCCATATTGGAAGCTGCTAAATATATTCGACGGATCGGATAATAGCGTAGTTGAAATGGACGAGTACATCAATGTGGGTCTAATGAAAAAATTGGAAAAAATTATTCTTCGAAAGTCAAGAAAACGTTTGTATAATTGGCTAGAATGGCGAAAAATAATGGCGAGTTTCAGCACATTCGACAAATACGCTAAATACAGGAAGGAAGCTTTGCTAAGAAGTCTTGTCGGATATTCGCAAGGACATTGGAGAGAATGCGTTCATGAAGTTATGGAGAAGTCCCCATTCTTACTAGATGTTTTGTATTATGGGAAATACTTGACCGACAGTGTCGTAAAAGATTCAACCAAGATATTCAATAATTTGCAAAAAAAATACGTCGAACTTATCGAAAATGTAAGTTATATACCCATCGTTTTACAGATTCATTCAACGAATACATAACTTGAAGATTTTTTTTTTTTTTTTCAACTCGGAACAGATCGGATCGACTTTGGGTGAGGATTTTTATTGCTAAAAAGAGAAATAACAAAATCCTAACCGCCGTTCTGTGTGTTTTTGCATCCAATAATCTGACGCGTGAATACGCAAATAATGGTTATGACACCCTTGAAATATTTGAGAATGAATATTCGAAATTAATATCGAGAATTAAAACTCTGAAGCAATCCAATTTCTATTTTAAAAAATTAGATAAACAATTTTTTGGTAAATATTTCAATGCATCGAGTGACAAAAGAAAAATATTATTCGATCATAAAACCGATGCTTCATTTTATTGATAAAAGTCATAGAAATTCATTGAAAAAATCAGCGATAAGCAACTTCAAAAACTCACTCAATTGATTTTTTTGGTTGGATTATTGCATCGTGTGAGCCGGAAATGACAGCTTAACGGTGCAAATTTTGCCGTAATTTCCAAGTTTTCAAACGACAAAAATCCTCGCTCAACGTTTCATTTCAAATGGAAAAAAAATCTGCGAGCCATTTGAAATTCAAAGGAATTTGAAAACATTAATTGTGCTGGTTACGTGACAATTGGTCCCAGGACAAAATATCCGGGTCAAAATATCCCAGTCAAAATATCCCAGTCAAAATATCCCGAGACACATTATCCCAGAGTCAAAATATCCCCGGGACGAAATATCCTGAGGCATAATATCCTCTATAATTTTATTAACAATAGCAACAAATGCAAACAAATTTTTTTTGAAAGATTATTTTTTTAATTATTTGTTTTCATTTTACATTAATACATTTATATTAATATTCATACAATTTTTATAATTCTTTTCCAAATTCAATTTTTCCTTTATTCGTGTTGAACAAGTGCAATTCAATGGAAATTACAAAACATTATGAGCGATTCCTATCATCAATTTCCATATCATATCCATCTTATATTCATTGAATCCATTGAATTCAATACTTGTCAATATTGATCAATTCAAATATCACGATTATATTTTGTTCAAGGGGGGGGGGGGGGGATTGGAGTTCCAGTATAGCACATTTTGACCAGATATATTATCCCACGATATTTTGTCGGAGGATATTTTTGCTCAGGATATTTTAGCACGGGATATTTTGTCTCAGGATCTTTTGACTCGAGGATATTGTGACCCAAGGATATTTTGTTGGAGGATATTTTTGCTCAGGATATTTTAGCACGGGATATTTTGTCTCAGGATCTTTTGGGCGTGCACCAATTGTGCTCCCAGAATAGAAATTTTAATGTACAAACGCAACGACACACTTTTTCAACCTTTTATTCCGAAAGCCTTGTTCATGAAATGCATATTTATTCAAACTTAAATGTTTCATGATTCATAATCAGGAGCGAGTGTCATTATACAACAACAAAAAAGTTATTTCAACGACTTACTCATCATCGGAATACTCTAACTAAAATTATAATAAAATCAAGACATTATTCAGAAGAATTTCGATTAATTCGGTATCAAGACTACATCTCTACGTAAACGTGTAGATCATTTATTCCATGCCATCTTGAAACTGAACCTCTTGTGATGTTTTTTTTAAATCTTTTTCACAGGCTAGTTGGTTAGAAGCTGAGACGAAACAACATGCTCTTAAAAAAATCGGGCAAACAACAATCGACATCGATCGTTATCAACACTTCATGCTGCATAATGAATCCCAAACGTGTTATAGTATCTTTGGATTTTTAGATCCTCCGTTAGCGGACATTCCGATAAATATATCTGACGTCTTAAAGCATTACAAGATTCATCAAAATGTCCATGATCAAGACAACCGTTTGGGTTATTTCGTTCAAAATCATGCGAGTTATTCCGCAGCACTGATGTTAATCGGTACGTTTTCGTATAATTACCTTATTTATATCGTCGAAAAATTTACAAAAAAACTTATAATTACCGTTATACAATAATTAACAAAAATTCGTGAATGACGAAAACAAAAATCATCATATGTGAAAATAGAAATATTAAAGTTAGGGATAAACTGCGTAGAAAAAAATAGAAAAATGTTAATGTTATTCGACCCAATGGATTATTTGAAATTTCAAATAGGATTTACGATTGAATGGCACACTAATTTTTAAACGCTTTATAAATAATAATAATTGTCGTTGGTTTCCTTCAGAATTTTTTTTTTTGCTAGAGGTAAAATATATGTTTAATTCAAGTTTGATTATTTCATTCCTGCAGTTATTGGTGCTCGATATTATACTGATGTTTTTTACAACATTGATCGACCAAAAGCTCTAAATTACGGAAGTTTTGGATCAGTTATCGGTCACGAATTAGGGCATGCTCTCGATGACAAAAACAGACACTTCAACTTCGACGGTATCCGCAAATCATGGTGGGATTCCCAAAGTAATGAAATATATATTAATCGCACCCGGTGCCTCGTCAAGCAGTACAGAAAATATAGTTTTCATCAGTTAAATTACGTCGTAAGTATGGGTCATGACCTTTGAATTTCAAACAATGTAAAAATTTCTTGCAGCATGTTAAGAAATATGAAGCGGTACAATTATTTTTTTACCCAAAAGTTATAACAAGTACGATGAAAACGTTAGTTAAAGGTGTGAGTCTTATGCTTGTCCTCTCCCGTCAGCTTTCTTGTTACAACTGTCAGCAATGGATGATAAGTGCAACCACGGATAAATCACAATCGGTAAAATTAATAACCGTGAGAATAAATGATTAATTTCACCTCGAAAATTCTCCTGATAAATCTGAAAAAATTGACAATGATCAACAGGCCTTACTAATGTTCCCAATAAAATTTCATATTTTTGGCATAATTTTTTTCTGAAATATCACTGGAAATGTCTCGATTTCTATAAGAACACGTGTTATTTCGTCTAAATTGTTATTGATTTTTCTCAGCAATATGAGGTTTCTAGACTCTCTGAAAATTTGACCGATCTTTTTTTACACTTACTTCTGTAGGATCGATCGTTCAAACGACCAATTAGTTTAAGGAGGCTGGCTACATACGACAATATGATAAGAATTTAATAAAATTTAGTGATAACATTCTTTAGCATCAAATACAATGACACAAATTTTTTCAAATTTTTCGTCTACATAGTTGTCGAATAATTGGAGTTAACAATATGCAAAAGACATACCTATATATATCAGAATCCTATGCTTACGGATGTAAACTCTAGTGTTAAATTACTCGAAAGCTATGTAGAAGAAAAATCTTAAAAAATTTGTATATTCATATTTAATCCAAAAAAATATGCTCACCAAATTTCATTAAATTCTAATCATTTAGAATTTTCCTATGCTTTTACCATGGCAACATTGTTGTGTGTAGCCAACCTCCTTAAAAGAGATTACATGATTTTCGTTTTAATGCCTCAGCTTCCTTACGCAATTTCACCGAATTCGATTTTTGAAATATACGATAACACGATGTAATAATACATTTTTATTCAACGAATAATCGGACCATTTTTATTCCGTCGTATTTTAGAAACGAAGATACCAATTTCGGCGTTCATTATCATAAAACCATTGAACATTGCTATTCATAAAATCAAATAAACCATCTATAGTTATATTTTCTTTTGACAGCTAACTGATTACGAACTTAGTCCGCTACAATGGGAGAACGCTAATCGAAGAAGAGACCTATATGTAAATATTTACACCAGGCACTAGCAAAATTAGAATTAATTCAATAATTAGAATTAATCATTAGAATTCAATGATTAGAATTAAAATCAAATAAACCATCTATAGTTATATTTTCTTTTGACAGTTAACTGATTTGGAATTTAGTTCGCTACGATGGAAGAACGCTGATCGGCGAAGAGATTTATATGTAAATATTTACACCAGGCACTAGCAACTTTCAATTTCTTATTTGAACAATCTGATAAACAAGTCTGTGCGTTTGGAAGCATTTCGAGTGCCGTGAAAATAGAAATTAACGTTGGCGAACCAGCCACATAACTCACTTCATTTTTCCCTCGCTTTTTCATGGGACATGGTACACGCTAAAAATAAAATTTTCTTGAAATCTTTAAATATTTCGTTGACTGTATACGCTCAAAAAAATATTTCGTTCAGGCAACAACATTTTTTATAGTTTCGTTTCAGTATAATAAGCTTTGTTGTAATATTCGATATTGTGTTGCTTTTGAAAAAAAAAAAAAAATAATTTTGTTGAATATGTGCATCAAAAATTATTTGAATATTTCAACTAAATTTCGTTTCTACGCGCCTGCTTCGGCTCGTGTTGCAAGCCATACTCGTTCTCGTATGGGATGTACCATAAGTCTTTAGCTCATGCGGCAGTTTCAAGTGCAATGGAAAATTCGTTGCTTTTCGCATTTTTAGCATGAATTACTGTAGTTCGCGCAGTATGCTGGCAAAAGTGGGCTAAAACTGTATGAACTATGTGCTGTGCGGGTAATAACACCATAAAACTGGCTGATTATTCTTGTATTTTGGTCGACTCTTCAAGTGCTGAATTTTCAGATGCATCAAATTTAGCAAACACCGCGACAACACTGTCAAACTCTATCGGGCACAACTCTACCGCGCTAATCTCAACCAAGAAAATCTCAACTAACCAATCGACTCTATCATTCGTCAACTCTCCCAAAAATTTTCTCCACCCGGGACAATCTCTACTGGAGAAATTTCTGTCAAAAGACAAAACTTTGGTGTTCCCTTAAGTCCGTATCATTGATTGAGTTTGATCTCAGTTCCATGTGATCCGATAGAGTTTAACTTTTGATAGAGATTGTTCCTGGTGGAGAAAAGTTTTGGGAGAGCTGGGGAACGGTAGAGTTAAAAGGTTGATTAAGATTTTCTAGGTTGAGATTGGTCTGGTAGAGATGTGCCTGACAGAGTTGTTGCGGTGCCATTTAGCAGACGTTACATTGCAATAACGCTTTTGATTTTTGGCCAGTCGGCTAGTTTTAGAACTCGGTATGATGATGCCGCGGACAACATAGGTATTAAGCTGGCATACTACGCGTACGACGAATGGACGAAGAAGAATAAGACCGAAAAACGATTGCCTGGACTTGATTATTCACCGCGGCAAATGTTCTGGATCAGTTACGCCAATTCCTTGTGTACAAACCATCGACCCGAAGCCATCCCCTCTTCCATAAAAAACGACGTTCACTCTCTGCCTAAAATGCGAGTCAACGTACCCCTATCAAATATGCCTGAATTCGCTAATGATTTTAAATGCACTCCAAATACTAAAATGAATCCCAAAAAAAGATGTTCCATATGGTAAGGGTCCATCCGTCGCCACATGTCTCTTCAATAGGATTGAAGAAATATATAAGAACGGAGAGAATCCCTCAAAAAATGCTGATTGACCCTTAAATTTTACACGACACTTATTGCTCACTGCATACATAGATCTACTGTAAAATATTTTTGGTTCAACAGAATTGTTTAATTTGACGACATGGATAATGTACTCGAATTCAGAAAATAAAAAGTAATTTTTTCCATTATCACAATCGTCGTCTCTTTCTGTGGCATTCTCTAATGTCTGACGTACTTCATTTAAGCAATTACATTACAAATATTTTTAGACAAACTCAGCATCTCGTATTGACCCTTTTCCCAAAAACGCGACTCTTCATCTGAGAAATAAAAAATAATCAACTTTCTAAACTAGTTCATTCAATTGATCCAAACTCATAAACTACGATCGAAAAATGAGAACAATTCTTCGGTATGTTGCGCCCTTGATAACTGTCCCTTCGCTATACGGTCTTCGCGCGCACAACAGACTATACAGCTGATGTAACTTGTTCTAAACAAATTTCCTCATGCTGATCACCAGCCACTAATTTAATCATCGATATGTACACTTTTTCTTCAACCAATCTCCTATAAAAGCTTTCAGTAAAAGTAGGTCTGCGAATTCCTGAAACAAACAAATAGGAACAGCGACTGGTAAAGGTGGTTGAAAGAAACAGAACAAAGATAACACACCGATGTTTATCAATAAAAAGCATTTTAAAAAAATGAAATATCAAAATACGAAGAAGGTTGATCAACAAAACAATGAAGAAAAATAATTCACTTGGCAGGCGCAATAGGACTATTCCTGAAAAATATTTTTCGTTTTCCAATATTTCTGCGGTTAATACGATGCATGAACTATATTCGAAGTTTGGGAAAACAATTTTATCACCCCACGCTCCTGCTCTATTTTTCATTACAAAAAATATCTCGAAATACGAGTAACATAATAATAAACTGCGATATTACAGAGGCAACGTCATAAATAAGCAATTATATCGAACCTACCCTACCATTTTAAATGCTGCCTACTTTCCTTTTTATATGCTGCTGTGACGTTCCGTTGTGGCAACCGTTCCATTATATCAACTCCATCTGTTCCCATGCGAGTCGTCTTTTCATCGTCCCCCACTACTCCTCTGGCACTTGAAATATCTTCCAGTGCCGGTTTAGTATGAGAGCCGATTGTAAATATTTTAATGACTTTCTACACAGAATAATATTTTTTATCAAACAAACATTCCGGAATAAAAATCTGATACAATGGTTGTAGAGTTGCAATGAATACGGAGATATTCCTGTGAATTTTTTTAGATTATTCTTTAAAATGTTCGTGTCGGCGGCGCAATAAAACTGCTGTATCGTGGCGCCTCCAATGGCTACCATATGAAATGCAGACGCATACGATGGAAAGAGAGCGAGAGAGAGAGAGATAAAGAAAGCATAGATGGCATAGATAGAGCAGCAGTGGTTTCCGAAATGCTACCGGTTCTGTAATGTTTCAATGAAAATAAAAATACTAAATAGTCCGGTAAATTTGGAGTCGAAAGAAAAGTCGTAACGAGAAGAAAAATTCTACAAAAACGATTATCGCGGCTAAACCAAGGAGGCGAATCTGTGCTTTTTTTTCGTTTACGCAGTCCGCTCAAACCGCGAAATATTCCTTGGGGCTCTTTTTTTCTCTTCCCCTTCTCTACCATCAATCTCGCGTACGCTGTGCACAAAAGTTGACTGATAAATTCGGCCGGCCGTCCGAAAATACACAGACGTCGCAATCATGGCCAGTGTTTCGTATCAAATCGCCAATCTTCTGGAGAAGGTAAATACATCATTTTCATAAAAAATATATTTTTTTCTCTTCAGCTTGTCATCGGCGTACGTTATCCAGGCTACTCCTCGACGTATTTACTACTTTTCAATCATTTTCGGCTCCATCATATTTCCTTTACCATAACCTCGTTATTTCGTGTTGTTTTTTTCGGTTTCCTTCAAATCTGTCAACAAATCTCATTCATCAATATAGATGACCTCCAGCGACAAAGACTTCAGATTCATGGCGACCAACGATCTCATGAGCGAGCTCCAAAAAGACAGCATCAAACTTGACGATGACTCGGAGAGAAAAGTTGTTAAGATGTTGCTACGCTTACTCGAAGACAAGAATGGAGAAGTTCAGAATCTTGCTGTCAAATGGTAATTTTTTTTTTATTCAACATTTTTTTGTCCGAGCTATGAATGTGGAATTATATTTATGTAAAGTCTGTATAAAAGTGAAAAGCAAAAATTGTTGAAAATTAGACATTTTTACAGATTGCAGAAACAAATCAAGGAATTATAAATCTGAAAAACTATTTTCAGACATTTCAATTGATATGAAGGAATTTAAAGAAAAAACAAAAGTCATGGTAAAAAAATTGTGAACTAGAAATCGCAGATAACATTTTAAACGGGAAATTCAAGAAAAAAATAAACTCAATCATAAACATAGCATCAGGGATCAAAAAGCAATTCATACGAAAACATACAATACCTAAAAATAACTAGATTAAAAATCTTTTAGACAAAATATTAATTTTATTTCATCCAAAACAGTACGGAACCTTGATTCAATTTTGTCAGATTTTCAAAAATACAATTGAAAATTTGACTACAGGAACAATGGTTATCCGAGGAAACATTTTTTTGTTCTTTACACGTAATCACAAGTGTCCTGGGTTTGAAAAAATATTGACACTAGATTCAGGGATAGCTGACAATTAGACAAGTCTTAAAGGGAAATCTTTGGCTGAAAGGAATGAGTGGAGACATCAAATAAACAACTTTTTATGGGCCTTGATAATATCGTTAATTGTTGTTTTCAGTTTGGGTCCGCTAGTTAATAAAGTAAAGGAGTATCAGGTTGAAACAATAGTGGATGCTCTATGTACGAATATGGTGTCGCACAAAGAACAGCTGAGGGACATATCGAGTATAGGCCTAAAAACAGTTATTTCCGAACTTCCACTGGGATCGAGTGGTTTGGCAGAAAATGTATGCAAAAGGATAACTGGACGATTGAGCACTGCAATTGAGAAGGTAATTATGAAAAAACTGACTGCAGGAACATCGTTATTACAAACAAATCACCCTCATTCTACTACAGACCCCTACAATGTGTTTTTACGAATCTCACAACTGGTCGAAAACGACCCTAATCTTCTACTGAGCATAAATTGTTGTTCGTATATAATATTGAAATTAAATTTACACGCTATTCTCTTCAATGTTTAATAGCGAAGAGAATGCTTGGTGACAAAGTTACATTTGATGAAATCTCAATAACAGAAACTCTATGAAAGTATAAAAGTTGTGAGGAAATGCCAAAAAAAGGTTTTTCATCGCTAGAAAAAATTAGGATGATTTTCAACCGCTGTGTAGATGTGTCGGGTTAAATATTTGAAAAATTTTATCATGCACCAAAAAACAAAATCTATAAATTGGCTCAAAGATTAAATTTTTGAATGAATTATCGATTTCAATTGGTTATTATAAACGATTTGGTAAATGTTTCCAAACCATCAAGCATTTTTCGAAAAATATTGAACAAATTTGAGGAAAAAAATGATTCCTATCTTCTTTCGCTGCTGTCTTATTATTTCTTGCATCATTTTCATTGAAAAATAGTGGTAAAAAAAATGTAGCAATTTTGATCCAGAGTCGGAATTCTTAATATTTACTAACGATTTTTTTTCCAGCAAGAAGACGTGTCGGTGCAACTCGAAGCTTTGGACATCGTGGCAGATTTGCTGTCGCGATTCGGTTCGTTACTAGTGACGTTTCACCCGATGATATTAACGGCATTGTTGCCGCAGTTGTCGTCGCCACGGCAGGCGGTTCGTAAGCGTACGATCGTAGCACTGAGTCATCTTTTGACATCGAGCAACAATTATTTGTACAAGAAGCTGTTGGACCATTTATTGGAGGGTTTGACAACGCAAAAAGTGAAGAACGTAATTCGCACTTATATTCAGTGCATTGCGGCGATATGCCGACAAGCGGGTCACCGTTTCGGCGAGCAAATCGAGCGAGTAATGCCGCTAATTGTCCAATACAGTAACGAGGATGACGACGAGCTGCGAGAGTATTGCTTGCAGGCGTTCGAAGCGTTCGTCCATCGTTGTCCAAAGGAAATAACGCCTCACATAAACAAAATCATAGAGATTTGTTTGTCGTACATAACGTACGATCCGAATTACAATTACGACGACGACATAAACGACGGTTTGGAGAACGACGGTATAGTGATGGAAACGGAGGAGGACGGTGACGAGGACGCGGAGGACGAGTATTCGGACGACGATGATATGAGCTGGAAAGTACGTCGCGCTGCAGCGAAATGCCTCGAAGCCGTTGTCTCGAGCAGGCGGGAATTACTCTCGGAGCTTTACAAAGTCGTCTCGCCAGCTTTGATCGCCAGATTCAAAGAACGCGAGGAAAACGTTAAATCTGATATATTTCACGCGTATATCGCTCTTTTAAGACAAACGAGAACTTCTTCCGGAGTCGCTCTCGATCCGGACTCAATGGAAGACGAGGAAGGACCGATATCACTGCTCCAACAACAAGTTCCCTTGATCGTAAAAGCTATACATCGCCAAATGAAAGAGAAGAGCATTAAAACTCGACAAGATTGTTTCTCCCTGCTGAAAGAGCTCGTGACAGTTTTACCCGGTGCATTGACAAATCACATTCCAGCTTTGATACCCGGAATCCAGTACAGCCTTGGAGACAAGAATTCATCATCGAACATGAAAATCGACACACTCGCATTTATACATACTTTGCTCATAACCCATCCGCCGGAAGCTTTTCACGCTCATATGTCGGTAATAGCGCCACCGATAATAGCCGCCGTGGGCGATCCTTTCTACAAAATAACCGCGGAAGCTCTCCTCGTTCTGCAACAATTGGTGCAAGTAATAAGGCCTCACAACGGGCCTATCGATCCAAATTTCGCCGCTTTACCGGCTCAGATTTATCAGTGTACGTTGTTACGTTTGAAAACCGCTGACATCGATCAAGAAGTCAAAGAACGCGCTATCGCTTGCATGGGACAAATATTGGCGCATTTGGGTGACAGCCTTTACGAGGAATTTCCCGTTTGTCTACCGATTTTCCTTGATCGATTGCGCAACGAAATAACGAGATTAACGACCGTCAAGGCACTCACTTGCATCGCCGCTTCGCCTTTGATAGTCGATCTCGAACCAATAATGGAAGAAGCCATACCGATTCTCGGTTCTTTCTTGCGAAAAAATCAACGCGCATTAAAGCTCTGCTCGTTGACTCTCCTCGACACCCTCGTGCGTTCATTTAGTTCAGCACTTCATGCCGATATGCTTGACAAAGTAACCGAAGAATTGCCGGCTCTTCTCAACGAATCGGATCTTCACATCGCCCAATTAACTCTGACACTGCTCACGACCATCGCCAAATTACATCCAGCCGCCTTGACCAATATTTCGGAAAATATATTGCCCGAAATTCTCGTTCTCGTTAAATCTTCGCTGCTTCAAGGCGCCGCACTCAATTCCATGCTTGAATTCTTTCAGGCTCTCGTTCAAGCCGGCATACCCGATCTCGGTTATCGAGAACTGCTCTCGTTGCTCGTTGCTCCTGTAACCCAACAAAATGTTCTTCATAAACAGGCCTATCATTCCCTCGCCAAATGCGCAGCTGCCATCACGATAACGTGGCATCAAGAAGCCCACAGCATCGTTGAACAGTTCATCAAAGATGTTCAAAATCCTCAGAGCGACGCTCAACACATTTTCGCTCTTTTGGTTATCGGCGAAATCGGCCGACACGTTGATCTCAGTGGCATACCATCCCTCAAACACGTCATACTCAATTCCTTCTCGTCACACTCAGAAGAAGTCAAATCAGCCGCTAGTTACACACTCGGCAGTATCGCCGTTGGAAATTTGCCTGAATACCTCCCTTTCATACTCAAAGAAATCGAGGCACAACCAAAAAGACAGTATCTCGTTTTACACTCTCTCAAAGAGATTATCACTTGCCAATCAAGTAGCCCTTCCGGTGTCTCACACCTTCAAAACTTCATACCCGCCATCTGGATGCTCCTCTATATGCACGCTGAATGCACCGAAGAAGGCACTCGTAATGTCGTTGCCGAATGCCTTGGAAAATTAACTCTCATCGATCCAGCCACTCTTCTCCCAAGACTTCAACAGTCCCTCAAATCGCCTTCGCCCCTCATGAGAACTACCACTGTCACCGCGGTCAAATTCACGATATCCGATCAGGTAACACTATTTCGTTATTTCAACCAAACAGAAATATTATCACAGTTGGTAAAAGCCTCTCAACGATTTGAGCGATTCACCGAGAGACTCCTCCTGAATTCACACCAATTTTTATCATTTTTATGCATTATTATTATTATTTTTTTTCCTTACAGCCTCAACCGATCGACGCTATGTTGAAACAATGCATGGGAAGTTTCTTAGCTGCTCTCGAGGATCCTGATCTCAACGTAAGGAGGGTAGCTCTCGTTGCATTTAATTCAGCAGCTCACAACAAACCTATGCTGATCAGAGATCTTCTTGACTCTGTACTGCCACAACTTTACACTGAGACTCGTACAAAGGTAATCGACGTCTTAATTTCAATGATTTTTCGAGTAAACATTGGTTTTTGTTCTCTTATTCACTGATATATATATATTTTTTTTTTTTAATTCTTGATCCACATTGAAGAAAATCAGTCGAGGCGATTCTTGCTATTCTCCAAATATTTCTCTCTCAACTCTTCGCTTTCCTCGCTGCATTTAACTCATTCTAATAACTCGTTATTCATTACCAGAGAGAATTAATCAGAGAAGTGGAAATGGGACCTTTCAAACACACGGTCGACGATGGTCTCGATCTGCGAAAAGCTGCCTTCGAGTGTATGTACACACTCCTCGATTCCTGCCTCGATAGGCTCGATGTTTTCAAATTTTTAAATCACGTGGAAAATGGTCTACGAGATCACTACGACATCAAAATGCTCACGTATCTCATGACGGCACGACTCGCACAGTTGTGTCCCACAGCTGTTTTGCAGAGTAAGATTTTTACGTCGTATTATTCTTCACTTCATTTCAATTATGCTCTTCAATTATTTCTCATTTTCTCTTTTCATCTTTTTTTTTTTTTTTTTTTTTTATTTCAGGGCTGGAAAGATTGGTCGAACCCCTTAAAAATACGTGCACGATGAAAGTAAAAGCAAACTCAGTGAAACAGGAATACGAAAAACAAGATGAACTCAAACGTTCCGCGCTCAGAGCTGTTGCAGCTTTGTTGACGATACCGGAAGCAGGTGAGAAATCAAAACACGGTTTATCCCAAAACAATTATTCATTAAATGTTTGAGCTTATTTTAAAGTAATCAAAAAATAAACCTTGAAACAGAATTATCAGAAAATTAATCCTTCAATTCGATAATTTTGAGATAATTTTATTCGTTCAAAAAGAACTTGAAAAGTTACGTTTTTTTCACCCGAACTAGAAAATCAATGCACAGATGAATGCCAAATGCCTAAATTCATTTTTTTTTTTTTTTTTGGACCCCAAGACAAAGACAACCCATTTAGAGAAACAATATAAAATGAAATTTGAATTTACAGACAAAAATCGATCGTTGAGCGAATTCGTGGCTCAGATCAAAGCCACGCCGGAGCTGCAACCGCTTTTCGAGGTTATTCAAAAAGATTGTCCAGGCAGTAATATAAATGAAACGAACATAATGGATCAAAGCTAAAGATAAGAAAACAAGGGAGGAGTAAAGAAACGCGAGGTATGAAGCAACGAGGAGAGAAATAAAAATACTAATAATAATTATAATTATAATACGGAATAGCGCAGACGAGAAGATACGAATTACGAAAAATTCGATTTTTGTAACTTATAGATTGATCGCAGAGTCCGTGCGTTTACGATCATATTATTCATAGTTTATTTCTATACGTTATTTTTTCATTATCATTATCGAATTACACGTAGTTTCAACAACAAAAACAACAGCAACAGCAACAAATGAAACAAAAATATAAATATAAAAATTTTATTTCCAATGTAGCGAACCGTGTATAAACCTGAGAATGAAATAAATCTAGCGGACAGTAAAATAATGGAGCACGCTTATAATTATTCACGAAAAATATTCTCCCGTAGGATCTTCAATATTATTCGTTAACTGTCTTCATCATTTGATTATTGGAATCCCGAAGTGATGATTCGACCACATTTTTAATACCATTTTTCATTTTGTCAACTTTCTTATACTTTTCTGATGATTCAACGTTGGAGAATAGATCAATTGAATGGATGAAAAATGAAATTTTATAAAGCTCATTATTTAATGAAGCTCAATCCACAAAGATAATGCATTAAACTATTGTGAAATTTTGATCGATCATTAGAGGAATGAACTCGATAAATTCAAGATCTTTCAAACTCGATTTCATATCAAATAATCCCAATATAATTGAATCGAAGCTCAACGAATCATGTCACGATATCATTGAAGCTAAATCGACTTGTGTCATCATTGTCATAAGTAAAATGGTATCGCAAACAGGTACCAATGCTTCGTTCGAGAAACGAGAAAAAATTATTTCCAAAAGATTTGTCGATGTAAACACGGTCGCGAAGGTCATGTAGCCATAAAAACTGAGATCATCTCGTACACCATTAAAATCTGCGATTCATTTTTTTACAGAGTCATATATTTCTGTACACGGTCGATCCTCCATCCGTCATAAACGTCTTTTTTTTCGTCTACCGCACATAACTTATCGTCTCGCTTCTCAAAGTTTCTCTTTTCAGAGCTCGCTAATAGTCACTTCAAAATAAAAAGAAAAGATAAAAGATGAAAAAAAAAAAATGAAAAAGCATGACGTCTTTAGAAATTGAAGAGCTTTTGTTCTTTTTACTATCGAAACTTTTTGATAGAAATGTGAAATGATTTTCTCTGAATCAGTCAAATTTTGAGAGATCTTAAGATGACAGACTCTGACCGGAACCGAGCTTCACGCTCCAAATATCAATTTCATTCTTTTCAAAACTGCAACTGCTGACTCTGAAAATTTGAAAATTCGTAGACCAATTTTATTGGTCGAAAATCATAAGAAAATCATGAGAAGAGAAGAACAATTGATCATGCTTTTCTCTTCATAATTAAATCCTCTAAAACTTGTAAAAATTTATGAAAATTTGCGAGATTCTTTACGTCCACGTAGCCGACAAAATTCCCCAGAGAAATCGGGATTCGTTACATAAATTATAAGAAGATTCATATTCCGCTTCAATACCACGAGGATAAAAAAAAAAAAAGAACATGGCAATATTGCACGAAACACGTGTGGCGCCTGGATAAAATAAAATAAAAATACAAATTGAAATATGACTGCTGTATGACGTACGGCTTTCGACGAATAAACATTTTTCCATCGTTTTTCCCTCACAAATACTTTCAGAATAGAAAAACGGCCTTAAAACGGCCTTAAAAACTTCAATTAATAAATAAATTTAATCGAATAAAATATACAGCAATAAATATTACAAAATTAATTGACAAAAATGTGTCAATTCGATACTTGAAATAGATGAAACGTAAATGATTGTTTTTCAAAATGTATGTCATTTGGTAATTCAGCGAAAAACAACATTTTCGTCAATCAGACGAACGGCTTCATTCAAATAAATTGCTCGTTTATCCAGTGCACGAGAGATTATTCATTTTTGCGTTTAAAATAGAGGTGCGAACACGATGATTTATGTCCGAGAATTGGCAAAAAGCCTGAAATTTTGCGCGGTCGACAGCCTCGAAGAGTCTCTCTTTCGGCGCCTTATTACGTGGCATGTAACGTGTCTCTTTCTTCAACTATACCGTACACATAAACTTTGGATAAATAAATGCCCAGAGTTCGGGCGTTTGAATCTCGTGACGTACGAAAATGACGGTGGGTCGATCGTTTACGGCACGTAAACCCCTTTTATCCCGTCAATCAGACACCACTTTACGCGAGGTCTATATTCATCGATTTATTTTAAGCCCTCTTTTGCGCCTGATTTATTAAGGATATGGAAAAGCAATTATGCAGTTGCAATCATAACTTTTACTCGACGTATTTTAACCCTGATGATAAACAATTTGTTTTTTTTTTTTTTCTTGATTTTCTTCGAGACCGAAATAGGTTGTTGGATAAAATGTCAATCCGGAATCAACAAATTTCTACAAATTGTAAAAACGATCCTCTGAATATTTTCAACAAAATCGCAATTTCAATCAGGACCGAGCATCGAAATTATCAAATTTTATTATTTGTTATTATAACAGAGATAATAACAGACTGTAATTCGATGCATCGAATAAGTGAAAAAATCGATTCGTTTTATGAACGTTTTATTCGATGTTTCGAATCAGAAGTGAGATGATAATAGAATCAGCAAACAATGACAAAATTTCGTTTTCTCGTTGAATTATTTTGATGATTATGTAAATGAAATTCTAAAAGTTTCGTTACTCGTGGCTAAAATTGATTTGACTGAAACTTTGAATTATTTTGACGACGTATTAAAATTGGAAAAAGTCATTATCATTCGTGGCCATTGATTTCTTATGAAAATCAAGAGCATCGATCAGAATCAAGTTTTGAGTGTGATTGTACATTTTATGGAGCCTTAACGACATAGAAAGAAGAAACAACGGTTGGGTCGTCTTCAGTTAGAGATGCACGCAAGTACCTGGCGAGGACGTACTACGTATGCGAAAATAAAAATTAAAAAAAAAAAACATCGCATGAATTCGGCCTCACGAAGCGACCCGGGTTATTGCACCATGTCTCGAATTCCGAGGGCTTCCCTCACCGTCTTCAACGGACTGCAACGTCATCGTATTATCCTCGTGAATGCACTCGGGTCCATATCCTGTTGAAAAAGTGCCTCAAGCTGGCAAGAATTGGATGAGCCTTCAGAAAATGAATAGAGTTTTCGTTGATCGTACTTTTACTCAACTGACAACGTAACTTTTCCATTTTTTTCAGTCGTCGAGAACAGTTCCTACAATTACATCAAATACAATTAGATATTTGAACTAAAAAAAAAAAAAAAAAAAAAAAAAAAAAAACTAAGGAAGAGCAGTTTTTCGTAAAAAAGAATTTTTTTTTTTTTTTTATAAAGAAGTAAAGAAAAAGTATCGAGGCATGAGCATGCAAGATTCACTTTCGGGACTCCATAAAGATGGTTAATTGTTGTTTCTAACAACATTCGATTCATCTTTCCCATCCGTCGAGATGATAGAATTATTCGATCCTCTAAAATGGTACAGAAATTTCTAGTGAATGGAAAATTTTGTGCATTGATCCAAATACGAGATAGAATTCCATAGCTTTTCGTAATCCTCCGATAACTAATAAAATTCCGTGATTTTTGTTTGTTTGTTTGTTTCATCGTGATAATTTTTTTTTTTTCGTAACTTCCCCTCGAGCCTAAAAAGCCTTCCAGTCGTGCCTAAAAATCAAGAGAGTTAAACTGGTTCTTATGTCCCTCTGCTTTATGCGATCATTTCTGTTTTATTTTTATTTCATTTTATTTTTTTTCGTGCAATGCTTCGCTACCTTCAGAGCTACACATAAGAGCCAATATTCGAATCTCTTTGGGATGCAATTCGTCTGCTCGCATTCCTCGAACACGGGCTGCCTCGAGCGAGAACGGTGAAAGTCGAAAATATACACACACTCGTATATCATAATCAAATGTTTATTTTTTTTTTTTTTATAATTTTTTTTTTTTTTTTTAACCCTGTCAAAAAATAATTAAAGGGCGATTGGTTAGATCGCTGATTTTTAGGGATGCAGGAATTTAAACGAGAATTAAATACTCCTTCGAGTTAAACATGCACGTCGAGTTTCATTTTCGAAAATTTAAATGCACCCTTCCGAGCAAACCTTCATCTGAGGCTTGAGTTTCGAGGCTCTTGCACGTGGAGCGATGCCACTTTTTTTTTTGCCTTTCATTCAGAACCGATTACTTCTTCGGTATTTCGAAAAAAAAAATAAAAAATCGTCGAGTACGAAATTTTTTCACTGCTATTTAAAAATCAAATTTCATCGCTACTAATCGCGACTGTTTAACGAAGAAAAGTGGAATGGGAAGCGATGGGAACGGCTCGTAAAAACCCAAAAGGTTATACGCACGTACAGAACAAACGAATTCGAAAAATAAATCCTCTCGGATTTAGCACGACATTCTCTCACTCTTCTCATTCGTTTTTTGTACCATTGAAATATTCCCAAAATCCTTTTATTCACGTAATGTCAAACGAAGGTCAAATCGTAAAATAAAACATCTGCTGATCAGAGCGGCTTTTATTTTTTCTATTTTTTCCCTATACGTGACACGAAGAATTCCACATCCTTCGTCCCGCCGAACAATGTCGTACAAAAATTCGAGGAAACTTCTCTCAAAAATTTGGAGTTGCTTGACTGTTGCAAGTTTTTTTTTTGTTTTTTTTTTTTAATTTGTGCATTTTCAGAGCTTTTTGCATATGAACGCGAGTTTTTGTAATTCATTGTTGTAATCGCTTCGTGTTTTGCTAATGCGAGAAGCATCACAGTCGTCACTCGGAGAAACACGCTCTTATCAGATCTCAAGACTTGAGACAAAATTTGTTTGTCCGTTGTAAAGTGATTGAAAAATTGTAAAAATCTTTCGAAAAGAATATATTTTGTGTCCCGTGTGCACGTGAGCTCTGATACTTGATCGTGGACCTCGCGAACTATTTTTCTGGACGAAAAACGCTTACGAAGGGCTCGCGAGAATGACCCTAATCTTTTTTTTTTCGTTTTCTCGTAACGAAGAGAATGGTGTATGACAAAGTTGTATTTGGAGTAATTTTCAGGTGTTAAAACTCTATGAAACGAGAAAAATATTTTGGAAATATTGAAAAGAAAAGACAGAAACAAAAAGTTAAAAAAATGCTTTTAATTCTCCTTTGAAAAAAAAAAAAAAAAAAAAAAAAAAAAAAAAAAAAAAAAAAAAGACTCAACGTGAAGTATTTCGGTTGCGTATACGTCGTCGCTAAGTGGAGTGTCAAATTGAGCTTATGACGCAGTCTCCGAAGGAACGAAAAGAGCAGGTTAATCAGCAAAGCTTTAAACTTTTTTCATTGGTGATATGCGTCGTTACGGTTCGAGGCAGCGTCCTCACGTTCGAGAAAACTTCAAAGACGTAGAATGTTACGTATAGTGTAGTTTGAAGACACAGGGTCAAAAAATTGTAGAGGCAGGAAGAATCGTGCGGAATGGTCATGCTATGGAAATTTCGTTTAGTGATTTCATTCTTCAAACGATTGCGTGATATAAGGAATTGATTATTAATTTTCATGCTCGAATCTTCATTTTATTGAAGTGTATATTTTTCTCTTAAATTTATTTCATTTTATTTGCGCGCCGAAAAATTCAAGGTCAAGAATCACTAATTTGAGTATGGTTAATCGATCGATAATCATTTATATATGAATTTGCGTCGTATTTCCCAAAATTCAAACGCCTGATCTTCGCCACCAGAAATGTGGAACACGTTTGAAAATTTATCGAAACGACACTGACGACGTTTGAGTTTAATTTACCTCAAAACAAAGTTCTTTACTCAGCTGGTGAACGAGTTCCTCATTATCTATTAAATTTCGTCGTACGTTGACTATGCAAGGTTGAGGTCAAAGATGACTCAATGCCCGACAAACAACATGGTCCAGAAGCGAGCATTTTTTTTTGTTTCCTTGTCTCATACACGTTTCGTGATATTCCTCCCTCAGACTCATTGAAACTATATGGCAGAATCTACTCGAGGATTAACGGATTTCTTTCAACAAACACTGTTTATCATTATAATATTATTATTAATTTCATATTATTATTGTTTCTTTATTTATTTATTATATATTATTATTATTTCAAATTAATCATTTTTATTTTTTTAATTATTATTAAAATATTTTTTTTAACGTATTCAACAAAATTTTTTAGTTCAGGCAACGAAGTTACGAGAATTAAAATTACAAATATTTAGTTGAACGTATTCAATTATAAATATTTTAAGATTTCAACGAAATTTTTTTTTTGAGTAAATTAAAGAGTTTCGGTACAAAAGGCAAAATGTTAAAAAATTAATGAAATTTGGTGATAATGTTCTTCATCAACATCAAGTACGAAAAGACAATTTTTTTCAAAATTTTCTTCTATTCAGTTATCGAGTAATTATGCATTAAATCAGATTTCTTATGCTCGAAGTGTATACCTATATATATGGAAACGGTATGCTTATACACGTGAACTTTAGTCTTCAATTACTCGATAGCTGTGTAGAAGAAAAATCTGAAAAAATTTGTATTGTCAAATTTGGCACTAAACGAATATGTTCATAAAATTTTATAAAATTCTTAACTTTTTGAAATTTTTTGTGTTTTTAACATGGTTTAGCATGGCAAAATTGTATCGTCTGTACCGAAACTCCTTTTTTTTCACAAATAAACCGAAAGTTACAGCTTTTTCGGATTAAAAAAATCATCATGTTTTCTCGTGCAAGCACGTTCGATGAATTCGAAGGCGAACGGTATAACGGGTCAAAAGAAAAGATGATTAGAAAGAAAAGAAAAGAAATATTCGCGCCCCTCAGAGTGACGATCGTTTAAAAAAATAAACGGTGAAAATCATATAGAAAATTATTAAATGAAATTAATCAGAATGAATAAACATATAGTTGTTCATATAGTTTGAACGAGCTCTCGAAAATTCTCTCATCCCTCTTCTCCCTCTTCCGCATATCGCCAAATATTACCAATTAACACGTTTCTTTGAAGCCATAAACGATTTTAAAGAACGCGGAAACGTCGCGATGGTCTCGCACATATACACCGCTCGTAAACGCCGAACTGTTTAATCATCGTGCGAGATTTTCCCTGATAGATAATGCTCACCTGTCAAGTTTCGAAGGTGGCTATACACCTGTGAATATAAAAAATGATAATAAGTTGTTACAACTCTTGCCTTGACCAGCCCGGGTAATCGTCCGGTCTACCGAATGGCTTTCAACCATGATTCTTTATACTCGACAAAATTGGTCAACTTTCTTCATAGTTTCGTAACCGCCTATGTCTCATTAATTTTTATACCTATAAGTTTTACCTTCTAATCGTAGTTTTAATGAGGACAGAACATATATACATAAAAGAAAAAAACGGCGCATCAGATTTGATTGATATTTTATTCACGGCAAAACCCTTCTTTGGTATTGCTTTTCTAACGTTTCTGCGTTTCAGAGCCGCTCGCGCCAAGAATTTCATCATTCATTTTCATCGTAGAGTATTCGCGCATTTACGGGAAAGAAAAAAGAAGAAAAAAAAACAAAAAAAAAATGATCATAGCGACAACGAAGAAAGAAGAGAGGAGAGCGTAAGAAAAATCTAAACAAAAGTAACAAAAAAAAATGGATAAAAAATACCACGGTGGAAGCGGCATTTCGTCTTTAGTCACGGAATCTCCTCCGGGTAGCGGATGAATCCCAGTAAATTACCGCAAATCGCTATAATAAAAACTCTTTTCATAGACTAATCTGCCGACACAATCATCTCCCATGCGGTCAAAAGGTGATTGGAAGGTGAATGAAGAAGAAGAAAGGAGGCGGAGAAGATGACGATTGTGCTGGATAAAAAGACAGGTAGGCTACGTGCATGAAAGCAGACCACCCCGAAAACGAAATAACAGCTAGTTCTTCGCGCCGCTTATACAAACAAAGACGTGTGCGCAAGAATGGAGATCGAAGCGAAAAAGCGCAAGCGTTTAGCGAGGAACACGTGCCTCTCATTCGATTTTTCAGCCCTTACGCGACATTTTTCGCCCGAGTGGGTGGGTGTGCACCCGCGTTCCCGTGTAGGTGCAACGATGCATTTTGGCTCGTGTTAGAGAGGAAGAAACGAGAGAGGGGAAAAAGATTCGTGATTGTATTACACGTCGGCTCGAGTCGAGCCTCTCTCAGCAGCCCAACGAAGACATTTCATTGGACACTCGCCTCGTCGCCCTCTCTTTTTTCTATCTTTTTATCTCTCCCTCCTTCTCTCCTCTCCCTCTCCGTTTCTCTCAGTCTGCCTCCTTTTAACTCTTCGGAGAATGTGTCGAGCTCGTGTGCCCGAGACTCAGGTATATATAAAAAGAGCCGCACGTTCGCACGGAATCACTACTGTGCGACACGACACAGATACGTTAAGATCTCAATTTCGTAATCATCATTCAACATTTTTTTTCAACGTTCAAATCTGAACTTGAGTTCTAAATCGAATCGAGTCTTTTGTCGAATGAAATAAAAATCAGAATTTTAAAAATATTTTTTAATTTGGATAATTGCTGATGAATAATACGGGTTTTCATTCGTAACAGAGAATCAACGGGATTGAATACGAGTGCGAAATTCGATCGAAGCGAGAAATCGAAAGATCCTGAAAATTCGAACGTTTCAGCAGGAGAGGAGACCGCGCAAATAAATTTTCGTAAAAAAAAGCCAGTGTCTAATTGAGCTCGATTAAAAACAAATTTCTTCTAAACGCGCGAATAAAACTCCGAATTTTGTGAAAGTTTCAAAATTTCTTTTAACTATCTTAGCGAGGCGCTTGTGACAATTCGAAAAAACAAAGAAAATGTGTGTACGGACCTCGAACGGAACGGACGGGACTATTGGGGGACGTCGTACGATCGAGGAAAATGTTCCGATCGAACGTTCCCAATTTTCTAATAAATTGACCAGAGCCAAAGAAAAGTGCATGAAAATACACGACGAGATTGTCGAACGAGAATTCAACCCGTTAAAACAGTACGCCGATGATAACGACAACGATATCGCTCATCCCAACATCGCTGACAATCTACTTGCCAAAAGCACCATCAGCTATGGCAACTTGATCAATCATCTCGTACGATATTACGAAAATTTTCAGCGATCCGATGCTTACAAGTGAGTTAACACAACATTTATCCTTACTTCAGTCTTCTCATTTATTTTTTATTTATTCTCTCGTTCCCTTACAAATCCAAAACACAGCCACATGAAACTAAACATCGAAGAAATTTCGATCAAAATCGTTTACGTTCACTCAATATACGTCTGCAAAATTTTATGAATTCGAAATGCTCGTTCTGAGCTCTATCCAGCATCGAGTATCCCCCACTAATGTGCCAATATCCACAAAGAATTCTTTCACTCGTGATATTAAACAATTGAATTTTATTGGAAATGGACAAACAAACAAAAAAATAACCGAAAACTTTTTTAGAACTCGGTTAGGACTTTTGATTCGCGATGTTTCTCGGATCATCGAACCCTCGATGAACTACAACACCCGCGATTGCTTTTATTCGCTCGTTCGTCACGTATGCACTTCGCATGGATTCGCACACGACCTATATATGTGTATTTATATTGTTATATATATATATATATATTTTTTTTTTGTTCTAACGAGTTCCTACTTAACTGGCCTGAGCTCTCTATCTTTCTCTTTCTCTTTCACCTACACAATGCTGGTTACGATACACCGATTATAGCAAAACCGGTAGCATTAATCATTCCCGGTATTGAATTATCGGTCAGTGTAAAATCGTGAGAAATCATGAAATCTGATCGTCTTATATTTTGTACATAAAACAGCATTTATTATTTCTTCGCTAATTAGTCGATATCGTTGTCTCATTTTCTCATACCGTTCGCGCGAGTTTACGAAGATTTTTCGTCGATAAAACTTTCGAAAGACACTTCTCATTATGCCGAATAGATATCCTGCATAAGGAAAGAAAAAAAGAAACAGAAAAACCTGAAAAAATAAACAAAAATTATATTATTTCGAAGCCAAATCAGCAAAGTTGATTAATTTATTAAATTTGACGATCTCGTTATACGCAAGTTACTGGCTAATTCAGATTTTGGGTTTCGTCCAACGAAAACTAATTGAATCTCGAATTATTTCGAGATGTCAAAAAAAAAAAAAAAGAAAAAAAGTAAAAATATCAAATGGATGAAGACACAGTAAATGTTCTTGAAACTCGTACGCCAGAACTCTCATTTCGATCGATATACGAGACGAGTCTTATCGATAATTTACTCACTGATAATGATCTATCGCGATACAGTCATAATTCATGAAGTAATTTTGTAAGAACATTATGAGTAGTCGAATTCTATAATATTCCCACAGTTGGAGATACTCCGAAAAATGATTCGTCACGCGTATTTACAGAGCTACGTACAATTTTTTTTTTATTTTTAGAGTCAACGTGGTTGAGCACGAAATTGCGAAAAAAGTAAATTGACATTTGTCGTTGTAATTTCTTTGATGAATTTATGACGAGCAAAGCAATCATTAGTTTGCATCACAAATTCTCAATTAATCATGATTCATTTAACAACTATATAAGCAGATTTCACGAGTGTCATTTTGGTGTTTTTTTTTTTTTTTTTTTCGTGAATTGAATAATTATAAATGCGTGATTAGCGAGTTCAAAGATTCGATCTTTTGTCAAAGTATGAAAACGAGTCGTTTCAATTACGTTTTCATCTTTAGACTGTGATAAGCGAAGCATGAAAGAGAACGATTGGATGTTCAACGAAGGGTAAATACATTTTTATTAATTCCAATTTACCGGTTAGAAAAAGATTTAAAAAAAATATTTCATCGAAATTCTTAACTAGAAATAAGAAGCGTGACTTGTTCGATTCTATCGGTAGATCTTTTAAAGCTCGTTCGAAGTTATCTGGGTACGCCATTTTGGTATCGAATGTCTTAAAAAATGGTGAATCTGTCGCCCACGATCTTCTTCAACGGTCACGCGATTTCTGTGGAATCGAAGTTTCATCCTTCACTATCTTCGTGGACTTTCGATCATCGTTTTTTATTCCTCTCTCTCTCTCTCTCGCTCTCTGTGTCAGCCTGCTCATAAATGTCCTTCGGCATCGAAGCGTCTGATGTCGAGAGGGTTTCGATTCGCGGGTCATTTAATTAAAACAATTTAGGTCATTGATTTATGGATGCTGCGATTCATTGCGCCAATAAAAATTAGGTCTGGTGCACGCAATGAGACCGAAGAAATCGTATCGAAAGTCAATTTAATTTTTTTTTTCCCCTACGTGATTGAGCAGGATTCAATGAACATCAAGAAATCAAATTTCAAGTTTTATTCCATTTTTATATTTAAATATCACCAATCGGGCGATCATCGTATGAAAATCCTGCTGTTAAACAACTCGAAGATAAACTCTTTTTTATTGTGTAAATGTAATAATTTCTATTTCTTTCTATTTAAACTCTTTTTTATTGTGTAAATGTAATAATTTCTATTTCTTTATAATTGACACGTAGTACAAACGACATTTGGTATACGTGCGAATGTGTTTAAGGAGTTTCGGTACAGGCGATACAATGTTGCCATGCTAAACCATGTTAAAAACACAAAAAATTTCAAAAAGTTATGAATTTTATGAAATTTTGTGAACATATTCGTTTAGTGCCAAATTTGACAATACAAATTTTTTCAGATTTTTCTTCTACACAGTTATCGAGTAATTGAAGACTAAAGTTCACGTGTACAAGCATACCGTTTCCATATATATAGGTATACACTTCGGGCATAAGAAATCTGCTTTGATGCGTAATTACTCGATAACTAAGTAGAAGAAAATGTTGAAAAAATTTGTCTTTTCGTACTTGATGTTGAAGAACATTATCACCAAATTTCATTAATTTCTTAACATTTTGCCTTTTGTACAGAAACTCCTTGAAGGAAAAAAAAAGAAAAGAAACAGTTGAAATATTCATCCACTACGATTCGACAGATGTTTCGATCACGAGGTAATTTCGTGAATTTACAAACGAAATGTTCCAACGATCGTAAATCAATTACAGAAAAGCTCAGACTTCTGATCAGTGTATAGTTTCTTCTATAGAACTATTGAACTATACATCGTTTCCAGGAAACCACTAATTTCCTTATACCGTTAACATTATTTTCATCATTATCAGTTAATGCGAATAAATTCAGAATTTTGTTCGTCACGTAATTCCGAGTGTTCAGCTGAGTAATTATTCTCCGAGGCTCGATAACCTGGCTTCATTTGTATATTAAAAAAACAAAAAAAAATTAATACTTTGATCGATTGTGATGGAAATAGTTTGCACAGTTCCCGATCGATTTTGATCTTTTATTACGAAAAATAGTTATCATTTATGGTATATAAAAAGATAATTAATCCTTATCGCACGGTATTTCGAATGAAATAATATAAATTTGCATTTTTATCACCTCATGGTGTTTGCCCCACGTCAGATTAGGGTAACGAATAGTCGTATTATAATACACTATGAAACGTTATTCGCCTGACGAGTTTTATTAGCCGAATCGGCAAAAAAGATCTCGTGACGAATCTCACGTATACGTGAAATTAATCTCCCACCATCATTAGAATCGTAATTGAATAAAAATTCTCACAATGGTGAATAAAAACTCTTAAATGAAAGAAAAAAATGTGTAAATATTTCTGACTTCATTTTTCAATTGTAAATTTCCTTTTCATGATCATTTCTATTTGTTATTAATACGGTCAAATTTTCGGATCAAATATTTCATTGGTCGTAAGAGTTACGGAAAATTTAAGGGCGATAAAAGCGAATGATGAAAATCGTCGATGACGGATATCGTCAGAAATGCGAGGCAAGAAAAAAAGAAAAAAAGAAAAAAAAAAATCAATTGGTGAACGTAAAAACCGATCGATTTTCAATCACGTTTATGCGAATTCAATCGAAGCACGAATCCAAGCACTCTCAACATTTTCTAAGCAGTGCATACATTCCTCTCAATATTTTATCATATACTACGAAGATTATGCTCAACATAAAGACAATTATTGTGTCACTGAAATATTTCTTCTACAACGATAAACTGACGTAAATTATAAATATATGTGAGGACACAGCGATGTCTGGAGGTCGAATGAAAAACAAAAAAGTTCTTCGAACTCTCCTGCAATCTCGAATGCTCCAAATTGGCAGAGACGTCGTATTTATCAAGAGACGCAATGAGAGCGTCCGGATGCCACGCGTAATGAAAACGCAAATTTACAACATTCGAGTCTCGCTGCTCCTATTAAAATCATTCAAAATTAAACAATCTGTCCGGTATGCTTATGTTTATCCGCGACTTTAATCAAAGATTTCTCGAATTGTGGACCAATTTTTTTCCCCTAATTCATTGTTTTTTTATTTTTTTCGTTTGTCTGACATTAAAAAAATGATTCATTTTGGGACAAAAACTTTTTTTTTTTAATTTCGTTTTGACCCGATAGTCGATTGGGGATGTTGGATTTTTCTTGTTCAATCGCTACGATGAACGTATGCGCGTAGAGAAGATCCATGCGACTCAAAATGACTCATATCCGAGGGATTCTATAGACACAAAATGATTTGCCTCGTAAACAAATAATTAGAAGCCGATGATTATTTATTTCGCGTAATCTCGAGTCCGGATCATTCCTTTTATCGATAAAAAATCTTCGATTATTTTCCACATTTTTTATTTCATGAATCGTTCAAGAGTCATCGAGCGATGGCATACGCAGCGCCCAGGTGCCAAAAAAGCAAACTAAAATTCTATTTTACCGGATTTCGTCGCAAATTTTATGATTACGCGAATATAAAAAATATCAAAAAATTCGGTTTAATCACCCGGTTCCGGCTGTGCTCCCTTTTCGGAGATCAGATATCTTTTATCAACACAATAAATTAAGAAAAATACAAGGCGCTTCGCTCGCGCCATAACAGCTTTTTCGCCATAGTCACAATAATTATTTTATTACAAATTGTACACACATTTGCCACAACTGAAGAGACCAGAGCCGGATTCACGCCACTTCCTTGCACATTACAAAATTTATTTATTGCTATTTCAATAAAAACTCACGGAAAAATCCGGTAAAATACACACGAGGCGTCTGACGTGTGTCAGCGACTATATTTGTACTATATATAGATATATTTTACTATGAGAGGCGCCACCGTCGATTTTGAGTTGGTCACGTGAGCTCGATGACTCTTAATCCGTGACCGAATTTTTTACTCCTCGGAATAAACGAATTTCTTCAATATGTGGAGCAATAAATTGGAAAAAAAATTCGGAGGCATTAAAAAAACTTTTCATTTTAATTTCTCGCTGTCGAGGTCCCTTCTCAGAATCTCAACCCGTTGTGTTGTTTTATTCAACGTACACCTGGTCGAGAGGGAAAAAAAAATAGGACTCAGCAAATAAAAAGAAAGATTCAAATGAAGCGAGACCAGTCTCTCCTGCCGAGCCGACAAGAAAAAAGATACTTTCAAGACGAGATACAGCGCGTCCGCGATCTCTTTCACGTTTCGAATAAAAGGGATCTCGTCTCAGATCCTCAATTCGAACGTGGCAAGTATTTCAGTCCGATGCGGCGATGATTCAAAAAAAAAAAAAAAAAGTCCCGAGCCCTCAATCATATCGGGCAGGCATGGACTTTTGATAATCGCATCCGCATAAATCATCGTCCCGTACAAGAACGATTAAAATAAAACGGAATACCAGATCGCGATCTGTGTAACGAGGCGACGATTCGTGGCCCATTATTACTTTTGATAAGATGCTACAGTTTTCGTTAACGGATTTCCGTTAATCCTGATAATCCGATTGAATCTCATGCACGTAACCCGCTCGAAAATTGTTTCTACACTTTCTACAACCGCGAAATGTCGAAAAATTTCTTTTCTTATCTTAATAAAAGGTCCTCGAACCATTTTCAGATCTCAAGATACCAAAAAAAAGTCACGATCGCCGGACACTGTCATTATCTCATTACATTGTATATTTTTATTTTTTTATTTTTTTATTTTTTGTTTTCATCGAAATTCCATTGCCAAATGATCGTTTTTCAAGAACTTTCAACGAAGCAAATTGTCCGCGGGTGCGGAAACGTTGTACGATCGTAGACGCTTGTGACGTCCGCGTAAGTTGTTTCATCGCGAAACTCCGATAAGAACGTCACATACGCGTTCATACGTTGATACGTTGTGATTTGCACATTCGTATATATCAGTACATTGCCGAGTGCAATGCGAATGCATGTATATACTTGTTGAATTCGCGAACGACAATGCAGGCTCTTTATTTAATGAATATACAGATATAGAAAGATGCTTTCTAATGTGAAGAGACATGCGTGCGATATCGCACGTTTGCCACAACTCAGGGGTCACTGTGAACAAGAAGAAGGATACGATATGCAAGCGTTTAACTGCATTTAAAACGGTGTCAAATGATTAGCGAACGATTTATTGTCGTGCGAGAGTTCGAAGAACCATTTCGATCGGTAACGGTGAAATTCTATTGGCTTCATCATTTTAAAACGTGAATAATAAAGAAAATTTCAAACATACAGTCTCAAAAAAGGATTTATCATTAATTGACCAAAGTATTTGCAATTCAAAGTTTCATGGTTTTTTTTTTTCTCATTTATATATCTCGTGAATTAAGGAGTTTCGATACAGGCGATACAAAATGTTGCCATGCTGAACCATGTTAAAAACACAAAAAATTTCAAAAAGTTAAGAATTTTATAAAATTTGGTCAACATATTCTTTGGTGCCAAATTTGACAATACAAATTTTTTCAGATTTTTTTTCTACACAGTTATCGAGTAATTGAAGACTAAAGTTCACGTGTATAAGCATACCGTTTCCATATATATAGGTATACACTTCGGGCATAAGAAATCTGCTTTAATGGATAATTACTCGATAACTAAGTAGAAGAAAATTTTGAAAAAATTTGTCTTTTCGTACTCGATGTTGTGGAACATTATCACCAAATTTCATTAATTTCTTAACATTTTGCCTTTTGTACCGAAACTCCCTAATGTTCTACAATTGCCGAAACAAATGAATCTGACGTTTTCGTAAAGATAATGAAAAGAAAAGAAAAATGAGAGACTGCTGTAACAACCGGTGGAAAGATATTTCCGTGCTATAATCATTGTTTTCTTTACTTTTTTTTTTTTTCCATCCTCGTTCCTCTAGCCTCGGGAGGGGTGCAAAGTTTATTAACAAATCGTGATGCTCGATGATTCAAATGTTCGGGATTAAAATTGTGACTGATAAACGTTCGACGACCCAGAGAGTCATCGAATATTGAATAGGATCAAGGATATAAAAAAGATTATACGAAAATATCACGATTAATAATCGTTCGAAAAAACCAGAATACTTTCATTCTTAAACTCAATGACAAGAAAAAAAAAAGAATTTTTAACAGGTTTACATTATTATTACAACAATAGCAATTGCTCGATGAATATGTTATAAAATTCTCTCGACAACGGATAACAACGATTTCTATCACGCCTCTATCTCAAACTAAAGAACAACATTTGCAGTTATAAAAACAATAACTTTTTACATAACGTTGTATGATTAAAAAGGAAGCGAAGACCTTGCTCAGACGTCCCTCAGACTCTCCTGACGCCTGACTCTTATCGTCATTTTTTGTTCTCTCGCTCTCGCCAATGCCATTATCTTTTTCATTTCGCTGATTAAGCCCTAATAAAATGTAACGAGAGGAAGAAGAGATATTTTGCTGGGAGAATCACCCGACAAAGTAGCCTGCCTGTACTCGTGCCAATAAAATATTGATTTTATTTGCAACTTTTGTCACTGTTATCGTGAATATATTTTGTTGCAAGAAACTACGTAAAGGAACTTGAGATAAAAGATTCCGATTGAATTGCTCAGGGAATACGAGATTTTACAATTTTTCAGAACAAAAATGCATGTTTTCATACTTTTTTTTATTCGTATTCGATGAAATATTGATTCCTCTGAAGAAAGAAACGGTAAAGATATTGTTAAAGATGAAAACAAGTGCAGTAAATTTAGATTTCTCAAATTTTATTTATCGATTGACATTCGTCTGTCAAACACGAATTAATAAATCGTTCTCTAACGATTATATTCGTTTCTCGAATTGTTGTAGTTCGCAATCGCGTATCACTCGTGCAAAATATTTACATTGCTTCGTTGCTGACCTCTCTCGTGCAAAAAAAAAAAAAAAAAAAATTCGATATTGTATTACGAATGATTAACGAAGATTCGTCGTCGTGAACCGGGGAAAACGGTCAAAGCGGTTCGAGGACTTTTTTAATCACCGTATCTGTGCATCGACGAGTAATAAAATATTTTCATTTCTTTTTTTTTTTTATCTTTTATTTGATTTTTTTTACTCAAATCATGTTTCCGATTGGTTCGTGTGTGAGAGAGAGAGAGAGAGAGCTGGAAATTCCACGCACGCTATTGCACTCGGAGTAATAAATCATTTTTTCAACGTCCCCCCGGCAAGCTGCTACGATCGTTCCTTTAACACTGGTGCATCGACCGTCGTTTCTCAGAAATAACGAATTCGGGGGTCCAACGTTATTCTCAAAGACACGATAATATTTTTCGTGTCAAATTTCTTTTTCTTTTTTTTTTTTTTCTTATTTCAATTCATTTCTTTTCGAGTGCAAATTTATTGGGAGCATCGAGTCTCGTAAAAACGTTGAATCTTTGTACGAATAATGGAGGCAGATCAGATAAATATCGAAAAAAAAAAGGTTTTTTTAGCGAAAAAGAATGAATTTTATATGAAAAACGGAAAAAAAATCTGGAAAAGAATTCTGCTGCGGATTTCAGGACGATCTGACAGTTCGAAATACCTGGCAATATGTTGAGCACACAAACAAACGTGTTACGTGTTTCACGACAAATATTCTTATGTAGTTTTGACAATGAAGAGTGCAAAAAATATTAACAAATGCTCGTTAAATCATAATATAGAAAACTAAAAATAATTGTAATCTAATTGTGCACGCAAATTTTACGTGACGCAGGAAATACGTCATCGAAAAGGAATTTAAAGAAAAAAATCGCTTCGAGCTGTGTTTGAGTTTTAAATCCACGTGCTCGTATTTTTTTTTTCTTTTTTTCTTTTTTTTTTTCACTGCTTACAATATGTTGCCCCCATTTTAACTGATCTACTGCGTTTTGCGTATGAAAAAGTATCATCCGAATCATTCTCACATGACGATGTGTACGTTTCTAAAAACAACCTTCGTTTTCGCGATCTCCCAAAGGACTATACGTTCGTGGGAGCAAATCTTTTTTTCGTTGTCAGGTTTAGAAGTGCTGAAATTTTTTTTTTTATCCGAACGAAAACGTCATCGATAGATTTCTCTTTGGTTTCTCTTGAATCTTTATGTTCAGTGATACCATTTTGAATCCCTGTCAAATTATTATCTCGATTTTGATCATTTATCTCGTCGGTGCATTCGTTTTTCGTCATTTTTTTATTTCGATCGATAATTCGCTGCTTGATTTCAAAATTTTGGAATTTCGTTTTCTTTTTCATGTAATTATGATTGTTTCGTTCTATATGAGCTCAAAAAAATTGTTTCTTTTACCTTCAGGCGTTTATTTTTTTATTTAAAAAATACAATTTTCCCAGTACCAATCGCATTGACTAATGAATTAATTGGATTTCTGATTTCGTGAATTCGAATAAAATGAAACTGTAATATTGAAGAAAAAATGAAAATTTCGATGAATTTCAAATTAATCCAGATTTTCGATCAAATGATTTTGTTCACTTTTTGATTTTAAACATTTTTATTGGTCAAAGACCGAGCCGAAAAGCTGACCAGCCTCAAGGAGGAGAAAAAGTGCAACAGTTGGTTCACGCCTGCATGCAAAATTTGTTTATTCACGTGTGTTCTCACGTTCGCCAGTAACGAAAATAGTTTTGAAATTTCGTAACGTCCCTGATGGATATGAACGTTCTTGAATGCAAGCCAACCGAGATTTCGATCGTACCGAAAATACAAATTTTTCCAATCTCAATAACAAACGTCCTTGATATTATCTTAGCTTTGTAATCCTATTCTGAATCTTTGCAGATTTTCGTTTTATTTTTATTTCAATCCAGCCTATAAAATAATGGGAAAAAATAAAAATAAAATGTGAGAAGAAACGAGATCCAAAGTATTTCTATATTCTTCCGTTTAAACGTATTTTAATGTGCGAGAGACAAGCGCAACGACACAAAAATATAAATACAGTGTGTAATCTCGTTCTTTTGATTATGATAAAAAAGAAGAAATTTTTTTTTTTTACGAAATTTGGCCTGAAAACATCGTCGAATAATTCGTCACCAAAATACCCAATGATATAAAACCGTTTTGTTATAAACACATTTGATTTGAATTTTTTTTTTTTTTTTTTTTTTTTTTTTTTTTTTTCAGAATACTGTTCTCCACGACACAGCCTGCTCACGTAATCACAATCGCTGCTGTTCTCTGTGTGACTTCGGCTCTCGTGCCTAATGCCGAGAGAAATCAGATGGCCGGACATCCTCACTCACACACAGCCGCATTCATTTATCTTGCTTCGTTCGTAATGCATTTTGGCGCCCAGATCTGGATGACCTTCGTTTCCGGTCTTTCCCTATACTTTTCCCTACCTAGACACACCTTCGGCGAAGTTCAACGCGTACTTTTTCCTCGTTATTTCACCATCAACGCTTGTTTGAGTCTCACTACTTTACTCATTTTTGTCAAGCATCATCCGGCTCAAACTTGGGACAGAGAAATCGCGATTCAGGTAAGAAAAGTTTCAACTTTTTATTCAAAAATTCTCGAATTATTATTTTTCGAAACTTTCGTACTTCTCCGAAAACTCTATTCTCGAAAATCTCACCAATTTGCTTATTCGAATTCACGTAAAATATACTTCAATCCTTCAAATAGTTTTCTATTTTTTAATATTTCAAAATTATTAATTATCGCAATTCCAAAAAAATAAGGAAAAAAATTATTTTTCAGCGAAAACTTGATTTTGTTTAGAAAGTTTGAAGCGATTATAATCATTTTTTGAAAAAAAACTTTTATCAATTCGTCTCTAGTTTCAAATTATTTTTCGTCCAAACATTTTTGATTTTGTCTCCAGTTGTTATGAAAATGAATAACAAAAAAAAAAAAAAAAAAAAAAACAAAACTTTTGTCCATGATGCAACATCGTGTGATGCTAAATTTCCGGTTTGCAAAACCAAATTTCACAAATTTATTAAAATGAAACAGGAAATAGTTTCGATAATTAAAAAAATCATGAAAATATGCGAATAAAATAAAAAATAATAAAAAATGGTAAAATTGTGTGTTTCAGGTTCTGGGAATGTCCGGTGCATTTTTCGTGGAGCTTTTGATTCGTCTGTATCTGACACCACCTCTGCTGTCTCTGATGATTCAGAAGACAATGATAGAGCGTGCTGCCGGTGTCGGGAACGAGATAGGCCGTCAAAATCCTGGATCTCTCAAGCATTGTCCTCATTATTTAAAAATCCATGAAGCTTTTCGTCGTATCCACGTTGGAATAGCGATGGGTAATATATTTACGATGGCGTGTACGGTTCTTCATCTTCAATATATAGCGAGCAAGTTGTGTGTTTTATAAAGAAAAAAGAAAAAAAAAATTATTGTGACTAGATGTTAAAAAAAAAAAAAAAACAGTTTCGAGTCGAAAACGCTTCATCGCAACTTGTAAGAAAACATATTTCAATTGGATAGGATCGTATGTTGGAAAACGATCGAAAAAATTATTGAGACTCCGCTACAGGGAAGCCTTGAACGAAAACAGGAGTGTCAGAGTCGAGAAACTAATAGAAAAGTGAGAAAAAAAACGTGATGATGTAGTCAGTCCTTTTAATAAATTTATGAATGAGCAAAAAATAAAAAGTTTCTTTGCTCTACTGAGAGGGCAGGGAGGAAAAAAGAAATAGCTCAATTCTTAGTCATGAACCAGAATCTCTCTGCTTATTCGAGAAGCTCAGACCAATCGTAACTGATTTTATTTATGTGAAATTAAGTAGCTTGACTCGATTCTTTCTTAACGAGATCGGTGAATTTATTAAAATCGTGTAATTAGCCACTTCGGTATCAAGATTATTTTAACTGTACACCGATTATATCAATATCTAGAGATATTTCAGGAATAAAAATTGATTTATATTTGAGTGGCACTGAACATGGCCTGTTACGAACTTTCAATGAATTTAGATTTAATAAATTCTTAAGGCTTGCTCTGTATCAGAGTTGCATTAGTATTTATTCTGGCTTCGCTTACGATGGCGCACGACGCATTGCACTCATAGTCAGTGTACGATCGCTGTCGTTTTTAGACCAACAATTGGCAAAAAAAAAAAAACGAATAAAAAATTTGTGAAATATCGAATAAAATCATTTCTGACTGTTTTTTTTTTTTGCTAAAGAAAAAAAAACCTACAAACGATACATTTATGATATTTTTACTTTGCAAAGATATCACAGACTGAATTGTCACAATTTCTGAACCGTACTTCGAGTCGAAATATCAGAAATCATTTTTCGATCGAGTCAACTTCTCGTGGACTTGTATCGCGTGTATCGTCGAAGCAGCTTGCGATAGAACAAAAATGTATTGAACCGATTTTGAAGAGACAAAAATTTTCTAAAAAAAAAGTTCTTCGCAACATTTTTCTATTTTTAGTAATTCAACCCCAAAAACGTCTCTAATGCTGACCGATAAAACCAGCGTTTTTCATCTTCAATCAATTCTCAAGCTAAGCTACCTGAGATAAAAAAGTTTCGTAGGGAAGTTTTTTTTTTGTAGGAAATTGAATGCTTTACAAAATTAATCCCATGCATATTTGCTCTATCTGTAACCAATTCGGAGATACACTCGATGCAAGTTTTTATATACTGAAAACTTCGGTATGCCCGATCGAAAGATCGTTTTCAACTTTTCGACTCATCGATCATTCAGTCTGGAACAAATAGTCTATACTTTTAATGCCATAAATATGATACATCAATATTGCCAATAATATTGTGATAAAATGATTTTTTATTCGTATTGTACCGTTCCGTGAGACCATACGAAACAGAGAACAAGTTTCAATGGGGAATGTAGCAATAAATGTGAAATATTTTACGAACTATATTATAGAATGAGAAATGAGCGAGAGAGAGAGAGAGAGATAGAGATGCGATGAAGTTTTGTTGTATAATATAAATTGACTGACGTTTTATTTATATGCATACCGCGAGTCATATCACGATTGTAAATAATACATTACGTCGTCTCATTAACTGTGTCGGCGTAAAGATTTTTCGTCGAAAATATAAACATTACTTATGTTTTCATTATTCCTCATTTGTTTTATTTTTGTTCCTCGTTAAAAACTCTATTCCCTTGCGAATAAAATTCAACGCAATGATATATTTCGGGATTTTCGAACGTCTTCCAACATTTTTTTCTTCGTAATAAATATTGGAAAAGAGTATATTATTTTCCTACTCGTTTACGTCATGATTAATCGTAATTACTGTTACACGTACAAATATAAAATTATAGAATACTACAATGGTATGGATTTGTATTTTCAACACACTGTTTATTGATCATTAGTGAATTGTCTTTTCTTATTTCATTGCACTAATATATATATATATATGTATATATATATAGATCCGAAATATCGGTGGCGACAATCACAACGTTTTATTTTTCCTTCCTCCTCCTAATTTATCGTCTGAATTCGGTATTTTTTCCATCGCGCACCATCGATATACACATATTTACAAATTATCCTCAACGAACAGATTCATTTTGTTTTCTTTACTTTTTTTCTCGAGCCAATGGAAAACTGATTTTCATGTTCACGCTTTTGAGCTTTACGCTTATTGTTTCACACGTTGATCGATTACGTCACTAAAATCGTACATTTCGCTGACAGTAGTGATCGCCAAGATCTATTTATTTTGTTTTGTTTTTTTTTTTTAATATTTACTGTCCAGTTTATGATTCCGGATACAAAAAAAAATGGAAATATTATCAATGATCACGTCTCGATTATCTATAAAATCATTATATTTTGGGTGAAAAAATATCAAATATCATTTCATTGTACGATTGAAAAAGCAAACAACGACGTACGGTTTTTTTTCTTCGAAAGTAACATCACCGGTTTTTGTTACTTTACTGTTTTTTTTTTTTGTTTTTTTTCAATTTTTTATAATTATCAAATCAATGAAACAATCATTCGTTCATACACGCTCTCAGTCATTCATACACACTCACGAAATACGGGATTGGAAGTAAACATTTTCCAAGATCGATGCAAATTTAACGATCGTCCTGTGTCTAAATTACCAGTTTCGTCACGTTTCATTTTCGTATAAATAATATTTATTTATAGTCTATCAGTCTGTCGTAACTTGCACTGCTGTTTGACAAAACAAAAATCACCATTCCACACGTTCTCCCTTCTCGGCGAGTTTTTATTTCCCTTTTGGCTTTGCCAAATTCTCGTTATTCGCCAACATTCGAACCATCTGCAAGAAAAATAAAATCATTCGTTATTTCGTGACACTTCCATCTCGCATTTACGATTTTTTAATAACATTTTTTTGTAAAATGAAGAAAAAAAACCTCGCGTTTTTCAAACGTTTCAAAAAGTCTCGAAAGCAAATAATTTTTATAGAGAACGTTAGAATTGATCTCCATCGGTCTTCCAATACGCGAAAACAACTGTGCAAATATTTAAAATTTATGATGAATATTTGAATTATAATTCATACGATTCTTGGAATTTTCTATGAAATACGATTGTCACAAGAAAGTAAACGTGTGAAATTCAATAGGGTAAAATATAAAATTCTTCAGCAAATAACGTGATAAGATAGCAATCAAGAACGTTAGTTATGAGATCGAGACTGATTAAAATTTGACAAATTCTAATGAATTTTCGAGCCACGAAGGATCTTCAAACCAGTATATTTTCCAATCAATATGATTCTAAAATAAAATAAATATAAACTCTTCATTAAAATATTATAGAAACGAATGTACGAAAGAGTATGAAGGTAATAAACCGAAAAAGTTTCGCTGCTTATTCTCTCGAAGTCAAAGAGTTAGATGTGGGGGTAAAAACAAAATGTTCCTATACCGTGGTCGAAAGAGGTCACAATTTTGTGTAGTAAAAAACTATTTTTGGCATTTCTTCAAACCGTTCATTCTTTCTTTCTTTTTTTTTGGGGGGTTTTTATCATCAAATGTTCACCAAATTCAACTTTGTCATACACCATTCTCTTCGTGATGAATAAATAAAACTAAGAGAAGTCTTAATTCGACTTTACTATCGCACAGAGTGAACATTTAATGCTGAAAAGAAAGTTCATGTCGTTTGGATAACTTTGTTTTCTTCATGATTAGCTCTCTTGTATTACGTACCACGATGATAAAAGTAGTAGTAAAAGTAGCAGTGGCAGCAGTATGATAAATTTCCTTGAAATTCCGTTATACTCGTAAAATTTCAGCGGCTTTGTTGTAACATATCGCGATCCAATCGGGTTGAGTGGCGCCCCATTGTATCTGATTGACTTCACCTTCAGCAGCGGTGTAAGCAAGAATAGGATCTTCGATAGCGCGAGGCATTTGTTGAATGTCCCAAATGAGAGCTTGATGGTCATCGCCAGCGGTGCAAATGTGACAAGATGAGTGTGGCGCCCAAGCGATACCGTTAACGCTAGCGCGATGATTGTTCAAACGTGCGACTGGCGTACAAGGTACTCGAACGTCGAGAATTATAACTTCGCACGCATCCATAGCAACGGTAGCGAGATAATTAGGATCTTGTTTGTTCCAGGCCAATCGAAGGAGCGGCGTGTGTTGAGGATCTTCGTAAATAATGGTGGAATGCTCGAGATGACGGAGATCAAACATTCGCACCGACCCATCAGCGCCCACCGATGCAAACATGTCGCGTCCACCCCCAGCTCGACTGAACGCAATGTCGTAAACTTCCTTGTCGTGGGCAATCAATTGCGTTTTCACGTGTCCCGTTACCATGTTTATTCGACCGAGTACCTGACCTGTCTCCAATCCCCAAATCGTACATGTCGTGTCGATACTCGATGTACCGATCAAATTTGGATCAACCTCGTTCCAATCGAACGATGTCAGGGGCGCACAAAAATCAGAATTCTTGTTATTGTTCAACACACATTCCAGACGCGTTTCCGGCTCAGCTGCTCTCCATACTCGCAAATAATCGCCTGACGTCGCCAGCAAATCGGGAAACAAACCTAAATCACAAGAAACCATGAAATCTCTATAAATTATTGTTATTTATTAAGGAAATTCATCTGGTACCGAACAAGTCAAAACAAAAAACTGTCACGACTAGCATACTTGGCTCAGTATCTTTAGAGTGTTTAACCTCCAAAGATTAACCTCTTTCGTCAAGACAAACTTCAAACTCCAAACTTCATAAGCATCGAATGGATTTTACAAAGTCGTACAAAAGTTCTTTGGATATTCTTTTAGCATTTATAAAAGTTTCGTTCGAAGCAGTTTGTCGATGATTGCAAATTTCATGTTTACAGAAGGAAAAACCACAGCCACGCATAAGAGACCGTGTTAATTAAGTTGGGAAATCTGTTTTTATTAATTTCTCTGGAACAAGGTATTCTAAGGGCTTTTAATTTTGACAGGTGATTTTATTGATATTGATAACTGTATTCAAAGTTTTCAATCAATATCTGTTTGTTAATTCGATTACCAGATGAATCTCCTTAATTTATTCAGTTTTGAGCAGGTAACAAATTTTTTTTTTATAAATTATGCTTTTAAATAATTCGTAATACCAATTTTTTGAATATTTCATGTTTGAGTTTCCACGGTTCTCAATACAATATGCCAAAATATTGCAGAAAACTAAGGAAAAAAATGCTCTCCACTGAAAAGATGAAAATCTCGGTACAATATTCTCGTGGCAAAATGTACCTTTACTGTCCGGAATCCACATAATTTTCGTCGTTGGATAAGGATGGTCGAATGTGCTTTTGGCGCTGAATTCTGAAGTCTCTTCATCCAAGGAAACAATCTGAACTTTGTTGTTGTATTCTTCAACGAAACTACCAAGAGCCAGTCGAAATCGTTTGTCCGGTCGCACTGACCAATTCATGCTGTACAAAGGCCATGGCGCCTCGTACTTGTAAATTTCTTTGCGCTTGGGTGGCACGCTGTGTAAAGCCATTTCTATATTTAGTTCCTATAGAACTACGAACGAATCACTGTAACAGGAATAATCGTATTTCAGTTTTTTTCTTTTTCCAAACTAACCCTTCTCGTACACTAGGGGTCCAGTGGCCCTCAACGCCAACTTGTGCCCTAAATATGAAACAGTTAGAGTCCACAGCCTGAGTGGCTGAATGGCAGACCTTAAAAATCTTTTCTTTCTTTTAATTTCATCCCATCGCATTCTAGATGATTTAAGCTGCATTTTCGTTTTTTTTTAATTCAAATCGACCAAATAGTTTTCTCACAGCGAGCGTTCAAAAATCGATAGGGGCCGCTGGACCCCATGTGTATGTCTCGGTTGAGGACAGACGTGTGTACGAGAAGGGCTAATTCAGAATATTGAATCAATATCAACAAAGTGTTATAAGCGACATATACCATTTTCATAATAACTGGTAAAAATGTTGCTAATATAAAAAATATGAACAATGTAATGAATATTTGATAAGTCAAAAAATTCTGTGTGCTCGTATGTATTAGTGGATTCGTAGAATTTTTATAAAATTAATTGAATTTTGTAACTTTTCGACCAATTCGTACCAAAATGCATAAACAAGTATAAAAACTTCAAGAATAGAAATTCAACAAGTCGGGATCTAATCAATGGAATGTTTGTGATAATTTTCAAAGCCACACAAACAAAGATCCATTGCCGCTGGTATTTTTTTATGCCTAAAATGGAAACGTTAAATGTGACGCCGATGTGGGTTAAAAAAAAAAAATGACAACCGACAGTATGAGACTAATTAAAAACTTGACTCGTAATCGCTCGACAGTCGATTAAGTGATGAGGGAATGGCTTCAGGATTTCATATTATGTAACAAGTACTTACGAAATAAAAAAATGTTTAAGTTTTTCTCGATGATCCAATGAAATTTATAACAATCTCGACGAAAATTCGTTTATCTTACATACACATCAAGACCCTAACCCCTCCAAGCTCGTCAAATCATTCATCTAGACACTCCACAAAATCTTGAACGCCTGATACCGGTCGAAACGTCAGACGCACATTCAACTTGTGTAACAAAAAAATATTTTTTTCACACCTAACACTTTTCCGGCGTGTCTTAACTGGCAAGATTGCGACGCGATCGATCAATTATTAATGGGAAAAAAAAAATTTTCCACACACGTTTTTCACGGTAGCGTCGATGCTTCGACAGCCTGAAACCGACTCCATTTTTAGAAAATGGCGTCTATAATTAACACTTGTGAATTGTTATGATATATAGATAAAAGCACGCTAATCAATGAATAGTAAATAGTAATTCCGTGGAGTAGATATTTTCTTTGTATCATTGTTCAGTTCGTTCGTATCATACGTTGTTTTTTTTCTTTCTATTTTTTGTTTTTAATGTTCGGCACTTTTTGTGCTCTTCTACCACCTGTCAATCAATGCCAAAAAGTTTCCTTTATGACCGACGAAGCCGCCATGTTAGTGGAGGCTTCGTCGGTCTCACGGTCGTACATACAGGTCTGGAAACGACAGTAGCATTGCATAGGCAGCATGTGGGCATGGACGTGAACTTGGCCCCCCGACAAGAACTTTTCGAATTTTTTCTGATTCCAATCGTTTGTGTGTCGTTTGTAGAGTATTATGAGAACAAAATAAACGCTTGTGAGATGAGTTTATCGCGAAGAAATCAAAAATAAAAATTAGCATGGAGTTAGCCCGCCTATTCTACTTTTTAAACTATGAGTCTCATTGTACGTAAAAATGTTTGTAGGACGCATATTTTAATGAAAAAACAAAAACAAAAATTGCATAAATTTTTCCGAACCAATCAGGGAGACTGGCGTGTACCATACAGGTCAACTGATTAGAAATAAATGAATCTTGAAGGTTCGGAAATGCTAAAAACGATAAGACTGATTCATAAATGCGAAATCATATGGATAGTCCGCTAAACTGATTCAAATGTTACCACTGCTGGTCTATTCCTAAATTTTATTTTATGAAAAGATTATATAAGAATATTTTTGAATGTTAAAATGGAATAATTTTACCGACTAAAAAAAATACAGGATTTATTTTTCATTTCATCAATCAATCTACGGTCAGTAAGAGAAAAAAAACATTTTATTCTTCAAAGATTAACGATTGAATTGGAAATCGAAATCTTTCAAAAATAATAGTTAAAATCGAAGAAAGCCCAACAGTTTGATACTGAAAATTGCTATGCACAGAAATGAAACCAATAAAAATGATGGAATTATGTACTCACTCGTCGATGTCTTGTTCCCCTCCTCAATAACGAACCTACCTTTGGCAAAACCGAAAAGTCCGCAATTCCGAAACAGTCCGCACAGTTAATATCCACTTCCGTTGCAGAACACTCATTGCAGTTGATTAATTTCCACTCGATTTTTCCCAGATCCATGATTTTGAATTCAGACGAGCAGCAGCAGCAGCAGCGTCGTTTTTCCAACGTTGAAAACGATAGTTCATCGTAATTCAAAATTCAAATCCACTGATTCACAATTCACAACACACATTTCATTTTTTATACTTTGGAGATAGTAATCGAATGACGAAGATGTCAAGATTTTTTTATTTTCGCGTCAACGAACTCTTGCACGAAATAAAAAAATCCATTCAATGTTTCTTTGGTCCGCTGACTCAAAAAATGTTTTTCTCTTGTGTCAATGAATTATCTTTTAGCAATTGAATAAGGTTGACGACGAGTGACAGAAAGTGTAATGGCAACTTGTGCCACAGTTTCGTGGAAAATCGTGCGTGCTCACGTGGGTGCACGCGTGCACGGGCGCTTGCGTTCTATTGTACTCTAGCAATTGCGATAGTAAAAACTATTCGCAATGCTGTACAATAGCTGCGGTTATACAAGCCTTGCGTGCATTGCGTTGCGTTGCACCGTTTGCAGCATCCGGGTTATATGCATGGACCTTGCCTGCGCGACTTCGATATGCGATACAGAAACTGTATCGCGTTCGGAAACAGCAAACTACAGAGTAGATTTATAGCTTTCGTTCCGTCATTCTTGCCGACAATCCCATGGCTTTACGGCTTGCGTGCGTTTGGTGCTTTGCGTTGCGTTGCGCGACTCGCATGTATGGTTGCATCTTAGCTCCGCTTGCGAACACGCGTGCGTGCGAGCATACACACGATTTTCGAAACTGTAACACAGCCGTCACTAAGCTGTCTGTCACTCAAAGCCCTTACTTACGATGTCATTAATCGTGATTCGCTCAAATATTCAAAATAATTCATCCTATAATTTAGCACGAAAAATAATATCGTGGGTAAGAGGCTTTCCTATCGACTTGTCGAATATCGCTTGCGAAAAGAAAACTCATTGACAAAAGAAAAAAAAAATTGAAAATTCGTTACGATTGACAAACGAGCGAATTGTGTTTAACGACCCTAATATTCTTTTCATAGCGTTTTCGTGCATGGTTCGTTTTCGAGAAATCGCGCATATTTTTAAGCTCTTATTTTCGTGCATTTTTTATTTTCAAAAAATCGCGCACATTTTCAAGCAAGCACATTTTAATAATAAAAAAATTTTATCACGATTTTCCGTTTTTTTATTATCCATCGTTGTATTTTTATTTGGTTTAACGACAATTCAGACCGTTTAAAGTATTTTATATAAAGATTTTCGCCATTAACCGCAATCAACGAACGATAATGCGCGGTATTGCACTAGCCGACCGATGCTAATGCAACTCTCTCCGCGCGCGCTACTTGCCGCCCCGCCCCGCGTCCCGCGGGCGACTGAATGAACAACGCGAAACGCGAGTCCCTCGCTCGCTCCCTCGTTGCCCCGCGCATGATCCAGTCCTCGCGCCTGCCCCTTCCAGTCGCCCCGGCGTGAACTCTCCCCACCATCCCCGCTACGGAACGGCTTAGCAGGCCAAGCGCGAGAGCGCGTAAACGTAAACACAGAGTCGAGGCCGTCGAGGCTCCACGAATGTAAACAAACCAAACAAGCTAGGGACATTCATTCGCCAATATTTAGCGATCACATTTTTGTTACCGTATGAATATTCGTTCAGTAATATTTTATAAAAATTCAACAACGTTTTATTCTTTCGTTTTGTCAACGCATGAAATGCCGGTAGCGAAAAAAAGACCGTCAATCGAATTTCATTCAGTTTTTTTGAATCTAGAAAGATCCGTTCCCAGAAAAGTCCGCACCGGAACTTTTCAACCGTAATGTTCTCTCTTCACGTGTTCACGATATTTATTTCGTCAAAAATGATTCGTGTAACAGTTTAAAAATCTTGAATAAATTTATTGCATTAAAATGACGAAATCCTGTGCGGTACCTCACTGCAAAACAGGGTATAAATCGAATCAAGAGCTCTGTTTTTAAAGTGTCAAAAAACCCAGAACGTTTTAAAAAGTGGCAGGCAGCAATTCCCGGATTGAAACTAAAAACATCTCAATACGTTTGTGAAAATCACTTCAGTCTTCTACCAAAAAAAAAAAAACTGTCAAGACTGGCTAAAAATTAAAAGTAGTTTCAAAACATCTACAAAAGTTTGTTTTTGGTTTTTCCCGAACACGTTCTCCTGCTTGATCCCGGTCCTATGTCTATCATAAAACTCCACTTGTGCTTTTTTATTTTTATTTCCCTTAATTAACGATTTCAACGAAAAACAATAATGATTTTAATACCAAAAAATTATATAATAATGGAGAGTGCATGTACTGTGCCCAAGAGACATATGGCTGTCTCTTTCGCACACAACATCCCTTTTCCAATGCGCACCATGCGGCCAAACATGGAAGCTACAAACACCGACCCATCCCCCACCACCGTCGTTTCCAGACCTGTATGTACGACCGTGGTCGGCCTTTCCCGCTGTTAGATGGCGCATTCAAGAGAATTTTATAAAAACATAAATTTCTTTACCCCAACATTACATTCGCAGGCATTTTGTTCAATGAAAACGTGCAATCAAATTGCGAAATAATAATTCATCATAATGAATAAGATAAAAGAAGAAAGATGTTATGAATGAAAAAAGTTTTTCATTTGCTGATATCTAAAATTTTACTTATCAAATTCGCACACAGTATTGATTTATGAATGACTTCGAGTGAATTGACTTGTTGAATTCAGCGGTCGATCTTCGTTTCAGGGAAGGCGCTGTCAGACAGAGGAGAAAATAAACACATCACGTTAGTATCGGAAGCGCGGGAAATTATTGAGTGCCAAATAATTAAATAAAATGATCATTTGTACAGTTTTTCCTCGATATTGATGAAGAAATTTATTATCGCTATTCCAGAAAAGGCGTTCGTAACAAATTTTATTAGTTATAGTTGCGCTGGAAGCATATGTAGAATGTGGCGGGAAACAAGTGTGATGTCATTGGCTACGAAAAACTTGTACCGACGCACACAAGTTATTGGACCAATCGTACGAGTCATGAACGTTTAATTTTGGAGCGATTTCTCAGAGTCTCAGCGCTTATTTCATCACCTGACGTCTCGCGAGTTACACGTAGCTCTTTTACGCGGAAAATTTTCTATTAAAATTATAACAAAGCATCAAAATGCCGCTCCAAGTTTCAAACAAAAATAACATCGTTCGAACTTTGGAAAATATCAGCTTCAAAGAAAACGTAAGTCACAAAAATTGATTTAACAGAAATAAATATAAAATTCTCACACTGTCGTATCGTTTTTTTCTCCTAATTCTCCCGCGCTCAATAACACTCTTCTCATTTTTATCTTTACATGATTTTCTTCAAATAATTTCGATTTCAAATCACCAAAAACCTATCATCTAAACCTTAAAATATTCTTTTTCTACAAACTCGCTTAAATTTTTCAATTTTCGGCTCCCTTTTTTTTTTTTGCTAAGTTTGCACATTTTTCCAATTTATTCCTTATCGTTCTCCTCAAGCCTCGACGATTATCGTGTGTTGACCTGATTACAACGTTGATCATTCATCAATTATTGAATAACGTAACAAATTTCCTTTGCCGTTAAATATTTACGTGGTTTTACCAGAGTTTGCTTCACTCTTATCAATAGTTTCTTATCAAATATTCTATGTAGCAGATTAGAGCATTTTGCTCTCCGTTATTTTCATTGTCACATTTGTATCCATGTCACGTAAAAAACCAATGATTTTTTCTAAACCCGATTTCTGCGAGGATTTCTGTAACAAGTATGATCGTTGACTCCTTCGTAAAATCTAATTCTCATGAATTTTTCACACTGTTCTATCACCCAGTTTAAATAATATCTGAGTTTGAACTGAAGAAAAATTATTGTCAAGTCTACAGAATAAGTTTTTTCAAGTTCACAAAAAATTTTCCCAAACCAAACTAAAACAATAGCGTCGAAACATTACAATTTGTCTTAGCATTCAATAACATTTGAGTTAGCATAGTTGAATGCAACAAATATTTAAAACTATTCTAAAATAATTACACATTTTTTTCAAACTGGGCAAATCGATTTTGACTTTATAAAAGATAAAAAGATGAATGATTTCGTTTTAATGATTAGATGGAAATCATTAACCCTTGAGTATAATCAGGGCCTAAAATACCCAGTCAAAGCTAGAGTCCAAATTTGAACATCTGGTCCATTGAAAATTTATCATTTTTCCCAGATCGTAATAAATTTCTAATGCTAAGGAAACTGCATTGTCTGTTTAACCAACAATCAAATTGAAAAACAAACTTGTTGAAGCCTTCAAGTTCATTGGTCGAATTCTTAATTACAATGTTTATATCAAATAAGATTTTCAAAAAAATGAGACTTTTGTAAAACAGCTGTTGTAAACGTTTTTTCATTGTGATTACCTATACTGTGGTCAAAAATAATGCAACATCGGTTCAATATCCTGAATGGTCTTCGGCTAGCGGTGTCACCTATCTATTGAAAGTTCTATTAGAAAGCATATTGCTTTTACAGAGTATTCCGAACAACCACAAGTTCAGCATGTGAAAACCAAAGAGGTTATACATTTGTAGCCATTTATGCTAAAACCAAAGAGAGTACGATATCAAAGAAAAGTTGTTTGATTTATCGAAAATGATCTTTAACTATGTCTCATTATTTGAATTCAGTCTATGTGAGTATAAATCATAATGAAAAATTCTTCTAAACAAAGAAAGACGGTTCTAAATTATTTCTCCGTAGTGCAACGAACAGTTGTAATGAAGAAAGCATACTTGGTAAATGCTTTATTCAATACAGTCGAAAGAACTGAGAGTTTTGTAACTTTCTTTACACGAATCAAATTCTTAAATTCATTGAAACTCTGAGAGCATTTAAAATGATCATAAATAATGTAATGGAAATGAAACTTCTCGTTAAGAATGATGACTATTGAATTATGTCGGCAACTGGATAAAGAGATATTGCACGTCGTTGCGTAATCAAGAAAGAAAAATTACAATGATGCTCGGCTTGCAGGTATCGCCGAAGAAAAAATTATGTCTGAGTCCGGAAAAACCTCAAGAAAATGGAACAAAGAATGGGGTAAGTAAAGAAATAGATAAAAATCAAATTCCCAGTGTTTTCAAAAAACATTAATTTCTTTTTTCTTTACAGATTGACAAGTCAAAGGTGGTTTCAAAATTGGATCTGTCTGAGAATGGATCAGCGTCAAAATTCGACATCACGCTGGAGCCTTTGCTCAGAGAAAATCCCAGGCGATTTGTCATATTTCCTATTCAATGGCCAGACATTTGGGACATGTACAAACAAGCTGAGGCATCTTTTTGGACAGTGGATGAAGTCGACCTCTCAAAGGTTAAAATAATATGATTTTTCATTAATAAATTTCTAGTCCAACATTTTCAGCTAAATTAACAAAAAATAAAATCTCTCGTTTCTTTATAATACCAGGATTTCAGCGATTGGAAAAATCTCAACGAGAGCGAGCGTCATTTCATTTCTCACGTTTTGGCATTTTTCGCGGCTTCGGATGGCATCGTTAACGAAAATCTCGTCGAACGTTTTAGCCAGGAAGTTCAAGTTACCGAAGCTCGCTGCTTTTATGGTTTCCAAGTTGCCATGGAAAATGTTCATTCGGAGATGTATTCCCTTCTGATCGAGACTTATATCAAAAATCCTGAAGAAAAGTAAAACTCATTCACGACTTTTTTCATAATGAGAATATTTTTAATCCAATTTGATATACAATTTCATGCTTTTTATTACACTTAACAACAATATTCACGAAAATTTGCATCACATTTGATAAACTATCAAATAATTATTCCATTATTTCGAAATACTAACGCAAAAAATTCTTTCTGTCCATTTTTGCAGAGACTTTTTGTTCAATGCCATTGAAAATCTTCCATGCGTAGCGAAAAAAGCAAATTGGGCATTAAACTGGATAAACAATGACGAGGCAACGTTTGCCGAACGGGTAATCGCCTTCGCAGCGGTCGAGGGTATTTTTTTCAGTGGCAGTTTCGCAGCTATATTTTGGTTGAAAAAGCGAGGTATCATGCCCGGACTTACTTTCAGTAACGAACTCATCTCGAGGGACGAGGTACTATTTTACACCTTTAAAAATTCTCTAATTTGTTTTCTTTTTTCACGATTTTTTCTACCATAAATATTTCAAAAGAAATGAAAAAATTGATAACTACAAAACTTTTTCAAAGTCTGAATATTCTTCGAATAAATTTCGTGATTCCGATTTTATTTATAATTTTGCAAATCTTTGTTTCATTGAAATATTAACGTATTTTTTTGTTACAGGGATTACACTGTGATTTTGCCTGTCTGATGTTCAAACACATTGTCCAAAAGCCATCAAAAGAGCGTGTAATATCGATAATAAGAGACGCGGTGACGATCGAACAAGAATTCTTGACGGAAGCATTGCCAGTCAACATGATTGGCATGAATTGCGATTTAATGAAAACTTATATAGAATTCGTTGCCGACAGACTTCTCGTGGAGCTCGATTGTCCAAAGGTGCTTGACCACAAAAAAAAGCTCTCATTTTCATTTTTTTTTCTCGCGAGTACGTTCTCGAGTGAATTTCTTATTAATTAATTTTTTTTTCCCCCGGTTATTTGCAGATCTACAATTCTGAGAATCCCTTTGACTTCATGGAGCACATTTCGCTCGAGGGAAAAACAAATTTCTTCGAGAAGAAAGTCGGCGAGTATCAAAAGTGGGGAGTAATGGAAGAGGAGTGTACGAACTTCGCAGTGAATGCCGATTTCTAACGAGATCGCAGGTGATCTAGAAAGAAAAAAAACGTAAACGACGAAGATTTTTAGCATCGTTTGAAAATCTAATCTGAGTTAATTCACAAGCATTGAAAACTTTGTGCTAAAGCCAATCGATTTTTTTTTTTGACCAAGTTTTCTTGAGACAAAGCAGTCACGATCTTATCCAACGTTTGGACACACATAACTTTTCTTTTGCACCGTTTGACCGATTTTTTTTTCTTTTTTTTTTTAACGATTCTGTAAAACAAGACTTATTTATGATAGATATGTAACTTGAAAATTGGACGTATTTTTCGATCGCTCGATTTCAAATGATCTTGAGTGTCTGTGAGTGAATGAGAGTGCAAATGTGATAATGTTTTGATTATTATGAGCTTCGAAAATCACAAGAGGACAAAAAATGAGGCTTTTCCAGTTTAACCAATTTCTTAGTTAATTTTTTTTTAATATGTCGTGACTGCAATATATAATTTTGTAAGATAAATTGCACGATAACCATTCTGAGGTGAATTTTGAAACCAAGTTCGTAATCTCAGAATGCTAAAGAAAACAATACTGATGTCGGGAATTACATTTTTTTTACGTCAGCTGGACACAGAATGGCTATGTTGTAATCATTTTTGACTTGTAATATTTTTGAAAAATCATTATGTCGAGATATTCTATAAAAAAAAAAAAAAACAACAACAGCATCGATGAATTATAAATAGAAATGGCCCAGATTATTGGATGTCCTTTTTTCCGAAGATAGTAATCGATTGTCGAAAAATAGCCAAGTTCTGCCTTGGCTGGAAAAAAATTGATAGAAATCTGATTCTTGACGAATTTTCAAATGTTTCTTCAATTGGGATTCCATCGGTATAAATTACTTTTGTAATCTTAAATTTTTTGCAGTATTTGTATGTAAATATCGATCGAATAAATCAAATTTTGTAATTGACTAAAGAATACAACTTATTCATTTATTGATTTATCCATTTTTCAGTACATAATCGTCAGAGTTGTGGATATTCTGGAAGGTTTTTGGAAGCTGCTATTTGTAAATGATTCGGTAAATGGTCCCATGTGCAATAATTTTCTTTCTCAATTCACTTGACCCCTAAATCCATGCTTCGATCGATCGAGATATTGGTGACGGCAATCCATTTCATCAGCTGGTCTGTTATAAGGCAGCCAGACTGGTTCACCAATGAAGTATCTCTTTGCCTTGATGAAATTCTGTTGAAGAAAAAATAATATTTTGTTTATTTTCAGTATATCAAAAATCGTGTTTTTTTTTTTTTTTTTTTGACATTTTAACTTACGTTCACGTCAAGAGTAAATCTGTGATAAATTCCACTCGGTATGATAATCAAATCTCCCTTTGTCACTTCGATACGAATCCATTCGTCGTTGGTATCTCTAACATCGAAATAACCAGATCCGTTCAAAACAAGACGAATTTCTTCGTCCGTGTGCAAATGTTCCGTGAAGAAATTTTTCAGCTGATTGAGATACAATAATATCGTAATAATATTATTCAACAGTTGTATGCACTTATATCATTTTTTAATTGACTTTTTAATTTTCTGTTTGTAATAATCGCATACATTTTCATGAGAACGTATTTATCCGGGGTAAACAACAGTTGAAGGAATATAGTTCAAAAATTGATACTCGATTGGTCAACGAACTTTTTAACGATGCGAATAGCTATAGAACATATACTAGAGATTGAAACGTATAGCATAAAAGCGATCGATCAGGACCTACCTTTTCCTCATAATTTGGCAAACATTTTTCCGAGCACACGATCTCGTCTTCGTACGTATAACCGCGCTTTTTTTTGAGTTCACTAAGAACGTCGTCCGCTGCGTAGTTGTCCGCGTTAATCTAAAAACAAATCGAATTCAACGCAAAAGCTCATTAATTCTATCGTCGATGTAAACATAAAACTTAAAATTCAGGTTTGTATGAACGTGTTTATTCATATTATATTTCTAGTAATATTCATACGAATGTCATATTATATTATTCTCCCTAACCTTAAAATATTCAACCCCGGAAACCTCGTAAAGTTCATTCAAAGACAGAAATTTTGGTGGTTCACGATGATGTTCCAAACGCTGATCAGCATCACTCGTATCCATGTACCAAGCTCGCACCATTTTCAAACTTTTCTTTTACACTTCTGAACGAGAACCGATCAACGAAATAAACTAATTTCTGTGGTTTTTATGGTTAGAATTCGAAACTCGAGTTGTTAAATCTTCCTGAGGTCCGATTCGTTGATTACTATTTGATTGCTAAAGTGGACATTCATGCGTTATGTAAAATATTACGCATTTATACACAGACACAAACACACACACACACACACACATACACATAAACATGTACTGATAAGGAATATTTTGATAAATCTCCTCGCTGTAACTGGATAACTTGACATTTCAGTGTCAACATTTTTGAATATATTATTGTTCCTCAATTCTGATGAATATATTTCATAGAAATTTTAATTTCAGGTTCTTTAATTAGTCAATTATCATATTTGGTAATCAGAGAAGTGAATAAGTGAGAAAGTGATAAGAAAAACACAAAATAAATTTTAACTAGTTTTAAACTTTATGAAAACATGTTCACTATTTTTAGTGAAATATTTTGAAAACCTGTTATAGTCGTCAGCGTTCTGAAGTTGTGTTCAATTTTTTACAAATTTCATTTTATTTATTTAATAATTTGAATACAATTATAGTTTTAGCACAGTGGCCTGCAGCATCTCATAAGAACCCTGAGGATCAAATCGACGATTCCACAATTCACACATTTCTGGGAAATAAATTAAAGAACATTACGATTCTGGTTACTCGAAGAGTCTTCACAATTGATCCCAGAAATAATCTGGAAAAAAGAGATTTTTGTCAATTTTCTCAATTCTCTCAGTGCGAGATGAAGTCTCAGTCTTTTTCAAATTAGAATAAAATTAAAAGAAATATTCTCTTTTGTATGGCATTACATTTTTAGATTTTAGTTTTAATTTCTTTATTTTTTTTTCATTTTCCCAGTCTCTTATTTCAGATTTAAGTTGGACAAATTAATTTTGCGACCAAGTAAATATTACTTCGTTAACTGTTTTGTATCATTTTCAGTTCTATCTCTTGCTGATCGGTAGAGCCGCTGATCTCCTGCGATGGAAGAAATGGACAATCTTTATGGTAAACTGCAAGTTTACCTGATGAAGAAAGACGACGAATTGGGCCAATTGAGATTCCTCACATCGAGAACGACGAGTGAAAATTCTAAGAACGTACAGGAGATTTGTGACACGATTGGAGAAATAATGAAGGCTTGTGGAATTCCGACGGGGGAAAACACTTTGCCAAAAGATCCAAAGTGCGTGCAGACTTTTAAGTATCTTGCGTTAAACACAAGCTTCGAATCTCAGGAAAATTTGACGGAAGATCCATTGAACGGTTACTTGGTGGACATGTCTCCTCCTCTTTCGCCGTATCTTCTCATTGAAATTCTCTGGTCATTAGAGTACGAAGAAATAGTGGCAAGATCGATACTTCATGTGCCTCTGGACTTGGCGGTTGAATTGATTGAAATATCAAAGCGCTGTATACCCCTCTTGGATTTTTCTCGCGCTCTGAACTTTTTATTTTCATTAACGGTTAACAGTTATAAAAATTTGCGTTTGATCGCTGCGAGCGGTGCGATAACGACGAAACTTGAGGAGAGTCTCGAAAGATTGATGATTTATTGTCAAGACTTAATGTCTTTGTACATCGATGATAATTTCATGCGAATAAACGAAGTTGCGGGCATCAAAAAATCCGAGAGACACGGTTTGATTATGAAAACGATGATAAAGCTGATGCAGGAGTGTCTCGGTTGTGCGAGAAACGGTGTTAGCCTGTCGAACGAAGAAACAACATTATACAAATTGACTTTCGGTCGTGAGCCTCACAAACTTGTGAACGAAGATTTTACAGTACAATTGGATACGTTGGACCAAGAATTCGTTCACAATTTGTTGAAAAAAGTGACCGACGTTGACGTCGCGACTTACATTGATTGGGCGAGTCTCGAGGATTCGGGTAACTCAACAATTTCCCTTCAAAAATCGCTCGGCATAGATTGTTACAACCTTATTGAATTTATCAAGGATCACGAGAATTTAGTAAAACTGGATAAACTTATCGAGTGTCTGCAACAAATAGCTTCGAAACCTGAAAATTCAGGAGCCATCGTTTCGAACCTCGATCTCGAAGAACTGCGGAAAGGTTTGATCGAAGGAAAAGAGGAATGTTTGAAAGGCCTCATGAAACATTATCGCGAATGGAACCACGAGATTTTCAGCGTTGTACGAAAACATCATGGGTCGATGGACAAACAAGATTTTCTCAATTTACTCGAATATCTCACGCACGTTATGACGAAGGAGGGACAAGAAGAGCACAAACGCGAAGTTTATACGACTGTTACCAAAGTTCTACTTCAGCAAGATATAAAAAACGTTTACGAGACAGTGGTCGATTATATATTGAAGCACGATGCTCGTAACACTCTCGAGTCCTCGTACACCGAACAAGTATTCAAGACATTCATGTCGCACAACAAGAATTTTAAATCATCAACGAATTTACGATTACTGCTGTTTTTCCTTGCCAAAAATCCACCAAAATTTCTCGCTATTCTCGTCAAAATGTGCATCGGGCATCCCGAGTACAGCAACATCATGATAACGCCGAGTGACTTTATGCTCCTCTCACCGATTCTGAGTATTCGTGAAAAACAAGGAGAAAGCTTGATACTGGCAACCCTCAGAAAAGTTTGCATCGAGAACGAGGAATGGAATTCGAAAAAATTTTCACACTTCCTGACAGTGTTGCTGGACGAGTGCATTCTCGATGTCGACGATCTCGTAAACAAAATATTCATTCCTTACCTCAATGAAAGCTCCAATAATTTGTCAAATATCAATTGGCTGATGAATTGTTTGCGAAAATTTTTTGATAATCTCACTAAAGAGACAGATTTCGAAGTTTTGTACAGAACGATACCGGAGAAAATGTCGAGCATACGAAGCGACACAAAATTACGAAAATCCTCGATAAGTCAAACCCTCGCTCTCATGACACGTTCGATCGGACTTACAGCCGGAAAGTTGCTACAACATTCGAGTATAGATGCGATATTGGAGCTGATAGAAAAAGTAGAAAAATCAGTGAGGCCACTGGACAAGTACCATTTGCGCCACTACACCCGTATGTTGCTTTTGGAAGAATTAGAAATAATGAATATATCTGATACGATAAGGGATTACGAGAGACGTTGTTTCGTGGCGTTATCGAAGATTCATGGTTGTCGTGAAATCTTCGAAAACCGTGAACCCGAAAAGCTTGATTTTCGATCCGACCAATTTCAAGATGATTTCATCCGCCATATTATTCTAACGTCGATCGAATCCGAATACGTTAAATTCGCAATTGAAGCAACGATCTTTCAATCGGATATTTTACACTGTCAAAATGAGTATTTGGCCTACGAAAAAATAGTCCGTTTGACGATAGAAGCTTGTGTTCTTTGTCTGGAATTTCCTCAATCGAATTCACCCGACGCTTTGCCCACGCTGCTCAAAGGTCTCGTACGATTTACGCGGACGCTTATGAATCTCGAAAAAATTACCACCGACAAAATTGATCGAGGACTGCTCTTAAATTTTCGAAATCTGGACAAATCGATCAAGCCAACGATATTTTCTTCCTTCTACACTAATGCTGCTGTTGAAATTAATAACCGTGATGCTCGCGAACCTGATGATGAAAATTTGAAAGTTCTTCTTATGACGCTCGATAATTTTGCCAATAAGTGTCTCGAAATTACTCACGACCAGGTTATTTTCGAAGGCGAACCCTCTCCTCGAGCCAAAAAATTCAAAATTGCTTTCGATTTCATTCAGGAAGTCACGAGTCCCACTTACCTCGATGACAATTATTCGTCGCTATCTAAAATTTATAATTTATTGTCCATGAAACAATCGACCCATGTACCTTAAGAGTCATCGAGCTTACGTGACCAATTGAAAATCAAGGAACGCGCTTTCGTCGTAAATATATAGTCGCTGACATACGTCGGACTCTCCGTGTACGAAATTTCGGATTTTTCGACCAGTTTTCATTTAAATCACGCAACATTTTTTTTTAAAGGTGTCGTCAAGTGGTACAAATCCGGATCTGGTCCCTTCAACAGTGTAAAATATGTGTCCAGAAATATGTGTCAAGAAATCCAGAATTAAAAAAGGATCACATAGGGAATCGTTCAATTTGAGCGAATTATTTGATATTTTTTGTAATCAAATGATTCCAATATTCGCGACGAAATCCCAAATTGACGATTTTTAGTTTTTTTTTTTTTTTTTTTTTTTTTTTTTTTTGGCACCTGGCGCTGCGTATGCCATCGCTCGACAACTCTTGAGAGTTTTACTTTTTTTTCTGCTATTTTTCTTCGTCTCATCAACATGTGATCAAACAAGTGTTTTACACTTGAATCATTCTTTTTCCTTACCTCATTTCAAAGTATAAGATTCTAGAACCCATCAAACGTTTGCCCAATATATGAACGTTACTTGAACGTCTGAAATAATCATTTTTTTTAATTTTTTATTTTCATACATTTATTCGCGTTCTTTACGTTTATGACAGAATTTAAAAGATCTCGTTGAATAAATTCGAGTGAACTTTGAAACTTCGAGATCGCACTGATAAATATCATAACAAAAAAAGTTACTGTGAACAAAAAAAAATAAAAGAAAATCTTCGATATCGCTACGGATGTAATTACGAAAAAGATTTTTGTAATTGATTGTTATTTGGATGAAACCTTCGAAGATGATACGAGAGATATTTTCTCGAAAAATGACGAGCAAGCGGCAATAAAAAGTTTGTAATACGAAAGAAATTGAATATTTTCTTTATCACTTAGCACGAATCCGACACAAAAGTTGTCGGCACTTTTCTCTCCTTGGAAAAAAAAATTAGAAATATTAAAAAATAGAGGAAACTATTTTTCATAATTCCTTGCAAAGAGTCAGAATTTCCTAAGGATTGAATAAATTTATATTTCTTTAATTATCTTTTTAAGATTGGGTATAAATTCACGAGTAGTGGAATAGTCGTCGGAGTCGTTTGAAGGCGTGAAAATAAAAGAAAAAAAAAACAAACCACAAGTTCCTGCCGCGATACGACGAAGAGAAAAACGATATCGAAAAGGCTGCGGGTATATTTTTTCTGTTTTCCTATCTCTCGCTCTCGTTATCACATTTTATTTCCTACGTATATCACGTATTTAGACACATAAAAAAGTGGATTTTGCGAGAAGCTTGTGAACTGCATGCCCACTAAAAAAAAAAAAAAAAAACAGTATAAATCTTTTTATACATAGATAACGATGAGTTACGACGATAATTTCTATTATACCTCAACCTTGGGAGCAGCCAATCGACGAAGAAAATAACACTATTACGTGGGTATTTATATTGGTAAAAATAGAAAAGCGATTCGTAGGTACGTCAAACAGGAAAAACTGTCCAAAAACAGAAGTGCCTTTCAATCTTATTTAAAAGTTTTTTTCTTTTTTTCATCCGACGTCTATATTATATTTGTGCGATATTGACAAAATGCCATTACAATGTTTAATTACAAAAGAAAGGAAAAAAAAAAAAACGTGTTATTTTTTTAGCTTGAAAAATACACGAATGAAGGAAAAAAAAATGTGCATCAGTTGTAGATGTATAATTTTAAGGAGAACGATGAAAAAGAAAAACAAAATTCCAAACTTTATGTGCTACGATTAATCGATAAGATTGAAATTGAAAAAATCTTTTTCTCTTATCCATCAATTGCATTATACTTTCGTGTTTCATCTTGTCGTTACTTCTTCAGTATTTATTTTGTGGCTTCGAAATCGAACAAGAGGATACATTTATTTTTTTCTCCTATGCTCAGCATCATTTTATTTTCCACGCGAAAAAAAAAAAAAAATCAGTCCAATAATTGCGATTTGTTCCACGAGCACGTAACAGCGTGAGACGTGAATTCTCAAGACTACAACAGATTCCATTTTTTTCTTCTCGTTACATGACTAGATTATTATGTCGACAAAAAAAAAAAAAAAGAGCCACAGTATCGATGCGTCTCGAATATGTAACACGACTAAAAAACAACAATAGTTCGAGGCATTAAACTGGTGTGCTACTAAAGGTAACAGAAAACGCATTAACGAGTTGAGTTTCTTTTTGTTTTTTGTTGGTTTTTTTTTTTTTTTTTTTACTGATAACAACATTGGGCTCGTCGTCACATCGATTTTTCCAGGGATATATCAAGGACGAACTAGTGCACAATTGCGAATTGAAATGTCTCTGAAACAACGGATTTTTACAATGATTAATTAACAAAAAAAAAAAAAAAAAAAAAAAGAAAAAAAAATATATAGAAGGCGACTCAAGGATCGACAACTATGTATACTTTCACCTATAATATTTAATGCACATTTTTTTTGCTGTAAGCTGTTCACTGTAGTCTTTATCATTTTTTTTTTACGTGTGAGATAGTTAATTTTTTATTGTTATTATTATTACTATAATATATGGGCAGATCTATTACTTTTCGACCGCAGCCTGTCGGCTTGGCTCAGCGATTCGGCTGCCGATTTTTTTTTCAAGAAAGTAGGTTATAAAAAAAGAAAATCCTCCAAATTTGAACTCAATATAAGAAAATCTGATGACTGCACGAAATCTCGAAATTTTTGAAAAGTCAATTTTTCAGTCATATTCACGATTTTTTCACCCGACCTCTATGAAATTCAAAGACTTTATTCTCTCCTTCAGTCTTGTATTAAAGAGAATAAAATAGTATTTCACTCTAAACCAATATTCGGTTCAATTAGCATACTTTTCTCGAATTAAAATTTTAACAAAATTTCGGGTAATTTTGAAAAGAAATTTTCCGAGTAGACAGTTTAATTAAATTTTTCGTCCAGGTATATTCTATCGATACCTACATTAATTTCGATATATTTCTTTTTATACAGGGCCTCAAAAATCTAAATGATTTCTGAAAAATTACTTTTTTCAGATATCTGTAAATTTTCCTTCTATATTACAGCGAAATTGCTTGAACGCTGGAAATTTCGTGCACGGTTTCGACTGGTCAGTGGGCTGTGAATTTTTTTGAATGCTCAAATTTTTCTTGTTTTTCTACATGTCTATAGCATTATCGATATGATGCCATGCGAATGAAAGAAAAAAATGAATTATCATTTTGAATAAAATTTAAATCATCCAAATGAACATCATAAATTATCATTTTTAAACATGAAAAAAAAAAAACAGAGCCTCAGAAAACTGATGCAGAATTAGGACCATTTGGTATTATTTTGCAAATATCTGTGGCAAAATTCTCAACTCCGGAGGAACTATTGTCAGTTGAAAGACTTCAAGTTCTCATCTAGCTCATCCTGCAGATACTCAGAGACCGTCACAAGATAGATTATGCAGAAAATTACATGCGAATTTTTATAAAAATAAAAAAAAAAAGAAAATCAGTGGCTGCTGGTAGATCTTTCGTGCTCGATATTTCACAGTTTGTCGCCAAAAAAAAAAACAAGGTAGAATGATGATACGACAAACGGAACGATGGAATGGCTCAAAAGTTTATCTCAAACTACGGTCGAGCGAAAAAAGAAAATGGTTGATTCTTAAAGTTAGAAACCGAGGGATTAACATTCCCAAGTTATTCCAAATGGAATTGGTACCAATCTTCTCTAAATCTCTGCCTTCCGGATTTGGTGACGACACTGTCGGCAACAGCGAAGCAACTGCAGCGACAACTCTAAAAAAAATCTAAAAAAAAAAAAAAATGAATAAAAAAAAACGAGAGAAGAGTATCGAAGAGAAAAATGGAGAGTGCGATAGCGAGGGAAGACGGAAAGGAAAGTATTGAAGAGAAGAAGAAAAAAGGAAAAAAAGGTAGAAAAATGTACAGAAATGTTGCAGGGCGGATAGAATGTCCGTATCCGTTTGACGAATTCCATTTCTTTTAGGATTCATCTAACCACAGCAAAGCCTCAGATAATGCTACGTGTGCTAAGGATAATCTGGAGAAAATGGAAATGAGAGACCAATCATTAATATTGGAGTCACCAAAATTCTTGAGATTAAAACAATTGACGAGTGATGAGCATCTGAGCAATAAAACAAAAAAAACTCTAAAGATCACATCTATAAGAAAAGTTAATTTGTTGGCTATCGGACTGCAATCCGAGATGTCCACCGTCTAGTAACAGTCAAAGGCAAACATGTGCAGAAATAAGAACTCGTGATTTTCACATGTATATACGTTTTTTTTCCTTTTTCTAGATTTTTTTGTTGTAAATTTTATAAATCAAAACCACAATGAATGTATATTCATTTATAAACATTGAAATTATTAATAATGACACAAAAATGTTGAACAATTTGAAAATGCACAGCTCGATAATCAGTTCGAAACCATGCTTGAAATTTCCAGCGTTCTTTAGGAATAGAATAATAAATTTTATTTCCTGAAAAATTCAAGCAATTTCGACGTAATAGAAAAAAAAAAGTTACAGTTATCTGTAAAAAGCGTTTTTTTTTGTTTCCAGAAACTAGTTAGATTTGAGAGGCCATTTATAAAAAGGAACGTGGTTATATATAAAAATTAGTTTTGGTATCAGTGGAATATCTACCGTCTACTCGGGAAATTCTCGCTCCGACAGTTTTTAAAAAATACGTGAAATTTTGTTACAATGATCATTCAAGAAAAGAGTCCTAATTGAATTTGATTTTGGTTTAGAATGAAAAACTATTTTTTTCTCGAAAATACAAGACTGAAGGAAAGAAATGCCGTTTCATTAAGGTCTCCGAGTTTCATGAAGCTCGCGTGAAAAAATCGTGAAAAATGGCTGAAAAATTGACTTTTTTAAAATTTCGAAATTTCGCACAGTCATTAGATTTTTCTTAAATTGAGTTCAAATTTGGAGGATCGTCTTTTTTTATAACCTACTTTCTTGAAAAAAAATCGGCAGCCAAATCGCTGAGCCAAGCCCACAGGCTGCGGTCGAAAAGTAATGGATCTATCCATATATATATATTTATATATGTGTGTTTATATATATAGATATATGTATAACTTGATGCTATAATATTTACAGATTTTTCACATTGTAAAAAATATAACATATTTCGTACTCAATACCATACGCAGGTAGTACTGAAAGGCCGATATACATCTAAATTGTGGTGTTTCTTTTGTATTTTTCTTTTCTTGTTGCAATTGTTTATCTTGTTTATAAATGAATAAAGGTGAGCCATTTGCGCGAATAAAGAGTAAACGACTACGATAATATGTAACGATGAAGAAAAAAAAAAAAAAAATGAATAGTTTGGAATAAATGACGAAATTATAACGAATACGAAAAAATCGATAAACCGGATTAATGGAGGAATCCTTTTGTTTTGGTTTTTGTTATTTTCTTCCAAGATTGTAGTTGTGGTCCTTAAAGATGATATGCTGTCGACACAGAGGCGCTAATTGCTTCATCAATGTAATTATACACACTCAAAATTCTCGCTATCGAATATTACCGGCAGTACTTTGTCTTCTGTAGTTTCGTTCAAGTTTTTCGAATGAAATGCTGCGTTCAACTCGTTTCGTTTTCACGTTTATTTTATTTCCATTTTTGTGTTTTTATTCATTTCGTATTTCGTTTTTTTTTTGTTTCTTTTTTTTTTTTTAGAAAAATATGCAATTTCGAGCTCGACAAGCAAACGACTATGAGCTAACGTGGTGTATCTCGGTATTACATCTTTTTTCTTTTCATCATTCTTTCGTAGAAATATATATAAATCGATTGTTTGTTTTTGTTACTGTTTTCACTCGGATCGTTAATCGGATAAAAATGACTGTTACAAGTTTGACGTTACGGATGTTACAATTATTCGTTTGCTTTGCTCTGCTTTGCTTTTGAATTACAAAAAAAAAAGTATGAAGCACAAACAAATTTAACAAAGAAGCTATGATAATTATTTCTGTATGAAGAAGTCGCGAGTGATTTTTATCACGAATTATACATGTTTTTTGTTTTTTTTTTTTTTTTTTTTTTTTACAAAAGTGTGCAGTCTCGAATGTTATTTTCTTCGCTTTTACGTGTGTATTGTTTTTCTTTTCTCCGTTTGTTTTTTAACGTGATTTACATCTACAGGATCACAGAAAGACTATTCGGTATATCGAAGTGAAAAATTCATAATCACAAAACTCATCGTATCTTTTCGATTTAGTTTTTCTTCTTTTTTACATGTTCAAATGAATTATGCAGTGTGTTCGATAAATTGAACGTTTCAGCTGTTTAAAAATTTGTTTTTTCCCCGCTCTCTCTCTCTCTCTCACTCATTCTATCGCTCTCGTTAGTTTTATTTTCACATTTAAAACATTCATCGTCACAATCCGTAAAAAATGGTAAAAAACAAGGGTTCCTTATTTCCAGCGAGACTTTTCTTCTTGTGGGTTTTCTTTTGTTATAAGTTGTTATTAAAAAATTGACGTATAACAATATTGCCGTAGTCCTTCTTTTTCTCTAGGTGTTTTCTTTTTTTTTTTTTTCTATCATTTACTCGCGGGAAGGTAAACACTGTGCTTCTTTTGCTTCGATCGTACAAAGATCGTTTTTTTTTTGTGTGCAAGGAAAGGTACAAATCTCCTAAATATTATACCATAGTCAGAGAAAGGAACGAGCATCGTTCGGTGATGAAAAAAAAAAATCATATCCAAATGACTTGCAGTAAGGTAAGACGAACATTTCGAAATCGAATAAATTTTCAATCATTTTGTGCATCAACACTCTTGAATTAATAATTTTTCTTTAAATTAATGACTCAAAGAAACTTCGAAAGTAACTTTGAAAAAAAATAATGACGATTATATTCAATGATTCTGCTTTGATTTATTGACGATGAATATTTCTCGTTTTTTCTTTACAAAAATGCTCGTCCTTTCGTTATTTTTTTTTTTTTTTTTTAATAATTCTTGATATGCGCACATGGTTGCTAAGTAAAAATCGTTTTCGCAGTTATCAAATGGTTTCTTAAGTTAACTATTATTATCGTCGCGAGTTAACGAGATTTTCGGACAATCACTCTCGAAGCAACGTGGCGAACCCAGCTGTACACATTATGTTCATTTTTCTTGTTACAAATATACGAGGCAAGAAAAAAAAATGAATCGAAGAGAAATGAAAATCAAACGTTTATCAAAATTTTGTTGGGTTTCGGTGCATATAGCAAGCTCTTCATGTACAAATCGATCGTTCAAGTCGTTATCATGTTGCGCAGTAATGTTTTTTTTCTTTTTCTTCAAATTAATTTTTATTTCATCATTTTTTAATTTGCGAAATGACACCCTTGGACACAAATCGATTCGATAAATCGTATGTTTTAGTCAGTTTTTCGATCGTTAATTACTGTAATCATTATTTTTCTCTCGTATATCTTCTCCTCCTTGTTCTCTTTGTTTCGCGTGAAAAAACCTTTGGATATAGCATCAAACGTTATCGAATGCACGTTCTTTTTGCAAAAACATCATCGCCGTTATTAACTCTCCTCAAAATAGTACAAAGTATAATAAATTCCTATCTGTGACTCATTGACTTCAGGTAAATTCTTCTGTACAGTTTTACAGCATGCAGAGATGCAGATACATTTATATTTGTTTTTTTTTCTTTTTTTTTTACTCTTTTTCCTTTTTATATTTATAAGAGTTATCTGCACGCAACACACAGTCGGAAGAGAGAGCTCTTGAACGAAGAAAAGAAAAGAAAAAAAAAAAAAAAAAAAAAAAACAGACTAAGAAACGAATTCAAGGAAAGAACGTATGTTTTATCGAAAATCTTAAAAACAACGGGACAAACATTAAGGGCGAAAGGGTCGCTTTTGTAACGAGATTTAACAACCCGCGATTTTGAGAGTTTCACTACTTTTTTTTTTGTTATCTTTCCATAATCTGCGAAAATCATTCATCTCGCTAAACATAATCGCAAAGTTCTTAATTGTAAAAACGCACGTTTCGTTTATCGACAAATAAACGCTGTTTTCACTCTTTATAAACGCATTTGAGAGGGCGATAAAATATTACGAAAAAGGTCAAAATCCCAAGTGGATGAATTTCATGCCGTGACCGGAAGAAAAAAAAGCCAAAATTAGTTTCAAACTGCAGATCTGTATTTTTCATAAAATGCAATAGCATGGCTGTTTTTATTTCAATATATTTGCCATTCGAAAAACAGTTTTCCCCTACAAATTCGGAGATTCGATTTAGAATACTTGCGTGCGACACAAAATTTCCATTTGGGACTTTGCTCGATCGCAAAATTTGTTGTTCTCGTTTAATAACGAATTTAAAGAAAAGCGTGGATTTCCAGGAAGTTTCAACGATAAAATCACGTGATTATAGACTGCAAAACTATCGAAAATTCGATTGCACGATTTCCTTAAAAAAAAATTAAGTAATGAGTAACGACGGTGAATCAAGGTGATGAGAATTTCATTTGAGCAGAAAAAAATTCGAAAAATTGCGAGCCCAATTATTCTTTGATTATTCGCAAAGAAGCTTCATACAATTTTTCGACACAACTAGCCTAGTTTTGTTACGATTTTCGGCGATCATTGCTTCCGTCTACTTTTTGAATATAAAGGAATTTAGTCAATAGCCAATTAAAAAAAAGGGTTCGTAAAATTCTATCGAGAAGTTTGACCAGAATGTTATTTATCACGTAAGATCAAAAAGTGATAAAACGAATGATCAGTTTTTCCCCAAAATCCGAACAAAACTTTTACACACATCAATCAAATTTACCCTGATCGAATTATTGCAACAGAACGCGAAATTATTTCGCTGGAATGATAAAAAAAAACAGAAAAACAAAAACAATTTCCCTTGACTCTCATCTAGATTCTCTTTCATGGTCACCAGTTTCTCATTGAAAAAAAAAAGAAAAGTTCTGAAAGCAAACTCCCTATGATTGTATCGCCAAAACATCCTGCTGTTGCTGCTGCAAAAGATCCACAATTAATATAGAAGAGTTTACGCATTGATTATTTCATTCGCAGCCTGTGACATATGAATCCTGTTTTGATTGAGCGCATGTCCGATTGAAGTTGAAAGAAAAACAGAAAATAACAGCACAACTTTTAGCAATAGTTAACGCAGATGTTCACTCGATTATCATGCCCGTTTACAGCACCTCGCAAATGTTAGTAGCAATTTAAACATTAGCAGATGCAACGATAGTGTCCGGTGTTCTTTGATAGCGAACGAAGAGCGTGTACCGAAGAAGCTGGTTGAGTGAGTTAACATCTCGGCCTGTCTGCGTCTCATTTAATTGAGCAAAGCCAAACGCGGGGAATATCGAATAAACATTATCTTTTGCAGTCCCTAACAATTAACAATCTCTCTCACGACGGGGGAGCATAGACAATATCTTCTTTTGTCTCAGCCTCTCAGTACATTGGTCCTTTAAGTCCGCACATTCTCTCTCTCTCTCTTGTTCTCTTTCGCACACGCTATCTCTCTCGGCCCTCTTTGTTGCCCGCTTAACAAACTATGATTAATCAATACATATACATATATATATGAATATATATATATGAATATATATTACAATATAATGTTTACACATAATACTATTCGCGTATATTAAAATATTTGGCCGTGGCAATTTGCAGCCACGATCTTCTCGTACAAAAAACAAAATCGATAACAAATGTGCAGCTGGCGCATTTGTTTCATTGTCGTACATAGTAAATAGTCTTCCATTTCATACAACATTTTCTATCTCCTCTCCCACTTTCTCTTTCTTTCTTTCTCCTGCTCTCGTACGTCATAAATTATAATTACAGAGTTTTTGCAATTTATTCACAGGTTCGAACGTCGCGACTGTAAAGCAGCAACTTTTGCCAACGCATCTCCGAGTGCCGAATAATGTTTGTTTTTTTTTTTTTTGTATTCTGCTATTTTTCGTTTTATTTTATTTTATTTTTTATAGAGACAACGTTGTTCATTCTCTTATCAGCCGGAAGAAACTGATTTATATTTTTCTCTTCTATTCAAGTTATTCAATCATCTCTCTTCTCTTAACTTCTTAACTAACACTTTAATCTCTGGAGCTCCGAATTAGTTTGATTAATTATTAGAGGACGCTGCAACAGCAGTAACTTTTTTTTTCTTTCTCCGGACTGAAGTTCATCTCTCGCACTATTTCGGCAAACATCTCGTTGACGTTCGTACGGTTTTTAGCGGAAGCCTCGACGAAAGGACAACCCCACAACTGCGCCAGTGCGTTCCCTTCCGCAGTGTCGACTTCTCGCTGATGATCGAGATCCAGTTTATTGGCTACTAACAATACAGGAACCCTCTCGGTGCCTTTCACTCGGGTTATCAATTCTTTCATCGCTTTGATGTCCTGAAACGTTTGGTGATTCGTGAGACTGTAAACAACGACAAAACCTTGACCATTCTTTATGTAGAGATCTCTCATACTGGCGAATTGTTCGGTACCCGCTGTATCAAGAATTTCGAGTACGCAAGGCGAATTATCAACCTCGATTTCTTTACGATAAAAATCCTCGATCGTAGGATCATATTTTTCCATAAAACAACCTGATACGAATTGCACCGTAAGGGCCGATTTGCCAACACCACCCGAGCCCAATACCACAACCTTGAATTCACGCATTTTTTTACCGTTTATGAATAATTATTCACGATTAGACACGTAAAACACTGACGTTTTCGAGGAATTTCCGAAAATCAACGACAAGAAAAGAGGATAAAGTAATTAAAATACACGATAAATAATCGTCACGAGAAAATAATGCGATCTTTGACGTATTCACAGCCGAAAAATCCTTCACACTCGTGGCCCTTTACTTTTATATATTCTCTCTGGTTTTGACACTTTCGGTACACACTTTGAAGAATACACATAAGATCGGTAGAAAAAAAAAAAGAAAAAACTTTGTGGTGTGTCACTTTATTACGTGTACTCCTTGCCACGATTTACGCGTTAATGTCGTATAACACTGAATCACGAAACACACACACACACACACACATGGACTTTTTTTTTTTTTTTTTAACGAAATAAAAAAAAAGACTGAATTATTCCGTGCGTGTATTACTGTTGTTTTTTTTCCTCTTTCTTTTTCTCGCAGCGACACGCCGCTACAAAGTTCTCCACCTTCGTGATCCAAGTACGGCGACTAAAACGGCAACGTCAAACGAGCCTCTTCTTCTTCTCGATCGTTTCTTCGACGAGGTCTTATGCTGATCGAGACAAATCATTTGACGACTATGTTCCACGTTCTTCGATCACCGTATATTCCCTCTTTTTTCTTACGATTCTCATCGAATCTCTTCACCATTGGCACAAAGGAATTTCTCGTAACTGAGCAAAGACATGACACACACACACTCCCCTCGCACTCTCCCTCTTCGTGTTTCACTCTTCCTCTCTCGTGCGCTACGTTCGCGTAGTAACCGTAGTCGCCGCTTCGTGTCGTCCTGGTCGGCGCTGATTTTTTTTTTATATATGTATATATATTTTTCAATTTTTCGATTTAGCCAAAAAGACGAACTTCACTTTCACGAAACTTAATATTTTTTAACCGGAATAGTCGTTTTTTTCAGCGAATCAATGCTTCCCTCGATTCTCACGTCACCGTCCTTCTCCTTCACTCCTCGACAAGACTGGACGTGCTGCCGCGTGACGCCATTTTATCGTAATTCCGGATTTTCCTCTGAACGTGCCAGACGTATAATTCTCAAAGTGCTCTTGGATGCCTCTTTATCCTGCACATACGCGTTTGTGTACGTAGACGTATATGTATTTTAATAGACAGGCGTACGCACGCACGATCGAAGCACGTAAGTAGAGAAACCAATTAAAATTAGTATATCCGAGAAGAAAATTCTTCGGCAATAATGTTCTGATAAACCCGTCGATTCGGTGCTGATGTATGAACGTCAGACGAATCACGTACACACGCACTATATAGGCGAACGGCGTGTTATGTTAAAAACGGTTTATTCGTGTATATTCCCACGAGAGCGTCGCGAATATAAATTCACGGTAACGAGAGAAGGGGAGGAATATGAACGAGCCAAGAATTTGTTTAAAGTACTAGATTATTGTTGGTCACGATGTAATAATACGAACAGGGTGACACTTTGCGATGGAACGAACAGACGGACAGACACAGTGACGGGAAATACGTGTATATATATACATACATATATACATAAATATATATATTTATATATATATATATATGCGGTGGGACGGGATTTTGTCGAGACACCCACGACGCGTGCTCGTAGACTGCACGAAGCGCACTGTCTCACTGTGCCAGTTCACGGAACTTAAAGGCTGCGTTTTGTTAAGCCGACCAAGATGGCTTTTTTCGTCTCTCTCTCTCTCTCTCTCTCTCTCTGCCTCTGTCTCGCGCGCGCACCACTAAGCCTTTTTCGGCGAATCTTATTGGACAGTACCAATGGACTGGAGCTGTCGCACCCGTCGTACTTTTCGTACCTTTTAGAAATAACGTTATCGCATGGCCGTATGGTCAAACTCTGTGAATATCATAGCGATCAACAAAGAAAGAAAGAAGAAATAACGTTAAGGTATGTTCGTTGTGAAATTTAATTGGGATAAAACTCCGAGAACGAGGATCATAAATTTTTCAATGATGATATCGTTAATTCTCTGTTATGGCAGACTTTTTTCCATCGTTTTATGTTCGCTTTGCATTTGGCATGGCCACTGTTATTGTCGATACGAGGTTGAGACGTCATTCAAGAAGCAATCTTCATCATATAGGTTATGTGGTTTTTCTATTACTAGAAAAAAACAATATCTCGACTAAATTTATCGTTGATTTCAAATGCTATGCGGGTGCGAATCTTAATTCAAATATTTAAAACACAATTAGCCGTACCGAGATGAATAATTCGTAGGCAACATTGACTAATAAATTAATACCGTACACATTTTTCGAACTATTATATTTCTGCCAAAGAGGTGTAATAAATTTCGTGCCGATCTAAAAAAAAAAAATGTTTCATAGTCTTCGAGAACGAAGACCTTCAAATAAAATATAGCTAGAAAACGTCAGTTTCGAAATATTAACGCGAGTCTCGAAGAGCCACGTGCCATACCAAGGGTCTTTTCAATCTAAAGCTTGTTGCTTTAGATTCGCTCGAGTGTTTTTAATGTGCATGCAGCCTAAAGCGAGACCAATACAGCTGTACGAAAATTGACGTTTATTTCGTCAGTTATCTCATCTGTTACTCGTCTCACACGCACTTGCTGAGTTTTAGCGCTCTTCCTTCCTCCTTTTTATCCCGTTTCTTTTTTTTTTTTTTCGTACCGCGTACGTGTACGCTATCGTTGGTACCAAGGGTATCCAAGAAGCTTTTTACTTCGTGCAACGACTTCGTAGGGTTCGCGCGCGAGATTTTTCGCTCTTATATTTCTGTCGGCTCGGTGCTTTTGTTTTCACTGTCTCGTCAACCGTGGCTTGTTTTTTTTCCTCTCTCTCTCTCTCTCTCTCTCTCTTTCGCCACGTAAGCAGACGTAAGTATCGAAAAATCCGAAAAACTTGAAGGAGTGACTGTCAAAGGTACGTGGGGCATGTTCGATCGAAAAAAACAATGATAAAATCCTTATACCTGAACGGTTTTTCGGCTTCTCGTTCTCGGAAACAGCACCGATGAACAGCATTTATTCGAAACATAAATTCCATTTATACCTGTCCATTAATATTTACATTTTTATGTTTACCTACTTCATTTTACACCGAAAGACTGTCCTTCTGGACAGGATCGATCCTCTTTCGTATTTATTTTCTTCTTTTATTTTTTTTTCCTCGTAGATTTACTCGTTATAAACACATTACGCATAATTCTTAGGCAAATATCTGATCCCCGGTTACCTCGAATTCGGGACTGTACTAGCAGCTCTACCGTGTGTGACTCGTCATACAAATGCACCAACCAATGAATTTCAACTTTTATGCTTTATGTACAATTCAGTAATCGATGTTTGTACAAAAATTTTTCCTCATACTCGGAATTCGTAGCAGTACTATTTTCTAAATATTCACGTAAAAAAAAAAACGTCTATCAAAAGTCGTGTAATAATTTAAAAAAAAAAAAAAAAACTACGTCGTTTTTGTTTTGTATATTTATTCTAAATTTCGATTTTTCTCCGCGATTCAAAAGTTTCTTTCTTTTGAATAACGAATTGCCGCGTCTCTGGACATTTACATTGACCATTGACACGAATCCAAATCATTGATGATTCTTTTTAGATTCATTTTTTTTCTTCTTTTATTTCTTTTTGCAAACAAAGTGTGTCCCGAGAATTCGTGTTTTCGTGTTCGTAAGGTGAGCCGAAGCGTCGATGATAATATTTTGACATTGAAGTATGGAATCGTGTTTGTTTTTTTTTTTTATTTTTTTTTCTTTTTCAAATATCTTCGAATTCGAATCCCTAAAGCTTTCGTCGTTTCTAAGATAAACGAGAAAGAAGAAAAAAAAAAAAAAAACACTAATCGCGCGTTGGTAAATGACTACGAGTTGTACGCACGAGATAACATTTCTGATGACGCGAGGACTGACAAAATTGTGGATTCATAGACTCGTGACTCAGTTGATACGAGGCGTTCGTATTGTCCATGAAAAACCTTCGCGACAATGAAACATCGACTCGACTCTTTGTTTTTTGTGTTTGTTTTTTTTTTTTTTTTTTTTTCCTGGTACTATAAAAAGATTTTGAAAACAACACTCGTCGATATAACTTTTGACTTGTTTTCTGTTTACAAAAATAATTGATTTCGTTTACTTGGACGAATTATTTGGATATTCATTCATTTATTTTTTATGTTAATTGTCAAATTATTATTTTTTTTTTCTTTCGATTTCTTTCGTCGAAAATCTTTCACCACGAAACAAGAAAATGAGGATAAAAACTAACGGTCGTTGAATCATTAATTTCACGTTCGTTTTATGAGTTTGCATTGACAGATATTATTTTACGAGTATCCTGACAATTTGTATTTGAACGAAGGTTATCGGTCAAGGTTTTCTATGCCAATGGCGTCGTTTTTACGTCAGACCTAATGGGAGGAACGATTCGATTCGAACGGAGCTCGAACAATGACATATCAAGGTCTCATTGAGTTTTGATTGAAACAAAAAATCGTCTACAGTTAGAAGTGACGAAATTGATCGAAGCTCGCGACCGGATGTCGTGTCAATTGAGCGGAAATTTATTCATCAAATCGTATACGCAGTTCGACGAGAGAATCTTTTTAATCGTAATGAAAAGTGTCCGCTATAATCTCAATAAACGTCGAGTCATAAACGTTTATAGACGCAAAACTTCTCTCGCGTTGATTCTCGGTGGCGCGAAATTCGAATCTCGAAACTTTTGGTCAACGGAAACAGTCGAAAATTCTTACTATTTTTTTCGTTTACCTGGCTCTGGCCTCGGGCTCAGCTCAGATGTGACACGACATTCCAGCTCCCTTCACGTGTGCAACATGTGGCTTGTTCACGACTCCCAGGTGTCTCTTTCGTGCGAAATCCTTCTCGCATAAACGAAAATGACGAACCCCTTTGGGAGGAGGAACAGGAAATGGACCAAAAATCATATTATTTCGGGCGAAAAATTCTTTCGATTAATTCAACAACAATAAAGTTGTCGAATAACATCAAATCTGTAAATTGTTGCAAAAAGAAAAATTGAAATATTTGTAAATATGTATTTTTGTCGTAAGTAATTGTTTTTTTTTTTTTTATGGTTGAAAATTTGCGAAAGACATAACAATTCATAAGATCGCGATGAAGCAAGAGAAGCGAATGGAGAAGATTAATATATCCTTATATCGTTACGAAAAGACGAATAACTGAATTTTCATGCCGAATAGAAAGCGCTCGTTTTGCGGATGATGCGCAGGCGTGGTGGCATCTTTGCCAATCAGTGCTAATCGCAACGACTCTTTAACACTTGCAATAAACGTTCGTATCGTGTACGTTTTTTTTTTTTAATTTGTTTTTTTTTTTATTATTACTACCGGGCACTCTCATCAGGATATTTCGCGTTTCATCTTACGACCAAATACGAATATGCAGGCTTCCTTCGTAAAGTTTCATACACAATGAGACCAGTCGCGATCTTTATTTTCCATGGTTGTCCATTGAGGAGCAATTTATCTTTGATCTCGTTCTTGGAGTATGAATTTCAACATATTTTAATAGAGCCAAAAAACCTTGTCAACAATTCATTATCGTTGCAATTCTCATCTTCGTTTATTTATTCTCGATCGATTGTTCGTAAGGAACGAATTAAATTTTTTCGAGCATCGGAAAACCAGCGTGCTTGTTATCGAACACTTTTAAGGAGGTTGGCTACACACAACAATGTTGCCATGTTAAAAGCATAGGAAAATTCGAAATGATTAGAATTTAATGAAACTTGGTGAGCATATTCTTTTGGATTAAATATGAATATAAAAATTTTTTAAGATTTTTTTTCTACATAGTTTTCGAGTAATTTAACACTAGAGTTTACATCCGTAAGCATAGGATTCTGATATATACAGGTATATCTTTTGCATATTGTTAACTCCAATTATTCGACAACTATGTAGACGAAAAATTTGAAAAAATTTGTGTCATTGCATTTGATGCTAAAGAATGTTATCACTAAATTTTATTAAATTCTTATCATATTGTCGTATGTAGCCATCCTCCTTAATTGCCGATAAATATTGAATTATTCGATTAACAAACGATTTTTCATCGTACGAATTCGAAGCTTCATTGAAATGGCTCGTTGAAAATTTGCATTCAATCACAACTTCATTATTTGTCGATCGATAAATAAACAATTTTTCTTACATTTCACAAGTTTGATCGAAACGACACGTTAAAAAATTCCGAATTCTGAGAAAAAATGATTTCTAAAAAAATTTTTCATTTCATCAGATCTTTAAGAATAAATATTGCAACGAAAAATTCTAATTTCATCGGAATTTTGACAATTTATTTTTTTCAATATCTGACTTAATCAGAATTTTGCTGTGCATAAGAATTCTAAAAATTATAATATCATCAGAATTCTGTTGTGCTTTCGGTTTCATCAACCCGAATAATTGTTATTTATTTCAGTAAATTTTATCCGCTTCATTATTCGTCCTTTATGGTCTAAAAAATGAAAAAGATTGTCATCGCAATTATTATTATCATTATTATTATATTTGCGTACATGTTGAGAGCACATGCGAATTAAGCTGGTGAACCAGCTGATCAAGCTTCCGTCTCAAAATTCACTCTCGAACCTGATGCTCGGTTGGTTGCTTGCCCCCTCCAGGGTGTTCTTTGCGGGGTCAGACCGGAAATGGGGGGAGGGGGAGGGGTAGGGAAGACCGAGAGAGGCTCGGCGTGAAATCGTACATGATGAGGGCGTGTATCGACGATGAGAAAAAAAAATATAGTTGAAGAAAATAAATACAGAATACGGACACATACAGAGAGACAGAGAGAGAGAGAGAGAGCTTCTTGTGTTGAACGCTACCGCGTTGAAAACAGTGACAAAAAACGTTCGACTACGAGAGTAGTCGTTGAGCGAAAAAGTCACTGCACCAACACGTGACTACACGTGCGGCAGATTTTTTCCCCTCTCCGTTTTTTTCTTTTTCTTTTTTTATTTCTTTTTTCTTGTTCTCTCTGCAGACCCCCTCGTTCGCATTATGAATATGTGTTCGTACGCACCAGATGCTTACAGGCTGATTCAGAGTTCAAACATTCCATCGTAAACGATCGAACACTATTCGGCTTGAAAAATAAAACAGGTTTTCGAATGAATTTTACCATTGTTTGCCTGTCTCGTCATTTTTCGCTCGGTCGTAACATCTTTGTGGTGTGGATAACGACGCATTTCGCGACAAAAAAAAAAAAATAGAATCAATGAAACAACCGGAACGTTTCGATTTTCGGACTATTCCTTTGAAGCACGTTCAATTTACATTTACGAAGGCTTCGCAGACTTCAACGAACATTTTATTTGATCGAGAGCACAATCTCTCAAAAGACAATTTTCTAGAATCGATCATTTTTTTTTCAAATGGGTAAAATATCGAGAGCTGATCAGTGGGAATGAATTATGCACGAAAACGAATAAAGTTTTAATATGGTAGACGCACAAAAGCAGGGGCGATGTTTTCATTCGTTGGGCGCCGATGTATATGTGTATATTCTCAGGGGCTGACGACCTTCGACTCCGCGGGGATGTATCATCGGAACGTTATTCAGAAAACTGAGAAAGTCATGTGCCCCATTATCTCTCTGACGAGCCGTCGCAATAACACATCCTTTCGGACATACATGAACGAAGAAAAAAAAAAGCGTTTACAGATATATAATTTACGAGGAATCCGTCGTTCCACTCGAGTCAAACGTTCGACTCTTTGCACGCCGCCTCAGATTTGGCTGGTAATGTTTCAATGGTGTTTTCTTCGTGCTATGAACTCCGATATGCTTCTTTATGGGAATTTAAATACGTTGAATCTCGTACGAGAGAATTCATTCGAAAAAACACACACACTATTTCTTGATAAATATTGCTAAGATCGTTTCACACGCATCGATAAAAGATCCTCGTGCTTCACAGCATGAGAAATAAAAAAAAAAATGAAAAAACATTCGATTGTATTTTCAATCATAACGTGCTTGAACGTATTTATTGATTTTTTTTTATTAGAAAAGTATCAGCTGTGGAATCGTTTAATTCGAACGAATTATTTGGTATTTTTTGTATCCAAATAATTCGAATATTCGCGACAAAATTCGGAATTAACGATTTTTAGTTTGTTTGTTTTTATTTTTTTTTTGGCACCTGGCGCTGCGTATGCCATCGCTCGATATGACTCTCATTCGAACAAAATCTCATTTAGTTGGACAAAAATATGATGAATTTGACTCTTTTTTTTGTTTTCATGAACCAAGTCAAATGTCATTTTAAAAAAATACAGTTATCCACTATACTCTGAAAATATTATTATGTTGAACACGTTTCAGGACTATTATCGAGGATAAAAATAGTTCATGGGCCAAATCTAACGTCCTCATAATGTATCTGGCTGGTTCGGAATGTCTGACACATTCCTATCTACGTTGAAGGGTAGCATGAATAGGAGAGGAGAGGAGAGAGAGAGAGAGAGATGCTTAGAGGATAGAGATGCCCTGCATAGTCCAACGAATTGCTTCCACTTCATTATGCATCCAGACATCAAGCTCGATGGCTATACGCTAAGATTTTACATATAATGGTAGAGATATGTACATGGAAACGAACACACCGACAAACGTTTTTTTTTTTTTCCCTCGAGTGGGGTATCGTGTGCGAGCTGAGAGTAAAAATGTCCATGAAGAGTCCTAAAGGCGATGATATCATCGGATGAAAGTGTAAAGCACGTTTATATATATATATATATATATATATATATATTACGAGTATATATAGCTCAGTGATGTCTCATTTTACAGAGTTCTCGCGATGTCAGTGATGACGTACAAAATCCTAATGATTGAACAATCCGTTTATTTCTCGAGTTTTCGTAATATTCGACGATTTTGCGAATTTACTCATTCATCGTTTCGATCGAGACGATCTTATACTTGTTTTTTATTTTTTTTTTTTTTTTCTTAATTCGGATTTACAGTTGTTGGAAAAGTGCGTGCGTCACCTTTGAAAACAGAAGAGCTTCTCGATTCGCTGCTATTACGTGGCTCTGAATCGTTGATTATTATTCGTAATAAATTAGAAAGGACGTCTCTATACGCGGATGGAAATTCGTGACGTCCGATGACAAGAAATTTCGCTGTCGTACTCTCGTTCATGAAATCGAAAAAAAAAAAATAATAATAATAATAATAAAATAAAATGGATTTATGAGACTCGGTCAAAATTCAATGGGAAAAAGTTTCGTATTTCTCGTCGAATTGTCTTGAACTTGGTCGCGTTTTATTTGTCAATTCACATGATTTTTATTTTTTTTTTTTACTCACAAAAATTTCTCGTTGCATTTTATTTTGAATAATCAGACATCTGTTGAATGATCGAATCGTAACTTATAACTAACGGAGTGAAGGGTATTTTGACATCAATTTTTATATAAGCTGATCGTAAAGAAATTCAAATACGTGCGTTTTGATTTGAATGGAGCAAACACATTTTCAACCGAATGAGAAATTCAGAAAAACTGACTACCGATCAGCAGATCGATGACTCTTAACGCGCAGAGCCAGTAACCAGCTGAGCGGTCACCCATCCAAGTATCGGATGCTGATTAGCTGCTCAGCTTGAGTAATCGCCCCGAAGCCATTCACCGATCGCCGACTCATCGTTGTCGATTTGAAATATTCAATTTATAATGTTCGGTGAATCAATCGTATCATTTGTACGTAACGTAATCGGCCATAAGAACAATGTATGTGTGAGTAAATGCATAAAATATTCGTTAATGTACTCTCGGGGTCGTCTAGCAAAGAGAATGAAGTACAAAAGGGTAATTCAGCGTGGTAACGTATACAATATGGTGTGCATTACATTTGCTTAGCCGCAATTTCCTTTTTTTTTTTTTACTTTTTTTTTTTATTTTTTATTGTCGTTTCTTTTTCCGCACTCTTTCTCTCTTCCCCCCGTCGTCCTCTTTCTCTTCTGATACATATGTACGTCTCTCCGGTTGGTCATACTTGCACCATTCTTGACTGAAGTCTAACGACCTCTAAAATCAATGGTGATACGCGAGCGAGGACGGTACGACGACCTGTGCAATTTTATAATAATAAAAATACTGACCGTCGAGCTGTTTGTGTGTTGTATCTCGCATACACAGAGTCGAGGAGAGAGACACTTCGTAATATCGTAACGCGGCTACACTCGCTCGACGCAATATCTCGAACTCTTCCGTATTTGAAAGAACGTTATGTTTATTAACCGTCGATAACGCAGTTACCTTTGGCGGTTGTAAAACCAATAATTATTGCTGTTTCTCAATGATTATATTTATTTTTTTTTCTTGAAGGTATATAAAATAAATCTTTGATTCAGGATCGAAAATCGAATCGAAATCACTTTTATTACGCGCGTTCTTTTTTCATTTGAGCATATCGCCTTAACGGTTGGAAATAGGACAAAAAGGCAAAGGACCAATCTTGTAGGGGATAAAATTTGCTACAAAAAAGTTCTTAAACACATTTTTCTATTTTCGGTGCTTTAGGCCCGATACGGCGATAAAAAAAATATGGTTTTCGAGTCTCGTTCGTACAGTTGATCTCGAGAAATATTTTTCATCCGCTCTAGAGACTGAAGTACTGACGATAGGGAAATTCTACCGGGGACTTTCTTGTAGGAAATTTTATGCTTTACAATAATGGTCTTGAGAACTTTTTTCTCTTTCCAACCGTTTTGAGAGCAGATGCGACAGAAGAACGGCTTGATTTTAACTTCGTTTATTATCGACTCATCAAGAGAATATTAAAAAATGTTATTTCATTTTTTATTGACGATCAATTCGATTCTCAGCTCGAGTTTACATTCCGTAACATTCGTTCTGTGACTCTGTGGATAAATATGCTTCGAAAAAAATTCATTATTCAATTCGATTTTTCGTATCTAAATCGAGTCACTTTCAGCTCACAATATTTCAAACGCGATCAAAACTTTTTTCGATATTTTTACAATCACCGAGTATAATATTTCGTTATTTCGTCACCCGACACGATCGAGCATTCAAAATATTCTGAGTTTTTTTTTTTTTCTCACAGATTTGATAAATTTACATTCAAACGCCCACCATGCAACAAACAGCCTTCGGATCTGAAGGAGCCAACTGGCCAGGTACGCGACAAGATGTTACAGCCATGGGGAGGCCCAAAATGTACGAACCGCTGCCAATAACGAGACCGCCCATGCCCGGAGTTCACAGCGCTGCTCCATCCGCACCACCAGGTAAATTGAATCAATGTTTTAATTGAAAAAAAAATTTATATTTCCTGAACAACGGCCCTCCGTTTTTGTTTGTACTAAAAAAAAGTTCTTTGGTGAACTGTTTCCAGAATTAAAACTACGAGAAACACTATTTCATGATAAACGACACTGCCTAGCGAACACAGCTTGGATCATTTTCGTAACTTTGATGTAAAATTTACGAGCTTGTGTAAAGCTTACATAAAAATTAGAAAAATCATCCAAACGTGAGTTGCTGGCTGTTTTTCAAATGATGATTATTTTAATCTTTTTGTTCACTTATTCAAATGTTTAAAAGAATTTTTTTTTTATTCATCTGCAGGTAGTGAAATTATGAAAATATTTTGGAGACTCCGATGGAGTCTGATAAGACTCGTGACCTTCTTTTGAATAAAATTTATGATGATAGTGAAATCCTGAGAACTTTTGTCCCCGTTTCCGGAGCAAATGGAACTGAGACTTTGGATAGGAACGCCGATTTTTCGCCTCAAAAAACAAGGATTAAATGCAGCGATCATTGTTTCAAAAACTCGTTCGTTACTGAGTTTTCGATATAAATTGAAAAAATTGTTGGCCACCGAAAACGAATGGGACAATATTGGTTTTGAAAGAATTTCGGTGGTTTTACTCTGAATATTGCGACACGAAATTCGCCTACTTTTTCGAATAACAGCACATCTGGGCAAAGCTACAAAAGTAGGAAAGAAAAACAAAGCAATTGAAAAAATAAGCCTCGTAGGTCCCTCGCACGGTTCAGTAACGACTGTCATACAGCACATGTTTTTGTCTAATTTATCTACGTAGAGAGTTCTTCGCTGGGCCTTATCAGACTGTTCAAACACGAGATACGAGAGACCGCAAGACACGTACTTTCCTTTTGAGCGAGAGAAGCATTAAAATTTTTCGTCGTTTCGTCTCATTAGTATACACGATTGATACGCGATCGTCCCATCGTTCGAGGGCTACATTTTACTGGCGGTTTTGAGCCGTGCCACATTTTACTGTCGGTTTTGAGCTGTGCTAGAAAAATAGACAGGCCAAGTGAAACTTTCGAAAAATTGCAGTCAGTGAGTGCATCTGACAAATCGTGAAAATAATAATTTCATCGAAAGACTCGAATCCATTTATTTCAAATAATTGAAACTTCAAAATTTAAATTCTTCAAAAGAAAAAAAAACCAGGAGCAAAGCCTCAAAAGTGAAGCAATTTCGAGAGCCTGAGAAGCGCACAATTCTCTTCAGAATTAATACATTTCGTGAAATAATTCAGTGCGGATGAGTCGAATGAATTGGAAGGCTGAATCGAGATTGAAATTGATGAAAATTGAAGCAAATATCGGAAAATATTGAATATTTTCAATAGATCGAAATATTTCAATAAAAATCATTGGCATTTTCAGAAAAATTGAAAATGTTAATATAATGTTACAAATAATAATGAAAAGAGTGTCGAAACCGCGATAATTATAAGGAAAGAAGATAAGCACAATGCTCCGGAGCCACGCAGTACGCTATATTAGAAAAGTTTATTGCTCATAGTTCGAACGAATTGGAACGGTGAATTAAAATTGGAAGTAGATAGAATAATCGATGTTATTGTGAGCGTGAAACTTTGACATTAATGTGCTTTGGCCTCGTGCGATTGGATAGTACTCGTATGTTACGATTGTACGACGAGGAGGAGAGTCGAGGGTCGAAGGAAGAGCTCTATAACACGCGGAGCATTATTATCTGTTCGTGTCACTGGAGTCGTACAACGGCTCAGAAGCGAAATGCACTCTCGGTTGTCTCGAGTGTCCGTTATTCATCGCGTTATAGCGTTTCTCTATGAGAACACACCTTCAAGAATAAAGAATGTATTCACTTATCAGATAAAAAAAATATAAATCAAATGATAAGAGATTTATATCGTTCGATTGAGGCGAATAAACTAATTAAACTCACAGCACATACATTTTAGCTTATTATCGCCAGACTGATTTTCTTCTCGATCAATGATTTTTATCACTCGATTTGAACGACCAAAATATTCGATATACGTTCGTACGTACTTGCAAAATTTCGAGTTTATTATTTCGACGAAGGTCTCGGTCAAGTGATCTTTATTCCACTAATGAAATATACGAATTTTTAAAAAATCTGATAAGTCTTTCCAACGTCAAATTGTCTCAGAGCTCTCAAATACTTCGATGATTAATGGATTCGCACACTTTTGTGTTCGTCACTAAAAAAAAAATAGCAATACAAGGAGTCATCGAGCGATGGCATACGCAGCGCCAGGTGCCAAAAAAGGAAACTAAAATTCTATTTTACCGGATTTCGTCGCGAATTTTATGATTACGCGAATATAAAAAATATCAAAAAATCCGGTTTAATCACCCGGTTCCGGCTGTGCTCCCTTTTCGGAGATCAGATATCTTTTATCAACACAATAAATTAACAAAAATACAAGGCGCTTTGCTCGCGCCATAACAGCTTTTTCGCCAGTCACAAATAATTATTTTATTACAAATTGTACACACATTCGTCACAACTGAAGAGACCAGAGCCGGATTCACGCCACTTCCTTGCACATTACCAAATTTATTTATTGCTATTTCAATAAAAACTCACGGAAAAATCCGGTAAAATACACACGAGGCGTCTGACGTGTGTCAGCGACTATATTTGTACTATATATAGATATATTTTACTATGAGAGGCGCCATCGTCGATTTTGAGTTGGTCACGTGAGCTCGATGACTCTTAATTCTATTTTTAGAGATAAAATCGAGAATGTGCCATAATCAGCGAAAATTTGCAGTTTAATTTGGAATATATTTTTGTTTTGAAAAATTCAGTCATGGCATTGGATTGAAAGTAACGTGCACGAAGGTCTGCTTTCAAACTAATTAAACGAGAATCAGTGGAAACAGATCGAGTAGGCAATACACATTTTTCAATTTAAACGACAAATCATTTTTTCTGTTCCAACGTGACTGTAGAATATTGATAAGAAGCTTTTATCTCGTGCGTGCTAAATAGACAGGCTTATTGATATTTACCAGTTCACTTGCCGGAACGATAGATCGCTCTCTCGTGACATTTCAAACAAGGCAATTAATATTGTGAAGATAAATTGTTATCGAAAATCGAAATTTGACAAAATGCTTGTTTTTTTTTTATCAATCACAACTTCGTTATCGAGTAATCGAACTAGCAAAACATCCAAAAATAACTATTTCGATAAATCGGTCTTCTAATATTTCTTGAAAACGTGTGATTGCTCCTGATTTCAAGTATCGATTAGATATTTTCGCAACAACAAAAACCTCGATAAAGTAGTCGAAAAAAAGGGAATCTGTGCATTCCAACAACAACAAAAAAAATGCCAACAACGAACGCAGCTAAGCTCTTAATCGTGTATTCAAAGATTACCTTAAGAAGATTAACGAATATGAATTGAAGTCGAGGCTGAAGGAGCGACAAAAATATCATATTAATTGTGAACGCAACAAATTGTTGAAATATTTATCCACTTTGTGGTATCATTTCAAACGCAAGTATTCAACGCGATTAAACGACGTTAAATGTGAAATCATTTGCATAATCTCTTTCCAAACTGTGCAATGATTTAATGAAGCGAATGAAAAAATGAGAAGAGCTGCAGGCAAATCAGAGTCGAGATATACGAGAGTTGATCAATATTCGGTGGGATTCTCACTACGAATTTATGTATCAATGTGCTTGGGTCAAAGTTTAAATAATCCGAAGATTGACGACTTGTCAACTGCAGGGAGATAGGAGTAAAGAAAGTACGAATAATAGCTATAAATACGAAGAGAAAAGGAGGGGGATCAAAGAATCTTAAAACGTTGACAACGAGGGATGATGGAAGGAAGAAGAAGACGAAGAAGAAGAGGAACGGTGCATGTCAGAGTGTCACAAATCCTCGTTGATTACATCCGAGAGAAGTGATAGAGTATAACGATCGGGGTTACGAGACGAGAGAGCGAAAACAGTTGGTCGGTACAAGAGGAGCAGTCTCAAGCACGAGAAGAGTGTTCTTCGGCTCTCTTCAGAGCGAAGTGTATTAAAAAGAATATTTCGCGAAACCCGAGAAGATTTTTGTGTCTCTCGTGATAAAAGCCTTACGAGAGCGAGGAATTAACATTAATTCGTTTTAATTCGAGCTCAGGCCGTGACGAAGAGAACGGAAACGAGTGGGTGATCCTCAATTCGATCACGTGTGCTGTAATCGTGCAGTGTACTTTGAGGAATTCAACTACGAATTCGTTCTATCAAACATTATCTTTTCCTCCTTAAGACACTTTGGGAATCGTTCAATTTTCCAATCAGATTATGGTTTTTTTTTTTATATTACAAGTGAGAAATCGATTTATTTTCTGATAAAACCTGTTTCAACCGTCGTTTCAACGGTTCCAGTGTGAAATTATGTCAAAAAATTATTTTTTAAAGAAGAAAATAGAACCGAAATTATGATCCGGAAGATGCGAATAAATTCAAACTTTTTTTTCTCCATCGATTCTCGATCGTCAGTCGAGAATTACAAAGAGGACTCCGAGTGAGGAAGATACGTCAAACGAGATATATTAATTCTCATTGAATTGATGACTTCCGGTTGCCAATATCGGACGCGTCTGCTCGCCTAATTGGGATAATTACTATGCATAACTGCATGCCCACCCTAAATAAGAACGGCTCAGACGAGTAAACGGAAAAAGAACATTTGCAATGTGAAAAACACCGTTAGATCAAGGATTTTTTGAAATTTAATGAATTCGAGAACATCTATCTGAAATTTTTCAATTCTTTTCCTGTCAAAGTGTTGTTTTTCTATTTAAAAAAAAAAAAAAATTATTGTTACACCAAATTGTGAAAACTTTTTGACAAACAACGATAAAATCAAATTTATGATTTTAAATCATCCGCCCGGATCCCTCCCTCTGGATATTGGATTCACCGACCTTTTCGAAGAATTTATCGGAAACAAAATAATCGATGGCGAAATAATCGAAGATAGAAAAGTTCGATACCCGAAACGATTGAATTTGTCCGATATGGATTCATTAAAATCCGTCTCGGAACGGACCTCTTTAATAAATAATCACGAACGAGTTATGGACTCTGAATACTTCGAGATTTCATGGAGACTTCGTATTGAATGGCTGCGTAGACGTGTCGTTCATTTTATACGTGAGACCACTAAGAAATACAGAAAGAAGAAGGAGTACATGAGATTTCTCACTGCCGAGGAAAAAAGGTTGAGAAAACCGTATTTTTTTTTCATATAACATTTCGTCAATATTCATAACGACGTGCAGGAAGTGTGGACGTTTTCATAAATCAACAAAACATTCATATTCGCCTTTCAAATAATCAATATTTCAGTTTTATTTGCCAGTTTTCTAAAAACAACTATGATTTTCAGCTTCTACTGGTTTGAAATTTAATATTTTCATCATTTTTCTCTTTTTTTTCATCCTGAACACAAAACTAGCAACAATTTTCATTTGAAATTGCAAGAGAAATTTCGAAATTGGCTAAAACAATGGGCCAGTTCATTATTTCATCATTTTATAAAAATATTCAATTCGAGTTTGTCTTCTAGACATTTTATAAGAAAAAAAGAACCCTGCGCAAACTCGCAATTGCTTAGAAAAAGAGTTTAAAACGAGTAATTGATGAATTCATTTTTCAATTAACCAATAATTTATTGAGCTTGCTGCAGTGGCAATCCAAGTTTCAACGATTTGCACATTGCTGTACAATTTAATCTACATTTTGTTTTTTTTTTTTCCTTTCAGTTCGGTATGAATTTACGATGATTAATGTACTTTCGGAAAAAAAAAAAAAAATAACTTTATGTCGAGTGGAAATTAACGAAAGGATCGACGTACTATATAATCTTACTTTGAATAAAATTAATTGACACTGATTGTGGATTATCTACTGAATGATTGCCTTATTTTTCTCGCCTCTGCGAACATCACGTATGCAGAGACATTCGGAATGGAATATTTCTTGTTAAACTTTTCCTAACCGTTCGTCCTCAGAGGCCTTCTGAAATTGATGAAAATTTCTATTTATCTGTAGAACCAAAATTTAACGTTTTTCTGAATTCAGAATATTCTCACTGCACCGATATTTTCCAAAATGAATTGGTTAAAACTGTTTGAAAAGTGGGCTGAAATTGAATTTTATTTTACAGCTCCATTTTTTGTCAGTAATAATAAAGATAAACTTGGAATAATTTAAAAAATGTCAGTCGTACTTGTAATTTTAATGGAGTCAGGAAAATTAATTAATTTCAATATTGAATGAAACATTAATTAATTTTTTTTTCTATTATTCGACAGGTGGTTGGCAAATGCCGAATACGACATCTCAACCAGGGTTGGAATCCCTTATGCACCTTGATAATATATTCATTGATCAACACTTGGAAAAACTCGAAAGTTAGTACATCATTCGAGGGCAGTAAAAATTCGAATTTTTTTCGCAGTAATAAAACCGAGAAAAATCAAAACTATTTTGGAGTTCAGAATAGAAGATTATTTCGTCAAATGAAATATTGATAAATGTGTAGATTTTTTGATATGTTCGTCATTATTTCGTTGGTGAAAATTAAGTTTTATATGATGATATTAGTTCGTTGAAAATTTCTGTCGAATCCTAGTCTTATGGATTCGTAATTTCAACAATTATACGAACAGAAATGATGAAGTATGTTTTCTTATAAATTGTTTTCTTATATTCGCAGTTTTGACTGGTTTTCACGGGAAGAACAAGTACACAATTATGAACGCTTTCGGTCAGCCGCTTTTTCACATGAGAGAAGAATCGTCGGCTCTAAACCGGATGTGCTGCGGTAGCATACGTGAATTCAAGATCAAAGTTTACGACAATTCAGGACAAGAAGTATTTCGTCTTGAAAGTCCCATGGATTGCTCCTCTGCAGTGAGATTTTTACAAAAATTTGTTTTTTTAATCAACTTCGGATCAATCGATTCGATCAAATATTGAATAAAAAAAAAAAAACGATTTTCGCTAAATTTCGTAATCAAATTCAGTAACAATAACAGTAAAAATAGAATACATCTTTTTTTTTACGAAAATCATTGATTTTTCAAGTCTTTACTAGCAAAGGAATGATAAAATTAGTAAAAATTGAATAAAAATTTTTCACGAAAATTCCTTACTTCTTAAGTTCGAAAAGACTCAAAGTTTCAGTGAGAAAATAATTCTTCCGAAGTTGGTGTCATATGATAACCGATCACTATATTCAATTGTTTTGTGTTTCTTATTTCCAGAAAATTGATGTATACGTGGGTGATAGATTCATCGGATGGATGAAACAGAATTACTGTGCGCTTCGTGCGAAAGTCAAGATTGAGAATTCACAAGGAATACCGTTGTTCCGAGTAGAGGGGCCTTGCTGTGCATGCGTTTGTTTCTCGTCACTCGAGTACCAGGTAAACTTTACCTCGACGGTTATACGTTAAACAATACTAAGCAGATGCAGGAAATGACGAGAAAAAATAAAAGAAATTCGTGTTTTTTTAAAGCTCAAATCTTGATCGGTATAATCTGCAAAGTATTCAATTTTTAACGTAATTTTCAACGCACCAAAGTGTGCAGGATCGTGAAATAAATTCATTTATCAAAAGGAATCCCCGCTGATTCGAACGTATAAAAAGCATAGTGAAATGGAAAAAAAAAAAGTAATTTGTTTCAATATTCTACGAAGCAAACTATCGTAAGGGAAAAAGTTTTCAAAGAAGCAGCGGCTGATCAGGAATGACACTTTCCTTTTATTTCCCAAAAAGTTTACTTTAAATTTGATTTGACACTTATATATCATCAACGAGTCAAATCCCTAAAGATTATCGACACTGTTTAAAAATGAGAATAAAGTATGGAAAATAAGCACTATTCATTGAGATGCAAAAATGCTCGTCCACGAATTCGTTCTTAGACTTGTGAAAATATTTTGAGGTCTTCTGGCTTATTTCAATTAATAAACGAATACGATAAACGAGAATATTTCTTGGCACTACTCAGGCTCAAAATCTCGATGGTGTGTCGATATTACGATGGAACGTTGAAATTTTATTAATAGACTACGAGAGCACAGCTCTCAAAGAATATTTAAACGTTGTTTGTATAGCGCGCTTACAAGGGCTTTTATAACACGATATCTTCTCCATACTCGGGCTTCTGTTCTACTTTTCTTTAACGATCGAAACTTTTCAATGTATAACGTTAACACGTACCCTGTTTTATATATACACGTACCGGCATCAAGCTCCGATGAATTTTACGATACGGAAGATTGAACTTCGTGCATCAACTCCCCAAACCCAAAAGTATTCTCAATCTGGCAAACAATATATTCATAAAAGAGACAATACTAAATAAATCAATGACCCGATTATGTATTCATCGAAAAATAAAAATAAAAAAAATAAGGTAAATTTTTTCATTTGAGAAGGTAAATCGTCGTATACGTTTAACCAATTAAATTGAATTTAAATGAATTCGGTAATAAGTAAAGAAAAAAAAACTCAAATGTGTTTTCATACCGACAGATGATTTATATGTGAAAAAATTGAGAGGCGAATCCACCAAAAATGAGCTATTTTAATGAATTTTATTTTCAGACAGTTTAACTTTATTTTGGTTTTAAAAAATGGGTTATAAACAAAATCGGAATATTTTACAGGTGTTCACGGCTGATAGATCCCGCCAAATTGGAGTTATTTCAAGAGAATGGCCAGGCTTGGCTCGAGAACTGTTCACTAGGGCTGATGTTTTTGGTCTTTCGTTTCCAAGGGATCTCGACGTTCATCAAAAAGTTCTTTTGATCGGATCCGCCATTCTTATCGTGAGTGCTGAAGATTTTTTATCAGAACGCTAATTCAATAACGCCAATAGTATAAAAATATTGATGAATTTATTTTGCTTTCAATATTTTCCAAATTTAGTGTCTTTCAAGATAGTTGTGACTTCGATTTGAAATGAAATATGAAAAAATCCTTTGAAATTGCTTCGAATAAATGTAAATATATACAAAATTAACTGAAAGATTGACTTTGTTCCAGGATTTCGCATTTCACGAAAATCAGTGATGAAGATCTAACCGTCAGAAATAAGATGATAGTATAATTATAGTAAATAAGTCAATTAAAACTATACGTCGCCGTACCTTCTGCTGTTTTATCAAAAGATTCGGTTGAGTCTCGAGACAAGTACATTATAACAGCTCTCTGCTGACCCGAGGCTCGCCGAGTTAATATTATAAGGGTATCCTCGATGACGTTACGTTAAACAAAACCAAGTTCGTCATTTCTAGGAATTATTTTTACAGCTATACCGTAAGAAAGAAAATCAGAAGAATCTCCGAGACTCTGATTTCTGCACACAAATTGTTCAATCTCGGAGCACAGAGTTTTATTTTATGATGATTGAGATTGTTATGTTATGCCAATGATAGTCGGAAGGAAAAATTTCTTCCCTCAGGATCTGTTTCATCAGTCGAGAAGACCCTCGACTTATATTTTTATGCCAGTATATTACAAATATTTTGATGTACACAATATAATATTTCATAAAAATATATTCGTTATACTGGCATTACAAATATTACAAATATTTTGATACTGACGATACTCAAATCGAGAGTCATAATAATCGATACAGTAATGCCAGTAAAATCGTGATTTTTCTAGATTCTATTTAGTATTCAAGTTCCATTAGTTTTGTTAAATTTCAACAAAATTTTCATTTGTCGATGTTCAACAATAACAGTTCTCGATTGAAAACTTGATTCCGAAATATACGTAACGAAACATCGTACGTAAAAAAAAAAACACTTGCAATAACGATGTACGAGTAATTACATGAAAATGGTAGGAAAGTTGGAGCAAGACATTTTTTTAAGTTATTGAATTGAAATTTGATTTTTCACCAAAAAAAAGAATTTCCGAGTTTAAATGCTTTTTTACGAATTTTGGTCAATTCTAATGTCTCTTCAAATATTTTCAAGTTGACTTAGCATCAATGCACCGTGCAATTTTATTTTTTATCCATTTTCAAATAGAAATCAAGTGAATTCTCTATAAAATTTCTCATCACATTCGATAATTTTCACTGAGTGCTCCATTATTTTTACCGAAGAAATGAAAAATCCTGCTTATTTCAACGTGCCTTGAACTATTGAAAAAAAACTTCATAATTATTAAATAATGAAAACTGTTTTATCCGCGGTTTCCACCTTCGGTGTATCGACATTCGTTTTTCATTTTTTTCGTGAACTCTGTATAAGCAGAATTTCATCACAATTCGCTCATCTATTTTATAAATGAAATATTGTCGATATTTGGAAACGAAATTGAGAGCAAATACTCACTTTCTTGTGCAGATCTGAAAAACAAGGTCAATATATTTTTATATTCGTTGTAATTGGAAAATTGAATGATGCTCATAGATATTTTGATTCGGATCCAACGAATCATAACTTCTTGTCTCAATCATATTTTTCAGTGACATACTTATACATATTCTGAAAAACTACCGCATACAATAACGAAGAAGCATACCGATAGAAATATACGATTGCCGAAACTGTCGCTACAATTTTTCGATGTCAATTTTCATAGTCAAGTAATGGTTTTGAATGTTTATTCGATTGTGATTGAGTGCGATTCGTTTATTCGAAAATGCCACATAGATTTCGATGTACCAATACTCGTTCAATCGACTCAAACGTAAAGTTAAAAAAAGAGTTTTTCTTATAAATTTCTTCCTTTCAAGTCACGAACACACAAACTGCTGTCCAGCAAGCATAATAATAATTAATTGTGTTCAGGATCACTTGTAAATGAGATCATTATTTTTTTGGATAACAATGAAAAATGCCATTTTCATACAATTTTTTATATCACTTGCAAGTGAACCACTTCTGAACTGTCCTCTTATGTTTTCTCATAACTTTTTATATGGGCATTGAAGATTCAGTCTTCAAATGATACGATAGAAAATATAAATACCGTTGATCCTCATTATTTGATAGATTTATAAAAGACTCAGATATACGAAACGTACACTGTAAGTTACGATTATAAGACGTATTTTCGAATTGAAATTTTTCTCTGAAGTGCGCCTATATTATGAAACTCATTTTTGTAGTAATATGTACTGTCAAAATCGATCAATTTTGTGAAATATATTATCTAAAAATATTTACGTGCAAATTTGTTTTGAACATTTTATTGAGCAGAAAGATAAATGTAAATTGTTAACCAAAAAGTCATCCTGCCCGCATCTCTGAACGAAATAATACTCCGTTTTATTGTATACTTCAACAATTGAATTGTTGATCAATATTTTTTTAGCCGCGAGTCTCTGAGTTCGTTGAAATTTTTGTATTTGGGAGAGCATTCGAAATCAAGAGACAAATATTTTTATCGACGGAAATACGGTTTTAAGGGATAAAACCACTCTGTAGAATAAGGTGTGTCCAGAGGTGGTTATGCAATTCCGCCTTTTTTGAATGAAAGTAAAAAACAGATGAATGCAGAGTCGTTCATCTTAATTTTCTTCGTCGTGCACGTGGTTAACTTTTTATGAGTGGCTAAGGAAGATTGTAAAAGTGAAAATTTGTAAATTGATCAAAATGATGAAAAGTATTACGAAAGAAACTCGTAATGAGATAATACTAACGAAGGAAAACGAGAGGGATATTAAAAAATGCATATAACTCGCTTCGGGTGTATGTCTTTTACTTTATTCGTGTTCTAAAATTTGCATTCGATACAATCAGGTTGTTGATTATTCGTTTGTTTCTGTCTTCATTTTACGTATCACGTTACAATATCAACTTAGAGGAAAATATTTCATCCTTGCGTATGTTCTTGATTTACATCGGAGAATTATTTATCCTTCTTGAATTGGGTACAAAACGAAAAAATCGAGGACTAATACGATACGGTAATATTGGGACCGAAAGAAAAAAGTATTTATCTGACAATTCGACGGTTCTTTCGTCTTGACTAAAGAATCGCTAGCCTGTTGCTGCTTTGTTGTCTCTGTTGTTACGTATTTTAGTTAACTCGTGTTGTTAATACTCTTTAATAATCTCGTTACAACTACATCCTCATTAAATTCCTAAGTGACAAAAGACACCCAATATTTTCGTGTTCGTGTGTGTGTGTGTATTGTTTTAAAATTATGATCCGAACAATTATCTTTCACGTAACAATTGGTGTTTATTCATTATTTTCTTTTATTTTTGTATAATCACCGTGAGAGAAAAATCACAATTTTTATTCAACATTTTTTGGGTTTTTTATTCCGTTGGAAAGGATCCGAGGGTAGTGATGATGCGGTGGCAGCACTAGAGCGGTAATGTGGATGAGCAACGAGTGGAAAAAAAAAGCCTTAAATTATCGTCGATAATCAAAACTTATTTATTGTTTTTATGCTTTTTTCAAATAACTAACAACCGAAAATAAAAGAATAAAAGCAAGGATTAAATACACCGAGTACAAGAGTCCGTGTGATCAGCTGGACAACCAAAAAAGCACAAAATCTTGTGGCCCTTGGATTTGCTCGAAAGATAAACGAAACAAAAGACAAAAAATAATACAATCATTTGAAAAGAAAATGATGAAAAAAGAACTGTAATGGAGGGCAAAGAAAGAAGCAAACAGAACAATAAAAATACTGACGATAAACTATATGCACGGTTTTCACGATAGAAACAATAAGATTTGCTCTCTCTCTCTCTGCAATGTAAAATTCTCATGAATCTTTCGATGTTCGCTTCTTTATTTAATCCTCAACACTTCCTCCGTAGTTGTTTTCATTTCTTTTGCCTTTTTCGCCTCACAATTATTTGGTATACGCTAATAAAAAGGAACTTGTCAAACTTTGATGTAGGGATTAGTATGACTCAAGTGTTTGAAAAAATCACATTTGGGGAAAAAAGTTGTTTGTTGTTTCAGGGAGAAAAGGGGGGCTTTTGATGAACATTCGTAATACGAGATCGTAACTTTTTACAGTTCTTTCTCGATCTTGATGAGTTCGGCGATACCGTCGTGCATTTCCTTGACGGCCTGGTACTCGGTAAGACCGAGACGTCGCTTGTTGGAAATGTCGTAAATACCGCCCTCGGCTTCGGTGTGCTCGCCGCGCGTGCCACGAACTTGGAGATTGAACTTGGAAGCGACCTCCTCGAGCTTGGCCTTGTTCGCAGCGAGTTTCGGTACTTTGATGTGCACCGAAGCACGCACCGTTGTGCCGAGATTCGTTGGGCAGAAAGTCAAAAATCCAAAACGATCGTTGTGCGAGAATGGTATTCTCTTCTCAATGTCGTTTACGGCGGTTACGAGACGACGGTATACCTGGCCAAGATCACCACCCATTTGCATCGAAATAATACGCAAATGATCTTCCTCGTTGCACCATACGAGGAATGTCTTAGCATCGTTGTGGTAGATACCACGTCCGGTCGGCCAGAAACGACAAGCGTTCGCCGCTTGCAAGAAACGGTCACCCTCCTTGAAGAGGAAATGATCATCGATCAACTTCTGCTGCACTTCCTTGCTCATTCCCGTCAACGGGTAGAATGTACCCTTGAGCTCGCCTTCCAATCCCGACAACGTACTCGATACTTTATCCTCCATCTCCTTGTACTGGGCCTCCGTTAAGCAGGGGTTGAACGGATAACCCTCCATTGATCGTCCGCATCTGACACGCGTCGACACGATGTAATCACCCTGTTTATGGGATTTAAAAAATTCATTAATTTCACGTTTTTCTAATAAAGTTCGCCAAATAATTGATTTCTTTGTTGTTGGAACATAAATAAAAATGAATTTGGACTTTAATACTGTCCACGAAGTTTGTGCGGGTTTAAACTTTCTTAAGCCTGTTTTGAATAGTTTGCAGAGGAATTTGTTTCCCATCTCGACGAGGAAAATTTTCAACGGAATTACAAAAAAGTATAGAAATATATTTACTCAACAATCTGAATCGACGAATTGGAACAATTCTAACTTCCGTTTGATAATTTGAATTATTTTTCGTCCCAAGATCCATCATTCGCTTCGAATCCACAAAATTTTCAACGCACTTTTTCAAAAATATAAAACCAGACATTTCTGGCTTGACATTTTTTTATACTTACAGTCGGGTCAAGATTTCCAAGAGTATCGACATCACCAAAGTCCTTTGGTGGATGCTTATCAGTCTTCTTGAATCCCTGATGATAATCATCGATAATGGGGTCGAAGAGATCAGCGAAAACGGTGTAAGATTCGGCATCCGGAGCGTAAATACCAACGCCGGAGTCGTGATTCTCGAGACCTGATTGTATGACGTCAAGAAGGGTTGAGCCGAAAGAAGTTTTCTTCGTTTTCAGCTGATCGAACAATTCCCTCGTAAGATATTTCTTCAGAAGGGATTTGCTGTCGGAAGCAGCGAGCTTGGTGAAGCCGGCTTCCAATTTATCAAGAACTGCTTGGTCAACCATCTTGTTCTTACTGTAAAACAAAAAAGAAAAATAAAACATTTTCGTTAAATAAGAAATACAAAAAAAGAAACCAACTTTTATGGGATATTTTCAATAAATAGTTTTTCATTCTAAATTATTGTTTCGAGTCCGAGTAAAGCATTTCATTATTTTTTTTCAATTCTTTCATTGAATTTTATCATTTCATTCAATTGATTTATAATCATTTCATTCAATTGATTTATAATCATTTTATTGAGTTAATATTTTTTTAAGAGAATCGTGGCGAGGTTGACGAGTGGTCATTTCCCGTTGAAGACTCGGGGATGCACCTCGATGACTATAAATAGAATGATCACGAGGGAATATCCGCCCGAGGAAATGCGTGATACGGATTTCGATTGAACGTTTCGACTCCACATCCGTTTTGATTGTTACACGTGATTGGAGTTACTAAACTCGTCCGTTTTACTTGTTGCCTGCCTCGTACTGTTCATCACGCCGCTGTTAATATGCATGTATTTTCGTGGATGTGTACACATGTGAGCAATCGTGTACAGGATATTTCAGGAGGAATTGACAATTTCAAAAATGTCGTTGAATATGAATTTTGTTAGATAACTCTTTTCATCAATACGAATGATTGAGGGACGAGAAAAATTCTACTGATAACTCCAACACCGATTTAAAAAAGTAAATGTAACTTTATCAATTCGTTTTATCGAATTGTTCGTAGAAATACAATTATTTTTATGAATCTACAATCCTTACTTTTATGACGTCGTTGTGGAAAAATTTGAACTGTAGGGATTAGAGAAATTGATTAAAACGCAGCGATACACGAACCGAGTCCCGATTACTGCGACAAAAATAATCTACGAATTTTTTTTTCTTCTTTTAATCTACAAATTTTCCACAAAAAATAATAAAAAAAAAACTTGTCGCCGAAACATAAACGATTTTTTTCTTCGTTTTATTAGACTAAAAGAAATCTTTTTCTCACAGAATATCCTGTAGAAGTTTAAGTAACGTGCACGTGTTCGTATGTCTATATATCGCTACAAAATCGTTTTCAATTGAACGCGGTGATTTGTCTCATCTCGACTACTTACAATATTTGGGGATCGGCGGTAGCGAGGTGAGCGAGGGCACGACGAACGGAACCGGAAGGGCGTCTAGTGTGTCTCGTTAATTTGGCCGACAATTTTGATTCTATCAAAGCTTTTAGTACGAATCTCGAACGCGATATGACGTTCATCGTCGAGAGCTTTTTTTTTATCGAGAGGACTTGATGAAATTCCTGGGGGATAAAAGATTCAAGATGACAGTTTGGGGCAACGTAATTCTGCTTTTTTAAACGCTCGAGATCGCATCTGTTTGGGAAATTCGTAAGAGTTTGTTCGTATCAGTCGAAATTACGATTTGAAATTATTTTGTTTTTTTTTTTCTTTCGAATATTTATAAGAATAATTAATGTTCGGTGGTCTCGTTTTTTTTTTTAATTAAAAAAATTTTTTTATCGTAGTCGAACAAGTTCGAAATTTTATATCTCGGTTGTTACAACAATGAAACTTCGTTCCATTCCCGATTGGAAATTCGGACCGATATTGAATTATTCATAACGAGTTTTATCGAAATAATTGAATTCTATAGTTGCCAGAAAATTTCCGCAGCAGCACAGTTTCCAGTATTGAAAAAATAAAAAATAAAAAAATGTCCCTATGCATGATTCATTTCTGCAGATTATTCGTCGAGAAACGAAACCAAATTTTGTTCCACAGTCGACCCTGTACCGTGAAATTCGTATATGCTTGAATCCGCGGATGAATACGAGAAAAAAAAACACGATTATTCAATGCCTTTACGCGATAGGCGAGCGAAGTTCAAAGGAAAAATGTATTGTAGCCGAAAATTTGGATACAGCCAAAGATTCCACGACGTCACTACTTCGAATCCTCAATTTCCGCATCATTTAAAAGCCTCAACATTATTCCTTGGAATCGAAATTTATTTCCTTATTGTCAAAATGTGCGAGAAAACGACAGAAAAATTCATTTTCTTTAAGAAAAGTTTATTTTTCTTCAGGTGCACAAAACAGTTTTGCACTTTTTTTTTCATTATAATTTACATCGATTCCTGTCCCGGATTTAATTGTGGGAAAATATCGATAATACAATTCGATATTTCGGTTTTTCGACCGGTACAAAATCGAGTTTAAGATTCGCGCGCATTTTCGCACCTGCTGCAGAGTCGACGAGAGATTGAGGGGTAGGGGGGGGGGAAGATCAGGCTTATTAAATACTCATAGCTACGACGAGTAAAATAACAAGCGTTTCTACTGTATAGTCGAACGATTATTCGAACAATTTACTCATATACAAACGTGCACAACGTTGTATGTACTTTCTAAACTCGTAAAGTCTCAAGGTCTTTGCGTATACGTGGAGAGTTCAACCGAACGAGGAAATGAGTCTTGATCTCATGGTCGATGACGAGCCAAGGCTTGTTTGGTCCTGAACATGACACATCCGTTGCCTCACTGAAGATGAATAATCCCACAAAAATTCTGTTCAGGACATCAAAATAAGGCTTCGTTCTTGGTCGACATGAAACTACCAAAAAATAATTCCCCCCAAATTCGTTTAACCGATTTTAAAGAGTAACAAGTACGACTCAACGATCTAGAACCAAATTCTCAAGTTCGATGATGCATTTCGGTCTCAGATATTTCAAATCCTTTTTTTCTCTTCATAAAACAAATTCCGGAATATTCTTCATGAAAGAAAGATCGAAAATTTCGGTGATATGGATAAATAATAGTGACGATATGTTCACGCTAATTTCACACTTATTCCGGCGCACCATTCTGTCCTCGGAAAAGGTGATAGAGAAAACTCTAAACAGGAAGATGAGAGAAGAAAAAAAAAATACGTACTCGTCGGTGGAAGCGGTATCCTTTGATGTACATCCGCCCATTTTGTTGCGATTATACACGTATGTAGATATATATATATATATATATATAAATATATGTAATTTTCGTTGGTGCGTAAAAGCACGTAGAGAAAAGATAAAAAAATGTTTCTGATATCACTGAAAAATCGAATGTCTTTGTATTCGTACACTGACGATATTTCACCACTTAGTAAACTCGTGTATTTTGGCTACAGGTTAATTAATAGAAAAATTTACACTTTTGTGCGTATAATATTTCCGAGCTAATTGTGCGTTTTAAAAAATTTATTTATTATTATTTCTTTGGTAACAAATAAGTGGAGTAAACTTTGAAGAATGACAGTCGACTGTTCCTCGTGCCGGCTTCACGTTGTCGTGTCTGCCGGGAGAATCGTCAGGTTGTAGAGAGAACCGAAAGGGTTGAGCCCCGGGCTCGGGTGAAGGTCGCAGGGGAAAGCTCGTAGAAAGCGAGAGAGAGAAAACGAGATTGTGAGGGGGGGGGGGGGGGGGGGGGATTCGTTCGTAGTACGTTTTCGTCTGGTTATATTGGCACTACTACTGCAGTTATTTAGCCTCGTATAAGGTTGCACTGGCACGTACACGCAAACAGAGATTGGGAGGTTATAAGCGCGTGCGGGAAGAAAGGGTGTGTCGTGAGAGTTGGGGTTGCTCTAGCGCCGTGGTCCTCCGGGAGGAAGAGGGGGGGGGTTCCGGACACGATTTGCCCGGAACTCTCTCGCTCTACGCCGGCTTTTCTCTTCACTTTACACACAGAGTAAATTGCACCCTTAAGGGTATAAAAAAGGCAGACATATGAAGTTCGAGAGAAGATAAAAGAGTGAATGGAGACTCGATTGAATCGCGGAGAGCGAGTTTAACGGGTATTTAAAAACGATCGAAAAAAATACATTGGGAATCTATGGCAAAATGGATATATTTGACAGTTAAAAAATGGAAGATAACAAACGTTCGACGAGATACCTCTCCTGTGCGTCTAGGACAACTGTCACTTGTTACTTTTACAAAAATATTTACGTTTACGACGGATTTATAAAGTTTTATTAAGCCAAATAAAACAACAACGATCGAACTATTTATTTCATCCTTATTTCCTAGGCGCGATTTACTCGAGTTTCATTATAAATATTTATTATTATTATTATTTAATCATTTAGCACACTGACGGAGGACAAAAGTGAAGAAAGAAATTGGATTAAGGTATGCGCGCCGAGAGGGTTTGTTATTTTTTTTCTTTTTTTTTTTTGTTCGTCTTTCTTTATTGAGTGGATAATAATGAATTTTGTGATTTGTGGTGTGTGGTGATGTGAACACTACAGTCTCTACGCTATCACTAAGCGAGAGTAGGCATTCTGCGTGCCCGTGATCTCTCTCTCTCTCTCTCTCTCTCTCTCTCTCTCTCTCTTACTCTCACTATCATTCTCTCCCTCTTTTACTCTCTCTATCTCCCTCCCTCTCACTGTATCTTCAGCTCTCGCTCCATCTTCCTCGGCAACTCACGTACAGGAAGTTTATTGGTAGTATTGGTACGCTTCGTCCCTCTCTCGCTCTCTCTCTCTATTTCTCTCTCACCTACACACAACCCTCGACGCGTCCCCTACTCTCCTGACAAGGGTGGGGCACACCGGCGGCGCTTCATACGTCCGGCAGCAGCAGCAGCAGCAGCAGCCCAGCAGCAGCAACCAGGCAATACGCAAAGAGAAGGAAGGACGTCTGGTTCCTGCTTCTGCCGCTGTTCGCCGGTCGATAGCGCACGCAAACTATCTCTCTCTCTCTCTTCCTCGATTACTTATACATGTGTACACTCTCCATCTTTTTCTTCAACCCCTGCACGCATAAGCAACACTCACACATCACAACTTTCTCACCCCTCTCTCTTTCATCCAACGTCTAGCCTCGTTCATCGTCGCTTTCCCATCTTCCTGCACCGAAATTCACGTAGATTTTTCTCGCGCCCTTCATTCTTTCTTCCTCCTTCTCTCTCTCTCTCTCTCTCTCCCTTTTGCAACCCTCCCTTCCGTAAACTCGGCCTTTTTCCCTCTTAATTTGTCGACTTTCAGTAAAACACACACACACACACTCGTGCACTCGCAAATGGTTTGTCTTCGCCTCTTCATTTCCCACTCGTTTAACCCTCGCTCCTTTCACATCTTTGATTCACCCTCACTCGTCCCCCAGTTTCCACACATATACACTCTCCACCTTCCTCACTCTTTTGCCATTTCTCTCTCTCTCTCTCTCTTTCTCTCATTCTCTATCGCTCTTACTTTTCGCAGGAAAATTCACGGCGCTAAATTCGCACGAAAACTCCTGCGCAACTACCCCTTCGAACAATTTGTAAAAAGAGGAAAATAAAAATAATAAAAAAAAAAACCGCTGAAGCTAATGCTGATGCTGCACGCGCAGGTCTCTCCGGAAAAGAGCAACCGCCAGACCCGGCTCTCTTCACAATCCCTTTTTCCATCGCTTTTTTTTTTCTTTTTCACTTGGACCAAAAAATCAACGTCACGTCACGCGCACATGGGATTTCTCGGGCACCTCATTTTTAACCGAAACTTCAACCAGGTGTCGAAGGAAATTCGATCAAGACTCGAACGATTGCTGGGAAGGATTCGAAGAGCTTTTACATCGTCTTCAAAAGCTCCAAATGGGAAAACCATGTTTTTCTATACGACTCAGTCATAAACTAAAATTTTTTTTAGAAATCCAAATTTTTTTTTCAATTTTTTTTACGGAAATCGAGCATTTCTCACCTCAGGGTTCGACAAAGTACGGTCAAATCAAAGTTTCAGTGCACTGAGAAAAAAAAATTTGAAATTGTGGCGAACAAATTAAATTTGTTGATTAAACAAAACTTTTTTTTGATTCAACGATATTTTTGTCGTGGTGGAAAATTAAGTATTTGAATAAACCAAATTTCGTTTGGGTTAACAAATTTTATTTTGTTCGCCACGATTCGTTGAACAAACAAAAAAATTTGTTGAACCAACAGAAAATTTGTCGAACCAACAAAAAATTTGTTGAATTTCACAATTTCATTTTTCTCAGTGTGGAATTCGACTAAATAAAAATCATAGCGAATCTCTCCTTTGAGATTCAGGGGTTAAAATGCCTGCGATAAGAAAATATTTCAAGACCGAAAGGCTGGAAGGGGGGGGGGGGGGGGGGGGGGGGGAGGAAGGAGGATGGAGAGAAAATGTCAAAGTTGTGAATGAGAATAATCTCCGATCGCTTCCACACTTGCGAGCCTCTCCGGGTTATATCGCTGGTTCACAGCACGCGGGTGCTAACCCTCGTTTCGAACGAGCCCTCGAGGTCTGGCCTTCCCGTTATTCTTCCGCGTCAATGGATACTTAACGAAGGAGAAGGGTAAAAAGAAGAAAAAAAGAAATACAGAAAGAAGTAATAGAATGAGGCAGGGCGTAGAGTTTGCCTGCGGGAACGATCTCGAATTTGCACCTTCTCTGCGTCACCGTAAACCTTTCTCTATTTAATCTGCCCGCATCGCGTCATCTGACTTGTTGAGAAAGATAAAAAGGGGGAGGGGAGAGGAGGCTCATAAAAAATACATGAGAGATATCACGCACGATCTCTTTGACAAACAATTCTCGATGTGTCGTTTTTTACATTTCTCGCTTCGACGTGACACAGTTACGTTTATTTATTTCTTTTATTTTCTAACCAGCTTATCTAAACGCGCGCGGTAACATCCAATCAACGCTCTTCTCTCCTTCCCTTTTCTCGTCTCATATCGCATCGTAACGGTGATAATAATTACGATAAAGATCGAAATAAAAATTTGACAAAGATATTCGATCATGTTCCAGCATATTTTTCACTTTCTTTTTTTTTTTTTTTTCATTTTTTATTTTTAAAACTGAAAGAGAACTTATCGCTCGCAATATCTCTCTCCCGATTGTTCTCGATTCCGTCTAGTTCGATAAACACGTTAACGGATTCACATTCACGGACTGTTTCCACCGAACGATTCGTTCCTCGTCTAATCCCGATTAATATATGATCGATCGGAAAATCATGCGAAGGACATTGTGTTCCGCGAATCGACGGGACACCCGGTACATTTATTTCGGCGCGTTACCATGCACGCACTCTCACATCTCCGAAGCATATTTTTCACTTGTTTAAACAGTGGCTGCTTCGCAAGCTGTTAAATTGAGATCCGCGAGATGCGATAAATTTTATAGCCCGACGACATTTACTCGCACGAGCGAGCTTCCTCGTACGCGAAAAATCCCCCTCGTTCCTCGATTCCCCGATACGAGAGAAAATGACAGACCCTATTTTTATTATTTTTCATTTCAAAATTCTCCTACGATTTTATCTATACAACACGTGCATCAATTTTCATGCGTCAATCATCGAAACCTTATGCGAATCGTAAAGCAACCGAAAATTCAAAATTCCTTTTGTACTAACAATTTTCTAGCAGGAGCTTTGCCTTTTTTTCATCGAAATTTTCATCAAAGAATTTAAAATCGTTGATCCATTTTAACGAAAAATAAAAAAAGAAAGTTTCACTTTTTGGCACGAATCAATTGTCGACTACAAGAAACAAAAAAAAAAAACATTTCGAACTACGTCAAAAAATACAATTTTGATGCTCCGACCTTTGAAGATATCAGTGTGAAAAAATGAACGAACCGATCGGACCGAAATATCAGAGTAAAAAAAGTCACGATAAAAGTGAACGCGAATGAATTTTCGGCGATGAGTAGACGATCGAAAATGGTGCCAAAAAAAGGAGCTGATTATTGTGTCTGCGAATCACGAGCGAGTGTATCTATTTACACGAAACAGTTGATCACGTTCAACGACAAGTTAGAAAAGTCGATTTTTTTTTTTTTTTTTTTCTTATCGCGTCACCTAATCCCGATATCGTTATATAATCACGAAACCAGCGACAATAGTCTGCGGTAATTCGCTTATCGCGTTGTACCGAACTAAAATATAGGAGGAAGAATGGCACTCGTACAGTGAGCGAGGACGTTGAGTGCAAAAGTGACTTAGCATATGTCACGAGATGCGGAATTATCGTTGCCGATATTCAAAGACAAGAGACGGATCGTTTCCTGTCGTCATTAATAAATGTTTCATCATTTGTCGCTTCTATACTTCACCATTTCGTTACGAGTGAATATTCCAACCCTCATGAGGGTCTGGGCCCTCGATCCAGCAAAGGGAGAGACCAGAAACGTCCAAATGATATTAGTAGAAAAAAAAAAAAACTGTGGACTCATTCGGAAACGTTTTATTTGACGTTTAAAAATGAAGACACGAATTTAGACGGTACCGAAAAGCTCCAAAAACCATTTTTATTGGGATAAATATTGAAGTAGGATTAAAATCGCTGCGCAAAACTCCTGTCTGAATTAAAGTGTGTTCGCTCAACGTCGTTCATAATATAGCCCCCCCCCCCCTCTCTCTCTCTCTCTTCCTCTCTATTTGACATAACTCGACGACGACGACGACGACGACGAGGATGATGATCATTGGCGAGGAAATAACGTCATGAAATACCATTGTTCAGGGGACTATATATAGATCGAAAGAATACACACATCGATTAAGAGCAGTCGAGAAAGTCATAGCCTTCGTCACTTTAGAGGTTAAATCGTGAGAATTGCGCCCTTTTGGTTGCGAGAATGTTGTCAGACTGGTACAAGGCTTTTCTCGTAAAATCGATCATTTTGAATCGTCAGATTGTTGGATAATTCGAATAACTGAAAAATCGAGCGTTCTTTCAGGCTTTTGTACCGAATTTGAGGCGGTTGATTGATTTTTGTTTTTTTTTTTTTTTTTTTTTTTGCAAAAACGTCGATGATCCGTGGCGAGCATGGTCGATCGTTCCTAAATTTCGGGATTATTTTAAGGAGTTTCGGTACAAAAGGCAAAATGTTAAGAAATTAATGAAATTTGGTGATAATGTTCTTCAACATCAAGTACGAAAAGACAATTTTTTTCAAAATTTTCTTCTACTTAGTTATCGAGTAATTATGCATTAAAGCAGATTTCTTATGCCCGAAGTGTGTACCTATATATATGGAAACGCTATGCTTATACACGTGAACATTAGTCTTCAATTACTCGATAACTGTGTAGAAGAAAAATCTGAAAAAATTTGTATTGTCAAATTTGGCACTAAACGAATATGTTCGCCAAATTTTATAAAATTCTTAACTTTTTGAAATTTTTTGTGTTTTTAACATGATTTAGCATGGCAACATATCGCCTGTACCGAAACTCCTCAACGAAATTCGATATATTTTTCTAGAATTATCAAGATCCGAAAAAAAAAGTGAGAATTTTGATGAAAATTGAAACTGACGTTCGCGTTAGCGAAAAATATGAAAGAACATTCCTTTTTTTTTTTTCTTTTCTTTTTTCGCTTTTGATCAAACTGGCCTGTACTCTTGTTTCTGGGTGTGTCCGGCCGGTTCTCGCGTAGTCACGTTCCCCAGTTCAGAGTCTGAAGAGTCATGAGTCACCGAGAACGAAGTAAAAAAAAAAAAAAAGAGTAACAGCAAGAGTAGATCGAGGAATAAAGGAGCGAGAGAACGAAACGAGAAAAACGTGGTTAGAAACAGTGCGGAGTGGTTCGTCACTAATTTGTTGAAGGCGAAGGCTCCGAGTGGGAAAGCCGGCAGTTTAGATCAGGATTTGCACAAATGTGATCAACACGCTTAAAAAAAAAAAGAAGATGGAAGAACGAGAGCTTCGAAAAATGGTTCAAAAATGTTCGGAAGGAACAGGCTGAGCTGCTCGAGTTCGCCGAGCCACGAGATATGAGAATATTCTTCTTGACGTATAGCAATCATCCAAGTTTTACGAGCTGCAATTTGCCAAGGACGCGACAACGATCGGGGAAGCTTCTAATAATCGTAGGAAACGTGTATCGAGTCAAGAGAATGAAACTTTTAAAAAAGATTCCTCGAAATTCGTTGGCAACAAATTAATTTCGTGTTACTCTGTTATTATGCTCTATTCTCGTTTTTTTTTATTCTTCTTTTTATTTTTTTGCACAGCACAAAAGAATTGCTGTTCGTTTTCATCAGCGAGTAGCAGACTTCGGTAGTGATTTCTCGAGCTCGAGAGATCAGCCGAGAGCCAGAGAAAGAGCAAGACGAAGCAACCAATTGAGAGCAACGGGAATAGTGATTGTTTCATTTAATTTTTCACGCAACTCTTCACCGAACCGCAGATTAAGAGTTCGAATTACACACGGTGAGGTGGAAGGGGAAAGAGAAAACAAAGATATACCGAGAGTGTACCGGGTATGAGTGTATCTCGTTGCACGGGACGAAGAATTATTCGTATCTCGTTTCACCTGCTCCGACGATAGTCGTATTAGCGGCGAAAATACATATTTAAAAAAAAGAATGTTTCGTTATTTTGTTGTATCGTAGAACCGAGAGCACCCGAGGCCGTGCGAACGAATCGAGCCGGAACCGACAAGTGCGTTTTCACTTTCGATATTATTTTTTTTTTTTTTTAATTATTTCCTCTTCCGCTTGGGAAAGTCTCTTTTTCTTAGAGGTATCTCGACTATAGACATCGACGAGTAAATTCAGACTGCGAGTCTTCGAAAGCTTCTCGAGCCTGTAAGCTTTGCAATCGAATACTGAAAGCGTTTACTCGAGTGTCCAACTTCTCACGTTTCATCGATTGTTACGAAATTATAACGTCGAGATCGATTCCTTTCGCCTCTATTGTTTGTACGCAGCAACGAATAACTGTGTCGCCTTTCCGATCCCACCCGATGTAACCCTAGTTTCAAGTTATTTCTTTCGCCTGAGGACAATCTGCTTTAAAATACATATTTTTTTTCCTTAGGCTCAAACTTCACGAATTATAAAAGGTAAAACAATGAGAACAAAGAAATTGCCAGTGATTAATGCAGCCTCGAATATAACCTCGACACATACATTTTAAATTCACGAACACCACCAGTTCGGTTCACCTAATTCATCGAATTTCTTGAAAATATCAATTTGGAATATCTCTGCAGCTGCTGCTGTGGGAACAGCTCGTTACGAGCCAATCTGAGACTTCGGCTCAACATTTATTCGAATGTCCCTCGTACGATATCATGCTGCTAATGAGATCAAAGCTCTGGTGCACCCAGAGGACATTTCGACCGGTGTTTCACCTCGAGAACAAACACGACTCGACTCAATGTCTGGCAACATGTCTGATGTGTATATAGACAATGAAGATAAAAATACTTTGTACACCTTTAAATTAGGCTGGTTTAGATCGTCCCAATACTTTGTATCAAAGAATTTATTGCTAAGAGAACTTTGTTTTTCGAGGCGAGATACTTCTCATCAGGAATTCATCTCAATCGACTCAATTTCATATTTTAGCTCGATTTTTTTTCTTCAATAGCACGTTGTGAAACGATCGTTAATGGTGAAGCTTTTTTTTCGTGAAATTTAACCACGAAATTCTTGAATGTCTCGATGCTTATGGAAGCGTAGGAATTTAAAATATCGTCGATCAAAATTGCGGACAGAAATATTTAGGGGAGGAAGATTCTTCGAAAAATTTCTTCTTTTCTTTCTTCAATTTTTCTTTTCGTGTTAAACGATGAAAAAGTAGCGAAGAAAGAGAGAAAAATTGAATTTTTTCGATAATCGATCGATCGGAATTTGGCAACTGCATCGATACTCGTCGATGCGGAGAGTGCGGTGGCGGCGACAGAAAAAATGTTAGCCAACTCGATCGATCCTAATTTCACTCGTCATCTAATAATAAAACAATCAATTTCGCTACAACTTTATTTTGACCTTGCATCGACCTTGGACATTGACCCAGTGACCTGTTCGCGGAATATCGTCGGGCCAGCTTACTCTCGGACGAAAGAGAAAGTTCCCCCTCCGGTGTAAACGTCGTACGTTTCTTTTTTGTTGAAAGGGTTGCGAGACGAAAAAAGAAAAAAAAACGAATCTTGAATGGCTCGTTCGAGTGCTTCCAGCAAGACCCCCTCTGGTCGAGGCTATGTTCTCGGTCACCATACAAAATTACACGTACGTAAGAACGAACTGTCGAAAATAAAGTTTATCATTTTTATTCAACGATTCTCATAAAGTTGCTCGAAAAGAATGAATTTTTATTAGAAAAATTCTTTCTTTATTCGTTATTTATAACTGGGACTTTTTTTGTTTAATTGTTATTCAAACTCGTAAATTTCTACTTGAAAGTTTCTTTTTATCTTCAATTAAGGAGTTTCGGTACAAAAGGCAAAATGTTAAGAAATTAATGAAATTTGGTGATAATGTTCTTCAACATCAAGTACGAAAAGACAAATTTTTTCAAAATTTTCTTCTACGCAGTTATCGAGTAATTATGCATTAAAGCAGATTTCTTATGCCCGAAGTGTATATCTATATATATGGAAACGCTATGCTTATACACGTGAACTTTAGTCTTCAATTACTCGATAACTGTGTAGAAGAAAAATCTGAAAAAATTTGTATTGTCAAATTTGGCACTAAAAAATATGTTCACCAAATTTTATAAAATTCTAAATTTTTTGAAGTTTTTTGTGTTTTTAACATGGTTTAGCATGGCAACATTGTATCGCCTGTACCTTAACTCCTTAACGGTAATCTTCATAATTTTTTGTCTACGAACAATAAAACGATGAACTCGAATGGAGTTATCGCGAAATATTATCCAAATTCTCGTCATTTTTTTTCTTCAATCGAATTAGCTTTATTAATCGGCACTAAAAAGCGTAGATTCAATTGACATTTTTAATGGAATCGTTAATCGAGAAGGGAAATATTTCGGCAATGTGAAAATAAAAATTTTGAAAAAGTAATCGAAAGCTGTTTGCGAGCGAGAATTGAAATATTTGCAAAAGTTTCGTCGCTCTCCGAGCATCTCAAATGACAATTGATAAGTTGGCGGATGGAAGACCCGCCATCTATTGTCACATCGGCGAAATAATCTCGACGAGGATCTGCGTGGGCGGCGCAATGTTAAGTCGGGAACGAAAAGCTTCGGGTCGAAGCTTGCGTAATTTTATTGCACACATCTGCGCTGCTACTTTTACGAGTGTCGGTAACATTGTACTTCTGGAACGAATTACCGGAAGTTATTGAAAGCTCTTTTGGCAAAAGTTCAAAAACTCCAACTCCCCAGAAACCTGAGAGCTTTTTTGTAGATTTTTTTTTGTTTTTCAAGCCTCTTGACAAACCAATTTATATCATAAAATCGATTATTTTAATCCAACTTTGTTTATTACATTGAAACAAAATAGAGTTACTTATAATTTTCCCCCAAAAAAAAAGTCCAGATTTATCGATCGAAAATATTTGTTAAATAAGTAAATTTCTCAAACTTGAAACAATTGAATGTAACGAAAGAAATTTTCATCAAAATTCTGTCGAAACTCTATTAAATAAATTCGTTCTTTCGGTGCAGAGTCTAGCATCTAATTTCGTTGAAAATGAAGCGAGTTCAAGACGTTGAATAGACCGATAGACGATGAGTTGAAATAAACAGCTTTTTGGACCCGGCACTAAGGAAGGCGGCTGCACGAATTATATTTTTAGGTGCTCATACCTCGAGGAACGAATTTGTTCCGATTTCAAGTCCACTCTACGAGTGTATAACATTGAAAGCATCGATTTTTTCGAGCCTGACTGTTTTGGCTGATGAACAATTTTATAAAACTTTTTTTCAAAAAATTTCATCAACGTTTTTTCAAACAAGTTCAGTTTTCGAGTGGACTCTAAAGATTAGTTCGAGTCAAGCCAGTAAATAACTAAAGATCTCTCGAAATACTCTCCTTTATTCTTAAAAACGAATATTCAGAAATAAAACCTGAAAAAAAAATAAAAAAAGGAATAAAAACAGGAAAAATAAAATAAAAATAAAACCAAAAAAAAAATAAAACCGCAATTGGTAGATAACGTTAGATTTTCATAACATTTAAAAACGCTGTTAATAGTTTCGTAGAAAAAGTCATTTCGAGTTCATTGCTTCACATTATTTCGAAACATTGAAAAATCATTAAAATTCCTCTGGGAAAGAAACAGCTGGACAAGAACACATTTGTTGACCTCCGTTTCCATATTTTTTTTAACTTACATACCCTTAGAAAATCTCCTAAAATATATTAATTAATAATGTCAAGTCATACGAAACAAGCATGAGTTGCTCCTCGCAAAAAGTCATAAAATAATTTGGGAAAAAAAAGTTTCTAAGTGAAAAAAAAAACGATGTTGAGACATTGAAATAAAAATGGATCGAATAGTTGGAAGGAGCAGTGGATAGAATAATTTTTATGACGTTTGCCAATGCGACAATCAGTAAGAGTATAAGAATTTAGTCGAATCAATAATTCAGCATCGTATAGTAAGTTTACCGCGATCGTGTGTCCTTGCTTATCGTATGCGTATACATTTTACATTTTCTAAACACGTATAAAAGATGCACAGTCGTGAAATGGTCGGAGACACGTGTGTGTTCTCTTTCGTGTCAGCAACGACTCGACACATCTTCGCAGGGCTTCTCTTTTGACATTAATGCACAGACTGAGGGTTACGAAAATAGAACGACACTATAAAGCACGATACTGATAATAATAGTGGGAAAAAAAAGAAGAAAAAAAAAGCTCCCTTATTCCATTACGTCGCTGCAACGATCGCGATTCGACGATAATATCGTTCTGACCTGTAATTCATGTTTCGTGTCGACTCGATTTTATTTATTCTTCGCTTTTACACTAAACCGAGCAATTTCTCTTTGGAATAATGAAAAATAATCGATGAGTAGAGAAAAAGTGGATCGACAAAATATATTTGTTGCTTCAACTAAATTTCTTATTGAAACCAACTAATTTTGGTGAAAAAATTGAAATTCGATGACTCAAGAAAAATCAAATTGAAACTGTCAAATTTCTGGCTCAAATAAACGTTTCTCGATACGACGAAAACATCGTTGAATCAACATAAGTTTTGTTGGATCATCAAATTCAATTTTTTCTTTCTCCACGATTTACCGATCGAACGAGAAATGTTGTTGAATGATAAAAATTTTTTTCTCAATCGTTTTATTCATTGAAAAAATGTCGGTATTATCAATTTCAATATTTGCTGTACATTTAGAAAAATGAGTGCGTTTATGTCACGAAATCGATGCCAAGATAAACGACGAGGTTGTTCAGCCTCGAATCCGGAAGAAATATTTAAATTTTCGAGCGAATATCACTCGACGTCCGATTGTAATTAGAGATAAAAAAAAAAAAAAGGTAAAGAGGAGCGAGGAAGTGCTAGACGAATGCTAGCATACGCACGATTTGTCGACAAATGTATTTTCCCTCTCGTCTCACGGTAGGTTTATAAATAAAATTCTATAAATAAATAAAAAAAATAAATAAAATAAAAACATCGGTATATTCCGAGAAGCTTAGCGATAGTTGGATAAAATCTGTCTCCGAGGACGCTCGAACAACGTGTATCCAGAGTTCAAAGACTCGAAACACGCTCGTCTCGACAAGATGGGAATAGAATTACTACTGAGATTTTGGGACTAAGATAAACGCCCGAGAATCGTAGACAAAATTCGAGTACTTGGGGACCGAGGTACACGTTGACTCGGACGATTTATGAGAAATCGTCGTTGCTCAACGGTGCACAAAAATCATAAACAAGTTTTTGGTAAATTAATAATTAATACACAGAGAAAAAAAAATGGTTGATTCCATAGAAATTGATGTTATTGGAAGAGTTTTGTTCGACAGTCTGACCAAAAATTAATGTGTTCGTTCAATGGTTTATGACATTATAATGATCATATATTTTATTGGCACTCCGTAATGAGAAATTTTGTTGTTCCAATAACTTTTTTTTTTCTCAGTGTACGAAAATCGATAATTTTGAGTGAATTCATCAACTAAAATGACAAAGTTTCGTTACATTATTAATTGGAATCGATCAATTGCTATTCTACGATCATTCCGTCTAATGAAGCCAATACACTCAACTCTCGTACGTGATATTTTGTTTACCAGAGTGTGGAAGCGAATGATTATGAAATTGAGGAAATAAAGAATGAGGAATTATCACTTTCAACAAGAAATTCGAGTGCCTTATTCGATTCAAAAATAACATTAATTTTGTATTTCAACCAAGAGGGTGTGAAATTCAATGGGAAATAATTTGTGAGCTCGAGAAGGATTTTTGTCTCCAGTGGCGATCGTAAATTCCTCATTTTTACGTAACGATAATCAAATTAAAATAATATCGAGCATAAATAAGCGAATAAAAAGCATGCGGAGTCGTTGAAAAAGGCTGAAAAGTGGAGACGACGAAGGAAGGAAACATTCTCATCGTTCTCGTAGATACGAAGAGGCAGAAAGAGAGCTATGGAGGACCGTCAACTATCAATTTCCGTTTTAAATTACCGAACGCATAATGCGAGCTCATGCATTCGCTGCTCATACGAATCTCCGGTCACTGTTCCGTCCTGCCTCAAGTCAACTCGCTGGCTGGCACACTTTGCTTTTTTTTTGCACTGCTCCGTTGCTTCCTTAAATCATTTGGACGATGATTTACGAAAGTTTCGGAGACGAAAAACTAACCAACTTCTCAATCCGCAGATTCGCCATCGCTTTTCATTCATAAATAACTTTCAAACAGGAAAAACTTCATTTTTCGAACTCTAAAAATTTATTTAAAAGTCATCGAGCTCACGTGACCAACTCAAAATCGAGGGATGCGCTTTCGTAGTAAAGTATACCTATATATAGTCACCAAAACACGTCGGATGCCTCGCGTCCAAAATTTCGGGTTTCTCGACTAATTTTGAGTTAAATCATGCAAAAAAAAATGAAAGGTGCCGTCAGGTGGTACAAATCCTGGCCTGCTCCTTTCAATAGTACAAAATATGTGTAAAATTAACATTAAAATAATTTTCATGAGTGACGTTAAAAGTGTCATGGCTCGCGAACAAACCGCCTCGTATTTTTCATTATTTTTCTAGCGAATCAAAATAAATCCAGGATTATAAAAATATCACATCCGGAATCGTTTAATTTGAACGAATTATTTGGTATTTTTTGTATCCAAATAATTCCAATCGCAACAAAATCCGGGATTTTCAATTTTTAGTTTCTTTTCATAGCACCTGGCGCTGCGTATCTAATCGCTCGATGACTAAATCCCAAAATGTTATTCCCATTCCTAGAACCAAGATTTTTTTAAATACAATCGTCCATAAAATCACATAAATCATAGAATCGATAATCAATAAATTGAAACACAGTTACACCGAGTGCGAATTTATTCAAATTTTATTCCCATTTGTCTTCATAACAATTTAAAATTATTCTCGAAATGAATTTTTTACTAAAATTTGTTATTTGTCCCTCAAAATATCGTTTCACACAATCTATCATCGAACCAAATAAGAGTAGCGAGAGTACAGTTTGGCAGAAGCACAAAAAAAATTAATTATTTTTAGTCCGATGGTTAAAATGTGAAATAACGATATTGTTATTCGTACGATTTTTAATTTTTCTTGAAAATATCGAGAGAGGCTTCTGGGACAGGAGTACCGCAGTGTCATCTATATCTCAATAATCTGGGAGTTACGTAACCGCGGTACTGCACCCACTCGATTGGGGGCGAGCCAGTGTCTCTATCGGTATCGTAATCCATCAATACTTTTGACAGAGCTTACTATTTCTCACATCTCCTCTTCCCCTTGTCGCTATGTGCTGTTGAATAGCGGGCCGGAAATTCGGCGCACGATCGTCAAAGCTTTTGTTGTCGCAATGATTTACGAACTGATCAATCTCCGTGTCATTTAGTGAAGTAAAAAAAAAAAAGATCGAAAGAAGAATGAACGGATCGTTTTTCTGGATAATTTTCGTAGTTTTTTTTTTTTTTTTCTTCTACGAAAGAAATAAAAAATGACGAGTACCGAATTCTTTATTCAAGTGGATCCGGGGAAATGATTGTCGATCGAAAAAATTAAGATTTTTGTTGTTCATTCATAAATCTTGATTTTTTTTTGTTTCAGTGAGAAAAAGAAACGTTTTTTTTAGCCATGGATTTTGTTCATTATTTTGTATCTAGGATCGATTCGCATCGAGATTGTGATTTTATCTCCACGGGCAACGATTGATAAGCGTTACTATAAAGAGATTGGACGAAAAAAGGTTTCGTGACAAAATAAAGGAAATTTGAAGTACGTTGAATAATAAATGAAGCACGTTCGTGTCCGTTGCTACGAGGGAAGTGAATCGTAGCCAGAAACTCATTTTTCCACTCCTTCGAAGGATAAAAATCAATTAGTATGGAATCCTGCCTCCGAGGAACGAGTTTTTCGTCCCTCAACCTTCCGAGGCTACTTTTCATTTTTTTTTTGACTCGAAGGATAAAAGAGATCAGGTAACCCGAGAATTCTCCTTCGAGCAACGTTCGAGCAACCATAACGCCAACGAACGTTTTAGAAACACTTGTGCATACAAGAGACGAAAAAAACTCAATTTTTTAACCAGCAAAGATTATTTCGACGATAATTTGGCATTACGAACTGTGAATAAAAATAGGAGACGAAAGAAATTTTATTCTTCGAAGAACGCGAATTCAGAAAAACGATTCGATTCCGAGCTCGTCGAATCCTTATCCACCAAGTTTCTATATTTTTTCCATGAAAAACTTGTTAATTTATCATCATTAATATATAATAAAAAAAATCGATGTCAATTATTAATTACGAAAGATTGAAAAGAAACGTTTCGAAAATGACGATTTTATTACATTTTTTTTTTTTTTTTTTCATGACATTGAAACAATGTGAGAAATTCTGTAATTGATTCGCGGAATAAATAATGGAGGAAGACACATTTATTGAGGCTGAAATTTCCGAGTATCGAGATAAAAAAAAACACACACACACACACTTTGTATAACATTGTTAGAAATAACGTTGGATAAAGGAAAATGAAAATGATTTTTGTACAACAAATGTTTCGATGTGTCCAAATTTTCAAGGTTTCTAAAGAATCGATTAACGTTGTGGGGCTTATTACGATTCTCAGAATTCCGAACGTGAAAAAAAAAAAAAAAAAAAAAAAAAAAAACTCGTATTACCGTTAGTCGACGATTCTTGTCTCGACTCGGAGGACAAAGGTATACGTCGAAGTAATGGAGGGGGGAAAGAAAGGAGAGAAAAGGCAACACGAGCTTCGGCAGAGACCCCGTTTCGAATTGACCAACCACCCACCCTGGTGGAGTTACACAACGTTAACTGTAACCGATTCTATTCTCTCTCTCTCTCTCTCTCTCTCTCTCTCTTCTCTCGCGTCTTTCTTCGATATCATTTGTCAAGAATTGAACTCGGCGATCCGAAGGATCAAATATCTCGTTGGAATTTCTTCAAGAATTTCTCTCGGTGTTTTGTAAAAAATCTATCTCGTTTTGATAAACGACGAACGAACGATCGATATTTGCGTCACGATTCGGTACGCAGGAACGTGAATTCATGACGAAGCGAGGGAAGCCGGAGAGAGAGAGAGAGAGAGAGAGAGAGAGAGAGAGAAAGTACAAAATGGACTAGTCCAGGGTACCAAAAACCGTTGGGTAAAAAAAAAAACGATTATTTCTTCAAGAGTCACGAAACCGGTTTACATAAACGATTGAGAATTTTTTTTTTTAACGAATTCGTATTATTCACAAACTTTCATGTGATCGAGTAATTGTCACTCTGTCCCGCCTTTTCTGAACGAACATCGCGTCCTTGCCGAAACAATAAAATCGAACAAAATTCCAAAGGATCATTGGTCAGGAAATGATGAAAGGTTTCATCGCAAAAGTTGATATTTATTGGCAAAAGTTTAGGCTTTATTTTCGCTTTTTTTTTTCGTTCTCTAATGTTTAACTGACCTTATTAGCACTGACGAAGAAAGGGTTGATAGAGCTGAATGAAGACGAGAGCAGGAGCAGATCGCTGTGGATGGGCCACACGTCGAACTGATACGTGAGTCGGGAACGAAGTGGCGCGGATTCGGTTCTCGTCTGTGCTGCCACTCGGCACTCGGCTCTTTGCTACTACTCCCGGGTGGCGCTGTTCTCTTCTATATCTCGCTCTCGCTCTCTCTCTCTCCCTCTCTCATTTACTGTATCTCACTCGTTCTCTCGCGCTGCTTCAGTCTCTACCCCCGCTCCGCAGCCGCCAACATCCCTTCTTCGTCGTGGCATCGTTGGGAATACGTTGATATACACACAGGCATAACCAATCTTTCCACCGAGGGCGAATAACAATATACGTGTATCATACGATCGCTGCTCTAACCCCCACAACGTTCATTCGTACACAACGATTCTAATTTTGTATCCTATTCTTCAACATTCTCATTAACGTTTTATATTTTTTTGAAAAAAACATACGCCAAGTTTATAAATGAGAATTCAAATTTCTTGGTTATGTAGACCTTTTGTTCGTTTCGACAAAATATTATCGACGACTACAAGAATTTACAACTCTGAAAAAGATTTCTGTAAATAACTATATTATTTCTTGATAACAGCCAATTATTGTTCGAACGAGAAAAAATTTGAGATCATTGTTTTTTTTTTCAATACTTAATAACCTTGAAATCGATAATTGAGCATAATTTTCAATCATAGCAACGAATTTTATTATCGACTTTTTCGTACACGATCTCGGATAAATGATCAGTAACGTGTTCCTTCAAGCCTCGCCTTGAACGACGTTGGACCGCGTTGTTTAATAGTGACAATGAATTATCGAGAATCTTTTGACCGAAAAATCATTCAGTCGTCAAGTCCTCGTTTCGTTTTATTTTCTCGATAATTGAATACCAAAAGTTCGAAACTTTTCGAAACATTCAGTTAATCATAACCTTAAAAAAAAAAAATCAACATAAAAGACGCCGTCAAAATATAATTAAATAATTCTATAAATACGTAATAATTATCATTTATTTATTTATCTTTGTAAATAGCGATAAGGATAAATTGGATTGAAAGAAAGATTGTTGAAAGTACACACACACCGGTACGAAATAATCACGTAATATTATAACGTAACGCCCAGACTAGAAATAACAAAGAAAAGTCGGTTTCGCCCGAGGGAATTGCGTCGATGTTTTGCCAGATCAGCTGTGGTGCGCCGGTCACGAGCGCGCTCGTGTCTTGTTGTTCTAGGTCGCGTTGGGGGTTTTCTCTCCTGCACCCCTTCGTGTCGTCTCGTAGCAGCCCTTAACCAACGATCCGTAGACTATTCGCTCTTCCATTTCCGGGTTTAACTATATATGTCTGTAACGACAGCACAGTCGGTCCTGGTCTACCTCACCCTTCGCGTCATGCCTCCTCGGTAAATCCGCCGCTCAAGAGCTCGAGTTTTTTCACATTTTCACGGGAGGGCGCTACCGGGCGCTGGGAGGCGAAGAGCGAGAGGAGAAAATTTAAAGGTCGACTCGAACAGCCCGTGCAAAACTCCTCCCGCGGATCAATACTGAATTCCACCTACCATCCGTAACCAACACTCGTTCCGAACCCTTGAAATTGCAACGCTCATTAAAAAATCATTTTTCACATCGTAACTTTAAATCTAGCTGATCGAACTCTCAAAGTTTCTTACTAATTGAGCTTCGGTTCAGGGACACTGCGCTGTACACATTATTTCTGAAAAGTCATCGTGGAAATCGCGTAGATCCGAGAAGACCTCGAAAACGCAAAAAAAAAAAACAAAAAAATATCAATTTTAACGACTCAACGAGGAAATCAATTCGTATTGAATGATATTTCGTTTTCTTTTTTCTATTATTTTGAAAATCAGCGAGTTTGGGAGAACAAAAAAATGCTATCGAGCATACGCAGCGCCAAGTGCGAAAAAAAAAAAACAAACAAACTAAAAATTGTCAATTTAGGATTTCGTCGCGAATATTCGAATACAAAAAATATCAAATAATTCGTTCAAATTAAACGATTCCGGATGTGATACTTTTTTTATCCTGGATTTATTTCTATTCGCACGAAAAATAATGAAAAATACCGAGGCGGTTTGTTCGCGCGCCATGACACTTTTAACGTCACTCATGGAAATTATTTTAATATTAACTTTACACATATTTTGTACCATTGAAAGAGAGCAGGCCAGGATTTGTACCACCTGACGGCACTTTTCATTTTTTTTGCATGATTTAACTCAAAATTAGTCGAGAAACCCGAAATTTCGGACGCGAAACATTCGACGTGTTTCGGTGACTATATATAGGTATACTTTACTACGAAAGCGCGTCCCTCGATTTTGAGTTGGTCAAAAAAATAGCGAAGAATCGTTGGATGACGAAAAAAATCTAGTTGAATCGAAAAAAATATATTTCGCAACAAATGAACCAGTTTGCTCTTCGTCCATAGCAGCATATTGCTGACCAAATGTCGACGTATATGAACGATATCGAAATTCAATATCGCAAGGACTTCGTGTATGCTTCGTACATTTATCTATTTATATTTCATGTATACACACGATACCCCGAAGAAGATTCAATTAATTCGGTTAACGACCGATTGATTGGACTCTCCTCGGTTCTACGAACAAATCGAACGGCTGTACGAACACGATTGTAAATATATATGTTTCATCATATGAAGTGAACTTATTTTTGAACCCTCAATGTCTATTTCAAACGTCAAACAATTTTTTCGACGGGGCATGAGCTATATAATTGGTCATTTAAATTTATTTCTGACAGCTGGGTGGGTGAAAAATATGGAAAAATCGAAATATCATTCGAAAACAATTAATCGTGAGGCTCGAAAAAGCATTTTTATCGTTTTTTTTTACGTAAGATTTTTTAATAATAATAAAAACGTATAAAAGTTGCACTTTTTCGAGAAATCAGAAATGTTAAATGAAAAATAAAAATTTCCGACCAAAAACACCGGACGATTGTGTTTCAAGACCTGTTTTAATCGCCTTAAATTGTTCGAAATCTTGATAAAAAACGAGAGTCGGAAATGAGCGTGTGAAACTGGGTCTCTCGGTTAATAAGCATCGAGATGAAACAGAGCTGTGAAGTTTTCCGTTGAAAATGGTCGTTGTGGTTGATCGAGCACGAGACTGTAACACCGAGAATCGAAAGTGTCTGGTTTTCTATTTAACTCCGCTTTTTTTCTTTTTTTTTCTTCTTCTTTTCTCGTACACCTGTCAATTTTTCATGACAACAAATACAAGGACACGGTTTGACGGACGCCTGGAATCGTTGACTACAGTTATTCAAAGGCAACAGGAAATTCAACAATTATTCGAACGAGTGATTTATCCTCGGTGTCGAAGTTACGAAATTTACGAGAAAACGGCGCTGCTGTTCCCTGCCAAAGATCCGACGTTATTACACGATGGGCATTCTTTTGTATCCATATTCGAAGCTTTCGAATTCGAATGGAATTTTTGTTTTCAGCATAAAATACCCAAAAATCATGCTACTCAGTAGGCGCAAGAAAAACTTGAGAAGAAAAATATTTTTCGATCAAATTTTCGAGTTCGTACGACCTGCAGGAATTCCTGCAGGTCGCAAACAAAAATCTTTTTCGTTTACACATTTTTGCATGAATTATTCACGGAATCTTGAAAATACACCGAGATCGAGGTGCAAACGTTTATTTTTCGGCAAAAAAAAAAAAAAAAAATAATGCGAAAGTTTCACGCTCGGATCAGCGGCCAAAATTATTTAACCCTGACGTGAGAATATTCGCGACCAAAAAACTTGCGTTTGATCCAAAAGTTTTGTAATCATTACGAAAAGATTAAACAGCGAAATAAAAATGACAAAATTCTATTTGTTGCGAAGCCGATCATCAGGAACATGCACCACGGTACGAAAATTCGTGTACGTGACTTTTATCGACTGGAGAAACGAGAAGAGGGGGAGAGAGACAGACAACGAGTAAAAATATTGTCGTCACATGTAAACACACAACGCGTCAGAGACACAGATCTCTCATCGAATTCGCGGTTTAGAGAGAAGAGATTAGAACGAGAAGCCTTGGTGATAAAGCGACGAATTTTGACGATGACACAACGCCGAGGAGCTTTGTTGAGGATTACGTGAATTTCAACCTCCCTCGCTCTTCGCTCACCTTCCTTCAATTTCACACGTACATACGAAGCGTTATATGCGAGCAGTAAATTTCGAAGATCTGTAATTTCGCTCTGTCGAGGCTAATTTTTTTTCCAAGTCATACGTTCTGCAATTGAAACCGTAAAAACTTTGATTTTTCCTCGTTAATGTCACTCTTTTCACTTGTTTTGAAAAAAAAAAAACTTCATATTTTTCTTATTTTCGAACCAAGTTCGAAATATTTTATCGACGCACGAAGATCAAAAACCTCGAAATGACGGAGACGAAAAAAAAAAAATGAAAATAATTAGTCCACTTCGATTTTATATGAAGAAACAAAAATCATAAACGTTGTTTCTTTTTTAACTCAGTCGAGGCCCATTTTTCAAAAAATTCTACATACAAGTTAACCTCAAAAATCTTTCAAGTTCGATCATTAATTGAATTTCAGTGATTATATAATAAGTTTTCGTTTTTTTTTTTTTACACTACTGTGTCCCAATAGAATCTTAAAACGTTTAATCGTTCGTGTAAGCGGCAGGATGAATAGAGCCGATAAAAGATTAAACCGAGTTGATCGATTTCTATCGAAAAAATGAAAAATTCTTCGTGTATACAGCCGACGAATGACACATGTCAATTCGCACGATTGTAAATGTGTGTCTATACATGTGCAATCATGCGAGTATACATGTGGCAAAAGATTCAACGCATCGAAAAGAGTACGACGACGATACACATCTTCGTTCTTTCTTTTGTGTAACGGTTAACGGTAGTTGCTAAGCGGAACACTTCTCTGTCATTTCGTACGATCGTTACCTGCGAGAGTACTGGGAAGCACGGGCGCGCGCGCGCGCCTCCGAAATAGTGTGGATTTGAGCGAAAAGTATTTTTCCGCGATATTTAATGAAAAAAAAAAAACAAAAAGTAATAAAGGAGGTTCGTTCGCAAAAACCGGAAGTATGAAAGAGCGATTCACTGGGTGTTGTTTTTTGTTTTTTTTTTTTCTATATTTAGAGAACCTTGCTCTTGGAAAGCTCTCGGAGACTTTTCAAATAACCACAGGCGATACACGCTGCCCCTGGGATTCTTACGTAACGCCCCCTCTCGACTTCTTTTTCCACATTTACATATATCTGTAGTACGGAAAGAAACACCGCGGACGATCTACGGAAAGGGAGCAAGAGCGAGGGGGGAACATTGACACACGCAGAAGGTGAGATACAAAGGTGCGAAAATGTATTTTCGGGCTTTGTTACGTGGGAGTTTGTCTTGTTATCTGTCAAGTCGATCGTCATTTTTTTGTGAAATTCGTAAAAATAATGGGAATCCAAAAAGAAAATGAAGAAAATGGAGAAAAAAAAAACACGTTGTTGCAAACACAATTTCCTTGGTTTTCGAGGTTAAGACTCATTTTTTGGTACGCGCGAATGTTATACGACGGTTTCGAAAATCTGACGCTAGTTGGCGTTGATTGGAAATAACAAAAACAAAATATCGAACTTTTCAGATCGTTTGGATGAAAAAATTAAAAAAAATTGTGATGAAAACGAGAGACAACCCGACAGTTTCAGGTTTTTCGAAAGTTTTTTCAGAATCTCTAGTTTATGGTCTTGTGTTACCAGCAAAAAAATACGAGTCTCGAATGGTTGAAATCGTGTACAAGCTTGAGGGAAGCTGGAAGGCGGACGCGTCATGCTAATTAAGACGAACGGTCTACCAACCGCGTATGTGAGGTCGTTAGAGCCACTTGACGTTAGAGCACAATCAGCCTCCCAAGCAACCAGCATTTGTACATTTTTTTAGCACGGGGATACGTACATTTTTAACGTATATATGGTGTTTTATGCATATTTTAAGCTTACATTTCCTGCAAAATGGCGAGAAATTATGGGCGGGGAAGGTAAAGAGGAAATATTTAATTTTTAGATTTACGAAAAACTGAATTTTACCAGATATTACGAAAGAAAACAGGAATCCAGCCACGAGAAAATTGTTATGACAGAAGTAGCTTCGAAGAGGAAGAAAAATCCTATAAAAACGTATATTTCGATAATAATTATATAAAAACTGAAAAAAATTCCTCTCTAATAAAAAAATTATCTATTGAATATCGAAATCGTATATTTATTTTCAATTTTATCAATATGACATGATGAGCAATGCTATATGTTGCTACCGAACGAGCTTACATGACGAACTCGAAAAGGGACGCGCTCTGGTGGTAAAGTATACCTATTTAGTCGCTGACACACGTCGGACGTCTCGCGTCCGAAATTTCGCATTTCTCGGCGAGTTTTCATTTAAATAACGTAAAAAAAAATTTGACAAGTACAGTCGATTGGTACGAATCCGGGCCTGGTCTCTTCAATAGTGCAAAATATGTGTATTGATGATTTTTAGTTTGTTTTTTTGTCACTTGGCGCTGCGTGTGCGAACGCTCGATGATTTTTTAATGTTTTTTTTAACTTTACGAGAGGGAAAACGATCGATAATGTAGAAAAAAAATAAACAATTCTTTATGTAACGATTATTGCTATTTTGCCTGTAATTTATGAAAATTTCGTTAAAAAAATGATAGAATTGTTGTTTTATCAGGCAATTTAGTTCGGAGCTACTGAGCCTCGTGTCAAATCAGTTGAAAATCTCGTATTTGCACGTTTCTTTTTCTCCTATATCGTAGATGTTTGACGTTACACTTAAATAGACTCACGAGACTGTACGAAAGTGAAAAAAACAGAATACTCGTCGTTCAAGGTTCGTTAGACCCGGGCTCTTGCTATACAAACGTTTTAATAGTAGTTCTTCGAGCGCAAAAACACTCGCAAATCCCAGCAGTTTCTCTACTTCGAGATATAAAATATATACAGATGTATGATTATTTGTGTGTACAAGCACAAAGCCAGCGTAGTGTTTACTGGCTGAGACTCAAAAATTCGTCGCCAACATATTCGGGGAGAATAAAATATAACGAAAAAAAAGTTAGGGATGAGTGCAAAAAAATGTGTTTTCTAACCTCCAAAAGTTTCTCATTCTCTGTTTACATTTATTTACGTATATCGAAAAAGAAACAAACGATTCAGAACACCTTTCGAAGGATTTTTAAACGCGTTTACCAAACAACCAAAATGACTTCGTATATTGTCAAAGGAAAATCAGATTAAATGAATTCTTTTTCTCGTCGTTCTATCAACGCGAAAGACTCCCTCTTGCGTCGACTCGTGTACATATATACGTAAAATCGCATGTGGAATTTGTCTAGTAGGGATTAACGAGATATTCGGAATACACAGCTGTTAGTCGTAACACTGTATATTCATTTGGCTAATATAAAAGCTGAGCTGATATCCGTTTCGAGTGCAAAGCAGATGGGACAGATACGAACAACATTTCACACAAGCAAATTATTATTTTTAATTACAGGAGTGCCAATTATTTTTATAAGAAAAATCATTCGTTCGAAAAAACATTTTTATTCTCCGAATACAAGGACACAAAGACAGAAACGAAATTGAATGTGTGGAGAGTCGTTTAAAGGTTAATAAAATCGGTGTCAACGATTTCAAGTAATCAACTATCAGTTTCTAAAAAAGATGAACATTGTCAGGCTCGAGAAAGGCTCTCGGAAATCACACTTGAAAATCACACTTGCCCTCAGCCCTCAGGACAAAAATATACCACGAATTCTCCCTATTTTGAGATCTGCTCAATTTCTTGTTTCTCGATTTATCCAGTTTCTAACTTTGTCAGTGACGAACGTAGAAAACGTTCAAAGTCAAAAGGACAAGTTCGTGATTTTCTCGTTAGCAGAATTTTGTTTTTTTTTTTCCTCACGTGACCTTCGAGTTTTTCCAATAATTTCATTCTAATTATCGACATTTCAAGTTTTACATGTTTTTTTTTCATCCGAAATGAAAGAAAAGAGAAAATTCCAACTTTAATTAAAGAAAAAAAAAAAAAACTTTACGAAACTGTCAAATGAAGAAAAAAAAACTTGAAGCGAAGTAGTACTTTGGAAAAATTCCATACTAAAATAAACAAAAAAGGAGCTCTGATTTACAGTTTTCAAGCGACGATTAATCCTGGAATCTCCTGTGTTACAGTACAAAGTAACGTTCGTATCTACAGCAATTACCGTGTTCTCAGAATCCTCTAAATATCCTGCTCTACGCTTCCCCTTCTGCAATTTCTCAATATAATAAATGACTCGTAGTGACAATTTTTATTGACGATTCGAGTCAAGGTCTCGAGTTTTTTCGTGTACAGCACAGTACATACAGTTCGGAAGTTCGATACCAAAAATTTGAAATTGTGAACGCACGACGACGCTGCAGAAAAATCATCGAACCTTTTTCAATGACGTTTATTATCTTTCTGGATAGATCAAATCGAGGCGTGCGCGATGTTTTTATTTTCTGTGCAAACGAACGAAAAAGATTCTGTGATGTGAAAACTGCATAAACAATATTTTGAATCGTGAAAAAACGTCGTTCGCGTGATTTTTTGATGAAACCTAACCTAACTTGAAAAAAAAATCTCGTGCACGAGTTTAATAAGGGTTAGGTTCAAAATCCGGTAAGAGTGTTCGTAAGACAAAATGAAATGAAGTGCATTGAAAACGATGAGCGATATATAAATATAAATTTGAGGGGCAAAAAGCGGAGAGGTCCAAGAGCGTTATTGTTGGGCGAGAGGGAGCTTCTTCCTGGCCGTGAAAAAGCGTCGCGTCAAAAGTTTCTTCGTTTTGTCAGTCACGCACTCGTGAGGAGGCTTTACGGCGGATGGGATTTGTTAGGCTGGTGCATAAGTAAAACAGAAAAGATCCCTTGAGTCTGCCATAACGTCTTGCCAAAAATAATTAAACGCATTTCCCCTCTCTTTCGTGTTACTCGTTTCCTCCTTCGCGGTTGTGCCTCGCGCGTAAATTCGTAGCAAATACTTTTATTTTCTTCTCATTTCTCTTCGTCTCTCTATCGTTCCGTTTTGTTTTTCCTCACAAAAAAGGTGCATCTCCTGTGTGAGAGAATCATGAAGAGGGAACGAGTTGGAGGGTTTAACGACAAATATTTTTGTTACAGACACACAGAGCTATGCAGCTATTTTAGAACGCGAGGGGAACGCTGTTGTCAGGCGCGGTACGTTCTCTTAGATGTACTATTAATATATACATTCGTACATTAAAGTCTAGAGCCATTAATGCAAATATTTGCAATCAAATTTACTGCACGTACAGTTGTGCATCCATTTCAATACAACGAAATCGTCAAGTATTTCTATACGTATGGAAAATATTTCTTATCAACTTATTTATTGCACATTAAAATCACGTAATTCGAGAGTATATAGTGTAACAATGTCAAAGTTATAGGTTATGGTTGCATTGTTTTGGATTATCGACAAAGCTGTCATTTTTTGGAGGGAAATATTCATGCGATATTCTGCACTCTCTCTGCTGGAGAAAGCTTTTCGATGTTTTTTTTTTTTTACTGTTCTGTCAAAATGTAGAAAGTGTATCGTCAATTTTTATGCGATTGTTTAGAACGCGTTGAAGTTTTTGTCGTCGAAATTCACGAAAAATTCTTGCCACTTTTTCAACGTGGCTCATCCTAATGATTTGAATATTTTCTGTAGCTTTTGTTGATACTCAAAATGGATGTAAATAAAAATAGGGTTCTTTATTAAATTTTGCGAACTCGATGCCCAGAGAATAGGAAAACAAAAAGTGAAAGAAAAATTTGTGTTCCATTAAAATGATGCGAACTTTTAGCATCATTGAAGTGTTCGGTCTTCATAAATTACGTTCCGGACGATTCAGCAACAGTGCAATTGTACCCATGCCAATTTTACTTCAATTTGTCTCAATTAAGACTTTCGCACGATTTATTTAAAGCTCGACGAAGCTTCCTGTATATCGGCTGACAATTTTTATCACCCATTTATTATAGCAGCCATGCATTATTAAGGAATTAAAAATTTATTTCATTCTTTTAGAGATGTTAGTATTCATTTAACTTCCTGGATGGGAGACAACTTTTATTTGAATTTCGATTCCATGCCACAGCATCGCAGTCGACGCACTGAATTCGGAGACAAACGCTCTGGGAACAGCGGCTCGATCAGGCATCTTTCTAGCAGCTTTTCTCACCCGGTCGGTAAGAAGAAAAACTGTAAAACCAACAGTCGATAGAACAACGATCCTCGAATAATATGAAAGAATCTCAAGTCTTAGACCATTATCGACCAAGCACGACGTGATTTTATCGATGCTTCGTTCCGTGCTGCCGCCTGGTGGTGAGTAGCAAAAGTAAAATAAAAACAAGGAAACTATCGTTTGATGGCTTATTGTTAGAAATATTTTATTTTATATCCAAATCTCCTTTCTCGTGGCTACAGAATCGATGAGATTTTGAGAAACGTATGATGCAACAACTGTCAAATTTCACTTCGAGTCATCGTAAATAAACTGCTTACGACAAAAATGTTTCCCTCACGTTTATTTTCTCCGTACAGTGTGTGTTTGTGTGCATGTGTGTGTTTATTTTCGATGTTCCTTTAATCATCCGAGTGATAATCACACGCATCGTTTGCATACATAAGAAACAAAATTCAAGTTTTTAAATCCCTCGAGTACAATCGCAGGCAAGGGGTTGAAATGGGGTGGAGATGACGCGTGTTACACCCTCGGGGTTTTGTCTTGAGCGAACGAGTGAAATTTCACACAGTCAACGAGAACGAGAGGAGAGAGGCTGTCTTCCGAAGTAACGAGGTGTGAACTATCCCATGACACTTCCGACCACAAATTCATTCGTCCTTTTCTCCAACATCATTTCTTCTCGGGTCTCATGCATGCTCGTACATTTCAAGGATCTATAATCATCGTCTTTGTCCCGCATTGGTACTGCAATCGTTCACTTTATCTCTCGCCACGTGTCGACACGTTTTCTATCCCACCAGAATACAATTTTTGATGGATAAGTTATGCTGAAAAGTTATTGAAACAAACGAGGCACGTTGGGACGAACCGGTGAGGAGGGTGACGAAAATTCGTACACTGTCATTCGTCAGCACCGACGAATTATAGAAATGAGTCTCGGATACAATATTATGATTATATTTCACTATATGCGGATACTTTTGGTAGATTTTTCACCGAAATATACTGGAAAAAATGGGACAAAATCGAAATTAAAAAAAAATGAAATAAAACATTTGCGTTTGTAGTGCAATTTTGCTTGAGTTTATTTCATCGATCGTTTTAATTTTTTACTGCAATCTATCAAAAGAAAATAAAAGATTTACAAAAATATAGCAATTCCAAAAATTCGGAACGTACGAAAATGCTTACACTTCGAACGAATTGTTATTTCTTTCGTATCGAAAAAAAATACTTAAAAATGCTTGAACCACGAAGGTTTCTGAAAGCATGGAATTTTTGCTCTTTTCGATTCGACATGAAACGAATTTTTTTTTTTTTGCGATTCATGCAATCGATCGCTTCGCATCTCAGACGATGGAAAATGGAATCGTCAGAAGTGTAAAATTCGAGTTTTAATTTTTATCAGTATTTACTCGATGTCTGCTTTATATTATGGGAAATAGGAAAGGAGGAAGAAAAGTGGAAGACGAGGATAAGTTCGTCAAGGCGAACGGTAGTATGGATTTCCTGGTGAGGATCAGGTGTGGCGTCTCTCCCGGAGACGCATCTGCGACGCCTCGATAAACGCGCGGAGGAAATTTTTTTTCACCAATCTACCTCCAAAGCTTTTTTCCTCATTTACGCTTCTGTTCCTCTCGGTTCTCTGTGGAAAAAAAAAACTGTTTTCCTCAAATTTATTTTGCACTATTTTTGTTAATAAATTCGATTGTATATGCATTTTATCTTTGGCAATAACAAAATCGATGTTTTGCGGAATTATCCGAAGCCTTCTGCTCCTTCAGGCCTTGTCTACGGTGTTCGCTGGGAAAAAACAAACGATTTTCTGCAAATTTTTTCAATGTAAAAATCAAATTGATGAATTCTTGGAAATATTCTTCGCGCAACTTTTGTGTTTCTTATCCTAGCGAGCAGTTTTTTTTTTTTTTTTTTTTCGTTCTCGTGAAAAGTCGCCCGTTCGAAATGAAGCGACTGAAAAATTTTTATGAGAGAGCACGAAAAATGTCAACCGCAACGATCTTCACAGTCAAGAATAAAAATTGATCTGAAATAAAACCGATGAAGAACAGCAAAAATCGTTCAAGCGTTTCATTTACTTCCCCATGATCAAATTTTTTCGGACTCGAGCTCACGCGTGACCGAATCAAAATCGAGGTCCGTGCTTTCGCAGTAAAGTCGCTGCTACACGTCGGACGCCTCGCGTCTCTAAAATTTCGGGTTTCTCGGTCAGTTTTGATTTAAATCGCGAAAAAAAAATTTGAAAGGACCTGTCAAGCTGTATAAATACGGATCTGGTCCCTTCAATGGTGTAAAATATGTGTAAAGTTTATATTAAAATAATCATCACGAGTGACGTTAAAAGTGTATCATGGCGCGCGAACAAACCGCTTCGGTATTTTTCATTATTTTTCGTGCGAATAGAAATAAATCCAGGATTAGAAAATGATCACATCCGGAATCGTTTAAGAGTCATCGAGCTCACGTGACCAACTCAAAATCGACGGTGGCGCCTCTCATAGTAAAATATATCTATATATAGTACAAATATAGTTGCTGACACACGTCAGACGCCTCGTGTGTATTTTACCGGATTTTTCTGTGAGTTTTTATTGAAATAGCAATAAATAAATTTCGTAATGTGCAAGGAAGTGGCGTGAATCCGGCCCTGGTCTCTTCAGTTGTGACAAATGTGTGTACAATTTGTAATAAAATAATTATTGTGACTGTCGAAAAAGCTGTTATGGCGCGAGCAAAGCGCCTTGTATTTTTGTTAATTTATTGTGTTGATAAAAGATATATGATCTCCGAAAAGGGAGCACAGCCGGAACCGGGTGATTAAACCGAATTTTTTGATATTTTTTATATTCGCGTAATCATAAAATTCGCGACGAAATTCGGTAAAATAGAATTTTAGTTTGCTTTTTTGGCACCTGGCGCTGCGTATGCCATCGCTCGATGACTCTTAATTGGTATTTTTTTATATCCAAATAATGCCAATGTTCTCAACGAAATCCGGAATTTTCAATTTTTAGTTTGTTTTTTTAGCACCTGGCGCTGCGTATGTCATCGCTCGATGATTCTCAAATACCGAAATGAACTGAAGCAATGAAAAAATGTCGCGATCTCTCGAGCAACCAATTGACAATAATTTGCTTATTCCATCAGATGTCACAGTCCAAAGTTGTAGGACATTGTATGCTGGAAATGAAATATTTGATCCAAAAAGATTATTATACTTAGAAGCAGCACCGATCCAATAATTTTGTTTCGATGACCAGGCAGACCAGGTCAATCGGTATCTTTGCTTTTGCGCTTCGTCTCCATTCTTCGTATCGCTTCGATCGTTGGCGACTTCCACGGAATGTCTAAAATCGAAAATTATTGAGCGATAATTCGTCGAAAAATTTGTGCATTTTGTGGCATCTTAATCGTGTCAACGATTCGATGAACATTGGCCCTAACATGACATGGCAAGTTTTCTTCTTATATAATAAGGCGACAAGCTGCTCGAGTCGAAGTGAAGCGAATAATTCCAGGTTCTAGGACAATTTAAATAAAAAATTTCGACGATATTCTTCTGTAAATTTAAAACATTCAATGATTGCGAAAAGAATTCGCCAAAATTTTTCATTTGTTTTGTTTTTGTTTTTGTTTTTGTTTTTTTTTTCACTTACACGTGGTTCTAAGAGTTGGAATAAATGGTTCTAACCGAGATAATGAAATGAAATAAAATAGATAGAAAATGGAAATGTCGTAAGTGAAGTTTTCTCCAAAACTGAGGTATGATCGAGCAATAATGGCGCCGTATCTACGGGGCGTGTTGCCATCCACCCCGAGATGAAAATTTCCATTGGATAATCGAAGGGAAACTGCGAGGAGAGAAGGCGTGGTTTATTCGATGGGGTGGAAACAGCCCCGAGTCGATGTGAATTGGGCTGCTGGGCCGAACCACCGGACGGACATAGAATTCTTATCAGACACAATCTCGATCTCGGTAAGTCGGTAGCGGACGATACGGTTCGACAGAATGAAATAACTAAAGTTGATCGAAAATTTGATTAATAGAGATAGAAAATCTATTGAGTTTCGAAGTCATGAAAATTCAGTGAAAATAATCGGATTTCATTACGTTTTATAAATTAAAAACAAATTATGTGGTTCTGTGATTTCGAAATATTTTGACGATGATCATTCGGCTCTGCGAGGCTCATTTTTTCGTGTGAATTTGACCTTGGATCTCGCTCATTGCTCTCGTCAACAGAGGTAAGAATTTTTCTCATTTTTTTCACTTATTTTATTTACATTTTACTTGACTTTACGTTTTTCGATCACTGAACTAAGCGACATTAATTTTTTCTCATTTTTTTTTTTCTTTTCTTCTGACTTTTATTTATTTTTTTATTATTTCGAAATGTTCGCTCGAAAAAATGCGGCGTTAAAGTCTCGTTCGATCGAAAGCAAAAAAATTTCGTTCATCGAGATTGACGAAATTACGAAAAAAAATTTATTCGACGAGTCTTTCTTCCTCCAAAAAAAATTAGCGATTAAAAAGGCGAGTTCAACGAATCAGAAATGTAAAAGTAACGAAAAAAAACAGTTTTCGCCGCGCCTGTTTCGACGGACGCGAATATCAAAACGTCGAAAAAGGCTCTCGAAATTTTATCCTACTTTGAATAAAATAAATTAAAAAAATTTTTCTTCACTCTTTTTTGCTTCTTTTTCCGTACTGAAAAAAATAAAAAGAAAAATTTTCTGGCTCTAAATAATTGAAATTCCCATAAAAACGAACTCGCCACGGTTCTTTCTGTGGCTCTGAAATTCCGAATGTGCAATGAGTGAATTATTGAGAGAAATAGGGTTCAAGAAATGTTTTCGCATACATACAAATGGCCGGTTTACCATAAAAATTTGGTCGAATGCGAGAGGAAGACTGGAGTTTCGAAGGAAGAGATGGAGCGTGATTTTTTTTTTTGTTTTTTTTTCACCGCATCGTTTCAATGCTTCATGAGAACGGGATCGCGAGGTTTTATTTTTTTCTTCTTCGGTTTAATAATTGATCGAGTGTCCCGTTGGGTGTCGAGGAGATTCGACGTTGATTTTACGTCAGCTTTTCTATGCTCCCCAGATTTTTATTTCGTTCGACTATTTTCCGCTCGCGAATTCTCGTTCGAAGGAACGAATCGAACGTGAAATTCCCTGGGGATACATTTTCCTGAATTCTTGCCCTTCCCTCGGCGTGCCCTTTTCTCTCTCTCTCTCTCTCTCTCTCTCCTAAATACGCGTCTCGAAATATTTCTCCGATCGAATAAACACGTCACGCCTCCTATTCGACCAAATATTGACTGCATCAATTATGAGATTAGCCAGAACAACCCTTCTGTTTTTCTCCATGCACGGTAAACAACTCTCATCGCTTTATCCATCATTTTTTTATTATTTTTTTTTTTTTATTTTTCCTTTTCAGTTGGATGATGGACAGAGAAACTCTGCTCTCGATATCGGCTTGTTGCAATTTGAACCTCCAACCTAGACGCAGGTTCGTAATGATCTTTGCTCAAAACAATTGATTGGGGGGGGGGGGGGGGGGGGGGGGGGGGGGGGATCAACAGAATTTTTTTTACCGAATCTTTTCGTTTTTCGTAAAACTCGAAAACTATTTCAGCAACGATTTTTAGTTGCCACAACCGTTTTTTTTTCTCACCGAAATACAATTTCGTATAACTTTCAGGCGAATGAATAATTTTTTATTGATTTAATACCGATTAAAATGAAATTGGGTATTCGAACCAAAAGAGGGAATTTCAATATCAATTTTTGTTGAAAATTCTCACCATTTTTATCCCTTTCGTTTTCGTATCACTCGAAAATCATTCCACGAGTGATTTAGAGCTAACGCAACCGTTTTTTTTTTTGCTTTTTACATTTTCATTGCAATTGATCTTTGGAAGGTTGCAACGAATCGGGACAATTTTTTTTTTTCATTCGGTCTTGACCTTGACCGTCTAAAAACGAATTTCTGGTTCGACATTCGCGAGCTAAATCTTCTGTATCCAAGATTCTCGAAAAAACGCAAATTTTGAATAAACTTTGGAAATTGATATTTGAAAAAAAAAAATAAATAAATACGACAAATACGACGGTTTTTGAATTGAAAAATTGTTTAAGGGATCGCGAGAACTCGATGGTAAACGGGAATCACAATATGGCGAACGGGCCGAGCTCAGGATCCTTGTCGCGAGAGGAAAGACGTCGGCGAAGAAGAGCGACCCAAAAATATCGAACAGCTCACGCAACGCGGTGAGTTTGATCGACGAATTAAAAAAAAAAAAATTATGTTTTCGAACGTTGGAAAACGAATTTTTTTTCTGCCAAAAAATCCTCAAGAGCAATGATTTTCAAATTCGAGACAAAATCCCAACAAGAAACGTATCCAAGAAATGAAAAAACATTCCTGAAAACAGTACTGGCAAACTTGCGTTAAAAAATCCTCAGAATTAAGAAAAAAAATTGACTCGAAAGGTCACGCGAAAGTCACGTGACTGCTCATCGCACGTGATTCCTCGAAAACTTTGAAATAGACACGAAAAGTCAATGTTTTCCATCAGCTTTTCAAAAATATCGTTTTCGTTTACAAAATAAATAAAAAAAAAAAAAAATAAAAAAATAAAAATATGTTGGAACAGTGAACGAGTACGAGTGGAAGCTTTCAATCTCGCGTTCGCGGAGCTTCGTAAATTGTTGCCAACATTGCCACCGGACAAGAAGCTTTCAAAGATCGAGATACTGCGACTAGCGATATGTTACATCGCTTATCTGAGTCACGTACTCGAGGCGTGAGGGAACAATGCGAAAACTCAAGGAGAAACGAAAAATAACGAAGATAAATGGTACGAGGGCCTAATGAAGTTGCTTAAAAGTCACTAAACTGTTCATTACTACCTCTCGACATCATATCGCGTTGATTCATTGTAATTATTTTGTCAAATATTTGCATATTTAAGAAAATACAACGGTACGTATAATTATAAAAAACTGTGAATACATTAAAAGAAAAAAAAAAAAATTACAATTGTAATTATCGGTCGATTAAAAATAATAAAAACAATTGAAAAAAATCTTCTCGTTACGTCAATAATTACATTTGTTTATCCACATTTTTCCACCGTCCCGAATGAAGCTCTGTCAAGTATAATTTCAACAACAAGCGTCCAATGAGACACTCGTAGTATCGACGCTCCTCTCATTCGTTTATCGCATATGCTCTCGAGAAGTATCTCGAGCCCATCTGGTCACGTGTTTCGTCGGACTTTGTAGATGCACACGTCCCAAGGGATCACTCGCATCCCCCCTGCCCCACATACTAAGTGAAAAAGAATAGGATTACGGGAAGCCAACTTCACGGATCGACGCCCTTTTTTCCTCTCATTTCGAGAACTTTACCATCAATTTATACGTTAATATATATATCTCGACGATACAATGCACTTTTTTTAGCCACTTCATTCGCTCCGGCTCTCGTCAAAAACGTTCATCTTCCCCCCCCCCCCCTCTCTCTCGTTTTCTACCGAGAAGGTGATCGGAAGATTCGATTTAGGATTTTCACACTTTTGTTCAACTTTTTGATCGATTTTTATTAAGGAGGATGGCTACATAAGACTGATAAGAATTTAATAAAATTTAGTGATAAACATTCTTTAGCATCAAATGCAATGACACAAATTTTTTCAAATTTTTCGTCTACATCGTTGTCGAATAATTGGAGTTTACAATATCCAAAAGATATACCTATATATATCAGAATCCTATGCTTACGGATGTAAACTCTAGTGTTAAATTGCTCGAAAATTATGTAGAAAAAAAATCTTACAAAATTTCTATATTCATATTTAATCCAAAAGAATATGCTCACCAAATTTCATTAAATTCTAATCATTTCGAATTTTCCTATGCTTTTAACATGGCAGCATCGTTGTGTGTAGCCAACCTCCTTAAATATTCATTGAATGCAATTTTTTTCATACACCGTTCTCCTCGTTGGCAAAAAAAACGAAGAGAATAGTCGAGATTTGAATCTTGTTATTGGGTGCGAAGAACGATCGATGCTGAAGAGAATATTGAGACTTTTTTTCGATTCCGTTGCAGGCTTTATTGCCAGGCAAAACTGATAATAAAGGGGTTCAGAGTCGAATTAGCTTAAACGTAAAGAAACGTTCAATATAAACTGATTGTGTGTTTTCTCTTCAACATTTAAACAGTGAAAAATACGGTACTGTTGAACGCGTCGGTCGTTGGGCTCGTCCTGCTCGCAGTATCCGAAGCCGCTGTCTCGGTATGCCCAGAAAACACTTTGCGCAATGAAACCGTACAAATTCCACACGAGTATGATTGTGAAAAATTCTATACGTGTATGGGTAAGAATAATAAAGTTCTGAGAGAGTGTCCTTTAATGGATAAGGAAGGTGAACTATGTAGAAAAAATTTTTTTTTAAATTTTAATATTCATATTTAATCCAAGAATATGCTCACCAAAATTCATTAAATCATAATCATTTCGATTTTTCTTATGCTTTTAACATGGCAGCATTGTTGTGTGTAGCCAATCTCCTTAAAATTAAAATACACTTGTATCGATTTTTCCAGGCACGCGGTTCGAAATTCATTCAGTTTCGAAAAATTTTAGCACTGCACGAGATAAGACAATATCGGTGGAATGAAATCAGGTGGAGTTGGAACTGGAAATATTCGTTGGGACAATTTAACGAGTACAGCAACAAAATTGGTACACAGAATAACCGTAAAAAAAAAACAACTGTGATCGAAGCGAAAGGAGAATCGTATTCGTACGTGGAACCGGCTTGTAATCCAGGCGACTCGAGACAACATAATCTTTATGTATGGTCGATGGGCGTAGACTCTGTTGGTCGGCTTATAGGCGCACCAGCGAAAAATATATAGATATATCGAATAAGTGTATGCAACCCCTCAAATCTACAACGATGTTTCGACATAGAACAGGGACAACCGAAAGCTTTAGTTACATGTGTTTCTAGCTGGTATTTACGACACCACGATTCAAGCACACCCTCGCCGCGTTGGAGAGGGTTCGGTCCATGCAAATTTTATACACGCGGTTATGCCAATAAGCCTTGAGAAAATGATTTCGAAAAAGAGGTTTACTGTAACGATCGCTTGACAGTTTTTAAAGTACGAGCATTTTTTGATCGTGGAAAAAAAAAAAATTAATGCGAACACAATCACAGTGATTCCTGATCTGGGAAGTAAATATTTTTATTAGATTTAAGACAACGATGTTGAAACGTCGAGGAAGTTCGATTAAAATTTATTTTTGTCCTTGATTTTATTTTCCGATGAAAAATTGAAGGTCTCTCAAGACCGAGAGGGTCTTTAATGCTCCTGACGAACGTAAATAAGCTTGCATAATACAGTAGTCGAGTCAATTAATGATCAGACGAGCTTCATTGCGAGGCAAATTTCATTGCTGCGTTAACGAAAAAATGTTGGTAAATTTATCCACTTTAACAACATTTAATAAAAAAAAATAACGACAGTCAAACAGAATCATGTCATTTTTAACTCATTTTTTCAAATGTTTGAAAATAAATTAAAGAAACTTTTCATCAACGGTTTAAAATTTTTATGTCATTTTATTTTTTGATTTGATATAAAATGATTAAACATGTTTTTTCCATGATTCATTCTCATGGGACTAAAACGCCAGCGGTTGGATGCTGTATTTTATACATTTTAAAATTCAGATCTTATCGAATGTTGCGTGAAACACGCGAAAATAAATCGATCGGAGAAACTCAAGCGTCCATTTCTCTCGACGATTTTTCCCCGATCAAAGGCTGTTCGCGAGTCTTTGACGTATCCATCAGTCAATCGTTGTCTCTCTTAGCGAGTTCACGAAAAATTAATGAAAACAAAAAAATCTTGCAAAGTTTAAAAAAGACAAAAGAAAAGCGAAATTTTGTTCGTTATTAATCTCAAACGAATTTTCTACCGAAATATTAAAAAGAGGTTCTGATAATAAAATGGCATGGCGACTATGGAAACCAAAAAATTTGTCCGATACAATATTTCCTTTCACAACGCTCAGTGCTTTGATGGGTTTCGGTGTTTTTCAATATCCTATCGGACGGCCACGAATGCTGATCAGTGTCGTATACTCGATCGTTTTATCGGTGATATTGTGGAGCATTTTTGTAATGAGTTTTCTAGAAACGTACAATCGTAACGGAACTCAAGCCAATAGGAATGCACTCTTTTTTTTGAGTTATCTCAACCAGACGACAACTCTGTTAGCACAAATATCGTGTTTTTGGTACACAAAAGTAGGTATCAATTAATAAATCTATAGCAGTGAGAAACGAAATTTTTTTTTCATCCAACCGAATCCGTTTTTTCGGACGATAAATTGGAGAAACTAACAATATTTTTTTTCTCGTTGAATGGCAAATGATTCACTTCGTTCAACTAAATCATTAAAAATTTTTTGCATACTCAATACTTATCATTTGCTTCAATAAAATATTCATTTGTTATGAACAAATACAATGATCAACGAGTTCTTCGTGATTGTATATTTTTTTTTAACTTTAGAAACAGTTACGTATTCTCCATCGATTGATGACGGTTGACAGCACCCTTAACAAACTCGGAGCCTCCTTCGATTACCAGCAATGTCTTTTCGTCGGAATACTAAGCTTCGTATGCTGGTTTTCATTGTTCCTCGGTAATGCTATTTCTAGAATTTCATGGCTCACTGATCCTATGCCATTGGGCCAGGCGATACTCTTGGTGGTAGTTACCAAATACCCAGCGGTCATTCACATGTTTGTTGGATTAACATTTTGGATTTTAGCCTGGTAAGGTATCGAATATTTCGATGATAATTGTTGCCTCGAGCACACAAATCGATTAATTTAATTCAACTACACTCAAAACTCCGTATGACAACGATTATAAACGAAAGTTGATAATCGTTAATTATTAAGGAGTTTCGGTACAAAAGGCAAAATGTTAAGAAATTAATGAAATTTGGTGATAATGTTCTTCAACGTCAATTACGAAAACACAAATTTTTTCAAAATTTTCTTCTACTCAGTTATCGAGTAATTACGCATTAAAGCAGATTTCTCATGCCCGAAGTGTATACCTATATATATGGAAACGCTATGCTCATACACGTGAACTTCAGTCTTCAATTACTCGATAACTGTGTAGAAGAAAAATCTGAAAAAATTTATATTGTCAAATTTGGCACCAAAGAACATGTTCACCAAATTTTATAAAATTCTTAACTTTTTGAAATTTTTTGTGTTTTTAACATGGTTTAGCATGGTAACATTGTATAAACCGTTGGAATAGAAAATCAATATTTTTTTATTCGATAAAATAATAACGAACTATTGAAAATAGATCAAGTTCTTCAATCGATCGGTACTCGTTCAGGTACACCGGCCACAAATTTTACGCAGTAAACAAATTACTCGACGAGCCATACAAGCACCTCTATCGACGATTCGAAAGTGACGATTTTGGTACTTTATTACAAAAAATATTTCACATTACCTCATTCGATAGCTCATTGTGTGAACGATTGAAGAACGATACTGATCGAAAGGATTTCATTCAGATAATGAAGTAAGCCTGTGTGCATTAAACAATAATTGTAACAATAAAGTCGTTTGAAAACGTATTTTTTTTTTTTTTTTCATCGATACTTTGCTTCACGATAAATGTATAATATTTTTCAATTCAAAGGCACGTGCATCTCGAAATAACACTCGTAACGAAGGATCTTAGTGACATTAACGGTGGATTGATGTTGGTGCAGTTCGGAATGGATTTCGCGCAGTTCACCACATTTTCTTACGTGCTCTATGGTGTCTGGGTGCGACCGCAGGTCGAGTTCAAATGGATCAGAATTTACGTCGCATTATTTTGGATGGCAGCATTTTTGTTGAAAATATTTCTTATCAATGGTATTTGCGCAAGCGTAACGAACGAAGTAATTGAATTTCAATGTTCACCTTCGGCATCCGTTTTTCAATTGTTTCCAATTTTTTATTTCACTTTTTGTTACTTTTCGTCAAATTTCAACAGATATAAAAAAAAAAAATCGATAGAATAATTCAACGCAAAACCATTAATATTGAAACTCGTTTCTTTTGTAACAGCCGATTAATCGAATATTTGATTTTTTTTTCCTATTACATCTCGAGGCAAAGCGCACCGGCAATCGAATCCATCATTTTGTACATTCGGAAGGAAATTCCGAACTTTTCGATGAGGTCAAACAATTTGGCTTTCAATTGCGCAACGTTCCCGTTCTATTTTCACCGGTTGGCTTTTTCAGGCTTGGCGATCAATTTGTTAAAGGGGTAAGTGACGTTGCAAGAGCAGGTATACAAGAAAAAAAAACTCACTGGTACTCATGTGTCATGGGCCTTCAGCTCATGTGGCAACTCGAAGCGCGATGGAATTTGTTGCTTTCTGCACTTGTACCATAAATTTCTACTGTTTGATAGAATTTTTTTTTTTTTTTTTTTTCAGGACAAGGAAGTACGAAAAATATGTTTGAATGATACTTTTTTTTTGCAGTTTTTTGGGACTGTGCTGACCTATCTGATAATTATGATCCAGATGGACGAAGAAGATAACTATTTGTAATCATGCTGAGGCTTGTAACCGGCGGCTCAACATTGAATCATTTCTTAGAAAATGAGTTTTACATGTCGGAATAATAACGAGCTAAAAATACACAAATGTTACTGTATTCTCTGCCTATTCTTTGTACGGGTGGGAAGAGTCCGAGAAATATATTTGAACTCCTTTCATTCATCAGGTCGTCGCCGATTGGGTGGTTTACCTTGTCGAATGTTATGAGAAGAATCCTAAAAGTTTTCGTATTTTTTGCTTTATGAATAAGATAACAATTGGATCACAATTTGTTTTGTATTTTTATTTTTTTGTCTTAAGGGGGGAAGCTGGTCTAGAGCGTAAAAAAATGGGCATAATTTATGAATTTTTTATGACTCAACAAAAAGATCAATCGAAAATCTGTGAAAGAGGTTTTATAATTTAGGTTTTAATATACAAATACAAATTTTTTCGTGTCAATTAAATTCAAAATGGCGGTGTCCGGCATTTCTTCGGAGGCGCCTCGATTTTTAGACGGGTCCATGGCCGAAGATGTAACCTCCTTAATTTTGGTCCGGGAATAAAATCCCGAAAATTTTTAGTTTCTATATAACAACAGCAAGAGACGTACGTAGCATTTTTTCGATATTTTGTTTTTTCGCGAAATGGTGCACGTTTGAACAAAACATTAAAATTTTCACTATAAAAAAACGACAAAATTGTTGACTAAAAAAAAAACTATGCAATATAAAAAAAAAATCCTACGTACGTCTCCGGAGAAAGGTATTTCGAATGTACTGTCAAAATTTCGTATAGATCGGTGAAGATTTGCTCGAGTTATGTCTTCGGCCAGTTCAAAAAAAGTCATTTCGAGAAAAACGCGTTTAAAGTTTTACGTACTATAAAATCATATTAAATGCGTATATACTTTTAATCTGCGATGCCTGCGCCGTACAATTGCCCTTCTGTATCAATCTCTTCGGCTTCTTTTTCCTTTCGGAAAATGATCTTTATCCCCCCGGAAAGGGAATCGTTATGATCCCGGCGCACGCTGTAATGCGTGCGCCAGGGATAAAGGGCGCTCGGGGCATACCTGAGAGGCGCTGCCGCAGAATGGAAAGTTTGGGCATTTAGACATTTTTGCCGACATCCATCCTTTGGTATGTTATTTTTAAGACCCTAAAGTACCTTTTAAGACAAAAAAAAAAATTTCGGTTTCTTCAAAATTCTAGACCAGCTTCCCCCCTTAATCTATCTGATAATCGTGAAACAGCCGGACGTTGAAGGTTATTGAGAAAAATTGGCGAGATATTTGAATCGTTTACATATTGTAGCATTGGAAAAAAGGTAATTTGAAATCGAAATTGATAATGGAAACGAATTCCGTATCGTGCACTGGAAATATCGATGGTCGATTATTCCAATTATCGCATGCTAATCTCGATAAAAAGAGGCCGAAAAAATTGTCAGGTACTTGAAAAATTACAGTCAAGAGTCATCGAGCGATGGCATATGCAGCGCTAAGTGCCAAAAAAGCAAACTAAAATTCTATTTTACCGGATTTCGTCGCGAATTTTATGATTACGCGAATATAAAAAATATCAAAAAATTCGGTTTAATTACCCGGTTCCGGCTGTGCTCCCTTTTCGGAGATCAGATACCTTTTATCAACACAATAAATTAACAAAAATACAAGGCGCTTTGCTCGCGCCATAACAGCCTTTTCGCCAGTCACAATAATTATTTTATTACAAATTGTACACACATTTGTCATAACTGAAGAGACCAGGGCCGGATTCACGCCACTTCCTTGCACATTACGAAATTTATTTATTGCTATTTCATTAAAAACTCACGGAAAAATCCGGTAAAATACACACGAGGCGTCTGACGTGTGTCAGCGACTATATTTGTACTATATATAGATATATTTTACTATGAGAGGCGCCACCGTCGATTTTGAGTTGGTCACGTGAGCTCGATGACTAGGCTGATAATTTTAAAATTGCATCAAATATTATGGAGAAGAACTCTACAATTTTTCATTTTAGTCGTTTTATAAATACAACAAAAAATGAAGATGAATCATACTTTTCTCACATTTTTTGGAGACTGTCTTGATCCATATGATAATTGTAATATAAATGAACACAAAAAATGATTTATGTATACGACGAGAAACATTCGCGCCGTTTATATACCGTTTCATTGTAAAGAAGGTAATTATTTGAAGTCGATTAAGTGCTTCAAGAGCGATTATACTTTTACCATGAACTTTATTCGTTTAATTGCAAACTCGACATTGTATCATGTCTCAGAGAATGAGTTTTTCGTATCGGATTAATCGCTGAAACGATGAACACGAAATAAATATTGTATCATGCACTGAAAATATAAAAATTCTATTACTTTAATCATCGCGTGTTTCGCACAGTCTGGTTTTTCAATGCTCTCGATGCCAGCGAATAAGTTTGTAGTAAATTAATATCAGAGAGAAACGAGCTACGTTGTGGCAATCATTATCTACAATTTGCAATTACAACGAACTCAGGAATTCCCAATCGAAAAATCATCACAAAAAAGAATTGTCCTACGATCTAATAAAAATATTCGAGTTCACTTTCATTTTTTTTACTTCCACGAAAGTGAATTGTTAAAAAAGATTTTCGTAGTTTAATAAAAATTTTAGTACAATTTAATTTTTAATATTTTTTAGTCTCAACGAAAAAAATTTCGAAAAAAAAAAATTCTCTCACCATTCTAAAAAAGTGTTCAAGTTCAATTCCGATCCCCTTGATCGTTCGGAAAATTTGCCTTTTTTATCATTTTTTTTTTTCTACATTTTCCTTGGAGATTACGATTCTTGTTGCGTGCAGCACGCAGAAAAAATTTTACTAAAAACTAAAGCGTTTATTTCTCTCGTGGCAATTGTTCCAATGAAAAAGACGCGTGTCTTCGCGACTGCTCGACGAGTCCGTCAGTCAGTCGCATTCGTTTAATTAATAAACGTTCATTTGAATATCTGCGAATCGTGAAAAAAAAAGAAAGAAAAAAAAACAAAATTGACGATATTTTGCTTTTTACCAATGTGAAAAAATTTGTTAAAAAATTGCAAGTGTCTAATAAAAAATTAAAAAAAGAACATTGTAAAATGGCGTGGGGACTGTGGAAACCAAAAATGTTGGCCGATACAATATTTCCTTTTATGACGATGAATGCGCTAATGGGTTTCGGTGTTTTCCAATGGCCAATCGGACGACCACGAATGTTGATAAGCGTTGCATACGCGATTGTCGTTTCGTTAGCTTCGTGGAGTATATTTCTAAATGTTCTTTTGACATCGAATCGCAGTGGATCCTCTAAGGCGAATAACTATTTTAATCGTTGCGTGAGCTTCGGCAATCAGATGTCAGCTGCTTGTGCACAAATTTTAACCTTTTGGCACATCAAAGTAGGTATCAATCGATGAATAGGTAAAACTCTCGTCATTGAGGCGCTTTGTGTACCGTCGTAGAAGACACTCGAGTAAAGATTCATTTGAGAAAGGATTTTTTTTTATTCTACATTGAGTTTTGAGTGCTTGATAAATGAAAAATCATTGAAACGGTTTTAAGGAACTCAGGACTGTACACAAAGGGCCAATAATAATTCGATGCATTGGAGCTAGTTGAAAAAATATTTTTTACATCAACAGCATAACAAAAGTGAAGACCGTTTTAAACAACTTCTCAACGACAAATAATTATTCTTTATTTTTTATTTATACCTGAGTGTTTCGGTGTTATTCGATCAGCGTATCATGTGCAAGGAGTCACAGTCTGCGTCTAATCAGACACGTTCCATACCACTTTTTTCTGGTACATCGTAGTGAGAGAATTAAAAAAAAAATGTTTCGATAATAATTATTGGAGGAGCAACTGTTAAAAGAAGCCACTGAAAAACCAGTGTGAACAAATAACAAATGAGATTTTTCTTCATCCCGATGAACCAGCTCAGTTCTCAATTAGATTTTTCGCTTTTTCTTATTCAAATATAATTGATTATAACGAGTACTCGCTTTTTTGATTTTTCTAAGCTGAATAAAATGATATTTTTCACGAATAAAACGTTTGTTTATCATGAACATCGAACTATATGAACGGACGTGGAATTCGAATGTTTGATTATATTTGTTTGATTTTAACTTCAGAAACAGTTGGGTATTATCGATAGATTGGAGAAGGTCGACAAAACCCTTTACAGGCTCGGAGCATCATTCGATTACCGACAATGCTTGGTCGCCGGAATGACGACCTTTTGCTTAGGATTTATATTATCAGTCGTTCAAGCCATCGCTAGAGTTTTGTGGCTCGTTGATCCGATGCCACTAAAGAAAGCACTACTCCTGACGATGCTTACGAAATATCCAGTCATCATCAACTTGGTTATAGGAATTACTTTTTGGTTTTCAGCCTGGTAAGATATTGAATATTCCAGTGGAAAACATTCATTCAAATCTAGCTACAGAGGTTTGATGATAAAAAAAAGTGAAAAAGTATCGAATTAAAAGCGAATTTACGATTTTTAGTTTGATTTTTTGGCACCTGGCGCTGCGTATGCCATCGCTTCAGTCACTTAATCTCACCTCGAATTTTCGAAGCTCAAAATTTTCGACCTCGTTTGTCCGATCGCGATAAAAATTGATGAACCCACGCAGGACGATGGCAAAAATGAGCCGATGCATTTTTATTCCGATCGGGCAAACGGTGTGGACAAATTTTCCTTTTGAAATTTGCAGCCATCTCTTGGCCACTCATGCGGTGGCAAGATACTGACTGCAGGCTCTTAAACCTGAACTATGGAAATATTTGTAAACAAACGCAGTGCTCAGAATGCAGAGAATCAGAAAAAAATATGTCTTTTTTGAAAAAATAATCACGAGTTATTGAAAATAATTGAATTTATTCAAAACAATCGATTCTTGTTCAGGTACTTGGGCCACAGATTTTACGCAATAAACAAATTACTCGAAGAACCGTACAAGCACATTTACCGAACATTTGAAAACGAAGATTTTGCTAATATAATGCAACAGATATTTCACGCTACATCCTTCAATATGTCATTGTGTCGACATTTATGGAATGACAATTATCGAAAAAGTTTTATTCAGATAATAAAGTGAGTACATAATCCTGCAGTTAACATTTTAATTCATCAAAAATGCTCTTTCGCGCATGATTACTTTCAATTATTTTCATCGTTCGATATTTTGCTATTTTTAGACACGTGCATCTCGAAATAACACTGATTACGAAAGATCTCAACGACACTCACGGTGTACTAATGTTACTGGAATTATCAACGGATTTTGTTCTGTTCACGACACGCTCTTATCTGCTCTTCGGTGCTGCGGTTCGAACATATGACAAAAAATTCGTCCTGATAATGGCCATACTCTCGTGGATGTTACCATGTTTTTTAAAATTGTATCTCATCAATGATATTTCCGAAAGTGTGACTAATGAAGTAATTGCAATTTTAGTAGCCCCTTAAATATCAAGAGACGCGGTAGCGGTTCGTTATACCTATAAATATGAGTCTGAGATTAAGTTTAGATATGAAAGGAAAAAAAAAACATTTCCTAATATTCTTAAATCAGGGGATCGAATCGAAAGTGCTTTCGCGTTGACCATTTTTACTTTTCTTTTACGATGTACCATTTTTTTGTTTTCTTTTACGATTCATGCAATTTGAAAAAAAAAAAAAAAAAAATTGATAAGACTCGAGAATTATCCGATGAAAAAATGAATTTGAAAATTCACTTTTTCTGTGATAGCAGCAGATTCATGTAAAATTTAATTGTTTTCTTTCTTTCTATTCCATCAAGGCAAAACAGACAGGTAATCGAATCTATCATTTTACACACTCGGAAGACGATTCCGAATTTTCTGACGAGATCAAACAATTTGGCCTTCAATTGTACAACGTTCCTGTTCGATTTTCTCCCGTTGGCTTTTTCATGCTCGGCTTTCAATTCCTGAGAGGAGTAATTTACGATTATTTGTTTCTTATTCAAATCTATTTTTTTTTTTACAATAAAAAAAATGATAAAATAAAAATTCTTTTTCAGTTTTTCGGAACTGTTCTGACTTATCTAATAATTGTCATACAAATGGACAACGGAAAGAGTTTGTAATCTGTGCTGAGAATTGTCATTTTCGTTTTTACTTTTCGATCAGCTTGAAACATGATTTGAACGAAAAATTTGATCGAATGGTAGAATTATTATTGCAAAATATCGTTTCGTATACGTCGAAGAAAAAAATGTCATGAAAAAGTTGTGCGGGTTCGATGAAAAAGGTTCGTACGAATATTTGAATGACCGAAGCCGAATATTATGAATAGTTGAATCACCTCGATATAGTTTCAGGTGTAAATCGGCATGATCGAGATAAAAAAAAAAGTTTCGCCTCATCCATTGGGGTGAAGAGCGATTTTCCGGCAATTACTCGTCGGGGTTATCTCTCTTCGTCAATTACAACGACCCCATGGAGCTTCGGCTAGTTAAGGGGAGAATTCTACGAGTGCAGATGGGAGGCGTCAGTCCGTAAAATTCGGCAATTGTGTCACTGATCCTCCTGTAATCCGGCCTGCATCGATCATATTATCTTCTATTTTCTGGTCATTGATTATTCGAAAAAAAAAAAAAAAATGTTGTAAATTAACTTTTTCGTCTAATACGCGATGATAAACGCTCATTACGATAAAAAAAAAATGCAAAAAATAAAGAATTTTAATTCCATGATTTAGTCACAATTTTCTCTGCCTCGTTTCAGTGCCACCCAAAGCAAAAACAGTCGATAAATCCAATTTTCAAATTTTTTACATTTGCCATCGGATGAATTATCATTAAATAATGATAAAAATGTTCCCATAAAAATTAATTCTCGACCTCGGTAACCAAAATCTTTAAATTTGATGAAAAACATGAAAATTCTGAAAAATCAAATTAAGGAGGTTGGCTACACACAACAATGTTGCCATGTTAAAAGCATAGGAAAATTCGAAATGATTAGAATTTAATGAAATTTGGTGAGCATATTCTTTTGAATTAAATATGAATATAAACATTTTTTAAGATTTTTCTTATACATAGTTTTCGAGTAATTTAACACTAGAGTTTACATCCGTAAGCATAGGATTCTGATATACATAGATATATCTTTTACATATTGTAAACTCCAATTATTCGACAACTATGTAGACGAAAAATTTGAAAAAATTTGTGTCATTGCATTTGATGCTAAAGAGTGTTATCACTAAATTTTATTAAATTCTTATGATATTGTGGTATGTAGCCACCCTCCTTAAGAACGTTGCTGAAGATTTTTTTTTTTTAATACGAGTTTGATTTTTTTCGTATCGCAGCAATTTTCTCGATCGATTGAACCGTGAAGTTTCTATCCGAATCTAAAAATGTGTAGAAAATAAAAAAAAAATGATTAAAGAATCTATTCCTGATGATTTTTATCTCAAGTGCAACTGCATGAACGTCGAGGATAAAAAAAGAGAAGAGAATTATTCGAGTAGACAAGTATCGTATTCGCGGGACGAGGAAAGGGGATGTGGCATTAATTGAGAATTAGAGAGGCGCGAGAACGTTTTGGAAGGCGTTCAAGCCACCTGCTACTGTATACACGAGTCCTCCGGATCCGAGGGGATTGATTTATCGCACCCGAGGGGGATCCTTTCCGCTGTTGGGTTGCTCCCTTTGTATTCCCTCGGTATATATAAGGACAGGGCACATTGTCGTTCCGTTGGATTACTATGACTGTACATTGTACTAAAACATTGTCGAAATTTCCTTTTTCACCAAATATCCTACTCCACTAGCCAATACTCTTTTTTCATGGTTGTTAAAAAACAAGCAGCAAGGGTAAGTGATCCTTGAGAATGATTTTTTATTGTTCGTTGAGATTCGAGTTTGCACAAAACGTCAAAATCGATTTCGAAGCAGTTTAACTAACAATAATATAATTATTATTTCAATCATTTTCCTTTTTTTGGTTTAAAATGATTAGAAAACATCGATGATGATACAGCGAAAAATGATTCAAAAAATTTAATTTAAAGAGATTTCATAAATCGAAAATTCATTTTGTCAGCTGCATCGCCAGATGATAATAATGATTTAAAAAAAGCCAGAATAAAGAAATTGTAAATGGATAAAAGTCGAATGATAAAAAATTTATTTTACGAATAATATATTAATAATTATTTATAATAAACCGGAGTACTGATAATGATGGAGAAATAATAAATGAAAAATAAAATGATTGATCGAAAGTTGAATTTATCATGAAAACAGTTTAATTCGTAACAAATTTGAATTCATACTGATTACGATAAAGATTACGCGGATATAAAAATTTCATAAAAATTATTCGTTTCGAAGAGTCAAAAAAATCTGAAACGAAGATAAGAAGGGGGAGAGATTTTACCAGCTCGGACGATTATCCTACCAGAGTTACGAGCACCAGCGACAGAAATCAACTGGATGTCCTTCGGCTATGAGGCGTGGTGAATCAGAGGGGGATAATATTTTTTTAGTGTGTCTGTAAGAAAATGCTGCACCATCAAACATACGGGACGGCTTATGAAACGGGATCGGATTTTATAAAAGCAAACCCGAATTGTTCCCGAGCACCATTTCTAATAATCCGCAAACATCGTTTATCATTTTGGATATGACGGTGTGTTTTGAGTACTTTGCTTTTTCAATACGTCGAGCGTTTGGATTTCGAAAGGAATTTTAACTTAAAATTTTTTTTTATTTCGTATGTTAAGAGTCATCGAGCTCACGTGACCAACTCAAAATCGACGGTGGTGCCTCTCATAGTAAAATATATCTATATCCAGTACAAATATAGTCGCTGACACACGTCAGACGCCTCGCGTGTATTTTACCGGATTTTTCCGTGAGTTTTTATTGAAATAGCGATAAATAAATTTCGTAATGTGCAAGGAAATGGCGTGAATCCGGCTCTGGTCTCTTCAGTTGTGGCAAATGTGTGTACAATTTGTAATAAAATAATTATTGTGACTGGCGAAAAAGCTGTTATGGCGCGAGCAAAGCGCCTTGTATTTTTCTTAATTTATTGTGTTGATAAGAGATATCTGATCTCCGAAAAGGGAGCACAGCCGGAACCGGGTAATTAAACCGGATTTTTTGATATTTTTTATATTCGCGTAATCATAAAATTCGCGACGAAATCCGGTAGAATAGAATTTTAGTTTGCTTTTTTGGCACCTGGCGCTGCGTATGTCGTCGCTCGATGATTCTTATGACATTTGAAGACTTGCAATTTTTTTTTTTTTTTGACACTTCTCTTTGAAATGCTTATTTACCCAGATATTTATATTTTATTTAAAATTGCGTTATCAACGTCGATAGTTTATGAAAAAAAAAAAAAAAAACGATTTGCATTCTATGGGCAGAGTATTTGTTGTTTGTAGTTGTAACAATTTATTTATTTACAAAAGGAAAAATAATGTTTCTTTCATTTTTTACCATACTTCAATTTGTTTTTAAACTTTTTCGGATTGAGCCCGTAAGCTTTGAGTCTTTCAGAGCTAAGTAGAGCGACTGGATCAGTTTCCTGTTTCATTTTTTTGAACTTCTTTTCCCTTGTCGAATTCGTCGACTTGTTTTTATTTTGATTCTTCATACCTTTGGAGTCTTTCGTGTTTTTGGCGGAATTCGTTAAGATCGAATGGTCAGTAGTGTCATTTTTTATTTTCTTCCTCTTTATTCCTTCGGCGCTTGGCGTATTTTTCGAGAAGTTGGCAGAATTCGTATTGTCCCGAGTGTCCGGATTTTTGTTTTTCTTCTTCTTCTTCTTCGTTTTCGTCTCACCGTTTGTGACTTTTTTCGTCGTATCAGCGACAGGTTCTGTCGAAATAGTTTCAGACTTTGATTTTTTCGTCAGTGGCTCCTTTACTTCCGGTTTGCTCGAGTCTACCGAATCAGTATTGTCAGCAGCTTTTCTCTTTTTACTTTTTACAGATGGATCCATCGGCGCTGTTTCTTTTTTATTTATCTGCAATGTTGTTGGCGAATCTTTTGAAAGGTTTTTCACAGGCTTTTTCCCTTCCGAAATTTCTTTTTTCGGTGTTTCAGTTTCATTTTTTAGTGCAATTGTCTCTTTCGAGATTTCACTTCCATTTTGTGCTGATTTCTGCTCGGTTTTTCCGTCGCCCTCTCGTGGCAACGCCATGGCTTCTTTCTTCGCTGTTTTCTTTTTTCTCTTTCGTTTTTTCTTCGTCGATTCCTCGGTCTCTTGCGTTGCAGGTGTTATCATGGTTTCTGGATCTTGAGGCTCTTCTTCTGGACTGTGAATACACAGAAAAATACGTTATTTCAAAACGTTACATCGCCATTTCTTTTTTTTCTTTATATTTTCTTCGAAAATTTCTGAAAACTTACGTGTACAGACTTTTCAGGATTTTCTTTTTGTACTCTTCGTTCTTAGCTTTTTGCTGGTAAATTCGTACTTCGTTCAGCTCAATATTTTCGGGCTTGTGCTCGAGGGCTTTTTTCAACGAGCACCATTTGTTCAATTCACGATCGTCAGCAACGAGAATCTTAATTGTGAAAACGTGAAAAATCATTAAAAACAATTTGCGTCATTTGTTGTTTCAAAAACAATTGAAAATGTTGGCTAAGCAATTTTTATTATCAATTTTCATAGCTGTTAGAGAAAACATTCAAATTTTCACAGGTAAAACGATTTTTTTCGCGAGAATCTATTCGATGTAATTCAAAGAGAGAAAAGAATGTAAAATTCTCCAATTTTTTCTAACCTTTTTTCAACAGTTTCAATGTTTTCGTGTTTTTCAATCGGAACTATTTTCTAAAGTATTATAGAACGATAAAAAAATATTTAAAAACTTACTTCTTCGACGCTTAAGCCATAATCGTTTGGCATGACTTTGCGGTATTTGAATCGGCAAGGTATGTCATCGATCATATCCTCGTAATCAAGAGCATAATATTGTTCGATATAATCGCGATAAGACGCGTGCAGTTTGGGATCGAATTTAGGCTTCTCTTTCGCAATGACCTCGGCGAATTTACTCTTTCGACGTCTCTTCTTCTTCTTCGAAGAAGCTATGAGTTCGTTTTGCAAAGCTTGCGTTGGATCGTAATCAGCATCCATCTGAAAACGAATTCCGATGGATGTGTTTCAAGAAAATTTCGATGCTAAAAATTCGGCTCGATTGTTCTAGTTTTGATGAAATTATGAAACACGTTATTGTTAAAAATTACGATAAATTCGGGATCCTCGCAGTGAGAAGTTCCAGGACGCGGTGAGTCGTCATCCGGAACAATTTCTTCGTTTTCGGGATCGTAATCGTCCCAATTTCTTTCGATACCGAGTTCCTCATCGATTTCTGGAAATTCAGGTTTTATGTCGTCCTCTGGTAATGCATAATATTCGTCGTTGAAAATCTCCTGCATTTTTCGATCGTGCTCCTCTGGATCGAAGTCGGCGTCGAGATCGATATTCTCGAAGTGAGCGTCGTCGTTACCTACGAATTTGAAAGAAAATTGTGTCGACAGGAGTGTATTTGTGTGTAAAATTATACAAAAAAAAAATTATAAAAGTTGTATTAACCAGTGATTTCTTTGAGCTGAGCAATTTTGTCAGCTATTTCTTTTCTCTTGAGAGCTTTGAGTTGTTTCAATTCTTCCTGTTTGCGAATTTTGTCCTGCTCTTTTCGCTGTTTGATCTCAGCTCTTTTGAGGGCTCTTCTATTGTCTTTTTTTCTCAACGAGTTCTCCAAAGTTCTGGGATATCTTTTGATGAATTCTTGATCGGGTTCCTCGAACCGAAAATTGTATTTGTGTTCGAATTCTTCTTGTTCCTCGATGATTTTCTCGTCCTCTGACAAATTGACATCGTTGTTGTGAGCAACTTGTTCGTAATCAAGATTATCCTCTTCAGCGTCCTCGTTTCCCAAAAATTTCTTGTTCAAAATGTAATCTCGAAGAAATTTTTCTTTCGGATCAAGATTCGGATCGACCCAAAAATCCCGCAAAGGTTTTAGCTCTTCTTTTTCGCTGCTTTCGATCTCAGCTTTTTGACCTTTCAGCCATTCTTTGTACGTTTCATCCTCTTTCAACTTTTCTGACTCGGTCTTCGCCTTTGGAACTAAAAGATTATCCTCTTCGTTCTCGTCCTCATCGTCCAAAGCTTTGCTGATACTCGCCTTCAGAGCCAATTGTTCTTCGACATACGTCGGTCCTCGAGTCTCTCTTTTCTTGTTACGAATCGTATCTTCGTCCTCGCTATCGCTAAATTTACCTCCACGCTCGACCACTATTTCACGCTCGTAGTCACGAAGGAAAAGCTTCTTCTCTTTCATCGATTTTTTGTTTGAACTCTCTTCTGGATTTTTCGATACATCGTCAAAAAACGTCACTTTCTCATCGTAGATTTTTGGGTCCTTGTTCTTCAAACATGCAAGAGTTTTGTAAAACTTTTTCTCCAATTCTTCCGTCAATTCCTGAAACATTGTCATGAAACAAAAGCCTTCGGTAAATTCATTTCGCTACTGAAATCGAATAGTCATTCTTCATATTTGCACTAAAAAGAGCATTGAAAATATTTTGTGCTTCGCATTGCAGATCCAAGTATCGATTTAATAAAAAAAACCTGTCAAAATCATTGAAACACATTCGATTCCCCTAGAGAATTCGTCGTACCAATAGTTTCAGTTATATTTTGGTTCGTTTCTCAAATCTGCGTTGATCGAGCAATTACGGAACGATTCACCAAAATTTTACCCACGGAACATTTATTTCCTTCATTTTATAAACGTATTGAGCTTCATTTTTCATTTGATCATGACAGGCTTCAGCGTGGATGAAAATCTGATTTTTCTATGGTCATAATTATCCAAGATCAAAGTTTTACCGTATCAAAGTATTAATTTTACACTATTGATACTGTGAAACCTGACAGAGGTTTTATAGAGCTTTCTAGGGTTAGTCGAAAAAAAATGGTAAGAAAAATAGAATAAAGTGAGGTTATCAAGTAAATTACAAACTATATTTAGAAAACTGACTTGAAAAATGCAATGCGACTTACCGCTCCATCTTCATCCTCGTTCGATGAAGTCTCAGAATCTTCGCCTGAACTTGGGAGATTCGTGACATGCTCTCCATATTTTGTTTTGACTGAAAATTTGTAGTTGCTTCATTCATTTATACAATACAAAAATAGGGCTTACAATAATTAATTCTTATTTAGGGTTTATAATAATGATAAAGAGGTTACGGTGGTATCATGTTAGGACACTCACATTTATTCAATTCTTCCTTCTGGCGCCAAGTGTTATAATTACTGGCGTATCCATTGTTTATTTTCAATTCCTCTTCAGAATCTGATTTATCGTCGTTGAACAACGTTGACATCTCGTTTTAAACTAATACAATGCAGTAAATCAATTATCAGCAGAACGAAAACACGTTGTTGTTGAACATAACCTCATTTCGGCTCGCACAATATGTACACGAACTGACACGATGCTGCTGCTGCTTTCGTTCGATGGTAAAAAAGAGTGGTGAGTGGAGAGGGGATGATATCAAAAGTAGTGTAGTGATCGTAGTGAAGAAGTAAAGTGTGGAAATATTACAGTGCATCGAGGCAATCTAATCGTCGTCACACGAGGTAAACTCATTGTAATGTAACGAAATACGAAATATTTTATTTGAATCTCAATTATCAACGGTAGTTTTTCAATGATTGGCCTCATCTCATATTTTTCTTTGTCTATCTTTTCCAATTCTTCCACTGTTATTTTGGTACGATGAAGATAAAAATCCATCGGAAAATTCGAGTGTGAATTTGTGATAAACTGTATTACCGTGGAACTCGAAATACAACCAATTTGGTCCTTGGAATCAATATAACGATCTTCATGATCTACGATAATGAGATAAAAATGTATACAGTCTCTCTGCAGTACAAATGTCGAGTCTCGCGTGTGACGAAATTTCGAGACTCATTGTCAGTTTTTCACTGTTGTTTGATTCATGCGAGCTTTTTATCGCGATCACATTTACGATAAAGAAATTGTCCTTCTCAATTTATATGCTACACTGAGAAATGATGATTTTTTGTTGGACATCAACAATGAATCGTGGCGAGAGCAAAATGAAATTTGTTAATTAAAAAACAAAACTTTCGTTAATTCTATGCAATGAATCGAAAAAATCATCCCGCAATGACGGAGTGGGTTTGATTTGAAAAAAATCCAAGTTCAAGTTTTTCCAGTAGCGTGATCTTTTTCCGCGAGAGCTGTATATCGGGTGCCATTTGTAAAAAAAAAACATTACATTTTCGAGGCTTTTATTCAACTGCCATCGCGTTCAGATTCATATCGCGTTTTGTCTATATCGATCATTAGACCTCTGTCTCCAGAATACCCGGATAGAAATTCGTGTAGCCGCCGATACGAATACCGCGGCGTGCAGTCGCCGTGCTGTCACTGCGCCGCAAACAGTCCATCGGGATAGCTTCCTGTGCTTCCTGTACATTATTCACTATCTTTATTTCTCGGCAAGTTCGCTCATAGTCTGCCGCTATTAAAAACTGCCACAATCCAACTAATAATATCAATCCTGAGGATACCATGCTAGCCACAATCAGCCAGTATCCCTTTTTGCGAGTCATTATATTGCCGCAGTGATCACGATCACAACGACTATGATCAATATTATTATCAATCAAGCTCGAGGACATCTTAACATGGTCGGCGTGTTCGACGAGCAGGCGAGTAAGCGGATGCAAGTTGTTTCGCACGGTCGCATGAATTGATGTCATTTTCGAAATATCTCGAAAATAATCCGGACAGTACAATCGTATAAAGTATTTTTCAGAGCTGCTATATAACGTGATGAGCGAAACGCAAAAGAACGTCGTCAACAGAGGTCGTTGCAGTCCACTGTGCGGGGTCTTAGTCAAATTTGAGGTTATAGCGCGACACTTTTTTTGTGAATCTGCAAAAATATAACTATGACGATATATCGTTGCATTGTAATATTCAACTTTTGATTATGTGCTGTTTCATTCGGTTTAATCTCATGAAGCTATAAATAACGCTACACTGAGAAAATAAATGTATTGTTGGATCGACAAAAATCGTGGCAAAACTAAATGACATTTGTTGATTCGAACGAGACTTGTTGATTCAATGACGAATCGAAAAAATCGTTGGAATAACGGAATTTTTACATTCGTAAAAATAAACACTTAAAAAAATAAAAACGTAAAAACAAACGAAGCCTTTTTAATATGTAACTGCTATCGCGTTTGGATTGATATCATGTTTTTGTCGATATCGATTATATTAGACTGCTGTCTTTGGGATACCCGGATAGAAATTCGTGTAGCCAGCATTAAGAATGGCGTGCAGTCACTCTTACAAGCTGCCATGATCCAGCTAATATAACGTCGATCCTATGAATGCCATGATAGCCGCAATCAGCCAGTATTCCCTGGGCTCTTTGCAAGTCATTAATACCGCAGTGATCAGGATCACAACAAGTACGATCAATATTGTTGTTAAGCTCGAGAACAACTTTACACTGTTTGTGTGTTTGATGAGCTCGAGAACAACGAGCGGCATCAAGTTTCTCGGCACGGTCGCATGAATTGATGACATTTTCGAAAAGCAGGCTCAGAAATCCAGACAGTACAATTGTATAAAGCACTTTTCGAAGCTGCGATACAAACTTGATGAGCGAAACGCAACGCGCTGGTCCCTGTTCAGTCGTCGTCAACAGAGATCGTTGCAGTCCACTTGCGCGATAGTCTTTGACAGGAGAACGCCACAGACGATAGTCTCGTTGCTGCTCACTATATTAACAGCGTTTTAATGGCAAATGAGAGTGAGCGTGTTTGCTATTTTTCCGGACGAATGAAATTGCAGTCGAATTGAGGTTAGCGCAGAACGCAAATCGGTCAGTCTTCGAACCCGAAACTATCAGGCGTTGGAAACAGTGCTGCGATGGCTCTCGGTGGTCGATTTCGGTACCACAGGGTACCGGTGAAAAGAGTCAACGATTATACCCGGGCACGTACAGTGTTCGAATCGTGATTGTGGAGTTTTAGGAATCTTTGACTCGCACTATTTATCTTCGGTCGCGTACAAACACTTGGATTATTGGTTATGATTTTGTGAAAACGATGTTTAGTATATTTGACATATTCGATTACGAGTCTGTGGTGCATAATTGAAGTGGCTCATGGTTGAGATCCACCTGCTCACTGACAGCATCGGTCGTGTACTTTTCATGCAACAAACACACCCGTTGAAACGGATCTTCGGAAAACGGAATCAAGTTATAAAATGCACGAGCTCAAATTCAAAGAGGCAGATTCTGTTCCTCGAAGCGAGGCTTCGAAAAATATTTGGAAAAACATAGCCGCACTGCTCTTCAGAATTTTACGACGAGGATCACAGAAGAATCACGAATCGATGCAGACACATCACATAAGGAATAAAAATGAGTTCGGCTTCTGCTTCAGCAGCGAATCTTGGAAATTTCCATATCGTGAATTCGTGGCCACGCGGGTTTCGTTTTTAATTCGAAAAAACATCAAAATATGTGCAAATTTTTATTTTATTTATTATTTCTTTTTTCTGTGTCACTCTTAAAATTTTAGTGGTCGCCACAGAAGACGCCGCCATCTTGTACATTTCTGGCACGATTTCGTAGTGTGCCAGTGCCAGGTCGACGGACCGATACATGTGTATACTGCAACCCAGATTATTCGAATTTCTATTACAACGCAACCCGTATCGATCGGACTGTGTTTAGTGGATCGCCCGGGTCTGATCCGTTGGTTCGTCTGGCGCGTAGAAATGTAAAGACGCGGATCACGCACAGCGCTCTACATTAGAAAAAAAGGAAGCTAATTTTTGGGATACAAAAATAATCGGCTAATTATGTCATCCCCAATCAGCTGCCTTTTCTCTATTATTTTTATTGTTCGTTCGCTTTTTTTGGGTTTTAAAAAGGCCCACCTCTCGACTCGAATCCCATTTTTACCTTCACTGTTAACGGTAGCTTAATGCCGCGGCTACATTTTTACTGATTGTGAGTTTCAGCCGGTTCCGGTTTATCAAAAACCCAGATTAAAATGCCTCCTGTTCAGTGAGAGATGCACCAGCCGGTGCAAGATCAAGCGCAGTCACCCATCCAAGTATTGTCCTGCTCGGGGCTGCTAAACTCTGGAGATCGCTCGAACCGTACACCCATCACTGTTGTTGCGTAACTTCCCATATTTATAAGTGAGATGCGTAAAGCTATGGGACTGTAAATCATGTCGAAGTATTCGAACGAACGTTGAAAGCGTCATGACTGGGATTTTTGGGTCAGGACAGTGCTGTTCTGCATGTGCTCGTTACCTGAAATGTTGCACGCGCGATAAGAGCTCGCATTTTGCGATAAGACACGTACAGAGAAAAAAAAACAAATTTAAGCATCATGCGCGGCATCACAAGGTCGCTGTGTCGTACCGATGCGAATCAATGTTCCGTTATCCTCGGAAACTTTTTTTGAACGCCTTCCGAGCGATGTTCTTGCGCGCTTTTGCCTTGAAACGATAAAATTAAACAAACGAATGACAACGACGACTCTCGCGGTCGAGTATTCATGAGGTAAAGGATCGAAATGAGCTACGGATTGGAATTATTCATTTTTTCTTCAAGAAAATGAATCGTTTTACTGAGCATGTTAATTCCGGGCTCAAATTGCATTCCTGAAAAGTTTGAGTGAATGATTTCGAGTACATCTATGTATCAATAAAAAAAAAACGAAAACTAGTCCATCTCGCGTTTGTACTTGGGCTTGACCTATAATCTTGTTAATAAATTAATGAATAAAAGATGGACAAAAATCAGGTCAGAATCGTTGATCGGAAAATGACACCACTTAGTTGGACAAGTTGGAAAAGCGGTTTTTTGGGGATCCGCAAAAAAATTACCGATGACGGTGATGTATCGTTCCATTGTAATATTCAACGTTCGATCGTGTGCTGCTTCATCCGGCTTAAGGAGGGTGGCCACATTCGACAATATGATAAGAATTTAATAAAATTTAGTGATAACATTCTTTAGCATCAAAAGCAATGACACAAATTTTTTTCAAATTTTTCGTCTACATAGTTGTCGAATAATTGGAATTTACAATATGCAAAAGATATACCTATATATATCAGAATTCTATGCTTACGGATGTAAACTCTAGTGTTAAATTACTCGAAAATTATGTAGAAAAAAAATCTTAAAAAATTTGTATATTCATATTTAATCCAAAACAATATGCTCACCAAATTTCATTAAATTCTAATCATTTCGAATTTTCCTATGTTTTTAACATGGCAACATTGTTGTGCGTAGCCAACCTCCTTAATACAATGAAGCAAAATATGCTACACTGAGAAAGAAGATTTATTGTTGGATCGACAAATCGTGTCAAACAACAAATGAAATTCGTTGATTAAAACGATACTTGTGTTGATTCAATGACGAATCGAAAAAATCGTTCGACGAGTGACGGAATCGATTTGATTCGCAAAAGATCCAAGTCCAAGCTTTTTCCTGTAACGTGATTTTTTTTTCTGCGTAACGCTCGAGCTCCATCGGTTGCCGCAGCATTCGTAAAAATAAATAAATATTGACTGTATGAGGCTTTTTACTTATGTAACTGTTGTCGCGTCCGAATCGATATTATGTTGTGTCGACGTCGATCATTAGACTGCCATCTCGTACCGTTTAGCTTTCTGTGCATAAACCTCCTGTATTTCTCCGATAGTCCAGCCAATGTCTACGGCTCTTGCATAGTACCAAGACGCAGCTATTGATATAAATCCTATGAACGCGATGTTAGCCACAATCAGCCACCCTTTCCAGCGCACTTCATGAGTCATGATCGCCACAGTGATCAGGATCGCAACGAATACGATCAATATTATTATTAAGCCCGAGGATATCTTTGCACTGTTTGCGTGTTCGACGAGCTCAAGAGCAAGCGGAAACAAGTTGCTTTGCACGGTCGCTTGAATCGATGACATATTCGAAAAGGCTCAGAAATCCGGACAGTACAATTGTATAAAGCACTTTTCACAGCTGCGATACAAACGTGATGATCGAAACGCAGCGCGCTGTTCCCTGTTCCGTCGTCGTCAACAGAGATCGTTGCAGTCCACTTGTGCGATAGTCTTTGGTCTTTGACTGGTGAACGCTGCAGACGAAAGTCTCACTGCTGCTAACTATTTCAAAAGCGTTTGAATGACAAATGAGAGTGAGCGTGTTTGCTACTTTTTCGGACGAATGAAATTGCAGTCGAATTAAGGTTAGCGCAGAACGCGAATCGGTCAGTCTGCGAACTCGAAACTATCAGGCGTTGGAAATAGTGCTGCGATGGCTCTCGGTGGTCGATTTCGGTACCACAGTGTACCGGTGAAAAGAGTCAACGATTATACCCAGGCACGTACAGTGTTCGAATCGTGATTGTGGAGTCTTAGGAATCTCTGACTCGCACTATTTATCTTCGGTCGTGTACAGACACTTTGATTATTGGTTATGATTTTGTTAAAACGATGTTTAGTATATTTGACATATTCGATTACGAATCTGTGGTGCATAATTGAAGCGGCTCATGGTGAAGATACACCTGATCACTGATTGCATCGGTCGCGTATTATTATCAAACTGTGACGAAACAACGAGTCCCTAAAAAAAAGTGAGACTTTTTCACGTTCTATTTACACACCGAGTGAAGTGGAAAAAAATTGGAACTTTCTTGGGGACTTTTTCAAGAACACGCTGATCCCTTAGGGAACCAATAACCGGTCGAACGGATTGTCGGAAAACGTAATCGAGTGAAATCGACGAATTCAAATTCGAAGAGACAGATTTGTGTCTTTCGATCGTTCCTGAGCGCACTGTTATTCGGAAAAACATAGTCACGCTGATCTTCAAAATTTTACGACCAGTTCCTTGAGCGTTTTTGCCTTGGAACGATAAAGTTAAACAAACGAATCACGACCACGACTCTCGCTCGAGTATTCACGAGGTAAAGGATTGAATGAGCTACGGATTAGAATTATTCATGTTTTCTTCAAGAATATTAATTGTTTTACTGAGCATGTTAATTCCGGGCTCAAATTGCATTCCTGCAAAGTTTGGGTAAATGATTTCGAGTGCATCTATATATCAATAAAAAAAAAACGAAAACTTGTCCATCTCGCGTTTGTACTTGGGCTTGATCTGTAATCTTGTTAACCCTTTGACTGCCCACGACGGATATATCCATCATATTTTTTCAAGTTCAGGTTTTTGATAGCATTCTTGCCACATAAGCGTTTTTCTGCCGGAAAATCAAGCGATTAATAAATTCATTGATAAATAGATAAATAAAAACCATTTTTTTTTGTGGATCTGCACAAATTATTGATGAGTTAAGGAATTGAGAGACGGTGTTTGGTTCGAAATCGAATGAGGTACGTTCCACATGCTACGTCAATAAACGAAAAAATATTTTCAATAAATCTTCTACTCGTGATTAACGTGGTTGTAAAAAAAATGCAAAATTTGCTGAACCCTGGGCATCGGTACTCGTCATCTGCTGTACTGCATGCTGGACGGTACTGGGCATCATGCTCATCAATCGTTTGATTTTCCATTGTTTTTTGATACCCTGATGCACTGCCATCGATGGATCCCAAATTTGTCAAAATACACTTGTTTCGAGCCTCAATAATTCGTAAGAGCTTTCGCTACGAAGCATTTCGACCGCGTGAATGAGGATGATTTTTACAAAAGCGTAACGAAAAAAATAGAAACTATTTCAGGAAAAAAATGAGCATTGAGATACTCATCTTTTCATAGAGAAAAGTAATCAGGTGTTTGATTGAATTTCTTTTCAAGTTTCGGAGTCGTTGCCCAAAACGTTAAGAAGTCCTATTTTTTTCTATCTTTTCCGAACATTTCAGGCCAATTTTTGATTCACCATATTCCTGTTTCGAGCTCGAAATCACAAAATGTATTCGCGTTAATCTACGTTTTGTGGACAGGCCCAACGAGTTCCATGTCAAGTGAACGAGTTACAAAGTTTAATCCAAACCGAGAAAATAATTAATTCGTGGCTCGAAGAGTTGTTAAAAATATTTTTCATAGACGCTCCAACGATTAGACTTTCACAGTTAAAATATTTTTCTGCAACTCTCGATGTTTCGAATGATATTTCGAATGAATTATAAGACTGATCGAATATCGAAAGAAACGATAAAAGCTGAGAGCATGATTATGTATTAACGTGTCGAACGATTTGGCGTCATACGAGATTCGATGGACTCGATAAAGAGAGAGGACAAGGTGAAATTGCATAGGTGGATACGAAATCTCATGAAAATTATCGACGAAAACACTGATAAACGGGAGAAAGAAAATGTATAAAAACATCGATCCTGAGAGAAATTGAAGTATTCCTTACAAACAGTTCGGTACGCGTTTCTGTTGTGCCAACAATAGCGTTAAAATGGCACGCATATCATGTGAGTAAATACTTCTTCACCGAATTATTCACGGACCCTTACAACGGTCTCGAAAACGTTCTCAATAATTTTGTTTTTTTTGTTTTTTTTTTTTTCGTAACAAGCTTCGTTTCTATAATCCTTCGAATGAATCTTTTCGTTGTTTTATAAACGTTTCCCCATTAAGGAGTTTCGGTACAAAAGGCAAAATGTTAAGAAATTAATGAAATTTGGTGATAATGTTCTTCAACATCAAGTACGAAAACACAAATTTTTTTTCAAAATTTTCTTCTACTTAGTCATCGAGTAATTATGCATTAAAGCAGACTTCTTATGCCCGAAGTGTATACCTATATATATGAAAACACTATGCTTGTACACGTGAACTTTAGTCTTCAATTACTCGATAACTGTGTAGAAGAAAAATCTGAAAAAATTTGTATTGTCAAATTTGGCACTAAAGAATATGTTCACCAAATTTTATAAAATTCTTAACATTGAGAAATTTTTTGTGTTTTTAACATGGTTTAGCATGGCAACATTGTATCTCTTGTACCGAAACTCCTTAAGGAGGGTGGCTACATACGACAATATGATAAGAATTTAATAAAATTTAGTGATAACATTCTTTAGCATCAAATGCAATGACACAAATTTTTTCCAAATTTTTCGTCTGCATAGTTGTCGAATAATTGGAGTTTACAATATGCAAAAGATATACCTATATATATCAGAATCATATGCTTACGGATGTAAACTCTAGTGTTAAATTACTCGAAAACTATGTAGAAGAAAAATCTTTAAAAAATTTGTATATTCATATTTAATCCAAAAGAATATGCTCACCAAATTTCATTAAATTCTAATCATTTCGAATTTTCCTATGCTTTTAACATGGCAGCATCGTTGTGTGTAGCCAACCTCCTTAAATATTCATCGAATGCAATTTTTTTCATACACCGTTCTCCTCGTTGGCAAAAAAAACGAAGAGAATAGTCGAGATTTGAATCTTGTTATTGGGTGCGAAGAACGATCGATGCTGAAGAGAATATTGAGACCGTTTTTCGATTTCGTTGCAGGCTTTATTGCCAGGCAAAACTGATAATAAAGGGGTTTAGAGTCGAATTAGCTAAACCTAAAGAAACGTTCAATACAAACTGATTGTGTGTTTTCTCTTCAACATTTAAACAGTGAAATATACGGTACTGTTGAACGCGTCGGTCGTTGGGCTCGTCCTGCTCGCAGTATCCGAAGCCGCTGTCTCGGTATGCCCAAAAAACGCTTTGCGCAATGAAACCGTACAAATTCCACACGAGTATGATTGTGAAAAATTCTATACGTGTATGGGTAAGAATACCAAAGTTCTGAGAGAGTGTCCTTTAATGGACAACGAAGGTAACAGGCTCCACTTCAATGCAAAACTTCAAGTGTGCGATTGGCCATCAGAGGCTGATTGTCAATGGTCACTGCTTCTAAAAACCATGAAAAAATCAATGCTCAAGGAAAAGCCGATACCGACCAAGTGCCCGAGAGTCGATTCGATGAACGAGACTGTACATCTTGCTCACGAGTGGGATTGCACTAAATTTTACAAGTGTCATCAGGGAAAGAAGATTCTTATGTCCTGTCCTACCGACAAGGACGGCAACAAGTTGTATTTCAATCCTCGAGAGCAGGTCTGCGATTGGCCCTTCAACGTTGATTGTCAGATGCCTCAAATGACCCTGAAGAAACAACTCGTTGCTAAGGTCGTACCAACGACTTGTCCGAAGCACGATTCACCCAATGAAACTGTACATTTGGCTCACGAACGCGACTGCACCAAATTTTACACGTGCTCGAACGGCAAAAAAATTTTACAGCAATGTCCACTTCTGGATGACCAAGGGCATCGACTCTATTTTGATCCAGAAGAACAGGTCTGCGATTGGCCATCGAAAGTCGACTGCGATATGCCTGAACCTCGAATCAGACTTCCACCGGTTAGAAAAATAACACCGGTTCCAACGGAATGCCCCGAACAGGATCCACCCAATTACGAAGTCAACGTTGCCCACGAAAATGATTGCACTAAATTCTACAAGTGCTTCCGTGGATTCAAATATTTGTTGCAATGCCCCAAAATCGATGGCACTGGAAATCGATACTTTTTCAACAAGGAGACGCAGCACTGCGATTTGCCATGGAACGCTGGCTGCGATCTTGAAAATCCTCCTCCGAACAGTCATTTCCCATCTTCGACCTCTTCGACCACTGACGAATTCGACTCCTGAATCAAACCAAATATTCATTTTAATCCTGAATTATAAAAACTGATGCAATAAACGTGCAATCTAAATAGTTCGATTGGAATATTTGTTTTCATCGTTTCAATGAATTAAGTTATAGGTCGTCCGGAGAGAAAAAAAAAATCACTCGATATAAAACTTTATATAATCAACGTATACGAAGAATTCACATTGAATGTCAACCACGAAAATGCCTGGGAAAATAAAGCTCAGTCGAGAGCAGCTCACCCCGAAAAATTCTAATTCAAACTGTTCGTTTATAAAAATGTATCATACGCTATAAAACTTCACTCCGAAAATAAATGATTTAACTCCAAAATATTCGTTTTTAGTATACGACATTAGTGATTACGTTTCTGTGCACAGTTTTATCGTTTTTTTCATTAGGCAGAAAAATTGTTTTGTCTCTGTCAAATTATATAATTATCACATAAAAATTCGTTTTTGATATCGAATCAAATGTGAATGAAGATTCTCATGGTCACGAGATAATTTGAGCCAAGAAATTCGACGTCTTATCTGCAAAAAGAAGAAAAACCGATTACAAAACTCAGAAAAAAAAATGGATTTCCATATTTTTATGTTTTTTTTCCTTTTGCGAATGCGGATAATTTGATTTGTGTTGCGATCGATGTTTTTAAAGATAAGAGTGTCGAAGCATCCGATTTCACGTCAGCGATTCTCTGCGATATTTTTGCCTCCAGAATTTGCGAGTTGAATCTATTATTTAAATATTTGATTTTTCGTGCTGCTGCCCCTCTGGTGACTTCGTATTGATGAATGAATTTTCTGACTCTCCCTAATTATTTTAACTCATATCTCGATCGATAGTGAATAACAATTAAAATTTCGAGTCTGAATTGCGATGAACTTTCGACCTTGATCTGATCAAATCGAACTGATTGATTTGCCTTCTCGAATTTGATATAACGATCTTACGATAATGAGATTAAAATGTTTATGTAGCGTCCAGTGACTAACAGCATGTGCCGAAATCTCATGTAGCTTATTTGATCGATAGAAGATTATTATCGTGACCTGATTCGTGACGAATGTCCCGATCGAGAAGCCTGAACGTTACAAAATTATTGTAAAACTCGTAAAGTAGCTACGAAAAAAAAAAAAAAAACGTTTTAAGCTCATTTCAAGGAGAATAAAAACGTACAATTATGATTTTGATTCAACATCAGATTGAATTTCGAACGAAATATTAAATTTATCTAATTCCCAAATAAATGATAACGACCATTAAGACGACCATGATTTTGTATCAATCTGGAGTGGTTGGATGACTTCATGCGAAATTAAGTGTCAACGATAAACGTGATCGGACCCAAAATTACAATCTGCTGAGATTATCCAAAAAATTACAGATAAGTTAACTAGCTAGAGCCTATAAAAGAATCCATCACAGGAGGAAGTCACGTAATCGTCTCGAATAAGCTTTTGAGTTTCAACGTATTTGATTCCCTGAACGAGGCTGCTGCAATGGCACGTACTTCATGTAAGTAAATATTATTCTACTCGATCGTTAAACAGCCCTAAATTTAGCAAGTCCTCGATATCATCTGTCTTCTTATTATTTTTACATTTGAACAGTTTATAACATGATGCTGTTCAGCGCTCTGGTCGCTGGATTAGCACTGCTCGTCGTAGCTGATTCGGATGACGACGACATCCATTTCTCAGAATGCACAAAAAATTGGCTAGAGAATAAGAGCAGATACATGCCACACGAGAACGACTGTACGAAATATTACGTGTGCCTCGGTAGCAGAAAGCTGCTGAGACAATGTCAGAACATGGATGATAACGGCAACAGATATTTCTTCAACGATGAACTTCATCGGTGTGATTTGCCGGAGCACGTCGACTGCCATTTACCTCTGCCACCCAAAATGAACCAATTGACTGTGAAGAAAGAGTTGCTCCGGTGCAATCCTCCCGCACCAACCAAGTGCCCACGAGTCGATCCTAGGGACACTACCATTCACCTTGCCGTCGAGGGTGATTGCACCAAATTCTACAAGTGTCTTCAAGGAAATAAGATCAAAATGTCATGTCCGACTGACACGGAGGGTAGAAGCCTGTTTTTCAATCCCTGCAAACAGGTTTGTGATTGGCGATTCAATGTTGATGATTGCCCGTACCAAAACTAAGCGTGAGGAAGGAATTGGTTGGCAGATGCATGAGCGACATACTACACTTCAATCCAGAACACACCGTCGATGCGATTCACTGGAAAATTTCAAGCCTCAAAGAAGTAAATAACTTCAAGAAAAAACGTTATTCCAATCACAAGTTTATGTTCCGAATAACTGTCTGAAACATATTATTCAGTTACTGAGATCGTTCTATGAGTTATCGCCATAAAGTTCCCCGAACAGAGAATGACAGCGGTGCCATTGAAACAAATATTACCAGCTCCCCGAGGTGCCACACGAAGGATTTTCCAGGTTGTGAAAATTTTGCGAGAGCCCAACTATGCTCTTAGGGATTTCGTTACCCATTCGACCTTCACCAGTCCCCCCAAGAACAGTTCTACATCTTCCTACGGATTGTATAAACAAGCATAATAAAAATATAAAACAAAGCTAGGTCAAAGGGTTCGTTTACATTATTTGAAATAAATATGATTAATTTAGCTCCTGAAATTACTAAAGGTATCTACGATGAGGAGATAAAAATCGTTGTGGCTTCAGTGCCTTCGTTTCAGGTCACACAGGGCGATGAAAAAATGGGTTGAAACTTTTTTTATCTCGTCCGGACGAGCGGTACCGAAAAATTTCCATTTCAAAATTTGCAGTTATCTTTCTCGCAGTCACGGTAGCGTGATATCGAGTCTACTATGCTGTCAAAACTCCTGATTGATTGTTCCATCGATTCTAGTTTTTTTTTTTTTTTTTTATTATCGCGATTATGATAAAGAAATGCTCTATCGCGAGATGGTTACAAATTTGTTAGAATTTCATCATCCAAGCTGAAGATTTACCGATTTATTTATCACGTCGCAATATTAATCCCTTTCGATTGAAATCAATGCTTTGAAGCTGAGTGTTGTAGCTGAGGACTAGAAGATAAAGTGATAAGAATAGAAACTTCTTATCGAAGTCGTTTAAATCCACGAAATTGTTAGTAATCTCGTCGATGACAAACACATCAGCCATTAAAAAACATCGGAAGTTAAAAGATTGGGGAACAGTTTTCGAAGAAGATCCTGAGGATCATCGGTAACGCGATCGAGTCCACAGGAAGATGATCTCAAAGTGTACTGCGAACGCCAATAACTTCGTCAAACGATTCAATTTCTTTGGGCTATCGTAAAAACAGAAAAAAAAAGAGTTTCGGTTTTGGCCACCCGATGAATCTAACGAATTTACATTATCTCTGATGAAATTAAAGTTATGCAACTTTTTCATCGTTCCAAAACAGAAGGAAGGCAACATTTTTTCAAACCTGTAAAGGTCATTTGTAACAAGAAAAAAAAACACGTCGAGTTATCATGCTACTATCGTGATCACGTTTGATATCGTGGTTTAGATCGACGGTATCTAAGTACCTTCGGACGAGATTAATTTCGATCGAAACGCACAAAACGTCGAGTCTGTTTTTCAACGAATCTCCTCCCATATATTTTATTCGCGAATATTGGTCCTTATGGCTTGCCTGCTTCAATTCTCCCTTACAAACCAATAGTCACTGAAAAACTGCGAAAACTTTGTTCTCGTAGCGTCACAGATGCATCTTCATCTTGACACACTCCTTCTCGGTTCATTTTTTAAACGCTCGAAGGTAAGAAATCTCCGGTTTCTAATTTCTGGAAGCTTATACGAATGATGACTTCAACGACTCGACTTGCTTTTCTGAAAAAAAAAAAAAACAACAAATATAAAAATTTGATAATTTTAAAAGAGATAATGAGCCTTTGTGTCAAGTGCGTATTTGTTATTTCTAAATGACTGGATGTCGTCTCAAAAAGTTTGATGGATACGATAAAAAAAAGTTAGAAGATAAAGAGATATAGAATTATTGTAGATTATCCACGATATTAGAGATAAAGCCACTAAACGAAGTATATAAAGAATCGATCCCAGGAACAAAAGATGTATTTGCATCAGGATAGTTTTGGTGACTCCATCCGTGTTTAGCTGTAAAACGTTCCGAACAGGCAAGTACTTCGTGTGAGTAGATACTTCAGCACCTATTGATTGAAATATCGAAAATTTAGTGAAATATTCGGCATGAATTAAATATCCATGCATTTTTCTTGTTACATAAAACAGTGATAAGTACAATGCTGTTCAGCGCTTTGATCGTTGGGCTCGCATTGCTCGCAGGAGCCAAAGGAGTTGCTAACACCGCCTCAGAATGTCCGAAGAATGTGCCACGTCACGAAACCGTACAAATACCACACGAGAATGATTGTACGAAATTTTATTCGTGTCTGGGTAACGCGAAGATACCGCGAGACTGTCCTTTCATGGATAATCAAGGTAACAGGCTCTTTTTCAACGCCAAACTGCAATTGTGCGATTGGCCATCGGAGGCCAATTGTAATTTGCCTCTGCCTATCAGGGCCATTAAAAATACAATGACCATCAAGAAATCGTCGCTACCTTGTGATCCTCCGACCGAATGCCCAACAGACGATCCCAAAAACGCGACTATACTTCTTGCTCACGAGAAGAATTGCACCAAATTCTACGCGTGTAGTCATGGACGTAAAATCGAGATGTCATGTTCTGGCCAGGGCGATGAAACCCTGTATTTCGATCCCTGCGAACAGATTTGCCGTTGGCCTTCCGATATTGATTGTTACACTGCGAATGAGACAGAACCACTGTACAGTAAATTATCCACATTGAATAGCAGACTGTCTGAAACCAAAGTAAGAGCAGCACCGATCAGTAGGAAAACATCACTCCCCTACGAACCCACTACGAGATATCCTGACACCACTACGAAACATCCTTACCCCACTACGAGACATCCTTACCCCACTACGAGATATCCTGACACCACTACGAGACATCCTTACCCCACTACGAGACATCCTTACCCCACTACGAGATATCCTGACACTACTACGAGACATCCTTACCCCACTACGTTTTATCCATATACTGAAACCACTACGTTTCATCCATATCCTGAAACCACTACGTTTGATCCATATCCTGACACCACTACGAGGCATCCTTCCACTTCTAAAACCACCTACGACCCCGTTACGACAACAACTGAAACATCGACTCAACGTCCTACAATTACTGCTATTTCACCCACTGTCATAACTAATTATCGTTTCTTTTTATCATTCAATTTGACTCGTGCAGAATATACGAAGAAAGGTAATAAAAGTGTGAACTAGTTCCCGTTCGAAGCGTCTGTTATCAATACTTTTATGTCTGAATTTATGGACGATGAAGCAGATAGATTTATTACATTTGAGAAAGTCTTGACCACAATTAACCATCGTTCTTGTATGCAAAAAAGAAATGAAGCTACAAAAAAATATGGAGTAATAAAGAATTCATTGATATATTAAGATGTGAGCTATACGAAAAGTTTAATGAATTTGATCCTGAATAGGATCAAAAGGAAAGACGATTATCGTCACGATAAGAGCCTCGTGCGAAGAAAATTAACTGGAAACTTTTCGTCGTCGATCTTCGAAACGTTTTACTTAGAAATATTAGGGCTGAGTTTACAAAAGTATATCATAAGTTCGATATTGTTCTACTCCGGAAAAAAATTATTGGAAAATCATTGATTTTTTGGTGTATCAAGTTCAATGTGTTCAAAAGGTTGAATAAAATCTTCCCAAATAAAAATGGTTTTTAGTTTACAAGATAAAATAATAAAAAATAATTCGCTTCTACGACCTTTCCTTCTATCCTAACGCAGAAAAATTATTTCAAATTCAACATAATTTGTTTTGAAGTACTGTGGAATTTGATTGAACTTTACCACTTGTTTCCAAAAATTTGACTCCGGAAACTCGTGTCTAAGAATATTCATCTCTCCTGAATGAAATCGAGACTGATTTTTGGTATCCGAATTATCCATCAAGAATGTTTAGAATCCCTGAATAATTTTTAATCTATCGTTCATCTTGATGAATCTTGTGGGGAGCGATAGGAAATTCTACATTTTACGCGAGAACTTCAAAGCTTTCTTACAGATTTTTGTTTCTTCAAGTGTCATTTTCTGAGAAACATGTCAACTAGAATAAAAAAGAACTTTGAAATAAATATTGTATTTTTATTTATATCTGATATTGAAAGTTAGTTTTGAAAGAGTCGAAGAGTTTGAATTCGATGCTACAGTTTGCTGTACGAAACAAGACATGATGATACACTAATTTCATCGATTTTCATTGATTTTCATACAAAAATACGATTTATCCTTCAAGCAGTACAAAATAATGAATTAATCAAGAATTTGTTTACACAATCGGAGTATCAGCCATCGATGACCCAGAGAACGTTGACTCCGGACATCCCTAAATTGACTCGCCCGAGCATTCCATGATCGCGAGTTTTCACGATGTAGAGAAAAAGTAGGAGTGTGTGGAACATGTTGTTCCGCCCCTGTAAAGTAAAATATGCTAAAAATTGTCGTAATCGAATTCAATCGACACAAAAAAAAGCTCTGTTTTTCTCACTCTTGGAATTTCTTCGTAGTCAGCAGGTAACGAATCACCGGTCAAAGCCAAGCAATAGTGAGGCGGGTTGCTCGATTGACACACGATTATTGGTCCTTTGTTCCTCGGCAATTCATGACCCGTTTTCGCCATGTATCGTGACGTAAACGTCCTTGCGTCCGGTTGATCGAGAGGCGCTTCCAATTGAGTGTCCATGTAAGACGATACCAAATGCATTATTATCTGGAAACAATGATTTTCATTTCAGAGCTGATTCAGCACATTTTTTTTTTACAAATGAACATCAAATGCTTTGAAAATGAAAAGATCTTAGTGAAAGAAAGGCTCAAATAGTTGAAACAAATACAAATCATTCGTGAAATAAGAGTTTTTTTTTAACAATTAGCAATATGTTTTTTTCTAAATAACTCAATTGCTTTAAGAGTCATCGAGCTCACGTGACCAACTCAAAATCGACGGTGGCGTCTCTCATAGTAAAATATATCTATATATAGTACAAATATAGTCGCTGACACACGTCAGACGCCTCGTGTGTATTTTACCGGATTTTTCCGTGAGTTTTTATTGAAATAGCAATAAATAAATTTCGTAATGTGCAAGGAAGTGGCGTGAGTCCGGTTCTGGTCTCTTCAGTTGTGGCAAATGTGTGTACAATTTGTAATAAAATAATTATTGTGACTGGCGAAAAAGCTGTTATGGCGCGAGCAAAGCGCCTTGTATTTTTGTTAATTTATTGTGTTGATAAAAGATATCTGATCTCCGAAAAGGGAGCACAGCCGGAACCGGGTGATTAAATCGAATTTTTTGATATTTTTTATATTCGCGTAATCATAAAATTCGCGACGAAATCCGGTAAAATAGAATTTTAGTTTGCTTTTTTGGCACCTGGCGCTGCGTATGCCATTGGTCGATGACTCTTAACGATCAACAAAATGAAGTAAGATTTCTAAAATTATTTCAATTGCAATAGTGTTTTTTACGGCTGTGTCGGTTGGCAAACTGCTGTCCCACTCTTTCCCATTGTGAGTACCACCGCTATTCCATTTGAATTCGCTCATCGAACCACCTTTCGCCAATACTTTTATTCTTTTGACAAGATAATCCTGATTGTTGGACAATTCGAGGAACGATACAAGAGTCGGTAGCGTTGGAATTCCAGTAACGAGAAACTGGGATTGTGCAAGTTTTCGCAATCTTTCCAATCCCACGTGTCCAGGCTGGGAATCGCTTATTCCGTGCCTCGTCAATAAGCTGCAAACGTTGTCAATTTCCTTAGCCACTCTTTCGACCACGGTTTTACTGATCCACTGTTAACGAAATGAATGTTCATTGTTAAATTAATTCAGTGTTATATAATAAAATTTCGTACTTCGTTCAGGTCAAATATCTTTTCGAAAATTTTTTTTACCATACGAAGATTCGCTGTCCATTGATTAACTTTATTCGAATCGATTCTGTACTTTCGCCAAACATCTGGACTACCGAAATATCCTCTTGTGGAATTGCCTTCTTCAGCTCCTGGACTGGTTGACTTTGTTTTATCTGTAAATACAATTATTTGTATACTGTTTGTAAAAAAAAAAATTAATGTCAAGTGTCGACTGTACCACAATTATTTGTTTATTCCATGTGCTTTGAAATCGTTAAATAAAATGCATCTCTTTTTAGTATTCAACGTATAATTATGTGTCAATTTCTTCTCGTTTATTTTTATCGAGTCGGCTCGGTTCTTAACTTCATAAATTTGAGTGTATTTTTGCATTCAATAAAATGTGGTTTTACTATCGTGTATTCATTTTTCTAATGCACATATCACGGAGGATTGGGAATAAGAGTAGCCAATTTTATTTCATTGATGAAAAAGGTAATAATTTTTTTCAATTGTCTCACCGATAGTCGGTGCCAACTGATAAACGCATCTTCTCAGCATTGGTGAAACTTCGGTAGGGCTTCTTGTGGCAGGATGTGACCAAAATGAGCTCAAAAGATTCGAAGGTTGATCGATGTTGGTCGAATGAGTCGACTTTCGGTCGCGGTCAACAATTTCTTTCAAATAAGTTTGCAGCTCTGCTTCGTCTTGTATCAAACCTTCGCCTATTAAGCTGCCATTCATTAAAGAGTTTGCCGAACGATTTTGGTAAGAATTGTTTGGCGATAGATTCAAGTTTCGAGGCGACGGTGGATCGCTGTATTTACAGAAGGGGCTCGAACCTGAGTAAGTTTCTGAAATGAGTCAATAACATCCATTTATTTATTACAAAGTAAGAAAATATCGTGAAAAATTTTGAACAAAATGGAAATCAATGGAAATTGAAAAACTTATCGATTCGTCGCAACTAAAAAATTCTTATTTAATCTCTTACTACTCTCGTTCATTCCTGGCGATCCGAGTACGTTAGATCTCCTGCTGAGATTCATGGAAGTCAAATTGATAGGTGTTGTAGGTTCCGCTGGTTTAGGTGGACAAGGAGTACCGTTTTGAAACAACGGATCATCGTCGTTTATACCGAGTAAACGTCTTTGTCGAGGAGTCAGAATTATCGGTTGTAGGCTCAATGTGGCCAGAGAATATCTCACAATGTGGTAAAGCGCGTTCAAGCCAAATATCAACGCTAAGCACCATTCGACCCACAAAAAAGGTTTGTACGCTAAACCTCCATAAATTCTTGTAAAAAACATACAAAAAATTTATTGCTCATAAATCAAATCGTCAAAGCAAAAGAGTTTTTTATTCCATGTTAGTCTTGTAGAATTTTCAATCATAGGTGACACGCACCGAAATGTCAGAAAAACTTGAACGTTGAAATTTGATTAACGAGTTTATTTGACAAAATGATAAATCCAAAGTTCACTGCTTTTAGTCACATCTTTTGGTCGAGTGCGAACAAAAGATTCATCATCCAGATTCAGATATTACTCGAAATTACCTTTGTTTCAAGTTCAACTGTTTACAATAGATATTTTCAATAAAAATTGTGTTGAAAGGAATTTCTACTATTCAGATTCAATGAAGATTCATACTAAATAATATCATTATTAATAAATTGCTTACATATCGAATATTATGATGCTAAGAAGACTGCCATTGATAAAAAACCACGTAATACTGTTTCGCGCCTTCGTCTGAGTTTGCCGAAGGTCTAATGTTTGTTGAACTTGTGGTTTTGGAGTTAGAATCCTATTTGTTGAAACAAAAAATCAATGAAAGAAGATGAAAATTTTTCAAAAAACTCCAATTTGTTTTATCCAAAATGAATTTTGGAAAATGAATATCGAAATGTTAACTCACCTTGCATTTGGAGAAATACATCGCATGGGTGAATGAAAGTCACCCATTATTTAAAGTATGAAAATAAATTAAATGTTCAGAACAATTAAGCGATTTTTACTCTTGACTCGTTATATCTTTTCGCTGTTATTAATAAATAATGAAATAATCCGCGCAAAGTATGGCAGATTTTAGAACAAGTTTAACATAACCTCAAAACTGTTTATTCGAACGAGATTCCCACCGAGAACGTTAAAGCCGGAGGACCGGCAATGATTATTTTGAAAATCCGAACTGCCGCCAACGTGCGCGTTGAAAAGACGACTAGCGCATTCTGCCAGAATTTTAAACAACCAAACACTGTCGTCAACCGACAATCTTTTTTCACTCTTTGAAACAATCTCAACCTTCACCAAATTTTCTTCCAAGTTTACAAAATTTCTTTCGTTGTTTCATTTGAAGATGAAAAATGCCGTTTCTCCCATTTAAATTATGCACAAGTATTCAGAAATATGAAGTGATCTTTTTTTTTACCAACAGCAGCTACAAACGAACGAGCCAAAAAGCATAAATTTGAAAAATTAACTCAAATAGAAATTTGAAGCACGAATATTAGAAAAATTCAACGTTAATGAAAAATCGAGAGTTGGCTAAATTTTAAATAATCAAAAACAATCAAAACTCTACTCAATGACTCTATTGACCAACCGAGTAGCGACTTAAATATTCATTTCGATACGACTTTTTCCGAACATGGAACAAGATAAGAGGAAGAAAGATGGAGATAAAAAAAAGAGAGAGTGTGAGAGAGAAAAGCGGCCGAGTGGCGCCGCGACGCGGCGGTTCTTGCGGTCGTGTTTGTCAGAGGCCCCCGTGTGGCGTGCACACAACAACAGACTAACAGACATTACAGACAATCCCCCAGTTTGTTACGGACTACGCGACGAGTCAGAGCTGAATCGAGTCGAGTTTTGTGTGTTCCGTTGCTTGTTGTTTTTTTTTTTTTCTAAATCATAATTATTTCAAGTTTTTTTTTACGTATAAAAAAGAATATTAATCGTAATTAATAATATTTCAGTGGTGAATAATTGAGTGAATATTCATCAGTGTTCTCGGGTAAGCCGAGCGGTCTTTTTCATGGTGGATGCGTGTGTGTGTGGGATAAAAGTCAAATGTGCCGTTAGTGAAATCATCTCGGGGCACGAGAATAGGACGGCGAGCGAGAGAACGATAGATCTGTCGATGCATACATATATATAAAAAGATATATATATATATATATATACAAATTTATATCTATATAGATATTCATATATAGGAAAAGGATCGTATAAAGGAAAAATCGTCGTTCCATCAAGACTTTCGTGTTGTGTTGTGTTGTGGTTTTTTTTTTTTTTTTTTTCAAACGAGCATCAAAATGAGTAAAACTTGTGCGCGTTGTGAAAAAACGGTTTATCCGATCGAGGAACTCAAATGCCTCGATAAGGTGGGTATTTTTTAACGTCATAAATATTGCTGCGTTCGTTGTTTTTTTTGTTTTTCCTAATTTTCGTTTCCACTGAAGTGATGTTCGGATTAATTCGCGGCTTTAGTTCGTGGTTCAAGGATCTTAAATCGTGGATCTCACGTCCGTGAGTCTACATGTGTGTTTCGTGTGTGTGTGTGTGTGTGTCTGCCTGTGTACAAATGGCCCTTGGGGTCCATCTGGAATGGATCTTGGGCCAACAGCCGGTTCGAAAGTTTTTGCTCACGAAAAGTTTTATATTCTCTCTTTGAACTCCGAAAACAACAGCCCGAATTGATGGCTGTTTTGTTTCTTTTTTCAAACTCTATTTTACAGTTTTGCCCTATTATTTTTCAACATTTCGATATTTTCACACACTCTTCGGCTCGTCTCTCAATTTCGAAAGCTTTCTCATGGGATCCCACAATATTTCACAGCATCCCGTCAGAGTTTTATGCGGTCCGCTAGTCTCCAGTTGAACCAACAAACGGTAGAATCGGTTTGAAGCATTCTCCTCGATGTTCCATTGACACGCCTAGAAATGCGAGTGAAATAATTCCGTCAAAAAAACACCTCGTCGTTCGAGCGATTCGAACGAGGTTCCAGCGATTTATTTCCGTGCTGCAATAATTTCTTCGCATTGTCATTTACTTCGTGCACTTTGATGATAGTACGAAACCTCTAAATAGAAAATTCGAAATAACCTACACAGACTGTACAATTTAAATTATCGAAATTTTTCATAAAAATCACCGATAATTATTGAAAATAAACACCAAAATAAAATATTCTTTCGACTCATGATTTTCGAAGATCGATGAATGCAGATTTTTGATAAATTTCAATAAAAAAAAAAAAAGCATGGAATTCTTGATAACTGACGAATAAAATGTTGTAACATCGAAACAATCTTCGTGTGTTTAAATCGTATTTTGTCTTATCATTATCATTTTCTTATCTCTCTTATCACGACAACAACGTTATAAACTATTTTGCCATGATAAAAATATGTTTGTCGTGTAAAGATTTTATTTTTGGTGTTTAGACAGTCGTCCTGTATATCCGGAGGAGTTTTCCGATGAAAAAAAAAAACAGTTTTTTTTCTTTCTTCTCCATTTTATTACTTCCTCTTTCGTTTTTTAGTGCATTGAAAAATATTTTACGACTTTCGGCGAATCCAAAAGTTTTTCGAGTCCCTCCTACAAGCGGGCGAAGAGGGGAGGGGGGGAGGGTTGATTTTTTTTTTTCGTATACTGATTGTCGAAAGGGCGGCATCGAATTAACCGACACAAAGACCGATTTAAGTGGAGTTCTTCATCGTAATAATGCTTTATCGTCCGAACGACGAGTGTATCAAAAAGAAACAATTGTTCTCTCCCAGTAGAGTTCATTCGTATTTGTAATTGAATTTTCAGGCAGAGGGGACGAAGGAGGGGGGGGGGGGGCAGGCACGAGAACCTGGTTTAATACTAATTCGTCGTTTCCGCTATTTCGACCATTCGAAATAGAATTTCATGAAAGATAAAACATCGCGATTAAGCTTCAATATTCCGTTAAGACAAACTCGACCTTTCTCCCATCTAAAATTGTAGTTTTCGCGGAAAGGAGAGAACTCTGCAATCGAGTTTCCCTTCCCCTCGGTCGCGCAGTTTTCTTCCTTCATTTTTATCGTTTATTTCGTTAGTAAAACATTGTCAAAATCATAAATACTGAAACAATTGTGTAAAATATTATCAAGTATAATAATATAATATTACTACGAAATTATTACTTACGAAAATTGCTTTATCGTTCAGAACTTTCAGTAGATGGCAACAGGTGGTCGTATATCTAGTAGTTTGGGGCTATATCTCGAATTAACGACCTGTTGCTTCGAACTGTAGTCCTTCATCGCGCGTTCATTTACCGGGCTCTGAATAATTCTTCTCTTCTTACTTCCACTCGTTACACAACAACGATAAATAATAATAATGATAATAATAATAAAATAATAGTGTGCCGGACCTGCGGGAACGCCGCCTGGCTCAGCACTGTGACAACGTCGCAAGATCGAATAAAAATAAATAATAATAATAATAATAATAAAAACTTTGATGACGTTTCAAGTGAGACATTCAATATAATCCAACTCGAGTTTGTATGAACGGATTGAAAAAGAATTTTTATTGAAATATGAAAATATTTTGATGCATTATTTAATTGGAATTTTGTTGTTATGAGTCATCGAGCTCACGTGACCAACTCAAAATCGACGGTGGCGCCTCTCATAGTAAAATATATCTATATATAGTACAAATATAGTCGCTGACACACGTCAGACGCCTCGTGTGTATTTTACCGGATTTTTCCGTGAGTTTTTATTGAAATCGCGATAAATAAATTTCGTAATGTGCAAGGAAGTGGCGTGAATCCGGCTCTGGTCTCTTCAGTTGTGGCGAATGTGTGTACAATTTGTATAAAAATAATTATTGTGACTGGCGAAAAAGCTGTCATGGCGCGAGCAAAGCGCCTTGTATTTTTGTTAATTTATTGTGTTGATAACAGATATCTGATCGCCGAAAAAGGAGCACAGCCGGAACCGGGTAATTAGACCGGATTTTTTGATATTTTTTATATTCGCGTAATCATAAAATTCGCGACGAAATCCGGTAAAATAGAATTTTAGTTTGCTTTTTTGGCACCTGGCGCTGCGTATGCCATCGCTCGATGACTCTTGAATATTTCAACAAAATTTCGTTCAAAATTGACAATGCTTCATCATGAATAATAATGATCAATAATAATAGTTAGTTCTTTGTTAATGTTTTATGTGAAAAATGGAAGTTGGTCGAACTCGAGTTTCTCGATGATTCGTGTTTCGATACTTTTTTCTCTACTGTTCCTTCTTCATGCTGATTTTCGTCCGAATTGTTTCGTTCAATGGAAAAAAAAAATTGAGGAGCATTTTGATGAAGGATTTCTATCCGAAATGAATTTTTCGAAATTGTTTTATTTCTCGTCAAATATACTCTAATTGGATATTCGTTTGAAAGTGTTTCTGCTTTAAATGAAATCGTTTTCTCGTATTGACTTATCTATATGCAAACTAGTCGCGATATAAATTTTTATTTGTTTAAGCTCGCACGTAACGAGCTCTCGGTGACTGATAACAGAAAAGTGAGATAAAAGTTTGTCGAGCATGGAAATAAAAAAATGAGCCGAAATTGGTGTCTCGAATCAGCGAATCTTCGTTACTCTGAGACTGTCATTGGGTCAATCTGACCCAGAACTAAACCTCCATTTTTCAATACTATGAAATGCACCTTTTTTTGTTCGAACTACCAATGCAGAGAAACCGAATATTTTCTCAACATCAAACTCAGCACTTCTCTCTCTCTCTCTCTCTCTCTCTCTCTCACTCAGCCAGGAATTGTTCTATTGTTGAAAAAAAGCCTCGAAAAATACCGTTTTCTTGTAGAATTATGAGCACGCAGTTTCCTGTCTTATAAGTTCTACGGACGCGGGAAACGCGACTGAAAAAAAACGGTCGAAATTACAATGTTAAAATGGCTCTTTTATGATCGAAATGTGAAACGAAAAAAAAAAGTACCAATCGCTAGTGTCATGAATATTTTTTCGTATTTCGATGCATCAGCCAAGCAATCTAACGAAAAAAAATCACATAAATTCTTTCTCCGATTCAAATTCAATTGATTTTCACAATTTATTGATAAAATTCAATTGATTTTCACAATTTATTGATAAAATTCAATTGATTTTCACAATTTATTGATAAAATTCAATTGATTTTCTCAATTTACTCATAAAATTCAATTGATTTTCTCAATTTATTCATAACATTGAACATTATTTTTAAAGAAAGAGCGACGACGAGTTGGTGAGAGGAGTAAGACGCTGGAAAGGCAGGAACCTCTGAGCACTGTTAAGGAGTTTCGGTACAAAAGGCAAAATGTTAAGAAATTAATGAAATTTGGTGATAATGTTCTTCAACATCAAGTACGAAAACACAAATTTTTTTCAAAATTTTCTTCTACTTAGTCATCGAGTAATTATGCATTAAAGCAGACTTCTTATGCCCGAAGTGTATACCTATATATATGGAAACGCTATGCTTATACACGTGAACTTTAGTCTTCAATTACTCGATAACTGTGTAGAAGAAAAATCTGAAAAAAATTGTATTGTCAAATTTGGCACTAAAGAATATGTTCACCAAATTTTATAAAATTCTTAACTTTTTGAAATTTTTTGTGTTTTTTTGTTGTACCGAAACTCCTTAATAGCAACGAAAAAAAAAAAAAAAATCATTCATACAAAAAGCAGTTGTAAATAATGTTGAAAAACGTGAATAAAAAATGTATCGTGAGCTCTCGTTACGTTGAGATCGTCATTTAAGATTTATCCGGCTCAGGCTCGACAGACGCGAGCAATTACTGATAACGGAAAATCAGCATGAGTGCTGAGTCTTTCTCGTGAAAAAAAAAAGTATATAGCACGATGATTTGCGAATTAGGAATCGTCGACAGCAGCTGTTGCTTCGTTGCTAAGAGTCTGAGAAAAACAGACACGTGCATGATAAAATATGTCGAGAACGAAAAAAAAAAAAACGTATTGCAATTACCTTCGGTTTGCCCTTAATTTAATTCGTGGATAACAGAATGATAAAAAATGTAAAAAAATTGAAAAAAAAAAAATCGTCTCATGACCAGGATACGATGTACCGTTTCGTTACCTCATGATGATTTCTTCTCCCAACGAGGACTGATGAAATTCAGGCACGTATCGTCGTACGCCATCCTTCACCATTTTCTTTTCCCAGGCCTTCTCTCGTAATGTATAGCTCCACTTCCGGTTTCGTATCGTCTTTTTTCCATTCATACACAGCTCTCCGCAAACTCACGTTACGAAATTTTGCGCTCTAACGAAAGGAGGATATACGTATAATTAGAATAAAAATAATGATCCAACGAATTTTCGTATAAGTACACACAGAGTCTTGGACGTACAAACGAAAAATGTCAGGGGCATATGATTAACGTCCAAATTCCCAAAAATATAAAAAATTAAAAAAAAAAACCGTTAAACGTCAGCATTTACCGTTTTCTTATTGAGTTTTTTCTCAAGACATGAGAAATTAATTTTATCTTTCCTCAATTATCTTTCATTCGAATGTAATTCAATTCAGTTGATTCGATAACTCGTTCTTGGATCCGGTAGCTGACTTGATCGAAATATGGGAGTTTTGTTCTATCTCTCCTTCGGTCTGTTTCGTTGAAATGTTAGTTTCATTCATTCCTTCAGATGGATCATCGTTTCATTTGATAATAGAGTTTCCTGGAGCATGAGAATTTTATATTGTTCCAAATTTATTCCCTTTGTTGTACTTTTTTTTTCAACATAATTTCATTAATTCAATTGAGAATTTTATTGTCTCGTTGGAACGAGGAATTCGGAATGAAAGCTCATTGCTGCTACTGCTTTTTTCTTTTCTTTTTTTTTTCTCGTAATATTTTTTAAATTCATTTATTCAAATTTTTCATTTATTTTATTTATTTATAATTAAATTAAGGAGGGTGGCTACATACGACAATATTATAAGAATTTAATAAAATTTAGTGATAACATTCTTTAGCATCAAATGCAATGACACAAATTTTTTCAAATTTTTCGTCTACATAGTTGTCGAATAATTGGAGTTTACAATATGCAAAAGATATACCTATATATATCAGAATCCTGTGCTTACGGATGTAAACTCTAGTGTTAAATTACTCGAAAACTATGTAGAAGAAAAATCTTAAAAAATTTGTATATTCATATTTAATCCAAAAGAATATGCTCACCAAATTTCATTAAATTCTAATCATTTCGAATTTTCCTATGCTTTTAACATGGCAACATTGTTGTGTGTAGCCAACCCCCTTAATTTGAATTAAAAAAAAATGTGAACGTTTTACAAGGAAAATGAAATGGACCCAGCACGAGTGTTTTTGATAGAGTTTTGAAAATTTAGCAAAACCAACTTTTCTGCATAAAATGATGAAAAATCATGGCGTTTCCCAAATTTATGTTGAGAACGCACTTTATACGTGGACAAATAAATCTGTTTTTTTACCCAGACAGTTATAAAATGTTATTGATCGCTCGTGGGTATTTAAGAAAGAAAAAAAAAGAAACTTTCTCGTTGCTTCGTGTCACACAGCTGATGAGTTTGGTAAATCGTGAATAACGGAATCGCGCGATATATCTTACCGGTCGCTGTTCAATCGTTACGCAACTTTTACTATTCATTGCAACGGAAAGTTCATCACAGAAAAAAATAAAAATAATAATAACGAATGATATTCTCGTTTAGAAAAAAATAAATGATGATTTTACAGACGATTGAAAATTAGTGAAATCAAAGACTTTTGCTCTGTTCCTTCCATTCGAGGAGCGTTGAAAATCGATTTTCTATTACATATTTTTTATTATTCTTAACTACGTACCGGATGAAAATGTTTTTGTTTCAAAAATTTCAGAGTAGAAAAAAAAACTGAAATGAAGTGAGAACATTTTTGTAGCCGCGTTTTCCAATGCGGATGCTCCATATATATTTTTTTCTCTTTCGAAAACACGAGTCTTACACGAAGAAGCCAAATGTTGAGTTCGAAGCGACCGTGTAACTACACGCCCGTTAAAAACCGGTTACCTCGATTCATGAAAACTATTGAAAATGTTTTTTCACAGCCCTCTCGGAGCGCGAATGCCTTTCAAAAATAATCTCGCGATCTCTCTATCTTTCTGTGCCTCTCTATCAACAGTCTTTCGTCCATAATCGTCCAAGAAGCAAATATGACGACGTCCAAGAAGCGTTGAAAAAATAAAATAAAAAGTAAAAATATTGAAAAAGTTTTTGCGATCCGTATGAATCACGTAGAAATGTATCGTTCGAGTATACCGAAGACAAGACAGAATGGAGGTCTCACCATGTTTTCAGATCCGAGCGATGATTGGAGGTTCAAAATATTTTGGTGCGCGCTACAGAATATATATATCTATAGACTCGACTCTCGAATGTTTACTTTTTTTTTCTTCAAGTATTTTCACCTTTCGAATGTACTGGAAACCTTTGAAAAGATTCAACGAACGATTATTCCTTTGTAAGCGTGAATTAAATTAACAATTATTATTATTATGAATTAGTATTATGAATGATGATTGATTGGGACACTGAAAATAAAATTTTGTTGAAATGTTCAAATATTTCTTTGCTCGTATGCAACATTTTTTTTTTTTTTTTTTCCATCAGGCAACAACGTTTCGAATATTAAAACCAAAGTTTCTTTGTTGAGAGGATTAAAAATTTTGTTGCGTGACAACAAAAGTGGATCGAAGAAGAAAAAAAAAACTGAAGAATTATTCAAAATCGTTTGAAATAAAATATTTTCGAGCGAAGCAAGAAAATCATTGGATTCGAGAGATTTTACGACGATCTCAATAACCGAATGACTCATCCTACGAGCGCTAATTTATGGGAAGGAAATACACTTGAGTCATGACATTGATTGAGATTTACAAATAAGCTTTTGCTGATGAATTATAGAGACGGGATTTTGACGAAATTTTTGCCAGTTATAATTCGACGACAGCGTGCTTCAAATAAAAATTTTAAACGAAGGACACAAGCGACAGTCGCGTAGAGAACGAAAAGAGGAATAAAAAGAAGAGCGAGATCGTTGACTCGTGCATTGTTCACGAGTTCGTTACTGCCGCGCAATTTTTTTCAGCTCTTTTTCCCTCGTTTCTTGGGGTCTCTGTCTCTCAACGTCCTCTTGTTACAAAAGCGAGTCAAGCAACTTTCACTCTCCATTGCGACGCGCCATTTTTTTTGTTTTCTTTTAATTTTACTCTTTCGCTCTGCGGAGATTCTCGGATCGTCGTCCTTGAGCAAAAAAAAAGTTTCATTCCGTGTTTGAATTTTTCAAATTCTGTCTCGATACAAAACACTTTTTTTTTTCACTGAAATAATCGAAGATACAGACTCTTAAGAAATTTAATAAAAAGGACGATATTTTCGTTGTGCTTTCAACGTTGTTTCGATATTAAAAATCACTCATCTCGGTCGCTTACAAATAAGTCCGTCTTATGAGCTCATCCTATGACTACAATCGAATAAAAATAACAACAGCAAATAGTCATATTAAAATCACACGATGAAACCTACTTTCCACGATCCAAGGTACGCGGAAAGTAGGCTCTTCGCTAAACGAATTAGTCTTCATCCGCAAACTCTCGATTTCAATGTCGAAGCTGCGTGCGTTTATGTGTGAGTGTCTTTAATTCATCGCGTCAAATGTTTCACATTCGATTTTACAAGAGAAGGTCGGCGTCGACACTGTGGGAAAAAATGTTTAAGAATCGTTGAATGATTTTACGATTTTAATGACTAATCGTAAGAAATATATTCAGTTTTTATGCACTGTAAAAAAAGTTCCTTATTAAAAAGCCATTCGAAGTGAATAATTTTATTTCATAATAAAAATAACTTGGAAGAGAATAATGAAAAGAGTTGTGAAAATTTTTAAATATCGTTCCTTCAGAATCAAACGCCTGAAGTTCGTGCTCGATGTTGGTGTTTTTAAATTAAAATAAATAAGCTGCAACATATATTTTTGAACGCTTCGTTTAACTTTTTTTTTCTCTATCATTTTGTCTTTTGATCCTTTTGAAAATTGGCACACATCTTGTTCAATACTTGAAGAATCAATTCTCAAATTTTCGTTCGTTCGTCTCTGTAATTTTGATACAAAATTTATTTATTGGAGTCTATGACGTTGGGATATTTTCTAATTGATTAATCGATGAATTTTTAATCATCCTCCTGAATGTCGTTGAACTTTTCGAGCATTTTTATTTTTCTGTAATATTTTGTTGCTTGCAAAGTCTCATTGAAATCTTTCTATTTCGATGTAATGACACAACACAATCTCAATAAAGAGAAACTTTTCTTAAAATATATATGTTCTTGTTACAGATTTGGCACAAACAGTGCTTCAAGTGTCAGGGTTGCGGTATGACACTCAACATGAGAACGTACAAAGGCTTCAACAAACAACCCTTCTGCGAGGCGTAAGTAATTCATTGAATTTAATACAGAAAGAAAAATTATCACGAAAACCATAAATATATCGAAATCGAACGTTCAACCAAACGTTTTTTTCAATCACTTTCTTCGCGTTCGTATAACGAATCTTAAAAAAAATCTGATCTGTTGAACAACAGTCTTGTATATTATTATATTGTTCAACGTCCGTTGACACACAGCGAGATCAACGTTACGTCATCGTTGATTTCGTGTCCTGGACGAACATTAAGGCGCCTAATAAAAATCATGCTGTTTTTCGAGTCAGAACACGACAGTTCTACTCGATGGTAACGTATGACGATTTATTATTGTCCGGAGAGAGCCGAGGGGTTAGCGCGTTTAAGTCGTATAGCGCTTGCCCGTGATAATCTCACCACAGCATCACACTCTTGTTAATTTTGTAACATTCGTGGTGATTTTTTGCATATTTTATCAGCTAAACTCGATTTCAGGACGAATTTGTTTTTTTTCTAATGAAATTTTCAACCTACGTTGTATGTCCAAACAGTTTTTCCTGATCTTGATTTACAGGAGAAACTAGTTTGTCCGGCTCGATCTCTAGGACAAACTAGTTTCTCCTGTTCGATCACCAAGACAAACCAGTTTTTTCTTCTCGTTTTCCAGGACAAACTAGTTTTTCCTGCTCGATCCCAAGGACAAATTAATGTTCCTTGCTCGATTTCCAGGACAAACTAGTTTTTCCTGCTCGATTTTCAGGACAAACTAGTTATTTCTGATCGACTTTCAGGCTAAACCAGTTTTTTTCTTCTCGTTTTCCAGGACAAACTAGTTTTTCCTGCTCGATCTCAAGGACAAACTAATTTTCCTTGCTCGATTTCCAGGACAAACTAGTTTTTCTTGCTCGAATTCCAGGACAAACTAGTTATTTCTGATCGACTTTCAGGCTAAACTAGTTTTTTCTTTTCGATTTCCAGGATAAACTAATTTTTCCTGCTCGATTACCACGAAAAACTAGTTTTTCCTGAACGATTTCGAGGCTGAACTAGTTTTGTCTGCTCGATTACCAGGACAAACTAGTTACTTCTGATCGACTTTTAGGCTGAACTAGGTTTTTTTGCTTGATTTCCAGGAGGAACTAGTTTTTCCTGCTCGATTTTCAGGACAAACTAGTTATTTCTGATCGACTTTCGGCTAAACTAGTTTTTCCTGCTCGATCTCAAGGACAAACTAGTTTTTCTTGATCGATTACCAGGACAAACTAGTTTTTCTTGCTCGATTTCCAGGACAAACTAGTTTTTTCTGCTTGATTACCAGGACAAAATAGTTACTTCTGATCGACTTTCAGGCTAAACCAGTTTTTTCTTCTTGTTTTCCAGGACAAACTAATTTTTCCTGTTCGATCTCAAGGACAAACTAGTTTTTCTTGCTCGATTTCCAGAACAAACTAGGTTTTTTCTGCTCGATTACCAGAACAAAATAGTTACTTCTGATCGACTTTTAGGCTAAACTAGGTTTTTTTTGCTTGATTTCCAGGAGGAACTAGTTTTTCCTGCTCGATTTTCAGGACAAACTAGTTATTTCTGATCGACTTTCAGGCTAAACCAGTTTTTTCTTCTCGATTTCCAGGATAAACTAATTTTTCCTGCTCGATTACCACGAAAAACTAGTTTTTCCTGAACGATTTCGAGGCTGAACTAGTTTTTTCTACCGACCGTTTGAACCAAACTGATTTTTCCAAACCGAAATTGATATCGAACCAGTTTTCCACGATAGTTTAACAAAAATAGTTCTTCCTCCTAAATACATTCAGGTCGAACAACTCGAATTTTCGACAGTAATCTAGTTCAGCTTACAAAAAATCAGTTCAGTCTCAAGTTGTGAGTCTCCTCGTCACACATTTATCTCAACTCAAATAGTTCTAATCTTCTAATTTTTCGTATCTATGTTCAATGTTTTCTTTGGAATTAGAAAAAGGATAGCAAACGTTCATCCCAATTGATGACTCACTGTATAGAAACCTTTTTTTTTTTTTATATCGTCAAAATGAACGATTCGATGAATTGCCAAAAGTTAAAAAAAAGTATTCTCGATGTAGAATCATTTTTTTAAATACAATTATTGTTGCAAGTTCACGAACGAAAATACTCCGATCAGAAAATTGATATCGTCGTCGTCGTTATTGTTTTTATTATTTATTTTTCCTCTTCGTTCGATTTCTCTTTACTTTTTGTTTGTTACTTCTCGGTCGACCTTCTCATGTAAATCCAAGGAGAGATCGAGAGCCAACTGTTTTGTTATAATCTCTCACTCGTACATGCAACCATATTAATTTATACACTTGTGAGTTCCATATTCGCTGCTCCGTTCTCGTGCTCTACACACGAGTTACCCGTTTGCAGTGAGTTTTGCGAATTGCCCGCCACTTTTCTCGATCTTCGTGAACTCTGCCACTCTAATCGATCGACTTCGATCTCTTCTTTTTTCCATCTTCATTCGCTCTCGATCGTACATGCGATTTCAATCACATCTCGAAGCTTTTATTCGATCGAAAAAAACTTTTTTTGTGTTTTCTTCGTTATTGGTATCGAAGAGAATCTTCAACTATGAAAATATGAGAAACTCGAATGAAAGAATTCATTTTTTTCGATAAAAATATAATCCATGAAGAAATGATGCATAGTTAAAAATATAAGCGAGATGATCGCTTTGGTTTTTCCCCGGAGCAATCTTCAATGAATCTTCTCGCCCACTTTTTCTCTCGACCGTCAATCCTACCGCGCCGCAGGATTTTATTCGTACAGAGAGTGTCCCGGGGGCAAGAAAAGTATCGCTCGACGTCTGACGAAAAAATTTCGGAAAAATTCAATTGCTTCGTCAGTCTTCGAGCTTTTAACGATCTTTCGAAATATTCGAAATAAAAAATGATTTATATCGATAGTTTCGAATTATTTTTTGCGAAGAATGACCATGTAAAAAAAGAAACGAATTAAAAATATTTGCCAAGTTCATGCTTCGCTACAACATTGAAAGAAAAATAAATTAAGGAGTTTCGGTAGAAAAGGCAAAATGTTAAGAAATTTATGAAATTTGGTGATAATGTTCTTCAACATCAAGTACGAAAAGACAAATTTTTTCAAAATTTTCTTCTACTTAGTTATCGAGTAATTACGCATCAAAGCAGATTTCTTATGCCCGAAGTGTATACCTATATATATGGAAACACTATGCTTATACACGTGAACTTTAGTCTTCAATTACTCGATAACTGTGTAGAAGAAAAATCTGAAAAAATTTGTATTGTCAAACTTGGCACCAAAGAATATGTTGACCAAATTTTATAAAATTCTTAACTTTTTGAAATTTTTTGTGTTTTTAACATGGTTCAGCATGGCAACATCGTATCGCCTGTACCGAAACTCCTTAAAATATGATAATTCGCTTTTCTCTTTGAGGAAAATTCGCTGAATAAATAATTCGATTTTTGCTTTAAGCTCATCCAATATCGAAACGAAACACCCTGTACGTGTCAGTTTTACGAATAGACCGTAAACCGATGCTCTTCCTTTCTCTCTCTTCATTTTTCTCAATTCGTTCTCGTGCGAGCGCACGATAACCGTCCTATTATTGGACTCCGGGTAGACATCGTTTCCCCTCTCGCGTCCCTTCTCTTCTCCAACCAAATTGCTCCCTTTAACTTCCTGACGTTCCCGAGTTCTGACTTCATTCATTCGGTCATTCATCCTCTCAGAACTCCACACATTTATTTTTATTTTATTTTATTTTTTTCTTCAATCCCTCGATATTTGATTTCACGTAGGAATCTCCGGAGATCAACGATCACGGTATCGTCACGCAAAGAAAAAAAAAAAAATTTATACATTAAATTCTGGGATCAAGGGTCATGCTTGTTTTTTTTTTTTCAATTAATTTTTGGATAAACCGTCAATTTATTAGGATCAAAAGTATTCTTTCAAAATTACGCAATTTTGTTGATTGATGAAGAAAAAAAAAATGTTTCAATTTCGTCGAATATTGTTCTCAAAAATTTTTGAAATTCTATCTCAATAAATTTAAGAGTCATCGAGCGATGGCATACGCAGCGCCAGGTGCCAAAAAAGCAAACTAAAATTTTATTTTACCGGATTTCGTCGCGAATTTTATGATTACGCGAATATAAAAAATATCAAAAAATTCGGTTTAATCACCCGGTTCCGGCTGTGCTCCCTTTTCGGAGATCATATATCTTTTATCAACACAATAAATTAACAAAAATACAAGGCGCTTTGCTCGCGCCATAACAGCTTTTTCGCCAGTCAAAATAATTATTTTATTACAAATTGTACACACATTCGCCACAACTGAATAGGCCAGAGCCGGATTCACGCCACTTCCTTGCACATTACGAAATTTATTTATTGCTATTTCAATAAAAACTCACGGAAAAATCCGGTAAAATACACACGAGGCGTCTGACGTGTGTCAGCGACTATATTTGTACTATATATAGATATATTTTACTATGAGAGGCGCCACCGTCGATTTTGAGTTGGTCACGTGAGCTCGATGACTCTTAAATCAATTCGTAATTTTATCGCGTTCTCCAATGAATATCCTGAATCGATGTATTTCGGCTTGAAGATCAAAAATAGTTTTCTCGTACCGAGTTTTATAATCTCAGTTGGGGAGAGGAGGGCATCACATTTAACGAAATTCTCGAGCTCCTCGTATCCATATCGCGACGAGTTTCGTTTAATTGGTCCTTGCAAGAGACGTTTGTCACTTCGTGATTAACAGTCGGAGCACGTCCTGTCGTCTCGATGACACACGAGGCAACTCATTCGACGTTAATGAGACACTCGCGCGGACACGCGTTCCCAAAGCTAAACGTGAATTCTCGTTTTCTCCCTTCTTCTTATTTTTCTACTATTTATTGCGTCATCGAGAGGGGGGGGGGGGGGGAGGGAGAGAGAAATCACTGGAGAAGGAGATCCTTCCTGCGAACATTTATCCCAAAATGTTTAATCACTTCTGCAAATCGATTTAAGATTTTCTCGAAAAAATTTGACAATCTGATTCTGTTCTCGACTCGACTATACTTTTCTTGAAGAAAAAATTCCTTTGTTTTTTCATCGCGTGAATTTTTACGTCTCGTCAGTAGTGATTCGAACCGATTCTCTGCGGTACGTTCGTATACTCGACGCGTGGATCACGCTTTTTCCTGACGCACCAGAAATCTCCCCCCCCCCCCCCCCCCCCCCCCGAATGTGATCGCGCGATCATGGAAATCCGAGACATTTTTGAAATTATAATCGGCCGAGAACGTTCGGCGATGAAGCGCTTTTTCTTCATCATCGAAATTTGATTTTGCGCCTGTGTTCAAACGAATCGTCTTCAATGATTTTCCGACCGATCAGAAGAGCGTTGAATTCGATGAAATCGAACCGAAGCGTTGAAGAGAAAAAAAAAAAAATTTCTCATTTTTTTTCGCTCTGAAAATGGTCGCAATAACATTGTTTCGTCGATGATTATTCGAAGGGCTAATTCGAAAAATAATTGTTAATATTTAATGCCCGATTGTTATAATTTCACAAGAATTCATCTCGAATGTATAATTTCATGAGAAAGCAACTTCTGAATGGGTAAACTGCACCGGAACGATGCATTGTCAGAGACAAGGTCGTCGTCGTACAAGATGCAACGACAATAAAAAAAAAAAAAGCTCACGACATACCGCGAATAACACTTTGACGTTTCGCCAGTCGACTACCGTGATCCGTGATTATTCATTTGTTGAATTTTGATCGTGAAGAGAAAAAAAGAAAATAATCATCAGTACATTTTTATTCCGAGGAATTTCATCCGAAATCTCACAATTTTTCGCGATTTTTCATGTTTAAAAATCAATCGAGATCGAAGAAATCGATTTTTTTTTTTTTTAGCTGCTAATCTAGAGACAAATAATAAGCGATGAATCGCGTCGAAAGTTTATAGAAATAAATGCATCACGATGCGTATATGTATTCCCGTTACAATTCCGTCGAGGCTCGAATATGATTTGAAAATGATTTTAGTTATTAAATTCTGACGTTTTATATCTCGGATACCGAATTCCCTTTTTTCTCGTTTCTGAAGAGCTCAATCCCGTTGCACTTGATGCATTAACAGGGGTGGGGAGGGGCGTATCGGATGCGTTGAATTATTCAGCTTACGATTAATACGCTCGAAGCGTTATTTCTATGTGTTTGCATACACAGACTCGAACGAGAAAATACATATTTATATTATTTACAATACTCACAGAGGTCGTCGTAAGACATATATACGCAAAACGTTTTGACGCATATACAGAGCTTCGCAACGATCACGCCCACACGTCTCGAATCCTGATAGCAATTGCTTACAATAAAAACACAACATGCTCGAGGCTAGAAATGATTATAAATGTTCTCGCGAGAGAGGAGAACGTACGCAGCTTGAAAAATATTTTTTGCCCAACACTCTTCTTGCCCTTATATGCTTCAAGAGATCGAAATAAGTTTCTCATTTTTCAAGGGAATTTCAATGGCAATTATCGACCACGCGTCTTCATATGCCGATTTAAAAGATCGAAATTTATACATTTCTTTGAGGAAAACAGAAAAATTAATAAAATTGGTAAGAAAATTGTAACGATTCTAATTTCTCGTTGTTTCGCATCTCATTCGTTATGCCTGATTTATTATGAACATTTTTTTTTTTACCGAATATACGAATTCGGCCTTGGAAAGAGACGAAACACTCACCCACTCTTTTAAGGAGTTTCGGTACAGGCGATACAATGTTGCCGTGCTAAACCATGTTAAAAACACAAAAAATTTCAAAAAGTTAAGAATTTTATAAAATTTGGTCAACACATTCTTTGGTGCCAAATTTGACGATACAAATTTTTTCAGATTTTTCTTCTACACAGTTATCGAGTAATTGAGGACTAAAGTTCACGTGTATAAGCATAGCGTTTCCATATATATAGGTATACATTCCGGGCATAAGAAATCTGCTTTAATGCATAATTACTCGATAACTAAGTAGAAGAAAATTTTGAAAAAATTTGTCTTTTCGTACTTGATGTTGAAGAACATCATCACCAAATTTCATTAATTTCTTAACATTTTGCCTTTTGTACCGAAACTCCTTAATATATGGAATTAACGAGGAGGCTTCAAGTCGAAAATTTCTTGGTGTCCTCGATTCACTGATCGTGAGTTCACATGTTTTTATAAAGATTGACAGAGTGACTGAGTCATTTCGAGCTCAACGCGAGAGGTTTTCGTGTTTCGTACACTATTTTATTTTATTAGTTTTCTTCCCAGATATTATAAAGGAGAGAAAAATAATGTTCGAAATCGATTCTACTTCATTTGTAAATTTGAATTTTGTCTTTGTCGACGGGGATGAATCGAAAGTTTCAGTGATTTTTTTTTCAATCCGCTTCAACGAAGAGCTTCGACCGACGTCAAAAGTTCGTGAATAATTTTTTATTTATTTTTCATTCATTTATCCTCAAATAATTCTTGGATTTTTCTATTTTTTTTTTTTTAATTGAAATTACTCGTATGCTCTCGTCCCTTCAGCACAGAATGAACGATACGTACCGGAGCCACGTGTGTGTGCTCGCTTCTGTATATGAAATAATATTACGTGTGTACTCAGCGAGGGGCTTCCGGATTCGCTAGCAACGTCAATCACACACAGCAGACCACAGCAAACAAAAAAAAAAGTGAAGAAAATATGCCGTGTGCAGCAAATCTCTGAAGCCAAACACGAGCTGTTTTACCTCGAGTATTAAAACACTCGTGGAATCACGTCGATGCTTCGCATTCCGGCCTTTTTTTTAAAACGTTATTATTGGGAAAAAAAAAACACACACACAGAATAATAATAATTCTCGAGGTCGTTGCACTAAAAAAATGATTTTTTTCTCCATGAAATATCTCGAGACGATTGGTGCACATGATTTTTCAATTAAGAGTCATCGAGCAATGGCATACGCAGCGCCACGTGCCAAAAAAGCAAACTAAAATTCTATTTTACCCGATTTCGTCGCGAATTTTATGATTACGCGAATATAAAAAATATCAAAAAATTCGGTTCAATCACCCGGTTCCGGCTGTGCTCCCTTTTCGGAGATCAGATATCTCTTATCAACACAATAAATTAACAAAAATACAAGGCGCTTTACTCGCGCCATGACAGCTTTTTCGCCAGTCACCATAATTATTTTATTACAAATTGTACACACATTCGCCACAACTGAAGAGACCAGAGCCGGATTCACGCCACTTCCTTGCACATTACGAAATTTATTTATTGCTATTTCAATAAAAACTCACGGAAAAATCCGGTAAAATACACGCGAGGCGTCTGACGTGTGTCAGCGACTATATTTGTACTGGATATAGATATATTTTACTATGAGAAGCGCCACCGTCGATTTTGAGTTGGTCACGTGAGCTCGATGACTTTTAATCAGTGAATACACGATCAGCGAAACGTTGATCAAGGAATTCGAGTATAAGGAAATAATAATAATTGGGATGAAACTCCAAAGTCCTGAAGACTGAGCAGATATTTGAAAATATAATTAAATTTTTGAACAATTTATCTGACAAAATTATTCCATAATTTACGATAAAAAATAATAGTTTCTTGATGCTTTTTTTTCTTCTTTTTTCGACGTTATATAAGAATCTTTGGCACAATGACTGGGTCTGAGACGGATAGAAAAAGAATGAAAAATAGGGGGAGAGAGAGAATTCATATGGTGTCGGGCAATAACACGAGCCTTGCGCGGTAGTGCGTATATACGTTGCTCCTACCACATGTGGAAAACGAACTCGTGACACACATCTCGATTACAGAGGTGCGAGCGTTGTCGAGCCTGAACTTACTCGGCTTACCTCACCGTACTATTTTTCTCACAGTTTAAAACCCACAAATATTTTGTTTCTTAGATAATATCTGTTTGCTGTTTAAATGAAGAAAAATACGAAACAAATCACCCGATTGTAACGATTATTTTTCATCGACGTGTCTTCGTCATTCAACAGAATTTCTTTTCGATTCTTCCAATCAGCATGTTTGGTCCATACAGCCGAATTTAGCTTCCGGACAAAGTAAACCGAAATCACAAAAACTATAAATTTATGGTCTTTTTTGATAATTGTTTTTTTTTTTTATGTTTAAAAAATTAATTTATCATTATTTATTATTATTTTGTTTTCTAATTAGAAAACAAAACTTTTCTAGTCGCTCAGTTCGCTCCTCAGAATTTTCTAAGTAAAACGGTAATGAAAAACGTTTAAGGATAATTCATGACCTATGAAATAAATTCTCCAATAATTTTTTGAATTTAATGTGTTTGTTAAACATTTGAGACATGAAAATGAAAAATCGATTATTGGAATATGAGCAAAAATAATCAATCAACATAGAAATAAGTTTGATATGAAACACTATACGAATTGAGAAAGAGAACGCGTGAGGTCTTATAAATAAAAGTACCATAAGCGTGTTTATAAAATATTAAATATACAAATGATAAAAGTAATAAGAAACCGAAGCATAGAGACGTTTTCGTTCTATGAGCTCGAGATATACTTTTGGTCTTTTCGTTGATCAGTCCTTCGACAGCTCTCATCCAGTAAAGACTTTTAATAATAAAATAATATAATTGCTCTGCTTAAACTGAGTCTCTAACTTTATTTCACAACCTGCTTCCCGACATAACCCAATAGGTTATGGGCCCAGGTACAAATGATAGGACACGTTTAAAAGTTTTACGTGAAATTAATGAATATTAAAATCCGTTAAAATAATCTGAAACAAACAGTGGTGAAAAGTTGATAGTGAAAATTGAAACTGTAGTGAAGTTCAAATAGTGACAATGGCCGATGATACAAATAAAAAAACAAGAAGAAACATTACACCGTTTAACGGAGAAAAGTACAGTATATGGAAAATGCGAATTCTTGCATTAATCGAAGAAGAAGATGCGTCAAAAGTGATTGAAAGTGATCCACCAGAAAAAATAACGGAAGAATGGAAAATTAAAGAAAGACTCGCAAAAGGTGCAATAATTGAACACTTGAGTGATTCAACACTTGGATTTGCGAAGAAAGGTGATACCGCACGTGAAATATTAAACAAATTGGATTCGCTATATGAAAGGCAGAGTTTGGCGACTCAACTCACTATTGAAAAAAAATTGATTACTCTTAAATTCAAAGAAGATATTCCTTTGACTAAACATTTTATTCTTTTTGACGAAATGATTGTCGAACTTGAAGCCGCCGGTGAAACACTGAAAGAAACAAGTAAAATTGCTAGACTACTTCTGACCCTGCCGACGACCTACGATCCAGTTGTTACAGCGATTCAAACAATGGCTGATGATAAAATGACTCTAGCATTCGTGAAAACAAGATTACTGGACTACGAAATAAAATTGAAAAATGAAAGAAACGACACAAGTGGAAAAGTCTTACAAACAGAAGTTCAACAAGAAAAATCACAAAAACAAAACAGAAATGGAAAGAAATTCAAAAACCATCGACAAAATTTCAAACAAAGATCTTTCAATAAATTCACACGAGGATTCAACTCTCAGCAATCTCAGAAGAACACGAAATTCAAGAAAAATTACTCAAACCATTTCGACAACTTCAATAATAACAATAGAAAGTGTGAATTCTGCGGACGCCGAAACCACGAGAAAAAGGACTGCTACTACTACCAGAAAACGATGCAACACTCAGAGGACCGTCAACGAACAATCCAGACAGTGCAAATTCAAGACACTGAGGGCGGTTTCGCATTCATGAGTGGAGTTGGAATGTCATCGAAAAATTCAACTAACGCAACAAATAAATTGACATTCATTTTGGACTCAGGAGCAACTGATCATCTGATTAATCGAGATGATGTCTTTTCAGACGTATGGGATTTGCCAGTACCTGTGAAGATAACAATTGCGAAGAAAGACGAAGTTATCATGGCGACAAAAAGAGGATCCATAGAAGTGACAACAGACCAAGGAGTATCAGGTGTCTTGGAGAACGTGCTCTACGCACCCGAAGTTCCATACAACTTATTATCCGTACGACGAATTCAGCAGACTGGTATGAAAATTATTTTTCATGAAAATGGCAAAACATCCATTCAAAGGGGTGAGAAAGTCATTGCAAATGGTAAGTTGCTTCATAATTTGATGTGTGTTGATTTATTCATTCAAAAGAAAATGTGTAATAATGCAAATGCAAATACAAACACATATAAACTTTGGCATGAGCGTTTAGGTCACATGGGCAAGTCAAAATTCCTAGAAATCAAAAGGAATAATTTGCTTTTTGATAGCAAAGAATTAGAAACTATAAATCCCACGAATGACATTTGTGAAGCTTGTGTATACGGAAAACAAGCACGTCTCAGTTTTTCAAAAGAAAAAGACAGATCACATGTCACGAGACCTTTATTTGTCATTCATTCAGACGTGTGTGGTCCAATCACACCTCAAACAATTGATGAGAAAAGATACTTCGTAACTTTCATAGACGAATTTACCCATTACACGGTTGTTTATTTATTGAGTCATAAATCCGATGTATTAAAACGGTTTCAAGACTATGTTGCCAAAAGTGAAGCACATTTCAATTTAAAAGTAGCTCACTTATATTGTGATAATGGGAAAGAGTATCTCTCAAATGATTTTAAATCTTTCTGTACAGAGAAGGGAATTCAATATCATTTAACAGTACCCTACACACCTCAACAAAATTCCGTAGCAGAACGTATGAATAAGTCATTGGCAGAGAAAGCGCGTGCTATGATACATGGGGCAGAATTGGGTAAAGAACTTTGGGGAGAAGCGATTCTAACCGCAGCGTATTTACTAAACATATCCCCGACTAAAGCTCTTCCAGTAAACAAGATCCCGTACGAACTGTGGCACAATAAAAAGCCCAGAGTCAATCATTTAAAGATTTTTGGAAGCACCGTTTATGTTCACGACAAAAATCGTAAAAGTAAATTTGACAAACGTTCATTTAAAGGAATACTTGTAGGCTATGAGGTAAATGGTTACAAAGTACTGAATCCAGAGACAAATAATTTTATTATTGCTCGCGATGTTATTTTTGATGAAATAAATTTCAAAACTTCGCGCCCTCTCGTACAAACTAAAGGGATTGAGGAAGAAAATTCCAATATTGAAAAACAAGTCAGAGAAACCGATCATAACGAAAATTCTAGTGTCATTAAAAGACGAAAACTAGAAATGGGTCAAAATTCAGAAACAAACGAAAAGGGAGAAAATGAAATCAACAAATCTGATATCCAAGCAGATAAAGTTGATGAATCGTCAATTCAAGACGAAACAATCTCTCAAGAAAGTTCGAAAGAAAACGAACTACGACGAAGTGTACGTCTTAAAAACATGCCTACTATTTCTTACAATGAAGAGCATTGTTCTTACATAAGTGCACAGTCGATCGTTTCTGATATTCCCAAAACGTATGACGAAATAAAAGATCGGGATGATAGGCTTGAGTGGGAGAAAGCAATGAAAGACGAAATTGCTTCCCTTGTAGAAAATAATACTTGGGATATTGTGACTTGTCCAACTGACAAAAACGTTGTAGGCTGTAAATGGGTGTTTGCAATTAAAAATGATATTTATGGAAACCCAAATAAATATAAAGCCAGACTTGTAGCCAAAGGTTTCAGTCAACAATATTTATCAGACTACAATGAGACGTTCGCACCTGTAGCTCGAATAACAACGTTTCGAATTCTCTTAGCTTTTGCTAATCAAAACAATTTATTGATTCACCAGATGGATGTGAAAACAGCTTTTCTAAATGGTCTATTAAAAGAGGAAATTTACATGCAAGTACCAGAAGGAATTAAAGCCAATAAGAATCGTGTATGTAAACTGAATAAAGCTATATACGGATTGAAACAATCAGCTCGATGCTGGTTTCAACATTTTGATAAAGTTCTCAAAGAACAAGGTTTCAAAAATTCCTCAGTAGACTACTGTTTATACGTTCTTGAAAGAGGTCACATAAACAGAAACATCTATGTCATTTTATATGTTGATGATATTTTAATCATTACTTCTGAAGAAAATACAATGACAAATTTCAAACGATATTTGATGAAACAATTCTCAATGGTAGATATGAAAGAAGCAAAGTTTTTCTTGGGAATAAATATTGAAAGAAAAAACAATATTATTACTTTAGATCAAAATGCATACCTTGAAAAAGTTCTTGAAAAATTCAATATGAATGATTGCAATGCAGTTTCTACTCCTTTACCAGTCAAATTAGACTATACTGCATTAAATTCAGAGGTGACTTGTGAAGCACCATGTAAAAATCTAATAGGATGCTTAATGTATGCAATGTTGTGTACTCGACCTGATTTGAGCATAGCTCTCAACTTACTGTCCAGATTCCAAAATAAAAATAATAAGGAATTATGGCAATGTTTGAAAAGAGTTTTAAGATATGTTAAAGGATCGTTAAAACTAAAATTGATTTATAAAAGAAATGATTATAAAGACATGATAGTTGGCTTTGTTGATTCAGATTGGGCAGGTGATGAGCTCACTCGTAAAAGTACTTCTGGATTTTTATTCAAATTATTTGATCAAAATACGATATCTTGGAATACCAGAAGACAAAATTCAGTTGCTACATCGTCTACAGAAGCCGAATACATGGCTCTTTATGAAGGCGTAAAAGAAGCTTGCTGGTTGAAATCTCTATTAAGCAGCATTAATTTGAACATGTCTAATCCCATCGTAATTTACGAAGACAATAATGGGTGTATTGCAATAGCCAACAATCCCACAGATCATAAGCGATCAAAGCATATCGATGTAAAATATCACTTTTCAAGAGAAAAGGTCGAACAAAAGGTAATAACTTTGAAATATATTCCAACAGGTCAACAATTAGCGGATGCGTTCACGAAGCCACTACCAGCAGTGCAGTTTTTAAAAATCCGGAAACAAATGGGCCTGGAAGAAATATAATTTTAAGCATTCATTATGTACAATAGTATTAAGAATTACTGGTCTGATTGGGTTTTTCTTAATAAGGGGTTTTTCCCAATCCATGCAACAAATGTTGGACCATATCTTTATATTCCCCTGAGTAAAATTAAAAGCTGAGTAAAATTATAAGCTGAGCAAAATTATAAGCAAAAGAGCAAAATTTGACATTTATAATAATGGATTATTTTTGAGTGGGAGTATTGGAATATGAGCAAAAATAATCAATCAACATAGAAATAAGTTTGATATGAAACACTATACGAATTGAGAAAGAGAACGCGTGAGGTCTTATAAATAAAAGTACCATAAGCGTGTTTATAAAATATTAAATATACAAATGATAAAAGTAATAAGAAACCGAAGCATAGAGACGTTTTCGTTCTATGAGCTCGAGATATACTTTTGGTCTTTTCGTTGATCAGTCCTTCGACAGCTCTCATCCAGTAAAGACTTTTAATAATAAAATAATATAATTGCTCTGCTTAAACTGAGTCTCTAACTTTATTTCACAACCTGCTTCCCGACATAACCCAATATCGATCTTCATAACATCTCTCCGTGAGCTGAATTTTTTTTTTCATTGTCGTTGAATATCGAAATTCTGATCTATAAAATGTTTGGTTGAAAAAATTTTGTTTCTCCATAATTTCTTTTGACCTAATTCGATCGATATTTAATTGAAATCGAATGAAACGAGTCGTCGATGCAATAACGAAAAGAAATTGAATAAAATGATTTTTTAAATAATTTCATTCATTGAATCAATTAACAAATTTGATTTTTATAATTATTCACAAAATATTTTATATATTTATAATTGTAATAAATTGATAAATTTAAAAAATAAATATAAAAAAAAAAAAAAAAAATCATTGAATAAATAAATATTTTCATTTTTATCAGGCACATACCAAAGGCAAAGGCAACGACAATGGCCGAGACACCGGAACTAAAGCGCATTGCCGAAAACACGAAGATCCAGAGTAACGTTAAGTATCACGCCGAATTTGAAAAAGCGAAGGGTAAATTTACTCAAGTAGCTGACGATCCGGAAACACTTAGGATCAAGCAAAACAGCAAGATCATATCGAACGTAGCTTATCACGGTGAACTGCAGAAAAAAGCGATAATGGAACAGAAGAGAACGATGACAGGGGAAAACGGCGAACAGATTGGTAAGACATTCTTCCTCAATTCTCTCTCTTATTTTCCAATATTTTTTTTTCAAAACTCACCTCAGACTTTTCATTTATGTTGTGCAAATTGGAATAATCACTGCTTAGTGCTTCAGATTCGCCAGTATGTAAAACCTTTGATTGTTGATTTTTTTTTTTTCTTTCACGTACTCGTCGAACACACATTTTTCGTAACATACGTGTGTCAAAATAACACAAAACCTTCGATAATCCTTTTGTGTAACACGTTTATGTGATAATTTCCATTAAAAAAAAAAAATATTTTAAAAAACCATCGGTCGATTGTTTTTTTTTTCTTTACCAAATTCATTTTCGCCACATAAAAAGTGTAACTTTCTAAAATTACCCTCCGATAGGACGGACGAATCAAATTTTTTCACGAAGCCATCGATTCCAGAAAAAATGATAAATTCTCGACTAAAATCAAATATTTTATCGATCCATCAAGCTCGTACACATGTTCTTCGAATCTGGAATCGATTTTGGTAATTCGAAAAGTTACAAAAATTTGCTTAAAGAAAAGTATTTTTCATATAAAAGTGAAAAAAAAAAAAAAAAAACAATCGAATTGAATGAAAAATCGTTGAATTTACCGTAAAAAAAGTAATTTTCATTAATAATTAAAAAAAACGAATTATTTTTCTCAAACGTTTTTTCGCGACGAACGAAACATCCTCGTTGTTTTTTTCGTTATTTTATTTGAGAGTCATGATAATCGTTGAAACAAAATCCTATCGCTATTTGATGCATTTGAGACGCACACGTCGAGCTTTCTGTTGCTTTGTGTTGCTTAGAGTACGTAGAGTACACGGACGGTACGATTACACCGACAGCTACAAGCGTAAACGCGAATCTCGTACCAGCAAGAACGGCCAGTCCGTTGCCGGTTACGACACCGGCAGCGATACAAAGAGCACCCGGTAGAATTGCCGATTACGATCCCCTTACCGAGGCAAGACCGAGTCCTTATTCCGCTAGACAGGCCGCAACGACTGTTATTTACACGAGTGACAAGGGTGCAGGTAAGAATACAATTTTCCCAAAACAATTGAAAAATTAGATATTGCCAGTCAAAAAAATGTTTCAACGCTTTGAGAGTCTTCGAGCGATGGCATACGCAGCGCCACGTGCCAAAAAAGCAAACTAAAATTCTATTTTACCGGATTTCGTCGCGAATTTTATGATTACGCGAATGTAAAAAATATCAAAAAATTCGGTTTCATCACCCGGTTCCGGCTGTGCTCCCTTTTCGGAGATCATATATCTTTTATCAACACAATAAATTAAGAAAAATACAAGGCGCTTTGCTCGCGCCATAACAGCTTTTTTGCCAGTCACAATAATTATTTTATTACAAATTGTACACACATTTGCCACAACTGAAGAGACCAGAGCCGGATTCACGCCACTTTCTTGCACATTACGAAATTTATTTATTGCTATTTCAATAAAAACTCACGGAAAAATCCGGTAAAATACACACGAGGCGTCTGACGTGTGTCAGCGACTATATTTGTACTATATATAGATATATTTTACTATGAGAGGCGCCACCGTCGATTTTGAGTTGGTCACGTGAGCTCGATGACTATTAAAAGACCGATTGAAAATGTCCGATAAGAATTTGTTTCTTGAGACTCTTTTTTTGAGACTCGTGAAAAAAGAAAAAAAATTAATTTCATTAATTGTTCAGAAAAATTCATTGCTTTTTTTTCGTTACTATTGATATGTTGTTTTAGATTGACGAAACGAAAATTTTAACGATACTATTGAATCACCATAGGATAATTAGCCATAGAATCGGTTGGAAAAATATTTTTGGGTGTCGCGTACACGTACAATTTATTGCTCGTATAAAAGGAGTGGAATAGTCGACCACAATCTTTTTTTTGCGCTTTATTTTTATTTTTTAACGAGTTTAGTCGTTTTGAGCCCTTAAAAAAATGCCAGTTACGGGTATTCGTTCACTGAGCTTCGATTCCTTTGTCTTTTGGCTACAACGAGGCTGGACTCGATCCTTAGACACCTGAACAAAATCTTTATTTTCACGGGATGACGAGTACATTGTAGGAAACACGAGTAATCGATATTTTTGAGATGAAAATGATTTAATACGCATGAATCAAGAGTTTTATTTCACTTTTCATTGAATGTTTTTCGGCATTCTCACAAAGTAATTTACCAAGCGTTTCATTTTAATTATTTATCGTTGTTTTTTTTTTCTTCGACTTCGAAATTAACAGAGAAAAATCGTTTTTATGAATCTTTTTATGGTAAAAGTGTCGAATAAGAATTTATTACTTAAATTACTTAGATCAATTGATTAACTAATCGTTTAATTAGTTTTAATTAAATATTTATTACCGCAATATTTGTGTTACTTGTTATTGTTTGTTTTTTATATTTTTTTGGCGTTGCAAGTCTTTCTCCTTCCTAACATTACATGGGAATCTATTTTTGAATGATAAAAAATGTTTGAAACAATTTTGAAACGGTTTAAAGCCGGAATTCTGATTCGAAACTTTTACCCTATTAAGAAAAAAAAATTAATAATTGACAAGAATTAATTTTTCATTGTCATTTTTTATGTGCTGGTTCCGGAAATATAAAAAGATAATGAAAATCATTTTAAAAAACTTACGAATTGACCCAGTGTGGTGTTTGGGGCTTAATTTCGTGATGTCAGTGTCAACATTAAAGTTTCCCCTCTGTATCGACAGTTCACTCGCCCCCCCCACCCCTTTTTTTTTCAACTGTTGCTTCAAAAACGGTGTGGGTTTTCACAATGAAAAAATTTCAAGTGTGAAATGTTTTTTCCATTATAACACATCGTCATTTCAAACGATTGTTGAAAAAATGAGATTTTTGTTGTTGTTGATTGTTGACTCAATGCCCACAGTGACGAATCCACCCACAAGAAAGATCGGCTCAGTCGCTGATATAGATCCTGTTAACGAGTATTATGGCTCGTTGACACCTGCCACGAACAACAATCACGTACCTCAGCATCAACCGCCTCCACCACCAGCAAATAATCTGGTAAGATTTTTCCCGTTGGATCACAGTTCGGACTCTCGTCGACGATCATAACTTCGTTGATCCTAAAGTCATCCGATTTCTCAGTTTCTTCGGCCCTTCAATCTCTTGTATCAATTAAAATTCATGATAATTACAGACAAATAAATTAGAAGAATAATATTGATCTGAAAATTACTAAAAATAATGTTATCTTTCATTTCAATTAAAGTTCATTTATTTTCTTTTGATTTTTTTTTTTTCTAGTTTCGTCGATTTTTATTCATGTTACTCGATTTCATTCGTTTTTCTTTTCTTTCATTAGTATTCATCGATTTTGTTTTTTTCATATTTGTTGTTTTCGATTTTGTATAATTTCACGTCCACATATTTCCTTTTCCTCATTCAAAGTTGCTCGCAACAATCACAAAATTACGTAATTCATAGCACTAATCGATTATTCCCGGTATCGAAATGAAAAATAAATTTTTTTTAGAGTTCGGTGAAACACAAAATCGAGACGTTGCTCTCTTCGGAATCGCTGTTAATATGTAAAATCGTTATTTTCGATGCAGAATTTCGATTTCAATTAAAATTATTTGAATTTCGTTCGTGAATATTTTTGTATACATTTTTCTGTATGAAAATTCCAATTTGAGCTCCACGTGGAGCTTGTCGAATTGAAAAAATTGTTTCAGGATCGAACCCTATAAGTTCGGTCAGTAGAAAAATTTCCAGAGTGAATATTTTCGATTTTTTTTTGTCATTTTTCTTTTCACCGTTTCGTCAAACGGTGTTGAAAATGTATAATTTCCATTTCCTTTACAAACTCATTTTATTTTTCTCAGTAATTTCTTCTTATTTTTGTTGCTCATCTTTGTTTTATGTTTTAGTTATGATTTTTGTATGATTTTTTATATTTTTGTTTTGGTTCGTCGTTCATACAGCGGGTATACCGAGCGATGTACGATTACGAGGCTCAGGACACGGACGAAGTGAGCTTTTGTGACGGCGATCTTATCGTTAATTGTACAGCGATTGACGAGGGCTGGATGACCGGTCTGGTACAACGCACAGGACGTCACGGAATGTTACCAGCGAATTACGTCGAGCCTGCTCAGATCTAAACAATTTCAAGAAGAACATATAAATTATCCTGCGACATTTTCTTCACGTTTTAAACACTCGCGACACGCGAAAGTCCAATTTTTGGCGCGAGATATTTTTTTCCCTCGTTCTCTCGATAGAATATTAGCGATAAAAACAACTCTCGAAGAATTTTTACTCAAGTACTCGACTCGATTCGTGACGAATTTTCTCGTGTCTCGTAGGAAAGTTATCCTCGAGTTATCAAAAACGTGAAAATATCAACATTTTATTTTTTACGCTATTAGCCGAGTTGAAAAATACGTAACTAGACAACTTAAAAACTGAAAATTTCTGTTTTTTTCTTTTTTTTCTTTCTTGAAACTCACAAATTGAGACGAAATACCAAGTTCACTGTTAAGGGTATGGATCAGTCAGGGGACACACCTCGAACTTTCGAAATTGACATTTTTTGTCACGGTCAAATCGATTACAAAGAGAATGTTCCAGTCCCAGGCGCACGACGATGGCAAAGATGGGCTGAAACTTTTTTATCTCGATCGAACGAACGCTGTGGAAAATTTTCTCTTTCAACATTTGCTTTAATCTGAAAAATTGTAACAGCAAAATTTGCTATTTGTCTCGCACGAATGCTGACGAGATACCGATTGATTTATACCCTTAAAACCACGAAAAAGATGAATTTTTATATTATTTTGACTACCGCTTCCCATCGAGAAGCAATTTAGAAAATTTCTTGATTTCATTGACCGATTGGATGTTCTTCCATAATAATTTCTTCCAAACAATTACGATTTTTCTTCAATTGAGTTGTTATGAAAAGAGAAAATATTTAAAAATGTTACGAGAGACTTAGAAATTACGCGAATTCGTTTTTATTCACGAATCGCAGTATTTTTCATTCCGTGATATAGTTCCATACTGGTAATTTGCGAGTTTGAAGAAAAATACGATCGAAAAAAAGTGTAAACCGATGAAATTGAGCTCGCAAGTCCCAGATCACTCGCAATAATTCCGTGTGTCTTCGAACAATTCCTCGCACCTTTCTAACGCTCTCGATCAAATACAAAAGCGACCATTTAATGAAAATATATTTTTTTCTGTGCGAGACGATATTGTCGAAGCAATTCCACAGAGTACATACCAACTTAGCGTTTGTTCTAATTTTGTAGAAATACATTAGAGAAAAACGCGCCTTTTACCTCGTTCCGCTAAAAAAATATTCGAGCTTATGTAGTAGAAAAGAAAAAAAAGAGAAAAAAGATAACAAACAAATTATAGAGAGAATCTATACGTATATTTTATACGCAATGTACACGAAATGAGTATAAAGAGGATTTATATACAGTTAGTTGATTACAATGCAATTCTTCCACCAAATCAATGTCGAACTAAGAAAAACTGATTCAAAAGGAAGAAACATGGCGAAAACGAATTTTGCACATTGTTCGATAAATAAACAAACGGATACTTTTTTCTCTTCAAAGTGGTTTTCCGGTAACCCTGAATGATTTGAAAATATTAATAATTTTCATCTTCCGAATTACATGATAAAGTTTCCGCTGGACTGAAAGAAAAAAAATGTTCTTTAATTTTTTAACTTTGAGAAGCGTGTATATTAGAAGTTCTAGAGTCAACTTTTTTTCTTCAGATATACAAAAAAAAACGTGATTTTTCGTTTTGCATTATTTATTTTTGTCCAATTTTTTCGGTACCGAAAGGATTCGCATGGCTTCATTGTATTTAAAATTCCCATCGGTACAAACCGACCGATCTGCTGTCTCCGAGCTCCTTAAAATTATTGTTCAGATATGATGGAAATTATAAATTGGAGTAAGAAATGGAATTTTTCGAGTTTTCGATTTTGGTAGAATCTCGAGTTTTTTTTAATTTTTTTTTTTTTTAATTGCTATATCGATAAGTTTCATCACGAAAATGTGAAGAAAAATAATCGTTTTTCTTACTTCGACTCTGATTTCTAGTAGTAATTTTTACTCTCTAATAAGGAAGATGATTGAAAAATTATAATATACAAACGAGAAAAACCCGATGTGCCTTAATTATTATTCGTGGCTCGTTTCACGAAGCTCCAACGTAAATTTCGTACTTCAATTGTAGTATAACGAAATGATAAGATCTTTGAAGAAGAAAGAGAAAAGAACTACAATAAACGTCGCTGAAACAATGTTGAATTTCGCTCTACTTGCCCACTATTAACTTAAAAATAAATAAAGTATGAAAAACCAATTTAAATAAAGAAAAAAGGAAGATGAACGAGCGTTTACGATTAACGATTGAGAGCAAATTGTTACTGATTTCAATCGACTAACGACAATTAACCGAGCAATTTATTTCTAGTATTTTAAGTTTTATTAAAATGAACAATTCGTTATGAAAAAAAAAAATCGTCCAAGTGTCTCAGAGCTAAAATAAACTTGTCTTTCGTCCGCTCTGTGAAGTAACGGCCATCAAAATAGTGTAAAAGTGGATAGAAGTTAGGGAAAAAATTGACACTTTACAATTACGATAATTGATCAATCAGTATCGAAAGAATCTCGAAAAAGTCGTTTCTTTTTCTTTTAAGCTTCTTTCGAAATCACAATCGTTTTTCACTCTCGCAATATGATAAAATTTACAACCATCGATCAATGATTTTTTGCGGTTTAACGAGAATAAACTCGCTCATTTTTATCTTCCACAAGCATGTCTTGACTACGGATTATTTTTCTGTCATCCTGTATAATTTAACAAAATGGTTCACCAAGGTACCCGAGAGATTTACGATTAGAAATTTGGAACATACAGAAATATATGTTAGCGTTGTGTTTAGAAAGATAATTTTATATTATGATACACAAATCATAATGAATAAATATGTATGTTATGTAAAAAAAAAAAAAAAAAACAAAACAATATTCTCGAGTTTGTTTCTACTTCGATCCGATAAGTTTTATAAGATTATTATAATTGATAAGATCTTAGCTTTTTGAGTTTCACCGAGAGTTTAGCGACGACGCGTGCCAGTTGCTCGACGCTAAATATTGAAAAAATTGTTTCATGAACTACAGAGAAGATTTTTACAATTATCGTTCATCTTTAAATCGCTCAGACAAACAAACGTGTTGAGGAAAAACGGCTTTTTTTACGACACTTCTTTTATTTTCGATATTAATAGATCAAAATTCCTTGTTGAAGTAATTTTTATATAAATATATTTAGGTTCATCGTTCATCACACTGTTTTATTTTTTTAAATTTTATTATAACGTTAAAAAAAAGCATGATTACATCTTCGTCGTACGTGCAGATTGTCATTAACGTTTATACAATTTTACGACGACGTTTGTTGCAGCAAATTGTACATCGAGTAAGTCATTTTCATCAGCTGTAAAAAAATGATAATGATTCGTAAACGGAGTTGCTGCTTTTTTGCAGAGACATTTAACGTTAACAGGAGAAAATTGAAAAGATACATTTTTTGACGAATGAAAAGAAGTGTTTTAGCGAATTAAAAACATAGAATCAACGTGAATGAAATAATTTTTATTTCATGCTCCAAAATTCGTTTTTTCACCCAACCGAATTTTTGAAAATGTATAAATACAAATATTTTACTGACTTTGTTGTAAGAATCGAGAGAGAGAATAATAAGGTGGCCACTGGTGTACTGAAGACGGTAATGAGTTCGTGTCATCATCAAACACAAGTCTTTTTTCGTGCTCGGTCTCAATGAGCTCCAATCCATGTCGTAAATCGCGTTACTCACGTCCATACTCTGCGGCCACGCATTCGTTGATTATTCGATTAAGTGTAAAATAAAACAGGCGAGATGTACAGCTTCGAAATATAAAAAAAAAAAACTCACCTCCGTTATGACCTCGTTGCCGTACCAGCACAAGAGAAATATTTGTACGATCATACAGCTGACGTAGACGATGAGAAATGCAAATCCAGGACTATGCATAGTCATTTTCGAGAGCATATACGTACTCATACATATGACGAAAGCACTCACAGAAAATTGTATAAACATCACGATATTGAAGACTTCGTTCGATTGTTTCACAAAGCTGAATCAATATTTTATATATTTTTTTTTTTTATAACATAAAAAATTTCAAACTTTACCCAATAACTTCGAAAATTTTCTACAAATGTTCTTTTTCAATTGTCATCCGTAGAGGTTTATATTCATAGAAATTCGACGAGATATTACACGAGTTTTGACAGCGTAGAGTTTTGGAAATAGAGAAAATTTATTGGCGAATCTCAGTGCGTTTGACATTAGAAAAGTTTCGAAAACAGTTTTTCTCAATTTGTCGCAAATTTACGTTTGTTATTTTGTTTTTCCCTGAGCCAATATTTTGGCCATTATTATAAAAATAGGAATAATTCGAAGTTGAGCAATGATCGTTTCGTAGCTTTGGTGAAAATTTTTATTTACTTGTGTATTTCTTGATGCTGCCGAACGCACGTTTCGATCTCTTTCCTTTCGCTGGTCCCGATACTGTCTCGTGTTTTTTTATTTTCTATTTTTTCAGGAATAGACCGAAGTCGAAATTTGAGTATATTCAATTTGGCACAAACTTGAATCATCAAACCGTGAAAAAGTGCGTCGTGGGTACCACCGATAGTTGCTGCGATTCCGTGCGCCAAGATCTGATGCAAAAACGCAATCCAAAAACCGCATTTGTTCGTATAATCGAAAGGCAACCATGCCGGAAATGGCAGAGTTCGCTGTGAAACTTTTTCCAAAAATGAACTTATCGTCACCGCAATCACAGCTCCTTCCGTCAGGCCGCCGAAAAACATCGTATTGTTCCTTTCAAAAAGTTCACTTATTTCATTTCAATTACGAATAAAATGTTCAAGTACTCTGTCATAAATTAGCTGAAAGTTTCAAATCTTTTTTTTTTTCTTCTAAATCATAAAAGATATGAAAAAAAATGAAAAACTAAAAATTTGGTAAAAATTAAAAAAAATATTTTCAACTCATTCATTTTATTCGTACACTGAGAAAAAAAAAAACGAAAAATAACGAACAAAATCCCAATTAGTTGGACGAAAATGTTGTTGAACGAACTGAATCGTTTGCCATTTCAAAAATAAATACAATTGATGGTTCGATGAACAAAATTTATTTCTCGATGCACGATAAAAAGTAAAATCTTTTGACCATTTGTGAAACAAATATTTCTTCAACTACTTCTTCAATTTGTTTGTTTGTTTTTTTTTTTTTTTTTTTTTTTATCATTTATCGTTGCTTATCGCTGTTCTGTGCTATTTACAGACATGATTTTATTCCATAAAACAAACATCATCCCGATTATTTAGCACTGTGACAATCGCAACGATTGGTAACTACGAATTATTATTATTATTTTTTTCCAGCTCACCTGCAAATCTTGTCGAATTTCATTTGAATAGAGATTTCTTCATCTCCACGAGGACGACACATCTCGTTATTCAATATATCGAGAAGAATGATGATTTTATTGCGATTAAAAACCCAATTAGCCATTTTGTAACATATTCCTAGCATGGTGAGTGCCATAAAACTGCTGCTGGCTGCTTCGTCGAGATTGTCGGACATAGTAATTTGTATTAATCCCGTAAGCGTGAATGTGTAAACCACTGATATTGAAAAAGCTGTATAAACGTTGTAAAAGTATTTTTTCCAGCCACTGGACCATCGACGTGGTCGCCAAATTCCACAAAATTGTAATATCCCAAAGTTCCAAGGTAGCAAAATCATCGTGACGATGATGATGAAAAAAAAAAGGTTTCGAGTGAAAAACAATGATGAAAACGATTGAGAAAATATCTCGAAAGAAAACGATCGACAAAGTTTTGTTGTTTCTCCGCGAACTTCGTCTCCTCGAATAACAGTACCGAGTTCAATGACTGAATGAATGTGAATACAAGAAACGTGAAATACGCGAATACATTTTACATTTGTCGAGTGTGTTATTAGACGATGAAATATTCATACGGAAAAAAAAGGCTTTCTTCCTCTAAGATATAATAGGCACGAATAATTGCGAGCATTTTTCATTCTCCGAATAATTCATTCTTCTAAGCAGAGAACAGATACGCAGCTACTTTTTTTTTTCCATCTTCAATCAACTCAATTACGAATGCACCCTCCACGGAAAAAAAAATGTGTAATCTTCATGGCTCAGTATTTCGCGACCGATGGAAAAATTGTTGTCGCATATTCAACAATTACGTTGACGACACGCCTTTCAATAATTCAGCCGATTATTATCTCTCTCTCGTTTTCCTTCCTTCTGGATATTTACGGTTGCAGAAAAAGTATCGACCTTACTTTTAATTTCCGCGTGTATGGTTTTATTGAACTCAGCACTCGAACGTTGAACGCACTGCGATGAAGCATTCTCATTCGTCTTTAGTGTCATTTCGTATACAATTTTATCCGATCTCAATTTATCAACTTACTTTACGAGAATAAAAGAAAAATAATTTGTTATTTTTCATAATTTTTTTAAAAATGATACGAAAGTATCCGATCACTCGACGTTATTCTTCCAGTTCTGTTGGAGTGCAAGAGAAAGGGATGAGCCAACAGTGGTATGAACGGAGTTTGGAGAGACAATAAATCGATTTGTTTTTCAATGCCCTCGTGGTGTCAGTCTCTCAATCCGTTTGTTCGACAGAATGCTTAATACAAAGAGTACAGTTTTCTACATTAAATAAAAAAAAAAAAAAAAAAAAAAAAACTTCAATCAAATGCTCAGCAGACTGTTTCCGAGATAGAGACAAGAGGTTCGTTGTCTCAGCTGCAATCTGGTACTTTTCTACACAACGATTATCATCTCTGATCTATTCTAGCCTCAAAGATTTATTCTCCAGCGGAGATGACTCTGTGCGTATTTTGAATTTCTACGCTGATGTTTGCAATAAATTGTACATCGAGTACGAAAGTTTCAAGAGCTGAAAACAAATGAAAACTTAAGTAGCATCCACGAAAATTATCAGACGATAATATTTGATTTACTTGTATATATATTTCTTGATGATGTTTAATGCACCGTCTTATTTCTTCTCTTTCGTTATCCTCAGGGCTTACATTGTTTTTTTTTTATTTTCCTGTATAACTTTTGATATTGAGCGAAAACGAAATTTAAGTATGTTCAATTTAGCACGAGCTTGAATCATCATTTCGTGAAAAAATGTATCGTGAAAGGTACCGACGTTGGCTGCGATGCTATGCGCCAATATTTGATGGATAAACGCGATCCAAAGTCTCCAATTGATTGTACAATCGAAAGGAAACCAAGCCGAAAATGGAAGAGTTCATTGTGATTAATTAATTTTCATGCACTGTTTCCAATTCATCACTCGAATGTTGACGTTCTGTGATGCAGCACGAAAATACGACGTTTCCAACGTCATTGCAATAATCGTTTATCCATCCATTACTGCCAGCACGACGATGAGCTGGCAGTGATGCTAAAATTTTCAATTTCATTGGAGTGGAAGACGTGATGCTCGAGCCAACAGTGGTACGAACGGAGTTTCGGTCAGACATCCAAGTTGGGACTCTTGGGTACCGATTGCACGTTCGTTTTCTCTTTATTCGTTTATTGATTCATGGTTTTTTTTTTTTTTTTTTTTTTTAATATTGCAATTGAGTGTAAAAATGTTGTCTGTTAATCAATGAAATCGAATTTTCATTTTTTCACTCTCGAATTTATAAAATTGATAAAAAATTAATTTTATTATTATTTTTATGAATAATTGATGAAAGTGCATTATTATTATTATTATTATTGACGCTATAGTTGCTGAGAGATTCGAATAAATAACGACGAAAATCTTATGAAACGACTAATGGTGCAAGCGATTTAATTTCGTGACATCAGTGTTACTATTGTTGCAACGTCGTTTTTCATTTTGTAACTGTCCTTTTTCGAAATAATTCGCGATGTTTTCATTGAAAATTTTCAAGTGAGATGTACGCATTTTCATTCACATTATTATTGTCATTTAAATCTTATTCTTGAGTTCACGATTTTAAATTGAGACACGACGATGTTAACGCAGCGAATGCAAACATTTGCAAGCACGAAGTGAGATCGAGTGTGAAGTGGTATCGTTACAATACGAATGAACGTGATGAATTTTTTTCAGTCACAACATCATATTAAGGGTTCGTTCGTTCAACAATGTGCTTGTCATGGTAAACATGGAAAAAAAGAGTGAATAAAATTATATACAAAAATATAATGATCAGTTGAAAGATTTCATGGTGTTTTTCATTATTTTTATGTCATTCGAAATTCATAAACTCTTTTGGAATTCGGTGAGGAAACCAAAAAAATCGAGGAGCGTGAATTTCAAAAAAATTCTAATCATGAAAATGAAAATATCTCAAATAATTTAGAATATTATTCTTCCACTGCGTAGCTGCTTACATCGATGTTCGTTGCAACAGATTGTAGATCGAATAAGTCAGTTTCATCAACTAAAAATAGAAAGTTAAGTCACAGTTATCGAAAATTTCATTGGAATACAATTGAATAGAAAATTTTGTCCAACGCAATTGGTTTTCAATAGCCTCTGATCTACTTGATTCGAGCTACATTTCTTTAGATTGTTTCTTTCTTTAGAACAAAAACGAAGAAAATTCATTTATATATTTATTCCACAAGGAATTCGATAATAATAATTCTAATAAAACGTGAATACTTACACCGTTGTAAGACTCAATGGACAGAGTGATAACGAAGCCACCGGTGTAATGAAGACGATGATTGGTTCGTGCCATAATCATCTGTAAGCCTTTTTTCGTGCTTTGTTTCAACGAGTCCCAGTCCAGGTCATAGATAGCGTTACTGATGTCCGTACTCTGATACCACACAATCATTCGTTATTCGATTTATCGTTTCAAAAAAATAAAAATAAAAAATAAAAATAAAAATAAAAAAGGAGAACAGCTGCGGAACATAGAAAAACTGACCTCCGTTATGACTTCGTTGCCGTACCAGCACATAAGGAATATTTGCAAGAGCATGCATCCGAGATACACGAGAAGAAAGGTGAATGCAGCACTTTGAAAATTCGCCTTCGAGAGCATGTAAGTGCTCACGCAAATGACGAAGGTGCTGATCGAGAATTGTATGAAAATTACCATGCTGAAGATCCCGTTCGATCGTTCGACGAATCTGAGGAAACATTTATTCAGTTCTTTACAATCGCTTCAACTTAAAAATATTCAGTTTGTCTCGAATCTTCATTATTTACTGTTTCCTAATGTGCATTTGAATAATTCATCTTTATCAGAACATATGCAATCGTTCAGTTTCACCCCATCGATTCTGTTTCAGTTTCTTTCCTCTTGACTAACTGCTTGGTTTCTGTACGACCCTTATAGAAGTGTTTTTCTCAGCCACCCTCTTATGATGCACTGCCCCATTTAAGGGCTGAGGGAAACTGAAAAAGGCTGTACGAGGATCTCGTAGCTTTACTTTTCAGATCATTTTCGAGAGGTCCGAGCTGGTATAATTTTTGATATTTTTTTCAATGGCTAATGACATCACTATTGAAAAATTGAACTCGATAAACGTCTGTTCAATTATTTGGATCATTTCTTCTCGAATACTCTTGGCAGGTCAATTTTTATTAACGAAAACTTTTTTTTGTAAAATTGGACATTTTCAGAAATTTTTTCGTACTGAAAATGTCCATATTTGCAGTGATCAGATTTAATTCTCCACGCGACATGTTAATTATAAATAAGACGTTAAAACATTTGAGATTTCGATGAAGCCCCATAATTACTTGTATATTTCCAGATGATGTTGAACGCACATTCGGATTTGGACTTTTTCTCTTGTTTCAACGCTTATCAGTGATTCTTTTTGGGCGACCTCAGGTATCGTATTGAGTCGAGACTTGAGTATGTTCAATTGAGAACAAGCTTGAAGCATAAAACAGTGAAAAAGTGCATCGTGAGCACCACCGATGGTAGCTGCTATTCCGTGCGACCAAATTTGATGAGAATAACCAATCCAATAGCCCAAATCACTCGTATGATCGAAAGGCAGCCATGCCTTGAACGGGAGACTCCGATTCGGAACGTTTCCAAATACTGAACCAATGGTTATGGCCATTACGGCTATTTCCACGAGTCCACAATATAATAAGGTGTTTTTCCTTGAATAATGTATATAAAATCGTGTCTATAAAAAATTTGAATATTCGAACGAACGTTTGAATGTCTGAATCCCGACGAGCACAATATTCTTCATTGTTATTTTCACTGATACACGATTATTATTAAGAGTCATCGAGCTCACGTGACCAACTCAAAATCGACGGTGGCGCCTCTCATAGTAAAATATATCTATATCCAGTACAAATATAGTCGCTGACACACGTCAGACGCCTCGCGTGTATTTTACCGGATTTTTCCGTGAGTTTTTATTGAAATAGCAATAAATAAATTTCGTAATGTGCAAGGAAGTGGCGTGAATCCGGCTCTGGTCTCTTCAGTTGTGGCGAATGTGTGTACAATTTGTAATAAAATAATTATTGTGACTGGCGAAAAAGCTGTTATGGCGCGAGCAAAGCGCCTTGTATTTTTCTTAATTTATTGTGTTGATAAAAGATCTGATCTCCGAAAAGAGAGCACAGCCAGAACCGGGTAATTAAACCGGATTTTTTGATATTTTTTACATTCGCGTAATCATAAAATTCGTGACGAAATCCGGTAGAATAGAATTTTAGTTTGCTTTTTTAGCACCTGGCGCTGCGTATATGCCATCGCTCGATGACTCTTAATCCAACTATTCCTTTCTTCTTACCTGCATCGTTTGTCGAACTTCATTTGTATCGTTATTTCCTGATCTGTGACAGGACGGCACCTCCCGTTGTTCAACATTTCTAATAGCGCGATGATTTCCTTTCGTTTTATAACGAAATTACTCATTTTATAGCATACACCGAGTATCGTGAGAGCCATGAAAATGATGCTCACTGCCTCGTCGAAATTTTCAATCGATATTGCAACCGCGATCAATTCGGTAAGTGTAAATGTGTAAACGGAAAACATTACAAATATCGTGTACGCGCTGTAAACATTTTTTTTCCAACCACTCGACCAATCGTAGGGTCGCCAAATTCCGCAGATTTGTAAAATTTTTAAATTCCAAGCTGATACTTGCATCGTGATAATGGACGAATGTTTTTTTTTACCTGCTTGTTTACTTTTTCTCTCGACGATCAAGTCTCGAGACTGGAATATTTGTACTGACAGTGAAAACGAAATTTTCGTCACAGCCCCATCATATTATTAACGATTCATCTTTCTGATCCTTTCCTGACGTTTCCAAGTTAATTACAGAGCCAATGATAATTAACGACCGTTTAGTCATTTCCTTCTTCGATCCCAGCCCCATTTCTTCATCAAATATTAGCTTCCCTTCGAGAATTATCACGTTTGACCCTTTTCACATCCTCGCAATATTCATGAGAAATAATCAAAACGTGATTAGATGTCATGCAAATTATATGATAAGTCGCTTTGAAAATGTCATACCGTTTGAGCATAATTACGAGCTTTGCCCTACAGGAATATCAATTTTCGTGCAGGAATACTTTTGAAATTATTATATTATATTGTTAATTATTTTGAAATCATTATATCTAAGTAGAATGGAGAATTTCAGGAAAGGTAATTCACTAAAACGAAATTTCTTGATCAAGTTTTTTTTAATTTTTTTTTTAAGTTTTCAGGAAATTCGAGCCCGGACTTACAATTATTATTGCTGATGGCTTCATCTTTATTCTATCACGCGAGAAATCTACAACGATACATTTCAAATGAAAACTTTGAATGCGAAGCTTTTACCAGATAAATTATTTTATTATAATTTAGTATTTTCCAGCCTAATATGTCTCTAGCAAAATTCGTTCCGGAAGCGAAGAAGAATATATTTTTTTTTTTCTATGACTCTTTGACAGAAAAAGGAAGAAAAAAAGCAGCGAGAAGATATAGATAATTTTTCGTTATTTTTATCCACTACAATCGAATGAGTATCAATCGGTCCGTATATTGCATGTTATCTTCGTTATGGTTTTTATTGTTCCGGTGATTTTTGCAGTACGTTGTAAGTTGAATAGGAGAGTTTCAGAAGCTGGATATTGGAAAAAAACGTAAATAGATACTTTCGTTTGTGATGTGTGAGTAATTTTTTAAAAGTCATAAATTGGCTTACACTGTTGAAGGATTCAAGATTCAGAGTAACGACGTGACCACTCGTGAATATTATTGGTCTGAGTGTACGAGCCATTACGGTAACCAAGGTTCGTTTGGTTTTGACGCTCAGAGATGGCCAGTCTGTTCCAAAAACCGCGTCACCAACTGCCAAACTCTGAATGAATTTTTAAATATTTTTTAACTAAAAAAAATTTTTTCTATCTCAACATTATTATTATTATTATTATTATTATTATTTTTTTTTTTCATTCAATGCTAAACGTTATTCGTTGGCAATCCTGATATTTTTTATAACTCAAATCAATCTGAATTGATCAGATTTTACCGGACACTGATTCCTTTCAGGATGAAAAAAATGATTGCCCTTCAACTCACTTCGTTTGTCACTTGATCACCGTACAAGCAATAAATAAATATCTGTAACAACATGCAAGCGAGATACATCAATACTCCTGCACCCTCGACACTCGTGGGCTGCATATGCGTTAGTTCTAAAACACTGACGCACAGGACGATCGTGCTCAAGCTGTATTGTACAAATATCATCATACAAAATATGTCGTTTAACGTTTTAGCCAGTCTGCAATAACAAATTCAACGGTTTTTAATAAATTGTTCTATTTTTTGTATTTTTTTTTTTAATAGTCATAATTCTGTTGGTTCGTAATTTTGTCATTGATTCTAAGCCTCTACAACGGGGTCAATTACGACCCCTATTATTCCAGTCAAAATACTTATTTTGTTCAATTTTTTTTTTTTTGCATTGTTTTTATTATTAAATGTTCACGAATTGGGCCTTCATACAACATCTTTATCGTTATCGAAATACAAAAAAAAAATGGTGGACAACTAAACCTTGTTGTCACAGTCGAATAAAATTTTTTGTCAAAGAAAAAATTACGATCGCTTTCGATCCCAATGCGGGATTCACGTTCGAAAAATAGATTTTAAGGTTTGTGGATTAATGGTAATAAATTACTTTTTCTCCGATTCAATTGTTTGCGAAGGAGTTTTTAGTTTACGTTAAATGTTTAAATGAGATAATTATTTTCACCGAACTTGAATATTTGAAGATGATGCTCAACGCACTCAGCCAACATTTTTCTTTCAGTACTTTTTATTTTCTTGTCGGAATTTTCTTCTTCACGAGCTTGCGAGCTGAAAATTTGTTCAGGGATTCGATGAAATCGGAGTTTTAATATGTTCAGTTGTCCGCATGTTAGTAGCATGACACCGGGCACGAGGGTGTCAAAAGCAACATTTATACCAGCACCCACAGTGTGAGCGAATATTTGATGCAAATTTAGCATGCGGCTACCCACTGCTGATTTATCGTCGTAAGGAACCCACGCATCGTAAGTTACTTCATAATTTGCTAAATTTTGGAACGAACGGACTAAGACGGAGGACGCTCCAAATCCTGTCAGTGCACCATAGCCTAGAGTATTTAACCTTGGGCAGGTCGATGAAAAAAAAAATCAATAAAAATAGGAAAAAAAAAAAGAACAAAAACGTTTTAACATCCACGGAAAAATGGAATTCGGTATGAAGCCATAAAAGTTGCCATTTATTCAAAGGTTTTTCATCCGAATTCCTCGTTTCCTATTTATCAGAATCCAATGAATTGATACTATTGAAAAAATGTAGGAAACAAGCAACTGAACAAACTGGTTGACATGAAAAAAATTATTAAAAACTTGAAATGCCACTGTAACGAACGACGAATATTTAGAATCTAGGAAAATTCACGATCATAAAACTCATGTCAAAAATAATAATAGTAATAATAACAAACACATAGAATTATTTTATTGTTGATGATTGGATATCAAATGGAAACTTTTTAGCTCACTAGGAATATAAATTCCAAAGATATATGTTTGTAATTTTTTCGTAATGACAGTATCTGTTTTTTTTTTTAATTAAAATTTTTTTTTTTTTTTATAGAAATAAACACTTATTTTCTCTAACAATATCATACAGTTAACAAACGTACAGACAAACTAACAAAACCCTGAAAAAAATTAAACCCCAAACGAGTAAACAAACAAATTTTATTTTACCGAATATTCATGACTTTGAAATATTTGAGTTCGATACTATCTCAAGGGGAGAAAATCCTTCACAATTTTCAAAAAAATAGTCAGAAATTCGAACATTTGATTGAAAAGCCTCCTTAATTTTCAATTTTATACTTTTCTATAAACTTATAGATACATCCTTCCTCTGAAAATGTCTGTAACTGAATAACATTTTTGTTTTGTTTTTCAAATCAACAGAGCAAGCTACAGCTGCACCAGTATCAATTAAAATTTGAAAGTTTAAATGAATTAATATCAAAATTGTTTTTTAAGGAAAGTGATACAAGAAATATCTCGGTAGAAGGGTAAACTTCGATTTTAATAAACGAATATATAAAAATGTGATTAATAAAAATAAGTTACTTTGTAATGTGATTGAAGTATTCGTGGATGCTTAATTCCTCATCGTTTTTCGGTTGACACGGAGCTTTTCGCAATGACTCCATAACACCAAGAAGTTCCTTTCGTTTAATAATAATATTAAAAGTTTTTCCACAAATGCCAATCATGGTGAGCGCGATGAAGGAAGTATTAGCAAAAACTTCGATATCGTCGGTCGACATAAATAAAGCTATCAATTCAGAGATCGTAATAGACGTCAGAAAAAATATAATGAAGCACGTGTACAAATTATAGAGCAACGCTTTCCAAGATTTCCAGTGCTCCGGTCGCCACAGACCGAGGTACTGGAGAATTCGTAGTGGATGTTTCAATATTTCCATTTCTTTCGTTGTCATTGCGCCTATGAGTGTAAGCTCTCAAGCCTGTGTTCATACTTCATCGTCGAGCAAAGTGACAAAAATACATTTTTTATAAGGAAAAAATAACACGTGCGTATCAATATCGAATTACCAGCTATTCCGACAGTGCAACGTCGATAATACAGCCATTAGATTAACGCATGCATTTGTGGAAAAATGGGAAAAAAAAAAGTTTTTTTTTTTCCTCCATTCGCTTTGTTCACGTGCAATTATAACGACAATTATCCACGCATGTGAGGGAGAAAAAAATGGCTTTTTTTCTTGTAATTTTTATCGCATAGAAGGTTCACTGTTCGCAGTGTAAATTAATTATTAAATCGCCAATGAGTCTGAGCTGGGACGACACTTTTTTTCCCCTTCGTTATTTCGTTTTACCAAGAGACGATTATTATTTTTCTTTTTTTTTTTTTTTCAATAGCATTTACAGGGAGGAATACCCATCAATTATTCAATCGATAATAAGCCTGTGTCACGACATCTGCTCATCCCTTCCACCTCACTGAGAGCGTTGGAATGACCGGAGTCTTGTAACAGTCTTTTATAATTTCCTCAAACATCTCCATTCCAGTGTCGAACATCTATCGCGTTGTGATACACATCGGGGGTGTCGATTGCATGCCATCAGGCGAGTAATCGATGTTTCGTCGTACCAGTGACATGGAGAGTTACTCAGAGAGTGCATACTGACTTCTAAACTTGCTGCTATTCGTCGAGTGCGATATTTTCGAAAAAACGGTCTAAGTATATGCAGTGTTGCACGTTATTGTTGTGTGAAAAAAATATTTATAATTTGAAAAAAATTTTTTTTACTGAATCGTAGAAGTGCCTTCCGTCATTGGTCAATCGAATGCTTCGTTGCAAACGATTATGAATGATTATATGCACGAAACTTGGCTCAACAATTAACGACCAAAAATAACATGATTAGTTATAAAAATAACAAAAAAAAAAATTTGATTTTTTATTATCATGGTTATTACGATAGTTCAATTTTGTGAGGGGCTTCAGGTGTTTCAGTCTTCGACTGATGAATCCATGGTGGTAAAACCAAAACTTAAAAAAAAACTGTGTTGAAGAGAGCAAAATATTTTATTGTAATTTCTTACATTTTTTAGTTTTGAGTTTTTAGGAAAAGACTAAGAGAGAGGTTTTGGGTTTTTGTCATTCAGATGTTTTTAGAAAATTGTAGATCGAGTACGAGAGTTTGAGAAGCTGAAAAAAGTGTGTTTCAGTAAGAAAACCGGTAACCAGTAACAGGTGATTGGAAGAAAAAAAAGACAATCAGTTAATAATTCGTGTTATACTTACACTGGTGTAAGTTTCGAGTGAAAGCACAATAATGTTGCCACACGTGAAAGATAGAGGCTTGGAACTTCTTGACGTAATCATAATGAGTTTTTTTTGCGTTTCGATTGTCAGCGATGGCCAATCCATGGCGAAAAGTGCATTACTGACATCCATGCTCTGACCAGAAACAACGCTAAATTAGTTTTTTTTTTTTCATATCGACGATTAAATAGTACATTGAGGAGTCGTGTCGAATCAGGCAGGATGATTTGACCAATTATTCGGTTTTCACGTTTCCTTCAAGTTTCATGTTTGCAGAACAAATGCAAGGGCAGTTGCCATAAGGTGCTGCTTTTTAAAAGACTTCCGGGAAAACAATAAAATTTTAGTTCTCTTTTACAAAGTACTTTTCACAATCCACACTAATTTGTTGAGTAGTATAGAAAAGCTTGCACAAAAAAAAAATGAAATCACTCATTTTTTTTATTGACACCGACGAGGCATAACCCCTCAACGGAAAATAAAATTATATAATTCACCTGTAACATCAATTCGTTTCCATGCCAGCAGTATAAGAATATCTGAACGAGCATGCAGTTCATGTATGAAATCACAAATATAAATTCGGGACTGAATGCAGGTACTCTCGTTATCAAATACGTACTGATGCACAGGACGTAAGTGCTCACAGCACATTGGACAAATATTACTGTCCCGAACGTTTTGTTCACCGATTTTGCGAATCTGTGTTGGTCAAACGATAAAATACTTTTTATAACTCTACAGCGAACATATTGTTCTGGCGTGTAGCTTCGACGATCTCCCAATGTAAGCAGCCTCGTGCAAGGCTGATACTTGATTGGGTGAACGCTCAGCCACGCATCGATTGGTGCATCAGTAGCTGAGCGAGAAATCATTTTTTTGGGTTTCTTACGATCCAAACTAACTAAAACTCAATGAAACGACAATTGGAAAGAGGGAAATTAGGGAAAAAAATAGAGTCGCAGAGTGATGGGATGGGCTCGTGAAAGTTCGCTGATATATACACAAAAATAATTTAAAAAACAATTAAGAGTCATCGAGCTCACGTGACCAACTCAAAATCGACGGTGGCGCCTCTCATAGTAAAATATATCTATATATAGTACAAATATAGTCGCTGACACACGTCAGACGCCTCGTGTGTATTTTACCGGATTTTTCCGTGAGTTTTTATTGAAATAGCAATAAATAAATTTCGTAATGTGCAAGGAAGTGGCGTGAATCCGGCTCTGGTCTCTTCAGTTGTGGCGAATGTGTGTACAATTTGTAATAAAATAATTATTGTGACTGGCGAAAAAGCTGTTATGGCGCGAGCAAAGCGCCTTGTATTTTTGTTAATTTATTGTGTTGATAAAAGATATATGATCTCCGAAAAGGGAGCACAGCCGGAACCGGGTGATTAAACCGAATTTTTTGATATTTTTTATATTCGCGTAATCATAAAATTCGCGACGAAATCCGGTAAAATAGAATTTTAGTTTGCTTTTTTGGCACCTGGCGCTGCGTATGCCATCGCTCGATGACTCTTAAGAATAAGAACAAAAATGAGAAAAATGTCAAAGACAGGTGAATGAATAACCATAAATTACGCAATATAATAACTTTATGATATAAAGATGTTGGTAAACACATTTTCTGAGAATTCTCGTTTCAAGATCCTTCGTGTTCTCGTCAGAAAGTAATTCCCTATTTTCCGAAGTTTCAGTTATCGTTGAAGGTATCGATTGAAGTCTGGTTTTAAGTACTTTCAAGTGTGCTTGGGCGAGATTCAATAGATTGCAAACAAATAAATCGAAAGAGCTTCCAATCGCTGCACAAAAAATATTAGCCCAAGTTTGATGAACGTAAGCACACCAGAAACCGATGAACGTTTTATGCTCGAATGGTATCCAACCGTTGAATGGCAGGCTTCGTGTCAGAAAGGAACTCGTCGTAATTGCCATTATAGTAAAGCCAACGAGTGATTGGTTAAATATTATCCAAACTCTGCAAATTTTAAGATTACAAGAACCATTGCACGAAGAAAATTTTCGAAAGAGAATGAGCGAGAATCAGATGGGCAAAAGATTCAAATTGAAATCAATGTGTAAGTATGAAATGGGGAAATCGTGAGGGTGAAACTTATCACAAGAGATTCGTACCTCATATTTTTTTCAGACTTATTTTGTATTTCAATTTCGTTTGAATTTTTTGCTCTGCATAAATCATTGTTAAAAATATGTATGATACTTTCGATAACCTGTTGATGTTCTAATAAATTTTCCATTTTTAATGTTACACAAATAGTCGTAACGAGCATGAAAGTATTATTGGCGATATCTTCGATATCTCCTTTAATCGTCTGTAAAAGATTGATCAACTGGGAAATGAGAAACGTGCACACTGTGAAAACGACGAAAATAGTGTAGATCGTATAAAAATGACTTTTCAATCCTCTTTGACATTGATCCGGTCGCCAAACACCGCAACAGTTCAAAACGTTCAATATGGACACTGATATCGCCATCGTAGAATCAATTTTAAGTTTACAACTTGGCGTATCGGTGTCGAATGAAAGGCAATTTTCTGTTCTGCGCATTTCTCCGTGAAGAGTGGGAGATATTAAGAAAAATTGAGAGAGAGAATCCGAATACGTATTTACTCTCTTCCCTCACAGACATTTCGAAATATTCATAAATAACTCAAGCCCCAATTACTTCCGCATGATGAGGGACAATAAACATCTTTCCAAGTAGTCATTGCATCCTCGCTGTCAAATGCAGATGAATTATTGAATCGGAAATGAGTGTTATTATAGGATCGATACTTCGGTTCTCCTTCGTCAAATTTTTTTTTACAATGTAACAGTTTAAAGCCTTTTTCCATACCATCTACATCGATCAATTATTCAACCGATACGATGTTACGACATTTTTCTATCCCTTCCAAACGGTTTTTAGAGTCATGCGTCAGTTCGGTCAATACTTCTGGCTTCCTTCTCGTCATTTCATTTTCTTAGTGACAATTTATCTCTTTTTTCATATCATCTCTACCGTTCAACACCGATCAATTATTCAAGTGATAATAACACACGATGTCACGACATTTTTCTACCTCTTGGAAACGGCTTTGGGAGCTATGACATCAGTCCAGTTATCTACCAATGTTGCATAGCTCTCTCAACCACCTCCGTCAACTGTCGTGAACCTCCAACGGTGTTGAAAGCATCGAGGGAGTAGAAGCTATGCCATGAATTGAGTAATCGATATTTCATCGTATTACTGACACACTGAGTTGCACAGAAGATGTGCTACAGAGACTCCTGAACTCTTGGGTCTCAGTCGTCGATTACACAGTTTGAAAAAAGTATCAGAAGGTAGATTCAATATTGCACTGGAATGTTGTGATCACAAACTAATTCATACACATTTTTTTAGGTCAGTTTTCATTATCTTTTTAAAAATTTTTCTGTTTTGTATTTCGTTTTTTCTTTTCATATATCTTTCTTTTTAAATTAGTTTATTCGAAGATTATGAACGGTTGCATGCAGATGGAATGAAGAATGAAAATCACTAGGGGTCGATTAGACAACGTGTTCTTTTTTCAAACTATCATTGTGAAGTGCAACGGAGTTAGATTATTGAATGTCTTCGTCGCGTTACTTCATTGCTTACCTGTAGCTATGCATTTGGAGTAATCGAGTATAAGTTTGTTTTGATTATTAAAAAAAATCACGCACTCACATTGGTGCCGATTCTTCTTTGGAATACAGTCACAATTTTGTTTTACAAGAATTTGCATGCAACAAATTTTTCTTCGCGTTGACCAAAAACACATAGAAATACTTCGCTGCAACAATTATTGATCGAAGTACGTTATTGAGTCTCGTTATATATTCTTATTATTAATATTAAATCTTCGTGTTCAACTTTGTAATTGGCAATCTTTTCGAAAATCACCCTGTAAGTGTCAAATATTTTGTAAAAAAAAAAAAAATGAAAAAAAAAAAATGAAAATACCAATTTTTATAAAAAATCAGTTATCTGACACCATATCAGTGTAGCAGAAATGGAATTTCCCTATCAGGATATAACAAATTCACGGATTTGTTCTACGATCTCAATCAAAATATGAATCGTGAAGTGACACAGTTTTTTTTACCCATTTGCGCATCACTCACAATCAGAGTGAAAGGTTGAAACTAAATTGGCAATATAACAACTCGTTCGATACTCGATTTAAAAAAAAAAGAAGTTTTTTACCACAGGAATGCAGGCCGAGCTCGGAGGTGGGTATCAGGGATAAAAAATACGAATACATTACTCATTCGCCGTTGACATAAAGAAATGTATTTATTTTTGATTTTCTCGTATTTCAGATTTGAATTTTTTTTTTTTAATATTCTATTGAAATACTTTTTCACAACACCATAAAAAAATTCGATTTTTTGCCTTGCCTGAAACTGTGTATTTTTTCTTCATTAGGCAAAACGCATCAGCTTATTTTTCAGATCCTCAGACACTCAACGTGGAACCTCATAAAAGCTAAACTTCAACAGACACAATAAAATTGCGATGAAATTCTTCATTAAAAAAAAAAAAAAAAAAAAAAAAGAATGAACTTTTATTGATCTCCAAGTGTCCACGTTTGTGTCCACGAGCTGTCAAAAATTCTTGCTCGAATGATACTCAACGAAAAAAAAATAAGATATCGAAAGAATTATTTTAAGAATAGAGGTCCAGTATCAAATCACTATTGCAGAAGAAAAACTTCAAACAATTCACTTTTTGGTTGAGCCAACACCGTGATTCATTCCCGACGAGTGACTCGGAAGAAATTTGTAACCAGCTGGTTGAAGTAATGGAAAAACTAAGAAAAAAACTGTGGAAATTAGTGAGTATCTCCAGCCTTTCAGTATAACGTTTGCAGCTTAAAAAATCTATCTTCTCTGGTACGAATATGTGCTCTGAGGCAGAGATGAACAGGAGAAACTCTTCGCTCGACTAACGGACTCGAACTGAGCTCTTGAATATTGAGACACAGCCCTCGGAGGGTCTGTTGAAAGAACGTATGTCATTCGACACGTAATATTGTTTCTTTACCGCGACATTAACAACCTATCATCAGAAGCTCGCTTATGTGATACGAAAACAATCGATGACATTGCCTCGACAATTCTTTCTACAATACGAAGAATTTAATTGAATGTCATGCAATGTTTTTCCTCTTGTCGTATGGAAGAACCCATAATTTACTGCATCTAGCTACGGGAAAAAATGGACGATACTTTTTTACCTTTATTTTTCCTCGATAGAATAAAGGGACACAACATTTCTGCACGGTCTGGAGTCACATTTATTATTTAAGGATTGATTGTACGAGAAAATTGCATTCTTATAGGTTTGTTCGTCGACTTGCCTTTCCTGGTACAAAAAATTCTGTAATTATTCTACGTTCGCTCACATTTTTGCCGACTCATGCAGCTTTGTAAGATTCAATGATGTAAATCCCTACTCCTAGTAAATTCCCTCTCTTACGATCCCCCCCCCCCCCCCCCCCCCTATCGATTCATTTATAGTCAGAGAAATAGAACGAAAGGGAGTTTATTTTTAAAACTTTGTCAATCGATAATTTTTCCAATGATCAACATTGTTTAAATGTTTTTCCAACAATGTGGATCGCTAAGCGTAAAGATCAGTTTATTTTAATTGAGCAATGACTTATTTATTGATCTCCAATAGCAGTTCAAGGCATACACGAACAATATTACCTTAATCGTTGGTAGAAATAACGTTGAAGACGGAATATGATAGTTTAATAAGCTGGAATAATAATTTTCTGCATTTAGCGAAAGATATCTATGAAATGATTGTAGTCACGAAAAGTACTCACGCTGGTAAATGCATTAAGCGACAGTGCTATGACATTATAGCATACAAAAATGATCGGTCGTTGCGAACGTAGCATTATTAAAATCAGACTTTTTTTCGTTGTAATACCAAACGGGGTCCAGTCCATTCTATAAACAGCCTGACAAATGTCCATACTCTAAAAAAAATTAATTTACCTAAAATAGTATGCATTGGAACATTGCGCATCCCATGATGAATTTAAGTTGTGTCAGTATTAATTAAAACTCAGACTAACTCTAATGAAGATGGCATTCACGAATTAAGAAAGTAATAAAAATAATACCTGAAGTGATAATTCATTTCCATAGTAGCACAAAATAAATATCTGCATCAACATTGCGGCAAGATATATGACAATAGCCACAAATTCCGGGCTGAAAAGTTTTTCTTTCGAAACTTCGTAAACACTGACGCAAATTACGATAGAGCTGATGCTAAATTGTAGAAAAACAACGAAGCCGAAGATACCGTTCAACGTACCGGCTAATCTATAATTCAGATGATTTTGAAGTACTTATGCGAAAGAATTTGGTAAAATAATGTAATGGAGAGTGAGAAGAAGAATTGTTTACTGAAATATTCGAACGTGATGCCTGATGCGATCCGTTAACAATTGAGACTCCAATTCTTGGTTCTTTCTCTCAAAGTCTCCGTCGTCACCAACGTCCAATGACTTTTTTCGGGTCATTATAATTTGCGGCATAGCTTCAAAGCGGTACTTGAGAATTTTCATCTGAGCGCAAGTGAGTATAGCGAGACCAGGAAATATTGTGTCGAAACCGCTGTTAACGAAAGCCCCCGTAAATCCTGCTATGACTTGATGAATGTATGTAAAAAGGTAAACGATTTTTATCGAATCGTAGGTATAAGGCAGCCAGCCTTTGAAGAGCAGTCTACGTTCAGGTACATCCATAATTATTGACTGCAGCACCATTGTAAATGCTGCTGATGCATTCAGTGTCCCATACCGAATGGCAATCCATCTTCAAAACAAAAATAATTGACGTAAAATTGATTTTTTAACTGTTACTCTCACACTGGTGGCACTAGACAAAAGTATTTTTGATAATCGTATCCCTTTTTTCTAGTTTATCCAGCCGATGAATAACCTTCTTTCCTGCGTACATCGGAAAAAAAAATAAGATCTCTTCCGTACTCTGAAATGAGATTTAAAAAATCATACTCACTTTTATAGAATCTGTTCAAATGGTTCTGTTCCTCTGCCATTTGTACAGATTCTATACAATGTGTGATGCTATGGAATGAATATGTTTTTGAAACATCAATTTTTTTTTCACCGTACACGGAGAGAATGGAAAAGTAAAAATTACCGTTACAGCACTGGTAACAGGGGGCGACCTTGAATGTTCGGAAAGTTTAACAGTGCAAAGTGTGAATTTTCATGAAAATAAAACAAAATTTCCTGTAATGTACAGGGGATTTTATTTTATTTTCACGTTTGCTGTCCCCGAGTTTTTTCAACACGCTTTTCATATCGCTGTAAAAATGTAGATTCCTCTTTGGATGACTGTTTTTAAATGAGATGAGAAAGACCGATACGAGTTAATATACTCATTTCGATTGACGAAAATATGATTCTGGTTTTCAAAAAATGATTTCGGGAATGACATAAGGAATTTAAATTTTATTCCGGTTGGAATAACTAGGAAAATTCACTTTTCGGGGGTTGTGTTGAATATTTCAGTGTTTTGATAATTTGATATCAAGTCACCTGGCATCACGTTTGCCACGTGCTTGGATTTTAATTTCTATCGCATCTCGAGGTTCACAGATATCGTTTTTCAGGTCATTCGTTAGTTCGATTATTTCTCGTCGTTTTGTTAATAATAAAGTCATTTTTCCGAATACCGCGATCATTGATAGAAAGACAAACGAACCCTGGGCGAATTCCTCAACACTTTCGAATGAACTAAAGAGTTCGATGAACTCAGATACGACAAATGCGCAAAAGAGGAGAATCACAATAAATGTATAACAGTTGTAAAGCACGAATTTCCAACCGGTAAGCCATGGTAACGGTCGCCACAGGCCACAAAATTTAAGAATCGTAAAATTCAATGACAGTGTATGCATCTTTTCATAAAATCATGCATCACTTGTGTTGCACACACGAACTATTCTGTGTTGGTACTGGTTCATATTGTTCTCGACGAAACGAGGAAATTGCAAATAAGTGGTACCATTAAAGTAATTTTCTGAATCGACGTTTGATAAATGCATGTTTCAAAAAAAAAAAAACGACAAACAGCCAGCCTCTACCATTAGTAATTTCATAATTCATTAGTTAATTATACAAAAAAAAAGAAACATTGTCAGCGTACTCGCTATCGATCGATCGCCGCTAGATAGAGAAATGATCTTTCCACCTTCTTATTTTTTCCATCGTGCACTCTGAAGCTATTCCTACGGAACGATAGCAGCTAAGGTGATATCCATGCTCTATTGATGACTTCATACATAATGTAATTACGTCGAGGGCGACTGAGCGGATGGTATGGAGAGTCATTTAATTGCGTTGAAGCAATTTATCGATCCTAATAATTTCACCATCAATCAACCCATTTTTATTTCATAAGTCTAGGGACATCGGAAAATACATATGAATACCTGGAACTCGTTGCAGTATTTCTCTGGACAGCAAACCGTTACCAACCAGCTAGTTTGTTGCCAAAAGTCATCAGCGAAGTACTCAATTTGCGCACATATTGCGAACGAACAGGAATATTTTTGAAGATTTTATTACTTACCGTCAATATATGAGTTGCAAAGCGATCGGCTCGTCACGCGTTTTGGTTTTAATTTATTTTCGCAGTGGAGTCAGTGATCACATTAGACCATAATAATCCAGAGATTATACCGACAGCAATGTGTGTGTAGTCGATGTGTGGTTCCAGCGATCTCCCAAATTAAGCAGCCTCAGACGAGGACACTACTTAAATCGATGGCAATTTGGCTATGCTCCGGCTAGCCCATTACTCAGTGAGAGGAAGGCAGATTTTCTGAGCTTACGATGGCCGCGTTCAGCGGAAAATCAGTAAAAATAGCCACCTGTATCGGCCGGGTTTTCCCTAGTTTCCTTCGGCCTCGTGCAAATGTAGTGCATTAGGAAAAAGTGGCTGCGGGCAACACTCAGGGGAGTTTTGCAGGAACAGGAACAGGAAAAGTGAAGTAAGGGGAAAAATTGAGTTTGAAAAGTGATGGAATGGGCTCGTAAATATCCGAAACGGTACACACAGGGAAAATAAAAAAAAAATAGAGGTCATGATATTGTTAATTTACAATGGTGATCCATCGTATGCATAATCACCGAGGAAAGCTCATTAATAGTAACATTGACGTACAAATGTACGTCAATGTTATGCTTGCAGTACAAAATCAAAGTTGGTATCACATCCTTTAAAAAAAAATAAGTTAATTTGCTAATTCTCGTCGGAAATGTGTCAGCCACAGCCACATTGACATGCAAATAGTGAATCCTCTCTCCTACCATTCTTTGTCGATTCATTTATTGTCCGACAAAGAGAACAATATATATTTTTGCCAATGCTCAACGTTGATTGATTGTTTTTCCAACAACGTAAATCGCGAGAGGTTTAAAAATCGGTCTGCTTTGATTGGGTAATTGCTACTTTATTGATTTCCAATAGCAGTTCATTACATACAAAAACAATATTACCTTAATCGTTGGTAGAAATAACGTTGAAGATAGAGTATGACAATTTTATAAGCTAAAATTATAATTTTCTGCATTTAGCAAAAAATATCTACAAAATAATTGATAAAAAAAAACGTTTTTAGTCTCACCAATCATTGAAAAGTACTCACGCTGGTAAATGCATCGAGCGACAATGATACGGCATTATAGCATACGAAAATGAACGGTCGTTGCGAACGTAGCATTATTAAAATCAGACTTTTCTTCGTTCCAATACCAAACGGCGTCCAGTCCATTCTATAAACAGCCTGGCAAATTTCCATACTCTAAAAAACAAACAAAAAAGCGTGCATTAAAACATAGTACATACCATGATGAATTCAAGTTTTGTTAGTTTTAATTATAATTCAAAGTAACTCCAACGTGAATGACATTCCTGAATTACAAAATTAATAAAAATAATACCTGAAGTGATAATTCATTTCCATAGTAGCACAAAATGAATATCTCTATCAGAAGAGTAGCAAGATACATGAAAATAGCCACAAATTCCGGGCTGAAAAGTTTTTCTTTCGAAACTTCGTAAATACTGACGCAAATAACGAGAGAGCTGATGCTATATTGTAGAAAAACAACGAAGCTGAAGATACCGTTCAACGTACCGGCTAATCTATAATTCAGATGATCTTGAAGTACTTATGCGAAAGAACTTGGCGAAATAATTTAATGGAGAATCAGAAGATGAATTGTTTACTGAAATATTCTAACGTGATGCCTGATGCGATCCGTTAACAATTGAGACTCCAATTCTTGGTTCTTTCGCTCAAAGTCTTCGTCGTCACCAGCGTCCAATGACTTTTTTCGGGTCATTATAATTTGCGGCATAGCTTCTAAGCGGTACTTGAGAATTTCCATCTGGGCGCAAGTGAGTACAGCGAGACCAGGAAATATTGTGTCGAAGGCGCTGTTAACGACAGCCCCGGTACTTGCTGCTATGACTTGATGAATGTATGTAAAAAGATAAACGATTTTTATCGAATCGTAGATATAAGGCAACCAGCCTTTGAAGGGTAGTTCACGTTCAGGCATATGCTCAATTGTTGTCTGCAACACCATTATGAATGCCGTTGATCCCAACAGTACCGTATACCAAAACGCAATCCATCTTCAAAATAAAAAGAATTGCCATAAAACAGTTTTTCGAACTGTTTTACTCACACGCTGATCCGTGTCGGGTCAAAATATTTTTCAAAATCGTATCATCCATTTTTAATTCATTCACTCGATAAGGAATATCACGATCTAATGACTTTTTGCCAGTGTATATTGAACAAAAAAAATATTTCTTCCGTACTTAAAAAACTTTGCGTTCTATGATTTAAGGCGGAATAACGGTTTGACCCGATGTTACCCCCTCTGGAGACGTGTGAGCTACATTCGACGGTAATGCACCGCCCCAATTTCTTGTTTTCATATTTCTTTTTACGCACCGTACGGTCTGAACACTTTCTTGCTGCGAACGAGTTTTTCAAAATCAGAACACGCATGTAATTGCTCTGTTCCTTACCTGTTCTTTGAGGAGATCAGAGCGCGTCTCATTCCTCAAACATCGCGTCATTATTTTTTAAATTCTTGTCACGAATAAAACAAATAATTTTGGCCGAATTCCATCTTTGGCTTTTCATTAATTTTCTATGCTTCTATCGTTTTGTTTGGTATTCAAGGCTTGACGCTTTAAATACGTCTCAATTGTGAATGTTGTTTCCAAAATAATTAAATTTCTTTTATTATAATAGAATATCAAATTATTCTGAAAAGAAAAGGAGTTCAACGATTGGAATTTTTGTCAATCTTTTCACGCTGTAACTCGTCAAATATTAGACTGATAAGAAAAATACATTCGTGTCACATTCAGACACGTTTTCTGTTAGATTAACTTTTACAGAGATATTTTTTAACAATTCGAATTTTCGGCACATTGACGGCTCGTGTCTTCTCTTCTTAAGATCGAAAACTAGAATTTTTCACTTGAGATTGTGACTAAATTTTCACTACATTATTCCGAAGGCTTCAATCGAATCTACTGCTTGGATCATGGCACAAAATGTCCGATTGAAACAAAAATCATTTTGTTTCAATTGTTAAAGGAAACGATTATTTACATACGAATGTAGATGAAATTGATCAAGATTCTCTGTACGTAATTTTGTCTATCGAGCACTGGACTTTTATTCAGAATGAGATTTTAAAAATCGTAATCGTTCTATAGAGTCTGTCCAAATGGTCCTGTTCTTCGACCATTTGTATAGATTCTATACAAAACGTGTGACGCTATCGAATGAAAACATTTTTGAAAAATCGATTTTTTTCACGAGACAGACATAGACAAGGTAGACATATGTTGTACCCAAGCTTTTTAACACGTTTTTCATATCGCTGTAAAAATGCAGATTCATTTCTGAATGACTGTTTTCGAATGAGATGAGAAAGCCTGATACGAGTTAATATATTCATTTCGATTGAAGAAAATATGATTCGGATTCTTGAAAAATGATTTCGGGAATGACATGAGGAAAATGGTTTTATAAATTTCTTTGACAAAAAAAAAAGGTTGAATTAAAAATTTTTTCCGGTAGGACTGACTAGGAAAATTAACTTCACGGGGGTCGTGTAAAATGTTTCAGTGATTTGACAATTTGATTTCAAGTCACCTGGCATCACGTTTGCCACGTGCTTGAATTTTTATTTCTATCGCATCTCGTGGTTCACAGATATCGCTTTTCAGGTCATCCGTTAGTTCGATTATTTCTCGTCGTTTTGTTAATAATAAAGTCATTTTTCCGAATACCGCGATCATTGATAGAAAGACAAACGAACCCTGGGCGAATTCCTCAACACTTTCGAATGAACTAAAGAGTTCGATGAACTCAGATACGACAAATGCGCAAAAGAGGAGAATCACAATAAATGTATAACAGTTGTAAAGCACGAATTTCCAACCGGTAAGCCATGGTAACGGTCGCCACAGGCCACAAAATTTAAGAATCGTAAAATTCAATGACAGTGTATGCATCTTTTCATAAAATCATGCATCACTTGTGTTACACACACGAACTATTCTGTGTTGGTACTGGTTCATATTGTTCTCGACGAAACGAGGAAATTGCAAATAAGTGGTACCATTAAAGTAATTTTCTGAACCGACGTTTGACAAATGCATGTTTTAGAAAAAAAAAACGACAAACAGTTAGGCCTCTACCATTAGTAATTTCATAATTCATTAGTTAATTATACAAAAAAAAAGAAACATTGTCAGCGTACTCGCTATCGATCGATCGCCGCTAGATAGAGAAATTATCTCTCCACCTTCTTCTTTTTTCCATCGTGCACTCTGAAGCTATTCCTACGGAACGATAGCAGCTAAGGTGATATCCATGCTCTATTCATGACTTCATACATAATGTAATTACGTCGAGGGCGACTGAGCGGATGGTATGGAGAGTCATTTAATTGCGTTGAAGCAATTTATCGATCCTAATAATTTCACCATCAATCAACCCATTTTTATTTCATAAGTCTAGGGACATCGGAAGATACATCTGAATACCTGGAAGTCGTTGCAGTATTTCTCTGGACAGCAAACCGTTACCAACCAGCTAGTTTGTTGCCAAAAGTCATCAGCGAAGTACTCAATTTGCGCACATATTGCGAACGAACAGGAATATTTTTGAAGATTTTATTACTTACCGTCAATATATGAGTCGTAAAGCGATCGGCTCGTCACCCGTTTTGGTTTTAATTTATTTTCCCAAGTGGAGTAAGTGATCACATCAGACCATAATAATCCAGAGATTATACCGACAGAAATGTGTGGTTCCAGCGATCTCCCAAGTTAAACAGCCTCAGACGAGGACACTACTTAAATCGATGGCCATTTGGCTATGCACCGACTAGCCCATTACTCACTGAGAGGAAGGCAGTTTTTCTGAGTTTACGATGGCCGCATTCAGCGGAAACTTAGCCATCTGTATCGGCCGGAGTATATTTGTATCCCCATCAGCGCGTATGAAATGTATCTCAAATTTTGAGAAAAAAAAACAGTTCATGTTTCATGCAAATTGCTGTTTGCGAATGCTTACAACATTTTCATTCGGTGATCGAAAAGATGAAATATTTTTGTTATTCGTTAATTAGATGTAAGGTGCATTCATTATCTCACAGACTTTGTCGTTGAAAATGTGCAAAATTTAAAATTTTCTTGCTGTATGTAATTAATTAAATAAAATCTCCAGCTTTACAAATCTAAAATCAGAGTCACTTTTTTTGACGATTCAATCATACAATAACGATATAATCATAAAATTTATAGAAATAATACCTAAAGTTACAATTCACCTCCCAAGAAACAGAAAACGAATACTTGCACCAGCATTGTCGCCAGATGCATCACAGTAGCTGCAAATTCCCCACTGAAAAGTTTCACCTTCGATACTTTATAGACACTGATAATGGTTCCTAAATTTCTTTTATGGAAAAAAAATTGATTCTTGTATTGTCCAGTAGTACTGACTACGAAAATCCGTTTTCCCAGTGTTGTGTAAAATACTTTCATCATGCGGCAACTCGATGTATCAAAGTCACCTGGCATCCCGTTCGCTGTTTACCATAATTTCAATCTCCGTATCCCATCTCGCGGTTCACTTGTTTTTCGTAATGAAATTACGATTTTACCGGACGTAGTGACAATTGCCAGTAAGATTTTTTGAACCACACATTGAATCCTTCATCTTTCATTTTCAAAAAGTGCCAAAAATGCCAACGCCACAACCGTCCGGGCTTGCATGCGGAGTGCAAAATCAGAGTTGGTATTATATTCATTCAACGAAAGTTCATTTGACCGTGTGATGGAAAAATACAATAGCTTTTACACATCCTGAAGAACCCAACGTGGAACTTGTTCAAAAGTTATGTGTCAATGGACACAAAAAAAATACGGATCGAATCATGGGTTGCCAAAAAAAAGTGTTAAGAGTCATCGAGCTCACGTGACCAACTCAAAATCGACGGTGGCGCCTCTCATATTAAAATATATCTATATATAGTACAAATATAGTCGCTGACACACGTCAGACGCCTCGTGTGTATTTTACCGGATTTTTCCGTGAGTTTTTATTAAAATAGCAATAAATAAATTTCGTAATGTGCAAGGAAGTGGCGTGAATCCGGCTCTGGTCTCTTCAGTTGTGGCAAATGTGTGTACAATTTGTAATAAAATAATTCTTGTGACTGGCGAAAAAGCTGTTATGGCGCGAGCAAAGCGCCTTGTATTTTTGTTAATTTATTTGTGTTGATAAAAGATATCTGATCTCCGAAAAGGGAGCACAGCCGGAACCGGGTGATTAAACCGAATTTTTTGATATTTTTTATATTCGCGTAATCATAAAATTTTCGCGACGAAATCCGGTAAAATAGAATTTTAGTTTGCTTTTTTGGCACCTGGTGCTGCGTATGCCATCGCTCGATGACTCTTAACTTTGATCGATCTACATTTATAGATCGATCAAAGTTCACACTTTTTTTTAAATGTCCACCTTCCAATTTCCGCAAATTGCCAGATATTCCTCTAAAATGATACTCAAGGTTCTGATAATGTATTTTTTTTTTTCAAATACATCTCTTGAAGATAGAGATTCTTGGTCTTATCAGAATAGCAGAAAAGAACCTCCAACAATTCACTTTTGGCGGTGTTCACATCGCGATTGATTCTCAAAAAATCAGGCTCAAGAAACATTTCGAATCAACCGGTTAACTTTGTAATTTTCTGCTGTGCACTAGTGTTTTAAAAATAAACGAATGATGAAGATTCAACGAATAAAAAAGAAAATTAATTAGTAATGAGCCTGTTGAAATAACTTTTGTACCTTGAAAAATCTATCTTCTTCCATACCTAGGAATATTTTCTTCAAGTAGTAGATGAACAGGAGAAACTCTTCGCTTGACTGACCAACTTCGACTGAGCTCTTGAATACCAAGATGCAACCCTCGAAGGGTCTGTTGAAAGAACGCAAGTAATCATTCGACACGTAATATGTTTTCTTTAGCGTGATATTAAGGATCTATCATCAGAGGCAACGCGGATGTCGTATCAAAAAAATCGATGACAATGCCTCCACAATTCTTCTTTCTATGCAAAGAAATTTAATTGAATGTTGTGCAATGTTTTCTCTATACTGTCGTATGAAAGAACCCATAATTTGCTGCATTGAGCCCTGGGAAAGATCGACGATACTTTCTTATCTTTCTTTTTTCCCCTATAGAATTAAAGACCACTATATTTCTGTGCAGTCTGGGACCACATTAATTATTCAAGGATTGATTATATAGAAAAATGCATTGGAATACGCTGGTTCCTCGGCTTGCCTTTCCCGGTACAAAAAATTCTGTAATTATCCAACGTTTTCTAACATTTTCGTCGACTCTGCTGTGTAAGATTCAATGATGTAAATCCCACTCCAAGTGAATCCCCTCTCTTACAATTCTTCATTGATTTAGTTATTAGCGAAGGAAGGAAACGTAAGGGAGTTTATTGTCATTCTTGTCAATCGATACTTTTATTAATGATCAACGTTGATGAATCCTTTTTTCAACAGCGGGAATCACGAAGAGTAAAGATCGATCGATTTTAATTGCGCAATGATAACTTTATTAATCTACAATAACACTTATATGACGTACACGATCGATATCACCTTAATCGTTGGTAGAAATAACGTTGAAGACAGAGTACGACAGTTTAATAAGCTGAAATAATAATTTTCTGCATTTTCTCTATCATTGATCTCACTAATCATTGAAAAGTACTCACGCTGGTAAATGCATCGAGCGACAATGCTATGACATTATAGCATACGAAAATGATCGGTCGTTGCGAACGTAGCATTATTACAATCAGACTTTTCTTCGTTGTAATACCAAACGGCGTCCAGTCCATTCTGTAAACAGCCTGACAAATGTCCATACTCTAAAAAAAATTAATTTACCTAAAATAGTATGCATTGGAACATTGCGTATCCCATGATGAATTTAAGTTTTGTCAGTATTAATTAAAACTCAGACTAACTCTAATGAAGATGGCATTCACGAATTAAGAAAGTAATAAAAATAATACCTGAAGTGATAATTCATTTCCATAGTAGCACAAAATAAATATCTGCATCAACATTGCGGCAAGATACATGACAATAGCCACAAATTCTGGACTGAAAAGTTTTTCTTTCGAAACTTCGTAAACACTGACGCAAAGTACGAGAGAGCTGATGCTAAATTGTAGAAAAACAACGAAGCCGAAGATACCGTTCAACGTACCGGCTAATCTATAATTCAGATGTTCTTGAAGTACTTGTGTGAAAGAACTTGGTAAAATAATGTAATGGAGAGTGAGAAGATGAATTGTTTACTGAAATATTCGGACGTGATGCCTGATGCAATCCGTTAGCAATTGAGACTCCAATTCTTGGTTCTCTCTCTCACGGTCTCCATCGACATCATCGTTCAATGATTTTTTTTGCGTCTTTATAATCTGTGGCATAGCTTCGAAGCGGTACTTGAGAATTTTCATTTGAGAGCAAGTGAGTATAATAAGACCAGGAAATAATGTGTCAAAGGCGCTATTAACGACAGCCCCTGCAGTGGTAGCCACCAGTTGAGGAATGAATGTCGATAGGAAAACTATTTGTTCTGAATCGTAGGTATAAGGAAACCAGCCTTTATAAGTTAATTTACGCTCAGGTATATTCTCAATCATCGACTTCACCGCTATAAGAATCGCCGTTGTCATTGTCAGTGTCGTATACCGAGAAAAAATCCATCTTAAAACCAAATCAAAAACCGACTTCAAATACGTGAACATCATTCATCTTTCGATCTTTTCGAATTTAATCTTTTCTTTTATTTTTACCCCTCGAAAAACTACATATGTTCCGAAGAAAATTTAGAATCCTCATCAATCTCCTACCGATAACTACTTAGAACAGAAATGATACAACAGAAGTTTTTTCAATTTTTTTTTCTTTTTCATCATAAAACCAATATAAATATTGCTTCAGGCTTCAATTAAGAGTCTTCTGTTTTGAAAATTTATAAAAGACGTGCTAATTGAATGCGCGAACATACCCAGCATCGCGTTCGCTGTCCGCCTGAATGTTGATCTCCATCGTATTCCGTGGTTCGCAAACATCGTTTTTCATAGCATCCGTAAGATCGATGATTTCTTGTCGTTTTCTTAATAATAGCAGCATTTTAGTGAACACTCCAATCATCGTTAGAAGCATGAAAGAACCAAGGGCAAATTCCTCAACACTATCGAATGAGGCAAATAGCTCGATGAATGCGGACACAACGAATAGACAAATGAGAAGCATCGTAATTAATGAATAACAGTTATAAAGTACAACTTTCCAACCAGCGAACCATGATAACGGTCGCCATATGCCACAGCATTTAAAAACCACAAAATTCGGTGATAGTGTACGCATTTTTGTGCACTAGTTGATATCTGTATGCTTCAGAACCGAATCATTCCACAATCACAAATAGTGTCATCAAAATTATTTTTTCGAATGATTTTTCTGTCAAATATTTTTTTTAAAATCTGTACTGGAATAACAGAAAATGTTATTTTCGATTGATTGTGGTTTAAAAACTTATTATCGAAAAAAAAAGAAGAAAAAAAGTAGAGTCATTCTCGTCTTATGACTGATCGATATTAGTATGAGACTCTTCAAAGATTTTTCCATCGTGCAGTCAGAATTTAATCGCATAGAACTACGAATCCTTCATTCAAAACGATTAAATTTGTATACGTATAGCATACGCCGTTGAAGACTTCGTGCATAATGTAGTTAGATTCAGGGCAACTGAGCCAAGAGTACATAGAGTCATTTGATTGGTTTGAAACAGTACTATTTACATCGATTCAAATAATTCTACCATCAATCAGCCCTTTTTTATTTCATAAATCTAGAGACATAGGAAAATATTTGCTCGTGACTCGTTGTCGTTGCAGTATTCGTCTGACCAGCGAACCGGTATTAACGAACTAGTCTTTCTTTTATGATGCGACATTCGTTGGTGTCATTCAACTAAGCAAACGAACCAAGATTCGTTACTAAGGGATCTGTCACCAGCTGAACTTGCTTTTCTCCATCATTTTGCAAAAAAAAAAAAAAAAAAAATTATTATTACTCACCTGTTAAGTTGTGTCAAAGAGATACTGTTCAATACGCGCATTGATTTTTATTTGTTTTCGTGGTAGAGTCAGTGATCAGATAAATATGAGGCAATATGTTAGTTCCGAGATTATGACTTTATTTATTTACAAGGTCATTTTGTCGTCACAAATAATCATCATCATCTTAATCATCGTTGGAAATAACGTTAAAAGCAGAGTACGACAGTTTCACCAGCTAAAAAAAAAGTCATTTTATTCGGATAATCAAATACGACTGAGTCTCATTGATGAGAAAATCTTTTGAAGCTCGTTCGCCATCAATGGGTACTCACGCTCACAAATGAATCGAGAGTCAGTCTGATGACGTGATAGCATACGAAAGTAATCGGTTGTTGCGAACGTAACATTATCATGATCAGACTTTGTTTCGTTTTATTAGCAAGCGACGACCAGTCCATCCGATAAACGGCCTGGCAAATGTCCATACTCTGAACAAATTCATATTCGCATCAGTGAGTGTGAAGTGCATCTCAAATTTAGAATTAAAAAAAAAAAACAGTTCTCAATTCTTGCAAGTTGAGATAAAAAAAAAAAAATTGTTATTCGTTTAGTAGATGTTAGGTGCATTCGTTTCCACATAAACTTCGTTGCTGGAACTGTGCATAATTTAAAATTTGTCTGCGTTCTGCAGTCAATTGAATAAACTCTTCGACTCTACAAATCTAAAAACAGTGTCGACTTTTTTGATGATTATAATATATGAGTGATAAAAATAATACCTCAAGTGTCAATTGACCTCCGTAGAAACAGAAAACGAATATTTGGACCAGCATTGCCGCCAGATACATCACAGTACCTGCAAATTCTGCACTGAAAATTTTCACCTTCGATACTTCATAGACACTGACGCAAAGTACGAGAGAGCTGACCGTAAATTGGAGAAAAATGACGAAGCCAAAAATACTGTTTAACGTATTGGCTAATCTATAATTCAAATGGTTTTCAAAGCTTCTTTATGAAAAAAAAAAGAAAGACTTTCCGGTGTTTCGTATCGCAGAATGAAAATTTGTTGTTTTTACTGAAATATCTGGACGTGGTGTCTGATGCAACCATTCAATAATTGGGATTCGAATGCCTGGTTATTCGTTTTATCCTTTGAATTTTCTTCATCATCATTGTTCAATGATTTTTTTCGATCTTTTATCATTCGTGGTATATTTTTAAGGCGATGATTGAGAATTTTTATTTGTCCGCATGTGAGAATAATGAGACCAGGAAATAACGAGTCAAATGCGCTGTTAACCACAGCCCCTGTACTGGCAGCTACGGCCTGATGCATATACGTTAAGAGGAATACAATTTGTTTTGAATCATAGGAGTACGGCAACCAACCCTTGAAAGGCAATTTACGTTCGGGTATATCCATAATCATTGATTGCAACACCATTATGAATGCTGTTGACAGAGTCAGTGTCGTATATCGTGTAGCGATCCATCTTCAAAACAAAAATAATTGTGATTAAATGGATTTCTGAACTGTTACTTTCACACTGGTGGCACTGGATCAAAGTATTTTTTAATATCGTATTTTATTTTTCTCAATTTATCTACCTGATGAAGGATATCACGATCTAACAACCTTTTTTCCCCTGTATTCATTGGTAAACAATAAGATTTTTTTCATACTCTAAAATCATTGTATTCAAAATCTAAAGGCGAGACCGATTGAACAAAAATCGACGCTTTTGATGGTCTGTGAGCTAGGAGAATGGAGTTTATAAAATGAGAGCTCATGTGTGATTGCCTTGTGTTTTGACTTTTGAGGAGATCTGGACGCCTCTTTCTTCCTCAAGAAATGCGTCAGCTTTTTTTAAAATACTAACCTCTAGTGTCTCTTTCTTCTTTCTTGTTTTCGAAATAATTCTTTTTTCTGGCATATACAACAGAATATAAAATTCATCCGATGAAAATGGACTTGGAGGATTGAAAAAATCTTTCCACGCCGTGACTCGTCTAATTGTTGACTGACAAAAAAAAATCCCTACTTTTCCTGTCTGGACTGTGGATTTTGTTCAGGTAAATTATTATTTTTTTCAACGATTTTTATTCAAAAATCATGAATACATTTGTCCCGAGATTTTTGATAAAAAAATTTCATCTAATCTGTATTGTGCTTTCATGTGGAATGAGAGTTCATCGACCATTTGTACACTGAGAAAAGAGTTTAGTTGAATCAACCAAGGCTTCGTAGAATACGTCGAAAGAAATATTTCGTTCATTCAAAAAAGCGTTAAGTTGCACGAATTATTAATTTTATTTCATTAAACGAAGATACGTATTGAATCAACCAAATGAGATTTTTTGTCTTGAATTTTGTTGAATCAACGTAAGATATTTTTCATTTAACGAAACTGATATTTAGTATAACAGAATATTACAATGGACGTATTTGACGAAGCTATTTGGTTGATTCAACTACTCTATTTTCTCAGTGTACAGATCCTATAAAAAGAGTGTCGATACCGACTGGAAATGTTCTTGAAACATCGCATTTTTAAATAGCGTAGACGTATGTTAGCCCTGAACTTTTTGACACATGATGTTTCATTAAGTAATAAAATTGCAGATTTTTTTTTTCCATAACTGTTCGTAATGAATAATACGAGAAAGACTGGATACGAGTTCGCGTACATTTTTTTGAAACTAATTGAAAAAAAGTATCATTTTGAGAATGACACGAGAAGAATGGTTTCACAGAGAAAAAAAAGTGGTTGATTCAATAGAAATTGATATTATTGGAAGAGTTTTGTCAATTGAAATGCGCATTTCTTTGGCAGAATGATCGTGCAGTCTGATCAAAAATTAATGTGTTCGTTCAATGGTTTATGACATTATGATGATCATATATTTTATTGGCACTCCGTAATGAGAGATTTTGTTGTTCCAATAACTTTTTTTTCTCAGTGTTCATAAATCTCTTTTATGGAAATAAGGCTGAATTTTTATTTTATTCCGGTATAAATAATTATAAAAATTGACTTTTCGGGAATCGTGTAGAATGTTTAATTAAGTGATTCGACAATTTGATTTCAAGTCACCTTGCATCACGTTCGCTATCAGCCTGAATTTTAATCTCTATAGCATCTCGTGGTTCACAGATATCGTTTTTCAGGTCATCCGTTAGTACGATTATTTCTTGTCGTTTACTTAATAAAAACACTATTTTACCGAATACCGCGATCATCGATAATAACATAAAGGAACCCTGCGCAAATTCTTCAGCATTGTCGAATGAACCGAAGAGTTCGATGAGCTCAGATACAACAAATATGGACAAGAGGAGAATCACGATAAATGTATAACAGTTGTAGAGAACGAATTTCCAACCGGTGAGCCATGGTAACGGTCGCCACAGGCCACAAAATTTAAGAATCGTAAAATTCAACGACAGTGTTTGCATTTTTATCATTAAATCGTGCATCACTTGTGTTACACACACGAACTATTCTGTGTTGGTACTGGCTCACATTGTTCTCGACGAAACGAGGAAATTGCAAATAAGTGGTACCATTAAAGTAATTTTCTGAACCGACGTTTGATAAATGCATGTTTTAGAAAAAAAAAACGACAAACAGTTAGGCCTCTACCATTAGTGATTTCATAATTCATTAGTTAATGATACAAAAAAAAGAAACATTGTCAGCGTTCTCGCTATGGATCGATCGACGCTGGATAGGAAAGGTATCGCTCCACCGTTTTTTTTCACCGTGTACACTGAGAAGCTAATCATACGTAATGACAGCAGTTTAAGTGATATACGTACTCCATCGATGACTCGGTGCATGGTGTAATTGCGTTTAGTATACATAACTGAGCTGACGTTCTATAGAGTCATTTGATTGCTCCGACAGCAGCATTGTTGCTGGTGATTCGATTCACGTAATGGCACTATCAGTCGAAACACATATTTATTTCATAACTCTAGCGACATCAGAAAATATGGGCAATTCATTGCAGTATTATTCTGACCAGCAAGCCGGCATCATCTAACGAATAGTTCTCGTAAACGAACATCAACGATGTGATCGATTTGTCAACGTTTTTCAAAGGAAACAACGATAACTTGTGCCGAATTTTCTGTGTTACATCTTTGGTCTTTACTCACTTTTATTTAGTGATTCGATATAAATTTTAATGAATAAATTGCACGTTCATCGGTAGCCTGTGAACTTGTCAAAATATTTTTTTCGTTTGCTAATTTATTTTCAGTTTCTTGTGCGTGTGTATTTTCATTCTCTATTCATCTTCAACGAAGAAGAATTGATAAATCATTTATTATATCGATAATAAAAGGGATTCGAGGAAATAATTTTCCAAGTTTTACTCAATTTTTCAGGTTTTCAGTGCTTTTTTCGATCGTAAAAGTTCAAGTATATTAATTTATGTTTAGCCATGGATGGTCAAAGATTCTTTTACTCTTTTACTTCATTGATAATTGTTTTCAAGTTCTTACGACTCGTACTTCGTGCTATATACGAAAGTGGTTTCAAGTCTGACGTTACCTTGAGTCATACTACTGCGATATCTCCGCAAGTCAGACTGGATAAATGGATAAATAAAAATAAATGGATAAAAATAAAAAGCATGAGAAGATAGCACCAATGAACTAAAACTCGGTTAAAATTTAGCCGCCCGTAACGAGCGGGTTTCCCTCGATCCTCGTGGAAATCCGATACAGTTAAGTGCATCAGGAAAAAACAGTGAAGTAGAGGGAAAAAATAAAATATTTTATAAAAAAATATTTTATTCAATATCGTTCGATTACCTCAATCTCAAATGCAAAAGAAATTCATGAAATCATTGTTCAGAAAATCAAAGAGCTGCCAAGTTGACGAATTGGGCAAAGATTATTTTTGACAAGTTTGTTTTTTCTGTTGGACATGTTAATTAAAAACATGACGTATTCGTTACCGAAATATTTTGATGGAATGTTTGATTTCTTTCTTCCACGTTCTCCGATATTCGTTATCATGGTCGATGCACGATCATGTTCGTCATGATGTTAATGATCCCATTTTTCATATTCTTAATTAATAAATTTATTACTCAATTCAAACGATTAATAATGAAATACATGATTTTATTGTAATCAAAATGCGTTCGTTTCCAAAAATTGAATGACAGCGAAGAAAAGAATTTCTCGCTGTCATTTAAACTGTTTTGTTGTAAACGGATTTTTATCAGCGACTATAAGGATCAGACTATTTAATACGTTTATATGAATCAGTTATGTCTTTCATAGATTCAGACATTTTGAATCTTCAAATAATCACAGATTTTTGTTTGTTTGAAAAACATTCTTTTGTTGATTTACAAGTGAATGCACCCAGAAAAAACATCTAGTTGATTCAACTAGGATCTATTCGAATCAAATACATTTTTTTCTATGTTCCACGACCCAACAGAGCTCCATTTTAACTTTAAGAAATTATTTTCATTGATTTGAATTTTTTTTCATTTTATGTAAAAAATTTTTTTTCTAACATTACTTAATTAAAAATTTTTATTCATTTTAATATAACAATTAAAAATATTTATCAACATTGAAGTTATATTAATTTATGAATTAATTTCAGATTCTTGTTCACTGTTATTATTATTCAATAACATTTCAATGGGGTTTTCGCTATTTATGCACATCCAGAGCGCAATTCGTATACAAGAAATGTATCGACTCTGCGCCACGTAGTGGTCGGAGCGATAAGCTTTGGCGTGTGCACCCTCATAAATGCACTGAAGTAGCATTATTTATTTGATTCAAATACAACTTTATAGTTGAGGTAAATAGAAATAACTTTGATTCAAATTGTTTTTCAATCGAATAAATAATCCTAGTAGATTGAAATAAATTTTTTTTCTGGGTATGAAGAACAACAACCTGGGTATGGCTGGTTGAATGATACTTACAGTTATAATCTCAATTCGTATTCTTTTCCTACCCGATAACAATGTTTTTTCTCCGATCACTGAAGAACGTTGTAAACCGAGTACGAAAGTTTCACCAACTACGATAATTATTTTTTTTTAATTTATTTTTTAGACAATTTACTTTTCAGTATCGATAACACGTAAAAAGTAGAATATTACGAACCTTGTTGAATGAATCGAGGGAGACTGTGATGATATTGCCACATGTGAATGTGATCGGTCGCAGAGAACGCATCATCATTAACACCAGATTCTTTTTGTTGCTCGTGCTCAAAGTTGTTCGATCCATTCGATAAACTGCTTCGCATATGTCCACGCTCTAAATTCAAGATTTTTTAAAACCGACAAAAAATTGGACTCGTGTGATTTTACTTATTTTTTTTTCTATCGTTCACAGATATTCCTCACTAGGAATGAGCAAATTGTTGGAATAATAATTTGTGAGTGTCCAAGATTTAGGAATGATTCGCTATCAATGGAAAAACAGCGTGCCAATAATACTGCTAACAAACGTTAAGGAGGTGGCTACACACAACAATGTTGCCATGTTAAGAGTTATCGAGCGATGGCATACGCAGCGCCAGGTGGCAAAAAAACAAACTAAAATTCTATTCTACCGGATTTCGTCGCGAATTTTATGATTACGCGAATATAAAAAATATCAAAAAATCCGGTTTAATTACCCGGTTCCGGCTGTGCTCCCTTTTCGGAGATCAGGTATCTCTTATCAACACAATAAATTAACAAAAATACAAGGCGCTTTACTCGCGCCATGACAGCTTTTTCGCCAGTCACAATAATTATTTTATTACAAATTGTACACACATTCGCCACAACTGAAGAGACCAGAGCCGGATTCACGCCACTTCCTTGCACATTACGAAATTTATTTATCGCGATTTCAATAAAAACTCACGGAAAAATCCGGTAGAATACACACGAGGCGTCTGACGTGTGTCAGCGACTATATATAGATATATTTTACTATGAGAGGCGCCACCGTCGATTTTGAGTTGGTCACGTGAGCTCGATGACTCTTAAAAGCATAGGAAAGTTCGAAATGATTAGAATTTAATGAAATTTGGTGAGCATATTCTTTTGGATTAAATATGAATATACACATTTTTTAAGATTTTTCTTCTACATAGTTTTCGAGTAATTTAACACTAGAGTTTGCATCCGTAAGCATAGGATTCTGATATATATAGGTATATCTTTTGCATATTGTAAACTCCAATTATTCGACAACTATGTGGACGAAAAATTTGAAAAAATTTGTGTCATTGCATTCGATGCTAAAGAGTGTTATCACTAAATTTTATTAAATTCTTATCATATTGTTGTATGTAGCCACCCTCCTTAAAAAAAGTAACATCTCCCAAAGGTGAAATGTCAATGACACGAATGTGCGATTTTTAAATATTTATCAGAAAGATTGGTTACTGCTAAGATTTATGAATTATTATAAAACGCACCTGGAGTGTCAATTCACCGCCGTAGTAGCAAAAAATAAATATCTGTACGGTCATGCAACAAAGGTACAGCAAGAGAGCAGTAAATTCAGGGCTGAATGGTATCATGGTCGACATTTCGTACACACTCACACAAAGTATAAGAGAGCTCAATGAAAATTGGAGAAGAACTACGTGACCAAATATGTCGTTCAATGAACGTGCCAACCTGTAATTAAAATGAGCTCAGCGATAACTATTTTTTCGTCTTTTCTTGATGAATTTTTTGACTTTATGGAATTGAATGCATTATTATTTACTGAAATATTTGGATGTGATGTCTTATACATTCTTTAAGCAATTCTGACTCGTCGGTATGTCTCGACTCTACTTGAGATTCCTCCTGATCTGCTCCTTCGGACTGCAACGTTCTTTTCGCTTCTATTACTTTTGGCAGCGATTCTATGCGATACTTGAGAATTTTCATTTGGGCACAAGTGTGCATCATAAAACCAGGAACAAAGGTATCGAATGAGCTGTTGAGTATAGCTGTCGTAGCGTGAGCGATTAGCTGATGAAAATAGGCGATCCAGAAACCAATTTCTGAATATTTCGGATCAAACGGTAGCCAACCTTTGAATGGCATTTCACGTTGAGAAATATCCACTATCAACGATCTCAACGTAATCAGAGAACATGTCGTACCACCAAGAGCAGAGTACCAAATCGCATTGGATCTATACAAATAAGGGATTGCTAAAAAACCTTTTTTTCCCAAAGATTTCGAGGCTTCCGTAGATTCTCGAAAGAAAAATTTAAAACGCGCGAATCATTAAATTTTTCAAAAAAATTGTTCGTCGACCAAAACCCATTTCCATAACAAAATTTCAAATCCAACAAAAGAGCGCTTGAATCCGTCATATTTTCGTCCAAAAAAACCGGGATTTTGTTCGATGTACAATATTTTTTGTTTCTCGGTGAAAAGATTTACGTAACACGAGAGACGAAATTTTGTTGTGTTTTTTTATTTTTTCAACAGTCACCTCGCATCACGTTCGCATTCAGCCTGTATTTTAATTTCCTCGTCGTTTCGAGGTTCGCAAAAATGATTCCTCAGCACATTCGTCAGTTCGATTATGCTTTTTCGTTGTCTAATTACACTGGCGAATTTTCCACAGCCGGCGAGTACGGTAAGAAACATATAAGAACCGTTGGAAAATTCTTCGGCATTTTCGGACGATAAAACGAGACCGACGAATTGAGAAAAAGCAAACGCATACAGGGAAGATATCATAATTGTTGTGTAACAGTTATAAACTACTGCTTTGCAGCCGGCGGACCACGTTAACGGTCGCCACATTCCACAAGATGTAAGTATGCTGAAATTTAATCCGAGCACGTGCATCTCACTGTTCAAATTTATTTATCTTCCGTTGAGAGTAAAAAAAAAAGAGTTGGTCTTTGGTGTCACTGACTCGTTGTGACCGCGGAAAATCTTTGAAAAAATTTATGAAAGAGGGAACTGTTTTCGTCATGCGCTGGAAATACACAGACTCAGGCCTAAAAGTAGAAAAACAAAATAGCAGAGAAAAACGTTTCCTTGCAGCATTTACATTCTTAAACTCGCGGATAATGATACGGACTAAAAGAAAAAAAAAAGTACACGTTGCTCTGCGTATCGGCTCGGTAAATGGATAGGTAATTTTGTACCGAAGTCCCAGCTTATTTTTGATACATATGAATGATCCTGCTAAATGGTATCACGATACGAAAATAGCATGGTAAAAATAGACGCTTGCTTTTTTCTCCACTACGCAATACACGAACAATATTGAAGAGCTTAGTGAACCAACATATGTTCGGCAAACTCATCATTTTCTGCTAGTAATGACAGTTTCGTTTCCAGTCTTTACCGTCAAAATGAAACCATCAATCTTCATATTCGATTCGCTCAAGTGCAGGGGAGGGGGGAGGGTATCGGAAAAGTCGGGTTAACAATTCGCTTCAGTACTTTGACGAACGTTTACGACATATCGAGAAATAAATGAGTCTCCGGTGAACGTAAACCGATTGAACGTTTCAGTTTTCAAAAACTTCATTTAGGATCGTATTTTTGTTAAGGAGCTTCGGTACAAAAGGCAAAATGTTAAGAAATTAATGAAATTTGGTGATAATGTTCTTCAACATCAACTGGGAAAACACAAATTTTTTCAAAATTTTCTTCTACTAGTTATCGAGTAATTGTGCATTAAAGCAGATTTCTTATGCCCGAAGTGTATACCTATATATATGGAAACGCTATGCTTATACACGTGAACTTAAGTCTTCAATTACTCGATAACTGTGTACAAGAAAAATCTGAAAAAATTTGTATTATCAAATTTGGCACTAAAGAATATGTTGACCAAGTTTTATAAAATTCTTAACTTTTTGAAATTTGTTGTGTTTTCATGGTTTAGCATGGGAACGTTGTATCGCCTGTACCGAAACTCCTTAAGAATCCTGTTTTTCAAGAACATGAGAAATTTTTTTTGAAAAATACTCAGTAAAGCTAGAATTATTCTTGCCTGAAAATCACGTCTAAAACGTCGTCTTGCATATGAGTTTCGGACTCAGTCGGATGCGAGTTACGAAGTCGAAAGTTAATGAAACTTTATTGAAACAATTATTTCTCACTTATCTTATAGCTAAATGTGGACAAAATCCGAGTACGATTGCTTGACGTTTACGCTGAAACTTCGATTATCGATTTATCGTGATCCCTGCATTTATCGTGATCCATACAATGTTCTTCACCGTCCCAATCGATCGATTGGTCCCCTCGACAGAGGAAGCATCTGGCCCGATCCGTTCGTACGGTCCACGAAAACAAAAAAACGATGCGGATTCAGTTCTTATTCGAAGAATCAGAGTTGTGTCGTGTACTCACAGTTGTAATCTCAATGATATATGACTACTTGCCCCAAACCCAATTTCGTTTTTTTTTAATTTTTATACGCTTATATTCATTAGTTTCTTCCTCTCTATCGTTGAAGAACGTTGTAAACCGAGTACGAAAGTTTGATGAGCTATAAAAATATTTATTTACAGATGAATTAATGATAAAGAAAATTTGTCAATTTAAATAATATTCTCGAGGCATAAAAAATCGAATGTCACCAACACTTGTAAATGAGTCGAGGGATACCGTGATGATGTTGCCACAGGTAAACACAATTGGATGCAAAGCACGCATCATTATCAGTACTAAATTCTTTTTAGTTCTGACAGTCAATACCGATTGATCCATTCGATAAACCGCATTGCAGATGTCGATGCTCTAAATTCAAAACCCTCCAATGTATCTTTCCATTTATTTATATAAATATTATTTACAAATATTTATTAAAATATTATTTACAAATATTTATATAAATATTATTTACAAATATTTATGAAAATATTATTTACAAATATTTAGATAAATATTATTTACAAATATTTATATGTAAAAGTGAAATAAGAACAAAAAGAAAAATAAAGATTTCACTTTTTTTTCTTAACATGCTAATTGTTTTGCTGTGTCATTGACTTTCTCGATAAAATTAAAAACACATTGGTAAATTATAAATATCTGGTTATCGAAGATTTTTTGTACCGTTTGCATTCTCCAGCTGATTTCATATTGAAAATAAAAAGAGTACGTGACGCGTGTTTATAATTTTTCGTGATTCGTTTAAATAAAAAAAGAATTCATTTTAATGTCGCATATTAATGAATAATAAAATACAACACCTGAAGTGTCAATTCGCCGCCGTAGAAGCAATAGATAAAAATCTGTGTGAGCATGCAACATAGATACATCATGAGAGCCGTGCACTCGGGGCTGAATAGCTTCATGCCCGATGTTTCGTAAGCACTCACGCATAGTATAATAGAGCTCAATGCAAATTGGAGGAAAACTACGTTACTGAAGATGTTGTTCAAAGTATCGGCGAATCTGAAAATTGAATGAGCTCGGCGATCATTATTCCTTCGATGCTTCTCAGAAGTTCAATAAAATGAGATTGAAAAAAAAAGCAAAATAAAAAAAAATTTTTAAATGTTTTCTTTACTGAAATATTTGGACGTGATGCCTGATGCATCCAATTAGTAATTCGGACTCGAAATACTGACGTTCCCTCAGAGATTCCTCCGTATTTTCATCGCTCTCCAATGTTCCCCGGGCTTCAACGATTCGAGGCAAAGTTTCTATGCGATACTTGAGAATTTTCATTTGAGCACAAGTTTGCATCATGAAACCAGGAACGAGAATATCGAATGTGCTGTTGACTGCAGCACCGGTTGCGTGAGCAATCAGTTGGTGGATATATGCCATCCAAAAACCAATTTCTAAAGATTCCATCTCACGAGGGATCCAAGCTTTGAAGGGTATGTTACGCGCAGGTATATCTACGATCAATGATCTCAAGGTAATCAGAGAAACCGTTGTTCCACCGAGAGCAGAGTACCAAAAGGTGTTGAATCTAAAGAAATAAAAATGTACCTGAACAAATCGTTTGTACAATAACGCTTTTAATTTCGTCATTTTTGTTCGTTCGTTGGTCTGACGAAAAAAAAATTTTCTGGGACAAAATGAAGAAATTTTTTTATTCAAAGAGATTTAAAACAGTCGCACCTTGCGTCACGCTCGCAATCAGTCTGTATTTTAATTTCGACGTCATTACGAGGTCTGCAGATATCGTTTCTCAGAACATTTGACAAATCAATGATTTCTTTTCGATGTATCATTACACTCGCAGATTTTCCACAGCCCGCTAATATCGCCAGAAACAAAGAAGCGTGAGAAAATTCGTTTACGTTATCGGATGACACGATAAGATCGATGAATTGTGACAACGCGAACGTATACAGGGACGAGATCATAAACGTTGAAAAACAGTTGTAAACTATGAGCTTCCAGCCAGCGGTCCATGTCAAAGGTCGCCACATTCCGATCCATTGAAGAATTTGAAAATTCAATTTTAACGTATTCATTTTTTACTACCAAGGTTAATATATCTTGCGTCACGCAGCGTACAGAGAAAAGTCCTCGGTTGTACTGACGTACTTTGACCTCGGGCAAAGTTTGATAGTGTTTACGACAAAGGAAATTATTTTTGTTATTTCACTGATACTCTCAGCCAGTAGATAGAATAAAAAAAAAAAGGGACAGTAAAATCTCTTGCATTATTTGTATTTTATTTCTGGTGGGTAATGATATACAAGTAGAGGAAAAACTGTACATTTCTTTGCATCGGTGATGTAAAAAATTAAGTAAATTGTCATTTTGTACTGTGGTCGAAGTTAATATTGGTTCGTCATATATATATGGTATGGAAAAAAAATTCAACGTCCATCCCTGTACATAATGCATGAATAATGAAATAGGACGATGCACGTACGTATGTAGAAAATTCACCGTTTCTGTCCATAATAATGAGATATTCTTTTGGATTCACAAAGTATAAAACTAAACCATCAATTTTCATATGCAATCCGTCGACTCGGGTGTATCAAAAAAAATATTGTTGGATATTATCTCCAGTGCACCGCTGACTGTCCACGGAGTCTCAAGAAAAAAATAGGATCATTTGTATAAGCAAGAAATCGATAATACTCTTCAGCTCAGGGAAATTCAATTCGTTTGTATGAAAAAAGTATCCGGAAATTAACGCTGAACTCAAACTGTTCATACTATGAATGGCAAAACCGGAAAGAGTTCGGAGGTACATAAATCTTTTAACACAAGTACTTACGAAGGGAGGATCATTGGAAATGTCATCCCTAAAGAAAGAATTTCTTACGATATCCATGTTTAAGGAAATTACGTTATCACAGTCGTGACAATTGTGACTTTGATTAAAAAAAAAAAGAAAAAGAACAAAAACTTATTTCAGCATTTTACACAATTTTGTTTAAAGATTTTGAAACGAGAGAGAGAGGTGGACGATGTGACTGGGATTTGCGACAAAGTACAAGCAACGAGTCTTCACGAGACACATTTACCAGGAGTACCGTAATTCTATCCTGTTTTCCAACATTCATTATATTGCACCAATTTAAAGGATTATTTGGCAAGTTCGTAGCCATGTGCGTGGTCACGAACCCGCTGATTTTTCTCCGTACACCGTAGCCGTGTTTCTACGATTACATCCCCTCCATTATAAAGGTAGTTTCTATTTTTGTGTGAGACCCCGACAAGAGTAGTCACCCTGCACGGGTACTCTTTTCTGATTCACTGCTGGATCGTGATTACACGAGGACCAAGGACAACGGTCGAAGCGTCATCACAGTTTAACCGTTTCTTTTTCTTCATTTTTACTGGATTCCAGTTAGTCAACGTGATCAAATAAACTGAGAAAAACTGCATACACTCACTCATAGCCGTTCACCGATTGATGTGCCAAGCAGTCGGTGTATAAGGTTGAGCAGTCACCCAGCCATCGGCCTCGCCTGAGGCTGCTTAATCGAGGTGATCGCCGGAGCCACCCAGAGACTACGCACCAATCGCTGTTTTCGTGACTCAAAAAACTAATTCATGTCATCGAGAGAGCAAATCGAGAAAAAAGTAAATTTTAGTTGATTTTTGTTTCTTTTTATTTTTCTGAACGGTTGATTTATGATTTATGAATACGAGAATTGAATGAAAAAAAGAAAATTCAAAAATTCTAATGGCGATTGGATTTTGTAGTTGAGTTATGACAATTCGAATCTAGAGAAATATTCAGAAGTTGATAATCTCGATAATTTTTTTTTCAGCTTTATTTTACCATTATTCCATTTTTTCGTAGTCTCAAACATTAATTCCGTCGATAGTTACTCCGCTGCTTGTTGGAGAACGTTGTAAACCGAATAAGAAAGTTTAAGAAGCTAAAATAACATTTTTACCGGTTAAATTATGAGGACGAAAGACGTGTCAGTAGAAATAATTATATGGACGGACGATGAGAAGGAAATATTGCGAACCTGGTTGAACGAATCGAGAGATACTGTGATGATGTTGCCGCAGGTGAACGTGATCGGTCGCAAAGATCTCATCATTATCATCACCAGACTTTTTTTCGTTCTGATACTCAAAAGCGATTGATCCATTCGATAAACCGCATCGCAAATGTCCACGCTCTAAATTCAACAACTTTTCATAGGTTTTCATTCCTCGCGTAATGCTCTATTGCCTCTCTTTGCCCATCGTTTAGAAATGTTCGTCGATAAAATTTCTTGGATCGATGAACTAATATTTCCTTGGCAACGAAACTTTGAGAAGAATTGGTAGAAAAAAAAATGGTTATTTTATCGACATTTTTGTTGTCGATATCGATAAAACTAAACAATTCCCCGTAATATTTATAATACCAACGACTCATTAAATACCGTAATGCTATGATTTAGAAATATACAACACCTGAAGTGTCAATTCGCCACCGTAGAAACAATAAACAAATATCTGTACGAGCATGCAACACAGATAGAGCATGAGGGCAGCAAACTCAGGACTAAAAATTTTCATGGCCGATGTTTCGTAAGCACTGACACAGAGTATGAGAGAACTCAGAGCGAATTGGAGAAAAACTACGTTACCGAAGACATCGTTCAAAGAATCAGCCAATCTGAAATTCGAATGAACTTGGCAGTCATTATTTTCAATGTGCTTTTCGCGTGCTGGTTGATATTGAAAAATAGTAAAATTGATGCACTTAATATTTACTGAAATATTTGGACGTGATGTCTTATACATTCCGTCAGCAATTTCGTCTCTAAATACTGACGCTCACGTGCAGATTCCTCGTTGGATTCATGCACCAACGTTCTCTTCGCTTCCACTGTTCGTGGCAAAGATTCTATGCGATACTTGAGAATTTTTATTTGAGCACAAGTTTGCATCATAAAGCCGGGAACGAGAGTATCGAATGTGCTATTGATCGCAGCTCCAGTAGAGTGAGCAATTACTTGATGAATATAGGCGATCAAGAAACCTATTTCTGAAGATTTAACGTCATAAGGAAGCCAACTTTTGAATAGCATATTACGCTCTGGTATGTCCACAATGAACGATCTCAACATAATCAAAGAAACTGTTATTCCACCAAGGGCCGAGTAGCAAAAAGTGTTGTGTCTAAAAAGAAAAAGAACAAATTACACTTGAACAACATTAGCGATTACGCACAATTACGCACAGACAGCGATCAGGCTCCGAGGCTTTTTCTCACGCTGCTTTTAAAATTATGGTCATTCGAAAATTTTAAATAGCACAGGCCTTCGAAATGACTAAATTATATCTTCGGTGTGATAGGAGATTTGAAAACTTCTTCGTGAATCGTTAAGAGTCATCGAGCGATGGCATACGTAGCGCCAGGTGCCAAAAAAGCAAACTAAAATTCTATTCTACAGGATTTCGTCGCGAATTTTATGATTTTATGACACGAATATAAAAAATATCAAAAAATTCGGTTTAATCACCCGGTTCCGGCTGTGCTCCCTTTTCGGAGATCATATATCTTTTATCAACACAATAAATTAAGAAAAATACAAGGCGCTTTGCTCGCGCCATAACAGCTTTTTCGCCAGTCATAATAATTATTTTATTACAAATTGTACACACATTTGCCACAACTGAAGAGACCAGAGCCGGATTCACGCCACTTCCTTGCACATTACGGAATTTATTTATTTCTATTTCAATAAAAACTCACGGAAAAATCCGGTAAAATATACACGAGGCGTCTGACGTGTGTCAGCGACTATATTTGTACTATATATAGATATATTTTACTATGAGAGGCGCCACCGTCAATTTTGAGTTGGTCACGTGAGCTCGATGACTCTTAAAAGTTTTTTTTTTCTATTTTGTTTCTGTTATACATCAATGTATTTGTATTTTTCACAAAATAAAGATTCTCAAAAGCCACGATCACTGTTGCAAAATTTCTGAGTAGTTGAAAAGGGTCACCTAGCATCGCGTTCGCAATCAGTCTGAATTTTGATTTCATCGTCATTACGAGGTCTGCAGAGATCATTCCGCAGTACATTCGTAAGATCGATTATTTTATTTCGTTGCTTTATAACATTCGCAGATTTACCGCAGCCCGCAAGTATCGAGAGAAACATGTAAGAACGGTGAGTAAATTCTTTGACATTTTCGGACGATACTATGAGATCGATGAACAGAGTTGAAGCGTACGTATAGAAGCACGAGACCATAACAGTCGTGTAAAAGTTGTAGACTATGCTTTTCCAGCCGGTAGACCACATCGAGGGTCGCCACATTCCATAAAATTGAAGAATTTTAAAATTCAATGATAACGTATGCATTTCACTCTCGAATTAAATTTAACTCGGGTTGAACGTACGGAGAGACGTCTTTGATGACACTGACGAACTTTGACCTCGGTAAAACTTGACAAAAGTTCAAAACAAAGAAAACTATTATGGTCATTATTTCGAAAGATTGTTTGAAGCAGTAGCTGCATAAAAATCCAACAGAAATATGTCTTTCTACATTATTTGCATTTTATAACCGACGATAATGATATAGAAATGATACAGAAAAGAAACGAAAGTATATGTTACAATGTACCTAGATAAACAATCAGGTAAATTGTCATTTCATTGCCGTCGTATCTTGTATTGAGTCATCACATGTCGTATGGGAAAAGTAGATGCATTTAGCCTGCTATATAATGCTTGAATGATAATACAGCCCGACAAATGTATGTCCAGACAATCGACCGGTTCTTCGCAGTAATGAAATATTCTTTTCGATCCTCCACCTACAAAATTAACTCATCAATATTCAATCTTCATTCCTCGAAGTGGGGATATCGAAAAAATCTTGGTGAGAAATGCTCTTCAGTTCTGCAACGACTGTCTACGAAGTCTGAAGGAGGAAAAGACGTTTCGAGTAAAATAAATCCCTCAACATCGAGCTACTCTTTCGATGTTTACATTTGGAGCAATAAACTCAAAAATTGCCACTGACATCTGAGTAATTTTTGTGAGCTTTGATTCTATTGATTCAATTCGTGACTGGTACATCTGATTTTTGACTGCGGACTCGATACACTGAGGACAGAGCTCTGATGGAGTTTCGTGCGAGGGATTTTCACTTCCGATCAAGTTAGCAAACTTTTTTTAATAGATCCAACTGAACTGAAAACTGAAAAACTGAAACTGAAAAAAATGTCTGAATAGAACATTAATCTGATTTTTTATACTTCTTGATTACAGGTTTCCGCGGTTTTCTTAAATAGAAATATATAATTGCTGACTCGTTCGTTCACTTGGATTTTTTGAATTCAAATTTGCTTGCTAAACCTGTGAAAACGAATTGAATTCATTCGCCTTAATATTGCCACCGCAACAATTATTATTACTCGCGTACCGTTAATCACAAGATCTCATGAAAATGGTTGAAACTTTCTGTGCAATATTCTCCTATTGAACTTTAAACGAAACTAGTTTTGAAATCGCCGGTAGAAATCCCATTGAACGAAACGATCAGTTTTCTCAGTTGAAGTATTTTTGAATTTAATTGTATCTAATAACCAATAGAAAGAGAAAAAGCGGAAAAAAATCGTCACCGATATTCAGAATTTTTGCGTAAACGATTCGACCGTGAGAGCGATTCGAAAACTTTATGACGTCATAAAACCGGCATATTCGAATATATAAGAGTGCGGCAGGGCTCGCGCTGGCATTTTTTCTTTTAATACTTGGCGTCGAGCCGCTGCCGCGTCTCTTGATACGTAACGAAATAATTTACAAAATTGTTACGACACGTGAACATCTGAATTGTTTTCTAACTGCAACATCGATGAAGTCGATGAATCGACGCTTATTTCTCGCAGCACTGTGTACGCTGTGTACGAAGCTTGAAGGATCTGAAAAAAAAAAAAAAAAAAACGATTTTCGTCCGATTATTTTGTTTTTTTCATTTGAAATCTCAGAAAAATACGAAACGAATGAATCGTTATCGATTCATGCAAGTATTTACCGTGCTGCAGATTTTGCAGTAAATAATTGATTCGCATATTCTACGATTTACCAGTTTCTCAGACAATTTCCATATGTTTCAGGATATGATAATCCGAGTCAACTTTTTTTTTTGTAGAAAACGTACTTAAGAGTCATCGAGCGATGGCATACGCAGCGCCAGGTGCCAAAAAAGCAAACTAAAATTCTATTTTACCGGATTTCGTCGCGAATTTTATGATTACGCGAATATAAAAAATATCAAAAAATTCGGTTGAATCACCCGGTTCCGGCTGTGCTCCCTTTTCGGAGATCAGATATCTCTTATCAACACAATAAATTAACAAAAATACAAGGCGCTTTGCTCGCGCCATGACAGCTTTTTCGCCAGTCACAATAATTATTTTATTACAAATTGTACACACATTTGCTACAACTGAAGAGACCAGAGTCGGATTCACGCCACTTCCTTGCACATTACGAAATTTATTTATTGCTATTTCAATAAAAACTCACGGAAAAATCCGGTAAAATACACACGAGGCGTCTGACGTGTGTCAGCAACTATATTTGTACTATATATAGATATATTTTACTATGAGAGGCGCCACCGTCGATTTTGAGTTGGTCACGTGAGCTCGATGACTCTTAAATTGAAATAAATAAGGAAAAATCTTTTGGGTACTAACACTGACGAAGAATTCATTTGACAGTGGCATCGCTGGACCACTCGTAAAGAGAATCGGTTGCTTTGCTCGCATGCAAACATTCAGAATATCCTTTTGACGATTGACTCTCAAACTAACCCAGTTCATTTTGTAAACCGAGTTCCCAATGTCAAGGCTCTAAATTAGTGGAGAAAAAAAATTTTTAAACTCATCAAAATCTAATTACATTTTTGTAACATACGAAATGATGATTTCAAAAATAAATAAAAAACCAATAGAAAGTCGAACCGGCAGCGATAGATATGCCGGTGTATGGCTTCGACGATTTTTCAAATTAAGCAGTCTTCAAAGAGGACAATACTTGAGTGGGTGACCGCTTAGCCATGCACTGGCTCGCGCATCAATCACTGAACTTGAGACAATTTTTCTGAATTTCTGGTGGCCTCAACCAGCTGAAACTCAGTAAAAATATAGCCGCTTGTATCGACCGGGTCCTCCACAGTTTCCCTTGGCCCTCGTGCAAATACGATACAGTAGTGCATTAGGAGTGGCTGCGAGCAACACTCGGGGGGTCTCACAGCAACAGGAACAGCGAATTAAGGGAAAAAGTGGAGTTGAATTGATATATAGGGCTCGTAAAAACCCGAAAGAGAGTACCCAGAAACAATAAATAAAAAAAAAATATATTCAACAATTATTTGAATGTGATAAAAGAAATTTTGAGCATTTACCTTCAAATAAACTTCGTTGCCGAACCAGCAATAGAGAAAGGCTTCAGAAATCATGCAGCCAACGAAGAGAGCAGCGGTCGTGAATTCCGAGCTCCCAATACTGGATCGAGCCATCTGGAATGCACCTGTGCACGTGCCTGTCAAACTGCACAACATTTGCGCAGCAAAAGTCCATACGAAACATGCCTGCAGTTCATCAGCTAATCTGAACAATGAGAAAAAATCAGCACGAGAAAATAATTATATTCAAAAAATCATAATAAAAATCTTGAGAACGGAAAGTCAAAGAAACATTTCTAAGATCGTGTTTGAGCAAAATTTATGTTCTAATAAAAGTAAAAAATTTAGTTCAGAATAAATTTTTTTTTTTTAGAATGCTTAGTGAATTTCAATTTCTATAGTTACATATTTCTCATCGAAATTGAAAGAAAAAGAAATTTCATTCCTTTCATATCTACAAAAAAAATGATAAACATAATTGAAACAATATTGCCATTTTCATAAAAATTTATTAAAATTTTTTAAACGTTAAACGCTCTGATCTGAAGTTCACATAGAATGCTAGACTTTTGACACATCTTGAACAAATATTATTCTGTGATCAGTCATAAATAAATTGATTAAAATTTTACTTAAAATCTTTCGAATTCGATGAAACTGTATAATTTACTTGAATTCCTTTTTTTTATGCATTGATAATTAGAAGGCCGAAAAATTCATTAATATGAAGATATTGTCTCACTGAAATATTAAGATGTGATGCTGTAAGCAATCGACAAATTTATCTCTAATTCTCTTCGCTCGATTCGAATCTTCACGTTCGTTAACTTCGTCGAATTGTTCTTTGGAAGATCCATCTCTTGAATTATAATCAGCCAACTTGATCAATCGATCGCTGAGAATATCCAGCTGACCTGATAAATGCATCATAATCGATATGCTGAGAACGTCATTCGCAAGGTTTGCCAAACCAACTGCACTCGATGAGATTTTTTGCCACATTAAGGTGAACCAGAATAAAAACTCGGTGTTTATATCGTACGGCACCCACGCCCCGAACGGCAGTCTTCGTAATTGTGGATTTTTTATAATTGGCCCAAAAACCATGCACTCGAGGGTTACAAGCGTATTGACTGTGATGATGGCGCTGATAAATCTGAAATTTGAAAAACCATGAAAAAATATCTGCTCCATTTTTCTCAGAATAGAAAAAAATTGGACAAAAAATTTGTGGGGAAAATATCATCAATTAATTTTTCATGCATCACAGAAAACTGAAAAATAGTAGGAATATACTTTTGTTATTTTTCTCGTAGTTGAAATGATTCTTATGGTTTTTAGATATGATTAACCCTTCCGTATCAAGCCGGGTCCAAATGACCCCAGTTTTTTTACCGAAGAGTTCAAACTTCTAAAATATTCATTCCGATCAAACTTTTTATCATTTTCTTATTGATTTTTTGACATCAATATACTGTTTCCATATTTTTTTACGTTCAATTTTTCATTATTATTTTTTCAAAAACAGTTGGACCGTTCCTTCGAAAACCATTCGATTCTAAATTTTATTTGAATCATTTTTTGTTTTTATTGCATCATTAATTTTCACACTCCTGTGACACGCAATCATTAGTTAATTGTCAGGAATGATCAATCGAGCAATCGAGGCAAAGATTTCAAGTCACCCTCATGACGACAAAGCTCCAATTTTTGAAAAACGAAAAAATTAATGAATCGATATTCTGAGAAGTGAATAATAATGTTAATAATGAATAAATCATGACACTAACTTGCTCAGTCTTTTGTACTTTTTCAGTATCATATTTTCTCGAGGATTCTGACCGAAGAATCTTTCGCTATCAAGATTGTACATAAGTTTAATAATTCTTTGGCGTTTTGCCAAAATATTTGACGCTTTGCAAAGTGCATTTATCGTTGGCATCAAAGTAATACAATTATTCACAAATCTTGTAATGGTATTGGCGTTGACGAGCGTGTCGATAAATTGCGCCAGCATAAAGCTCGTGATAAAAAAAGCACTTAAAACAGTGTAACAGTAATAAAAAAACTTTTTTGTCGTTGAAAACCACATGGGACACCAATAACCGTTGCACACGAAGATCAAAATGGGGTATTTGACCATCGGGGATCGATCAGGCGTTCGACGACTCATTTTTTACAAATTTTATTCCGTCTTTTCGATCCTCGAACGTTTCGTAAGACTCGATGTTCAACGAAATAACGAAAGTCTTCGTTTGAACTATAAAAGCTTTTTCAAGGCACGATTATAGCGAAAAATGTTACGTGTGGCAAAAAACTTGATTATCCTAATTCATTGCGGTCCAATTTAATAGCAGCTCGTTGTAATTAACGAAAAAAAAGTCTTTAATTATTCCTTCGAAATACAGAGCAAAGGAAAAAAGTAGGTCACAATTATATTTCGCCGTTTGTTAGATATTGAGCAATTCTCATAAGTCGTACACGTAAAGCATGATTAAAGATCACCGAGGCTTATAATTAGTGACAATTAACGCTGATCAAAGGATCGACGAATATCGTGATCGTTACTTTAACCGAAAATTGTCATTTTTATGAATTAATGTTTTCTTTCGTATCTTATCGGTCGGTGTGAATATTTCGGAGATCTATGCATTAAAATTGTTGCGTGGCGTAGCACTATTTTCGTTACATTAACTAGTGAATATGAAAAACTGCCAATTTCTCTTTTCATCGTCGATTATACGATTCGGAAATCGTAAAAAAATTTTATTTAGCATCAGAATAATTGTACGATTTCCGTAGAAAGATAAAAAAAAATGTATGGAGCTCACTCCTGTTGAGTTATTAATTATTAAAATTAAAGGACGCGTTAATCGCTCATAGAGCCAAAACGGTTGGACATAGAGCAAAAGTCCACAGAACTAATTTTGTAGCGCGTTCAATTTTCTACAAAAAAGTATTCAGCCGCACCATTTGATCTTCAGTACTTAAGGTTTGAGGGTGAGTCGAAAAAACACCTGGTTCTGGAGGCTCGTGCGTGTGACGAAAAATTTTGGAGGGAGATTTTTATTCGATCTCTCGTGTCTAAGCTGCTGGAGATAGAGAAATACAGCCGGGACTTTTATCGTAGAAAATTGGATGCTCTACAAAATTGGTACTAAGAATTCGTGCTCTATCTTCAACCGTTCCGACAATATGTGAGATAAAAGAATTTGATTTTAATGATTGATGTAAAAAAACATTACAAGATTTTTCGTTTGACATTTCGGTTCGGAACTCGAGTTTACCTTTTGTAGCATCTACGAATAAAAAGGTTTTTAAAGCGATATTTTTTTACCTTCCAACGGATTATTAAGTTATTAGGAATTTTTTCAAAATTATGATACTAAAGTGTAAGAAAGAAAGAACAATCTTTGAAAATATAGTCAAACAACACGAGTACCATTTTATTACTTCATCGACAACGTACTTAAACAAAAGTAACGTTTATTCTTACTTGCTGTACAAAAATTCATCACATTTGATAATTCTCCACAGGTTGAGAATTAAATACTTAAAAAGATGATCAATTCGTTCCATCGGGGCCTGCTCGACCAGCGACTTTTGGCATCTTTTTGTTTGTCGAATCTTCAAGCTCCTTTGGTTTGTAATAATGTGGCGCTACTTCTAACAGCCATTTGCTCTCGATTTCAGTTACCTGTAATGAAATGAGTTTTTAAATACAAACAGAATTCGCGATAATGAAGAACGAGAGCATGAAAAATCAAGTAAAAATAGAATATTTGTTACAAAAAGTAACTTCATTTGCAAGTTCGTATAGATGAAAAGAAATCGCGTTCCAACGCGACTGACATTCGATTCCTCGCGTATCGACCGTTACCCGAAAGACAGTTTACCTGAATTTCTAATTATTCAATAATTCAATTAAAAAATTGAGTGCAAATGTCATCACTTGCACTACCAACGAAATAACGAAAATGTATCTAAGCCATTTCTGCTGACATTTCGCTGGCAGTGTACCCAGATGAATTCAGTAAATAGCTTTCACAGGGCGAGGAATCCAGCTCCATTTCACATTGTTTGAAAATTTTTCACGATTTTTTTCATCCGGTGAATATTATTTGATCGAGAATCTCAAAAAAGGCAGATCAAACTTCCATTTTTAACGAAAGAAGATAGAATTTTGAAAAATATTGCGTACCACGAGAGAACTGTAAGGTTCAAAATGAAATCTCAAGAAACGAAAAGCTGTACGAGTTCTTTGTCTGTAATGTTGCAGAATTTAGTTCTAAAATCTTCTATTAAGATATATTTGAAATGATATAACAGGTTAGAAAAATATTGTAAAAAAATTTGATCTCAATCGAAACAAGGCTGAATTCCTCCCCTTGCAAATGCTGTTCACTGAATTCGTTCATAAAATGGCATAAAAAATGATTTTCAGATATTTTCCTGATGGACATTTCCTTGAGAATTTTTCGCCAATATCGACACAGGTTTTCCACAGTTTCCCTGGGCCGTCATGTATGGGGAAAAAGTGATTGCTGGCAGGACTTCTGGGAGAGCTTACAAGGGCATAGAAAATTTGTGAAGGGCGAGTAAAAGTGGAGGGGCTGATGAGATCATAAAATCCCAAAAAGTGACGTAGAAGAGTTGAAATAAAAAAATGAAATTCGAAAATAAGGTAAACAAAGTACGGACCTGTCGCATATATTCTTTCGTTGTGAAGACCAATTCGTGATACAATATCCAACGAGGTAATTCCTGAAATAACGAGCTGTTTGGATGTATCGATACGGTTTGATTGTGCTTCGCTGTTTTGTAATGTCCGCCTTTTGATAATCGCGCGACGTGGTAAAAATATCCTGCTGTTATTGCCTGAAAATGGAGCAAATAATTTGTGAGCATCGAGTCGACTTTCTCTATAATAATGTGTTTTAGCAATTAAAAACACTAAACTTTAGTGCCCGGAGCTCAAGTCCGAATCTTGGATTTAATCTTATGATGGTACTTCAGTGAATTGCAATATTTGTTCATTAAATAAATGTAGTATTCGATAAGATACCTTTCGAATATTGATTGTCTCGGTGATGCCCGATATGAGTTCCATTTCAACGCGTTGCATCAGTCCAACGAGTTGTTCACGAACGTCTCTAGCGCGTCTCATAGAACGATATTGAATAAAATTGTCGTAGCACCAGTGTGTGCTGAAATCGCACTGTTGCCATTGATTGTAAACGTTAAGAAGAGTGAGATGGTCACCGCCGGGGACATGAAAGTTTTTCCTCGCGGTATCGGCATGAATAAGTTTGTCTTTAGGTCGATAAAAAATGGCGCCATTGACAGAGAGCATGGCGGCGATGGTGGCGATTTCTTCGGAGCATCGATATTTTTCGCTGGCGAGTAACATTTTCGCCATCATTGGATCGAGTGGAAATTCGGCCATTCTTCGTCCCATTTTCGTCAGTTCACCGCGATGATTGAGAGCCCCGAGTGCGTATAGCTGCTCGAGAGCTAGTACGAGAGTTTCGTGAGGCGGTGGATCGAGAAAATCAAAATGAACTAAATCGTTGATGCCGAGAGCTTTGAGAGTCAAAACAGCGTTGCCGAGATTTATTCTTTGTATTTCCGGCACGGTGTTGTCCTCCAGTTCGTGTTGATAGGCCCAAGCTGTGTAGAGCCGAAAACATTTGCCTGGTGCGACACGACCGGCGCGTCCAGCTCGCTGATTCGCCGAAGCTTTGCTTATCGGGACTACCATTAAACTCTCCATTCCGGTGCGCGAGTTGAAATTATTTTGTTTCGCAAATCCCGGATCGATCACGTAAACGATATTGTCGATCGTCAACGAGGTTTCGGCGATATTTGTCGCTAAAACAACTTTGCGTGCTCCTTTCGGAGTAGGCTCGAATATTCTCGTTTGCATATCCGATGGCAAATTTGCGTAAACCGGAAGTATCAACAATTCGGCCAGTTTACTTCCCAGTCTTCGGACTCTCTCGTTCAACATTTCCTGACACGTTTCAATCTCCTCCTGCCCGGTTAGAAACACTAACACGTCGCCGGGCGGCTGTGTCGCGTGAATTTGCAATATCGAAACCACACACGCGTCCGTGTAATCCGCTTCCGGCGCTTTCGTGTAATATATGTCGACGGGAAAGCGCCTACCCGGTATACGAAATATCGGCGCGTCGTCAAAAAATTCACTAAACTTGTTCGCGTCCAATGTTGCTGAGGATATTAAAAGCTTCAAATCTGCACGGAATCGCGTTATGTCCTTTACCAGTCCGAAAAGTATGTCTGTATGCAGAGTTCGCTCGTGAGCTTCGTCAATGATCATCACGCTGGAATCGAGAAACAGAAAAATCAAATTACGTTCGTTGACGAATACACCGACGGTTATTGGAACTTCATTTGCTAAACATTGTCTGAAAGTATAATTTTATTTGAAATATATATATATGTATTCGCATTGATTGTGAGTCATCCGGGTATGGAAAATCTTGGAATCATTATTATATTCATCAAAACTATTAATTTTTAGTGAAATGATTTGTAATTTACAATTCAGGTTTTTCACGCTTGTACGAGGAATATTTAGCAAAACTTTCAAAACTCATTTTATAAAGTAAAACTGTTCTAACATGAATATTGGTCTGCAGAAAATTCATCCGGTGTTAAATGAAACTTCACTACACAATAGAATCAAGATTATTAATTTCAGAATGAAGCAAGTCGAAATAGAATAATTTTTACGAACTGCTCTCCGAAAAATCTGATGTAATATTTACGTAATATCACAGCTCAACTGACGTCAAAATTTGATGAAAAATATTCTATTTTTCTATTTACTCTTATCGTTTCATTACGAAAGCATTTTCATTTCGAGTAACATTCTTATTTCAGTGAAATACGAACGAAATATTAGTTTATTATAGTATTTATTAACACTTCGCTGAATTTTCTGGGAAACCAAAGAGTGAAAAAAAATTCTACGCAGACTGAAAAGCACGTAAAACTTTTCCAGGTCATTGGGGTTGCTTATTTAGCGAAAATATCAGTCTTCTAAATTGAGATTATCGAGGGTTGAAAAAAAAATCATTCCATTAACGTATTTCTCTAGTTTATACATGATTCTCATTTCTTATATTCCAGTGTGAACTCCATATTTTTTTAGAGCCAATTTGAAAATAGCTGCTGTCATTAATTCTCCATGGAACCAAGGAGGATTGAGAGTGAAGGATGATTTACCTGTACGACGCGAGATCAGGTTCGCTGAGGAATTCTCTGTGCAGTGTACCGTCCGTCATATATTTTATTCTGGTTCGCTGCGACGTGCAGTCTTCGAATCGAATAGCATAGCCAACTTCGTTGCCAAGCTTGATGGCCATTTCATGAGCAACTCTAGCAGCAACGGACATGGCAGCGACTCGTCTCGGCTGAGTGCATCCGATGAGTTTGCCATCATCGGTGAAACCAGCTTCGTACAAATATTGAGGTATTTGAGTGGTTTTTCCAGATCCAGTTTCACCCTCGATTATCAAAACTTGATGACTTTTTATGGCTTCTATGAGGTCATTTTTAAACGGATAAATCGGTAAGCTCTTTTTCGTCTCTTCTATCGTCGTTAGAACTTTTCCTTTTGGTTCAGGTACTAATTCACGTTTTTTCTCCTTAGCATCGCCTGGCATACGCAAAGCTTGAACGAATTCGACCTCGTCCTCCAACAACAACTCGTAATCCTGTTTGGCTGAAACGATTCGTTTTAAATACAGGAAAATTATTATGGAAATTGATTGTTGAAGATTCGCTTCAACAGTGAATCAATGCTTAAAATTTTTTTCATTTTTATATCTGTTTTATCTGCAGAATAATAGACGGAGCAAACTTCTTAACGTGAAAAATATTTTTGTTTAAATATACCTTTTCGATCCTTTGCGCCGAATCGAAAAACAGCAGACGTCATTTGATCCGCCTCCCATTTACTCTGCTCCGATTGAGCTGGCTCGAAATCCATCTGATCATTTTTGTTGTCTCCTTTGCCTTTTTCTTCCGGCATATGATACCTCTGTACTCTTTCTAATTCTCTCGCTTTTTCATGCTCTTTGGCCAACTGCAGTAATTGTTTCTTGTGTTCTCTTTCTCTTCTCTCGCGTTCGGTCAATCTGGTTTTAGCACAGCATTGAAATTGGTCGAATGAAAAAATATTGAAATATTTAAAAACATTTTGAAGTTCGAGTTGGTTTAAAATTTGATTTTTATAGCTTCTGAAATACATTCGGCGTTCGATCTTACATTTGCTCTTCGAAAAGGTATTCGTCATCCAAAATATCAGCCTCCAACTCCGCAACTTTATCCTCTTTTCTCTTTTCCAAATATTTTCTACGTGATTCCACTCTCAACTTTGGTACGAGCTTGACTTTTGAATCGTCCTCCATAAGCTTGAGTCTCTTTGCCGCTTCGGCTGTAAATAATATTAAAACGAAATTTTCAGTCTCTCAAAGCCTGTTTTATTTTTTTTCTCAATAAGATTATTCTGCTATCTCAAAATCCATACACGAAGATCGGTTAATAGATTTCGATTATAAAAAAAGAAAGACTTTTGTAAATAACGTTTCTGAGTCTTACCGGCACCCGAACCCATCGGCATGGCAACTTTTCGTACTTTAGTATCATCTTTTGCTTTGAGTCGTGTAGCGAATTCATCTCGTTCCTTAATATCCCGTTTTCTACGTTCTTCTTCGCTGTCACTGTCCTCGCTCGAAGATTCTTTACGCCTGTATTTGCTCATTTTGATAATTCAAAATATCCTTTGAACAAGAACAAACAAAAAATATTAAACGATTTTGATTTCGTAAGCATACGTTTACGTTCACGTTTTTTAGGTTATAATCTGACAAGATTTCCCAGGTCACTGTTATTAATATTGTGATTCACAGATAATACCAAATAATATTATCATCAATCTTTGGTGTCTTTAACACGTAAAAAAACTATTATTTCACTGATTCGAAGGAAACGTCTACATTGTTTTAGGTTATGACCTGAAATATCCCGGTCGCTTTTCGCAATGTTATGATAAACTGTTTCAAAAAACTAAATCTACCGTTTTTTTTCGTAAAATCAATGAAATCGGAAATTGAGATACCTGGTCAATATATAAATTATTTTTATTTCATAAATTTCTGTTTGTTTATTTACTCCACTATGGAAAATATAAGCAGCAACTTTCAAAGGGTTTCCAAACTCCCGAAGTGATGGCGCTGATTGCAGTTTTTCGGTCCCTGAAAAAACGTCGGGATCGGATATATTTTTTATTCAAATTCAAACTTTTGTTGGTCAAAATTTCAGCAGTTGTTTTTTGAAAACATTTATTTCGAACATTAATTGTTCCGGCGAGCACAGTTGGTAGAAAAATCGCTCGACACGTTCATCCGTAATTGTGACTGTAAGTTTTATTTATTCGAAAGAAATATGTTCAGTAGAATATCATAAAACGAAGAGCTTTTTCAAGTTGATTTTAATGGCATTATTTTAACCGAATTATTAGAGAATATGAAGAATAACTAACGCCAATTTTTAACATTTCGTTTTGCGAAACGCCCAAGTTTAGTTATTTCGAAAAAAGAATACAGATCGAAATTCGAAATTTATTTCGTAAGTTCAATTAAAAAAATTGAGTTTCATTGATCCTCTTAACCGTATAATTATTTCGAAGATCGGCAAGCTCCAGTTCTAAGCCAAGCACCGAATCGTTTCCAGAAATATTGTAGCCATTCGCAGCTAGTAATTTTTTTTTATTTTCATCAAGATCTCCAACCTTCCTGCCACCTTTCGTTTGATTGTTTATCGAAAAAATCTTTGTTGAGTTAAATTCAGTGACACCTTGTTTCACGAGGTTAAATCGATTCGTACGATTGGAAAAATCATTTTCACCAAGCGTCGTTCTTAAAATTGCGTTAATCTTTTGTCCATTTGCATCAGTGTTTAAAAATGTGTGATTCGATTTCGTTAGATTTAATTTGATTGTTCCATCATTAGATTTACCACTGATCAAAAATGATCTTGAACCAAAATTTCGCATTTTCGAATCTTCTAATCTACGATCGTTTCCACTTGTGCGAAAATACGAATCTGCCGATCTCGAAACGTTGTCAAAACCACAAAGAACGTGTTGTCTCGTGACGTTACAAGAAAGTCCATAAAACAGTGGCAAACCATGACCTTCGCGATCGAGGTTCAAACAGCTGTCAGGCTCTGCTTTCAACATTACAGATTCGTCGTTACCGAGACACCAGGAACATGGCATTCCAATTCCTTCGTTTTTGAGCGGTTTTCCACTATCGTCGAACCATTTCCAGCCGTCATTTGTTTCGAACGTTTTACCTCCTACCCAAACGTGATCTAAATCTTGAATTAAAGAATAAATAGAAAAAAAAACAGAACAGAGCAGTTGATCGACTTTTTTTTTTTTTTTTCCATTTCATATTTTCATCAAAAAATTTGAATCGAGAGAACTTTAATTTTTGAATTATGCGATTGCCTGCGTCGTGATCGGGTTTCTCGAATGTTCGAAAAATGATGAAGCTCAGCGAGTAAATTTGCAGCAGAATATTCTCATATTTTTGTATTCTCAAAGAGAACGTTTCGTTGAAAATGATGTTATTTGACTTGCTCCGGTCGTAAAATAACGAGGGTCTGAAAATATGATGATCCAAATCTTACATAAATCGGCCATTCTATCGAGAATCGTTGCCAACGTCTTCGAATCAAGGATGCTGGCTATTTTGCCATTGTTTTTCGAACAATGGTCTTGGCCTTCGTTCCAAGTCATGGAATCAGTGGAGAACTGGAAATTCCGATCGTTCACCGAAAACGAGTTGCTGGTCAATGTTTCGACGTCGTCTGGACTGGATCGCCGACTAGAAACGACGCCTGCAACGATAAAATAAATGACGAATCAAAAAAGCTGTAATTTATTTCATTAAAAAAAAAACTACGAATGACAAACGTCCGATGAATTTACTTGAATAATCAAAAATGATTTGTTTTTTTTTTTTTTTTTTTTTTTTTTTACCATCCTGACAAATGAAAGGTCTTTTCTTTTTGCAATCCAAATCTATAAAAACAGGACTCATGTGCTCGGGACAAAGATGACGATCAAGAACCAAACATCTGCTCTGTCTCTCATTGGTCTCATCAATTTCATCATTCGCTATTGCCGTTGGATGTCCTTTTAGCCAAGGTGGATAATGCGAAGATGAAGAATGGCGTGGGAACAAAATCAAACCTGATGTGGACCATCTCCATTCTGTACCATCGCTGCTCCATGCATCCAACCAGACACTTTCTATCGCTGTTGAACAATTACAAATTGATTTATGAATTATGATTTTTCGAATGAATTTATAATCAGTCGATGGCATTTTTCATTTTACTGTTGAAAAACTTTTATCGCACAAATAATTGTTAAATATATTTTTGTATTTTTATTTTTTTTATTTTCATTATTCTTCACTTTTTTTCTTTCTGTTTTTGCGAGACCCCCCGAGTGTTGCCCGCAGCCAATCTTTCCTAATGCACTACTGTATCGCATTTGAATTTTGCGATTTCGGTCATTTTTCGTTCATTAATGAATTAAAATTTTTTCAAATGATCACGAACTTACATGGTCGGCTCTTGAGCATAACAGATGCAATTTTCTTCACAGCCTCATTGCTCAACACCGTCGCGAGATATTGTCCTCTCTTACGACATTCGAGACGCGCCTCAATCCATTTAACACCACCGCCGTTCAATCGACGAAAACCTGCATTTTTTTCCATCGACATTTCATCGATCTCGTTGACGGTGAATAACGTGTAACGAGAACCATCCACGATGACGCTTTTGCCTTCAACAATCGTTGGTGGAAGTGCTTTTTTGACTGTAAAAAAAAAAAAAAAAAAAACAAAATCAAATTCAGATATTTTCGATACTTTGGACATAGCGTGAAAAAAATTATGGTCGTTTGAAAATAAAGAAATGTTTCATTTATAAAAAGAAATATTCAATAATGTGATCAGGAAGCTTCAAAATTGTTGTTTCATTACTAAATTCTATGAATTCAAGTAAATTTAGTTCAAACAAATCGAAATTGTCGAATTTCGTAAATAATTCGATCGTTTGAATCGCTTCAAGAACAAAACGCGTTTCAATGCGACTGAATCGATTTATTTACACGATAGATTCGGTCGATTAACTCGTATTTAACTCTTTTTTTACGGCTCGTTTTCGCATCACAAATTTATCGATAGAACGACACGAGAAATCGTGTCGAATGATGAAAATTGCTTTTTCTCACCGATTCTTGAACACACGAATGGCTTTTTCATTCTACAATCCGTTGGCACAAGTATTGGAAGATTGTGACCTGTTCTTTCGAAAATTAAACAATTTTTCGAACGATCCTGCTCCGGCTCTTTGTCGTTTCTGTACCATTTTGGATTATTGGAAACTATTGACGAGGAGGCGACTGGAATTTCGTCTCTCCCTTCTGACTCTATCCACGTCCAATTGTTTCCTGCAGTTTTCCTGTGACCTCCGATCCACAAACCATCATATTCTGCAATAAAAACAATAATTTTTTTTTAAATGTACTGATTCTTCGAAGTTATGAAAATTTCTATATTATTGGCTCAAAAAAATCGTTTCGAATTAGGAAAAAAATCTAATCGCTTCTTACTATTAGTAGAAGATTTCCATTCGACAAACTATTCAAAATTCAAATTTTCATCTGTCAAAAAAAAATCGATTTGAGAGATTAAGCTTTGAAATAAAAAATGATTTCATATTTCTGGATGGAGCCAAGAAGATTGAAATTTTCTTGTAAGTTTCAGTTATTCTCTAACGATAATTCGATTCAGAGAGCTTTCTAGCAAGCCACAGTGTCATGTTAGCTTCATTCAAAACAGCCAATCCACTGTTCCCAATATGTTTCGAACTGCTCTTCGTCGTCGTTAAAATTTCTGGTAACAGAGTATCGTCGATTGAAATTCCATTGAGTGATCTTTTCGGTAAATTTCCAGAAGAGCATAAAATTTTTCCAACATTCCAAGAAACTCTTTTGCCAATTATGATAAATTCCCATTCTATATTCGGCAACTCGTTTTTTGGCGTCCAATAGAATTTTTCAACAACGTCACTATCATCGAAACAATCTGAAACAAACGAAAAAAACAAAAAAATACTCTTAATTTATTATTTCACGTTATTTATGTTTCCATCGCGAAATTCATAATAATTGATTCGAATATGTATAAAACAAAATTGCTGGCTCGATCGATTGGTCAAATGTGAATAAATGAATCGACTATACCTGCGCGAATGTCAATGATCAATATGACAATTTCGATGACCCAAAAAATCAACGAAACTGTATTCATCGTTGGCAACAAAGATCTGAGAATCGAGCAGTTCCGAAGTCGTATCGAATCTCTTTGAGGGTTGACGACAGTGGAGAACGCTCGGAAGGAATAAAGAGTCGTGATGAACGAGCGATTCTAATCGAGCTGTGACACCCATAATAATCGAAAATATTGCTCGACGACCCATTGTTCTTTCCGTCACCCTCGTTTTCTCGAGTGCAATGCAACGACGTGCTTTGACCAAAAAAAAAAAAGGTCTTTTTATTAACTTCTTACAACGGAGTTCTTCAATATTCTGAAACAAAAAATTTGAATACAAAAACAGTGAATTCGCATACAAGAAAAACGAGATACCAACGAAAATCTGTTTTCTCTCAACTTCTGTACGAGTAAAGAGATTCTGTTTCTCGAATAAAAATCAATGAACTCTGGACTTAATAATAATTGGTAAAGAATTCTGTTTTTTTTTTTTAAATAAATATCGATTTTTCCTCAATTCGGTAACATACGATTGAAAAAGATTCGTCTATCGTTGTCTCGAATATATTTTATTGTACATACATTAATGAAAATATATACATGGTAGACTGGGGCTTGTCGAAGCAGCGCGAAATGTCGATATGGTTCGGCATCGTGTATTTCACAGTCTCGTCAGACTCTCCCTGCTGAACAGGGAACGAAAAATAAAATAAGAATAATCGTTTAAAAGGGGTCGACACACCGTTATAAAAGACGTTATTTTTTTTTTTTTGGTGTTGATCGGCGTATTGGCAGTGATTGCCGTGATTTAATTCCAAAATTACAGATTTCAATGCTAAGAAATTTTATCGAAAGGACGGTAATCTGTTATTTTTGTTTTCCTTGCTCTCTCTCTCTCTTTCTCCATCGATTTTTGTTCTCCGATGTGAATATCTTTGTGTCGAATAACATTTGTAAAACAAACAAAAAAAATCATAGGCGATTAAAGGCGAGCGAGGAGAGAGAGAGAGCATTGAAAATTCATCATTATTCTTTATTTCATCACTTTAGTCACTCCGAATGAACGCTACCGAAGGACGAAGACGGGGGAAATACTCGTGCCGACCTCAGCCCGAAAAAACGTCTGTTTTTCGTTATCTTCTCTCTGTTTTTTTTTTTTTTTTATCTTCCTCTCCCTTCCTTCCTTTCTCTCTTTCTCTCTCTCTCTCTCTCTCTCTCTTTTTCCAAACTTCTGGCTTATTTAATTTCTTCGTTTTATCATTCTTAAATTTCTTTACTCTTTCTCTAATCTATTGCACAGCCAAACACTTGCTCGATCACACTCACGGTTCCTCAACTCTTCGTTTGTCTCTCTTATTCTCCCTTTTACTCGCTAATACAACAGTGTAAATGTCAATGTGTAAGTGTATGTTTGTGTAAAGAGGGTAGTACGAAAAGCAACATTTTATTATTTTCCATCACGCGATCGTTCGAAGATTCCCTTAGAATCACGAAAAAAAAAAAAAAAAAAAAACTCTTGCAACGATACATTCGGCTGATTTTTCTCCGAGTTAAAATGTAATTTCGATGAAGCGAGCTACTCGCATCGTCGAAACATTGATATTGGTTCAGTTTTCATAATAATTCATATGCGAGATTTTTCTTTTCGTGAAAAAAAAAAAAAAAAATGAACAAAATGTGCTCGATAGCCAACGGCAATAAAAAAATAAAGCGTTTTTATTGTTTCTGTTTGTTTGTTCTTTCCTTATTCTCGTTTGTTGATTTTCACAGGACCACTCTTATATACGTGTATATATGTGAGATACAAAGATCGATATTATGATGAAACGCGATCGTTCAATCTCGCCGTTCAAATAACCGAAGAACGTCAACGATTGTCACAGATCGAGATGATTCTACAATTATTTCTCGTTAATAATAACGATTCAAATGGTTTCTTTCTCTCTCTCTCTCTCTCTCTCTCTCTCTTTTTTCTTTCTCTGTCTCTATTAGCTCGCATTCACTTCTCGAAAAAAATTGCTCGTGATAAAATATCGCAGACGTATATATCGAAACATCGCTTATTTAACACAATTGCGACGATTTATGAGACGACGTTAAGACTCGAGTTATACGAAACTCGTAATTTCGCTTTTTTTTTTTTTTCTTCTTTTTTTTTTTCTCTTTCTCTCTCCTCTATTTTCGAGGGTTATGGGGACAACATGCAGCGTATAAAACATATCTTATCTATTTTCATATTGATATAGTGTGGGCTTTTTTCCTTCATCGTAGATCTATTTGCATTTATATATATTTATATAATAATAATAATAACAATAATAGTAATAATCCATTTACGTTCATGTCATCATCATCATCATCATCATCATTATTATTATTATTATTATTATATTCCGTTCTCTTTTTTACGTACGCACTTGATTACGCTCCTTAAGTGCTTAAGTTAAGGATTACAAACGGGCGTAAAATCGTACCGCGTTTCACATTTTTTTTTTTTTATTACTTAAACTTTTTACGGAGTCAACGTACGTTTTTTAGCCGCGGATTTTTTTAATCAGTATGCTTTTTTTAGAACTTCGTTTTTAAAGTGGTCTTCGGTCTGTCGGTTACGGGAAGTTGACGGTTTTTGTTTTTTTTTTTTTATGATCGAGAATGTTTTGCGTTTGCTTTCTCGGACAAAAGTTATAGGTCGAAATTTCGGTTATCGACGATTTGACAAACATATTAATGAATATTCTGCGATCTCAGGGCTCTTTCACCGCCGACTTTTTTGACACTCATAATTGATGAAAGACATCAAAAAACAGTTTAAAAAAAATTATGACAGAGTACAGATTTCTCGGTAGGAAGGAATTTTTCGGTAGAGCAAAGAAAAATGAAAAAAAAAAAAACGGAATTTTGGAATGAAATTTAAAAAAAATCTCGTTCGATCGTTCGTGTCGAAAGAATTTTACAATGGATTTCTACCGTTATCACCGCGACGATAAGAAAATCCAGAAGGTCGCACAGACGACGGAGTTTTTTTTTTTCTTTAGATGTTTGTCGAATCGTCAAATGCCAAAATTGATGAATCCAGTCGAGATTTTTGGCTGAAAATTTGAGTGTAAAAGCCCATCGAATCCTGGATCATTCATTTGTTTTTGTTTTTTTTCTTTTCTTCATTTTTTATCGATTCTATTTTCTTGTATTGCACTCGGGTTTCTAATTATGAGTTTGTTTCAATACGTTTCTTCCGCGAACATGATACGCGATAAGGAGATAAACACGAATACGTTGAGGTTCGAGGGCCTCTGTTTTTTTGTTATTAAAAAAGGGGTGGTTCGAGGTATCCTTTATACCTCTCGACATATTCACGAGTGTTTAACTCTTCTGTCGTTTCATACTGACGATACTCGTCTTATATAATAATAATTATAATGGCCGATTTCGTTACTAGGCGCGATAAAATTAAACGTAGTTTTAATTTTTTTTTTTTTTCTTCTTCTTCTCATTATAAATACGAGTGTGTTCGTGTAACCGAATGAATAATTTTCATTTTTTGAAAATTCACTTCGCAATCGTTACAGTAGCTGATTTAGTCTTACGGTTTTAAAACGCAGGGGACACTGTGAAAATTGTTTTTTTTTTTCTTTGTTGTTTTTGCATGTGTCAATTAAATTGTGGCTACTCAGGTGAGTTTTTTTTTCCTTTTTTTTTTTTATCTACAGTCGAACATGTGTCTGTATACGTGTATTTTCAAACTCTTTGATTCGCTTGTCAGTCTGTGTGCTCTCCTAATCCGTGTCAGCTGTTGAAAGATTTACCGGACCGCGTTTAATCTATTGGGAGGACAAAAAAAAATGAAAAAGAAAGAATATAGAAAAATAATAATGTCGAGAAATTTCGCGGCTTAATATGGCTCAAAACGTGGACAAAATTTCGTCCTGGAATATTGAAAAATATACGACATTTTCAACTTTCCTGGATTTTTTTTTCATCTCTCAATCGTTCAACTTTGAGGACATTTTACACTAAAACTTTGACCATTGATTCTCAGTATTAACAATAATAATTTCCAAATGTCCGTCAAATTAATTTTTCAACAGCTCGAAAACGAATGAAACGTCGAGAATCCTTGGAATTTCTTCGTCTCTTACTCACGATTTGTATTGAAAAATTTCTTATGTTATTCAACATACAACCAAACCAAATATCTTTCGTGAATGTGAATTAAAACTAAGAAAACAAAAAGATTGTTGAATTTTCTTTTAAAATTTACGCGTATTCAGAAAATGAAAAAATCAAATTATTTCCTGCATCGGAACAGAAACGATTGTTCGTTCATTCGTTGGAGCATTTTTTGGCTGAACTTTTTGTCATCATTATTACAGATAATCGATGTTCAAAACATTCCAAGGAGATTTTGATATTTCTTAATTACTGTTAAATCACCGAATACCGAAATTCCGAAGAAAGAAAAATCATTGGCTGGTATTATCCTCGCAAAAGATCCTCAAGATGAAAAAAGAATGATGTTAAAATTTTGTTTCCCATTGATTTGAATAGTTGGTTCGTATCGTGTGGTCACTCTATGTTTTTAGGGTAGTTTCGAAGCTTTATCTTGAGTTCACTCATATCGAGTTAGACGAGATTGGCCGGATTGACGGTGTGTCGCAATTTTCCGACGATAATCTTCGCATTTCACTTCTTTTTCTTAGCGATTTTCCCGTCGACACCGAGAAATTTTCGACGATTATGTAATACTCAGGCCTGTAAAAGGTCAAGCCTTTCCGATAACCGAAGCAACGCTCGTGCATCGACGGTAGCAATATTCTTTCTGGCCGCTTTTGGAAACTTTCGAGTTTCGATGCGACAGCCTCGCTAAATGTGTCGATTTTGTTTTCTTCAGCAAAAACGGACGATTCATGTTTCGTTAAATCGCTCGAGGAATCACAGTATGACACAGCATCGACAATATCGCTGTCGCGATGCTCCCGCACTCGGTGGAGGTGTCACAGGCGCAAAGTAAGCGTGTACCTTTATGTTCGGCAGATGCGTCTGTAAATTGACAAATCATGTATAAATATTCGATAAAAAACCACAAAAAAACGAGGTCAATCTTAAAAATTTTTTTTGCCTTCAAATAATTACCAGAATCGTTTCTTTGGCATAAAATCTCTCTAGTACGAAACAATAGAACTTAATTAACACAAAGTCGAATTTTATAGCAAAGTTAATGCCGAACTCAAGTTTATGAGCGTTGGGTCATTCTGATCGAGACCAAAACCGTAATTTTTGTGCTCTTGTTCAGATATGTATTTCGAAAATGCAAACTCGAAGTAACGATCGAGGTTCAGAGAGGATCAGAAGTACAGTGGAATTTGAAAATACTATTAAAATCAAGCCCAAAAACATTTAGAGAATATGCCATTTCGTTTCAATTATTCACAATTTTACTTTACACAAAAAAAAACCAACAAATGCTCGAAAGATTGATAAATTTTCAGAAAATTAAGCAAATTCATTTCAGAAATGGAATATTCATTGAGAATTTTCTCGTATTATGCAAAGTACGAAGATTCTAATGAAATTATATATCGTGGGTGAAAACGTTTCAGTAAAAGTTCTTCAAAGCTATTTTTCCTGTTTAAATGTTTGAATTTTTTATCCGTACCCTGAGTCTTCGTATGCCAGCTCTCGTTATGAATTGGCAGTCGTAAAGCTCGATCCGTTCGAGATTGTGGCAGGCTTGCATCAAGTGTTCGAGGCTGGCGTCTGTTATTAAAGGACAATTGTCGAGCTCGAGCACAGCGAGATTTTCCGACGCACAAGGAGATAGAGCTAGTTGTCGTATTCCCTCGTCCGTGATCAATTCGCAATGTGAAAGACTCTGTAAATACATAAATACAAATGAATTTCGAAGATCGATGATGTTTCACGATTACGTCAAATATATTTGACTATTTTTCATTTTTTAAAACAAGTAACTATTCAAAAAATAAATTGCTCAAAGAAAACGCTCAAAGTAATTATGTATTGGAACAACGACCAATGATTTTCTTATTTGAAGCCCAAAATTCGTAGAATCAACAATGAAACATGATAACTGAAGCATTTTTGAGTGGATGGTTTCTAAATTTTTGTTCCACGAGCATGTTCCAACTAATCGAAATAAAAAAAAAAAAGCATCTGATCGAATGGGAACCAACTGATTGGAGGAACTTTTTGTACATACGAGTTTTTCGAGCCTCGGACAACCGACAGCAAGATGTATGAGAGTCGAATCCGTGATGAGAGCGCACTCCTCAAGATCCATTTTCTCAAGTAACCTGCAATTCTGAAAAAGAACAAGCGGAAGTGGTGTTCTTAATTCCAACAGGATAAAGCGATGAAACGATGTTTTTTTTTTTTTATCTAAATCACTGGAATGAAAAACTTACTCTCGCAAGGGCCTGGAATCCGGCGTCGGTGAAATGAGTGCAGGCCACGCATTCGAGGACACTGAGAAGAGGACAATGTTGGGCTAACGTCACCAGCGAAGGATCCGTCAAATTTGGACAATTCGAGAGACAAACGTAGTGCAACCTCGGACATCTTTCACTCAATTCTCTCACTGCGTCGTCCGTGATATTCTGTTACATATTAAACGGAACAAATGTATCGTTTTGTCGAAATGAAAATATTAAAAATTTCTCTATTTTCTTGAATTTCAAAAATAAAGTAAAGAATATTTCTTGTTTTATCGAAAAAAAAAAAAAAAAAAAAACAAATCAGCAAACTTGTTACGAGTACCATTGTATACTGAAATGATTGTGAATAAAAATGATGGGTCTGATAAATCTATAACGTTACCCGGCACTCGTGTAAGTTAATCGCTTCGAGATTTGGACAAAATCGTGCGATGCACTTTATGGCACGATCCGTAAGTTGTCGGCAGCCTTTGCTCAAAAAGCTGCGAAGTTCGGGGCATCCTCGGGCGAGTGCTTCGACACCATTGTCGGTGAGTAATTCGCACCAGGACAAATTAATATGTGTTAAAAGTGGGCATCCATCGGAAATGTCCTTAAGCGCAAGATCGGTTATTTCAGGACAAGAGTCGAGATTGAGTCTTTGCAATTTGGGACAATGATTACTGAGGGCCGCGCACGTTGCGTCCGATATTTTTTTGCACTGACTCAAATTTAATTCTTCGATATTTGGACACGATTGGGCGAGTGTTCGCATCGAATTGTTCCCGATACTCTGACATCCTCGTAACGACAACTGTCGAAGAAAACCACCGCAACGTCTTGAAATATTTTCTATCACTGGTCCCTGAAAGAAAAAAAAATAAAATAAAAACATATTAACAAATTATTTATCGTTCATCAACGAAAATACGTTTTTTACTCTCACAATTTATTCGCCGATTTTTTTTTTCTCCCCATACAAATTTCAATGCAGTTATCAAAGTCAGTAAAATTTTTTTTTAAACTCTTACACCGATCATCTCGAAATTATTGATACGCACCTCGACATCTCGTTGAAAATCGAATAGATCGATTCTTTGCCAATTAGAGCCATCCAACGCCAAAACGTTCCAAGCTTTGCTCACTTGGGCACATCTGCATAACGAGACTACGTCAAGATATGACAAGATTCTGTAAAAATAATATTATCATTATTTTTATTACAAAGAGAGAATTGCAAAAGAGGCTTTTAAAAGTTCTTTGTATATTCAGTCCTAAACTCTCAAAAATGACAAACAAATAATTCGATTTTTATTTATTTACATGACCAGGCAGTGTTGCTTCAAAAAACAGCTAAATTCAAGGGTATTTTTGAAGTATTTTCCATTCATTTTTCATCGAAGCTAAATTGCGTTCTGCTAAGAAAATATTAATCGATTGAATATTGATTTTTTACTCAGATATTCAAAAGCAGACAACGAAGCTTCAATTAAACGTAGATAAATAAATAAAAAATGAAATTTTTTCCTCGATTATTACCTGAGTAATAACTCCTTTGGCAGTTTCTTGTTGATTTGTGCCTCGTCGTCGTGAAATACCCATGTCAGCTGTAAGCAAAAAAAATCGACAAAACCAGTAACTTTAAGAGGGCAGTATGACGCGAGTGTTTGACAAAACATATATATATGACCGAGAAAGAGATAATCGTCTTTTTCAATGGGAATACAGCGACTCGCGATAGAGCCTCAAATCAGTATGTACACGTGTGTCCTTCTATATTCCCTTTCGTGTTATGTTCGTGTGGCTTTAAAGCCCATGGATGAGTGGGATAGAGAGACAGTGAAATGGAGAGGAATTCATTCGTCATATATTTACTATGACCTAGTTCAACTATGGGCCACAAGAAGCATAGCTCAAATGGGTTGATATACAGTTTTTGTTTTTTTTTTTTTTTCAAGATCATTTAAACGATTATTTCATCGCAAAGGAAAACTTTTAATTTACGAAATTTCTGGCGCTTTGCTCGAGTTTATCCGAGTCAGTTTGACGATCGTTGACGAGCGGTGAATTTATTGTTGAAAAAATAACCGGGAGGGACAATTGAATCTGAAAATACGTGAAAAAAAAAAAATTAATTTTTTTTTTCTATTTTTTATTTTTCGTGAGTTGGAGAGCAGCATGTTTCTCGGATCGAAAATCGTTCGATTTTGTAACCGTAAGATTCAACCTTGGGAATAATATTCGCGATGAAAAAAACTTGGACGTTTCGGACTCGCACACAATTCTATTGTTTTTTTTTTTTTTTTTTTTTTTTCCCTCGGGCAGAAAAAACGATGATGAGAAATAAAGTCACGCGTGTACAAGAAATCATGAAGTCCCCGCGAGAAACCGGAGCGTTGGTACAAGACGGACGAAAGTATCGATTTGACGTCACATGAATCCTAACTGACATTCAGGTCATCAAAGATACATAGAGGCATCGCGTAGTTGTAACTTGGTTAAATTCTTTTGCTAATTGATATTGGGATTGGAAGATAAACGTGTCTCGAGCTGTTACACTCACGAAACTTCGAAAACAATTTTGTTTTCGAAGTCTGACAAAGGGGAAAAGAAGAAAATTCGGTATCGAAACGTATATACGAAAAAGCTGGAATAAGAATCTGATGAATGTCGACATGAGAATTTGGAGGGGTGAAAAAAGAAATAGAATCAACGGAATTTAATGAATCAAGCGACGCTGCAATGACGCGTTGCTGGCTCCGTGGCAACGGTTGGACAAATATAATTTCGGCAAAAATCGATAAAAATTTATGAACGTTGTAGTGTCCTCGATCGGTTTACTTTAATTTTTTTTTTTTTTTTTTTTCATCGAAGAAAAATACTTTTGTATTCGATTTTATATGAATTCAGTGAAATTTTAATCCTGCGAGTGACAGCTGTCACAAAAATGATGTTTCGCTCAGATTGATGATGAATATCGTCGGAATTTCGAGACCAATTAATCGTTCGAAATGAGAAAAAAAAGAAATAAAATAAAATAAACATTTTTCAAAATCTTTTATCTGTCAGACCGAGTTTTTTTTTTTTATCAGTCTGCCAAAACAATGAGAAAAAAATTTGCTAATTCCGCGTCAATGGGCTGTTCCTCGGATACGGATTAATTTCGCTTTATTCCGAGACAAATTCGAAGCAAAACATATTATTCTCGCGATGACGATTAGAGCAGCGGGGATCATTTATTTTCACGCTTCTTCAAAAGTCGCGAGTAATGAAGAAAAAATTTTTTTTAAAAAGCTGAAAGTGTCGAATAAATGTGCAGGATTTTTTTCAGTGTCAAAGCTCAAAAGCTGTTGCATTATCGTGAATGCGATTTGCGTTAAAAAAAACAAAAAAGTATCAGCAGCAAAACACTCATCGATTCGACTCGTCGATCGAGAAGGAAAAAGCTGTTTTGTTTGGGGAACAAAAATTCTTTTTTTTTTCTAATTTTCACAAATTGATGGCATTTGGAAAATTGAATTTTCAATAAAAAAAAAACAATTATTTATAAATAAATTTGGATTCTTAAAAATAATTTCAATTCGATTGAAAATTACTCAATCGCAAATTGATTTTACAATTGAATCTAAGCGATTGAGGACATTTCCGAAAATGTCAATGGAATAGCACTTTTTCAAAATCATTATCTCATGATTATTTGACTGCGAGAATATTTTTTTTTTTTCGTACGATTTCGTCATTTTTCTTCTTCGGGATGATCAAAAAAAAAAAAAAAAAAAATGCTAAAAGATGCCAAGATTTAGAGAATTTTTCTAACGATTCGACTAACGATTTCAAAATTCAGTTTTTATTTATTTCTTTTTTTTTTTTTACGAGTGTAACGAAGGGCTCGAGAGGTCGAAACGTGTGAAAACAAAAAACTGAATTTCAAAATAAAAACCTCGATTATAACAAAAATTCTCCAAATACCTGGCATCGTTCAGCATTTTTTGGTTATATGAAAGAAAACAGAAAAAAAAAATAACAAAAGAAGTATAAAAAACGAGACGAACAGTAGGGAGAAGGTTGAAGAAACGAAAGAGGAAAAGAAATGAGTCAGAGTGAAGAAGCTCGGGCGCTGCGGTGCAGGTGAACAGAGGAACCAACCTGCATGTAAGATTGCCTCATTGTACTGAGAGGAATGTTTTGAGTTATCGATTGGGACGGATAGTAAGCGCCCTGAAGATGATGATGATGATGATGATGATGTTGAAGGTGATGATGATGATGTTGATGATGAAGGTGTTGCTGTTGATGATGATTATAAGGGGGATGATGCAGTTGTTGTTGTTGTTGTTGTTGTTGTTGTTGTTGATGTTGTTGGTGCTGTCTCCACCACTGAGCACTCGACGTCGATTCACCTACGGACCCTTGGACCCCTTGCCCAATTGGGACTGCCCCTCCGCCACCCACACCCACGCGACTTACTTTTTTCTACGAAAAAAAAATAAATAAAAAAATTCAATGGGAATTATTGTCTATCACGAAAATAAAGGGCCTCGAATACAAAGCATGCTTCGCTGGACGTAACGTTCGCTCGAAATACACTCATCATTTTATAATTTGAGAGAACTTTGAGATTCGATAAACGTTTTAAAAACTTCAGCCATCATTGAATTTTGGTAGAATTGATTTTTAACGAGTGTTAAAATATATCAAGGATTTGCTGCAGCAAAAAAGATTTCTGAACCATTTTTTCTGTGCTGTGATTATTTTTTTGGTAACGTTTTTTTTTTTTCAAGAGTCATCGAGGGATGGCGTACGCAGCGCCAGGTGCGAAAAAAAAAAAACAAACAAACTAATAATCGTCAATTCCGGATTTCGTCGCGAATATTTTATTTAGATACAAAAAATACCAAATAACTCGTTCAAATTTAAACGATTTCGGATGTGATACTTTTCTAATCCTGGATTTATTTCCGTTAGCACGAAAAATAATGAAATATACGAGGCGGTTTGTTCGCGCGCCATGACACTTTTAACGTCACTTATGAAAATTATTTTAATGTTAACTTTACACATATTTTGCACTGTCGAAGAGACCAGACCGGGATCCGCACCACTCGACGGCACTTTTCAATTTTTCTTTTGCGTGATTTCGATCAAAACTGGCCGAGAAATCGGAAATTTCGGACGCGAGGCGTTCGACCTCTGGCGGCGACTACGCATACTTCGTTACGAAAGCGCGATCCTCAGTTTACAGTTGGTCACGTGAGCTCGATGACTGATAACGTGGATCGAAAATTCCGAATGTTCGAAAACGTTAAAATTCAAGTTTATGGGATAAAAAAGAATCATGAGTCATCGTTCAAAGGTTTATGAAAATAGTTCGTTGTTTAGGGTTTCATGGAAAAAGGTGTAATAGCACGAACGAGTTGCAATCGTGATAAAATTCGAAAAACAAACGAATCCATTTTCAGCATTACGAGAAACAATGAAACGTCATTTGTTCCGGCTGTTCTTGTGTTTAAATTAAACGTTAATAAAATTTTCGGCTTCATGTGACAGTGAGAAACGATGTTACCAAAGTCCGAAAATGGCTGAATTTTAATAGCGTTTTTTTCTTTTTTTTTATCGAACCCCAAACTACCAAAATAGCGTGATAAAGTAAAATTTGTAGCTGTCAATTTACGTATGAATTGAGCCAAAGTGATAATGTGCAACAAAAAAAAAGCGTCAATAAGTAATTCTATGCAGATATATTGTTATCTGAACGAATTTGAAATTTACGTCGCATCGTTTTTACGGTGCAACAAACGTCCTATCTCTTGTGCCTTGGCTTTGAATATCTTCGCGTCGATGTCCATGCGCGTCTCTCGAAAATATACGTATGTTTACTGTGCATATAGCTATCTCCTTATTTCTCGTAGTATGTTTATATATATATATATATATATATATCGCACGCACACGCAAAAACCTCGAAACATCGACGGACACACAAACACGAGGCACAACTTTACGATTCAGTTACAACGGTGAATACGTTAGATACAAAATAATCATGGTTCCAGGCGTTATTTGTTTACTTTCAGGCATCTTTATATGTTCTATGGTGACGTACGCGCAAGCGTCCATTTTATCCATCCGTATAATCTCGTCACGACGACTGCGTATTATTTCTCTTTCTATTTTCTCCTAAATTATTTTTGTTCAATTCTTCGTAATATAATCGAACGAATTTATTTCCGAAATGAAATTATTTTTGGCATTTCAATACTCTGCTGGTCAAAATGCCTAATTTCACTGCACGATTTTATAATCGCTAATAATTTCGAATATAATCCGTTAATTGTTGACACTTTTTTTTCTTCAGTAAACGCGACCGAGGCTGCGAAAGAAGAACGAAAAATTGTATTTTACGAATATCTTTCGACTTTCCACATATTTGAAAAAATATTTTTACAAACGCAGCTCTTCCGATACATCGATTATTCAATAAATAATTCTGATTCTTCGATTTTTATATGTTTTGTCGTAAAATATCGAATGGAAATTTGTGTTTTATTACTATTTTCGTTTCCTAACCCTACTTTATTCGAGACGAAATATTACGCGTCACTTTACTCTCATAAGTCAGTTGGAATTGCTCAGAGAAAATTTGAACAAGTTAAACAAATCGTAAATGCTAAAATATGCAAAAAAAACATGTAAATTTTTTTTTTTTATTTGAAATTCTTCGGCATTCTTAAATATTTTTTTTTTTTTACTGAACTCATAAATTGAGAAAACTAAAGGTACGATTTTTTTTATTTATTTCCTTTCTCATTGACGTAAAAAAGTTTTGTAAAATTGACTGGCTGGAAACGAGTGCGGAAATATTGAAATTTCGAAGAAAATATTTCGAGTCATCTTTTAACGGGTCCTTCAGACCCGGTTCGTAAGATTTGGGTTTTACTTCGAGAATCTATGAAACGAAGGTCAAAACAGAAGCTGTAATGAGTTTTTCGCATGGATATTTTCGATCCACCGTGATGATCGTACATCGAAGCGCAAATCGATGAGAAAAAAAAAAAAAAAAAACAAAAAAACCAAAAAAAATAAACGTGCTGCAATCGTAAGGATTTCTTAACGAATTTTCTTCTTCGAACAGAAAAGTCGGTAGCTAATGAGCCTCGTAAGAGGTCAAATGAAAAAAATCGCGGTCGTCTAATTCTATCGTAGCGAAATCACAACTTTTCATATATACATGTATAGAAGTGCAGGTTCATTCGTAACTGTGTTGTGTGTGCGTGTGTTGTATACTAGTATGTAAATGTTCGTTTGACCGAATAAACTATAATGGATCATGAATGATGAGTGGTGCACGCGGTCGAGGGGTTTTATATGTACTTATACGTAAGAAGAATTATTAGAGAGATGTGTGATACGAGCAAGGAGAGCGAACGAAGAGGAGAGTTCTCTAACGTTGAGCGTCTCGCTGGTCTCGTTCACTGGACTCAACCGCCTGTGCACGCAAATATATAGTACGTACCCCGTGGGCTGCTCCTTTCGCGTGGGTGAATGAACGCAGGGAGAAGAGAAAGAAAAATAAAGAATATAAGAAAGAGAGAAAGAGAGATAGCGAACAGACAGGCACAAAAACGGCAGGAAAGCCAAGTAAAAGCGAGAGGGACAAAAGAAAAAAAAAGAGGTGAATTTTGCGAGAACGAAACTACTTGAAATTTGTCTGGCGTTCGGACACGAAACGACAATGTTCACGAGCAAAACAAAAAAAACCATTTATGGAAATAGGGTTTTTACGTATCCCTTTATTCGATTCTGTTTTTCGTTTTCGTTTCGTCTAAACTCGCCGAGTGTATGAGAGAGTGATGTATTTGCACGCGTTTGTCAGCCAAATATTTTATTATATCGGAGAATGTCGATCGTTTTTACAAAATCGGTCAAAAAAAAATCTACGAAACTCTAAGAAAATTGTTCTTCACTCGTGAAAATTCTGAAAAGTAATTCCAAATATTTTTGCGACAAAAAATATCGATGAATTGTTCGACGAACCATTTATTTCCTGCAATTCTTTCATACTCTTGTCGTTGCTATTAAATTTTTCGTGAAATCTTGACAGTTGCTTAATTTTTATACATTTTTTCAAAGAACTTCGAAGTGCAGATATTTTCACGCGATTCAATGGTCGAACGAGCGACAAATATTATTTTGATAACTGTAAGGATTCTTCAATCGACTCTCCGTGTCCAAACGCACTAAAACGATAAGTCCGAAATAAAAATTTCTGTGCTTTGGCATGTCGCGTTTCTTCCAAATTCTTGCATCTCAAAAATAACCCATTGTTTTCGAATTTTATTTTTCATGCCGAGAAAAAATATTTTTTATGTTTAGAGACGAAAATTCTCGAAAAGCGGTGAATTGTCATTGAGATATTCAAAGTTCAAGTTGCAGAAGTTTCTGGCGCATCTGCACACGAAGGTTTAATAATAAAACTGTTGAAGGCGACACCAGAGACACTTGACCCTCGAGTTGACTTTCAAACAAAAAAAAAATGGACAATATCCCAAAAAATAAAAAAATGCCACGATATAATGTTCATGCTCGAGAGGTTAGGCCATGAAAATTCATTTATTTTACCCCACGGTTTCACGAACGATACAAATTTCTACGAAACGTATTCTTCGCACAAACATTTCTCTGAACATGTGCGTTCGAGGCTTGTAAACAAAGCAACGAATGGCAGTTTTGGAATTATAAAAGCATTGGATCATTTGATAGCGAAGATTTTTAAAAATGCGAAATAAAGGAACATGGTGACGGGACGAGGAGGAAGACTGGGCTTCGAAAGAAAACAAAGAGAGAAAATTAAAAAAAAAAAAAAAAAAAAACAGTATAGAACAGCAATCTTGTGTAGGAAGAAATAATAAAAAACGAAGGAAGGTCAGCGATGTTTTTTTTATCGCTTTTCCTTGTGTACGGCTGAGTGACATTTGCACGAAGGATTGAGAATCGAAATGTATAGACATATAGATAGCTAGCAAAATGAAAAAGGAAAAAGAAAAAAGAAAAGAAAAAAAAATGACGATATATATATATATATATATATAGCTCGATCGAGGACGAGATTCCTTGGTTGTGTCTGGGCAAGTGTGTGCGGAGAACAAAGGATGGACTTGACTGATTCGGTCGATGCGTGGAAAATGGAAGCAATACCGTGAATTCAAGATGAATATAGAAATTCGATTGAATTTAAGGCGACAGAGTAAAAAATAATGTGCACATAAACACAAAAACGTATTATAAATATCTATAAATATAAAAGCATATGTATATATATTGAGGTGTATATCCGGCAGGGTCGATAAACTCTTCTCGTCGATCGAATAAGTTGCCAACAGAGAGCCCAGAGAGCATAGAAAGAGAAAAAATTGAATAGGAAAAAAACAGGAAAGATCTTCACGTTGGTCCCGGGCTTGAGAGCGTCAGACGAAATAAACACAACGCACTGTTTCACAACATAAAAATGTTTTTTTTTTTTTTTTTTTTTTTTTCTCAAAAATAATACAGAAGTGTATAGTAATGAAATAAAGAGAAAAAATAAATAGTTGAGCTTGGGTTACGGAGTCGCGCGTGTGCATACGCTGAAAACAGGCTGAGAGAGCGAATCAGCTGTTCGGCCACGACGAATGACAACATTGGCAAGGGGGAACGGACAAAAAAACACATACGGGAGAAATATACAATGCCCAGACGACGACAACGACAACGACACAACGTGAAGTAAAAAAAAACACCGAGATTGTATTTAAAAAAAATGAGAGAAAAACAATGAGCTTTAACCCCGAATTTTTCTCGGTTCGCATGAAAATTACGACGTTTCAATCTTCTTGACCTACCTCGAGCCTCGTCCGCCCGGAGTGTATCATCCTTTTGCGTCGCGTTATTTTGCAAAATTTTTCGGGCTTGTTAGTCCCGCACAGAGTTTCGGACGAAATAATAATTGTGGGATTAAAAGGGAAAGCGGGAGAATGAGAAAGAGAGAGAAAACGTTTGAATTATAGTCTCTCCTTATACGTAATGTCTCGCGCGGGTTTCAATATATTTAGATATATGTATATACATATATACGTATGTTTATGCATATATATGTATATATATCTAATTTTTATTTATTATTATTTTATTATTTACGTGCTACAGAGCTCGCGAGAGAAATGGCCGAGAGCTACTGTCGCTTGGACGCTCGGTTCTATCCCGTCGCGACTGCGTTTTCCTTTGCCTCACACATATACGTGAACCCGTAATACACACACTATCAAACCTTGAGACAGAGACGGAAAATCGTCGAGTGGTAGAGGACTGAAAGAGTCGAAGAGAGGCCACCAGTTTGGTGTTTGTAGTAACGTGGTGGCCCTCGGGTGGGGGCATTCTTAAAGCTATTTTCACATTGGAAAAAATAACAATTTAAGGATATATATCAGAACATGGTACCAGATCGCGATCAGCTGCGCAATGTATACAAACAAAGTGAAATTCAAATAAATATTTATTCGAACGAATAAAAATCTTTTGGATTTTAAACACTGTCATTTGTTTGATATTTTTGATAACTAATCTCTTCGATATTTTTTTTATTCGAATTATATGATACTTTGATGTTTTATATAAACTTTGATGTTTTTTTTTTTTTTTTTTATCTTTCATGGATTGATGAAATTTTTTACAAAATATGATGATGATTCGATGATTTCTAATTTGTAATGTCAATAAACCTTCAATGTGGCATGAATTTGCAACGAAATTTTTATTGATATCGTGATAAAAAAATTGACAATAAATAATTAAATAACTGTTTAACATATTATCCTGGATAACGATACGTCGAGGTTATTTATTGTATGGCTTCAATCGATTTTGACTGACATTTAGTTCAAAATTTCGTCACCAGGGAGCGCGGATTCAACACTTTCCAATCGCTGTGAACGCACCTTCAGTATTCTCGTCTAAAACACACTTATATTTTCATTGGTCGACCGACTTTGACTTGGCGACAGCACGGCCAATCACGTGCCTATCCGCTCATTGTTTACACCCCGACCATTGGCCGGATAAGCCAGGTTTGTATTTTCTTTTTTTGCTTTCTTCACTTCTCAAGCATGGTGTGCACGCGAGATTGTATAGTAAATATGTGCGTCGCGTATTTTGCCAGGAATTTAACCATGTTTTTACCGTCATAATACCGCTTTTCAATGGACAATTGGGAATGATCTTTTCGCTACATCAATATAACTCTATCGCATATTTTTCAACGATGAATCGTTGTTTTTTTTTTTTTTCAGTCGAATGTAACTGACCAGTGCGCAATTGGAAATGATAACATTTTTACAAAAACAGAATATCCCTTCTTGTCAGGTGTGAATGACCGATCGTTTTTTTTTTTTCTCAGTAACGGTGTATTTTTTCAATAAAAGAAAATCGTGTTGATTATTCGTGCAACTCGATTGGAGTACTTTATCATAATTGGCAGAAAAAAACATGACCTGAGGACGTCATTAAATTATTGAATTTTCAACGGAATATATCGGAACCGGTTTTTCTTTTAATGAACTCACGCATATTACAATTTTCTTCTTATCCTCGAACACGATGCTTCGTAAATTGTACGTGCGTTGATTCTACTTGCCAAATCGACCAGAATCGACTGAACGCTAGCGAATTCTGACGGATGAAAAGTCAAGCTTTTACAAAATTTACTCACGGCAAATAAATTAAATCCCATTTTTATCGACCAGAATTCGAAATTTCATTTATTTGCGTTGAGACTCCGACGCTCGCCTATTTATCGACCGTACAGTATTTCCCACTCAGTCGATAAAAACGAATCGATGTATTCACCGCGCGGTTGCACATTTCGCCACTTTTTCCAGTCCAATATTTCAATAATTAGAATCGTTGCCAGGAAAAAAGTGCAACCACAAGTTCATTCGCATACATCAATTCGAATAAACCAGCGAAAGGTCTACGTCAACAAGTTGCAGGTTATAATTGGAACTTCGATCAAAACTTGTTTATCAATATGTCAAGTGTAATGATGAATAAAGCTCTACATTTACGAGTATTGCGACATTTTTTTGAGGTTAGCGAACAGCTATTTATGTGGAATGCTTACGGACAAAGAAAAATCAACAGATCGATAACGAACGTATACAAACTCGATTGTGAAAACTTCAGATGACTTCACGAAGTTTTTAAATATATAATCATGTTTATTTTTCCATTTAAATTGAGCAGCTCAAGCGAGTCGCTGCGTAATAGCAAAAAACAATGAAATTTCTCCATCGACAAAAGTGACGTTTTCGCCGGAGGGTGGATGAAAAGTTTTTAATTTTTTTAAGTATGGCTTTGACAAAGGGAAACTATTGTTCGAGCCTCAATAAACGTTGGAGAAAATGTCAATTGATAATTATAAATATTTTCTAATATTCGTTTAAATTTCATCAATCGCTAGGGAATTGTTTGGTCAATTTTGGGAAAATGTCCGCACCAGTTCAAGAAATAATATTTTAATTTCAATTCATAGAAATTTGATGAGATATTCCTACAAGAAAAAAAGGAAAGCAAAATTAAATTAATTATCAAGATGCGAATGAACTTTTTTTCTTTATACTTTTTTTTCCCCCCCCCGAGTTCGAATGTAATGAACAGCATCAGCGTGTTTGTAAAATACATTTGTCAATACTTATCACCATAAATTGGATCATCTTGATCGTAACTCGAAGCCGATTAATTGTGATATTAGAATTTGATCAATTATCAATTAATCATTTGCTAGCAGTGACAACGTCTCGATTACAAAATCTATCTTAGAGCTTCGATAGTATTCGATTGGAACGTATTTCGAATGAATCAGCATATAAGGATATTCGCAAACCAATATAAGCATATCCCCAAATCCTGTGACGATATTCACAAAAATTCTAAGCGACTGTTCTCTTGATATTTTCATTTGAATCTCATAGATTTTGATAATTAAGCCGCGATTAAGGAGTTTCGGTACAGGCGATACAATGTTGCCATGCTAAACCATGTTAAAAACACAAAAAATTTCAAAATGTTAAGAATTTTATAAAATTTGATGAACATATTCTTTAGTGCCAAATTTGACAATACAAATTTTTTCAGATTTTTCTTCTACACAGTTATCGAGTAATTGAAGACTAAAGTTCACGTGTATAAGCATAGCGTTTCCATATATATAGGTATACACTTCGGGCATAAGAAATCTGCTTCAATGCATAATTACTCGATAGCTAAGTAGAAGAAAATTTTGAAAAAATTTGTGTTTTCGTACTTGATTTTGAAGAACATTATCACCAAATTTCATTAATTTCTTAAAATTTTGCCTTTTGTACCGAAACTCCTTAATTGACCAAACAAAATCTCGAGTTCAAATTACTTCTTCGAAATAATATTTTTCGTTAAAAAATCAAATCACACCAGACGATTATCTTCTAACGAAAAGCTGCAACCGATCGCCGCAAAACCCCATTTACTGAATGGGTTTATGGCGGTGTTTTTTTTTTTTCAACAAAATATTCCACTTTTTGACCGGATACAAACGTTCACGGGGTGCCTAATACTTTTGCCCAAAGCTGCTACTTGTTTTCAGCTCAAATGCCAAATAATGCAATGTCAAGTCAAACAATTAATCCTTCGTGACTAAAAAAATCTTTTCTCAAATACAGTCAAAATATTTTTTTGAAGCTTTTTTTTTAGATCCGTGCAGTTTCAAAATTTTCATGAAAAAAAAAAAAAAAAAAAAAAATCATTCATGGCGATATTTAAACACGATTTTCTGAGACTCGGTTTGCACACAACCGATGAATTTGTATGTTTGCGTAAGAAGAGTTCAAATAAAAAGAGACAACAAGACTGGAGCTCTTTATAATATTTGTATTAGGAAACATGAATAAATAAGAATAAAAGTAATTGTACATCAGGCAGCTTAATTCTGTTGTTAGAAGCATGGAAATATGGAAAGCAAACAATTTGAGTTTAATTTATCGAGCATAAACAGTAAATTTGGATTCTCGTTCAGTCGTTGTTGAAAACAAGAAACAGTACTATGAGCGTGTGATTTATGCTTGAATCAGAGACTGTTGTAAATCGTTGCAAACTGTTATCATTAAAAAAAAAAAAAATATTAAAACTGTTTAATAATGATTTCCTGTTCGTCGCTTGGAAGATCTCTGTCACAATCGCGATTTTTTTGTGGATGATGTTTGCACTGATTGAGGAGCAGTGCACTTTTAAGTATATATATATCTTCTTCGCGTGTATCATTTTTTTAACATTGAAGAATAATAATATTAAATAGATTTAGCCTTGGAACATTGATCGAGGAACTTGAAGATCGTCGACCGACGGTTTGTATGCACGAGCAATATGAACGTTACCAGACGACAAGAATTTTCATTAATTTTCGAAATTTCAACGTAGATCGAAATGATCTATTATTCATTCGCGATTACATCTGGCAATGAAAATACATCACTCGCGATATCTACGAGCAGCGAAATATATGTTGAAAAGAAATTAAAAAAAAAAAAAATGGATTCCCCAGAGCAATTCATACGTTGAGAACGAGAACTTACATCCAGCTGCTTTATAAATATCAATGACGATTCGATGCTTCCGATATCGGAGGTAAAAATCGTGTTGTAACATTTTCGAGCTTCGTGATAAGGATATACGGTCTGCAGCAAAAATATCGTTGCCGAGGATAATCGTATCGTTTTACGTTTTACGTTTATTTGTGATAGATCTTATGCTGGTCGATTTCATTCGAAAATCATGCTGAATTTTTCGCGGCGCATTAATCCATCGTATCTATACGAGGAAAAATATCAGTACGTTCGTTTCAACGGCTTAAATATATATGAAAAATTATCGAAAAGTCGTAATAACAATTGAGATCGAGTCTTATTAAAAATAATAAATTTTGTGCAAGATTTCATTTCAATTTTGAGGGGTCAATCTCGTTTGAGTCATTTCTTATTTTTACTTATTTTAACTTTGTTCTCTAACTCTGTATTCAGATGAAAAATTTATTGGTCCTTGAAAACGTGTACGAATTTTACAAACAAGAAAAAAAGATCGACAACTTTAGATAGGTTTCGTCCTTTCGATCGTTTGAGTCGAAATTTCGTGCAGTTTTTCGCAGGTGACGGGAAGCGTAAAACGCCGGAGAAACCTCGCGAGAACATCGATAAACGAAGTTTAGATTTCCGGTACAAAACTGAGATGAATCTTTTGCCAAAAATGTTGTTGATTTTCTTGAAAGAATTAGTGAACACGAGCAAGAAATACACTCGAACGAATACTAGATGAGCTCATAAATGTTGTTTTGAAAATTACGTATGAAAATGACATTCTAGACGACGATTCGACCTTGAGGCGATGAAAAAATGAACAACTATACCGTTTGTGTGTTTCTTAAATCCAGCTTCTTGTCAAGTAGCATAAACCCGAGAAAAAAAGCTTGGTGGAATACCTCCGATTGTATTATCTGGAAATGGCGTGTTCGTGAAAGGAGTTTTATTTTTCTTTTTCTTTCTTTTTATTGTTTTTTTTATAATCTACCAGTGCGATTTGAAGAAACTGTCACGACGATACTGGTTTAATAACGGTAGATCATTGATCTGGATTTCCTGTGACGTAGTATCAAATGCACTGATGATGATAAGGCTTCATTAAAAATTCTGAGAAAATTCCATCGTTGTTTGTGTTTGCACAAGGTTTCAACTCGGGAGTCTCGATGTATCGGTATCGTCGACCACATTTGTAACGACCGAAAGCAACCCCTCCATATTGATGTATTTTCCTATAGCAAAGCCACTTTGACGTTGGAGATATGATAATCATTTTATTATTTAGTGATAAGGCAAACCATCTTTATAAAAGACACTGTACCCAACTAGGATTCATCAGTTAACAACGAAATATTTAGTTGAAACGGTCTATTTAAAATAAAACATTTCGTACTGTGTCTTATAATCGCACGATAAAACGAAGAAAAATGAGAAGTAAGTATCAGTGAAAAGATTTTCTGCGAATATAAGACGCGAAAGTCCAACAAGTTTGAAATTTTCGGAGATTAAAATTATCGTCGATATCATCAGAGATAATCAGTGTTGCAAGGTTGACCGTGATCATCGAATTCGTTACCGATAAACGAGAATATACCTTTCGTGTTTATTCTCCAATGTCTAAATTGATTAAAATTCATTTCCGGCGACGATTCCACGTCGATTTCTACATTTTTTAGATGATTGGCGTGATCAAGTTTTAAGTACATTGGTGAAGGATGTCACTCGGACTTTTATCCTTGCATCGATGAACCACTAATGTAGTAGAAAGATTTTTGGACCATTGGGATCGTTTCCAGTTTGTGTAGTTCGGAAATTCTGAGTGCGATCTAAGAGTTCTTATTCGTTCCCCTAATTTTGTGTCTTATGTTTAAATGAATATCATAATTTTTCATCGCGTCGTCGCGAGCATCTGCCAGAAAAACATTTAGAAAAAATCATAGTTACCCAATAATTTGAATTGAAATGAATTAAAAATGCTGGAAGACGTTTAAATCGTTAAAATTCTTAATCTTCTATTTTTTCATGAATATTTTGCATTCATGTGAAATATTGAAAAAGTGAAAACATATTTTTTGCTCGTATCATTGCTGCGACTCAATCAGTTATCGATTTTGCGAGATTTCTTTTATTTTTTCATCGCACAAACTTTTCAAATTAATGTTGAATAATTTTGACAGTTCACGAACTAATAATAGCCTGAACATTGAGTTCTTGCATCATAACTTTCGAGAATACCTGAAAAAAGGTATGATTTAGTGATGATACACAGGCAAAATATAAAACGTGCTTGTCACCTTGGCACTCGATAGACGTTTACTTTATCGAATGAATCAATAAAAACTGGGTAGACGATAGTTACCTGGGTAACGAGATTTTTCTGACAACGGTGCCTGAAACCTTTTTTTGTACGAAAAATTGGTGACTTTGTCAATGCTAAGGAAACACAGATGACAAAGCGATGAGCTTGAAGATTACATTCCGATGGGGACGATTCGACTACAAGTTGACCGACAGCCATTCGCGACCCCTTAAATTAATTCAATGTGATGTCATTTTTGTTATCCGCTATAGGAAATTCGACGTATGCCACTTTGGTGGCAACGACACTGGTAATGGCAATGGTATCTGGAATCGAGGGCACGAATCACAAAGCAGCACCGAAATGCCCAAAGCAGGATCCTCTTGACAGAACAATACATTTGCCGCATGAATCAGATTGTACTAAATTCTATAAATGCTTTCATGGCACACCAATCCTCTTTCAATGCCCTTTTATGGATCTTCATGGCAACAGGTTGCACTTCAACCCTGAATTGGAAGTATGCGATTGGCCAGAACATGCTGGTTGCATTACTGGAAACAAATCAACAACAGGTACGATACTCCATCAAGCTTAATAAAAGCGTGCCATCTACCTGTGGATAATCGCGAATTAGGCGATTAGTAAAAGAACAAACTTTACATTTTAGCTCTTAAGCCTAATTGGAGGTTTTCTTTAAAGAGATTCTTTGCAATCATTTTTCGAAGAATCAGAATAGCAAGAATAAATAAAGATTTTTCGGATTCTGTGTACCGTTGGATACGAGTAAGCCAATGAAAGAGAAATAATAAGTTGATTTACTTTCTACAGTAGACGGTGCCAGCACGCAGTCAACTCCGATCCAGACTGAAGAGACGATTTCAGTGACGAGTAACGATGCGAAACCACCAAGCACGACTACGAGCCTCCCCGGAACTAACATTCCTCACGAGAACAACTGCAGTCGTTATTACGAAGTAGCTAATGGTCAAAGGAAAGTAAAAGAATGTCCGCCAGGTCAACATTTCAGTCCAACGTGGTTAACTTGCATGCGAGCTGAGGATGCTGGTTGCGAGTGGACGACCGTCGCCCTCCAGACGACAGCCGCAACCAATCCATCTTGTGGCCGTGCCTGCGGTGACATAAATGACGGATGGTTGATTCCGCACGAATGTTCGTGTGACAAATATTACCAATGTTCAAACGGCGATTTGATTCGCCGTCAATGCTCCGATGGTCTTCATTTTAATCCAAAAACATACAGTTGTGATTACCCTAATTCAGCGGGTTGCGAAATACCGACACCCAGTTCCACTGTGATCATACCAACAACCGGCATCATTCCGTCGGAATGCCCGCCCGAGAATACTGGTCATACCGTTCAAATACCTCATCCAACCAACTGCTCACTCTTCTACAAATGTGATAACGGTGAGAAGCATCTGGCCGAATGTCCCGACGGCCTTTATTTCAATCCCAACATACAAATGTGCGATTGGCCAGATGTTGCTGGATGTACAGCTACATCCGAGACCACAGGAAGCACTGATATTTCCACCTCGGCCGCCACAACATCGATGACGTCTACCGAAACCTCTTCCACGGTCACCGCTTCTACGAGCACCCCTAGTGAGAGTCCCTCAACGAGCGATGCGCCCACTGAGTGTCCTGCTGGTAATTCAGAACCTCCGGTTACCTTGCCCCATCCGTACAATTGTTCCCTATACTATACGTGCAAAGATGGAGAGAAAGTTATTCAATCTTGTCCATCTGGCTTAGACTTTAATCCCAGTAAACAAAAGTGTGATTGGCCCGATATAGCCGGCTGTGTTCCATTGACGACAGAGGCACCTTCGACCACTCCCGAATTATCGACTAGCACAGAACAGAAGCCCAGCTCTTCCGAAGAGCCTACCGCAACACCAGAAACTACCGAAAGCTCATCGACGACCCAAAGATCTACTAGTACCGAACCGTCGAGTACATCAAAAGCGTCAAGTCCATCAGAAGCGTCAAGTCCATCAGAAGCGTCAAGTCCATCAGAAATGACAAGTACATCAGATGTGACAAATACATCAGAAGTGACAAGTACACCAGAAGTAACTAGTGCAGATACGACGCAGGATAAAACGACGGTAAATTGGACGCCTTCTTCAACCGAATCGGTGAATTCAACATCGGCGAATCCAGATGCCAGCTGCCCACCGGAAATGGATGGACATCAAATTTCTCATGAGACCAACTGTTCTCTCTTTTACGAGTGTAAAGAAGGTCAGAAAATATTGAGGGAATGTACACCAGGACTGCACTTCAATTCGGTTTTGGAACTTTGCGTTTGGCCAGCAAATGCAGGCTGTGAATCGACCACAACTTCACCGGAGAGCTCATCGACGTCAGCCGATGAAAACTCGACCGAAAAACCACTCTCGTCGCCCTCCGTTGCGTCATCTAGTCCAGCACCAGTTACCGATGCGACGGTAGATCCCGGAAGTGGAAGTTGCATTGGCACGTGTCCCATGCCGGATCCTCAGGATTATACAGTCATGTTGACGCATAAGGATTGCACTAAATTCTGCAAGTGCAGTAACGGCAGACCTTACGTTTATGATTGCCCTGCTGGTCTCCACTTTAGTCCGTCGAAATTGGTATGTGATTATCCAAAAGATGCTCAATGTGTAAATCAAGGTGGATATGGACAGTCTGAAAATGATGCGACATAGAAATATTGATTGGCAATAAGAATGAGTCCTTTATTTATCTTATAAAGAACTTATTGAAGAGGACTGAAGGATAAATGGATGAAATTAAGCGAATATTTCGGAGCGTCTGATGCAGTGGACATTTCAACGGAACGATGAATATACACAAAGCTGATTATCCTTTTCAACCGCTATATCTCGACGAGAATTCAAATGAAATCTTATCAAAGGATTTTGTAACATGATAGAAAGTTGTGTGAGTGTCTTTGTTTACAGGATTCATGGACACATTGTTCGTGTCTATTATACTGCCATTAAATATGGTTTCAGAGGGGCAATTGTCTTGCAAACATTTGTAACGGACGTAAGGAAAATATAAAAATATCTTTGTTGTGAATTTTTTCTTCAGTTGTACAGTTATTATTACCTGTTCCTTGAAATTGTTTGACACAGTGAAAAAATGCATAATAAATTTAAACTCTGGGATCGCATCGTTCAGAAGAGATAGAATGATCATTATTGCCCGGGTTTATTGATCAGTTTGTGAATTCGGTAGGGAAATTATCTGAGTTGAATAGCGCGAATAGCATGAATAGATCCGAGTCACTAAAAGCTCAAAGATCTTCTACAGTTCTTGTAGCGTCTGTGATTTGTTTTTTTGTATTAACAACTTTATTCGGAGATTAATTCACTCGCCAATTCGAAATTTCGAATCAACGTACCAATACAACATATCGATACAAAAATTTATATACGTAATTCGATTGACAACTTCTTCCCTGTGTGCTTCGGGGAATTCATCCCAGATGGCATAGTTTTGAACGAAGTACTTCCAGGTGGAAGATCAATTAATGTTTACGACAAGTAACCTGCCAGTGTTTTTTTTTTTTTTTCACGTTAACATTCTTATAACCATTATTTATATTCCTTTACATAAAACATGGAAGCTTACGCGCTTCTCCGGTGTGTACTATCTGTAATTCTTCGAAGCTCCATTGATCTTCAAACCGTTGAATCTTCCAACGGTATATCTTCGTTGTTGGTACAAAATTGCGGCTGTTGAACGATATTTCCTGTATGAAGTTACGTGGTATTGCAGTATCACTGACTATGTGTAATTGACAATGCGACAACTCATTTCAGTCCAAAGATTTTTTTTAAACTATTCTTTCAGTCGATCCTCTCACATATCTTAGACCCGAGGAATGTTTCCATATTCTTCTGAGTTTCGCATACCCTGCAATTACTAAAATGGCGGATCACACCGAGCACCCCTGCTCATCATTTCAGTTGGAAATCCAGATTAACTAGTAATATTAATATCAAATCAAAAATGTCATGTAAAATAGTCAAAGTTCAATAAAAATTTTATATTTTTTCGTAAATTACGTTTTTAGAAGCTGATTGCGGTTCTTCTGGCCTCCTACATCCCAGTCAGTTTGTATATAATGAAATGTTCATTCCAAAACTTCAGGCTTGTCTTCCAGTCGATGAGGCTTCCTCGTGCGCTTTCGTAACTTATACAAATGTCCCGTTATTCCACCACGCTTTCCAAACCTGTGGTGCACATAGGATATTTCAAAAATCTATACTTACCAATAAGTTTCATCTATTTTTTTTCAATTCAATACAGTGGTAACTGTATCAGTGCCTAAGAAAAATGTGCCAAAGGTTTCGCATTCAATTGGTTTCTTTTTGATCAATAAAATATATTATTTTTCTTCAGTGAATCACTATTTCAATCTTTTTCGATACGATATCACTTCCATACAATGTAGAAGCGATATTATGATGCTTGAAATCGATTAATAGATACTAGAAATCACAGGCGTTTCATCGCTAAAATTTTTCTTGTCGAAATTCAATGAGTCAGTTCAAAGATCAAACTTGAACACGTGCTGCTCGATCACTTTTTAACTGCGATGATCAAATTTTTCTTTGAGTAAGCTTTATAATTAAAACGCGTATTCAAAGTTGTGATACTTCGAAATTCTAATGAAAATATTGAAAATACTTTTTGTTAACTCAATGTCAAAGCGTTTAGTGTTTTTTTTTCTTTTCATTTTTTATATTTCTTTTTTGTGCAACTTCTTTTGATGATATTGAACTTGGAAACGTTGGAACCGATTTATACGCTTTAATTATTTTTTCGTAATGTTTGCTGGATAATACGAAGAAAATGGTGCAGAATTTTGAATCCAAATCAATTGATTTATTTGACTGAGATTACATAAGTAAATGGCGGCTTACCTAACTTTAGAGGTAGTCTTGTATAAATCTCTAACAATGTCAATGTATTGATCCATCGTGTTGGCTCTTATCCATTCTCTTTCAATTGGACCGTCGTCCATATAATCTTGGCCATATACCAAAGTAACCCTGAAGACTAACGAGAGTAGTAGAATCCACGTGATCACGATCGCACAGAACTTGGTCTCCATTATCTATTGTTATTCTATAACAGAAAGAGTTTCAAGTATTTTAAAAACTAGCAAGTTTTTGAGTGTTAAGAAAAAAATGTATTGACAATGAATGCAGCATACCCTCATGACGATATTCCCTTTTCAATTGGGAGTAATTTGGAAGAAAATGGACGAAACGGAAAAACTGATATTTACCGATGAAAGAAAAAAGAAACCTGCGAGTACTTAGATCCAACGGGACCGTTGACGTCCGGAGCCAAGCGAGTGCCAAGTAAGTTAAATTCATTTTCGTAATAAAAATTTGCAAAACTCGAAAGCGAGTTAAAAAATATAACAGGTAAAAAGAAGTTCGTCTGTACCGGACTCTTCAAACGCTTTGAAAGTAAAAAGTAAAGAGTAATCTTCAAAATTGGATGCGATAAATGGTCACAGGAGGGAACAATATGATTTGAAAGAAATATAAGAATTATCTAACTTCGAAAGAAACGATAACGGCTAAGAACACGGGTCGGTATTGGTGTCCAATGGCTCAACGTCATCACGCTAAATTTGACATAGGCGATAACAAGAAGAGACCATGTGAAATATATACGTTTGGTACGGATCTTGTTAGATTATCCACGAAATAATAGATAAGCTCTGAACTTTAGGTATATAAATGAATAGATTCCGGTGAAAATCCACGTATTCGCTATAGGACAGATCCAATAGGCTTTTACGCTTCTTTCTGCTGGCAAGAGTGCCGCAATGGCATGTACTTCATGTAAGTAAATGTTGCTTCATCCAATTGTTACATTACCCGAAATTTTGTAGAATATCTTCTATAAAATATATTTATGTATTTCCATTTGTTAATTAAAACAGTTGCAAATTCGATGCTGTCCACCGCTGTGGTGGTTGGATTGCTACTGGTCGTAGTAGCCGATGCCGTTCCTGCGAAATGCCCGAAATACCTGCCACCGAATGAAATCGTACAAATTCCACACGAATATGATTGTACGAAATATTACATATGTTTGGATAACGAAAAAAAAATGCTGAAAGAGTGTCCTCTCATCGACGGTGATAGGCTTTTTTTCAATCCAAAACTTCAAGTGTGTGATTGGCCGTCGGAGACGGGCTGTGATTTACCGCTGCCTTTACGGACTCTTAAAAAGAGAGCGTGTGAGCACGGACCCATACCGACCGAGTGTCCAAAAGTCGATTCAAAAAGCAGAACTGTCCATCTTGCTTACGATGGGGATTGTACAAAATTCTACAAGTGTCTTGAGGGCTCGAAACTTCTGATGTCATGTCCGAGCGACCAAAACGGTGACAAGCTGTATTTCAATCCTTGTGAACAGGTGTGTGATTGGCGGTCCAATGTCGTTTGTACCTACGAGAATGAGCTGAAAGCCCTGAGCGTTGGATTATCTGCATTGGAAGACGATTATCCAACGGAGTGTCCGAAAAAAGATCCAAAGAATGAAACCATATTGCTCCCCTATGAAGGTGATTGTTCCAAGTACTATTACTGTAGTCATGGAAAGAAATATCCTATGGATTGTCCTGTCTACAACGAAGACGGTGCAAAGCTACACTTTAATCCAAAAATTCATCAATGTGATTGGCCAGAAAATGTTGATTGCCCTCAAGATGAATTACTTCCAAACCATAAGACATCTGAACCCCAAACTAGTCTTCCAACCAAGTGTCCAAAGTATGATTCGATAAATGAGACCGTTTTACTGCCTCATGAACGAGATTGCACCAAGTTTTATATGTGCTCGCATGGAAAAAAAGTTCCAAAACAATGTCCAGAAATGGATGATGAGGGTAATCGACTTTATTTCAACTTTGAAAAGCAAATTTGCGACTGGAACGTTGATTGCAAGCTGCCTGAACCTGAAATAAGAGCGACACCGATAAGAGACCGGATATTGCCAGTCCCGACCGAGTGTCCTGCACAAGATTCACCAAACTGCACTGTCCATATCGCGCATGAATGGGACTGTACTAAATTCTACAAGTGCGACCGAGGAACAAAAGTTTTGCAAAGTTGTCCCGATGGATTGCATTTCAACAAGTACGAACAAGTGTGTGATTGGCCGTGGAGGGCTGGCTGCGATTCGGACTTTACGACGCTACTTCCCCCAATCACATCTACATCCACGCGACGTCCAACCACTACGACAACTACTCCTCGACCCACTCGACGTCCAACCACTACAACAACTACTCCTCGACCCACTCGACGTCCAACCACTACAACAACTACTCCTCGACCCACTCGACCTCCAACTACTACGACAACTACTCCTCGACCCACTCGACCTCCAACTACTACGACAACTACTCCTCGACCCACTCGACCTCCAACCACTACGACAACTACACATCGACCTACCAACCCTCCACATACCACACCGGATCCTGGAGTCAATGGTTGCGTGGGAACGTGTCCTGATTCCGAAAACCCAAACGAAATCGCTGTTTTACCACACGAAGATTGTAGAAAATGGTGCAGTTGCGAAAAAAATGGAGAAAAGGTATGGCCGTGCCCCGGAAACTTGTACTTCAGTCCAACTCTTAAGAAGTGCACCAGTCCTGAGATTTCTGGATGTAACGGTCAAAGGCATCCCTCTCACAACTCACAAGGAGCCAATAATGATGAAGCCCTCATGAACATTTTGGGTTACAACCGACGTTTTGTCTGGTAGAATGACATTTCGAATTTAATTATTTGTACGCACGAAGTATCTTGAATGAAAATAAATATTCATCCGTCATCAAATCCAGTGACCATTAAAATTTGTTAGTATTTTTTTTTTCGAATAAAAAGTCTGTATTTGCTCTGTGGCCATGTATTTAAAAATTCAGCATCTCCGATCAACATACCAGAAAAACGAATGGATATTTTATCGTATGGGATGGTCAAGTTTTTAAGATAACAAAGATTACGGAGCCTACAAATTGCTTTTCATCGTAAGAGATGTTATCCAAGGTGGCCTCTAGTCGCTCACTTCCAATTCAAAATAACAATACAGCAACGTATATGTCCCTTCAGCATTATCTCAGTTTTTCTGTTATCATACTGTTCAATCAATCGTGAACGAAATGCATTATTTACTTTAGGAACAATCAATCCGCAATGGTTAGGCGATCGTCGTTTGTCGAGGGTTTTTTTAACTCTGTAATATTATTAATGCGACGTTGAAATGTAATCCTATAAATAAACGATAGTAAAGAATATTACGAAAATGAAATTCGTTCAATCCTCCTAATATTCAACTGTTTCGTCGTATAATCAATAGATCCAGGGCCACCCAATTTCACTTCTAAATTTCATGGTCGAAGGTCCAGGGATAAAGAAAGATGAGTTTATCCGCTAGTGACATCAGCTTCGATATCGATTCCATAATTGAACTTACGCAAGTGTTTACGAAGCAAAATTTTTTTTCATATTTTTTTTGACATTTTAACAGCTTACGCCTATTCTTTTTACATTTTCAAGTGAGATTACATACTGTTTAGAAAAAAAATATCATGTTAATATGGGAAAGTTGAAAGACTATAATTTTGAGTACTTTTGATTTAAACCGAGTTCGTAAATCTGTAGAAGCGAAAGTTTTTAATTGAACACAAAGTGGTGAAAAACAATTAGCGATGATAAATTTCTTTTTCATTTTGCCGTATCTGCCGATCCCTTTTTGGAATTCGGAATGGTTGAAATTTATGATCAATTTTAACGATAAAGAAACCGGAAAAAAGAATTTTGCTGAGTTCATATCTCACCCAATTTCGAAAAAGTGAGAAGCAGATTGGCGAAGGCTCAAAGTCCAACGATAACCCCTGTCATATCGTAAGGATTTATAGATCATTTTCACGCTTGAAATCACTACAAATATTATAGTCATGAAGCCAGAGAAAATCAGTATGATAAGCGGAAAAATTACAGAAAAAAAAAAAAAAAAAAAAAAAAACATTTTCAAAGCACTAACGGAATAACAGAAGTAATAGGTTGCAGCAAGAAAGTTTTCGTTCGCAGCTTATTTCTATTAAAATATTGAATTATTAAGAAATTTCTGAATCTCATTTCGCAAGAAATGATACCGACTAAGTGCGCGAATTAATTTCAATGGCTAAATGCAGTCGCGCAAAATCTTGATAATCACGATAAGAAGGAGGGGTAATGCGAAATGTACAAGTTGACTCAGGATCTTTTTAGATTATCCGTGAAATTAGAGATAAGCTTACGATAGAAAGTGTATAAAAGAATCGAACCGGGGAGTAATTCATGCATTCGTTATCGAAAAGTTTGATTAAGCTAAACCACATTTTTTTTTTTCTAACGGCAAGAGTGCCACGATGGCACGTATTTCACGTGAGTAAATATTTTTACGAGCGATTGTTGAATCAGCATAGATCTTGTACAATGTTCGATGTAAACTAATTGGATTGTTTTTTCTTTCGCATCTGAACAGTGGTGAATGTAGTGCTGTCCAGCGCATTTGTTGTTGGTTTGGCAGTATTCGTAATAGCGGACGGAGCTGACGTAGTTAGCTCAAAATGCCCAAAGAACGCCCTACGGAATGAAACCGTACAAATTCCACACGAGACTGATTGTACGAAATATTATATTTGTTTGGGTAATACTAAAGTGCCGATGGAGTGTCCTTTCATGGATGGCGACGGTAACAGGCTTTACTTCAACCCTGATCTCGGCATATGTGATTGGCCTTGGGAGTCCGGCTGTAATTTACCGCAGCCCATAAGGACTATTAAAAAAACATCGTATGAGCGCGAACAGAGTGAGATTAAATATGGGAAACGGAATGAATTAATATTGAAAAAACAATTGGCACAAGCTAGTCTTCCAACCAAGTGTCCAAAGTATGATTCGATAAATGAGACCGTATTACTGCCTCACGAACGGGATTGCACCAAGTTTTATATGTGCTCGCATGGAAAAAAAGTTCCAAAACAATGTCCAGAAATGGATGATGAGGGTAATCGACTTCATTTCAACTTTGAAAAGCAAATTTGCGACTGGCCATTTAACGTCAACTGCAAACTGCCTGAACCTCGAATGAGAGCTGGATTGATGAAAAAAATATTACCAGTTCCAACCCATTGCCCTGCAAAAGATTCACCGGACTACACCGTGCATATCGCCCACGAGTGGGACTGTACGAAATTCTACAAGTGCTTGGGAGGATATCCATACTTGATGGAATGCCCTGAGATTCCTGGCACCCATCAGAGATTACATTTCAACAAGGTCGAACAAGTGTGCGATTGGCCATCAGGCGCTGGCTGCGATTCGGACGTACCCACCCGACCTCCTCCAACTCGTCCCCCACCCACCAGACCTCCGCCAACTCGTCCACCTCCAACGCGTCCACCTCCAACTCGTCCACCTCCAACTCGTCCACCTCCAACTCGTCCACCTCCAACTCGTCCACCTCCAACTCGTCCACCTCCAACTCGTCCACCTCCAACCCCCAATCCTGGAATCGAAGGCTGCTTAGAAACCTGTCCGAATAACGACCCTCCGAACTGGATTACGGCCTTACCACACGCCGATTGCAGGAAATGGTGCAGATGCGAAAATCACATAGTGAGGGTTTGGCCCTGTCCCGGCAACCTGCATTTCAGTCCGAAACTTAGAAAATGCACGAGCCCTGAACTTGCAGGATGTGAATCAAGGTATCATTACAGTTCGCAGGAAACTAATGACGACGATGAAGCACTCAAGAACGTTTTGGGTTACAACGAACACTTTGAGTGGTAACATAACATTTTCGATCACTTTTTTTTTCTATGTACGGAGTAAGTTAAGCAGAAAGATATTTATATGGATCGAAACGAGCCTCAAAAATCGTAAGAGCTTATTAGCAATTGTTTTCAACCCCAAATCTGTATTTCTTCATGACGATCGTACGGATCAAGATTTTGCATCGTTGATTAATTTGCCAGAAAAATGTATGGAAGTTTCACGAACGGGGGTATCAAGGGTTTGAGTTAACAATTTTAAGCAATCGAAAAGTCGACATACCAGTTGCATTCTAACCGCTGATAGCCCTAGTCACTGAACAACGTACCTGTTTCTTCTGCATCATCTTTGTCGTCCTGCGTCGTCTTATTTTTCAAGTAAATCCGGCAGAAATGTGTCAGCAAGTTCGCTTATTCTCAATATCCCTTTACATTTATAATTTTGCCATAGCAGAGTATTGTGAAAATAAGAAATTAATGTATGTACGCACGCTCCAATGTTTCGACGATTTCTCGTTCAACGAATAATTGTAACTTTATGAATAAAAGAATGCTAGAAATATTTATGGAAATAAAACTATTTTTGTATTTTATATATTCTCAGCCCACACACTAGCTTTGAAACTAACTGCTTTTAGATGGAAACTGAAACCAGGAAATTTTCATCGGCATCTTTTCTCGCAATTTTCGAATATTTGGACAAAAATCAGAAAAATTATGTTCACTCTTTACAAGCAAGAAAATGTACAAGCGACGATCAGTGTCGTCATTGAACAGTTTTTGTTTGCATCATAAAGTGTATATGCACGAAAATAAATATTTCTTAAATGAATAAATAGCATTGAAAGTAGTACAATGATTGGCTATGACATTTTAGTAATTCGTTTCAATTGTAATCGATCCTTTTATGATTTGGGAGTCGTTAAAATGTATGATAAATCGATGATAAAACAGTCGAGATTAAGTCGTTCGCGGGTAGCATAATTATCAAGTGATGCCGAAACAGCCAATTGGCTGTTGAAAGTCCGAAAGTCACAGAATATCCACTGGCAATAATTGTCGCGAAGAACCTTGGTGAAAAAAATGCTATAATTTTATCACGCTACAGGTACAAAATCCAACGTGTCTATTGAATTAGGTAAAAAATGAAGAATTTTGCCCGAACACTATGTACTCGATAACGATAGAAAAAAACAACGTTTCTCTTGAGTATTATTTTCGATTGCTCACGTTAAGATAGAGACGCAATAATTTCGGCAAATTCTTGAGATATACTGGTATGGATAACGATAGGAATTGGACTAGAGATTGTGAGATTACAGGGTCATCGATGGATGTTTGCTATTGAGCATACAAGTGTAAAACGATTGGAGACTGGAGAACTTTATTTCATCTATCGTTAAATAAATTGTATCAATCAATCAATATCACACAACGTATTTTATATGGAATTTATAGACATTATTCTCACTCTTTTTCCCCGCAATACATTCTAACATTGTAGAACTGGACTTTTCTAGATTAATAGAATTATCTAACAGATGAAAAATAACTACAAAGTTAACGATCTACTCGGAACAACAATATTTTATTTATTTTTTACCCTTTACAGGCAAAAAAAAATCGGTTTCAAAACAAAAACCGAAACTTAATTTCCTCTCGCTATCTCCAATATTGTCACATCAAAAGGCCAATACGTTTGTAATATCTGCGATGCTAACCTATTAAACAAACACTTTGACCAGTACGCAATGGTTCACTCTTCGTATTCAATCTCCACTCTCTATTGTTACCTCGTCTCACGAAACTTTGTACATATGTATTATAATATACTGGTCGAGTCCACTATTTTATTAATAGTGCCACAGTACCGATGGGCGTTTGCGCACGGACTACTGTTCCCAAGTGGATCTCATAGTTTATATTTTTCTCGATAATTTCCATTCGATTCAGCGAATTTTTGGTAATTAATAATTGGTTAAAATATTATATCGTGGATTAAATAAATATAAATAATAGCTCTTCGAATCGATGGTGATATTTTCGAGTTGTTGATCGATGAGAAATGACGGATAAAATATGTGAATAATCGGGTAACCGATGAGTATTGGGCGGGAAAAAAAATCGTGCCGTCGGTACTGCTTGCGATACCATACGTATCCTCAGAAGAACAGTTTCCGGTTTGTCGATTTTCGTGATAATTCGTATTCGAAAACAAAATATCATTTCGAATTTTTGAATTTTCGTTCTTAAGGAGTTTCGGTACAGGCGATACAATGTTGCCATGCTAAACCATGTTAAAAATACAAAAAATTTCAAATAGTTTAGAATTTTATAAAATTTGGTGAACAATATTCTTTAGTGCCAAATTTGACAATACAAATTTTTTCAGATTTTTCTTCTACACAGTTATCGAGTAATTGAAGACTAAAGTTCACGTGTATAAGCATAGCGTTTCCATATATATAGGTATACACTTCGGGCATAAGAAATCTGCTTCAATGCTTAATTACTCGATAACTAAGTAGAAGAAAATTTTGAAAAAATTTGTGTTTTCGTATTTAATGTTGAAGAACATTATCACCAAATTTCATTAATTTCTTAAAATTTTGCCTTTTGTACCGAAACTCCTTAACCAACACATTTGTAAAAATTTAATTAACGGAATTGCGACGGAATTGTTCGTTAATTCGGCTCTTGTCTCGCCGCGCTAAATTTTCATAATACGATGTCATGTTCTCGGGTTCAGCGACTCAGGAAACATCGAGACTGACTAGAGACACCGGCACGTCAAATCGCAAAAACTTTTTTTTTTCACGCAGTCGCCGCACGAAAACCCGATTACCGTCTCACAGCGAAACGATTAATAAATTAAATTGACGCAGAACGTGGTAGCGAGAGAGCAACAGGCTGATGAATAATCCGAGTGCTAACAGACGACGATGCCCAGCAGGATAAACAAGCACACAGTGTTAAAAAATAACTAAAAAAAAACTGGTAAAAGAAATAAAATATTCAATTGAATTAAATTGATAAAAAAAGTAAAATTATACTTTTTTTTTGGCAATCTCGAGTGTAAAGTGGTTTGGTCATCAGTCTCATTGTTTTGTTGCACCGAAGAATCTATATACAGGAAAGTTGGAGCGGAAAAAAAAATTTCACTTTTGAATAATTAACTTCTCGAACTTTTGTCAGTTTTTGTTTGTTCGTTCAATCGAGCTTTTCATCAAGACCTCGATCATGTAAAGAAATAATTCTTAGCGATATACATGGCTACTAATCGCGTTACAGTTTTATCATTCTTGATAAAAACTTACCGATAGATTTCTTAGCTTCCGAAACTCTACGTTCGAAACCGTTTTGGTAGATTTATTTCGGTATCGTCGATCGAATGATTTGGCAGTAACACATATAAAGTGCGATTGAAACAAATGAAAGTTCACTTTATCGTAGAAGTAAAAATGTCACGAGCATGTTACATATTTCGATGTACACATTTGTCACGGAGAAATATTCGAAACCGAATAATTTCACTGACGTCGTCGCGGTGAAACATGTATTATTATATTATTCAAAGACTCGAGGTGATTCAAGAAGATGAAGAATGAGTTGAGGGAGTAACAACACTTAAGCAACTTCGGAATCGTGTCCGGTACTGATCGCTTAAGATTTCATACCGGGCTGGAAACTCGCTTGCAGTTCGGATATATAACACCGCACCCCCTTCCCTGTCTAATAGCTTCGAACTGGGAATAAATACTCATTGTAATAATCGTAGCATCCCTCGATGTCGGACATATCTCCCAAGTACATGTACTGGCGCAGTCGAAACGCAGAACTGCGCGGACCAATGAAAACTTCGTAATAATCCGAGAGCTATGGACTCTCTAATTGTTCGGATGAAAGCTTTTATTGTTTCTATTTTATGATAACGTACAGGTGGTTGAATTCGAATATAACGAAATAATCGAGCAAATACCTGGTACGAGTGTGAGCTGCATAGGTCTTCGCCCTATATTTCATCATTCCTCGAATTGAATTAACCGTATGGGTAATACAGTTAAAAGTCTAACGATAATTAATCAAATTTTAAAAAATCTTCTTTGCTTCTCTCTCACTCTTTTTTTTTCATTACAATCGTTTTTGCGATTAATTATTAAAGTTATGAAAAACTAGAATTAAGGTTGAAAGAATTTATCAAGAGACGCGGGTGACCAACTCAAAATCGACGGTGGCGCCTCTCATAGTAAAATATATCTATATATAGTACAAATATAGTCGCTGACACAGGTCAGACGGCTCGTGTGTATTTTACCGGATTTTTCCGTGAGTTTTTATTGAAATAGCAATAAATAAATTTCGTAATGTGCAAGGAAGTGGCGTGAATCCGGCTCTGGTCTCTTCAGTTGTGGCAAATGTGTGTACAATTTGTAATAAAATAATTATTGTGACTGGCGAAAAAGCTGTCATGGCGCGAGCAAAGCGCCTTGTATTTTTGTTAATTTATTGTGTTGATAAAAGATATATGATCTCCGAAAAGGGAGCACAGCCGGAACCGGGTGATTAAACCGAATTTTTTGATATTTTTTATATTCGCGTAATCATAAAATTCGCGACGAAATCCGGTAAAATAGAATTTTAGTTTGCTTTTTTGGCACCTGGCGCTGCGTATGCCATCGCTCGAAAAATAAAAGAAAAATTTAAATAAAAGGAAAAGAAAAAGCCAGCGCGAGGCCTAACGCACTCTTATATACTCGAATATGCCGGTTTTATGACGTCATGGCGTTTTCAAACCGTTCTGACGGACGAACCCTTTAGTTAAAAAATTTGAATAACTCGTATACGTAAACTCGTGTGATCCCATTTGATGAAGATATGATCAAATTTGTTCTGATTAAACCGAGCTTTTTCCAGGTACTCCATTCATGAAGGTATATTGATAATATATATAACTTCATCGATGCCCTAGATAAAGTTGAAAGGCAGAGAGTATTGTCGATATCATTTCACAATCGAAATACCTGAAGACACACATCAGGGCATGAGCGATTAGTACGATGAGATGCCTGAGATGCTCGCTTCTATCACAATAAATCGGGGTTTCTGGAATTCAGACTGAATGAAAAAAATTGGAAAGTCTATTTCAAATGTCCTGAAGAATTAAAAATCATCGATCTTGTCATAATCATAATAATGATAATAATAAAAAAAAATTTAATGACCCAGTAACGTTTTTTCGCTCAGTGATCCATCATTTTTTGAAACGGTAATGTTCAGTGCAAGTGCGACATAATGCAATACCGTGCCACGTCGATTATATACATATGCTTAAGAAGTTTCGGTACAAAAGGCAAAATGTTAAGGAATTAATCAAATTTGGTGATAATGTTCTTCAACATCAAGTACGAAAACACAAATTTTTTCAAAATTTTCTTCTACTTAGTTACCGAGTAATTATGCATTAAAGCAGATTTTTTATGCCCGAAGTGTATATCTATATATATGGAAACGCTATGCTTATACACGTGAACTTTTGTCTTCAATTACTCGATAACTGTGTATAGAAGAAAAATCTGAAAAAATTTGTATTGTCGAATTTGGCAGTAAAGAATATGTTCACCAAATTTTATAAAATTCTTAACTTTTTGAAATTTTTTGTCTTTTTAACATGGTTCAGCATGGCAACATTGTATCGCCTGTACCGAAACTCCTTAAACGAATTTTTGCTATAACGCGATTCGCAGGAAAAGAACGATGAATGAAGCTGCGATGAGGTCAGTAAGCTTATCTGTTTGCGGGATGAAAATGAAAAAAAAAAAAAAAAAAATACGAGGGGATCTTTTAGCGGTATAGAAAACGTTGAAAATTGTAATCGACGTTTAATCCTCGATTCCTCGCAACGGATTATGGTTGTATATCAAAATGGACATGCCGGTCATTGGGTTCTAATGGATTTCGTCCATTCTCACTTTCGTTATATTACTCTACGATTATCCTGCTACGGTTTTATAACAGTCACTGATCCGACCATCCGTTTCAACATATGTCGACTTCTGACGTACCGTTAACACTAACGGTTATTCCAAAATGAAAATGAACAATTTGTAAACGAGTAGCTTATCTGAAAAAAGCCCCAATCAAGATATTTCGTAAGCAAAGTGTGATGCTCCTTTTTTCTCGAAATTCAGAGTCAATTTCTATAATTAAAAGTCAAAGTCCAAATGATCGTTGCACGCATTTTTGTTTCGTAAACTACAACCTCACGATATTATACGAAGAAAAAACAGTCGGTCGTCAACAGAAACGTTCACGAAATATCGTAAAACAACAGCGTTGTACTAAAACATTTGCCTAACTTTGTTTCCATTTTTCCTGAAATCGTTTCTGCTCAATGCGTGTACCATAAATACCCACTTTCCACTTCCCCGTTATCTCGCTTCTCTCATTTATGATCTTTCGGCGAATGTGAATCGCTGCTTTGCTTGGCTTCTGGACGAGAGTAGCCCATATAGAATGGCATTCGAGCTATTGAAAGTTTAAAAATCTGCTCAAATTTTTAATGTTATTCTGTGAATATACAATGTCAATTGCATACTCTCATTTTGCGATCGATGATATAATTAACAAGTGAATTTCAAACGTTTCATTTTTTTTTTTTTTTCAAATCTCACCGAATTAATTGCCATTTTCGTATTCTCTTTTTGTTATCCTTCATTTTTTTAAACATTCCAATATTAATTCAACGATTTTATAAATACGAGATCAGCCTGTATGGTAGATTACGAGGAATATCCTTCCAACAATACCGTTTGAGAGTTGAAGTTTTTCATCAATGCTACACATTTCCTGGTCAAAGAGTTGTTGGTCAATGACAAACGACGAATACTCAACACCATTCCTCACCCAAAAGTAAAAATATCTTCGAATAAGGGTGAATTGGTAATTCAATTATATATATATATACTTCGAACATAATAAATTTCACCGAATTTGAACGTGATGAGATTGAGTCTCGAGTACGAGAAATCGCGTCAATAAGAGAAGTTGAATGGAATAGGAGAAAAATATGTGAAGGTCACGATTGTGAATTGGGGAGGGTCGTCGTTGGCCAAGGTACAATAACCTCGCAATATCCGATATTATATATGTAATCCGAGTAACGTTATACAGGCGATTGCCAAGGCGGAAATAACAGTCGTTTTCAGGTGTATCGGCAATAGTGGTTTGGTTGAAAGTGGATCCTGGGTCATCAACGCAGACGGAACGAGTTTTATTCGCCGAAATGTGGTAACAAGCGAAGGCATTACGAGAGAAAGAGAAGACGTCTGAGGGGTTGGGTGGGGGGTGGGGGGGGGGGGAGGTCGACGAAAAGATGATTCGATTGAAATCGATAGAGACAAAAAACGTACGTGAATAATGAGATGAAGAGAGAGAGAGAGAGAGTGAGAAAGAAATAGGGAAAGGGGAGGGGAAAGGATATGGGAATAGGACAAATTATTTCTCTCCCTCTCTCGCAACGTGTTAACCTGCACGAGAACAGAGCGGTCGAACGACTCTGCTCTTTTACCTGAACGTGTACAGGATCATTCAGAATAAGTGGCACGCTTGAATGAGTCATCGAGCTCACGTGACCAACTCAAAATCGACGGTGGCGCCTCTCATAGTAAAATATATCTATATATAGTACAAATATAGTCGCTGACACAGGTCAGACGCCTCGTGTGTATTTTACCGGATTTTTCCGTGAGTTTTTATTGAAATCGCAATAAATAAATTTCGTAATGTGCAAGGAAGTGGCGTGAATCCGGCTCTGTTCTCTTCAGTTGTGGCAAATGTGTGTACAATTTGTAATAAAATAATTATTGTGACTGGCGAAAAAGCTGTTATGGCGCGAGCAAAGCGCCTTGTATTTTTGTTAATTTATTGTGTTGATAAAAGATATATGATCTCCGAAAAGGGAGCACAGCCGGAACCGGGTGATTAAATCGAATTTTTTGATATTTTTTATATTCGAGTAATCATAAAATTCGCAACGAAATCCGGTAAAATAGAATTTTAGTTTGCTTTTTTGGCACCTGGCGCTGCATATGCCATCGCTCGATGACTCTTAATCATCCATAATCATACAGAGACACGACTATTATCAGGTTTTAGTTTAGCTGTTGAAATTTATTTTGAAATATTTGCTAAATCTCCGGTAAAGATCGATGTCAATCTACACATTTGAGGTCGATGCGAGGAGAACATGAAGCTTTACTTGCCCAGAGGCAGGTAATGAATGCGAAAATTGAGGGAAAAAGATCCCCCCAATTTCTATTCACGTATGGTACAATTAGCGTGAACTCTTGCTAGCTGTTCGTAAAGACAGACTGCTTCGTGACTGCGTCGACGAAAACGATCTGCTCCGAATTGTGTTTTCTTGAGGATTCTATTCAGCCGACTAGCACAAACAGCGTCTGATTTATAATAGGTAAAAGGATCAGGATTCGGAGATTGTCAGGGGTGTGTCACAATGTCACTTTTCTTGTTTTCGATTCGAAGCAGCTCTCCGTTGTTTGTATTCGTAACTCCAGTGTTTGCCACGTCAAACAAAACTAGAAAAGGCAAAATTCATGGAAAAGTATTGATCGAACGGGCATTCAATGAGAAAGATGTTTCAAAGCGTAATCCGGGGTTGAAGGGAATAACTTGAGGGGTACTCTTCTCAATCAGATTCTCATTGTAACTGCATCCGTCACGTTATTCCGTGTCATACTGTTTATTTTCGATGCTACTGCGAAGAAGGGATTATAGGTACATTGGCATCGCCATTCATTTATTATGAAAATAAATTTGTTGATTCAAATCAATTTCTGTTGGTTCAACAAATCATGGGGGAAAAATTAAATTCGTTCACCAAAGCTACTTTAATTGTTGGCTCAAATAAATAATTCTCACTCTACGACGAAAAAGATCGTTGAATCGACCAAGTTAATTTCGTTCGCCACGATTTGTTGATCCAAAAAAAAATGTCTTCTTCAGTGTTCTCCCTCATGTTTGAATCATTCTTTATCGATTTGTATCTTCGACCTCTTTGGTCTTCAATGCCCAATTTCGTATTTTCACTTATTCAAAAAAATTTGCGTACATTTGAAAATGAAATAGAAGAAAAATGCATACGTTTGAATGGATTTTCATAACTCGAACGAAGAAAACAATCGCCTCGACTAAAATATACTGAAAAAATAATTCCAAAAATTTCGACATAATGATTTTCGTCTCAATGATCTCCGGCTTTTTTTTACTTCGTAATTTTGTCAATTAAAGAAAAATAGTTACGAGTTTGACAGGCTCAGAGCTTTGCTCCGAATCGATCCTGCGATTGAGTAAATCAATTTTTAATGACGATATAATTGCGTGGGAAAATTTGATATCGATGTGGATTGACGAGTCAACGATTATGATAGAAACTATTATTATTTGAATTGGAAATAAAGGCCAGCTGGAAACCTCATTGCTCCCAGCATAAAGGCGAATAATGCTGATCCTCGAGGTATTTTGAATCACCGTCTATGTATACAAGAAAGAAGAGGGCAAAAAAGAGAAAAGAAGGAAAAGGAGAAAGAGGGGAAAGAAAAGGGAGGAGGGGGGAGGGGGGTGAAAGAGTAGAGGTAAGCACATAGGGCCCTGAAGAAAGAACGGTCATTGCCACCACTCCCGAGAGACTCGAGCTTCGATTCAACCAATACATACACTTAAGGCCTGCCGAGAGTTGAGCCTCTGTAATGTAACATGTAATGTAATGCCCCGTCTAAATGGTCAGTAAATCGTAAAAAAAATTTCAATAATTCCGGTGAGAGTTTACATTTTTCAATTGATCGATAATTGTTTATTACCTTTGTGTAAAACTATTCGAGTCTTCCAAGTGTCAATAATATCGACACGTAAAATATCCCTCTCTATTTTCTCCAGCTCAACCATTTCCTCATCGATTCATTAATCTCATTCATTTTATTATTATCCATACCCTTCAGAAATTTCATAACATCGTGCCGATTTCCATCTGCCCCAAGGAAAGTCTGCTCGAGTGATCAACGTATTTAGTATCCTAAAAATGGACGAATCGTACCACAATACACTGAGAAAAGAGTTTAGTTCAATTAACCAAGGCTTCGTAGAATACGTCGAAAGAAATATTTCGTTCATTCAAAAAATCGTTCAGTTGCACGAATTATTAATTTTATTTCACTAAACAAAGATACCAATTGAATCAACCAAATAAGATTTGTTGTCGTGGATTTTGTTGGATCAACGTAAGATATTTTTCATTTAATGAAATTGATATTTAGTATAACAGAATATTACATTGGACGTATTTCACGAAGCTATTTGGTTGATTCAACTATTCTCTTTTCTCAGTGTAAATTCAATCACTGCCTATCAGACCGGTCGGATAATAATCCAGAGTGACCTACTCCAAAATTATATTCATCAATATCCGTATTACCGCATTGGCTTGGGTGGGTGCCGCGTAACTGAAATATGACCAAAGATTTATTTCCGTATTCGTTTCGCAATTGAGATCGTTACGAGGAAAACCGTTTGAATAGCCGACCAAATGTACACTGAAAGCAAAATTTGGTTGAAACAATTAAATTTTCGTTCAACTAAATGGATTTAGTTCGAGCGAACAATTTTTTCTTCATTGCAAACGATTTTATTTTTCATACAACAACAACAAAAAATTGTTCACTGAACTGAATCCATTTAGTTGAACGAAAATTGAGTTGTTTTTTTTTTTTCGGTGTACATCTCTGAAAATTCAAGGTGCCAAAAATCCTAAAAATATTAAAATTTATCTGTAACAGAACTTGAACGGATTTAACGTTTAACTGCCGCATATCTACGGATGCGCGTGTATCCCGAGATCGATTGGACAAAGATCTTCAAATATTAGTTAGAAGCAAGTGAAACTGTACCGTATGAAAAGAGTCGTCAAAAATATGGGACCGACGACGAGTAAATGCCTGCTGATCTATCGAGAAGTCCGATTATACATGAGACTCGAACGAATTGGGAGCCACAAGTGGGGGGGCCGAGTTACTCGGCACTCTCTGACTCGTTTGCAACCACATCGTAAATACATTTAACCTCAACATATACCTGTGTACGTATATAATAGCGTAAAACGCATTGACTGTACTTGGAAAAAAGACGTCGCACTCGTATCGTAGCACTGGTTGAACCCGAATGGACTTGAGTCCTTTTGCTTCTGACTTTCTTTACTTTTGTATAGAGAGACAAGAGTCAAACTGCAGATGTATATATATATGTATAGATAGCTGCAGTTTGGCCCCTCATACCTTTGGCTCGATCGCATGCCCAGTAGGGGGCAGAGTTGCCGGCAATTCTCTTTCTCTCTCTCCTCCAGCTCTCTCTCTTTCTCTCTTATTGAACCTTCCGTAAGAGACGGGAACCACGAAGAAGAAGAAGAAGAAGAAGTAGAAGAAGACGAAGAGGAAACCGGTGGTGGCTGACGAAGAGAACGTGGCGAGTCCCAACCGATCGGGCCCCGAGTACCAAGAGAGAAATAAAAGAGGGAGAAAGAGGAAAAGAGTGTGCGTGCTGCTTGTGTTTGTGTGTGTATGTGTGTGTGTGTGAGCCTGAGTGTTTTTCAGTGAGAGAGAAAGAGGAGGAATACGAGGATATAGGAATCGTGCACGCTGTGAACTAGAAACGAGCCGAAAGGTGCTGACGACGGTCGCCTCGCGAGACGACAGCACCGGCTACGGAAACTCATAGGATCCACTAAATCCTCAGAACAACTTTGCTATCGTTTCGATCATTTTTCATTTACACAGCTATATTCGTATATAGATATATTTCAATTGATTTTTATATCTATATATATATTCATTCTTGTACGTATAGATATATTCGAAAAAAAGGGTCCGGCGAGCTTCGAACTTCGGTCCTTATCGCGTCGATTCGGATCGCGCGGCTTATTTAACCTACGATAAATCGCGAAATTAAAATAAACACCGGATATAAACGACTTGTTCGTTTGATACAGTTGTCAAGTGTGCCAGTGACATGATTCAGTGCCTGTTTAACGATTGAGCTAATTCTTTGACAGCTCAAATCACACGTAAACAACAGAAATATCATATTTTGTTTGTTTGTTTTTATTATTAATCGCTGAACCGGGGAGATACACGTGGCAAAAGAGTCAACGGATTAAAACGGTGATTGGTGTAACAGTATCGTTCAAACTTGATAACCGTTGCGTGATGATACGTAATCGTACGATTTGGTAATCGAAGATCGAACGAATTTGAGAAAATTTAACGGCGTACACACGCCGACAATATTCTTTGTTCAAGGTAAGAATTAAAACGTCGGCGACGACGCTATATAATAATCTCCGTGTATCAGCGATCTTGGAACTATCGATGTTTTTGTCGTGGTTAATTTTTTGTAAAAGCCATTGATGTATTTGTAAAAATATAAAAGTTTAAACCGATCAGAAGCCGATTTAGAGAATTTGGATTGTAAAATTATTGAGAATTTTTGACATTTGATTATGTCAATGTCAAATTGAATTCCAGACTAGAAATCGCCCTTGAAAGAAACCTTTTAAATCCCTGATGCACGGTATTACGAAAAATTTAGTGCATTTCAAGTGTTCCTTGAGAGCAAATGTGCTTTTTAATCTTCCTCAAAATGACCACACAAGATATAACAGAGTTATCAAAGCTCTTTGGTAAACTTTCTTCAAACATAGCATGCATGTTTGCAACAGTAGTCAACAAACGAACAAACTTATAGCTCACATCATTCAAGTTCAGACACTTTTCGTTGCCACCGTGTCAGAGACGCTTTTCATTAGGAATAAAAGATTCATGATTGAACAGTCGAGCGATGAGAATTTATGTATTTCGGAATGTCAAGTTTTCCGAATGATACAGCTACGCTGTTTGGAAATTTTGACAGGCTCGGTCAGCACGTGACCTGTCAGTCGATGGGCGCGTAAAAAATGAGAAGAATTTCGAGACACAAGGACATTTTTTTTGACGTTTGTCTGTAAATATGAAAAGAGAGATATGAAAACTTCGATGCGAATTCCATTCCGTAAAAAATAAGCATCGATCATTGATACAGTTACGAGTGTTATTTTCTTCTCGTTTTTTCTCTTATTTTATTTTTATTTTTTATTCTCGAAACAAGAACAAGCGTGGATCGACGCATTCGTGCATACTCATATTCTGCTTTTTGGAATATGATAACGGTAATCTCGGAGAGGTTATTGAAGGCCGGAGCAAGCTGATCGTACCGCTCTCGAATTAACGACTTTCGTAACGTTTCGTGCAGTTTTTTTTTTTTTGGTACAGGTCAATCGATTTCTTCAATATCATCGAAGCTAACGAGATTTGGAACCGTGATACGGTTCCAATTAGTGGGAAATTTGAAAGCTGATATCGTGCGAGCTTTCAACGAGTTTGCATCGTATGAAAAAATGAAACTTTTGCTTTTTGAAAAGCCCTATTGAATTGAACTATTAGTTCTGTCTCAAGGTCGCATGAACGAGGTTGAGAGCATCGCAGACATCTTATTTTGCCTCATTTCTTCTGCTTGCTCTTGCAATCTTCTTCTTGTTCTCGTTCTTGTTCTTCTTCTTATTCTCAGCCTTGGCAGAGGATAGCTCTCAGCGAACGTGCAAACCCTGAGGAATGCCCTGAGACTTACGACCGGTTATTCTCTCCAGTCTCGTCATTTTCATACGCGTATTCGGACGTATTTTTCATTTAACTCATATCTCCTTAACTCTTCATCATAGATTTCTACAGCTTTAGGAATTATCAGTGGATTATTGGATTTAAAGAATTCTTTATACACCAAACGACCTTGCTGGAAAAGTACTTCATCGATGTATAAAGCTCTCCATCGAACGATCATTAAAAATACTTTGTTTCTCAAGATTTCGACAAAAAACAAAACAAAATTTCTTCCCATCGTGACTCAATTTTTGCACTTTCTATTTACAATTCTCAAAAAATTAATTTTCCAGTCTTTCCTTATATTTTTTAAATTCTTGCGATTGAACTGAAAATGCGCGTATGAAAGAAAAAAACGATTCGTCAAGAGTTTGGCTTGGCAATATCGTTCAACCCGATACAGTTATTTTCAGCGTACTCATTATATATTTTTTTTTCCTTCTAAACAAAATGTCGTAACATATTCAAATACCGTTTTGACGCTTATCATTTAATCACTAAAATCATTGTCACGTGCGCTTGAGCCTCGTACAGCATAACACGTTTTAGAATCGAGAGCTCGTTGCTCCTCGGTACGTGTAACACGAGGAAAAGCCACGTACACAAAACAGAAGTGTATATATAGTAGTGTGGTAGAGAGAAACGAGAGAATCGCGAGAGAAGTTGAAGTCAAGCCGGTATGTCGTCCACGGATAGCGGTACCTCGTGGCGCTCTTGGTGTCCTGCTCCGACGAGCTGTCGTGACTTTCGTCATGATATATACAAATGAATTTTTCATTTCTTATTCACTCGGTATTCTCTCATATAACGCGTTGTCATTAAAATTACAAGTTTTGAGAACGCCGAATTCAGAATTCAGACATTTTTGTTTCCCCGGATGATCATCGAAATTCTGGTCTCGAGAAAACCTTTTTTTTTTTTCAGTTTTTTTTTCTTTTTCGCCAACGATTCGTTGCCGAAAAACTATTTGTGCTCATAAAAACGTTGCCACGTTTGAGAGCGTACTGAAATTAATTTACTGGTACAAATGTTATAATGGCCACTGGCTGAACAAAACTCTTGTACAAAACTGCGCCAACCAGCAAATCGCTCGTCTACGCTTTCGTGTGTGAGGCGTGACTCGCTTACAATCTGGTTAAAACGAAAGTGGCCGCTTCTCTTTGGCTGGTCTCGTAGAGTTACACTCGCATTTTACCGTTATCCGTTATACGCACATAAAGGACAATGTACGCGCATCGCTTTTACAAATGGGGAAAAAAAATAAATAAATCAGGCATTTCGTTCTTAGGGAAACTGACGAGAACCTTCCAATTTCTCGTTCGCGTTCGTTTCACAGCTTTTTTTTTAATTTTTTTCCAACCAAATTCGGTACAGCTCGGATTTTCAAAGATTTGTTTTTTTAGGTTTTCAGTTATTACTCGCAACGCGCTTTCCCTCGTTTTGAGACATCAAGACGAAACTAAATCCAAACCTCTGCTAACTGGATTGAAATTTTATCGATATTTGCACGAGGAATTAGAAGAAAAAAAAAACGTTCAATTCTGTAATTTACCTAATACTTGTGGAATTCGAGCATATATGCGTCAGTGATATGTCAAACTCATAATAATGTTAAAATCGATGAAAAACCATTTTTGGATATTTGACAATTTGAAATTTGAATGATAAATAATGAGATTGTCTATGTATTTGATTATTTTTCTACATTTTTCTAAAATTCATGAAATTTTTCATCGAAACGTCAAACGTATTTGTAAAAGGTCATTTACATTTCGACGAGCAGCAGCGTTCTGATATTTTTGTCAGTAGATTTAACAATTTAATAATAATAATTCAGCGAGATTCAAAGAATTTTCCAGTTATACAGAACATTTTTCTATAAGCATAAATATACGATACTCCGGAAGAAAAATTCGAACGTAAGAATGTGTGTTTGAAGGAATGACTATATCGAGATTCGTTGGTATGCAGGATCCGTTGTGATCGCTTCTCGTTTAAGATCGAATGTGTCGTAAGCCAGCAAATCGAAAGCAGAGAGGACGAAAGGAATTTCGACGGTTTGATTGGATGAAAAGTCCAGTAATTGTGCAATGGAAAGAGAAAAAAAAATTGATGCTTCGTTCAGATATTAAAGTACAGAGTTATCGAGTAAAAAATTGATCGAATGGTGACGTAACGAAAAAGGGAAATCTTATTGTTGGACAACGGAACGAATTTTCCTTCAAATTTACACAGCACCAGGGGCATCGTTTGAGATAATTGAGGCCCACAAGGGCCCAGAGAAATAACAAGGCAATTCTCTCGTAGCGGATTCTCATAAAGATTAATGATTATAATGAATCTATCAAAGTTAATGATCGTAATAGAGATTTAATGATTATCAATTTTTTTGCATTAACGAGTCTTGAAAAAAGAAAAAAAATAATTGTTCTAACTGAGATGTAAAGAAATGTAAATAAAAGGTGCATTCTCTCTGGAGTTTTTGAAACTTTCTCGCAATTCGGCTTGACTCTGATTGCATGGCAAGGTTGTATTGATTCGAAAGGATTCAGGCTCCGGAAACAAAATTCACGTTTATCCAAAAATATCCTATCGCTAGTCTGTCTTGTATAATAAATTGTCATGAGAAGCATAGAAGAGACTGTGAAGATATTTTGGTCTTTTCCATGCTTTTTTTTCCTTATTTGTATGAGTGTGGTTTATTTTGATTTGGTCGTATCTCGAACCTCGTGATTTAGGCAGAAACACCGAAATAATATGCATGCATCGCCGGAGCTTCTCGTTCGCGAGTTGGTTGTTACGATTAATGAGCGATTTACTAATCAGGACCGAAAATTATTGACCTCGTCTTTAATTAGCGATAATATATTTCAAACCTTTTGCCATATACTCATCCGTCAGACACGCGCGCTACGAAATTTTTTGATATACATATTCAATGTTATTTCACAAAAAATCTAGAAATTTGACAAAACTAATTAAGGAGTTTCGGTACAGGCGATACAATGTTGCAATGCTAAACCATGTTAAAAAGACAAAAAATTTCAAAAAGTTAAGAATTTTATAAAATTTGGTCAACATATTCTTTAGTGCCAAATTTGACAATACAAATTTTTTCAGATTTTTCTTCTACACAGTTATCGAGTAATCGAAGACTAAAGTTCACGTGTATAAGCATAGCGTTTCCATATATATAGGTATACACTTCGGGCATAAGAAATCTGTTTTAATGCATAATTACTCGATAACTAAGTGGAATAAAATTTTGAAAAAATTTGTCTTTTCGTACTTGATGTTAAAGAACATTATCACCAAATTTCATTAATTTCTTAACATTTTGCCTTTTGTACCGAAACTCCTTAATCGTTCTCGTTTCATTGGGAAGCAATAAAATTATTGTTCAGATTTCTTATTGCTGGGGAAATAATAATTTCTTCGAGAACGATCGAGGATCTTCTTTCAACAGCGAGCATGATCTTGGCACGAGAACACGCACGTTTTTTGATCGTTTGCCGTATCGCTCGTTGGTCGATCGACTAAAAAAATGGATTTTTCGTCCTGTTACATCGAGATTTTACAGATCAAATGCGAAGCTCAATTTCCCTGTCTTTTTATAATATTTTTTAAACAATTTTAACCGTAAAAAATGACTTTAACTGTAAAAAATTTATTGTCGGTACTTATCTCAGAGCGAATCACGAATTATTCGTTATCAGAAGAATCTTAATTGTTATTTTGATTGTAATAAAAAAAATTTTTTTAAACTAGTGAAATAGAATTTCACCGATTGACGCTATTTATCTCGTTTCTCCTAACTTCCTCTGAGAATGTATCTCTTTTACACACATTTGGTGATCATATCTGTACGATTGGAATGGTAAACGCTTTATCTCGGTTGGGATCACAACTCACGATAAACGTTTTTGGCACGTAAAAAAAAAAAACAAAAAAGGACAAAAGCCACTGAAATATCCGGCTGTATAAACTATTACAGTAAATTTCTAGATATTTTTTGTTCCCCGACTTAACAATAGCTATATAATTTCACAGAAATGAATATATATATACTCGCGAGCAAAAGAAAAATGGATAAAGAAGAGGCTCCATAAATGCGACACTCTCTCATGATTGAAGCTAAAATAAATAACAGAAGAGTGTAACGTGCACATACGTACATACACGTACAGACTTCGAGTAGACGTAAAAGACCGGAAGTCAGTCTGTTTCCTTTGTAAGGCACTTGATTCTTATTGTTTTGCTATCGTAGTCTCGGGTGCAACGTATTTAGGAAGAGATGAGACTTAAAATAGCAGTTCTCTGTATCGAGCGTCTCGAATAAATTTTATCAACGTGAAATAAAATTTCTAAAATAAACATTTACGCCGAAAAATTCAACGAAAATTGAATGTTGAATTATTGAATCGTGAAATTCATAAACAAATCATCATTTAAATGTTTCTCAATGATAAAATCGCTGAAAGTAAGGCCTTCTAAAAGATAGGAGAATAAAAAGATGACTGGGAGTCGTCGACCTGGCCAGAAGTTGGCGAATAATTTGTAGTTGAATGGCCGATAAAAAAAAGAAGAAGCGAGTCATTCGTTTCTGTTTTTTTTTCTTTTACATATACGAAGTATCATCCGAGTGGTAATAACGTACAGTGGAAGGACGAGACATACGATGGTGTTTGATGATTTACTTCGTGGGAAGTTTCCCAAGAAGTGTTCACCGTTCGTCAGTCGGCGTGTTTCACGATTGCCACGGTCATGAGAGCCGTGAAGAAAAGCTTAAAAAATGTCCCGTGCGAACTCTATAACACTATAATATCGCTGAGAACATTTATACATCTCTGTATAGACAGAGAGACTCGCGCATACTTCTCGTCGCGATCTTGTTTTTATTTATTTTTATTTCGCGTCAAAGAAAGGCCAACTCCGATGATTATGCAGCGTAACATCCGGCCTGTCTCGATATCGTTTTCATCGGACTCTCAATTTTTAATCTTTTTTTTTTTTTATTTTCATTTCAGATGAACCATTCGCCAGTCATTTGGATAGTGACGCTGTTGCATTTAGCCTCGACATTCGCCAGTCCAATATACGCTCCGCAATTCCTGCCTGGTGGTGAGTTCTGATACAATTCATTATTTCAATTTCGTATCATTCGATCGAGGAATTTACTCATCGAATGGAACGCGAGTCGAACGAACTCACGGTTTTTCCCGATGAAGAGATATTTGGTACACGTGCTTTATGCACGACGTTTCACTGGAGAGGTTCGCTACGTTCGTTCGAAAGAGACAAAAAAAAAGAAATAAATTGTCTTCCCAGTGAATCATGGAGAGAAAAAAGCTAGATCGACATTCTCATGGGCCAAAAATTCTTTGAAAGTTTCTTTAAACTCGCAGAGTAAGGAGAAATTTTGACCGAACTTTACTTCGAGCACACCTGCTGCAGCAGAGGCCTTCGCGGTCACGAATCTTTCGCGAAAAAGCAATAAGAGTTAGCGGAGAATTTTTCATACATTTTTATCTTTCTGCCTTCTGCGTTCCTCTCTCTCTCTCTCGATTATTTTCTGTCTTTATCTCCTGGGCATTGCGCTTTTAACGAAGAACGAGCGCTCGTGTCGATGTATAATACAGCGAGAAAAATTGATGCGACCGTTATGCGAGAAGAATTCTCTCGGTATCGGTCACGAGAACGAGCATGCAGCACATCGTGATTCATAGTTACCTCTCGAAGGTGAACACCCCAATCACGAATTTTTCTTCCTACGTAACAGTAAAACTTTCAGTCAAACCAAAACGAAACAAAGAACAAAACGAATGCCACGAATTCTTCGCGTTGAAAAAAAAAAAAAAAGAAAAAAAAAAAGGCGTTTGATTATTAGTTCGACGAATATATTTCATTACGATCGAGACTCTGATAGTTTTCGATTGAAATAAAACATAGAATTTCTAAAATATCTATTCATTCTTATCATTCGTGTTGCTCCACCTGAGCAGCCTTCACAGAATTGCATTATGCAATGATAACATGCTTTCTATAGAACATCGATTCACGTGTATCAATTGACTGATCAAATCGAGCTAAACTTTCATGAAATCTTTCATCAAAATGAAAGTTTTTTTTTTAAGTATCCAGAATATTCAAATTCGGTGATGAATCATTCTGGCACGAAATGTAAAAATGACGGTATTAATATCCCGATGTTTGAGTAAAAAATTTCAGAAAAAGATAGGATCGACTCTACAAAGTCGAAAGTTATAGGCGATGACAACCGTGACTTTTACTTTTGGTACGAACGATAAATTTTATTAAAATAATACTACCTTTTGTAGATACATATTTACGAGATGAAAAACAAAAAAAATGCACCCGTTACCGGATGGTTCAACGCACAAAAGGTGCGTTAAGTGCAGGACGACATTGAATCTGCCTTGAGCCGTTAGCTGGTGCGTGTTCTTGACCGAAGAGAACGCGTGGGTGAACTAGTCAGTGTTTTATTACTTTTGTTGGCCACAAATATAGATAGATTTAAGTAGGTTACACGCTCGATCGGAGACGTCCAGAGTCCTTCGTCATTTTTCCGGGCCACTTTTCTTTTTTTTTTTTCCCCAACGAGTCCACTTCATCGGTGTAGCTTTTATCTGTCTATGCTTATATCTATAGATATATTTAAATGGGGATTCTCCATCAAGGTCGATGACTGGGTTCCTTTCGTACCAGTAATATATAATTCGTATAATCATCGTATATTCCCGCATCACGACCTCCTTCCAGCTCATCAGAACAACTTCAACGAGAATGTGGATCATTTCCTATAATCCTCGAGTCCTGCCGCGCACGCTCTCGAATAATTAATTATAAACATACGTATTTTCAAATATTCTTCGTACTCGTGTCTCTCTCTCTGTGTCATTGAACCAGACAAAATTCCGGCTCGCGTTACAATACGATTTGAATAATTATTGGCCTAAAATATGCAACGTCAACGGTTTCAAGACAGATATTGTCACATGAAAATATGCATATTACTTTTTTTTTCTGGTATACACTTAAAAACTGAGAAATATATATTTATTCTTGGGCCAACTGTGACCGAGATGAAGATCAAACTCCTTGTTGGTATTCTCACTACGTAAGAGGGTGACGGACGCTGATGAATTATCAGTAATTACTAATCGATGATCGTACAGTGAAATATATCGATGGATTTATTATCAGAGAATGTGGAATTTATCTTTTTTGGATATTCGCTTATGCCTTGGGTGTAAGAATTCTTTTTGCGAAAAAAAAACACGAGGGGAATCGCGTTGTATCGAAGGCATTGCTGCTGGTTAAAGTTTTCAGGGAGCCCGCGTTCGGAATGCGATTTATCGGTCCTCAAACCTGTGAAGATAAAGCGCGCCATTGGGTCAAATCGTTGATAACGAATGTTCGCGTGGGTGTGCAGGAATAAACTCTGACATCGTATTTTACGACGCTATTTCTTTGCAACCGTGTATTTTTTATTTTCTTTTTTTTTTATCAACCAATTTGAAATTCGACTTTGGAATTTGCTACGCAGAAAAATCGGTAAAGATGTTAATGTACCGTTTTTTTTTTCTTCTCTCGCACCGCGAAGGAGCGCAAACGCCCGCGCAAGCGTGTCACTACTTTCTTCGACTCGGTGACTCATTGAGTGGCGATGAGCGGTTTTTTTTTCGTTCACTTCCGCCTATTGGGACTTACGCACTGCCGTATAGTAGGGACACACGGAAAATACGTTATGAATAAGAGAATCGTGTCATCGGAGTTGAGGACACTCGAATATTATTTTCTATTAACATTATGATCGTTATATTAACATATTTATCATGAGTGACCGCTTGACCCAGAATGCCAAATACGTAGCAGACAATTTTGGCACTGTAACTGGATCGGAGCCTCAATACGAGAACACATTTTTTTGGCCCCCGATGAATCTCAAATGAAAGGAGAAAGCCTGATGGGTGCCTCGTTAGAAAATGTTTCGACGTTGATAGGAATGGTGCGCGATTGATCTTCATCAGCGCAGTTGTAGGTAAATCGCAGTTTGTCATTTATGAACGCGTTGATATTTGTTTACTCGTGTCTTTGACCGAAGTCGAAGGGCCTTTAAGGTGATCTATCAGTTGTTCGGTCGGTAAAAATCCTGTTACACGGTTTATTCCAAGTGGATTGATATTTGAACGAAAATATGAGTTACACGCTATTGACATTTTATCAGAGAACAAGGTGTAACTTTTAGTTTTCTTTAAAAATCAAGGATGTCCGAGTAAACCGTGTAACGACTTTGCAGCTATCTCTCTCGCACTCACGCAACTGATAGATCACCTCAAGAGCATGGATCAGTCAGTATCTTGCCTCCGTGAGTGCGAGAGAGATAGCTGCAAATTTCGAAAGTGAAATTCTTCAACACGGTTTGTCTGATTACAAAAAAGCCCTGTCAGCGGATTTTTGCCATCGTCCTGCGTCCGCTGACAGAGCCATTTTGTAATCGGTCAAACCGTATCGAAGAATTTCAATTTCGAAAATTCGAAGTGAGGTTAGGTCACTGATCCATGCAGAGTCATCGAGATCACGTGACCAACTCAAAATCGACGGTGGCGCCTCTCATAGTAAAATATATCTATATATAGTACAAATATAGTCGCTGACACACGTCAGACGCCTCGTGTGTATTTTACCGGATTTTTCCGTGAGTTTTTATTGAAATCGCGATAAATAAATTTCGTAATGTGCAAGGAAGTGGCGTGAATCCGGCTCTGGTCTCTTCAGTTGTGGCGAATGTGTGTACAATTTGTAATAAAATAATTATTGTGACTGGCGAAAAAGCTGTCATGGCGCGAGCAAAGCGCCTTGTATTTTTGTTAATTTATTGTGTTGATAAGAGATATCTGATCTCCGAAAAGGGAGCACAGTCGGAACCGGGTGATTAAACCGAATTTTTTGATATTTTTTATATTCGCGTAATCATAAAATTCGCGACGAAATCCGGTAAAATAAAATTTTAGTTTGTTTTTTTGGCACCTGGCGCTGCGTATGGAAGTTGGAACGTGAGGTAGTCACATGCGGATGATTAAAATCTCCGTAGTTATGCATCGGGAGTTGACTCGGTGGGCTCAAAAGGGCTTGCAGGAAGTGTTGAAGCATCGCTGCGGCTCCATACCTTTCGGGCATTATGCCATCGTTGCGTGGATATAGGTGTATGTGGCCATTAGAAAACTGTTAGGATAATCAAGGTGGCACATCGCGCCAGGTATGGGAGATTCCTCTCAGGGCACGCTATCCTGAAGCTGAGGAATGTTCGAAAGCGGATGATCGCGAGGAGAGGCGAGAAGATAGAGGAGGAGAAGAACGGTGGCTGGAAGAATGATGAGCAGCAGCCATAGTCCGGCGAGCATAGGAAAAATCTTCCGATCGAGTTGACGAGAGGAAGGTAGTGTTGAGGTGAGGAAATAAGACGAAGGTTAACGGTGAAAAACTCTGTGAAGGTGGTTAGGCGAAGAAAAAAGAGAGAAAAAAAAAGAAGAAAAAGAAGAAGCTGTTAAACGTTAATGAGGATCGAGCGAGAGACGGAGATTTACGAGACCGGATTCATAAGGGGTGAAGAATATTGAAGAAAGAAAAAAAGAGATTAGAGATGTATACTTGTAGTTTTCTTCATGGATGTAGAGTACACGATGGACGAACAGATTGATAAATGGATACGTGGATAGTGTGCGAGTGAAAGAAAGAGAAAGATAGCGAGACAGGATAAAATGAGCTGTTACATAGGGCTATGACTGTGACCTACTTTTCGAGGCCATGCCACTGACTAGGCTCATACGTCGAAACGTTAACGGTATACCCAACCAAGGAACATGCGACGCGAGAACGGAAGATCAACCAACAACGAACTCAACCTTCTCTTTTCTCTCTCTCTCTCTCTCTCTCTCTCTTTCTCTTTTCATGTTTCTCGCCTGATCTCGCTTCTGACATCGATTTGCGCTGTCGTTTGTACTTCGCTATTCGTTCACACGGGGGAATTCCGTTCCAACCAACGCCAAATCCAGCTGGACCAGTTTTTATTTTCTTGTTTTCAGCGCTTTTAATTTCGGCTAGCTACCTGGGAGAAAAAAAACAGAGGGGCTTTGTCCTCTTCGTGACGATCAGCTGATCGACCCTCGTTCCCATAGCTCCAGCTTGTGAATGACCTCAAATTTTTTCACCTAAACTCTTCGGAAATTTGTTTTTTTTTTTTTTTTTTCGCGAGCCTTTGCATACCTGGTTTCCATCGATTATTATTATGTCGGTATATTCTGAACAAGGAACAAGAATTCTCTAAAAACAAATCTCGTGTTCTTGTCGCAATATGACACAGCTCGAAAATCTTTCGGATCTGTGAATCATCTGCTCCAAAGGGCAGGAAAGAAAAAAAACATTCCTGCAACGCACAGCTTACAGGATAATTCTCGTAACTTTGATGTAGAAATTACGAGTTTGGATAAAAGTTAACATGAAAATTTCATTTCACTGTTCTGAAAATCCAGTTTTGAGAACTTAAATTTACAATAGAATTCGATAATACGTGTCATAAAAGCTCGATGTACTCTACCCGAAACATTCGATGCTCGATGATAAAATAACCGAAACGATAAAAAAGAATATGATGAAAAATGGTATTCGCGATTCGATCCTTTTCACAGCGAGTTTTCAGTAAAATAAATAAATTAGTCCGAGCTCGAGAAATGGAATAGATTTGAAAAGAAAATTCCCGTTCCATCAGACTGGAATCGAGCGAATCGATGCTACTGGCCGGAAAATAACGGTAGTGCGAGCAAAATATAAAACTTTGTCGGCACTATAACCACCGCGTTGAGGAAATGAAAATCAGCGAGAAGACAGAAATGAATAGATTAGGAAGAAAAATAAGAAAATTATTAGAAAAATGAAAAATTTGAAACTCAAATGATTCTTACGGTCAATGAAACAATGAAACTGAGGTAGGAATAAAAGAGTGTGAAAAATAAAAATACTTTCGGATTTAATTGCTCCGAGTAATAGAGCGACAGATGTTAAACGGTCTTCATCGCTTGACCATATTACCGAAAAAGTGGGAACTCATCGGATGAGTATCCTGGATGATTACGTCGAGCTTGAATGCCTCGGGAATGTCGATCTAAGAGGGGCTCGGTTACACGCGCGAGAGCGTTATAAATGCACAGTTAGTCGGACTCTGGGTGGTATATATCATAGCATACACATATACATACAATCCTTACACGATTGACTATAAAAGTAGCACCGGTATAGCAAAGAGATAGAACGGAGTAGTGTATACTGCAAGCTCTGCCGGACCTCGATCCCATTGGCACTGGATTATGAATCAAGGAAGTGACCGATTCCTCGGTCAGTGAGGCGAAGTCGTGGGATTGGTCCAGAGCCACCACATTGCACTTCTGTGTGCACACCTTCGCCATATGACTTGCTTCATTTGCCTTTATCAAACGCTGCTCCGAAGACTGAAAAATACATTTTTTACTCGAAACTTTTACGCTTTCTATATAAGTTCTATAGTTTTTATTAATTATGTCTGGTTCTTCTTCTGGAACGAAAAATCCGACGATTTTTCTATCGTTTCAACTTTTCAACCAGCAATCTGTGGATACAGGCTTTTTTATTCGGCAGAATTTCATTTTCAATCTGATTTTTAAGTGTCACTTCGAAGATTTCAAATCAATTAGCTTGTAGTAATGGGTTTGAGGCTGATAAAACAGCTGACTGGCGTGAAAGAAATAAAGCTGAGTGCGAAGTTCTCGTTTGAGCCAATTGAGATGTACGAAAATAAATGGTTTTCGATATTGGCTAGGACTTTTTTTGTTCGAATAAATATTTACTTTTTTTATAAGATAATGTTTTTTTTTTTTTTTTCCTAAAATTGGGGTTGGATATGAAAAAAGAATTGGGCTCTGAATCATTGGCAGACTTAATTTTCTATAAATACAAATTGAGCTGAGCCTGATTGTTGGAAGTGTGCTAACCATGATTATCTTATTGTAAACACGATAATGTAGATTCGATTGCAAAAAAATATGAAAAAAAATAACGCAGATGACCTTTTTAGCAACCGAATAAGATAATAAAACTCGCGCGATGAAATCAAAAGTTTCTCAGACAATCTTACATCAAAGATAGGATTTTAAAAATGGGGTCACGTCCGTCAATTGAACAAAGTTAAGAATCGCTGTCGATTACGAATCTGATCCGATTTATTGTACAAAAATATCGATTGGATCTGCAGTCTACTCATTTTATCGGCATTCCTAAGAGTATTGAACCAGAGTACACGTGATTGAGAATATATCGACACTGAAAACGAAATTTAATTGGAACCTTCAAATATTTTGTCGCAACGTATTATTAAAACATTTTGTTGCCTGGTCGTAATATTTTGTCGAACGTCTACTCGAAAAATGATTTTAAGGTTTCAACAAAATTTCTTCTCAACGGATATTCATATCTGCCAGTTTTTTTTTTCCAAAATTCGAAAAAGATTGTCCGTTTCTCCGATATTTTTCAACAAAAGAATAATAAATTTTTCGGTTATAACGTGTTTTATAAAATGAAAAATTCGATCAATTTAGAGATTTCAAAACATTTGTTTATTCATGAATTTTCATGTTTCAGGTACTGGAAGAAACATCAGGCACTTGCCATGCGTTTCTTTGCGGACCGGTGAGGCGGGTGTTTGCATGTTCGCGTTTACGTGTGTGAAATCGAACGGCACGCATCTAGGAACTTGCATAGATCGTTTTTACTTCGGGAGCTGTTGCAAGTTAAGCGACGGTGCCGATATTTATCCTCAGGATAATACGATAGAAGACGCGTCAGCGGCAAGTTCATTCGTAACTACGGGAAGTGTGCAAGAGAGTAATGACATACCGGATTATTTAACGCGACCAAAACCGGTTGCGGAGATGAAGCCAGAAAGTTTAGCGTCATCGACGCTCGCTGCGACTGTTTCGACGACGAAAGCACAGACTACGGCGGCAACGACGACAGCAACAGCACCAACAACAACAACAACAACAAGAACAAAATCAACGACAACTACAACGACGACGACGACGACGACGACGCGACCAACAACGACAAAAACGGTGCCAAGAACCACTCAGAAAATAGTTACGAAGCGACCAACGTTTTTCAGCACTCCCTATACGACCACACAGCCACCGATCGGTCTCTCGACCTTCCAGACTTTGTACGATTATTCTCACGGTTCCGGATCGAGTACAACTTCGAACTACCGTCCAATTTCAACGAGTCGACCAACAACGATCAACAGGAATTCAACGTTGGTCCAAACACCAACGAATTCGACAACATCCGGACTTTCCAGCAGACCCGGAGTCAGTACGAGCGCGATAACTCAGGGACCATCTTCTACGATAACGAAAAAGCCGACTTCAACTTTTCCGACGAGACCATCGACGATAAACCGCAAGCCTGTAAGCACATCGTCGACGTCAAGGCCAACCGTTACCACCACCGAGAGAACCTTCACGAGATTCCCTCCAAGAAACGCAACCACGAGCAGACCACAACATACAACGAACACCCGAAAACCGATTCAGCAGAATACAAAAAAACCAACTCTGACGACGAAGAGACCAAGCACAGCATCCCGAAGACCAACAACGACGAAACAACCGCCTCTTTCCACTTCAAGGCCAACTTCGACGACCGAGAAAACATCTTCATCAAGCATCAAAGTAACGCAAACTTCCAAGCCAACGTCTCTAACTTCGACTCAAGAGACTCCGACGACTTTCTCTGCAAAACCATCTTCATCATCCAGCGAACCAACCTCGGTTCATACAAGACCGAGTCATCGACCGGTTGTCACGGAACCTCCGAGCACGAGCAACCAAGAAAAACTCACTACGATCTCGAAACCAACGACCTCCCGGCCAACAACGATTTCCGGACGGCCACGACCTTCGTCAAAACCAACGAGACCCGGTACAACGTCTTCGGGAAGACCGACGACTGTCAAAACAACATCACGACCCCAACTAATTACCACTGAACGAATCAGGACCACTCCATCAACGTCGACGCTTTCGACCTCCTCATCCTTTTCACACTCGAAACCAACGACTTTCAAACCAACTTCGGTTGCATCCCCGAAACCAAATACCTCCGAAAAACCTTCCAAACCTTCTAAGCCCTCCTCCAAACCTTCCAAACCATCAACGACGACTTCTACTCCCTCTTCGACTACTTCAACTACGACTCAGGCTTCAACTCTCTCCCTCACTACCCTGATAATCAATGAAACGACATTGGCAAACGAGATTTTACCACCGAAAGTACCAGTCGACCTTTCCACCTCTGAGATAAGTAGCCCAACGACCCCGACCCCGGGCTTTGTAACCTGGAGCTCGAATTCTGACGAAGATGTCACCAGAGCACCGCAAGCTCCATCGTCGACCACCCAAACTACTCATCAAGGTAAGTCCCGGATATTTTTATTTCTAAATTGTTCGTCATATTCAATCCTCGTTTTTTGAGTTTTTATACAATAGAAATTTTCTAAATTCGTGTCATCTGCAAAACCGAGTCATTCGATTTTGAAGTTTTTATCTACCGAACATAACTCCAAAGAAAATTTGAATAACGAGATATTAAATTGTGAAAAACTGCCGTCACACTTTTAACAATTCGATGTTTAATGAAGCATCGACCGAACCAGAATGGTCACCGATAACAACTCCGGATGGTTGGATCATGATACAATCTCCAACAACGGAAAAAACTCCGATCGTCGCTGGAGAAACAGCGAAGCCTGCTGAGACGACGAATATTCCCACGACTTCCGGTGAGTACAATAGATCCGCAGCGTATCTGATAAGAACGAGGAAAAATTTGAAAAAAAATAAAAATAAACGTGATAACCCAACGAGGCCGCGTCTCTTCCTCTCGGGATGTCGTTCGAAATAAAATGCTCGTAAACCAGGAAGCTGCGATGCGGCTTTTCAATCACATATCACTCGTGATTTTAATTGCGTTTGCTTAACTTGACTTTTCCAATTACTTATCATTCATCGTTGCTATCAAGATAACTATGCAAACGAAGAATGAAAAGTTTCCGACCGGATACAGACATTCTTAGCGTGCTTTAAAAAGTTCGCTGAAAGTTCAACGTCTTATTAAAAAAAATTTTTTAAATGTAAAGAAATCTTTTTATTCGTCCAGTTTCTGCACTTCGATAGAACACATTGAGAAAATTAATTTTCCCGGGATTTATGAATCATTTATTATCAAATTTTGCACATTGTTTCATCGGAGTGAGAACAATCCTCACGATTGATCGCGTTTAACGCTGGCATGCGGACTTTTTTATTTGCCCACTTTTTGTTTTTATCCACTGGCTTTCGAGATCGTCGATCACGAATGATCCAGAAATTATTTGAGCACGAAGCAATTAGAACGTATTACAAGGAAATGAAGAAAATGTGAAAAAAAAACGTGTCTCGGTGAAAACCCAGTTTGGCCTGATACCAGATTCAGCTGGTATCACGAAACACTTTTTTTTCGCGATCTTCAGAGTATGACGAAGTTTTTTTTTCTTTCTCTTTTTTAGGAAAACCATCGACTGAAAGTGCCACGATGGAAAGTATGGCAACGACGAGGCCTACGATACCGGCGATGCTTTCTACGATCGCGACGGTTACCGCAGCTACGGATCTTCCTGTGCCGATAGAGACTTTGAACATGAGCGACTACAATCAAGGTATTTACTCGCAAAGAAGAAATCTTCGTTATTGGCGGTAATTGTTCTTACGGTGGATCAGATTTCTTAAACAAATACAATATTTCGTGATCGAAATTTCGCGCTTTAATGGATAAATGTCAAAATGATACCCGCTGAATTAAAGCGAAATAAGAAAAAAAAAAAATCAGTCGATTTTAACGACGAAAAATTCGTTGACCGATAATGAAGAAATCTCGAGAATCATTTGGCCTCGATTTTATCCGAAGATTTATTCGCGGAGCCATAAATTCATTCTGAAAGACTGGTTTTTTGTTGTTGTCGTCTCCTTTCCGACTATTGCCCGTATCACTGAAGATCGGAGCGTAATATTCACGTGAATCATCGTTCAAATGACGAATCGGTGAAAAATGGGGATTAAAAACAAAACAAAAAAACAACAATTGTTGAGATTATATCGTGGAGGGTCTTGAAGTGTCGGAAATTTGCTTTTTAAAACTGTACATTTAAAGCCTTGAGAGGGATCTTCAAGGCACTTATTGATAACGATCAACGACATCGTGTTATCACGAGATGACGCAGAGTTTTCAAGTGTTTGAGTTTTATCGACTGTTGAACAGACAAAAAAAATGTAGATAAATCGATAAATCGCGGTCGAGATATTTGGGGAGTGTTGAGCCAACGCGAAATCATCCTTCAAGGATAGCGAAAGAGAAACGAGAGATACGAAGAGAACAAAGAAAGAAAGGAAAAAAAAAATGATTGAAACAAATTCTTAGACGGTGCACATCGTCGCTCTACTGAAGCAGAGTGATGCTGCGCTTCTGTACCGGTTCATCCAGTCGATCGAATGTGTCAGAGAAGCCGTTTCAAAACTCTCCTTTTTATTACCCTTTTTTTTTTAAATTTTTTTTATACTCGTTCATACATATAAGTATATCGACGTACGTAAATATCGATACACTCGAAAAACTCGTATCTGTATACACGATCATTTCGCGCGGGCTACGAAAGTGTGCACCAAAATGGCGACTACGAGCAGCCCGTTATTGAGGCAACTCAGCCACGCGAGGGCCATGAATTCAACGATGTTTATACTTGCAGTTTGCGGACGAAGATTGTTCCCTGAATCGAGAATCGTCGGCGGTGATCATAGCTCTTTTGGAAAATGGCCGTGGCAGGTTGGTTACCGTCGAGAATTTTATCATTCATCAAAATAATGTACGATTGGTACATTTTTCGAGGGAAAACTATTGGAAATTGATTTTTTTTTTTTTTTTTTTTTTTTTTTTCAACGAATCTTACAATTTTTTCGAATTATTCTTGATAAATTTGGAAAAAAAAATTGAATAATATCACTTGATTTAGATTCTCTATTAAAAATGTCGTATTTTCAAAACAAAAAAAAAGTTATTTTCAATCTGCTGAGTCAAGAAATGTTCTCTTATCGATAAAACAAGAAAAAATCTATTTTATTTGAAAATATTAAACCAAAAATTTTTACTAGCAGGTCGTTCAATTAAATCGAATAAAAATTTCTGCCATACTTCTGCTCCTTTGCTAATGGAATTTATACAAATTATTCATGTCCCTAAAAATTTACAACGAAACGAAAAAGCTTGCTCTTTCATTTCATAATTTTAAATCAAATCATAAAATTTTTTTCGTATTCGCTCTGTTTCTTTACTTTTATATTTTATAATCATACACACTACAGGCGAAGCCCAATTTCCGAATAATTACTCATTTTTTTTTTCCATTCGCAACATTTTCCCAAGATAATGCGCGTAAAACGTTTGTTTTCTTCCGATTGGAGATAAATGGATGAGCGATTTCGTTTGATGGCTTTTAAAAAAAAATTTCAAGTAGTCATATTTCTACATCGATAAGTCTCAGTTGATTAGCGAGCGGTACAAAAAATTTCTTACTTTTACGATTATTCGCTTCGTTTAATCTGATAGAAAGTTCTGGAATGTTAATCCTCTAGTTTTTGATATCTCAATAAAAATGTCATATCCTTGGTTAGATCGAGTGAACCATGATTTATTGGTTTCATCGAAAGCCAATGTGTTTCGTTGTAACATTATCGCTGAATAATCTCTGATCGATCGCTCGTTTTGTTCAATATCAGCCTTCTTCAATATTACGTAAACAACAAAGGATTAAATTGGTCTCTATGTGTCCGGGGATCCACTGCATGTTTTTTTTTCTCACAAATATACCATGACGAATAAAATTCTATGAAACATCGCGGATAATTGATAAAATTTAGATCGATTAACAGAAAATATATGTTATTCGCAGATATCGTTGCGTCAATGGAGAACTGCCGCTTATCTTCACAAGTGCGGTGCTGCATTGCTGAATGAAAATTGGGCCATAACAGCGGCTCATTGCGTTGAAAAGTGAGTTTCGATTATCGCGCTATTTCGTTCAATCGACTAAATATTTATGAAATTAAAATTGTTTTTTATTTGTAATTTTTTTCATTTTTGACTGTTTTACGTTCTGTTATGATTTAAAAAAAAAAAAACAATCCAGTGATTATGAAAATTCTACTTCAGAATTATTCTACAAAATGTTTCGTCGATTAATCAATCTCGAAATATTGAATCATCCAAAATCTTTGCGCTGATTCCGTCGGCATTGATCGAGCAAATATAAATTTCAGTACTTTTGATTAACTGGACGAGAGAAATACGAAACGAAAAAAAAAAAAATTGAAACTGATCTCGAAACGAACGGAGACGTAGTCGGATTCGGAAAATCTCTTGATTGATTTCTTCTGTCATTGTATCAGAAGTAACTAAAATCATTCGCGTTCTTGGTTTTTTAAATTTTGATTGAAATATCAAACAAAATGTCAGTCGAAACGACAATTTTTCAGTTGTTGCTGAGAGGAACAGAATTTTGAAACTTTTCTTTTTTTTTCATTGAGAAGTGTCATTGAAAAAAAAAAATTCAAAGATTTTTGAATCAAACAAAAAAATGATGATTTAACATTGAATAAAAAATGAAACAACATTGAAATACGTAATGACCGTTCCAGCGTACCACCGAGCGATCTTTTGCTTCGAATTGGCGAACATGATCTTGCGAATGAGAACGAACCGTACGGATTTCAAGAGCGTAGAGTTCAAATAGTGGCGAGTCATCCGCAGTTTGATCCTCGAACGTTCGAGTACGATCTCGCATTATTGAGATTTTATGAGCCCGTATTACCGTTCCAACCGAATCTCCTGCCAATCTGTTTGCCGGATGACGATGAGAATTACGTCGGACATACAGCTTACGTCACTGGCTGGGGTAGACTTTACGAAGGTAATGAATTAACTGAAAGAAAAAATTTTCACTCGCAAATTCTGTAGCACGAGTCAAGATTATTCCGCAGCTTATAATTTCATGTTAATTTAAAAATAACACCATAAATCATCGATCGATTACGTTCTGCGCTCAATTTCGAATTAAAAAAAAAAAAAAAAAAATCAATTGCAAAAGGTGTAAAAATCAAATGTTCAGACCTTTCAATTATTAAAACGAAAATATCATGATTAGAAACAAACGAATATTTTTATTGCCCTTGTTCCAGTATCATCGCGATAATATTCGAAATTTTCGCTCAAATTTCCTTCACAATTTATTTTTCTGTAAACAAATCAATTACATGTTATTCTAATTTGTATTATTCTAAAAATATAACAAAATTAATCATAATGAAAAATGAAATATTGAGTATTGATAATGAAACGATGCAATTTATAGTGACAAAAATAAATTCAAATTTACAATGAGAATGGATCTGAAAATACGAATTTCGATTTTTCAGATGGACCTTTACCATCGGTACTTCAAGAAGTATCGGTCCCAGTGGTAAACAACACAGTGTGCGAGGGAATGTACAGAAACGCTGGTTACATAGAGCACATACCTCACATATTCATATGTGCCGGATGGAGAAAAGGAGGCTTCGATTCTTGCGAGGTAATTATGGAATGAAATATAATACAACAAAATTGAAGTAACGAAAAAATTTACTTAAATTTAATTTTTTTAATTTAATTAAAAATAATTATTATTGCAACGTTTTTTAGCCAATTTGTATTTGGAAATTTTTATTTTTTACAATGAAGGAGAATCAATTTGTATTCAGTTGCTCGAGCTAATTTTCTTATTTTCGTTATCGATACTATCGAATAGCTTTATTTGAATCATTTTTATGATTTTTCTGGGCCTTATTTTGTTTATAATTTGACGTTTCGAATGATAATTGTGCATGATTTTTTCAGGGTGACAGCGGTGGCCCAATGGTGATACAGAGGCCTCGTGACAAAAGATGGATTCTCGCTGGTGTTATCAGTTGGGGAATCGGCTGTGCGGTGCCCAATCAGCCGGGTGTTTACACGAGAATTTCCGAATTTCGTGAATGGATCAATCAGATACTTCAGTTTTAACGATTATCGGATAAATAGTGAGTCGAATCTCAGTGAAAATGAGAGAGTTATAAAAATCACGAGTAAAGAAAAGAGACTTGATCGATTCGAAAAAGCGAGAAAAAATGTCAATCGACAACGTGCTGAATCTTGGACAACGAGATTTTCGTTCCTCGTGAAAAATTACATGCTTTTTCAATCGCATGAATTTCAATCCAAAAAAGTAATAAAATTATTGCAATATTTTTATTAATTTTTTTTTTTTATATATAAATAAATAAATAAATATACATATTTTTTGAATTAAAACCGAGAATAATGACGAGAAGAAAATCGTGCAAAGAGCGATTCACCAGCGTAAATTTACACCGATGAACATAAGAATTCGACGGAGTTGGTATTTTCTTGTAACGAAATAAGAAAACAGATCGTTTGATAGGAAAAGTGAAATTTGGTAAATCAAAGGCGTCGAAAATTTCGTACCTTCATACTCGTTAAGAAAAATATATAAATATATATATTGGGTACGTTGATTATGCGGACATGATTACCAACGTAATTTACAGACTCTGATTAATTTATTTTATCTCTGAACAGCCTGATATATATAATTACTAGTATTGTACGAAGAATTTTGTAAGCGTACTTTTAAGAACTGAGGGAGGAGCCCCTCTCATACGTAAAAACATATTTATAATTTATTTTTATAGTGTCCCAATGACGCGAAAGTCATTTCGATTTCTTTTCACGTCGAAAACCTTCGACGAAACTGTAAATATCTGTGCAACAACTGTATAGCCAATAAATACAAATAATATACTTCCAACGTTTTGTGTATTATTTTAATGCTATTTGAAAATTCTTCGTCACTGTTATCCGTCAAAATCCATAGTTGAAGGATGCATCATCAACAGAGAACCATCCTATTAATTACTTTTTTTTCTATGAAATATAAAGAAAATCGATTCTCTCTAGACTCGAATACAATTTATCGTCTTCCACTTCGTCTCGAATAATCTCCAATAACCAATTTTTGTCAATCGGATATTCGAGAGATACATCCAAATCATGACAAATATCAAGTTACTCATAGAAACGGGGGACTCAGTCGAGTTTGTGGTTTTGTAAAATTTCGTTATCTTAATTTCAACAGACATGCAAAAAAAAAGTTTAACAATTTTGTTCAATTTTCAATTTCGTTCAATTTGAAGAAAATCGGAAAACGACCAAAACGAGCGGTGGCTGAATGCTTAATTCGGTATAGAAAAAAAGTTGCAGCATTTTTAATGGAAAAATGATGAAAAATTGAAAAAAAAATGACAATCTTTCGTTCGATTATTTTTCCTGCTAGATATGTGGCGGGCGAAGCCCGCAGGCACAGCTAGTTTTGTATAATTCTTGTAAGAAATTTCACAAATCCGGCAACAATAATGCTTTTCCCAATCGTTTCAAACGAACAACCCTTTCGTAATTTTTCGTTGGTAACCAAACAACCGGTATCGGAGAACTCCAATGCGTTTGCTCTTCGTTTACCGTTACGGTCAGTCGGGAAAGTGACAATCTTCCGTGTTACACTTACACTGTTCGTTGCCGAACAAGGCTCCGTTTTGAATCTGGAAACAAAAAAAAACAAATTGCGTTTTCATACACTTAACACGTTTTCAACATACAAAACGATTGCACTTTACACGTCACATGCACAGTTTTTATTTCCAATCGGATGCTCTGATTGATGTCATCAAATTACTATGTTTTTTGAATAATCAAAATCCTTCAGCGAAAATTCCTGTGCACGGAACTCTTTTACCTATAAAATTTCACGCGTCAATATTCGTTGAAGAAATTCAAATACGTAGATTCAAAGAGCCAATTACTCGGAGTTCCTTCATTCGGGGAAGGATGTCGTGGGAGCTGTTGCGTCGTCAACAAAGCGCCGGATCGATGCGCGCGCACAAATCAATGTCGAATTTTTCAAAGCATGCGCTCGTCGTGCGATAAATTTGTATAGGGATAAAACGGGGTGCGAAATAATAAAAAAAAAAAAAATAGACACGATTCTCGAGTGGCTCGAGCGGCCGTGTCTGGTGCCGTGTGGCACCCTCGTGCAGTGATTGTTATTATAAATAATAAAAATAGTCAAAAAATTGAAGTAAAAATAACTCAAGAAAAAAGAATAAAAAAGTTAATTTCGCAGGTCACATTGATCGGGTGCTTCGGAACTCGCCGATTGCGATTCAAAAGACTCTTCTGCGTATCGATAGAAGAATGAAAACATAAAATTTTAAGACACAAGATATTACGCATTCATTTTTCGGAGATAAATCGTGCAATATGGATGAGAACTTGAGCAGGGGTTACGTCCAATTGGGCAAAGCCAGAGGAATGAATGACTTCAAATTGAACAATGGTTTCAATCATCTATCTCCACCGGTCGACAAGTGTAACTTTATCTATTTGGCCCTTGTGCTCGCTGGTGTTGGTTTCCTCATGCCCTACAACAGGTCGTGTACATCAATAAACCATCCCATTCCATTATTTTGCTTTTGTTTACTTTTGTTTAAAAATCTTTGCAACCTTCGAGTTTTTTCTTTTTTTTTAATTCGCATGGTTTAGCTCGTGTTGATATGAAATTTCTTCAAATAATTACTTACTTTTATTTACTTTTTTTTTTTTTTTTTCTTCAGTTGGATTCATCTTGGTTTGGTTATGTGCGAGTACGTTGCTTGCTTTGTTTACCTCTGTTTCGATGAATTTGAATTTATTTTCCATCGATTCAAGTTTCTTTTTGTTAGGTTCAATGTATTCTGCTCAGTTTGGGGCAGCGTAACAACCCTATTCATTATTTTTTTATTGTTTATTGTACATGGTTTCATATCATGGTTCCAAAACATCTGTAATCATGAATATGCCTGGGTTAAAATGACTCGGTCGATAAGTAAACTGCATTCGTGGACAATTCTCAATTATCTTGTATTTAAAAAAAAAGTGGTTGTTCGAAAAAATGAGATTGTGTCTGAATGTCTTTATTCTCAAATAATTTTGGTCGAAAATATTTGTATCCTCAAACACGTGTGAATACGCCAATGATCATATGAATCTTCATCACGTTGCATCTTCATTTATATAAGCATGATAAAACATATCTTTCGAAGGATCAGTAATCATGAGAGCAGAATACTGACGATTGAAGGGTTGTTAAAGTTGATTAAACGTCAGTTATATTTAACGATTACGAATGATCACAAATGTACTGAAAAAAGATATTTGCTGATTCAAAAAAAAAAAAAAAAATTTGTTTGTTTGTTCAACAAAACTGTTGCTGATCCAACGACGTTTTTCTCGAAGTGAAAAATATTTATTTGAGCCAACGAATTAAGTGTTTGAATCAACTAAATTTCAGTTTGTTCCAACAAATTTTATTTTTTTTCGCCACGATTTGTTTCATCTTTTACGGACTATCAGAGTAATATGAAAATCAAAGTATTTTAACCCTATCTAAGTACACTTTCTGTAAAAATATTTATGATTTGTAGCGAAAAAGTGTTTGGGAACGAAAATAATTAAACGTGATTGTATTTCTTAACGGGGACATTTTTCAAATACTGATATTCAAAAAAAAGGTTGTTGGAGAAGAAAGTCATTCAAAAACGCATTTAACGATAGAATCATTTGAATCCAGTGATATTTATGGCTTGGGACGTTTTGAAATTTCATTTTTTAAATTTCTCTGAATTCGTTCCAATTCTATCAAGCTTTATCAAAGTATTGTTCAGCCATAACTGAGGAATTTACAATTATTATAACATTTTTTAACGAAGGAAAAAAAGTTTTTTAACCTCAGATCGGTAGTAGCGATGATGTACTCTGGTAGGAGTGATGAACCTTGACGTTGACAAAATATTTTTGTTTTTGTTTCATCTGCAGTTTCATGATGGCGGTGGATTATTTCAAAGCCAGGTACCCGGACACAACTGTAATATTTGATATGTCCGTGGTGTACGTGACGATGGCATTTTTCGCGGTTTTCGCAAACAACATCCTAGTTGAGACTGTTTCTCTCAACAAACGCATTACTTTTGGTAATATGAAATTCCATCGATCTTTTTCTTCTTATCTTCCTCTCTTACTCAATTTTTTTTTATATATAAAAAGAGCTATTCCAATGCCCATGATACCGGATCGAGTATAGTAACACGTGAAACTCGAATTACATATTTGACATTCGTAAAAAAGGCTCTTAATTTTTTAACAAAACAATTTTTTTGTTTTGTTTTTTTTTTTCGAACAATCGAGAGATTTTGGTCTAATATCCTGTTTATTAAATCACTTTATTACTTTATTCATGTCTTTTTCATGATCTTCACTTGTTCCAGGTTATCTGGTCTCGGTGATAACACTAAATTTCGTCGTCATTTCGGAAATTTGGTGGGAGCTATTCGGGGTTGCAACCTCGTACACGATCAATTTGGTCGCCGTTGCAGTCGTTGCTGTCGGATGCACTGGTTCGTCGAGAATTAAGCAATCTCATACCGCCATGACAATAAGAAACTTTTTGTACCAATGATTTATTTCATTACCAATTATCATATTTCATATCGTGTTTGTTGAGGTGGTTGAAAAAAAAATCAACTTTTTTCTCTTAAAATCACAAGCGATTACGTTGATACATCGTGAAAAAATAATTCTACCAAAATTGGGCGTTTCAAAAAAACTCTTTAGTGGTGTTGCCAAGGACATCAACATTTTTTTTCAGTTCCAGCCAATAATTACGATAGAAATATATCGATTTTTTGATGTCACGACGAAAGAGGTTAGCACTCGGTCGATATTTGGTTCTCTGAAAATTCGAGATTAGAAGAAGGAAATTGAGAATTCACCCCAGCAGCTTCTTTGATTTTTTGTTTTTTTTTTTTTTTTTTTTTTTTTTCAATTTCACATTAATATCTTGATATTCAAAAAAATGATTCTCTTTGCATCACAGTTTGATGTGACAGCTTTTTATGGGACAGTAATTTTCTTAAAATTTGAATCTTCTAAAAAAAATATTCATAGGTGCCTCCGATGACAATGAGATATTTTTTTGTTACAATTTGGGGTGAAAACTCCTTGCAGCTTTGAGAAAAAATGACAATTTTTTGTTTGATCGCCTTAGTGTTTGTATGATCTTATATCGTTGATTACTTTTTCTATGTCACAAAATAGTCTCTGCATATCGAAGAACTTACGAGATTGATTAACACGTTCGTTCAATCAAAACTGTTGGGATATTAGTATTTTTTAAAAGTGAACACTGAAGAAAAAATCGTTGAGAACGTTGAGAAAGGAATAATGAGTTATTTAATATTATTTGAATTTCAGTTCAGCAGTCGAGTTTTTATGGATACACATCGATGTTGCCCAGTCGTTATACCCAAGCAGTTATGGCTGGGGAAAGTGAGTGTTTCAACTTGAATGGTTTCTCTAAAGATTTTACTTGAAAAAAAAATTGCATGCCTTCATTTAATCAGTAATTAACAATTATTTCGATAAAAATAAACGTTTTTCGGGTACTGAACTGAATGACGAATAAGAATAACGATGAATACCAGGTGCAGCAGGTTTTTGGGTCTCGGTAAATCGTATATTGACGAAATCGTTGGTAAATGACGAGCGTGGCAATACATCGATGTTTTTCTCTCTATCAATAATGACGATAGTCATGTGCTCGGTGCTCCACTGGATCGTGCGTAAGACCGAATTCGTTCAGTTCTACGTGAATCTCTGTCAGGAACGTAATCGAATAATTCTTGAGCCATCGGAAGACGTGGGCCTGGTAATGTTATGATAAAAGAATTTTTTTTTAATTCGGCCTCGTATACTTGTGATGAAATTATCCGATTAATACTTTCAACGATTCCAGATGGATCCGTTGGACCAGACAAACGATCCGAGCAAAGGCCAGTACGGAGTGTTGAAAATTCAAACGAGCCCATTAGGGGTCGACGCCGCTGGTGGCAGCACCGAAGCAGCGAATGGTATCAATAAATTGCATCTGAAAACTAAATTGAACTCAGCGAAGATGAAAATTTTTTTGGCTACCGAAGGAACTGAGATATTCAATGCGTTTTTAGGTTCAGGACAGTATTCAGCTTTTTCATTCAGCAATCCCGTTTACGAGCCAAGCGCTCCACCTAATAATTCAACGGGTAATAACGGCCCAACTTACAAGGTGGAGGATGTCGTCGTTATACAGGGAACTTATTACAGGAGTCAAGGAAACAAACATTGGGCTAGCATAAAACGTAGGAAAACGTAACTCGTTACAAATATAAAATCTACAAAATCGCAGTACTAGAAAGCATGTTTGTTAACTATTCGATTATCTTGCAGGAGGAATGATGGCGAGGCTGGAAGTTGCCAAACTAATATTTCCCTACATGGCTAGCATCGGCATTGCTTATTTTGTAACTCTCTGTCTCTATCCAGGAATCTTGTCTGAAATAATATCGTGCAAATTTGAATCTTGGATGCCGGTTATCCTCATGGCGGCTTTCAACGGTGCCGATCTTCTCGGCAAGGTAACTAGACAGTTTCTATTTCTACTCGGATAACGATTTTGACACTTTGATCAAAGTGACTAAATCAAAATGGTCGCAAATGTTGGCTCGACAGTTTTTCCCAAATCTCTAATCTCCTCTGGACAATACGTTGAAAAATATTCAATGTCTTGAAGAATGTATTACTGTCGTTGAAGACGCTGACGATCGTTGTTTCGCTCTTCTAGGTTCTTGCATCGATACCTCACGAGTGGACAAGAACGCAGCTCTTGTATTTCTCCGGGGCTCGAGCAATTCTCATTCCGCTTTTCCTTCTCTGTGCGATTCCGAGGAGTGCGCCAATACTATCGGGCGAGGGATATCCTCTACTTTTCTCATGGCTACTTGGCTTGACCAACGGAATCGTCGGCAGTGTTCCAATGATCCAAGCACCGAGTAAAGTGCCAGAGCAATACCGGGAACTCGCTGGTAATTTAAATTTTGTATTTGCCCGATCAAATTCATTTTTTTTTTTCAATTGCCCTGCCGAGGGCCTAGAAATTAGCAATCAGAGTTTCGAAAATTTCCAATATCCCCGACTATCGCATCCAGTGCGGTAACCGCACCGACTTCGCTAAAAACTGTCTTTTCACTTTTGACATATGTTTTTTCAATCTCTTTCGAGGCATTCGTTTAACCATGACACACACATCTCCCATATATATATTATTTTTCATGGGGTATTATGGGATGTTATTCACTGAGATACACGAGAATCGAAAAGTAATAAATCCAAATTACGAGGGCGATCAATCCGAACAATGCAAAATTTGTCTTTTCCTATCGCAGATGAAGTCAAGATTTGTTTATTCATTTTTCAAGCTTCTCCAAATTCGTTTTGTCCTCAATACAAATAGAAGTTTAGAAATAATTGGGTTGATTTTTTATCGAGAAATTAGATGGTGACTCGACACATTCTCTATCATCGTCTATTGACAAGCAAATTCTCAATACACTTTTACCACAAGCATCGTTTGATTCCACCTCTTTTTGAAATAATCGTTAGCCGAAGAACAAATCCTACCTGCACTTCGTGGATTTATTTTCCACGATAAAAAGCCCGTATCCATAAAAATTGGTTTACAAAACTTTTTGCATTACGAAACAACTTTAATCTCTGCTTGTCACAGGCAACATCATGACCTTGTCCTACACCACTGGTTTGGCCTTTGGTTCGGTGCTGGCTTATGTTCTCGACGCTTGTTTGGGACCGGTGGTTCAGGTTAAGGATATCTGTACAAATTTGACAAGAATCTCACCACCGGTTAGCAACGTTACGGTTGAAGTTTTGATAACCGTAGCAAAAGAAACGGTTGAAGCTGTAACGAAGATTCCAAATTTGGTAACGACGACGACGACGACGATGGCGACGACAGCGTTAGCTACTATTTTGACAACGCCTCTTGCAATCAACAGTACGTTATCGCTCATCAATACCGGATTAGTTAATGCCTCGAGTACAGCCTTACCAAAAATCATCGCAAATGCCTCCTCAACGATCAGTAACTCTATACTACAACACTAGGTTCATGTTATGAAATTTTGAACGTGTATCCCGAGCTTTTGTTCCAGCAAGTCTTTGATTGGTACTTTTAATATGTTAAAATTACGATCAAAACTCTTGGGTTCGAAGCGCCTTGCATGCGACGCTATTTTTCGTGTGCAAGAAAAGGCGTAAATTCTTGATGGGATTTTTTTTTTCTCAATCAATCATTCATTGTCGAATACGAACCAAGCCGATGTATGGTGACTGAAACCGGACGTGAATGGGGATCCTGGGGAACCCGATGATGGGACCTTGTGAAAACTACTACGGAAAATTCCGTTTACTTTTTTTTTTTCTTCTCAAACGTCGAGTTAACTTTTGCTGATAAATCAAGATTTTTCTGATACGTTACGGAGATAAAATCCGTAAGAACCTGTCGCTTTTGAGTTTCATTATTTGATTACACGTTGCATCTTGGCCAAGACTTGACGCGCGAACAAACTGTTCCGAAATAATCATTCGTGTAATGAACTTTAAGGAGGTTGGCTGCACACAACAATGTTGCCATGTTAAAAGCATAGGAAAATTCTAAATGATTAGAATTTAATGAAATTTGGTGAGCATATTCTTTTGGATTTAATATGAATATAAAAATTTTTAAGATTTTTCTTCTACATAGTTTTCGAGTAATTTAACACTAGAGTTTACATCCGTAAGCATAGGATTCTGATATATATAGGTATATCTTTTGCATATTGTAAACTCCAATTATTGGACAACTATGTAAACGAAAAATTTGAAAAAATTTGTGTCATTACATTTGATGCTAAAGAATGTTATCACTAAATTTTATTAAATTCTTATCATATTGTCGTATGTAGCCACCCTCCTTAATACAAAAGCTCGTATTCGAAAAAATGAATTTTTTTATTTTTTTCTGAGCAATGATCTCAAAAAGATCAGAAGCGAAAGTTTCTACCGTTATCCAAAGATAATTGAAGACAAAGAAAGATTTGATTTATATACTGCGTCGCCATGCCAATATTCATTGAACGCGTGTTTTCGAAAGCTTCTTTAATTCAGATCTTTCCCACCGATCAACCGTCGCGTATGACAAAATATTGTAACGAGACCGTGAAACGAGAAAGCAGGACATAATGGAAAAGGAGAATGCGAATGCAAGTCGGCGTATATCCTATGGTGGTCGTCGTTTTCCAACAGACATATCCTTCTAAATACAAATATATATATCTATATATAAATACGAATATCCATTATTTTTATTTCTTAATCAATCGTCACGTACTCCCCAAATGTCACCAAGTGTCACGCCTATATGCGAGCATGATTTCCATACCTAATTCACGATCTTCTCATTTTTATATTATTGAAACACACGCATTGACAAAATGCCAGAGATTAAGAGATTGTAAATCCTGTACCATTTGTTTTCGTGTAAATATCGTTCGATAGCTGGACGGGAGGATCTAAGCAGTGGTCATAATATTGCATATTTCTATCGAATTAAGTGAAAATTGGGATCGAAATTTAAAAAAAAAAAAAAAACAATCCATTTCTTATATTATGCGAATTTAAACTATAAATTCGCGTGATTACGAAGCTTTGAGATTAATGTTTTACCAGCGTCAATTTCACACTTCGTACTCTGGTATTTCTTTGCCTCAGTTACGTTGCTTTCCAAAAATATATGCATCATGTACATATATATTAATTAATACGATAAAATGTACTTAGATATTAGTTGAATACCAGACGTAATGGATTAAAATTTTGACCGTTATTGTCTGTAAAAATTATTGAGAGATTAAGCGATTGTTATTGCGAAAAATAAATGTGAAACTTTTGTCCCCATTCTGGTATTTTTATGTTTCAGCATACGATCGCTTTGTTATTCAAAATTATATATATATATATAAATCTACGTATGAGATTTATGAAAATAATAAATCTCGAGAAATATTGAAAGAATAAATGAGAAAAAATCTAGTATTTTTATTTCCTCGTAGTTGTCAACTCAGATCGCCATTGGAGTTGAATAACCAGAAGAAACTCTGCCAGATTCCTAACTCGAAACCGAATAATTTTTATTCGACATTTCTTTTTGTACAGCGACAAAGAATCTCAGGATAGGACATACCTGTACATGAAATTTCCGCGAGACAGTATCTTTACATTAAAAAAAAATGCTCTTACAGTTACAGAAAGAAAATAACTTTTTTTTGGTAATTTCTCAAATTGAAAGATTTTAGAATAATTTTGCCTCTTACAAGCTGTTGTAAATGTCATTGACGAATAATCAAATACTCAATATCATGGATATTCATGCAGGATATATTTTTTCGAGGTAATCGAATGAATAATAATAATGATAACAATAATAATAACGTGAATAACATTGATGATCATATAATAGTAATAAAAGTGGTTCATAAGTTCGGACGAATATTGAAGAAGCCACATAAATGTGAATCATTGGTAATTCATAAATAATCGCAATTTTCTAAAATTCAAGGAAGATACGCTGCGTTAACTTATGAGCTATTCATAACTGAGAGGTTTAATTTGGCAATTAATACTATAAATTGAATTGTACATAGTTTCTAATATGTATGTATTTTAGATATATACATAATATATTGATCGTAGAGACAACGAGGAAAAGCCTTAGACGCTGAGGCTCAACCGTGTATTTTGGCAGGAAAACAATGAGTCGATTGAAGATAAAATAACGACGACTCAAAGTACGTAACTGCAGGGACATTGTTTTCGGTTCGAAATATTGAAGTTTTGTTCGTTTTTTTTTTGCTCTCAATCGCTATTTCTTATGTACTGCTACGATCTTATATAGTTATATACAAATAATAGACCAGCTATATATATGATACACGTGAGTATAAGTACAAATATACATGTATATATGACACTAGTTGCCACGGTTGTTGAGTCATGCACAGGATTTCCATAAGCTCCTTCTTCTTCTTCTTCTTTTTCTTCTTTCAACGTTTTCAGATAATCGTGATTATTATAGCTTCGTACGAAACCGTTGGCTCTGGATAAGTCTGATTATCATGGGAGGATTTTGCATCAACCGGAATAATTCAATATTCCCAAATAATGTTTCGCCATTATCGTCAATGTTGTAAACACTTTGGCCTCTTTTGTTAATTTGACTTTACAAATTGTCTCATCGATGATCCAGTCATTTGAGATACTTTGCTGCCCAATCCGTTCTCCCGTGAATTCCACCGCTCGGCCTCGAGCTCAAAACACTACCGAACAAATTCGTCTGCATCGTTGTCTTGTTCATCGCTTCTGTCACGTGATCGAAAACTCATGTGATTATTTAAATAATCTTGTTTTTTGTATGAAATTTTGAATATTAGACTGCTATTGTTTGCTCGGTTGAAGCCAAACCGATACGATCATTATAGCATATAAATTAAAATGCGTCAACCCCCTCACCCCAGTGGAACGAATCGATTAACCGACATTAAGAGTCATCGAGCTCACGTGACCAACTGAAAATCGAAGGTCGCGCTTTCGTAGTAAAGTATACCTATGTATAGTCGTCACCGTCAGTTTTCATTTAAATAAAGAAAAAATAATTAGAAAGGTGCAAAATATGTGTAAAGTTCATATTAAAATAATCTTCACGAGTGACGTTAAAAGTGTCATGAAAATCAGGATTAGGAAAATGATCACACCCGGAATCGTCGTGATTTAAACGATTTTTTTTTGGAATTTTTTTCATATCCAAACGATTCGTTGCGTTTGTCATCGCTCGATGACTCTTAAGCACTTTCATGCCGTTCGCTCATCATCATTTGCAAAGATGATTATTCGTGGACAACCCAATCTTTTGAAAATTTAACGGAGAAACTCGGAGCTCGAATATATTTCTTATTCCCTGAAAAATGTTTTTGTTTTCGTTTTTTTTTTTTTTTAAGTGGAATTGCATTAAATCACAGCAAAAAGTAGAAAAATTTGTTGAACTGGATCACTTCGAAGGAGGGATTTTTCGACTAACGGAGATTTTACTGTCGATCGTGGGAAAAAAAATGCCGAAATTCTGCGTGAATAACATAATTAACGAAATGAGTCAAATTTGCAATAACTTACTGGCGTTTTGAGTACCGTAGACACTCGGATAAGGCAATCGTCCATTTTGTTCGGCGATGTACCTATTTCTTGCGAGATAATGCTGACGAGTTTGACTCTCGATGCTGTCCCGAGCTCCCCAATAAGTTTCTGGCATAAAATCGTCCGTGAATTTTTCCCCGGGTATTTGAGCAGCGATACCATTGACTATCATTCTCGATCTGCCAGCATCCCCTTCGCCATTCCTAGAAAAAAAAAAAAAAAAAAAAAAAAAAAAAACCAATAAAACTATGAAGAAACGAACAATGTTGAGGTCGAAAAATAAATTTTTATTAAATTTTAATACATAAATCGAGTATACACTTCAATGAATGTTCCCTAAAGTTAGATCGCATGCACCGGGTTCTTGGTACGTAATTTCGTCGAAATTGAAGGAAGCGCTGAAGTAAATTTCCAAAATATATGAAAGAGTGGTGAACGCGGTAAATAAAATAGTTCTGAGAGCGGATAATAAAAAATCAGCAATTTTTTTATCAAACCAAATAGTTTGTACGATCAGTATGAATAGTGTAAATACGATGTTTACAAAGTATCCGAAAAGCTTGATACAAATATCGAATCCGTTCTGACCTAAATGAGCGAATGTTTGGGCGCAGCATCGAGTCGCATAACCTGTATTCTCAATCATTTGAATAATGAGTTTCCAAAATGAAGCTAAAATTTGAAAACGTAATGCAGCTTCGCGAATCGATAGGGATATCGCCGGAAGTGGATGCTCATTTTGAAACTCTTCCTCATTATTACGAGACCCGAAAGAACCAGATAAATAGTCAATAGTTCGCGCAGCGTGATTCATGACGATAATAAGCGTATCGCGAAGCTTAGTCTGACCGATATCGGTGAAAGCAATCAGACAAGCGAGTGAGAGGGTAATCGAAGCTACGAGGATCCGAGCATCAAAATTGCGATATGTTCGATACCTGGATGAAAGATTTGTGCTTTGGCCTGCGACGTACCGGGCCACACTAAGATAGTGTTGTTTAGCAGAAACTTTTCGACTGTTCTTCAAATTCGTTTGCGATTGATTCCAGCTTCTCGATGATTGTCTCTCGTTCCACGCTGGCGTTGCCCAATTGGTGCTTAAATCATTGGGTATATCGATCAGAGCACCGTTGTTTTCGTTCCAGTTTAAACGATTTTCCTTGTAAAGCCTGCTCGACAAAAGTCTCGTTGTTGGTTGTTGATTTTCGGTGATCAACTTGCTTCTGAGCAAAAAATAATTCAAAAAGTAATCATCGAAGCTTAACAACGCTGTTTAACAGCTTACAGTTCAACTGCATATGGTGACGAAAAATTCTGCATCATGCAATGAGATTATGGTACAGAGATCAAAGGAAAAGAGGCCACTCTTTTTGGAGTGGGCTTGAGAAAAAAATATGAGAAAAAACGAGAAATTAATTAATTGACGAGAAACTTGGGACGTCCTCGGTGAAGACAGCATTTGAAACTCCCATTCAGGAGGGAGTAGAAAACGGCGACATCTGTTCTTTTATTTCTTTATTGTGAAATAACACTATGCCGATTATCTCTGTTCGTTTCTCATGTCTTTTCTCAGTCATCTCTGTTCTTATATATCTCTAATCGTGAATATGATTCAGGACGGCTCTATCCCAAAGTATCTCTCTGTTCCAAGACATCTCAATAAACATGAAAAAATGATAAAATGAAGGAAAAAAAATGGAAATTTTTTATGTACTCTGGTTTTGCCCCAGTCTTCCCTACGCAAGAACAAAGATATCTGAGACGAAACGATCGAAAAAAAAGACCGAATAGGATTTTGGTCTTTTTAGACGTTTAATTGGCCGAACAAGAGACTCGATTGAGTCTTTTTTGTCATTTTTTCCAAGTTTTTTTTCTTCTTATGAACTGACCAATATCTGGCTGTCAAGTGAAAACCCCGATTCAACTGACGAAATTTTGAAACAACCCAAATGGGTCTCTTTTTTTCGGCAAATTAGACGTCTAAAAAGACCGAAAATTTGGGTCGCTATGATCCGCCAGGGCAGAGTTGTCCTTCCGTAACGTTAAGACAAGCGAAATAAACTGATTGTCTATTAACAACGTCAACAAACCCTAAAATATTGGCAAAATCTTCTTCGTCCCATTTGGACGAATTGTCCCTTTTGCGATTATTGTGATTGAGCAATGGCAAAACCGGTTGCTGTTGAGGTTGGATAATCACTTTGTCCGTTGATCTGGAGTGGTTGTCATTTTCATTGAAATCTTGTCGCCCGTAATCGTGGAGAGGTCCCGTCGGTGGAATATTGACTTTGTTCATTATAAGTTCACGGTGAGCGTTCACACCTACTCTCTTACTGCTGACGCCCCGTGGCCCGCCCACTTGAAAATAAGGATATCTGTTCGGTCAGGAACACAAATAGCGTCAATCAACAATTTTCTCTCTCTCTCTCCCCTCTTCGAATAGGAAAAAAACATTCGAGATAGGAGGTTTCCTCATAAACAAAACAAAAAAGTGTAACCTTAGAGACTGTTGAGCACTAGGACGTTTTATCGGATTCCACTGAAGCATATCTTCGATCAGTTCGATCGCTTCGTGGCTCGCGTTGGGTATTAAATCCTTCAACGATATTCTACTTAAAATTGGAAACTTGAAATTCATAGCAGCTGCGAGTTGGTAACCTTCTGGCCAATCGTCTTTCTCAGGAGTCCCGATCACCGAACAAATCTTGAAGATTTCGTCGATTTCGCTTTTACCCGGAAACAGAGGTCGGAAGGTGTACAGCTCTGCCATTATGCAGCCAACTGCCCAAATGTCGATGGGACTGTTGTACGTTGTCGAGTGTAACAAGACTTCGGGTGCTCGATACCTGCTCGTGATAATTTCATTAAACGGGTGAGACACCTGGGACGCGATTACGAATATATGACAGCAGCTGGTTGTACGCGCGATAACAGGAAAAGTAGCTAAAAGCTTTGGAGAATATCAGCATCCAAGAGGATCCGTTAAGAGTCATCGAGCGATGGCATACGCAGCGCCAGGTGCCAAAAAAGCAAACTAAAATTCTATTCTACCGGATTTTTTCGCGAATTTTATGATTACTCGAATATAAAAAATATTAAAAAATCCGCTTTAATTACCCGATTCTGGCTGTGCTCCCTTTTCGGAGATCAGATATCTCTTATCAACACAATAAATTAACAAAAATACAAGGCGCTTTACTCGCGCCATGACAGTTTTTTCGCCAGTCACAATAATTATTTTATTACAAATTGTACACACATTCGCCACAACTGGAAAGACCAGAGCCGGATTCACGCCACTTCCTTGCACATTACGAAATTTATTTATCGCGATTTCAATAAAAACTCACGGAAAAATCCGGTAGAATACACACGAGGTGTCTGACGTTTGTCAGCGACTATATTTATACTATATATAGATATATTTCACTATAAGAGGCGCCACCGTCGATTTTGAGTTGGTCACGTGAGCTCGATGACTTAATGATGCCATGAAAGACCGGCTGATCGTAACTCACCATCTCGTTGAAACGTAATCCGTGTAGGGTGGTCGCGAACGAATCTCACGAGCCAAACCAAAATCAGCTATTTTAACGAGCTCAGGGCCCATGCACAACAAATTTTCGGGCTTCATGTCCCGATGAAAGAAACCATGTTTGTGCATAAAAGCCAAGCCTTGAAGTACCTGATACACCATGTTTCTGATAACAGGCTCTGGGAAGAGTTTCGACCTTGACAAATTCAATAATGATTTTATAAAATATAGAGCACGAACCAATGAATAATACGAATCAACGTATACATTGAATCAAAAAATCAACTGACCGGTCTTTCATCAGTTGATAAAGATTCTCCTTCATGTATTCAAAGACGAAGTAAAGAACGTCATTCTCACGGATCACTTCTTTCAGTTTCACTACATTCGCATGACTCAGTTTCTTCAACGACTAAAGATTTTTTTTAACGATTAATTAAAATAAAATAAAAAAAAAATAAAGATTAACGATTAGAGATCTACAGTACTGAAATTGCATAATTTTAGGACCAAAAGTTTTTTGCTCTTTTTTTTTTACAAAATTAGCGAATTACGTAAACGCTCTGCCTATTAGAAGGCGGAGTTACTGGATTGCACCCTTTTACAGGGGAGGATTCATGAAAATTTCGCTCTGTAGAGGGTAGGGACGACAGATACTCAACCTGCTTCGACGGGGTGGAGCTGTCGGGCAGTCCACCCACTACAAAGCTAATGAACTAGGGTGACATTGAACCCGATTAAAATCACCATGGACCATTGATGCCTCCAATTGGGCCGGTCAATTGTTAGTATCGGGTAATCAAACGTATTTTCGACTATTGGGATCTGTTGCATAAAATTTTATTAATTTTATCTTACTTTGACCTCACGAAGGTTCATTGCTTCTTCCCAGGAATAATATTTCCTCTTCATTCGTTTGATGGCTACTTTTTCACCGGTGTCGATTCTTTCGCCCAGGACAACGGACCCGAAAGTACCATCGCCCAGCTGATTCAAGGTTATGTATCGGTTCATCTTCATTCGTCCTGTTTACCCCACCACGCAATTTTATCCAATTTTCTTATTTCGATATCAACTTATTCAGCGATTTAAATTAACGGAGCACTTCAGCCGGTGATATCTTAGTTCGTGTCCAATTTTCTTATTTATTTGCTTCATTACACTCTGCGAACAGAAACGAAATTTATTTTTCACCGACTTGTCTTTCACGATTTCTTTCACATGCCGTTTATTATTTTTTATTTATTAGGTTCATAAAAATAGAATCGAATAAGAAACTACAAGGGAAAATCTATAACTAAAGGATTCCTTATTGGATCTGGACATAATATTGATTCGTCGAATTCTTTTTTAACTGCCACAGAATCAAACATACTCATTGGATATTAATTTGAGACGTAATTTTAATTTTGTATTCAACTTCATGTGAATATTAAAACATTTTTAAGAATTTTAAGTTTTGTTCACAATTCTCTTTGAATTGGAACTGTGTTCATAATTTTAATATACCCGAACAAAAATGATATGAGGAAACGTGAATGAAATTTATCGATTTAGAATTTGCCAAAAATATTATTCAACTCGAGTTTTGTGTATGAGGAAACAAAAATCTGGATGAATAAGAATTTCAGTGAATTCAGATTAAATGCAAAATTGTAACTGATATAAATTTTAATTGAAGAATAAAAATTATTTATACAATCTCAATGAAGAATTCATGAAGGCTCCAGAGTTTCGTTCGGATAATTCAATTATGTACATATAATTTCAAGACTCGAAATGAAATTTGAATAAAATAAGATTCCGTGCATACTGATAATGCCTTAATTAAATTATACGAAATCAAAATTATGTAATTCATTATTAATTTCAATATTTTTTTATTCGTGGGTAAAAAATATTGATAAAAAACAGCAAAACAGCGGAGTATACTATTTCACTTCGTTTTTTTTTTTTTACATTCAAATAAAAAATCGTACTTCACGACGTTTCCGTATATAAATCCATAATATCATTATTATAATACCATCGTGACACGTTATCATATTGCCCGAAGTACACTGTCACTATAATAATGTGCGTATGAAATATTCAAGATCCTTGGAAAGATATAAAAAGGAATTGAATGTACTAGAGCCCAAAATATAAAGTCGAAAAGAACAAAATATGCATGGACATTCACTCTATTTACGTGCAAAGTAAGCGGACATAAAAAATCAGGAAAAACCTCGAGAAAATGAATTTTCGATTGAAACAACCGACGATACTATATTCATTGGTGCGCGCGTCCATGAAGAAAAGTTTTCAGACATACCCTGTCTCTTATATATTGTCCGTATTATTGAGTGTTGGACGAACGACTAATGTCGAATTTTATCAATGATTCAGAAGGGGATATAGAACGAGGTGCTCCACTGTACATTGACTCGACGACCAACTCACGACGTTAATTACATTCCAAGGGATTTCTCGTTCTACTTTGTCATTGTTCATTTAATATTTTACCAAACCCATCATTACCAAGGAGTCGGTCAATCTCGTATTAAAACGTTCGTGACCCAAAAAATGTGAGTTCCAGTTAAAATCAATTACATGACCATAACCGATCTTCTTGAAAATTCACTAAAAAACAATTTTAAAAGATTTTTTTTTTTTCTTTTTTTTAATGATCCTGATTTTAATAATTACATAACTTTAAAAAATACTGATGATGATAGTTTTATTTATTTTTTATTATCAAATTTCGTCTATTTTTTCTGACAAATACTAGCTCGAAAAAATTTCGTGGAGAATGTCATGAATCTATAAAAATCGAAAGTACACGAAATTTGTTTTGCAAACATGCTGTACCGTGAACCGCGATTATTGTATTCATCATGATTTTGTCTCTGTTCATACCCATTTTTTAATAATTCCCAATTCATCGATTTGCAGGCTTGGATCTAGGGTGTTCCAGCTGGAATTAATAATTGAGCGAATATTCATTCAATTTGAAGTTCGTTCGGAGCAGAAATTTATAGAAAACTTTGTGGAATTTTATTCGAAATTGCTTTTCGTAAAAAACAGAAGATTGTGCTGTATCGTAACGAGTGTGATTTTATGTTTTCAAGACTGTTTAGTTTTACTGCTTTGAAAAACGAGTCCAACTGGGGCAACAAAAAATGTTGCGGCCAAGCAAAAAAGGACAATGCCTTATCGATTCGGTTAGTTACCTCAAACCTGGCAACTGTTGATCGATTGCACTTTTATAACGGTGAAAAAATAAATAAAAATAAAAAAAATTACGAACAAAATAATGAGTGAAAATCAAAACGTTTTTTTCGCTGGTATATCGCAATGGGCTTTGATCGTTCGATCGTTTCTCGTTTATTGAATCTGTATTTTCTTACATTCCCTTGCGAGTTTAACGAGCTAATCTCGAGACGAGTACTACTGACACGCGAGAATATGGATTTTCTTCACCTTACGGAATGTCGAAATGTCTTGTTCCATTTAAGGCACTGAGACTTGAGCTAAATGACACTTGACACAAAGTTGACGACCCATTTTCATCGCTGTCACTATATCATTCAAGCACGAAAGTGATAACTTGAATTTATAAAAATGATTGAAGACTCACGAAAACCTCAAAGAATACTCGAAAGAAAGAAAAAAAAATAGAACTGTCAAACGATAATTGAATACAAAATCACGTTTCAAAACGATATCCGCGATTCTGTCAATTGCGTTAAACTGTCAAATTTTCATCCTGAACACAAACACGCATACGCACAGTTCAGAATATTTATCGAATCGTCAAACGGATAAATTACGTAAAATAGTTTGATTCTTACTTACGCAATAAAATAAAATTTACTCGAAGGATTTGGAGTACCTCTTTTGTGTTGTCTTTACGAGCGGCCGTCGATGACGGAACTGTCGCGCATTCAGCCATATTTACATGTAACCATGACAACCAGTCCATAAACTCGGCGGCTGTTCTGGCAACCCACGAACAACCATATGGTTGTCCGAAGAGTCTGCCATAGGGCAATCAATGTTTCGGGGGAGTCATGACCTTGAAAATTGTTTACTGTCATGGTACTCGAAAATTCGGATAATTATATATATATGTGGATGCGTAGTCCCCGTGATCAGTTCGATAGAGACCAACTGCGAGGACAAAAATAATAAGAATTTAAACAATTATTAAAAATATATTGTATTCCAAAGAGAAAATAAAGAAACTTTAAGAATTGGGAGAATTTAGAATTCGAAAAACGAAATTAAATTTACGGAGATAAAAATCTAGGAGGATTCCGACAGAACTTGTCGAATTTTGAAGAAAAAAAATTAATTAAATTAATCGTAGTAGTCGGATCGATCGATTTTAGGTACCCCTGTAGGTTGTCCGACTATCGCGATTCAACAGGTAAAGCAGCTTCGGTAGGAAGTACCGACCGAGACGACCATATTGTGTAGAGAATTGGAGAACGACCGAATGAAGGACTTGTCGTCCTTAAGGGCACGGATCAGTCACCTAACGCACCTCCAATTTTTTAAGTTCAAATTTTTCGACACGGTTTGACCGATTAAAAAGAAAAAAAAAACGTTTCAGCCCACGCGTAACAATGGCAAGAATGGGCTGATAATTTTCTCATCTTGATCGGACTAAAGGTGTAGAAAAATTTCACAAACAAATATCATCTTCGAAGCAAAACTTCGAATTCAGATAAAGAAAAATCCTTGTATCGAGTTTAATCGCTTATAAACGAGTCACCTTGGAGAAAATTGGAAATTTTTTAGATTTGAACTTGATCGATGATCGATGTTGCATGAAATGCGACGGGGCGAAGAATTAAAGGAGTTATATTTGGGAAACGAGGTTATAAAATTTAATTACAAATCATTTTGTGCTATTCGAACAGTTTCTATAAAAAGATATTGTCTTTAAATATGCGATACAACGTACAACAATTGACTCGTTTCTTTTTTTTTCTCTCAACAAAACAAAATTAACATTTATCTCGAATGGAAGTATAATTCGGAATTACCCATCTAATTGAGTATATCTATTATCACTTTCTTCATAATTTTCAATGATTCTTTTAAATCGTTACTCAAGCGATTGCCTTTTTTTGCATTTTTTTTTTTCATCGTGATTAATTATAACAACAGAAATTGCGCATACTCAACATAAAAATTTGGATAAATATGCTTGTTTCATACGAGGCTAATCCTAAATATGTTTAGGTTTATTCATATATATATATATATATATTTATTTATGTGTGTGTGTCCGTGTGAGGCATTCCACGCCATATCGCGAGATCGCAATCCTGACTACTTTCAATTTTCATCAAAATTTCAGATTTTGGAAAAATCGGAAACTTTGCAACCTTCAACGACACTTGAACTAATCGATCATTGGGTCAAATTTCAATGTCAATCGAAATATGTTAAAAAATTATAAAATCGATAATATCAATCGAAATAGTGTTGAGAACAAAAAATGATATTTTTGCTATCGGCGTTGGAACGTTTTCGAAATTTTCAGTATTTAAATTTATCGAGTGAGGTGTAATTTTTTGAATGAAAAATTTTCAGAAAAATGATAAATGATTGGTGGGGGGGGGGGGGGGTCGCGGTATCGCGAAAGAGCGTGGAATATCTTATGTATAAATGCACACATGTAAATCTATAAAATGTACAAATTAATGGTAGAACCGATGGCGATTTTATTTTCACGAGTTCTCTACGGTCTGAAATATTTATCGATTTTTCTTTTCCCATTAAACTATATTTACAAAATAAATCGCAGCAACTTTCCATCGGCCGAGAGTCAACCCCGAAGCGCTATTTTTCTTTCTCTCCCGCCTGAGTATCGAAATAATACTATAATTATTGTTCGTTTAAATAAATGTCACGTGACCACTCCTGTCCAAGTTTCACTATTTCTTGAAGGAATTTCAAAACCTAAACCAGTCCGGTCGAAGAAAATTTCGTCATAATTATGAGGCCCCTTCGATTTAAGGGCATGGATCAGTCAGTATCTTGCCACCGTGAGTGCGAGAGAGATAGCTGCAAATTTCGAAAGTGAAATTCTTCAACACGGTTTGTCTGATTACAGAAAAGCCCTGTCAGCGGATTTTTGCCATTGTCCTGCGTCCGCTGACAGAGCCTTTTTGTAATCGGTCAAACTGTACTGAAGAATTTCAATTTCGAAAATTCGAAGTGAGGTTGGGTGACTGATCCATGCCCTTAACACATTCATCTAAAATGTCACGTGACTCGTGGGAAAGAAAAAAGCCTAATAATATGGAGAATGTTCAATGACGGAAAATTTTGTAAAGAAAAAACGAAACAGAAATACGTCAATTTTAAAAATACATCGTATTAAAAATCAACAAAATTGTTCAACATTAAAAAGTAGACAAAATAATTTCGTATGCTATTATAGTTGTTTCACTTATTATTTTACCAATTTGTCAAATTCCAGCAATTTTAATAAAAACTTTTTTCACTCAATTGAAAAGAAAATAAACTATATTGTGATTAAATTCGCTGCAAATACTACAAAAATTTACAACAATCAGAATGACTTTGCGATAAATTGAATCGATACCTGGAGCCCGAAAGAGTTATAAAAGTAGCCAATCGTAAAAAGTCTATAAAAATAAAAAGGAGAAAAATTAAATTGAGCGTTTTGAATGAAAAATCTTGAATTTTCGAAGCGAGAGAAATGTCCCGGGTCACGTGACACAAGCCTAAGATAAATAATGATATGTGAGCAGTCCTGTAAATATTTCAAGAAGTGGCATATTTGTTTACTCAAATTTCGTCCAATTCTGTTGTGATTTAATGGTGGTCGGAGCGAAAGAATTGCCGAAGGGATCGTCTCGGATTGACTCGATTTTTTGGTTGTTTCGATCACAGGAAGTTTCTTCTTTAGAGGTCGATGAGGTCGAGGTTGAGGCTCCATTGGCAAGGCTGAATTTATTAAAATCAAGACCATATTCTTGGAGCAAATCGAAATCCTTCAGACTCTCGTTGGTCCCTCGACCAAAAAGCTGGTGATCACCCCTGTTGTGTTTCGGTAAAAAGTATGGATACAAAGGATTGCTGAGTCCCTCAGCCATCTGCGGTATGTGCAACGATTGCGTCATTTGTTTGGGGTCTCCGTAGGATGACGAATTAGACCACAAAAGAGGGTTGAACTCGTCTTCGCCGTTGATCGAATCTAGCCTTATCAAATCTTGCTGCACTGGGGCTGATGTCTGAAAATATATTTGTTGTTCAACAGCAATAACAGCAATACCAATAGCGACAAAAAACTAATGAAACATTTATGAATAATCAGTTTTTTTATTCGGACACAAACAAGTTCATAGAAATGTAATGGTACCCATTGGGCCAAAACTTTGAATGGATTTTCAATTATTTCCCATTTCATTAAAATTCCATCAAAATTAATGATTTCGATAATTATTTCGAAAAATAATTAAACCCTGTGAGCAGATGCAGAATTCGGATGACGAGAAGTCGTACAATGCAATAAAATCAACGACTTTAATGTTGTTATTTTTTATTGTTGAGTTTTTAAAATAATTTTCACCGATGAATGAAAATCATTTTATCACTTTAAGAATTTTTGAATATTTGATTATGTTCAGTCTTTCAGTTCGAGCTTGATCGTCACCGATTTCATGACATCAACGGTTGCGAGTTATAGGCACCAATGAGAGGATCCGAACGGATATATTTGAACTTCATTGTGTTAGATTCAGCATGACATTCGTTTCCACTGGCATTACGCAACGAAATTTTTGTCCTCGAATGGCAAATAACAGAAAAAAAATTTCTAACCTTACAGTCGACTCGTAATGCCAATGGTGGAAAGAAACTAAACAGAAGAAAAAAAAAACAAGTGAATAATGACGTAAATGTTTACCTTCTCCTGTGTAGCATGACGATCGGTATTTATTTGTGCAAAATGAAGAAAATCGCTAGGTTGATTGGGAGTTTCAGAACAATTGTGGGAAGTGATAGAATCGGGAAGAATTTTTATTACGCTTGTATCAAATGGGTCCTGCGATTGGCCACTGAAATATTTCGTCCTATCATTCGCGTTTATCGAATTAGTAAAATCAACCCGAATGTTACAAGAGTCAAACGGATTTTTCAAGTGGCTCGAATTTTCGGACAAAATAGATTTATGCTCAAGACTATTATTTTCTCGCTCTATAGAATCTTGGCTATAAATGGAATCGAGCATATTTCCAATGAATGGATTGGTCGGGTGCAAAGTCCCAGGAATTCTGTTGAAAATCTCATTACTTGGGTCGTTAAGAGCGGAATGACCAACTGTCGACAAGTAGGACGAAATAAACATTGATTCGGATTTAGCTCTGTGATCGAGATGTTGCGATGATGTAACTGGGATTCTGGAGTTTGGAAAATTGCTACCGATGAGCTTTGGAACGTTTGGAGAATCGCGGATCCCTTTGACACAATTAGGAGGAAGTTTTTCTTGAGGGAACAATAATGCGGGTTTTTGGAAAACTTCATAATCGTTTGAAGTTACGGTACAAGGCAGGGGGCCGTGCCGCAAGCGCCCACTCCATGCAGGTCTCAAGCTGTCTAAACTGCGAACTGGTTTCAACTGAAATATTAACCACAAAAAAAAAAAAAAAGAAAAAAAAACAACAACAAAAGCTCACTTTGGTCTTGAACTCGTGGAAGAACGGTGATTGTGCGAATCAAGCTCACTAACTTGAGTGAAAAAGGAATTCGCGTTTGTTGACTTTTCTACTTAAAACTTTGGAAAGTTTCATTCTCAACGATTTTAAACATTTGTGATCATTCAAGATAATGACCTTGATACACAATTACCCTCTAATGACCGTTTACTCCAAAGCCGTTTAAATACAGTTCAATTATTTAAATATAGTTTCGACATAGAATGAACTGAGTTTGAACTTGGATTCACGGCTTGGATTTAAAACGGGCGTTAGTCAAAAACGCAAACTTAAAAACCATACGATAACGCAATTAGTTACATTCGGCATTTATTTTTGTAATTGTGAAAAACGGATTCGAGGCGCGCTATATTGTGACTGAATCGAGGGACAAATGAAATAACTATCTTAAGGGAGTTCATCTGGTACCGAGCAAGTCAAAACCCAAAACTGTCACGACTAGCGTAGTCGGCTCAGTATGTTTAGTGTGTTTAACCTCCAAAGTTTAACCTCCTTCTTCGAGACAAATTAATTTATTCCGAACCTCATAAGTATCGAATGGATTCTGTGAAGTGGTAAAAAGATTTTTTAGATATTTTTTAAGCATTTATAAAAATTTCGTACGCAACTGTTTGTCAATGCTTGCGAATTTAATGTTTACAGACGGGAAAACCACAGAAACGGATAAGGAACCGTGTTAAATTGGGAAATCTGTTTTTATTAATTTCTCTCAACCAAAGTATTCTAAGGAACTGAAACTTTGACAGGTGATCTAGTTGATATTGATAACTGTATTCAAATTTTTTAATCAATATCTGTTTGTTAATTCGATTACCAGATGAACTCCCTTAAGCTCGTCGCATCCGTTGACGGAAGTATTTGAATGAAAAGGACAATTTGATTTGTGTCTGAATCGTATAATTCCAGATTTTTTGTGTTTCGAGTGTGCCACAAATTTAATCCGATGTAATAAATTTCAGAGTAGACCGCGTCAAAAACGTTTATTATTCAAGACATCGGATGCAATGAACGTTTGATTTACTCGAACATCGAATATTTGTTCGCTGTCGGTTCGAAAAATAAAAATCTGTCTGAACAAGCAAAATGGCGCCATCATCCGTTCTTCCCAATAATAAAAAATAGTCATGCCGTGCTCAACATTTCGACGAGCTGTGCGATTTATGATTTATTCCATGCCAATTTGCTTTATTTTTCAATATTTTTTTTCTTCGTATCGATAAAAATGGACAAATAAGCAACAAGATATGGTTGAAAAAATATCACTACACTGTCGACCTTGACGTTATTGAAATTCAAAACTTTTCTTTACAGTTAAAGCTCATTTTGAGATGTAAACAAAATCATCAATTCATTTACTTCATCAGCAGAAACAAATGAGTTCTGAGTGTGAGTGTCTTTGAAAAATCTATGATTTAATCGGAGTAGAAACATTTTTGAGGCCATTCGTTTAGTGATACTCTTGGGATTTGATGATTCGTGTAATGTAATATAAGCCAGAACGAAATAACGATCGATCATACATTTCGGAAATGAGAATCTTTAAAAATAATTTTTATACTTTTTAAAGCGTTTTTAACGCCCATGCTTGAGCAAATTTACGAAATGACGTTTTCACAAATCTATCGTCCCGATTTGTATAAACGATCTTGAATGAACAACTTCTCTATTGGCACACTTACACACAAGCTCGTTTGTTTTGTCAGACACTACTTGAATGGTAACATTGAAAAGCAGCTGTGAAAAAATGCTAACGACAACATGTAAAAGTTCAAAAAAATAGTGTGAAGATTCGTTTGATCCAAGCATTTCATACGAAAGCATTGAATGCCTTCACATAAAAAGATGGAATCTTTTCGAATTGAATAAAAGTATGAAACAAGATAGAGATGGGAAAGTTTCTAGACACTGTTCAAGCGTTACAAAACTATTGATTTTCTTGAACAACATACTCGAGTTTTATGAATCATAAGTCTAACGACTTTTCGATATAGCTCTGGTGTTACTTACGGTTCGATCGACAGGTGGATTGTTCGGATAAATAACATCCTGTAGTTCGTGCATAAGATCGATGTTGAGTCGTTCCGGAGGTGAATCCGTTTCCTCCGGTGAGTTTGGACTCAGCGGCGAGTATTGTTTTCTACTGAAATTTTCAAATGTTTTACATTATCATTACAATTCCAATGATTGAAAATAGTATTTAATAATTGATTCTTCATCTTCATCGTTACTTCGTATCGGAAACGTTGATATTTCGAATCCGAAGCTCTTTACGGTAACTCGTAGTTGCGGTAAAACCGCTCGGAGATTTCGAAGGCGAACCGAAGATGGCAGGTCTCCGATCAAGAGTCGGTGAACTTGGTGCTGAACGTGGCTGCTGAAATCTCATACTATTTTCACTTCCTCTCGAGCGACCTGAAATTTTAGACAATCATAAGAGTCCACTCGGGTAATTTTCGAAAGAATCATTCTGTAAACTAAATGATTTCTTACGGTCTGACAGATGCAAACACACACGATGATATTTTTTTATTCAATTTTTCACCCCATGAAGACCCAAATAAATACTTTTTTGCGAATGCTTTCAATGGCTGTTTCTTCTATGATCTTATTTATGAAATGGTCATTTACAAAACGAGATTTTCTCAGAATCGACGTTCAGAATTTACAGAAAACGTAATTCAAAAAAGTTTTATTCGTTTATTTAAAACAAAAACTTTTTTTTGGCTCCAGATATTTCATTATAAATCTCGTAGTATAATAAACTCACAGGATAAACGAATCGATTGATCAGAATTTCAATCAAAAATAGTTTGAAAATAAATTCGAAGAAAAATCTTTAAAAAAGCCGTCTTCGAATTAAAAAAAAAGTCTTTTTCCCCTCTGAAATTTAATCGCAAACTACGGAAATCGATTCAACTGGGTTTTCACCGAAAAATATTGAATAATAAAAGCGCACGAGAAATCTGTTGAAACTCTAGTGAACTCAGTGAATCCAATACAACTTTTTATCGTCCTAAATTTTTTGTAAACCCAATAGTTTTCGTGTTATGCGGTATTTTTCAAATTTTGTCTCCTTTCACAAAAAAGCAAATAGCTCTGCAAAAAAAAAATCTCAGAAAAAAGTCGGTGAACGGCAACTTGATATTTTATTGATTACCTTTTAGTTTTAATCCTTTATACGCAGTCTTCATATCCTTCCCTCTGTCCTTAACCTGAATAATAAATAACAAAATTCATAAGTCAATTAATGTATTATTTTTTCACGTTGAAAGTTTACAATTTTTCCAAAAATTTGACGAATTCACTTACCGACTTGACAGCATATTTGACGGCCGGATTTGCCTAAAAAATAATGACAGCTCATTACATTCAGGGACATAATGATTCCTGTAAAGGAAGAAGAAATTCTGCACTAATATCAAACCTTATCCTTAACGCTCCGAAAAAAAGCAGATCCTTCTTTGCGCATCGCGTACGTCCATTCGCGATATTGTTGCATGAATTTACTGCCCGATTTGTCGGAATAATTGCATGCCTCCATTTCGAATTCGTCGGAAAACCCGAGGCCGGAATTGAGCATGTGCAGACGTTCTTCGATAAACTGAATAATCGAGGAAAAAATATCATTAACAATTTATCGTTAAGAAAAGAAAAGAAAATGAATACAAATCCCATGAACCAAAGCGCGAGGAAACATTTTCACAATTATTTATATCCAAAGTGCGATATTAATCATGAAAAAAGAATTCAACGAGTAAAAATAAACGCAACGTAAAAAATATAAGATCTACTTTTGAATCAACAAGTAAATTACATCTACAACATGTAATTTAAAAAAAAAAAAACAGTAATGGCATATGAAGATAATGAATCGATGAACAGAATGAAGTTTTTCTAAGTTTTCAGGATGTTAATGAAGTGAAACTCGGAGAATAAAGGGATGGCATTGTAAAACTGAAAAAATATCACTCGACGGAACAATAAAATGAAATGAAAGAATGTTCCAAAATAGATGATTGTAAAGAATGCAGAAAAGAAACAATCATGGTTAAAAACATGAAAAAAATAGTTTCAAAAAAACGCTGTTGGTATTGTACCTGTTGGAATATTTGCAACTCCAACATTTTCCGTAAGAACGGTTGCATCGAGGTCGGTCGGTTTTCGACGAACGCGTTTTCATCAAAAGTTATACGCTCGCCCTGTTGAAGAGTCAGAGCTTCTCTGTACCCAGCAGTTAATTGTACGAGGGCTCGTAAAAATGCCCTAGAGACTCCGTCACCGAGAAGAGCCGGTCTGTTGCGTAATGCTCTTTTTAAATTAGTAACCTGTTGAAAAATGTTTCATTGTGAAAGGTTCTGAATTGACAGGAAAAAAATAAATAAATTTTATAATATTTTGTATCAATGATCAGAAGTACCACATCGGTTGGAAGAGATTCCAAGTCTTGAAAAGGCGTCTCTATGGTATTGTTGTCAGCGTCGAGTACGACGACTTCTCCCAAATCACTTTTTCGTACGCGCTAAAAAAATGTTAATTATTATTAATTGAGAAACAATAAAATTATTAACAGTCATAACTATCTATCGATGTGGCATAATTTCAGTATCAAAAGACGCAGTAGCTCCTCGACTACAATGATCGAAATAAAAAATTTATAGTAATTTTGTAATTATCTCACATCTACTGGAACAATAATCATAGGATGAAATAATTATTTTCATGATTCAAAGAAATCCAAGATCGATAGCATCGAGTGTGTATCAATTTGGAATGGAAAATATCTAAAGATATCATCGCGGAGTATATGAGAGTGCGGCAGCGCTTGAGTTTGCACTGGTTTTAGCGATTCATTGAATTTTTTTTTCAATACTCTTCGTCGAAACTCTGCTGTGGCTCTAGATGCGATATAAATACAAAAATGAACAAAAATATTACAAATCGACATAACTGCGATAAAATGCTTGTTCGCAGTGAAATTTTTTGTTTAGCTCACCAGAAGAATAGGAGCAGGGACACCGATGAGAAAAGGCATGGGCGCCAATAAATAATCCATAAGCGGTAATGGTAAAACCGGTATATATATGTGTTGCCAAATCATGGGATAAATAAGTGCGTTGCAGGCTTGTACACATGCGCTCAGTCTCGACAAACGTTTGGACGTAAAAATAATACGACGTTCGTACAACATCGACGCAAATACGATCATCATGTTTTGCGAATCCACAGCACTGTAATATTCGGTCAAATTTCTCTGCAAAAGTCAATGGAGAAAGATTTTTTTTTTTCCATCAATAGATAAATCTTCTGAAACAAAATATTTTCCATGTTAAATGTGAACTTTAAGACGATACTTACATTTTCCGGTATACTAGGCAGCTGAAATTGTCGCGGACTTTGACACACGAACGTCTGCAATAACATTTTTTAGTAATTACGTTTCAAAATATTACGTGTATATCAAACTTTGTTACATATGATCGTATATTTCAATGCTTAACGAATGCATTAATTTTGATATAACTTTCTACAACAATATAGAGAAAAAAGACGAATTATATGAAATTCATCGAATGAGAACTTATAGAAAACTGTTTAAAATTAGGAATGATATTGATTATTACTCACAATATTTGGGTCTGGTGATGGAATGGTTATGGAAGCCCCGGGTATGGGAACCCCGCAACTATACACATCGCCAAGAAATTTCCATAGATCACCGGCATTGTTACTCGACGTCAGTGTAGCTATATGATTTAGAAGCCTTGAAAAAAAAGAAAAATATTTAGAGATCATATTGGGTAAGTCAGGAAATCGTTAAACGCATTTCGACAAAAATGTATATCTTTAAATGAGAATGTAGATTATCATGAAATTCGAAAAAATGCAACTTATTAAGAAGTAGCATAAATGTGACAGAAAAATAAATACTTGTAGAAAATCTCGTGCCAAGGCAAAGGGCTTAAAATAACTAGAGCTGTTTGCGTCTTTGGATCATGCCTGCAGAATCCAAAGGTCCATTTAGAATCGATGCTCGTAAGAACGAATGAAAAATGTTGGACGAGTGTGCTGAAAAAAGAGCGAGAAAAAAATATACCCATTTCCATGTACGACAAAGAAAACTTCATTTATTCGCACGGTACAATTCAACGGAATAAAAAAAACTTACTTTTCAAATTCGCAAGGATAAGCAAATTTTGGTACGGACTTGAGGATTTCCTGATCGGCAAAAGTTTCCGGATACTTTTGCAATATCCACGGCTGTTTCTCAACGGACGGAGCCGCCACCTCACAGAAACACTCAAATAGTTGCTTGACATTTTCTCTGTAATGATTTTTCATAGAATATTATCAATATTGATGAATCTTGTCTAGACAAAGAGATCGGAAATATTTGGGAAAATGATGTAGCGCAGATCAGATTTTGAAAGTATAAAAGAATAACATAGACTTTTTTTATTGAGAAATATAATTGTCTTGAGAGACATAATGAGTAGCTTGTGAAAATAATGGATACGAAAGGAGCAACTAATAATTTATGAAAAAAAAGTGATAACGTAATGAGAACAAATAATTAACAAATAAGAAGTTATAGCCAAATGTAACTCTCAGTTGGCAGACTTATTCTTATGGACTTGTATCTCACAATTGAATAAGTTTGCGGAAATTCTCTGTTTACTTTCATGATTTCTAAAACGTATTGGGGTTATTTCCAGAGCAGTTTTGCCTGGCACATTCTTTAATGAGAAACAACATCTGGAAACCCAACCCATAAAGAAATATGTCAGCTTATGAAAAAAAAATATTGGTTTCAAGAGAATTTGAGTGAAACGTATGTGAATATACATAGAAAACTTCGAGGGTTCATTAAAAGAAAATGTTATGAGAAAAAATATCTTCATGAAAAATAAATTGCTCGAAAGTGAAACTTTATTTATGAGAAAGCAAAATTAACAGATGAAAATATTGTGAAATTATGAGCCTATAATAACTGATACAAAAAAATCGAGCTTATGAGAAAAAGAAACGGGCACAAAAATAATTAAGTTATGAAAAAAATGTCAAAAAATCCAGATAAATTTATAGAAATATAAAGTAAATTCTAGAAGAAACGAATGAATTCATATGAAAGTGTATCAGATAGATTGTTTAATCAACTGGTAACCTCATAACATTCAACAATGAAGATATTTTTTTAAAATGAATGAACATTTTGACATTTATTTAGTGCATTGATTAGCAACAATAGAGGATAGATGGGGGACCTATTCTCGTGAGTTTAACCTATCAATAGTGAACGTCAATCTGTTCACGTAATTTAGAGGTTACAGTAAGTTTATTAACGTAGTAGGTAACATTTGACGTACCTCAATCTCGATCCCATCATAATATCTTGATTAAGATGAAATATTTTGATAAATACGCCATAATATCACTATTCGTCACATGACGAAAATTTACACCTCAATGACGTGATAACCTTGCGAGGATATGGCAAATATAGTTTTCAATCATTTTGCTGATGGACACAACACACATACACGGACTTTTTTGTTACACTGAGTTGTGAATTATCTCTAATCACTCGCTGACTAATCACGATTGCTTTTCAATAGACAGAGACGAAAAAAAATAAAGGGGTGTCACAGCGAGGAATCTCCTCATGTCCGCCACGAAATCGTCGACCTTCTCAATCAACACACTGCCCATTATTCTTCTTTTCCTCTATAGCCATCTTCCCGTCATGGGACATGTGCCACATACCATTGCCCATTTCTATCGCGGACACAATAATGGAGAAGGGATAAACAAAATTACATCTGTTACCAGACTCAGAACAAAATATCCGCCGTCCGTCCTTTTCCTTCGACACTTCATGCAGCAACATATATACTACAAAAAATATTTACCGGCTGTTGGTAATTGCACACTGTGTTGAGAAAATAGTGTACACATACAATGATTAATGACACTCTGGACAAGCAAAGCATTGTACAATACCGACAAATAGTTTCCGGATATAAGTTCAAAAAAGTTTCAGAGCGTTTTTTCATGCCAGTTTGCCTGAAGTGGATATAAACAAATTGAATTATCTGCATCAATTTTTCAATTCATTTGCTTTTTCGATTGGACCTTTCCAGAATATTTTTTCGGCAATTTTGTATAACAAAAACGATTAGATTTTCAAAGAAAACTTAAAAAACTTCTCTAAGGAGTTGCATCGGTGTTTGTTAAGTTCACGATAATTTTTATCAATTTTTCCGAAATGTTTTTCATCTCTTTTCGATCGATGAAAAACAACCCCATAAAAGAATTTTGAAAAAGGAAAAAAGTTCAATTTTTCCCAATCCTGTAAAGAATTTTTTTAAGTTTCGTTCCGATTATCTTGTAACTGGTTGAAACTTGGTAAAACATTGAATATTTGCAGAAAATTATCATATTTAAATTTCACGCTACTTCGAGTAATCCGTACTATTCAAAAGTATACCCTTTGAGAAATTTTTTAATTTAGGTATTGATGTGAGGCTTGCACATTTCGTTTTACTCTGGAATTATCCTTGCATAATTTATACCACGAAACTATATTGCCGGTTCAAATTAAATATTGACATTTGCAATAAGAGAGCCTAGTTAATGTTTGTTGGCCCTGAAAAGGGCCGTTACATCGATGATATCGAATTAAGCACGCTCGCCTCGGATTCGTCGAGCGAGTTGGATGTCCTTGGGCATGATGGTAACTCTCTTGGCGTGGATGGCGCACAAATTGGTGTCTTCAAAAAGTCCGACCAAATAAGCTTCACTAGCTTCTTGAAGAGCCATTACAGCAGAGCTCTGGAAACGGAGATCGGTTTTGAAATCCTGAGCAATCTCACGAACAAGTCGCTGGAAAGGCAGCTTGCGAATGAGGAGTTCAGTGCTCTTTTGGTAACGACGGATTTCACGAAGAGCTACTGTTCCAGGCCTGTAGCGATGGGGCTTCTTGACTCCGCCCGTTGCAGGTGCACTCTTACGAGCAGCTTTGGTTGCCAACTGTTTACGCGGGGCCTTACCGCCGGTGGATTTACGAGCTGTTTGCTTGGTACGAGCCATGTCAGCAAAAAATTAATTTTTTACTTTATGTCGTCGGTATAAGAATCAACCGTTGAATGAATATCGGCGATGATGTGACTCTTGTTATAAAGACCTCACTTGAACCATGTCGCAGCTCATTGGCTCCGACATGAGCGGAGGGGATAGCATAGACGGATTCAAACTTTGGGCTGGAGAGCGCCTTCGGCTTGTGAATTTCATGTTGAATTTGAAAAATAACGAAAAATAAGTGACGACATCCCTGAATAATTCCAACAGATTTATACAATAAATATATTAATATTTTCGTTTATAGAATTACTACAAAGTTCGATACTTTTATCAGCTCTGAAAAGTATTGACAAAATTTAGCTGCAACATAATAGTTTACTCATATTTATTTGTATACTCGCATAGCAGGTACTAAGAATCTGTGTTCCGTATCCCAAACCGATAAATGCGGAGTGGGGGAAACAATTTCGACCTGCGCACCAATCGGACAAACCCTATGAATTAACTTTGTGGAGAGGGGGAATATTGCAACGCGTTCTAACCAGCGCACCAATTGTATGCAAGCTCCACTGTTATTGGCTGGGATATCATTATTCGTTTGCTATAAATACACACGTTTGAGTACCCTAATTATCAGTCTTCGTTTGGTTCACTACCAACGAACTTCAGTTTCTTGTTCCGTTCACTTTACCTCAATCGATAATGTCAGGACGCGGCAAAGGTGGCAAAGTCAAGGGAAAGTCAAAGACCCGCTCCAACAGAGCTGGACTTCAGTTCCCCGTGGGAAGAATTCACCGTCTCCTTCGCAAAGGCAATTATGCAGAGCGAGTTGGTGCAGGCGCTCCGGTTTATCTTGCAGCAGTGATGGAATATTTGGCTGCTGAAGTGCTTGAGTTGGCTGGAAATGCTGCTCGTGACAACAAAAAGACCAGAATCATCCCCCGTCATCTTCAATTGGCAATTCGCAATGACGAGGAGTTGAACAAACTCCTTTCGGGAGTCACCATCGCACAAGGTGGAGTTCTGCCAAATATTCAGGCAGTGCTTTTGCCCAAGAAAACTGAGAAAAAAGCCTAAACTTTTTTTTCTCACCAAAAGAACGGCCCTTTTCAGGGCCACCAAACATTTTCAAACGAAGGTCAATTGTTCGTAAATTTTTATTCAACAGCCTCATACTCAACCGAATCTGTTGATTCAAATTTTCTACTGTACAAAATCATAGTTTCTAAAAAGTTCGCGAACTAGTTTATCTTACGTAAGAATTTGAATATTTGAACCTTAAAAAAAAAGAAAGTACCAAAAATATTGAATTTAATTCCTTAAAAAGTTGTTCCTGCTTATAAACACGTTGAAATAACCGACACAAAAATGTCCCAATTTCATGTAATCCTTTTTTCAATTCAAAATCGTAAACAAAAAAAATGCTATAACCAAAGGTAGAGAAAATCAAATTTCTTTTAAATTCAGTCATGACTATTTTTAATCAAAAGTAAATAATGGACGAGTTATTCAATAATGAAAGAAATTCTTATTTATCCAACTACCAATGACTCCTTTACCAACCATTACGAGAATAAAATTGCATAGTCGAATTCTAACGATATCAAAATTTCTTTTTATAAATAGTGACTGGCCAAATACGTTAACATCATTGAATAACATTCCATATGAATATTTTTTAATTTCACTCCTTCATGACCCCGTCACCTAACCTCACCTTAAATTTCTGAAGTTGAAATTCTTCAACACGGTTAAACCGATTACCGAAGAAGCTGTCAGTCCACGTAGGACTGAGAGTGTTTCTTTGAGTGTTCTTTTTTTTCACGTTTTACGGAATCATCACGAGAAATAACATACCAAAATTTTGTACAAACACAATCATTTTCACGTGTGGAGATTGCTACACGTGCGACATTTTTCATCTCCCTATAAACTTGTCAGATGACACCCGTGATGTCGACATCCCCATCTCAATAATTTCACTTTAAAAAAAGAATAATCATCATGTGTAAATTCCGCAACGTTTCGCATACATATTTTTCAAGATCGTTAATTTCGAAAAATTGGCAGTGCTTCAACTTTCAATTTCCTCGAAAAATATTGGTTAAAATAATCTGAGTTACAGGTCGTTTTGAGATACTTCAAAAATCGATTTTATATAAACGATATAATCACTTTATTTACATAAATAGAAAACGTTCGATAGTTTATCCAGATGTACTGAACAACGATTTGAGGAAAGTAGTTCTATCTTCATTTTGGTGATTGTTCTTCCTGCTCCTAATTTCCATATCAGTGTCTCGTTGCTTGATTGTGGGTGCGACAAAATTCGAGGATGCACCCTCTTGTTCCTTTTTACGAAGCTTTTTGCTACGATCGACGTTGTAAGAGAAGAAGTTCACTTCACGCTTCGCTTGAGCTATCTCAGCGTTCAATCTCTGCTTGTGAACTGCCCTTTCGTAAGCCAAACGTTCGCTCAAATGAATCCACTTGAACCTGATCCATGAAAGAAAATTTTAATGTAGACAATGTTTCCATAACTTTTTCAGATAAAATACACTTTTTTATTGGATGTAATAATAATTCTTTATAATAATTTCCCTAATCAATACATTTTTTTGTTATCCGGATAGTTTAAACTTTTTCAAATACACAAATTCCTTGGGTGTGTCAAAATTATTAAATTGTTCAAAATACCTATTAAAATCTGTTTCTTTCATAATTTCAATCGCATTGTTTAACTGAATTGACATAGTAGTGAACATTAATTGGGAACTTTGAAGCTGTTCGATGAAGTTAAAATCAATTCAATTATCCAAATCGAATTACTTATACTATTGAAAATTGTATAATTTACAAATAACTGATGATTTATGTTTGTATTTAATTATTGAGTTTATTAATTAGTAAATTAATCATTGACATCTTCAAAAATTCTGTACCTGGGTAAATATTTGATGTTCCAGATGATATCGTAAAATTTGCTTTTCTTCTGCGTTGATATTTGTGTATTATTCAAAATAGCCGCAACATGTTTTGCCACTTTTTTACTCTCAAATTCTACCCAACCTTCTGTGAAATGTCTCGCTGCAACTTTTCTCTTTTTCTTCTTTTTCACAGCATCTGTTTCTGAAATTCCATAAAGACAAAGAAATTATAAATGAAAATGACGGATATGAAAATATAGTGGAAATGTGTGCAAAATAATTTGGTTTGCGATATTTTTCTACAATGGACAGGTTTTTTTTTCTTTATTTGTGTAGTCGAATGTAAGGTTATGTCACGAAAAATATTGCAGTTTCGACTGTTATACATTTTTGTTTACGGATATTTGACATCTCGGTGTTGTCTTAGAACAAAATTAATCGTCTCTTTGTCTTTTGCCATGTTCAAACGGAAACATTATATTAATGGGTTTTATCATAAATATTTCGATAAATTACCAACTCAATGAAATGTGCTAAAATTATTATCGAAATTATCTTCATGATTACTTACCCGTATCAGCCAGTTGCAAATAAACCCTTCCTAATTTCCCATAAGTTGACATCATTTCCCGAAGCTTGGTTACGTTCATGTATTTTGGTATTGTTGACAAATAAATAATACCACGTTTTTTTTTACTGGTCAAAATTTTTGTCGACGTTTTTTTCGTTTTTTCAACTTCACTTGTGTCATCGGAATTCGAAACATTCTCTGAATCCGAATCATTTTTCGAACCCGAATTGTTTTCCGAATCAAAGTCATTTTCTGAAGGCGTATTTTCATCCTCAAACTTTCGTTTTGTTGACGTCAATTTTTTCCCAACCATCGTTAACTTTTTTCCGATCGAACGAAATTCGTGATGGAAATATTGATTGCAAATATATTTTATGTTTGGCTAAACACTTTTTTCACTTCCACGTGCTTTGAGATCGAACCCATCGAACCTACAAATTGGACCAATACTAGTTAGGTAAGTTGAGGTTAGGAAAATTACGGGGTTACGGTACAATAGCAGTACACTTCTTCGGGTGGCCCCGACTGCCCGAATACATTCATGTTTTTTTGTATAATCACTCTTGAAGCTGATTTCTATTGGCAGCAGCATTTTGTATAAAAATTAACGACCTTAATGCATTTATTATATATTTATATATATAATTTTGTATTTGAAAAATGACATCTTATTGGCGGACAACATTTGTTTGTTTATAATCGGCAATATGATAAAAAAATACCGGTGAGTTGTTTTTCTTTTGAACTTAATTCTTCGATTACAGCGCCTCTACTGGCGATTAAGGATTTTATGAAAATTTCACAAAAGACATACATTTCTCAATAGAAAAATCTTGGAGCTGTGCCAGAATTTTCTGTTTTTTAAAGTTGAAATCTGGATTGCGTTAGACAAGGAAGGTTCATTACGCAGAACGTTGTCAGTCTTTACAATTTTAGGAATCCGGATTCAGAAAATCGTAAAAAAATGGTGGAGCCTTCGATCCCTGTGGACATTCTGGACGACCTTAGCAGGTTACTTTCTAATTTAACCTCAAATTGCACAGATTCGAAATAATTCATCTGAACGGCAAATAAACAGAAAAATATTGTATCCATAACCGCAAAATACATTTTTTTACTTCTCCTCAGCCGCTTCATTATAAACGTTCCAGAGGAGGAAAGGAAGGATTTAGTAAGGATATGTTTTCAAATAGAATTGGCGCACTGGTTTTACTTGGACTTTTATTGCGCTGAGGACTCTCGTAAATTGAAGTCGTGTACGATGAAGGAATTTGCAACGCGAATATTTCAGCACATACCGTTTCTGCAACCACACGTATCGTACATAGATACAGTGATAGAACAGTGGCGAGGGTACAAACAGAGCGTACCGACGTTTGGTGCAATAGTCCTCAACGACGATCTCACCAAAGTTTTGCTAGTTCAGAGTTATTGGGCAAAAAACAGTTGGGGTTTTCCCAAAGGTAAGGTCAACGAGGACGAAGATCCTTCGCATTGCGCAGTGCGTGAGGTCCTCGAAGAAACTGGCTTTGACATATCCGACCTCATTGATAAAAACGAATACATCGAATCCACTATTCACGACCAATTAGTTCGACTTTACATTATTTCCGGTGTTGGAATGAACACCAAGTTTAAACCTAAAACTCGCAAAGAAATCAAGAATGTTGAATGGTTCGCTCTAGCTGATTTGCCTAACAACAAAAAAGATATGACGCCCAAAGTCAAAATGGGCGTTGGTCGAAATGCTTTCTTCATGGTCGTCCCTTTCGTCAAGTCAGTACTCCTGCCTTTACTTGAATCTAGTTTTACTTTACTATCAACATTATTCATATTGCTTTGATTTTCTATTGTTTTTTTCTGTTTTGATATTATGTTTGTTTTTCAAACATTCCATTATCGTTTTCACATTTAGATGATTTTGATTTCGATTCTTTAATCCACTGAATGAAATTGCAACTTTGAAATTTGTGAATCCTTATTGCAGAAGAATGAAACGTTGGGTCACAGAGAAACAGCAGCGTGAAAAAAATGTGCTGACAACACGAAGACATCGTCACAAATCCTTAGGTGACGTTGAATCATCCTCCAAGAGCAAACGTCAGCAACAAATGTTTTCGCAATCTGTGCAGGTAAAAATACTTGAAATAACAGGAAGTAATGAAAACTATCACGAGCATTATATACAATATAACAAAACATAAATAAATAGAAAGAATTAATAACATTGAAAAATTCGATTTAGAATGAAATACCGGACGTTAAAAACACGAGAAGATTGAACACCTCACCAGCTCGAAGTCGTCGGAGCGCGTTCGATACGAAATCCTCCCAGAAATCGTCGCTAGAGAATACCAATAAAAACGGCTCGAAAGGAGCTTTCAAGCGTAATTTATTTGGGGAAAACGAAGAGGATCAGACGGTAGCTGTTTTGGCGAAACAATTGGTTGACAGCCCGCAACTTCGAAGGCCTTGTTCTGTCTTACACGATACGGCAATACAATCAATCAAATTCTCCGATATTAATTACAAACGGACTCCAACGAACCAAACTCGAGGTAACATCATAGAACTCACATTTGCAAATAAAATCCCATTGTAAATTTTGGAAAAATGCTTTAAATCATATCGCGCGAATTAGTCGGTAAATCGGTTTATTCTGGGAAAAATGTGAAGTACTCGATTGTATAACTTTGAATAGCGAGGTACGTGAACTAAAAATTCTATACCAGTGGCGAATAACTGTTTACTTTTATTCAACTCATACAGACATCAAAGCTGGGTGATGAATAAATTCAAAAACTACGAGTTGCCATTCAGAGGCGATTGCTCATGTTTCCAAAGATATTTCTGTTTAACCCATTACACTGCGAGTTTGCCGCTGAAATGGTTGATACATATATCTATATCATTCTACAAAACAACATTAATAAATATATCATAATTGAAAAAATTTCATGATTTCAGGTAATTCGATTGGGTCCAATGAGCATGCAACGAATGAAATAACCAGTGGAAATATAAAATCGTTACTGTTCGGCGATACAACGGAAAAGTTGACTCCCGATCTCAAGGACATTCCACCACCCTTCAGCCCTCTACGGCACGGAAATAAATCGCCTTTCATCCGACAAACTCGTCCAAACACTCAAGAATTGTCGATGAACCTCCATTCGAAAGTTTGGACTCACTTTAAATTTGATAGACAAGCTGTGCTAAATTGTTTCTAATTAAAAAATGAAGAAGCAAATTAAATGACAGCTATAGTTTCGCAAAACATACTCTCGAATTAAGTTTCGATGAAAATTCGTTTCCGAAAGACTATGAATTTATATAAAAATTCAACAGAAAAGGAAACCAATTTTGACACGATTAAGAAAAAAAATCTGCAACTTGACTTTAAAAAAAAGCCGTTCATGAGATCACGAATAAATCGTAATCTATTACTGAGAAAGATCTCGATAAATTATACAAGTAAACTAGTTAAAAAAATCAAGGCTTTTATGAAATATAGGAATGTTATCTTCCTAACGAAAAAAACGAGTTGCAAGATAACGACGCTCATTTTTTTTATAGTTTTCTCCAGCGAATTCGAAACAAATGTGATACGTATTTGAATTTGCAGGATGCGTGAATATTTTTTTTTTTTCCAAGTCAATTGCGAATCCTCGAATAACACATTGAAATAGCAAATGCAGTTATTATTGTAATGAGGATTATAATAATTAACGTGAAATGAAGCAATCTAAATAGCAACATTTTCAAATCTTGTCATACAAATAAAAATCAAGTTTTTCGGTTTGGTAGGAGATCAGAAAACAAATGATGAAAAAACTATGAGTCGGAGGATGTCGTTCCTATCTTTATTGTTAATCGATAATAATTATTATAATTAATCTACAATTATTGTAATAAATGATGAGTCAATAGCCCGTAATTAATAATTAATCAACCAATAACGAGACTGAATAATTACTAGCGTAATCGAGCTATTGTTGAATCAGTATAATCGCTTGATAAATTAATTATAAATTACGAGTTATTAATTGAAATTTTTTTTTTTTTTAGTTATATACAATTTTTAGACGAAGAATATTTTGAAAAATGAATCTATTTCTTAAAAATGACGATAAAAATGTACATGATGATCAGAAGAAAGAGAATGAAGTAAATTAATTTTTTGAGTATCACAAGACCCGCGCCGCGAACGCTTCTTATTATTTCATTATTAAGGGCATAAACGGTTTTGCTCTCTTCGATCAATTTGTTTCGCGTATCCTCGTCAAGACTTTCCGCAATCCCGTTCATCCTCGTCCGCATCTCGGACTTCAATTCGTGGATACTTCTATCGCCGAAATCCGTTATTCGATCGGCCCCTTTGGCATCTGTCTCCTTAAACGGGCTTATTTTTCTCATCAGCTGCCTTTTCTTTCGTAATATCATTCCACCGCTTAATAAACCCATATACAAATGGTATATGTATGCCATCAACAAGGTCGGATCTGTATCCTCGACCTCGCGCAAACGCATCAAATACTTCGCCACACTCTCCCTACGGAAAAAAAAGTTTACAAAATTGCCCATTGATATCCTTTTTTTTTTTTTTCAAACTTTCAATGAATATTCTCTCTATTTTCTTACAGATATACTTTTCGATTGAATTCATTGAAATAACTTGATCGTATTGTTTTGTTTACAAATGTTCGGATATCTACAATTGACTGTTTTTTGAATTGCTTACAGTTGATTGATCAATTGTTTAAATGATCTCTTATCATTTATTTTTCAAATGAAAATGATTTGTGAAGTTCCGCAAACGCATAAACCTTTAACGATTTCTTCTACTTTTATTTGCACTTATATTCCGCTTATTGGGAAATTTATTTTTCAAACAATGTGCCTGCGAGAAGTTTGGAAATGTTTATCAGAACTGCCAATTATTTTCTCTATTTTTGAATGTATTAATAATTAATAACAGAAAAAAGGTGAGCGCAAGTATGAAAATATCATTAATTTCAATCAATGTTATGAAATACCTCGGTACGTAATTCTTCATCCAACCCTTGCCTAAGTAATAATTTAAATCCTGTTCAAAAGCCTCCGTTCTGCTGAGCCCGACCAAATTCAGAAGTCCGATTTTTGTACTTTTTAATCTATCCATGGCGCCCTCTAAATATCGAAATATTTCGTAAAATACTAACAAACCATCGGCCCAAACTTTATCGTCGTGAAAACCTGAATATGAAAAAAAAAGCAAGAAAATATAACAGATATTTATTAAAAATCTCTGTACCTTCTATTAACGTTGAGGACATAATTTTTTATTCAACTTCTGAATATTATTTTCACTCCAATTGAGGTTATGTTCGAATGTTTATATTTTTCAAGCTACTTCTACGTCTTATTATTCACGTAAAATCCATACCAAAAGCCAATTTAGCGTTGACCAATGCATCACTAACTGCGTGTATTTCTCTCGTTGCTTTACGCATTTTTTTGCAAAAATTATCTCCTTCTGTGTCCGACATCATGGAAGGGCTGTCCGAACCGTTCAATTCCGTAATTCCGAACTTTTTCTATTTTTACTACACCATTACTTGGCCGGATTTCGAGAGTAATCGTTGGTGTTTTTGAGAATTACGATGAAACGTCAAAATTTTTTATTATACATTGGCAACACGACTAAAAATATTTCGAACCTCAAACCAATGGGTTTCAAATTGCAAGTTACAATATCACGACTAAAATATAAATAATATTGTAGAGTTCAGTAGTGGGCGAAACAAAAACACAGTACCATAAAAAAAGAAAATACAGTAATGTGTAGATGCAGAAACGTCAAGCAAATTTCGAAAGCAAAATCTTAGTTGACCGTACAGTCGTTTGATGTCACTACTTATCTATTACGTGACCAACTCAAAATGCAGAATCGCGATTTCGTGATAAAGTATATATCTATATAGTCGCTGACACATGTCTGAGGGAGATGCCCAATAAAAGTGGAAAAAAAGACAGATTTGAGTTCACGCCAGTGATGTCCTTGACGAAGGGCTCGTGTTGTAAAGGACTGATGAAGTCCAGTAGTTTTAAAGTAATTACGAATATCCCATATGTAGTCATTCAACAGAAATGAATTTGGTTCATTTATTTATTGCACATGTATTTGCAAGTTGTACCATACACCGTGTATTGTACCTTCACCTGGGCTAACTCCAATGTTAACAAAACTATAAAAATAACAACCGAATGTATGATAAAATATGATGGGTTTTACGTTGATGCTCTTTGAAGGGGCGAAACTTGTCTGCATTCATCTCACAGCTTTGGTTTACAGCTGTCATTTAGAAGTTTCAAAGTTTCCAAAAGTCCTACATTTCCCATGACGTTGGGGCTGCTTTCAATAAGTAATTGACGAGGATTCAACTTACCCAAAACCTGAGAAAAAAAAAAAAAAAAGGTATTTTCTTGATTCAAAATTCCGATGACAAGATTATTAACTCATTGTATCTAGTAATGTTAATTCAATGGCTAATTTCTTTAAGCATCATCTATTGAAAGTAATGAATATGAAGCAATTGATTTAAGTACAGATCTTGCTTTTTAGCGCTGTTTAATCATTACAGATTCAATTTGTTAATTTTCTTTTATTTTCATTTTTTTTTTTTTTATGACTTACCACTTGAATTATGATTTTGTCGTCAACGCGAACCGTATTTTCAGGAGTTATTCCGGGAAGCAATCCTTCGTAAATTTTCCCCTGTTTTACATCCACAGCTACGAATAAAATGGTTTTTTTTCGGTTAATATAAAAAAAAAATTCAAAACACTGTTGAAGAAAAAAAGTAATTTTAATAAAATACTCCATCTTCGTTTCAATTCTCCTCCAGAAGTAACATCATAGAGGAGGATACCGCCAGCCTGGTTCAGCGGTAGATTTCTGCTTGCTGGAAAATTCGATATCGCAGCAAAAATTGCGTCGCTTTCGAGATGTTCCTTCATCAGGCATTTATTAGGCTGCAATGACTGAGTTTCCACTCTTTTCAAATCGATGTAAGCCCCTGTAATTTTTTTGTACAATTGCCAACTATATATTTATAATTATAGATATTTTAATGAGAAGATTGAATTAATGATGAAATCGAACGACTGAAGTAGGTGTTGGAGAATGAAATTCACGAAATTATATAAAATCTGAATAAAATAGAAATATAGTCACAAAAAAAAATTTCGAGTACATCTTCTGAGTTTTTCTTTCAAGTTACTGACCTGTGAGAACTGAAATGTTTCGTTCGACGACGATCGTTTCGAAATGAATTCTTGTACCGTTTTGCCACATATTCGTTTGAAGTGTTTCACCAGGAACAACGGGTTGGGCAAATCGGACCTAGAAAATAGTTTTAAATTCTGTGAATATTCTAACTTTGTAGTATTTTCGTGTTGACCCGGGCTTTTTCATGTTTTTTTGATCGGGCGGTTAAAAAAAATGTCAAGCCATTTACATAATTCTTGTTAGGCTTCCTAAAAGTACTTATAGTTTCTTCACACCCTTTTGAAGCTCCGAAAAAACATAAAAGTGCTGAACGATATACTTTTATTTTTATTTTGAAGATTTTCAAATTATTCAGCAATATCCAAATTGTCCATGTTTTTGGGATCGTTAACCAATTTGAATTTGAGCCAAAGTAAATAATTTTTTTCATCGCTCTTCATACCTTTATGGCTTTGAATAACTCCGAGTTTCCATTTGCAAAAATCTTCAAAACGTGACGCGTAGCGAATCCCAAAGAACAAAGCCCATGAAGAATCGGTTCTTTGAATCCACCCAACATAGCCATATTCGAATCGATGTGTAAAGGATTTGTATCGCCGCTGAGTCTGTAAATAACAGCCTGCAAAAAAGTTTTCGAGTCAATAAGAAATTGGTCTGCAAAAATTGTACATTATCGTTCTCAAAAGTATATGAAGTGAGATGTTAAAAAATCAAATAAAAATATAAATATGTTTATAAGCGAAAAGTTGAATCTTGACATTTTTCCTTTTCTATTTTACTCAAAAAAAAAGAATGCGAAAGAATAGAGAAGTGAAAAACACCTGATCTCGGTTGGTTTTTTCCAAAAAAGTTGCATCGGGTTTTCGCTTCGGTTTATCTACACAGGATATTTCATGGTTCGAGTTACGCGGACCTTTGAAACCTCCAGCTCCCCGGACCACTACGCTCATTTGACCGGAAGTCAGTTTATCTCCTGTTTTCTTGTCAAATGTTTCGTCTGAAAAAAGTCAACGACAATGGAAATTCATTAGATTAGGTTCGAATGACGTATAATTTTCATTTAATTTGCCATAGTAGAATCAACGATATAAAAAGGAATGAAAATATCTCACGACTGATCAAAACTAGGGCATGCTTTATTTTGTCGAGGACATCATCAATCTTGTAGTGCGAAACAGCCGTTGCTTCCGTGGGCAGTTTCTTGTGTACTTCTAAGTATTGTTCGCCGTGTAGAACCTAAAAGAATTTAGCAGTTTTTCACAATCGACCAAATGGAAAACAAAATATTGGTCGTTATTCACATTCAGTTCAATGTCGGAGAAGTTACAACACGTCGAAGAAGAAATTAGTTCCGGATAATCGTCGAGAAAATGCTTCAGAAAAAAATTGGCAGCTTACCCTTGTCAAATCCACGGTAGCTCCTGGTATGCAGTTTTCCATAACATTTGTCCCCATAGTGCCCATTGGCCCGTATATTACAAAGAAGGAAGGCAAAATGGAAAAGTCTTCGTGATTCTCGTAGAGGTATCGAAAATCCGTTGGCTCGGATTTCGTCGCTCCAACTGCAAATAATCGAAGCTGAATAAAACTGAATTGATCACATTTTTAACAATTCCACTGCTTTCAATTACTTTATCACTTAACCCCTTCACTGGTAAACGATTTAGAAGCGAGATGGAAGTTTCTGGTGGGCAAAAATTGAAAAAAAAAAAAAAAAAAAAAAAAAAAAAAAAAACAATTTTCAATGCGTAAAGTATATTCGTACTCCTGAATATAGTTCGTCACCAAAACTGATTTGCTGTGCAATAAATGAAGGTAAGGAGATGATTTTATCCTCGGTTGCAATCGTTTCTATCGGCTTGAACTTGAAAAAAATGTTCGAACTATAGAAGTACCAAAAATTTGAAAAAAATTATATTAAGGAGTTTTGGTACAGGCGATACAATGTTGCCACGCTAAACCATGTTAAAAACACGAAAAATTTCAAAATGTTAAGAATTTTATAAAATTTGGTCAACATAATCTTTAGTGCCAAATTTGACGATACAAATTTTTTCAGATTTTTCTTCTACACAGTTATCGAGTAATCGAAGACTAAAGTTCACGTGTATAAACATAGCGTTCCCATATATATAGGTATATACTTCGGGCATAAGAAATCTGCTTTAATGCGTAATTACTCGATAACTAAGTAGAAGAAAATTTTGAAAAAATTTGTCTTTTCGTACTTGATGTTGAAGAGCATTATCACCAAATTTGATTAATTTCTTAATATTTTGCCTTTTGTACCGAAACTCCTTAAACTCCAGTAATACCATTGGTATTCAATTTTTTGTGATTAGAAACTCATTTTTTTGGACAGCCTACCACATGGTAGGCCCCACCAATGAAGGGGTTCAAAAAGCTTTCAGCAGCTTCAAGTCTGGCCAAAAACAATTAAACATGCCAGTTTTCTCTGCTTTGAATCATTATGAAAAAATGTATTACCTCCAATAGCATAAAGAATCGCATCCCGATAATTGTAGGTATGCTCAAAAATGTGTTGCTGCAATGAGTAAAAAAGCACAAATTAGCGATGAAAAATTGTAGATTATCGGATGGTTTGTTCCAGAGGCATTTGTTGACCGCTGAAACAAATCTTTTGTATACCGTGCGGTTTAGACATCAAAAGATAGTCGAACTTACAGGAACGTTATTGGAGATACCGCTCTTTGTTTGTTCCAAGATATTGAGCAACTCACCGGTGGCTTCCTGAAAATTTTAATTCAAGCGGATAAAACTAAATGTGTTTCAAAAATATGATAATTAATTGTATGAAAACAAATATATACTTGAATCGATGTACAATGAACTGCTGAACTCATGTCGGTAACTTGGGTCCAATTATTTTTTACGGCTTCGGGAGTAACGGGGGTAGTCAGATTTTGTCGGAAATTAAAACCCTTCGATCTGACTAGATGGCCTGTAAAATAAATAAATAAAATTTTGTTTTAATTTTTATCTCTTCTTTCGATTTTCCATTTGAGTACCTATAACGTCAAAATCATTTGTCCCATATGTTCAAATAAATCACCAACAAAACTCACATTTTCCAGCCCAGCCCAGAGCCGAGTCGATGATAGATCCATTTTCATCACATTCTTCATGACACAACCATACAACGACCGGTGCAATCAATTCGGGTTTTAATTCTTGGAAAAAATCTAGAAACAACAGCATCCATCTTAACACTGTAATATTTTGAATATAATTTAGCTGCGCACCGATAAAGCTCCATTTACCTCTGAATATGAAATTAAATTTTAGGTTTTGAATCGTCGTTCCTTGAAAAAACATGTGTCTTACTTTTTGCCTATTGTTTATTTCTTAGATACTCTTTTTTTGTTATATTGTACTTGATTTTAGTTTTCAGGGTTTCGGAAAAGTTCAAACAATTCTTATAGCTTCAAAAAAAAAAGAATGAAACAAGAGAATTCCGAGAAAAAAAAAAAATTTCGATTCGTTTTACGACCGAAGAAACTCAAGTTAACTAGCAAAGACGGAAAGGATTTCGTTTATAAAACACTAAGCACGCACTCTTGAAAATTCGCCAAAGGAAAAAAAATGTATACGATTTTTAGCCAATGGAAATGAACCCAAAGAAGTTGTGATGAAATTCTTGATAAATGACAAAAAATGAATAGAAAGGCGTAGAACGGGAAGTAGAATGCATGAAAGGTGCGCAGAGCGGTAGACAGAAATAGTGGAAAAAATAATAAATATATTATTCTTAAATTAACCTGGAGGCATTATATCTTCGGTTAAACGAGAACCCGCCGTCGGCACAATAACATTAACGTGAATATTGTGGCTGCGTCCCTCAATCGCCAGCGTATTGGCTAACCCGACGAGAGCGGCTTTGGCACTGGAATAATTGGCTTGTCCAAAATTTCCATATAAGCCGCTGTTGCTTGATGTAAAAATCACACGACCATATCGCTGTTTACGGAAATGTTCCCATGCGGCTTGGGTCGTGTTCATAGCTCCCTTTACATGCACATCCTGAATTATGTCTATAAGATTCAAATATGAAAATAGAATATTCAAATTTTTCAAAAACTAATAATTCATTACATAAATTTCATCAATAGCGTCATTATCAAAAATCCAAAAATCAAGCTTAATATTATTATTCTCTCGCATGATCATGTCAAAGGGCCTGGCTGATCAGAATTTCGATTTTTCTGAAGCGAATTTTCGAATAATTTGCATTCGAATACAGCAATTGACGATATAAGAATGAATAATCAGAATTATTGAAAAACAAAAACAAAACAGTCTGTTCATACCCCAATCGGCTTGTGTCATTTTTCCAAAACTTCTATCTCTCAGAATTCCTGCATTGTTCACAAGAATATCTATTCGGCCGAAAGCATCTATCGCCGTTTGTACAATGGCTTTCCCATTAACCACCGAATCATAATTGGCGACTGCTTTACCACCTGATAAAAGATGCAATTTCAAAAATAAATAATTCATCAACATTTCCTGAATCTTGACAGGATGAATACCGCTCAAAGGACAACAAAAGTCATTAGAACTTTGAATTTTTTTTACTGAAAAATCGCTAAAACTTCATTCTGTTGCAGTTGCTATAAAATGTTTGACCATGGAATAGTCTGATACGGTTTTATCATCAGTGAAAAAACAGATGTCTCTTTATGCAGCTGTGACGCAGCAGTGTACCATCCTTAGTAAATACAGAAGGAATGGTCGAGGTTCATCAAAATATATGTTACAATGTTCTTGATGAATCTTCTATTGGTTATTCGAATGGAGTGTCAAAACAAAATTCTTTTTCTGTCCTCCGTGCCGAAAGTGGCTACTTTCGGCCCGCTACGCGGGCCGAAGTTGCCACATTCCGGCTACGTCGGACAGAAAAATCGTATACACACCTCGGGCAGGAAAAAGTAAAGCCTCAGACCACATGTTTGTCAGCCTCGGCTTCGCCTCGGCCGACAATTACATGTGATCTGAGACATTACTTATTTTCCTGCCCTAGGTGTGTAATATACTATCTTTTATTACTCCCTTGAATCCACAATATTTTGTGATGCTCACCATTTTGACGTATTTCATTGACAACGGCATCAGCAACTTTGGTATTGCTGCCATCTCCGGCTCTACCTCCTCCCAAGTCATTAATGACAACGCTTGCTCCCCTTGAAGCAAACAGTAATGCATAAGCCTTCCCCAAACCTGCATATAATAACGGAAATAATGGAATAATGATAATGATAATATTGGTGTGATACTTAAACAATGAGATTAATATTGTTGATGTGTAACCTGCACCAGCTCCCGTAACAATAACGACCCGACCATCAAAACGGATTGTGTCCGTCATTTTTATCCGTATCACCCTTTTTTTTTTTATAACAAAACGTAAAGAAAAATAACTCTCAAAAATAATAAATATTGCGATTGTTCCTCTTCAAAATGGTAGACCGTGCGTCCGATAATGACTTTTTTTTTTCTTATTCAACTGGCTCTGCTACGATTTTATGTTGCAGACCAATGTCCACTCTGGATTTCATATTTTACGTGTCAACTCAAAGGTCGTTGCTGAATGACTCGTCAGCGTTTTAATTTTTTCCTCGAGGTTCAACATTTTTGTACGAATAGGACTCACAAAAAATGTTTCTTCAATTTATTCATGTTTCTGATCGAATCTATATCAGATAAAAATGTCACTCTTGTATATGTTTTGACATATCTTGAGCCTCCAAGGTTATGGAAGTTGCCGGTTGGCAACGAATAAAAATTCTGAGCTCATTTTTTTTTAACTAGGAAGGGCTGTGCGTATTTAAGTAAATACTATTTCAAATTATTTTCCAAAATTCTAATTAAACAAGTTTTATCCCTCATCCTCATAAATCGGTACTAAAATAAATTTCGTTATAATCCAAAACATAACTCGAAAATACTGCTTAATAAAAAATTTGAAACGAAATGAATTCAAATTATATGATGTGATGAAAAAATAATCCTTTTATGAAATTACATTTAAAATTTCGCAGTGTTTAGAGAAATGGTAGAATCTATTTCTTGGCTAAATTTCTTGCTAAAGCTTGGTCAGGTAAATAGAGAATTGTTAATTTTTGATAATTATTCTCAACAATTTCCGCTGAATTAAAATATAGGGGAATAATGCAGGGGACTGGTTAGGTCGAGCTAGAAGAGTCCTGCAAATTTCCGTAAAATAAATTTAACACGCGTCATTTCGAAAAGATAAATTTTTAAACAATGGGAGAAATGATTTCACGGATTTTTATTGGTACACGTGAAGCAGATACAGAAAAAGTCGGTAAAATAACCGCAAAATAAGTCGACACGTGTCATTTTGACAGAACAAACAGGTTGGGTTTGACGCGTTGCGTTGTTTCCGATGAAGCGGGCCAATGGGTGATCGCCACACCAAACACATAGTTTCTCAAGCGCAGTTGACGAAAGTTCTCGAAATGATCGAGTCAGGTAACTCCGTTAGAGCAGCCGGTTCGTCGTTAATCGTATCTCGTGTTTATTCAAAGTGTATAAACTAACAAATCGTGTCATTTTTTGCCAAAAAATATACGACCTCAAGCTATCGACGATGTTAGATAAATTTCTCCCTGAATTGAAACATAATTATTAACGTAAAATATGTAAGTATAAGAAAAATAAAACGAACAAAAACGTCGACGTTTATGGTCGTTAGACGCGGATAACAGACGACCGGTATTTGAAATAATTTTTTTCTTCTAATTTTCAGTGACACACGGAGCCAGAAAAAAAAAAAATTCGACAAAGCAAAGCGTTAACTGTAATCTAATAAAATTATTAAGTAAATTTTAGTAATTAAGCGATCATCGATTAACGGCTACAGAATGGGCAAAATGTGGGGAAAAGAAATTTTTACTTTTGCCATCTTTTTCTTTGTTGCTTCTTTTCCAAAGAGTAGCAACGGAGTCGCAGTCATGAGCATTGACATTGGCACCGAATGGTTAAAAGTTGCCATTGTTTCGGTAAGAACAAAAATTCATGTTCATGGATATTTTTATTGCACGCTTCTCAATAGTTGAAAAGAATTTGCCTTGAACCCTTGAATTCGATAAGTAGCCAAACTTTGACAAGAAACAGTTGTGACATTTCTATTTGAAATCATTCGCAAGAATCGTTCCAACTTATTAATTCAATGTCTAAGGGAGACAAAGAAATTTCTAGAACGACTATGAGAATGCCACCATTGGTAAACTGCACAGCATGACATTCTACAATTTTCATCATTATACCAAGTTTTTTTCCATGTCTTTATCGCATAATTTTCCTATTTGTTTGACAAAAAAAATATGTTAGTATTTTTCGTCAGTAAAAGAATTTCAGTACAAATTTGTTCAAATTAACCCGATTAGGTTATCGTGGATCACTGGAGACCCAGTCAATAAAATGTTAAAATTTTTTTGTAATCTTCACGGTGTGCTCTTAAAGTAGAAGTATTCAAGAGTGTTTAGAAATTTTATCAATTTTTTCTATTGCAAATTACGTGTTGTAACATACCTTGAGTGTTAGTGACCCAAAATAGCCTGAGATAGAAAAAAGCGATAACCTGACTTGATTAAAATTTCATTTCATTGCTATAAATTCTATTGTTGATAACTAGTAGAATGTAGAAAAAAATATGAAAGTTCAATGACTAACAAATTTGTCTAGATCAAAGAAGAATTATCCCATTAATTATTATTCAGTCGGGGCATTCATTGTTAGTTAATTAGCAGCTCAGACCGAAGTGATTATTTTTAAATCCAAAAATACTTGAAAAAGATAGAAACAGGTCTTACGATATCTTGTAAAAGGGAGTGCTAATGAATCAGGATGTCAAATCACTAACCACGTATAGAACTTGAACGGGTAGGAAATAAAAGATCAAAATGAAACACAATGACACAAATAGTGAAATTTAAGCGATAAATTAGCCATCGATGGCTCAGTTATGTTTGAATCCATCGATTACCTGTAAGTTTATCAATGAATGATGTATTCATCAAATGTCGTATTCAATCAAAGAATTATTGTGCTCAGTACCAAGAGACACGATAGTGACTGGTAAATAATAGAGTAAAACAATTGACCGCTATCAATGAACATCGATCAGTTACCAATTAATGAATGGACAGATCAAGAAAATTAAATGCGAACATTCATTTGTTTTTTCAGCCGGGTGTCCCAATGGAAATAGCTTTGAATAAAGAATCGAAGAGAAAAACACCGATGATGCTCTCATTCCGTGGGAAAGAAAGAATGTTCGGTGAGGATGCTCAGATCAACAGTTTGCGATTTCCAAAATCGAGTTTTTCGCACTTCATTGATCTCCTCGGTAAGCCAATCGAGCATCCGGTCGTTAAGCTGTACAGTAAGAGATTTCCTCATCACGAATTGATCGAGGACGAAGAAAGAAATACGATAGCTTTTCGCGTGGATGAAAACACGACTCACACGCCGGAAGAGCTGCTCGCTCAAATGTTACACAAAAGTCGTGAATTCGCAGAGAGTTCGGCGCATCAACCGATCAAAGATGCGGTAATTGTTGTTCCGGCATATTTCAATCAGGCGGAAAGAAGGGCGGTCATGCAAGCCGCTGAATTGGCTGATTTGAAGGTTTTGCAATTATTCAATGATAATGTCGCTATTGCCCTCAATTACGGTATTTTCCGGCGTAAAGAAATCAACGAGACGAGCCAATACGTTATGTTTTACGATATGGGATCGAGCAGTACACGAGCCACCGTAGTTTCTTATCAAAACGACAAAGGAAAGGATAAAAGTTACGCGGAGGTGATCCCTCGGTTGAGCGTCCTCGGTGTTGGTTACGATCGCACTCTTGGTGGCCTCGAAATTCAAATACGCTTGCGCGATCATCTCGCCCGGGAATTCGATAAAATTGGAAAAACTCAGAATTCTGTTTTCAAAAATCCACGAGCCATGGCGAAACTCTTCAAAGAAGCCGGAAGAGTTAAAAATATTCTCAGCGCCAATTCCGATCATTTCGCCCAGGTCGAGGGACTCGTCGATGAAATAGATTTCAGGCTCCAAGTCACGCGTGAAAAACTTGAAGAATTATGCGATGATATCTTCGAACGCGTTGGTGGACCCATTCAGATGGCTCTTGACGCTTCCGGTTAGTTCTCTATTTTCAACATTGAATATTACTCAATTTATATAAAGGATTTTGGCTCCTGAATAAATTTAAAATGTTGCAAAAGTTGTCGAAATAATTCGAAAATTTTCAATACTCAGTTGTAACGAAAAAATCGACTAAATGAAATACGAAAATCATCGTTTTGAAAACAAAATTTATAATGTTCAAAATAAAAGATTGCTGAATTCATTTAGTAGGAAACAACTGAAATTTAATTATGAAAAAGTAATGGAAAAGTATGGAAAAATATATTTTTAACCAATTCATATACATATATTGCTGGAAAATATAAACATTTTCAAAAATCAAATATTAAAAAAACATGCAAAGTGCTGTGAGATGATTGAATGGAAAAATGAAAAAAATTTCAAAGTCACCCCCTAAGAAGAATCGAGAACTTAATTCCGAAAACTAAATGAAGAAAATAATTATTTCCTCAACATATATCGAACAATAACTGATGAAAGAGCATTTTGAAAATTTCCAAATGATTCTCAACATTGTTAATGTTGAATTTCTCAAAGAAACTTGTTGATATTCCGAAAAAGCATCCTGAAAATAATGTTTCATTGAATATTTCAGGTTTAACGCTCGACCTCGTTTCACAAGTTGTGCTCGTGGGAGCCGGAACGCGAATGCCGAAAATTCAAGACAAGTTGACCATGATTGTTAAGACTGAATTAGCTAAAAATATAAATACCGACGAGGCTGCAGTTATGGGGGCTGTTTACAGAGCCGCTGAACTCAGCGAGGGCTTTAAAGTTAAGAAATTCATCACCAAGGATGTCGTTCACTTCCCCATTCAGATTGTCTTTGATAGGAACATTGATGGTAGAACAAAGCAGGTGAGTTTATTCGGAATTATCTATCATCATTTATTCTCCAAATTACATTTCCTCAATAAGATATTATTAAACAATCTGAATTTAACCTTTTTAATTACATTTCTTCAATGATATTTAATTAACCAATTTGAATCAAAGTTCCCTTATTGGTTCATATTTAAATTTATGTTTACGTTTTAAAATTTATACTTCAATTCTCAAATTCATTATTATTTTGTCCTCAGGTCCGAAAAACCTTGTTTGGAAGATTGAATACGTATCCCCAGAAAAAAATTATTACGTTTAATAAACACAAGGAAGACTTCGAATTTACCGTCCACTATGCTGAACTGGATCATTTGCCGAAGCAGGAACAATTGTAAGTATTTTACTTTTCATTTTATATTATTCGATAATTCATGTCACTCGCTAATACAAATAGAGTATAGATAGATATATTATTACACGAATTACCACCTGAATAAAAACATGAAATTTCATTTTTTCCACAATTTCAATGGCTTCAGCTATTTGCGTAATGTTAAAACGAGTAATAAGGACCGGCTCCACAGATCACACGAAAATTTCAGAATCTTTGTTGCCTACGATAATCTGAAAATTTTCAAAATGGGAAAAAGAGCGAAAAGGGTGTGATGATTGGTCGATAAAATATTATTTGTAAACAATATCTTATCGAATTTCTGTTGATAAAATGTCATCATCATCCCAAATCGCTGACCGAGTGATATTAGAGTTTTGAAAAAATCGTAACGCGATATGCTTTTTGTTTATTCAATCGAATCTTTGAAAAATGATGGACGTTTTGAAAATTTCAATTCGAAAAATCATGTTTCAGAGCTTTGGGTCCATTGGTGTTGTCGCGCGTAAAGCTGACTGGCGTCGCCGAAGCGTACGAAAAACACGCGCAACAAAAAGCGGATAGCAAAGGAATTCGTGCGCACTTCAGAATGGACGATAGCGGAATATTGCATCTACAAACCGTAGAAATAGTATCCGAGAAATCCGGTCAGGTTGGCCTCGATGAAGAAGAAGGTACCTTTTCTAAACTTGGTTCAACGATAAGCAAGCTCTTTTCAGGTTGGTATAAACAGTCTGAATAGCATGCTACGTTGTCCTTTTTTTCTAATATTTAAGTTTTTTGTTTAATCCACTTGAAGAATTATGCTTGATGTATAACTGATAAATAGTAGGGATATCATGAAATTATTAATCATTTCAAAGCTCATATTTTGCAGATTGATCTTCGATTTTATTTACATTTTTGTGCAAATTTCTAAAAATTGTTATTTAATATTTAGCTTTCAATGAAATATGTTGAAAAAAGTAAGAGTTTTAAAGCATTTGGTCAATTATTTTAGAGAGAATTTACAAGAAGAATGATTTAATGTATTAAATATTTGTAAAAAAAAATCCCTAGTGTTGATAAAATTGCTTTACAAAATCATTTAATGTGGAAAATTATGATTATTTATAAATTTATGTCTAAATGAGCGATTCGATTGTTAGGTTCAGACGGAAACGAAGGTGCTGAAAAAGTTGAAGTAAAACAAAAGGATGATGTTAAACCAGTCCACGAGGAAGTCCCAGAAAATTCAGATACGAATCAGGCTGAGAAATCCACCGCGAAAAACCAAACTAAAACGGATGAGGAAAAAGTCGCAAATCGAACGGAAAAAGTTGAGAAGAAACCAACGATTACAACCATCACGGACGTCATCGCAGCAACCGTGGAGATATTGGGGCCTCGCACTTTGCAAGGAGAAAGACTGCAACAGTCCCGCAATAAGTTAGTATTTTTTAACTCAAACAGTTGTAAGATCGAAAAGATAAAACTGAGAAAATGTATCGTTCGAAACTAAGAAACACGATTGTTCGTTAAAAGCTCATGCGTTCACGGTCAATTTTTGGAATTGATAAGGCGATAAAAATCGTTCGTTAATCAAAGATGCGTCAGAAGTTGCAGTATATAAAAAGAAAAAACTGGATTTGACAGACACTTTAGGATCAAATTATCGGGGCTTGTGGTTCAAAATGATGAATTTATAGTGATGCTTACTTGAACAGGAAATATTGTTTTTTGGTCGGTCTCATACACATATCGACTGACTCGGAAATAGCAGAGTCACCAATTACAAACTATCTCTTTCGCAACATCAAGTTTTCTACACTTTGAAAATTTGACGTTTGTTAAATTCTCTACAACTGATGATTATGCTGTTTTCGATTGATTAAATTTGCTTCCGAGAATAAAATAAAAAATCAATCATTGTATTTAGAATGAGTATGATTATTTATATTCATGAGAAAGATGATAAATTTAATAAGTTAGAATATAAAAATACGAAAATCGCGAGTACATGGAAATGTAACCAAAAACGCGATGATGATAATAATAATAATATTATAATTTTTTAAACAATCGCCGAAACATATTAATATTCGTGGTGATTGATTTTGTTTATTAATTTTCAGAATCAAGTCATTGAATGAGTACGATATGGAAAAAATACGCCGTGAAACAGCGCAGAACAGTTTAGAGGCGTTTGTGATCGACGCGAAGCAAAAAATTGAGTCGGACGAATACAAAGCGGCATCAACGCCGGAAGAGTTGGAGACTATAGCTCAAGCGTGCGACAAAATTCAAGATTGGCTCTACGAGGACGGATATAACGCCGAGGCTGAAGTTTACGATGAGAAATTGCAAACGATTCAAAAATTGACGAGTGATCTATACGATCGAGTTTTCGAGCATCGTGAACGACCAGATGTGCTCAAAGGAATGTTTTCGATGATGAACCAAAGCACGATTTTCTTGAGATACATAAAAAATATTACCGAGACCGAAGAAATATTCACGCCCGTCGAGATAGTAACGTTTGATCGAATTCTCAACGAGACTCGGGTAATTATCGAACAATTATAATCAAATCAAAACCACTGATCATTTATATTAAGGCCATCTATCAGTTGTTCGGTCGGTAAAAATCCTACTGCACGGTTTATTTGGAGAAGCTTGATATTTGAAGAAAACTATGAGTTACACGTTGTTCTTCTTTCATCAGAGAAAAAGGTGTAACTCTTGTTTTTCTCGAAAAATCAAGGATGTCCGAGTAAACCACGTAACGACTTTGCAGCTATCTCTTTCGCACTCACGCAACTGATACATCACCTTAATAAGATAATCAGATCATTGAAATCTGAAAATAGTTTCAGGCCATTTTTCTCTGCTACGTGCTTCTTGATGAAATATTCATTCGGTAAAACATCAAATTCGGTTACTCCAAACAATGCCAATTATGAAATTATTTGATTATTATGGAAACAAATTTTTAAAGTTTATTGAAAACAGTTGGAAACGCGGTTGCTCCGATAGAGTATTGGAGCAAACTCTCTTTCATAAACGTACTTTTCTCGAGTCGCTACCGTGACTCTGGATATAGGGTGTGTCAAAAAAGTTTCGTTTTTTTCGACACACCCTAATGTACATAGATATATTTTGCAATCCTCTTACTCTACGCCACCAATTAACGTTCGAATTGAACAATAATGATTTCAAAATAGTTGCTATATCATTAGCTTTTTCATGATTCAGCACATGACAGGTTTTTTTTTTTTTTAAATAATAAAAATAAAAAGATGTTACAAAACATTGGCAGCGGTGGGATTCGAACCCACGCCTCCGAAGAGACTGGTGCCTTAAACCAGCGCCTTAGACCGCTCGGCCACGCTACCTCTGTTCCACGAAATCGTGGTTGTTAATCTGGCTCGAGCCGATCTTTGACTCCGTTTTTTTCGACAGAAAAACTTTTTTAGCTTCGCGAGTTACGTAATAGTGATAAGATAGGGTTGAAGAAACGGAAGGAAAAAAATTGGCAGCGGTGGGATTCGAACCCACGCCTCCGAAGAGACTGGTGCCTTAAACCAGCGCCTTAGACCGCTCGGCCACGCTACCTGCTTGCCGCACAAAAATAACACCGTTTTATTTCAACCCTTTTTTTTTAGGGCCCTCCAAAATTCGCAAAAATGTTGTTACACAATTGATCTCACTTTTAGAGCTTTTGCAGTATTCAAAAAAGAAAATAATGTCGCAAATTAATTTCTCCACTGTTTCCAAAACCGTCCTCAGCTCATTTCTTGGCGACATTTATTTAAAATCAGCAAAAACAATAAAATTAGTTAATCACAAAATGATGTTTTCTTGATCTCGATTGTTCAACTCAAGAGTATAATTCAAATGATAAAGATTTTGAATTTTTTTAGTGTTGAAACCGTTAGAAATTTCTTGGGTTCCTATAATCGACAAGAAAATTAACAAAGTTGAAGAAAATAATAACGAAATGACATTTTCTTTAATTTTCCAGACCTACTATGACGAAGCAATAAGTTCTCTGAAAGACACGGCCCTTCATGAGCCAATAAAATACCGAGTTCAAGACATCGCTAACAAAATGGCACTGCTGGATCGAGAAGTGAAGTATTTAGCAAACAAAATCAAAATAAGGAAGCCCAAAACGGAAAAACTACCAGTGAAACCATCCGAAGGCCAATTACCGGAAGGTAAACCAAAATCGGAGTCGGAATCGACGATCGAAAGTCCAGAAGACATCGCGATAGAAGAAGAGGATCCCGCGACTGAGAACAAGACTCAAAAACAAGATGACGAGATGCCAATAATTTCGGAAGACATCACAATCGAAAAAGAGAAACTCGAAACTAAGGATAAAATTGAAAAACATGAGGAGACCACGGCAAAAACGAAAAAACCGAAAAAGACCGATGAAAAAACAAAACACAAAGAAGTCGATGACGAGACGTCCCATGAGGAACTTTGAAAATACTGTTTTTTTTTTCAAAATCACTACGAAACAAGATTGTTCAATCTTTCGTTCGATAGCTCAATACCTAAATTTGCATTTTTTCTCGGGATTTCGCATTTTTTCTCATCGTTATTTTCATGCGTTCTCCAGCTACAAGATATTTCTCCTCGTTCGTCGTCTCGAAACAAACGTCGGACTTTCCACGGAATATCGTAGCTCCAATTTTTTTTTTTTTTTTTTTTTCTTAGAAAATTCTTTTTATTCAATTCAAATGATTCAATTATATTTTTATTTAATTCAAATGATTCCTTGAGTCCCACATATTCTATTTCATATTTATGAAGTTGTAGATTTTTTATTGCGAGATATGAATAAAATAAAAAAAAATAGAAATAATTACTAAAACTGCACATCAATAAATTGACATGTAAATTGTACAAATTATTCTTTTCACTCATAGAAAGATTCGATAAAAAAATTTGCAATTTTTGCATCGTGTTAAAATTCGCACGATAAAAAAAAAAAAATCGTGCATAAAGTTGCCGTGTGTGCCGAATATTATGACGCATTCATGCGAGTTGAGTGGCTGCAACCGCACGAGATTTTTTTCTCCATAAAAAAAAAATGAATTATTTTTTGGGAATCATTTCCGTGATTTTGATGAATCGTGGTTCTATTTATAATTAATTATGCATCTAATTTGTTTCCATTTTGTAAGACAGTTGTAAGGAAAAATTGATAAAAGCGAAGTTGTGAAATTTGTTGTTTTTTTTTTTTCTTTAATAATGATTTTGTCGTGGTGAAGCCGGCGAAAAATGCCGAGCTTTTACAATTATCCTTAAAATGTCATCGAGCTCACCTAACCAACTCAAAATCGATGAACACGCTTCCGTAGTTTTGCATATGGAAGGAAATCAAGGATTACATCCGGAATCGTTTAATTTAAACGAATTTTTTAACTCCCGAAGTAAACGCACGGGCAAAAGCCAAGAGTTATGCGTTTGACCGCGATCAGTTGATTTTCACAAATTTTTGGTATTTTTTATATGCAAAAAACCAATATCGCGACGAAATCTGGAATTTGCGTTTTGTAGTTTGTTTTTTTTGGCACCTGGCGCTGCGTATGCCATCGCTCGATTATTTGGAATTTTAAATTTTTCAATGTTTTCTAGTAACAATATACAAGCGTTTTTATTTATTTATGAAGATATACACTTTCAATTCGAGGAAAAAAAAGTTATGCTCCATTCTTCGTTAGAAAGAGAAGAAAGTGAAATTTTTCTATTTTCATAAAACAGCTTAAATATTTGGCAGCAGGTTTTTACCAATCAAACGAGAATGATAGGTCTCGATATGTCGCCTCTTGAATATCTATAACGCGCTATGGGTAATATGTGTTTTACTTTACCGGAGAATGATAAATCAACGCCAAAATACCGGATGACAACATCTTGCAACGGTCATTCGTATTGTTGTGGCGCTATTTCTCATGAACGTGAACTTGGCCGCCCGACATGAACTTTTCGAAAGTTTTCTGATTTCAATCGTTCGTGTGTCGTTTGTAGAGTATTGTGAGAACAAAATAAACGCTTGTGAGATGAATTGATCGCGAAAAAATCAAAAATAAAAAATTGGCGTGAAGTTAGCCCGAACATTCTACTTTTTTAAACTAAATGAGTCTAATTGTACGTAAATCAATGCGAAATCGTTTGTAGAACATGAATATTACAATAAAAATGTTTGTAAGACGCATATACTTATGAAAAAGCTAAAACAAAATTTGCACAAGTTTTTCCGAACCACTCAGGGAAACTGGTGTGTACCATACGGGTCAACTGATTAGAAATAAATGAATCTTGAAGGTTTTGAAATGCTAAAAACGATAAGACTGATTCATAAATGCGAAATTATATGGATGGTCTTTTGAACTGATTCAAATGTTACCACTGCTGGTCTATTCCTAAATTTTATTTTATGAAAAGATTATAAAAGAATATTTTGGAATGTTAAAATGGAAAAATTCTACCGACCAAAAAAAATACAGTATTCATTCCTCATTTCATCAATCAATCCACGGTCAGTAAGAGAAAACGTTTTATCCTTCAAAGATTAACAATTGAAATGGAAATCGAATTCTTTCAAAAATAATAGTTAAAATCAAAGAAAGCCCAACAGTTTGATACTGAAAATTGCTATGCACAGAAATGAAACCAATAAAAATGATGGAATTATGTACTCACTCGTCGATGTCTTGTTCCTCTCCTCAATAACGAACCTACCTTTGGCAAAACCGAAAAGTCCGCAATTCCGAAATAGTCCGCACAGTTAATATCCACTTCCGTTGCAGGACACTCATTGCAGTTGATTAATTTCCACTCGATTTTTCCCAGATCCTGCATGATTTTAAATTCAGATGAGCAGCAGCAGCATCGTTTTTCCAACGTTGAAAACGATAGTTCATCACAGTTCAAAATTCAAATGCACTAATTCACACAACACCAATATTAACTTTTTACACTTCCGAGATAGTAAACGCGTGATTAAGACGTCAACATTTTTTTTAATTTCCACGTCAACAAACTCATGCACGAAATAAAAATATTCATTCAATGTTTCTTTGTCCCGCTAACTCAAAAAATGTTTTTCTCTTGGGTCAATAAATTGTCTTTTAGCAACAGAATAAGGTTGACGACGAGTGATAGAAAGTGTAATGGCAACTTGTGCCATAGTTTCGTGGAAAATCGTGCGTGCTCACGTGGGTGCACGCGTGCACGGGCGCTTGCGTTCTATTGTACTATAGCAATTGCGATAGTAAAAACTATTCGCAATGCTGTACAATAGCTGCGGTTATACAAGCCTTGCGTGCATTGCGTTGCGTTGCACCGTTTGCAGCATCCGGGTTATATGCATGGACCTTGCCTGCGCGACTTCGATATGCGATACAGAAACTGTATCGCGTTCGGAAACAGCAAACTACAGAGTAGATTTATAGCTTTCGTTCCGTCATTCTTGCCGACAATCCCATGGCTTTACGGCTTGCGTGCGTTTGGTGCTTTGCGTTGCGTTGCGCGACTCGCATGTATGGTTGCATCTTAGCTCCGCTTGCGAACACGCGTGCGTGCGAGCATACACACGATTTCCGAAACTGTAACACAGCCGTCACTAGACTGTCTGTCACTCAAAGCCCTTACTCACGATGTCATTAATCGTGATTCGCTCAAATATTCAAAATAATTCATCCTATAATTTAGCACGAAAAATAATATCGTGGGCAAGAGGCTTTCCTATCGACTTGTCGAATATCGCTTGCGAGAAGAAAACTCATTGACAAAAGAAAAAAAAAATTGAAAATTCGTTACGATTGACAAACGAGCGAATTGTGTTTAACGACCCTAATATTCTTTTCATAGCGTCTTCGTGCATGGTTCGTTTTCGAGAAATCGCGCATATTTTTAAGCTCTTATTTTCGGGCATTTTTAATTTTCAAAAATCGCGCACATTTTCAAGCAAGCACATTTTAATAATAAAAAAATTTTATCACGATTTTCCGTTTTTTTATTATCCATCGTTGTATTTTTATTTGGTTTAACGACAATTCAGACCGTTTAAAGTATTTTATATAAAGATTTTCGCCATTAACCGACTCTTATTCCGCACTCTGTTTTATCAATTTCGTTGCAATCAACGAACGATAATGCGCGGTATTGCACAAGCCGACCGATGCTAATGCAACTTTCTCCGCGCGCGCTACTTGCCGCCCCGCCCCGCGTCCCGCGGGCGACTGAATGAACAACGCGAGTCCCTCGCTCGCTCCCTCGTTGCCCCGCGCATGATCCAGTCCTCGCGCCTGCCCCTTCCAGTCGCCCCGGCGTGAACTCTCCCCACCAATCCCGCTACGGAACGGCTTAGCAGGCCAAGCGCGAGAGCGCGTAAACGTAAACACAGAGTCGAGGCTTCACGAATATAAACAAACCAAACAAGCTAGGGACATTCATTCGCCAATATTTAGCGATCACATTTTTGTTACCGTATGAATATTCGTTCAGTAATATTTTATAAACATTCAACAACGTTTTATTCTTTCGTTTTGCCAACGCATGAAATGCCGGTAACGAAAAAAAGACCGTCAATCGAATTTCATTCAGTTTTTTTGAATCTAGAAAGATTCGTTCCCAGGAAAGTCCGCACCGGAACTTTTAAAGTGCCCAGAACCTATGCCCGAGTCCCAGCATATCATGGTAGGAAATTTTTAAATGTATTAAATCGAAGAATTATACAAGAAAAAATTTTTGAATGATCAACACTCGAACGATACGTTGAATAAACAGTAAAACCGGTTTAGTAAAAAAAATTAATTTCGATTAATGAAAAATAAAATTCATAAAACTGGACGATCCCAAAAACTGGCAATCATACTGCGCACGCGCGGATCTCGACTATTTATTTTCCTGTGTCCACTCCTTCTCTGCAGTCTCCCTGACTGGTTCGGAAAAATTTATGCAAATTTTGTTTTTGCTTTTTCATGAAAATATGCGTCCTACAAACATTTTTCATTGTATTATTCGTATTCTACAAACGATTTCGCATTGATTTTCGTACAATTAGATTCATAAAGTTTAAAAAATAGAATGGACAGGCTAACTTCACGCTAATTTTTATTTTTTATTTTTTCGTGACAAACTCATTTCACAAATGTTTATGTTATTCTCACAATACTCTACAAACGACACACAAACGATTGAAATCAGAAACCTTTCGAAAAATTCATGGCGCGCAGCCAAATTTACACCGCTCTATTTCTCCGATAACCTAATGATAAGTCGTGTGCGCAGGCGTGAGTTTCCCGTGTACATCCTCTTATCACCCGTGAATCAGCTGATTCAGTGACGATTACGGAAAAGAACAGAGTGCAATCGTTTTTCATCAAGTTCCCTCCTATTGTGTCAGTTGAATCGTATAAATTGTAGGAATACGTTTCGTCGAAGGTTGAAAAATGTCGCTAAATACGGCGCACGCAAATGGCGGTGTTCTCATACACGCCGGTGAACGGTGAGGGAATGTATTTTTTTATTTGTCTGTGCCTGTATGAATCGCGAAAATAAATTGACGTGTAATAAACATCGTATCGAAACTTATCGATGTCGTAGTTCTAGAATTTTCTCGATCCCGTAACGCCTGTGTAAAAATGTTCTATCTCTAACCTCTTTGACCTTGTTCATTGTAGCAGAATTACGCGTCAATGTTATGACGGTTTTTTTTTGCATGCTTACCATTAAGCTTCGTAAACATACCGTTGAGCTACGCCTCCGATCCGTCATATTACGTTCGATTTTAACCCTCAAATTTTCGTTTAATCCTTTTTTCCTTGTCTCATTTTTTTTTCATGCATAAAATTGCAACAATTCATGCAATACCTTTGTCAAAATTTTATTCATGTACAGTCAACTAGAAAATCGTTCGAAACATGATTCTTTAATTATTACGCAAATAATCCAATGTTTTCAAACATTGTGATAACATTTCTGAAACATTTTCTTCAATATTGTACCTGAAAATCCTGAAAAAAATTATTTCATTTTTCACTCAACTGTAGAACGGCATACTTCCGTACTCGATGATTATAACAATCGTTCTTTTCCAACTCATAAACAATCTATGTACAGAATTAGGCTGATTTCGAGAGATAAACAAGTAATTGAAATAGCCTCGGCATGGTCACATGCAGAAGTTAATCCTCTAGTCAACGTTGAACAACTTGGATATGACTTGTGACAGAAATCTAACAACCATTTCTAGGAAAAATGTCTTAATCTCTAAAATGTGTAAATCTTGGAAAATCAAAATATGTTTGGACCCTGTACCAGTAACATCCATCTTCAAAAATTATTGATGAAATTGTTTATACCCGGTACGACGTTAAGTTTAAGGATATGAATCTCCCGCCCATTGCACCTTGAATTTTCGAGTTTGAAATGGGCTAAAACTTTTTCATCTTGATCGAAGGAAGGATGTGGAAAAATTTCACTGTTAAAATTTGCAGTTATGTCTCTCACACTCACAACCGACTGAACCATAGCTCTGATGATACGTTTCTTATTTCTAGCTCCAGTAACTGTGGTTAAAAAATTAAATATTTGACTGTTTATTTTTTAAGCCTTTTACCTTCGTTAGCACGAGACTAGTCACAAGACACAAAGATCAAAGTTATGCTTATTATTATAGGTGCCAAAAATTTTTTTACCGTTTCATAGCTACACGGGTTATTCTGGAGTAAAATCGGCGACGAACTAGAATCAAATTTTATGAAATATCAATTTATTCAGGAATCTCTTGCACTCTCATAAAAAATTTATTTAAAAGTTTTTTTGTACATCAATAAGGATGAATGCTGGTTAGAGAAAAAAATAATGATTTTCTCAATCTCAAAGACAATCAAAGCCGATCAATAACGAAATTCAATAACGATTTTCAATTAATATTACCGATGTTATTTTCTTCAGGATACTTTTGTTCTGCGACAATGTTACAATGGAATTTCACGGGCAGGAGCAGCCAGAATTTATCGGAACTAAGCGCGGTCGTCTTTATTTGACGACCCACAGAATGATATTCAATGCGAAGGATCAAAAGGAGAAAATGCAATCGTTCAGTTTCCCATTCATAACACTCAGCGAGGTGGAGCTTGATCAACCGATGTTTGGTGCTAATTATATTAAGGGCAAATGCAGGGCGCAACCTAATGGAAATTGGATGGGCGAATGTAAATTCAAGCTGCATTTTAAGAGCGGTGGCGCTATTGAATTTGGGCAGGCTATGTTGCGAGCAGCCTCTATGGGTAATTTTATTTTGTTTTATACAAATTTCATGTGCTTTTATAACAATAGTTAATGAATAATTTATTTTAAAAAACATTCATCGAATAAGCGTAACAACATTCAATCAACATTTTAGTCAATCGGATCAAAATATCCACTTGCTTTGCTAACGATACTTCATAACGTCACACAATACATAAGAATGATTGAATAAATTAATGAAATTTTACTGCACGATGAATAGCTCAGCGAAATGGTCCCGGTTTCGATGCTCCACCGCCGTACCAACCACCAACAACCGATTGGTACGCAGCCCCACCGCCCGCTTATCAAGCTGCTCCCACAGGCTACTACGGATGGATGCCGCCGACTAATGTCTTTCCGGAAGCTCCTCCAGGTTCGTGAAATGCCACTTCCGCATTTTTTTATTCCAGATAACACTCGTCAATCTCATTATTGATCGTTTTAAATATTTATAATAATTAGTCAACACGAACAAGAGCCGAAGAGAGAATCGGGTACAATGATATTTCTGACTTTCACTTGTCGAATGAAAATGTTTATTAACTATGTTTTAAATATTACAATGCTCAGTTATAATGAATTAGTAATAACAATAATAGGTTTGAGTAACATTTAGCTCGGGGACAAAATATCCGTGACAAAATGTCTGTGAGATATTTAAATATTTTATTTGAATCAAATTGTCTCTACATCTACATGCGCCTTGCCTCCTGTGCAGAGAGGAAATAGTCTCGCGGAAAAAATCCTTTTAATTTATGATCAATTGATTGGAGATGAATTGAATGTCTCATCGATATTTTGTTCCCCGGATATTTTGTAGTCGAGTCAAAAGACGAGTTACTAACAGAAATAATAATAACGACGAATGACTGTTGACAAAAATAGCAAACAGCGTTTACATGACGGACATGCCACCGCCATATCCGGGTATAAATGCTCCGTATCAGGGATACGCGACCGGAGGGAATCCCCAACAGCAGGCAGGTGCATGGGGTGGCGGCGTTGGCGTTGAACAATCCGGCTGGGGTGGAGCTCCCCCTCAACAAAACGGTGTTCCTGGATGGGCCAATCCGAACTACAATGGCCAAACTATGTCCCAAGCAGGTGCGTATCCCGGTCATCCCGGTTATGGCCAACCGAATTACAACAATTATCCACCCAATCCACCGGCCTACTCGACTTACCCGCAAGCTGGCCCACCCGCAGCGTACACCCACACCGGACCTTATCCTCAGCAAGGAACGTACAATCCGTATCCGCCTCCGTACTAAATCGCGCTGCAGGCGCTTCAATTCTTTCATTTGAATCTTCAATTATTCGACTATCTTTTATTACGTTCGTGTTCGATCGTTGTTTCGAACAAATGCGCCCCATGTTTTTCGGTAGAAACCGCCAATAATAGCCATCTTTATAACTCGAGAATGTAATTGGGAGTAAATCCAGAAAAGAAAAAGAAAAAAAAAAAACAACTTAACGAACCTCACACCAAAAGGTCTAACGAAACTTGGATAAATCCTGTTTACCGATAAGAACCTTGATTATTCTAAGGATAACCCGACAAAATTGAAATCAACTGGAAACGGCACGGACCTGCTTTGACGAACCAACATACGCCTACCTAAACGCAACAGTATTCACTAAAGTTTGTTTATCGGTTTGTTCAAGTATTCGGTTCAGTGTGATTTTTCAAATTTCAACTTCGATCTTCTTTACAACTCGTTGCTTTTGTGGAGTGGCATTTACACAGCGTGTGAAACAAAAAACAAAAAAATTCAACACCTTACTGAAATCGATTCAAGAAGAAACGATAAAAAAAAATGCAAAACTTTTTGTTTTTCGTTTCAGTGTATTACACGATTGTTCTTACCGCTCAATTCTTTCAATATTTCAATGAGATTTTGCCAAACGCATATTCCATCCCGAGGAATTTTTATTCTAGTGGTAGGGACATTTTTGAGCATTTCTTCTGCTTCGATCTAATGATACTTTTTGAACTGTATACTCGTTATTTGTCGAAAGCAATCGAATGGAAAATATGATTTTCTCTTTAGCTCGACACTGCACTTTTTTCTCTAAATGAGACGACTTTTTTTTTTTCTTCAATTAAAAAAAAAGCGAAATAATACAGATTGTTACGAAAGGATACGTTCCTTCAGTTATAAACAACGAACGCTTTATACCAATCGACGATATACTCGACAATGCATTATTAAATATTACTATTGAATAATCCGTTGCTGTTTTTCATTTGAATGAAATAACCTGCCAAATTGAACAGCGTAAGAGGGCTTACGAATTTCAAAATATCAGAATGTCAAACGAATCCAATTATTTCAGCATTCTGGTATTTTAAAAATACGAATATTAATAATTAGTCCTTGAAAAGATGAATTTCTTCTTTCTATCGGACACAACACTTTTGGCTGGGATTGTACGAGCTGCGGACTCTGATTGGACGTAAGACCAGACGCACGCTTGTGCGACGGGTTACCAACAAATTAGACAAAGACAATCTCTAGTTGATTCTCATTCTATCGTACTTTAGGCCTCTCCTTTTTTTTCGGGACTGGAGAATCAAATATTTTCAAACTTTTTCAACATCGTTCAACTGTACTCTTGTAGAATTGACGCGTCATTAATATTCATAGTCCCGTTCGATCATTACAATATAGAATGCGAGTTGATACGAGATCAAATTTTCAGATCAATGAAACAAAATCGATTTCTCCAATCGATCAACTTTCATCCTGAAATATATTCATTCCTAAAAATTCGGCACCATTTTCTTTATACCATTTTTTAAATAAGTTTTCAGGAATTCTTATTTTCGTTTTTTTTCTCGTTAGTAGAGTTCGGAATTCAAAATAATTTATCGAACGTCAAATTGTTTCGAAATTTTTCATCCTTTTTTTAAAATCACTATTACCGTTTCTCAGAATAAAAATTTGTCAAGAGAGAGTTGCACAAATTTTCACATTTCTCATTTCTTTTGTATCGTCGAAATATTTTCGCGTTAAAATATCCGAAATGACAGAAGAAGTTGAGAAGTTATTTCGATTCATTATCGCTGTCACATTTATCCTGATTATTACAGTTTTTATTGCTGGAAATATACATTTAATAATGTTTGTAAAAAAATCTCTTTGACAGAATGGAAAACGAGAAAAAATATTGAAACAATAGCTTCGGGTGGTCAAGGGAAATGGAGGTTACACATTTTTGAGAGCGAATATACTTTTCCAAAAAATATTCTTTCTCGAAAAAATGGAATGTTTTCATTTTTGAATATCGAAAGTGTCAAAAACTGTCTTGAAGTTGAGAAAAAAAAAAATAATAATAATAATTTTGATGAACTTAAGTTTTTCAATAGTGAAATTGCATAACGAGCCGCTTAATTCGCTGTTCACTGAATTTGAAATGGTTTTTTTTTTTGTCTCTATTTTTTATTTTTTATTTTTATTTTTTTCACATTACGCAATAGACGTTGCATAATAGAATCTTTGGGCTGAAATGTTGTAAGATTCGCTTTCACTGAGCCCACTCACTGTTTAATCTTCCAGTTCTGCTGAATAGTCGGATACGAAAAGCTGGGCAAAGCGGCCGAAAATTAGTTTCAAACGCTCGTAAAATTCAGCATCAGCTCTCAGTTACAGAGATCAGAAGAAAAATAGAAAAAAATTTCAAGTGTACATGTTCGGTCTGCCGATTGAAAAAGTCTTAAAAAATGGTCGCGTGCTAAACGACGAGCTAATAATTCGAAATATCTTTGGAGCGAGAGAGAGAGAGAGAGAGAAAAGAATGAAAAAATTTCTAGCGATAATGTGTTTGTAATGATTTTTTTCTAAATCCCACCCGCGTCCGGAAGAAATGCGCAGTGAAAGTGAATCTCACGCGGATCGGTCATTAAATTTTTTTACTTATCGAAATCAGCTTTCGAAAAAATACAATATTTATATATAATTTTCTTTCAAGTCATTTATTCATTTGTATTCGACATGTCCGACTGCAACAGTTACAACGCTTCGAGGATTTATCCCTGTGCGTATAAGAACGTGAACATGAAATTACGATTTATTGATCATTTGAAAAGCGTTTACGTAAAACATAAGAAAAAGTTATCTTCGAAGGAAATACAATGTTACTATTTTTTCGTTTACAAAAAGGTTGATAATTCTTGATTTTCCTTTTTTACGGATAGATGCCAAGGCTGCGGAAGCTGCACAAAGTGCGTACTACGATCCTAATAGACCACAATGCGCCTACGTACCACCACCTGCATATTATGTGAGTTTTTTTCCAATCGTCGATTAAAATAAGCTCGATTGACATTGGCACTCGTAAATACCAAACGATTTTCATCTGAAAATCACGACCGGGAGCATACGAATAAAACTGAGTAATTAGTTGAAAAATATACGTCGAAATTATTTCTCCCAAAGGTCGTTTGCTCGAAGGCTTTTTTTCTCGACTCCAAACGCATTAATGATTTTTTTTTTTTTTTTTTCTTTTTTTTTTAGAAAGTTTTAACCGAAGGACATAAGAATTAAAATTTTCTCACGATATTTTCACCAATATTTCTAAATCAGTAAACGAATGAAAAGCATAATTCAAGAACTAGAGATTTCTCGGGTTGTTTCCAAAGCCTTTCAAGAGACGAATCTTTCGGCGAGACAAAAAATAATTTCGTTAGAATCCGGACGAATTGATTGAGCTAATTGAATCGTTGCGATTGATAAAAAAAATCAATAAATTCCATGATAAAATTTACGATTTTCGTTATTAGTTTTTGTTAAACTACGTTTACAGGAAAGTCCACCGAGTTTCCAGCAAGCAACGGCGAAAAAGGACCAGTGAGGCTAAGAACAGGCGCGAATATGTGTAGAACGAAGAGAAAACTGACGTTAAAAAAGAAAACAAAAGTATTCTAAAAGTGCTCGCACATCGGCATTTCAATTAATTCTATGTTGTTTGTAGTTCTTTGCATTCGATATTTAGCCAAGTGCATTCCGATCGTTAATTGTTGAATTTACCCTGCAAAATGTGCATTTAAAATAATTATTGAAAACGAAAGAAATATATATATACATATATCTAATTTAATTTTTTTTTTTTTTTTTTTTCCATGCACCATGAAAGCATCTGAAATTGAAAAGAAACAAAACAACAATGAGAAACTTTTCACTTTTCAATATCGTTAGGCAGATATTAGTCGTTTAATTTTATTGTACATTATTACGATATACGTCTGAATTTGTATTGCAAATAATTATCCTGCTGATAACTGCGTATCGCTGCGATCTATGCGAATAAAACTAATAATGCGCAGAAATAAAAGCAAAAAAAGAAAAACCACACAGTGCAAGGCATAACAAAAATGTCAAGATCGTTTTAATCTGAACCTTGAACGATTTTTCATTCATTTTGTTTTTTTTTTTTTTTTTCAATTTCAATTCCAACCATTTTCATTGATAAATAAATAAAATTTATTTACTCATTTATTTATTTATTTAATCATTCAATCATGTATCTATAATAAACGATAAAACCTCATTATCGCGTAAATAAGAGTGCAGCAGTGCTCGAAAAGTTTAATCATTTTTTTTTTTTCTTTTTAGAATGTTCTTTTTAATACTAGGCGTCGAGTCGCTATCGCGTCTCTCCATATTCTTATTTACAAAAGTATTTCTGTATGCACATAGGCATGTAATTTTTTTCTCCAACTCCGTAAAGCTGATATTAATTTTATTACAGAACAAAATAATATATAAATAAAAATCTATACGATTAATCGTTTTAATGTATTTCTCAATTTTTACTCAATAAATTAAACACTAAAAATCAAGTAGCCATAACCATATGTATAATTATTTGGATAAACATATTTATATATTAATTTACTTATTCATCATAGTAAAACGGACATATGAGCATAGCAGAAGTTTTTTTTTTAATATTGAGCTTCACCATTGAAATTCCGAAATAACATTCGAATTTATTTTCTCCACAGATCGAACCATTTTAAACTCAATATATATATATATTTATTTATTTATGTTCTTATGTTTATTGATAATTCATAGAGCACCACCATTGAGTTCAGTCTTAAATTGGTTTACTGTCATAATATCGTTTTTAACAGTCTCGTTACAGACGATTTTTCGAATCGTGTGCATTAATCCGATCAGGTTATTGCTTTTAGAGCTCCTTTTTCATGTTATCGTGGGTCGTGGAAACTCGAGGCATGATAGAACACGTAATTTGCAATGGAAAAAATCTGATAAAATTCCTGAACAGTCTTAAATATTTTTACCTCAAGGGCACACCACGAAGATTGCAAAAAAATTTCAATGAAAATATTTTATTTATCGTTATAAACACATGCACCTGCGAAAAATGTAGAAAAATAGCCTGATCTCCAGCGACCCACGATTAATATTATTTCTTTAACGCTGGTACCAGAATCAAACAAAAAATGATCTTCACAAAATGGCGACGTTTATTTTTCTTTTCTAACTTTATTTTGGCACTTGCACGGGTCTCATGAAAAACTTATTTCGTCTCGATTCTGGTATCAATTATGTAAAACAGTCGAGCGATGATTTTTCAGAATGCACATCCCTTTGATTGTTTATCAATTTTTTTTTTTTTTCTTCGATAATAATATTGTAAATGCTAAAAATTATTTCAAATAACAGGTTTCTAAACTAGTTTGAATCTATACATCAATGGGACACTACAATTTATTTGGAATATTACGAATTTCTGTCAAAGTGACATTTCGTTTTTGGCAACAGGAACTACAAGGAAAAAAGAGAAAAAATAAATTAACTAACGATGTAAACTAATTTGGCACTACTTCGATGGCTAATCTCAAGCTGATCATAGCGAGAAAATTAGTAATAAAAATGTCAACAATTGAAAGTAACTAATCATAAATTGAATTAGATTGAGCAATTGTTACAATCTTGGAAGGTTTGTAATATTTTAACGATTTCACACAAATCTAGACCCTCTCAATTGATGCACAACAAAATACAGTTTTTTTTTTTTCTTTTTTTGGAATAAGGTGAAAGAAAAAATTACTCTCGTCTACAAATCGATGATAAAATTGAATTGAATAAAAATTCAGCCGTATTCCGAGGTAATTGTTAAGCTAAACAGTCCATCTTCGACGCGCGTCCCGTGGTACCATATTCTCGTGTCCAAAAGTACGACATCTCCCGTATCGACGGAGAAACTAAATGTTTTGCAGAGGTTTTCGCACTCCGGTGTCGGCGCCACGGTCCATGTTTTTCTCCCGATTATTTGACCTTGCCACATGAGACGAGGTATGTAGTCCAGCTACGAGAAAACATTTTATAATATCATTCGTAATCTTTCATCGATGAAGTTCACCGATAGAAGAGAAAGTTAGTTTCATATTAGTAGATCACGAGGAAGGTTAATGAAATTCAGAGCAATGCAAGAGTCAGCATCGAGCAACGGAATACGCAGCGCCAGGTGCCAAAAAAAAAACCAAACTAAAAATCGTTAATTCTAGATTTCGTCGCGGCTATTAGAATTATTTGGATTAAAAAAGAACGAAAAAATTCGTTCGAATCAAACGATTCCGGATGTGATCCTTTTCTAATTCTGAATTTCTTTCCATTCGCACGAAAAATAATGAAAAATATGAGGCGGTTTTGTTCGCGCGCCATGACACTTTTAACGTCACTCATGATGAAGATTATTTTCATGTAAACTTTACACATATTTTGCACTATTGAAGGGACCAGACCCGGATTTGCACCACTCGACGGTACCTTTCGAAATTTTTTTGCGCGATTTCAATCAAAACTGGCCGGGAAATCCGAAATTTCGGACGCGAGGCGTCCGACGTGTGTCGGCGACTGTAGAGGCATACTTTATACTGCGAAAGCGCGTCCCTCGATTTCGAGTTGGTCACGTGACCTCGAGACTTAACGATTCTTACAAAAATCTCATAAAGATAACAAAATATTCGAGTAGTACGACTCTGTTTCGACAAGAAAAATGAATGATCGTTTTGAAAAAACGTAACGAATAATACGATCGATTGAAAACCAAAACGAAGACAGAAACAAAATAATTTAAAAAAAAATAAAAATGCTTTTTCTTTATTTGAACGGGATATTTGAAGATGAGAATGAAAAAATTTTGCAATCGTTCCACTGATGAAATAGAGAAATAAATGTGAAAAGAGAAAAAAAAAAATGGAAAAATATCGTACGTGCATAACAGCGCCCTCGTCATAGCCGAGAAAAATGTAATTGGTAGCTGGAATTTCGGCGTCGTTCGGTAGAAAATGTGGAGGATCATAAAAGTTATGTAAAACTTTTAAAACTTCAGGATGGCAATTTTTCCATCCGACGTACCAGGATTTTTCACCCGGATGTTTGGCTGCACGTTTATCGCTCATTTCCAAAACATCGCGCAAATATTGCAAGTCCGATTTGAATGGTAAAAATTGACATTCCTCGTCGATAGAATTGTAAGCGTCTTCAAAGTTTTCGTAAATACGTCGAAAAAACGTGATATTAAATATTTCTGAAGCCTGCCAATGGGAAGCTGCGTTTTTTACGACGATGGGACGCGAAGAATAAGCGTTTTCTTGGAATTGTCGCCTGGTCATGTTCGGCAAAATCAGCGCCGCATCGACGTCGCGACAAAAATTGCAACTCGACACAGGCCTCGTTAATTCCCATACGAAATAATTGTTTCCCACGAGACATCTCCTTTCTAAAAAGTATTTTTTTATTTTTTCCACAATTCCTATTTCAACCAGCGTTCCCAAAAATACTGTCAATAAAATGCCAATTATTATTCCTTTTGACCAGTACCTCGGGACTTTTTTTTTCCCATCTTTTTTCACTTGTTCCCTCCTAACAATCAATTTCAACGTCTCGAGAGTATTTCCGTTCTTCAAAAAATTCAAATTTAATTCCAGAAACGTTTCCCGTATTAGTTCCAAATTTTCTTTCTTTTTTCTCATCGTCACGCTTTTTTTTTTACACTCACGGCCTGCTATTTCGACGCTTTTCATCAGGCTCCCTCATATTTTCACAGTCTTCACATTTTACTCGACAAATTTACCGGAAAATATCTTTCCGAAAACGAATATTCGGCCTGTTTTAAAATTTCACAACGCATCACGACACGTTCTTGTTACGATTTTCGTTCGTTAGATTACGCTCAATTGTTTCTTCTGTAAAAAAAAAAATGCAGTTATTTCAAATAAAAATTTGAACTGATGCTTTTATAAATTTTCACACGAATTCTAAGACGCAGTTTCTAATTCATGCACTCGAATATCGCTATCGAATTTGGAATAAAAACTGTTCGATCGCCAATTCGATGCGAGGAATAACTTTTACAACAATTTTTAATTTCATCAAATATGTTTTAAACGTTAAGTCGATAATTACCAATTTAATAATTGATTCGAGCACCAAAATATTTTTCCCGTAGATATGTACATTATTAGTTCAGACTTCACATGAAACCAGAATGCGAACGCTCAAAGAACACACAATTTTTTTAATGAAATGCACATCAATGTCTTACTTCTCGAGTGAATAAAAACTATTAAAATAAAAAAGCTGAATAATTGATGAGAATACGATTTTGAAACTCGAAAAGAATCGAGCAAAGTTTATACCGTTCACCGTGTGATTTCCCACTTGAAAAAAAAGTCGTCCAAACATTTCATAATAACCATAATAATGAGATTGAAACAACGTCAAAGTGCAGTGATCGATCGCTCGGTCGATACTCGTAACAACTTCGAGGCGGCGCTGACAGACAATCCTCTTGTGTATATTTTCCAAATCAATAAAAAATTTCACAAACACTCGATTCCTTTGAGGAAAAAAATTGAAGCACGGTTCGAGGCACTGTTACGAAAAAAAAAAAAAAAAAAAAAAAAACAAAAAATCGATATTTCACTGTTAGTAGAAAGTTGGTAAAATACGAGGTCGATAAAACGATGTGTTTACACTTTTTGCCACTCGAGCGTAAGAAATCTGGAGCCACGTATACGACGAATAAGAATGATAAATTCCATTAGTATTTTCATCACTGTTGTTATTTCGAAAGATTTTTTATCTCGCGATTCCGGACACTCGGAAATAACGTATTTCGGATTGTTGGACTATCGAGCTCTAACCTCAACAGTGCAGACGGAATCATTATCTTGTTTTTTTTTTTCTTTTTCTTCCGAATGAGTCCGTAATACACATTGTCTTCTTACATATTCCCACTTCTTTCCCCCCTCTTCAGATTTCTCAGCGTGCAACGAACGAGCAGTTTCCTGTCATTCCACGTGACAAACAGATGGGTGGGCGTTTTTCTTAGAAACGACAAACAGATCTCATTACACTTTTCGACCTGTATTCGACATTTCCTCACGAAATAAAAATGTACTACGAAAACATCTGGTTTTTATCCAATATTATCGTATATACTACAGGAAAAAAAAAACGAATTGCAATAGAATTTTTGTGGGATGATGAATCGTTCGATAAAAAACATTCGTAACAATTATATTTTGAAAAATTCATTGAATCATCGAAAATGAGACATAATTTTTGGCAAATGAAAATCGATTTATACAACTTCGATGTACAAACGCATTTGGCGTGATATTAAAAAATGTACTGAAACTATGGTGTTCGTATTAAAAACTCGAGAAATTGCCAGATCAAAACTCCACGGAGGAAGAATCGATAGAGGTCAACGGAGGCCTTACATAGCTCTTAATGAGCAATTATAAAACATTTTTCTCTAATTATTATTTCGATGTAACCGAGAAATTATTTTATCCAAACTTTGAACCATTGAATAGTAAAAAAAAAAATTTTTTAATCCGTACAATTTTTTTGACTAATTCGGCCCTTTAGAACTCGGCAAAAGAAACTTGGAAAAAATTATTCTCACGGTGGTTAGAGTAGCTCATGATAGCTTCATTTGAATTCGATCAACCAGATATTTCCTGCTAGTAGGCGAGTATAATCGTGATTGGATGAGAGAATTGAAAAAAAAAAAAAAAAAAAAAAATTAATTAAAATTTTTGGTGTTTTCAAGAGTAATCGAGCTCACGTGATCGACTCAAAATCGAGGATCGCGCTTTCGTGGTAAAGTATACCTATATAGTCGCTGCGACACGCGTCGGACGCCTCGCGTCTAAAATTTCTGATTTTTCGGCCAGTTTTGATTTTATTAAATCAGGCAAAAATAATTTGAAAAGTGTCGTCGAATGGTGTAAATCCGGTTCTGGTCTTCTTTCTACAATTTCACTCCGATCGATTCAAAACTTCGGAAAAATATTCTTGACATATTGGTCCTATTGGATAAAAAATAGAAAAAAGTTGATTTTTTGAAGCTTCATAACCCGTCCGAGTCCCGTTTCGAAATCCTATTGTCCCATTAATAAAAATGAGAAAAAAGATGAACGAGCACATAATGAGAGTAACGGACAAAAAGGTACAACTGATCCTCGCATGTTCAAAATCACTTTATTTGATTTTTATATCTGTAATCACATAACCGTAACGTACAAGTTGTCGTGCATCCGAAAAATCTTATTTCGGAAACAGGTTTCGAGGGTGCTCGGTGATCCGTTAATCGGCGCAAATATAATTATTCTTTCGTCACACATACATACACACACACACGCGCGCGCACACAGAAACACAGGCACGCACGTTCACGCACTTAACACGGTATAAAAAACCTAATTTACATCTTATGAGCGTAAATAATTATATGCTTTGTAATATTGTGCTTATCCGATGAGAATAAAAATAATTCGAATTAAAGCTCCTTCGGATTGAGCCCTCGTACACAGATATGAAAAAGAAAAATAATAATAATTTGCTAAAACTCTTGTTTTTCTTTTACCGAATGCTTTAGGCCTGCTTAAAAATCGATGAAGGATTCGTTACTGTCGTCTGAAATCAGGCGCGATCGGGTTAATATCATAAAATAATTTTTTTGCTGCTCCCTCAAGTGTTTGATAAAAAATAATTTTGTTTTTCTTTCCTTTTCTACAAAATCTAATTTATTATTATTCAAGGAGGCTGGCTACACGCAACAATGTTGCCATGTTAAAAGCATAGGAAAATTCGAAATTATTAGAATTTCATGAAATTTGGTGAGCATATTCTTTTGGATTAAATATGAATATACAAATTTTTTAAGATTTTTCTTCTACACAATTTTCGAGTAATTTGACACTAGAGTTTACATCCGTAAGCATATAATTCTGATATATATAGGCATATCTTTTGCATATTGTAAACTCCAATTATTCGACAACTATGAAGACGAAAAATTTGAAAAAAATTTGTGTCATTGCATTTGATGCTAAAGAATGTTATCACTAAATTTTATTAAATTCTTATCATATTGTCGTATGTAGCCACCCTCCTTAAAAGTGAATCGACGCTGGATTTTCTTGATATTGTGCGATTGATAAACAAAATAAATATACTATTTCGTTTCTCCTAGGTACTTTTGAACCTCGAATAAATTTAAACTCATAAGAGCATATGGATCAGTGGCTTTGGTTGGCTTTGAACTTTTGAAAATAACATTTTTTTTCTCTCCGGTTTCACTGATTCCAATAAAAATTTAAAAAATCCAGATCATTGAGAAAAATAGAAAAAATGGACGAATCCTTAGTCACTCAGATCCGAACAATCGTGCAGAAAGTTTTTAGTTTCAATTTAAATTGTTTTTCAATTACGTTTAATCCAAGTTACTTTGTTTTTTTCTTGGGCTCAATTTTCGCAACGCGTCGTTGGTAAACAAAAATCTAACGCATGAAAACACGAACATGGCGTTAATGCAAATTCAAATACTTCAATCGGCATCAAAGTTTAAACGAAAACATAATTCGCGATTGAGAAGAGACTTGGGATGAATTTAGATGAGCGTATGCATCGCAAGAAACAACGAAGACAGAAACCACATTTTTAGAAGAATAATTAATTTTTTTTTTTCTTGTGGTATAAAAAAATCATCGAAAGATGAAGTTCAATTAAATAATTATGCCAACGGAGGCAAGCGATATATAAACACAATTCTACAAAACCAATAACATTCGAATGAAAAGAGTCTGCGGATGATGGCCTGACACAGGAAAAAGACAAATTTCATTGCTCAATCTCGGTGTTTCGAAAATCTGGAAGATCCGAGTTGATGATTTTAGAATTGAATATGCGAAGAACTGTCGAAGAGAACAATGATAAGAAAAAAAAAAAAAAAAAAAAAAAACGACACTGAGCTCGTGTAGGATATCGAAAAGAAATGAAGAGATGAAATTTGTTGAATAACAATGTTTACGACGACGAGGATTCACGTGGGATCGACGCTCTCGTTAGTTTGCACGGACGACATCTTCACAGTTACGAATCATCGCAAAAAGAAAAGTCAAAGAAGTAAAAGCAAAGTTCGTTCAAGATCAATGACCGTAGCCTTCCAGCTACTGGGATTTTAGAATGAAAATTGGTGGTGAAGAAAAAAGTTTTTTCACATCTCAACGAAGATTTATCATGAGAAAACAAATAAATAAAAAATACGTGAGCCTATAAAATCCTTCGAAATGGTACGCGAAAATAATTTTCGCTAATTAAAGAAAAAAGAAAAAAAAAATAGTTCGAAATCACACTGCTTGCTGCTCAGTCCAGTAGCGACTCGTTTTCGACATTATAATTTATGCAAATTTAGTTTCAACGAGTCGGTGTCGCGACTCTATATATATTGCAAGTGCTTCGAATTGAATCGTTCAATTACACGCATCCTGTTGCCCTCCTGAAGGAGCCATTCACCAAAATGACATAACGCTTCGAAACAAGAATCTCGATCTTACCCAAAAGGCGATGAAAAATCTCTGCTGAGACGAAATTAAATATCGAGAAAAAATTACTCTGCGCAATGTTGCTCTAAATTTCTATAGAATCGGGACAATATCTTTTTCAAATCGTTGACATTTTTTCTGCAACGTAAAAGATCTCGTTTGTTCGAAATAAATGACAGTTTTTGGCTTTCCTTTCTTATAGTTTTTTTTTTTTCGGTTATCTTGGTCCAACCGGATCAATAATAAATATTTCCTGGAATTTTTTTGACAACCAATGCGAAATAAATAAATTTTTATCTCTGGACAAACGAACTTTGAGCAAAGTAACGAAAAACAACGATGTTTCACTTTTATTTTGTACTTGAAAAAAATTGCGCAGAACGAATCCGGCTTGACATCTGTTGAGCCGAATGAATAAAATTATCGAGTCAAAAAAATTTTTTATCGTGAAGAAAGAATTTTCGGTAAAAAAAAAATCAAAACGTGCAACGTTGCAAAGTGTAAACAGAAAATATCCCATACATTAGATATCAGGACATTAAAACTCGAAACGAATGTCATTCTGGGCTGAAATATGTTCATTCAATTTGAATATTTATTCATAAAGAATCGAAATCTAAATGAAAAAATTCTTTATTCATGAAAAATGAATATATTAAAAATATCAAACACTCATATTTTAGAAATCATCGATTCGGTGCGTGAACAACGTCGGAGCTTATCACTAAAATCTTCAGCAAAATTTAAATGATTCGTGTTATTTATCAACTCCATTTTTTTTTTTTGAACATCGACAATTTCACGCAGTTTTCTAACGCACTCGATACAAAATATGTATTCTTCGAATTTTGCGACGTTAATTTGCATAATTTGAAACTCAAAGTTGTTTTTTTTTTTTTTTCTTTTTTACAAAAATGTAACATCCAACAGTATTTTTTTATGTTCGGAACTGAACCACAGATTTTAAGAAAAATATTATCAAAGTAAAAGTGAAATTAAGTCGCAAGGATTTGCAAGAAATAAGATTTGTATTTCCGAATTATTTAAAAATTGCTTTCTTCAGAAAAGGCCATTTTTTTGGTAGCAAAAATGAATTTTTTTTTTTTTTTTTTTTTTTTTTTTCGTTCCAAGCAACGATTGAAATTTCTCGGAATTTAAAAAATAATATTTATCTTATTCTCCATACGACGTTATGAAAGAATCATGTTGTCAAAAGTCAAACGTTTGGGGTGATTGAGAAACGTTTCTCAATTTCCGGTAGATATTCGTGTTAATAATATATATTTCACGTAACTTACCGAAAAAATAAGTTATGACTTAATTTTATGAGAAAAAAAAGCGTGACTAGCACAGTGTGGTTCCCTTCGATGTTGACGTTAAATCCAAGCTTTGCTCGCAAGGCTCGGATTTTCATATTTCTTGTATATCTTATAGATTCTCCTCGGTTTTTCCAGCTGTTCATTTAGTGACAATTTCCTTTATCAGAAATAAGCCCATGTCCCGAGTATCGCTTCCTTAATGGCCTTTGTGTATTGTGCGGGTACCCAATATATCCAATATCTCGATGCATCGGTTGGTCCCAATTGTAGTGCCTGAAAATGAGAAAAATTAAATAAAGATATATTTTTTTTTTTAGTCTGTTCGTATTCAATGTATTCTCAATAAAACAGCTCTCGGCAAATGGTTCAAGCCGGAAGCTGATTTTGGCAAAATAACGAGGATTTATAAAGCCGATTTTTTGCCTATCGGAGACCAATAAAATATCCATCTTTTTGCCGATTATTTTTAGTTTTTTTTCTTCTCAACTTGAAGATTCTATGATTCATGAATACAAGCTTATATTGTGCACTGTCTAACGTGTTGGATACGTGCAAGATTATTAACAATCCAATAACAGTATCGAATGACCATTCTCAATGACATTTTCTGAGCGAAATATACATCTTTTATTTATAATTACCTTCATCTAATTATTGACAGGACTTAATCTGTCGAGAAAAAATATTTTTATAAAGGGTAGATGGACGAAAAATCGACCTTATGGGTTCTCGTTCTTTCAGTGCATTTTTGTTTCCTTCGATTTTTTTATATTAAAGTGTTTTTCCGATGTATCGGTCGTTAGAATAGATAGAAAATCATTGAATCACGGAGATGTATCGAAACGTTGTATGCGAGATTAAACCGAGGATTCAGTGATTCATACTGAACCGAGAATCTCCTTACCATCATGTGATATTCGGGATGATCGTGAATGGGTTCGGTGTGAACAACCCTTATCGAGTTCATGGGGATTTTGTCCGTTCTTTCTTTCGTTCCGATCCACAACTGGTCCTGTTCGAGTTTGAAGGTCAGTCTGACTTTGCCACCCAATTTATTGAGCATTCCTGACAACGGAAAATTTGGCAATGGTTCCTGCAAGAAAAATGAAGATTTAAAAACATTCCTCATATTATTATCACAACATAATTTTATATCTGTGATCATAGGAAAAATAAAATATCCAAGCCGTACATTGGATTCTAAAATTCCCGGCATAGCGTCTTCAGGAATCCCCTTGTCTAAAACTTTACGATGTATTTTTTGTTGCGAAAGAGGTTCTTTGCTCGAAGCGCCTGCAGCTTCATCCTGAAGTTCGTGCTTCGTTGGAATCGAAACGGCCAATACATCATCCAATTTGGAACCAACGATCATCACTTTGGTACCTGAGAATAAACTTTTACGTGTTAAAAAAAAATTTGTTCAACTTGTGCGAAGCAGCCAACAATAAATTTAGGTTTTCTTAGTAAATATTTCTTGAAAATCAAAGTTTTATCAATTTTTTGTGTTTTTCTATTCTCATAGGATTGTTATTGAATTTTGAAAAATGCTCAAATTGTTTGAATTTTTTTGGGCACTTTTGATAGTGAGGAAATATTCACAAATTACCATTCGTAACTCCTAAACTTCTCAGGGTCTGTTCATCTTTGGCTAAAACTTTAATCATAACTTTTTGCATAGCTTTTGGCACTGTAATGATATTTTGTAAATAGGTCTTGAGATCGGCGATTGTCCCATCGAGGTCGAAGCTAACATCGATTTTTCGCTTGTTGTAAATTACTTTGAAGTCTATGCTCTCTTTTGGTTTCTCTTGTAACGTGCCACTATCCACGTTCCCTTCGCTATTTTCCTGCGTCAGTTTTCCTTCTTTCTCTTCACTTTTTTTTTCTTCTATCGCTTCGTCGTTATGGCTCGAAGAATTGTGACAATTGGTATCGTTGCTCTCACCCTCCGCTATGCCTGAACAAAAAATCGCTTGAGAAACATTCTTGCAGGAGGAGAATAAACATTTGATTTCTTAAGACAATTGAAATTTTTTTCAAACTCATAATAAATATTGTACAAATTTGATTTTGAGCATTTGCATGACATAATTGAATAAAAAATTGATGCGTAATGTTGATTATATTTTCAGAAAATCTTGTCTTTTAAAAAAGCTAAACAACAAAAATAGTTTCATTTGTTAAATCAATGTTTCAGCATCGTTGAATTATACATAGAAAAAATTAATATCTTCTCGTGTTTATTGACAATTTACTAAAGTATGACATTTAACTATTGCAAGTGCAATATTTACATATTTTCTTTTTCATAAACAACAATCAGCCGCGATGATCACTAACGATTCACGATGTTTAACATTTGGAAGAATGTTTATTTTTATTTTTTTTTTTTCATTTTCTCGAATTTTCGACATCGTTTCACAATCTTTGGAATACACAGGTGACGTAGTGAAAGTTCCAAAATAAATCGCGAACCTAACCCCAAACAACAAGATTACGAGTAAAGAGTCTTTCTAATTTTTTGGTAGAACAAAAATGAAAACTTTGTCATTTTGGGTTTGTAGAAAGAATTTTTGGAATAATCATAACAGTAATGAACGTAATTTTTAGTAAATAAAAAGTCATCGATGTTATGAGCTGACTTGCATACTTTTGGGAAGAGACATTAGTTTCTTTTTTTCTATCGTGTGAGTTTTTGAAATAGATAAGATAATTTTTATTCGAAAAAAAAAAGCAAAAACTGAGTGATGGCTCGATCAAGTATCGTGAATTTGATGAATTTGTGATTATTGTTTTTCATACGTACCCAAATACTCCATGATGAAGAAACGATTGAGATAGAAAAAAACGAGATCAGAGAAACTTGCTAAGCAGACTGACAGACAGACGCAAACGACTATTCTCGACTTAATAAAAACACTGATTGAAATTTCGACCGGAGATGGCGCTGTGGTATTTTTCTCGTTCCCGAGCTCGAAGAATTTTCTTGATTGGACACCGATTTCTTGTTGGCTCAATTCACTGACATTTTTTCATCGATCTCCAGCCAATAGAAAAATATGAGCGCCCAAAAAAACACATTCTAAAATATGTATTTACAATCAATTTAATCGATATTGATAGCAAAAGTTTTATGATCCTTCAAGCCACTTAGGTTATGTGAAATTTTTGGTAAATATTTAGAACCGTGACTCACCCCCTGAATTTTCTCAATGGTCAGAATTTCTAAACATCGCTGCTATTCGTTGCATGTTGACGCATGATGACATTTTTTGCAGTAAAAAATAAAAATGAGTAAATACAAAACTTGAAAGAAAAAAAAAAAAAATTCGGTGTTATGGAGTGTTTTTCCAGAACTTTTATTTTTTTCAAATACTTAATTAATTCTCAAATTCATCTATAAAACGCGGCAGTTTTAACAAAGTTACGAATAATATTTAAGAGCGTATATCGGACAAGGAATTTGACTCGCTGCAAATATTCGTCGGTATGCATGCCTTTTTTGCTATACTAATTGTTCTAAAAATTGTCAAAAATTTTTTGAAATTGGTTGGAAATTAGTTAGAGTTTCAAATTCCCCGCGCTTTTTATGAAAACGCGTTTGCGCAGGGAACAAAGATTTAATGCGACAAAGTGCCGCGAGAGGGCAAGCGCGCGATTCACCAGTGTCGCGAGAGCGCCGGATCGGGGCTCAGTTGTTTTCCGCGCGAGAGAGCGACCGTGTGTGCGTGTGTGTGTGTGTGTTTTCGTTCACGATCTCGAATATTTTTCACGTGTTAGAAAGTTGCGGGATCCATTATACATCGTGGGTGCATGTGTGCGTGCGTGTGTGCTAGTGTGGGTGTGTGTTTTCCTCGACCGAGTGTTTTTATTTAAAAACGAAAAATTCGAAGGAAAAGATTAAAAAGCAGGACGGGAAAACAAAGGGGAGAGAAAAATGCCGCCAAAGAAACGGGACAAAGAGGTGGACGGACAAAAAGCTCCGCGAATGGATCAGATACAAGCGGATCATGAGCTCTTCCTGCAAGCTTTCGAAAGTGAGTCTCTTTCCCATTTTTTTATTGTCTTTGCTCATTCTCGATCCAAACTTGGCCAGTTTTCATATTTTATGAATATCGCTTCTCATTCTTTCTCATAGTCTCGATCGTTGTTTCGATGCTCCGAGGTTTTTTTCATTTCTCTTCGGTTTCTTATACTAATTCGACATAACCCCCATTAGAAGTGCTGAAAAGAGAAATACAGGCGCGGTGGCGCGCGTCGGGTCACTTACCTCCCACCTCAATTTCGCGCGGACACCTGTCATTATTTCTGCAATTTAATTGAACTGTTTTTTTTTTCATTTATTACCCCCTTCAAACTTTCAGAATTCTAAAACATCTATTTTTTCTTAACCACCGCCCTTTACAATTCATTTTTCCAACCGATAATTCGATTTATTTCTTGCTCTGCCATCGTCCTTCTTGTTTATTCCAATTCTTGCTCATTTTTCCTCACATTCTTTCATTGTTCCTCAATGTATTCATCTTTCGTTTGTCTGAATTTTGCGCATTTTTCGTTTCTGTTCGGGTTTCCTTGGTCCTGACGTTTTTCTCAGTTTCTGTTTATATCATCTTCCACGTTTCGGAACTCCCTCCCCCTGCCTTCGTAATTTTTTGTTTCTATTCTCTCTCTCTCTCTCTCTCTCTCTCTCTATTTCCTCCAACTCATTCGATGCTATTCTTATCAAAAAACCAAAAGCTCTTTTGATTTTTTTACGTTTCCCTTATTTTCCTTTCGATTCTTTGTCACTCAGTTATGTCCTTTACTGAGTACAAAATTTCACCGAAAATCGACGCTAAAATGAAATTGACACTCGATAAGAATAGAAAAAATGCATGAATAAGTAATTGAAAAATTATGAATATTGTTTCTGTATAACGAAAATTAGGAGTGTACCCAGGCCTCTCGAATAGTTGAGGAAACTAAAAATTTGACTCAATTAAGAGGATATTTACTGGGAATCGTTTTCATTGGTTGGTTGCATTTTGATGATTTGAAGTCATTTTAAAAGAACATTTGGGACCTGACAGTTTTGATATATAAAAAAAAAAACAACAGTTCCTTTCTTCATAGCGAAATTATTTTATTGTCTCAAACAGTTTTCATTTTGGAGCTCATTATGGGTCGCACACTGATGTACACGTGTAATCTTGAGAGTCTGGCGTTCGAGTTGAAAAAAGATTAAAATTACGATCCAGTTTTGTCGAAAACGACGATATTCGCGAGTCGAATTTTGCAAACTTGGTCCGTACAAATGAGTTGAAAAAAAAAAAATTTTTCGCTAGGGTTAAATAATAGAACTTTCGTTTTGTACCAATAACACCGGAAAAATGGTGTTTGTTTGGCCCCAAAATGCTCTCAAACAGTTTCAAACTGTCGAACGAACAGTTTTCTCGCCACATTCTAATAGACAGTTGGAAAAAAGCTTTTTTTTTCTCGCGTTATACTCTTGCGGGGTTTTATGAAACCATTCCATCGTTCTATCCCCACTTTTTCCCCACTTCACTCATTTCCATGCTCCTGTAAGACCCCCGACGAGTGTTGCCCCCACAGCCTTAGAGGTCGGGATCTCAGCAACTTTGGGATATTTTTTTTCTAATTTTGGCTGAAATACAATGATATTAATTCGTCGATTTTTTGATCGAGCAACGAAACATATTGCCACTTAAAAAAGTAATGTTCTCTGAATTTAAATTACTTTGAAATGCGTCGCATTTACACGCATTTACACGAGAGCCAAAGCAAACTGTGCGGAAATTGCAGTCACTGAAAGTTGATGTCAGCAATATCTCCGAAACGCCGAATCACCTTTTATTTTGTAAATACAGAAAAAAGTATCTCCAGTATAATAAATGAAAACGTTTTTTTCTTGGTACAAGTTACCGAGTATTATTTTGTTGTTTCTTTCACATAAAATTATTAATTCACGATTTAAAGTTGCGTCCCCCCCGTTGGTACTGTGATTACGGCGATAATTTTGACGATGTCAACACAAACGGTTCTCAACTTTGACAGTTGGTTATTATCCATAATGATGTGCCAATAAAAAAAATCGTGTTTGAGACTTTTTGGCAGAGGACATAGCTGTCAATGTACTTGTCCCGAGACCCTATCTAGGTAAAGTTAGAAAACCCGAAAAAAAATGGAATATTTCATAGATTTATAAAATTTTCGTGGCAAGTAAGTCACAATTCGATAAAGTCGTTTTTTTATAGATCGCATTTGATTTTATTGATGCATTCAAATTTTGAATTTTATTAATTGAAAAAAAAAAACGGGATCAGAGCTGTTTGGCCTGCTAAATCGTAACAAGTTTGCCAGCGCAGGCGTCTCGTATGAAACGAGATAACCCAAGTCATCATTTCCCGTTCTGAATCACAGAAGGATCGAAGTTTCGTGTGCTGTATGATTTTATATGTACTTCAGACCATCACAATAATTACGAGAAACGAAAAATATTTCGACATCTAACGCCATTTTTATGAAGCTCTTCCACGCGAGAGAGACAGAGAAAGAGATTGGGGTGTTCCATGTCAACTCAGCGATCTTGAAACCTGTTTTTTTTTTTTTTTATTTCGCTTACGATTGTTCTCGTTGTCATATGCTCACTGGAAGAATATCTTTTGATTTTTTTTTTTTTTTTTTTTTTTTTTTTTTTTCATATTTTTGGTTCATTCGTTTACGAAAATCCATTTTTTTTTTTCAAATGCCTGTCATTTTGCGAAAAATTGACTAACGTGTAATCTACATGGATCTTTTCATTTTTCACCAGTTTAAATAAAAAATTCTGACAGTTCTGAAATGCTTACTGTACGAGAAGAATTACATTTAATACAATTTTTTTTTTAATTTAATTGTTATCAACATACAAAAACGAAATTGCTCCACCATAGAATTGGTTTTGATAACAGACTGATTGGTCAAAATTTTTTTTGAAAAAAAAAAAAAAAAAAAAAAAGTTCAACTTCTTGAAATCAATTTTTTTTTTGTCCTTTGAATATATTTTTGTTCACAACACACACTGTTAATTGGATCGAGATTTTTCAAAATTTGGGTAAAAATGGTTTATTATACACGAAGTTTTTCATTCGAAAAACCTTCAAGCAGGTTTACGAATGTTTGAAAAACTTACGAAAAGTTTGTGGGTCACGAAAAGAAAACGCGCGAAAAATAATTATGTTTCTATCAAAGGGTGTAAAGACAATCATTGGAGTTGGTAAAATCATAATTAAAATTCCTAGTTAAAATTCTATCAATTGAACTAATGATTTTTATTTCTTTTCAGAACCCACGCAAATTTACCGATTTCTACGTACCAGAAATCAAATATCGGTGAGTTACTCGAATTCGTTAAATATTCTAGATGAATTATAACGAGACAGACTTTTGTTATTGAATAGATAAAATATTCAATTTATTTTCAATCTTTCATTGACTTCATTTCAATTTGATGAATCATTTTATTTTGCGCATGTCCAAACATAATTTTCTAAATCGTAAACAAATTCTTTTTTCATTTATCGTATTTTTTGTCATTATTGAAAAAAAAAGTATTTTAATTAATTTCGTTCTGCTATTTTTCGTACTTTTCAGCCGATATTCCTGTACAGAAATTTATCGTACATGCGACAAAGAATGTCTCGGACTCACAAATCCCGTCGCGGATTTAGAATCGATACGATCTTGGAGCGATTATTATCGAAAAACAACGAGAAACAAAATAACGGTGTTCGTGGCTACATGACTTTAACTTTTTTAGGTTTTTACGATAAGAAAGGTAAGAAGAGTTCCCATTATTCAAATAGATTTTTTTGTTTCTCTTAAATTCAGATCTTTGGCTTTTCATTGTTTTATGTTAAAAGGAAATTAAGTTCTCATTCGGTTCAATTTTTAGAACAATAACTGCGCCTCGGCAAAAATAAACTGCGAAGACAAGTTGTAAAGTCGACGTTTAATTCCGTATTCACCAAATCGCATTTTTTTTTTTTTCATCGATGAGCACGTTGAGACTAATTATTCGTTGGAAATAATTCTTCTATCTATCTCGAAATTAGATTTTTGCGAAACTGTTGTTGAGCACTCTCTGATGTTAAAGTTTTAATTTATCATAATAACATTTGGAATTTCTAATATTTCTAAAAGTTTCTCAATCATTCGAATTTCTTTTTTCTCCGTTATTTGCAATGAATTTTTGACATTGACAAGAATTTCGCGAAGATTTATTCCCTGTAAAGATGATTTTTCAAATATTTGTAACAAGTATTCTAACCCCGTTTTCATCTTCGTTGTTTTTTTCTTTGCAGTCGAAAGTTCCCAGGATCCCGTGAAGGTCGAAACTTTGTTGTTGAAAATTTGTCACAAAAAACGAAAAGACGTAAGCTCGCCGATCATGCAGGTGCGTTGTGGATTATTCATCTACATCAGTGTCATTTTTTTAAATCAAGTACTTTATTAGCTGAAACAAATAATAATAATAGGAATTAAAAAAAAAATCATTTCAAATTCCGGTTAAAAGTTCGAAACACTTTTAAAAGTGCACCTTATTGAATGATCACCAAATTGGAATTGAACCCCCATTCTGATCAATGAAGTGAAAGAACTGAAGAACATTTTTTACGTCAGATTTCTTCTAAATTTTGTAACAATCATACTAAAAATGTTTATTTCATTTTTTCATTAGGTATCCGTCGGTACGAGCGAAGTTCCGATAAATCCATCGGAAAATCAGCCACCCCCTAAAGCTCCAACTATCTCAATACCCAATGAATCTTTCAGCCTGAACAATGGACACATCGCCAAAACGTATATGCTCTTGTTGAGGGTTTATTGCACATCAAACAACGCCTGCCTTATACATAACTGTGATTTAGACGGTAAATGACGTTTCTTTTTCTTCGTATTTTCTCTTCTCTCGAAGTAAAATAAAATTACCGCATACTCGTTAATTCATCAGCATCAATATTATTTGGAGTATTTCATTTCCGTTCCAATATTATACTTGAAATTTCCTGACTTTTTCTTCGAGATGATTTCAACGAATGTTTAAACTTGGGATGAATTCGAATAATTCCAACTTTTTAGAATCATCGAGGTTAATTAAGAGTCATCGAACGATGGCATACGCAACGCCAGGTGCCAAAAAAGCAAACTAAAATTCTATTTTACCGGATTTCGTCGCGAATTTTATGATTACGCGAATATAAAAAATATCAAAAAATCCGGTTTAATTATCCGGTTCCGGCTGTCCTCCCTTTTCGGAAATCATATATCTTTTATCAACACAATAAATTAACAAAAATACAAGGCGCTTTGCTCGCGCCATGACAGCTTTTTCGCCAGTCACAATAATTATTTTATTACAAATTGTACACACATTCGCCACAACTGAAGGGACCCCAGAGCCGGATTCACGCCACTTCCTTGCACATTACGAAATTTATTTATCGCGATTTCAATAAAAACTCACGGAAAAATCCGGTAAAATACACACGAGGCGTCTGACGTGTGTCAGCGACTATATTTGTACTATATATAGATATATTTTATTATGAAAGGCGCCACCGTTGATTTTGAGTTGGTCACGTCAGTTCGATGACTCTTAATGTTTCAAGCTAATTTTTTTTTTCTCGTTATAAAATAAACTTGTTTGAAATTTGACATACTAAGCCAGAAAACACCGGTGGAAATGTCTATTTTCTAAATTGGTCATGAAAAAAAATCTGATTTCTGAGTTTCTGCGGTAAAACAATTTACAAATGAGTTAATGGAATATAAAAAATGGAACGAGTCGTTCAATGAAGAGTTTATTTTTGTTTTCAGAACCGGCACAGAAAAGACGCAAATCGTCATCGGGTTCGATGAAACCGAACGGGGAAGAAATAAAGCTGTACGGCTCGGAATTAATCGTATACGACAAACACAACCGCTGTCTATTGACAGACGGTGATTACGAATTGGGTTTGCAGGAAGTACAAACGAACGTAAGATCAAGTCCGAAAAAGCACAATTCTTGGGAGACTATTGCCGACATAAAAGAGTGCGAACCTTTCGAGGTTTTGAGTCGGGGTCCCACTCTGAAATTTCGGCTTTGTTGGACGACCGAACCGAGTCTCGGTCTTGTCGATCGACCAACCCTCCTGAGACCGGTACCCAATGGTGACAATAAAGAAAATCGACCGGGTAACAGTGCGTCTTTGTTGACATTTTTTTAACATTCATTTTATTTCTAACTCGCCTGTTTTTCATCCATTTTTATTTGCTTCTTACAGTTTTCCTCTATTTTTCATTTAATGAAAATTAAAAATATTTTTTTTTGTACCGTCAGTACGCTTAGTTTTCGTTTCAATTTATTCAAGCTGCTTGATCCCGAACAAAAGTAAAAGTCAACAAAATATCCGATTATCAAGTTCATAATTGCTGGAACAATATTAAAAAAACTAATTGAATTGTCATTTTAGAATACGATTCTCAACGAATTGAATTAATCGACGAGTTAGCGTCATAATATGATTTATTGCTTATCGTATGAGGATTATTATCGAACGGAATCAAATGCATGAGAATTAACAAAAAATCCAAAGTCGTGTTCGCAAACGAGATCTTCATCTATATCTAATCGAACAAATAAATAATATACCTATTCCTTTTCATTTTCAGCTGAGCTTGATCGATGTTCAACGAATCATAACAACAACAACAACAATAATAACAACAACACGTCACTGCCAAATTCTAGTCCGTTGACACCCTCGAAAATGTCGGTGCCGGTCGAAAAGATCGAGACATCGGGTGGAACACAGCAAATCGTATATCAATTTTTGTACAATAATAATAGCCGCCAACAGACCGAAGCATGCGAGGATCTTCATTGTCCTTGGTGCTCTTTGGATTGCGGCAAGCTTTATTCTCTACTCAAGCATCTTAAATTATGTCATTCTCGATTCACCTTTACATACGTGGTGAGAACCTTTCATACGCACTTAAACTTTTTTATTCGCAAGAGAATTTTTTTATTTGCTCTTCACTTCTCATTGTAAAAATTCAATTTCTAATAATTTTTGTACTTTTGAAGAATTCTTGTTTGTGCCGTATTTTGAAAGTACTTGGCTAATGAGAAAAAAGAATCCATTAACGAGAAATGATTATAATAATTGATCAATCGTTTGGTTCAGCCGATTCCGCAAGGGGCGAGAATCGACGTAGCGATAAACGAATGTTACGATGGTTCGTACGCGGGAAGTCCCCATGAATTGATATCTCAACCTTCCGGTGTTGCCTTCTCGAGATCGGGACCGACCAGGCGAACGAGCGTCACGAATATTCTCGTTTGCAGACCAAAAAGAACCAGGCCAAGCTTGTCCGAATTTTTGGAACTCGACGAGAACGAATTCGAGAGCCAGCGACCTTACATAACTGGTCATAACCGGTAAATTATCCAGTTTCATATTTTTTAACTTTGACAGCCAAATCGTTGACATTTTTCATGAAATTGAACTTCATAATAGGGCTGTAAAAGATCTATCAACTTTTAAACATTAATCTTTACACATTTTTTACTGTTCAAAATGTCTTCGGAAAAGAAACTCAATTAATTATTAATAAAAAAAAAAAATACCATTAATTAATGAGGAAAAATGGTAACTGCAGGTTGTATCATCATACCGTGACGTGTTTGCCGATCTATCCAAAGGAGCTGGATATCGATTCAGAGGGTGAGAACGACCCGAAGTGGTTACAGACCCGAACGATGATGATGATAGACGATTTCACGGACGTGAACGAGGGTGAGAAGGAATTGATGAAGATGTGGAATTTACACGTAATGAAATACGGCTACGTGGGTGATTGTCAAATTCCATTGGCCTGTCAGATGTTTTTGGAGACGAGAGGCAAAGAATTGTTGATGAAAAATTTGTATCGAAATTTCGTGTTACACATGAGCAGTCTCTTCGATTTTGGTCTGGTCAGTCCGGTAGTTTTGTACCAGACGATACAAAAATTGCAAGAAATAATGAAAGAGGCGGGCGAGGACAGCGACGTGCGAAAAATATTACAAAAATCGCACGAGGCCCAGGTAGAAAAATGGATTACAACGGGAATTCACGCGTCTTTGACGACAACAAAACAGAGCGTATCAGCGATCGCTAAGACGAATTTTAACAACGAGATTTCCAACGGAAATGCTCGAAGGAAGACTTGTTTGCCGATCGGTTCGCCGCCGAATTCTCAGGGCGCCAAAAATAACGTACAGCTTCACAATTCGGTGAGCAAACACGCGAGTATGATCGGCAACTCTAATAAAATTTCTCCCCATCCGTCGGCTAACCATATACCGGCAAAAGGTACCGTCAACAATTTGACACCGAAAAATGCCGCTAACAGTTTAGCGCCTAAAAGCGCCGGAAACAATGCGGGATCGAAAAATGCAGGCAATTCGAATCCGCAAAAAGAAACGCTGCCGCGTCTCGAGCCAGTGCGCCGCAAAAGCACTAATTCGATCGGCAACGATAATTCTACCGCTCCACCACCGCCTCCCCCACTTCGTAGAAAATCAATGGCCACCGAAAACGTAAACGAAATTCACAGACGAAAACTCGTACTCGATTCACTACCCAATCCCTCTCTAAATTCCAATCAAAAAAGTTCAAACGGCACCCTCCATTAAGAATTGTGTTTTTCACCGTTTAATGACCCGACGGTAATTCTTTTCCCCCACCATTTCTTTTCTTTCTTTTTTGTACAGTATTTCTCGCCAGATTATTGCAATTGGCAACATGGTAATAATAATAATCGTCATTTTTTTTTTTTTTTTTCAAATATTTTCATGCTATTTTCATAGGTCGACATTTTTTATTCTCACTTTACACTTTTATCCGGCCACCATTGTAATCGACGATATTCACATTGAAATCATCGAGTCTTTTGCGAATTCCTTATTTTGTGTGAGAATATATTTTTTTGGGAATAACTATTTTGTTTTTCACTTGGATTTTTCTTTACGTATGGCTCGTTGTCAACGCTTCGGATTCCCTAAGTTTTTTCGCGCAGGCGCTCGACGTCTCCTCCTCTTTCATAAACGAAAAATCCATTTGTTTGGTAAATAATCTTTTTTTCTTTTTATCATTCGCCAATCAATGTAGTTACTCTAGTCAAATAGGCCGCTTCAATTTTTCCCCACTCTACCCAACTTCTCGACAATATCGAAGCCTCCCAAAAATAAAATCCATTATGTTTGCAAAAATATTTTTTCCAACATAAACACACTTATTACGTCGAATTTAATTTGCACTTTCCGAGTTAGTGCTCACTGTAATAATTCGTCATTTTTTTTTTTTTATTTTTTTTATTTCACTGCAATTTATGAATTATATTTTTACAAAATTGTGCGAATTTGAAAAAAAAAATTCTTTTTTTCAATCCACTTGAATGAAGGTATTCATTTCAGATTCTTGATCAAATCAAATATTGAAAAATTTATTCATAACGAAAAAAAAATAATAATTTCCTCAATTGATGGACAGAGACAGAGAGTGAATGAGTGCCTCCATCAAACTGGAGGGTCTGTTGATGAGAGGAACAGTCGGCAATCTCCGAACTGCGAGAAGAATCGAACGAATTATTATTATTATTATTATTATTATTATTATTATTATTATTATTATATTTGCGAACGAAACCATCGGGTAATTAGTTCGTTAGAGTTGAGTGAAAAATGCACTTAAATTAAGCAACTTTCGGCCTCATTGTTGACCGTCGTTCTCCCAAACGCTTGGTTCGGGAAATATAACGTAAAATTTTTCGTTTGACAACACCATGTGTATAAATTTTATGTATACCTACGAATACTGCCGAAGATCGTTCAAACGAGCCCAAACTCGTGCATTTATCAATTAAACAAATTTGTGTTTGGGTTATTGTATTGTATTGTATTGTATTTTTTTTTTCTTCGAACCATTGACAAGACATTTCTTACGACGACCATCGACCATTGATCGCCATTCAATATTATTCGTCTACTATTAGGATGTAAATAGCAAAATGGAATATTCAATAAAATCTGTGGACTCTAAAAAAATGTATTTTTCGTCTTTTCAATACATTATCATTTATTTGGTTTTGTATGAAAGTTTCAACGTATGTGTCGACGTCGCGGTGAAGAAAATTATTTACGTTTTGAAAGGAAAATTTTGTAAATAATTTGCTTGTAACAGTTTTGATACGACGACTCATTTTTATCGATGCAACTATTTCATGTTCACGATTTAACCAAATATTTTCATTCGAACGTACTTCGACTTACTTCAACTTGAAATTTAAAAACCGTCACGACGCCGAGTCTTTTTTGGAGTGTATTTTCATCAGGATCATTTGTTCGACCCTTTCGTATTGAAAATATTGAGGAAATTTGAGGTCTATGTACTCGACGATCCAATTCAAATTGCGACGATCGATGCAACGCAAAAATTCTTCGTACATCGGTGCAACAGAGTCTAAATTTGCGATTGTGAATACATAACGTTTTTCCAACGCCACGTACGCTATCCTCGAAGGATTTTCATCGAATAATTTCGCCAATGTACCCACGAATCCATCGGTAACGACGTCGTCGTAAATAACTGCAAAATAATGAAAATTGATATTCGTTTCAGCCATAAAATTCTATTCGTTTAAAATCTTCAATTCGTTCGAATAGACAACAAAAAAATTGATTCGTGTAATGAACATTTTTAACGTTCTTCCCCGGTGTTACTAATTTTTAATAATTCGGCTCGAATCTCACGCTTTTTTTTTCTCTGCTTCTTATCGCATAAGAATCAGAAGCTTATCTTCATTTTTTTCCTGATCACATTTAACTTACCGTCTGCGGCTAGAATGACAGTGACGCCTTTCAATTTTTCTCGTAATTCGTACGACCAATTCGGGTCCAAAAAGTTTAATTCCCTTATATTGAATTTTGATCTCACAATGTTCTTGTTTCTTTCGAAATTTGATTCGATTAATTTCAATATTCCTCCGACGTTGACGTCTGAAAGAAAAAAATTTTTTTTTTTAAACGACAATTATTTTGACAAATATAATCGTATTATGTTATCTCAATAACGATGAAGAAAAAAAAACAAAAAAAAAATACTATTGAAAGCTTTTGATAATGGCGAGAAAAATATACAAAAATGAACTTAATATGTCTCCAGTTTACGTAATTCGATTATACGGGAATTGTTATTCCCAAATTACATCCGTTAGTTACTTTTTCACATAAAAATCGGGTCAGAGAGGAAGAGGAAAAGAGTAACGTAAATCGCACCTGTACAAATGATTTCGTTGGCCACCAAGCTGGCTACGATACTCGTGAGTCCGACACCGGAGCCGAGCTCCAAAATATTTTTATTCTCAAACAGGTACGGATGAGATAATATGTAATCAGCCAATAAGAGTGCTCCACGCCAAATTTGCAAGCCCACAAGCTGCAATTCCGTACTCGTACTGTATTCTGCAACCATACGATTTTTCATCGCTTTATCTTTTTTGACATTTCACATTTTTTTAGACAAAAAAATATTTTTTTGTCGAACCAAAAATTCTGTGTATTTTATCGTGAAAATTATATTTCGTGCTATTTCTTTCAGTTCATTTTTCTGGAGAATCGCTGATTTTTTTCGTTTGTTTATGATGTTTCTGTTTATGATGAGAAAAGTGTGTTTTCATTCTAAAAATAGTTTTTCTCCAATTTTTTTTATAGTTATGCTACAAGTTTTAGTCGATACTCTGTGAAATCGGAATTTTTATTACCTATCGTGACGTTTCCTTTTTTTGGCCGATTTACAATCAAGTCGCCATCATCGTCGTATTTGAGCGATTGATTTTTCATCTCGTAAAAAAATGCCGGATAAATGAATGAGAATTTTCTTGTCACATCTGAAATAAAATAAAAAGGGTTTCAATCGTGCTCCCAGATTTTGGCTGATTTTTATTTTCCATCGTCTTCATTCATTTTTTCAAAATTACATCGGCCTCATGATTACATACTCCGACGATTTTTTTTTTTTTTTTCATCAATAGTCAAAAAAACTTTTTGACACATTTTTTTCAAAGTTCACAATAAAATACCTGTAACTTTTGTATGAAATAGTTTTTTTTTTTCATCGAGCTGCCACGATAACGAAAAGAGTATATATCAACAGCTTTTCTATTTGCACGCAAACGTCTTATCGATTTCATTATGTGTAAATAAAAATTCGAGATATCATTTGCCTGAAAGTGAGAATTAAGCGATACTTCGGAACTGTCGAATTTTATTTTTACAATCTCATTTCTTTACGCTTTTATCCAACGTTAGTTACTTGCAAAATATTTCAACAAATGATAAAATAAATAATAATAATAATAAAGTAATAAATGAATAAAAGAATATGCAAAAAACTGAAATAATAAACATTGATTGTTATCAAAATGAAATTGTTGTATTTCTTTTAAAATTTTGTACAATTAATAAAATATATATTCCGAGATACCACAAGAACTCTGGTTCGGATGGAGACGAAATCATCTGAATAAGATACGCATGGTCTCGTAACAGTAAAAATTTGCTAATTCAAAGATTTGTCATTGGCAATCAGTGAAATAATGGCGGCGAAAATAAAAGTAAAAAAAAACCACAGTCTTACGATAATTTTTACTGACCTCGCCTCTTTTCGAGAGATTACATATCGCAATTAAACTCAAAATAAGCGCGAAGTAGTTTCGAAGAAATAAAGTATTTTCAACGCAATAATATTACCGTACGAATTTTTGTGTATTTTGAATTTTAAAAAAAATTTTGTGCTTTTTAAATCTTTTTTATTTCGTGAGTAATTCATTTTTTTATTGCGTTTGAGTGCATAATTTTTATCTTTTTTCCTATTTATCCAAAACAAAAAAAAATATTTTTGAAAAAAATAAAATCAATACTCAAAAGTCTGTGATTCGTTGAATGTACGAAATTTTACATGATTTTTTCGTCAGAGATACACTTTTTATTTGTAAAATGAAAAATAAACAACAATAAAACTTGATTACCGATTGAAATATTGTCTACTTACGATTTTTCTCGGAATCACCGACAGCGTTTTCTCTTTCGGTGTGAATTTCCGAAGTTACTTTGTACATTTTGAGCTAAACAACAAAATTGATGATCTTTGTATGAATTTTTTTTTTTTTTTTTTTTTAAGTATTAAACTTTTTGTCCAATAATAGATTTGAAACTTTGAGGTTTCGTTGCTCTCCTCTCTGGCACAACGAAGCACTGATTAATTAAACATTTACGTCTTAATCACTGATCAACAGGTGAAAAAATTACGTGAAAACCGTAAACGATTGAAATTAACATTCAAAATCCACACGACGTTCGAGCGTTCTACAATGGGCTAATGACAGCCTCACTAAAATAAGTATTAATAGATATTTACTATCCCTCTACTGATTATGAAATATTGTCCCGAGGTTTTGGCAGATCTTCAAGCTTCCAAGGGTCTAGGTCGACAATTTCGAATTTTCATTGAAATTATTCAATTTCATTTTATTTTGAAACAATCATCGAAGTATTTGCTTAGAAAATAATTCCAACGAGCAGATTTTTTTTTTAATTTTCATAAGCAGAAAAAATACTCTTGTTTTTTCTCTTTTTATTTTTTATCCGGATTTACTGCGAAACAGTGATGATTAAACTATTTTTTTATTTATTTTTTATCATAGGATTCATCATATTTTCATTTTATTTTAAGAAATAACAATTTCCCTTTTCCGCCTAAGCTAGTCTTCGAATATTAATTCCATCGAACCGATAAAAAACCATTTCGTCCAATCAACACTTTGAGAAAAACTACGAACTCGTTTTATCATATAAATGAATTATTATCGATTGAATAAAAAAAAAATAATAATTGAAAACTCAATGTATTTCAATAATTAGGATAAAAATAGTGTCAAAGTTTTTTCGTGATCAGAGACCGAGTGATTTCATCGATTCACAAAATACGGTTGATGTTAAAATAACATCAATTTTTTTCCGAATTACTAATATAAACGAGAGATAAATTTTTGTTTCGTTGGCTGGTTAAGGAAGCAGTAATCACGACTTATCCGAAATATATTCATACGTGCGTAATGAACCGTGGCTCTGATAAACCATAATAAAAACGTGTTGTTGAAAAACTATGTAATTATATTACAGGTTATTTTCGTGAATAAGGAATTTGCGGAACAATGAATAATGTACACATTAATATGTAGTTGAAGGTTTGTCGGAGTTGAGTATACCGGGACCTTCGTCAACCGACAGCTGATAAAACAAATTTATCGACTGAGAAACGTCATTGTTGAATAAAAAAAAATTCTAAATATAAATAACGTTTTTGAAATCAAGTCAACACAAGATGCCATGGGAGGATGAGACAGTCAATTGATGAACAATTATCAACTCAATCGAATTATCGAAAAAAATAAAACAAATTTTCCCTGTGTTTTGTTATTTGGGATAAACCAAATATTTGCATCGATAAAAAGCTAATGATAACAGCAGAATTGTACATTTCGACGTTCATGAGAATAAAATGAACGGAACTCGTGAAAGTTAAGATCACATTCCCGATTGTGATCTGAAAATATTTATATTATTTGCAATTGATGAAAAATTAATATGTATTAATGGTATTAATCTCCGAATGGCGGTAATGATGATTTTTCCATTTATGGTTATGTTTTCGACGAAGAAGAAAAAAGATCATGAGAGCCAGCAGGAGATGGGAGATGTATTGAAATAGAAGAGAGCGGATGAATAAGCGAGAGGGCATCATCATCCTCCGTGGAGAGAGATACCGCGAGAGATCCGCTTGAGGTCGCCACTCGACCAATCAGAAGCAACCACGCTTTGCCACGCGTTTCTCCCCTCCCCCTGTCCTTCTAGTACCCCCCCGTCGCGCTATTCATCCGATAGTTTTTGTTCATTTTGTTTCTTTTTGCCTCGCTGTCTCGTTTCGGTTCGTTCCCCGGTCATAGTGGCTTTTGGCCGTCATCGTCTTTCGGCTTCCTGTCCGCATGTGCTCTATCTGTCACTCTCTTACACACGCACCCACGCGACATAGACGAAAACACACAGAGAAAGTAATAATCCCGCGAGCGCGCGCGTTTCTCTGCCACGGCAGCAGCCGCGACAGCAACACATAGACGGTATTAATTTATCGCACGATATAGGACAACCGAACAGGAAAATCTCATTTCTCATTCGTGCCGCGACTCCCGAGTTGTACGCATCGAGGAGCATCGCCGGGTTTTTTTTCGTTTCCACATTTTTCTATCGATCTGTTCCGTACTTCGGCACGTCTCAACTCGATACCGATCGGGACTGACATTTTTACAATAACATTATCACTTATTGTTTACCGAATTATAATTATTATTAATACGTCAAAATGAGGTTTGCCGGCTTAATTGTTGTGGCGTTGTTTTACATCGCCGGATTGCACGCCAGCGAAGAATTCGAGCACGAGGATGGCGTTCTCGTTATTACCAATGAAAATTTTGAGAAAGTACTCGAGAAATACGAATTTGTACTTTTCGAATTTTGTAAGTATTTTTTTTTTTTTCGCCTTTTTTATGCACGCATATACGTCCTAAAATTGAGTTGAATAATCGTCGTAAATATGGAGAAATTGTTCGTTATTCTCGCGCTTCCAAACTACCGTTTTGTTTCTACATAGTTGGCATTCACGTTTCCGGGATGACAAACCCACGAAAATTTTTTCGTCTCTAATGCCTTTGACACGTCACCGAAACGTGCAATCAAAATTTTGTCTTCTTTTTCTTCATTTTTTAATCCACTCCCAGCAGTCGATCATTTTTTTTTTTTTTTTTCATTATATCGGAGAGTTTTCCCTTTGTGGAATTATCGAGGCGTTCATGGCAAGGATAATTATAGAATGCATAATCGTTCGCATATGGTGAGGGATTTCAGGATAATCCATTCCTCTGAATTGTTTCAATACTTTTTTTTTTATTTTCCCATCTTTTAACGTACTGATTTTTGTTTTTTCGTGATCCAATTTTCTCGTTCAATATTGTTTACCGGTTTTCGCGATTTTTTCACTTGTCATAGCTGAGAGTGTATTATAGATGTACACTTTTGCGTTTGGGAGACGCGAAAAAGTATAGACACGCGATTTTTTGTCTAGAAAATTTTTTTGAAACATCTACAAAATTTTTCGACTCCAAAAATTTTGCTCGTTCCAATATGATCTCAAATCTTTGGTTCTCGAAAAAAGCCTTTTGTGGAAATTTCAAAAATCGCCAATTGCTCTGGTCTCACAGACCCAGTATGCACAAGAAATCGGAAAAACTTCAAATACTTGTTTCTCCAACTTAAATTGTTGAATTTCAATTAATCACTCATGATTTTCAAACCTCACAATGATGTCAAATGGTGGTTAATCATTGAAGAATGAAACCTAAAATTGTGATTTATACAAAATCATAAAAAATGCATAGCCGATAGTGCAAATTTGCACCATTCCACCGTCAAAGGGATAATCATAAAAGTGATAATTGCATCAATAAGGTTGCCCAATCACAATAAATTTATAGAATCGATAGTATATGGAAGGATAAATTGAAAAAAAAAAACAAACAAAATGTAACTTCCTTCGAAATAATGTTGAAATTTATTTTCACCATTTGTACATTTATCCTCTTTAAACGCTAGGATCTCTGACTTCAAATGATATCGAAACCTCAATGTTTCCAAATTATTTTAAATCATTGAAATTCAACGAAAAGGAAATAAAATTGAATAAAGACAAAAACAATAGTTTTTTGCAAAAAAACTGCATACTCCAAGGTAACGCTCGATGAATAATTTGGACACTACCCTAATGTGATATTAAAATGTTTGAGATACCGGTGAACAAAAAAAATTTCAAATAAACGTCTCAAAACAGACCACGATCTCACGTGTTTGTAACGATGAACGGATTTGTTGCAATGAACAGAGAAATGTTTTCCAATTTTTGATAACGCAAAATAAATCTTCAGAGAACATCTCCGAAGCATTAAATTGATATCATATTTTTGGTCAAACCGATGACTCATAGATCATGAGAATTGAAAATATTTTGAGTGCCCTGAAAGTAATAAGAAATATTGTATTCAAGATGCACCATGGTGCGGTTACTGCAAGCAACTTGCTCCGGAATATGTGAAAGCTGCTAAAGCTCTTGCGGACAAGGACTCCCCAGTGAAGTTGGCTAAAGTTGACGCTATTGAAAACGCTGAACTTGCTGAAAAACATGGAGTGCGAGGATACCCGACTCTTAAATTCTACCGCAAACCCAATTTCATTGAGTACACTGGGGGACGACAAGGCGATGACATTGTCGACTGGATTGAAAAGAAGACCGGACCTGCTGCCAAAACTCTGACTACCGTTGCAGAAACTGCTGAACTTGTCGAATCGAAGGATGTTGCCATTGTCGGTTGCTTTAAGGTAGAATTGTTGATAATCAGAACGACACCATTTTCTACAACAATTTTGCCTTTGTTTTTTGCGAACAAAATTTGGGCTATGCTTATTAAATACATTCGATATTCTACGATTGATATTATGACTTTTCACTTATTGAATTACTGATACCTATTTTTCTTTTTAATATAAAAAACGAACAGTTATTTTTCAGCAAAAGTTATATTTTTGTTTATGTAAAATCAACCATAATTTATACAGGATCCTGAATCTGCCGCTGCTAAAGTCTATTTGGAAGTTGCAAGTGCAATTGACGACCACGTTTTCGGTATCTCCAGCAGCCAAGAAGTATTTGACGAATACAAGGCCAAAGACGGACAAGTTCTTCTGTTCAAGAAGGTAAAAACTACCTTTGAAAAAACAAAATACACCTATTTCGATTCAATTAATTTCCCAGAATTTTCATATCTTATTTCATTTGATATTTATTTCGTATTTCACTGAAGATGAACAAACTTTTTATTAAAAGTTATTAAAATTTGTTCTTTCTTGTTGTATTATAACAAAATTAATCTTCACAAAGTTTGTAAACGAATCGTCTAAACGAAACTCTTATTAATTGAATCATTCATTGGATTAGTCTACCGATAATTATTTGAACGATTGAGGATTTCGAAAAAACGTTTTATTGAAAAATCTTGTAGTTGACTTGTAGAATGACTAAAAAAATTTATTGATAATCGATGGATCATGAAAAAAAAATGCCCTCATACGAGATAATTGTTTCCTGTTCACCAGTTCGACGAAGGCAAAGCAGTTTACGAAGACGAACTCGAACCAGTGGAATTGAAGAAATTCATCAGTGTACAGTCACTGCCGCTGCTTGTTGATTTCAATCACGAGACTGCCCAAAAAATATTCGGAGGAGACATAAAGAGTCACTTGTTGGTATTCTTGAGCAAGAAGGCAGGCGATTTCGAAAAGTACAGCGATATCATTAAGGAACCGGCGAAGGAATTCCGTGGCGAGGTAATGCCATATTTATTTGTCATTTCTATCCAAATAAACATGGAGATGAATTTTATACCCGTAATTTTCTGTTAACTTCGATTTTCGTTACATTGAGAGTGAAGCTTTAAAACAGCTCACACAATGGATTTTTCATTTCGCTCTGATTATGACAACCGATTGCCTGATATTTCTGGCATACAAAAAGTGAAATAACGTAAAAATATAAAAATACTGACGAAAAAATAACGTCTAAAAAAAAAAAATAATTGTTGACCCAGTTTAAACATAATTCGTGTTGAACATTTCGTTTTTTTTTGGACAGATTTTGTTCGTCACGATAAACGCGGATGAGGATGATCACGAAAGAATATTGGAATTCTTCGGTATGAAGAAGGATGAAGTGCCATCGATGCGTGCAATTAAACTCGAAGAGGACATGGCAAAATATAAGCCCGAGAAGGAAGAACTCACGAGCGAAAACATCAAAAACTTCGTCACCTCCGTTAAAGAAGGAACGCTCAAACGCCATTTGTTGACTCAAGACGTGCCTGAAGACTGGGACAAGCAACCGGTCAAGGTTTTAGTTGGCAAAAACTTTGCAGAAGTTGCTTTCGACAAAGAAAAAGACGTGCTCGTCGAGTTCTACGCTCCCTGGTGCGGCCATTGCAAACAACTCGTACCCATCTACGATGCTGTAAGTTTTTCTTTTTTTTTTTCTGTGGATAAATGAATTGTGCGCTGTTTTTTCAAATAGAATCACAGTGGAAAGCTCTCTCTCTCTCTCTCTCTCTTTCTTGCTTTATTTCGCTCTTTGTGGGGACTCCATGAAAAGTTCAAGAAAGTAATTGATATCACACAAGAGGCAGAGAAAAAGATGGAATGAGAACAAGTACGAATGACACTGGTTAACGGCGTTTTTTGTGTGTTTTAGCTCGGTGAGCACTTCAAGGACCACGAGACTATTGTGATCGCAAAGATAGATGCTACAGCAAACGAACTCAAGGAGGTCAAGGTCGAGAGCTTCCCCACCATCAAGTTGTACAAGAAGGGCGACAACGAAGTGCGTAATTTAGTCACATTTTCGTTTAATGAATTGTTACCCACGTCTCACTCTTGTACATAATTTTAGAATTATCTTTAAATTTGGTTTCCATTGATTTGTTGAGCGATTTTCGTAGAGAAGCGACCTCTTATTTTAGATTAATTTTGAAGAACCTTGTCCGCTCGTGCATTCAGGTTTTTCATCATTCTGATAATTCCACCGATTGTATTTATTGTGAATTCATGATTTAAAAAAAAAATGATTTTTTTCAGGTGGTCGACTACCTTGGCGAGAGAACTCTCAAGGGTCTTACCCAATTCCTCGAAAGTGGTGGAGTTTATGGCCAAGGTGCCGCCGAAGTAAGTATAATCTTCAATCCCTACTTTGAAAAACGAAGTTTAAAACTTATCAACATTTATCATTTTTCGGTAATTCATTCAATGAAGGGCACCTTTGTTTTATCTTAAAAGACTTCGATCTCTTCGAAGAGGGTGTAAATGTACATGACGTTGATTATGAATTATACTGCGCGAGCCCATCCATACACACACGTACAGACACACTGCTGACACAATTATTATTTCATTTTATTCCAATTATTAATGTCCTTAAAATTACGTTAGTGTCTTGGCAGAAAGGAAAGGGAAGAGTGGAAAGTTTTTTTCCTAATCTGAAAACTACTGTTTACACGTGTTCACATAATTTTTTTTATTCGTACAGTTTTTTATTTGAAAAAGTTTGCCTGACCAAACACCCTCATCATCGTATTACATCAAATTAACTGAAAATCGAGACTTTTTCAGTTAATTTGATGTAACTATCAATTTCGACTATCAATTCTGATAGCCGAAAAAGCCATTTTTTCCCCCCAATATTTCGTCAGAAATGCGCACCTTGAAGTTGTAAAAAAAAATAATCAATTTTCAGGTACAGGAAGAGGTCGAGGATGACGATGTACCGAGGAAGGACGAGCTTTAAATTAAGCAACGTAATCAGCATAAACAAACCGTAAAAGCGCAAAACGCCACCAAAACTCTTTAATGTCGGTTTAAATCTCTTTTTAAATACTCGACACGAATGTTGAACTCGTCCCTCTCGGACTGGACCGCGCAATTTTTTAACGTCGAGCAATATTAACAAAGTAAAAAAAAATACTTTACACGGCGTCCGAACTTCCAGGGAAAGTATTCCACATCATTTCGTTCCGCGAACGCCTGTGTGGCAAGAATTAAACACTCAAAAAATCCAGGGATCTATAAGTTATTTTAATTATTTTTCGCTTTTTTTTTTTTTTTTTTTTTTTTTTTTTATATATAATAAGAACGTAATATTTCCGAAGCAAATAACAATTCCAAATCTTCGGATTGTTCGAGAGTCCTGGGATTTTTTTCAACCCAGTTCAAAACGGAAATTTGAAAGATAACAAATCCGTTTTTATCCAGAAAAAAAAAAAATTGAAAAACAAGTGAGAGAGATAGGAAGAAAAATGATAATTTTTATTTTTATAAGATAGTTGAAACTTATTTTTTCTTCTTCGGTGTTTTTTGCATTTCCACAATTCTCTTGGTTAGTTATAGCTTAACAAACAAAAATCAGAATTGCGCAATTCGATTTTTGATCTTCGTGTTATTTTTGTTCATTTTCTATTCCAACTAGTGGCATTTAACTTAGATAAAAAAAAAAACGACACACACCTAAGAAAAAGAATTTGACGAGATGAAACGAAAATAATTGGTTGCAAGGTGAGCTGCGGCCAGGGATCAAACTTTTTCATCCCCATTCCGATCGACTGAAACACTTCAAGACAGTGCAATGAATTATATGCGTGAATAAATTTGTGAAATCATGGGTGACCTTATATTCTCATGTCTTATATATTTTTCTCTACATATATAATGACATGCATGTATATGTATATGTATATCAAAAAAGAAATTAACGATATTATTGTAAACTTGCATTCTTCATTTTTTACCCCGATCAAGACCCTACTTTTAGACATTTTCGAAAGACCTTTTGATTTTTCAGAATTCATCAAATTTTGGTCTGGTTTATTTCGTATTGGCAACTTAAGTCGATATTTTTGATAGACTCAATTTTTTACGACATATCCTACAAGCTTACGGTATGGCATTCTCACAGTGTGGTTTTAGGGGTCCAGTTTTTTCGTTTCGATCTTCAGACAGTTCATGTAGTTTTTACTTGAAGACAAACGTTTCGAGGTTAATTGTTTTTTTCCATTGTTTTTTCAAATTAAAGTAATTATGATCTTTTTTTCTTCGTGCAAAACAATTATATTTGGATGGATCGATTGTCCATTGAAAAAAACGTATATTTTGTACGAATATGTTTTTCGTGTTTGCTGATTTGACTCGGTCAACTCAATGTGTTTTATGCTTTGCAGTAATGTTGGAAACATAAAATTGTTGAGGTTATGTTCTCGTGAAGTTTTTCTTATTATCCAGTAAGAATGAATGAAATAAATATCGATTTATTGTCATTACTGAGTGAGTTGGTGGATAAGACTTTATATTCGACCGAAGAAGTGAAAAAAATCTTGGAAATCGAATGCAACGACGCTAGAAACGTGTTGCGGACTTGTCCAATTGAAATCGTAATTACGAAGGAAATTGATGAACACTACACGCGGGACGATGTGAGTATACAAACTTCCATTTAAAAAATAAGTTTACCTTTTCACTGACAAAATTAGCTTTACAACTGTTTCGCAATTTTATAAATTAAAAAAAAAAATTCTGAAAACCTCGCAATAATAAAAACTGATGTATTAAATACGAAATAATTCGACTTTTGTTGCGTTGCCTTGAAAATATCGGATTATTCGTTAACAAATCCCAGTAAAAATGTATCAGCATGGAAATTTGTAATTGTCAGCTGATATGATTCCCCAAATCTATAGGTTTTATAATTTTTTTACGTTGTCAATTGGTCGACTACGTGGTCAGTATGCGTTATCTTCATTCGAAAACCCCTTGACTCTGTGCTTTGTAAAGTTTATATTGAAACGTTTGTATTTATATGAGAATATTATTTTTATTTGGTGATCATTTTTGGAACATTTTTCTACCCTTATAAAATTGATTGGCTGCAATTTCGTTGAACATTGTTTTGAGCTGAACGAGTATCGATTTTTTTTACCGTAGAAATCAAGCTTGACAGATCATGCGCAAGAAATCGTGGACGGTATCGGTAAGGCTTTGGCTCAAGCTCAGGAACTGAGGGAAAAAACAGCCAACAATATCTCAAAACAGAGACGAAAGGCGAGAGAGCCCGATGTCGAAACCATTTATATGGCATACAATAAAAATGTAAAAAAAACATTAAAACCTATTGAAAATGAAAAGATGTCACTGAAATCTATAAATACAAAAGTCAATAAAACAACTAATGCATCAAAAGAAGAACTAGATGTAAAAAAAAGTGAGGTTATGAGGAAAAAAAGTTCTGAACTCAAATCGAAAACAGCTGTAGAGAAAACAACACTTGTTCGTTCTTCTAACAGCGTTAACTCGTCATGTAACATTGGAAAAGCTAAAACAAAAAAGAATTTTTTAGCTGCCAATAAGGCTAACATCAAAAATATAAAACGCGACGAAAAATCTATTGGCAACCCGAAATATGCTACTCCGAAGGTAAGAAACGCCCTCGCATTTTTAACGAAACACATCATAATACGAAATAATAAAAAAAAAAAGCGAAATCGATCGCTTATAATTTTATTTCTATTTTGTTTGTATTGACAATCGCGAAGCGATCCGGAGATTTATCGCCTCTTAGCGGAACTTCGGAAATTCTGAGTAATTGTACAACATCGATTGCTAAACTGAACGATTTGATGAGAAAAGTATCGGCCGAGGCTACGGAAAACTCGTCGAAGTTGTGTTTCGAATCTACGAATGGTCCTTGCCACGACGACAATGTCTCGAGAATTGTCACTCAAAAAGTCCGATCTATGGTCGATTTGATGGAAGGTCTTGATAGATTCGGAGTTCCAGGTAATCTCGTGCGGATCTTGAAGATTTATCATTCGTATTTAAACAAAGAAGTTTCGACCGGTCAAAACCCTGAGCAGAGGTGCCAACGTGCTGCCAACAAATTTCTCGCCGAATTCGATGCCATGGTAAGGGGATTCCTTCAAGAAAGTACTCGTTTCAGCCTCTCACTGTTACTACTTTTTTACTAGTTTTATACGAAGATGAATAAACGAAAAAGTCATGAAAAGTCATGTCATATTTTGATTTTTTTTTGTAACAAAAAAACGGTTCATTCGTTGTATAAATTATTTTTTATCATTTTTTTTTTTCATGTCAAGAACGAAAATCGCGTGACAGAACAAAAAAATTACACGGAGATCGAGCATTTGTTGATTGGTTTCAAATCACTTTTACGAGCTTCGCACGTTCAGTTGGATTTTACCGATGAAGATACAAATGAAATAATAAGTCGATACGCCGAGCTTGATTTTGCTGGAAAATCTATGCGGTTACAAAAATTCGATCCAACAAAGTTTCGTAAATTGAGAAAATCAGGCTGCCTGGAAAAGGATACTAAACATTTGAGAAGCTGGGCTGCTCATGGAGTTTGGAATCGTTTCAGCCCCGATTGCTTTCCCAGTAAGATTTTTCATTTTTTTTTTTTCTATCAATTTGATAAACGTTTTATTCTGATTTTCGTCTTTTCATAATTGAATATTTATTTTTGATTTTTTTAAGTCGAAAACATTTCAACGTTTTTATTAAATTTTTCGAAATTAATCCATTATGTATCGAATTGTTGGTGAACAAAAAAATGGTTTTTGCACCCAAAAATCTTAAGTGGGATCTCTTGTTTTCCTTTCAGACGCGATGGGGCTCGCCTGCATTCGATATTCCAACAAAGCTCAACTGTCATCATTCTTCAAACTAAATCAGCGTCTGCAACTGTGCTTCTATCAACGAAATTTACTCGATTTATTGATAAACAAAATTCTGCCAAGTTTTGACAAAAATTTGAATAATTCGAGTTCGGAATATTGTCAAGTTTACAAAATGATTTTCACCATCGCCCAAGTTGTTAATCCACGAATTTCTACGCTCGTACGAACGGACGAGTGAAACGTGCGAACTAGAAAGTCGAAGGAAATATGGAGGTACTCACGACTGCTCGGGTTGCCGTGGCAATGCGTCGATTTTCTTTGTAATCATCGACCAAACAGTTTCTAAAAAATTGTCGAAAGTTACGAATCGTCAGTTACGAATCAACGGTTTTTAGATAAACAAATTCTAAAAATAGTCAATTTAACCATCAACGATTTTGCATTCTTGTTAACAAAGTAAATAAAAAATAAATAAAAAAAAGATGGAGACCGAACAGGTGTACGTCAAGCCTCGAATGCAGTTCGGAAAATGGTGCAATTTTGAAGAAAATGACGCGTTGGATGTGGACATTAAATCGAATTCTTCTCTGATGCACGATTACGTGAGAATCGATCCTGTATCCGAAGGAACACAGTGCAGCAAAAGTTATTCGGCACATGAGGTAAAGCAAAGGAATAACAAAAAATAATTAAGACTGCAGCGTAATCATTTTGGGAATGAGGATGCAAGTTTTATTTTTACAATTGTATTATTCCCTCGAGCAACCGTATTAAAAGCCGTTTCGGCTCTTTACCCTCTCCTCGACTGCCGAGTGCTCAGAATCTCGGAAAAATACGATTGGCCAATGTTCGGAAGGGATTTTAGTTCCTTACCGTGCCGTGATTTAGTCAAAGTTTCGATCGAACGATCCAACGGACTTCTGCAAAGAAAACGATGCTCTTTTTAAACTGTATAGTATCCAAATTGTAGATCCTAAGTTTTGTACCAGTAGTTTACACCTGTATGTAAATTTTATACAATAATAAATAATATGTATAAGCTTCAGGAATTTCTTTCTACACTGTGACTCCGAGAAACTGATCAGCCAGTATTTCGCCACGCTGAATGCGAGAGAGATAGCTGCAAATAACAAAAGGAATATTTATCCACATCGGTCTCGTCCGATCGGAATAAAAATGGATCAGCCCATTTTTGCCATCGTCCTGCGTGGGCTGATCCATTTTTATCTCGATCGGACAAACGGTGTGGAAAAATTTCAACTTCGAAAATTCGAGGTGGGGTTATAGATAAAGAGCTTGAAAGTTTGAAATTATTTACAGATAAACACAACAACAGCGACATTCAAGGAGTCTGGTCTGCATCACGTGGAAGGTGGTTGGCCCAAAGACATAAACATGCACGATTTAGAGCAGACCGTAAGATACAGACGGAAGATAGAGAAAGACGAATTGTACATTCACACCATGTTGCAATTATTGCCCGTAATTATTTTCATCTTCGATGTAGAAAAAGATCGCGCCCGATTATTTATTCGTCAGAGACATTTCTCATCACTTTTATCTTCAATTTTATGCAGCCAATGGAACACTGTATACTTCAAAACAACGCTTGCAGCATATACGAACAGTATTTTCAAGACACCGAGCCCGTCCCATTGGTCCAGCGAACTTTTTCTCGTACCGTTAACGTTTACCGTGATTTGGCGCCTCTCAAAAGACCAATAACCCATCTCTCTTGGTCACCTGACCAAGGCACAAGATTGGCCGTCAGTTACTGCAACACCGATTTCAAAAAAGCTAAAAATTACAGTCCCTACTCGTACATTTGGGACGTAGGTGAGATTCATTCGATAATATCTGATCAACGGTGTCTCGTACGACGATAAATGGCTCATCTTCTCGGAGACGTTCAGACGTACAATCTTCCCTTATTCATAAGATCGACTATTGCGTTGAGGATTTTTTCAGAAAATCCAAACAACCCTTTTTTAACACTCAAGCCGCAATGTCCGATTGTGACGATTGAGTACAGCCCAAAAGACAGCAATACACTCGTCAGTGGCTTGATGTCTGGACAAGTAGCTTTTTGGGACATCAGAAGAGGCTCGGAGCCCGTTGAAACGAGTTTGATCGAGGACAGCCATCGCGATCCCTGCGACAAAGTACTTTGGATTAATTCCAAAACTGGAACTGAATTTTTCAGTGCATCCAAAGATGGCCAGGTATTTTTTTGCCATGCCAGATAGCAGTTGTATTGGGTTTTTGTCAGAGACACAGCTTAAAAAGCAGCGCAATTATTATTTTATCGATCAATCTCGTAACTGGGATGAGAGCTTTATAAACGCATTTATATAGTGTTTTATTTATATCTTCCGCACTCTTTTTCTTAATTCGTTTAGCGTTTCATAATCAATTTTATTTCTGCGTTGATTAATGCTTTTTATTTTATTGTTCCTGCGTTTACATTTGCGGGTTTTCACGAACACATCCCATCACCGCACACTGCTCTCTCCCCTCCTCATTTCACAGTTCCATGACACATCACCAGAGGTGTTGCCCACAGCCACTTTTATCCACAATGCACTACTGTTATCGCTATTGCACGAGAGCCCAAGGGAAACTGAAAAACCCGGCCGATACAGAGGTGGCCAAAATTTCTACTGAGTCTGAGCTGATCGGGGCCATTAGATACGTAGAAAAACTGCCCCCACTAACAGGTTATGTGAGCGGTCACCCATCTAAGTACTGACCTCCGATGACCCACCGATCGCCCTAAAAGAAAATATGAAAAATAAGGAATGAAAATAAGTTGCATTGATCGCGGTCCTCGTTGATTTCAAGGTAAAGTGGTGGGACACCAGAAAGTTACAAATCCCGACGGACAATTTGGTTATTGATTTGACAAAACCGGAGGAACAGGATATAAACCGAGCCATAGGAATTTCAGCCCTACAATTCGAAGCATCGATCGGTACGCGCTTCATGTGCGGCCTTGAAAATGGTATTCTCATTTTATCTCAAGTATCATGCAAAAATATACATTGAAAATGAATAATGAACTAGGACACGTGAAAACTTGAACAGGCACGGTTATTTCCGGTAACCGTAAAGGTAAAACTCCTGGTGAAAAAATCGCTACCAGATTCAAAGTCCAGTACGGGCCTGTTATAAGCGTCGAGAGAAATCCCATATTCGTGAAAAATTTTTTGACCGTCGGTGATTGGACCGCTAGAATATGGTCCGAAGATTGTAGAGAATCTTCCATCGCTTGGACTCCGTAAGAATGAAAAAAAATCCATTTTTTCTTATTATTTTTCGAATACTTTGGCTTTTTTTTTTTTTTTTTTTTTATTTTTTTATTTTTTTTTTTTTTTTATAGCGCATGCTCGAGTTTTTGTTTGTAGTTTCTCTAGCTTTTTGCTTACCTACTCGATGCTCAGTATATTATATTTTTTGTTACAAAGATTTTTAACTACCCTTTTTGTTCGTTCAATCCGTTCGTTTTTTTTTTAACTTTACCCTCCACTTCATTTTTATGCTCCAGTTAGCTTGTCTCGCTAATCCTTGACGTGCCTCTCATGGGGCATCGAGTTCCCCCGTCCCACTTTCCACGCACGTGCGTGCAGATCTTCCTTTGAGAAAGAGTATGGATCAGTCGGTATCTCGTGGGTGCGAGAGAGACAGCTGCAAATTTCAAAAGTGAAATTTTTCGACACGGTTCGATCGATTATAAAAAGCCTCCGTCAGTCCATTTTTGCCATCGTCCTGCGTGAGCTGACAGATCTTTTTTTGTAAACGGTCAAACCGTGTCGAAAAATTTCCACTTAGAAAATTCGAGGTGAGGCTAGCAGACTGCGATCCACACTGCTGGCCGTGAAAAAAATTGTAAAGTTTTGATGTTTGAATTCATCTTTTGTTTGTAGTTTGCAAACATGTTCATTTGCACAAACGCACAATACTTTTATGAAGATCATTGTACGTAGCGGGGTAAACTTGTGTGACATTACTCGTGTTGCTGCTTAAGTGATTTTATGATTGTGTGTTGACAACAATGAAGTCATTTTCAGCCTCGACACCAAAGTGCTATTTTTCAACTACACTTCAACGCCTAATTTTCGATTTCATGATTTTTGTCAGTTTATAGCTTCGGTACTGTAAGTAAATTTGGACTAATTTTACAGCGGTCATCGTGACCTTCTTACCGGTGGCGCATGGAGTGCAACGCGCTATTCAGTTTTTTTTCTCACGAAAATTGACGGTACTCTCGACGTGTGGGATTTGATTGTACAACAAGATTCTCCCGTTTTGAGTATCAAGGTAGAACAATGAATAAACAATACAAACATTTTTACCCTACAATATACGAGATACTCCTCGAAAAATAATTTTATTACTAATCGTACTATTATTTTTCGTATTAACAATTAAGCATACAGTCTTAGAAATTTGATTTTGGATACTGTTCAAATGTTGTTCTTCTATTTGCTGAAAGTTTGGTTAAAACGATTCCGTTATATTGAAATGAAAATAATAGAAAATATGTTTTTTGGCCCATCAAAAGTTTAATACGATTAAAATCAATGTGAAGTTCAGGTTTTAAATTACGTATTTTTGGTTTATTACATGAATCGTTACACTTGTTAGGTTTGTGATGAGGCTTTGACCTGTATGAGACCCCACGAACAGGGGCGCCTTGTTGCGGTAGCGGGAAAGAATGGAACTACTTACCTATTGGAATTTTCCGAAGCTTTGACGATCAACCAGAAGAACGACAAACTTTTATTAACCGCGGTAAATCTGTCCTCTAATAACTCTTGATTTGCAGTACAGAATTGAGCTGCACATTTTTATTTTATTTCAAACAGTTTTTGGATAGAGAAACTCGGAGAGAAAAAGTAATAGAAGCTAAAAATCGAGAAATTCGATTGAAAATGAAAACAACTCTTCGTCCGGAAGTTGATTCGGAAGGTCAGGACGGACACTCACGAGGTGGCGCTAAAAAAACTCGTGTTCTGGACTCAAAAGATCCTCTAATTATTCAATGTGAACTTGATTACGAGACAGCTATCGAGGCGGTAAAAACGACGTGACAATTTTCAACAAATTTTTTATTTCGCCACGTGCACTTCCGATTTATAATCGAATATTTTTTCAATTACTACCTTTTCTAGGAAATCTCAAGGAACGCTTTGATCGAAGACAACGAAGTGAATAATAATCATATACAGAATGGGTTATAATTTTTGGAAAGTGTTGTATTATTATTATTATTATTTTTATTCTCACGCATTATCAAATGATCCATGATGTCCCAAAAACCAATGATGATCCTGGGGCTGCTGACGAATCGATTTATAATGGACCAAAATACTTCGACGATTCGACCTTTGTTGCAACACGCGCACATTGAGATTTCAGATTCGTTGTGATTTCTGTGTCCAATATTTTACTAATCATAGCTATCATCAATATTAATGATTGGTAATTGTGTCATAAAGAATAATCCGATAGAGTTTTCTAAGGAACATGTAAAAAAATGCTCATTCATTCTAAGTTTACAAAATTTAGACCTTGTAGCACTTTTTTTTACGGTAAACATTATAATTTTTTTTCTTTTTTTTTGTCAGAGAAGGCTTCGCCAAGATCTTGATGAAACGTAAGGGGATTTTTCTATAATGTTAGAGAATCGATGTTTTGATGAGTCAAGTTAGCCTCTAGCGGCGAGAGCTCGAACTTGTTCCAATCCAAATGGGATATTTAATTGCCAGATGTAAATATAAATATAGCAGTCATTGAGGCGCCGCCTCGGATAACCTACAAACTTGTACGTGCGTTTATTTTTGCAAAGATTCCCCTTCGTGGGGCGAACGATAAAGAGTATATATAAAACAAGCGGAAATACGTGCGAGAGAAAAATGTGAAATTTCTTGGAAATGATCGTTTTTTGCGTTTCCATTTTTGGTCTCGAGATTCAGGGACGTGGGTCTCGTAGAATTTGACGAATGAATGAAAGTAACGCGTGCATCGTCTCTGTGCGAATGAGACGATGCATTTATAAATAAACCTGCCAAGATTGAACCTTGAAAACAGCGGACCTCCCAGTGACAGATAGAAATCTTATTGCATTTTTTTCCCTTTTTTCTCCTCGCGAGTGTATATGTGTACGAGTGCTTTTTTTTTATTCCTTTTTTATCTTTAACCTATTTCCCGAGAGTCGGTCAGGATCGTGGCAAAATGTCAAAATCGGATACTCCGAAAATCGTGACAGCCTTGTTTTCCTTCAAGGGAAAGAACAACGACGAGGTAAGTGTTGAATAATATTTCAAATTCACATATTTAACCTCAAAGTTCATAAGTTCAAAACTTTTCGACATATTTTACGGATAAACCCTTAATTATTGGTTGTTGCACCAGCAGAATTGGATCTCTGAATCAATTGTTCTTGATAATTATAAAAAAATATTCAGGCCCAAGAGAACACGTGCTATTGAAGTTTGCATCATTGGAATGCGATAAAAAATATTTCTGTCACAACTTTTTTCTTCATAACGAATTTTTTCTCAAATTTCATCTCTGAGTCTTCGCCAAAGCTATTAGATGCTGAAAATAAGACCCTCATACAGATCATTTTGCCACAAAAATATCTCTTTGTACAGCCTATATACCTAAAAAAACATTTTTACTTTTCAAAGAATTTGTAAAGATGAAAATAGTGAAGTATTATATGTACTTATTTCAAATCTAAGACTCATCAAGGGTAGAAAAAACATGAAGAGTAACAAATTAATCTTGTGCTGTCCCTTTCATGTACTCAAAGATTTTAAAAAGAAAATTGTTTTTGTACAATTGAGACAAAAGCCATGGCACTAGGCTGAAAAAATATCGATTCATGACATCAAAGACAAAAATAAAAGAAAACGAAATTGATCACCACTTACTAATCGTCAATTGGGATGTCGCTGTAACAGAAATCATCAACCGATCAAACAAATACTTTGTAGCAAGAGAAACTTTGAAATGAGATATTAAAATTATTTATTCAAAAGAATTGAATTTTTATGTTTTGTTATTCGCTTGAAAATGTTAATTGACGCTCTCGAGTTAACTAATCTCTTGTTGAATAGCTCTGTTTCAGAAAGGGTGATGTTATAACCGTGACGCAAATGGTCGAAGGTGGTTGGTGGGAAGGTACGCTAAATGACAAAACAGCCTGGTTTCCATCAAATTATGTCAAAGAATGTCAAAACAGTGGTAAGCAGACAAAGAAATATGCCAAAATTGACTAATTTAATAAGGATGATAATGTCAACAAACACAAAGTTACATTGAGAGAAATTATTTTTCTAGAAACTGCTCATTCCTCGGTGAAGTCATCACCCGAAAAGAGCATAGAGTCACCCGTCAAAGATTTGAGGTTGAACCGTGATATTGTACTCAAAGATTTGGTGGACTCGGAAAAAGCAAACGTCGCTGAACTACAAGGCCTCGCTAACAATTTTCTACAACCGCTTGAATCCACGAATATGTGAGTTGGAAATTTCGAAAACTGCAGTAACTAGAGTCTACCCCGTTATATGAATGAAATATTAAAGTATTTTTTTTTAATTTTTACAATTTCCTTAAAGGGAAAAACAATTCGAAAGATCGTTTCAATTCGAGTCTCTCTCTCTCTTTCACATTTTTATATAAATAAATGTATTTTTTCTATTTTTCTATCTCAGACTGAATAAAAAAGAGTACAAGCAACTAATCGGTAATATATACGACGTGCTCGAGACGCATCAGCGTCTTCTGAGCAATCTCGAAGCAACGGTAGCCCAGGGACCGGACGCTAGAGTGGGCAACCTTTTTCTGATGTTGGCTCCAAGACTGAAGACCGTTCACACCACTTATTGCAATGGACATCCTCAAGCTGTTTGTATATTGGACCAATACAGGTGAATTTTATTTTTTTATACTCCATCAAGCCATTTTTTTTGCACTTTCCAACAAATATTTTATTTTAGTTGTATTTCAGTCGTTATTGTATTGTGAAGATAGTTTTTTTCTGGTAGAATTTAGTAGAAATCGCATCGAATTTGTTTCTAATTTTTTACACTGTTCAACGTCTTAAACATTTTGAATAAAAAATCATAATAATATCAACAGCTGCAATAACAACCACAATGAAAAAGCATTGAACAAAAAGATAAAAAATAACATTCATGAGAATACAGGGGAACAAATAAAATTTTGATTTCAGGGATGAGTTGAACGGATTCATGGAACGGAGCGGGGCCGTGACACCCGGCATTTTAGTTATGACGACTGGCCTAAGCAAACCATTCCGTAGATTGGACAAATATTCCGCTATGTTGCAGGAATTGGAGAGGCACACAGAGAAAAATCATCCGGATCGCGGCGACACGCAACGGAGTGTTTGCGTTTACAGGGAAATTTCGGTTCTCTAATTATACTCTTTATTTTTTTATTATCAATTTTTCAAATTCAATTTCGATAATAAATAAGTGATTATTTCGATAATTGTTAAATTCTGATATTTTTCAATTTTCCAATGTTTCGGATTTCGCTTATGCTTAGTTCCAATCGTTTTTATTATTGCAGGAACGCTGCGCGTCAATAAGGAAGCAAAGAGAGCTGGCTCTACACGTGCTAACAGGAGGAATAAAAGGTTGGGAGGGCGAAGAGTTGAACACACTCGGAGAAATTCTCCACGTTGGCCCGGTCACGCTGGCCGTCGGTGTCGAAAGAAGAGACCGATATTTCGTTCTCTTCCCAATGAATTTGCTCGTATTGAGTACGAGCCCAAGAATGAGTTCCTTCGTTTACGAAGTACATTTTATCACGATCATTATGCAATTCGTGCTTTTAATTATATGACTGAACAAGGGATATACGGCCAGTTGGAATACAAAAAAAGGTCTTTTATTATTTCGTCATTTTTTTTTTTTATCACGTACGAAGTTATCCATTTTGAAAAGAAACCATTGAAGACACCTTTTTGGATTTCAACTAGGCGTTACACCTCTTGAAGGCTTTCACCAGGGTAACAAGTCAAAAGACGACGGGACTTTCGAACATTTTTTCGAAGTACTTTTTCCCACGTATCGATTTTTTGTTTCATAACGTATAAAATAAAACTTTAGAATAAAAATAGAAAAAATGTGGCTACTCCCGTGGTGTATAAGGTTGGAATAAATGCGGCCAAAACGGACGTCGCTAACAAAATGCTCTTGTACGGTTGACAGCAATCGGCGATGGGTGTCGTTTAAAATTTTAAAAATCGAAGGAATACGAAACAACACATGAGTACCTATCGTTATACGATCGAGAATGTAGAGCGAGTATTTGAAGAAAAAAAATCCAAATTGCGCTCAAAATTGAGTCAGATTGATCAATCACAAAATGGCCGAGTAGGATGTTAGCGAGAGACAGGTTTTACAGAATGAAGCTTTTATTTTGGTTGAGACCTAGATTTTTTGATGTGCTGCCAATGCGTTAATAAATAGCATTTGTGAAAATTGTTTTTTAAGTTTGATTTTGCGATTACTTATATTCAAAAATGCGAAATTTCAATCCTAACACTAAAAAAAAAAAGACTTTTTATCCTGATGAAACATCTCATTTATCCATTCGAGTTGTACCAAAACTTCATTCCCGCTACAAAGTTTTTCCGCAATCTTTCATTAGTATTTTGCAATTGTAATTTGAACTGAGATTTGATACTGTAATTGAAATTAGTTTTCTCCGTTATCCTTAACACATTCACCGATTTTAAAAATGTTTTGTTAATCATCAATTTTGTTATTGATTTTATTGTTTCGCAGGGAAAATTACCACTGACTGGAATCGATGTCGTAGCTGTCGCAGATACAGAGGATGTGAGAAACGCTTTTGAAATATCAGGTAATTCTTTCAAATAACTTTCTTCTCAACGAATCTTATTTTGAATGTATTATTAGTTTTTCATATTACAACATCGTTATTCCAATTGAAGAATCAAAGTTCCTAATATCTATATTTCAAATTCTTTGTAACGTTTCCAACAGTCTGCGAAAAAAAGTATGAGACATTAAGGAAAACTAAGAGAAAAAATACGGGAAGAAACGTCATTGTGAAAAAAATTATCCACGTTCGCTGCAAGATATAAGTCTTTTCCAGTTGGGACGAAATATAATTGCACTTTCGGCAGCGTTATGATTTTCCAAAATCTTCGTTGCGACGATCTCATTTATTCGCTGATCAAGTTTTTTTTTTTCGATTCGCACATCTTCACCGAAACGAGACCAATGAAAGAAAAAATATGTAATTGCTATTGTTTTCAAGGTCCAATGATCGAGAGTATAGTGGTGATGTGCCCGAGCAAGGAGGAGCGTCAACAGTGGATGGATCTTCTGAGCCAGGAGCAGAGCATGGCGAGTCCTGTGAGGTCGCCGAGCGCCTCGCACGTGAGTGTCACGAAGCATCCGTTTAATCGTCTCTCTCGTTTTTACGCGAGGCTAGTAAGAAAAAAATTGTTAAGCCCGGAATTGATGAAAAAACTGTTGTATCTTCAATACGTGTATAAGCCGGATTTGAGGGGTGTAAAGATGCGTAAGTGCACGGTTACCTACACGGTTTATCCGATAAACAGTAATTTGTCAGAACTGAGTGAGGAGGAAGAGGAGAGAAAGGATGTAACTAAAAATCGTTCGTTAATGAAATCAACGTTGTTGCTGGACGTTCGATACGATTTGGATGATTTTGGGCGGTCGCCACAAGCGACCTCATCGGCGAGCCTGGGGGGCCCGAAACCACTGGAGGATGCTAGTCACGCTAGTCATGAGACTTGCAGGAGTTTGCCAGATCTCAAAAGAGCTGAGATAGCTCAGAAAAATCTTCACAAGTTTCCCGGAATCGATGTGCTGGTACCTCGGATGAGTTTGAGAGACGAGGACGAGGACGATCTCGGCAGCGAGTCCGATCAATTCGAGCACTGGAGCGATGCGATGAAAAACTGCAAGTCCCTCGGGCCAGTCACTGACCACGAGGTCGAACTCCCTCGTATTGATCCGTCAACGGGGCGGCGTCGTTCGGGTTCGATCGAGGTCAACCTCGATTGCGAACTTCCAACGTTCCGTTCGAGATTAACGTCGAGCAGCAGCAGTACCGTCGCTGAATATCTTCAACCCGACATAGCCGCCAGTCAACATTCTCTGGATTCGGGAATGGCCGATAGTTATCGTCTCAACTCATCCGATCTAAATTCTTGCTACAAATATTCTCCTCGTCCGGGGCCAACCGAAAAAACAACAACCGCCGTTTGTCAAAGCGACAGCGAAAGCGACGAGCGCAATTTCGAACATCAATGCATCTGCAGTTCGCCCTTTGGTTCGACCCCCAGGTCGAGTCATTTATCCGAAGCGAGCAACAGTTTCATTCTTCGTGATGACATAACCGTCGGAAATTTGCTCATTCAGCCGGAACGTGGGGGAACGTATTTGAACCAGCACGAATACTGGTCCCCGATTAAAAAAGATCGAATCGCAGAAAAGTCTCGTCACAAAAACACCGAGGTTGGCCTTAGTCTCGAATTTTCCTCTGAAAATGATCCATTTTGCTCAGAAATTGGTGAAAAAGCCTCAAAACTCAACGGTGCTCGATCGATGAAAAAATCTCGTCGCCGAAACGAGGACGAGCTCATTGAAATCAGCGCCATAAATGTTGTCGTTCCACCGAAAAATTTTGACGACTTTCGGCTCGACGTCGCTCAAAATAATCCCCGAATAGCGGTAGAAACTCGACGGAAAAATGAGGTCGAGCTTGATCTCACGCCACCAAAATTGGCCTTCGACAACGCAAATCGTAAACGTTCCACTCAGCCGATACCCGTCGCGCATCAAAATCTCTTCCACCGACCCGGTAGACACCCGCGATTCGACAACAAAAAAATCACCCAATTTTGTCGTCTCGTACCACAACCCGAACCGACTTACACTTCCGGATTGTACGCGCACTGGTGGCTCAAGACAAATATACCGGGAATACCCACCATCACGGAACAAGGCAAGCTTCCATGGCATGGCTGTTTTCATTTTTTTTTTTTTTTTTTTCTTTCTTTTTCATATAAACGAAGTGATGCGTACCAACTAAAAATCGATATCACCAAAACGCAGTCTTTTGGATTAATGTCCTGACAACGAAAGTTGCTCGGTACGGCAGCAGAGACAAGTCATACGGTCGTTTGCAACTTCAAGGTCACCTTCGAATTTCGCATATTCCTCCGGTTGACTGTCGTATCATTTAGATCATCGCGGTCGAATCGATATCCTTGGAGCATTTGAGTTTCGAATACGGTCCAAGAATTTCGAAGCGATTAGCCAAAATCTCAAGATCAAAGGGAATCAAATGTGAGTTCCCGTTACAAAACGTGACTTTGATCTTGCTGCTTGAGGATAAGCTACGAACTTCTGGAGGTTCACTCACTCGCCGATACCGATTGACTTTCGTTCGAGACATTTGTTTTTTCTAAACCCATTCATTTTGGGATATTGAAGATACTTTTTTTCACACGGGTCACACTATGTATTGATTTTATACTCAACGAGTTTACGAGTAACTGTTTCGCTACTAATGTCTCACTCTCGTTTTTATTTATTTATTTTTATTTTTTTTTTTCGATTACGCTTTACTACGATCCACAGCCATGTTGTGAGAAGAATGCTTTTGCTGTGATATTTTTCGTACTAACCCCCTCTCCCGATTATACGTAACGAAAGAAAATTTTGTACCGATGTTACGGATTTCGTGATCGGCAGGACTGACAACACAATAACGCCTCTGTACCGGGCGTAACAATTTTTAATCGTGACTCTTTTTTTTTCTCTAGATTTTTAACTTTTTTTTTCACAGGTTGTAGAAGTCGAGAAAAAAATGTTGAAAATAGAATTTTTTTTATTTTTTTTTTTTTTTATTCAATATTAGGCTCAGAATGGAGTCTCCAGGTATCGCGTTTCCAGCCATTTTTCATGATCATTCATGTTCCAAAATTGAAAATAAAAATTGATGTATAACAGATGAGCAATCAGTCGAACGGGAAGAGCCATCAGTTGGGAGTGGAACACTGTTCGTCACCCGGGATTAAGACACCGTGGAGCTTAGCTTCTTTACGACCGGCGCCACCTCTGTATTCGCTCAAGATTTATGGAAAAAGTGATAGCGCAGAATCCGTCAGGACTCCACGTACGCTTAGTGAGTATTTTTTTTTTTTCTTCTTTCATTTTTAGTTATTCAGATTTTTATTTTTAATGTACTCATACTTATAATCCCTTTCTTTCCTCATATTCGCTTTCTTCATTCCTTTTGATCGAAACCCCGAATCCTTTTTCACGACTTACCTAGATTTTTTTATTTTTATTGTTTTTTTTTTTTTTTTAATTGTTAGAAATATTAAAAGAATTTATTTATTTCAAGGCTTTGTAATTCATCGAAAATTCGACCGAGATTTCAGCCGTTTTCCAATTTTAGGAGAGCTATCCTGAAGTCGCTTCTTTTGTACGAATTTCTGTACATTTTTACATTTTTATACGAATATAAAATTGTTCCTGCGTTTCGAATTGCTATAATCCAGCCTTCGTCGAACACGTTATTTCCAATATGACTTGAGAAAAAAAAAACAATTGGAATGAATATTTTTGTGACCACAGACGAACGGCAGTTCGAGGATGATGCGATTATTTTGAAAGTCATCGAGGGTTATTGTCTGACGGTCAATGCCAGGTTTACTGTGCATTCTGGTAAGCAATTAACTTTTTTCTTTAACATGGCCACGTTTTTTATTTGGTGATTTGGCATTCGATAATCAGTTTAACTTATTCAAAAATAAAACATTCGATCGTTTTGTTACTTGATTCGTGATGATTGTAAATATTTCATTCAATCTGTGTAAATATATAAAATTAATGAATTTTTTGTAGCTTAAATAAAGACTTTGCTGTATTTTTATAAAAGCAATGTGCTAAAACATGATTCGATTCGCTGCAATTGAACATTTTTTTTATGTCGAGTGGTATCACAATGATTTTCATAATATTTTCATGAATAATTCCTGAAAATGAGCAGTACACTTTTACTAAAATTGAACATTTTTTTCTCGGTTTTCTAAATGATTGTTCCTCGTTCGAACGTTTCATTAAAAATGTTCGATTGTGGGTTTAATTAATCGTTTGAATAATGAATTAAACGTAGCACGATGCATGAGTAATGAAAACACACGCTCGACCGTTTGAATGCACAATTAAAAAAAAATTTCTACTTGTTTTCAAATTGTCTTTGAATTAATGTTTCTTTGCATGACATTGCATGACAGATACTTGCAACTCCAGCTCTTCCCTCGGTATGACTTCAGAATTAGCTGATCACAAATATAGGGTGACTGAATTCACCCGGGCGGACTCTTGGAAATACGCGGCCTCTCGTTAAATAAGCTTTGAAATAATTTTTTTATTTTGATTTTGAGAAACTTTGATGAAATTTTTCTCGGATTTCAAAGTTAAAACTAAGTTCGAAAATGGAATTAGCAACCTCGAAAATCCCTAGGAAACAAATTATTGTTTGTTTCAGTAAATTTGCTTGTACCAGTTTTGGCATTAGAACTGAAAAAAAAAAAAATACTCCAGTTAACCGGTTAAGTGAATTGATTAAATTGGGAATTCATATCGAGTACGAAAAAAAATTTGAGTTATTGAGACTTTCAAACTTACATTCGTTTTAATTGCAACGCACAACTTGCTATTTGTGACAATGATCGTTGTGAGAATTCAAAGTTCGACCAAAATTTTCAATGGTTAATATTATTTAGCTGAAAAGCAATATTTAATATTGAAATTTTCAAATTTCTGATTCCCACGTTAAGCCTGTCGAAAAAAAAAAAACGTTCCATAGCTATCAAAGCGTATTTTATCCGGCGGCCCGTATCATCGAGACCTTTCCGAACGTGAATTTAGAATTGAAAAATTTAACATGGATTACTGCGGGAAATTTTAATACCACGGTCGAATGTCGGAGGAAACGTTAAAAGAAAGCAAGAAAAATTAAGCAATTGGGTCCGGAAAGTTAGCGGGCTTTTGAAAATAAGAAATGTAACGAGGGCGTATGAATTTCAGCTCTGTTGGATAACGAGACGACTTATATTTCGTGCGAAAACAGGTACGTATCAAAAACTAAAAAAAAAAAAAAAATCCCACAACAAAAATACATTGACAATGTAAAGAAAAAATTCCTGTCCACGAAACTAATTCTGAAGTCAAAAAAAGAACGCCACGAGATGGAAAAAACGTGTAAAAAGCAATTGTATTTTGATTTTGTTGTTGTAAATAATCCGATACTTTGATAATTATATAAAAATATCATTTTTTGTATTTGTGTTTTTTTTTTTTTTTTTTTTTTTTTTTTTTGTAAATGAAGAATTATACTTGGCTTTTTCTTTTGCTAGACAATTAATCGCCGTTGTCATGAATTGGAGATGATTGATTCACCGTTTTTGAACGTTGTATTTGCACGCAGGAGCCTCTCGGAGACTGTTGAGACCCTGAAAAATCACATCGCCGATTTGCAGTCGAAAATGTCACAATTGACCAGCCAACTCGAGGAAGAAAAACGTTCACGTTTACTCCTCGCAGCTGTCGTTAAACGTAGCATCACCAACAACGACACTATTGTGCCTTAGGAAAAAGCGAAATATTATCTGACGCAGATATAACATTCGTTCCTTTCGCGGGTGCCATTAATTTGCCATTTTTTAAAATAGTATTTTTTTTTTTTTTGCGATTCTTTTTTTTTAGCCCAATTTTTTAGGAACGACGGTAAAGCAGAATTTTATGAAGTATTTTTCGACACGAAGAAATCTGATTTTAAATGGTACCTTATCGAATCTTAATCCTTTGTAAGAACGACTTATTTTTTAAAGTGTTTGACACCTGCGAATCGTAATTTCGTTGTTTTAGGTCAATTTTGTTATTTCGTTAAAACAAAAAACGTTTTTTTCAATTCTTTCGGACATTTTTAGCCATGAGAAAAGTGATACACGAAAATGGCAACTTGTTCAACATTAATCTTATTTGGTAAAGAAACAAAAAAAAGTCATTTCGAATGCGTTGAGACTTGTGTTATTTCACGATTTCATTATTTTAGCGTAATTTTAAATAAAGATACGAAGATGGCGTTTATTTTATTTCGACTACTATTATGAGTCTTAAAAAAAAAATACGATAATCCGAAATGGTATTCTGTACAGTTTTTAAATGTCATAAATCGATTATCGCTAAAAGGTTTCATTAACGTGCAATAATAGTTTATTTCGCAATTCAATCACTCTGTTGCCTGAATTTACGAGGTACGAACGTGGCGCAGAATTTTTTCCGATTGTTTTTTTTTTTCCCACGATCTCAGCCTTCGAACAAAGCATTGAACAAATTCTCTTGTATCTCGCACTGTTCGGAGGTACCGAAAATAACCTTCAAAAAAGCAGCAAATTTTGAAATTTTAATTAATACAATTATATGTTTAATACGGAACTTTTGTGTCCATCATGTTGTGTTTCGGCTAAATGACAAATGTAAAAAAAAAAATATACATTCTTTGTTGTATTCTTATACCGTTTTTTTTGTTATCTCGTTATTTATGATTTTTTCCAAAAAATGAAACTTTTCCCTTTTTTCCTCGTTCCGAAAGAAATACATTTCAACGGATCGTAAACATGAACGACGTTCGAATGATTTGGATAAGCGAACATGAGGAATGAGTGATTAATGGCTAGAAATCAAGGTTTTCATACGTTCAATTCTTTTTCCTATCATTTACTGTGAAATAAAAAACTGAAAGTATGAAAATTTAATGAATGAATAAAATTTAATAGCATTTTTTGAAAAATGCACTTTCCTCAGAATCTGCTCTACGATCGTTGAAATTGTTTGTTGTTTTTTCAATTCATCTATTAAGAATCACTCCACAGATAAAATTTTCAAAGAAATAAGATGAATTAAACAAAATTCAAGAATTTATGTAAAAATCTATGAAATAAAATGAAACCCGAGCATCTTGTGAGATGTTTCTGTATGCGAAAAGGTACGAAAAATAAATTCTAGAAAACATAACGTCACTGAAAATTCGAACGATTCGAGTTATAGAATAAGTACATTAGAGAAATGAAAAATTATTTATTGATAATTGTTTATAAATATATAAAGTTAGGAGCTTATATTACTCTGAGACATTTGCATGGGAGTACTGGAAGTCGATGGTGGTGGAGGAGGAGGAGGTGGTGGCGGAGCTTGGCTCGATCTTATGCTCGAATGTCCATAAAGATGTTTATTTTTCAAACGCTCTAATTCGTTGACTCTGCTACGTGCGTGTTCCAATCTGTGCCATGCCATTTGCAATACTTTTTGGCTCGCGTATCCGGATCCTTCGTGCGGTTGACCTAAAATTATCATGTTTTTTTTTTTATTAAAAAATTACAAATATGAAAATCGTACTCTGTTTCCATTTTTTCTTACAAAATAGTTAATAATATTAAAATTTCTAATGGCGAACGGAATCTGCTGAATTATCATTATCTCAATACTTGTCGTTTCTCTTATGGTTCTTAATTTTCTTCGGCATTGTTTTATGAGAAGGTTTTATGAGAAGTGCAATGATTTTGAAGAATTGGACCACAATATTACGTTTAACGGTATCATTTCGATCATTCGATAGAATCTTTAATCACAATTGAAAAGCGATTTTATCCAATTTTATCGAAATGTATAGACAAAAATATAATTATGATTTACTGCCAAGATTCAAGTTTTGTAAAATCTTTCATTCGCTTTTGTAGAATAATAAAAGCATCTGGAATGTTATCATTGATACTTTTTATAGAAAAAATTTTTCAATTACTTTTCTAAAGTGAAAAAACAATGTCAATAATAATATATTTGGATTTTCTGCTCACCTGTAGATACTTGCGTCAAATAATTAATCTGTTCGCTGAGCTTCGACTCGACATGGCTGAGGGTTTTCAGAAATTGATGAGTTTGACCCTCGGCCTGTTTCAAACTCGATTTCTCTTTACTCAATTCCATCAGAGCTTGACCTTGTATGAAAAAAGCATAGAAAAATCATGAACGAATTTGAAACCTTGACTATCGAGGCACTGGATAGATTTTAAATGAAAAAAAAATTTCGGTGCATCTTTTTGTGGTTAGTTGTGGAATTTCAGAGAAACTTAATGGTATTTTAATGCTTTTTTCCAGTTCAACAACTTCAGATTATTCCATCCTCAAGGTTTGTCTATCTGTTTTGCTAATGCGAGCGAGAAGAGACGTTATGAATGGGTCCTCATTTTTTTCAAAGACGCTAAATATATAGAAAAAATGAAAAGTGATATTTATCACTATTCTAGTGATTATTCATTGGTGAAAAGGAGAATAATTTGCATCTTTTGTGAGTTTATTTTAACACTGAACCTGATAGAAAAAAATATACAGCAAGATTCTACTGACTATACCGCTTGGAACACTTTGATGCCGTAAAAATTCGAGCTCGAGTTATATTAGCCTGTAAACTTCAACAACAGGATGGAAAAATGAATTGATCATTTGTGTTGTGAGTTTGGAAATAAAAACTAGAGAATACATATTTTGGATAAACTATGGGGTTTTGGATTGCTTCGAGAAAATAAAGTATAATGAAAAGGTATTTGTATTTTTTTAGAGAAAATGTATTAGAAATGGATTTCCGTAGGATTTGGATTAATTACAAAGTTTGTGTGTGTTTAAGTTTTTTATGGATATTTTAAGGGGCATTTTAAGATTGTTTAGGTTCGAACTAACGTACCTGCACTCTGTAAACAAACGATAATATCCTTCTCAATCGTTTCTAGTATTTGAATTCTTTCCATCGGCGGCGTCATCTTAACGACTTTTTTTCGTTAATTTATAAAATTTTATTCATTTATTCACAATTCACCGGATTTATCTAATAATTTCTTCAGGTTAACATTCAATCGGCGAGTTGCCGGAATTGTTTTGATTTCATTTAGGTTATGTTACGCGGTCATTTTCATTGAACTTGGAGACTTTTGACGTTGCGCTTGTCTGTCCGCAAGCAGCGCTGCCTGACGGGCTGTCTTTCAACGCTTTCAACACTCCGATATATTGCGGAGATTTTTCGAGGAAACATTTTCAATTTTTATGTGTGTCTTTTTTTCCCGTTTATGACAATCGAGAGAGAATGATAATGAACAAAAACTTGAAGAAAAGAAATCGACAAAGTTTTGTGAACTGAACAGATTGAGCTCCGCAGTAAGAATGATATCGTGGGCACGCAGTCTGTACTAGAATTTTTACAATCAATAATTCAACATGTTCCAATGCTGACAATGAATTATTGCTATTCCTGATAAAATTTTCATGATTGCGAAGTAGAATATTTATTATGATCTATAGATTTTCATATTTTTTTCATAATGACAAATTGCACTGGACTACTCGCATGAAATATTTGACGATACTAAATTTTTAATATTTTGTATTTACATCCCTCCGATAGTGTCGCAGCTCAGAATCTCTATAACGCAATGTTTTTTTTTCGTGTTTTAAGCAGTTATGCAAAAAGATCATGAAATAAATCTTTCAAACTTTAAATTATGAGAACACTAAATATTTTTGTTTTCGTTCAAATTGTTACTCGATAGTGTTGCAACAATCTATCATGGAATGTTTCATTTTTTATTTTATTATTTTTAAGCAGTTGACATGCGAAAAATATACAATAAATCTTTTAACGTCTATTGGATTGATTTACAATCGCGATGACTGTCGTCTGGACTGTATAAAAGCTCGAGGTTTTCGGTAAAAAGATATAGTTTGAAAGGTGAATAAGTAAGCTAAACTTGATCTTCAATTTGTACTTGATTAATCAACAACGATGAAGGGACTTCGCATATTCTCCATTTTGTTGCTATGCTTCCTCGGACTGGTTGGAGCTTATGCCGAACCATCAAACAAGCCTTCGACCGAAAACCCGGATTCGCGTCACTCGAAACCTCCTCATTTGGTTCGTTTCTCTCCAATATCTTGCAGTTTTCAAATTATTATTATTATCATCATTATTATTTATCAGTATAACCGTAATGGACTGCACTTTTACGAATGGAATAAAAATATTTTAAAGAGCTTTATAGAAATACTTCGATGGAATATTCCGTTGCTAAATTTATCATGAACTTGTTTTTGCTTCAAAATAATTTTTTTCAATTTTCTGAATTTATATGAGATGTATTTTATATTCTTAGAATTGTGGAAAATCAGGCTGCGAACAACGGCCTCCACCAAGAGACAGCTAAATCCTGAGCCCGCTTTCAAGAATATTCCCAATTTCGGAGAGCTACGTTATCAATCGCATTTTTAATTGATTGCCACCTTATCGACGAAACAAAAAATCAATCAAGTCCTTTCTTTCATCTTCTGGCACCAATAGTTGTGATAATTTTACAATGTGGGAATTAATAATGCAAACTGAATAAATCATAATAAATCATGGACACTGAAAGTGTTATTATTTCTTCATTATTTTCTATACAAAACAAAATATACAAGAAAATCCTTAATTCATTAACATCGCTGTTTCCGTTTTTTTTCCTTTTAGTTTCTATATAGCTTATGCATAATCTTCGAGATAAATTACAGAACGAGCCTTAATATATTTATAAAACAAAATAGCGATATCGTAACTTGTATTGATTCGTTTCAAGCTCCCACTTTAACACGAACTTCGAGTCCAGATAAAATGCTGCAAAATTTTGTGAATACGATTATATTGTACGATGTCGAAGTAGCTTCACTCATTCTATTGATGTATGAAGTAGCTGTCTTTACACGCAACAGAATTTCAAAATTCACGATACAAAAATGTTTTTGTATTTTGACTTTGCAGTGAACTTGTGTGGATGTTCCTTTTTTTTTGTATTTTTAAAATTTAGTCAAGTCTAATTGATATGCAAGGAACGTACGTTTCTTGAATAAATTGAGAAATATTTCAATTTTTTCGAGAGTTCATCGTTACGGTTGTATCGAGTTCATAGGATTTCGAGCACCGATTAATGAAGACAAATATATTAACAAACTGCTTCGACATTGAGAAAGCTTGCAAACGTTGGCGAACGTCAGTACGAGTACGAAAATGCTACTAAAAAAATGAAGAACATGAGCCTGAGTTGATGCGGATAAAATCAATTGATTTTCTGGTAATTAACTCAAACGTAAAAATCAGTGAAGAGTTTTTAGGAACAATTGACAGACAGCAACAGCCATATTATGGCAATTTCGAGGAAAAACTCTTTCTCATTGATTTTATTTTTGGTTTCTATTTATTGGAAGGTGACCTGGCTCGGTCTATGTGGTAAATCGATCCCACTACCAATATTATTTTCGTCGTAATCCTCAGATTCAGAGACAAAAGCTTTGTTATCATAGCTATAACCATTTGCACCGGAAATTGAATTGTTGAGAGATTTCTTGCCAGAAACGTTTTTACCGTAAGTATCCTTATGATTATTATGTGCGCGGGAGTTTCGCTGATGGGAAACCATGGAAGAATGGCGACGTTCGAGCGCCTCGACAATGTCTGGCGGCATTCGGGTCGACATGAATCGAGACATTTCTGAAAATGTCAAGTCCACTATGTATTAGCAGGAAATAAATCGGATCCATCGGAAAATAAATAATAAAATTGTACAATTCCTAACGTCAATATCGTATTTTTATAAGTTTTTTTTTTTCAAATTAAATGAAACAAAGTTTAAAATTATACGACGAAATATGAAAATTCTGCGATTCGTTATAAAAATTTATTTAGTACGTGATCCAGGTATAATAAAAAAACATTTTGTCGATTAATACGAAGAAAATTTTATCGGATTTCGTACTTATATTGAGGAAATGTAAAAAAAATCGATTATTGGGTCGCATATAAATGGAGGAGAGGTAAGAGAGAAAATGATTGAAGATAATTTCTTTTTTGGCAAAACTGATCGAACAATTGTACGATAAACGAGGAAAAAATAATAATGGAGAGTGAATAATAAAACTGGCTTTCACCTGAGTTGGAATTATTCAAATTTCTTCGGAACAGTGTATCGAGACTCGTCGATAATTTGACCTTTTTCTCCGGAGAGTCGAGCAATTCCAGGACAGTTGTACGTTTTCCTGGTGCAATCGTACTATTCCTTTTCGTAAGAATCGATCCTCCAGTATTTTCAACGACTTTTTGCAACCCGTCAGCGATATCATCCGCGTGTTTTTCCAAATCTTCCTCGTCAGTGGGATCGAAAGGCTAATTATGATAAAACAAAAAAAAATTTACCAAATATAATCGTTTACGAGATTCAATCTTCGTTTTTTATCGAAGGAAACAAACTTATCGTTTTAGCTTACTTTTTTGCAACATGGCCATTCGATACTCGTGTTGGCGAGTATGTGGGAAAAAGTTTGAAATCGATGAAACAACATCGCGATAAATTGCACCGCGAGGATCAACACGAAACCTAATATGAAAAGGCAGCCAATTGGCTCCAGTTCCAAATAATGTTTGTAAATGGACACCTGTAATTTCATTAATTACAGAATTTAGATACGAAATCATCTCATAATCAAGAAATGAAATTTAAAAAATTGAAAAAAAAAAGAAGAAAAAACCAATGGAAAAACATGATAAATTATATTTTTTTTCAAAAACTTGAAAAAATCAATCACATTTAATAAAGTCGAAGGAATTATGAGCCAGGACTTACCTCATTTGTATATTGAGAGTAGGAAATATTATATTTTTTACCAAGAGGCCATTCCAAGTGTAAAATTTCCTTATTCTGTTGCATCAGAAACACGATGAGTACGAAAAGGGCGTTTATCATAAAAAATTTGAAAACGTTTCCATCCCGCAAATTTTTAAGACCCTCGGCCGTTTTTTCCTAAATCAAAAAGAGATTCACGTCGTCAGTATGGTTCAGCTTCACGTGAGATTTAGCGCTGTATAAAGAGATTCGATTCAGCCCGATGGATTTTCCATCAGAAAGAATAAGTTTCCGGGAAAATGAATGATTTTTATGATTGAAAATTAAAATCGTCTGGAAAAAAAAATCTAAATCTTTATCTTCATTTCATTTTCGTATCATACGATACAGTAAATAAAAAATAACTGGACTTTTGCAATATTTTTTTTCCTTCTACATCGAACTTTTTTTTTACTGCTTTAAATCGAACTTTTTTTTGGCTTATTGGCTCAACCATTGATGACGTTTACAATTATTTTTTTGTCCTCCTCGATGGGATGTAAATATTTCTCGATCAGGCCTTCCCAAAAGATTTCCTCCTCGCTAGATAAAAACTCGACTCCACCCTTTCGCAAATTTTCGTCCTGGATCCAACATGGTGAAACAAGAAAATCAGCTCCCCCTCGACTCGAGCCATCTCCATAAATATCAGTTGCAGTCTCCGACAAATCTTCGTCGTCCTCTTCCTGCTCCTCGCCGTTATACTCGTCTGTATAATTAGCAGAATTACTCGCAGCGCCTTTGGGATTCATTGGCTGTGGAGCGCCCGATTCATTCGACCTTGAGATTAATTCACCTCGACGATTCTTTTGAGTCTCATTGTCGTATGGATTTCTGGAATATCGATTTCTGACGTTAATTTACCGACGTTCACTTTTGAAGATTTAATCATTTTTGACATTTCGAAATTAGAAATTTCAATTTTGTCATGAAACCCCTTAGTTTTCCAGCCAAAAAATCTATAATTAGCCTTTTTTTTTTTCAACCTTTCCATTGCGTCCAACCGCGAAGTAATTTGATCCAACGAATTTTTTATTACTTCAAAATTTCGATCTTCTTCCGATATACCGTTCTGCGTGCACAATATACATCTGAATAATCCAGCCAGCGAAAATTCAATGGAACCTCGATTTTGACCAGTATTGGTACGAAATTCGTTGTTTATTCTCGATTTCACACTCCGGCCATGATGGCTCACGTCGTTTTTCTCGTTTTCTTGCTGCAGAAATTATAATTCAATTCAGCTATTTCTTATTCCTTATTTCCAAGTATATTTCTATGAGGGTATTCGATACAGAAATTCACTGATTTCGCGTTCTTGCATAATCAAATTTTTCGTAAACGCGTGAACTATTCTGATTTTCGAATCTTAGGAATTTCTCAATCATTATCACCTCAACTTTCCGAACATTCTATTTTTTTTTTTTCAAGCAACGATTTTGCATATGTTTCATTTAATAAATTTCAGATAAATATTTCAATTACGAATTGACACAATTGATTTATAAAATATTTATACCGACCGACAGCAATGGTTGTGCGGTCGGTGTATGGCTTCGGCGATCTCTCAAGCTAAGCAGCCTCGGACGAGGACACGATACTCGATTGGGTGATCGCTTAGCCATGCACTGACTCGCGCACCAATCACTGAGCTGGAGGCAATTTTTCTGAGTTACCGGTGGCTCCTCCAACCAGCAACCAGCTCGAACTCAGTAAAAACATAGTCGCCTGTATCGGTCGATGTTTGCCACAGTTTTTCTTAGCCCTCGTGCAAATACGATACAGTAGAGCAATAGGAAAAAGTAGCTAAAAAAATTGAAATATTTATAGATAATATCCATACCGGGACAGCACTTTTTGAATCTCTGGTTCCCCACGTGACGTTGTTGACATTGAAGAGAGCAAATATTATGAGCACCATATACATAGAAGGTACAGTTATATAATATATAAGACCGCAGAGAAGGCAGGACCATTCCTGTGGATGCATCAGACCTGCAACAACCAATTGACCGGCGACGACGAAGAACAGTATAGTGCTCGGGGCTGCCCAGCCGTCTTCGGCAATTTGGAGCATAATACCGACAAGAACAACGATCATTACCAGACCATAAAGCGCTGTGATCATGCCAGCGACTATCAACTGCAATATTGTAAATGATTTCGAATAAAAAGCTTTTTTCGAATAAAAAACTTTTTTTTCTCCTTCGTAAAAATTAAATCTCCCGAATTTATCTGAAAATATTCAAAACTCACCTGCACCCGAGCCTTACAGAAGGTGCATACGATTACGAAAATGGCGATCGGAATCAAATTGTAACCGAAGCTACTCCAGTTATCGATACGAAAAGCGGCTACGAAGGCTCCGACCAACATCAGAAAAATCGTACCGGGTCCAAGCACGGTACTACCTGCGGAGGGAAACGGTGTATTTTTTTACAATATACTGAAAAAAACAATAACGTTTTTTCCACAAATTCAAGAACTTTGGATTCAAGTCCGAATGCAATTATTTTCGGAATTAAAGGCAGAAAAATTGTGTCGAATAAATGTATCTCGTCTCTTTCTGTTTTCGTATTTTGTAAACTATTATTGAAGAAGTTAAAAACATTTCGAGAGAATGAAAATAGTTGCTGATCAGATCTTCTTATTTAAAATGATATCAAATATCAAATAATATGTATAAATATGAAATATTCCATGATAACTAGAAAATATTAAAAATGAAATCAAAACCTGGATTGTGTCAGTTTCCATAGAAACGATGATCAATAACTTGTTTAACGCAACCCTTTTTTTAAATGAATAAACTTTATTTTGAAAATATGAATTTACCCATCAAGATCCACTGGTATACGACATAGAGCCAGGAAATGTCGTCGTTGATTTTCCTCGTTTCTTGCGAAGTGCTCAGTAGGTCGTATATGTTAGCGATCGTAGATGGTATCCAGCGTCTCCTTTGATTGTAAAACTCATTAAAGGTTTCCGGTGCGTGGGTGTAAGAATCACTAACTGCTGAGTACTCGATCTGATCGAACAAGTAGCGATGAAATGATGAGAATTTTTAAGTTTTCCTTACGAAAATTTCCGTTACGAATATTCGAATAACGAATCTCTACCAATCAGCAAGTTCGCACGTGCGCCAAGCAAAAAATCTGCGAACCAATACGCGAGCCGAAATTTTTTTGTACATGCGCATTACGAATGCACCAACGAATCAGCGAATACGAACGAAATGAGCACAAAAAGCATTAACGTAAAAACGACTAAACTGTGAAAAATATTTAGAAACGTATCGACGTTTAATTTTTTACACTTTGAACATAATTTGAGATGATTCTTACGCGATAACCAGCTTGCAAAATCAAAGTACAGAGCCACCTGTCTTCGCCCTGATCGTACTGTACGTAATGCAGTGGTTCGGTAGACTGCGTAGCATATTTTCTCATGACGTTGTGTTCCATGAGGGCTTTTGCTCTGAAAAGTGAGAAAGCTCCGGGACTACAGAGGACGCTACCGATCGCGTGTTCCGTAGATTTTAATAGCCAGTGACTGATCGCGTACTCGAATTTTTGGAACCAAATCATCGGACCTTTGAATATCATACAAAATCGATTCGATCAGTGATCTCGGTATTTTCGCTCAAGCAAAATATTGTTAGCTCTAAGAAGATGAATCACCGGTGCCGACAGGATGTATACGACCGCACGCCGCCCCGACATCTTTGTCCCTCTTCATGAGATCGACGAGCACTTTAACTGCTGACGGTTGAAAATCGATGTCGCCATCGAGAGTCAACAGAAACGTATTTTCGGCTATTATTTTTTTTCTGTCCGGACTAATAGGCGTGTCCATGAATAAATGTCCCAGCAGGTAATACATGTACATGACCTGGATCGAATAAAGTTTTATTGTTTCTTTCTCAAGGAGGATCTTGGAGGAAAAGGATTGATCGACCAACCTGACTCCAACGCTTTCTGTGCCTAATTTTGTTTTTGTCCTTCAGATGAACTATCATTCGTGTTTTTCCAGGTAAACTCCATTCGAGACGACCCCCGTAAGGACACGGATACTTTTTGGGTGGCTTAGAAACAACTGGAAATTTTTCGATCGATTTTTCCATCGTTTTTATCAAGCTCATCGCGTAATCGTTTACTTGAGTCTCGTTTTCGTCGTGTTCGCAGCTACCCTCGCAACCGTGCATGCAACGAAACGCGTCGTCGAAGAAGACGTGAGCTTTGATCGGTAACGCGATGTTTTCCAAATGAAAACTTTATTATTTAGCAACCGTGTTAATCCTAATATTAAATATTTATTTATCAACATTAATTTTATATTATTAACCAATAAAAATTGACTCACTCTCAAGTTCGTAATAATCCTGCATTCGAAGATTATAATAACCCTGAGTAAAACGTTTGGTAGCTTGATCCGTATCCAGTCTCAATATGCTACCCACAAACTCCATCATCTCATCCTCGGTCTCGTGCCACATAGTCGCGCACACCAGGATTCTCGTTACCCTATCGTTTTCCTCGATTTCTGACGAGCCACTCTTGACTGAAAGGCTCGAGTAAGTCGTGTCACTTTCCTCCAATCCTTCGATCCACTGCGATCAATTTAAAGCTTGGTTTATCATCATGGTTTTGGCTAACGGAGCTCGGTAATTGGAGAATCTCTGTGGGAACAATGTCCGGAGACTCACAACGACTCGAATCCTCGTTAATCGCACGAATATTCCGGGAGCTTTTCAATTTTTACACCCCATCAAAATCAAATTAATTTTTATTACTTTAATTTTTTTCTATTTTTCAAAATTTTATTTTCATTGATTTATTATTAAATAATTATCAAATATTATTTATTATCAATTCAGTAGATTTTGTTCGAACGAATGATTGACTTGACTGAAAAGTACGTGCGAAAACATACGAACCTCCGCAGCTGGGATGCCATCGAAAATATCGTCGATTCGTCTGTTGAGCACGATCGATTGATCGATGATGAGAGAGTCATAAGTTGGCACTAAAAATATGTGTGCGGTTGGTGCGAGTCTTTCGATGTGTGGTAACCAAATGTGCATTGTTATCCACGCTTGGGACGACAAGCTTATCAGCCAGATCCAGGGATACCAGTGATTCAAAAAATCAGCAACATTGCCAATATCGTCGGGCACGTCGAAGAACACGTAATCGGGAAAAAAATGATGAAGGGCGCACGTATACTTGGCACGCATTGCAGAAAGTGCCGTTATCGTTGCGATGGTTCCAGGTACAACCAGATTAATGGGCAAGGCAAATCCGTAACTCTGCATCATCGTTCTGTACGCGAATTTGCCTGTATAAATGGAATTCATCGATCAATGGACGTCGGTGATGTTTACATTGACCTTGACCTTGAGCGGCGTTAACACTTTTAAGTTTCAGATTATTGTTGGGGTTTATTTATATTTGATTTTCATTGAATTCGTTTCAGTTTAATTAAATCCTTAAACTCCAACGTTGGGACAGTCATGTACACGCTCTTCGGCGTAGCAGAATACTTACACGTGTATGAGCGTTTTTTTTAATCTTCGAAAAACGATCGTTAGAAAATGTTTTGAGCGACTTGAACCAATGACCGACGGTTGGAGTTCCATTAGGGTCAAGATCAAGGTCAATCGAATTGTGCTTTTCATCTCAAGAAAAATAAAAACAACGTATTGATAAATAATTTTTTCTTTTCGTACTTGAAGAATATGTGATGAAAGAAGAAGCGGCGTGTAACACAAGAATCACAAGTGGATAATGATAGGAGTCGATCGTGATATATCCTTGAGCTGCGGTGCGGGGCAAGTTGCTGAAAACTTGATTTTCTTCGGCGGATGGTGTCGCCGGTGAGATATCAGTGAGAGTAACATTTGATCGTCCGATCAAAAAACTCCAACTGAATAAATTTGGAATTTCTATGCCTTTTAGGTGGGCTATTAAAATCGTAGCCAGAGAGAAAATTGATATTCTGCAGATTGCTGAAAATCCGTGAGTAAAGCCCTTGCCATTTTCCAGTCTTTTTTTAACTCGAAATAAAAATCTTGCGAGCGCTGCGGGATAAAATCATTTGAATTAATTCACATTTTTCGAGTCACTTTTGGCGTAAGAGTTGCTCAATTTTGAAACTTCAACAACTGAAGCTAACATTGATTCAAATTAAAAGTGTAATTTTTATAAATACCAAAAGTACTGTGCGCAGACAGATTATTGCCCCACCAACGACAAGAAACGAGTACCAACGCCACCGGAAGTGTATATCGCGACTGAGTCGTCATTTTTATTCTCGTGTCAGGAAATAACCAGATCAAAATACCACAGAGTTGACTTAGAAGTGCAACAATATCACCGACGAACAAGAAGATCGATTTGCTGCGAGGATAATGCTGTCTATTGCGGAAGAGTACGGCTGGCAAATATTTATAAAACGTTAAATAACAATTCGAACTGAAGGGCTCATGGGAAACCAAAAAAACTGGCTCAATTTTAGTGTTTTTTTTTCGTTATACCCAAAAATCCTGGTACCAGGCAAGTACTGCTGCTCACAGCGACAGCTTGAATGGAATTGAGTTCCGGCAACACAAGAAAAACCAAAAGAGCAAGTCCAACGGTGTGAAGACTTTCGATCACGAGCAGAATAAAAATATCGACTGTTCGTGGGGTAACTCGTTTTTTGAATAAACACAGATATACAGCGTTGACCAATCCTAATATTTCGGAACTGGCGAATCCCAAGACAATGCACCAGTACCATTCAATATGGTAATTGCTCGCCACCGTGGCTGATAAGTTTCTTCCAGAAGGTTTTCCCACTGTGAAAAAAAGAAACAAACGTGTAATGTTTTTTTTCCTTCTTTTTTTTATATTTATTTTTCATTTCCTCCGCTACTTTATTTGATTTTTTCTCGAAAAATATTGTGTTTTATTTTCTTTCATTAAAAAAAATCACAGTTCGTTACCGACATCGTTGAAATCACAATAATCAACTGGAGCATCGTTATTTATTTGCGCTACTGCAAAAATTATTGACATTTTAGCGACTATTCCACCGCCCAAAATCAGAGCAAAGAGAACAAAGTATGTCAATAATTTTGTTATTCGTGCCGTGACATCGAAAAAAGTTGTATCGGCTTTCGATCCTGTTTTCAACTTTGATGGAAAAATTCTAAACACATCCCATCCTTGAATTTCCTCGTCAAACCTGAAACACGACATTTTGTCTTAAGAATTGATTCATTTTTCAACTCAAACGTTTGTTCCCGAAAATATATCCTAAAATTTCTACTCGTTATATATATTATATTTTCGTGAATTTCCATCTATTTACACTAATTCATTTACTGTTGACTTACTTTTTTGTATTCTCTTCGTTTGAAAAGGAGAAAAAAATTATATTTTGCAAAATTTAGGACTCGTTTACGAATCAAATTGTTATCGAATCTTCACCTTTTTTTCTCGTGCGCGGGCATTCTGCAATTTCTAACTTGCGAACTGTTAAATTATCCGAGATCGATATTTTTTATAGCTCCTCAAGTGTCAAATGTTTTTCACTTTTTAAATCTGCAATTTCTTCAATGTGAAAATTATTTCATTTTTTTTTTTTACGTACCCCTCCATGTTTTCGTCCTCCTCCTCAAAATTATTTTCCTTGTAATCATTGAAATTCGGCGAATAACTTATTCTGGAAGTCTGTTCACTGAATTGTTGCATTTAGATGTTGAGAAATACAGTTGGAAAAAAAAAAACAAAAAAAAATTCAATCTCTCTTCTCGAAATTTTTCTACAACACGCACTGAAACCGTTCTGAGAGATGCGTCATGTACTCGGGAGTGTTCTGAACCCGAACGTCCGATAGGGGATACTCTTATCACGATAAAATCGATAAGATTCGGAAATCCATTTGTTTTACTTGTTCGTATATTTACGAAACTATTGGATCAGTCGATATCCCTTTTTCGGCCAGATTTAGGAACCAATCAGCGGTGAATATTGTCACTCGTCGTCGTCGCTGATAGATATTTTATTTTTCAAATTTTATCAGAACCCGCACGACCTTGATGAAATTATTAGTATTACAAGCTGAATATACGAAAAACCGTTTTCTTTTAAATAAACTATTTAAGTACCCAATTTTTATATTTTTTTTTCGGATAAATATTTTCCAGGGATCGTAAATAATCATTTATTTTTTTTCGAATTGTTCAGAGTTAAGCGTGTCTGATCACACGTTTTTTCGAAAATGCATAACTGCCATCGTGTCCCATCATCTGGGGAAATAAAACATAAAATGTATCGAAACGAAAGAAAGTCGGTCGGGAAATTCTATTTTTGTAATTGCGGGTCCTTAACCGGCTCCACTTCTAAGGATTCGGTACCGGACAGGCCATGGGTGAGAGTATAAAATATGAATCTAGGAAGTAATCTCAGTAGCAGGTGGATGCTCTGGTTATATTTATAGGATGGCTGCTTTAATCTTCATCATTGGTTAGAAAAGGAGGGTTGTTTGAAGAAATTATCAGATTTCGAATATATCGAGTGTATTAATGTTGAGTTCTTCAATACTTTCCTTATCAACTTTATTTATTTAAAATGATGAATTTGAATTTTTATTCATTTATTACTATTCACTGTGTTGTGATACAAAAAAGCTGTTTATTCATATTTTTTCTATATAAATTGTAATATAAAATGACATGCCGATTTTACCCCCACCACCGCGAATCGGTTTATTCGGAGAAAGTATAGTCTCGGCGAGCTCGGGCCAGCAGACGACAGGGCTGTCATAATGTACTTGTCCCGAGACTCTACCGAGTCTCTTGATTAGAGTGACCACGGCTGTGCTGAGATGATCTCAAAATTAAAAATGCACTCTCATGTGTAATAACCGAACACTGTGCTGAAATATACACGCGAAAAGTAGAAGTAATTTGCGGGTTGTGCCAGAGCAGCTATGGAATTTTTTTTCAGAACCAGATTTATTTTCACGTCGGTTCATTACATTTTTTAAATTAAATAAATTTGGATTGGATTTCATATTATTTCAATTGTCGTATACGGTGGAATTTTTTTTTTCGTTGATTTTTCAGTACACAAAAGTAGCCAATCAATATTTATTGATCAGCATTATCGGTGCTTGTGACCACATCGATGGAGGGTTTAATCGTGGACGACGAGTCATTCAATCGTTCACCCTCTAAGGTCAACCACGGTCTCCACGGGCTACTTACAGGCTGTGGGCATAAACGATTGTTTTTTTTGTCTGTTGATTGGGGCATTAGTACTTTGCGATAATCATCCACGATTCCTTTCAACTCGTTAATGACCTGCAAACAGTAATTCAATACTCAAAATCATTTTGTCACATTTAGGAAAAAAAATGCGGCTAAATATTCTACTTGATCGAGTATAAAATTAATTTTAAAAAACTAAAAGAACATCACAAAATAGCATCAAGTTTTCACCATTAATTAACCCATTAGCGTTCGCGCTATGAGACTTTTGCTCTTATTTCTATCAAAACGATAAACGATACTTGTAAAATTGCAATTGTGTGAGTGGTGACCGAGTTACAGTTGTTTTCCTAACATGTTTTTTTTAATTTGTTTTTTTATAACTGTTATTGTTGTGATCTCGTTTCTACGAGACGAACCATCGCTAACCAACTGAAACACATCGAACCAATGTGATACAGTAGTGGATTGAAAACGAGTGACCGTGAGCAACCCTTTTAAGGGGTCTCACAGGTACTCAAACATTAATGGAGGGGGAAAAAATTGTTGTTACAATCGTGGAATCCGCTCGTAAAACCTGGAGAAATATATGCCGGATCTATAATAAATATCAGTAATTTAAAAGAAATCGATATTTTATCGAAAAATGTTGGCACATTAGAAAAAAGTTATTCCCCCAAAATTTGAGCGTTTAAAAAAATTTTTGGAAAAATGGAAAATTAAAAAAACAATGGAAAAAACCGCTTGAGCTAGCTTCGACGATTATTTTCAGAGCACGGAAATGATAAACAAATTGAATTTTTATCCAATACATTTATAGATTTATTTATAACTCGAAAACAATTCCTTGAGGCAGCTTTTTGAAAATTTCAAGTGTCAAAATTTTGGCAGCATTACATATTCTCAAGTTGGTAACTTTTTCTGTTCTCGGAGCAGTAAGAAAAATTTTTTTGTCGTCAACAAAAAATGAAAAAAGTCGATTGAGCACTATGGGGAAAATTCTTTTAAACGCTCTTATTTTGAAGGAATAACTTCATTATAATGCCCTTTCATCTCGAAAAAAAAATATCAATTTTTTTTTCAAAAATATCAATTTTTTTTTTCAAAAATATCAATTTTTTTTTTCAAAAATATCAATTTTTTTTCAACCACTCTAATGTATACATATATAATTTTACATCAATCCTATCATCATTATGAGATCTGATTCGAAAATACCCAAACAAAAAATCCCTGAGTTCGATAACATTCAATCGATAAACAATTCATTGTTCAACTTCGGTATTCCTTAACAAGGGTAAAAAGAATCAAACTTTCACTGACCTCAGGGTGTGCTGTTGCGATGTTCAGGCTCTCGCAGGGATCATCTAAGATATCGTAAAGGCAGTCAGTATGTGGATAACATTTTGAAACCAATTGGGGATTCTTGCAGGTTACTACGCTAGCATGACGTAGCTCCAATATTTTGTCATCTCCGACTAAAAGGTTGCCGTTGCTTTTGGCGATCGCGAGTCCAGCCTGGGAGTTCGTTACGGATGTGACATTGTATGGTGGTGCAGCAGTATCCCCCTCGCGAGACATACGCAGAAATGACCGAGTTCTGCCTGAAAATTCATATAATTGAATGAAACGAATCATGAATCACTGTAAAATTGATTGTTTCAAATATTTACCTCGCATATATTTATATTGCCCTTTTATCAGACCGCTGATTTTTTGTAACTCATCGATGTTAAGCAGTATTGAATTACGAGGACTTGGGCTACCATTACTAATTGAGTCCCATTGATCGATGCCATCAATTATTCCAAGATCATGTATATTTCCTCCTGCTAGTTTATAAAGTGTTGGTAACCAATCGGTTATGTGAAAATAGCCTTTATGAACGCGTGACGAATTCCGAATCATTGGAGACCAAATGAGTGCTGGCACACGTACGCCTCCTTCGCTCATAGTAAATTTGTTCTGGAAAAAAAAAACTTTTAAATTTGAATCTGTATAAAACCTCTGGCTCGTAACGTTTATAAATCGTGTAATTTAATGTTTCAGTAATAAGAACAATTAAAAAATATTATCGTACTCCTAGCAAAGGAAAGTTAGAAATGGCATTACTCCGGGTCGCGCCATTGTCCGACATGAAAATGATAATCGAATCATTGAGCATTTTTTTTATATTTAGAGCTTCAACAACTCGTCCGACTGATTCGTCTAGCACAGACACCGTCGCTAAAATTATTTAAAAAAAAAAGCATACATTTAATAAATCATCATTCGAACGCATCGATGCTGCATAATTTTGATCGTAGATCAAAGTGAACAAACCTGCATAAGATCTTTTGTTTACGGAGGCAATATAGTCAAACTTTTTCAGTTTGCTATCATCGCGAAATTTATATTCGTCGCCATTTATGGTAGGAGTGTGTGGCGCCAGATGCGAAAAATGTAGAAACAAAGGTACGTCTGGATCATGATCGGCTATTACTTTTATGGCTTTGTTGGTAAATAGATCCGTGGCATACACATCTTTTGGTGTCCAATCAACCGAATAGTTTTGCCCAATGTCGTGGTGAAGATCGTAACCGGAACATCTCTTTTATTGATATTCATATTGGGATAAAATGTATTGAAAACAGAAAATAAATCCCAATGTGAAATACCAAAACGTTGAAATTGTTTTGGGTAAATATCAATTAATATTTTTTTAATAATCCATGAGAAAATACATACGTTACTATACGTGTGTTGATAAGTGTAATAATTTATGTAAGCGTTGTAGTAGCCATAGAACATGTCAAAGCCACGACTAGTTGGTAAAAATTCCTTAGCATGATATCCAACATGCCACTTCCCAATGAGACTCGTTCGGTAGCCCAAATTACGCAAATACTCTGGGAATAGAGTAAAATTCAATGGCAATGCTCGTGTCTCGAAAGCGGTCAAAGGATTGCCCTGCAAACCTTAAAAATCAATCGTGTTTATTATTAGACATTCGCAAAATAGTTTCAGGAACATCGAGACGATGCCAATTATTGTAAAAAAAAAAAAAAAAAAAAAAAAAAATTACATCGTTTGTACATTGTTATGAGAAGAAAGTCTAATTCGAAAGAATCGTTCAACATTTATTTCCACGCCATTCCATTTTACGCCATATTATTTGTTTATTTAAATTTCTAATTGATAAAGTTAGATACGAGACACTCTCGTTCTTTGCAAGAAGCAAACTGCCTACCTTTCTACTTCTTGGCTAAATTTTGGCATTATAAAAGTTCAAGATATTCTCACGCCTCGACCGGAAGTACTCAAGGCCATAAGCATAACAACACAATCGTTGACGATAAGTGAGATAATTCAATAACAGAATTTACTCTGATTTTAATATACCAAACTAATCTCTATAAATGAAAATCTGATCGCTCGAAAAAGTTTGGCCGCTTTTCAATCAAAAACCGAATACGATGAATCTTTTACGAAATAAAAAATTATTGTACCAACTCTCTGTTACTGGTTTTAGAAAAATTTTGATATTACGTTTTTCAAGGAAATGTATAAAACGTTTAAAAATATTTTGTAGAATTATCGAATTCGAAAATTCATCAGTAATTGGAAAAGTATCGATGGAAAAAAAAATTGAATCGCCAATTTCAAGATGATTCGGAAAAAAAAGCGGAACGCTGTAAATGTTTTTCGTAACTTCTCTCGCGACGAGGATTGCGTGACGCTTAAAAACGAATTTAACATCGCTTTATATAAGTTTCGGTACAGCAATGTTTACATACCTGTTCTTATGGCGTACTTTCCTGTTAAAAAAGACGCTCTCGATGGCGTACACGTGGGTTGGACGTAATGATAGTGGAGCATAACGCCATTATAAGCCAGAGCATCAATATTTGGCGTTGGGATATAATCGCCTCCGTTATAACTTACGTCATCCCACCCCTCGAAAAAAGAGAATAAATTTAGATTAATCACAATGCGATTACATGGATGAAAGAACAGAACGTTATTAAAAAAAAACTTCACTTTCCACTCACCAGATCATCGGCCATAATAACAATGATGTGGCTTTTATTTCGGATTTGAGACGACGTGGCTCCATCAAGGTATCTCATGAAGACGTGGATCAAAATCCAAATCCCGTACGTGCAACTAAGCATTTTAAGAATCAAATTTTCATTCGACAATTCAATTCTAACATCTTCATCACGATTTAGCCAAACGGTTACTCAAGTCGAGTAAAAAAAATATAATAAACCTAACTAACATATTTCTTAAGGCACTTTTTAGCTACAAATATTAAAAAACTTGACACAGTAAACATAAACACAGTATTGTATTATTTATAGTTACGCTGCAAATACTCGAACTTTCATACTCACGATTGGAAACTTTTCATCCTGACTAATGTGAAAAACAAACGTATTATACAGAAGTCTCTCATCCAATGTTTATCCCTCGAACTCTTTTCGGATTCTCATAGATCGTCGGTCTTAAATAGTGGTTGAAATACCACAAGATAAAAAATTGTCTAAAAAAAAGAATGGAAAACTTTGTATTTGGAGGAACGTGCACGAAGTCTGTTCATTCCTCTGTTCCGGAGTGATGATAGCAAAACTAAACATCCTGTCACGTATAATTAGTTATTTTAATGACGTCTTCAAGCTGTTATCTCTCGAAAATATGGCAATAATACGGCAATAAATAGCTCAGTGAGCACATAGACATCGCATGGATATGAGCGTAATCGAAGGTGCAGGAAACATTCTTCATCGGAGCATGTCTGACCCCGCACCTCGGATTCTACCGTGTTTCGATGAGAGGACGGTATCAAGGCCATTCAATGAAGCCGAAAAAGAGTTATTCTGTGACAGGAAGAGAAGTCAGGAATCCGATGATGCCATCACGCGAATAACAGTCCGCAGTTATATTCTGCGACGTTTTCCATTCGCATTTATCATTTATTCATTATTTATAAACATGTTAAGGCCTAAAATACTATATTTTCGTTTTTCGTTTGTACAATGAAAATTAACGAATCAATGTTGATGTTCTAAAGGGACGAATTGTAGAAAATTAAAATACGAAAAAAATGAACGTTGAAACAACTCGATCCAATTTTTATTAAGGGAGAAAATCACAAAAATCAGCGTATTTTCAAAAATGCATAACGCCGCCATTCTTTAAGTTGTGGTGCAAGCTCCATACGAAATAGCACATATTGGCAGGTACTTCGTGTGTGCACAACCCAGGCGCTGACGCATCATTAGTTTTTGCATAATTGAATTCAGTTGGTAACCGATTGGTTATATACCAACGCACCTCGAATTTTTCAAATTGAAATATCTTCACCACGGTGATAACGATACCAAAAAAAAAAAAGTATCAACCCAAACAGGACGATGCCAAAAATGGGCTGAAACTTTTCTATATCTGGATTGAATGTACATATATAAAGTTAATATTTTTTTATTTCGTTTCGATATTCATTGAGACGTGAATATTTTCACCGTCATTTAAAAATGATGGTCTGCACTTTTCCCGCTCAATGTTCCGGCCACGATAAAACTTCGCAGGATCACTCGACGAACAAAAATGATAATTTATTATTATTGTTAAATTAATTGATCCCCGAAAATTGTTTATTTTAGTTAATCATGGAAAGGTTGATCGGAGGAACGAGCAAGTTGTCCATGACGTAGCCGAACGTGGTGTAGCAAGAGGCATTCAAATTTACATTGAAAACAAAGAGTAATTGCAATACCTACTAGACACCGTCATCGTCGTAAATATCCCAATTGCAACAAACAAATTACGTAAAACACTGATTAAACGTCATTGTGAAGACAATGCACTTATTGGTTGCACCATTGTTCGTTTTGTTATCTACTGCTGTTCGTGATCATGCTTAATTCGCAATAATGAATAAATATTTTTTCAAAAATTCACGATAAGAGTCTGTTGAAATTTATGTTCAAGAGTTTGTAAGTGAGAAATTTGTGAATGCATGTTTCATTTTTGAACCATATATCTATACACTCTGCACCCTTTATATTTAGCAGGGCGAGTGCTCCCACAATTGACGCATATGGCGTGAGTGTCTCTAGATTTTTTACAGATTACTGCGGCATGATCATTCGGGCAAAAACGATTGTGTTTTTTGTCCGTTGATTGGGGCATTAATACTTTGCGATAATCGTCCACGATTCCTTTGACTTAGTCAGTAACCTGCAAACAGCCATTCCATACTCAAAATCATTTTGTCACATTTGACGAAGAAAATGCGGCTAAATATTCTACTTGATCGAGTATAAAATTAATTTTAAAAATCCAAAGGAACTTCATAAAGTAGCATCAAGTTTTCATCATTATTAACCCATTAGCGTTCACGCTGTAAGTAGTTAGATAACCGTTATTGTTGTGATCTCGTTTCTACGAGACGAACCATCACTAACTAACTAAAACACATCAGAATAATGTGATACAGAAGTAGATTACAAACGAGCAGTTGTGGGCAATTGAAACGGCTTTTTAGCACGAAAAAGTTCCCAAATTTTTGTAGCGTACTCTCCATATCATAATATATTTGCGAAATATAAAAAAATCGACTTTCCAGGGCCTCAATACTAACTTTATCTCTAACAAGAAACATGTAATTTTTTTTTTCAAAAGAGTCCGTTTCTTCTAATATGTTATTCACAAGTCCATCGCCGTTCGAGTATCCTACTCGTAAGTTCGTTATTGCTGTGCTTGTTTTGCTACACGTAATTTAAAAATCGAAATAGACAAAGCTTAAAATGGAAATTCCTATATCAATTTCTGCTAGCTGCTATTTTTCGTCTGAACTGATCAGCGCACCAATGATGGCTTCTGTGCCTCGATTGGTGCGCCGGTTAGAACGGTTCGGACCATCCCCACTACTGTCCTGTCGCTGATTGGTGCGCTGCTCAGTACGCATCCGCTAATAAATACGACGTTGCTGTCAGGGAACCATCATTCCAATCCAGTCTGTCACTGACTCATCTTTTGGTATACCGTGGAAATTTTTTATAATTCATCATGCCTCCGAAAGCAAGTGGAAAAGCCGTAAAGAAGGCCGGTAAAGCCCAGAAAAATATCACGAAGACTGATAAAAAGAAGAAGCGCAAGAGGAAGGAAAGCTACGCTATCTATATCTACAAAGTGTTGAAGCAAGTTCATCCTGATACTGGAGTTTCCAGTAAAGCTATGAGCATCATGAACAGCTTTGTCAATGATATATTTGAACGTATCGCTGCTGAAGCTTCCCGACTAGCTCACTACAACAAGAGATCAACCATCACATCTCGGGAAATCCAAACTGCTGTCAGACTTCTTTTACCTGGTGAACTCGCCAAGCACGCTGTCAGTGAAGGCACTAAAGCCGTTACCAAGTATACGAGCTCCAAGTAAATCACCGTATAATCAACGGCCCTTTTCAGGGCCAAAAAAAATTCTGAACGTAAAACTTCTGTATCATTATCTATCGATGATTTTTACTTACAAATGGAACATGCAATATTTGTGATTTTCTAAACGATATGTCCTATCTCTATATAGGCGATTTTCTTGAATCGCTAATAAACACGAAGAGTTTGTAAATTTTCACTTGAAGATTATAAACATTTACCGATTCCAAGTTACCGTACACACATACAATCGTAGAAATAGAAGCGTCCTGAAATTTGCTCCAAACAAGATGAATTCTATTAAATAACTTGCGGCCATGATCAGTGTATAAATACGAAGGTATATGGATCGTGCGCATGTACAAAAAATCTTTCTGTTCGCTGTACCTCAAGGGGCCGGAAAACTTAAAATTGGCGTACTCTTCTCAACATTTCAGCTACTAAAACAAGAATTGATATTGAAAAACTCATAATGCCGAGTGTCTTCAATTGTTAATGTGCAAGGTTTGGTTTTCTCGCATTATTTAGTTCAATTGGACTATGATATCTTCGCAGCAAAGGCGATTGAATTTCCCAAATGAAAAACCAGTTAGTCACAGCCGGACTTGTAAACGAAAAAAAAGAGTAGCCAATATACTTATCGGGCTCTATTTTGTTTAAGAGCATGTCGAGGGACACTGAATTCATCAGAAGTTCGTAATAAACTCCGAAATTGACCGTCCTCGTGGGCACATTTCATAACAATTAAACAGAAATTTTTATTTTTTCTTCGAAGAGATGAAAAGAAAGAAGGCTTAGATAATTTGTCAATTATTGAATGCGATCATTAGCTTCACTTCATGAAATTCTGTTCAATGCTTCGTTCATCTATTTCCAATACTTCCTTGACTGTATTAAACGGATACGTTCAGTGTATTGATTCAAACAGCTTTTTTCAATATTGATTAAAAATTCGAAAAACCATGTCCGTTATACACTATAACTCAATAAAACATATGCATAATCGTATCATGGACGATCAGAATAAAAAACATCGAAAAAATTATTTATCTATTGTATTATCACGCAGTATCCTTTACATAGTTTCTCATTTTAGTGGGCATCAAATGTACAATGCTGTACAGTTTATTAGTATATTGTGTGAGTTTTTAATGTCTAGTATTTATCGAATAGTCATGTATATTTAACTTATGAATTGATTTTTGATTTTTTTTTTTAATGAAAAAATTGAATTTAAAATTGATTTGATGAAGGTGATGCAATCATATTGTCAAGAAGAGGTCGATGTCGAATAATTTGTTAAAATTGAGGCAACACGCATGTTGTAAATTAGAAAAAAAATGTAATAGGTTAAACGCGGAAATACACATCGTTGTTGGGATCCGAGAGAAGCATACATCTGCTTTTTAATATCTCTCTCGCACTTATGCAACTGATATACATTGGACAGCTGCTCACCCCTTCCTTCCATTTTGAGCCAATGGGATATGGCTGGCGTAGCGTCAGCAGTTGCTGATGATCTCCAGGGCGATAATAAAATTGTCCTTTAGAACGTAGCTGTTTCATCCCCTCTACGGGAATTTCAGCCAATAGGAAGTCTCAAAAATACATTCTGGTTACTCATCCCCTCCATTTTTACGCCAGCCAATGAGTATGGTGTAGACCCTATAAATAAGCGCCCCTATCTACAATAAGCATCACTTTTCAACGAGAGGCCGTTGGATCTATCGTAACTACCTTCATCATTTAACGATGGCGCGTACTAAGCAGACAGCAAGAAAATCAACCGGCGGAAAGGCTCCACGAAAACAACTGGCCACCAAGGCCGCTCGTAAGAGTGCCCCTGCCACCGGAGGAGTCAAGAAGCCTCATCGTTATAGGCCAGGAACTGTTGCTCTTCGAGAAATCCGTCGTTACCAGAAGAGTACTGAACTTCTTATTCGCAAGTTGCCTTTCCAGCGACTTGTTCGTGAGATTGCTCAGGACTTCAAAACCGATCTTCGTTTCCAAAGTTCTGCCGTCATGGCACTCCAAGAAGCTAGTGAAGCATACTTGGTTGGTCTTTTCGAAGATACCAACTTGTGCGCCATTCATGCCAAGAGAGTGACGATTATGCCTAAGGACATCCAACTTGCTCGTCGCATCCGTGGAGAACGTGCTTAATTTCTAGTGACCTTATGGTACCATTTCAACGGCCCTTTTCAGGGCCAACACAAATTAACGAGGATTTACCTGCATCGCTATCAATCTTTAAATTTCCTTTTAACTTGAAGAGGCTCAAGGATTTTTGCTTCTTTTCAATTATTGACAAAGGACCCACCAAATCATGGTGCTTCCAGACAAAATAGCTGTAATCTCGGAATTTTGGAATACTTATAGAAATTTTTCTTCGATTTCATTTTTTCTCGAAGGCGATAGCTTTTTGCATAAAATGTTTTTCGCTCATAAATGAGTACACGCTTTGTCAAAATGAACTATGGAAACTTCACCGCTGAAGGTTCATTTGAGGGTAACCTTCTTAATTAAGATTGAACTAGTCTAAACAAGAAACCATGTTTCAATCACAAGTTTTGAAAAAGTCAGTTCGAACACGCCGTTCACTATAGTGATTTCATTTTTTTCGTCTACCATTTTTACATTTTTAGCAATTCATCTGAATATATTTATACCTACACATAGCAAAACAGTTGAAAACGAAATATAAGGATTGTCTCGGTTGTTGCTTTCATATTTTTCCAAAGTCTTACAAGTCAGATTATAATTTAACTCATACTAAAAATAGAGAGAAATAATTGAACTTCACTTTCAGCCTTGAGGTTCTCTGATTCTTTGGAAATTGATCATTGATGGTTACGAATCATTTACAACGATAGTGCTTTGAAAATAAATACTTTTTACTCGAAAATACAAATTAGTGGATAAATGCCGAAAATCAAAATTTATTCTCCGGGAGATGTTTTTATGGAGTAAAAATAATAAAAGAAAAATTTTTACTCACATGCTCCAGACACGCTAATTATAGACAACCCAGGAGCTCAAGTTTTCATAATTTACATAAATATTGAGTTTTTGAGGAATTTTCGAATTTTTCCGGAGTAAAAATGAAACTTTTCCATCTCTAGTGTTTCCTAAGTCCGATTGTGATTTTGGAGTGGCTATTGTTCATTCTTGGCTTGTGACATTTGACGTGGCAATATACAGTCGGAGCACAATCTAGTAGCAGAAAAAAAACATGAAGATCGTGCTGTTCGTCGACTATTCTTTTGCAATCCATAGAACTGAAAACCATCGCATCCAGTGGCAAAAATGAAAGCCAACGGCACGCGGTGTTCCCAAGCGGTCACCCATCCAAGTACTGACCGCGCCCAATGCTGCTTAACTTCAGTGATCGGACGAGAACTGGTGCTTTCAGCGTAGTATGGTCGTTGGCTGAGGTATTAGACGGACCGTTTGAATTTGTCTAAATAATTCAACGTAGGAACGTGAATTTTATCATTATCAAGTCGTCTCGGGAATCTGAAAAATGTTTTAATTTTTTCCGAGGAAAAAAAATTTTATTCCCGTGGTTTTTTTTAACTCTAATGTTAATTTTGCAGTAACCATCGTACTCTTCTCTCTGCAATCTTCTCTGATGATTCTGGCGGAGCATGCGCATTGGGATTATGAACTGTTCGCAGATTCAGAAAGCGTTTGATAAGTTTTTGTAGCGAAACAGCAGTTCATGCTTATCTGAGCGTTACTCGATTGGTTTCGTTTTTTAACTCGGTTCGTATCCATTCAAAATGTACGTGCAAATCTCGGATCGTGTCTGCTGTATAGTGTGATTGGTTCCCGACTCGCAGTAGCCTGAATCAATATGTAGAAAATCTTATAGAATGCTATTGGCTCGTGGCCGAGGAGAGGGGATGAAACGGAAAAGTGTATAAAGCTAGGGCCCGCAGCGCCAAATTATTAGTTCAAACTGAATCTTTCGTCTGTTACTGCCGCTCCTCTAAGTACAGCATAATGACTGGTCGCGGAAAGGGAGGAAAGGGATTGGGAAAAGGAGGAGCGAAGCGTCATCGTAAAGTTCTTCGTGATAACATCCAGGGAATCACTAAGCCAGCTATCCGTCGTCTGGCTCGTCGTGGCGGTGTCAAGCGTATATCTGGCTTGATTTATGAAGAAACTCGTGGTGTTCTCAAAGTTTTCCTTGAAAATGTCATCCGTGACGCGGTAACTTACACCGAACACGCTAAGCGAAAAACCGTCACTGCGATGGATGTTGTCTATGCACTGAAGCGTCAAGGTCGTACTCTCTACGGATTTGGTGGTTAAACCTTTTTACCTGCAGTTGCAAATTGCATCAAAACGGCCCTTTTTAGGGCCAACAATTATTTTCTATCGTAGAGAAATTCTGTTTGTAAGTCTTGTGGTTTTCAGTACGAAGTTCATATACTTTTATCTCTGTTCCTATTTTCACAAACATCCATAAATACAGATTACAAATTCCAGCTTTCAAGAATAACAGCCCCAAGGTATATCAAATTGTGATATCCATATATTGTCTTCGTGCAAACTTTACGAAAAAAAAAACTGATTTAAACGAACAAAAATTGCAATTTATTCGATATCCACGGTTCATCCCGAGAGCGTATACGTTACATCGAATTAATTAAACAGTAGATGTAATATCGAAAACAAATGAATATCTTTTATGTTTATGGAAATGGAAATATTGCATTATTAACTTTTTAAAGGGAAATTATCACGATTGATTGGTTGTAATTTGAAAAAATGCAAAGCCTAAGAAAGAGCTGTTTTTTTTTCAACTTTGCGTCGAGTCTATGTCACTAATTACATTGGAAATGGAAGAACCAAAAAGGGTCTCTGCGTTTTTTCAGTCCTACAGCATCACTTCGTTTTTAGTACACCTAGAACGTGAACCCAACTTTTGCTTCGCTCAGTACGTGTTACTACATCTTTTTTCAGTATGAGTGGGAATTGACGTTCAAACTTTCCGCATTATATACATACATAATGGACAAAACCCACTGTATGGTAGATATGATATAATTCACTCTGCATATTTTTTCAACACATCGATTACAATTGGAATCTGGAACGATCGTAACAGATCTATAGGTGTGGACTGTTCATGGATCTCATTTAGCGAACTTTACAACCAAAATATAGTGAAAAATTCTTCAGAATATAAATTTTCCAAAACAGGTGTTTCCAAACTGTGCGATTCTTGTTGACGTAAGAATAATGCACTCCACGAATCATGGATTTCTCATAAACAGATTCTGTAGCTGGGGGATATTTTTTTCTGTTTATTGTTTTTATTAAACGCAACTCAATCGACAAGATTGGAGTGAAAAGTAAGTGTGGTCATGAAAGATTGAACTACGTTTTGAATGATTGTTGGTCCTAAAAAGGACCGATTGATGTTTAGAAAACGAATTATTTGGAGCTTGTATACTTGGTAACAGCTTTGGTGCCTTCACTAACAGCGTGCTTGGCAAGTTCTCCAGGCAACAAAAGTCTCACAGCTGTCTGGATTTCCCGGGATGTAATGGTAGATCGTTTGTTGTAGTGAGCGAGTCGAGAAGCTTCAGCAGCGATACGTTCGAAGATATCATTGACGAAACTGTTCATGATGCTCATGGCTTTACTCGAGACGCCAGTGTCGGGATGTACTTGTTTAAGTACTTTGTAGATGTAGATTGCGTAACTTTCCTTTCTCTTACGCTTCTTTTTCTTATCCGTCTTAGTAATGTTCTTTTGGGCTTTACCGGCTTTCTTCACCGCTTTACCACTGGCTTTTGGCGGCATGATGAGAAGAATATAATGTTCTTGATCGGAGTCGAACGAGCAGATTGATGGTCGCTGTACTCGAGGTCTCTTATAAAACAGACAACGCTCTGACTGGCGCACCGATTTGAGTCCAAGGGTGGGGGTGAAAATCCTAACCAGCGCACCAATCGAGAAGACAGAAAAGCGAGGGTTAGGCACGGTACAACGTGCACGAAGCTCTTGCGCTTGCATTGCCTTTAGAATCGCGAAGGAATCGGTAAATGTTTCATAGATAGAGATAGTTTCATATACAAGTGACCGCTGGGGTTCGGGGAGACATACTCTCATGATTCTGATTTTTTGACCTCTTGTCTCATTGCCCAGCGTCTCACCTTTTGTTCTCCATTTTTTTTTCATCCATCAAACTACTTACTTGGAACTACCGCTGAGTTTTTTTAGTTTCACGCGGTCACTGACGTATTGCTAAGCAAAAAAAAAATATAATATGCATTTGATTTTTCCAGAATACCGCATGTAAACAAAGGAATGGTCAAAACTCGTACCTTTTTACGACGAAAATGAATTTCTGCTCTTCTACCATAAAAATCACTCAAATCTAAATCTCAATATTTTTTTTTTCGTTTCATATATCAGTTGTCCCATTTTTATTGAAAAAAATCGGTACATCATTATTTATGCACTAGATCGCAACATACAATTACCTTATAATTCTTTCAATTCAGGATTTTTTCTCGTTGAAACATGATAAAGATAAGTCGTTTTGAACTCGAATAATAATAATAAAAAAACAAAATCCATGTATGGTATAATGGTTTTTTTTTTTAAATTCATGGCTTCTGGGTGGTGACATTGTGTTCATAGGAGGTTCTTCTTAACGTTATTCCAAACTGAATATGAGGATGTGACGAGATTTTTCATTCCTTTGGATTTCTTTGTCTGTTTCATTTTATTTATATATTTGCGATGTCATGGAGTGATTGACCTAATGGAATTAATTAATGTAATAGACAAATGCGCATGTGTCGTTTTTATTAAGAATGAGTTTGTGTTTCTACAGTAACTCAAGAAAAAATCACTCATAACCGCCTAAATGCGAGAAAAAAAAGGTTTCAACAAAGAATTGAAAATGCTTCCTTCACAAATAGTCTCCTTTTTTTCAAAATCTTGAATGAAAAAATCATTTTTTTCCGAACTACGTTTGCGAAAAGTCTTTGCGTCGATGGGCTCGCGATCGATTTGCTCAGTACGTGCCATTGTATAGTAGTAATTTTAAATCCACATATATCTAACAGCTGAAATAGGAATGACTATCGAAATATTGAGTCTGCGTGGCATGTGATACTTTTCAGCCGGCGCGAGGAAGAGTTTGATTGGCTGAAAGTCTATAGGAGGGGATGGCGAAGATGGGGCTATAAAAGCACTGGAAGCAGATGCACGATTCAGTCAGGTTTTCGTCGCCTACCGTGAAGTTTTAATTCTTCCTTCTGTACAATGACTGGACGTGGAAAGGGAGGAAAGGGATTGGGAAAAGGAGGAGCGAAGCGTCATCGTAAAGTTCTTCGTGATAACATCCAGGGAATCACCAAGCCAGCTATCCGTCGTCTGGCTCGTCGTGGCGGTGTCAAACGTATTTCTGGTTTGATTTACGAAGAAACTCGTGGTGTTCTCAAAGTTTTCCTTGAAAATGTCATCCGTGACGCGGTAACTTACACCGAACACGCCAAGCGAAAAACCGTCACTGCGATGGATGTTGTCTATGCACTGAAGCGTCAAGGTCGTACTCTCTACGGATTTGGCGGTTAAATACTTGTTTGAAATTGTTTTATCCGATAATCGGCCCTTTTTAGGGCCAACAATTTTTTCAAACGTGGACATTATGTTTGCAAACTTTTTTTTATATGTACCGTTTTTATATTGTATGATTGATGCAGTTTTCACATGAATGCAGACTCGAATGAATTATCGTATTCGATGTACATCATATGTCTACGAAATTATATGTATCCGTTCAACTATAATCGTCTCCTTTATACTACAAACGTGCCAAATAAACTGCATTGTAATCAATCATAAGTATACAAATTGTATTCATGAAAAATACCTCATTTCTGACAGATAAGATTTTCAGCTTACTTCATTTCAAAAGTGATTTTTTCAAAGAATTTATAATTTGGTATAAACGGACATGATTCACCCCGATTGTCCTTTATTATAGTAATCCAGATTTTTGGTCCCCGCTAGAAGCTGTATTTTGGCGATACAAATTCTATACCAACTATACAATTTCTGTATTTTAAGGTACATTTTTCTCATTATCCTTGCTGTTAAATTGGTACAAAGAAGAAATGTTTAAACTGCCTGAGTAAGGACGAGAATAGACGTGTCGGTGACATCGATATGTATAATATATGGGGTATTCCATGCGTAACGAGACAGGTTTTGGCCGAGGGTTTCAAAATTTTTTATCCGTTAATATATCGTTTTCTTGTATCATATAAAAACATTTCTATACAGTTATGAACCCCAATTAAGACTTGGTTTTTGTGAAGTCCTCATAGAAAAATTGAAAAAAAAAAAAAAAAATTCACATACTTTTAATTGTGTCCCGTAAGTGTTAATACAGCAAAAATGAAATCTGACCAGTGCATTTTGACCGAAAAAAGCGCTCTTTTTCATAAAGCTGATGGAATATTAATCCGATTTGTAAAGAAAAATGTATGGCCAAAAAACGGAGATGAAACCAGTTTTTATTTTTTTTCGGCCCTTAGGGTCTACTGAATTTTATCAAAAATTTTACAGGATATAGTTCAACATGTGAGAAACGTTCGGTAAAATTTCCAGCTTGCCTTTATTTCTTGTTCACAAGCAATAAAATTAATAAGTTGTCTTAAACAATTGAATAGCATTAATATTGTGTTGCGAGAACTCCAATGGAGTAAAAATGTGATACAATGTGAATACTAATACTGTACCACTATAGCATTAGTAAAATATATGAAATATTAAGAGAAAGTATAGTCTCGGCGAGCCTCAGGCCAGCAGACGACAGAGCTGTCAATGTACTTGTTCCGAGACTCTGCCGAGTCTCTTGATATATTATTGTGACATGAGATATTCTCTTCGTTAGTATATGGTGGCCCTGAGAAGGGCCGTTTTTCTCGCAGTGCTTTTAACGCTTCACGATAACTTTCATGACAGGTGCTGTAGAAGAGGAATACGTTTCGAACGTATCTAGCGTCATCAAACTTCATTTTAAGCATCTCGGTCAATGGTTCGGTGCCGGGACATTGTTTGCACGTACTTGAAAAACATTCTACCGTGGGGTCTTTGCATACTATAAATTTCAAGCAATCCTTGTAATCATTCAGCGGAACGATCCAGTCTGAAGTGAGCTGTCCGATTTTGCAAGCATCGAGCTTCAGCTTTGTGGTGTGAAGTACAAACGCACACAGTATGCGTACCACTCTGACCCGCTAGAACGTAGAACGGTGGTCGTAAAGAAGCGAATCGTGAAAATCCAATTTTTATGTCTGGATGCTTGTTTTGAAAATTCTGATACAACTCTTTCAGATTGCAGAGAACTAATCTTTTCTGCATTTTTTCGCGTAGGCCAGAAGGTTTCTTAACAGAGACGAAATCTTTTTTTCCTGCTAGGATGCGACTATTCTCGTCGTCGAGATAAAATGCTTGTACTGTTGTTGACGTGTTTGAATCAAGCACATTTCCAGCTTTGGCAGTAGGCGTCGATAACACTCCCATTTCGGAGTATAGCTGTTTAGCGATTTGTACCATCCGTTTACTTGTCTTAAACTCAGACATTACTTCTCTTATCGACAGATTTTGCGGCAAAAAAGTGAGAAGCTGTATTTTATCTCGACGAGAAGTCGTTTCCTTATCAAATTTGTTGTGAATTTGATGTATCATCTCATCGTACAGCCGACATTTCTTTTCCTCAACTGTCATTGCGGATTCATTCAAACCAGTTTTTAAAAATTCGCTTACCTTCCCAATAACTTTCTGCTTTTTAGCAGAAGAGTATCTAACGATGTGTTTTCGTTTCTTCAAAATTGGTGACTCATCTACGGCTTCGAGCAATCTTTGAAGTCCACTATTGTGACTGGAAATTGCGAAACTTTTATGTGATGAAGTTGCTTCAGATTTTCCTTCACTAACTGACGAATATTGAGAAAAACCTCCGGGTTGTCTTGCATGATATTCCGTGTCACTATCATCTTGAAATACCGATCTGAGTTGATTTGTAGCGAGATTACTAGAATCACATTTTGCTGAGTGTTCAGGATCAAGTTGATTCATAGCGACATCAATAATATTCGACTTGTTAGAAGATCCAAGCTGACTTATGGAAAATTCGATGTAATCCGATTTATCTGAAGATCCAAATGCATTTCCCGGTTCCCGGTGCAGCGTGGTTCCTTGGTGTTTGGTCCTGATTTCTTTTAGAAGGTTATCCTTGTAATCTTTGGATAGTCCTTCATTTTTGATTATCAATGGTGAGATTTTATCTTTGGCAGTCGTTCAATTTCCATGTCGTTTTCTTCTTCTTCCGAATCTGATGATAGATCTTCGAATCGATTTTTAGTTTTAATCGTTTCATCATGTTTGGGTTTTTTAGTCCCTTCATTTTGCTCTTCGCTTCTTTTCTTTTTGTTATTTTTTTTGGGCATTATTATTTCAGTGTATTCCCTTTTGTTGTTTTTTACGCCGGTCTGTTGACCATTCTGTGTTTGCAGCGCTTGCGTGTCCGTCCTAGCTTCTAGTTGGCACCTTCTGCTTGGGGTTTTTCTCGTTCAGTTTGAAATTTTCGCTAGGCTTCTCTCGTTCACGTTGTTGCTTCGTCTGCGGTCTGCACGCAACTCAACAGACCGTAGCTTTTTGACTTGACTTTTAAAGGCTCTTTATTTCTCTTTATTTTACAGTAACGTGATGAGAATTACATTATTTTTTGGTTTTTCTTAGTCTAACTATTCCTATTCCTTAGAATTTTACTAGTCATTTGTCGTGTGGTGAATTATGTTTGTGTGTGTGCCAATGCTTTTGCAAGGTGTTTGAGTGTTATCACGAGTTAAAAATTGAAAAACATACTCGTGTTTTATGTTTTATGGTTTCTTATAATATAATTTACAACTAGGAACGTATTTACAATATTTACAATATATACAGAGGTTGTAAGTGGTTATACTGTTTTTGGATATGTTTTACCCCAGGAGGAGTTGGTGTGGTAATTTATATTTAATTACTTTTATTATTAAGGTATAACTGAATGTTGAGTCTGTCTAGTTTGACTATCAGTCCCTTATGCCAAACTGTGTCGAAAGCTTTTTCTATGTCAAGCTATTGTTGTTGCTCTATTAATGTTAAATTGATAACTTATATGATTTGTTAGTCTGACTAGCTGTTGTACCGTGTTATGCCTTTCCCGAAACCCAAATTGCTCCTGTATGAGTTGATTGTTTTGACTTTCATGTTGCTTGAGGCGATTTAATATTATTTTCTGCCCTCCGGCCGGAAAGTGGCAACTTTCGGGCCGCTGCGCTAAACGAAGTTGCCACATTCCGGCAACGTCGGGCAGAAAAATAGTATACACACCTCGGCCAAAAAAAAGTAAAGCCTCAGACCACATGTTTGTCAGCCTCGGCTTCGCCTCGGCCAACAATTACATGTGATCTGAGACTTTACTTATTTTTCTGGCCTAGGTATGTAATATACTATTTCTCAAATATTTTGCTACAGGTGTTGAGTAGACTTATAGGGCGATAATTTTGCGGGAAGAGCTTATCTTTCCCCGGTTTAGGGAAGGCTAACAGGTTTGCGTGCTTCCAGAGTGACGGGAAGTAACTAAGTTTAAAGCATGCATTAAAGATGTAAGTTAATTGTACTATTGCTTTTCTCGGCAGACGCTTCAGGATAATGTTTTGAATTCCATCTGGCCCCGCGGCTTTTTTGGGTCTAGTTTTTTTAATACCTTGCGTTATCTCACTAGGTGACGTGAGCCATATGTCTAGTATATCTATTTGTTTGTTGCAGATTTCTTTATATTTTCTATTCACTGTTGCACAATGCTTATTGGTGCTCATATTTTCCGTTAAGTGATGGACTCTTTCAAAGTTTTCCACTAACGCATTAGAGACCGTAGCATTGACATTGATAATTTTCTTTATTAATCGTTTTGAGGAGTGTTACATGTTTGTAGTTGGCGCTTGTCATTAATCTATTTAGTTCTCTTTTGTTAATTGTGTTATGTGTAGGTTTTACGTACACTGAGTATATAGTTAGTTTGTTTGATAGTTGTATGCCAAGTGTTTCTATTGTACTGAAGTCATCATTGGGATTATACTCTGAATATTTAATATTTTTGTTGACTAGAATTAGTAAACCTCCTCCTTGTGTGTTCCCGTTTCTGTCTTTGCGTATACTATCATACCCTTGGAGTTTGTAGTTGCGTTGAGTAGGTGTTTTAGTCTCATTTACAAGCATTATATCTATTTCGTTAGTCGCGATAAAGTCTTTGAGTTCGTTCCACTTGTATGTGAGTCCGTTGGCATTCCAGTGTGCGATTTTAATGTTACTTAGTGTGTTATTGTGTTGGTGTCTTATTGCGTGGTTAGCCATTGATTGAAATAAAGTATGTCATGAGTGCTTGCATTCTCGTGGCTTTATCATTACATGTTCTTAGTTGATTATTTAGATTTCTGATTAGGTCTAACATTTCTCTAATATCACAGAGGGTGTTGAGTGTCTTGAGTTCTTTGATTAGATCATTAATGTTTTGTATGTCTTCTCTTACATTTTGTTGTGTGCTTAGGGGCTTATTACTAATGTGTGTGTTTGATGGTGCTGTACCTGATCTGTGTCTGTTGAGTCGAGGGTCCCTTGACGTGCAGTTTTCTGTTGCTGTGTCGGCGTACGTCTGGGCTGTGGGGTAGACTGCGCTGGTTGGTCTTGGAAGCGACGGGAAGTTCCGTTCGTTGAGTGTTGGCGCTGGTTCTGTTGATCTCGGCTTCGGGTTGGCAGGTTGGTGTTGTCGGCGCATTTCTATTTTCTCCAGGTATCGTAAGTAGGAAGGGCATTTTGAGTAATTTGCCGGATGTTCGCCTCCGCAGTTGACACAGTAAGGTTTTGAGGTTGCTCTGTCCAATTTGCAGTCTTTTGTTACATGGTTCCCCGGGCATTTAATGCACCTTGGTGTGTTGTTGCATCCTGTTGATCCGTGTCCAAAGGCCTGGCACCTGTAGCATTGTGTTGTTCCTTTGTTGTTTTTGTACTGTTGTTTTCAGGAGTTCTGGATTTTTCAGGAGTTCTGTTGTATCCGCATTTGGGGCGAATGACATGAAGAAAGTTGGGTGTCTGTTCGATGCGTGTTCTCTTTGTTTCATTTTTGTAATCAGTTTGGGGTGGAATTCCATGGCCTTTAGGTCGTTTAGGATATCTGCGATCTCGAAGTTTGGTAGTCCTTTGATGACGTATTTTTTATCTTTTTCGTCTCGTGGTGCGTATGTGTGATGTGGTCTGTTGGAAGCCTGTAGCATGAGGATGAGTTCTTTTTGGTCAGCTTTGGTTTTTGGATAAAGTGTGAGGTTGTGAATTTTGTATTTTAGTGTGGTTGTTGGCGCCACTTGTTTAATTTCCATTATCATTTTATTGGTTTGGGCATCATTTAATCCGTGGGTTTTGACCACAATTGGAGTTGTGTGTTGTTTTGGAGATGTTTCGGATTCATTGTCTACTTGTTCCATGTCTTCATTTTCTTGGTTAGTATCTTCGTCTTCGTCTTCGCTGGAAGAAAGCGTGGCGTACTTGTTTTTTGTTTCAATTACGTTGTTGTTCACTGTTTTTTTTTTCGATTTCTTTTTTCTTTAGGGGTTTCATTTTTAATTTGAATGGTGGTTTTCCACCAGTCTCTGTGTCTAATTTTCGTTTAGCCACTTTTGTTGCGTTCACTGTTGGTTGGTTATTATACGGGCTCGGATCACTCCTGTCTCGTTCTGTTCGCGGTCTAAATCAGACTCTCAATCTAGAGACCGTAGCTGTGATGAACCAGCTGGTTATCACGGTTCACGCGGACCGTGGAGAGAGGCAGTTTCGTCGACCAGACGGTCCCAACCGGGTGCTTCGCCCAATCACGTGCAAGTATTGTGTCCCAACCAACGCACCAATCAAATGCCATGAAAGTCTTCCAACTTAAGTACCGATAAGCTGTGTCCAGTTTTTACGAAACGAGTTGAGATGGAAAGGAAGCGTCGACTATTTCAGAGTAACTACACATTTAATTGCCAGTGAACAAGAAATATAGGCAAGCTGAAAATTTTACCGAACGTTTCTCACATGTTGAACTATATCCTGTAAAATTTTTGATAAAATTCAGTAGACCCTAAGGGCCGAAAAAAAATAAAGACTGATTTTATCTCCGTTTTTTGGCTATACATTTTTCTTTACAAATCGGATTAATATTCCATCAGCTTTATAAAAAAGAGCGCTTTTTTTTCGGTCAAAATGCACTGGTCAGATTAAATTTTTGCTGTATTAAAACTTACAGGACACACAATTAAAGGTATGCAAAATATTTTTTTTTTTATTTTTCTATTAGGACTTCACAAAAACCAAGTCTCAATTGGGGTTCATAACTATATTGGAATGTTTTTATATGATACAAGAAAACGATATATTAACGGACAAAAAATTTTGAAACCCTCGGCCAAAACCTGTCTCGTTATGCATGGAATACCCGATATAGTATAACTATTACATTGCTGTACCATGACTGGGTAAACGCACCATTCTTGCGAAAGACATATCTAAGCAAAATAAAATGTATATATAGAAATAATGAAGTGATATCAAGGCAGATGAAAGTTCATCTTTCTCGCAAAAAACGTATGTCTAACTTAAACAAATGCGATTTACACATGAGCGCATCGATAATGTATTCCATTATAGAAAGTGCTTCAGAATCGAAAGTCCACGGAATTTAGTCTTTTTCTTTACATCGTAATAAAGGTTATTTCCTTTTGACAATCAATGGTAATGAGGTAGTTAAAGTACTAAAGTATTTTAAGATTACTGAAAACTTACTTATTAATATTACATTACTCATAATAGACTGCACTTTTAGCATGGTGCCTATCAATTGAATGTGTTTCTTTTATCTCGTGAAACAAAAGCTGCAGTAATAAGAAAAATGAATGACATTTATCTTAGTTTTAGCGATAAATATGTTACAAAATTGACCTTCGTTTTGATTTATTTGTTGGCCCTGAAAAGGGCCGATAAAATGAAGTAATACTGAATTACTTTGAACTCGTGTATTTGGTGACAGCCTTGGTACCTTCACTCACAGCGTGCTTGGCGAGTTCACCGGGCAACAAGAGTCTTACAGCGGTTTGAATTTCCCGAGAAGTGATTGTAGATCGCTTGTTGTAATGAGCGAGTCGAGAAGCTTCAGCAGCGATACGTTCGAAGATATCATTGACGAAACTGTTCATGATGCTCATGGCTTTACTCGAGACGCCAGTGTCGGGATGTACTTGTTTAAGTACTTTGTAGATGTAGATTGCGTAACTTTCCTTCCTCTTACGCTTCTTTTTTTTATCCGTCTTGGTAATATTTTTCTGGGCTTTACCAGCCTTCTTGACAGCTTTACCACTAGCTTTTGGCGGCATGATGAACTTTAATCAATGTTATTGATTTGAGTCGAACGAGTAGAATGATGGTCGGTGTTCTCGAGGTCTGTTATAAATCAGCAGACTTTCGACCGGCGCACGTGATCGACTACGAGAGTGGGGGTAGAAATACAGACCAGCGCACCAATCAATCACTCGCATGAAGCTGCGGTTCGAGGGACAAGGGAGGGGGGTCAAGTAAGACAGACTATGGTAAAATGTACAAAAAGTAAGCGCAGGTTACAGTAAAGGAGTTTACATCGTTACAACAGACGATCGTCTAGTTATGACTAGCGCACCAATCCAATAGTAGCTTGTGTGTGATTGGCCAGACTGTTGACCCTCATAATCCATAAATACGCTCGCTTCACAAGTTTCTACATCATTCGTGCTCCGATCACGACTCTTTCAATTGCTGTTCGTATTTTTCACTCACTTAACCAGAATGTCCGGTCGCGGCAAAGGTGGAAAAGTAAAGGGAAAGTCCAAGACTCGTTCGAACAGGGCTGGACTTCAATTCCCTGTGGGAAGGATTCATCGTCTCCTTCGTAAAGGAAACTATGCAGAGCGAGTTGGTGCTGGTGCTCCAGTTTACCTCGCAGCAGTAATGGAATATTTGGCTGCTGAAGTTCTTGAGTTGGCTGGAAATGCTGCTCGTGATAACAAGAAGACCAGGATTATCCCCCGTCATCTTCAGTTGGCAATCCGTAACGATGAAGAGTTGAACAAACTTCTTTCTGGCGTTACTATCGCTCAGGGTGGCGTGCTGCCAAACATTCAAGCGGTACTTCTGCCGAAGAAAACTGAGAAAAAAGCGTAAAGTTTCTACGCAAATCATCCATACAACGGCCCTTTTTAGGGCCAAAAATTACTCTTACGAAGGAAAACTCTTCGCATTCAAGTTATATTAAATCTTCTGTTTTCGATAAATTACTTTTTTTTAAACTCTTTGATTTCATCTGTCACTTACGATGCGCTATGAAGATTTTAGTACACGCATTTCTATAGCATCACGCTGACGTAAGTGCGGAATCAGCTGATTTTCGTACATAAACCACGATCACCTGAAAATGACGGAATATTGAATAAAGGGAAAAAATTTTTTCAATTGTTCTTCAACGAGGGAGTTATTTAATAGCTACAGAGAAAATATCGAGTGTCGAAGTCCAATTTTGAACGCGATAAATGAAGATCGATATCATTTTGCATATTGCAAACATTTTGTTCTGAAATAAAAATTCTTTCTATAAGAAAAAAACTAGAATGTATAATGTAATGTTTCTACAACTTTTTGTCGAGCCATTATATTTAGTTGGGATTTTGTAGAATAATTTATAGCAAAAAGTCGCAGAATCCGAGTTTAATGATAAAGTTCGTAATACAAAACCCGTGATTACTTTTAAGAGGGCAGATTCGCTAGTCCGAGAGGACTGATCATTAAAACCCGTCGCTTGTACCTGGACCTGGACTACAAGAATTTTTTTCCAGTAAAAACTATAGAATGTCGGCTATCATTTCTACCGACCATTATCGTGCCATAATCTTTTCCACGTAAGAAAAAATCCTTCAATGGAAAATAATAATTTGAAGGCTTGACTCATATGGTACTGGATGTGTTGGATTCAAATTTTGACCTATGTACTAGGTACATCTCAGGAATTCGAGACAGCGAAAATGAGAGTCAAAAAGGTTTCATAGCGGCTGCTCATTTTAGTAGTAGTAGTAGTAGTTTTGGTTTGATTGGCTTTGGTTGCCTCACCAGTGACCTGCTCATTCTAGTTTGAATGTGTTCAATGATAATTGACAACGGTGAATAAACGAGAACTTGGGCTTTCTCTTTATAATTCTAATAACTTTCAATTTTCCAACATAACTGTTATTCATTGAAAAGATTTTGTCATTAAATAATAAACTATTTCAATAAAATTTCCTTGATTTAATCGTATGTCACGTAAAACGATCCACTACGTGAACTGCATGGGGAAAAAATGTAGTTTCTCAAACCTCTATAGAATCATTTTTCAATTTGAACAAAAAAATCATGAAGATAAACTTAGGTTAAGTGACATAGGATCAGGAAGTACCTCGTTATTATTTGATGGTCCTGAAAAGGACCGTTGTGGTGTTAAAAGTGAACTTAAGCACGTTCACCTCGAATACGGCGAGCAAGTTGGATGTCCTTGGGCATGATGGTTACTCTTTTAGCATGGATGGCACACAAGTTGGTGTCTTCGAATAAACCAACTAAGTAAGCTTCACTCGCTTCTTGGAGCGCCATGACAGCAGAACTTTGGAAACGGAGGTCGGTTTTGAAATCTTGAGCAATCTCACGAACAAGTCGCTGGAAAGGCAACTTGCGAATAAGAAGTTCAGTGCTCTTCTGGTAACGACGGATTTCACGAAGGGCCACAGTTCCAGGCCTGTAGCGATGAGGCTTCTTGACTCCTCCAGTTGCCGGTGCACTCTTGCGAGCAGCTTTGGTTGCCAACTGTTTGCGCGGGGCCTTGCCGCCGGTGGATTTACGAGCAGTTTGCTTAGTGCGAGCCATTCCGAAGTACGTTTACTGAGTCAGAATTTTAACAGTAAATGAAGAATTTTCGAAGTAGGGCCCTTATTTTATGGCCTCGTCAGGTATCAGGAAGAGTCTGATTGGTTGAAAGACATAAAGAGGGGATGGTAAAAATGTGGCTATAAAAGCGTCGGCTGTCGTGACCAGCAATTCACTGTGGTCGTGGTCTCTGAAATTCAAACTTTGACAATACCTCAATATGACTGGTCGCGGCAAGGGAGGAAAGGGATTGGGAAAAGGAGGAGCGAAGCGTCATCGCAAAGTTCTTCGTGATAATATCCAAGGAATCACGAAGCCAGCTATTCGTCGTTTGGCTCGTCGTGGCGGAGTTAAACGTATTTCTGGTTTGATTTACGAAGAAACTCGTGGTGTTCTCAAAGTTTTCCTTGAAAATGTCATTCGTGATGCAGTAACTTACACCGAACACGCCAAGCGAAAAACTGTTACAGCAATGGATGTTGTGTACGCATTGAAACGTCAAGGTCGTACTCTTTACGGCTTTGGTGGATAAATTTTTCATCGAAATTATCATTATAGTCAAACGGCCCTTTTTAGGGCCAACAATATTCTCAAACGTGGTCATTATGTTCGCAAACTTGCACCTATTTTAACGAAAGCTTGCATCTCCTAGCAGTGGTTTGCCAGGTTGTACGCATTCCACAATGCTATTGAACACGAATTGTTCATTCTTGTTGAGAAAACTTTGTAATTACTGTATTTAGTGGGATGAGCATGCTGTTAATGAAATTGCGTCTGGTGTTCAAGTATCGTTTTGAACTCGTCGAACGTTTTTTCGATAACGGCTTCACACAACAGAAATGATACTTTCAGCGTGGTATGGTCGTTAAATGTTAAATAGGTTTGACCGTTCCAATTTATATTTGGGAGTACTTTACTCCAATTTATATTTTGGAGTACTTTACTCCAATTTATATTTTGGAGTACTTTACTCCCATTTTGATTTTGGAGTAGCCACCGTACAATCGCAGCTGGCCACTTTGACATGGCAATCCCCGGTGGTAGCACGATCTAGTAGCAGAAAAAAAACATGAAAATCGTGCTGTTCGTCGACTATTCTTTTGCAATCCATAGAACTGAAAACCATCGCATTCAGTGGCAAAAATGAGAGCCAACGACACGCGGTGTTCCCAAGCGGTCACCCATCCAAGTACTGACCGCGCCCAATGCTGCTTAACTTCAGTGATCGGACGAGAACTGGTGCTTTCAGCGTAGTATGGTCGTTGGCTGTTATTTCTGACGGACCGTTCGAATTTATTGAAATAATTCAACGCACGAACGTAAATTTCATCATTATCAAATTCTCTCAACATTCTGAGAAACGTTTAAATTGTTCCCGAAGAAAAAATGAACTTCCCATTCCCCGTGTTTTTCTTTACTCCAATTTTGATTTTGGAGTAACCACTGTACAATCTTGGCTGGGACTTTAACATGGCAATACGCGGTGAGAGTACGTTTTAGTAGCAGATAAAAACAAATTAATATCATGATCGTCGATCATTCTCTTGCAACCCATAGAATTGAAAATCGTCGCGTCTAGTGTCAAAAATGTTGTCAGTGTAGTATGGTTGTTGGCTGTGAGAAATGATGAACCGTTTCAATTTATCGTTCATTAATTCTGCTGCTAATAATTCTAAAGTTAATGACGTATATTTTGATAAATTGGGATTTTCACGTGTGGAATGGAAACGCATACATTTGAGAAATAACGCCGAAAGTAAATTCGCGAAAAAAAAGGTCGATTACGACCCCAATATGTGTACAGTATTGTACTCGTTGATTAAAAAAAAATATATTCCTGTCCATGTAGAGTTTAGTTCAAAATCATAAAAAAGATAAAATTAAAAATATCTCAGTTTTCCTCCCGATTTTACAGGCTTCAGGTATCAGATTTGATTAATATCTATACCTTACGCTGAAGAATTCCTGGTATTCTAGTTATTACCAGAACAATGGCCAATTAATTATTCAACAATAACAGCTCGATCAGCTCTGCATTTTGGAGCTTTCAACGAGCGCATTTTTTCATTTTTCATTTTGAAAACTTCTTTATTTGTCATTTTTTATGTACAGTTGAGTGTTTATATGTTTGTGTTGTTTTATTGTTCCCGTCCCTTAGGACTAACCAATTGTGTTTTTGTTGTGTCGATCAACGAGCGCCTTCCTATTGATGACCAGTGACGAACAGTCGAAGAGTGGGAGATGGGGAGTCGCTGAAAATTTCATCGGCGCACCAATGAGATTGTGTGCCTCAGTGATTGGTGCGCTGTACAGTTCTAGGTGTTTACATATACGCAGATTTCGGTTTCCTCAGCATCATTTGTTCGTAGATCGTCTGCGGATTCTTCTATCAATTCTTTCAACATGTCTGGTCGTGGTAAAGGTGGCAAAGTAAAGGGAAAGTCCAAGACTCGTTCCAATAGAGCTGGTCTTCAGTTCCCCGTTGGCAGAATTCATCGGCTCCTTCGTAAAGGAAATTATGCTGAACGAGTTGGTGCTGGTGCTCCGGTATACCTCGCAGCAGTAATGGAATACTTGGCTGCTGAGGTTCTCGAGTTGGCTGGAAATGCCGCTCGTGATAACAAAAAGACCAGGATTATCCCTCGTCATCTCCAGCTGGCAATTCGTAACGACGAAGAGTTGAACAAACTTCTATCTGGAGTAACCATTGCCCAGGGTGGAGTTTTACCCAATATTCAGGCAGTTCTCCTCCCCAAGAAGACTGAAAAAAAAGCCTAAATAACTACAACATTTAAACGGCCCTTTTAAGGGCCAACAATTATTCAAACGTATTATCAATCTGTTCCAAGTCAAAACTTACGAATATCAATATTACTAGTTAGACATTAGATCGACATTCGTCTCAGTATTTCAGTCGATTTTTCTCATAAAATTCCATGAATGCGTACTTGTATTTGCGAATCGTTGCATTCAAATATCATTTCCTAAAACATTGAAAAGACCGTTGTACAGAGGCAGAGGACAGATTGCCAAAAAGTTGGAACAATCCACCTTAAGTACCACTTCGTTGCGAAGATAATTTTTGAGTGATTGTGCGTTCTCGAAATTAGTTTATTTTCAATTTTTCAGGCACTTGAGATTGTTGTATTTAATTTTAAGCATCTGAAAAAGTAGTACCTTGATTCTTTTCGCGTCCTTCTACAACTATGATGAGTTTTTTTTATTTTGAATCGTACGATCAAGATGCGGTACGGTCATCCGATGAAGGTAGACTTGCAATTTCGTGAACGCATACATGCATATTTGCAGTCCTTGACGCCATATTCCACTCGATTATGGCTCTGGATCAGATATCAATATGAGAAAAAAAAACATATTTGCCGCATTCAAAAACGCTTGGTTATGTATCTAGAAACTATCTATCGTGGTTTGCAAATGAAAAAGCTAGTCTGATTTCGTGGAATGAGAAGAAAAAAGTAATTGTTCTGAAAAATTTTGATGAGCGCAATGAGAATACATCTTCAAGCGTTTTTGAGAAAAAAGTTCATTTGACGAAACATGACTTGTCCAACTTTAATTTGATATTTTTTCGCCGTGCTCATTTATTTGAATTTTTTTTTTCTGTGAGACAAAAATGATTGATATCTTTGTTAAGCTTTTAATTTTATTTCCTTTTGTTGACGGTGCAATAGGTTGGAAACATGCAAGCTTCAAGAAACCTTGTTTTTTTTTATCATACACTATAGATTGTTTATTTCGTTAATAGTTAAAACACAGTTTCCAAGGAAAAAGTAATACAATCGTTCGTGGTGATGAATAACTTTAAAAATTCTGTGAGATTATTTTGTGTTATGGATAAAGTACTCTAAAATTTTTCAAACGGTAGATTAAAAAAATTGCATAATCGATAATGTGCGGGAATTTTGTATCTTTTCAGACTGATTTAAAAAAATTAAATACTGATCCGGTATACTTATCGAAACAGAATTAGGAAGGTTTGAGTATCGAAAATCAAACTTTCAAAAATACTGAACAAAGTTGTGATATCAATGTTTGAGGTTAAGTATTGCAAAGATATTGAATCGTGGCAGATTGTTTCAACGTTAGAAATATTTGGTGGCCCTGAAAAGGGCCGATCAAGTTACGTATCTGCTGTTAAAAACGAAGTTATTCACTTTTTCGCCACAGCGGTCTTTTTTGCTGCAGTCTTTTTGGGTTTCGCGGGAGCAGCAGCAGCAGCAGCTTTGGTTTTTTTGGGTACTGCTGGTTTTGCTTTTTTTGCAGGAGACTTTGCAGCTGGCTTGGGTTTTGTTGTTTTCGGTTTCGGTGGTTTTGCGGCAGGCCCCTTCGAAACCTTTTTTTTCTGGGCAACAGCGGTGGCAGCGGTTTTTTTAGTAGCCGCTGCTTTTTTTGGAGTTGTTGGCTTTTTCGGAGCTGTTACTTTTTTAGGTGATTTCTTCGGAGCTGCGGCTTTGACAGGCTTCTTAGCTTTGGGCTTGGGCGCGTCGGTTTTCTTGACAGCAAGCTTGAATGATCCAGCTGCTCCTTTACCCTTGGTTTGAACAATAGCACCAGAAGCAACTGCAGCCTTCAGATACTTCTTGATAAAAGTTGCTTGTTTCTCCGTGTCAACTTTGTACTTGCTGGCCATATACTTCTTGATTGCTTGCAAAGATGAGCCGTTGCGTTCCTTAAGATCTTTAATGGCAGACGTGACCATATCGGCGGTTTTCGGATGAGAAGCCTTGGCTCGAGGTGTTGTTGTCTTTGTTTTGGCACTGCTTGGCTTCTTCGTTGTGGCTGTTGTCGGAGCGCTGTTTTCCGCCGATTCAGTCACGACTGCTGGTGTCGATGTTCCTTTGTCTCCCATTTTTTTATGAATGAAGAAAACTTCTTTGTACTTCGTATTTTCAATAGAATTTTACGTTTCTTACTGATACTTCGGTAAGATCTGAGTGTACCCGACGATTGAAACGCCACATGGCGTCATAGCAGCGCGCGTACCATGGAGAGAGTCCCTATTGCACTTGTGCCTCTGTGGGCCAACATTTAAACGACAATGTGGTACAAAATTCATCATTCATTAAACATTTTTTCATATTTTGTTGCTATTAATTCGAGCGAAATTATTGAAACAATATAGCTTGATACTCTAGCCGTCAGCTGTAAGTAACTTTCAGCATTTTCGAATATTCGCATTCGAGGAAAAAGATAAGAGTCAAGAGCCTCGCAGAGCTCTATCATACACACTCTTCTCTTAAAAATAATAAATTCTTCACTAAATTAACAAACAGGAAAACGGTAATAGTTAATTTCAGAAGACTGTGATTATAACTTTCCTGCAACTAACAAAAAGTTGGAGGAAAATTATTATTTTCGTTTCCCAACGCGACACAATTTCAACACACAAGTTCGCCCACCCGTCGACCGAAGTTTGACAACAACTTTCCTAGATTTTATTGTATATCGCACACAATTTTAAGCATCTTCATTTTTGAAGGGCAATTGGACGATTTTTCTTTTACTATACTCAGAGTTCATTGAGAATAATGAATTCCTAGTAAAAACCTCAAAATATAAAGCTTTTCTTTCAACTGAGAAAAAACAGTCGCGGGACCTGAATGAACATGCATCGGGAACTATTTTTTGCTCACGTTGGGACACATTCAAATTTTTAATTGAATTGATTTAAAAAAACAATATTTTTTATACCACTAAATTCGAATTGAATACTCGAAATTTTTCTCATATTGATTCGAGTTTTTGGGTATATTTTTCGACTTTCTATTTTTTTTGCTCAACATCGACGGTGTAACCATCGTTTGCGCTGATCATTCATTGAAAGTTTTCACATTAAATTCTGATGTTGGTTCCGTGAAATTAAACGTAAAAATCCTTAATATTATAGCAAGAATTATACGAATTCAAAAAACGACTCAGAATCAATCAATAAATCACAAACCGTTTTTATTCAATGAAAAAAGAAAAATACACTAGAAATTTTATTCAATTCTTCGGGATACGGAAAACTCGTGTGAACAATTTCAAATTTTTCGAATTAATTTTAAAAATTCATTTTTTTTCAACGTATTAATCAAAGTATGCTCATTTTTTTTTCATTCTTGAAAGATTAGAATAAAAAGTAACAAGTAAAGCTATAAACACGAGTTAAAGATCTCAGTTCACAGTCTACCCAAAGAAAAATTTGCACAACCATTGATTCCGCATAATATTTGTGATTTTTTCTACCATTTCGAAATGTCAACGAAACTCGAATTCCTTTAAAAAAGTATTTAGAAATATTTTTTAATCTGTTTCGCTGTAATGTAGAATGTCATGTCAGGGAAAATTTTGTTTTATTTTAAATTTCATTTTTCATTATATTCAAAGTATAATGACTGCTATACAGCCAAATCGTTATAAGCAGCTGTAGAGCTTTTCAAGTTTCTTTTTTGCTAAAAAATCGCGTATCCTAGATATGATTTTCGTCGATTTTTGTTTCCATTTTTTGAATTCCTTTTTCTTCGTTTCAAGCGAAGTAAATTTGCAAAATTTTCAATACCAGTTTTAGAGTGGGCAAACTTTTTTTTTCGGAAAAAGTAGTATATTTTTAAGTTTTCAGTTTTCAACCAGAATTCTTAATTGGCTTTAATTTTACGTGATAAATTTGAATTCGTATCTGAAAGTATTGTCATTCCACTTCCGAATGGAGAGAATGAGAGTGAGACATCCACACTTTCATAGACACTAACGATATTTTCGATTTGCACAGTCCTTCATCGTTGAGCTCCAATCACTGTTCACCGAAAATCATTTTTCAACGAACGTATGAAAAATGTAAAAAATATAAAAAATATAATTGAAATGCTTCTCTGTTTGCACAGGTAGACTTCGAACACTCGCGTTATCGTTATCGATTCCAAGATTTGCATATTCGGAACATCGCCGCGAGAGAATAGCTACGAGAACAGGTGGAGCTACTATTCCGGCTGCGTTTTTTTCTTCACTAAACAAATTCGATATTATTTTCCCGGAAAAATGATGGTTCGTATTCACTCGTTCGCGGCAACGACAGTCCCACGAACCTATGGGGAGGCATAAGTCCTTGCAGCATGAGTAAGGGCACGTCCAAAGTGCACCTAATTCAAAAGAGCCTAATCCTTTCACATCTATGGCTATCGTGAGAGTTAAAGAATTTGGAGACTTCAAATTGATGGATTGCACATACGAACTTTTTAAAAAAGTGCAGTTTAGCAAAGAAAATTTTCCGTTCTACAATTTCGCCGCTTAAACTTTATAGATAAAATCAATGGGTAAGCTGCTATTTCGTGAAAACCGAATTTAACTTGAAATCCTGTTATTTACGCAGCTTTATCTTCCCAATAAAATACGTAAACGAAATTACTTTTAGGGACTCGGCTGTAGAAAATGGAATTTTTTACAAAATGAGAATTCTCATTTTGTGTTATGAATCCAATCGTTTTCTAGTTAACGAGGAAAAAGTTCAATTGCCGAAAGAAAATGATTTCCGAGACTTACACCTGTGCAATGATTCGACTGATAACAAAAATAAAACATTCAATTTCGAAAGCCATTGAATTATCTATGAACTAAGCCTAATACCGGGAATATAGCATATCAGGTACAGCTGTATGTTAGATAAATAAATATGAAAACAAAAAATTTGCATGTTCAATGTTGTAAAATACAATGAACACGTATAATATTGGGATGAGAAACTAATTTTCGTAGCCTTGATGAAAAATTTGCCGCGTTTAAGCATCGATGACCGTATGATTGTATTGACGAAGCAGTGGCATTGTCGGTTTGTATAAATAAAATCAAGGCATTTTTTGCTCAATAAGTACGATCATAAGAAATTTTTTAAGCGAATACAGTTGTTTGGTTTATGGATTAAGGCCAGATTCATCTACTGGGATAATCGGAATGACAATTTTTTTTGTCCGTTCAATGTCACTGTAACGTTTAATCTTATTCGTCGATTAGTTACGATAATGTATATAAGGATGTGTGAAATCCCTTGAAAAAGCATTTTTTTTTGAGGATCAACGTGATTCAGGATGATTCTACAGAACGGTTTATACGCCAATTTAGCAATATTCCTCATCGTTGCTGGTAAATATTGAATTTCATAGTTCAAACCATCATTTTTTCGAATTATTTCTAAGACACCCCCCCCCCCTTCCCCCTGTCACTAATTCACCTGATTTAGATATTTTTTTTACCGATGAGACAATGTACTATTATTAAAAATGAAATCAAACCAAGTTCAATAGTTTCATGTACAAAATAGCTCTTGACCAATTGGAATCAATTTGATATAATCAATGTCCAACAATTTTTCATGAAAAATGCATTGACCGGGACCTGTTTAGATTTCAATCTGTTCATTTCGTCTCGAATCACCGAAGGATCTTACTGTTGTGTGTTCAGATTACATCCGGTTCTAAGCAAACTAATAAAAAATGTGAAACCTTTTTTTTTATAAATTCCTCGTGAACGAAAAAAATACATTAGATCGTTCATTGATTTTAATTGAAAAATAATCTTAGTTTCCATATTTTTATTCAAAATCGTTCTCGATGATGAATTTTAATTGTGAAATTTGTCTAGTTACCAATGCTGAACGACCGCAAAAAGTTGTTGGTGGTACTCCGGCTTACCCCGGAGAAATACCCTACCAAGTATCGATAAGGTGTCAAGGAAGACATATTTGTGGGGGCGCCATTATAAGCAACCGACACGTCTTAACATCTGCAGCATGTGCTCAGAGCATAGGAAACTTCCAGAATGCCGTCGTTGTCACTGGTTCAGTCAAGGTCACAGAGGGCCAAACTCATCAAATTAAACAAGTTCTTTATCACTCCAACTGGAATCGGTATACGTCGGGTGCCCCGAATGACCTTGCTCTCATTACGGTATGTTTACGTAACGTTATTTCGAGTTTCATACTTTTTGAAAAGAAGCGGGCCAACCTCTAGTGGCAGTTGCGTTTGGGAACATGCAGAGTGGCTCTTGGGTAAACGTCATTGGATGAAGAGCGTTTGAAAACAAACAAAAAATACCACACTGGCTCAAGTATCTTAACATATTTAGCGATCATTGTCATTCCTTCATCAATTCGTACTTTTATAACGATATTATTACTGTATACTGCATACTCGATCAATGCAGCGGCCATATTGTTTAGTACAATGTTTTGCCGCTAGGATTGCATCTTCGCGACGACAATAACTATCTTCGGGCTTTTTATATTTCCAGCTCGTAAACGGCATGACCTTTAATTATTATCAAAACAAAATTAATTTGCCGTATGGACCACCACCGAGTCGAGTAACTGCGGTCGTTTCTGGTTGGGGAACGCGTACTAATCCATTCGATTATGTCCGCAATCTTAGCAAGGCCCAGGTGTACACGATCAGTGCTTCTGAGTGTCACACTATATTACAGAATACTAGCATTATCTGGACATCGCAGATATGCACCCGCGGTCCTCGTGGAGTCGGTATTTGTTCGGTAAAGATAAAAAATAAATAAACAAAATTGATGGCTGAAATAATGAAATTTCGTTTGGAATTTAATATTTAGAGTAAATTTGAAAATGTTTTGAGGATTATGATTATTTTTTGTTTCAGGGCGATGAGGGTGGTCCTCTTGTCCATAACGGACAACTCATAGGTATTATATCTTGGGGAATTCTTTGTGGTCAAGGTTACCCCGATGTATATACCAGCGTTTATCATTATCTTCCATGGATCAGTTATTACGTGAGAAACACGTAATTTCGTTGTTTAAAACTTCGCCAGTCCATTATGATTTATTATGTCAATCAACGCAGATATGAGCCGTAATAACTAATCACGCATTGTTTCGTGGATCATTACGATGTGTATTATTACGATTTAATCAAATACATGTTGTCGTATAATTTCAATATTTGTGTGTGGCTATTTTTCGACCCTTTTCGCCTTTTTGTACCGTCTTTGATTGGCGCTATATCTGCAGAACGATACCGAAAAATTGTACAATTTTTTTTCACAACGCATTTTTTATTGGAATCGAATGTTGGGTGAAATAATTTTTTAAAAAGAGAATTCGATAGTATTCACTTCTTGTATTATTTTTTTCAAATATTTTATGAACAAGTGCCCTTGAATCGGTTTCGAAAATATAGTACAATTATCATTAAAATGGGGTCTAGCAACTGATGCTTATCTGTAACGAAAAAGCCCTAGAGAATACAAAAAAATATTACAAAAAAAACGGTGTTTATGCTGAAAATAAAACGTTCGAAAAAATAATCATTTATCAAAGTTGATAAAAAAACAACCTGTAGAAATTGAAAAATCAGTCTGTGAAAAGGTAGGTCTACGAAAATGAAAATTTCAAAATCTTAAGCGTTCGAAATAATAATACAATATTACAGATATTACAAAAAAAAAAAAAAAAACTTTCGGTTGAAAAAAGAAATAGCAGTGAGAAATTTGGTATGGTCGAACCTAACCCTACACTTCTGTGATCTCTCATTCAGAATCTGATTATTATCTCTGTAAAATAATCGTTTGTTTCAACTAACATTTGTTCTATTTTTGATATGGAAAATGTTCAAAATAGTTTGGACCGGCGAACTGAGTTTAAATTTCAATGATTATCGTAGGAAGAGAAGAAAAAAACGATCCCAATAAGGGCGCCGTCAGTTGACCTAATTATACGGTCAGCATCCGTTACCTTTTCGTAAAGTGCGCCTTTCAATATATGCATTGCAAGTGCTGTTCAACTCATAGATATAATTTACTATAGTGATCACACTGATCACATGAATGTACCGGCATCGGCAGTACCGGCAGTGAATATAGTAACGTACCTAAAGTTGAGCATTCTGTAAATCTCCTCCAATATAACCTCAAATAACGTGAACGAAAACGATGAGGTGAAGTGGAGATGTTACGGTTTTTCGAACTAGCTCACATCAGCTTCAAGTCAGTTATGTAAAATAGTGTTGGCAAATAGGACGTGAGGTAGAACGTGAGGAAGATTTGCAAATAAGTCAATATTTCTTATTCGTTTTGTGTAAATAAAGATATGACGAAATGAATCTAAAACAAAAGTGAGGTTATACGTATATAAATAGCGAAAAAATATGTTGAAAACACCCGGAATAAAATCGCGCATTTGCGTGATTAAAAAAGCATTGATGCCTCCGTTTAGAAAAAAAAATTCGAAAAGTGAGGTGATAAAAAAAATGATGAAAGAACAGAAACAATGTTACGGGGCTCTGTTGGAGACGAAGAAAGAGAAAACTGTCAGGCTTAAGAAAGAAATGATGGGGTTAACCACGATCAACGAAAAGCCGTCTAATGAAGAAGATTCGGAATTTTTATGGATGATGAGAGTTTCGGAAAGTCGTTTGAGACGCATCCAGGTGGGTGTTGACATAAAAAAGGACGAAGCACAAGTTCTCAATGATCCTTTTATTAAAAATTCCGTTCAGAATGATGAAAAACGAGCTTCACGATCGATCATGAGCATGGAACAGCCCAAAGTCCAAAAAACAATCATACGTCGAAGTTCTGTCAATAAAAATAAATTTACTTTTATTAGTGTAGATAAAGATTATGTACCTGTTAAGAAACTACAAACGTGTCAAAAACTATTAGAAACAACTGCCAAAGGTCAAGATCTTACAGATAATGCTTCTGTAGAAAATTCAAGTTCAAATATTGACCTTGAAAACAGTTCTCTGTGTTTAAAGCCTATGCCGAGTACAGCAACTATCAAAGTTGAGACGGCTTTGAAACCCATGATACCGCCCAAAGAAAACAGGGCTGTAACGGTAAGACATACGGCGATGAATTTGGAGCCGAAGATTCTGACTTTGAAACAGAAGAGGGCAACAACAAAGCTCAAAACAATGCTCTCAAAACCTAAGATAGTGCATTTGAAACCTAGAAATGTAACTTCCCAGTCAGATGCTTGCACAAGGGTTAAATTGAACTTGCCGATCCAAACTATTTTGAACAACATTCAAACAGCTCAGCTTTACAGCAAAAGTGATACGGTCTCCGATCTTCAAGTTGGTACTTCTAGCGAAATGAAAAATCATCGGTTCTTCGCAGTTCCAGAAGTAATGAAAATTCTCAATGCCACGATGCCTAAAGCTCCAAAACTTGCGCTCAACTGGTGTATAGCAAAATTCATCGAAATCTTTGGTGAAGAAGTCTTGACCGAGTACAGACAAGGTGAGAAATAACTCGAAAATATTTATTGAATTTTTCAATAACTCAATTTTCTAAAGTTTCCTATAGCTCTCTTTTTTCTATGAAGAACTGATCAGTTATTTTCAATTGATACATTATTTTTCCACTGCTCGAGTTAGTGCTCATCAGTACAGGGTAAAATACCCTGCTGTCAGCGGTGTCACAGTAGTAGGTGATAGGAGTACAATTTTTGGATCTATCCTGACGACTGACACACGGCTTATGACCGGGTGTTCAATTCATGGATCGGCTCATTGACTTTATTTGTATATTTTTTATTCACAGCCAAAATTATACAAATGACTGCTTATCTTTGTTCCAGAGATGCTCCAATATAACACGCTGTTCCTTTATGCGATTAGCTGTGAATTGAAGAATTTGCCACACGAAGTACCGCAAAATCTTGAGGATTGTATCAAGGGTATTCAAACGACATTGAAAGAAGTGAAAGACGTCAAGGCGATCGGGTTGCAAATTGTCCACGAAAATTTGGGTTATCGAGGGGTACTGGACTGCGTTGCCTCGTTTAGGTAAATTTGACTACTGCTTTTCATTCTGTCAATACCTCACGATCAGAAGATGTCGTTAATCGTCGAATCATCAATGGAATTGCTCAACCGCTAAAATATACTAATGTAAGAAAAGGAAGAGTGATCGATAAACTAAGGAAACACTTGTACTGCCAAACTGACATACAAGAGAAGTAGTTGCTGTAGAGATTTCCAGTATTCTCCCACTCAAGTTTTTTTAAAGTAAAAAAAGAGACTCAGCTTGGACTCCACCTTTGGATCCACATCTAGATGGTGGATCCAAAAATAATTCCGTTGATACATGTACGGTGTATTTTTCTATAAAATTTCCAAATTCCAACTCCTTTAAAATTCCGCATCGAAGTTGTCTTCCGGATGAATTATATTTTGGGCAAATAACCAGAACTACTTTGTTCGTATTTTATAGAGCGGACTCGAATTTTTATTTCTAAATATATGTTCAAAGTTTTGTAAATACTAGTTTAAAGGTAATGGAAAACCTGTTCATTCTAGGGGAACTCTGTGCGTTATTAAGTGGGAAAATATGAGGAGACCGAGAAGACGGATGAATCGCCCTTGGAATGCACCGTATTTGCAGATTGCAGCGTACGTCGGTGCACTGAATGCGAATAACACGTATCCGTTTAAGGTAAACTGTCGTTGATTGTGAAATTTCTCGGTCGGTATTGAGAATTTCACTACAAAAGAAATTTGAATACGTTCGATTGACTTTTTGCTTTTTAACGTCGTGTCGGTAATATTGCATCGAGCGAGTAAATCTATCGGGTTTCGCTAGTAACCCGTTTGAGGTTTGGGTTACCATCGGTTTTCACGTTTACTATCAGTCCTCAAATCTACGGGTGTTTAATGTTTTTATATACGGCTGGTAAAGTGATCTGATTTTGTTCCAGGACACCTGAGAAAACGTCCGTTTGGCTTCCGAAATTTGAAAAACAAAATTGAGTCATTCGATAATTCGAGCGTTGTACCCATTTTCAAGTTACTTATTAACCGGCGTGTAGTCCCCGTTGCACAAAGCCCCGGAGAGGTCCACGAGTAATAACACAATGCTTTGATTTCAGATAAAATCGGGAGTTCTCGTGACTGCTTACAGGGACGGAAATCCCCCGTTGATAGAACAACTGAACGAGGATAAATTGCAGTTTTACTGGAGAAAATGGCTGGGAAGATTGCGAAAATTTTACAAAATGCACCTAGTGGAAGATGTTCTTAATTTGTAGAAGAAAAAAAAACTATATTATTATTAAATCATTGAAAGTTATGGTTAAACTTTTGTTTAACGAGAAATTACGCTGAAGGAGTAAATAGAGAAGTTGGAAACTCAAGAGCAGGATAGGAAGGAGTTGATGGCAGCAAAAGTGGGCCGTTTGATATTAAATTTTGACTGGATAGAGGGAATTATCGTTAGCACCTGGTTGAGGGTTAACAAGCACGAGATTATCTTCAGCTAAAAGTCCGCAGCGAATAAGAGGTTGCCTAATATTGGTTACTTGTACTGAACTTGTCGAACTGCTTAAAGTATTTGAGCGAAGGAGAAATTCCTCGTGTGGAATGAAGTAGAACGAGACAAAGTTAGCGAGAAATTTTAAGGGTGAAACGTGATTTACTAAAAGTGATACGAGTCCCTATCACCTTAGCGATACTATCAGGTGAAGAGATCAATTAGAAAAGAAAAACTGTGATAAAATGGCTCGGCAAGATTCAAGAAAAAAAAAAAAGATAGAGGAAAATATAATTTTCCTGTACACTCTATTTCCATTTGGTCCTTCCTACCTTTCCCATTCCACTTTTTCTCCTGCAAGCGCGCACCCACCCACACCCAACAATTATAACTTTCGAAGGCTACGGTAAGCGTGAACCCCACGATCGGTAGTGCCTACTGATATAGTAAGGTTCCCCCAACCTCGTCACGAGCTTATAACGCTCGGTTGCCTCCCATAAACATTGTCCTTCCACCCTTTAGTTCGGCGTCCTTTGGGAACGCCTGACTTCATACCTGAAATATCCTCAAAATGCTTTTTTTTTTTTTTAAGTAACGTGCGTGTGGGTGTGTGTGACTGCTGTTTGTGACAAGATATTTATTCATTCGTTAGTAAGCATGTTTCTGTCATGTGTGATCACGAATCCTCCGTACTTTTCTGTAAGGAAAAAAATTATTACATTATGAAATCATTCTCTGGTCCTTTTCTACGAACGACGAGCTCGACTTATCTGGATTGAATAAGAGTGTCAAGCTGAATTGTGTGACACGATTACAAGGCGCATCAATTTACACATTTGTTTACAATGAAAATCTAATTTTTTATACGTATTTCTTTGCTGTAACGAGCGCGAAAACTTGAAGACTTTTTGAAATGGCTGTCGATAATTTTTTTTTGCTGTATGGAACTTGTTGATTTTATAAAACATTGTCTTTTGAATTTTTTACACTGTTTTCATATTTTTTTTTTTTTTTCAAAAGAAAAGGCAGGGCGAGGCCTGCCTCGTTCTATTATATCCGAATATGAGTTTTCGGGCTTTTCTTATTTGGCGAATGAATCTTACGAAGGAATGGGTTGAATAAAAAATTTGAATGCAGAGAACTATTATTTGAGATTTTTTTCTTTTCATTGATCTTTGTCGAGTTGATCGGTCCACCCGATCTCGAGATATGATAATTTTTCTGCATTAAAATCGACAGCTTAATACATACCGATGAGCAGATTTTTTGAAAACCATAAACGAGCTTTAGACCTTGGTTCCTAAAATTTTAAGATCTTTATGTCAAATTGCAATAATAAAATATCAAATTGCTTTACAAAATGCGTTTAAATTCGCTGGGCAGCATTTTCTGAAAGGAAATTCATTGCAGAGAGAATGGATCTTGAATAGCGTATATAAATATGAATCACACGTTTAAGGAGGTTAGCTACACACGACAATGTTGCCATGTTAAAAGCATAGGAAAATTCGAATGATTAGAATTTAATGAAATTTGGTGAGCATATTCTTTTGGATTAAATATGAATATACAAATTTTTTAAGATTTTTCTTCTACATAGTTTTCGAGTAATTTAACACTAGAGTTTACATCGGTAAGCATAGGATTCTGATATATATAGGTATATCTTTTGCATATTGTAAACTCCAATTATTCGACAACTATGTAGACGAAAAATTTGAAAAAAATTTGTGTCATTGCATTTGATGCTAAAGAATGTTATCACTAAATTTTATTAAATTCTTATCATATTGTCGTATGTAGCCATCCTCCTTAACGTGTTCCTGCGCCCCAGACTGTCATCTCGCTCGAGGATCAGTGTAATTTTTTCAGGCTAATCCTCTCGAATCCTCTCGTAACTAGAGCACATCCGGGACAGAAAATTTTGCAGTAGGCTTTCGATCCACCCGTCCCACAGTCTTGTTCCTCCTTATCTCCGTGCGAAGCTGAATCTTGAAAACAATAATTCGCCAAGAGGCTGGAAAATGGTATTATACTCGTTGAATTGTTTAGCGCTTTATCCGCGAATCAAAATCAACGAAATTCTCAAGTACTTTTCCCTTTTATACAGAAATGTTGTTCGTACGATTGTCGATAAGAATAATTGTCATAGTTTTTTTTTTTATTTCGCAGTTGTTCTCATTAATTACGATTTTGAAAAAGGAAAGGCGCGTCAGGCGTAATAATCGAAAACTCCGTTATTCAACCGCTCACTCTTTCTCCATTTTTTCCATCAGACACTCCACAATTGGCAGGTTTTATCGAAGAGTCTCGGTGAAAGGGTTAAGTTGAAGTTAAGACAGGTAAAGTAGTCTTTCGGTCCGTTACAGTTTTTCGTAAAGTAACTCTCTTAATAACGCTCATGTTTTTTTTTTTTTTTTTTTTTTTTCTTTCTAGTTCTTCTTGTACAAAATACAAGTCGGTAGTTCCGAACTGTGGTCAATTTGAAAACTTTCGTTTCGCGTGTTTCTGGGCTCTCTCTCAGGGCAAGAAACTGTGGTAAACTTATAAAATATCCATCGATATCCATCTATATGTTTTGAGTACACGATTGAGTGAGCCAAAGCGATATAGCGTGTGGAACGAAACGACGACAGAGATCGAGCCAAGTTTTGAGATAGTAAAGTCTTGCTCATGTCTGTTGGGCATCGAGCAGGGGAGATGGAGCTTTTTTTTTTATCTCTCAACAACTTCAACGCTTTTACCAGACGAAAAAACGTTTTTGATCAACGGTTTCGTCGTGTGTGGTCGAAGGCTTGCTCGATGAGGCTTTTGTATCCGACGAAAATCCTCCCTTGCATAAATTATTGATTCACCGTTAAACGAAGCCTCTCTCATACGTTAACTGCCAATACGCATGCACGCACGAACACACACACAAACACACACCGAGAGTTTCATGGGGCTTACGATATAAATTGATAATTACCGGAGAAGTCAACGGAGCGTCGACTCGTTTATCACATACGAATCTGCGATAAGCGGGAGCTACTTTGTGGCCGCAAAGTGCCTCGTCACTGTCATCGCTCTGCGCTAATATCAATCGACTTTGTTCCTATACCCTCCACTCGAATTCGTTCTCTGTAAAATACGAATAAAAAAATAGCCCCCGCACATAAGAAAGGGTGAATTCACGTGGAAACTGTTTATGGGATAATCTGGCAGAGTGGTTGGTCCATTGACTAAAATCGTTTATCAGTTTACTTTCGTCGCTATCCAAACACAAAGCGGATTATTATTTGGCACTAATCAGTTATCATTTGAGTAGAGTGTTCCCCGACTGAGGTTAGCTCATGCGGAGATGAGACTCGCTACGAATGGCCATTGAAATACGCGTTTTAACTTTTTTAGCCGATTTTCCTTGTACGTCTTAATGAAAAACGATCAGAAAACAGAAAAGTTGAAATATTGTTTATTTCTTGGAAGCCTGACACTTTTTTGTTGGACTTCCAATTCGGGAAGAATGAAAAAAATTTTTTAAACACTCGGGTTGAATCGGATGTACGAAAAATGAAAATAAAGTTTTCTTTGGATCGAGCTAAGAATTTGAAGTTCGAATTTGAAACTTTTTTTTTTGGTAATCACCGAATCAGTGACTTTGAACAAACGTAGGTCGGTTTCCGGGCGGTTTTACTGCCGTACGTAACCATAGAAACGATAGAAGAGTTGCTCGCAAAGAGATTCACCCACGATACTTAAGGAAGATGTAACAAAAGCGATTTTTTTTAGCGACTGGCATGCAGTGCGTTAAGTGATGATACGTGCTCGGGTGAGCAGTTTCCCCAGAGATTTAATCGCCTTGCTGGAGAGAAGAGAGCAGCACTCGAATGAGTACGCAGGAAGAAAAGGGTATTGGGAAAGCGTTGACGCGAGGCGTTGCAAGAATTATTAGCCCGCGGTGCGAAGAGGAAACACGAAGAAGAATGTCAAGGAGTTTAATGAAGATGAGGATCCTAGGATCGAAAGGATGGCACAGGAGAACGAGAGACGAGGAAATGGACGTTGATAACAGCGGTGTGACCGATTGATATCGAAAAAATCAAGTGCAAGATGCTGATTTTGATCACCCTCATCATGAGCATGATCCGCTGATGGAGTAGAATAACTTCGACGTCTAGAGAAAACGTTTTTATTTACTTTCGATTTCCTGTTCCATGCGGAATATTTAATACTCTATTAAATGCTACGAAGACTGTTTTGTCTGGTGAATTCCGGTGTAGCTGGTGATGCTGGGCGCGGTCCGGAGCCAAAATCGATTTTGGAAAGACAGAGGGGGAAGGGAGAGCGGGAAGAGTCGTTAAAGCGGTTGCAAGCGAGATAGGTAGCTTCGTAGATGGAGAAAGATGAAGATACGGATTACGAGATACGATGCCTTGGCCAGGGCCACATCCGATCTTCCATCAGTAGGGACCAGCGTCCCTCTTCTCTTTCTCCTTCTCGTGCTTAGGGTGAAAAAAAAAACTCCCGAGTGAAATAGCTAGTCTCGAAATGAAGGGAGGAATATAGAGGGAGAGAGTTTTGCGAGACTGCTTGTGGAACAGGACATCACCGGGAGCAACCCCAGAGGGAGTTGGAGGCTGATTCGATACAGCTATCGGGGACGTCCCAGTCCCAATATTCCTCAGCTTCGAATGTGTCGATAGATATAATCTTTCGATCGAGTTACTCAAATTCGCGCTATCGTGCCTAGACGATTATCGATCACTCGATCATTTGATATTTTCGGTGCAGCACTCCACAACTCTTGTCAATGATGCCTGCTCATGTGCACTTTTGGCAATGGCTTCTAACGACTTCGTTTAACTTGCAGAATTATTTTGGGCTGGAAACTGTATCTATTTGTATATGTTCGATTCCTTCTTAGTTGATCAATCTAATTGCATCTTCCGCTAAACACACTCGATTCGAATCAAGTATTTCTAAAATCAAAGTTCGAAAAAAAAATAATGGGATTACTGAAGACTCCATTTGGGAGTAGTGCGAGCTCTCGGAAGTTAGTTCCATTAAGGAGGGTGGCTACATACGACGATATGATAAGAATTTAATAAAATTTAGTGATAACATTCTTTAGCGTCAAATGCAATGACACAATTTTTTTCAAATTTTTCGTCTACATAGTTGTCGAATAATTGGAGTTTACAATATGCAAAAGATATACCTATATATATCAGAATCCTATGCTTACGGATGTAAACTCTAGTGTTAAATTACTCGAAAACTATGTTGAAGAAAAATCTTAAAAAATTTGTATATTTATATTTAATCCAAAAGAATATGCTCATCAAATTTCATTAAATTCTAATCATTTCGAATTTTCTTATGCTTTTAACATGGCAACATTGTTGTGTGTAGCCGATCTCCTTAATCGAAGAGTTCTTTTCAAAGGTTTGGATTCTATGTGCTGTCACTCGAATCTGACAATGATTTGAAGAACCGTGAAGATGAGTTTGAAAAACGAGCCGAAGTTCAGAATTTTTATTTATCTTGCTATCAACTTTTTTTGCTTTCAAAGCTGCATATATTTTGTAAATTAGATAAAAAAAATTTTAAACAAAAAAAAATATGGCAAATAAAAGGAAAATGTGACCTTAATATACTTGATATCTGAGGATATTATATCTCTAGGATATTCTGCTTAATATTCTGCGGAATATTCTGTTGAAGGACATTTTTTTTTTTTTTTTTTAAGTTTAAGTTTAAGTTTAAGGAAATAATAATCTGCGGAATATTCTGTTTAAGGACATTTTGACTAATGTGATTAAAAATACGTTTCGTGTCCTTGTTCATGGTACGTTGGACAAGTGAAGCGTATATTGAATCTCATTATTTCTCTTTTTTTTTTCTCGTTCGATTATCTTTCCAGTTGAACGAGTACAATCATACCGCAGTACAACTTATTTTCGTGATGAATTTGAAGAATTGAAAAATAAATAAATAACCACTCGAACTTCATCGATTGACACACAAAAAGTGGCGCTTTTTTTTCTCTTGGCGTAGATAGGGGAAGAGAGAAGGGGGCGGAGGGCATTATCGGGATTACCTTAACGTTTGAGAGTCATGCAAAATATGAAATAAACGTCTGGTTACTTTTCACACTCGCAATGTGCGAAGGAGGACACTTGGCATACTTCGTTAATGTGCATAAGATTCATTATCTTTTCGGTTCATTAAACTGTTAAAGGTGCTCTAGAAATTCACTCCTGATTTCTCTCAACTCTGCTCAACGATATCTGATTGATTAACGCTTCGCATGGCTAACCTTGATTCCATCGAGATCGAGAATAATAAAAAAAAAAAAAAATGGTTTCTTTTGTTATGACAACTTTGTTCATGCGGTACTGATGAAAATCATTTTTTTTTTCCTTCAAAATACGCGACATATTTATATGCAAAAATAATATTTTTATTATGAGAAAAATTCTAATTGCATCTGCCTCACAATTACTTGAAAAAACAATTGACAACGAAAAATTTTCGATAAATGATCTGATGATCAGCGATAGCGATTGGTGTGTGGTCGGCATGAGGATTAAACGATTTTTGAAACGCTGCAATTACTTGGGACAAACTCAGTATTGAAATTATGCGACAGTTGCAGCTCGAATAAAAACTGAATTGGGTCTCCCAATGCTGTTTCCAGCTGAACCAAAAGTGACCTCGCACGAGACGAGATCTGGGTCGCAGAGATAAAGAATCGGTTCTCTTATTCTAATAAATTCAAACCAAAATTTGAGTCTTCGAGATCGAAATTCGGGGTCTCTACAACCACAATTTGTCTACCAATTTTCAAATCGTTTCAAACTTTTTTCAAATTTTAGGTATCAACGTTTCGAACGAATTATTTTTTCGCTCGTTACAAATGCCTCAAACGTATTTCTTCAACGTTTCTCCCGAAAGTGCGATTTTCGATTAACTCATAAGCCTCATATAAGCCTCAGGCCAGAGGACGACAGAGCTGTCAATGTATTTGTCACGAGACTCTACCGATTCTCTTGATGGGACATGTGCAATTGCTCGCCTTCGGCGTTGTCGTAGTGCAACTCACATTTGGTTTTCTCATGTGTAGCATATGAATGACTGTCAATCAATTTTGTCCTTCACGGTCTGTACTCTTGGTAATATTTTTTCAATTTTTTAACTTCTGGGTGTCACAGCTTTTGAAAAAAATCAAAATTGCCGATTGAGAAGTGATCTGTTTGACAAAAATCAACAGCTAGATGATTTTTTTTCAGGATATAAAGTCACGCGGGATTATCGTGATAGTCGAAACGATGGTATGGGCATCGTTAACGAGCTAATTCGGTCACGCTCCGTGACATAGTACGTTTGGGTGAATGCAGGAAGAGAATAGCGAGAGTAGGCTTGAAAGCAGGGTTGATACAAATGGATACCTACGGAGGGCTCTGGCTGCGCCAACAAGCTCGACCGGTGTAATTTAGCCACGTTTTAGGGCCACGGGTCAATCGTAAAGTTCTCGGTGCAGCCCATAAAATCACCTCTTTCCAGTGGGACTCTGGGTGAAGTTGGATCAGAGGGTTCCCTTAGTCAATCGTCGATTGTACTGCGGCCGATAGTAGAGTTTAACTTTCCATACATCACACACAGGGCCAAGCTGTATTGAAATTTCTCTCAGTGGGCTTCAAATATTTACTCACAAAATACAAAAAATATATCGAATTACGGATGCTCCCTGATAAATACGATCTTCGTTGCTCCGAGTCTGCCTGACTCGTTTTTTTTGGTACTGTCACTTTTAGCAAAATTTTAAGGGGTGCAAACGCCGACTGTACGAAGTCACTAAAGGGTTGCTCTTTCTCTCGTGTGAAACATTTTCAGAAAACCCACTATCACGGACAAACTAATCCCCAGGGTTAATCACCTGCGGATTCTTTCTTCACCCTAACTACTTTAATTCATTTTTTACGGATCCGTAGATACAATTCGCTCTATTTTTAGTGCGCAGAGCTTGAAGCGGAGCCGGTATGAAGTTATGCGAGTCGTCGGCGTGTCGAAAAAGTTTTACTATAGATTAAGGAGTTTCGGTACAGGCGATACAATGTTGCCATGCTAAACCATGTTAAAAACACAAAAAGTTAAGAATTTTATGAAATTTGGTGAACATATTCTTTAGTGCCAAATTTGACAATAGAAATTTTTTCAGATTTTTCTTCTACACAGTTGTCGAGTAATTGAAGAGTAAAGTTCACGTGTATAACCATAGCCTTTATATATATATCTAGGTATACACTCCCAGGCCTAAGAAATCTGCTTTAATGCATAATTACTCGATAACTAAGTACACTGAGAAAAAAAAGTTATTGGAACAACAAAATCTCTCATTACGGAGTGCTAATAAAATATATGATCATCATAATGTCATAAACCATTGAACGAACACATTAATTTTTCATCAGACTTCACGATCATTCTGCCAAAGAAATGCGCATTTCAATTGACAAAACTCTTCCAATAAAATCAATTTGTATTGAATCAACCATTTTTTTTCTCTGTGTAGAAGAAAATTTTGAAAAAATTTGTGTTTTCGTACTTGATGTTGAAGAACATTATCACCAAATTTGATTAATTTCTTAACATTTTGTCTTTTGTATCGAAACTCCTTAAGCAATAGTGGTCTAAGCTCTAGATGAGACAGTCTATCAGACAAAGACCTTTTTGTTTCCTACGGAATGCAATTGTTCTATGAAATTCTGGCAGAATTTCCCCAAAATACTGTGTGCAATGGCGCGGTCGAAAATTCCGACTTCACGAAGATTGTCCCGTTGGGACAATCTCTCCGGGCATAAAGAATCGGTATTTAATGATACAAAGAACATCGACGTAGTGCATATGCAGTCCATCGAATCAAGCAACATTCGATGGAACATTAATCAATTGCGTTTGTATCGATGCATGACATCTCAATTCGACTTGCCCTCGCCCTATGATCAGGGACACTTCCGAAAATCATCTTCTCGACTGAGGACCTGCGAAGGGATATTAATCTCTGAATAAAGTGACTTTGCAAGTAGCATTGCGACATCTGAATCACTCTCGTCAGGAACAAGGAAACCGGATGAAGATAACTTATAAATATTCATGAATTCGACGTAACTGTACGGCATCGGTTATCGTCGAGGTGTACCTATGACGAGAATAAAAATAACTACTCAATTTGAAGTGTTGTTTCAGAGATTACGATGCCTCGGTGATGAATAAATAATTCGAGTCGTCCTACCGAGCTTCAACGTCGCCAAGTTTAAACACAGCTGGTGCGATAAATCGCGTTGCATTTAACCAAAACAGAAAATTATTTTTTCCTCCTTCTTCCCAAACGGTGTTGATTTCGTTTGTTTGAGGAATAGGCTTAAATATGAAATCTCAATAACTTTCTTTCCTCATCAATTCTTTTCAATGACTCTTGTTCTTGATATTGACATGTGCATTTGTCTAGTTTCGAAATATTAGAAACTTGAAAGCTTCTTTCGAGAATGTTTTTATCGAGGTAATAAATAATCGTTGTTCCGGACTGAGAGTAAGGTTTATGTTAATATTGAAATTATCATTTCCTTTCTTTTTGATGTTTCGATTCCGAGGAATCAGGTTCTAGAAGGTTAGTTTGAAGAAAGTATAATTTCATAAAAGCTCCCTGGAGTCTCTTCTCTGGCGAATAAGGTTCTCAAGGACACCGAGCAGGCACTTGTTTTCAGTTTGACAGTGAAAACAAAATGAGTTGTTTTTTGCTCCTACTCCATGGATTTATTTCGGCGGTGGGACGTTGCACTTACTTTTGACTTTTCAAAAGAGTGGGGATCCCTCGGATTCGTCAAGACGAAGAGACTTCAGTCTGAATATATAAACAGGCTATTTCATTCTGAACATCATAAACGGTCAAAGAAGTTAATCGAGCAAAAGATATGTCCGGGCTAAAGAGGATTTTTGTACTCCTGACATTGGCTGTTGTTGTCAATGGTAAGTTCATCAAATGTGTGTTCAGCTTCTTAGTAATCCGTACTAGCTAGAACCATTAATTTGACTTCGATGTTCCATTTTTCCTGTTACAGTCGTGATTGCTCGATCGGCCAAAAAAATCATTGGAGGTACTGTGGCAAAACCCGGCGAATTTCCTTATCAAGTTTCGCTGAGATTGAGGAACAAGCACATGTGCGGAGGAGCAATAATCGATGAGCGTCATGTTATTACCGCGGCCCATTGCATCGTTGGTGTCGTCAAAGAACCCTTTAATAATTTCACCGTTATGACCGGGACGAATTTGAATTCTGGCGGTCAAATTCACGCCGTTAAAGCAGTCTTTACGCATGCAGAATACGTTCCCTTCGACGGTCACGATATCGCTATTATTGAGGTAACTTGAACCTGTGAGGTGACTCGACAGACTGTTAAATCGAGTCGAAAGATTTTCTAACAAATGCTTGTTTCCTTTCGATAGTTAACGGAAGACATGAAGTTCGACGAACTTCAGAATAAAATTAATTTACCAACTAACGAGACCGAAACCGGCGTCGCCGCGATTGCTACGGGATGGGGTTTAGAAAATATTCGTTATCACAAGACATCTGAGAAACTCATGAAAGTCACACTTCATACACTCGACTACCGTGTGTGCCTGGCTTTCGCCAATAATTTCAAAATATCATTTCACCAAATCTGTACCCACAACGCTCCTGGACAGGGTGTCTGCATGGTAAGTTTTGATACTCGAATTAATTCTATCGATCAACCTCGAATGTGCGTTGAATCAAGGGACTCTGTAGAGTCTCGGGACAAGGACATTGACAGCCCCGTCATCTGCTGGTCCGACGTAAAATTGGAATGTCATTTTGTTCAATCACAAAGCCCAGGAGCCATTTCGCAACTTGAAAATTGAACTTTCAGCTAATTAAGGAGTTTCGGTACAAAAGGCAAAATGTTAAGAAATTAATGAAATTTGGTGATAATGTTCTTCAACATCAAGTACGAAAACACAAATTTTTTCAAAATTTTCTTCTACTTAGTTATCGAGTAATTATGCATTAAAGCAGATTTCTTATGACCGAAGTGTATACCTATATATATGGAAACGCTATGCTTATACACGTCAACTTTAGTCTTCAATTACTCGATAACTGTGTAGAAGAAAAATCTGAAAAAATTGTATTGTCAAATTTGGCACTAAAGAATATGTTCACCAAATTTGATAAAATTCTTAACTTTTTGAAATTTTGTTGTGTTTTTAACATGGTTTAGCATGGCAACATTGTATCGCCTGTACCGAAACTCCTTAAGATATTTTCTTTCGATTTAATAAACGTTTTCGTGCGATTGGTTTTCGCGATTGCTCTTTGGGGTGCCAACTAATTGACGTTTTAATTGAGAATGAATTTATTACACAGAAACCCTTGTCACATGTGATTCTTTGTATTTTTCAGGGTGATAGCGGTGGTCCACTTGCGCATGAAAACGAATTGATCGGCATCGTTTCTTACGGTGTACCATGTGCTCGGGGATTCCCCGATATTTATACTAATGTTTATCAGCATCTTGACTGGATCAAGAAAAATACCGCCACTTCTTAGGTGTCTCGAGACATGTCTAATGTAGACTGATTAATTTAAGTTTTACGTTGCTGCTGACGAGCTTAGGATTTCGAATCCAATGACGGAAGACTACACGGATTGAATTAAATTTCCATTATGAATGCGCAGTCATGGGGGCCCATAACGGATCCAAAAGACTGATGGTATTCTCCGTACGATTCGTCAACCAGCCTATACAGTTTGACTGATTCGACTTCAACGAATGCGGGTCGTCGATGCTGGTGGAGCACAGTGAAAACGTACTTAGGAAATTATTTAAATTATTCAACGAAAAATAATAAAAAATTATCGAAAAAATTACGAGTATGTCCAAGTTCTACGTTCATTTAAACATTCCATATTCTCCACACAACCCTTTATGTACTCTGCTGCTCTTGGCGAATATCCTCGCCGGTTACGAGTAAAATCTTGCTGTGCAAGTGTCGCAAGCCTCGGTGCATCCTGCGTTTATCTACGATTGTCATATTCTCGAGGGGATTTTTCATATTCTTCATTTTTTTAATTGATCCAGATGCCACCGTAGGGCTCGTGAAAAAATATTGTACTCATGAAAATCTTTTTATGTGATTTTCTCGTCACTCTTGCGTTGTAAATGCGATCACAAATAGTTGCAATTGTATGCAGTCATCGAGCCAAAGATTCTTGTTACGTAAATGCTAATTTACAAATGCGGTATGATTCAATCTCGTCTTTTCAACTTTTCGGTTGTCTTAATCAATCGTTTTCATCTGTATATGGGATCTCTCGAAGCATACAACCATAAGAGTGCAGAAATTCAGAGTTGGATACAAGTTCAATGATGGAAGATACCCGTTCAGTTCAGTGACAAAATATTTATACCAAGCGACCGAAGGGCCGGGTGATTCTTCCACTTTTTTCGACTTAGTTAAACCAACTCAAACTCTTGTCACCATCAGACATTTGATCTTTTTTATAGTCAACAGTGGTTCGCTCCAGCTAGGCTCTGTCTTTCACTTTCTCCTGAAAATCGTCCATTTCTGCTTTTGGTTTTAAATGAGATGATAGATTTCGTTTCTCCAGCCTTTTTTCCCATCTCCATTCGTCCAGTCGCCATTAGACGGTATTTAGTTTGTTTTGAAGAGAGAAGGATCCAATGTCATGTCTTTACCGACCGATTCGGACCACTGCATCAATGGTAAAAGTTATGACGATTGTATATGCCTCGAGAGAAAGATCACCCGTTCAAAGAGGGCACTTGTGGGTGCCAAGAATTTTGTGAAATCACTTCTTTGGTGAGCTCGGAGTTTTCCGAGTTAGTAAGATTTCATCTTTAAAAGGTGTAGGGAGGTGGCATTTATTTTGTTTTGTAGACACGACTCCTTGGTGCTGTATTTTCTAAAATAATCTGCTTTATATCGAAAAACACTTGAGCAATATTCGTGGTTCGTGGTAACATTGTATCAGCTGTTTTATAATTAAATATCTATTTCTAAATGTAAACTGATGTTTGGGGATCGACTCATTTTCATTGTGTACAGAGTACACGAGTGTCTTGCCATTGGTGTGTAAACTTATTTTCTCAGTGCTTGGCGCATCAATTTTCTTATTAATACTCGGCGTCAAGACGCTGTCGGGTCTCTAGATATTTATTTTTATCGGAGTACTGATCCCATGAACGATTTTCGAAATTGACAAAAATTGGAATTTTAACGTTAATGATGTTCGAATTTGCAATAAATGGACGCTGTCATTCGGTGAACTGGTGAAAGGGTTCGACCAAAATCCTGCTCTCTTCCTGTCCGCATCTCGGAAGCCCTTAAAATGTACTACCGTTAAAACGACTTCGAGTGAAATGGGTACGAATAGAAAGAAATAGGATTTGATAATTGTTGATAAAAGATTCGATCCAGACGGGCATTTACCTCATTCTCCGATAACTCGTAACCTTACAGCACGAGTAAACACACGAAGAATAATAAAAACAACCGGTTGCGCATGTAAAGTCGATGGAATGAGAGGAAAAAGTTTTATCAATGAAGGAATTATAACGTTTCTCTTAAGTCTCACAATCGTCGAAGTTAAATACAGCTGCGCGGCGTTAAGAAAACACATAATCATGAAAACAGGAACATTTTATTTTGGCAGAGCGAGGCTTATCGCATAGCATGAAGAATTGTGGAAGCTGTATTTTTGAATCAAATATGAAAAAAAATTATTGTTCTTTTATTAAATCAGTTTAGTAATCAAACAATTAATTATAACTCTGATCAAGACGAGTTGATTGGTATATAAACATAAAGAATTCGTTTCGAAAATCATAACCAAAAGATTATTCGACCGAAGTGAAACATGCTTGGAGCTCATCAATTGATTGTTCTGATGACAGTGGCGATTATCGCCGGTGGTAAGTATATCAAGAGCTACAAATGATCTGCTCGTTGATAAGGTCATCATTCTAATAGATTAAAATTGTCCAATCTCTAGTAAGCGATGCTCGATCGCCACAAAGGATCAGAGGCGGTAAGGAGGCGGCGAAAGATGAATTTCCGTATCAGGTTTCAATCAGAATACGTGGTCAACATATTTGCGGTGGAGCGATACTCGACGAGAAACATATAATCACCGCGGCTCATTGTGTTGACGGTTCTACAGAGAAAAATACGCAGCTTCGAGTTGCTACTGGTTCTACCTTCAGTTTTGGAGGTCAAACGCACGTCATTGAATCGGTCGTTGCTCACGAAAAGTATAACACGTCCGAAGCATCTTCTCCCGATGACATCGCCATCATAAAGGTAATTTTGAGCTGGCTAGGATCAACGATCACAGTCGTTCGATGTTAATTAACAGAATAGCGAATGAATCTGAACGCGATACAAATTCGATGGATAATCGGAGACTCTAAATTCATACGTTTTCATCGTTAATTCCAGCTGAAGAGTTCACTGGAGTTTGGAAATAAAGTGAACAAAATTGCATTACCGATAAAAGATACGATCGAAGAAGTTGAAGCTGTTGCAACAGGATGGGGTTTGGAATCTTCGTCACAACGATGGGCTACCAGCAAGCTTATGAAAATTAACCTCAAAACACTTGGTTTTGAAAAGTGTCAGAAGCACTTCAGGAAAGCTACCTTGATGCCTCATCAGATCTGTACGTTCGGTGGTATGGGAAATGGTGTTTGTCAGGTGAGCTTTGCCCAAAGTTTCTGATAACGGAACTCTTTTATTAAGCTACTCGAACATAAGCAGGCTTGCCTGTGCAGAAAAATAATGAAACTACGAATGCGTGAGAAGCTTGAGCTAAAAAAATATTTTTAATTTTTCAGGGTGATAGTGGTGGTCCTCTTGTTTACGAAAATGTACTGATCGGCATTGTTTCCTACGGGATCCCTTGCGGTATCGGATACCCGGATGTCTACACAAACGTTTTTCATTACCTTGGATGGATCAAAGAAACGTTGGCTAAAATGTGATCTCATATTTATTTGTTTATTGTTGACACGCTACTCAATTCGCAGTTAGCCATGCTAAATGACTGTTTTAAGATATATTTATTTATTGAAAAATCTGAGTTGTAAATCATGAAAAATCCGGCACTCGCGACAGTCGGCTTCGTTCAATAAAATCTACGCTCTTTGATAATAAAGGTTTAATTTTCTTCCTCGTCTCCTGGAGGATAGAACGAGAATGAAAAAATAAGCATGAAAAGTTTTTTTCACTTTCGTTCTTATTCGTCGCTAGATCTGCCTGTTTTGAAGCTACTTTTTCGCAGTGAACTAGTTTCATCGAAAGATGATTAAAGCTTTATGCATCGGAGGTCTTGACTGATTCAATAATATTTCCAGTTTTTAATCAACAAAAAGGCATTTGAAATTAAATCATTTCGAATAAGATTTTCAACCTCCGAGAGATCTACAATTGAAGAAAAATAAACGGAAACGTACTGTACTAAAGAATAAGAGGGAGACACTCATGGCGTATGACAGCACGGATATTTGATGCAATATGAAGAGCCGCGAGGAATAAAAGTTAAAGGAAATGGAAAAAGTCGTAATTGAAGGAGTGTAATATGAAAGAAACCCGATTAGATAATTACTCGCGAGTCTACACGCCCCCGACCTGATTCATTTCAAGACCCAATATTATGGGTTCAATGTAACATCTGCATCGCTTCAAATTCTGATGGAATAATTATGGATTCCGTGACAGATGCCAGGATCGAGCGATGGCATACGCAGCGCCAGGTGCCAAAAAAGCAAACTAAAATTCTATTCTACCGGATTTCGTCGCGGATTTTATGATTACGCGAATATAAAAAAATATCAAAAAATCTGGTTTAATTACCCGGTTCCGGCTGTGCTCCCATTTCGGAGATCAGATATCTCTTATCAACACAATAAATTAAGAAAAATACAAGGCGCTTTACTCCCGCCATGACAGCTTTTTCGCCAGTCACAATAATTATTTTATTACAAATTGTACACACATTCGCCACAACTGGAGAGACCAGAGCCGGATTCACGCCACTTCCTTGCACATTACGAAATTTATTTATCGCGATTTCAATAAAAACTCACGGAAAAATCCGGTAGAATACACACGAGGCGTCTGACGTGTGTCAGCGACTATATTTATACTATAAATAGATATATTTTACTATGAGAGGCGCCACCGTCGATTTTGAGTTGGTCACGTGAGCTCGATGACTCTTAAATATTTAAGTAAAATAATAAAATGGAAAAGTTTTTGTTTCCGGGAAGCAGAACTGTAACGTAAAAAGTATCCATCTCCAATGTGATGTTGAAGATGGTGGATGAGAGTAGGAGTTTCACCGTTTGCTGATGGACATTGAGCTACAATGAAGGAAAAAAGGTCCTGACGACAAGAATATCGGGTGAAGAAAGGGTGCGATGAGGGATGATGTGAGCGGATCTACGAAACGTGGTGGATGTCACTCGTGTGGTGGAAATAAGAGAAAACAAAATGATCTAAGGGAGTCGAAACGTGTTCTTTTGTGCATTTATCTTCGCTGTATATGTCTTGTCGTCTTTTGTTCCTCAGAGTGGAAGGAATCGCAGTAATCGATCAATAAGACAACTCGCAAGTCGTTGTTTTCGAGTATTTCCTTTGCGCCCACCTTCCCAATCTTTCTTCACGTGAAATACGCATTTAAAATCCCCTTTGACTAATTTTGAAATCGAATTATGAAATCCTAAGTATGCTACGTAGTGCCAGGCTATTCAGATTCGATCAACGTAATGAACGTGTCAAGTCCAAACAGAGGCTTCTTTCAGGGTTCTGTACAGATACCTCGTAATTACATCATGGTTCGTCTTTTCATCGATCTTTTGCAGAAGTATATTCAGCACAGTTCTCAAAACGCCTGGCAAAAAGTTCTTAATCAGTTCTTCGAAGAACTTCTAAATAAATGTTAATCTCGTAATTAGCTTCTAAAAAACAGTGGTTCAGACTTTGAAACTCACGTTCTAAAGAATATTCAACTTACATAATATGATATGAATGAAAATGTTACAAATGTCAAAATAATAAATCTATAAACCTTGTAAAGCTTGAGAAAATACAAAATAAAAAAAACATTAAGAATCGAACTGATTCAAAAAATTTTTATTTCTATCATTTACATTAAATCGAAACTAAGAACCTGTACAGAAATTGGGTTGCTTGAGATTTAACCAAAATTCTCAAAAAATTGATTATACCAAAAGCCGATACAGTAGAGATTTACTACACGAAATGTTTTCATCCAGGTAAAAATGAATATGAATTTACAGGTCAGAATCTTGGACTTGACCTGATCATCCTTAAGGAGATTCGCTACACACAACAATGTTGCCATGTTAAAAGCATAGGAAAATTCGAAATGATTAGAATTTAATGAAATTTAGTGAGCATATTCTCTTGGATTAAATATGAATACACAAATTTTTTAAGATTTTTCTTCTACATAGTTTTCGAGTAATTTAACACTAGAGTTTACATCCGTAAGCATAGGATTCTGATATATATAGGTATATCTTTTGCATATTGTAAACTCCAATTATTCGACAACTATGTGGACGAAAAATTTGAAAAAAATTGTGTCATTGCATTCGATGCTAAAGAATGTTATCACTAAATTTTATTAAATTCTTATCATATTGTCGTATGTAGCCACCCTCCTTAATTCCTTATAGGCCATCGTAATATCGGTTTATACCTTCTTGAATCGAAATACTTGTAACGCCAATGTTACACCATACCGCGAAGGTTTATTGCGATAAAATTTGTATACTTTTATGAGTTCGAAAGAGCTATTTGAGCAATTCTACGTTGTCAAAATCACGTTGGTCGACTTCATTCTATCGGTATAAATTGAAACAAGGGAACCCTTGATATGCTCCAGGGCCATGATGATGAAAAATATGTTTGTCCGATAATATCTGCGAATCCACCCTGATCCTCGAATCGCTGGGATATCCACGAAATCTCGAAATATCACGTATCAACGTACGTATATCGAGTTAAGTGAACTAGGGAGCGTCAACGATTCTAGAACTGGCTTGTTTTTACAATAAAACACAAAATAAGAGATGATAATAATTCCTTATTCAACAATATATAAAAGCCTTCCTAGTCGCCATAACAGACTTTGGGGTGAGAACGGAGTAGTTACAGGAAAGGTTCGCCGAGAGCGAAACGATGAAGTTCGCGTGTAAGGAAAATTCCCGAATGCAAAAGCACAGCAGGACGATCGAGACGGTTGATGTGAGCGAGGACATAGTTTGGGATTGAAAGCGATACGCTTTCAGGGATGCATGAGCATGGACGAGATGATTTGTGGACGAGGAAATCCGTGGTTGTAGCCTAAACTATCGGAAGCGTGTAATCAGAGGACTTGGCGGATTAGTGGTCGGGATTAAATTCACGGTTGCATTACCCTACCGATGTACAGTCGAACCTCGCATATTATCCGGCAACTATTGCTGGATTGATCAGAAAAAAAGTCCTGGGACACTTCCATTTTAGAAGATCCGCATAGTTCCTATAATTCGATACTACTTCGTATAGATCTTTAGGATGGAGAGAAGTCACCCGAGTTCCCACGTCATGGAGGTGCTATATCTGACTGTCGAGTCAATTCGAAGCTGAAAGATTCTCCATAAATGTTATAAAAACAATCATTCGATTGATCCATTAGGCCATCATGATTTTATTCGCTTCGTTATTCTCGTTTGTTAAGTTACTTCAATCCAAACACGATAAAAACAAACAATTTTTCGAATAAATCATTGGGATATATTAATTGGTTCCTTCGTTTCATTGAACTCGTTTGTCTTTGGGCTAATTCATGAATCGTTACTTTTATGCCGCTCTTTCTGGAAACATTTTTCATTTTGGTGTAATCGAATGGAGTATGATTGGTCCTGGGGTCGGGAGGTTGGTTCATCGATTCGTTGAATTCTCCGCTTTCTTTGAATTATTTTATTTTATTTATTTTATTTACTTTATTTATTTTATTTATTTTATTTTTTTTATTTGTTTTATTTATTTTATTTGTTTTATTTGTTTTATTTATTTTATTAATTTTATTTATTATGTGAAAGTAACCTTTCTGGTTACTAATTTAAATCTAAATCTTTTCGTTTTTTTGTAGGCATTTCACATTATTTATTCAATATTTAAGTTCGATTTAGAGCCATTGAATGAATAAAATAAATATAAAAACTATTCAAACTCCTAGTGACCCCCCCCCTCCTCCGCTCTTCTCGCCATTGGTTACAACAGAATAATTACGTGATCAAATGGCAATCAGAAATTTTTACATCCCAACTGGTCCGTATCACTTAGGAACGACACTCTGGATTTCCATGAGTTTACTTCTGAACGTGTTTTTTAAAAACTTTTTCTGCATGCCCTAGGATCCCGGATCTTTCGTTTCTTTTGGCAGATGCTTTACCATCTTCGTTCTTTGTCTTCATGCTTCTCGCCCGCGCCTCGTGTGAAAAACTCGGTGCGAGTTGCAAACTTTTGTAATCGTTGGAAGGCCTTTTGCCCCATCCGCTCGTTTCTTAGCTCGTGCGATGCCATCAGGCACCGGGTGAAGAAGTAGAAACGGAGCAGAATCTTCATTCACTCCTCTCTGGCTATCGCGAGAAAACCTTATATCGCCACCGTACCTAAACGCCCTCAAGCTCTTACTAAAGCCACGAGAGGAAGGAGTACGAAAAGTAAATTTATGGTATTCGAGTGAGGATAAAAGCTCCCTACTCTCTACCTTCTAGCCCTTACGCCTCCCCGAGCATCAACAGCAGGCGGTTCTTAAAAATTAAACTCTACCTTCTCGTACGCGCTATTCGAGCATCGAAACGATTTAGCCACTTGTGTTTTTTTTTCTTCCGCAGCAAAATAGAAATCTTTCATTTAAACATACAATCGATGTGTCTTTATCTAAAGAAAAAATTCTATCCAGAAAACAATTCATGCGATAGAAATTTTTAATGAAAAACCATTCATTTTATCACAGTTGACGAAATCACGAATAGACGAAAAATGAATGAAAATCTACTGAAACGTTTATGACCAAGTACTTGGGATTTCATGATATTTAAGGAGTTTCCTGCGATACAATGTTGCCATACTAAACCACGTTAAAAACACAAAAAATTTCAAAAAGTTAAGAATTTTATAAAATTTAGTGAATATATTCGTTTAGTGCCAAATTTGACAATACAAATTTTTTCAGATTTTTCTTCTACACAGTTATCGAGTAATTGAGGACTAAAGTTTACGTGTATAAGCATAGCGTTTCCATATATATAGGTATACACTTCGGGCATAAGAAATCTGCTCTAATGCATAATTACTCGATAACTAAGTAGAAGAAAATTTTGAAAAAATTTGTGTTTTCGTACTTGATGTTGAAGAACATTATCACCAAATTTCATTAATTTCTTAACATTTTGCCTTTTGTACCGCGAAACTCCTTAATAGAATCTCCAAATTATTTTGTTGGAACGGCATTCCTCTGATTAGTGCTTTATCACAATGGATTCTCCAATCAATATTTTATAACAAAGAGTTATTATTTCATCATACAGAATTACTAGAAAATACAGTGAAGAGCAATCGCGGTGGCTCGATGCTGGTATCGAAGAACAAAAAACTCGTAACAGCCTGGTCCGAGTTTGAACGCTGCCGCACTTGTATTCGCAGTACATTTGATTGGTAACAATTGGATTAAAATTCACCATAATGTGCTGAGCATACGTGGACAGAGTACTTGTCCGTTGATCGGAGTGGTTTTGGAAATTTGTTGTGAAGATAAAAGCACATTTTTAGCTTAACTGGTCGAATAATATGATTTTATGTTAAAAGCAAATTTTTCAACCACTCCGATTATTTGAATTCCTTCATGCAGATCCGAATCTCTCATCCGTCGTTGAAAAGGAATTAATCGATGACCGCTGTTACACGGTAGGCTGATTCTGATTTTGTAAAACCAGCTGTAGCGATGAGCGGTGTTGAAGGGTGTGTAAATGGTAGGCAAATTAGTTTTTCCGGGTGTCCGGTACGGTTTACATGGAGTTGAGCACCGGTTTTTACCCCATCGATGACTGATGATTTCTAGATGAAACATTGTGTGCGGTTTGGTGGCGCGAGGAGATCGACGAAGATGGAACTATTCGGATGGACAAGAACGTGATATTCGAGCTTCAAATCCTCTTAAATTATATAATTGTCCTGAAAATATTAGACTGAATGGGATATTAAAGCAAAATCGAATTCAGCCGTCCCGGAGACTCCTCCGAGGGCGTGTATAAAAAAATTCGATAATGGAAACCAGGAGCTTACGGTTCCTTATACCCAGTAATATCAGTGAGCCGCGTGTTCTTTCCACCTTTCTGCATCTCGGAGCTTCGAGGTCAGCCCTATCACGGGTCGAGGTAGAGAGTAAATCTGCCAAGATTCTTCCAATAAAAAATCGACCACATCGAGAGGCTTTGGCCATGAACCTTTGTGAATCTTATAGATACTTGTGAGAATCCCAGAAAGAAGCTCAGCTCGCGAACAAAAAAAAAAAAGTGCAACTGACTCCATAAACTTGACTGATGTTCACTCGCGTCAAGTTCATTTCGCCTCAAAAGTCAGAGAATACTCGATGGTGAGCAGGCACATTAATGGAGCGCTTTCACCTCTGGTTAATCCATTTCGACGAATATGTACGAAGCTTTGTTCGGAAAAATCGAACAAAATATCGGTAAACAAAAGTTCCATTATCATCAGAAAAGCTTGATGGAATGCTGAGAGAAATGGATAAAATGAAGAGAATTGAATTTTCGGGTGACTTTTAGTTTTAAAAATACGATGCTCTCTTGTTTCTCGTTGTTGAGGTTAAGCCGCGTATCCAACTTGGCGTAATAATAATGATATTCGTGGCAAAAGCTTCGGGTTGTTCTTTCTACTCGTTTTTGTTTCGGGGGTTATTTATTTTTATGGGGTTTTCTCGCTTTATGTCGCCCAGATATGGTTCTGGCTCTCCGGTTACTGCACATATATACAGCCAATGTAAAAGGGGAGGCCTTGCCACCTTTCCCTTTCGGAGGACAGGACTCACGGGACTCTGCGAAAATGCCCTGCAAGAGTCTTGCGATCGGTGTCCTCTGTAGCTAGTATTTTCATGCGAGAAAGAGAGAACGAGGAAGTAGGGAGAGAGGAAGAGAGAAAAGTTGTATGTTCCGCGCGGAGTTGCGAAGCTCCGTGGAAAGCGAAAACGTATTCGGGAGGAAGCGAGCTGGGAAATCCCCGTGCTCGCTTAATGGCGTTACGGGGTTGCCATGACAACGAGAAACCCCCATGGAATAAGAGAGAAAGATCGAGCGAAAGCTCAACGCGCCGAAGCGTCCTGGCGACCCTGGCGAAAAGCCCATTTATCCTCAAGAAAAAAAAAAAGAAAAAAAAAAAAAAGATACATAAGAACACGAATGTACGGTAGGATACCTCGTTCTGGATAAGCGAATTTTGTTCATTGTCATACATGTATCTACTTATAGTTGCATCATTGTTCGTTTCGCCAACTTTTACAATGATACATTATAGATGACATCGATATGTCACGGGCCATTTGGACATGTGAATTCATCCTATTGTATACCTCATTCCTATTAAATACGCATCCGAATGAAAATGATGGTGGATGGAATATCTGTTCAGCTGGGCATCAACTTATCATGATGATTTTTAACGCGATTAAAAAATCCTTATTCAAATGATACGTCACTAAACTTCTGGTTGACCTCAATAGCGCCCTCTAGACATTCAAGACTCGAGTATAAAGAGAATGGAACAGTCTGAGATACACCCTGTGACTTGGAATTTGTATCAGCAGTACCTGAACACTGTTAATTTTGTTTTTTTTAAATCAAGATTTAGGTTGGTCTGGATTGGCTTCCTAATTAATAGATTTTCCGAGTAAAATGCTTGTATCGTTTCATTGATCTTAGAGGACAGGAAACTCATAGTTTCATTATGGACTCGTCGAAGATCGATAAGGCCAGTGGGGGAGATCAGGGGAACTCTGATGAGACTCGATGTTGCCTAAATGTCACGTCAGTTTTCATCATGCCACAACGAAACAGCCTCAATCTGACGCAGTTTAGGTCGCGCCCGTATATTCATTTTAACTAACGCATAAAGCTATTCCTCCCATCTCTCTCAGTTTGTCACCCTCAAGGCTTGAAGGAATCGACTCACAACACGAAATTACATTTCCGATTATATCAAATTAGCCTGTGGTAACAAACCTCTTTGCAACGTTTATTCACAGTCAACATTGTTGTATCTTAGAATGGCCTGGAGGCATAAGCCCACACGAGTCACTGTAACCGCATCAGGCACAAATATTTTCATCTTTCTCGGATATTCCTATCCACCGACACAATTTACCCTCGTTACTATTCATGTATTCCACACGCCTGAACAACGAGAGATCATCCGAGAGTCCTGGACATTGGATTCCTCGCAAACAGTTCTGTTTTCACATCGGTTATACACAGAACAGAAATAACACAACGTAAATTTGGTATTCCATAGAACCTTGCCGTGAGGTAGTTGAGGTTCTGCTTGATGCACTTATCCAACTTTAATTTTTATGTGCTATGACTTCTGTCTTCAGGAAAAGCTCTGTCAACCCTTTCGTACTATACGTAACCTTTTCCTTGTCACCTATTGACTCTTTCGGCCTGGAGAAAATGAGATTCACGAAGAAGGCACCTTGCAACCTAAGAAATTATGGTGTTATTCCGGGCAAATCGATTTTTCTCATCAGTTGCATCTGATAGGAGCTGTGATCTTGGAACACAAATTTTCATTTCAGTTTATGATGTATCGGTAGTTAGGAGACTTCGATAATCAAATTTTTTCGAAGTTAGAGTAAGCTCTCGAGGGCTTTGACTCAATTGTTCGAATCAGCACGGTCGAGAGCTTGTGATCACGGTATTAATTCATCAGAATGTTTGCTCGATGAGTTTCATCTCTTGAACTCTGAAGCCTCGAGGTTTCCGCTCGGAGGCAAAATGTCTTTGTAACTTTGACGGTCTGTGATGCAATTAACCAGGTTTTCATACTCTTCCGTACTATCTGGAGGCTTTAAAAGCATCATGAACATATCTTTGCGTTTGTATTTCATCACCGATAACTTTTGATGAACAATGAAACTCTGAAGAGTTTATCAACTCGTTGACTGAAGTAGCGGATGAAATCTAACAACACAAGGTGCGATAAGAGAGGCGTTTTCTCGCAGTTATCGTAACCTCCTTCGTTCAGCCTTGTCACTTGATGCTGGGGGTACCGAAAGGATATATTATCTCATGCAAGCAGCAGGCAGCAGGGTTTCCATACTTCTCCAGCTTTTTTATTTTAGCCTCTCAATCTGCCCCGTTGTAAAATGTAATTTTGCGAGCATCTCCGTTTCTCTGTGGTCCTGGATGAAGAATGATTTCCTTCCAGACTGTCATAGCTATCATTCTGAGAATCTTTTGAGAGATCTTCGCTCCACTGCCGCGTCTAAACGCACGTATACGTCAGGGCAAATAATACGTAATGATACAGTTCATTTCATTTCACTGGATACTTTGGACATTCCCTTACGCTTTTTGGCGATTAAAAAGTTACAGTTTCTTCGGTTGTCCTTCATTTACCGAGAATTGAGTGTGATATCGTAGACAGATAGACCCTACCAAATCGATCTGTCACATTCCCTGCACTCATCCTTTCATCGAAAATTGACCACAGTACAAATTCTACGAGAGGGTTGAAATATAATCCGAATGACAAACCCATTTCCCTATGTACACAAGCTCGGGATGTCGTCAGGTTCGATTATCCAATCGTCATATTTACATTAAATTAACAATGAGCTGTGAAACATGGTCAGACCGAGGGCCATAATTTCCATTATTTATGAGAACATTAGAAGATTGAATAAACATTTTTTCAATTAGCGATAAACGAGTTTCGCGTGATACTATGAAGAACTAATTGTTTACTAACTTTTTATTATTCGTCATCGTGATAGACAATCGAATGGACCGATAAGAGTTAATCAGGACTTTGTTATATTAAGAAAAGCTAATGTAGAGTGAAAAATTTCGTTTCGAGAGAACAAGGGTGCCTCGAGGAACCTTCTTCTTCGTTGATAACTATCGCGTGTCAAAATACGGAGCAATTAACCCTCAAGGGATTGCTGAAGGGGGAGGGGGGGGGGGGGAAGTGGCGATGAAGAGTAAGGGCTGTAAAGTGTGTATTCCTACGTATGTACACTGTTTATATGGTGCAGCAAAGTATATTTTACGTGTGGGCGAGCGAGGAGAGCTTTATCGAATATCCCAAGGGGGTCTCTCAAAGTGCCACAAGGCTTGGGTTCCTTCCACGACCGCAGGGGAATTACCTCGAGGATTACATGAAAATTCTATTATGGTTTTAGTGTGTGTGTGTGCGGCGCATATTGTGTGCACTGGCCTCTTAACCATGCGCTCCTCCCGTTAGCCCTAAAATCGTCGCCTTGAAGAAATATGCCTCAATTGCACTAAGAAGCTAGGGATCGAGGCTCGGCTCTGTGGGGATCTTATATACGTCATGTTACGTGAGAAAAATGGTATTGAATCTGGAAGGATCAAAGCTGTCGTTTTTCATGATTACAGCTTATACCGCGACACATTTCGACTCATCACCCTCGACTCATCTGTATATCACTGTCTTCTCACATACACGCTGAATCAGAAATTCGGAGGGTGAAAGAAGGCTCTTCTCTGCAATAGATATACCATCTAATTAGTGATCATCGGAGTTGCTACGTCTCTTAGTCTTTGCAAGAGATATATTCGTGTTTACGGGTTTGGAAATTAACGGGATGAAACTAAAATAATCCACATTGTGGTGTGCTGCAGAGACTCTGGGATTTAAAAGTGTTCGGAGCTTTTGAGGGAATAACGGAGTCGATCCTGATCCTAACTCTTCATTGTATTAATGTGAAAGTTTCTTTGTTATGTAATCAGTCTGCAGCCAATCAACTAATTGCTATCAGGCTTTCGGTTTTTCATGTTTTATTGATGAAATTTTATATTTTTTTGTTTTTACATTGGATTCTGTCGACCAATTATAATTGTTCAATTTTTCTTTAGTATTTAGCGATTTTAACTTTATTCACAAAGATTCTTATATTGGACAGATTTTTATTAGTGTTAAATCTAAGTATTTTTAATTAAGCTCATGTAATATATCCGAACACTTATGACCACATGACAATACGCCTCGGGAGTATAAATCGGGATCAAACTATCCCGGTCAACATATCCTCAAGACCTGTTATCCTGAAACACAATATCCTTAGGACGAAATATCCCACAGACATAATATCCTCAGGACAAAATATCTCAGGAAATAATGTGAATGTTTTTTTTTTCTTCAAATTTTAGACAAGAAGGTGTCGGTTGGGTTAATTATTTTGGGCAGGAATTTAAGCTGCTTTAAGAGTCATCGAGCTCACGTGACCAACTCAAAATCGACGGCGGCGCCTCTCATAGTAAAATATATCTATATATGGTATAAATATAGTCGCTGACACACGTCAGACGCCTCGTGTGTATTCTACCGGATTTTTCCGTGAGTTTTTATTGAAATCGCGATAAATAAATTTCGTAATGTGCAAGGAAGTGGCGTGAATCCGGCTCTGGTCTCTTCAGTTGTGGCGAATGTGTGTACAATTTGTAATAAAATAATTATTGTGACTGGCGAAAAAGCTGTCATGGCGCGAGCAAAGCGCCTTGTATTTTTGTTAATTTATTGTGTTGATAAGAGATATATGATCTCCGAAAAGGGAGCACAGCCGGAACCGGGTAATTAAACCGGATTTTTTGATATTTTTTATATTCGCGTAATCATAAAATTCGCGACGAAATCCGGTAGAATAGATTTTTAGTTTGCTTTTTTGCCACCTGGCGCTGCGTATGCCATCGCTCGATGACTCTTAAGCTGCTTTAATTTTTTTTGAAATCAACGTTCAACGAATACTGTACAAAAAAAACGTAGTTGGAAAAATGAAATACATTGAATCCGATAACTCAACCAGTTGCAATAGATTTTCAAAATTTTCAAAAAAAAATCGAGATTTAAATGAATGGAGTGGCAAGACGATCGACTTTTACAATCAGATCTCATTCACTCTCTCAAATGCATCAGATAATGAGAATGAATATAGAAAAGTTTTGTTTCAAGCTTGGTTCAAACAATAAGTTCGAAGGGAAAACAGATCGTGCCCTAAAATGTTATAATTTTATCGATCGCGTTAATTCCAAAGAAGTTTCGGAGTAGCGAATGCGGTCACGAGAAGCACCTGAAAGCTGGAGTGTTCGCGAGAGTAATATGCGTCGAGAGCTCCATCTGCGCTAGGTTCTCGGTTGACCGTGCTCTCTATGTTGAACTACGTGAGCACGTGTATTCTCGACTCGCCACAGCCAATTAGTCGAGACCCTCCCATTAATCCGGCCAATTAAGGATAACACGGAAATTCTATTACGTTCTTGGCGCTTCGGAATTTCGATCGTAGCAGAAATACCGCCAACGAGAGCAGCTCAACGTTCAAAGAGTAACGACACGAGATAGACATCAAGAAGAGCAAAATATTTTATTAAGGACTGAATCAACTCGATTAGAGGTTTTCTAAGTACAATATTCATGTCGAAATGGCTCATAATATAATTTATTGATCAGCCAGCTAAAAGGCAAAAGGGCTGTGCTAATTTCGTGACGCCTGCTACAGAGTACTCGAGTTTACGAAAACTTGTGAAAAAAAAAAAGAAAGAAACAAAAACAAAAAGGCAGGAAATTCGGTAAAATAGCCACACGAGCAAACATTAAACACTCGTTCTCACAAGTATACTTGTTCTTGGAAGATATATAAGTAGAACCGAGAGAAGTTCTTATTTCGCTTGCGCTGGCACATTCTCAGCGAAGCCTGTGCAACTTTCAGTGTACAAGTGTTTGTAAACTCTTGACTATTGGACTTTTCCTTTAACGGTGTTGCGCAAACGCCGTTTATATACCTTGACTTCTACCAGGTAATACGTATATATACATATAGATATATGTGTATTCTCAATGAAGCACGTACTCTACGAGGCTTTATTCGTTTTGCCACTTTGAAATGCTCTTTTTCCCACTTAAAACCTCATCCAGACGGATAAAAAAAAAAAAAAAAACCATGGGACTGAAACCAAACGATGTTTCTAAAACATTTGTTACGATCTGACCATATTAGATTAACACAATTGAGCGCGTTTCAATTTTATTTCTTTAAACCTCCATTTTTTATCGATCTATCGATACACCGATAGTAGATTTTGCATTGTGTTGAAAACTAGAAACCATTTTACTTCAAATTTGTTTGAATATTTACGTCGAGATAATAAGTTCGTTTCGAATTTTCAGTAAAATGTTAATTTCTCTCTTTTATTCTGTACAGTAACTAATAACTGTCATTCTGATAACTGAATTTTCTTCACAAATATTTTATTCCCCGAAGCCCAATAACTGTGGCGATGATAAAAGAAATGGCCAAAAATTGACAAATGATTTTCTTCAAAATTGCCTTTTAAAAAATGTACCGTAGTTTGCTGACAGTGTTTTAATGCACAGCTCCTTTAATTAATGCACATTTATATTAATATACATGCACGATTGCTCGGCTCCTCACGCAGATCCGAACATAGCTTTATGAAGCCACTTCATACAGACGCGTACGATTGGTCCATAGAGCTGCAGGCAACTTCGAGTGGCAATCGATCTCTGGGTTTGTATCATAGAGCATGAAGACATGAAGGTACTTCTGTTAATACGCGAGTTGAAGCTCTCCTTCGAGGATGCTTGATACACTGCCCCCTGATCGTGCGCCATTTCAGGGCAACTTTTTTCTTTTTTTTTTTTCAATTTTCTTTTCGATAATGCTTAATTCAAGAAAAAATTCTCGTACGAGAAATATGATGGTCAAAAATAAGAAATTTTCTCATTCAAGTTATTCATTTGATTGTCGACAATCCACCAATCAAATTTGTTTAATCGTCCCGGCCAACGATGAATCGAATCAATTGATATATTTCTTTGATGCCTACGAAAAACGTGTATTTGTTCCATCTTTTTATAGCAGGATGCGTACTTTTTTCGGCCCAATAACATTTTATTCTAACATCAATAAATATGCTTGAGAAACGTTAGAATATAAAATTTTTGTGTCTCAGAGAATACGTCACGAAAAGCACATGCATTGATATTTCAATATTCGTACATTTTTCCACGTAGCGTCGCATTTTCGTTCCTTTTATTCCCGGAATATCTTTTATCGTTCTCTTGTCACTTGTTTTCCCACTTGTGTCAGTTGGTTTCGAGAGCCGAGTAGCGGAAGGACGTATGTGGTTATCGTTTGGCGTTGAAAATCAAGTGGATTGTGCGATTTTTCGTTGGCAGTCGACGTAAGCTCTTCGCGCCACATGACGAAAAAGCCATTGAATGGGAAACAAGACGAGGAGAACACACGTTATTTCTGTTCTTTATTTTTATTTTCCATTTTTTTTAAATTTCATTCCATTCGCTCCTTTTCTTCATTTCCTTTTCTGTTCGCCGGAGATTCTTCGTCTCGATCTTGCCTAGTCCCGTTTGTGGTTATTGAAATTTTTGTCATACTATCAAGCCACATAAATATGCGGTTACACAGACGGCGCACGCCCCTCCGCTCTTTCGACGCTCTGCGCCTAACCTTTTAAAGCTTCTTTTCAACTCAGCATGTACTTTCGTTATTACCTTCGAGCCGTGTCGAGTCGGAGTAAAGGTGCAATAACTTACTCGAGCAAAACCCTTCAATTCCATCTAACACAAAGATATGTTTGCTGAACAGTAAAATTCAGGAACAGGAAACATAACTGTGAGAGAAGTATAATCTCAATATTTTCAGTTGAAAAATAATGACAGTCATCGATAACCAATTCTATTCTACCGGATTTCGTCGCGAATTTTATGATTACGCGATAATAAAAAATATCAAAAAATCCGGTTTAATTACCCGGTTCCGGCTGTGCTCCCTTTTCGGAGATCAGATATCTCTTATCAACACAATAAATTAAGAAGAATACAAGGCGCTTTACTCGCGCCATGACAGCTTTTTCGCCAGTCACAATAATTATTTTATTACAAATTGTACACACATTCGCCACAACTGAAGAGACCAGAGCCGGATTCACGCCACTTTCTTGCACATTACGAAATTTATTTATCGCGATTTCAATAAAAACTCACGGATAAATCCGGTAGAATACACACGAGGCGTCTGACGTGTGTCAGCGACTATATTTATACTATATATATATATATTTTTACTATGAGAGGCGCCACCGTTGATTTTGAGTTGGTCACGTGATCTCGATGACTCTTAAAACATAGTTCAATGTACGATGAGTTCCTATAAACTACTGTCGAATGAGACTAACATTGTCTAATAATAATGCGATATAACAATAATAATTACTGCAATAGTGCAATAATGTTGTTAAGAGCCAAAGAAAAACAAGCGCGAATGGCGAATTCACGCGACCGATAACTCGTACCCAGTGGGACGATAGCCAATCATAAGTAAACTCATTTTCAGATTTTACAAAAAATGAGAATAATTTGGAAAGAGTAAAGAAATGTCAGTTATCGAATTACGTATGTAAATTATCTGATTACATGAAAGACTTAACTTGACCCATTTTTTTCTAATATCTTGTTGGCTGTGGTGGAAGAAGGTCGCAAGTGATGTTTCACCTATTTCATTACCGATTACGTTGAATTCTGTAATGTAAGCACTTTAACTACGAGATCAATGACTCAAACGTTTCCGTCCTGTCTTCTGTTGATAATAATTTTCGTAACGAATCAATTGAATTCCAGTTTCGTTCGGGTACAAACAGACAACTGTACTGAATATCAAAAGTCCTCTCGATTTCTCAATAAATAAACGAGGTAGGCAGATAAAATTTTAGAAATTCCTTATCGAATATTCTTTTTTTTATATTTCGATCAAAATGAGAAAAAAGACGTTTGAAGGCCTACGGAAGACGAGAATTGCATGCAACGTATGCATAGATGAATGTCTTCGGAGGGGGAAAAAAGTGAGACGAGCGAATTTATACCTAGCGACGATAAGGACGTGTCCGGAGTGCTTATTTTTATTTCCTATAAGTGAGGCGTTACGGGAAGTCAAAGAGCACGTGGTTTGGGGGATACATACATGTTCCATAGAAGCAAACCACCAGTAAAGTGGAATAGTGAATGGTTCTGATCGAAATTGGACCACGAGAGAGTCAGGGTGAAGAAAGTCCGTTATTACAGAAAGAAGGAAGATTCGTACATGCAGAAAGAAAGGGTCTTTTGGGACGTTCGTTGTTTTTTTTTTTTTTTTTTTTTTTTTTTTCATGGGGTGCGAGCTGATGGCTATGGAATATGTATGAAGTCTAGAGACCCTCTAGACTTCATCTAGAGATTCCTGCAGTTCTCCTTTCGATTGGACTATGAAAAAATAGAACAAGTCCTGGACAGCTTGATTTATTTATATTCAGATCGTTTCAGGAAAGCGTAGGAGAAAGAAGAGTTTTAAGTTCATACGTCCCCAGAGATCAAAACCAGCCTTTGGGAACATTCTGTCGAAAGCCATTTGATTCATCGCTAATCTTCAAAGGTGCAACGTTACGATCTGTTTTAGGATGATGTCAAAAAAAAAAAGGAAAATGTGAGGAAAACCTGCATGATCGCATTTCTTCAGAGACTCTTAGCTTCGACAATACATGATTTATGTTCTCTTTGAACCGTAAGCTTCGCTTCGTAGACCCTCTGTATAAACATAATGTTGAAAACACGTAGAAGGAATGTTTTCATAACGCTGAGTGCGTTAACGACGCGGTTCCAAGAGCAGAATTTCTTTACCGAGTCAAAATCTCATAATCATCATCAGCCAAAAGTACAACAACGCGATATTCGTAACATAAACGAATATATATTATTGCCCGACTATATCGGACAGCAGTGTTTAGACTTCGTGGCACGAAACTCGGAGATCGCGTTTCCAACGCTTTCGTCACTGAGTCTCACAACTCGATCTCATTCGTTATTTATTCATTCGTTATGCGACGAGGATTTTTCTCAATATTTCGACGTGAATTATTTTCATCGGAATAATCGTCGATTTAAAATTCTTTCGCAGGTTTTACAATTCTCGTAAATATGTAGAAAAAAAAAAAGTAATTTTTCACACGAATCGATATCTAATTTTTCATGTTGTGTTAGGTGTAGTTTAATTATTCCAATTGAAATGAGCAATGTGTTCTCTTGGTATTTTTCGTCCCTTGACAGGCTCTTTTTCACCATTATTTCTTTACATGCATTCGAGTCATACCTTTTTTTTTTCGCCACAACCCATTGGTTTTCTTTCTTTCCTTTCACGTCGTTTGGTTTTTTTTTTTTGGTCAATATTTCCCCTTGAACGCTTTTTTAAATGTGTATGCACGACTGTACGAAACGAGGAGGCCTTGCGTGCTCTCAACAGTACAAAAATTATTGGTGCAGTGAATCGCGTTTGGAGAGTGCATTCGATACATTAGGATGGTACTCGAGGCAAAATGGCTCACCTTGTTAAACGAAACCTTCGATCAATGTCGTAAGAAGATACAAAGAAGCATTGAAATAATATCAACGTAATATTGAGTTAATATTTTTTAATATGATCTGAATAATTGTAAAAAAAAAAAATAAAACATTTGTTACTAACAGAATTATTGTTATTCGGAATTTGATCCGAAATTAATTCGTTTATTACAATTTTCTTCGATATTTCTACACATCGTTTTGCACATTTTTACACGCCCAGCCTATCAGTTACCGTCACTTTCCAACACTGTTTAGCTAAGATCACCAAAATTCGTTTAATTTCTTCAAGATATAAATTCTTAGACATTTACTTTTAGCAAATTGTATAATCAATCGGAAAGAATTGAACGTTTTCTATAGGATTGTTCAGGATTTCTCATTATATATTGAAAAATTTGGCGAATCGAACTTTTTCAGTTTTCTGTTTATGACTCGATTCGTCCTTGACCAGAAATTTTTTGCTGATCAGATCGATCGATATGAAAATATGAATTAAACATTTTTTTTATACAGTTTTAAAAATGTACTAAATTTAAAAAATGGTTAAATTTTTTATTTTTAACGGACTCAAATTTAGTTTAATATTAAATTCAAATATATTGTTTAATTTCATCAAAATTTGACTAATTGGATTCAAAATAGCAATGAGAAAAATTGTGGCGTATAGATGTGACTTCCATAACCCATAACAATAGTTTAGACGAATAAATATTAGCCTCATTCGATCGGAGGTTCAATACGAATGAGGACGAACGGGTTCATTTTACCCCGAAGATTTCATATTGCCCCAAATTCCGCGTCAATACGATGTGTGTGGTTGTACGTTCATTCTGTTTCACAGAGTTTTCGTCGTACAGCTACCGCACAAAGGACCCCACTGTTCTCGGATTCTGGTGTCCCGGGACTCATCTCGTAACTAATACGAGACCCTCAACCCCCATTCCCCAACGTTCCTCATTCGTTTCCGTGTGTTATGCTTGTGTTTCCTTCTCTCGTACACGAGTTATGTATATTTATGGGGTATTGAACGCCATCGTGTATCCTCTTCACGTGCCAATGAACCGGGAATGGCTTTCAGCGAGAGGGTTTTGTCAGGAGAGACAAAAGTTACATTTATTGGCAATTCCGTTATATATTCGACGAACTCAAAATTTCTCTCACATTCATCAGCATCATTACGTTTCTAATTTGACGAAATTTTTAGAACTTGAAAATATGAGTGGTTACTTATAATGTGGCTATTAGGAACTGCCTTTCTTCCTGTTTGTCAGTCTCACTCGTGTATTTTCCAATGGATAGAACGATATTTATCGGCTCGCAAAAACGTTTGTCAATTATCAGAAATTTCGAAAAAAAATTTCGAAGAATTTGGAAAAAGAAAACATATTTTTAAAGTTTCATTTTTTTTTATTTACAATTGGTTTATCAGCGTCGTATAAAAGACTGCCAATCACTCAACGCTCTCACGATCGACCGGACTACACACGGGCAATGCCGCCTCGGGGGCATCGATTCGTCGACGTCCACCAGACTAATTGCACTCGATCCCGAAGCACTCGCTAATTAAAAACGTGAAAAACAACAAAATAACGCAAAAAAAGAAAAAAAACAAAATGTGTAACGACACAAAACGATGCAATATAGTTAATCGACTTGTCGATTGCTTCATTAAACAGGCACAAAGGCAAATTTTCAAAGGCTCCTCGGCTTCACTCATACGTATCATATTTAACGGACATTTTTGTCATCTGATATAACACGAGTATGGTAAAAATATGCTCAACGCAAAATGCCCGCAAAAAGTTGCAAAATAGATTATCTTCAGAGAAATATGAAACTTGCGATAAATCTATGGTTCACATCGAATCTCTGAAAAAAAATGCCTAGAACAATCCCATAAAAAATAAATCTGAAAATAAAAAATTAACATAAAGTTGTAACAGAGCCTCGTAGAAATTCATCGACGGTTTTACACTCTTAGTTCGAACTATTATTCAAATTCGATGACGAATCGTCAAAGCCTAGTGTAGTTCGAAAATATCCATTTACTTACTTTTTTTCACGAAAAAGGACAGCAGATGCAAACGTCGTATATTTTCACGACAACGTTGCGTCGCTCTTCATATGTTTACGTTCGAATTTCAAGCTATCCCGGCACTCGGAGCTCTATCCAGCATAGATTTATAGCACTGCAGACTAATCTGTCCGCTATAACGTCTTTACATTTTTACAGACGAGGTGAAAGTAGACGTAGCAAATTTGCTACAATGACAGCTAAAGGGCTAAGTCGTGATGCAACTATGCAACGTGATGCAAAATGAAGTGCTTAAGAGTCATCGAGCTCACGTGACCAACTCAAAATCGACGGTGGCGCCTCTCATAGTGAAATATATCTATATATAGTATAAATATAGTCGCTGACACACGTCAGACGCCTCGTGTGTATTCTACCGGATTTATCCGTGAGTTTTTATTGAAATCGCGATAAATAAATTTCGTAATGTGCAAGGAAGTGGCGTGAATCCGGCTCTGGTCTCTTCAGTTGTGGCGAATGTGTGTACAATTTGTAATAAAATAATTATTGTGACTGGCGAAAAAGCTGTCATGGCGCGAGTAAAGCGCCTTGTATTTTTGTTAATTTATTGTGTTGATAAGAGATATCTGATCTCCGAAAAGGGAGCACAGTCGGAACCGGGTAATTAAATCGGATTTTTTAATATTTTTTTATATTCGCGTAATCATAAAATTCGCGACGAAATCCGATAGAATAGAATTTTAGTTTGCTTTTTTAGCACCTGGCGCTAGTCAGCTAGTCTGACGTGTGTCAGCGACTATATTTATACTATATATAAATATATTTTACTATGAGAGGCGCCACCGTCGATTTTGAGTTGGTCACGTGAGCTCGATGACTCTTAAAAATATCGCGTGATATAGTTAATTTCTTAAATCACATTCGAAATGGTTGCCAATATGTTTCTTGTTTAGTGTTCAGTAACGAGACCATTTGTTCCGGGAGTACGTATGCGGATCATCGTTCCGTGACACTGCAAGTAAACGATTCCAAAAGGGTTTGAAGGTCATTTTCGGGATTTCCCCTTGACCACAGATTGATGTGCCGAATTATACTCGAGCGGTGCACGGTTCTCTCATCTGCCTGGCGCGTTTTCTGTTCAGTGGATTATCCTCCGTCCTTCTTCCTTCCTTCCCCCTGCTGCCGCGTAACCCTTTTTCCCGTGTTACTCCTTCAACCGGTACGTGCTGAATTATGCGCTTGATTTGGGTGTGTACGCGTCCTCAACCGAGTACTTGAACGTGTTCCCTTCATCCCGCGTGTACGTTGCTAATCCTGGAATTCCAACACCCTTCGTTAACTCGCCGATTGGTAAAACGACGCGCTCAAATTCCACAGGGACTCGGACCAATTCGATTCGAGCCCCCGATTTTTCATTGGGACACCCCTCGGCAGTTTCGACCCTCGAACCTGTCCGAATTTTCATTCATTCAAATTCAGACTTTGATTTTCGATTTTGCATTTTTCCTGATTTCGTAGAAGAAAAAAAAAATACATTTCAGGTCAACTTGATTCTTCGATGTCTGAGATACCCTGAAACTCTACACAGCATCCAGCCGAAGGCCGTACTTTTATATGAGAAGTGTAAAAAGTTGAATAAAAAGATCGGTAAATAGCTTGGAAGAGAAAAAAATAGAAAAAGTTGAATAAACCAGGCACTGAAGGGTTCATCAAGAGTTTCAGTTCCACTATGAGGAATGTACGATTAAAATGACTTGTGTTTTTCATCGTAGGAAAAAAGTTTTGAAAAACTTAATTTTTCTGTGCTAGTCGAAAGCGAATGTATTCGACATCGTTGGTTCGTAACACACACTAATTTATTCACGGTAAATAGTAGAAAAAATTAAAAAGACCCAATATGCAAATTCTATGGATATAGTCATGAAAATTGCTGAATCGTTTGCTGATGGAACATGATTAATCGGAGGGATTAAATTTTACGAATTAATGTGGATTCAAAAAATATCGTGTCCCGTCACATTTATATATTTTCATCGAGTTTAAAAAAATTTCAAATATTCAAAATGGGTCAATCAATTGTTTTTTTTTTTTTTTGAAATTTCGATTCCTCTGTATTTTACATGGCACTAACCGATCTACATACTTGGCACTCACTCGTCACGAAGAACGTTTTCGATATATTTTTATCGGAAAATAAACATCTTATCAACGTGATCAGCATTATCGAGGCGATGTTTGTTAGGTATTCGACGAGGCGTGTGACAAAAACTCGGCACGACGTTCTGTTTTTTCATTTCACATTCAGTCTATACAGTGTGAAAAATATAATTGGATCGTTCCAGTCCAGTATATAAATACTTCAATCATCCGACGACCGATCGATGTTGATCTTATCGTCGTTCAATCATTTCTCAATATTCCATAACGTTTCTTGGTTGTTTACACGAGAGGAAGAACGAGAAAAATTTCATTCCAATAAACATAAATTTCTTCTTTTTTTATTTTTTTTTTATTTTATTCTCTATAAAAATCTTTTTTCAGTCAACGCGAAACAATGTCGACCCGCTATTTTTTTTTTGACAGTTTTAGATTCTTATGGAAAATCAAAGTTTGTGATGAGCCGACCCAAATAAATGAGTTTCGAGTTTCCCTTTCGGGTATAGCTCTGTCTTTTGGCATGATGCGAAGATAATTTGTCAGGAGCCCGAAAAAAAATATCGATTTTTTTCGACACTTATAATCGCGTACACGATTTTAAACAAAAATATACAAATTCATACGAGTATACATGAATCATATTCAGCGGAATATTCATGTACGACCTCGCCCTTTTATAAGGGGTGCCAGGAAAAGGGTGGGAGTATTCCCCTCAACAAAATTCCAAACCAAACGGCGGCCCGCCCTTTTCCCCTTATTTTTTTTAATCGAAAATAAAAACTAGAAATGTTTACGGTGGTAAAGTGACCGCACTCTCTTAGGAGAGTATCGGGGTAGGAGAATTGGTGGGAGGAGGTTCTTCTAAAATGATTTTGGAAAAACAAAATGGCGGCGATCAGCTGCTCCTTTCCATCCGCTTTTTCTTTTCTTTTATGATTATGGAAAAATCGGCTGACGAAACTTTTTTTTCGATCCGTTAAACGGTCTCGAAAAATGTAATTTTCAAAACTCATCAAGAAAGTCGATCGATTATTATTGATAAAATTGCACATAATTAAAAAAAAATACAGCGGTTCATATGATGAATTTAATTAAGAAAAATTTACGATGCTGCGAATGTTACTGCTCTGTCGCACATCGTCGATTCAACGTCGACGTGATTCCCGGAGCAAGGAACGGCGCCGCGACGTCGTCAGAAGGGTCAACGAATTTTCCCACCATCGAGCGACGTTCCGGCGCACTTGCAACGACACACAGTATATACGGATGACACATTTCAGGCGAGGAGCCGAGACGAAAAATCTGGAGCAGCAGCAACGGGTACGCCGACCAAGATGGGTAAGCTTCCGTTTCCTTGGCTCGGTACGACGTAGACGCTTTTTTGTCTTGGTACGTGTTGGCACGCCTGATTTTCTATCATTCCAATTAGACTTGCCCATATATTTTTATTTACGCATAGCGTTGCAGCAGAAGCTCTTCGTCTTAGCACGTACATGAAAGAGCCTTAAAATATGTAATTTTATGTATTATACAGATTCATCGCTCGATTTTATCGATAAGAATCGACAGACGATTAAAAATTTTCTATTTAAACTGTGAAAAGAGAATTGTTGAATCAACCAAATGGCTTCGTGAAATACGTCCAATGTAATATTCTGTTATACCAAATATCAGTTTCATTAAATGAAAAATATGTTACGTTGATCCAACAAAATCCACGACAACAAATCTCATTTGGTTGATTCGATTGGTATCTTTGTTTAGTGAAATAAAATTAATGATTCGTGCAACTGAACGATTTTTTGAATGAACGAAATATTTCTTTCGACGTATACGAAGCCTTGGTTAATTCGACTAAACTCTTTTCTCAGTGTAATCAAGCTGCAAAATTTTTTCCATTATTTCTGTTGATACCTTCCATGTTGAGGAGCTAAAAAAATTTTACATCGATTCTTAAAACACTTCGATACACCTTCAAAAATAAAAATAAAAAATAAAATAAGTTTTCGAGGAAGTATTTTACAAATGTATGTCATATATTTAAATCATGTGACTATCCACGATCGTAAACTATTCACCTCGAAGCGCATAGAAAAAATATAAAATGCATGGGCCAACGAAGACACGGTGGAGTAACATGAGGGGGTCGAGCGAAGGAGAAAACCACCCTTCCTTCATTCTCACTCGACGTCCTATGAATTATGCATACATTTTCCGCGATATGAGTGGCTGAGCGATAGCCCAACTTGCAGCTCTGACGTGTTATAAATTAGAGTCGAGTCTTTCGTGTATATATTCTACTATTTTTGTGGCTCTTCTCGGTCAGAAAGATTTTGACGTTAAATTTTTTTTCTCAATTGCAGAATTCATGAAAGAAAATTTTTATTTTTGTAAGCCAACGGTCTTGTAGCTATTCGTAGTGAAAGTGAGATTTTTGAAAATTGAGTTCGACCTGATAAAAGACAAAGAAAATGAGCGACGAATAGTGACATTTTGGTGTAGACGAATATTTTCAAATATTATTCGAAGTAGAATACAGAGGTATCGGTGAGCGCGCGACCCCTCGCATTCGAATATTGCCGGCCAATAAGCGTAAAGTGTGAAATATTGCTGATCGGTTTTGACGGGGGAGGAAAGCTGAGGGTGAGATAGTGTTGGTGAGGAGAAGGGATAGAGAGGAAAAAGGCGCGATGAAAAAAGAGGCAGAGTACGAAATTTTATAGGCATCCCATCCCTGAGATATCGACTTGGGGGGAACAAAAAAGCTGATACGGAAAAAAAAAAATAACGAAGAAGTAAAAAGAATGAGAATAAGAGGATATACAAGGTACGAGGCGTCAAGGTTTCACACCGGATCCTCTTATTCACATTGATATAGCGGATTACACTTGAATGTATTGCCCTCGTAAATTTTGAATTTTTCCTGTATTATTTTCCTTTTGGTCATGAGCTATTATTTCTGATGAACGGATGCAAGGATTCGAGCTGCATTTTTTGCTTGATAGAATCATCGAGAACGGAAAATTGATTTTACAGTTTCGCTTTCGTAATTCATTCATTATCTTTCTATGGTGACAAAAAATTTGTTGTGAACCAATTTAACAAACAAGATTTTGGAGCTGACGAATCCAGCTTTATCTGTCTTTTTTCTTTTCATGTCTAAATTTTTTTTTTTCCCCTCAGTACGTCATTTAGAAAATGTCAATTTTTCATGATTTTCTCACTTCGAGAAGCACTTGCTAGACTCTAAAAATATTGCGATCTCACGATTCGGTATTAAGATCTTTGAAAAGGATACCGCTAGTTTCGTTTTTGAAAAACTTTTCTGCGATTTTTATTCACAGATTTATCCAGTTTTTTCTTCAAAAAACGACAGGTTTTCGAAAAAGGGGGTTTCAAGTATTTCCTCTATGAAGTGAAAAGTCGCATTTCGTAATTTTGGAATCGCTCGATTGGAAAGAAAAAAAAAAAAAAAAAAATTTCTAAAATTTTCTTGTTACGCCATTTTTGGTTGATAGTTGACGATTCGCCTCACTGATTTATCACAAAAAGTTAGCGGAAGCCCTGCTGCACTCGTATCCACGCGAAATTTGAGTAAAAAAATCTGAATTATTCATTAAATCTGAATTTTTTATTTTTAACCCCATACTCGAAGCTTATCCCAATGATATAGTTGGTATCATGAATTCTGAATATAAGAATTCTCATATTTCTTGTATAAGACATATATTTTTCTGCCCTCCGGCCGGAAAGTGGCAACTTTCGGGCCGCTGCGCTAAACGAAGTTGCCACATTCCGGCAACGTCGGGCAGAAAAATAGTATACACACCTCGGCCAAAAAAAAGTAAAGCCTCAGACCACATGTTTGTCAGCCTCGGCTTCGCCTCGGCCAACAATTACATGTGATCTGAGACTTTACTTATTTTTCTGGCCTAGGTATGTAATATACTATTGTATTAAGAGGCATGCGGTAACGGCTCGATGTCAGATTACGGTATATATTTTGTATGACATACATTTTGAAAAAGACTTAAATTTTCTTAAACAGAAAAATCTACGAATTCTTATATAGTCCCATATAAAATTTTACATATCGATATAATACGGTATTTTGTAATATTATAAAAATATTGTTACGATCACGACATAAATATGAAAGTTAGGCACGGACAAATACGATATGTTTAATAACGAAATTCCTCGATGACACTTATACAAACAAAGAGACGATAACAACTGTCCTTGACAACGAACAGTTGTTACCGACAGTTTGAGATAAAAAATAAAATATGAAAAGACGTGTTTTTTTCGAATGTCAAATAAATTTATCGGCGTTATGGATACATTAAATAGTTTTCTCATTAAAAACGTTGAAAAATATTGAATTATTCATAAAATTTTGTTGCTATGTACTCTCTCATATCTTTATTATATTTCGCGAAGCATTTTATTAGCATATTGTTACTCATACCTGAAATTATTATCGCGTTTCTAGACATGATAAGTAAATTATAAACAACTGTTCTTGACAACGAACAGTTGTTACCGACAGTTTGAGATAAAAAATAAAATATGAAAAGACGTGTTTTTTTCGAATGTCAAATAAATTTATCGGCGTTATGGATACATTAAATAGTTTTCTCATTAAAAACGTTGAAAAATATTGAATTATTCATAAAATTTTGTTGCTATGTACTCTCTCATATCTTTATTATATTTCTCGAAGCATTTTATTAGCATATTGTTACTCATACCTGAAATTATTATCGCGTTTCTAGACATGATAAGTAAATTATATCAGAGGAATTAACACGTGCGCAAGTGTGCAATAGTCCAACTGGAGTTCTATTCGCTGATCCATAACAGTGACCATTTTTTTGTTATTTACAGAATCTCCAGGGATGTACCCTGAAAAATTCTATAGATTATCCGTTTTTTGGTTTCGAGAATTGCTGAAAAAAAAAAAACCAGTATTTCGATGTTATTTTCGTTTCGGAATCAAAATGACTTATTTTCATACCTTTTCTCAGGTTGACTGCGCGCAAGGGAAAATGTATCCGTAATTGTTTCCTTTTCCAACCGGGCTAATGGTCCAGTTGGAACGCTTCAGGCCGCCCAAGACTGATTCAAAGGAAAAAGTTTTTTTCACTTATCCTCTTTTGGAATAAGATTTATCAAAAATAACTAGTTACAAAAATTGTGCTTCGTAATGTCATCTACAAAAAAGTCATATGAAAAGATCACGTATGACGTTAGCTAAGCGATAAATTGCAATTCGATGACGACCACTTTGTTTATTGTGTACTTACCATCGGCCATTTACCAACGTACTCTTCTGAAACTCGCACATCATTTCAAGAATCTACTACCAAGAGATGTATATAAATTTGATTCTCCCTGGCTATAGGATTTAGTAATAACAATCGATTCGTGGAAATCCCCGCCGTTTCACTGTAGAATTTCTCGGAAAAGATGCCCACATAAAAAAAAATTTAGGGTGGCTCTCCGGAGTATGCGCATCCAGGATTGAAATTAAAAAAAAAAAAAATGATTCCGACACAAAAATTCCGTTCATCGCGGATTTAAAATTTGAGCTTATAAATGTTACGTAATTTCAATAGAAGTTTCGTATCATAGAAATCATTGTTGTAAGAAGAATTTTTTTATAACGCCATTAATGAAAAAACATTAGAATTTAGTTTTTTTTTAAATAAATTTTGGCAGCTAAAAGACAATTAATTTGTAGAAATTTCCTTGGTACAGCCCTGGAGATCTATGAAGATATTCAAATATCAGAGATATCGTTCATCGGATCGAGTATATAAACCCTCGATTCGGTTGAGAGCAGTAACTCGTTTTCGTTTAACAATGACAACTTCAACTACAATTTTGATCGTTCTATCAGTTTTGATGGTTTCGACTTCGTCGTTAATTGCTGACGGTAAGGCAACATCTTAAATACTGCTTAAACTTTTCTTTCGATTTTGTTCATAAAATATAAGAATAATGATTGGTTTGCATGCTCTTAATAAAAAGTATTCTCTTTATACTGAAATTTCACTTTTAGTTCTATTTGACCACTGCAAATTGAATGTTCGATAATAAACTATTTATTTTTCTATAAGCATGATAGTTTTTATGAAAAATATTTCAATTACATTGATAGCCATTTGGTTTCAACTAATATTCCTTAAGAGTCATCGAGCGATGGCATACGCAGCGCCAGGTGCCAAAAAAGTAAACTAAAATTCTATTTTACCGGATTTCGTCCCGAATTTTATGATTACGCGAATATAAAAAATATCAAAAAATACAGTTTAATCACCCGGTTCCGGCTGTGCTCCCTTTTCGGAGATCATATATCTCTTATCAACACAATAAATTAACAAAAATATAAGGCGCTTTGCTCGCGCCATGACAGCTTTTTCGCCAGTCACAATAATTATTTTATTACAAATTGTACACACATTTGCCACAACTGAAGAGACCAGAGCCGAATTCACACCACTTTCTTGCACATTGCGAAATTTATTTATTGCGATTTCAATAAAAATTCACGGAAAAATCCGGTAGAATACACACGAGGCGTCTGACGTGCGTCAGCGACTATATTTATACTATATATAAATATATTTTACTATGAGAGGCGCCACCGTCGATTTTGAGATGGTCACGTGAGCTCGATGACTCTTAATGTTGCTGCATGATAAAATTTTCATATAATATTGAGTGGTATCATGCTCCATTTTGAAAAAAGAGTCGAGCCGTACTTCCACAATGAGTGAGTGCAATACCATTCGAGCGACATGTGAAGATTCAATCGGACCAGGTGAAACCAAACACGACCTGAAAAACACGGATCGGCATTTGCCATTACGTCATTGCGACTGCGAGAAAAAGTTCTATGATTGTGTGATCAAAAATTTGAATCCTGCCCAGAGAAGTTACATCAGAAACCACGAATTCATAAAACTACCATGCTTCCGCAAACGTTACACTTTCTACGGCGAATTGTGAGTCTGAACAAATTTTTGGTTGTTACGATTCATATATTTTCATACATGTCTCAAGATAACCAACTGTTTTCATTTCACTTTTCAGGAAAGTTTATACTGGCGAATACGAAATCGTTTCTTTTTTGAGCACACTCTCAAATGAACCGGACGAAACCGAACGTGGATTCGTCAAGGACTAAGCTCTAGAAGCGTAGGTGAAGCCCCCACTTGCGAATGATAACCGATTTAAAAAAAATTAAATCGATATTATTTCAATCAACTTGCGATCTATTAACTATTTCATTCTAAGGATTAATCTTCTATGCGTTTTTCTAATTGATAAAACTGTCAAATGTGATTGAGAAGGGGCGAAATAAACGAGGCAGACACGTTTTTTGTTTGGTTTTGTGGAAAAGGGTTGTGTGAATTCAAATAAACTTATATTGAAAATAAAGAAAAAAGTATACAATTTAAGGAGCAAAAGGAACTTCTTCACGAGTTTGATTTTACGCTGCGACCCCGATTTTGTAAACCCCGCTTGATGAAATTTCTTCCATTTTTTCTTCTTCTTCTTCTTCTTCTTTCTGTGACGATTATTTCGAAATTTCTTATAAAATATTATACGACCAGCGCCTTGAATTTGACAGTGTGCGATAAAAAAATTTGTACAAGTGCTTACGCCAAGAAAAAAAAATGCGAATATGAGTACGAAGGCTGTAAATTTGGGTGCACGTTCTCGCGTAATTTCATGTCTGAAACACCATAGAAATTATGGTATGGAATACACCTAAATACGATCAGATACTCTCATTTAAAAAGCGTGACCGTCCTTTTCACGGGCCAAGATAAGGGAATTGAAATGGCGTCCTTGTTGCATCCTCGACTTAATTGACACACGAGTTCTGGTCGCATATCTAGAGACGCGGCAGCGTCTTGACGCCAAGTATTAAAAAGAAAATGTTTGAACAGGCAAGGCAAGACGTGCAGCGTATCTATACTCGAGATTGGTCGATTTCCCCTCACTTCTGAACTTGAAATCGTCGCCATTGTTACGTAATTCGACTCACGGAAAAAAATAAAACTCCCATCATAAGCTTCACGTCAAATAAACCTTACGATAAAGCTAAGTACGAAAATTTAATTTTTCCGAATTCGATTTAACTCCAGCGATAACAGTTCGATTCGTTATGAACTCATTTCAAAAGACCCTTTATGTCATTGTTGGTTTTTTAATTGAACACCGCATAGTCCGCTGTTCCAATGACCACAGGCTTTTATAAAAGAGAGAGAGAGTACCATATCGAAGCTAAAAGTACGTGCGTATAACGAATTATCACGGTACATCGAGGCTGAGCGTCACGCGGTATATCGATACGCGTATGACGATCAGTATGCTACAATAAATAACGTACGAGCCTCCGGGATCGGCGGCTATATTAGGCTAGTAGAAAGGGTGGGAGACGTTCTATAGGTGGGTATATATATAAACATATCGCCGGAGGCGTGTAGGGCGTACGGGTGTAGCAACATCGGCCGATCCACGACCCCAGAATTGCCCTGGAGTTGGAACATGTAGACTGCAACAGCAATGCGAGAGCGGTGTGTTGGACTTGGTTTATATTGGTCGGCTGGTGCAATGCCCGGTAACACCGAAGAGTCAGAGGAATAGAGACAACTTATGGCATCGCGCGGTACACTTGCGTAGGACACAACTATATGCGATGGGGTAGCAGAGTACATTTTGCACCACTTTTCCTTGATGTTATCCCTCGAGTTTGATACCGCTTGGGGCTTATACATTACTGAATAGGCTTCCGAAATCAGAATTGATAAGAATTTTCTTCTTTTTCACAAAGACAGTTCAGGTTCAGATGGCTCCGTCCATTAAAACCTGCGAGTGACCTGTCCGGACCTTTTATCTTCAACAACGTTTCGACCACGGAAAAGAGACTCGGTGATGAAGAGTCAGGGCTTTTATTATTCATGCTGAAAACAGCGTAGGTTCAGCCAGAAGGGAAGAAAAGAATTCTCTGAGACTGGACGGGAAAGACTACTTCTAAGATACAAGACACTTGTGCTCGGACTGGTAAGGCATTGGGACACGTTGGAATGAATTTATTCAGCCACTTCCAGCAACGAAAGCTGCATGATTGCATTTTTTTTGGAGAGTTCTCGATTTTTTTTTTCCCCCTAGTCTTTCCTGTTGAAGGTATTTTCGAAAATCTTTGTTGCTGCTAAGATTGCAGATAGGATGATTGTATCGATGTATTTTCACTGGTACAGAGCGATTGGATCATCCGAGGTTGCAGAACTCATTGCCACCTGAAATTGGACTAAAATTAGTTCAGCTTCCGAAGAATCTTTTTGCAAAAACAAACTTAAAGCTTCTTTAATTGGCTTTTTATAAGAGTCTTACTTAAAACAGCAGTTAAAGGCAGGCGTTGGTTCGTGCAAACTATCGGCCCTCGCAACATCTTCGAGACAACGGAACATCGGATCGGGTCATTAAACGAATATATTCAAGAAAATCTCCTCTGGATTTTCTCCGCCAACTGGACTAATGTCGTCTCGTGTTTGAAAATAATGCGACTCGGCGACGCGATTTCTCGGGCTGGCGTTAACCTACTTCTGCCGTTTTTGGTAAAGTTCCAGCGCTTTCGAACGAGAAAAATTTTCTTGCCAAAAACATTCGAGCGGGCAGTTTCTTTCGTGGGTGGAGAGACCTTGTGCGTGGTTAGCTGCAGAGATCGTAAACGGTGATAGAGCTTGCTCCACATAGAAATGGTCCGTGCAGTCTCGGGAATATCGGTCTAGAAATCTATTTATTCTGGAATTTTCCCAGATAATAAAAGCCTTTGTTCAACAGCTTTCACGCCAGGCTCTAACGCACTGTCGTTTCCCAGTCATCGTCATTCCCATATTCTTTATTTAATCAGAAAAAAAAAAACGTATTCAACTTCAATATACAAATGAGTTTTGATACTCGGAGCTGCCAGCCAGACATATTAGGCTGGAAATAATTGCACACGAGTATACGCGAATCTTTGATACTCGTTGGCGAAAGCTTGAATCAAACTCTGTTCTCGAATTCGAACGTCCAAACTATAACTCAAGAAGCGGCTGCTCATCAATTTCCCTAACTCTCGCCTTGGTCCACCAGTCCACCAAGGAGTGCAACCCCTCCGATACTTCATCGGCTTCTCGCCCTTGCAGTTCGGATGTTCCAAGTGTACTCAACCGAGAAGCAGAACAATACACGCGTCTGTGTACCGGGTGTTTCATACGGGATCCCCTAAAAAGTTATCTCCGAAATGAAGGGTATTTTTAAACGAATTTAATAAAAGTGTATTTTAAATGTCAAAAAATATGGTAATTTAGGCAAAGAGGTTTTTTTAAAAAAAAACACAGTCATTCAGCACTTATTTCATTCAAGAATTCAGACATTCAAGGCCCATTCGCTGTATTCGTGGAAAAGTTATCAAATAAGAAAATATCCTGTAGATTTATTTTTCAATTTGTAACAATATTCCGAGGTCCAAAAACCTTGAACGATCGAATAACTCGATGTCTGGTTAAAAACTTACAGTTGGGAAAGAACAAGGGGAAAAAAGTTCTACGAGCACTTTGGGATTAAAAGATATACCGGCTGTTACAAAGCACCCATTAAGGAGTTTCGGTACAAAAAGGCAAAATGTTAAGAAATTAATGAAATTTGGTGATAATGTTCTTCGACATCAAGTACGAAAAGACAAATTTTTTCAAAATTTTCTTCTACTTAGTTATCGAGTAATTTTGCATTAAAGCAGACTTCTTATGCCCGAAGTGTATACCTATATATATGGAAACGCTATGCTTATACACGTGAACTTTAGTCTTCAATTACTCGATAACCGTGTAGAAGAAAAATCTGAAAAAATTTGTATTGTCAAATTTGGCACTAAACGAATATGCTCACCAAATTTTATAAAATTCTTAACTTTTTGAAATTTTTTGTCTTTTTAACATGGTTTAGCATGGCAACATTGTATCGCTTGTACCGAAACTCCTTAATTACGATGCCACTGTCACGAAGCACTCGAAGCTAAAATGCAGCATATCGGAGATGAAAATTTTGATTTTCTTATTTGTATTCAGACTTCGAGTCAAGTTCACGCTGCGAATCGATTTAACGGCAAGTTTTTACCGAAACTTCTTAAGAGTGAGGGAAACGGATGATCCGGAGCGTTTTCAAATATTCTCGAATACTCTCCGTGTTTATCTTTGACTCGTGGATCAAAACTTTTTTCCGATAATCCAGTACATCGTAAAAAGTGTGACTCAAGAGTTCTGAAATAATCGGATCGATGGAATATGAAATGAAAATTTAAGATGAATCAAGGTCTCCCCATTCCGGTCATGTGTATACCGAAGAAAATATCGATTTTTACGGTTACGGGATGAGACACATGTTTAATTTTTTTTTAATTTTTTTTTTTTTTTTTTTACGAACTGTCCCCTTTCGCCCTCACGCACTTTTGGTTGTCCGCTCGCCATTGCACACACTGTCATATATATATATATATACATACATATAAATCTGTAACGGCGTTTAACAAGCGCATTACGCTGGCCCCTTTCAAAAGATCGCACTTCTGACTTCAATGGGCCGTGTAATCGGATTAGAAACGCGCACAATGCTACGAGCCGAACAGAAATACGCCGGAGACTCTCCCAATGCACATCCCATATGTATAGACACATTGTATTTCACTGTACAGAGTATACTGGGTGCCCCAGAAGGTAGAAAACGGATCTGGCAATCCCGTTGAAAAGTTGTAAGGTAACCGTGGTCCGAGGATTGACGATGGTCAAGCTTTTCCAGTGGACCAATCGAGCAGTGCCGCTTCGTCTTTTGCGATTTGCCTCTGTACCGTCAGTCCGGCAGATTGGATGTTTAATAATCGATTAATATCTCGCCAGCGATCAATCGCAGGATCCATAAATTCAGTTACTTTCCGGATGTGTCTTTGCCGACACACTGTATGTAATTTAAGTAAAACGGGCGCGTGGTTATGTGTATTAACGCCGATGTGTACAGTTCCGCGCAGTTTCCATCTGGGCCGGATCAATTCTGTCTGCCCATCCGACAAACACTCTTGCACATGTCTGTTCCACTGTGTATAGTGTACACGTTCGGATATATCATGCCGTCGGTATATAATAACGAGTATAATACGGTTTATGTGTACAAAAGAGATTGGAGTTCGGAGAAACGGAGAGAACAAGATGCCTGTGAGGCAGGCGAAACAATATATTGGACCCCACCGATGATCCGATTAAATCGATCACCTTATGTGCCCTTGGCACTCCAAGGCTCCATTGAGAATCCATTCTAGGGTATGCGCGCTCCGCGAGACAATATATACTAGTCACCGATGTGGATTGTTGGATTTTAGACAGCAGGACAAATTCAATGCTGTCGAAAAGCATTAGAATCTGACATTGATCGTTGCGTTATATTGGAACGATTCGAAGTGCCAGTTCTAAAGGAGATTCAACTCGCGGCGTTGATATTCGATATGACTTCATGAGTCTGGAAAAAAATAAAACGCCAACTACTGCGATAACTCATAAATCCAAGTGTTTTTCTTCTGCGATCCAATAAGAGCACTCCGCGTATGTAACCCGTTCGCGAAGATATATCCCTTGTCAGGGGGTAAACCAAAACGCGGTCTCTATATGCACGTGTACGAAACAGAGTAGAGCTCATCCAGTGATATTCGCCTTTTTATTTCATACGAGAAAAAAAAAGTTCGCGATTGACGTGGAATTAAAGTTTTTTTTTACTTCCGGTTTCCACAAACGAGTAGCTTCGTACACATCATTTCTTTTTTAGGCTATATCGGTATACACGAAGAGAAAAATGGTAATAGCAACGGTGAAACAAAAGGAACGGGTCAGAATGAAGAAAAAAATTGCTACTATATATAAACCGCGAGCAAAGCGACTTCGCTACGATTCTATTTTACGAGGGTACAAAACCCCATCGCTCGTCCTCTCTATGTTATACCCGGTAACCGAGTACCGTGACTTTTACCTCTTGAAAAATACAGAAAACCTTGCTGTTAGAGGAGAAGCCAATTATCGGGGATGCTGAAAGTCATCACTAAATTTTCTACGGAAGAGACACATCAGGAAATTTTCAATTAAAATTATTCCCCTCTTTTTCTTCTGACTTCTTGAGATATTTAACTCTTAGCGACATCCAATTCGATTCGTCGCTGGGAATTCGTAAAAAATTGATACTCTTTACACTTTTTCCATCTGATCAAAGGTTTTTTTACGATCACTCGATCGTTTCCTTTCATTAGGGTATTAGATCGGTCGCGGAAAATTAAGGTTATGATCGCTACTCGCCTGAGCTCACTTCAAATTTTCGAAGTTTAAATTTTTCGACACGGTTTGACCAATTCCAATAAAAGCTCTTGTCAGCTTCGTTTCAAAAAATATACCCACTGACCCATAACCTTAAATCCAATATCTTACGAACGGTTTTTCCGGTGGGACATCGGCTATTCTTTCATCGGTTTTCGAATTTCATCCCTGTCAAGTGTACATTCGGACTTTCGAAAACGTGTTACGATGAAGAGTTTCAAGGGGTGCTTGCATCGATGTTTGCACACCCCGTTCAGCGAAGCACCTCTTGAACGGGGAATGACTAGCAATCGTTTTCCCCGAGTCATCGCTCATAAAGCCATGAGAATTACTTCGGGAAAATCGGAATTTTCAACGACCTGTTTGCTCTACTGATTTTCTTATTATTTTTTTTTTTCAAACTTTGAAATAACGACCGGAAAAATATTTCGTTCAGCGCGCAGCTACTGTCAAAAACAGAAAATTTTAGAAGCGGGGAAAACAAAGGGGCTTTTCATGCGGATAATGAAGGTCAATTAGTTCGCTTTGACACATTCAGCCACGAAATTTCCCAACAATACAGACCCTTATTGGACGGTCATTACTATTAAATCGATCAACTCACTAACTTAATAAATATATGACTCACAGTCAAGTTGTCTATATAATTCCAGAGCTCTTCCACCTACCCTCATTCCCTTCCTTACTCTTTTCGCCTCTGTCTCGCTTCATCTTATCGGGTCTCCGTCTTTTGCGTTTCTTTTCACCCTCGCGGCTCTTTCTACGTGCTGTCAACGTTTGTCGTCGCCTGCTTTCACGTAGCGTTATCGATTCGCATGTGCTGTTCTTTCTCTCTGTTCCTCTTCTTTTTTCAGTTCGAGCGTATTGTTCCAATATTCCCGACAGGCGCTCGCAGCCCCTTCGCACCCGTTGCCAAAAAACTTTCTTCTCTTGCCAGGCACCATTTTTCTTTTTATCTCGGTGTCGCTACTTTTATTGCAGCTAGGGCTTCGAGGTCAGAAAATCGACACGACGGAACTGAGGAAATTGATTTTTCTCTCTTTAATTCAGTCTAGAAAATTCAGTGTTACGTTCCTAAACTGTCAACGATTGTACAGCATTTTGTGTACGGAATTTGAAGCACTCAGGATCGGATTGTACTCAAGTTTGATGCAGGAACATGGATTCAGGAGGAAAACCAAGTCCCAACCCAAACCCAAACTCAAAGCGTTTTTTGTAATTCGAATAAGAGTCATCGAGCTCACGTGACCAACTCAAAATCGACGGTGGCGCCTCTCGTAGTAAAATATATTTATATATTAGTATAAATACAGTCGCTGACACACGTCAGACGCCTCGTATGTATTCTACCGGATTTTTCCGTGAGTTTTTATTGAAATCGCAATAAATAAATTTCGTAATGTACAAGGAAGTGGCGTGAATCCGGCTCTGGTCTCTCCAGTTGTGGCAAATGTGTGTACAATTTGTAATAAAACAATATTGTAACTGGCGAAAGAGCTGTCATGGCGCGAGCAAAGCGCCTTGTATTTTTGTTAATTTATTGTGTTGATAAGAGATATTTGATCTCCGAAAAGGGAGCACAGCCGGAACCGGGTGATTAAACCGAATTTTTTGATATTTTTTATATTCGCGTAATCATAAAATTCGCGACGAAATCCGGTAAAATAGAATTTTAGTTTGCTTTTTTGGCATCCGGCGCTGCGTATACCATCGCTCGATGACTCATAAGCATATTTTCGAGTTGTCACTAACGTTTAATGTCATTTCAAAATTAGAATTTTTCATCGTTTCAAGTTGAGCAGCCTGGGACGAGGCCAATACTGGGTTGGGTTATCGCTAAGCCATGCACAAGCTCGTGCATCAATCGTTGAGCGCGAGCGACAGTTTTTTGAGTTTCTGGTGCTAGCCAACTGGAACTCGGTAAAAATACAGTCGGTCGGGCTTTTCGTACTTTTTTATGGCCCTTGTGCAAAGGGACGAGAAAAATCATGAAGAGGGAGAAATAGTGGTGTCGAGTTGCGATGGGATGCTATGAAAATGAGGTGAAAACCCGCGTGATTATGCACGGAAATGAAAAATAGATTTTCGTACCCTAAAACCGATAGATAGAAGCTCGATCCTCTATCGCGTTCAAATTTAAGCCCAAAATTCCTGCAAATTGGACGAAGAGCTCGTCGCTGTTGTCGCCGGTTCTGTAAAATCGATTTTTCGCAAAACAGCAGCGACCCGAATCTTTCTGAAGAGATGAACTTTCGTCCGAAAACTATATTTACAGAGGAGCGATCCTGATACGAATAATTATTTGATAATTGTACGAAGATTTTCTGTTTGAAATTGCATACAATTGGGTCGTCCACCATTCGCGGTACGATAGTCAGCGTTTTCAAAAATCTCACGAGACGAATGAGCATTCAAATAATGTTTTTTTTCTCTCAACTTTGCAGAGAGTCGCTGATATTTTATAAACAAAAAATATTCGTAAAAAAACGTTTTGTTCGAGCGTCCTAGGTGTTCGGGAGCTTTCAATCACGATAAAAGGGTGTGAAACGAGAGAATCGGGATGAATTATTTCCGTTACTCTTATGTTCGAATCTCGTCTGCTTTCTTTTCCATGTTTCTGGTATTCATCGAAGTTTCTCGGACATCCGTCTCTCGGGTGGTTGTTAGAATTTTGCCGCAGAGACGCATTTTTCTCGAACGAATATAGCCCGTCTTGCTTTAATAAGTGCCAGAGCCAATAGAGCGTGTCTTCGTTCAACCCAAGAAAGCTTTATACAAGCTTCGGTGGCCTCGAGAGCAAGAAAGCAGGCGCGCGCTTCGAAACCCTTTCCAGGCGAGCTCAGGCGCCCGTCTGGCTGACTGCCGTCCAGGCGCCAGCGAACCTGCCCCGATATACAGAATTGTCAGCGTCGTTCATTTTCCACCCCCGCACGTACACCATCTCCGCGCGCATCTCTCTTTTTCCCTAGCTATCCAGTATCCTCAACGACTCCCTCTCCCTATCTCCTCTGTATTCGCGCAACCGTTCTCCGTATATATATACATATATATAGCTCCGAACCGTCACAGCATCCCCGAACGAATTTGCCACGCAGCACGAAACATCTTCCCTTAAATTCCTCCTCTTCTTTCGTACTCAATTTATTATCGTATTAAAGCGTGGTGGTACATCATTCTCGTGAGAAGACGCAATTGAATAATAAATGTTGCTCTTATGCGCCTACGCATTTTTATTCGTCGAACCAGCTTTTGGCAATAGTTTTTTTTCACTAACGTTAACCCTTAAGGAGTTTCGGTACAAAAGGCAAAATTTTAAGAAATTAATGAAATTTGGTGATAATGATCTTCAACATCAAGTACGAAGACACAAATTTAAAAAAAAATTTCTTCTACTTAGTTATCGAGTAATTACGCATTAAAACAGATTTCTTATGCACGAAGTGTATACCTATATATATGGAAACGCTATGCTTGTACACGTGAACTTTAGTCTTCAATTACTCGATAACTGTGTAGAAGAAAAATCTGAAAAAATTTGTATTGTCAAATTTGACACTAAAGAATATGTTGAGCAAATTTTATAAAATTCTCAACTTTTTGACAATTTTTTGTGTTTTTAACATGGTTTAGCATGGCAACATTGTATCGCCTGTACCGAAACTCTTTAAACCGAGGAGCGGGGTTGATCTCGATCCGGGATGAATGTCGAAAACGATGCGAAAATTTTTCGTGATTTTCGGAATTTTTTAATTTTTGCATTTTTCGTCAAATTCAATTTGTTGTAAACTTTTCGTTGTTGAAAAATCAAGAAATTTACATGCTGACGAATCTTTTTGTCAGTGTACAATCAATTTTATGACGAAAAATACATTACCAGGGTCGACAACGACCCTGTTCATGGGTTAGAAATTGAAAAAAATATAGGTCACGAGTTCCGGGGTTTGGTAGACTCGAAAGTTTATTTGTTTTCCGAGCAAAAATAGGTTGTCCAGTTTATCTATATTTTGGATTTAACTCGATAGCTTTGCGGCATCGATTCCATGTGGATCTTGATTGAAATAGCGAGAGTCGACCTGTTCCAGATATTTACAATGAGTTTGTGGTGTCGTCGTCAAAATATACTTCTGAGATTGAAGCACAAAGTTAGTCCAGAGGCCCGACACAAAATTCGGTTCAACCTGGATAAAAGCTCGAGCCTAAACTTACCGTTAAATCGATTCGCAGCGTGAACTTGACTCGAAGTCTGAATACAAATGAAAAAATCAAAATTTTCATCTCCGATATGTTGCATTTTAGCTTCGAGTGCTTCGTGACAGTGGCATCGTAATTAAGGAGTTTCGGTACAGGCGATACGATGTTGCCATGCTAAACCATGTTAAAAACACAAAAAATTTCAAAAAGTTGAAAATTTTATAAAATTTGGTGAACATATTCGTTTAGTGCCAAATTTGACAATACAAATTTTTTCAGATTTTTCTTCTACACAGTTATCGAGTAATTGAAGACTAAAGTTGACGTGTATAAGCATAGTGTTTCCATATATATAGGTATACACTTAGGGCATAAGAAGTCTGCTTTAATGCAAAATTACTCGATAACTAAGTAGAAGAAAATTTTGAAAAAATTTGTCTTTTCGTACTTGATGTCGAAGAACATTATCACCAAATTTCATTAATTTCTTAACATTTTGCCTTTTGTACCGAAACTCCTTAATTCAATCATGATTTCTCTTTTTCTAGACAAATTTAGCCTGCTTGATTAAATTTTAGGTAAAAAAGTCTTCGATTCATTTTCAGCTCGGTACAAAATGTGTTCATGTAAAATCTTCACGATGAGACTCAAAGCCTTGAAGCTTGACCGTAGTGTTGACTAGAAGTTGACTAATCTGGCTAACGTATGGTAGATATCGAGTGAATGAAATTAACTGAGAGTTCATAGTAGAACGAAGCTTAAACCATATTTAAATGTCGTTTAAGTTAAATCTTGAAAACGGAAACAAATTTTGATATTGTACTCGAACTGGAATGAAAACAATAGAGAAGTGAATCATATATACATTCTCCAGACAACACAGCAGTGTAGTCGCTCTCATACATTTTCCTCTGTAAGTGTGTATATACGGTGACTTTACTTTTGTATTCCCTTTCTCTCACAGTAATTTTGTGTCTCTCTGATCCTCTCTACCAAAGAGAGTCTCTCGGTGAATTGTTTTCCCAATTCTCCTCACCTCTTTCGTTTCCTTCCCTTCCACGTTCCACGCTCTGTATTCCTTAGTAACGTGCGTTCACCACTCTGCACAATTTGCCACAGTCTCTCTTGAATCCGGAACCGCACAAAGGGAGACAATTTCAAGGGATGTTAATTGTTGGCTCGAGACTCTTCAGCCAACGACTTCGTATCGTTTGATTCTTTTTTTTTTTTTGTTTTTTTTTCTTAAATCTTCAGCCCATTACTCATTCCATCTCGTATACTTTTGACTCTCGCGAATTTAATTTACGAAACAATCGTAAAATTTAATATCTGCTAATAAGAGCACTCTCTTTGTCTCTCGCTCCGAGCTACTTCACCTTGGAAAATCTCGCCTTCTGTCTCGAGTTTATTAATCGTTCTTAACAAAACAAAAAAAAAAATCTACTTCAAATTATTAGCTCGCACCCTCCCTTGTGAATTCAATCTCTTTCGAGACTCCGTCACCTTCTTTTTTTTTTCTTCGATCGACGGCCATCTTTGCTTGTCACCTTTTACCATGCTTCGAGTCATTTTTCCTTCTCCGGTCCTACACAATCGGTCAATTTTTTTTTATATCTGAAAAAATAAAAGAGGAAAAGTTGATAATTACTTGACGAACATTGAGCGTCATTCGAAACGATCTTGGAAAACCTACGAATTCCATTCCTCTCAAAATAATCGTCCTAATCACTGAAAATTGGTTTTCTCAAAACTATTTTTAGAGGATTTTTCATGCATTTGCTATACATGGACATCCCCGCAAAAAAAAAAAACGTGAAATACTCAAAAGAAAGAGGAGGAGGTTGGATGTATCTGTGGATATTTCTTGCTACATTGAAAGTTGAAAAGTTCAGTAAAGAAAAAAAATTCTTTCATCGAGCAAAATGCAATTTAGTTGGATAAAAATATGGTGGATTTAACTGTTCTTTTTGTTGAATGAACTAACTCATTTGCTATTTAAAAAAAATTTAGTCGAATCCACTTTATTTTCGTGCGACTGAATGAATTTTGTTCGATCGAAACAAATGTTTTCTCAGTTCAAATTCGAGGAACGTCGCTTGCTTTTTCGTAGTTTTTATTTAAATCATTTTTTTTTGACCCGAAACTGACTTTTTGCACGTGATCTTTTCTATCCGCTTTATATCTACCATCGAAAATTGAACGCATAGCTTGTGAAAAATATTTTGGTTCCTTTTCTTATCGATGGTAAATTCGAAAGAGCAAAATTTTCATTATCGTTTCATATTGTTGCCTGGAATCTTGTTTTCAAAGATGACGCCTTAGGATACACTGAGAAAAGAGTTCAGTTGAATTAACCAAGGCTTCGTAGAATACGTCGAAAGAAATATTTCGTTCATTCAAAAAATCGTTCAGTTGGACGAATTATGAATTTTATTTCACTAAACAAAGATACCAATTGAATCAACCAAATGAGATTTGTTGTCGTGTATTTTGTTGGATCAACGTAAGATATTTTTCATTTAATGAAACTGATATTTGGTATAACAGAATATTACATTGGACGTATTTCACGAAGCTATTTAGTTGATTCAACTATTCTCTTTTCTCAGTGTAGAATAAATTTGAAATTGTTGAAGCTGTCGTCCGGTGAGCCATCTAGATTTCATCAGTTTTTTTTTTTATGATTAAAACGACTTTTTGCTTTTCAATATTTATTCATACATTCGTTATAAATTTTTTTTTTTTTTTCAAATTCAATGAAATCTACGTAACGAACTCATTATACGAACGAGTTTAAAATCATTCGAAAAATAATCTGTGATTACCGAGACGCAGGATTACTTTGTTTTCCAGCTTCCTTTTCCTCGCTCTACCAACCCGAATCACAATGAATTATGAGCCTGAAGAATAAAAAAACAGGAGCACACATTTCATCCGATAACACGGGAGTCGGCCTATTTCTATTATCAGAAAAAAAAAATCCAACTGCAAACGTTCAGAGATGTGGAAAAATGGAATGGAAAATAATAAAATAAAATAAAAATTTTCAACTTACCGCGTGAATGACGATTTGATTAATTTCACAATATTTATCATCTCGAAACGTTAAACTTGCGTTCTTATCAGAAAATAAAAATCACGAGATTCCTTTTATTGCGTACACTAATGTGTACACGCTCAATATTTATACAAAAATCAAGCGCAGTTGCCTATGGCAACCGATCTTTCCGTTCCGTATATTTTTCACCTTTGCATGCCATTTGTACAGCAATTCGCTTCATTTGCGACATATTTAGTCACAAAATAAAGAGGAAATATGGGAGCTCTAGGCAGAATAAACACGACGCACATTCCAGAGGAAAAGCTTCTTCGTTACTTCTTCAACGTTAGCACGTTATCTTTCGTAACGAAAATTTATTCCGAACGATTAATCCAAATTTCAATGCCTGCTGTATTTTTTCGTTGAACGTTTATAATCGAATAATTTTTGTAACAAAAATTGTATCGTGATACGAAAATTGATGGAAACACTTTTATTTTTTATCAATTATTTTCGATATAAATATGTTTTTTATTCGATTCAAAATTAAAACACTTTTTCGTGTTCGTGAAAAAAGTGACAATGGAAAAAAGCACATTTTATTATCGATTCACTTGTGAGGCGAAGCACGACTATTTTTTCGGGTCAATAAAATAACTTGAATAAATAACACTCTCGCTTATTCTGTTTTATATAAAATGTGCGACAATCGGAATGACTGATTAGTTTACAATAATGAAAAACAAATCAACGGATTAGACTCACAACGACTCGGGAGTCACAGAAAAGTGAGGTTAGGTTTGCAGATCGCATCAGCTGTGACGCGCGGCCATGACATCCGTCAGTGCTGTTACTGAAAATTGCCGAAGATCGTGTTCGATAATAGAATATTGAAAATTCGGTTCGAGTCTCGGATTGAATATTTTTTTTAACGAGTTAAGAATCTCGTTTTAGTAATAGGTGGTACACGACGCAAGGTCTGTTTACCGTAGCATTTAAAGAGACGTTTCAGACGCTTGGAAAATGTCACGCGGAGCCACGTGCATGGTCGTTATTATCTGTGAAAAATAATGAATTCTGTGGGTAAACAATTGTTCGTGTTCGAAATAAAATTCTTCGAAATTCAAGAAAAAATACTCGCAGGCACTGCGCCTGGAAAATTTCTGATTAATCATTATGGTTAATTCGATCAAAAATATTCGCTGATTTCTATTATGAATTTAGAATCGAATTATAAAAATATAATGATTTACAGTTTTGTACCAATGTTACAAAAACTTTCCGAGATTTTAGACTATTGAAAAAAAAAAAATTAGCTGCATTGCTGTATTAAATTCATATTCGATAATTTCGTTGCTCAATGCGTTGTATAACGTAGGAAATTAGACTCGAATTGTTAAAAACTATTGATTAGTCGGCGCGAAATCCCGGAAGATACATTAAATGGCAATGAAAATGGTGAGTAAATATGTATGTTAGGATGAAACATTGATTATTTTTTTTAGTCTCAAAATACGATGAAAAAGTGAAGTAGAATTAGAAATTAAGTAGAAAGAAATCACGATTTTTTTCCTCGTAAATCGCGGGCTTCAGAGAGAGCGTTCGATGGATACGCTCGATGACGATACAACAGTCGCGCCTGCAGAGCGGTTCGAGGCGGCGGAAATGTCCGAAAGCGTCCGAGCGCGACCGAGCGAGCTGCGCACCGCTCGAATCTACTTCCCCCAGTTCCCCCGTCGCAGTCTTAAATCGGCCAGCGCGACGATACGACGCGCCAACCGAGCGAACGAGCGAGCGAGCGAAAGACCGAGAGAGGACACGAGTGTGCGTGTGTACGAAAAATTTGATTTTTCCCAATCGTTCTCCATGCTTCGTCTGATCGATAATTCGTTTTTTTATTCTTACTTTCGTTTTTGATTTTCGTGCGTGTGTGTTTTTTCTTTTGTTTTTCTTTTTCGGCGCGAACTTTTTTATAAAAAAAAAACTACGAGCGTGCTGTTGGTGACAAGTGCTTTGATAATTACATTTCAACGCATTCACAAAAACGAAAGAGTTTGGAAGAGAGATTATTGAATATTCGTAAACGATCTTGAAAGATCGAGAGGATTTGTGCAACGAGAGCTCTAAGTTCTTCGCCGAAGATGGCAGCGAGTGGAATTCCGATCGCCGTCCTTGTGCTGTTACAACTTGCAGGTTAGTCGCGAGATAATTACGCGATTTTTATACCCCAACTAAAAATAACACGAGGCACTCTTCCAAATACTATTTCCAGTGTTTTCGAATGATATTTTATGGAGTTTAATTATCTTAGTGTTGTTTTTAAACCGCGGTTTTGAGCGATGCCGTTTAATACGGCGTTCGGTACGAATGTGTGTGTACTGTGGAGAACGCGCGCACAGATAATTTTCAGGTGAAGTGAGTCAGAAATCGAGCGAGATCGAAAGTGGGAAAAAAAAAAAAACAAACGCACACGACCGTTCAGCTTTATCTTGTAATGACTTTTGTCATCTGTTTTCGAGCAGATATACGAATGAAAGAATTTTCAATTACGTTTCTATTCAGGGGGATATATATTTTTACCTGTCAACCGTCCACCGCTGTTGTTTTTCACTGTCAATTTTAATTTTATTTACCGATCGACCTTGGGCAGGGAAAATTAACGAGGGATATTATAACTTGACAACGAATTGAAGATTGTCGGTAATTTGTGCGGGAAGTATATTTCTGGGTCTAAACGACCCGGAAAAAATCCGTTTTCTTCTCACTGCTTTTTTTTTTTTCTATAAATCAACCGGTTTTCAGTGTGAAAACCTGGAGCACACAAAGATTTAGCTCGGGCAGGTGTGATCTCGAGAGTCTGACCTTGAGCTGGAAACAATTATAAGTAAATCTAGTTATTCGCATTTTTATCGGGTCGCGCAGATCCAGTATGGAGAGGATACGATTTCGGGGGGGCGCCAAGTTTTGACGGTTAATCCTGTATATTTGGACCAAAATAAAAAGAATTTCGCGATTAAATTTTTGCTGTTTAGGAGGTTAAACAGGGCTTTTAATGTTTGTATATGACAGCATAATTCTTGTTATCTGTTCAATGTATAATTGATTCAATAATAAATGAATGAACAATAAATAAATAAAATTGAAAAAAAAAAAAGAAATTTTTTTTTTATTAATTGTAAATATATTTTTACACAGAAAATCGATCGAAATCAAAAACTGTTTTTCATTAAATAATACGAAAAAAGTAGTCATACAAATAGTGCAGTACGATAAAACACAAAATGTAACCCGTTAATAAATGAATATGATATTTCGTTAGAAAAAATAGCAAATACGTTGATGATATTTACAATGGAATGTTGAAAGTTGAGCAAAACGAAAGGAGAGTTGAGAGCTCTCGAAGTCTATTGGCTGAGAATGCCGGTCGCCAGGCAGTTTAAATTTCGCGTGAGCCACCAGGCTCGATTCAACCGTCAACAGCCGGGCCGGTTTTTATTTCGTACATGTATCCACGAAACGTTACAAACGCGGGATCCTCGGTCCGCCGTCGGACCGATGGCGTGTTGCTTTCAAAGAATTTTTTCTTTTTTATTCTCCGCTAATTTTTCCTCATTTTTATCATTCTCAAAATGAAAGTGTTTTTTTCCTCGACACAATTCGTTCATCGAGCATTTTCCACGACTATTTTTAATCCATTTTTATTGCGTAAATTATCATTTTTTGTTTTTAACTTTCAAACGGGCCATTCAGATTTCATGAAAATTTGAACACTCCATTTCGGCTCTGACGATCTAATCTGTCGCTTCAGCGACGCAAGTACTTTCTACCACGAAATTATCATATCTCGAAATCGGCCGAACGCATTGACTCGCAACAAAGACCAATGGAAAGAGAAAAATGTAAAAATAATCGTTCCTTACATTCAGATCTTTTTTTTCATTCAAACCGTTTCTCGCCTCCTCGAGAGTTTTTCTTTTGCTTTTAATAATTAGCACAATCGGTTTTTCCAATACTTGGAATACTTGATTTTTCGTTGAATAATGAATTTTTAAAGAAATTAATCAATTAGTATCCGTAAAATCGCGCGATTTAATTTACTTCTAGTGATTTCATTAAATTCGATGACATTCTGAACAATTATTTTCTTAAATTCTGCATCCCAGTTGTCATGCTGCATTCGACACTTTTTCATCAATCCTCATTATTTATTTATCTCCATTCGGGTTTGTTATTTTTAAACGAATTATTTCAAATAATCTCGACAAGTTTTTTTTTTTTTTTTTCGTTCGCGTTGCCGTCGCGCATCGTGACTATTGTCATCTCGACCGGACAGAGGAAACGAAAAGGTTGGGTCGTGCTGTTGAACGTTGTACGGAACAAGGACACTTAACGCTCCTCTCATCATCTTCGTCACGACACCTGAGCAAACGGTTTCTTAAATATATACATAGTTCTTGGCTTGGCCACCTGCTGTAAGTTCCCTTGGTACAACGGAGACCCTTGGATACGAGCGGGAAACGTTCACGCTACCAAATTTACTCGACGTCCATTTTTTTTTCTGTCTTTCGCCAATTTCAGGCTTCTACGCTCTCCTGTCTCGTGCGGCAGTTACTAAATTCGTGTTATTCTCATTTCAAATATTATTTCTCTGATCAGATTTGATGCTTACAAAGAACTCTCGTTTCCTCTTAGTCTCGAAAATCTTTAATTCTACACTGATAGAAAGAATTATTGAATTTGAAAACATGTATTTATTTATTAAATCAAAGTATTATTTCGATTATTTATTTGTTGAACCAAGACGATCACTGTTAATTTGATAACATATTTTCACGAATTTCATGGACCAAACAAATATATGAGCGAACCAATCTAATATGTTTTGGCGAATAATGAAATAAATGATTTTTTTGGTTCTAGTAATTTTTTTTTTCTCAGTGTACACTGTAAAAAATATCTGTATTAAAATTAATACACATGTGTAGGAAGTTTTTATGCAGACACAGTGTATGAAAATTCAGATATGCCAAGCAAAATTAATTTACGTGGTATTGTAACAATACGAGTAATGTTCAGTGAAATTAATATACTTGTGTGTTTGAAAAATCATACACTCGTACATTAAAAACATAAAACATTTACTAATGTTAGTATGCAAGCGTATACTAAAGCTCGCGTACCTGTAATAAAAAGATTGGTAAGCGTCTGCGAAATTTTAATATACGAATGAAAATTGATTTTAATACAACTATTATGAATTTTTAAGAGAAGTAAGCTGATCGATTTACTATCAAATCGGATATTTTTAAATGAAGAGTTATGGTCATGCATGCATTTCATGAAATTAAGTAGAGTTACGATCACCACTTTAAATTATCAACGTTGGATTACATCGAGCAAATGTATTATAATTCTATATTTTTTTTTATGTCTGAATATTACCGATATTTTTAAGATTTGTTGTTCAATAATATACAATCGTTAATTAGTCAATTCATTTGTCGACAATTTTTGAACAGCTCTTCACTGAAAAGTTATTGTGCTCTGCACTAAATAATCGACTCGAATGACTGTACTGAGCTAATTTGTTCGAAACGAATGAATAATTCTAATCCATGTTACAGAATTTGGCAAAAAAAGCTGTGAATTTTTACAGTAGGCAGAATAAAAATTCATAGTTTTCTTCAAGTCTTGTAACAGGGATCGGAATTTTTTGTTGTTGTCGATCATTTAGTTCAGGACAGTCTTTAGCATCGAATTTGTTGTGCAGAGCGGGGTAACTCTTGTGATATTTTTCTCTCTCTCTCTCTCTCTCTCTCTCGTTATTAACGATCTTAAATACCAAAATAGATATTATTTTGACATCGGATCAAGAGACTCGGTAGAGCCTCGGGACAAGTACATTGACAGCCCTGTCGTCTGCTGGCTCGAGCTCGCCAAGACTATACTTTCTCTGAATAAAACGATTCGCGGTGGTGGGGGTAAAACTGGCATGTCATTTCGTTTGATAATGAAACTCAGGAGTCGTGTGATATCGATTATCATTGTTCATTCGCCACTCTCTGTTTCGTCACGAGAAATCTCATACAACTAGAGAATCTTGGTTCGTATTCATTAGAAGAGAGAACTTTCGGCCACCATTAAACAGAGACGTAATGCGTTGCAACGAAAGAGAACGAGAAAATGTCGAAAATGTCTTGCACTTGTCGAGGGTTTTCCTTTGTTTACCTGCTGCAATTTCGAAGGTCTTCGGACCTTCGAAATAACCTTTTTGGAGATCTGACAAATAACCTCGAGTTTTCAAAACCCAGGGACAATCGAGAAGGATTGACCCTTGAATTTCAAGGATTTTCTGGTGGAATTTTTGGGTCTCGGACGAGACGCATGAAATTTCTTTGAGCTCGTCGTCCTCGAATGGATGGGAGAAATCATTTGAGCTCAAGAAACTTTACGAAATGTGCTAATAAACATACTTTCAGTTTCGAAACGTGAATCTATATGAGACTGGTGGATACTGGAAAAAAAAAAATATATACCTCATTGTTTTCGAGTGTAATTTCCGGTTCCGAAGAAGGGCACCGGGCTCCGGGTTCAATCTGCTGAAAGTGAGTTTTTGCGCTCTACCGAGACTATCGATGGTTGGTCCCGGCGAGTAGTTCCTAATGTATAGTTCTCATTTTACGACTTCCGAGGATCGTCCGCCATGTGTCGGGGTCACAGGTATACCTGAAGAACGAGATAAAATTCTGTACGGCTCATCCGTAAGTGAGCCGTAATCGGACGAAGCCTTGAAGAGTACCTTTTCTCCTCTATACCTTTGCTGCTGAAACAATGGCTCTGTCGTCTCCGTTCTTTAATCCGTGAAAACTTTTTTTTCTCTTTTCAAATGACTTACCATGATCTCGGGTAATGGAAAATATCGATTAAACGGCCTCCAGCACGATTCATATTTCATATCTTCCATCGAGATAACTACTCTTCGTTCCAACTGAATGGAACGCGGGCAATCAATAAAAAAATAAAAACAAAGTGCATGAGACTCCCAACGTACTTCTGATTTTTTCGAATTTCGTTAAACTTCGGAGAGTCAATAATGGGAGATTTGTTAAAAAAAATTTGTACAAGCAATTTTGAACACGATAGCAAACTTCACGATTGTTCTAGGACTCGAATTGCGATCGTAGTTATGGTTTCAAGTTCACATCGACGAGAATCTCGTTCTTCTCATTTTATATATATATATATCTCCCTCTCTCTCTTTCTCTCTTTATCTTTTTTGCTTTATAGTCTCATCTCTTTCGTGAACGTCGATTCTCCCAAGTGGCGTTACTCCGTATTGCCCCGAGACAGTTTAAGAAGCGACTCTTTTCTCGCGATCCCCAGAGGCCACTGATCTCCGGGCGGCTCTCGTTCCTTCCACGGTCCGGTTTCTGCGAGCTGACGAGATCTACCGGATGTCACGAAAGTCACTCTCAACGTATCTAAAGAGAATTTTTTGAGAGCGCATCGCATTCCGAAGATGAATATTTAGCAATGTTCTCTGCTGCAATTAACATTTTTGAGGCAGCATCGCCAATCTGGTCCATCTCGGGGGGGGGGGGGGGGGGGGGGGGGGGGATTGATGTTGAAACGAATAAACTGAGAGCTCCGGGACTAACTATTCTTGGGCATCTCTGAAACTCCACTCCGGTAACACCCGCTCGATAGAAAACTGTTTGTCTTTTTTTGTTTGTTTGTTTGTTTTTTTTTCTACTCTCGCGTTGCACGCCGCGTCGTGTCTTACCTTGCAAGCTTGTACTCGAAACATTCTCTTCCTTCGCTTGGCTCTGGATTCTCGTAATTTACAAAACATAAAAGGCTCTACGATATCGCGTACGGGGGGCTTGGATTTGTCCAACAAACATGGAGCGGGGAAGAAAGTTGAAGCGATGGCTCTAGTTTGATGGGAGTACGTGCGACTGCGGATAGAGCCAACGCAAAGCTGTAGATACCGTTGCTTGAGACATGGTTTCACTTTCCGAAGATTCTCGTCTTGTAAAAGCCTGAGAAGAACTCGTTTTGTCATACTCTACGAGAGCGCTTTAAATGTCGCAGTCAAGACGAATAATTCGCAGCTCTGTACGACGGGCTCTCGACGAGAGCCCTTTAGTTTTTTTTTCTTTTTCTTTTCTTTTTTTTTGCACTTTTAGCACACTCCTTGAACGACATTCTTCCAGGCCCCAAATTCTTGGGTTAGTCCGTAACTTGACCGAGCTAAACCGAGTTGGGCCATGGTTGAATTGGATTTTTTTTTTTCGTAACGTTATTACACGACCAATAGTCTGATCATTATCGAGCACAGAACAATTTTTTTTTTTCTATCTGTATAGAACCGAAGCCTTTCGACTGTATCGCTGAATCATGCTTTGCAGAATCTAAATACACGAAATTCTTCAGTAACTCCATTTATTTGAGATAAAAATGTCAGCTGTTTTTCAGTTTTTTTTCTTGACTATAGTACAAACTCGTTATTTGGGAGAAAAAAAAAAAAAAGTTGGACTCGGTTCGTGTTTTGGAAAATTATATATATTTGAGAGCTAAAAAGCATGGAATTCGGAAGAAATTACATTTTACAAATATCTTGGATCGACTAGTAGCATTAGACACATTTCTTTTCTCAACGACTTCTTTTGAAAGGGGCGGAAGCCTAGAAAAATAAATTATACTACCACATCTTACAAATGAGTGTACAAACAAAAAAAAATGAAATAAATCAGGCAAAAAATAAATTTGAATTTGATTCAATTCAATAATTGAATACGGAATGAATTTGAATATTTCAAGCATTTTTGTTTTGTGCGATTAAACTTTATTTAATAATTTTTCACAGAGTGGTCACTACTTCTTTCACTTGTCGATAGTAAAAATGTTTTTTTTTTTTTTTTTGAGATTTACAGAGCAAATGTCTAGTCGTAAAAAAATATGGCAACGGGAGCCAACAAATGTACTTGTCGAAATTTTTTTTCTAGGAGAATTCAAACTTCGCACCAAATCTTCACTTATTCGATTCGAGACTGATTCCTGTTTTTAAAATCAAAAGAACTTAGTAGTCTAAGTTTGAAGTAAGTTGAGAATACGGTAAACTAGAACGCGGTAATCGTGTAACCTAAAAAAACCATGTTTTGATAAAAATATGCCAGATCTTGTTGTTGTCGTTATCTCAAGTGTGATATTACGGATCAAATATAAAAGAAGCGTTTATGCGCTAATGGATTGTTGGTTGGCCGCGATGAGGTGCATTCACCACTGCGACTGAGACCATATATACACATAAAAAGGGCTCTTCTCCTCACTTGGCTTGTTCCATTTTATTTTGTGAAGAACTTGGCCAGTGGATATAATAACGAGGCCCTCCTTTCACCCTCGGCTCAAGTAACACGTCCGCGTGTGCCCGACTAAGAAAAGACTAGTAGTAAGGTTGAGTGTACGTCGCTCTATTTCATGAAGCTGTAAGTGCTTGGGTTAATACGAGGATTTATGAAATTCATACAAAATAGCTGCGTAAAACCTTAATTCAAAACTACTAAACGGCATCGTTGAAAAAATTACTCGAAGCGATCTTCTTCCCGGAATATTGCAAAAAAAAACATTTCGTATTTAAAATTGGACGCTCAACTGTTCAATAGTTCATTATTACATTACTCAATATTTTGCTGAAGAATTTTTCTATTCAAAGTTTATCGGTAACGCGCGAGATGATTTTCAAAACACCTAAAAAAGGTGGATTTTATCAAAACTCGAGTGAATAAACTTCAATTTTCTACCAAATTTCTTGGCCAACTTTCGAACAAGTTTGGAGATAAAAAAAACATTTCAGTAGCCGGGTTCATACGTCAGCGGGAGAGAAAAGGAAAAATACGAAGCGAAATAGACCGCCTGCGAGTGAAAAAAAAAAAAAAAAATAGATCGATAAGTGTTCGTAGCTTTTTGTCGCGCACAAGGAATAGTTTTGTGAGTACAAAGAAGCGTGTAATCGTTCTCATGACGAGACCCTCGTATTCGATGCAAGAAAACAAAAATAAAAAAAAGGTAGTACCCTCCGTTTCCTTGCTCTCTTTTCAAGAATATGTCAGAGCTAGACGGAAAGATAAGGCGCGGGTAACAGTGAACGCAAAAAAAAAAACGAAGCCTTAGCGATCGCGGAGTACCCGGGGCGGTAGTTATTGTCTCCCCCGCGACGGTGCAACGCTCGCTTTGCCCGTATTGCGTTCATTCGTCGCAGCAACAAAAAGAAAAAATTTTTATGGCACAAAAGAATAGTTCGGTAACCGAGAAATAAGATCAAAAAACAAAATGTCTGAAAGAGAGCGCGAGTGCGCAGGGGAAGGGTTCATGGTAAAGAACTCGAAGAAGAGACGAATAAATCAGACTTTCAATATATCTTCTTAACCTCCATAATCGCGTTTTTTTTTCTCTTCCGCTGTATCGTTTTTCCAGTCCGTAGAGATGAATCTCTTTTTTTTTTTGTCAACTCCTCCATTCTCTCGTGGTGTCTTTTTATGTTTCAGCATCTTAATTCTGTCGTTTTGACCTTTCACCTTCATTGATATCCATATTACGTCGAATATTACGATTTTTTTGTATCACTTCCGCTACATTTTCGTTTTAGGCTGGTGCCAATAATTGAATTTCTTTCTCTACGCCTGAAAAAAATATTGGAGAATTGCCCCTAAAAACTTGGACGTCCAGAATCAAGTGGAATGATGCGTCCTCTTCATGAACACGTCCAGAGAGACTAACCGGTATAATTTCATGCCAAAAATATCGCCCTGGTCAAGGCTCAAAGGGAGGGAATCAATATGTAAGGGCGACCCGGAGAATAGTGCTCCAAACGTTGATCGACAGAAAGCTCGTAATACAGTTTCACAATGAATGAAGTAGCCCCCCAAAAAGTGGAAGGGGGAGGGGGAGGAGGGGTATTATAAATTAATCGTGAATATTGTATGAGGGGGGCATGGGGGCGTTGGCGTTTCGTGGAATAATTTGTCGGGTAATTGAGGTTGGTGAAAAGCGCGTAATTAGGGGGAGTTTATTGCAGGGCGCGGTGGACACACACTTTGGATACATAATACTCGGTAAATATGTGAATATGTATAGAGCTGTTTGTAAACGTATACATTTGGTGGATGTGTGTATAAACGCCTTTGTACGGGGGCACGGATGGTGGTTGAATTGCAGCACAGCTTTTGGCGCCGCTCCATGAATGATGATCACGCGTTTTTTTTTTGTTTTTTTTTTAAATCGTATTTTCATTTCCCTTCGTACCAGTTCACTAGTTACCGTGTGTACCTGCCCTGTCGAACCATCCAGCGCTTAATAACTGTTCATTTCCAATCGGCTCCTTTGTTTCGGGCCAGAGAACATTTTAAAAGGCGCTGTGAAGGGAGAAAAAAGTATTTTGTTCCAGTGTGCCTTGGCACACTGAAAATGAGACTCGATCGCTGAGATACAAACGGTCAAACTTTTTTTCTTCCCCATCCGACACGAAGATCGTTTTTTTAAGGATCTTTATCGTTTTTTTTTTTACCTGAGTGGTAAAAAAAAGTGTGTCGCCCATTTGTACCAAATTACCCGTAACTTTTATCTTCGAGTTACCTCCTTACCGGAACAAGACCAATACACAAATGTGCCTGGATAGTGGCATCGGACCCTTTTTCGTATTTGTAACTCGTTATCATTTGAAAGAGAAGAAAGTACTTGGCACACGCTTAGAAAGAAAGGTGTTATGGAATACGGAGAAAGGCGGAAATGATGATGAGCAAAAAATGTCCATGTAGGAGGTAACAAAGGGTTGTAAAAGACCGGAAGGGGAAATTCCCAACAGCCTGCCGCTCGTACCTGCAATGTCAATTCGATCGGTCGGTCTTTATTCTAAGATTTTCCAACAACTAGTGCATATGCACATTTGTGGGCTCGAAAAAAAGATCACGCTAGATTTTCGATTGTTTGATGCTTTTTTAAATGACGCCTGGTTGTAGTTTGAATGCAACTGGGAAAAAAGAGCCATTTCCGTGTGTACAGAACAATGGTGAGTCTTGACTTTTGGCTTCACGTTTTTCCTTTCATCGCTTTGCAGCGAGGCTCTAGCGCGGCTTTTACGATGCAGAATTAACAACGAGTCTTGAACAGCCTGTATTTTATATTTGAAGTCAAATTCTTGTCGGTTTCGTGCGACGTGATAGACCTGAAGAAATGTACAGGAAAGAGGTCAACTCCGATCAGTCTCGGATAAATCGATACGGGATCGTCCTGTACGCGAGCAACTAAAATTTTGATCGATCCCAAAATAATTTTAATCTGTCGTTGAACCTCAAATAAATCATTGAACGTTAACCGACCGAAACGAATTGATTCGCTGTTCACTTATCCAAGATCTTAATTGGAAAAGATGGTAAAAAGTTTCGAAAAAGATGAACTCCGAAAAAGTAGCATCTTCGGTTGGAAATTGACTCCGTTATGATCGAATCTCAGTTCATTTTCGTCTATGCCTTGAAAAAAGATTGAATACCTTGATAGAAGATTACGCGCGATGCAATTGAGAACCAGGAAAACAGTACAAAGATTCTGCGTGCATGGCTGAGAAAGGAACTCCAGAAGATACTCAGTCGATCGAATCTACTTTGCCTCGCTTGGATCACGATGATTAGCTCGGGAAATCACTCAATCTTAGATAGAATCGGAAGAGAATTGCGGCGCAAACGAGTGGAATTGATGAATCAGACGGAGGATGGATCTTGGATGGAGAATAAATGGATTGGAAAAGAACGAGTGGGATGAATATGATGGATGGATAGATGGATGCTTGGAACGGATACGTTATATATACGACAGAAGCATGATCGGATAGATGGGTTAACTGCACACCTCAACTTTTTTCAATTGTTTTCGCAGTAGATTTTCATTTTGTTTGAGTTTTAGTAATTTTTTAAAATCGATCATTCCCATTTCTATAGATTTTTTTGTTTTTTTTTTCTCTTTCCATTTTCCCCAATAATTAGAATTGGTAGACTACCCCCCGGTCATCTGATCTGTCAGTTAAGAAAAAAAAAACGTTCCACATCACCGCAGTCGATTTGCGTTAATCCAACGCCTCTCATTCTCCTAGCACGTCGACTATTTCCGCTGACCGGACACGGCAATCGGAGCCTCATATATGTGTACAATCTTATCGATATGCCGTGACGCTTATCAGCTTTATAAACGTATACCAAGCGAGGGAGAGGAAAAGAGACGGAGAGACGGACAGACGGTCAGATCGAATGACAGAGAGGCTAGTGATATTGCGCGCTCAATCTCCCGATCAATGAGAGCGCCCCAATTATAGGTGTAGGTACTACAGTACATGGAACGAAGACGGGATGAGGAGAAAGTAGAAAAATGTATGCAGGAATATAGGGTTACGTGATTGGATTTCCTGGTATTTCGTGTCAATTAACCGAATTATTTATACGATTATATTACTCTTAATCCGAAAAATATTATCCGTGCACATGCAGACGCGTTCTCAATTAAAAAAATAGGCTCTTTGTGATGATTCATTACCTATCAATTTTCGGGAAAAAAAATATCGTTAGAATTTCAGTAGACAGGATCAGGATGTCTTTGCTAACGACCGTTTATCCGCTGAGACAAAGCATATGTTCGATTCGTAGTTTCTCAGGCTCAGGCACCCGCACAAGCCGAGTTAGTCCGGACTAAGTTACGTCCAGATCAGTGAAGCTTTCACAGCTCAGGCTATTTTTAGCTCACGATAGATACAAGTTAATTTTCTATTCATCCTATTTTTATTTCTTTTATTTTTTTTTTTATATTCACGTAAAAAGGATCTTCCTTGTACGAAAATATACGAGGCATACTTGACTCATTATTTTACAAGGTAGGCGTGAAAAAAAAGGAATAGAAAGGAACATATTAAGTGCATGCTGTTACTGTTAGCTGACACGTAACTTCTCACACGTTTCGCTGTACAATCATTCACAGACATGCTTTTTCCCTTGTTGCCTCTTGGATGAAATTCAGGCATTGGTCACTTGGTCGTGCTCAATAATTCTTGAGTCTAGACTGTCGACTCCTTATTTAAATGAGCAGCCTTGAAATTAGCTGCAATGACGAGCGCTGGCTATGCGAAAGAAGAGAGTGGCTATGCTTTCTCTGGCTTGTTTCAAGTGCAATTAAAGTTCTGCGTGAAAAACTTGACCAAAACGAAGTTAATTGACTCTCTCTCTCTCTCTCTCCTGCTTTACTCAGTCATTGGAGAAAATGGGATATTCATGTCATACTTAGTTCTACGCAACTTTAAAGTTGTGTAGATGTAGCTAAGTGGATCTATCGGAGCTTGTCCCGTTATCAATTGTTAAGACAGACCCAAACTTGTCTCAAGTAAAGCGATTTGTTTGTCCAAGTTTCTTCGGCTTTAAGTTTTTTCAATGAGTTTTATAACGAGGTTTTAAAAAAGTTTGAGTTGTGAGAAATTGTTTTATAAAAAGATTAGTTTACACCTAAATTCGAATCCGCTGCGTGTGGACTGTAGTAGCGCATGTAAGAACAAGTTGTCTGTGCATCAAGGCGAGAGAAGCTGTTTACCGTTGAGGGCAGTGCAACTGAACAAGATAAAGTTGATGAAATATTGCTGAGCCGTAAATTATGAATGCCGCCCACCCATGAATCCGATGAAGGGCCCAAAGTCCACTCGAATCTCTGAAATAACACCAGTAATGCTCTACATTCACTGGTCGATGTATCTTTTCTTGCATCACTACGCAAGTTTACGTATCTCTGTCTCGCCTCAGATCTTACACGTCTGCTACGTATCCGAGGCAACTCTCAAGAGTCACCGAAACAGTGGCCGTCCGTGTGCGAACTCGTCTACTGGAAAAATATCTTTGAGAGAGAGAATCCACGAGACAGGACCAGATGGAGAGAGACTCTTCGGCTCCTTGAATTATTTAGTTTGGTCTTGCTAGACTTTTCCACCGAGCAAGGTGTTTTTTTTTCTCTCTTTTTCACTATCGGAAAATCCTTTACCATTGTGTAAACTTGAATTCCTATTTCGCTCTTATTCCTCTTCCTCTTTCGCAGTGTCGAGCGAAAGTGCCCAGTAGACTTTGAAATGAAACACAAAACGTATGGGAACTTGATATCCGAAAGCTACCGCCTCCTTCAGTCTTCCTCCAGTTAAAGCCTTCCAAAAGAAGAAGTCATTTGCATCTTGCATCCTCTCTTGCTAGTGAAATTGATGAACTGATTTTACCGTTTATCGGTCTCATGCCAGCAGACCAAAAATAACAGTTTTTAGAATTTTTTTTTTTTCGGTTCTACCTGGGAAAGTAAAAAATAAAAGCCACTGGAAGTATCATTTTTCGCTTTTTCGTTCGTATTCTTATGTTTTTCTGTAAACTGGCACTTCTTGCATATCTCTTCATTTGTCCCTTCATTATTCGCGACTGAACAATTCCATGGTTGGGACTGAAAGAAATTCTTCGCACTTTCAACATCCTTTTATCGTCTCTCTTTCCTTCTCTCTTTCTCTCCCGGTCAGAAGGGATTAGCATGCACCGAATGTCTTGACCGTCGAGGGTAAAAGAATATATTACTCGGAAAAGGGTCCACGATGAATGGATGATGGGACGAGGCGAAAAAAGAGGCGGAGAGGAGTCTCGGTAGAAAACACGTCATCCTCTCGCGTTTTCTTTCTCGTTGTGTCTATATCTTGCCTGGCATTTTTTTTTTGTTGAGTCAAGTGTGTCGTTGTGCCAATCGACTTATAAAATGTATGAGTCTCCATAAATTAATTTTGTGCAAAATATTCAAGGCTTACATTCCACATGAAGCAATCTATTATAAACATGAGCTTGAACATTTCTAATCAACCTGTAGACGCTGGTTTCTCGCAATTTAATAAATCATTTTACACAACATTGAAATTCTTACTTTTAATAAATCTTATTTATTCAGTGGTTGGAGCTATCAAAATTTTGTTCATAAAAGATGGAGCAAAAGAAAACACAACGAACGTGCATTTAAACAATTTTTCATAATGTTGTTTTTACATTTTCACAGTTCTAACATTTATCGAGTCCGATAGGATTATTGCTATCGAAACCAAAGGACATTTAAGCTAATTTTGTTAAAAGGTAAACTCTCGCTTTGTCCTGCTTTGTGCAGCCATAGCAAAGTAGGACTAGAAGAGCGGTGAATACACAAGAGAGGTAGAAGAGGCTGAGATTCAGCAGAATTTTTTAGAAAACCTGTTCTCTCCGCTACTTGAGTCAGCTCTCACTCTCTATTCTCTTCTATATATTATAGCAGAGAGATGTTAGGCTGGCTGGGTTGGGTGGAGGACCTGCTTGGCTCTCCGACCGACAAGAGCACCTGTATCCAAGAGCCGGACAAAGGGCCACTTCTTCAGTTTTCCGTCTCAACCGACCACACACCGCAGGCCTTTCCTGTCTGCATTCATCTTCTTCTTTACCTTCGGGCTACCCACGGTCCCTCTAGTTCACTCTCTTTCTCTAACCGTTTGCCTTCTTCTGCTCTACTGTTCTTTGTTCGTTCCGCTCCCTTCCTTTTCTCTCTCTCTCTCTACTTCCATCTATTCCCTCGCTTCTTTCTACCATTGCCTAAATATCGTATGATCGTCAAAATACCGTTAGATAATTAGCTTTGTTTCACATACAACTCTCTTAATAGCCGCTACTCTTAAAAGTGGTTTTTCCAATCATGCTTCGTATCAAGAGGCCATTGATGTCAGATGAGGTCGGCATCAGGACCGCTGATTCTCTCTGATGTTTTTCTTGTACCTCAACCTCGTCAATCGGTAGTCAACGATTTTATGGTTCATTCGTGGCACAATTATAACGGCACCGTTTTCTTTTCCAGGGTTGATTGATTCGGTTTCGCATCAGGCATTGACCGAAACTTTATGCTCGTCAGGTCATCGTAGCTCCGTGAAGCGTATCAGCCTTAATCTCAAATCTCAAAACTTCATATTTCCGTTGTCTTGTTTTTGGCTCTTCGTTTGACGATAAACAGCACTTAAGCTCCAAGGTAGAGGTCATCCCTGTAAACAAGCTCTTCCCATCCTGGACAAATTTAATCCCGATCCTCTCGTGCGATGCCGGGCTGTCGAGTTCCGATAATAGGCCCCTCGTTGCTCGCAGGAACGTCTACTCAGGGATTCGTGGGAACTTACGGCAAGGATAGATACCTTAGTCAGCAGCGTCCTCCGCAACCTCTCTGTTACAACTTCATTCCTCGGTGAAAGTGCGAGATTATGTTACTGGCTCTCGATATAATTGAACGCTGCTCGTCGCAAATCACCAGGGCGTATCTGGCACACCTTAAAACTTGTAGGTAACGTCCTTTCATCGCGGCCTGTCTAATTTGAGATCCTATAATTGTCTCAATATATGCAGTTCACCATGAAAAAATTTCATAAACGTTGTTTCTTGATGTTGAAATTGAACAAATTTCTTGAATTCACTTCAAACGCATACACGTCGACGTCAATGGAGATTCTTCGTCGTATACGCATTTCATTGAGAATTTTTCATAAAGTAATATTGGCGCACCAAAAGTTCAAGTATACCAGCAATCCCATTTGCCTTCGCTCCTCTCAAGGCGAAATGACCGTTGTTCAGAACTTTTTTTTCATTAGGACGCGTAATTTTTAATGCAGAAATTAATTAAGGAGTTTCGGTACCGGCGATACAATGTTGCCATGCTAAACCATGTTAAAAACACAAAAAATTGTCAAAAAGTTGGGAATTTTATAAAATTTGGCGAACATATTCTTTAGTGCCAAATTTGACAATACAAATTTTTTCAGATTTTTCTTCTACACAGTTATCGAGTAATTGAAGACTAAAGTTGACGTGTATAAGCATAGCGTTTCCATATATATATAGGTATACATTTCGGGCATAAGAAATCTGCTTTAATGCATAATTACTCGATAACTGAGTAGAAAAAAATTTTGAAAAAATTTGTATTTTCGTACTTGATGTTGAAGAACATTATCACCAAATTTCATTAATTTCTTAACATTTTGCCTTTTGTACCGAAACTCCTTAATCCACGAATACTGCATCATCCGCTATGACGTTTGACTTCTGCAATTTATCGTTTTGTAACTCTTCCCCCATGCCATCGACACGAAGGCAAGCATCCACGTTTTTTTTTCTCTTGTTCAGTATATATTGTCCGAACATAACGAGCAGAACGTTCGAATTGTCTGTTTTGGTCCTGCGGGTGATTGGAAACCCGAACAAATTCGATCTTCGACTATACGAACAACGACGTCAGTCCGAGGTGATAATGGAGGAGGAAGAAGGCGAGGCAGTAGCGGAGAGGTGAAATTCGCTCAGGCGTGAAGCTCGTTAACGTCCTTGTTCACCGATTCGCCAGGGAATATAGCTTCCTGTTTTCTATACAGGACTATCCAGACTATGGAAGGTGCACTTGATAACTATTGATTTCTGGAGGTGTACACCGAGCAAATCTATTTAACGGGGAGCTTTTCTTCACGGCATCCGCGATTATTTCTCTGTGAGATGTGTCAAGACATGCCAATGTACACGGAGAGCTTCCTTGGTCTTAAACGTTGGTGCACAAGAGAATTGAAGATCGTGTTCCTGCTATTCGTCGGTTAAATATCGTGATTGAACTGTTCCGCTTATCCATTGTTAGTTCCAACATCACGAACCCGATACATACGTACAAATCTAATCAGTAAAACATCAAAGTTTTTTTGTCAGTCAATTATACTTTGTACTCAATAGATTGGCCGAAGATGAAAAGTTTTGGGTTAACTTTGAGTCGATTATTTCGAACTAAAATGATTTCAAGTTTTCCAGATGTTCTTTGTACTCGAATTCTACGAATTCATGCTCCTTATCGCTTCCCATAAATGAATATGGAGATTTAGTCACTAGTTGGGAACTTGAGAATGCCCAAAAGTGTGACGCACTTTTTGCATCAGCCTGTAGAATTTTTTCGAGGATTCACTAATGATTGCCCGAGTGCTTTGGGACGTGAGTTTTTTTTTTTTTTTCAACAGTCTTTGTTTCCAGTTTGCTTCTTCAATCGGGCGTTAAATAAGAAACGATTCGGTGTTTGCACGGAGAAAAGATTCATGGGAATATTGGTCCGACCTCAATAATCGCTGCATAATTACGTCCTGTTATTTGTCCTTCTTTAACGGCGTCAAACACCTGGGATACGTCGAACGCCGTTAACTTTTCTTTTATCTTTCATTTATTCTTAGGAAAATTAATGGGTATATGATTCTTTTAAGATCATTTAGCTAACATTATATTTAACGATGGGGCTTTATGAATTAATGAAAGTACATGAGAGGAGTTTTGAATCCATCAAATTCTATACTCTCGACGGGTCATACGACTATGAATTTTCTTGATAAAATTGATTTTGTGTGTGTTTTTCAACGTTTTCATCGTGACGATTGGAGAATGTTGTGTCAAAATTTCCATTTATCTTTTCTCCTGACAAACATCGAATTATATCCTTCAGTACATGCTTTCAGAATATCCACTATCACGAACGTTTTCTTTTTTCGATCTCCTACCATTCGGGCTTCACTCCCAAGTTTCACCGATTTGTTTTCCTTCACTGTGGGAAAATATTTTCATGATTGTTGCCGTACAGGCATGCGTGATTTTATAATTGCATCGGAGATCACCGACAAAGATATATGCTTTTTAGCGAGGGGCAGAAAATTATGTGTGCAAAACCATATCTGTACATATGTGGGTCTATATACATATGAATTCTTCATATATATGCGTGCTACGTATAAAATGAAAGCTTCGTGGAATATAATGGAACGATGTACACCGTGCGCACGTAATATACGTACGAGGTTTATCATGTCACTTTTACATTTTCAAAACCTGAAACCTTTTCATACGGGTATTTGAAAAAAAAAAAAAAATGAATAAATAAAAAAAAAAAAAACAAGTCATCACGTATTTTAATATTTTTCAATTATCGAGTCTCGAAAAAGAATGAAAATTCAATTTTTTGGAAAAATAAACTTGTTTGCAAAAATGTTCTGAATTCATCTGGTTTTTGAAAAAAATATAAATGCTCAAATACGATGGGGGACATGCTTGAGATATGTTCCTAATTATTTGACCAAAGAACTGGAAAAAAATAAATAGAACTTCATTTTATTAAGGAGTTTCGGTACAGGCGATACAATGTTGCCATGCTAAACCATGTTAAAAACACAACAAAATTTCAAAAAGTTAAAAATTTTATAAAATTTGGTCAACATATTCTTTAGTGCCAAATTTGACAATACAATTTTTTTCAAATTTTTCTTCTACACAGTTATCGAGTAATTGAAGACTAAAGTTCACGTGTATAAGCGTAGTGTTTCCATATATATAGGTATACACTTGGGGCATAAGAAATCTGCTTTAATGCATAATTACTCGATAACTGAGTGGAAGAAAATTTTGAAAAAATTTGTGTTTTCGTACTTGATGTCGAAGAACATTATCACCAAATTTCATTAATTTCTTAACATTTTGCCTTTTGTACCGAAACTACTCCTTAAGGTTCAATTTTGTTTTTTTTCCAAAAAGTTTCGTTTCGTTACATAGGACTCGAGTTTTCGCGGTCTGAATCCGGAGAAGCGGGGACCAATGTTGAAAAATCAACTATCTGTAAAAAATTTCTTGTTGAAAGGATTCAAAAGTACGAAGAGTCTTTCTGGTATGGAAAAACATATAAAAAAATTCGCACCGATTGTAAGGGGTGAGAGTTTTGGAATGCGAAAGTGGCGGGAAATGCCTCGTATATATGTATTAACGAAGGCCATTGCACCCGAAGAATCGGAGATTAGTCACGCGAATGAAAAATTCCAGTTGCGAGCTTCCGCGGCGTTAGCCATCGTAAAACGTTCATTACCTGAACTCATAGGAGCTCCGGGGAAAAATATGTTTGGCTCATTGCAAAATAAAAATATGTCCGAATATGGTAGCAGCGATACCGATTTCAAGATTTCTTAATATTTTATTTTTCACGTTTTTGTAGTATTTAATTATTTTTTAGTAGTTTCTTGAGATGATTTCTTTTTTGTTGAAAATCCCGATTAATAAATTGGAACTTTAACGTCAAAGATAAGATTTATATTGAAAAATCATTTATCTAAAGAAGGCTGATTGCGAATGAAAATGTAATAGGATAATTTTCACTTATCTCGATCGTAAACACCTAATTGCCCTGAGCAAATTGAGCGTGTACGTAGAACAGAAAGAAAAAAAAATGTGTTACCTCTTAAAATGTTCATCTTAGGCTGGTAAAATTTCCGCTCTCTTTGACGTATGCAGAGCGAAATTCAAATAAACAAAACGAACACATGTGAGCGTGTATACGTATGCTTGCGCGTATCACATTGCAAACCGTGTATGGGCCGTTTCATACAAATTCGTTTAAAACAAATTTTCGAATGTTTTGAGGTCAGCATTTTTTTTTTTATTTAATTTTTTTTTTTTTAAATTGTTACGCTCGATTATCAGGATTTATATTTTTAATGAGCAAAACATAAAAAAAGTGAAAGCAGAGAGTAGTCGAATGAAAGCTAAAATTTTGCGTCAAGTCGATGCAAAGTTGGCAATGTACTAATTCACTTAATTATTCGTCGATTTTTTTTTTCTTGAATCACAGCCATTTATGTCGATTTATAAAAAATTCAGTAATCGGATTTGTTTTGGATTCTAATTCGATCAGATCTCATCGTTTCGAAAAATCATGAAAAATAAAGTCATGAAAACGGAATTGCGGATGAATGCAACAATATGGAAATTCGGTTATTCCCGAATCGAGAACTCCGATTTTGTTTTCAATTTTTTTTTTTTCTCCTTCCATGATCCAATGTGATTGCTAATGATTTTTTAGTCTCATCTTTCTCAGCTAAAATTTGAAAAGTTATGATATTTTTTAGAATAGTGCTTAGTCGATGGGAAGAGTATCGAGTAGCTGAAAATTTCGAACGATCGCATCCACGATAAGGTTCTCGTAACCAAAATGCTTGCTCTTGGTATACGTTATTAGGAAAAAAAAAAAAAAAAAAAATTGAACAACAACGGATGTCTATCGATTCGTCATGAAATGGTCGCTCCGTTGCAACGATATGTCATATCGCATATGCAAATATATTTACACGTTTGTATATGAATGTAGATAGAGAAATATAGACACCAGACCAGCTGCTGCTGCTGCTGCTGCTGCGCCCCAATGTTTACTCGTTCGCGATTCGCCGAACGTTACGATCCCAGCGGTAAATATTTGAGAGAATTATTCGCGCTCGAGAGAGGAGTGAAAAAAATTTTTTTTTGTCGGCCCGTCAAAAACAGATAAAGAGCTGTGTGTATACGTCTCGTTGAAAGAAAGAAGAATTATACCAGCTTTATTCACGAAGAGTCCTTATGTACACGAGAGACACAAAAATATATCCATACAAAAGGTTTCATGATGAAATAAAAATGAAACAATTTTGATTAGAAAACTTTTACGAATCAAATTAAATACGTTCAAAACAATTTTTATGATTTTACATTTTAAACTATCAACCTTCCTTTCTTTTAATTGCTGAAAATAAATATGAACGAGAAATGTCAAACTGAACTCGAATGTATACATATGTGGTTTGTAATGAATGTCGCATTTAAACCCCATAAATATCATCACGATATTTGCTCATTGTAACCGCATAAATTGGACTCGAAAATTGGTAAAATGTATCTCGTCGTCCTGGGAAATTTCGAACACACGGAACAGTTGATAATTCAAGTTTGTTGATGGAGGTGGGGGTGAGAAGGAGGAGAGTGAAGTGGGCAAGCCGATTAATAATTATCGTTGGTTCGCGCCCAATGAACTGTTATTTTATGCACATTCTGTGTACACACACATTCAAGAAAAAAAAACAAAAGTGAAATACACTTGGACCGAAAATTTGATCGATCAGCAATTAGAATAAAAAATATAGCCGCATGTATATCGGCCGGGTTTTCCAGAACGGGGTTAACGTTGTGGGAAAGACTCGTAAAACCCAAAATTTTATTGGCAGGACCAATAAAAATGAATAATAATTTATAAATTTTGTAAAATTGGTGAAATTTTTCGAGCAGTGAATTCGACGCATTCAACAATTTTGTAACATTATTATTGGAGCTTGCTGTACATTTATGTGTGTCATAACCATATATACATAGAAGTATAGAGGAAAAACGATTTTGTAAATTATTGAACGAAGCTTGAAATCGACGTACCAAATAATCCAGTTGCGAACGCTGCTGCACGTGTACATGAGCTTTTGACAAAAAATATAAATTAACAAATGATTGAATGTATACACGAAGTATCGAATGCTCGAATCGTTTCATCAAGTTCGTTTTCTGTAAATTTTTTGCGCAGCAATATTGTAACAGAATTTTTTTTTTTTTCATTACCGCATGATATTCGATCGTCACTAATTGATCTTTTTTTTTTTATTTATGTTTCAGGTGAGTCGATTGCGAAGCAATTAGTCAACGGTGATTACAGCGTTCTACGGAAAAGTGCAAGTCGAAGATCATTTTTGTATAGATTCGATTAAGGGAGTTCATCTGGTAGCGAGCAAGTCAAAACCCAAAACTGTCACGACTAGCGTAGTCGGCTCAGTATGTTTAGTGTGTTTAACCTCCAAAGTTTAACCTCCTTCTTCGAGACAAATTAATTTATTCCGAACCTCATAAGTATCGAATGGATTTTGTGAAGTGGTAAAAAGATTTTTTTAGATATTTCTTAAGCATTTATAAAAGTTTCGTACGAAACTGTTTGTCAATGCTTACGAATTTCATGCTTACAGACGGGAAAACCACAGAAACGCATAAGGAACCGTGTTAAATTGGGAAATCTGTTTTTATTAATTTCTCTCAAACAAAGTATTCCAAGGACCTGAAATTTTGACAGGTCATCTAGTTGATATTGATAACTGTATTCAAATTTTTTAATCAATATCTGTTTGTTAATTCGATTACCAGATGAACTCCCTTAAGTTCAATTCCACGATGTTTTTGTCCTCGTTAGCAATATTCGTTGGAGTCGTCGAATCAAAGTCAACGAATGAATCAAATTTTCGTCGAGTTCACTAGTTCCGTTTTTATCGCCATGTTTTTATTTTTATTTTTATTTTGTTGAATCAACAAATTTTTTTTCTCAGTGTATAGCTGCTCTGAACATAGCAACCCTGTATATTTTGACGTGAGAAAAGAAATTAAATCAACATTCTTGTAAATTTATTTGCAACGATTTTACACACACGAAATCCATTAAATAATTGACGAAGCGTACTGTCGGAAAATTCCTACACGAAAACGCATGGTAAGCGAGGAGATGCTCTTTGAATAAAGAGTCGAGTGTACAGCACGTCTGATGTACACACGTCTCCATTCATATAATGACAAGGCAACGAGAGACGAGTCACGTCTATGCTCCCATGTCGCTAGGCTATCGTTATTAACGCCATCGACGAACAGGCCTATTTTTTTTTCTTCTTTTTTCAATAGATCGTAATTCAGGTGCGAGGGGTTGAATCTTTCTTGTTGAATAGGACCTTAATTCAAACTCGAATCCCTGCTCGTTTCTTTTTTTTTTTTCTTCAACTCTTTCCCTCGTTCGTTCTTTGCTTTCGGGACGTAACGAATTTGCCACGATGAATCCTGCTTCCACCGTTAAATCCGTGTATTTCGATTTTCCCCCCAAATCCTTTCATTCCTCTGTAGCTGTATCATAATTTATCGCTTGTAGCAATGCGGAATTGAAATTTTGGGATTATTGGGTTTCCATAAAATAGATCCGCCCGGAGGTTCTGGAAGGGGAAAAGAATTTTTCTTCAATATTTTAAGTTTCATTTTTTTTCCCCTTTTTTTTTTACAAAATTGCCACCTCGAGAAAAACCTGGTACAATTTGTTTCGCTTTTTAATAAAATCTTTCCAGAAAAAGGGCAATTCGATTTTTCAATCAATCGTTAGGAAAAACATGAAAAATTACGGAAATCGTAGAGTCACGAGCAGTTACAAAATGCCGTTGATTGTGAATCAAATACATCAAGATTTTCCTGCGAGATACAAAGAGATTGATTACTTTGATTATGCCCTGGCAATGCTTCGGGGTACTTTGAGAAAAGGGAGAGAAAGTTAATTTTAATTTTTAATTTCTCTTGATAGTATTCAGCTTTTATTGTACTTGTTCGTTCTACCACGATTATTATTTTTTGAATTTACGTGATGGAAGACTTGGCCAGGCATCAATTAAGTAATGTTTCTTCTTCGTTTATATCGGAAGATGAATCGAGAAGAGGGGAGAATAATGAAAAGTGATGGATCGTGACAAAATGCACGACGAACCAATTTGTTTCTTTTTTTTTTTTTTTCACTGTCATTCGTTATTATTCTCGTCGGAGGGTTTAGAAACGTTGAAGTCACTGGTCCGATGATGGTCCATGTAGTCGTTCCCTTATTCTTACCCTCAACTCATTGCATATTTGGGGCTTATTTTGATAGATCACTCTCATCGTCATTTCCTCCATGATACGTAGGTGTATTCACTTATGGGAACAGTGTAAGTCATCCTGTGAGTTCACAAACTCGCTCCAAAGCGGTAGAAAATTTTTCATTTTATCCAATAATCGCGTAACTTTTCTACAGATTTGCTTTTTTTAACTTTCCAATCACGCACGAGTACGCATGAAGAAGTTTGTTGAATAAATAACAAGACTGTTGACCGTTTGGTTTCAAGCTCTGCTACTTTTTTATAGATTTTTATTTCGAAATTTTGTTTACATTTTCATACACAAAACAGAAGACGTTCATTCGAGCTTTAATGAATGATATTATTAGATTATTTTGCAGCTTCGAAGCATTGACCGAAGATTTCATTTTTAAACGTGACCGTGATAAAACTACTGCTGCTACGTTGATTCCTCACTTTGATTTTTTGACAGAGAAGTGTCAAACGAACAACGATAAGTAGCAAACTCCCTGTTTCTGGGCACGCGATTGATTAATCGGCTTAGGAATGTCATACCATCCCCCTTTTTTATACTGTATTCTATTTAGCGGTAAAATAATTTGATTCTTAAAATCTCTCGTTGGCTCTGCAATTTCTAAAACGAATGATGCTCCGATGAAAAAGGCTCACAGTTTGAGCTCCGAGTGTATAACGTTCTCACGCCCTCTAGGAACTATCGAGGAATGTTGAAAAGTTAATTGTTACCCGCGGTCATTGCCACCAACGTCAGAGTGCGAACGAGAGAGAGAAAGAGGCACGATTACTCAGTTGTTATAGAGAAAGTATTCGAATTTCATCATTCCTCTTGCTTTTTTTTGCTTATTTTACAGTCATTTTTGTCAAATTAAATCGTTCATCTCCGATTACTTTCGTGTCCCAATAAATTCAGTTGCAATTAGCTTCAGTTGCTGTTTACGATTCAACATTTGCTTATTTTTTCTGTTACACAGTACTTGTATGATATTAGATTAGCTTCATTTATTTTTTGGTCACTGAATTTTGATATTTGAAAAAGAAAAAAAATCGTGGTATCGCTGATTGAAATGGTGATAATCAACGTGGATGATGATTCGTTCTGTTATTCTTTTTTGTTGACGGAGTCGGGAATGATGCACTCGAGCATTTTATCAGAAGATTTTTTCCCTTTATCTGTAGATCGAGAGGTTGGAATTTGGAAAGAAAAACTCGATATAAATAGAAAGAGAGAGGCTACCCTTGAGAAGAAGAGTGGCCTTTCAGTGGCATCGACTGGCCCTTGAGAGCTTCAACGATACGAGCGAATTGAATAATTGAATTTGTATGTCGAAGGGTTTATCGTACCACGTTCATTAAGATCTTCGTATACCCTTTTTACCCTCCATCTATTTATTTTCCACGCATTTGCAGGGTGACTCTATGTACAATTTTACTCGCGATAGTGGATTCTTCCCTATTCTCTTCTTTCGGCATGCCTCTTTTTCGATTAATTTGTGAGGCTTCACGAACGTGCCTACTTCAACGTTCTCATCCTTTTGTTCAACCCTTATAAGACTTCCGTGCTGAGGAAAACACGTAAGTTTCGCTGCTCGAGAAACAACGTTACTTTGTAGCTCACAAAGAGAATGTACCATCAAACTATATAGAATGTCACATGATTTCGGATCGAAGACGACGATTTTTGTATCAGTGTTATTTTCCTTCAGATGAAGCTGCTTCACGGCTGGTGGAAATGTCTTCAAGCAGCCTAACGACGATAAAAAGAAATCAATTGAGAATCTATCAATCGGAAGTCGTGGCATATCGGTGTCAAAAGTTTTCGTCTTTCGGAAAAATATCGATTTGGAAGGTTGAATATACTTTTTACGATTGTTCGTTAATTCGTCGCTTTCTTCCAGTCCATATATCATCCACGCCATTATTATTCTTTTGTTTAGGCAAAAAAATAAACTGGCTTGTCAGTATTGTTTTACATTTCTAGATTCTCTGGATTGAAGTGCGTTCACTTTGGTATTATATTTCATTTCTCGTTTGTATCCCTTCTCTTGTTACTCCCGAGCTTATTATCCGCCTCTCTTTTTCCTGTAATCTCTCTATCTCTCTCTCTCTCTCTCTCGGTCCTCATCCCATTCCGTTCTCGTTTCTCGAATAGGCTCCCGGGCAAACTACGCATTATGCAAACGTCGTCAGGGACGAAAACCAACTACGGAGAAACGTTTCTCCTCGTTACAACGTTGCGCCCACGACGTCCGACTAAAACTCTCAGCTCTCCCGATAACAGAATCAAAGTTAAGTCGACCCCCGGTGCTCAAGAACCCGCAGTCCTTCCGTTCCCTTTCACCGAGCAGCCATCTGACCTCCCCCGAGCTTTTATCCAATTTCCTCATTTTGATCGACGACAAAAAGAAATGGAAAAAGATAGAAACAACCTCTAATCGGGCCCAATCAAAGCGAATCAGCGAGAGCCTTGCAATGAAATCTTAGACATTTTTATGGGAGCCTAGGATAGCATCGCTGTAAGAGCTCCATCATACTCTTTAATATACTCTTTATTAGTTCACTGAAAAAAAAAGGTGCCAGCTCGAGGATAACTTCGTCGTTAGTGTCAAAAGTGATCGCGCACCTACGATGTGCTTTTCTGCTTCCATTTACGTCTTGTTTTTTTTTTTTTTTTTTCCATTTGTCTTTCCTTTACTTCATACGTGCTAAACCGGAAGACACTCGTTAATCACCAGCAAAGGCACTCCAGTGATACTTGAAGGTCGTATGCCGCGCGAACGCCCCGCTAATATGATCCAACCTCCTATCTCCCTCTGACAACTCCTCCTTCTCCCGTCCTCACGGAAGAAATAACCCACTCGTACAAACTCCTTTCGTTTCTCATCCTGCAAAAGAGTTTAAGTACACTTACGTGACTCTTTGCCACGGTTAAACCGAGTCATCCTTTAGATAATTCACCCTCCAGTTTAACGCGAAAGAGAAGAAACCCATGCGCGCTTCATGAGCCCCGATTTTATTTACGCCATGTTGATTTTATATAATTTATATATATACAAGGCAGAAGAACGATTAATAAGAGTCTGCAAGATCGTTAAGGAATTTGGTCGATGTACAAAATGTGTTTTAGTACACACGAGGCCAGACTTCGTTAAATCACGGAATGTAATTACAGACTTTGTCGACGACCTGACACGAAACGTACAGCGGTGTTTGAGGATCCAGAGAAATTACGCCGAGTTTTCGGTTCCCTTGACCTTTGATCGATACCGAAAATATGATGAAAGTTCTATCGGTCGAAACTCACCTAGTCGATTGAGCTAAGTCGCAATAATTTTTCTTCTGACTTTTGCTCGAACCGATGATGCTCCTCCTTCCAAAATTCTTGTCTCAAGTTTCATCCGGCTCCAAAGCCACTGGAATGAAGTTTGAAAAGATTTTTAGTCGAGAATTTGAAAATCGTTTGTTTATAAATCCTGTAAATCCTCCGTCTCCAGATCCGCATAGGCCAGCTGCCAAATTCCAAGTCCACACGAACCAAACGACTCCCGTAGTAAGGGAAGGTATGATCAACTGTCACATTCTCCGATGTTATATATCCTTATACCACCAGACGGATTTATCTCCATAGGGATCCCCAAACGACTACCAACTTTTAGCATCAAGACCGAATAGCCTGGTGTCGCCGGAGGATAGACCTTATCTTAAACTAGTTGCAGATTAAAGCTCGACACAAAGCGTCGAGTAACGCGAGATCTGTGAAGTAAATCTCACCATCTTCTCGTTGTGCCTGTACCACCCGAGCTCTTCCCGCTGTAATGTAGTCTCACAGGGCCTTGGAATCATCTTATGAAAGCAACCAGTAGCAGGAACGAGAGCATCCGCACATCCACGCACATATACCCTGCTAGCCTGCTCAAATGTGCGTATCCATGTGTGCTTATACTCGCGTGCACTCGTCTACCGTGTTTGAAATAGTTGCGGAAGCAAACAACTCGACGACGTTTGCATGCCTTCCAACCCCGGAGGCTTCGAGCCTTCTCCGATAACACCAAAGGGCTACATCCGAAGTGTGAGATTATGCTGCCTCAACTGCCTGCTTCCCCAGCACATATATACCCTTTTAGTGGCGCTTTCTCAAACGATAATGCGCCGATTGAACCTTCTTATCGTAACTCCAAAATCCGAATCCTCAGATTTTCTTCTTCCCCACGCCTGTCGCATTTATGCAAAGATATGCCGACAGCCTCTGCGCATCCATGCTCACAACCGAACACACACACTGACGTCTCGTATGTGGTCTCGAGCCCAGATGACATCTGCCTCGCCGACCTTCCAATTTATTTCGAGATTCGGATATCTGCTTAAGCCGTTGCTATTCATCCGCCAAGTTTCCTTATCGCATATCCATTGCGTATTTTACTTCTAACGTCTTTCTGTCTCCAAACAACCCCCGTACCGGCCTAAGGATAGCTTGAAACACACAAAAATAAACTCCCCGAAAACCCATTGTATTCGCGCACAGAATACTCTTGATACACCAATGCAGCTGTCTCAGTCGCCTTTTTTGTTGGCTTTTGTATATCAGTAACTTAAAACGATACTGACTCTCGCGTTCGCGTTTACGGATCGCCACTTGGAACAGATAACGATGAAACTGTCACTGTTGACAGAATGAGATGTAACGCTAGACATAATATAGACGGTCATCAACAGATATCTTGTTGCTACTGGGATTGAGCATTATCCAAAGAGATCAGTGACACTTGTCTATCAGTTGCAAGCTGACGTTTCTTCGACCGAGTTATGTATGATAATCTTGAACACTCACGGTCATCTGAAAAAAGAAAATTCAAGAAATCTTGAATATGTTTGAAGGTTTTAACAGAGAAAAAAAAAAATTGTCATCAATGATTTGAAGCTGCATGCTGAACAGGGAAACAAGGGGAAATTGTCGAGTCACTTTTCGGCGCTATGCGCCATGACATTTTGCTATCCGGACCGGAAATGAAATACGTTAGGAACAACGCGTATGTATAGCGAGTTTGCGCGAGAGTACACACGTTAAATTGTAAATTATCCCGACAGGATTGTAAAATACGTGAAACCGTCTGGTACCCGGCAGGGTTAAATAGCCTGTGCAAAGTTCAAAATGTTGGAGTAACACATTGGTGTAAATTCAGCGTCGGAGAAGCTCTCCGTGGATGGAAATGCGATTATAGAGTAGCAGTGGCCGGTATAGAGCCGAGATCCATCCAGAACATAGTTTCATCAAGGGAACTCTTGAATTACTCCACACTCAATTAGAATTAGTCAGTTTCTCCACTCGCACACCCACCACTCTCTGTCTCCATCCGCTAATTGGAATGAACCACTCGGACGACCGCGCGACTGCACGAGAGATATCATCCTCTTTCACTCATACTCGCTGGACACAGTGAAACGGTGAAATTGACTCGTTAATTCTTTTCTATTTTTGAGTTTATGAGTTAATTCGTATTTGCATCTGGAGTTTTGTTTCATGATGGTTGGAGAATATGAAATTTAGGCAATGAATGGCGATTGGAAAGTTTTTTTTTCTTTCTTTTTTTAAAGATAGTTTGACGAGGATTCGATTGGAATGAAGAATTTCCATTCGAATGAGATTTCGTTGCAACGAATCTTCACAGTAGTCTGTAGAATATTTCAGAAATAAGATTTTTTACGGATTCATTTATGGTATATCTCGGGTCCACGCATGTTGCAGAGATTACTCAACGGTGTTATAGCTCCAGTTGAGGATGCTGGCGGCTGTTGTTGTGACATTTCGAAAACTCTACGCCGTGTGTGTGTGTGTGTGTGTGTGTGTGTGTGTGTGTGTGTGTGTGTGAGAACTTTTCGAACATGCTTTTCTCAATGGGGAAAATGTCCCCTCTCTTTCTTTATCTCCGTCGCTTTCTCCATCTCTAAAAGCTAAGCCCTCATGAAACGTCTTCTTAATTACTCTAATAATACACTTCCCCTGATCTCTGACTCTTTCATTCCTATTTTTTAGGCCTCCATCGGTTAGGTCAAGTTATTTTCGTTGACGTTATATTTTCTGGCATAACATTTTCGATAAATTCTCGAAACGCAATGTGCGGGGGCCAGTTTGAAATCTACTCGAAAACAACAAGATTGAAAAGATGAATGTTGGTGCATGGATAAAAAATAAAAATAAAAAAAACAAACAATCTTCAAGCTTCGATAAATAGAAATAACTTTTATGGATAATTTTATGGATTTTTATTATTGAATTTTATTTTATGGTCAATTGTTGATAATTTCGCAGTTCACAAGTTATATTGGAAGCGCGTACACCGAGAAAAGTAATTTGTCGATTCAACATAATTTTTTGTCGGTTCAACAAATCGCGGTGAAGAAAAAAAAAAATGAAACTCGTTGATTCATCGAAAAATTTCAAAACAACAATCAAACAAAATTTTTCATTCGATCAACGAATTTCATTTTGTCCCACAACGATTAGTTGATGAGACGAAAAATTTTGTTGAATCAAGACGACGGTCTGGCGTTGAACGAAACAGGGGAAAAATCGATGGTTATTTCGCGACGCCATTTTGAATAAATCGATGTGACAGCGAATAACGTTGATTATGGTGATAATGATGGATCCGCGCGATCCTTTTGTAAGGGCATCGTAATGTCATACGACAAAATTTCTCATGGGGTGTGACGTATACGAGAATGGAATGCCAAGCACAGGGGGATGGAAAAAAAAAATCAACAAAATTATTCCCAACGCCTCATTTACGATTTGACTGTTTCAAAAAAAAATCAAACAAATCGTATTATACTCGATTGCTCGTCACGCAGATGTTATCGAACAAAAATTTTTTATGACAAAACGATTATTTGGTATTGATATTCCTCGGGGATTTATCGCTGTTGTAAAGAGCCTTTGGCTGCTCCGTTATTATTATTATTCGATTTTTTCATTGTTCCTGCGTATAAACTTCCGCACTTCATAGAGTTTATTTTCAAACCCCAATCTCCTATCCCCCCTCGCTCCACTAATTTCTATCCCCTCAAAACTTTCCTCCCCTCCTCCTTCATTATCCACCCAGAAAAAGAGGCGTACAGCCACTTTCGAATGAACTATTTCACGACATTTGTTGCACGATGGCAGAAAAAATCTCACCAAAAATAACTCAGCTTCGGTATCGCCGTACCAAAAAAATATCACCGAGCAATAATATCCCATTGGAATGAAATCTAAAAATCAGTAACTAAACAGTCTCTCCATCATTCTCCCATAAAATCCCATGAAAAATTACACGTTTCGAGTCTAATATATTTGAGTACACGATCGAACGTTGAGAATTTCTGAATTGTACCGCAAATTCGTGAAGCAACCGAGCTTATAATCGCGATGAAAAACGTTTACAATTGGTATTCCAACAATGCTCACGGCTTATGATAATGAGTTTATTGCTAATCAATGATAACCAACGAAATGATATCCGAGGCGTATGTGCGCGCGAATGTACACTGAGAAAAGAGTTTAGTTGAATTAAAGAGTTTCGGTACAGGCGATACAATGTTGCCATGCTAAACCATGTTGAAAACACAAAAAATTTCAAAAAGTTAAGAATTTTATAAAATTTGGTGAACACATTCTTTAGTGCCAAATTTGACAATACAAATTTTTTCAGATTTTTCTTCTACACAGTTATCGAGTAATTGAAGACTAAAGTTCACGTGTATAAGCATAGCGTTTCCATATATATATAGGTATACACTTCGGGCATAAGAAATCTGCTTTAATGCGTAATTACTCGATAACTGAGTAGAAGAAAATTTTGAAAAAATTTGTCTTTTCGTACTTGATATTGCAGAACGTTATCATCAAATTTGATTCATTTCTTAACATTTTGCCTTTTGTACCGAAACTCCTTAACCAAGGCTTCGTAGAATACGTCGAAAGAAATATTTCGTTCATTCAAAAAATCGTTCAGTTGCACGAATTATTAATTTTATTTCACTAAACAAAGATACCAATCGAATCAACCAAATGAGATTTGTTGTCCTGGATTTTGTTGGATCAACGTAAGATATTTTTTTTCATTTAATGAAACTGATATTTAGTATAACAGAATATTACATTGGACGTATTTCACGAAGCTATTTGGTTGATTCAACAATTCTCTTTTCTCAGTGTATTATATGATGTGATACGATGATCTATGGTGTATGTTGATGAGTTTTGTGGTGTGTTATGATGACGTATGAGGTATCGCGTGACACATTGATGTATGACGCGAAGATGATGCGTTGGATCATGGATTTTACCCAGGATATGTTTCCAATTCTTATTGGCTTATATATTCGTCAGGGATATTTGTAGGCAATAATATTTTGTACATACGCGGGGGGACGGAGTTTCAACGAGGGACATTTCGGGTACGCATAAAAAATATAAATGAGTTTTCCTTGACTGCGCGAGAGAAAAAAAAAGAAACGTGTCTACCCATCAGCTGAGATTTTTTTCTTCGATGCAAGTTCGAAAAAAAAAGTGGTCGATGGTCGCAGGAAAAAAAAACATCGGAATTTTGCCCTAACGAACCCCAAAACATCGTTATTATTCCCGACTCAAAAACTCGCTGTTTCTCAAACGTGAAACAACTTTTTTTTTTTTTTTCAAGGAGCATGAATATACTGGAAAAAAAATGCATAGATCATCCGAATTCGCGCAATTGTCCCCGGGGATCCGGGTCGCCCTCTTTCGTCTACAATATATATATCCCTTGAATCTACAATTACGTAGGGCGCGAGTTAGGCCTCGGCTCGTCGAGCTTCTCCACTCCCCTACGGGGGCCTTTTTCATCCTTTAGATATCGCACTACGTGTGACTCTCGTGGTATATACAGGCGCTATCCAATCCGCGAGTCACTATACCGAGAACACACTCTCTCGCGCGAGTATAAATTCAACTCACGTTTGCCGTAAGTTTGCGCGCCGAATACTAAAACCACGTGCTACACCATGCTTTCCCATCAACTTCTCTCTTTCTCTCTTCCTCTTTATTTTCTGAGCGAGCTAGCGAGCTCACTGGCTCTTTCTCTTCCGTAAAGTTGGAGCAAACAGGATCAATACTAGCCGCGAAATGGTGAGACTCTTTGCGGTACAAGAGTGAGAGGGTTACGCTCCTCGAGCGCTTGTATTTAGGCCTAATCATTCATGCGCATATACGTACTCACATGAAAAAAAAAAAGGCAAGCTGCTGTGCAGTACCTTGGACCATTATGAAAAATGTATTTAGACACGTAGGCATCACCGCTGAAAAATTTCCTCACACTTTCTCATAAAATCGTTGTTTTCTTTGCTCACTATACCCATGCGCCACACAAAACTTTTCTTTCTTCATATCCTCGGCAGCATCCACGCTCAACGTTTACGAGCCCAGAAAAATTAAACTACAGCGGAGAATATGCTTTTCTATGTTTTCAAATACAATAAATCTATTCAAATTAATTATACGAATAAACGGACTGAAACTAATTACATTTTGTTTGAAAACTGCTCCTGGATTTTTCTGCTATTCAGCCCAGTTTTCATGAGAGCGATTTGGGAGTTAAAAATCGCCGGATAAACATCATTTTTCAGTGTTTTTGAGTACGAGACTACAAGAGCTGTGATTCGCGCTGATCTTTACTCTCGACATATATTGGAGTGAATTGAGAATCATCGAGCTCACGTGACCAACTCAAAATCGACGGTGGCGCCTCTCATAGTGAAATATATCTATATATAGTATAAATATAGTCGCTGACACACGTCAGACGCCTCGTGTGTATTCTACTGGATTTTTCCGTGAGTTTTTATTGAAATCGCGATAAATAAATTTCGTAATGTGCAAGGAAGTGGCGTGAATCCGGCTCTGGTCTCTTCAGTTGTAGCGAATGTGTGTACAATTTGTAATAAAATAATTATTGTGACTGGCAAAAAAGCTGTTATGGCGCGAGCAAAGCGCCTTGTATTTTTGTTAATTTATTGTGTTGATAAGAGATATCTGATCTCCGAAAAGGGAGCACAGCCGAAACCGGGTAATTAAACCGGATTTTTTGATATTTTTTATATTCGCGTAATCATAAAATTCGGTAGAATAGAATTTTAGTTTGCTTTTTTGGCACCTGGCGCTGCGTATGCCATCGCTCGATGACTCTTAATGAATGAGTTAATCAATGAGTTAACGAATACGAAAATAAATCATTTCGCACATTTGTGCATGTAGAAAATCTTGGGGGTACTGATAAAATGGGAGCGAAATAACCCAAATTGGACCATTCCCCGTATAACCTTGGCTCGGAACGGCTGTACGATACGTGAATTGGATTCGTTGATGCTCTGTTCCGAACTTTCCGGGAATACAGATGAGAGATGAAAGATCACCACAAGCATCCCAAAGTTGTACGTGTTTCCTGTCTCACTCTTCAATAGCTCTCTGCAAGCTCAGGAACTTTATACTCGCTTTTTTTCTTCTCTCTCGTCTTATACCTTACCTTCTTCTTATTTTCCTTTACGCTTTCGTTTCCATCTTGTCATCCCCTTCTGATCTCATTCGAACCCTCGACGCTCAATCCCGGATTCAAGTTTTTATTCGACGTACCGCAGAAGCACAAACTGGATGATTTCCAATGCAGGAATCGTTTTATCTTGAATCATCGCGGTAGAAAAATGCATGTTGGGTCAATTCTCTTCTGAGATTCGAAGATTTTTATTATAATATTCGAATTTCGATGTAAAAAGAATTTTATTTTGAACAAAAGCATTTTTTTTTTCGGATTTGCTCATTTTTATATTCAATTTGTCTCTCTGACAATTTGAACAGTTTATCGACGTAAAAAAATGAAAGTTAGGAAAAAAATTCGTAAAATATTACACTTTGATGATTCATCGCATGATTTAATTTTGAAGAATCGTGAATGCGGTGCAAATACGCAGAGGCAGGATTTTGTTCATATATTTTTTTCTCGAAAAGAAAAGAAGCTCTAATGGTAGTTTTGTGAGATGTTTTTGTTCAGCATTTTTTCTTCTATACTTTACCTCGCCGAGCTGCTCTCTCGCGAGGGCTGACTTCATCCCCCCCGAGGCCTTATTTTTTTCTCTCTCTTTTCGCCCATCCTCCGTTGTAACTTGGCCTTGACAAAATTGAATTTTCACTTTTATACCATCCAACCGAAAGTGTCAAATATACAACAATATTCGACAGTCTGGAAAATTAAATCTCACCCTTCCAAGAGGCTCTTTCTTTACCCTTGAATCTGAAATTCAGATAAAAATAAGTCCATGAAAAAAATATCGGTGTAAAAATATTCTAGAATATACGTAAAATGTACGTGATACATGAAAAGAATTATTACAAAAATGTTGATTTTTGTATTTATAAATTCTTTTCCCATTGATCATAGAAACGTTTTCGTTATTTCAACGAATATTTTACAATAAATTTTTTTATCTACGTTCGTATTGAAAAGTTAATTTACTTTTCGATGGAAAAAATTGAATTTTTTCAAAGATACCAAGTCAAAAATAACTTTTCCAATAATTTTTGTTATCAGCGTAACAAGACGAAGTAGTTTTTTCAACCCGAGAGGTGCCTCGACGAGTTAATATCGCGTGCACACATTTAAAAAAAAAATTTTTTCTATAAACCACGCAAACTTACATCAGAAAATTGTAATATTTGAGAGAAAAGTTTTTAAGACCATTTCCGAGTAATAAATCGAGTAAATACTCGCGAATATATGGACTGAAAACAGTAGTGGGCCGATTTCGTTCCCTCGGTATGATCCATATTGTGATCGTAGATCATGTCGGGCTTGTTCGCGAACACACGTGTACAAACTTGAGAAGAAGCGTAGGTACCTCATAAGCAGAGATATGGAAGATTCTCGGATAAGAGTTATTGGCACGGTATATACACAGATGTTGCCGACACTTTTTTCTCTCTCTTTTTTTTTTTTTACTCCGCGGCTCTTCTATTTTTCTTTTCCGCATCGGGGAGGGAAGCGAGGGTATAAGGAAGACGTTGGATCGTCAATCATTTTATTACATTTCTCCAGAATCGTCGGAAAAATATATTTTGTTTTTACATTATTATTTTGAAATTTGAATTTTTTTTTTTAATCGACTTTTCGTACTTCTTCTGATCTTATCAATTTTCCAGTGATCCTTCGACGTTTCTGTAATTTAGAATGTTTATTTGAAAACTCTATCTCGATGGTCGGAGCAGTCTGAAAATTGATTCGAATGATCCACTTATTTGTCGGAATAAAACAAAGAATATTTTTCGCAATTTCATTAATCGGATCACTGATTTTTAAGATTTTTCAACATTTCATGTTATTCGTCCATACGTCATGAGTTACTTTGTCGAAGATCCGTTGTTTCCCCAAATTCGCGTAATTTTTTTTTTTTTTTTTTCATTCAACGTTCATTATGTTTACATAAATTTGAAAAAAGTTTTATTTAAATATTTTGTTTCGTGTAATCTATAGTTGTTTGATTTATTTTTGGAAAATACGATACACAACAACGAGCCAATGCCACGATCAAGCATTCTTAACGAGCTGCTCGCACGTGGATCTCGCCTTCCAAAGAGTCAAGTTCTTACGATAAAAATAGTCATCCTTGGAGATGTCGTTCCCGCGCTTATGTGACGTGGGGAGAGAAAAAAAAAGGGAAAAACGCTCGAACGCTTATTTCATCACGGTTAAATGATTTTTTTTCTCAAAGTTCTACTCGTTCTCGTTTCCTCACGCCTTTCTTTCACTCTTACTAGAGTAACCGAATGTCGTAAGACTCAACAGGCCGTTTGTGACGAGATATCTCTCGCAAAAAATGACGAGATGACACGGCTTTTCTGTTATTTCATGTCTTTAGAGACGCAGCAGGCCTCCCGAACATTGGCAATATGATCTTTGGAAAATCTTATATGTAAAAACAAACAAACTCAAAGTCGAACGTATACGAGATGCAAAAAAGGAAAATTTCAGTTGTATAAACTTCGAAAAACATTTAAAAACTTTGAAATTTCAAAAGTGATCTGTTCAAAAATATCGTTACTATTTAGTGATAGAAATTAAATTTATGGATCACATTCTCCAATGAATGAGAATTTTTCTCCAAACATTTAAATTTATTCTTTTTTAGAGCATTTTAAAATGTTTAAAAAAAAAATTAGAATTCTGCACAATAATGATCCCGAAAGTTTTGAATATTCCTCTTTCACATTTTCCAATGAGCTTGTCGAAGTTTATAATGTCTAAACACGCATTCATAACGCAACAAAATTCATAAAAATGAATTAAAAAGTTATGCTGAAACATGGCAGCATCTCGTAGTCAAAAATTGAAGAGAAAATCTTCGACTGACGAAGGCAAGTCGTGTCGCCGCGGTATATATTTTCGAAATGTGACTCTTTTCCGTTGCGTTCAGATCTTGAATTTGATGCGACTCGAAAACGTGGTGACATATCAAAGTTCTATAGCGATTTTATCGATCTGCATTGACCAAGTACGTTCCAACAGTGCATTATTACTTTTGCCTGCGATCCCTCGAAGCAGGACAATAACTCATAATTCCAGCTGTTTTTTTTTTTTTTCATTTCTAAAAGCAATTTATACCGTTCAATTTCAAAGTATTTGGTTGAAAAATGATCGATTAGATTTAAAAAAAATTGACTCATACATTGAATAAATATAACACGATGAATAAAAAAGAAAAAAAAAAGAAAAATTAATGTCGGTTCGCCGAAAATTGGAAGGACCTGCGACACACGTAATCGGAGAAGTAATACGACAATCCCATTAGTCCTAAGAACCGAAATACATATTCCCCGATATCTCCAATTACGAATATCGCAATGTGTCCTCGTATAATGGGGATATCAGATTATAATACCATTCTCGAGAGTGTTCAGAACATTCGTTTGTTCGATTGAGCACGGTGTAGCCCTGTCGCATTGACAGAAAAAAAAAGAAAAAAAAAAAAAAGTATCGATTATCTCGCCCTCTGTGGAAATTCGATATTACAGTCTCCACAATTCCGGACCCCAGGCGCACACCTCTAAAATTCTGCGGTTTGCGCTTTGGCAAGTGATCCGTTTACGTGGCCCATGTGGAAGAACAAAAACAGACGGACGTAGAGGAGGGATGTAGAAAAAACGAACAAAAGAACGCGATGCTAGGTCGGAGCAAAGATCGCGTCCCTATTTGGAGGAAGAAAAAAAAAAATGAAGGAAAAAAAGCGTTTAGAGTTTCCATATCGATGGCACATGACAGCGGACTATCCTTGGTTATCCTGAATCGTTTATTCACCGACTCAATCTATACCCGGCGAGGCTTAGACGAAGCTGCCAAGTTTCCCACATGAAACAAAAGAGTCGCGATCGTTCCCTTCGGTGAAGCAAATCTCGCTCGGTAGACAGAGGAGATTCGTTGGCGCGTGGATGAAAGCCGTATCAAATATCGCTGAATCGAAGGTGACGCATGGCCCGGCTCTATCGGCTATACACCGGAAGTGCAGGGCTTGCGACAAATTCAGCCGCAAGTTTATACTCCTCAAACGCTAACCAAGCTTCTGAAGGGCGACGAATCGATTTCATCTCGAGCTATTACCCTTTCCTTCTCTTGCAATGTTAACACCTCGTCGCTGTCTCGGATCGTTGAAGTGCTGTTGTTTTACTGCACGGATGAGTCATGCACGGGTTGACGACAGCAGCTAAAACGGAACATTGATACGTCGCGGTTGCGCCGGGTTTCCGGAACACTTGAAAGTCGCGGGAAACATTTGTTCTTCGGCACAGAAAGTAAGACAGTATCACACAAAACTGAGGGCGAGCAACGAAGGTGTCGAAGTTTTATCAAGAATATTCTATACTGACACTCAACCCCCGGTGCCAAACATATTAAGTCGATTCCGAAGGGTGCCAACGCCATAAAGTTGACGTTGAAGGCGTCAAAGCCACTGTAATGAAAGCCAACGCTATCGCATTAACTCCAGAGCTGCTTTAATAGGCGCCAAAGCTACCGAGTTGTCTTGAAGGCTTGTTGACGCCAAGGCTACCTTGGTAGACACCGTAGCCGCCAATTAAGCTGGTACGCAACTCTACATAGTGCTACAGCTTATGATCAGATACCGAGAGACTAATGTCTAGTCAAACGAAGAGCCTGCGAATTGATATTGCTACGCGAAACCAAATTGATCCAGGATTTATTCTCTCATCAAAGTGATGAAAACCACTTATTTTACTTAAAATTTCTCACTCAATGTGGCCTGCGCATCGATACTTTTTCATGCTTCTCTGTGTGTCAAACACCATCAGTGGATCAAACAATGATTAATGATGATTCGAAGCGTTTTTATATTTTGTTGCCTATTATTTTGACTCATTCAACGGTGTTGACTGCTTCACCGTAATACGGGTATTGTTCGTTTCTCTTTATGCTTATTTATTAGAGTTCTTTTCGTTGTACTATATCGTCATGCGTTATTTTCACACTCCATCTTCATAGTCCGCTGGGCTATCAATAAATCGATCCTCTCATATCCTTCCCTCCCTTTAACTTTTTTTTTCTTCTTCTCTTTCTCTGCACTCCCTCACGATTGCCTCTCGTCCCTTCTGCCTCTCACCGCATAACAGTGGCGTTCACTCATTGTTGTTTGAAACGTGGTGACACACACGAAAAGCAGCGCGAACTGCACGTTCGTCTGAAGTGGCTTCCGCCACAGAGGCCTTGTATATTATGTTTCCAGTCTACTCTTCCGGGTATATCTCCCTCATCAACTCTCGCGGACATAAGAGCCGAGCGAGGCTTTAGTTCCGCCAGAGGTTGGTTCTTGTTTCCAGTTGCCTATTCTCTTACTTTTTTGCTATCATGAAACGTTGTACAGGGTTGGCCAATCGTATTTATTATAATCTCTGAGAGATACGAAATTTGAAGAAAAAAAATTCGGACATTCTCTCGCGAACTCTCGAGCCGGTTGATGAAAAATGCACGAATATCTAGATTGTTCTATAATTTTCAGAAAACCTGGAATACACAGCGAGTTCGTATAGATTCATAGGTATTTGGTTAAAAGGAGATTAAAGGATTGTGTTGTTAACGGACCCCTGAAGACGCGTTAGGGTTGATGATGACTGGGACAAAAGAAAAGGGTAGTAGAATATACCTGCACAAAGCTCCGACTCGAAACAAGCAGAACTGGGTTCCCGTAATTGAATCTCGTGCTGTATTTTCGTTTAGTGTGCGGCTCGAGCAACGGTGATGGAGGTGGATTTTCGTCGGTAATACAGATTTTTTTTTTTTTTTATTTCGATGCTTCGTTGCGCCCACGTAGGCATTCGTGGCGCGAGGCAAGCTCGCATACGCGTATCACATACACGTCAAAGGATCTCGGAGCAACGGAACGTTGGGAATCGAATTAAAAGTGCGCGCACCCCTCGTAAAATCCAGTGGTTGTTAGGGATTCCGTGCGTTATTTAATATGTACTACTTGCTATACATACGACTCGAAATCTCGTTATTGGGCGAATGAATTTAATGAGAATAACACAATGCCTGGATTTTATGTGCAAGTTGACACGAGCTTGGCAGCATATTAAAAACGATTAGAACCTGCTCGTTTGTAACTCTTTGTATTCGTTCTTCGGTATTTACAAAAAAACATGTAACTTTGCTTAAATTCTACAATGGACTCGAAAAACAATTATTTTCGAGCATTAACTCGATCTGATGAAAGAATGATGATTTTTTTTGCAGTTATTTCACTCTCCCGACATCTCTGTAATAAACTAAACCTACCTACGAATGAAAAAGAAAAAAAAATACCTTCGTAATCCCTTAGATCCTGTCTGTGTCAGTACGCCGCTTAATTGAAGTATACCGCGTCATACGTGAGGTTTTGAGCTTCATGGTTGGATATGTCGTAGCAGCTTATGTCGCGACATATACAGACACCCATCACCCATGTAGCTGCGGGTCAGACACGTACACCAACCTTCGTCTAATTTGACTTTTTATGGACTCTTCCAACAACAAAAATCACAATCTAATGGTTAGTTGTGTGACGAATATAATTGGATTAATTGTGAGACAAACTAAAGTGTATTCGATATTGAAAATATAGAGGGGCTGTTTCGTACGACGATCGAATTATATGAGCGAGGGAATACGCGCCCGGATGTTCGACACTGATTCCTTCCTACATATATTGCTACGATTCGATATGAAAACGAGGTTATACCGGATCTCCGAACACGTTTCAGCGCAAGGCTCAGAAGGAAGGGTCTTGATGCTTGAGAAAAGGACCTGGAGATACGAGAAGAGAGAGAAAAAAAAAGCATGAAAGCGTTATCAAAAGCTTTTTTCGACCCGTGACGAAAAAGAGTCCACAAAAGACGAGGGAAGAATATAAGAAGACGAGAGGGTGAACTTTTCGAGGGTTGTCGCAAGACTTTTCCTCTATTCCTTTTACCGTACGATTCATTGAAGTTGCGAGGCTTCTTCCGGAATGATTTGAGAGTAAAGATGAGCCGTAAAATTAGTAGATTTGAAGCTGAACAGGCTATTTGCACGGAATATACGAAATTTCGGATTCGCAATGATTATTCCTTCAAAGAAGTTATTTACACGTCTTGTGTATTCTAACGGTGCATATATTGAATAAGTACAGTAACGAGTCTGCAGCAAAAAGGCCTTAATCGTAACTCTTCGTGTGCTTTAACCCGGATCAAACGTAGACCCATCCTTAGACCACTCGAAACTCGCTCGAGTTCTCTCAGATCATGTGTTTGATAAGTTTCAACGAATTCAACAGTCATAGTACCCTTGAATTTTTGTTGCGGCAGATCATTCGACACATTTTTCCACAAAACCTTGAACTAGCCATGCAAGGACAAATGAAACAATCACCAATTCAGTCGATGTGACATAAAAGTGCACGAGACCCAATTGCCTGGTATGATCCAGCAAGAACTGTCACAGATTCCCCTAAACGATTCAGCGTGCTTTTTAATACAGGCCAATTCAGCGTCGCACCCGGTTCACTGATTCCACGATTAATGGCCTTTCATCGGTTAGTACTCGTTCCATACTGTTTATACGAACAGTTGTGGCATGTACATCTGGTAAACAACCTGCTCGATACAGCGTCAAAGAGCCTCCGGGGGACTTGGTCGTCGGTGAACAGCCACGGCCGGAATCGAAGAGCTCGTTCATCCGGAGCCCTCTGATTCTATTAGTTGCTTCGATTGATTCGAAGTTCGATCTCCGAGGTTATGTAGCAGCGAATTTACTAATGTGCCCATAGCATCCGAGAGATCTTATCGAGGCTAGAGTCTCCAGTTAGCGAAGGGAATTTTGAGCCAACACTATGTTATGGCTTTTCGGTCATTTCATTGTTTACTCTTCCTGGCACAGGGAATTAGTAGCAGGGTGAACCACGCCCTTACATAAACAACGTAATTGCAGAGGCGCTTTTCGTCCCACCGAATAGCATAGTTCCGTGGTGCTTTTCTTTGGGGTCGCTCATTCCTTTCTCGATGTTACTTCAAGCCACACAGGCTTTTATCCCACTGTTATCACAAAATGACTTTACCTCTACTTACTCAACCTCACCCTTCTTACAGAGGAGGGTGAAAATTTCTCTCACAAAAACCTCCCTTACAATCCCCTTTTCCAACCCCCCCCCCCCCCCCTCCTCCGCCATTTTAGTTGCTTTCCACACAACTCGTACACGTTGGTAAACCCATCCAGATAAATCCTAGTCGCACGTGACTCACGTCACTATCTCCCGTGTCCTGAGAATACACAATCTTATATTCCCCCTCCTTCCCATAGTAAATGGGATCCGATTCTCCCAACAGCTTCTACAATATGCCAACTATTTCTGCTGGAACAATGTTTCGATCTAAGCTTATACCGAACCGAAAACCTGGCGGTTTGTTTCCTTCCTTAACTTTGTAATTGACTCGAGCGAATTTTGGAAGTTCATTTGGTCCCTGGACAAACTTTTTCTGTTGAATTGGAGCACATTTTTCAACCCACACCCCATGAAAATTATTATTTCCAACAGGAAAATAAACATTCTGATACTAATGGTGTGCTTTTTTTTATGTTCCAGGTAAATTTGAAGTTCCATTTCGAATCCTCGTAATGTCAGAGAATAGGCAAGTACACCGCATACGTCATGAATTGTCGGGCGACTGGTCCCTGGCCATTTTAAGAATTGACCTCTTCCTGGTCAAATTCTATAGTCATTAGAGAATTTTGTTTTCCATAAATTCATGTGAAACCTAAAAGAAGTAGTTAAGCACATCCACAGATGGTGCCATATTTTTTCGTTATCACAAGAACCCTGGAGAGTAGGAAACACCAGAATAGAATTTTGTATTATTCATGAACGAGCTCTAAAGTTCTTTCTAACTCTCGTTTCAAATATCTCGTTAAAAAAAAAAAAACAACCGCGGATATATTAGGACTACAGCTTTGATCAACTAATTGATATCAAGCACACATTTCCAAATAAAAAGCTTTTTCAAAGTCACGCAAATTGAATCCACGAAGGAGCATACCATGAGCGATAATGATATCAAGTTTCATGCAAACACTAAAAGTAATCCTCATCGTTGAGGCAGAGTAGGAAAGGAAACAGAGTCGTTTGGTAATCTGTCGTGCGAATTTAAACGGCATGCTCGTGAGATAAAAGCCACGAGAGAAATTCGCACGGCCAATAAAATCCGAGGTCGCTGGGTGAAGTTCGAGGAAGGCGCTTGTGGAGCGCGTGTACGATACTACACGGCTTAGCTATGATACGTGCGAGAACCTTATATATTACTTCGTACTCACGAGCCTTAGAATCGATCTAACCGAGAGTCGAAAATACTCATGGTATTTCTTGGAGCTGAACAATGACGTCACGATAACACTTATTCGGCATTTCCCATAAATAGTACCTTAAAGTTATAGGCTTGTTAAGCTGAACCTTTTTTTTTTTCTCTAAAAGAAAGACTTGTAATTATGTTAGTGAACTGTGGCAGGCGACATAACGATGCCTGCTGGCAGGGCATGCCGGAAGCAAAACGACCAGCCTTATCCTTAATGGTCAGCAACAGCTTTTGGCGGGGACTAATTTTGGCGCAAAGGTTTCCCCATCAGCCCACTATATTCACAGCTTCGACTCCCTCGTCGCTTACTCCCTCTCGTTGTACACATCCCACCTCTATAATAAAACCCACTGTCGATACTCGATCCTGCAGTGTACCATCGACTATAACCCCCCCCCCCCCCCCTGAACCATAATACGTAATACCATGGCCAGGGATTTAACGTAATACGTGTGTAACAGCATCAGGATCTCGGCTGGCTCGAATTAAAATGGTAAGTGCAGAGAGTTCATATACAGGGTGGCGAGAGTACAGTAATATTTACGAAAATGGTGCGACTTCAAACGTGAGCTATGATGATGCTTTCAATATTTTATTGACATCATAACACGATTATTTGGGTGTACCATTTCAGCTGTTCATAAATTTTATTTCATATGAAAAAGTAAGGGCAAGAGGGGGGGGGGGGGGGGGGGGGGGGGCTGATGCCAGATCGTTGGCTGTATAAAGCTACTCCAGTGGATGGCAAACCTACGAAAAGCAACTTTTTAAAATGGAAGTTTGATCTCATAAGCTTCCAATGCCAAGTGTTCTGCAGATTATTTAATGAAACTACATTTTACTCATATAAGGGCCTCCGATTATTTGCTTGACGCGTGTCACGTTGCTACTCTTTCTGACTTCTCAGACTCGGTGTTCAACCTGGAAAAAAAATTCGATCGATTTACCAGTCGGCGTTAGATGCGACGATCAATTTTGTTCAGAATTTTCATCAAAAGTGTCATTGGACACCCAGTAGAGACAAATAATTCTGAGTTATAGACGTCCGGCCAGTTTCGATATCGAAATCGTCCAGTCGAACAGTTTTGATGTATCGTTTCAGCAGTCATAGCAACAACACCGTGATGTTGCCATTTCCGTGTGCTTTGCTTTTTCTCTCCCATCCGTTTTTTTCCCCCCATAATGGAATGGTGTTGCTCCCAGATGATAATATATCCCTCCGAAACGGAGAGCAACCTCCACCCTCCCTTTATCCCCCCATGAGTGTTGTCCACTCCTTATTTTTTCTGGATTGAGCTTTATTTCAATCACAATCTCGACGAAAAGGCGGGCAAGCGAAACGATAATCAATTGGAATCAGACGTCTATCAATATGTATGTTCATGCGATATACCGCAATAAAAATCAGTGGACACCAAGCCTACTGTTCCATGAAAACTTTGGATCTGAGCAATGAATATGTCATTCGAGCTCAATGAACGCTTGATGAATTGTAGGAAGGAAAGTGCTGCCGCGTCAATCTAATAAATCATATAAGTTCTTGGAAATTAATTTCTAAAATAGCGAGCAAATAAGTCGTCAAGCAGAATCCTCATTTGACAATCCTTGCCAACGTTGGAACTGTTGATCTGTCAAGATCATCCAATCTCTTCAGTTGAGGTTTGCTCCACTCTTCTCGAAAGGAGTTCATTTCCTGAATCTGAATTCATTTGGCAATACATCTTTTTCAATTGTCCAACTTCTTCATGCCAACCTGTACTCGGATTGACTGGATTCCATTCAGAAACAATTGAAGTTATCTCCTCAGGTGATTCGCTCTATCATTTATCGAGTTATCCTTAGTTTCAAGGGAATCTAAACTTGTTCAGTTTTCAACCGAGTTCCGTACACGTTGGTTAGCCTTCGATGCGGCTCACATAGAAAACTATCTCGTTGGTTGAGATTATCTTACGACTTTTGTCAAATGCGATGATTCCGAGTTACCTCACTCGCCTGATGTGACTCGATTAAAAAACCAATGACTCGGTGCCTGATACGTAATGGAATAACTTCAATCAAGTGTCAACAGGACTCAACGAATTCTACGACACAGTTCTCCATTACTATATGCTCTTTTTATTACCTGCCCTTGGGATACTACACAGGCACCAAGATCACTCAAACCTACCAGTGAAAAAGTATTCGTTTTGACCTTCGAAGCGTAAACAGAGGAAAGGTTGAAGGTGATTCGATAACCTGCTTGACCTCTACCCGACCTTTTTCTTTTTCTTCACTGCCTTCGCCAGGAAACTTGTTACGCAACATTAATTTCGGTCCATCCACGCGAAAATCGTTGATCTCTTGTGTCGCATTATTCTTCTTTGTCCTGATCCAACAGCGCATCTTGAGGGGAAAAAAAAGGACGTTATCTCTCGACGAGATCCTTTTCATGACTACGTGACGCTGCTCCGGACCTGGAAATCAATACCAAGAGGTGGGAATGTAGCTCTGAACATAAATTCTACTACAAACCGAATATTTATTCTCGTCAATCAGGAGAACTTCTTAATACCGTATTTGCACGTATTCGCATTGATTTTCATAATCGCGAGCCGCTACCCTGCCTTATACTGAATCAACGAACTCTTAAAATCTTATTTTCCCATTTTTATTTGGAGGCTATGTCACATAGAAGCCCAACCCCAATGTTAAACCTCTGAAGTAGTTCTCCTGGCCATCGATCTAGCTTCAGCACTTTGGACAACGTTGGGGAAGATTTCGATAGCGAATAAAGAATGGAAGCGGAATGAATTCGTTTCGTAATTTATTTTATCCTCTATTAGTCGATCGAAAGAAATCTACGAAATTCAAATATCGCTTTCCACATTATCCGATATGTTCCAAGTTTAAGATTGCCTCTATCAATCTGCAAAAAGTTCTGCAAATAGCACACTAGCGAGATACGACGCGCATTGACAAATTCGATTCGTTCTCGTTGATGGACGCGTGCATCGATACGCCAGATATACATCGAGCTATCGATGCCTACCAACCAATATTTTTATCCGATAGTGCATCTAAGCGAAAATAAATTACGACTTTGATTCTTCGAACACCAGCAATACCGACTTCGCATTCAACTCACACGTGTAGAATATGTTGCGCACGCTCGTCGGTCTTTTACGCGCCAGACAAATTGCGGGATTGGACCGGGCGCTTCTCCCACACCAAACGCGAACCAATCGATACGCGTTACATGCGAGGGGACTTTTGCATGAATCAAGATTCGATGAATCGATGTTTCAGTCTACGTACGTCGAACCTCCTCGACTGATCCAATGCCAGGGCTTAGTTTCTTTACTATTCGATTCAGTTGGTGAATTTAGAGCTTCGTTCTTTCTGAACGATGTCCGCCATTAACGATTCATGACCCTTCAATAAATTGATCCGTAACAAATGTGTTGCTTTTTATTTTTTTTTTTTATTAATTTTTCAGGCATAAAGTAGCAGGATCCTAGACCAACAACTGGCCTCGACCATTACTGTCAAATCAGTTGACGTCATTAATGAAAACACAATTTTGTCCAACCTCTCGATTGCCCCAAAGATCTCAGTACTCAGTAGAATGGGGATTTAAAGAAAAGTCGTCTGGTGCTTACTGCTCTACCGGAATCACATGCATATAAAGGAGCGTCCGAACCAATAACATGAAACCATGATTTGTGGACCCTTCATACGTGTGGCTTATAAATAAACGTGCGGATACTGGTCGTAGACTCATTTTTCGGGTATAAGTTATGATAATTATTATCGCAGTAGGCGTAATATTAATGGAACACTGCATACGACATGGGGGGTTGGTCGAATGGAGGCACCTCTTAGAAGATGGCCGAAGAAATAGGTTAAATTTGGGAATGATTATTTCGAAAATCATTTGTTTGCTTCTATCGAAATTTGGGTTAGTCAGAAGTTGAAATATTATGGTTTATTGACGATTTTCTATTTTTACATATATACATTGACCGGGAGGCAATCGATTATTCTAAAATAAAAGTTTTGACAAAATTCACAAATTTTCATGTATGGAGAGGCCATCGCATCGGTGGATCGTTGAAGGAAAGTAATTTATCACGAAACTGGCGCGTGAATAGAAATCATAATCGAAGGTTGAAAAATTAATGTAGATTTCAAAAAAGGACCATTTTGTGATACTTTTTTTTTGATTCCTTCGAAAAAGGTACGATGCTAAAAGCTTATCAACAAAGCTATCGAGTCTGATAATTTTCAAGCTCTCAGGGTATCACAACTATCAATCTCCAAAATTCACTTATTTTTTTCCGCCGGTCTACTCTCAGACGTTCCCCCTTAACGAAAATTGTCCTTTTCCGGGGTGACGCCCGTTGGATATTATTTCATGATCACCCTCTAGAATATCGTCGAAAAAGTATGATACACGAGCCAACATCAAAATCCCAACTGAGACGAGTACATTTTTTCCCCAATATTGTAGCCACGCGACCACGTTAGGAGTTTGTCAATCCCTCGACGCATGCCGGATTAACACGTCGCAAAATATACAACGACAGGGAGGAAAATATTTGTCTGGAACTTATTGTGTGATGATTTTTCATGAATATATCCTATTCGGGAAAAAAAAAAGTGTCACCAAAGAATATTTCAAATATTGTGTTTGCACGGAAGTGAAGCTCGAGGATAAGCAAATAATCTGAATCCGTATTGTGCAATCGTCGAATCAGCTGACAACTAGTGTTTTTTTTTGTCACCTCAATACTTTTGAAAACCACAATATTCTCATTTATTCGAGTAAAGTTGTTTTCGCGAATCAAGAAATCAGATAAATGACGATTTACGAAAAGGCCGTTAAATACATGCGAGACGTAAAAAATGGAGCGAAGTTCATCAGTTTTCCGGCTCAACAAGCGCAGCGTCTCGATGAAAAAATCTGTGCGTCACTGGGCCATCCGAAAATAACGGGTATATTTGACGGACGCGTGGCCATTTGTGTTTCGACTCACCCAACGCGTAACCCTAGGGTGTCAGTCAAAAAAAAAAAATGGCGGGGATGTAATTTCGAAGCTTTCTCTTGGTCCTTCCGCAATGTATACGTGCGGTGAGAACGAAATAGGGACGAGGGCGAAATTGAGATTGACAGTTAATTTCATCCTCCTTCTCTCTTCCTCCACCTTTGGTTCGCTACAGTGCGCTTTCTCTATGCCACCAGCAGATAGCAACGAGAGCAGCAGCCGGTGGCACCTACGAACGCGTTTAGGAAGAGCAGATATGTATACACCCGCACCCGAAACGCTTCCCTTCTCGTCATCCTGCCACCGGGTATCTGTCATAAAACTCTCTCTTTCTCTCGCTCCCTTTCTCTAATTCCCTCCCTCTCTCTCTCTCTATTTCATTGTCATTTCCCTTTTCCCTGGCAAGCCAGCTCGATGAGGAAGCGAAAAGGCCTGAAATTTTCAGGCGCCGAATTGAGCTTCCGCTTCAGTGAAAACGATCACGACCACGATGTCACCAGGATGAAGAGTCGTGAGGATAAAAAAAGGGGGGGGGGGGGGACAAGCATTCATTCAGGGGAATCACGATTTTTTCGTATCTTCCGCTTGATTCACATCAACGATGCTTTTCCCTTCGAGTATATTTTCTTTTTGAAATCCCTATTTTATTCCTTCCGATGATTCACGTATGAACAGTCACAATCACATCACATCACGGTAGAGGCTGAGAATGTGTTTCAAAATTGACAGATTTTCTAATATCATTGTGACAAATCTGTCTGTAGAACACACAGCTGACATCATAACCACTGATAAGCTGTTCGAACAGAGTTTCTTGGAAAAAAAAGTTGCTCAAAACGAAGCAAGAGCGCTGAGACACTAATTGCTCCAGGAAAAAAATACTTTGCATTGGTGAAGTGGCATCGAAGTTTTATTCAACTAAACACCGAACGAGTACAATAAAAATGATTTTAGCATCGAAAAATAACTTTCAGCTCTTCTCGAAGATTCATCCAACCATCTCCGGATTGATCTTAAAGCTCAGTGAGCCGTTTTAGCACCACGCTGCTGTGAGTTTGGGAAGCTCGAGCCAAGGTCACAACGTTTCACCTTTCACTCTCGACGTCGTTGCTTATTTTTGCGCCTCGATTCAACTGGCAGAGTTCTACTTTCCCAATAGTGGTGGACTAGCTGTTGCATCCGGAGATTAGTTGGGCTCACATCACAGCTTTAATCGATATAAATCGGAGCTCGTCCAAACGTCCAGGGCTTATATGCATCGCGTTCGTTGAACCCGATTAATCGTTCGATGACGTCACTGCACGACAGAACCTAAACTTATGCCTCTATTTTATCAATCTGACCTTTGTTTTCAGTCTGCAAAATAAATATATATATTTACTAGCTGTGCCTGCGGGCTTCGCCCGCCACATATCTAGCAGGAAAAATAATCAAACGAAAGATTTTCATTTTTTTTCTTATTTTTCATCATTTTCATTGAAAATGCTGCAACTTTTTTTCTGTACCGAATTAAGAGTCATCGAGCGATGGCATACGCAGCGCCAGGTGCCAAAAAAGCAAACTAAAATTCTATTCTACCGGATTTCGTCGCGAATTTTATGATTAAGCGAATGTAAAAAATATCAAAAAATCCGGTTTAATTACCCGGTTCCGGCTGAGCTCCCTTTTCGGAGATCAGATATCTCTTATCAACACAATAAATTAACAAAAATACAAGGCGCTTTACTCCCGCCATGACAGCTTTTTCGCCAGTCACAATAATTATTTTATTACAAATTGTACACACATTCGCCACAACTGAAGAGACCAGAGCCGGATTCACGCCACTTTCTTGCACATTACGAAATTTATTTATCGCGATTTCAATAAAAACTCACGGATAAATCCGGTAGAATACACACGAGGCGTCTGACGTGTGTCAGCGACTATATTTATACTATATATAGATATATTTTACTATGAGAGGCGCCACCGTCGATTTTGAGTTGGTTGCGTGAGCTCGATGACTCTCAAGTTCGAATCAACGAGATTCCTTTTTTCTTCATCAAACTCATCAATTTCTTCTGATTATTCAACCCCGCTAAAATGATATTATTCCAACAAGTCTAAAAGTGTTGGTTGCAAAAAACATCAGGAACTCACATCTCCCTTACGTCCTGTTTATGGTAAAGTCTTTTTCGTCTTCGACTATGACATCTACGCCGGATATGCCATGAGCCTTCGGAAGTCAATCGGAAATCGCGTGATTTCCTGTTTTGACTTATCACAATGACAAAATATCTGCTCTTGATCAAGAGGGACTCTATACGATCCAACAGTTTACAACGAATGAAGTATGAGAACGAGACAAAGCACACGATGCACGCTCGCGGGTGGTTGGCCCGTGCGAGTTGCCATTAACCGGTGTGTGCCGTTTACTAGTCCATTAATAATTCTCATGCCGAGGCGTCAATGTGATGCTCCACTCGTGGTCTGGCAGCGGAAAGTGTATTAGGGAACCCACCGAAACCCAAAAGGTTAATAATTTGTCGTGGCATGCGGCGTTGCAATCGTCGAACGCTCGAAAGCCCACGAGCCTAAAGGCGCCAAGGTGTTACCAGGCTCCGGGTCAAAAGCGGGTAGCAGGTGGAATTTCCGACTTCTCCCTTCTCCGTCCTTTCAGTCTCTCCCCGAAAGTTTAAGCCACGATAAATCCTACGAGAACCTTCTTCCCAAATATGAGACTTCCATTAAATGAAAGTTTCTTGAAAGCAACTCGCACTTTGAGTTTCCCCAATTAAGCTTGAGCTCTCAAATTCAATATTCTTTATGAAGTTGTAAACTGCGAAAAATTTCGTAAAACCAATTGATCAACGCTACACAAAATTAGATTTTCATGATGTTTTTTTTCTTCTTTCTTTTAGAACTTTGAATTTAACGAAACTTTTTCAAACTAATAACTGCAGAAATGTTTAATATTGTTCGAATTGAAATGAAAGAAAAATAAATTTAGTGACGTTTATGTAACTTTCGTAATCATCCGAGAATCAATGCATTTACACGACTCGTAACAGACTCGAGCAGAGACTTGTGCCGCGCTGGATTAAAATTTCACTCGAGTAGGTCTCTCTGTTGATTGGGCGGTGCAAGGATTTATTTTTGAGAAGCATTCTGGTCGGTTAATGATTAACGGTACGAAGAGAGTAAGAGAGAGAGAGAGAGAGAGAGAGAAAAAAAGAACAAAAAAACGAGGGATAGTGACGAAGGGATAAGAGTGAGAACGAAGGGGATGAAACGGGTTTACTATTGTTAACGTCAGAGAAACGTCACTCACTCGCCCTTTGCCCAGCATCGTGACGATAAAACCTGGCAACGCCAACCGCGATGTTGATGCTTTGTCGGAGATTTAATTCGACATGGAAAATTTTTATCGATTGACAGCTTCTCGCTCTAGATATCAAACAAGTAGTCTAGGCCAAAGACCCATCAATAACGACGTCAGCAAATCCGTCATTAATCATGTTTTAGAAACATCGAACTTGATATAAACCTTACTTTATATAACTGGAGTATTGGAATCACGAGTGACAACGGTGCAATGTATCGGCATAGAAATTTGAAAAATCTATAAATTGATTGGCAAGCAGTGTTATTTTTAACAGCTCCGTTATATATAAACGAGAAAATCGATGTAGCGAAAAAATTAAAGATTTCACTTGACATTCGGTTCGAATTTTTAAAATTATTATTTTTCTCTCAATCTTTCTCAAACGCTGCATGCCTGACGAGGTGAAAAATTCATAAGAGATATAACGATGATTTACGTTCCGGCCGATATTCATTTACCTCCCAGTCCTGTTTTCAACCATAAATCTTGGAGCTATATGAATTTTTTTCTCTCTCTCCGTATACAAGGGTAGATGTGAAGGTATTAAAAAAAGGGGGAAAAAAAATAACGAACAAAAAAGGAAACGTCGTTATTAATCAAAAGTAATTGAGGTGGTCGGGAGGGGGGGAGGGGGTGGGGTATGAAACTGAGAGCAGGGAGTGACTGGCCAGGTAATCAATAGCCTCGTGTACTCTTTCACCCCCTGAGCTTTTTGATCTCATTCATGCTATCTCAACAGTGCATATCTGGATGAATTTTATAGTGAAGGGTTCGGAGAAATCGAGTATAGACTAAAGGGTAGGATTTGAGATTTAGCGTAAAATAAAAAGGAGAAAAATAAAAACAAGGAAAGAAATTGATCGAGAGACGTACACAGAGAAAAGGGATGAAGGGTATTTCGCTGCTAATCAAAACAAGGTCTCCCTTCAAACGGAAGTTTTGAATTACCGGTGGAAATCGAGTTCACCTAGCGCTCAATTTGCCTCGCTTCCTATATACGCCTTCTTAACCACTTGCCTCTAACCCTCGTCCCATTCTATCCAGCAAATATACCCTTCTCTTCTTATCTCATACCCCTCTAAATTCTCCTCTTTTTTTTTTTTCTACGTTTATCCTTCGAAAATTTCAACGGCTGATATACGCAGGGCTTTGGCTCTCTCATCCTTGATGGGCCATTCGAGTCCCTCGGCGACGCGAGTTTTGTACCGGAAAAACTACGACGTCTCTTCACAAGTTTTCTCGAACCCCGAACACTCGAGGCAAGCCAACCTCGCCCATCCCCTTTTGTCCTCGTAGCAGGGTCGTTTTACGTCGTTCTCTCGAAATCGAGGCTTCCTACACTACGGTTTTCGTGAAGAATAATTTCGTATTTTTTCGCCATCTTGTCTAAGATAACGAGCTTTTTCTTTATCACTGTTGTTTCTCTTTTTAGGACTCTCGTTACGAAATATCGAGAAGGGGTTTACATGGGTTGAATTTCATTATCGAAGGATTCTATAGAAATGAGCCAAAACCAGTTGGACAAACGATTAGGAATAGCTCAACAATTCATTTCTATACATTGATCCTCGTTTAAGAGTCATCGAGCGATAGCATACGCAGCGCCAGGTGCCAAAAAAGCAAACTAAAATTCTATTTTACCGGATTTCATCGCGAATTTTATGATTACGCGAATATAAAAAATATCAAAAAATTCGGTTTAATCACCCGGTTCCGGCTGTGCTCCCTTTTCGGAGATCAGATATCTCTTATCAACACAATAAATTAACAAAAATACAAGGCGCTTTGCTCGCGCCATGACAGCTCTTTCGCCAGACACAATAATTGTTTTATTACAAATTGTACACACATTCGCCACAACTGAAGAGACCAGAGCCGGATTCACGCCACTTCCTTGTACATTACGAAATTTATTTATTGCGATTTCAATAAAAACTCACGGAAAGATCCGGTAAAATACACACGAGGCGTCTGACGTGTGTCAGCGACTATATTTATACTATATATAAATATATTTTACTATGAGAGGCGCCACCGTCGATTTTGAGTTGGTCACGTGAGCTCGATGACTCTTAATGCGATTTGGGATTTTGGCAGTGCCAAAATCTTGCGCATAAATGAAACGTCCATATTTACGTTATTCCGTCTCCGCGCGAGAACACAAGTTATCCCAAAACCTTTGATTCTCAATCCCTGAATTATCATATCTCAAGATTGGCTGAGCAGATCCACTCGCAACAAAGATCGTTGCGGAAAGAGAAAAATTGAAAAAAATTTTTACAAATTTTTACAAATTTTTCACTCCAACGGTCCGTTCGTGAGAGCAATTTGAAAATTCTATGACGTAATCCTATGATAAATAGTTTCGAACGCAAAAATAATATTTATTAAGTGAAGATCCAGCACGTTATAATTGAGAAGAAAATTTTCAAAAAATACGATTACGATGGTGGGAATTTGCACTGTTGTGGTAACCCAGGGTTAACGATTTTGAAAGAAAAAAAAAAAAGGCACTCGAATGTGTCACGAGACGTGATTAAGAACAGTTGGAAAAGTTGCTCTCGCCCGCAGGCAGCCACAACTGTTTACTCGAAACTTGAAGAGGTAATAACAAAATGTCTGGTTACTTTTTTATTTTCTTGAATATTATATGTGCCCCCGAGGCAGGCTAAATGACGGTGGTTCACCGGTGACCTAACTTTCTAACGCTCACTCCGCTGGCTCAAAGTTGTTCCCGTTTTTCACGGAGCTTAAATTACCAATCGATTTATACTACGGTGGCGCTTTTCGTAATATCGTGAGCACGCTGAAGAATTTCGTGGTGATCGATCGCGGTTAACCAACGAAAAAAAAAAAAAAAAAAAAAAACACGCCCCAGTCTATTGCCGCAGGCGTGCTGCATATACGAAGAGTGTAGCTACCAGAAAGAACGATTCACGATGGACTCTTGTTTATCGTGATAGCCCACCCTCTCATGTATGCGAGATCACATGCTGACGAATCAAATTGATCGAGAGAACGAAGGCATGGGAAAGAGAGACAGAAATGAAAAATCACGTTCGAATTCTGGTGCTTGCTTTGGCCGGCGTCATGGTGACGAAAAATTGACGAGATTTTACCCCATGACCATGCATATGGCTGCCTCTGTTGGCGCAAAGCATCTAAGCAGCCAGCTGTAGGAAAAAATTCTCTATTCACTATACCGTTTGATCATGAGCATGGAGCCTGGAAATCTTCCGGTAAAAAACAAAAAGTAAAGAGCTGGTGAAATGATGATTTAGAAAGTCCCAGAATTTTTTAAACCTTCGTTGACGCCTCGTTCGTTCAAGACAGACTTCTCGAGTATCTTGAATTATTTAAGTTTACCCTTGAACGTCCGTTGGTTAGTTCACGACGACTTACATTCAGGAAAACACTCGAGATCCCGCGGGAATCATTTCGTCCCTCGATCTCGTAAAGGGAATTTAATTTCGTTGGTGATGTGCGGTATACAAGCAACGGCGAGCCACCCTCCGACTACTCGGTTTCGAAATGAACGGAAACCAGGCAAAGCCTTGCCGTCATAGAGAGAGAAAGAGAGAGAGAGAGGCGAAAAAGAAAACATTGCCGCTACAGAAAAACCTTATGGCGAAAGAATCTTCCTCTCTTTTTTCCGTTCCACAACGCATTTTACCGACATCATCCTCCCAGCCGTGAATAAAGAAACGTTTTAATTGCGGAAAAACTCTCCGTGTAGCTCACTGGCAAGGAGTCCTCGCCATTACGAGATCCTATCCCGGGGCACTGTCTCTCTGCTCTATATGTATATACCTCAGCTGACAAGAGCCCGTTTTCATTCTTGCGGTATGGTAACACTCTCTGCCCAGACCTTGGCGCCGTTTCTCTGTTTCTCATGCTCGAGGCAATGAGAAAAATCTCTCGCACAGTATACCAAATGGCAGTTTTGCCATTTCTCTCTTTCACCTCATTCTCCTTTGATTTAGATCCTTTTCATTTTTCTTTTTTTTTTTCTTCTACGCTCTGCTTTTTATCAACTTCTTGCTCTTTATAGTTTTTCATTCACATCTGCGCCTGTTCCTTTGACCAGCAAAAGCTAATTTTCCTGTTTTCCTGGTGTTTTGCGCTTTTTTTCGAATCATTCCTCGAAACTTTTACGCTTCGCAGTACTCCTTGTTGGTACAGGTCAGCTTGGTCGTGTTGCCGAAATATTTTGTTCTTATAACAGTACTATCGTTTCCTTTGCTCATACTTTCTTCATTGGTTTCTCGCAATAAGAATTCGTATCCCTCGAGCTTTAATTCGGATATATCAAACGTTCGAAAGCTCTTCTTCTAAGAGCAGAAGATTCATCTTCCACAAGAGCCAGAACATACGCCCAGGGGCAGTTGAAATAGAAATAAATTTGACAACTTCTTTTCATGCGAATATCTTTGATTTAAGAATGAACTTTGAACTTGGCAGTCGTTGGTGTATACGATTCAAGATTCATACATCAGACATAGAAGAGTGTCTCGCGTATACGCGTGACCACGTGGTGGCTGTTTAGCAAAATCGCCTCTGCAGAAACAGAAACAAGCTAACTTTCTTGAAAGTGCATAAAAATGAAAAATCTGGATATTTCGATAAATATCGATCGTTCAAATGCGAAAAGATATTTCAAAAACAAAACTGTAAATCGACAAAAAACATATGAGAAAAAAAAAAACATTGAAAAATGAATTAATAATTTTTCAATCAAAGAAATTCGTCAATGAAAAACAAAAAAACATCGTCGATTTTCGTTGTAGTTTGCTGCAGTTTTTCAACCTACTAGAAAACTCTGCTCAGAACATTATGTAATTTGACAATGGGCGGTGCTTTGGTGTTTCCTCTAAAGTGATAACCTAAAAATAATGATTCCCCGGGCACTATGGTAAACCATTTTAAACGACGCAAATGACGAGAGGCATCCGATGGTTCCGCGGGTTCGGACCACGAGGATTCCGGTAGCCCCTCCCCCCCTCCCCCTTCCGTGTTTATCGTAAACGTGGAATGAAAATTGCTTTTAGTCGAAACACGAAGTCACCTGGTGCACATGATGGTGTATACACTCTGAGCCTCCCATTTCCCTGTCCGTAGACCAGACCCAACACTATAAATGTGGCTAGCGCGGTTCTCAGTTCGACCGAGGCGAAATAGGAAAACCCTTTTACCAAAATTGCCCCCAGCCCCAACGCACAGATCGTTCCGCTATACAGAATAACTGTACTGCGGTACTCTCCCGGTAAATCTAACGTGCCACCGCTTCCGGATGAGTGGATCAATATTTTTTTTTTTTTTTTTTTTTCAAGAGACCTACTACTATTTTACAGTTCCGTGAGAAGCGTTATATTTTTTTCGGAACAAATGGCTCTAGCCTGCCCCACACGACCCCATGGAAAGTGTGAAGTCTTCAATTCCTATCGCTGCCGATCGAATCTCCCGCGGTAATTTACGAGCTACCGCGGAACCTCAGGAATTTGTAGGCAAACTCTCGATCCCGGCACTGAAATTCCAGACCGCACAAATCCCAAACTCATTTGTTCATTTCCAACTGAAATTCATCATTATCCCACCTACCGTCATGCCTGATAGCTGATGATCCCAAAGTTCCGAAGTAGCAGCGTCCATCGCTCGAACAGATGTGATCCTATGATTATTATTTGATTGAAAATCGAGTTGATAGACGTAGGAACGTGTGTAAAGTGGAAAAACTTTCATAGGAATCAGCCAAGTAGAACTAATGGAGAGGGTTGAAGAGAGCACATGGTGGCTCATCGACACGAATAATGTGGTTATTGAAAGACAAGTAGAAAGATTCCAATGACCAATGATTACTGGATCAAAGTTTGATTGCCCCATCACAGAACTTCGATGATGCATTTTATTGGTATTCGTATCCACTTTTTATCAAGTAATCTACGACGATGATATTGATAGAGACCCGTATGACAAAGCATCTTCACAGATATCTAAACACCAGTTTAAGATCAGTTGGATCGATGGGAAGGACATCAGGAGATATTGATAGGATCACTCGACGTTCGTTGAATTTTTCATCAATGCTGTTGTTTTTTTTTTCCTTTGGTGACTTTATCTTTCAATTGGACATGGATGTAAGGTTGGTTTGTGAATTGACAGAGAAAACGCATCAGCTCAGCCGCATAAAAAAACAAATGACTTCCATCCAACTTTTTCTTTTCCTTTTTCATGCTCATGTTTCCCCTTGTTTGATGCTGGCTACTGCAATATAACATAAACCATCTATGCCCTAAGGTATCATCGAGATACTTTATTATACCTGACCCACCAACGTTTCCTTACTCTCCCCATAGCCATAAAGACATTTCCTCGTCGTCCTTTCACCCGCCCTACTTCCCTCCTCTCTCTCTCCCCCCAGTGTGTCGTACTTCATCGCAAAGCATCTTTCTCGCGTGTAACCCAACTATTTTACTCCTTGGCATACTCGCGATCTCTTTCTCTATGCCAAAGCTCCTAGGCGCCGTACCTCTACCATCGGGCGTTTATTACGAAAATTTATTAGAGGGCTTTGTGCGGGTGGCTTGTGAGGGGAGACATCGTCGCGAGCTCTTTAACTTCGGTCTCTCCAACCATCCAATCGCCATCGTTTTCAAACGATGCAACGAAAAAAAAAACTCACTGCACCAACCGTTTTATGATGTGTGTGTTTGTGTTGCGTCATTAATCTTAACAAAACATCCCATTCGCGCGACAACGCGCTCTAGTTTTCTTATCAAAAGTTACACACTTTATTACGTAAGATGCTTTTGTTAAAATCATGCCTGTTTTTACGAATTACCATGGACGAGGTTGAGACTTTTTGACAAGTTGTTAGGTGGCGAGTATCAACGAACGAAATATTAAGGAGAGTGGCTACATACGAGAATATGATAAGAATTTAATAAAATTCAGTGATAGCATTCTTAGCATAAAATGCAATGACACAAATTTTTTCAAATTTTTCGTCTACATAGTTGTCGAATAATTGGAGTTTACAATATGCAAAAGATATACCTATATATATCAGAATCCTATGCTTACGGATGTAAACTCTAGGGTTAAATTACTCGAAAACTATGTAGAAGAAAAATCTTTAAAAATTTGTATATTCATATTTAATCCAAAATAATATGCTCACCAAATTTCATTAAATTCTAATCATTTCGAATTTTTCTATGCTTTTAACATGGCAACATTGTTGTGTGTAGCCAACCTCCTTAACCCTTTGAACAGTGACATACCAGTATGTCACTATGCTTCAAAGGGTTAAGGCTGTGAGATTTCATAAGGTTCATGAAATGATTCATCAAGTTCGAAGTTCAATGGATTCGTTGCATCGTCGTTTCAGTTGAGCAAAGATTTCGAGAGTTTCTCCAAAGTTGAGAGCAATCAATGGATTCCTGTTTTTGTTCGGATTAAAGAAGAGTAGAACGAGCAAAAATTTGATTCGCTATCCTTCAAGGATTATCGATTGATTATTCATTTGCTTTTGTAAAGTAAAGGCATGTTGCGGCAATCCAATCCAATTGTGGATCTGAATAGCAGAACCATATATACAAAGGAAGCATTCCGGATATAGTTCTGTGGCGAGATCTGTATCAAACGAACTAATCAAATTGAACTGATATCGTTGGAGAAATGTGTGCAGTGACGCCGGACCTGAAATTGCGGGCTTGATATAATATTCTACGATGGCTGTCTCGATGTCCGATTCTTTTATTAAAATCCGTCGGATATTCGAGAAACATATTTCTTGCAGATATTTCTATGCGATCGAAAATAGGTTGGACACAACGCGAAAGTTTCACCGGCAAACACGATATCGACTAAATCGAAATTCGACTTCAATTATCGGAGAGCTTTAGGGCATAAAACGTTTCCCAATATCGTTTAGTATTCACGTTTCTCCATCCATTCGCTTCGTACGAATCTGAATTTAAGGTTGTCTCTACGACCCATTTCCTTTTCGCATAGTCTCTTTCTCTTGCTGCTCTGTCGAGGCATTCTGTTCACGAAATAATGCGATCGGAAACTGCTCTACCGTATAACCCGAACAGTTTCACAAGCAGCTTATTTTTTTTTTTTTTTATTTTTTTTTTCTCGTTCTTTTCATCCCTTCGCCTTCATCCATTGTTTTCATTCGCATTCCACTTGATATACCCGACGGGGGTGGCTTAAAATTTTTAAATGTCTTTAAATATTTACGGAAGAATTCCCCATTAAAATACTCGAACTTTCGGCTGGAAGATAATGAATTCTTGTCCTGGGCCCGAGCGTACGAAAAAAATTTCAGTCCAGTCAATTTAATTTTCCTCTGTAACCTCCCGAATTCTTGGACGACGTCCGTTTTATTATTTCTCTTCCAATTTATCACTCTTTTAGGTTCGGAGTTAAAAACGAACAAGTTCGTTTTTAATATTGATTTTCCAAGTCTAACAGCCTTGGGCGAGTCCAATACTTGGTTGGGCGAGCGCTTAGCCACGGGCTGAGCATGCATCGGCCCGGTTTTCCCCGCAGTTACCATTGGTCTTCATGCAAATGCGATACAGCGATGCATTATAAAAGAGTGGCTGTGAGTAGCTCTGGGGGGAGGGGGGGTTTCACAGAAACATGGAGATTAGTGAAGATGAAAAAAGTGGAATTGGAGTGAACAACAAAATTAAAATTTGAACGAGTACAATTTTTTAATTAATTAATTTATTAAATTATAAATTTGAAATACAACTCGCCGCCGTCCCTGCAGTACTTTCACAGAAAATTCTTCACTCTCGATCGCGGAGGCTCATAACTCATCGCTGGATGTTTCCCTCGGCTACCCCGAGAAAAACGGATTGGTTTTACGACTTGCACTAGTATCGGTACTTTTTTTTTTTTTTTTTTTTTTTTTTTTTTTACGAGTCCTCACTAAATTCCAATCATCCTGGTACACCGAATTTCGGCTTTTTTACGGTCGACCCGAAACGTGACTTTGCCAAAGTATACAAACAAGTTTTTATTTCGAACGTAACGGCATCATATTCGGAGACCAATTTTTTAGCTTCTACTAAATTTTATGGCAGCTCATAGTGACGCCCTCGCCACAGTTTTGAATGACTGAAAATTCTTGAAATCAATGCTCGGAGAGAAGAAAAATAAAATGAAAATAGAATAAATTAACAGATTACAAACTTATCATTGATTTTCATTGATTGATTGATTGATAACAGTACAGATTAGCATAGGCCAATCACTGTATTGCAAATTTCTCATGTTTGTCAGGGCGATGATTAAAAAAAAAAAAAAGGAAATCGGTTCTTATTATATTCCAGGCTATCCGCATGCTCTACCTATTGATTTTAAAGCGATTACTCAATTTTGGTTCACTCTGTACATTTATCTTGTTGAAAATTTTAGGACATAAATATAGAAATCAATCAATCTGCCTCTTCATCGCTCTGTCTTTCTCTTCAACTCTCTCAAGTCCTCAGCAGTCTCTCTTTTTGTAATCCCTTTTTCGCAATTACGTTTGATCCTCTCGAAAAATTCACGTAGGGATACGCATTAAGCGAAATAAAAGGAAAAAAAATTCGCCCTCGCGGCAGTCACGTACCGGGGGAAAGAAGGATAAGAGAGAAAAAGAGGGTGGGAGTGAGAGAGAGAGAGAAAGAGACACTCCACTTCATTCGTACCATGAAGCATCGTGCTGATGCTATCTCTTTTTTACTTCCATCCCTTTGCTCAATGTATATTCCACTCGGAGTTTATTTGACCAAGTCATTTGCAAACCGAACCGCAATCCATCTTCAAATTCTTCGTATCTTTTTTTCTTTTTCTGTTTCTCTCCCTCCTCCAAATGCCAGCAATTTTTCATTAAATTTCGCAGAAATTTTGACTACTTTTTTTGCGACACTCAAACATCTCTTGAATCTTTACATTTGCTTTCTATTTATCACGACGAAAAGTCCAAAATATAAAGCTCAATTTCTTTGATATAATCAAGATCGCTCGATTGAGCCATAATTATATATGCTACAAATTTTCATGCGACACAACGTCAATATAAATTTCGTACATTTTTTTACGGTTGTAAATGAATTGATAAGAAAAAAGTGGACTATTTGATCAAATTGAAACGACCTGACTATCTGCACACGTAATTTTTCATATCCATGACTTTTTCGTACGTAAGCGTAGAACTTTGTGGCTAAAAAAAATGCTTGCAAGGATGAGACCACACGAGGACGTCAAGCATTTAATTAGAACGGCTTATCTCCCGACGCGTGTTTGCTTTTGTCCTTCCCTCGTCTTGTTTGAAGAGTAAAAATATTTTATTCTGCACTTTTGAAATCTTTTTTTCTTTCATACTACACTCGTTATCCTCGAACGTGCGTTTTCGTGCAGGACCCTAATTTGACCATAGACCTTTTCGACGTTTACACTTGTACTTTTTTTTCTCTCATCGAGTCGCCCTTTTATTGGCGTTCAAACATAAAATATTTTTGGCTCAAACGACTCGTGTTATTCAGTGGACGAATATTCCACGCGACAGATATCAAAGAACCGATGAATAATTATCTACAAACTACAAACAATTGATTCATTTTTTTTTTTTTCATTATTTTTATGCCTGTCCGAAGAAAATTGTCTTTGTATTAACCATTTATATGAAAACTAATCATCCGGATGGTCGAGTCGGTTCAGAATCTGAAGTTGAATTAATATAATTATCTTTATAACACTCGCGTCTTCAATTTTCGGCCCCAGATCAAATAAATGAGGGATATAACTTCTATATATATATATACATCACATTGGCGAGATTTGAATTACGAGGGATTAACTCATGTGTCTTTCCAAGCGCGCTATTAGAACGGCCCCTTGTCGTAGGTTCACCCTGTTTTTCGTTATTGGTCCATTTCCCGTGAGCAGATTTTCACCCTAATTGCCTGGTCTCATCGGCAGATTAACGCGAATACCGAAAAAGAAAATCCTCGGAGTACAAACTTTTTCGATTTCTCGGACTATATCCACCTGACAAAGGATATGGACCGAAAAACTTTGATTCAGCAGATAACAATTTCAAATTTTATGATGAAATTTGATCTTGAAACTTTGACGCCATTTGATGGAAGTTCAAGAATAGTTCGTGCGACCATCGAAATTCCAGTGGTATCTTGCAATTTTTTTTTTTTTTAAATCGATGGCTGATAAAAGACGTATAAAGTAAAAGAAATGAAAAAAAAAAGACAACGCTATTTCTGGTTATTTGAAAATAAATCCAAATTTACGCGGTGGTCGTAGGAGGCTCGTAATGCCGTGGCGCGCAACCAGAAGAAAACAGTCTCGCGTCAATCTCGATGTTTGCACTTGCAATCTGCCGGGTCAACACAAATCTCCCTTTCTCATTTCTTCCCTTCGTGACTCCGTGGATTTCGGCACCCTCACGAAGAAAATCCTTAATTGCGAGGGGGATTGTTGGGATGCGCGAAATTGACCCCCTACCATGTCTTATTTCTTTAACTACCTTTCAGGAATTTCTCCAACGTAGTATATACGCTGTTAATCACAAAAGTTTCAACGAGTTTCTGATAATGTTCTTGAGTATAATCGATCATCCTTGCCCGGAGATTTTTTTTACCGTTATACTTACAGATCAAGCTTAAAGCAGCGACCTTCGTGATACAGATCCGTCTGTTGTCTATTATTCTTTAAGTTCCTAAGACCAACAGCTTGAGAGACAGTAAGGATCAGGGGAAAGTATCGCGGACTCATGATCCTTGAATTCTTCGGCGAAATGTACCCACGAGCACTGACAAATTCCTATTGGATGATAGAGCTGTCAGTGATGAAACAATCTGGTATTGATTGTTTCCAGCCTTTGCAACTGTCACTTTTCTAAATCCTGCAATCATTGAGTCCGTTTGCTAAATACTTCGATATCTTCCTGGATTAGTGCATTGATACTTGGGATAGGTTCGAGAAGCGCGTATCGTTCCTTAGGCCATTTGTCACGTAATGACAAAAGTTTCGAAAAGAAGACTTGCAACTTAAAAATTTGGGAAACCATAGGAAGTATCAAGATATCCAAGTTGGAAGATATCTGTAGATAGCCGTAGGTGTTCGCATAGTGTACCGGAGAAGCTTTATTTTCAAAGCCTTAAGAGAGTTGGCAGGGGTTGAAGTCACCCCTTGTCAGAGTTGTGCCCATATGAGCAGAGCTGCCCGGGCCAATTCGATATCGGAATTCGATCAAATCCTTCGAGTGAGGTGCCCTTATCCCCTCAAAGTCAACCCTCCTGGTTCGTTCGCTGTACGCTTCGTTCGTTCTACGCTTCGTTCGACTCGACCGTAGCGAAGGGACTCCAACCCTTGGAGGATCGAATTCTTCCAGCTCGCATGACGTGTCGCCAAGTTTACTCATCGGCGTTTGGTACACGCAGAATTCCGTTCCTACCCTCCACTACCAATAGTACGGAGGATTTATTCACTAGGGATGACCCAAGTTCCCGAATAGCTGGTACAGGTAGGCCAGTTTGACGTATGTTGTCAAACCCTAGCCAAGGATTGGCAAGTCAACCGCGAACCATGCGCTGACGCTGACAGATTGGCCTTTCTTCGCTTCAATACGCGATGCTCGTAATCCTTCTTTCCCTGGAACCGTTTTCCAATTAATTGTTTCGTTCAAAAAAACCTTGGCATTCTGATTGGTCAATAAGAACATTAAATTTTTGGAGAACAAAACTTCTCGTGTCACACCTGGACCGAGTTTTTGATTCGTTCATTCATCGAACAGACGAAGATACGCTGGAATCATTATTTCCAAACGAAACCCGGATTCTGTTTGCCTCCTACGAAGTGGATATATAGATGGTAAGCCCACAAATACAGTTTGCTTGGAACCCTGTAAGGTGTGGTTTATCAATGGTCTGTAAGCCACAGATATGCTTGATATGTTTATCGCTTGATTCATAGGTACTATCAACAGCCTGGTGCCTCGTTGTCAATAATCCGGCTCGCAGGTTGTACCTTGATCCTCTAAATAGTGCGACCAAACTCTCTTGAGCTATTCATTATCAGCGTTCATTTGCTTGGCCTTTGTGTTCACGTACCTATGTCGGCAATCTATACCAGTATCAGAACCTTTTGATTAGCAGTCAGGAACTTTTGGAACTGGAAATTCATGTGGTATACATGCACGAAGGCTATTGTTGTAGAATCAGAGCTTTGAATAATAGAGAAAACCTACTATTCTTGGCGTGTATTTTCAAATGCAATTTTCACATTATCCGTGTGATTTTTTCAAAGTTACTCATTGCCATCTCTAAATACAGTCGTAGGATCGTAGTCCGCACGATCCCATATATAAGTTCGGCTTTTCCCATACTGAAGCAGCAATATCTATGCTTTCATCCTTGCCTTAATAGAATGCCAGAAAGAAAGAAGGTCCGGGTCGTTTTCGCACTTGCAAATGCACATTCTAGGGCGTGAATGGATCTCTCACATAGTATACGAAGGACACGACAACACTGTGGAGAACAGGGAATGGGCGTGGGATAGTCGACACAATGTTTACACATCCACGGCAACGGAGTGTGTAGATGAGAGTCTACGGAACAGCAAGGGGTATCCCAGTACGAAGGGTGTTGAAGTATAACTCGGACATTCCTCCATCTCGCACCCGCTAACTACAAAGGAAAGAGAACAGAGCAACTCATTATTCTGCCCGATCCATTGGGTAGATTCCTGAAGTCGTTAGAGCCAGGGGAATTGCGTAAAAGAAGATAAAGCTCGATTAACGCCTGCGAGAAGAAATAAAAATGTATGGATGTGACTAGGTGTACGTATCAAGACGAGAAGCTGTTACGAGTGGGAAAGTGAATGGTCTCTGGGGTCCCAGTGGTAACAAACCCTAACTAACCTAAATAAGACGGCCCCTGGAAAAATTATCGGATCATACGGCCAGGATTCCACATGGTGCATCTTTTCCTACGCGATATTCCAACTTCTACAACAGGATGAGTCCACAACAAGTTGATCCACGATGTAGGGTATTGGCGATTTTGGCCTCGTGTTGAAAGACGAAAAAGTTCAGTTGGCCTATTATGGCTTTTTGATGGGCGTACATCGATGGATCTCCATCCAATCTCAAACAACGCCGTATCCAGATGAGCTGCTGCATGGTAAATAACAGCTTCTGCGTCAGATCTCCCATTGTTAAAGAAAAAATATGATTTTGTTTCCTTCCTCGTTTCAATGAAATAGTGCACTATTTGATAGAAATTCGCCATTATACGAAGCTGATCATAGTTGATCTTAATGATAGAACTTCTATCGTAGGTGGATATCGCAAATCTTGGTGTATCCTTTTTCGGCAAATGAACCATGGATCGTTACTGGCCAATTAGGGACTTCTTTTAGCGTTCATCAAAAAAATATTCATCGCCGATTCATGAGAGCGTACATGCACACACGGGCAACACCCATGCGGTCATGCATGCACGCGAACACGTAAACGCGTCCAACAACGAAATATATTGCTTTCCTCACTTGGGTGACCCCTCGGTGTGACCCTTCAGTGGGCGTTCCCCACCCATCGCTCCGCAAATGAGTCCTTTGCCGACCATGCAATCCATTCCCTTTCTTTTCTCAAAGCTTTGTTGCTTACGCGAACGGCATTCCTTCATTGGGTCTTGAAAGCCAGGCGGATAAGTTAGAGGACACAAACGGCCACCTACGTAGGAAACTCGTAATTAGGACGCTAGTTAATCTTCCTTCCTACTTGTATGGCACTATTGATCTTTCTCCGAGGATTCCACCTGGATTATTCATGGATGTAATGTAGGTGGTTGGATATTTATCTGGAAGACGATTTATTGATTTTGTCAGAATTTCAAAAAAAGAAAGAAACAAACATCGGTTGGAATCGTTGGTAGGTCCACTTGGGGTTGGAAACTTGGAGGTTTTTTTTTCTACACAGATGGGCTCAGTCTCGAGTGTACAAAGTTGTCTACTCGGGTCTTTTAAAAATGTTCATTTCAGTACGAATTCAATGATTCTTTTCGCGAAAAAGAACCTTGTGAAAAGGTTTGTAAAGTGAAATCTTGCTTGAATCTTGGCTTCAGTATTACTTCTCCTATCAATCGAGTTCAGCTTGTCTCTGGATAAATCTCCAATTAATGGTTTACGTTTTTTTATCGGCCAGCCAAAGCCTGTCCATAAAACTTGCACGTCAGATTGGGTCTAACCACCACCTTATTAAATGGAGCCGGCCCTCAATCTCGCCCCGCCCTATCCGGCTTCCGGTCAAGGATCACCCAGCATTTGCTGACGTTTTGCCCCCTCCCCCCGGTCCACTTATGTCTTTTTCGTAAAGTTGAACTCCCGGTTTTTATAACGGATACGGAAATGTGGTGATGGGTATGCAAATTCGTGTGCCAGGATATACATGCAGCGTAATTAGCTCGGGAGGGTCGAAGCCTTTTGGAAAGGAGTTGTGAAAGTGCGCCGAGATAAATTCCTAGCCAGCTCGAGAAAGTTAACGGGGCGTGAAAATTCTAGTACTTCTCTCATCTTCCTATCCTTTCTCTGTTTCTGCTGTTCACTGTCCACGTGCCTTCTTCGTTCCTTCATCGTACAGATGAATCGGGATCCCTGGATTACGAGATCATGCTCCCTCGCGAGCGAGATACTCTCTCGAGGGCGCAATTAGCAAAGTTGAGCGTAGCATTTCTGTGGCGGTAGCGTTTCCACCAGGCCAGGTATTTACGCATTCGCCTTCTGGCTCGTCGAACTGCCAACGATTTATTCTCGAATTAAGGTTTCAGAGACTTTGAGAACTTGCCTTGGCTCTATCCGTCGACCCTAAACTCATGGAACATGCCAACGGTGAATCTTTATATCTTAATGACAAATATTTGCTCGTTTTGATCATTCGATACGGTTTCGAAATGAACCTGCCATTTTTCAACCCCCAAGTTCAGATTTATTCAAAAGAAATGCAATGAGTATACCCCGTGAGATAACCGGAGAGATCGCTTTACCTAATCAACACATTTTAACGACATCAACAACAACCAAACGCCGCCTCATCTGCGACAATGAATTGAACTCGTTCAATTTATTCCTGCAAAATAATAATAATTCCATTCGTCGTACTCCACCGTTTCTTCCCACGTTATGATAGTTGGAAAAATACATAACCATGCGACGTTAAGGGGCAAGGACGGAGAGGGGCGGAATTTACAGCGTGGTATCCGGAAGTGGTTCTTGGTGTGCGAGCAAACTTTTTTTGCCCCGCTAGTCACCCAATTGAGGGTCGTTATTGTGCCCTATCGCTCGAACGATAACAGCCTGTGAGAGCCTCCAAAGGCTTTTACAACAAGCCTCATATACTTCCTGAAACTATTGCGTCATAACCAGAACAATTATTATTCTCGACTATTTTTATAATTCAATTACTCGCTTGTCTCCGTTATTATCAAAACGATATTCAACTTTCATCATTTTTTATTATTTTTTTTTATAACATTGGTCAAAAATGCCTTGATAGAAAATCGATCAAATAAACGTCATGAAAAAACACAAAATGATAACAGAGCATGGGTTTTCACGTGTTTATTTTTCGAACAAGAATATAAAGGAGTGACGGTATGTAACAAAATTTTTTTATTTTGTTTAAAATTGAAAAATTTAAATTTATGTTCAAGATATATAAAAAGTACTATAAAATCGTGACTTCAGTTATAAAACGACCATTCTATAAAGCGAGCACTTCGCTCGCTGTCTCTCTCACTTATTAGCAGCGGGCGATAAGAAGGGGTAGCCTCGCTCAGGGAACTGAGTGATGGAAAGTAGAGAAATCTAGATGATTATTAAACGATCGACTATTGCTTCGGAGTGAAAAAAAAAGCCCAAATTCATTTTACACACAGCTATTCTGATTTACGTTTACTGACGTTAAATATTCGTATTATCGATTTTAATGAACATAATTTCTAAATATTGAATAAAAATAAATAAATATGAAAAAACTATAAAATAAAAATAATGAAATAATGAAAATAATTTTATAAAAATACATGAGTATTTTATAGCAACAATAATTCGGGAATACTGAAAAAAATGAGATCGTCAACGACTCTGTAGTATTATCCATATTAGAATTGTAAGCAACCGAACTTGTCAACGTCGCGCGGCTCTCACCATTTTCAACCGGAAATTGAAACTTTTTTGTAATTTTACTGTGCTAAAAACCTGATGAGATATGATTTTTCTATTTTTTATCAAATTCTCATTGTCCAATTGATCAGAATTCAGGTTTTTTAACGACTAATCTTGGATTTTGGGAGAGAAAAACCGTGTTCGCAGCACTTCCGGTCGATTTTTTTTCCATATACGACGTGTATTCGGTGCCTGAAAATGCTTGACTTTGCAATTTTATTGCGAAATAACTGGATGGTTGATCCAACCCAAATTTTGACAATAGCCGCGCAAAATGTTCATCTAAATCGTATAAAAATTTCAGGTCAGAATATTCGATTTGAATGAAATAATAATATTTGTTAAAAAAAATAATTCTCTGCATGCAGATATTTTACTCAAACCGTTTTGCAGTGAGAGCAATTGGAAAAATAATAAAAGCCCAGAAACCGTCATGTTCGCGTTTACAAGAGTACGGTAGAGCTCGCGCAAGCTTTTTTTCTTCTTAATACTCGACGTCCAGCCACTACCGGAATATAAATAAACGAAAAAGAAACCGAAATAAATGTAAAAGAATTTTTTTAATGAAAATTCAATTTGAATTTTGAATTCTGAATGAAAATTCAAATTGAAAATTAAAAAAAAATTGAAAATGAAATTTATCGAAAATTGAAGAAAAAAAAGTTGAAAATTAAAAGTGAAAATTTATTGAAAAATTCAAATAAAATTTGTAAAAAATATTTGAAAAAAGTATTATAGTTGCGGTGAAAACGAGCACCGTAGGGAAATGGGGGAAAAGAAAGAGAGAAAAGAGACCGGCGGGAGAGAAATGTGGGATGTTTTAATCCCATATATGCGGATTAAATACGCTTTCTCATTCGCTAGAGAACAATTCGAGTGTGCTCCACTGACAATTATTCTGCTTAACACGGGGCTTCCTGTTTCGTCTATATCGAGAGCAGCACACACGTGCTTTTTCCGTAGACTCGTTCGTCACACTCGCGAATTCATTTTTCTAACGATCACATCTCGCGTTCCAACAAAGTATACTTGATAATAATTTTTTTTTTTTTTTTCTCTAATAATAATAATTCTTCGAAATCTGTTCGAATAGTAATTACTCGATGAATGCGTAATGCCAAAATGGCCTCCGCAGCATCCTTCTGCATATCTTTGCTTTGTATCGCGGTTCATGCGCCAGGGGAAACGAGCTATCATTCGCAGGATGCGCGGCAAGGTGTGACAGACATTGATAAACAAATGACTGTTAACAGTGGCATAAGCGGGTGGTTGTGAATAATTTTTTTTTTCGATTTAGTAATTTCAACGTACGTGATTTGATTTCGGTTCAATTGTGACAAGTAAACGCTCGTTCGTTCTATAAATTATTTCAATGAGTAATTGATTTTTTTTTAAGCAGCGTTTTACGTTCATCGCGATGTGGAATAAGTTTTTGTAGCAATTTGGCTGATTCTGAATCTTCTGATCTTAGCTTTGAAGATACAAAAATAGACCAAGATATTTTACGAACGAAATATACGTATTTATTGGTCGAAGTGTTGCAAGAACATGGAGAAACGATTTTTCTATAAATTTCCAATTAATTGTGATTTCAGTAACCGGAAATGCGGCGTCATTGGAAATACTACCGACCGGTGATAAGCAGTCGAAGCCAGTTGATTCGAAGCTCATAATGACGTGTAAGGGAAACGGCGAACAAATAACAAACCTACAATGGTTGGATCCAGAAAATCGACCTATCGAAGCACGAAGGTAAGTTTTTTCTCGTTTTTCAAACTTTTTATAAAATACTATTTCCCAGCAAAATTTGAGTATCAATAACTTTATCCTTTTAAAGCCACGCGTTTAAAATTTCAACAACAACAAAAATTAAAAATAAAACAAACTGTGTCGCTGGCAATTGAGAAATAAACATTTTTTTAGCCTGAGGAATGTATCCATTCGCATGGATGATTATGAAATTTTGCTTCTTCGCTAATTATACGCTCGTCATTCAAATGACTAATTAATTATCAACACACGCAAAACGTTGCATCGAGAATTTTTATGCCCATTATATACACGTGCAACGGTTTATGCGCGAGTGTATATATATATCTATATTTGTATGTATAATTAACAGCACTAATTTTTAACGACTTGTTTGTTCTTTCTCTATCTCTTTTTCTCTCTCTCTCTTTTTTTTTTCCTCCAACCTCTATCGTCTCGCACACAAAAACAGGCTCCTCGTGTTGCCGATCGAGAGCGACAGGCGAGTATTACACTAAACAACCCTTTAGAACACGCATTCGTAGTTTCTTTTTCGTATTTTTCACATTTTTTTTTCTTTTTGCTCCAATTTTTTTTTTTTTTGTTTTTTTTCTCTTCGAACGCTTCCTACGTTTTTTGGGTGGTCTCGTAATTTTTCGCTACAATAATTTCGCTGTATTTCTTTGAATACATATGCAGATGCAAGTGCAGGGCTGAACACCTGGTAGTCGGTCTAGATTTTCAGTTTCCATGTATTCTTCCGTCAACAAAAACTTTGATAATAACATCATTAAAAACCGTAGCATCGACACAAAAACATTGAAAAATAGTTTTTTTTTTTTTTTTGGAGATTGTTGGCTAAAATTGCTCGTAATCGTTTATTGGTAAAACAACAATTAATTGTTAATGAAAACGAATAATCGGTCGGAGATGACCAGCTATTGGCTAGGCTGTGTTGAATCTCGTAGATTCCGTAATGTTACGAATGACTTTTCCAAGAAAAAAAAAGTAGCGAAACAGATATGTTTTGCTAGGGAAAAACCGTTGAATATCGACACGATTCCAACGAACGTGAAACACCTGAATTTTCTCGAAAGTAACTTTTCGCTACGAAAAAAATTTCGTGACATCCAAATTCGTTCGCGTCTGTTGCGTCGTTGCGAATAAATCTTTTTTTTTGTCTGTTTTGATCCTCGTTGCACCATTCAAACTCAAGAAACATTGACATTTTTGCATTTACTGATAAAAAATCAGAGTTTTCAGGGAAAAATTCTTGTCAGTCAAATTCCATTTTCATGCTATTCTTAGGCATATACAAAGCTGCAAAATACCGACTACCGGAGCAAGGCTGAAAATTGGGCGTTTTCTTTTCTCAATTTTTCGTTTTTCCATTCAGCTTTTTTTTTTGTTTTTAAATATTCATTTATTTTATTTATTTATTTTAGTACGATCTATTTATGAAAATATATTTTTTCAAAGAGCGATAATTCGATGAAGAAATTCGAAACCTTGAAACTGAACAAATAATAAGGTCGGATATTCGATTCGTCGTAATAATCGTACCTTTCAAATTTGCCTTATTATGTACTTTGTTTTTGATCTTTTTTTTTGAGTGTTCATATTTAAGCAGAAATCTTTTTTATCGCCGTTTATTTTATTTATTTATTTGAATTTTTCAGCAATTGCTTTTTCACGTGCGTTCTCCACTGTTTGTCAACAAATCCTTTCACCTCGTCGGCATTCCTCACGATTCGTTCTTCATCTACGTTATACATTCGCACTAGTCACAATAGGAAACTTCTTACTACTCGAATCCAAAACAATCACACAAAGTTCTCTTGACATGCGACATTTTACTTTGCATTTAATGCTTCATTCCATATTCTAGCGGTTGCATGTCAAGGGACCTGGTGTCTCAGCACCAATCGTTAACCTTTGTTCACTTGTGATTGAACATACAAAGCAAACTTTAAGTTTCGAGGCCCTTGATCTTACAAATTCATCATCAGTCAATAATGACATTAATAGTAATGAGAGAATAACGCGAATATTGAAAATTCGAGCTTTTTTGGAAAATGGAGAAATTTTTTTTTTCCAGTTCTAAAATTTCGTGAATGTTGCAGATAATGAAAATAAAATGGTGAAAGAAATCAAATTTTTTCCAAGGGAAATTTTTTCGTCATCAAAATACTCGAAAAATAATGTTTTCAATGAAAAAAAAAAATTAAACAAAACTCAAATGAAAAGATTAAAATAGTAAAAATCTATTTCTCGATAATCAAAGTATTTTATCTTGTGAAAAAGTATTTGAAAATGTTACTCGACTTTTTTCACGCCTCGTGATACGCGACTAGTTAACTGGGCAACAGTTTGTAGACACTGGTTAGGGTAAAACCGACATATATTCGTGTATATAAGACTATGATCTCGCCACCGCGAGTGCCAGAGAGATAGCTGTACTTTTCAAAATTGAATTTTTTTGACACAGCTTGACAGATTAAAAAAAAAAAGCAGGTTTTTGCTATCGTTCTACGTCCGCTGACAGCTATTTTGTAATCAATCAACCCGCGTCGAAAAAATTTCAAGACGTTTTGCGTCAAGTTCTCAGTCCTTGAATACCAAACATGTGATTTTACTTTTTTTTTTTCATTTTTTAGGTGCATAATTGAAAAATTATGAAAATAAATCGAGTTGTGAGAAAATTTAAAAACCTTTCATACAAATTTAGTCCTGAACCGTAGATCTTTATTAAATGGTTAATTTTGAGGGCAAAGGAATTTGAAATCACCATTGCTTTCATATTTAGATTTAGATATATATATATATATTTATGTGTGAATATCTTTTAAATATGGATATATGTGTGTTCGGTCCCTGTGTGTATTTGTCATTCATCGTGAATTTAGCTCGATCCTCGGGGACATGTATATAGACGCGGGGAAGGAACCTGACAAAAGCATTTTGCACTTTCGTTCGCATAAATTACATTCCTTTCACGTTCGTGTACGTTTCGACAAGGGCACGATATAGCTCTTGTATAAAGGGACGGAGTGCGACACGATTCGAATCCGTTCCTTTCGTCTGTCATACATAATGCATTGACACGAGACAAGAAGATATATATTTATATTCGTCCCGTTATTTCACGGGACAATAAAAAAAAAACAAAACAAAAAAAAAACTTCCATTTTTCTCGGATCGAATCGATCCGCTAATTCACTTTATCCCCGCATTGCATTGTGGTGGAAAAATCATTGTCACCTTGTTTCATTATAATGACAAGTATGAGGGAAAGAAAAACAGTTTTTTTTTTTTTTTTGGAGCCAACTGAATCGATTTGCAGGTTTTTCTCCGTTATCCTGGGCACTCGAGCATGTTCGATACACAATAGTAGAGTGAGGTGAAAAAGCAATGGCTCCGAGCATCACCCTTGATAAGAAATCTTGGAAAAATGAGTTTGAAATAAAACACTGAATCGAGCAAATCGTATGTTTCTCAAGTTGGAAATTTAAATTCCAGTTTTTTTTTCTTCATCCATTCATAGGAAGTAAACGTATGAGAAAAAGGAATAAATACCAAATTGAAACGATGCTTATCTCGCAGTCTGTCACGGATTTAAAAAAAATCTATTCGAACCATTTTTTTAAGGAGGCTGGCTACACACAACAATGTTGCCATGTTAAAAGCATAGGAAAATTCTAAATGATTAGAATTTAATGAAATTTGGTGAGCATATTCTTTTGGATTAAATATGAATATAAAAATTTTTTAAGATTTTTCTTCTACATAGTTTTCGAGTAATTTAACACTAGAGTTTACATCCGTAAGCATAGGATTCTGATATATATAGGTATGTCTTTTGCATATTGTAAACTCCAATTATTCGACAACTATGTAGACGAAAAATTTGAAAAAAATTGTGTCATTGCATTTGATGCTAAAGAATGTTATCACTAAATTTTATTAAGTTCTTATCATATTGTCGTATGTAGCCACCCTCCTTAAGATCTTATCTCATCACTTTGACCGAAATTCATCAATTTTCTTTCCTCTTTGCGATCCACAATTCTTTAAACTCTCATTATTCATTTACTCTTACTTCTTTACTCACAATACTGTAATCGTATTTGCACGAGGACCCAAAGAAACTAAAAAATCTGTGCCATCGTGAGTGCTTGTATTATTACAGAGCTTAAGTTGCTTCGAGGTCTGATTGAAACCCAAAAAACGTACATTTTTCCGATTTTCTTTCTCTCTCTCTCTCAAGAAAACGACGCTTTTATATTTAACGAATGATTACGTATTTCATTTCGATAATGACGATTTTTCATATTTATCTTATCGCGAGAGTGAAAAAATTAAAGAAAAAATAATGTAAGAGTTGTGCAATGTATCAGCGGACTCAGTCATTCAACGAACCAGTTTTTTTTTCATACGTTTAAACATTATTGAAGAGAAATTAAAATAGCTTACACCAAAAATTTATAGACAAAATGTTAGAAAGATATACAATTTTTGAAGCATAAAACCGTCAGTATCATGAGAAAAAAAAATCGAAACAGTATTTCGAATAAAAAAATGTTTCTTTTATAAAAAATACGTGAAAAAAAATTCTGTTAAACAAACGTGACAATTATTTTTTTACTCAATTTTCATTTATATTTCTAGAATACGAATTTCATCGCTGAAAAATCATAAATCATGTGAACATTGTTGCATGCAAAATCATTCCAGTGAATAGCGTTTGAAAGAGTGTTTTTAAAATTGTTCTTACGACCAAATTTTTATGTAGAAAATCAATAATACGAAGGAAACATAAAAATTTTTTAACTAAACATATTATTTTCTGCAGCAATGACGCGGGAGGAACAAGCGGAGTTTCTAATCCGTCCATGTGGACGGAGTCGCATCCGCCCAATAGCCTCATGCTCTACATTTATTCGCTCAAGGAAAATCAGGCTGGTACATACACCTGCGTTGCTACTTACGCCAGCACCGAAACCCTTCAAAAATCAGTTACGATCGAAGCTGTCGGTGAGTAAAAAACAAAAAAAAAAAAAAACAAAAAAAAATAAACTATTTTGCCGCTTAACCCGAAAAACATCGAAGTACGAAAAAAAAATTGCAAGAAAGAAATTGTAGAGAATTGATTTTGTAACAACTTTGTTGTTTGTACTCTTAACAAATAAATTTAATATCACTATCATCATTACTTCTATCAATATTTTTTCACTCCTCAGCAGTCGCATTTTTAACAGAAACTCTTTTTCGTGTTTTATTTTTTCCCTTTTCAAATGTATTTATCGCTGTGACAGATGCAACAAATTTTCTATTTTTCCATTCAATATTTAATGGTACTTGTAATGAATCATCTACGTGAGAAAACGCTTAAGATATATGAGTATAACGCTGCTGCTGCTGACAGGTTAATAAAGGATGATAGAAAAAAATAAATATAAGCTCAGTAATGAACAATGCCAATCGATTTTAAAAGCTGAAATTCAATAATTCGCAATTTATATTTCATACGCTCGTTTATTCTAAAAAATTTACTCTTTTTTATTCTTCTTTCAAACTGGTCAACAGACTCGATAAAATGGATCGATGCACCCGAAAATCAATATCCGATACTTGGCAAAGAATTCAAGATAAAATGTCACGTTAGCGCGAGACCGTCGCCAACGGTCGACTGGCTTCACGATGGCAAGCTAATAATGACCGGAGATCATTACGTAATCGAGACGCACGCGTTGACGATTAAAAAAGTCATGGAATCGGACGAGGGTGTTTACACGTGTCGGGCGTCGGTATTCACGACGGGAGAAGTGCAAGAACGCGCTATACGCGTCGAGGTGCGTAAATCTTATTCATTCTTCATACAATAATCGTTCGTATATGATTAAAAAAAAAAAAAAAAAAAAAAAAAACAAAAAATCGAGAATGATCGGTATCGGCAGCTCGAATGAGAATAACGTGTCAAATATGTTTTCAGGTACTCGAAGAGCCGAAGATCGAGGAGATCCATTCGGAGATCGAAATAGTTGAGGGTAAAACGGAGACGATAACTTGCAAGGCGAGCGGCAAGCCACCCCCAAAATATACGTGGGTTAAATATTTAACGCGAGAAGATCTTTCGACTACCGATCGTTTCGAGGTTGACAAGGATCTGGGTCTGTTGACGATAAAAAACGTAAATCGTGAGGACGGCGGTGAATACCAATGCACGGCGAACAACACCGCGGGACAAGCTCAGACCATAATCAAAGTATCGGTGATCGGTAAACCAAAAATAATGGAATTTGTCAATCGTACAATAGCGGTTGGTAAAACAGTGGAAATAACGTGCAAAGCGTTTGGACGACCCTCGCCAGAAGTTTTCTTTCGCAAGCACACAAGCGCAAATCCTTACAAAAATGGTATTCAATCGGACGACGACAGAATAACTCTCACCAGTATTCCCGATAACGCTAAAAGCGAGACAGTCGCTGTTTTATCGATCGAAAACGTACTGCGCGATGACGACGGCCTCTATGAATGTATAGCGAAAAACAAGGTCGCAACTGCCTACAAAAATGGCCATTTGACCGTCGAATTTCCACCGTCCTTCGCCTCAATGAACAACAAAACCGTTTGGTCCTGGGAACAACGACCCGTTAATCTCACCTGCATCGCTGAAAGTATACCCAATGCCACTATACGCTGGACCATGAACGGTAATAATCCGATCGATACCAACGATCCCATGTATCAACAAATCGGCAGCGGTCCCATTTCTACTCTCATGGTCAAACCCTTCGATCGACGCTACTACGCCATATACAAATGTCATGCAGAAAATATACACGGCTCCCGAGAACATGCCATCACCCTTAAAGAAGCTGAGAGACCCGGATTCGTCCAACAAGCGAGAATGGCCGAAATCACAGCCACCACCATTGCCTTCACTATTTTACCTCCCCCAACCCAACCGGAATTACCGTTGAGGACCATCACTGTTCAGTACAAGGAAGATCTCGAACCTTGGACAAACGCCAAAAATAGAACGTGGTCCATTGGTAAGCTTTTATTATTATACCAGCTGCCCACATCAATTTTTTAATGTCAAACTTTATTTTCTGCTATGCCTGCCTCGATAGTACGATTTTTCATTGGGATTGAGCGTGCCGAAAGTGGCTTATCTCTCAACGACGCTTACTCTCGTTTTAGATTTAAATTTTCGATTCGTTTTTTTTTTTTCGTTTATCGATATACCATTCACGTACCGATGAATGTTTCAATTTAAAAAACGAACAAAATGTTCAAACGTTTTTTGTTTTTTTTTTTTTGGCATTCTCGTAAAAAAACAGAGTATCGAAATATTGTAGAACCAGAAACAGTGAATGATCGATGTTTTCGAAACACTTTAGGCTCGCCCTACGTGCTCGAAAATTTGAAGCCACAGACGCAGTACCAATTCCGATTCTCGGCGAGGAACGACGTTGGCGACGGTAACTGGGGCGCCAATCTGGTGGAAACGACACCACAGAGAAATTTTCCAAATCCGCCAAGAATCCAAGTACGCTCGGGCGAAGCGCTTTACGAGGTCTCGCCGTTCACCAATCAGTATCAATTGCAGTGGCACGCACCGCCCGATAATGGCGAACCGATTGACATGTACGAGATACGTTATTGCGAAGTCAAACGTTTGACAGGCAATGATTGGGACGTTATGGAAGGTACTTGCATCGTTATTGAGATCAAGGGACAAAGAACGAAGGAACTGCTTAAGAGGCTCAATTCCAATTCTTATTACCGCGCCGAGGTCAGGGCTCACAACGTCATTGGTTACAGCAGTCCCGGAATAATTCACTTCCGCACTGCCGAAGGTGAGTCAACGAACGATATTCAGAATTAAATATATCTTTTAACGAATTCATTCAGAAGATGAGCTTTTACGACGAGAAATGCGTTTCATTCGATCGTTCAAACTCAATTTCAATTATTTATTTATTGGCCCTCATTCGCCGTTTCAATTAATCTGTCTTTTCTTGCAGTCGTGATTATCTCGATCAATACTTACAACGGGTATTCCACGTAAAATTCTTTCAAATGTAATTCAATTTTAAAGACCAAGTTCCAAGTCGAATAAGGTCGGAAGGTACCTGATCTCAAAACGTTGTTACCTTTTTCCATTTGGCATTTGGTCTCGAATTTATGGTTCGTATAAGATGATGGATCACTCTTTGTACGTTGAGATTCGAGCTATCGCATGTGTATCAAAATATCGATACTCGAGTCGTAAATGCCAGTATCGATAAATACATATTCCAAGTACAGCGAAATATCAGTATTCGAATTATATCCCAACATAGATATTTGAGGCACTGAAAAAAGCTGCTAAATCGTGAAAAAAATTTAAATGAAAAAGATACATTTAGGGAAAAAAAAGTACAAAAATTTTTGTTACTCTGCCTGCACGTTAAATATCGAGCAAATAATTATAGATTCAGCGATTGAAAATGTGTTTTTCAGGTCCAACGTATAGTTTTCCATGAAACATGCAAGTTTTTTTTTCTTCTTCCGTCCTTTAAATTAGTTTTAGAATTTAAAAAAAAAAAAACGCGTATGAACGTCTCTCTAACCTTGCAACTGACCGTAGCTGTTTTTTTTGTTTAATTTATTCGCTTTTTTCTCGGTATGATTTAATTTTTAAATTATCTTCAGTTTCTTCGGCACTGGAATTTTTAATGCACTTAATATAATCTCGTAAAAATTGGTATTCAAAGTTTTTCATTCTTTCACCTTCGTCGAGTATAGTGCATAGACAAACATTTTAATCTAATATAACATTTTTAAATATTATCTCGCGATAGTTTGTAGCCATTTTTGGACAAAAACATCTAAAAAAATTGATGTCGTCCTGACAAGTTTTGTTGAGATTTTCGCGACATTACACCGCAACAACGAATACCGTCGTCTCTTATTTTACAAATATTTTCAAATTCCTACGGAAGACGATACTATTTTTCATTTTTTTATTTTTTATTTTATCATCATTCAGAATCATCCGGCGGGGCCGTAGACTACGGGATTCTATTGAATGCTGGTGATGTCTCCAAGCCCTTGGCGATAGTGATTGCCACTGCAATCACGATTCTCTTCCTAGAAATTTAGACACACGTAGTTTGTTTACAGTACAAGAAAACCAGCAAACGCAAACCAGTATCAACGACTATTTTAGAATTCCCGCAATAGCATTTAAAATGAACGTTCTACGTTTTGAGCGAGTGAATATGAAATATTCTTTGGATGAGATGAATCTTTGAGAACTAACGAATAACGTTAGAAAAAGAAAAAAAAGAAACGAATAACTCATTTACGGATCTGAGCGATAGATATTTCAACGAGCATTACATATATGCGTATATAAATATATAAATAAATCTATATTAAATGTAAAATAATAGCGTAAAGGTTAGTTATTTAGATCAACCGAAGTATAAACATTCCGGAATGAGAGTAAAGATATGAGAATTAAAAAAGAAATCATTTCGCTTTTTTTTTTGGACGATTTCGTTAAAAATATTGAATGTAACGAAGAGGAGGAAAAAAAATGAGACGAAAATGCAGATCGAATCTGGTCGTAATAGCCACTCGAGGATAAATGAGAAAAATCATTTCTAAAATAAAAAATAAGATTTTGTCAGTGACAGAGGAAAATAATCTTGAAGTTAATGAGAGAAACCGAGATAACCAGTGAACTAAATAACACGACTGTATTTATATGATCGAAATATTGTTGGATGCTCATTGTTATAGGCGTACTGGTACGTTTATCCATTTTTGTATTTAAGCTCTAAGGCGTTTTTGTGCGCGAGTATGTGTGTGCATGCGAGTGTGTGCGTTGTGTGTGTGTGTGTGTCGCGTGTATGAATATGCGCGTCCGCGTACTAATTCTCTTTTGTACGATTTTAAACGAGCTGTTTTACGTGCTATTATCGTTTTTCTTTATCGGCAACTGTTGGAATTGATGATAATCGCATTGATAAATCGAGTATAATGATTAACCCGAAAAAATTCTCATATGAAAACTATCGGTACGTTGATATACTTTGAAACACTCGAAACACCTAGCAGGATCGATGTATCGTAATGTCCATGTTTTCAAATAGTCGAATACAGTAAAAAAGAAAAAAAAATCGATTGATCGAATATATCGATTGTTCGAGTAGAGGACGATAAACCGAGGAGAATAATTATATTGATGAATAACAGCCACATCGATTTACTGCCTTACATTGCCAAATGCCTGAACTAGATGACGGAAGACAATATTTCAAAAAATTCATACCGATCATCGAATAAAATCTGAGCGTACTCTACTGAGGAGCTGCGTGTTTAAATTCTTGAATATATACGTACATGCATTTCATTTTCAGTGAACAATAATACCGAATGTCCAAAAACTCGTATCGCTGCATGCTTCTTTCTCAATTTTTTTTTTTATTTTCATCTCTCTATCCAAAATCCGTTTTTATCACCAATCCAGGTGATTTGGGTTTATTATATTTTTTCATCATTTTTTTGTTTTCCATTCATTTATTTAATATTGTTATATTATTTATTTTGCTGCGACACTTCGTTTAATCAACATTGGCCAAACAAAAACAATTTTCTTAGTTCTGCTTGATTAGCTGGATAAAATTACGATCAAAATTATCAAGAAAAGTCATAATTTTTGGAAAATTATGTGTTTCTTATCACGATATGAACGGGAAAAAGAAAATCATTTGTCTTTAATAAGCATGATCCGTGAGCTGGGAACCTCATTTTATTATTACGATAATTAGTGTTAGTTATTATTATTATTATTATTCTTATTATTATTATCATTATCATTATCATTGCTATTATTTTAATTATTATTATCATTATTCTTATTCTTATTATTGTTAATATTATGACGATTACCTCGTTGTAAGAGATAATGAAATTGAATATGTCTAGGAAATGATACATTGAATAGCAAGAATTTGATCAGATTTTGTTTTTCTTTGAATTTTCATCATCATTTTTGTGTTAAACACACTTCATCGCATGGCATGCGCTTGGTAAAATCGAAAAGAGAAATATAATTATTATTTCGATGAATGAAATGAAAAATAAATTTTTTTTTTTTTTTTTCCGGATCAAACGAGATTCTAAAGCGCTTTCTATGATTTTTTGAGCTTCAGTGAATTTGCAAAAATTTAGTGATCAACATACGAAATACGTATGAGAAGTTGACAATAAGGGAGTGCTTTCAGCCCTGGAAAAAATGTGTGAAAAAACTAGTGGCTACGAAAAAAGGGTGCTTGAACCCCGCTGCAAGGGAGCGTGCTTATTCGAGAAATCGTTTTTTAAGGGTCTTAAATTTTTAAACGTCTTCTGTAAATGAAGGAGCAAAGTAAAAAAAAAAAAAAAAAAAACATCACAATTGTCACCTTAACGACGGCGTTGGAAAAGGCTTTGAAGACGAAGGTACAGAAACGGGGAAAAGAATAAGCATCAGGATTGAAGGGGCGAAGAATAAAAAAATGTTCGAGCCCTTTGTGCTCGAGAGTTGGTTCACACGAAACGTTTGATCTTTGCCCTGGCTTCGCGAGTTGAGAAAAATCTAAATCGCGTTAACCGTTTCAACGTGGAGCAACAATATTACTTGCAAAATTCATTTACTTAATTTTTCTCATTAAATCTTTTAAAAATATTAATGTTTTTATAATTAATTTTTATCGAAGCTCAATTTTAGAAAAGATTCAGAAATTTTCGTTTTTCCAATTGAGTCACACTACGGAAATAAATGAATTTTTTTAACGAAATGTCCAATTTTTAGTTCATCCCGAAGCAATTGAAAGTTTAATCATTTTTTATATATTGATCCTGAATTTGATCAAAATCAACAACTATTGAAACGGAGAAAAGAATTGATAAGGCACCCTAAAGTCGAGCTCGGTTTTCGTACTGAAAAACAGTCGGTGGTAAAGGTTTTTATTCCCAGTGAAGAGGTGAAACTTCTTAGGCTCAATATGAAAGTAAAAACAGAACACGAAATGTCTCACAAAATTTCTTTAACGTATGATAGATAGGCATATATATATAAATATACAATACTTTTCTGTACTCACAATAGAATAATTTTTCAGCTATCACAATTGTGTATGCAATAGTGTTCAACAACGTTCGTATTTATGAGAATTTAGGGGTTTAAATTTCGGTGAGGGGCGAGCGATTTTTTCACGATGAATTTTTATCGAGAAAATCATTGAATACTGAATTTTTTTTAGGTATTAAAAAGTGATCCTTGCCGTAGTTGAAAAATAATCTCTCTTCAATTTCAACTCTGAAACTTGAACATTCGTCTCGTTTGAATGCTTCCACTCGCGAGACAAAAAAATTCTTCCAAACAAAAAATCGTCTCACTCAACGCGGAATTGCCCGTAGATTTTTTTTCTTTCTCCTTGGACATTTTTCCTGCGGGAATAAAAAGGAAAAAACGAAAAAAAAAAAAAAAAAAAAACTCATTGTAAATAAATATTATAAATAAGAAGGAAAAATATACGTGAGTGTCAAAGGAAAATTCGCATCACGATTGGCCCGAGGGAAAATCAATTTCAAATTGTTGCTAATTCAATATTCAGAATAATAAATTAAATGAAAAATTGCACTGCACTTAATGTGGCGAGATAAAGAAATAATTTGAGATTGTTTTTTTCTCGACCTTGTCGTTTATTTTTCGCTTGCCCGCTTATTCGTCAGCCAGGACATACACAGCTCGAGACGAAAAAACAAACGGTAAATATAAACAATTTCGAATGACTGAAAAGTAAAAGATGAAAAGAAGAAAAAAAAAATACGACGAAACATGAATATGATACACAGCTTAATTAACGTAGAATGGGTGGTGCAGTTTAATAACCCCCTTAGTAAGGCGTGAAAAGATAACAATAATTATGTAAGGGCGATAGGAGCGAGCGTAGATGCAGTTTTTTTTTAATTTTTTAAATCTAATTATTAATTTTTCGCGCTAAGTTAACAAAATAGCAGCTAAACTAACGGAATAATAATAGGTGGTGAACACTTTAGTAGAGAGCTACTTTATTTAACTCGCTTCAAAGGCACTTTTTTTTAACAAAAATTAATTAAACCAAAAACCTGAATTGTGCATGCTTCTATTCGTTATTTTATTACTGTTTTTCGTATGCTTAGCGACACGTAAAGCTGTTTCTTTTGTTTACTGATTGCTATTGATAAAGACGGATTTTTGGCACCGTATTATTATTATTATTTTTAATCCCAACCCTCTCTCTCTCTCTCTCTCTCTCTCTCTCTTTCTGTCTGTCAAATTTTTCCAGGTTTTAAGAGTAACGAAAAAACGATAATATTCGAGACGCTAAAGAGTCGTGTTTGGTGATGTTAATCCGACCAAATAACCGTTGTGAAGGAAATTTAAGTTTTTTTTTTTTTTCAAATATTGTTACTTGCTAATTTATAATTCGAAATAATTCGTTTATATTGAAAAATGTGTTTTTTTTTCTACTTCGAATAATTTTACGTTTCTGGAACGAACCATTTCAATCTGTTAATCGAAGACTGAGATCTGTGGCTACGTAACCGGAAACTTAAGTTCGAACAAGTACAATCTCAATTCTCTTCTGGAATTTGATTTTTTTAAAATAAAACATTTCAACCTCAATGTCAAATCTGAGCTCAAGTGTAATGTTGAGTAATCGATCGTTGAGTTGAAACTTGAATCTTAATTAGGTTTAGATCTCTGACGTTGTCCTTGAATAAGAAGTTGAATCGGGCAACTTGACCGATTCGAGTCATTTCGAAACTGAACTCGAGCCGAACTCAAATTCAATTTGGCTTCAGGCTTAAGTATTTGACTCGAGTTTATTTTCAATTCATTGCTCGAGTTTGATTAGAGGATTTGAAAGGACGCAGATCTTGGGATAACTATTAGTCTTGAAATGAAAATCGATCTTACCAAGGAGATTGGATCGATCTTGAATTTTATTTCGGGTTCGACCTTGAGGTTGAGTTCCTTTCCGAAAGTAACTTGGTATTCGGCCTACAGTTTAACCTGAAATTCGAACGGTATTTGATCTGGAATTCGAGACAATTAACAGTTTTTGTTAATAAAAATTAAGTGATTTTCGAGACGACGTTAATACTTGAAACAATAACAGTTATTAATGGTATGCGAAGAAAGTTTGATCAGAGCTTTCATGGATTTGTGGCTTTTGGATATCACTTAATTCTCTGATAATATAATGTATATAAAAATATAAAAATCATGGAAATGGATGTACCAGTACGTTTTTAACTATAGCAACTTGTTCGAATCTACCCGAGAGCGGACGTCGGAGCTTCGAATCACTGATGGTTGTGGGCAATCTTTTAATATTCTTTCGCGATATTCTTCCTATTTATCGATGGTCAAATACGTCATCACCAAACACCCTATCGTTATTGCTTTTCGCACTAACAGAACGCAAATCTTTCTTCGGACCTTCAATCATTCGTAGTAATGAGATTTCTTTTTTTCGATCTCTTTTTTTAGGTGAAAATATGCCACTCGTTCATAAAGGACCACTTATCTCAAGTGCAGCCATTATTGGCATCGTCATCGCCGCGTTGTTCCTACTGATCGTCATCATCGACATTATTTGCTGTTGCACGTACAAAACAGGTAATTCGGACTTAATTTGAGAAACTTAATAATAAAATAATTAATTAAATAAAAATAAATTGAAATGATGAATTAAAAAAAAAAAAAATTACAGAAATCAATATACAAAATCTACAATTGAACTTGATTCGAACGATTATGATATCGTTCGATTAATCGTTAAGCAAAATGTCAGTTATAAGAGAATATGAAAAAGAAATTTCTCAAATATTGTTTGTTACTTTTGTTTCAGGAATTATTTACTACGTGTGCGAAAGATCGAGAAAAAAGCCAGTGGACGAGGAGGACACGAAGCTTGGCAGGTGAGAATTATTGATATAAAGATACGTTCACGTCTCCTACTTTTGTTCATAAATTAATTAAATCAACACTATCTTTTCCTGTTGCTTTTACAACAACAACGAAAAAATCGTTAACTCTTCATTTTGTGTGATTACAAAAACAAACAAAATAAACTAGTCCATGAAAAAAGATTTTGATCCAATTCGCTTTGTTTTTCTCTAAAAAAACTTGAATTTTTTTTGAACATTCCACATATTTACATCACATTATACAAGTATGCTTTGGCAAGTTTGGCGCTATCGTGTCATTGTATTTTTTTTTACTCATACTTACGAGCTCGTAACACAAACGGGGAAACCATTTTTTTTTTTTAATTTTCATTATTACCATTATTTTGCATCAATCGCATCAGAAACAAATTTTCGTTATTCGTTATTTTGAATACTCAATAATTGCTGAATCGAATCTCGAGTTTGGCGAAACTGTTCGACGAAGACATAATTTTCAACAAGATATTTGTACGAATTTTTAATCATTTTCCTTCGGAAATGACAAATAGACAAAATTTAATAAAATTCACGAATCAATTAAAAAATTCGTAGAAAAGAACAAATAATCTTTTCATGTTAATACATTAAAACTGCATTTGAGGAACAAATATTCAATGAAAAAATCTTTTCTATCTGTCACTTCGCCGGTGTAAATTTTAGGATCAGTCCAACCGAATGGAGTTGGTCAAATACAAATGTTAAAAAAAAAAAAAGTAATCATTTTTCTAAAACTAACTACAACGAGTGCGAGAAATTTGGAATGCAAAATCGAATACATACAGGATGTCCTTGATCGATGATACGCTAAAATTGCAACGTAACCAAACTAAAAACGATTCTTAACATTTTCATTCGCGATTAACTCATTCAACGAAATAATGATGAACGAATTTTCGCTTCTTCCTCCATCGGTCACAGTATTATCATAATTATTTTATAATTAGGTCCGAGAAACCCGAGTGCTTTCGAAACATTTTGAATGAGCTATTAGGATCATTAGAGGAATTTGATTTGAACGAAATAACGAACGGGACACCCTGTATAGAGTGAAATAAAATAAAATAGAAGAAAAGTAGCTGATCAATCATCTATCATGATATTCCCATCGTATATGTTTTCTTGTCTTTTTTCTCCGACCGTTTATAGTCTTTACGGTTGGCGGTTCCCATTGCCCTATTGCGACCAAAAAATGGCCAATGTCGCGGGTGTTACGGCAATACAAGACTCGGGTAGCGGAAAGAATACCATTAAATTGGTCAAACATACCGCCATGTAAGAACATATATATATGAATATATATGTAAATATATATTATTATTATTATTATTATTATTTTGTTTTTCAATTCCAACATAATTCATTTATTTTTCGTAAAATTATTCGTGAATAAATAAAATAATTGGAATTTTGATTTTTTTATTTCATGAGCATGGCTCCGAACGCGCACATTTTCTACAATGACATGGCTTTTCCAATCGCATGATTTCGAATTGACGCTCGTTAGGAACAGAGATCGATGAATTTATCAATCATTTCACTTTTATTCTTATCAGATGGTCGTTGCGGTATGCAAGAAATCGATCTTTCGTTCAACATGAAATTCAATAGAAATTTTCATCCATTTTCGGCTGATAATCCTGACGACGTTGAAGCTCCTTTTTCGAGGAGTCAATTATTCACTGATACAATTCAATTCTATCATTGAAATGAATATTGAAATATTCATTTTGGAAAAAAAAATTACAAGACAAAAAAAATACCAAATTTGACATAGAAAATTCGTACAGTTTTAGATTCGAAATTCATTATCGAATCTACGAAAAAATCGGCAAATTTACGAAAAACGCTCGATCTCTGATTTTGCATTTTCATTTTTTACGTCTCGCACGACAAAAAGACGGGAGTTGAGTTTTACTGCCAGCAGCTGATCAGGGGGTATTCTTTTGTCGCTACTTTTTTCGAAAACACCGATAAATGATTTCACCAATTTCTTTTCGTAATTTATTTTTCATACAATTTATTCGTAAGCTTTTCAAGCGTGTCGCAGTTTGCTCTATGTTTTATTGACTTTTCTGTTTTTCCTCGATATCATTTAGTTTCAAACTTTTCCTGAGATTTTTCGACCTTTGATGCTTCCAAACTACCGAAGTTATCATCAATCATTCCTCGCGTTTATGATTTATTTTTCGTTGTTCAAGTTGCACCGTTTTTTTGAAATTTCTCAATAATTTTGGCTTTTTCGTTCCGTCCCATCGGTATCATAGGCGGGAGGGGGGAATTGATAATGTCTTGAACTCGCGTTTACTAAGGAAATGAATAATTTTATAGAATTTCGTAAAAAGAAAGAAAAAAAAAAAACAGAAATATTTGAAAAATAAAACAGTAAAGTGCCTGGTGTGCCGCCAACCATTCACAAGCATCAGAATTCACACCATTTTTTGATCGATTTAATTTTTTCAGATTGCTTTTTCTTTTTTTTTTTTATATAAAAATCATTGATTTAATCTTCGCGTTCGATTTTCATCAGCTCGAGAGCTTCACGCTTTGGCTATGCCGCATGAACTGACACTTTGATCTTCGAATCATAATTATCATAATCATCATAATACATATTCAATGAATTTACACTTAGTAGCGTGGACTTGTTGAATATACTTCAAATTGAAACGTTACGAGAATTTTGGAATTTTTGGCAATTGAATATTTGATAAATCGAAGATTTTGATATTTGATATTGATATTTGATTGAAATATTGAACGAGTTCAATATTTTGATTGATTTGCGACAAATAGTCGAATATGCTTTGAAAAAAACGGATGAATCAAAAATTAATATGATATAGGCATAAAAAAATATAAATAAAAATAATAAAATAAATATAAAAAAAAATTAATAATTGAGTATTTACGTGTCGTACAATGATTTGTGCGAAAAAATAAAATTGTGAAGAATGCAAGCATGCAACACGTGATTTTCTATGTTTTTTTTTTTTTTTACTTTCGTATTGCACAGTGAAAACACACAAAAAAAAGTTTTGTAAAATATTTGATAAAGGTGAGAACAACGAATGATTGAGAAAAATATTTTTTGTTTTTTTTTTTTTTTTTTTCAGAGAAGAAAAAGAGCCGTTGAAAGAAGAGAAGAAAATCACGCCGATCATCGATTCGGGTCTGAGACGCGAGACATCGATAACGTTTGATGGCCAAAAATCAGTATCAAAGACCGGTTTCGTCGGTAAGGATTCGGCCGTCTAGATATTCTTCCGGCGTACTAGATTGTAAATTGTTGAACGCGCGTGGCCATGAAAAAAAAGGAAAAAAAAAAAAAAATAACATAAAAATCAATTCACGCACCCATAAAAGGGATTATTTCTGGCCACGAAGTTCTCGGAACTCGAAGAAACCGCGATTTTCTCGAATCTCCATCTCCGTACCGTAACAAATTTTGAATAACGATCAAAATTTATTTGGACTATAAATCAATTCGATTGTTATTGAATTTTTTCGATAAAAACGATCGGACGTTCGCGTGCGATCAAATCGCCGAAAAGTTTCGTCTCCATTCTAACGAAACCGATTTTCGCATCTATGTCAAGATGAAAAGGAAAAAAAAAAATAAAAAAACAAAAACAAACACTCGAGCAGTTACGGAAAAAGCATCGCGAAAGAAAATGATATCAACGAAATCAGTAAACAGAAATGTGGAATCAAATCTCTGCCATTTGAACCGGCAACTCGAAAGAAATCGGATAACTTTTTTTTCTTCAAAATTCTAGCCTCAAATATTTGAGTTCACATTGTACAAATAATGAACGCGAATTTTCGATTTCGAGTGAACCAGCAATGTTTCATCTATTCTGCGAGATAAAAGTTCGATGCATTTTAACCGTCCCACAAGCTAATCGCACAATCATTGCTGCTTTTTATTGCTTGAAAAAATTGTCCGTAAATGTCAACACACGCATCAGAAAAATTCTGTATCCTCAAGCTCCAGAGCTTTTACCAATTGAAATCTGATTTATACGGCAATGAACAAATTTTTGTATGCATAAAATGAGCGTTCTCTCAGTAAAATTGAATAGCCGAATTGAGAATCCAAATTTCGTATCGATATAGTTACGCGAATCGCCAATGGCAGCGCTGTGCATCGGTTTTATGATTGCCGCGTGAAAAAATCTATTCAACTAAAAATATTTTTTCATCATATATTTACGAAAACGCCTCAGAAGACGATAAAAAACGTCCTGCACAAAATTTCATTCGATTTCGAAGAAGATACGACGCTGACAAAATGAAATAAAATAAAAAAACAAAAATAAAAAAAACTTTCCGGAATCACGAAACGGAGTTCGAATTGCAATCGCTCGGAAAATTGACAAATTTCCATCGTTCTCGACAAATCAGTATTATTATTGATACCATTACTCGAAATGAAGTTGAATTATTTGAATCTAGTGGCAGTATCACTCATTTGTGTCGGAGGAGTACACTTTTGGGTCCGAAAGATCCGAAAAAAGTGCAATATTGCGACTTTCGTCTTAACGAAAAAAAAAAAAACCAAATATCGGCTCGCACGGTTTTATTTGGTGTACACGCGTTCCCTTAGTGAAAGAAAACACTCGAACCCCGTTTTTTGCAAAAACGACCAAAATCTGTATAAGTAGGCACCGAAAAATAAGAGTGTACTCTCAAAGTTGACGATTTGTTTTCGATTCCCGATTCGATCGTACGGTACAAATGTCGAAAACACGCATTATAGTGAAAAGTAGAGTTGCAGAAATAAAATGAAATTAGCCCAGAATTATTTTATTCTTCACGCGTGTATAGAAAACATTTGGATCGTTAGAGATGATCGGACCGATCGATTGAGCCTCGTCGCCAAATCGAAGCATCTGCCCTTGTCCTTAATTCGTGAAAAAGCACAGCTAAAAGTAAACGAAGCAAGAAAAAAGAAAAAAAACAAACAATAAAACACAAGAAACACAAAAACACAATCGAACGGTATCCAATCGCGAGAATAAAATGTATAAAGATAAAAGAATTCGAGTAATTGCGATGAAATTTGAAACGGGAAAGAGATCTCGTGGTGTATCTATCCGTAGGATTGCGAAACAATTAAATAGTGATTACTTATGCTTCGGGGAAAGCTTTTTACAACCCTCTAGAGATAATCGCGGTCTAGTACGCTGGATTTTTTCAACCCCTTGTTCACCCGGACCTGGCCCACAACTCGATAAGTAACGGATGATAATACATTTTGTTTTTTTTTTTTTGTATTTTTTACAAAATATCATTTGTTCGTTTAAATGTACTGGGTTTATTCGGTATTGAGGAAAATCATCCTTCGCTTATCGAACGTTACATGACATTGATGTTGCGCCAACGGGTGGAAAAAAAAAAAAAAATCTTGTGGAAACAAGATAAATAATTGGGGATATGAAAATACGCAAGTCACGAGTTTCGTGAATCATGCAATTTTATCTGTCCCCCCACCCCCTTATGTATATAAACACTTATATTGTATCTTCTCGAACAAAAAGTCCTTTTTTCATTGTCGCATTTCATTCGTATGGTAATTCTCGCTATCGACGTATACGTCATTCGAGTAAGTCCAAATTGTTACCGTGAAAACTTCGTGTTATATCATTGAAGCCTGCCAAAATCGACACTCTCTGGTATCGTTTACTCTTCAAGACTGATATTTTATTACTTATTCTTTTTTCATTTTTTTTCTCTTCAAGCAATCGTTGATGACAAAAACGATTCATTTTTTACAACTATGTACGGAGACAATTTTGCTCGAAAATTGAATTTTTCTCCAAAGATACAAACTTTTTTTTATTTTTTCATTTTTTTTTTATACAAAATCAAGTTGAATTTCTTGTACGTAATTTTTACCTCCCTCTATTCCTCTCCAAGTGCAGAAATGAATTTTCAAGTATGTATATCTATTGTCGTATGATTGAGGAGAACAAAAATGATGGAGTAAAGCACGGTCATTGTTTTTCGTTTTTCGTATCACTTTAAACAAAATGAAAATTGTACAAAATACTAAAGAAAACGAAATACCGTGTCGATGAAGGAACCTGCCAAATTAGTTCACTGAAATAACGAGGTTACTTAAATCTCTAATTTAATTATTATAATTATTGGTTATTTTAAATCAGTAGATGAGAGAAACTTTTCGTTTCTCAATTCATCGCTCCGAAAACTATACGGCCAAACGAAATTACTATGGTATAAGCTTTTTTGCGAGAGAATCGTAATGGCAGACAAAAAACGAAAAAAAGGTAGTAGAAAATGAACAAAAAAAAAAAACAAAATGTGATAAGTTTTTGTAAATGCTTGTAAACGTTCTCTCTATCCTCGTCCCTCGATCCCCTCCCTGAATCTTGAATTATCTTTAGGGCTATTCGATTTTAGGCTTAGCGAACAGTCCTAGCGAGTAAATTAATTGTAATTAATTATAAATAATTATGATTAACTATTGAAAATTAAGAGAAGAAAGTTTGAGATTTATAAGGAGCCACGAACAGAACACGTGTACGAGCGCGGATAAACGCGTTTGCCTTGTCATTATTACTGTGTGAATAAATTTGCAAAAGAATCATTACTTCGATCGAGCTGAGTCAAATTTTTGGCCGATTTTCATGATTCATTTAAAACATTCATTTTCAATATTATTCATTGAGAAACTATTCTATTTGTCGCTAGGAGCATATTTCTTACGTCGAATTTTAGAAAAAAGGCAAATTTGACTGAACTGGAACGCGGCAATTATTTTTAGATCATTTTGCAAGTACAGTCGTGATAAAAAAAAAAAATTTACGGTGAAAGCGGTACTGAAAATTAGATTTGTCAGAGATCTCAACGCTCTCCGATTGCCATCATTCTCAACACGATTTTTCAATAAGATATTCATTCGACAACTTTTCATGATAAACCTAGAAAAAAAATTTCCTTACTTTTCTTCGATTTTTTCACAAATTTCGAACGTGATGTTGAGATCAATTTTTTCACGTTTGAAAGTGCACAGTTGATGAATATATTTTCAAATGTTACAAATGACTGAAAAACAAAAATCAAAACAAATAAAATCCGCTTCGATCCTATCGGTACAGTTGAAAAAATCATAAAAATTTATTAAATTTTTTATCTATTTTCAATGTATGATTTGACTGATGATTGTTATCGAAAATCGCATCATTCTTTTTTTCCATTTCGATGGTGAAACAGGATTATTGTTGAACAATTTTTTTTTCAGTTACGACTGTACGTGCGAGAAAAGTCTCGTACCGGAAAAAAAAAAATTTATAATTGTAAGCCTCGTTCGTGTCTTATCCTTGATGTTTTTTTCTTTTCCCAACAGAAAAAAAAATCCAAGACGTACAATCATGAAAAAGACACGCTCGAAGATTTTGTTGTGTGTGAACCGCTAACGCTTTTTCCGCGCGCGGCTAGCTTTTTTACCGTGAACCGTGACAAGACAGTTTTGCCAAATAATGTTAAGAATAAAAATACCAGTACTTATTAGCCACGTAAGTCGAATGAAAAGATAAAAGAAGAAAAAAAACAAACAAACAAACCAGTACATTACGATTGTCATGTGGAGGAAATTTTTTCTGTTTTGTTTATCCTGTCAAGCGAATTTTTCGTTCGAAAAAAAAAAAAAAAAAAAAAAAATCGCGCAAAAAAAAAACAAAACAAAATATCGATATCCCGAATTAAAAATACGTACGTGGGCTCGCTGTAATTCAGGATTAATATTATGTACGTAAATTTAATAATTAATATTGCTATTTTGTATTCGTTGCCAAAATCAAATACATGTTTCAATTATAGCTTTTATTATTAAAAAAAAATATAGAATAACAACAATAATAATAATAATAATGATACTAATCATAATAAAATAATGGCAAAGGAACACACAAGAAAATATTAATTGTGAGAAAGTAATATTGAACGAAGAGATAATAGTATTATTGCGCATCTTCCACTCCTAAACACATCAAAGTTTGTAGGTGTAAGGCATATTTTTTATGTATATGCTTTTTCTGTACGCGACGAAAGGAAGAAAAAAAAAAAAAAACACTCGAATAAAGAGAATGAAAAAAGTGATTCGGTGCTGTTGGTTTAATTTGGTTTATTCAACAATCCTGAAACAGAGACACTTTCACAGTTGTGACAAATTAACAGCGAAAAAGTATGAGTGAGTATTCGTATAATTTCGTCTTCAGCTCTTCTTATGATTTTTTTTTACAGTAAAAATATCGGATTCGAAAAGAAAAATTTTCTTCATTCCCAGCACGACTGTCATGTTCAAAGCTATTCAATTGACTACCCTTTTCTCATTGAAAAATTACATCTATAACATTGTCTCATACTAGTCTCGTCGATCAAAGCAATCGTTTGTAAATAACAAGACAATTTGAGCACATCATTAAAAATTAGTAATTATCATTATTGTTTACCTCAAAATGGACACGAATGTGTATTCCGTCGCTGAATCTTTATCTACAATAATATCATGATACTCTATTGAATGAAGACTAAGATAAATAAATGGTAGTGAATCTGAATGTGGAGTAGCCTTGGTCTTTGCAAAAATCGATGCTACTCCCCATTTCTCTTATCCATCATTGTCAGAACTGATAGAAAGTACTGAACACAGAGATATTTTACGTACTATTTTTTATCGAAGCACTCAACAGGAACATTCCGATTCAACTCGATCAATCCTATATTTATATTATACGTATTTATCTCTTCTCCTCATTTAATCGTCAATGGAATATTTATATGTAATATCTCTACAAGGCTCCTTATCCGTAGCACCGGGTTTTCAGTTGTTTTTATAAAAATGTTCGAATTTCGTTATACTTCGATTCCCTCGTTCGATCTTTTTCCTTTTCTCTTTAATCGTTGTTCCGCATTCAATAGCGGTGGCTCGGTCCTCGTGTGCCATACGTATACCTGGAAAGTCGTATTATCATGAATTAAACAACTTTAGTGAACGTAAAAACACTGCTCGGAATATTGATACCAGGTTTTCAGGAACGAGAACGCAGGAGTTACAAGGAGTAAAGAAAACCAGAGATCATCGGCCAATTTAACTAATTGTATCTACTAATAAAATAAATAAATATTTCACTTTTTTTATAATGAAATGAAACACTTGGAACTAGATGCGAGAAAATCTCTCACTGCGCGTACGTTCAATAAACAAAATAGCACGACCGCTGACGGATTGAAGACGCAATAAAATCCTTGAGGGAATACGACTACTTTTATGAGGTCAAGAAGAGCTTGAGCGTAAAATGCTCAAAGCCATTCTGATGAGTGTCGATTATTCATATTTTTCATTTTCATTTATTCTAATATGCGATAATCGTGTTAAATGATTAATTTAATAAAAATCAGAACCGACGAATCACATTCTCAATGACTCAATGTCAGTGCTATTTCCTTTTTGACCGGAAGTTGAAACTTGTTTTTAGTATTACCGCTTGAATTACCCGGAGAGGTAGGATTTTTTGATTCGTGCAATATCTCTAGTGTTTAATCTATGAAAATCCAGTTTCCCAACGACTAGTCTTGGATTCTGGCAGAGAAAAGCCAGGTTCACGACTTTTGCGGTCAACAACATTACGACACGAATAATTTGATGAAAAAAATCTTAACTTAACTAAACTTTAACTAAATCCAACGAAAAAACTTATGAAATTATAGTGAAAGAGATATAAAGGCAATTAAAAATTTACCTTCGTGCAAGCATCAGCGAGCGGCTCAAGGTCAGCTCTCGTTACCAATTGTTCCAAAAATTCAGTTTCCTGATAACCACCTTCGGTCTCGTACGAGAACCAAACGTCTTTTTTCTCTCGTATAAGCTCTAGATGGACGGCAAAACCGGCCATGTCAACGGGAAACACGCGATTTGGCTTCCACACGGCGTTAAAACCGGTGACTTTGCTCGTCGCATTATCACAAATCGGCCTCTCGACCATCATCCCTCCGACGAGACCAACCGGCCAGACACCAACTTTTTTTATTTTGCTCATCTGAAAATTATTATCGAATTGAATTATTGAATTTGCAGCCTCTTTATTTTTTTCTTTTCATACTTCATATCAATTCGAATCTTTATTAGATTTGATTTTGCTTATTGAATATTTGTTTTTTTAAATTATTCAGAATGTTTGAACGTACTTCGGCGAATAATTTGATGGAATAGGTGTTATCGTCATCGGCAAAATATACAATGCCATTATCAACGTCGCTGAGACGTTCTCTGATCCACTTCAAAGCGGCGTTGCGTTGTTGAACACCGCGTGGTTGTTTCCAAGCTGGATCGTTTTTGCGTAATTTGTGATTGGGTGGTGTTAGGGCATTCAAATGAGTGTAAACGATGTTGTTTTCGGCGAGAAAATTCGTAACGAGTTTTGTTCTAGTTTCCGAGTCTTCGACGAGGATCCAATGGAAATTGGGCACGTGCAAAAATGTCTGGACCAGTCTGGTAAGTTCAGCTTTTTGAGCAGGCCGCGCAAACGTTGGCGTTATAGCGAATATCGTTGGCGACGTTTTATCAAGTTTATCTGGCTTCGGAGATTCACCGAGGATCCTTGTTATCGCTGATTGTAAATCGTTCACTAGGTTTGACTGCTCCGAAACCAATGTGTCTAGCTCGTGAAGAGCATTCAGTGTATTTTGCCATCGGTTACTCTCGAGATAAACTGTAAAAGATTCAAAAGTTTACATTATTCGTAATATCGATTGTTACTTATTTCTTGTTTTTATTGAGGAAAATATAAAATTGCTTTATAAATCATGAAAATTCATTACCAAGAAAATCAATATGCTTCGGTCACCTAACCTCACCTCGAATTTTCAAAGTTGAAATTTTTTCACACCGTTTATCCGATTGGAATAAAAATGGAGCAGCCCACGCAGGACGATAGCAAAAATGAGCTGATCTATTTTTATTCTGATCGGACAAACGGTGTAGAAAAATTCCCCTTTTGAAATTGGCAGCTATGTGATTCCCAAAAAGCAAACTAAAAACAGTAAAACCCGGATTTCGTCACGAATACTCGAATTATTTGGATACAAAAAATACCAAGAAATTGGTTTAAATTAAACGATTCCAGATGTGATTCTGTTATAATCCTGGATTTCTTTCTATTCGCACGAAAAATAACGTAAAATACGAGGCGGTTCGTTCGTGCGCCATGATCCTTCTAACGTCACTCATCAAGATTATTTTTAATTTTTAATATAAAACTTTACGCATATATTGCACTATTGAAAGGACCAGACCCGGATTTGTACCACTTGACGGCACCTTTTAAAATTTTTTTTGCGTAACTTCAATCAAAACTGGCCAAAAAATTTGAAATTTCCGACGCGAGGCGTCCGACGTGTCGGCGACTATATACAGTTATACTTTACTACGAAAGCGCGTCCCTCGATTTTCAGTTGGTCACGAGCGTGGTCACGAGAGCTCGGTGACTAAATTCCGAATCTTTGAGCTCTTGTTGGTCCAACAAGTTGGAGAATTGTTCATCGGTCGATATCAACTCATTGATAACAAACATTTCTGTCTTATCGATTTATCCGTGAGTTCAGCATGCCCAGAGATGCCGAAGTGTTGACGTAATTAACCCTTTGAAGCATAGTGACATACTGGTATGTCACCTACTTTAACTCTGTTATCCTTCAATCTTCAATGAATTGAAGGAAAACAGAGTTAAAGTAGGTGACATACCAGTATGTCACTATGCTTCAAAGGGTTAAATAAACACTCGACTTTAAAATATACGTCGTTATTTTTCGAAAAATAAATACAAAACGTTAAATACCGCTATTTTATCTCTGATTTATTCATTTTTTTTTCAAATTCCGTCATGATTTTTCGCAACCTTTGTCGAGAACATAGGCGATTAAAGGCGAATAAAGTTATTATTATAAATTATACTCATCATTATTTGTTCGTCGAGGTGACTAACGTCAAAGGAATTGTCATAAGACGATATAATCGCGGCTCTTATTATAATAATTATCATAGTAATTAAAATGTTCTCGATTCAAGCATTAAATATCACATCGTGATCGTTATTGAGTATGAGGCAATACAAACCAATGCATATCTTATTGTGATTGTGCGTACGAGACAGCATAATTCATTGAATTACAAGTACCGGCGAGTGTTGAATCAAATTTGAATGCATAAAGTTGTCAAGGAAGAGAAAAAAATTGACAAATTGACAATAAAACAAACGTGACGGGTTGACAGTTGGACCGGGAAATAAAATAGGAGATATTTGTATATCAAGGAACAAATTTACGATGCGCACGCCGAATGCGTGGTGAACGAAAAGCTCGACGCATGCAGCTACGTAAACACAGATGCCGTGTGAATCAGGCATTGTGATGGAGAATCGAAAAAAAAAAAAATTGCTTTTATAATACTCACGTATGACACTGGAAAAGATAACCATGTAGACAACAAAAAGAGGAAACCCCCGAGTGAGCCGAAAACCATTGCACATTGTAGAGTTTTGAGTTGGGCGATCAAGGAGGAATGCGTCCGCCGTCATGGTCGAAACGCCATGACACTGAATCCTGTATTCATTACTGGATGCGGCACGCTCCGGGTTTCGTGAGGGGGAGAAACGAATGAAAAGAGCTCAGCAGGACTATTGTTTCTTTAAACCATTTCAAATGTTCTCAAAAAATCCTATTATTTTGCTCGTTCGTTTTGTGGCCTTGGAATTCCATGTTTTTCCTTTTCATTTTTTGCATTATCATCTCCATCGGTAGCTTCGTTGAGTTTCGACTTTATCGACTGATGATAAGCACCGTTTCAAGTACAAGTTTTACCCATGCATGATTGTTTGATGTTTCGCTTTACCTATCGATGATGATTACGTCAACTCGAACTACCACAAATTTTTCTTTTTTTGGCATTATATTTTTGACGATAATTGAATGCATTTCTAAAACTCAATAAGCACGATAAGCACTGAAATGCAGATCCAATAAGTCGTCGAATATATTCGTTTTTTACAGACTTCATATTCGCGATTTTCCAAAAAAAGGAACACTAATTTCTTTCAGATAAAATGATGAACTTTTACAGTAATAAGAAGAAATGCATCGATAATTTGATCTTGAAATCTTTCGAAATTTGATCCAAATGTCGATCAAACCAAGACAAATATGGAGTCGACTACGATGAAAATATATTTTTGTTATTATTTTTCTCGTTACCCTTGAGCCAGATCCCAAGTGTCTTTCTATCTTCAAGAATTCTACGCTGATTAAAAAAAAAATCAATTTTCGAAATTTTTGTTGTTTTATGTTCATATTGTTTATTTTTATTCCATTACAAGGGACAAGGGAATAATATTTTCGATGATTTTGGCATTCACGTTCGTCAACGGGATAATTCTATTATAAAAAATAGATTGAATAAACGAATGATGGACTCTATGATTTCAAGATACCATATACTATTTGTAGTCATAAGAACTGTTATTTTACAAGTAGTATAATAGTAAAATACAATTTTCAATACTGTCTAGAGACTGATTTTCGTAAGAATAACCGGCCCAATCAGGGACTGTTTCCAGTAGCTTCAAGAACAACGCCAAATAACCGAAAGGTGGTGCCTCTGTGGTCTGAACTTCAAACTACCTACCCTTTCCTGTATATTTTCTCTCTGGTCCATGTAAACCGTGAAGTGATATCTTTTTCCGATATTTATGAAAAAAAAGAAAGTTTTACAACTGTATCGTCAATCGTGAGAGAAAAAAATGTTTGCACGCCAGGCGCATACGGATAAAAAACTTCTCCATGAAACATCCAGCTCGAGAAATTTGAAAAAAAAATTCTTCGAGAACGGTGGTTGTATTTGAACTTCGAGCATTCAAACCCGAGAGGTATGTACTGATTTTCAGGGAGGGGGGATGCTAACAGGCACCAGGCAGATACGATAGCAACAGGAGCTTATCGGTTCTCTTTTTCTCCGCTCGTCCCTCTCTCTCTATCTCTTTTGCTTCGATATTTCCGATATGTACAAGTCGACCGAGACGATGAGCGTACCGCATATCAAACTACCAGCAGTATCAACACACGGATTTCTAACCTCAAATTATTCCGAGATCAGAGCTCGTATATATATCTTGTAGATCGCGCGCGCGTACATACTTTCGCGAGACCGTTTTGTTGTTTTTTTTCTTCTTTTCGTTACCCGGTGGAGAAAAAAAAACAACATAAGAACACAAAATGAGCATTCGCCAACCAAGGCGAGACTCCGACGTTATATTGTCCAACTTTAATCACAAAGAACTCCTGTTTAAGTTTCTTATCATTGGTGATTATGGTGTAGGTGAGTTTACGAAAATCTTAAGGTGCGGTTCATCCAGTCATATGTATGTGTATGAAAATACATACGCGGATACTTACTTACACATACAGATTGTGTCATTGCCTCAGCTTCAACATTTTTTTCCTATGAGTAATAACGTATCAAAACAATTGAAATATCGGGGGGAAAAAACACGCACACACTCGGTGCAAAAACACGTGATTACAGCCTCGTAAGGAACGAAAGAAAAAATCTTTTGATGGAGAATATAAGAGTACTGCAAATCGATCGAAAGAAATTATTCTTTGTACTTTTTTTGAAAATAAATCAAAAATTTGTTCTTATTTCTGGTTGCCCTGTGTCGGTTGACATAAATCGAAAATATTGAGAAATTTACTCGTCAACTGCTTCTCTTTCAAAACAGTATTATTGATCAATGATAAATATACACATTTCGTTTTGATTCGAATTTTGATTTACAATAATCGTTCGTTTTTATAGGAAAGACAGCAATTGTCAGGCGATACACGGAGGGTAATGTATTCACAAGTGTGCATATATAAACAAAAATGTTTCGTGTCACAACTAAATTGAGCACTCGATCAAAATACAAGCGTTTTTGTGAGTTTTTTTGTTTTTTTTTTTGGAAAAAAATAATTTTTCAAATATATATTCGAAAAGTAAACGACCAAGTAAAACTTTTATCACGAAATACGAATCGAACAAAATGTTTCGAAATTATGAAATTTTTTTCCCAAGAAAACTCAATAAAAATGCTATAATTTTGACAGTTCTTGCAATAACCAATATTTGTTACTGTAAAAAGCTTCATAAACCGTGCATGCGTAAAGCTTTTTAAGTTTTCATCGGTATTAACTTTTTTCTATTTTAATTTTTTCCATTCTTTTCAATATTTTCACATTTTTTTTTTTTTAACTTTTGTTTACCATTATTTTTCAACACTCTTGCAGAGTCTATAATGACACGCAGCTAATACATACGACCTTGAAGATTTGTTTCCATCGCTGTCAATCGTAATGTTATTTGTACGTGCTGCATATATAAATACGTGCAAAACGTATCGTGTACTAATATGCATAAATTATTCGTGACACTCGAACACCTGAGAGCCTTCTCGAATAATCATGCTGCATTTTATTTATTGAAAATAAATAGATAATCGAATTTCCTTATTCATTGATTGTTTTTTTATATTCGATTCTTTTTTGACTTTTCTAAAATCTCACCTCCAAACAATTTATTTTCGATAGAAAAAAGTTACAATCGTTTTATGATGATTGAAGACTATTTGAAAAAAAAATAGTCCCATGAATTCTGTTCTCACTGAAACAGTTTTTTTTTTTTTAATTTTTTCATTCTTTTTTCCCGCCCAAAACAACACGCTATTTTTTACAGGCAAATTCTCCTCGAATTACAAGATTACCATAGGCGCGGATTTCGCTATAAAAACGCTCGATTGGGATCCTCGCACTAAAATAAACTTGCAATTATGGTACTGCCTTGATTAATCCGTATCCTTTATTTTATTTTTTTCTAATTCATATTCACCGAAATTAATTGAAAAAAAAAAAAAAAAAAAAAAAAAAAAAAAAACATCGATGGTCAGATTTTTAATGGGTGCGAGTGTTTGTGTTTTTTCTGTAGACATATTGATTTTTTTTTTTACTTTGATTCAAACCATCAAATTTGTGGAATTTTTTTTACAAATAACTTAGTTCGCAATCATTTTTTACTGATCGAAGGAGGTCAAAAGTTTTGACGTTACTTCACAACGTGCTTGGACATACGCCCTTCAACAGCAATATTTCGAACCTTTATAATTATAAAACGCGTCTCTCTTGGTAAAAAAAATTCTTGTAAGTCTCGGTTTAAAAAAACATTTTGCAAAAAGCTGGACAGGTTGTGACTCTTGTCTCCGTGAATCTCGTAATTTCAACGTTTTCGTATTCAAAAAAGGTGTATTTACTTTTAAATCTGATACCAGGCACGTTCAAAAACTCAAGGGTTTTCGAGAGAATTAACCATAAATTTTGGATCCTTTCAACAACCGGAAACCGCTGATCTTTGCATATTGAGGACTGAAACTTTGCATATACTTTTCTTTCGACGCGATAACAAAAAAAAACCATCCTAAGGCTCCGACCCCGAATTTTTTAGCGATTCGAGAAACTTTTCGGGATATTGAATTTTTTTTTCACCTCTCTATATATACCTACTCCTGCCATACTTATATTTCGGTAGATTCGGTGGGTTATATAGTTTGTAGTTTCACACACTCACCATTTCGCGTCAGACCATCGATATCCGCCCGTTCGGCAAAAACTAGCGTTTTCATTAATTTTTTATGTCACTTTTTTCTTATTCTTTCGTTTTTTCTTTTTTTTTCTTACGTACGCATCATCTTTTTTTACATATCTTCATTTTTGCCTGACGGGCGTTAAAAGAATGATTCGCTGAAAATTAGACTATTGTTTGGTTTTCATTTGGAAATTACGAAGCTCTTTATTCTAGGGACATTGCCGGCCACGAGAGGTTCGGTTACATGACCAGAGTTTACTATAAATATGCGTAAATATTGCTTTTTTGTATTTTTTCATTGCTTGCAATTTGTGTGTTACAAATTTTAATATCAGTTGCACTCATATTTATTTCGTATTTGTTCATTTATTTAATTTTTTTTTTTTATTGGTTCGAGGATTACCTTTTCGTATAATAATTCTAATCACTAATCCTTTTTTTATTTTTTTTACAAACGAAAATGGAAGATTCGAAGCATACATATATATCTATATTTATTTTTGTGTGTCATTTTCAAGTTTTGATAATTGAGGGATCATTCGCAGGGTCGCCGCAGCTCTCGTATTCGATATATCGAGAGTCGCAACTTTCCAGTCGGTTCAAAAATGGCTCGTGGATCTCAGAGATAAGGTGACGTTGCCCGATGGCTCCAGCATACCAATCGTACTGTTAGCCAACAAATGTGACATTCAAACCGTCTCCGTACCGACCGAACAAATCATCAAGTTTTGCAAAGACAATAAAATTGCTTCTTGGTACATCACCTCTGCTAAGGAAAACAAAAATATAGGTAAGCGTCGATAAAACAAAGTTAAGAGTCATCGAGCTCACGTGACCAACTCAAAATCGACGGTGGCGTCTCTCATAGTGAAATATATCTATATATAGTATAAATATAGTCGCTGACACACGTCAGACGCCTCGTGTGTATTCTACCGGATTTTTCCGTGAGTTTTTATTGAAATCGCGATAAATAAATTTCGTAATGTGCAAGGAAGTGGCGTGAATCCGGCTCTGGCCTCTTCAGTTGTGGCGAATGTGTGTACAATTTGTAATAAAATAATTATTGTGACTGGCGAAAAAGCTGTCATGGCGCGAGTAAAGCGCCTTGTATTTTTGTTAATTTATTGTGATGATAAGAGATATCTGATCTCCGAAAAGAGAGCACAGCCGGAACCGGGTAATTAAACCGGATTTTTTGATATTTTTTACATTCGCGTAATCATAAAATTCGCGACGAAATCCGGTAGAATAGAATTTTAGTTTGCTTTTTTGGCACCTGGCGCTACGTATACCATCGCTCGATGACTCTTAAATGAAAATACAATGATAAAAATCAGTCGGAAAAAGTATATTCAACACGCAAAAAACAATATTGAAGTCCAGTACTAAAATAAATGTATAAGAACGTAAATGAATTGAAAAAGTGTCTAATCGAACTGATGTTACGAGACGAAAACAGCTGGACGGTTATCGCCACTTACGTTGAGACCTTCCTGAGGCTCAAGAAAGTTGATGGAAGTGTCTGGAAGACGAATGAGTGCAGAGACTGACTAGACTTGAATAGAGGTTAGAAGCAAGACGGACAACTGGCACAAACGGAACGATGAACAGGCTCCGCGGGGATGAAGTTATACTTACGTGTTTCCACTCCGCGGAGAGAGACCGAACTCGAGATGGTTTTTAGTCGGTATGCCTACAAGGAGAGTCCGATACACGGGAGAATTCGTGTGTCTCTCCTACGGTGCTTAATGCATTTTTCTCCTTGAGGATAAAAAAAATAAAAACGAAAAATTGAAAAAGTATCAAATCAGGAATCGAGTTGAAGAAAAATAAATGACCAGACCGTTCGAATGCTTATTATTAAGGAGGTTGACTACACACAACAATGTTGCCATGTTAAAAGCATAGGAAAATTCGAAATGATTAGAATTTAATGAAATTTGGTGAGCATATTCGTTTGGATTAAATATGAATATACAAATTTTTAAAGATTTTTCATCTACATAGTTTTCGAGTAATTTAACAATAGAGTTTACATCCGTAAGCATAGGATTCTGATATATATATAGGTATATCTTTTGCATATTGTAAACTCTAATTATTGGACAACTATGTAGATGAAAAATTTGAAAAAATTTGTGTCATTGCATTTGATGCTAAAGAATATTATCACTATATTTTATTAAATTCTTATTATATTGTCGTATGTAGCCACCCTTCTTAAGAAAACTACGTAAATCTTTTTATATTGCAAAGTTTTTTGCAAGGTTGTTGATTTTTCGTATTTACGTATAAAGCACCAATGGAGTCGAGCTGAAAAATGTCTAATCTCATGTGTTATCGGTCAGACGAAGCGATGCGATATCTTGTCGAGAGCGTACTGAAGGCGAAGATCGAGGACGAAATAAGAGACTCGATAAAACTTCGAGAAACACCGGAAGTTCAGGAAAAAAATAATTGTTGTAAATCTTGATGTACGGAGAGCAGTGAATCATCAGTTCATGTTTCGAAGATGCCATCGAGGGTCAAAATGAAAAAGCTCAAACTCACGTATTAAAGTATATTCGGTTAGAAACAAATGATCAACCACCATCATTGTTGTCAGTGGTTATTCTCACACCGTGAAAATGATTGAAGAATCTTTGGATGCCATTCGATTTCGAACTATAGAAAACTGGTCAATTCACCATTAGATTAAACTAAAAATATGATTACTAGGACTCGTATACGCTGTGTATATTTTTTATTTTCACACTCACTCATTATACTTATCAAATTTGTACATACACAAATACTTCGTTTGATCTATACCTATGTATCCATACTAATATATGAATATTTTTGAAATAGAAATAAAGTTCATTCATACATTGCAACCTCGATTGCTCGAACAGCGGCGGGATCAACTCCTCATCGCACTTGTAAATATAGAACGTTCAGCATACTTCGTATTTCGGTTTTTCTTTACTGGAAAAAAAAAATGTTGTTTACTGAAACAAATTTTAGTGACCGAAACAATAAAAAAATGTCGTTAGTTCTGTTTCGTTTAGTTCTGTTCAAAGCATTTATACGGATCGCACAGTGAGGAATGTTGCATGATTGAAGATTCGATAAATCGAAGTTGCAGCGTATTCAAAATATTTACACACTTCGTCGAATAATACACTTTGAACCAGTTGAATAAATAACTTAACCTAATTGAAAATTAACGTTTATTCGTCGTCCGCACCGAGCCATAGGATTATTAATAAAAATAATAAAATTATCATCGCCAGAGTAATATACAGCCGAGTCTTAAAGATTAGGTTGCGTTTTGGTCCCTTACAAAGAATTACAATTATTTAACTGGCTCAGCAGACTTGTGACTCTCGAGCTTATTAAAACTAGATATGTTTCCGGGCTCCTTCTCTCTCTCTCTCTCTCTTTTTTGGTTCGTGTCTTCACAGTTCGTCCTCTAGTTGAGAATTTTTCACAGCGTTCATCGCGATCGAGACCGTTGACACCATCGTCTTGCTGTATTCTTTGGAATAATCTGAAAACGAACACGCCTCATTGTACTATTGATTTGTATTATTTTCATCAATTTCGCTATATTTGTTAGAGAGTTTTTAAAGTTGTATTAGTTGAGAAAGCGCCTGTGCCGTCCGCTTTTTTATTTCCGATCGGTTAAAAAGTTGCGTTTTACATCTTCACGCGTTTTTCGGGCACCCAATACAGGAAGTTAAATATCTCAGAGGCATTTCCCACCGTTCCACCCATAACCTCACCTGTTATTAATTTTCTTGAATTTTTTTTGTCAAATGGTAGCCCATCGAACGAAAATCGAGCTTTCGAAAGTCGCGAAAATTCAGTAATAAGCATTCGAAAATTGTTCTACTAAATGGGTCGATCCCTCTATGATAAAGGAATGAAAATATTTTTTTTCCTCCATATTTATTGTTGACTTTTGTGAATTTGATGGTTATTTTGTAGAGTCAATATTCAAGGTTTTTAAAAATGACAAATTTTCAAAAACTGCAATCACTGAGGCGGAATTATTTTACAGTTTTTATATATGGAATGAAATCTATACAAATATGAGAAAATCTCTCATCGGGCGACCAAAGTTTGAAGAGCAAATAGCCGCGACCGTTCACGGGTTAAGGGAATCCGATGATCAATAAACGTTTCATATAAAGATATTAATGAAGCCGCGAATAAATTAGTTTGCCTGAACGTACAGAGTTAAGAAATAATGATAAAAATGTTATTGCTGATTTTTTTTTTAGTAGCTTGTTTTTTTTCGTTAGTTTCGTCATAAACAAGAAACAATTAGTACCTATTCAGATCATTTTCCAAGTTCGATCAATACGCATGCTACACCGTCTCAATCCGCATTAGTAGAAAAGGTTTTTTTTGTGTGTGAGCTCGAATGATATTTTTTTTTTTTTTTTTTTTTTTCATTAGCTCGCATCGATAATTCCTGTAAAAAGGGGAGGCAGTGAAAGTGAGTATCACGAACGACGACATTTTATGGACAAATAAATGCATCGTAGTTACTGCAAAACTAATTTCCTCCAAAAAAAGGAATGGGACACTCGTTTCTCGATTTTTTCCAAGTTTTTTATAATCAAACAATTATCAGTGATTTTATTCTGGCAGAGTTTTTGTATATACGTCCATTATCTTTTGATCCTTTACATAAAAAAAATAATTTTTATTCCACTTCATTCATTTTGTTGCAGCTACACGAAAGAGTCATCGAGCGATGGCATACGCAGCGCCAGGTGCTAAAAAAGCAAACTAAAATTCTATTCTACCGGATTTCGTCGCGAATTTTATGATTACGCGAATGTAAATTTTTTTAAAAAATCCGGTTTAATTACCCGGTTCCGGCTGTGTTCCCTTTTCGGAGATCAGACATCTCTTATCAACACAATAAATTAACAAAAATACAAGGTGCTTTACTCGCGCCATGACAGCTTTTTCGCCAGTCACAATAATTATTTTATTACAAATTGTACACACATTCGCCACAACTGAAGAGACCAGAGCCGGATTCACGCCACTTCCTTGCACATTACGAAATTTATTTATCGCGATTTCAATAAAAAGTCACGGAAAAATCCGGTAGAATACACACGAGGCGTCTGACGTGTGTCAGCGACTATATTTATACTATATATAGATATATTTCACTATGAGAGGCGCCACCGTCGATTTTGAGTTGGTCACGTGAGCTCGATGACTCTTAATCCGGTAATAACCACACTCGTGCCAATGAGCACTCTCTAAATAGTATTTTTAAAAACGTATGAAACTTTCGAAGGTTCGTCAGTGCTAGGCTCGATAAAAGTGTAGTTGTCACGGTTTAGGTTTGAAATGAATTATCTCAATCAATTGATTCATTTGGAATTTTTTTCTGACAGACAGTTCCATAGCATCGATTGTATGGAAAAACGAATGATAGCCAAAGTTATTTGTTAAATAAATGCTTGTTCGGTTGATAAATAACCGCTTTGAAAAGCTGTAAGGAACAATTTTCGAGACTCATGCCAGGCTCAATCTTAGAAACGACAAGTGTGTGCCCATCACTTACGACGCAATTTTTTTTCTAGTCGTGCTGATTCGCATTGTTTTCGCGGTGTCAGAGCTTCGTTACCGTAACGAAGTGTTGGTTACCTTGGCCGTAGTTGTTATGTCCACCAGGAGCACTGCTGCCACGGGGTGTCAGACTGGCTCGAATCCTCGAGCAACTAATCACTCCTGCGTAAGCCTGTCTGTACTGCTTATTCATGATGACGTAGATTATTGGATTAACGCACGAGGCGAAGTACAGCAGCAAATATCCCATTACGTGTGCCTCTGAGTACCGAAAATGGTAACGAAACGTCAGAATGACAATAATACGTTTGTTTTCGAGCTGCGGCGCTTGAATACCGAAAGTATTACTCACCCGGATACTTGACCTCGTGATCGGTAACTTTGACTATTGTGATCGGTAGATAGCAGGCGACGAAACTTAGGAATATCGCCAGTACCATTTTTGTTATTCTCCACTCGCTGCGACGTTGCTTCATTTCTCGGGTATCACGTCCCGGTGTATGAGGTGATTTGATCGTCGGATTTGCGTGTTTCCGCATTCTTGACTCGGAGCTATGTCGTAGATAACAAATAAAATTTAATGAGTTAAGGAGGGTGGCTACATACGACAATATCATAAGAATTTAATAAAATTTAGTGATAATATTCTTAAGCATCAAATGCAATGACACAAATTTTTTCAAATTTTTCGTCTACATAGTTGTCGAATAATTGGAGTTTACAATATGCAAAAGATATACCTATATATATCAGAATTCTATGCTTATGGATGTAAACTCTAGTGTTAAATTACTCGAAAACTATGTAGAAGAAAAATCTTAAAAAATTTTTATATTCATATTTAATCCAAAAGAATATGCTCACCAAATTTCATTAAATTCTCATCATTTCGAATTTTCCTATGCTTTTAACATAGAAACATTGTTGTATATAGCCAACCCCCTTAATGAGTAACTTTAAGTTTTCGGCAGCGACGAAGTATTTCAGAATTTTTAAGACTTGGCATCAAGGCATCAAGGAGCTGTCACGTCCCTAGATCAAGCTTCATCTTATGACTTGAAGTCGAAGTTCGAAGCAGGTTTAGTTAGCGGCGTGGTCGAATAAATGATGAGTAAACTTTCTTTACTCGCTATTCACACGAGTGAACGAGTCATTATTTATCGCAAAAACTCTCAAACGACTTTCCGAAGCCCGCTAATAGCCAGCCTTCCGAGTTGTAAAATACGCGCTTCTGTATATAACGCTCTAAGACCAAAACCATTGAAGATGTAGCTCAATTCCAAAAATCCAATTTTTTTTTTTTACAGCAAAACGTTTTTTATACAAGACATCAGAACCGTAGTCCGTCATCAACGGATGAGTTGTGAGAGAAGCATCGAAAAAATGTTTGATTTCCGAGGATCGCGCGTGGAGCAAACTACTTCAAACGGAACAGCGACGTACTTGGGGTTTTTTTTTCTTTAAATAAGCTTTCATGATCTGAAAGATTCCACGGACTTTTTGCTCGATAATGAAGCAACACCCAATCCGAACTTCGATCATTGGAATCTCCTTAGAGGGAGTCTGATTTGAGATCGAAAAAAAATTAAAAAAACATTTTTGACCAGGTTTTCGACAGTTTCCCTTGGCCCTGATGCAGGCGCGATCCAGAGTAGTCGATTAGGAAATATAAATGATATATCTTACCTGTGAACGACCCAAAATATTTTGGCGTAACAGGCGACGATAACTATGCACGGAATGACGAATGCAATTACGAAGAGAAAGGTCTTAGAGCTGCGTCCGTTTGCATCTCTGACGATTGAGCAGGTCTCCAAGTTTGGGTCGTAGTCGAATTTGCCTGGAGAAGAAGGAGGTTCGAACGTCCAGAAGGAAAAGTTCGTTAATGGTAATTGTCCTTCGATAGTTCGACGACTTTTAAGTTTTAAGTACGCCATTACTTTCGTAATGGATGAAAGAAGAAAAAAAAAATAGCTAAAAAATGTAATGTAATTACCCCAGACACCAATTAACGTTGGTAATTGCATCCCGTAAGAGAATACCCAACAGAATAGAATCATCAGTGCGATCCAGTGCTTTTTGTATACTTTGTTGTAAAGGCCATGATGAGTTATCATTATGTATCTGAAAATAATGATATTTAAATGAAAGATAAATTGAGTATAACTATAATAATGATTCGATCGTTTTTGAATAATGTCAGTCGCGTTGCTGCGACAGAAAAAAAATCAGAGAACCACCGAATCAGTATGTGTGAAAATGTGTTTTTATGGAAATTTAATGAAAAAAGCTCAATCGCTTCTTCCAATTCGTTCTATTTTCTCATTTTTTTTATCTTTTTTTTTTATATTTCTAATTTGGATTTTCTATCATTCGAACATCGTACCTGTTGACGGTAATGGCACCAACAGAGAGAAGGCTGACTCCGACATTTCCGTATCGAAGAAATGGCACGAGTGCACATAAGAATCTAACTTCTGCCCAGCCAGCATCGATGAATCTCGTAGAATCGAATGGCAGGACGAGCAAACAAAAAATAAAATCTGCCACGCACAGGCTGTAAAAAAAAGAATTTGTTTTACAAAAAAAAAAAAACGAAATATTCATCTTCGGTAGCTAAATAAATATCGATTAGCCTTGTAAGAATATAAATTAGTTAACGAAAAGTAAAAACGTGAAAAAAATTAACTGATTCTCGTTTTATATTCTTTTTACAATTATTTCTATTCGATGAACGATGAGAAATCTAGTATCCTGGACAGGAAATCGCCACGGTCTCGAGTCAAGGCCTGGTAACCGAACAGCTATAGCATATAAATTGTAGAAAAATACCGATGCAATGATGTGGCTGCCACAACTCGAAGAAGGAAAATACAAAATTATTTCTTTTTTTTTTTTTATTCAAACTAAAAAATAAAAATTTTACTGCCAATAATATTCTGAACACGATTTTATTAATCAGAGAACTTCCTTCATGTCTGATCGGTTCGAATTCGATGGAGAACTTTGAACCAGCGAATGAAACGACAAAATTTTCAAAATTTGAATGATTCGCATAATATTTATTATTAATAATTTATTATTATCGATAATATAAATAATTAATCATAATTCTTTATGCATAAGGATAAAAGAAAAATTGAAATATCAAAAATCATATTGATTTGATAAAAATGTTTAAACAATAAACAATTATCGTATCAATGTCTTGAAAAAAATGAAATGAAGTTTCGCGCGTCATCGAAAATGAATAGAATTTTCAAGATCGAAATTACATTCGAGTGAAAAATATAGCGGCAGAATATGTGTTTAAAGATGTGAAGAAAACGGAATGGAACATCGTGCTTTAAGAGCTTGTCAGCAGCTGGAAAAAACGGCAAGTGTAAGCTCATCTTGGCGGGAATATTTTGTCACGTTTGCCCAAAGCTACTCGTTATCGAGACTGGAAGGAATATCGGACTCTCCGACGCATGGGGAAAAAAAAAAAAACAAAAAACCTATCGATTTCCCCGGCCAAGAGGTCGTACCGATTCAATCACCCTGCCGAGTCTATCACACTTTTTCTTCCAAGATAAGACGAATTTATTTTTGTTCACGCGACTCTGCTTGCTCCATTTGAAAATTTCCTTCCGGTCCAGTCGTTTTATCTTACATTTTTCTCATGATTATGCATCCTAACTGAGATCCATTATTAATCAACCGCACGATTCGATAACATTAAATTTTTTATTACAATATTTCTGCAGTTGAATCGCGAACCCGAAAACTTAAACGATAATAATTGCTTTGAAAAAACCGCGGTCGATTCAATCGGTTGTACGACTCGATGCTGCCCTTTTCCTTTTTAATCGTGTAATCAACCAGTGTCTCGTTGGTTTTCGTTTAAAGTACTTATCGACGAAACAGATGACTCACCTCACAATAAAAGCGGCAGCAACGTTTCGGACTTTTGGATATCGACAGAGAGCAATAATCGTTAATAAATTTCCAACGAGTCCAGTTATCATTATCATAATTGCAGCTACAGCTGCAAACGTCCGTAAAGGCTTCGGGAATCTGAATCAACAAAAGTTTCTATTACAATATCAATTTCATTAAATAACAGATTATTTAAAAAAATGATTTGAAAGAAACGATTATTATTTTGCGAGTTTTGGTCGTCGATGATCTGCAAAAATTTGACACGAAAGGCTCGTTTTTACAATTCAAAATAACAACTTATCGATGAGAAGATTTATTAAATAAAGGAACAAGTGATTACCGAATTCGTGATTAATTGAATCGACGAAATATTAATTTACATTCAATTTTATATGTTCACGATACAATTTATCGATTTTGTACACTCTCGTAATCATTCAATTTCATCGCGGAATGATTTTTCAACAATTACATATTCGCTAAGGTAATTCATCGTTTCGCTTATCATTTGGACACTAACCGTGAAATTTCGCCATGAGTAACTTCGCTGTAATTCGTTGAGTCCATGTGATGGGCGAGCCACATGGAAACATTTTCAATGTCCGATGACGATTCTGTCCGACTCATCTGCAATAATAACAATAACATACTAATAACAACCGAGAGGAAAAGATGATTTCACAGGTTTTAACGAGACGTGTACGCATGCGTACGTCGTTTAAACGCCAATTTCGTAAGCTTCGATGACTAATGAATCAAGGAAAACACGTGTTCGAATTAAGATTTAAAAATTTTCATAACTTCACGACATTGCGAAATGAACTCTTCCTCACGAAATTAAAAGACACGTATTTCGAAGAAGGGCGATTAGTATCCGGCATATAAATGGAGCAGGATATTGTGGCTGGAAGATAAAGGAACGAGAGTCATTCAGGAAAATCATATTGCCAAGCGTTTTTGTTCAACTACTTTTTCTACTGCTCCTTTTATACTTGTGTTTCTTTGGGTTTATGTCGAACGTTTGTCGAGCAACAATCTGCTTTTTGGCTGCAGGGCATTCAATTCTAGATGATTGTAGAAAAAAATGAAAAATCTTAATGCAACGTTTTACTATTAAGGAGTTTCGGTACAGGCTATAGCATGTTGCCATGCTAAACCATGTTAAAAACATAAAAAATTTCAAAAAGTTAAGAATTTTATAAAATTTGGTGAACATATTCGTTTAGTGCCAAATTTGACAATACAAATTTTTTCAGATTTTTCTTCTACACAGTTATCGAGTAATTGAAGACTAAAGTTCACGTGTATAAGGATAGAGTTTCCATATATATAGGTATACATTCCGGGCATAAGAAATCTGCTTCAATGCGTAATTACTCGATAACTAAGTAGAAGAAAATTTGGAAAAAATTTGTCTTTTCGTACTTGATGTTGAAGAATATAATCACCAAATGTGATCAATTTCTTAACTTCTGTAACCTCCTTAAGAAGTTTCGGTACAAAAGGCAAAATGTTAAGAAATTAATGAAATTTGGTGATAATGTTCTTCAACATCAAGTACGAAAACACAAATTTTTTCCAAATTTTCTTCTACTTAGTTATCGAGTAATTATGCATTAAAGCATATTTCTTATGCCCGAAGTGTATACCTATATATATGGAAACGCTATGCTTATACACGTGAACGTTAGTCTTCAATTACTGGATAACTGTGTAGAAGAAAAATCTGAAAAAAATTGTATTGTCAAATTTGGCACTAAAGAATATGTTCACCAAATTTTATAAAATTCTTAACATTTTGAAATTTTTTGTGTTTTTAACATGGTTTAGCATGGCAACATTGTATCGCCTGTACCGAAACTCCTTAAGTCAAAAACTATTTAGAATTTTTCGTACGAATTTTTGTTTCGGTACACTTCGTAATCGACAGAAACTTTGGAACTTGGTGGAGAGCAAAAAAAAAAAGTTGTTGGGAAAACTGAAAAATATCGACGCGAAACAAAATGTTTGTTCGAAATGGTATTCGGGAATTCATTTTGATTAAATTCACTCGAATATACGAAAAATTCGACGAACGAATTCTTCCACGAATTATCGAAAATCAATTTTTTCACGAATTTTTATGAAATAATTGCTTTTTTGGCTGGAACGAGCCAGAAGATTGGGATCTCTCTGTGCAGCGTGTAAAATACGTCGTTACAGTAATGTTATCCAGCATCGAAGCCCCCTCAGACCCACGGTACGACCGTATCCACCCCCATTTTGATCACCCTCATGTGTCAACCCCCATACATGTGAATACGGTGAAACCCCCTAAACGTTTTGTACAAAGCCAGGCATGAAAAAGGCCCTTTCGTCGTTCTCAGCGGAGCTCATCGAAAATAAACTTTGAGAGCTCGTTTACTTTGATGCTCGGATGCATTCGTCCGGGTCAGCATTCTTGTTAAATTCATGAAAATAAATAAGAAGTTAAGGATTCTTAGAGATTCGAGAGTTCGAAAATTTTCAAGCAAATAAAGAAAAAAAAAATTGTTTATTAAACGAGCTTCCACAGTTTTCATAGGTAGAATAATATTTTTTATTATTTCACGATTCAAGAGAATAAAGATTTCTGTTGAATAAGAAAAAAAACGATGCGAGAGTCCAGAATTTTTAATAGTTAATTTAAAAATTCTTGTAAATAACATCAAACGGCTATTCACCCACGAAAATTAATTTCGTTATCTCGGACGCTGGTTTCTTGACCGGAAGGACAAAAAAAAATTGGAGACCTCAATATACATTTACGTCGAAAGACCGGGATGGGCGCGTTAATTGAATGAGGGCGCCTCCTCGTTAACCAAGCATTATTCACAACCATGAGCAATCCAGTGTTGCTTGGAGCACAAATATTTATCAAAAAAAAAGAAAACTTTTCAGTCGTCGACTCTCTCCGAAGCATTGCTGAATTAACGACGATTTTTCTAAACGATAAATCAATGAAAAATCAGCTAAAAATCGTTCAACGCGACGAAGAATAAAATGAAAAAAAAATTATAACGGAAGAAAATCAGAATGAAATTGAAAGTTGATGTTTTTCACAAAAATGTACATTTTATTCGAAGAATCTTTTGGATTTCTGTACAAAAATGTAAATATTACTTTCTTCTTAGATTCCTTACTGTCGGAGTTTCGAGATTTTTCATTTCCTCTCGAAATGATCTTGTCCCTCCTCCTTCCTCGGTATCTACCAGACCGAACCATGAGGGTGCTGGATTTGGTAAACTAGGGTTAAACACCGGAGCATTAACCCCGATTGAGTCTAATTAAGGAAAATTAACGAACACCCGGTATCTCGTATAAAATGTGTGCGCGCATGTGTTTGAAGAGACACTTCGTGAGTTCGCTCCTTTTCTGTCGCAAAAAAAAAAAAAAGCAACGGTGTCGAGACTGTAATGGTAACAATAATAATTTGACGTTCATTCAAATTGTTTTTTTTTTTTATAGCTCAGGTATCGTTGATATTAAGGTTGTTATTTTTACATCGGAAGAGAGAGATTTCAATGAAACTTTGCCAGCAAAAAAAATATTACAGAAAAAAAAAAGTTTGCAAAATTCAAAGAGACATTTAAGTAGATGATTGAAAAGTTATCGATTAATCGATTAGCAGGTCTCTCATGGAATTATCTAAAGTATCGCGACGTCATGGCTCCAAAAAATAAATTTTGTATCAAAGTTACAGACACAATCGAACGAAAATTTGAGAATTGCTTCGTGAACAAGATATGTGCCAAGTTTCAAAAGGATTAGGTGACAGAATGATAGAAAAAAAAAATCAACGAAGCATGGAATTATGTTGATTTCGTGCCAAGTAAGTGAACCGACATGTTTTGCTTGGCGAAGATGATCAACCTACATGTATACACGAATGATTGTGTGGTTATGAGCTGTACGTGACAAAATTTTGACAAGATTTGTGTTATTTCAATTTGTTTTAAGCAACGTCATTATTGATTCTTTATAATCGATTCTTTTTTCGAAATTATAAATCTCATTTATTCGTCGTAACAACTGATGCCTTTTTTTTTCGTCACAAAAAAAAAATGGCAAATTATGATCAATTTTTTGATAGAGACGAGAGAAGTAACTGGTATACAAAGAGTTAAAAAGCGTTCTTAGAAACCGGGAGCTTTGCCGAGTAATTTCTCGACGAATGATACCAACAGGCCCCCCCCTCTCATATGTATACATGTAAATACTATAAAAACGTATACAGAGGCACAAATACGTAACCGAATGATTCTCGAGTTAATCGCATAGCTCGGCGAGAGAAAGAGAGAGGAGGCGAATGAGCAACTGAATCGGACAATAGTATAATACACGGTATAATACAAGCGCACCGGGAGTCGCGAGAATAGTGAGTCAAACTTGAGTCACGGTGAAAGTGTCGTTTATAGTGTGCATAAACCCGCGAAACACACACACACACACAGACACGGGCAAACAAAAGATCCGTGGATCCTCGAACCAGCTGTATACGTGACGTCACGATCGTACCTCGATAATGTTTTTCACTGTTTCTTTGTTTTTTGTTTTTTTTTTTTATTTTCATTTTTCTTTTTACTATTAAATACGAGCGCGTATTATGGACACGGAACGATCTATGGATCGAAGCTGCTTCGAGCCACGTGCGAGGTAAGCCGTGGGATGCATCATCGTCGCGTTCGTCATTCCTGAAACGAACGTCAAAAACATTCACTCGTACGTGGAATGCGGTTCTGCGTCGATCATCGATAATGGATTCGGCAAATCCAGATTTCAATGAGTCAAACTCACCTTCGATATTATTCATTCATAGGATAAGTACAAATACAAGAAATATGGCGAGTGTGATTTTCTTTCAGGATATTGTTTCCATTCAAATGTGCTCGAGGTACTGTTTGGACTTGAGGCAGGCTCGATGACTGTTCAAACTCCGTTTCGAATGACAACAATCCAACGAGCTCAATAGAAATTTTAAAATACCATCGGCTCGCCCGACGACTAACGAAATTATCGATGATTGATCCTGTTTTCCGATTTGTTAAGATTTGATGAAATCGTTGGGAAAACTATGTTGAGAAAAAAAATTTCTTTGATGATTCAACTCAATTGAGAAACGATTTTTTGGATTTCAGTTTCTTACTTTTCAATTTATCGATGAAGCGAATTTCTATATATATAGTAATTGCGCGCGAATAGTATTGTTGGGAGTTTCGATTAGGTCGGCGCTCGCTCCGTTAAAAATTCCCGAAACGTATTCCAATAAAAAAAAAATTGTTCTCGTCAATATCTCAAGCTTTTTCGTTCGTATCTCAATTCGATTATACATTCGAATTTTCTGTTTGATTCGTACGAAATTAAGAAAAAAAATCGAAAATCAAATAATAATATCGATTGAAACGAATTAATCATCCGAGAGCTACGTCGTGTCGACTTTCATTATTGTATTCGTTCGAATAACGAAAATGAAAGAAAGAAAAAAAAGCAGAATAAAAACTACCACTATGAAATAATCGAACAAAGGCCAAGTCTACAGGAAGTAAAAGATATTCAAGACTACCGGGGGATCGCATTCCCTGCATGCGGAACCCGGTTTCCGGTTTAACGCGCATTGTACTCATCCCACGATTTAAACGAGATGTATTTTTTGATCCGAGTGTAGAGCCCGCGATTATGTTCTTTGAATTCGATTGCATTTAGAATTTCAAGGGAACGCACGTATGCAAGCGTTTATGATTGATAAACGGTGCGTGATTTTTTTTTTTTTTTTAATGCCACCAAAGTCTGTGCACGATAATATCAACAAGGATAATATATTTATCGATTACTTTCGAGGATTGTAACAAAAGTAATAATAATAATTAGTCTACACCAATAAACTTTTTTTTTTTATCCATTTCATATCATTGAATACATTCAACCAAATTCAGTAACAACATCTTCAATATTTAGAAAATATCGCTCGTAGAATTTCTCTTGAAAAACTGGAGTGAATTTTTCAATTTATATTCTCGACTATTATCATCGTCAAATTTCCGGATCCCATTATCATGACATAAAAAAAAAACTGTCATGCTTCGATTTGGATTTAAGTCAAACAGACGAATCTAATCTACAACAAACATTTCAATGTCTGCATACATACACGTAGGGGAATACGAAGCTTCTAAATCCCTCTATTATTATACGTAACTCCTTTACATTTACATAGAGACGAGAGAATTCAATTTTTTCTTCTTCTCCATATCGATAAATCCCTTGAATCTACTCCCCGAATGTGTTTTTTTTTTTTTTTTTTATCTCAAACCGTAAGATTACATAAGTAGCACGAATAATTCTGATATCGTATTTTCCCTGTTACAATTATGTGGAAGTAAAATGAAGAAAATTTCTTGGCTCAAACTGCTCGAATTGTTATCATAAATAAAAAAAACTATCATAAAAATATTGTTGTAGCAATAAAGCGGAGTCGTAATCGTCGATTACAACAGAAAATTTCACAACTATTAAAAGTTTGGGAGAAATTCGATTCCCCCCTCCCCCTTTTTTTCTTTTATACCACCACGGAAGATGAATGGCTTCATAATTCGAAAACTGTGAGAGTTTCGAGGCAAAAAAAAAAAGGAAAACATGTGTAAATCGAAATTTTAAGTTTGTATATACGTTGAAATGTAAGTGTGTATACATTTATTTACGACTGTCACAGCAGTGGTCCTAAAATATGACACCGAGGCGAGCAAGTGCTCGTGAAAACTCTCGGCAACCCACGATGGTCGTTTTCAACCCTCGTACATTCGAATGTTTTTTTTTTTTTGTTGTTTCGAGCTCTCCGTGGTGCACGCGTTCGAATTTTTTTTTCTTCCAATTTACCGGTTTTCGCTGGTTTCTCTTTTCATTAAAAAAAAGTCGAAAATTTTATAACGATTGCATCTAGCAAGAGCAATTTTTATTGTTTCTTATTCATTCGTAAAGTTTATACTCGAACAATATTTTTCGTACCTTGAATTTGATCGTGTCTTCTTAGATTTTTTATCTTATGAAAATTTCCTTCGCTCGTTGATCGATGATTAAAATTTTTCGCGATATTGAGAGAGAAAAAAAATGTAGAGATGCCCGCGAAAAATAAATGTTTGCGGTGTCAAAAGTCCGGCAGATGGCTTTTCGACGAGCGTGGGAAATGATTCTCTTCAATGTTTTTTACACTCTTTCGTATATCTCTTCTTTACGAGTTTTTATACTTTGTTTTGTTGTCACTCGTGAAACACTCACAACGGACACTCATCTTCTTCCTTTTTCTTGTTTCAACCTTCTTTTTTTTTTTCAGACCAAAGGTTTCTCAAGTTTGCCGAACGGGGGGGACTTGACCCTTTTTGCACGCTTTCAAGAGCTTCGGAACACTCGACAACGTTTTATCGGTTTTATCTTTGAAATAATGTAACAGTAGTTTCGTAATAATTTTTCTTCTTCCTTTACCTCGGAATAGATTTTCTAACACTATTCAGCTTTCCTCGCATCTTTAACGCTCAAACACTTTTTTTGTTTATTTCGTTGCACTCTTAATACAGCTGTCAAATAATTTTTCATTGAAAAAAATTGAAAAAAAAACAAAAATAATAAATTTTTATTCTTCAATTTTTCCACGATAAACGAACTTTTAATGATAATTTTTTTGAACACTTTTTTCGCGCCTCATTCACGATGAAATTATTCAAATTTTATTTCACGCTGTTTTTACGAACCTTCGAATTTTGTAAAATCAAAAAAAATGACAGTTTCGAATAATTAATTTTAATTTCGTGATTAATTTTGCACAATTTAATTCACGATATCCGAAGCACATTCATGGGTACATGTTTATTCATATACGTATGAATATATTTACGTTTGTTTATGTCATGTTCATTGACGAGCTTAGGCCCGAGTCGAGAAACCGTCAAACTTGGCCTGTACGCGGCTCAAATGTCACCATCGCACTGCTTACATCGAGAATTCTGTCAAATCGTATAGCCAGCACAGCTCGTTCGTGCTCTCCGCTCCTGAGGCCATAAGAAATATGGTGGGGGGGATTCCCCGCGATGACAAATGCACCCACGTACGACACACACTCGTTCGACATTTCTCCGAGCCCACATAGTCATTCCTTCAGCTGGACGATGGTTTCTTCGTTCATTTTTTTCTCATTCTTCATTCATTTTTGTTTGTAATTTTTTCTGATTTTTTTTGGAATCCTTTTCGATCTTATTGAGATTCAATAAATTTTTCTAATTCTTCGGGGCTTTGCAACGTTTTTCAATCATTTTTTAAGATTATTTCGTCTCCTGTACTTTTACCGATTGCTTTTTTCAAATTTTCTCATTATTTTTTTTATCTAATTTTCTTAATAATTTGGAAAATTTCCTTGGAACGAGCAATTGTCAGAAAAATATTTTTATTCGCGAAATGAATTCGGAGTAATGTTTCAATGACGACATTTCAAGAGCATTAAAATGAGCTTTTCAAGAGAATGGGAAAGAAGGATCGTTCGAAAAGCGATGAAAAAACGATAAATCGTGGTAGAGTGAGGTCTTCTGCTAATATTTGGGATCGTTAAAAAAATTATCCTGATTGTGGGTCTCGGTGTAACGTTCGAATTACCCATTCTCGTAAGTTCGTTGCGTTTAACGCAACGTTAATGATTCACAGACTCTCGTGTTGCATGTATAGTCAACGATTATATAGCCAGGTGTTCCTTTCAACGAGATCTCGCAAAAAAATAAAAAAAAAAATAAAAAAAAATAAACTCGAGCTACCTCTCCACTTTGGGAAAATGACCGAGAAATTCTCTTGGCTCTCGAACACCTGGGGACACTCATGAAACTCTTCCATCTCCGGAGCAGTTCTTATTTCACCAATTTTCTACGATAATTCAACAGCGACACTTGGCTTACCTGCTTATATGGACGACAGGAGAAATACAACTTTCATTTTGTCTCATGGATCACCGTTCTTGAATAATAAAACACACATAAAATGAAACAGTTTTGAAGTAAATCGATTTACTACGATTCTCCGAGAAAAAAAAGCTCGTTTGGTGAAGTAATTTTTTCGATTGGCACGTGACAGTTGATCAGGAAATCAGAACTCTTTTCATGAATCTTTCGACAGGGAATGGAACTTGAAGGAATGAATTCGAAAATCAGTCACCGATCGACTTAAGAGTCATCGAGCTCACGTGACCAACTCAAAATCGACGGTGGCGCCTCTTATAGTAAAATATATCTATATATGGTACAAATATAGTCGCTGACACACGTCAGACGCCTCGTGTGTATTTTACCGGATTTTTCCGTGAGTTTTTATTGAAATCGCGATAAATAAATTTCGTAATGTGCAAGGAAGTGGCGTGAATCCGGCTCTGGTCTCTTCAGTTGTGGCGAATGTGTGTACAATTTGTAATAAAATAATTATTGTAACTGGCGAAAAAGCTGTCATGGCGCGAGTAAAGCGCCTTGTATTTTTGTTAATTTATTGTGTCGATAAGAGATATCAGATCTCCGAAAAGGGAGCTCAGCCGGAACCGGGTAATTAAACCGGATTTTTTGATATTTTTTACATTCGCGTAATCATAAAATTCGCGACGAAATCCGGTAGAATAGAATTTTAGTTTGCTTTTTTGCCACCTGTCGCTGCGTATGCCATCTTCGATGACTCTTAATAATCACATCAAATACGTAAGAGAGTGTCATTTCAAGGGGAATTGAAACATGAAGAAAATGACGATCGAATTTGATCCAAAGCTAACCAGACAAAAATCGACGAATCCATTATCATAAAAAGATGCGAACAAATTTCATTTTTTTTCTCAACTTTGTAGTTATAATTTATCTCGATTAATATCCAGTAACTCCGAAAATATCCCAAATTTTTTGCACTCGATAACGAAATGAAACGAGCGACTAAAACGTTGGAAATAACGTCAGGGTTTTGACATATTTTTTTCAAAATTCATATTCGAAAAAAATTATTTTCCGGATATTATTTTCCACCCTTGATGCATGAAAGAGATTGAAAGAAATTTTTCGTGCGACACCAATGACACGTACGAAGTATTTTTTTTTTTCTTGATCAACAAAAATAATTATAAATCATACGTGATTACCAATCCTAGGGTTAGAACGTTTGTGAATGAAACGGGTCGGGAATATGGGTCCTATGATATTTCGAGGATGCTTGATGATGATTTAGAGTGGCCATTGATGGGCAGAGTCCTCAAGGTTGCGAGTCACGTTGAATCGTGAATGGAGAATCGTGAATTATACTCAGCTCAATGTGAATCCTCGATGTAATATTATACCCGATGAAATGGAGCTTCCTAAGCTATTTTAGTTCGCGATACATCAATTCGGTACAGCGATCCCTTTAAAAATGTTTTTTTCATCGACGCTAATCACTCGCTGATTAGTTGCAGCTTATATTTTCAAACTTTTCATACGTTTTCCATACTTTTTTTTTTAATTTTAATTTTATTTTTTTCTCATAACATAATTCTCATCGAAAAAAATGGGACTCGTTACCGTATATTTTGTCTTTTTCATTCTGAGCTTTTGCCCACTTCCTCTGAAACGAAAACATCGGTAAAAGAGACATTATTTTTTTTTCTTTCTTTTATTCTTCAAAATATGCAAGCATTTTTCACAGTGGCCAGCTTGCAGCAACAATAACAACGAGACCCCATTGAAAGAGCCCTTCGCGGTCTCCAACTTCTACGTGTTTTTATTCCTCAACCCGTGTGTCTAGCCCCTCTGTATATAATAATACTACACCGGTAACAAAATGTAATTATTTTTAAAAAGGATGTAGGGGCAGACAATCCACGGCCCACATCCCAGAGCTCTTCCTATACCACGATATATATAGTAGTCACTGAGGTAGGAAAGAAAGAGAAAGAGATACAGAGAGGGAGAGAAAAAGAGATTGGTTGGCCCATATATACTCAGTTTTTACAACCTCCACTATATCTGTGTGAGTGAGAATACCCGTAAATGATAAATAGTACTGGTTCGGTGTACGACGGGGCAATGCGGGTCAGGTAAGAAAAAAATCGGTTTTTATCAGCTAAGAAACTCATGGCACACGATTCAATGATTAAGTGATAACGATTTATAGTTTGTTTTTATAGAAAACATAAAACGAAGATATTACGAATAAGCAGTTTATCGGAAAAAAAGAAAATAACAGGGAATGAAAATCGAAAATGCGAAAAATCATTTTATTTTGTTGTTCGAGGGAAAAAAAAATTTTGTAAATTTATTCACTGCTGTTGGTACAGTGATAATGGGGAGCGTATTTCAAATGTTTCAGTCATATTTTTCTGAATTATAGAATGCTACTGGACCATCGATTTGCTAAAGTCAAATGAGAATTAACGACAAAATTTTAACGTTTCCAATTTTTGATAGGATTTTGAGAAATTATTTTGGAATTCAGTCAATAAATCAATGGTTCCGAGTGTTTCGTGATGCTGATAATTTTGTGACGGTTGACTCGCATTACCCCGATTGGTTTTTGTTTTAACTTTAAAACAAAGGGACCGAATCCCCTTCGTTCTGCTTTGGTCAGCACCTTCTCTCTCTCTCTCTCCCTCTCTCAACAATCTTTCGATCATTTATTCTATACGCAGGTTGGATCAGAATGAATGACAGGAAGTATTCGTGTAACAAATTGATTTTTCATGGTAGGAAATCAATGCTCAAACGCTAGTAATTTATATTTTTTCCTCGATGCTCAAACACTTAGGTTATTTGGTAATTCAAACTCGTGGATAAAAATCATTGTTAATAAAAAATAATTCTTCTGTCCTTTTTCTTTTTATTTTATGAGACATTATTAAACACCAACGCAATTTTACCAGCCCACGACAATGAAGTCGCACAGATTCTCCGCGCGGCCGGGATTGGAAATTATGATTTGAAATATGAGATTCAGACCAGACGAATGACGATTCAAGTGAAACAAATGGGAATTCCTTGAGATTTTGTAATTGACATTATTTGCGAACTGAAAACAAATATCTGACACAACGAATATTCATTCGAGAAAATTTGTAAAAATTTTTTTCGAAAATATTCATCTTCTCAGATACGATACGATAATTGTCTTAAGGAATTTCGGTACAGGCGATACAATGTTGCCATGCTAAACCATGTTAAAAACACAAAAAATTTCAAAAAGTTTAGAATTTTATAAAATTTTGTCAACATATTCTTTAGTGACAAATTTGACAATACAAATTTTTTCAGATTTTTCTTCTACACAGTTATCGAGTAATTGAAGACTAAAGTTCACGTGTATAAGCATAGCGTTTCCATATATATAGGTATACACTTCGGGCATAAGAAATCTGCTTCAATGCATAATTACTCGATAACTAAGTAGAAGAAAATTTGGAAAAAATTTGTCTTTTCGTACTTGATGTTGAAGAACATTATCACCAAATTTCATTAATTTCTTAACATTTTGCCTTTTGTACCGAAACTCCTTAATGAAAAGACTTTTTATTTCAATACAGTTTGATTGTTTCGATGGTAAAAAAAACACGATTGTAGACGTTTTACCCAGATTCAAGACCACGTAGTTTCCGTGTCAGCTATGATATATTTGTTCATGCCGGCTGTCACCAACTTTTTCGAGATCAAGGCTGAGAATTGAAGGATTGTAAAACTTTGAACATATGTCTCGTCCATATGGAGAAGTTTCGGCCTGCGTCCGCTCTTCACGGCATCAGGATAAATTCTTCGTCGTCTTTTTATCGGTCCATCCTCTCGCATTTACATATACATACATTTTTTTCTTCGTTTATTTGTGTCTGTCTTGACTCTATTTTGAGATTTCGTATACGTATTAAACTGAAAACAGTCCTTTACGATTTCGTTCTCGAATATGAATTTTGATTAGATTATTAAAACGATCTCTTACACCTTCCTCTTTCGTCCACCATGATTTTAATGGTTTTATCATCCCTTCGAGACCTCTTGAAATCCCCTTCTGAATGCTTCAACATTTGAAAAAAATCTTTCTACAGGTTTTACCTTGGAAGATGAGCCCTTCGAATAATTTAAAAAAATTTCTCCATGACAGTAATTAATAGAGTTTCGAATATCTCCGAAAATTTCATTCCCTAAAATCAAAAATATTCTGGGAATTATAGCCTTTTTTTTTTGGATCTTGATTGCAGCAGCAAGTCTCGATAAAATTGTCGAATCTTCGTTTATTCGTTTATCTAACGAAGCAACAGTTCTCGGAGGCTTTGAAATTTCTTTTTTCTTTTTTTTAAACATTTTCGAAAAGGCCTCTTCGAGCTCGCAGTTGTTTGAATTATCAGTCGATTCGTTTACTGTGCAGAGCTGCGGAGCTTGCATCGAACAACATACAATTTCTTTTTTTTCTCTCTCTCTCTCTCTCTCTTCTTTAAAAAATATTATTTTTCAATATCATTTTTTATGGTTGTCTTAATTTTTTCTAAATTACTCGAAGGATCGACATCTATGATGAGGCCCCACTCATAACTGCTGTTTCTCCCATCGTGATGTCATCGACCGATGGTACAGTGTCGTAAATCATCATCGACCGAGCAAAAAGTCTCATAAAATTGCCACTTTCATCTCGGCAAGCGCAGCGATCGTTTGTTTTTTAAAAAACTGACGAAACAAATTTTTTGGCAAACAAAAACGATCGAATTCGAAATAAAAACTTTTGTATCTGATCTATAATTTTTTTTTCCCTTCCATCCTATTCCGTTATCACAGTTAACGAAGAAATCGTATCCTCGTACTGTTTCAAGAGGAATAATAATTCTGTCAGCCAATTCGTAAGATTTATTTCAGGAGGGAGTTAAACTTTCGGGCATTTTTAAAAACACTTTGAGAAGAGCATTCAAATACTTTTTATCGTCAAAAATTTTAACACAACGTTACTTTATTGACAATCGCGTGTATAATTCGTCGACGAGTTTCGTCACAATTTTCTCGCAGTCGTAAAAGATAGAACAAATAGAAAAGTAGAGAGAGAGAGAAAAGAAACGAACACGAATAAAAGTTCGAACGTATAGAAACTAGAAAAATCGAGATATGTGTATGAAGCATATTATTTATGATAGAGAACGGGGTGAATAGGGCTCGAACCAGAAGATCATAAATGTACGTTTAAAATGGAGGGTGGATGAAGAAAAAATATGCACCCTCATCCGTTACCAGCATTTTTTTTCTTTCTCTCTCTATCAGACTCTGCAAATTTCATCTCCAATGACGCGCGGAACGAATTCGATGTTTTGTGATACACGAATTTATTTCAACCGTTCCGTCAGCTCGAATCGACCTTTGACCTCGTATCAAAAAAATCAAGGCCTTAACAAATACATTTTTTTTATCGACTGCGAATACGCTTGTCATGGGAAAAATAAAAAATAAAAAATATCAGTTTGGAAAAAGTCAGTTTTGCTTGCCTCATCCCCACCGATGTGCGTGTCCATTCTCCCAATTTGATTGCCCCGGTCTTTATGAAACAAACTGAAAAAAAATTAGATACTTTGGCGCTTTAGTCACTCATCCTCAAAACTTTTTTTTCAGCCCGGTCGCAGGCCTCTAACTGCAGAGAGGTTCGATAGTACAATTTCCAGGGTCAAGGAACGCACCTGAGAGCTATTTCTGGAAAAAGATTAATCTGCAGAAAAAAAGCTGCGGGGTCGTCAGCCGATTTTAGAGAAACTTGCGATTGTCTTCATCGCGCGGGGACAAGAAAAACTAGGGGACGATGGATCCCTTTTATTTGGTAAATCAAAAGAGAAATTTCGCAAGTTTTTTTCTCACGTTCTTGCTGGACGATTGAAAACTTTTTATGGGATACTTCTAACTCACGAAGTATGAAGAACATTATTTGTCAAATATCCCATTCGAATAATCCTACAAAAGAAAAAAAAAACCTTTCGACCGTCTCGACAAAACTCACGAAACATGTTTTCCTAAGTTTATATAGACACTCGGCACACGTGCTCGTATAAAGCAAAGACTGTAATTTATCGTGAATAATATGTCATCAAACATACATTTGAAACGGGCCTCGACAAATACGCGCAGCGCGATTATATTTTTGTCCAGAGAAAAAGGTGTATCGAAATAACGCATGCGCTTTAAATTACTCGAGAGAAAGAGAGAAAACAAAGTCTCTCCGAGCTTTTGACTCTCGCGTGTCTCAGTTGCTTCGCGAAGCTCGCGCGGACCGCTACGAAACTCTCACGCTTACGTCGACGTCATTTTTTGTTACCAGCTTTTAAACCAATTTTTGCATTACTGGAGAAAACTTGCTTCATTTTTCCAAACTAATGTCTCCCGGGATAGAATAAACGCTGGAGTTGTCCGAATTTAACAAATTTAAAAAATTTATTCGTTTAGACAAAAAAAAATAAAAAATAAAAAACAAACAAACTGTGTGAAACATCATGATTAAGTTGAATAAATTCGGTCACATAGTCTTATTTATAATACAATAAATAAATAACGTAGATCAACGCTTTGTTTAAAATAAATTAAAAAAAAAAATTGCAATTATGTCGACTGAAAATAACGAATTAAAAGAATTGATTATTTTTTGTCCTGAAAGAACAGATTGAAAAAAAAAAGATCAATAATTCGATGAATCTTAAAATCGCATTAAAATGATATTAGAAAATCGAATAAACGAAATGAGAATGGCGCTGGATAATTGATAAAGAAAAAAAATAAATAAATATATTTTGAGCTAACGTCTCGTCGTCAAGATAGTTTATTTAGTTTGAAATTACAATTCGTGTCGCTTGGACGGCCGGCCGGTCGTTTGACTCCGTGAACAGGAGAACTCTTGTGATTTCGGGTGAGCTGTAAATCGTAACGATAAATTATGTCGCTTAATTGCTCGCCGCCTATGTCACCCCCGTTTTCGGCTTTCCGTGTCAAGCGCTCCCGAGAATTCGCACAATCCTAAATTACACGACCGCGAAATCTTCAAATTAACGAATTATCAGACGAATAATAAAAAATAAAAAAAACTATTCGCATACGAGACCAGAAAGACATTTCGGATTCGTTTTAAATTTTTGGGATCGAAATCATTTTACTTGATTTTTCAGCATTTGGAAATTTGAAAATTTTTCGAACGCGTTGGATGGCAAATAAAGATGATAAGCTCAACGAAATTTCATTCAAAGAGTTCGAGCTATTTGTTTAAAAATACTGAAAATTCATTTCGATAGCGTCTGAGTCTAAATTACATTATTTACAAAAAAAAAAACAAAGATGTTTACAATGATTCGAAAACTGTTGATTTTTCGTACTGGAAATGTTGAAAAATAATTAAAAAAGAAAACCGTAATCCGGACGTTTGTCGACTATCGAAAGAAAATCGAATAGTTAGCGAAGTGGGTGAGAAAGCAGAATCTTCGTGAGTGAACAAAAAGTTCTATATCTTCTTCGTGATGTTGAAGTTTGTTCGAAGAATCGTGCAAAAAAAAAGGGTCAATAAAGAAAACGAGCGAGGTCATACAGTGAACTTGGACGGAGTGGCGAAATGTGAGAAATGAATGGAACTTCTGGTAATCGTTGAATCAAATTTTTTCGGGCCAATTTTTATTGCCTGAAAATTCTTTATATTCTTCCTTCACTCTCGATGAAGGTGAGGAGATTTTTTTGTTTTTTTTTTTTTTTCAGCATTAAAACTGCTGCTACTGCCACTTTTTTTCTCTATAATTATTGTAATATTATTCACACCAATACGAAAGTAATTTTCACACCAAAAATTCATTGCAGAATAATTTGTAATAAATTTTTAAAAAATAAAATAAAAATAACAATTTTCATTGAAATAATCAATGAAGTTTAGAAATGCCATGGCTTTCGTACAGATAGCTTTGTTGCACCACCGTTTATAGATCGATAAATTTGAAATTTTCTACCGGGGTAAATACAGCTATAAGAAAATAAGTTTATGGGTTCGGACACCTGGTAGAACAGGGAGAACGATAAAAGACGTAACAAGAGCGTTGAGGTCTCCGCGGTTTTCCCAGGGGTCGATATATCCTCTGTTCCGATACGAAAGCAGCGAATTTATAGACGCGGTATTGGTGCCAGTAAACTCAGAGATCCAAACAACGTAAAGGGTGTGCTGAAAATCGTTTAACAATCGTGGAACCATGGCGATGGAGAGTGTTGATAAGATATTTATTGACTGGCATGAGAAGTTACGTTTCGTCGATGATCCATCGTTGAAGAATGGCTCAAGACTTTCATCTATGATTTTTTCATTTCGTGATTCTGAAGACTTTTTTATTCAATTTACTTTCTCCGTTTTTTTTTTTCTTTCTTTTTTAGATGTTGGAATATTGGATGGCGAACAACGGGAGTGCCAGTAACGCCAGCGAACCCGAGCTCAAGGTAGTCCTCGGAGCTTCAACCTCGACCATACTATTCGTCGGATATCCACCCTGGCTTTTGTACTTCGCTGCAGGTTGCTGCGTCCTTTTCATGCTCATCGGGATACCCGGAAATCTTATTACGGTCGCTGCTCTATTTCGAACGAAGAAGGTAATTTTTTTTCTGTTTCCAAGATAATTAAAAAAAAAAAAAAAGAAAAGAAAAGATCGAAACTCGATGATCTTCGATGTTGTTTTTCGTTGCTTCATTGATCCGTCAAATTTTTTTTTTTTTCATTCTTCACGATTCACCCCGATCATTCGTAAGCTCGATACCGATTGAAAATCATTGGTGTAACACGAGAAAATTCGTTATCGTGTAATAAATTGTCAAAAAAAAAAAAAGAAAAATAAAACAAAGAAAAAGATGAAAATTGAAGTAGAACGATGGCGATGGTTGCCCGCGTCCGGTGGTAGCTATGCATGGCGACTTCCCGAATTGAGGAGTCACGGGTACACTGGTCGGTTGGGTGACCGCTCAGGCATCCACCGGGCATCAAACTTTGAGTAGAGAGCAGTCTTTTGAGAGTTCCACGGTTTCTACAGTTTCCTTTGGCCCTCGCGAATATTCGATAGACTGGTGGATTACGAGAGAGCAGTTGTGGGTGGACAAAATGAAAAAAAAAAAAATTGAAAATTTTCGTTACAGAAATAGAAATAGAAAATTTTTACAGTGCAAAATACAAACTTCCACGAAAATGAAATCAAATTTTCTGTAAATATACGAGAGATTCGATTATTTTATTATTTATTTCTGTAACGATAATTTTTACCTCTTAATTCTCTTCGTGCGAGGATCACTCTGGAGGATCTCGCTGGAGCACAGGAACAAGAACAATAAAGCGGGATAAAAAGTGAGATTCGAGTGAGGTAGAGACGCGGGTTCTTTAAAATGAGAAAAGATAAATAAAAACATTAAAAATTATGATGCACAATCGGAATAAAGTGTCAACGTAATAGCAATAATAAAAATAAACAATAATAACGGATGAAGCAGAGCGTCAAATTAATTACATAGGGAAGCCTCGCGACTCGGTTTCGTCTACAAGGGAGCAAGGAACGAGACGACGAAATTGTTCGCGTTATCATCACAGACAGTCTTGTGGGAGAGATCGCGTTGTCTCGCGAACGAGTGTTTTTTTTTTTTTTTTTCCCTCCGGAATTTCCTAATTTCGTAATGGGCGATTCGCACCGAGTGCCGAGGGCGGCTTAAAAAAGTAAAGCTCTCTCCGCAAACTTCTGCAATAACTGTCGTTCGTTCCGATAAAAAAAAAAAACGCCTATTCGAAGACACATTTTTGATACTTTTGTTGACTTCAACTTTTCAAAGTTTATACTTTGTTATTTTTATTTTTTGATTCCATTCATTGAGAAACTTGTTTTTTTTTTTTCAGAGAAATATATTCTTACGATCATTGGAAGATCCAATAGTATTTTCTACATCAACGATTTTTTCTGTTTACTCGAAATGCACATTTTCGTTCACTTTTTGTTTTTCGTGCTGTCAAACAATTTATAAAAAAAAAGAAATCTCTCGCATTCTCATTCTTATGGAGCAATGAAATAATTTTCATTTATTCAAATAGCCTCTTTGTCGGTTGACACGCGATATGCAACGTAATGGAGATATGCGAAACACGAGAAACGCATTGCATAACACAATTAGCATAAAACATAAAATGCATAACATCGTGCAAAGCGAACTTCAAAGCGCCATCTGTAGAGAATATGAATATAGCCGCACTTTGCTACAAATCATTTATGTTTACATGGAATATGCAGCGAACGTCAGAGAATTTTTTCTCCCCGCTACTTAGCCTTGTATGACCTCTAATCTGCGTATATTACACTCTCCGAGATTTAATTACCAAAATTCTCGCGATGAGAGATCAAAGACTTAAAATATACAGGTAAAGAAAGAAAAAAAGGCAGAAAAAAGTATCGAAATTCGAATCAATGAAAAATCGCAGATCTGTAACGAGAAAATTTTTCGTTCGATAAAATCTCTGTAGATAAACTAAATCATTTTTTCTTCGCGAAAAAGATTATTTTTTTGAAAGATCTCAGTGCAGCAGCCTCCGAGCGACTCGATCACTTTTTCGGTACATTATTCAATGTGTCTGGGCGGGTTTCAGGATAGAAATGATTTTCTGCGAAAGCGTTGTTCGATCGAGGTAGAATTACTGCGCTGAGATCAGCGGGAGTCCGGATAATCGATGAGTGAATAGTAAGAAAAACAGTTTACAGCGAGTTGAAATTTGTGAAATGAATTCTGAAAGAACGAGTGAATAATCGGTTAAAAATTTTCATACCGAGACACTTTTGTTAGTTTCGAAAATTAAAGTTTCGACTGTCTTTTTAGCTTGCAGCATTTATGCGTGATGAAGATGCTCGACGATTGTTACAAACTCAAAAGAGCTCTCGGGAGTTTTGAGATATTCCAGGAATCGTTCGGACGGACTCGGTGTGTCTATTGCTGGAGATGAAAATAAGGGAAGCTGAGCGTTCGAGTCGATGTTTCCTCTGAATGAGCTCAGCTGTGAGAATGAGAGAGAAGGCCAAGTGGGAGAGCGAGTGAATGTAAGAGTAGGGATCGCTGGGAGGGAGGAGGAGGAGAGAGGAAGAGGAAAGAGAGCAAAAGAGAGAGAGAGGAGCAAGAAAATAACACAGTGGCTCAGTTTTCTCGACTCGAGTTTGAGCTTAAAACCCTTAACTACTATGAGCTCAGACCTCAAACTCCTAACCTCTATTTTCCACCACGAATTTTGCGGCGTACATCAAAACGCCCACGTACACGAAATTCATGTAGGTACGTCTGTACGTGAGTATTTCTTCGCTCTCAGCAACCTGTACTCCTCGCTTCAATCTTACTTCCCCCCCCCCCCCCTTCGCCGTACTCCCGGTCCAACGTTATTTGCGCGAGAGTTTATGCTCGGAGATTTACACCCAGGTGGTTATAAGCTCGTCCTCCTCTTTTCCCGTTCAAGGGGGAGCGGATTTCCGCGTTGTGTTCTAATCATCCCTTCGGCTTATTATCTGACAAAAAAAAAATTTCTTCCGTACTAATGAGGAGTAAATAAAAAATAATGAGACGAGTATTCCAAGTATATTAATTCATACCTTGCTATTGTCTCTAACAGATAATGGAACGTTTCGTCGTTATATGAGTGAAATCTCGCTCGTTCGATTGAAAGAACCAACGTGTAGCTATCGCTGCGTAACGGTGAATGTGCAGCTGTTAGAATCTCGCAACAAAAAAAAAAAATGCATCGCCAGCAACTTCGGAACGTGTATGCTTCCCCTGCTCTGCGATTTTTTTTGGAAAATATACGAATCCAGAGTCGCGACCGCGACTTAACCCTTTAACGGCCACACCTATTTCTGAACGGCTTAAAATTATTTCCTCTGGTAGTATAGCTGAAAAAGGGTTGACCATAAATGTTCAACCATAATTTTATCGATAAGGGCCTGGGAAATGGTGTTTTCGAACTGTAGAAAATTTCCTGCATGGACGGTTTTACACTCTTAGTTCGAACTATTATTCCAATTCAATCACGAATCTTCAAAGCCTAGTGTGTCTAGTCAAGCTTCGTTTATCCAATTCCATCGGAAAATATTTCGAGAATGTCCATTTTCTTACTTTTTTTAACGAAAACGGACAGCAGATGCCAAGCATCGTATATTTTCATGGCAACATTATCGCTATATTGAAATAATTCATATGTTTACGTTTGAATTTCAAGCTATTCTGGCACCTGGAGCTCTAATCTAGCATGGATTGATAGTACTGCAAACTAATTTGTCCGCTATATAACGTCTTCATGTTTTTACAGGCGGGGTAAAAGTAGACGTAGCAAATTTGCTACAATGGCAGTTAAAGGGTTCAAACGAATAGAGTATTTATTTTTGAATAAGTAATTGAAATACTTTTATATACGGATGTCGAGACGAGTCGCTGTAGGAGCTTTTACAGCAGGCAAAAATTGAAAAAAAAAAAAAAAAAAAAAAAAAAAACAAAATTCAATTATTGTTGCGTGAAACTCTTAATCTATAGAAAAATTTTTTGTTGATGAATTTCGAAATTTTTATATATTTAATGACTTTTTGTTGAGACTTAGTTTTTGATTACTCCGAATTTCGCGTTTCGATCAACATATAGTTGAATTTAGCCGATGGATCTTGGTCCAGCCAATCAATCAACTCCGGGTCATTGTCCCAAAAGATTAAGTCAAAGACAAAAAAGTGGCATCGAGGGAAGGTCAGATAGCGTTGAAGCTCGACTGTAAGGTCAGGAAATAACGGTTGATCCATTATCGAAGATTCCGCTTTGTTTCTTAAAGTTTCAATTAACCTGGGATGAGCGATCGCAGCAAAAGAAGAAAATGAAATACAAAAGTTGTTTCGAATGAAAAGAGAACAAAATCTTATTATCCTGGTTGCCGACGATCAATCACGGTTTCCGTCCACCGTAATGTAGCCTCTGGAACTTGATTATCATCCGAGGAGATGGCATCGCGCGGTAGGATATCCGAGATCCATTCGATGCTGGGGGATTTCCGGCTCTCTCGTGGGCGACGACATGAAAGGGATTACGAATCGGAGATGCGAGCAAATTTTTTGTTTTTCGATAAAATCCTAACGTCTCAGCGTCACTTCTGATCCAATTTACAAAATAAAAAGGCTTCACATTGAAAATATCATGGGATTAAATTGTCCGGGAATTTGGGTGCGAGATTTAGTTGAAATTTTCATGAATGAAAAAGAGAGCCGAAAGTCTATCGAAAACTAGGACAGAATGAAATTACTCAAAGCTACTAAGGCGGTCAAAAGTTATCAGCGTTTCCAGTAAAAACGTAATACCCTGGATGTACCTTCGTCACGAGGCTTGGTATAAAAGCTCCAGAGATTTTATTACAACAAGCTCTAATATGGGAGACCTTAGGCTATACGGGGTCATAATTCTTCCGGTTCACGTAGCGAGCAGGAAGCTTTCTGCTTTCAACGTACTTCGTACTCTTTCGTGACTCCCTTTTTACTGAGTTTTGTTTTTATTTTGTTTTTTTCTTCATGCAAGAAAATAATGAAGAAATGAATAACCACTGTGTTAGGTAGACGTTGATCGATATATGTTTCATCTCTTCAGGTTTCTACAACGGTCCGAGAGTCAGAATGAACCGAGACATTAAAGAGTCCGAACGTTTGTTACGCGATAGACTTTTTACTCCGTAATTTACTTTCGTGACTTCAGCTGGATCGTTTTTTTTCGTTGGTTTCCCCTGCGATCGTTTTTTTTTTTTTTGGAAGATTGATGACCCACGTGTTATTAATGTCGCGGCTATTGAGCACTCGAATAAACAGTAAACCATTTTTCTTCTCGGGAATAATGACGGACAACGGGGTGCAGCTGGGTAGGGAGGATCGATGCCGGAAAAGTTATTTCTTCATTGGTTAACTTTTCGTTTTATTTGAACAAAAGAATTTGAACCAATCAGGAAATATATTGTGATTCCATGCGGAATTTCTGATCAACTATGAGATACGTGGCCAGGGCTTTCCCTCTGGTTTTGCTTCGCGTTTTTTTTTTTCTTTCGTTTACCATATGGAAAGTGGAAAACACCAGAAGAGCCAGTCGATATATGCGTAGAAAATAAACTAGCTCTCGGTCAATTGAACTCCAGCGCTGAAGGGACCACTGTAGGTCTAACATTCTGGACACAATTTATGAATGCCTGGAATATGGCATACGATCTAAGTAATATGAGCCGGTTGAGCTTGAGCTCAAGGTTTCTATGAAATTCACCAAAAAAATTGATATCAAGATGGAGGAAACAGGGCTGCTGGAACTAAATTTCATCATCGAAGTCTTGAGTGGTCATCGGGTAATGAAGCTTCGGTGTATTCCTGCTTACATTATTCATGTAGAAACGAGTCTTAGTCCGTCTGATATGCCAGAAGCTGAAGCTACTCAGCCTGATTGTAAGAATCATTCGTCAGAAGCTGCATCTACTCAGGCTGATAATCCAGACAGACTCCAGTTGATCTTAGAATCATTGGATGTTGAGCTGGCAACAGGTTAGCTTGATCATAGGGGACCTGGACTGGGATTGAATTCTTGAAAATGTTTTCTCTGTATATGGACTCAGGTAATTTTGTTCCACTTTGTTTTCAATGGTTATACGATGATATTCATATTTACCTTGATCTTAGAAGAATAGGCAAGAAATTGTGATGCAAGGATTCCAGTGTGCTTGGGTTGGTGATGCACGGGTTGCTTAAAGGGTCGGAAAAGTTTCATTCGGACGGGGGAAGCTACCGAAGGAGTCGAACTGTTGCGATTATTATCTACGACGGCGACTTGGACCGTGGCGTTGAAAAGGACGATATAGGAGCATTAAACGAATCGTTAAACTCGACGTAAGAGACGCCACTGGAATGTCGTTGACCCATTTAATTGCGCGGAAGTATTCGTTTGGGAATTGCGAAAAAATATCCATGGATAAGTGAGTCATGAAAATACGTTTATTGGAAAAACTTGAATAATAAAGCCAGCAGGAACGAGTTCCTGATTCAAATGGTCGAGAATTTTATTTTTATTTTTTATTTTCATGTCTTCCCTGATTCATGCCACAATAAGGAAACGTTTGTGAAAGGATTATCCTGAATAATAGCTGATTTATAAAAGCGACTCTAATATGATATTAAGAACGTTAATGAGGGGGACGACGGAAGTATCACATTCGGGCTTTATACGCCTACGTTTCAGGAACGGACCTAAAGTAATTAATGAAAATAGTCACGTTTCACAAGCTCATCCCATTATTCCGGATCCCCGCACGTACCAATGAATTAATGAATTTGTGATTCCTTTTATCGGGAAGGAACGATGAAATTCTCGGGCTTCCAAGACTCCTGGCATACGCTGCGCTCTTTACCTTCATTTCGTTTTCGCGTTCGATCTAATTTCACCATTCCCAATCATCCCCGATTGGAGGACGATTCTTCGCGTGCTATTTCATCGTCTCATTTGCATTTAGCTGGTTCCTCTGTTCTCTCTACATTCGGCCTTTCATTTCATCGATATGTCTTGTCCTGTGATATTTTCGCATCAATCCGCATCGCTACGAAATTTTTATCTTACTATCGCAAAATTTCTCTTTCTTTTTCTCCTCTACTTTTCTCCACTTTACTTTATATTCCGCCTCCCGAAATATCTTTTTTTCTCGTTCCAAAATAAATATGGCAAAGGACCAAAAGCCCTTTTGCTTATGAAACGTCGTATTATCCTACGACAATCAGACAGTTCATGAATGCAAAGATCCCGAAGAAAATAAGAGGGAAATAACGATATACGGGAGAAGAAAAAATGAAAGTGGAACAAAGACGTGCTCGAACAAACATCAACGGAGAGAAAAAAAAAAAAAAAACTGTTATCGAAATAAATAGAAAGATTTTCAGTTCAATTTCATTCCCACAGTGGGCTGTTGTCCTGGGATCTGTGTCCGTATACTTACCACGAATATATTTTTGTAGAAAAAAGAAACAAACATGTTTCTTCTATTATTATGCTTTGCGTGAGACAGAGATGGCAATGACTTTGTTCATTATGCCCGAGGTTACGACCGGAGATGCAGAAAGAGAAAATACAAAGGTATAACGATGCTCGATCCCATGGAGCATGAACACTCCGAACGAAGGATTTCGACCAACAATTTCGAGTACTTCGTTGAGCTAGTAATGACTGACATCTATAGAAAAATGAGGGATGAAAATGACCGAAACAATAAACCGAACACAGCCGAAGGGCAAGATTCTAAAATAAATTCTACGAAAAATATCACAAAAACAACGTTGAAAAGTCAATTGAATGAATGCTTCCATTCGATAGAGAAGAGGACGAATATTCCTTGACCTCAGTACTTTTTTTTCATCCCTGCTGAGTTTTTTTTCGCACTTTTTCTTTCCCTCGCCCTACGAGTTTTTCCCTCAAGCATCCGATATTGTCTGAAATAAAAAATAAAAGTTGCTCCAACGTCGTTGAAATTCTTCGCAAGCATGCACTTTTGTTTTCACAGGAAATCTAATTTGAGTGCGGCACTCCTTATCGTAATCGATTGAAATTGGCATGATGAGAGTACAAGTTTTTTGTTTGTTTGTTCGTTTAATACACGCACAAAGTCGCCAGTAAATAGCCTCAAGTGTGTGAATTGCGAAAGAAATGAAATTATTTAATTAATTAAAGGTGGCATATGAGCGCTCGTGCGAAACGCGACGTCCAGTGTGAACGCGCGGCGGTGAAAGAATCGTGTTACGGTTAGTAGAGCGGGGCGAGAAGGGCGGAAATTGCAATGGATATCACCAAGAGCATAATCGCGTCACAGGGGGTTGGGTTTCTAACGTTTCACGTAATTCCGGACATGCTAAGCGAACTCCACCGACCTGAATCAAGCCAACAAAGGCTTTTAATTATCCTGTTGCAGCAGCTTCGACGAGCTGCTAGCAAATTTTCTTACATAATTAAACGTTGCCATTTGTTTTCTTGTTTTATTGCTAATTTTCTTTGTTTCATTTTTCAATGATCAACATTTTCTGCTTAACAGACGTTTATCACGACTATTACATCTCTAACGATCAGTCAATCTTTCAAATTGACGTTCAATCCCATTGCCACGTTTCTTCATGATCTTTCGACTCAATTTTCAAGGAATCAAACCGGATTTTACTGAAAAATTATGCATTTTTCCGATGGATTTCTAGTGTTTTTTTTAATTTTTTATTATCCAAAACTTTTTCTTGCTGATCTCGTTCAAGGTAGCACTGTAGAATCCGAGCAGATAATATCGTAACCCCGTCGAGGCAGGACCCAAGACTGGGTGCTTGTCAAGTTCATGAATTATTACGTTCATGACGTTCCCCAGGTTTGGTGTTCGTTGTAAATCCGTTAGTGCGTCGTAGAAGAGTAGTCCGAGTGCAAAAGATTACGGTCGTCATCCCCGATGACTTAATACGGAGAAACTGATGCTGGCCGTGAGAGAATTTGTGTTTCAAGTTCATAGAGCCACGTCGGTGACTCTGGACGAAGAATTTCATTCGAATGAGCACATAGATGGTGACTTTCCCTGTTCAGGGAAAAAGCGAAAAGATGATCGAAGTGTCGAATCGACATAAAAACCTATTTCGCAGAAAATCAACTTCTATTGAACCCTCGGAAAAAGTTGGTTCCAAGCTCCGTTACCATGATACAGAATCCTTGGTAGAAAAAAAAGAAAGAAAAAAGAAATCTGACCAAGCGAAGTGCTACCGTTGAGCACGCAATTTTATAGGGTTTAGGTTGGCTATAGATTGTAACTTTTATACCTGTGATGCTGTTGACCCAGATGCACGAGTGCGGGATCATCGTTAAATTTAAATGTATTTCGGAGCAGTAAAAGTTCCGACACAGTGTGAAATTAAGCCAGGTCGAACGCGCTTTCTTCGATTTATTGCGGTGAAAAAGCCAACCGAATCTAGATTCACCACCTCCTGGCTGTTGAATTACAACTGTGAAATAATTGACGCAACGAACATCCAGTTAGGAGGTTACGAGCTCGATAGTGGCGACTCGAATCCTTGCGACTGTATCTGTTGGTACCACGATCTCGACGACCCTTTTGATGCTGATCCGCCCCCGTCGATGAAAAATACTTCGGATCTTAAATGACCTAACGTGACAGAGCAGACGACACTTGAGTTTATCTTACTCGTTAAGTGGACACTGGCACGGAAACTGGAGGATCGAACTCGCTGGACCTTGTATGACATCTGAAAGCTGAGGGACGAGTTCGTTTGCACTGATTTCGTCCAATCCTGGCTCTTCCGGATCAATCTGAAATCATCTCAGTCTCATAGATTGACCGGATCGACTGTAACCCGGTCGAAGTAATCTAGACCATCGGGATAATCAGTGGGAACTCATATTTAGCAATCTCGTCTAAATCTCTAATCAAAATTTGCAGTTCTCGTAAGGATGAACGCAGGCCACGTTTGCCACGAAGATCTGGGCTTCATTTCCATATGATTATGTTGCATTTCTGTTTCCCAGGGCTTCGTTTTCAGAGATCAGTTTCATGAGTTTTCTCTCTACGAGCAGTAAGTAGCCTGCAATAACAAAACTTGTATGCGCCTCGGGATTCGCTATCAAATGCAGCAGGATGGTATCTATCGGTGTTGCGCGCAGGAAGCTTAAAGGGAACTCGTTTCCTTTCAGTATAAACCTTACATCAGTTTGTACATTTAAAGCGCATTTGACCCGGTTCGAGTTAAGGGTTACCGGTTAAGGAAGAACGAAAAGGAAAACCTCAGCGAACTCGAAGAAAGTTTTCTTGAGATGTGGTTAAGCGAGTTCGCCAATGAAATCAAAGTTCTCGAATTTTATTTCTCCGTGTACGGGCAATCGCCTTTTTGACTATGTTAAGGAGTTTCGGTACAAAAGGCATAATGTTAAAAAATTAATCAAATTTGGTGATAATGTTATTCAACATCAAGTACGAAAACACAAATTTCTTCAAAATTTTCTTCTACTTAGTTATCGAGTAATTATGCATTAAAGCAGATTTCTTATGCCCGAAGTGTATACCTATATATATGGAAACGCTATGCTTATACACGTGAACTTTAGTCTTCAATTACTCGATAACTGTGTAGAAGAAAAATCTGAAAAAATTTGTATCGTCAAATTTGGCACTAAAGAATATGTTCACCAAATTTTATAAAATTCTTAACTTTTTGAAATTTTTTGTGTTTACCCTGACGAATCAGCGAGTCCCAAAAAAATTCTAAAAAAGTTCCAATTTTGACTCGGGACTTAAGTGGACAAGTAAGACCCAAAATAAGTCCCAAAAAAATTCGAAAAAGTTCCAATTTTGACTCGGGACTCAAGTGGACAAGTAAGACCCAAAATAAGTCCCTAATAGGACTTTTTTCTGTGACGTCATGAATCCCAAATCAGGAGTCAGAGTCCCAAACAGGGTATTTTTTTGCGACTGACCTCAGACAAAATTCCCGTCTCGCACCGAGTGAGAGGAAAAAAGTCCCATTTGGGACTCACAAGTGAGCCCTACCTATCCACTAAAGTCCCAATTGGGACTTTTTTCGGGACTTTTTCCAGAGACTTGCTGATCCGCCAGGGAATTTTAACATGGTTTAGCATGGCAACATTGTATAGCCTGTACCGAAACCCCTTAAGCCTGCTTAGAAAATAAAAATATCCTTATGCAGGTAGTTGAACAAATGCGTGAAGCTTTGAGTTCAAATAATTGAAATTACTTTGAGAAACCGTAAATAATTCATGTCCCATATCTTCGAGTTTTTCTTGCCACTGGCCATTGGTGCCAGATTTATAGTAGCAAACTGACCCACTGATCGGCAGGATTCTGGACAAACGGTCATTTTCCACGTGACATTTGATTCCACAGAGATGTCTCTAGAACGCTTCGACGTTACGAAAGCGTTTTTCAATTTTTCCGCAATGTTATTGATTCTGTTCTGTAAACAGGAACGAGAGAAAGAGAGGAAGGGAAGGGAGGATCGTAGTAGCTCGTAACTGTTTTGGTGCCGGCTATCACCGGAATAAGATGTGAGAAAAAGGGTGACAAGCGCGGGGGATAAATAGAGTTGGAGTGGTACTTTCGTAGACTCGATCGCATCCAAGCACGTTGTATTTTTCTCCTCTTTTCCGGGGCCATCCGATGCAGGATCGCGATTTAAGAGCATTCACCGCTTGAATTTTATCGATAAATCCGCGCAACCCTTGCCAAGCGATGCGATACCATATTCTCCGGGGAATCAAAAAACAAAATAAGAACACATTGTAAAAACAACATTGCCGTAAACTAAACAGAATGAATAACATTATTATTTTTTTTCTTATTATGAATGACACTAAAACAGGTTTACTCGAGATCCTAAAATTTTTTATCAGGCTGCGCAGGATTGGAATTTATTTTAAAAACATATTGAAACTGGTCCTCGAAGGGCCAGGTGCCTCGAAAGCCTTTTTTGTGGACATTTTCCAAAATTTTAATTTTTTCGAAAGTAAAGTCGTCTGGTCTCCCACAATTCAATCATTCGACTCCATATTTTCGAGACTCGTCGCCATCACTGCATTGAAATAAAAAAAAAAAAAAGAGTTTTATTCGGACATAAAAGGAGCACTTTCAATGATGATTAATGAATTTTAAAGCATTTTTCTTACAGAAATATGCGTTACGATGAAGATAAATGGATGCAATTACCTCGTCGATATCTTCGTTAGTAAAGGCCGTTAAAATATTGTTGGAATTTTCAGAATCATAAATTTTGGCTCTAAAGAGAATTGACGGTTTGAAGGAAGAGAGATAAAATTGTAAAAAAATGTCTATAAAATCTCCTTTCAACAGGTAAACTAAGAGATATAAAACGTTTCTGGAAAAATAAATAAATGATCAGGATCACAGACTGGATGATCTGAGATGGAATGCTCCATATATAGTATACGAGTACGCGTCATTTCCGGTTATATTTTACGATGTCCCAGAATGAAGGATATTCCGTCGTTGACCTAGTACTGTCCTCTGTTGGAACTCTCTCGGGAAATCATTAAGCTCATGCATCTCATTGCACACGGCTAATAAACTCTTCCATCACACCCCCACGATAAAATACATTCTGCTATATACTTACATCTTCTTTTGTTTTTTTACCAACGTCAAAAAAAATAAAAAAAATTAAAAAAAAAATAAAAATCTTCATCTCCACGAAGCTGAGAAACGCGACGGCTGTCTTCATCATGAACCTTTCGGTCTCCGATCTCATGTTTTGCTGCTTCAACTTACCACTCGCAACATCTACTTTTTGGCAAAGTTCCTGGATGCATGGACCACTTCTCTGTCGTTTGTTTCCGCTCCTGCGTTATGGGCTTGTCGCCGTCAGCCTCTTCACTGTTCTCGCTATCACTATCAATCGTTACGTCATGATTGGACATCCCAGACTTTATCCAAAGTAAGTTTTCTCTGCCCTTCGATTATGACTTTTTTCTATTCAGTTCTGTCAGATCCTTTTCGTCATAGTTTTTGTTCTTATTTTTGTTTTTTTGCAACGATTCTGGTCCTCGTGACGTTTTTAGTTGTCAAACGTTTGCATCAGTCGTGACATTCTTCGTATTTACTTTCATTAAGGAGTTTCGGTACAGACAATACAATGTTGCCATGCTAAACCATATTAAAAACACAAAAAATTTCAAAAAGTTAAGAATTTTATAAAATTTGGTGAACTTTAGTGCCAAATTTGACAATACAAATTTTTTCAGATTTTTCTTCTACACAGTTATCGAGTAATTGAAGACCAAAGTTCACGTGTATAAGCATAGCGTTTCCATATATATAGGTATACACTTCGGGCATAAGAAATCTGCTTTAATGCACAATTACTCGATAACTAAGTAGAAGAAAATTTTGAAAAAATTTGTGTTTTCGTACTTGATGTTGAAGAACATTATCACCAAATTTCATCAATTCCTTAACATTTTGCATTTTGTACCGAAACTCCTTAATTTCATTTTTTTTTATAGTGCTTCCAACGAACAATTGTTTTGTTTCAAATGTTCTGAACTTTGTGATCCCGATAACAATAATCGAACAAAATCCATCTAGTTGAGCGAAAATTTAGTGGATTCGACTAAATATTTTTTTTTTTTTTCTAAAATGGCAAACGAGTTAGTTCGTTCAACAAAAGAACAGTTGAATCCACCATACTTTCGTCCAACTAAACAGGATTTCGATGAACAAATTTTTGTTTTCTCACAGCACTTTCCATCTTCCTTGCATCTCCATGAATCGAATGCGTTATTCGTAAAAACTATTTCACAATTATAATCTCGTAACTTAACTTCGAAACTTTCAGGCTCTACAAGCCTAAGTACCTGGTCCTCATGGTACTGGCGACTTGGATATCGGGTTTTGGTGCTCTCATAGCAACGTGGTTCGAGCAATGGGGTCGTTTCGGTCTGGACCCGGCGATCGGATCCTGCTCTATATTGCCCGATCACAACGGACGTACTCCCAAAGAATTTCTCTTTATCCTCGCCTTTCTTGCGCCCTGCATCGCCATTATCGTTTGCTATGCACGAATCTTCTATATCGTGAGAAAAACCGCACTCAAAAGTCGACGCAGAGAGAAGGTCACGACCGACCTCGTTAAAGCCAGTATCGAGGTAACTTCCTATCCAAATATTTGTTGTCTTCCTGTTGAAAAAAAATTTTTTTATTCTTTTTTCCTCGTCTTCATTCATGACGAATGTCAATTTTTTTCCAAAAAAAAAAGTTTTTTTTTTCGAAATTTGACTAAAAAAATATATATTCCACGTCAAACCGGCGGACTTTTTTCCTGACCCTCGCCGATTTGTTTAATTATTTTTTATATGATTATATGCAGTCTAAAAGACATCCTGGAATTTTTTCAGATTTTTCTGAACAGCCATTTAGAAAAAAAAAAAAAATCCAAAAAAATCCAAAAAAAAGCCCCTTTTTAAAAATCTGAAAAAATTCCTAAAAATCGCTAATTATATGCCAAACATTTTAAGCTACCGCCCGCAGTGGAAGTACGATTTTTTCTGTGTGTTAATCGGCTAATAACGTTGAAAAAATTCGAAAAATGCCGAAAAACACTTACTCTGGCCCATTAGTTAAATATTTGGGTACCTAAAACTAATTTTCGTCACAATTTTCGAACAATCAAATAAAAAATATGGACCTTGATCAGCCAGTAGTTACGAATTCCCAATATAATGAGATTATACGTACAATATTTGAAGCTATTACACCGGCCATGGAAGGATCTTTTTCTAGAGTTGGAAAAAAAATAGATTCACATATTATTTGATAAAATTGAATAAAACTATTAAATGATTACCTCAACTTTTTGCCTGGCTCAATTTTTTTCGTTTTGTACTGGTCTGCAATATCTCAAAAAATCTTTTGGGTACGATAACACTCAACTATTTGCTCGAAACGAGTGGTTCTTGATTTTTTGAGAATTTTTTCAACTTTAATAGCTCATAAAAACAGAAAAAATTGTACTTCCACTACGGGCGGTAACTTCATATGTTTGGCATATAATCAGCGATTTTTAGGATTTTTTTCAGATTTTTAAAAATGAGTTTTTTTTTGGATCAAAATTTTTTTTTTTTTTTTTCAAATGGCTCTTCAGAAAAATCTGAAAAAATTCCAGGGTGTCTTTCAGACTTCATATAATCATATAAAAAATACCTCATATATATCTAGACATCGAATGCATGACTTTTCGAATATTTTCGTAATGATTTTATGAAAAAAAAAAAAAAAACTTTCAGATAAAGTACACAAAAAATTATGAAGACTCGGCGATCGGTTCGAGCTGCGGTGCGACCTTGACAACGACGGAGAACGGTGGTTCCCCGACCAAGTATAATTCGAAAAATAATTTCATCTCTTCCGGATCTCACCATACAGCGAATCAGCGTGATGATTCAACGGGGTTGCCCCGAAACGTGATCAAAGTGGTTGTGCCGATGTCGAAGGCTCTGGCGAACGTGAGAAATACCGGTAACGATGGAAAAACGGAAGAAGGTATTTCCGAGGGAACGGAGAGCATGAACGAGATTGAAAACAGCGAGGTGCAAACTGAGAGCGATCCGAACGAGAGTTCTTCGGTAAGAATCGATGAAGTTTTGGTCGACAACGTGGATGAGTTATCGAGCATGAGCCACTCGGATTTCTGCAGTATCGATAAGCTTCCCGATCGAATAAATGTTAGCGAAGCTGACGATCGCTGTTCTAATTTCGAACGCAGCGTCGAGTTCATACCGTTCATCGATACGTGCTGCGAACAACGAATCATCGAGGACGTCGAAAGCGTATCGAGATTTGAGAATTCCGAATTCTCGAAACCGAAGCTGAACGACGATGCGATGGAGGAAGAAGAAAAAGAAGAAAAAGAAGAAGACAAAAGTCGAAAGCGTTACTGTCTTCGAGTGCCCACGAGATTCTCTCATTGTTCGGAAAAAAACCGTGAAAAAATCTCTCCCAACGATTCCCAAAGGTCCCGGCAGTCATCAAACTTTCTCCAAATTCTTGACACCAAGAGCCTAGAAAATAATAAACGAAACGGTGCCTCCGCGACGAAACGATTCTCGAATGTTCCTGAACAGCAAAAAAATGATAAACTTTTGTGTCCTGTACCTGTCAGACAGAGCCGGTATCAGAGTGATTTGTCGGACGAATACGGAAGCTCGAGATCCGATTCACCAGCGGACAGGGACGAATCGAATAGGAAAATCAGCGTCTTTAGACGAGAGTCTCGATTCCGGAGTGTTAGAAATCGTAATTTTGAAACTGGAAAAATGAGCCCCAAAGATAAAAAATTATTGAAAATGATATTAGTCATATTCTCTTCGTTTCTTATCTGCTATTTACCGATTACTATTACCAAGACTTTCAAAAACGTTGTCGACTGGTGGGGGCTCAACATCGCTAGTTATATTCTCATTTATCTTACGACCTGTATAAATCCGATAATTTACGTTGTCATGAGCTCCGAGTACAGATCGGCGTACAAAAATGTTTTGCTCTGTCGTAGCGAATCTTGAGCCTCGAAAAACGCTGGTTAAAAGAGAAAAGAAAAATGAGAGTAAAAAAATAATACGGAAAATAGATCGATCGTAAGAAGTGGGAAAGCAACGTTTACGGTGATCTGCCGTACAGACTGAGTCCTGAATTTTGATTTGACTTTTTTCCCTCTTACGTTTAAACTTTTATTACGAAATAATAATAATTTTCAGTCCAAATATATCACGATTACGTGGATAACTCATCGCTTTAACGCGACCGTGCATTTGTTATTTGACCAAAATTGAGGCGAAACTCTATCTTCAATGTCGAATGACTTATTTATTTTTTTTTTTTTTTAAGACTGAATAATATTACGAGCAAAAATTCTTTGAGACTAGAACAAACAAAATCTGTTTATGTCCGCACGTCTGTACATATCACAAGGATATGTATTTCCATGTACAACGAATTAGAGTTTCGAGTTGTTGATAACTTTCATTAAACCGGACTTAAATTTTATTTTCAGCAATTCTGGATCAAATGTTCCTGTGATTTTCAAGTAATAAGTGCGATCTTAGAATAAAATGAAAAGCAATGATTGTCTAAGTTTACTTTTTTCTTTTTTTTTTTTACCCTTTTTTACGACATTGATTCCTTTTGAGGTCTACTGCCTATGAAGCCAGGAATATGTACCCAGAAGAACAATTCATTTCGACAATTTACAGAGTCCATAAATACGGAATTTTATTTTTATTTTTTTAAATCAAAACTTTATTTTTTTTATTGGGATTTGAGTTTTTTGATTCATGAAATATTGAGTGATGGATTCGAGCTCGATGACTCTACACTATTCATCGTTGAGCCCATTAAAATAGACCGACATTTATTGATGTTTCCTGTTTTTTTTTTTTTTTTTTTTTTCATTTCCACCGATGTAATCCCTAATATGAAATACTCCAGGGCAAAATAAATCGGATCAAATCGTCGTGTAGTATGCACGGCGAGCGGTGAGGTGTTTTAAAAAATTTATTAATTAATACTTTACAAGAGTGACGTTATCATTTAAGACGAAGGCTACAATACATTTCGATGAACCTCGTACACAATAATCATACACGTAATGTATAAAAGCATGTAACGTTTAATTAACGCGTAGAAAGAACTAAATATTGAAGAAAAAAAAAAATGAAAAGACAAAGATTTTTAAAAACCAAGTTTTTAATATTGGCCCAGAAATGATTAATAGTACGATAGCGGGATCCCCGAGTCGATTGGGATCAGTAAAACGCCTAATAATAATAAATCATTACTGATAATATGATAACAATAATTTTATCGAATTAATCGTAAGTTACTGAATTATTATATTCTAGAAAAATATTGATTTGCCCCTTTGAATTGTTTTGTTTTGTTTTTTTTTTTCTGAACGAGTAATCACAGTCAAGTTTCTTCGTCGACCCGACGAATACGTTCTTGGGTCCAAGGGACCCGAGAAATGTACAAAGATCGGGATTCTCCTCTAAACGAAAATTTCTCATCGATACTCAGACGATTATTTTATCTTCGGAAAATATGGATCGTGCAAAAATTTTATCTGCACAGATACCATCTCGAGAGTCCTCCAAGTTTTGCAAAAATTTTAATTTTAAGTGTACTCCGAGGGTTTGTTCAGCCATTCGAATCGAGAAAAATATACACACGTGATTCAAATATAAGGGTACATTTTGAGCCGTCTATTCTTGGATATTTCCAAAAAAAAAAAAAGAAAAAAAGAAACAAAATGTTTCATTTTTTATCTTAATAGGAACTAGTTACGATCGAGAGACGGTGGAACTTGGGCAGCTTGAAGAGTGCTGACGTTTAACGGCCATTTTTTCTCGTGGCCGCTCTCAGTTCGGCTTGCCTGCTGCGGGGTTACTTTCGTTATTTCCAACTTCTTTTCACTTTGACGTTTCTTGTACTCTAGCCCAGCAGCTGCACCACCGAGTCCCAATCCCGACACCAGCATCATCCATTTCATTATTCTAAAATCAAAGCGACATCGAAAAAAACGAGTTTTATGCAGTTATAAACATGCAGTGATCGCTTCAATCTTTCGTGACGTTTTTATATCATTCATGAGCACTGTTCAGGAGTTATGAGATCTTTTATCAAAATTGATAATTTTTTTTTGAGATTCTCTATAAAAAAAAAAAGAATTAGCGATGAAACTTCTCGAGTTGTAAAACGAAACTTGAATTCATAGTGAAATCAGCTGCCTTGGAAATACCCAAAAGCCAAATTGTCTCGTGTACTTTGTTAAATAATTTGCTTTTACCTCAATGAACGAATGAGCTGTCAGAGTTTGGATGATTGTAGAAAAAAATCTGAGCATATCTATACTGACCCAACGGCTTTCATCATTTTGAAAACCATACGCAGCTGATCAAGAAACTCATCACCCAATGTGACGCCTTCCTCGACCCAGAATAATGGCAACAGAGCGGTTGGAAAAGTTTTCATCGTTTTAACTTTTTCTATTGGAAAAACAAACATGTTGAATTGGAGCCGTTTCGCTGCACTCATCGGAGTTCCGGTGATCGGTTCGAAGTCAATCGAGATCTGATGATCTTCCTAAGATAAATAAATAAAATAATCGAATTCTCGATATAAAATAAATAACTGGGATAATAAAAATAATAAAAATTGAACTCGAAGTTATCGAACTCGAGTAAAAGACTCCAGTCGTTATGGACGAAAGTACATCCCACAATTTTTCGTTTTCTTTTAAAATAAAACTCGAATAATGTAAATAAAATTCTTTACGACACCGTCGAAGAACTAGAGCTTCCAGGCTTTTGTTTCGTTCTGATCCGTCAAAACTTGAACATCGTAAAGTATTGTAAAGACCAAAATCATGGAGGATTTAATTCCCTGAAGAATTATTCGTGTTCATTCTTGAGGTAAAATTAAAAAAAAATGAAACAGAGTAACAAACCGATTTTCCCCATACAATTTTTTAGATTCAACTCGCAAAATTGAAGGCTTTTAACCATGGAAAAGTGAAAGTCAAAAAGTTATTGAACCAAAACAAAATTTGTCCTGAATTCAAAATAACCGTGAATCCGTAGTGATAGAAAATCGAAATTCACACTGTGAGTGATTCCCTCCCTCCTCCCTCCTCCACCTCTCGAACGATTCTATAAAGAAAATCGTGGGATCTACTTTTATCCCATTATTAGTACTGAATAATTGATTGAACTTTATAAAGATACCTTAGAAGGATGAAGACCGTCGACTTGATGCAGGTAAGTTTCGTCGACATCGTAAAAATGTGGCAAGGAAGCGACTATAGGGGCGTTTACACATGGGAATAAATCGAAGAGCCCTTTTTTCAAGCACGTCTCTTCGGTTGGACAAAAACATTTGAGTTCAGGATCTGTACTCATGTCACCGAGACTGAGAGTATAATGATTTGCTTTTATTCCTAAACGGGATGAAAAACAAAAAATGTTAATAACGATGAAAATCGAAGCTTTGAACAAAAATTTATTTTCACCAATGACAGTGCAGATAATGTATTTTTTTGGTAAATTTCAAACTAAGGAAAATCGTTTGTCGCGTGTGTCCCCAAACACCTTGAACCATCTAAAATAAAAGTTGCTTAATCCATCCTTTAAAAATATGAGGTTTCAATTTATAGTCCTGAGACAATTTCGTAAATAGGTGTCCAAACCCCATGATGGCCCTTGATGGTGTAAGTATTCCTATGAATCAATAGAGGGTAAAAGCCCACGGGGTTTCTTGCACTCGTGTACATTTTGCATGTGTACAATCCAAATAAACCGAATTAAGGAACACACCCCAATGATCAAAGCCACACCCCGATGGTACCCCCGTATTTTTGCACACGACCACGACCAGCGAATCATTCCCTATGAAATTCGCCTGCAAAATATTTTTTCGGCTACTATTTAGTCTGACGTAGCGAACGAAGTTTCCAGGTGAAAAAAAAAGCACGAAACAAATCGATTGTTATCGAATAACGTCTTGAAAGTGTTCGAATATTTAAAAAAAAATGCAAAGATAAAAAAATGTGCAAAAATTTTTAAAAAATGTTCAAATATTTTTAAAAACGCATAATTTTTTTTTTTTTATCGATTTTTGTGGTTTTCGATTGGGGCGGTGACGATTATTAAATTGGTTGGCGCAACTTTTCTCTCATTGTTTCATCGTTTAGCTTCATGGCAAAACTGAATTTTGACGATTGTGATAAAAGAAAAAAAGAATTCTCAAAAATATTGATTCTACGAAAAGTTATGAGTTCACGAATTGGTCAGGGTCAGATTGACCGCAGGTAGGAACGACGTTTCATTAAAAATTCATGAAGGAAACAATTATTTGGAAAAATCGTTAAAAAGTTGTAGAATAAAAAAAAATAAAAAAATAAAAAAACATGGCCAAAGAGTGAAAATCGGTAGAAATCTTCGCCCTCGACTTAGAGCTAAGTATAATGATGAAAAAAAATATATATATATATATTTTCACCTCCGACTTCTGTATAAGTACCATCCCAACGAGCACCCATACTTCGACATACATCGGGAGAAAAAGATACGACGTCTTCGTCCTCGAAGAGATAAGGATGAAAGATGGTAGAGTCAGTTCCATTGAAATCGTTGCAACTACCCTCTTCTGCCCAAAGCGATAGTTTAGGCTCGCCTTTGAATTCAACAACCTTACCAACATCTTTAACATCTTTCAGGCCTCGCTTGACTCGTATCCTGTCCTCGTACAGAGACCCATTCTTCTAAAACGTCAAGTGGTCAACGATCAATAATTACAGGAATGAGCCGATAACTCTTAACGAAATCGGCAATGTCGATTTCAATGGATACATCGTTAATTATTTAATAATTGAAAATAAAAACTTTTTTCCAGTTTCATTCAATTTCAAGTAGAAAATTTAATTTTTTTTTTTCTTCTTTTAATTCGTTTTCCTGTAAACTCATAATGCTGACAAATGAATGAATGAAATTTACAGAGTTCAAAATCCTCAGGATTTCAAACGAAAATTGAAAGTTTTTGAATTATTCTCTCGAGTACCGATTTCATGGAATTTTGACTGGATTCGTTTTTTTTTTGTCGTTCTACGAAGTTTATATTCAAAAAACGAATCAACTGTAACGAGTTAACATTTTAAAGGAAAATTTTACGCTGCTGGTACAAGAGCAAGAATTAAACTGATACGAGTAGAGTAAAAAAAAGTAAATGGGAAACAATTATTTAGAAAAATCGTTGAAAAGTTGTAGAATAAAAAATATAAAAAATTCAATTACATGGCCAAAGAGTGAAAATCGGTAGAGATCTTCGCCCTCGACTTTGAGACCATCGGAGTTTTCTTTGAGCAGAGAACAGACCGCGGCTCCCGCAAAGTCTTTGACGGTACAGTCGATCGGTAAACCGCCGAAAATGATGTCATGGGCTGTTGCTTTGATGAATATGCTGTCAGGTTTTTTGAAAATACTGTCAACAGCTTTGGCTAAAATTACAAAAATCCATTGAGTCAAATACATATATTTTGAATCATTTAAATTTTTCGTTCTGATATACGAAATTGCTCGAGCTTAATCCTTTTCAATGATCACTAAGTGTTGAACTTTATATTGATTTAAAAATAATAATTATAATTATTTTTCATTTAAATTCGTTTCAGTTAATCGATGTTATCCTGCCAAGTCTCCAGAGTCCTCGATCTAATTTCTGCATCGGATCGATCCACTCTAATTAATTGTAAACCTAAATGAAGTCATTTTCTCATCGTCGAAAAGAAAAATCTTATTTTTCAAACAAATTTCTATGCACGAAAGCTACATTTCGATGCGATTTTATTTCCAAATTGTCTTCATGATTAGTGAAAAATCATCGAGATTAGAATAATGTTTTTCACATCATACAATCAAATGAATAATTTTTCTTTTTATAAGTAAATATCGTTCACCGACTCACCGGACAAACCAATCATAGCTGGTTTTTCTCTCATAGTCGTCATTATTATTCCCAGCATAAGTAAATGGGGAAATACGAGTTCCTCGTTACCCGTAAGACCGTTGCTTTTTGACGGATTAAAAATCCATGTTATTCTTTGACTGTATTCGACAGTGTCGTCCTCTTCGCGATCGACCAAATCTACTTTTTCCTTCCATTCACTGCGATAAAAACGAAAACGAAGAAATGTACCAAAAAGAAAATTTATTCGAAACACAGCATGGCATTATTAAATCTTGGGGAACTCATAAAAAAAATCGTCGAAAAAAATATAAAAAACATTGAAGGAGAAAAAAAATGTTTCATTTTTACAACGATAAAACCAGTCAAAGGAAAAATGATAAACCAACAAATATTATTGGTCCCGAGTGAGCATTGATTTGAAGCGAAATTTCAGAAGGACCAGATCACCAAAAACGAATGCCACAATATTAAATCGCTCGTTTGAGTATTTTTTTTTTCGTGACAGGAATGTAATTGATTGAGTCGATCGAACCATAGAAAAATAATACTGATAAAATAAATAGAAAAAGATAAAATTTAAAAAAAAACTGAATTTCTTCATGAACATTTACGATTTTTATAGCTATTATCGACCAGTACAATCAGCAGTGATTCGTGCATCAATAGATCTCGAGAATCAAAGGCTGTTTTTCTGAGTTTTCGATAATTTTAGTGAACTGAAACTCAGTCAAAATGTAGCCACCTGGATCCTGTATAAAATTTCCAAAATTTTTGCTTGGCTCTAATCCAAATGTGATAATCCAAGTGAACAAGATTTTCCCAAGTCATTGGGAAAAAGCATCTGAGAGTGACGGTCTTGAGACGTCACAGAGAAGAACGTGAGAATGCAAACGTGTATGCAGGATCAATGAAAAAAAAAAAAAGTTAATATTGCTCTTCGACGGGATATATTTTAGTAAGTTTTATCGTTTTTCATGGATAATTAATGGGGTTTCTTACTCGTAGAAGTATGGGCCAATTTCTTGGACTATGGGCTTTTCGCCCTGTTTGATTTCCGCTGGATTTGTCACGTTGAAGAGATAAACCTTGAAATCCAGTGGTATCGGTAATTTCGACCAGACGTCACGCATTTCTGCGCCCTTTTTCAATTTCACAGCCTGTCATGAAAAATTATAAAAAATATAATCAGTGAAAAAAAAAAACATATTTCCGAATCAATTATGAACATTATATTGTAAACAAAACAAAAAGAAAAAGAAAAACGTATTTTTTAGGGACATTATTGTTACTCTGATCGATTCACTGCATTTGATAAAGAATTTTTTTTTAAATTCATTTCGTTTGTGAAAAAAAAATCGGAGAATGTAGTCGGGCGTTGAAGAACAAATGATTGGATCTAGCAACATTGAAACGGTTCGTGTCATCCTCAGGGTATCAATTAACGAATGGGCGGAGAGGAAAGGGGAGAGATAAGGTAATAACATGTACTTTGCGGTTTCAATTAAAACGTGACATGTGTTAATATCGAAGATCTGTTAAAAATAGTATGCGTGAGGATACTCGGAAGTTCAAGGTATTCGTATGGTCGCGAGAGAATTATATAAAACGTTACTGTTTTGCGTGAAAAAAATAAAAATAAAAATAATAATAATAATCAATAATAGCTTGTAAATAATTTATTCTACTACAAGTCTGTTATTCACTTGTATGTCGTTCGCTCAAATTTGAAAAAGAAAATTCTTTGAAAACAGTATTAAATCGAATATACACTGAGAAAAATGAATTCGTAAATTCAACAAATTTTTTGTTGGTTCGACAAATTTTTTTGTTGGTTCAACGAATCGTAGCGAACAAAATGAAATTTGTTAACCCAAACGAAATTTGGTTCATTCAAATACTTAATTTCTCACCACGACAAAAATATCGTTGAATCAACTAAAGTTTTGTTGAATCAACAAATTTAATTTGTTCGCCACAATTTCAAATTTTTTTTCTCAGTGTATATTTAATGAACGAAGCTTCGGTCTTTTATTCATATTCATTCGAATATTTTCATGAAATATTTACTGGTCATAGATTTTTTTTTCAATAATATTAACATCCAATCCTGTGAGAATTGTGTAAATCGTTGTCCTGTTGATCGAAGTCAATTGAGATTACGAAATGGTGATTTGATTGTATTCAAAGGTGTGATCAAAACTTTCTCATTTTTTCTTATCCAGCTTGAGCGATGGTCTTAAATAAAAATTAATAATATTCATTGCAGTCGCAAATTGATCAACGATCGAGTGTAATAATTTGACTTTTATTTTTCTACTATAAACAGACTGATAAAGAAATTACTCACCGCACCAACTTGTGATTTGAGTAATGGTGGAAAAGCTATCCAGCCGAAAGTTATACCGAGGAAGAACAGAGCACCTCCACCAATACCAAGTTTTTTAGGAAGCTCCATTGCAAAAGTTTTTCCGTCGTGAAAACTAACGAGAATTTAAATAGATTTTGAATCATTCGTAATTCAAGTTTATGAAATATCAAAATAAATAAAATAATATTGTTTTTTCCTCTAACTTCACTCCGAAGATTTTCTCGTTTGATAGGCAAAAATTTACTTTGGACACAACTGTTTTTCCTCCAAATTTTACAACCAAAATGCATCAATTTATTGTTCAATATTCTTTGTGTTTTATAATTTTATAATTGATTTTCAAATAACGTTTCAAATTTCAGTGAAATTAAATGGTTTTGGGTTCAAGTTAAATCAATATCATCTCCATAAAAACAGGGTCTTTATCACGGAAACAATAAAAACTTTGTCCATCTCATCGAATCTAAGTTCGAAGAACTCAGATTTATCGGTTTTCGTTCCATTTAAAAAAAAAAAATTTTTTTTATAAATTTTATTTGGATTTGAATTTTGTGGATAAATTCTTCAAGTTCAACGTGTGCTCCACAAAAATTGAAAAATTTTGAACTATAATATGTCTATAATACTAATGAAAATGGATTCTCTTATACGTTTCATTGTATTCGAATACGATTAATTTTTTGGTAATAAGTTTGTAGAAAAACGAAGTTTGTAAAACGCATGAAAATACAAAAATTTTGAAACTTCATATTTTTTTAAGGTTCAAGAAAAAAAAATTTCAAACCTGATCCACCCAGTTTTTTGACAAGCAAAAAAAAAAGCTTGAGCGTAGATGAAAAAATGTGAAGTTGGAAAAAAAATTGAATAAAAATTGGTAGTAGCTAATTTACGGCAATTGCTGATTGAGATAAATCGCATCAGCGAACGCGACGACTATCGAGACTCGCGAGAACGGACTGACAACCAAGACCAACATAGATATTGTTATTCTCCCCTCCAAACACTCCTTCCTCCAACAATTTCTCACCTCGTGTTTGCACGATGCTTTGCGTTTGCGCGGTAAAATGCAAAAATGAAGAAATTTCACTAACGTCCGTATATTTACCTCGAGGTGCGTACGACAATCCTGGAGTAATTGGCTCGTCTGTAACCTTCACCTTCATAACTTTCAACCAATACTTTACCGATGATACATCCACTATCCACTTTCTTCCCTAAACAAAGATCGATCTAAACATTTCTACACATTTTTTTTACGAATCAATCATATTGCTGGTTTTTTTTTTCATCAACCAGAAAGTGTCATTCAAGTTTCTACTAGCAGGGGGGGATAATCCAGCTGCAAAGGGAAGTTTTGATATTTTTTTTCCTCTCCTTTTTTTCTTCCTTTGAGCACAATCAAGAATTTCTCATAGTGTAGAATATGCGAATGTGGTCACATGCGGAATTTTTATTCTTTTGCACACTTTTCTTAGCGAATTCTTCAAAAGCAATTTCTACTCGACAGTTGGTTTCAAGCGAAGTGGAAAAACGAAGACCTAACTTTTGTCAAAAGTTTTGGCCTTTTATGGCAAACGACGAAATAGCGTAACTATAATTATCAGACTTTACACTTACAAGTTAAAAAAAAACGCGAGTGAAAAAAAAAACAAAACAATTTTGCCCCAATCATCCACTTATGACGCACCTTTGCCTTTTTTGACCCCAGCGATTAAGAGAGGTGTAACTTTTCTACGCCTGCTTGGCTATTAGACAGCCAATGACGAGAAAAATTGTTCCATTTTTTGCTGTTCCATCGTAATAGATGACAGTGAAAATGCTCCGCGTATCGAGAAGTTGTCGCGAGAATAAATTATATTCGAACAGATTTATCAAACTTATCGAAGATTAACTCAAAAATATGTTAGAGTTTTCGGATCCTACTTTCCAGAGCAAAATAATCGGCATTGGAAAATTGAATAAATCTGAATCGAGATAGCCTAGACTGAGACAGGTAATCTGCTGATTCAACAATATTTTTCAACAAGAAATCGTGGCGAATAAAAGGACACTCGTTAACTCAACGAAAATTTGGTTGACTTGCTGAATTTGCTGCTTGAAATGAATATTGTTTTCAACGACCAAAGCATAATTGGATCGCAACAAAAGTTTGGTTGCATCAACGAATCTCTTGTCTCAGTTCAATTAACTTAGATTCACATTAAAAAAAAAAACGTATATTCGTTAAATAATTTATTGATTGTCAGTATTGCCATATTTCCATATAGTTTCATAGCTATTTTGTGTGGCGAGGTTCCTCGGTGTCAAGTTCCACGCCACCGGCTGAGCCCGCGAAGGTGTAAGTCTTTAAGTGGCACTTCATAAATAAACCACGGGAAACGGTTATTTTGTTCACGCTTACTACCCTCGAGTATCCATAGCATCCACGTTTATCAATTCACTTATGACGAACACTTGGTAGGAATCGACCTCTGGTTTCTGGTCGATTTCACTGTGAACAATGCTCGCGAGTGTGAAAAAATGACGCGCGAACACGCTGCTTTCTTCAGTTTTATCGTCTGAGAGCAAAAGGTATTTCTCGTCATTCTGAAATGTGATTTCATTGCCAGCTCCCAACTTGACGCTTCGTTAGAGGTCCCATAGACAAATCTGGCCATCTCATGTCTTAGGAGAGACTAGGATCTTCCCAGCTACCTAGGAATCTACGGATAAAAAACTTTACTCGAGTTCAAGCTGGTTTTGAATTTGCCTGGAATTCCTAGATTAATTTCCATGATTCGAGCTCCACATGGACTGGTCCTTTACCTCGGTGATCGTCCTGTTCAGCTATTCAGCTTTCGTGCTAGATTCAACATCATTCCATATTCACTCTCACACCGAATGTTCAATTGAACGAAATCCGTTTTGCCACATGCGATAGGATTCTTCTAACCCAGTCTGGGATGCTCCTGAACAGTCGGGTTCTGTTCACTCCGACTGGTTGTGATGACGTTTCATGAAAGCAGCCGTCGCATTTACTGTACTCGTTCGATTCAACGAGGAACGCAGGCTATTCAGAAAACGATTGCATTCGTTTAGTGACGCCTAGTGTCAATCTAACACCTGCTAGTGACACCAGGTCGAAGGTTGCAAAGAGTTAATAAAGAATGAGAAGCGCCGCATATAGAGTGTGAGCTCGATTACACCTGCTGCGATGTAACTGCGAAGGTTGCGAACTTTTGATACCCTAAGAGGTATCACCTATAGTCTTTGAACTCGAGTACCAGAGGTCACAAGCGGTGAAATTCAAAACTGTCATTCATCGCCAATGGAGCTGACACGCTCGATTATCCGAGACAAATCGATTTTCCTTCTCAAATGCCATACCCGGACACCTTGCTCCCAACGAAGTTGGTTTTACAAGCATCAATGATTTAACAACCTGCTTGAATCAATTGGGTAGTTGCATCGCGATAAAATTTTTATCCCTCGTTTGCAAGGATTCGTGTACCGATCAATAGGACAGTGAAGTGACCCTGCACCAAAATGAATGTGATGCTAAATAAGCCCGTGACCCTATCTAGCTACCAAGAAAAGCTTCGTAACCACACCAAGGACCCCCGAGTAGACCCAACGTCATTACGACCGCGCGAACATGCACAGCTAACAAACGTCGAGTTACCTTAACAACGACCTTTCTAAAAATCTTACTCGTGCTTTCTCCCACGTGAATCACAAAGAAACGAATGTTAAATTTGAAAAATTCGAGTTCTATTGCGTACGTATTTCGATAACAGTTTTTCAGATCCACTATGCGATGCCATCAGAATTGATCCGATCTCGGTATCACGATAGCCAGTAGCTAGATCATCTCTGCTCACGCCTAAAAACCGTTGGTTCATCGGTTCGTCGTCGATGTGGGTTTAGACGTTTTCATTTTCTGAGAAGCGAAATGATTTGAAATCCGTGGAAGTAAAAATTTCGTGGGAAATGAGTGTAATTCACATTGGTCGTTCATTGACATACGAAAATGAGTTGGGATGGTTCAGAAGTCATTTCTCGACTCGGTCATATCTGGTATTTATCCATGATTATGGACTCCGAAAACCGTTGGGTACTGTTTTCATCAAAATCAAATAACTATTTTTGGGTCTAGTTCATATTCATCAACAACAATTTGAGAAACCAGTGCATGTTAAATTTCCCGTGAATCCCAGTAGACAGAGTTTATTGTGATTTCATCTGGCATTGAGACAGAAACGATCGATGCAAGTCCGCAACAGAATCGGTGCGACGAAGAATAATGAAATGTAAGAGCTCATTTAGAGTGCACTTTGGTTTAATCACTATAAAAATATACATACATTATATACAGGTACGTGGCTTAGACTTCAGTAAAAATAGGAAGCAATCACTGGCTCAGACTTCTGCCGAATCGGTATAGCTTAGTCCTACTTCGGTGGCAGCTTTATTGAACTGCGATAAGGACCAAAAGGTGCCTATTCAGCGTAGTTTATGCTCATGATTACTTGGCCGGAGTCCAGCTTCTCCGGAGCCGAACGTTCATGACTCCAAAATACGGAGCACTGGCTAGATAATCCGATAATTATTTTACCAGACCTGGTTGTAATGACTCTTGATTTGATGACCTCCATGGATGGCGACTGGAACTGGATACGGTTTGGGCACGTGATACGGAACCGCGACGTGGACCGGGTAAGGTCGATCCACATGAACGATCTTCTCAACGTGTACCGGGTATGGCCGTGGCACGGGAACAGGGACAGCATAAGGCCGATCAACAGGTACAGCAATATGTTTTTCCACTGGTACTGGCACTGGTCGATCGACAGGTACCGGAATGTGTCGGTCTACTGGAACAGCAACCGGTCGATCAACGTGAACTGGATATGGCCTTGGCACTGGAACAGCAACTGGAACTGGATAAGGTCGATCAACGTGAACAGGAACTGGCACGTGTTTGGTGACCGTTTGGTAGACTGGAACTGCTACTGGGACTGGATGGGGCACCGGCTGCGGCACTGGAACTGCCTGGGGAACTGGAACTGGCACTCCAACTGGTTGGGGAACTGGTACGGCAGCTGAAAACAAACGTGAACGTGAGCTAAGAGAAAAGACCAAGGAATACCATTGGGCTCAAATCAGTAAGCTCATAACAAATTGGAAGACTCAAGATCGATTCAGATTTATCGAGGTAGTTCAAATGAGATACTAGAAAATTAAATGGTCGTGGACCCATGCTGATGGATCGAACTCTCAGCTCGTCGAATTGACCAGCAACATCATGTTGAGTTTGGAAGCAAGTAGTCATCTGTGATCCACGCTTGTGAGTCTCAAAACGTTTAGTGCCAAAAAGCTATCATCATATCTGATTCACAAATCCATCACTGGGAAGCTAGGGTCTTACGTTATGAAGCTGATATTTGATGACAAGTGAGGCGGATGATGAGTTCTACGTCAAATTTATTATGTGTCTGTAATTGTTGCAGTTTATTTTTTTTTGAGATACAATATTTAGGATTCATTTATTATTCTCAATATTCTCATAATATTGGGATATTATTGGGATTCTACAGAGTTCTTTTTGTTTTTTGAATATTAGGTCTCATTGAATCAATTGTTTAGTATTATTTGGAGCCGATAAAAAATCAACGGAGGGTCATGACAAGCTGAAACCTAAATTGACGATCCTTTCTCCCAGCAAGAAATAAATTTTGTTGTTTTCGTGTATTGTGAATGTACCGAGTTACTGAACCCGACCGCATAAACGGTTCATGAACTTTAACCGATTGGTTTGGGTTCATTGGAAGATCCAACGAGTATCTCAATAAATTATCTCCATTTGTGTGAATGCAACTGGGTGTTTTAACTGATCAAATGAAATGTCAAACGTACCAGTCTGCTTGGGCTACATAACATTTATACGGTCAAGCAACTCACCGACTGGATGGCTGATGAATTGTTCCGGATGATGATGATGATGGTATTGATGAAAATCCTGACCCACCAGGTGTTCCGGATGTCCATGGGATAATTGGGCAGGTACTTCGTGAATCGGGGCTGCATCATGAGCGGGTGGACCATAAACGGCAGACGGGTGAATCTCCTGATGAGCATGATGGTGATGTCCGTATGCAAGATTAACGAGACCGCGTTTCCCGTGTTTCTTTAGAGCCTTGGAATCATTTTTGTCTTTCGGTTCCACCCTGATGGCAGTGCTGACTCCCAAAAGCAGAGTCACGATCTGCGAAGCACAAAAGAAAAATACGTTCTTCAAATCTAATAAACCCAATGGCACACCTTATGACCGAAAATTGTTTTTCAAAAAATAAATAAATTCATATTTCGTAGATTTGTCTTCTTGTAAAATAAACACGATAACTGATTTGATGAAATGTCGTTAGTACCAGAATGAACTTCATGGCAAATGTGGTTCCGAACACGAGCGTGGACGAATTGAAACTGACTTTGCTCATCAATATTGACCTCCATAAGTATTTATAGGCCGAGCATATCCTGCATTTAAAATGAGACTACGATTCCTCGCACTGATAGGCCTTTACCGATTCAAATGCGTAACTTTCCCTGTCTCTAATCTTGGACCTTCGCCAAAGACGTGTTAATTTGTTACGATTTTAACGGTACGTTTTTTTTTCTTCTTTCATCCTATCACGATAACAACAAGTGTGGATTGTCTATTCGGCGGGTTATTACGTACCTCGATTAATCATCGATTGGTTCCGTAATCATTTCACTATAATACTTGGCTGCTAATCACGCAAGAGAAAGATTCCTCATCATGGTGCTGTATTTAATTTAAAAAATAATATTATTTAGATTATATAGAGAAAAACAAATGAAATAAACGATGATTTCATGATTTAAAAACTTAGGAATATTCGACGAAAGAAATTAATTTTTTGTAATTACGTCATATCAGTTCGTCGCATCAAATTCTTTACGAGATTTATGATTTACCGTTTGGGGAGGGAAAGTGCTGAGCGTGTTACAATGTTAGAAACTTTTTGAACTATGCCAATGCTGTCAAAACGAATTTATACGTTTCGAGTAGTGAGGGCCATACGACTAAACTTGAGAATAACAAAAATTCCAATCCTTCTTCGCAATAAATTTCAGGATGTCTATGTCTCTATTGATATATCAACAAAAATCTGGAAACGAAATGATGTTCTTAATCGCTGCAAAGTTTACAATCCAAGATCCTCTGAACCGATTTCAATGAATCTTACACAAAATCTGTAAGTCCATGATCCCCAGCAGCACTGAGACAACTAAATGAAAAACTGCGTTTGATAACAGGTCACGTATCGATCCACAGCCGATTGAAAATTTAATAGAACAATGGCTAGCAAAATCCAATTTCGTGTAAAAGCCAACAGCCATTTTTGTGAAGTCGTCACAACGTCGAGACTCGATAGTCACTTATTCAATTGCACTTCACACATCACAACTTGAACTTCAATTATACTTATTTTTTTTTTTTTTTCAAAAAACTAACGAAAATAAAAATAGATTGGATTTTTGAGAACCAAAGAGACTTTTCCCTTCAAAATTTCTTCTCGTAGTTCTGATTTATTATTATCATTTGTTTTTTTTTAAAGTAAAATTTTTCCTGAGCTAATCTAGAAAAAAAACGTTGAGGATTGAACTCTTCATTTTTAATTCAACACCATAATCGCTGATGGAACATTATTTTTTTTCTTTTAATGCCTCCAAGAAAGTGATATCAAAGTTCGTACCGCAGTAATAACGCAGGGGCTGTTTTTATTATATCCCTCTCAGCACATATTTACAAAGTAAAGTTGAAATTTTTATTTACTTTCCCATTCATATTTTTTCACTCGTGTCTAGTATTATAGAGTAAGATGAGTTATATGTTTATTGCTATGGATCTGTGTGTGGATGAAGCTAACGTATAAAGCTATGGCGTCGATTATGCGATCGTCGTAGTGTCAAGTCCCCTCTATTATGAATAATTAATGACACGTATACCGAGTGAACTCAACGCCTTCCCTAGAAGTGGCTCGATCGCGTTAGAAAATGAAAGTCAAGAAAGTAGTAACCGTAGTGCAAGTTGCTTCGTTCGACGCGGAAGGCTCAACCTCCCTTTCACCCCGCACATTTTCTCGGTCGATCCCAACGAATCGACGCATTTACACTATGCTCTATAATTTACGAACCAAATTTACTCTATATTCAACGATAATGATATATCATGACGACGATACACTTGCACGTTTTGGTCGACCAAACGGTAGCCATCGGAAATCGTTTTCATATCTGTTTTCAGTAGTTTGGAGCATAATAGCTTGCACCTACAAATAACATTAAGTCGATTCAATTAGAATCTAGTTTATTCGAATGATTTTTTTTTCTCGTTTCAACGTAATTTTTTTTTTTTCTGTTACAATCGTTTTATACTCTTGATTAATGAAAAATTTCATGTTTCTATTGACATTGGACGTATCTTTATCTTAGCTCTTGAACGACACAACGGCGCAAGTTGGAATCGCCAAAATTTTAGTTGCAAATAATGCAGAAAAGTCGAGTGCGCTTAAAATGTTCACTGGTTCATTAGTTTCCCCGCAGAGGGGGTTGTCTTTGGGACAAATATTTAAAAAAAAGGGTCCAAATTGATACAGCGTGGCGGAACCGCAAAGTTTTTGACCTTACCAAAAGTTTTCTGTTTATAACAAATTATTTTTGTCCAAGTGTATCAAAATATTTTGTTACGAAATAGAAAAAATTGGCATTTTTATATTTGTGACAGTTTTTTTAAATTTCTTTCTGCAATTCCGTGAATAAATGGTTTTATTTTCATCAAAAAAGAACGTTAACATTGTCGTCGTTTTGTGCTATTCCGACACTAATTTTTCTTCTGTTACAAATTAAAAGAATTCAAAAAGTCGCTTTTCAAGTATTTTATTGAAAGTTAAAATTGAAAAATTTTGCTTGACATTGAAAAACACAACTGGACCAAGGAACTGCAAAAAAAACATACAATCCAACGTCAAACGGAGAACAAAAGTTGTGTTTCGCGCACAGAATTCTAAAAACATGCGAAATCAGTGCTGCAAACTCGGGCAGTCGGAAGATTGATTATAACTGACAACTTGGAATTGACAGAAGCAAATTTGGTAGCACTTCGTACTTGGTAGCCACTCAAAGGTAATAATTAAAGAACGAAAAAAGGTATCGACACGTTTGAACAACGGTACAAAGTTGATGTCATCAAAATTGGAGAGGAACTGCAATCAGCAAATGAGAAACAAGCTGAATGAACGTTTCGAAAAATAGTTGATTTACCGATTCAATTTACATGAAATTCGTCGATATTACTTTCTCAAAGTTCATTTTCGTCGATGACCGGTCGGCTGTGTTCGTTTCACCGGAAATCAGTGTTTGCTACGACGAAAGAATAATAAAACCGGAAGTGGGTCAGTGCGATATCGTCGCTTGTACTTGAGCCCGGTCACCCAACGCTCTGTTGGTTCGCAAGATGAAACTTTTCGTGAATTCATCCGGAGTCGTGAGTCTCGAGAATAGAATATTGTTTTTATTCCTATTATTCCATCGAGAGTATGGAGTCACCGTCACTTTTTTTTTATATGGACCGGTTACATCGAAAGTTCACGATCCACGATCGCGTCTACCGGCGGCCACGCCGCACACGCGAGCCAGATCGTCAAGATTTTCTTTTCTTTTTCGTTCCGCAACGCCCGGAAATGCGGCATGAGAATCTGTACGATTCCAAGCTTGGTAAGATTGTTAAATCCGGTCAGATAGAGGCGAATACAGAAGACTAGATCTGACTGGACCACTCTCGATCTTACGAGGGAATTATATCGATCGGGTAAATGTATAAAAGCGCTCAGCTCGACGATCAAATTAAACAGTTCGCTTTAACAAGAGAGAACGTCATGTTGAGGTTTCTGGTAAATCATCCGTTTATATTTTTTCGTTTTCTTTTTTCAAATAGATCAAAAAATTTTGGATACGTTTCGCCATTATTTTATCAGATATTATAAAACATTTTTTCCATTTTTCCTCATATATAAATCTTCATCCTCGATAATTTCATCGTATCCGATTGGTTCTCTAATTTTCCACTGGTTTCTGATTCGTTGAACAAAATCATAGAAATCTTTCATTTATGGAATCAATTTTCTGCATCATCGAGTACATGGAACCTTAAAATTTGTAGCTTTTATTGGTTCTCGTGAGTGGTACCGTGTTTGCGGTGGAACCGGAAACGGAAACAGGTAAACAAAGGAAGCGTGGAATTTTGAACGACGGCTGGGTTGGTATTTCGAATCCGTATGGTTATGGGCATGGGCAACCATGGAGCGATAACAGTAATCCATGGAAAGCCCTCAAAGTCTCGTCAGGACTTCATCACAATCACGGAGGGTATTAAAAAATGTTTTTAGTTCTATTTTTCACAGATATAAATATAAAAACAAGTTTGGACATTCACATTTATCGGTTATAAATAATCGAAATTATAAATCTTCTGAAAAGATGGTCGTACGGAGGAGCCGCGGACAAGTATCATTTCCACAAGCATGGACTTCACTCACATCATGATATACCATACGTAAACACACTTCCCATCTACATAACGAAGCACGTTGTAGTGGAAAAACCCGTCCCAGTTCCGGAACCCGTGTACATCGAGAAATCTTATCACGTACCAGTAGAAAAGATCGTTCCAGTACCGGTCGAGACAATAATCCACAAAGCAGTACCAGTCCCAGTTCCGGTACCGCAGGTAAGCTCATCTCTTCGGTTTTCCGGTTCAACGTATTCGCGGAAATGCGTCATTTCTCTCCTCTGCAATAATCCTGTAAATGAGAAGAAAAAAAAATTTCGCTTCTCTCAACCAAAATATTTATTTCTATACGAGCAACGTAATATTTCTGAAATGAGACCAAACAATTTGTAGATCCTGCAACGAGTTATTTATTGTGCAAACGATACCAAGCTTTGGGGCAACAAACCAAATTGGTGTTGATGCAACGAAATATCATGGGAACAAATTGATCCGTTTATTCGTCCCAAAACGATTGTCGTTTGGTCAATTCGATGATTGAGATTCAATGAAATATTTATTGAAGCAACTAATAAGTATGCCTAAGCAAACGAATGATACCGGTTGTTCGAACAGAATTATTTGGCTTCGATCATTTGATTGATACACAAAATTTTCATGATTCGGTTGAATATACTAAGCCATTTGCCATTGAACAACAAAAATTGTTGGATCTACCAAACTTTTGTTCAACAAATTCCATTCAGTTCAATGGACAAGATTTTTTTTCTGTGTCCAAGTATCCCGAGTATGAAAATTTGATCCACCATTATGGAGGCTCGACTATGCGAATCACACGTGAATCATTGAATTTTGATTTACATCCATATTAGAAAATTTGATCATTTTGGACCTCCTGGACCCTCTTTTCCTAAAATTTGCCATTTACTGGCTACGATTGAATCTGGCAAAGTCCTTGGCTCAGACCCGCTGTAATATCACGAATCGTTCTGTATCGTGTGAGAGAATTCAACCAACAGCTCTTGGCTTACTTCTCTGGAAGTTGAAGTTGAAGATGACGGTCCACCAGGACCATTACAATTTTTCAACTTCGACTAAACCAGCGTCGTGCCGGCTCCGTAAAACTTCTAGATCATCTAGAAATTCGAGAATCGAAAGAACTTATTCCGGGACGCGATAAAAATTCGATTTTTGTGTTGCACAGGCGGTGCCGGTTCCGATAAAGCATCCAGTGGCGGTACCAGTTCAACATCCGTATCCGGTTCCGGTGAAGCACGCCGTTCCATATCCGGTACCAGTGCCCTATCCGATTCCGGCTTACCCGGGACCGTTTCATCATCAAGGTGGACATTTCTATGGTGGGCATCACCATGGCTATGGCGGTGGTGGCCATCACTATTATCCTCACCAGTCGTTTGGCCACGGTTACGGGCATTCATATCCCCACGGACACATTGGATTTGGCGGACACGGACATTCTTTCGGACACGTTTTCGGTCATGGACATGGTTTCGGGCACGATTATCACGGCCACGGCCATGGCCACGGTCACGGTTATGGATTTTCTCATTTCAATAATGCTCACGATCACTACGCCTCTCCCCATGGGCATGGTGAAAGTTTCAAAGCCAAACGCAGCAAAACTAATTCGGACAACTAGTGATCAAAGAATTGAAAGTCTCGTCGTTAATTTTATTTTAAACAAATTCATCTTCTTTGATCAAAAACTTATCTGAATACGTGTTATGTAAATAAGCGATCCAATCAATCATCATAGTACTGTATATATATATATAAATGATTTTGATGTCCATGACTATTGACTCATCTGCTGTTGATAATAAACCGTACCATTGTTATCGAAATGTTTGCCTGCTCGTTTATATCTGATCCTCTATCCAGTTAGGAATCATTCTGCAACGCACCAAGATCTTCTGACGGATTATGGAGTCCTAAAAGAGTCCTAATTGGGTCTTGGGACTTGAGTGGATAAGTGAGATCCTGATTGTCCGAAAACTCCTATTTGGGACTTGATTTTTGGGTCTTATTTGTCCACTCGAGTTTCGAGTGTTCCAATTGGCACTTTTTTGAAGGACTCGCTGATCGGTCAGGGTCAGGATCAGGTGTTGAAAAATTTGATTTTGAGAAAACGCGAACAGTTTTTTTTTTTTTTTTTTTTTTCATTTAAAAAAATGAGCCTGTCATAGAAAACTATGATCGGAAAAATCTGTAGCACACGATACTGGAGGCTTCACGTTTGTTTGGCTAACAAACGAGTTACTCTAGTTTTTCTCGGAATATCAAACGTGTCTGAGAAAAACGTTTATCTATATTTTTTTATTTTACCAACTGCCGGACTGATTGATCACTTCTCAATCATCATAGTGAAAAAATATTTGAACCGACAGCCGATAACAACACTCGCGTCCTTATCGATGCTTGGTCAAATTATAGAAAAATTTTGTTACCTCGTTCAGACCGGGTTAAGACATCGTTTCAAACGCAAACATTTTTCTGATCATTACAGATACAGCTTTCAAAATAAATAAAAAATACAAATTTAAGAAAAAAAAAAAGGTAAAAAAAAATTAGAAAGAAAAAAAAAACAAATTTATTCAAGCTGAACGCTCCGAACATAGAGAAAAAAAAAAGAGCGAAGAAAAAAGGAAATAGACGCAAGAGATCAGAGCGAGTTGAAATAATGGAATTGGTGGATGATAGTCTCGGTAGATAAAAAAGCGAGCGTTGTTATCATCGAAGGGTTGGTCCACGCGCGCGCGCTTGCGCATCGATTCTCGCAACGACGCGATTGGGCGAGGTATCGTGTATTTTTTTTCTTATTGGTTCAGTTCTTGTTTCTCAGTTAACCAGCCACGATTCAGACTGACGGTCGAAGAATAACGACGTCTCGTGAAAAACGTAAACACGCGTGTCACAAATACATACGATCCGCACTAATCCACACGAAATGTCAGGCGATCTCGCGACTCTATCAGCTGTGGAAAAAAAACATGATCACCAAATAATCTTTACCCAATGATTCATAAATCAATACGTATTTCCGTGTACACATTGTGAGGTTTAATAGAACAAAGGTATTGTTTTTCACAGCCGATTTTATTAAATTGTCAAAAACATTGGATTCCATCTCGTAATCCTGTTGCTCTCTATAATCTTAAATTTATTTTTTTTCTTTTGCAATTTATCTACTTTCGCGTACGCGGAATGTTAAAATTTTTGTTTTATCGCTATCGTGGCCTGAATTCAATTTGTACAAGCAGAGTTATGCGGTCATGAGTTTAATTGAGTGGCTATACGAAACTAACACGTATATGAAATACGATGCGTAAATATATATAGATATGTGTAAAATTGTCGATCTTTGTCACGTAACCTCGTCGTAATTCTACTCATTAAATCATCGTGGCCTCGATAATTATTACGTACTCGATTAACAATACATTTCTCGATGTTTACATGGGAAAATACAAATGAATCCAATCGATTACGAGCAATTTATGTATGTATAATTACAATATGCCCTCTGATACAGAATTAATTTGTTGGAAAACAATGATGGCAGATTAATATATCACTTCTATCAATACATTATTATTTAATACCGAAAAATACTTAATTTTCAAAAATTCCAATAATACTAGTGGCCTTCATTTCTCGTACCAATTATAAGTGTCAAAATTTTTTAACAAATCCGATTGTTTTATTGACATTTTGAAATATTTACTTTTTGATGTTGAAAAATTCTCTCAAAATATCATGAAATTGAAATTTGTTTTTTTTTTTTTTGTTATAAATAAATTCAATAAAAAAGGATTGCCAAACAGTTTTCAACGTTTCTGCAAAAACATATTAATTTTTTATGGTTACTGATAATTGAAAATGATACATTTGATTGAGAATTTCGTTGCGGAAGTTAAACTGATAAAAGATTGATAAAGTGTGATAATGAAATTGAAAAAATACCAGAACGAACGAATATACTTGTGGATGACAGTAAATGATCCGATAACGTATTAAACAATGAAATTTATTTTCAGAATAATATGGACGTTGGGTATTTGGTAGAAAATTTATAAAAATTTTTAAAATGAGCGAAGACGATCATATAAGAGAGCAATGGCAGCTTCTACAGAGTCTACGGTCAACCGTCGAAGGTTTACTGGTTTACGGAGTTTCCAATGTTTGGAACGTCTACGGCGGACTGAACAGATTGCATAGCGTTATTGAACAAATTTTCAAGCACGGATGTAGAATATTCGATCCGCTGGTAAGTTCTATTTGCGTAACTTATTCCTTAATATATTCGGAAAACTGGGGACCCCGTTATTCTGCTAACTGGATTAAAAGATGTGAGAAATCAAAACACTCCTTACAATGGTATAACAAAAAAAGACATTGTTTGAATTGTTATCTTCACAGTGGTAATTGAATTTTTGAAATAGTTTCAATCATTTTTTCAATTGATATTCAAAAAATGAGTTTCGCCTTTGGTCTTTCTAATTTTTCAATATTATTCTGAACTTTTTCACAAATAATTGTTCAATCGAAATTCAGTAAAATCATAGTGAAATAGTCAATGCATTGGAATCTTATAACTTGAAAATAAAAGTTGAAAAATAGATTTCAAAATATCGCAGTTTTAATTATAGTAATGGAATATAATTTATAAAAAACTGACGCTGCGAAGTACAAAATTGTATCTCATTTCATTTCCGTTTTATTTTTCCTAAGGGTGAACCAGATTGTTGGGTATTCATACAAGGCTTGAGCTGGCTGCAACCGTCTCTGGCAGTTTCACCCTTGGTTGTACAGGGTGACGACTATTTGTCGAATTTACCGGCAAGAATAACATCTCGTAAAGATATATTATGGATGTACAAAAGGTGATCAATTTTTTTCCAAATATTAGACGATGTTATTTCATAAATGTTTGTCACACAGATTCACATAGGAAAATTTAAGTCTTTAGCTAATTTGGTAATCAGGCATTTGCATTAGAATCTAAAAACAAGTTAAATCTCATTTCGGATGCTACGGATATCGATTTTCAACAATGATGTTGAAATGTGGTCAACAAATTATCAAAACAAAATTATTTATTTAATCAATAAAACTTTTTTCCTCGTCACATCAAATTAATTCATTGAACTTTCTCAGATTTTACCTTATTTTACAAGTTTAAAAATATCAATATAATAAAAGCCAACATAAAACTAACGCTTTTCTGAGGAACATCCTGATATATCTAAAGATGACTGTTTTATTAAATATGATTTTATTAAATAAAATTGTGATCACGTCGAAAATATTGAGAGACTCGTATTTGTATTTTCAGTTTAGAAAGTCATTCGCTTTCTCAAAAATTGTCCTGGCTTTTATCAGACAAAGAGCATTTGTTGTCTTGTCTCGAGCCATGGGCTTTTCTTTGTCAAGAAAGTTTGGCCGAAGCGACGCTTATTTGTCTCAGAGCCGTGGAGAGAAATCAGGCTGCTTTATTGACGGAAATTGATCCCTGCTTGGTAACGTACTTTCAATTATTTAAGCAAACATTAGAATATCAATTTTAAATTGACAGTTTGTGGAAGAATTTCGGTCTCATAGTATTCACATAAAAACCTTTTTGCACACTAACACCTGAAAGACCACATCCGCTCAACTCTTTCTCATGAGAAACTCCACGCGCAGCATCCTAATCTCCTTTCCCCCTTATCAGTCCCGAGTTAGTATTCTCCAAACATTCCACCTCGGTCCTACGATTCTAAGCAGTTCATCTCCATCACCCGAACCATTAACACGAACACTCTCCCGAGTACCAAGGTCACGGTTAAATCAATTATTAAGTATAAAAAACATCAATCAATATTAAGAGAAAATTGTGAACTGTCACCGTTGAAAGGTTTATACAGAATAATTTTATTCATCGTTGAGAAATTTCGAATGCGATTCAAATAGTTATAATAATGTTTTATTTTTTCTTTTCTCAGTTTCTACCGGGCGGTCGTTTTTTAAAAAACAGTCCGAAGCGTCATCGGCGATCGTCGTCGTATCCCACGAATTTTGGAATTGTGAGGGATGAGACGCCGAAAAATTCGTTACTGACGAATGATTCCGAGGAAAAAGTTGAGAGAATCGAGAGGGGGGAAAAAATGGATGGAACGAGTGAAAATAATCGAAATTCGACTGGCGATGTTGGGAGCGAAGATCGGGAAAACGAAATTTCTCTAAAGTCGTGGAACAGTTTACCGGTGCTTTGCAAAAACCACGAAATTTGTCAAAAAAGTTGCCCGCTGCCTTTGACTGTTTTTATGGCGTCTAATCGACCGGAAGAAGATGTGATCCGTGCTGAAAAATCAATAACACTCGCAGACGTAATAAGAGTCGATTACAGCGAAGCCAAAATGACGGAAACGAGTTCGAAAAAGAATTATTTTAACGGAAAAAAGCCAAAAACTCCGCTTCGAAAATTAAGACACAAGAAAAATTCGCATCTAACGAAAAACGATAATGTCGATGCGTCCAACGTTCAGGAATTTTCGAAAAGTTTTCATCCAGAAAAAAACGAAAATATTGAAAAATTTTCGAGCAAGTCGCGCGCGAGAAAGGTAGATAATTTTGAAGATATTTCGATGAGTTCTGGTGCAACGAAAATTGATAATTTTGAAAACATTTCGAAAGAATCTGATAAGCGAAATTTCGAAAGTAATTCCGTCGATCCGCATCTCGTTAATTCAGAAAAGCGAGAGAATGGAAGTTTTCTAAGCGATAAAATAAAAATCGAGACTCATCAAAAAGTGAGAAGAAAAAGTCTCTTTTCGTCCGGTTCAGCGCCAGAATTTTCCGGCTCTTGGAGCCTCGGTGTTGAAGGTCAAAAGGATATTAGAACACCAAAAAAAAGTTTTATGGAAGATGGCGGCTCCAGTATTCAGCCTATGGCAACCGGATATTTTCCGCGACCTCTTGAAGGACAGAGTCTCACGAGTTTTCTCTCTTCCGCACAATTTTCTCGTGCCAATGCCGAACTTGATCGTGAAAACGCTCATTTCAGTATTTCCGAAGCTATGATAGCTGCCATCGAACAGGTAAGCACAAATTGAAAGAAAAAAAAACTTAAATAAAATGTTTTTCTTTTGAATATTTCACATTATAAATGTGTTTTGTGGCCACACGAATTAAAAAACATTCATAATCGTTGCAGGTTAAATGCAATCGGCAGTTGCGTTCGATAGACGAGACTGTAGACGAAAGCGACGAGGAAATCAACAATTTGAAGCAACGAATTCGTATGAGAAGACGACAGAGGCAAGTGGAGCAAAGAAAAGCTGGAAACTGGAGCAGGGAACTCTTGAGTGACGGAAAAACCGACAGTATGTATTAAAATTACTAGGCTTCATTTTGAATTATCTCCAAATTAATAATTCATATTTGTTTTTTTAATTTTTCTCTGGTTACTAAACTTGAATTTTCAATTGTACATTTACATATTTGTCCAACGAATTTTTGTTCAGCGACGACTACGGATCAGAGTGTAAGTCCTTTATCCAGTTCGCCAGGCACTCCATCCGATACAATGTCGACGGATGGTGTGGACGATCTTGAAATTGATGATGTTCGAAATTTATCCCGACTACGATCGTTCGGTAAGATTTTTTTTTTTTTTTTTTTTTATTAATACCACGATAAAAGTAGTATTTCAGTATTGAAATAATTAAAAATTAATAAAAAAAATATTATTGAAATTTAGTTTTATCGATCATTAAAAAGTTATTAGCTCAACATGCTACGGAATACAACGGCTTTTTCATGAACTTTTTTTTAACAGGGGCTTCTATGTCAATGGCGTCTTTGTATTCGGACGCGGATTTATGTCGTTCATCACCGAGACGAGGTAACGAATCCGCCTTAACTGACAGTATAATCTCGGCAGAGGGAGTTGCTCTTTGTCTGATAAGCAGATTCAGCGAGAGACATTTGCCGAGAGCTAGTGAATTGCAGTGGCTCGTTTCCGAACAAGATGCGCCGCAGCAGGTATCCGATTTATTTTTACAAAACCAAAAATAATATTTTCATTTGCATAAGAATTTTGATTACACGAAAAATGATTAAAAATTCATCAATTAATTGTCACGAAACGAATAACACGAGTCACGATATTTTTTTAACAAAAAATCTTGAAGAAAAAACAAAATTAACTTTGACCTTCCTCCGAATCATATTTGACTCGTATTCGTTGTTCATGAACCCTTTAAAATTTGAATTTCGAGCATTCAAGTTGTATTTTTAAATATTATTTTTCAACTTAACTAAACAATGCCAATTTTTTCTCATTAACATCAATCATCTTTTTCCAATTCCAAAGCTACTGCCAATGCCTAAAAATTGGTCTGCTAATTTGATGGATGAAGGACAAATCGATGACACGACGAGTCAAGTTATTCCATTGAGAGGGACAATTGAGTGGGCTCCTCCGCGTCCACAAATTATTTTTACGCCCCATCCGCCACCTGCGTAAGTGTAAAAATCAATGGACATACTCGAATTAATAATGAACAATAATTAAGCAACATATTTACTATCGATAAAGTATGTTTGATTATTTACATTCGAGATGACGTCTTAATTGAAAAACCAGTCCGAATGAAGCAGAAGTATAGTATCGCTGATTCTATCCGCCTACTGCTTGGTTTCTGAGTTGATTAATTTTTTCAGAAAAAAAATTCTGATAGCGAAACAAAATTATCGGTGTGCAGGCTGTGGAATGAAAGTTGCAGTCGAATATGCGAATCGATTTCGCTACTGCGAATATTTGGGTAGATATTTCTGTACCGGATGTCACACGAATCAAGTAGCGCTGATACCCGGAAAAATATTGTCCAAATGGGACTTTAACAGGTACAAAAATGATTGGATTTTGTGAAACAATTAATCTTTCGCATATTAGATCACATAAATATAATTCTTCGGATATTAGATCGATGATAACCACATTCTCTTTTTTGCAGATATCCGGTCTCAAACTTTTCCTACAGATTGTTGGATCAAATGGCGATTGATCCATTGTTCCAGGTCAATGATTTAAATCCACTTTTGTACAGGCGTGTAAAACAACTCGAACGAACGAGATTACTACGCACACAATTATATTATCTCAAAGATTTTATGCTGACATGCAGATTTGCCCAAAGGTATTTAACACGTGAATGTGTTTGTTGCATTTGTTTTGGAAAAGCATATCATTACTGCTCTCATTTTCGATCATTCTTGTGATTATTTGCTATTTTCATATGAGGGTACAGTAATAATAATGATTGAATGAAAAATTAATATAAAAAATAAGTCTTCAATACGAGAAACATAATGTTGTTTAAAATTCATTGTTTCAGAATATTTTTCAACTTGACATCTTTGTGAAGTTTATTCTAATATTTTCTAAAATTTTCGTTCTTCTAGTGTGCAAGACGCTTTGAAAAAACAACCGAATTATATTTTCAATGACCCCCACATTTATTCTATGCAAGACTTGGTTTCCGTTAAAGTTGGTACTCTCACGTCAAAATTGAACGAAATTGTGCAAGATTGCTGTGCTCACGTTTCCGAATGTGTGGTAAGTTTTTCGTTTTATATTTCTAATACTCTATTCTTAGAACCATTCAGAAAAATATTAAAAATTGTTCAGAAATGAAATGATCGTAAGCAACTATTTTTGGTTATTTTCGATTATCGTACTTTATTCGTTTTGAAATAATTGCAAAATATTTTCTCTTGATGTTAATTATAAACAAATCAAGCGAGAAAAGTTGAGGCGGATTTAAAAAAAAAAAAATTTCTTATTAAAAGATTGTAAAAGTATTTGAAATAACATTTATTTTCTATAACAAAGGTAATAGTTATTTTTTTGTATTTTGAATATTATAAAAACCGAGTGCTTTTTTCTCTAATTGTGAAAAATACAAGCTTATAATGAGAAATGAAACATGAATAAAAATGAAACTACAACAACTATTTTTTTTTTTCACAGCTCTGCGAGGCTCGGGGTTTTATGTGTGAATTGTGTTTCACAAAAGGTAATTCCAAGGTAATATTTCCATGGGAACTATCAAAGGTAACGAGATGCAACGACTGTGGGTCTTGTTTTCACATCGAGTGTAAAAACGTGGCTAACAACACGTTAAACTGTCCACGTTGTTTGAGGCTACGTGAAAGACGCTCGCTCAAAGACTAAATCCTTCTTAGCGAAGAATTTAACGAAAAAAATAAGAAAGAAAAGAGAATTCTTTTTTTCCTCCGACGAAAAGAAAATATTTATTTTTATCGAATTCCGGAGCTTTTTTTTTTTTTCAAATATCGTAGTCATCATAAGTTGCCTAGTCTTTTTTGTAGATAAGGCATTTTACGCCACTTTTACACAGCGAAATGCTGACCCCTTTGATTTTTACCAAATTTCAGTATTGCTTTCGTATCGACAAAAGTTTATTTCGGATTATTTCGATTGCACAATTTTTGAGACTTCTCACAGCCAATTAATTCCTGAATTATTGCACTACTGATCTGGTTCGAACAGTGATTGCTTGGAAAGAACAAAAAATGGCAAATGTATTCGGATCATTATACACTTTTTATTACATAAGATTGAAGGTCAGATCTGTAAAATGGAAATGCGACTTTTTTCACTCCTTTAGACCAAAACAGTTTTAGTTTATAGTAGGAACAAAAACTTTAACTAGTTATAGGGTTCGGCGAAATAGCCAAATCGAGGAGTCCCGAAACACGTGACTCCTCGTGTGAAAAAAATATCGTACTCAGACCAATCAAAAAAGCGGCGTTAATGCGTTTGTATGTAAAAGTGACGTGGCATGACTGAAATAAGTTTGTTCTAAGGAGATCGGACCAACGAAAAAATTAGAGAACTCATTTTCATTTGTAGTTTATTTTTTACATTAATCGATGATTGTGCCACTTTTGGAAATTTTAGTCGATTGTACTTTTATTGGTATGAAATTTTCAAAAATTTGGTGAATTTCTAGAACAATTCAAAATAATGTTAAGCATAGATCAACCTAGTTGATCACTCCAAAATTCTTGTCAAAGATCTGATCAGCTGCGACTTGAGTTTCGATTCTGCAATTCATTTGCAAATAGAATTATGTTGAAAAGTAATTGAAACACTAAAATATGGTTACTTCTTTTTTTTTTATGTTCTTTTAACGATGATTTTGTGCAAACTGAAAGTAAACTTTAAAAAATCAAAATCACATCGACATCGCGTGGCAAGAAACGTCATTTACATTCAACTCGATTATTCGACTGTAAATTATTCGTTCTTTTTTACATTCTCAGAATATTTTGTTTCGGTGTAAGTTCGTAAAAGATTAATATTTGTTCATGATTTTTTCGTACATTGGTCTCCTTGAATAAGAACACAACGTTAGTGGTAATGCATGAATCGCACTGTGAAGTATTCTTCGATTAATTTTTCCAATGTTTTGTACCGAAATGTAAAGATATATTTTGCAAATATGATGTATTTATCATAATTTTGGGATATTTTCCGAGCCGATGGAGAACAAAAAAATCAATCAACACGTTTATCTCTCCTAGAAAACGTCGGAGAATCATCAGTAGTGGTTGGACTCTTTCCAAAGTCCAACTACCAAATGTTTGGGGATACACCAAATATTCGTGATCTTTTTTGATAGCGAATTTTTGTAAGGAAAAATATAAAGATAGTGAGATCCTAGAGCACATTATGAAAATATTTTTGATTCATTTGGTAACGACATTCCGAAAGAAAAATTAATCGAATTTATCAATTGTATTTCAATTATTTAGAAAATATAAGCCATACAAGAGGATTCCTTTAAAACTAGTTGCAATTTATACCGATTTTTGTTTCAATCCTGAAGCATAAGGTCTCGGGAGACCGAAAAAGTTTAGGAGAATAATGTTATTCAATTCGATGGAATTTGAACAAAGCTTTGGTTGCATTTTTTCAAAAAATGATGTTAAAATCGATGAAATTTTTGTGGCCTAATTTCGAAAGAATGAGTATTTCTAATTCCAGAGTAATAAAGAAGACTGAAGCTTTGTTAAATTGATGTTTCCATTTGTAATTTAACAAAATGTACATCTGAAAAAATTGATTTTTGTTTTTCAATCAACTGGATGTAGAAAAAATGTTCCTGTCAATTACAGTCTAACAGTACGTGTTATTTAATTTGATAACGCTATTTATAGTACCTGGTATTTATGGAAAATAATCGAACAAATGTTAATTTATCGCTGTTGTCTATTTTACAAAGAATTTATAATAAAGGAATACGGCTCAATTTCAGTTTTTCGTAACTCATTTTTCCTTATGTATTTTAAAAACCTTCTCTATACATATATAAATCTGTTCGCTAAAGCAGTTTGCTTGCAATAAAAGCTTCTGAACCGATCACGATGAATCTTACCCGGGAACAATGGTCATGATTCAAACTTTATGCTTTTACGAACTCCCCATTATTCGTATTTCACAGTAATGTAAAAAATTTTCAACGATTTTGTTCACCCTTAAAATTCAAAAGTTCATCAGTAACTAAACAATATCGATAAACGAAAAAAATCTAATCAACAATTGGAAGATAATTCGGAAACAAAGAAAATGAATTAAATTCATGTTCACCAGCCTTACAACAAAAAAATTAATAGAAAAAGCAAAATAAAACGAACACACAGAAGATTTGAATAAGTGAAGAATTTGAACAAGTAACTCTTCAACTTCATAGATAGGTCAATAGGATCGATTTCGTGCTACAACACGTGTCTTTGACAAGTTCAATAAAAACCTGACAATTTCTATTCTGCATAAAGGTACAGAAGGTCGAAGTTCGTTGGAATACTGCATCTATGAAAATTTCCCTCTCGCACGTACATAATTCATTCCATAATATCGTTCGGTAAAAACGTAAAAGATACGACTTAAAACGACCAATTATTCCCCGCGTATATAATTAAAATAATAATAAAAAATAATAATGTAATAACTACTTCCAATTAGCCAAGTATAAAAACTCAATTGTTCTGTACATACTGTACTGTACTGGTACAGCAATTATAAGGGAACAGTGGAGGCGTGCTTTCTCGTAGGGTGTTTGATACAGATCTTCGCATTGACAGCAAAAATCGTTGCCGATTCCATCTGTGCTATCGAGTCAACTCCATAGAAATTTAAATTTCTCGTCTCCTGAGTCTGTTAATCGTTTTCCAAGTTGCCCTTATTATCTAGATGTTCGTGCATGTTTTCTCGATTCAAATGACATTCTTTGCAAATGTTGAACGTCGATTTTTCATAAATTTGACGCATTAAAAAAAAACCTCAGTCATTAAGTAGAAAAATTCGAAAACATTTTCGTGTTCCTCTCTATTGCTTTTGATTCTCATCTTTGCTCCTCCCAATGATACTGTAAGCTTTGCTTTCAACCGAAAATGGAATTTACCACTTTTTTTTCTTCGAGTTTTCGACGATTGATTTACCATAAAATGTTCCGAATGAATAAACGAGTGTAGAAAAACAGAGGGTACCAAGAATGGCAAAATATAAAAAGCTTATCGCTACGACGAAATGACGAAGTTATAGCTTGAATATGATAATTACCATCGATATTGCGCCTGCACTGAGGTATTGATTTAAAAAATATTCTAGATGATTTTAAAGCAGATACGAAAGGTCATACGTGTTTCTACTATTATGAAGTTATATAAAGGAAACGCGTTGCCTCATCATTCGTTGAAATCGCGTAGATAACAACGCTCGATTTTCTCCTGCGTACGACTCTAGAGAAATGCTTCCAATTAGCCAATTACCGTTTGCCAGAGAGTAATGACAAAATAAACTGTTTCGACGTTGATAAAAGAAAGAGCACCCTCGACGAACGATCAGTCAAGACAATGAATTTGCTCCTGCCAAGTGACAAAATGTCTGTAATCAGGATTTGTGTCTTTCTGTATTTGGGACTTCTCCAAAATGTTGTTCATTCGACCATCTGGGTGGACGATTTAACCAGATTCATAGTCCGAGACTCAGAATTTTATCAAGTGAAGTTGATAACGCGACTGGTTGACAACGAAACCCTCGGAAATTCACTGATCGATGAACTGTCAGTGAAATTGATGCACCATTTGCCTATGATAAGGATTGACATCGGGGACGTTTCTGATCTTCCAACGGATTCGGTGGCCGATGAAACTGGAACGATTGCTCGGATCGATACTGCAGCGACTCTCTTCATTCTCGTGATCGAATCTCGCCAGAGTTTGCCGATTTCAGCGTCAAAAAATTTGATCGACGTCGTAGCTAAAATGGCTGATTACCACAACAGCCCGAAGTATCTGATGATATCTTTCGTTCGTTTGGGACGTGACAGCCTCGAGGAACTGTTGCGACACGCTTGGAAAAATAAAATGCTTGATTTCACCGTGATCGAATTGGTGGAATCGGCAAGCCTGAATAATTCGATCCTGACGAATGGCGAAACAGCTTACCCTATCGTTCATCAGCTCAACCCATTCAAAGGTGAATACTCGAGAGCAAACGGTCCTGCGAACATGAAAAATTTGTTTCCGAACAAAGTGAGTGATATGAATGGTTACGATCTAATTGTTATGGGTTCAAAAAGTTGGGAACCAACTACCGATTCACCGATGTTGTTACAAGCCCCACTAACTCGAATCTTGGAAGCAATTTTCGGTAAACTCAATTGTGGTGCAAGTTATGTGCCGAGTGTCGATCCGAAGGATGGTGGAATTTCTGTTTATTCGGCTGTAGAAAAAAACAGTGTGGATCTCAGCGTGCAAACATATCCGTTTTACTTTCAAGGCTGGAACGATACTCAGAGAACAAAAATAGTAGAATACAATCCAATCTGTCCTCTCGTGCCGTTAAAACCGAGATCCGAAGTTCCTGAATTCACCAATTTGATTAAGGCGTACGCATTGAGTATTGGCGTCGTGACGATTTTCTGGATCTTCATGCGGTTCCTTCGTTTGAATACATATTCTTCACGGATGTTCAACATCGGTCGTGTACTTTTCGGCATTTCCGTCACCCAGCAGCCTCGTGTTGACGTCGAACGTATTATTTTCACTTGCTTGCTCGCTTTATGCGCTGTATATTCGTCCACCATTTTTGGTGCGATTACGGATATAAGTTTCCAAGAAATTGGCCAAATTGAGTACAAATCTTTGGAAGATCTTGATTCTTCGGAACTGACGCCCTGGATAACGGAAGCTGATTTCAATAGAGCTTCATCTATTTTCGACGGACCGTTGAAAAAATTGAGCCAAAAGCTTGTTGTTTCGCCTGAAATATACGATTGCATCAAGTCAATAACACGTCACGAAAAAACTATGTGTTTTATGGATAAAAAGTCAGCCTCTTTCATGAAAAAATATATCGAAGCCACGAGTGATGTAAAGACGAAAGTTCTTAAAACTTGCTTCTGGAACGAACCTTTTAGTTTTATTGTTGGTAAAAGATCACCGTATCGTTCGTATCTCGATAAATTAATCTTGCGTCTGCACAGCTCTGGAATTGGATCGAAAAAGGGCTTCGTGATGAGAAACAAGGTGGACGAGAAACCTGGACTCGACGAAAGGATAGAAACGACGAGCCCTTTGCGTCAGTTACTTGCGATCAGTATCGCTGGTTATTCACTGTCGATACTTGCGTTTATCGGTGAAATTATAGTTCATCGTGTATCGCTGTATATAAGATCGAGAAAACAAGCACGGAATGCGAGTTCTGCAGTTTTGGGATAAATTTTAAAAAGCAGGCGTCCCCAAAATATTTTGATATAATAATAGCACGAAACTTGAAATCTATATTATTTATCAACTGCGATTAACTCTTTTCAGGGGACTCTGAAGAATCATTTAGAATGAAAAATAGTTTAACCGCAGTCAGAATGAAATGTCGATGTTTGATAATTGCCGACAGTTTGTTCTACTCTAGGCTATTACTTTGGAGCTTCAATGAATATGGCAAGGAGCCACGATATAATATTTGAAGAGTGTTCTTTCTTTCATCCCTTGGATTGAAGCAGTTATTTCGTCGATTTACTGTGGGCGATTTCACCTGAAAGGTACAAAAATAATTGAATAGAATTCTGTTGCGTGATGCGTTGCGTGTGTTTACAAATTTCGTTGTAACTATAAATCTGTGTTTTGTTTCAAAAATGCTTCGCTGATGAACTCGATACTTTAAATCTTCATTGTGATTTATACGATAATTGCGTTTGCATAATTGTAAACGGTCAACAAAAAAAAATATTTCAAAACGAAATATTGTACGCGTTAGAATTTCTCGAAAGTCTTGAATAGTTACGTCGATCAAAACTCGATTGAAAAGTTTTCAAAATTATTGTTTCACGACGTTATTTGTGGCCTCGCCATTCGACAATTCTACGAACACAAAAAATGTTGAATTATGCAACCCTCTTTAATGTATGCAATGATTTGTGAAACAATATTTGACAAGTTTGACTAGAAATGATCTGAAATAAAGCACTATTTGTGGAGTATTTTCTGATGTAATATACGTGTTTAATCTCCTCCTTTTTAAGTCTCATTCTTCGTTGAAATCGGGTAATAATTCATGAAATTTATCAACTTTTATCATTTTCTTTTTTTTTTTTTTTTTTTTTATTATCAAATTAGCCGTTCCGATTTTCGCATACACAGTCTTAAAACCTAATTTCCATTCAATTCGTCGATCGCAAATGGAGAAAAAAAAAAATGTTGGCTAAAATTATTTACACCTCGTAATTTTATACTCATGAGCATTGCAACTTCTTGACGCTTCGAAAAAATTTTTTTTTGTGTATCACGAAACATTTGTTCTGTGGTCGGAAAAAATAACAATATATATATATATGTATATATATTTATCAATATGTACAGATTTGAACGACAGTGATTTTTTTTATGTACAACGGTGCTTTTTTTTTTAATTTTTCATCTTTGAGTCGCAAATACCGACGGGATGTCGGAGCAGTCTGGTTTTTTTTCAAGAAATCATTATCGTTATCATCATCATCATTATTATTATTATTATTATTATTATTATTTCTTCCATCAACTAATCGCAAATTTTCAATCCGATCAATATATTCTCTGATTATCGAATTTAGGAATACGAACTGATTTTCAAAATTGTTCCCATTCGTTCCCTTGTGAATTTATATTCTTTTTTATTTTTTTCTTTTTATTCCGACTGAAAAAACGGTCTGAATTTTTCATGTGGTTTTGTGAGTGTCAGGCATTTTGAAAAATGAAAATCTCGTTTATCATTGTTTTGTTGCAGTGAGAAATATTCCTGTAAAACGATTTGTTTTTTTTTTTTTTTTTTTCTAAAATAGAGTATGTATTTTGTTTATTTTTGAGGGGGTTTCGGAAATTTCGTTCGCGTCAAATTTTCTTTCAAGCTCGTTAACCGATTAGCCAGTTGAGATTTTTTTATCGAAAAATTTTTCCGACTTCTCAATATACATATTCACCGGAAAAACAAAACTTTCTATCACTTTCGAATTGGATATATGCGTGCGCTAAAAAAAAAAAAAAGAAAAAAACCCTTAATAAATGCTCAAATTTCGTAAATTTATTTTTATATATGTATGTATATCGTTAAAGAAAAAAGTGTACAAACAGCTGGCGGATAAACATGGCCGATTGTCACACGCTTGATCCATCAGCAAGTTGAAAAATTGTGTGCATTAGTGAATAATCTCGCTTACGGACAATCATTATTATTATATTAATTATTAATTTCCGTCAGTGAAAATTCCTAATTAATTTCATGGGACGAGTCAAAAGCATCGCCATCAGTCTATGCAGAGCAACAATAATGCGCCGTACTCTCGATGAATAAAATTAAAGAAAAAAAAGAAAAAAAAAAAAAAAACAAAATCAAGATCAAAATAACGCCCGTTGCATACAAAAGGTCCGTTCGATAACATTCTTAAAACCGTTTTAATTCATATATTTCTACATATATTTATATATTGATTATCAAATTTATGGTAAACAGTTCTACTGGTTACAAACTGTTCTCGGTGGTATGATTCATATCTATGAAACACAGAAAAATAGTGATACTTTGAGAAATAAAAAATCTACAAACCGATCGTTCATCGTTCTAAAATCTCTCATAATAATATTAATAAATAGAAAAAAAAAACATGCTTAAAACGACATTACAAATTAGGATTCGATGGATTTTTTGATAAATTGATTACAAAAAAAAAGAAACTTGCAAAAATAAAAAAAAAAAATAAAAAAAAACGATCGCATTGCAACGGCGCGCAATTTATGAATGAATTATTTCGTCACAGTATCGCTCGGTCGTTTAAAAACTAATTGGTCCTATTATTTGAGGTACTTGGGCTTCTTCCAATTTTTCTCTTTAACGATTTGAGCCGCCTCGCCATGCATCCGCAAACTCGTCAAATAGTTGCAAAATTTTTCGCGAATGAAACTGAGTATTTCGGGCCTTTGTGTTTTCTCAGTTTTTCACAGGGTTCACCATTCTTTTTTTCTTTTCAAATCAGCGAAATAACGTTTGCAGCTTTTCGTGGACTGATCTTTTCCGCAGCATTGTCAGCCTCGAGTCTATCTAAATATTATTTTCATACTTACCATTCAAGAGTTACTACATATCTAATACTTCTTTCAATGGCACCTTGGCTACCTCGAAGAATATCCTGAAAAAATTCAAATGCATTGTTCAAATTTGTCAAGCTCGGAACAAAACAATATTCTGATTAACCCTTAACGGCCACACGGGGTGACTAGTTATCCCAGGCCCCATGTGACCGCTATGTGGCCTGGCTGAGGTGTGGCCGCTAAGGGTTAACACTAATGACCGAAATTAAATTTTTTTTAAATATTCAATGCGACATGCATATTTATACATTTATCAGCAGTGTATCAAGAATCAATCAATTTATCGAGCTATTTCTCATCAACCTCGCAATGGAAACAATATGAATGAACCTTTAGCACGGTTAATTTTTTTTTTTCCACCAAGTCGAGTTCTTCTATCGATAATGATATCAAAAGCAACTTTAATCGTTACTGCTTAGTATGAAAATAGTTGAACGGATGAATATTTTATAGAACTCACTTATGGCTGTATTTATTGCGTACTGTTGCAAGAGCATCTTTGTGCTTTCTGTGCAGTCCTTGATTAAGTACGATGGCAATATCTTTGATGTCCTCGAGCTTATATCCGGTGTAATATTCGAGGGTGGGCGTCCAACCGCCAAGGTCCTTCATCTGGAGTGCCAGAAAAAGAGCGGCACCGGCCATTTTACTGTCGCTGTGCATTATCGTAGAGTAGTCCATCAACGAGTACTCCAGGATGTAACGCGCCAGCGTCAACGTCGGCATCGAAACTTTGGCGCACTGTTTGTACGTTTTTTAAAATTATTTTTATTATGTTTTTTTTTAAATATTTTTTAGTAGTACAATATGAAAACGGATAATGCGGAAATTGTTTTCTGAATCTGAGCAAGATTTGTGGCTGCATTTTTAAGGATTTTTTACCGGTACTTTGGCATTAGCTAATTAAAAATCTTACGATAATTGAAAAACAAAAAAATACAAACCCTGGCGTAACGACGTAGAAACCTATAAGACAAAGGTATGCCGAGGTCGAAGTCGACTATTTTGAGCACGTTCATTTCCATTCTAATGAGCTCTCTTTGGGAATAAGCACCATCGCATATATATAAGAAATCCTCTACCATCGGAGGGATTCGTTCCTAGAACAGAGATAAACGTTTTTGTGAATTGATTAGAATACGAAAAAAAAAAAATAATTATTCATTATAGCTGTGAACCGAAATAATCATAAAGTTCGAAAATTAATTTTTGCTGTTTGATACTAATATATTGTTCTGATTTTTTACAAAGATGGTGAAGAGGAAATTTCACACTTTTGCGTATCATTTGAAAATATCAGAAAAAAAGAGCAATCAAGAAAATTTGAATTGAAATAAAATAAAGATAGAAAACTAGGAGAAAAGAAAATAGAAAAAAATAAAAAATAATTTAAAAAAGAGATTTTGAACAGAATAAAGATGGAGTAAAAAGAATCGATAAATAAATATAGCTCGAAAAAGTCGAAAAATAATGTAGAAATAATTCTTACGTCAAATTTGCTAGCAATAAAAAGACTGGCGGCACCAAGTAATTGGAGAGTTTCTTTGCCAACGGTGACTTTGGTAAGATAGAGATCGACCAGTTTGACGGCAAGATAGAGAGTCTCGTGATTGAGTTCGAAAGATTCTTGTACTTCGACCATCCAATCGACGAGCAACGATCTCATCCATCGGGAGAGACAAACTTGTCTTTCCATGTAATCGCTAATCGGGAACAATTTTTCCCGTTCTTTCAAATACGCGAATATTTCCATGGCATATTGAGAAACTTGATAAGGATCACGCCAATTTTCAGCGTCGAAATCCCACTGAACACCCGGTGGCAATTCACGTTCGGGTATAACGTCTAACCGTTCAGCTATCGACGGTTCTTCAGGCGTTGTACCTGACACTTTTTCGCTATCTTTCGTTTCATTACTAGTCTTGCTATCTTCCACTTTGCTTTCAACCTGAAATAATTATTATTCAAATAATGACATTAATGTGGTGCAGTCGAAAGAAGGCGAAACATTGCTCGAGGACGACGCAAAAAACAAAATGCCAAAAGTTCTTCTCCGATCCGACAAGTACTGTGATCGAACAGCGTGATAATTCTTTTGAACCAATTTATAACGAGTCAATTGAATCGTTACATACAGGAAATAATTTTTTTAAACACTTCAATTAGTTTGGACGTAAAGATATAAAACAAAACGAGGAATCAGTGTTCATTATGTTTTTTTTATTTTAATTTTGTTTTTCCGAAATTTAGGGGGAAAAGCGAAGTTTCTTATATTCGCAAAAGTTTAGAGCAGGCGTGCGTCTTCGAAATTGAAAAAACGATGGAATTCAGCATAAAATTGTTAATTTGAAAGTTAAAAAACATAGAAGCAAATGTAAATGTTACCTTATTATTAGTTTTGGTCGCTTTTTTGGCACTGTCATCGGGAACTTCTTCCAAAGCACTCACGTATAACGAACTATCCTCGGATTTTTCGAGATCTAAGCTGCGACGTGTGTTCAAGCTTGCTTTGTTTGGCAAATCGATTTTCTCCTCGTCCTTAACACTACTTTTAGCTCTTGTAGTAATTTTCGTTTTCACAGCTACATTATCCGGCCGTACATTTATTTTTTCCAAGCCTTTCGATTGATGATTCTGGGCCAATGTTTTTACTTGCGTTATCGGTGCTTTCTTGACCAATTTTTTAGGCTCCTGATGCTGTACACCAAAAGATTTGCCAATAGCCTGCAATTTATTCGAAATTTTTCATCATTCTCCTCATATATACTGGTATAATACTTGGCGTCGAGCCGCTACAGCGTCTCTTGATACACGAAGTACGCTGTTGTATACAGAAATCAACTATATTATACAATACAGTTTTTGTTTTCCGATAAACATTCTTCTCCCAATTTCAGTTCCCATTGATATGCAAGAACGCTTTAAAAAATTAAAGAAATTCTAAAGTTCAAAAATCCCTTGTTTTAGAAAAGACATTCTCAGAAAACAATTTTTTTTTTCTTAACAAAAAGAAAAATATCAATAGTACACTGTATATCGATGAGGTAACTTGGTTGAACAGTTAATTTCTGTTACCGAGCGGATTATCATATAATGGAATGTGTAGTACATTTATGAGCAATGAAAAAATATATATTCAACCAGAGATGCGACAAAATCTTGACATCGTGTATTGCAAAGATAACACTAAATTTCAAGTCCCAAAATGTATCTGTACAGAACAATGGGATTGAGAAAAAATCAATGGAGTTTAAATAAAAAAAAAAAAAGAAAGCAATACCGAAGAAGTTGGACATTTGTTTGTTTCTTTTTATTTTTTTTTTACTTACATTGGTAATATTTCCCAATGCAGATCGCTTGGTCGATTTGTCCTTGAGAGGCGAAGCATCTGCTTTTCTTTTAATTCTTGGATCTTTTATAGCCACGGGTGGTTTTGTCAGGGCATTGTTTACCAATGACTTTTGATTGCGAGTTGTTATTCCTCGACGCGTCGTCAATGGTTGCACATTTGTTTTATTCTGTGTGTTTAGCACTTTTGTAGGTGCCATTTTTTTAGTTTCTCCGTCGAAGGTATAAAACAAAAACCTTCAATTCCCCGTGGTTTCCTGCGATTAATTATGCACGATCGAATAAGAAAAAATAATTCAGTAATCCAATGTTTTGTATCTTGGAATATTCTTAAACAGAACTTTGCACACCTTGGATTATTCAAAGGAAAACTAAATTTCGATCTTTCGGTTATTATATTGCAATTTGCTAAATATCGTCTAAAGAAATTTTGATTTCGAGAGGAATTTCGAGCAGAAGTTTGAGGGAATTTTTTGAATCTTTTCTTCCCAAATATATATATCGAGATTTTTTTGCATATGAAGTTTTCAACATTTATACATAAACTGAATATACTTGGTTTTATCAAATAGAAGAGACAGCTGTCTCTGGAACTATTGCGGACCCCTTCCCCTTGCAATTATATACAATAAATTGTTGAGGAGAACGCCTCAAATAATAAGTGAAAAATCAGTAGAAACGGAGGTGAGGCCCATTTTCTAAATTTTGGAATTTATTTCTACATCACAGAAAAAATATAAATATTCTTTATAGCTTATCATACATATAATTTCAGATTTGAAGCAAAGGCCGATTAGCTATTACGTAGATGAGAAAAGCCAAAAATCAGCAGTGATCAAGAATTTTTTAACAATTTCGTAAAAAATAGGGAATATGTGCGAAGGATTAACATTAAAACTGAAAAAGGTGCGGAGCTGACATAAAATATTGTCAACAGTAAAGCAAAACCGTGGAGTCGAGTGTAAAATTGGAGCAATGGGTAGAAAAGTAAATGAAAAAGATGGGAGTGAATTTAAAAGAACTGAGCTCAGGTTGAACTGAGAGATTATTTAGAATAAACACGAGGAAAATGTTCGAAAAAATTCACAAGAAAGATAAAAAAAGAATTACGACTTCGAAATGGAAAAAAACTTTAGCGTTTTTTTATTACGTACAATGTGCTCTTGATTTTATTGCAATATTTCAAATGTTAAAGGTTATGTTTCATAGATTCGAAAAATTGGCAAATCGGCACGTTGTTAAGTCAGAAAACTGAAAATAGATTAGAATTTTGATGAACGAGTGCGGCAGTGATGCTTTCGAGGTGGCAGTTCTGAAAACGGTAATCGAAGCTTGGAAAACGCGGGAATGCTTTTTCATACCTAAATTAACAAAAAATCGAGAATTTATGGTCAAATCCGGAAAAAATAGTATTTTAACGAGTATTTGGAGTGAATATTGTCTCAGTGGACTCAATTTGGAGAAGAATATCAAACAAACACGGAGTCAGAAAGTCCACCATTTTTTCCGACGTGCTAAATAAACGGTTCCCCCGAGGCACGATTAACCAGTTTTCGATTTTCCGTATATCGAAATTTCGTTTTCTACGATATACGCGATTTACCTGCGATTTTATTTGGGCCGTTTTTTCGCTCCAGCAAGATGTTAAATTTACCTTTCACGAAGAGTACGACGGAAAATAAGTTGCTTTTATTTCTCGCACCGATACGTTACATTTACTTTCCGTTCGTCCTGCTTGGAACAACTGCTACTGCTGATGAAGTTGACGCTGGTTCAAAATATTACAGTTACGGTTGAGCTTCACTACGATTGGTTGAATCACCGGCCAATCTAACGATGCCCTACTACAGTGACGCTGCGCCATCTGTGTATTTTTCACGCTACTATTTGTCTTTCAATAATTACCGTTCGCCGCTCTATTGGGTGTAAAGTTCCGCAAATTCTGTTGACGATTGTTTTAAATTAATTGTTGTCCACATCTATTTGTGAATAAAAATCGAAAATGTTTTGAAATTCTTCATTCGGAATCGCGTTTCTAATCAACGTGGTGAATTCCTGTTCCAAAATTTCTAAACCCAGTGAATTTATAACGAAATAAGGTTATAAAACATTTACCGACGATTTCCTAATGCGATAATAGCTGTATTGTAGCTTTCATTTCTATGTACATGAGATTTGAAAAACACGGATAAATTGGAATAAATAATATTTCGTTTATTTCGGATCTAGAGTTATATAAATCCGAATTGTGGTTATTGTTGCCGATGAAAATAACGGAAAATAAAGCAGTACAACCATAACGACAAAACTATTTTAAAGTGAACAACGAAGTGAAATAAAAACAATCAGTATAAACTTATTATTGAATATTTACTGGAACGCGATGAATATTTGTCTGCCGTGATGGATTTTTCGTGAAAATATACTCTGTTATTTATGGCAAGTGACGCGAAAATACTAAATTCGAGACCTAACCTCAAATGAATAGATAAATAAACATTAAAAAATTGCTGTATCACAGCTTTGGGTAATATAATGACAATCAGTGGTATTTTTGTTGATTATTCAACGTGCAATCAGACATAAATTACTGTTGCTGCAGTTTCGACGTAAAAATCGACTGAAATTCTGGTTTTATGATACAACAAATTTCATAAATTATTGTTCGTGTTCATGGACACTCGGGAGTGATTCGAAAAATGCAAGAAGAACGATTTACAGTTAAATATATTCCGATAAAAAATTGTTTCGTTTATCTGCCGGAAACTTTGGCGAGGAGGTTGGATTCTCAGGTAGGTAATAACTAATGACAGAGCAAATATACAACATGAAGATTTGGATTTACCATCGTACGTTTCATCGAATGTACTAACAGAGCAGAAATTTAGTGATCGATAATTGGGATCAACTTTCTTTTTTAATCGAATCGATCAATTTTCTTTCTCTCAAGGTAATAATCGTTGTTCATTTTTCAAGCTGCTTGAATCAGAATTCAACTTCGATATTTATTTTTTTTTTCCATTCTCCATCACCGAGTATCACAGAATATCGATCGGTCTCTTGACGTAATCGCAGCCCTGATTTTTCATACATGAATTACCAACAGTCGATAACAACCATGTTTCTAACGATTCGGAAAAATGTGGACTAAATTTAATAAAATTCAAATTTTTGGTGAACGAGTGGCGAAATGAATGATAAAAAATAATCGATTTCTGTAAAGTATCTTTATCGTGAGTCATTGATGGAAAATTATAAATTTCAGGTGAATGGTTTAAAACTTTCTCATAATAAAAATGAGTTCTACGTATCATGGCGATCGTTCTCTGGACTCGATGACTCCTTACGAATCAGCGCTACATTTGCTCGCACTCTGAACATCAAAGAAGGAAATGAAGTTATCGTCTCATCGATTTCGAATCCACCTTTCCTATCTTCAATTACGGTCACACCTTGGAACATTGAGGACTGGGCCATCGTGGTGGGTTCTTTTTTCTTCACCAGTTATTTAGTTATGAAGCGATCCTCGGTGTTCTTGTTCTCACCCGAGAAGCAAGCAGATATTAATAATTAATAATTAATTAATAATTAATTAATAATTAATTAATAATTAATTAATAATTAATAAGATCGGCATCGCAAGAAAATCTAAATCCAACTAATCAACTTTTAGTATTTCATGGGTTCCTATCATTGTGATATTGTTATTACAATGATAAATATTACAGTTTGACTTTTGATAGAAATTTCTTCGGTAGAGATTGTTCATTTTTGTTTTGGGTCGGATTTTTGGGAGAGTTGATTGATTGGGTGAGATTTCTTCCATTTAGATTAGTCTGGTAGCGATGTGCCTGAGTTCATTTTTTTAATAGAGTTGTTGTCATGCCATAAAATCGCTAAATTTCTCATAAGAATGGAATTGATGTATTTGTTTTGGAGGGATGATGATGAATATCAATTTTTCAGGAATACCAAGCTGACAGGATCCAATCAGTTCTATTGGATCAGATAAGTTTGGTAGCAAAAAATCAATCAATGGTGGTTTGGGTATCCAAGGGCTTGTCGATAACATTAACCGTTGGTAAGATTTTTCACAAAATACAGCACGCAATGACTTATTATCGGCAATCTCACGAATAGAAGGTATGGATTGTCGGTAAGAACAACAATCTGTAATACCGACAAATTTAACATCGAAAACATCGGTAAGACCAGCGACAAAGGTTGATCGAGACACCTGATTGTAGATTAGAGAACCAAATTGTCGATTGAATCATGAGCAGTAAGATTTTCTTAATTCGAGAAGTATAAAACGAATTTCGGAAAATCTATTCTTCTGGTAAATTTTTCAAGGTTGTTTACTAAATTTCTCGTTTTCTTATTCAGATCGAATAAGTCCAGATTTTGCGTATGGAAGAATTGGCGATCGTACAGAAGTTCACGTCGAAGTGCCGAGTAAGAAAAAAAGTTTTACAAAAAACGTACCGACCGTCGATAACTTTGGATTCAGCTTACCTCACATCTTGAATGGTATTCCATTCGTGAAGAGAATATCAAAATGGAACGAAATCGATGAAAATCCGAAGGACATTCAATGGTATTCAAAAAATAACAAAAATTCTACGCTCCCCGCTGTTTTTCGGGTGTCTAACGAAGCGGCAGTGGAAGAATGGTCCACGAATTTTTCTGATTTTATCACTGACTGTCCCTATGACGTTTTCGTGCCCGAAACCTGTGCACCGAGAGATTTGACAAGTGCTCAAAGTTCGAAAAACCGTTTGTACAAAATTCGAAAAATTCGAGAAGACCGACAATACGTCAATGGGACGAGTACCAATTTTTTACAAACTGATTCTACGGTACCCAAGCAGTCGACGGAATTAGTGGTGAGATTGTTCATCGTGGGAAAAAAAAATCAATGTAATCTTCAAGAAATACGAAATCCCAACTTGGTGTCATCAGTTCGCAATAAAATTTATGTTTCTACGAATTTGAAACGTAATTTGAATTTGACGATCGGTAGCAAAGTGCTTCTAGAATCTCTTTCAAGTGCTGAGCAGTCGGTAACTTCCATTGAAATATTTCCCTCGACTCTATCGATAACGGATCAGAAATTCAAAGAGTTCCTTCACGAAAAAATCTATGAAAATGAAATTCTGATAAATTCTCGTTCGAGAATTTATTTCGAAGATGGAACGAGCTGCATGGTGCTCTGTTCACCTGAGCAGTGTTCATATACACTTCTCGATAATCATCGGCTAAAAAACATCGTCGTAAATGTGAATAACGTTACGAGCGATGATACGAAAAATCCAAGTGCCAACAGTGACGAAATTGAGGGAATCGACTTAACAACAATTTCGATACTGTGAGTAATCCTGCTTTGATAAAAACCAGCTTGATGGTAACACTACAAAATCTTTTCAAATTTAATCCTACTTTTCTGAAAATCAGAAGTATTATGAAAATGTACAGGGTTTCCCAGACTCTAATGGCAAATACCGTAAAAATCGATTGAGGATCATACTCTGTTTTGAAGAGATTCGTTGTGTTTTTTTATCAGGCTGCTTGCCGATTAGTCATCGAATCTGTCAGGGGTCTCCTTAAGGAGTTTTGGTACAGGCGACACAATGTTGCCATGCTAAACCATGTTAAAAACACAAAAAATTTCAAAAAGTTCAAAATTTTATAAAATTTGGTGAACATATTCTTTAGTGCCAAATTTGACGATACAAATTTTTTCAGATTTTTCTTCTACACAGTTATCGAGTAATTGAAGACTAAAGTTCACGTGTATAAGCATAGCGTTCCCATATATATAGGTATACACTTCGGGCATAAGAAATCTGCTTTGATGCGTAATTACTCGATAACTAAGTAGAAGAAAATTTTTTAAAAATTTGTGTTTTCGTACTTGATGTTGAAGAACATTATCACCAAATTTTATTAATTTCTTAACATTTTGACTTTTGTACCGAAACTCCTTAAAGTGCATTTAGAAATCGGAAAGTTGAAAATAATCTGACTAGAGTAGTTTTTTAAAATTTTTTTTTATTTCTTGAGAACCATACGAGGTCCAGAGCTAAAGTACGTGAAACCACTGTTTAGAGCATAAAATTTTTTACCGATGCGGCTCGTGTTAATAAGTTTCGATCGTTAGTAATTTAGCTCTGAAATCCTCGCTGAAATCTGGTTGAAGTTCTCGAGAGCTGAACGGGAGCACGAGGAATGATAAAAAAATTAAAATTGATGAAAAAATTATATCGAATTTTTCGAGTTATCATCGTTTTAATAAAATTGTAGGAAAAAGTATCATAGCACGACTGTTGACAGGCCTGCAATCACGAAAAAGCTTAGAAAATTTTTTTGCTCCTTTAGATTTTTTTACTGGGTGTGTAACGAATGAAAATGGTTTACACGTGTTTCGTAATTATTTTCTATATTTCAATATATATTTATATGATTTTAAATAATTTTCAAAGACCAATTTTTCATTTTGACTATTTTGATAGAAGAAATACTGTTCTGTTCTCGTTACTAGTAGCATAAAATTTCAGACCTCTTCAATCCCTAATTACCGAATGCCGAGTTGTTCTCGAGCTGAGTTTGGCTCTCAACGATTCTCAAAACTTTTCTTACGAACCGGGGAATGTCCTTATTTGCGGGGATATCGGAGTTGGGAAAACCACCGTTTGCAAAATATTGAAAGATATTATGCGAAAATCTCCTTATTTGGTACACGTCAACACCATTGAGTGTAGAGCTCTGAAAGGTAAGAATTCTTCTATCATATGCGATATTAAAAATCAAGGTAATTCTTCAATTAAGTGATTTTCCTGAAAAATCATTATTCGTAACCTAATGAACGAAAAAAATGCAAAAACAAAAATTTTTGGCTCATTTTTCGGAAAATTTATTGAACCAAAGAATTGCCAAAATAAATATTTTAATGTGCATTGAAATTAATGTAGGTAAGAGGGCCGAAGCGATGCATAAAATATTATCTGTTGCTATGGCCGATTGCATATATCATCAACCTTCGATATTAATATTGGACGATTTGGAAACCATTACGAATTCACCATCCGGCGAGGAAGAAACTACCCCAGACTCAATGAACGCCTCGAGGTTTGTTAAAAAAAAAATGAAAATAAAAATAATTCGAAGTCATGAAAATTTTCAAATCGAAACAACTTATTTCAGAATATTGGATTTGATTTTCAACATTTCTGCCGAGTTTCAACCCTTGCATTACGTTTCTATCATTGCAACATGCACGAACATTAACAAAATTGGATTGAAATTGAGATCACCGCGAGGCGTCCATTTGTTCCGAACAGTTTTGACAATACCGGATCTTGCAAAAGTAAGTCATTCCTTCGTTTCACTGGCAACACCATTTTTTATACGTTGAAAATAGAAAAAACCGTTTTATGTTTGCCGCTAGGAGCATCGGGTCGATATTTTGAGGCTTGCTCTGCAAAAACATATACACGTGCCAGAAGCAATGAATTGGGATTATTATGGGAATAAGACTGAGGGATGGGTGGCGCAGGATCTTATCGATTTTGCTGAAAAAGCATCATTCGCTTCATGGAAACGCCACGGTATTATTATATCCGAAGCCATTATACCCTTGACGATATATACCTATTCAAGACGTCGAAGATACTCGAAGTATTCGAAAATTTCAAATGACATTAGCACTCGAAATCATTTTTACGATCATAAAATTTGTTTTTTTTTTTGGATGAAATTCTAATGCTACCATACGAAGACTCGCAGATGATATAATTTCACATTTTACCTCTCAAATGGTGACGGGGTTTGTTTTATAGTTACTCTGTTTATAATTAAAGTAGATTTTCGAAAATACTTGAAAAAAATTAAAATACCATTCATGAATCGTAGCGATTAACTCTTCTCTTCTCTATATATATATATATAAATCTGTTGGCTAAAAAGAGTTTGGCTGCTTTTGAATAAAAAATCGGTGAACCGATTACGAAGAATTTTCCACGAGATCAAAGATCATGATTCAAAGGATGTTTGTGGTTTACAAAATATTCATATTTCGTTTTTTGTGCAAATATAAGAAAAAAAACTTCAAATACTGTGTTCAGTGTTGAGATCTAAAAATTCATGAGTAATTTAAAAATATCGATAAAAGAAAAAAAAACGAATAAAACCAATTTTGAGATAATTCGAAAACGAAAAAAATGAGTTGTGGCTGGGGCTCTTTTTTTGTCAAAAAAAACTTACAGCTGTTTTGATGAAATGATGAAAAATGGAAAAATTGAGAATCTCTTTTGTTTTAGAGTATTTTATTTTATGAGTATTGCCCCTTATATGATGAAGACTGACTCATTCCGTTTGTTTTTCCAGTAACAAATAAACGTACCGAATCTCTTACTCTAACTGAGGAAGATTTATCCGAAACGTTGAAAAATTACAAAACGTTATCCTTGCACGGTGTACAATTGTACAAGAATTCCGGTCACGATTGGTCAAATATCGGTGGCTTGGATAACGTTAAAGAAGTTCTTACGCAATTGTTGAAGTGGCCAATGCAATATCCGGAATTGTATCGGAATGCACCGATAAAGAATCAAAATGGCGTGCTTTTGTACGGCATGCCTGGCACCGGAAAAACCATTTTAGCTGGTGCAATCGCCAAAGAGTGTGGTGTCAATTTGATCAGCGTTAAGGTACTATTGAACCGGTTTTAATATTTAAAAAGCCTCTTTTATTTTTTATTTTTTTATTTTTATTTTTTTTTCAGGGACCTGAACTGCTATCAAAATACATCGGGGCCAGTGAAGAAGCAGTTCGTAACGTTTTCGAAAAGTTGGTAACACAAATTTTCGAGTTTGCACGATTTTTTTTTTTTTTTTCTCTCAATTTTGATTCTCCAAATTATTCACATTCATATTTATTCAGGGCTCGTCGTGCCAAACCGTGCGTTCTATTCTTCGACGAATTCGACAGTTTAGCCCCAAGGTTAGTAAAATAATTGACTTGTATATTGATTACGATAAACCTTGCCACGTTGAGTTCCCCCTCGTCGTTCTAGCGGGTCTGCTTTGTCGCGCTCAATTGTCCTCGGTTTTGTATCTTTTCGTTTTTATACCGATGCGTTCTATTGCGATCAATTTGAACTTTCCAAATGGTTGCTATTTCCGGATCGATCAATGTTTGAATAATCAATTTTTATCGATTCCTTTTTTCGTTTCTTTTGAAATCAGTAGTCTGAGTTGAGTTTTCAATATTCGAGGCTACGATTAATAAATTATAATGATAAATAATTGAAAAAAAAATAGAAAAAAAAAGAATAGAAAATGAATAATAATCCATCGAAACTAAAATAAAATGAATAAAAATATGAAAAATACTTTCGTCCTTGATAACCGAAATGAAGGAACAAGTTATTTAGAGAAATGGAAAAATGATTGAATAATTGATATTTCAACAGGCGTGGTCATGACAGTACCGGCGTTACCGATCGAGTTGTCAACCAGCTGTTGACACAATTGGATGGGGTAGAAGGTCGTGAAGGGGTAGCGATCGTCGCAGCGTCTTCCAGACCAGACTTACTTGATCCAGCTCTCCTTCGACCCGGGCGTTTGGACAAGTCGCTACTGTGCACATTGCCTGATGAGGTAAGTTTTATTTTAGCCGAGTGGAGGAGACGCTGGAAAATGAAATAGGGTTTTCAAAACTAAGAAAAATTGTTTTTTTTTTTAATTTTTTTAATTTTTGCGGATGGCTGTTAGGTATTCAAATGATTATGGACTTTCACATCTCCGGAACTACGTCAATTTATCTCTATACATATGAAAATCTGTTCGCTAAAAAAAGTTTGGCTGCCTTCCAATCGAAAACCGCTGAACAGATCACGGTGGATCTTTAACGAGATCAAAAATCATGATTCAAACCATGTTTGTGGTTACACAAAATTTCGATATTCCGTTTGTAAAAAAGAAATTTAAATAATTCGTTCAATTTTTAAATTAAAAAAAAAATAAAAATAAAACATCAGTAATTAAGTAGTATCGATAAACGAAGAAAACGGATTACCAATTTGAAAAATGCTCGCTTTCATAATTTAAAATATATTTAAAAAGTGTGCAAAGTTGGAGATTTTATTCATAAATATTATGTGTGCCAGGAACATTGGAGTATTGAGATGAAAAAATAACGTGTATTTTCTATTGTAAGTCTCAATCGCCCAAAGGCCTGGTTCAAAATTATCCGAATCCATTTAGATTTTACACACATTTTTTTTGCACCCCTTGATTATATTTTGAGGGTAAGAATTAGGAAAGTTATTCTCGAATCCCAAATAACGGATATGCTAAAAGTATTCCACGCCAGATCGAGGGGCCATGGCTTCTTTTAATATTCCCGATTTTTTTTTTTTATAAAATAATATCTCATGTGCGGAATATTAGCACCATCTCTAGATTTTTATTTCGCAGCTTTTGGTGAAGAAACTAGAGCTCCCAAGTATGGACACAATTCGTCAATTTTGTCCAGGGCCCTTAGGAAGCCTCCAGTTGCATTGTATCTGAAATTTGATTTTCTATTTTTTCAGAACGACAAAGAAAAGATTCTCAATGTTCTCTGCAAAGCTCAAGGTATCGATGCGACGAATCTCGATTTGAAGGATGTTGCTAAGCGATCACCCGGCTTCACGGGCGCTGATCTCAGCTCTGTTTTAACCCAAGCCAAGTATGACGCATTAGAGGGCGTTCTCTCGAGTGTCTTACCCGTAAGTACAATTAACTAAATTCCTAGGCGTTTTAAGGGTAAGTGTTTTTGCATTTTTTACTCACTACTCAAGAGTATATGAAATTTCGTAATGAAAACCCTGAATAAGTCCGTATGGCAGTTTCGTAGAGCATTGACCATCCTTTGAAATGCGACTCTCTTCCTTCCCCTCTGCTTCAATCTCACTTTTATCCAGTCACCGAAGAAATACACATACTAATAATTGACCAGCATAAAAATTCATACAACTCGCACTAAACCTACTAACGATGATTATTACCAAGCTTAATCGATGAATATTTAATTTACAAATATTGAAAACACGTTTATAGTACAGCGCAAAAAAAATGTATCAAAATGGTCCACCAGTCTGGCAAAGGGTGTAAGTTCAAATGTAAAGAAACGCTTCCAGGAACGACTCCAAGGAACAGAACTTCCCGAAACGTATGATTTACGATTCACAAAATTATCATATCTCATGATTGGGTGGACGGATAAACTAGCAACGAAGACCAATGGGAAGGAGAGAATCGAAAAAAAACGTCTCTTACATTCAGATTTTTAACTCAAACCGTTCTGCCGTGAGAGCAGTTTGAAAAAAACACGAAAAGATTCTTTTTTCAATACTCGTCGTCACACCTGGCGAGAAGTATACTAAAAAATAAAAAAAAAATCGAACGAACCAACGTCTCGAAGCTTATTTCTCAGCATCTATTTGAGATGAGGCGGTATCGTGTTTCAACAATTCTTAATAACCTTAGAATTAAATGATATTCGTATATCTTGGTTTTCGAATTTACGAAGCAGGTGGAGCGTAATTATGATACTATCATTAGCGATCTTACACGACTAGATTATGGGAGGTTATGAGTGTATGTATACGGTGTGCGTGTCATGTAACTAAGGAAGCACGGGGAGCTTTATTAGCGCAAGCCCAACAACCCCATCTCGCTCCACTTGATCGCAAACTATGCTTCACTGAACGTCGAGGGGGTTATTATCTTATGCGTTATAATGATGCGCAAAGCGGATGGAACGGAGGGTCGGGCAATCATGTGAGATTGAAAGGCAAACGTGTTGTTAGTCACTCGCTACCAGTTAGATGTTTTCGAAGATTCATTATTTCTTTCATTCTTTATTTACTGAATATGCAATGATGATGAAAAGTGGCCGGATCAAAGCTGTCAAAATAGCATATTAAAAGATGCTAAGATAAATTGTAAGAAGATTACAGATACTTGACCCGCACCCCTTACCTATATTGAAATTTATAATCGCAGGGCCAGAATCCGTGCGTCGAAGTGGTTGAAATTACCCAGCAGCATCTCATCGATTCACTCGCGTCAACAAAGCCTTCATTGTCGAAATTGGAAATGGAAAAGTATCGCCAAATGTAAATTGCAAACTTTTTTTTATTTTTATTCAGTCCTAGAATCCCACACATTACATTTTTTTTCTCTAAAACCTTATGGAAGAAAATCATTGAATTCGAATTTGAATTCGAGATTACGACGTTGCCATTGATTCGTTAAAATTATATTGTACATTGTATATTTTGTTTCAGTTACGAGCAGTTCTCAAAGGGCAATGTTCTCGAAAATATTGCGTTTATGAAACAAAAAGCAACTCTAGCTTAATCGCTTGTTCAACGTGGATTATTTTGAAGTACGAAAACGTTATTGGGAGCCTGGGGCTTCAGTTTTGTATCGAAAGTGGTTTAATAAATAGATGGCATTTGGAAAATGTGTCTTTATTTGCTTCGATTTTTCTATGTGTTTGCATTCCACTATTTATTAAAAAATGTATCGAGTAAAATAAGTAAAGAAGTGAGACAAGTACATTTTCGTAGCGCACGAAAAAAATGGATGATTTGTGAGCCAGTGGCAGGCCTAGCAGTATCTATAATCTCGAGTACAGATACGCTGCACGTTTTGCCTTGCCTGTTCTAACATTTTCTTTTTAATATTGTTTCGTTCCGTCCGAATATTGTTTCGTTCATAAATTATCTACTTTTCAATCATCCACCAAGATGGCTGGGTCACTCTGTTCACATTCAACTTGTAAATGAATGCAACTACCGTATAAATATACAGAATCTAATTTAATGATGTTATAAAAAAAAAAAAATGATGAACATCTTAATCTGAAAAAATGAAACCTGAAACTGGCCTTCATTAGGCTCGAATTCGTACGTTAATTCGAATTTTCTTTTACAAGTAAAGTTTTTAAAATCGTAAAAAAAGATTGTGAAGTAATATTGCTACATGTCGGAACGATATGGCACAATTTATGTTTTGTAACGGTTGCCCTTTGGTAGCTGAACGCGAAATATTTTGGATTTTATGGAAAGTACAAGAATTATCCACTTATACCCGTGATACGTGGTGATACGAAAACTAAGCATAATCCGGAGGCTTCTTCCAGTCTAGATACTCGAGGTGCGCAGGGTGTGTATCTAGCTGGTTGAAACTCTTGGTCTTGTGGTGTGAGGCTTTTGCAAAGTGCGATCTCACCGTCCTGTCTCCTCAACGAAATACAAGTTTTCATATTAATAATCGGTATAATAATTAGTATTTTCACGTGCGACTTAGCAGGGAGGATGCCCCCGGTAAGGCGTACAAACTTCACGGAATCTTGATTTTAAGTTGTTGGCATGAAGGAGCCAGGGCAGGCATATTTCATCGTGCTAATGTCTCGCCAGATATAAACTACAATATTAGCTGCCTTCGTACTGATTTAATTTAACTTTGGCTCGTGCGACATCCGCCTTGCTTTTCGAGTACACTACTAGACTCCGAGTGAACGCACCCGCACCAAGATTATTAGCACATTTGCGATTAAGCTCCTCAGACGTTTCATACTTTTTCGACGCGTCATTTTGTACTTTGTTATACTCTTTAGCTGGACAATGTTTTAGCCAAAAAAAAGGGGGATCAAACTCTTGTTTTTCAAGTATTTTTAATCGTTAATCAATTTTTAAACAAAGACTGCTGGAATTAAGAAGAAATTAGCTTGTGACTGCCACGTATCTCTTTTTATAAAGTAGGTTTGTGACGCATGAATTGGCTGTTTATTGTCGTAGCTTTTCCGCAATTCTGATTGGTTCGCTATGTCATTACACGTAGACCAAGAACGACTCTGAAGTTATTCTGTCTGCTCTCAAATGTTACAATGACATCTGGTTTTTCAAATGTTCATGACAACTCAGATTCCTTCTTGACGAGTCATGCATCGGAATTAACGATAACGAAGAAAAATTATTCTCGAAATATTTCACAAAATAGAAATTTTATTAAAACTTGAGCAATTGATAAAGAATAATCATTTGTGTATAATTTATTTTTTCAAATTCAATTAACGGTTCGAATAATGTTGAGGTTTGTTTCATAATTAAAAATAACGTCAGACAAGAAGTTATCGTGCTCAAATCGCCTAGTATGATTTGAAACTACAGGCTCATGCGAGAAAGCAGTGACAGAACTGCAATTTCCTGCGTTACTCATGAATTTTATATGAAGGATTGTGGTTCGATGATCAATTATACTTGTTACTAATTTCTGATGTTACCCTCGATTATTATTCGTTGAATATAGCAATGATACCTCAGATAAGACATAAACTGTCTTACAACGAAAAAGTTATTGAGCAATAATTAAAAAAGTTGATTTCACCCGGTACATTTAAGCTGGAGCATCGTTTTGGTTCGTACTGTGTCCATGGACGTCTAGAGTGAATATTGTAAACGAGTTATTGTAGTCGTAATCATAAAAAAAATTGAATTAATCGAAATTGTTGATTTTCATAATATTCATATTAATGACAACAAATTTCATGATAAAAAAAATAATAATCGTCATTATTATGAGGATATCCAAGTTCGATTGTTCAAAAAAATCAATTTTACATGAAATTTTTACTGTGCCACAGCAGTATTTTTTTATTCGATGACATTTACACGTGCTGCACACATGTCTCACGATGCCAGATGATGGCAAACGCATTATTGAAAAATCCTGTAACTTTTGACAGAATATACTTTTTTTTTTTTTTTTTTCAAATTTTCTAAAACATTTAGTGTATCGACGTAAAAAAGTGTTGCGAAGTTGTAGGTCGAGAATATTTCGTCCAATGATAAGACTACGGTACAAAATACATAGGAGTTAGAACCGAAAGCACAGCGTTCTCGGAAAAGTTGAAAACTATTTCTTAGACTAGTTTCGAGGAGAGAAATAGGGATCTCGCAGATTGGTATGGTCGGAACGTGAGTGTGTATGCGTGATGCAGCTTGATAAGTAAGGTCGACGAATAAAATTTAGTTGAAGAAAGTGTATGCCAAGGAAAGGCAGAAGGAAGAAGGACGTAATTGCATTTAAGATTGACTCCGGAGGATGTTTTTATTATTATTATTATTTTTTCTAAATGTCCGATTATTCGGTATAAATTAGATGGTATTCAGCGGAGAAGTAAAATCATGGTGCGATTGTCCCGATTCTTTGCTCTTGCGCGAAAATTCTTCTCAGAGTATGGTACCGAGTCTCGGAGAATTTCAGCGCTTCGGGATTACCCGGGTGAAGGTTATCGTTGACTTTACTTCATATCGCGGGCTTTGGGCGCGGGCCCGAACATCGCGGAAACGTAAATAGATTTAACTTTTCGAGAAATGGTAATCAGGGGCATAAAAAGTGTGGCAAAACTGTCGGTATTTACGCTAACTAATGTTCTTCAAACCTTGTAACTCAGTTAGGCGAAGAAATTTTTTAGCGTCGTATGGCAGTTTGTTAGCTGGATAATTGGCCATTTTTATGCTAAAATGAGCGGTGGCCCGTTCAACACACCCCTCGCTAATACGCAGTACTACGAGATGTCTCTTGAATCGTTGTCCCTCGAAGATTTTGTGCCAAGCCAAACTCCCCGGCCGCTACAACCAGATAAGACTCTAACGGGGTAAGGATTATTAAATGTACGGAAATGTATTTCACTCGACTCTCCGCTCTCGCTTCCTCTTTTTGTACATCCCATTTACCGCTTGCTTATTATAAGAATATTCTTTGTTTCAGAAATTCTTAAATATCCGTTCCCTCGGCCAACAACCTTTCCCTTTTATGACGCCCTACAACAGCCTCAAGATCGTTGCGAAAGGATAAGGAAAATAAGAAAATTCATCTCCTTTGGAAATTATGCATTCGTTCGGGGGGTCGAAAAAAAGCATCATCCGCGTGCTCATTGCTTTTTCCACGTTGTTGTTGTCGTCAGAATGTTCGACCTCGTGAAAAAAGGTTTTGTTTCATTTTATCGATTACCGTAAAGCCGATAGAGCTCTCCCAGAAAGTGTAATTCGTCGAGATATAAATATGAAGCAAACGCCATTTTGTATTCGAAATCCTTTCCGCTGGAGATCTATCTTTATCAAGAGATACGATAGGGTCTTGGGACAAGTACATTGACAGTTCTGACGTCTACCGGTCCACGAGGCTTGTCGCGACTCTACACTGAGAAAAGAGAATTGTTGAATCAACCAAATGGCTTCGTGAAATACGTCCAATGTAATATTCTGTTCTACCAAATATCAGTTTCATTAAATGAAAAATATCTTACGTTGATCCAACAAAATCCACGACAACAAATTTCATTTGGTTGATTCAATTGGTATCTTTGTTTAGTGAAATAAAATTAATAATTCGTCCAACTGAACGATTTTTTGAATGAACGAAATATTTCTTTAGACGTATTCTAACGAAGCCTTGGTTAATTCAACTAAACTCTTTTCTCAGTGTATACTTTATTCTGATAAAGCAATTCGGGGTGCTGGTGCAGCGACCAAATTTTTTATTGACCTTTTCTCACATTATTTGGCTTATCGAAACCGCAAATAATTGCTCTTTCACCTCGTTACCAAGTGGACATGGTTCAATCGATGTACCATGATTGAGAAATTTATGCAAAGCGACGCCATTCGATGGTGGCTTCCCAAAAAATGTTGAAAGCGATTAATATTTCTGTTTTGTTCTTTTTTCTGTTCATTTTTAGATAGGAAACCTTCAATTCATGAACGTTTACATACCCATGATGGATGCCGCGGTAAAAAAAAAAAAAAAACAAATGACCGGAAGGGCCGGGAAAAGTGGAAAAATTGGGCAAAGGGGTGAGCTCCCCAAATAAGAAAAAAATAAACATTTTTGTTATTGTTCATAAGAATATTTGAAGAAAAAGAAAAAACAGGAATCGAATTTCTTGAACCGAGGAGCATCCGTGCGACAAACTCCATGAGCAGTAGAGGTGGTTTGAATGTGTATATACGTTGTTACGTTGTGGGGTCGTAAAATTTATTCTATAATGAAATTTCGTCACAGGAATATTTGCGATTTTGCTTCGATTGCAAAATTCAAGAGCGCTGAAGAGAAACAAGGAGGAAAAAGCCATCGCTCGATTTCACAGGCAATTATGTTTGGAACGACGATGGGAACGAGTGGGTTTACTCTTATTTAACGCCAATGTGAGCGCGTCTCACGCTTCGCTGCCTTGTGGCGCCATCTCGTTTGCCCGAAATTGTCACTGATAGAATGGCAAATTGAAAACTGCATCACACTCATCCTGTCTTTATTTTCGTTTTACACAATATGATGCTTTCTTTTTTCTTTTCTTTTTTTCGTCGAGTACCGTGCTAAATCCGTAGAAACAGGAAAAAAAGAATTCGGTTTCCTGTGTTTTTTTTTTTTCAACATTTGAAACAACAGGAATAAAAACTTGGCTCGATGCCAAGTATTTAAATGAAAAACCAGCGCGAGCTCTGCCACACTCTTATATACACTCGGATATGACTGATCTAGAATTATTTTATTTCTATAAAAGTACTATACTCATAAAAATTTCCAAAATTTTCATAACCCAAAACTTGAAAGATCTCAGTCCAGGTCGAGGCGAACTCAACGAACCACTAATATGCAGATTAAATAACTTCTCGAATTTTCTATCCATCGATCAATCTTGATTTTCAAATGATTCACAGTTACCCTAATTCCTTGTTTCGCTCACAGATTTTCAAACTTATTATTTTTTTTTTTTACCTCACGTTACTGATTCTGTTCCTCCAAGACCCTTGGCACTGCTCCCCTTTGGTGTTGCCCTCAACCGCTCTTTCCTCATGCACTACTGTATCGAATTTGCACGAGGGCCCAGGGAAACTGTGGAAAACCCGGTCGGTACAGGCGACTGTACAGTCGCCTTTTATTTTTTTTATTTATTTTTTTCTGACTGAGTTTCACTTATTCGAGACCGTCAGAAACTCAGAAAAACTGCCTTCTGCTGAGTGATTGATGCGCGAACCAGTCCGACTGCTCTTCCATCGTAATCAGTAAAAAAATAAAGTCTCTGAATAAATAAAAAAAAATCAGGAATTTAGGGGTTAGTATAAAAGCCAAGATACTGGGATTACAGGAATTTTTCCTAGTAGTCAAACGAATAGAGTTTTGTTTACCGTAGCAACAAAGAGCACTTCTCGTAATGACGAGATCGAACGTTGGTCAATTTGGACGAGTTGCACTCGGAAAGGTTTTTATTTTTATCTCTTTCTTCTTTGAACGAACCTAACGAGTCAACGAGTGTTGCAGTGTTTCTCGTATTTATCTACGATTTCGATAATCGAATTTTTGTTCTATCGTGAATGCTTTCTTTTCATTGCTTTGACGAAATTGATCGCGACGCGGAAACCGAACGGGCAATAAAATGTACGAGCCTCTCGACCTCTCTCTTGATCCTTGAGTGTACTCTGTTTGGGCTTGTACAAGTCCTGAGTCAATTTCTGCACCGCACGACAAGGGGCGAACGACTGTCATCGTCCTTCCCCCTTCCCCTCTCCCCCCCCCCCCCCCCCCCTCTTTCGTTCGTGAAGGAACACGGCGTTTTCAAGCATGGGACGAACGATTATCAACGATAGATTCTGTCGCCACATGCGGAGAACGCGTTTTCGGAGGTTAATTGATTCATGAAAATTCTTCTCAGCTTTTTCAATCTTTCGCAAAGTTTTTGGATAGTTTTTCGAAGGTACCGAACCGACCAGTCCGTGATCTCCGCCATTCTTGATCTTGTGAAAGATTTTTCATTTTTTCGTTCCGATTAAAGAAGTTTTCAAAAAATTTTTTACATTTTTCTCTCAACTAGACAAAAAAAAATACATGTTTTCCTGAATCGTGCACAAAACTTCGGGAAAGCTCGTTGCGTTTTCAGAGCCATGTGTCTTCAAATAAAAAAAATAGTGAGTTGTTTTTTATTGCATTTGTTTTAATTCAAGATTTTTTGACGGGCAGGTACTTTGATTCGTCGCGAAGAATCGACAGCCTATGATTTCCACATTCCTTTTTTAATTTCCGACCGCGTGGAAACCAATAATCACCGATCGTCGATCCTGAATGATATTATTTTTTTTTTTTCATTGATCCTGCATACCCTCTCGCGCGTTTTTACACGCTCATCCCATCACTTCTGGTCCTTACTTTCTTTACCCACTTCAGTATGCCTGCTCCTGAGTGACCCCTCAGCCAGGTTTATTTTTTTTCTGATGTGCTGCTGTATCCCGTTTGCAGGAGGGCCAAGGGATACTGCGTGAAAACCAACTGCACAGGAGCTTCATTTTCTCCTGTCTTTCGGCTGATCAGCGTCATCGAAAACTTCGAAAACCTGGAAGATCCCCGACACCACAAACCGACATCGTTTCGCGGTTACTTTTCAATTATTTTTTGTTTCACTCATAATTGCATCCGGTAGAGAAATATGAGAAGAAAAAATAATGATTTCTGTTTTTCTTAAAAGAAGAGCTCAAAAAAAAAAAAAAAAAAAAAAACTGAAGGCTACACAATTGGAGTTTCATCATTCGTTTGAATTTGTTCATCTCGAGAAGGTGAGATTCTCGAAAAATATGAGAACCCGTTTCATTGTATTTTGTAACGTTGTGTCTTTTTGTTTTTTATCGAAATGGTTTGCGTTTTATGTTTTGTAACGTTGAGAGAGGGCAAACGTCACCCCGAGGGCTTTCGCTTTTCAATTGACGTTGGGTGTACACGTAGCTATGAACGGGGGTTGGATATTTACCAGGCGTCGAGGCGTGGGTAACTCTGTTTGTGGCAATTTCTTGTTTCCATTAGGTTGGCCGGCCTGGGGGAGTGAAATTCCCCTTCTCACCCCTCCTCGGCCCCTCCGGGAGGGTTGCGCAACTTCGAAAGCTGCTGCGACGTCGAGGTTGAGGGAGTTGAAGAGGCTCGACCGGGTTTGGGGTGAAACGTTCCACACGACCTTACCTTCACTCTGTGCCGATCAAATGATGCGCGCCACCGACCACAATAACCTTCCAGCCCCCCACCCCACCCCCCCTCCCCTCTGCTTCTCTGCGTTTTAGTCTCCCTCGCTCCGTTTTGATCTCACGCTCGTAGCACAATCATTTTCTTAGATTATAGAAAATTGTTGTAAAACATGCGTAGCCCATTGATCTTATTATCACGAACGAAAAATTACCAACTTTCGTTCACAGAGAGTTTTTTAGTTTTGACACATGACATTATTAAAAATTTACTGTATGTCGCGCCCCCATTCACTTACGCTCTCGTAACGATTCAAATTAATTTATTCATTCAGCCAGTTTTAGGAAAAGCGGAATATTTAATTTCGATAATAATGTTGGAAATCGTCAACAGATTTTTCAAAGACAATTTTATATTCAACTGGTTAAGGAATTTCGGTACAGGCGATACAATGTTGCCTTGCTAAACCATTTTAAAAACACAACAAATTTCAAAATGTTGAGAATTTTATAAAATTAGTTGAACATATTCTTTAGTGCCAAATTTGACAATACACATTTTTTCAGATTTTTCTTCTATACAGTTATCGAGTAATTGAAGACTAAAGTTCACGTTCATAAGCATAGCGTTTCCATATATATAGGTATACACTTCGGGCATAAGAAATCTGCTTTGATGCGTAATTACTCGATAACTAAGTAGAAGAAAATTTTGAAAAAATTTGTGTTTTCGTACTTGATGTTGAAGAACATTATCACCAAATTTCATTAATTTCTTAACATTTTGCCTTTTGTACTGAAACTCCTTAACGAAAATTTTTTTTTCAAGTGGAATGCAAAAAAAAGGAGATAAAAATAAGAAGGAAAACAATATTCCAAGGTTTGCAATGCAAAACCTCGTAAAGTATCAGAAAAAAAAATAAAAAATGTCAAAAAGTATCGATATACTGCTGCGGCATAAAATTTTCAAGATGGAAAAAAATCGGATCAGCAAAAATGCTTCAATTTTCATACATTTAATGGATGGACAATCGCGTGTATATAATTTTGAAAAATGTTGGTGCTTCCCACCGTTAGTATCTTGTTTGTAACGCCGTGAATCAAGCAGCGCCTTCGACAAGACGAAGATCAACAAAATATTGAGGATTTTGATTAGTTGGAATCTCTGCAGCGTGCCTCGGCATTAAAAGTTCCACGTTTTTATACCAAAATATATCGAAAGTATTTTGACTTTGATTTTGAAACTTTGAAACCATAATTCTTGAGATTGAGATAATTGTGAGTGAAGAACAATTGAATTTTTGATGATTTTGCAGATATTCTCTCCTCCTCAAAGTTCTAAATTGTAATACTTTGACTCAAACGGTTGGATAAACATTTGTCTTCAATTTTCCTTCATAATTTCATAGACATAGCCCGACGATAAAAAGAATCTTTCATCGACCAGCAAAGATAATAGCTCGAGTCAATAGACTCGAGTTTAATTTCGAAAAACATAGTAAAAAAAAATAAGAAATACGTGTGTATACACAAGATAATCCAGGCTGTAAAGTTTCAAATGATAAGTCCATTGTTCATCGGTCCAAAGGTCGAATAAGCCGAAGCTTGCTCGAAGGAAAAGCCTATCGAAGAGATATATAACCTTAACAAAATTCTCTTGTATTTAACTTTACTATGAATCGTTTATCCTAAAACGATTCGGAGTCAATTAATCCTTCTGTAAATGGAAGAGTTTTCATTTTCGCTGATGCTTCTGGCTCCGGAGAATAATCTTTCCTAAATAAGCCCGAGGCTGAAAACCGCGGAGGTAGAGAGAAAGAGAGAGGGAGAGAAAGTACGCCATGGTGGCTTGATAACAGCGTCGCTAAAGCTATCTTCCTTGAAAATCCAATTACCAGCCGTAGAGGAACAAATTTAAAAAACACAAATTATCTTCCCTCTCTCGCTTTCTGTTCCCAGTCGTATTAGTTTTCGTTTAAGGCAGCTTCTTATTTGTCCACTAAAGAAGCTGCCTTACGCAGCACCTCGTTCACTAATCCTTCGGATCGAAATGTCATCTTGCATAAAATATGTATTTTATGCAAGATTTTTTTTTTCACTCAGTCTCTCTTCTAATTTTGTCGTTTCATAGCCGTTCGAATAAGCCGACAATTGATTCTAGCTTTTTCGGAGTCACATTGGTCCCGGGCCCAAAAAAATTTGAGTGCAAGAACCGATTTATCTTTTTAGATAAATCGGTTCTTGCACTTAAATTTTTTTGTCGTACTTTTGTACGACATTCCCGACTAGATATGATAAAAACAAAATAAAAAAAATGTATCGAACACCTTTATTAACTCCAAGGTAGATAGTGGGATTGTCCTGACCACGTGTGACCAGGGATGATCGAATCTACTGTGGATCACGAGATTTCGTATCTCAAAACATTCGTCAGAATCGGTTCAATGATTCTCGAGTTATGAACGGTCAAGGGTAGACGAATAGATTAACTTTTATTTCGTTTACAGATCAAGAGACTCGCCGAGTTTCAGGATAAGTATACATTTGCAACTCTGTTCTGGAGCACTCGCTCAGTTACATTATCTCCCAATTTGTGTACCTAGAGATAATGAAAAAACAAATGACATTTGCTTCTCGTGCAATTGTCCTTTCATCGACTTACTTTTCGGTGCTTGGATTTTAGAAAACAAAATTTTTTGAAAAGATTGAAACAATGGTCCGTGTTCCCAGATGCCAGGATGTTTTAATTTTTATCTCAACCTCATGATTCGACATAAAAGCTGGGAAACTCGGTCTGATTCCGATGGCGGAGATGATGGAAAGAATATTTTTGTTTACAGTAACAGTGCGTTTATGTTTATACCGATGCAAATTCAACAACGAAACAAGTCTTTGAATAAAGTCATGAAAAATCGTTGCAACAATGGAATCATTCTAGTCCTTTAACTGCCATTGTAGCAAATTTGCTACGTCTACTTTTACCCCGCCTGTAAAAACATGAAGACGTTATAACGGACAAATTAGTTTGCAGTACTATCAATCCATGCTAGATAGAGCTCCAGGTGCCAGAATAGCTTGAAATTCAAACGTAAACATATGAATTATTTCAATATAGCGATAATGTTGCCATGAAAATATACGATGTTTGACATCTGCTGTCCGTTTTCGTTAAAAAAAAAGTAAGAAAATGGACATTCTCGAAATATTTTCCGATGGAATTGGATAAACGAAGCTTGACTAGACACACTAGGCTTTGAAGATTCGTGATTGAATTGGAATAATAGTTCGAACTGAGAGTGTAAAACCGTCCATGCAGCAAATTTTCTACAGTTCGAAAACACTATTTCCCAGGCCCTTATCGATAAATTTATGGTTGAACATTTATGGTAAATCCTTTTTCAGCTATACTACCAGAGGAAATAATTTTAAGCCGTTCAGAAATAGGTGTGGCCGTTAAAGGGCTAGTGTTTCTATTTCAAATGCTATTGGTCCTTTGTCGTTGATAATTCCATTGAAATTTCTGATTTCGGCGCTGCCAGCTTGAAAAACTAAAAATTAAATAAATAAATAAAGTAATTGAGCAAAGACAGCAACGAAAATATTCATTGGAGAGAAAAAATGTTAAAAATAAATTCACCGGTAGACATTCCAGGTTCTCGGTAAATCCTCCCTTTGTTGGCAACACAGTTCTATTGAATCTTCTCACTCGTATCCATTCATGCATAATTTCTGAGCCTGTATCATGACACACTGCGCATAAAAAAAAAAATCGTATATGCATGCCGCCTGGCTACGTTAAAAAAAACTGCATGCATGACGTGATTGAATGAAATCTTGAGTTATCGGAATGAGGAGAGAAATAAAAAGATGCTACGGAGGAAAAAAGGATGCTACGAGAAGAAATGTAGCCCAGAGGAAGGGTGCAGGGAGAGCTTGAACGATTTTCTACATACACGTAGTACGTCGGTAGTTCTCCGATTGTTTTCCGATTTTAGGGCTGCAACCATGAAATAATGATGATCACTTTGACGTACTTGGATTTCGATTATTCGGGCATTGCCAATTATGCCTTGAAACAAACTTTTTTTGAGATACTCCCTACGAAAATCGATAGTAATAAAAAGTATTTTTTATTCTAGATTACTCATCAAAACATATTTGAATAAATGAGTTGATATTTATTTCCCATTGTCGTTCGAATGAAATATTATTTCGATGAAATGATGAACATTGAATGATGAAATTGATGAATAGGTGGGTGAACACGATGATTGAATCAACTGCAATAAAACTCGCTGCTTATTTGGCAACTCTTGAGGTTTCGTGCTCCATTTATTATGCCCTGTGTGCCTAATTATTGAGATAGATTTCGTGTGGGTGTTGATATTCTTCCGGAATACAGCATCTTGGATTCGTTTGAGAGAAAGATGCTTCCGGGATAAGATTAATAAATCTTTTCAAGCATCAGTAGTCACTCCGGCAAGGTCAACTTTTTAGGGATGGTTTCAGTTATTTCTGGAATTAGTGATGATCACTCCGCTGTTGCGTGGGCTGCTCTTCCTTTGGGAGGCTGTTCAATGCCTTTGGGAGCAAAGTGGAGGCTTTTCCATTTTTGCACAGGTTATCCTGCTCTTAGGAATAGGTTTGACGCCGCTCGGAGCAGTGGAAGTCTCTTTTCCTTGATCGGGCAACCAGACATTTGACGAAAGGATGATCCTTTTCAGTATTTTTCGCTTTTATCGACTGCAACGATTCCTCAATCTGCGGGTTATGACGAGGGAATAATTGAAAAATTGTTTTGCACATCATTTCATTTTCCAGATAAGTTTAAATAAGGGTGGGGTGGGCGAAATTGGACAGCGCTGCGAATGAAGATACTTCCCACCCTCCTCGGCGAGGTTAAAAAATAAACAGTTATACGCTTTGAGAGCGTCATAAAATTTTCCTTTGAGAACAGAGGCAATAAAGAAAAAAGTTATTTACACTTCTCTTAAAAGTGTAGCTAATTATTTCAATTCGAAATTTCGAATTCTAATCGTTTATATAAATAACTAATATATAAATTGAAAAAAATTAATGAAAATTAAAAAAAAAAAAAACACGAAAAATTGGACTGAAATTTTTTCGGTTTATTCCATTGTGAGAACAACATAACTACCAATATTTAGAGACGAAGCACCCAACAGTACGTTGGAATAGAATGAACCTACAAAAAATATCAGGCAGAACAGCAATTTCTCAATGTTGACGAAAAGTTTTTTTTTTTCTTGCTGAGTACATCGCAGAACTGATTTACCTTTCATTATCACTAAGTCCTGCCATTTCTTTGAAATTCGAGGAGAATTTCCTTAAGGAATTTGAACGATTCGACGTTGTGAGAGCACAATCGAGTTCGCTGCTTTCACCACCCCCCTCCCCCCTCCCTTTATTTTGCCCCTTTCCATGGATAGAATCGGCACACGTTTCGGAGCTTTTCTCAGCTCTGCTTATTTATGCGTATATGTAGACCATCGGGGAAAGAGATTGGCTATACGTTTGGGAGTATCGCGATAAGGGTGAATGCGGATTGGCACGAGGAATAAAATCAATTTTGTGTGATAGTGTTGAATCTCTGGAGGATTTTGAGCAGGTCCAGAGTAAAGGAAGTTGCGAGGGCGCTTTCGAGAGTAAAACCGCGGGAGAATGGGAGACTTTCGAAATATCAATTTGAAACAGCCGGGGTATGCGTCATACTTTTCGCCACTCATAATAGTCGGCTTTCCATTTTTATTTGTATTTACCAGGCAAGTGCATAGCTCCGGTCAGGAGTAACACTTTTCGTAACGCACATAGATACATACATACCGTCACATGTGCCATTTTGCTCGCACGATCGTTTCGCGTTTCGTATCTCTTTCCACCGTCTATAGGGACACCCTCGATAAGTAGCAAGGGGAATTCAATATTTTATGACATTTTGTTTCCAATCTCGAGACTCTCCGTCGACACAACCGTATTATTTCGTATCGTTGCCTTATATTAGACTTTTATAGAGTTAAATCGCTATGAATTGTGGCTAAAATATCGTCGATGTAACTGCTTCTTTAGATATTATTGATTTTTATATTAATTGTTCAAGTTCGACGACGCGACTTACGACTCGTTATTTAATGTTCGAACAAACGACTTTTCATTAGCAATTAATCGTTCGATAATATTCCGCTTGTCAACGTTAATTTTGACAATCGTATATTGTTTCTTGCTTTTTCTCACGATCTTTTTGAAATATTTGTTCATTATTCTTTCAAACATGTTTCTTAAATTTTTTGTGCCTTGGCGTAGATATATTTTTTGTGTTGTTTTTCATTGATTTTTTAACAAACACGAAAGACTGGAAAAATTTTTCATGGTCCATCATAGTCGGTTAACAGGAAGTCATAGATACGCGAATGATAGAAGGCGCATCGAAGTAGCCTTTCGGTTTTTCAATTTCGCATAATGTTCCGTATGGTCTACCAGCGTCTTGGAAACTGACCTCACGATAAGATAAAGTTGGCAAGAGCCACGAGAGGGGAATTTACGCTGGGCATAAGTTTGCGTTATATATGAGCGTCCACGGGAAATGTGACGATCCTATCTTATACGAACGCGACTATCCTTGCCGTGAAATGTTGCAACCTTGTATTTTACTATTTTTTTTTTTTTTTACTTTTTTTTCGAGGACACAGCCATTTTGTATCCAACCGCAAGTATTTTTACGGTGAACATTGCTTTTTCTCCGAAAATGCCCATTCCTTGCTCTCACGTGTCATAAGTTATCCGTGTCGATGATCTACCAAAACTAGATACTCACGAAAAACAGCCACAGAAATATACGACTATTGAGTTTCTCAACCTTTGTTATTTTTTTACATCGAAATTCTGTTATTTTATTTGCTCATCGAAATCAAGTTTGTCAGTAATTTTGCTTCTCTTTTTTTTTTACGAATTATCGTTAAGGAGTTTCGGTACAGGCGATAAAATGTTGCCATGCAAAACCATGTTAAAAACAAAAAAAATTTCAAAAAGTTAAGAATTTTATAAAATTTGGTGAGCATATTCTTTAGTGCCAAATTTGACAATACACATTTTTTCAGATTTTTCTTCTACACAGTTATCGAGTAATTGAAGACTAAAGTTCACGTGTATAAGCATAGCGTTTCCATATATATAGGTATACACTTCGGGCATAAGAAATATGCTTTAATGCATAATTACTCGATAACTAAGTAGAAGAAAATTTGGAAAAAATTTGTCTTTTAGTACTTGATGTTGAAGAACATTATCACCAAATTTCATTAATTTCTTAACATTTTGCCTTTTGTACCGAAACTCCTTAAATTGGTAATTCACTTTTGTTCAATCTGTCAATTTTTTGTTTGTTGATGAGTTGTCGAAGTTTGTAACGGTACAGAAATGTTGAGCATTCTCGATTCCATCGTGGGTCCTTCATTTCGGGAAAACGTCTCATTGGAATCGGTTCGATCGATCTCGATTCATAAACAGTAAAACGTACAAATAAAATTATCGTTGCTCAAAGATTTTTCGAAGTTTCAAACCTCGAAATTATTTATTTTCTTATTTTTTTTTTTCAAATAAAAATTAAACAGTGGGGCAAATTGCTCTGATGTATCGAGTAGTCTTTCGGTGTGAGGAAAAATAGAAAAATCGAGATTCCTCTCCTTCCTTCCTCCACAGACTCTCCTGTATCTATTTTTATGTGTTATTATATTTACTATTCTCATAATCGGATTTAGTGGGACGATAGGCAGTGGTGATTTCAGGTTTGTCTGTGATAATGCAGTTGTCCCGCCCTCAACAATAGTCCTGTGAATGCCTCATTGTCCTCAGGACCACGGCCCACTCAAAACTCGTACTAACACACGACGTTTCCACCCCTTCTCTCTCTCTCTCTCTCTCGTTCTGCCCCTAATAATCGAACGACCCTATGTCCGAACAAAACGAGAGATCGCTTCCAACCGACGAGTGTCGTAATTCATTTATTTCGGTGTTTCGTTGAATATTATTCCCGCAAAACCTGATATAATAAATCGTCACGCGAATATACACGCTTTCCGATAAATTGCTCCTGTTCGCTCGTCGTGTCGATCATTAGTAAACATTCGCTTTTGAAATTCGATTCTCGCCCCCCCCCCCCCCCACCCCTCAGCGCCGTTTTCGTTTTCATGAAGTACAATTTCTGGTATTGTCACCGTGTCATTGAAAAGCAGGAAATGGTGTTGAGTAATATCATTCGTTATCGTTGATCAATGTTGTAACGTGTGTAAGTTATTTGAATAAAAAAAACGTTTCCGAGTAAAGGAAACATGAATGTTTCTTTTGGATCCGTTTAGCAATTTTCGGCTGCTTCAATGAGCTTTGGTCGATAAAGTAACGAATTGTAAATTTATCAATAATATTGTATGAATATCTACTTGGTTTTTTTTTTTTATTTCGATTCATTTTGATCGATGAAAATTGAGAAAAATCATTTTTATTCCAATTTTGGAGCTTTTTCAGCATTCAATCTCAACATAATTTCAAGATTTCCGTTATTCATTGATTGAAAAATGTGATAAAAATAATTATTATTATTCATATTTTTTCTTAGGCGTCGTGAAAAATTTTCAGCCAAACACTGGGAAGGAGTGTGCTTGAGAACGTGTGACATTCTTATTTTTTAAAAAATCATAAAATTTTTCCTCGATGTCGTGGCTTTCTTTGAATAGACAAAATTGATTTGGATATTCATCGAAATTGATGAATATGCTGAAAATTTATGCGCGAACATAGATAAAAACCAAAATGTAAGAAAATGCTGGTTGAATTAAGAGCATCGTTGTGTTTCAAAGTCGGTTAAAAAGATGGAAAATGAAGCACAATAAGAAGCAAAAGAGTGAAGACGAGTGTTAATTCGTTCAGTGAATATGAGACACTGTTGATTAACTGTTTTTAAATAAACGTAATGAAAGTTTCAAGGCTTTAAAAAAGAATAGAATGATTTTTCTTATCACCGATCATGAGTTTCGTATTTCGAAACATTATTTATGATTATAGAAAATACACGTATGAGAAAATACGTTAAAAAATATATATTATTCCTTGGTATACACTGATATGCAATTTTCTCGAATCTGTACAGATTATTAAAAAAATATTAGAATGCCGATTCATCGTGAGTTATAATACAGCCCGTAAAAGATTCTAAACATAATCCCATAATATGCATTTCACCCCTATCTCTCCCTCATCTGCCCCTTAGCTGTTGGACCCCATCGAATTCTACCGAAACGAATCAAATCTCAAAAAGTATTCAGCGCTCGATTTGAAATTTTTTTTAATATCACGTTATGAGTATCAGTTTCCCCAGCATTTTCACGGTTCCAAGTGATAAAATAATGATAATAATTTCAGGTAAATAGCTCAGAATTTTTAGCTAAGATTGAAAGAAATCGAACGTATCGAGTAACGAATGATCTATATTCGATCAATTTTTTTTGTAATATTTCACACGACATCTGATTGAAATTTGAGCATCGGAAGGAAAGCATCTCAACCATAGCAAACGAAAGATCAAACTTTACCATATAAATTCTGACAAAACCCGAGAGTCATCAACGAGAAAAGAAAATGCCATTAAATTTACAAATAAAAACTCTTCGGTTAAGATCTAAAAAGTTACTGATTTCATTAATATGAAATCGGAATCGTTCAGGTTACATGGGATTCTAGTTTCGACTTTTGGGTTTTGTAGGATTTCAGTGATTTTTTATTCCACGATTTTTTAATAGGTCTGTGCAAAAGAAAAAAAATCTCTGTCAGCTTAAGAGTAATCGAGCTCACGTGACCAACTCAAAATCGACGGTGGCGCCTCTGATAGTGAAATATATCTATATATAGTATAAATATAGTCGCTGACACACGTCAGACGCCTCGTGTGTATTCTACCGGATTTTTCCCTGAGTTTTTATTGAAATGGCGATAAATAAATTTCGTAATGTGCAAAGAAGTGGCGTGAATCCGGTTCTGGTCTCTTCAGTTGTGGCGAATGTGTGTACAATTTGTAATAAAATAATTATTGTGACTGGCGAAAAAGCTGTCATGGCGCGAGTAAAGCGCCTTGTATTTTTGTTAATTTATTGTGTTGATAAGAGATATCTGATCTCCGAAAAGGGAGCACAGCCGGAACCGGGTAATTAAACCGGATTTTTTGATATTTTTTACATTCGCGTAATCATAAAATTCGCGACGAAATCCGGTAGAATAGAATTTTAGTTTGCTTTTTTGGCACCTGGCGCTGCGTATGCCATCGCTCGATGACTCTTAATGTCTAACCGAACGAAACAATTTGTTGTAAAATAGTTAACACGGAGATTGAAGATTGAAGACATTGGACCACGATCCGTTCTATCAAGATTTCGATAGCTGTCACATCTCTGTTTTCAAATTTCGAAAATATACCCGTCTCGTTGGGCTACCGCAAATGTCCAATAAGATTCCTTTAGGCGTTTATGAGCTTTTTGGAGACTCACTTTACTATCGATATAACCTTTGTTATTCGCAATCGCGAATGAAACGGGGACGTAGACGGTCTTAGTGAGAGAGATATGGGAAGGAGGTTGAGTCACTTGATTCGGAGGAGAGTCAAGATGTGTGGGCTCCTTATATATCAACATTCTGGCGCAGAATACCCAGACAATGAGGACATTCTTCAGCTACAATGGCTTCTACGATCGAGCACGAAGCACTTCCTTGCATACTAATAGAGAATCCTCGAGCTCTCTAGTGTTGGTTGCTTCCCTCTTGCTTCTGCTGCTGCTGCAACCCTCTCGTTTTCAATCCGTTGTGTGCATACGTATGAACGCGTGATAGTTTATAGAGAACTTTTAATGCAATAGGTGAAATTTAACATCCGGAAAATTCGATCCACATCTCGATTTGTAGACGAAGCCTAAACATTTTTTGTTCAAACAACTTTCGCGGAGTGCCTGATTTTTCTAATGACGCGCAGAGAGTGCTATCAAGAGTTTTTGGATTCTCCTAACTTGAAACTTTGACCGTACGCAAACGGAACTTTTTTTGACAACTCTAGCAACATAAATTGTCAAAAATCACTATTTCAAAAAATCTTTCGGTGTATTTCTACAGAAATTTTTGTTTGGTGCCTCAAAGAAATGAGCTTTTCCTGCTCGTACACATTTTTGATGGGTTCATTTCTTTCTCGCAGTCGCTGACACTCGTTTTTTCAAAAATCCAAGCGATTATATCTGCCCTTGGAAGTCTGCTGTTCCGAGATTTCAAGCGCGATTTATATGGTCGAATATGAAAAATGTATATCAGTAAGAATGGTTAAAATTTTGACTGGTATTTCTTCTTTTGATATCGGCTATTATATGGCATTCATCGTCATAAGATTGTGACAATGGTACTGGGAGGGTAATGGTTCTTTAATTCCGTGGGTGCGATGTAGATAGGTAAAAGACACGGAGCCACTTTCTATTCTTCATTCAGCGTTCTCTTTCTGTTATCTCCGTGCGGAGAAAGCGTGATTGCCTTTATGGGGGAAGAAAGAGTCTTTTGCAGTAGCGATAATGTCCTTCGTTGCTAGGACGGTGGTGGCAGCGTAGGGCGCTATCAGAAGAAGAGAAAGAAAAAAAAAGGGAAAAAAAAAACAACCTCCGGAGAAGGGCTGCTGAAACTGTCGAGTGGAGCAGTAAGAAACTAGTTCTCCTTTTCGCGACAGCTATCCCGATCTTCAGTTCCCCTCTCCATTCCCACTGCGCTCTTCTCCTCTTTCGTATCCTCTCTCCCACCTCCGCTCTTCTCTTCGTACCCAGTCGGCAATGCCCCGAGACGTGCCCGTGTAAAAAAACACGCAGCCGATTCAGCCCCTCCTCTTTTGCTGCGGGTAACTACGTCATTCGACCATCATCATTTTCGACAACTTTTTCCCTTTTCTCCGAGGTAAATCTTTTGTTTTTACACAAAATTTTATCTCGCACTAGAAATCCCATTATCAGCAATTGGACTGATTTTTCGATCGTTGTTCAATCGAACTATACGAGCCTGACGAATGATTTGAAGAAGATTTGAAATTCAAAAACAGCTTTTATTTCGCACTAATTGCGATTCGTTCGAACCTCATTGAAATCTGATTGTTGCTCGATTCATTTCAATGCGAAATCTAACCTCCTCGTTGAGAGATTTTTTTCAGATGGCACAGACTCAATTGTATGAAAATAATAACACAATTATTTTCAACCGTAACCCTCACTAACTGGAAATAAAAATAGAGAATTTTTATTCAAAAAGAGAGCTCGATTGAGATTCAATTAACACTCGAAACGGTCGATTGATGTCTCAGGAAGAACAGATTATAACTCAATTGGGTTATTCCATAGCATGATCGATTTTAACTGTAAACGATCGATCGCGATCCAATTTTCAATTAACTTAATGTTTACTGAAACGATCCGAAGATCCATCATGATCATGGATCAATTATCAAAGGTTTTCAGCTGAAGATTCCCCCGAGGAATGGGCTTGAAACTCTATTTCACGTGACTTTATTGAAACGATTTTAATGCAAACTATATGGATCATTTTGATCGTTAAAAAAAAAGTGATTAAAAACCCGAGGAGTTTGTCAAATTGATCAAATTTTGGACTTTGCTAATGAGAATACAGACTCAGAAGTTTTGCGCATTTTTGTCTATTTCAGGAAGGAATATTGGGGGTTTTTTTTTTGGATAGAGACCCAAATCGAAGAATAATAACTGCGTTCAAATTATTCATGTTTTATTTACAATTGGCACTTCGTATTACAGTCGTTCATTCCGTTTGTGCTTTATCAACAACTACATCTTGCTAATAGCCCAATTATACAACGTCAATGACTAGGTCAATGAATAATAAGAAAGAACCATATATTTTTAACACAAAATTAATAGAAAAAAAAAAAAAATATAAATGTTGTATCAACCAACGTGAATACTCAATAATTTCCGAATGTCAAATTGGAATAACATTTCATTTAAATTAAGAGGCAAAAAAAAAAAAACTCGATCTTTGTGACAACGCGTTATTAAACAAGTGGAACTACTTACCCAAACTCTGATTATACTTTGGTATTTATTTTGCCAGATGATCTTTAACATTACTTAATTGTTTAAGAAATTGATTGATGTGCAAAATATTTTCTTTTTTCATTCAAGCAAAAATTGAATCATAACTATATCGAACAATTGCGTAATTACTTGGCTTATCATCGAGTTTTTACAATTAATTTAATTTTTACAGATAAAACTTATTTGTTTATTTTATTTTATTTTTTTTTCATTTTTCTAATGATAATAATTTCAAAGATCCGTTATACTTTGAAATACTTTTTACGTGTCTTGTTTTTCATTCGATTGATCAAGAACGAACGAGGGCTCGCAGCACTTATTCATACGTGACGTCAATACTTTTCATTCGTAACGCATACGACGCAAATTTTCCTATGAAAGTTTTTCTTCTTTGATCCGTAATTTTTTGCATTCATTTTGTAAATACGACACGTAAATATCCACATGCAACATTACACAGTTTCTTCTCTCTGCACCAAAATGATTTTGTAGCTAAAAAATAAATCTTTCGGGCCCGAAAATTTCGCCAAAATCATTTGTTATTTAATAAGTAACGTTTATCTTCATACCGAATCACCAATCGTTCCACCTATCGCCTTTTTTTTTATTGAAAAAAATACTCGTTCATTCCTTGTTTTATATTGTAACATCACATAAATCTTTGTTTAAAAATTTCGTAATTCGATCGTCTATACATATTACACACGTAAGCACCTTTTCTTCTTATGAAAAAATAATATTTAATAACAAGCTGCAACGTCCAACATTTAACAAAACCAAAAAAAAAAAATATTGCATTCGATCATAAGTTTTTATTTTCATTCAACAGATCGATTTAAAAAAAATGTTATTATTTTTACCTTTTAACTTTGAAGTTGAAAGAATTCTGAAAAAAATGCTATTGAATAGTATTTTTTTTTTCCACAATCGATCAAAGAATATCGTTGATAAAACGGGAAAACCATTTTTCCAAAAGTTATTCAGTGTTACAGTAGTTTCGACAAATGTACAGATTCATTCAATAAGCAGGTTGGAGCTGTTGCATCGTCCGGTTAGCAATGGTTAGCAATACCAAAAACAAGAAGTACTTTATGTTTTATTTTTTCATTGTTTTCCCCTTAATGGAGGATTGCTACTAAAGTAAAATAAATAATAGTAAAAAAAGAAGAAGAACGAAACAATTCTATGGACGAATAATTGAGACGTAACTCAACGATCCTGTACACGTAATGGCGGATGATAGTGTTCCCGCCTGGTATTATGAAGCGAGAGATGCAACGGAAACGTATGGAATGATGAGCCCTCGTTCGCTCGTAGCCACGTTAGTATTCAGAAAGCTTGGCTTATTTCACATCGCCGAATCCCAAAGAAGAGATTTGCCTCAGTTGGTAGAGAATTTTTTTTTTACCACGGGGATAGCCGAGTCGCGCACGTTCGCATATATGTAATATGTGGTGAGAGGGTTGGTTATCTCATCAAAATTGGACTTGGGTCCTTCGTGCAAGTTCTCGTATATATATATATATATACTTTGATATAAATAAAACGTACTACAGAACATGGAGGATCTCTTTGTAGGATTTAGCCATAGCAAAGTATCGATTCGATTTCGATGGACAAGCTTTTTCCCAAACGACTTATTGAGTCATTCGTATACGTCCATTCCACCATTTTGGCCAACGATTTCAACGCTAGTGCAACCTGAATTTCATTTTCCTACGACTTTCTCCATTCCCAAAAGTCTCTTGTAGAATTTGTCTTCGGAAGACTATAACTTCGGATATAGTTTGAGAGCAATTCACGTTGATTCAATTGACAAAATTAGAGTGAACAAAACGACTCGAATGATAGAAATTTTGGATCTTTGTTGGTATGCAAAATTTGACTAAATCTGTTCTCAGAGCCTGAAGAATATTTTCATTTCCATTTCTGTCGTCAATGTATATTAACAAAAGATTTTATTTGGCTTACTCAATATGTATTTGCAGTCAATCAAGTAGCATGTTCTAAAGTCTGATTTCCATGTCGTTTCTGGATGATGGTACTATTGAGACTCATAGAAAAATCATGATCGACGAAATCTTAATAGGTATAACGAAAGTTATCATTGTGCAAAGATGTCTAATCATATCAATTTACAAGGCAACTGATTGATATTAAGTGTAGGAACATGCGCCCTCTGAAACTACTTCAAATCTGTCTTAAGTGTAAGCGGATCTTCCGCTCATCTAATAATCGCCGCAGTGTATTTTCTTTAAGCTAAATTTTAAATACAATGATTCGGTATGTTTTTTTCGGAGACTATACGAAGAGTGTGAAAAATGGTTACTTAGAAGCACTGACTTAGCTGAATGAAATGTCTTGATTTTTTTTTGTTTTTCTGTATTTTTTTTTTCTTTTTTTTTACAATTGACGATGCACGTTCGACGCATTTTGGCCGGGGTTCAGGACTCTCTTGCCTGTCGATAGTCAAATTTGGCACTTGCCAAACTGCGCGCTGACTCTTCAGTTCACTATTCCGGACGAATGGTCTACACCCGGCTGGTTTTGATCGGAGTAACCACTTTGTTCAGTCTGATAAACGGACTTGATCACTGCGAAGATACACGAATTATCAGCCGATGCATCACGATCCGGTCAATCATTCACTCCAGTTGTTACAGTGTTATTAGCTGGCCACCAGCCACGTATTTCTACGAGTAATCCAGTTTCACTGAGCACTTGCGACGGAAGAGATTCTTGAGGAGCGTGACGGTACGGAGCTCTGTTCTTGATCGCTCTCATCGTCAACGTTGTAGGTTCTGGTTGTAGTTTTTAAGTTGGAAGCGGTAACAGTCGCTTGTGGAATCGGTGAGAGGATCGAGGGTACTCTCCACCAGTCAGGTGGTGTCCAGCTAGAGATGAGGTTCCCCCGGAAGTTGAGATCCGGAAGAACCGGAAGCGGCCTTCATATGACATGATTACGGTTCGTCACAGGTGGACTCGCGGTCAGGCTCTGAACGGAAAATGTGCTTTCCGGTTTGATAGGTGCAGGAACAAACTTTTCATTTCTTTCGGCTGATGGCGATGACGACGCATAAGGTTCATCCAATTTCGCCTCGTCCGGTTGTTTCTCCAATGTCGATGGGTAAACGGCTCCGTCATCGAGCTTGCGATATCGGTATTCAGTCCTCGCCACATCTCGCGTTGTTTCAGTATGATAACGATCGTCTTCGGGCTTAACGGGGGTCCCGAATGAACGCTCATCCGGTTTGCTCTGGACCAAGTAAGCCGATGATCTCTTTGGATCCTTTGGAGAACTTGACGGACATCCACAGTTCGGTTGGACGCAGGAGGGCGTTGACAGACCCGGCCATCCGCTTCCTACCGCCTGATGACTCGAATAAAACGTTCCACTTCCGTAGATAGCCTGGAAGGCAAGATCTGCCGCGAGTTTACCACCGTTGAAGTCTTCCCCTAGCTTGTGCTGGATCGGATACAGTGGGTATGGAAACGGCGGGAAAAATCGAGGAATCTTGAGATCCTCGTGGCCCAGTAATGAATGATGACTCGGGGCTGTCAACGGTGGCAGTAAACCTCTTGATATGTTGTTCAACGTATCGCCTGTTGACATCAATGGCGATATCGAAAAACCAAACTTGTTCTCTTTCTTTACCAGAGACTTTGGCTTTCTTCTTGGACGGTATTTATAATCTGGATGCTCCTTCATGTGCAACGTTCTGAAACAAAAAATAACAGCGAGGCTACATGAATATACGTTGGTATTATCAGCAATATTGCTTTTTGTTACAAAGATTTATTTTCAGGTATCCAGTTAGGTCACTGAAGTTTTGGAACTCATTCGAGCGGCATCAGTCATTTTTTCTTGCTGGATTGCCACTGGACTCGACCCGAATAACTGATTTTTAACAAGTTAGAAAAGATCCGAGTAAAAATAAAGTATAAAAAAAGAGGAAAGATGTCACGAAAGATGTTTGTCAAAAAAAAAATCTTAAGAACAGACTTTTTGAACATTTCTTTTGTTTGTACTAAACGTTGAGTCTCAGCAAACTTTCTTTATATACCGTGCCTTTTAATCGCATATCTGAGTGACTTGAGTGTTTTTTTCTTTCATGAAAACATCGAATTTCCAGCAGGTTCTTTTATCAATGGATCTCATCATTAATTCCATTTCAATTGCATAAATTAACATTCATTAACCTCCTACAATCGGATCAGCGTTTCGTGCCGTTCAGATTAACCCTGATCACGATTATATTCGTGGAACGAATTTATCGGTTGTATCAATATCAATCTCATGTTATATATATTGTAAGTCAATGAAAGGACTGTCATTTACCATGACATTATCGACTGAGCCGTCGCGTTTGACTGAGCACGAATTCGAGAACGATGAGTGAAAAGGAAGCCTGAGCTAATCAGGATTTGAAGGGGGGGGGGGGGGGGGGGGGGGGGGGGGGCAGAAAAAAAGAAAAAAAAAATTGTACGTGTATTTTGTCGCATGGGTTTTGTGGCCAAGTAGCGGAATGAAGAACCCGGGCTAAATCCCGAGGGCCTACGTATTCTCTAACGAAATGTTGATCATGAAAAATTCAAACTCCTCTCTCTTTTATTGCCACACTCGAGTGAGCCCTGCTGGTTTGTTATTTCGGTTTTCGAGACACAATGGCTTCAATCGTTTTTCAATTATTCGATTCCCCTTCAAATCCGGCCCCCCTATGATTCAACATATTTTTTACGTTAACCCGACGAAAAATTGCCGATAATGTCACGAGCGCTTGAAACTAAGTTTATTTTCAAAAAATCCAATTCAATAATTATGATTGTCAGTGAAAATTATAACTTTGACGATATCTGCAAACCTGAACACTTTACCGAACGTTTTAAATCGTTAAAAAAACTTGAACCGATGAAGAATCCGAATCGTTAGAATTTATCGACTTTCGAGATTTTCTTTCTGGTTGTTAAAACTCTATTTTAGTGGCTGATTCGGTTGCTCGCAGCTTTCGCGCTCATCGCGATACTTCAAAAAAAATTGGAACTTTGAGGTTATGGGAACGTATAAAAGGTGGCGATAATCGAGCGTTTTCAAAATCACCAGGGTAAACAAATGCCAGCAAACGATAAACTTGACATTGTCCCAAAACGTAATTTTCGAATGAAAATTTTCGTGATAAAAAATGATAGGACAGAATCATTTTTATCTTTACTGAAAGTTTATCATATTGAGAAAAGAAAGAAAAAAAAAAAAAAAACGAACTGGATTTCCATTGAGGTAGGGTGCAGAGGTGAAAAAAAAAGTAAGATAAAAAAAAAAAAATAAGACGCTGCGTTCGAGAGTTGCTTTGTAAATGTCGGATTCGATGTGTTATCAACGACGACGTACGTGAAAAGACAGTCTTTTTCCTTTTTTTTTTTTTTTTTCACCTACAGACATATTATCGCCAGTTTCACCGCTTGATAGGGTGGGCTCATAGATATTTGTAGTAAATATCTTGTGCACACAAAGTCGTAGGGTGTACGGACTCCGTATCTCCGCAGCATAATACTCCATTATGCTGCGAGAGCGCCGCACAAACGTTGCCCTTATTTATGCCTTGCTTCACGTAGATAAAAGAAGCAAAAAGATGTGAAAAAAAAAAAAAGAAAAATAAATAACAGAAATAAAAATACAATTCTTCATGCGTGCAACAATATTTTTGTCGAATGATTTTCTCGATACTTTTTTTCAATAAAATTTTTTTTATTATTTATGTCAACTTTATTCGCCTTAATTTTTCACACGTTTCTTTCTGTTCCAAGAAATTATATTTTTTCAAATCCAAAGGTATGAGCTCCGCTCAAAAATTAAAATCGAGTACGGCCCTGATTTGATTATTTCGGAGTAAAAAATGAATGGAAATTATCGAAGCAATGATCACGCGATTCATTTTACAATCGGGGAAGAAGTTTTAGTGTCTCGAACAACGCTGTAAAAAGCTTGAATGAAATGAGTTTAATTGAAAAACCAACGATTCGATCGATCTAGAAACTTCTTCAAATTTACTTTCATCGGCGTTGCAGATTTATGAGGAGGGAAGCTGTGTTCGCGTAAAACGATAGCAAGGTGGGATGTTTCGAAAGAGAGAAAGAGAAAGAAAAAAAAATGGGAACAGTTTGAGCGCAGTTGTTCTTGCGAGAATGGTACACGAGAGAAACGGAATAATAATTCCACGACAGCGTGTCCCAGCAGATAGCACAATGCGTAAATCAGCATAAACACTGGTAAAGCTCCGCCACAATAATTCAGCATAAATGCATAAACATAGAGCGTAATCTTTAGAATTCACATTTGGCCGCGATAAACAATGACTTTATATCTTCCAACTGAACGTAAAGCTTCGACATTATGAGCTGCAAAACAATCGCAACGCTCTCTGTTGAATTGTTTTACCGATGAATTATTGGTGAACAATTATTATTTGTTTTCTTTTTAATTCATCAAAGATCTGATGAGAGTCTAATAAAATTGACAGCATTTTTCAAATTCATCGAATGCAATCAACGATAATTAATATTACACTTTTCTCATTTTTTTTTTCCCCACAAAACGAAATTTTGTTGAAACCTTAAAATATTTTGTTAAATACGTTCCACGAAATATTTCGACTGCGCAACAAAATATTTGATCGCGTCAACCAAGTTTTCTTTTAATATCCGAAATTTTGTTGCCCGAAAAAAAAAAATTTTGTTCAATACCTGCAACGAAATATTTTAACATTTCAACAAAATTTTCTTTCCAGTGTTGTCGAGTGACGGAAAAAAATACGTAGAATTTCCTGGCAAAAAAAAAAACGCATGGCGGATTAAAATTTAGCCCAGGAACGTCCGAGGGCGGTAAGGAATAGACGAAAATGAGAAAAGAGTAAATCGGCGAGAGAGGCAAGAGGTCTGTATGTTGTTTAAAAAAGTAGAAACATTGGCGTTGTTGTTGTGTGCGAGTGTGTATCGTTTCGGGGGGGATGTCTCGCAAGGACAAGTGTACAGAGAGAAGTGTAGTCCAGAAAAAAAAAAAAATAAAAAAAAAAAAAAAAAAATAGGTTTGGGGATAGTATTGTGGAGCGAAAGCCAGAACCGTTGAAAAGGTTATATGTTGTGCTGAATGCGCGCAAGGGTGAAGAAAGAGAGTGGATGAGAGAGAAAGATAGTGGCAGAGAATTGTAGGGCAATGGAGTCTCTGGATGGTGGGGTTGAATATGGAAGGGGGCAGAGAGAGAGAGAGAGAGAGATGAGGAGGGAGGAGGGGAGGGGGGGGGGTTTCGAGAAGGGATCCGAGGGCCGAGGAAGAGGGCGAGTTTACAGACGCGGGTGGTGGAGAACGAGAGGCGCAAATCCTTTTAAATCCACACAATTGCGACAATGGGGCTTTATTTGTTATCTCGAGGGCCACATTGTGAGTCCCCGTGAACGAACGGACAGATTACGTCGGGCCAGTGACAGGGCAGCCTCAACGAAACGTTCCTCTTTCGAATATACATATATATACATAAATACGTTGTTTGAGAGTGTGTGGACGCGTGTGTACGTAACCCATACACATATCTCGACTGAAAGTCTCCAGCGGAACGACTTTATCATCCTGCTTTTTATTTTACTACCTCCGTACCCATAAAAATGGATTTTGTATCACGGGGGGCACAAAGCCTTTTCCGGTTCTTCCTCTCATTTTCTTCATTTTTTTTTTGTTTTTCTTACACTTTTTTTTCGTCTCAGAGCTTCGAGAAACTTAATTTCTGGCAATGTGTCCCGAGTCAATCGCTTGTTGTGTCGTTTCTTTGGGTTTGTTTATGCCGCACACGGTGGATCAAAACTCAGGTAGAAAGCACGGATACTGCTGGCGTGCGACGGATGTTTAGTTGTTTCAACGGTGCTAATTGTCAGGGATTAGAGGAAATCTTATTTCTTTGAACTTTTGTAAAAACTTTTCGAAAGCACAACTTCACGCTTTGTTCTTCGGAATAGGTTTCGTGATGAAAGATTTTTGAGATTGTAGAAAGTAGTTTAAATGTCTCATAAGAACACTCGTTTGATCTCGTCAACCACGATCTTGTAGGACCTTGAATTTAACCTCCTTAAAATTTAATTTAGTCTTTGTCTTGCTGCTAAAGTGAAGTTTCACGTCTTCGGCTGTTATGTCCTGTCGAAAATCCCGTTGACCTTGAACCTAAACCACCGGACTTTTAATCAGTAAAAGTGCGTGTAATCGGGAGTGCATCAAACGGAGTGGATTCACATCGAGAGATCTGCTAGCAGCTCGATCCCAGGTACATATTTTATGATGATAAAATGATTCTTTTTTTTCTACTCTGGACATCATCGATTAGAGTACAAAATACTGCTTTTTTGTTTATGACATTTTTGAGTAATATTTACTTATATTTGGAGAATTTCGAGATTTTTAAGAGTCATCGAGCTCACGTGACCAACTCAAAATCGACGGTGGCGCCTCTGATAGTGAAATATATCTATATATAGTATAAATATAGTCGCTGAGACACGTCAGACGCCTCGTGTGTATTCTACCGGATTTTTCCCTGAGTTTTTATTGAAATGGCGATAAATAAATTTCGTAATGTGCAAAGAAGTGGCGTGAATCCGGCTCTGGTCTCTTCAGTTGTGGCGAATGTGTGTACAATTTGTAATAAAATAATTATTGTGACTGGGGAAAAAGCTGTCATGGCGCGAGTATAGCGCCTTGTATTTTTGTTAATTTATTGTGTTGATAAGAGATATCTGATCTCGGAAAAGGGAGCACAGCCGGAACCGGGTAATTAAACCGGATTTTTTGATATTTTTTACATTCGCGTAATCATAAAATTCGCGACGAAATCCGGTAGAATAGAATTTTAGTTTGCTTTTTTGCCACCTGGCGCTACGTATGCCATCGCTCGATGACTCTTAAACATTTGAAAATTTGATTTATTTTTGAAAGAATTGATTTTCAATTCGGTTACATTTTGATCGTTCCATCAACGCCTTTGTTCAATGTCGCATACGCCAAAAATAATTATTCCCAATGATTCACAGATAGTAGTAAATTAATTTTCTAAATACTGGCGTATCGATTTACTTGCATACCGTCAGAGAATCACGGTTGATTACAGATCTCTTGATTTCACCACTTCCAAGTAAAATAGATCTCACGAGAGCGATTTATATAGGAAAATGGTAATCGCCACTGATTCGATGTGATAGAATAGTGCTCAGCGAAAGAAAAATGAATTTGTAACAGTGATTGAATATTCAAGGGGTGGTAATACGAAGTACATTCTCCCCCTTCCCCCTCCCCCCCCCCTCCTGCCGCCCCTAAAATTAATGCCTGTGTCTTTTATTGCCCGTTGGGTTGGTATCGCGTCCCTCGTAGTTCCGTAGCGAACACGCCCTTAACATCAGCAACAATGTACCGTATTATAGACTAGACAAGTCTCCCCCTTCGAGTTCTCTGACTCTTTCAAGTCGTGCAATAATTTGACTAGAGTATTCGTGACTAAAGGGCAATTAGGCTTGAAAAGAAATGCCTCCAACAAATCGTCCAGATTATCCGCTTCGACAATCACTGCCATCTATTGTCATGCACTCTCTCCCGCACTATTCATCTATTCAAAATACACTTTTAACGAAAAAGCACGACTTCATCATTCCACTATCTTCACCATCGTTTTTATCTCTGATTCGATCTATAAACGCTAATCGATTATTCAACTAGGCTCATTACTGTTGCTTTTTTTTTTGTTTTCTGACTATTTTTCAATTTGATTCAGTAATTTGTGTGATAGATTCCTATTTTCTTTGTTTCGTTTCATTTTTTTTTTATTTTTTTCGTTTTCAGCTATAAAAACATTTTATTTTCATATTATATTTCCAAAAGTTTTCGTCTTGTTGGCTATTTGTTCTCAGCGCTTTGTCGAGTTCGTTACTCGTAGAAATGGTCGATCAATGCGATGTATAAAAAGCTGTAATTTCAAATTATTATAAATGGTGTTAAATAATGGTAAAAAATTGTGAAAAAAGCTTCGATTTCAGCCTGAATAAAATATCGAAACATCAATATTTCTACGAAGCAAGAGATCGTGGAAGACTCAAACGTTAATATCTAATAGCCTTTAACAGGAATTTGTCGTTTTTTTTTTTTTTTTTTTGATAAAACATGAATGTTTAATTTGACCGAATGCCAAATAAAGATGATGAACTGAATAAACGAACGAGTTGGACTATGAATATCTGAGTGATTCGAGAAAAAAAAAAATCCCTTGCATTCCTGTCCGATTTTTTTTATCGTACGATTCTACAATTGAGCTCGATTTTTTGTGGTACTTTTTTCATCATTCATGAAGGATCGCGAACGAGCAAAAAAAAACAGAATAGAAAATCGATCGATTGAGGTTGGTGATATCCTCCACAGCAATCTGAAGTTAATGTCTCTGTCGCTGTGACAGGCGTCTCACTTTTTTTTACTTCTACCTATAAGTTCCCATGAGAAAAAAAAAACATTCTAATGTAACGTGATACTAGATCGAGCAAAGAGTACACCATTGAAATTTCGTGTAGCGTAAAACCCCCGCAATCAGCTTTTTAAAACGATTTCAATCAAATAGTCGTTACAAAAAAATCGATTTAGCTCGACTCACAAAATATTTATTTGGCCGCAATGAAACTGATTTTGACGAAACTGAAGTATTTGTTATCATTTTATCGATTATATCGGTTGTGTAATTTTTATTATACAATTGCACTATACAGCCTTGTGCAAAAGTATCAGGCACCCTGCGGCTGTTTGACCCATGCAAAACGTCGAATATCTCGGCAAAAAAGAACTCGTAACTAAATTTGATAAACGCTGTTTTGCAACAGACAATTCCAGCTTCATTTTGCTCTTTTTAAAATAATTTCTGCGATTTTTTTGCCTCCGTTACACAACTTTGAATATGGCTATTCTTGGTCACTTTTTCATCTCAATAAACCGGGTCCCAGGCTCGTAAAAGTTAGTAAACTAACTTTTTGGTCAGAAAACCTCAAAGAGGACATCTTTAGTTTCGATTCTGTATTTGGAAAAATAAAATGCGATGTTTTTTGGCGAACTTATATAGTTTTTTCTCGAATATATCGAAAAAAAAATGTGAATCGTTGAAATATTTCCAATTATTATTATTTTTATTTATTTTATTTATATATTAATAGAATATGAAATCGAATTAATAAATAATTGAATTATACGATTTAGTTCACAACTAAAAATTTTTGGTCGTATGAAAAGCTTCGTATACATTTTTTTTATTGTTCCGAACACTCAAATTGCTGGTTTCAATGAAATCTACGCTCACCACAAGAATATTTTCTTTTCAATCAACAGAATCGTGGCTAACTAAATAAAATTAACGAATTCAATAATTTTCTCATTGCTATGAAACTTAGAAGAAACAATGGAATCGACGTGAACCGACTAAAAAACAATATTTATTGAAAAAATTGCTTTTTTTCACAAGTTTTTGATCACCTAATACGATTGGTCGGACGCAAAGAGCCCAACAGTCTTCTGAAAGCTAAAACAGCCGAAAACTGAAATACCTGATCCGAACGTTATGCAGTCAGCCAATTTATCAATAGTCGGCCACATGCAAATATTTTAACCTAGTAGCCGGCCGGGAAAGGCCGACTATTGGCTCTACGATGTTACATCGCAGACCCAGTGGTCGACCAACGTTAAAAAATATATTTTTCAACTTTAAGACTTTTTTTTTTTAGAAATCATCATAATTGGCAGAAAATACATGTTTTGTTGGCATAAAATCATGAAAGAAGTGCACGATTCAAGCGAACAAGCAAATGAACAATGTTCATTTGCTCGGAAGAGATTTTTCGCTACGAAGCAATGAGACTCGAGGCAAATCTGTGCACGTCGGTTGTGACGTTGAAAATAATTATTCTTTGTTCTGTATCGTTTGAATGATTATTGTACTGTGTTGGGACCAATCAATAATTATATAGAGGTTTCAGTGGAAAAGTGGGCAAGTCGAAAACCATTTGCATGCCATTCTCTCCCATAAAATTATCCAAAAAGGTTGAGAACTGGAAATTTTGCCCTGTTCTAATAGATTCGTGAAGTTCGTGTAGTTCCAATAGCTGTTTGTTCGCATGTTGAAACACTACTAATGATTTTTTTTTTCTTTCTTTTTCTTTTCTTTCTTTGAAAAGATTTCTGGAATGATTGAAAATTTGTTAATCAATGAATTCATAAAGTTATTCGTTCGAATTAGATTTTCTTTCCGAAGTGATTTGAAACCTTATTTTGAGCTTTTTTTTTTAGTTCGTGAAAAAAACTGCTATTGTAATTCCTCGCTGATTTTAAGCCAACAGAAATCCGATAAAATATTTGATTTTTAGTTTTACAGAAAATGTTTAACGGAGGTTTGGTTAAAACAGGAAAAACCACGTGTTTTCTTGTATAAATCGAAATTGTGCCACGTGCTTTTGTCACAATATTTCGGACTTGCTGATAAACGGTCATTTTTCGAAATTAAACACCATAAAGAATACGTAAAAAAACCGGTTAATTTTTGGCTCACAGAAATCGAGAAAAAATAAAAAATTATTGGATAAAATAAAAATTTTGCCACGTGCTCTCACCTCAATCTTTTGGCCTCGTCGATGAACGGTCGTTTCTCGCTCTCGCTCAGTAGTTTCCATTCAGCTCCGAGTCTCTTGGATATTTCCGAATTGTGCATTTTGGGATTTTCCTGTGCCATTTTTCGCCTTTGTCCTCTAGACCATACCATAAAAGCATTCATGGGTCTTTTAACGTGTTCATTTTGAAGGGTCTTCGAAGACATTTCGTAAATGGCGAGATCCTCGAAAGGATTTTTCTATCCTACGTTGAAATTTCGATATTTCCTCTTCTCAGTTCTCTCGGTGCGAGGCATATTTGCCATTGATCGAATTCATAACGTAGATCGTAGGTTGGCACGTGGTGATAGTACACGAATATTTGAAAAATTTTACAGCATCTTTTGCGTTAGATATTCTCGTGAAAAATTGTTTTTTTATCTTCCAATTCACGTTCTCGAAAAATCTTCGCGTTTTTTGTCTCGTAAATGATATTACAAACACCGAACGACAATAATTCGAAAGTCACGAGATTCAACGATGGAAACAGGACGATTTTCGAAAGAGTCGAAGATTCTTGGGCATGTTTTTTTAAGCTTCGATTGATCCATATTCCCCTCTACCGAGTAGACTTCGAGCCTGAATATCGAAGATTCTTCACAAGTTTTCCTTTCATCTCCAAACACCTTAATTTCTATTGAAATTTTTCAAAACGTTCCTTGGATTTCATGCACTCTCACACAGTTCGAATGACTTTGAATGATTCGTTTTTTATTTTTTTATTTTTTTTCTCTTATCTCCAGAATAAAATCCTCGAAGTAACGAATATCACAACGACGTGAGTTTGTCATCAGGTTCGTGAAACATAAAAACCAAAGTAACACCTCTTATCGTAAAGCAAAAAACAGAAAAAATTCGAGTTGATCGTTGACCAAGAGGCTATTTTAGTTTCAAACTCCCGAGAAGCTTACTCGTTATCCGCGTAATAAAACTTCGCTCTTCTCTCAGAGATATAATTTGCGATTTTTGAGAAAGCTGTAGCGAGCGAATAAAACGCGTCATACACCAAGGACGAGCTTGTCACGAAGTGAGAATACGTATGGTATTCGAATAAGCTCAAAGGACAACGTTGTGGAGTTCCTTAACGGCGGCGAGGGGAGGATAGCAGGCGGTAGACAAGGGGCACCCCGGCGAATCAGAGGCTAGCAAACGTCTCCCACCATACTAACGATCGAACGAACCTTCCCGATTGGCTCATACCTGGATATGGCGGCACTGTGTTAGCTCGTCAGGCATTCACGGCTCTTGTGCGCAACAGGTGGGGACCGTGTACCTTCTTGCCTCCTTCGCTACTCTCTTCCTACCGACTATCTTTTCCGTCTGTCTCATCTCCTACTTTCGTGTCATCGATATCCGTCCAGGAATCCTCATATACGTGTTTTGTAGCAGATTACCACATCGTTCTCTCTCTCTCTCTCTCTCTCTCTCTTGACTACCGGACCGTATGGCTGAACCATTTTGTGCTCTTTCTTATTGCACGTGGGCCACGTATCTCTCATTACGCGGTGCGTTAACCAGTGTCATTAGGCATCAGCAAGATGAATTTTGATTTTTAATAATCCAATCAAAACCTTCATCAGCTAGTCAAAAGTTTTCGTTTTCTGTAGTGCCCTACCGGTGGTTTAGTCCGTTAAACATTTGTGTTGATTTCATTAGGCGTCAGCAAGATGAATTTTGATTTTTAATAATCCAATCAAAACCTTCAGCTAGTCAAAAGTTTTCGTTTTCTGTAGTGCTATTCCGGTGGTTTGATCCGTTAAACATTTGCGTTGATTTCATTAGGCGTCAGCAAGATGAATTTTGATTTTTAATAATCCAATCAAAACTATCAGCTAGTCAAAAGTTTTCGTTTTCTGTAGTGCCCTACCGGTGGTTTAGTCCGTTAAACATTTGTGTTGATTTCATTAGACGTCAGCGAGATGAATTTTGATTTTTAATAATCCAATCAAAACCTTCAGCTAGTCGAAAGTTTTCGTTTTCTGCAGTGCCAATCCGGTGGTTTGGTCCGTTAAACATTTGCGTTGATTTAATAAATCTGTATTTAGTCGTAGGTTGAACCGCATGAAATCAACATTAATTACCGGGGTACGTTCGGTGGCACGATAACGAGATCGGCACGTGTCGGTCGAGCCTACCAGAATCAGTGAGTGCACTGTAGCTTTTGGGTCAGTTTGGGTACTATTTATGGTCGTTGAATATTTTTTTTTCGCGGGAGACCGTGCCTGGTCGATGGATAGGTAAATGAACAAGTCCACGATCATTCGTAGATCAGATTGGGCTTGAAGGAAATAAATTAAAACCGAAATCGATTTTTCCGTAAGATAACTTCAATAATTTTCGTTTAGTTGGGCCGATTTGAAATTTTTTCGATATTTGGCTAGGAGCTGCATATCACGATGGTTGCACTGTTGAGATTAAAAATGTAATTAGTCTGTTTCCGCTGTTGATGATGAAATATCAATGAGAACGGGCGTACCAAGAAAGCAGATCTGTTTCGTCGAGTAACGTGCAAAAGGTCCTGATGAACCGGCCGTATTTTACAGGCAGTTTTTTCCAAATTTCGGATGGTGCTAATCGATTGAAACTCAGTAAGAATCTAGCCGGCTGTACCGGCCGGGTTTTCCACAGTTTCCCTTGGCCCTCGTGCAAATGTGATACAGTAGCGCATTAGGAAAGAGTGCATGGTTGTGGACAACACTCTGGGGGGGGTCTCACAGGAACAGGAAAAGTTGAGTGAGAGGAGACGTGGGGGGTGATGAGATGAACTCCTACAAACCCGAAAGGGTATACGCAGGATCTGTAAATTAAAAAAAAAACAAAAATACACATCGGCTAAGGATTCGCATAGTTTTTGTTCATCAAAGGCTTCTTAGCTTGGCTTAACATGATTCTGGTGCATTCGGACATATACCGTTACGTTATTATACAAAAAGACATTTATTAATTGGACTGGAAGTTACGAGAAGAATACCCAAAACAGATTGACTCCAATCGAACATAAAATCACTAAGTCGAATTTCGCTATTTTATAAAAATGATTGACTCAGTGCCTTTTATTAACCGCAGTTCATGTGCACGTATCTCCATTCATCTGAGTCAATAAGTTTCTGAAGATAGTGAATTTGTTGAAAATTAAAAAAAAACTTACCAAAAATAGTTTCACGATTTGTTGTACCATATTATCACTGCTTTTTAGTGATCCACGTTGAGTTAACGAAGACTACAGAGTGTTGAAAATATAAGCGATGCAAAGAAACAGACTTTTAACTTCCGATATTGATCGCGAGGATACTTTTAAGGGTTTAAAAAACTGGTTTCAATGTTTGATTGTGCAGAGAGCGACAATAAATTACCCTTTGCTCTTCCTCCTAGCTCTTTTCCTGAGAGAGAAACTTGGTGTCGTTGAGGGCTTCCTGTAACATAACTTGTCCCAACTATATCGAGTTGCCAGAGCTGAATTTGGTTATTTCCGTGTTTTGGCTATCATGATTATTTCATGAGCACTAACCAATCAAGGTAGTGGCAAATATTGTTGTTTGAATCTTGTTTGTGACGAGGTGTGCCCTCGTTTACCTCAGAGAATTGAGAATACATTTACAGCATGGAAATGTGTGTTTCCACAATTATAACTCGTCTGTCATTCAGCTAGAAATTAAGGTAGTTCGATAGAGTTTGGCCGAGTCCTCGTGGAAGTCCACTTCTCGTAATAGGACGATTAAGCCTCACAGAAATCTATTCAAAAAATAATTTTTATTGAAAATAAAATTAATCAAATTTTGTGTACCCCAGGAAATGATCTTAATGGCAATCAAAAATTTGATAAGAGCTCTGTCTCACTCTAACAGATCTAACCGGACAAAACACAAATATCTTGAGAACTGGACGATAAAAAATATTTTAATTCTTCCAACATAAACAAAGTTGTCTTTTCTCCAATGAACTGTACTCTTCTGTCTTGGAGTTATGAAGAGTGAAAATTGTAATGAAGTCCTTTCCACCGTTCGATACGAGTTTCAAGCTGTTTTTCGTGCTTGAAATGTTACTTACATCTCTTTGTTGCGTATCAAGAAACGTATTTAGTTAGACGGGGATGGTGTACGTACTTCGAGTAATAAATGTTATCGGCTCGAGCCAGAGGGTTGAGGGAATGAGCGGCGGGAAGGAGGGAGGGGGGGGGCAGGGCGGAGACGGGGACACAGCGGTGACGACTCTCGTGATAAGACGATAAAGTGAGAAAAAGGCGAAACGGGAGATGGAGAGGAATGATTGTTGTGCACCAGGACTTTTCTCATAGTTCTGATAAAGGATACATACATGGAAGACCAGTGTGAACGAGGGCACCCGTGACCGCTTGGAATATCCGAAAGTTTTGAATTTTTATGTTCCTTCCAATACATGAGGCATTATTTTCTAGTTTCGACTTGTCAAAATCGGTACTTCGAAGAAAGGGATTTTTTAAAGCCAATATTTCTTTTTTTTTTCTTTTCTTGGGTTCGTTCTAAACAGAGATGATTGCATAACAGGCATGGAGTTTTCATCAACAAGCTTCGAAAGATTGACACGAGACAGTGGACATGCAAGGATAACGATCCTGGCAACGAGCGTACGCTTCTACGCTGAGACCTTCTCTTTGCTCAATGACAAGTAACGTTGAGAAAGGAATACCGAGGAATGAATAACGACATATTTTTCAATGCCGTAGATTTGTCAATCAAAAGTCGAATTGAATAGAAAACGTTTGTGAAAATCAATAAAACTAATTTTTTCTTAGGTACTCTGTTTCGTCCTGGGCTCCCTTGTATCCGATGTATCTGTACTGCACAGACCTCGGGAACGACCCTGAACTTCAACAGGAAAGCGTTACGGTAAGAAAAAAGAAAAAGAGCAAAATATATTCGATTTTTACAGTTAGTTCAAAATATTCATGACGAAGATAAATTTTTCCTGAGTCTCATTACTATTTTCCTGAATAACAATCGAAATGAAGTATATAAAACTTTCCATCGAATCTGAGCTTGATTTTTTTTTTCACGCCTCCAGCTCCGAATCGGAGCACCATTCCCGAGCTAAGCTCGATAAACTCAGGGTGAATTAGATCGTTGGATGTGGGCGATAAAGAGTACAAACGAGAGGACAATAGCGCAAGGGAAAAAGATTATATTTGTGGTTACGGGTGTCCCATGAACTAGCTTCGAAATAGACGAGTGTAGATAGATTATTATCTTTCGGAACGAATGATCTACTGGGACCGTATAAAGGATGTGTATATACAAGGTGTGGGTACCAGATGTTTCAAAAGTCGTTGCAGACTGCTGATAAATCGCTAGATATTGCGTTGAGGGACAGTGTATGGAGGGACAAATTCTCATGTGTCTTTTTCCAGAGTGCCATGGACCAGGTATCAATATATTTGTGGATCCAGTGCATCGATATGCAGAAGTGGGAACGACGAATGCACCAGGAGACCGGTTGCACCTATCCACTGCTGGTATACGAGAGATCGAGAACAAATCCAAGCCGTGTTTCGCGTCATCGGACTCCGCTGGGTTGGCTGTCACTTACTAATTAATTTCCTTTCAATGGTACATCGAAAGAAAGATTCATCAAAGCTTGTCTTTCCCCGTAGTATCGAGATATCTGTCTACTCAAGTGAATATTGTATTCGAACTTTGTAACACTCTGTATAATGTGAGACTTATCAACAATCGCTTCGTCTCACTCAAAGTTGATGATAGAGAAGAGGTGTGGATACTGTGAGTTTGGATTGGTGGGACGACGGGGTAGTCTGTGCGATGGATAAGGATGCAAAACTGATGGAATAAAGGGGGGAAAAGGGACGGGAGAGAGAGAGGGGGGAGGGAGGGGGATGCCACGCGACCGCTGATTATACCATTCATCGCTCAGCAGGGAGAAAGAGGGTTCGAGTCATAAACGCCGTCGCACCCATCGTTTCTGAATGCTCACTCATCAATGGAAACAATTCCGCTTTTCGTCCTCGGTGGCCAGACATCCTCACAGGATGTATACCTTCTTTTTCTTCTTTACTTTTTTTTTGTTTTGTTTGTTTCTTTCTTCGAATGAAGCTTCTTTCTTTTATTTCGTCAAAATCTTCCATTTGCTGTCAATTGATGAAAATAAATTTGTGACACTTTCCGGGCCAAGGGCGTAGATGATCGGCATAATGGAAATTTTGGTGTTTCGATTGATTTTCACGGTGGACTTTTCAAGTTCTATTATCGTATTACCAGGTGAGAAGGGTGAAGGGGGGGAGGGGCAAGTAAAGGAATTCATTGTTGATACGAATAAGGGGGAAAAGAGATGAATCTACAAATCAAAGCTAAAGTCACTAAATATATTTTTCATTGCATGATGAGATGTGGGCATACAGAGAGTATCGAAACAATACAAGCAACATTGAGGCATCATAGCTATTGCTGAGGTGACAACAATGGCAATGCCAGCCCGCGAAAAGCTCACTGATTACTACCATTGTTGGCCTAGCAGGTTGTTTCAGTTAATCGCGACATGCTCTCCCCACCCTGGTACACGGAAACGTTCCGCTTTCTAGCCTCTGTTTTGTCGCTTTATCACCTCTCATGCCATTTTGATGCTTCTATACTCCTATTTTACCAAAAAACAAAAGCTCCACTGGCATACCGTGAAATCGAGACTCCTATCTTCTACATTGCGAATAAAATATTCCAAGCGCTTCTTTCCGTATTACATCCCTTTGTTCAATTCAAATGAAAAAAATTAACATTCTTTTACCCACCCGGACAAACTACTTTCTGAAACCTTATTAATGAAATGAAATCTGCTATTTTAGATTTCAGGCAAAATTTCGTGATTCACCTTTTGAAGAATGATAATCCAATTCTTCAGCAATGCCACCACTTCAAAGCCTATTTCCCGTTAATTCCGAGACAAAAAAACCGGTTCCCTCGTTCATCTTATGAATGGACAAGGAAGGACATATGTAGGATCAAGTTAACAACTATTTTATGTCAAAATGTTTCAGCAAGAAAATTGATGTTATTCTCATAATAGATGCGCTTTTGATGGCAGCTATTAATTTTATACAAATATTTGTCTGTTTGTTGTGTAAATTCGACGGCCCGGAATACTTTTTGGGACTTTCCCCAAAATCAGTATTGGCCATGGAGCGTGAAAACTACGTCATAGCTGGCCTGTTCGTGCCCATAAAAGAGATTCATTGTTTGTAGGCGTTGAATGAATGTTCATTGTGAAGGGAGAATCGAATTTAACTTTGTCCCGACTACAGTCCAGCCAATTTTCCATATTCAGGACGCGTCACAACCGAAGAGCCAGAGTGAGAGATAGAGAAAGAGGAGAGGGAAAGGGGTAGGGGGAGGGGAGGGGGAGGGGTTAAGGGAAAGAGACAGGGTGCAGTGTCGTACAATCGTCCATATCGAAATAGAACACGCCACAATAACTTATTCGACCGGAACAAAACGGGGGGTAGTATTTTATGGAGTCCCGTTGGGTTACATACGATGAATACATCAACGGCACCAGCAACGTGTGACTGGAATATCATAATCCAGAATTCGAGGGTTTTTACTCTTTTTCGTTCATATACGAACACGAAAAACGTGCTACTTTTTTACTCGAATGAGCCTTCAAACATTCTCGTCAATCGTCACACACTTTTACCACCGTTTTATCCAAAGTTATGATTTTCAGTCTCACCTTCCTACCCCTCTCTATCCTTTGTTGCACGCCCTACCAATAAAACTCCAATTTATCAATCAACACTCATTTTGATGGATGTGTGAATAAATACCAAAGGTAATTGTACTTTAAAAACGACAACATGGCGAGGATATGGAGAAAATTTTTTTTTATTTGTGTTGATAAAAGGGCGCAATAAAATTTCGTTAGATTTTTTGTTTCTGCTGATAACATAGTTGAATAGTGCAATTTCGAAAGAAAATTTTCTTTTGAGTTTAATTTTTAAATTACCTATGAGTTATGTGGGTGGGCGAGGCCAAATATTTTCCAACTGTAATTTACAAAGTCGAAGTAAAGTTTGCCATTTCGATGGCAAACAATTCCGTATAAAAGGGTAAATGTGAAACATGTTCTTGTGAGATTGAAGGAACACTCAGATAAAAGTGCACATTCTGGACAGAAAATCTTGTTCAATTTACATGAAAATTTGTTTTTTTTTTTTTTTTTTTTAAATCTTTTTACAAATTGCAGGTTGTCACTCCACTGCTATCATAAGATTATTTTTCAAGTTCAATTTACTTCTTGAATGAAATCTGCAGCAACAATAAAAAAATAATAAAAACGTTGAATAAAATATTGATCCGCATGATTCTCGGTTCGACGTACTTGCACAAAAAAATCTTTGCCTTGTTTATCCACGAGGATGTACATGTTCAGGAGAATAGAAGTTGGAAGCTACGAGATTTTCGTAATCAGGAGTTCCATGAGGTTCGACAGCTTCTTGAAATGCTTATAATGAAAACAAACGTAAAGGAAGGAAAGGCGAAATGCGCGTTACTATAGCCTCCAGGCTGCCAACGAAACACACACATCTCAGAGGGTTGTTGGCACGGGCCTCGATATTGCTACTTGTATACCCGAGGCCACGCGCAACTCATATCGAATCTCAACAATGCTTCGCATAATGGTGACAGTTCACCATTGTCCGCTATTGGCCCCAAAGATAGCTTTCATTCCTTTGACACGCGCAATCGCGCCAAGCACGATCTATTCTTCGCGCTTAATAAAATTAATCTTAACCATTTCTACGGCATCTCTATTTTGTCATACTTCAGTTTTTTAAGTTTTTCATTTTTTTTTTCTTGTTAGCGTCGAGTTCATTTATTCAAAGTCATTAATCGTCGGGTAACTTTACCTAGCAATTCCACATCCTCCCTGCCTCTGTGGCAGTTTTGGCATTGCAGAAACTTTTTGGTTAAATCGTATATGTAAACCTCTGCCATTCGTTTCATTCTTATAATACTCTAATGAGACCCATCTCTATATATATAAATCTGTTCGCTAAAAAATGTTTGGCCGCTTTTCAATCGGAAACAACTGAACCGATTACAATGATTCTTTTACGAGATTAAGGATCATGATTCAAACTGAGTTTGTGGTTTTGTAAAATTTCGTTATCTTAATTTCAACAGATATGCAAAAAAAAAAAGTTTAACGATTTTGTTCAATTTCCAATTTCGTTCAATTTGAAGGAAATCGGTAAACGACCAAAACGAGCGGTGGCTGAATGCTTAATTCGGTATAGAAAAAAAGTTGCAGCATTTTTAATGGAAATGATGAAAAATAAGAAAAAAAAATGAAAATCTTTCGTTTGATTATTTTTCCTGCTAGATATGTGGGGGGCGAAGCCCGCAGGCACAGTTAGTCAGTATATAATTCAACGAAAACGAACGACTCGTGTCTATTATTTAAGGGCGATGATGACCATGACCCAGATCTAGAATTAACTTCATCAAAAAAAAATGTAATTGTATACACTCAGCAGGCTCCACCCACCTGCTCAGATGTTGAATGGTAGTATTTAGAGTAAACCACCCAATTGGTGGGCCCGAACCATTAATCGTACTCATTATTCGTACGAGTGGGAAGAGTGCAAAAAATATATTTTAAACTCTTCCCACTCATGCAAGGTGGACGTATAGTTGGGGGCCGCCAAATGGCTGATTATTACCCTGTTAGCAATGTATTACAGGTAGGAAGACGGACAAGCAATGTGGTTGCATCTAACAGACAAAGGAATCCAGTCAAAGTGCAAAGCGACAGAGAAATGTCTGGACGTCGTGGAATGAGGTGCAATGGACTGGAGCATCTACACTGGACTTGGTCCCTAAATCCGTGAAGCTGATCAAAAGTTTTAGGTAAGTTTACACGAAAATTAAAAATATAGCTCGAATCGAGAATCTTCCTTTCTTATGTTGGTTCAAAAAGTCTCGCGTTTGAAGAACAAGCTTTTGAATTGACATATTGATCAGGTTTGTGCGAACATCGTTATACAATATTCATGTTATCGACTTGAGATACGAAACCGAGGGGCCGATAAATTACGTTTCGTAGTTACCAACTGAAAGTATCAAGAACCCTCGGATGGTTACACTATTCAAAAGATTCTCGAATCTCGGTTTTGATTTTCTGTTTTGTTTACTGTTTGGGAAATCTTTTTCTCGAACGGCTGCTCGTTACAAAACATTTGAAAAGTTTTTGAGTATTACCATTTCAACTTCTTATTCATACACACGGAGAAAAAGGAGTTATTTGAAAGAACGAAATTTCGCATTACAGGGACCCTATAAAATATCAGTTTTTGATTTAACTGCACATTCGTTCTGACTAGGAACATTATAGTTCAATCGAAACAAAAACTCTGTCAATAAAATTGTTTCCTATTTTTCAATGCATATTATACGATGTAATCGACTCTCCCATGTGTCAACTCGATGAGACCAAATACGATCCTTTTTCTCAACCCCATCTTCGTCCCTATTTCCATTTCCAAAAATGGAAATGGAAATCGAGCTCTCTCACCCGATTTCCGATAAATATATTGCATGTTTGGAGGGGAGGAGAAGGGCAAGGCGACTGTCAAAAAAATAGTAATAAGCAAAGGGCTGTTAAGGAATTACTGCAGAATTTTGCTCGGTCGATATGATGGATTTTCACTGAAATTTTATTCTTCTGGAGATAGGAGGCAGCACCGATCATTACACGCTCGTCTTGTACAAAATTTTTCAAATTTTCCATGTTCAAAAACTTTCTATAAAATTTCAAAGAAATAACTATTTGGGAAAATAAAATTTCTCAAACCAAACGGTGCTTCGTTCATTTCACTTTAACTTCATTGCACTTTTTTCCTCTTCACTAACGTCCATGTTCCTGAGAGAAAGATCACCCTCCCCGTTGCTCACAGCTACTCTTTCCTATCGTTCCGCCTTCACACGAGGGCCTAGGGAAACTGTGAAAACCTGGCCAATAACAGACGCCTGTTTTTATGATGAGTTTCAATCGGTTATTACCATTCGAAGCTCAAAAAAAACTGCTTCCAGCTCAGATATTGATGAGCGAACGAGTGCATGGCTAAGCGGTCACCCAACCAACTACTGGCCTCCCTCGAGACTCCTTTACTTCAGCTTACTGTACACTTAATAAATAATTTCAAATTCTTTGGATATTTTTTTTTATTTTCAAATATGAGCCTCATATTCTATGGTATTTCGAGTCATGGTGGTGGAACAGCAACATTTCGAGTTAGACGAGAAAGTTATTTGTAAAAACGTTGGGATTTCCATCAATTCCTTTCAAGATCATTGGACCTCTAGTAACGTGAAGTTCACAGTGCTTTCCAAATCTTTACTTAGATGTACATCCTTTTGAAAAAAAAAAAACCAATCAATGAAACCAGATACGAGCCCGACAATTTTGTGATACGAATTCTAGCTGTGCCTAGAATATCTGTAAAATAGATCGTGAAACAATGTTCGACTCTGTACCCAATAAAAAGTTTGGACTGAAAAAAAAAATTGAATGTTCATTATTTTTATGAACATGATCAGTCGAAAGGCAGTATTGATAATGTTGGAATTCTTTTTTTCATTTTTCCAGAATACTTTTTTTTTTTGTCAAATGCATTCAATGAAAAAAACCTTTTATGTCAACGAACAAGAAATTTTTCTACATATTTTCACAATAATGTACCCGAACACAACTCTTCGTGATAAAAAAAAAGAAATAATAATCAGGAATTTCATAAAATTCTATTGGATTCATAACTCAAACATTTTTTGCCGTAGGTGTATTTATTTAGAGGAGAATGATCGTGGCCAAGTCTATGTGAACTATGTATACGGGCCGTTGGATACAAAGCACAAAAGGGGGGTCTCGGTGACGGTTGAAAATACGTCTCTAATTAAGAAACAACGCCCACAAAATAACGCTCAGCACTTTAGTAAAACGAACTCAACCGAGCTAAACTGTCGTACAATATCATTTGAATGTTTAATAACTACCGTAACTTTTAGTCACTTTAAAATGGCGTGGCAGTTTCAATAAGTTAAGCGCACCGTGAAAATTAATCAGTGAAAAAAACTCCAACCACACAGCTCGTGTGCGCGAAAGCTCGTTTCTTCTTTTTTCTTCTGCCCTCTTTTTCTCCGCTTCTTTCGTCTCGTTTGAAGGATGAAAACATTTAAATTAGTATACCCCATAGTATTATTTTGTATTGTTCTTGTTTTCTTTTTTTTTTTTCTCGAAATCCAATTTCTACAGTAGTCTGATATTACCTACCTAATATAACTGTATTAACCTCTCGCGTATGCACAAACGTAATATGGCTTCGTTTAATTGGCTCGTTACATTAATTGAAATTCTTTCTTTATATACTCGCATTTGATTTTATACGTACGCGTTTGATCCAATAGACTTCGTTAAATGTTGCAAATTTTACCTCACACTCTCTCTCTCTCTCTCTCTACGTTACACGTCGTTTCCGAAAAATTTATCGACTAAATTTAATTGCAACGCTCGTTTGTACCAAATATTCGCTTTAATTGCGGTTTTCATCCGAAATTGATTTTCTGACATTTCATCGGGATGCGTTTTTACGCAATTTTCTGCGTACGCAGATCGTTTTTGTATAGTTCTTTCTTTTTAATTATGTCTGTTGTGTTCTTCCGAATGGATGAATGAATGATAAAAAAAATTTTTCGACTATTATTTAATAATAACTTCGATAATTGAAATGATAATTAATAATCGGCACTAGAATTCATATTTCATTAGAGATTTTATCCGACTCAATTAACCTAATATATTTTTCGATGAATTTAGTTCGATGAAACGATGCATCGAGTGGTGAGGGTTCAAAAATTAATGAGTAATTGAAATAACCGAAGACTCATAAGAACAAAAGAAGAGACGAGTACTTTGGTGGATGAGAAAAATGGAGAAATCAGAAAATCTTAACGGAACGAATATAAATGAAAAGAAAAAAAAAAAACATTTTTATTGACGTTCACAGAACATGCTTCTCAATGTTCGCTTCCGAAGCAAACAAATGTCTTGTCGATAATTATGAAGACTTTAGTTTTGAATTTATTTTATATCATTTCACTTTTTATATTAATTCATTTTTTTAATTTATTAAGAATTTTTTTTTCAATAAATGTAAACGAATTATAAATTTTTTAAAATTAAAAATACAAAAAATATATATATATATGCAAGATGTATGCCTGAAACAGGGCTAGCTTGCTCACTTTGTCGGTTGCCAGAGTAACCATTGTTGCTTCATCGAACGATGGTGCCTCGACGAAATTGTGACGAAAAGGTGCAATTAACCAGACGATCAACGAGCTTCGATCGGATGTAGGAGTCGCGATCATTTTGTACTATTTCAAAGTCAGCCTCGACGCAAGTTTCGTCGCTTTTGTTATCCGGCAAAGATAAGCTTCTATTAACATGCGCCAGTCAATCGATCCAATGAAATAGTTTTTCTCGAGTGTTTCTTCACCTTCAACATTGCTCGTGGATTAAAAATGATTTTGTGTTTGATCGATAATCAAGTTTTTTTGTCAATTATTGCACTATTAAAATCAATTGAACCAATAAAACATTGCATCTGACCTATTTATCAGAGGTTATCCTCCTCAAGAATGCCGAACGACCTTTGGATGTGTCAGTTCGAAAGTAGAATGGCGTGATACCGTGATCTTGACAGAGTCGATCCGCACAGAAATTTTTTATTTTCGCTTATTTTTTTAGGAGTCGGCGAACGGCTCTAAGGAATCAACCGTGGTATTCAAAACAAGATTATGTGATGTCATTCATTCGGTATCGAATCACTTTCCCACCTGACTGATGTGACAGTCCCGCGGGTCTAAGATATATATGCGTGTATACTTTCAATCATTCTGATTACGAGTCAGGTAGACACGTATATAGGAGCGGCTGATTCTACTATTCAACCGTTCATTTTGCCTGCAGAAAACTACCCGTCAAGGATTATACGATTTCAAAAGCCCATATTAGTGCAGGTGGTCGAGCTCGTGATGAATAAAGAACAGTGGATAACATTTACCCTCGGTGTTGCCACTGATCGTCGTACTATCGAGATGTCCTCATGACGAACCAAGAATTTATTTTTTTTATACTCTCTCAGCCTCGTTATTCTTTAATCTACACAAAATTGAAACAGTTGGCTATTTTTTTACAAGGAATTACTTAATTATACTTGATACTTAATTTGTTGGCTCAGATAAATATTTCTCACCACGACGAAAACATTGTTGAATCAACAAATTCAATTTGTTGATCCAACAAATTTCTTTTATCAGTATGGACGACAAAATTTTTTTTCGCAATTTTCATTTTTTATTTATTTATTCGATCGGAGTGTCAATAATCGCATTGGATCGATGGTTTCCAGCAAACAAACATTTTCCACGACCATGATCAATGCGGTTGAATTATTTTCAAGCTTCTATTTATCGAATTGAGCAGTCAAATCTACAACGGTGAGAAAATGTCTCATCGCGCGCGACCAATGTTCAGGATACAAGTAGCGCGACCTCTGACGGTTTAATACAGCGGAATTCATGCGACACCTCAATTCAATAAGTGTCACGGTTTTTGGTGAATATTCAATGGTACTTCGAGGATCGCGTTTACAATCACAAATTTTTTATCCTTTCCGTGATACTGGGAAGAGAAAAATCGAAAAAAATAATTTCTGGGTTCATATTCTTCACGTGATTAAACCGTTCGGCCGTGAGAGCAACTTAAAAAACGAAAATGGCCCAAAAAAAGTCATTCCGAGTGTGTAAGAGTGCGGTAGGGCTCGCGCAGAATTTCGGAGAATTAATTTTTTTTTGGAATTTGGAAACAACATGGAGTTGGTTAAATATTGGTCAAAATGTAAAAATATTGTAATGACAAAAAAGCTATGACGGAGGAAGCCTTTTTTCAAGTCTCTGATTGCTCCTAACGACCCAAGCAACGACCGTAATAAATAACCGGTGAGTAGATTAGGGAATTTCACAGGTCGTTGCTAAGCTGTTGCACTGTGAACTTCGTGGAACATTCGTAGTGGGGTCGGAGTCCGAAAAGAAAAAAAAATGGATGACCGACCTCTTTCATAGGCACACCCGATACAAAATTGTGCTTGTCGAGTTTTTTTTCTTCAACCCATTGAACTAAGCTCGGTTATAACTTGTTATTATTCAGGCTGCAGTAGGCAGCATACGTCGGATGAGAATCCTGTTCGTACAGAGGAATAAACCTCATCGAGTCGTAATTCAGATCTTCTAAGAGCAGTTATTACTACTGAATTCGTTCAGCAATTCATTGTTTTCAAAGTAAATGTTTAAATTGATAAGAATTCAATTGAATTGGTCACTTCGTTGCGCGTTGCCCGAGGTTTCTTGTTTTTCTAATCCACCACCTTTGGTGGTGGTTTCTCTTCTTAGATGTCATCTGAAAAATTCAGGGCCTAATCGACTTTATTGATTAGTGAATGTAAGAAAGTATTTTACCGTTTCCGAATGAAATTGAGAGCGGGCAGCATGAAAAAGTGAAGAGGAATGTTGATGTGATAGCTAGAGAAAGAGAAATAAGAAAGAGGAGCTTGGCGTCGAGCTGGCTCGCTTTGCCTTGGCTGCCTTTTATTTCACTTACGTCTCTCATCTCTGCTTCTCGACCAAATCGCCCCTTCTCCTTTCACTTCTTCTGCTTCTTCTTTTCTTACTTTATTCTTGTTATACCTCTACCTTTTCATCCGAATCTTCTTTTCCAACTGATAGAGAGAGAGAGAGAGAGAGAGAGAGGGAGAGAGAAAGAGATTTGTGCTCCGGCGTCGTCTTTTTCTCCCTCCAAGCTTCTTTGTAAGATGACAAAAGAGCATCGCAGCAGAGTCAAGATGGCGGATCTGAAGGCAGCAACTGTGCCTTCCCTTCCCTTATTATTACCACGAGCAGAGAGAGAGAGAGAGAGAGAGAAAATGAACCCGATTGTTGGTACGGGAGGCATCATAATAAATGCCCATTCATTGGTAGACACCAAATGAGCTCCCGCGTCTTGTCCCATTGTCTCCGATACTTTTAATTTTCTTGTTTCGTTTCTCTCAGCCTTTCTCCCTATCTCGTTCTTATTCCATTGCACAAACACACATTTCTCTATATACCTACCCACAATTCCTCCGTCCTTCTTCCAAGCCTCTGAAGATCTCGTGTCGTCTCAGCCTCCTTGAAAAACTTTTGTCGGCTCCCAATGAGCATGTACCTTTTACCACTCGTCGGATAGTGAAAATATTATTGCATGATCTTCGCGCCATGCATAAATGCATTGACGCAGCCTCTTTTGTCAGGTTTCACCTCTTGCCATCACCGGCTGAACAAACAACGATATCCACGCTATAAAGTTACAGGGGCTGATTAGACGATGAAGAGCGTACAACCACCCATACACCAAACCAATAAACCACGCCTATCTAATTTCAGCTCCGACGACTTATCGCTCCCATTCCCTAAGCTTGTTACTTCCTTCTACGCGAATCACTTATTTGCCGCTTAGCTTAACTAAACTCTAAGAGACAACAATGGCTCTAGCGGAGACCCTAGATCTTATCCTACATCCAAGTTACATTTTTTTGCTAGATTTTTATCGTTTTTAACAGTCTTTCCTGGATCCAAAGTACAGGTTAACTGTAAGGACATCGTTTGGTAACGTGACGCGATGTGAACAGCTGATCGTTCGTCGCCATATTGAGCGAGCGCCTAGCGGACAAAACGAACACTAGCTAGAGGGTAATAATGATAATAAAAATTTATAAACGTGAGGAATAGAGAAATGAGACGTTGAACGAATCAATGATAACGAAAAAGAAATGGGAATAATTATTGAAATTAGGAAATAATTGAAAAACACGAAAATATCCTGATTATTCGGCGGACCAATAAGGGTCTGAGTTATTTTCAGCAGTCTCGATGATGTGGAAGCCGATGACCGATCCGGATCAGCATCCAGTACGCTTTTTCAGAAAGCCATCGAGTTCTCAACAGAACATCTTCGTGGTTCCACAAAGGAAAAGAGTCAACCAAACACAACTCTTCTCTTTCCTAAATTTTTACCAATCAGATAGAATAATAGAATCGACGAAACAACTTTTTGTCTGTGACCTAAACGATTCGAATCATTCTCGGGTTCCTCGATCAATGACAATAACATCTTTTCACTCGGATCTTTTATGCGACAATATTTATTACCGATAAAAAAAGAAAAGCCCTTAATTACTCGGTGTCGAGCCGTAGTTCAACGGGAACAGAGTAAAAATGGCAGAGAACCTCAAAATTTCTATCAAACTGTGAACAAAATGATGGCGCAAAAATACCGATACAAGGGTACGGTAATCCAAGGTATTCATCCCGGATCCGGCGTATCTATGACGAACGATCAAATCTAGTATGATCGATTTCCCATATACCTTGTCCCCCCCCCCCCTTCCCAATTCTCCCCTCGCTTCTTGATGCACATGAACCCAAAATTCCCATGAGAGAGTTTTTTTTTTTTCTATCGACACAGGGACTCTAACAAATTGTAATTGTTCCTTCACCTAATAAATTGTGTCCTGCCTTCATTGGGTGCTGAAGTCCGTTCATTTATCTCTCTCCTATACCTGTGAAAATGGAGGCCCTAAGCTGATGGATCTTTCCTTGTCAGAAATGAAAGCGATCCTTTAACCGCGACTAATTTCACCGTAGCGTAATGCACACTTGAAGAATTGTTCACGATTGCTTAAACGATCTGGCATATTGTCAAACGCTTCGAGATAATAACAGAATGTCTTCGGATTGGTATATATGTTCCACGTGATTGTTCCAGTAGCTTACGAAAACGAAAATCAGTGATCACTATTGAATGAAAAGAAGAGAGCCAGAATAAACAAGAAGATCAGAGAGGTTTAGGCACGAATGTGAGACACAATTGTGGACAAAAGTCCATGATATTGAACTTACACTTGTATTCTTCAGGGGCGTGGATATTACAACAATTACAAATGAAAAAAAAAATCGATTAGATTTTATGCCGATGCAACAACTTTTAGAAATATCTAGGCATGTTTCTTGAGCTTCCTCTGTCATGGGCTCGACTGTTGCTCCAGGACATCGTATACACGAACTTGAGGGTCGGTATAGATCGATCATAAGGGTGCAGAGGTCATAACAAAAGTCAGTATACGTCGGACCAGATTCTATTGAACTAAAATCACAGTTAGGTTGCCCATTATGGTATATATTGAGCCGAATTTAGTATTATGCTGGACAGTTGAACTTTTTCACATGGCTAAACATTCTGGCATGCGAAGCCACTCGAAATTCTTTACATCGTACAAATTCTATACGAAATACTTATGCGCACGTAGCGTCCAGTTAGCATTGTACCATACAGAGAAATAGTGAAAAACATGGCTAAAATGGTAACCATTATATGACATTTTAGTCAAATGTTTACACAAAAAAATTTGTACAAGAAAGGCATTTTATTCTGATATCAATGCTTGTTGTTAACGAAAAACTTGTACCCAATTCCAAGAGAAACTTTTCATTATATTCAGAAGCTGATTCTGAATACACAATCACGAGCAAGTCCAAATGAATATGGGATCATAATTCAAAATATTTAATACAGAACTTGGCTGATACGACGGGAGACAAAGATTTGGTATTTATCAAAGCAGATATTTGACCGAATCATTCGAAAATAATATTTTATCTTTAAGACCCATACTCGCATTGATCGTCAATCTTTCCAAGTGTCATACGTATATTTGAATGGTGAAGAGGTAAGATGGAAGTATAAGTGAAACTCAAAACGGACAGTCACTTCTTTACCTAATGGTATTTAAAGAGTTACTTTTTTTTCATCAAGGGTGTTGTGTATTGAAGTGCATAAGCATGACTAAGAGGGTGAAGCCATAAATAGCGAAAACAGCTGCACGCCGCTAATAGCTCGACACTGTCAACAAAGATATACGAGGAGAGGAGAGAGAGAAAAATAAAAAGAATAATAATCGAAAGCAAGAATTCCGATGTAAGAGACACATCGATGCTTGATTCGGATCCATCGGGGAGAGCGGCAATAAAGGAAGAAAAAAAAAAGGAATAATAATAAACGATATAATGTAATAAAATGATAAATAAAAAGGTATGAGACCTGGAGAAAAACGCGTATAGTCACGTTGTTAGATTGGTAGGTGACCTTTCCTCCATTCCTGCGACAATTGCTTCTCTTCTGTAAGTTCTTCTACCGCTCTTTCAAACATCCTCTCAGTCCCAATCGGCTTGATGGCCGATTCGACCGGCTTGTATATAGCATGATCAATTCTATTTACCTGAAGAGAGCCAATGCACTTGCTCCGCTGGAACGATTTATTATTTTTTCCGGTTTCATTGCCGCCGCCGCTGCCGCGCGCTCCCTGCCGCCGCCGCCGCTTGGCAAGAGATTCACCAACACACGCCCCAAGCGCTTCTCGGCTTTAATACCCTCCTTTCTTTTCCTGAACCCCTTGGCATGCATTCATACCTCGTTTTATAATCAAACCTATCCATTCTGATTAAGCGTGATACAAAGAAATAAATTCTAGTCTCGGCTTTCGGGTGAATAACTTTTTGGATCGGACAACCGGCACGAGCTGAACTCATCGCCGAACTATTCACATCGGATAGACAATTGATGGTCAACGCTTTTTTATTTCCATTTGAATTAAATGATTATTTTCAATACCTCAGCTTTCCACTAAGAATTTAGGTTCGTGGTATGGATTATTTCATTTTATTTTTCAGTACGCTGAAATTTATGCAAATTTCAATATTTTGGCGGGAACGTTCACGCGCACACGATCGGTCCTTTTGAAAAATTTCGTACAAGCATGAAAGAGGTTTGGAAGATTTTCAAATTAACGTTACCAGCTCCAAGGAGTTGTACTTAAGATGAAAATTTCATGGGACATTTCATCGGACATTTCATGGGATAATCGTGGGTACCACATTCCAAAATGTGAATCCGAGTATTCACGGGGAAAAATTTGTTCCTAGTTTCCCTTTTTATAAAGTAGGGCTGTGAGGCGTGAATTGGCTGTTTATTGTCATCGCTTTTCCGCGATTCTGATTGGCTCGCTATGTCATTACACGTAGTCCAAGAACGACTCTGAAACTATTCGGTCTGCTCTCATCGGGAAGAACAATAACGATGAAAAATTATTTTCAATAAATGCCACAAAAGAGAAATTTTATTAAAACTTGAGCAGTTGACAAAGAATAATCTTTTATGTTTAATTTATTTTTTCAAATTCAATTAACGGTTTGGATATTATTGAGGTTTGTTTCATAATTAAGAACAATGTTCTGACAAGAAGTTATCGCGCGCGAACCGCCCGCTCAAATCGCCTAGTTACATAATAAGAAGGATCTTATCAGGCAATGAGAATGTAAATTCTCATTGCCTGATTTTTAATTTAATCGGAGAGTGAACCGTCGTAGTACGAAGAGGATAAAATGAGGCTGCGATCCCCACGGTTTTTATCCAAATATATATTTATTTCGATTCAGTATAATGACAATACATATATCAGGGTAGAAAAAACTCTGTATCTTTTCTCACGGGCCGTTACCGGAAATACATTATAAATAAAGTAATTTTCGCAAAATTTGAGTGGAATAAAAATTTTTTAAGACAATGCTCGAAGTTCCTTTGAGTATTTCTTTTATTATTCATCGAAAATCATCGCATTAAACCTCTTTTTTTTTGTTATCAGAGCAGAAAGTACAAGTGCTCTATGGGAGTGTGATTTGTTCAGCATTTAATATAAACTGCCTCATTGTCAGTAATGATAATTTCTTGAATTCTCTTTTCAATATATAACATTATATTGTTCTATATTTTTTGCAGGTGAAGATTATTGTATTAGTACAGTTTATATTAGCGCTCCGTTAAGCGTCTTCTCAAGATATATTTTCCTCGATAGCCATCTCCGGTTCTTTCATCCTTTCTTCTTCTCCTTTTCAATCCCCCTTCCCTGCGCAATGTCATCCGAGCACTTTTCATCTTCGGTAGTGAATGACTCACAGCCATCTATCGCGCGCACGTTCCACTGTATCTTTGTCAGGTAATTTTCATTTCTCAATGTTTGCATTGGAACTTATCAAGAAGAACAACGAAGTCTGTGAATAAGAAAAAGAATTCGTGAGGATATTTCATTTATTTATTTCGTACAGCTTGTACGTATCCTTAAACGTTTATAAAAGTTGTATGGAAGAATTTTTCTACTATTTTAATTGAATGGAGCCTCTTATTGAGGCTTTGAAATCGTTATCCCCGCAGACATCTAAATTGGGGTTCGAACGTTTGTTCTTGACGTATCTCATAACTAAGCAATTATAAAGTGCTTATCGAGAGACCCAGACATTCAATATCGCGAGGAATCTCATGGATTTCGAATGAAATCAAAAATTGGTTCGGATCTCCGCGCCATGTGAGGCCATTACTATTTCTCTTGTGGCTCCTTCGTGAAAGTGGAAAGAGTGATTCATTTTTTACACTAAAAGATTGTTTTTTTTTTTATTATTTTTTAAACGCCCAACGATGAAAGTTTTATAGTTGATCACATTTTCCTCATCGCTATATTACTAAATTTAATTTTGATAAATTCTGACAATCGAAAAATGATAAATACCGATTCTGTAAATATTTTGTCATCATTAGAAAGTTTCATGTTCCGGAGCCCCTCATCATTTTCTTATTAATTAATATAGTTGAAAAATTGTGCACCATAAAATGAAATATTGCATGCGTATTTTCATACTGGTTTAAGCATACAAGGGTGTTTTTCTTTTGTTCTCGAATCCCCGCAAGGTGACATAATTGTGTATTTCACAATGATTCGGTCGTTCATTGTCACATTGTGAGCATCTCTCGTGCACGCGTTAATACAGGATCATTCAGAATAGTCGTAACGATAATCGTTGAACAGATGAAATCTGTTGATTATGAACTGGAGTAAAATTGGTGTCCGAAGTAACCATAATTCCAGACACAATGAGAGTGCAAAACGTGCATTATTTTGTTACGATTTGGATCCAAAGTGTTGATCAATGAATCGAACACTCGAACATCGTGCATCAATTGCTGCAACATGCGACTAAAAATATATCGAGAACAGAACGAAAAAAAAAATGTACGACAATAATCATCCTGGAGCTGCATAACGAAGAAACAATTTTTCCAAGGGGCTTGAAATCTTGTGCCAGTAATTTTAGAATCTTCCTGTAGGATACACACGAGCTGTGCAGCGTGCGAGTCTCAGGGGTTTAGCCCTGAACTCTGACGAAGCTCAGTGAGGCAAGCAAGTAGGATAGAGGATAGACGGAGATTCTTATATCGTCAATAAAGCTTCCTCAAGAGAATGGTAAGGAAGGAAAGTAGATATGACGAAGGGGTGAAGGGGGGTGAGGTGGGTTGGGGCATTCTTATATGCACTCGTTTTACACGAGTGTTATGAGCTACCTCTAATGTAAAAGACAACATTGTAAAGCACAAAGTCCGCAAGTGAATACAAGAGAATCCCGAGTGACTTGGGCTGTGCTACAGAAGGCACTGACGTAGGTGAGTTGGGGAAAAATGGGACGGAGGGGTAAAATGGAACAGTGCTGTCATTTGAAAAACATAATATACGTTTCTGTCACTTGAAAAATTCTATTTTATGTATTTTTATATTTTCAATCTCTTTTTAATTACGAATTTAATATCGTTTTTCAAGAAGATAAAATATTTGAGTAGAATTATCAAGTGAAAAAGTGTTATTTTGACTCGATGACAAAGTATTGATCGAAAATTAACCACGAAAAGCACATTTCTGACGCGTGATTTTTTTATACGTAGACCATTTTGTCCCTGTCTCCCTATACGCGTTTCCAAGTTTCCTTTACACCACGTTGGACTTTCATACGAAAATATACATAGCTCGAAAGACAAGTGAAGACTGAAAGGCTGTGTATTCATGGTCATAAAAGACACCTCGTTTCTGGCTTACCATTTGTGCATACTCATTGCTGTTCATTTCATATGTTACATTGCATGACTGCCGTGAGACGCCATAACCTGAAAGACTCCCCTTCAGACGCCAGGGGAATTGAAGTTGCTCTAAAAAATCACATCACATGTCTTTCGATCATTCCCCCAGAACCACGACGAACAATGGTTTCTGGATAACATTGGGTGGTAATACAGTCTGTTTTTTTTTTTTTTAATTATTTTCGTCCCTGATCGATATAGTTGGTGCAATAACTTTTTTGGAATAATGAAGTTAATACAGGTGCTTTGTATCGTGGAATATTTGAAAAGATATTCGGTAGGTACGACCATCAACGAGAATCCAAATTTCGATCGTTGATATTTTGATATTTTAATTGGTCAAACTTTGTGCAGCTATTCCTTAAATTTAAACAACTTTTTGGCTGTTTTATGTTTCAGTATACGGAAATCAATGAATCGAGAAGTTCGACGAACCACTTCCTCTTGTAGAGACTATCAACCGGAAGTTTAATGATCACGCAGCTTATTACTCGTGTAATTAACTGAGACTTTTGCAAAACTGAAATATGGTAAACGATAAAAACAAAGCAAACTCGGTAGCGTCTCGATGTCAACTGTCAAAAGAAACCGTGAAGGTCGGTCGTGATCCACGCTTCTGTAAGAACGAGATTGAGCTTTTTTCCGTTTGTACAAATATTTATGGCATCGAATAATGTTTTTAACAATATTGGATGCCGAAATTGATTCGTTACATTCCGACGTTTATTCGTAAAGGTTTTTTTTTTACTTGAATGGAAATGAGAATTTGAACAGTTTAGCCGGACCGATTGTAGAGAAAGCCTGTCAAGGGTGTATCTAGAATGAGTGAGCTTGGTACATCTTTCAGTGGTTGCCAAGTCAACGAGAAGAGAGTACGAAAAAACTCGGGGTCTGGAAGTATATATCTGCACATGTGAACATACAGAGGCTTTCTCACTTGCTGCGTTGCATTAGATTATGCTAAAAATTCACGTTGCTTACATATATTGCCATTGCAGATTGTTGACATACTTGAGATTTACATAGGCACGGTATTCAACACACTGTGTATGATTCGGCTTCGCCGTTGTGCAATACCGCCTCCTCCTGTACGTCTTCTACTTTTCGTTATGCACCGACATACCTGGATGTGCATAAAAAACGCTTTTTTTTTTCCAGCCTCGCCTCACCGTGAATCCAAATCTACAGAACGAGGACACATTCGACTTTTCATGTACGACGAGTCTATACAACGCTTACAAAAACGACGGGAAAACATTTCTTTTTTTCCCTTTGCACGTTTCAGATATATGAGTCAGCTTATAATTTCACAAACCCATTCATCCGTATCACAACCCGCGGAAACCTAACTTCAACGGATCTTTATCGATCTGCTTGACATGTTTCAGGGTGGCCTCAAATACTAGCAAATTGAATTGTCTCTTGGATCTAGAAATAGTTTGTTCACGAACATAATGCACAGTGCTTTTACCAAATCGAAAATTTTTTCACCTGATACAATCCATCGCGACTCCCCCTGTCATGTATCGAGCAGGTTTTCTAGAACAGCTCGAATATTTTAACACCTCTGGTCGCTTCAGGAGTGAGGGCTACTTGTAACGCTGAAAAAAAACGCTTTTTTCGGGATTTTCTTTTCAGACAGGAATTTAGTGAAAAATGTTTTCCCATATGAATAATCAATATTTCTAGTAGCTACAGTAAAATTTTCATTGAAAAATAATGATAAATAAGCGATATGCAGTCGGTCTGCGAGGGGTCCAAAAAAAGGTGTTTCGCTATGATCACCGCTGCTCATCACTGGATCATCTGAAACCAAAAAAATTAACAGGGATCATTAGAAAAATCACATTGGGCTCAAGATGAACGAAGGATTAACGAAAATTTCGAATTTTCACGAAGTGGCGAATGTTCAAAGTCAAAAATTGTTTTTCGCCCAAAAGTTCACTCATATTTTCAGTTATGAAAAATGAAACTGTTCATCCCCGATAAAAATCCTTCGTCCATCCAGGAGACAGTTACGTACAGGATGAGTGATACGAATTTCAAAACGATCGGTCAAGTCGTTCTTGAGTTACGGTGATCACCGACTTTGCCAACGTGTTTCGAGAAAAATAGGTTTAAAATTTTAACTACAATTGACGTGTAGATATAAAAATTATTTTCAGACTTACATTGAATCATCCTTTCCGGTATCATAAACTGAACTCTTCTGCGTCTCAGCAGCCGCGGCAGAAGCGATTTTTTCGTATCGTCGAGCGCATAGCTGCTGCTGCGCCTATCTACTTTTACCGGCTCGAGGCGGCTGAGCTGAAACTTGTTTATCTCCATAAATAATGCTCCGATTTGTCTAAAATTTTCAGAAAATACTTTTGAAATGCTGTACTCCGAGAAAATGCAAAAAAAAACGATTTTTTGAATATGCCTAATGACTAATCCTCACCCCCTAAAAATTGATAATTCTATAATGATACGTGATACTGCAAGATTCTGGTAACATCGCTTCAGCTTCTTCGGAGCTGTATGGCTTACGTGAATGCAACTTCTGCTCCAACGCCCCTTTCTATACACAGAATTTCGTCGCACGACAGAAACAGATTGTATTTTAAGGAGTTTCGGTACAAAAGGCAAAATGTTAAGAAATTAATGAAATTTGGTGATAATGTTCTTCAACATCAAGTACGAAAACACAAATTTTTTCAAAATTTTCTTCCACTTAGTTATCGAGTAATTACGCATTAAAGCAGATTTCTTATGCCCGAAGTGTATACCTATATATATGGAAACGCTATGCTTATACACGTGAACTCTAGTCTTCAATTGCTCGATAACTGTGCAGAAGAAAAATCTGAAAAAATTTGTATCGTCAAATTTGGCACTAAAGAATATGTTCACCAAATTTTATAAAATTCTTAACTTTTTGAAATTTTTTGTGTTTTTAACATGGTTTAGCATTGCAACATTGTATCGCCTGTACCGAAACTCCTTAAGAACGATAATAGAACGTGTGTAGCACCAAAAGAGGAGCGTTCTCCAGATTTTTCCCAAATAAAGTGAGCTTTTCTCATTCAGTATCAATGCCTATCACAGGTATAATATTTCAAGTCAGTTGTTTTTCGTCAGTTGAAACCAGTCTTTCAGTTGGAAAATACGGGTACGAGGAACAATTGAAAAAAAAAAAAAACAAATTGTTCCCCGTCTTTTATCGACTTTAATATGCGATGTGGGTGGGCAGCACACACAGCTATGGAGGATAGGGAAATGGCGTATAACTAGTATGGTTTAACACGGTGTAGGACACAAGTGGTTATACATATATAGGCCACTTATAATGGATCTCCCCGTGTAATTTATCACCGCTCATAACAAGAAGCCGCAAGTTTGTACATATTTCAGCTCTCTCGCCCTACACAGACCAGGAGCTCTCTTGACTCGAAGCTCGGAGGTCCGCGAATCGCGCACACCCTCTCTCGTTCGTTAGTGTATATACTTGCGCGTTTCGTTAGAGTTTAGAGGCGCATTGCTGCGGGGGAGCGCAAGCACCCGACACACAGCGCACCCCTTAGCTTCTGTTTGCCAGCAACCACTTCTTATCCCGTTCCACTTTATCTATCTCTTTTTATTATTTGGTCTCGCTTAACGGTGGCAAAAGAGCGCGGAAAGCAGTAGCCGTCAAGCGGACTTCTGAGCTTCGTCGAGCTAAGGGGAGTATTATTTATATCTACCATTATATCACCCAACCGAAGAAGAATATTGTTCGAGACATCGCGCATACATTATAGCCCGCTTTTATTACCACGACCACTTATTTGTTAACATAATATACACATTATGTAGAGCCCGGGCACGAAGGGACAGCTTTTCCGTCTCTCTTTCCAAAGAGAGAGAGAGAGGGAAGGGGCACAATGAGAGTCACTTCTTCGTCACGGGAGAACAAGCGTAGACGAAACGAGACACGAACATAGATCGGCTGTAGGGCACGCGACCCAGAGACTGTGGCACGTCTCTTTTGCTCCATATACAGGGTGTCCTGGGACAGATCATTAGCGTCGCATATACTTAATCTTTTGGAATTCAAATCAGAAAACATGTAGTTCATCATTTTTTTTTTGTAGCTCATGAGATATCGCAGTTACGCTGTCCAATTGAACGAGAGAAATCAAGGCATTCAGCGGAATGATAACGTGCGGCATAATAAAAAAAAATGAGCGGGAAGATTTATTTTCTGGGCGAAAAATAGGTGAGTTCCTTGTGATTTAAACAAAAAAAATGCAAAAACAGAAAATTCTAACTTTTGAGATGTGCGAGTTTGGAGGAAAAAAACACTTTGAAGATATGTGGGAGAGAATGAGTCAAATTAACCCAGTTCTAATCTAAAACGTATACTAATGGAAACAGTTGAATAAATATTGAAAAACATAACCAAGGAAAAATGTACACTCAGGCAGTCAGAGTTAAGCAACCAGCAACAGCGTTAAACATGTTGAAATTGTTCCAAATTCACATAATATGATGACATCGCTTCCTCATTGAACCGACTCGAGACAACGAGTTTATCAGTCCGATAACATTTATTTCGAATATGGATAAAACTGGAACAGATATCTATTTGAAAATGAGCTCATTGAAACCAAAAACATAGTTGATCGGTGAAAGAATTTTGTATTCGAAATTTTGTTAAAAAATTAATTTTCTATGATAAGTTCTTTATCAGACTTTTTCGATTTGATTATGATTAATCGTTTTCAAATCTTAATCCAATCCGACGAGTGAATAAATTTGACAAAATTTTTTATAAAACCTCGTACATTTCCGGTACCGATGATCCCATTTATGCATTTTGTTTCTATCTCCGAACTGCTTAAGCGGAAATACCGTTAGGGCAACTCCGATCATGATTAACCGATAAATTTGATCAAGTACCGGCGTTACAGTATTCGGTACGGATGGATTATTGAGCAGAAATTCATGTGAGAAGAGCATTTAGTAGCAGGACACCCTGTATAAATGTTTATGTGCTTTTTTTTCCATGGGCATAGCATGGGGTGGCTTTTAGACACGGTGGACGATGCTTTCTCAATTCATCGTTGGTATCTTTTGCTCTTTCCTCTAGCCCCGACCTTGTGCCGAAACTCTTGAATGTATACGGATGCTTCTCTCCCAATTCATTCGACATCCAACGAAATACTTATTGTCATGGCTCCTCTTGCTCCTGTATTTCTATAGGTGGACGATCGCATCTTTCATCCTTTTTTTTTCTCATACGCTATCGATCTCCCTCGCGACGCTATTCTTTCTTTATTTGATCTCTTCCCATCTCATGACGTAAACGCAAATCTCGCATGCGCAACCCCCAAAACACCCGCTTCGTTTCACAATGTCAGCTCCGTTCAATTAATCAAAGAGTAATTGTTCGGGGCAAATGGACGTGTTCCGTATGCACAATTCCAATCGACTCTATCCTGCTGCTGCTGCTGCTTCTTTTCCATTGTATATTTCGGATCTCCACGTACTAAGTTTTTTTACTTCCCAATTCATTATTTCGAGTCACTCGAGATTGTCAGCTACGGTCTTCAACTTTAGAAAGAAAAAAAAAACAAAGCATTTCTCAGACAATCCTTTTCCTGCAACCAAAATTTCAATTTAAAAAAACACAACGGAGAAAATCATTGAAATCTGATAACATTCCTACGAGTTCAAGTTTCTTACATGTGTAATCTCATAGAAAAATGTTATTCTTCCAGAATTACAATGCACAATGATTCGACAACAATCTGAAAAAAGCAGAAATCTTTAAAATATGAAGAAAATTGATTCTCAAGAACTCGTTGCTTTGTAGAGCCAGGCAAAGCATCTTTTCTTCATTGAGCAAGAATAATCACGAAGGAATTGAAGGAAAAAAATACAGAAAATTAATAGGTGCGAAGAATAGTAAAAGTGTGTAATTGAATAATGAAATTCGGGAGGAGATGAGTCTCGACTTTTACGGACGGATCGTGGATACCGTCGCGTTTGTTTGCGAGCATCAAACCTCGGGCGTTTGATCGGCTGGCCAGACCGATCGCTGCCGTTTATATCGAACTGATGTTGAAATCCGTTTGACACCTTTGAAATCACAGGTCGAACATGTTGTATTTGTTCGATAATTCATTCGTGTAATTCGAATCGCTCAAGATTATTTTTCTTATTATACTTCGAAAGGCCCGTGTGCGCCGATTAATATCTCGAGATAAAATGCTCGTTTTTTCCCGTTGCCACGACGAGAGAGTCTAATATTATTTTTTTTTTACAACTGACTCTCGAGAGACAAAAGACACTTTGTTTTTTTCTTTAAATATGAGAAATATGCTCTTTTTCTTACGGAAAAGTGAGCATAGATAAGGAGTGCTGTAAAAAACCTGAATTTATCAATCAAATGTGGAATGCTTTCCGAAGACCTAAACTTCAGTCTTCAGTCTTGAGAACTGAGTACAGAAAAACTCCTGCTACTGGTATCGTCGCCTTCCGCATTGGATCCATTTTATGCTGTCACCGAGCTATGATTGCGATATTTTTGTTGAATGGCACATGCCAACGTAAAACGATTCTAACTCATCCAGTGTTTGAGAGCAAGAAGTAGATTGGGTATCAGACTATTTTTGTTTGGCTGTCGTTAAGCGTAACAACAAAAATCGGCAGACGATTCGAGTGAAATGGGGAATACGGTTTGACATCGAGGACCTGTCGGCACGCGACGAATGAAATAAATAAGAAAAAGAAAACGAATATCATTGGACCATCAAGGAGGTCGGTAAGGGCAATTTTTCTTTGACTCCACCCGGAGAGGTACTTTTTTGTGTGCAGAGTTCGTATGGTAAAATTTGATCATGGAATCGTCGAGACACACGTCAAGATGAAACTGAACGTAGGTTTATAGGGTGTATGAAAAGTGGCGAGGATGCTATAGGAGATCAATGTGTGACGAAACATTCAGCTCGAGAGTCCCTTGGCTGTTTGTTTTTCGGTCTCATTGCGATCTCATCATCTGATCGCAGCCCAATCCAGCAGCTTCTGCCACATCCCATCTTCTTATCAGGATATTAGTCTCGTTAATATCCTATAAACGGTAGATCAGGGATCCGAAAATAATAAACGTTTTTCTTTCAAGAATAACCAGTCACAGAGGTAGCCAGCAGTAAATCATAAGTGCGGGTATTGAGCCACCCTGTGTATTTGCTCATACAGAGATCAACGAGACCGTTTGCCGTCACCCTAACACTTAACCCCGTCCTTAATCTCACCCTTAACTTCATCCTCAACCGCAATCTCGACCCATGTGCCCTCTTAGCTCTCGCCCCACAGTTACCATAAGCAGCTCACGCAATTCTCTTTCTCGTAGCTCAAGACTGTACGAGTTCGCCATATCCCATGGCACCAGCTGTTAACCCTCATCTCCCTTCCTTTTACTTCTCTCTTTCTCGTACTGCCCCCCTCCCCTCTCTCTCCACCCCTCCCACCTCTCATCATTTCGATCCGTCTATCTTTTTCATGCGATTTATCTGCGCCAGGCATCGTGTAAGTGCGCCTTATGATTCTCACATTGAACGACAATACAGACAAGCACACAGCCGCCACCCCACATCGCCATGTTCGACGGATTAATGCGTGCATTTTATATTGTTGTGAAACGTGAATGATCGTAATTCCATTATAAGATTCTTATCGGCCAACCTTTCGCGTTATAACGAGAACAATGCTTCGGTATTATCAAGCTCGATTGGATCACTCGATGAAAAACTGCTTGTTCAACCAAAAACGGATTAACAATAATGATAATAATTGCACCTCTATATTCGCTCATATCGGCAGCGTAATAGCCTGTGTATATTGTGTTTCATGTGAGCAGGCGAGCTAAATAAAAAAATAATGGCATTTACGTTCAGGTCATTATAAAACGGACCCTCGAAATTTCCTGATTCAATAATCCCACCTGTGAATCGTCGGGATGCGATTAAATTTTCAAACACGCAAACCGAATTAAAGTCGTATTAAGTATTGTCGACTTCATTATAATTTTCGTGTGAATTTATCAATCTATGAATTTATTCAATGAGAGAAAAAAACATGTTGGAACAAGAAAATCTCTCATTACGGAGTGCCAATGAAATATTCATTTTTGATCAAATTGCCCGCTTATTCTGATCACAAACAGCGCAGTTCGATTGATAAATCTCTTCTTATTGACATCAATTTCTATCGAATCAACAATTTTTTTCTCAGTGTTGGCAAAGGGTTCAAGGTTTAAGTCCTTATATATACGTTTGTAAAGCATAAAAAACGAACTTTTAGAAAATATTTGCATTTGATAATAGCAATAATAATAATAATAGCAGAAATAATTTCTTCGAGACACAAAAACGCTGTTTCGTCTATTCGGAAAAATAATATTAATAAGAAATGAAATTGGAATGTTGAAATTTGAGAAAAAAATCTAATGTGTATACTTACTATTAAGGTATTTTTAAACAAACACGATAGGTATTCGGAAGGTCAAAAAATTAGTGAATGTTTCGTTTATGGCGATGGAAATGTTTATTTATATATTTTATTTTTTTCAAATACCCAAATTTAAATAGTTCGACAGTGGTGGGTGCACGGTCGATGTGTGCCTCCGACAATCTACAATTTAAGCAGCTTCGGAAAAGGCCAATACTCGGCTCGGTGACCGCACCTCCATATATGCGGTGGCTCGCGCGTCGATCGCTCAACGAGAAGCAGATCCTGGAGTTTCTAATGAATAATAAATTGCAAACCAGTGAAAATGCGGCTGCCTGTCTCGCAGTATAGCGATCGTCTCGAATCCCATTAAGGAGGTTGGCTACATACGACAATATGATAAGAATTTAATAAAATTTAGTGATAACATTCTTTAGCATCAAATGCAATGACACAATTTTTTTCAAATTTTTCGTCTACATAGTTGTCGAATAATTGGAGTTTACAATATGTAAAAGATATACCTATATATATCAGAATCCTATGCTTACGCATGTAAACTGTAGTGTCAAATTACTCGAAAACTATGTAGAAGAAAAATCTTAAAAAATTTGTATATTCATATTCAATCCGAAAGAATATGCTCACCAAATTTCATTAAACTCTAATCATTTCGAATTTTCCTATGCTTTTAACATGGCAACATTGTTGTGTGTATCCAACCCCTTAAGGGCTTCGTACAAGACAACGAAGATAGAGGTTTCAACGTCAATAATTTGTATTCTCATTAATTTTGATGGTTAATACCGATACCGTTTAACGATGTATCGAAGCGGAAAAAAGTATTTTGCAAAAAACATGAATAATGTTGTAGACTTTTGGCATGATTCAGTACTTTGTTGGCAACGGTACATTGAATGTGCGTTGGTCGACTCTACAAACTTCTGCTTGCATTCGGTTATACTTTCCTGACAGGTTAGCTGTGTTACGGTACGATTTGCCTGCGACAATTTTTCATATCGATTCTGACTTGCTGGAGGAATAACAACGCACGATTCGCGAGAAATATCTCGGCGTGACTAAATATCGGAATAAAATATATATACGAAGCTTTCGTGAACGACTCTGACATGGCAGAGTCCAATTACTACTGGAATATTGATCTATAAGACCCCGAGCCATGGGTCAAATGTACTGTGAATGCGTATTTCATTCCTGTAATCCGGATTGACAATTTCTCTGAGGGCGCCGCGTTTTTTGAGAATCTTTCTGATATTTTTTCCATTACCCTTATTGCCATACTTTTCTAAGAAATTTCACTCAAATTCAAACATGATTTCAAGCGTTGCTAATAAATCGCCATTGCATTATTTTAACTCGAATTTTTCATCATCGTCATGGAATGGCAAACTCGGATATTAAACGACATTGACACTTGATAAAACAATGTCAACAAATTATTTCCAAAATTCCAATCCAAACAATTGGCAAAAGCGAAACACTTTCGAAGAATTTTTTCACCATTCATTGTTTTCGAAAACAATTTTCCTGATGATTTTCTTTTTTGTTATTTTCCTGCTCGATCCGATGCCTCAAGACCTCTATTTCCATCCAAATTTTGAAAGAAAATAGGCGTTTTTTCGATGCACATCATACGAATGTGATCATTTATCTCGTTCGACCATGAAGCTGCATTATCAATCTCGAGACATCTACTTAGGAGGATTTCTTGGCTCGCAGATTAGAATTAGCAGTGACATCTGTATCAGTGGTTGCATTAACGTTCTTCGTACCAGTTTGATCTAGAACACTCTTTTCGCGAAGCAAAGTTCTCAAACTGTAGGTGAACCATTGGAGAAACTATGAAAGGGGTTTTGATTTTTATTAATACTTAATTTACGATCGATTCGCTATTGAGAGTAACACATAAAGTATGTGTAGCGGATCTATGATATGTATAGTGGAGCGCGTATTTTACGCAAACCCAAGATATCCGACATGGCAACCGAGAAGGCCAATAAATTGTGCATAACGTATGTAAGAAATAGAGCAGAGCGGTTAAGTGAGGCACGATGGGACAACGATAGGTTATAAATTAAGGTCGTAAATATGTCTGTAGTCTTGTAGAAAATGGGGTGAAAATGGGCTGTACTCGTACCCCATCCCGTTACTTCAGGCGCGACACGTTGGCCTTTTGTTCCCTTCAATTTATAACTTCCCGCGGAATTTTCCCTGCATGCGTTTCTCTCTCTCTCTCTCCCTCTCTTTCTCGTTCTCTTTTTCACTCTCTTTGTCCCTTGATTAGCGTGACATTGCGATCTTCATCCAGATCTTTCACATCGTCATATTTATACCAGTTGGCTATATCTTCGACGAATATGTCGCATCCGTTCTGACAATATGTTACAGGTATAGATAATAAATTTAAAAAACCCCGACCCTTTGCCGTTTCTGACTGAAAATCTCTCTCCCTTTCTCTCTCTCTCTCTCTCTCTCTCTCTTTCAGAGTTCTATTTACATCGGCTTTATTTGCCATAAGTTAAATGCGAAACGGCCACTAAATTTCTGAATATTCTGCTAGGTCGTATGTAAGAGCTAGGCGTATTCGTTCCCGATACTACGCATATCAAAATAGTGTTATCGTATATAGTTGTGAAATGATTTTTTTATTATTTTTTTGCCACACGTAATCATCGAACGAGTAAGTTGAAAAAAGTAAAATTCCAAAATATGTGAAATCGCAGCATCCTTCAAAGTTGTTCGATTGATTAAATACAGAGAAATTCGAAAGCAATTGGAAACCGGGTGCCTCGGAGTTAGAGTGTTTTGTAGCGACTGGCTGCTTTTTATAAAATGTACTTGTCTCGAGTCCCTACCGCGATTCTTGATCTCAAGAAATCAAATACTCGAACTATTCATAATCACGCTTGGCCGCGTAAGCTAAATCCATGAATTAAAGATTAAAAACAATTTCAAGTCATCTATGATTCGATCAAACCGCTTAATCTGATTTTCTAATGGCCCTTTTCCTATCCAAACTGGTCATTTGCAAATCCTCTACGGCGTCAAGTCCTGAATCAATTTGTTCGGGCGAGTATTCATCGACAGGGTAAAGTGAAGGAGGCATTTACTAATTTCAAGTCATAATCTGACTTCGCTGATCATATACATTTGGATACTGCTAAAATAACGTGTTCGAATCACTATGGCACGAAAGATGATGAAAAAAATTCCGCATATGCTAGTTATTCGATTGCCGCAAATCATTTTCATCACTTTTGTTCCGTAGATCCTATGAGGACGGAGCCCTAATTGGATACATCGACGGGAATGTACTCTTTGATTTCTTTGTGAGGTCGACTAAGTATCCGAGTAGAATTGACTGTTCGATATTGGTAAGGCAAAGACCTTTATTGTTAAAGGGCATTAAAACGATGTTGGGGTCGAGGGTAGTTGATGCGGGATGGGTTCACGTGGGATGCTTTTAACTCGGTACATCCTTGAAGATTGCGAGACGATTGAAGGCGTTGTCCAAAGCCGGGGCAATTTATATATATGTATGTATGTCGACATGCACTATCAGAATGCGGCTACGACACACATCCAGTTATCGCCCTGAAGCTTATGTTCCCTGTTCGTTGACATCGGCAACGATGTTGGCGAAGAACTTCTATAAAATTGAAAAAAGTGGGGTGGCAGAGACGAAGCCAAATGAAAAGGTCGGTGTAGCAGCTCGAAATCGAGCCAATATTTATGTAGCAAAATCATTTTCCCCCGCGGCGTAGAAAGTCCCGCTCGCTGCTATTTCTGCCTTTGAAAAGATAAACAAGCAAAATAAAGAGGAAAGAAAAAAAAAAGTGTCGGGATGAGAGAGAAGGGTATTATGAGAGTGACAAAGGGGCGCCTAAGCCCCATTGAAAATAGTCCAGTTCTTTGTTGACAAGGGGGAGGGGGGTGGGCCCTGCATACTATTGGCCAAGGGGAAAGGGGGTATGAAGAAAATATGGTTTGCGATGCTGTGCTGCTTGATACCGATGATGATAGTGATGGCGAGGTGACGCGGTCTTGATGGCTCTGGTGGCGTGTACAGTCGCCCTGAAAGGGGATGCTGATCGTTATGGCGAGGAAGCCACCAAATTCACAATAGAGCACCCCGTTTAAATTAAATTTAAAGTGTTATCCCCCTGTGACATATATAGGTGGGTATTGTACGGCGACCGGCCTCAAAACATCGTCTGAGAATTCGAAGGGAGATTCTTTGAGCTTCCAATCATGGTGTCTGGCCTTAATGCCTATCGCGATCATAGATGATCGTCTCCATCAATCGCCTAGGATTGTATGACCACATCCAGCATTCGTGCGACATGCATTGAGTTATATATATTCGATCTACATTTCAGTAAGTTATGATTGTTCGAACATGGTTCGTTGACTTCTAAATCGAATCTCGCTCAACAACACCCAAACGAGTGTTGTGATTCGGGTCTAAAAACCCTGAGATTATTATCCCTTTGTCTGGAATAAATATGTTCGAAACAAATCTGAAAAAAGGAAACAGGACTTGGATCTGATTAGACAGGTTGGAATCCGTACATCAAGTGAGTCCCGATTGCACTTGACTATTTAATGGCCTCGATGAATACCAAGCGATACATTTTATATTACGATTAAATAGGTACCAAAAAAAAGGTTGGATCCTATATAAGTTTATAAGTTATTGCAGGTCTGATCTAATCGCAGAAATCGTTTAGCCCGATGTGGAACATGCAGGAAAGAATTATGACAGGAAAATTTTTGTGGTTAGGGAGAATCGCCCTTTGAAGGATCATATAAGGCATGTGAGAATTGTTTGGTGATTGGAGGGCGACATAATTTATAAGTATACTACATATAAAAACGTATCACTTGCTCAAAATCAAAGTGAACCTTGCATAGGATATTTTTGAGCCTCTGTATCAATATATTTTTGTTTTTAGAAAATAACGAGGGTAAACGACGTATTCAACGTCTCAAAGAACGAACTATTGACCTGTGCAATAAGCTTTTACTGATACCTATCAGTGTAGTTTTATTCTATTTGAATTAATTGGACTGCCAGGTTGTGTAATACCTAGAAGTTTATAAATATTATTTCTTTAATAATATTTATTCAGTTTTACTCTCACTTTATTGAGATTCAGACATTTTCTTAGAATAACGGAACAATTTTTACAAACTCTTTAAAAAAAAAAACATTGTTTTGCCAAGTTGAATGCAACTCGAACAAAAAAATCCGAGCAGCATAGAATCAGATGTTATAAATGTAAAAACAGCTGTCATCCGTTGAAAAAAATTTCAAATAGTAAAGACAATTTGTTATTCTTAAACGAGAGATTCGATTCGTAATTACGATTCACCAAAAAAGAACCTTGTCGCATGGTTTGTTTTTCACGCATGATCTGATGCGCACACTACCAGAATACGAAACGAAACGGTTGTAAAAATTTGTGACGTTTCAATAAAAAATCATTCAGTCATTTCGGATCGTTATGCGATAAGATTATTTTTTTTTTCAAAAATTTACTTTTTTCCATGGCAGGTATTCCGCAAATGGAGAGTTCACCCTGACGGAGTCCAACCCGAGATAAGGGCAATGATCATCTGCGAAAGTGAGGACGTTCATTAATTCAGGAGACTCAGTGTGTCCATATTAAATGATCATCCTCCATTAATCCATCATGAAAGCCTGAATCCATGTGAGTTGATCATTGAAAACGATACAATATTTTACATAGATTGTATGCCAGTGATTCTTTGCATTTGACTTTCTTCGAAAAAAAAAACGTTCAAAGTTGTGTCAGCGAAAGTATTCAAGAGCCATTGCGAGAGGAAGATGAATAGTGCACTTTGGTGCGTAAGCCCAAGCCTGTTTCGACGTGTATATTAAGAGCACGTGCCAAGAGAATCACCTGCAGCTGAGATGCCACACGAAGGTGCTGTCAATGACAGCAGAAACGAGAATAGAGGGCGTTGTAAAAAGGCAAAAGAGTGGGGTGAAATACCGGAGAGGAAGGAAGGAAGAAATATCTTGAAGGAAGGAGGTGCCGTAGAGTGGGTAAAAAAGAGAGGGTTTCGGATAAGAGGGAGTCCATGCTAGTGCCTGCTGCTGCTGGAAAAATAAGCGGAATGAGACGACCGAACGATGTCCCGTTATGGAGGGAGGGCGTGAAGTAAGATTAAAGGGGAGAGGAAAACGAGAGAAAGAAGTGAAGAAGGCGGGTATAATCGGCAAAGAGGGAGTGACGACGATTGAGGAGAAAAAGAGTTGCCTGCAGCAAAGAGACCGTATGGTGGGGGATCGGCACGTGGTATGAGGAGAGTAACAAGAGGAAGGGATAAAAGATACGCGTAGGTAGGATTTTGCAGAGAAATACATCGAATCCGGATAAGGGGTGATTTGCTTTGGTAGAATAGGGGATACATCGTGGATGATTCTCGTGTTAACTTTTATATACCCGTGTGCATAATTTCGTGACGTCTTTACGCTACATCCATGAAACAAGGCGTGAAGCTGTTATACCGTCCAATTGATATTTTTTTTTCTCCATTTGAGCTCTGTCATCTGCTTAGGTAGCGAACTTTTATTTGTTTATAAGACACGACGTATTTTTAATGCTGCCTGAATCGATCCGGTGGAATTTCAGCCAAATTTTAATGGAGGATCCTCGTCGATATAATCTTCGCTTTGGTAGAAATGTTTCAACACCGTTTCAAGGAACCGAACATTTAACAGCCATGAATGTAAAAAGTTTCAAACTCGAGTGACTGAAAGGCTTTTTTAAGCGCCAAAAAAAGTGCGCCAAAAAAAGTCTCGTTGTTCCAACAGCGGTAATATTTACAAGTAAACAGCATTCATTGAGATTCTTATTCGGAAAAACCACCGGAACCAAATATAATTCAAAAATGTTTGATATGCAAGAAAAGTGTAATAGTTGAAACGTCAACCACTATCAGGTGACCATTCGAGCAATCAAGTTATCCAAATGGATCTCATCAAATTAATTTTCATATGAGAGAACCGAATGTCTACTTTTTTTGTCAGTTTAACTGCGATGAATCATTTTTATCGAAAATAAAATTTATCATATTGCTAACGAATGATACGAATGACGATTAAAATTTGATGACAGCTCTGTGTCACTCATCTAGTAACAAATCCGCATGAACCTGCGAAAATGTAAACATAACCTTTGGAATTTTGTCGCACAAACTATATAACGACATAAAACAATGTCGAGCTCCTTTTTCAGGTGGTTTCATTAACGGAAAACAACTGAACGAATGTAAACGTTCACTCGAAGCTCTGAAAAGATGGAATGAACAGAAAAGACTGGGAAATGAAGCATTCATATTTCGTACCGGCGGGCATCCTTTATTGGCTACTGACTTCCGAGAGAAAAGGGTCCGTGTCAAGCCACGAGATATTGCTATGATGTGTCCATTTGCCATTCCTCAACAGCTGTACACTGAATTCATATCAAGTTCTCGTAAAAAATCCTTCGCGTATCTTAACTCTGATTTCGTGACTTATGAGTCATCGAGCTCACGTGACCAACTCAAAATCGACGGTGGCGCCTCTCATAGTAAAATATATCTATATATAGTATAAATATAGTCGCTGACACACGTCAGACGCCTCGTGTGTATTCTACCGGATTTTTCCGTGAGTTTTTATTGAAATCGCGATAAATAAATTTCGTAATGTGCAAGGAAGTGGCGTGAATCCGGCTCTGGTCTCTTCAGTTGTGACAAATGTGTGTACAATTTGTAATAAAATAATTATTGTGACTGGCGAAAAAGCTGTTATGGCGCGAGCAAAGCGCCTTGTATTTTTGTTAATTTATTGTGTTGATAAGAGATATCTGATCTCCGAAAAGGGAGCACAGCCGGAACCGGGTAATTAAACCGGATTTTTTGATATTTTTTACATTCGCGTAATCATAAAATTCGCGACGAAATCCGGTAGAATAGAATTTTAGTATGCTTTTTTGGCACCTGGCGCTGCGTATGCCATCGCTCGATGACTCTTATACGCATTTAATTTTTGAGTATTCGCGCGGACTGAAAGTTTGAGCCTATGCCATCGTCTGCATTCTCATACGGTCGCAGTAAAATTTTGAAAAGCTAATATCTTGAAAGCTAGACGCTAAAAATTATCTCAATTTTCCCAACACGAGAAAGAAAGTAATTTTCTTCCGATTGAATGCAAAAAAATATACGTTTTCATACAGAAATCTCAACTCGATCGAACTGCCTCAAGTATAATGACACTGTGGACATTGAGAAGACAAATTTCTCTGCGAACTAATCTCATCTGTTGAGCTATTGATGATTTATTCAAAAGAATAGTCTTTTTAGAACTGATCATTAGTGGCGGTGCTCGTATAAACTCAGCTCGCGTTGATAAGAAAAACTGGGTGTGGCATATGTTCAATTCTTACGATCCGAGCAGTACGAGCGTTTGCTCGTAACACAAAAATTCTGTACTTATTGTCATGACCAATGAATTGATATCGCAATAGTGCATCTCGAAGCAAAACGACCAAAGAATATATTTCACTTTTGTATTTCGCAATTTACTTGTCCTAAAAAAATATCCCGAAAAATATAAAAATAGACAAAATTTAGAAACTTTTCTGTGCCAAAGTGCAATTCGAAGAGGAATAGCATTCATCAAGAGGAGGCGGTTGGATTCTGTACATCGGACACACATCTTCATTGTGTATAATAGCATTTGTGTGTTTGGGGGTCTGCCTGCTGTACCGCCTGGATACACGCGATTCAGTAAGCGTTTCATCCAGACTGTGAGTGGCTTCTTTATTATCACCGCACGACAAAAACGAATTGAATGGGGACATATGGGGAAGATACATATATCCGAAGTAATAAGTGCGTCTACTCCATCTCATCGCAAACAGCTACTCGGCTATCTTTCGCCCCCCCCCCCCTACGCTGTCTCTTTATCATCGGAACAATGGGATACGTATTAAACTAACAGCGAGCTAGCAATTGACACAAGTGGTTTGCGTTTTGTATGCTCTCGACGAGCGTTCTCTTTATGTGGGCTTTCTCGCACTGAGTATATTTTCTAAGGGCGCGAGAATGCGAGGGCCCATTGCAACTTCGAGAACGTTGCATTATGGGGTCAGTGCACTATATTAAAAGCACGCTGCCACAGGTGTAACAGTCTTTGTTTGAGGCTTCAACGTGTCCTCGTGCATGTTTTTTACCTGATGCCGCAGCGAACAAGCACTTTTACTTCCTGAGCTCAACGAAAACACGTTCATATTTTGTTTTTTTAAATTAACGTAAAATGTACGATTTTTCTTCTGTTCATTTTCTTCGAAAAAAAAAAGAAAAGAATAATAATTTTCCAACTATACCAAGATTGTCTGACATGAAGATCATTTACCTCACACGTTTATGAAACTTGTTCTATTTATGTCGTCGGAATGAGTACTGAAATTAATTTATGTCGAAACGATAAAACTCGCGTGTTGATTTATCGATACGAGAAAAATAGGTTGTCGAAAACAATAAAGTATTTTCTACGCATCGGTATAACTTGTCTAATGTAAATATTAATGTACCTCGTTTTAAGACTTTCGACCGGGTTGATTTAGCTTGAAGCACTTTCGTCAAGAAACATATCTATGACGTAAATACAGGAATGAAAACATGTTTTGGTAGTTTCTCAATTTCCTTATCGCAGCAGGCGTCGTAGGTTCAAGCCGGGTCAAATTCTTATGACAATCATTCCGATCTATGTACTAATGGGAAAATTCGACTATTGTGCAATGAATGATTATGCAGTAGATAAAAGTGCTTATTGCTGGTATATCTCGTGAAGATGCAAATTTTTTCACAACGCCTAGCTTCGTTGATTTAAAACAAACTGGACGAATTGATAGAGAGAAGAAACCATAAACAAAATTTTATCCATAAACAAATATTTTAAAAAATGTTTTGGGGTTAATATTATCAGCTAGTTTTCTTTTCTCCAAATATCCGTAAGCAAGAAAAAGAAGTTGACCTATTCGTAGGCATTTGACCATTTCAACTCAAGGATCGTTGAAGTTTGGAGGTTTGCTAAACGGCTCATATTCCAGTAGAGTCAGAATCTATTCGTTGGAGCGCATAACAAATTTTGATTACTTTCAAAAAAAATTTTCCCCATTTCTTTCTTTTTTATAAAGGGACGTCGTAGCAACTCGAGACAAGTACATTTTAAAAGCTGTCCGCAATGTGTCAAAGACTCCTTAGCGAGACCAAGGCTGCTCGGTGCTCGGAACTTGGAACTTGGAAGATTGCCGAAGTCATACACCGAAATCTCGCCCATCGCTGTCGATGAAATTGAACAAAAACAAAATTCAGATGCTACCCCCTATCTACCACCGGTGTAAAGTGGACCGTTTCATACAAGTTTAATCCCAATAGCTAGATCAGAAAAAAACCGTAGAAAAATGAGCAAACGTTGTTAGTTTGGGTCTGATAGTGATAAACATTCGACCTGCATGATCAATGACATTTATCAGCGGCGATGGAGTTGCTCGGTATATAAATTCTCAGAGAGGTTAACCATGGTAAAATAGTGCTATGTATAACCATCGAAATAACCATACTGATGAGGCTCGAATGGTTAGTGAATTTAGTGGATGAAAGCTCGAAAGTAAATGAAGTCAGAGTTCGAGAAGTGATTGCGGGGTGGGAAAGGCAAGTTGAATGACATTGAGGTTCGCGATGGGGAGGTTCCCGTGTGTCTGGTAGCGTCGGGACGCCACGCGAATACACTACATGTAATAATATACGACAACGTTGCCGAATACGAGAGAGAACTCTCTCGAACGCTTTTGAATCTGCGGAGGCGAAGGATGTGTGCTAGTGGCATGTATGAAAATGAACGATATACCAGGCTAGAGTAGATCCTGGCAGCACCAAGTTTAGGCAACTTCACTGTACACGATGAGGGATATTTAGATGGTGGTTAAAGTAGGGCTGAGGTAGGGGAGATGGAGTGATTTTCACACGTTACTCTGTTGCTGCCACGGTTCCTTCTAGTGAGAGAGGAGAGGCGTTTCACGTCGCACACATGATTACTCGTACGTGTGCGTGGCTATAAACGTGTGGATGTGTGTAATGCCTCGTGCATATGTCACGAAAGCTCCACGAAAGCCTGGTCTCTTTAGCGTACGTAAAATCCGGCCTAATATTTGGATATGCTCACATTATTTTTAGACCCCTATATAGGGTTTCCTGAATGTCCGGTTTGTCATCATCGAAAGAAGAGCAAATCTCAAAATTTTGTTCACAAAAGTCGTTCGCCCTTGCCCTGGATCATGTATCGTTCATGATAAATTAACTGGTGAGTAATAGCCAACTTCTGACGGTCTGTAAAAAAAGTGCCATGTTAGGAGGGCCCTGGATAGCGAGGTCCAGCCTTTCATGATGGTTCAACGCTGAACCGTTCGCCCTGTCTATTTCTTCTCATCGGATCGTTGCACTAGGCGATACTGATTAACCGATAAATCATCAACGGTGCATCTTCGAAACCTAATGAACAAGTATTTGTTCCTTCGAAATGCTTCCTTCTAGCTTTGCTCAACATCACGAGCATCACTGCGAAGACACCCCGTACATCGTAGATTCTCTATATTATTGTGAATAGGCATGTGTCGTTACACACATCTAATGTACCTATACACTAGCTGAAGCTCGAGGGTGACGTATTCGAACTCGCACACGTATACGCTCGAGAGAATTGTGTTTACTATTCAGGCCTGAACAAATACTAGCCTTGCCACATGCGACACATCCGGTATAACCTCGACGATATACACTGTGTAAACACCTATTTTCTAAGCCCTTCTCCGTTTGTACTTACGGCGAATTGTTGAGAGCTTGCGTCAGGGAAAAATGACTGCTACTGATGTCTATAGAACGTATTGTATGAAACATGTAAGATGTGTGGTTCTGCTGTTTTAGTCTCTATGACGATTCAGCATTGTGCTAGGGAGTGTTGGGAACAGTAGATACGGATTGAATAGCCCTGCTTACGTAGACACTTGAGCTCTAATCTGGCTCGGTTCTGTCTCTCTTCGGAACCCGGGGAGTTCTATCAGATTGCACTTTAACCTGTTCAGGTTTTACTATTTTCGGCTAAGCAGTTCCGGAGATTCAACGTTAATAAAGGATGTTACGAAGTGCTGGATATCCAGGAGTAGGCGTTATTCGGGACAGTAATCATTTGGAGCACATTGTAGGGCCATGATATTTATCATCAAAGGTAACACAAACGTTAACATTCTAAACGGTATCAATGCTGGGAAATATTATTTCAAAGTAAACGAAAATTGAATTTTTTGTTATTATTGAATTTTTGGTAAGTGACTAACAACCGGGGAGAGGACAACGCATGAGTGGTGTCCACGTGTACACGCGCATGGATCGCAGCATCATCGATAATTATTTCTTCTATCAGCTTTGATAATGATGATGATGACAATGACTATGATGGTCCATATACTACTTTAGAATATTCCCAAGTCAAGGAGATTTGTTTTCAATTTAAGCTCCATTTGGGCATACAAGATTTGATCTGCTTAGCTTAACAGAGTAAGATTTAGGAGTCTGTGACAGACGGACATCGAAGAAGGCTTTAACAGCAATCTTTGGAAAATTAAAAATTGATAGAGATTATATCATAGCATACTGGTACGAGTGAAAAAATTGACTGAACATTCCAGGCTCGGGAACTGTCAGAGCAGAACAGCAGTCATACTGGTGGCAGAAAAATTGGTTCGCTTGTTGAAACAAAAAAAAAAGGCTGGCGACGCATGTGAAGCTACTCAATTCCCTTAGCATTTCTGTAGTGAAAACGCGAGGACCACCACTCCAGCACGTGCCAGCGAGTGACTTCAAACTCCATTAGCGTGTAAAGCTCAATCAGAATATGACCATGTTAACGCAGCTAGCTATAAGCTCCAAGCCATGAAATACTGAATCGTTACTCATCTCTCTCTCTTGCTCTACAGTAGTTAGGAGGGTGAAGCAAAGTACTTGGTAATGGATAGAAAGGGATTGGAAGGGTGAATGTACACGCGGTTGACTCGGGTGGTCTACGCCCCAGGTCTCGTCGTGCCGAGTCCTTGTTTCGGGAACCAAAAGATTCAAGGTACTTTACTACGCATCCATTTTTTTTCAAACGCTTGCCCTTTTTTTATTTCATGGGATCATCCAGCCAACGAAGCGTGGGTTACCACCCGAAACACGATTCATTTATTATACTTCGAAAATTTTCGTGGCTGCCTTTCTACTAACACATCATTTTTGAATTCATCGAGAAATAATTTCTCGACACTGGTCAACTCAAATGAAAATTTCGAAATAAAGCATGAGTTCAACTCCTTAGATAATGCACTGATGTTAAAAAAAAAAGTGCGAAAGTGGATACTCTTGAAAAATAGTGTTGATCGTTTGATCTGAAGCGCTCGGTAACGACGCTGCTGCAGCTCTTTTGCACTCATGACCAACACCGACGTCTCTGACCCTATAACTTTGAGTGGCACTGAAGTAGGGTCAATCGAGCCCTCTTTACATCCTCTTTCAAAGCACAAAAAGTACGAGTTCAAGGTAAGGGAAAGTAGGGAACTTGGCAGAAGCCAATTTCTGCCGAATTTAGCTACGGCGAGCATGGTGCTCGCATCTAAAACGTAGCAGAATCTTGACGCGGAGTATTAGAAAAAAAAACGTTGAAAATCAGCGTCGCTCTACAGAAGAGAGGCTTTTTTCGATTCTTGGAAATTTCGATTTTCACGCCTGATGAGTTTTTGCTCTACAGAAAAAATTTATCAACTAATTTCTCACAAATATTTTCATTGTAATTGCGCTAATATGATTTTTGAAAAATTTAAATATGGAATAGACGATTTTCGAAAGGGCATATTTATTATTTGAAATTACGTTACATTCTCGAAATTATTACCGAACGTGCAAGCGAGCAAGCGCAATGACATTGACGTTTATGTGTCAATTTCGAGTTGTTTAAACCGTTCTTGAATCAACAAATAAAGGGATGAAAAAAGACTCGCAATAGCTATCAAAGAGCAGGAGAGCACAATTATAAAAATATAAAATTATCAAAAAAATTGCGAACGAAAAAAATTAAATTAAGAAAATAATTCTTGCTGAAGTATACTGTCAGATTTTTTTCGTTAATTCACATCATTCTCGATCCAATTTTTTTAATTCTTGTTCTCGTTTTGCAGAACAACAGTCTCACATTTTTTGTAAAATTATAATTTCGATTGATAAATTGCAATAAATAAAATTCTCACAAAAAGTAAAAAGATGGACCCCGTTTAAAAAAATAATCTAAACGAAATCCTAACGAAAATCTAAGATTGGATTTCGCAAAAAGTTACAAAATAAATAAAGCTGCATCGAAATTTACGTATTTTATAAAATCATCAAGTAACGTTGAATGTTGATAGGAACCAAAATTAAGATCGAAAATACACTTGTCTAACCGACCAGACAAGAACAGAGAAACTGTATATGAAAAAAGTCCATCCGAAAAAAAAGATTGCAAACGAAAAAAAGTTTTCAGCCGAATCGTTTGACGAGTTTTTTTTTTTAACTTAACTCACATAATGTATCACTCACGGTCGCGAACTCGCTAAGTATTTCGACCAAATGTTTTTCATTTAATACACCTTCCATTTGATTCCAATCTTTTTTAGATCATACTTTTTTCATACAGACTTATTACAATATCTGTGTCTTCGAACTCAATTTTTTTTATTCCAGTAGACATATTCCACGATTACAGCTGTAGTTTTGAAAGGGGGGAGGGGGGGACTATGATACATCTCAAGCTGAGCGACACGATGAAAAAAGAAGCACAATGAAAAGATCTTTCGATAGATAGTCGAAACGATTGGCTTTGGATTCGAACGGTAACGATCCTCACCCACGCATCGTTCTGTTAAACATTACGATGTTACATACGAGGACCGCGAATGCGGATGCTGCTACGATTCACGGGCTGTGATCGAAGTTAATATCTAATCTAAAATCTACATATTCCAGTGTATATACGGGGGCATTGTACAACACGCAAATTCAATGCCTCGCCCATGTGTACTTTCTCATATGCTGTCCGTTGTATCGTAATTCCCAATATAGATCGTCTCTGCCTCCGAATAACAATTCTTTTTCGATGAATTATTTTTCATACTCCAAGTTGAAGCAGAACAATTTATATAATTTATGAACAATACTAACGGAAGTATCGATAAAATGATTCAAATAGAGAACGTACGAATAATTGAAACGGAGAGCAGCAACAATAGAGACTATTTTTTAAAATAATTATAGATTGAATTTTTATTTTCCAGGTATGGATAATAGAATTAAGAACAATTCGGGTTAGAAAATAGTTCTATTGAAGTTCGGAAAAAAGAAGATTAACGAGCCGTGAAAAGAAAATTTCTCAAATTTTCCAGCTATCTCTGAAAAAATGTTTCTGCCTGTCATCGTCAATCAATACCTCAAACACTTTTTCCTTCGATCCCAAACTTAAGAAATGGGTCAATCGTTTCATGAACTAAAAAAAAAAATTTGAAACAAAAATCTACAGACGAAATCAAAATAATTGATGGCTTGAATTGATTTTTCGTAAATTTGGAATTATTCATAAATACGATTGAATTTCGAACAGAAATTTTGTAATTTCATCAGGATAACTAATTCAGACATAATTTGGATGCTTCGTCAATCAACATTCGGTTTTAATAACAATGATACACAACAGATATTAACAAAATGTTTAAATACATACTTTTTAAATAAGCATGAAAGAATTTTTTTGTGATTTCAATAATAAACTAAGCGATTCGTTTTCAAAATTTGGAAAATTTTATTGACGAGAATAAAAGTTTAAGCCTCAAGTTCGAAGAGTAATATTTATACCGAAAAAAAAAAAAAAAAAAAATCGAAGGTGGCAAGTTTCGTGGCCCCCATTCTGCGGCATCGAGATAACGGTCGTACGACGTAGTGTTGGATCGTTATTTTATTCAATTCGCAACCCACTCAATCCCTCCGAAGAATTTAAAAGCAGCATGCACCTTCATAACAATGGGACGATATTCGACTGGCCTAACAGGCTTTTCGTACCCTTAACAGAATGCTTGAAATTATAGTTTTCTTGTCACTTTGCTTTTTTGCCCCTTTTTCCAAATGATAAAGTCTCTATTCTACTTCGTTATCTGCACTTCAATCACGGATTTATTTCCAAGCTATTTTCCACTAATTCCGGAAGTTATTCACCGCAGTTTTGCTTTACTTTACTCTCGTTTATCATCATATTTTTGTTTTTGTGTTCGTTGCCCACCACCATAAAATTACTGTCACACAACGAAGTTTAAGCTCAGATCTTGTTTTATATTTGAATTAATTTTTGAGTTTGAATCATTTTTAAGCGCCTTCTTATTTCGTTACATGCACAAGTATTTTTTAGCTGATTTTTGTACTCGAGATTAAGCGATTCCCTCTGACTTACGAACTCCAAGTCGTCGCTGTTGTATCTAAATATCCTTGTTTCGGACCTATATTGCGACAGTCAACATCCGGATTGTGCATTGATTTTAAAACTAAATGATGGAATTAACGAATAAATCCTTTATCGCCATCGAGTAGAAATAGTTGATCTAAATATTAGAAGTCAAATGAGCAGTTCCTGAAAATACAAAATTCGCAGTTCTACAAATGAGGGTAGAAAATACTCAGCCCAGCAAAGTTCTAATTTCAATTTCTCCAGGCTCGTTGAATTTTTCAATCGTAATCGAGTAAAAAAAAAGTTTGAAGGCTTTCGATGAAAAATGCTCGAAGAATATATTTGGAAGCCACAAGCCGAGAGTGATTATTCTTCAACCGATTAAAGAGCTCCAGAATTAATTTCCTCCCTCGTTGTAAAAGGGTGCAAATGGAAATAAGGGGATAGGGAAATAAGGGAAAACAGATAACTCGTTCCGTGGGTATTGTCGAGGTGGCGATCTTAAACCGAAATGAGTGGGTTTGAGTGGATTTGTTTTCTCAACGTTCAAGCGTCGTTTCGCAATGTTGATTTCGCTCTAACCCCCCGGACAATCCACTACGCCCTCCTAATCCCCCCGAGAGGCGTTCCAGACTAATAGTACTTAGGCAAGCTACGGTAGTCTTTCCTCGGGCGTTGACACGAGGGTGGCGGGGGCGGAAGGTAGGTAAAATTCACCCCATCTTGTGTGTACGACGATATGATTATAGTTGGGGCCCTGCAAATAAAACCACAAATGGGGAACGAGGGTGGATTGAAAAGCTAGTTAATAATCACGTGACACTTGCACAATGTACTTGACACATACCATTATTTTGGAAACAGACCACAGTGGAGTTGAATGAATTTACTATCGCGTAAGTATGTTCCTTTATCCAATACCGATATATATATATATATATATATATATATATATATATATATATATCACATCAGGTGACCGGTATGACCGCCACTGTATATGAATTATTTAACTAATTTTGTGACAAGCATGTGACCTCCCACATGCTTGTCACTTTTGTTTTGTTTTTCTTGACAGCAATTTATTTTTACAACTTATTTCCCAACAGTGGTCTGAAAATATTTTAGATTCTTGGAATAGGATCATCTGAAAGTTGGAGTTGTGATTAACTGATTACGTAATAGATAATTAATCGTCAAGGCTTATTTGCCGAAACAGGCACTACCACCGCGTTTACATTCTCCAAGATTTGATGCCGATGATTTTCATCGAGGATCCCGGATCCTCGGGTATAGCTGCTACGGGAGAGGGTGCAGCAAGTCGTTGTGACGGTGCAGAGCGACCAACTCATCCATGGGCTCCCTCGCCCTCGTCCTCGTTTTTCTCGCCCTCATCTCCACTCGCCCCATCATGTACCAGCAAAACTCGTCCGGGGCTTTTGCATTATGTCCATTGCTGCTGATTCACACGTCCTTCTTTGTATAGCTTTTGTGAAGTGCGACAATGCCAGTGCTTTTTTTTTTTTTGTATTCAAAATACGAAGGGTCTAAGAGCGGAGCGGATGACAAACGACACCGGCGTCTCCGAGAACACGCAGCCCCTTCACTCGCAGAATGGAAATCGTCGAAAGTTTGCTAGACATTCGACGCGACGAGCGACGGTGATTGCTTTGTAAAACGCTAGATCACCGATCTTGTACTACCACTTGATACAAAATTTCTATGTAACCAGATCATTATGCGTTCGTAAATTCATCTCAATGTCTACGCACAAACTAGCACACAGAACGTAGCGCATTTAACACGTTGTACTGAACCAGCAGGCCCAAAAAACTGCTCATTTTTGAGAATTTTTTCAAAGCCGATAATAACATGCGTTGATTTGATGTTAAATTACATAAAATGTAATTTCGGAACAACACAATAGAAGAATTCGAGCCGCGGTATAAGAGTAACGTAAACGTAAAACGTGAAAAAATTAGAAAAATATAAATGTGACGCACATGTCAAATGGAAACAAAAATACACTTGATTCTCGACAAAATTAAATTTAAAAACGTCACCTTGACTCAAATTTGAGAAAATTCATACTCAGAGGTGCAAATTTACAGTTTCTGCGTTACAAAAAAATTTGCTTTTATCCGTTCATCGTCTCTTTGTTATTGTAAAAATGATCACGGGCGAACGTCAACTTTTTGCCGAGATAATACTCTTCACTCTTCAATTGATCAGGTTATAACTGAAAAATGATCAGTTTGCTTGAACTTTGTTTGATTTTTGTTTGAATAAAGTTTGGTGATCATTCCAAATTACCTCAAACGAGCTACGAATATTTTTGCATTGAAACAACAACATCGTCATTGCCGTCGAGCCAACTCTGCATGAAGCGTCCTATTCACCTTTTGGAGACTCTGAAAATAACACGAAACCTCCAATCCCGTAACTCGCTCAGCTTCCCAACAGTCTCTGATAACTTTGGTCTCATTGTACCATCAGGTATTTTGCCTTCGAACGTAGATGGCAGCAGAACAATTTCAAACTCATTGACAATTAAGTAAGTTGTATATGTATAGTGATATTCTCCAACTACGATCCAACTACGTCTAGCCGTTTCACTGGGCAGCCTTAGAAGATGCACTTGATTCAAGTGCAGTGCAGTGCTGTGATGTGTTTTCTTAAGAATCAAGTCAATTCCAATTCAAAGCCAATTTGTCCTTCAAGATTGTTTGTGCGTCTAAATTTGAGAGGGACGTTGCCTTCGTCTTTCTTCCCTTTCTTGCTTTCCGAATAGAAAAACCACACACTCGATCTTCAATAGCGTATAATACAATTTGATGGAATTGAAAATTCGAGTGTAACTAATATCTGGAATGTACTGATTGACATTTGCAGCTTAGCATCATCGGTTCTTTCATTCAAGACCAAGAACGATCTCCATAATTTTTAAGAACTTTCAATATTCAGGTTTTGTACACGAAGATAAAGATGTTATTGACGTGTTCAATGCGAAGAAACGTGGAATTTAACGTCAGGAACAGGTTGGTGAAAATACTGACCAGGGTCAAACCCTAGAGAGCCGAGAATGGAGATGGTGCCTGGGCGGGAGGAGTATGATTTGTGAGCGTTGAAATCCGTGCGACGCCCACACCCATTGTCTGATATACTGGGGCTAGATGCCGGGATGGTGTACAATGTGAATGCGCTTCAATGCTGTATTGATTCAGGAAGAGATTGACTTTTCATCTCTCGGAGTAATCTCGAAGAAAGGTTATTGTTTGGGCTGCTAGGAATTGCTGCTGTTGCCACAACAGGAGTTCGAGGAAAGGGAGCCGTAATTGGTCGGGTGCATTTCTGCTGGAGCACTCTCGAATCTCACCTACGACCTATTTGGAGCTATTCATTGCTGAAATGTTCCTTAGTTAAAGCTTCGACGTTCGCTCTTTGCTGAAACACTTGGAATATTGGAAGCAAACTTGGATTGAAGGTGTTCAAACATCCAGTTGTTTGAACAGGTCATCTGACCCTGTACGCTCTTATACCCAAATAAAATGGATTCAATTTATTTGGACAAGTGTAATAGTTGCCAATGGCAAGAACATGGGCGATCAAGCTATTTGAACAATTACTCGACTGATAACTTGATGATGAACCGAAGAATAAACCTATAGGATTGATGTATTCGAACTCGAATAAGCGCAAATCAAGAAAGCCAAGAATCAGATCGATTAAACCTAAACCCAAACTGCGAGGAATCATTGCAAATCTTCAAATCACTGCAAAGTCAAACCAAAAACGACTTTCGAGTTGTGTCCGGTTAACAGGATGATCTCGATGATCTGAAGGTCGGTGTAACTTTTCTGCTGCTTTGATTTCAATGTGAACGGATGATCGAACAAGCGTAATGTCGTATCAGTTCAATTTTAGCGCACTACATTGAGGATAAAACACAAAACTGGACATTAAATTTCAGATTCGTGGTCATGCTTTGAACCTTCCAAGTTCGAAGAATGACTAAAAGAGCTGCTGACAGGCTGAGAGTGATCAAAATTCGTTAGCTTCAAGTGTCTTCCGTGGGTGGTTTACCTATAGAAATTTCGGTACGGTACCGGCAACAAAACATATATAATCTTAAGGAGAGAGAGAATACAGCAGAGAGCCCGCCGGGAAGTTCAATCTATTCGGTAGCTCGGGCTTTGGTACTACAATGATAAAGCAAAGGTTGGGGTAAACGAAGATTCATTTCTCGATAGAGAACGACGTCGGTCCATCGGTCCAGATTACGCCAGGCGGTGGCGGGCCACCTGGGAATCTGGCAATCGAAAATAGAACAATCGTATCGCAAAGTCACGATTGAGTCACTCGGGAGCTCCTCCCTCATTGCATTAACCATTGTTTGGGTCTGCATAGTATCACCGTGAGCAACAGCCGATCATCTGAAGACCGATGAATTAAAATTCTAATAGCCAGAGTTTTTCAGAAAAAAAAAAAAAAAACTCTCCAGGACTAGTAACTTTTGTACAGATGGTGATTAATGTTTTGTGTGGACTCGTGTCAGGTACCCCACAATTCGAATCTTTCATCTTTTTCCGACGCATATTAACCACGCTCCTGATCTAATTTCAACGATTTACCATCGGAATGAGTAGACGAACCTTGGGCCTTTTGTAACACGGAGAGAAAATAATACGAAACAATTACTATGGCATCACAATTTTCTGGTGCCACACATCATCCTTTTTAGAGTTTTTATAAAAGCAGCAAAAATGGATAAAAAAATCTTTGTTTCAATTTTTTTTTATTTATTGGCGTAACCAATCGCCGCGTGATCGTTACCTTTTGACCTTCCCGCCCTTTCTGACTGTTTGTCCATCTTCCGTCTCCATTCCCTCGTATTTATCTAAAGAGAAACTGAAGAAAACCTTGTCGATACAGCCGGTGTCCTCTTCTCGGGTGGTAACTCGAGCACCCTCAAGCAGAATTACAGTGTATTGAAGAATCTGGACTTAGTATCTACCAGAATGAAAAGAAAAAAAAAAGAAATTCGTCGGAATCTGTTTCCGTGAAGATCTTTGCAGCTACATATTATTGAGTACATCGATCATAACCATTCTACTTATTCTCACTTAATTTCTACTTGTAAATTCAAACCGCTTGCAGATGTTACCGCTTTTCTCATGTACCAAAGTTCATTGCGTATGCTATTCATTAGTTTTAGCATGAAAAACACCACCGTGAACAAAGGATTTGAATCAAGCCTGATAGTGGAGACTGAATGGAACATTCATACTTGGCTCTCGTTTCATGTTAACTCCAAACTCATTATTTTTGTTATTATTCGTTTATTTACTTATTCATTTATTTATTTATCCTTATTTTAATTGAACTAGGCCAAGTTGATGAAGATTAGATTGAGCTCGAATTTGGGTTTTCCGTTGATGCATTACTTGACAAAATTGCCAGTCCGAAACAAGTTCCTGAAAGAAGGCCATAAACACGTTTTTTTTTTCAACTCAAACTTAACTCCTTTTGATCATTATTCAAAAGGGATGAATGTCGGATTATGTTGACTAGGGAGAGAGTCACATCCACACATAAAAACAATAGAGATTATTAATTAAACAAGTCGTATTCACGTAAGATTGTAAAGGTAAATTGTATTTGGATCGTTGAGGCGGTTGTGCCGACACTTGTCAAGTCGCTTAATGACTTTAACCGGTTATTAGAGCGTTCTTCCGTGAGTGTATAATTAATTAACAGCCCTAATCGACGGCAGGTGGTCACGGGGATGTGACTTGAAGCGTAAACGGGTTTCTTGCTCTCCGTCGCATGAAGCGTAGCAATTATATACTGCGGTCTTAATTGGTCTCACGTGGGGAAAATGCGAAGAACCTGACTTGCTTCGCTGGGGAGCCCAGCCAGTTCACTTGCCTGCTAGCAAACATCGGGCTCACGACGCACCCCGTACAAATTGGCTAGTACGGTGTGCCTCCAACTCGAATAATAACTCAAGCCTCTATTCATAATAATCTGTCACAAAACCTACAAGAGAGAGCACACATATAGGGATTACCTACTTCTAAATCCTTCCATAAATCACTACTTATGAGATTGATTGTTGTTTTTATATAGAAAATGTTATACATTGGTTTTTTCCCCAGATTATTTGGTATCAAGATATTTTGAATGTATGTATTGAAATTTCATTTTAAGCTAGATTTTTTTTTTCATTTTTGTGCATTTTTAAAAAAAATCTTTTTACGGACGAAAAATAAATTTTGTAACCGTAAATTTTTGAAGTAGAGAATATCGACGGTATTGCCTCAACGCATAATAGTCGACTTATCACTGCATCGTTCTTCGATGCATGTTGTATTCAGTGATTCACTTTCAGTCTCATACCTTATATTTCTGTTTATTGTTGGAAGAGGCAACGGGTTGGCGTGGAATAGAAACGGATCCAATTGTCGTCCCGGCTATTCGTGCGATGCACGAACCGGAAATTTCGGGTTTGTTTGGGGATAACCAGATTGTCTCTGTGAACACTGTTCTGCAACATGCATTTTGTGGTACACCTTTCTTCCTTTATCCCTTTAAATATGTAAACAAATTTTCGATGAGAGATTTCGGATTTTTAAACCAGGATCTCATGGATTGCGAAAACTAACACATGACATTCAGTTTTACGAAAAGATTAGCAAGTTATGGTTATATAGTCGAGAAAAATAGTAACAAGCATCGGAGATCAATAACTTTCCACTTTTCAAGGACCGTTTTTTAAAAAATCTTCAAAGCAAAGCTAATCTCAATCAAAATAAGAAAAATCAATAAAGATAAGGTAGAACGAAATGAAGTCAAGTAAGGCAAGATTTTTTTTGCAATTGCTTCGCCATTTTTTATTTTTATAATCTGCTAAAGATTGGTATTCAGCGACCCCAAAACCTCTGAGTGACAACTGTCATAAAGAAGTTGTCACAAAGAAGTAGTGTTCGTTACGGCATTTTCAATTTCCAGAATTTCTCACACTGAATAGAATTAGGTAACTTTGTTTTTCTATGGTACACCGTTTACGTTCTGCACAATATTCAGCTTAATGCTTGAAAGTCCGCAATCGTTTTTATTAATAAGACATTTGTTGCTTCTCGATATAAGTCTTATGCGTATATTCTGTCATTTGTCACATTCGACGAATTCGTGAAGATCAAGAAACGATGCGACCGCGAATAACGGAATTAGCTTTTGCATAAAGCTTGGATGTACCGAGCTCGAGTGTACACTGTCAGGTATTCAATTCGGAAGATCCTGCACATGTACAGGTATTTGAGGGTGGTTGACAAAGTGTTTGATCGATATCGAAACAAGTCCTGACATATTCGTCGGCAGCGAATATTTTATTTGAAAGCTATTCCAGCGTTAATTTACTGGGTTTGGTGTGAGATAGGATATTCTGCTCCCCATCTGGATTTGCACCCGCGCAAATGGCTCGAGTGTTAATGACGTTTATTGGAAATTCAGCGTTAGACGCGGTACTCACGGTACTTTACGTAAAGTAAGTAGCTGTGTAGGTGGTAAAGAGATGGAAAGAGAGATGAGAGAATAACAAAGAAAGAGAGAGAGAGAGAGAGGGAGAGGGAGAGAAAGCGGATGGAATGGGTCGGTAAGCAATCGATATCTCTATGGCAGTGACGTGATGTCGTGTGTATGGAAAGGGTAGAGACAGAGCCCCCGAAACAACGGAGAAGGGAATACAACTAGGAAGAAGGGAGAAGAGGAAGTTATTTCAGACGAAGAAGGAACGAGGGTAGGCCCTGTTTTCCTGATTAATGAACACGACGAGAGCAACTCTTGGAGCTTAGCGTACTGGTGAACCTTGATGATGAGTGTTCCAACTATTGGCAGTCTTCCAGTGATTAACCCAGCCTCTCTATCCGCCAGCTTCTGTATTAGGCCACATCGAAACGAATAAGACCTCTGCCAATGATTAATTTATTTCGTCTCCTTTTAACCACCAATCATCGGGAACTGTTCAGCCCTTTCTAACAACATCGACGATCATTTTGTCGTGATTGATCTCATTTTTAGCCAATCACACTTGGTCGCTTGCATTTTATGAGAACGATCATTGTGTCCATACACGGTTAACATAAGCAGCTGATTTCAGTCATGGATTTTCCGTTTAACCACGATCCAACCACGTCGCACGAGTTAAGAGCTTTTTTCTTTCAACAGCAGCCAATAGACGGCGAATAATTGCCTCATGTAAAATTCCCGCAGTGACGACGTCTTATTCTCGTACGTTAGAAAAAAATTAAAGTCTCCATTGTTCAGTTAATCCACTGCGAGGTTAAGCGACTCAATCCTTTATCTTTTACCCTCACATCACGGAATGTAAAATATTATAAAAATTACCGTCTCCTCTGCATAAACACAACGAGCTGGATATGCCGAGCTAATTTATCAGAAACAAATTTAAAAATTCCAATTTCGTATCGTAAAATTTGAAAGAAAAACGAAGAACTTTTATTGTGTCCGCTGTAATATTTATTTTATTTCCAATTAATTAACCTTTTTGCGACCAGTGGAATTACAGATGGATTGATGTGCTAAAAATACTTTTCATTGAGATTAATTTCATACGAAATTCTCGAAGATTATTGTCGGATATAACACAGTTCAACCCTACCTTTCATCTGACTTGCAAGTCGAAGACTTGCAGCATCCATTTTCCTTCGTGAACCTCCAAAGTTGAACAGTCGCTAGGGAATTTATATGTTAAAAGTACAGATCATTGTAATTTCGCAAAGAAAAATAAGATATTCCGTATCCCTCGTCAACTTCCGATCGTAATCTTTAATTATATTCACACGGATTCAATGCCACCTTGTGAATTCCTCAAAAAGTGGCCCAATCGAAATGGAGCCTTGATTCCATTGAAATATCAAACGGCACATATACTCATCGGGGACACACAATTCGAACAGGTAATATTCATTATAACGCCATGAAATTTCCCGCGGGCACAGTTGAATTGGGGTTTTCGTTCAGGACGAAAAAAAAAAAAAAAAAAAAAAAATTGGTCTACAGCGTCATGAGTTTCTCGCATCATCTCCATCGTATATATATATTTTTTCTCTTATTCATCGATACAATATTCAATATATCATGACAATGAAGCGCGGTAGAGAGTGAAAGTTCCAGGTGTAATACAATGACAGAAGAAATCAATCGATTGGGCCCCGAATTTCACAGAGCGTTATATACAGAAACTACAATTGGATGCATTGTTCTGCGGAGGAAGAAAAAGAGCAGGTAGTACATTTTATTCGCGCTTTGGACCTAGCTCTCTTCGAGGCTCATTGTAATTGGCGAATGGGACTTTTTTTTCGTCAAACGATCACGGTGATTTGTGCACCCTTTTCACTCCCTGCTTCCATCCCCCCAAAGCCCTTCTCTTCTCTTCTTCTTCTTTTTTTTTTTCATGCTTTATTCATGTCGCCCTCTTGTCAGTCTTGCTATACGTACAAGACTACGACGTGACGCTTGTACGTTCATTAGCCAGACGAAGGGGTCGAACCGGATTGAAGGAATTATTTGAGCAACGGGTCTCGTCTCGCCCCGATACTTTATTCAGTTCGCAAGAAGCCAATGAAATGAAATTTTACCTGCGGCAATCTCGTCACACGCCAACGATTCAAGGGCCAAGCGATCTTTCATTGGGGGCTAAAAATTGGCAGGGTATTACTTTCTGATCCTTCGGTCCAGTTAGCTCGCAGCAATTTTTTTGCAGGCAACCTCGCTGATATTCAAGTTTCTTGAATCTTTCCTGCAACTATACCCTCGCATAATGTTGTAACGCCCAAAAACCGTCATATTCGTTCTAATTTTTCTTTTTCAACTGATAAGAAAGCTTTTTTCCTTGTTGCTTTCGATTCGAATTCTGCATTCGTTTGAAATCTTCAAGAAACGTTTGAATTCAATAAGCTATTGAGTGTCGAATTTCAATTGTTGATTCTAATCGAAAGATGCAAATTCGTATAACGATTGGGAACAGGATCTCATCGAGGGAAGTCAAACCTCTTAGGTGGAGGCAACCGTATGCTAAAATAAATTGGAACGATTTCGTATGGGAATTTACTAATAATAATATTGCAGTTGCTTCTTCTATCCAAGAAGAATAAAGATTTCGAATGAAAGAGTTGATGAATTGTTCCAACAAACGATCGATTTAGATTCTCATTGTTGTGTCGTATAAACGATCGGGTATAAAAATTTGGACCTATGAAAAGGCCAGGTAAATCCGAATTTTATCGGTCGAATGCTTTCGGTTTCGTATGCAAGTGTGTTCTTCCGTTTTTCATTCGACTCGTAAGCAGAGAAGACACCTATTCGCATCAGCTCTCTTCGCATTTCCCCAACAATGTCCTTTAATTCCTCCGCCTACGTGTGTCGTTGCAAAATCCCATAAATCGCCAAAAATTCCCATCGTTCGAGGACCAGGACGAGTTTCATCGTGCGAACAGTGAACCTCCGAACAGGCGGTACTGTCTGGGAGATGGCAGCGAACCCGCAATATGGGTCTCTTTCTTTCTCTCTTTCTATCTCCGTTAAAGCGAACGTGCCAAACCGACCAAGGGTGTAAATTACCAGCTTATTCTCGCGGACAGTCTACCGGATAAATAAAAATATTTATACTGCGACAGCGTGCATACGAACACTAAATTAAACTCGTTTTGCTTCACGCCGGAGGTTATGCTCCGAGAGGGAGACTCTTTTTCTCTCTTTCATCCCCCCCCCCTCCCCCTCCTCCTCTTTTCCCTTCTCTCTCACTCTCGCTCTTACCAACTTTTGGTATTCCTGACAGCAATATACTACACGCGGCTTCAACGCAACTTATAGACCGGTGTGTGCTAGGTCATTCGACATTATTTAACATCGCACGATTCATTTCTTTCCTCATTGCTTTCAACCAGTTTGCCTGTAGTCGCCAAGTGTAAATACTATTGCTGAGACCAATGCAGAATATTATTTTTACATTATTCAGTAAATTTATTCATGAGCCACTAAAATATGTATAATCACCAATGAAAATCGTTATCGTTCGAAATATTTACTCCGAGCGTTTCAAATACGTTTTTTAACTTTTTTTCGGTTACTTTCTCGAATATCTCTCGTTGACTGTCCACAGAATAAATTATGATAGAAACGAGCAAAAAAAAATACAGTTGCACCAGCTTTTCTCACTCCTTTTCAAACGGAAAACTAAATTTGAAAACAAATCGTTCTGCTGACGTATCAGCTAAGAAATAGCTAATCGAACTCACATGCTAGGCTGCTCCAGATGTTTGTGACCGAAATATCGGTTCGCAGTATCTATTAGAAGTGCGTCACACCTAAACGAGCTGTGTACATTTCATGAACACTTCTTAGAGAATAATACACTGAAACTATCGCTGATAGAGTACTCAGAAAAATGAGAAAGCTATTGCCCTGATAGAAACCTTGCCAAAACACCCATGAAAACCTGAAAGTTTCTTGAAGCGATTCTGCTGCAATCTCAGATCGTTTAGATTCCACATTCATATATCGATACCCAAAGGCTCGCCCAAAGGCTACCCTCTAAGTGATCCATGCCCAGTCAGGGTACGACTTCAGTGGCCTCTCGTGGACGGTGCTCATCATGCGGAAGGCAGTCCTGCAGCCTGCACTGGCTGTCTCATTGCATCGCAGCTGAAGAGGATACTGCAGTTGCCGGCTGTATCATCAAGGTTTTCTGCAGTTTCCCTCTGCCCTCGGCGAATGCAATTCACTGCCGAAATAATACGGTTACAGCCGCACATGTAGGGAAACTAATGCAACAATAATAGTAGTTGGAAGCGATAGGGAACCTAAAACAAAAGAAGCCTGCGAGCTATGGATGTTGCAATGGCAGGAGCGATTGGTTGCGATCCCCAATAAATAAGTAGTCAGACATGACTAATACGTAAAATTGTTTGGACCCGTACGCATGCAGTGAGGGGTTATAACTTCACTAAAAAAGATTCAGCAGTTGTTTTGTAATTTCTGTTCTATATTCGATCCAACGGATCGAATCAGTTAGTCGCTTGGGAACAACCGTATAGACATTTTTTTACCTACAAAATCTCGCCTTAGAGTATTTAAAATAGGGGCTCAAGTTCAAAGGGATTCGAAGGAACTAATTCCAATCGAATTGGATCGAATACATTCATAGCGAGCGGTCGATTGTATTCCTAGGACTCTGGTTACGTGTAGATAGAAGGGGAGATTCATTTATCCGTGCTCTGCGACATTTCTATGCGACATTCTCCTACCTGCGTTCGTAGTATTGAACCCATTTTTTCTGTGCGCTCTCTGAGATTGGTTCAGAGTCAATTTTTGCGCATCACGAATTGAAACGTCGAAACAACCGGAATTGTAGTTAAGGAGTTCAGCCGAGTTTGTTTCCATGTTTCTGGAAGCACCCAAATAGTATTTCCCTTAGTCGGGTTTTCATAGAGCCTAACTCTGTCGCATTCGCACAAGAATCAAGGGAAACTGTGCGGAAAACTCGGCCGATGCAGGTGACTGTATTTTTATTGGGTTTCAATTCATCGGCGCATCATCACAAACTCAGAAAAGCTAGTGCTCGCTGAACGATTGACGCGCGAGTCGCTGCGTGGCCAAGCGATCACCCAACCAAGTATTGGCCTCATCCGCTCAATATCGGCAATTACCACAGCCAATAAATTTCGTTTAAAGTTTTTTCGCCAAATATTTGAAGCTATAAAATGTTTACTAAACGAAAGATTAGTTTTTTCTGCAAAGCTGGTTGAGAACTACTGGAAACCGTACTCAAACGCCTTGAGTTCTTTTTCCGTTAACGATGCAATCGCCGTGATGCAGCCAGGAACGAGACGCGGTCCTGGTACAAAGCTTTTCCAATTGGTGCGTGCAATAAAGAAAACAATGAGACACACCAGTGTCCCACGATGACTCTCACCTCGTCGATTTCAATTGTCAATGCCAGGTATAAAGCATCACGATAGCCTGTATCACGACTGTAATTTTACAGCTTTTTTTGTTACTAACTGAAAATAGAGTTCTTGTCTGATTTCGCTTGAAGTTTCGATGCTAGTTTATGCTCGGGTCAATTATATAGCGAACAGGTCCAATGCCTAAAACGTCATCTGCATTAGTCGTGAACATCTCCGGTTATCAAAAAGGCATTTAAAAAAAAAGTTATGCTCATAGCAAACAAAACGAACAAAAAATTGAAACTCCAAGTTTTTTTAACAGTCTCATAAGAATGAAGAAAACCCTTAGGACCGGTGGGTCATAATGAAACGTATGACGATGACTACATTTTCTTCATTTGGGTTAGGAAAAGTTGAGGGTTGAAGAATACTTGATTTGAAGAAATTTTTAAACTAATCATACGTAACTATTCGACGTTGCTGGAATGGGTTTATTAGGAGGGCGAATGAAACGATCGTGGCCTCATCAAGAAGCATTGGAACAGTGGAGTATTCGACTTACACCTTTGGTTTTTATTCAAGAAAGTTTTATTCGTGAATCGACTTTGGTATAGATTTTCTACGTTCAAAATTGAGATGAATTTTGAAAAATCTTTGACAGCTGTAATGGAAGAATCTTATTCTTGACTTTTTCGACATTTATAAGAAGTTTAACTTGAAAGTTTGTTGCTGGGTTGAAAAACGTCATGTTATCGTTTTTCTGAGTACCAAAATAATACGATTTTTTTTTTTTTTTTTTTAGAAAAAGCGCCTATTTTTCCTCGGTTCCTCCCTAAATATGTAGTTTTTGGTACTCGCATAAGTCAGCTATCGAGTGGTTATCGAGCTCGAAGCTTCTTTCGTACTTGAGGCGATTTCCAGAGCTGGCTTCTCCATTCCACATGTTCTTGCTCGAAGCTACCGAAACCTCTTTGAGTGTATGTATTATATCGAATAAAGAAAACCGCACGAGCGAATCGAGAGATTGCAAGTCCCGTACATTCTTTCACCGCGCGGTGACTCGACAGTAGATGCGAACGACGGAATACTTTGCAGTCATTTTTATTTCCTCTTACCGCCAGTTGTATATACGGGGTGACCCACCGGAAGTATTCATTATTATAAAATAATGATCACTATCAAATCCCGAATCAATCTTTTCGTAACGGGTTTTTCAATCTGGTTCTTCCTCGATTTGTTGTTATTTATTTACGTAATCGTAAAATACGCGCTCTTCTATTGAGCTCACTGGCAAAATAGTTATGGATCTAGCAATGAACGTTGATGCTGGAGCTGCAGAGCTTAGTTTACTCCTGAGTGAAGATCTACGATGGAGGCGAAGTATTTTTCTGATCGACCCTCAGGACAAGAATCCTGAATATAAAAAGTCACTGTTAACAGTTTTTTTTAGTAAATTTTATGCTCGAATAAATAGGTCCAAAGTTTTTTTTTCGATCTTCAATCTTTTTGGCAGAATCCGTGAGGAATTCGAGCTGAACCCCCCATTGTCGAGAATTAATAACTCATCAGGCTTGAATGTAATGATAAAAACGTTACAAGACTTTTCAATTCAGCGATATCTTGTTGCTGAGTTCAAGTTTACAAGCACGATAGTTTGCGGTGGGACACCCTATGGACGTACATAAGCGATCAATGGCCTCGCGACTTGAGTCGACTCTTGAAACTTAGATACCCATATGATCATGCATGACCACACGCGTCGAATATTTACCCTCGCCCCGTTTGTGCATCGTCGCTCAAGCGTGAATCGCCTCAACCCTATAATGCAAGATCCTTGAGCTTTAAAGAACGAGTATAAACGGGATTAAAATTGGATGGTAAAATTTATTCGCTAGCATTTTAACGTTCTCACGAACAAATCATATCACGTAACCCCTACGAGCTGAGTGGCGTCGAAGTATAATACCCGAGTTACCATGCCAGTCGGATTACTGACTTCTATGACGATCCGCAACTGTTCACCAATTATTTATACACGGTATTCCCGATAAACATTGAGAGTTTTCGCTTAACTCGAATACTTTCGTTGTATCTCGGTTAGAAAGTTGACTGTCCATTGTTCACTTCACAAAATGATTTTTTTTTACCTGAACGCAGTGCAACGAATCTGTTTCTCACTGTCCAGGATCTTCATAATTGTCAGAAAGTATCATAAATACTTCCGAAGGGACTCCTGATGAAGAGATTTAAAAACAAAAAGTTCCGCGAGACACTCAGGTCTCGGGAAGCGCGAAGGTCTCGGCAAGATTCTGGAACAAGAGTTTTCAAAATCTCGGAAACATGCGCTTGTCAGGTTTTCCTGAGACACTAGTCGAGACTCATTTCATCGATCGATGGTGTAATTGAATTCAATGCAAGCAACGAAGTTTATTCGATGTAATTATTTTAAGAAATCCTGGACAATTCTGATCTCATTTTGACGACTAAAAGATTTGTTTCCAAGCCACTTAAATATGGAAGAGTCAATCAGATCTTTGATTCCAAACACCATCAAATTCTTCGACTATCAAAACTAAAATATTACAACTGTCACAAAACTCTCTCCTGAACGAAATGATGAGTGAAACCATATGACGTTGAATATCGTTGTAGTACAGAAAACGCTGAAGCGTTTCCATCACATCAGTAGAAAGTTGATTCGTCTTGATGTCTTCCGGACGGACGAAAAAGTCATTCATTCTCATCATATCGAGAGGCCAACCCGGCTCCGAGGCAGGTAGATCTCCGAGCAGATTTATTCCGGCTCGCGGTGCTTCCGTCAGCATAATCAGGATGGAACGATTTAGGAAAACGTGTGCAGGTTAAAAATCTGCGGAAGAAAAAGTTGAACCGTTGCTATCCTCATATCGAGTCGAGAACAATTCGACTGAAAGAATGAGAACGACGTGCCTGTGCATCTGTCTATGTGTAACGTGTGTACACGCGTGTGTGTGCACGTGTTTATATCAGTGTACGCGGCGTGATGGGTAATTACTTCTTGTCTCTTGCTGCGGTTGGGACTGAAAGGTTGTGATGTATTCTCATAGGAGTAAGTGCCACGCGACCATATTCTGTATCGTCCAATAGTCTTTAAATCACCAAACAAAATATGCTAATCGTAATATCACAAAGAGTCGTGTATGCATTCTTCAAAGTATATTTGATAGATCGTCCACAGAGGTCTGATCCTCGAGTGCATGAAAATGTAAATGGAGGATGGACCCACAGCGCTCATTTGGAAATTCTATGGTGGAACTAAGTTACAATGTAATAAGGCAGGTATAATCTATCTATCAGGTAATAATCCTACTTGGTTGAAAGAGCCTCCACCTGGTCTAAGGCAATCCTCGCTTCTATGTAAAACCAGCATACACGCTTCGACTGTAATCTTCCTAAATCATTGTACTCCGCAGCATCACGGATGTTCAAACAATCAAGATGGAGTGGATGGAAAAAAAAAAAAATGGCGAATATATTGGTTTGTTCAACGGTTGATGAAAAAAAAAAAAATAAATAAAAATAAAAATAAAATGAAATGCATGGGTGCGCGTGAAAAGTATGTTTTCACCGACGTAACGTAACGCTAGTGAATAGCACGATGGGAACTATGGATCGAAAAGTAGAGTAAATCGCGGACTTTCGGCCGAGCGAGCTTGTATACAGGATGAAAAACACTTTGTGTAGCCAAGTATATATATATATATATATATGTATATATAATACACCGCGAGAATGCCAAAGTTCACAAGAGAGCAGATCGGAAGGAGAGAGGGAGAGGAAAGACACTGTGTGAGGAGGCTGAGATTGTTGACGTATATACGAAGAAACGACTCTACGTGGGATTAAATCTGCATGCCAAAACCATTTCCTGCGCTACTGTAGCCAAACGGCAACCGGCATAAAATCCTGCCGTCAGTTCTCTCGTCTTTAATGTCGCGTGGCCACTTGTACCAAACCTTCCGTCTATTTATTAGTCTCGCCGATATAACACACGCCTTTTTCAATATAACAACTTCAACATCCGAGGAAACAACCATGCGGCAGCAACTATACCTCCGTGAATTCACAAGCACTCCTCCTACCAACGTAACTATCGTTCTCCTGCTTCAATAAACTTACATGCGCGCCTCATTCGATTATAACTAACTGTCCATACCTAACTCTCTAAAGAAGGAGAGGCGAAAAAATCTTTAGGTAGGTGCGTTCGCCACGGTAATGTAACATCTGTCTAAAAATCTCACGGAAGTTGCGAGTGATCACTTGTGGAATCGCTCATGGATACATCTGGTGGTTTCGTGAAGATTCTATATCCTCTTATTCCAGTGATCATTTCAGCTTCTTTTTTTTTTTTTTATGCAACATCCTAAGATGATTTGATTCGCAATGCCAAAGAACGTTAATCTTCTATTCATTCGATCAGTTCAGATGGAGTATTTTTTTTGTTTGTTTTTCAAACGACGATCGTGATCAAAAAAATGAATTTTAAATAATACGAATAATTATGGAAATGACAGAAGAATTATTTTCGATTAATCGAAAAAAAATTACAAACTGTGAAAAAATTGCTTCGGATTATCCGAAGCATCCGTGCGCACGCAGAGCACACACGCACGCGCACACAAACACACGAAAACTGGTTCTTTGAACCACCGTATCGAATCCACCGCTGTCAATTTCTAAAATATGTTTCGAGAGTTCGTTTCTACGACCCGCAAACGTCAGTTTTTATATCGAAAAAATAAGACTCGGTTTCTTTGTTCCGTCATAGTGGATTAGCCACTTTTATTTGACAAAATTTTTAATTAAATTTGAATTCCGCAATCCAAAAATCGTTTATACAAATTTTTTTTTAGTATTTTTGATAAAAATAGATGAACACAGTTAATACTAAATTTCAAATGTTTTTTCCGCCTCACCGTGAAAGAGGACAGTGCCAAGTACGGAGTTATAGGGAAGTTGGCGACATTCTTCAATTCAACGTTCACCATGGTGACCCCAAAATTACAGTTGGCATCATAATAATCATACAATAACATTCTATATAAACATGACATAATAACATATGACTACATTGTTAAGGATAACAGGCAAACTAATTACACAAAAACATTATTTATAATGGTGACAAATGTTGAACTGTGATCCAAATAAAATCAAGGACATCATATAAGGTCCCAATAAAAAAAAAATGATTAAATACATATCATTTTAATTTGAATTCAAATCCTGGCAACCATGTTTCAAATAGTTAATAAATGGCAGGCTTATTCAAATGCCCATTGAAATTGATTTAATACTCACACAGTTTCGCTTACTTTTCCTGTTCCACGGTTCTTATTCAGTCATTATATTCACGCAAGATAGTTAAATATATTTCGAGGAGTTCAGCATTTGCACCAGTTTTGGAATTCAATTCAATTCTATATATATATATGACAAATTTTCTCATCTAATTTCTCTATAACACCGTCTTCTCACCATTACTCAAAGAGAAGTTCAGACATCCTGTTGATGGCAACTTCGCCGGATAATTACCGGGAAGTCGTCCGCCTTTTTCTTCTTCTCTGAATAACGAAATATCTTGTTAAGCGCATTCACCCAGTTGTATCGAGTAAAGACGAGGAGGCATTCAGATGAGAGTTAATAAAACGAGAGACATGAATGAGACCTTTTCGATACGGCGACCCTCGTTCACTTACTAAGATTTTGCTACGTCAAGATGGTCTGCAGTTGGCTTGTGGCCCGTTAACATTTCGCATTCACGTTCCAATCTTTCTCTCTCTCTCTCCCCCCCTCCCTCTCTACATTTTGCTAACGGCCGTCTTATGGCATAATCCAAAGTGCGATCTAATAAGTGGTAGCATCTAGATAAAACTTTTTCAATAAAATATCTACAAATCTTGGTTTTCGAGATACTTTCTGTGCATTCCAATAGCCATATCAAGTCCAATAAATTGGCACGATTTTTAGTTATAACTGAGAGATTGGGACTTATAACTTGGTTCTGTTATAATTTAACAATTCTTTGGAATAAGGCTGCCACAGTGGAACTCGACAAGGTCGTCTTGAAAATGTCATGATTTGAATATTCGAGGCGACCCTTACATAGCTCTATTGCGGCCCAGCCTGGCAGGGTAGTGGCAACCTTCGATAGGGTGGCCATTTCCAAGCCCTTGGAGGCCTTTACGTTGGAACTGCCTTGACAATTAGACGTACGGGAGAATGGAATTTGGATTTTTAAACAATTCTTAGATCAGTTGGAGCCATAACGATTGAGGTACAAATTCATCGGCAAATAAGATGAATCTCGAAAGTACAATGAATAATTTTTCAAATGATGCGGATATGGATTGAAAATAGTGAAATTATTGACACAAAGTCTTCGCTAACAGTGGTACATTTTTCATGGAATGACATTTCCTCGGAATAGATTACGGTTTTGAATTTTTCTATAGGAATAATGTGTTATCATCGGATAATGCAAAATTTTACGAATCCTTCAATGATAGGACATTACACGTATGTGAGGAAAATTCGTGAAGCATTTCCAGTTCGAGAATGATGGATGTTGGATTCTTGTTTTCGAGGATAGTCTGTGAGTTTCACATAATATAAAAACGAGGATAGAGCTGCATTAGCGACAAGAAGGTTCGGTGGGGTCCAGAAAAGAGGTTTATTCCTTGGATGGATAGCTACCGGACCGTTAGAATTTTCCGGGTCATTTCTACCATTAGTGATTCTGCGAAACTCTTTTTTAGATCCCATCAGTGTATAAGTTTCCGATGCTTTTTCTGCCACTTCAATCGAGCTTCAGTTCATTTCGATTAGCAATGATCGATCACATTATTCACAGTAGTCAGTCCATCCTGACTATACTTCACCCTCATGCTGACTGACATGTAAGATCCACACGTTTACGTCACGCAATTCAATCTTCCCCCCCATTCTCCTCACTCTTTATTACATTGTTGACCAACAAGTGGAAGTTGAAAATAAGTGTATTTGGATCAGCGCATCTAAAAAAATTTTTTAACCTCAAATGAAATAATAAAAATTTAAAAAAAACTCGTAACTAACGAAATTTGTAACTTCAGGGTACTCGTCACACACGTTTTTGCTGAATACAGCTGTCCTGTGCTATGCCAAAGCGGGTGGATCAGCCTTACCAATTTGACTATTAAGGCATCTGGGCTTTTCTCGAATCGAAAGAAAAAACAACAACAACAAAATGAAAAAACCGTTGTGATGCCGCTACAATTTCTGTACCGTACCAATGCACGGTGTACAAGCTCTCGGTCGAAAACCTATAACAGTGGAATGCAGTAGTTCAAACGTTAGTATACATGGATATGTGAGCAGGATCCGACGAAAAGATGAATTCTGGTTTGGCTGAAAAGGGAAATCCGAATAAGGTTTCGACAATTCGTCGGCAGAGTGACCACTGTTTCATTTTCGATAAATGTTTGTCTCTGAGCCTGCTTTCCTGTAACATAACCTCTTTCTCTCCGTCAAAACAAATGTTCGCGGACTCTGCTCTCGTTTCCATTTTATGTATAAAACTCTGGATTCACGGTGCAAATAGAGGATTGTTCGGAACCGGCATTTTTTTTTTTTTTTTTTTCACTTGCCATGCATTTTTCATCGAATGAGAATTCTACGATCGAAACAAAAGGAAAATCTGATGTATCGCTGAACTCTGTTTGTGGATAAAAGGAAGATTCATTCAAAAACATTTGGAGATCGTTGAGAATGTATGAAACAAATATACTGGACCAATGATTTGTTGAATAAAACGTGAAGAAAATTGGTAAATTCGTTTAAAAAATATTTGCCGACATCGTTGATAAGTGATACGAATGTCAAGTTTATAGCAGTAAATTATTGATATTGACAGCAATAAAAAAAAAGGTCGTTGATACGGCAGACGCTAAAGAAACGAAAACAAAAAACTTAGAAACTTTCCATAAAACGCTTTGAGGTTTGACAGAATCGGTACGATTCAGTGGATTTGGATAATAGTACATTTGACGTATCAAAGAGAAGCGAGAGATTTAGTGACGCAGATGAAATCGCAAAGGGACAAGAAGATAGATGTTACAGAGGCAACCGTCGTATTATGATGCAACGTCATCGAGTTTCCGCGTAACGCGATATGCCTGAGGTTCATTGTAAGAAATGAATGTTTAATGCAGGAAAAAAAGGCGACGTCAACAAGTTGCAAATATGCTAAATGCGCATAGGTCGCTTCCACGTAAATATTGAAACATAATAGTGTTACGAATGACGCCGAGGCGTCGATACGTGTAAGCAAAATAAAAAAAATAAAAATAAAATAAAAAAGCGACGATATAAAAATTTTAATACCCCGGAGCTTGTAAAGCTCAAAGTTTTAAGCGTCGCATGCAAATCCAACATCCATGTGTAATAAAATGAAAGCCCGCCGCGAAGGTACTAGGTGGAGCAGTGACGAAAGGAAAGATAGGGGCGGGAGAAGGTATGGCAAGGGGGCATAGAGAGTGTTGAGGTTAGCTCGTGCTCATCCCCATCCTATTCTGGCGTCACTTCGATCCTCTTGTACGTCCACGTATAAATATACATCTGTGGTTGCGCATTCATGTTTGAATGCGCTATATGATGTTCTGTTAAGGTTAGGAGACTCCGGGTTTCCAGGATACATTTGGCTATAGACGGTAGAGTAGAAGAGGGAGCTTTCATGCTGCGCAAGCTTGTTTGCAGGGTTGAGTTGATACAACATTAACAACAAGTCGTTAGAGAAATGAGGTACGCACGGGATGGGACGAAGAGAGAAAGAGAGACAGGGAGAAAGAGAGAGGGAGAGAGAGTAAGAGGGACGAGAGGGGCTGCGGGGGGGCTGGGAAGATGAGGGAAGAGAGTGGGTTGAAAACGGGAGGGAGGCGGTTGCTTGTGGGAACGGTGGGCGGCACGGGCTTTGGTCTCGATATGCGCTAGAGCTTTGATGCGCCGTTATAACGGCAACATATTAGGATGGGATGGGTAGGGGAGCACACAGGGGGCTACTCGCCCGAAGCTCCAGATTGAAGCTGGCGGTAGAGGTGGCAACGGCATCGCCGTGTGCAGCAGCTAGAATGCAAGACTCTTCTGGTTCGGGATGTTATAGGAAAGGGTGCAGCAGCAGCAGCAGGAGGAAAATGAGGAGGAGGAGGAGAAGGCTGCGGAGGAGGAAGGGAATGAGGAGGGCGAGAAGGGTTGCTGCTTGGGTACGACGAGATGTTGCGATGATGTGGGGATGCGGGACTGAAGCGGAGAACGGACGAAACGAGTATATGACAATGGTCGGCATGGCAACACCGCGCGCGCCCGGTGTATACACGATCACGGTGTACGTACTACTCGCTTGTTGGTGCTGCTGCTACTCGCCCGACTATGCTGGTGAGATTGAGTGTATACGACAGAGGATACAGAAAGAGAGTGAGAGAATAAGAGAAAGAGAAACAGAGAGGGAGAACGGGAGAGAGAAGGAGAGAGGGAGAGAGAGAGAGAGAAGAATGGCGTCAGAGCGCTTCGACTCCAACTCAGGGACTCTATTTCCATAATCTGCTGCTTTGTCGATTCTGAATTATGCGACTACGCTCCTGCTTGCCACCCTACTCCTCCTCCTCCTCTTGCCTCCGTTCACCCTCCGCTAAAGCCCCCTCGTCGCGGATTCTGAACCACCATTGCATGTTCCATTCTGCCCCATCCTCCTCCTCCTTCTCCTCCTCCTCCTCTTCCGTTAGCCGCCCGAATCGAGTATCCGATTATTTGCTCGAAATCGATTTCACGTGTTTGGAGCCGAGCCGTATTTGTACACGCTGAATACGGGAGGCATTGTGCCCAACCGTTCATCTTCATTTCGCAACATTGTCGTGGAAACCAGATCGGATAGCATACCGCAGAAATCGCAGGATCTCTCTCTCTCTCTCTCTCTCTTTCGTTCTCGTTCATGATCGGTACCTCGACATACAGTTATTAGTTTATAATTGATACTTTAGGCTCATCGTTTTTTTATTATTATCTGCTAAATTGTAGTAATTTTGCATTGAATTCATGTTTCTTTGTTCTGCGTATACGCTTATAGTGTTCTAAGCTAAATAAAAAATCAATCAATCTCTCTCACTCTGCCGCCCCCTTTATCCATCCTGCGCTCCCTATCGCACGCACATCTATGTTACAACCTTTTCTGAGTTCTGGTCTCATAGTATTGAAAACTCAAATTCCAACTGAAATTCCAACAAAAATCGCCGGTAGCTGGAATATTATAATAAACGTTTTAGTTACTGAACATTCGGTATCCAAATCTGGACCCCCTCCCCTCCCCGCGCATCTCTTTCTTTAAATATTTATTCTCTAGAGGTAGATTCGAATGATTTAAACCATTTTTTGGTAAGCAGCGACTATGAACGAGAGCGTTGCTCTCGATGATCGAATCAGAGACCGCTTGGTTTCTCGGAATTTCGGACATTCTGTTTTCTCGACGATTTTTCTATTGCATGCGGCATCTGCATATTTTGATATTTGAATATTCATGTTTTACAGTAACCGCAACTCGACAGAGTACAAAGTGTACTCGATGGAACTGTTGAGATTTTTTAAACTGACTGTTCAGTTAGTTGACTTATTGTCAAGCATATAAAAAGGAGGCCCCTTTGTACAGTCTGCAAAGGTTCTGTAGACCACAAACCGTCTTCTCGGTCGTATATCTATACCCGAGTTGATGGGAACTGCTGGAAATCGGCTGGGAACATCGAAGCAATTTGATACTTTTAGCCCGAAAGTAGATTGGAATAATGATTTTATCAATGACAATATCTCGGGTCATTTTCTCAATGAAATTATGTATTTGAGAGTGCGAGAAAAAAAGCTTCAAAAGTGAAAATTTTCAACCCGGATTGACCGATTACGAAGAAGCTCGGTCAGCGGACTTCGCCATCGTTCTGCATCCATTGACAGCGTTTTTGCAATCGGTCATCGAACCATGTCGAAAAATTTGAACTCCAAAAGTCTGAGGTGAGAGATTAGGTGACTGATCTTAGGTGCCTCTTAACTGATCACTGATCACTGTGAATTTCGATGTCGGAACTTCAGTGCAGAACTTCGGGAACATTCATTTTCTGTGCAACACACGGTCAAATAACTGTGGTAATTAGCAGGTCAAATCAGCTGGTAAGTTGTCTTGCAAAAAAAAAACGAATTTCCGTGTGTGTGTGTACGCGAATGTAGTTTTGTAAGAATTGAGAACTGAAAATTCGTTCAAAGTTATCTTCGAAAGTTTAGTATTGTACAGTTTTCCATCTCTCAAACATTTCTGGATTGAAATTGAGATAAGATGTGGTGGAGCGTTGAAACGCGAGTAGAACGGCCATCTATCCCCCCTTCCCCCTATCAGGAAATGAGAAGTGTCAAAAAAGGGCCTCGCGTGTTGTATCGTATTCGACAAGAATTCTTTCAACAATTCAATCACTCATGCAGCTTGACGGGGAACAAGGAAAAAAAAAAAAAAAACTAGTGAAATATCATTGGATTCTCTAGGACGTTTCGATTTAAATTTAAAAATGAAAAATTTTGTATTCGACAAAGGAAATTCGTCGCGATGGTTCAATTCAATAGAGGGGATGGAATAAAAGAGCTGGTTCCTCGGGCACCTTCGATTATCGGTTAAATTTGCAGTAGCTGGGCGTATTGTTGGACCTCCATTGTTTCAGTATTGCGGGGGCGGTGCTTCCCTCTGTCTCCACCCTTTGTATCTTCCGTGGCCGAATCTCTCGCCCCAACGTGCCCAGGATACACCGGCAGATAGAACGGAAACACTGGAAAGACGGATGTGAATAGATCACGTGTGAGGGATATTTAGGTGAGCAGGAAAACGCGAGTGTGCGGAGTACGTCAATCTAACCGCGAACTGAAGAATAAAAAAAACAAACAGCAGATCATTCGAGCAGAAAAAACTGATGTATAGAAGTCATACATTCTACTGTATTTTGAAGAAGAAAAAAATTCTTCGGAATACCTAGTAAAACGGAATATAATGGACTCAGGTTCGTGAGAGTGTTGAAGAAACAGTTGAAAATTTATGAAAGAATCGATCAATCATAGCAATCGTAGCCTTTTGTTCTTCAAGCTGAATTGTACATTGACGATGCCACTACGTTTGCGAGTCAATGAATCAGGAAAATTGATATTTTTCACACTGAGCGAATGGCCGATAATAAGGTTCATTCGGTAATTATTGTAGTCAGAAAATGAGCTCCGTCTTGTTGTGATAAAAGCCAGCTTAATAAAGGTAATGAGAAGTCAAGGAGAGATCAATGTTGTTGGGTTTGTATACTTCAATTGCGGAGAGTATCATGGATGAAAATTTTCGGTAAACTTCTACGGAGAGGCACTCTCTGGAGACGCGTGAAAAAAATTCTATCAAATCTTTACAGTAAGCCCTAAAAAGCCTGCTTTTCGGTATTCGGTCAATTTAATTTTACCGTCAACCGAAATTTTATTGCCGAGCATAAAAAATGAAAATAAATTTTATGGTTTAATTATATTGAGTATTTAAATGTATACGGAGGTCTGGCGCATACCGTGAATCCGAGGTTTTATTGTTATACAAGTGCACGAACGATAAAAAGGTTCAACTGCATTGTCAGGAGACGTGTCCTTTTGAGGCGTTTATATAGCGATCGTCGATTCAGGGGCTTGCAGTAAATGCAGGTATACTTGTAATCGATTGACCCAGCAGTACATCTTGCTTTTCTCATTTTACCAGACACTTCTATGATACAACTTTATACTTATACTTCATTCAAAAATGTTCTACATCCGTTTCTCAAATCGAGGATCCATCGCTAACTTTCCTGTACCAATTTTATGATCAATACAAACGGTCTAGTGATTTTTTAAACAGAAACAAACGGCATCAAATTAGCTCAAGAGCACATGGAACCTTGTCTGTTTTGGAACACTCTTCGAACATTGAATCTAATTAAAAAAAGGTAAAAACGATTTATAGAATCATTTGCAAAGTTCCAGAACAAAACCAACCGCGGTATTTATGTCTACCAAAAACTTTTCTGATCAGCTCTACTTTCAGCCACAACTGATCAATCATAAACGGAGATAAGGAACGTTTTAAAATAGAAATTCTCCGATGTTAGGAGAAGGAAGGAAGCTCCAAAATTTCATATTATTATGGTCATTTGTGTTTATTCGGAATAATATTAAAATGATTTTTAAGGACATACCGAACGGAGAATGGCGCTGTTATTCGGAGTTTACCAAACGTAAATTAGTGTGAAAACCGTACTGAGTCACGCCTCGAAGTTTAAGCTCCAAATAGATCTTGTGTTGGCAATTCACCCAGATCCATGTTTATATAACGTTTATGTAACGTGAAGAAAATTGTATTTTTTTTCCAAAAAATTCAAATGAACCATCATACAAACATAAAACCCTTTGAAAAGAAAACAATATATACATCAGCGGCTATCGATAGCCTGAGGACGGCAGTTTTCAGATTGAACGGAGGGGTAAGTAGAAATTCGTTAAATTTGTGTTATCAAGCGAAGTAGTAGATCTCCGAAGCTGACTATTGTGAGATCATACAATGGAGACGGGGGTTCCATTCAGGAAAAGGTAGCGTTTTGTCCCACCCTATTTGGAAAACAAAGCCCGACAAAGGCATTTCATGAATCGACGTCTGTTTGTGAGATGAGATCTAGTCTTGGTATATATAGAAGAGAAGTGGATATTTCATTTTATCTATGGCTGCGTATAAAACGTATCTGCGAAAGACGGCCGGGTGTGATCGAGCTTTCTTCTTCTTCTTCGTAATGCCATCCACAAACTGTCTCGGTTACGTCAGTAAACGTAAATGTGACTAAAAATTGTAAAACATGCCATTCGATCAATTGATGTAAAAACGTCGAGGCACACAAATTTTTAGCAACCGATTTCGAGCAACGATATGACACCGAATCTGCATGCATCAACAGCTCTTGTTGATCAATACTGTACAATCGTTAATTTATAATTCCAAGAAAATGAGCTGAATCAAAGAGTGTAAAATGAAAAAAAAAATGTAATTCGGAATGGAATGCATCGTGAATTAGATCCACGAAGCAAATGAAATAATGGAAGAGTTTATGAACCTGAGGAACTTGGTTGAGTAAAACTCGTACATTTAGTCGTTCTTCTATAACTCTTCAACGAGGACACCACCAAGACTTTTTGCTATAGTTTATATTCGCTAGAAATGTGGAATAGTGCCATAGTCTCATAACAAAGAAGGAGAGAATGAAAACGTGCAAGGGGCAGAGGGAAAAAAAGAAGAAAAAGAAGAAGAAGAAGGAGACGAGAAAGAAGGAGGAGAAAAAGAAGAAGAGGAACGGGAGAAAGTACGACAGCAGAGCGTGAGAGCAAGAGGGGACGGGCCGGGGAAAGACCGATACAATGCTGGCCTCTCCCACGAGTCGACTTTCCTTGATACATCGCCATTCAGCCATTGTCCGCCTCCCAATGCCCGAAGGAAAGACTCCGAGGAAAAAAAAAATTCAATTCAGCTTTTAAATTATTCTCCCTCCCCGTTCCCTCGAACCCCTCGAAGCAGCATCGCGCACTTGCTCTCTCACGTCGTTCCACCGACAGCGATGCTAGGAGCCTGTTCACCCTCTTTCGTCCCCGAGCCACCAAAAAGCGTCGCTCTTCGACGTTGTTGATGTCGCTTGTCGTCTTTTCGTTCATAGCGTCGTCGCCGTGTGGCCCATTTCGTTGGACGCAGCACGCGTCGACGCCAGCACACGGCAACACGATCCCTCTTTCCTCTTTTTCATATATACACATTCACCACATAATCCTTACTATTCCTCAGTTCCGACGGAATGTATTCTTCACCTCTCTCTGTATTTTTTTTTTTTTTTTATCACAAATTTTTCAATACTTTACTTTCTCAATGTACAAACGAATACCCTACTGATGCGCATTGGGTAAAGTATTCTAGTTCCCAAATTAAAATCAACCCTAGAGTTACGAACATGGATGGTTCGTGTTCGTAAATTCAACAGCCCATGTACCTCCAAATTTGGATGAAAAAGCTTATTCAAAAAAGGAATTTCGGAGATTATAATTATACCATCGTATAGTAAAGAGTTCAGAGAAGATCCATGATTTTTTTCAGATTTTTCCTAACATAATAACATTGTCAAATAAGCGGCCCAAAAAAGCCAGCCATGTTCATAACTTAAGGGTGCTGAAAACCATCTCATAACTACCAGGTTAAGATAATACGCGGTTTGTCCTGATGACGATATATTCGGAAAACAAAATATCCACTGTCGGAAATGTACTGTTGAGATATCCTCCTCATCGAATGATCTGCGTTCAATCGGTATTCTGCTCAAAATCCTAAAAACCAAGAAATTAGGTGTGTCCATTGCATTTGGGTATGTAACTTGATGATGGGATATGGTGCCGAATGTGTATGTATGGTTTTGATATGGTGGTGAATGGTATAATGCTATTTGGTGCGCGATGATATCCGCTTTGTTAGGAATGTTTCAGGAGTATTTAGTGTTAGTATGTTATACGCGAGAATTGGAATATTCTGTCTTGCGGATGTCATCCAAATATTTTGCGGCGGATATTCTGTCTCCGGGCCAAATGTGGCGTAGAGTTGAGTAAGGGTCTCTTAAGATTTCATGTTAGATCCACTGTTTCAGACTTGTAAAGACTAGCGTTACTGGGGACTCTCTATTTACACGGTCAATAGTATTGGCTTTGGACATCCAATTCATGTTGATGATAAAGGCAACCAATTTGAATGGGCATTGTTTACTCTCCATATGAACTCTTGGCATGTCTTTAGCAGGACTTTTATTCTACAGTAGACAACTGCAAAAACATCTATTCCAGAGATCTATATAACAACAGTATCATGACGACGCACATGTTGGAAAATGAGACGAGGAAATTTAGAGTTTTGGAAGCGAAATCGCCACACAATAGTTGTTTATCAACCATTCGCCCATACTATTATCATTGATCAACCTATCGATGGTACAATGATTCATCATTATTCATATAACGCATCTTCTTTTACTAATGAATCTATATACTGAGAGAAAATCACTTTATGAGGATGTCACAATTGCGTGAGAGAACATTGTGAAGCCGGGTCGAAGGTGAGCGCGTCCAGAATGGGTATGAATAAGCCACTGCAAATTCGAGGGTATCAATAAAAAAATCATGAGTTTTCTACTTGGACATTCAATGAGATTGAGAAAGCCTCCTACCAGAGCAAATGCTAAGGCAATAATGACTTTCAGAAAGATTCCTGCTACCTGCAGCTTCAACGACATAGATGAATAATATCGAATGGGAAAATACGAGAATTATCTACCGGTAGACGGAGGAAGAGTGCATCAGGCGTACCTGTGTAGATGTGTAAGTAAAACGCGATGGAAGAAAAATATCGACGGAGGTGGCAGTGGCTGCGTTACTGGTTGCACGAATAAGAGGATGTGCATGGGGTATAACGAGTGTTGGTGCGGGGTGAGGATCCCGACTAGCGGGTGTCGATAGTGTGTAGGTGAGGTGCGAATGAGGACAGGGCGGAACACAGGTTGGGTGAGGAGGGAAGAAGGAAGAACACGATGGGCGGAAGAGGGGGGTTGGCGGGTGAGGGCATCAATTGATGTCGTCGTGCTCGCCGGTACGAGGTATAGGGCGTCAGGCGCCACATTGTTTCAGAACAATATCATCTCACCCCGATTACTCCCCCTTGCGGGAGACAGGGGGAAATCTACCGAAGACCCTCCGCAGCCTCGTTATTTTAATCATCCCCCATTTTATACCCGCAACACTCTGGCACAGCGCGCTCCCTGAGCCCTTCGGCATCGGTCGCGATTGCGACCGGGCCTCGACGTCTCTCGGCTCTTCTCTGCTCACTCCCTCTTCTCGCCCCACCAACATCCTCTGGTCTTCCTGCTTTTTCCTAACAGCGCGCACTCACTTTATCCCCCGCGTCCTCTCCTTCACCCCGGACCCTTTCGAACTTAGTTACCCCGATTTTATAACGATAAGCTCTGACGGTCGTTAGCAGCCGCCAGTCAGTGGCTCCGTTCTTCTGCCTCCGTACCTCGGGGTCTCCACATCCTCCGCATCACTACTACCAGGCACATCTTCCGCCCCTACCCCACCTTTTTACTCTTCGCTATCGAGCTACGTCAGCATCCATTGCCCGTAGCAATCCTCCAGGGAATGTATATTTTTTTTCGCACCCTGCTCAGTCCGTCTACTACCCAGTGCCACACGAATCCACATGCGCACACACCTTATTGTCATCCTCCAACTGGTGAAGAGTCACATTTTTTTTGTACCTCCCACGTTTTGTTTTTTATTCACTCTAACGCCCGCACTAGGTGATATTCTGACGCGAGAATCGTACATGTCACCAGGGTGTGAATTCAACGCTGTATTTTAATATACGATGCCCTTCCTCTTCTTTAATCCTCAAAAGCGCTGTTCACGTATTTCTCTTCTTGTTTCATACGAGAAAAAATTCCCACCGGTTGCGATTTTAACGAAATGGGTAGTGCGAAGGGAGTTGCAATTATGAATTGTGACTGAAATTCATTTTCTGGCAGATATGGATTTATGCATCGGTCTGCGATAACTTATATTTATGAACTGACTAATCTTACATACTTGAATATTTATAATTAATATTCGGTGGACTTACATACTTACATATTTATAATTAATATTCGGTGGACTTAGTTCAAGATATTTCAGCATCATTCAACCCTGGCCATTAAAAGCGATGTGCGAAAATTGCTTAATGAATGCGTTTTTATGGTCCCACGAATACGAATATCCAAGTGCGGTTATTTCCAAGTGGCATGCGCTGAAGTGTCAGTTCGCTTGGGACCGTCGTTAGAATGCGTTTGTATGAATTCTGCATCCACGTGCGAATATTTGTTAGATAAAATTCGAGTCCGTTGAAATAAAGCGCAATTTGACTACTAATGACGTCTCGCCATGGTGCTTTCCAAGACTTTCCAAATAGTTTTTCCAGCAAAAAATTCTTTTCATCAATTACACGATTTTTTATATCAAATTGAAATTATAACTGGACCTCATGAGAAACGAACAGGTCACACGACGTCACGTAAGACGAAGGCTCAATACCGCTAACCAACTGAAAAATCGAAACTTTACAGAGCTTCCAATTTTACTCGACCCTTATTCGCCCAATTGAACGCCACTAAGTCGACTCGTCAAGTATTGAAAAAAAAAAGCGACTTTTAACAAGCACGACTAAAGATAAGCAAAAAATAATCATTTTTGAGTCAAAAAAATATTTATCGACCATCATCAAAGTTAATCGCGATTTGTAATTCGAAAATTTTTCAGAAAGACTCCCGCATATATCTCGATACATTTCCGTAATTGTGTCGAATGCGTGAATTACGATTGTCTAAAAAAAAAGTCCCAGCAGAGCTCTCATATAGTCTTTAGAATTTGATGCACACAGTTGCCGTGAGTGCTGCGGGGTTGCTTACAAATAACTCGAATGTGTGAGAAGGAGGACCTCCTGTGTACGGCGACCACTCCGAGTCAATGGGATTCAACAAAAATCCAAGTTTAAAAACCCTCAAGCGGGGGTGTGAACGACGCGAAGCGTAGAACGACCGAGAAGAAAAGAAAGTAGAGAAGCACCTAAAGACTTCCGTAAGCATGTAGCGTCCTCTCGTTCGATTCTTTTGCTCCGACACTCTCTACCCCTTCGAGGTTTTTTACGCTCTCTCGGATTAAAAGAAAATGAGAGATAGAGAGAGAGAGAAAGAGAGGAGGGAAAAGAAGGTGAAAAAAAAACGCGAGCTACACCCGAGTGTTTTTAATCATGGATGCGTTAATAAAACTCACTTTGTCCCATTTTCCTCAACTGTTTCCAGTATATACAGCATCCACCCTATCTGTCTAACACTCCCTACTCTCTGCCGCCCTCAACTGTAACCAGCCATACTCTGGAGCTCTGTACCCGCGGCTTCCCGCACTATGTCTCACTTTCTCACTACCGCGCGCTTCTCTACGCGGCTGTATGGAAAATATCACTCACTCGGTATACGCTCTCGCCGCGGATCTTGCCGACGATTCCAGCTACTCACGTCCCTCCCACCCTCCCCTTCCTATCTCTACTCCCTGCATTATCACATTATGTTCGTCGCATTGTTCACCACTGAATGCCCAAACGTTGCTCACATTGTCTTGGTGCATTGAAGCTCTTGTCCGAGAGAATGCTAACTCGGTATCGGCCTGATAGCAACAAAGGGCTGCTGCTGCTGCTGCTCCTCCCGCTGATGCCACCGTCGCCATTCCTCACCAACGATCCTTCCTGCTCCTTCCCTCTGTTCCATACATATCGTATGTCGATACATCTAATATGCTCCGTTAATATTAGTCCATCCATGTCATCTCCCCTTATTTCCTACTTGAAATAATTATTAACTTATTGTCGATGCCAGATTCACATAACTTCGTTCTTTACACATCTGAGAGCTCAGTCCTCCAAATTGACCTGCGTTCATCATCAAACCTGGATTTTTCATGTCGTAATGCATTTTAAAAAATATTTACTATCACCGTACTCTCATGCAAATGAGCAGAATCGTACCGGAAAAAGCCTCACGATGAACGAATGGCCAAGTGTCAAGGAAATTACAGATTTTTCCGTATGAAGAAGACTTCAACTGCATCACGAAATTCATCAGAACTCAGTTGAATACGACATTTTACACCACACCCATCGATTTCAGACTATTTCTGTGCAAACTCTATGCTCCAGATGAATAAGTTTTCTACGAAAGTCTTTTATAGAATCTATACTTTTGGTTATAGCTGAGAAGAAGACGGTTCGAGTCGTCCCTGAACACATGTATGGGAATTTCGAATTACATAAGCAGTGCGTGCTAACATCGGAGAAGGAATATCGCCTCCGTTTTAAAAATGACATGACTTATGGGTACAACGATATATTCATATTTGCACTGAGAAAAAAATGTTGTTTATGAAAAAAAATTGCCATTTAGTTGGTCGAAAATATGGTGGACTCAAGTATTTTTTCGTTGAATGAACTAAATCATTTGCTATTTAAAAAACAAAAATATTATTGAATCCACTATATTTTCATGCAAATTAATGGAATTTTGTTCGATGAAGAACATTTTTTTGGCTCATTATGCGAAGGCGTCGGATAAAGGAAACTTGAGATTTGCGACGAATCATCTTTATAATAGAAACGGATTAATCTTAGCACATGTTGTTGAACTAATGAGTGATGTAAGATTGGAATTATATTAGACTTGTATAAGTGTTGATCACAATCAATCTCCTCAATTCACAGTCCCTTCAGTTGCAACTGCTCAACATGCGAAAATACTCTGCTATATTTATACGAATGCTCTTGCGCACACCTTACTGCTCGGTAACTCAAGTTTCTAAAATTTCCATCAGTATTGTATTTCGAATATTGCATAACGAGTCCTTGATGTCGTGACGATCTTTTCTACCAGCATTGATTAATAAGAGAGTGGTCAATATTATTTTCTTTGCTACACGAGAAGAAAGGTCTCGGAGAGAGAGAGAGAGAGAGAGAGAGAGAGATAGAGAGAGAAAGAGAAAAAATGTAGTAGAGAAGGGAAGATAGTGGTGGTAGGCAGTGGAAGGAAGAAGAATGAGGTAAAGAGGCGTACGACTTGTTACGTGAGGGCAGGGAGGGACTTTGCAGAAGCTTTGTCTTCGCGCTTTATCGTACGACGATGTTGCGACAATGAGAACAATACCGGTATTACGGGGACTGTCGGGAGTAGAATGGCCTTTCTGTCTCCGAGGAAGACAGGAAGGACATCGCACAAAAATACTGAACGAACAATAGATTTATAATTAGAAGCCCGTCCGATGAGCCTTCTACGCGAGCAGCAGAGTATATGCCTCCTATTCAATTCATCCTGGCATCTTCTCTCACCTTTTTTTCTCCTATTCGAAGACTACAACAGCTCGAATAACAACGTTATCACGTAATCGTTAAAACACCGATTTAACATTTTTTTTTTCCATCACAATTTATTGTTCTCAAAGTTTCTCATTTTCAAATTATATTCTCATACTCAGCGCTCATGATCACGAACGAATGAACTGGTGCTTGGTCGATTTTTTTGCACTTGAGTCGATTGGTATGATGATTTATTGAAACGCTTCAATCTTATAAAAATGCAACTTTCAAGGGCTTAAGCACATGGGAAAAAGGTTTCTTTGGAATAAATTGATGTTTAAAAATAAAAACATATTCTTAGTTATGAAATCGGGATTTAAACAAATTATCGAAATTTAATTGAGCCATATAGTCGTAAGTCTTGTAAAACCATCTGCTGATGAATTCTATTCACGAAAACCATGATTTCTCATTATGCAAAAGGTAGCCAGAAAACTGGTTTTCGTTACAGTTGATATTTGATTAACCCATTTTTGTAAAAGCCCTAAATTAAGAGTATAGCTCAGTCGGTACCTCGCCCCCGTGATTGGGAAAGAGATAACTGCAAATTTCGAAAGTAAAAATTCAAAGTGAGATCAAGTGACTGATTCATACTTTTAATAGAAAAAAAAAACCAGAACATTCGAAACTTATAGATATTTTTGTTGTTATGTTTACTTTGGACATGTAGAATGCATTGAATTATTCGGAATTTGTATTATATCATCGTGTAAGCTGTTGGATGTATTTACCAGAGTCTATGAAACACCACAATATACGTATACTTTTACGAATAGATAGATATTACGATAGCGTCAGTTTATCAAGGGTCGAGGTATTTTTAGGAAGGTGTTAAAATGATGATCCATCTAACGGACGAAGCCTCGGTGATAATCTCCCAACGACCAGGTTGATGATATTAAATGGAAGCATTGATAGAGTTCGATGAATAGATATACGTGCCCGATGAACCGGATGAGAATATTGGACCGCATAGAGCCATGTACGCGGGCGGACACTTTGAGCAGGAATAGCGAATAATTAAAATCGCTAGTTGAAACGGTATAGCTTGCTATAATCCTGTATGTAATTCGAGGGGATTAGCGGAGAATTGGGGGATTATTGGATTGAAGCATTAGCGGAACCATCTTTATTCAGGGTCGATTGAATAAACGTGATGAATTATGCACACATAATGCTCGAAGGCTTTTAATGCAGCTAGGACATATGTATGTACGGTTGGAATAGCTAGCTCAGTACGTTGATAGACAGTCTCTCTAGCCGCTGATGGTCGGAAAGCCTCTTTTTCCTTTTCCCCCTTGGAATGTTGGACAACAATCGACAAAAACTGACAGTGAAACGATCGGGTATTGTAGCGTACTGAGTGTAGACAGTAAACAGGCATTGTTACCATAGAACACATTGTTGGTCAGGCGTTCGACTCCTTTTGCGTCACAGACCGACCGTAATGGTAGGACTACCACATCAAGCTCGCTCTTTCACCCTGAATGCAAGCAGCATGCACATCGATGAGAGGAGGCAAACGAACGAGGAATCGCACGTTGAGCCTCCGGGCTGTACGATGACGATGTCGAGGAACGAGAAGAGAGAAGAGAGAGAGAGAGAGAGGGAGGTTAGTAGTGAGAGGATTCCACAGTTAGACGCGACCACCAAAGCGACAATTCTGTACCGAGCACCTATACCCTTCTTTCAATGGTAGCTATCTATACGTGCATATACTTAAAAAAAAATATATATATATATGTATATCTATATACGAATGTATGCGGTACTCTACGACCAACTTTCTTTTTCCTCTTGAGCCTCTGTATATGTGCACAGGAAAAGCTCGGGACACACGGGTACCTCCGGTGGAACGCACTTGCGCGTATTGCCCGGCTCTTTTTACTCTTCATAGTACGCAGCACACTGCAAGGGCTCTTCGTCCTTTGACCCGAATAATAACTCCGGTGCTCTGCCTTTTATACTCTCACAAAGACCTCTACCAGCGAGAGAAAAGGAGTTAGAGAAAGAGAGAGAAAAGAGCTCGCTCTCGCGACAGCTCGAGGAAAAAAGAAAAGCAGAATATATACGTCCGCCCGACGCTTTTACCATTGAAGAATATTTTTCTGAGGACTTGCTGCAGAGGTTGGGCCAAAAAGAGCCTTAAGAGAAGAAAAAGTTGCGATTCACTTCTACAAGAACGTCAGAGACAAAGATTCATGAACCCTCTATATACATATGTTTTTTTCATTTACACATATTTCATATATATATGTTTTCACTTTAGTGTAAATGCTGACGTTGGATAAATTTTCCACCAATGTGTATTATATTATATACCTGACTTCTTTTAGCCCTATCCTTCTTCTTGTCTGTTCAACAATTATTTTTTTTTTTTTTTAATTACAACGGTCGTTAAATGTATCTCAACGTAATATCGCTTAATACCGACTCCAACTCTATGCATGAATGCCTTTGAATGTTTCCTTCGGTCTATGTTACTTTTTTTTTTCCTTTTTTTTTTCATCATACACATTGATGCAACTGAAAAGAGAACTTGTTCTCGAGCACGTACATCGTGAATATTGCACGAGAAAGGACGACCTGCGGATAACAATGAAACGCAAACACATTAATGGCCACGTTGAATACATCGACATCTTGTACGTTTCCTCTACTCTTCTCTACCGCATATTTATCGCCCTCGTTCACAAAACTTTTCTATTATGTTGTACTATCCGGAACTATCGTCACAATAACCGTTTCTCTATCTTCTCTAAATAATTGTGAATATTCATATAACCTTGATGCAAACATTCATCAAGCGTAGATTTAAGTCAACTCAATTTCATTTCAAATTGAACAAATTATTTTGGTCAATGAAACTTTTGATTCGAATCACAAATTCATTTTCTCTAGACTCAATAAGATAAACGAACTGATGATTAGGACAGTCTCGAATCTTCGTGATCCGCATACGTTCTCGGTATACATAAGTATTTTTGCGCAACTTCAGTCGAATACCAAATGTATCGGGATAGCGAAAGGACACTGCAAAAAAATCACTAAATACAGTTGGTTTGTTCTACGAATTCTCTTGGGTTTCAATGCAAGCTTGCTCAAGCACGAGCATCAGAGGCGCTTAGGTCGGTACCTCCTTGGCTGCGATGCTATGGGCCAGTCAGCCTGCAGCTGCAGTGTCAGGTTCGCACCATGAGAACCGTTCCCAGAAGGCACTCGAAGCCACTAACCGCACAAGCATCATAGAAAGGCTGTTCGTTTCTTTAATTCAGTTATAAAAAAAAAGTGTTATTTTCAATGTTTCATGGAGTAGTTCCTGTTTTGGAGAATTTCAGTAGAATAAAACGCAAAAGTTGTGTTCATGATGAGATGAAAATGGCAAATCATTCTGGTCACACATTTGTCAGCTCGATATCTTGGTTCGTCGGTTGATTACCTCATCAGCTCATCATTCTCACTGTTAAAGTTTCATATGATTGTTATGAATATCACAATCGCATTAACAACGATTTTTTTGCCGGGGGTGAAGCAGGGGAAACAGTTAGTGGTATACATAAAATTAGTCGCAGACGATGCAAAAGAGGTACTCCAGAATATAATGAAAGCCGAAGCTTGCACATTCGTTCAAGCTATATTTTTCTGAATTTAATCGAGCCTTTCTCATCCGGCATGATGAATCAGACTTCCGCTCTTTCACCCTTCGTGGGTCCCTAGAACTAAGGGACCCAAATCAAAGACCGAACGATCTTGGCCGAACAACTTCCATTCGGGAACAACAATATCATCTTGTCGACTTTGAAAAAGTGCTTCACACGTGGAACACTTTTGCGAGACCCTTTAAAACATCGATAAAAGGACAATAAGGTACTTCATTTGTGCTAAGGGAATTGAAATGCTTTAGCATTTATCACTTTGCTCGGTTCTCACAGCATAGCCAGACTGAAGGTTCCAATCTTTCTCGAAAAATTCTTTCATTTGTGACCTAACAGTCTTGCTATGAAATTCTATTGCGTCGAACATATTGGATGAGAATGAGCAGCATCACTTGAAGTTCACATAAAGATTTTAATGCTTTTGAAGTTTCTATCTACTTAATGACTTTATGTAAAGTCAAGACCTAATTTTGATCACTCAGAACTACTGTTTCGGGAGAGTAAAATGTACTTGTCTCAACGTTTTTTTTTTACAGCATTATGTGCGATATTTTTTCATAAGGCGTATTTGTCCTACTTAGCATCAGCCATCGACCCTTCGAGCTAGCCTAGGCGATCGAAATGGGCTTGAAAGCCCTCGAGACCTCGGCATTCATATCTCAACACTGAGTCTGTGAAAAAACATTGAAGAGGGTGAAGAATGGTATAAAAGTAACGGATAATCAAAACATTTGACGAAATCATGTTGCATTTTGCGGGGAGAGACGCGGAGAATAACCATTCGTTATGCCGGGACACAATAAAGAGGACAATGGCAGTGATGTTTGGTGTGTAATAGGTTCAGATACGAAGCACACGTTTATGATCTATTATGGGAAAGCGGAAACGCATGTTTTACCCCAGTTTTTCCCGTTTAGTGGCATTTAGTGCGCTCCGCTGAGTCGTATGATATTTATTTTTATCAGTTGTGTGTGTGCGCCCTTGCTGAGCTGCCACCACTCCGTGATTCGAGGTTCTATCACGGGGCATATAATAGGCTCGACGACGCCATTTATCATCCAACTGAGCTCTCTACTTCGGAGTTGAACGTCTCTCTGTATCCACTCTATGCCTGTTAACGCGGACGTTATGCCATTATACAACCTATTGTCCGTTCAATATGCCTGTAGAACTATCTTTGCCGTCTATGAACAACCATTGTATAATAAACTATACTCGAAAATTAATCCACCGAATCCAGAATCAGCTTTCACGTTTCCGTTGTGATGCCAAAGCATGTGCCGTAGGGGTAAAACGCAATTTGATTTCGTTTCACTATGCCCACATATGATGGTTCATTTGGAACATCAAATCGGTCTAATTCTCTCGACGGTTTCATATTGATACTAGAAATCCTTATATTATGTCATGCTCATCTATTCGTCGCAGTCAGACTACGACCCTTACAATTTTCAGGATGCCAGGATGACATTGAATAACCGACAACTGGCGTTCATCGATCGAGCCGGGCATGGGTCAAGGTTCGTTTAAACTCAAGCCGCGTTTCCGATCAGGCTTCTAAACAGTAGCAGAATATTGTTAATCACCGTTTGTCATACGTTGGGTTGACCCTGCTCAAGTGATCTAGCCCACGATGAAATTCAGTAGTAAAATGCAATGCAGTTCAATGCTGAACAGGCATTAGCTTCAGAGATGTCAAATGGTCATCGGTGCCCATCTTAAGAATCAGGGAATTCCTGATGCTGGTCATCTCTGCTCAACACGAACAACGGAGAAACGTTTTCTTTCTCCTTTCAAGTTTCAACGAAGTGGAAAGATCGGACGACCTTTTTGAAAGGGTCTGCTTTAAAAACTGCTCCATTGTATATTTTTTTAAACTTTCCCTTGCATCTGCCTTAGTATGTAAACTCTTTATAGTATGCTGCCCTAGAATGGGAAATATCTTGCTGCCACAGCTTTTACTGGCAATACGTCGTGCTAAAATATTCCGATTGGCGAGAAATCATTATTAATTTTCCGATGTTTCATAACAAAAACGATTCAATGCTATTTTGCTGAAAATGTTAGAGCGTGTATTAACAGTTCTTTACCATCTGCTGCTGTCCGCGACATCATTCTAGATCGTCTCACATGTCTTATCATAACAAATCATTTTTGAGACAAGACGTTCTCGATTATGTTAGAAAAAAAAAACTGTTCAAACACATCAGGAAATGATGCCTCGGTCTCAGGCGTTTTACCTCTCACGATGTTTACTTCATAAAAATAAAAATAATATCCAAGCGAGAGATGAATACAGAAATTGTAGAGTCGAAAAAAAAATGTCATTTATTGCATTGCAACCTATCCTTAGTGTAATAGCACACGGTTCTTTATATTAAAATATGAAAAAGCGAGGGAAGAGGGGAGAAGAGTTCCCTCGCGAGCAAGTCCAAGTAGTAAATATGTGTCATGTGCTGGTGTGGAATCCAAAGTTGGTATTACAGTTTACCGCCTACCATGGAACGAAGCGATGAAAGAACTCCGAGTGTCGTATAACGCGATTATTGACGTACACCTGGTATACACTTGGGTGTACCGATGTATTCACAGTTTAGAACGTAGTTTAACAATAGGACGAAACCGAGGCACGACATTATTTTGCGCTGTATCAATAGCGTGAAAAATAGTGCGTTGTACATAACAGTCGTATGACAATAGGTTAATGGTTCTCGCTACAAATATGGCTCTTTCTCTCTCTCTCTCTCTCTCTCTCTCTCTCTCTCTCTCTCTCTCATGCTCTCCCGTTCTTTAACACTGTAAACACACGATGAGGCAAGCAGAGGGAATTGTGTATTTTTCTACTGTCACATGACTCGGATCACGCATGGCATCGCTAAAACCATTGGTTTGAATTTCTCTTTTATTCATAACAATATAATACCCAATTGTTATCAAACATCGTGGGAACGCGTATTCGATAATAATGAACGATTCGGTTTTCAAAATGAGTCTGTGCATGCGCATGTGTGTATGTATGTATGTGTGTGTATGTGTGTTTCGCATTCGCGATTTATATTTTACCATTATCGCGTTGTGTCGTACGCGAGATATTCCCATTTGTTTCGCGTACTAATTATTGAGTTACTGCTTTTGTTCAAAAATCCTCTTCACAATACAGCATGAATCAATATTATATAACCATCAAAATTTCAATTTCCAGGAATTTTAATAAAGCATACGAAGAATCCTGGACAGTTTTGGAATTTTATAGATATTCATCTTCTAATAATAATAATAATAATAGTTCTTAAAATGTCAAATGGAATATTGAAATGTAAAACAATCACTTGATAATAACTCTGTTTTTTTTCTTTGATTCGAACCAATTTATTTATTTCCGTATAAATGGTCTATTCAATATGAATTGCATCAAATTTTCGTTGTTGTTCAATTGTTTCTATCGATTCTGTAAAAGCAAAAATATGCCAAACATTTTTTCACTGTACTGTGGCCTCTATAAATAATCGGAAGTAATAGAACAATCGCGCGAGTACAATGAGAGTCAACGGTACGATTGCGATTCTATGAAAATTCGTTTGCAGTAACGACCGTTTGGTCATGCATTTATTTCGATCTCCGATTTTCTTCCATTTTTTTTTTTTTTTGGTTCAAACACGCTGTTCGAATGTTTAAACACTGAAAAACCGACTCGACTGTCTGTGTTGCACGTGCGTGCATCCGTTAATTGGATTAATTCTGGATTTCTCTATGCATTCGGTATTACTCTATAAATTTAATTGACACAGTCGGTTAGAAATCGTTTTTTGTTTTTTTTTAAAAAGAAATTCCTCCCTTAAAGAACCGCGGACTCGCGCATCCATTGATATGCGATTGGCCAGTTAAAACTAAACGAAAAAAATATAGTCGCCTAAATCAACCAGGGTTTCCTTAGTTTTCCTTCCCGATTGTACTTTCGTACCAATCAAAGTGCTTCAAGAAAGAATTGCTGCGAGCAAGATCCGGGGCGGGGGGGGGGGAGGGAGATCCTATCAGAACAGGAACGGGTACAATGAAGTAATAAAAAAATACACTGATGGGATGGGGCTTAAAAAAATCGCAAAGGACGAATGAAAAAATTTGTTGAACATATTTTTTGTTAATAAATTTTGGGTATGATAATTATTGACCTCCAGTTTTTAGGATGCTTTGGAAAAGAAGAATTTCTTGGATCATTGAATACCGAAATCCTGACCGAATTCGATTTTTCGCAAAAAGTTTTTCAAATTATTTCTCCTGTTTTTTGTTTTAATTTACGGTCACCGCATTTAGTAAAATCGTGTTTATTACGCTTTTTTTTTTATTTCAATAAAATTATTCACGCTTGAAAAAATATTTGTTAAACTCTGCTCAGATCCTCAGATTAATGAATAATCTTACCTGGTTTATCCTATAGTCTTTTACTACGAAGACAAAAGTTGTATGGAAGTTCAAATCTGTTTTGCAATGAATAACTCAGTGACACAATATGCTTTTCAAAATATTCTGATCTTACTGAAATATTATCACAACTTGCTCGCTACGTTCAACAGAGATACCTCAATAGTACAAAGCAATCTTAATAGTCTAAGAGCTAGCCACGGAAAAAGAGTTGCAATTTATAGAGCAATGAAACTCCTCGAATCAGTGTGCCATACCATCGTTATTAATTGTTCTGGGAGCCTGGCAGCTGTTCATCGGTGGGAATGAGCGTGGTATGGCCGCAACAGGGTTACAAAATCAATCGAAGGTGTTCAACTTATAGAGCACTGATTTTTGGTGTGGTACAACTAACTATGTTTCTAATTATAATACAATAAAGCCAGGCGTTTTGGTCAGGGGAAAAGTAGCGCCAGGTGACGTTCAAGGTGCGTAAAAAAGTGACGAAGTCGTTTCATTCATAGAGGGCTGCAACAAAACTCTTTCTTCACATTTAACCTTTAAAAACGTGTGTGCAAAAAGACAGGCAAAAATATTTAGCTGAACACCCCGCCAGGCTCCGACAAAAGTGACGAAGTCGTCTAGGCCAAGCTAGATAAATTTTTCCATGACATAAGTGTTATCGGAAAACCGGCTGGGCCATTGTTTGGAGAATAGCTCTATATAATCTAGTAACATGTTTTTCATTCCAAATTTTAACCAACAGCTTTGTTATTAACAATTTCATGCGAAAAATCGCTGTTTTTTTGGTTTTTTGTTTATAGAATGAAAACTATTACGCTAATCGTGATGGTATCAATAGAGAAATTGTAGAAAATAAAAATACAAAGAAAATGAGCGGTCAAACGACTCAATCGGATCGTTAGTTTAGGAGAAAATCGAAAAAATCGGCAAAAAAAACCGTTTTTTCAAAAATTCATAACTCGGTCATTTTTTGAATTGTAGCGTAAATCCTCCGGCCAGTACTAGTTATTAATGTAAACTTCATGTGTGCGAAGAGCAGGCACTGTCCGATGCATAGTTTTCAATCTGTGGCCATTTCAATTTTTTACTATGCAATTTTCCGGCAGGCATGAATGCGACGGCTATTATGCGATTTGAATTTAATAAAACGATTTCGAAAGTAGAAGTCGCATACTTCGAATCTTTTATCTTGGTTTTGCGTGAAAACGCCGAAAAACATGTTAGAAATAGAGCTGAATATGACGAAAAACGGCCGAGCGCGCGAGAGAGTGGGGGAGAGCAACGGGCCTGGAGAAACGAGTATATATAGCACCACTTTCGCGCCGCGCGTATTTCATGATCTTTTCGTTCGAATATCTCAGCAACAATATGTGTAATAAATATTACGATTTTTTGTACATCCCATCCATACTGATTTTCCTCCTAAAAAAATTCATCAAAAGTAACCATAATGTTTCTATGAAGATACAACAAAATATAGCGAAAAAAGTGGAATTTATGCCCTTCTATTTGTTTTTTTTAGCGATTTGATCGAAAAATCGTGTTTGTCGTGTTTGATAGAAGAAATACCCCGGAATTAAAAAAAAAATGTGTTCTGATATTCTTATTTGTTGCTGAGTTATTCGATAGACGACTTGGTCACTTTTTTACGCACTTTGAACGTCACCTGGCGCTACTTTTCCCCTGACCAAAACGCCTGGCTTTATTGTATTATAATTAGAAACATAGTTAGTTGTACCACACCAAAAATCAGTGCTCTATAAGTTGAACACCTTCGATTGATTTTGTAACCCTGTTGCGGCCATACCACGCTCATTCCCACCGATGAACAGTGGCCAGGCTCCCGAATCAATTAAAAACGATGGTATGGCACACTGATTAGAGGAGTTTCATTGCTCTATAAATTGCAACTCTTTTTCCGTGGCTAGCTCTCCGTCTATAATATTTCACGAAACCGTGGATGCATGAACGTGAAAACAATACGCAAAAAGATATTTATTGCTCAAATCTCTTTGAAGACAACGTGATTCGTTTCGGAATAAAGAAATATTTTTAAAAAAGGATTCATTTCAAAAGCATTCACTTTGTATGTTGTAGATTTTGTGTATTTATGAAAAGGTCTTTTTTGAGGTACGCCAATTTCACTGGCCATCGAAAACGATCAAGGATTAATGATAATGATAATTTTAAGAAATTAAAATAATTTGTAAATTAATAAACACGTTCGACTTGTAAATTATTTAAAACCGAATCAAATTTTCTTCGTACAATATAAATAATTATAAAATATATTTCAAGAGTGTCTTCGAACGGAGTAAATCTTTTCCAATGTAATAAACTTCGTTATGGAGTCGTTTAAAGGATTTAATTAATTTGTAGGAGATAAGGAATGTTCAATAAAATATATAAAAATAACAACGAACGAAAATAAATTTTAAAAAACGACTTTCTGATACTAGAATAAATAATAATTCGTTTATTTTTATAAGTACATGTACTTAAGGCAAAGAAATTTTTTTTTTCAAGCCGACAAGAAATTTTCAGGTGCATACTCACTTGAGAAAATGGATAAACGATTGTTCGAAAAAAATTTCACATTCGTTAGCTGACTGGACAAACACACTCGATAAAAAATGAACTTGTAAGGAGGCTCGGTCAGTTAACTCTTGAGTCGGTTCTCACAAGCGGCCAGACACGTCGATAGCAAATTATGTGAATAGAAACACCTCGTAGGAGCGTGGCACTGCAGAACGAGAAAGAATGAGAGAGAAAGAAGAGTTGAGAAGAAGAAGAAGAAAAAAAAGGAGATGTGTTGGAGGCGTTTTACTAGCCAATTTATTCTTTGGCCCACTCGGAGCAGGTAAAAATGTGGGCAAAAAAATAAATATAAAATGTAACCGTATACCTACAGCTCACAATAGACCGAATTAACAGGAGTCAGACTGTGTTTCCTATTGAGCATTTCGGCTTTGACTTGCCATCTTTTCTTTTTCTTTCTCTCTTATAATACCTTTAAAAAGTTAACCCGGAGCTCACATCCGACAGATAAGTAACAATGCCAAGGCAAGTGGAAGAATAAAATTTAATGCTTCAATATAATACATAATACGTTTGATTAGCATTGCTTCTTTCATTACCTGTCAAAATTCAACCAACTAACTTTCACTACTTTTTTTTTTTAAACTACTTCTTTCTTCATTCTACGCCAGTCAACTGCATCGTTTCCTACTATTGTGTACCGAAAAGAGTCATACATCCATTTCACCGCACGTTGGGGGAAAAAAAAAAAAAAAAAAAATTAATATTAAAGAAAAAAAAACAACTTGGAAGGAATAATTCGTAGTTGAAAATCCATTGAACGACCTGGACGGAAATGATAAATGTGCACATATTCACCGAAACCTCTTTTTAGAACATTCTCGTTTGTACTCCGATCCGACGATGAATACGTTTAAGCATTCTTTCATATTTTTGTTTCACACTGCTTTCAACGCCTGTTTTAGGAATCGTCTTTTTATCCTCCAAATATTCTTTTTCATTCCACAATCTTTTGCTCTCAGCATTGAGTACATAATAACTAGTTTTTTTTTTTCTTTTTTTTCTTGAAAAATACTTAAACAAGTCCATCGTGTTTAGAAATCTGACCAATTTCATTTTGTACTCAACAAAGCTTCGGTAAATAAGAATTTCGATCACCATGAAAAAATCATACGCAAATTATTCAATTTTACTAGTTTAGTTAGTTGAATCATACAATTGCTGGATTAAAAATAGTACCTCGGAACTTGAGCTCGTAAATAAAAAAGATCATAAAGCGCTAGTATAATTTTAATGGTAAATAGGACGCAACAGAATGTTATTAACCGTTTTAGAAAGGTTATTCTTCGGTCGAACGAAAAATAATCTTCTTGGCGCAAAGTGGTAGGATTTTTTGTTCTCAATCACGCCGAAATACCTATACGGACACGCTTAATTCGATTCAGATGGTGGATTTTAAAAATTGCAAATGTGCGGGGATCCAGGGTGCTACCAAACAACTGAAACGTTATTTTATTCAAATGAATCTTGGTTCTCAACCTCTCCATACTAGCATGATACTCATTTCATGATGCTTCGAAATGTTTCTTTTTGTATAGTGTTGAGTTTCGATGGATTTTTATCCAAAAATTACGACGTGTTTCGCAGTAATTTCTCACAATCGAGCGTATTGAATATATTTTATTTGAAATCGAGAGTTAATTTTATAAAGTTATTGAAGCTTCTGGATGCCCTGAAAGTTGGCATACTCAACTTTTTCATTAAACACTTTGATTCTGTTATTAAAAACTCTAAAGAAATTCTCTGTTCTTTTCAAACTGCTCTAACGAAGGAACGAGTCTAGTAAAAAATCTGAGTGCAAAGGAAAATTAAACTTTTTTCTCTCCTCTCCGTTTGTCCCGATATCGCAAGTCAATACAGTCTCGAGATATCGCTATTTCGTCGATTTGAATCAAACGTCCAGATGATCAAAGTGAATAAACTGACAAGAAATTACTTTTGATAAAAGTTCAAGTTTGAGAGAAAATAAAATAGAAAATCTTGTTAACAGTTCAAAATATCGATATTGGAAAATAATGTAAAAGTTGAGTTTTACAAATAATCATTTCAAGGATAAACAGTTGAAAAAAAAATCTTGTAAAATTTTCATATTATTCTTCGAAATAGATTCACCAATATTATAGTTGTCTTTTTATTTTTGTTGCTAAAGGCTCTAGCTTTTTTCGTATTAGTCAAGCGGATTTTTCGAAGGGGTATCAAAATATTCTAAGACCTTGCGCCGGACGTGAGAGGGTCACGTGCCTCAAAACCATCAATTCCTATCCCCTTTTGAAGCAACGACGATCCTAAAGTTCTCCAGGGATGAATCACTTTTAAATGGTGTGACGCGTTATAGACCCTTAAATGGCAAGAGTGACACGCGTCTCCCAATCATCTTTTCCCTATCTCAATTCGAATTTGAAGAAATGGCTATGCTTTTAGAACGATTAAATGCAAAAACGGATGGTATTGCGGCTACCTACGATGCCGTTGATTGAATGGAACCCAGCAGTTAAGCTTGAAAATGGATGGCTACGATCGCGATAGGGCTCATGCAATTCTACGAAGATCTGTTAGTATCCAGCTCGTAAAGTAAAGATGTAACGAACCGTCAAATACTCTAATTTACGAATAAATAAAAAAATAAAAAAGGTTGACTTTATTTTATTTTGATACGCAAGAATTTCAAAAATTACTTCCAAGTACCGATCAAACGGTGCAAAGTAACGTCCCGTGATCGATTCTGCATTTTTATTTTTATCAAAAACTCTCGAATCTGTTGTCCATGTGTCATCAAAAAAAAAGCGTGGCTTGGTACAGTGAGAAAATAAATTTGTTGATTCAACAAATAATTTTGTTGGATCAACCAATCGTGGTGAACAAATAAAATTTGTTGATTCAACAAAACTTTTTTTGATTCAACGATGTTTTAGTCGTAGTGAGAAATAGTTATTTGAGCCAACGAATAAAGTGTTTGAATCAACCAAATTTTTTTTCGGGTCAACAAATTTCATTTTGTTCGTCAGGATTTGCTGAGCCTACAAAAATTTTGTTGAATCGGCAAATCTCTTTTCTCAGGGATACATAGCTCAGGCGATGTGGTAAGTCAAGCCCGAGATATTACCGTCTGACAAATCTTGTCGCAGATATCCGATGCCAAAGTGTATTCGGAATGAGGAGTGGCACGAGATGACACCCTCGAGGGTCTTACAGCGACATGAAAATTCTTGTGCAATCCTATTGCCCCCTGGCAATGAGATCGAATCGTAAAAGCCCGACGAGGTGATAGTTACAGAGAAAGGTTGAAAATAGAAATAAAACTGGAAAGAGACTTTAAAGAGTTCAATGATGATCGGCTTACAGAATCGGAATCTTTAGAAAGGATTGAACAGAATTTCCTGCTGGTCTATTTCCATTGACTCAAAAATCAGAGGAATTTCCAAGGATTCTCGAAAGTAATTCTAGAAATGTTAGGAGCCGAAAAAGCACATTTTTCATACATTGATTCGTTGTTACGAAACAACGGACGCGTAGAAAATTGTCGTCGTTTTGAAAGGTTAGAATTGTCGTCCTAAAGAATAGGTGCTACGGCTGAGGAGGTTGGGAAGGTTCTGCGAAGGTCCAAACGGCTCGAGTCACGCGACCTTCCGATGAAAAACAGACAAGACGAAAAGGACTCAGGAGCGGAGGTCATCGGCGAGACTGGAAGTGTGTGCTGGCTATATCTATAAATGCATAAGGTGAACTCAAGCGATTGGATGCAAGACCAGAGGAAAAAGGGAAAGGAATAAAGTGAAGTAGACGCGCTGGCTACCCTCATTCGAGGAATGCAGCTCTACGATATTGAGGATTCTCCGCACAGACACCAATGCCAGCATGTCCATGTGTGTCGAGTGAAAGTGACCAACAGGTTCGTAGGGACCGATTTGAACTGCATATCCACAAACTATCGCCATTCAACGGCTCCCATAAACTTGAGTGTGAACTTAAGATGGGTTTCCAGCATATAAACATTTCACTAATCGTTCATGATCATTTTTCTATTTGACCCTTGGAGAAAAGGTCTGAATTCGTACGAGAAACTGCAAATCGTTTCCATAGCTCTTCTTTGGTCATGACAAATTGACGTTTTAAATAAAGATTACTTGAAAAGCATCCCAATCTTCGAAAAATTAGAATTTTTCTATCGCACGGATATGAATCGTTAAGAATACTTGACTTTTTATATTTTCCGAGAAACTATAAATCCACTGAATGAAAGATATGATAGTTCTACGTGCACTGAGAAAATTAATTTGTTGATTCAACCAAATGAACAAAATTAAATTTGTTGATTGAGAAGTGAGGGCTACTTGCAACGCCGAAAAAAACGCTTTTTTTAGACATTTTTTCCAAACAGGTTTTACCATTTAGTAAAAAATGTTTTCCCATATGAATAATCAACATTTCTAGTAGCTACAGTAAAATTTTCATTGAAAAACAATGATAAATAAGCGACATGCAGTCAGTCTGTGACGGGCCCAAAAAAAGGTGTTTCGTGGTTATCACCGCTGCTAATCACTAGATCATCTGAAACCAAAAAAATTAAAGGGGATCATCAGTAAATTACATCGGGCAATGAAAATTTCGTATTTTTACTGAATAGGGGATGTTCAAAGTCAAAACTTGTTTTTCGACCAAAAATTCACTTATATTTTCAGTTATGAAAAAAAAACTATTCACCGCCGATAAAAATCCTCAGAAGAGGATAAAGAAATTCAGATTACTCGCCACGATTTGTTGATCTATGAAAAATTTTGTTCAATCAACAAATTTTTTTTTCTGACTGTATATAGAAATATTTCCAAAATGAAAATTATGATCTATTGAGGATTTGTTTCAATTGAATTTTGCAAAAATATTCAACGATATGAGAACAACAGAACGAGGTATAAGTAACGTGTGGAGAGCGGGGTATCCAAGCACGTATGAGGTACGGCAGAGGAAATCTATTCGGTACAGCGGGAGGTCTCTCGACCAGGTGTACAAATGGGTGTGAATAGAAGCCACAGCTAATTTACATACCGAAACTGCTCGTGGGCCTCGTCCAATCTGGCATTCTCCGTATAACACGCGGTGGATGACAGTGCTGCATTATCCTTGGAGCTACACACACGAATGTGCACCAACACGAATACACACAGACACGTACACCCATGCTCAATTACTCAGGCTCGGCTGTCGCTAAAGATATTCCAAAAAATCTTTCAACTTTCCCCCCCCCCCCCCCTGACTCTTTGCGGTTTCTTCGAACGATTGGCTGTCGGTTAGAGGCATTCTTTTCTGTCGACTTAAAGGATGATACTAGTTTGCGAGTTTCGATAGAGTCGTAATCTCTTAAAAATACAAGCTATTTTTTACTCGCCTGTCATACAAAATCACTTTTTTTTTTTTTTTATAAAAAAAAACAGTAATGAATTATTATTCCAATGCTGAAATTTCGATTTAAAAAACTTGCTACTCTTTAAGGGTATGAATCGATCACTCAAAGTACCTTCAATTTTCGAAGTTCAAACTTTTCGACACGGTTTGGCGGATTACGAAAAAGAGGTCTCAGAGATTTCCACGTAGGACGATCGTAAAAATGGGTCGAAACTTTTTCTTCTTGATCGGAGAAAAATTTTACTAATAATATATGCAGATATCTCTCTCTCCCACTCACGATGACCGGATACCAACTGGACCCTTGAGAGAGATCTTACTCAGTGCGACGGCCACTAAAATTGCTAATTTTCATTCGAACCACTTCTACTTATGATCTATCGACGATCGATCAATCTTCATTCATTCCCTCATCATTCAATGATTCTCATCTTCGACGATTCAATGATTTCTTCTTCGTAAAAAGGCTGAAGAAACGATCCGAACACATTGAAATTTGTTCAGCGAGTTCATAGAATAAGTCTAAATTTTTAAATAAGGCAGAAACAAAAATTCCACGAGTTCCTTGGGCAGAACTGGACTTTGTCGCCGAAATTCTAAAAAACCAAAAATGTTTGCTCAATTCCAGAGTTTCCAGGACTTTAAACCATTTCGGTTATTAACGCGAAAAAAATTTTCACCGATTTCTAAGGAATGATCTTGACCAATTTAGTTTCAAAAGTTTTTTTTCGCTTTTTCAACTTTTATACATGCAATACGTAAAAGAGAAAAACGATAAGCGAAGGGGGTTTAAAAATGCAATGAAGTTTATACGGAAAGCAAGGGGATTGTATATTCGTTGCCGACGTTACGCGATAATCCGTCGAGTCGCGCAGACTGAAGGTGTACAAACGCGCTCACGCGTTTCCCTCCGAGTTCGTCGAAGCCTCGAAAGTAGCGCGTTGTTTCACGCGTTCAAACGAAACAGCCTCAAAGGGTGATCAACGGGAGCGGGACCAAAAAGAATAAAGGAAACCCAGAGAGCGTTATTAGGTGTCGCACGTCAGTGAAAATCAGAGAATAGTTTGAAAGGAGTTGGCGGCGTTGCTGCAACGCATGGGGGTTTACTCGTATGAAACGGGTATAAGATTCAAAGAGGGCGAATCGGTCGAATCACGTGTTTGAATCACGTGGTAACTCAAAGCATCCTGTGTCTTGCTCAAATACCTGATGCCTGTAAAGAAAATGAAACGCTAATTAAAGAGTCGCAGAAAATCCATCATTATTCAAAATTATACATACCAAATGTGTTGTTGATCGAATACAGTATTAACTCTCGGGGACAGCAGGCACCTGGGGAACACTCGAGTCGTAAAAATTAAGTGCGTTATGTGGAGGAGTCTGAGGCAAAATAAGGAGACGAAGGGCTTTGGACGCTGCTCTTTGGCGAGTCAACATTTATACACAAAAATTTGCTCATAATATCAATCGATAGTTCACCAGCAGCGATGGGTGTGCACTCGGTGTATGACTTCGGTGATCTCCTGAGTTAAAATCAGCCTCTTGTGGGGCGAATACTTGGATGGATGACCGTTTAGCCATGCACTCTGGCTCGCGCATCAATAACTGAGCGGAAGTCAGTTTTTCTGAGATTCTGAAGGCTTCGATCAGCTGGAACTCACAAGGAAAGTCTTTCCGCTGACGCCCTTCGATTTCGATGAAATTTAAATATGTTATTCTACATCAAAATCTAAGAGACACGTATTTTTTTTTATCGGCGGAAAAACGTTTCTAGGGGGTGAAATCATCCCTTAAAGTTGAGACCTCCGAGGGGTAGTTTTCAGGTTTCACCTATTTTCACTCGAGATAATCGAATGCACCCAAATGGATAATTTACTTAATGATAAACGATGAAAATTGCAACTGGTTTCATATCGGGGGGTTGCATAGAAAAAAAGTTATAGGGGTTGAAATTCACAAAATCGTTGTAACAAAAAAACTATTGCACCTATCTCGATGGATTCAATTGCACTTTGAAGAGAGCTAAAAAATAGTAGATACGGATTTTTTCGTTTTTCTTGCAAATCAAGTTAAGGGGGTGAACTACCCCTATATATGTCTACATTAAATCTCAATAAAACGGAAGTATTTATTTTTTTTTCTTATTTCCTCTCCTTGTGATACGTGTTTTCTTAAAATTCTCAACATCTACATATCAACCGATGGATAGATTTTTCTCGAAATTACAATTTCATAACTGGTGAAAGTGATAGATCCAAAAGTATGCGTCCAATCTTAATGGTTTATTTTTTATTTGAAGGCATTTTGAGACTCTCCTAGTTATACTTTGAAGATTCCATTTGAAATTTATATAAACAATGGATTTGACCTAATTGAGCAAGGAAAATTGGAAAAAATCGAATTTTTTCGTTGAAATCTCTACCACTCTATCATTTTTTTATTTTTTGTAACCTTTTACGGTATTCATACGCATCACACTCATAGTTTGAAAGAATTCCCTCATTTATTTTTTTCCGCAAAAATTACAGATTGCATAACTTTTACAAATAACAATTTTTTTTATTAGTTAATAATGAATAAACCACAAAATGAATTTAAAAAATATGCATTTCTCATATTTTTCACAAAAATTTCGTATATACTGACATATTTTCATAGTTATCATATCTCTCTCTTTACTTTACGGTGTTATCTGGGAGTCACCTCTGTTCAGTCTGTGACTCGCTTCCAAAATGAGATTTGAAATACGACGCAGAAGCAATGATAAAACTGCGATCGCGGAATATATTTACCACAGTCGGCTATTTTTCTTTTACACGGAAGAAGTCACTTACGATTCGAGACTATTTAAAACGGAATTGCAAATATTAATCAAAATGAAGATAAATCCTTTGAACGTTATTAGAATGCTTCTTGCAACTTTCGAAGTTATGCGTTTGCCGGAGTCACCAGTAAATAACGATGAGATACAGTTGAAAGAAAACTTTGAAAATATTTTGTCGACTGCAATGAACGAATACAGTGGTTTCGAAATTGTGGAAGAAAATTCTTTGCATTTTGAAGAACCGTTTAAGGATTGGGAAATGGAGGTTGTGGAAGATAAAGAATGGGCAGACAGCCAGCATGAACCAGAACTTCTGCCTGATACATGCACTCGTGATAACGAAGACTTATCTTACGAGTACAAATTAAGGGCCGTTGAGTATTGGCGCAGCGGGAAGAAAGGAAATTTAGGTTTGAGCAGTGTTAAACAAAAGTTCAAAAGAGTGCAATCTATACGACAGTTGCAGCGGTGGGCCCACAATTTGAACAAGGGGGGGACATACAAAGAAAAATTAGCACAAATTTGTGGTTACACTTTGGAAAATTTCAAAGCTGCTGTGGATGCTGGTTTAATAGTGCACGATGCCGATTTAAAAAAATGGGCCTTACATGCTCAAAAAGAAATAGGGCATACTGATTTTCGTTTCAAAGCATCTCGTACGTGGATAAACTCATTCAAAGCAGCTCATCGTATCGTATCGAGAAAAATTAATAAATTCATTACATCCAAAACAATTGAAGATGGAAAAGTCTTGGAACAACAAATTCAAAAATTTGTCTATGACGTAAAGCAAAATATTAGAACGTACGGATTGTCAAATATATTTAACGCAGATCAGAGTGGCTTCCAACTTGAAATGCATTCCGGAAGAACTTTAGCAGTCGAAGGAGAAAAGCAAGTACAATGTCTTGTACAATCTGTCTCTTCTACGACCCACAGTTACACTATTCAGCCGACTATATCAGCTGATGGTAAGCTGCTATCTCCTCTATTTTTGGTTTTAAAAGAACCAACTGGCAAGATTGGTCCAATAGTGGAAAAGACGCTTTTCAGACCGGATAATGTGTACATTGGAGTATCCAAGTCTGGGAAGCTTACTTCAGGTATAAATTACACCCACTGTTTTTGTATAGACAGTTTTTCGAATGATAAAAAAACGTTTTTCTATTTTCAGATCATTTTAAAATTTGGTTGCAGCATGTATTTTTCCCGAACATTGGTCCAAAATCTTTATTACTGATTGATTCTTGGACTGGACACTGTCCCCAAGCTGTACTTGATGTGAAACCTTCAGATAGAGATGTCAAAGTAATGATTATACCTAAAGGAACTACCGGAAAAATTCAACCCCTCGATGTTTTTGGATTCCGAGTATGGAAAAATTTTGTTAGACATTTTTCTGATCATTGTCTTTTAATGAATTATGATATTGATTTGCATTTGAGAAACAATGTCATAAAGCTGCAGTCACTCGTTCATAACCAACTGTCGTCACCGCGTTATATCGATCTTTTCAAATATTCTTGGTACAAAAGTGGTTACATAGAAGAAAAACCAGCGAATTTTGAAAATCCTGTACATTTTGCATTTGGAGATTCCTGCAACTCACATTGTGAAGTTCCAGGATGTGAAAATATTGCTATTGTTCGCTGCTCCTGGTGTAAAAAGTCGCTATGTTTTAAACATTTTTTCGATGACTATCATTACTGCAGTACTTACAACGGCTAGTAGAGCCTGCGATTATATATTCGCTTCTATTTATTGCTATAGTGATTATTTTGTTAGACTGTTTACCTATCACCAATAAAAGATAAAAGCATATTACACGTTTTTGTTTTTTTTTTAGTTGACTACACAGTTTTTCTATGCGACATCCAGAAACTTGGTCTTATCTCCCGAAACGAATATGTTTAAGCGCTTATCGTATGCCTATATTATCTCATTGCCAAATATAAATCAATCAGAATTATCGATAAGTCAGATATGAATACTTTTGCATCGAAAGATCGATCTATACATAAGTTGGCTTCTGGATAAAACCGTTCATTAAATGATATATACATGGTACGGTTGTTGTAAATTTGAAGAAAACACGTATCACGAGGAGAGGAAATAAGAAAAAAAAATAAATACTTCCGTTTTATTGAGATTTAATGTAGACATATATAGGGGTAGTTCACCCCCTTAACTTGATTTGCAAGAAAAATGAAAAAATCCGTATCTACTATTTTTTAGCTCTCTTCAAAGTGCAATTGAATCCATCGAGATAGGTGCAATAGTTTTTTTGTTACAACGATTTTGTGAATTTCAACCCCTATAACTTTTTTTCTATGCAACCCCCCGATATGAAACCAGTTGCAATTTTCATCGTTTATCATTAAGTAAATTATCCATTTGGGTGCATTCGATTATCTCGAGTGAAAATAGGTGAAACCTGAAAACTACCCCTCGGAGGTCTCAACTTTAAGGGATGATTTCACCCCCTAGAAACGTTTTTCCGCCGATAAAAAAAAATACGTGTCTCTTAGATTTTGATGTAGAATAACATATTTAAATTTCATCGAAATCGAAGGGCGTCAGCGGAAAGACTTTCCTTGTCAGTAAAAATATAGTTGCCGGCTAGGTTTTCCACAGTTTCCTTTGGCCCTCGAGCAAACGCGATACTGTTATGTATTAAGAAACTCAAAAATCTAAAGCGTATACCCAAGAACAATGAGAATAAAACTGAAACTAAAATATCGTATTCCCATAATCCTGGTAGACGTTTGAAGCCACAGAACAGAGCTTGTTACGAGCCGACATCTCGACTGATTTTGTTGGGAAAAAAAAAACAGGACCAAATATACAGCATCGCACTAGAGCGCGGATCAAACAAAAAAGAAATCGAACCAAAAACAAATAAATTGAAGCGTTTATGATTTTTCATCCGTCTGAAAGTGAGCGGTTACGCTGAATTGGTCAGAAAGCCACGACGATGCCCTAATATTTCACACGATCGTCCACGAATATGACCTAATGGTGTTTCGAACAGCTCTAACGTATCAATTCCCCCAGGTATATACCGAAAAAAAAAAATATATATATATATATATACATATAGCCCGAGAGTGAGAAAAATGTTTCTGTCGAGCTGTTGAGAAGTCCAAAAGTCAACTGTAATTTAGACCCAAGAAAGCACTAAAGAGGTATTGCTTACAAATAGATCCATAAAGTCCGGTTTCCGACAGAGTTCGAGCTTATCGTACATTGTGAAGGGGCCCCTTGGAGAATGAAGTTTGGGTTGGACGTGTTGTTAAATAAAATTAATATCGTCAATGGGAAAATAAAAGGTTCAAATTTTTCTGAATATTCTAAATAAAATGATCTTCAACACTGCGCGAAAGGGGAGGGTGAGAGGAGGAGGGGGGGGGGGAGGGGAGAGAGAGAGAGGAGGGATTCTGGTCAATAATTCTTCCGTCCGTTTAACAAGGGTAAGCCAATAATGAAATAACGGGGCGAGTATTGTTGTTTTATTGACCAAGTGAAAAAGTCACATGACTCGTCGCAACGCAACGAAACTATATAATGGAATGAGAAATATAGGTATATAGCTTTGGGTGTACCTCTTACGTCTCTTTGCTCTCTGTATAGCTAGCTCTCTTTCTCTTTTTAATACATTCGCGTTTGAGAGCTAGAGCTTCGCGATCGTTCGAACATAAACTCTTTCATCGCGGTGATCTCGGAGAGTCGAGTGGGTACAGCTCAAGAGCTCGACTCACGGTGAACGGCGTGCCACGACGGGAAAACAATGACCGACGATTAATTATTATACCGATCGTAAGAGATTGACTGCGCGGCAAAGTGCACACTCGACTCTTAAAGCGCCCCCCCCCCTCTCCCCCTCTCACTCCTTCGTTCCAACCCTTCATCCTCCCGAATAGACTGCAGCTCACTGGCAAACGGTACGACTTTATACCTTGTACTTGCACGTTTTCTAGCAGGATGTAAGGATAAAAAAGGGTTCTTCGTGTGTACGAGAGAGTAAGAGCTTGAGCGTATGCGTGGCGTTAAGGGACCATATATATATATATATCGGTGCAAGATCGATCCAACTGATCCTCGATTCTTGGTTTATCCTTCTCTTGATTATGTTGCCTCTTACACACGTTACGAGAACCCACTGTTGCCCGGTCTTAAGAATAATATATCCTTCTGGCATGAATTATGAGAAACTGGTGCACCCACAGAATTCAATAGAAATGCGTCCCTCCGGTGAGTATATATATATATATATATATATATATATACGTGCGCAGATGTTATTTCCATACGAGGGGAAGTAGCTATGCTGGCCTACTACATCCGTGTATATCTATATGTATGCGTTACACATCTATTCATGTCAGGCATTCAATTTCGCACAATCAGATCATGCGTATTTCGCATTTATTTTTTCCGTTTTCTTTTTTTTTTTTTCTTTCTTTTTTCTCCCTCTTCGATCTTTACTTACTCGAGAAGTTGTGTCTGTTTGTTCGATGAGAAAATCTTTTTAAAACGCCTCCGTTTCCGTTGACAAACTTTGCCAAGTTTACCATATCCGGATCGTGGTAATCATAGCAGTGCCCCGAACTTGACAACTCACAGATCGAATGAGCATTCGATACAACCGACTTACAACGATTGTATTGGGCAAACGATGCTGCTTGCGGATAAAACTGCTTTTATTCGAACTCTGATTCGGATAGATACGCCCGAGGATGAACTTTCATCAAGGTTCGCAACGATGGAGATGTTAACATCTCAATGCCGCTTCATAAAATCATGGCTTGTTACAATTAGACGCCAAATGGTCATGCGCTTGATAATATATTCGGAAAATTATTGAAAATACATTTTTTTATTATTGAAAATAATTGAAACATCATTTTTATGCTTGAAAAATCATTGTTTATCATTAAAAATAAATGAAAAATCGTTTATATTTTTGAAAAATCATTTTTATGCTTGAAAAATCGTAAATTACGACTGCAAATGATTAAAAAATCATTTTTTATTATTGTAAATGATGGAAAAATCATTTATGATTGAAAAATCATTTTATATGATTGAGAATGATTGTGAAATCATTTTTTTGTCATTGAAAATATTTGAAAAATCATTCGATGCGATTGAAAATGATTGAAAAATGATTCTTAACCCACTTGGTACATCATTAGCCAAGATATTTTCAGGACAAAATTCATAATTTCGCGATTGATCCAAATTTCAACGATGACAAGATATTTGACAGTAGCACGAAAATCCCAAGTATGAACGGAATGGATGAGAATTGTGTCGGAGGAATGTAGAAAAAGGGTTGTTGAGACTAGTTATACCGGGATTAAGTTCCGAGCGAGGGACCAATATGAAAGCACCGAAGATGGCTCTGGGTCACATTCCAGAATGGGCGGGTTGCTCCAAGGCCAAACCTAATGAAGTTGTACGGAGAGGTTAGCGGCGATCGAAGCACTATTCTTGCTGACAGAATGAAATTATTTAGATTCCTCTCCGGGTCCGGTCCTAAACGTTAACCCATGTGCATGCATTCAAGTCCCCGTAAAAGTGTTTGTGCGTGTGTGTCTGTGTGGGTGTGTGCAAACCTTCGAACGTAAGTCGATGCGGACACTTGGATCTGAGAAAAGCCGCCTGGACGAAAGATGCGTGTGTTGAGCGAGCTCATCTTGAATGAAAACTCATTTCGCGTAATGAATTTAATGAGAAGGTGCCAAAAAGAGTTGGGAGCTCGGAGGAGTCGAGGCAAGAGTTTGTTAGGCGTCCTTATTCCTCGTTTATCAAAGCCTCACGTCTCTCCCGTCTCTCGCAACTACCGAGTCACCGCGAGAAACCACCGTGACTCTCGGGCTCCTCTGTGAAATTGCTCCTACTCACCACTATACGCCCTGCCACCGTATATAACGACTCTCCAGAGATGAGAAACAATGCGGCGCACTTCTCGAGTGGATAATGCCAGAGAAAAGTGTTAGTTTGTTGTGTTGAGAGGCGTGTATAAGCCGGTAATCGTCGTGTTCTCTCGCTAAACCGCCCCTCCCGTTGTATAATGTTATTTATTCTTTTTTCGTGAAAGGTGTCAACTCATAATTTTTCAATTCTTCATCTCTTTAGCAGCGTCCTTTTTTCATCAAAATGCTGTTAGTTTCACGTCGCGCCACGATTACTGCCTACGAGTGCTACATCTGTCGTCAAATAATGGTACTTGCGAGGAGGATTGTATATTGGTGTCCGAAAGTCCGAAATACGAAAAAAAAAAAATATCGAAAAAGAAACAAGCAAGTGTCAAATCCGAGGTACAGGAATTCCGGATTTACTAAGTAGATAATAATAAATAATCGGATTTTGGATGAAAAGATTGAGCTCATTGATGAAGGGACGAATCTTTGTTGATCTACGGATGTCAACAGTCGATGAGCTTGGCACTTGTTCGATGTGAAGCGTCGTCAGCGTCAGACCAAAGGTCGGTTCACATAACCTAGATTTTGACAGTTACTGCCGAGAGCTCTCAGATTCGACGTAAATTTGGGACTTGAATTTTCCAGATTATCTTAAGGGAGTTCATCTGGTAATCGAATTAACAAACAGATATTGATTAAAAAATTTGAATACAGTTATCAATATCAACTAGATCACCTGTCAAAATTTCAGGTCCTTAGAATACTTTGTTTGAGAGAAATGAATAAAAACAGATTTCCCAATTTAACACGGTTCCTTTTATGCGTTTCTGTGGTTTTCCCGTCTGTAAACATGAAATTCGCAAGCATTGACAAACAGTTTCGTACGAAACTTTTATAAATGCTTAAAAAATATCTAAAAAATCTTTTTACCACTTCACAAAATCCATTCGATACTTATGAGGTTCGGAATAAATTAATTTGTCTCGAAGAAGGAGGTTAAACTTTGGAGGTTAAACACACTAAACATACTGAGCCGACTACGCTAGTCGTGACAGTTTTGGGTTTTGACTTGCTCGGTACCAGATGAACTCCCTTAAAACATGAATTTTTCGATATTAGTGATGAAAAATAGCGGTATAGATATTCAGCACGTCCCCGTGGTTACTAGTTTAAAAAAGAAAACGAAAAAAAAAAAAAAAAAAACATTGGAATTCAGAGATTTGCTACAAAGCGTGTGCTAGACAATGCGGAGAGAACATGGCTCTGATTCAAAGCCATTTTGAAACGGTGGTCGCGGTGAAATACAATACGAATGACGTTCCCAAGGGTCAGTGCTTATTATTGCTCTCTCCCGCGTAAACGCATGTGTATGCGTGTGTTCGTCTTACCGTCATATATACCGAGAGCTACTAGACTGCCGGGCGTGCCGCCGGAGCGATCTCGAAAACGTTGCGATAGCCCCTACAGCGCGTGAAACGAGACGGGTATAAGGTGCAACAGTTTTCAATGGCTAACAATGGCTCTAGGTGTGAACAGCAAATATCTCAAATTCCAAATGGTTCGTGATTGTTGCAGCTGCTGGCTGTCCACAAAGAGAGCGAACGCACCAAAATCCCTAGGAGGCTAGTTTTTTTATTTTATTTTTTTATTTTTTTTTCTCGTACGATCGAAGCGACAAAGCAGTGCTCGGCAAATGCCTCAATGGTGAACGTGCCCATTTTTATACATACATGTGTACATCTCATTGTGAGAAATAAATACCCTTTTGTACGTGTTTAGCTGCGCCCCGAATCTAAGGATACAAAACTCCGTTATATTTGTTATATTTGCTCGTTGGCACAACACCCATTTCGACGTATGAATCAAAATGAGACATTTTTATAGGTTAACTTCGCATCAACGAGTTTTAGCATTGAATGCTCTTACAATACAACATCTCAATAAGTATCCCGGTCTCTATTTACCTCGCTTTAAGCTCGATTAACCTTTCATGCAACTCCCTGTGCATTCATCAAATCGATCTCCTTAGGGTCTTTGTGACGCATGATTAAATAAATTAACAGCAAGTGGCAGTACCGAAATCGATCCTCTTGGACGAGAAGAGCTCGTGTCTTCAGTTTTTCCGACAGTCATTTCTTTCCCTGCCATTTTTTTTTTTTTTTACCACTCAGGCTCACAAATGACGTTAGAAATATTCAAGGATCGAAGAAATGTGGAGTTTCGACAGTTTTACCATGGTAACAGGCCCAAAAACACATATTTCCTTGAATTATTTCGAAGTACAGTGCGACCCCGATTTTCTACCACTTTGGGAGAGGACTGGTGAAGGATCGGAATCCAGGTAGGGGTGAGAGCATGCGCGTAGCGGAAACGCTTTGTGGCTGAAAAGAAATAAACGAACTAACACTTGAAAAACAAACGCACTCAAAGGTTCAATGAGTTTAATAAGGCGGTTTCCAATTTCAGAACTTCTCGTTTCAAGAAACCCGTGTATTTTTGTTTTTACTCGGCGGAAACGTTATTGGGATTAACTTTTTCGCGTAATTTAGGCTCTTTGCTTCGACATTTTAGGTTATGTTAGATGCACCATGCGTATACCGCAACTTTCGATAAATACTGAAATAAAATTTTCAAATAAATAGAATAAATGATAGTTCAACGTGGAGAATATGGCAATTAGTGGGATCTTACAAGTGGGAATATCGAATGAAAGCGTTCACATCAATTCGAAGGATAATACTTATCGTTTATTCTTTTCATGATTTTTTTGTTGTTTTTGTTTTTTTTTTTCTTACTTACGTTACAATATTTATAGATTATTTTTATTTAGCTCGTATAATATAATATTCGAATAATCGTAAGAGTGTCTATGCATTATGTGTGAAAGTGTAAGACTTTGTTTTGCAATTCACGTAGATCCGACGCGTTCATCAACGTGTCGTAAGAAGATAAATACAAAGGTTACAAGTTGTACAAGTGGTCGATCGACGATCATAAAAGAGCCTTATTTTCAAATAGATGAAAAAAAAAAAACAAAAAGAAATTTTAAAAAAATATTAAATAACGGTCAATAGCTCGTGGAGATCGATCGCGTCCGTACGGACTAGGGGCCCTACGTAGATAAATAACGTAATAACTGATTTATTAAACAAGACAATAGAATTCGGAAATAACAATCGCGCGTGAGCTAATATTTTTATTACTTTTTTTTTTCAAAATTACGAGAAAAAAAAAGCGTGTTACACGGACCAACGAAGAAAACGAAGGGTAACCCACCTTTGTAACCGATAAATTCGTAGAACCGAGAGTTTTGTATCGTAAAAATAAATGCAAACGAGTGCGTATACCATTGGACTAAAAAAAAAAAAAAAAAAAAAAAAAAATCACCGATGAATCTCGATTCGACGAATATATTAAGTTATTTTTTCTCATTTCTCTTTTTTTCTTTTTTTTTTAATTATCAACAACCGCAAATAAATACTTGGACCGTCAAGTCGGTTTTAATCGCATTTAGCGTTGAAACCTTGCAACCAAACATCGAGACTGAACATCGTACATATAAACAACAAAACAAAAATTTTTCATTAAATTTTCATTTTTTTTTCATATTTTTTTTTTTTTTTATGTCATATACAGCCAGTTTACTTAACGTTATTGACATAAATCATTATTTTTTCTTTTTTCTATCTTCGTGACGTTCAGCACGAACCCTCATGACACGAGACTGCAACGTTCACAGTGTCAAATATCATATATTTTTGTTTGTTTCATTCTTTTTATTTTTTTAATTATTATTTTTTTTTTTCTCTTCAATGCATCGACATTCAAAGGGTTCGAAGGGCTGCGTGATTTTTCATTCATCGAGTCATTTTTAGGCCGTTTGCCCAAGTACCGGAACAGTTACAGGTTAACGAAGTGCAATCTATTTACAGTAATGCCGCTATACGAGAGCGTAATCGCGCCTCTGTGTGTGTGTGTGCGTGTGTATGTATGTGTCTGTGTGTCTGTGTGTGGGATCACGCAACGAAATAACGAAAGAGGAAAAATTAAATGATTAATAAAAAGAATTGGAAGATAATCCGTTGCCGTCGACGATGAATCATGATCGCTCGGAATCTGTCGGATGCGATAAGTTCGACAAGAAAAATCGTTGCACTGCAACAATCACGAGATTCTCTCCACCAACTATATATATATATATATAATAATATATATTTATTTATGTTCGTGTCTGCGTGTGCGGCTACGTGTGTGTGTGTGTGTGTGTGTGTGTGTATCAGCACGTGCGCGCGCCCGTGCCTGTTTTTATATGTATATATATATGCATGCCTATATGTACATGGGATATTTACATTTATATAATCCTTCGTTCGGATTTTGAAAAAAAAAAATAAAAAATAAAAATAAAAATAAATGGCTCGTTGAATCACCATTTCTCGATACATACGACACAAGATTGAGATACGATTAGCAAAGTCACGGTACCAAACACGTATATTTATGTGGGATATTGCGCCCGTGAGTTTGAGCATATGCGCGCCGATGTATTATCATCCGGACTCGAGGTATTTCAATGCTCGAATGCAATATTTATTTAGCTCAATACGCGTATCCTCTATTCCGTACGTGCTCGTCTCGCTCTGCGTATCAATAGCTTTTTCTCTCACGCATGTGCAGTTTGTTTCTTGTGTACGTCGCGTGAACCTCGCCCTTCTCACCGTTATTGATATAATCGACGCTAAGCCTTAGAAATATCGAAAATCGCATAAATACCAAATCCATTTGGTTATTACACGAATATAGCTATGAGTATGGGGAAAACAAAAACAAAGAAGAAGAAAAAAAACAATAACAATCGCTCGAACAGAGATTATTTACACAGGCCAGCGTGGTGAAAACCTCGGGACTCATATTTTTTTTTTTTATTGCTGCATCGTCAAAAAAATTCACTCATCATTCGTGTCGAACTTATCTTTTTTATCACGTACAAAATTTCAAATAAAATTCTTTCTGAAGAAACAAAAAACAGATCTGAGCGATACGATGGCGTATCGCTGTCGAAAATTAAAGTGCTATCGTATCGAGAAAATATATAAAAAGAAAAAAAAAAAGGTCTCGTTTGGCAAAAGCCCGAAATGAGCCGCGAATAGACAGTGGAATTTGATACGTGGAGAATGTAGTAAATACGAGTGACGAATGTATAGTATATTAATCAGGGATCTTATCGAAAAATCGTTGATCGCAAGAGTTTGGAATGTTGTGATGAGAATTTGGAGCGTTGTTAAGTGACAGGAGATGTTGGATGCGAGCCTAGCAACATGTAAACACAGCTCGAATATATATTTACACGGAATAATGAAATGCCGAGAGAAATAGAGAGAGAAAGTAATTTGACTGGGGCGTGTTATATCGATACCGATCGACACGAGGTATGCGAAGCAGACGTAGAAGATAAACGCTTAGCGCGCTCTGTGCGATAATCGAAACTCGTGAAACGCGTTCGACGGTATGTTTTAACTCGGACATGGGAATAATGAGGATTTATAATCTACGCGTAGCTTCCGTATTCTCGAGGGGTTGTCGTTGACTTAAGATCGATAAGTCGAGGATCGATAATCGGCGAATATCGATCGGAGCTAAGATCTGTCGGGTCAGAAGATAACGGTTAGAGGTCGTCGGAACTCGTTACCGGGTGTCGGGGCAGGTTGAAAGCTGCTGTACTGTCCGGATTGAGGGGCGAATAGTCCACCGGTTTGTACGGAGTCGTGATAATAAGTGGGTACTCGGGGAGCACCGGGGCTAGCGGCGGAGGTCGAGGTCGAGCTTGCGCTCGATGAGCCATGCTGTTCCGTTCGATCGGTGTGTTGTTGCTTCATTGCATCCGGTGAATCGGCAGCGGGAGATCTCGCTGATCCGATCGGACTCGATTCCTCGTACAATTTGTTCGGCTCGTAACTAGGCCGATTGTATTCCGCGTTACTCTGCTTCTGATCCATGTACAGCTTCGATTGTTCGAAATAAGCTTTCGCCGAATCGAAATAATTGCGATCGAGATATGGCTTCGGCGTTGAATCTAGGTACTTTGGATCCGAATACATGCTCATCGCTAATGTACTCGGTGGCATGTATGCCGGTCTGTATTTATCAGCTTCTATCGAATACTTCATCGCGTCCATAGAACTTACTACCTGTAACAAATAAAATTAGATCCATGGTCAGCCAATCGGTGAGATCAAAAAATAAAAAAATAAAACATTCGTTTCAAGGAGGTTTCGGTACAAAAGGCAAAATGTTAAGAAATTAATGAAATTTGGTGATAATGTTCTTCAACATCGAGTACGAAAACACAAATTTTTTCAAAATTTTCTTCTGCTTAGTTATCGAGTAATTATGCATTAAAGCAGATTTCTTATGCCCGAAGTGTATACCTATATATATGGAAACGCTATGCTTATGAGTCATCGAGCTCACGTGACCAACTCAAAATCGACGGTGGCGCCTCTCATAGTGAAATATATCTATATATAGTATAAATATAGTCGCTGGCACACGTCAGACGCCTCGTGTGTATTTTACCGGATTTTTCCCTGAGTTTTTATTGAAATGGCGATAAATAAATTTCGTAATGTGCAAAGAAGTGGCGTGAATCCGGCTCTGGTCTCTTCAGTTGTGGCAAATGTGTGTACAATTTGTAATAAAATAATTATTGTGACTGGCGAAAAAGCTGTCATGGCGCGAGTAAAGCGCCTTGTATTTTTGTTAATTTATTGTGTTGATAAGAGATATCTGATCTCCGAAAAGGGAGCACAGCCGGAACCGGGTAATTAAACCGGATTTTTTGATATTTTTTACATTCGCGTAATCATAAAATTCGCGACGAAATCCGGTAGAATAGAATTTTAGTTTGCTTTTTTGGCACCTGGCGCTGCGTATGCCATCCCTCGATGACTCTTATACACGCAAACTTTAGTCTTCAATTACTCGATAACTGTGTAGAAGAAAAATCTGAAAAAATTTGTATCGTCAAATTTGGCACTAAGGAATATGTTCACCAAATTTTATAAAATTCTTATCTTTTTGAAATTTTCTGTGTTTTTAACATGCTTTAGCATGGCAACATTGTATCGCTTGTACCGAAACTCCTTAATATTATCGAAGCTACGGAATTCACGCTTTAAATAAAATCGTGTTTTATTTTTATTTTTCGATTCGGCGACACATATATATCCTTCGTAGCTATATATGAATGAGTCTACTTAATCGCTCGAGGCAGATATCCGACTTCTGAAAGGCACACGGGGGTCAGTAGATAGTCGCACAAACTGATCGAATATTCGCAGAGGGCCAAAAACCAAAAAAAAAAAAAAAAAAAAAAAAAAAACAGCAACGATGATGGTAAAAGCTGTTGGGTCGAGAGAGCGTTGGTGTGAGTCAACGAGTTGGACACACCGAAGAATTCTTTTATCGGGTCTGACAAAGCCCACCAATAATCATAAATTCGGACGCGAACAGTGTGGAGCTCGCACCTTCGAGAGAGAAAGAAAAAGGGAGATAGAGAGAGAGAGAGAGAGAGAGAGAGAGAGAGAACGAGAAGAAAAAAAATGATAATAATAATAAAACAACAAAAAGACGCGAACCATATTCCTAATTCTATAATTCGTAGAGACCGCGCGCGCGCCCGCGCGCGAGAGAGAGTTCTTTGTCGGATCGTTAAGCTGCTTTGTCCACGTTCTGTGATTTACGCTAGTCTTCTTATATGGGCTCTTTCACTCGACGTTTTGCTTCTTCCATAACACGGCCATTGATTATTTGCTGGGACACGAATGTGTTGGAGCTAGCAGCTTCGAGCCCTCGTGACGAGACACTTTGCATCAAGAATTCCATTTTGTCTTTCACAATACGGCGAAACTACCGGTCTGGTAACTTCTCTCTTGCTCGAATCTACAACTCCCCCCCCCCCTCCCCCCTCGAGCTTAATTGTATACTTACAAAATACTGCAATGATCTTTTTTATTTGTCCCAATGAAAATATTATATCGACAACCTGCTATCTCGAATTATTTCTCACGCAATATTTTTCGATCGCCTCTAAATTCTTTACTAGTATCGACGTTTTTCATATTTTTATCACAAAGTACCACTTTCATGGCGCACCGATCAGATTTTCGATTCACTAGAAATTAAATATTCGTCGCGAACACTCGAAGATTTCTTTCTTTTCGAACCGAAAACGTAAGAACAAAACTTTCCGAGAACAACACACTGTACACGTTTAGTCCGAAACACTTGTCCGATATGCCCCTCCCCCTGCTCTGAATCCATCGTTACTTTGTTCATGATTTTAGTGTTATTCTTTCGGATAGTCAGGTTAGGTGTCCATGCGTTGGAGAATGTAGATGTTTTGTTAGCTACCTGTAAGACACGTATAAAAAAAATATAAAAAAAACACGCAGATTCCGATCGAGGTAGACAAAACGACACGAACTGGAACGTTTCGAAACGAATGCAAACGAACTGACACGAGACCTCGAACCCGTTTCTTCTGTCTTCTCCTTTCGACACTGTTATTCCCCCCGTATTGGGGCGTTCAAAGTTTGAGGTTAGAATTTCAACGTTTTCATATACCCCAGCAGTGTCGCCGCGATCGAAGTGAACTCGTAATAAAATTCATGAAAATGAAAATGGATGAAAGGAGAAAAAACTTCGAAATATACGGATGTAAATTCAACTGTAAATGACACGATGATTCGTCTTGTAAAATTATTGGTTCTTTCGAATCGCTGTTAACACGACATAACCACAAAAATTTTGTCGATCTTCGGGAACTGTTTACAAGGTATGTGTTTGTGTGTGTGTTTTTGTATATGTATAATAAATGCACGAGCGTGCTCGGACAACGGACTCTTGTTTTACGGAGTGAAAGAGGAGCCATTTAGGAAATAACGCGATACAGAGAGCAAAATGCATTCTCCACGGTCGGCGACACACGCGGCAACTTGTGTGGAATATGTACGTGCTCTGTGAATGGAAGGCGCATATACCACAGCCATACCCATATAGTATACAGGAGGCGAACACAATGAGAGCTCGGTACGATCTCATTGTTGTCTTGACAGCGACACCGCGCGGCACGTTAATTAAGTTTTGTTTCGGAAACCGATAATGTTATTTCTATACATTTGTATAGAAATTTTTTTCAAAAATGTTTTTTTTCCTCTCTTTCTCCTTGTTTCTTTTTTTTTTTTTTTTTTCTTCTTCTTCATCACTAATAGACCGAATTGTTTGTCGCGACGTGTCCGAAAAGTTCGTTCCTGAATACCAATCAGGTGTGTGCTTGCTACGATTCTAACTATTCTCGAAATGAAATTGCGAATATGAATTTCTCTTCCAGGCAGTCGGACTACTTTTATCCAACATTCTACATCGTTCGGTCACTTGAAACTTTTCGTATTACATTTTTTATCATACGAATGTGTCTCGCGCTCAATTTTTTTTTCGTTACTGAACCATTCGAACGTGAAACGTTGCATGAAGGAAATAAATGTTTTTGTTAAATCGATGATTTCGGTGAATATTTTGAATATCAACGGTCCACATAGGTCCACCGATAATCGAGGCATTCCACGTCATCACACTCTGCCCTTGATCCCAATCGTTTTTCCTTTCCCTGAAATTTTCTTCTCGAGTTTTACTCCCTCAAATAATATTTTATCTCTTTTCTGTCTCTTGAGAACTATAATTTTTTTCATGAAAACGTCGTTTTCAGCAGTTTCGAAAACGTTTAAACGTCGATAGTTTCTGCACCGATTGAAGCATCGGCGAATGTCAATTTTTCGTTGTTTCGTTATGAAGCGTCAAAAAAAATTTGGAAAATATCATCAATGATCGTTATTACTGAATATCTTTTTTTCTTTCAAAATAAAAACTATTCTTTCAGACATTTCAAAAGAATAGTTTCCATAGAATTACCAGACATTTTTTTTTATTCCTGTAAATGAGACAAATGTTTGTATCACTACAGAACTGTGTTGAAGAAATAAAGAATATTTAGTGGTAATTCTTACGTCTCCCACAAAATTGTATGTGACAAGAGAACAAAAGTGTTTAATTAAGTTTATTTAATCTGAAAAACGACGAACAAATTTCGAAATTAAAAACTGATTGATCACGACGTTTCGAAAACCTCATTCGTTCCTATATTTTTTCCTCCATTACGTAATCGACGAGATATCCATAGAGAAGTAATAATTTCCGATTCCATCGTCTCATTATTTTGAGGTGGGAGGATCCGGGGGGCCCGTTTTGTGAAATTTATTTGACGAAATATAATGTTTGACAGAAAAATTCGCCTCTGCATTGATCAGGACATTTTTGTTTTTTTTTTTTTGTTTCAGATGGTCCAAGCTCTTCTGACGTTATTCCTCGATCGATCTGTTCGATTATTGGACGGCAAAGTATTTTATTTGAATATACAACGAACACGGAATGTGCTCGATACGCTGAAATACTATACATATACATATATATATATATATGTATACACGATTGTGTAGTAGCAACCGTGGAGGAAATACTTCCTGGATGACGCGGATTATAAATACATGGTTGCTATTTTAGGATTCTCAAACACAACAATGGAACAATCACCGACTGTTTCCTGATTGCGCCCTTTTGTCGTGCGTGTGAAAACTATTGGGACTGACGTTTGTGCTTGACATGGGTCTCACTATCGCGCTCCCCTTTTGGACAACTTGTCAGGCCGTTATAACCCAACTTGCTCGGTGCGCTCTTCGAGCTGTACGGAACTTCGAGGCGGTTCTTTCGAAGTAAACAATCGGCCATGTGGAAAGTGAAGAAAGAATGAAATAAAGAGGAAGGAAAAAAACAAATCTAAAGGTCACAGGAGAATCTTGACGAGCGTAGCAAATTCCAAAAAAAAAATAATAATAATAATAACAAATTCAGGGTGCAAAAAAGAAATAACAATTTGTTTGAGTAACTGATTTTTTGTGTTCTTTGGAAGATTCCAGTTCGATCGAATATCCAAAATCTCAAATCGTCACTCGAAGCTGACTGATCTTTTAAGAAGCTTTTTTTTTTTCAGGTATTTCATATGAAATTATTGATTTCGGTGATCGGACGAGAACCGGTGCTTTCAGCGTGGTATGCTCGTTGGCTAATATCAAATGATTAACGATATTAAATAGATTTTTTTGTAAATCTAATATAACATCAATTTAATTATGACGTGCAGCCAATCAGGTATGTATAATCGAGCACTTTGGGCAGGCAGTGATTTTGGTTTTTTTTTATCAGAGGTGTGGACCGTGAGCTTTTGAAACTTATGGAGGCTCACAGTCAGAGATGCTGTCCTCCATTCGTCGTATTCAGACCAAGAGTTCACTCACTATTTTTTTCATAGTCCCAAATAGAGGGGGGGGGGAGGGGATTCTTTGGTCGAAGTAATATTTACATGCAACATGTGTACGAGGACATAGAGCCGAGTTTCTTTTTTTTTTTCTTCTTTTTTCTCGAAGAAGCTCAACATGCCTGAATCCTTTAATGAACAAAGCAGCTTGCTTCGTTGGCTTCTTCTCTTGGGTCGCGTACAGTAATATTCGCGTATTCGTTTTCTCGAAAATGTTTCATAGAGACGTGTGAGAGAGAGAGAGAGCCGAAGGGTCGACGGCTAGTTTTATTTATATATATATATATATATAGCGAAGAAAATGAGAGGGGTTAGAGAAAAGGGAAACTTTTGAATCGAGGATGAAAGAGAAACTCACCTGGCCAGGTGTCCCGAGACCGGCGGACATTGATTGTTGGGCAGCGGCTGCAGCAGCCGCAGCCATACTGGCTGCCGAAATGGATCCATAAGCTGCTGCTGGTCCGTAGAACGATCCCATACCCCCTTGTGCCATGCCACCAGCCATGCCTGCAACAATAGAATTACCATTTTTTGTTTTTTTTTTCTCTATGTTTTTACCTTTGTTACTCCTTCGACATCGTAGCAATGTTTGAAATGCGGATTATCAGTATATGCGAGTAGGCGAGATTCGTGAGGGATTTAGAATCAAGTTTCGTACGACTGTTCCAATTCTATTCGAACGATTTACGACGTGCCTTGATCTTTTTTTTATAGCTAACGTAATTTCAAAACTTTTTATATTTCTGTGTGTTTCAGCTGGAGCCTTTGATCTCAGCCAAAAAAAAAGAATTTTTTAAACTTAAAATCCAGCGCTCATTTACTCTTCACTCAATTTTTTGTATTCCGGTCAAATGAAATTGGCTCCGACGAATTTTTTTTTGGAACTATTTGGTAAAACGACTTTTCGATAACGAAATATATTGATGAAAAAAAAAAACGAAAGCTCATTGCTGTTTACTCGGCAATATAGTTACAAGTACTGAGAAATATTACTCTTGGATGAAAATAAAAGAGAGGCTCGACGATCTGTCATTTATTGACTCACGAAGCAACGATAAATGTATATGTATATACACTTGATGTACGGAGTTACAATTTACTACGGGCAGTTTCTTTGTTTGTCCCCACACGATGTGTTCCGTTTAACTGCCTCGGCGTGTACCGAATGACTTATGATTATATCAATAAATTCGAGGAAACTATGGATTAACGATACTATTGTCAGATGCCTGATGAAGAAAAAAAAGAAAAAAGAAAAAAAAAAGAATGAGAAAGACAAATGAGGAATATCGATACATCCTTATCATTGATGGCCAGTTAAAAGCTTTATGAGCTAAAATATATATATGCTTTTCTCCAACGAACCCACTCGTTTCGAGAATATTTGCGAATACTCCAATCACATAAAACTACAATTCTAAGGAACCTCGTATCTTGGTATTACCGATTGGCCAATCAATTGAACGAAAAGCCTCCACACCTGTGAGGCTACAATACCATCATGACTAAACAATTATAAAGCTAATTTCGAAGCAACTTTCACAGCGAGAATCATTCCATCATCGTATGGCCGATTGAATTTCATTAATGATTCAATCAGTATCATGAAAGAAAAATTATTCAAGCTAATTGAATCTTGAACGAAGAATCATATAATTTTGTTTTATTTTTAATTCAATGAAATTGAGACCAAAAAAAATTTTTTTCTCTACATACGGAGCTCTCCACGCCAAATCGCCAAAAATTGAACCAGGATAAGGGATCAGGGATTCAAATTTTTCGTTTTTCAATTGACTTCTGTGGCTTCTGATTGATTTCATTCTCAGACATAAAGTTCGTTCAAAAAGCTTCTGAACGGTGAAGAGTGAGAAAGAATTTTTCATTGACAATGACAGAGGTAGAATCATAAAAACCGAACGAAAGATGCTGACGATCTTGAAGTACTTTGTTACTTTTCTAGAAACGGAGAATTCCGGGAAACTCAAGACAATCATCTTGCCAATTGAAATTCAAATTTCGAGAAAAAGATTTAATAAAAAGAGCAATCTGACACGCGAGAAGCTTGATCCAATTTATTCGGAGTACTCAACAGGTACAGCTTCCTGATTGGACCGTCGAGAGATTTAGTCACGCCGTTGATGAGGCCAAGTTCGAGCTTGATATCGATACCGTTGAGTCTTTAGAGTTTGCGTATAAGAGTTACGATAATTGTGTTGCGCCTCATTCGACGACTGTTTCACTTTATCAAATATGCAAAATTTGAAAATCCTAAAATCTTGAATTTCTGCAGTTTCGTACAAAAAAATATTTCGACTATTTTGCCCTATTTTTACTCTTCTGATTTCATGACGTAACTTCACGAAACAATCAAATTATTTCATTCATCAAAATCGAGACAATTTTCAAGAATTTCAATTTCAGTATGATTCACGGCTGGTCCGGAGCAGTAGGATTACTTTTCAAGAAAAATTTATTCAAAAATTCTACTTGGAATTATGATTTCGCAAAATGGCCGGAGTCCATCTGTTTCGATGCTAGAAACGAGTCCAGGAAAGAAACAGGTGGTAAGCAGATTCACGTTTTGCTTCGTGATGCCTGATTCTTGAGAAATGATTAATAAATTAATCATGAAAAATAGCAGGTGAGTTTGTAACAGGTAGAAAAATTGCTGTGGTTAAATTAGCTCGTGACCGGAGGCGTCACAGATTATTTTACCCTCGAGAATACTGATGGGAGAGCTTAAAGGATGAAACAGAAAAGTACATTTCAATGATCATCAAAGAATTTGTGCAAATTTTTTATTTTTTCATAACTGTTACTCAACTCCAAATCTGAACTGGAAAAAATGACAAATTTTGTAAAGAGTAAGCGAGATTTGATGAAGATAACCTTGAAAAATATTATCCGTTGAATTGAGTCGTTTTGAGAAAAAGATTAGAAGAATAATGTCGAGCCGAAAAAAAAAAACACTTGAGAAATCCTTTGGATGGCAAGTGCATTTAATTCGTGCCTGAAAACAGGCGTACAAAGTTTATTTATTTTTTTTTTTTTTTTTTCAATGAGGCACTTGGCTTTTTTAGCAGCGCTTTCTCTTGTCGTGGGATTTTTAAAAAATTCAGATTCAAATCAATCCTTGAGAGGGGGTGGGAGTCGAAAATATAAACGACTCAAAAATGAAAAGCACCCCATAAATACAAAAGAATCGCGGTGAAACAACTTGAAAATCTCACTTGAATGGAAATTCAAGGCCTGGGTGAATTCAGAAAAGAAATTAAGAAAAAAAAAAAAAAGAAAAAAAAACATAAATATCCGAGTGCAATCGATCTGTCGTAGAAACGAAATTTCAACCCCTTTATCCGACGCACTCGCGACGAAGCAAACATACGGGTTAAAAGAGAGAGAGAGAGTGAGTGAGAGAGCGAGAGCCCGAGCTTTCTCGAGTTCTGCTCTACACGATTTCCGGTTGCCCGAGGCCACTTGACGAGCTCCCCGAACAATGACAATAGAAGGCAAAATGCCGGTTCGCCATGAATAAGCGGAATAATGAAGTGTTTATTCTTCGAAAAGAACTTTTATCCTTTGTCTGATCTTTTCGCGGTTGTGGACCTATGAATATACAATTCACGGGACTATTATGGCGTGCAATACAGTTCATTATTGTCGACTGTGGTAGCGATTAATTTTCCATTCGACTCAATGAATTTTTAATTGTTTACTTTTAAGACCTATACAATTTCAAATTCGTCTCAGACTCGAACGATTTTTAAACGGGGTCAATAATTCGGTCGAAATTTTGAAAAAAACATCGCTCATAACATTTATCAACTCGCAAGATTTCTCAACGTTTAGCGAGCATTTTTTTTTTTTTTTACTCAGGCACCGGATTTTTCAATCATTCACAGATGAAGCTGAATTTCAACTAATTTTGACAGCTCGACTTCGGTCCAAATTGTTAATAATAAAATATTTATTTATTAGACTCAAAGATTTTAAAAGCTCAAGCAAATCGACGATTATTCGATGGGATAATGAATAATCAGTCAAAGATCGTTAGAGACTAAAATGCTGACGGAATTAAATTTTTAGCGAGCAAAATATGCACATATGAAGCTTCGCATAGCTTCAGCGTATATAAAAAAAACTCACCGACTCGAAGAGCATCCATAGAAACACTGGCATAGGGCATACTGTAAGAATAGCCTTCTTTTTTAAGTGACTTTGGCTTTCTCCTTGGTCTGTATTTGTAGTCGGGATGTTCTTTCATGTGCAAGTTTCTCAGCCTTTTTGCTTCGTCGATGTAAGGACGTTTTTCGTCATCCGGTAAAAGTTTCCACGCGGCTCCTGCAACAACGACAAACAATGGAAATTTGAATCATAATATACCCAAGCGAAGGTGTGTATTGAATTGAGAAAAATACCGATGTGTTCACAGGATCAGGGGGTTTCACCAGAAAACTTTTTTTTAACAACAAGCGAGTACAATCGTAAAGTTTTTTTTCTCTTTTTTTTCTTCAAATGTTCACCACTCGAAGATTTTTCAAAAAATGTTTTTATTCTCAATCGCACAACTTTTGACTTCATTCATACCGCCACCGGAGGCATAAGAATTTTTCTACTTTTTTACGATCATTTTGAAAAAATTGTCGAAACAATGCAAAAGCTTGTTGCTGAAAAGAGCATTTTTAGTGTAAATCTGTAAACGCCTCTCAAATTCGTAGCGCTCAGCAACGACGTTGCTGAGTGTCATTGTGACCATTATGGTGTTGCCACCTGATCGCAATGTTTTGCAGCAGCAGCATCACCCTTCCACCCAATATTCATATTGCCCCCAAGGGACAACGATATAGCTAATGGAATTACCGACTGAAATCGTAGTGGTTCAAATCCCCTTAGGCAAACCAAGTTCATTTTGTTATCTGAGTGGGAGGGGGGGGGGGGGGGGGGGGGGGGGGGGGGGGGAGGGGCAGCAGATTCAAATATTTTTATCTGTTTTCAGTCAAGACAGTTCTCGTCACATACGTGTTCATACTCGGATACATACACATAGAAAGTTAAGTCGATGTTGAAGCATAACTGAAACGTTGTACGTGTATAAAGTAAATGCTTTGGGTGCGCGTATAATACCCCTTCGTCACGTCCTCTTGGGCACCGTTGAACCTCGTTAGATTATAATTGGACGACGTCATGCTGCATAATGATAACGCGTTGAACGGGTGCGACGAGTTTTCACCTGCAGTAGTACACAATGGCAGGGTGCACGTGTGTCGACCAAATGAACAAAATTTATACTCACACAGATAGGCCTTTCAATCTTAATAATACACGATGCCATCGAGAGAGAAAAAAAAAACAAAACAAAGCAACACTTCCTCGTCAGGTTTGAGCAAAACATATCAATACAACATTCTCTTCCACTAAATTGTTCGCGTTAGTGGAGGAGATCAGCCCGACTGTAATCTAGTAGCAGAAAACACTCAGTTGCTTTTATTCGTCTTCGCTGTCAACGTTGATGTGGCATCCCAAAAATAATCATTGACAGGAATCTCTGAGGAGAGTCATTGAAGAACCTAATGAAGGCCTGCAAGGATCAAAATATGGATTGCTTACTGAAAACTTCTACTCCGTTGCAAGACCAGATTTGAAAAGAGGAATAAAAGAGCTGGCTTGTTTCATGAGAATAAACCCCGGCGAAGAACCTTATCGAGGACACGGACGAACCTTGTCAGGTGGCCCTAATCATATTGTCTTATAATCTTGCCAGATCAGACTCCAATCAGGATGTCAGGTTCGCCAGGTTTCTTAAATAATGTTGCTTAAGAAAGGCAGAGAGCCTTTCTACAGGAGCTACTATTATCAGAAATGCAATTCCAGTCTGAGAAAGAATATATCAGTGTAATTTTTTGCGAGATTTAATGATGGGAACCCTCATTTCTTTGCTGGTCAGGCACAGATTATCCAAGTGTGATTCCTCACTCAGGGCCTCTCAGAATTCAACACAACAGGCCTTTGACAGAGTTAAGGAAAATGAATGAAGAAAAATTAGTACTTTTAGTGCCTCCCTGCCACAAGGGTCTAGGGATGAAGAACATTTTCCTGAAGAGATCCGTTAATTACATAGGATAAATTAACAAAGCATGTTCGTTGAGCACCAATCCCAATCAACGTATGAGGAAGGTGCAACAATTGAGTGATTTCGTCGGCTCGTGTCCTGTATCGCTCAGGAGATTTCAACGGCCACTTGCACCAAGGGACCCTTCGTAAGCCCCTAAACTCATCAAATGTGTGTTTACACTGACGGGTGTACTCGAGGAGCATTAAGGGTCAAGAATAGATGAAGAATCGCCTTACACGAAGAAGCTCTTTTATTGGATGATAACACGATTCGAGTAGTGATCGGAATCATAAAAGATCTTGAAAACTATCGTCCAACTTCATTCAGATTTGCGGGTCTTCATTGGGTCAACGTGATCTTCATTACTGTGGTGAAAACCAAGCCTTAAAAATATGAAGCTGTTGCTTTTGTGTGATCCTGCTTGCCAAGCTTATCATGAAGGTGCCTCTGGTGTGCCAATATAGATCAAGTGGCTGTCAGTTTCATTATTTTTTATCATTGGCACTGGGATCTGACAAAAGTCAATACGCCATCTGGTGTTCAATTTCAAAAAAGGATTTCGTCTTCGATTCATGGGTGTCCTGATAGATTTCAAAATAATCTCGATTCAAACATGAAAGTCTGTTCGTTTGCATTTTCGAAATGAAGATTACACGTTTATTGAGTACAATTCTTGTTTAGAGGCTAAGCCCGTCTCAAACAGCATACAAGATATGAGTGTTGAACTGAGGAAACCGAATGAATATTAAAATGAAAAAATTCATTTGTTCAAAGCTTGACAATAAATGTAAATTCCCAAAACTCAGTGTATTTTATAGAGAGGTCCTCGCACCTACGTTTGAGGTCTCAATGCATGATGCTGATGTTCGTTCCCTATTTACTAAATAATGTTTTGCAAACTAATCTTTCATCCTCTCAAAAGTTTTGACAACTCGAACCTGAACCCAACTATTATTAACAGTTCTAACTAATATTATCATAAAATGATTATCTTACTCAACTGTACTACAGTGATTAGACTACATGACTGCACTCTATTGACGCCATATTAAATTTGGCCACGCCAGATCCGTGTCAGATCCCAATAGTTATGAAACAGTCTCGTCGAGAGATTTTGTACAGAATTGAAAAAAAAAAACTTGATAACTTGGTTGGTAAAAATCTGAGCATCTATCGGTGTTAAATAAGTTCCGATACCCTGATTAGCATCTAGCCGAGGAGGATGTTATATACCGAATGAAAATAATTGAATTGGAAAAAAGCTTGAGTATGAAGGGACGTGGATCGAGTAAAGTTTTCCTATCTGGCAATGTTCACTGTGGGAAATCACGAAAATTCAATTATCCATGCTTTAACTTGTCGGGCTTTTGGCGAAGCGCTCTGGCTGAGAATGTATTTACCACACGGGGGAGAGGAGGGGGGGGGGGGAGTGTACAGCGCGAGATTATTCAATCGATACGCACGCGCATTTTCTCCGGCGTCGAGGGAGAATGGGGGGGTTGGGCGGGTGGTTCGGAAAGCAGGGAGAAAAGCAGAAACGCAAGGGGGTGGTGAAAAGGGTGGCGTATTTGTTTAGAACAAAGGCCCCCGAGCGACGACGGTATTAGTAGGTAGTTGGTTCTCGGGTGGTACTCTCGGTTCTCTTCCGCTCACTCTCTCTCACTCCCGTTAGCTCGCGTGCATTCGTAGACCGACCGAGCTTAAAACACAATGGCGCCAGCCTTTCAGTCCTTTCGCCGTAGAACAATGCCATTTATTTAACATCGTTTAAAAGTACAAAGCCTGTTAATTAATGGACCGAGGAGGGCTAGGGGTGGCGCAAAGCCCAGAGGTGGAGGATGCCATCAGGATGGCCATACCCAGAGAACGCCAAGAGTTCGGCTGAACCTCAGGCACGACGACGTCGATGATTACGACGACTATAACTACGACTACGACTACGCCGACGACGACGACGACGACGATACCAACGTCGTTCTCCACTACCTATACAGCTTTAATACTGCTGCGCGCGGCTTTTATTATTCGTCCAACAATAGCCTCCAAGAACAGAGACATATCCTACTCTCTTGCCAATGACGACGCGTTGCTCTCCCAAGGGATTCAACGTTTTTAATATATACGCTGCACACATTTATACAGAGGGAGAGCATCACGAGAAAAAAAAATAAAAAAAATAAAAACTTCATCTCCATTGTATCCGCGGCCCATCGTAGCTCAGCAATTTTTACGGATTAGCCTCTCGCAAGTAAAATAAAAATCTTTCCTCGTATATCAAACCATTCTCAACAATTATTTCGAACCAAAAAAAAAAAAAAAGACAAATATAGCTATTTCGTAACGATGCTTCCAGCTTCTTGAAAAGCGATAGCTCGAGCTGCAACTAAAATATTTTCTAACTCGTTTACCATCGGTTCTCTGAATATAAAAGCCAAAACCGGAATAATAGACGAGACGATGAAAGAGCAGGAATATGTTAACTGGTCAGACATTTTTTCGAGCCGCAAGGAAGAACACTAGGAAGAATCAAGCTGTGTAAAGAATACTCATTTTTCGTAAGAATTATAGCTTTCGTTCGCACACCCGAGTGTATTAAACGTTTGCAAGAAGGATAAAAAAAAAACTGACCAGCATACGGTGGACCTTCGTGAACAAATTTCCAACGATAAACCAACAAAATTTCGTTCAGGGCTAACCCTCCTATTTATTTTCTCTCGAAACAACAATAATGGCTTGAAAAAAATATATATATTTTACAGGTTTCACCCCACGTCAATTACTCCAAAGCGTATGCGGGGGGAAAGGAAATGCAGCGAGCATAATCATTCTCAATGCTGCACAGAGGAATGCACTACCGAGAATAGCTATCTACACGCGTACACACTGGTGTTGATGGTATTGTGTTACCCTTGTCACGGTTCGTATGAAGAGATTGCGCGGGAAGGGGGAAGGGGGTGGGAGTGCCCAATTTGCTTCGCATAAAATCCTCTCGAGAATATGCCTTTGTAATAAGCACCCCCTTCAAGGGTCAGGTGGTGCATGCTTTCCTTGCAATGACAGTTAGCTTTGTCATGCTCTCTTTTACCAATAGAGATTCCGAGCGTTAGAAATTTCATCGCGATCTGTAGGTGGACCAGGAGGAAAACAATAAACAGAGAAAAATAAGAAAAAAGTCTAATCTCCGGATGCACGGATCGAGCAGTACCCATGATTGATCGCTACGAACTTCAGAAGCGTAGGTCCAACTGGCATAATTAATTCCTTGGTTAGCAGGACTTGGCAGGACTTAGAAGCGTTCAACCTCTTTTTCACGGCCAATTAGCATTTATTGAGGCAACTACTGTACCGAATCCCTTACGAGTCCACCACGTAGATTTCTGCTAAGTTCGTTTGTTTGGAAATTGTGACAATTTGTTTATGAAAGAGTTTTCTTCTCCCCGAAAAATAAGCAAAGAAATCTGTGTGGTGAAAAAACTAAGCGGTTTTCCAATTGAATGAAGAATTTGAGAAAAATGAAAAACTAATTTCGATTCTCAGCACTGTAACAGATTTTTACCATCATGGATGAATCGTCGAAAGAATAGACACGTGTATCTGCCCCCCCCCCCCCTCCCCCTGATCTTCATTAATCTATGATTTGAATTATGTATCAATGAGCACTGCAATTACAACGCTTGAGATGTGCTCAAATTTGCTTGGCAGAGCATGTAATATGATAAAGCAACGAAGTGTCTATATCACGAACGTATCGGGTTAAAATAGGGCCGGGTAATGCGGTTAACGGACACGGTCGACCACTTGAACCAAGTGCTGCGATAGAGGGTGAGAGCTTAGACGAGCTACGATTACATGCTACATTACAGGCCGGTACTCAGGGAATAAACACTTTCCGAAGGATCTGTTTGAGTCGAAAACGAGAACGAGTCGATTTTCTTTCGGACCACCCGTCTGGATGTTTGCTGGAATTTACCTGTTCGGGATCAGGAGAGTGATCAGTTTGAATAACAATCATTTTTCGACATGATCAGGCCTTTTTCAGTGGTTGAGTAATCAGACTAGCTTTGAACGACTCTAACCAGACATGCCTTATTATTAGTGAGGCTCTAACAAGCCTTCTCCTTGATCAGGCCAGGATTGCCCTATAAGGACGCGCTTAGGCGTGCATTACGACCGTCACACTATCGCCCTAGCATGGGAATGTGTGTCTTTAACCTTAAAATTTCAGACTACGCGTATCTAAGTCTATTTGAAGCTTGTTCGATCCATTCAAAAGTGTATTCTAGTGTCAACAATTGAAAATTGAATATTTTTTATGTCTTCAAGTGAGAATATCGGATTCAGTCCTGTGTAGTGTTCAAACGTTTTCATACGCATGTTGAGTACCTAATCAAATGACAGTGGGAGGTTAAGATTGATTACATCAAATGGATAAAAAAGTTGAACAATGTTCTCGGTTTTCATTTACTGTAAGTGTTTATCGGGTTAGGCAGCTCGATCAGGACCGTGTTCGGAAGATTGATGAGAGCCTGATTAGGCAATCAAGTCAGGTCCTGGCCAGATGGACTGATCACGACGTGATGAATATAGACGTCAACATTTCGATCCAGGGCACTGTTAGTGCGGATTGTAAGTGCTTTTATGCGGCAATGAGAGAGCCTGATAGGGTCCTAAAAAGGTCCTCATTACATTCCCTAGGCGAGTAGGTATGCAGAAATGCTTGCTGGTGATATTTGTTTTGGGAATTAAATCAACTGCAATGAATTATAAATCGGATTCTCGATTCAATTTCTCAACAGTTTTACATCCGTAAAATAGATTCCACGGGAAATGGATGAAGCAACGAATGAGATAAACATCAGTTAAGAATTGTTGATCTAGAAATAAAATTGAAAACTTAATGACCATACATAAAGCGAGCTTGCAAAGTGCTAGAGTTAAGTTATAAATACTCGTCGTCGGTGGAATAAGTATGGAAAATAACTCGAGTGACTGTGTGTACAATTTTCTTTTGAAAATCAAAGGGTTTTAGATTAAGTGAAAAAAAAAAAGAGTACAGTGCTCCAGCTCACACAACAAGACTATGGAAGCCGTTGTTCGTTCCGCATAGTTCTACCCCGCGAGTTTTCTTGCGGGGAAAGCAAGCGGGAGGGTGAACGATAGAGAGAGAGAGAGAGAGCAAGAGGGAGGGAGGGGGTGGGAGCTACGTTAATGCAAAAGCTGCAGTTTACGTTTCTCTACGTTTGAAAGCTTCGAGTCTCTCGCGGAGCAGCAATGCAGGAATACTTCATTAGGATGAAAGCTTGTGCTGCTGCTATAGCTTTACAACTCCGCGGTCCCTTCCCTGCTTCTTCTTCTTCTTCTTCTTCAACGTCGTCTTCCGTCCCCCGTCCCCCTCCCCCCCCTCAACTCTGTATCGCCCTCCTTTCTATTTTGTACTCTTGTTCCCTCCCATCGGCTATACACCGGCATCAGCAGTAGCGCCCTAGCCGCCTTTTCCACCAACTCCTCCGTAACAAGAGCTCCGGCTCAACCCCTTGTGAGTTGGTTCTACACGTTAGCCGCGAGTATCGGTGGGAGAGCACCAGAAAGAGAGAAGAGAATGAGAAACAGAAGGACAGAGAATCAAATGTTGGGCGTAAGTTTGCGCGCGCAACCTGACCATGTTCAAGAAGTACTACCAATCCCACCTTCATGAACAACACCCTCTTTTTCCCTCTCATCCTTCACCCCTTTCCCCCTTTCCCAATCCACGATCAACTACAATGTACGACAGTAGTTTTTTTTTCTTTTTTACTTTTTTTTTTTTAGAAATGCCACAACACATAACAAAAAAGCCTTTTCTTGGAAAAACCTGTCCGAGAATAAACGAAAGAAGTGCAAGGATTAATCGCGAAAATGTATGTTTCCAAATGTTACTCTTTTGTTCCGTTACGCGCTGCTGAAAAATATGGTATAACAACATTAAACAGTCGCCAGATCCTATTATTTTGCTTTTTAAGCACTTTTTTCCCGAACATATGGCTGCTTGTAAAGTGTCCAGAGTCGTAAAGCAATGGAATTTACCGTCCAACAGTGCCTGCCGCACATTGATACAACTTTGAGCTTTCGCACAAAAGCTCTCATCGTTTTCTTTCTCACGAGTGTGCGTTTTATCGATTTATCTACAATCGTGCCCAATCAAAGTATTCGATCGACTAAGAGAAAATTCTACAATGTAAAATGTATGTTTCACCTCATACCAGCAATCCGAGAATCCGTCGGAGAACATACGAAATGACCTAATTCAAAAAATTGAATTGGATTTAGATTGAGAAAAAAAAAGAAAGATAAAATCATCATTCTTCAAGCAACATTTGAATAATTTGCTCAAGATTGTTATTCATTTAGTTTCGAACTAGAACTTTGAAAATGTTTCGTTCAACTCCAACACCGTCAAGTCCAATATCATCAACATCAAGATACCTACGTTGGAATCTATTTTCATTACTCGCTCTCATGATCATGTCCCATCATAACAGGTTTGTACCCATTGGGGGGAACGCCGCGGTTGCCACCAAAACAGTAAGGCCATTGAGGCTTATACCCTAATACTAGAAGGGGCGATTGACCGTTAGTAACGTGTGGCAAAGCGTAAGCGTGGGTGACGCCTCCGGCGGTCAGCGCCCCTTCGCTTCTGTTTCTTCAAAGCCAGGGAGCGAAGCACTCCCCGTAGAGTGCCATTCACTTCACACTGTGCAATTTTCGCGCGTCAAGTACGTGCGAGGTCGTACAAACCCTAGAAAAAAACACACACACATCCACACACACGTACACAAAATCACAGTATTTGGAGATTAATTTCTGGTGTACGATTGGCGAGCCTGAAATAAAAGGGTCTAAAAAATATTCATCAACGAAGCTGTTAGATGACATTTTACATGATCTTTTCCTCCGATACAAGTTGGTACAAGGGCAGCTATCCAATGATTTACTTCTTACGTTCCTTGTTTTTTTTTTGCCTTGGTCATCCGCATTCAAAGATCAGTTTAAGGAGTTGGTGGACGAACCCTTCGTGGATGTTTCGCAGATTAGCGGAGAAAAAAAATCATTCGGCGAAGCAAAGATTGACCACGAAAGTCTCTGGTGCAAGGTTCGGTTAACCGACAACCATTTTTTCTTGCTCCACCTCTGTTTCGTCTACTTTCTTCTGAAGATCCCGTTCCCGAAGCGAGTCATAAACGGATAAGTTGATATTTGGCGTATCAATGGAAAAAAACCGGTATGGTTTTGGTCCAATAAGAGATGAAGAGCAAGACTAGGGAAAGGCGGATTCGTAACAAACGATAAGCCGGTAACTGGTATATGACGTTGAAAAATTCTATAAAGTTCGAAATGTCGAGAGGGTTGCGCTGTAACGAGGCTCGTCGATTAAGAACATCAAGAGGCAACTGAGAAAAAAATCTCGAAATTTGCTAATAACAAGCGTCGAGTGGAAATTTATTGTGGAAGAATCTTGCGAGTTTCGGGTATTAAACGATGGCGGGGAACAAGCAGGCTTTATGGCAAGGTACAGGCTGAAAAACATTCATGAAAAAAAAAAAAGAAAAAAGTACGGTGCTCAGTGAAAATTCGTCGTGGCGAAGGTATCAAGAGGATACAAAGGGGCAAAAAAGGACTAACTGACGGAATAAGAGCTCTCTCGTCACACGAAGAAAGATGTAGGGACAAGAAAGCCGGAAGAGAACTGAAGGCACACAAGAAGATGAAGAAGAAGAAGGAGAAGGGATAAAGGGGGAGATCTTGACGGGGCAAAGCCGACGGAAAGAGAAAAATGCCGCGGGAAATATCTTTGTGAATTCTCGGGCATTTAGCGGAAATGCCGGACGGGCATACCTTCGAGCCGAGCTTTCTCTCATTTGGCCACGCTCGATGGATTCCAAGTGTAGGGACGTGGGATATAAGTAATATACATATAGCTGTATATATATATTTATCCTCTCCCTCTTAGGTGGCAGAGGCTTTTCCTTGTAGGCGGAATTGCGTGGCTAACGAGACGGAATAAGGTAGCTACTGTGAGTTAGCGAATCTCGCAGTCACGCGTACACACATATATCCTAAAGCCACCAAACAAGAGACCACCACAAAAGATTCAACGAGAGAGTACCGATGTCTATATACCGACTCGAAATTCGAGACCGATCTTCGAGTCAAAGAAGAATCTGCGATTCACCGACATTCACGCACAACAAAATTCACCTCATATCCGTTTCAATATTTCCTTTTTTTTTTCCTCGTCTCAATAGACCTTTTCAATCGATTGCAGTTGAACTTTTATTCACTCGGAAAAATTATGCAAGTCGTTGCGAATATCGGTGAGAAACTGGAACAGGCTTTCAACAAATTTTCTTATTTTGTCAGACTCATATATATCTATTGTCTTAATTTTTCGTGGCAAACGCGGTCGCTTACATTGAAGACAAAGAGCTAGGTATGTTTGAAAAATTTCTAGCTTGAATATGCTTGAGCTACATACATATGAATTCTTCTCAAATATTTTTATTTCGTGGTCTTGTCCTTCTCATCCAATTTACAAAAAAAAACAAGTAAGAGGACAAGAATCCAACTCAATTTGAACGGTGCTTGGGACCACGTGAAATAATAAGGGAACCGTCATGAGGATGAAATGGTTGTCGGGATAAAAATTCATTTACCACTGATCCTACTACTTCTACTATTTTGCGAAAGATTCAGTTAAAAAAATGTAATTTGTCAACAAGATTCTGTATACTATTCTTTTGAATAGTGTTTCAATAGGAAGAATAGTAAAAGTCTGTTTTACATATCATTATTCGTTTGTTCGTTGCTCGAAAAAGAGTTGTCATGATAAAAAGAGAATTTCGTTATGAAAAGAGGCATTTGAATTGACCTTTTGGCAACTCCAGGCGCACGTAGAGACTTGAAAGAGCTTAATATTTTGGAGGACTTCCACTCACTTGCAAAGTCTTTTTTTTCAAATATTTTCAGTCTATTCCTAACTCAGTTACCAGTACTCGTGGCGTATTCGTATCAAATTAATCTCATTGATCGAGGATATTTGGGAATCATTGGTCCGTTATGCGGTCATTCGGAATGATCGGGAAAGCTCGTTAGAAGGTTAAACTTACCAAGTCTCTTGGATATTTCACTGTTGTGCATCTTGGGATTTTCTTGAGCAATCTTCTTGCGCTGCAATCTTGACCAAACCATAAAAGCGTTCATGGGCCTTTTGACGTGTTTCGTCTCAGGTTTTTTCGCTCCTCCAAGGCCAACACCACCTGGACCAACGCCACCACCGCCAGGTGGTGATCCGACGGACATACCGGGAATACAACGGAGTGTATCCGTGAACGCACCACCGTCGCACATATTGCCGCCAGCTCTGTAATCCACAAAACGGAAGAGAAATTAATTGAGAGAAGAGTCATTCGACGTTCTACAGCCATTGCATCCGTTTATTATATCAAATTTAATAAGATAATTAATTTTCACGAAAACGTGCTAATTGCATCAAGCTCCGCTTGATTGCAACATTCTTTTGAGAAAATCAGAGCACGATTACGAATTAACAAAATTATTTTCACAGTATTTTCTCGAATTTCGCAAAGAATCATCTTCGCTTATCGATTAAGGAGGTTGGCTACACACAACAATGTTGCCATGTTAAAAGCATAGGAAAATTCTAAATGATTAGAATTTAATGAAATTTGGTGGGCATATTCTTTTGGATTAAATATGAATATACAAATTTTTTAAGATTTTTCTTCCACATAGTTTTCGAGTAATTTAACACTAGAGTTTACATCCGTAAGCATAGAATTCTGATATATATAGGTATATCTTTTGCATATTGTAAACTCCAATTATTCGACAACTATGTGGATGAAAAATTTGAAAAAATTTGGGTCATTGCATTTGATGCTAAAGAATGTTATCACTAAATTTGATTAAATTCTTATCATATTGTCGTATGTAGCCAACCTCCTTAACTCAATTCAAATGTCAAACTTTTTCGAAAATTCTTACTTTTTTTTTTCGTATAATTTGAAATGGAAAGAACAGTTTTTCTCGAAAAAATTGAATTATTCTCAACGACTCGTAATTGTTTTAAAACTTCTCTCCTTTGAACACTTTGACTTTCGTCTTCGGTGTCAAGCAGATTTATGACATCAATTTCATTATTTTTTATTTCCACAGCAACTGCCGTCGGTACATTTAGCCACGATTTTTATTTCGCACTGCTCGTTTTTCCTTTTTTTTCGAGATTAACTTGAAAAGAAAATTGATTTCGATGGGTAAAAAAAAATGAGGTGCTACATGTTCGTAGTTCGAAAATGTCTAGTTTCATTTTGACCCTTTTGCTGACTCTCGCGGCTTTACAGCAAATATCTGTCAAATCTGTCTTTTTTTTTTTCATCCCCTTGAAGCTGAAGCTGCTAAAAAAAAGAATGTCAAACCTCAAGAACAGGTGAGCAGATTGTTTCATCGAAGCTTCGATAAGATCGATAAGCTGTAAACAAAATGGCTGCGATTTTAGTGGCACACAAATAGCACCGAAGGGAGTAGTCGCACCCACGACGGAGCTCCGCTTAATTGCTAATCGATTGAAGGTTAGCGAATCTCTTTTGGTTAGGCAAGCAAATGAATTGCCAACTCCCTCATACAAAAAGCTATAGACGAGCATCGCGGGTGTCCTCGAAGAGGGTTATGTCCCCGCTAAGTGTCTCCTGAGCGTCCCACCAGAGGGCAACCGAGCCTGTTGCAAAAATGGTGGCACCAAGAACCGGGGGGTTAGAGAGGTCTCAATGGATACAGGAGATCGTCTTGAGGATTCATTAAAAAAGAAAAATAATAACAATAACAAAAGGACATAAAGGATGTAGAAAGAACATGGGTGTGGGGCAACTAAGCTTTCGGGCACGAAAGAAGTTGGATGAAAAAGGGGGGCGGGGGAGTGGCGTAGTTACGATTTCGTTAGGGTTAACATCCGCTAGAGTAACCCTAGCGTATCAAGGGCGGTGGTTTCAAGTGCCTCAAGTGTCATTCAGCAAGGATTAATAGATACGTACGTAGGTCACTGGAGGAGGGGGGAGGGGGCCGCCGAGATCTAATGCCGGGAAGCGAGCGATAGGGGTTGGTGGAAGTTTGAAAGTATGAGGCAAGCGTGACAATTCGTCATTGAGTGTAAAAGCTCGAGGGATCTCTCTCGGAATCATGCTTAGGGGTTTGCCGCACGTGTGTTAAGAAGTGCACATAAATACGCAAACATTAGAGGGAAGCCAGGCGTAGGGTAACCCCGTCGGGGTCCGAGAAAGATGCTGGAAGTAATAGCTGTTGACAACGCCGAGAATGAGGGAGGAATTAGGAAGCACTAATTGAATGTTTAGCTCTCTCACTCTCTCTTTCTGTCTCCTCGAGACCTAGAATCCATGAGACCTAGGGAACCGGGCGATTTATTGTTGTCTCGGAATGAGCTTGTTAGGGAAAACCGATTTCAGCCACTTTCCCTTCAGCCCTAAGAACCATTTCCGCGTGCAGAGATTCGCTCCGTAGTAACGCAATCGTGGATAGCTTCGGTTCATTCGGGTAACACGTTTTTGTTTTTCGTTTTACGGTATCTTCTTAGGGTATTGACAACTCTCATTGCTTTTTTGGTTTTTCGTTTGGCTTTCCTCATACTATTTTAATACAATGACGTCAATGTTGTTTTTCTGTGTACCTACGAAGACGTCAATCGAGTATTTTTTTTTTTCTTTTCCTATTTCATCAGTAGATCGATGTATACAAGTGTTCAACGTCTACTCAAATAAAATTTATTTACCCGATACATTTTTCAGTGGATAACCTCTTTTCGAACTTTTTACTTTACAATGTTATCAAGCTTAAATGGTTGATGGAAGAAAAAAAAGAATTTTGAAGAAAAAAAAAAAATAAATAAAGAAAAAATACAAAATGCACCTGATGTTGAAATTGGCCCAGATCCGAATAGACTCTTCTAACGAAATATTTTTCGATACTCATTTTATAATATATGTTTCATCAAACACTCTTTCGATATCTATCGGAATAATTTCGTGGGTTGGACGTCTTTGATTGAGAATTACAAGCTGACTAATGTCGATTCTCAACAATCATTGGCTGTGATATATCGAACTTCGAAATTGACGATTTTGATCGACTCCCAATTTTATTTTTCCGTCAATTTCTAGCTAAAAATTTGTAGCATCCCAACGAAGTATCCTCAAGAGTAAAGCAAAATCTCCCAAATTTGGACTCAAATTCTTTCCACTTTCGAAACTAATCGTGACAAAAATAGTAGAAAAAAAATATAATAATTCAAGATCATTCGAAAAACAAAAAAGATGTTTACGGGATCGATGTGCGGCTGGTTTTTCCTTAATTATTGTTTGAAGATCTTTGACGTCCTTAATCAATCGACTGTTTGCATGAGAAACAAAGCAATGAACGTCACCCCGCTCAACGGACCAGTTAAATAAACATTTCTCACTCAATGAACGTTTTATATTTTTGCCGTTAAATAAGAAAAAACAAAAAAAAAAAAAAAAAGTAACACATCGTCGTTTAATAAGGCCGAGAAGCGAAAAATATCAATAGATGACAAAATACTTGCGTAGTACAAGCTGTTCAAAGAACATATTCGAATTAGCATATAAAAAAAAAATTTTCACGACGTTCAAGAGACACTGAACCGAGTAAGCGGGGGGCGGGGTTCAAATTTTTCAAATATTCTCATCAATTTTCCTCTTCACTTTTTTCCTTATTTACTGAAACGTCTACTTTTATTAGAAAGAAAGAAAAAAAAAAAAAAAAAAAAAAAAGTTTCAATTAAAAAACAGACACGATTAAAGTAGCTTGATTTTATTGCATGAATTTAATGTTTCGCTTCGAAAGAAATCGAATTTAAAAATATGAGTGATTAAAGATTAATTGAACTCTAATTAAATAAAGTCATATATTCACTTCAATTGAGTTCCATAACGTTCGATACAAATGAGATATTTTTGTTTTACTTCTTCGATATCTATAGAAGACCATTTTTCTCGACTAATTTTCAGTTGTGCCAACTTTATTTTTCAGAACTTTTGTCGTTTTTTATTTTTTTCTATAGATTTCGAGTTTCCAGGATTACTATTTCGTTGTTACAAGCCTGCAAATTGAAAACGAAGGAAAAACACTGAAAAAAACTCTAGGGCTGGCTACTGATTTTATGAGACATCAGAAGGAGTGAAAATTTTCGAAATTGGATTTGTCAAAAGCGAGGAATTTCATGGTTTTTTTTTTTTTTCTTTTTTTAATGAAAGGAAATACAGTTGAGAAATAATATTAGTTTTCGCGTCTTTCGTTCACTCGTTAAATATTCTCGAAATTTTTCAAAGCACGACTCCATCGGTAGCATGACACGTTGAATCGCAGTTCAACGTATAGCCAAGGAATCATTCCAATATTTAATTTTCTTATAACGTAAACAACTGGATGAGTGTAAAAATAAACAATAAAAAAAAAAAAAATAAAAAAAAAAGTGCGATAAATTCGGCAATAGAGTGTCGTGTCGAGATACGGTAGAGCTGTCGGCGCTGATGCGCAAATTTATTATCAAGATGCGTTGAATAATCACGAGGCCCCCAGGGGTCAAAAAACTCAGTCACGATTCATCATGCGCGTATGTATGTTTGTACACAAATCGATCAAACTCCGTTCGAGCATAAATCCTCTAGAATTTACTTGTTCAATAGAGCACCAACGTTTATTTTGTTTATTTTTTATTTTTTATTTTTTCAACACAAATAAATAAAGCAAATATCCGTAAAAATTTATTCGATTCTTTCTTCGTTTCGATCCACGCTTACGTTTCATCGGGGCAACTTTGATAAGACGATTGTCGGATAGCTTATTAGCGAGTCTATTTAATTATTGAATTCAAAATTAAATAAAAAAATAAAATAAAAAAAGTGTTTCTTCTTTCGGGAAATTTCTTTCGAGAAAAAGAATAATGTACTCAAAAATTAATTCGTGTCAAATGGATCAATTCGATTATTAAATTACGTCGAGAATTTCTCTGCGAAACTACTCGGAATATTTTATTCCAACAATTTTTTTTTTTTTTTTCTTTCTTTTTCTTCTTTTTTTCACAACAGCTGAGACAAATCATCTATCAAGATGATTCATAGGCTAACTTCGTAAATAAATGTCTGAAAAGTGGAACCAGCGTATCGTTCTCTCCCCCCCCCCCCCTGCCTTTTTTTTATTTGACGTTTTCATATTTCGTCGTTTGATCAATACAAATGAATAACGAAAAACCATTGCGAGCTATCAATTTTGTGTTCGATAAAAGAAAATTCTCTTTTATTTTACCGACAGAAATGGGGGCGCGCGATCGCTTTGTGGCTTCGCCGATCTCTGGAGTTAAGCAGCCTCGGACGAGATCACGATCTTCCGGCTCAACGATGGACAGGCTCGCGCCGCATCTCTTGCCGAACGGGAGCAGGCACTGTTTCTCGGTTTCTCATGATGTGAATCGAGATTGAAACTCGTTAGTGCATTTTGAAAAAGCATAAATGCATTAGGAAAGAGTAACTGGGGGCAACGAGCTTGGAGAAGATCTCATGCAAACACATGGAGAAACTCGCGTAAGTATTCAGAGAAACAGTAAAAATTGAAAAAAAAAATATATAAAAAAATCCCTCAAATGAATCAAAAATGAAAATAAAACCAAACAAATTTGGATAATGTAATTGTTTTTCCAAATTAGAAGTAGAAAGTAAATAAAAATTTTATTATCAAAATACATTTTAGTTACGATTAATCGAAATTAATTTACCAAATATCATATTTTTCGATTCTCAACTATTGAAAAAATAATTTTTACACATCCTGTCTAAATCGAAAAAACATCAAATAAACATCGATAGAAGTACACCATTTTCCATTAATGCCTGGTCCCGTCTTGGTTGCAGCCAGTATTCAGAGCGATCCAGGCATTAAGGAGGGTGGCTACATACGACAATATGATAAGAATTTAATAAAATTTAGTGATAAGATTCTTTAGCATCAAATGCAATGACACAAATTTTTTCAAATTTTTCGTCTACATAGTTGTCGAATAATTGGAGTTTACAATATGCAAAAGATATACCTATATATATCAGAATCCTATGCTTACGGATGTAAACTCTAGTGTTAAATTACTCGAAAACTATGTAGAAGAAAAATCTTAAAAAATTTTTATATTCATATTTAATCCAAAAGAATATGCCCAGCAAATTTCATTAAATTCGAATCATTTCGAATTTTCCTATGCTTTTAACATGGCAACATTGTTGTGTGTAGCCAACCTCCTTAATGGAATATATGAATTTTTTAATTTTCGAAAAGATGAATTTTTAAAAATAATTATTAACCAAGTGTCTGTAGTTTGACTCGAATCTGCAACGATTGACGTTTATTTCCATGTCATATACCGGGAAGCGAGAGCGATTTTTGGCCATACGTCAAAGACAACGTATGGAAGAAATTTTTTGTTCGTCGTTCCATCTCGAATTTATACGAGAATGGCTGAAGAAAAAAAAAATGGTTAAAAAAAAATACGAGTTCACAAGATCGAAGGATCCATCGAGAATTTGAAAAAGGATGGGAACGAAAAAAAAAAAAAGTTGCCGAAAATATTCGAGGAAAATGTGGGAGAAAAAATTCCATTGGAGAGTTAGCAAATGGCCAGGTTAATTGCCCCACCAAATTTCCTGAGGTAAATACATATATATATATATATATATATATGTGTGTGTGTATATGTTTATAAATGGCTTTAAAATCGGAATTACCATTTTACACCATAACTTTATAAGGAGGGCTACTTAAATTAGGGGCTTAGACGAAGCAGCCTTTGCCAATAAAATTTATGAGGCACTAAAATTTTCTTTGTTGTTTTACCCCCCTCTCTCCCCCCCTCTTCCTCGTTTTATGTTTCTTCACGTCCAGGGCGTGATGAAATCACTTCTCGAAAAGTTACTCGTCTCCCCCTTCTGTTTATTGAACTGACCCAGCATAAATAATATTGCTACACAGCTCAGGTAAAGACTTCGTATGCACATATAATACATGCTAAAAGTAAATATATCGACTGCTTGTACACACCATTATGAGTGAGATACTTGAGTCTGTCGCTTTTCGAGCAAAATTTTACATAAGTTTTTCTATCCTCATCCAAAGATACGATCGAAACACTCTCGACCTTGTAGAAAAGAGAAATGTGGAGAAAAAGAAAAAAAAAAGAAACATAAATAAAGGAATTTGAATTTCCTTTACTACAGAAAATTTTGAGGCGATTGAATCGAAACAGCTGTTATCAAAATTATCAAAGTTTTTCAGAGAAAAACCTTCTCGCAGGAAGGACTGACAAAAATAATCATAGCAGCAAAACGAGCTCACGAACGAAATTAAGAAATCTGAAAAAATCATCTGATTTTATAAAATTATTATGTAAATTTGATGAGGAATCAATAATTGAGAATTTGATCGATAACATTTTTTTTTAAATTGAATCAATGGCTGAAAAACTAATAGAAAATCTATTCTTCACCAGAAATCTTCCAGTATGCATCCACTCATTTGGTTACTACCAACACTCAAGAAAAAAAATGAATTTTGAGAAAAAGTGCTACCTGAGATTACGAAGGAGGCTGAAGTCATCGAATGATTTTACGAATTTTCAATTGCACGCAAAAATTTTTTTTACACGAAAATATCGAAAGTCGATCTGTTAGAGAATCAACCGACGAATGTGAATTCGTAGAAAGGCACGAGAGCTTCCGTATTTCAATAACTCGATCCCTCAGATTCCGATCTCTCGAGTCTACGACCACAATCGAGATTTTATCTAAGCTTGCTGCTTTGAAGAAAAAAAAAAAAAAAAAAAAAAAGTCGTAGCCATTTATTCAGAATTTTTTTCAAGTCTCTTATCAATACTTGCACCGGTAACCAACCGCGTATCGACAGTCAAGCGTGAACCAGACGCAGAAATTCCAGTTTCTCTCCGCCCTCATCGGGCTACCATTCTTGAAGGATTTCGCAGAAAAATGAAAATTAGTCAAGTGAGGATAAAGGAATCGCGATCCAACAGGATAGGAAAATCCTCGACGTATACGAGGAAACATAAAAAAAAAAATATGAAAAAAAAAATACATATAAATGTAAGGTTTGTACATAAAAATATTTCGTATTTTTCAATCATATGAGAATCCGATGGGACTGGTGAACGAAGAAACGAGCAATTGAATTCGAATCCGCAGGAATTTTTATTTCCGACACTTTTTTACGACTCCTCCGGTAAATTTGGTCACATTTATAAACTTCGAGATTTGTTCGGTTCGGTTTTGATTGAGTTTGAACACCAAAAATATTGAGTTAAATAAGATGCTACTTGAGAATGAAAAATAATTTCTGTTTATCCGTAATTCATGGCTCATTTCAACGAAAGATATATTCTGGCTTTTTCGCTCGGGATTCGTTGGAATTTGAGCGTAAACAATTCTCAAGTTCACGCAAGTTCAGAATTTATTAAAAAAAAAAAAAAAAAAAAACATCGAGCACTTTTGACACAATTTCTCCGGTCATAGCGAAATTAGCGTATAACAGCAGCGATGATCAGTGGATACGGAATAAGCATTATTAAAAATTCTCACCTCATAAAATGGCCGGCGGCCCGTTGATGCAATTCCAGGTCAATCTTGTAGCCGTTTCAGATACGATTGTCTTGAAATTGCGGTAATTGAATATAACCTCGAAAAAACGAGGCTTAAGAAAACGAAAACAGTAAGAAAAACGCGTGTTTGCTTGTTCGCGTCGATATGCACTTGGAAAAAGTAAGGAAAAAAAAAAACTTATCAATCGCGATTGTATTTTGACTTAGAAGGTCGAGAGTCTTCGCATTTGTTCATAGCAATATCCACACCGGTGAAGGGAACAGATAGAGAGAGAGAGAGAGAGAAAAAGAAGAGAAAATAGAATTAACAAAAGTCACTGCACATGTCACCCAAAACACGCGGTGTTGAAAATTGTCCGTACACAAAATCACTGAATCAACACTCGTTGAGACGAACAATGTAAGCGAATATTGTTGTTTTCACGTTCTTTATTTATTTTTTTTATTTTTTTCACCGAAGTACGATAAATCCCCGTTTCTCAAGCGCGACAAAGTGCCGGAGATAACTAGAAAAAAAAAATCCAGAATTACCAACGGTGTAAAAGAATGATATTACGTTTTCGTAAATGATTTCGCTTTCGTCGTATTTATTATATCGGAAACGCTGACGCGTGCTCAAGCACATATATTTCTCTTTGTTTCGTGTTATTTAAATCGCGATTTTTATTCCGACGATACTGCTCCCGGGAACGATTTATTAGTAAGTGAGCCGAGCCACAGTTTAGCGGATCTCACGCTCGTGGCAATTCCAGAGGATCTCTCGCGCGCTCTCACCGTTTCTCTCCGCTCTTCCGCAGTGTCGCTACTCCCGCCAACCGAGCTATCCCCCACTCCTCGTCACTAGTAGTCGCAGAAGCGAAGGGAGCGCCGAGTAAGAACTAGGCTCGTCCCAGTCCGACCAATAACCGCGTTCAATGGGCGTTCCCAGGCTCCCTACTATTCCTCATCGTCTTAACAACAATTGGTCGAATCCCACCGACTCAACCGACAAATGTACGAACCGGGTGTTTGCCGAGTTTCTCTATCGCGGAGGAGAGCCCCGAGCGAGAGAGGTAAACAAGAAAAAAATCATGGAACAAAAAAAGAAGCCCGAGAGATAAGGCTCTCGAGATGTACACAGGATGGTTATGTGCGCGTGCACCTCTAATTCGTGACGCGCCAATAGCTGCTACACGTACGAGCTTCATCGTGGACTACCGCCTTCCTTCGTGTGGCCGCCACCGCGGCAGCACTTCGTCGAGCAGCAGAATCCACATCGAGTCAAGCTCAACGCACTAAACACGCGGGGTGGCCAGCAGCCGAACTACCGGGTTAGAGTCGCATGCCTCTGCGCGTCGCTCGCTGCTCTCCTTACCTTCCAAAGGGTCGACAGCGGAAAACGGGGGGCCAGAGGGAGAAAAATCTCTATGCAAGAATAAGCCAGCACATCGAGGCACACGACCGGACAACAATATAATAAGGCTACCTTTGTGTGTGTGTGTGTGTGTGTGTCAAATATGCCGAATATACACCGAGCTGCTTCTAGTCACGCAGTATTTATTATCTCGAGACCAAATTTTTACGTGCGTCACACTCTTTTTTATTGAGGTAACTATATTTCGGTTTTTTTTTATCTTCGATCGAGTATCAATTACGTTCTCTTAACGTTTTTGAGAGGTTATGTTAATCTGAGAAATGAAAATAGTCGAATCGACGAATGGATGGCTTCGTCAAATACGCGTCGTATGTAATATTCGGTTGAGAGTCATCGAGCTCACGTGACCAACGGAAAATCGAGTATCGCGCTTCTAAAGTATACCTGTATTGTCGTTGCCACACGTCGGACGCTTCGCGTCTGAAATTTCGGATTTCTCGGCCAGTTTTGATTAAAATGACGCAAAAAAAATTTTGAAACGTGCCGTCAAGAGGCGCAAATCCCGATCTTCTCAATTCAGTAGTGCAAAAATATGGGCGAAGTTTTATATTAAAAATAATCTTTATGAGTGACGTTAAAACTGTCATGACGCGCGAACATACTCTGCTTCGTATTTTTCATTATTTTTCGTGCGAATCGAACGAAATCCAAGATTAGGAAGGGACCACACTCGGAATCGTGTAATTTGAATGTTAAAAAATTGTTTTTTTTATCCAAATAATTCCAATACTCGCGACGGAATTTAGGATTTTTAGTTTGTTTTTTTGGCACCTGGCGCTGCCTGTGCCATCGCTCGACGATTCTTAATTGAGTTTTATTATGTTGCAGCTTCAGCTCGGCCATGTATCTCATACGGTGGAATGATTAGAGAGATATTACAGGTGTCATCGACTCGAACGCTTTCGCACTAGAAGCGTAGTTCGACTATGCAGCAGTATTACTATACATTACGCTTTGAGCAGCTTTAATTTTTTTGAGCGCTAAAGGAGCCCAAATCGAATAGGCACTACGTCTTGGCTCATGGTCAAAGATCTGTTCAGAAATTTGTTTTTTATCGATAATAACAATTTTTAGAACGTTGAAAAAAAAATCCTTTCGTCGCTCTGTTTTATTGGCGTAAAGGACATTTCTAGCAAAAAAAAAGAATCATTTCTTTCAACAGGCCATTTAATAAGAAAATAATGTTGTAAAAAGTGTGAAGTTGGAGTATTTTTGTATATTATTCATATTTTCCACAATGAGAATCGTATGAAAAAAAAATAATCAGAGTGTGGGTTGAAGCGTTGGAATAGTATGTACAAGAACATATGTGGCGTAGAAAAACTTGGAGGAGACACATACGCACCCTCTCATTCGTGATATTTATTTTATTTTATTTTCCTTTCGAGAGGTTGAATAAATCCGGTATTGCAAGGCTGAAACCTTAAAAATCGTACAGTTGGGATGAGTGTTAGGAAGATCGCGACCCCTCTGGTTGGCCGAATGAATGCTCCGATCGTACAATATTTTTAGTCGGGCGTTTTAGGGCCCGCAGTATATCGTATGAATATCGAATGTACCCTTCACAAAATTAAATTCGGACAATATGTTTTGTTTCGCTCGAGGCGACCCTTTTATCGAGGCGAATGTTTCTAGGGGAGATTTTTATGACTCGTATGTATACGTGTGTCGACACGATTCTCCCCTTAGAGCTTGTTCTAGCCTCTTGGGGTTCGCACAACGCACCATCCTGATGAGTATTAATGTCACACACCCGAGAACCATCGTAAATTTACATACGCGTAATAATGTAATCAACGCGCGTACAGATTTGTGGTTAAGTCCCACTTGTCTTTGTAGGGTGTTTTAATTCGATTTAATAATCAACAATTTTCCGAATGACTCGACGAATCGGAATTGATCTTCGATTAGCACGATCATAATGATAGAAAAAGGGCTAGAACCCTGACCAACAGGGAAACCGAAATTTTTGGTGTCGCTTTTTTGAGTGTCAAGTATTTAAGAGTGTCAACGCTCAAATCGTGTGTCGACACCCTCAGTTCGGGGGTTAAAACCGGATGACTCTTGACGGACATCGCCAAAGATACTGGCATTTTTAGTGTCTAATATTGGTGTCGTAACGCTCACAAATTCGTTCTTAAATCGGATAGTTGACACCCAATTTTCAATGTCGCAATTCGTCAGGGAAGTTGAATATTTTTATTTCCAAGAAGCAAGAGCCCAACGTCATTTTTCTCGAGGATGGGCGATTTTGAAAAACTACGACATTTAGATATTATGAGTGATAAATATTTGCGGTAGTTTGAAAGAGAGTACGTTACGTCTTGAGAGGAGTATAAAAAGTTGTTAAATTCACCGAGTAAAAGCCTCGAGTTAGTAGGAAGATTGCGAGTGGTTGGTCAACATTGAGATACGCGTAGCTGGTGGCTGGCTGGCAACGAGCAACAAAGTAAAATGTATATAGGTAGATGATCGAAAGAAAGGAATAATAGTAGTCGTCGTCGTCGTGAAGGAGAAATGAGTCATTCGAAACGGCGTGAGGACGATCTTGGTCCGTGTGGATTATAAAAGTACGTTCTCGAACGGTGAAGCTTCGAATAGTACAATGGATTGCCACCAGTCGAGCAGAACGTAGGCGCGGTTGGGAAATGACGATGTTTCGATTGTCCTTCTCTCGTTGAGAAACGTTAAATATGCAATCTGTGTGCTTTCCTCGTTTCCTTGTTTGAGGTTACCGTTCGAAAAATACTTTATTAGTAGAAGCTTCACTGGAGGAGTTCCGTCAGAAAGGACAGGAAACATAGCTTCTCGCTTGGAGGTGGTTAATGGAACGTGTATATACAACAACCACCCTGGCAAGCGTACATTACGGTTCTTGTCGCCAAGGGGTCTGGTCAGTTCTCTAAGCCGCGTCTCTCGCTCCTTCTCTCTAACTCGCCTTCAAGGATCCCATTATACCCGGCGTGAACGGGACACGCTTCTTGGACTATTCGAATTGTCAAAAGATGGTCGAATCCTTGTTTCATTGTCTTTGCCTTTGGCTCTCTCTCCAGTCATTGTATTCAGGGTGAGCAGGTGGCGTGGGAATGGTACAATAGAGAACAATCGACAGCCACCGGTTGAAATTTTACTTCTCCTCCCTATTCTATCTTTCAATAGAGCTTGGAAAACTGCACTCGAGGCTTTTAAGCCTCTATACACCAGTCTTTACGAAGAATCTTTTCTCAGTCTTTCCGAACGATTCGTTGAAACGTTGCCAAAGTTATTAGTCTTTTCTAAACTCGACTGTTTCTCATTTGTTCCTGATCCATCCAGATGCTGAGTTACGAAATTTATGCATATCACTGCTCCCAACGATTTTTCGTTGATCTACCATTATAATAAACGTACAGATTCATCTCTGCTGGACTGCCTTATCCCTGGTTGACTTCAGCTCGAGCTCCATTGCACCGGACTTCAACGAAGAATTTACATTTGTTCCTACTGTACGTGTGAATATCAGATCCCATCGCATCCGACTGATTTAACGGACTAAAGCTTCATACATGGTTCGTCTTGATCAATAAGCCTCCTGACATCCTGATTATTGTCGTAAAACTCAGACCATACAAGAACAATTACACAAATATTGTTCAACGTCTCATCCCTCTCGATGGCCTTAATCGGTAACCCTTGAAACAGTTCTAAGTGTCAATTCAACCGAGAATTGTTTTATGCCAGAAAGCATCCAATATATCCAATACTATACCAAAAAATGTTTCCGGAAGTTTAATCCTTTATGAGAGAATATATGAACTTCGTAGAAATGCATTTAGTAAGGATTAGAATCAACAAAAACACATTCGAATCTTTAGTATCGAGTTTTACCACATGAATTGATGAAGAGAACTGCAATAGCATTAGGCAAAGCTCATGATACAAAGAGCTCCCATTATATGTGGTATATACAAATACATACTCAATCTCTCTCTCTCTCTCTCTCTGTGCGGGTGTGTACGCGTGTGTGTATCTGTACACAACGCACACATAGCCGTACAATGGTATGTACAAGCCCGTTTTGTCGAGAAACCGGGTATAGCTCCAATGGCAATTGTAAATAGACGATGAATCTGTTGATCCGAAATCAGCAGGAAGCAACGCCTTTGTTCCGGATTATACGTGTACACAGGGGTGTACCATCGGTGAATTTGACAATGTGAGCGAGTGACGGGAGGTCAGCCACCGTATATACCAAGACGACAATGCCCCATGGCCCCTGGTGAGCTCTTCTTGTTGGAATCTATACTTCGACAAAGTGAGCTGAAGAGACAGAGAAGGAGAATGTGTGTGTCTGTGTCTATGTGCGCTTAAGAGAGAAAGAGAGAGAGAGAGGAGGGAGAGTTAGGTGTGCCGAAGTAAAAGAATACAGGTGTGTTGAAAAGAAAACCTGGTGTCTTCTCCATCTCCCAGATGAAAATCTTGAATCTCTGGCCGCGTCTTTACTCGCCCATTTTATGAACATTTGCCGATTTAGTACAGTATAGTTTTGGCACATCATTAAAAACTCGACGCAAAATGCTTGTTCCGAGTGTAAACAAGGCTCAAACGAGTGGCAAGGTTATTAGCTCGGCTAATGCTAGCATTAAAGCCCTTTAAAAGTGTCCCTTCTATTTTGCTGAATCTGGTAGAGCCGCGTGTATATATATAACCGCTCGTATACATATCCGCTAATACAGACGCGCAACAATATTGGTTCTTGTCCCGGTTTCAATCTCGTCTTACATGCGAATTTGCACCTAACCTACAAAAGCGGAGGACATACTCATCGCCCTGCAGCGTTGTTAGACAACAAGGCTTGGGGAGGGGGGAGAGGACGCGCGGGAACAAGGACTCGTATTCTAGTGCCATACCTCGTTGAGCATGATCCTCGACAATGTGAAAGGAATCACTCGGTGGAAACTATCGCTATTATTACTACCGCTGCAATTAATTCCGTAAAGGGAGCGGCTTTTCGGGAAAAAAAAAAGAAAAAAAAAAAGTTGTCGAAGCGCAAGATCCTCCCTCTGTAAGCGATCTCTACTTTTTTTTTTCTTCTTTTATTGCAGTGCGGTACCCATAGTGGACACCCGATTTACGCCCTATTCAGGTGAACTACTCGCGCGAATGCCAACGGGACAGAGGAAGCATCTAGCGTTATACTTATAATGGAACTTTTATATTTGCTTCTGGACTAATGCGCATCCCTAATCGAAACGCTCGTGCGACCACGCAACTGTAACTTTGAGAATCAGAGTGTTCTTCTGCTTCTCGTATATATTCAATGAAAATGAGAATACAACTCGTCTCTTGAGATCCGTTCTCATGAATGGTAAAAAAAAAAATATCGAGAATACCCTATCAACTGGCTCTTTACGGACAACGTCAAACCCGCTAACTTCCAGACTCCGCGATCGTTCATCAACGGGGTGAACGAATTTCAAACAATCTTTTGGTCAATGCCGATCGAACGTATATCGGTTCGTAAAACGTGCGTAAAGGTTCAGTCACTTCGCGAGAACTTGAATCCCACCGGAACATTCTTTTTTGGCGAGTACTCAACGCAGAATCGATTTTCTTTTTCACGAAGCTGCAAAATATAAAGGAAGCTCGTTTCGGACAACTAATAGTAAAATCGCGGATGAGCAAAAAATCATTCATCTTTAGGCAAGAGACGAAATCCACGGATTTTATTTTTTATGTGTAGCAGAGGGTAACTCTCGTGGCACACGAGTTATCGATAGCGTCCGGTAGTCGCCGCCCGACCGAAATTGAGATTATATCCGTTCCCGATCCTCTTATGCTATTATCGAGTTGAACTCCACTTACAATGCCTCCGTCTTTCATACGATTTATGGATTTGACCGGATATCTTCTCTTTGAACTCGCCCAACAAGGCCAATATGGACCGTTGCACTTTCAAAGCCTGGAATCTCGAATGGTAAACCGTCGAGTGGTCCATCCCAGCACTGTCCCTTCGGCTCTTACATGTATTCTTATTTCTCATCATTTTCGCACCCTGCTACACCTTTTTATATCAATTCTCTATCGATTCAAATTTTCACTGTGTTCGTTCAAATTATACCTAAGTTATCAACGCTTTTATATTGATCCAATTCCAACTTATATTTAAACCCAAAGGTTAAGCCTTATCCAACCGGTAAATATGAATTTCGTATGAAACTGAATTCCATCCGCCCCCCTCAATACCAGTTTAATTCATTCTCTTATTTCAAGTTCAAATTCTATTTTCACGCTTTCTTTTTCAATCGCATGCGTATACATAAACGTTCATTCCTCCTGCATCAAGATGCATGCGTTTCTTTACCTTTATCGTCTCTTCTTCGTACATACAAATCTGATTTAAAAAAAATTTCGGCTGCTTCTCAATCAAAAGTCACTGAACCGATTACGATGAATCTTTCACGAGATCAAAGATCACGATTCAAACTGCTGTGCTCGTCTTTTATCCAAAGTTCCAATATTTTGTTTTGTTACGAGAAAAGGCGAAAAAAATTTTAAACGTTCGTTCAATATTCAAATTTAATGATTCGTCGGTATTTGAAAAAATATCGATAACGAAAAAAACGAATTACCAATCCAAAGACAACGAAGTAAACTCTTTTGCGAGTATTTTATTGATAGGAAAGCTCGAACGTTTCGTTTGACAGGAAAAAAAAAAAGCAGCGGGTGAAGCTCGCAGACGCAGCTAGCATTTAATATGATAATAAGTCAATAGTTCCAGGATGTTTTCATTCGTGCGTGAGATATTCGCCTTAATCGTATACATCGATAGATGTGTGTGTTTTGCGAAACATCTCATTACGTCGGTACACAAGATCGGCGAAAGAAATAGCTGTTCCATGAGCCAAGATCTGCGATAGAAATGCTCCGTTATTTCGTAAAGGACAAAAAGAACCCCAACGTTCACCGATTCTTCGGTCAATTGTTCCCATAGAGTCGAGGGGGATGAGTTGCATCGGTTAGGGGAAGAGAATCTCTCGACTCTCGATCGTCAATTGACTGACGTTATCGGTCCATCTTCCAGATTAGGAAGATTGCTTGAAGACGCGAGGAGAGCAAATCTTGGACGAATACACTTCGAATTCGGCTATAATAATAATTATTATTATTATTCGAGTCTACAGCATCCAACGTATACCACGCTCTATATCCATACGCCCATTGTGTTCCGTTGATGCTTGTACACCACGCGTAACTTTGCAAAAAATACTTTTTTTTCGTGTTGAAAAAAAAAAAGTTAGAAAAATAAAAACTTTGAATAAGTGTGAACGAAATAAAAGTAAACGCACTTTGGTGTATGTCTGCGCGAGAGTGCGTGCCTAATGTGGTCGAATTAAAAACACATAGACATGACTGATGACGGTAGAATATTAGTAGTTATAGAATCGTGCGATGCAGTAAACAGAGCTGTACAGAGACTTCAAAACGATCATTCATCTAGCATCGGCTAGATTTTGTCATCAACGATCGATTGGCTTTTTCAAATTCAAACTTATACTCGAATTGAGCAAATTTTCATTTGCTAACTTCTCAGTTAGTCTTCGAAGAAGAATAAAGAGAAAGCGAACAAAAAAAATGAAGTTCAACAATTGAGAAATGCATAAATGAATCTGTTTTGAGATCGTATGACCATGGCAGTTGGACTTTTATTTTGGAATCGTATTTAGAAAAGGCGCAACAGACCTTTCGAAGCTCGTCACTTCATCAGTTTAGCGACTAGCGACCAACACCCCTAGGGTTTAGCAACCCTAAAGGTTGCTAAAAATTCTCTTTAAGGTTATAAATAACTGGATTCGTTTCATTAGTTTTCAACTGAAATTCTGATCACTGAACAAAGAACACGAATGCCATAATAATTCACTTTTCTACTGATAAAAAAGCGATAAACGAAATTTCGTTTATTCTCAGTTGTTCAGAGTCTCGATTTTTTTATTTTTTTTATTTTTTTTTTTTGAGAAAAGCATCAACGTTGATCTATTGAAAACATGGAATGCCGATATTATTCAAGAAATTATGTATCTTTATATTTTTCAATACGAGATTTAGTCCCCGCGCAGTCTTGTTTTGTTGATGATCGAGCGTAAGCGAGAGTGTTGCTCTAGGGTGTTGTTCTCACAGCAAAGAATGGAAGTGAGACGGCGCAGGTGGACCAAAGGAATTCAGGTGGGAAAGGTAGACGACGAGGGAACTCCCGCTGTCTCTCGTTTAGGCCATCGAGAAAGAGAGAAAGAGCAACGAGAGACGGGAAGATACTGTCGATGGAGTGAAACCGCCCATGAGCCACATTCCAATGCCTGGTCGGTAGACTTTCAGGCGCCCAACTCGTTGCCCTATACGTATATATGCCTGTGCGTCTGTGTGCATGCACGTGTGCACTCGTGTGCGTGAAAATCGAGCCCGTTCATTCAGAAAGTCGTTTTACGTGTGGTTGGCCCAAGCATATAGCCTGCTCGAGTGCTGAAACATGGGAGGGGAATTCTTGACTGGTATGCAGGGATGTACATACGTGCTAACCGTGCCCCTATCCTGCCGTTAATAAACCATCATTTCCCCTCCCCCCCCCCCCTCCCTTGTGGGGCTTTGCTCCTCATTTTTCTTGGTTCCCATGAAAAATAAATAAAATAAATAAATATATGCTAGAACACCGGACTGGATAGAGATACAGCTATCTTTGGCCTAGCACGATCATATTCTGTTATGGACAAGATTACTCGTCCATGTTACCTTTGGATATTGTGAATGTAACCAATTTATCATTCGTATTAGTTCTGTCTGCGTGGAGCCTTCGAATTTAAGACAGAAATATTGAGACTCAGTTTTTTTCATCTCCGCGCGACTATACTCTGTTCATTTTTAGATGTTTATCAATTTTGTTACATTTTATGGTCGACCCGATTCATTTGGAGACGATGAAAGATAAACGCGTTGGCAATCTTCTCAGTGGGAAGTGCGGTTATAAAACTTTTGCGGTTTTTTATAATACTGATAAACTCCAAAGCAGGCGAGACTCACGGCCTATCTATACTCGGGATTTGCCGATTTTCTTTCATTTTTGAACTTTTGAAAAGTGTTCGGAAATGGAAAAACGTTCGAATTATTTCGAGAAAAAAAAAAAACATGAAACTTCCAGTGGATTAATTTTTTTTTTTTACAGCGTACATTTTCAACCAGCGAACTTGTCGCATGATTCATTTTTAGCAGGCACATAAACAGGCTTTTGCACCCTACAATTTTGGATAATTCAGAGGCAACAAAATCCAGGACTAATTTTACCTTAAGATCGTTGGAAACTCTACAAATTTTATTCAAACCATTTTCTTCGTACGAATCTCCTGCGTATCATCGAAGAATAAACCACTTCAATATTCTTTTATTGTAATCACTAGCTCGGAAACTATACTCGATCGTCGTCGAGAAATAAAAAGACTTGAACGCCTCTCTCAATCTCGCCAATCGTGAAAATCTCTAACTAACACCACACAGAGAAAAAAAAATGGTTGATTCAATAAAAATTGATGTTATTGGAAGAGTTTTGTCAATTGAAATGCACATTTCTTTGGCAGAATGAACGTGCAGTCTGATAAAAAACTTGTGTGTTCGTTCAATGGTTTATGACATTATGATGATCATATATTTTATTGGCACTCCGTAATGAGGGATTTTGTTGTTCCAATAACTTTTTTTTCTCAGTGCAGATGGAATGTCATTGGACATTCTATATAGCATAGTAATCAAAAGTGACAACAGAACTAACGAATGTCTTTCTTTGATACAGATTATAGTTTCCTACCCAAATGAGAAAGAAAAAAGAAAACAAAAATTATTATGATAAAACAGATAATGGAAATGCGGTTTCATGTAAAAGCCGCCAATTTCAGTATTTCGTTACTTTCTATTGCAAGAAAGTCGAGTTAATTTAATCCACTGAGATTATTACTACACGAATAGTTGATTTTTTTATATTTTTTTTTTTTCTAATATGTTCCAATGAAAACCGAAGCCATTGAAATTCGGCATGCATCGATATTATTCTATTGCTGTGGCGCACGTTATATACTGCGACGATGTGTAACACAAAAGTTTACCGGCGGATGTCGAAGACTAAAACGAAGAAAGAACTATCCCCTTTTGCACCTTCCATTGTGAAAGAAAATTTTCAGGAATTCACTTCGACATTGTCACGTTTCTTTTCTGCCAGTTGCCTTGTTTTTTTTGTTTTCTTTCTTTTCTACCAACGCCTACGATCAAAGTTTACCAGCTTTTCTTTTTTTTTCACGAATCCTGAGTGAACTCTGTCATCGTAAAAACGCACAACATCGCATTGTACAAATATCTACGTAACACACCACATCGTAAGTGTGATGCTGGGGCTTCGAGAACTCGAAAACAAACTTTTGTTTAGAGGATTCGATCGATCGGCATCGAAAATTTATTTGGCTTTGTTTAAAAAAATATTTTCTCTTAATTTTTAGATCAATTTTGGTTTTTTTTCTTACGGAAACTCCGAAATAACTGAACATGGTTGTTTTTTTTTCTTTTTTTTCATCAGAATTATCAGTTTCACAGCACAGGACTGTTTTTTTTTCTCTCGAAGGTTAAGATTTCACGTTCACCCCCCGGATTTGAAGTTTAGGTACGTTCAGGTTTATGACATAAGCGTAGGCAGAGACCAGTCGGCGGGCAGGGCGCGTTTTATTTCATTTCTCAACTATGTACCAGCCGGACAAAAGACTGGATGAGTTATGAGTTTCACCGAGGCCACGTGACTACCTTTTCTTCTCTCTTATTTCATTCTTTCTATACTCCTCAAACCGGCTGGAGATGTCTTCACAAAATTTGACACGACGATTATGTGAGCCATTATCTCCATTTTATATATCTATATATCTATATATGCGGGTAAAGAATAATTTTGATAAGGGATGATCGTAAATCGTGAGATACGTGAATAAAAATTAAATGGTTTACACAAATTTACAATATTTATTTATATTTATTTAGAAAATTTGAGTGCTTCGAGAAACACTTGGAATTCAAATAACTTTACGAATGTTATTTGTTTCTAACTTTCTGCCGCATAATTGTGATTAAAAAATGTCGGTTTTCAAGCGTCGTAACAAAAGTCGTTACTTTTTCATCAAATGCTAAAATCTTCTGTTCTACTGTCAACGACTTTCGGTTAAAATTTCAGAAAAATATGAATATTCGTTAATCGCATGATCGCTATGGACGCTGATCACAAGTAAAAAAACAGATGGTGAACCGAAGGATAATTAAATTTGACAACGTGTTTTATTCAGAAATCTTGATCCTGTGATATGACAACGTTTTCATTAACCACATTACTGATTTTCTATTCATAAAATCAAATGAAATTACTAACTGGAAAAAAAATATTTAATTCATCAAACAAAATCGATTCATTGGTTCATTCAGCAAATGAACAGTTGAATCCACCATATTATCGTTCAACTATAAATGAATTTTGTTCGATGAACCAAATTTTTTTTTCTCAGTGGCTCCTTTAATGAAATGAAGTAAAAATACTATTTTTATCAACGAAACAATATGAAATTACAGTGAGTAGTTTTATCCATCGTTTCGACAACGAACAGATGATTTCGAATGTTTGAACAAAAAAAAATCCTGAAAAAAATGTATCAAAATCTAGTGTCACACTGAGATAAATGAATTCGTAAATTCAACAAATTTTTTGTTGGTTCGACAAATTTTCTGTTGGTTCAACAAATTTTTTTGTTGGTTCAACGAATCGTAGCGAACAAAATGAAATTTGTTAACCCAAACGAAATTTGGTTCATTCAAATACTTAATTTCTCACCACAAAAAAAATATCGTTGAATCAACAAAAGTTTTGTTGAACCAACAAATTTAATTTGTTCGCCACAATTAAAATTTTTTTTTCTCAGTGCATATGTGCAAAAAATTTGCATAAATATGTTGCATAAACGGTGTCGATAACTCGGTAATAAATGTCATAAAAGAGATCAAATCAATTGGCCATGAGACTCGTAAGCCTTCTGAAGTTGAAATTAATTGAATTTCAATGAATTCGGAGCAGTAAACTTGTCGAATAAATGATCGATCTTCATTCCATCATAACTGGTACGTTTTACGACAATTTAATTCAACAATAATGGGATTTTTGAACACACACACCAAGAACGAAACGGGGTCTGTCGTCTCGTTTCGATAATGCTATACACGTACAGGAATCACATCGTTCACGCATGTAATGTTTCGTTTTGTAAGGAACTCTCGTGTGTGCAAGGGAAGGAAAGTATACGAGAGAAGAGGGTCGATTGATACCCACACACATGTAACATGTCAGGGCGTATTTTTGCTCGAAGCTACACTAGAATGCAACCGTCCCGATATCCCATTCACGTGGATCGCGTCATGCAGAGCCGTTTAATAAAAATTATTCATATTCCCCGGTCTAGAATATCGAATTTAAATGTACATTCAAATATCCACGTACATGTACAGTACGCCAATAATACTATGGAACGCGTGGCTCTGTTGCGCTCGCACGAGCGAGATTTCCTCGAGAGCCCCCGTCTCTCCGTGGGCACATCGTGTCGAATAATTTTGCGGCAACAAACCCCTCTTTATCTCTCTCTCTCTCTCTCTCTATCCCTGCGAATCGTATAGCATTATGATGAAGGATCAAGGGCAAGTGCACGATGATATATATCGGGCCTGTGTACGAGAGGAGAAAAAAAAAAGAGATGAAATTCCGTGAAATTTGCATTACCACGATTCGTTTCACCATTCAAGACCGATAAGGGAATCCCTTCTTTTTTGGGGCTAGGTATATAAACTTTCATTATTATTTTTTATTTTTTCTCTCTTCTTCTCGAGTTAGCATGACAGTGTATCGGGGAGTTGGAAAAGCTTGACGTTCTCGGCATCGAAATGCCATCACCGAATACGTAGCAATTGATTTTATCGGTTACTTATTATTCACAATGGCTGCTTTTTTTTATATGTATATATATTTTATGCTGTACCGATGTAAATTCATTTTTGTATGAGAGAGATCCGCACGCCTATGCCGAACTATGAACCAGCTATCGTTTTGTCGCTCTTCCAATTTCTTACCAACGCATTATACGAATCGAATCGTACATGAATACAAAAATAATTAAATTCTCAACCCATATGACGCTGCTTCGTAAATTTATTTCGCATTTTTTTTTTTTTTTTTTTTTTTACGAGGCACCCTCCACGATTTAGGATCTCATTGTCCCTAGCGATTCAATCAAACACGATGAATAATAACCGATACCAGTTGTAACGTACCGTACTGAATGTTCGTAACTCTTTTGCTATGTTACACGGGGTGTGGCTCGCAGTTAACCCGGTAGAAAACTAGCCTAGCTTCAAATCTTCTTTAGAGGATTCACATATCGTAGAATATATTTGGGATGAAACACATAATTCATCGATGGGCGTTCGTATAACAGAGGCTCATTTTCAAAATTACACAGAGAAAAAAAAATGGTTGATTCAATAGAAATTGATGTTATTGGAAGAGTTTTGTCAATTGAAATGCGCATTTCTTTGGCAGAATGATCGTGCAGACTGATGAAAAATTAACGTGTTCGTTCAATGGTTTATGATATTATGATAATCATATATTTTATTGGCAATTCGTAATGAGAGATTTCGTTGTTCCAATAACTTTTTGTTCTCAGTGTACAGTTCTCATGATATCAATTCGTTCGATCGAATCTCACAGCTTTGGGTTGTAGGAAAGTTTCATGTTGTCTTGATGATTATTTCGCTGAGATTATCAGCGGTGTATTTTCGAACGTAATTCTTTTTTCATCAACGCGTTCAACGTTACTCGCAGATTCTATCGAGCTCAATGAAACCTCACTTGCTTTAGTTCATCCAGAAAAAAAGATCTATTTCAATCTAGTAGGATCGATTCGATTTGAATTTGAATCAAAAAAATTTCTATTTGCTTCAACTAAAAAACTGTGTTTGAATCAAAAGCCAAGTTATACTTGCTCGAAACGGAGTATGTCTAAAAACGAACAGATGATCGTGAATTTTATGCCCACCCAGGGCTGCAGACTCATGGAAATATTATTAAATAATAATAATATTAAATATGGTGTAAATAATATTATAAATATTGTTTGCGGCTCAACGACAGGCTCGTTAAATCAGTGAAAACTTTTTGAAACTGAAAATCGCAATAATAAATACTTGATTGATCTTAAATGTAAAAATATTGAAATCAAAGAAAATAATTTCTTGAACTCTACTGGGTCGTGGGACGAAGAAAAAAAATTATTTGATTTGAAACGATTCTAGTTTAATCAACCGGATGATTTTTTCTGATTTTAAGCCATCACTGTTTTGTGACGTTTGATTTCAGTTAATAACTTTTCGAGATCAATATTCCTCATAAGTTTTTGTGAACCGTTAATTATCTTTTCGTCGAGACCGAATGAATTTTTCTCAAAGTTTTTTATTTCGTTTCTACTCGTCTACAAAATGTTCATCAGAATGAAATCAGTCTCGACAATCATGATAGAAAAATATTTTGTGTCTAACTGTCGACGAGACCGGAAATCTGCAAAAATGCGATTACCCCAACGTATGAACTTTGTCTCAATCCTTTTTTTTTCTCCTTTTTACCAAAGTGGCAGTTTTCCTGAGCACGCAACGACGTTTCTCCCTGTTCGAAGTTCTCGAAAAAACGTTTTTTTTTTTTCGTTAATTGGATAAATGAAATATGAAACTGCTGGAGTGGCTCGTGATTCTGTGCGATTTCGTTTTGGGCTCCATTCAGTCTGCTGATGCAGTGACCTTGAATTTGTCTGTAACGCTAGAGCGTGCAGCTTTCTCAATGAAACATAGAAAAACTACCTGAGATTCGTCAATGACAATAATGAAGGAATCGCATTGTATCGGTTCCTGTAACACACCGAGTAACACTATTCGTTCATTCTTTTTTTTTCTTTTTCTTTTTTTTTTTTTTACGAGTGTATACTATTCATCTGGGAAAAGAATTTCGGCTGAATGGTTTCATGCTGAGGTCACCTGGCAGCCATAATATATTAAGAAAAGCTTTCTTTGGTACTACCCGCCCAATTGTCACGCCTACAAAAGTGCGACCAGAACGTTTTCTTTTTTCTCTCTATTCCTATATCTTTCTACAAAAGGGATTTGAACCTTTTAGTTTCTCGCTGCTTAATCGTATGTGACTTCCTCTCAATATCTGTCTCCACAATACTAAAAATCCGCCTGGAATTCTAGTTCCGAGAAAAAAAAATAAAAAATAAAAAAATCCAGTCGAATTTGTATTTTATTTTTAAGGCTTTTTTCTTGGAAACTGAGTTTGTATGTGAGTTTCGGTAAATTTACGAGATTATTAGATCGCATACGTCTTCTGCGTGGATTGTTTTTTTCGAAATTGAAAATTAAATCTTATGCTCGATGGATAAATTCTTCTCGAAGTTATAAATAATATTTCAGTGTACTTCATTGAAGTGGAAACTTGTGTGCTATTTTTCAGTGACGTTTCATCGTAATGATCTCGGGGGGGGGGAAAAAAAAGCTTTAAAAAGCCTTGCGAATCGCAGCTATTTCGTGTCAAGATTTCAATTGAAAATCCTTTCGTATTTTTTGATAGAATTGCGCGCAGTGATCACTCTCTCTCTTTCTCTCGTCGCAGAGGAAAAAAAAAAAATTTCAATATATAAATGAGAATTGAGTGAAAATGAGTTAAATTTCTTTGGAGCACAATGGAGAGCTGGTAGCAATTACATGAATCGTTTTCTACTTTGAAGAAAAAAAAAATAAAAAAATAAAAAAAACTCGCTTATAGAACGTTCGCCGCCAGCAAAGGGAGCAAACACAAAAAGTAATGGACGAATCTTATACAGCGTTCGCGGAATCTTAATCAATTCTATGCACGAGTGTCGAGGGGCAATCATTCAGGTTTGGGAAAAGTAATTGCTGCAAGGAATGAGAGCCTGGTAAACATAGTTTCCTGAGAAAAACGATTGATTGTCTGCGGGCGCGCGAAGGGTGGATGGAAGGAGGCTGGAGGCAGCATGGCGCTTTACTGTTTGTTCACCATTGCTATATCCGCGCAAAGTTTCTCTTGACATTATACCTTCCTGGTAAAATCAAATTAAAATGCTGTTTGCCGCGATCCTTAAATAAGAATAAATTAATCGAATGTCGCGAGGTTGTGATCAATAACAGAAGCCGCAGGCACGGAAAAAAAAAAACGGCTGTTTGTAAAAGCTTCGGTCGTATTGAAACACGCGGACTATCCATCCGGAACCTTTTTCTATCACTTTTCAATCGCTTCTTTATCCTTCGATGTTTGCTCAAAGTTAATCCAAATCGATCAATATTTTTTTCATAAACAAACAACGAACAATCGATTTTTCACAAACAAAAAAATACAGGCCTGCCACTTTTTTAGATTCAAGCGAACAGCTTTTCAACGACCAAAATATTATGAAGAATTTTTTCGTGTATCATACACGCATTCAAAATTTTAACTCGAAACAATCGAAAGTCGTGAGTCGAGCCTATCAGTGAGGTTTGTCTCCATTCGCGTTCAATATATATTCTCGATTTTGTCATTTTCGAGTGCCTCGCACTTTCGTAGTAGCGGTGAGAATTTTTTTTATAGAATGTTGAGGCTAAATTATTGAAGAGGAAAAAAATCGTATACACCGATCAAGTAAAATCGTTCATTCTACAACTTTCGTTGAAAACTTTTTTTTCGTTTTTCCCTTCGTTCTCGAAATAACATATATTTTCGGATTTTTTATCCTCTCGCCATCACTGAATAGTTAAAATGTCTAAAAATTCGGAATTCTCGGGTCAAAATACGTTGGAATACGGTGTATCACTTTGTGCACCATCAAAATTTCGATTTTGGCCACTTTTTACTTGACTAATACCTAAAAGTGATCGAAAATAATTTATTCTCCTGGATCAATGAAAAAAAAAAACGTTTCGAGTCTTGACTCTGAACACCTTCTGTCATGTCAAGGTTTTTGTTATCTCACTTTGATCAGAATCCGAATCATAATTGAAGTAATTTATCAATTCTGATTTCAATTTTGATTTTTTGTTCCAAGTTGAAAGTTGTATGAAGTTTGTTTTTGATCCTCTCGGAAAAATGCTGTAGAGCCGCCATTATTTTGTCCGACTTCAACGGTAATTTTTCTTTTTATTCATTAACACAGTTCAATAAAAAAACTGTCAACGAAAGTTCGATTGTTTCCATAATTTCGCTCAGAAAAATGATTAATTGTATCGATTTTTCGCCCTCTACAGTGGTCTTCAACCCTTTGAATATTCGGAAATGCCTCGATTCGCCCCCTCGAATCATTAATACGAGATACCAATTTCGATTACCGATTAATTGATAATATTCGAAAATCCTTGATATCGGAGCTTATAAGAATGTGGCAAAGCTCGAGCTGGATTATTTTATAAATACTTATGGTCGAGTCGCTGCCGAGGCAATGGTAAATACGATTTATACAAAATTGATATTTCGCGAAGGTTCAGCGTACGCTTCGGAACTTGCTGTAGTGTACGATTATATCGAGAATTTTGTTATTTGTACGAGGGCTTAATTGTAAGATTTCCAATTGATTGAGCATTTTTCGAAGGTACGTTGAAAAACTTTTCGTGGAGTAACCGAAACATTCATTGCCTGTTTATAATAATAATCCTGTCCCTGCCATGCACGAGCATCGCTTTATTCTTTTACAGTCTTGTTTTGTTTTTTTTTTTTCAAACTCCTTGCTCGCAACTTGGTTTTGATTTAGCGAGGTACATAGTTCGCCGCTTTCGAATTATCAAGTACATTCTTATTTTATTCGAGCGGGAAAATTCGACGTTGGGCAACTCGTAGAGCACGAGGTAAACAATAAAGCTCCAAACGTATAGAAGTTGTTTTTTCTTTTATTCGTGAATCCTCTCCCTCACATGGCAATTCGTATTTAGTTTGGCAACGAACTACGGGCTGGCCAACTCACTCTCCTTCCATCCTATGAACCGGACAAGAGGTGACTTTTCGACATTTCAATCAGAGACTCGACCGTCGTCCCGTCCCGTTAATGGCTGTGAGCTAACCGTCGAACTCGTTGGCTCCTCGTTTCAGCCAATTCGCCAACTCTCTCTCTCTCTCTCTCCCTCTCTCTCTCTGTCTTTGCTTCGAATTCAATGCTCGTTTTAATGAAACACTGCCTGGCCCACGTTGTCCATTGTTCCTTGTTTTGTTAACCGAGATGAGGGGTCGATCGGCTACGTCGTTCTTTTATAGGTGTACCCTAAACTCTGTTCAACTCCCTCTTCTTTTCTCCGATATATACACCCCTATCGGTATTTTGGAAAACATCCAAAATAACGTTTAAGACAAGATTCTCTATGGACCATTCTGCCCGAGAATCGTTCCTCCAATTTTATCCCCTGTTTAGCCGGGCAAACAAAACGTTCGTTGGACTCGAAAGGCACCTCTGAAAATTTCAAGACGATATTAGTTTTCACATATTTTTATAAACACATTTTTCTACGAATTTCTCGCGGAATTTAACATTCGTTTTCACTATTTTTAATTTTATAAGTTTAATTAAATTGAGTGTCCAACTTTGTACACAGCTTCCGGCGAGAAATCTTGAAATCTGCTTGACCAATTCGGCTGGAAATTTGAGAAAAGGTACAGCACACCATTATCTTCAACAACAACAAAATTCACGAATTATTTAGTATACGAAAAAGGTCGAAATGCACTTGACGTTGAAACTCGATTCTCTATTCTAATCCAATTTATCTCGATGATACTGTAGAGACTACTCGTTTGATGAAAACTTTTTGTCGTCTTAGTTTTTCTAGACGAGTGACCAGTAGTTCGAAAAGACTTGACTCAACTTCACATTTGATACGTGCATGAAAAAGAAATTCCGATCGGTTGACACGAACATGATGAGTGCGTTGCAGATTCTTTTTTTTTTTTTTTAATTCTTATAAAAGCATCCTAGAAGTATCAAGAGATAATTATATACTTTTTTTTTAAGTGAATCGAACCCGTTTGACGATGAAACCTGCACGTCATAAATTCCATTTTTTGCGATTACTCGATTACAGATGAGTCTTTTGAAATGAGAAAAAAAAGTAGTTTTTTGATTAAATTTCAACAAATGTCCAAGGGTCACATATTATTGAAGACAGATTTATTATTTTTTCGTCTCGTTACGTTGAATTTGGAAACATTGACTTTGAATTTGGATTCAGCTGCCCAAAAACATCCGAAACGAAACACAATCGGTGAACATTAAAATTGAAAAAAGAAAAAAACAACTGTGAGCAGCTTCGGTGAACACTGAATTTGAGCCAAATCCGAATGAATTCAAATAAAAAAATGGAACTTGATCCGAAATCTATGTATAAAACGTGATGTAAAAAAATGGTTTAAAAATAAGGAGCTTTACGAATAAGAGTTACGTGGATAAAAATCGACAATGAAATTTCACTTTTATTTCTGTTCATTTTCTCTACTTTTGGCTGACAATTACTGGCCATAACACAATATTGGTAGGCCAAAAACAGGCGAAGGGCGAACCCACATTGAGTATAAAAGAAAAAAAAAACGTCGTATGATGCGTAAACTAAGAACAGAACAGGTTTAGGTGTGATCGCCTTACATCAAAATACGCGCGCACTCTCATATAACTTCCTTCATGGACTTCGACCTTCATCTCAATCATTATTGTTGTTGTTGTTGTTCTTGTGGTTATTTTTGTAGTCGTTGTCATCGGAAGGAACTGCAGCTTACGCGTCTTATTGCACTGATCTCGCAGTTTCTTCCGCTCCATTTTCTATTGCTCATATCGTGATATAGACGTGAATCGATCGTAGGATGATTATTCGTACTTTCGTGTGTGTTTGTGTGTGTGTGTATGTGTATGTACGTGCGAATGTGTGTGTATGTATGTGTACGCGCTCGAGCGCGCGCGTGTTATTATTATTTTGCACCTGTACGTCTGTTGGTAGTTAGAGAATTTATGGCGCCAGTGGCTTACAGAAGTGACACCATTTCGGTACTGCCAATTTATACAAAAACTTTCGAGTTCCATTTGACAGTGATACAGATTTTTTTTTTTTCTTTTTCCAGCCTTCACTCATTATCTTTCGATTTTTTCTCTGATCATTCTTTTGTTTTGAAAGTGTCAGACGGCGATTTTCAGCTTGCCTCCTCCGGGCCCCCGTCAGGATTGAACCGCACAGCACTAAGGAAAACCAAGAGATATTTGACGTTATAATTTTTCTTCGATCGCTTTTTTCGAGTATTCTTGAAAACATGTTTGCTCATTATTGTACGTGTGTGTGTGTGTTTTTTTTTTCTATGTTACAATTGTTAAATTGTCTCCGACACAGTTACCAGGTCATAAGGCACTGCTCAAGGGCTTTCATACAAATCACGAATATTTCAAAAAACATTGTGCGATGGGTTCATTGCTGTGTGGTGGCAGATGATTTTTTTACCACTTATAACTTATCCCTTTACTTACCTGGACCCATTGATTTGGACAGTGATCGAAAATCTCCAACTTTTGCAAATTTGCCAATACTCTTTGCCCAACAAAACACAAATAGCTTTCAAGCGCTGTCTTCATTCGAAATTCTCGCTCGATCAAAGAAAGAACAAAGGTTTGCTGTTTTCACATCAGAACTTGAAACGGCCGGGATATTTCCAACGTTTTTTTAATTGTGTGAAATCATTTATTTTTTGAATTTATGTTTAGTTTTAAATGTTTTTGTTTGTTTTTTTTCGATATAAATTTTATTGAAAACTGTACAAAGAAAATAGACTCTTGGTTAGCTGAGAAATATTCCTGATGTATTTTCATTCCTCTTTGAAAGGATGTTCAAGGGCTTCAGCTAAGTGAAGAACCTATCAATAGACTTTTACCGAATGAGCGTTAACGCGAAAATAAACAATAATTTTTACAAAATTAGAAGAAAAAATATTACTTGAAAAATGTTATTGAAAAACCGATACCCAGGATATGAAACGGAAATTCACGCTTAATATAGCATTCAACAATATTGAAATAAAATTTGAATTTAACGTATAGGATAACGTCTGCAAAATTTCAGAGCCAGACATGACAGCACCAAATAATCGATCAAATTAACCTTTTCCTTGCCAAATTCTGTAGCTACACGGAGAACATTTTTTCTCATAAATTTATCCAAAAACTGAAGAGAAATCTTATAAAATAGCGGCTAAATTTTTTTAGATTTTTATACGAAAAAAAAATTAAAATCTGGAAAAACGACTGGTTATACTCTAGAAACCGAGCTTTCACCTGACTGGCAATTTTTTCCGACGTGGTAAGGTCACATATATACACAGGAATTAATTTTTCTTTTAATATGATTTGACTTTGAGAATTGGGATGCATTGGAATCACGTTTAAAAGTGGTGCCGACCATTTGTCGCAGAATAGAACTGAGTAACGACGGAATGACGTAGTAAAACGCGTCCACAAATAGCTCCACACTTTTCTGTTATCATACAAGCTCTCAGGTATAGGAAACATCGATCAAGAAGATTTCTGCTATTCATATACTCGCGATAGAATTTTTTTCTTATTCTTGTTCCAAATATGGAACCATGACCGGAAAGAGGGCAATATTCTTGAAGTGATAGCACCACTCGAGCGTTCTTTCAAGGCAGGTTTGTCAATTTCGAAAAAAAAATATGTCCATTCAGTTTCGCAACTATGCTACCGGCCAAAAGTTTCCACACTAAAGTTCAAAAAAGTTTTGGAACGGTTGTTAAGGCCATTTTGTCGGTAGACGACACCAACAAAAATTTTTACGAATACTCTATTACGGAAACGACCATTTATCGCCACTTTCCTTTTTCAGTTTCATTTCCAGAGGAGAGGAAAGGAGATCATCAATTATCACAGGAATGTGTTAATTTAGTCAGAAAAAAATTATTGTATTGCAGCGCTCATTTGGGAAATACGATTGATAATTTTGTCAGTACATCAGTTACGCTAAGAATCTAACGAATTTTTAAAGTACCTATTCTCGTATTAAAAATTTGTACAGCATACTTGCATGTAAATTCTCTGGCAATCTAGCCAAATTGTTTTTTTGACACAAACGTCAAAATTGTTGTTTTTTTTTTTTCATTCCTCTGAATAGTCTGCATTTGTCAATAGTGTAATTTAAAAGATCAAATTTACCAAGATAAAAAGCCATTGATTTTTCAATTATAAAATTTCGTCTTTTGTGCTAACGATTTTTCTTGCGAGGTAGTGTTTGTAGTGTTTTAGGAAAATTTCAACCACGGGCTCGTAAAGTGAAATGCACAACCGAGGATTAAGGTTGAAAGAAAGACCGTAGACTTTCTCGCAAATAATTAACTAAATTTTTTTAATTAAATTAAATACAAGCTTAATGAAGCAAATTATAGATATGGACGATTTAACATTCTGTTTTTGTTTTCGTTATTTTGTTTTTTTTTTTTTTTGTTTTTCATCGTGAAAAGTTGACAAAATCCAGGTAGGACAAAAAATCAATGCCGTGACATTACCTGGGCCGTTACTCAACCACAGGCAGCAATCCTGTCATCGGAGTTGGCGAGGATGACGCGATAGTCGATCGGCCCTGGTCCTTCACAATTGGATCTGGAAAATTGAATATGGATTATTTTTTACAAATAGATTTGATTTTCTATCTTAAAAACATACATTTCTTTCAAGATATGTATTTTTGAGGATTCAAAAAAATCAGACAACGCCAAAAAAGATGGTAACAAAAGCAATCACGTTTTGGAGTGAAGACAAAACGAAACACACCGATTTGCAAGGAAACCCGTTCGTAACAGAAGTTTCGAAAAGTGAACTCAAGAAAATTATGAGAAAAAAGGCAAGGCATTATTGTCGAGATGGCAACGGGTATCGCGATTGACACCCGAGACTATGTCTAGAATTTAAAGTCGAAACGACAGAGCACGAAGATTGAAGCTGGAGCTAGAAAAGAGCAGGAAATCACATTCTGCACATGATAAAAATGGCTACTGATGACTGATGGTCCTCGATCCAAATGTAAAATGTCCCTAGCATAAAAGATAAAAGGAATCGAGAACATTAATCGATTCAAGTGAATGGGAATTTGTACAAAGCGGCGTAGATGAGAAAAAATTGATTAATAGAAAGGGCAGGATGAAGGTAGAGTGACATGGGTCGAAGCAGGTGAATAATAAAATCGTAACAGCTTTAGTAAAAAAAGAAGAGAAAAATCAAGAAAGTAACAAAAACTGAAGATTTTATTAAAACAAATATAATATGAACGATTTATTATTGTTTCTCGCATTGAAAAAAGCTAATGAAAATATATTTGAATGAATAATGATTTGAGTACAGGTAACAGGCAAAATAATGACGTAGGAGAAAAAGCAATGTACTCACAGAAGTAAGGATGGTCCATGGCTTCGCGGGCAGTGAGCCGCTCGTAATGGTCGTAGCGCAAAAGCTTGTCAAGGAAATCAAGACTCTCAGGTGAGACAAGATGCTGATTTTCCGAATGTACGAAACGCTCCCAGCGTTTACGGGAGTGTCGTCCTAATATATCGTTGAAGCGAGGATCAAGCTCGATGTGATATTTATCGAGATACTCGAACAATTCTTCTGTACCCAATACTTTTCCGATCCTCACTAATTGATCGTAATTATCGTGACCGTGGAAAAATGGCTCTTTCCTGAAGATCATGCTCGCGAGCATGCAGCCCAAGGACCACATATCCAATGAATAATCATACATCTACGAAAAAAATATGAATTTTTTTACACTTGAAATAATATGAAATATAAAAGAATAAAAAAAAATAAAAGACAATGAAAATTCTGTCACAAAAAAAATTGTATGAATCTAATGAGTAAGATAAATCCCGGATATCAAAATAATTATTTGTATCAAGATATTAAATATCTATATGAGGACAGATAACTTTTTTTTAAAACCACACGCATTGGAATGTAGAATGTGAATGACATACGTGTCCTTTACGCGTTGAGCAAATGTTATAATGTTGCGGATACATTTTTTAAAAATTCGTATTGATAAATACAATTTGATTACAATAACTTTGAGTTAAAAAATTTCTAATCAATTTTTTCGCGGCTCACCTGATAATCGACAAGCAATTCGGGTCCTTTGAAGTACCTCGAGGCTACGCGCACATTGTATTCCTGTCCCGGATGATAAAACTCAGCCAAACCCCAATCGATCAACCGGAGTTTCCGGTTTTCATGATCGATCATAACATTGTGCGGCTTTACATCTCTATGCATAATGCCCATGCTATGGCAGTAATCCAAAGCCTAGAAATAACATGGAAAATGTTGAATTTGACATTTCATTATTTTTTCAATTTTTCTGAGACAAAAAACTGTTGGAAAAGAAAGCAGCTACCACCGAAAATATACTTCCACAACGATCGAAACAAAAAGTTGTAGTTTTGATTCTTTTGTTAAATATTTCGTTGAATTATTGAATGATTTATGCACATTAATTGAATATTGATGAAATACTGAGAAAATTCAATCAGCGATTGACTGTATCGATACCTACATTTACAGAGACTAAATCGTGTCGTGTGTGTTGGCAAAGTGCTTTTTTAAATCGCATTTTAGAGATAGACGAAAGATGAATAGTCAGGAGATTCAACGAGGATCAGAAGCCTGAACCTGTGCCTGAGCTACGCTGAAGTAATGAGACCAATAATGAGGTTCATGCAAATAATAATCCAGCAATTAATTCACAAATATTATCATTCTTCAAAAAATTTCTCAACGTGTTCAAAGCCACTTTGAAGCAAGATTGTTATCTTATTTGTACAATACTTAAACGCTTGACAATCGTACTATCCAAGACCTTTCAATATAAAACTAATAACCTTTACAGTATTGATCCACTACCGCAGTTCTTGACGTAGAATGCCAAATTTAATGAGTCAAACAAAATATTCGGCAAACGACAAATCTCTACTATTATCTAACAGAGTCGTGGCAGCGACTCGATCTATATTAGCAGTACAGTTATTCGGAGGATCATGGATCAGTCGTGCTCACAACGAGTACGCGACTGCTCTTTATGCAAAAGTGTACTATTTTTGTGTGTTTGAATAATGGATTCGGAAGCATTGATAGAAATTCCTGTAAATAAGTGAAATTCTAGACGCTGCTACTGAGCACTTTATCAAACTGATGGAAAATACAGTTCGATCGGTCAATCCACAAATTGAAACTACTGTCCCGAGGGAAAGAATTGGCACGAAAAAAAATTCGGAAAAATAGTAAGAATGAAGTTCAATGAAAGTGAAAAAGACTTAGCAGAAACTCTAAAATCGATTCAAATCACTAGAATTTACAAAATTTAACAATTTTAATTTATATGGGAGGTGATAAAGCGATGAAAATAACTTCAATTTCAAAGCCTCCTCTTCAAACAGATACCAACAGTATCTTTTTATGGAAATCTGATTCCAAAAAATTAGTCGACGAAACAATTCGAGGAACACGAAACTTGCAATTAAGTTAGAATCGTCCCAAATGAGAAGACTATGACCAACCAAATGTGGTGAAACCAAGAGCAATTTAATACTTTGAAATGCATGATGAAAGACGAACCAGGACCGAGATCACGAAAACGAGTATGATATATAAATGTCACAATTCCTACACAGCGATATTAAAAGCCAATAAGATCCAATAAACATTCCCAATACAGATGCTTGAATTTGAACTTTTCCAGGGGCAATTACGTTCACTCCAAAATCTACTGAACTATGGAGATAGCTCCTGATGCGTTTCGAATGCTAACGTCCACGTCAATCTCTAAAAACTATATAAAACGAAATTAAATGCTTCAGAGTATGATCAAAATAAGTGGGAATTGCATCCCACTTCTAACAACCAAGAAACCTTGAGACCTATGAAGCAAGAACATTAATACCAGACGGCTTTAGCTAGAACCGACTTGAACCAGGCATCGTTAGATACCTGCCCTGATTTCTGTTACAATTTGCATTTTACCATCACAATTGCTACGCTTTACATCAATAACAGATTATAAAAGAATATCTCTAAAAAACGTTGAATTAATAAAAAAATATCTTGAATAAGAAAAGAAAAGGAGATAAAAAACTCGCGTACCTTCAAAAGTTCATAAAGATAATATCGAATGTCGTAATCTGTCAGTGTTTGATAAAGCTGCTTGAAATCTGTGTTATTGACGTGTTCAAAAATCAACGCCGGAGTCCTCGAGACTGGATCTTTGACGACTGCTTGAAGCGTTATTATGTTGGTCCCACCTCTAAGATTCTCTAAGATTTTGATCTCTCTCTTTATTTTCTTTTTTTTAACGGGCTGTAAAAATCGAAGAAAAATTGACGCATTAATTTTAATATCATATGTACACATTTGATATTTGCCTTATGTACCTGTGGCGGTTGGAAGATGTATATAATCAAAAGACGCGGTAGCGGCTTAAGTATACGCATTTCCTATGTTTTTATCATGTTTCTCCCAAGCACCAAAGATACATTTTGTCAACGCATTTTCAACTTTTCCAAAAACATAGTGTTCTAAACATGATAAGTTCATCGGGCAAATACTTTTTTTTTATTGCAGGGATTAACGGATGTATTCCTTTAATTATTTAGAACATTTTTCAACACGACGTTGAATCTTTTCATGAGATAAGTCAAGTATTCGCGATCCTTCATTGTTTTTTCATAGTTTACTCGAAAAAAGACGATTTTTTCAAAAGAATTTGATACCGTATTCAACAAAAATCAACGAATTCATATCGACCGACGAGAAAGTATTACAATTATTTTTTCTAAAGTCTTTTCAAATTTGTAATCTTTTGTCGGCATCGACATTAAACTTAAACCCGGCGCTACTAGAAAATGAATACACATATCAAAAATATAAATGTTATAGCGTTCGATACATTATTTAAAAAATGAAATTCATGAAAATTTCATACCTTTAATATTTTGACGACACATTTTTCATTATTCGTGACGTTAATGGCTTCAAATACCTCACTATACTTTCCACGGCCCAATTTTCTCACCAACTGATAATCATCTTGTTGGCTGTAAAACAATGAAAGATGATAGTTACGCATCGAGCAGTGAGCATAGAAAATGAAAAATCTGGCCTTGGTGCAAATTCATAGAACTAAGAAAAAAATGTTAGGAAAAATCTAACTAGAAATAAATGGAGAAAATTTATTGTGATAAAAAAAGAATGATAAGCGTTGTAACTTACCCCCAATTGACGACGTAGGACTCGTAGTCCCAATAATCCCGAGGCTTGTGCGAGTTGACATCTGCATATAACCGTGCTCTACTGGGTAATGCCATTTTCTCGAATACCTCGCCTGTTACGCTGTTTGTATCGTTTACGCTATTAACTGTTGTACTATCTCGGCTACGTAGTGGAAACATACGACGTTGGAACGCCCTTGAACTGTTCACCGTTTCAATAATACAGAAATGGCGAAACAACCCTGAATAAATACAATCTTCATTAATCATTTTTCAACAAATATTTTCTTCTTTACAAAAATATCATGTCATATTTGATTCATTCAAATTTGATATGAAAATTCCAAGAGAATTCAGTTTGGGACGGCATTACGGAGAAGAAAACTCAGCAAAAATAGAGTCAACTGTGTCGGCAGCACAGACTTTCCTTAGTTCCACACAGTACTTTACAAAAAAAGGGAAAAATCTTTGAGAAAGACTTTTGCCATGATAAAAGTGCGGTTAACATGAGAAAATATCAGAAAAGAGTATACGACGACGCATTAAAAAAGTAAATATGTAGTTTTCTGGCAGACATTGAGCTTAGGCAGTGTTAACGTTATAGAGTAATTCAAAGAATTGTTGGAACGAAACATCGACATCTTCAATGAAATGTATTGAAAAAACAAAAGTCTTGAGAATAAGGCGTCTTCAAGACTGTAGCAGCTTTCCATATATCGAAAAGATTAACGATAGACCAATTTCGTTTTTAATTGTGACGTAAATTCTTGCCAATAGAATGGTTTTTAGTTAAACAATAACAAATGTATCAAAACAGAGAAAAAAGCAGTCATATATTTTAATAATGGGGAAAGAATCTTTTCAATAATATTGTTGTACGGAGAAATCAAATGTCTGCGCGCTATTGCAGACCAATTTGTGATATACAGGTTTTTGGAAGAATACGCAGAATTAAAACATCATAAATTTGATGAAGAAACTGTTTTATTAGCGTCATTGATACGTGCAACGTTTAACATTTACTCTAAAATTGCTCATAGTTCCAACGGTTTAATTGAATTTTCTTTGAAAACCTTTTGTCAATGTCTTTGCCCAAGCTTTCATTTATTCCTATTTACATAAGGTAAAAACCCAGTCACCGGCTATGTACCAGTAGCCGCCCTCTGTCCATGCTTCATGAGAGCTGGAAGAGTCCGAGAAACAACTTTAATATTCCAACCAACAATTGGAGCATAGCTAGCGATTAAACGTTCAACTGGATATGTTTTTCAAACTTTCAAAGTAAATATGGAATCAGTTTGCAAGGCAAAATGAAAATTTATTATTTCATATCAAACGTTTCCAAACCTGTGTCTAATAAATGTGTCGCTTAACTCAAATCCATGGACACTTTTGCACAGAAAATACAAAAAAAATAAAACAATTTACAAAAATGAACATTGAACAGCACAAAAACATAATTTTTTTTTTTGTTTTAAATTTGTCGAGATTTCGAGTCACAACTATGAGATCACAGGCTTGATAACCCAAAAAAAAAATTTTTATTGGCTTTTCGAAATTAAAGGCTCAAAGTTATGTTCCACAACCTCGAAAAAAAGGAGTTCTTCAAGGTCAAAATTCCATACACAAACACAACTTCGAACAATTTATAAAATTTTCAAAAATATGAAATTAAATGTGAAATAGGTAGAGAGGATAAAAAAAACTCACGGCGGTAAGAATAAGATAACCTACCCCATAAAAACACGTCTATAGCCACGGAAGTAAAATTTTTTTCTAAAACAGGCGCAAAAAGTAGCGTTGCCGATAGAAAAAATGGTTTTTTTTTTTTTTTTTTTCGTTAAATAATGAGCCGGACGTGGACGAAGAAACAAATATGTAATAATGAAAAGCAAAGAGTTTAGCTGTTGATGGACGGTGAGGTAAAAATCGTTTTTATTCTGTCTCTTTCGCTCGTATTCCGTTACTTGTAAAACCCGCTTTTACCGACAACGAGAACTATGGTTTTGTAAACTAAGCTAAAATAACGCGATTTTCCGACGAATTCAATGGGGCGGGCCTGAATTTATGAAGAAAACTTATAAAACGCGGCACAGATAAGACAGAAGCTTCAAACAGCGCGTGAGAGTGAGCGAGAGAGAAAGAAAAAACCTCAAGAAAAGAAAGATAAAGGAAAAAAAAAAAAAGACAAAATCATACGCTAACATTCTACACTGCGATGTACTGTTGTGGATAAGCTCACCTAAAACATTCCGGCAATGAATCTTGGTTATAGTCTCACTTGTCGTAAAATAAGAAAGAAACGAAACGCGTTAACGTCGAGTTTTAGTTTGATAGAACACCCATGCGCCTCGGGAATGCGTGTTACTCCAATATTTTTTGGGCGCCCGGCTTCCGAGAGTAAGAGAATCCAAGATGGCAGCCGGCGAACCGCCACATGTTGGCTGAAGTCAGTCTTCAACCGTTTTCCCAATGGGTCGATGAGATCGGCTACACAATATATACATATATAGGAGGGAGGATGCTGAAATTTCGACACTAGTCTCAATCTCATAAACGATCTACAGAATTTTCTCCATCGTACGAATTTTTGTTTGATTTTACATTTGGTCGTATGGTGTATGCATCGTTATTTTTATTTTATTAATCGGTCCTTCCGAGTCGAGATGTGGGATGGGTTGTTGCTGTCACTTCTGTTTGTTTCCCGTTGGTTCGTTTCCATCACGATCGAGATCGATCTGAAGTGTGCTTCTCTTGGGATTTTTAATATTTCGTATTGGCTCTCCTTCGTTAATGCTTTAACCTAATTGGCCAATGGCTGGGGGCTTTTAGCTTTTTTCATAGACCGGAGCCAGCCGTAAAAGAAAAAAGAAGAAGAAGCTTTTTTCATTATTTATCAAATGGGCCCTTATTAACCTCTGTGAATTTGACCGACTGTCGATGATTGACGAATCAAAATCGACACTTGTTGGTACTTATAATTACTTAGAAAAAATAATAACGAGATTAATACGTTTTTTTTTTTTCAAGCTGTTTTATAATCTATTGACTACTCAACATCACAATTTAATTATTTGTGACCACCGAATGATTCTTCATCGGTTCATTTCATTATGTGATTGTACCACAACAAAAAAAAATGTTCGTCTTTACATTGTATTCGATATAGTAATACCGAAGCACTACAGCGTCCAAGCCGAACGCACTTTGAGCGCTTACAGCGCTGAAAACGTACAACCCGAACGTACCCTAACTTGAACGCAAATTTTATATTATTATAAAATAACTAATGACTACTCAACATTTTTTCAAATTACGGTACCGATAACCACTGAAAGAATACCGAAAGTCACGAGATACCGTTATTCTCGAGATATCAAGCGTGTCCGAGAAAGATGTGTATCTACTTTTTTACCCACCGCGAGACTGATAGATCATCTTTAGCACCGACTCGAATACCGTTGATATAATTGCTCGTGACGTATGTGCAGCGTCGCTCTTGTGGCCACAATCTAAACTTGTTGCCGGCATTGAGCTTTTGAACAAACGAATTATATCTAGAAAGTAAACAAACAAACGCCGCCTTCGCGAAATAATTGTACAATTAACATTAAAAATTAGTTATACAAGAAAAAAATGAAAGACCTTGTTTTCGTACTGGATAACGGAGCTCATACGGCAAAAGCTGGATATTCTACTGGCGAGCCCAAGTAAGTTTTTCGTAACACAATTTATGTTCGTAATTTCAAAGAATTTTGTTTACATCAATAATTCTTTGTAATTTTTTTTTTCCTGTATACAATATTCATATACAAATCCATATTCGTTTAAAAAAAGGTCAGCATCTTATTTTGTATCTTTATAATAATTACTACTTAAGACTGTCATATCTTAACTCTCATTTCGCTGATATAAAAATAAAATAATGAATAATTTCCAGGGTAGTGCTGAACTGCATAACAAAAGCAAAAAGTGAACGACGTCGACCGTTTATTGGGAACCAAATAGAAGAATGTAGAGACGCATCGGGTCTGTTTTACATGCTCGCCTTCCAGAAAGGATATTTGGTCAACTGGGATATTCAAAAAAGTGTTTGGGACTATATATTCTCGAAGGAATGTTGTCAAACAAGCCTAAATGACGTTTCTGTGATAATAAGCGAGCCTCTGTTCAATTTCCTCCCAATCCAGGAAGCAACGACGGAAATATTTTTCGAAGAGTACGACTGTCGAAGCATACTGCAGATCAATGCGACGAGTTTGTCTTGTTATAATTATAGATCGAAAAATCCAGAAAGCAAAGCTTGTATCATTGTTGATACCGGTTACAGTTTTACACATGTTGTGCCATACGTGAATGGTAATAAAGTGAAAGAAGGTATTCGTCGTATCGACGTCGGTGGGAAATTACTCACGAATCATCTTAAAGAAATTATTTCTTATCGTCAATTACATGTTATGGATGAAACTTATGTTATTAATCAAGTCAAAGAAGATTCTTGCTTCGTTTCACAAAATTTTGCCGAAGATATGGAACAAGCAAAAAAACATGGCAACGAAAATTCTATTGTTAAAGACTATGTTTTGCCTGATTATACCACATTGAAAAGAGGCTTTTTGAAACATCCCGATGGCTCCAGCGAACATCAGACACTCAGATTGAATAATGAGAGATTCGCCGTGCCTGAAATTCTTTTCCATCCCTCTGATGTTGGGATCAAACAAATGGGAATCCCCGAAGCCATTCTGGATTCTATAAAAGCCTGCGAACTTGAAACTTGGCCTCATCTCCTTGCTAATATTATCCTCACTGGTGGAAATTCAAAATTTCCTGGTTTTCGGGATCGCGTCTTCAAAGATGTTCGAAGCTTAGCACCAGCGGAATTCAAGGTCAATGTCACCTTGGCCCCTGAGTAAGTATTTTTGCATAGAAGGATGCTCTTTCATTTGAATGAACTTTGATTTTGAGTGTTGATTTCAACACGCTAATTACAGTAAAGAAGTGTAAGGGTTGAATCATTTTTTAATCTAGACTAACTGATCCGATGATCACAATCTCTATTTCGATTTTATTGTTTGTTCACAGTCCCGATACTTATGCCTGGGAAGGTGGAAAGTTTCTAGCGGATGATCCGGCCTTTCGCAATTTAGTTGTCACACGTAACGACTACGATGAAGAAGGAGCAGCTTTGTGTAGTCAGCGATTTGATCAGTGATTATTGGTGACTAATTTTTTTTTTTTATCGACAATTGAAATACAAATGAATGTTAAGGTAATATTTCTGAGTTTTTTCATACGTTGATGTATAAAAATTTTTCCTTCCTCCCTACCTTTCAAAAACAGGACAAAAAGGAAAAGGGATAAAATGGTCTTCCGTTTTAAAACCAATTTTTTCGTGTTTCCTACAGCACAAACTTCATAAAAACATATTTGAAGAGAATAAAAAATCAAAGTCAAAAAGTACCTAATTCAGAATTGTATGGGCACCTCATAATTAGTTACACATTTATTTTCATGTCCACCTTGATTCTGTGATTAAAAAGAGACTCAATCAATGTTGGTGGTAGCTATACTCCAGCCACCTCAATATATTAGAAAAAACTAAAATTGCTAAGTTTTTCTAGGGCAAAAATTGTACCAAAACACTTCGCGGTTATAAGAATCATGTAATTGGAGCAATTTTTCCAGTTAAAAAAGTCAAACAAGGTCGAGTGAACTCTAATATTTGTAATCCTTCCTGAAAATTGAAACTAAAAATTGAAGCATATTCATTTTCCGATGTAGCATTTTATTGTGTGTCCATGAATCAAAAAAAATGTGGAAGACGAATTTGTAATAAACTCGACAAATGTTTATTGATTTTTCAGCACGGATAATTATGTTCAAAGATAAAAGAATTAAGAAAAATGTGACAAGTGACGTTCCAATTTATTAATTGAAAGAATTCTTACAAATTCAGTCTCTATTTTCTATCACTAATTTAAAAAATATTCAAACAATTTTCCTAAACGAAATTAAACAAAACAAAAAAATCACCATGGTATTTCACTAATAAATGCGATTTTCAATCTACGTTAGGTATTAATGAAAAATCTTTTAACCTACATAAGAAGGCAAAATTCGCAGGGATTGATCGATAATTATAAATTAATCTTCAGAAAAACTGGCCACAAATGAGCCTCGTCGTAAATTGATGTAGAATAGTAAAACATTTTAACGAAATTATGAAGTACGTTTTACAGCGCAACTTTAGTGAAAAATTTTATTTGATCGAAACTTGAGTGCTAAAAAGAGTTGGGTAAATTGGTTTCTTTCAGGATATTGAGTGATCTTTGAGACGTTATGAGTATGAGATGAGTCGTTGTTCACCAGATAGTTAGAAAAATTATTGTTATTCACAGCAAATGAACTTATCAATTGTCCTGATCGCCTATACCTTTATCCAGCGTATTTTTCCTTCAGGATTACAGTCTGATATTTTTTAAATTTTGCAAAAATACACTGACAATCGCATTTTTCTTATTTCATTCATTTTTTTTTAAAGCAACGGTAAAATAAACGTTAAAAATCACTAAATTTATTGCGTACGACAGACAGAATATTCATTTTATTGTTTGTAGAAAAGTTTATTACTTAAACAATCAATTAATAACTTTTTTGGCATAAATATTATGGAGAATCAATGATCGCGACATCTCAAAGGGGACTACATTTCTTCAGGTATTTAGTGAACTGCAAAAGCATTGAAATTCGATTTTAAAAGAAATCTGAACAGAAACGTAGGCAAGTTGTTGATCTGAAGGAATAATGCTAATTTATATTGGTAAAAAAAAAAGAGAGACATGAAGAGAAAGAAGCCTCATCAGTTGCTACATGAAGGTTTCTTACGGACGAGCAGCGACCACATTAATAAATTTTATACGAATTTTACTAACTTACACGTTCACAATCTCCATATTCAATCATATGTATGTGTGGATTTATACTTACTGAGGTTATAACTCTTGGCACCATGAATATATTTAAACCTTTGGCGGGTTCGAGGTAAAATATTTCGAAGGAGGACTGTATGTCTCGAAAAAAAAACCATCGAGTAGTTACTACAATTCTGTTAAAGATCGACCCACCTCATATATAATATATCTAGATTACTTTCATTTTTTCAAAATGAGCAAATTTCCGTTATGAGGCGAAAGAAATTTCATTGAAAATATTTTCCTCGTCAGCTTGTAGATTCAAAGATAGCAAAAGTGCCAAGAGTGATCGCTTCATACCGTATGGACAGTGAGTTCAGGATACTTTGGTCTAAACTTTGAAAGTATTTGGATGACCGCTATTTGACACAGAGAGCGTACTCTTAAAGTAATTACAGAGCTCACGATTGATCGACATACACCGTAAAAACAAGATGTCATTTCGGTGATTTAAACATTATTAAGTATGGGTCTAAGTAACATCCAAAGGCCAAAGTATCTCGAACTCCTGGCATATATATATATAATATTTATTTATATTTATATATTAGATTAGAGTTTGATCTTCGACAATTTAATAACGATAAAACAGTCACGACGTAGAAAAAAATTGTTGTAACCGCAATACTGTTCTACGGTCAAGTGCGCAAAGGTCAAAGTCAAATGTCTTTTTAGTGATTTCATATTGGCCGGTTTCGGCGATAACTTGTACAACCCTTTGCAACTCTTGATTATCCTGAAGGGTCATGATTTTTTGTTGCAGCTCTTTAAGCTGGGTGACATAATCGTCGGAGAAAACTTGTTGGGCTGGGTGGGAATCTGATTCCGGTTCGATGAAAGCATTGTTGGTCGAGTCGGGGGCGACTTGCTCGGTCTCGGTTGAGTCGTTGTCTTGGGTTTGGGTTAAGGGGGCAGCGGTGTCTTTGAAATTGTATCTTGTGTCTAGGTCACTCGAGATGGGAGATTGGCTCGAGGAGACTGGCTCTACAGAGGGTGAAACTGAGTGTTCTCGATCTTTCGAGCGTTTCGACGAATGCTCATCCTGCTGTCCTGCTTCCAATTTTCGTTTTCTTTTGCGCTCCTCACTACGAGCATTTTTCGCTTTTTCTCGCTTCGATCCCTCGTCGACTTCGGGCTTTGAATCAGTCGTCCCACAAGGCGAGGAAAGAGGTTTCGAGGAGTCTGAAATTGGTAGCAGCGTTTCCGGCTCGTTTTTCGGATCATTAAATGATTTCGTAGCTGGAAGGGGATCTTCATCGAGCGAATGCGTCGAATCACTGCTGTCGCCCCTGTCAATGAGTGAACCCGAATGAGCATCGGGGGTTGGCGAGGCGTTTGAATAAGAAGATTTCTTCTCGCTCGTGAGCTTGAGTTTATCAGGCTTTTCCTTTTCCACACTTTCCTCGCTTCTTTCTTTTTTATCCTTCTTCTTGTGCTTATGCTTTTGCTTGTCCTTATCCGTGCGTGCATCCTTAGGCTTGTCACCCGTATCGACTCGGTCGCCTTTCTCGCTGCGAACTTTTTCTTTGTCTTTCTGATGCTTCGGTGATTTTTTCTCTTCTTTCGCCACTTTTCTCTCCACGCTTTTCTCCTTTTCAGCTCCCTCGTGTTTTTCAGGCTTCAAGATTTTTTTCTCACTCTTTTTCGATGAGTCTTTTGTCTTCTCGTGATCTTTTTCTCTCTCCTTGCGCTCTTTACTTTTCTCCTCCTTGTGCTTTTTCTTCTTTCGATCGAGTTTGCGCTCCTCAATCGGCATTTTGAAGTTATCCTTTAATCGATCTTTCTCCTTCTCTGGATGTGTCTTCTTGTGTTCTCTCTCTTTAGGTTTGGGAGAAGGTGATTTTTGGGACGGGACTGGCAAAGGTGGAGCTAAAAGCGGTTTTTTCGTCGGCGATTGCGGCGATCCCTTTTTCCCTGTTGCATAAAGTTCCTCTTTATTTCCCCCGGGGCTAGGCGCACGCTTCGACTTCTCTTTACCACGCTCTTTTTCCTTCGATGATCCTTTATCTTTCTTCTCTTTCTTCTCCCCGTCCACGCTCTTGTCCTTTTTCTTGTCCTTGTGCGGACTGTGCTTTGCTTTCGTAGACTTTTCAAATTTTTCCACTTTTTCCGGCAGTGCTCCTTTAGAAACCACCAGTTTCTCGGACTGCGCTCTCTTGCTCTCCGGCGATACTTTCACCGGTAATGTCATTGGATTTCCAAACAAATCCGCGAAGGAATTCGACGTTCGCAGATCCGTTGTCCGGTGCTTCTTCACCTCGGTTCCGCTCAACTTTGGCTTACTCACCATTGGTGGCACCATCTTCAAGTCACCCTTTTCCACTGGATCCTCTGAGTTTGATACAGTAACCTGTAATTTTATTTCTTGTGTTAATTCGTAATTTTGAATGATTTTCATATTCTTTCTGTTCTTTCACACTTTTTTCTTATCTGTTTCTCCATTAGTTTTATTTATTTCATTTCATAACATGAATCATTGCGTTTTCTACTACTGAATCTTTGTATAAATAATCAAATGTTCAAAGTTTCTTTCCCAGTAGTGGAAATCGGAAAAAATAATCGTAAATCAATATTTCCGCATCAATTTTTGAGCCAAGAATTTATTTAGAACATGTAGCCATTGACTGGTAATCAGATAATAATTACAATTTAGTTTTTTTGTAGTTGATTATTTTCTAGAACGATGATTTTTTTCTACAACGATATTTTGATATTTTGTTGAAGAATATTTTGGAAAAGTTGTTTTAGTGCAGCACAAAGGTCACTTCTAAGATTATCAGTGATTTTTGTTTTTCATCCACAATTTTAGAAGACAATTTGTGTGAAAGTTTCTTCCAATCAGAGAAATGCTTCATTTTGTTCACAGAAATAGTTTTCAAGTGTAATTGTAGTTGATATAGGAACGTAACTAGGAGTTAGATTAAGTTCAATTAAAAATGATAGTAAAAGGGAAAACTTACACCACCACCTTTAAGCAATTTTTTCCGAAATTCTTCCGACGGATTGGCGAAAACTTCGTGATGTCGGATAACATTATTGAAGGCCGGGCCACTCGGTAATAAAATGAGATCGTACGATATTTGTATCCTTCTTGGTTCGTCCTTGTTTTTCAAATAAACGTCAATTGGTATCACAAAGCCAGCGTATCCTGATTCTTTAACCACATATGGCGGTTCTTTCAATATTCTCTTCGGCTTTGGAAATGTCTCGTGCAGATGGAAAACAACTGAAAAAACAAAAATTCGTTGAAGAAAAATTTCTACAAACATTTCATTAAATTATCATAAATTCATTTACAGTATCAATGTATTAAGGTGCGCATCTTAATTTTCACACATTTTTTTGCCGTTCAAATAATTTTTATCGAAAATAAGTTTTTGTTATTTTCTATCAAGACGAAAGAGAGGTGAACGATGGTGAAATTTTTCAAGATTGATCTTCTCTTTGTATTTTCTATAAACTAATAAAACTTTTTTATTTTTAATATGCAAAAATTAAGTTGCACATCCGATATATAAATTTGCCTGCACAACTTTAATGTTTAATGGCACAAGTAATAAAAAATCGTAAAAAGTCGATCAGTGATGTGAATGGTTGTCATGCATTTTCACTATCGTTTGAGGAAATACGTGAAAAATCTAAGCCTGAACCAGTGGATAAACTGAACATAAAGATACTCGTAGTTGATGATTACAGAGTCGTGATGGAAACAGAAATCCTACATCTACAGACTTTGAAAATCAATAAACGTTGTAACTGAACATTCCCGATTGAACAGGGACTACTCTGGAAACTATGTTTGAACAATAGATCTGCATTGTATCATAGTTTAATTTGAAATGCAAAACAATTGAAGAGCAGGGATTCTCTGAAAAATAAAGTTTTGTGGGACCGTGAGATTGAACTATTCTTATAGGCCTACAAAACTTTAGCTCGATAATTCATTGGCAATATTGAACAGTCAATTATTTTAACTTTTTAAATGCATGATCTATAACGTGGAAGTTTCTTATTCAAATCGGATTCTCGCAGTTCTCGATACATTATTCTATCAGAGATGTTCATAAAGATCATTTTCCAAAAAGCCTCGGCGCTAATTGTCGGTATCGAGTATAGCGTTTCCACTTGTTTGTTGTTTTTTTGCAAATTTGAAGTATTTTGAATACTGTTCCAATAAAAACATGAAATCCATTTAGCAAGCTTACTCCTGAAATATTTCGTTTTCATTTGATCTATCATTACTCAAGCTTAATTAGCATAAATGTGAACATCATAATGGTGCGTACTTCATTTTGTCTAACATTGTACAAATTGGGTCTGTGAGATTCAACAAATTTGCGATTTCTATAGTTTTCAGACAACTGATCGATTTGGGGTTGTTATATTTCTTATAGAACTCAAATACCAGACTCTTAAGATCATATTTGCACAGGAAAAAGTTCTTTGTATGGTCCAATTTATCCTGAAAGAAGCTGTTCAAAATAATAAAGAAGTTGAACTGATTAGTAAATCACAATGTGTGGACTTCGTGTCTACCTGACCCACGTTTATAAGAGCCAGAAGTGTACTTCTTGGGCAAATGAAAAAATGAATGAGAAATAATTATTGAAAAAAAAAACAAAATTGATTGGTAAATGAATATCCGAGGATACCTTTATCAACGTATTGGCTAATATCAGCGTTATCGACTCCACGTACAAAAACTTCCCAATCATGTGTATAACCTTGAGGCGTTGTCCGCACACGTAACATTGATGCATGGCCACACTCCAAAGTCACTCGAATTGCCATCCTCCCTGTCAAATTAGTAGATCAGATTTCAAAGTAAAAAATAAGAAACTGATTGAATGAATTAAAAAACGAGTTTATTTTCCAAATTTGTTTAATACTCACGAAGTAATATTTCCAGTAATGATCCTCAATGACGTGATTCATGGGACTGATTAAGAAAAAATTAAAGCACCAACTAAATGCGACTATAAACACGAGTAAAGCTCGAGATAAAAAATCCTGAAGGAAAACGCGTTTTTGTCACTCGATCGGTAGATAAATATAGATACGCGGTCGGGAAATGAATTTCCATTTTTGGGCTCAAACTAGTCATTCAACGGAGTTGATTTTATTTTTTGAATTTTACTTGTCTCGTATGACATGTATTAGGGGTTTTTTTTTTTTTTTATCTTTTTGTTTTTATTTTGTAGATGTTTTTTTCAGCCCTTAAACGATAACGATTCTCACTTAACGATATCACCGATAATTTACTAGGTTAAGTTGTATTTGTGTTTCGTCACGGGATTTTCACGGATGTTAGTAGATTTGTTTAGTTTAGGATAAATCCCCGATGTAGTGGGGATGCTGTCCAATCCAGGTACTTCAATGCCAATTTCGGCCATTGTTATCTCCCCCTTTTACATATTTAGCTGTAACCGAGAGCGACATCCATGTGCCCGATCTTACCGACCAATCACATTGTGGATAATTTTCATCGACGCGCATTCTCGGCTCTTCACCAACGGATTTCCATATGATAAATCCACGTATCTGTTTATTTCACTTGTATTCGCGATATTATTTCACTGAGTCGTCGCTAAAAATAAAAAAAACTTCCACACATATGTACGCAGCACTCAACACACGCGCTAACAAGTTTTTCGAATTTTGTGTATGATGCGTCGCCGAATCAACGTTGTTGCAATTTATAACACACAACGGCTTCTATGCTATGGCGGATGCACTTTTAAGGTCCCGTTTCCATGACGCGCTGATTGTTCCGAAATATTTTTATTTACATACTGTAGGTTCATGTGCGCATGCGCTTTCGAACACTTTTACAAGCCTACCAAAACAAAGCCTATTCGTAACGTAAAACTAGCAAATAAATGTCAAATACGAAAACACTATCACATCTATGTGAAGTTAGCTCATTTTTATTCAATTTTAAGCACTACGAATTCTATAAATGAAAAATATTTTCGGATGGTTGCTCATCATTGGAAAAATATAACAAAATAAAATCGAAAGCAGTATCGAATTTCCGTTAACTATAAAAAAAAAAAATAAAACAAAACAAGAGAACACGGCCGATTTTCAGAAATAATACGATGTCTTATAACGTTCGAAATCTAAATCTAAGCACAGCCGTCTGTCAATCGAAAATCTGGCAAACTTTTTGATTATAGAATTCGTAACCGAAAACAACTGCGCTTCGATTTGGCATTTGAAAATTCAAGCAATATATCGTCTAAAAATTGAAAAAAAAAAAAAATCAGAGCCAACTTTTGCACAAATCTTTATTTTTTACTTTTTTACACTCAACCAGTTTCCGTAAAGAGTCGGTTTTGATCCTGCAATCACTGACGAGATCCCGATAAATTAACATTTAAAAAAATTCAGAAAGTTCTTAGTATCCCTACTGTCAGTCAGACAGTATGTTTCAACGATAGCACGCTCACAGCGCTGGCAACACGTTTTGTAATACACGTGGATCCAGGTTGTCATCAACATATAATGGTCCCAGGAAGAACATATGGTTGCCCGTGTCATTTGTTTGCTCCGATTGTTGTTTTCTGAGATCGTTCGATTGAACTAAACTGATAGTGTTAAAAACAACATTTCGAAGATGTCTACCATCGAAGAGCTGGAGGCTAAGATTCGTGATTTGGAACAACAGCTTCTCGATGCAAAATCCGGAGAAGAGTGCAATGTTAGACAAAAAATATCAAATTTATCGAGTGAGGTTATCGACTCGAATCCTTATAGGTGAGGTTTAATCATTAAAACAAAACTATGAATATTTAAGTGGATCAATTTCTTTCATTTAATGAAATCACTTATATTATCTGTTGTTAAAAGATATACGAGAATAATTATAACGAAAGTTGATGATGAATTTTGAGTCTGTAACAATAAATCTGATAAAGATCCAGGAACAGGTAGTAACTTATATAGAGCAATCAACCAACTGTAATAAACTTAAAAATTCATTATCAATGCGGAGTGAATCGATTGTTATTAAACGTTATTTGTTGTTTTTTGCAGCCGCCTTATGGCCTTGAAACGAATGGGAATTGTGGACAATTATGAACGCATCAGAGAATTGACTATTGCTATTGTCGGTGTAGGTGGTGTTGGCAGTGTCACTGCCGAAATGCTAACACGATGTGGAGTAGGAAAAGTAAGTGCCATATAATTACAATTGCAAAATTTCATGTTCGGCCATTTTTTTCACCCTGTTAATATACTCAAAACATTCCAAAAAAATCCATGATAATGTTCAAAACCTTCGACACGACATGTATATCAATCAGAAAATTTTTGAGAAGTAAATTTTTCCATACATTTTTGATTGAATAAACAGAGCTACTTGGGGATAAAAATTAACTTCCTGTATTTATCTAAAATTATATACTCATGTGATTGATTTTTTTCCTGAATATTGAGCATTTTGGATGCTGTTACCGGTTCTTGTATTCTGGAAAAAAAAAAAAAAAACAAAAAACTGTTGCCGACATGAAATAGGTGAGGCTCTGCTTTCAGTTTTTTATAGTCGTCTGTTGTATTTCAGCTAATCCTTTTTGATTACGACAAAGTTGAGCTAGCGAATATGAACAGACTTTTCTTTCAACCGAACCAAGTAGGATACAGCAAAGTCGACGCAGCTGCGAAAACGTTGCAATTCATTAACCCCGATGTGGCTATTGAGACTCACAATTACAACATTACTACAGTTGAGAATTTCGAACATTTTATCGAAACAATTAGGTTTGGTATAATCTTTAATCGAGAGAATATTTTTATGACCGGCTATGATTATAACGATTTATTTTGATTCGCAGAACTTCAAGTCTTGTTGGCGGTCCAGTAGATTTACTTCTAAGCTGCGTTGACAATTATGAAGCACGGATGGCTATAAATGCAGCCTGCAACGAACTCAACATGAAATGGTACGAAAGTGGCGTCTCTGAGAACGCTGTTTCAGGTCATATACAATTTATAATCCCCGGAGAAACAGCATGTTTTGCAGTAAGTTGATTTTTTCGTTTGATATATATATTTAGTGATTTAAAGTATTAGCGAATCTTCCTTTTTTTCCTACAATATTATTAACAAGTATCAATTTTTTCGGATTGACATAATCGTTCATTGTTACTTGAAAACATTTTTCAGTGTGTTCCACCTTTGGTCGTAGCATCGAAAATCGACGAAAAAACTTTGAAACGCGACGGTGTTTGCGCCGCTTCTTTGCCAACAACAATGGGAATAGTTGCAGGATTTTTAGCACAAAATGCTTTGAAATATCTTTTAGATTTCGGATCTCCCAGTTATTATTTGGGATACAATGCCTTGGAGGACTATTTTCCTACCTTAAAGTTACGCCCCAATCAAAATTGCGACGATGCTAATTGTAGAAAACTTCAGGAAGCCTATGCATTGAAACCACAAATTGAGAACGTTGTAAAACAGGAAAAAGAAGAACCAGTCCACGAGAACAACGAATGGGGTAATTGATCGTTATACGTTCAGGTTAAATAATTGATTAACACATCAGTGATCGTGCAATCAGACCTTTTTTATACTGCCAATTGAACAATAATTACTTAATGATGTGAAATCGTATTATGAGCATTTTTAATCGTTTCTGATCTGTTCCATATTGATTCTTCATTGTGATGAAAAAAATTAGGAACTTTTATTCATTCATTTTTTTACAAAATCAATTATCATCGTACTTGTGGGCCCTGAGACAACAGTGACATTCACTATGATGATTAACAGAATAAAAATTGTTTTCGGAAACCCTTTTTTTTCTCCATTTTAACAATAATTCAATAAACATTGAATATCATACTTATCCTTTTCAGGAATATCCTTGATTGACGAGACAGTGGCTGGCGAATCAGAAGAAAACGCATGTCAGAGTAGCTGCGAAGGCTTGAAACATGCATATATGACTCCGGTACAAGACTCGAAGGATGCTGTAACGGCAGATACGACTGGAAGCACACTAGAAGAACTTATGATGCAAATGAAATCTATTTAAGACGTCGAGCTCAGTTTAAAGGTGGCGGGGATGTATAATGTTAATAATTTCATATTTTTTTATCTTAGTTTATCTGTTTGGTTATTTTTTATAGGATAATCGTTTAAATTATTGTGTATTTTTTTAGCTCGTGACCTAATTCCTTGTCTATTTTCCAGATGACTTTTAATACAAGATAAATACATTCCTGTCCGAAGTTGAGAAGGGAATAATATTGAAAATATCATGAAATTATAACTTTATTATCATTAAATGATAGTTAACGATATTTTAAAGGAGATTGGTAAATGTCAAAATCATGTCCCGAGAGATTTAGATTATGAAGGATCATCGAAAACGGTGAATTATACAGCTGAAACGAAATAGTTCATTCACAAAATTTCATTAATCGTCTCGACTCTTCTGGAACATCGAGCTTTCGAAGACCTTGAGACATTGCCTTTCACACTTTTTCACGGACCCCGCTTCCAAGGGATTAGCTCATGTCTGACTGAAAATAAGACACTGGGCTTTGTCTTTGGCGATAGAAGTGCAATAGCAGTATCCATGTGAGCATGACTGCATATTCGGCGAACGAAATAGATATTGAATACCCATATCTCAATACCGACTTCGAGCTGCATATTCGTAGTTCATTCAGCTCAGAAAATGTATGAATAAGAGGTTGTGACATAAAAAGAAAGGGTGAGATGTTCTAATTCGAAAATACAAGTATTGAATGGCCTGAAACAAAATAAAAATACAAATTAAAAGACTGTTTCATTGTAAATATTCGTTTTCATTTTGAATACAATTTTTCTTTTCATTCTTCATTATAATTGCGCTTGTTTCCATCGAAACAGCAAACAAATAAATATCTTACGACTATTATTGATAGCGTTGAAGAAAAAAACAAAATACGAGTTCACATATCATATTGAAGAACAAACTGTTTCGGTAAAATTAAACTTTTTGGCTGAATTATTATAAAAATTTTCGAAATATATGGGCCGTAGAAAAATGTGATAAAAAATCTCTTCCCTCTTTCGCCCAGCCTGGATCGTCGTAATATAAAAAAATTTTAATCGCTTACGAAGACATATTCGTTAGGAAATGAGCGGCGCATAAATATCTTTTCAAATTAAATACGACAACATTTTTAGTGTCTTGTCAATGGAAAAAATAACAAAATAAAAAAAAAATGCGCAACAATTTTTTTTTTTCTTTGAAATTTTCAAGTTATACATGAATCCCGATGTTTAATATTCGAACAATCTCAGTTGGATAAACAGTGTCTACGATCGATAAAATTATGTTGACAGTTTGAGTGCCTTTAACTAGCTCTCGAAACATTTTCCAGGATCAACTATTATTTCCATTGTCAAGTTTTACCTCGAGGGGTTATACGATATTTGTGTGAATGATTGTTAGTTACAGTTTTGACGAATTTCAGCAAAAATTATCGGGGATCCTGAATTGAAAGACTTTTGTTTCTTTTTTTGTATTTGAATTTATCAAACAGCAAAATTTTTATATCAGTCGTCAAAAAGTGCGTCCAGAAATGTGATTTACGAAGGGCAAGAATATCGATTAGCCTGATAATGTTCGAATGAACAATTTCAGATGCTTCGTTTTTTGTTTATTTAAAAAAAGAGGCACGATTTGCAATCCAATATTCATTGTCATCCTATTTTTTTGAATTTTTCCATAGAAATTCTATCTAGAAAGTGTTCTGGCATGAAAATTCGTAAAACTCTGTCGAAAAGACCTCGAATGTACATTGCTGAAAAAAAAAAATCGAAGGATCACGTTGTCAACATCCAATTTATAAGCAACTTTCGAATGACGAATCTCCGCGACGGATGGTTTTGAAGGAGTAAAAAATTTTAACGATCGTCAGTTAATATCTGTTATTTTAAAACCCGCCAGTGAAAATTTGTTCATGAACCAAAAGAAATGGAAAAATTACGATGACAATTATGAGTATAAATTTTGAGTGCAGATAACTGCAGAACAAATGGGCTTTCAACACTCACAACTGTGCTCTTAAAAGATTAAAAGTCTTCCATAATGATGGAACTGAAATTTTTTCTATAACTTTCACACTCAAGTATCAAAAATGTATTCGTTCATTTTTTAATGTAAAAACTTTGCGACACTAAGCCAAAACAATTGAAGCATGAGGGTTTCTTCATTCTCATCAAGGTGGTCTGTCAGTTGCACCCTTAAAAATGATAAAACTTTTCAAATTCAATTGTCATTCCATACAGTCTGAAAGTCAACAGAATTAAGGAAATCAAAAAAAAAAAAACGTGTCGATAAACAAAGTATTTTATCCAGAAAACAACAAATTTTTTCGAGCATTTTCAAAATTCTTAACGTTACCAAGATATAAAGTGTTGAAAAAAGTTTTCATCATATTCGTAGAGTATTCTCGATCGAAAGTGGCCGAAAAATTTGATGCAGGATGAGAGGTAATTCGAGTTTCGAGTTTTGTATATATCTAGATAGTATATATATATACAACGGGGAAGTAACAGGACGTAGATTTATGACACAACAACGAAGAATAATAGATATCGTGCTGAAAATTCGCCCCCGAAATGAATACTCGAAGTAGATCGTGGAGGTCTCGAGCAAAAACTTCTTCTTCAGCCATTGCATTTTCTTTCGATCCTCGCAGCTGATGAGATATGAATTAATGAGTGCCGCAGTGTTATGTTGAAGTGGCGAGCACAGCTCGTCATCACTAGCGCCTATCGCCGTTATGATTAGGAGCGAGGCTGTCGATAGGTGATATAAAAAAAAGATGAGAAATAAATACTTATCTCATCGACGAATGGACCGGAGAAAATTAAAAAAAAAAAAACGATAAAGAATTTCTGGTTCAGAATCTCGCGATTTTTCTCCGTACACACAGTAAAAACCTCGGGCGAGAATTTTCGAACAAGATCGAACATATATAACATATCGATACAATATATGTCGCAATATTTTTAAACGTTTCCTCGTCGTCGTAAAAATCTTATCCTCGCCAACTGTTGATGTAGCTTTAATGATAAGTGACACTCAAGTAACAACCATAAGATGGAGATATTATTGTGAATATAAAACATTGTATACCATTGTCCGTACATGACTATGAGCTATCGAGTGTTTTCGTAGGAAAGATAAAAAAAATTTTAAAATAATAAAAACGAGAAAGAAATAATAAGCTTCAGCCACGTATGCGTCGTTCAGTCACACGGCTCGTTAAAAATTGCAAGAAATACAAAAAAAAAAAACAAATGAAAAGAAAAATATATGAAGAATACATGAATGAAAGCCGATAGACGCAATGGCTACTACGCTTTTACAACGATACAAATAAAAAAATCTATCCTCGTGCTAGTCATGATTTTCATGAAACACAGCTGCAATGAATTCGTGAAAAATTCTCTACTCTCTTAAAGAGTATCCATTCGATATATATATATATATATATATATATATTTATGTCGCGACGATATTACGATGGTGATAATGGCTTGGTCGAACTACTCTTCGTCTTTGTCCGATTAATCCGAATAATTGTACTTCAACGAAAGACAAGGAGAAATAAAAAGAAAAGAAAAAAAAAAACATAATTACATGATTAAATTGCGTATTGGATCTTTGATATTCGTTCGCGCTCCACTGATATTACTATTCGTATGTGATTATATTACTTTAGAATCGTGCTATTAGAGCCATTGGTGCGAACTCTAAATAGATTTTTGTCTGTAAGTGCAGTGGATACTTATACGTTGCAATAATGACACACGTAATGATTCGTCCGAAAATGCAAATTTGTCCCTTGACCAGAGGTCAATGGATCAAAAGTTATTCAGTCAGTTTGTAAAAGTTCGCCTATCTCAAAATCCTGCGAGTCAGCAGGTTGGAGCTTTAAAAGAAATTTGCTTTCGCGTTAAGCTACATAATATTGATGGTGTTTTGTCGCTTTTAGTACCAAATTGTTCCGCGCTTACTTGAGCGGGAGCGCTCAGTCTTAAGTTTATGATTATACGGACATTTTTGGTCACGATTGCCAGAAATTTAATAATCAATCTCTGCTATTCGTGTCTGCTGCACGGCTTTCAACCTCATTTTCTTTCAACGTACTTATACGTACACGCATATACATTGTTATTGACTTCGAGAGGAATTCTTCAACGATAGTCAGCTCGAGGGATAACAGGGGGGTGGGGGGTGGGGGGAAGGGGTTGATCGGGGTCGTGCGGTTCGAGAAAAAATGTCAAGATGAATCGGAGATGAACCGGTGCGACGATACGACACATCGGGTACACTTTTTATACCCATGAATCACCGGCTGTGGTTGAGCTCGTAGGCACATTTACAGTGGCTATTGAGTGTTCCCGCATACTCGCGTTGTCATCGGGCCACTGGGATCCAATAATAACGTTACCAATTTCACCCATTCCGCTTTGCTGTTGTCCGACCGGACTTTGACTTTGGTTTATTCCCAGCTCGTATTGTCTCTTCTTCTTTTTCTCCATGTTGACTTGAGCGTACAATGGCTCCCCGGGCCTTGGTTGCTGTAACAACATTGACGCATGTAGAAAAATATTAGTTTTACAATTTATAGACGAAAATATCGAACAAAATATATCTGACATGCAAAACTCAAAACAACGAAATGATGCTCATCAAAATTCTCGAAAATTTTGTATTATTTCCTTCAACGAATCGGAATGTATAATCGTTATTACGATTTTTGTTCAATTACAGCATTCCAAATGGTGTTGCGAGTGTGATGGTGTCTGAAGCGGATTTATCGAATTAATGAAAAACAGAGTTGAAGTTAATTTTTGATTTATCAATGTGTAGTGCTCGGAAGAAATGAACTGCACGATGGTTCTGAGATTTTTTGGTTGAGAGTGACGTGCTCATCATTGTCAGTGGCAAGCCTCTCATCATCATCAGTTTTGACAATAGAGTGATAGTCCAAGCGCCATTATTCTTCAGAATTTTTATGTCATTCTACTGGAATATACTTTTTTGTGGTCTGATCGGTTACGAAATTTTTGGCCGATAAAAACTCTGTGAACAGTTGTCCAATTACTTTCACTAATTTTGGTCAACAATACCCTCCTCGATTATGGACGAAATGAGCTAAGTCTTGAGACAATTTTGTCTCCAAATCTCATTGGAAATGGCCACGCGTCATTTTACATCTCAGAAGGTGTATTCGACACTTAATAATCTCAGAAAATCTCATCCAATAGCGAATTGCGTGGAATGCCTCATAAATTTAACATTTTTTATGACGAGGACTGATTCATTCATTTTGCACAATTTTCATTTACGATCAAATCTAACAATTGCGTTCATGGCGTCTCATTTCCATACATAGGGACTGAGCTACTGAGGCTACTATGGGATTCATGAGTTCGGAGTATGAATGAACCGTTCAAGCTTTCTTGAGTGTAGGATGACATTCGTTTTTCTTTACGATCACATTAATTATAGCTTTTTATTAAACTCGAATGATTCTCATGATGCATCTCAGGTCGGCGAGGCATAAGGAAAATAAAAATTTCGGTTTATAATATCCGTTTTATTTTCGTTGATTATTACAAAAAAGGGAAAAAGTATACAGTTTGTACGAGATGGTTTGTTGAACACGGCCAGCTTTCAGGGCCCGTGTTATTTATCACACGAAGTTAAGCGCGAAAGCTTTTGTTTTGTTTCGTTTCGTTTTTTTTTTTTTTTTTTTAAATCTTATCATTAGACGTCCGTTTATTCGTTTATTTTCTCAACGTCAACCACTCATAGTGTACAATTACTTTCATAAAACTGCGCAGGCCTCTTTTAGATTCCATTCGGAAGAGCTACATCCATAAAAATAAAATAATTTCAATAGTATCAAGTTATTTCGAGTTGATGTATCGCGATGATCGTACGATAAATCACGTTGATTCGTCGAGAAACGTCAAGAAATTTAAAAACGACAAATTAAAACGTATAAAATGATTTTATCAATTATTCGAATTCGGTTTAAACTCGTTACGTGAAGATGTGCAGTTCGATTGAATTTTACTTCGAAGGATCATGATTTTTCGTCAGAAATATTATAAACTTGTTGATGATTCGAAAGTAAATGATTTCGAAGATCATCCCGAACGAAATTTACTATTAAGACATTTGCAGTTTTTCAAGGGCACGTGATTATAGGGAGTTAAATTATAAACAAAAGAATCCATTTATTTAATATGCAAATAAAATATATATAACGTATGTGCTGGCTCACAACACTTTTGTTTTTTTTTTTGCGGTATTATTATTTTTTTTTTTAGACAATTCAAATTTTTATATTTATTCCGTATTTCTATGAATAAAATAATGTATACCAAGAATAATACGGTGCATTGATACCATTCAATGACACCTCACCAAGATATAAATAATAATGAACATCCATATGAGCAACAAAAATAATATAAAGAATATTATTGTTGGAGCAATACGGTTGGAGATATATATTCACAGCGATTTACCTATAGCTCGTGAACCCAACCATTTTTGATTTTTCAGAATTTTTGTTTTTTGTAGAATTGTACTCGATGAAAGGAAACTGCTTTTCTATTTTTAGATTTTTTTCTCTTTTGAGCGTTATGATTTCTCGAAGAATGTCAATTTTGGAAATTTTGGAGGTTTCGTACTGGGAATACTAGACGTCGAGTCGTTACCACGTCTCTTGATACAAGAATAATTCAAGAGTTATCGACGTTCAAGCGTCAGCGAAACTTTCAATATCGACGTTTTTCTAAAAAAAAAATATCATAATTCTTGCAAGAGAAAAAATAAAAATCTTAAAATGAGTGTGGATATCTCTTTCATGGTGTACAATTTTGCAAAAGAACGTTCAGAAAAGTGAAAAATGGTCAGGGTCACGGACTAGGTAAGCTGGCGTTTTAATACGTCTCCAAATATATTTTAAAAAAACATGAAGTATATAAACTGAATTTGTAAAATTTTCATACAAGCTGTGTCTAGCATCAAAAGAATACGAAAACAATAATATTTTTCATATTATTTTTGGAGAAATATGTATCAAGTTATTTCTCCGAGTAGGGGAGTATCAGACGACGAATAATACCGAGCAGCATAATTTTTAGATCCTTACGCACATTTAGATTAAATAAAAAAAAAGGTAAAAATATATTCATCGTCGTTGGTCAAACTTTGTTTGTTTTTTCTATTTTTTCAAATAAATGTCCGTACGTGTTCGTAAATTGAACTGCCCTACATTACCCGTCGTAATGTACTACTTCGCTTCTCTTCTAAAGTAATCGAAATACGATATTTCCAAAGTATATACTAACTGTACCGAATGCAAAAAGTATAAATGAAATATATTTCTGAACAAAAAGTGGCACACAAATTTTTTGTCTTTGATGTTTTGGAGAGATTCTGAATATTGAGTTATCTCTTACGAGAACAACGATAAGTGCATTATTAGAACTAAAATTCTTTACTTTCGGCGAATAAGTATGGAAGAATAAATGAACAAATTTACAAACTGTCAAAGAAAAAACGCTTCGACTGATAATAAAGGAGGAGAGAGTACGAACATTTTATTGCGTACATATTATGATTTCATTTAATGTAAAAATGTTGCTTCATTACTGAGAAAACGGTTAGTCGTTTTATGCAGCATTTCGATATTCATTAGGCCCAACTATTAATGAATTTCTATTTTTTTTTTGTTCTTTTGTTTTTTTTTTTTTTTTTTTTTACATATTATTAAACCTTCTACAGGCTGAAACAATCCAGATTTCTTAAGAACTTACATCCACCCATTGGAGTCGAGAAAACTGTTTTCTCAAAAGGATTATTTTTTGATTGTGATTATGATGCAGTCATGACCCGATTATTTTTTGCTATACTAATTATCTTGTCGTTTCCATATTGCATAGTATCGATTGGTTCACCCAACAAGGTTTTCCCAGAGTTCACTCTGTGCAAAAAACAGTTTGGACAATATTTGATAATCGACTCGACAGTTAACCACTCATCAGAAATATTGGATCCCTCACCGGATGGTTCGGATCCTAAATGCATTCAATGTTCTTGGTGGATGAGATTTTTTATGGGTGTAAACTTGTGTGTTCGATTAAATTTGACTTATTAAAATTCTGTCGAGAATTTTCTGGATATAAATAACTCTTTGGGAGTGTGAGAAAAAAATGTTAAATCCGAAAATATATTTGGATGAAATTTCGTACAGAGAATCCTCATAAAATGTGGAAACATCGTGAAGCTATTTAAAAAAATCAAAATTATTGAGAATAAGTGTACTTCAGTGGCTCGTGGGTGCATGTAAGTTCTCGATTGAGGAGCTAGAAAAATCATTTTTTTTTAGAAACGCCGTCAAATGTGGAATGATTGTACATTTTCACGTTTTTTCAGGTAAAAAAAAAAAAAAAACGAATCCACTTTTAAACTGAATTTGTAAACTTCATCACAAATTCGAATGAAATACTTTCTTTCTTTCTAAAACTTTAGTAATTACCAATTTTTTATTGGTTCAATATTGTGTCCCTCTTAATGGAAGCTTCATATCTCGGTTTTTTTCAAATCGTTTTTCTCTACTCAAGTCATGACCTGAATTTCACATTTTCGATGTATTGCTGCTTTTTATTTTGAAGAGTATTCAAGTCAAGCGAGTTTGTAGATAATTAAAAGAAAAAAAAAAATTGTCAAACGCTATCGAATCAAATAACAAACCCAATAATCTCGATATCACATTTTGTTTCGATGTGAATATACTCCAATTTGACAATGATGAAAGATGCAGGGAATGGAATTTCGATAGACTCAAGAAATTGATGTCAAAAATATCGTATTTGAATCACGAAAAAAAAAAAAATCATCGCCCATAATCGCAGACAAATTTTCTTTTTTTTTTTCATTATAAGTATTTTTGATTTTGTATTTCTGGATAATTGTGCAATTTATAATACACAATAGTTGATGGAAAATTTGGAGATAAGAATTTTTAATACAAAATTCGAACGTTTTTGCTGAATGTTTCGTTAAAGGTACTTTATGTTTCCATGAAAACAAAAAAAAAATCAGTTCAGAACGATATAATATGGAGAACAAAGAAAAAAACAGAATTCGTACGATTTTCATTAGTTTGTCTATTTTGAAATGAATATTATTTTGGAGTTTCTTATGAATCAAAAATTGCGATAATTAATTTTACACTCTAATTCCATTAGGCTGTAAATTTTTAGTATTAAAAACAAAAATTGAATGTTAAAAAAAAATCTGGAATGTGTATTGAAAAATTGGATCCATTATTTTTGAAGCAATTTTCCGCACTATTGCATTTTGTACAAATATCGTGCAGTTTGCGAATAAATTGGAAGTTTTTTCACCACTTTTTGTTCCCTCTTTTTACACATAATTGGAGCGAGTCATTTACGTTTTTTTGGGCCTTACAACCTCTTGCGCGCGCTTTTTTTTTTGACACCTCTGGGGATAAGAGCAGTGACGTGAAATTTGTTTATTTCAACGAGGCTCAGGAGAATAAATATTAGGCTACAACTACGTAAATCTCTGTGAACCGATATCATTATGGGATATCGGTGCACCTAAAAAGCCTATAAATTTGAAAAAAAAAAAAAAAAACGAGCTTGTTCGGGATTATAACAATCGCGATGTTAATCCTGAACATAATTGACCTACACTAATGTGACAAAATTTTCAATCTCGCAATTCGTAATATTCGTTTAATTGGCCACGTTTTTATTCGTTTATTTTTTTATTTTTTATTTTGTTTTTATTTTTACTGCTTTTGTTCTTCGCGTATTCAAATTTTTATAAGTATTATTCTAAAACGCTCGAATGCTGTTTTATCTATTTATCGCCGTTTTTTAGGCTCATACATTGTAAATTGTAGTTATTAGACCAGGGTTGTTGTTTTCCGACGACATCGGAGTAAAGTTTTTTTTCACCTTTCGCATATTGAGACCCTGTATCTATTTTCCATCGCCATGTATCTGAAAGTAAATAAAACAAGCATAAACGGCATTGCATTTAAAAAAATAAAAACAAAACGTTAACAAAATTTGACAGACTGAACTTCGTTTATGATTTTTAAACTCTAAGTTAATCCGATATTTATTATTTTTTTTTTTTTATTATTATTATTTTTCAAATATTGTTAAATTGTTAAAATTTTACAAAAAAAATCACGTATATGCTGAAAATTTTTTTTTGTGCTACATGAACGATTAAAAAATTAGCGAATTCATGAGATTTTAAATTGGGCGAAGGATTTTTGTGATTCGATATGCCATGGATCAAAAATTTCTAAAGATACAATGTTTGTCCATAAAAAATAAAACGAAGAAATAAAACTCGATAATAATTTTTGTACTTTGATTCAACGAAAATCCAGAAAATTCAAAGTAAAATTTCGTAATTTGAAAAAAAAAAAAAAAAAAAAAAAAAAAAAAATCTATCAAACTAAACCCACCAATTTTCACTTTAAAATTCGAGATAAAAATAATTTTCGTTACCGCTTCTGCAAATTAGTTACAAGCTACTCGACGAAGAGAATAGAGAATCAATCAAACTCAAAAAACTGTTTGTACGCTTCACAAAAAGCAAACCTCGGCAAGAGATTTCTCTTTCATTATTTTATGTACGAAAACCGAAACTAAAATATAAAAAAGCGGTTTCCCCCACAGATGAAAAGATTCTACACGTCTAATATTTCATTTTAGCAAAAAAATATAGATAATTCGTAAAAACAATTTCAACAAAATGAATAAAAAAATCGAGTCATAAAAAAAAAATCAATGAAAATGAATGATCGAAAAAATAAAACGAATTATTGACGCCGGATGTTCAAGTCAGAATTGGTGGTTCGAGTTCTACGCGAATAGCCACTTTGAAAGTAATCTACGATTGAAAATTCAATCGATGCATCATTGGGAAAAAAACTAATGACCGATTATCGTCAGAGTTGAAACATTTGATGTACGATTTACGTGGCGGCAAGACCAAAGTGCCGTTCATGCTGGAATATATTTTCAGACTACTACGAAACATGAAAAAAACTATTTTATATGATTTTATAATTATTACAACTGTAGTATATGCATCTTTCATCGCTAAGGTAAATAATAAAAGTCCATGAGACTTATAGAACATAAAATGTTTTCCAAAAAGTACGAAGCAATACTTTTTCTTCATTAGTGATTCAATCCAGAGCTTCAATATAAAAAAAACTCATCCTGATCGTAAATCATTTAAGAACCTGTGAATAATCTGATCTTGAATCACTACTGGACGTTTTAACTCGGAATTCATTATTGAGCTCGAGTTTACCTCTATCGATCGTTGGAAAATTTGTTTTATGAAAATGAATGCATGCCCACATATGCGACATTCTATTATGGGACTTCTCGAATAATAGTTTTACGAAAATGTCAGCCTCCCACCCTCGATCAGCATCCAGAGACCTTGGAAAGGCATGTTCACGGAAATATTCATTAGATTTGCAGAATCTGATAAGCTGCTCATTCGACAGGGAACTAAATATTGTAAATATTCCAGTATAAATCAATACTGAAGTTTTTAAAAATGACCACCTTCCATGGCACTCTTATTCCGGTTTAGTAAAATCCGATCTAGTGAAAACCTGTGTCAGGGTGCGTCTAAACGGTACTCTTACACCAGGAATAACTGAACCGGTTTAGTTACTCTATTGGATCAATGGATATAGAATAAGTAAAACGAAATAAGAGAGGAACGAAGATCGATCATATAAAAATGCCTATAAAATTGAATAGTCTGCGCTAAGAGCATTTTAATAACGCGAGCTAAATAATAAAAAAAAAAAACACACTTGTCAAGTGTTTCTACGAGTGTTCACTTGGTTCGCATAATGCTCGTTCCAATCTAATTTCGTTTTGCATCAAACTTATTTTCATACGGAGTTTTGATTTTTATTCGGCCGGATAAAACAGCTGTATATTCGAACTTGGTTCGCATATTCTATCAATATTCACCGTTATTTTAAGATTTTATAAAACACGATGAAGCCTCTTGGGGTACTTGGCTACGTACATTTTAGTACAGCTAAATCCATTTAATAAATTTTTGCGAAATGCAACTTTAGCATTTCGCAGGGTTCAATTCATTTTTAACTTCCGACTGCCCGCAGGGCAAAAAGACGGGAGTAGTGCATTTTCGTTCTGTGGATTTTTAGCTCGTATGATGATTTTTTTAGAGTGTGACCACTCTTTTTATCTCTTCGATAAGATTTTATTTTCTCAGAGATTTTTGGAGCGTATGTTTATTCGTGAAATAATGGAATAATGAGGGTCAACGAATGATCCTCAAAATGTGTTTATCCCCGGGAGAGATTTTCTTGCTTCAAGAGGATGGATCAGTCCGTATCTCGCCACCGTGAGTGCGAGCGAGATAGCTGCAAATTTCGAAATTGAAATTCTTCGATACAGTTTGATTGATTAAAAAATGGCCCTGTCAGCCCATTTTTGCCATTGCCCTGCGTGGGCTGACAGAGCCGTTTTGTGATTGGTCAAACTAGGCTGAAGAATTTCAATTTCGAAAATTCGAAGTGAGGTTAGGTGACTGATCCATACTCTTAATTATTTATACGCTTATAGCATCGTACGTATTCGTATCAAGAGTCTCGGGACAAGTACATTGACAGCTCTGTCGTCTACTGGCCCGAGGCTCGCCGATCCAATTATATATAACCAATTGTGCCATTCCGATCAGTCACACAATTTCCCATTTACATGAATAAAATCATATTTTTGGATATGATTTGGTATCCGTGTATACAGTGCAAATATTCAGATTTGAACATATGAAAATGTACTAAAATATATGAACTGTTTTCTCGTGCTCTTAAGACGTTTTTTCAACGCTGACCTGAAACTTCGATTGACCCGGGCTTTCATCAGCCTAATAGGTTTTAGAAAGCTTTTACGTTCGAACGATGAATATTTTATTGAGCCATTTATGATGTGTAGCTAGAACCTCTCGCACTTGGAAAACTGCACACCGAGAATCATACAGCTGAGAAGGGTTATTACTTTTCTAATTCTCAGCGGCAGGTGTCTCTACCAATGTCATTGCTGTCGTGATGATTCGTTACGTAGCGTGACAGCGTGAATTCAGTCGAATTTAATGCTGATTTTTCACGCGGGACTTCTGTCAGTCAATATTGATACATTTGTGCAATGCGTACATCAGTGACGAATAGCATAGAAGTTTGTGTGTATTCCGCGATTGTGCATCACCAGTCAGATTGTGGTTAAGTTATATTATAACTGATGTTTTTTTCAATCAGTCAAACGAACGTTTATATCAAAACTGTTGAATGAATGATAAAATCATTGTTTTCCAGATTTACTTCGAGCAATTCATATGCGTGGAATAAGTTTTAGAGAAATGAAGGGACCTCGATTGTTTTGGATCTGCAAAAAAATAAGACTGAGAAAAAATATCGTAATAACCACTTTCACAAATTGGCTGATAGAGCGAAAAAATAATTGAGAAATAAAAATAAAAAAAAAAAACCGAATTTCCGTGCGCACGTCTTAGAGCTTCTAGTGACTTACGGGATTGATGGGAAACACACAAACGCCTCCGGGAGGCGGTCCGTGAGATCCTGGTTTTTGGTACTGCGCGTCCGACATTGCGAGATCTTCATTTTGCTGTTAAGAAATATATAATAATTATGAATAATAGAGTCCGTATAAGTAGAATTTTCATAAAATTTTAACAGCAAGCGATTTTGAATTTTCCACGGATGATTCCGACCCGAGACGACTAATTTTGTTGCGTATACTAATTTATATGAAGTTTTTACTGCGGAAACGACAGTTGGGTAACAAATTGTTGTTTCTTGTCGAGACTTCTCAACGAATTAAAACATCGTCGAATTCTCAAGAGTTCTTGACTCTCTTCCTCTACGATGCCACCGTTCATGGACCATTAGATAATTGTTATGGAGCCTACACTATCCGACTAGAACATCTGAGAAGGGCCAGGAGAGCGAGAGAATGAATTGACTGTTTTCATCGTGTCTCAGGAGCTCGTCGAGTCCCACTTTTAAATGCAAGAACACTGATCCACATTCTCAGTTCGTCTTTACGAGAAAATAAATAATGGTTCAACGACTCAAAGAAGCTGACCCATTTCATGGGATACGAAACATGCCGATCGTAGAATAAAAAATCAAGTACATGATCCTTGGGCTGGCATAAGTCGAATTATCGACGTGCTGGTCGAGGGCTTGAAGAAAAAAAAAAGAAGATTCTCGAATGAAATCACTCGTGGTGAAATTTTTAATAAAAAGTGAAGGCTCCATGAAGAAAACGAAGACCAACATTCGAACGAGTAGTGCTAGAAGTTCAGAGCATCGAAGAATTATCAGTACTCATTCAAACGTCAGAATAAAAAAGATCTACACAGCAAAGTAATAATGCTGTGGTTCGTACAGTCTTAAATGTTATTTTCACACTGATTTCAGTTTAGTCAACTGAATCATGATCACTTTTCATAGATAACCAAATCATCGAAGTCAAAGAATTTTGTTCGAACAGCTTTTTTAGTTTGAATCATTTTGATCATTTTATAAGTTCAATTATTCATTTTCTCACGCATAATTATTCAGTTGCTTCAATGAAAATTTGTTTAAGCCTCAATAACCAAATTGACTAAACGATAATCGGTTGGATGAATGAATAAATTAATTCATTTCGATGATATTTTGTTGCCTCAATATGAATTTGTTGAGCTGTACCAAAGCTTTGTTGGTTCGATCAATAATTTGTTTCGGCATATAAAAATTATTTTGTCTTATCTCAGAAATATTTTGTTGCCCGTATCGAATCAGATATTTCGTTTGAGAGAAACAAAATTCATTCCGATCAACAAAGTTTTTTTTTTTGTCAGTGTCCGCTCGTCATTCACCATCTTCTCTCGTTTCATGATTTTATTTTTATTTTTTCACTGTAACGAGCATTATAACGAGTTATTGTACTCGATCTAGTTTATCGATGTAGTTTAACTGTCATCGAACAGTGAAATAGAATAAACTGAAGATCTATAGATCTAGTTATTGGAGAAAATCCCACCCGAAAACTCTCGCCGAGTATAATCAATTACAGATGTTATACAGAAACTTTTGACAGGACTTGTACACTCCGTTTGTCCAGCAGTCACATCTCACGGAGGTTTCCATACGTAGTGAGCGGTGCCAGGATCACGGCAATGGAGTAATTCTTCTCACCCTCCTCCGTCCTTAAATATTGTTGAATTTGACAGTTTCACAATTTAACAATCTCTCCATAAAACACCGCAGGCGTGCATGATTTTTCAAAGATCATACACATGGTCCCATTTACAGTCTTTTATCAAGAGACGCGGTAGCGACTCGACGCGCCAAGTATCAAAGTCTATCAGTTGCCTGAGTGGGAGGTCGATAACTGGAAAGTATGTAGATACACGTATCCGAGAAAAACGTGTATTTACTTTTTAGTTTTCGATCCCCTTCATGCAACTGATTGATCACCTTGAAAAAAAACCAGTGCGAGCCCTGCTGCACTCTCATAGACGCGGATACAATGGTTTTCGGGTTTTTATAATTACTCTCAGCTGGAAAAGAAGATTCAAAACACTGTATGGGGATGATATCGTGGTAAGTTGAAACGTTCGAAATTGTTTCGATACCTAAAAGGCGCTATTTAGATAAAACTGATTATAATCATAGCCTCATGTTCGTATGTTTATTTATTGTACACACTAAAAACAGATCACCTGATTTAGGTTAATCAAAAAGTGGTAAAATGGTCTTTACTTGGTATACAGTCCCGGAACTAAGTTCGTTGCGCTGATCCTGACTTATAAGATACTGAAAAATTTCAGCACACGTTTGAAGGAGGTTAAATGTGTTTTTTGAATTAATTTTTGTTAATTTTCATTCATTATTTCATTGGAAAAGCGGATAAAAGTCATCGTTTTGACTAGGAAAAAAGCATTTTTTGGAAAAATACATTCATTTTCTCGAAAATCGAATTCAAATTCGATGGAAAAAAGTTTTTGATTTCATGGCGAATAGCAAGACAAGTGTGGGAGGCTGTTACGAAATCTTTTTGAAAATATTGATGATTCTGTAAGCTCACGTCGATGAAATGAATAGTTTTTCAAAAATCATCACCCGGGATCAGTAATGGGGCTGTGAGATTTCTTAAAATATTTGGAAACAGAAAAAAATATAAATTTCATGTATTCTCTACTAAAAAAGTGGGAAATCAAAAAAGTTTTTGAGAAATCATAAAACAAGTCTTGAAAAATTATGGATTCGATGGGACGGAATGATGAGAAAAAGTGAATACAAGAACGATTGAGAACGCCAAATAAATCGAGGTTTAGCGCTAGAACGACTAATGACCCAGCAAAATCAATGAAAAGCAGCTCCTTAGTCCCAAACAAATGAGAAACTTTGAAGAATACTGAAAGGTTCGGTAAATATCAATGTTTTTATTTCAGTTGGTGAAAACTCTTAAAGGAAATCTGAAAAGTACGAAAAATGAAGTCTGTATTTTGGCAATCTTTGGAAAGTTAAAAAGAATTCAATATTAATTACCACAAAAAAATACCAGAAACGCGAGAAAATATTTTACAAAAAATGTAGCTTTATAACTAAAAAAATCCAACAATTTAGGAAACGGATAATAGAAAAACGAAAACGAGTGTTAACTGACTGTCAAAATTTTACTTCTACATTTTTGAAATCCCAGAGATGGATTAGAAAACAATGGGAAACTTGTAATGAGTGCCAGAAATATTCGATAAAATAAACTGCTAGCGTTTCATCGGATCCATTCGTCGTTCCGATTCTCCCAAGGTTTAATGAAATAATTGTTGGTAAATGATGATAACGATACCAAACATTATTAATATCATTAATATAATTATTGTGAGCTTTGCTTACCGGTTGATATATTGCAGGCCGACCAACGTTATTCGAATTCATGTTCGTCCTTTGAATCGTCCGATCCTCGTATCGAGTACTACCTTGACTGGCCATAGGTCGATTCAGAGTGCTGCAATCATAACTGCACAAATGAAATGTTAAGATATTTCGTTTTAAAAACCGTACTTCGTGCTGAAAAATGTGAATTATTGAATTTTGCATTAAAAACTTGTCTTGGAAGTTTTAACAACGGAATAGACGATTTAAAATATGGATTGAAAAGCAGAATCGAAAAGGTCATATTTGGAAGACAAATGAATAGATAATTTAGTGAATAGTTGCATACGATCAGAGTCTGAAGTGCTGAGATGATCAGTAGGGGATAATTTATAATGAAAGTACCGAAACCATAAGTTGATTATTTTCGAACATCCAAATGTCAAAATATATTTTATTATTGATGAAATTTTCAGAAATGGGTTGAACAACAACGCCAACAAATATATGTACCTGTTAGCATTGTTAGGCGAATTCGGGCCAGAATTTCTAGCGGCTAATGTCTTTGTCACGAAATCCTGTTCCTTCCAACCATGTTTTTTGTAAACGTCTCGCAATTCTTGATGTTGCCACATTGTGAATAATACTTGTCCTATAAGAAGAATGATCGAAAGATATTAAGTTTTGTACATTCTGTGTCACGCTGGTATATTTTGATTGAATAAAATAGTATCGGTACGAGTAGCCGACAGTAACGGGTGCGTGGTCGGTGTGTAGTTTTAGCAGTCTCCGGAGTTGAGCAGCTTCCAAAGAAGCTAACACTCGGACGGGTGACTGCTCAACTACATACCGACGCTTACGCATCAATCACTGAGCGGGAGGCAGTTTATCCGAGTTTGTATGATCAATCGTTTGAACAGTGGAGAACTATCGAGCCAAAGAGAAATGGCAGAAAAATTGTGACAATACTTGAGTAAATGAATCGTAGTTATCGAAATCATTGACGAATAAATAAATGAACGAATGAAGAAAAAAAACGGACCGGCGAATTTGAGAACTCGTGGTGTATATTTTTGTCGTTGCTTCGTGATGTTCATTAGCCTTTCGACACCACCAGCATCGAGTAACGATCGGGAGAATTCAGCATTTTTCTTAATGACCTCGTTTAAGGTCGCGAGTACCGCGGCGATTGTATCGTCGCTCGTTCCTTGATCGTGCTGGTTATTGCCGGAGGGTAATTTTTGAATGAGATCTCTCATTGCGTATTTTCCTATAAGCTCCTTGTTTCGTTGATCTATTGCAAGATTTCGAAGTGCCGTTGCTACCGCACACACCACTCGATCGACCTGTAATTTTTTTTTTTCATTCATATTCATATCATCGAATGTCAGTATCTTATGTCCGTGTAATCCTTACACGACGTTTCGCACTTTTTCACAAACTTCACTCGCGATCAGTTAAACGATTTTCGATCTAGACGATAACAGGCTCATCAGAAAACTGACTGTTTTCGAATTGATAAATCTGTGCTCGAGATCGCAAAAAATCAAACGATGCGTTTCAGTTGAACGTGACTATTTATTGAGCATGTTGAAAAATATATGAAAATCTTATATGAGCGAATGAGTTAGAAAAAAGATTGAAAGGCTCACCTCCATTCTCAAAAGTTCAACTAAGATCGGTAAGCCTTTTTCTTTCCGTACTGCAGCCCGAATTTCGATACTCGGCTGCCAATAACAAGCAGCCAGATTTTGCAAGGCTCCTGCAGCTGCCTCGAGAGTTTCAGGGTTGGAGCAAGTCTGCAAGAGGCTCAAATACGACTGCACCACATCCGGCTGCCATAAAAGTTCCATTCCTTTTATAGGCTCAGTTCTTGGACTCGTTGTTCTCGAAGTTGTCGTTTCTTTCTGTGTTTGTTGGCCCTCTTTCTTCTTTTTGCTACCACCGAAACAGCCCAAATTTTCGCCTGAAATTTTTTTTTTAACCTCAAATCGATTACAAATTTCATGTCATCTTCTTAGGACAATGCTTTTTCGCAGCATACAAAAAAAAATTGGATAAGAAGAGTACAAATGAAAATAATAATAATATTACGAAAAGCTTCTTTATTGTTCTTTACCTTTGACCGGAGCTGTCATTCGTGTTTGTACGGTGGATTGTATAGGATGTTTATCATAATTCGGATCTTCGACCTCTTGACATCGATAGCTCAAGTTACGTAGAATGCAAACACAATTCTCGACGATTTTGTTGCCGATATTTGATTTTTCAATGGCCGAACGTACTACATACAAAAGTGCGTCAACGAGACCGTCGCATTCTCGTAATTTTTTTCTCGCGTATTCACCTGCGCTCGATACGTTCCTAAGTACACCTGATGCATTTCTGAACACGGTCGACCAGCATGTTTCACCATTCGAAGAACTTGGATCCCATCCACTGTGTGGAATTATAATATTATTGACGACCATCGTAACCCCATCGTCTATTATCGACCTTTTTAAATCCTGCAACAAACATTCAGCAATGCACATTTTTGTTGTCAATATTTTTCCTCGGATGAATACTCATTTTATCTACGTTTTCGTGGAATTTGACTTTTTTATGTATTCTTATACAACTTTATCCATCTTCCTTCATTACTCTTCAAAGACTGACAGAAACGAATAAATACTTTGAAAAATTTGTCAAAAGTAATAAAATAAATAATAACATGGCTCTTTTTTCAATGGCTAAAGAATTCCCTGCAAAGTTAATTAGAAAAGGAAAAAACCCAAAAGAAGTTAATTATTCATATATAATTAAGAAAATGAACAAAATGACTGTCACTGTACTTGTCGCGAGACTCTACCGAGTCTCTTGATGAATAAAGCGGCAATACTTACTTCACAAGATGAGAGATTCCACAATACGCCAGTGACCAATTCTTTGATATCGGCATCGGAGGTTTTACGCAACAAATTAATAAGCGCAGGAACTCCGCCGGCACTTTTGATGGCCCTTTTGTTTTCGTCGTTTTGTCGACCGTAAGAAAGATTCCGGAGGGCACCACACGCATTTCTGTAAACGTCGGGACTATCGTGGTCGAGTAAAGCGACCAAAGGTGGAATTCCGCCCATACTTCGTGTTTTCTGTTTGTTTGGATCGTCCATGTAACAGAGATGTTGAAGATACGCAGCGGCATTTGCTTTTATTACGTTATTGGGATTGCTGAGAAAGCCGATGACTTCGGAAAGATTTGGATCTCTCCATCGCATGGATTTTTGGTCGTCCTCCAGTGGGCTACCCATCCCAGGAACTTGATGACGGGGATGGAGTCGTTGAAGGTGAACTTCCTCTTCGAATACCTCGACTGGTATAGCCCCGGTCATAGATGCTGGATGACCTTCGTCGTACGCTGTAACCTCACCGGATAACGATACCGGTCCAACTGTTCCAGGCGGCCCATAACCAACCGGCCAAACCCAACCGTATGGAAGTTTTCCTTCGTCTGTGATAATGACAGTAAAATTATTATCTGGTCTCATTGCATCTTCACATTCATTATTGCTCCATTATCTTGGCAACCCATAATCCCTTTCAAAAAAATGATGACATATTTTCTGGCAAACATATTGCCGGATTAATTTCATGCATCCGAATTCTATTTGTTCATTCTATTTCATGCAAACGAAATTCTTTTCCTGTCATGTTTTATCAAATGATAAATTTTTACGAAAAACATGCCAGCGTCAGCTAAATGCAACATCGTACGCTCGCTAAAGCCACGCTCTTTACCATTAGGATGCTGTGACGGTTCTCCCGAGTCGTCCATGTTCCACGAATTACTCACGCGATCTGAGTAAAGAAAAAAAGGAACAATGAGGGTGCTACTGTTCTCCACGCCCCTGATGAGAGGCCCGAGTGTAGGAATTTAATCAACCTTTTTTTACGGCCTTTTTTCTCGTCTTCAAAATAATTTTTTTCATTCATTCTCTCTTACTATCCTTAATTAAAACGTGCTCGCGCCTCAATACGGTCATTACCGTGACACATTGACGCTAGAAGAGTGACGCTAGAAATTTATAAATTTGTGGAACAATCATTTTTCTTCAGAAATAAGCGTCGAACTATCGAAAAAATGTCTTTTATGAATGTTCAATGATCCAAAAAGAAATATTGATCGCGCCTCATCGTTTTTCTTGAAAGAGATGCGCCTTCGACTTCTTGAATAACAACCCGTCATTTTTTTTTTTACTACTTCCTCACTAGGGTAGTTTGTACACGTACATTTTGACGATAAAGATTTTCTTCGTAAGTGGACTTTCCTCAAGCTGGAGAGTAACAATTCAGTGGCCACCCTTATTCCCTGATTTTACTTCTAATTTTATTTATCACTTTCGATTTTACTACGAAGATTTTATTGAGACCCCATAATTCACACCATAGAAATACCCTTATCGGAAAGTCAATGCATTGTCTTTGGAAAAACGTCTTTGAGAAAACTTTTTTCTTTTGAGGGTTTTCATGAACAGTAGAATCAGAGGATGCGATATGAAAATCCCAAGTTGCTTTCCGTATCTCCAAAATGAGTAGTTGAACCGGACAGATTTTTATTGAGTTATCACGTCTCTTTCGATCATTTCACTCAATTTTTTTTTTTAATCCCCTTCGGGGATCCCCTTCGAAATCCAGAAATTTTTCCAATACCTCGTACATACGATTGAGCATACCGTATTGTTCTCCAGCACCTCCGGGACTTGGTGTAATACGGTAATGATCTTGCAAGGCCGGATTCAGCGTTGGATCCACATCGTTATAAGCTCCTTCGGAATAAGGGGGTCCTTTTCTCATGTATTCTAAAAAAAATCAATACGATGTGTTTCCATTCTTTAGCAGCCATTTCGATCGGTTCGACTGAAAAATCCTTATCACCGGTTCATCCGGATACGGTGTTATGGCGTACAAATAACGTATCGTACATGAAATTTGACTTGAAGAGTAATATCACCAGTGAACGAAGCATTATAAGTTAATAAAATAAAAAAAAAAGATTTATGTTATACGAATAAATTCTAGGTACTATCATGTCTAGCTGCAAAGCTAGAAACTTGACTAACAGCTAGCTGGTCTATGTGTAACCGATGACATTTAGCTCCTGGCTCGCAAAACCGTACATAGCAGGGTGATTACAACACCGCATTTACGCTCGTTTTTTTTCCAACTTTAATTCAAGTTTAAAGTCAGTTCATCCTAAGTCGAAACTATATTTAAAAAATTGAACTGAGTTTAAACTGCTCAGGCTGGTTGGAGGCTGGTTGTCACCTTATACTTATTCAAGTTTCAACGCTGCCTATATATTTAAAATACTGACAGTGTGACAAGTGTCAATGAAAACTACGAACAAACGGAACTAACTCGCGACTCACTGAACACTTTTGTTTAGTAATATTCTACGATACTAAATAGTATTCAATCAATATCGAAAAAGTTTTTGGCTCGTTCTGATATTTATGAAATAGAAAAATAATGACTAAGAGCACGATCGGAAATGAATCGAAAAAATGACGATTTACGGTTGAAAAAAGTTAGCCAGATAAATATGAGGTCATGGTGGATGTTGAGGTCAAGCTAAACGAGATTGCGGTCGGTTTCGAAGATCTGGGAACATACCAAGCGGTGGTGAAGCTCGACTGTGGTCCGATGGACTATGTGGGCTGTGAGGAGAATGTGATTGCGGCATGTACATGCCGTGTGTGCCAGGATAACCCGGTTGCGTCGAATAACCCAAGGAAGAGTCATAATGATCGAAACTGACCATGTACGGATCGGCTGGGTATCGGGAATCACCGTGCTGATACTCTTGCGGCATCAAAGGCATAGACATGTAACTGACAGCTCCGGTATCCGGTTCCATGTGCGATACTTCTCGAACAACTTTCGTCACGGTCGTAACCTGTTCGAGTTAAAAAGCAAAGATTATTATGAGCACTAAGCTTGATAAAATTCGGTTTTGAGTTTCGGAGGATAGCGTTATCGTCGTATTCTTAAAATCGTCGAATGCAAGTTTTTATTTTTAGTTTTCTCTATGATAAGAGACACCAACGTGATATAATCGAGTGAGTCAGATAATCGCGAATCCACTGCATCGTGAGTGGACGAGTGGGTGGCTTTTGTACTCGAAATTTGATGATCTTATCTATTTCTTAAGGAGGTTGGCTACACACAACAATGTTGCCATGTTAAAAGCATAGGAAAATTCTAAATGATTAGAATTTAATGAAATTTGGTGAGCATATTCTTTTGGATTAAATATGAATATACAATTTTTTTTAATGATTTTTCTTCTACATAGTTTTCGAGTAATTTAACACTAGAGTTTACATCCGTAAGCATAGGATTCTGATATATATAGGTATATCCTTTGCATATTGTAAACTCCAATTATTCGACAACTATGTGGACAAAAAATTTGAAAAAATTTGTGTCATTGCATTTGATGCTTAAGAATGTTATCACTAAATTTTATTAAATTCTTATCATATTGTCGTATGTAGCCACCTTCCTTAAATCTCTGCAGGAATCTTGTTCGTTTACTTCAGAGAATTTAGGTGTTTAACTTTGAAGAATAGTGATTCAATGATTCTATGGGAAATTTTTTTCTCTTTATAATCTCTGCAGGACGTTTATTCATAGAAATTTGGTATTCAACATTGAAGAATAGTGATTGAATGATTTTATTTGAAATTTTTTTTTCTGTATATAGTGAATACTTTTGTCGATAAAGAAATGAATAATTCTTACTTGTTGCGATGTCTGTTGTTTGTGTGTGCGAATAAGCAGAGGATCCTCCTGCATCGATAAATGGGATGAATGTAAAGAATGCGTGTCCGTTTGACCGTTGCTTCCATTGTAATCTGTTTCACTCTGTCCACTAGAATCAGATCAAAATCCAAAATACATGGTTTATTATTATTATTCATTGATAAAACAATCAACTGACTATTAACATGTCAGATTTCATAAACCCTTGAGAGGAGCACTTTTTTCGTATCTCAACATAAAAATACTCCCGAGCAAGAGATTCACGAGTCGGAATTTCGAACTGTAATGAAAGTTTGACAGTTCTGTCAAAAAAAAATCTATGATCACTTTCAGCGACCGGCGTTTTGAAGGGGACAAATTCAACTTCATTTCCTTTCTTTATTTAATGTCACTTTTTTAGTTTTTTCTTTATCCGGTACGTGCTTTTTACCTGGTACGTTTTTCGAATGTTTCTTGACTGCTGTCCACAGGAAATTTTTAAGGGCTAGATGCAGATTTTTCTTACATTTCATAAAAAAAATTTGTGCATTCTTTTTCTCCCATAAAATTGTAGTATTTTTTGTTTTCGAACGAAAATCATCGATTCACAAATTGTTGAAGTAAAATTTTTTTTTTTCGTTTTAAAAACTAGAAAAGCGGAATAATTATTCGAAAAAATTTTACTCTCATAAGGAGCACCGCGGATGTGTTTTGAAAATCTTTGATACAGTGTGCCTGTCGAGGGTCAAGAAAAATCAATCAATACTATCAATACTTGAGCAAAACAAAAAACGTTGAAAATAAATAATCGAACACAATTCAAATACAAAATGAACAAAAAATCTGAAATGATAATTTTCAATTGATTATTTTTATATCTCAATGATTTGACTTACGTGTACTGGGGCATGTCGGAACCTGTCTCCTGAAGAACACGTCTGTAACAAATAATTTCTTCTTTTTTTTTTTCAAAATTTCCAGTACAATGTGAAATTTTTAATAATGCTAGAAAATTGAAAAAATTGAACAAAAAGTAGAAACACCATACTTTCGAAAGTTATCAGGACTAGCATTACATCTGTGACAATGTGTCAAAATGACACTTTTCCGAAATTGAGAAATAGCAATGACTGAAATCTTGTAACAGTGGATCACACCACTAGGGGGGGAGGTCTCTACGATTCCCATGTTGCAAGACACTCCCACGACAAAATTTGATTAACGGAAAAACGAAAAATCCTACTTTCTACGGAGGTGTGACGAAAAAATATGTTTAGCTAATTTATTAATTTATTAAGTATTTTTTTTATTAATTATTTATTAAAATTTTTTTTTTTTAATTCAATTAAATTAAAAATTAATAATTTAATTAATTAATTAATTAATTAATTAAATAAATATATTAAATATAAATAAATAAAATAAAATTAATTAATTAATTAATAAAATAATAAAGCTGACTGAAATTTAGAAAAAATTTAATTAATTTGAAGAATTCTTCGATGGGTTAAACGATGAATTGAAACGAGTGTAAAATTAATTATTTTTTTTCATTTCTATAGAAAAAAAATGAACCATTTACTATCTTTCTTGTGAACTACGAGATATTGTGATACTTTCAAGTTCAAATTCATATTAATTACGAAAAAGTAGTGCAGTTTGAGGATTTTTGTTCAATTTTAAATAATTTGAAAATCCGTGTAACATCTACGATGAACGTTTGCTGACTCTGAACCTGGTCTTGAATATTTTGTGAATTGAGCTCGTTTTGAAATAAAAAAATAATTAAAAATCGGAAGCAAGATGTTTGTGACACCTGACCTTTAACAAAAAAGTGGGAAAAAAACTATACAAGTTTATGTCGAGACTCCATCTATCTTTTGTATGGAAATACGTGAAAAACTGCTCAAAATGGCAGATCGGTATCTCGGTCTAAAGAGGAATGGAACCAAAAAAAATTTGACTAGCTAAAAGTACTCATCTGCTTATTTCCTTACTTTTGATCGAACTTGAATCAAAAAGTGGCGATATTGAACTCAAAAGGTACAAATATATTTAAAATACTTAAGAATTCCATCATGTATATTTATATTCATTTTTTTCACATGAAAATAGTTTTTTTTTTTTTTTTTTCATTTGGAAAATTTACGTTTTTTCTTTTACTGTTTGTATTTATTATATAAAATGGAGAGACAAAAATCAATGAAAACTGTAGAATGATGAATAAGTATTGTACGATGATTGTCGAAAAGAAATGATTACTTTTAACCGTAAATTTTCCAAGTTACGAGTGTTTGGAGTACGAAATACGTGATAAAATTTGTTTGATTGAGTATATCTAAATGCATAACCTGTCAATGCGAAAAAGTGAGGTTAGAAAGACCCGAGCGGTACAGGTCAAATAGTCAAATATTTTACGTATTTATATCGAGAATAAATAATTTGTTGACTGTTTTAAAAATCATTGCTCATTGTGAAATCTTGAAGTAGGTTTACTTTTGAAGGGGACTGTCCGGACCCTTTTGTCTTAAGGTCATGGCAGGTTTTCTCAATGTATTTATAGCGTCGAGGCTCTACCGCGTGTCTCTTGACACGTGACGCTTTTTCAGGATTCAAATTGATCAATAAATAAAAAACTTGTATATTAAAGTGGACTTTTTAAAGGAAATTTTGCCCTTTAAATTTTACGTGCAGATATTTACAGGCCATCGAAAGAGCTCGAAAATAGTTGAACAAACTCTTTCGTATTCGAGTTTAAGGAGGTTGGCTACACACAACAATGTTGCCATGTTAAAAGCATAGGAAAATTCTAAATTATTAGAATTTAATGAAATTTGGTGAGCATATTCTTTTGGATTAAATATGAATATAAAAATTTTTTAAGATTTTTCTTCTACATAGTTTTCGAGTAATTTAACACTAGAGTTTACATCCGTAAGCATAGGATTCTGATATATATAGGTATATCCTTTGCATATTGTAAACTCCAATTATTCGACAACTATGTGGACAAAAAATTCGAAAAAATTTGTGTCATTGCATTTGATGCTAAATAATGTTATCACTAAATTTTATTAAATTCTCATCATATTGTCGTACGTAGCCACCCTCCTTAACGAAAAAGCATGCAAATTAAAAATCAAAAATTCCCGAGGCTCCAGAATTCTCTACGAAGAATCATGCACTACGAACTTTCTGATATAAACTATGAAAACTAATCGTCAAAAATACTTTTAGGCGTTTTTCATTATTTCAATTCGATGAAATGTTTTTCGACACAACCAACTACTTAAACGTTGCTAATTCGATAAAAATTGAATTAAAAATCACCTCTGTGTTATTTCAGTACGTGTTATGTTGTGCTCTTGCCTCTGCTCTATCCTCCGATTCACCAGCCTAATTTTGAAAAACGATTAGTCGAATCATCATAACATAGCCAGAGTTTATTTATCGAATATTCTGTAACGGTTCAATGATTCATGAAGCTGCTGCTCGTCGTTGGGTCTTCAGTAAGAAAGTCCTTTGTCAGTTTTTTTTTTTTCTACGATGGACCAATAGCAAAGCATCAATAAAGGATGAGAGACGATACACTAATTCTGTTCACCACGTGTGGAGTGTGAGACCCTGTCAAGCCAACCAGGATTGGTACCAAGTGTTTACGGTTTCTCTGTTTCAACTGGTCCACTGAACCTGCTCCCTCTATCCTGACTCCCCAACATTCCTAACTGGCCCTCATATACTCAACAGCCAACCGTTGGTGCAACGGTTGGTCTTTTAGGATGAGGGCCAGTTGGGATCGAGGCAGGTCGAGTTTGCCAGTTGAAACAGAAGCTGCTCGAGGAGGTTCATCTGGTAGGGAGCAAGTGGGAACAAAAAGCTGCTGCGACTAGTGTAGCCGGTTCAGTACGTTCGGAGTGTTGAACTTCCTTCTTCGAGACGAATTAATTTATTCTGAAGCTCCTAAGTACCCGAATTAATTTAACGAAGTCGTACAAACGTTTTTTGATAATTTTTTTTCAGCAATAATAGAAATTTGTTTCGAAACTGTTTGTCAGTGCTTCTGAATTTCATGTGCACAGACGAGAAAACTACGGAAATGCACAAGAGACCGTATGTCAAGTTCGGAAATCTGTTTTTATTAATTTCTCTCGAACAAGCTATGCTTGAAGCTTAAAATTTTGTTGATATTTACAACTGTATTCAATTTTTTATTATCAATGTTCGTTCCTTAAGGAGTTTCGGTACAAAAGGCAATATGTTAAGAAATTAATGAAATTTGGTGATAATGTTCTTCAACATCAAGTACGAAAACACAAATTTTTTCCAAATTTTCTTCTACTTAGTTATCGAATAATTACGCATTAAAGCAGATTTCTTATGCCCGAAGTGTATACCTATATATATGGAAACGCTATGCTTATACACGTGAACTTTAGTCTTCAATTACTCGATAACTGTGTAGAAGAAAAATCTGAAAAAATTTCTATTGTCAAATTTGGCACTAAAGAATATGTTGACCAAATTTTATAAAATTCTTAACTTTTTGAAATTTTGTGTGTGTTTTAACATGGTTTAGCATGGCAACATTGTATCGTCTGTACCGAAACTCCTTAATTCTATTCCCAGATGAATCTCCTTGAACCGTGCATACTCGGCACTCTCCTGCCAACCACACCAGCTAGACCAGAAGGCAAGCTGTCAGAAGGAGCCACTGTCTACTGTGCTGACTGGATCGAGCAGCTCGCCATTGTCCAGCTGTCCAATCCTACCATGTCGAAGGTCCCCAACCGTAAGGCAATAAACAACTTTTTTCTGTCACGAATGGAAACATTTTGTTTAACTCAAAATCATATTTTCGACTCTAAGTTCCTGCATGAACTTTGCGGGGCGGAAGAGGGGGAGGGAGGCTTTAGCTTCCTGCTGCTGTCCACATTTTTCCCAACGAAGAACCTTGGATAGCAAAAATTTATTGTCATCCGCGTATTTTTGGATACAATTGTATGATCTGGGACTTCCGGAACATTCTTTTGAAGCGTGTTATACATTATGAATCTGTGAATCACCAGAAAACGGATTCCAAAGACCGCAAAATTGGTGTCTCAAAGTTTGCCGATTGATCCTTTAGCGTGGAACGTAAATAATTGAGTCGCTATGAGGACGGCTATGCTCCAAGAAAACTTGGCTATTCGATGTTAGCGCCGAAAAGTTTCATACTTACAGGCAAGAATCCACCAGCTGATTGTTTGACATTCCACTCTGTTGCGATATTTCAGCCACGGTGGGGATGAACCTGAAAACAATGACACTTTGTCATCGATGAAGATAATTGATCGGTAACCATAAAGGAGAGGAAAACAAGTTTTAAAAAACGTGACTTCGACAGAATATATTTGACTTTTTTGAACTGTCGATAAAATGGCAATTTTCGACAAGATTTCGAATAACCAAAAGGCAATTGAAAAAATATTTCATTATTTTAGCATATTTCGTAGTATTCATTCTTTGATGTTTTAAAGAATCAACCTTTCGAACTTGTTATCTTCTGTAATAATTTCCTTAAGGAGGATGGTTACATACGACAATATGATAAGAATTTAATAAAATTTAGTGATAACATTCTTCAGCATCAAATGCAATGACACAAATTTTTTCAAATTTTTCGTCTACATAGTTGTCGAATAATTGGAGTTTACAATATGCAAAAGATATGCCTATATATATCAGAATCCTATGCTTACGGATGTAAACTCTAGTGTTAAATTACTCGAGAACTATGTAGAATAAAAATCTTAAAAAATTTGTATATTCATATTTAATCCAAAAGAATATGCTCACCAAATTTCATTAAATTCTAATCATTTAGAATTTTCCTATGCTTTTAACATGGCAACATTGTTGTGCGTAGCCAACCTCCTTAAGATCTCAAAAAGCCTTTTTCGATTGTGCTTGGATGTGTTTTTTCAATATTGCAGAATCCATTTCTTCCGGTCTTATAGAGAGAAGTGACAGCTAAGAAATGTTTCTTTCGAATCCGTTTCAGCTCTTAGCTGTGCCGGGAGAGTCGTCGTGACTCTTGGTTAGTAGATTATACAGTGATGGTACGATATTTGAGCGTTATTTATACACTGATGGTGACTCGCTTCCTCGCATCACTTTTGCTATTCAGTTAGAAAGTCCGGAAGTCACGTGGCATTTCATTGCTATAAAACGAAATTTTGTTAAAATATTCAAATATATTGTTGCACGTATTCAACAAATTCCTTTTTATTTTTTTATTCAACCAACAAAATTTCGAATATTACAACAATGCTTCTTTATACCGAAACGAAACTTTACTGCGAGGATACAAAATTTAATAAAATGATTCAAGGTTTTAACAAAATTTAGTTTTCAGTAAAAACACTCTCGATCCGACCGAATGGTTTTTCGGGTTTGTCAGATGATAAGAACCACAAAGCCTCCGTCCTGCTTTGGACTCTACGTCAAAATTCCAACTTTTTAAATATTTTTCAATTATTTTTTAAAAATATTAATAAATATTATAATATTTAAAAAAAAAATCGTTTTCAGCATGGATAAAGTATCGAATAAAAAACAAAAACCATTCCATCGTCTTTTATATTTTTTATCGACGATTAGATCGTTGAATTATCGTGATCTCCTGATGTCATTAGCGAGAACATTTTGGTGTTATTCACTTCGAATTTTTGGAGATGTATTCAACGCGAATGAGAGAATTTTTGCAAGGTTAGTTTTTTTTTCTTTTTTATTTTAATTTTTTCTAAAAATCTCTTTCGTAAGTTTTTGTATAGGAGTTTTGTGTCGAGAAGACGATTTGTTACGGTCGCATGTCACTTTAGCGTCGCGAGCGTCATTTCGAAGAGTGAATATGCAATCTTATCTCGGGCAAATACCGTTTGAAGATAATCTCATGCCGGTACAGGGTCTTTGTGTTTCGAATCGAAAGTCAAATAGGAAAATACGATAAGACACAGTGGTGAGGTCTGTTACGAAAGCTTGTAGCGAACTTTTTCGTGAGCCAGGCATCGATTTTTGTTTTTTTTTTTTTTTTTTTTTTTTTCGATAATCGTCATCTCGAATTAGCGGAGACTAGCTCCACATTGAGGCGTGTGATTCCATTATCGCCGATAGCCGATTCAGTCGTCCTATGCGCCAAGACGCTTGCGACTTATCGCGATCGAAAACGATCGGGCTGCTAAATTGCGGAACGTATCTATCGAATCGCATTCATGAAACGGGCTTTGGTATGTTAGTCGAGAAGAGCTCGATTTGATATTCGAAGAACTCATCAAAAATGCATCGGATTGAACTTTTTTTTTTTTTTTTATTTGGTTACAAAAGAAAATGATCGATGTTTCGATACTTAATTTTTTTCTTTACAATTTTGACTCGAAAATCATGCACTGAGAAGAAAAATTTGAAATTGTGGCGAACAAATTAAATTTGTTGATTGAACAAAACTTTTGTTGATTCAACGATATTTTTGTCGTGGTGAGAAATTAAGTATTTGAATGAACCAAATTTCGTTTGGGTTAACAAATTTCATTTTGTTCGCTACGATTCGTTGAACCAACAAAAAAATTTGTTGAAACAACAAAAAATTTGTTGAAATTACGAATTCATTTTTCTCAGTGTGGATTTTGAGATGTTAAACTTTTTTTTTTCCGAGAAATTCTAAAAGCTGGATGGTTTGGATATTCCGTGGAACGTGGTTTCGTATCGATTCTTCGATGCATCGAGAAATGAGCCTTGTAGAAAATCCACGAAGAAGGAAAATTGCGAGTCAATTGTCGTGAGGCAGAACCGTCCACAATGTGTAAGGGGAATGGGGACAATGGAGCAACTAAATCATGGCAATGTTGGAGAGCAAGAACGAGAACGATTTTCTAGACGGTCGCACTGCTAAATCGGGAGTACGAATAGGCGCGATGACGTACAAAGCAATGTTTCGAATAGTCGTATATTATCGAGGCGTGTATCAAAATCGAGGTGAAGAAAGAAACGATTTAAACGAGCTGGATGGAAATGATTGAATTTTTGATATTTTTTAAATGAAATTGTTTGAATTCGATGAATCAGAACGAACTTCAGAAATGCAGGAGAATTGCCTGAGATTCAGAGTGATTTTGGCGTGAACCGGTGCATGGTTGAAAACGGTCACCGATCCGAGTGTTGGCCTCGCCGGAGGCTGCTTAACTTGGGAGATTGTCGAAGCTGTACACCGACCACATAGCCGTCTGTCGGTCCATGAGACTTTAACTTTTTTAGTCAAAAAGTCTCTCGAAATAATGGATACCAATGTTCAACAGGCGAGGGAACAAAAAGAGAAAAAAACATAAAATTTTTTCGATAAAATTTAATCTGAGTTTATGTGAAAAACGGTAACGAAAAAAATTGAAGAAATCAATGGAAAATATTTGTATTTTTATGATATACGTGAAAAAAAATAAACTCGACAGATGTGAATTAGATAATGGGAAATAAACAGTTAAATCCAACACTCGATACAAAAAAGTAACTATATTTATGGATGGAAAGAAAATACTCAAATATAGAAAAAGATACGAGTGCGAAGAGTAAAGTTCTTAAAACAGAATAGTTATGAGCTCCGAGGTGTAGGGAATATTTCAGGAAAAACAATTCTCTATGACGGGTGGTAAATAACCTTTTTTTCATTTATGGAACTAATCGCACTCATTTTTACATTAGTTTTATACACCTGTCAAGAAATTATTCACTCAATTATTAATTTATAAGTCTGTGAATTTGTTCATTCACTGGTCATTTTATGCATTTTTATCCACACGTTTCAACATTTAGATAATAGAATTATTAATATATTGATAAAATTAACGATTTATCTTTCTTTTTCATTTCTAAAAAAATAAAACAATGTAGACAGAAAATAGAAGGAATAAATATAAAATCTCAAACTTGAAAAGAGCAGCGATCGTTCTATCCGGTGTTAGGATGCAATTTGATAGACGCATAAGTTCCAACATCAATATTATATGATTTACAGTGAAATTGAAAGCATCTGTATCGGTAAACAATCAATCAATTCTCTTACTGCGAATGATTTTTTATGTGCAATTTAATGCAACGTGGAAAGTATGTTAGAAAAAAAGTTTTAAGGTTAATAGAACAGCGAGCTGTCAAAAGATTGCGCTTGAGAAAAAAAACTTTTTCGCATCAAGTAATGAGTGTTTTATTGAATCATTATCCTTCAGGATGTAAATAGCAAGAATATTCAAATTAAATAATCATATTTACATCTGTACACACATATATTTTGCTTTTTACGCGACATACATGTGTGTATTTTTAGACACGCATGAAATGTAAAGAAAAGTATAAAATAGCAGCAGGAGAACACGTCGGAAATTTTCTCCAGCAGCAATATAAACGAAAAACCGTGATTCATGCTTGTAAAGTAAAAAAAAAAAAAGTAGAATAAAATTTTCTTCAAAATTGTAAACAAAACAAGAATGAAAGTTCGGCCACGTGATTAACAAAATGCTAACTTCAATTTTCGCCGAGCAAAGAGAAAAAGGCAGTTTGAGGAAAAATAGAAAAGAAAAGGATTGGACGTGCGATCTTACCAGTGCAGGATGGTTCTTGAGGTCAGTTCATAAGGTAGAAATTTTTTCTTCAATTATGTCCTTGGAACTCGGCGACGAGGATTTGAGATGTCGAGCCGCGTGAATCCTTGGTGGGGCAATATTTTTCTTCACCATTCGTAACATCTCAATGCCACTGACTAATATTTTGTACACACACGACACACGCACGAGCTACTGATATACGCACTTTTTTTGTCAATTGAAATAATAATAGAACATTGACTTATTACGATAAAACGTTAAAAAATAGGATTTTAATGTGGTATTTTATTAAAATATGAATTAACCGAAAGCAGCTTTGAAGAAACGTCGAACAATTGGTCTATCAGTCACTCTTGTCAATTCGTTTGTATATGTATATTTGTGTTAATGTATATGTGTATATATACGGAAGCATTCGGAAAATCCCTGAACGCGACAAAACGCTACGAGAACTAACAGAAAAAAAGATATATTGTTCTCAATATTGTAAAACTAACTTATCTCATATTTAAAAACTGATGTTTATCCCTTAAAAAAGATGGTTCAAACACTTTTTAACACGTTTTTCACGGAATACGATGAAGTGGGAATTAATAAAGTTTTCGCCGACTAGAGTCATTGACATATCCGCGTACTACTCGATTTTGCAGCCGCCAACGCCTACACGATACACATTGCACGCATTAACGACGCCCCTGCAAGTCCTGCGTCCCTAGCCTTACAACGCCGTTCATTCGTTCCAGTAACCGCCGCAAGAGCACTTTAATCATCGTTTACATCGAACCAAACGCACACAGTGTTCCAAAACTTTGTAGTTATCTCTCACAGTGTTCATGAACACTGCTGTTCACTATCCTAGAACACTTCGTTTTTCTCGAGAACTAGAAGGGCTAGAAGTTTGTTAAACGCTTACTTATTCCGGGTGTGAAATGTCAAATTTTTCGAAAAATTTATCAGAGTGGAAAGTAAAAAAGTTGGCACATGGGAACAGACGGAATATAGACATATAGGAACATGACAAGTGAGGGAGTTGACTACAATTTAATGTTTATGAACTCATTCGTAACTGAAATCTCTAGAGATCTATAAACTAATTTATTGTTGATAAAACTCATAAAAACGATGCCGAAGCAGAAATGAAAAAGTAATAATTTTGAGCTGCGAAATTGCTATTTCGCTGCTCGATTCCTAGGGACTTCTTACAACTAGAATTCTACCTTCACGTACGTGTCCCAACTGTCCCAGATTGTCCCAAATCTTGCTTGGAACCGTCCCGTTATCCCTAGTTCCCAGTCCAATCCTCTTGCTATTTGCTATTGCTATTATTGCATTTCATCAACATCAACAAAATCAGTTGCACTATACTATGCGCGGCGGGAACGATGGCTCGATGTTTTTTGTTTAATTTGTTTTTCTTCACGAATGAATGAATAGTTGTAACTAATTTGTGTAAAAGAAATATTTAATTCATGCCAAAACAGTTGATAAACAACGTTAAGATACAAGAAGTAAGCAAATGTCATGACAATGAAGGTAAGATTTACATTTATGTGCATCGATCAGAATTTGCCGTATAGGTTATTCTTATTATTCAACATCAGTTTTATTATTTATTTATGTATGAAATTTTCCAATCAATTTACACAAGTTGAAATTATCAGAATAATAAAATTTCAATGCCACCGTTTCTATTAAACTTTCCTGCAAAGCGCATATTGAAATTTTAGGTTATGTTTCAAAGTATTTATTGTCAAATACTCGTCGTTCACACTTTCAAGCTTCCAACTGTCATCACGTGAAATACTCAGTTTGAATGAAGATACGAGATATTTGATTCGAAATCCAAGTAATTATGATAATTTTAATTTTTGCAACAGATGCATAAAAAAAATAAAACATCAACGGCGAGGGAAACTGTTTACGATCGCTGCGCTTATGTCGGATGCTACAATGGAAAATTCATCAATGGTCGCAAACTTTTCCATTTTCCAGCGGAGACCGATAGGCGTCTTGAAATGTGGATCGAGAGAAGCGGTAATATTTCAAATAATCAATGAATAACTGAGAATTTTGCACTCAACTTCTAGCGATCGTCATTCTTGTTATTTTTAAAAATTTATTCTAGAAAATCACTGACAGGAATAGGTGGTGTAAAATCCACAGTTGATTGAAAAAAACTCCTCACACTTGTATCTTTTTTTATATTTGAGTATTTTTTCATCCACAAATATAGTTACTTTTTTGTATCGAGTGTTGGATTTAACTGTTTATTTCCCATTATCTAATTCACATGCGTCGAGTTTATTTTTCTGTACGTATTTCATAAAAATAAAAATATTTCCATTGATTTCTCCAAATTTTTCGTTACTGTTTTCGCATGAACGAAGATTAAATTTTATCGAAAAATTTTATGTTTTTTTTTCTTTTTGTTCCCTCGTGTCAAACATCGGTACCCATTATTTTGAGATTTTTAGACTCAAAAAGTAAAAGTTTCAAGCGCCGACAGATGGCTGTGTGGTCGGTGTATAGCTTCAACAATCTCCTAAGTGACTATTTGGCCATGCACCGGCTGACGCAACAACCACTGAGTGAACCGAAGATAAGAAGGAAGAATAAAAAATTATAAAAATATATTCTAGAAAATGAAAAATTCATGATTATCAAAAATTAATAATTCTGACAAAAATATACATTTTATAGTCTGTAAATAAATGAAAGATATTTATTTTCGAAACTAAATGATTGATAAATTGCAGGAAATTTTCGTCTTCGAACATGGGCGGCGACATCACTGCGTAAAGCAGGACTTTGCGGTGATCACTTTGACGAGAGATCATTCACGAATTCTACGCGAAAAGCGCTGCGTCGTAACGTCGTACCAAGGCATTATACAGAGGACTTTAAGTACAGACAAGCGAGTCGAGAGAATCAAGAGAATCATCGTATTAACGCACCAGAGACGAGAGCTGATGGGATCGGAGACATGATAAATTTTGAAAAAACGGCCTTACTTCCAGGTGAATTAGAGAGGCTGGAGGAAGTAACTTATGATGAAAATGAATCCAAAAAACTCACAAAACAATCAAATCAGGAGGAACAATTAACGTTGGAGGGGATTAAAACACAGTCAGATGCGAAAAGTCGATCAGCTTCCCCGCTCGTCGAATTTATCGTCGAGGAACTCGACGAAACTTTGATTCCTCAAAAATTACCCTCTCCAATCGACAGTTTGATGGAAAAAACGACAGAAAATGCAGATTATTATGATGAAGAAGGGAGAGAAAACGAAACTGCTGAGGAGGAAATGTCGGAATCTGCGATGAGTTTCGAGGCGTCGGACGATGAAGACAATTCAAGATTCACCGAAACGTCTTCAGACGTGATTGGATCGAATGAAGTGTCAAGCCGGGAAAATTCACTGAAGAAAGAAGTCAGTGATTCTGAAGACCTGGTGCATACAAAGGACATATCGTTACCACAAAAACGAACATGCTGTCCTTACAATGACCTCTGTTCGAATCTTGCACACGGGAAAACATTGCGAACTCTCAGAAACGAGAACAAACAACTGCGCAAAACGATTCGACTATTAAAGCAGAATCTTGGACGTTCAAAAGCGTGCGAGCCGAATAGCATGAAAGCTCGTAACGCGACAAGAAATATCGATGAATTTCTCGATATTCAAGAATGCACGAATCCTGCGACTCGTGCGATGATCAAATTGTCTCTGCACAAACCAAAAACTCCTTATACTAAAGAGGAAAAAGAATTTGCGAAACAATTATACAGAAGTTCGTTCGGAGGATTCTTAAATTTACGAAAATTCGGTTGTAATTTACCAGGACAAAGTACAATGGAACGTTGGATGACCGAATACAATGATGGAAATATCATCGATGATCCTGTCACGACGAATCAGGTGGACGAGGTCGGAGAGCTCGAGGACCTTGACAACAACGAGGTCAATTATGTTAGTCACCTCAATGGAACCTCCCAAGACCCTTTGACATTGATCCACATGGAAACCGAAATCCATTACATGCCTGAAGCTATCGACGTTGTAGAACAAGTTCTCGGCAGCCCCGTGGTACCGCAGATCGACCACCTTCTCCATCATTTTGAGGTCCAGTCTGAATGCGACCGAGCTGATAAAGAATTAGTCGAACCCCCGGATTTCCGTCAAGAGACTTTCTCGTAGAACGATATCCCCGTGCCCTTGGATCGTGCATTTTTTTTTCGAAGATTCCAATTACGGCAATATATTGAAGTAATCATAGAGTCGGTAGTTTTATGGAAGATCAGTTTTTTTGTCCATATAATAATTTAAGGAAAAAAACAGCCAAATGTGAATGTGGAATCGTTTATTTGGGTCACAGACGAAATCACCAGACGTTTGCTCTCAACACCCAATAATCTCCACATTATTGAGCAGTTTTTAATTTTTCTGTATATAATAACTATCTTGTTTTGTAACATCAATGGAATACGTGCATAAAGACAATTTTTATAAGAGCGTGTGATTTTTCCTGACTGGGAAAAAATTTATTTTATGGTTAATTCACGTCCGCATCCGTGTACAAAGCAGTAGGTTATAGATAAATGCAGCTTTGCTGCAACATCTTTCCGATCTTTATAAGAATAATATAGACGAGTGAGAGTAATGGTAAATGTAAGACGACAAAAATTGCGCTCGTTCCGATGATTATGGTTACACTGAAAGGAGCCATTTCATGAATGCACTTTCAAGATTTTTCGAATTCCTCTCATACGTTATTTTCAGAACTATTTTACCGAAGTGACAATCGCACTAAAAGATAAATTCAATTAGCATAAAGTCAGTACAATTGAGCGGTCTACGTAGATCTAGAAAATAGTTAAAGCGAAGATTGACTATTTCATTTTTATGGATTAAATTTTTGTATTTATAAATTAAATAATGATTTTTTAAATGAAAAGATTTATCCGACGAAGAAATCGTCAAACTTACTTTGCTTTTACTGCCGCGTGTAACAGAATCGTTCCGATTGAATAAACTACGATCATCACTGTTGCGATTCACATGGGCGATCTTGTTGTTGATGCAATTTTTTTTTTGCTTTGCCTACTTTACCTGCGTTGATAATAATTTTTCTTACAACGAAAAAGTATCGAAACGATTGAACATTTAAAAAATTCTGTGTGTTTGCCAATAGACATAGAATTGATGAATTGAAGCATGAAGCTGTTCAATGTAGAATCAGATAGAAACTTTTGGAGGAGAATGCTCTTAGAACAAAGTTTTAATTCGATTATCGATACTATTGACTTGAAACCTTTATTTACACAAATTGAAACATTCGTAATGTGAAAAATGCAAAAAAATAAATAAATATAGAATTTTTAAGTCTTGAAAATCTCATTAAATGTGAATAATAGTTAAAATATCTGCAATTCGATATTATTTTCTTTCAAAGTTCAAGCTGCTGTCGCGTGTGTTAGTTCATGTGATTTTCGAACACCTGCCCTTCCAGTTTGAATCCACAGCGGCATTATTTCTCCGAGGGAAGCACAGGAATAATCATAATAATGATCCGTAGTACAGGCAGAGACCGCCAGGCGGCTTTTTGGTGCGTTATTCTCGTCAACCCTGAATCACCCCGACGTGCATATAAGATCGGAGCAACGAAGGTATCGTCACTCTGGTTTCCCTTCAACACACGCATAAATCTTTCGCCTTTTACTAAAGATTTCCGTGGAGGGGAACAACTGATGAGTCTATATACCAATTTTTTGTGTGCCCGGCGAAAGCTGGGTCATAAATCAGTACAAAAATAATATTTCAGCTAACGAATTACCTTTGAACAGGCTGCTATAGTTGAACAAATTCACATTCAATTTGACACAATTTTTTATTCAACGTTTTTATGCTGCCAAAACTCGGCCTAAAATTTTTAAACTTGATGAACAGACTAATTGAAATTTCTCAGTTAAGGAGGATTGGTTACACACAACAATGTTGCCATGTTAATAGCATAGGAAAATTCGAGATGATTAGAATTTAATGAAATTTGGTGAGCATATTCTTTTGGATTAAATATGAATATACAAATATTTTAAGATTTTTCTTCTACATAGCTTTCGAGTAATTTAACACTAGAGTTTACATCCGTAAGCATAGGATTCTGATATATATATAGGTATATCGTTTGCATATTGTAAACTCCAATTATTCGACAACTATGTAGACGAAAAATTTGAAAAAATTTGTGTCATTGCATTTGATGCTAAAGAATGTTATCACTAAATTTTATTAAATTCTTATCATATTGTCGTATGTAGCCACCCTCCTTAATCGATCCTAAAAATAGTAAATGGAGTATGCATAGGATCGAATAAAAATGAATGTTTAAATATATTTCTCGACAAACATGAACGATTATATCTCTAAGAGGGATTAAGTTTTATGAAAAATGGCAAAATCTCACGATTCGAGCAGGCGAACATCATGAACGATGTATCGTAACAAGACACGAAAGATAGAGATCAGACAAAAAACGTAATAATCTCCAGAAGCACGTGCCCATTTAAGTAATTTCTTAGTGTAATGGCCCAGGATTAATAGGCAGCGTTGCTACTTGAGTACAAATGAAAGGCATATAAAGTGTCTCGAATAAAACGAGAGATTTAGGTAAGCAAGCAGGATTAAAGGAGGAGCTGTTTCGAGGAAAATTATATTTCTTTTGCGTTTCGAAATATTATTTCGTCTTACACAATCGCTGTTACGTCCACTATCATTATTAATTATAATCCTGATTAATATTTTTTTATCATCGAAGTGTCCCTGTTGTTTCGTTCATTTTTTTTTTCTTTCCTTAACTTCATTACAGACGAACGAGTCTATCTAATTCACGTTCCACTAAGCTGGAATTCTCGATTATAACGGAAATAAAAAAAATATTAAAAAAAAAAAAAATGCATTCCGAGTAATATCTATAGTTATACGAAGATCTATACCTGCGAACGAGAGACTTGTGATCTGGGGTAATTGATTTCCGGGTAAAATATATAAGCAATCTCTCTTACATCGAGAGGTACATAGAGATGTTGGAATAAGAGTTATGATAACATATTATTTTCCGATTGCCACGAATAGTGCTTTGATAACGTTAAATAATTGTTTCACGAGAAGATATATATATATATATATACGTTTATCTTCGTTTTCCATTGAATCGAACGTTATTTCCGGTTATTAGAGAAATCCACGCTGTCGAAAGACGAGAATGATATAGAAATAAAGAGGCTGAAAACGATAAAATAAGTCGCGAGCGCGCGCGAACTATTTTAAAGAGTACCGTAAAAGAATGTGAGTACTCGATGTATGCTCTCAACCACGGTTTTATACGTGCATAAGAATATACATATAAAAAATATGTATGTGACGAGGTAGACGAAGGCGGGCTTATGGAGAAGGAGAATAAGAACAAGACGAAGAAGGGAAGGCTAAAGGTCTGACCCACTTTTTGGTGGCGAGGATGATGCGCAGCGACCTCTTAGGGTCGGGTGCTGCTGCTGCTACTTCGCCAACGTGTACCAGCTTTCCTCCAAATCTTCATTCTCTCCCACGGTAATGATAAAAGTATTTCTTTATGAGCGTACGAGTCTATGTTTCAAAGTTATTAAGCATACGGTGTTTTTTTTTTTTTTTTTTTTTCATTTTTTTTCTATAAATTTCGTATCCCATCATCATAATACTGTCTAATCGACCAGAAAATAACCCTTCAACATTTTTCAAATTAATAATCGATCCTAGCGTACTTTCATTCTAGCTCGCCCAGAGCTGATGCGCGATCTTCGAGCCTGCACCACTCGTTGCAATGACACTATCAAATATTCATTGTTTCTGTTTTTTTTTTTTTTTTAATTTTTTAAATTTTTATTTACTCTTTTTTATGGAGCTAATAAACTCGAGACTAAGGCACTCTTTTTAAAACGGTCGATTTCACTTCCGCAACTTCGATGAGAAATTTTCTGGTGGCGATTCCTAACTATGCGTATACAAATCTCATCGACAGTCGACGGATGATCGAGTAACAGTATATACGAGCTGATGCATTCATGTGTCGTGAGTTTGCATATTATACTCGACACGAATTATTATGTTGTACTTATCTAATAATTATACTTTAATCATCCAATCGATACTCCACACACATGGAGACAGATATCAGTACAATTTTTATATTTTCATTTTTTTTTGGGTACTTTGCCATGTGCACCAAAAACGAAAAAAAAATAATAATACTGAACAGCTGTGCAACAATGATAGAGATTTAGATTCGTTAGGACACCGAAATAAAATCGGTCCAGTTATATGGAATAAAGCAATGTCAAATATTAAGGAGGGTGGCTACATACGACAATATGATAAGAATTTAATAAAATTTAGTGATAACATTCTTTAGCATCAAATGCAATGACACAAATTTTTTCAAATTTTTCGTCTACATAGTTGTCGAATAATTAGAGTTTACAATATGCAAAAGATATACCTATATATATCAGAATCCTATCCTTACGGATGTAAACTCTAGTGTTAAATTACTCGAAAACTATGTAGAAGAAAAATCTTAAAAAATTTGTATATTCATAATTAATCCAAAAGAATATGCTCACCAAATTTCATTAAATTCTAATCATTTCGAATTTTCCTATGCTTTTAACATGACAGCATTGTTGTGTGTAGCCAACCTCCTTAAATTAAAAAAAAATTTAAACACATGGAATCAGAGCCAAAGTGATGTAATCCAATGATGATTATTCGAAAATGAGGAATTTTTAAAACGCTGCAACGAGTGGATCGAATCTGTCTCGAGTCTGCGAATTTGGGTCAATCAACGTCTTACTATCGTAATGTCTCGTTCTGACAATAAAAAGTAATTATTTTATTTCCATTAAGGATTGACGGTTGTTGCCATTATTTGCTCGTTCGAAGACTCCTTTTTTTTCTTCTGGAGCTCCATTTCTTGTCGTTATTTGTTGTCGGATTATTATGGAAATAAATAATTGGGCATGGAAAATCCTCGGGGCTGCTCGTTAATCAGCGATTGGACGAAACTCGAGAGGAAAAATAGTGAACGATTCATTATACTTCGATGCAGAACCTGGGTGCGAATCGGGAGTCAACGAAGATCTCCATGCTGACTTTTATAAATTTGTCCATGCTGATTTTTATAAATTTGTCCCACAGGAATGTGTTCTCGTGTTTAGAAGCTCTGTGTTGAAATCTGATGAGATCAGGATCGCGAGGAACAGTGAGCCTAAGTATTGTTTGAGCAAAAGAAAAAGAAGTTCGATTTTTTAAAAATCCTAGTTAAACCCCTCGATTACAATTTTTACTGTCGAATGAAATAACTTTTGATTCACAATATCAACTGTAATAATTTATTTTTTTTTCTTCATTTATTAGCACTACATTCTTCCAGTGAAAAAACATTGCTGTTCAATTATTCTTTTCGTTCTCCCATTTTTCTCCAAATTAAAACGAAACTGTTATAATCCTCGAAGGATTTTATCCTCGTTTATCAATTTGTCACACACTTTTTCTAAAGTTTCGACATCTCGAAGCCTTCCCGCAATATTGTTTAAACCATAAAATTCGAATTTAAATACGATACGCAGTATTGAGAAATATGCATGAGCCTTTCGTATGTGAATTCGTATATGAAAATGTACGTGGGTATATGAAAATACATGCGGAGGAACCAGTGCGAGGGGAGACTCGAAGCGGGAGGAGACCGTTATCGATTACGCATTCCTACGCTACCACCTGTGAGTTCGCTTATTATATTATACCATATGAATACATAAATGTGTATGAAAGACGTATGCGAAGAAAATTCCCACTTGTAATACAACGATAAAAAATCAGAGATTCTCGAAAAACGAAGATAATTGAAAAAAAAAAGAAACGTTTAAGGAGTTTTGGTACAGGCGATACAATGTTGCCATGCTAAACCATGTTAAAACACACAAAAAATTGTCAAAAAGTTAAGAATTTTATAAAATTTGGTGAACATATTCTTTAGTGCCAAATTTGACAATAGAAATTTTTTCAGATTTTTCTTCTACACAGTTATCGAGTAATTGAAGACTAAAGTTGACGTGTATAAGCATAGCGTTTCCATATATATAGGTATACACTTCGGGCATAAGAAATCTGCTTTAATGCATAATTACTCGATAACTAAGTAGAAGAAAATTTTGAAAAAATTTGTATTTTCGTACTTGATGTTGAAGAACGTTATCACCAAATTTAATTAATTTCTTAACATTTTGCCTTTTGTACCGAAACTCCTTAAGAAGAGTTTTTGGTATAGAAAATGGAGTAATTTCGTGGAAATGCACACCGTAACGAGTTAAAATTTCTTCAGACTCCTCGCCATTTTTTCATACGACAAATTGTGAGAAAAGATCGATTTCTCTATTCGGTTCTATTACTTCTGTACAATTGTGCGAACAACTTTTATGAATGAAGCTGAAGCATAAAAAATAATGTCGACAACGATTTCGTACTGTTTTTCGATCATTCGTTGCCAGTCGATTGAGCACAGTCAGCTGGTAAATGATATTTTATTCCAAGAGTTTGGATATTTATTTCGATTGAAAAGCAAAATATTTTCGATATAATTCGTTCGAAATCAAGGTTTCGTGCCACTCAACCTGCTACGTAATCACACGAACGAGTGAAATTTTATCCTGTGCACGGAATTGTGAATTCAGGATTCATTTGCAGCTTCGGATGATTGTTTTACTCAGAAAATTTTCATTCCGTAATCGTTCAATGAAAAATTAAAGAATACGAGTTTCTTCTCAGCCGAGCAGTTGTTCGAAGATGGAAAAAACAATCATCGAAGTTACGACGTCAAATTTAGAAAACAAAAAAAATGAAAAACACTGATTCACTCGCGTTTCTCCCGTTTACAAAATAAAAAATATTATTACTACAAAGGGTCAAAAGAAATGATGGTGATCTCGTTAAAAAAGAGTTTTCCTGTTGCGCGCGCTCCTCTTATTCGTATCTCTGTATCTCGATCTCGGAATCGTTCCGGGGTGTTGAATTTGTGAGGTCGGAGAAATGAATTTGAATACGGTTAACATTAAGAAATAATATTCTGCTCCAGAATCGCGTTGCGTACGCGCCAAGTGGAATAATAATTACAGAGATTCGAGTACCGCGTGCATTTGTTTCACGCGTAGAGCTCGTTTCTTTCTTTACTCTTCTAGTTATACTTATATTATTATCATTATTGTTGCTGGCAAAGATACATATAAACGTAAAGAAATGTTTGAAGAGAGAAGAAAAATGTTTGCGAGTCTGTTTACCATGGAAGTCTCTTACTGGAATTTCCACTACGAGTTCCAATTCCGATTACGGTCGCGACGATAAACTCCGTTTATATAGACGACGTTCACCCACAGGAAGGGTTATTTCTCTTCATTCCCACGCGCGTTTTCTCGCTCCGACAGAGGAAAACCTTTTTCAAATTGTTGATAAAATTGGACGAACGTCGTGTGTGCTACGTTTCATGGGCGTTAACGATCGAATGTCAAATTTTTTCTTTTTTTTTTCATTCGACGATCACGTCGTTGAAAAATGTTCCGATCAGATGGTATTTTTTTTTTTTTCGTTTTTCTTTCATTTTTTTTCCATAAACGAAATAAATCGTACAGGAATTTTCGAAGGAACGAGAAAACTTGGGATTGAGTTTGAAGAAAATCGAACGAGCTGTTGAACGTTGAGAATTACAAACTTCTGGGGAGTCTCGAACTCGCGTAAACTCGGTGAAATCGTAATAAAAAGTTAGGCAAAACTGAAGCGGAATCCTGCGAATTTTCAAACCGGAAATTCGATATCGAGCGAAAGCTGCGCAAATCTAAAATCTTGGAGCTGCCTCCCCGTTGTTATTCACGGAAAAATTAAAACGAATAACTGTGGAATGACGCTGAAACTTCGTTTCATTTACTTCGTCAAATTCATTTCAGATACATATTTCTCGAAACCAGATTTTCGCAAATTGTTTCGAAAGAAACAAACAAAATTTGTATTCCGAAGCGATCGTAGGTTTTAAAACTGCGGTATCGCGCATAAGAAAGTTTGTGATTTTAAAAGTGGGTTTAGCAACGTCGAACCCCAATTAACCTTCTTGCGTTGAGTAATTTTCAGTGGCATTTAATTGGAATTTGAATAAATCTTTCGAGCTCTGACTTCCACATTGTTCGGCTATCTACAAAATTCACCGAACGTGAGTAGAAAGAAAAAAGTATGGAATGATGCTGCAAATGTCAAATCGTTGGTGCTTTGAACGTTTGCGAAGGATATTAAACCGAAGAGTATCGAGGGTCGATGTATTTTCATAATATTTCAGCTAATCAGCGAGCATTACGTAAGAGAATTTATCGAGATTGAAAAGAAATTTTTAAAGCGTTTTGATACCGATGAAAATATTTACGATAAATATTATACACGAGGAGAAGCGATGGATAGAAATTTGAATAAATCATCAACCAAGATTTTCATCACGGATGACTCATGAAAATGATTATCTCTCCTGAAATATAACGAGCGTTGATCGACCCATTGAAAGAAAAATAAAAAGAAACGATTCGGGTTTCTGGTATCATCATGAATGAAAACGTTTCGAGAGAATCGACGACTGCGTATTAACGATCATATGAACTCATACAGAAACGCATTAAATACGTATATATGTATATGAAGAAAAGACGATGAAGAATTAAAGAGTCTGATGGCGTGTTGCCGGCATCCCGCGGCCCAGCAAGCAGCACAGGCAGGGAATAGAGGCCTTATGTCCGAGTAGGACAGTGTGTCGCCGTCTTGCACGTTGGGCCCGTTCCTCCACGTGACCTGGGCACTGACCCACTTTGGTTTCTCCACTCTTCTTCTGCCTTTTAACTGCTTCCTTTGCTCCTCCTTTCGTCTCTCTATCTCCATCTCTCTCTCTCTCCCTCTCGTTCTTTCACCTGAACATTACTGCCCTGCTCGCTCTCTCTTTTTCTGCTTCTCTTTCCATCGATCGTTTTCTAGCTCTCTCTCTCTTTCTCTCTCTTGCTCGCCAATACGCTTTTAAACTTGCCCCTTTTTTTCGATCTCTCGTCACTGATTCACCGAGACTATTTTGTTTTTTTTTTCGCTCAGACCATTCTACCACTGTCGTTTGTCTGCCTTCATAGTTTCGTACTTTCTGCTTCTTTCTCTTTTTTTTTTCTCTCGTTTTATCGTCTCCATCTTGTTGATCTAACCTATTAATTTATGGTCGTTTCACTCAAGACTTTTTCGATGAACTACAAATTTCGTGGCTGTTTATCAAATAGTTTCAAAATTTTACGACATTTTTATAAATTCTGATTCGTAATTACGAAACAATCGTTGTTCATTGACTCAATTGAAATATTTCGTTTCAACAAACTCCCCCGTTTCATGTAATTCCGAATAAAATATTTTATCTCACGAGGCAAAATTCAGCCGAGAGCATCAGGTTCGCCTGATCCAGTTAGAAGCCGCCGGTCTATCAAGAATTTAAACAGCTGTCAGCGTCGGATTTTTGGGTGATGCATCAAGAAAAGTAACCGCTTTTGATCAACCTGTTGCCTGTCGATTGCCTGTTGCCGCTCCTCTGCTAGGCTCCTAGACTCCGGATTTCTAGCAGAAAGATGATACAGCATTGCTTATTTATCCAGGATGAGTGTCCGAGACAAATGAGGCTTTATTATTGAAGCCTGAAGTGTGGAAATCCGTGATTTATACGCCCTTTCGTTTGATGCGATTCAACGTTTATTGCGAATAATGTATATACATGTATATAAGAGCTTCCAGCACATGTTGCGACCACCCCGCCGAGGAAGATGTCGTCAAGAGAGCACCATGACCACCTCCACCGATCTTTTCTTTACCGGCTGCTGCTCCCTGCCACCACCTCCTCCTCCTCCTACCGACCAAACGGACTCTCGTCGTTTCTCCAGCACCTCCGTTGGTTCCTACCTGCTTTCGTCCTCTTTCTCTTTTCCTCTTTCCCTCTCTCTCTCTCTTTCTCTTACCTCGTAAGAAGCGGCTTATGACTCTCGGTCGTGCAATTCCTCCACATGCTCTTGTACCTTTTCTCCTCGACCCCTCTCTTTCTCTTTCTATCTCTCTCCGGACGTAGTAAGCCGCGAAGACGCGCGAGTAACCACGGTCAGACAGGTACCATCCACTTAACTAGCCGGATGGATGAATAGTTGATAGAGTGATCCCCCGGTACCGGTGTCTTCGTCAGAATTCTCACAGTTCATAATATTCTATTCGATCAAATTTTGGTTTTTGTTTTTCTCTCATTCTCTCATCACGGTCTATCCGGAAGGACGATCGAATGAAAATTTTGACGGTTTTTACAGTTTTTTTTTCAAATACACGTGAATGTACGTCGCGATATTCGACTCGATCGGCCGGTTCGATCGTTCATCAAATTATTTCGATAACATCGATACAAATATAATTAAAATCGCAGTAAAATAGTATTGAAGAAATGACACATTGATGAACAACGATCCTGATAATCTTTTATAAAAGTTTCTTCGTCTGACGAGAAATATCAAGTGAAAAGTGATCATAACTTGTTGTAACAAAAGTGGCTTCTTCGATATCGAATGATTATGCAGAATTATTGAACTCCGAAAAAAAAAACAAAAAAAAATCGAATTCTTTACTGTGGCTGCTCCGAACTTTTGAATTAATCTACGACGGATATCTTCGCCGAAGAAATAGAGGAATAAATATAATTAACGGTGAGATATATATATCTATATATTCATGCGGTAATAATAAAGATAAATATTGTGCATAAATCAACTACGAATACGATGACGAGACTTTGGTGCGTTGTCAACTTCGCAGGGACAGTTATTCAAAAGTGGGACAAATTGAGCGAGTGAGAGAGAGAGAGAGAGAGAGAGAGAGGTCTGAGAGGGAGAAAACGAATTGAAAGACAAATATATGAGACTATCCGGAAGTTTGCTGTACAGAGTAACACCAATTTCGAGGCAAACGACATTTTTCTGAGCCTATTCATATTCAATTCGTCGACGCCAGTTTTCTGTGTCGTACGGTTATTTTTTGTTTGTCTTTACAAACAGTTTTGATTAACCTATTTTATCCGCATCCTAATTGAAATACTCACGATCGCCCCAAGATTTTTCTTACAATCTTTATAAATCGTGTGAAAAAACGTCGATTGTTTTTTTCTTTTCTCATTTTTTCTTCTTCTTTAAAACAAACAGAACGAACTTGAGTTAGTTCGAAGATCAAAATCACTGAAGCCCTCATTATTATCATTTTTTTTTTCCCCCGAGAGATCGTAAGTAATGACAAAGGAATTTCAGGAGAAAACGCATCGAAAAGATCGTAGACAAAGTGAAAAGTGACCCAGATTATTTGTGGAATAAGAATTTTCAGTGAAGGTTTTTCTCAGCTGCCGCGAACCGTGCATAAACTTCCATCACAATTTAACGAGTATCTCGTTGTTTGTCCATACAACTATATCGTTATAAAAGCAACTATTACATTTAATATTACTATATACAATCACAATTTTATTATGATCATTTGGCATCATCGGTTTCACGATCATTTTAAATAATTTTTTAAAGCCATCGGAGAAAGTAGGATCGTTCACTTATTTACACTAGATCTGTACAAATTGTTCTCACTCGACTGAACAAACAGCCCAGTTACCCGCGAGATACTCCTTCGATCCTCGATAGAAATCGAATGAGAAATCGAAGCAACGTTTACGACAAAAAAAAAAAAAAAAGTAAAGTCTCCCCGCGAGACAATCGTTTCGCACGCTCCGTCAGGTAGTCTTCATACCTCGTGCTTTTTCGGTTATTTTCAATCGTTGAAAAGATAATTATCCTACATTTTTCCCCCTCTCTACCCGATACTTTTTCTTCCCGCGAGAAAGGATAATGCCCGAGAAATTTTTTTAGCTGCCTTCTTTTTTTTTTTTCTTCTCTTTTGCATCGGTCGCGACTACCGAGGTGACGTCCTGATTCAAGAAGTACCTGGCGCCCTCCTTTCCATTCCAGATTCACTCACTTGTCCTTCTTTCCTGGTTGGCTCGCGAGTCGCACGTGTGCATTTAAACCCGCATTTTACATTCGCACATATATATACATATCTCTAGACACTTTGGTTGAATCGATTCGTGACTATATGAAAAAAAAAAGCTACAACAGACAGGATTACAGTTGCTAAATTATTTCAATTACGTCCTTCTTATCAGGATGTACACTGAGCTCTTTAAGGAGTTTCGGTACAAAAGGCAAAATGTTAAGAAATTAATGAAATTTGGTGATAATGTTCTTCAACATCAAGTACGAAAATACAAATTTTTTCAAAATTTTCTTCCACTCAGTTATCGAGTAATTATGCATTAAAGCAGATTTCTTATGCCCGAAGTGTATACCTATACATATGGAAACGCTATGCTTATACACGTGAACTTTAGTCTTCACTGAGAAAAAAAATTTGAAATTGTTGCGAAAAAAATAAATCTGTTGATTCAACAAAACTTTTGTTGATTCAACGATATTTTTGTCGTGGTGAGAAATTAAGAATTTGAATGAACCAAATTTGGTTTGGGTTAACAAATTTCATTTTGTTCGCTACGATTCGTTGAACCAACAAAAAAATTTGTTGAACCAACAGAAAATTTGTCAAACCAACAAAAAATTTGTTGAATTTACGAATTCATTTTTCTCAGTGTTCAATTACTCGATAACTGTGTAAAAGAAAAATCTGAAAAAATTTGTATTGTCAAATTTGGCATTAAAGAATATGTTCACCAAATTTTATAAAATTCTTAACTTTTTGACAATTTTTTGTGTTTTTAACATGGTTTAGCATGGCAACATTGTATCGCCTGTACCGAGACTCCTTAATCAAATTGTACGAACTCTATGCCAGTTCCCCTCGAGAGCATTGTTAACACACTTTTGCCTGCTCGCAGGCTTGTTTCAAGACGTCTAATACGCTCTGAAATTTTCTGTTTCTATAAGCAACCTGTTTATTCTTTTTTCCATAACGCATATATATTCGTACGAACATGGCAAAGCGAATGAAACTTTTTCAACGACGTTTCCATCCATTCGTTTATATATATATACGTTTCGAGCTCTTTTCTCATGTTCGTATGGATGTCGCGTGTTCATTTCAACGTTATTTTATCCTCACACTCGAACGATCATATGCGTATGAGTGTAGTCCGTTTTTTTTTCTGTACCCAGGATACCGATACGTTGAATTTAAAAATTAAATACGTGCCAAGATTTTTCTATTAATGAAACTATCCCAGCTCCAGTAGACTACTTATCGTGAATTTCTGCACGCATTTTGCCACGAGACAATACTTCCTCATTACGTTTTATTCTTACGTCTATATACATACATATTTATACGCACATACGAATGGGACGTTTTATTTCGAGCTTCGTGCGAGATTATAATTAAAGAAAAATAATAATAATAATAATGAAACGTTCACGTTACACTTGATTGAGAAATTTGTAATGAGCTACACGGACGCGCTCGGTTTTAATCTGTATCGACGCAATGCTCTCACGTGCGTGCCGTTAATTGATCCAGGATATAATACGGATTTGTTCTCTTTTATAATCTTTATCATCGTTTAGATATGCACGTTTTTTTTTTCTTTCTAATATACCAGTTCACTTCGAGTTTGAACGCTTATAATTTTGTTCACGTAATTATACACGTAACTATTGTTGTTTTTATTAAACTTCATTTGCGCTATTCGATCATCTTTATACTATATTTATGCGAGTATATCGGTGCACATATACGTACAAAAAGTTACCCGGCCTCCTGTTGGCACACTTTTTATACCGGTCGTCGCACATCGCCTCGAATACCTCGTGGTGGTCTCGTGAGAAATATATCGAGAGAAGGTCTAAAACCGGGAAAATTTCGTTTAACCTCTTCGAACTCATCCTCCTACCGCGTTGTTCCGATCATTTTTATAACTTCTTGACGCAAAACACTTGCTGGGAACAAATTCCTGTCACTCGGACCAGCTGACTGGTTTTTTTTTTTTTTTTCTACTTTTGCTTCGTGTATCGGAAGACTGTATTTTTATTATTTCTGAACTTACGTATATCTCGGTGCTACTGTCATCTTGTATTCTTAGAATTCGAAAAAAAAATGAAATTCAATGGTTTTTGATGAACTTTTATTTCATCGACAATTTGGAGTCTGCGAGATGATTTATTTTTTATGTCAAACTTACTGAAATTACTGAATTTGTCAACTTTTTGTTTTGACCCTCATTCATCTGTCTGGGAATTGGATTTTCTGTTAAAACTTCGTTATTATTAAGTGAGTCATGCAGAATCGTTGAAACACACACAGAGAAAAAGATTTATTTCAATCTACTAGGATCATTTGTTCGATCTTTTTTCAATTGAAATAAAAAAATAAAATAAAAAGGTGTAAATAATATTATTAATATTTTTTGCACCTCAACAACATGCTCGTTAAATTTGTGAAAAAAGTTTGAAACTGAAAATCGTGATAAAAGATTTGTGATCGATCTTGAATATAAAAATATTCGGATCGAAGAAAATAATTTTTCAGACAGAGCTCTTCCAGGTCTCGTTTGAATGGATTCTGGTTGAACCAACAAGATGGTTATTTTTCTGAATTTTGAAATTACCTGAAATTACCTGATTCGTGATTAAGTTCGTAATTACGTGAATTACAGAATCTTTGGACCAATTGAAAGATCGTTTTAACTTTTTTTTTTCGTAAGGTTAAAGTCGAACACTATCGAGGACAACGAAATGCACTCACAACAGGTAGAGAGAGTTTTGAATCTTTATGAAAAAAATGCATGAATCATTTTGAACCGAAACGATTTCTTCAACTTTTCTATATGATTTTTCTCAAACGATTGTTTTGGTTGAAATCTTGAGTTCTGTACGTCAATAATTTCTCAATAGTTTCAATCCCGTTTTTGAACGTGTTTAAAGCAAAAAGTCATGATTCAAAGAAAAAGTAGATTTCAGATTAGAACGAATTGAATGAACCAGCGAAAGAAGAACTTTTAGAACTGAGTTTCAAGCTGCCGGTAGGCACAACACCAGAGAATAGAAAATTGAACATTTGGAGTGAACAGGATGACGTCTCGTCTGTTGACTCAATTTCAAAGCTAATCGGTTTATATTTAGCGCCAGTTCGCAGCGAGTCAGAGCATATAGAGGTAAACTCTGATATTTAACTCGTCTGTATTTATATGCGAATACCTGTATGAGTAGTTATAGCTGTGCGAAGAGTCAAGCTACCGTGTCTCGTGATAACGGTGGTCCGGAAGGCCTGCGAGTGTGACTTCGAACACGTATATGGGATTTATGTTCGAACTAGTTCGACTTCGGACTTCGACGTTCATTAATACGCGTTTAAAAAGTCTTAAAAATTCTTATTTTCATTATTTCGATAATTGACGTTCTCGTAAAAAACTTTGACGAGACTCGGATTGATTAAACGTGCGGGACCACAATTTATTTTTGCTTCCACAATCATTTTGTGACAATTACTCGTTTTCTAGAATAGAACGATTCTATTTTTTGTCTTTCAAATTAAAAGATTTATTATCAGTTTATCATTGCGGATAATTTTATTGTTGTAATTAAAGGTTATTTTTAATCGAAGTAACAGATATCGAAGAGTCTTTTTTTTTGTTCAACGGTAATTCGAGAAGTTTAGGAAGGTTGCTTGAGCCTTTATCGAAGCAAAAAATGAGATGTTCACGAATTGGTCAAGCCAACACGAAACCTTGTAAAGGTGCCTCCGTACACAGCTGTGTGATTGATCCTCAGAGGAGATTTTTGAACTTGCTAAGACGCTCGATCGACCGCGTTAATAACACGTCGCTTAACACCTCTTCCACGAGCTTTTTTATCCTTCGAAGAACGTGCAGGGAATAGTGTAAAAAAGGAACTCATGTAGATGATGAAAAAAAATGAATAAAAAACGTACGAAAGAGTGAGAAAAAAAAAATGGATGAAGTGGGATTAATAAAGACGACTCGTGGTGATTGAAAGGGGGACGACAGGAAGCATCAAAACCATTTACATCCACATAAATATATATATATGCTTCACCTAGATCGCGTCAAAGTAAAGTCCAACAGTGGCAAGTGACCGAGTATAGCAATCGTCGTCAAGAGACCGGATAATTGCACGTTTAAGGATGAAAAAGAGTAGAAATAAAAGAAATGAAAGAAAAGAGGAAAGAGAGAAATAGTTCGGAAGGTGTGAGCATAAGAGAACGAGAGGGATGGAGAATCGCGAGGAGAGAAGCTCAGAAAATAGCGGGCGTTGGATGCGCGAACGCTCCGGACGAAAAAAAAAAAGAAAAGAAAAGAAAATAGCTCGTTGAAAAGAAGTAACGCGAGTTAAGACGCGCGGGTGCCCGGAGCAATCGGGTCACCCAGATCCGATCTAAACGCGGTATTAAACCGATGATGATGCCCCCGCGCGACCGCATCACGAGCGAGCTTTCTCCACTCCCGTCCTTTTATCCACAACCTGTCAATGATCGATGAATTATAAGTCATTATCCATGTTCTTTGTGCTACCTGCAATAAGATTCGTGCGCGCACGCGGTCCGGATTCACCAGCAATCTATAAACATTCCCGGCGTATGTTCATCCGCTATTTAGTTCGAATATCAACTTATTTGCCATGACACGTTCGTCCGAAAGCAGTTTTAAACACTTCAATTTGGGTCAGCGTATAAACGAAATTGGATTTATTTGCCACGCTTTTTTTTTCCACTGCTTCTGTTTTTTTTTTTTTTTTTTTCTTCAACAGAAATTAAGCTAGTCACCTTTTTTTACGAATCTCTTGAAACTCCGCTCACGTATTAATTACGATGCTATCTGAACCTTCCTCGAGAGCTCATATTAGTAAATCGAGCCTTCTAATTTGACACAATCGCATTCAAAATCAACCTTCTTTACTCGTACCGCTCATTCAAAGGACTTGATTCAAGTAACATGCTTTTTTTTCGTACTCTGTTCAATGCTCTTACGATGTTAAGGAGGTTGGCTACATACGACAATATGATAAGAATTTAATAAAATTTAGTGATAACATTCTTTAGCATCAAATGCAATGACACAAATTTTTTCAAATTTTTCGTCTACATAGTTGTCGAATAATTGGAGTTTACAATATGCAAAAGATATACCTATATATATCAGAATCCTATGCTTACGGATGTGAACTCTAGTGTTAAATTACTCGAAAACTATGTAGAAGAAAAATCTTTAAAAAATTTTTATATTCGTATTTAATCCAAAATAATATGCTCACCAAATTTCATTAAATTCTAATCATTTAGAATTTTCCTATGCTTTTAACATGGCAACATTGTTGTGTGTAGCCAACCTCCTTAAGGCAAGTTAGAAGATCATGGAATAATAGACTACTAGGCTGCGACTTGGTAAATATTTCATAATAACTCTTCATTGAGGGCTCGAAGTCTCGTGACTGAATAAAGAGAAATCTTGGATACATCCCTTGCGAAGGTTTTATCGAAACGAAAGAAAAAGTTGTTTCGTTTCTGCGTACAAAGTAGTGAGTACAAAATTTTTGAGGACAAGGTCAGCCCTGATCAGTAGATCGATTCTTCTTGCGTTTGAGGCCCGAAAAATGTCGATGAACGACACGATAAATCGCTTGTTCTTTGGCAGATTCGTGAATGATGAAAAATTTTTTTTAAATGAGCGCGCTGTGTGCTTTAACCTTAAGGCCATGACCAACCTCACGGAGCGTCTGTACAGTGCGCCTCCGCGCGGCCGATGAACGCGGAAGAATTTTTCGAGGCTCCCGACCCGCGGAAACGGTCAAGGGACTCGCGTGATGATAGAAAGGGGAGAAGATCAGAGAGAAGCTGAATTCTTGGCTCGTTCCCTTCGTACCTTATAGTACCTTAAGCTAAGACACTCTCCACTCAATGCTTGAATCCTGTTTCATGCCTGGCGAACATCTCTCACGAACATCTTGAGGGATTTATGTACAAAGAGAGAGAGAGAGAGGGAAAAAGACGTAGAGAAAACGTGAGAAATGAAGATGGATTCTCATTGAATCAAGATGAAAGGATTTTTCATCCCTCGGAGGATAAATTTCTCATCTCGACACTTGTCTCATCGATCAGAAATTAGCAAAGCATACTCATAGTCAATATCTTTTCAGCACTTTCCAAATGATGCTCATACAGAAAAAAGGATATTTTAAACGTTCACTTTTATCAGCAATAACCCTTGGTTCCCCTTACTCTACTGATCGAACCAAAAGAGTTGTTGGTCCAGAAATTCTTCAAAGTAGGTTAATAGTAAACGTCAATCGTTTGTATTATTCACTACGTTTTCTTCATACGTATTTATCACGATTTTGTAAATGGTCGAAAAAATTTTGTTTCGTTTTTCATTGAGAGTGATTTGTAAACTCGTTGAATAATTTTCATAATTCATCTTTCATTCGCCCTGAGGCATCATCGCACGCGTTTCAGCGCGAGAGCGCCTGGTTAGTTTTACTTTTGATTAAACATCATTTTTCACGATACGCTCGAGCTTATCTATCACTACTGTGGCTCGCACGTTCGCTTCAATAATGTTATAACAACCCTCGTCGTTCTTCTCGATAGTGCTTGGTGCATTTATCAAGTGTGTATGACAGAAATTGCTCAATGTACGTTGGTTGCAATATATATATATAAATTTGCACATATAATATTAATACAAAATCCATAAACGATGTGTATCAATCCTGTCGGCATATATACGTGTACTTCCTGTAATTGCTGTCACATTTAAATGATAAATGTTCTTATATGTATATGCCTGTATCTCGTTCAATGTTCTGCGTCAGCACGTTCGGATTATACATTATACCGGAGTCTCTCGAGAGCAGCGAATGAAATCTTGTCTCTTGTACATGCTCGAGTACAAATATAAATGCCTCACGTGGCCTCATACCACGAGATATCATCGTAACGACCCTCCATTTATTTTATTAAAGACTCAACGGTTCAGCCTCCATTAATATCAATAAATAGTCAGTCTCCGGAAACTGGATTCATTGATTTCTTTCCTATTTCCGGATACATTAGTCGAACGAGTTGATTTTATTTTACACACTAGAAAACTCATTGATTCTCGTCCCTTTTCAATTCGCTTTGCGTCAACGAAGATCAATATACTGTTGCATCTTCGCATTTATCATTTGTCTTTGACTCCTACGAATAGCCTTACTTATTGTGAGAAGTGATGAAAAGGAGTCTATAAAAAATACTGAGCCGAGTTATTAATGATGGATTTTCTATGTCGAAAGCAGTCAACCGAAAAAATGAATGATCTCTTGGGAAGTCGGTGAAATTAGTAAAAATTTAAGGTTTATTATCAATCACCTAGCGAATGATTAAAGGGAGTTCATCTGGTAATCGAATTAACAAACAGATATTGATTAAAAAATTTGAATACAGTTATCAATATCAACTAGATCACCTGTCAAAATTTCAGGTCCTTAGAATACTATGTTTGAGAGAAATTAATAAAAACAGATTTCCCAATTTAACACGGTTCCTTACGCGTTTCTGTGGTTTTCCCGTCTGTAAACATGAAATTCGCAAGCATTGACAAACAGTTTCGTACGAAACTTTTATAAATGCTTAAAAAATATCTAAAAAATCTTTTTACCACTTCACAAAATCCATTCGATACTTATGAGGTTCGGAATAAATTAATTTGTCTCGAAGAAGGAGGTTAAACTTTGGAGGTTAAACACACTAAACATACTGAGCCGACTACGTTAGTCGTGACAGTTTTGGGTTTTGACTTGCTCGCTACCAGATGAACTCCCTTAAATAATAATTCAAATAAATTATCAGATTTCATTCACCTATCAATCGATGGTTTTTATTTTTGTCTTTTAAACCTTCTAATGGGTCACGAGTTACGAGTCGTATATTTATCTTCACAAACGTGTATACAGATATATGTATATTTATAGGAAGCTAGAATGCATCAGGAAAAAGTGTAGAAGTACCTTGGCAAGTACAATGGAGGCTTTCAACGAAAGAAAGCTTCATGAACTCACAATGGACGTCTCACTGTTCTACACACTGTTGCAAAATGCTTTATGCGGGTGCATTGCGCTAACGTAACGACTTCCCGTTGAAAGTAACGCATTTATTTAATATCCTGGTCGATAGTTCATTAAAGAGATTATTAGAGGCCAATGAGTTGTTATTTTCGCATAAAATTGTCGTTACCGATACGCTTCAATGCTTGGAATTAATATTTTTTCACACAGAATTACTTTACAGTCTTGAAGCACATCCTGAAACTTCATAGATCTGATATTATCCGTTTATTATGAATTTATTAATCGAATTTGTAGGAGAAAAGACATCATTAGAGTGAAAATAATTTCGTAAGATGATTAATGATATTATTGATTATCAGTATTCCAGTCTTGGTCAGAACTTTTCATAAAGTCCTCAATTTTCTGATCACGAATGAACCGGAGGTCACAGATGGGAATTAAAATTGTAGAATGAAAATAAATTTAAGGAGACAATTAATATCTGACAGTGATTAACGAATTTGGTCACTTTCCATGATCGTCCCGATTCGATCCAACGATCTCTTGATCACAGATAAATCACAGGTTGTAGAGAAGAACGAAAATAATGAACGATAAATAAATTTCATAAGGCAATTAATATCGGTTTGTGAAATAGGCATATCGATGAATATCAACGAATAATTTGGCCACTTTCTATAATTGGCCTAATTCGATCTAATGATCCTTCGATTAAAAACGAGTCGTAGATCGTGGCAAAGGGGAATACGTTGAAACATTAAGCAAGTTCTCACCATCAACGTCAGCTATTCCGAACATGAATAATTTGACACCAATTATAATCGAATGAATACTTGAAGCTAAAATATTCTCTGATCCTTCACTCCCGAAACAAGGAAGCGTGTCGCATAAATTTAAATTGCAACGGGAGTAAGCAGCAAAGTCCAATCTCCCTGGAGCCAGCACCTCGAAAGTAATTAAACTCGAAGCCCAGCAATCGATCAATGATCGATCGAGGATCGATTCGATGATATTTTTTTCATGCAATTTGTATATACTTGGTAGGCGAGGCTTCTTCCAGCTATTCGTTATTAACATATAGGATCAGGTGATTGATCTCAATGTCCTCGTCATCGTCGTCGCGTTCTCCACAGGTTTTATTATACGCGGCGAGAAAATTTCTCTTCACACTTGCGAGGATCTCGCTCTATCTATATTTGTACGTGAGAGATCGTTCGCTCGAGGAAGCCCGGAGGTGCTCGTTCATGATACGAGAGCCGAGTGGTAAGGGGAATTGGTAACTGGGTTACCGGTGTATGTCTCCTCGAACCTGAACCACTCTTCGGTTATATATTTACTGTACATCGTATATAAACATATACATATATATATATAGCGTATAATAAATCTCTATAAACGCTCACGTATGGGACATTTCGTTCGAATTTGACCTGACCTTGACCCTCAAAGCTTATTCAGTTTCTACTTGCTCATTTAAACTCGCAATACTTTCACGAAATACTGCTATTACTCTACTTTTAAACTCTTTCACGACGATTTCTGTTCTTTAATCGACTTGCGAGGTAAACTCGATGAAAATTTGCTCTTTGTTCACTCGATTTTCAACCTCTTTTGATAGCGACGTGAGAAATGATTGAGATTGAAATAGAATTGACACGAATATTCCATTTTTTGTATTTCGAGCTCGAGATCTTTCAATTTTTTTGTTCAATCAAAGTAAATTTTGATTAAAATTTGTGGTTCATAGGTATAGTATACATGAAATCGCCTGCTTCTGTTCAACGTATCTGTTATGTGTCGTATGGCAAGAGTATGCTCGACGAACGGCCGGTGAATAACGGTACTTCGGTATCGTGTGTGTGTGTGTGTGCTCTGGCCGGGAGCGCGAAGAGTGACTGTAATGAAAAATTTTTTAAAAATGGGAGTGAAACTGCCGGTTCCGTTGGGTGTATGGATACCAAGAGTCCTTAAAGAAGGCACGGCTAAGCGCTTCGAGTTGTTAAATGATAAAAGAATGCGTGCAGAGTGCAAATATGTGCGCGCATTTGCCAACATTTTATGTACACGTAAAACCTGACGCTCTGAAGAGAAAGAAAAAAAAAAGGTTTTTTTTATTTTTTTAAGTACAAGTCATTCCGAGTTGATCGTAGGAGAGAAGAGAACATTCGAGAAACGCAGAGATTCTTTGAATTTTATTGTTGGCGATAAAAAAAAAATGTGCTCTCGCATTGTTTCGCTAAATTTTAAAGCGATATCGACAATCAGAAAAACATTTAATTCTTCGAAGAACGAAATTCGTTGATTCAACAATGTTTTTCTCGCAGTGAAAAATATTTATTTTGGTCGAAATATTTATCCAACAACTGTTTCGTTGAATCAACGATCTTCTTTATTCAGCGAACGATCGATGAAGGGACTCCGAATCACGAGTGACTATAATTTTCGACAGAACAAACAACTTTGCATGAAAAAAAAAACGCAAACGAGCGGTTTGTAAACAAAAATTGCAGGTGATAAAAACATTCGCCTCTGACATTATGTGAGCACGGAGCTATATATTTCATATTTTATATGGTATCACACCTTTAAAGCCATCTGGGCGTAAAGCCGGGTAGTTCAACGTGATTGCACGTTGCAAAATTCTCCTCCTCGTCTCTTTCCTCTACTGCTCTAACACCTACACACACAGATGCTAAATAAACGGTAACGGTGGCCTCAACGCGTATGGCGAACGAGTAGGACGACCTTGAAATTTTTATGCAAACGAAACATCCGCCCACACAAATTTCCTGTAGCGAAATCAATACGATCCGAAGAACGAAAGGGATTGAACGATAAATGGTGGGGGGGGGGGGGGGGGGGGGTGGAGGGAAATAATAATAAATATTGGTGCAACGGTTTTTTTTTTGAGCAGGAAACAAAATTCCAGTTTCGTAACGCTTAATAATTCCATACATTCGTATCAACTTTGAATTTTTTATTTCAGATGACTTCCGGAAGGATCGTCTGCGTGCTTGCTATCGCGTGCCTCGCAGCGGTATCGCCATTTTCCGTCTCGCACTCGCCCCAAAGCAGAGGTATTTATATTTACGTATATATATATATATAAATACATGCAAACATTCATCATACTTACACAGGGACCTCCCATGCCTACTTTTTCTACGGTATTTTGTTTGATGGACTTTTTTCTTAATAAACAATCATGGGAAACTCCCTTTTTTTACGCACTCGATCAGAATCGCCTGATTATCTCGTATAAGTAATTAGCTCCGGCCTGTGCGATCGCTATCGGCGACCACCTTCTCGTTAAAAACCACCGAATAAAACATCGGCACGATGAAATTAAACGCATTTTTCTTTTCTACTCCTCGCTTTTCTTGAATAATAATGTTTTGTATATCGAAAGCGATTGTGTTGGGAACTCGCATCAATTAACGATCGCGCGTGACACTCGTCACGTGACAGTATGTATAGCGGAGGATTTAAAATGAGGAGAAAAAAAAATAACAATTTGGTGAAGTGGTTGATCTGAAAACAATTGGATATTCATTCTCCGTCGTTTTTCTTTCCTCACTAATTTCGTGTCTACTAATACTTTTTCCCGAATTTGTTCTCAATTCTTTTCTAAAATTCAATGAAGTATTTCGAACCGTTTAAACGGTATTATTAATTATCTAAAAGGAGACTTTCTTTCTAGATAACGAGGACAAACACTCGTGTCGTTCTGAAATTCGCACATTTGTTTCCTGCATTTGGATTGACAGGAAAAATTTCAAATCACTAAATCATAGGCATCTCTGAAGAATATTTTCATTAAATGAAAAATGAATTATCGAATAATCAATTGGGTCAAAAGGTTTTGTGCTTCAATGAAAATGGAGTGGACGAAATTTTCGTTGAGTACGTTATTAACATAATTGTAAGCTGCTTGATTGAAGTACGTCCGGCGCCTCGTAACGCACGTGCGAAACCTACATGCTTGCTCGAGCAGTCGATATATATATTGCTTTATGCTTTATGGATCTGTGCTTAACGAATAGTAGCACAGAATAAAGTACATACACGCCCGGGAGCGCTCACCCAGGAGGCAAAATATAAACCGCGTGCGTGCGGTCTTGACGAGGTGCTTCAAACTGGTTACGTGTATTTACCGCGCAAATCGAACAGCTCTTTTCTTACCTTCCTCTCTCTCTCTTCTTCTCTCATTCTCTTTCTGTTACTCTTTTTCCCTGCAACAAGTTCCTTCTAACACTATCGCAATGCTCTGAAAGCTTCGCGTAAAATCTCCAACGGAGCGCGAGATCGAGGCGGTAAACTCGTTACACCGTTCGACTAACTTCCATATATGACCAGCGATTCTCCCTTTAGTCACACAATAAACCGCGAGCGCTTTGATATTCAAACGGCAACGACCTTCCGCATCGTTTCGCCGATCTATCCTATTCTAGATCATTTTCTTAACGTACATATGTACTCGAGCTGAAACGATGCTACGTTTCCGTAGCAAACGATCGAGTATAACAAAAGGCAGTAATTAGGATACAACGATAAAATTCGTAATTCAGTTCAATGATGTGGTTTAAATAATTGTTTCTGTAACCTACTTTATGGAGAATCGGATGTCTATTGATTGTAGAGCTGCATAAAATTTTCATAACATTTTCTCATGATCGAAGGATGAAAATAAGGAAAAGAAATGTACGACTGTTCTCTCGTTTTTCAATTCATTTTTTATTTTTTATATTAATGCATGTTTTATTCTGGTCTTTGGTCTGAATTGATTTGGTTTTTTTTTTGTTTTCCTTTCGCATCCATCTTGGGAATATGTGTCGTGAATGAGAAATTTCATACGCGAAATAAATGATCGGAGGATTATCGGATGTAGGGGTCAAAGAGAACGAGGAATCTGGGTCTCGTTTGACCCGAATACGCGAATCGAATACATACTTTTGTCGCTTTCATTTCTCTTGTGACGCGCGGTTCTTCGCCGAAGAGCTCTTTCCCATTGCCCCCACGCAGGTGAATCCCCGGAGAGAATAATAATTTTTTTTTTTGCGCGAAGATTCGATTCCAAAGGATTATTTGAAATGTTTTATTTTTTTTTTCTTTTTATTTCTCCTCATTTTTTTCTGATCACGTATTTCGCCCACGATTTCTTGTTTACAGAGCAATACGATTTTCAACCCTCTTTTGTGTTTCTCTCAACGTAGGAAGAAAACTGTTCGGCGGCTATAGAATCGTGCCGAAGGTGTGTCAGCCGACGAATCCATCGAGAATAAAGTCGAACGATCCGCCCATATGCATGTTCAATTACGAGTGTAGCCGGCGAAACGGCGAGGTCGTTGGTGCATGTATGGATGGTTTTTTGTTCGGCGCGTGTTGTCAATTGCCACCGAAGAGCGCTCAGAATTCTCCGAGCCAGCCGGACAAATTACCGTCCTCCGATCACGATGTCAATTTTCATGAAATTGATCACGTTCCTGATGTGCCAATTTTATTGAACGCCGACGGTACACCGGTGGGAATAAGCTTGTCCGACATCACTGGATCAACGAAATTCAACGTCTACGGCGGGACCAATCAATTCTCTAACTCACCTGGTGGTTATACAAAAATAACGACGTTGAATCCCAACGCAGCTTTGAACACGAATAACGCGAAGCCTCAGAACGAAAACGTTGATTTGAGTAAGCTGGAATCAGACTTTCCAGCACTTTTGGGCCAACAGGAAACCCTTGACGACCTGAGGTTACCTGGTCTCATCACTCATTCGCATAATGATATTCAAGATCATCAAAATCAAGGTCATATAAATCCTGTAACGACCCTACTCAGTCCTGATCAGATTGTACAAATCGCTGATCCGGTCGATCAACTTCCTGCCTTGTTTGCTCAGGGTCTGGGACAAAACAATCACACCGAGGCTGACACGGTTTTGCTCAACGCGAATGGTACTCGGCTCGACGAGAATAACAATCCGGATGATTTCTTCAAGCCCCAACAATCCAAGAATCAAACGAGCGCGAACAGACCATGGTATCCTCAAACGCCTCTGATGAATTTTCATCAAACCAGTCCATCGCCAATTTCAACAGTCAGATACTCCCAAAGCAATGAAAACATAAATGCTCAAACTACAGCAACGATCCAACAGTATGCCAATCTCAACAGAATAACCGGAACAACTTCTGCCGTTAAATACACCAGTCAACACTCGTCCTCATCGAATGACCCGGTCAAAAGTTCCAGCATCTATTGGACAAACAGCGAAAAGAATGAAGCGTCGAACCTCGATAAGAGCAGCGCGACGACGCCAATGTCAACGACCCGATACGGTGGCGATGAAGACGACGATCTTGTGAGAGTACCAACGATAACATACGACGTACAATCCGGCAATAAGAAAAACGACGAGCTGGATCGTGAGGAAATCGCCATCAATCATATCATATCAATATTGAATGCAACGACACCGAGTGGACCCACGAGAGTAACCCAACAAGTTGGCAACGGTGGGTCTTCGATACAGACCTGGGTGAGCTTCAATGGATCCCCCAGACCAATCCCTTCCAAGAACTCTGGAACGAATCCATCTGCTACGACGGAAATGTTTCCTTATACCTTTTACAACCCTGGAAGACCCTCTTCTTATTATCACTATGACACACAGTCGACCCAACCACCGAGTAGCAGCTCGTCTCATTCAACTCCATCGTCGACCACATCAGGATCTCCGAAGCCCTATACTTCTCAAAAACCTGATGTAACATCCAGTTACGGAAGTTCCAGTAGTTACAGTTACACAACACGTTCAACAATCAATCCACCAGCACCGACCGTCATCGTTCTCGGCCCCTTGGGAACTGAATATACAACGATAACGACCCAAAAACCTGCAACGAGAAAACCGACAAGCGGTTCGATAAGACCGAGCCTCGTGACCAAATCACCGAGTGTCGGTACTACCATAACTCACAATATAAGTACAGTTATATCAACGAATAGCGCAGCAACGAGCAACAATCACGTTGTCTCGACCAGTTATATAAGCGTCAATCTCAAAGACAACACAAGCCCGAAGCCAATTAAACCTGTGTTAATTAACCAAGCCGTTGAATCAGAAACAGAAACGATCGAGACATCAGCAGCGACAAAGAGACCTTCCACCATCTGGACAACCCTTTCTTCGTGGTCCAGCAAACCAAGCTTTCATCTCAAACCATCTCAATCTGACTTTGTATTCCCACCGAGCACTCCTCAAAAGCCCATTGAATCGGTCTTCTTCAAAGACACCACGACACCCCCCAGCACAACGGCTTCGATCAAGAAGAAAACTACCGTCGTCACTGAACCGTCGATAACCTCCGATGAGGAGACTGCAGCCCCCGACGATCTCATCAATTTTCCACCTGTCAGAAATCCAAACTTGACTCAGCAAGAGAAACCAACGTTGGTTGAGAGTTTCAATAACACCGAATTTTCGGATATCGATTATCTCAGCGGTAACGATATTCCAACTCCAAGCTTCATCGAGGATGACGTTCTCACCAACAAGGTGGATGTTTTCGTTCATAAAATCGTCGAATCGTTGGGCGAAAATTTTCAAGATCTCAAGGATGTTGTTTACGGAAAGAAGAACGTGACGGCGCCTCCACCTCCTTCTCCTCCTCAAACGAATACCGCGACGAAAAGACCACCCACCAAAAAGCCTGCTGCCAAACCACCGACCGGTAAACCTTCAGCTACGACTGTCAGACCAGGCACCAAAAAACCCACGAGACCGGCTGGAGCTACGCAAAAACCTGCTGATAAACCAATATCCAAACCAATCAAAATTGCAACCACCAAACCAAGACCTATCAGCGTTGCCAGCCCAACTACGAAAAAGCCAGCCTCCACTGTCACCAAAAGACCTAAACCTGTGAAAAAACCTACCAGTCCTCCGACCACTACAACTACCACTACCCCACCTCAAGCCGTTGTTGCTGACACGGAAGCTCCTGTTGAAGAATTTACCGATGTCTCAGCAGAAGTTCAGAACACTACACCTGATTATCGTAAAGGTAAACATTTTTAAATACCACCTAAATTCTAAATACTCGACTCGTTGTTTTATCAGAGCAATTTGAAAAAAAAAAATAGAAAAATTCAAAAATCGTCATATTCGAGTATATAAGAGTGCGGCAGGACTGCGTTGGCTTCTTAACAGATAATTTATCAGAAAAAATTTTCTCATATTGAATTTTATAATCAACCATACCATGTACGATAAAACTCGAATAAAACGCACTGCAAAAAGACCTCAAAGTCCATTTTTTGGGCTGTCATATATCCTATCATTGAGTCCTTCCTACGGAATAGATAAAATGTCAGTAATTGGCGTTGCTAATAAACGATGACAGTTCATTTGGTTGATGAGAAACTAACAATTCGTTTCAACGACGCATATGGACGCATACACTCGCAAAACTCACGTTTTTTCATTCTATTTAATTTAAAAAAAAACACTTTTAATGTCTCCGCTGTTAAATTAAAACGTCAAAGACTAACGTGTATGCAGAGAGATTAATCGATCATTGATGACACGGCCTCAAGCGACACTGCGATGTTGTAGCAGAAAATGGAGAGACGAATAATCGATTTCGGGAAGATAAATATAATGAGTTAAACATTGGCATTTACATTTAAAATTATACCGACAGAATGTGGTGTACGACCGTTATACAAAAGTGGAAGAATCGTTGGTGGCAAAGGCGCGACCTTTGGCGAATGGCCATGGCAGGTGCTCGTAAGAGAAGCTACGTGGCTTGGACTATTCACTAAGAACAAATGCGGCGGTGTCCTTCTGACGAACAATTACGTAATAACAGCGGCTCATTGTCAACCAGGGTGAGTATTGTTCAGTATCTCTTGGGGGAGCGACAAAATAATGGGAACGTAGGATTTGCAAAGACCCTCAATTTTCTTTTGATGCCACCAGCAGAAATTCATCATTTTACTCAAATCTCTTCACGTACTTAAGAAATACATCGATTCTTTTTTTCATCTTTTGTATCGTCGCAACAAAACCATTCAATTGTTTCGAAGTAGCTTTGTGAGTCGAGAACAATTTTCGATTGTTCTGGAGAACAATTTTCATTTCTTCTCCAGGATTTCTTGAAAGAAAATGCAACATTTTTCTTACCTCGTTTACTTGTCGTGTTGACTGATCCATCACTCGATTGTCTTCAGTTTTCTGGCAACCCTCGTAGCAGTCTTTGGAGAATTTGACATATCCGGCGAGCTTGAATCCAAACGCAGTGTGACAAGAAACGTGCGAAGAGTTATAGTCAATCGGGGCTATAATCCTGCCACCTTTGAAAATGATCTTGCTCTTTTGGAACTTGAGAAACCTGTGCAATTCGATGCACACATCGTACCGATTTGCATGCCCGATGATGGAGTTGATTTTACCGGAAGATTGGCCACAGTTACCGGATGGGGACGCGTCAAATACAGTAAGATTCGTAATTTTGATTTACTTGTGGCGATTCTTGCATTCTTTATTGTTACGATCATTTACGTTTTTGATCAATTTTTCCTTAGATTTTGATTCAAAGAGATGCTCATTTTAAAGGACCGTTTTTCATTTTTTTTCACAATTTTTTTTTACAGATGGTGGAACACCCTCCGTTCTCCAGGAAGTTCAGGTTCCCATCATAAAAAATTCTGTGTGCCAGGACATGTTCCGTACTGCAGGACATTCAAAACTCATACTGGATAGTTTCCTCTGCGCTGGTTACGCCAGCGGTCAAAAAGATTCGTGCGAGGTAATGTTTGTTTTCTATCAATAACAAATTTCAACGTATCCAATTCAGGGAATGTTGGGAGACGTCACTTTTTGTTGAGGCAGTTGGTGAACTAAACCGTGAAGCTCGAATATGATTTTTAGCTACATGCTTTTTATAAGTGACTTTCCTGCATCAGACTTTACGGTTTAGAAGACTGAAATTGGAAGGAAATTAAACTTACCAAGTGATTTCAATATTTTTCAATGTTTTTCTTCTATTGACTATTTTAACTTTTTTCTTGTTTCATTTTGTGAACTTTTTTACTCTGTAAAATGAGTATATTTGACTATGAACCAATAGTTCATTCAGCACATTTTTTAGTATACAAACAACGAATTCATCAGGATACATCAGTTGATCAATAATATTTTTCATCATCGAATATTAACGATATCATGGAAGAGCTTAAATAATTATGAAACTTTTTGAATCACAAGTCCATGAGACGTTCGATTTTTCGACTGGCCCAAGTCGAATTTTTTTGGAAGTGAACACTGAGGAACGAAACATTTTTTTATCGCAGAAAATCCAATTATTTTCTTTTGGAATGGCAAATAATGTTGTTGATTCACAGAAAAATAGTTGAATCCATAATATTTGGTTGAATAATCATTCGTTATTCAAAAAGCAAATTGACGGATCCACCCATTTTTCGTCCAATTGAATGGATTTTGCTCGATACACAGATGCGGTATAAAAAATTTTATTCGATCACGTACATTCGGTATTCGGTGATTACACGCAGATTCATACAGTGCAGGAAATCAAATAATGACATCAACTTTAACGTGAGGCAAAGAAAACTTTTTTAATGAATAATTTCTTAAATAATTTACTTATTTTCATTGATATTATGATTAATTAATGCGCTATTGCAAAATTCTATAAAAGCAAATTTTCTGGCAGTATATACCTTTGTCCAGTAAAACTTTAAAGCTCGTTTAACTGTAAATTGGTCTCACGACATAATATTACATTATAATCTTCTTAAAAAATCGACTCTTTTCCTGATTTTGACACTTTATCGAGCTTCGAAAAAATAAAAATTACTCACTTTTTCCGGACTCCAAATTAGAATGAAGGTAATATGGAAATTTGGAAAAAATTCATGGTTTTTGAGATTTTATCGATTTTTTTTCAATTTCTGGAAAACGTGCCATCGAAAGTCTTGTTTCTCGTCTCGAGAATAACAATTTTTGACATATTGTTTTTAATGAAATGCTAGATTCAATTCTACTTTCAAGTCGGAAGCAATAAACACATTTTTATGATCGTGGATCAAGAAATATCGAAAAGTTAATAATATTTTTACAGTCCATGATGAGACATCGGTGTTGAGATTTTTTCGAATGTTCATCGTACACTCTGAATGTATGGATTTAAAAAATATTTAGATGATGTTTAAGCTAACCATAAGGATTATAAGTAGTTGTACGAGATCCAGAATAGTCTGGATCATTATTTCCGCAACCGCAATCGATGGAGATGGTTGTATTCGGAGGCAAATTAATCAACGCTCCAATGGTGAAAGTTTTTATAGGATTTCGTTCAATACTCAAAATTTGTAAATTCTCAAGTTGTTCAAGAGACATATCCGAGATGTCGGTGAATCCATTTTTCTCTAGATTGAGACTGATAATTTGACTATCTGGACTGGACCAATCGGCTGGTAGTAGAACAAGATTGTTTCCTGACATATCGAGCTCCTGTAACATCGGCAAATTCACGAAGCTCCGAGCCCCCACGTTGGTCAGTTGATTTTTCTGTAGACTGATAACAGCAAGCTTTGGTAAATGACAAAAAGACGTTTCGTCGATGGACTTAATGCGGTTTCCGTCGATCCACAATTCCCGAAGATTCGTAAGGCCGCATAGATCAGGTACGAGATTCAGCTGATTTTTGTCCAGGCGAAGACTTTCCAGAGACGTCGCGTTCTTAAAAGATTCTCGTGGAAATGTTTGAATAGAATTTTCAGCAAGATTCAGAGTAATCAAATTTGCCGAATCAGAGAACGCATTAGAGTCCACTGATTCGATTTTGTTGCCCACCAGCGAAAGGTACTCGAGTTCTGCCATCGAATGCGTTGACATTGAACTACTGTCGCAGTAAATGGAGCACAATTTTTGAATTTTATTCTTATCCATCGAGAGATAACGAACTTTGGGAATGTTCAGACCCGAAAAAACTTCAATCTCGTTATCATCGAGCCAAATGTGAGTTAAATTTTGTACAAGTCTCTCCGGCAAATGCTCGAAACTCGTCAACCTATTCGCGTTTAAACGAAGATGCGTCAGATTCGTAACAGTTTCAAACTTTTCCAACCACTCTCGCACATCGTTCGTACGATAATTGCTCAATGAAAGTTTTTGTAATTGTGGAAAATAGCCCATCGGTAATTTCAATGACGTGCGCTCTGTTCTGTGCTGGTAGTAATAAGGTTCGCGGTATCTCTCGGTCACCTGGAAAGCGCTGTCCACTACGAGAGTCTTCAAATTCGTTAATTCGTTGAGTTCCAGAAATTTGCCCAAGTTTATCGAGTTACTGGATAAATCAAGAGAGCTCAAACTCCGAAGACCGTCAAACGCCCCACTCTCAATCGTTGACAGTCCATTCGAACTGAGATCCAAACACTTAACATTGTCACTTGAAACGAACGATTGCTTCAAGCGCGATATACCGACGTCTGAAAGATTCAAGTTTATATCGTGCTCTAGGGTGTCTTCGCAAAACGAAAACGTTGAATCGAAGCCCGAGACTAAGCCGAGGATCGCGAGAAACAACGCCCACCGTATATTTTCCATTATCCTTTTATTTTAAATGTCAAAACAGAACTGTGTTATCGCTGAATTAAAAACTTTCTTCTCGTAACTCAATTTCGTTGCTTCTTTTCCTCGCGTGTTGAGCGGATCGTTTCAAATTCTCGACTGAAGAAAGGAAGCACTCGAAACGAGGGACTCTTGGCTGTTTCCGTCGTCGTATCGCAATGATAACTCGAACCCCTCGATATAACGATAGCCCAAGCATCACCATCAGTGTTCACTGAAACTTGCAGACCAAACAGAAATCAATGCTCCTCAGATATCCGACTCTTCCATTTGTATATTTACTACGAAAACGATCCCGAGTGATCTGCTGCGTCAACACAGAAAACTTTTTTTTATCACAAATAGTTTCTGAAAAATTTTACGATGAGATTTCTGTATGAAAAGACTCGACTGTGAACTTTGGTTTCTGCATATCTGCTCTTCAGAAAGACGAATAAAGACGATTGTTCTTTATGGCCCCACATTCGAAGCACTGATATAGAATATAATGATCATTCGTATAAAACTTTGATACACTGAGAATGGACGTTGAGTGAGTTGAGCTAATGGCTTCGTGAAAAACGTCGAATACATTTTTCGAATATTTATTTAATCAGATAAAATGTATTTTGTGGTGGTTCAACTAAATTCAGGACATTCAACTACATTCGAGTGATCCGATACTTTTTTTTGAGTGCAATTCTTGGTAAATTCATCTGAATTACAATCACAGTTTACGAATGAAAAATCGAATGAAAAAAAAACACGATGAAGACAAAATCACGATTTTATCATGCTTAAAATCAATGCGAAAAAATTGTTGATGGTTTCGATAGATCGAAGCGATGCAGAATTGTATTTGCATTGCGAACGAATTGAAATAACGATAAAACGAAAGATTCTGTTTTTCGAATTTTATTGACAACTTTGCTGGGTGACAGGAGCGTTTTTGTTAAGAATTCGGACGACAGAATTTCCTATTTCGATGTTTTCTTTACGTATCAGCTGCGTTTCAATGGCTAGTAAAATAGTAATTGAACAAGGAAGCGTACGAAGTTAATCAAAGAAAGTTTGACGCATATTCTAAGTGCAGCTAATATGTGTAAATTCCCTCGGATGAAACACACGTAACTTATGCATTTTCCGTTTTGTGGTCCATTGAAACTTGCAAATTGTTTGCTTGACGGTATTCACGCAGGATGCTGAAAGGTTTCTCCATTATGAACTACGTTGGCAGTTATGCTGGCTTTTCTTTAGTAGGAAAACTTTCAAACCTGTGTGAGAACTTTGAAAGATTAAATTACCAACTTGGATCCCCAACTGTTTTAATGCTGTCTCATAGCCTTCTTATTTTTATTTTTTCCATCCCAAAAGCATTTTCTAATAATAGCTGAAAGGTTTCAACACGATGAGCTTTTGATAGTTAAAAAAAATAAAAAGGAAGTTGATCCAGATCCCTGCCGTTATTGGACGTTTCGAAGTCGTTTCGTGAGCAGAATCTCATGCTACAAAATAAATTGTCTTTTCTTCCAAACTAATAAGTTTAAGCGCGGACTGAGTCTCGCAGAAGTGCAGTTTTATAGTTTCTCTCTTGTCGGCCTTTTAAAAACATAAAAATCAAACCTTTTGGTTACAAAAAGTAACCAGATTCTGTCGTGCCATCACTAAAATTATTATTCTTCACAAAATACAAATTTATTTTATACATATTTTATTCCCCTTTGTAATGTCATTTGGCTCGTCGATCAAAAGTTGAAAAAACTCAAAATAAATAAAAAAAAAAAAAACTGTTGAAACAGCCTAAATGATTGAACGATGCATGTTTTCGTGAATAAGCTTTTCGCCCAGTTCTACTGTTCTAGATTCTCCACAAATACGAATATTATTTTTGTCAAAGATGAGAATGATAGCGGAACAAAAAGCGTTCAGCATCAGACGCGAGGTTTGCGGTTCCGCGGAATAATTTCGCGGTTAAAAATGATTTGAAACAAGGGATCCATCACAATTTGTTGAATTTACATTTTCAGGGTGACAGTGGTGGTCCATTGATGATGGAGGGTCCGGACGGCAGATGGATACTCGTTGGTACGGTGTCTCACGGCATAAAATGCGCGGCGCCTTATCTACCGGGAGTTTACATGAAAACCACGTTCTTCAAGCCTTGGTTGCACAGCGTGACTGGAGTCTAGAATCGAACGAGCGAAGAGAAAAAGATGAAAAAAAGAAAAGGAAACGAAACATGGAGACAAAAAAAAATTGACGAGAATAAAGTTGGCTGCCGGAACTTTGATCACTCAATAGCAACTTGAAAACGGGGCCTTCCTGTATATAAATGTACAAAGTCGAGTGAAATACAAAACGAACATACAAACATTGAGATATTACTCAACGCTAATAAAGACAAATCGAAGTATCGTATTTCATGTAAATAATAAACTTACGATATACGATACCATCATTTTCATTGTATTTCTATTTATATATTTATATGTAATACATTATTTTTATCATTTATTTATATCTGTATTAACTATTCATAGATACGTTTAAAAAAGATATTTTTTTTTTTTTTTTAACGCAGTGTCTAGTCGTCCGGATACCGAAAAAAATTTCCGTTACATTTGAAGAAACTTTGAGTATTCCCCGCTGTAGTTATAAATTTTTCATTTATTTTTCATCCATCAAAATCCATTGAGAATCGTTTTCCCGGACGAATTATGTGCGATTATTCGTCCAGATATAAATGAAAATTAGCATAAATTTTATATCCGAATTGATTACGTACAAATTACGTACGAGGGAGTTTCAATATACCATTATACTGTAGAAAAGTTAATTAGAAAAGGTAAATAAAACAATTATAATCGCATTCTCGACAAATGTCTGGACGAATACCAGTCTTGTATTCGTCTGGTATCCGGACGGCTAGACACAGCCTTTATTTTCGTGGTGGATCATGTTCGATGTGGCCAACGAATGAAAGTATCGAATGGATGAATCTTACGTTGTTTTAACACGGTTTGATTTGATCTTTTCGAGTGCGATCGACGAGAATTTTACGAATTCACTAAATTTTCTTTTTTCCGTGTATGCGTGGTAGGTTAAATCTGCATATTCGTATGCACTTAATACGAAAATCGAACGTAATCGTTTAGGTGTCTATTATTTATTATTTATCTTGTTGTTACGAGAAGCTCTTATTTATTAAACTTATTTTTATATGACAAAAGCAATCTCGTTGTTATCATTCGTCACCAGTCCCGAAATGATATTTTTCACTTTTCTCTTACGAATGTTTGAAACAATTCTTTGATTATCCGTTTGTCTTCGCACACGAGATTCCATCGATCAACGAAAATTTCCGAAATATTGGATCTTCCTGGGATCAATTTGTCGCGTCTCGTGAACGAAGATTGATAAGATTTTGACAGCTGTCAGACAACAAAATATCGAACAAACCAATCATATTTATTTCTCGATGTTGCTCCACTGGAAAAAAAAAAACGTTTAAAATCGATCTTGGAACGGTCGAAATTCGTCTGATGAAACGTTTTTTTTCTTGTACAACAGAAACAACTCCTTTTTCGTCGTCGATTACGAGCAAGCTTCGAATGAATTAAAATTTCCATCGAGTCCTCTCGATTTTTACAGATTTTTACGAAAAATTCGGTCACGTTTGTACTCGAGCTCGTTTCGCCAACGAATTTCAGAAGATAAAATCTTTTGATGATACTTAAAAACGATCAAGATTAAATTTCAAGATTTTTTTCGTTCCTGCCACTAAAACAGCCTCGTTTTCATCATTCGTTACGATCATAATTCTGCTAAAATTAAATTCACCCCGATTTTTCTCAATTTTCTGGTTTTTCTGATTAAAAATTCATCGATGTTCAGCCTTCAGGTCAATTCGATTCGCGGAGATTTTTGCGGCCTGATAAATAAACGTTGTTGCCCGGATGATAAACGCGACGCTCGTCGAACGAACGTTCGTCCGTCAGCTTTAAGCCGCAACTTTTGTCCCGGGATATACCTGCGAGCGGAGCATTTGCTCCAGACCAACCTCGAAAAGGTATATACAGGAGGAAGCGAGCGCCAACGGAAGCAGGGGATAGTATAGTCGTGTGGATCAATACGAAAGTGCGCTCGAGATACGAGAGATAGAGAAGGAGACTACGTGATCCTGGACAATTGCATATAGAAACGCATTTGTGGAAGCGTGAAAAATGAGGGGATGACGAAATTTCACCGAGAACGAATGAAAAGCACGAAGGAAATGTACAACCCACGTAAAATTACATTATAAATGTGTCCCTTTGAGATAGATCCATCGAAGAGAATATTTTTATTTGAAAATCCTTTATCCGCGACTGTTCAATTAGTGATATTTTGATTAAAAAAAAAAAAAGAAACAAAAAGATATTATGAAGAATCGTTGATAAAACAAGAAAAATATAAATGAATTGAGAATACCAACGATCAAGTTCGACGAATGAACGAGATCATCGGGTTGTTTCGATGATAAATAACTACGAAAGTATAATCGAGAAAAAAAAACAAACTTGACCATTAAATTATTGTTTTTCTTCATCATTTATTCTTCACTATTTCTCAATGGCTTTACGTTATCTGAGAATTACCTCTAACGTCACCGTCAATGATTACCGATCTCGGAAATCGTGCGTGGGACGTACGAGAAAGGAGGTGGTGGATAATGAAACATCCGGGTTAAGAGAAGGGGTGAAACGACAGGGGAAACGAAAAGTTAAACAGTCACACGAGGGTGGAAGAAAAAAAAAACGGTGATGCTGGAGAGGGCAAGTAATGACGATCTTCGTACGAAACGCATGCGCCTTTTCAGTTTCGCGCCTGATCAGTCCACTTTTCGTACTCGGGGAGAGGGCTTTTTCAACCCCTTCCCTTTCTTCGCCACTACTCGTGACACAGTATAGATTGCCGGGGTGAGTTCCTCCTCATCTCAGTCAAGTCCTGCACAAGCTTCCATTCAGTTGCCAGGATCGTTCGTACAGTGATTTCGTTCCTCGTTATATACTCGCTCTTACATCGGTAGTTTTCGTTCCACATTCATATATTTATAGAGATTTTGTTTTCCTCCGATAACATCCCTTGGAAAAACAACTCGAGACTCGAGGTGTGAGAGGAAGAGACTGATCTGGACGCGTACGTAATTTGTAAGAGAATCACTTCTCGTTTCATAAATTTCTGTTTCGTTGTGGAATTTTTATTTTTTTTTATTTTATTTTCATCCCTGTAAAACATTGAACTAGATTTTTCAGTTTTTACATTTCTTTTTCACGAGTAGTTTTCATCTGTAAAAATATTGAAGAAAAACCAGAAAAGTGAAGCAACTTTTCGAGGAATCATTCGACAAGATTATGCTCATCGCGTCAATTTTTTTCGTTATTTTATTTCTGATTTAAAACTAATTATTTTCTTGAAATTGTGAGATTTAAGGGTAGTTTTATTTTTGACATCTGTACGGAGAAAAAAAATTACGAAAAATCAGACGATCCTGTATGGTTTTGGTAATAGTTAAAGCTCTTTGGAAACTTTTGCATTCGTAAAAAAAAATCAATTTATTCGGTTCTGTATAAATGTTTTCGTAAACGTTCATTTATTTTTGTAAAAAATATATCGTGAAATTGTGCCTTGCATGAAAACAATAATTTTTCTCGTAATCATAAAACTTTGGAGTAATTTTGTGACTTAACAAATTAATAAAAAAAAAGTTTAAGAAAAATGAGATATTTTCAAAAAATAGTCACTTCTGAAGATGCAAAATTGCAAGATTGAAGAAATCATTTTTTTTTTTAAATGAATTGTTATTCAAAATAATTCCAGGCTGTCCTACAAGCCTGAACAATCTTTCGAAGAATCGCATCTGAGAATAAAGTCGTTAGCAATCGTATATCTTTGCTAATACGAGGATGAAACTTTACGCGAGTATATTTGTCACGCTGATGATCGCGGCCAGCATGCAGCACAGCTTCGTCGATGCCTGGGGTGGACTGTTCAATCGTTTTACTCCGGAAATGCTCTCGAATCTCGGTTATGGAGGTCACGGAGGCAGTTACGTCAACCGGCAGTCGTATCTTCAGGTATAGATCGATTCTCCCTATTCTTCTATCTGAAAGCTGATAATAAAATCAAAGATCGAATGAATTTCTTCACGAAACAAACACGTCGATCCTGATTCCAAATAGTTTTTTTATTTCGATTTATTTTTTACCAGATTCAAACTTAAATTATTCATTTTTGTCGATAAAATTTTTATCTTTACGACCGTTCAACCGAATTTATTTTTCCCTTTTTTTTATTTTTATTGCAATAAGATAAGAAAAATTTATTTTCCCTGCATGAAATTTATATTTTTATCACTTATTTTTATAGGAATTTTTTTTTTTTTTTATCATCTCTTCGTTTATCCTTCGACTCAATTATGATCTAATTACTCCTCACGATCTTTCCTCGTTACGGACGAAATGATAATCATAAAAATATATTGTAAGCATTTGCGTATATCGCTCATTCATTCCTGCTACGATAAATATATATATATATATATATTGTGTACGTAACAAACGACGTCATTCACTCGATTATCCCGGTAGGATGGTGCACACGCTTAATAAACCTGTGTACAGACTGAACTATAGAACAAAGAATCGATATCGCGTTTCAAACGTTCGCTGCTATAGCTGTATGTACGTGTCGAAAGTTTAACTGCGCCTCGTTGTGCCAGCCCCTCGTTTTCATTTTAATTTGATTTTTTTTTGTTTCTTTCTTTCCAAGATACAGACAAACGAATAAAGCATATAAAGAGTCATAAAAATTCACGACAGTAGAAAGAGAGAAAAAAAAAAGTTTGCGCAAACGTTGAACATAAATCGCGTCACGCAGGAGGGTTGTTCCTGGAAAACGAGACACGCATAACCACGGCATTTCAATGTTATCTGAGAGAATTGCATTCTAATGAATAATTTTGCATCACAATTACGTGGAAATTTCGATTACCTTTTTCTTTTATTTTCGATACGGATATTCAAATGATCTTGCTTCGCGGGGAAAAAAAAAAAGAAAAACATTTAGAAGCGAACGGGCTTTTATGGAAATGCTCACTTTTATCGATTACAAAAGTTTCGTTCGATCAACAGCAACAGCTGATAAACAATATTGCTCTCTCGTTCGCTTCTGAAATGGAATATGTAAATGATTTTAAAAATTTGAATTTTTTTCAATTTTAAACGAAATTTCAATTAAACAAAATTGATTCAAATACCCATTCCTAATTTGATGCTTTAATTATTTTTTATTATTATTGTTTAATTATAACATCTATTACTAGCTGTGCATTCGTTGATCGTTAAAAAAATTTTTTTTTTTTAATTATCATTTTTTTAAATTGAGATAACGAAATTTTGTAAAACCACAAACTCAGTTTGAATCATGAACTTCAATCTCTTGAAAGATTCATCGTTATCGGTTCAGTGGTTTTCGATCGAAAAGCGGACAAACATTTTTTAACGAACAGATTCATATGTACAGAGAAGATTGTTTAATTAATTAATTATTATTTAATAATTAATTAGCTCGTGAAAAATATAGAATACGAAAGGATACTTAAGGAGGGTAGCCACATACGACAATATGATAAGAATTTAATAAAATTTAGTCATAACATTCTTTAGAATCAAATGCAATGACACAAATTTTTTCAAATTTTTCGTCTACATAGTTGTCGAATAATTGGAGTTTACAATATGCAAAAGATATACCTATATATATCAGAATCCTATGCTTACGGATGTAAACTCTAGTGTTAAATTACTCGAGAACTATGTAGAAGAAAAATCTTAAAAAATTTGTATATTCATATTTAATCCAAAAGAATATGCTCGCCAAATTTCATTAAATTCTAATCATTTCGAATTTTCCTATGCTTTTAACATGGCAACATTGTTGTGTGTAGCCAACCTCCTTAATAAATAAGGATAAAATTGACAAAAAATTGTGAAGCTTTAATAAAGACGAGAATTCAACAAATTCGAATTTCTTTTCGAACTTTTTATTTGTAACGCTCAATTGCAAATCGTCCATAAAATATTTCATAGAAAGATGAATGATAAATTGAATTTTCTATAAAATGCATTATCGATTTCGTGACAGCGACCATTGACGGGTAATTACGCAAATTCATACGGTGACTCGGTCGAGGCTGCGTTGTCGGACGATCCTTGTTACTTGAAGAAATGTACCGCCAATGAGCATTGCTGTCCGGGTTCGGTGTGTGTCGACGTTGACGGAGGTTAGTGAAACAAATCGATGAAACTTTCGATCGACGTCCGCCACTCCATTCGATTGGATTCATAATCAAATATTATTACTTTTTTTTTCCTCCCCCGTTTAATTCACTTCCCGTACAGAAATTGGCTCCTGTTTATTCGCATTCGGACTGAAGCAAGGAGAGCTTTGCAGACGTGATAATGACTGTGAGACCGGACTCATGTGCGCCGATGTCGCAGGCGGTGAAACGAGGTCCTGCCAGCCCCCGGTCACGTCGAACAAACAATACAGTCAGTACACTTAATTTTATGTTATTACTGTTATGGTTATTCACGATTTTGTCGTCTTTTCATTATTTTCTGTTCGCTTTAATCACGTTTTCGTGTATATCATTTATTCTTATTTTTATTCATTCAATTTACACGATTGTTACACGCCTTCATTGAACAATTAAAATCAATGTTTTCCGTCATTCGATCCTCCGAGTTCGGAGCTTTTTCATTTCAATAAGTTCCAAATACATATTTTTATTTTTCGAAAATAAAAACACGATCGATCTTTTTTTATTCGAATGAAACGAATGTTTTTCTGCTGCATTGTTCTTCCGGTGATTTTGCAATGTGGCTCAAAATTTTGTAGCACTTCGCAGAGTTATAAAAACGATCGAAATTGAAATAAATATGATTTTTTTTTTAATTTCAAAATTTACGAGAGAAAAATTGAGAGAAATTCGAATGAAAAATATTCTTTGGCATGGAGGAAACACAAACTTCATTTAGGGGCTGTAAATTCTATAAATTTCTTCATAAAAGTTGCTTCATGACGCAGTCGTTGTACTTTTGTGATCGAAACATAAAAAAAGAGTGAATGAATTTCATTATTTTAGTCTGAAATTTGGAAACATTGAATTTTAGTGAGATATTCGAAAAAGTAAAGGAGATTTGCATGCACGCGATCGTCAATCTTCGTGCACCTCGTTTAATGCCCGTAAGCGTTGTATAGTGGATTAAAAGTGTAACGTCCGAGGTACAGAATAAAATTTAAGAGAGTGCTCCTGTCAGCGAAATAACGGCGGCACGATCGCCCCTTCAAGTTTACACGCGAATCCTCTGAGACCGTTGTTTTTTTTCGCATTTACTGTCCGAGCAATAATGAGATATGGTGAAATCGTGAATGAAATCAGGCTTTCGAATCTTTTCAGAAGTTGAACGGAACGCTGCTGGGGCAGTTCATTTGCTCGAGTGCTTTTTTATTCTCAGATTTTCTTCTTTTGACCTTTCGAGGTTCGTTTAATCACCGGTTTCGATGAATTTGTGCATTATTTATCATCGAAATACTTTTCATTCGATGCGAATCTGTGCGGCTTGAGCTTCCTGAGACGCTCGCAATTATTTTTTTCCAATTTTCGCATTTTTTTCGAATCAACGATGAAAATGCAGTTGGTGGGTTTTTATTTAAGAACGACAAATAATTTTATCGTCAATTATTCCGTGAACGATTTGCTTCCACGATCATTCTAAATTTCTTTCCGAATTCATCGTTTTCCTCGATATTAAGCGGCTATACCAGTGTAAACGCTGAAAATTTAGTTGATTTTCAGGAATTTTTTTTAAAGAAATGTACTCAATTAAATGTTTTAGAAAATTGAGAATATATTTGGCTGTATTTGACTTATATTGCATAATTTTTTCATGTAAAAATATTGAGATCCAAGCGACTTATGCGCTGCCTTCGGAGGCGCCAAAAAAAAAAACGTTCCTCCACTGTTGCCATGATTCCGGCTGATTGAGTAGCTGAAACCGAAAAAATAAAAAATGTCGTTAAACTGAAAGGTATTTCCTGTACACTGACGTAGGATTTTCGAAAAATATCAAAATCTAACAAAATGGCGTAGTTATGAAAAAACAAGTCTGTTTTCTTGCCTATAAAATGGTCGTTCGTTCAATGCCAAATCGTCAATTTTCATCCAATCAAAAATATTCTAGTTCATTGTAGATTAAATACATTCAAGAGTCCTCAGTTCAAATTTCAAGTCAATCGGATAATTGTTCTTTGAGTTACAATGTCAGCAAATTTGAAAAATTTCATTTCGAGCAAAACGTTATTCTTCTTTCATTCATTTATACTTTCAAGATATTCTTGAAAGTATAAACTGTCGAAAAAGGGAAAACGAAATCGCATTTTTGAAAGTGTCACACTTGAACCGAAAATAAAATTTCACGAGATCGTAGCTTAAATTCATTGTTCAAAATAATTTTGAAAAAAGCTAAATTCTTGGATAAGTTGCTCAAACTCCGAAAATCAAAAATAAAAAAAAAATAAAAACTCCAACTTCACGATTTTTCGTAGATGAGGATTAAAAAAAAAGGATCAACCCGTCAAGCATCGGAGTTTTGATAGAAAATAATGTTGAGCTGACAAAAAAAGTGTTCAGGCGACATCCTCAAGTCGAATTACATCGAATAGTGTTTTTTTTTTGTTCCATGTTCGCAGGCGAAGAGTGCAACATGTCGGGCGAGTGTGACATAAGCCGTGGTTTGTGCTGTCAATTGCAGCGACGTCATAGGCAATCGACGCGAAAGGTTTGTTCGTACTTCAAAGACCCGTTAGTGTGCATCGGTCCAGTCGCGACGGATCAGATTAAGTCGGTAGTGCAGTACACATCCGGTGAGAAGCGAATCACCGGTCAGGGCAATCGTATTTTATTTAAGCGAGGGCTCTTCGTTTAGACGAGAAAAATGAAAAAAAAAATTAAAAAAAACAAAAACCAACAACAAAAAACAAACAAAATCATGAAATTTCCTGAGCCTCTAGATAGCCCTTTTCCAATTCCTAATTCCTGAAGTAAAAAGAGTCTCGAGAAGTCTCGAGTTTCTCGAGCAAAAGAAAAAAAAAAACAAATCAAACTCAACTTAACTGTCGTGAAACTAATTAAGCTCGTAAGATTTCTTGGCGTAGATCGTCGTTCTCGAAACTCCTGTTGTTTTTTTTCGTTTTTTTTTTTTTCCCCAATTACTATCGATTGAATCGAGTGTCGTAAGAGCATCGACGATCGTTTCGTGAGAAATTTTATTTTCGAGTTAACGTTCCGGGCGTCCGGAAGCTCGAATCGAGTCCGGAACTTCCGCAACGGATCTCGAAAACGTTGAAAAAACAAATTGAGTTTAAAACGAATGAGAAAACTTGTTGATATTTGCGTTTTTCTCGGTTGAGTGAAAAAAAAAAAACAAAAACAAAAAAAAAAAACTTTCGATTTAATCACTCAATAATTGCGACTGAATAATACAAAACATATCAGAGAGTAGCCGAGTTTACTCTTTAATTAAGATATATAATACGATAATGCAAAGTTTATAATTATCAAATTTATCCTCGTTATCAATCCATTCGATCGTTATCAATCTTTTCAAAATTACAAATATATAATCATAACGATTGTGATTTTCAAAAATGAAAAGAATAAACAATCCTCAAAACTTTCGCACGAGATAAACAATTCGAACTAGAGAGTTGATTACGTTCGAGCCAGTATGAAAGTAAATTAGAGATTAGATAAACGAGAATAAAACGAGATTTGGGAGTCTCCGCTTGGTGCTTCTCCATGCGCGTTTAATCGCGTGGGAAAAGAAAAAAACAAATAATAAGAAAAAGATAACGAACGATAAATACAAAAACAAAATGAATATCCTTAACAAACATTTTTCAAATTCTCCAGCAGTTTATCTCAAACGCAAAAATACCAAACAATTTTCCTACCGGCGACGTTATCAAAACTTTCAGTCGTCTTATAAAATAAAAAAAAAAAGAACGAAGTAACCAATGATGAAGAAAAAAAAACAAACGAATAAAGCGATAAAATTCAAACAACAAAACAAAACATATCACACGCGAATGCCTAAAAGCATTGGAGGGAGAGCTTCTTCAACTATCAATGTTATTGCGAGATATTCTATTGAAATTATATTTTTATCTTCGATTCAATATGTATACACTCATGAGCTCTATATTTCCATAGTATTCATATACTTTCCAGATTACGTACATACGTCTATGTGTAGTACTATTACTACGCATATATATGTATACAAATATTATATATATATACATATATATTATAGAATTTAATTATACACATCAAGTTACATACTATACATATGTATTTATTATTATTATTATTATTATTATTATTATTTTTAAATTGTTTTTTTTTGGTATAGTTTATTGTCATATTTTTTTAATAATTTTTTTCTTTTATAGTATAATTTATTGTCATATTACGCATAGTACAGATGACCCTAATATTCCGGGGGAGTCGTTCGATGCTGCACGAAACACCGAGTCGAGGTTACTCTCGTGTGAAATTGAACTTTATGATATATATTGGAGGCATTCCGATTCGAAGTCACCTTTCTTCGATTTTTGTCATCAAATCTTTTTTTTTTTTTTTCTCTTTTGTTTAGGAAGTTTTTATTTTTTTTATTTTGGATAATGTGAGATTGAAATAGAGAAAAAATGGGGATGAATCGATCATTCGGTCGTTATTGTTGTTATCGAAGGGTCGTTGATGGTGATGAGGGGGAAATTCTTTTTTGTTCGGAGCTAATCGGTTGGGAGTGTCGATAATGTTGGGTGGGAGTTAATGGGTTGATTCGAAAATTTGTTTTTCGGAAATCGAAGGAAATGGTGGGGAAGCTTTATGGGTAAATGATTGAAGTTGATTTCGATTGGAATTCGAGTTTGAGGTTGATGAGGAAAGTATTTTTTTTTTTTTTGTTGGGCAATCACGAAATTAAGTATTTTTAGATTCGATGCAACGAGGAAAGAATATAAGAGTGACGAAAATTTGATGATAAATCGATGGACTGGTCGGTTTGGGATGGAAATCCTCGTGCACTTATTACTCTCCGCCCTTTGGCCTATGTATCACGAGCTTTTACTACGATTTGACCTTCGCACGACCTTGAAAGTCTATCGGTCTCCATCGTTCTAAAAGCACCCCTTAACTCTGCTGCATAGGTCAAGGTCGTACCCTTTTTCCTTTCCCTTCTCCTACGACAATAATTTCTCTTCCGCGTTTTCATTTTCGAATTTATTGATTTTTTAAAATTATTTTTGTTTTTTTTTTTTTAATTTAGAAAACCCAGTGGCGTTAACGAAAACTGAAAATATTTATTTTTTATGTTTATTTTTGCCACTGAGTTACGAATCTATGCTTAGCAGCTGGAGATCTCAAGGTCGACGTAATCACCGGGATTATTAATTGGTCGAGAAAATCTTTTCTACAGTTAGTTTCAACATTTATTCAGCGAATTTGTTGCTTCATCGATTTTGGTTATCCCAGAATATCCATAAAGGATGAAACTTTTGATATTTTTATTATGCCATTGTTCGCATAAACAATATATTTGAATTATTGATGCTGCGATAAAAATTTTGATTATATATACAGTCTCGAAACGAACGACGGAGTGATGGATTATCTACGATTCAGACGCACAAATACAAAGCTCCACACAGACATATATACACACACACACACACACAAAGAAAACATATCAATCTAGAAAGTAAGAACTATTAATTCGTAAGATCGTAAGTTGGAGAGCCCTGTAAGGTTTCAACGTTAATTGCACAGAAAAACGAACGAGTCTTTTATTTTTATTTTTTTATTTTTTTTTCATCATAATAAACCATTTTTTTATTTTCTACTTCAAATGTATTTTATTTTACAGATAAAAAAAAAAAAACATCTTTATATTTACACTAATGCATGAAAATTCGGAGTAAATCTCTTGTCATTCGACGTATGACGGAACACTATGCATCGTTACTACGAATGTGAAAAGAAAAAAAAAACAACAACAACACTAATGTCGTATTGAACGTAATGAAAACACCGTGTTTTAGTGATCCAGAAATTTTGGCCTCTAGGCTCCGAGTCGAAAGTACCTCTTACCAAGTAATTTACGTATATATATGAGAAACAAAAAAAAAAAATATATATATATATACAAACATATCGATCCACTTGATGAAATTATTATGTGTACGACTTATATGTGTATAATTGTTCACGATTGTAAAATGTCGATAAAAGAAACTTGAGAAAAAAAAAAAACAAGCAAGATTAATAGTTGAACGTGAAATACATAACTGTGCAAAAAAAATCAACGTTTTATTCACTTACACTTTCCCCTTTTTTTATGATTAACTCCAGATCGCTGAAAACGTAGTCGACAAGGACTCCGAAACAGTGGAAAAACTTTTTTTTTGTATTATTCCGAGACTTTTTTATCGTTAGTTTTCATGGTTAAATATTCGGAAAAAGTTACTTTGTCGTACACTGTTTACTTCCTTATAAAAAAAACTCATAGAAAGGTGTATCATTGAAGCTCGTTATCGCATAGAAGAAAGATTTTATGGAATAGAAAAGAAAGGAATCGTTATTGGTCTTGTTGTACAGAATCGAAGAATAATCTGTAATGCTGACATTGCTGACGGTTTTTTTTTTTGGTTTACAAATCCCGGAAACGCCGGAAGCGCCGCTTGTGTCAAAATGTAAAAGTTTCGAAACAAAAGCGAGGGCGCCACTTGACGAGCGAAACAAACGAACGTTTTCCACTCGTCGCGAGGCAGCCTAGCAAGACGCAGCGATACGATTCAAAATGGTGGCGACTTTCAAGAAGTGAACCATTCGTGTGAATCTTCCAATTTCCCTGTCCGAAAAGGTGACGGTGTGTTTTAACTTTTCTGCATCATTCCCGAAAAGCAGATATAATGGCTGCGATTCCGGGATCAATCGCCTTCGACGAGTACGGTAGACCGTTCATTATTCTTCGTGATCAAGACAAGCAGAAACGGCTCACCGGCAACGATGCGATTAAGGTGAGGCCCCGCAAATCTTAATTTTTACTCTAATTTTTCCTTTTTCAGTCTCGTCAACCCAAGTTTAAGGAATTCCTTGATTTTTTGCAATCTTTTTTTCATTTACTTTCATTTTATCACGATTGTTTTTTTTATATATTCGACAAATTGGGCGGTTTATATTTCTTTTATACCGTGGGCGGCCACGTGAGTCAGTAGCAATGGCGACGAATATTCCCATCGGAATTATCGGCCTGAGAAGTCTGAATTTTTCAATCTAATTCTCGTCAAACATGAAAGATATTTCAACGTTATCAATTCCTTTATTCTTTTATAAATCATCGGTTATTCCGCTCGTTCCATTGACTGATTATTTCTTTGAAAACCTGGAAATCTTTACATGTGCTCCTGCGTATTTGTGTGAGTGTGTCTGTGTGTTGCGTGAAGGGGGGTTTGAGACTCGACTACGTTCGTATTATGCCCATAAAAGGAATGCTAAAACGAGTCCCGAAGTTTTCGAAATGCGTTGTCAGTCGTCACACAAAATGGTCATGGAAATAAAAAAAATTTTGAAACAACATTTCGGAAAAATAAATTTGTAGATGAAACAAATTCCCCAAAGATAAAAATATGATTTGAACTAAAACTATTGTTCAAAATCGCTGCACAAAATGAATGGTATTGATGAGACATTTTGATCGAATGATGCATCTGCGATTTGATGTGCCAAATTTTCAAGATTTACTGTCAAAATTTGCTTTGACGTATTGCATTGGTTGATCATAAATTCAATTGACACAGATAATTTCAATCTTCAGTTTTTTCGTAATTTATTTCGAACTGAAACTGATTCATTATTCATAAATGATTGTTGATTCACAATTTTTTAAATATTTTCCATTGTCACGAAATTATAAATTTATGTTGCTCTTGTTTGCGCACAAGTTGTAGGACTTCACAAAGCATTCGAGTAAAGAGCTGTGGAAACAATTACACCAAAAAATTAATCAAAAATAAAATTAACCTCAAAATAAATACTGAAAATAATAGATAAATATGCAAAGAGAATTGCAGCCGATGCCCTCAATGCGACGAACTGCCCAGACACTTTGCTAAATTAATGCAGTAACAATTTTAGTTTCGTGATCGATTCTTGCTCTATCGATCAGAAATTGTCACTGCTACAGTTGTTCGTATTTTATTCTCTTTTTTCATTCCATGTGTCGATTCTCTAAATATTTTTACTATTTGCAAACAGCATAAATCAGTGACATTTATTTTCTCATTCAGAATCATTTTCATCTGAATGAGTAAACAATTGAACGACATTCAAGATTACAATTTTATGCTGAACTTATTTATCAACTAAAATTCTAAATAATTCATTGGACTTTCGAACCTTAAAGAGCAGCCTTCATTTTGAGTTTTTCTAATGAAATAATGTTGGAAAAAAGAGTTGTAAAGAAAAACAAATTTGAATTCGTCGTGTTACGGCAATGATTTTTTCAATTAATTATTGATTTTTCTTTGCAGTCTCACATTTATGCGGCAAGGTCCATCGCCAATACGCTTAAAACTTCTCTAGGCCCGAAAGGCTTGGACAAGCTGATGGTCAGCTCGGACGGAGATGTAACAGTCACCAACGATGGAGCGACAATTCTCAAAAACATGGACGTTGATCACGAGATTGCAAAACTCATGGTACAACTTTCGCAGTCTCAGGATGATGAGATCGGAGATGGTACTACCGGAGTCGTAGTTCTCGCTGGTGCTCTCATGGAACAAGCCGAACGTTTGTTGGACAAAGGCATTCATCCCATCAGAATCGCTGATGGTTTTGAGCTCGCGGCTCAGTGTGCCACTAAACATCTCGACAGCATAGCTGAATCTTTTCCCATTGACCCCAAGGACTTGAGCCCTTTGATTAAAACTGCCATGACTACGCTTGGCTCGAAAATGTAAGAAACAAAAAATATCAAAATTGCAAAATAGCAAAGAAAAATACGTTTTCAAGATTTGCATAAAAGACAACAAAATTTTATCCTTGGTTTTGACAACATCTAAGATTAGTTCCTTTTGAAAATTTCAACTTCTGTTTTTCCTTTTTTGTCTGGAAAAAAATGAAATAATAGAAAAACCATGGTTCACAGATGCAAATTTCAAATTCATTTCTTTTAATCGTCAAAATCGAGTTCGAAACCTTTTTGAATTCAATTTTTGGTGTTTATTTTTTATTTCAGCATCAACAAATGTCATAAGCAAATGGCTGAGATTGCTGTTAACGCCGTGATGGCGGTTGCTGATCTCGAGAAGCGAGATGTCAATTTCGAGCTCATCAAGATCGAGGGAAAAGTTGGAGGTCGTCTCGAGGATACGATGCTCGTACGCGGTGTCGTTGTCGACAAGGACTTCAGTCATCCGCAGATGCCTAAAGTAAAAATTTCTCAATTATATTAGAAATTAACGTAGGGGAAATAAACGAACTAATTGGCAAAGAGAATTGCAGCCGATGCTCACAATGCGCCGAACTGCCCAGACACTTTGCGAAATCATATGCAACGATGATTTTAATCTCGGGGTCGATTTTCGAAAATCAATCGCGAATTGTTGTTGCTACAATTTACTTAACTACGAAATGAAATTTAAGAGGCTGCCTCTAGTCAATGGTTATAATGTTGTTAAATTGTAAATATATCGATTGCAGCAGAGATTCGGGGAAAAAATGAAAAATTCTTGACCAGAGCATTTCGGAGAATTGAACAAAATGAAAAATTTTTACAATTGACGACTAAAATTATTCGTTGTTTAACTCGATTGTTATTTATTCAGAAATTGGAGAATGTCAAACTGGCAATATTGACGTGTCCGTTCGAGCCGCCAAAGCCAAAAACGAAGCATAAGTTGGACGTCACTTCGGTGGAGGATTACAAGAAATTGCGCGAATACGAGCGTGAAAAATTCACCGAAATGGTTGACCAAGTGAAAGGCGCAGGCGCCACTCTGGCCATTTGTCAGTGGGGTTTCGATGACGAGGCGAATCATCTTTTGCTGCAAAAAGAATTGCCGGCTGTTAGATGGGTCGGTGGACCGGAAATTGAGGTGAATTATTGATTTATTTTTCCCATTTTTTTTTTTATTCGCAAATCAAATATTTTTGCCCAATGATGACAAAGCGCAACGGAGGAAGGCGAAACTCTGTGAATTCATTTAGCATGATTTCTGTCGGTCCAACGAATTCTTCCAGGAGACAAGCCCAGAGCTTGACTTTTTTTAGGATTCACAGGGCTCGTGAAAACTGTTATTTGAAGAATCGGAGAATCGTAGTGGTTCCAATGACCAATGATTATGAGAGCTGAGGGCTTCGATTCTTAATCCCTATTTATTCAAACGTCTATCGAAGAGAAATTTCTTCAGACGAAAAATGAAAACCCTGAATTCCTTTATCAGGCACATTGACACGATTTTTTATTCTCAGCTCATTGCCATCGCAACCGGAGGTCGTATCGTTCCACGTTTCGAGGAATTGACTCCCGACAAGCTCGGTTATGCCGGTATCGTGAGAGAACTTTCCTTCGGTACGACGAAAGATCGTATGCTCGTTATCGAGGAGTGCAAAAATTCCCGGGCTGTTACCATCTTCATTCGAGGTGGAAACAAAATGGTAAGATTCTAACGTTAGAAAATTGTTGGTTAAATCTTGCCCAACGTTTACTTATTTTTTTTTGAAACTTTTGAAATAACACCAAAATCTTAATCGATGCTGAAACATACTGATTCGTGTATTCGAAATTACACTTTTTATTCTGAGCGGTGTCGCTTTCATTAGATCCGACGAAATCTTTGCTCAACAATATTTACGGACACTAGTCTTCGAGCTTTTCAGATTTGCATCGAATCTTTACGGTGTGAATACGAACGTGTTCTGCTTCTTTTTAAATCAATCATGATTGATCGATTTATAAATGACAACTAAAATTGTAAAAATATCTAATTCCCGGTTGTCACGTACGATCGAAGCATGCGAAAGTGTCCAGCTATATTTATAAACGTCAAAATTTAATACCGCGCTTACGTCGGTAAAAAGGAGTTGAACCTTGTCGGTTGTACAAATTATTCTGAATGAATAATTTATCAACGATGATCCAGCCGTTCTGACGTTAACAAAAATCGATTGCGTTTAGTGTCGACGAAGCGATTTGACTTTGAACGCCACAAAGGATTGAACCTAATTCTTGAACAAAAAGAAAAGAAAAAACAAAATTTAATGATAATTTTTCTTGCAGATTGTCGAAGAGGCAAAACGTTCGCTTCACGACGCGATCTGTGCAGTGCGTAATCTCGTGACCGACGAGAGGATCGTTTACGGTGGTGGAGCAGCGGAGATTTCGTGTGCTTTGGCATGTGCAGCCCATGCGGATACGATAAGTTCATTGGAACAATACGCTTTCCACGCTTTTTCGGATGCTTTGGAAGCGATACCGATGGCACTGGCTGAGAACGCCGGTCTTTCACCGGTGAAGACACTTTCGGAGGTAAAAGCGTTACAATTGTCGGAGAAGAATCCAACGTTGGGTATCGATTGCATGTATCGTGGCACTTGGGACATGAAGGCCCAGCACGTAATCGAATCATTGAAGAGCAAGACTCAGCAGATACTTTTGGCGACGCAATTGGTCAAAATGATTCTTAAGATCGACGACATTCGATCACCAGCCGATCCCGGTGATTACGCCTAAGAAAAAGAAAACAAAGTACTTTTTCCACGTATATTTAAAATACGAATCGTTTATCAATTAACACAATATTTCCAAAACAAAAAGAAAATCATCGATTTAAAAAAAAAAAAAAAATACTTTTTACGCTAATCTCCCTGTTGCGCTTCGTTGCCGAGAATCACTACACACAATTATTTTTATTACACAAAAAAAAAAGGTAAAATAGTGTTTGTAATGTGGAGTTAAATAATCGTTGATTTCGACTTTTATTTTTTCTCCTGACTAATTCATGAGTTCATTTTTATTACTCAAAAAAAAGCAAGCATTTGTATTATCATCACGCATCGTAAAAACGTCGCTAATGATGTTTCGTTTAAGCCATTAAAAAAAAAAAACTTCGATTGTAATAACTGTGCGACCAAGTCTTTTGTCTTTTTCCTTCGAACTGGTCCTGATGAGTTCTCGATTATAGCTGAAATGAAGTTTCATTGGTGGCTAAGGGAATTACAAGCCGAATAGATTAGTAATGCGTATAAAAATCATAATTTTTTCTTTCAACGATACTTTATTACATCTTTTTAGGAACAAATAAACAAATAAATTACCACATGAATTTCCTAGGTGAGAATTTATCGTAGGAATAATCTTCCGTTTCATTTCTCTTACTCATTTTCATCAATTGTCCAGGAAAAGATTTTCTTCGTTTACATTCTTCATTCTTGTTCTTCTCGTTTTTTTGGAACCTCAATTATTCACAGATCTCGAAGCTGCGATCACAGATCACCTTTTACGATTCTGGCTAACGTTATTTTTGCAAATTCATTTAATTATAATGATTCTCATTCATTCAAATGGCACAAATTCCGCTCTTTGATAATACACAAACCGGAAATGAACTGACACGTCGTAACAACTTCAGATTTATTTATATATATATATATAACTTTTATCTCTCTCTCTCTCCTCTCTGACGGACCCAAACTTCGAGTCTTCCAAATCGTTTTTTTTTTCATTCGTTTTGCTTTCTTTTGTATAACAAAATATACTATTCCGTCGTCGTAACATTACAACTCTCTCAACGCTTTCTTGTTCGCATTTTTTTTTTTTTTTTTCATCGCTGATCTCTCAACAATCTTTCACCTTCGTCGAATCATCTTCCGACAAAAATAATCTTTTGAATCTTCAGCAGGCTTCGATTTCACCGGCCAAACTCAACTTTACAACAAATTTATTTCTCCTGCTCGAATTTTATATAAAAAATAAAAGGATAAACTAGTTTAGGCCTCGGAAAAACTAGTTTTGTCTGACACCAACCAGTTTGGCCTACAAATATATTTCAGGGTGTCTCAAAAAAAAGTTCTATTTCATTCGCTTAAACACAGAAAACGCAGTTTTTGTGCTGAACTAAATTCCCGATGGAAATTTCGAGTCTCGTACATTTTGATGCACCCACATCGAGTTTTTTTTTTTTTTTTGAATTCGTATACTTTGAGATATTTTCCAAGGACATTTTCGAAATAATTTTTGTAACTGAGATCGCGTGTGTGGAATATTCTCGAGTGATAATTCAGCTGCTAATATTCATTCGCAGTTTAAATAAATTAAAAAAAAAAGTCTGATTTGTCATCGATTATTAAAATAAAAAAAAATATTTCGTTTTTTCGAGGACACCCTATCATTTCAACGATCAATATACATCCGAAATGAAAATGAATACAGACACGTAGTGTCTTAGGCCAAATTGACAAATCGATAATTTTTTTGAGTATCTTTTCGTGCGGAGCACAAGATGTTCTGAAAAAGTAGCTCACGATTCTTCAAATCTGACTTTCAAATGTATCATTCACAGAATTTGTTTTTTTTTTCTTCAAAAAAACCTAAGAAAAATGAGAAAATTATTGAAAGGTTGACGGTACAGAATCGTAACGAAGCAACAAACTCAAATTCTGATGATCATGGACGTTTTTTTTTATATCTGTGCCCGTTCAACCTGCTGAAAAGAATCCCGAATCTTATTCAGTATCGATATAATATATAAATCTGACAATAATCGTAAATAAATTGCGTATCGATGGAATGAAAAAAACGGCAGGCGCGTAAACGTCAAAATACGCACTATTAAGGAATTTTTTCTAACGGTCCAATCGACCAGGCTCTACCAAGACGTTTCGTTCATCTTTATACATTTTTTAAAAGTAACTACAGCGCTGGTTCTTAAGTACATTATTCTTTCACTCGGACGTGGTAAATAACATATTTGTTAATATGTTATTGCTACATCTCTCGATGTTCAACATTTTTATAATCTTTATATATATATATATATATATAGATATATATGCGAACGACTATTTGTAACAACAAACGTATGTCTTTGAAATTTTTTCTACTTCGCGCCAAACCGGAAGTAGATTGAAAACTTATCTCTTCTTTCTCTTTCAATATGCTTTTAACCGGTAAATAAGTACTGCGTAATTATGCAATCTGGATAAATATAAATTACTCGCGTAAAAAAAAATATACAAAACGTATGTGTATGGGATTTACATATCTGAGAAGAATTGACAACGAGAATTCTCATTACTTTTTCGTTCAAATACTCACTCTCGAGGGCAATTGTCATTTCTTCGTTTCATTCCATTTCGTTTCTTACTATCGCATCTCCTTTCTGGTTCGAAAGTATACTCTTTTTTTTTGTCTAAGCGAATTTTGTGATATCGCAAATCAAATTAAACGATCGAGTTTAATTATTCTACTCTGCTTTTTTTTTTTCGCCTCAGGGTCGAGCTAATACTTCTTTCCTTTTCTTCGTTTATACCTTCTTCAGCATCGGCAAATGCAACACTTCCGGTATTTCGATGTCTTCCAATCTTATGTTCGATGGGTTGAACGGAAATCTTACCGGGTAGGAAAACTTCAGGTCCATAAGTAGCTGGAAAAATAAAATTTTGTTAAATTCTCGGGACTTTGGATTGATTATTTTCACTCTTTTCTGTTATTCGTTTAAGAATCGCAAAAAATTTTTTAGATTTTGAAAATGAGACGTCATTTTGAACTCAATATTTTACTTTAGAATTAGAACTCTTCTTTTCCTGATACCAAAATTCATTACTTTTTCTGTTGCTTCACAGAAAATTCTACCAAACTGCACATAATGTATTTTTTGGAAAATAATTTGAATAATTTCACCCTTTTTTGATCGCTTGTTCTTGAATGATTCACTGTTCACAACAAAATTTTAACCGTCAAATCAAAGTTCATGTTCTTTACTGGAAGCTCCGATTAAAAAAAACGATTTTCTCGAATAATTTTGATGAAAAGTTATGCCAATCATAAAGTTACACAAATTGTGGAATTTGCATGAGCAAAATGACGTAATTGACTGTATTTTGAAAGAATCTTCACAAGAACGAAGTCTCATGGTGAAATAGTCGATTTTCTGAGCAAAAATAATCGAAGAAAATATCGTGTAATTTGTCTTCTGATAAGAATTTAAAATTCGAATGAAAAATCACTTCGTTCTTGGGAATTTCGTGTTATTTCTTTGTTCTTAAATATTTATTCGGTATCGATAGAAAATGAATTTGCCAAAGATACGAGAATAAATATGATTACTCACCTGTTCATTGTTTTCACGTCGCAGCTCTAATTTTTCTTGGACTTTCCGGATGAAGGAGACAGGAACCCGCGACTCGAATTCATCAGCGGGTGTATAAAGGTTGAGAATTTTGACGATTTGATTGGCGGTCAATTTGTTGCACATTTCGCAAACGGAAACAACATCCTCGTCGTTTTTTCGTGCTTGTAACAATTGAGCAGCTTGAACGATGGGTGCAAGTGCTTCGACGCTCGAACCGAGACGTTCGTCCCTGGCCCACTGTTCCAAATGGCTGAGATTGTATCTGATTTGCATTCCTTTGGTCCAGTGACAAAGTTCGTTTCTTAGTAACAAATTGTTGAGTGCGCTGGCGCACATGAAGTAAAACAATTGTTTGAACAATTGAGTTACTATTTCGGGATCGACTCCGTGATATTGAAGAGTTTTGTGCACCGCTGTGAGCTCGTCAACGAGTTTTTCGAGCTTCTGTTGAGTCGATTTTTTCTCTTCACCGACCGAAGAAGATCTCGCTCGTCCTGGCTCTTTCGAATTAAGTCCTGATATAGCTTCGTGCTCCAAAAGTGCTGGAACTGTTAACGCCTGAATTCTCTCTTTCAAATGTGTCACTATATTGTTGAATATCCAGACAGCCACGTTGCCCAAAACCACTCGGTATTCGCTCAGATCAAAATTTCTCAAACACTGCTCATTCTGCCTCGGCGTATTCTCAATTTGAAAGGGCTTGTCACCCGAATATTGCTTCAGGTTGTGCAACAGTCTGAGTGTGTTGCTCAGCCACAGCACAGCCGAATCAAAGTCTTCGCGCTTCTTTATCACTCTTTTTACAGCGTTCAAATAACCCGTCAATAGCGAACGTACTTTGTCGTCGTCGTTTATACAATCGGTGTGACGAATGCACATGAAAAGTATGTAAGCTGGCAGACCCGGTAATAATGTTACCGCTATTCTCGGCTTCAGGTCTGAAACGAAAAAAAAAAAAACAACGTAGAAACACAATTAAAAATCGGCTCCACTTTGTATCGATACATTATTTTTATTTCTGGTTAATCGATTCGAACAAATTCGAAGAAAAACTTTTTCCAAAACGTCGTTTTATTTTTTTTCTGGATCTTTGCACGAGAATAAAGTACAAAAGTGTCTTATTCGAATAGAAATTATACGTTTCATTTTATCCGGATTATTTCAAACGTTTTCCTGATATTTTGAAAAATATACAAATTCAGCAAATTATTCGAATCAATTTCGTTCGATGTTTCATTATTATTTGCGATAAAAAGTTTTATTACTCGTGCGAGTGACTAATGACAGGAAAAAAAGCTCACCAATTACGAGATGTCTTATCACAACGGTAATATCGTCTGTCTTGAACTCGAACATGCCTTCGTAATCGCGTTCCTTTTTGCGAATCGCTGGCATGTGATTTCTACCTTCGGAGTGAGTCGTCGTTGAAACTATCCCAGAATCGTTAGCCGATTCCGTACTGTCTGGTACTGAAAAATGAATTGTTCATTATTTCATAAATTATTTAATAAATGTGAAGCCATAAATGGATGTTCTCGACATCAAATGTTCTGACGTTCTAGAAAATGTGTGAATCAGTGAGTTTTATGGTCGATTTTTATGATAATGCAGATGAATGAATGAGAATGCAAGTTTTGCTACAAGAATATTACTGCTCCGACGATTCGACCATCTCTAAAATAAAATTCAAATCCATTCTTAATATTTATAAGAGTGCTTTTTTTTTCTTCTTCTTGAACTTCACGAAAATAACTAAAATTACTGAAAATTTCTCCACAATTTCACGTCAATTTGGCTCCAATTTCAATTATTTTTGTTCACAAACAATTCATCATGCAAAAATATACTTTGATATTGTGTTAATATTTTTGTCTTCTTTTGACGTTTCCCAAATTTCGAGTTTTGTTTCGAGGTAATTTTTATTAAAAGTTCAATTAAGGGAGTTCACCTGGTAATCGAATTAACAAACAGATATTGATTAAAAAATTTGAATACAGTTATCAATATCAACTAGATCACCTGTCAAAATTTCAGGTCCTTAGAATACTTTGTTTGAGAGAAATTAATAAAAACAGATTTCCCAATTTAACACGGTTCCTTATGCGTTTCTGTGGTTTTCCCGTCTGTAAACATTAAATTCGCAAGCATTGACAAACAGTTTCGTACGAAACTTTTATAAATGCTTAAAAAATATCTAAAAAATCTTTTTACCACTTCACAAAATCCATTCGATACTTATGAGGTTTGGAATAAATTAATTTGTCTCGAAGAAGGAGGTTAAACTTTGGAGGTTAAACACACTAAACATACTGAGCCGACTACGCTAGTCGTGACAGTTTTGGGTTTTGACTTGCTCGGTACCAGATGAACTCCCTTAAGTCAAATAACGTTTGATTTTGGCTGGATTTAAATTTCACTTCGAGTTCCAAACTCACCAACACCCTTGTGCATCATGTGCATCATGTAAGGACGATCGCGAGATTCCCGAGTATCGTCAAGTTCGACTTTCGTAAGCGTGAGAGGATAACAAACTCATTAACCGATTTATTACCCACGAAACAATATTTCGCAAATTTTATTGATTATTTTTCGTATATACTCACAGCCGGCTTCTTTGAGACGCTTCGCCAAAATTCTGCATTGTTTTTTGAACTTTCTGCACTCTTCTGCGACCTTGTCATACTTCTCTTGCAATTCCTGTGAATAAAGATATTGTCAATTCATTTTTCATGCAAAAGATTCTTCTGATTTCCATTCATGAGAATCGATAAGAAAAAATTACGGTTTTTGACTAAATATTTTTAGAATCAAGTCAAATTTCCAATTCACCAAGTTTTCGGAGGTTAATCTCGTGATTTCGTGTTGCATATAAGCCTCGTTTTGAGTTTGTGGTGCTTTGCTCAAATTGACGGAGAGTAATTTCTGTTGTTTAAGAATTTCTTCCTGAAGCCTGTCGATTTCACCGCGCCATTCGTCCCTCTGAGCTCGCCAGCCTTTTTCCTTGCTCTGCAGTTCGTCCTCCAGTTGTCTTTAAAATAAAAATGTCAATATCATTAAAAACAATTTGAGAATGCAATTTCGTCGTATTGGAAAATCGTAGCAAATTTTCCTCTCGTTGAACCTACGAAAAATCATCATTCTAATAATTTTTCTTCTTTTTAATTTATTTCGAAGATTTTATAATTAAAAAATAATAATCATAGTAAGAATTATTATAATATCGAAATTAGAAGGGCTAAGATATCGTCTCAACTCACTCTCCTCTCGAGGCCCTTCGTTTCGCTCTAAGTCTACTGTTTATCACGAATTGGCATGCACAAATGATAAAAAAAAAAAAAAAAAAAAAAAAACAAAATAACACTCGTATTAGAAAATTATAATCACCAAGTTTCTGGAATCGGCGAGAGAGAAATAATAACATACAAAAATCCTCATTTAAAATTCCCCCCCCCCCTTTTTTTAAAAAATAATTCTTGTAAATTTCTTTTTCTTCTTTTCCACTTGTATTTTCTCACCTGTTAATTTTCTTCTGTGCTTCGAAAGCCAACACCAATTCGCCATCTTCGTTCACGATATCAACGTCACGACCGTAGTTGGAACCAAGACTTTTCATCCTTTTCGTGTGATCAGCCAAAACGCTGTGCAGTTGTATGCATTCTTCTCTCCTACGTGCGAGCTCCTCTTGAAGAGCATCGAATTGTTCTTCACAGAAAATATTAAAAAATTGCATTGAAAATGTTGCAGAAGAAAATATGAAAAAAATATCGACGTCATCGAGGACTCAATGAAGGGATCACGAAAATCAGACTCTTAATTCCTCTTAATTTAGCAAAAAATACATTTTTGTCGAATAACGAAAACTTACCAAATTGTGAAATTGCATAAAAAACAGTTTTTCTGTACAAGCAAATTATTTTTCGATTTAATTTACAGAAAAGTGGATATTTTTCAAAAAATCTTTACTTTCGAAGCTGTTTCTGAAACTGAACACTCGAAAGAATTGTTTCGTTTGAAAAATCATCATAAGGTACTCCGAAATTTATCCGAATCATTTAAATTATTTTGAAACATTAATTTCGACGATGAAAATTTTTTTTATTAATAAAAAAAAACGAAAATTTTTTGTTCGCAACAAATTGGAAAGAAAACATTTTCAAAAAACAATGAAAACGAATTACCCATGAGCTGGTGTTGAGCAGTCGTCGAATCAGCTTCAGCAACGATCTTCCTGAGTGAACCAAGATCTTTCTTGAGCTGAGCGTTCTCCATCTCGAGTTCTTGAAGCTGGATAAAAAAGGATCTCTTTGAATGATGAAATATCCCAAAGATTTAGGTGCAAGTTTTTTAAATTTCTTGTTTTCGAGGAATTTTGAGAAGTTAGAAAAAATGAAACTCGTCGTCTCTTACCCTAAAACTGTCCTGAGTTCTCGACGATTCTTCGGGACTGTCGCGCTCCAAATCTTCGACCATTCTGACGAGTCTACCGTTCGCCTTTTCGACGTCCTTGAGCTTTTGTTGAAGTTTGAGAACTAAGCCAACGTCGACAGACGGTGGCTGCGTGGGTCCATTCGTCTCAGGTGGCGATTTACCGGCCGATTGAACTTCGCCGTCCGGCGGACTGTCCGATCTTTGCTGATTCCAATCGATCGTTTCGACCCTCGAATAAGGAGTCGACGACGAAGCGGTCGATCGCACGGATCCGTATCCAAAATCCTGTGAGAAATTCATCAAAATCAGTAATCGAATTCCATTCAATTTTCTTTCGATTCGTTCAATTTCGATGCATCAAATTCATGGTTTTTATCGAACAATGAAATTTCATCGTTTTTTATTTTCTGATCTTTTATATCTTGTAAAAAACCGAGAAAAAATCTGACGAAAAATACAAAAAGTTTGTTTCAGAGTGGAGGAAAAAAAATATTCTTACGATGTTGTGATCGTCGGGCGGAAGTTCCGTGGAAACGATTTGCCCGCTGCCACTGGAAGCGTTGCTCAACGACCTCGAGTGTCCAGGAACGTGAAGAGCCAATTTTCTCTGAAGAATTTCGATCTGTTCCTCGAGCTCGTGATAGTTTTTGAGTAATTGTTGATAAGCGCCACGATCTTGATCCTGATCGAGCAGCAGAAGATCCTTTTCTTGTTCCAAACGATTTTGGAAATTTTCCTCAGCACCTCGCTGGTCGACGCTCAACTTTTCACTCGCCAATGACAGTTCCTTGCGCAAACGTTCATTCTCTTCGCGCAATTTTTCGTTCTCCTGTGCTTTTATATTCTCGTGTTTTTCTTGCTCGTTCAACAAATCCATTTTTTCGTCTCTTTCTCGCTTCAGCATCTCGTTCATCTGACTCAATTCTTTATCTCTCTCAATTATCACACCGTTCAATTTCTTATTTTCCACTTCGACGGTCTTTAACGATTCGAGCTTCGACTTCAAATCTACTACCTCGTTTTGAACAGTTTTCAAGTGTTGGTTCTCCTTCATCTGCAAAATTATTTTGAAAAATATTATTTTTCATGCTTTTTATACCCAACTGGGACATCATTTTTGAGTACTGAATTTTCTCAAGCATTTATTAACATTTTTCTTTTCTAAATTCGATCGCAGCGTATCAACGATAATTAATTTAGCAAATTTATTTGTAAGTATTCGATTCCACATTTTCCAAATTATTTAAAAACCAATGATAGGATCATGCAATTTTATGACTGTTCAATGCATTTGTTCAGGAAGCACGAATTTTTGTTCAGAAAGATTGTGATACCGTTGGAAAACGAAAAAAAATCGTGACTCAGAAGATTTCATGCAAAGTATAAAGTAAAAAATTGGATTCAAAAAGTAGGAAATTTCTTTTCGATAATCATCGTTTTCACGAGGATCAGAAAATAATGAATTTTTCGAATACTAACGATTTCGTTGATTCTGTGCTGCATCGAAATGATTTTTTTCTCCAATCCCTTGTTAAGAGTTTTGACGTGTTCGACGCTCCTCGCTTCGGCTTTGAGTCTTCGGAATATTCGTCTAGCCAAGAATTTTCTGACGCAGCATTGGACGATGATGATATCGTTGATTTTTTTTCGACAAGCACGTCTCACGAGATAGCCTCGTGCGAATCTTTGAATGGTCATGATGGCTCGATTATCTTTCATGGTTTGATATCTCTTTCTGGCCATGTAACCGCGTCCGAAAGTCTGGAGACCGATGATGGTGCGTTTAATACGTTTGAAGCGACTCTGCTCGAGCCAACCTTTGACACGCGATTGAATTTTGATCGCAGCTCTTTCACGACGGATTCCTTGGGCCTTTCTTCTGGCCAAGAAGCCTCTCGCGTGCCTCTGGAGTCCCAGTACCGATCGACGAATTTTTCGATATCTCGTTCGACAAATCAAGCCTCGTACCATTTTTTGAATAATTACACAAGCATCGCGCTGTCTGTCGCCCCTCAATTTTTCCAAATAAGCAACTTGACCGGCTCGAAAAAGTACCTTCGTTTTTCCAAACTTAAATTTATCCTCGTCCTTTATATACGTCGCTAATATTCGACGACACGTTTCACGCAAATCGTCACGACGTATCTCCTTGAATTTGCACAAACAACGGAAACGTTGAAAGAAATCTCCGTACGTTCGCTGACTCGGAAATCCTGCTGCCGAAATTCTTATCGTCTCGAGGACACCGCATGCTCGCAACTGCTGCACCGCTCTCGTTGGATTGTACTCGAACGACTCCTTCGTATCGTTCGGCTTTATGCAACGCACGTAATGCGGCGTCGTTGCGTTCAATGTTGACATGAGCATATTCAGGGAATCTCGAAATTGCGAACCAACCTGAAGCATTTTTGGTACAAAATGAATCATTCGAATTTTCATACATTCAAGCTCAATCGTGACATTTGATTCTGTCGATTCATCATCAATTTCTATTCGTCATTATTCATCGATAGAATTCTAATGACCTTTAACCTTTTTCTCTCGATCGATGTAAATTTTAAATTTTTATTCGAATTTTGGGTCGATCACGATTTATTCTCTAAAAAAAATTCTTTTTTTTTTCTTTATTCAATTTTTTTTTTTTTTTTTCTAAAAAAGAAAAAAGATTGTATTGAGAATGAAGTGAAAAATTTTAATAATTTAATTTCAATTTTCATTTTAATCAAATTTCACATTCTTCAGCAGATTTCCAGAGTAAAATCGGTTTCTCAAACGATTTTCGTTGAACAAAGAACAATTTTTTTAACCGTTGTCCTTTGAAACTTGCGTTGATTTTTTTTTTTTTTTTTAACAGTGTTAAACTTTAAAACAAAACGAAAAAGAAAGTTTCTCACCGTTTTTTTGTTCTGCTTGGGCGTGTTGATCGTTGGTTTCTGAGCCGAAATCTTAACTTTTGCATTGGGCACAGCCAACTTCGGATCTTCATCACAGAATAATTTCTTCAGCAGTTTATTCTGTAAAAAAAAATAATTTTGAAAATAAAATTTTATTTGGCAGTTGCAAAAAAAAAAAGTTTAAATAACGAAACAAATTTTTGAATTGTTTCGGTGTAACTTTGAAAAAGTATAAACTCACGTTTCCACTGCGTAGTACTTCGATTTGTTCTTCTACGACGGTGTCACGATTTTTTTCGAGAAATCCAGTGGTCCGATATTCGACAAGATCAGCAAAATGATGAATGAGAAAAGCAGAAGTGCCGAATCTCGGTTTCTCGAAGTGTTTCGATTTGCTGCATTTAGCGTAAAGTTTTTCGGCCCACGAGCCATCGGATCCTTTGGGCATCTGAACATTTGACGCGGTGATTTTTATTTTCCGCATCGCAAAACAAATTAATCGAAGTAAAAAATAAAAATGAGAAGTAGATTTACCCGACATTCCTCGTCCAGAAGATCGAGAATTCCTAATTTCGTTTCAATGAGATCGATGCACGGTTGATTATCGTAAAAATCTATGAAAGTCCATTCGATTTCTTCCTTGAGATACTCTTCCTGTTCGAGTTTGAAAACGTGCTGATTGAATTGTTGCTGAAGTTTTTCGTTCGCATAATTAATACAAAATTGCTCGAACGAATTGATCTCGAACGTTTCGAAGCCATAAATATCGAGAACGCCGATGAAACATAGCGATTTGCTCTGTGTTTGCAACGAATTATTTATACCAGCGACTATAAAGTTAAACAATTCGGCGTAAATGTGTTTCGCGAGAGCGTCGCGTGCCCCCAGGGCTTGCTCGATGTTCATCGGTTTCAATATCACATCTCTCATCGAAACGATTTTCCTATGACATAACCATTTTCTCATCGAATTCGTATCGATGCCCAATAAATTCGAAAATGCTTGAAGATGCTTGTCGGAGGACTGTAAAAAATTAAAAACAAAATAAAAACAATTTTCAATCGATTGCGAACATTCGATTGCTTCATTAATTCCTTTTTTTTTTGTTCAATTCTCTTTCTATTGATCGATTTCCCAGTCGATTTGTACATGACAAAATTGTATCGATTTCCTAATCAATTTATTTTCGTATCTCTTCAATGATTTTTCCCCTCGTGATTCATCGATTTGTTCTTTCTTTTCGACTGATTAATCAAATTTATTTGAAATAAGATTTTGGAGGATAAAACAACTTACAGAAATATGACAACCCTCGGAATCATTGCCAGCGGAGTCTTGAACATCGCAATTCGTTATATCAACGTTGCCCAAATGAAGTATAGCAGCCAAAATGCGAAATAAATCATCCTGTTGTCTCGCGTTGAAACCAAGCCTGCTCAGCGCTGCCATTGTTTCTTCGAAGCATGCAACATCGTCGACCCCTTTGATCACAGAACTGTTACCCTGATTTAAATAATGAAAATCGTCCTTGTCCTCGAGACAGAGCTCTTGAAAACAATTTTGATTTTGTTTCTCGAAGTGTTTCGCAGCCGAGCACATTTGATAAAATATATGATAGTTTCTTTCGTCATGAGCCTGCGAAAAAAAAAAAACAAAAAAACGTGGAAAAATCAAAATTTCAATAAAATTTTCAACTTTCAATGAGAAATTACAATTTTTTTCTTCATTTATTTTATTTTCTCATAAATATTTCATTATTCGTAATACTCACTTGAAAAACTACTCTCGATTTTTCCAACAAATAAGTCCTCATACTGGCTCCGGTTAAATGATAAGTTTTGTTGAAGTGAATCTCGATGAATTTACCGAATCTCGATGAATTGTCGTTCCTCGTGGTCTTGGCATTTCCAAAAGCTTCCATCAACGGGGAAGATGCTAATACTTTTTTCTCCACTTGAGTCTCCGTCGATGAACCACCCACCGTCGCGAAATATCGCATAGCGTATTTCGCTGATACAGTTTTACCGGCCCCTGATTCTCCCGATACGATAATTGACTGATCGTGACTTTCTCTGAAACGTTTCGAAGCAAAAAAGCTTTATGAGATTGAAAAATCGTGCCGGAGCCTTCGCAGATCTTTCGTTTGAGATTTCTATTTCTTATCGTTTCGACAAATTCAACGTTGCGTTGATTTTCAGATGATTCTGTCGATATCGATCGGTTATTAATCAACTCAGATTCAACTGAAAATAAATTGCTCCATTTTTATATCGAAAGATTCATCATTTTTCAATCGACATTCAAATGAATTTCAATTTTTTCATCCACACTAATTGCTCGTTGAGTTTTCGTTCAATGAAATTTCAATTTTGAACTTTTATTCAATTTTTATAAACGTGATGAATAGATTTTCGATTGAAGTTTGAAAAAAAAATTTGGAAAATTGAAGTTTTCTTTTTTTCATTTGAATTTTGAACGACTTTCGTTTAAACTTTTCATACCTTTCGAGTTTCGTATAAGCTTCCTCGGCGACGGCGAAGATGTGGGGTTCGAGATCCCCCATGGCCTGACCCCTGTACGCCCATATCGTGTCGTTTCCATAAATCGGTAATTCGTCGTAAGGATTGAAAGCGACGAGTACAATGCCGCAATAAGTGTAGATCGAGTGTCGTTGAAATCTTATTTGAAGATTGTACAAGACAGCAGGCTCGTGAAGGAACGACAGTGAAGTGAGATTGTTTTCGCCTAAAAGAATATCCGGATTTCTCAGTGGTGGTAGATCCGCGTCGGCCTTGATCTCCAAATCCTTTTTCTGGTTCGAATCGTCCGTGTGAACGGTCAACTTCTTTTGATCCGTTTTGTAATCCTCCAGGAGTATTGCACCCTCCCATATTTTCGATGGATGAGGCACCCATACTTTAGCACCCTGAAATTAATCAGACAAACGAGTTTCGATTATAAGCTCGGTTGAAACGTCAAATAATCCGGAAAGTTAATAACAAAATTATCAAAAAATTATTTTCACACGAGAAAAGCGCGTGAAAAACTTTCATTCCAAAATGTTTTTTTACTCGAAATTATATCGCGAATAACTGGATCAATATTTTTCATCGAAATCTTATCTCCGATCAAATTCTTTACAGCTCGTACTTAAAACACAAAAATTCGTTGATTATTTTTATTTTAAAAGCCGATGAGTGTCGCAAACGATATTCGTTCGAACAAAATGAATGATTTTTTCATTGCATCAATCATTTTTCCACGTGCCAAACATTCCGAGTGGCGAAAATATAATTTGAAAAAAAAAAACGTCAATTTTCCAAACGCAACGTTTTTTATTTTTTAATTTATTTAAGAAAAATCCAAGCCACACGTTTATTCGGTTAATCCAAAAAATATTCTTTTATAAATGTCAAAAATGTTCGATCTGTTGGAACGAAAATGCTGCACCGAAGTTCAAAGGTCGTATGTTTAAGTGTTCTAACTCTCTGTCCCCCGGAATAACAACGTTTTTTTTTCACCAATCAGCCGGCCATCCAGGAGGCCCAACGAAGAAAACAGCGCGTGAAAATTGAACGGTACATTTTTTCCCCCTAATTTTATCTCTGCCAAGTTCGGCTCGGTAGCTCGTAATAATGGGTCGAGGAGCTCACGCCAATGATTCGTTCTCGACGACATTTTGAATTTTTTCCTCGTAAAAAAAAAAAAAAAAAGAAAAAAAAAGTAAACGTGCTTGGAAATCACGCGACAATGTGTGCTGGACAACGCTCTCTATAACGGTACCAATCGTATGTACGAAATGTTAAAGAAACATCAAGAGTTAAGAGAAGTTCTACAATCGTCATGTGCTAGGAAACGCGGTGGGCGAATACGGGTCACGATAAAATCAAACTCTACGAACTTTTCGTGCTTTCTCGTCGACTTTTTGACTTTTAATTGCCTTCAGAGGAACAACCTTTCAGATGATTGTGATCCACGTTCGATAAGTAATATTAAAACAAGATTATTGTTATGATTATAAATAGTTTTTTGATCCTTGTTTTGATTTTGTTTTACCACGATCGTGTGTCACTTTGAATAATGTTTTGAAAGTTCGGATTGACATTTGAGGGTTCGAATGATTTTGACGTTTTGATCTTTATTCACAGAAAATCGTTTGTTCCCTTCGAATCAATTCTGATCTGAAGTTTTATTTTAAAAAATTCTTAAAAGTGTTAATCAAAGAGAAATATTATTTGTGCGGAATGAATAAATTTGTAATTACCGCGTTGAACATGTCGAGAGTAAAAAATGCACTGACTGACAATGAAAAATGAACGGAAAGATGTTGACTAACCTGTCATCTTACATAAACGTATTTTGTTGTTCGCAGGAAAAAGTACTATCATGATTTTGTTACGTGTGGTACGAAGTAAACGTCGCATCAATGGCGCGTAACAAACCAGTTCTTTTTTGTAATTATTTTTTACAAAAGTGTCTTTTATTGTCTGATTATGCGTGTTTAACTCTGAGGAATGAAGTATTATAAAAGTGGATATTTGATGTACTTGAAATGTGTACGCAGTTTATTTGAGGAAACAAAAATATCGCTTACGATTTTTTCAAACGATTCGAATTATGATCGAACGATCTTCATTCGTTGTGTAATAAAAATAAACTCGCTATCTTATCTCATCGTTCGTTTTAAATGGTAAGACATCTCGCTCTTACATCGCATGTTAATTAATTGCATGGCTATTTAACGCCAGGTCGCGATCCAGCGCGCTCAATTAAATCATCGGACGCTCCTCGAGCCAGCGAACCGAGAGTTACTCGTGGTGGGGATGATTGGGGATGCAACCGTGAACTTTTACAATCTTTATCTCTCTAATTATCGCAGGGATTTGAGGGGCTATATCAGTGGGACATTTTCAAAAAAACGATTTTTCTTTTGCCTTTTTCGACAGTTTATACTTTAAAGATATTCTTGAAAATGTAAACTTGAATTATCTTGAGAAGAATATCTTGAAAGTATAAATAATTGAAAGAAGAATGGCATTTTTCTCGAAATGAGATTTTTCAAATTTGCTGATATTGTAACTCAAAGAACAATTATCCGATTGACTTGAAATTTGAACTGAGTACTCTTGAATGTATTTACTCTACAATGAACTAGGATATTTTTGATTGGATGAAAATTGACGATTTGGCATTGAAAAAACGACCATTTTATAGGCAAGAAAACAGACTTGTTTTTTCATAACTACGCCATTTTGTTAGATTTTGATATTTTTCGAAAATCCTACGTCACTGCACAGGAAATATCTTCCAGTTTAACGTCATTTTTTATTTTTTCGGTTTCAGCTACTCAATCGGCCGGAATCATGGCAGCAGTGGAGGAACTTTTTTTTTTTTGGCGCCTTCGAAGGCAGCGCACAAGTCGCTTTGATCTCAATATTTATCCATGAAAAAATAATGCAATTTAGGTCAAATATAGCCAAATATATTCTCAATTTTCCGAAACATTTAACTGAGCCTCTTCCAAAATATTTCCGAAAATCATTAAAATTTTCAGCGTTCACATTGGTATAGCCCCTTAAAGTAAGTTTACAAAGTAGCAAAAAAACATACGACTGAACGCATTTTTCAACCCTTCAAACTGGAAATTCTACGGAAGAAGCTTTGATCTTCGTTTTTTTTTCTTCTTCATAATTTCTCGACTTCTCCCGTCGACCAGACACGTCGCTATACCCGGTTTCATACTCTTTTATATCTTTTCTACCTTCCTCCTTTTCCAACGGCCGACAAGTGAGAGAAAAGTGGTCGATCGACTTGCCGTGTCGATCGACCAGTTATTCTCGCTCCGAGACTCCGACGATTATCGCTTATCAAGATTCTTTTTCTTTCTGTACCCTCTCCGCACTCCTCGATCCGAATTATTTACGGAACGAATTTTCGCGCGCATAACACACACGCTTTACGTGCACTTGCTCAATCTTAAAGTTCTATCAACGTGGCGAATTTTTTTGTCAATGCACAAACGTTTCTTGTTATTGTTATATGCATCGCCACTGTTATTATTATTCATTCCTCCGAAGAGCGATTCCGTTTACGAATTCATATTGTAAATAACTGGAAATAAATTTTCTTTTTTCATTGAAACCTTTTCGAGCTCGTTTTTGAGGAAAACTTTCTCGCAGCTGTCACCATTGGAATTAAAATTCGAGCATTTTCATGTGTTACCAAATCGTTTGATGACGACGATAAAACCACGCAAACGTTGGAAATTTCAACGTCAAGTCTTTCCAATAGATTTATTATTTCTGAACGAAGATTGAGTCTTCGAATTAAAGTTGAAAAAACTTTGTTGCGCGTATTTTTGAAAATCGTTGAATCGAGCATTGCCCTGTTTGACTGGAATCCGAAATTCAGATCCGCCTGAACTTTTGTACCTTATCACTTTACATTCAAATGTCTGAGCGACCGGCGTACGTGTAAGACGTATATAAAAAAAAAAATTACGTAAACTCCGTACGACTCATCCTCGCGTGGAACAACATCGAGAATTGGCTGGCAGAGGAACTCGCAACCGTGCGAATTCGCGTTGACATATGTCGTCGTATACGTAAACACGAATGAAGGAAAGAGAGAGAGAGAGAGAGAAAAAAAAACGAAGAGAAATAAAATGAAAATAAATTAGCCTACGCCGGAGACAAATCGTCGGCGATCGAGCCCAACGGGAATCGTCGATCCTTTTCCTGCTGGCTGAATTCGCGCTCGAAATTTACAAACTCTCGGTACAATGTGTACACGCTCGTATTATACTATAAAGTGTTTCGTAACGAAACAGGATTTCAATTACGATCATTGAGCTCATCACTTGCGATACTCTCAAATTATACGTTTATTAAATATTGTGCAACGAGAAAAAATAAATGTAAATTTTCATGCGCATTTTTTACATCGTGATCGAGAATACCAGTAAACCAGAAATCAACTTTGAATCTTTCTGTAATAAAAATTTCACACGATAATCGCGATAACATTGGTACAGAAATGTTACGTCGTTGTGGAAAAAGTATCTTTCTTTCTTCTTTTTTCATCATACGTCGTGATCATCGTGTGTGTCTGTGTGTTTATGTCAGTATTCGCGATCTGCAGCCTGATGTAATTAACACGAAGGTTTGTGATCTTTTCTCTACGTTCGCTATGTTTATTCGTGAGTTGAAGGGGCACGCTCAGGTGAGAGCATACTTTCGCTGGATTTAAACAAGCCTCTGTGCTTCGAGAAGGGTTTTTAACTTTCGTATCAGTTTCTTCGTTCTTTTTTTCTCTCTGGTAATCGACAAAAAGCGTAGATTGATGAAAAAATTGTGGTATTTGCCTGGAAAATATGAACGAACGTTTATTTTACAACTTTTTTGATATCTTTCGATGAAGAAAGGTTTTGTAACTGCTTAAAAGTTTAATTTTCAAGATTTTCATGAGATTTTATCATTCTACAAACAAAATGCTTGAAAAATTCTTTCGAAACGAATATAAACAAATTTTTGATAATCGACTGACATTTTTATTCGTATTATCTAGGACGAAGGTGGAGAAGAAAAGTGGAAAAATAAAAGAAATAAAATTGTCGATTTTGATTTAGATCATTTCTTCGTGACGTCAACATTCTTCAATTTCGTTTATAACTGAATGCGAAGTAAAATTTTAATCGAATTGAACCTGAGGATCGATCGAGAAGTTCAATGCCAAAAGCTTGATTCACCAGTTTTTCATTGGAATCTTGGTCGTTTCATGTCTTTTCCTTTGAGACTTTTTTCGAACTGGAGCACGTAGTTGTGTACGTCGCTCAGGATAATAATTCTTTTATTTTCACCGTCTTTCTTATAGATATATATATATATGTGTATACAGAAGAAATAGGAGTTGGGCATTCCCGAGGAAATATTTTTCCCAAGCTTTCTAGACGATAGCCCAGCCTGAAGGTACGCTGGCTAAGAGCAATTATTGTTGCGCGATGTCTGAGCGGCATCCTCGGAAGGGAAAAGAAAAGTATGAAAAGTGCGCGTTGCGACTTTATTCCCACGCATTATGCGCCCTTCATGAGAATTAGGTTGTATTATAATAAACGACGTTTGTAAATGATTTATTAAAGGCGCGATGAGAGCACAGTTATTCTAATGAATAGGTAGAAATGCCTGCTGTGCGCTCAGTAAAATCAGAGAAATTCTTTCGTGCCATGAAGCTGTTTGATCAACGCAGCGCCAACGAGTTCCATTACCTTTTTTCAATGACTTCTGTATTCTCGTTTGTCCGCGTAAAAACAGACATCATTCAAATGATGGGTATAGCTACGAAATTGAAAAATAATTCGAGCTCAGTATATATTCTCTCGATTCTAAGAATCAATTACTCGCGAGAGCATTTCGTCAATGACTGCTTCTTAATTTTTTTACCTTCAGATCTTCGAAGACCTCACGCATGACTGCCGGACCAAATTATTGACCGTGGTGCTCATCAAAGCGTTACTCTCGGGTTACGAAAAATGCATGAGCATTTCGCTACGATGCAATAAAACTGCGCACTGGCACAGGGATGAAAATACCAGCGGACAAAGAAACAGTCCATGACTGTTTGTTGAAACCTCGGAAATACCTTCTCGCATTTTGCTTTTTATTACTTTTCTATACATCGTTCGAACGAGCGTCCCTTCGGTTTCTCAACTTCGAGATTTCGAGATTTTTTTTTATTCCAACGTTTTGGAGATCTTTTTTCTTTTTTTTTTCTCTCTTGTTTCTTTCTGTCTTTCGAAACGATTGAAGAGGTTTAGGACAAAATGAAAAATCTTTTCGTATCCTCAGTCTCTGGTTGAAAAAAATAAAAAAATAAATAAATAAAAATGAATACAATTTCGCAAATAGAAGGTGGTTTCTCCATTTCTCGTTCGAATTATTAGCTTCAGCATATGAAATATAAAAACGAAAAGACCGAGAAAAGTAAATGGCTTAGCTGCTTTGTGTGGAGCAATGTATCGTCGCTCGCGCGCGCGGGGTCAATGCAAACTCGCGCGTATCCGAAGAGTTGGCGATGCTTTTTTCTCGTACATCTATGCTTTGCCAACCGACTAACGATCTAAGGCTTCCCCCTTATCCACGCACGATGTATTGGCCGCAACTCGACGACTCGTTCCCTTTACCGAGCTCGTCCGCTCTTCTCTTTTGATGCTGAAAATCGCAGAGCTCAATACTTGTCCATATCGTTTGGTCAAACGAGCGAACGAGCCAAGATAAATAATACAAGTTCAATTTTTATCTGTTAACGATGTCGAATGACCTAAAAAAAATTGTCATCCGAAAGCGGTCACGTGCGAGTCGAACCTTCTTGCGAATCGAGAGTTGTGTAATCGGACTCACCGAGTTTGGTTAAATAGGAAATGAACTTGACTATTAAAGAAATTTTAAAAATCCTTTTCTCGTACGCGATTAGAAATAAATTTCGAATAAAAGTATCGAAATAATTTTCATTATTTCGAATTATTATTTTAAGCTTATTTCGCCCATTGATTTTATGGGACAAAGACATCTTCGCGAGTGAAACTACGTTCAAGGCACTTCGTAGTGCAAAATTTGAACTTGAAAACCGGATCATTCTACCGAAGCTGCTTCAGGAAGCCTCGTTCAGTTTTTCCTCTTCCAGAGGTTGAAATCTCTCCTCGAAGATCTTCCCGAGGTGCATGCATACTTATTACTCATGTTTTTCTTGCCGTAACGCTACATCATTAATTTTGGTCAAGAAATTCTGCGTTGGAGCGTAAAATGTAAGTGGAGACAGGAAAGAATCTTTTTACGAGAAAAGTGAGAACCAGTGGAACCAACTTGGTTCATCAGGTTATCTTGGATCTCGCACGAATCTCGGAAAAGTTAACAATGTATTAATCCAGTCGTAGTAATTATTTTTGTCACCAAAACAAAAGTTCGAACGAATTTCATAAAATAATTTTTCAACAGCTCTCAATTTAATAATTTAGCTAAATTCTTAAAAATAAAGAAAAAAATCGATGAAGGAGTTTAGATTCTACAAAATAATTCAATCACATTCGTCTGATCGATTGTGCTCGAGTTAGAAGTCAAAATTTGTCGATTTTGAAGAGGAACCTTATAACGGAGCTCGATCGTGTGTCATTTCTGATCTTCGATGTTTTCATTTCTTGAAAAAAAAAAAAAAAAAAAAAAAAAACAATAATGAGGTTGTCAGCAAAATTTCCAAAGGAATTCGAATCGAGAGGAAAAAATGTATAAACATTGTGTAAGTATTGGAAATGGCATTGTTTGCTGAATTTTATCAACGAGCGATACCGAATCGATTATCGCACGTGGTACGTGCGCAACTTCAATTTGGGTGGAAAGAGAAAGAAAGATATAGAAGCAGCGACGCTCGGTACAGTATCTTATCAGTACAGCAAGGCCTCTTGAGCGATGAGTCAACGCAACGAAAATTATATACATGGATATTATAATTCAGTTCCAATATTCCGTGTGTGTATTTTTACTTTCTGCAGCAATGATATTGAGCATTTTGGAGAAACTCGAAAATGATTTTTCGATTTTGTTGTCAAGTATAACGATTCGGCAAAAATTGGAGAGAATTTTTCATCGATGTTTTTAGGAATTAATTTATTCTGAAAAAAAAAAGAAAAAGATCGATCGAGTCACAGAATTGAATTTCCTCCACTCGACTTGCCTTCCGACAAAATATTCTGTACAGGAAGTTGCAACGAATTTTATTATCGCAATTGAGTCTCCGGTATCAAGCCAGCGAATTCTTGGTGGGGATAGTTCATCTGGCGCGCGTGTTTTTCCGGCAGATATCATGGGAACGATAACTCTTTATTCGTACTCATAAATCTCATGATATTAATTACACTAACAAAAGTTCTTTCGCCTCTAAAAACTAAGCGACGAATGTTTTAAAACTTTCCGTTGTATTTTCACAAAAAAAAAAAAAAAAAAACGTGTCTATTTATTCTGACGAGAGAACGAGCCTCTCGTCGAACGAGATGATTCGTTTTTGATGTCAGTTATTACAATATAATTAATTATTCCAAGAGAAATCCATTCATCCATCAAAAACTGTACTGCAATCGTTGAGAACTTTCAGGTCATCTTTTCGAAATGATCGTCTCGACCGAATAGGGGTTTTTTTTTTTTTTTTAATCTCTCTCGTACCTCGACTCAGACGAACGTTTCACGACCACAAATCACTCTTCTCATACGAAAATAATTTTCCACAAGCCTCCAAGCATTACCTCCAGCACGACTTTTGACGTTTGACATTTAAAGTTTATTACCAGTCCCCACAGGAGTCGCGATTTAATGAACAATGATCTCGAGGTTTGAAAATTATTTAGACAGTACCATTAAGCTTCTAGACGTCCACCAAAATAAAGCACTTCTTTAGTTCTTCTTCGATCGAACTGATTAAAAATTCTTCCTCAATCTCTTCAAGCTCCGTTGCCCTCAAACGAATTATTACTATTTCGAATCCTCGTCATATACAAAAAAAAAAAAAAAAAACAAGTAATTCTCTCAATTTCGTTTTTTACTCGGTTCAAATTGTCACGAAATCCTTGATATTTATATCGATCGCAGCACTCGAGGAGTCACACAAAACGAGAGGTACTCGAGTAGTGCGTGTGCATGAGAATGTATGTGAATAAGGATGAAATTGTAAAGGGAAGTGTGTGTAGCCCCAAGGCTCCTTGAGCTCGGGCTAACGGGGTCAAGTTTTCACAACGTTGTAAAGATATACTATATAATACGAATGTACTACGTACTTGCGTACGGTAAATCATTTTTTTTGTGACTTCTGAGTCGAAAATAAACGATACTCTTTGTGCGTAGCTCTTAATCTTCGTTTGGAGTTGATTTATCAGGTCATTTAAATTGCCTGATTTTCGAATCACCGATCATTACACTCGATTATATTTGCTTTGCAATCGTGCTAATAATTAATGAATCGTGAAGATCTGATTTATTGACGAATGAATCAAGTGTAAGTAGCGATCGGAAAATCGTCGATTCGATAACACGACGATTTGGGTGAAAATTGAAAATTAATGAAAATCTGGATATTCGAAGGAATAATCTGTTTTATAAAAAGGTTGAGTGACCGATACTTGGCCACTGTAACATTTTCGCATCGTGGTATCACAACATTAATGACTGAGCATTTGGGTAATTTATTTTTCTTATCTATGAACTAAAAATACTTGAATTCTTCAATGTTTTGAAGCAAGGCCGTGCAATTACGTATTTTTTCGTCAAAAAACTAAAGAGTGAGTGAAACATCGTATTATTTTTTCGTTTGAGGGCCTATACCAGTGGGACATTTTCAAAAATGCGATTTTTTTTTGCCTTTTTCGACAGTTTATACTTTCGAGATATTCTTGAAAGTGTAAACTTGAATTATCTTGAGAAGAATATCTTGAAAGTATAAATAATTGAAAGAAGAATGGCGTTTTTCTCGAAATGAGATTTTTCAAATTTGCTGACATTGTAACTCAAAGAACAATTATCCGATTGACTTCAAATTTGAGCTGAGTACTCTTGAATACATTTATTCTACAATGAACTAGAATATTTTTGATTGGATAAAAATTGACGATTTGGTATTGAAAAAACGACCATTTTATAGGCAAGAAAACAGACTTTTTTTTCATAACTACGCCATTTTGTTAGATTTTGATATTTTTCGAAAATCCTACGTCACTGTACAGGAAATACTTTCCAGTTTAACGCCATTTTTTATTTTTTCGGTTTCAGCTACTCAATCAGCCAGAATCATGGCAGCAGTGGAGAAACTTTTTTTTTGGCGCCTCCGAAGGCAGCGCATAAGTCGCTTTGATCTCAATATTTTTCTATGAAAAAATTATGCAATATAAGTAAAATATAGCCAAATATATTATCAATTTTCCGAAATTCTAATGGAGTACTTTTTTTCGAAAAATTTCCGAAAATCACCCAAATTTTCAGTATTCACACCGGTAGAGCTCCTTAAAATAGTTTATTGTACTTATTACTGATGCCATGGAGCACGAATTCCATCTGCGCGAATTCTCCATTAGCAGGAGAATTCCGAGCAACAAAATGAAATACATATATATTTAAGTATGTATAGAGCGAGGTACGAAAGTCCCCTGAGGCAATGGTTAGTCAGACCTCTGGGAGAATTCTCAGTTCGTTCTTTTTCGTCGTCGCGTCTCGTGTCGACACTAAAAAGTCAAGGGAAAGAGAAAGAAAGAGAAAGGGTTCGATGACTGAGGCCCGGAACTGTAAGAATCTCTCGGCGTACAACAACGCACGTATATACTTCGAGTTAAAGTCCTCAGGTACGAGGAGGCACGAGAGTGGCTCACAGCCTCTCGCTACCAACCGATCGCATTCCCCTCGTGATCGTGCGAACCATCTTTTCTCTTTCGTTGTATGAATTTTGCACCGTTTTCTCTCAAGGTCTAAGCATTTGTTCAATTACTTTGACAAGTATTTATTAATTCATGTTTTTTTTTTTTTTTTGGAGTTCATCATTCGATGAGCCTTCATCAGCTGTTTCGAAATTGAAACCAAGAAAGTGACAATAATGAAGGAACAGGAAGATCGAAGTCATTTCTATAATTATCACGATGATTTCATTTGTTTTTCGACCATTCAAAATGTTCTCCCCACCCCGAGACATCTGCAGATTTATATTAAAACTATGCTCGAAGAATCTTCGATGTGCTCCAATTATATTTCGAACAAAAAACTCGTTATTCGTTTCATTGACCAGTTTTTATTCGAGTTTTTATTTTCAATAATCCGATCGTTCGTGGCACGTGTCAGAATTATTGTTATCCTTTCTACCTTTTTGTAAGTATATCCGTCATCGACTTCGATATAATCTACTTGGTGACACTTTGTCTATATTTTTTCTTAGCTCGAACTGACGCTTCGGAGAATTCCGATCGAGGTGAGTTAACAGTGACAAGTAAGACGATCAATATCCGTACACGAATTCCCTAATGCAGTAAATCCCTTTATTTTGCGAATTTTCGAACAAGTTCATAACTTGTGGCAAAAATCTTCGAACATGATTTTTGATGGAGGACAAAAGGGAATGATCAAAGATTCTGGAGCAAATCGCTTCTTCCGAGCGATTTTTAAATGTTCGATTTTAATATGAAAAAATGGGCGGGGGTCGATCCAACCCTCGTTGAACCTTTGGCCTCGTTCGATGACCAGAAACACGCGGAAGAAACCCTGGAACGAGGTGGCAAAGCTCATATGACCTCGGGCAACCCTCGCTCACATGACCGAGTCACGATAAATCAGAAATACACGTCTCCCTCGCGGCTTATAATCGTGTGAAAGGTCCACGCGAGCTGCAATCTTTTCAGCGAGAAAGGCAAAAGATTGCAGAGCCGGTTTTATCCGTTGGAAATATATCTTAGAGACTCGAACAAAGTATCGACTAATTTACGATACGTTTTCAAACACATCCTTGAAACTTTTTTTTTTTTTTTTTTTTTCTTACATTAGAATGAAAAACTGTGGAGCTTCGCAAAGAAAAACTAATCGAAAATAATTCCTGCGTACATTTTTTCAATTATTACTTAATCATGAAAAATTTTCTGGTCTCATCTGAATTTTTATCGACTCCAAAATAAACATTTGTCACACAAGCAATTATTTTGTAGTATTTTTTTGTTCAAATCCACAGAAAGCTTCATTCATTTTTTTAGGATTAACATTCGATCGGAAAAAAAAATTTTATTGGGCCAATTTTTCCCTGCATTATGCAATCTGCTTTCCTTCTATATTGGATCATCAACCAAAATTTAGGGCGATCGTTCTTATTCCAGAAGTCAGTAAAACTGTTGAAGAAACGGAATGTCTGTTTTTTCGCAAATCTCGTCATATATAATTGTTGAAAGAAAAAATCTTCACTCGCAATCTTCGATTCTGTCCGAATTCTAATATCGTTTCGATCTGAAAGAAAATCATTGGATTTGACCCTTGTGGGCAGGCATGTCAATAGTAAACAATTCAATGAAGATTTCTGTTTGTCTCCTCGTCCTCTCCACATCGAAACATGCCACTGTAAGTCCTCGACTCGTAGATGGAAAAAAAATGTACAAAATATTCATGAAACCACTTCAAAATACGTCCACGACCATTCCGGCGAAGAAGAATTTTCTCTACATTTTTAAAACCCTACCTTTAAAAATTTCAGCTTCTAAAACCCGCCTAAATCACGAAGGATCTGACCCAGATCGTCCGCATCCAAGGAACGAGATTCATCCATAAACACACGTTCGCGCACACACACACACACACACATGCACAGAATTTGAGAAACGTGGGGGTGATCGCGCGAGGGCCTAAAATCACCTGGGAAAATCGATCAGGCCTAACTGGTGTTGCATGTCACTCGAAATGTACAATTTCCACACGCTTCTCGTTGGCTTTTGTGTGGTTTAAAAAAGCCTCCGAATCTCTGGTTTTATGGACATGTGCACGGTGAATGTATGTAGCAGACGAGAATGAGTACGGACTCGTGTACAAAGATGTGCGTCTCGCGTCTCGTTATTGATTTTACTTTTAAAAGGAATGCCACTACTTCGCAGGGGTTGAAGAATATGGATGCGGGCAAATGTATATATATTCATTCGTGTATTGGTATTTGTACACATAAATCCTCGTATATGAACGATTCTCGAACGTATTCGAGGGTATTATTCGACGTTACTTTTATCTTCGGAGTTTAATAAACGATGAAAAAGAAAAAAAAATATTACTAATCGTCATATAAATTGTTATTTTTCACCTTAATATAGAGCTCCCTCGTTGTCATCGTGTTTTATCTCGTTGGTCCAGGTGCAACAGCAGGTAAATCACGCACACAAGGCCACGCTGCTCTTCAAGCGACACTATCGCGCACATAAACACAGGCACACGTATACATAAATATATAATCACTCATTCGGTGTGTGTTTGAACACACATGTATAGCAAGATATTTCCCGAACTACGGCATTTGTGATGTACTCCGATAGTTTTTATAGGACGTATTTATCGTTCACCGATCATCGTTTTTTCGGGCACACATCGTGAATTATTTTAAAAACGAATTATAAATTTCATTAATTTTTTGTTTACCAATCCTCTGTGTGATTATTAAAGATTTATGTTTATTTTTGTTTTTTTTTTGTTTTTCAAATGAAACAATCGATTGCGAGCTATTGACATTCCATTATTGCCGATTCGCTCGATCTTTTCATTCAAATTTACACTTCTCCGGAGTAAGGGAATCGGGGAATAAGCGGTTACGGGGAGAGTGAGAGAGAGAGAGAGAGAGAAAGGTAGAGCGACACGACAGCTCTTAGTCGTACTCGCGCACCAAGTCCACCTCGCAGCTGGACGAAACTCAACATCGACTTAGATTGTGCGCGCTCGCTGATCTCTCTCCTCCTCCTCCCCCTCCTCCTCCTACTTCTATCCCCTTAAACAATCTTACCAACCAATTTCAGGCTTGCCAAACTCAACGCGTCGCACGCCCGTCGCCACTGCTCTTTTCATCATGATCATAATCTTATAATAACAATAAACTCGAGCCGACTCACAACCGGTACGCAGAGACATCTGATGACTGGAAAAGACAGCAAGATTTCTCATGGTATCGAAGCGACTTGTGGTAAAACGTCGAAATATCGATCCGAACTCTACACGGAAACGGTTGATTCGATTTTTTCACACAAATTATCAGACAAAACAAAATTATCGGTTACTCAGTTTTTTTCTTCTCATCGAGCTTCAGTTTTTTATTCATTTTTCGTAATATTTTTTCATCCTTTTTTATTTTGTTATTTTTTTTAAGGATAATGGTGATGAAAATACTCGTGCGATGAGATTCTTGATAAATTTTGAAAATAATACGAGACCTCGTTTTCGTACTCCAATTTTTTCGGTTTTTCAATTCTTCATATTTCTCGTTGCCAAACATTTTATCTCATGGAGAAAATCTCGAAAATTCTGACGCTTTTACACCTTTCGGAGAAGACGAGCCGAGAAAACATTTCATCGCATCGCTCTGTGATGCCAATCTCCAAATCTCGTTCCAATTTTCTACGAACGATCGAAAGATTCGAAAATTTTGAGAAACGTCGTCGAGATTCGATAAATTTTGAATTTCTTATAAAAAATATTTACAAAGATGATCGGACAATTACGACGATTGTCATCGATTGCAAATTAATGAAACAAAGTCGGTTAATTTAAAAAAAAAATGGGACCGAACGACGTACGACGCTCGTAAATCCGATTGAAGGAAAAAGGCGAAAAATCAGTAGCGAGTAAACATTTTTTTTTTTTCTATTTTTATTATATATTTGTCTACACTACGATAATCGTACGTATATATATATACAAAGGACAGTCTACAAAAATGGCAAATTATATAGTGAAAACACGTCGATCAACAAATACGAGTATAAACGCAATAGAAGTATCTCAAGCGCGAGATTATGTACGAGTAGTGCTCCCACGAGAAAAAACAACGATCAAGAAAACATGAAACGATAATTAAAAAAGAAAAAAATAAGTAATTGGCGTTGCTGGCCAGGATTGATCAGATTTACGAATGATCTTTATAACTCACGTACACATTTATCCTTTCGAAAATTTATATAAAAACAAAAGAACGACTGGAAAAAAATGGCTTTTCTTATCTTAGTTTTCATATTTTCTAACGATACCGAGTATATAAGTCCATTTATGCATTTTCGGTTTCTCCTAATTCTATACCGTTTATATTTATATAATATTCATTCAATAATAATAATAATATATCTATATATTTATATATAATATAAGATTGTAGTCTCTTATCTATTTTCTTGTATATATACTTCGTCAAATCTTAATAATTCGCGTATACATAATATTTAAATATAAATCATGTAATTCATATACCTTTTCGTTTCAATATATTCGTACCAATAATATCTCGGATATATTTGTTCAATTTAATATTATAAATACGGTGATGCCTTAAAATATTATGTACTTTAATGTGGGGAGCAAAATAGGAACTGTGATCGCCTGCTGTACCAATATATATTTATAAAAAGTTAACTCTCGTTCTTCAATTAAAACGTGAATGGGCATCGAGATATTTGTAGCCACCGCAGCAGCAGCAGCAGCAGGAGTAGCAGCAGCACGTATATTCAAAGTGGTTACGAGAGTAAACTTCATGCGGTGGAAATTCGGGTACAAACAGGCCGCAAAAAGGCACCGAGCCCCGCAACACAACAGCTCCGAGATCTTAAACGATCGTTTTAAGCTATTCGTTTTTTGTTTAAATATTATTTTATTTATTTTTTATCGTTTCTATAGTTACATCAATCGTATTGAAAATGAAACGATGGCGTGATAAGTCTTGCCGGAATTTTCATAGTCGGCGGATGATTTATCGACTCTCTGCGAATTCGGACGGATGAATTGACCGTTTAACAGACAGTGCGTATATGAAACTTGGGGAAGATGAAAAATTTGAGGACCTTTGGCGTGGTCCTCAAATCGATGAAAACGACGCGCGCAATCGCCAAACTACCCCGCTTAAGCCTCCTGTGTTCTGACCCCCCCAGACCAATTCTCTATGCTCATTTCAACGCTGTCAAAACTTCGTCTCGATGCACACTGCTTCGTTGGCAGCGTGAACATTTTTTCTATATCGTTAAAAAAAAAAAAATTCTGGAGATCTTTCGTTACGAATACGAATTTTTTGGATTTTTGATTAGCACTTTTCGCTTGGGATCAGATTTAATTTGTTTGGAAACTCGTTGCTCTGTTCGGCTGCAGATTACTCTATCGGCGATCTTATTCGTTCCAATTCATTTTTCTATGTCCAGTCGATACTGGCCCGAGTCTTTTTATGCAGGAAGAAAATGATGTTCCTCGAACGATATTCAAATACCGAATGAATACTTTTTGACAATAATACAATTTTTCGATCGTAAGATCGACGATACGAATGTGAGTTCGTATCTTTTCATTGATTAATCGTTCTTTGCTGCGAATTAAATCCATGTTTTTTGACCTTGATACTCGAGAGATGATTTCGTTAATTATCTGAACGAAAAAAATCGAGTGACAATGACGTCAGGTCTTTTAGGAGTAAAATAATCGTTGTAACGAGTGAAAAATGGACATTTTGTCATTCGTATTGGACACCATAATATGTCAAAAGTTCGTTTTTAACTTGATCAAAATTTGTACAGTATAAACGAAATTCATCCGAATTCAACGAATCATTATTTCGTCAAGTTTTATCCTCTCCTCGCGTTCATAAATTACACAATCGACTAAAACACCCATCATTCATTTTTATTTTCTAATCAATCGAGTGAAACTTCATCTCGAGTGCATCAATCAACTATCAACAAATGAATAACTCTTAGCAATATTTATTTAATTAATCTACGAGCTCGTATACCTCGTAAATGGATTATTCGCTTTTTTTTTTGTTTTTCGTCTATTTTATTTGGAGTATACTTTTTCTCGTATTTGATCGTCATCGGTGACACGATTTGCCACCAAAGACGATAGTTCGTTATACAATTGCATGATATTTTCGAAAGCGTAACAAAAACAACAACAGCAACAACAACAACAACAAAAACGAACGAAAAATATGAAAAAAAATTATAAAAACTTACCGTTAATAGAGACAAATGAATAGCAAATAAAAGAGTGGATTTTGGGTGAAATGAAATAATGAAAAAATGAAAGAAACAAAAAAAAAAAACAAGTCAAAAACATATGGATCAATTTTCTAACGCATTTATTGTATATTCGTATTGGCAAGTTGAATGGCTTACATGTTTAAGAAATTAAAAAAAAAAAAAAAAACAAAACAAAACGAAAAAAAATGACAGAACGAAAAAAAAAATGAACGTAAGAAATAACGAGTAGTACGTGCGAGGGAAAACATTGCGAGAACGAAAAATAATAAAGAATTCAAAGAAGTAATGAAGCTGAGAGAGATGGAAAGAAATCACGAAATTATGATAAATAGGCTGTGTATGAATATTTACAAGATAAACACAAGAACAGAATTTCGAATACGAAAAAAAAAAAATAAAAAAATAAACGATTTCAAAGCGCGATTTATGAAAGAAAAAAGCACTTTTCTTTTTCGTTTTTTTCTTCATTCTACCGAGTCATGAAATCGAACAAATACAGAATGAGATTAAATCGCAATAGTAAAAATCGTACTCGTGTTAATATAATAATAATAATAATAATAATAATAATAATAATAATAATAATAATAATAATAATAATAATAATAATAATAATAATAATAATAATAATAATAATAATAATAATAATAATAATAATCGTTATAATGTACGAAATGACGTGTAAATTAAACGTAACGTAACAATTATTATGAAGCACCTTAAGTTAAGTAGTTGACCGTGAAAAAAAGTGGCCGATGTCGAGTCCAACGAATTTAATTTAAAAAAAAATTTGATTCCTCGCGTCTATTAACTGGAGCCTAATAATTTTCTTATTTATTTTATATCGTTTTTTTTTTTTATCTTTTTTTCTTTTATTCTCTTGTTATCAACACGAAATTGTGTTACACGTAGAAATTGCACGTTAAGTTACATCGCCGTAATACGCGAGTGAAGGATTAAAAAAGAAATAATAATAATTTAAGGTTTAAAAAAAATGGTGTGTATGCATTTTCATTCGTAGATGAGTTGTTAATTTTTTTCGATTAAAAAAAAAAAAAAAAAAAAAAAAAAAAACATATAACGAACAAAAAGACAATTGAAAGCACGATGACAATAAATTACGAACTAACGATTTCAATGCTTGTTATCATCTCTATTTTCGTTTCATTTATTCTAATCGCTATTACTAGTCAATTATCTAATATGTATAATGTTATTTATATATTTATATATATAACTATTGGTTATGACGCGTCCCTGATTATGTTCTCTGTAAATATCACGTAAGTTGGGGGGGGGGGGGGGTTTCTGGGAGGCTCTGTATTTTTTCTTCTTCGCTTTTTTTTTTGGGGATTATTATTTTCTTAATGCAGTATACACTATATACACGAATATGAGGATGTATCCAATGTATACGAATCCGTTTAATGCGCCCAAGAATTGAAATGTTTCATATTTCTTCGAGAATCATTCAAAAAATTTACTCGTCATTCTTCTTTACGTTTTATCGTTTTTTTTTTCTTTTTTTTTCTTTTTTAATTCGCGTACACTCTCACACATTTATTCACGTAAACTCGGCTTCACTCGATCACACTGTCATGTCAATTCTGGTAAAACAGTAACGATTGAAACGAAGATAACAAAAAAAAAGAAGGAAAATATTGAAATTCATGAATTTATGTTAATTTCTCTAGTTTTCTCCCTTTTTTTTTTCATATTACGAGCCTGACTCTGTCGCCCTCTCTCTTTCTCTCTCCGTGTAAGTACATTGTATTGCATTGACGATTTGGAATTTAGCACTGTCAAATAAATTCATTTTTGTTATCTTTGAATGTTTTCTCTTAACGAAACGGCTGAGCTCGTTGGCAGTGAGATTTGTTTGGAAAAAATGTTTATAACATTTGTCCTGAATTTGTTATTTCGATGAAACGTATTCTCGCGATCAGCCGTGACGCGTTCGTATGCGGGATGCGAATCTTAAAAGCTAAGTCAGTGGAAGAGTACATCTCGCTGTTAAATGATAGAATCGTATGTAAATATGTTTCGTTCAATGTACATTATTATGCGTGCGATTCGATCGGATAAGTTTTTTTTTTTTTTTTTCATTTTTCTTTTTTTTTTGTACATAAATTAACAAATCTCGGTTCTTTGTCGTTATTATTTGTTTTTATATCATCCGCTGGTATTTAAACATTTCACTTATTTCCGTTTTTCAACGCTCGTACACTTCGTTTGTGATCTCGTGTGATATTACATTAGTATCATTATTAATTATAACTCGATAATTATTTTTAAGTATTACGCAAAAAGACTGATATATCTGTAATATTTATATAATGGAGGTAGCTATGGTGATTCATCCTTCGTAACTTTTGTTCTCGGTTAAACGCATTTATTGTATTGTTTTTTTTATTCTTCATTCATTATTATTATTATTTTCTTTTGTTTTTCTTTATTTTTTATTATTATTAAAAAATAATCTCTCAATTGTTCGAAGAGTCGACTTGAAACCTTCGTTTCCATATTCTCGAGCATTTATTCCCAGTATTATTCGCACTGAACGACAAAGTTTATATCATTCATTGAAGAGCAAAAAAAAAACAAAAAGCATGCTAATCAATCGAACAGACGAGATAAAGATCGTCCGTTATCGACCAGAAAAAATATATATATATATATAATAAAAAGAAATTAAAAAAAAAAAAAAAGAAGAGAGAATAGTCATTAAATAAAACAAAAATAAAAACGTAAATGTCGAACAAATTTTCACATTTGTCGTAGTAGGTAAGAGTAGTTGCTATCAGTTATTTAAAATAGTATATATATCACGGCCTGCCTGCTTTCAGTTTTCCTGAGTTTGTTATTACATTTATCAATATTAGTGTATTTAAGATCGTGCCTATTCCCTTTTCTCTCTCTCTCTCTCTCTCTTTTTTTTTTTCTCACCCTTTTATCCTTTTTTATTCGTTTAAATAAGTACCTGAGTCAGCAGCCACGTTGACAATTCGTATTGAGATAACGAACGTCTGACAGTGGTGAGCGCTCGCACGATTCGTAACGTTAGAACTATTGCAATACTGTAGTTGGTTGTTTTGTTGTATAATAAAAATTGAAGTTTGACTATTGCGGACTATTATCAAGTTATTTATCTTTTTTGGGGGCTTAGGTACGAACGAGATTTATATTATAACGTCAGTTTTAAGGGAGAACGAGTTTCTTCGACTTGTCACATATTTTCTTATGTAAAAAATATATATATGTATGTATATATATATATATATATATATATATATATACATTTGATATATGGTTTATATCTGTTTGTGTATATATATATAATTGTTATATAGGAATATACATATTTATTTATTGGACTCTGTGTGTATACATATAGCTATATAAATACTGTATAGTATAAAACTATAATCGCATGAGAAGGGACGTCTTGACTCGAATCTCTGGTTTGTTTTGGGGTTAAGTGCGCGTTAAAACTCGTTCGACCCTTATTTTTCAAACTAGAGAAAATTTATTTTTATGTTTTTTTTTTTTTTTTGCTTCTCTTTTACTTTTTCTTTAGATCTCTCGTCATACCTGCCCCACGTCGTTGGTTGAACGGGGTGATACATGTGTGTACTGTTTCGATTGATGCAGCCATACACCGATTATAATGTGATCAATGAAAAAAAAAAAAAAAAAGAAAAAAAAAAAAACTCGGCGATACTTTTACATTTACAATTTACGTGTCTTCAATGGCGTGAATTTGCGTTTTTCATGGTTTTTCTTCTCTTTGACAGTAGATGAAAAAAAAAAAAAAATCATAACAGAAAAGACAGTCTGATCATCGAGTCAACAATTAGACAACACTATGGCACAAACGATCATTCTTTCGTGTTAATTTTTTTAAGCTATTGATCCGACTCATTTTCACTCTCATTCGCTCTCCTTTTCTTTGTTTTTTTTTTTTTTTTTTTTTCTACAACTTCTCCACTATTTAATTTCGACTCTGCGAAAGCGACGAGGCGACGAGCTTCTCTTTTCTCTCGTTCCTCAACCTTCGCATCCTTCTAAATAATCCGAATGGAAAATTTGTACTCTGAAAAATTTTCTTGTATTTCGACTATGTTTAATTTTGTTCATTTTCTTTTAATTTACTTACGTAGATTTTTCTCCGGATTATTTTTAAAAAAATTTGTTTTACTCCTATTTATTCGACCTCATTTTTTTCTTTTCTTTTTTTTTTCTTAAATTCTCTTGTTAGTTTTGTCTCGTTTCGATATCTATTATATGGTTATTAGAGAGCTTCAAGGCAAGAAGTGGTTTTGTATTTTGTTTGTTTGTTTGTACCGATAATAGACCTGGATTTTTAATGTTTCAAATGCCTCGATCGATCGCCATCCCCCTTCTTTCCTCTTTTCCTCGAATTATTTCTTCTCTTTCATCCTCAATTATTATTCTTCCTGTGTAATCTCGAATCCCCCTTTTTTTTTTTAACTCATTGTTTTTCTCTTATATCGCCCTCTCGTGCTGTGGACGCAATTCACTGATTCTATTAATTATCAATTTTAATCGTATACGCACTCGCCACACACATTCGTATAAATATGCGTGTGATTTTATTTTCGACCATGGGACACTCGTATACCGTTGTACGTACATATTTTTATCTTCTTCATCTTTAATCTCGTTATTCACATATGCTAATTCACAAGATTCGAAAAATAAAAAGCGGACAGAAATAGAAGGAAAAAGGAAAAAAAGGAGCGTTGACAAGATTTTTTCCAAGTCCGTCAAACAAATTACTATTTTTTTTTCTTTTTTTTTTTCTTTTTCTTTTAACGCTCTGAGAAACGAAATAATAACGAGTAAACACATCCACAGTCACGAGGATTGTTCGTGAAATTTTACCGAAAGTAAAACTCGCTCCATTCGCTTGCTTTGGTATTTGAACAATTTCAGTTTTTCTTCCCTTCAAATCTCTTTCGATGTCGAATCCATCGAAAAAGCCATTTGAATCAATGACGAGAGATAAATGTGGAAGAAAGAAATTTATCCTCCTGTTTTTTTTTTTTTTTTTTTAATTACACTAATTTTCGAAACGCTTTACTACCAGGGCAGGGCATGAAAACAAAATCGTATCGAATGGACCAGGCAAACGAATGAAGAAAACGTTCGCGAATCTGATTTGACGGTGTAAAATTTGTCGTTCACGAATTCGAATGAAATGAATAGAGAATTGATATTTCAAGAAATGAAAAGAAAAAAAAAAAAATATATATATATATATATACATAGACGTAGGGTAACGAGACAAAAAATCAAAATTCGCTACGCGACATACTTGTCAAGTATTGATACCAAAGTTTTGCTTAAACCTAACGTGTTAGTATACTTCAGAGTATTGTGTACAATAACGTATCCTACAATGTATAATCTAAACTACGATTTATCTTTTCACTCTACGAACCGTCTATTAATCTCGGCTCCGACCCTTCTTTGCGTCATCCATTCGTAAGTCAGAACAACAAAGTTATTTCCTTTCGATTTTTCTTCTATCAATCTTCGTACGATTTGGTTCGTTACGAATTTTATTTTCAAGTTCGATCGCCGCAAATGCAAACGTTTTTTTTCTCTGTCTCTTTAAGTCTACGAGTTAAACGTTATTGAATTTTCGCTCGCATATTATTAGTAGGAACCATTTCACAACAACGACGATGTCGTCAAGAACAAAAAAAAAATCAAAAAATAACGTTTCGCAGTTAGAATTATTGGTACTGTTGAAACACACAGTTGCGAAATTCAACTCTCGACGTTTTCATCGATTCTTTTTTTATCTTTCGGCAACTTCGAATTAGATTATTCTCGCGTGTGAAAAACAAAACGCGATTTTCTTTCTCTCTCTCTCTCTCTCTCTCTCTCTCTCTCTCTCTCTCTCTCTCTCTCTCTCTCTCTCTCTCTCTTTATCTATCTTTTTCTTTCACATTCATATGGCAAGAATATTCACGTTCGTAACCGTGTGAAAATTAAAATACGGTACGATACTCGACGAGAGAATTTCGTATTTCTTTTTTTTTCTTTCATTTTTTATATTCTGAAACTGGCACATGAAGAAAATCAAATTCTTTTTTTTTTTTTTTATACAAACAAACGTAAGAAGAAAAAATGAAATAAAGAGGTGAGAAGAAAAAGTGATTAGTCAGCAAGCGGTGAGTCAGTGAAAAATCGATAAACCACGAGGAAGAGGGGGAGGGGGGGGGGGGGCAAAGAAAGAAGACGAGGACAGGTTAAAACAATGAAAGAGTGAAAATTGGGGTCCTTAGGTAACCGAGAAAGCGTTAAGTCTTTCTGCATAACGATTTCATCGACATTTCATTTTTCATTGGAATTTTTCAACCTTACAATTTTGCCGAAACAAGCTTGTCAAGTTCACAACGCGAAAGACAAAAAAAAATGCTCTTTCCTTATTCAATTTTTCTTCCATTTTTCACTCTCTTCCCGCAAGCATTTTTTCCTACAAACAAAACGAACAAAAAAATCGTTCGTGACCGTTTGAAAAATGTCTCGTAAGATCGCCTACCGTTCACGCGTCTGTTGCGACCGCCACATTTTCACAAAATCTTTTAACGAACAATACCAAGTCCTAACTCTACGCGTATACGTATGATTTTTTTCCCCCTTTCTTTCCAGCCTTTCCTACGTTTTATTTTTTATTTATTTTTATCCTTTTGTTTCTTAATCGTCGTACGTACGTGTCTGCAGTATACCCAACTTCACTACAAATCTAGGCAATATATATTTTTCCTCAACATTCATATATAATAACATAATAATAATTAATAATATTAATAATAATATTCTCTTAGTCGCGAGTGCCCAAGAAGCGCCGTCAAATGTTCGAGAATTTTGAAGAAAAAAAGAAAATAAAAAAATTATAATTTTCGTTAATTGACAAACAATAATAACAAAAGCACGTCGCATCTTCACGCGTCGTGGCCGGATGCACTTGTTTTTATTTTTTATTTTATCTCTTTTTATTTGGGCGTTCTTTCGTCACTAAGTGCCACGGGAATCGAGCGATAGAAATCGATCCGAAAGAATAAAACCGTACAATTGTTTGACTTTGATCATTCCTGTCTTGGTTATTACATCATAGGACGGTCGTGATCACAAACACACGCATTTTCTCGCTCTCTCCCTCCCTCTCTACCTTCCTCTACGTTATTTGGGCTCCGATTTCTTTTGTCGTGACCTACCTAACTCTTCGGCCTTTTTTCCGTCTCTCCTTTACTTCCTTTTTCTCTCTCTCTCACTCTAGCTCTTTCTTCTTTTTTCTTTCTTTAGTTCGTTCTTCTTCTCACGTATCTCGTGATAATCATCAGCGTTTGCTCTCTTTGCTCTATCTATCTCTGATTTTTATTTCTTCATTATTTCCTATGATCTATCGTTCTATTATGTGCACTGAGGTAGTCGGATGGAATATATGTTTTATTTTTATCATTATTTCTTCCTTTTGTTTTCATCATTTTTGGGATATTGTATTTAAATATTTAAAAATCGTTGGTCGCAGCAGGAAATCGACGCTATTTTGGTGCTGGCAATTTTTTTTTTTTCATCGTAGATCATTTTTTGGCAAAATTATTATTGATGAAACTGAAATGAAAAAAAGCGTGACCATGTAATTGGATCGAACGACTTTTTTTTTCCACAAATTCGGCTGAATACGAAATGTTTGAAAAAAAAAAAAAAAAAAAAAAACTAAAAAATTCAATAGTTTCTGTGACTCGAATAGCGTCAGTTTCCGGTTGCTCTCTTTGCAATGGTACTGAATAATCTTGGGGGCTGTTTGTTCTTTTTCATGTTCCGTGGCAATCAATCCCACGGAAGAGAATAGAGGAGATCATTCCTCCTCATAAAGCTGTAACAACAATAAACGTCACTGACGAGCTCTGTATCTGTATGTTACTTTTGAAACTGTCTATAAAAAAAAAAAGAAAAAAAAAATGCAAAAAAAAAAAAAGTGTTTCTCTATTTGAAAAATATAGTTATTATCTGAGGTAGTGGATGGATTTATTATTATTTGTTATTTTTTTTTTCTTCTCGTTTATCGTCTTCGGCTATTTCTTCGTTGATATCAATCTATCTCTTTCTCTCTTTCTCTTGTTTCTTTCACTGAGCCGATGGATAATAATTCTTATCACTCGGCCTTGAGAGCTTCGGGTTCTTCGTTTTCGCTGAAATCGTCGTCCTCACCGGCTGAGAATTCGCCGTCGTCGTCTTCCTTGACGTTGTTAACGGTCGTGTTGTTAGAGCTGTGTCGTTCCTGTTTCTCGTAACGATCTTCATCGACGACGCTTCCTCGGCCCTCGTCACGACCGATAATAGCGCAGTCGTCGATACCACGACTGCCGAATTTGTCGATAGCGTTAACATGGGCCATTTTTGCGTGTGCATGAGCAGCGGCATAAACGGCCGCTTGTTCTCGCGTCATAGCCGAATTGTCAGCGATAAATTGTAAATAAGTTTCGATCAACGCTGACGATCGTAAATCTGGTGGAAAACCGGCGGCTTGATGCAACTGTCCGCTATTGGAGTCACGATTACTCGAATGCATTATCGACTCCATCGATTTAGCTGCTATCGCGTTTGCCGTTGATTTATTACCACCAACACTGGAATTGTTGTACTGTTGTGATATTTTCGTGATAACGGTATTGTTGTTCGGCGTTGGCGAGCCATACCTTAGACTAAGCGGTAAAGTAAGGTCCTCAGGATCGTCACCGCCGCAGATTGAGCTTCCTGCTTCGGATGGTGCACCGCCCCGCGGTATTTCCAGTCTCATGTCGTTCCTGCGTGGTCCCGTTGGACTCGCTCGTGCTCTCAATTCGGCAGGACTCACCTTAACACCCGCTTTCGCCAATAGCCGAGACGCCAATTCCGGATCGAATGCACTTGGCATTGGCAAAACAGGCAAATCCTTCGTGCTTATACCACGATGCTGACGGGACATGTGTGAGTGCAAAGAATTTCGTGATTTTGCTACTGTACCGCAAAGTACGCAACGGTAACCTGGACAAATCGTGTGTTTGTCCTCGAGATGCGTTCGCAGCGTGTGCGCCGAACGATAGATCTTTCCGCATTGGGGACAGGGACGAGGATCCGTCGCACGTACGCGCATCTCCAGTCCGCGACGTGCCACTGAAATTCAAACAATAATCGATTCGTTAATACATTTTCATTCGTATATAAATGCCTGGGGGGAATCATGAAAACAATCGACTGCTGAGTGAGCAGAGGAGAATCATTCGGAATCTACAGAAAATTCATCATTTTAGGCAATCCAGACATGGGCTGGGCACAAAAGTAGCAGAAGCATCATTTCATCCATTGATATCAGGATTTCTTTGTGTGCCTCATCGACATCTACTGATCGTAGTACGTTTACACGTATTTCAGACAAATTATGAAACTTCTCGATTTTGATCACGAGACTGATTGAAACTGCAAGAATAAAAGATTTCCAAGAGAAGTGGAAAGTTTTGAAGAGATGGAAAAGCGAGATTTCTGGAGCTGGATCATGGAAGAAGTTTAGAGAGGAACAGGATTTTTCGAAGAATCGACGAATAATTATGAGCACAGCTCGTCTCTTTTCACTGAATACCTTTTTTTTTTTATTGTACAAAGCGTTACTTAAATAGTAGTACCTCATCTCATGTATCATCATATAATATATATATATATATATTTATATAACGTAGACTAACGTCTTTCTAAAATAGTGGTTACGATACCTCTATACACCGTTCGTCGAGCGACCCGTCGATCGCAAGAATGACACAATTTATTATCCATTATGCAGAAAATAACAAGATAAAAAACAATGGAACAAAGGTAAAACGATGTTCAATTGGTTCACGTGATCAAAATAAAATTTCTTATATTGTCGTTTCCAAACTATCACGAAAATATTACATAGGGACTAGCATATGCCACTGGTGCGACCAACGTTTCGTTTACATATTAATTATCATTTTATTTACATATACATATATGTATATATAATATATATCATATATATATTTATACATATAATGCTTTTATATATTTTTTATTTTTCGGGCCTCCTTCTCTTTCTCAATCTCCCTCTCGTTCTCTCATCTTCATTCTCCTATTAAACACGCACGCTCTTGAATCGCACACTTTTTTTTTCAATTTTTTTATTCTGCTTTGCTTCATTAAACTCTTTCGTTCATTTCCTTTTACCCGAACAACGTAAAAACTCAAGTTTGTAGAAAAATAAGGCTTAGGCGCTTTCTGCCGTGGGTTACAATCGTTCGAATGTATCGTCATACTCATTTCTATTTGTTTTTTTATCGTTATTTATTCGCAATATATAAATATATATATGTATATATTGCGCATATGAATATATACATACGGGAAGCAAACGTTACAGTCACTCGAGCAGACTGAAGAAGTCACGACTCTCGACTGTCAATTGATTCTGAAACTTCGTACTGATTGCGAAAAAAAAAAACAAAAAATCTTTTAGGGTATCTGAAATTTATTGTAATTACCGAACGTACGTCTGATAAAAAAAAATAAAAGAGAACAATATTTATTGATGCTAAACAAAAACTCTTGGGGAAGAAAATAAATAAAGCTGCTACTACGAATCACGCAACTCGTCGGACTTCTTCGTCCTCTATATGCTCTTCTCTAAAAAAATTTCTTAAACACTACGTATTCTTCATTCATTTAATCGTAAGGCTGGCTTACTCAGCTTGGAGGAACATTGTTTCTTTACTTATCGAAAATAAAAATAAAAATAAAAACTTGTTTATCTAACCAACGGTCAAGCCTGTCGTTCAATTTTCTTCTTCGATAATTCATCCTTTTCATCGATTTTTTTTAGTCTCTGTTGACCGTTAAACGGATTACTTTTATCGCTGATCTACGCGTGATCTATGATCCCGTATCAATCGATCGTGATGTTGTCACCGCCTGTTTTCTTTGTTTTGTTTTTTTTTTTGCGAATCTAATGGAAATACTGCTTGCATGTATTTTATACAAAAATCGACAATTGTTTATATAGAATATTTATGTAATAATTATAACCTCACTCTCTGTTTCTTATTTTTATATACTCTTCGGCATATCTACACGTGTGCGTTTGCCGCCGGAAGGCTGTTTTTTTTTTCTCTTCGTTTAGATTCATACAATAATTTGGTGGTGGCCATTGTTGGAAACGCGAAAAACGGTTAACAGTCTGGATTACGAAAAATTTTAGGTACCCTTTCGATAGCCAAAGTTTCTGATTAATCGACCGTGCTCTGATCTCTTGTTCGTGGACATGATTCCTCATAAAACCTTAATGGAAGAAGCTATTTGAACACCCAACGATCTGCCGAATCATCAATTCTGTAGGAAAACGTCATAATCGTCGGTAGACTACTTGACCTCTCACCTCTCGTGCTCTCTATCTCACCATCCACAGCAAAGATTCCATCGGGACCCAGAAGAATCTCTTTGATTTACTCCTAATTGATATACTCCGTCGTTGATTTGATTGAAAACAAAAAACAAAAAAAAAAACAAACGAGATAAAGATTTGATGGATAGAAAACGACAGAAGCGAACGGATCATCGGGCTTCAAACGTACGTCCACCTCAGAGTCTTGATCTGTTCCCACTGGAGCGGATGCTTCAGCCTCATATGATTCCTAACGCTGTTGGGATGTGAAAAACTTTTGGCGCAATCAACGACAGGACAAGTGGGTGAATCGCGAGGATAATGATGGTCCAAATGTGCCCTCATCGCTGATATGTCGTGAAGAGTACGACAGCAAAGTGGACAGTTGTAACCGTGTTGACGATGATGCTCACGAAGCATTCTTTGCTGACGAAAGTCCGGGGGTGTTCTCGAATATTTACCGCTGGTGATACCAGTGCTCGAAATACTCGTAGATGATCTTCCGGTGATCGTTGTTTCGACACGGTCCTCATCTTTGATCTGGTGCAATTGTCGCAACTGTAACTGATGCTGACGTTCCTCGTCTTTAATCTGTTGCTCCAATTGTTCCTGTCGTTGTTGTTGTTGCTGTTGTTGTTGTTGCAATTGGAACTGGCGATGAAGCTGTTGGTGGTGGCTGTGGTGGTAGGCCCCGCCCTCTCCGTCATCGAGCCCGTGATCTGCAACCACCACCAGACCAACGTTACCACCAGCCACCACCCGCACATCCAATCTCATCAACAACTTTTCTCTCGATTCTCAATCCCTCGATACTCTTTTTTCTTATTACGTGCTCTGTTCTTTTTTTTTTTTTTTTTTTTAACGCGTGCGTATAGGTGCTAGACATGTGTGAAAGAGAATGACGGTGATGTTGACGTGGATGACGATGGCGATGAGCAAAAGCAGCGAGCTTCGTGATATCGATTTCTATTCAAATCACTACAATCGACTCTGAGTCTTCTCTTTATTTTGGGGAAGGGTGGAAAGCTCGTGAGTAATATTATTGTTCTGCGTCACGGTAGATATTTCATAATTGTCGGATGACACTGCGAAAGGTGTTTTCCAGAGACTTTTTGTGGTTCAAAACCTCGCTGAATCCCGGTTGAATTTTACAAACTGTAAATGAATTTTTGTTTCCGTGAAAACGAGCTGGTTACAAAATAATCATCTGACAATTCAGGAAGTCGAATCTCCATTGGATGGTGACAAACACACCGACTAAAAACTTCCTCCAAATCATCCAAATTCCGGATTTGAGGATAGCAGGCATCGAACTAATACGAATGGGTAGTAACACGACTGGTTACTGATACGCTTGGAACTAGGTACGAGCTCCATTAACCATTTCGCAGTTTCCCTACCTAGATCGATAGCAATGAATCAGCGAGCGTATGTCTTTTCTCACAAGTTCATTCCGTGAGGACTAAATTAACAACTTCCCCTACCTTTCATCAAAGATTTTCCGTCTATTCATTGCGGAATTATGAGGTTTGTTGATTCGCTCCAATCATGACGTACTTAAAATAGGTTACAGATTCTCCTGGTCATCATTGGTCCTGCAATAATCCCTAAACTCTATCAAGGAGCCCTAAGCCCTAATTGCACATGCTCCATTGGACACCTCCTCGGGGGACTATTTGTAACCTGATAAAATGTTCGTTTTCTGGAAAGCTTTGAAACCAGCATGAAGAAGGATAATTCTTCATGGTAACGACTGCTGATGCTGATGATTCGGATTGTTGAGACTCGGACGTTGATGAATTCCGTGAGCCTGTAGCTGATGATTGATAAGATAGTGCTTGGTCTTGCAGCGTTTTCCGCACACGTTGCACTGTGGCCACGTGTCAGGCGGTGGCCAATTCGAATGTACGTTTTTCACATGCTGACGAAGATTGCTCGGTGAGGAGTAACTACGACCGCAGTAACGGCACAAGGGTCGGGGATCCTCGTGTCTCAGGGCCGTGTACAAACGAGCGAAATTCTCCACAGCCTGTGCCTGACTCTCGCTCGAGCTCGTTCCTCCCAATGAAGTCACCAATGCGTTATCCTCCCTCTTCGGCATCACCGATCCTACAACCAGGACGTGCCCGTCAGTGGATTCTAACGACTCGTCCTCGCTCTCTCTCTCTCTCTTTCTCACTCACTCACTCGCTCTCTTTTACCGTCTCTCTCACACTTTCATACGAAGCTATTGTTCATACTAAAACTCTCGCGCATACACATTCTCCCTTTTCTCCCATCTGCATCGTCACCATATTTTATCTACGAGAGACAAAATAGCCATTCACATCCTTCCCTCAGCTCACACCCCCTCATTGTCAAATTCTGACCTTGAAGAGGTCCAACAATGAAAGAAAATTGATATGAAATTTCTTTTTTCGACAAACTTCGTTAGGCTCGAGGTGTTTCTCAATCTTTGTTATTTCCACTTTCGGTTTAATTCGGAAAGAAGTTTGAAGCGATTGGAAATAGTATGTTTTCTGGTGGCAATCATTTTTTTTCACTTCTTGAAATATTTGACTCGACATGTGATCGTTTTACATCGTTCACATTTTTCTTATCGCGCTCTCGTAGTTTAAAGCACAAACGTGAGCGTACTTTTGAACTTTCGAGAGGGATGAGAAAAACGCGACGCGAATGATATTTATATGTAGATATGTAAATACGTGAATAAAAAAAAAAAATAAAAAAAGAACAAAAACAGGAAAGAGGGGGAGCGAGAAACGTGTTCTCCAATCGTTCACACGCAATTCATCCGGATTTTCACGAACAATCATTCGTACACACACCCACGCAAACTACTCTCGTACTCTCAAGGCATGCCCAGTTGTAGGATGGTGTCTTTTTGTTGGTGATTGCCAGACGATTCGTTTATCATTTTATTATTATTATTTTTTTCTACGTTTTTACACTTTCTCAATGGCATTGTATTTACTTTGCAGCGAGAGAAGCATCGTTGATTTTTTATACACTCGTATTAGTTTCATTCGAATTATTCCTACGTTATTAATTACTTCCGGAATGAAGGTTTTTCTGGGGCTACTGTGAAAATCTAATGGCTCCATTTTCAGTTGTTTCATCCATATTTACAAATTATTCAAAACCAAACAAGCCTGAATAAGTTGCAAAATTGACGAAGGGCGGACCAGTAAATTTCAGTTCGTTGGAACGAATGTCATTATGATAAAATGGATGTTGGCACTGAGTTAATAATTCTTTTTTCAATGAAAAAAAAAAAACGACATTTGTTTAAATAATCAAATCATAAATTCTGGTCGAAGTGAGATATTTTTTCTTGACGCTCGAGAAAATCGGTCTTTAAGAAGAGATTTTATCGGAGATCCAACTCGAAAAAGGTAAAACAAAAAGAATTAGGACAATCGTTCATACTTTCTCACTTTTTCGCACCCTTTTATCCCAAAGTCTCGGAAACCCCGTTCGAGCAATCGACGAGAAGATGAACGGAGGGGAAGAATATAAGTAAGCCGGATGAAGGGTGTGTCTTGCATGCGAGAGGAAGACAAGACGAAGCGGGAGAGAGAGAGAGAGAGAGAAATAGACCGAGAAGGTAGGAGTGAGAGGGTGATAAATTGAGAGAAGTGGGAGGTTGACCAGAGAGTGAGAAGGACTGTGATAGTGTGGAGAAACCTACGTAAGAACCCTCGTATTGATCCACCCTGTACTACGCCTCGTTGCGACTATCTTTCCTACGAATCTGTAACACCAAAAGCTTTTTCTTTCTCTCTCGTACACTTTCTACCCTCGTTGCGGTAAACCACAGAGAATTCGTCCATTTCCCATTTCCTTACACCTTCGAAGCTCAGTTACGCAATTCGAGAGAGTTACCCCGCTATTTCAACGACGAAACAAAACAAAACAAAAACAATGAGGAGTGAAAAAGAGAGATGAAGAAAAGAAAAACAAAACTGCTGAACTTTTAAAAACATTTATTTAAATGAAAAAAAAAAAAAAAAGAGAGAAATTATAATAATTCACAGCCTCGACGACGTTTGAATTATTTTTCACAAGTTTATCCTGCATTTCCTACCAAACTTTTGTTTGTCTTATAAAGTTGGACGTAAAAAAGCCAGAGAAAATTGGCTTTTTTACCTTGAGCTCTACAAAAAGATATATTCAACCGGTACGATCGAGATTGTGGAGGTGCCTGAAGGAAAGCCATGGAAGGGAAGTTGGAGATAAAGAAAAGGAAAAAAAGAAACGAAGCGAATCGAAAGACCAGGCTGATTTATGGTCGAAGGTAGAAAACATCGAAGCCAATCTATCGGAATTACTCGATCCCATGTGTATGCCCTGAATTCTTTTTCTGCCTCTCTCTCTCTCTCTCTCTCTTTCTCTCTCTCCCTTTTTTCTTTCTCGTTGTTTGATAAATGTATGGACTTTAGCAAGCGAGCCTCTGATGACCAAACTGTGACTACAATCCACGTACGCGATTCGAATCTTTTGGTCACTTTGGGATCAAGAGGAAAATCCATCATTCGGCTCCGATCGTGTTGCATATCAAGCAAAAAAAAAAAGTACTGAACTGTAATAAATTTTATTCACCTTCATTCCAACGAATTCAAATCAACTTGTTTCAGTTGAAAACGTTTCTTTTTGTTTTTTTTTTTCGTTTGAAAACTGAAGTCATCCAATAAATTTCATCAATTTATCATGATTTTGAAGTGTTCAAGAATCGTTTGATTTTCATAAAGTTCACTCGAAGGGACAAAACTGTTTTGAGACAGTTCTGAATGACAAAAGAGTAATCGATGGCATTATTTACTTCGCGGAATATTTTATAACCGTCTAATAATTTTAGCTCAGTCAGTTCGGTTGAAGTTAAATTGGTTACGAACAACGGAAATTATTCGAGCGGGAGGATCGTCTCTGTTCGCGACAGGGTTGTCTGCATACGACACGCGAAAGATGAAGGGGCATGAAGGACTGAGACGCGGTAAGAATTTTTAAAAAATCGATTTTTTTTACATTTTCTTGAAGTCTGGTGTTTCGAAAATATTCCCTGAAAATTTCAAGTCAATCCGATGAATAATTTCCGGGATATCCTACAATTAGTGAAGGGGCGTCGGGTCCCCATGGCAGGTACCGGATGGTAGCTGCAAGCAACTGGTTTCGACCCCCATTATTATATTCTATAAATAGTCTTGTTCCTAACTGAAAATTTTCGTTCAGACATCAGTATATTTGTGGCAGTCGAACGGAGTATTCGATACTTGTGCATTTATATAAAAACTTGTTCGATTATTCAATCATGAATCGTAGCAAACGTGAAAAGAAAAAATATCTCAATCTGAGCTGGGATTTAAATTGTCGTATCATGTGACGGTTGTGTAAACGATAACATTCCTTCGTGTTCTTTTATAGGACATTTCTATGAAATAAATTGACGATTCATATTTGTAATGAGACTTCTAGAAATGGGATATAAAGGAATGCGAAAATTTTGTGGTCTAATGGACATGCCACAATTTATAGACAAGCGTACTATCACAATATTGTTGAAACAAATATCAGATGGTAGTAAAACGGTCGCAGAATTGTTGCTTCAAAGAGCTGTGGATGAAGAAAAAGAAGAAACATCAAAAGCTGAAAATAAGGAAAGGAATGAATTGAATTTGAAGAGGTCGACGCAATTGTGGAAATTTTTAAGCAGTCAGAAGCAAAATATGGAGTTTAATATATAAACTGTATTGAAAATGGTGACTCCAAAACTTATTTTGGACTTTTCAAAGCTTATCCTCACGAGAGAATACTGTCATAAATTAGAAGGAGTGCATAGGGGAGTCGATTACGCACATTGAAAACCAAGCACGGTGGTCTTGGAGGTAAGGGTAAATTAATGGGAAATGGCATAGCCATACGCGTCGGCATTGCGATTCACTGGAAAATATGAAAACCGCGATATGGGCAACGATTTATGACTATAGCTCAAGTGATGAAAACCCATTCATTCAAATGATGAAAACCCATTCATTTTTGTTGTGAATTTATATATATTTTTTGTTTCAACAATAAACAGGATTTTGATAAACGATTTTTTGGTCGAAAATCGAAAGTTATCTGCTAATGATTTTATTTTTGGTTTTTTGATTTCAGATGATCAGTAAAATTTTATGATCACCGCTTTGATATTTTTTTTTGTTTGAAAATTTGTACAAGTTGAGTTGAAATACATATAAAATAAAAAGTCCGTGTAACCATTTTTGTAAAACAAATTACAATAAAAAAAAATTATCGAAAATGCTCGTTTTTTTTCACGCCTCTGACTGCATATCTCAGCCCTGAAGAGAAGAAGCGAGGGAGTGGAATCTGAAAGGGTTCCTTGAAGGGGTATGTATCCATGTGCAAGGATAAAGAGAGTCAATATTGAAAGACTAAGAACGAATGGGCTTGCTGAGGAAAGAGTGATACACGATTCGGGCCAAGTTGGATGAACCGAAGAATATCCGGAGAGGAGTAGGAAGAGAGTGAGAGAGAATTCCGGCAGCGAAGGGGCAAAGGAAAGAGAGAACAGAGACTCGATAGAGGACCAGGGGTGATATTGCGCCAGTCCATTAGCGGCATCGCCACGATAAATTGGGTTGCACGATAAGAGAGACAGAGAGAAAGAGAGAGAGAGAGAGAGAGAGTCGGACGACCTGATTGGCCGAAGGAAATTAGAGAATCGATCGAACGTTTTAGTTAGTCGAGTTGCTGCTTCACCGTGAACCCCACTTACACAACCTTCGAATCCAGGTCTTGCACAAAATGACGAAGGATTCCCGGTCGCCTCTATATTCATCAGAATCGCTTGAAAATGAAGTTTAAAGTGAAAAAAAGGAAAACGTGCTTTTAAAATAGTTCACGGGCTATAAATTCGATTTGATATTTCGAGGAATTAATATTCTGATAATTCCCGAAATAAGAAATAAATTTACGAAAAATAGGAAAGTCGAGTTATTCATGTTCGTGGCTCTGGGGAAAAGAGGAATTTATCCTTTTCGGTACTCTCTCGGCGTCGATGTCACGTGCTATTCATCCGAGGAACCTCGTTCGCCGTGATTTTAAGCCTCAAACGTTGAAAGTAATTTTCTATACGTCAGTCACACGGACCAAACGTTTTCCTGTTTGCTGTTTTCCTGCGAAACAATGCTTTTGAACGAAGGTTAAGTGAATTTAATTCAAAATTGAATCTTTTCATTTTCCCCATTATTTCGTCTTCTTATATTTCAACAAATGAACAAGATTGAAGAAGGAGAGAAAGTAAGAGAGAGAGAGAGAGAGAAAACAGTTGAACTTTTTCTTCAGCAACATAGATTCACTACTACTTTTCTGTACGATTTTGAGTCCTTGGGGATGGTGAATTGAAAAAGCGTGTTACGGTTCTCCACTCGATCCTCCCTAGACTCGCTCCTTTTTTTTTCCTCTTCTTTTCTACACCCTTCTTGGGATAGAAAATGAAGCTCGTGGGCGTTGTAAAGAAAAAGCTCTACGGTTATCTAGTCCCGCACGTATTGGTATACCTGTATGCATCCGTACAGACAATCTGGAGCGAGAATCGAGGGAAGAAAATGAGACAGAACGAGAGGTGCGGTTTACGAAACGTTGGGGGGATCGAGTTTGGAGAAAAATCGAGGGTGAATCGACGTAGTTAGGATGACTCGAGGTTGGTGCGAGCTTTATGTACTTTGGAGTATATAGGTGCCTCGAGGAAATGGCCACGAGGGCGAATAGAGCGAGAGAGAAAGAGAGAGAAGATGAAGAGAGGTTGGAGGATTGGTGTGTTGGCCACCCGGTGATGAGAAGGGTGTGGGCGGCGTCGAATTGTGGCCGTGTGAGGAGCCAAGTGCCGCGCGGCTTTCTCCCGCAGATCAATGCGGACATGTGCGGGAAATTGCACAAGAGAATCGATCGCAACCCACCCAGAACCCTCGAAGGTTCTCTTCTCTCGCCCACAACATGTTCCATTACGTTTTCCCTCTTTCTCTTCTCTATATTTTCTCTTTTTTTTATCCATAGGACATGCAGCTTCCTCCACTTTTTATATCTCTGAATTTTCCTCTCGCCTCAGTATGCGAATCGCCCTATTTTTTTCTCTCCGAACCCTCTTTTCGGAGAGCAACAAGACCCAATTTTCTACACTTGAGAAATAGTTAGTTTTTTTCCTCATGCCAAATACTCCCACTAAAAATTTCTATCCAACTATTCTCGTACCGTTATTCGATGCATATGATGTACGAAATTATGCTAATTTACGAACGAGACAACTCGCATTGCAGTTGTTTTAAATTCAGAACAGAAATCTCATTTGTTCTCATTCCTTCTGGTCGTTTTTCTTTCGGTCTTTCATATCTAAACGTCACTTGTCTCTAACTCACTGTGCCCCCTGTGCCTTGTTTCCTTTTTATTTCCAACCCCGATCATTTGTCAAACATGGGGGATGCAAAGAATGATGCTCGACTGCCCTGTTTCCTCCTCTATCTGTAAAAGTCAACCTGACTCAAGTTCATTTCATTTTTTACAGTATTTTTTGTTGTTCATTTACGATAAACGTACAAAGTAGCATCGAACATGGGATTTTTGTGACAAATTATTATTTTAACGGGCAGAGCTTTCGAGCGTACGTTCACCGCTCGAATATTTCGTTCGATGCATCGAAAGTGTTGGATCTCATTGAAAACAACATTCTGCATCGTTACAAAAATAATTTGATTCACGGTCGAGTTGATTCGAAACGTTTGGCGCTCGCGCACCGCAAAAACTTGTACAAACTTTTTAAATACGAAATGTAAAGAACTGAAATTTGGATTTACGAAGATAAGCGCGTCAGTCCTGAAGGGACGCGAGGCACACGAGCACGAACAGTATAAAATCAGGTCATTCTTCGTTTCGGTCGAACGAGAAGGGTGACAAGTTCTGTGAAATTGATGGAAAGGCTTCTCGGACATGGGGCGGGGGGAGGGGGGGGGGGGGGGAGGGTACGAGAAGAAGGGAAAAAAGTAAGGGAGGTGGAGATGAAAAGATATGAAAAAGGGAATGTGCCATTTTGGTTGGGAGAGTAGAGAAGGAGAAAAGGGAATCGAGAAGGTCGTTGAATTTGGAAAAAATCCCAAAGGAACATCGAGAAAGACGTCATGAAGAATTCACTGACTGAAGGAACTCGGTCGTTAAAAATATCTATTTATATACGTGACGATTGACGGATAAGGGAGGAAAAAAGACGCAATTATTTTGGTCATTTTTATCGTAACTGTTGCGGGTATTTTTTTTCGCTCGAACGATTGATGGAAATACAGAAATGGTGCTGTAGCTGTAGAGAAAAAGTAAAAAGGGTGCTTTTTTGAAAGAGAGACACGAGTGATCGTGAGAAAGAAAAAAAGAAAATAAGCGAGCGATATAAGGGAGCAAAAGGGAAGGCGTAAAAGCTCTCTCGCTGGAAGGTAAAACCCGTAACATTGCCATCCGGCAACTTGCCCATTTCCCACACCCCTTTTTTCACCTCCCAACGAATCCCTATCTCGGCACTCGCCTACACTCTCGAAATTCAATCAAACTTGCAAAGCTTTCGTAACGATGATATATACTCTTGGCGAGACGCTCCGAGAGCTCACTACGAAAGTGACAACGTTTTTTTCTTCTTCTATCCTGTATTTTTCATCGCATCGACGTGTTTACGCTGCACGAATCGATGGCCATTGACCTTGCACAGCGGGATAGCAATTCCCGTCAAACAAAAGTCTCTTTACATTTATTTACAGAAAAAAAAAAAAAAAAATTCAATTTCACACGAAAGACTTGTTTGTTCCACCGTAACAATGGCCGTTCTCTTTATTTCGAACATCAAATTGTTTTATGAATTTCAGAAGTCACAATAGCATCGGGAGAGTACGGAATTGCAGGAGAAAATTGCATTTGTGTTCTTCCTGCTTGTTTGTCCTTTCGTTTGGTTATTTCTTGAAAAAAGAAGAAAAAAAAAAAACTAAAAAATGCCAATACCATTGGCAATTTTTTAGCCCAAGGAGGCTCGAAAAATTTCAAGAGGATCAATTGCATCCCTGAACGAAAAGTTGCTCGAGCAATATCAACGTTCGAGGGCGTTTTGCAAAGGGCGCAAAGAGAGGGTTTGAACTTGAACGAAATAAGGGCTGCCTCCGAGCGCCTTCTGTCTATCCCGATGGAATTGACGCGCGTGTGTGCTGCTCCGGACGATTCATTTGGAGGCAAAACGCGTGTCCGATCGACCAGTAGCGTTAAGAAAAACCTGAAAGAGAGATAGCACCGACCGAGAGAAAAGAGGGTTCTTTTTCGGAAGCTTCGTCGAGTTTCATCCCTTATGTCTGGTCACGTTTTTAATATAAGGTAACCCTCCTGTTCTTTCTTCACCGTTCTCACTCATGTATGAAGTAGGGGCTCTCGGAGATATGCGTGTTTGCGTTGCTGCGTCCCGTGCGAGTAACACCCCATGTACATTCTGAGGCAACGCTTAATCAATCTTTTTTTTTCTTTCTTGGCAACAAGACAAGTGCGAGGGGTGCGAGAGTATCACGAGCCATCGAAAAAGTAGCCAGCGAGAGTAAAAGGACGTGGTGCGTTAACGTTTGATCCGGTGCATTTTTAAAATACCCACATTTATCGTGACATCAGAGATAAATCGAGTTGGAAAACTCTTCGGGAAATCTTCACGTGTTGAGAAGCATCGTATCAAACTCAATTTTGAGGGTAGAAAAGGGCGAATGGATGGAAAAAAAAAAAAAATTCTTTTTTTTTTCGTTGAATTCACTAAATGTACTTGACAACAACAATTTATCGGTTAGAAGAATGGAAAATGATGGAAAAACGTGTGAAATTCTATATTCGAAGCAAGAGACCCGAACAAAGTTGATTTCAATGCTGCAGAGTTGTTTTTTAGCCGTTCGAAATGTTCGGATTGACCTCCGGATGGAATATGAATTGTGGAAGATAAAAATAATCTTGGAATGGTTTTGTACAGCGTAAAATTCTCGTTTTACCCCTTCGCCGATCGGTCTCCAGGCCTCGGTTCTCTGTCTCTTTCGTTTTAGGTCGTTAATCGAGTGGGGTGAATTTCCTGGTGAGACAGGGATGGATAAAGAGAGAGGGGGGTCGGAGCGAGCGGCTGGAAATCGTAGGGAACGTCACGGTCATTAGGAAAAAAAGGAGGATGGAGTGCTGGGAGATCCGGCAAGGATAAGGGTTCGGCTGAAGAGACTATCGAAGCATTGCTCAATCGAGAAAGAGGCAGAGAGAAGCTACGATCGATATAGCCGGATAAAAGAATAAATTGGAAAAGAATGACGATAAGAATAATGGATCCGAGAGCCGGAGAATCGGCTGTGTAAAAGTCGAAGAGCGACGCTGGAATACAAACTATTAGAAGCCCAAAAAGGCAAAGAAAATTTCATTCTGATACCGTTTCGACGAATTCATTAATGTTGAAATCTCATCAACTTATCTCAGATAAATCGATGCTTTGCTATCACAAATGAGAAATAAACTTTTTCCATCGTTTCTTGCGAATTGAAAATCACTTGTAAATTCTTAATACAGCTTCGATCAATTTATTTTTCACGTATTTTCACGAATAAATCATGAAAAAATGCAGCTCGAAGGTCGCCAGAGATACAAGTTGAGCCAGAAACATTCCTAGTCGCTCTTATCTCTCCTGAAGCTCCGCTAAGTTCGAAAACCACAAAAAATGAAGACGGAGATCTCTAGCAGTAGCCTGCTCACGTTTTATTTTTCCATCTTTCTTCCTCCCGGCAATGAGCAAGCGCAAAAACAAGTATTCCACAAGTTCACATAAGCAACGTTCGAGCGACCAATGTTCAACACCGTTTTTTTCGTTCCCCCCTCTAATCTCGAATCCACATTTCCGATTTTCCCTCCGTTCCGCCAACGTATGTCCGCTTTCTACTCCTCTCAACGTCACCCAAATACTGTTAAACCCAAAATGGATGAGGAAGAAAAAGCAAACTGGACAGAGCCAGAAATAGAGATGCGAATCAGTGGAGGAGCCGAGAGAAGAGGCGAAAACGAGAAGAACCCAAAGCAAACCTTATCGAGATCGAATCCCCGGTGATGGATGACCCTAATCCGCGATCCTAGTTGCTTTCTATCCCTGAAGAAACTAAACAATCCCTCACTGCAAGTCCGAACGAACATCCATCGAAAACATTCCGGATGTCTTGCCATTAGGAAACTTCGACGCCAGCAAACCTTGTAGATCAATGTTTATTAACGATTTTATACAAATCCGAGCACCATTAGATTCTAACCTCTTCATGGGAAATCACAATTTATTGGAAACATTTAGAAAAATTAAAGATTCTCGTACGTTTCTTTGGAATTGTTTTTCAAAAACTTTTTCGATTTATATTTAAATATTCAGGACTTAAAAAATGAGCACCGTCCAATTTCGTAGCTTTGGAATTCTTAAATTTCGGACTCGAAAGAGTTTGATCGGATGAAAGTAAACGAATCGGATGACGAGACTACAAATGAGCGATTTCAATATCGTTCCCCCCCCCCCCCCCCCCCCCCCCCCCCCCCCCCCCCAGTTTCTCGAAGTTCATTATTCAACTGGACTAAAAATCCTTTCGATAAATGTTCAAACATGAGTGAGGACGAGCACTCTCGATATTTGAAAAAGAAGAGAAAAAAAAAAACTTAGCGAAAAAGGGAAAAAGGAGTGACGTAGAAAAATATCCATTAGGTTTTTGAAGGGGTTTGGTGAGGGTGGGTCTCGTGGCACACGACACAGAGCGAGGCAGCCGCCTTGGAACGATAAATGGTAGAGATTCGTGGAAACGTTCGCCTGTGGAATTGGATAAGTCCCGAAGTTTCTTCTCCTCGGGATCTTGCGTGTTTCGGTAAACGAGCGAAAAGAAACGAAAAAAAAAAAAACGTAGCGGGACGGACGAGAAGAGACAAACGTTTGACTTTTTCAGGCTTTCAATTTCACTCGGGTTGACGTCGTCCTCGAGATCTCCGAAATCATCGATCACTCCTAAAAATTCGTAACGATAAAACGACGCTCGATTTTTATCTATAAAAACTTACGTCTCTACGTGCCAATCAATATTTTCTCACTTTCAATTTTATTCAAACGTTTTCGTCGGGGATCTACCACGATTCAAATTTCTATGGTACAGCGTCTTAAATAAATCCATTACATTAAATATGAAAATATAGAATATGATTTTGGCAACTATTTACTTAAATTAATCACGCATTATCGACCATTTAAAGTAGTTTGAAAAATCAATGATAAGACAAACTAAATCGGTCAGTCGACGCAACAATTTCGATATGTTAACGCTCCTCTAACTCTACATTTTTCGCTACGAAACTTTATACATTTTTTTTCTTTCCAAAACTTTCCCTTCTCCCCCCTGCACCTACGAAAATGGCCATCAACGCGAGAGTAAAAAAAAAAATATTGCGGTCGTGATGATCGGAAAAAAGGAATCTATATATATCTATATATTTAGAGTTTCATCCCCCAGGAATAATATCACCGTTCACGTCCAGCAGATTGGTCTGGTCCGTGGCACACGAAACTACTCAATGTGCACACCCAATGCGAGGGCAAAAAGCTTCGTGAAACGAAATTGCGAGAGAGAGAAAGAGCGAGTGAGTGAGTGAGAGCGAGAGAAGGATTGAAAATCGAATAGAAACGAGAGAAATACTCAAGTGCCGTGGCTGATGGAGCCAGGTTGGATGTATAAATGTGGTGAGTTACGAAAGTAAAGCCAACTGATATAGAAAAAAAGAGAAAGAGAGGGAAAAAAAAGCAGTAGCAGTAGCAGCAGCTTTAATACAACAGGCACGCACACTGTTTGTCGAACCGACGAGATCAATACAGCGAGTACTGCTTTTTTTGCTCCCCTATCACTCCTCGTTCTTTCGCAATGTCCGCTCCCTTTTTATTTCTCGCCTTTCTCCGCTGCTCTCTTTCGCAACATTTCGTACCGAAGCAACCCTTCTCGGACGAAAAGAAATCGACGAGTGCATCGAGAAAAAAAGGAAAACCAAAAAAAAAACCAAACAAAAAAAATTACACCGTCTACCAAAATCAGCCTCCGGTTTCATCGAAACGAGTTGGTATCCCGTTCGATTATCGCTAAGCCCGCGTTACAAGACAACCGGGAAGCTCCACCTCTTTGTTCAAAGCTAGAAATAAGCTGTGTGCAGCTCGAAACGTTCGGGCGAACCCTTCGTCATGATTTATCCGACTTCCCTTTCCCAAAGTCTAATTAAATTCGGTACTATCCAATGGAACTCTTCTACTAAATTGGGTTCCATGTAATTGTGTAGTTTCTCTTGCATGACCGCAAAACGAGATCGAAACGCGCGTGGATTAAATGTTTTACAAAAAGTTTCTTCTCCTTTTTCCTCTCGAGAAGAATTCACATTTTTTATTTTACTTTTTTTTTCATCGTTGCAAGAGATTCTTGGGAGCAAAAGGAGAGTCAGAGTCAGCGGTCGATCCGTGGATTAAAATCGCTCTTCGTTTTGCAGCTTGAGACAAAATCTTAGAGAGATTTTTCGCAACTCCTTGAATCCATGGATCCAAGGGATTTTTCTATCACCGATTTAATCGCAGGCTTATTCATTGTTTCGCGTGCATGGATCCCTGCAAAATGGCCACCACACAAAAACGGCCTTTGCAAAGAAAAAAACACGTGTCCCGGCGTCATTCGTTAATAATCTACACGTCGAACAACAACGATCAACCGAGATTTTTGCTAAACTTCAAATCATCGGAGATCCGAAGTTCTATTATACATTTCAAACGCATTTTATCGACTTTGACACACAGTTTCGTCGTTCGGTTTCGCCTCGACTGACTTCTCCTGACAAGCGTATTCAAGTCAGAAAGCGATTGAACGAGAGGAAGAAAAGAAAAGAGACGTCGCGTCAGAAGCGTATTTCAATCTTAACCGATCGATTCTTTGGTCCATCACTTGTATCAATTTTTCTCATCGGCCCAACTGTCAGACGGTGCGTATTGTTGATTCATGTGACTGGAATTAGCAGCTTGTTGCAACTGTTGTGCGAGCGTCTGGGCCGATTGGTAAACCGGATAACTCTTTCTCTTTCTAATACCGTGCATCGACAACAAGTGTATCTGAAGATATTGTTTAGTTTTGAATTGTTTGTTACAAACGTGGCACGATATATACTCGGTTTGTATGGTATGTACATTGACGATGTGCTGCTTGAGGTTCGAATTATTCGAATATATTTTACCGCACTCGGGACACTTAGGTTTGCCATTTAGGTCCATACCGATGATGCCCATCTGTTGCTGTTGGTGATGATTGTAAGGGTCTCTTATCTGATTCAATAATTGGCTAATGCCAGACTCTAGTTGATGTTGTTTTACGTGCTTTTGCTGTTTCGCGCACGATTGGAGCATCATGTTCAACTGTTCGGTTGTGCTTTTAACCAGGCTCGTCGAACCGGTCGCTGTCACCTGTTGTTGCAAGCTTTGCAGATTGTTTTGAAGTTTCTGATGCATCGCAGTGAGCTGATCACTGTTGAGAGTGTTGAGGGAGTTGAGCCCGCCCACGCCTTGCTGCTGATTGTCCAGATGAAGTTGTTGCTGCTGCTGCTGCTGCTGTTGCTGGTGATGATGGAGACGCGTCAGTGTCGTCGAGCCTGATGACAGAGATAACGAGGTCGAGAAATCCTGCTTGTTACCGGCAAGGCTCGGATGGGTTCCGGGCTGATCATTCCTCGTTGTGCTGGACGTGCCACCACCGGTGTTTGCCAACCAACCAGAACTCGAGCAAGAACCTTCTCCAGCGGAGGGCGGCGGCTGCCAGCGCCCTGGAACCCACCAGCCAATTTCAGTCCTCGGCGCAATTCTCGAACGATCCCTTAAACACTAATGTTTTCTCCTCCGCTTTTCCACTTTTTTTTTTCTTCTATTTTGTTTTTTGTAAATTTTTTTTTTCTGTTAATCAATTCTTTTTCCATCATGTTTTTTTTATTTTTGTAAGTCTTTTTTCCGTTCTGCCTCTCTCTCCCTCTCTCTTTTCCACAATCACTTCTTCGCGGCCTCCCTTCCACACTCGGTTTTTTTTTTATTTATATCTATTCTCGCCCCCGCTCTCGACCCGTTTTTAATACTGCTTAATCTCAGTTACAATTCACTTAGCGACCCAACCCAATTCTCGGTTTTCCCTGTATCACAGATCATGGAATTTGTTTCGTTTTTTGTATGATTTTTTTGTTTTTGCTCTCTCGTGTTGGTTCTTCGGTGTTGAAGGTTCCTGCTTGTTTAATTTTCATTTGAAATATCTGTATTGCCAATTTGTTCCGAGTGTGTTTGTGTGTGTACCCGTCGCGCTATCGATTCCCGATCGAAATGATCGCTGATTTCCGACCTTTTTCTTTCTTCAAACAGGCTTTCCTGCATTATTTTTAACGTTTTTCAAATTAACTCTCATCGCAATGTCTCCGGTTTTTTTTTTTTTGTTTAATTGTCTCCCTAATGCACGGAGATTTATTGAAATCGCTTAAAAACTATCGAGATTGACGTTTCTTAACGTTCTGCTTTTCCCTTCGAGAGCCTTAACCATTATTCCTTTATATTTTTTTTTCTCACACTACGAGAATCTCAATTGAAAATCTCGTCTGACATCGAACGTTGCGATTATTACCGGACGCGCTACTCACCGTTCTTCGGGATCGTGGCAAAGGACGTAAAAGGTGAAAGAAGAGGCGAAAAATTGGAAAGTTACGAACGAGGAAACAGGCAACAGGAAATTCTTTTTTTTTTTCTGTGAGAGGTACGAGAGAGTTCCATGCATTCAACGCAACAACGAGAGACCAGAGTCGTAGGAACGACGGAAGGAACTAGTCGGGGTGGGCTAATGACCGTTAATGGCTGGATTATCATTTCGTTTGCAAAAAAAAAAAAAATCTCCATTTTTTTCAACCGATCGAGATATCAAACAAGTAAATTTGTTGTTGTTTTTTTTTTTTACTTCGTTTACACTCACCATAGTTTGGATCCTGATTCGCCGCGTGGATTCCCGACGGACCTGGCATCAGTCCTGCGAATAAATAACATTTTTTGTTTGTTTTGTTTTCATCAAAAAGCGAATTTTCGATTTCTTCAATCGTTGAACGATAACGTAGCGATTTGAGATGTTTTACCTTGGAGACCCAGAAGCGCCGCTGGAAACGTGCTGCGATGATGTTCCATGGAATCATTGAGAATATCGCTTGGTTCAGTTTTCACGGAGTTGAGCATACCGTCGTTGTTCGACGTGTCCTCCTCGTTGTCGGACATCGAATTCGAGTCCTCGCCCGTTGACTGTGCCTTCGAAACAAATTCCAACGTTATTTTTCTCCCTTTTTGTCATTTATCAATCCTCATCCATCGCGTTGTTCGGTGGATATTCAAAAACTCGTTTATCCAATAATCAATTTTAATTGATGCTCGTTACTTTAGCAAAATCCTTGTTTTTTTTTTTTTCTCCCCTTTCTGTGACTCGTGCAATATCGAATGAGAAAATAGTCACGGGGAGAAAAACAAGGTAATAAATTTCGGAACGAGTGAAACAGGTCGGGATATGATACAGATTAAAATTTAACGGATTACAGTGTCTCGTACCGCGATGAAAATAAATTTTACAAAGTGTACTTTTCTATTCGCAAATACAGAAATATTGTTGCACATTAGTATAATTCCAGGAGTTAAATCAAGCAATAAAATTTACGGTGCAAGTTATTACGAAACGTGTGGAAATGTCGGAGGGAGTGTGTCAACATTATATTTATCACTGACTATGTTTTCCAGAATAAAAGAAAAAAAAAAAAAAAAAAAATTTCGTTGTATTGCGCGATGATTCGATTATTTGTGTTCAAAAAATTCTTTTTTTTTTCTTCTTTTTTACTTTTCGTTGATAAAAAATCGCTGAAATTACCTGCACGTTGTTGTTAGGTGTCGTGTGTATCGTCGGACCTCCTTCGAGTGCCTGGCCCAAAAGAGATTCCTGAAGATCGGACTTTTGTTCAACATGATTGCCCATAGGTGGAGAATAACTTCTCGGTCTTTTTTGTGGGGGTGGACTCAAGCCACTCTCGTTCAAGTCTCCCCTTACAGTGTCCTGCCATGGATTTCTCGGTGTAACCTTCACGATCGAATGGAAATAAAATCGTAGCAGCGAAAATAATAAAAAAAAAACCGAATAATAAAAAAAGAGTGATGGAAACAAAAAAAAAGCGAAGTTGGATGAAAAATAATCGTGAAAATAGGAAAAAAAAACACTTCAATCGAAATACGATTAGAAGAATAACGATAAAAATTGAAGTCCAATTAAAAAAAGACGCTTCTTTGAAATGATAGTAAAAAAAAATGATAGTAAAGGTTTAAAACTGATTAATTCGAGCTTACCGGTGAACTGACGTTGTTCCCGCTGGACGCGGAAAGTGGTGGAATCTTTGAGGCTGCCGAGCCCCCGTTGACGTCTGCGAGGCCTCGTACCTGAAGCATTTGGGCGGTTTTGAGAAAGGTTGCGAGTTTTTCTTCCCCAACGTGGACCTCACCGTGATACATGAATCGTAAGAGTGACTCCATGTCGGACGAGGCTACGTCCCGGAGTATTACAATTGGATGCTGGCATGGATTAGCCTGAAAAATAAATATAAATATTCATGAAAAATCGTCGATAAAACAAAATTCAAAAATAAATATTCAATACGGTTTTTTTTTCGTGTGAGTTATTCCGCTGTAAATTCATTGATTTCGTTTCTTTTTTTTTTTGGAGAATGAATAGTATTAAAAAAAAAAAGAAGGAAATCAGCCAATGCTAAATTGACAGAAAATAAAATACTCCGTCGATTGATTTACGGAGCAATGTAGTAAAATGAGCGACGTTTAATCCGGTTTCATCGTACGTTCGACATTACAAGCTCTTATATATCAGGCTGTAAATTTACTAGCTCTCTCTCTCTCTCTCTCTCTCTCTCTCTACTAGCCAATCGTTGAATTTATCGTAGGCGGTGTTGAAAGTTTCGAGAAAAAGAAATGAGCAGAAAAATCATCCGAAAAAAGGTCATACCGAGCTTAGCTCGCGGTGGCTCGCGTGCTCAAATTTCTCGGTTCGTTACAGCGCACTTATTCCAGTTGAACTATTATTCAAAACTCGAGTACAGAGGTCACGTTAACGAGTAATTTACATTGGCCAGGAAATGGGACACGTGTACAATCGAGATTGAAGTTTTCGTTGAAATATATAAGTCAAGAGTTTCACATTGACTCGCTCGAGTTTAAAAGCTACCAACGAAACTTTTCGATAATTATCAGTCACCGCATTAATTATAATTAATTGCGTAATCAGCCGGTTGTGCAACTATTCGCTAGCGTAAGTAACTCGAATTATTGTTAACTCCTGATTTATTAACTAAACAAGTTAACCAAATGAATAACATTTTTTTTTCTAATCTCGCATTTTCTTTTTTTCAATTTTCTTTACAATAAGGAGGGTGGCTACATACGACAATATGATAAGAATTTAATCAAATTTAGTGATAACATTCTTCAGCATCAAATGCAATGACACAATTTTTTTCAAATTTTTCGTCTACATAGTTGTCGAATAATTGGAGTTTACAATATGCAAAAGACATACCTATATATATCAGAATCCTATGCTTACGGATGTAAACTCTAGTGTTAAATTACTCGAAAACTATGTAGAAGAAAAATCTAAAAATATTTGTACATTCATATTTAATCCAAAAGAATATGCTCACCAAATTTCATTAAATTCCAATTATTTCGAATTTTCCTATGCTTTTAACATGACAACATTGTTGTGTGTAGCCAACCTCCTTAAAATTGATTGTTTGAAAATTCGATCGATTAGTCTCACGTTTGATTTTTCATTCTCAAAGTCGTTGAATAAATTTGGAATAGATAAAATAAAAAAAAAGTACGAATAAAAATTTCATAACGATTTTATATTTCTACGTAACGAATGAACATCGAGATTTTCATAAATACGATCATTCTTATGGAATAAATTTCTTTTCAACTATTTCTCCATGAGCAACGAATTGTAAGAGGGATTTTTTGAAACTGCTGAATTTCGAATAGTACAGCAAAGTTTACAGAAACATCGTACGAGCATCGATCTTTACTCGTAGAGAATGATATTGCCCATAAAAAAAAATATTTTTTTTTAAAAAAGGAGAAAAGAGAGTGAAATTCGAGGATATGAGGAGCTAAATAATTACACGAAAGGTTTCTGTGACCTCAATAAAAAAAAAAAAAAGAAGATTTATAATATACGAATTTAGTGAATCGAAAACGAAAACAACTACGATAAACGTACACACACGTAAATGTAAGCAAACCGAAAGTCTCTCGAGCCCAAGTTTACAGCTGATGTGAGAGCTCAATCCGCGCGAATTAATCGTAATGACGTCGAATTATTGATTCTTCGAAGAATCCTCTTTGGTCCAACGACGAAAATACGGAGACGTTTTATTCGGTAGTGAGTAGAATATAAGAAGAGCAAACTGTTGCTTATCGAAGTTACAATTGAAGCTGAGACACCACTCAGCCAGAATAAAATATAAGCGAAGTAGAGATCGTCCAAAGAAATTAGACGATAGAAACGAGACAGAGCATTAGAGATGAAGCATCGAGAGAGCAAGAGGCAAGATAACGAATGATGGAATAGAGTCAGGGACATATTAACCAATTCAATTAACGAGATACTTTTGCTGACAACCGAATGACATTCTGTCAATTAGAAAGTAACGCGATTAAAGGATCCAATCAATAATTGATTGGAACGCCGCGAGAAATTTGCACATTCGACAATATCAATCTGTATATATATATCCATAAGTCAATATACAATTTGATGCCAAGTTGAGAGATGAAAATTAAATTTGCTACGATAAACAGGAAATTAAAAAAGCAAAAAAAAAAAACAAAATAACATATTTCTATTTTCCAACATTCAATTATACAAAAAACAATTTTCTTTCTTATTATCGTGATACCATTTTGAATTTCAATCGAAAATCGTCATTATCACGAGTTGAATAAAAAAATGTTTTTCTTTTTTTTTCTTTTCTTTTTTTTTCAATTGGAAAGAAAAGGAAGGAAAGATAATGGTTAGATTTTCTTCATTCCGTTTATGTTTATTCGAATCACTGATGGATTATAGGATGTTTATCAAATCTCACGTACTCTCATGACACAAGTTACTTCTCACTAATGGACGAGAATAAATTTAAAACTTTGTATTAGTGTAGATATACAAGACGTAATACATGGTATACGAGAATGAATTTAACGAACTGGCTACTCGATCAACCGGTCCTGCGAGCAAACGTGGGCTTTCCTTATTACAATCCAAGTATTTTAGAAAGCGTTTTCTCGCTATATAACGAGATTCCATTGGGGCGTGTACAAAACTACAAAATTCGTGGCACATATTCTCTCGATTTATATAATTGTCGTGTGTTTTATAAATGAGGCACATTGAGTCAAAAAATCGAGAGATGCGAAGCCAGCTCGATACAAAGTTTCAATAACAATCATTACAACTCTCTGAATATATATGTTTCAATACACAAACACATATATATATATATATAAAAGCGATAAGTTGCACGCACTGAATTCAATTATATCGAGTGCTCATGACTGTACAAAACAAAGGCGATAGTTCAGTTCGCTTCCAATAATTAAGGACTGCTGTACACTCACATTTCTTTTTCTCATAACGTACGAGGCTTTCTACTCGTACTAAATCAATTTTTCATAAAAGATTACTCGTTTTTTTTTCCATTAAACTATTCAGAAAATCAAAAGCTTATCAGTTGTGAAAATAACTCTGAAAATTCTTTCCTCAAAATCCTTCCGGATTGCTTTTCTTCAGGCTCGTTCATCTCGTACCTTCGGAATAGACCATACTCGTGTATATATAGCACGTGCGAGATCGTGAGAGGAGGTTCGCATGTACGCGAAGCACCCTAACTAAAGCGTAAGTAGAAAAGTAGATACGACTGCATGGTTTCTGATCCGGTTATGCAGTCGTGAGAGCGCGCGCGGGCGTTCGCCAGTCATGGCTTCGCAAACATAGCAGCAAGATTCTGGAGACGTATTGAAATAATGAGAATTCTCATATGAGTATAATAAATAGACACGTGTGTATCAATCTAGCTCTGCGGCAATGGGAAGAACGAAACTCGTACTCTTTATAGACAGGTTCGAACGATCGATACGTCCAACGAGATACGACAGTTTCGGAATCACTTTCTTCGAAGAATATTCCAAGTACTTTTACATTTTTTTCGATCCACAGAAATCTATATATAAAAAAATAAAAAATCGTCAATATTTTACAATTCGTTCAAAATCGACCGCTTCCCACACGAAAAATCCGATTTTTTTATTCATTCGGATAAAATGAATCCAACAGAGATAAGAGAGATACGACTTTTCGTTGAATCCCAATATAAAAAAAAGACTTCTTGAGCCTCGTGAAAAAATGGGTGAAAAAAATGAATGTTTCTCGTTATTTCAGATTTTTTTAATACAAAAACAACGTTTTTACGGTTGTAAACAAAGTAGTTTGATAATTGAGAGAATTAATTTGAAAAATTAAATGCGAAAAGATCGAAAAGAGCAAAGATCGCAGGGTCGAGAAACGTGTAACAACAAAAAAGTGCATTATTCATTATTTTTTTTTTTTTTTTTATGGCTAATAAAAAATGTTTACACTGGATGAACACACTGCGTTGTAACTTGTAATAAAGAATTTTCGGATTACACTGTGATGGCTCATGAAGTTTTTTTTTAACATAAAAATATTAATGGGTAATGAAAGCATATTCCATTAGAAAATGAAGTGTAAAGAGTCATAAAAATGCTAATAACGCGTTGTAAAAAGTGATGCGTTATTTGCACGCGTGACTTGAACAATCGGAAAAATGGAAATTGTTGAAAAAAAAAAAAAAAGAAAAGAAAAAAAAAATAACATGAAAGAGACGTCCAGTGTGTTGCTCGATCGAAAGGATCGAAATGACAGGCCGTACAGCGGTGTATACTAGACTACTGAATGCTATAAGGAATGCGAGACGAGTGACTACGCACTTCCGTCGATAAAAATACACGCAAGCAGCAGCCACCTTAATGCTCGGTTCTCTCATTCGCCCTTTCGTGTTTCTCTCGGTACACGCGCCGCGTGAATTACGCGCTCGAAATAAATTTTAGTGAGAAGCAAAAGACGTAGACGAGATGAAGAAGAGACAAAAAAAAAAAGAAAGAAAGAAAGACAGAAAAAAAATGAAGCCCAACGAGAAGAAGATTCAAGGAACAGTGTGGAAGCGTTCATGAATATAAAAATGTGAAAAAAAAAAAATATTCTTCGCCATTTCGTGCATTCGTGCTGTACCGAATGAGCGTTTCTCGGTAATCCCCCCACCACCCCCCTCGTCATTATACTCAATGACAGAAATAACATCCGATTCATTTCCATAGTTTCTATACACTACCCCAATGATTCGTTTCTCTTCTTACTTTTTTTTTTTTTACAATTAATAATATAATTTTGAAAAATTACAGCGATTCTTGAGAATAGAAGATTCAAATTATTCTCTCAAACGTCCATCAACGATTCCAGAAATTATTGTAAAGACGACCGGAGCTAACTCTTCAACGAAAATCCACAAATTTATTCCTGATCCCACGAAATGTAATTGATAAAACGATAATTATCATCGTGGATCATCGGTCCGAGAGTCTGGAATATCCAATGAAAGAAAATGTCAAAATTGACGAATATTCTGATCTGAATCACGAACGAGAAACAACTCCGTGTCACTCGACCCATGTGCGGTAGAAACGACCAATGAAAATGTGCGATATTCGAGATCGTTCATGAGAAAGTAATCGACATTCCAATTAAAAGTCAAAGTCCCTGATTACTCTTTACGTTTCGTAATACGAAAATCTGAGACGAAAAATAAATCTACAACTGCCGCAGTGATACGAAATAGAGAACTCAAATGTCATTGCATAATGGGGTTACCAAAATGAAGAGATTCTCGAACTTTTATAGCTTTCAAGTAACTCACTCAAAGAGCTATACCAGTGTGACACTTAAAAAAAATCGATTTTTTTTGCCTTTTTCGATAGTTCTTGAAAGTATAAATAATTGAAAGAAAAATAGCGTTTTTCTCGAAATGAGATTTTTCAAATTTGCTGACATTGTAACTCAAAGAACATTTGACCGATTGACTTGGAACTTGAACTGAGTACTCTTGAATATACTTACTCTGCAATGACCTAGGATATTTTTGATTGAATGAAAATTAACGATTTGCCATTGAAAAAATGACCATTTTATAGGCAAGAAAAGAGACTTTTTTTTTATAACTACGCCATTTTGTTAGATTTTGATATTTTTCGAATATCCTACGTCACTGCACAGGAAATATCTTCCAGTTTAACGACATTTTTTTCTTTTTTCGGTTTCAGCTACTCAATAGGCCGGAATCATGGCAGCAGTGGAAGAACTTTTTTTTTTTGGCGCCTCCGAAGGCAGCGCACAAGTCGCTTTGATCTCAATATTTATCCATGAAAAAATAATGTAATTTAGGTCAAATATAGCCAAATATATTATCAATTTTCCGAACCGTTTGATCGAGTACTTTTCTTCCAAAAAAATTTCGAAAATCAACCAAATTTTCAGCGTTAACGCTGGTAAAGCCCTTTTGATCCAATTAAATAAAAATCTCAGTATTTTAAATAAAAATGAGAAACGTTTGTTGGCAAACAATGATATCGTCGTTTCGTCGAGCACTGGAAAACCGCGTTTCGCTTCTATGCTGACTAACTCGATAGTTTTAAGAGGAAAACAGTGTCAGGAGTCGGACCACTGTCGCAGAGAGTACAATTATAATCGCGTTAGGCGGGGTTGCGGCTGTTAGCACTGTTCGGATGAGAGTGCAAGAGGAAAACACGAGTGTATAGAGAAGAGGGAGAGAAATCAGAGCCGAAATGCTAGTTTTACACAGTCCGGGAGCAGCTTGTACGGGAGTTAGAAGAAGAGCAGGCAGAGAGTGAGAAGTTGGATGAGAACGTGTACGCGGAAGAAAAAGAGGGAAGACGAGTTACAGAGCTGAGAGAACACGAGACTCTCTGATGGTTCTCGGTGCAGCACACATGCACTCGATATAGAAACGGGCAACGAGCTCTAAACTCGAGGAGACACACCCGCGATGAGTCGCGTTTCCTCATCTCGCCAGGAGCAACGAGGTGGCCTTAATTAGTCTCGCCGAGACGAGAGCGTTCAAGAAAACGAGTAAGAGAAATCGAATATTTAAGCTGCTACGAAACATGTGTTATTTTAAGGGATAATATTTCGTCAACCGTTGCACCCAATGAGAATAAAGAAACGTCAACCAACGAGATATTACCGAGGAATAATGTTTCGACAGAATAATTCGAAGCGCGAAATTCTCTCTTTAAAAAAAAAGACACTGAATCTCTCCTTGATTCGAATAAAACCAATTTTCATCCGCGCATCTATCGCTTGTATTGAGTCTCTCATCGATTCCGATTCCGGTCACGCAGCCTATGTAAAGTGGGGATCGAATTTTTTTTTTTTTTTCTCGTCTTTCGTTCGGCCATTATACCGGAAATCGACACATTTGCCACCAAACATTATTTGTGAGAGTTCTCAGAATTTTTGGAATAACTCAACCGTTTGGAGCCTGATGCTGTTCGCGTTCTTCTGTCGTTTGGCCGTTACGATTCGGCATCGAGGTTGCGAAATTTGTAATGTAAAAGTATACTGGAACACTTTTTCATTATTGTAACGGGTAATAAAAATTGTTTTACACGATGAAATGTAACGATAATGAGTAACGAAGATGCTGATGAGTTACAAAAATAAATGAATTGTTTGCAGCCCAGTTTCTCTCGTTCCATTGACATCAGAATATTACCGATTGAATTTAGTGTCACAAAAGTCATTAGTATCAGCGAGAAAGAAGACTGAAATAGCTTTGAGAAAAAGTTTGATAACTATTGAGAGAAATAATAACGTCTTGAAAAATCATTGAATTCGAAACATCTTCGAGGCTTTTCTCATCTCTAGCAACGAGAGATTTTAACAGTATAACTAAAAGTCACTAATAGTACTAGAAGTAGTAATAAAATCCCCACCACGCTGAGACAGATGAAGAAAATGATAGGAGAATTGATGTTTCGAGCGGTACGATCCCCCACCCGAGAGCATCGTCAGAAGGAGGACCTCCTTCGAGTCTTTGGCCTCGTGTCTCGTTGATTGGATAGTCAAATTCTTGAATTACATCCTAAGCTCATAAAGCGAGAGAACATCGCGTACCTAAATCACCAACACAGACGAATATACTTACCCACGAGTCTAATGCTTCGAGCCCGAGTATATTCGTCGTTTTTATAGACACGTATACACTTATGCGAGAGAGAGAAAGAGAGAGAGAGAGAGCGAAAAAAAAACTTTTCCATATATATTTTTTCTTATTTCGAATCTCCTTCCACTCGGGAGAGTCGAGTCGCGTAACTATTTGGCTCTTTCCCTAATATAAAACCAGCGGGATCCGTTGAGATCGTTGTGACATGAAAAAAAAAAAAAAAGCGTCAGTGAGCAACGCACTATTTATTATCCACAAATGTACAATGTATATGCATACACGTAATGTGAATTTCTATATATATACATATACATAATACAATTTCTATATATACGACATTTAGTGGGTATAAAACATAGAGTTTCTCGTTCTAGCTGCGCGCTGGCCGAACACGAGGCTCGAGAGGTCTCTTTCGCTCTTATTTTTAGGTGGCGGATCACTCGACGTACAACACGCGCCCTCGCTCCTTCACCAGAACAAGGGTGTATCAACCGTTACGGTGACTCGCGTGTGAGTGAAAAACACCGGGTGCACGCTCCCGCACATATAGACAATGAAAAAGAGAAGAAACAAAAACAAAAAAAAAACTACTGCATATGAGAAAAAGAGCGTTTTTTTGACTGAAAGAAATTTCTTCTTTTTTTTTTCCTACCAGGAGATTCGGTTCGAAAAAGACCGACTGAAAGTTGTTGGGATAAAAGTTTATGATTTGTGGATACTTGAACGAGCCGGGAACCGTCAAAACTTTGGCCAAGTCAATACCAAATTGATTTTCATATCTTTAAGAAAACTGAAAAGTAAAAAGTGGAAACGAATCAATAGCGATAGTCGTTCGAACAAAATCATTTGGCTCCTGTGATTCACAGTCGACAAGAAAATGCTCTGTTGGCTCGAGCATTTTGCGTTCGACAAAATCGTATTTAATTCGGGAAGTACAAACTTTTATCTTCCTAAACAAAACGCGCGCTGTTTCTCCATCTTTCGATCTCGATTTTGCCGGCGGAACTTCATCCTGACCTATGAGTCGTCGCGGATTTGAATGAACGAAAATAATTTCGCGAACCAGGCGTATATGAAATTTATCGCGCTTCCGCGTTGGGGTTTTGAAAACATTTCATTGATAAAAGCCTTCCGGGAGCTCAAAGTAGTGCACGATTATAGAAATATTTCGATCGTGAATTTCATAAGTTCGATTACAAAACGTAGAAATCGACTGAAATCCACCTTAACCCACTTCACGTTAAATCTTTCGTCGTTCGTTCGCTTTGAATTGTAAACAATTGACACATTTTTAAAAATTCCGGTACGAAATTTCGTAACTCAATAGAAAATCTACGTTGAAGTTAATTGCCAGTTGAGTCAAATCAAGCCCGAGGAATTATTGACGCGATCGTTTTTCTTCTTCTTTTTATTGGTTTTAGTGATTAGTCTAATAGGTAAATGTGTTTCACAATTATTCTGAAAATAGAGGCCTAAAATTAATGGTTTTATTCTCAACGGTTAAAGCCCGATGAAAAAAATGAATTTTATGAGAATAAAAAATGAGACGAGATTCTTACAGGATAAATGCTCGTTTTCAGTCCCCGTTGTATTTCATTTTGCAACTGTATTTTTTTTAGCATTTCTTTTTATTTTTCTTCTCTCTTTTCATTTCATTTTTTTTTATTAAGTCATAAATACTCCGAGTTACTGATGCGTCATTCGACATAAAATTAGCTATGGGTATAAATGTGTAATCTTCGTGCAGTATGGCTCAATTTTGTGTACAGGATGCCCAAAGCTATATAAATACACGGCATCGTTCGGTATAACGATGTACACGCTTTAAACCTCGTCGACGATAATGTTTTTTTTTTTTCTCTTCTTCTCCGAGAATTAGAGAAAGAGAGAAAGATATCGAGTCAACGTCGTATAACGAAGCTCTCCTCGCGGTGGGCGATGATATAAATAAGTTTTTCGGGCCCCGGAGGGATAATCCATAAACTCCCGGAGCACAGAGAAATTATTGTGTCGGAGAGTATTATACGCGGGAGAATTGTAGAAATACGAAAAAAAAAATCAGAGTGGGAGAAAAAGTCATTATCCCCTGGCTCCGATATTTCGAAAGAAGAAATTGAAAATTGATTTTTTTTTGTTTTTTTTTTTTTATGAAATAAAACTAAAATCACAAGCTTTGGGCCCATCGATTTTCTGCGTTTTTCGCTTCGACAAAATGTATATCTTCGACGAAATTCCATTGAAATTGTATAAAAATTTACGATGTTATCAAATTTTGTTCGTTTCATGCCGCATTGAATCATTCGTAAATATCAGAATATCCTAGAGACATGCATTTTGATTCTGTCATATCATAACTATTTTCGACTAATTGCGATAAACCTTCGCGCACTAATGAAATATCGAATGGAAATTCTCTGAATATAAATTGTATTTCGAGCCCTCTGATTGAATGTTATTCGTACGCTAAATTGATTTGTAATATTATTATTTGTAATTAATTGATTCGAAATAAATGATTCTGGAATTCGTACAATGTGAACACAATTGTGAAAAAAAAAAATACAAAAAATTTCACGGTATTAAATATCAAGTATGAACGAATCTTTCATCTAGGATTCAAAAATAAAAATAAAAGTATGATTTTCGAATTGAAATGTATAAGGCTTACACGAAAAGAAACGTTCGGACGTGTTGATTTTCGTCCGAAAACAAGAAAAACCTGTCAAATTAACGAAGAACAATAAAGATCGTGATGTATGAGAAAAACAAGGTTGCTGCTGAGTACTAAGCTTCGTGACACTGTCAAATCGTCATGCAATATTTTTACGATACGTTTCCACACCCTATCGATTTATTTCTCGCGAGGGAAGCCTATAAGTGTCTCGGATATTCGTTCTCCCTAATATTTTTCGTCCGGATATTAACGCGTGGGAGTGACTAAAAACGTGGCTGAAAGGAGACACGACTAGGCAGTGAAAGAGAGAGAGAGAGAGAGAGAGAAAAAGAGCCATAGAACGTGAGACTCTCAACACGAATTAATCAAAGAGACGTTTTTCGGTCGATGAAGTACATTTTTTTTTGCTCTCCCTCTTTCGATTTCAACACGCACGCTTCTCCATTAATGCAAAAGCTCCTTAATTACCAATAACACGAATTCTGATTTTTATTCTCATTTCCTACTAGCGTGCTAACTCACTCTTTGCTGTGATTGAGCACGAAAATATAATGCACTAAAAAAAAAATACGAATCTTCCATGAAAAATCTTTATATGCACGTACTTTTTTTTTTCTTCCTATTTTGATGTTTCGAAAGCATTTTACTAATGAAACAATGCTCATTTATCAAAAACTGTTCTATTTTTTTTTTTTTTTTTTATCTATCAAAATTCATCGACTCATCAATAGCACGTGTCGCAATCTCAAATAATATTATTCTTGCTTACTTTGGTATATTCTCCATTATTCGAAGTGATGAGTTTCGAAAATAAAAGATTTCATGAAGATTCTATATTTATGGTGTTGAATTTATCGCTGTTACGATCCACCTGAAACACTTTTATTTCCATAATTTCGTAACTGAGATTAGATTGAAAGCTTCGCAAGTACTGTCTGTAAGTTTCCATCGAAAACTCAAATTGTAACTTCTTCGAGTTACATCGATACTAAGTTCGAGCAGCATTGAAACTACTTAAAACTCGATACCGATGTAATTTTGTGAATCGTTCACGAGCCATTAGGTTTCATGAATTTCAAAAATAGTCAAATGTGAATAAAAAAAAAATCTTGTTGTGCCATCGACGAAATTGAATGCTTAAAAAATAAACTTTGTCGCCGACTCAATCCTGAATTATTCGCATCACATTAAAAAAAAAAGTCCAAACTCCGTAATACAATACTCAGTACTTCAAACGTTTCCTCGTCATGAAGTATTCGAATTACAACATAGAAGATGGCGAGCAAAACAACTAAAATGTCTTAGTCAGCAAAAGCGTTTTCAAGGCAACTAGTCAAATGTTGTTTTTAGTAATTTATTGAGATTTTTTTTTTTTTTTTTTTTCCAACGAACGAATATAAATGAGCAAGAGTTTTGAGCTCCTAAAAACTGGTGGCTTCCCACGCCGCAGTGTTTCGAGCTACGAACGATTCTGTATTTTTTTTTTTTTTTCTTTCGTTCTCGTATTAATTTCGAGTATATACGTATGATACTGGATTTGATAAAGCTGTGATAGAGTACAATATCTACAATGGAAATTACAGTGTACAAGCGAATTAACGAGGGCCTTGCGAGCTCGTGCCTAAACGTCTGCGTCATCACGTTAGTTACTCATCGCGACGGTGCTGCTCTGTTATTGCTGTTGCGAGTTAACCGTAAAGCAATAACATTTCATACATATGTATAGAACCTGTATGTGTGTGTGTATGGATGTGAGTATTTTATACAAATGTACGAAAGAAGCAAAAGGCTCACGAACGGATCGTTGATCCCGCGGGTGTTCTCCGCGGGTTGACACGCGATCGAGAAATCAACGCAGCGCGAGAGAACACCAGCGGAGCACGCGTTCTCCTTTGCCAACGATTAATAAATACCAAAAGAAAAATAATAAATCTATAAAGAAAAATACTCCCGGTATAAAATAATGCGAGAAAAATGTTTCGTGAAAAATGTATCGAAGCGATTTATGCTTACGAATTTATCTTTATATATAACCAAAAGAATTTCGAGTTTTCCAGTCATCGGATCGAGGCAGAGCGACACGAAAATCAATATTATTTATTCGAATTTTCACTGTTAAATAACAAAAATGTTTATCCAATCGATTCGAAGAAAAATCAAAACTAAAACTGTAAGTTTATGCAATGTAAAAAATGCATGAACTATGGAACTAGGAATCGATTTCAGTCGTTAGTAAAATTATACGTTTTTGCACACGTGATTTCTTTTTTTTTTTTTATTTTCTCACGTATCCCTCCCATTACTAAGTGCCCGATTGTTCTTCATGTTTTTCATAGAAATAAATACGAAAATAACGCGGCGGAAATGACTGTCGGAGTGATGGTAGATAAAAAAAAAAAAAAAAAAAAAAACGCACACACACACCTCTCTCGACGAGATATTCGATCGTTCGAGAGAAGAAAAGCTCGCGCTCTCCGTTGCCTCGTGGATTCGAGACGCGGTGTTCGCACGTGCTTCGAGAGACCCCCCCAGTCAACCCCTCGCTTTGCTCGAACTCGCACATGCCGAAAAATGTCTACCTTTAAATATAGAATATAGAGCAGGAGATGGTACGCTACGGGCGTAAACACAATTTTTTTTTTTTTTTTTTTCCAATATTTAATCGATATGTTTATACAAATATATCGAATAGCTTATCCAGTGTGAAAATATTATTTTCAAGTTATGATTATGTTGTTTTGATGAGTAATTATTTCAAGGTTTGATAAAAAAAAAAAAAAAAATAGAAAAAGAATAAAAGAATGGAGAAAACGCGCGCACCTGTAGCGCAGTGATGTTTGAAACGTCATAGCTTTAATTGCTCGAGATAAAAATAAGAAATAAAAAAATGAGAAAATACGATTGAGCGTGGAATAGTAAGCTCGAAGGTTGTCCCCAAAGTCCAAAAATCTGCGTTTATTTTTCGTTGTAATTATTATAATACTTTGATGCAACTGCGTAGAGATATAAGAAAAATATCGCTCGAATCAACAGCCATTTACGTTTATTTACGATCGCGGATCGAAATTGACTTGAAGTAAAATGCGTCACACAATGGGATGAGAGGTAGAACGAAAGAAATATCCAAATGTAAATAGGTCTACATTCCTTTCTCAATAATGGCGAAAACAAAAACCACTCGGTTCTGGGTTTGACATGAAAATTAATGAAAAGAGAAATCTCGTTGATCGGACGCGTGAAATTCTCGCAAACCGCGCGGAAGAACGAAGAGGGTTATAAGAGACAACGATATATTTCTCGATGAAACTGCGACACGTAAAATATATATAGTTTTGAGTTTTTTTAAAAATAGAACAGCAATACACTGAAATTGGATGGAGTTGCGAGACGACCGAATAGAATTACATTTTGATCGATTTATTCACGAGCTTCGCGAACTCCTTGCCGTTATTCAAAATCGGCCACGGATCTCATCGCGCTATCAATCTTCTCGTGAGAATCATCGTAATTAACGATTTTTAATTTGCTCGAACACGATCATATTTAGGACGAAAAACTAAAGGAAAAATACAAATTTTTATTCGTCGCGTTGTAAAATGATGAAAACGAGTCCGATACAAAGTCTCCGGAGACTCTTCGCATAAGTAGGCTGCGTGATAAAACTTTTTTAATGTACATACGTCGAGAAAAAAAAAACACACACACACACACACACACAAACCCACTGAGAAGAAAAAAGATCGATGCAGAGTTTAATAAAACTATTTCAAATGTGTGCTGCATAATCAAATCCTTCGTGACTGCGTATTTTCATACACACACACACACACACACAAACACACATTTTTATATACTCGTCTATGTTTGTGTGAACATCGCAACAACGATCTTATCTCGGAGCTAAGTAACGTCGAACACTTAAAATCAATTAGCGACCGAACGCCTCGATTAGAAAGTCGAGGATTCCTGCTCGCGTACAATGTCTCTTCTCCGCTCTGTATCATGCATAAAACCGTTTTTTTTTGTTTTTGTTTTTTCATTCGTTTAATCTTATTCCACTACTCCGCAGCAGTTGATCATTTTGGTCCACATCCTCGCTAAAGTCACCGAAAATATGATTTTTCATGTCAACTCCGAGGCGAATTGGCACTTGGGATTGTTATGCTAATAAATACAAGCTTTGCGATGTTGAATTTTAAATTAGCCTCGAATAAAAGTCTCGGTATTAAGAAAGAAAAAAAAAACTTGAATTTTAGCTCTTCGTCTTTTCGTCTGTCTCGAAAATATTAATCGGTTTATACGAAGAAGGAGAAAGAGTCATTGTTTTTTTTTCATTTTATTTTTTTCTCAATTAATTGCACAAACACAAATGAGATATGAAATTTTAATCGCGTGCTCAATAATTGTCGCTGTGATTCATTAAAATGACAAATAATTTTATTGCTGACGCATGTAACCTCTGCAGGCCTTATCCTCATTCTTTGTAATTAGGAAGGAGAAAAAAAAGAAACGAATTTCCTGTAAAGCCAAAATATAAGTCGATTTTTATTTTGGATAAAGAATAAAAAGATTTGATAAATTCGTCGACTATTCCTGGAAGAATATGAAGAAGATTTCGAATGTCTCCTCCTACACACGGAATTCGTAACGTTAACGATATTGATATGCGCTTCGGGAATCTTGGCGGTAGCCAAGCGCGGTAGTGGCTTGTCGACAGGTCCGAATGATCGATCGTTTATTGGCTTTTCATCATCGACAACTTCGTTGCCTCTTTCACAACAACGATGAGAAGACTCGGAGTCAAAGCCCTTCGTTGGATCTCTGCTCTTTTTTTTTTTTTTATCGTCTGTAACGAATACACGAACACGAGTCGCTCAAATCCTAATCGATGCGGCTGTGACCACTCTCGATCCTTTTTATTCTTCACTCTTTTTCGGTAGAAAATTATCGGAGGCTTTCATACCGTTTTACCCGAACGATTTTTTATCTTCCAACTTTTATTTCATCATCCAATTTTCTTTACAATATTTTTTTTTCTTTTCAACGACCCATTATATTTGCAATAAAAAAAGAAAAAAATGTTTCGCTGTCATCGAAAATGTTTTTTAATCGTTCAACTGAATTTTATCGAAAATTTTTCATCTTCGAACTCTATTCCGTGCCATTTTTTCTTAAATATCCTTCATCTACAAAAAGTTCGTGAAATTTTATTATGAATAAAAATATTTATGCTCTATTTTGACTAAAATGAATAATTCAAATTGTTTTTTTTTCTTCTTTTTACAAAGAAATTTGATTGGCCAAAAACAAAGCGTCCTAGCTCAAAGGATGTGGCTCTCGTAAAACATAGCGAGTGAGTCAAATTCTCATTGTATTTCGAAGGTCGTTTGATTTTCGTTCTCTACGAATGGGCTTTGTAATGCAAATGAAACCGGAAGTTCTTTCCAGACGCTGTCCGTCTCGACGTCTCCTGCGTGTTTCCATCTCTCCCACTAAATTTCACCCCTGTCTCGTTCTTTCCATACGTTTATATACATATCTGCTCCACGAATTTCAGCCCGATGATCAGACACGTAATTGCCAGTTATCCAGTCCCGACCTCGCGCACGCACGTTAACGTGTTTGTCGTGCGGAATTCCCGATTGCAAATTTTTGCCTCGAAGCTGAATAATGTTTGAGTAGTTTGAAAAAAAAAAAAAAACAAAAAAAAAGTTACGAATCCTCGTATTATCGAATGAGATTACAAAATTTTTATCGATTCATACATTTCGATGATTTTTCGACCTCAATTTTCAAACGACCTGACTCTGTCACCGGAGTATTTAAAAAATGATCAATCGATCACGAACCAATATCAATTCATTTTTTTTTCTTCTCCCTTTTCATCGACATTATTCGTTAACTTTCTCGACTTTGGAGAAAAAAATATTTTTCGTGAAACGAACATCTGAGTAATTTCTGTTTTTACGTGTACAAGGGAAAAAAAAAAGAAATATTCTTCGAGTATCGATTAGATCGAGCGACTCTGACGGGATATCGGTGAAGAAAATTTATTGAGGCTAAATATGCAGCTGGAGGCAAATTTTCTTCGGATGACCGGCTGTTTGCTTTGACGACGGATATCAGTAGTTAGGTTTAATGAACGCACGAAATATTTCTCTACTTTCACGATATCTATCTCAGAGTGTATAAATTATTGTGGAGAAGACGCGAGTTTACGTTTATTATTCACTTTTTTTTTTAAATGATAGTGTTAAAATATTGTATTACGAGTCTGTTATTTACGCCATGGCTAAACGAAATTTCACTCGTATGAATATTTGAATTTAAATCGCTATGAAATGAGCATAGTTTCGTTGACTTTCACATTCACGAAATGATGCAGTCATTCCGGAGATAAAATTACTGTCAATTCGAGTGAAGCTCCTCGAGAACGTCATTCGATTCCAAAATTCTGTTAAAAGTTTTATCAACGCCGGGATAAAAGTAATGAGATTTTCATTCAAACTGTTTATAATCACATTTTTTATCGTTTAATTAACAGGTTTTTGGCAGATCTACGAAATAAACGAGCCTCGTTACATTTTCGGAGTAATCGTTCGTCTCGATGAGCCACGAAACTATGAAAATCCCTCACAATACTATTTCACTTCCGGAAGATTCCAATACCTGACTCTCTTTCGTTTCAATGATATTCTGTTAAACTTTCACCTCGTACCACTTCGAGCTTAACCCGATAACAACAGAATTATGCGTCCAGGATAATCTATCGTCGTCGGGTCAAAAATTCTGACCTGAAATTTTTATATGATGACACGATTGCAATAAAATTGCAAAGTCAAGCATTTTGAGGCACCGAATACACGTCCTCCAGGGAAAAAAATCGACCGGAAGTGCCGTGAACACGGTTTTTCTCTCCCAAAATTCAAGATTAGTCGTTAAAAACCTGGATTCTGATCAATTGGACAATAAGAATTTGGTAAAAAAAAGAAAAATCATCAATCAATTTCCGGTTAAAAATGGTGAGAATCGCGACGTTGACAAGTTCGGTTGCTCACGATTCTAATATGGAGAATGCTACAGAGTCGTTAACGATCTAATTTTTTTTTTTCAGTTTTCCCGAATTATTGTGCTGTAAAATACTCATTTATCATTAATAATACGAATATTCGTCATCGGTAAACGTAAATCAGAATAGCTGTGTGTAAAATGAATTTGAGCTCCTTAATGGATCTAAACGTTGAGAAATTATTCCGAAACTGTATCGATCAACGAAAAGATTGATCAATTTAGATATTTATTTTATCAATTCGACGTACTTTTAATTCAAATATGATTTTTGGAACGATAACGTCGCGAAGATGGAATTTTTTTTGTCAAGGGTTCGTTGGAGGTTCGTTAAAATAAAATGAGAATAAAATGAGATCGGTAAAAGTAGTGACAAACCTTGAGTAATCTCCGGAAGTAGGGGCTGCATGCTGAAAGAACGACCTTGTGCGCTGTGAAGCTACTGCTGTCGCATGCGAGTGTGACGTCGACGAAGTCTTCCTCGTCCAGTAGATGCCTGAACGAGCTGAGTATGCTGGACTGGAAGTCGTTCCATTTAAGGGCGTATTGTTGCTCGCCACTCGACGAGGACGACGAGGCCGCCATGGCGTCCGTCCCCCCGGGACCCGCGGCCGAGGGCACCAGAGGTGCTATTGTGCCCGCGCACTCCTCGACTCTTCAGTCTCCCAATCTCTCTCCACCCCGTTATTCGCACCCTTCTCTACGATCTCGCACTCACTTTAATCCGCCCTTCAATATTTTTCACCCTTTTTTTTTTTTTACTTTTCTTTTTCTTTAACCGGGAAAAACAAACACTGACTTTTTTGGAATATCTCTTTCTACTCTCCCTCCTGATCACCTCCTCGAGGCTAATACTTGGCGACAAGAAAAAAGGGAGGAAAGAGAGAAATACTAATAAATGCGTACTACCAAACTCGCTAACCGTTTTCTCTCTATCAGCCTTTTAACACACTCACACTTTTTCTTCTTCTTTTGTACTCGGAGACAGCTGATGACTCGATGAACGACGATGAAAACAGTCTTGTACCTGAAACAATCGAAAAATGTTGCAATTCATCATTGTGATCGATTTCAACCCTTCGGTAAACGTGAATCTTTTGATCAAGGAGTTTCGGTACAAAAGGCAAAATGTTAAGAAATTAATGAAATTTCGTGATAATGTTCTTCAATATCAAGTACGAAAACACAAATTTTTTCCTAATTTTCTTCTACTTAGTTATCGAGTAATTATGCATTAAAGCAGATTTCTTATGCCCGAAGTGTATATCTATATATATGGAAACGCTATGCTTATACACGTGAACTTTAGTCTTCGATTACTCGATAACTGTGTAGAAGAAAAATCTGAAAAAATTTGTATTGTCAAATTTGGCACTAAAGAATATGTTGACCAAATTTTATAAAATTCTAAACTTTTTGACAATTTTTTGTGTTTTTAACATGCTTTAGCATGGCAACATTGTATCGCCTGTACCGAAACTCCTTAAGGTAGTGAATATGAAAAATGGTCTGAGACAAAAAGTTTTTATATTTGTAACTAATATCCTTTAGGTTATCCTGCACACTTTGGTGAAATTTCACCAATATTGATCGTTATCGAAACATTTGTTTATGAAATTAGCATTTTAACACGCGTTGCACAGGTGGAACCCTGTAAAACGTCATATTTACGTTATTATTTTTAAAAAAATGGGGAGACAGGAATCAATAAAAAAAACTGTAGAATGATAAATAAGTATTGTACGATTATTGTAGAAAAAAAACTTGACACTTTTCACGGTAAAATTTTCGAGTTATGAGCATTTTAAACACGAAATACGTGATAAAATTTGTTTGTCTGAGTCTATCTTGGAATGCGTAACCTGCCAATGACGTTAAGACGTGAGGTTAGGAGGGCCCGAACGGTACAGGTATCGCTAAAAGTATTCGACTGTAGACGACAGAACTATGCCAAAAAATTGATTTTATTTTAGTCATTGTGTTACGTTTCGACTTTCAAATAGTCAAATATTTTACGTATATGTATATCGAGAATAAGTAATCTATTGACTTTGTAAAAATGATTGGTCATTGTGAAATCTCGAAGCAGGTTTACTTTCGAAGGGGATTTGTCTCGATTGTACTATCTTAAATTTCTTTTTATTCCGGACAAATATGCGAAAGAAAAAGTTTTTCGTTGCGAGACGATATATGAGGAGCCTGAGAAAGGAAATTCTATAATTTTCAAGTTTTTCTTCCTTTTTTTTCGTTGACTATCAGTCGTTTTAGAATAACAATCATACAAAAAGTGTTTGTCACCGACGTACCTTGTGCCGTTGGTGAATGAATATAATTTTCTTGCCAGGCTGCTGTTATCGAAATGTTTGATTTTTGTTGGTGTTTTCGAAAGTTTATTTATCACTTGATATTACGAACGCAAAGAGGACGCGAATTATCCATCGGTGGTTGAGTTCTACCGAAGCCGATAGAACGCGTCATATTTTTCTTCATTAGCTCGTGAATAGAAGCGCGTTTTGTTTTTCGAGCAGTGTCTCTCGTTAATAATTTTGTTGAAATTTAGACCACTCTGATCCTCCTCGATGTTGTCCTCGTTTAGCATTCCCCTGTCCGTCCACTTCTCGTCGATTCAACTTCTCGACTCCTTCGATCGATTTCGAACTTGCACCTTTTTATTTACTTCTCCCAACGTCCCAGCTCTCTTCTCCGACTCTTTTTTTTTTCTCACTCTCTCACGCTCACCTCACACGCCTCTCCTCTCACGAGCCGCCGCCGGAGTCTTTTCTTGTTTCTGGATAAACAAATAAGAGTTACAAATTAAATAAACATTTGAGAATAGAACAAAACGTGCCTATTATTCGATTGAACGCAGCGGTTTTTATTTATTCCGAAATTCAGTGATTTTTAGATCGAGAAAACGGAGGATCATCGACGATTGTGATAATAACGAATTTTTTTTTAGACGTTTTACGTCTTTAATCTTCTTTCCGGATTTTTAACGTTTATTAACCGAATTGAAGTTTTTTATTTCTTGTTTTAATCTTCGTTTTAACGATTTTTCTTTCGAGAAGCCGGCGATCACGTTAATTTTCGCGAAATACTTATTCTTCGTGGTTTTTATTGGTTTTATGAATTAATTCGACGATTATTCTGCCGAATTATTCTCGTAGATTTTCCAATGAAGTTTTTCATCGATGTTTTCTTATTTCGTTGTCGTTTATACTTGATCGATTTTACAAAAATCATCTCGTAGGTTCCTTTTTATTATCGTTCGTTGATCCTTCCAGCAGGAACTTGAGTTTTGATCGAAGAACGCGTTACGTAATATCAGACAACGCGGAGTATTGAGTGTCATTTGTCCTCTGTTTTTTGTTCACGTTTCATAAACATTTAATTGTGAAAAAAAATGCTGAAAAAAAAACGAACAGCACAGGTAAATGTGCAGCGTAATTAACGTATTTCGTAAATTATGTTTTGCTGGTACTTTTGCTATTCGAATTGCGCTCATTTGATTCGATGGTACAAAATTTTAAGTCGTCCATCATCAATCGAAAGATTCATTCATGATTTTCTATACATTTTCTGTGTACAATCGGCGGCTTCTCTCGTAACAAACACACGCGTCCACGCATTTTGTCAACCTCGCGAATAGACAATGAACGAAATATACAGGAGAGATACTGAGAATGGGAAAAACGATGACGAGTTTTATTGTCTCTCATGAATGAAATGGAATTCGAGAGCGCTTCGAGTCTCCTGCTGACCTTCGAATATACATTTATACGGAACAACGTCGTTCATGGTCTCGTGGTCAATCGATTCATGACCGTTTTTACATTTTCATTGCTCATTTCGTATGATCAAAATTTTTTTTTTCACTAAGAACAATCATGGAAATCGAGGAATACGAAACACGACTCCGGATTCTCAATAAATTCGAATAAAATATCGCACCGTTACTGTTTTCGGGTTCAAATCCATTGATAACTCAAACGAGCCTAAACGAGAATTTTCGAACTATGAGATCTGCTTGATTCGATGCTTTCATGAAAACGTTCCTTCTTCAATCAATTATCTAATCGCACGAATTTTTTTCACAAATTTTCTACCAATTGAACAAATTTTGCAAAGAAGACACGAGCGATTGGAGATTTTGACAAAAAAAAGTCGTGTTTAAAAACGCAGGCGAATACAGTGGTAAAATCGAGGAACAAAATGTAATTAGGACTTGAGTTCGTTGGTAGAAAATTGGCCATGCGTGACGCGGATCGTAGTTTCTTTGTGGGATTTCGGATTCGTAACATAGAAAAGTGCGTGCCTGAGTGACATTATGCAGTAACTATATATGTATACGAAAGCAATTTATGTGGGAATTGTAACGGGCATTAACGAAGGTTCACGTGTAACAATCAATCGAGAGCTTTTACTCTCGATTCCTTTGTAACAACATGCAACTTTTCGGTTTCGAATAACTTGTACATCGAAACACCACGTGCTTCAATTTGTGCTTGTATACGTGCGTGTGTGAGTTCGTTACTATTGGTCCGAATGAAGCAGAGCCCAGAGCTGTCGCAGTTAATGAATTACGATAATCGAAACGCACACGATCACGAACAGGCATAATGAGCCACCTTCGCCACGAGCCTTTCACCTTGGATCTATATGTTTTAACGAAACGTATATATATATAGAGAGATCGCAGCACAATACACCCGAGAACATTATTCACTTGCGAGTAGACGAAGAATTACGACATTTTTGCCCTCCCATCATCGTTGGCCCTCTTCTCAGGAGCAGCTCGAGAAATCAACACTCAACCTTTGAAACTAACTTCTCGTGGTAATGTACGCGAATCGAAGGAAGAAACTGTATGCCTGATCAGCTCAACGAAAATCGACGGATTGAATGATCGGGTAGAGAGATTTTCGAAATTGGCAGTTTTAAAGATTATTTTTGATGGAATTTATTAATATTTTTGTCGTCAATCGTATCAGTACTACTTCGTTGCAATTTTTCTTCGTTGTGGGCTAGTCAGCATTTTCAAAAAATCGTTTTTTTTTTTGTATTTTCTCAAAATATAGAATTCCAAAAATATTTTCTGAAAACTTTAAATGACTGACTGCATCTCGTTTATTTGTCATTATTTTTTAATGAAAATTTTACTGTAGTTACTAGGAATATTGATTATTCATATGGAAAAACATTTTTCATGAAATGATAAAACCTGTTTGAAAAAAAAATCCCGAAAAAAGTTTTTATTTTCGGTGTTACAAGTAGCCATCACTCCTTGAATGATAAACTTTCAATGGTAAAGAAAAATGATTGCTTTTGGACATTTGAGTCGGAAGAGATGAATCGATAATGCTCCACGTGCATCATTTCGACTGTATATAGGTTTGTCACGACTGCTACCGGTTGATGACCTTTTAATAATCTCTCTCTCTCTCTCTCTCTTTCTCTCGTTTTTCCCCTCTTACATCGGCTATGGGGAATTTATGGCCGCACTTGGACTTCGAACCATTGTGGAATTTGGCCACACATCGTGTGTATTATAATAACGTAATTAGCGTTGATCTTTGTACCAAGAAGACTGAAAATATATACCGAAATATCTTAAACTTGTGAATTCGGCGATTTTTCCATCTTTCAACGAATTCATACAAATCGAATCTGCGAATATATTCATATACAAACATTTTTTTGTTTTTCAAGTTTGCCCTGAAAGAATGTGAGCAGTCACAAGTGATAGAATTTCTCAAGTTTTCTTTCATTTCAAATCAAAATCAATAAAAAAAAACGATTCAAGCTGCTCCAACGAAGATATTTCACTAATCATATTCCCCCGAAAAACAAATGCACAAACGATGTAAGCTAATTATCAAAAAATGCAACGATTCGAAAAGATAAAGCTCCAAATTTTGAGACGATACAAAAGTGTTTGAAAGTTCAATGCAGCTGAGGCTAAGGAATCTCGTGAATTCGAGGTGTGGCACTTCCCTGCTCGTCTCTTCTCCACCTGCGAAAAATCTAACCATTCTCCGTCATTCTATGCTCTTCTGTCTCTGTCCCTCGATCCTCTAATCCCTCGAGTTCTCCCCTCGCGTATATATCTAAACACGATTCTCATTTCGGCCTACGGACTAAGTTGTTTCTCCTTCTCTTCATTTCTTCCTTTTTTGCCCCCCTCTCTCGTAATTCCTGTTCTTAGTTGAGATCTGTCTCCTTTTCTCTCCCCTCCGAGGAGGCTGAATCACGCATACAAAGCGACACGCACAGGAATAAACATATATACGTAGAGATATCAGTATGAAATGTTCTGTGCTGCTGCTGCTGTTGCTGCTGCACAGCAATTAAGCTTCGCCGAGATTAATCGATGCCATCCGCGCGTCCCAACCCTCTTATCGACCCTTCCCCCCCTTCGCTAACACTCTGCTCAACACTTTCTGTCATTCGACGATCTTTCGCTCCTGCTTTTGCTCCTACATAGGCATATTCACGTCGCTAGAAAAAAAAAAAACTCGTGGGTTTTCATCTTTACTGACGTTATTAATCCTCGTCGTACATCCGACGTTGTATATCTCTCGCGTGGTAAACACAAATTCTGCGAGTATATTTATATTCCAATATATACATATATATATATTTGTTTTTTCCTCGATCTCTCTGCCTCCTCGTCGACCCTCCTCCCGGTTGGACGATCAGTGAGCTCACTTTTTCGGTTTCTAATGAATTTTAAAGGAGACTCGATCGCTCGTACTGATACCGAATGAAAAATGCCTCGACTAACTTTGTTAATATCTTTATATACGTTTATTCGAAAAGATTGAATACAGGTACGTTATATCTAAACGCGTACGCGTGGGATTGGGAGTCGGTCGGAGCGCGTATTATACACCGGAGAAAGGTGACACACGGAATAACATTCCGTACGCATCCGTCGATGCCTCTGTGCTGTACGGTAGAGCGAAAACTACTGAGAAAAAAAAGGCTAGAAGAGCAGAAAAGGAGAGTGAGAAAGAAAACTTTTTACTCTTTACCTTTTTCTGTCATTTTAATCGTGAAGAGGATAAGAACGTGGCGCTTGTATAGCCAGGATCTTAAAGTATACTCTTCAACGAAAATATGTTTTTCATGAACGAGAAATGAAGGTTTCGTTTGGAATCTGCAAAAGAATTATCGAACGTTGGATTTTGCCTGTGGACCGAAGCGATGAATCGAATCTCTTGAAACACAGTGTAACAAGTCCAATGAATGTCGTAAACAAATATTTCAAGGTACTGGAAAATCGATCGAATTATAATGGATTTGCTGGGAAAAGGATAAACAATTTTTCTATTAATTCATTCATTTTTTGTTGCTTTTGACCAAGCATTCGTTGGGACGAATGATAAATGATCGGAGCATTTTTCTCGAGACTCTGCTAAATGGATGAACTCAAACTTCTTTATTATTCAGACTGTACGAGCAATAAATCCTCAATAATGATCGTCCGGTATTCCCACGTGAGTTTCAATCAGGTAGACGATATAAATATGGCGAATGAGAAGGATCCGGATAATATAGGCACGAGGATCCAGTATTACCGGAATTAGGACACGATTGCGTACACGAAACGCCAGCAATTGAAACTGAGAGATAAACTTTTATTTTCTTTTTCTTCAGCGCTCTTTCTCTCTCTCTCTCTCTCTCTTTCTCTCTTTTTCTCAGGGGAAAGAAATGGAAGAGCGAAGGGTCGTTTGTGCGTGGTTCGGTGCATGAAATGCTTACGAATGACAGGGAAGGGGATGAGTGCGGAACCGCACATATTGCTATTACGTGGCCCTAGCTCGTGTGTGTTCTCGTTTCTATATACGAAAACGTACACAGAAAAAATGATAATATTCATATACAGAGCCGAGGGCGCTCCGGCGTCCCTTTTCTTAGAGATCCTCCGGACCTTTTGACTGCAAAATGCAGCAGGACCCTCTTGTCCCTTGTGTACTCAGTGGGATAGAGAAAAAAAAAGGAAGATTCTTCGGCACCGAAAAAGCCACGCCCTGAGCTACGTACGCAACGTTTTTTCTTTTTTTTTTTTTTTTCGGGCATACCCACGCACGAGAACGTACATTCTCGTCTAATATAATTGTACGTCGAACCTTTGAAGCTTCGAGTTTTGGAGACTAGATAAAAATGGAAAGAAAAATATTGACTCAATTCAGCGATCGCGGGTAGATGATATTTGACAGTCGTTCTTCGAGTACATTCCGCGCGAACGTCGTCGTAATAAAAGATTTCTCTCAAATTGGGTCGTGTACAGGAGAGGAAAATTAGGCCTCGAGTGTTTTCACAGTCACTGTTTGGATTGAGCTATTTTTTATTTTGAGATTTTACTACAGATAATTCGTAAAAATTGGCTCTGAAGTAGTTCTCGGTAACGCAGAGGCATAAACTTATCGAGGTAATGTATAAATAAAACGTGATTAAACGTAACTAAAAAAATTTGACGACGTTACGAGATTATTTTCTCGGTATTTTGGCACGACGCGAATGACACGCTATTTTTTTTTTTCTTCTTTTTCTTTCGTACACGTTCCTTTTTCGGTAAGACTCCTTTTCTCCCCGGATGGCTCACCGAGAGTCATCCTTGCTCGTCCCTTCTTTCTCACCCTCCGAAATTTCCATTCGTCGCGGGGCTCGCTCCCGCTCGTCTCTTTTTTTCTCGTCTCAGTCCTTCTGGCCTCGCTTCTCTCTCTCTCTCTCTCTCATTTTTTTTTGTCGAGAGAGAACATCGTGGAGGATGTGCATGTGCGGGAATATCAAGACGACTTTTATTCCTGCATACTCACGCGATTTTGCTTTCGAGTTAGCTCGTTTGTCAGCGTCACGAGAAGCACAAGAAAGTGGGATAAAAAGTAGATACGTAGAAGCAGGAAGAAGAAATATCGAAGAAACAAGGAAAAAAAAAAAAAAAACAGATCGAAACGTTACAACCCTCCATTTCGGATCTCCATTAGGATACAAAATTCAACGAGTCAACATAGAAAATAAAAATGTACACGAGCAGTCTCCTCAACGAAGTCGAAGAATAAAGATAAATAGAAATTTATGGAAAATTCTACTTCGAAAACTCTGATTTTTGGTACATCGTACTGCGAGCAATAAGACAAAAAAAAAAACAAGTCCAGACTGTGGCACCAAACCAAAAGACTTTTTCGCAGCGATCTCGATAAAGTTCACAAAATTCCAAAATACCTTGATAAACTGAAATCCCATAAAAAAAACCATGAACGCAGCAATTCCTAATATCGACGCACGATAAACAATTCGAAAACTAGAATAATATAAATTGAAGGATAGAAGAATCGTGAGGCTTGAAATATGGATTTGCGTCTGAGCGTGTACCAAGATTTCCGGCTCTTTACGACTCTCTAAATTTTCTTCTTCGAGAGTCTCGCACGTTTTCCATAAATCTTTAGCTTCCATCTCATTCCATCTCCGTTTCTCTCTTTTCTTAAGCGCGGCGATGTACAGTACACGAAAAGTAAAAACATATGCTTTTACGGTCACTATGGTTACTTTTCTATGTATATATAGATAAATGTATGCTGCACGTGTGCGAGGACCGAAGCTGATCATCGCTGGAGGAGCAAATGCCTGTGAAAATAGGGACAGAGGCCAGGTAGATATTTTTCACCCACGCGAGCCCGTTCGGACCGAGAAAGCCCGACAACTCGGCACGTTACTCGACAGAGCCGAAAAACGCGAAGAGGGAACAGGTATATATATATATATATATATATATATATATATATATATACCTGAAAGGAAAGATATCGAAGTGTAATGCGCAAGAAGGTATGAGCAAAAGCGTAAAATACATACAGCACAGAGATATATTCATGCACGAGAGTGTGAGTATTCTCGAAGCTTTTGCCAGTCATTTTTTTTTTTTTTAGCTCTCCTGTGTATATATATCTTTGCTCGTCTGTATGCATTAGGAGAGGTACGAATCTTCTGGAACCATTAATATCTCCGCTGGCGCAATTATCGGTCCGTGCAGCTGCCCCATCTCCAATATTTTCTTTCTCTTTCAATCTCATAGTTCAACTTGGTGCGAGTCTTCTTTTCCTGCTGTTGCCCCCTCCCCCTCCTCTCTTTCTCTCATATCTCATTTACACTGTAATCTTATAACGCGATGTTGGCTACTCTTGGGAGCAAAGATATTACGAGCCTATGGCTGCTTTTAATCCTGGTGCAATAAGCGGAAGAGAAACGAGACGCCAAGTGCACACTTTGCTGCGGCTATATCCACGCGCAAACGCTTGGGAACTGAGTTGAAAATGTTTTTTTATTTCTTATTATTATTATTATTTTTTTTTCATTTATACGAAAATCTCGGTGGAGCTCGCATCGCTTGAACGAGCGGCGATATATTTTGGAATGAACGAAATAAATGCGGCAACAACTACCGAGGGGTGGAGAAAAAATTCGAAAAAAAAGGAGAGCGAATTTGTCCGAGATTTTCAAAAGTTCCAGATCTTTATCAAAATTCAAATGAAAAAAAAATAAAGACAAAAATGCAATTGTTTCTAAGACTTATGGCAATAGCTCGTGACTCGGTCCGACGATCATAGCTGACACGTGTGTGCGAGTCGTTGCAGATTCAGTAGTACCGTTTGATTGAACGAGAGCAAAATGTCATTGAATCACACGAAAATATGTTTGAAACGTCAAAATAATTGAATTAAGTGTGAAAATAAATGGTCGACGTCCCTGCTCCCGATGGCAAATTTTTACAAATCGTTCAACGTGCCGGAATAATCCGGCGAGAAATGCCGGAATTGTCCAGTCAATGCCGTCGGATAAATCCGGTAAAAATTATAAGCCATAAAAGAATAACCGGGTAATTCGTTAACGAGCGAAATGGTAGTAATTATGTTTTTTTTTTTTTTTTTCAACTTTTCTCCGAAAGCCACGATATCGCTGAGACGAATTGAGTCATTCGTTTATTTCGTGTAACGGTCGTTACTGGAAATCTGACCGGAAACTGCTGATTTAATTGAATTTTAAACAGTTATTTCTATACTTTTGTCTCCACCATATTGATAAATATAGTTTTTCATGAGATTTTCATCAAACAGACCATTCGAATGGGACGAATTCGATAACTATTTATTCCGTTGGAATAAAAAGCGAAAACTGTTAAAAAGCTTGAAAGTTATCTTGACTTTAATCGGTAAAAAAATAATCAATAGAAAAGTTTGGTTATCATCATAACAAAAATGCACGAAAGTAAGGATATTTATGGAAAAACATTTTTTTATATTTTTCATACCTTCGTTGGAAAAGGGTCGAAAAGTTTTACAGTTGGCTCGAAGCGATAGTATCGTCCAAATTTTTCATTTACTCCGCGATAGCCGTGTTAACCATTATCATCGGTGAGCTCACAAAATACTGTCATTGTACATGCGCAATAAGTGTATACCTAACCTCAAGTACGCGATTTCGAAAATCGGGGCTCTTACGTTATCGCTTTACGTTAACGCCGCGGCGAACTTCCTTTGTTTACGCCGCAGTTGAGTGAGTACGTGTAAACGTCCGTGTGTGTGTGTGTGTGTGTCGGTGTGTGTGTCATTCGTAAGCAAGAAAAATGTACGTGCAATCGCGTTTTTTTTTGTTCGTTTTCACAGTCGAGTAAAGCATCAGCATGAAGCTCGGATTGATAAGCGGGGCGGTCTCCTCGGCTCATATTCGAGACTTTTTTTTTTTTTTTAATCGAGCTCGAAATCTCTCTGGACGCGAGACACACGCGAGATTTCATCTCCTCGCGCCCCCTCCCCCTCGTTCGATGCTTCATGTACTTTTGTTCTTTTGTGCGATCGAAGTTTTTTTTTTTTTTTGAGAAAACAGTAAAACTGAAAATCCTTAAGATTTTTCAATTTCTTCGCATTTAGTATCATCATTAGTTTACGTATCTTTTGAGATAGTGATTTCAGAATCCGATAAGCGCAATGAGATCAGGAAAAATCATCGCAACGTACGAGGCTCACGTAAAATCCATTTACGTATCACGCTTTCGTCGAAATATGCTATCCATCCTATTCGTCATACGCTCATACCCCCCTCCTAACGCCCACGTTGATAAGACTCGCGGGAATGTACGGGAATTGTTCTGGTTAAACTCGAACATCGTAACAGAAAAAGTACATACATATCGAGAGCGATAAAGTGTTTCGATAATGAAAAGAAATATCTTCGGACATTCGGTGTGTAAAGACGTGTATGGTGTGCTTAATGACGAAGCAGCAGGGCTTGTTTCGAGATCATTTTTCGTTTTGTGTTTTTTAAAATCTTATCGTACTCGATGAAAACAGGTGCTAAAGATGATTTTTTAAAGTTTATTTTCGTCGATGTACTACGATTTATGGATTTTGTAAATAAAACATTACTTTAAAAAATATATTTCGATCGTTCGAAAAAACAAAAACAAAAACATCGATGGGCAGAGTGAAAGAAAAAAGCGTTCTCGTTGATTTTTTGGTATTTGAGAAATTGATTTTATTTTTGGATGAGATTTCATTGATTTTTCAATGGAAAGTTGTTAATGTTGAACCAGAAACGTGAATAATTTTTGAACGAAAACTTCGATTCGTGGCAAAAATTTGGGCATTTCGACCGGAATGCTCTGCAGGGATATAGACATATCAACCATTCATCGAAGCTCAGGTGAAATGATAATGTATGCGTACGTGGTGGGAGATAAGAAAATATCGAGAAAAAAAAAAAAAAAATACAACAAACTCGATGTTATCGTCGTAGATTTATTTATCGACGAAATCAAATTCCGTAAGCGAGAAACATTCAATCGTACAATAATAATCCATCGTACTACGCGCCTCTTTATTTTCTCGATATATATCGTAAACCAATCTCGCATTATAATCGTTCGATAACTCATTTAAGCGGGTTTCATTCGAAATAATTTATATTTTCAATTCCAATAAAAAAATTTAAAAAAAAAATGTCCGTTCGACAGCGAAACGCTTCCAACGTCAGTCCCTTTCTCGCGGATGAGATGATGCTACGCTCGAGAATGATTTTAAATTCAAAATAAATTTCCGAGAATGAAGAAATGATCGAAACGTTTGAACGACGAATTTCAAATATTTTTTCGAAAGGCTTATCCGTACTTTTTTCATGTCAGTAAAACACGAGCTGCAACGAAATTAAATACATTTTTTTTTTTATTACAGCCAGACGCACGAATGCTTGTCCGTTACGTTGAAGAAAAAGCGATAATTCTGCATGATAATTAATCAATAAAGAATCATTCCATGAAACGCGCATAAAATTTTTCGCGGCCAATTATCAGCGCTCTATTTAACAACGAAAATAATTGCGTTAAGCCGTCTAATATCTTTGGCAAAATAATAGAAAAATAATGCGAACTAATTAATCAATTCGATCGTGACGGGTTTCTCGTACTCAATTATTCATAATTATATTCGTAAGAAACGGTAAAATAATTATTGCATTGATAGCAGGGTATGATTAATACTCCGTTCTCAAAATATCGTAGAAATATATATATATATATTTCATCGAACAATCAGGATGAACTAACGCACGAGAAATAAACAAATATAATAATTCGTATATTTTGAGAAAACTAAATATAAACCTCAGGTTTGTAATTACGCCCATGTATCACGATACGTCATTGTCGCTACCGTATTAATGGATGACGAATGAAAAGCGTGTGAGTCACTCATTAAGGGGATGGAATGATACCCTCCAGCTCTATGTACTGAACGTATATATACATTTTAGTTACACCGCGCGTCCGCATATAGAGATATAGTTTAACCGAAGAACAAATATACATCTATGTATGGAAAACCTGAGAGAATAGGCGGGTGTGCGAGCGCGCGCGCGCACACACCCGAGAACAAACATACACGCGAAGGGTGAAGAAGGAAGGGTCGAGGTTTCGGTATCGATCAAATAACTAGTCGTCTTCCCATTGGATAAGACTCGATACGCAGAATTGCCAGAGCAGCCCACAAGATCTGACGTTATCCGCTAGTATTCATCGCTGAATTTCTATCCATGAAACTCGTTAAGGAGTTTCGGTACTAAAGGCAAAATTTTAAGAAATTAATGAAATTTGGTGATAATGTTCTTCAACATCAAGTACGAAAAGGGAAATTTTTTCAAAATTTTCTTCTGCTTAGTTATCGAGTAATTATGCATTAAAGCAGATTTCTTATGCCCGAAGTGTATACCTATATATATGGAAACGCTATGCTTATATACGTGAACTTTAGTCTTCAATTACTCGATAACTGTGTAGAAGAAAAATCTGAAAAAATTTGTATTGTCAAATTTGGCACTAAAGAATATGTTGACCAAATTTTATAAAATTCTTAACTTTTTGAAATTTTTTATGTTTTTAACATGGTTTAGCATGGCAACATTGTATCGCCTGTACCGAAACTCCTTAAGTTTCGTCTTCTCATTTCTTTGAACGTTTCTTACGAAAATTCGTATATTTTAGGGGAAAATAAAAAAACCTGGTATGCAAAATTCGGTTCTCAAGAGTCGAGATAACAAGGAGACAAAAATGAATCGAAACGTTCATTTGAGTTTTGAAAATTGAAGAAAATTTGTAGAATTTTGAAAAAGAAGATTCTTAGACTTTATGAGATTTTGGCAAATATTCAAAGAGAAGTCGGAATTTTGAAAAATACACATTTCTCATGAGGCTGCATAACTCCTGCTTCGAATTTCAATGAAGTTTCACGATCGTAAGAAAAGCGGTGAAGGAAAAGTATACGCGAGAGAGAGAGAGAGAGAGAGAGAGAGCAGGGAGTGGACAGGCGCAAATAACCGAGGAGATACGCACTCACGTGGCTTCTACCCTCCCGGGAGGGGTTCGCTTACGTTAGCACAAGTTTGTAACGGAGAACAGAAACAGAGCTACGCGCTCTTTCCCCTCGTGCTCTCTCCCTCTCGCTCTCTGTCGCGAGGCATACGTGCACACACTATTACCACGGCAGCCAGGAAGCTCGTATCAAATTTATCAAAACACGACGGGAAGCTAAAGAGTAGATATACAAAGAAACGTGTATATAACAAGCGCATAAGCGAAGAGCAAAAAAAAAATGAATGAAAGACATTCGCCTCTCTTGCTCTCTCTCTCTCTCTCCCTCGCTCTCTCTATTTCTATCAACGTATTTTATTTCTGACTGATGTACAAAAATAAGTCACGAGTTCTGATAACGCTGGTAAATCGACAGTTTTTTTTTCCCCTTTTATCGAAATTTATTGAATGAAAATGTCGCGAGCGAATTGACGAGCGTGTATATCTCGTAAAACGTCAAAAAAAAAAAAAAATATATATAAAAAAAATGAATTCGTCACCAGTTTTTGTATTTTTTGTGTTTTTCGAAAAGATTTTTAAATGCAAGTTCCACTTTACATAATCGTAACGCGAGCGAGAACATTCCGATTTATAATTAACGTAGCGAGACAACTTTTTTCGTACAGTCATTTTCTCACAAGGCTAAAGAATTTTTTACTCATCGATAATGACTCCTGTACGCTACATTGTAAATGATGATTTTTTGCCCATTAACATACTACTTTACTCCTTCGAATAACATCCATCAAAACTTTTTTTAAACCGGTATAATAGCAAATGATGAATTGAGGATAAATTATTAATGAGAAATGCATCCATGAGCTTTTTCTGAATAACAAAGCATGATTTTTCATTCGATCAAGGAGTTTTTAAGCTGCGGAAAAATTCTAAATAATTCATCCTTTCGATCAAAGACGAAACGTTTTTTACCCTCCGATCGTCTTTCCGTGCTCCTCACTCTCTCCTATTTTTATTTATTTATTATTTTTTTTTTTTTTTTTTCATCTCTCACTCATAGATTCGCGACGGGGGACACGCGCTCAAGGGATCGCGAGGTGCGCACGCTTATCTTCCCCTCGAAAAGCATATGCCGGATGAATTGTTGGCTCTTTTTCTCGCTCGCTCTCTCCCTGATCTCCGAAACTCTCTTTCCCAGACTCTATTTCAAGCGCATACAGGATAAAATCGTATAGTTGCGTCGCGGTGGCGGCGACGGCGCACGTGCGCTTGGCTTTGCGTGGCACGAATCGCCCCCGCATTCTCCTTTTTTTTTTCTTTCTTTCTTTCTTTTTTTTTCTTTCGTTGCACGACCGGATTTATTGATCACACGCGTTTCACGCGACACATGACGAATACCGGTGCCGCGGCAACGAGCAGCCCCCCCCCCCCCCTCCTCCCGCTGGCCAAAAATCATGATTTTTCATTTCGTTACTATCCTTTATCGTCGCGACTCTCTTCCTATTTCTTTACGCATACAAAGTCATTTCAATTATTTATTTCATTCCCGACAAATCATCCCGTGGCCAATTAACCCAATTGGAAAATTTTGCTTCGTATATACTTTTGAAATTGTACTTCAATTAGCCCAATTAGCGTATTATTTAATTACGCAATCTTTTTAATTAAATGACTTCTTGTTCCGAAAATAAGGAGAAAAGAAGAAAAAAAAAATAAAACACGTTCGTACGTCAAACCGCGAAACTCAATTAATTTCGTTTTCCTTCTATCGTTATATTCAGTAAAAAATAATCATTTAATCATATATTTCGTTTTCCATTTTAATTCAATTTCATTTTTTCATCTAATTTAATTTCATAAATTATTATTATTTTTTTTTTCTTTTTTATTCTTAATTAAATGGACGACTTTCGCGCTAATTGTTAATTACGCTTTTTCAATTACGCGGGTTATAAGAATAAATGTAGTTTGCCGAAAAAAAAAAAAAAAAAAAAAAACAGTTTTTTTTTTCACACTCTTCACGCGGATAGGAGCGAACTCGATCTTTCAAATTTCTGTAATTCACAATGACGTTTCAAACAACATGATTATTCTATCAGATCTGATGAATATTTCAGATTTTTTTTTTCAAGTACGTTACGGTTTTAAGCACTGTTCATTGCGCATGAATTCAGGCGAGAGAAAAAAAAAACCATTTTTTATCGTCGTTTTGTTCTGGATCAGGTCTCGGATCAGAATATTTATGGTCAATGAGATAATTTGAAAAAAAAAAAAAAGTAAGTAAACTACAAATAAGAATAGTTTGTATTAGGATTCGAGTGAAAAAATGAAATAAAAATTCACAGATCAATTATTATTCTCACGAAAATTCAGGGTCTGTTCAAGTTTTCAGAGATTCAAGTACTTCAAGCTTGTAGCAATCCAATGATCTCGGAATAAAAAACGATTGTCGATCTAGTTTTAATGGAATATTGAGTTGAAATGAAGCTGCCGGACTCCGACAGTGTTTCGAGACTCGCCGCGTGTATCGGCGCGGTCGAGCACTGAGCCAGTCACCCAAATATCTATTTTAGTTTTGTAATTATATAAAAATTGTCAACAATCGATCTTCGATCAGGACAAATGTTTTTTTTGTCATTAAAAACTATTATTTTTTCAACTATCGAAAATTGGTATAGGCATAAAGTTTAAAATTCAGTGATCAGCATGACCAGCTAAGTCGATGAGATTACTTTAACGAGGATTCGTTCGAATCTTTCGAGATGGACGTTTCGTCGACTCAGAAATGTTTTATTCAATTTGAAATGTTAAAAATTTTTTTTTTTTCTTCTTTTTTCTTGTTCCGTGAATCTGAACTATCAACTTTTGACGTGGCACGTTAATTGATTCAACAACGATAATTGCGGCATTGGTTACTTTTTATCGAATATATTATCCTGATAAGCTATTCAAGCTTCTGCGACTTTAGATCAAGCGTTAAAACGAAGCGTTTAAAGAGTGAGTGAGCAAGAGAGAGAGAGAGAGAGAGAGAGAAAAAAGCAGTAACGTTTGACGGTGATAAATGCAACTATTTTGCACGCAATATATATGCACGTTTTCTTATTACCGATGGAACTATAAAGTAAATAATTGAAAAACGAAATCTGCTCGTCATGAAAAAGTACTGTCAAGTCGGTCTTTTATACTTTGTACCCTCGAGTTAGCTACAAGTTTCCACGATACCAGGCACACCGTAACTCAAATTATTCATTAAAAAAAAAAAAAAAAAAAAAAAAAAAAAAAAAAAAAAAAAAAAAAAAAAACCCGCTAGCAAAAAGCGTGTGTAACGATCTATGTAGATTATTGCGACAATTGTACCGAGCTGCGAACGTTACAATGTTGGAAATTGTGCATGTTAATTGACAGCGGTACGAGCTAGACCGACCAATGAAGAATGCCCATGCATTATTCAACGTCACGTGTGGTAAAACTCTTTGCAGCTTATTACGGCTTTAACGAGCTGCATTTACTTATCTCGATTATCATTCGGTGCTTTAACGATATCATCGATATACAAGCTCTTTGTAATTCTCTTTACTCGTTTTTTTAGAAATTCTTTTCTTTTCTTTTTTATTCTTTTATTTTTCCGACGTAAGATTTGTCGGATGCGATCCTACTTTGTTGCAGATTCCTATAAAATTTTTAGTACTTCTCGTCAATTCGTTTTCAGATATTCTTGTTGAAATACTTTGGAGCTGAACTTTTTTTTCTAAAAAAAATTGCAAACATTGACGTTTCACCAATGAAATACTCGAAATAAAAGTACAATAATTCGTGACCACAGGGCTTTGTGGACGCGTACACTTCACTTTATTTTTATGTCCACGATATTTATCATCTGTCAACGAAAATAGACGTGTAAACGCGAATAAAAGATTCATCGTACACGATAGACGTTAACTCTGATTCCAGCAATGCAATATTTGATCGAATATATTTCCTGTATTCTCGCATTCAAGTTTCAGTCTCGATTAAGGAGTTTCGGTACAGGCGATACAATGTTGCCATGCTAAACCATGTTAAAAACACAAAAAAATTTCAAAAAGTTAAGAATTTTATAAAATTTGGTCAACATATTCTTTAGTGCCAAATTTGACAATACAAATTTTTCCAGATTTTTCTTCTACACAGTTATCGAGTAATTGAAGACTAAAGTTCACGTGTATAAGCATAGCATTTCCATATATATAGGTATACACTTCGGGCATAAGAAATCTGCTTTAATGCATAATTACTCGATAACTAAGCAGAAGAAAATTTTGAAAAAATTTGTGTTTTCGTACTTGATGTTGAAGAACATTATCACCAAATTTGAATAATTTCTTAACATTTTGCCTTTTGTACCGAACTCCTTAAAACGTCGATGCTGGTCGAAGGAATTGCCTCGCAAAAAACGGTGAGTTCAACCAGAGTTATTGGGGAACGAGTCTAATGATAATTCCTCGTAGTTGCATGTGACCGAGAAACGTGTCGATTCGCCACAGGCTCGAAACATAATACGAGAGAAAAAAAAAAGAAAGAAACGTGAGATTCCATCGAAAGTAACAAAAATGTTAAATCGAATGACGCGTATTCAAAAATAGAAATTCGTGTAGATTCTTAATTGAAATCGTTCGATTTGAAGAGAAAAATAAATTTGGAAGTTTTAGGACGTTTCTTAAAATCCGCAAAATTACAAAACAAAAAAAATCTGATACATTGTCGGTGTCTCATTTTTCACCCACGAATATATATATATCGCGCGGCAGGGGAGTCTCGAAAGACTTTTATTTTTGTTGTTTTCGTTTCTTTTTTTCTACCGTCGCGAACCAACGACGAAGTTACACTCAAGGCCAACCGACGAAAAATGTCTCGACGAAAAAAAAAATAAAAGAATTACAAATAGTAAGCGCGTTCGTTAGTTGCGAGTAATACTTTGGGAGAGCACGAACGAGAAGGAGGCCAAGATTGAAAGAGTAACGAAAAAGTCGCGTGAACCCGAGAGGAGGCCATTCGCGTCGTCATAACAGAGTCTGTGCAGCTGCAAACAACGTGCAAACCAGACCGAGTCTTTTAACGTCATAAATATTCTTTATATTAAACCAAATTTCAAAATCTCAATTTTACATTCGAGAAAGGAGAAGAAAAAAAATAATTGAGAAAATTCGTATTTCGATCAAATGAAAATTAAAAATTTCAATTTACCTTCGAGAATGGAGATAAAAAAATATCGAGCAATTCATATCTCGATGAAAAAATTGCTCACTTTCGTTAGTTTTAATTCCTCGATCTCAAGACTCAAACAAAATCAACTTTTTCCTGCTGTTTTCCCTGCAAAATGTAAACAAAGTCGATATCGACGATTTATTCTCGGACTCTTACATTGTACAACAGATAAAAAGTTAAAAATGCAAATTTATTGAACCGCAGCTAACTTTATTCGGGGAAATAATGAAAAAAATAAAAATAAAAATAAAAAAACCGTAATTCTAACAGATTAGTTGTTCCCATATTGAAATACGAAAGGAAAAAAAGTCGAAAAATATATTTTTCATGATCTCTACGAGAGATTGCTAGGTACGATTGTTCGAGCAGGGTGTACCCAGCACACAAATTGATTTGCTGCAAGATTAAGGAACGAAGACGAAGAAAATAATTCTGAAAGTAAACGTAACAGAAGCCCCATCATCGAGCAATCGTTAACTGATACTTCCACAAATGTTAATAGTGCCACACGAGTGAGTGAGAGAAATGACGAGGTAAAAAAAAGAGCTCGAATAAATAAAGTTTGTAACTCGACGGTAGATTAACTTCACGGAAGCTCGATTGACGTCGCGATAGAATATTTTCTCTGCGCCTAAAAATTTGAATAAATTTGCTGGTGTAACGAACCGAGGGGACAAGAAAAGAAACGTAACTAAAATTAATCGAATTGCGCATACGAGGGATTGATGAAAATTGAAAAATCAATAAAAATGTGAAATTTAATGAAAATTCCTGAACTGGACAGCGAGAGGGCAAGAATTCTTTCGATTCGATTAATTATTTGACGTTCGTTTATGTTCCAATGTTTCGCACACCGCGAGGAGCCGATTCTCCAGCGAAAGAATCGGGTCTGATGATGAAGGACCGAACTCGCGAGAAGGACGTAGCAATTAACGTTCCAAGAGAAAGAGAGAGAGCAAAAACACACATTTATGCTCTTCTCTCGCACACATCTGGGCGGCAAAGATATACACAGGCGTTTGCACGTCGTGACCAAAGCAGTAATATTATAGTACCCACATTGGGCGACGCTCATCGAGCCGTTGCAATTAACTTTAACGAACGGTCGGCCTTGCGATTAAACTTAATTAGCATCACGGTAATAACTCGTTAATAATCAGTAACGCATATATATGTATTTATACGTTCGTAGACATACGTATATGAGATATAAACATATATTCAAACCCACACGTCCTCAAACAAGTTTGTATATTCGATAGAGAAAATCGCGCAACGTAATACCCGCGAGTCTCGTTCAGCCTTTTCGAGAATCTCTCGTTGCACGTGGGGCGCAATCGAGCACCTCTCCGATGCGTTTATTATAACGCTGTATAAATCGACACATGCGTACGACGACGTCATACGAGAGAGAGAGAGAGAGAGAGAGAGACACACACACGTACACACAGAGAGAAACCTTCTGTAACATCGATATTTATGTGTGTAATTCTATATTTACATCATCAGCTATTATCCAAGTAATTACGTTCATCGTAATTCTCTTTTGAAATCGATCGCTGCTGCTCTCGTTGGATGCAATTTCAGTATCTTTGAACTTTCAATTTTTAACAGTCTCAAAATTTCGACGAATTATCGATCTTAGGAAAGATAAATGTCAAGATTTTCAGCAAAATTTCGGGAAGAAATTATAATTTTGCAGCATCGAATTACGAGCAATTTCTTTACCAAATATTCCCGTCTCTTCATCAATCAAATTTCTATTTTTATCGGTGAAAATTTGATCGAGAAAAAAAAATCGAGAAAAAAATAAAAATTTAATGGATTAATTAAAAAAATTGACGAGTTCAAGCTCAATTATTCACGTGCAGATTGTGAAATTATTTTGTCGATTATCGTAAATGTTGCGAAATAATCGATCACGCGTGGTCGATTGTTTAGGCGAAAAATATATATAAAACGAGAATCGACGTTGGGTGGGACGAGATCGCTGAATAACTTGATCGGCAATAAAATAAAAAAATATGAATATACTATTTGAAGGAGAATTGGACGCGAGTGGCACAAAGTATCTTTGCACCTGACGTAAATCCAATAACCACTTTTACGTGTAATTAGATTTTATAGTATTTGCCCAAAATTTATGAACATAGTAGTATAGTGATAAAGAAGAAGGAAAAAAAATGGCTTATCTAAAATAAATGTACGTACGCATTTGATTATAATAACAATAATAACAGTAATGAAAAAAATAAACGGTAAAAACCGTAATTTGGTTCAACCTTATTACATAACGAGCAAGTTGTACGTCAAAAAAAATATTAGATAAGCATTTTTATATTTCGTTTTTCTTTATTTTTTTATTTTTTTTTTTTTCACTTATTTAATTTGTACTGTTTCGTTATCGATAAGAAACTTCGTTGGTGGCTGTGTTTATATAATTCGTAAAATATATTTACGTGACAGGAGCTTGAAGATCGTAGAGCGTAGAAATGGAGTTAAAATTTGTGAATATTTTGTTTTTCTTATATTTTTTTTTTCTCTCTTTTTTACGTTTCTTTTTCCCTTCGACAGAGCACAGTTTACGGAGTGGAGTAATAGTCGAATGTGGTAGAGAATGGAACCGGCACGTTGGTATGTCCGGTCGGCGAGAGGTACGACCACCGTTTGTTTTTGTTGTTGTTGTTGTTTATTTATTTTTTTTCTTTCGATTTATTTATCTTTCGCTTCGCGAATTCGTGTTGAATCAAACTCGAGCACAAGTGCCTTATGGCCTCGTCTCTGACTTCGATTCCACCTTCTCAATCCGCTTCGGAGACAACAAACGAAACGTCAACAATCACTCCTCGTACGATTCATCATCTTTATCGGTGTCGCGATCATCCGATTGATCGGCTTTTAAGATTCTTCAACGGGAATCGAGACGGAGACGATGAAAAAAAGAATTAAAAAAAAAACTTCGTCACGATAAGACAAGCGAGTAGGGCGGTTATTACGCTTTTTTTCTCACTGCCAAACGTCGCTGATGATCCATCGAACACCCTTCCGGTGTCTCTATCAAAAAATCTCGCTCTTTTTTTTGCTTCTCAGCCTCGCGTTTCCGGTTATTTCTCAATAACAGCGAAACCTCAAGAGTTTTGTTACTTCATCGATCGAATTTTATTTGGCAAAACTGCTCATCTCGATCAGCCTCTTTCAGGGTTGCATTCGATCGGATTTTCATCTCAACGATTCATAAATTATCCTCATTTTTGTTCATTTAATTTTCACAAAAGTCGCCTCATCGTTATGTCTTTTACCTTGAAAATTTTGACGATTTTGTTGTTGTTGTTGTTTTTTTTTTTGTATTTTTATCGTTGAATCCGGAGTATCACGAGTGAAAAATGAATAAATTTGATGAATGAATGACTCGAAGATGTACGGGTGCAAGCGGAACGAACGAAGCACACTAGCGATGCGGAATAACCGAATGCGCGCGTAATGGCTACCGGCGTGAACTCACGGATTGTCCGCGTGGATGTGTGTCGTGCGTGTGTGTCGCGATCTCTCTCACTGCGCGTGTTTCTCGCGATAGCTCTGCCTCAGTTTCACTTCTCTATTTTCGTTCAAGCTCTCGCCGTTATTTTATTCCTTCTTTTTTTTTTCATGCTCTCTTTCACTCATTCACTTTCTTCGGTGTACTGTGCGCTTTTCACACACGCAGAAAGAGAGAGAGAGAGCAACAGCAGCAGCAGCAGCAGACATGCAACGAGGAGTTTGCCGCGAGAGTTTTATCGCTGTGTAAGTTCCTTGGCACACTCTCTCTCTCTCTCTCTTTCTCTTTCAGTTCGTCAGAGATCAAGATTCCGTCTGATTTAACTCCTTTATCTTTTACTCCGTTTATCCCTCGTGTGTGGCTTCTCTCTCCTTGATGCACTCGTACTTACGCGGATACAGATCTTTGGACACACTCTTGAATATTCCGTCTGCGGTGTTAAATATCGCAGTCTCTTGACGAGTAAAAAAAAAGAAGAAAAAATACGCCGCGATTCCGCGGTTTCTCCTGTGCTCTGCCGAAGATCCAGTAACAAAAGTAAATGAAAAAAAAAAAAAAACGAGAGAGATTTCAAGCTCTCATTCACCCCGTTGTAAAGGCACTCCCGAATTTTTTTTGTTTTTTTCTTTAATTCGTACGTATTTAGACGGCGTATCGCGCGAGTTTAAAGTAAGAGTAAATTTATTTAACGAAGCGTGTGTTATTCTCCCGAGCAATATTAATCTCCGCAGACTCCGATCGCGGGCGCGCGCGCGCGCGTGCTTGCTCTCTCTCTGTCTTTTCCTGTCTCCGTAATAATATTCCCGGTTCATCTATTTCGTCGCGCGATATTACAATCATACGCGATCGAACATTAGACTCGGTAACACTTTGAATTATCCTTGATTATTTGAACTTGATTATTTTTCATTATTATTACACGCGTATCGAATCAACGTACCAGAATCCAATTGTAATTTAATTTCGTTAATATACGAGAGGGAGAAAAGAGAAAACAAAAATTTTGAAAAAAAAAAAAAAGAGAGAAAAAAAAACAACAACGACGACTACGACTAGTACTTTTTGAGCCGACGGTTGGACGGCATTGAACACGAACCTGATTGCGGGGCGGCGCACCGAATTATGGGCCGCTATGCGCTTTCCGTAGGAGCGCGCCGTTCTCGCACCGCCGCTGAGATCTCTCCCCTCTACTTTTGGTACTCGCTCATTTACTATCTTGCTCTCCCGCGCTCCCTTCCCATCATTCCCCTCCATTCCACTAACGCCGCGATGTATTTGCCCTCCCCTTATTTCTTGCTCTAACGCCTTCTCTCTCCTTTTTACTTCTCCCTCTCTCTCTCTCTCTCTCTTACGCATTCAGCCCACTCCTTTTCTCCTTCTTTCCCACTGTCCTTTTTCCTCCCTCCCTCTCTCTATCTCTCTCGCTCTTTCGTTCACCCTCTCCCCTCTCAGTACTCGTAGTACACAGGCGCATGCGCTCACGTCTTTCAGACTGCGCTATCCTAAGCACACACACACACTCTCTCTCTCTCGTTGCTCCTCGCAACTCTCGCTCTGCGCTATTCCTCTCGCAGTTCTCTCACAAATTCTCAATCCCCTCCTTTCTCTCTCTCTCTTTCTTTCTTGTCCTACTCCATGAACACGGTGGCTACTGGCGGTAAGGCTTACAACACCATTCAAAAATATTTGTCCATCGTACGCTTTTTTTTATTGCCACCCATCGCGTGTAACACTCGGGTCTTTCAGACCCACTCGAAAAACTCTATTTTTATAATCATTTTTCAGTATTTTACACGAAAACGAAACTAATAAAGTTACGAAAATCATAAAATTCATTTTTTTTTTTGTATTAATGGAAAAATGAAAATAAACATTATTTTGTTCCGACAAAATAGTCTGAACTCAAAGTCTTCCAGAGCTGTTGTAAAAATAGAAACGATTTTTATACATTTTTTTTCCATGTTTCATACCGAAGAAGTCGGAAGATACAAAAACAACTGCTTCGATAATTTTTTTTGTGATAATACAAACGAATTTGGTTGTTTTGTTGGGAAAAAAAGTTTCGAAATTGAGTGAAAATATGCACACATATATACATTAGTTGGACTTGTTATTTTTTTTCGTTATCCACGAATGTGCGCGAAATTGTATTACATTTTGTTGAAAAGCCGGTTTCGACATTGCGATCGTAATTGAGAAGCAAAAAAAAAAAAACGTACTTATCAATCGTCGTAACTCTTGGCTGACAATTATATATCTGGATAAATGTGTCGCAAATGAAAAATCAAACGATTGATCGAAGCAGCTGTGAAAATATTATGATGTAGAGGTGAGAATGCATTGACGTCAGAGTACTTTTGCTACGATACAAATTTAAAAACATAATAATTCGTTTTTCTCATACAGAAAAAATATTCCAACAGTCGGATCATCGCGATCTATATATATAGTCATTCGAACATTTCTCAATTCGAATAACCTTTCAACTATAGCTACTTTTTTGTTCCGATCGCCAAATAGTTTTGAACGGTATTGTACGATCGTCTCTCTCTCTCTCTCACTCACTCACTCACTCACTCACTATTACCTCTGCTCCCTCGACTACAGTGCCTTCTATTCTACCTCGTACTACACGCTCTATCTCTACACACCCTGTCCTAAACATTGGTAGACTGAACTCGTACCAGAGCATCTCGCTCTCTCCTTCTCTCTCTCTCTCTCTCTCTCTCTCTCTCTCTCTCTCTCTCTCTCTCTCTCTCTCTCTCTCTCTCTCTCTCTCTCTGTCTGTCTCTCATACCCAATCCACCTCTTTCTCTAATCCCTCGTCCGCATCTCCCTCGCTCTTGTACCCGAAGCATACGAGTTCTCCTCTTCCGTTAATTCTGCATCTCTCCTCTATCTCAGTTCCCCTCATTCGCCAGTCGAATGCTCATCACAAATACCCTCCATGGTTCCATACTAGCATCAACGCAAAAATGCTCTCGTGTTACCTACTCCTGCTCGCTGCTCGGGTTTTAACTCACTCGCTCTCGTTTCACGATTTATCTCAGCTCCGTATATCCCTCCTTAGTTCTATCTTTATCTGTGTATAGCCGCGGTTATACGCCGCTTAACTGTCCCTATTCTACACTAAAATAGTTGCCCGCGAGCATGCTTTATTCCGCCGATTCCTCCCTCTTCTCCCGTTGCTTCTCCGCACGTCGCCGGGGGTTACCTTACCGCGGCTTTTCGCATTGCCGAAGCAGATAAGGATTATTCGGCTCGATCTATGTTTAGCCACGAAAACAGACATATTTTCGTGGTGGATAACCGTCCCGGGAAAAGCCCCGGTCTTCCCTCATATTTGTCTCATATTCGACCACCTTCAACGTTCATTTGCTCTCCCGATGATGCTACTTCGCGTTTACTCCAGTTACGTTACACACGCACCGACTCGGCACTCCTTTTCCTTTTTCTTCTCTCGCGCAACGAAGCTCCCCGCCCTTCCGTTGTATTCCGCTTATAAACCGATTCGTGCTTACGAGACAGTGGCCATGTGCACATGAATGGTAAAAACTGGAAAGGGCGTAAGAGCCAAGTACCTTGGATCGCGCATTTTCAAAGGCGCGTCCTTTTAGCTGGGAACTTTGATGAATACGTTCCGTAAACGATCCCATTCGTGCTCGCTCCTATCTCTTTGCATTTCTCCTTGTTTTTTTTTTCCCCTCTCTTTCTTAACATATCCCCTCCACCATTTCACACCCCTATTTTGATAGAACATCTCTCTCTCTCTCTCTCTCTTCTCCTTTGCTTCTACTTGACGCGCCGAATCCATACCACTCCCAGCTGAAGGCGAACATTGGCTTACACCCTCAAACTACATCGTCCGTCTCTTTAGCCCCTGAAATACGTACTAGCCAGCAGAGCTTCAGTTGTACCGATAATGGTACTCCAGCGAATTTCAGCGAATACGATACGTTACGCAAAATCTTTGGAACGGGCGTTGATACAGGGTAGCTCAAGTCTTTTTTTTTCTCGCTCTCTCTCTTTATGACCACTCCGCAATGTGTGTCAGTCTTTCACGAGGAAAAGAGATGGGTGGCGGTTTCGCTTTTCCACCCTTTCACGCTTTGTGTATTCTTTCGCCGCACTCGATATGCGCTCGCTCTCGCAGTAAATAACACCGGCGCGCAACCCTTTTTTTTTCATCCCCTACAACGAGCTTCGTGTTTGTCATACACTCGATGTATTTATTCTCCTACTTTTTTAGTCGCACGCGTTCTTCGTCGCCCTGAACTCTTTCATTCCGGCCTCTTTAAGCCTCGGTCTCTTTTATATATTTATATTTTAGCACTCGTTGATGCAGTTTCATTGAATATCATTCGATCGAACGATTGAATGAAAAAGTGGGTTAAATCATAAGTTTTTCGTGACCCATATTTTCGCGTTCAATCGACTCCTTCCCGTTGCCACGTTTCTGGGTTCAAATAAATCGAAATTATGTATACCATTTATTCCAGCTTAGCCATCGGACTGTTTTTCAACGTTTTATTTTTGTTTGGGTTTTCTATTTTCTCACGCGGCCTCTGACAATAACCGAGAACAAATTTGTCTCTCGTTTTTATCTGACCCAGATGAAGATACTTTTCTCTCTCTTTCTCTCTCTCTCTCTCGCTGTCTCTGTAAATATTGTTGGATGCTCGTAGTAAAGTTGATGGAAAATCATTACGACGCTTAATGTACCGATGATCAAACGTCCTATTCATTCATCTATTGTTTCGTCGTTTGAATAGACATCGCGAGACAATTAAATGGCTTATTTAGATGTTTTTTGTGATGAGCGTTGTTGCGGAAGAGGCGGAAAGTCTTCGGAGCATTCGTCATCGCAGGGGAATTGGGATGAAAGGGATAGAGGGGAAGCAATGTTGGAGGAAATGAACAGCGGAAGAGCGAGAGAATGAGGAGATATAAGAACGTCTCAATTCCTTGAATAATGGAAGCGTTGGAACGTGAATTGATGGTAGAATTGTCTGAATTTCTGAATACCTGTCGAAGGATAACGAGATCGAAAGCTATAGGGAATGCTTGAAAGCTCTCCCAAAAGGAGAAAACAAGAAAGAGACAGTGGGAGAGAAAGAGAGAGAGAGAGAGATAAATATAGTCTAAACATGTCCTGCGAGAGATGAAAACGAAGATAATAAAGTCTTGAGGGAACAGGAGGAGGGAGGGGGGGGGGACAAAGAAATTTAGCATAAAGATAAAACACCGAATAAGAAATATTGATCAATCTCGAGCCATCGTCAGGAGTGCTTGACACGTTGAATCATTAAAAATCAATAATATGTCTCAGCAACTCAGCGAAATTCGTTATTAAGATTCACCAAGAGTGGATCTGCGCGTTCCGATTTCGTCTCGAATTCAAATATTCTCCAGAATCAACAACTTCTCAATTCTCAAGTCGTTAAAATAGCTGTCAGAAATACAGAGAAAAGCCAGGAATAATCCTTTTTCGTTATAAATATGTAATACGTCGATGTAATTACGCGTGTAATGTTTATACACACGCCGTACTTTATTGTAACCATAAAAACTTTATTCGCACGCGACGTATGCTCTCTTACATCCTCTACAATCATTTTAGCGATACGTTAAAATTTTGCTGACTTATACGGACGTTCTCGATTCCGAGGAAAGCGAAAAGAGAGAGACTCTTTCGCACAGCCGGCTATGAGTTGATGCCAATTTGGCTCGTGCTCGATCCGCACACATGTACAAAAACGTATAGAGAAACACACGTGATACGCTACCACCTGCCCGAACGAGAATCCTCTGGCAAATTTACTTTTTTTTTGTGTTTGTGTTATCGAATAAATGCTGCTCATCACACGCACACAGTGAAACGTACGCGAGGATATTTCTCGCATCCTTTTTCGTCCTTAACTAATTCAATATACGCTCGTATATATATGTATATCTATACGAAGGAGCGAAAGATACTGAAAAATTTCGTGGTAAATTTACTTTTATTCTTATTCTCATTTTAATCCCACGTCTCGCTTGGCGATAGCGTGTAAAAATCTTTAATAAATAATTTATAGAATGTCGAGAGGACGTTGGGCTCAGCTAACTTTTGCCCCGGTCCCCCCCGATTCATTAAGGATCTTTCGTCCTTTGCTCCTTCCTTTTTTTCTTCCTTTTTCATCTCCTCTCATACTCTTATTATTCCTCTTCGACTTTTTCTTCTTCTCTTATTTTTCCTCGTCCTCGATGCCTCTCTCGATCTCAGGCACAGATATCGCGGGAAGGATCAAATCGGACTTTATTCGCACGCGATATCTTCTAGCTAGCGCTCCAGTTTTTTTTCTCTCGTTTCTTTCTTCTTTTAACTATCTTTTTCTTTTTTACGAATCTATCTTTTTGCGCTTTTTCTTATTCGCTATCCCCTGCTGCACGTAAGTGCTCCATGGAATACTTGAGTCTCCTCCCTTGTACACTACTTCGAACTAAAAAAAATCCACCTCGGCTTTGAACCCCGCTCGTTCTTGCCACCTGCGCTCACTCCATAATCTTCAGCGAGTACATTTTACATCCTTTTCTTCATTCCTTTTTTAACCTCAGAGTTTTACAAATTCTCGCGTAACCGAGAAATTTCGATGCTCGTCTCGCTTCTCGTCTAATAACTTTTTCTAACGGACATTTATAATCGTCGTATTAGACGCGTGAATTAAATCGAGTGTCGCTGAGTGGTGCGTCGTTTCAAATACAAACAAAAAAGAAAATTTCTTCGAGAAATTTTCGTAATTTTGATTTCTTTTTTCATTGTTTCTTTTTGCAAGTGAATTAAACTTCGAAATTTGTAACAGGGAATGTAATTTTTGTGAGGAATCCACTGGCCAAGGGTTCTGCTGAATATTTCTAAGGATAATTTAATATTTTCCTGGATTCGACCTCAATTTTTTTGCCCTTGTAACTTCGACCCAATTTACGCACTCGATTGAACCACGAGCAAAGGGTTCGGGTATGAATCATGAAAAAAAAAAACAAAAAACAAAACAAAAACAAATGTTCACGTGCCTGACGAATTGGGGGCTGAAAATCGTTTGAAAATTCCTTCAACAGCCACCAGCAAGCAGCACCGCTTGGCTCTTTATCAGTTCGAAACGATCGATAAACCCATGTCTCGTTACGGTAACGCAATTGGTAAGGAAACTCGTCTGGATTGATAAACCGTTGTTACACCGGCTGGTCACTTGATAAGGGTGCAACTCTGCTCGCGAATTCTCAGCCTGATATTTCCTCTCGCTTTTTTCGCCCTCCGCGAGATGGCGCTCGTTGTATTTTACCGGTAAAAATTTAGGATGCGATCACTACACTTTTCGTATCAATATATTTTCGATAACTATCAAGGATCTTCATAAATTAATGATTGACTCGCGAAAATGATGATTTTTTGAAAAATATTTATATTCATGGACGTGAGATTTCATAAATTACGCAAAATACGATCAACCAATCATCAACTGAGCCGTTTTATCGTCTTTGAAAAAATATTTTCTGATCACTCGATGGAATCGTCTTCGAGAAAAACATCAAAAACTCTTGGAATCAAAATTTCCGGAAGATACAGATTAGTATTTAGGCTCTTATAGTCCTTGAGATGATTTTTATTGCGAAATGAAAATATGGAAAATGTTGAATGCGCTGTGCAAAGAGTTTACATGTCTGAAGAATGTAAAAAGTATTAAATTTCACGATAAATGTGTTTGGTCGCATTCATTAACGACGATAAAAGAAAAATGAATTTTGTATCCGTGGAGGACATCGAAGATCATTATAGCAACATTAAATCTCTGTAATAAAAAATTCAACGTACGTCAATCTTCGGAGACACGTGTCTACGCTGCTAATCATAAATAAAACAAAAAACGTTGCTTGATATGCGATCGTAATGAGCGACCGGGACGTTCAATTTATTCAAACACATTCCGTCGATAAACCGTCCAAGTTTTTAGTAGCTCTGATTGCTTGCTCGAAAAAATTTTTCTGAAGGTTAAAAATGATAAAAATTGAAGAAACGATTATAATTCAACTGAAAAAAAAATTTGTTCAATTTTACAGTTACTTGGTTTTATAGAAAAAAAAAATAAATAAATGTTGATTTTCCTACAAAATTATCGAAATATTTTATATTTTTCTACCTTTATTGAGATGGCCAAATTTATATTTTTTTTTTTCGTAACCACCAAATTGTGACACGAAACAAAAGTTTTCTGGGATCATCGAACCCGAATCTATAAACGCGTGTCAAAAAGATCGTTAACTACAAAACAATTTTTCTATTATTCCTTGATAAATATCTTTTGTCGTTTTTCTAAGTGCTCCCTATCGCGCACGAGCTCGGCATTAACGATGTCGAGTAATCAGTAAATGTAATGGTGCATGTCGACTCAAGAATTTTCGAAGACTGTCGTTCGTCAAAACGAATCGGAGGATTTCGTGTCTCGGTTACGAATCTGTCAAACAAAGTACTGTACGATTTTAGCGTTCTCGAATATCACGTATCGTTATCAACTGCCTGATATCGACAGGGTCCCATCGTTTTCGAAAATATCCCCTCTCCCAACAAGGCCTGTTGTTTTCCATTCGTTCAGGTAGTTTTCCTCTTCTACGCCCCCCCCCCCGAATTTCGAATTGTACAAATTCTTACGGACGAATCTTTCGAACAATAAATATAGGAAAACGCGAATGAACGTCGATGTTTTAGGCTTTACCTAAAAACGTTTCTACCAACTGCACAATCCGAGACTCGGTGTCGATCTTGAATGAAAAAATCATTGAAAATCGAAGAGTATTTGAATGAGATCACAAGATCATCCGAGGATCGATTAATTCTTCAATTATTTTCATCAATCATTGAAGATCAATGTCTTTTGTAAAGCAGGAAATAATGCCAGGTAAAAAAGCATGCTCGATATCGAAAGAAACATCAAGATTGGTTCGGTACTCTATAAAAACATTTGATATTTCGTGTGCAAGTTATCGAGTCTCCAATTTCTTCGATCCCCAGTCCAAATGGGATAGGAAAACATCGAGGACCGTGTGCGCGATGAGCAATGTGTATGCTTGACACAGGATGAAAGAAGGTGAAAAAAAGAAACGATTCGAATGCTGATTGACTAACAAAAAGATAATTCCCATTTTCGCAATGTACTGGAAGCACGAGGAAAAAAAATCCCGGGAAAAAGCACGTGTGCAAGATTTTAGTATTATTATTGGCAAAAAATAGAAAATGAGCGAAAGCCACGTGTCTTCTACGAGAGGGACCTCTGGCGGTTGGGTTTAGTAAGTTCAAGCGAATTAGAGGTATAACTGTAGGGTTGAGCGCAGGGTAGAGAGCGCCGTAGAAATCAGGCATAGTTGAGTGATTGGCAGGAGTAATGGAAGGATTGATGAGTAGGTAAGAGGCCAGAGTCTGCCAACGATTGTTTCGTTGATTAGCGTCGTCTTTTCGGAGATTCGAATGTTTCTGTCGGTTGATCAGTTGGGCTGTTCGTCCTGGGTCTTTATCTCCGCTATTTTCTCGGGCTTATGCATGTATCTATGAAGACCGATGAAAAAAAAAGAGAGAGAGAGAGAGGAGAAGAATGGTAGCTGGCGGTCTCTCCGGTTCGGTTTTTATCGGTCGCTCGCATGCGCCCCCGCCCAGATCGATAAACGAACAGCCGGGTTCTCGTGTTCGGCCTGGTGACGTCACGTGGAGCATATCGCTCGTGACGAGTGATAGCGGAAATGTACGAATATTGCCGAATCGAGCCGATGTTGGTCGAAGTATCGCGGACGTTGGTCGAACGCTACCCTGGGCTTTTCCTCCCCGAGTACGACGAACGTACGGGGTGACTGGTTGGAAACTCGAGACTCCGAACGAACCCCGACGGTAGCGCCGCTCGCGAGCTTTTTCCTCGTTCGCGTTAATCGCCTGTCCCTCTCGGGCTCGTTATATCTCGGCACTCTTTCAATGAATGTGTCTTTGTTCAACAGCGGTGATAAGGTACACGAGAAAGACCACAGGGGGGGAAAAGAACCGAGCTGAATCCAGCAAACGTTCGACCGTCGTCTCTCTCGACGTACGTAAACTCCGGCTCGGGTTTTCTACACGTACACATCTACACACACACACACATACACATACACATGAAAAGACACACGCGCAGACACACATACACACACAGACGTACACTTACACATACAGCCTGACAAGAAAACACACGCATGCACGTAAACAGTAAACGCAAGGTGTACGTTAAATCGCGCGCGACGTCGTTCTCGTCCACAATTTTGACGCTACTCGTAAAGATCCAAAAAACGCTCAAATAAAACGCGCAGTGTGTCTTTTATTTTTATTTCTTTTGTTTATCTTATACTTCTCTTTCTCCGTTCCTGTTTTCCTCGCTGATCTCTCTCTCTCTCTTTCTCTCTTTTCCTCTCTGTCTTTTTCCCTCTTGGCGCGATCATCCGCCACGATGATTCTCGATTGATTAAGTTTCCGCGTGTATTTTAATTATTGTTAGAGACAACGCGTGTGCGCGATATTACAACGAGAGTCTATAATTTATCTACAGAAATACATTTTTACGAAGGAAAGAAAAGCGAGAAAAGTATACAGATATATATACGACTGCGAGTGTCTACGTGAGGATTTAAACAGTGAATTATTTGCGAGGCAGCGAAAGAAAGAACGAACGTTTGGAGGATCGCTCGAAATAGAGAGCTAAGGGAGGCCTGCTGATTTCGGATGAAAGAATAAGTGAGAAGATAAGAAAGCACGATAACGCGTTGTCGATTTTGTGATAGCAGTGTGAGAAAATCCCCATTCTCGTGGCGTCGAAATCGTGCTTTACGTTCTTTCGAATACATTTTCGTTTCAAGCTCATGTATATCGATAACACGAGATATTTCGGGTTAAAAAGTAAACAAAAATATACATTTAGTTCGTTTAACTAGGAGAGAGAGAGAGAGAGAGAGAGAGAAAGAAAAGTAAGAAGATTTGGGAGCAAAGTTATAGCGCGAGAAGGAATCGTCGTTCACACTTACGATCGAACATTTTTTTTTTTTTAATTTGAATCTTAACTCTGCAGGTTGAAAATCAATATTTTTTTTTATCAGCACGACGTTTTTTCCTGTGTCATATAGCATCGTGTGTCTGTGTACGTGTGCCCTATTACTGGTGTCCGTGCACCCTTAGCGTACGAGAACTCCAATAATTAGAGATTTCATATCAAATTTTCTTTCATTCGATTTCGATACTTTTCTTTCAACCAGAATCGACGGTATTTTCATGAAATAAAAACGATCTTTCATCTCATTAGAATTTCTTCATCGAATCCATATTTATTTGTCGTCTCGTTCGCGTCCACTCGAGAGCAGAAATAATACGAGCGTGACAAAAAGTCCGAGGGCCGTCAGCCGGTAGGCTCTGTAAACTGGAATCGCAACTCGATACGACGTCGAAGGAAGTCGAGTTCGTACGAAACGTGCCGATCAGACGAGAACTCATGAGCACGGATCATTGACAGCGCTTACTTCGGTAGTGAGCTCTGGACGACGCTAGCTCCCCCCCCCCCCCTATTCGAGAGCTCGTGTCTGACCAAGCACGAGATATTTCTACTGGCGAGTTTGAAAACTCTTCGATACTGCATTTCTCCTGTTATTTCCAGCTTAATTTTCATTTTTTTTTAAGCAGCTCCCAGATGCCTTTCATATAATTAATCTACACAGAGCCTTTTTCATTGGTCGGGAACGAAATTCAAGGCTCCGAGTATAGGAATATCGAGGATGAATTTTCAAATAAAATCATGAAAAATAAAGAAATTTCAATGTTTCGCCAATAATTATTTACTGTGAACTTCCGGGAATGTATGTGCTGGCAATAAGATGACAGGCGAGAGGGTGCAACGCTGCACACAACCCCCTCGAGGGCACACGGGGCGCAGCTGAGCTCGACCGGGCGCGACCCACAGCCCTACATTCGCGGTCTGCGGCGCGACCTAACCTCAACACACACCCACTTTTGCTTCGCTTCCCCACTATTCAACCCTCGTCGTTTCTCCACGATTCTAGCGACGAGAAGTCAGCCATACGCCCTTTGGTACGAGTGCGACGGCTGATATAATGCTCATACGGAAATTAATACGATCTCGTTCGTGTGCATGAGTCAGTAGGAAGCTTCGATCACTCTATTTCGGGGTCTAATTCGTTTTTTGTTTTTTTTTTTTTTTCATAATAGTGTATCTCGAGTGGTTTAAAAATCAGGTGTGTCGAAATTGGTGCGATGTGAAGAACGGGCTGAGTGGTGATAAAATTCGAGAGTTTCAACGTAATCGTATGCGAAAATTAAGGTAGAAAAAAGTATTTTTAGTTGTCAACGGATCAGCGGTGGAAAAAAAAATTGATTTTGACGCGTTAGTCATTCTCGGATTATTGCACGCGTCGATGGTAGCTGGGCGATCGAATTCGTTCGGTTTGAGCTGTCATGTAGACGAATCCGCGTCAAATTATTCTCATGGATTTATCACCGAAATCACACTGTGCAAAATCTCACTCAATTTTCTTCTCATTTCGGAATAATTCATTGTTTAATTAGTATCGAATTTTCCTTCCTAATATATATCGCCGTTGTTATACATTATACGGTGGATAGCTTGTGACCTCAAGAATATTACGGTGAGGTGAAACGCATTAACGGGAGAGATAACTGTCCCGTTTTCGTAACGAGGGAACCATTACAATTTATGATCGATATAATCGGGCCATATCAACGATAAACACATTATTTCTCGACTGATATTAACCTTTCGTTGGTTTTTACATTCTTTATGAATTGCATTATCATCGTTATTGAGCATTTACAATTGAAACGGAATAATTCAATAAGAATAACAGAGTCGAAAGTTCCTTGAGATCATTTTGAAAAATTATCGAAGATTTTCAGAAGAACGCAGCCATCCGTGGAGATGTCATATTCGAGAAAAATTGTATCGAAATAATTTCAAATTTTTTCAATATTTGAATCTCGAAACGTGCTTGACGTTTATAATTGAATTGGTTTCGATTATGCAAACAGTAGAAATGAATGACTCTGATACTGTAAATGATCCGAAAACTCATCTGTAAATAAAGAAAGTTTGAGTTAAAACGTAAAGGCAGTTTTGATAATAAAAAAAATGATAATTTGATTTCTTGAATGACATTGCAATTGGAATTTTTAATGTTTTGATACAAGATTATAGTTATTAAGCGTACATTCACTCGATAATTACGGGAAGACGGGTGGGCTGGGATCGATCAATGGTTGTAGTATAAGTGGTTTAATCCGAAGTAGATAGCATATGTAAACATGAGGAGAAGGAGGATGAGTGGGTGAAGAATGAGGAAGGAATATGAAAAGCCCGCGAAGAGTCTCTTGTACACGCGAGCATGAATCTGTAGCTAGTCGAGCACGTGTCGTTCATCAAACTTGAGAGTGAAAGACAGAGAGTGAGAGAGAGAGATAGAAGTACACGAGGTCCTCGCGAAATCGCTTGACACAGCGATTTAATTGAATTACGTTCTAAGGGGTTAGAGGGGCGGTGAAGAGTCGCGATACTCTGGGCAAGGTACAGGCGGAAAATTGAATTTACATCGTGTGACTTTGTGTGCCGAGCCCGGTAACATTTTCATATATACATATATATAGATGAACATGCTATAAATGAGTATATGGAACTGTCGATCCGAGCGATTCCCAAGGTCGTATGGTCCGTAACTAAATATTAGTAAATACCTATGCGAATAATCTTGGAAAAGACTTTTCTTTCTCTTTCCACTTGTGTTGAAACGAGTAGAGTAGAAAAATTAAATGAGAGGAGATCCGATTGGATAATTGCAGGATTCGACGACTGGTAGTTTGGTAAAAGAGAAGATAAAAAGATCGGCAAAGTGTACGACGAGAAAGAAGTAACCGTAAGGATAATCAGTGCGATAATAAGAAAGAAGCTGGGGACAATTTGATTGGAGGGTTGGCCGAGCTAATCGTTCATAATCGAGGGGAGCGTTTTCGAAGTGGTGTCGAGGAGGGGTAGCCTGAGGCATAACCGAAAGGATTATTCGCGCAGCCACGAGCGGAACAGTGCCGAGGAAGAGGAAGCGGAGGAGGAGGAGGAGGAGGAGGACTACGATATTTACGGGGATGAGGCACGTGGAAGTTTAAGAAGACGAGAGGATTCGAGGGTAAGATTATCGAGATCGGTGGTGCCGGGTTATCGGGAAGGTGTCGTCGTGAGGGTTCCGCCGACGGGAGTCGTCGGTGGTTACTGTGATGTGGTGGAGTCCCCCGGAGGGCCGCGGTTGCATCATCAAGATCACCGCTATCAGGAGCATCGAGATCATCACTTGCATCGTGAGCAACATCATCTACAAGGAGGTGGTGGAGGCGGAGGAGGGGGAGGAGGAGGAGGAGGCGGCGGCGGTGGTGTATCGTCGTCGTCGTCTTCCCGTCGTCGGGTCGTCGTGAGAGCTCCCTCGTCGGGTCGTGATATCGGCATAACGGCCCGCGGCGGCCTGGCCGGTGGTCCCGAGGAGGAGGACAACGGCGTAGGATGGTGTGACCTCCGGCGTCATCCCGCTCGACGTGGAGCCGGTGGGGGTGGAAGTGGCGGCGGCGGCCCCGGTTCCATCGGTGGTGGATACGGTACCGAGCGTCTTCTCCTCGATTCCGAGGACGAGGAAGAACTCCCACCACCACCGGGTATGTCGTGGCAACAGCAACAGTCGAGATCTGTTGGAGGTGTCACGGACAATCGCGGTGCTGGGCTTGCCACTTCATCATCCGCCGTTCATCCTCCATCCTCGTACTCCCGCGACGAGCGGGATCGTGATTTGAGGCTCGTCGACACGGCCAATACGGGACGTGAGCCAATCTCCTCCCGCGAATTGCGGGAGTCACGTGATCTCCGGGACGTTAGAGATCATCGTGACATCCGCGACTCGAGGGAGAACTACGCTAGCGCCTCGAGAAGATCCGATTACCGTAGCAGTGACAGACCTGATCGGGAGCAGGACTATGACGACTATGATCCACCTGCTACGACACGCTCAAATCCTCCGGCCAACGCCTCGACGGCAGTCACCAATAATCCGGTAAGAATTTCACATTTTTATATATATATGTATATAATATTTTTTTCATCTTTCTTGTTAACGCGAGCTTCAAGCTCTATTTCGAATTGAATTCGTTTATGGAGGATCAAATAAGTTTGGCAAATATCCTACCAAACGAAACAACGGAACGTTTCGTTGTCTGCGTTTTTCTGTGTATTCTCATTTCAAAGAAGGAACACTCTGCAATTGCAAACCTTCGTAATATCATTGAAAAGAGTATCAAGACGCTGCCGTGTCTCTAGATATTGCCAGAGCTTTTCCATCTCTTTTATCTTTTATTGTATCGCGACTGTGAAGTTATAACTGCGCTCGAAAGTACTCAAAGACTGGACAACGAATATAGAGAACTCAGGGATCACTGGAGAGCCTCTCGCAACTAAAAATTATCGACTCAAAAAACCAGTAGATAATTATTATGAAATATCGATTGATCGCGTCATTGCTATTCTAGATTTCGCTTCTAGAAAAGTCACAATCGTGACTACGTTAGAGTAAAAGAAAAACTGTATCATCCGATGATTGATAGTACGGTGAAGAGATTTTCTGTAAGCCAGAATTATATCCTGCAATCAACGACCCACGTAAGAGGATATCCTTGAATCAACTTGGTTCATTTTGCACTATCTAAGATGCAAGAAAAATTAGATAGTCCACGAGGATTATCTTTGTGTGAGGTTGGGGATAGTGGAATATAAGCCATAATTTCTTGAATGACATTGGCTCAATCAAACGGATTTATTTTCAATCCACCAGCCACGTGAAATATCGACAAATTGGTTATGACAAACGCTTCATCCATATTTATAGTCGATATAAAGATATAACGGAGAGTGGATGAATTTGAATTGAGATCGGGAGTATTGAGGGTATTATTATTGTCGGATGTAAAAAGCTGGATGTAGATGATGTCAAGAGAGGCGCCACGGGAAGAGGATGAGTTAGGATCGATTGTCGAGGTAGGTCCTGCTGAGATAATTCCGCTGGTGGCCTTTTACCTCCTCTGAGCCACGTTTTTCCCTCAATCTCTAAATCTCCGCTTCATTATTTCTCTCTTACGTATATATACATTCTTCCTCAAGCCTGTACCATATTTTCCTCGCTTGACGACTGGCCAAAAGCGGAACGCTCGATTTCCACGAGAGAAGAAGAAGAAGAAGAAGAAAAAAAAGTTATTTCGAGAGATACCGACCCTTCGCAAGTTGCCTCCATCCCTACAGAGATGGCTGGTTGCAGGAAAGAGAGGGAGCTTGAAAGCTGAATTAATGGCTGAGAGAGAGAGAGAGAGAGAGGAGCATACGAGGAGCAATTCGAGATTGTACAAAAACGTAGATGCTTTACCCTCATCCCTTTTTCATCATCTCCTCTTGCTTTCATTGCCTCTTTCTCTCTCACTCTTTCACTCGGCTATAATATTTTTAGAGAAACGAGAATCGTAGCAGTCTTTGGTGACAGAGATCGAGAGATTGGGACACACGCTTGTACAAAAGATGTGGTTGTGTCGGTACTAAACAGACAAAGATGGGAGACGAGGTAAACCCCTCTCGTGGTGCATGCCTGTCGAGGAAGCCGGAGTGATCAAAGAATCCTCCGCTTGCACTCTTCATCTCCCTACAAAATGGAAATGTATTGCTGCACTTGTAACATTGGCCCTGCTGCTTATACGTGTACCTGCACACATACACACACCTGAGAATCTGGAAAACCGAGTACATGCGGCGAGGCAGAAATGAGAAGAGAAAAAGAAGCACTGAGAGAGAGAGAGAGAGGGGGAGAAGGGGGAGGAGATTTGTAGCGTTCTTCATTTAGAGTCTCTACAACTTTCATAGGGACCGCAAAACGAGGAGAGCATTGCGCAAACACTGTTATGGAAGTCTCATTTGTAGCTGCATTCAAGGAGCACAGCTTCCATTTCTCTCTCCAGTTTGTTTTCTTTTCTCTCCTCCGGCTCGACCCTATCTCGCTCTCTTCCATTTCCAACCCTCCTGAAATCCCTATCATCTTTTTTCCTGCTTCGTTTTTACCAACTACTCTCGCAACGCTTGTACCTATCACGCAATTTCTCCGGCAGAGTTGTACCTCCCAACCTCCGAGCTCCGGTAAACCACTAATGAAAGGGTGAGAAACCCGGAAAATAGAACGACCTAACTCAGCTTTTTCTCGTTATCGATTCCTACGATATATTTATAAATCAATTTTCACTTCGCAACGTGACCCCTCTTCCTCTCTCTCTCTCTCTCTTTCTCGTGACGTAAGCACCGATATTTAAAAATGTCTGGAAACTGCTTCCGGGGCTATGAATCACAAAGTAACTCGAAAAATAGCAAAGTAACGTGATTACGTCATGAATGTAAATTGAATTTGGCGCGTTTGTAAGAGCCAAGAGAACATTGCATATTCTACAGAGATGCAGAATACGTTTTTAGTCTGTTCTTTTCATCTCATCTTCGACTCTTATATCGTACTAGCAATAAAACAATAGTGAAATATGTAACTGTATAATGAGGATCGTATTAAAATTGATACAGGCGAGAACGAACCTGAAAATTCCTCTCGTTTCTTTCATTTCGCCTTCTTCAAGTTCTCCTCTCCCTCTCGTTTATCCATTCGAGCTTCTGCCACAGACACGAGCACGTATCTTTGTATGCGAATATGTGGCAGATTCTCGGAGGCTCTCTCGGGCACGAGATATTCGCTGAGAGACCCGGTTCTTCACGAGAGCAAGAATATAGGTCAGTGTACAAGCTTCCAGGAGCAAAAGAGCATCGGTGTGTGCGAGAACCGAAGGATATACGCGAGAGAACACGTCCAGAACAGCTCCGGCAAGCTCTCGCGAAAAGAATATATAGGAGAATTCCCGCTTAGCAATGAAAACGATGAGAGAGAAAGAGAGAGAAATGGGAAGAAGAGCCCTGCTAACGGCCAAACGGGTTTTCTCTCCGACGTGCTCACAATCCTTCCTTTTTTTTTTTTTTTTTTAATTATTTTCCATTCTCTCCTTCTCTCTTTATTCGCCCTCAGATGGGAATAGGATTTTATATTACGCTCTCCATCTGTACTTTTTTCTCTTGTTCAATATAAATATTGCCTACGTGTGTGTGCATGTGTGTATGTGTGTCTATCGTAGACGTGATACAATGAAATATCGTAGAATTCAATGAAAATATAGTTTCTGTATATTATCCCGTAATTGAATTTACTCACTTTTGTCTGCACTTGCAGATTTTTCAGGATGATTATATAACTATTTTTTTTTTTTTTTTAGATTTTTATGTTCCATCAGGGAAAGAATAGAGGATTGTTTTTTGTTTTACAATATTTTTGTTAATTATTCTTCATTTTACTTATCAGAGCTCATGATAATTGTTCGATGAAAAACATCAATTGAGTGATCTCAAGGAGAGAGCGATTGAGACATAAAATCGCATGAAGGAAGTAGTCCGGTGTGACGATAGAAATTTCGACGTTTTTTTCATGAATTCTTTAAAATGAGACAATGAAATGCAATCGTTTTGAAATATTCACATGTTTTCGTTGGTATGTTGAAGTGTACGAAAAAAAAAATGTTTCATTGAAATTGACATTAATTTGTTTATGATTCTTTATGTCAAAGGTGGATTGCTTCGGGGAAGCACACAGCCGTTCGTGATCATGTGAAATTAAAGAATTCAAAGAGATTATTAGTCTGCAGGCTTAATTCTAATGAACTAACCTATAATATGCATATTCGAGAAAAGAAAAAACAAAAATGGCGAACTGGTGAAAAAAATCGAATTTTTCTTATGAGAAATCGTTCGAAAAAATTAATTTATTATTAAAAAATTGAATGTTTTGAAGGTTTGGTATTGAGCTACGTGTGTCTTAAATAACGGGTAAAAATTTTAGCCAAATAGGTCGAATAGTTTTCAGCCAGTGATTCCTCAAAATTTCAACAACGTGATTCAGAGAAAAACGCGTTTAAAGTTTTGACAACAGATTTTTTATGAAAGAAAATGTTACTTACATTAATCAGCTGTGCCTGGTGCATGGAGCGATTCTTTTGTTTTCTCAAAATGATCATTTTTAGCGGCTTTGAGAGCCTTACCTATAATGCACCGGACTACTTCCTTAATTTCCGGCTAGATACGTCAAAAAATTAATTAATTCACGTATCTAGTTGATTGACAGAAAAAAAATTTGACGAATTCGATGATTTTTTGATGATCAACCGGATTTCAACCTCTACCTAGAACATTCGATCGATAATGGAAGAATAAAAAAAAGTTGGTTGGACTAGAAAAATGGCGGCGAGTTTGGTCGCCATTTATCCGTGGAGAGCGGAGAAATAATAGGAAGAAGTATCATTTCTCTTACTCTTCCTGCGCGTTCTCGCCGCCAAAGTTCCGCTGTGTGTGTATATACGCACCTGCAGAATTAGAGGCCCGTCAAAAGGAGGAAAGAGAGTGAGTTGGTAGGAAACATTGAGAAAGAGAGAGAGAGAGAGAGATGGCGAACGGAGCGGAGTTGTACAAGGTCCTGGAGAGTAAAAGAGAGCGATCTAAAGGGCGAAACAAAAGAGTCGAAGAAGGAGAGAAGTTGCGGTCGAGTAACGCGCCGAAATTGCAGAATTATTCTTCTCGGAAGGAGCCACAAAATTCGGTCGGCGTTGCAGTCGCAAACGCGCACGAGACTTCTTGACGAATGTCGCCAGTAAGAAACGATCACGATTAGAAGATAGACGAGCGATCTCCTTTTCTTTCCTGCGCGTTCTCGTGTGCTCTCGAAGACCTTTTTTCACTTGTTTTTTGTGCATGGCGAATTCTGACTCAAATAGATCAAACATAATTCGTCGCATTTGGAAACGATAATCACGAGCTGAAAATTGATTCTTCTATCAAGTCTTCTGCATCATCAGTTTATCAGTTAAACTCGAATAGAAAAAAACGTTTACTGATATACTTGAAATTAATGAAGGTCTGAAAGGCAATGTCACGCACGAACTCACCGCGATACAACCCGGAATGGAGTCCATGTCCCTAAAAACCTTTCTGAATATCAGTCTACGCTTTCTCCGCCCTTAAAACACATTTATTTCTATATACATGCAACTCGCGTGCGAAATGAAGGAGAATTTTTTTCTCTGCACTCGCCGCTCCGACGCAGCAACAAGCGGACTCAAGGGTGCAAGGTGTTGCTTGACCATCGCACTCTCCCAAATTGTTATTAAATTGCAACCGACCCGGTCGCGATATCCGTATGATCGATCTGGGACTTCGGGATCAGGACACGAAAGAGCCGAAAGTTAAGGGCGCATGTGCTTTTCGCGGTATCGCGTACGTTGACAGCTGCGATACTGCGCTCATTACGAACGTTAGATAAAAATATAATGAAAGAATTATGACAAAAAAAAAACGGTTTGATTCTGTTTCGTAGTCGATGCTCGTACTTCTTGGAGACTTGGAAGAGCAATTAGGAAGTTTTCGAGGACTATTTTCTTGATGCTAACGATGTTATAAAATTCACTTCGAAATAAGAGCGAAAGAATTTTTTTTGCCCATTCGGGTCGAAAATTATTTTTTCGTGAGGTATTACACCGCGTTACAAAATTGATTGGATCGTTCTGACCGTTTAGAAAAAAAATAAAAATGTAATGATCATCGAGTAAATGAATGACCGCGATAATTCGCTCAAGAAATGTCCAACTGCTCATTCGGCTGTCAATGCAGTTGGCTGATCATCGAAAAAGTTTTGCACTGACAAAATCATGCCATCAATTGAACAATTTGAGAAGATATTGCAAGAGTTTTATGCGCATCTCTTGGAAGTTTCAATGTCACAGTGAACGAAGATTTTGAACAAAGGGATGTTTGGACTCGGGAGATTTTGTTGAATGCAATTATCCGTGGTGGCTCAAAGCCATGGGATGAGAGACAGGTAGACAGAGATGATAATAATCCTTCGAAAAAGGCTCAGTGATATGGAAAGTCAGATTTAGATAATGAATAAAAAAAAATGGAGAGAGAGAGAGAGAGAGGGAGAGAGAAGAGCGATTAAAAATGACGCTCGTTACGTATCAGAGAGAACCTCCGGGCATAATTGAGAGCGAATAAAACAGAGAGAACGGAGGGGAGGGAGGAGAGAGCTGGTCGAATATTTGGTCCCATGAGGATCCTAATGAGCAACCGCCGGGGACTATTTAACGAAGGCATCGTATGTATATGAAATGTGGATACATATTCACACGAACAAACGCACAAATACAGCACACGGATGAGCAAGTACACGAAGAGCCAAGTTTCGTGGTGCACAAACGACGCAGTTACGGGTCCAGGTATAAAATGTAAAAAGATAGAGAAGGAGAGATGAAGGTGAAGGCTAAATAGAATGAGAGAGAGACGAATATGCCTGAATCGCATCTCTTCGTCTAGACCATGTAGATTCTCTCTCATTTCACTCGTGGTCCTTCAAAATCTTCCTCTCTCTCACTCTCTCTCTCGTTTCGGCTCCAGGTAAATCGAACTGCAGGTATACACCAACATTATATATAATATATAACCAGTCTGGTATATAGCATACATAAATAAATACGTATATAGAGTCGACGTAGATCAGGATACAAGCGAGTTATGTTGGGGGGTCCTGATGGTGCACGAGAGGCGGGCATAGAGGACTCTCCTCGTCTCTGTGCTGGCTCTTCGTCAGGTAAATCAAACAGGTACATACCCATGAGTGAGAAAGATAAAAAACAACAACGCAACGCAAGAAAAAATAAAACGAATAGAGCACAGAATTGCTGGACCACAGAGACAGCCTCTTCTCTGTTTCTCCTTTACGCTCAAACCTTTATCTCTCCTTTTTTTCTTTCACTCACTTTTGCCAAAATGTCCGCCACTCCTCGTTTCCTACGCTCAATGGACGAGGGGCGTGTTTTTTTTTACAGTCTTCAACCTCACTTTATATACAGATAGCTTGCCTGCTCCCTGTCTCTATAACTGTTGCGATTTCTGCACAAACATTCGAGTTATACGTTTTTACTATGCATGTTTATTCTATTAAAGGTAAATTGATGAAAATTACATTGCCTCGGATAATTTAATTTTGAGCCAAATGAACTCGTTTCAATCGAACGTATATCCATATTGTCAGAAAAAGAAAATATTGGATCATTTGAAAATAAACGATTTGCTTATATCGAGTACAATTTTTTTAGTTTACGCAGTTGAAATAAAAAATACATTTTCTGCCAAATTTATAGTGGAGCTTTCAAAGTCTTGAAACATCAAAAAATTAGAAAACTAAAAAAAAAAAGAACGAAAAAAAACAAAAACAAAAGACAACGGAATCTGATGTCACGCCTTATAAGGGAACAATTGGGTTCATGAACCAATTGTCAAGAAACAAATCTCTGACGTGATGGATGCCAAAGACTGGTAATAATTATTAATTATGTATATGACAACGCTTATCTTGTCAGCGAGATTGTTTGCTCATAAAGGAAGCTTTACTTTTCATATCTCTATGAAAAAAGTATGAATATCGCGAGATATGAAAATGATAAAATTATCAATTACTGTAACGCGATAACATGTTATTTGTGGAAAAATAAAAATGACAAAAAATCTGTGGTAGTTTTGTTTCGTTTTCCTGGCAAATGGATTCTAATTTCAACGTTTGCCTGATTGGAATTTCCGAAATGTTTAAAAATTTTAAATGAAACGAATTTAATGGACCGATAGGTAGTTTTGGGAAAATTCGTACAGAACTCAAAAGCGAATCGTGCTATCGGCGTCGATGCAACTCATTAGAACAGCCACTCTCGTTATTCTCCAATGAGAATTCGGAATGATTGTTCTAATTAGATGACAAATAAAATCGATGTGCGCAACGAGGATGCGAGCGCCTGTTCTGATTAAGAGGAATGTCGTATTGATTATTTCCGATAAATTCTCTGCGGTAATTGGAATTTTCGAAGGCTTCAAAGTTATCAAATGGTTTCCCGGTGGCTCTATGTTTCGTAAATTGTTAGGTCAGGACTTAAATTCTCTCCATAAATATGCCAGATGGCAGAGCAATTAATTTCGAAACAGGGACAAGAATTCAGACTTTATGAAAAATCGTTAATTTTCATTTTATGCAACAATTTATTTGCAAATCAATCATTTATTGTCCACGTCCATTCGTTACGATAATTCACGACGAAAATGTCATCGATTTATTCGTTATTTCGAAAACTGCTCGCTCGCCGAAAAATCTTTATTTCAATGGTGCAAAAACGTGGCCAATAAATCCGTCACATTGTTTCTCGAAACGAAAAAGTAAGAATTTTTGTTCCAGGCGAGTTTCAATTTCTTAATGGGAATCTGAGTCGAATGCGCGTTTATTTCGAAGACAAGAAAGCAAAAGTAACGTTCCATGACTTGGCAGTTCTATGGAAAGATCCCACGATGCAGCAGAGTGGCGGTAAAACACTCGATAAGTTTTGCTACCTTTGCTCCGCATCTGTGTTTCGAACATTTTATCTCTACATGAAAACCTACATGGGTCGTTCAATGACTCGTGATTAATTCTTAGATTAACGCTGATTTTGCAGAAAATTCATCGACTTTACTGGTTCAAATCACAGTAATCTCTTTGAGATCCAGGATCATACTGTTTTCAAAAAATTCATCAAACTTACGTGGACTCTGTATGGAAAGAACAAGTGAAAGGAAATTTCCAATAAAACTTAAACGGAAGGATGTATTCCTTGAGCGGAAGGCCTATATATTCGTGCGTTAAAACTCATGATTAATTATTCGAAAGGTTAAGCTCCTTACAGAATCTTTGGAGGGTTCATTTAACATGGAAAGTCGCATATATATCGTGGTTATTGTTACTAGCCGGGTATCCCGCTGGGTCCGTAGTGACTCTTCAACTATTTCAAGTTTTTGCGTTAATCCCTGAACGTTTTGCCCTGGTAACGACGGCCTTATTGTCCTTTTAGCTCTCGGAGAATTCACTTGAAGCCCAAAAAAATAAAGGTACAGCAATCCTGATGACGCCTGCGATGCACTTGTCGAGACGGTTTGGTCCCTCGATCTTTCTCTCTCTCGCTCTTTCTGTCTCTCAGCATTCCCTTACAACGAACATTTTTTTTTTTTCCCTAGTTTTGTGCGAGAATGAGAGGCCTGATCGTTCGAATTTTACCTCAGTCTGCACGACTATCCTTTGTATATTCTCCGTGAAGCGAGAAAGGTCCTTTTTACTTCGCGGCGAGGAGTGATGATGGCGAGAGAAGGTGCCAGCCAGGAACAGAGAAGATCACTCTTTCTTCGTCTTCCTCTTCCTCTCGCATTTGCTCCTCTCGTCCTGTTCCCTTAGCCGTTGGTTTATACACAGATCCTTCGGACTATGGTTTATCATCGAAATCTCGTTTTAGCCTCTCGTCCTTCTTTCTCCTTCAATGTCTCTCTCTCTCTCTCTCTCTCTCTCTATCTCTCTCTCTCTCTCTCTCTCTCTCTCTCTCTCTCTCGCTATCCTGTACTTTCATCCTTCTCTGGTAGTGCAAAACGAACGAAAGATCTTTTCGGACGTACCTGAACTCCCTCACTTTTTCTCTGTCCCTATATACATCATTCCCTCTCTCTCTCTCTCTCTTTCTTTTTCCTCCGTTCTCAGGACACTCTTCTGGCGTATCCTTGAATCCTTCCTACCCGAAGATTCCTCTCCTTCGGTCTCGATGGGAAAGACCAAGGAGGCAAGCAGAAGAGTTTTATTGCACTTGGTCAAAATGATTTCTCTCGGAATTCGTCAATTTCACATCGACTTTCGAATCGATTTTAAATACGATCGAACGAATTTTTTTTTCTCAACAAACGATTCAACTCGATCTTTTTTATCATCGATATTCTAAGATCGATCGAGACAAAATTGCTCGAGGATTAAACTTTGGTTGCGAAATCTTTATTCCTATAAGAGACCTGAAAAAAATATATATGTTTTGTGTAACCGGAAATTCCGATTGGAAAGTTCGCTTCGTCGATAATCCTGCAGGAGTATTCTGATAAGGTAATTCGCGTTTTTTTTTTCCACTGCAAAGACTTCAATTTAACAGGCTCAATGTTGAAATGTGCATGCGAAAACGAATGTTACATTATTTCATCGTAAGCTTCTTTTCGCCAGACATTTTACTCGAGAAAAATATAAGGTCTGAAGAAAATTCCATAGGATTCATAACGAGCTGGGATTTTCCAGGATTTTTGTGAGAAAAAGAGTGAAAAAGGGCATTACGTGAGGTTGAAGCTTGAAAAAACTTTTTGCAGTGCTTGGTCATGATATATATTTTTTTTTTTTTTTACATACACTTGGCCTTTTTGGCGCCGTGAAGTGCAGCTGCTCGTGCGTGGAGGCCAGGAGAGTGGTTTCGAGACGATAATTAATAATTATTCATTGAGCAAAAGTCGCCTCCATTCTCTTCTCCTCCCTGCGGCTCTTAGCCGGCGGACAAAATTGGCTCGACAAGGGGTTACCTCTGGTCTAGCTCAAATCTTTAAAAGAAGGCCGAACAGGCAAAGTTTGAGGTAAATATAAAACTAGAGAAGAAATGGCGGAGGAAGAAGGAGCGAGTTCGCGAGCAATTTGGTGGTCAGTAACGAAGGGCCTGCGAAAACAAAGGATCGCGACGTCGCTCTCGTGGTCCCAACAATTGTTGCATTATTCATGCGTGTTTCTAGCAAGAAAAAGAAGCAGAGAGAGAAGTAAGAAAGAACGGAGGAACAGTGGAGAGAGAGAGAGAGAGAGAGAGAGAGAGAGAGAGAGAGAGAGAAGGAGAGTGGAGAGGTAAGGAAAGGAAGCACACGTTGGTCGTTATGCGGTAAGCCTTTTGCCCTCTCTCATTCGCTCTCACTACCTTCCAAAAATTCATTTGATTTTTTTTTTTTTGTTTTTTTTTCACCAACCAGGCTAGACTATACCATTAAGGCCCTGTGGCTTTAGCCAAGGGAGTAAGGTACCAATACCGAGTTCCTCGCTACTACACTTACGATCAGTGAAACGAAAGGGAGATCTTCTCGCGCGGCATGGTATTCGCCTCCTTCATCATCAGCACTCCCGGCTTCTCTTCATATATGTGTTTATACATAGACAGACACGCTTATGAGGATACATGTATGTCGGTACATGTATTGATACGCATGTATACACGAGGCTCGACTCTACGGAGGAATCGCTTCCCTTCTCCCGTGCTGGCATACTTCGCGTTATTCTCGGAAAGCCCGCGGTCATCCAGACGCAAAAAGGGATTATTTAACGTCGCGCGGCTTCTTTTCGCTTATAATGCTTGTATATCTATAGGTATATACATAAACAACATATACAGCTATATCGAAAGATTCGCAAGGCTTCCCAAAGTTCGCAAAGACAAAATTATGTCGGTCGAAAGAAAAAAAAAAAAGAAAAAAAAAAAAAGAAAAAAAAATGACTCAGCTAATCCGCACGACCCTGAGTTAATCAACTTTTGACAATAGGCGCGATTTTTTATTTATTTTTTATCACGTCTAGGTGTGTATTGAACGCGCTTTCATCACATTTTTTCCAATTCTTTCCCAAGTTTATTGGAATTTTTAGTGATTTTCATGCTACCGTGCTCGTCGCGATACCGCTTCTAAAGCGGAAGACGGAAAAAAGGGTAGACGCGATCCCCATCGCGGCAAGGAAACGGGGTCCGCAATGTTGCCGCATTGGTGTAGGTCAAGCCTGAACCTTGCCGGAGCTTGAAAGAACGGGAGAAAGAAAAGAGAACGCGAAGGGCCGATTCGAGGGCTGTTGGGAAAGAGAGCTACGGTACATTCGTTCCAAAAGAGGAGAAAGCTCTCTGCGCAGATTGTATTTCCGCTAATCTCACAAATTTTTACGTATTTTATAAAATTTCTCGAGAGGAAATGACGAGAAAAAATTCACACGCGAAACTCGCTGGAAATAGTTTCGAACCAGATAACATCGGAAACGAGTGTTCTGACGAGAGAGAAATACTAAAAATCAAGTGTTCCTGCAAACTTTCAACGATTCAACCTGCGTCATCTTCGTATACTTCCAACGATTTATATCCAAAAGGATTTCGATCAACTATTTATTCGCGCTTTTTGAAAAGCAATTTTTTAAAAATAAAAGTGTTGAAACCGCCTGGAAATAATCGTATTTGGTTTTGCCTCAGAGAATTATTAATCCCATGGTTGTCTGGGTATTCGCATACCTGAGATATACGAAATAAAATAACCTAGAAATTAGTTTCGAAATGAGTTCACGACGATCTTTTGCATAATTCACTAAAATAGGAATATTTTATTAAAAACCCTACGCAGGATTAGCACATTCTGGTAACTTTGATTTTGCACCTTTAGTAAATGCGTTTTGGTGAATTTTTCTCGATGAGCCAAAGTCAGTGAAAATGTTTGCAGTAGTACAACAAACCTCGGGCGTGCGACAAACACGAATTTTTTCTTTTCTCTCAATGTATCAATTCTTTTGAGATTCAACAATGCGCGTTACATCAAAACGAGATCAAAAGTAGCAAAGTTAAAAAAGTTGATAGCCGAGTGATTTTACTCGTCGAGGATAGAAAATGGTTGGATTACTCTGAATAGGATTGAAACGAGAGTATAGAATTTCGCACGCGTATGGAATTCGGAGGAACGCGATAGGTAGTGACCAAGATGAATCTCCGTCTCTCTCTCTCTCTCTATATCACGATGAAAGCTTCTCGGTGGAGACCTTTTGCTTTGATCGTGCAAGGTAGCTATATATACGTGAATGTAAAAGTACGAGACCGGGAAACGCGCACAGACTTGGCGTACATTATCGATCCTTTCGGGTCACGGCACATGCACACAAGCGACGTTTATAGCGAGCCCTGCTGAGGCTACACAAGCGAAAAGCTATGTGCCTGAGAAAGGATGTAGTAAACATGTACTAGGTACGTTGAGAGTATGCTGCGCGCGAACATAAGCTTCGTTGTCTTTGTCACATGAGCTTCCTCATTAGCAGCATTCTCTAGCTCTCTCTCTCTCTCTTCCTATAATTAATTCATTTCTCTACATACGCGTATATATATTCAACGTGATAAATATTTATAGATTGTACTACAGGCTTGTGAAGTAGCAGCTAGTATCGAGAAGCATTTGCCACTTCATCTTAACTTCGCGTGTAACTGCAACTTCACCACGGAATTTATGAAGCCGTTTTCTCCGCATCGTTTCCGAACATATATGCCCACGGCTGGTCGGTCTTTGCTCGCACACCCTTTCCTGGCGACACGAAAAACTACTGTATTCTCGTGTATCCCTCCGATAGGGAGTGCAAACGTTGAGCGTATACGTATGTTTATTCATGCAGAAGTTTGTTACAACGCGTGCAAACTTCGAGCGCCAACACCCGTACTCCCTTAAACAGCATAAATTGTCGCGACTCGCTGCTGGGAGGCACGAAATCTTCGGCACTGCGGACTATGCGCGTCTATTCCAAACATTCTCTCTTTCTCTCTGTTCATACATATATACTTGTCGACTTATATCTCTCTTAGCGTGTCCAATAAGGAGTAAGTAGAATAGGAAATTTATGGGGAATAGGAAGAAAGTTTTGAGACTCTGAGCGCAGCCAGAGATTACATGGATGATGAAAGAGACAGGAAATTGATTATGTGGAGCAGCCCCTTATCGAACGAACTTTTGTTAAAGAGACTGAAGTAAGTTCTCATCAAAGCGAAAATATATTCTAATAACCATTTTATCCGAACCTCGACGACATGCAAAAGCTTCCCTTCTTCTTCCTCGTTTATTTTTGTCCCTCGTCCTTCTTCTCGCTTCGATGGAACGAGGAAGACGAAGCAGACGGTAAAAAAAAATACGAGTGACATCCTGTCCCAGAGTCAGAGCAGTGCTCTCCACGTTGCTGCTAGCCGCTCTGCGCCACAAAGAATCTACGAACGAGAAAACAAAATTTACAACAACAACAACAAAACAACCAAAAAAATAACTCGCAAATGGAGGTTAAGAAAAGAGAAAAAAAGACTCGAAAAAAACTATGCTTCCCGAAGCAGAGATGATAGCAGCCGCGCTCGGCTCATCGCTAATAAAGAATTTATGGTCCTCGTTACACCGGTACGGTTTCTACGAATTAACGTCGATTACCGTGCGCGCCCCATCAGGCCTCGGGACTACGGTAAAAACTTAAAAACCAGATAGGCTCCGCTACGCCCAAAGTCTTATAGCAAGTTGATCACTGTCACTATATATTAAAGCCGTGTGCGCCTGTGTGTATGTGTGTGCGCACGCGTATACAGGCTGTTCCTAAAGTATCACATTTCGCTACATCGCCATATCGAATTCACTATCATTTTCAAGAGGGCACCGATCAAACTTCTTTTTTTCGTTTTTTTTTTTTTTTTTAATTAGGTCGACTTTCCAATTCTGTTTCATTCTTGTATGAACCACGCGATTTCATAACTCGGAGAGTTTCAAATCGTCGTACATGCTTCTCAAAATTATCGGGGCACGTCGAAATTACGCGAACTTTGTATCCTGCTTCCGAAACAACGAAATTTTTCTGTTTTCTTCTTTTTTTGAAGTTGCCATTTATAATATTATAAGAAACTTATTTTTCACTATTGTTTTACTGATCGCCATATTCTTCCATTGGAATCGCGGTCTTTGAAGTTTCGAATCTGGAGAAATCTTCTTGGCAGATTAAGATTCAAGTGCCAACCGAAATTTTGTCCGATTCTCGTAGCCTGAAAATCTGATCCAACTTCAGATAGACTTGGATGAAAAAAGAGGAAAAAAAAATGGAAACTGCCGTGGGATGCGACACTCGACGAAGTCGTTGAGTACTTTCGCTCAATTTGCAACTCAGCAGCTAGACTTCTTCTCGAGAACAAAATTATTTTTATTGTTTTCTCTTTTTTCTCGTTCCAATTGTCAAAGAAGCAGAGAATAAACGATTCGAAACTACTTCTGTTGAGTCGATTCGATCCTAAATCGAAGTTACTGTTTCGGTCTCATAGTTCGAGCTTCATAGCTTTGCTGTTTAGGAATCAAAAGTTGAAGACTTCTGAATAAAAACGATATCCAATCTCTTCCGATCGACTCGAAACGTTCCGGAAATGAAGAACGCGAAAGAGTACAGTCTCGATCGTCGGAAGAGTAATTTTAACGAGAGCGTTCGATACTTCTTGATCGCCCTATAGATCACATTAACGTATAGATATATATATATATACAAAGATTGTATCTGTTGTTGGCCGGTAGGTATTATAGGTACGTGCAGAAAGCGATTAAGTGAATTCATGAATAACTTAAAAAACGTGGTTTCGGGCGCGTCGCACACGCGAAATTCGGACGGGCACCTGGCCCCGGGATCCACCCGCCTCTCTTCCCTTTGCCTCATCAGTCGTACTCTCTCGCGATGTAGTTCTCCATCTTTTTCTCTTATTGCCTAGCGGAGATGGCGAAGTAAGCGTGTTTAGCCCGATTTTATATACGGGAGGAGGAAATATCCGTGAATTCTTATGAAGGCAGCGCGCAGCAGTCTCGTAAACAAAATCAGAAGAAAACAAAAAAAAACGAAAAAGAAATAATTCCGAAAAAAATAACTGCATCGCTCGAGATCCAGGCGTCGAAATTCGAAAAAGGATCATCGATCGAAGCCGCCCGAGCCCGAGTTTTTGCCGAGAGCAATAAATTAAGCCGCGAAGAGCACAAAATTAAAAATCGAATATAAATAAACAAGGAAAATAAAGCGAGAGAAGCGTATATAAGTTTGAATACGATGAAAGACCAAAATTGAACGGACTTGAAATGGAAACGATGGGTATACCTGAATTACAGGATCTCAATACGACCGGACTCGTAATAAGTTATTATAATAATTCGACGCGGTTTAATTAGCGGTTGCTTTACGCATATGAATGTATATATATATATATATATATTTTTTTATTTCCACTCCCTCGAAAAGTAGTCTCCGTACGAGTTTTATAGCCGAAATTTTTCGAGGTCACTTGGCATATTATACATATTCATTTACACGTAAATACACACGCCTGAATATACTACATACACGATGAAACAAAATTATATCTTTATATAGCAGCGAGTATATTTTATATTCGCGAGAGAGTCGCGTATTTTTTTCGTTTATGCTTAGGAATATTATATTACTAATATGGCCGCCATGGTAGCGAGCTATCGCATGTAATGTCCAATAATATTCGCTTACCGAACGATCCGTGAAGGAAGAGGAAAGAAGACGCCAAGAGAGACAAGATTAAACTGTGCCGTTAATGTGTAGATAAAAATCAATCGCACATATCCAACGACCAGAAACGAGTTAACGTCAGGAATTTTTAAGTCGACGAGGCATGAAAATATGTCGGAACATTAATAAACGTGTGCGACCACTCTTCTCTCTTTCTCTCTTCGCTCTTCCTACATTTTTTCTCTCTCTTTTTTTTTTTAAATATTGTAAGTCTCATTTCTTGCTCGAATTATACATACCTCGTTCTCTCTTCTCTCAGTATCAATGACGTTTCAAGCATCGCTCAAATTTCTTAGAACAATCGTTCGAAAATGTCAAGGAAAATGAAAACTATGCAAAACATGAAACTGTGAGTTTATGGAGAACGAATATAATGTCGCAATGAAAATAAACAATTTAAGTCCGGAGTTATGAAGCTCCTGAAAGTTCGAACAGCCTTCTCTGCTCACGTTTTTTTTTTGCTATTCTCTCAGACAATATGGGTCGCAAGAATATTTGTCTGCGAATCTCCAGTCCTTTGAGGACTTCAAAATTCGGCTGTTTTTTTCTATTCGTCTGGACCGCTCTGCGGTATCTTAAAACACAATTTTGTATTATACACGAACCTTTAAATCAATTACTTTTGGGGCCCAAAAAGACATGTCGATGATGATCAACGGAGAAAGTGTTGGAATCTGATTGAGACTTTCTAAGTTGAAAATCTCGTTGTAACGATGCAGCATTTGGACGTTAAATTTTCCGGTCAGTCCTGGCAGTATTTCACAGGTTCATTCTTCCTGATCTAGATAGTCTCTTAAAGCCCGGAAGATAAAAGTATCGAGAGATAGGGAGAGAATGAAAGAGAGAAAAAATAGGGAGCTGTAAGCACGCCACGTTAGCAGCTATACGTGCGTGGACTTTTCTTCACATATCTTCGCGAGATGTTTTTTTCTCGTTGCGTCCCGATGGGATTCGATTTAAAGGGCTTTGAGGCAAACAACAGTACGTCAAGACGGTTATCGGATGGCAAAAAAAGCGGAAGATAATGGAAGCAAGGAAAAAGGTGAAAAGACACTAAGCAAGACAAAACGGACCAAGAGAAAAGTAAAAAAAGAAAGGAATGCAGCTAGACAATCGGCTTAGCGAAATTAAGAGCCGGAAATGCGGTAAACGCGAGAAACAAGGATTATTTCACGTTTCTCTCTGTTAAGTCGCATCACGAGTAGTCCGGGACTAAAGACCGACTTTTTTCCTGTTAATTAGTAGCATACGAAAGCATAAGTTTTTCGTCAAATAAAATAAAACTTGAATGCCTCCGCGGTGTCTCAATATCCGACAAATTTCTACTTGAATTCAACGTTTTTCTCATAATCATTTAACGAATATCGTTGAGCAATTCCGTACGAAATATTGCACTCTCTTTTAGCCGAGAATTGTTTTTTTTTACAGTTTAGCATTAAAGCCGATGCTAAAGCATTCTGTCAATAAGCTCTTTGACAGGGCATCAAGAACACTCGATTTTCAAAGCTCCTCTGACCTCGAATAAGAGAGAAAAGTGATGGAAAAATAGAGTGCGCGGCCATGAAACGCGTTAACGACGCAAAGAAAGGACTGAGGGCTTTGGGGCACGCGCCACTGACCTGGAACATCAACCCTTCATCCGTACTGAATCGTCGTCGTACTATTTTCAGCATTTTATGCCCACAGAAGAAAAACGACAAACGACTACGATTACATCGCAATTATCCCTCTCCACGCAGTACCAATAAGCTGGTACTTCAGATTTCAATCAGAGATCTCGACGCTACGTTCAAACGAAATCCAAGTTTCAACGATTAAGGAATTCCCATTTGACCTATCAACGTACTGCAGTTTACTCTCGAGATAAGATTTCATCGCTGCTGCTGCTGCTTGCAACTGATTTCATTCGAGAGATCGAATCGGACTTCCGGAATAGATGAGTTCGTTGCAAGGATTCCTGATCAAAGATTCTAACGTGTTTACATCATTTTTTTTCAGACATTTCCCATTTCGACTGCTTTGACTCTGTAACGATGTCGATAAGGGTCGAAACTTTTTCGAATTCTTTTAAGAAATCCTGTGGGAACTTGCTACAAAGTGATATAATTATGAATTCCGATGTCGTGCTTAAAACTCCTGATTCGCTTCCGAGTGGTTGACGGACAGGAACCTTAAAAATTTCTCAAAATTATCATGTTTGTTAGGATTAGAAATAATTTCTCTTGGTACATAGGAACGAAAGTGACGATATAAAACGATAATCATTTAGAATCTGAGTCGTTCATCGGTTGAGCGAAACTGTGCAAATTCAAAGGGTTCAAATTATTATTGTTTTATAAAGTCGAGAGACGCAAGCCCCAAAAAAAGTTTGAAAAGTGAATAAAATGCAAAATTCGAAGGGAATTCCATGAGCTTCGCTCGATGTCGTTGGAGGAATTCCATAATTTTTGTGAATTTATTATTTATAAGACAGGAATTGAATGTACCACAATGTTTTCTCTTTGAAAAAAAAATGTTTAATGGTTTTTATACGTTCGCGTTTCTCTAATGTCACAGCTGGGTATGAGACTTCCAGGTCTTCGACGTAAACTTGTTTTTGATCTCACGCTTGTATTGCGCTCCAAAATATGTATAGACACGAACGTGTATACTCGCGTAATTAATAACCTGATTAACGTATCCACGGAACAAAAACGGGCGAGCTTATCGACATAAAGAATATAGTGACAAATCAATGAATTACGATAATGTTTGAACGGAGGATACAAAAAAAAAAAAAAAAATAGAAAAAAAGGCGATTTCGAACTCACTTTATCTGCGGTACGATCCCGAACCGAGGCTTTCGACCTCTCGTTCAACCTCTCACTTGTCCTCCTCTCTTTTTCACTATCCCCGTACTTCGCTTCTCTCTTAAAGATTATTATTTTTTTTTTCGGGTCTCCTTTTTATGTTCTCATGCGCGACGAGAAACCCAAGAATGTAACCGAGTGGGGTACCGAGGTAGGTATAAATACAGGTACGTAAGATTCCGAAGATTCGGAGAGAACGACAGAAAGAGAATGGTGGTGAGGCGAACGCGAAAGATAGAGAAAGAGCGAGAGAGAGAGAAAGAGATTAGTCTGGAACCAGTGGCGAAGCCAATCGTCTTTGGCCCATTTTGGTCCCTCAGGGAGAGACTACTCACTGTATAAGTAGGATGGCTGCATCGAGCTCGAACCTTGCCAGTTTAATCCTTGTGCTGGTTACCGCACGATCGCCGCAAAAGTCGTTTTTCAGACGATAGGTACGTAAAGAACGAGAGAGTGAACGGAGAGGAGAGCAGCTTCGTTGTTCGGAGAGAAAAATATCGAGAGGTCCCCCCGTGGGACCGAAGAACAAAGATCCTAGGCTCAAACTGATCTGTTCTACGTATTCTTTACGTGGTTATATAGAAATTCATAATTACCTTCGAACTTGAAAAGAACAAAGATTCGTGTTGGCCAGAGCAAGTTCTTCTAGCACAAAATACCAAAATGACTGCTGCCCACAGGCTGTATCATTCCTTCTCGTTTTGCCCAAAAAATGGAATGCGTCGACCAATTTTAACATTTTTTCCTATCCCCTCCCTTTTTTTTGATCAATTTTAAATAGCGGAACACATTTTTAGGTCGATAACAAAATAATGCCAATTTTCTGTACGAGGGCGTTTAATTGGAGGGCGAAGAAGATGATTTTTTTTTCATCAAATCGTTTGTCTCAGTCACAGCGAATCATTCTCTTCGTTAACTTTTCTACGGTACAAAAAGTCTTTCGAATTCGTCTTCGGTTATGAGCCTTGTTTTATTGATTTATAAGTTAATAAAGGTGCTTATTAGTGAATAAAATGATACTCGCAGTATCGAAAACTCAATCGATTAATAATGAAGTGCCTGTAAAATTGACGCATGGTCCTTGGCTACAAATATATATTCACGGATCAATGAAAAAAAAAGAAAAAAAAAATTCAAAAATAGATGCAAATTTCATGATGTTTCAAGTGTCGCATGTTTACAAATTTTCAAAAATAGCTGCCTCTACGTTGCCCGCTAAAATAAGCAAGAATAAAAAAGTTCGAGGCTGAGACCAGTGTGAACTGAACGAGGGTATTGAACATATACGATCGAAAGAATAGCTCTCATTTATTGTACAAAGTTCATAAGTCAAATACCAGCTGACCCTCGAAAGAAGAAATTAGCTCCGAAGTATTTCCGGATATGAGAAGATAATCGATACTTTAAGAGCACCCAGTATACCGACATATTCATAAAAAAAAACGAAAAAAAGTTGGTTTGTCCGACTACATGCCTGCACCGCACTTAAATTATAATACTTTTGGGCTCTTGGCCACATAAATCTCCAATCTTCTGATACGGTTCACATACAGGGATTTTGTTCTCATCCGAAATAGGTACAGAAATACGACGAGATCGAGGAGGATTATAGGCAAAGGTAAAGTGGAAATATTAGGTAATATAAGCTTTTCGATTCGATCCGCCTGTGGTCAACTTTTGCCTTCCTCTTCTCATATATCAATAACTCGAAGTTACAACAGCCCTGGATCGCTACGTCTGTACATCCTTGTTACGCCCTTCCGAACACGAAGCATCGAGATCTCTAGACATATACACGTGCACATATTTATACACATACAAATATATATATATATATCTGTACTCGTATACCCGGTTTCGCTTTGCGGTCCTTAGGCTCGTCCTTTCACGGGCAAAGAGGGACCGGGGCTGCTGGATCGAGTCCTTGGGTCCTTCGTCTCGTCCCAAATCCTCGAGGCTCACTCGCAGCCAAACTTTTCGCTCTCTCGCCCACTAACTCCACCTCTTTTGTTTGGCTCGACGCGCACCAATGTGGCGTGTCGAACGTCAAGAAGACACGCACGGGATACCCGAAGGTAACGGAGACTCGGAGAGAGATCTTCGCGCATCTTTCATATCGTCGGTGATCGCCGCATGAAATAATCATCCAACGAAATGAATGGTAACAGTTTCATTGGATAGAGATGCGACTAGAAAAATATATTCCATCGAAAACGATAAAAGACCAGCAGCAGGATGCGCGTTCACTGAGAAACGAAAAACAACCCGATGCAATCGGGTAATGAAAGAGGAAGAGCAGGGAGAAAAAGAGGAAGAAAATGAGCCGGCAATTTGATCATCCGTCAGGTGGCTGCTTCGTGACCAAGGCGCATTACCAAACCTTCGAATAAAAAAAAAACCTTTCAGAAATTCAAATTCAAATGCGCGCCCGCGCCTCCTAGCTCTCCCCCTCTCTCTCCTTTTACTAAGATAAGTTACAACCGATGCTGTCTAACGAAAGGGCTACGTTTGGCCTCAATTTCAGGCACCCTCTTCCAAGGGTTGCGCCCTTTTGCTCAATCCTAGTCTGCACACCTATTTAAATTCGCCTGTATGCTACATGACCTCCCTCCTCATGCTGTATAACGCTCGAGGCTACTTTCCTACTCAAACCTTGTGTTCTTCTTTTTTTTTTTTCGATTATACTCATTGCCGCAGCAACAGCGAACTCTACCCCTTCCTCAACCCCCAAAACGAGACGGATCTTCCAAGAGCTCTGTGCTTCGTTGCCGCCGCCAACGCCCTCCTAAACAAAAATCCCTCTTCCTCCCTCTCAACGAGTTTTGCCTCTTTCGTCGATTGTAAACACCCAACTTATATAGAAGCCATCTTCTCTCTATTCTTGGAAATCGTAATTATCCTTCGAGATATCTCTCCCATACACGCGAATATATTTTTTTTTTTCTCCATGTATATGTAAATCGAACAACAGTTAGGCGATTTACATTTTTCAAGAAATCAACAACGTTTCATATAGTGGAATATAAAGTGTGGAGATGCTGTGTAATTGCGCTCAATTTTTTTATTTCTTCTTTTACCTCCATTTCGCGATTAAGTAAACTTCAGATTTTCGACTTTTTTTTTTAACAATTTCTCTTTCGTAATGCCTCGAAGGCATTAATAAAAAATGGAAATTTTTCTTTCTCGATTTCGTGGATAACATGAAAGAGGAGCAGTTGCAGTATTATTTCCGTGACCGGAAATTCGATTGTTTGCAAAGTGTTTTTTTTTTGTTTTTTTTTCCACTGACCAATGATGAGAAAAGTAATGGCGATTGAAAATAAACTCGTAAGATATCGCGATTTCAATGATAACACCGAAAATCCATTTGAATTTGAAAGTAAAAAATAATAAATCGCTTTCATAAATAAAGATAAAGCTATTAAACGATAGAGAGCTTGAAAAGAAATGAGAAAAAAAAGGTAATTGACATACTTTTATATATTTTCGGTGAACGGGATGCATCGAAGACAGACTATAACGACTATGAGACACTCTTGATGACAGAGTGCTTGTCAACCTTTTTATCGCTCACCCTACCTACTCAAAACTGATTAATGAATCATCTTTTCGAGTTATATATGGCGTACGACGTATCGAGGGATCGATCCGGATACCCAGCGGTCATCACTCTTTTACTGAAAACTGGAAGAGAGAAAGAGACGAAGAGATGAGAGAACTCGACGTTGATACTTTGAGAAACTCTATGCGTGAGGTCTCACACGATAAATCGCCTCCTTTCTTTCATCTCGTTATTCCTCTAGAATTCATTTAGAGAGCGCTCGATTAAACAGAGAAAAAAGATTGATCCAATCAAAATAATACGGTTTATCGAGATCATTTTTGTCCAGGGATTTCTTTAGATTTTTTTTTTCTTTTTCTGTAAAACGTTTATCAGTTCATTGTGATAGGACTGAGCTGAATGAGCGTCGAATCGAAGTGTGTAAAAGGTTCGAGCTTTCATCTAAAATCTGTGAATTTGAATGAAAATTTTTTTCTTCGTTTTATCGAAAGCCAAAACGTGATTTTCGACAGCGACGAATTCCACAGTGTCAAGCAATTCGGTAGCCCACGTGGCTCGAACATAATTTGCCAAAAGGATTTTGGTCGTAGCGATCGATAGAGGATCGGATCCGTTCAATCGTGTCCCTGCGCGAAGTGCTATCGCCTTTGGCCCTGATCCCTCTTCCGGCTCCGTTCCATTCAGCGAACCGCCAGTCCGTTTGTTTTTATTTTCAAGGGTTCCAAATTTTCTCGGGATCCCACACCTCGGTGGCCAGGTATTTGAGTTTAAATATTGACTCGAATTGGAAGACTGAATCGAAACGATTTGCATTCTGAATCGACAATATGGGAAAGCTACAAAAAAAACGCGACAGTTTTCAAACGAAACGAGCAGCTGAGAAAGAGAGCAATTGACGCGAAGAGTAAAGAGCAAAAGTATCGTGAAAGTAACAAAGTCTTAGCAATTTCTAACATTCTCCAGACTCTCACTCTTCACAACAGACTCTCAAAAAGTAGCCAGCGTTGTTTCACTGCAATTCGAGACAAAACATACGCCGAGGTTCTCGTTTTCGTGACGCCTACAGAGCCTCGAGGATATCTACGTATGTACAGAGTATAACACACGAGCCAAAATCCAAAAGTGCTGCCATTGCATTTTCATTTCAATAGATTTTTCAAGACGTACAAAAATATTGAGTTTCCCATGATTTATTTTACGATTATTTAAAATCGCGCTGTACGTGATTCCAAAGAGTTTTGAAATTTGCTCTCCGAAGCTTAAGAACCATTCTTGAAAGTGAAAATCTCTAAAAACCTTTCCCCCCCTCTCTCTCTCTCTCTCTCTCTCTCTCTCCGAATATCTTGGACGTTGAACAAACAGCTCGCTTTTTCACACGAGATATACGTGTGCAAGGGAATGCTGTGACGTAAGAAAGTAATGTGAGATATTGTTGGAGCAGCAGGGTGAGAAAAAATAATCTCAATGCTAGCGCGTTCGATGGGGACCGATTCGAAGTGCATCTTTCGCCCACTGCAACGGAGAGCGATTTTTCAATGAAAATGAAAAATAATAAAGAAAAGTTTTTCATCTCGCTTCCTCCATTGGGCAAATAGCCTCGGTATAATCTTCTCGATGCAGTGCGTGTCACGTCCAAGTCGTGTGGTCGTGTGCAGACTGTTCGGTAACGACGACGACGAACTGAGGTAAAGCGACCTGAACCATGCGGAATCGAACGGTCGGAGGTGCAATGTGTGCACTTAGGGGTTGCGTGAGCTGCTCACTTTCCTTCTCCCTCTCTCGTTCTCTTCTGCTCTCCGCATCGGGTATACAGAATTTTAATACCGATCATGCACCCCCAAATTTCGTGCACGAGTAAGGACAGAAAAAAGTGAAAGAAGGAAAGAAAAATTGAGATCCGAATAGAGACACGCTACTTTTTTTTCGTGCCGCATAGAAACTGCACCCCATGTGTCTGCTTCAAAAACGTTGCATGCACTGTCCCGTTCTCCAGGATTTATTGTACAAAGGGTTTTATAAAAAAAATCGTTAAACTTCAGGCGAAGCTTACCCTTAACTCAATTTTTCTAGTAGCATATATATATATATATTTTTTTTTTTTCCACTTCACGTGTTATTATCCATAATCTCATTTTTTCCCTCTGTAACCTCTTAGACTCGACTTTATTAGAGAGAAAATGCCAATTTAGTCGCACTCTGTTTTTTTTATTTTGTTTCAACTTAAACCTGCTAATTCGAATGACGTGACTTGAAAAATTGTTGCTTCGTTATTTATGAGATTATATAAATATGCTTCATATGCAGAGTTCATTTTTTCTCGACAATATAAAATCGCCATATTTTTTTCAACCGCAATTGTCAACCCCTGAATATTCAAATGAGCATTTGCAATTTCTAAAGGCAAACAGGTGTCAGAGCAAAAAAATTCGCTCTTTTATAAAACGTTCTTTTCATGAATAACCATTCCAGAGAAATTACTAAATTTATTGTTCCTTTACAACTAACATTCAATCCCATGCATCTGAAGGGGTGTTTCGTACGATTTTTTGTCGAGTCTCTCATCGTTTCAACTCACCGTTACTAAAACAGCGTCGATCTGGGCCTGCGTTCAAAGAAATATCGTGAATTGAGGCTTCAATTTACTTGTGCAAAAAAAAAAAACGTAAAAAAAACTTCAACTGTTTCAAATACAATTGACAATTATCGGAAAAACTGATGATTACTGACACGATGCAAAGAAATATTATTTGTACAAAATTTCTTTCGAAAGATGCTAAAGATTTTGCGAAAATCGTATAAAATAAAAAAAAATTCTAATTAATGAGAAATAAACTGGTGACACAAGAAAATTGTTGACTCGCCATTGAGAAATGAAAAAAAATCTCATATGGATCAGTGTGCGAACGCTGACGGAGTCTTAGAACGAGTGGTGAGGAGAAGCAAAGACTTTTTTTGAGCTCGAATATGAAATGAAAGACAAATGGCGGCGGTGGGTCGAGAGACCATAGAGAATAGTGCATGGATGGTTGCGAGAATAGACGCGGTAACCACATGTTGCAACTGCGGGACTCCTTTGTTGGTAAGGAGAACACATCGATTTCGGGTGCGATATACGAGCATGGTCCTTCCTTTAGACTCTATCTTTTTTTTTCTTTTCTTTGGGTCTGTCTCCTTCGTTTCGTTATTTCGTTCTTTTCATATACATATACGTGCGTGTTATTAAGAGTAACCCCGTGTGTGGCACACGCTCGCCTTTTCACTTATTTTCTGTCTCTCTCTCTCTCTGCTTCCTTTTCACTTTTGACTGTTCCTTTCCATATTTGTATTTACGTGTCTATAGATACGCTTCCGAAACTCGTTATACCATTGCAATTTATTATTATACACACGAATATACACCTTTCCCCTTTATTCCAAAAAAGCGTACGCCGCCTGACCACCCTTACCAATTGAATAATCCAGTGACCCTCAAAACGAGGGAATATATATATACGCAGATTATATACATTATTGTCCTTCTTCAAAATGACCTATCTGATCACCATCACTTTTATATTATTTACTCAACAAAACAACGTTTTTATTCGCCAAGTCGGAAAAAAAAAAAAAAAAAAAACTTTTTACCTTTTTTATGACGAACGAACAACTGCGGTACGGAATGCCCTAATGAGGATTTCATTGGAATATAAAAAATGATGTAAATCAATGAAACAAATAATTGAATCAGAGAATTCGGGGGATTGATCACTTCGAAAAATCTACGATATTCTTGTGCCTTAATTGGATACGGATGAGAATAGTCGTCTCGAAAAATTTGAGATATTCCAGAACGTTGAAGTGACCAAATTTACCAATTTCTGGCAACGAAGCAACGAGGGAACCCTCGAATGATGTGAGAATCAGGACAGGGAGTTATGATCGTTATTAGTATGCGTTGAAAAATATGAGAGACGAATACATTTTCGTCCATTAGACAAATTCTTCGATCGTGTTATTTGAAGGTATTAGAAAACACAGAAAAAAGAAGAGCACGTAGAGATGAAAGTAGCGATCTGAGAGAGAGTCGATCTAGGCTCAGTGGAATGCGGTACACAAGGGGACGTGTATGCGTCAGTCTCTGGATGTAAACGGTGCTCAGTGAGGAGGTACACGTCGGGGATTGTGTAGGGATATGTACGGATTGAGTTAGGTAGGTCGAGAGGAGTGAGGGGGGAGGAAGAGGGTTAAAAAGGCATCATGTGTATGCTTGAGGATTTGACTTTGCAGTTGTGCACCACCACGCAGCATCTCTCAACTAGGACTCTCATTTTTTTTTTCTGCCTCGATCTCTTTTTCTCCCTGCTCAATCGGTATCTCACTCTTTCGCATTGATATCGCGTTTAACTGTTTAAAGTAGAAGAGAGATGGATCGAAAAAAATCGAGTCAAAAGAGCAAGTGAGATAAAAATCGAAAGGACCATAAGGTAAGAAGGATGCAAGATGGGGAGGAAGCTGAAATGCGAGAAAGAAGCTTCGAAAGAGAGAGAGAGGGATAGAGGACCAGTAAAAGTGACGAGGGTATGATGTTCGCTTTAATATCCACTAGCAGGTATATATTTCTCACTTGTTCTCTCTCTCTCTCTCTCTCTCTCTCTCCTTTTTCCATCTCACTTTATTGGCTTCAACCCTCGCATATACTTGTGCCTCCTCCGAAAGTTTTTTCTTCACGTCTCTCTTCCTCTTCGTTCCAGTCTCTCTCTCGATTCCCTCTTACGATTTTTTTCCCACTTGTGATCTTTTGGACTCTGTCCCACTCTCTTTTCTGACACTGTTCGAAGGACACGAAGAGGAGGATGGGAGGAGGAGGGGGCAAACAGAGTCGGGGAGCATGTGAAACGCCCGCGCACATTATTGCTGGACCCAAATGAAAAAGACCGGTCGGAGAAGTGGGAGAAAAAAGAAAATATACGAGAAGCTTCTTTTTTCGGAAACGTAAAACGCGACTCGCGTGTTCATGGATAGTGTCTCGTTGGTTCTTAGCCGCTCGTATGAACCTCGAAAATCATGTCAATCTCTTGAACAATTATTTCGAAAATAAAGCAATTATGCAGGGTAAAGAGATCGAAGGTGTAGCGGGAGGGTGAGGGGGTGGAACAAAAGCGCAAGCCGGTCGTGGTCTCGTGGTTCATGAAGTTTTTCATTTTTTTTTATTCTCGTAATTCAAGGTTGGGTTCCTGCTCGAAGGCCTGCAGGCCCCCGTCATCCCATACCACTGAACGACCATACAATTATTAATAACTTAGGTGAAGCCAGACGTCCTGTAAAGGGTTTTGAATGATAGAGAGACAGAAAAAGAAAAAGAGAAAAAGTGGGAGAGAGCAAAAGAGAGAGTGAGAGAGAGAGAGAGAGAGAGAGGGGCAACGATAAAAATAAAGCAAAAAACAAACAAAAAGAGCCCGCATGTTCGCCAAGAGAGGCTGCAAAAGTGTGCAGGTTTTAAGGGAAGTATAGCAAAGACGCACACACATCAGTGCTTCGTTCTTGCACCAAACTCCCAGCTCCCTTTCTCTCTCTCTCTCTCTCTCTTCATCCAAGATCGCAGGACCTTTCTCGGAATCGTAAAAAATTTAGAGAAGTACTCGAGCGTCTCTGGAGACTGTTGCGCCATGAACAAGCGTGTTCAAGAAAATAAAGAGAGAGAGAGAGAGAGAGAGAAAAAAAAAAGGCAACATTATTTTTCTAGCCCCGTGTGTCTCGAGGCTTTGGCTCAAAGGGATTCTAACAGTAATGAAGGATGAGCGAGCGGGGAAGTAAGTATTTTTATACTCTTCTTTTTTGAAAACAAGACAAAAAGAAAGGAAGAAAAAAAAATTCCTTTTTTTTTCACACCCATGCCCCACGGCCACTTCTCGTTCTTCGTTTTTTTTTTTTTTCTTCTTTTCCACGAAACCCTAGAACTTAAACCATATAACTACGCGACCCCATATTGCGTGGTCGACGTCTAGTTGCCCTGCCCATGAAGCCTTCGCTAGTCCATTGCCTATCCGTGTACATGAACATACACCTCGAAAGCTCAGCAACGCAAAGGCATTTTATACGCAAGAATTAACCTACCAAGAGCTGTCATTTGCGCCCTTTTGTTTATGAAATTTCGAGCGCTGCGGATACTAACCCAACGCTCGAGAGGATTAGACATACCTATCCCACAGCACCTTTTCACTCCTCGCGTTTATAGTTTTAGTACGCATTAGGATTATAGAGACAATCCCGTGTGCGAGCACGACGAGAGGGTCCAAAAAGGGAGAATGAAGAAATAAAAAGATAGCGAGAGAGAGAGAGAGAGAGAGAGAAGGGGGGGAGGGAAAGCAAGATTTATAAAATGAAATATAATAAAACTGGAAGAACAAAAAATAAAACGGAGGAACCAGATCAGGAGGGTGCTTATTCATTGCTAGAACGACGAGAAAAACAAAACAAAAAGAGAACGAGCGGAGAGAAGAAACGATGCAATCCTGCACCAGGATTATGTTCGGCGTTAATGTTTTTATTGTTTTTCTGTATATACCTAGACCCACCATATATACACGGCGAAACACGGGTTTATAGCTGTATTTATATCCGTATACGCTTATAGAAGATATATACATATTCGAATGTTTGTATGCTTCGTAGGCGCGGGTGAGATGAATTTAAAAAGAAATGAGAGAAAAAAAAGGGGAGAAAGAGGGACCGCGCGCCTCGATATCTTCGAAGGATCTACGCGTATTTTCACTTAGCAGTTACACGATACCGGTACAACCGAGGCTGGATCATTAGTACCAAATGCTCGAGGATCCCCAAGTACTCCGGAGCCCGGGGAAAACAATTTTTTTTTTCTTCTCTCCGTTCTCTTCTTCATCTTCAGCTCTGTCTCTTTTCTTTTTATGCTTCGACCCTCTCGTTCCTCTTCACCCACTTTCGTTTCTCTCCCCCCCCCCCGTCCTCCCTGCCTCTTCTCCTTTTCGCACTCTTTGTCTTTTTATCGACTATCCTTCTTGCTGTCTCTGAGACATGCATATTTTTAATTTCGCCAATGAAATAGCTCCTCCCCAATACGTCTCTGTCCGGTGCAAAAAAAAAAATCGCGATTGTCAAACGAAGAAACAGCGAATCGTACGATTTTTCGTACGTTTTTCTATTCCATATTTATGACACGAAAACGTAAATGGCGAGATATGAAACGAGTGCTCTGCTCGTACACGATTAATTGAAATGAGAAAAAATGATATAAAAATGACGAATGGGCTATCGCTCAGTTTCTCTCCTATTTTTTTTTTTTTTTGGCCCTATTAGAGAAAAATAACTTTGCTGACAATACTCTGCTTGAGTTAAGCCGGGTGAAGGATAGACAAAAAATGGCGGTGAAGTGAAAAAAAAAAAGGAAAACATCACGTCAAAAGTACCTTCGTCAAGGTGTCTATCAGATAATTTCCGGGCAATGTCGACGAGAGTTTTCGATGGCGACTGTCATTCCTTCTCCCTCCGCCCGTTTACTTGCTTCTTTGACCGTGAAAAAAAAGAAAGAAAAAAAACTGTATCTACGATGGAGATCAGCGAGTCGCGATATTGAGACTGGGGGAGAAAGAGAAACGGAAATACAGCGAGAGAAAAAGAGAGAAAAACTTATCTTTCTTGCTGTCGATATATACCTGAAGGGTGTTTTTTTTACCCTCTCGTACGAGCCTGGACGTTTACAACATGTTAGAGTTCAGTGGTGGATATTTAAAAAAGAAAAATTCAAAGTTGTTCCATTATGCTTTTTCTGGAGCCTGGTGAACGGGATCTTTTCCATCGATCGCACTGCCCAGCTCTCGGTTTTCCCTTTTTCCTCCTATGGCATTCAATCGTTATTCGAACGTTGTAATAAACGTTCGAACCATTTCGATAACTTCATGTATCCGAACTCCCCGTGGATCCGAAAAGGTGTCCTCGAATGTTTTTTTTTATAAACAGGCGAAAAAGCACAAAAATCATTCAAGCACAAAACGGGCGATCGTTTTCATATTTTTTTGTTTTTGTTTTTTTTTTTCCACGAGGCTACAATCATCGTTGGGTTTAATAATATTTCAGACGAGATCAAACGGACGAGCTTACACCGGTGTCTTATCAACCTCGGATCCACGCAACAATCTACAGTTGGTCAATTTGTGCGTGCCCAAAAGAAGAAATATCATCGTAAGTAGCGTTAAAAAAAGAATCAACAAAAAAACAAAAGCTGCAAATAATCACGCGATTAAACACACGCAGCAAGAGTATTTTTATTCTTCACTTCATATCACCAACCTCTCTCGTTATTATTTCGCTCTTCGTCAAAGACGAGACTAATGATACGATAATAATACGAGCTCTCTCTCTCTCTCTCACACACCAATCTCACTCGGCTTATTTGCATTTTATCTTAAGATCGATTAGATTTTCGGTTTCACCGTCGCACTCACTCGCTTTCTTTAATTGTTTGTAAGGATAATCAAGAATCGAAGGAATTTGAAAAAAAAATGTGGGAAAATGATTCCGACGATTCTTCAGGAAATGTTTTAGATTTCGATTACAGTAAAAAAAAAAAAAAAAAATCGAAGGAGCTCGATTCGATTGAGTGTAAAAATTTATCAAAACATCATTTTTATTCAGCAATGTTCATAAGGTCGATAAACAAAAGACTAAAATGCGACAGAATAAAAGTTAATCTCGAAGAAAAAAAAATTGGAAATTGGTACTCTCCATTTGCGTATTCTCGTAATTTTTCACTACTTTTTTCATAATAAAAACGTTTCGCTCATATTTCCGTGCTTGCACTTCACTCTACTTTCCCCTGACAATTCTGAGCGAGTCTCGTCGGGCATTTTATCCAGCTCTAGCAGCCACCTCTCATCCCTCATTCTCACTCTTTCTCTTTCTCTTTCTCTCACTGCAATAAAAGTGCACCTCGTGCAATTTCTGTAACAGGGACGTGGCCCGTCACTCTTTCCATGCAGTTACATATATATATTTTTTCTAGTTTTTTTCATCGTTCAAGCCTCGGCTGGCTGGTCTCAGTCGTTACTGGCTGTCGTTAGGTCTCTTTGCACGTATTTTTTTTTCTCGCTCGACGCTCAAGAGACACAGGGAGAAAAGGATGATGCTCTTATCCCGTAGCTCCGGGGAATTAAAATTCACGAGACTGCAGGGACGTCCAACTTTCTCGTTGCTTGTCTCGATGGCTCATAATCATTTGGAGTGGATAATAAACCGTGTTAAACCGTTAATATATTACAAAAATTCATTGTCGTATGACACGAAGAAAATTGAGAGAGTCGATTATTACTTTTTGAGAAAATGTACGTAAACGTTATTCGAAAACTTCACTCAATGGCGGAATCATCGCTTCTTCGCATAGGTTCACACGTTCATTGGCAAATTTTGACGGTATGAGCAGAGCGCGCTTCGCAATTTTGGCTTATCTTGATGCAGACTTTATGCACGTGCAAAATTAGTTGAACAGTCGAATGCAAGCTTTGATTAAACCTTTTATTCCGTTGTTTGATCGAGTTTTTATGTACAAAACAGTTGAATAGACAGTTAAGGCATGTAGCAAAAACTCTTTACAGAAAATTTGATGGGTATATCGACGACGATATTGATTGAGCAAAACGAGTATTATTCTGCAATGATTTATAGAAATATTGGGCAAAATATTTTGACAGAATTGGCTAAAAAGATTGTACGAATTAGAGGTTTCGCTGGACAGATTCGTTTAGGCTGAACTTCAATTTTTTTTTTCTTTTTTCTTGGAACAATCGATGCTATTGATCGAAAGAAAAAAGCAGGAAGGTGCAAATATTTCTACGCCAATGGATGACTTTTATTTAGCCGGCGTTGCAGTCAGCGAGGATCAACATTTAGGTACAGGTAAAGATTCGAAGTATAAGATTGAATTCTTCTGAGAGTTGCAGCCAGCTCACTCTTTCCTGCCTTTTTTTTATGAGCCTCGCTTGTTTTATTCGCCACCATTGTTAGAGCACGATCAATGTACTAATATTTATCCAAGTATACTTTCAACCAAATCGACTGTGAAAAAGTGAAGGGAGAATGGAGGAAAAAAACGTCAGTCAGCTATGTCTCTTCACCGGTTTTATTGACCGATGAAAAATTAACGAATTTTCGAAAATTTTTCGAACCTTAAAAATTAGGGGCTCAACATTTTTTCGAAAAGCTACAGACTCTCGCGTGCATTGTATCTACAAAATATGATCTTATCGTTCGAAAAAATCTCTCGGTCTCCTTACCACGTCAGGTCTTTATGTATGCGTACACGGCAGATTGATCACGTGAACATTGGATATACACCTCGAAGAAAAAGAGCCCGCAAGAGTCGAATTTTACACTGTGGGCGTGTCACGATCATTTTCCTGCGCCTCTTTTGAATTACTTGGGTAAGTTTCTGCCTCCTTTGTTTCATGCTCGAAGCACCTAGTGACAGGTCGCGGGGTTTACCTGGACGGGACGAAAATTGACTGAGCATATTTTCGGTTCGGAAGTAGAACCCAAAACTTTGTTTATTGCTGGCGCCGAGCTGGGAGGAAAAATCGATGAACTATTGGTCCATTCTGGAGTGATGGGATTGAAAAAATTGATGGGATTCATTGATCGAATGCCTTTATCATTCAAATTATAGTAATATCGGATCTGCCATTTTTTATTATGGAAATCTCATTTCAGATTCGAATTCGGTGACCTTGAAAATCATGAACCAAATTACAGTCCAATCGGTGCAGTAGAAATATTTTCTTTTTTTGTCAAATGTTTTTTTCAGAATTATAATTTTTCACTATTTTACAACTTAACCCGGAAAATATCAATCATACGAAAAAAATTGCAAAAAATAAATGATAGAGAATTAAATTTGCAACAACTTTGCCGTTTGAACATTTGTCGAAAAATTGAAAATGTCGAAGTTATTTAGCAAACACCGTTTTCGCTTAAATACAGAATGGTGGCTGACGCACCGACGGAATTTGATCGCCATTTTGAATTTAGACTTCCACTGACCCCCCCTTTCCAAAGATTCCAGCAATAAAATTGCTGCCGAGAATTTTTGCAGGGTCAAATGTTAACCCGACTGGGCTATTGGTGAACCTGCTGCTCTCGATGGTGAACTAGAAAATGAAACATTTGCATCCCTAATGAACGAATGGGGGGGAAGCCAGCAGTGACTTTGAAATCCGAGCCGATTCCTGTCGACAGAGCTCTGAGAGAGGGCGTGAGAGGGAGCAAAGACACCGAGATCAACGTGAACGCGTAAACGACCTCGATGTTCTCTAAAATCGGGACTAGAGTCGACGTATAATATGCATCGAACCTTCTATGAACCAAAAAGGGTCTGAAATCTCGGCATCTCCCCGAAGAGAGAGAGAGAGAGGATTCTCTCGTCCTTTTAGTTTGATGCCTTTTCGAAAGGAGTGATTTTTCTCTCTCTCGATGTAAATGGGCTGAGGCATTGTGTCCAGTTTGAAATGTTGTGCAGGGTAAATCGTTGATCTTTTTGAAAATGCGAAAGTTAAGCCGCCTCAAGTCGTGCCAGCAGTCCCTTCAAGATCCCGTGGAGAGTTGTTCCTGGTGCAGCCATCCTGATGCCTTTCGGGTGCACCGACTTGTCTATGTATATAAATATATCTTATTCGGTCGACGTCAAAAGGGCTTGGACCATACAACGGTGTGAGGTTACTCGTGGAGGATACGTCCTGCTGACTCTCAACGAGAACGTTGGAAATACACGTCAAGGCAGAAGCCAGCAGAGCAACGCTGGACCCTGGAAACTATTGTTGTAAATCTCTTAAAATAACACTGGCTGACCTGCTATCCTCATCTGTCTCTTGTCTCTCAGAATGTGCTTTTCTCTTGGTTTCTACATACGTCTGAACTGTAAATTCAGAACTTTCTCTCGTCCATCCCTCTCGGTATAGCCTTTCAATTTTTTCCTATTTACCGAAGTGCCTTCTCCGATGTGCCATCCGCAGGTACTTCGAACGCTCTACTATTTTCAGCTCGCTCTTCTTCTTTCCACGAAACATTTGCATATTTAATTCATATTCGAATATGACATGATGATGAAATGCTCTTATAGATCGTGAGAGAAATCTCCTGAAGGTGAATGAGCGAGAAAGAGATCGGCAGAGAGATGATTACGATGCAAATAACATGTTGGTTTACACTAAAATTTCATGTATTATTCAACTTGCCAGAATTATTTTTACGTTCAACTGAATAACAGGTATTCGAGTGGTGGCTCAGACGCGAGATATGCATCGTGCTTTCATGATTTTCACCGGAAAATACCCGATTTGAAAACCTTTTTACGTCTAGCAAATTCGAGTCAAACAAAAATGAAAATTCAAATATCCTCGGAAATAAAACTCACGACTGTAGAATCTTACGAGCAGCGCGGAACTTTTTTTCAATTATTATTCCAAAGATTGCTGCAACTGTTTTCAACGTTAATCGAGTTGAATTATTAATGGCATAATACATGAAAAAGTGGAGTCAAAGAAGTTCGATATGTTGCTCGAGGCACAGATCTGACTTATTAATATAATCGGTATAGTCGCTCATCCGTACGTTCCTACATTTCCAACTCCTCGATACGATGATGATATTGAAACATCATCTGATTTCATGATTTTTTTCAAATGCCCTGTACAGAAAATCGATTCGAAATGTAAATTTCTCAATAATAGATAACTCTCGAGCTCAAATTCCTAGTGATTTTTCCCACAATATTACCTCTGGAGCATAAGTATTTAGGACAATTTTCAAGCACTGAACTTTCTTGCTCGAGTTTCAAACGTTGATTATCGACATCGTTCGATGATTGATCATACGGTAATAAAAAAAAGAACCGCTAAAGGGCTAGAGGTTTAACGTGCATGTGGTCTCTCTGTATTCGACGAAACAGAATAGAAAACATTGATGTTTTTCATCAACGGGAATTCGAAGTTGCATTGAATTCCGTTAGAAATGAATGCGAGAATAAAGAGGATAGAGAGAGAATAAGAAAAATAAAGATAGAAAATCGACAATGGAGACTCTAATGTCCACTTACCGCGCAATGCTCTTGGCATCCGAGAGCAGCATCACCTCTCGCCGGAAACGAGAGAGGAGGGTGTTTTTAGTGCTGCTTTACGGCAGCCATAAGACCAGTTTGTGGGTATAGCGAAGAAGAGCTGTGTTAAAGAAGCTGAAGCTTTGGACAGTGTGGTCCGAAGTGGCCGAATATACACGATTCTCTCAGGTATATAACGGCCAGCATTTCTCGTTGAGAAAGAGAGAGAGAGAGGCGTCTAATATACATAGAGAACCGTGAAAATTTTTCGGTCCCGAAACAACTGCCTGCGAGGATAACCGGAGAGTACGCCTTCTTAGAGCAATACACTATAAATACCTAACTCGTTTTTTTCCCCCCTCCTATTCATCCTCTCACATTCCACCAGTTTCCCTTTTCGTGGTAATTTCTTATTTCGTTTATTATATCGGATTGTATTATTTCGAAAAGTTGCGACAGTCATTTGTAACCAGTGGAATATGTTTACATGGGAATGAAGATTTGAAAAATAATGTACGTTTCGAGATTAAAGTTCTGCTGGAACGTTGAATTATTAAGTTTCGAGCTCTAAGATCGAAGATTAGAAATTTCATTACTTTTTATTACTTGCCAGACGAAGAACGATTTCAGGAATCCTTATCATCGAACGCTGTTCATTATTTATTTTTTTTTTTTTTTTTAACGTTTCGAAGGATTTGCGTCGTCGTATTAAAATATGATTTCGATTTTGTGGCGTTGATCTGAGGATCGTTGCCGGCTTATTGAGCATTCGAGACTGTCGATCCATGTTGATTTCGCTCGGTTAAACTTCATGGAGATTCGAGAGACCTTCTGTCGTTCTGATTGTCTGTTGTCTGATTCTTTTAATTTTGTTAAGTCACCTAATTCGCGATACTGACCTCGCTTTTGGTGCAACTTCGGCTGCTGGGTGGTCCTCGTATTTTCTTTCTCTTTTTCTTGTTTTTTTTTTCTTTTTTTTTTGCGGAAGCACCAAAGTCGATACTCTGCTCAAGATCTTTCTGCCGAAATAAAAGACTGAGAAATGACAGAGGGAGAGAAAGAGAGAGAGAGAGCGGGCGAACGATTGGAGATGGTACGCCATATGGTTTTCCACAGTCTCAAGAGAGTGGCCATGACCGTGACGAAGAAAAAAAAATGACGGTACCATGACCACGGTGTACAAAAATCCTGCACGAAGAGCAGCATACGCGGAGAGAGAGAGAGAGAGAGAGAGAAAAAGCGCAACGGAATAATGATGCTGAGAATTTGGGGATAAAAACAAAACGAATAAAAGAATGATGCGCGACTCGAGAGGAAGGTCATGGAGAAAGAAGGACTCAGAGATTAATAAGAACGAGACGAAGAAGCAGAGACAGAAGAGGAAGATAACACTGACGAAGAGAGGAACAAGGTCAAGGAGGACGGAGTTACGAGCCCTCGTCTCTCTCTCCCTCTCTCTCTTTCTCTCATCCTTCTTCATGAAATAGAACAAAAAGTATATACATATACGTACATCCATCTTGGTCAGAATAAAGAGAATAAAGTTTCGTGAAAAGAGAAACAGCAAAGTCAGCAACCATCAGTGTGCTGACTCGTTTGAGACGGTTCTCCGGATTCCTAGCAATTATAATTTCGCCTCATCTCTCTTTCTCTCTCACTCTCCACTCTTTTTCGTTTTCCTGCGATCACGTCTTCCCCGTTTTCTGGGTCGTCTGAGCTCCCCCTTGCAAGCTGTACACGAAACGTCTTTCTGGTGACTTAAGAATACTTTTTAGAAGAGATCAAGTCGAAGAGTCGTTCGGTTTGTGCACAAAAATATAATCGAGTAACCCGCGACATTTGGCACGAATCAGCAAAGAAAAATATTGCTCGATGATTCCCGATGAGGGCCGACTCATTTGCGTTCTTCTCCACCTTCTCCTCCTCCGTTATCCCTCCTCAACGCCCTCACTCTTCTCGTTAAATATCTTTGTGTCCCCACTTTGCCCTCTCTCGCTTCGCTCTAAGCCCAGTCCCAAAAATCCCCTTCCAAATTCACCCGCGGGCTTCACCGTGGGCCTTCTCCGCTATGCCTCTCTTTGCTAGGGAACGAGCGAGTCGCGTTGCGCGCGTTAAAACAAAACGAAATAGTGCAAGAGCCGCTCAAGGATAACGACTACGAAAAACGAGCGGTTGAGAAGAAGGGAGTCGAATAAGAAGGAACGAGAGAAGGATATGCGAGAAGAGAAGAAACTAGAAGAGTCTCTGTTCGAGCTTGCCCGAAACCCGCCATATTGCGAACAATTGAAACCGTTGCCGCGGCACCTCGGGCTCTCCAAAATCGTCTTTTCCTTTCCTCCTACCCGTATTAACACAAGCATCCATATATATACATATCTATACCTCCACAAACATCCACACAAATTCATACAGCCATACGTTGTTATATTCTATTCGTTATTCCTTCGTCTATACGCCTGCAGCTGCAAAACTCTTCGGAGTTTCTGACGCCACTTCTGCTTACAATGCACCGGGGTATCACGAAATGGCTCGCGTGTCTTTTCGTGACGCCTTCTTTGACGGGACAGCAGAAAAATTTTCAAAATAATGCACACATAGATATCGTGGAGAAAACATAGAAAAAAAAAAAAAAAACAACTCAGACCGTAAATAAGTAGCTAATCATGGTCAGGCTGTTCGACTGCTGGTAATTGTGCAACGGTATTCTCGGAAGTCTTTGTTAAACTACAGTCCTCTCCTCATTTTGCGTTCGAAAATAACCAAAAGGAGGAAAATAACATTTCCAAAAATAACGTTTCAAGATTACTTGGACGTGTGCGTTGCATGTGAGCCAGACGAGAAAGATTTTTGAGGAGAACAACAAAAAAAAAAAAAAAAGAAAATCTACAGATTATGTGACTGAGCAATTTGGCTGCTGGGATAAGTTACCCGGGGCCTTGCGCACTCACGTATCTTTCGATATGTTATGCCCTTTTTCTTCGCAGATCCCGCTTATTCCCATCGCACAATGCGCTTTCGTTCCGTTTACATCGATTTTCGTAATGCGAGCACCAGGAGATTTTGCCTTTTCGGCTTTCAATTTTCAGGTCTATTTTTCTTTCTCTACCTTTTTCTTTTCCTTCTTCTCTTTCTTTCCCTCTCTCGCTCGCTCAGAAAAGTAAATTCTTTTTTTCCCCATTACCTCTCCCCAATTCTTCCATTGCATTATCCCTCGCTCTCACCCTCTCTTGCTCTCTAACCAACCCACGCGTTGTTTAAGCCAACTGAAAATTCGAGGTACCGAGTCACTTCTCGAGCAAAGAAATGGCTTATGTACGTATATGGTTCAGCTCCGCTCCGCACCTCAGTCCGACCGAACAAAGAATGCATTTGGTATTTTGAGAGCCCCGCGCATCCGGGGTTGGAAAACTTTTGACCGCGTTTAATTAAATTTCATATCTGAAAAGCACGCGATATCTCGAGGCTCGAATATTGTTTTCAATTGCACTCTAAATTTTGTATTCGTTCGAAGGATAATAGAATAAATAAATAACGCGATGTCTGACCTGAGTTTGTAAAGACGTTGAATTTCATTCGCGTTATTGTTCTGACTTCGAAAACTGAGTCATTCGTAGTACGATTGAGTCTACGATCGATCGAAAACAGACAAAAAAAGATCGATCGTAATTGGGATACCGTCGACAAACTCGGAATTAGCAAATGAGAAAAAAAAAAACAAAAAAAAAAAAAAAGAAATGATGAAGCCGTCAATAGTTCTCCGACGTGCTGGACTGGCTCTCGGAGTGAGGGTCTGAGAGTTGGTGCGGAGAAGCAATGTCAGTCGGGGCCGGAGAAGGAGAAGTACGCGAGAGAAGATTAGGGAAGCAAGAGAGAGAGAGAGAGAGCGGGGGGTTGATGAAGGAATAAGCAAAGGATAGAAACTGTGAGCGAGGAGGGGTATTTTAGGTGGGAGGAAATGAGACGAGGGATGAGAAGAGTGAGAGAGAAAGAAAACGCAATGCCTACCGAAGGGTCCTGTAACCCGATGCCACGAGCTGCCCGATGCTGTGGCAATTCTTGATTTTGGGGCTTGTACATTTCTCCTTTTGCCCCACTCTCCACTGGGCCTAAAAGGCCTGAGAGAGGGGATAGATTGTACGGTATGACGCGATAATGCGGTACGCTTCGGTAGGCTTTGAGGCCCAGGGAAGGAGCTGAGAGAAAGAGAGAGGGGGGGGGGGGGGGAGAGGGAGGAAACGGCAGAAAAGCAGGAGTGGAACGAGTTACCGAAGTTGGTGAGAAGAGAGGAGAGGAGAGGAGAGTAATGCCGCGATCTCCGCCGTACTGACCTTGACTAGGCCCAAAGTTGCGGTGGGTTGGGACTCGGAGAGCTCTTTCTCTTTCATTCCGCGTAGGCAGAATGAGAGACCGAGCAAGATGGAGATCGATGAGTGTGAGTAGTGTATACATAGGAACGTTAAAGAAGCAAGGGGAGTGGGGCCCTATGCCCCTTTGCCCTCTCCCATTCAAAGTGTGCAACACAGCCAGGCTGTAGTTCTGCATTCGCAGACTCTCCTCCATCAAGGACATCACAAAAAGTACATTAGACGAAAACACGTTGCCATTATGGGGACCGGGTCTCTATCTCTTTCTCGGTCGCTCTTGGGGCCCCCCTCTCCCGTATACACCAAGCCAATGTCATACGCACATATACATATAACGTTCCACGTGTCTGATATTGAACGAATACTCGCACAGATGGTGCGCGCAAAACGAGAGAAATCTAAACTTCGAGATGCGATTGATGCGGTTCCGGAATGAATTCTACTCGGTGGATACGAGACCCTCGAGTCGTATTCTCATCATGATTTCGCGGTGTGTATAGTCCCTGATTTTTCTTGATTCTTTGATCGATTATTATTCGACCGCATCATAGAAGCCTTCTGTTATATTCTGTCATATTCTGGAATTTTATCTCTCCGAACGTGTAAGAAATGAGAAATGCTTTTTTGACGCCAACATTCCGCATCATCTCCGCCCCAAAAGCCTGCTTCTCGTCCAGGTTCAGCGCTGTTGATCGTCGTTTTATTCTCATATCTATATATACACAAAAAGGACAAAAACACAAGTTGTGATTTTAGCGAGACTTTTATCGCATGCGTGTCTCGCTGCGTGTATGAAATGTGCACACTCGCGCGGGGCCTTGAAAATTTTCGGTCGCGGCTTTATTTCTGGCTGTCGGGGGGACGCGCGAGAGGAGGGCCGCCCGGTGCCTGCACCTTACCCACTCTCGTCGTCGTAGCTGCTTCTCAAGATCAAGGCCATATCCTCCTTACCCCGATCTCCTCGGCCGCGTGCACACTTTCCCCCCTGCGGGATGACTGGACTCTTTAAGCTCGCGACTCGCTTGCACCTTCTCTCTCTCTCTCTCTCTCCTTCTTCTCTCCTTTATTTGTTTTCGTTCTTTATTTTTTCTCGCTTACTCGCGATGATGACGCTCGCAGCAACAACCATCAATGATGCTGTTGCCTCCGACTTTGAAATCCGAGACCCGATCCTTCACACTTTCTAATCTCATTTCTTACCGGGAAAAAACGATCGCGATTTTCTTTCTTTTTCTACCGGATATCAAACTCCTCCGGTTCACTCTCCTCAGGGGTGTAAACTCGCGAAATTGGCATCGATTCAATATTTACTTCATCAGCACCCAAAAGTACCTGATCCCGATGGAACCAGCAGACGCTTCATGCCACTGCTCATGAATCACAATGACGGAATTGTGTCATGATTCATTCGATCGGTACTTAGATTTTTGACAACTGAAAACTTTACCCGTGGCGGGGCATCGGTCAACTTGGAATCGCGTCTCGAATCCGTGAAATCCTCTCATAACCGTTCACCTATAAATTATGGGATAAAACCGTAGGAATTTCTCGTGTGTCATTCAACACCACGATTTCACTCACTGCTCTTTCTCTCTCTCCCGCTCAGTCATCTCCCGCGTCCCGTTCATTAAGAGTCTCTTTCTCAGTTCTCATGAAATCCTTTGATTCATAAGAGAATAAAGAAATTTCAACTGAATGGAATTTACTGATCGAAGGTTGCACAGATACGGACAGCGCGTTGAATGAATGACTCCGCGAAATAAAAATTTTTTAAAATATATTCGATACTGTCCAATAACGAAGTGTCAATTATTATTTTCATATCGATGCACCAACGAACCAGACGCAAAACAGCTCCATGTAAATGAACTTGTTTTGTATTCCCTCAAAAAGAAATGAGGCTTAAAATCCCTCCTGAAATTACCTCCTATACGGTGCAATAATGAGGAACACGGAACCCTCGAAATTTTTAATTGTCAGGCCTGCCACGCTGTAATTTCATCGCCAAGTGCCGCTGCGTCCCTCGCCCGCTGATCGTATTCCTTAGAATACTAATACCACTTCGCTCGTATCCGCATAAAGGAAGAATATAACCTCTCCGAACTTACGAACACACGAATATGTAAACTGGTTTTTTATACAAGACTCTCCCATCCATGCGCGAGAACTACACCTCCGCGTTATGAGGCATGCACGAACGACCATGTATCTTGAGACGAGTTTCGTGAAAGTACGTATACATAACATATAAGTGTACCTCCAGAAGTATGTAATGTAGACAGGAAGAGTAGAAGCATAACCAGAAAATGCAAGTGTGTACCATTCCATACGGTGTCCCTATTTTACGATCCACATTTCACAGACTCAGAGTCGATTTGTTTCAGGGAATTGGATGCAGGGAATCGTGCTCGAATTTGCATTATTTTGGAGAATATTCCAAATCAAAAATTCAAATATCACCAAAAAAGAACACAAAAAATGTTCGGATTTTGAGATTTTTTACAAATTGCCGAATGTACCGAGCTATAGAAATATCGAAAGATGCAGCAGCGTCTTATCGAAAATCTTAGCAAAATAGAATAGGAAAATGTGTGTCAAAAATGAGAAAAAAAAAGGATTACAGATCGATTGACATCGATGGAGAGTAAATGGCGAAATGAGAGTTTAATTTTTTTGATAAAAATAATATCCAAAATGTTCATGTTTTTGGGATTTATCGTACAGAACCGGAAGTAACGAGTTGCAGAGAGTGAATAATTCTGAAAATTTTATCAATTGCATAGAAAATCTGAAAAATTTCGCATCATTAGGAATGATTATAAAAATGTGTGAAAAATTAGAGAAAAAAAACATGGAAATTCCGATCGGTAGATGGAAATTGATCGATCGGTAGATGATTCTGCTTTTATTTACACCTCGGTGAATCTTGAGAGATTGTTACAGTTGATAATAACGATATTCATGGTATCGATAAATTCTATCGACTTTTAGAATACTTTTGAAGGAAAAACGCATCGAATTTGGACACCTTGTATAACTTCGTTGCATGTACATATTATTAAGGTAGATCGTAGCACAAACTTGATGCTGGTATTTATCCAATGTTCATATATAATGCTTGCACGAGAGTTTACCACACTCCCACGTCTTAAATGTGTTCACGGATTACCGGGGCTTCCCGTTTCGTACATGACACGGTCAAATAATTTAATATGGGATATTGCAAACGAAGCCAAACAAAACTTTGTCGCATAAAGTTTTCGTGAGTCTAATATGTCAATCGGTATACTAGAAATTTAAGAAACGAGAGTATCCAATCCTGGTTCCTTTCCTTTCACGCTTTTTTTTTTTTTAATTCACTTTCACCGAATAAAAAATGGTTTAGCTTCATCAATCAATGTATATATGATAATGAACGAATTCACCAGATTGGAGAAAACGTGAATCAACGTTCGAGAAATCATCGAAAATAAGGTGGTGCCTGAATTTTGTTATTGAAGATTAAACCGTTGGAACTTATCGAGAGACGTGTTCTTCCGAATCCCAATATTTTCATGATTCGAAATTTCTCAATTTTTTTCATTACGAACATCTAGTTCTTCGGTACAATGATAAATTGATCATTTTTTTTTTTATCATCAAAAGTGCAAAAGTCTTTTGATTTATTCGAAAATTAGCTTCGGATATAGAAAAAAGGAAGATGAGACGTTAGAATAAAGATATTTCCCACGATAAAAATGAGAGTGAGACATTGCCTTCCTTACCCTCGGAACTCATTGACAAATGGTTTGTATCCACGAATCGAGTGAGATGACTGCGTGTATCGATGACGAGTAAATAAAAACGTAAGAAAAAAAGAAGAATATCGTCAAGTCATTTGGACGATTATGATGAGGAGAGGATGATCGACTGAGTGAAAAAAGAGCAAGATATATAAACATACATCGATGATAGATGGCCACGATCTGCCATAATTCTTTCGTGTTTGGTCAGGCGAATATTTTTTTTTTTTCGTCGGTTTTATAGTTTTTTTTTTCTTCTGTTTTCTCGTTACACACGATACGAGGAGTCAATAAAAACGTGAAATTCTTTTGATCCTTCGTCCGGTACGAATAATCGGATTATGGTTCGTGGAAGCAGCAGGAGCGTGTGCGCTTGGTGCAAAAAGCTTTTTTACTCTTCGTAAATCGCATTGATCGGGCGAGAATTTAATTACGGTTGAAGAGTAATTAATCCCGAATCGGATAAGAGACACCGGAAGAAATTTTCATTAATAAACTTTTCGATTAATCATATTTTAATTCTAAATCGTACTACATTTTGGGAATTTCCACAGTTTTTAATATCCTCAACAAAATTTTGTATACGTTTTTATAAATGAAGAAAAAACCGAATGAATATTTTTGCGTTTTTTTTTTCATATATGGGAATTAATATTCGAGCCGCGCATTATCACGATTATCCTCCGTCTCGAGCAAGACCTTGACATTAAACGTGTTTATTGAGATTCGCGACGAACAACGCGTCTGTTTAATTCGCCACTCCGAAAATAATAATAATAATTAATAATAATAAAAATAACAATAATAATAATACATGTGTATGCACAAAAGTTGAGAGCCCGAATCTCGGCGTAGTAGAGAAGAAAGGAGCCAAGATATTTAATTGAGTCTCGGACAAGCAGTCTCGAAAAATACATCGAGCGAAAAGAGCGAGATAGACTGATCCTTTCTGCTCGTCTGCCCCGCTGAGTATCCTACTCAACTCGGGGCTCTTTGTGTATCGATTATTTTCCACGAATTAATCCGTCTCGACTAATTGATTGGGAAGAATGTGCCGATGCATTTTGTTTTTTGTTTTTTTTTTTTCTTCTCTGCGTCTTGAAAATCGTTGAATTATACTTTTGTTTACGCTTTAACGATTCCGTTCTCCACCTGAGCGATAAGCCGATAAATCAGTTTTCGTTAAATATAATGAAATACAGATTTTTTTCAATAGTTGTTTATTCCTCTTTAATTTATTCAACAGTTTTCTGGGCGAGCCACCGAGAACCACGTTCGGTGATGATAAAGTTGATGAAGAATCGACAAAGTGCTATTTACTTATTTGGTTATTATTATTCGAGTAAATTATTTACGTTTTCATTGCTCAGCTCCTCGATAATGAATTTTATGAAAAAAAAAATAGTCGTCCATTTTGAATTTGTTCCTTTCGAAGATATTTTTCTTTCGCGATCATGAAATTCTGGTAACTCGTGCAATAAAATTTATTTTTACGACACGAACTCGCCGATTCCAAATGTCTCTAAACCTTCTATCAATGCGGGCTGTTGGAGAAAAAAGCAGCTCGAACCGAGAGATAAGAAAAGCAGGTCCAATGTGTCGCTGACTCTGTTTTCGAGTTCCGGTGCCTATAAATTGAGCGAGGATATAAAAATTGTGAAAACAAATTGAAACTGAATCGCGGACTTTGATTCGTGCTTCGCAACCAATTGCTCGATTCCTAGGCAAAAAAATTCTGCACGTTTTTTCGTCCAGGAATCCAAGCGGATTTACGGCGAGCGTTGATAAAATCGAGAATATTTCTGAAATGACGAAAGTAGTTTTTTGTTTTTTGTTTTTTTTTTTCATTATTTTTCCACAAATATTTTGAATTTCATTCACGAATTCAGTCTGATACTATCTTTCGCGTGTATTTTTCAATAGAAGAGACTCGCGCAATCGTCAAAAATGGACTTCCATGTCGTTTTACAATTTTTTTTTCCCTTTTTTTCTCTTTTTTCATAACGGTGAATATGAATAAGCGATCGAGAGAGACACGTGTACGAATGACGATTGTAAATACCGAAACGATCATGACTAAAATCGTTACAGGCTAAATTCACGTTTACGCAACGCGATTGCTCCGCGCACGAGAGAGAGAGAGAGCATCAAGAATTAATGATAATGGTAGTTCGAACTCGGGGTCTGTATAAACGTACGTACGGATATAGGTGTCGCTTAATACGCATTAAATACATTTAAAGAGGACGCACACGCGTTTATAACTGCATAATTAAATGACTGCGCGTGCGCGATCGAAACGGTCGGATTTGTTCGTCGGGTACATTTATATATACGGAACACATTGAATTTATGTGACAACGTATGAGCACACATAGAGACGAGAGTTGTGTTTAAAATTTCCCGTTCCCTCCAGGCTCTCTCGTATCGCCGCTAAGTAGCGGCCATTTACGCCGATCATCGCCGCCAAAAATACGCGTGATGTTTCTTTTCGTTACCAACGTTTCAATTCCAATATATCGTGATATTTCGGACCACCTGAGACAGTTTTTCGAATTGATTATCGAACCGGATTTTATAACGATGGTTAATTATGTGACAGGGTTTCATCTCGAGTCTCAAAAACTCGATGTATCTCTCGTTCCGTTAATGTTATTTCGAATCACAAAATTTGGGTCGTTTTACAACGGAATTATCCGTTTTTTTTCTCATTTTTATGTAAAAAATTTTTTTTTTATTCGATATTACAACACGAATGATCAACATCCTGTTAATAAATATTCGAATTTGCTCTTAAAACGAATGAAAATTTCTGGCAAATTGCCCTTTTCCAATGGATTTACTCATCGCTATCGTCTAGAGCTAAGGATATTTCATCGCGAAGTAAAAAATCACGATGAATTCATAAAAATAAACTATTAAATCAATCGAATTAAAGCTTCGTCTATTATGCTCAATTTCAGATTGTTTACGCAGTTTTTTTTTCTTCTTCTTCTTTTTATTTCTATTTTCAAGTGTATTTTTATAGCGACACGTCTCTATGTATTCGATATATTGTAGGGGGAAGGAAAAGAGGGATTTTCTCTTTTGTAACTCGAGTCGACGATTAAATATAACGCGAGTTGTTCTCTGTAACGAGGCTGCTGCTGCTGCAAAGAACCTCGAGCACCCACGTGTAACACGCATGACGAGTCTCTTCGCTACTCTCTATACGTGCGTACACGCATCTTCTCTCATCCGCGAGATTTTCAACATTTTTACAGCGCATACATATATTTATATATGAAAAATAAGAGAGGGGAGTTTCGGAGTGATACACTGCTGGGCAAATGCGGAGGCGGTCCCGACGACTGTGACGACGACAACGTCGTTCGATTCTTAGTGTAGGGCTATAAAAAGAGAAAGCGATGGAGCCTTTACAAATTCTATAATACTCTCGACAATATACACGTGTGAGACACCAGAAAAATCTTAAACCATCACATCACTCGATTATGAGATCGAGCAAATTCGAGCACCTCCCTATTTCAACGTTGAACGCGAATCGAAAAATTGTTGAAAAACAAAAAAACCAAAAACACTTATCAGTTCTGCACTTTGTCATCAATTTTGTCGAAGAATCATACTGAAAACACAATTTTTTTTTTCATGTAATCGAGCATCAGATCATCGTTGGTATTTTCATGTAAAAAAAAAACGATTGAAAATAAAGCAATATTTCTTCAGCCATTCGACGGTTATCCAACCGCATTTATGAGTTGAATTAAGGTTGCTGGGTTCTTTCGACATTTCTTTTGAAGAAAGAAGGAAGAGACACTGAGAAAAATGAATTCGTAAATTCAACAAATTTTTTGTTGGTTCAACGAATCGTAGCGAACAAAATGAAATTTGTTAACCCAAACGAAATTTGGTTTATTCAAATACTTAATTTCTCACCACGACAAAAATATCGTTGAATCAACAAAAGTTTTGTTGAATCAACAAATTTAATTTGTTCGCCACAATTTCAAATTTTTTTTCTCAGTGGACAAGGGCCCGGATTCAACAGCCCCCGATCTGTCGACGATCAGAATCACCGGTTCCAGAAAATCGTGCCTCAAGAGAAGAATCTCAACCTTAAAATGGAATAAACGAATGATGTGATTCGATTTGGTAACTTTCACCGATAGAAAAACCCACTGAATTAGGAAAAAAAAAACAACTCTCGTATCTTTTAAAATGTCAAAAAAGATACCTTCGTTCGAATTTCGGTAACGAAACTTTTTAGTTTTTATGACAACTCGTTGAAATTGAAGACAAGATATTTCTTAATTGTGATCGCACTGATTGTAAATAGACCGCGGGAGGCTAGAAAATTTTAGAAACTATAGTAGGACAGACACAAATCTTGCGCATGAGATTAGAGTGAAAAATAAAAAAAAACCGAAACATTGAGAGAGAAAGAGAGAGGGGAAGTTGAGCGTAACGCACACCCTGCTCGAAAGATTCTATATTTGATGCGCTATATAGCGAGAAGGGAGGAGGGATGGAGAGGGCGACAAAGCGACCTACATTTCCGGGAGTTGCGCGAGACTCTTACCCCTCCCCGCGCACGATCTTTTACTCTATAAACTCGGTCCACACAGCAGCCCAGCTCTCTCTCTCTCTCTCTCTCTCTCTCTCTCTCTCTCTACGTGATGCAACTATTACACTTATGCGGAGGCTGCGCGTGCTTTACTCGGCTATGCTGCAGTGTATAGGGCAAGAGAAACAGGTGCGATGTGTGCAATGCAGGCCACAGCAATGATCGGATCTACCCAGGAGTGTATGAGAGTAATGAATATGAAAATTGGACCAATTTCGAATGGATTTGAAAATGAATTTGTTAACCAAATTCAGTTTACCATTATTGACAAGCATTTTTCTTTTTTCGTCATTAATATAAAAAGATGCTGAAAAAGTGATAAACCTTTTCGATCGATTTTCGTTTAGCAGGCTTCGTGACACACATTATATTAATAACATCGCGTCTACCGTGTTCCTTGGTCCGAAATAAAAATGAACCGATTCAAAATTTCAGCAATTATGATCAAAGTTGATGAATATCAATCCCACAAGAGAGTCGAAAACGATCTCGATCTTCTCTTCAGCATAAAATACTTCTCGTATTCGCTAAAAGGGTTTAATCGTATACCATTCTCCGGAGTTTTCGATAACTCAAAGAAAAATGCATGCTCGAGTTACCTTTGGTCAAGATTCAATCATAAAAATTGTACAAAACGAAAAAAGTTTTGACGAAATGGGACAGAGAGGATTCAACTGAAAGATTTCGAGTCAATCATCTCCGTTGAAGAGTCAATAATATTTGTTGATTGTTTTCGATGAATGCTTTTTCCTGGTGCATACTTTTTCCAGGTTTCCACGAGGCCATCCCATCTCTGTAACTTCATTCGCTTCCACTCCACTAATTTCCATCTTCCTGGGAGACCTTCCAAGATCGTTGCCCAGGCAGAGCAACTCTTGCCTAATGCGCTATACCGTACCCCATTTGTCCGGCGTGGAGCAAGCGAAAAGCATGAAAAACTCGTGCCGATTCCATCGGTTGTATTTTGACTGAATTCAAGTTGGTCATTATGGTCAGAAACCCGAAGAAAAAAAAACTGGATTCCGCGCAGCGATCGATGCCTGATGTGCCGGGCTAAACGGTCACGTATCAAAATAGTGACTTCATACGAGCCTCATCAACCTGGAAAGTCATCAACGAAAATCACTAATTACGTCTTCACATTTTTCTCTGTATGCTTCGAAGTCGACTGTACAGATTCATACCGGTCCAAACGAAATGAAATTTTATCTTTCTCGTTTGTTACAACCGCCCTGCAACGAAAAAGAGACGTTTCTATCGATCAAAACGATGAAAAAGCAAATTAATAATGCCCAACGTGCCGATAAAATTTTTGTTTATTACAAAATGAAAAACTTGAACAAATACACGTTTTTTTTCGATCAAGCTGCTCAGACACCGTGGCCAAGATCACTGGGTCCGAATCAACGAAATTCTTTCACCAGCACCAATCGCTATCCAACAGAAAATTCTTACTTCCGAGTGTAGAATTCCTCCAAGACGTGTACGTGCGTAGTAACGAACGTTAATTTTGATCGAAAAAAAAAAATGTTCGTCCGAATCATAAAACGGGGAGTTTAGATCTGTGATTAAAAAAAAAAGGGGGGGGGGGTACTAAAAAAGTATACACGACTGTTGAACTATCCGTTAATACGCTGAATTATGTGTAAAAGTATAATACTATAGTATCCGTTTTACCAAAAATATATAACATATAGGACGGAAACGAAAACGAATAAGCCTGCTGCCGGTAGAATTTGAGCTACTCGATAATTAAATACGAAAGTAGTAGTCGCTTCTCGTATCTGGAAGAGTACACGAGCGTTTGGGGTAAGCTCTCGTAGCACGAGCTTCGTTTCTGCATCTGCTTGGCTATAAACCAGCCACGGTACACACAGCTCTGCTATATATTCGGCTTAGAAAGAGGGAGCACACGCGTTACCAAAATAATTTAGAGCCAGAAAGCACAGGGTAATAGTCGTCCTCCCCTCTCTCCCCGCTCCGTTCGACCCTTCGCCGGAAGTTACGCTTTACTCTTTCACAACGATAGACTTTAGAGGTAGTACACACCCACGTGACAGACGTTAACTTCTCTATTGAATTTTCTTACGACGCGTTAAAAAATACGTCAACATTTTTCTGCCATAGAATTTCTCTGGTAACAAAAAAAAATTCGTTTTCAATTTGTTATTCGTTGGACATTTGAAATGCTGATAATAAATGTAGTTTTTATACGAATTTCTCGTAATTGATTTTCTGGAATCATCAAATCGGATTGGGCCTCGCCAAAAACAAGTCAATTATATATTTTCGTGAATTTTTATTCGACATCATTTTTTTTTCTGGTATAACTTTTCATGTATCGGAACAATTCGTTTTAAAATCGCTCAGTGTTCTTCAGAGACAGCTAAAAAATGATTTTTCGTTGCTAATTTTTTTGTCGAATCGCTCGTAAATAAGCAGTTTCACTTTTTTTTCGTACGCATGTGTTTGATTCCGAATTTGAGATGAATTTTTTCAACGGAAAACTGAACGATCAATCGTTCCAGCGGGTATCGATATTTTGTATATTTACCCTTCGATTCACCTGCTGCCAGAGCTGAAATTGGAACGGTTTTCTGAAAATTGTTTTTGCCACCATCTGCCATGGTATCAACGAGACTCTTGCATCTCATGGTAAAGTAGGGATTTTAGGAAAAACACATTTGTGTTCGGTAAAGCAGTTTTAGGCTCGATCGACTGCCGGTATGACAATTACTTTCGTTCGATGAATAAACAAGAACTCTGAGATTGTGAATTACCTTTGTAGGTCAAAATCGTTTCCTTCATGGTTCCATCGGGTATGAAGCTGTTTTAGTGGTACAAAATGATAAGAAAACGTGAATCTGGAACTGAATATTTTTAGCCCGGGGTTCGTGATAGAATTTCTGCTGAAATACACTCTTCGATGACTGATACAAAGTGATAAACGATTTGAGAAATTCTCTCGTTAACCTCGTTCGATAAATTTCGATATTTCGATTTCAATTATTATCAGGAATGATCTCCACGGTGGGCAGCAGCCTTGAAGATTCATTGATTTATTAATTTCAAACTAATTGAACTAAAATCTTCAAATTTTAATCGAAATTTTCGATTCGATTCGAAGAAAAGTAAATTTTTACACATCTGCTGTTATTCTCGTATCCAATGCCAGGCTCAAAATATTCTCGAATTGATGAAAATAATAATTTTCAAAAACGTGTATTCAGAATGATTGAATCACGAATGTTTGCATCTGTGATTTGCGTCAGGAAAAAAGTTCGCGTCGTTATAACTCGAAAATGGATCGAGCTGTCAAAATGACATTTCGTTTAGCAGCAAAACAGTCTGCGATTGATTGTATTTACATCGTTGTAACTTTACCGATGTCTTCAGATCTGATGGAACTCGTTTGAAGCTGTGTCGAGACTGTCAGGGAAATGAACTTGCAGGCATTCATGATAAATTTTCTGGGTAAACGAGCTGTTTTTCGTACACGAATGCGAGCACATGTGGCCTCCGCTGAATCTGCAACGATCAGGGATGTTCAAACAAACCTTCGCTCTCGATTCTTTCAAACAAATTTTCATGTTTTGCCAATAAAATAAATACGTTCGAAGGAATAAAAAATATCGCTGATCCGATCTAACATTCTTTCGTTCCCAAACCGTTTTAGACTCACGCCATTGACCTTTTTTTTTCTAGTGCAGTATCATTCAGTATTTTACGAGAAAAAAATATACAGACTCATTCAAATTGTATAAAATTCGGTTTTTTTTTTTCGTTTTCGTTAAAACTCTGACAAATGATAAATTCGTTCGAGATGAAAAGTAGCAAATACTCTGCCGTTCGATTCGACGATAATTGTGAGTGGATCTAAGCTCCGACGATCACGAATAAAAGAGCCAATTCACTTGTCATTCCATTAGTTCTCCATTTTTAAATGTTGATATTAGAAATATATATATATATATATAATAAAAAGATTTGCGTGCATTCGAAGTTCTCTTTCGAAGCCAAAATTGAAGAACTCACGTGCACATACGGATGTGTCTTTTTAGATAAACATTTTTAGATACGTTTGTATATTATTTGGCAATCGCGCCGATGGATCCTGAAGTAGACGTCAAAGGTGTAATAATACTTGCTCGACATATTAAAAACAAAAGGTCAATTATTAAATCACTCGAATACTCCTGTAAAAATCTTTTCGTTCGATTATTTCTGAAAGATTTCTTTGCATATGCTCGAATCTGCATTTCGAGGAGTAATTCAGCTGATTTATAGTCGCAGAGTTGGGACATTGACGTTTTTTTTTTCTTTTTTGTATAAAATCAAATGTTTGTACGAATTTAAATGAGCTGCATCTTCGTGAATGTATCTCTGTCTCACGATATAAATTTTTCTTCTTTGAGAATTCTCGAAATACTTACCTCGTGGAGAGTTGTTAATATTCTCCCAACTGAGTGACTCGGGACCCTCTCGGGCTCCCTTGAAGTTGACAAAGAGATGCTTCTTGTTCTCGGAGCTTTGAGGAGAGCTGCAAGGAATCGAGTATTTCTCGATATATTGCCCGAGTTAAAAAGCCCAACATTGAGAGAGAGAGAGAGAGAGAGAGAGAGGGAGATGAAAAGTTGAGAGTAAGAGAGCGAAGAGAAAATATATTGAAGGAAAGAGTAAAAAAGAGAGAGAGAGAGAGAGCAGCTCTAAGCATATGTTAGTAGCCGACGAAAATTTATTTATAGACGAGGAGGTCGCGGTGCGTTCCAAAAGCTGGTTAGCCGCAGCTAGACAGTTGAAGCGAGTCCGAGGGTACGAGACGATCGTAGTTGGGTGCGTGTGCGAGAGCTCATTGTTTAGCGGCGAGGAATCGTCCCGTCATTTTTTTTTTTTTGCCTAATTCCTCGGAAAGTCAAACTTTCGTTTTCATTTCGTTTCGAAATCCGCTCCGATCGATTTTAGAGCACCAAAATATCTTGCAGTACCGAACATTTCTTTGTAAAGCGTAATAATAAATTTGTGAATGACAATAAAAAATTTGAAAAAAAAAACTCAGTGAAGATGAACAAAAGACGATGAAACAAGTAAATTTCTTATCGAACAACCGTTCGGTATTGAAATTTAAGAAACTCAATTGTTTTTTTTTTTCAAGTTAAGAAGTGAGCGAACGCATTGACGTATATAGCGAAAGACAAATATTCCAATCGAATTCTACATCGAGAGTTATTCGAGTGCAGTGCCCTGTGCGATCGAGTGTTCGATATACGAGGAAAGAAAAAGCGAAGGGAATTGTCTTCTCGCCTTTAAAATTGAGATCACGCACGTGGTATTTGAACCGGGTGATTCCAAGTTGAATTTCTCTCTCGAGGGTGTTGACCGTTTCGCGTTGCGTATATGTACAAAGTATTTATCGATTCTGCCACGATATTTCTCGACTGTTTTTCAAAATAATTTTTTTTTCATTTCGTTCCTGACCGCTTTTTTCGATAAATTAATCGATTCTTTGATATTCGGTTTAATAATTCGAAATGAAAAAAGTAAGAAATATTTTATGCCCTCGAATGAAATAAAATCGATCATCGAAGCTTCTGACAAGAATATTCCCCTGAGACTTTCCCTCTACTTTTACCTCCAGTGACTCCGCGTTCTCAAAAAATATCTCGTTCAAAAAAAAAATACAAAAAATCAACAGAGACGCACCCGATGAAAATAAACGTTGGAAAAACCGTCGTTTTACCAGAGAAGAAATAATATTTGCTCTATTTTTTACACATGAAAATTTCTGCTCACTCAATTCCTCCGAGAGTCTGCCATTCTCTCGTACAGAGCGTAGTGGAAACGGGCGATACCAAGTGGACCAACGGAAGGGGTGTTACTCACCAAAAAAAAATCGTAAAAACATCGTCAACATTGTTGTCTTTTTTTCTAAATCTTTTCGACGACTCGATCGATTGTAGAAGCTCGATGAGCCCCTCAAAAGTGAAGTTTCAGTGCAGTGTGCCCAGAATTCTTGAGAACTAACGGAACCACTAGCCGGAAATAAGAAATCAGGCAGAAAAAGAAAAAACAATTTCGAAAGATCGAACAAATTTTGTTAAACGCGAACGGAGTAGCGACGTAAGAAAACGAAAAAATTCATAAGCCAACAAATAAATGCGGGAGGTGGTGAATTCGCGTTTTTGCTTGACGCACCGGAAGTCGAAAATTACGCGGAGCTGACGAAAGCTAAACGGAGCGCCCGGGCGCTTTATTTCATTTCGTGTGTAGACAAATCCTCCCCTCCCCCCTCCCATCCTCCCTCCCTCTCTCTCTCTCTCTCTCCTCCCGAAAACAAATATATATTCATATCAAAGTATAGGATTACTATTGAATAATAAAGTAGTATGGCTCATCATATGAAGAGGCCGATGAGAAGGGAGCAGTATAAACCGTTTGGTATGAGAAGGAAGGTAAGATTTGTTTGTTTTATACGCCTGTGTTCAACCTATACCGTTTTCATAACATACTGTGTGCTCAGCTTTTGTCGATATGGATCAAGATTACGTAGAATTTTATGAAAAGCAAAAAAAAAAAAAAATTTTCTATCGCTTCGTGTATTATTCGATAGAATAAATCGTTTCCGGATAACGAAAAATCAAAAAGTAAGGTCAAGAATCCGGAATAATTCGTAACAGTCTGCTCGATATTTGTTGCTATCAGAAAGAAAAACGATATCGAAAGAAACAGAAAAAAAAAAGAGGTAAAAAGGAACGAGAAATTTCGTATCGACTCCGATGAACTTGTCGAAAAACCGCGATTTCTCTGCGTATAAAATGAATGACGAACAGGGAATAAAATAGAGAAATTTGGATTAACGAATCAGCGAAGTTTCACGCTCCGCGTGTCCTTTCCATTCGAATCCGAGTTCTCTCTCCCTCCCTATATTCTTACTTATGAATGGAACACACATGCGTCGTCTATCCCTGATTCATCCTCGCGAGTAGTCGCGTTTGCCATATGTACATACGAAAATTCTGATACACGCGGATACACTTTTGGGCCCCTGTCATCGGAGCTCGTTCTCTCGCGTATGACGCGCGAGTTTTCGTAACAACATTTCTGCAGTGCATATCCGGCATGATTTTGGCGTCTGACGAATTTTAACACGTACAAATGCACCGCTGTAACGTACGTGTGAAAATTCAGTGGACGATCTTAGCGACTGTGTCAAAAGAGTATGTCTCTCGACGTCTCTCTCTCTCTCTCTCTTTCTCTGTCGTCTTTGATATGGATTTATGAGCTTTTATAACTTTCGATATACTCTATATAAACCCACGTCGCTGCACGATAGATCCTACAAATGTATACAATTTGCCTTATTTATAGATCAGTAAATAGCAGCTCGCTTCGGATCGCGTGATAGGTAAGCTGCTACCTTATTGCATGACATAGTTAGAACTATAATATCGTGTTATTTAAAAGTACGAGCTCTGTACGAACAGCATAATGACATAGGAAAAGAGCACCGTGATCGAAGATCGAATCATCGATGTTTTCGATCGAGTGCTTCGATGAAAAGAAAATTTTGTTGAAATCTTGATGAAATTTTGTCGATTAGGTACAACCGAATGGTTCGTGGACGCAGCAAGATGTTTTGTCGTTTCAACGAAATTTCGTTTCAGTTTAAAGAAAGCTTTGTTCTCGTGTAATATTAGAAATTTTGTTGGCTGAAGAGTAAAAAAAATTGTTGAATACACGTCCAACAAAGTATTTCATTATTCAAACAAAATGTTTGTTTCCAGTTAGCTTGAGATCGATTCGTTGAAAATATTAGAATAATCGGTGACTATTGTTCTCGTCGATCGTGTGACTGATCGGAGCTGATATATTTGGCAAGATATTTTTCAGACTTCTCTCATTATTATATCAATTTGAAGGACTTCGAAGCTCTGCCAAAATAGCCTTAAATGATACTGTAAATTTTCGGCAAGAATCCGTCTCTTCTAGAAGCTTTTCCAACCCACTCGAACTCTCTCAACAATCTATTTGACTAGCACAAATATTCAGGAGCTTTAATATTATTTCTAAAACACGATGAATTCTTATGAATTTATCAAAAAGAATGAAAAATTTGAGAACGTTTTGACTCTTCGATCTCAGAAATGAATGGCCTTCGAAGATTTTTGTTCGTTCACGAAAAAATTTGATCGTTTGAGCCAACTTTTAGTTATTCAACGCTCGATCGGTTGATTCTGATGTCAAAGTCGATGAATTTTGTTCACATCGAATTTTACCGATTTGGAATTAATTGAAGATTCCAAGTTCTAAAAACGAAATGACAGAACTCGGATCAAGAGAGATCGAGAGCTGTTTAAAAGCGTTTGAATCCATTCGGCAGAAACGAGAGAATTGCCCTTAAAATAGTAGCAATCGGGTCTGAAAGTGCAGCATTAATTCTCCTTCGATTTTTTAGGAATGAAAAAAATGGAGGAAAGAGTGTATAATTCGACGACAATCGTTAGTCAGAAGCCAACGATACTGCTGCAACATAACTGAGAAAAATGTTAACAGCCGTTGAACGAATCATGTGACGACCGTCTCGGAATGACCCTACATGAAAATATATTCATAGTTATGTGGGCTATAGAATATATAGTTAAAAACCGGGGGCGCCAGCATTGGCACGACAGTGAAGCTGAGTGAGAAAAGACAAGAGAGAGAGAGAGAGAAAGAAGAGAGAGCCGATAGAAGCAGCGCAATGTTGAGCGGCTCTCGATCTGTTGAGTCCGCGCGAGGTCCAAAAATAAAATTCACGCTAGAGAGAAACTCGTCCGTGCGCTCTCTGTTCCTCCTAAGTTTATCAATATCTATCTCCATGCCTTTTTCCCTGGTTCGTCCACAGCAATATACAATTTTGTACGAAGCTTTTTTTTTGTGCAATAGGGTTCGATCGTTCGCGTTTCTTTTGAGCGGAGCTCCGATCGACGTGCAAAGGGTTTCGGGTGGTCGTTGTTTCAAGTTCATTCGATTATTTTTATTTTTTGGTTTTTTTTCATTATTTACTTGATTTCAGTCCGCGCTACTTATCCGGCAGCTTAATAAAATGCCGGGTGAAAAGAAATTAAGCGGAAGGTTGAGAAATCGCGAGGTGTCTCGAGACCTGACCCCTCTTCATTCTCACTCCTCTCACGAGCGTTCTCTTTATTTATCACCCTTCTGCATGCCGTCATTCCGGTGAATATCGCACGCTTTGACCCAGATCCCTTTCTCAGAAGGAAAAACCCGTGGATCCCTCTCCTCAACGTGTTGAATGTTGTGCCTTCCATACCGTTTGCTTTCTTTCCATTTTTTTTTTTTCTTTCTTCTTTATAATTACACTTTTGTACAGCTCTTCGGACAAATGTAGCGAAAAAATAAAGCTTCTCGCCAGCCGATATCGCCTCTGCGAAATCATAAACGTTGCTAAAGTCGCCCTTTTCCTTTCTTTTTTTGTAACACGTGAGAACAATATTTATTACGAGAGTTATAGAAATTCATCAAGCTTCTTATGAGCCACAAAGATCCTTCGATATCAAACCACCTTCGATTTATCAGTGACCTCATTCTCCAATCAAACACAAATAACGTCGAAGGGATACGCACCGCTATAAAAATACTGACGAGGAAAATCAAATGATTTTAGTCCCCACACTACTACAGCATAAAATCTGAAAACTGAAACTAAAATAGCCCGAATAACGACGTTAAAATTCGTTGGATTCCAGAAAAAAAAAAAAGAAAAAAACTCTCACCCATCGTAGAGTTCCTTTTCGAACGATGCAAGCGCAGTTAAAAAAAAAAACGACAAAAATTTGAATATTCGTGATGCGAACTGTCACTAAAATAGAAAAAAAAATCGTTAGATATCAGCTAAAAAATAATCATCAATAACGATTAAAAACTTGCGAGCAGTATGGAAGAAACAAAAAGAATTCTAACGTTCGTGTATAGTGTCAAACAAATCGACTCGAACATTGACCGAAAATCGTTCGATTAACTCGAAAATGGCTCCTCGAAAGTTGGCTAGTCATAGGAAAAGCAATAGTAGTAGTGGAGTAGTAGCAGTAGTAGTAGTAGTAGTAGTAAATGGCTGATAAGACACACGTTGCTGCAGGGTGCACTGGCCTGACGGTTGTGGGGTGGTGGTGGGTTGGAAGGGTGCGGAGAGTGGTTGCGTTGAGTAAGAAGTGGTGGTAGAAGGGGTGAGGGGGTGGGTGGGGGGTGGTGGGAAAGGAGGAAGAGGAGAGGAATGGAGTTGGTAGAGGGAAGAAGAGGAGTGGACGGGAGAGTGGGCGAACGGATCGATATAGTCTCAGGGGGTAGTTTTGTGTTCGTTCATCGTCGTCGTAGTTCGCTCTTGCCTGCGCTCGGTTACACCACCTTGCGGCTAAAATTCGAAATTACCGGATGACGGAGGTAAAATCGTAGGGGTTGGATCGTGGTGGTTGGATGAGCTTGGCCAGTTGAAAATTGTATGACATCGTGAGCGTGAGGGTGGCGCGTGGCTCGTCAAAGTGATTGGAGAGTGGAGAGAACTGGAGGATGAAAAAAAAAAAATAAAAAAATAAAAAAGTAAACGAACTGTACTATCGATGAGATTGAAGTAACGTTGAACGTCAGGAAATGAAGTGACTGATAGAATCAACGTTTTAGTTTATCTCGAAATTGTTCCTCTCGCCGGGGCTTGAAAACCGACTGGTCCGTCCAATTGTCCGTCCTCTCTCGTAAACCTCCGTTTATTGTAACACAAACGCGTGTGTTCGATACGCCACGACACCGGTTAAAACCGAGGCCTTCAACCCCTTCCCTCTTCCGTTTTCATGCCAACCCCACCTACGGCCGATTTTGCCTGTAACGAGATTCGATACACGATGGAAAATGTGTATTTACGCATCGTCGTACGTTGACGTTATCCGTACTCGGAGTCGCATCGCGCTGGTCATATCGTCAAACGCGATGGGTCCTTATTATTTGGATAAATGTGCCGTGCGGCTTAACTCCGGTATCAGTCAATAGTACGGTATTCAACGATGATTCGGACGTACTGTGTCGTCGTGCGATCAATGTGATTTTTTGTTTTTGGTTTGTTTTTTTTTTTACACAGTGCGCGATCCTCATTATCGCATCGTTCTTATTTTCATTTATTCGCGTAAGAATGGTTAGATCTTGAATCAGTGAATTTGGAGGCTTGACAAAACACGGGATTGTTCCTCGATCGGTAGAACGACGAATTTTCCTGCTGCTTTTTCAAGCTTCGAACAAATATTTCGAGACGCTATGAAAGAATCCATCGATATTCAGCGAATAGAATCAGGGCTGCTTGACGTTTCTTTTTCTTGAGTAAATACCGATCGTTATCTCCATGGTGAAGCTACCCAAAAATCCAGACGTTTTTTGCCAAATACAAAAAACAACAAATGCTGCTTCCATCTTTATTTACTTTGATCCCGTTCGAAAAGTCTCTGAATAATTATGAGAAATCGAGCGGCGGCTAACCGCTTTCAGGACACGACGTTACTCTTGATAAACAAGAGAAACGTAACTTACGAAACGAAGAACCAAAGAACGCGAGAGGTCGGGGAGTGACCCTCATATTCGCGAGACAGAAGACAAGAAAAAACAAGGGGTCGTTGATTCAATCAACATCGACGCAAACTCGCACACGTATACACGCGTTAACGCGAGAACCTTTACAACGCTTGCGCATTTTCTCCACTTTTCTCAGCTCTCTCTCTCTCCCTCTTTCTCTTATTTCCTCGTTTTTTCTCATCCTTACATTTTGTCGTTAGCCTCCTATCCGGCCAAATTGTTTAATCAAAGCCAGCAAGTTCTCCGCGCGTTGGATCAAAGTGTGAATACTGCTTTTCTGAATAATTCGCGAACCCATTTAGAAAAAAACAGTGCTCGCCTCCATTTCGTTCGTTGAAGCTTTCATCAGTGTCTTCTTGAGTTATTCCAACCCTAAAAGTTCCATCGATCTTAGGATCCCTCGAAATTCGAGCACAAGTTCGCACGAATCCAAGTTCCCCCGAATGACCGTTATCCAAGTCGAATAGACCGTCGCATATTTGTTTGAAAATAGAGTTAAAAATTGTGAGTCTAAACCCAGTGGGATAACACACATTTTGCAGTAGAGTAGCGTGTATAGCGCTTGCCAGGAAATATGCAAATGTGAATGTTGCAGTGTAAGCGCCAGATAACACACACGACGACCACGTTCGATCGATGCCATGCCGTTGCTATTGTCCTTCCGTAGAATCCAACTATTTTATGTGGAACATACCGCAACGTGACCCTGCATATTTATCCGGCGAATAAATAATAAGCTCATTTGAATTTCATTGAAAAATAAAAGAAAAAGAAAATGGAGAAATATTGTTGCAGCGACTTTATAAAAAGTGTGCAATTCGATATTCTGTAAATCAATTCACAAAATAGTCGTCAACACTCCGCCGATGGATTCGAGTTTGAAAATCAAGGTGACAACGACCCGATGAATCTCTTTTCGTATCCCTAAATAACGTCGCAACATCAAACTTCTTGATCAATCAGAGTTTGTGTGAGCCAACGAAAAGCCTGGAAGTAACTGATTTTGCTCCATTCTTGTCCCAAACTGACAATAGTTTCGAATCTTTCCGTACACTCTTCCATTTCTGTTTTATTTTTTATCCTATTATCAAGTTGAAAACGACGAAATATGATTTCGTAAAGTAACGTTCCGATCCAAATACTCAATCTTCGATGCCACAGAAGCAACACGAAAATTAACAGGATCGAATTCATCCAAAAACGCTTCTAAATAATTCTGAAATCAAACGCGAAACGTCATTGCAGACTATTCCAACCGAACTGGTAATTCTACAACCGATTATCATTGAATTATAAATTCAGAATTTGCTCTATCGCTGATTATCGATGGACCTGTTATATCAACGAAACGAAAGATCAATGAAGCGTCTACACTGAGAAAAAAAATTTGAAATTGTGGCGAACAAATTAAATTTGTTGATTCAACGATATTTTTGTCGTGGTGAGAAATTAAGTATTTGAATGAACCAAATTTCGTTTGGGTTAACAAATTTCATTTTGTTCGCTACGATTCGTTGAACCAACAAAAAAATTTGTTGAACCAACAAAAAATTTGTCGAACCAACAAAAAATTTGTTGAATTTACGAATTCATTTTTCTCAGTGTATGATAAATAATAACCATATTGTTTTACGTCTTCAGTGTTGTTGCCATTGAGATATCGTCAGTTAATGATCCGAGGCGTGATACCAGCGAGTTTGCCTTATCGTATGCGTAAAACCGAGGATATTTATACGAATAAAAAAGTAGTATAATCATCGCATTATCGTAGAATATTTGGATGGCTTACAGGCGTAAGCGAAAGAAAAGACTGGCCAACTCTCGTATATGATCGATTATCAGTGAATGATGAAGTCTCTTTGCGCGAGTTTGAGGCTTAACGAACATACGGAAGTGGCTCGAAAGTCTGAAGAAATAAAACGAACGCGAATCGAGCGATGAACAATAAAGAAGAAATTGAAAATCTGATGCATTCCGGATAGTCAGTGAAATCACGTGAGACATTTTGTTTTTGTTTTTGTTTTGGTTATTATTTATTTTATTTTATTTTATTTTATTTTATTTTTTTTTTACATTCGAATATAAGCCAGTAAAAAAGGTGAAAAGTCTTTTGCGTATTGTGGAAAAGAGCGCAATGCGGTATCGAGAGATACGAGGCACCACGACAGCAGAACTACGAACATCACCTCGACCGATCTTTCCCTCCCGTGTCTCTCTCGCCCTCTCTGTGTATTCGCGGTGCGAGGGACCAATCGACGATTACGTACAGATGTAGCAGAGCCCTTGGTACACGCTCTTTATTATTTATCGGGAGTAGAGAAATAAAAGACACTTCACCGCAGTGGGGAGAGCCGAGAGTCTCGGCGATGATAGGATACAATCAGCACAATTCCGGCTACAACAAGCTTTTTACCCAGGTATATAACACGCACGTTTCATTCGAACGTTCTACTTAATCTCCCGTATCAAGGTCATGTTTACCAATATTTTTATTTCCCTTAATTTTGTCCCGAAACATACTTTTTGTCGAATTTTTCTACGGGACAATAAAGAATTTCGAAGGAAAGTTTAATCGGAGAATTCGCGAAGTGATATTCGACGAATTCGAACAATTTTTCGAGACGATCTACAATGAGAAAAAAAAAAACGATTTTTGATTCGATGGATATTGATGTTGTTGGAAGAGTGACGTCGATGTCAGATCGAACGCGCGCAGTTTTATCAAAAATTAATTTGTTCGTTCAATCGCGTGTGCGACACTGTGATGCCATCAAATTTTTCATTTTGACTCGTGAAATTTTTTTTCACGGTATTAAAGTTTGAGAGCAAAAAATGTGCACTTTATCGGGATTGGAAAAAAACTGCTTGAAATTAGTGTCAAAAAATCGCGAAAAATGTTTAAAATCTTGCTTGATAAAAGAGACTTGAAAGTTCTTTGAAAATTTTCAACGTACGAATCGTCCGATGATGACTGCTTTGGATAGAAATGCTATGAACGATTTATGAAACATTCGCTGCTTTATTGGAAATAAATTTGAGCAAAAGCAGCTTGAAACCGGCGTCTGAAATGTTCGCGAAAAGTAATGCAACCGAAAGTTTGCTAAAAATGTTTATCGAAATTGCTACTAAAATAGTGCAGATTGATGGAGTGAGTGGAAGAAGCAGAGCATTGTTCGTACGCGAAATCAAAAATATCTCATAATTCATTCTTGAACGTTTGTGGAATTTTGAAGAAACGAGAAAAAAAAGGTAACGTTTCCGCACGAGTCGAGAGCAAAGATAAATTGACAATAAAAGTTATGAGAAAAATTAAAAAAAAATGTTGTGCACGCGACAGGAACGATGCTCAAAATAATGAATATCTGTTGTAGCGTATCAAGAGCTTTTTCCACGACGCTTTATGTGTGCTCAAGTTTTTCTTTTTGCCTCGTCGATCGAGTGATCATTATACACACGTCGACGAAGAAAAGACTCGCTCCGACGAGGCGTTCGTGTTCAATCGGCGAGTTAATTCTCTCCATCCCTTTTCACGATGACGATAATAATAATCATCATTATCATCGCTTCAGGGAGGCTCGTGGCGTATCAATCTTTTTTTTTTTTAGATTTTTCAATCGAACCTTCCTCTCCATGTTTTTATGGCACCAACGATAATATTGTTTTTTTATTCCCTTAATCGTCCTACTATCCCATGATTTTACTCTCCATCGAGTTTACTATTTTTTTTTTGTTTTTTTTTTTTTTTTTTTCTTTACGTAAGCCGCGATTGCGAAATTATTAAGTAATACGGAAAAAGCAATAATCGAACTTTATTGGTTTCTTCAGTGATTTTATTCGTGACAGTCGGACCTCAAAGGGCTTTTTCTCTCTCTCTTTCTCCGTCGCCCACGCGGTGATTCGAGGCCGTTGCCACGGCTACAACACCCTTATATGTATATTTATAAGTTAGAATTTCGTTCTCTCTCTCTCTCTTTCTCTTTTTCTCTCTGACTACCACTTCCCTTTTGCGGCCGAATCCTTCTACCATCGCGTGTTGAGAAATCCTCCAACTATTTCATCCAACAAACTCCTTTCGCACCCTTCGAGACTCAACGAATTTTCAAGTTACTTTACAACGCTTTTGTACACGCACGAGAATTTCTAGCATTTTTTTTTTCAACCCAACAAGATCCCTACGTTTTTATCACGAGTCTCCTTATCCTCTATCTTTCTCTCGGTCGATCCAATTCTCAACCGCAAATATTGATGCGATGTAAATTCGTCATGCGGCAAGCCATAAAAAAAAAAAAGAAAAGAAAAAAAAAAAGAAATTCAGGATAAACTACTTCTGTTCGACATTGACCGCGACTTAACGACGAATTCGCACGAACATTGATCCCTCCTCGGTCATAAATTCCTAATAACCATTCATTTTTATTGCTCTGTTTTACGTTTCGGCGCTAAAAAAGGTATGAAAATACGATAGACAAAAAAATATATATATATCTATAGGGAATCTAACTCGAACGCTGTAAAATTGGCTCTCAATATGATTGAGATAGACCTCGAGAGCCTTTTCCCCGAAGGCACACATTTCGACGATACTCATCGTAATTAAGGTCATAAATTACGATGAAAATAAGATAGCACGAATACGCTTGGGTCCCCTGAGTAAAATTAGTGGTCACGAAGCACCCGGAAAATTTTCCATAATTAATAATAACCGTAAGAATTATCGAATCGAGAAACAAGAAAAAAAAAAGTGAGCCCCTCGAGTTTTCTTCGTAAAATCTCAAGTTTCCCAATCATTCTGACGAATCGTGTCTTATCAGCGAAATAATTAGGTTCGAATAAAAATTTATTATCGTTCGAGCTCGAAGTCGTTCGGATAAACGCATATGCAGCTTCGCTCAAAAAATCAAACTCTCGCCGAAAAACATTTCATTTCGAGTCAGCGTTTTGTAACATTTTCTTTCTTTACCTGTTTCAGGGTTCGGCAGACTCCAACTATTCGCAGCCGAGCTCGGATCTCTCGCTGGACGAGGAGAAGGAGAGCTTGCGACGTGAGAAGGAAAGACAAGCGTTAAATCAACTCGAAAAAGCGAGGGTGAGTATATATATGTATATTTAAAAAAAGTGAAGTTTTTCTTCCAGCGCGAGTAGACTCGAGGGCTTGTATGATGACAAAAAAAATTATGGAACCGTTCGTTCGCGCGTTCTTCGCTACTTCGTTCCGTTTATTCAATTTTATTCTGCGACAAATGGTCGGCGTAATCTTCAAACGTGATTCCAAGGCATCGCCATTTTCAAAGTCAAATCATATAATAGCAAAAAATAATTCCTGTTTGTTTATGCGACTTCGCTTAGTCAGAAAATATTGCTGGTCGAGTGAAAGCTCGGCTTCCGGAGCGTGAACAGCTGTTTTTTTCGGATTAAGAATTTTATTTGTTTTTTTTTTTATTTTTTTAAATCTGAAATAAATTGAGTCAATATTCTACAAGATTTTCTTTCAGTTTCATCATAAATTTAAGAGAAGAAAAATGTTCTTCGCGCAGCTGCGGAATCTGTTCGAGAAGAGATTATGAGAAAAAATTGAAATCAAGAAGAGTTCGATTTAGTGAGCGCAGGATCAGGAGTGTTTGGAAACATTTTGTTGAGACGATCAACCAATAATATTTTATCGAAAAGGGAGCAGGATAATTAACGAATTTATTATTCATTCGTGAAAAAACAAAAAAATCTGATAAGATCTCCTGTAGTTTACGTATTTTTTTCTGTAGAAAAGAATGGAGGATTGATCCGAAATGTACTCAAATCACTTCTTTGTTTTTATTGGAACTTCTGTTTTTCTGGAACGCTGCTCGAGCGAGCCGTTCGGTTGACATCGATGCGAACAGAATGTCGCAGTTTCTTTTTTGACAGAAAACAGGGACAGTATCGACATGCAAGCATGTCTATCGATCCACAAAGACGAAAGCAGCAGACGTGAAGAAATTTTCGTCACGAAATATGTGATCGCGAAATACGAACTTTTCCGAACCATCTTGACCTACGTTTCCACCCTTCATAGTATAAAACAGCTGTCGCCTTTTTCATCTCGCAGTATCAAAACTGGAACATAAACTTTTACAATATCGGCCCAATTACTCCGACCCTGACGGATGTAACATCGACTTTCAACATCCGTTGCTATTGCACGGCCATTTTTTTCAATCAATTTCGAATTCGAAACAATTGTTCAAAACGTTGACGCTCGAAAAATTTTTTTTTAAGATAATGCAGATACGATGATGACAGAATTTATGGGAGCATTTTCGTCGACCAATTTCATTCCATAATTCCAGTAAAATTCGAATGATTTGTACTACGAAGATTACTGATTAAGAGAGTTCATCTGGTAATCGAATTAACAAACAGATATTGATTTAAAAACTTGAATACAGTTATCAATATAAACTAGATGACCTGTCAAAATTTCAGGTCCTTAGAATATTTTGTTTGAGAGAAATTAATAAAAACAGATTTCCCAATTTAACACGGATCCTTATGCGTTTCTGTGGCTTTCCCGTCTGTAAACATGAAAATCGCAAGCATTGACAAACAGTTTCGTACGAAACTTTTATAAATGCTTAAAAAATATCTAAAAAATCTTTTTGACACTTCACAAAATCCATTCGATACTTATGAGGTTCGGAATAAATTAATTTGTCTCGAAGAAGGAGGTTAAACTTTGGAGGTTAAACACACTAAACATACTGAGCCGACTACGCCAGTCGTGACAGTTTTGGGTTTTGACTTGCTCGGTACCAGATGAACTCCTTTAAATGATCAGCGATGAATAGCAACAAAAATGTGTTTCCAACGAATGAATCGTACGAGGAATAACCACGATAATAGTCTGTACTCGAATACGAGGATCCCAATCATCGGATGTAGGTCGGATCTCTGGAGTATGCTTAATTTATATAAAAGTATGTGGATAGAAGTGTATGAAGAAGAGAAGCGTGTAAACAGACTTAATTTTTTCTTTTTTTTTTATATATTAGAGACGAGATATTGGTGGTAGATTGTTATGTTTGCCGATGTCATGAGGGTTACGCCCTCTTGTTTTCGTTCGATGGAAAAGTCAATTAATGGGAGTGTGCGTGTGTCTCTCTGGAGAGAAAGAGAAAAAAAAAAAGAACGCAGGAGGAAAGAGTTCATATATGCAGAAACGGTGTGATCTACCGAGGGAAATGCTTTATCGGTAGTCAGCAGAGGCCCTCAAGTGCATACAAATGTCATGAAAATTTAGAGGGAATAAAATTTAATGGTGTATAAAAAAAAAAATTCTTTTTTCGTTTTAAAGGAATAAAAATGATAATTTAATCGTTCTTTCTGAAGGAAAATGATGTGGCTATCCTGGGCCAATAAAGTAAAAAAATTTATCGTAATCATGCACTTTTCTGCATTACAGAATAACTGAAGTAATTTTTTTGTCTTGTTCCGTGCTTTTTTGTCCCCTTTTCTAACCTCCTGAGGCTTGTTCCCGTTAGAACGAACATAAAATAAGAATTTATCGAGCGAACAACGAATCCGTTGGTTTTCTACCTTTCGTATACTAAAATTTCTACCGGTGACTACATATATAACCAGGAAATATCGCCGCACCGTGAACTATCGGCATTCTCGACGAGTTTTACCTCGTAAATTAAAAATGATATATGACCAATCGATGCGCAGTTTCTACCACGAAGTATTGCGTACAGTTGAGTCAGCCAGTAGAATCGGTCAATATTTGGTCAGACGCTTACCGAAACTTACAATTTCAATACATTTCGCGATGATAAATTATTTTTTTAATGAAACTGATAGAAAATCAAAGCTTCGCTTTTACTTAACCAATGAGCAATTTAGATTAGAAATTAGAAATTCGTTTTTTTTTCTTTCTTTTTTTTAAATTTATAATACAAAGAAAAGTTTTAGAATCAGAACTCGCACGTTCCCGGTCGATGTTCGAGTGTCGAGAGTTCTTTTTAGTAAGTAGTTCAAATCGATAACGAGTCAGATCTGTGCTGAAGAGATTGGGTAGTCGATTCTGGTCGCGTTTCGAACGACTAAAATCGTTAGTCATCAGGCACACCGGATCAGTAATAACGAAGTTAAATTTTAATCGCGATTAAAAATAACGTTTAAACTGCTATCAGGTTGCTGCTGCATCGGTCAGCAGACTTTTCCAGATTATTCAACTCTAAAACTCACGTCCCATGGCCGTAAAATCGTTTTTCTAGAGATAAGTGAACTCGCGACCACACGAATTTCTTCGTTTTTCAATAACGAATGAAACGGTATACGATTAAGGGAGTTCATCTGGTACCGAGCAAGTCAAAACCCAAAACTGTCACGACTAGCGTAGTCGGCTCAGTATGTTTAGTGTGTTTAACCTCCAAAGTTTAACCTCCTTCTTCGAGACAAATCAATTTATTCCGAACCTCATAAGTATCGAATGGATTTTGTGAAGTGGTAAAAAGATTTTTTAGATATTTTTTAAGCATTTATAAAAATTTCGTACGAAACTGTTTGTCAATGCTTGCGAATTTAATGTTTACAGACAGGAAAACCACAGAAACGCATAAGGAACCGTTTTAAATTGGGAAATCTGTTTTTATTAATTTCTCTCAAACAAAATATTCTAAGGACCTGAAATTTTGACAGGTGATCTAGTTGATATTGATAACTGTATTCAAATTTTTTAATCAATATCTGTTTGTTAATTCGATTACCAGATGAACTCCCTTAAGATAATTTCATGGAAAGCGAGTTGAGGAAAAACTCATTCGAATTTTGAAAGATTCAGAGAATCAGGGACAGCCTCATTTTTTCAATATTCATTCGGATTCAAGATCGACCTCGCTGCTCTCGAGAGTTGATTCATTTTTTCCTGTATAGTATCGAGTTCGAGTTTTTTTTTGTCTTCATCTATTCTCAGACAGAACCTGATTATTCAGGAATAGAAATCGATCACGAAACTGTTCGAGGTTCGTCATGCAAACGAGGTCGACCGTTGATGAAGATAATTCCTAAAAATTGGCATTTCCAAACGATGTGAACGGTTAAAAAAAAAAAATGATGAAATTAAGCAGATTTTGTTCAACACTCGAAAAAATAGAATAGAAGAAAACAGAGGAAATAATTTTCCAAGTTTTGTCAAGTGAAAACGTTATAAGAGAAACGTTGAATTTTCATATTTTTCAGGCAAAGCCAGTTGCGTTCGCGGTCAGAACGAACGTCAGTTACGATGGTACAGCTGACGACGATTCGCCGGTTCACGGCTCAGCGGTCAGTTTCGACATTCGTGACTTTCTTCACATCAAGGTAAGAGAATGCGGAGCGCAGGGAGATAAAAATATTTCTCTATCGAAAGCCATTTTTTATTTTTGCAAGCTCAATCGTATGATTCTCTTGCAGGAGAAATACGACAACAATTGGTGGATCGGAAGGCTCGTGAAAGAAGGTTGCGATGTCGGTTTCATACCATCCCCCGTTAAATTGGAAGCCCTTAGGGCCCAGGCGAGTGCGGCACGTGGCACGAAAGGTCTCTATTCGGCCCGTGGTGGCTCGTCCGGGAATCTGGGCGAGAGCGGAATGCCTTCTCGAGGTTCTACTCCACCGACACCCGGTGAGAAAATATTTTCACTCATCAGACCCACTCGTGCGAATTATTATCATCGTTCTACTCATTCGATCACGCACAAAAAAATACATTTTCTTATCCTTCGATCGCGATTACATTCCGATGAAAAATTTTCGCTCCTTCGAGTCTATCGATTTGATGTAATATCGATGGGTCTTTGTTCTCAGGCGACGATAGCGATAGCGTCGGGAACGTACGACCTGGAAAAGCCACCCTGACGACACCACCAGCCAAGGAGAAGCGAAAGAACTTCTTTAAGAAGCCGGTAAAAGCTCGAATCTCTTACGCTCCTTATTTCGGTCGTTAAACACGTGGTATAGCGATACAATAACACATACACACTCACAAGATAATACAACACAATGTCTCGTAAATATAAATACACGATCCCTTTTTTTAACCGATAAAAAATAATCACCGAAAAGAGCTGAGCCTTCTTCATTCTTTTCAACTTTTTTTTTTCTTCTTCTATACTGAGAAAAGTGTTTTGTTGAATTATAATCAAGGCTTCGTGGAATACGTCGATAGAAATATTTCGTTCATCAAAAAAAGCTTTCGGTTGCACGGATTATTTATTTTATTTCATTAAGGAGTTTCGGTACAGGCGATACAATGTTGCCATGCAAAACCATGTTAAAAAGACAAAAAATTTCAAAAAGTTAAGAATTTTATAAAATTTGGTCAACATATTCTTCAGTGCCAAATTTGACAATACAAATTTTTTCAGATTTTTCTTCTACACAGTTATCGAGTAATTGAAGACTAAAGTTCACGTGTATAAGCATACCGTTTCCATATATATAGGTATACACTTCGGGCATAAGAAATCTGCTTTAATGCGTAATTACTCGATAACTAAGTGGAAGAAAATTTTGAAAAAAATTGTCTTTTCGTACTTGATGTCGAAGAACATTATCACCAAATTTCATTAATTTCTTAACATTTTGCCTTTTGTACCGAAACTCCTTAAACGAAGATGCGTGTTTGATCAACCAAATGAATTTTGTTGAATGAATGCAAAATATGTTTCATTTAATGAAGTCAATATTCAGTATAACGGAATATTACATTGGAAGTATTTCACGAAGCTATTTGGTTTCATTCTGGATTCAAAACTATTCTTTTTTCTCAGTGTACTCACGTAGCATATAATTCTGTACATTCGACATACACATGAATATACAGTCGTACATACAAAATAAATGGAAAACGAGGATTCTCTCGAGATTACGATAAATATTCAAGTTTATTTTTGATACAACGGGATTTGTTCGAAAACTGAGAAAATTTAGTACGAGAAAAAATTCACGGAGAAAAAAAATGCGCATCATTGAACGCAAACCGTTTGTACGACCCAAGAAATTTTAGTTTCTTTTCGCGAAAATTCACATTTTGCTTAATTAGTAATTATTGAATTTCGTGGAGTAATGACTTACCTGAGTGTCGTAAAAAATTTTAGTTCAATTCTATGAAAATTCAAATTTTCTTCAGTAATCATTAAAATTCTTCAAGTTTCGTAACTTTTGCAAGTGTCGTAAGAAATATTGGCTTTTTTTTTCATAAACGATTGACACTTCGGATGGTAATAGTTACAATTGTTCGATTTTTTGCTCCGTTTATTTTTTCATTCGTCATAAATCTCCGAGTATTTGTCAGTTCGTAAAAATTGGTCGTATTATTAAAGTTGATGAAAAACGTGGTTTTTTTTTCAGTTGTTTTGTACCTCACTTTGAACACGCTAATCGAACTACATCGCTGTCTTCGTAGAAATTATTTTTGTATACAATCATCCCGTTTATTGGGAAAAGTAGTCGCGTACGCGATTGAACGCATAATATTGAAACGGATTGGGCATGTTTTGCGATGTTGAAAATGCATCAATCGAGTGACAAGATGGTGTATCAGACGGTTGAATCGATTCTCCGAATAGCTGAATTAAACCGATTGCATTTTTGAGTCTTAAATTTTGAATTGGATGAAAAAATATTGAAATAAAAAAACGATCGAGTCGATGATTCGAGGCACAAAACATTCCCATCTCACCAAAAGAAACCGAGTGTTTCCTCTTTTTTTTATCTTTCTTAATGTTATTTACCTTGAAATAATTATGATGCACCAGCAAATTGCGTAGCTAGAAGATTTCTTTTAGCTAGTAAGTATTGTAACATTAGCGAGCAAATTCGTGAGTTAGAAAAGATAAAAAACTGGTTAAACATCCGATCTTGAGCCTCAAAGTAGATAATTTATGAGATTTTCTTTGTAACTCTGCTATTTTAGTAGCTTTATTATTAAGGCCATTAGTTACTGGAAATTTACAACCGAAGACTCGATCGAGAATTCGATTATCAGAGATGTCAGCAGTTGGCGAAATTCGAAACTACGAAAAATGGAGCTTTTTTTTAAGCTTCTTCCGAGCATAGAAAATTTCTTTGAAAAGTTCTCTATTCGGATTCCAAATTAATATTCAATCGTCGATTTATTTGTACAAATTTTTCTTACTTTTCAATCGTACTAACCAGCCCAAAACTCGGTTGAAATAAACCTAAACGCGTATTTGCACAGGTTTTCAACAGTTTCTCGTGATCGTTGCCCTTGTAGAATACAAAAAATACACGAAATTTCATTGTTTTATAAAAATCGGCATTTTGCTCAACAACGATCACAAAAAACCGATCATTTCGAGAAACTGTAAATAACGACATCGATAACTCGATCCCGGTCTCAGGTCGTAGTCCGCTTGTTTCGTTGATATTTTTGTTTTTTCTTTATATCTCCTTTTGTAAGTATTGAATTTTGTTTGAAAAGAATGGGTAACAAAAAAAAACCTACAACAACAACAACAACAATAAAAACAGAAAAGAAAAATTTGCTACTCGGCCATTAACGATTTTCAATGTTTCAATGTTTGCATTGCCGTGCGCTACTCACGAAGTCCTACGTAAGTGAGAGAGACTTTAGCTTGGTCAGTGCAATTTGCGCTACGTATTATAATCATTATCATACGTCATTGATATTATCAATATTTTCAATTATATCTCACTAGACGATCGTTCTTTTTCTTATTATTATTATTATTATTATTATTATTATTATTATTTTTCTTTGAATTCTTTAAATTATAGTTATTTTATAATCGAGAAGCGTCCATCGACTCGACATCCAAAATTTTCATTATTTCTAATGGCTTTTCTGATACTCGGGGCTTTTCAGGAAATGGCTACGCCTTACGACGTTGTTCCGTCTATGAGGCCGGTCGTTCTCGTCGGACCATCGCTCAAAGGTTACGAAGTTACGGATATGATGCAAAAGGCACTCTTCGATTTTCTAAAGCACAAGTTCGAGGGCCGGTGAGCATTGAAAAGAAAAAAAAAAGAAAAAAAAACTAATTTCAATCGCTCGATACAAAGTGGAGTCGAAACATGCTGCTTTTTTTTTCTTGTTTCAAGAATCATCATAACGAGGGTAATGGCCGATATTTCGTTGGCCAAAAGATCCTTGCTTAATAATCCCACTAAGAGAGCGATAATGGAACGTTCCACGAGTAGAAGTGGCTGCCTTGCCGAAGTTCAAGCTGAAATCGAAAGAATTTTCGAGCTCGCGAGAACTCTTCAGGTAATTTAGTTTCCACTCGTCAGAAAACACAAATCCTAAAATTATCGAATCGAAAAAGCAAAAAATTTGTTTATCGATGAATCATTTTTATTCAAACTTGATCGAATCGATGAAAATGACAAATAATTGTATCCGAGACGTTGATGAACCTGCAGGCTGCAAGTGAATCAAAATTTCTATCAATATTTTCGTAATTTCTATAAAAACTTGGAACGATATATCTGCATCTTGAGGATTAAAATCGTTTCTCACAAGTACGAGGCTTTTCGGTAGAAAATTAAAAAAAAAATGGAAAAAGTGATCCATGAATCAGTCCGAAAGTCAGGAAATCAATGAAAATCAATGATTCAAGTTTTTTTATCGTTATTTTTCGAAAAATATAATGATATCAATAAAATCGATGGTTGTTACATGACGCGTAGCTGGTGGTGCTGGACTGTGACACGATAAATCATCCGTCACAACTGGCGAAAACGAGTTTAGCTCCAACGATAGTATACCTGAAGATATCATCGCCGAAAGTTCTCCAGAGGCTGATAAAGTCGCGAGGAAAGTCGCAAACTCGTCATTTGAACGTGCAGATGGTAGCGGCAGAAAAATTGTCGCAATGTCCAGCCGAAATGTTCGACGTAATATTAGACGAGAATCAATTGGACGAGGCGTGCGAGCACGTCGCCGAATATCTCGAGGCTTATTGGAGAGCAACGCATCCGCCAGTTATTGCACCGGTACCGAGAGTCATGCCAGCTCCGAACACGCCAGCTGACGTTTTGGACACTCGTGTATCCGCAGGTAATATTTCAATCTCTCAAAACATTTCGATCTTCACTTTTCATCTTCGTTTCATTTTTTTTTCACGACCAAACTCGAGCGAGTGAGACTCGAGCATTGTTTTCATTACTAAAAAACAATCACATTGGTTAAGGATTCGCAGTTTTTACTTTTCAAGAAAAAATCTTTCAAAGAAAAAATACGAAACGGTCATTCGAACGGTACGAAAAAAAAAAAAAATTATTAATTCTCTTTTACTGATGAAAAACACAACGGTAGATTTTTGTAACAAAATAATTACGACTTTTCGACGTTTTTTACTTTCGAGAGCAACTCGACTCATTGATTTTTCCTTTCTACAAAAATTTCTAACGATAAAAAAACTCGTTGAAATCGTAATGAAATGCTGAATTCATTCGATCACTGAATAAGAGAAAAATTAATTAATTTCAGTTGGATTTTGTTTTTTATTTTTAAGATGTAAAGCATCTTCGTTAGCGAAGATGTAAAGCGAAATTTTTGAGATTCTCGAGTCGAACGGTGCTGATTAATATCTCGTTATCGAAACTCTTGTTTGGTGTCTGGAACGTAAAAGGAATGAAATGTGAGAATAATATTGGGGTCAGAAATGTTGAGCTCGATTTACGAATCTACTTGGAGCTTTTCTTACTTCTAAAGTCCTTGGTGTCCTCTCGACAAGACCTAATTTCGTGAGAGACTTTCACAATCACACACGCGACTCATCTCTTTGAAAAAACAAAAAAAAACAAAAAAAAATACGAAAAGAAAAATATAGCACGCACAGACACACACACACAGTGTACCTACTGTTCGTTCTTCTTCGTTTTTCTTTCTTTTTTTATACAATGCACCTTTAGGTCGCCACCACGAGCCATACTACGCTCACGAGCCAAGAGGTAACCCAACCCTTCCATCCTAAAAAGCCTAATTACGTGTTCCACCTTGACTCTTTCGTACTTTCTTATTATTATTCTCGTTACTCTCTTATTATTGTTATCAGCATTGGTAGGTCAAAGAATGAAACGTCCAGAATGAAATTTACACGATACGTGATTCAAGAAATTTTCTTTATAAATTTTAATGGGAAATGAAGTTCAATGAAAAAGTTGAAAAAAAAAAACGATTATTACGACAATTATTTAACGATATTTCCCTCATTTTTATGCACTTTTTAAAAATTTTCTCATCATTTTCATTGTTGAAGCAAAGTTCACTGTCGTATAATTTGGTCAAATTCAATTTAATCGATTGAATTGCAATTACACGAGTGTCCCATCAAAATGAATCTTCATTTACGAATATATTTCGATGACGATTGCATGAAAAATGAGGAAAATGCATTTTTTCGTATAATTTCTTGTTTTGTTTTTTTTTTTCCAGAATTCTTCAATCATTCAGGATAATCTGAATGATTTTATTTTGATTTTCGTACTTTCGTGCTGTAATCATTATTATTATTATCATTCTCAATGTTATCAGCATTTTGGGACGAATATTTTGAAATATCGAGAACGACGTTTAAACGGTTTTTAGAATGTCAACTATCGGAGCAATTTAATTTTTTTTAATAGAAATCATATCGAGGAGTTTCGCTACAGGCGATACAATGTTGCCATGCTAAACCATGTTAAAAACACAAAAAATTTCAAAAAGTTAAGAATTTTATAAAATTTGGTGAACATATTCTTTAGTGACAAATTTGACAATACAATTTTTTTCAGATTTTTCTTCTACACAGTTATCGAGTAATCGAAGACTAAAGTTCACGTGTATAAGCATAACGTTTCCATATATATAGGTATACACTTCGGGCATAAGAAATCTGCTTTAATGCATAATTACTCGATAACTAAGAAGAAAATTTTGAAAAATTGTGTTTTCGTACTTGATGTTGAAGAACATTATCACCAAATTTCATTAATTTTTTAACATTTTGCCTTTTGTACCGAAACTCCTTAATGAATCATTGAAATAAATGCAAGTCGAAGGAAAATATTTAAAGATGAAAGTAAATATAATTTCGTGCTGAGGTTCAATGCTACTCAGAGAAAATCATAATAAAATGGATCGAAATGATTTTTTTTGCTGATTACGATTGCATTTTTTCAGACAAGATTGACAGAGAAGTTTTTCCTTACACTTGAAAACTGCAATTACTTTGAGCACTCGAAAAAAACAAAAAACTTTTTGCAAGATTCTTCGATATTCAGATGAAATTTTGGTCGATAAAATGGTGAATACTTGTGACTCGAATGCAAATGCACGTAAAAGTTGGAGCATGCTTTCGTTTACAGTTAAAAAACGAAAATGAAAATAAATAATAAAAAAAGACGAATGAAAATTCAGGTACACGACGTGCTTGCAGAGAGAAAAGGGTTAAGAAATGAGCAATTTCCTATGCTCACTCGTATTTTTATGCCTCAACGTGTGTTTCTTTTCAGCTGCAATGTACGGATCGCAACACTTGTACCCACCGCAGTGATAGAGAGAGAGAGAGAGAGAAAGAGAAAAAAAAAGAATTTTTAAAAAAAGAAAGTGGGCTGTGGCCTTCACCTTCCACTGTTCGCGAGTTAGTCTAGTCTTATAAGCGTTGAAAACGATTTTATTTGACCTGCATCTTGTCCAAATAATTGTTTATTTTGTGTATTTTTTATTTGACTACTCATTCACTCCTTTTTCGTACTTGGATCGCCTCGAACAGCAAAATGATAGAGAAACAAAAATAGAGCTATTTCTTTTTCCTTTTTTTTTTTCTATCTATTTTTTATCAACGCCCTCTTTCATTTCCTCAGTTATTCGCTTATTCGAAGAAAAAAAAATTATGATTGAACCTTTGGCCTGGACTCCGGAGCCAAATGCCTATTTTACGATCATTAAAAATGCATTGAACTAATCAATTATCTGTATCAACTCATTCTGATACGGATTCTGAGAGATTTGAGTCAATCGACGAGAATCCAAATTGATTTTTTTTTCTTAAAATTTTTTCAATTTTCTTGACATCGAATCACAAAGAAGCAAAATAGTCAGGTCGGACGTCTAATCACTTGAATTGATGCCAGAGTCATTCGGAGCCAATTGAAACGTCATTTTCATGAAAAATAATGAAAAAAAAAATAATAATAATCATCGAAAGGAAAGCACGAAAGAGGGATAGTCGAAGAATCATTTCATCTCATTAGTTTCGTCAAAAGTTCTAAGATTCCATTATAAAATCACACGATTTGAGCAAATCATTTGATTAAACAATGAATAGAAAATAAATAAATAAATAAATGTTATTTATTATGTTGCAAGAAGAAATGAAAAAAGCTCTGAATTTAGTTCCTCCTACATTGATGTTTGTTTCGTGTTAAAAGCCGTTGTTGAGGCGGTCGCTGCTACCGGAGTCATCCGAAAAGAGGCGAGGTTCAGTGTTAAGTCTCGAGCTCACGCTGGACCAGCCGGAGATTCGAGTTAGCTCTTATCTCTCGCTAATTCTCTTCTCCGTAACTGCCACTACAATGCCCACTACCAAAAAAAAAAAACTTCTTCTTCTTCTTCTTCTTCTTCTGCTGATTCTACTTCCGCTACTTCTTCTGCGCGACGACGCTGATGGAGAGACAGAAAGAGAGAGAGAGAGAGAGAGAGAATGAAAAAATCCAGAGATTTGCTCTTCCCCGAGGCGCACATACAAACTTGCGGGACCAATTAACGACGAAAACGAAAATAATATTATTGTCTTTTTGTCCTGATCGATCGAACGATCGTACGATCACGAGGGGACGATTATACCACTGAGAAAAAGTACGAATATACAAGGGGAGAATGAAATATATAAAAAAAAAAAAAAAAACGAAAAATACAATAATGAACAGAATTATTTAACCGAAGGATATTCAATTGAACAAAACCCTTTGAGATATCGCGTTGTAAGTACTGAAGGCTTTGGTGCATGTGAGATCGGGTGAGATAAATCAATTTTGTTCTTTTTTATTCGTTTCCTCATCATTTATATATCGAAGCTTTTTTCTTCATTTTTCACTTCATTCATGAAAAAAAATTTCATTTTTTTTTCTTTCTTCACCAACAAAAATCAAAGCTTTCATGACAAATAAATAAATACAACAAAACTGTCACAAATTTAATTTTCATAAAAAAAAAAAAAAAAAAAAAAAAGATCTTTGCATAAAAATTCTACGATTTTACATCCCAGTTTTCCGCGAGCTACGTTCACATCGGTGTTGAACCAAAGAGAAAAATTATTTTGACCGAAAAGATCGATGTGAACGAATTTTCGAAAGTGTCACTGCAAAAAAAAATGTTCGGATCATCCAAAATCATTTTTTTTGTTCGAAATCAACAATTCTTTCCATTTTTTTTTTTCCATACTTCGAGTCGATCAACTCACGTTTATTTTGTTGTCGAATCATCAAACCCCCTCACGCCATAATAAGCCAACGAAACTCGCAGAATCGAACCTCAATCCCGCCTGAAGTTGTTGTCTACTAAGAGTTTTATCGAAAAAAAAAACAAAAAAAATTAAATAAAAACATTTAAAAACAGGAGAGACATTAATTTCTCCATTATCACGGTTGAATTGACAGATTTATTTTAGACTAGAAGTTTAATGTTTTGTTGGAGAGAGATAGAGAGAGAGAGAAAGAGCGTCAAAAAAATGTGTCACGAGTGTGCAAAAACGTTCTGATTTTTCTCATCATCATCATTATTATTTTATTTATTTATGCCCATAAAAATGACATTGCGACGAAGCAATAATCGCGCGTGAGTCTCGAGGGGAAGAAGGAGACTCGAAAAAGGTCCCGAAATCCTCGGTACTGTTATCAAAAGGAAACAAAAAATTACCAAAAATGAAAACCCGTTAGGTAGGCACGCGTTGTTATCTCATGACGAGAAAAAAAAGAGAAAAAAAATAAATATTGACCTGTTGATTCAACTATTTTGCATCCCGGAGTTTCGGAATTTCTCTTTCCTCTTTCTTTTTTCTTTTTCGTTGACGTCGCGCGCTTGCATGGCCAATCAGATTATCGATGATCCGTGAATTTGGATCGTTTGAAAAGCAAACAATTGACAGACCCGAAATTATTCAACGCTTCACAAAATATCAATTTTTTTACACAATTATTCCACTCATTATGACACTTATTCCAATGCTAAATTATCAAATCATGAATAAAAAAATGTATTTTTGTTACAATATATACTTTTGGAATTTTGTTCTTGTTTTTTTAATTCAAAATTCAAATTGTCATTCGATCGAGAGTCTACTAATAAAAAAACTTGAATTTTTTTAGTTTTTTAGTTTCTCTAATGAAAAAAAAATTAATTCGATTGGAACTAATCTCCAATTCAATAAAATAAAATACAGTAGAAAAAAGGTAAAAAAAAAAAACTTGCAAAACAAAATTACATTCAAGATTATTATTACAGATAAACTTATTTTTTTTTACTTTTTCTGTTAGCAGAATCTCAATCCAGAATGCCAAGTTATTTATCATTAGAATCTCAATGTCGAATGAAAATTTGAATAATGAAATCAGTCTATAATAGATTGAGATCGATTAAGAAGACTCAATGAAAATTTTCGTTGTTTAAAAAAAAATCTGTCAGTAGATTTTCGGGTCCGTAAGTGCGATCCAAATTCATCGAGTAACCGAAAAGTAAGAGCACGATTTTATTTTCGTTTGGAGTCGTTGCATGCCGTGGGGTTACAGCACGTTTTCGTTTCGCAGTTTTTATCAATGTCGTTGATGAAAAAAAAATCGAAAAGATCCTTTTTGTCCTCGATTGGAAGTTTTTTTTTTTTTCGAGCGATAATAACATCGATCCTAATACCACTAACAATAAAAACAGGAACGAAAAAAAAATTAGACGATGCTCAAGAGCGTGTGGAGATTCTCTGTTTGGATTAATTATGAATATTTTGAGCTCGACGATGTTTCTCCCTCGAGCCTTAATCCTGACTAACAAAAATAATAAGCATAAAAGAAAGAAGAAAAAAAATACAGAAAAGATGCAATCGAGCCGATAATACATTTGCGAATATGTTGAAACAGGTCCAGATTCGTACGGTGGTCACGGTGGCACGAGAAGATCGAGACTGGAGAGGCGCGAGAGGGACCGAGGCGATCGTGGCGACCAGGAGTACGCGACCGAGGAGGAGTCTTATCTCGGTGGGGTTGGGGATTACGGGAGCGTATCGAGACGTCGTCAGCAGCAAGATTCCCGTGCGCTTAATGCCATTTAGGAGCTGGGGCCCCGGGGCCTGTCGTTACAGCGACGATGTCCCAAATTGAAAACCACAGCCCTCTAACCAAAGCGAACGACGAAAAAAGTAGAGCGAGAGAGAGAAAGAGAGAGAGAGAGACCAAAGCAAATAGATCGTTACAGACTGTATTAACGAGAGTTGAATTTACGAAGAAAAAAGAAGGAAAAAAAAACAAAACATCAAAGTATGTCTGTTTTCGTAAGGTGAAGCGAGTGAGAATAGTGGAGAAAGAGAGCGAATGTTTTCGTTGGCGAACATGCTCGACGAATTTTGTTCGACGATTTCTCCGTGACGAAGAGAGCTCGGTTCGTTTAATTAGAAAGAACAAAGAATTGGATAATTGCGAACAAAAAAGGAAAAAAAAAAGGAATTAAAAAGAAAAACGTTGCGATATATAGAGAGGAGTCAAAAATGGTCGATTCAAGTGGTGTGGCGAGATATTGAAACGAAAGAAAAAAATAATGGACGAGTTGCACTCGAGAAATATAAAAACGCCCTGGGGCCTTGGTTTTCGAGTCTAATTTCCCGTCCGGCCCCACCAAAAACACTCCCCGCCCCTCCGCGCACTCCTCGCACATCCCTCAAGCGACGAACAGAAATAACAACAACAACAACAACAAGAACAACTCGTAATTAATATAATAATAGTTTTAATAGTACGCTGTAAGGCGATGAAAAAGAATCTAAAACGAACGACGAGCAGCAAGAGATTCATTGGCAGCGTCGAGTCACTGTCGAGACGTTTTTTTTTTTCTTCATTTTATTCTCTTTTTTCTCGTATCGACGAAGAAAAAAATTTTGATTTTCACACTCTTTCCCAGATCGGTACTTCCGGGCAATGAAATAGCCGGAAATATAAAAAAAAAATCGTGAAAAGTAATACAGAAAGTTTAACGATGTTGATTTCGTTGATTAAATTTTTCCATCATTTTTGTTCGATCGACCGTCATTCAAAGTTTCCAAGTGATTCGAACGCGCTTTATAAATCGTTGCATCCTCGCGATTCGTAAGAGCGACGCGGTTAGTTAATTAACAAAAAAAAAAAAGAAAATAGAAAAACAGGGCGAGTGACAATGCGTAGAATAGATTACGAAAGTGAGAAAGAGAGCGAGAGTAAGAAAGAGGGCGCGAAAGAATTTAAAAAAATAAATAAATAAATAAATAAAGAAATGAAAAATATAAATCGTTCGAGATTGATTATCGAAAACGAGATGAACGCTCGAACGAGGTTCGAGAAGAGCTCTGACTGAATATTCACCCCGAATCTAGAGTTATCGAGGAACTTGTAGCTGGAGCACGAGATTTGTGATTCGAACGATTAGAGAACAAATGAAAGCGAGAGAGTGAGAGGAGCTACTGTAAATACTGTAAGAAAAAGATACAAAAAAGAAGAAAAAAAAAAAACAACAACTTCGAATAAAAAAAGAAAGAAAAAAAAACAGACACACTGACACACATCGCTCATCGGAGAATGCATCTATATATATATAAATATATAAATATGAAAATCTATATGTATATAAATCGTATACTTCGATCGGAGCAAATATATAGATAAAAACTAAACACTTTTATGAGAATTTCTGATAATATAGTTCTACTAATGCAAATGAAACATATTTGAAAATCGTTTTCTCTCGATGATTAAACAGAAGTAACCACCAATCCCACGTACGAGGGAGACACGACAGCGAATTCAAAATACAAGAAAAAAAAAAAAAACGCTCCCGATCGACATACCCTCACACGAAAACCCTCGATGAAGAAACAGAATTAAAAGTAAAACAGCTGAGATTTAGGATCGCTGAATCGAGACGCGACCATCTTAGACTATTAGCACGTAATGCGAGAATCATTAAGACGAAAAACAGAAGAATCCCGTAGCAACGGATACGCAGTTTCTATTTATTAATAAAAAGAAAAAGAAAACAAAATAATTAGCCAAACTTATCGACGAGGAACAGAAAAAATCTTACACTCGTATAACGTGATTCGAGAAAAAAATAACAATCATACACACACACACACGCATACACACGTACTCAGACACCCAGACAGAAAAGGAAAATGCAAGAGTTTAAAAAAATAAATTGAGATGGAAAGTCGTATCGAGCCGTCCGCTCGTAGAGATATTAAAAACGAAAATGAAAAAGAAAACAAACAAACGTAAGAGTAAGAATGGAAACAGAGTTTATCGAGCAGTCACTGGAAAGTCTTGATCGCGACGCGAGAATTCAGGAAAAGGTAGCGAGAGAGATAGATGTGAGAAAATATATTCAAAGTCATTCGACTGCGTGTATATATATATCCGTCAGAAAAAAAAAACTGAAAAAGCAAGTGAGAAAGAAAAAAAAATGAAAAAAATTTCTCCGTCGGGTACGGCAGAACTCGGAATTATATTGTATGTATATTGTACACGTTTGTATATACAAATATCCGGATTCTATGATAATTAATAATTAGCATCGGAAATAATCGGTCGATCGCGTAAAACGCGCGCGTGTTATACGTGCGCAGTAACGAGATGTAGATTCGTCGCTTATTTAATCCCTTTTATTCTCGATTTATAACCTCCTCGTTTTTATTTATAATTCATCAATAGTTGTCGAGCTACTGCGTATTGATACGAGACATTTTTTTAGCAACAACTCAACACTCGAAAATCCTGTGGTTCTTATCGAATCATCGAAAATAACAACAGCAACAACAACAACAACAGAACACAACACTTTGTTCCTCTCTGCCTACGATTTTGGTTCGTATATTTTTCGTTTTATTTTAGGGCCTCGCTCCTCTCACTTTCACGCCAACTTGATCAAGGACAGAGATCGTTTTAGTACTTGTATCTTACGATTCGTTAGACGTAAACGAGAGACAAAAAAAAACGAAACTTCTTTTGTCGCAGCTCGGGATAATTCCTGAAACAAATATGCGTGTGTAAATATATTTATACATGCGCACAAGCCTGTGTATATATGTATATTTACATACATACGTCATAAGAATGGACGAAAAAAAGAAACGGATGAAACGAAGGAATAGCCGAGTCGAGAGTGAGAGAGATAAGAAAGAATTTAATAAATAATTTAATTCCAAAATGCTCCCTCGTTATTCATTGCTTCGATACACGCTTTTATTGCGTTCGGATATATATATTGTTATTATAAATTTCATTGCGAGTCGGGCAAAGCGTCGTTTGAGCTAGCAATACTTAATAAATACGAATAACATCCGAGTGACTGATTCCGGGCAAAATAATGGCTTCTCTGATGATAATCGGTGCGTTCTAATATCCCGTTTCATCGAAACTTCAACCAAGTACGTTGATTCTTTAGAAAATAAATAGAAATTATGTTTTTTCATATTTTCAATAAATATTTTTTGAGTATTTGCAGAAATATAACCATAACGAGAATCAAAAAAATTTATTTTCTCGTCATTTTTTGTCTATAAACAGCATAGAAATTGTACTGAAAAGATATTCGAATACGTTGTTGGAAAAATCTTATCCGTCGAATAATTAGTGCCGAATTATTCCAGTGAAATTCACCGATTTCTACTCTTATTATTTCTCAATCGATTCCAAAATTCTCACGAATCTCATATTCTCGTTTCTTTTCATCTCAATTTTCATTCAATTATTATTAAATAATTATTGAACTTAAACTCAATATCTTGAGGCAGGATTCTACTTTGGATGCTCGAAAAAAAAATCTTCGTTTGTGATCTTCTTATGAGATTATTAATAAAGATATTGATGTAGAGTTATCCAGGCTCCATAAATACACTCTTAAAATACATTAAAAAAGAAAATTTCATTTATCTTATGCACTTTCAATACACAAAAACGTCATCAAAGTGAATTTTTTAGAATTCAAGTTTCAATATAACACCAGCAACCGACGAATAATAAAAATATGCATATAAAAATAACAATATGGCGGCGAAAACAAAAAAATGTATTTTTTGCACTGTTTTTTGCAAAAAAATATATAGAAAATAAAAATTTTGTGATAATTTTAGTTCAGTCGGTAGATATAGGTGTACGGAATATATGGTTGAAATTGCATAACAATCGGTTCAGTAGTTTTGGCAATTTTAGCACCAAACGTTCAATTTTTTTTTGTTTTAAACGAAAAATCACAAAAAAAATTAACTCACGCTCAATCAACGGATGCCCTGCACCATGAAAATTGCTTTCCGGAAGTACATTTTCTTCAAAATCGATTATTTCAATGCTCCAAAGTAGAATCCCTCTCCTTAAAATCCTGTTTCCGAAAAAAACTTTCGCATATCCGTAACGAATGTTCAGTTCAATGATGTTCGAGAGCCGCCAATTATCAGCAGAGTTCTCACGAACAGTCTGAAAGGTCGCATCCTGTGTGCATATTCATGGGTACGAAAGCTGAAACGAACAAAGAAAAAAAAATATATAAAATAAATAAATAAATAAATAAAAAAAGAAAACAACGCTAATGCGCAATCTCGAAGTGTGTGTCTCACGCCGAATCGCGAAGGACGAAGGAAACACGAAAGTCCATTTGGGAACATATACGAATTTTCTAATGCCTAGGATATAATTTACGAAAGAAAAAAAAAAACAAAATAATAATAATAATAATAAATAATAAAGAGAAAAAAAAATCGAATGTTGCACGAGCGTACGAGATTAAGTTTTAGATAAAATAATGAAAAATGATGAAATTTGGAGAAAAAAAAAATAAAGAAAATTGTGCGAGAAGCAAATTTGGATTAAAGAGGAAAAAGATGAAAAAAAAAAAAAAAAAAAAACAACAGTGAGTTATCCGCAAGAGCTTTTGATATGATGCGCTACGAGCTAATTGATTTAGAATATTTATTCGATGATTTTTTTTTAATCGCATGTAAATATATTTGTGTACGTGAAGGCGAAGAATGGACACAGATTTATTGACATGTGTATTTAAAGGACTGGTCGAAACGTCTTTCGCGTGTCCCTCGTGTGTCGGAAGCCTAGAGTCGAAACGAGACTTATTTTAACGAGAATTGAATTTTCAAAAGATAGAAAAAAAACACACACACACACACACACACACAAATGAATAAATAAATAAACTTACTTCAAAGAAAACGTTTCGAGAATCGATGCGACATCGATGAGCGTTTTTTGATTGTTTTTCATTATTAACAACAACAAGAAAAATAAATGATTAAATAAAAGAAAAAAAAAAAACGATAAAAGAATTTATTGAATATGGGAGAGTCACGTTTAAAGCGCATCAAAGATTATAAATATGCGTCATTAATTATAGGGTCCTCGGTTTTAGGCTGGTTAATTGGATCAATTTGCAATCTCCTCTGCGATTAAGAGCTCGTGCACGCGGCTGTGATGCAGGAGCGCTCGTCGCGCACTTTTTCTAACCGTCCCCCATGCCCCCCCCCCCCTCCCCTCCCCTTTCCCTTTTGTCCTAAAAAGTAAAAACTCGTCGGTGTGTGCGATCAACTTTGTTTTTACATTGAAACTTCTTTAATCCTCAGTTTGAACTATTCGCACTCTCGATATATATATATATATATTTATTGCGCGATGGGTGATGCGAATTTTTCGTGTGTGTTTACGAGCAAGAATACGAGAGAGAGAGAGAGAGAGAGAAAGAGAGAGCGCGATCGTAAAGATACAAGAAAAACAAAATATACATATACATTTAAGACGGTTATACGAATAAGTTGTCGATTATTATTATCATTATTATGATTATTATGATTATTATTATTAATTCATTACCGATGTCGTTATCATGTAAATGTATAGTTACGATTATGGGAGATGGATGCATTTTTTTTGTGCGCGAGTGCGTCATGCGATGAAAAGAACAACAAAAGAAAAGGGATGAGAACCTTCATTGAAAAAAAAAAGAAGCTTTGTGAGAATTAGCGAAGAAAGTTAAACGAAAGAGGCAAAGATACACGCAGGGATTCGAGTTTCATAAAACTCGATAGATTAATATATGTACTGGACGTTTGCACAAGAAAGAAACGTCGAAAAATGTGAAAAGAAACGAACGTGAATTTCGTATAGAAAATTAACAATTTTTATATAGTCAGCAGGCTCCACGTTAAAGCTTGAACAAAAAAAAAACTTCAACGTCATCGATCATCAGTTTTATTAATACGAAGAATATCGTTCTTCTGGATATCTCAATTTATCGTGCTATTGGCTCGATGACGTTTCTAATTAAAAAAAGTACCGAAAATTCTTTCGCGATCGAACCCCCTCCCTGTCGGAGGAAAAGAAAAAGTTAAGAAATTCACTTTAAATTTCGAGAAATAAAAAAAAAATAAAAAATAGGTATCAACTTTGCTAAAAATCGATGTGGTAAAACATATTGACAACACACAGTTTCAATAAATATTTATGTATAAAAAGAACCTTTGAGAAATACGATTCGTAGCTAGCTAAGACACATTTTTATCGACAACCTTTTTTTATTCCTCAATAAACTCAAGAATACGAGCGAAAAAGAAAAGATTGTTCCAACAATAAAACTTTGCTTTTGTCTGTTTTTCCGAAAAACCAAGATGCAGCCGTAATTTAGATAGTTACACGAATAATCGAGAAACTCGAAGGATTTATATAATTGAGTTTAAACGACAAGGAATTATGGAATTAAATTATTTACGTCAAGTCTATCTTCGTGGAAAGTATAAATGATTTTCTTCAAATATTTTTTGAGTCGTACACTCTTTGAATCGACTTCAATACTAACCTTCTTTTCTTGACACGTTACCGCAGAAAGTTTATCTTTCCTTTGTTTGTTTGTTTGTTTTTTTTTTTTTGCAAAGTGTACGATAAAGATCGGGGAAAAATGTTTGAAGCCCGGTTTCGATGTTGATATGTCAATGCTGTGATGTTATCCCTTGAATCTTCAAAATACGACGATGATATGTGTGAGAAGATAAAAAGAAATGGAAAAAAATAAGACACGAATAATATTAAATTTCCCTTGTGTCCAACCGCACAGTCCGATGCGAATGCAAGCACTGCAAGAAAAAGAAACAAAAACAAACAAAAGCTCTACAGCGCTGTAACAGAAAACGACGCTAACTCTCGACCCCCACTCCCTCCTGAGCGTCCCGTATCCGCGCGCCTCTGGCGTCATTTTCGATAATTCGCAGTTCCCGCCAGAAAAATTGAATATTTCTATAACTCTGTAATTCGCAATTAGCCCTTAACGAGAAACACAGTCATAGCTAGATTTTAAACATTATATTTAATGTCGAAGAATTATTCATTATAAAATTATTATTGTTACCAAATATCTCGGCTGATTTGAAGATAAAAACAAAACGAATGAAAAAAAAGAATAAAAAAAAAAAAAAAAAAAAAAATATCCTCTCGTATATACTTCGTGGCCTTTCGGAAAGCGAAACGCAAAAGAGACGCACGAGATTTCATAGAACGATAATAAAAACAGGATAAAAGTAAACAAATTAAAAAGCCAGGAGACTGCGAATACACTCGATGAATATTGTTTCAAGAGGGATGAACGAGATGAAAAAAAAAAAAAAATTTTTTTGGAATATTACGAATACACATATGATCAAACGAAACAAGATATAAAATTATTGTAATACGAGGGAGAGTGCTCCAACACCACCGCCGCCGTTGCCGTTTGTAGTCAGTCGTCATCATCGTCGACGCAGTAACCCGATACAGCCGCCGCGATGATCAATCAATCGACGTTTTTTTTTGTGTGCTCGGGTCGGTTTTCTTTCCGAAAAACCACTGGACCCAAATTCCTACACTTGTCGCATTTGTAAATAAAATTTTTATCATCACATGAGTCAAATTCGCTTTTCATTTCAACACTTCCTGTTATTTTCTTTTTTTTTATCTTTTCTGTTCACATAACTATGTTCTTCGATCATTGATCAGCTTACCGTTTATCTGCGAAACCAATTTCAGTTTCTGCTATCGTTTTTTCGGCAACGAAAGCGAAGAATTTATCGCCATGAAAACATGGTTACGTTCATAACCTCTAAATCAACGTTCGATGTTTTTGCGACACCGAATTTCGATAGTGAAACTAGTGAATCGACGACTGATGTGGATACGAATCATTGAGGAATGATACCAGTGGTGTAAAAAAGACTAATTTCGATAGTGTTTTATACGAACATTTTTTCTATTACGACGATTTTTAGTTCATCGAAGTTCGAACGGAAAAACGATTCGTAAAAATATCGTTTCGACTATTTTTTTTTTTCCCCCCACTAGACCTGAAGCATTTCAACGTTTTTCTTGCGTTTCGATTCGTTTTCTAGAGCAGGATTAATCAGGATTGAAATAAACGATAATTTGAATATTTATTTTTTTAATTCTGTTTCTTATTTCGTCACGGGGAGAAAAAGTTTACAAAATATTCGTTACAAAGGTAACTTAACGGTATTCCCATAGCTGCGAGCAGGAACGTTGTACTATTGTTTTCTTTTTTTTGCATCGACGGAATGATGAAAAAACGATTGGAGAGTTTTTCTGCGCTTGATTTCCGCGATGATTTACATTACGAGTAAAGTTTCGTTCGAAGAAAAGAGCAGAGGAGAAATAACAATAAACGAAAATGGATCTGTTGACGTTACAATGAAAGAAAAATAACTTAATATTCGATCATTGAAATCGAAGCGCGACCGGTGTTTTTTTTTTTTTTTTGTTTTTTCTTTTTTTAATAACTCTGCGACGAGTGTAATAAATAAATAAAAAATACGACTTTTCGGTTCTCCCGCTTTCGAACACAATATAAATAAATGTTCGTTTCTAACCTCGTCTCCTCGTGTCAGGCCCGAATGGAAAGTCGATTAAAATAGCACTTCGATCAAAAATTCAACTTTTTCAACACCATTTTATAACGTCGACTCGTTATTAATTTTCAATTCAATTACAAATCTTATTTTGTGACAATTCCAAAAATATATTGTATTTAGCCAAATTTGACTAGAATCTCAAACGAAAAAAAAAAAAAGAAAAAAATAAACAGTTTTCAATTTTCTACGAAAAGTGTCAACGAGAATTCTAAAAAGCTCGTTCAATCCACAGTTTCATCGGGAACAAAACAGTTTTTTTTTTTTTTTTGTACAACAGATGCAAAGCTGCAAATTTTGTCTTGCAGTGTAACCTGAGAACTGTCAAAAACTTGTTGAATTATTCTTAAATTCCGTTACGAAATTAACTTGCAACCAAAATCGAATGAAGGATTTACAAAATTTGTTGAAATTCGTGCTGATTCCTTTCGATTCGGGTCTTCAATGCGAATGTATCGTTAAACCCTTGGTTTTCTCTTGAAACGGATTTGCGTTTAGCGCACATTCATGATTATCGTCGAACAAGCGTCTCAATAACACGTATAAGCAATGGCATATACATAGGAAATAATATAAAACATTTTGTCGTTTGTTTTGATCGTTACAACATAAATTTATATATATGTATATATAATATAATTATTTTGTTTTCGTCGTAAGCTTCGTTTACATTAAAAACCTAAAACTCGAATACGACTACCTTTGGTACAGTTTTCGTACTACTGACTAAATCATCGTAGTATCTCATTCTTACATTTTATGCACTCTTTTTTTTTTTTTTTTTTATTCGGCGTTTCACGCTCGTTCGAAACTAAACTGATCGAGAGGCAAGAAGAGGATAAATAATAGGTACAAATATCCAGAAGCTAAAGCGACCATTTCGCCATTGCAGAAACAAATCGCTCGTCAACTTTTTCTTTTGTTTTTGCTTTTTATGCTCGAGCCTCTTGGCAGAAAAAAAGGGAAAAACATTACGAACGGTATGTACCACAAAATTCTTTGATTTCAACCCTCCCTGTAGGCGAATGGGTCTTCCTGACCCATTAGAATTCAAATATTTAGTTCTGTCTTTCTGGATCAGTATTTTTGGTCTCAAGGTCCTCTTATCTCGGATGATAAGATCAACAAAAGCCTTTTTAACTGGCCTATCGCGGAAAAATAACTTTTTTGACATTCTCTGCTTCGTATAGTTCGTAATTGGCGTATTATTAATGAATTTTTTTTTGGAATTCAATCGTTTTTCGAATTGTGGTAATCGAATCAGCAAATTTAGTATGGTGAACGAATGAGAGATAGAAAAAAAGACGTTTTTCGAAATGAATTATTTTTTATCAATTACAGACCTCGCGACGGTCTCTATTTTCGGTCGTTTTCATCGCCCTAAGTGCTTTTGATTTCGAGTCTCGACGGTTAATAGTGAGGCATGAAAATTTTTCTACATAATTTTCTTTTTACCATGGGGCTTCAAAATAACGTAATTGAATTTTGCATCGTTCTAGCACAACAGAAAATCTTTCGATTCCATTAAAACATTGAGAAAAAAATTTTAATTAAATTTTTAATTTAAAAAATAAAAATGAATGAAATTAAATTAAATTTTTTAATTTAAATTTGAAAAATTTTAATTCAAATTCAAAAAAATTGATACAACTGAATGAAACTTCAAATTTAAATTGAATTAATTTGAATTTTTTAATTTCAATTGGATCTTTTGAATTTAAATTTAAATTTACAAAATTTAAATTCCCCAAATCCGCGAATGAATGCAGGTTTTTTTTTTTTCAAGCAAAAATGTCAATAGAAAAAAAAACTGTTGGTTGTGATCCAACGATGCAAATTTCACAATAACGAGTCATGAGATTCAGATGAAAAGATAATTTTCATAATCTGAATAACCGGATGTGGTGGTTAGATGTTTTTTCGTGAGAGGTGTCGAGGGTAAGCTCTGAGCCAATTGTGACGATTTTTGTTGTGTCTGATGTTTGGAAAGTTGATTGTTGTGCGACGGGACGATTCTTGCAGGGGTTTGAAGTTGTATCATGCTCGTGGAGGTCGTCATGGTTTCGGTGCTCGTAGGACCGGATGTGACTGATGGTAAACGAGACTGACAATTTTTATGATTGTGACTATGATTATGACTCTTGTTGTTGTTATTATTGTTGTTGTTGTTGTTTGAACATTGGCGTAGAAACAGATGTCGGGAATTGTGATTATTGTTGTTGTGACTGGAGCTCAGGTTGGCTTGTTGCTGTTGCAATTGTTGTTGCACCTGAGTATTGTGCAGATGAAGCCTCGACATTGCCATCGTTATACTCGAATCCGAAGCCCACATACTCTGCAAATTAATCATCAAAGAAAAATTCAATGAAATTTCTTTTTAAATTTGAATTTTTTCAATCACAATTTCGAGATGTTTTCATTCGATTTTTAACTATTTTCGTTTTTTTTATGCATTTTTTCTAATTTTGAATTTTCGTTTTCAACAATTTTTTTTTTCATTCCTTTCGATTTTATAATTTCGAGCATTAAAAATGTTGCTATTCGTAATCTTTGAGGTTCTCGAAAGAAAAATTCCAACTTCGGATGAAAAAATGTCACTGAAATCCACGAAAAAAAAAAAAAAAACAAACAAACAAACAAACAACAACGTTTCTCAATTTTACCTTTCTCCTGTGCGGATTATAATCGGGATTTCGTCGGATCCGCAAGTGTCGATCGACGCTTGTCCATCTTTGGGTTACCCTGAGAGGTGAATCGTCGGGATGAAGCTTTCTCTGATATTCCTCGCCCTCGGATACCTCGTAGAGTGAAAATTGTTCGACTCTTTCGGTCGAACTGTAGCAACTGAGTAGCATCTGTATGAGCTCGTCGACCGTCGTTTGTTCCGAGATCAGTAGACTCTTGTATTTCGACTGTGAAATTAAAATTGTCATTTAATCCCAGTTTCGTTAGTTCGAAGACATTGAAAGAGGCATGCAATTTTATTCGTTAATAAATATTTAAATATTTTCGAAAAAAACAAAACAAAACAAAAGAAAAGATCAAAACTAACCCCGGACATGAGGGCGCTGTCGTATATCTTGACGAGACCTCCTCGTCGTGTCTGCAACGAAAATCTGTAAAAATTGAAAGAAAAAAAGATTGAATATAATTTTGATCATTTATTCAACCTAAAATTTCAAATATTTCACACTGAGAAAAAAAATTTGAAATTGTGGCGAACAAATTAAATTTGTTGATTCAACAAAACGTTTGTTGATTCAACGATATTTTTGTCGTGGCGAGAAATTAAGTATTTGAATGAACCAAATTTCGTTTGGGTTAACAAATTTCATTTTGTTCGCTACGATTCGTTCAACCAACAAAAAAGTTTGTTGAACCAACAGAAAATTTGTCGAACCAACAAAAAATTTGTTGAATTTACGAATTCATTTTTCTCAGTCCAGTATCAGACAAATATTATTCTACCATTTTGCAGCACCGGCTTAAATTTGAATTCGAAACTCCTCAAAACTGTTTTCAGCATCGAAAAAGGTCTTTGAAAGTGTAAAATAAAAAACAAAACAAAAAATGAAAACTGTACCTGGAATCTCCTCGTGGATGACAGGACTGCAGGACAGCGGGTCGTGCGTCCTCGTCGAGTGGCAAAACTGTACGAACGTTGGCTCGTCTGACGGTGACTTCCATCGTGAGATAAAAGAGTCTAGGATCTCGATGCCTCATGCGAAATTTGTTTAATAAATTTTGTACAACTTCGCGACAGGTAGTTTCGTAGGTGATGCATAAAGTCTTGTACTCGATATCGGGTCTCAAGCAATTAGCGTACACCTTGATCGTCGTCTGGAAAAGAGAAAACGAGGAAAAAAAAAGCACATTAATAAATATCGTCGAAATAACGGGGGGGGGGGGGGGGGGAGAGGGGAGTAAAAAAGATGCGAGAAGTTAGATATCGAAATAAAGTGCTCGTTGGGATTGTCGGATCTGGAGATGTGGGTGTTGAAAAGGTGTGCCTGGGTGTCGTTCTTCGGCATATGCATAAATTTATATTCCTGTGAACATCTCGTGACTCGAATAAAAATGACGTAAGACCCTGTACTTTTTTTTAAAATTATTTTTATCATTATGACGATTGTTGTTGTCATTAGTCGGGGATTTTTGTGAAAGTAAAATCGGAGTGTAAAAATCATGGGGATAAAAGTCTCGAAAGATCGTTAATAATCGATGGTGATGTGAATATTTGTTGTTGATCTTCGCCAAGTTCCTGTAATACGAGAAATAAATATGTTCTCCCAGCTCCTAACTCTTTCATCGATTGACTTTGAAGACGTTCCTGGAATAATGTATTACTAAAAGTGTTCTCTGGATATATAGATTTGTATATGTTACAACGGACTACCTAAAAGTACTTTCGTATTCATCTCCCGGTGCGTGCGGAAACCTCTCTCGTTCGCACCACACATGCACCAGTAGCTTCTTCGTCGTGAGTTATAAATTCGAGAAACGTGGTCTTGACGTATACATACGTCATTATATATATATATGGACATTAATGCGCGCGTGACGACTTCCGAGGAAACATGTGAGGAAAAAAAAAAAAAGATCGAGCTACGATCCTGACGACAGAACAATATGCAATTAGTAAAAAAATCATTTATTGTGCGCACTGATAGAACGAAACTCGCTTATCGAATTACGTTTTTTGAGAGGGCAAATGTCGGATCCGAACACGGTTTTGGTGGCTGACAATCTATTTGGCTTATTCAACGGAATTATTATTTTTTTTTATTTGTAGTTGAATCGTACGAGTTGACTGCATCGAACTGAGCACTTTGGTTCGAAGAAAATTGTTTTCTTTATTAATTTGTTTATTATTTTTTGCGTGAATATTTTCAATTTTTAATAATTAATTCAATATAGTAATGAAGAATTTTGAAATAAATCTAAAAATTTATAACTGTGTGGAAAAATAAAAACTCCCGACTGAAAAACTCCTACAATTAAAGAAAACAGTATTAAACTTTAAAAAGTCTGAAATAAAAAAATAGATGTCGGGATTTTGGTCGGTAGATGTGTCTAACCGAATCATTGAATAAGAAGTAAAAACATCTCCCGACGAAAATCCCGACATTTATTTTTTTATTTCAGACTTTTTAAAGTTTAATACTGTTTTCTTTAAGTGAAGGAGTTTTTCAGTCGGGAGTTTTGATGTTTTTTCAAAATATTTTTTTATTTCACACTTTTTAAAGACAGACGCGACGGACGCGCGTCGGTTCGGATTGAAATTAGCAGCGCATAACGGTGTGAAGTTCGCGATAGTCGAGCATGACCTTATAAGGTCTCCTTTCGATATGGCAAAATGCGTTTGAATGTGAATATTAATGATTCCTAATTATTTCAGCGAGTTTGGAATAGAATTGAACGAACTATGTCTAAGAACACTGTCTGTCACACATGGAAAGTATATGCAAAAATTGATCAAGACAGTTGTCGCTGTTTCGGAGATAAGTGGTGACAAAGAAATAGCCCCAATCAGCTGATCGCAGTGAAACGCATAACTCCCGTCTTTTTGCCCTGTGGGCAGTCGGGAATTAAAAAATGAGAATGTGCAAAATTTGAAAGAATCGCGAAATGTTGAATTATAGAAGAGTTAAAGTTCGTTCGAATCGTTGTAAAAATGAGAGAAAATATTTTCGTCAGTAATTAAGAGCTGAAGGAAGTGAGTGAGAGCGAGAGAGAGGGAGCAAAAAGCGACTTTTTTTTCTTGGTCCAAAAAACAGTCACGTGTATCCTGCGGAGAAACGAACTAACAGGAATAAAGAGATGAGATTCGAAGCAAAAAATGGTTTTTCCTGAAGCAGCAGCATAATTCGAAGGAAGGAAGATTGAGAACGAATGTATCCTGTGAGAAAGTGGATGAAAAAAAGATGAAGAAAAAGAGAGTGAAGTAAAAAAAAAAAAAGTTTTTCTTCAGCATATGGAAAGGATCGTCAAAGAGGAAGGATCTTGACACGTGCTACGAGAGCTGCAGGAATGAGAGAAGATCATAAAATCGTATCAACCCTTCGAATACGTCGTCGAGATTCGAGCTTAAGGGGGTTGGACGACTATACGTCGCATATACAAAAATAAATTTCCAGAAGAGAGCCACAACACCGAACTGCTTTCTCTCTTTTTTTTTGTTCTCTCTCCCAGTCTCACTCGATTTTATTCAAAAGATAAATAAAAGTGACAGTCCCCGAGCACACGTTTGTTTCGTAGCTCGAAAAAAATGAAAAAAGAATCAACGCCTCTGCGACACGTGCACACGAAGATACACACCGCGTGTTCCTCTCTACTACAATGGGAGAAACCCTCGAAATTACATTATTCAGTTCCTTTGAAAAAATCCTGTTTGCTAGCCATGTTTACAAGTCATTATTAACTTCGAATACTACCTATTCACACCCAACAGGAATTCACGATATAATTACTGTTTAGAGAGACGTTTACACCTCAAAATAGAATGAAAAAAAAAGTAAGAAGAAATTTTAAACATGAACAACACGATGAACGGGTTTGACAAAAGAGTTAAGGCTCTTCAAAGCTTTAAAGAGCTAAATTTTTAAAAAGCTTTTAGGCCAAGTTAAACGTATCAATTGAACGTCTTATCGGTTGGATTTGTATCACAGGCATGTCTTATTAACGTGAAAAAATATTTAAAAAACGATACTTTTGCGAAACTATCAATCGATAAATGCAAATTTCCATGATGCCACACATTTTCACTGGAATTTTTCAAAGAACAAACTCTTTTTTTAAACCGGTCTTGATGCACCTCGTCTCATTTTGTTCCTGAACAGATCTCCTGCGAAACCACCACGTAGATTTTTTTTTAAAGTTCATTCGTGCAGATTATTTACGAAAAAGTTTTTTTCGCTCAATAAACAATTGGCTGCAACAGTGAAACGATTGAGCTTAAAAAAAATCTACACGGTGGATTCGTAGAGGATCAGTCGAGGAACAAAATGAAACGAGGTGCATTAAGATCGGTTAAAAAATGGAGATAATTCTTCGAAAAATTCCAGTGAAAATGTGTCGTCATGGATATTTGCATCTATCTGTTGATAGTCCTGCAAAATTATATCGTTTTTATATTTTTTTCACGTTAATAAGACACGCTGTAATAAAGATCCACTAAAAATACATTTAATTGGTACGTTGAACTTGGTCTGAAAGCGTTTTGAAAATTCAACCATCATTTTACCAGTATGGAGTCCAGTATCAACATTAATATTTTATTTTCATTCGATTATTCGCACGAATGTAGCCAGTGAATTGTCAAAAACAATAAAATTTTCAATGAGTGAAGCAATTGTACTTTTCAAACAATTTCACAAAAAAATCGATCGACTTTTACTTGATTCCACTTTTTTTCACCAAACAATTATCATATTCTTATCAATATTTTTACACCCTGAATTCGGATCACCGCTCGAGAAAAAAAAATCAATCAAAGTTGATCCTTCAGTGTTTGCCTTGCTGCAAGTTTGCTCTTTGGATTCGACGAGCGATTGGGACCGAAGTACGACGCTGTTTGGATGGGCAAAATCCGGAGGATTTTTCTCGTACGTGTTCTCCGAGCGAGTACGCAGGATTTTAGTCCTTATATATATACACGTAAGAAAAGCGCACGCACTTTATTTTCTGTACAATTAGAAATTCGCACGTGTCTTCGACTAAGTATTTTCACGAAGCTTTGCTGAGCCTGGTTTTCTCGTCTCGGGCACGCCTCCGTCGCACCCTGCATTCACCAAAGGTCGTAAATAAAAGTAAAGGTCCGGTGGATCCCCGAAAACGTACCCAGGATTTCACCGAGGCTCGTGCAAACATGCATGCACACTGGAGAACTTAATCATTTATTCTCAACACAGTAATCGTGTAAAATGTGACAAAAAAAAAGTTTGCGAAAGACTCGAGGCTCGTTAGACGCACACACTTTAGTATTGTGATCATAAAATATCGCGCTGAGACATTTGACTGATTCATCGAAGAAAATGCCTGTTAGACTCGCTAATCGAATGCACGAGAAATACGGTACACGCGTGCACTTCGACGAATTCAAATACGCGGTGACGACGCTTATGAACAGAGTGCAAATCGAGTCAATTTGGCAACAAGAAAAATCAGCTGATTCGATCAATAATTTTTGGTCCAAAATTCTGTTTTTTTCATATGGACAAGAAAATTTTTTGATTGATTCTCCATAACTGTTGAAATATAAAAATGATATCCGAGCGAAGAAGACTCGAAATTTGGGGAGTCAAAACACGCCCTTCAATTTCTTGACGAGAATCAAGGGAGTTTCAGGATCGGAGAAGAGTCTCTGAAGCTCTTTAACGAAAAGTCGAAACTCGCTCGTCTCCTCGCTCAGATTTTTCACGCAGGAAAAAGGTGAAGCGAAGAAACGACGAGCTAAGAAATCTGAGAGAAAAAGGAATGGGAAAAGGAGTCGAAGGGAGTCTTGGATTGACAAGGAAAAGACTTTGAAACAGTAATAATGTCTTAGAGACCTGCGCGAGCAGTAGTGTCACGTATATATATAGACAAAAGTTATATTTGATTCTATTTCCGGTTAAAGAGGTGCATTTTTTAGGGTTAAACGAAATAATATCCCGGCAGTGTTGCTTGTTTCGATGACATATATATATGCGTGCGCGTAAGTTTTCAAGTTTTCTAATAGACGATCCTATTTTCGGAGTCGAAGCGATAAAAAAAGCTTCACGACGTTCGACGACCTCGCGATGAGGTGTGCGCTGCATTACGAGCAGAGCCCTCCCGACCTCTCTCTCTGACTCTGCATATATGCAATCGGAATCGCGAGCATCGATATGAATTCATTTTATACCGCGTTACCGTTTTCTATGCACCGTTATACGATTGAAGAAGAATTTTTAACTTCCCAGTGGCTCATTGTCGCAACGATAAATTTTTTTTTTTTCATTTTTACCAACGACTCGTAACCTAATTCAGTAAAAAATTTGAATTTTTTCTTAACAAAGTTACTCGCAAAGCGAACACTCGAAAAATCGTTTCCTTCTGTCGATTCAGTGACCATCGACTTCGATGGAGCTTCGATAATAATCAAAGTTCAGTCATTTTGATCGGTAAGGGAATCGAAAAATTGCAGCGAAAAGAAATAAAACTGTTTTTGATACGAATATTATCAATCGCAGTGCGGTATTGGATCACGGATGAAAACGTGAGCGAACAAAAGAGACTAAACATTTATGCTAACGTCGATTCATTGCATTTACATGGGGAATATTCAATGAATCTTATTCTTAATCGCAACGAAGCTTCGTTGCAAAATGAATATTCTAGACATCGAATCGTGGAAGCACAAATAGTTCATCGTATAATTGCTCACGTGCTCAGGATATTTTTTAGGATGAGAGAGTCTCGGAATTCGGAGGAGGGTTGTTGTTTTTTTTTTCTTGGATAGAATATCCGGTAATCTGGCGCTGTTTACGTATCAAATGCACGAGAAAAAAAAATGACTGAAGGAATGAAGGGTGCGGAGTGTAAAATATGGGGCCCACATATGCGGGAAGGTTTCTCTCTGCTTCACGACGAGTTCAAGAATCAGTGAAACCCTTGAATGCGTCGCTGGGTCGTTCAGCTGGTTAAAAAATTAGGTAAATTGCTCAGAGCACTTTAGGGTTTTATCGACGTCGGTGCACTCGAAGAAGAGTGAAAAAATACACTTTTGAGTATTCCTGTCGTGCCCGATTAATTTCCTCAGGCAGAATATGTTGTTTCGTTTTGAACGTCTCGAGAGAGCATTCGAGGACCGAATGTAGATTGAATAACGCGTGAATAAATCGTCGCCGTCGTCGTTATTCCGGATGCTACTGAGATTTAAGGGATTTGAGCGGATTAAGTGCTTCGAGCTCGGACACAGACGCGTCAGTTCGTTACAATTATTTTCTTAAGGATTTTCTTTTATTACGCAATTCGTTTGACGAATTTAGAACAGAAATTCTTGAAAAAATAAAAGTAATTCGATAACCTTTGAATAATTCGTTGAGTTTGAGAGCTTTTTTCTTTAGAAAATTATTTTTATTCGAATGCGATATACGAAATTGATTTTTACGAATGAATCACACATTTTTTCGTAAACCAAATCGCGTTTGTTTTTTCTTACTCTATATTCACGGTATGACACTTCTCGAGCGTTTTTCCTTCATTTTTCTTTAAATTTCATACGCGAAAATGGCTCACGCTAGGCATATAAGGGTGAGAAATTGATGCCTCGCCCGTGGCTTTATTTCATGAACTCGTCAAGTTTTCAGCTCTCACGACAATGAAGAGTTGTATAAACGCAAAGTGTTTTAAACGCTTCGCATAAAATTAACTGTGCCGTCGAGTTCTCCTTTATTTTCTATCATTTTTTTTTTTTACACATTCTACCATTCATCGTTCTGGATCTCTCCCGGCGTTAACGAAATTGTGCCACTCCACGCGCGAGAGTTTCAAACACTTATACGTACTGACACATGTACAGGGTACGTGTTTCCGGAATAATTATCGTGGAATTCGGCAAGGAGCAAAACATCGAAAAAGAGAAAAAAAAAGAACACTAAAATAAAATCCAAAATACTCAAATTTTTCGACATTTTTCAAAGCCCATGAATCTGTTAAAAAATCATCGCGATCATCGAACCGTTCGATTTTTCTTGTTTTAAACATTTCAGTGTTCCGAGCATTCGAAAGCTGCGGCGAGAAGCCTTTTAATCACATTTAAGCTCCTTTTCTTCAACCCAACTTACTGAGAAATAAATCGCACGAATTCAGAGAAAAATGTTAACCAGAAGAAAGTTTAAATAACTAGAAACGTCACTTTACATTCAGATATTTTTGAGAACCTGTCAAAAGCGAGCGTTTTTCCAGCTTTTCACATTAATATTCCGGCCAGCTCGTACCCACTTTTATGTACAGGCATTACGCATCAGAATTAGTTGAAAATTATCAGGCTCGGCCTTGCGCTCGAATCGCGTTGAGCTCGACGCCAGAAAAGTTAACAGCAAGGTCTCCTGTTCGCCACCCGAGTCTCGGAACACACCAATATAATCGGTTTAATGAACATTTCGCTCGACCTCGGTAGCTCGAAAAATTATCATTTTTTATTATGATAAATTATACGCGATGTACACCCACGCGATTCTACGATGATATTGAGAAAGAAGAAAGAAGAGTGCGCTCAACACCGGTAACGGGTATTCGTTCGAGTTCTCGAGGATAGGAAAAGAGTTTTGCGCTAACTCGAGCACGTATACGTCGATGACACGCGATCCGGGAACAAAAAAAATCCTCGTGTACCGCTCGTTACACGCGGGCATGGGAATTTCGCTCATCCTGAGAATAATGATTCAAACTATGCAAATATAATCTCTGCGACATAACATTTTGCTTTTTTTTTCTTTCTTCAAATTTACACTCCGAACTCTTCGCTTCTGAAAACGTAATTCTGAAAATCATTTTTCAACCGCTATTATTTATATTTTTACGAAATTATCGTTAATTTCCTCGTATTTCAAGTTGTTTTTACGTGGCTCGCACTACCGAAGAATGTTTGAAAACATAAATGTACGAGTATAGCAACGTGATCGAATGATTTACCTCCCGCCTTCGTAATTATTAATGAACATTCGAGAGAATGATAATGAAAATTGTTTCTTTTTTTAACCCTAATTTCGATGTGTGTCAAGTGGTTTTTATTTTGAGAGCAACATAAAATTTGTTTACGATCCACGATAAAATGTCTCGTAAACCTATTTATATGGAAACCTTAAAAATTGTGTATGCGCTGCACTCAAATGTTTCAATCTCATAGCGTAAAGAACAGCGAATAGAATTTTAATAGTTTTTCCTGACGTTTAAATCGACCAAGATGATTTCGACTAAATTGAAGCATGAAATTTCCTTCGGAGTCGTTTCACGTATTAAGGAGGCTGGCTACATCCGACAATATGATAAGAATTTAATCAAATTTAGTGATAACATTCTTTAGCATCAAATGCAACGACACAAATTTTTTCAAATTTTTCGTCTACATAGTTGTCGAATAATTGGAGTTTACAATATGCAAAAGATATACCTATATATATCAGAATCCTATGCTTACGGATGTAAACTCTAGTGTTAAATTACTCGAAAACTATGTAGAAGAAAAATCTTAAAAAATTTGTATAATCATATTTAATCCAAAGGAATATGCTCACCAAATTTCATTAAATTCTAATCGTTTCGAAATTTCCTATGCTTTTAACATGGCAACATTGTTGTGTGTAGCCAACCTCCTTAACAGCAGGTGTGACAGATGATTTTTCGAGATAAAAAAAACAAAAATACTTGGCAGGCTGAAAAAGTCATGGTCATTGGGAATAAAAGCATCGAGTTTCAGGGCTTTATGACCCTCGATCGATCTGTTCCTGATGTTTTAACGATGATTTAAATATAGAAAATATAATGGCCTTCTGGGCACAAGCCCTGGAAAATGATCCTGGGGGGACAGGATATATCTCGAGAGTAAAACCAGCGTTTCTCGAAGAGGGCACGTGCTAGGTACCAGCTGGGTAAACGGTATTCGAGAGTCCTCTTGATCGTCGGGTAGTTTCCTTGGAGCAGGAGAAATCTCGCTATCGTTTTAACGAGACGAGTTCTAGGGAGGCGGGTGACGAGCCCTTGGAATATATTGAACTGGTGTGGGGAAGCAGCACGCGCGTTCGCTTCCCGGCGCAGTTCCCTTTTGCTCTTTTGTGCCGAGCCCCTCTCGCGAGGCGAGTTCTTTCTTCGTCGTCATTCACGACTTCCGGTGGTGGCTGCGCGAAGGAGGCGCGCGATATAATGGAACAAAAAGAAATAAGAACAGTACCGGGAGGTGCCTACAAACGAAGGAAAAAAAAAAGAACGCGCGATCGTTATTCCTTTCTCGTTGTCAGGACGAGATCGGGAACGAAGGAGTTCAACGCGTTCGAGGAGCTTGGCACACCGGCGCCATCGATTAAACCGTCAAGCAACCGTGTCCAATCTCTTTTACACGCTTCCTTCGCTTAATTTTATTTCGAAATGAGATATACATTTTTTTCAAAGTGCCAGGAAATGCCGAATGCGCGATCAAGACACGTATAAAAATCGTTTCGGCGAGAAAATCGCTGCTCGATTTTTCGGAATAATCCACCAAAACGTTTCGAGCAACTTTCTTCACGAAACTTCTGATAACAAAACGTTCTTCGATCCTCATCAACTTGTCGCTTATTCAAATTTCAAACAGCACTTCCAAGTATTTACAGAACCCAAAATCATATTTGTAATTAACATTTACGAAAAACTAAACTGTTATCATTACGTAAAAAAAATGAATTTCAAATAACCATTAGAACGAGTTATTTGGAAGCAAGTGCTCGTAGTCAACGAGTACAGTTCCCCGTTCTCGTTGCATCGTCATTGCGCAATGATAAATTTTCTCGTATTCAATTGGCGATTAAGAAGAATTCCAGGAAGAAAAAAAAATCTGCATAATAGTCGTAGTGATTCGGATACCCGAGAGGAGCATCTTTACTCGACTTCGGATTACACGAGAGAAGAATTTTCTCGGGTCTCTATTTTCAACTGGTTCTCAAGTGTACAATGACCGAGGGAGAAAGAAAGAGAGATAAAGACATGAGGAGAGAGAACACGAGTCCCCGTGTAAAATGAAAAAGAAGAAGAGAATTAAAAGTGATAAAAAAAAAAATAAAAAAATAAAAAACAGAGTCCAGTAAAGACGTGTATGGACAAAGAGTAATAAGCTGCTGAGCAAGTAGGAATGGGAAACTCGAGAGGTGAGAAAGCAGCGATATGAGTAGTACATGTGCGACTATGTAAACCACAATTGCAGACACACATATATATATACGCGGGAGTAATGCTATTATTAGTGTACTCGCAAAGTCGGTAATAAAACGAGTGTAAGCTCATTCGTAATATGCATATACGAGGACGGTGGAGTCAACTGTCGTCGACTCAACCTGTTAAAAACGTATTTATAATGTATAGAAATACAGGCGAATAATGAAAGTCGAGATAAAGAGTTTGCAGTTCTTCAACTCTCGCGTTTGCTGCTCCAGCAACAACGAACGAGTCTTATATATACGTAACACCGATGTTCGATACATAAAACATTCAGAGGTTTCGAATAACTTTCGACAACGCGATGTGCAACAATTATTTTTGCATTTATGCACAAAGACACGATGCTGATCGCCTTGTCAAGCCTGTCAAGATATTTCAAAAGACGATTCTCCTCTCGGACAATTGCACAACGTCGACGAATTTCAATCGGTAAACAATGCTGTCATTCGCTTTGAATAACAAAACCATTTTTTTTTTCAACTTTGGCATTTATTTTTTAATATTTATCGCTTTAATTAAATTTATTCGTTTATTTGATCGGGATTTATTCACTCGATTTACGTTTAGGAACTTATTTTTCCTGGGGATAAATAAAGTTATAGTGAAGTCAATTCGATGATGGAAATATTTTTCGGTGATTTGACACTTTTTTTTTAGAGACCGTCGATAAAATATTATTGAAAACTGTTATCGGCCTCCAAAAACTATTAATTTTTGTAGTATCCAATACGAATGATTGACTCTTCAAGATCCTCGTGCGCGTACATTGATTCGTGTGAAGAATTTGTGTTGATGAGAATGAATGAAATATACAAGCAAAGAATGGAACAAAAGTTAAACGACGAATGACGAGGAAATGTAAATTCAATACTTTCGTCAATCGGACAGACGATTAATCATGAAAATACTTCCTAATTTTATCTTTACTCCAGCAACGGTACAAGAGGAATATGTATTCGTTCGTTAATTTCTTTAGTTTACGTCTTCACTTATTTCGCGTCATCGAGATCGAAGAACACGAGTATAATGAATAACTCACGAATCCATCATTATTTATTTTCTTTTATTTTCTCTATTCTCGTCTCTCCCTTCTCGAAATAACTGATTGATATACTCGCGTTTTAAATTCGACGAGATATATAGAAACGTAAAAAGAGAGGAGAAAGAATCGAATGCGAGCGGGATCGTGGGCTTAAATGTTCGACAGTTATTTCGAAGCATGATAGAGACAATGGCGAGTTGAATAAGCGCGCGGTGAAACGAAAATGGACCCCGACTTTCCCGCATCATTATCGTCATCATCATCATCAACATCAATGTGCTCTGCTATTAATGAGCGTATGCGTAATTAGAGAGATAATCGCGTTAATCAGATGGAGCGGTAAATTTTTAGCAATTTTCTGTCAGCCGTTCAAACGTTCCCAACAAAGTGAATCCGCGCACTTTTAATGCTCGATACATGAAACGAAGTACACTGAGAACAAAAATTTGTTGATTCGACAAAATTTTTGTTGGTTCAACAGATCGTATCGCTAACAAAATGAAATTCGTTGACTCAAATTTGGGTAATACAAAAACTACGAAAAAAGCATCGTTGAATCAATAAAATTTCTTTTTTTTTTTCAGTGTGAGATTCAAACCGTTTGACACTTGCGATAACGCAGATCTCGGTTTTCATTAACTGTCAGTTTCTTTGTTTTGTTTTTAAGGAGTTTCGGTACAAAAGGCAAAATGTTAAAAAATTAATGAAATTTGGTGATAATGTTCTTCAACATCAAGTACGAAAACACAATTTTTTTCAAAATTTTCTTCTACTTAGTTATCGAGTAATTATGCATTAAAGCAGATTTCTTATGCCCGAAGTGTATACCTATATATATATGGAAACGCTATGCTTATACACGTGAACTTTAGTCGTCAATTACTCGATAACTGTGTAGAAGAAAAATCTAAAAAAATTTGTATTGTCAAATTTGGCACTAAAGAATATGTTCATCAAATTTTATAAAATTCTTAACTTTTTGAAATTTTTTGTGTTTTTAACATGGTTTAGCATGGCAACATTGTATCGCCTGTACCGAAACTCCCTAATCGCTTTCAACAAAATTTCTGAACATAAAATTGATCGAAACGTTCGAACAGATTTTTTAGAATAAAAAAGAACAGAAAACTTTGGACGAAACATCGAAATCGTGGAAATTTTCATCAGTTTTACTCAATTTCAAATCAATCGACTAATTTTCTCGAAAATTCGAAGCCTTTCGTCATTCATCAAAGAGAAAATTAGAAAGAAAAATAACAATGAAAAAACTGTGTTACAGGAAAAAGAAATTTGTATCATATTCGTAATTAATTTCAATAAAGAGCTCGAATAAGTGTATTAAAGTTGGAGACTTATGGTACGTTATATATACATATATTCGAAAGAGGTGAGACCGATGTCGCGAGAAATCTGCAAGACAATTGGGAAAGGCGTGCGAATTTTTCGTCACAGATTTCCGGCGAGATAGCACGGATGTCTTATTACTTTCGCGAGAATCTTTCTGTGCTTGCCACTTTCCCGCGAGTATTGTACATGAAAACGAGGAGAGAGAGGGGGAGTATGGACGCTCGTGCAGGAGGAACAATTCTCGCGATCAACGACACAAAATTCGACCCTTGACTCTGTAGCGAGCGTTTCAAAATTGTTGCAACTCGTAAGGAGAAACAGGATTCTTTTCAAATTTCGATGCTCCTTGTTGAAAAAGCCCAGAAACGTATTTTCGTTCAATTATTCATGAAAGTTGGATAATTGATCAACTTGGCTCGTTACCGGAGCATGTAACAAGAGACAGAAAAAACGAAAGCTTCGAAATATTCATTCGCGAATCGTTCTACATAGTTACTGACACAATGTATATTTTCATTGAGAGCGACACTTCACACGAGTTCACCGGGAGTCTCGGACACGGGTATAGAGATGGGAAAAAAAAAAATTTGAAGAGTGAGAGAGAAACGGGGAATAAAAGTTGTTAACGCACAAGCGCCTTTCCCCGAGTCCGGGGTTTCGCGGGCTTGAAGTTCCTCGTGTGAATATATTTGATACTCTTCTCGACTTTTTGCAAGATGAGTGTTACTTTTCTTTTGTTATAAAAACATTCGAGAGGTGGCGCGTCTATCCCGGTTTACATAATGCAGCAACGTGTAAAAAAAAGTCATTAATGATTTAAGCATTATATTTGAAGTCTGGACGAAACCTAGAAATAAAGGAAGTAACGGGATGATGAAATTTCAACAAATTTAAATCTTATGAGATTTTTTGTTTACAAATATTTTTAGAAGAGAATAGTCAAATCAGAATTTTCATTTTGTTTTTTTTTTTTTTTAAATCAGAAAGCGAAATCGTTTTCATTCTCTGTTCAAAAAACCTTTTTTTTTTTTTCTCAACAAACATTGTCGGACGTCGACAAACTGAAAGTGGATCATTAAATTGTGTCTAGAAATAATAATTGTCATTGGTTTGGAAGATACTCGAAACGTGGCATCAGCCCCTATCTCTAAATAGAGACTGTCAACATTATTATAGAGGAAAAGGAGAAGAGAGAGGGAGGGAGAGAGGGAGAGAGAAAGCTAAAGAACAAGAGCGATTTTTCTTCGTCGATCATTTAGCAGGCCCATCCTGTGTATCTGCTTCGAGAGAGTTCATAAACGCACCAAGAGCGAACGAAGAAGACACTCGAGGCCCATACCGTGAAATATAATAATAAATGTTATTATTATTATTTGCGAGAAGGGACCACACAGAGAGCATGGAGGCGGTGGTCTCGAGTTCGCAACCGCCCTCACCTTTCCCATTCGTGTGCACTTGGTGAGCGAGTGTAGGTATCCGTCAAGATATAGTTCGTTCTTTGACCGAAGCGAGGGCCGAAGGACCGAACCAGGACTGCGTTCGAGGAGAGACCTCGAGACCAGACCGACAATCGACACCCGTTTCCGCTCGTCAAACTATTCTCATACGCACGTATCAACGAAAAAGAGGGCACGTGCCCGGATCTACCATTCGAATGGTCTTTTGAAGAAAAAAAAAAAATCCCTGGTAGGTCCTTCAATTTGAGTGTAAATATGCAAATTTACTTCTGTTTTTTTACCCGATTTCATTCAGTCAAAGGAACATCCACCGTGAAGAAAAAATTCCACCGATCCAACTAAACTGCATTTGTTTAAGGCGAATGAATTTCTTTCCGCAATAAACAAAAATAAATGCTGCTCCAAACGAATGTATGTCGACCGATGCACTCGTATCACATAATTTTTTTTTATCATCCGTTTAATTATTCCGAAAAAAGTACAATTTCAGATCAAATTTCAACTGAATACGTACACAAATGAAAAAAAAAATGAAATTTAAGATACTCGAGAGTTTGTATCAAGATGGAAACAACGGAAGCGCCATTTTATTTATTTATTTATACGATTTACGAGAAAAAAAAAACAACTTTTAGTTGTTTTCATCTCGCAAGCAAAATATTACGTTTGCGTATGCTCATTATTATTTTGTTTCGTTATATATATATCACGGTATGTGGCGATGTGCGTATACCTCTTAAGGAAACGTAATACAGCTATACATTACAAGGTAGACACAGCTTGAGGAGGCGAAGGAGAAAACTAAAGAGGAGAGGCTGCGAGTTTAGTGTACACGTGCTGTTTCCTCTCGGCCTGTCGTAAATATAGAGTATGAAAAACGATATTCCAGGACCATATGGTGACAGCCTTCTGGCTTCGAGGACTCGTTCTCAAAAATATAGTTTCATCGCTGCGTGTATATACACAAATAACAATGAATATTTTTATTACCGCGGGGAATATCGTATCACATCAGGTGTACGAATCTCGAGCTCTGATTATATAAAGGGTGGCAGGTGAAACAAGCTCGACAAGAGAAATCGAAAAGTACGTCACGAGAGACGAAAAAACTTGTGAATTTTTCTTCAAAAAAAACTCACGAGATGCTAATTCTTATGGCTCAAATTCAAGCGAGAAAGAGGATCTTAAAAAAATCTCAGACTATTATAATGAGCAGTAAGTACTGCAGAGACGAGAGCCGCGAAAAAAATCATGAGAAACAATATATGTGTTTAGCAATTGCGAGGAGTGCGAAACTATTCTTAACTTCGCATTATGAACTCGAAGCTCAGAGTGTGCACATCCTGTTGAGAAACGGGAACTCTCTCACTCACTCACTCTCTCTCTTTCTATTAAAGAAGCCGCAGATAATGAGCCCAAGCAGAGAGTTCCTTCGACAGGTAATCTCTTTCGAATAACAACAATAAACTCTAAATATATATACGAACAATATGGCGCGTGGCATGCACGAGCTCGGAAGGAAATGACAGATGGTTAACCTGGTCATCGACTATGTGCCTTTATCTCGCCAAAAACCAAATTCTTTGTGGCACACTTCCGGGATCACTCTTCTCCGTTCTCCATTGATTGTATGAAAATAATACCAGAAAACATAACGCCACGAGAGAATATTCTGTTCGAACAGATTTCGTCATGTTTTTTGTTTTTTTTTTTATATATATTGGAGAAAAAAAACTGACCTCTTGTCGCACTTCCGTTAGCTTCGATAATTCGTAAATCTTGTGCATCGCCCAGGCGAATATAATCTTTCTACCCTTTGCCTGTATACAACTGATAATTCAATGATTTTTTTTTTGGTAAAGCGAGCGACTGACACAGTACGATAAGAGCATTCGAAGACTGAAACTTCTCAGAGTTTCGTAAAACGAGCACGAGATAACGATAAACACAGTCGAATGAAGATATTACTCTTCTGGAGCTCGTGTGTATAGTAAAAGGCCTGCAGGAATCTGAGATTACGCGCGGGTGCATGTTTTGACGCAGTTGAGTGACTCTCGAAAAACAACTCTTCACGGAACAAAGCAACGAAAAATTAATTTTTTTTTCAGTACAGAGATATTTGGGTAAAGAAAAAACGAGAAAACTGTTTTCGAGTTAAAAAAAAGATCGATGCATGGTGGCAGCTCGAACGAAAAATCATTTCGGCCGCGTGCTATCGATACTGACGACATAATTTACGAAAATTAATAGTATCCGAAAGCATTCGAGAATAATTGAACGAATGATTTATAAATTTCGGTATTTACCAGGTCAAAACTTTTCTCACAGAATCAAAAAAAAAAAAACGATCAAAAGGCCAAAAATTATTTCTCGAATTTCGACAAAAACTTTATCTTCTCTGAATAAAATCAAGGAAACAAGAAATCTGGAAAAGAATTCATAGGGAATAAAGTTTATAAAATTTTTATTGAAATCATCAACATATTTATCGAGCGTATAAATTTGTATTTGAATGCACGTGAATATCGCTTTTTCTCGCTGCACCCAGACCAGAGCAGCGAGTAACAATGCTAGCAGAAAATATCGTAACGATTTATCAGTAAGAGATTCATATAAAAAACGTTTTCCCAAAGTACAAAGCCGATTTAACGGCTAATTGATGTTAAAAATACCGGAAATATACCGTACGAGTGTATCCAGAACATTTTCATCATAGCAAACTGCTTTTAATCGGATGAGTATGTATGAAAAAAAAAAAAAAAAGCGTACGATTGAATAGTCATTGTGATTAATTTGCGAAATATGGCCGAGAATTTACTCGAAACGTTCCGATAGAAACTTCATCCAGCTACTCTAATCATCCTAGTGCCATGAATAATAACACTAATAACAACAGTATACATGGAGTAGAACAAATGGATAAGCTCGCAGGTTTGTATTCATAATTGGTCCTTCCTCTTTCGCCGCTGATTGTTTTAAACGAGACAACTCGACGACGACGAGAGTACGTACGTACCTCGCATAAGATCCCTGCTGCGTCTACAGGGTGTGTCCAATACGAATAACAAATTTTCTTGGTGCTTTGGATCACGAAACTTTGAACAAAGACTCGAGATTAACCAAGATTTTTATTGGATCAACGAATCGTGGCGAATGGAATTCAATTCGACAAGGCAAACCAAAATTCGCTTGTTGGCTCAAATAAATATTTTTTTCACCGCGATGAAATCGTCGCTGGATCAACTGAAGTTTCGTTGAATCAACAAATTCATTTTGTTCGTTCGTAACAATATTCGTAGCTTCTGAATTCGTTGACTCAAAGAGTTCTACGAGTCAAAAAACCCGAGAAAAATACTCAAGAAAAAAAAAAGATAAACACTGCAGTTTTTTCTGCATTTTTGTCTCCTCGAAAATTTTCGAAATAGTTTTATCAGGACTCTTCGAAGTCGTTGAAACGTTGTTTATCGTATTCGAGACACCCTGTATGAAGGACTGCAGCTGAAAATATGCTCTGGATGAAAGAGAGAGAGAGAGAAAGAGTGAGGCGCGCGCGATTATTAACTTATGTACTACGCCACGTACGCGTTTACAGGCTTACGAAACACACATATATATTGAGAGTGGAAGGGCACACATCCGGAGTTGTTCCCGAGTTCAAGATGATGTTTTCGAAGACAATGACGGTGTCAAAGTTCTCTCAGACGAGGATAAAAAATGGTTGAGAAATACTTGAGATTTAGTGAAAAGATATAGGAATCGAATAAATCCACGAATTTCATTTCCCAGCAAAACTTTTTTGGCAACTTTCATTCGGATTCTTTCATTGCCGAGCTTTTATTCCAGCGAAAATTTGACGATTTCTACTTTTCACGTGAATATTCGTACGGAAAATCGACACTGGACATCAGAAACCGCAACAGACTCGTCATTCGATCAAATTTTTATTTTATCGAAATCGATCGATTGAATCGTGAATAAAGCAAATTTGATTCTCAGAAAGATATTTTTCTTTCATGATTCGTATTCTTGAGGAATCACGTATCGTGAAAAGAGGAATAACAGAGAGGCGGAAATTGCAGGAAAAAAATCAGTAATTATACGTGACCCAGAAATTCTGTCACCGTTTAATCAATCTCTCGCTCTCAAAACTCCAATTACACCGAGTAAGAAAGAAAGTAATAATTCAGCGACGGTCGTGAGGCTTCTGTGACAAACGAACGTGTTAAACGGGTTGGAGTAGGAGGAGTAGAATAAGACGAGCTGCTAGCGAGGAATTTATTAAAATATCTCGAGAGGCTGATGCTGATTCGTTGGAATGAAACGGCACCTGTGGGTCTGTTGAACCAGCGTGACCGGTTGTCCCACAGCTCTATGGCAGCCCGTAAAAAAAGAGCTTCGAGCAGTTTACGAGAGAGACAATGTAACAGGTCTGAACGAGAGGCGTAGATAAGGTCGCAAAGCGCAAGGGCATGCCGCGTTATCTGACCCGCGACAACGTCCCCGAGACCTCGCGAGCAACAAATTGCATTTTTTATCATGAATTATTCAGACATTTGCTCGAAGGTAATTCAGCGAGTAAAGTGGCAACACCTGTGTACTCTAAACCATCAACATCGGCTATCGCGAAGCGGCTAAACGACGTTGAAATTCGTGTCACCGAACGATGTCAACTCGAGCAAAAAACAAAAAAAAAAAAAAAACAGCCAGGCGTGTGGTTTGTAAAACGATCATCATCGTTGAACTGAAATTTTTCAAGCGGCTCGTCTCATCGTACGGCGAATTAAGCGAAGCGAATGAGGAACGTTCATTTGGAAAATTAGGTGCAGATAGATCGAGTTAGTCTTTTGAAGTAATCGAAAGTTTGAAGAGAAGAAAAAGGAAAGGAGTTCAAAACCAGAGAATCTTTGAGTTATAAACGAGGATAGAGAACAATGACGCGTGCTCAAGCACAAACGACGTTATATACACGCTTGACCCTACCTTTTGACTTCACTTGACCAAGTGTCAATAAGCCTTTTTCCCTCTCCTCTCTCTCTTTTTTTCTTTCGAACGAAAGTGAGGGCGCAGTGAAGAATAAAGCTGAAGAGCTCGGGATGGAAAAAACGTCTGGGATTGTTGGCCTTGACGTTCTCTCGAGCTGCATATACTCAGTGGAATTCTTCAATTCCGCACCGAGAGCAAAATAAATACCGACCGATAATACATTAAGTTTCACAAAAGCTTATAACAATGTTATCGAAATAACGAGTGTAAATTTACAAATAGGAATATCAATCATTCGTTATATTCGCGCCTGTTTTCCAATCGTATAAATAACACTCGCGGGCCCCTTGAAAAAAAAAAAAACAAGAGAAAGAAATTTAAATGGAGTTACAATTATTATTATAATCATTGTTCAACGACCCCGTCGATCTATTATCGATTCAGAGACATTACATTAGTGCGCACTTTTCCGTCCGATCGTCGTCGTCTCACGGACTCAACGGCGCCGCAAACGCGTCTTTTCTTCGCTCTTTTATTTCCATATTGAATCAGATATTTTATCACTAGCAACGAGAGTCATATCTCTCGATGACTCCGTTTCGTATTAAGAGGATAAAGAAATTTCGAGAAATTTAACCGCGATTATGGCATTTGTCACGGTGTGTGCAACCAAACCGACGAGACTTCACACTATCAATTATATACCCGAAGAAGAAACTCCATTCCACGAGCGTTAGTTCGCCCATGCGAGTACGGTATTGAGGTCTCAATTGCCGGGATTCCCCGCCGAGAATCCTGCTGATGCCACACTCGGAGACTATGCAGCAGCGTTGATACAATACGAAACGTCGACTCGAACGAGAGGCGAGAATCAATTTATTTATTGGCACTATTGCGAGAGACTCTCTCCGGTGACACGTCATCGTCTCGTATACTCGATGTAAAATTGACGTAAACCTCGACCACGTTATGACCGCAGAAGCACTATTTTCATCGTGAGCAACGTCGATGATTCAGCTGCCAGCAATGTTTTATCGAAGTGGCGAAAGAGTGAATGAGATTCGAAACTTTGACAAAATTAGCAAATCAATTCGACCAACGTAAGCCTCGTTACGCGGGACAATAATTAATGGAGAATTCTTCAAGGAAAACGTTTCGAAAAATCTTCCTGACCTCAAAGATCATTCTCCCATCCATGAATAGAAGAAGGTTGAAATTTGCGGCATTTGCATCTTGAATGTAGTTCGAAGACAAAAAAAAAATTGTTACGAACATTGAAAAAACGTCGATCGAAGCGAATTTTTTTTTCAATTTTCAGTCTCGCTTGAGCTTCCAGGAAGAAATTCGATTCGACTCGGATTGGACTATTTCGAGTTGATTTTTTTTCGTAAAATAAAAGGGCGGAGTAGTCGGAGGGGTGTGTGTGTGTACACAAAAGCGTAACGCGTTTAAAAACGTGACGGATTTTGTAAACGGGACAAAGCCGCGGGGGCTTTTAGAAGCAGGCCCGAGAACACACGGCACCAAGGAGCAAAACGATAGCGTTGAGTTCTGTGTGTTGTGAGTTGAGCGAATACGAAAACGCGTGTTATATGGGCATTGACGGGAGTGAGGCGTTTGTGAATGTGTGTGGACCGGACGGGTTCGTTGCGCCGGATGTTTCGTGTTCGCCCAGCAGTTCTGCTGCCTCCCTTCTCACACTGTTTCTCTGTTTCTCTCGACGCGAACTCTTCTGTCAATTCGTATGTTTATACGTTCGATAATATGGGCCGAGAATCGCAATCGGAAATAAAAATCAACGATCGCGTTCTATTTTTACGTCGATCGATTATATTTTGGAAGCGGAATTGAGAGAGTCTCGAGAATATGCGCGCGGCAAAAATTCCAGGCGCGGAATTCGTGGCGGATAAGATTAGGTCGCGCGAGTTCGTTAATGCCCCGTTTATAATAGCGCGGTCGCCAAAGAGAGCAGATAGTGCGCGTTCTTTTATTATCGTCGAGCCGAGACGGACACCCGTTACGTCGGAGCCTGAGCAGGGTGGCGAGAAGCGAGCGATATACATACGCGTATCTTTAAATTAATACACGTATGAACAACATATATGTATTCATGTGTATAGGCGCGTGTGTACATAAGTCCGGTGGCACTCGCTGGCGCCGTGCCTATCATTACGTTGTTTCAACGCGTAATACACATCGTGTAACGCAACTTCTCCTCTCGGTCGAGCATTTTTTTTTTTATTATTTATTTTCATTTTATTTATTTTTTGTTCTTCTCTTTCCTTCCAGTGAGGCCTGTATTTAGCTGGTTTTTTTTTCTCGGGCCACGCGTCATAAACCTCGAGCTGTGAAACCCTTTCGGAGAGACAATTTTTTTCATCAGTCTTTTAAGCGCTGCAGCAACGTATCAATGGGACTGGAAGAATTGTTTCAAGGCGGGTAAAGCGTAGCCGAAATAAGAAGTCTCATAAGCAATGGTCGTATCGGCCTGGAGCCCGAAGAGCCAGGAAAAAACATTCCTTTGACCGGAAACATAAATCAGGGAAAAAAAAACTTCCGCAAATTCGGTGTCCAAACATTCTTATCTTATCAGGCATGAAGCCACGAGGGGAGGGGGAGGGGTATAAAAAGAGCAGGAAGTATAGGGTTGAAACTTTGGTTTTCTGGAATTATAGTCGCGTGGCAGGAAACAGCTTTTCGAAATTCTGGAATTTTTCGATCTCACGAGTATATATCGATAGACGAGCAAAAAACAAAGTCTGCTGATGTATATCGATGAGCGTGGACAACGAGAGATAGAAAGAGAGAGAAAGGGAGGGAGAGATCGAAAGATCGAGGGATGAGCGCTTCCGGCTGATTCTACTCGTCACTGTCGCATGTTACATGTTATATTCCACGTATGCTATACTTGAGCCTCGCTCGTACATACCTGTATGCATAAAAAATATAAATATATATTGCCTTACACATGTGCCATATAAAGAGACGTCGTTTCGCTTTCGAGAGCCCTGTGTGGCGTCGCTAGAGGGACGTGCGACACGCGGTGCGTGTCGCACTTCCGCTCATGTTCTATACGCGTGTGTATAAAACAACGTAACTCCTTTGGATTTTTGTATTTGAGATTCGACGATCCCTCGATTTTTGGAGTCATTGGAACGTAACCACCCTGACCTCTTTGATCTCGTTTCGTGGATCACTGGACTCAGGGATTTTGCTTTTCGGAAGTGTCTTTCGTTACTTTCAATATTTATTTTTGATTAAAATATTGCAAACAAGCTTTTTTGATTCGTGGAGGTTGATTGTTCTGTTGTAATCGAAATACTGCTAATTATCTTATTGTTAATGTATTTTTGATCCCCTTTCATTATCATCGTACTCAGATTTTATCGAAAATTTATCGAAAGAAAAACAAAACGATGATCAACCGTTCGATTTCTTTCGAAATTCTAATTTTTTTTCGAGCGAGAACGAAAAATTTGAAACTGTCTTTTAACTTTTTGCTTCGTTTACCTTTTTTTTTTGCTGCTTCTCATCGATACTGAACTGAATTGTTTCATTTGCTTTCTATCACATTTATCTATGGGTACTGTAATTGAGCAAAAAATAAATAAAATATTAATGACTGAAACTAAGGGGCTATACCAGTGTGACACTTTTAAAAAATCGATTTTTTTTTTTGCTTTTTTCGACAGTTTATACTTTCAAGAATATCTTGAAAGTATAAACTTAAAATATCTTGAAAATCACCCAAATTTTCAGCGTTTACACTGTTATAGCCCCTCAAGATTAAAGTATATCAGCAGGAAATGATTAAAAAAATGAATTAGCATAAAAATGTATTAGCGACGATCTTGAATAGAAATAGTAATGAAACTACGTTACTGAATGAGAGCACTGTACGCCAGATGTTTCCAAGATCCTTATTATATATCGCATATCCCGATTTCTCTCGTTAATGACGCGCGCCAGCCAAGATTAATTCGACTTGCGATCAATCGAACATTCAAATTCTATATTAAGTGCTGTTTGCATGGATATACGCGTAACAGAAATTTCATCGAAAGCACAGCTCAATGGTGTGTGGTCTGTGCATTCATTCTAACCTGATTAAGTCAAAACGCTCATACACGAACTTGAATAATTGATTAACTTTGATGATATCAAAGAAAAAAGAGAAAATATAATTGAAGGAATGTAACATTCAGCTTCTTCTCTGTATCGAATCCACGATATTTCGATTTTGAATTGCATCGTCGAAATGAAATCGACTCCGCGTTCAAAAATCGATGAAAGATCGAACGTTTTTTCTTTATTTCAGTTTAAATAGAGCTGCGGATCGCGATGCAGACTCTTACCATGTAACGCAACGTATTTAAACCGCAGACACGCAATCTTGAGGTAAGGAATGTTGACCAAAAAATATATGAAAAATACGAATATATCGGATCGAACAAAGCATTTCTTGTCTCGAGATACACGCGCAGATGAAAGCGCATAAAGAACAATCAATTTGATAAAGCGAATCGCATTGAATGAAGAACAAAACGAGACGGAAATTTCGAACTTTTGGTCGATTTAAGAAAGAGCGAATCAATCACCATTGAAATTTCCAACGAAAAATAATGTTCGGTTAGACAAAAAAAAAACTCGATAAAAGATTATAAAGTTTCCTAAATGAAAATGATATGATTGCAAAGCATTTTACCTCGTAGATATCAATTTCGATAAAAATTGGTGTAAAAAATGAATAAAATTGAATGAATATGCCAGTTACATGTTGGAGGATCGAGGGTTTGCGAAGAAGTAAATAAATAAAATGATTCGTGACGTTGAACGATCGGAAGTAACGAATTAGATCCCACGCGACGATATAAATATAGTTGTGTGTTGTGATCAAAGGGCTTGCTGAGAGAGAGAGAGAGAACTGGGAGGGAATAACAACGAGCAAGGAGAGAGAATAAGTTGGAGGGAGAGATGGGAAGTCAGAGAGAATGAAAACTGTCCAGTCGATCCCGCTGCATATCCGACGATCCGTCATAAAACGTATCATTATTCAAAGCACCATAAAGGAAACCTCCAACTCAGTTCTGCTCTCTCTCTCTCTCTCTCCCTCTGTCATTTTATTTTTTCTCACTCTTTCTTTCGTTCCTGCGATCGACGAATATAGGCAACGAAACACGTACGACGCGCAATCCTCTGAAATATACGCAGGAGATAATAAAAAGAGAGAAGGCAAAAAGAAACGACATAAAAAATGGAAATAAGGATATTTTCATCTTCATTGTTCGATGACAGACATGCAAAAAAGCCATCTGTGGAGAATTTCACCGCACTTTTGTTGCCGCATCAAAAAGAAACCTTTTTTTTTTCCAACAGATGTTCATTTTTTCCTTCCCTTTACCATTCGCCCCACCGCACGTCTAATAAAAGGGTTCATTTTCGAATATTGTGGCCTTTCGTCGTTTCTCACACGCACGATAAAAAAAATATTTCGAAATGCGATGAGCCTGCAGGAGATCTCGAATTCCGATGCTTCCGAACGGTGAAAATACACTTTTTTTTATATTCATTGTCCAACGAAAACGGACCAGCTTCCTGAGATACTCGTTAATTAATTATGCAAATCGAACAAATCTCAAATTCATCAAATGAATTGGGCATCATTAATTGAATTGAAGAAAAACTTATGTCCAGATAGAGCATTACTTATCGATAATAGACCAAGATTTATCAAAGATCCTGATGGAAGTTTCGAAAATATTAATCACCATGAAGCATCCCATCGCTCTATGACAAATGTGAAATACGGTATTTGAAAATTCAATAATTCAACGTGTGTCTTTCTAAAAAAAAAGTAGAAGAAACAGAAGAAAAAAAAACAAAAAGTGTTGCGATTGGCCCGATTATTTCGTATCGATACTGCCGCGACGTGGGAAAAGTGAAAACTAATAAAAAACGTGAAGAGAAAAATGGACTCTCGTCTCTGTAAATCGATATCACAATGATGACGTCGATGTGTCGCGATCGTTCGACCTCCATCGACAATTTAAATTCCGAGAATGCATTTACCCCGGCCCACACGTTCCATTTGATTTAAAAAAAAAAAAAAATTTTTATGTATGTACGTATCTATGTAAATTTTGATGTGTGTACGTGTGAGTGGCTTCTGGTAGCTCGCCTCAGGGGGGCTTCACGTTCCTCCCGCCACTTTGCTCACGAAGAAAATGCCTCGAGAGTATATACACATGGCGTTCGTATTCTTAGGCTCGTCGTGTCTACTCTCCTCAGGAGCACCCGAAGAGCGATGACACAGTGAGTTTATAATTCCCCTTGTCGTGGCACTCGCACGATGTTAACGATTAAAAAAAAAAAAAAAAAAAATCATCCTGCAGGGGAAGGAGAAGCGAAGCGAGGCTTCTCGACATCGTGCAATTCAATTGTGTCAGCCTTCTCCGTGTTTTTCAGATACCCCACCGTGACATCTCCACGAAATACATCGAAGCACCCATTGTCGAAATGCATCTCGACACTAAATTCATCATCAACTTTGTTGCGCCCCTCGAACACTTTAAACCTTTCGTTTTTTTTTTGTTTTTTTTTCTTACTTTTTTCATTCAAAGCTACACAGAAAGCAGTTTTGCTCAAATGCAGATCGTTTATCGCTCTTTTCTCAGGACAGTCTCGAGTGATCCGGTTCAGTTTCATGCACTTTCTCTACTAAAATATAAATTATTCATGAAAATCAAAGATTTCGTTGAAAAACGATTCTAAATTATCGATACTCTGGTCTTAATCGATGGCTACTCCACGGAGACGAAAATATAACAAAAATTATAGTCCGACGCACAACGAAATGAGTGCCAATAACTGTGCTCAGTCAATTGTAACGGAGGCAAATGAAAAATTGCGATTTGAAGAAAAACGATGAGCTGTTACGTTTTGAAGACTCTAAAAATTCATCGCTTTCCTATAAATATTGTCGAAACTGCTTGGAATCTTTGATTTGTTATCGATGAATGAGCTCAGCATAGTTTTTGGCATCGAGTTGTGCGAGCACTCTTATTTTCGTAATATATTTTTCTCTCCGCGTTGTCAACTTGTGAGAATCAGAGATCGAGATGTAGGGAGTAAAAAAAAGAAAAGAAAAATCATCGTCATGGAATTTCCATGAATTCGAAAAGTGCAAAATCCACAGGTATTTAATGGCTGATGGTGAGTGAGGAAATAAATTTCATTGAATATCGCGCCAAGTTCGAGATATTCCAAGAAAAATTATGACTAACGTCGGATAATCGTGGATTACACTTTCGCGAGTGGCCGAGTGACGATCCTGGAGTATTAACGTTGGAGAAGGGGGGAAACTCGAAGAACGGAAGGGATCGTTGGTAGAACCACGTGCTCGCACAATTACTGACCGGAGTAAAAAGCAGCGTTTAGCTTTCACCACGAGTTCCGTTTGCACAGGTAAGAACAGTAGCCGACTTCATATATTCACCGCATTAATCAGAATCAACGCTCACAATCAGAAGGGCCTGATATCTACGTAACTACTCAAACATTTCTCTCGTACACACATTCATTCAGGAAACGATTTCGAAACGGTTTAAAGTAGCGTGAACATTTTATTCTACGTTCACCTCAAATCAATCGACAAACTTGTCAGCGTTCGGTCCTCATTCTCACGCGAATGCACTAAAATGTTATCGAATTTTAATAACTTGGAAATTTCTTCTCTATTCGTTCCTGTCAAAAGTCGAGTGAATTGTTGTTGTTTTTTTTTTAATTTGATTTTTTTTTCTAATTTTGTTTCTTAATTATGATCAAAAAGGCGTAGCGCTTCTTGATAAATAGTTATCTTTTGATGGTTACGTGCAATGGCACAGCAGGTTCTCCAAGTTACGAGATTCCCGTTCGAACCGAGATTCCGATGGAAAATGCAGAACTTCAGCTAAATTTATATTTAATGTGAGAAAAAAAAAACTGTGAATACGCGTTTACAGTCAGAGAAACGCCTTGAAAAGTCGGTGATTCCGCAACAAAAATCGCGATACCGACGTGTATATATATACCGACGAATCAACGAGGTTGATCCTTCGAAAGGATTGCATTCCAGTCGCGTTTTCGCTTGTGTAGCGCGGGCGACCTTCGGGGCTGCCGCGAATTATGCGAGCCGGACGCAGAGTAAAAAAGAATTAAAAAAAGCAGAGACAACTGTACGATGTGTGATACGCGGTAGGAGTTTGAACGGGATACGCCGGTAGAACGGGACAACCGGTAACTCGATTTACCGTGACTCATTGCGCTTCTGATTCAAAGAAAAAGGTGAAACTTTTTGGTCCAGAGGGCCCTCGGGAGGCTGGACTGTCGCGATGAAATTACGTTCACTTTTGCATCGTTCCAATGCAACGAAATATTTTTTTATCCTCGCATTCTACTGTAGCTTTTGGGCATCGACTCCCTCATTTTTTCAAGTTTTTTTTTTCGACCTCGGGGAATACCGCGAAACAAAATTCAAGATCCGAGGATAAAATGAGAATGAGACGAAGTTTCTCGGTTTATTAAAACATCGAGAGTTTCGATGATTCTTGTTATTCAATTTTTATTCCGTAAACGAGCTCAGAGTCACGCTTCGTTCGAAAATGAACTTTCCATTCAAGTTTCGAGTTAATTATGCTGATTTATTATTCGCAAAATCGATTAACTCCCAGCGGTCGTTCACACGCAAATTTTTACTAGCATCGGCTACTGCGAGGAATTAAAAATCGTAGTAAAATCGTATGAACGAACGCGTGCACATAAATTACGATTGATTGGGCGTTATCACATTGAAACTTTGATATAAAGGGGAAAAGCTACTTCCTTCTCCGCCCCATTTCAAGTACCGTGATATGTCTCGGATCGTTAGAATCATATTTACAAACTACTATCGATGCGTTTATGAAAAACTGTCCAACAGGATGCCGGAAGCAGACGGTATGTTTGGTCATTTTGTTCATCTCTAATCGCTGAATCAACGTCCGATCGGAGCTCGAGCTTCGCGTCTGCTCGTCCAGACTGCAGCGATCGCTCTTCTCTTTTGCCAATCGACGCTTTCTCTCTCCCTCTCAATCAAATGGCAAAAGAATAAAATAGGATACGGGAGGAAAAGGCGAGTGAGATGCGAACGAACGATCTCCTTGACTCGAGGCTGCGGGACTGGCCGAATAAAATTCGACGCAGGAGATAAACGCCTCGGCGACGTGACGACGAGAATGGCCTGCTCGGCGTTTCGATCGAATGCACCATTTTATGCGGGCATTAAACGCTCGTGATGAAAAACGTCGTAAGTGCCAGAACTTGGAACGAAACAAGAGACGCTCGAGCTGCTCTTTTTGGCTGGCGCAGTAAACGCTAATCAACGTTAATGCAATAAAGACGAAATTGATAGAGAGAAAGAGAGAGAGAGAGAAAAAAAAAGTGAAACGATACGCCCTTGTGGCTCCGAGAAGCTTCAAAATGTAGCAGCGCCATGTCTAATGTCTGCTGCACGCTCGTAATTAAACCGACGCCAACGTTCTTACGCCAGCTTCCTGGTTCATCCTGCATGGACGAAACGAGAAGGGACGATAGAGCAAGAGAAACACAAGCAGGAGAAGAGTTGAAGAGATAAAATGGAGAGGGAGGAGAGAGAGAGAGGGAGAGAGCGAGATTAAAAACACGAGAGGATACAGATACAAGAAATAAAGACGATTTTGCCGGCTTCGTATCTCTCTGTACACGTGTACCCTTCGCTTTTTATGTCACCGGAAACTACGAATGAAGGATAATTTCGAGAAAACGCGGAATTGAACGGCCTCTCTTTAATCCAGTTAATCCAAACATCCGTCATGACAAAGAAGCTGCGTATTTGAGCAATTAAAAGTAAAATCGTTCACCGGCTTGTTAACTGGGCTGCGACAATGATTCGGGATCAAAATATTCGATTTTTTTGGAGTCAATACAAATCACCGAAGATTAATTCTTCGGGATGTAAATATTTTCAATTCGCGTATATTTTTTCTTATCCTCCCGCTATCTTGGACTCTTGTTTCAGTAATTTTCACCCCTTTTTTTCGTTCTCGAGTTCGTATCTCGTTTTTTTTTTAATGAAACTGGAAAATTTCCTCTTTTACATTTAAAAGCATAATAATTTGCAAGAAAGTCGAGAATTCGACTTGCGTGTCTTTGCGAAACTTAAAAGATCTTCTTCACTAACTTTTTCACTCGTTTGCTCGTGTAGATGACGAGTCAAGGACACGCGGGTTCTCCTCAGGGCGCGAAAAACCGGAAACACGGGCCGATGCGCCGGATGTCACGAGCGTTCTGGGCTGCGGAATACTCTCCTTGTACAGTCAGATTCACAATAGTCATATCTACCAAAATAATATTAAACTTTTCACCGAATCCTTTCATTCGATCGGTGCTAACTCGTGAAACACAAAAGATTTCGAATGTAATTATGATCGAAAGACAAAAAAACTACATTTCAATGGACAGAATGAAGCTGCTTTTTCAAATCGACTCTCCAATCGATCTGATCCTCCAAGAAAATGACGAATTTCCCATCGATCTATTTCCAACTGGTTCATCGAATCAAACAAAACCATCGGAAACCCTGAAATCATTCGAACAATTTTGCAATCGATAATTTCTTGATTGAACGTCAAAAGCAAAAGCTTCACGATAGAAATCATTGATTCGCAATTATACTCCATCAACTTTGATGAAACTCATGAATCCCGTTAACGCGAAGACGAAAAAGTACGATCGATTCTGAACGATGCTGTAGTCACTCATAAACTTGAAGGTTCGTGATACAGTAGTAGGAGCGAGAGGTGTTCGAGACACGAAGAATAAAAGACAGCGAAGACGCTGTGGAGAGAAGGTCCGAGAGTGATCAGAACCGGAACGAATTCAGTTTGAAAAAGGTAGTTGCTTCATCGCGATAAAAAAATAAGAAGAATAAGATGGATTTTATCGAAAAATAATGTTGCGTTTGGTCACGTATACGTAACAATCTGAAACGAGGTGAGAGAATTGATTGTGCGCAATTTCTGTTCTCTTATCGAATAATCAGCGATAGATAATGATAACAAAGTCGATAATCGTACCGAGCGGAATCGCCACACGAGTTGGAAGACTGAAAAATGCCCCGAGTTCTGAGAGCCTTTTCCGGCCTCGTGCCTTCATGAGAATAATAAATATTCAAACGAATTTCAACTAGCTATGTACACAGAAAACGAGTCCAAAATTGACTGCGCAGCGTTCCGACACTCAGCAGTTCCCATCGACCCAAGAATAACTACTTAACATTCTCTGTAATGCATCAATAACATAGAATCTTCTGTGTAGGGATAATTATGACTTAGAAGCCATGCTCGGTATGAAAGAGTCCAACGATAAACGTATACAAACGTTGATGGATAATTCGACTGGCCGAACTGTAATAACAAACGTTTGAGGAACTGTTAAAATGCTGCGTAACGAGAGCAGAGTACCTTGCTCGTGTGCAGCTCTAAACGAGGTTCGATGAGTTTTTCCACATTGCTCTTCAATGCATCATCCAAGCTTTGAGCACATAGCAGAGACGCAGCGCAGGAGAAGAAGCGATGGGACTTTTAAAAAAAGCAAGAAATCGGTCTCGTTCAAGATCGAGGGAACTCAACGCATGTTGCGGGAGAGAACGATGGATAAACATCGGGAGAAAGAGAGAAAGAGGGGAAGAAAGATGGGAACGAGCTTCTCACAGAATGGAATCCGCTGCTGCTCTACGACACGATCCCTCCTTCTTTTCAATGGGACAAAAAATTCTAACTGCTCTCGCTCGGCGCAGAAACGCACATTCTTTCGAGTAGCATAAAACGCACGCACGTTAAAGACCCTCTCGGGTCGCGAATTAAAATTCAACTGTAATCCCATTTTTCACAGTCGCTCCAGACACACTCTCTGAAATCATCATCAAAACGAGGCCGATTCCGACGACCCCATGAATGGATACGATAACGTCCCATTCTGCTCGTGACCCCAACGCCACATCCATGCTAATTATAAAAACAACATTCTTATTCACCGACAGCTTGAAACATTGCTGGATTTCAGTCTCGTTCATATCGGTTATTATGAAATTTTCTTCAGCTCTTTAAGGAACGATTTCTGGATCGAGATTACGAAGCAACGAGTTATGGGACCGGAAATATCGAGAGTTCGAACCGAGAATTGCTAAGAAACTGAAATTATTCCGAAACGAATTAATTTTTTTTTTTTAACCGAATTCGACTTTCGTATGGGTTTTGTGATTCATTTTATTCAAATTTCTATCTCATTTTTGCCTGATATAAAAAAATGAAACGTAATTATTTTTGTGAAATCGAAATTTCTACATTTTCAAACGGAGAATCGAGCTCGTCGAGAGCCGAAATTGTTCTGCACTTTTGTTTCGATGATTTTAGAAAAGGATCCTCTTGAGAGTAAAAGTGCAACGTAAACAAACGAAAAAAAAAGTGTGCCTCCTCGTAAAAATGAGACCGGATTTTCTCGAGACAGATGCTGAAAGGTCTGAGAGATTCGTACTAAAAAAAAAAAGAATACTTGACCACTTTGAGACTTCCGAGAAACGAAGTCTCCCAAGCTCTGAGGACTTTAATGAATCTTGGTCTTTCGAGTATCCAACTCGAAAAAGTACTTGACAAATGAACGTTTACGAATAATGCAGTAAAAAGTAATTTCATCTTTCGTGGAGCATTTTTTAATCGAAATTCATCAACCATTTGGAACTTTTGCCAAAGATTTCTCGTGAATCCAATAATTCACGATTTCCGGTTAATTGTAAAAAATTATAATAGCAATGTGCACAAATTATTGTTGGCAAATAGACTCGCGTTATTTATAAAATTCACAAGAAATTTCAATTGCCCCCCATTTATTTTGACTTTCCAATAGAATAAAACAGAGAAAACATTTTAGAGAAAAAAAAAACGTTTGGTTTAAAAAAATCTTAATTACGATTTGACCGAAGTTTCTCGACTGATTTTTCCTGGCGTCATGTGTCATAATAACGTGTTCCAATACCTTGAACCAGACAAGAAGCATGTGCGACGTTTTGTCCATACAAATTTGTATCAACGAGCCCGCATAACATGGTTTACAGATAAATTCAATACGGTTTCGTTGACACTCGAGAGTTCCGGGGTTTGAGAGAAAGAAACTAAAGAGAACGGAAGACTAATGTGGGCAAGCAAAGGCGGGGAAAACAGACGAAAAAGAGAAAAACATGTGTTGAAGTAAGAGGAACGCGAAGTATCTTGGGAGAGAGAGAGAGAGTGGGGATTGTATTTTCTTTTTCACTGGCGTATATACGGGTGTGAAAAGCGACTGTTTTGCTGGGGTCGAAAGAATTATGAGAGAGAAAGGGAGAGTAACGTGTGATGAGAAAGTTTGCCCATAAAGATCGTGAGGACCGAGAAAATTGGAGGAAAAATCGTGAAATTTCGAGTTAGGAAAGCTGTTTGATGAAAAAATGCAGTAAAAAAAGAGCAAATTTGAGAAATCTTTGAAAAGAATTACGAAATTGGGGTTGTAGTATGTGTCGAGCTGACCCAATTTATTGCGGAGCACACTTGCGGCAAAACGAACGAAACAAGGCTCCGCATTTTTCTCAGCTCGCTTTAATTAAGCGACTCCCCTCCAAAAACTGCTGATCGGGCGCCAAGATATAGACGTGCTTACAAAAAATAAAAAATAAAAAAGACCCTTTGGAACACCTGGATTTATTAGACTTTAACGAGAGGGATTAGGTCCGGAGTGGAGATTAAGAATCGAGGGGCAGGAGAAAGATATAATTAGTCTCGGAATATATCGTCGAGGAACTCGGTAAGCGACGTCGCAAGGAAATTGTAAATGTTTATGAGTTCGTGAATGAATCAGAAAATCCCACGAATATGGATGAAAAATTGTATGAATCAAATTCGTCGATTACACGCGTTCCATTTCAATAAAATTCAACTTTATCAAACATTTTAAAATCGTCTGAAATTCATTTCGGAAGTCTAATGAAGCTGTCAACTTTTAATGAATTTATTCCCGTGAGCTGCAGCTTCGATTCTCGTTCACATTTTTTTCTTTCCATTTACCAAAGAAATTTATGTTTTTCTGCATTGCTGCATGTGTGAATATTTCTTAATAGATCGACGAGATAAACTTTGCGATTCTGTTGTTCTTTTTTTTTTTCCTCATTCATCGCGCTTTATTAAACTCCGTGCGTCACAGCTAGTGTAAACGTTTTTTATCCTCATCGTCTCCCGGATCGCAGAAGCGACACAGAGAAAACCGACAGCAATGTGGCGGGATTATTTCGCAAGCTCCGTGAGATAGAACCTTGCTCGACGTACGAAACAAAATAAAATGATAAAAAAAAAAAAAAAAAAACCGTTTACATACACACGAAGTTGAGGTTGTGGGAGGACGAAGAAGTTCACAGGGAGACGAGAAAAAATCCAGACATCTGGGCGCATTTAAGAGTAATACCGAGTGACGGAGAAAATGATGAAAAAAAAGTGTTATTCAACAAACATTGAATGAAAAAAAAAAAAAACTCCTGTTTAATATTGCTTCAAAAGTTTTGCTCCGTCGAATGAGTTTTTCTTCGTCATTCGAGTGAATCAGAGAATCAAACAAATTTGTGAAAATAAGATTTGATAATTATTTTCTCGTATTTTCGTGATTTTGTGAAATTGTCATTTTTGCAAAAAAAACAATCATTTTCGCTTGTGGTTAAACAACGAGAAATCTAGCGAAAATCGAAAATCATGATTCGACCGAGAGTTACCAGCAACGTGTAATTGTTATTTTTTTTTTAAAGAAAACTTACTTGTTGTGGCGCAGCGTCCGCGGGTGAGAAACTCGAAAGGGCAGTAAGTGGAGCAAGAGACGCGCAGGATGATGCCCTCGAGGGTGGTGGCGTGTGACCAGGGGTTGGACTTCCGCTTCCGCAGCTACTCGCACCCCCGCTCGATGCGAGACTCACGCTGTCCGCTCGTCCTCTCCAGGGCGAGACCGACACGTGTTTCAGCATCCTTTATAAAATGGCTTTCGATCTGATTCCTGAAAAATTCACACGCAAAATTCTTGTTCAATTTCTGTTTGCTAAAAATTGATAATAATTATATCCAAAAGTTTATCAATTTCTTGAACACTGAGTTCAAAGACTACCTTCGGTGACATTAATCTTCCAAAGTAAAAAAAAAAAAAAATTTCAACTTTCTTTTCGTTCGTGAGTTTAAAAATGTCAAAAATTAATAAAAAATAAAAAATAAAAAACATTGAATTTGGGACTCTCTGATGAGAGTTGCCAGACACTTCGATTTTCCTTATTTACTCTGATTAATTTCAATGGTTTCCAGGCAACGAAGAATTTCCTATGAGTTATGAACAGAATTATCGTAAAAAAACTGAGAAAAATCAGGCTCATTCGGAGTGTCAAAAGTAAAGAAAATGGAAGAGCGGAAGTTATCGTCAGAGAACAGAGTGCACTGAGAGGCAAGTCCAGTCGGATTATTCATAGGTTTACAATGATACATGCTATTAAAGTTTAAAGAGAAGGTTCATTGTCCAGACTGGATTCTTTCGTGTGAGAAAACAAAACAGAAACAACAATAATTCGCTTTCACTTGTGGTTTGAGAGCCCTCGATCAAGGTGCTTCACGTACTAGTACTCTGCAAATGTGCAAAGAAGCATGAAAACCGATGTTTGCATAAAAATTGAAGATTTCAGCTGAAGTATGTACGAAGAATTTCGATCATTCGTCCAATAAACACGAGAAAAATTTGTTATTTATGGGACAAATCACAAATGTTGAATATTTGTAACAAAAACAGTTTGGTACTCGTGTTTTTTTTTTCATATCCATCAAAGAGCTGGCCACAAAAATACATGTGGACCTTCCTATATCGAAACAGATGGGCTCTTTTATGATAATTCCTTCGAGTGCATGGTGCATATCTTGCTCGTACTCGAAGTGAAGGCGCACGAGTGTACACGTGTGTTCCAGACGAACAAGAGACTCGAGGTGTCGCTCGGAAAGTTTCTCGGGCCTTACGAACCCTTTTCGCACACTCCCATGCACACACTTTGAATATTCATGACTCGAGAGCACGGAAATAAATAAAAAAAACATCTCGTTTCCGAACAATTAATCCGAGAAGGAACGCTAATTTTGAGACTCCTCAAAATTTAGTTCCAAGTCAGAGACATTTCAATTTTCCACAGTTTACGAATGCTTGGATTTCGCAATAATTTATTCCATTCTTTTTTCATTAGAAATTATTCGTTCTTGGATATTTCAACTCGAAACGTTACACCGAGGACCATTGAATGTGAACAAAAGGTCCTAGAATCGGAGTTTTTTTTCGAGTGTTTTTCTAAACGAAGTTACAATTTGATAATGATTGATAAAAATGATGTTTTTGTGAAGCTTTATCGACCGGAGAAGCGATGATTAGATTATGATTTGCTGAGGATGAAAAAAAAAAGACCAATGAACTTAGAAAAGAGGAGACTTTGACAGCGATTGTCTTTTCTAAATCAAATGTTTTTCTGCTTGTTCCTCGATATATTTAGTTCATGGATCATTAAATACGATGACCTTGTGACAAACGAGAGGACACGCGATGAAGAATGAAGAATAACGAGTTTTTTTTTTTTTATATCGCATCTCGCCTCGATTCACGATTCACGAGACTTTTTTAAATCGAGGCGATACACCTGCAACGAGGAGAGAATGCCCACGTGTATGTCACCGATGTCTCGGGAAGGAGGTTCAATTGAATCTGAAGAATCAACGCAAAAACTTGAGGAATTGGAGAGCGGAGCTTGAGAGGGAGGCAAAAAGAGACAGAAAGAAAAATACTTTACTCACTATAAACGCCGGACGTAGACCGGTCTGTGCGATCACAGTAGCTACGCTCCGGATTCCCCGTGAAGAGATCGCGTCAATGCACGTGAATCATGTTTGACTGGCAAACATGCGGCATCGACTCCCGAATTCGATGAAACAAGATTTGTGCACTTGATTATTTTGGCCCATAAAATTTAGCGCCTCGTCACAAACTCAAAAAACACTTAAAAAAAAATCGAAAATGCACCAAAAACTTCAATTTTTCGAGTATCTGATCAAAATTTTTGTCAGAATTGTCGAATAATAATTAATTACAGCTGTACGAGAATGACAAATTATTTTCTCCTTCTATCCTCTCTACACGAATACCTCGAAATCAGTTAATTTAAAAAAACAAACAAACAAAAACCACAACACTTTCATCGAATATAACTAAAAAAAAGTTCTGGTCGCGACACTTGAATCAATTGTTTAAATTCCTTTTTCTTTATCCATCGAAATTTGTTTCGTTAATAAACAAGACGTCAGTTCGTATTAATCACTGATCAAATACGCGTGATACACTCCGAGTCGAATCGAGATACTCCCGGCACGAGGGCTACGCCACTACTGACTACAAAAATGCCTCGTCGCGAGACTCCAGTTGGACTCTTACCATCGAGTAGTACGTTATAGTAGCCGCCAGAGAGCCTCTTTCATACGGGCCGTTCTTTGCGAAACCGAATACTTTTTTTGTTCAAAATTATTCACGATTTTTTTACAATCCTCTCCATTTTGCTTGAAACGAGGGACAAAAATATCTTCACGGTATTTCGAGACTTCATTGATCCGATATTCGTAACGAAATAAAAAATTTAAAAAACTTTCAGCTTCATTGTGAGAGCAATGAATTTGATGTGATCGCGAAACGTTCGCGTTTATCGATGAATTTTCAACTTTGAACTGGAAATTTCGAGACGAACCGTAGTTCTATGTTTCTCGTATGCAAAATAATGAGTAAATTATTCGTCTTCGTTTTAGTTATGAATTAAAGTTTAATGTCAAAAAACTAGATTACTTTGTTTGTGCATTAAGCATGATTACAACTTTTCGTAAATTTGCAGAGAAATGAGTTTTGGTCGATCGTTCATCTGCATTTTTATCACCGAGGATCGATCTTCATTCGCGAAATAGTAGAAAAATAAATTGCTGATTTGTTTCGACTACTATTTTCCAGCAGAGAAAATATGGTTTATGAGCAGACAGTTGATAAAAATGAAAATTAACTAATGGGGCATGAAGATCTATGTAATCTTTGATAAAATGTGACGGTCGACAAAGAATGTCCCATAGACGCCCACAAATGCTCTTTCTCTCTCACTCTCTCGTGTGTTGTCTTGTACACATAAGATTTCTTACAGCAAAGAGGAAGGAAAACGGCCTTCCTACGACGATGCGTGAGCGCGAGGGCGTTCAGACTCCAATGAGAAAGATAAAGAGAGAGAGAGAGAGAGAGAGAGAGAGAGAGAGAGGGCGAAAAGTGCGAGGGTGGAAGCTGGAGAACTAGCCGGAACGAAAGCGATTCTCGTTACGGCGTAACTGTTGCGATATCCATACGAGACAAGAAGCATTTCGAGCGATAATTTTTCGGAAATTCTGTTAACAAATATCCGCGTAACGAATGTCTAAACAAGAAATATATAAACACGATAAAAAAAAAACGTCATAAATTCCAAAGCGTCAGTTTGCTTTTACTCACAAAGATTTTCAACGGAATATTTTCATCTCGGTGTTACGTTTTCAATTGCCAAATATTTGCTGGGTATCTGGAGGGCTCGCGTTGCAGGTAAGATTCGTAATATACCGACCGAAAGAACACGATATACACCCACGACATGAAAAAACGACAGACAGCAAGAGAAAACACATTTGTTTATTTATTTATTTATTTTTTTAATCTTTTTTTTATTCATATTATTTTTTATCGATCGGAATAAGTTTCGTCAGAAAATAATAGCGTGGGTATCATATACGCTGTCGATTCACGAGACCGAGATCATCCCGAGGCTCGAACGATTGAAGAGCTAGTGTATGCGAACGTTCCCGAAAGACGCGACTGAGAAGAAAAAGATTGGTGTGAATTTCGTAAAATCAGAATTTGGATTTCAATTTGTAGATATCTGAATGGCGTAATTGGGACGAAAAAATTGCATTCGGAGTCGAGACAATTGTTCCGGAATTAACTGCTCCTCGATCCGTGTACAGTTGAAAAATCAAACAACCGACTTTTCACAGTGAAACACTTCCTTCGGGTTAATCCGTCGTGGCCTTAATTACAAACGAATACTTGAATTCACCTCGAATGCAAAATTATATACTCACAGTACACGAATTCTCAGGGAACTACAAGAAAAAAAATTAAAAAATAAATAAAATAAAAGAATAAAAATGAGCTCGCACGGAGAAACTTCGCCTATGTAACCCGGAAACGTCAACGTTATATGGTGGAAGTGGAACGAAAAGTCGAGCGATTTTGATGCTATTCTTGAATGAATAAAAAGAAACACGAGTCTCACGCATCGACGTTGCATTTATTCTACATAAAAACTTCCATCAAACATGTAATATAAAAAATAACAAACGATTAATTCGTGTGAATATGAAGCACTGATTGAATTTCTATCGATTGCGATCCCAAAACGTATTCCGAGAAGTCAAAAAATCGTTCATTTCTCCCAGCCATAAACTGTCTTCGTAAATATCATTTAACCAGTCACACGCTATCATTAAATTAAATTTCTTTCAAATGAAGAAATCAATTTTCGTTCAGTACCTGTTAATTCAATTAATGCTGGTATAAATTCGTGTATAATCGACGATTAAAATAGGCGAAAAAATATCGAGCAGTTGAAATTGACAGCAACTAGCTCTTTCGCCATATCCATGCATCACGTATAAATAATTCTCACAATTTTCTTACGAAGGAATACATAAAAAAATAAATAAATAAGCGGCTATGAGGTGAAGCTTGTACTATATGAGCATCAAAGCGTCGTCGAGGTTCGCGCGCGCGTTGGCGCTGTCACAGGTGAGGAAAGTCTCCCACGCAGTATCTGTAAGATTTCACAACGTTGGAAGGATACACATTCAACATTGGATCTATGGCCTCGAGATCTCTCTGTTCCTCTCGTTTATATATATACCTGGCGAAAATATAATACCTCGACTATTGTCCGCGTACACTTATAATAGAGAGTGAAAGACTTACTAAATGGAGTCTGCACAAAAAGAAGGAAGAGATCCGGTCCAAACGGAGTCTCCTCAAAGAGGAACGAGAAATCCGCTCTCTTTTACAGCATCTTTTACAATCTTTCACGAGCTATTCTTTGTCGAGATTTCGGAAAATCGGCAGGTCCTACGGGAAACACTTGTCACCGAGTTCTTTTTTTCGAGACTCTGTCACCCCTCAAGCCTTTGTACTTTTTTTATATTGGGTTTCTAAAATTGTTAAGGAACTTTTGTTCCCGTTGGGAGGTCACTGGACAAAATCGATGAATTTCCGGAATTTTCATGATTTTTTCTTTATATTTTTTGTAATTGTAGGAAAATACTATTTGATCGGGATAATTCAAGCACAAAATTGACGTTGCTCCTTACGATCGATCGATTCGAAGCGATATCAACGTATCTTTGCTCAATATTTGCAGAAGTTTTTATTTTTTTTTTTTAATCTCTCTCCATGGAGCCGCTCAGATAAATTGGTATTTCCGGAAAATACTCATCGCATGCAAATTGATTTTACGGATACTTTTTACTTTGAATCCTCATTTACCAATAATACATTTTTTAAATCCATTTTCATTTGTATCGAGAATAATTGTTCTGATGTAAACGGTCTGAAAAATTGAAAATTTAACGAACTGAGCTTAAACGGAATAAAGGAGGGATGCAAATATTGGGGAATGCGGAAAAGTACAAGCCATAACTCGGCGAGTATCTGTATGGGAATCTTTTTCGGATGCACTTCAATGGATCTTTTGGATGCTTGAAAAGGATGAGAATTCTCAAGAGAGACTCTTAGCTTTTTTAGAGACACACTGCCTCTTGTTATATACACCAATATTCGAAGGAACGTATTGAGGTCCGAAGAAGCCGAAAGCCACTATTAGTGTCGGTGCACCTGGAGTGGGGCTCTCGCTCGTCTTTTCTCCCTTAGGACCGGAAAAATCAGAACCGATCTCGATCCCTTCTCACAGTGTCCGGTTTTTCCTTACAGCCGCTGAATTCTCTCACTAACACGAAACAAATTTTCCCATAACGGTTCCCACAGGGCGCCTGCCCGTCCGAAGATCGCCATCGCAAAGAAACTCTACGCCCATCTTTAAAATCCTCTCCCGAAGGGGTCGAAAAATCAAAATTTTACCCTACTCTCATCGGACTACGAACACAACTTCCGATCATTTTTCTCTAGTTGGACACACGGGACCTTTAAAACATGTCCCCTTAAACTATGAAAATTCAATATTGTTGTTGTTTTCATTTGTTTAAAGGGGTTATAACAGTGTGGCACTTTCAAAAAATCGATTTTTTTGCCTTTTTCGAAAGTTTATACTTTCAAAAATATCTTGAAGGTATAAACTTGAAATATCTCTTAAAAAATATCTTGAAACTATAAATAATTGAAAGAAGAATAGCGTTTTTCTCGAAACGAGATTTTTCAAATTTGCTGGCATTGTAACTCAAAGAGCAATTATCCTATTGACTTGAAATTTGAACTGAGTACTCTTGAATATACTTACTCTACAATGACCTAGGATATTTTTGATTGGATTAAAATTGACGATTTGGCATTGAAAAAACGACCTTTTTTATAGGCAAGAAAACAGACTTTTGTTTCATAACTACGCCATTTTGTTAGATTTCGATATTTTTCGAAAATCCTACATCATTGTACAAGAAACACCTTCCAGTTTAACGACATTTTTTCTTTTTTCGATTTAAGCTAGTCAATCGGCCGGAATTATGGCAGCGGTGGAGGAACTTATTTTTGGCACCTCCGAAAGCAGCGCATAAATCGCTCGGATCTCAATATTTTTCTATGAAAAAATTATGTAATACAGGTCAAATATAGCCAAATATTTTGTCAATTTTCCGAAACATTTAATCGAGTCCTTTGCTTCCAAAAAATTCCCGAAAATCATCCAAATTTTCAGCGTTTACACCGGTATAGCCCCTTAAGGTGACACACCTATTACAAATCGCCAGTTCGACTGTTTAGGTTACAAAATTATTCTTTTCTTTTTCAAAACTGTATGATTCGCAGTTTGAAAATTATGAAGGAAACGTTATAAAAATTGAGCAAGTTGTGTTTGCCAGATTTGCGATTAGATTCCGTAAAGTGTTGAATAAACTTCGAACCTGAAGCGAATAAGATCCGAAAGAAGGATTTATTTGCGGAATCGAAAAATGATTTCTGTATACTACAAAGTTTCGATTACGATAGAATGCTCCGTAAAGTCAATTACACGCAGATAGCCAACAATTTTCATTTCGGAAAGTTTGAGCTCGCACAATTGAGCAACGTATTTTGTTCCTTGAAGGGAAGAATAAATGGTGAATTATCGAAAATGTAAGCAAGCGATAGAAACAGAGTTGGATAGAAAAGTACAATAATCTCGTGTGATATTTTGTATCGCTATCATCGAGCGATCGAGTAGCGATATGGCGATTAGAGAGAGAGAGTCGTCGATTTGCCATGGAGGCCGGTGACCTCCCGAGGCTTTTATTCATCTCATGCTGGAAATGGACGCGGTGGCTCAATAGGCAGACACGTGTGCACGTATGCAGGCAAATATGAGCAGACTCGCGACGGGAGATTTTGTCGTAGGTGAAGCGAACTTACAGAGAATAAGTGAGAAAAAAAAAACGAGAGAGCGAGAGGGATAAAGAGTTCTTGACGAACAAGGAGACTCCTGTGTGGCAAAACTGGACAACGCACGAGCGTTTTCAGCTTACAATCCTATATCTGTACAATAAAATACAGTCTCTTTGGTATAGCGAAAAGCACGTGCTTACTTTCTGTATCGTACAGTATGTGAGCCACGTCAAGGAGAAAATTCAATTACTACAAAGAAAGATTGCCGCTGGTCTCGCAGCTGCGCCGCTTATGCGTATCAGCGACGTTCACACATCAAAAAGGCAGAATTTGCAAAGTTTTACACAAGGATTCTCGCAGCGACACTGCCTTTTTGATATTGAGCTGAAGTTTTTCATGAGTAAACTTCGTAGAGACGTATTTTTGTAATATCGAATGCAGACCATATTCCCTTCTCATTTTCTCGCATCGATCTATATAGATAAAAGTCGATGACGACGCTACCGGATAACATAACGCTGCGGGTAACACATGAAAAAATAAATAAACAGAAAAACAATGATTTACGGGAGCTAAAAGAGCGCGATTATAGAGAGAAATCGAGCTCGAAAGTGTCATAAAATCGATGTCATTGATCCAATTGTACAACGCGCGATTCGCAGCTAATTTACAATTTTTCTGTATTTCTAGGTCGTTTGAAACGCTGCAGCCTTTGCAGGATCACGAACGTTTCGAAAACGGAGTTTTGAGCACGAATAAAAGTATGCACGCGGTGTGATGGAAAAAATGTGAATCGTTGGTGCGTTGTTTCTTTCGAATCACACTTTAACGTTCCTTTCGAACAATGCTCGATTCTCAACAGCACGTGAATCTCGAGGCGCACTCATTCTCGCGAGATAATTAAAATTTCATTCTCTCGAGATTGCAGTATTCACCGTCACCGTAAGAATGTACGAGAGTTCCCAGAACGAAGAATCTTTATGAATGACTAATCCATATTTACATACTTGGAAAATCTTAGCGGGAGAGAGAGAGAGCTAGCAGACATTAAAACGACCATTTGTGATGTATCATTGAATCATTATCGGAATAAGTTGTTTCATTATTTTGTATTAAAGTGAAAAATATCGACTGAAGCAACTTCTCTCTTCCTGTGTCCCGAAAAAGAATAATTCTCCATTGAAACGTAAGAATTGCTCATAAAAAAAAACGATGTAAAGTAAAAATTAATTGAACTCGAATCATCGGATTTTTTATTTTTCTAATAACTTTCACGCTTCAATTGCTCCATTGATTTATGCACTCATGTTCATGAATGAACAATTATTGTCGTTGAGTTTCAAGCAACGAAACTTCAACGGAATCATAATTTTAACGTTAAGATAAATTTTTTATTGTCATCCAATGAATATTAAGAGTCAAATAAATCTCTTTGTATATCTCCATATGCAAAGTTCGCATTGCAATCGTGTAAAGCACGTCGTCCGAAAGTCTCCGGGTGCGGAAACACGGTGGTCGGTCGCCGCAGAGTACATAAAACGTATATATATGCATACCAGGTTGCACTTGCCAGAGTTTTCACCCTGCACAGAAGAGAACTGACTGGCCTGGCAGGTACGAAACCATTCATACGTATATATACATAGTCAGGTATATATATGCGCTGTACTATAATGCAGAGCATGCTTACACGCGATACAGTCGGTAGACACGGTCAAAGCATGCATGGGAGTTTGGGAGTCGCGGTCCAGCAGCCGCTTGCTTGGGTCCCATGGTGTTGCGTTACTTTCCCACACTGAAACACGTCTACAGGGTGTCTTATTATCAAAATTTATTATTATTTTTTTAAAATTACTTATTATTCATTAAATACGATGAACTTCGGTCAATAAGAACACGGTGAGCAAGTTGATTTCGTTTTTCCAGCAATATTTTCGTTTTCGAGAACAGAGAAATCATTTGAACCAGAATATCAAGTGGCAATTCATTTTGGGAGCTGCAAATTCGTGAATATCATTTCAATTTTTGGAGGCTAAGTTGAAGGTTTTTGAACTGTGATTATACTTTGGTTTTTTTTGCAGAATGTATTTTCTTTTCTTATTTTTCGGTAGTTTAATAACTTGATGGTTTAATTCTTTTCACTATTATTTTTTTCCGTTTAGAGGCAAGTTTTGGGGTGTTTTTTTTTTGTTTCCAAACGAAACTCGAAACAAAGTCTTAAACCGAAGCTTTGAGGTTCAAACTCGTAGCTTTTCGGCATTCAGATTTGGTCTCGACGTTCGTTACACCCTGTATACGAATATAGGATGTCGTACACGATCCACTCGTGTACTCGTGTGTTGCGAATAAGACGAGAAAAAAAAGTGTTCAGTTTTTAATCAGCCTACAGTCATTGGCTCAAGGAAACCACAAAATCTCCATTTTTCTGGGGCTTAACACTGGTCGAAAATAATGTCAGTTTTTAGAGAGTGCTCTATCAACGATCCGAATTACTTATTTTCCAATATTTAAGTGTAATTTATTCATTAATTAGCAATAAAAGTTGTACAATTTTCACAACTTTTATTGATGAACAATTTTTCTTTCGTTTGCTTTCAATGACATATTTTTTCTAATTATATCCAGTTTCATATAATTCCGATAAATAGTATTGAAATTTTTCATAAAAAGATTGATTCTTTTTATTCGCCTCAGTATGCCAAAAATGTTGAGGCCAATTACTGTACTCTCTGCTCTCGTGCAGTACACACACGTATTTGTATACATGTAGTAAAGACGAGAGGAGAGACGAGCCCATGAGAATTCACGTAGGACCCTTTACGAGCTGGTTTGCTTGGAGAGGAATGGGCGTTGAAGATGATGGAGAAAACGAAGAAGAAGAAGAAGAAGAAGAAAGAGAGAGAGAGAGAGAAGGAGAAAGAGAGACTAATACGAGACGCGATGAATCTCACCTTGCAAGGCGAACCTGTCGACCATAGGACAAAAAAGATCGACGTTGCGAAGAGAGACAAGAGCTATTTTATGCGTCCTTCTATACCTGTATACATTTTTTTATTGTACATATACTTACGGCCACCCCTTACTCCAGGCTCTTTAAATTTCAGACGCGTACAGCTACGTCGAGATTGTTGGCGCGCGAATGAACGTCGCAGCGGAGTAGTTTTAAGAAAAAATGAAAAAAAAAAAGGAAAACCTTTTCATCCCCATCGAGATTTATTGTCCTCACGTTTCGTCCTCGCCAAGAAGAACCGAAATTATATATATATTTTTTTTTATTTGTTATCTCCATGCATCTAAGATCCTATGTAAGCTGAAGAACAAAATCGGTGACACGATGCCATGCATGAATATTATGGTTGAAAAAAAAAAGATGAAAAAACATCTGCTTAAAATTTGAAACAAAAATAAATGATTGACAAAACAGTTGACATTTATGTAACTGTTTTATTCGTTGAATGTATATTATGGAAGTGTCCAATTATAACGATATTTTCGTTGACAAACCAGAGATGAATTGACCTATCGACTGACCCAGTTTTCTCTACACCAGATTCGTTTCGCAACGACAGTATTGTCAGGTTTATTAATTCACGTGTGATCATAGTTCCGTGTTTTGTATATCGACAGTCACATATTCGTAAGGTTCGTTGACCGTTTCGCTACGATTGAGCGCATAAAAAAAAATGCTCATCGATCGAGATGCTCGGTAACCGATGCCTGGGATCCCATACGTTCTTGATAGGAACGAGATCGAAGAAAGAGAGAGAGAGCTGATATAGAAGCGCGAGGACTCCCATGGGTCTCGGTTTGCCAGGCCTGACACATTTTTTATACGTGTTTTATCGTCGGACTGTTTGTACAGCGTTATAATTTACAAGCCCTCGAAAAAGCAAGCGCAGAGGCTCTTTTTTATTACATTTCTAAACAGACTTTTCCATCGTTATTTTCATTTTGCATTATATCATCAGCTGCTTGTAAACTACCATTTCAACGGTTATTATTTTCAACTTTGAAATATTCAAAATCTGAAAATCTTCACACCGAAAACGAAGTTTCGTTGAAATATTAAAATATTTTGTTGCGCGTATTCAACAAATTTGGTTTCTTCAGCTAACAAAATTTCATCAAAGAGCTTCTTGATACCAAAACGAAACTTTGTTGGATCGTTCAATTCAACGAAGTTGTTGTTGCGCTATTCGAAATCTCGTTGCTCTAACGAAATCATTTTGACGAATCCACCCAACAGAATATTTCGATGTTCCAACAAAATTCGGTTTTCAGTGTAATCGAAAAAAAAAAAATCATGCCAGTAAAGTTACTCCACCATGAAAAACCAAAAATCTGTAACTTCGAGTTCCTTGATACCGGATGACCCGCGGAAAGTCGTCTCGAAAATGTTCCTCGGCATGTCCTCCCCTCTCATCTCTTTTACTGTATATTTTTGTAGGAAAAAAAAAAAATCACCGCAGAGCTTTTTTCTTGCGAGGTCTCGCAGCGCGGCGAATACCAAACGACTCGCAAAGCCAGGCTCCGCGATAATACGGTCCAAGGGATAGATAACTCGAACTTGAGTAAACAGCATTTATGATATGTATAAAAAAAATGAAGAAAAAAAAATAAATAAAAACGCGATATTTTAATACCAGAGCGATGTGTGTACGTAGTGCGAAGGCTTTAGGGCTCGTGTGTATGTGATTGCAGCTTAACCCTTACCGTTACCCCCCGTCTCTTATAGATACACATGATAAACATTACAACACGCGCTGTATCCATACTTACATGTACACCGCGACGAGAACAGAGACTTTTCTGTTCGCCACTAAATACATCGACCCTTGCGAGCTCCGTAAAATTCGACATGAAAATTTTTTTTACCGACCTTGGCATTTCACGAAAGTAATGAAAGGTATACAAAGATTTGAACAAATTGTAATTTCAAAAAATACTGATCTTTGATGTCGGTACAGGTATATCTAACGTTCTCGTCTCATTCGATCGATTAACTATGCCCGTGAACTTGTTCTAAATTGTGAATCATGATTAATGGTCAAACTTCATTATTGCTTAAGGAGTTTCGGTACAAAAGGCAAAATGTTAAGAAATTAATGAAATTTGGTGATAATGTTCTTCAACATCAAGTACGAAAAGACAAATTTTTAAAAAATTTTCTTCTACTTAGTTATCGAGTAATTATGCATGAAAGCAAATTTCTTATGCCCGAAGTGTATACCTATATATATGGAAACGCTATGCTTATACACGTGAACTATAGTCTTCAATTACTCGATAACTGTGGAGAAGAAAAATCTGAAAAAATTTGTATTGTCAAATTTGGCACTAAAGACTATGTTCACCAAATTTTATAAAATTCTTAACTTTTTGAAATTTTTTGTGTTTTTAACATGGTTTAGCATGGCAACATTGTATCGCCTGTACCGAAACTCCTTAAGTAAAAAAAGTGGCATAAGACAGAAAAGAATAAAAATTAATGAAAATTTCATTTTAATAGAACATTTCCATGGGTTATACAATGTTCTTTTATTTTTAGAAAGCCTCGTAACGATGTCATGAAAATTACAGGATTCGTCACACGACCTCTCTTTTCTTCTGTATTTCCGTCTCCATTATTCTCTCTCTCTCTCTCTCTCTCTCTCTCTCTCTCTCTCTCTCTCTTTCCTTCTCTCACTCTCTCGTTGGCGCTCACCCTCTCCTATATTTGCGAAATATTCGAGTATCATTTATATACAAAGGGATTTGCAACAGCGGAAACGATCGTTTTCACTCTTCGCTTAGCACAATGTGAAAATTTCGAAAGAGAAATATCCAATCAGCCGCGAGAAAAAGATACTGAGTGTGCGATTCGATCTTAAGGTCTATACAAAACGATCATTTTAGAGAGATTATCGCGGCTGAACAAATATCAGCATTCTCAAAAACTTGACATTTGATTATCGCCAGCATAACGGAAAAAAAAGAACTCAAAACTATCAATATTACCGAATGAGTCTGCGATATTTTCAATAGAATTCGAAAAAAAAACTTGAGTTTTAGGATTTTTTTCCAATTTTCCAATTCTTCAAAAATATTTTACAAAAGATTTTTATCCGGATCCCGAAAATTCCGGATGAGCTTATAGAAGAAGAAAGAAAACAGAAAGAAAAATCGAAGATCCAAGTCCGTAAAACTAATCTACCGCTGCTAATTTGTAGCGGACTCACCGGGCAGACCGCCTGAATTAAATGGGAGGTGTGAGAAAGGTCCGGAATTCGTTTTGCCCACATAACAGTTCTATATTCATGGATAGATATATGTATATCTATATATAAAAGATGGAAGAACCGTGTAGGGTCGAAGGGACTCCGTGATTAATCGTCTACTTCCTCCTTTCGACCAAGTTCCAAGGGCGGAACTGCAATCGTTTCCAAACGAAAGGAGACCCCTTGGAGCAGGAAACAAAAAACAATAGAAAATCTGCAGCATCCTTATCTCCGCTGGCCAGTAAATAATCGCGAAATCTGATATTCGTTTTGTAAAACTTGTAGATAACACGCTTATTGTTATCGCTGTTATCCATATCGCATCATTAATAAACACGTATATACGAAATATTTATCTCCAATTAGACCACGCGCTTGTAAACAATTCAATAAAGAACTTAAGAGAATCGAATATCGCTGCGAAAGTTCAAATAAAATAACGAAATATCCTTCTTCTCCTATCTCTCGTTTGTTCCAGGGATCGAGAGCTCCGTTTGCGCAATCGTTGTTTTGCTAAACGTAGTACAATGCTCCAATGATATCGAGCAGTACACATATAATCATCGCGTGGATACAGGATCTCTCAAAAGTCTTCAATTCACGGCTGAAAGTCATTGCGAAATCCTTGAACGAACAGTTCTCATGGATTTTTTTTTCCGATGCATCGGTGATGAGAGTTTGATCACCAATGACGACCAATCCGTCGACAACGTTACTTTGACAGATGCACCGGATTCGTCATCGATTATCATTCAACATCTTTTCAACGGTGTTTCAGACGAAGACCAAACGAAAAAGTACTTTTATCATCCCTGAATGGCAATGAAGCTGCTTTCACTGCAGTTTAAACGCAACTTTTGATCGACCTTATAGACAGATGCATGAATTGTGGAAAACAAATGATCGAATCGAAGAAAATATATGTTTATAATATAAGGTATCATGGCTATCATAACCTTTATATAAGTCATAGGTATCGAGTGACGTACGAGTTATGACTGAGCAACGAAACGACTGTAATATGCCTACGAGCTGTGGCACACACAACTGGAACATTCCTCATCGCCCACACTGTCCAAGCGAGATCAAACATCTTCGAACAATAGACACCACAATTTACGATTTGTGTGCGTCTGGTCCATGGACAAGAGTATGATACATGTCGTACCGCGAAAACACACACGTGTGCGATATTGTTTACTTATATGTTTATCTGCACGAGGGCATATTTTTAATCAAATCCAAAGATTCAAAGTATCGAATTTATTTTTTGTGTCATCGATATGATTTCATTCCTGACATCATTCGTTGAATCTCATTGAATTGCAGTTTTTTTTACAATAGTTGGACTAAAAAGTTTCTTCGATAATTTCACTTTCTATTTATAATGAACTCGAAGAAGTCACCAAATGATTTTTCTTCGGCATTTCACCATTCATTTTTTAACAGAACTAATAAAATTGCTGAAGCATTTGCAAAGTGATCGAATATCATCATCTGAGCTTCGAAGAAAGTCAATAAAATGGGATTTGCAAACTGAGAAAAAGAATTTTGTTCATCCAACAAAATTCTATTTAGCTGAACGAAAATGTGGCGGATTCAACAGGTCTTTTGTCGAGTGAATCAAATCATTAGACATTTGACAAAAAATATAGTTGAGTCCACTGATAGTTTCGTCCAACCAAATGGATTTTGTTCGATGAGCAAAATTTTTTTCTCAGCTCATAACTTGTTTCACTGGCTTTTTTTTAACGAGTACGAAACTTTCGTGACGGTATTGCTCGAAGGGAGACCCGGAAGCACTGGCATTATTTTCGTAGCGTGTTCCGAAAGATCGATGGTCAACAGTCGTGGTCTCTCGAGAATTAGACTCTCGCTGCTTAAAACTGTCGTACAAATAGGTACAAAAACCTAAACGCCAGAGCAAAAGAAGGAAACCGGTATTTACGTCAGTCGGAGGGATGAAAAATAATAACCGGACTTCTCGGATGTGTAGCACGTGCTTGTCAGACGAATTATACACGGAGGCAAAGTGCACCCATGTAGCGTGAACGAATATGTAACTAGGGGAAAAGGCGCACCCTGAGGCGCCACACCCTCGAAGGTGTGGTCCTCGTTCGAGGCCTGATCAACTCTCCTGTCCTTGCCTATACTTCTGTTCCAACTTCGACGACTATAAGGCAAAAGGGCGAACGAAAAATCGACGATTAATAGCTCTCCAGCCCTTTCGTTTTACGGCCGAGTTTACATAACTGTAAGGGTTCGTTGCACTCTTGTCCAAGATAATTATTCACCCCTTGTCGCTCACAATATGCGTGCAAACAGAACATTGACGCCACTAATTTACTCTGATCTGTTATTAGTGCAGATAAGCCGCACGCGTCATGTTACAAAACGAACGTTCACCTGTAAAATTGTTGAATCCCTCAATCACAAATGTGGACTCCAGGCCATTCGAGAAAGTCTTTCGAATTTAAACGATTCAGTCCAGATTTATTTAATCGCTTAATAAGTTTTTTGACTCAAGAATAAACCGAAATCAAGTGAATATTCCTAGATCCTAAAAACTTGCGAAACGAAATTCACTTTCGTATAGACTATTGAAATTAATTTCACGTTGTACGTTTATTCGTTGATTTTAGTCTCAAAACTCAACGATTTCTCTTTTTGAATATTTTCGCTTTTGATGCTCGCTTAATTTACAGTTTTAACAGTTTTTTTTTCTTGCTGTACAGATAGAAACAGGAAATGGTAAGAAGTTTATTTCGATATATCGTGTACAAGAAAAACAAAAGGCCATGAGAATCTTGAAAATAATTGAGGACAGACTCGATGAAAATTGAGCATTCGAATATTCGATCAAATAAAAAGTGCACTTTGATTACACAATATAGATCGCGGGGTTCGATGAAACTATAATGAAGCCTGAAAAGTTACAGAATCGTTTCCTTTCCGGTGTGTCAAACTAGTTGTAGGTGCGATCTAATCCGGGCTTGTACAAGGCTTACTCCACTTTATATCCGAGTAGGACATACATAGCTGGAAAAGAGTGAGAACACACGGGCTGATTTCACCGGTAGCATTTCCGGAATTACGGGAGAAAGACCCCAGCCGAGTTAACTTCCGGTTAAAAGCGCTCACGGTCGCCCCCGATTTCGCCACGGAACAATAGAGATTCGATTCGATTCTCAGCGTGCGAGAGAGAGAGAGAGAGAGAGAGAGAGAGAGAGAGAGAGAGAGAGAAAGAGACCAACAACGAGAGGGGTACAGAGAGATCCACTTCCGGCAAGAAAGGATGTTGAGAGAACGAAAATTCTCCTCCGCGTACTCCAATTCTCGCATAACCCTAATAGAGTAGAATCGCTTCCGCTATTTAAGCTAAATCATATTACGAACATGAAACGGGATGATAAATCGTAAAAAAAAAAAAACCATTCTCATAAGTATCGCAACCGCAATAATCTTTCAGCGATCTCAATCTCATGCTTCGAATTTATCGAGATTTTTGTGGGAAAAATGTCGATTCTCAGACTTTTTCACGTAGCTATAAAGAGCCTGACAAAAAATGCTTGAAAAATGAAACAAGAAGAAAGATTTTTGTAGGAAAGTATATAAAAAAAAGTGTTTAATATAAAAGTAGAAATGTCTCGATGTTTCGAAACATTTGATACATGCGTTTCGAGGTGAATAATTGCGGTAAAGTAACCACCAACCCACACGTTGCAGAAAGTGCAATATCACACGATAATATAATTTTTCTTTGGAAAGCAGCGGTTCGGTTTATCCGTTTCGTATACACTCGCGGACTCGACTACTATATTACCGATATGTGACTACATTGGAATTTAAATTGCTCGGTTAGCAGGTGTCTCGTGTGTCTGATCTCTGTATACATACGCGTAGTTCTAACACTCAGCTATATATAAAACATCTTATAACATAAGCCGTAGACTCTCGACTTCCCGTATATCGCTGAGAACTCGTACAACGCGCACTTGCAGCGTTATAGTTTTACCGATCTGCCTACGGTATTACGAGTGTACACACCATTTTTGCTCGCCTTATTCGCCTCTGCGTTTCATGCGATCAGAGTGAACATGCTGACATACGCGTCTCGATACTATTATAAATTAATAAAGTCAGTGAGACTTTCGATAACCGCACGGAATTGAGCAATGATCGTTTGGTTTTATTATAATTTCGCAATCGACGAGTTATCGATTCTTGTGATTGCGGCAGAATTTTATTATTTTTGTTGAAACCGAAATAAAAGTGATTGAAGCTTTAAAAAAGTGCTCCAAAGTTTTTGAGGTTTGAGTGAAAACGTTAAAACACATTCAAGTCGAATAAACGTGAACTAGAAATTGTATATCGATCGTTTCGAAGCTCTGAATCACTGATCCCTTCGACCTCATCAGGCTCCACTGTTTGTGCGAAGAAAAACACTTTATTATCTCTTCTTCCATGAACCGGAAACACGGAGGAAGAGGCACGAACTTCCAGCAGAATCTCTTGGTCAGAGAGACCGTGATCGAAACCGCAGAGAGGGGGAAAGGAAGCGATGAGCCGACTCTCTGGTGTCCACTTTGGCGCCACTTCCGGCCAAAACAGAAGAGGCAGAGAGTATAAACAGCTGTTAGATGTCATCGCACCCGGTACTTTCATTCGACCTCGCCATTGAACACACGCCTCCCATAATTCATGGTTTCATTGATTGGATTATAATCGTTGAAGTTCAATATCAGTTTTTATAGTCACATATTTACGAATAATGCTTTTCGATTTTCATTTTCTTGATTGTTTCTCAAAGGAATTTCCATATTTGGTGCTCTCGAGTAGTTCGTGCATTTGAGACCGAGGAGGAACGCCTTCACTCGATATCCGTTCCGGATGCGACAGAACCAAATGCCAGAGAGTTGCACGTAGAGCTCCGGGAGTTTTCACGGAGTGACTTTTTAATGAGAGACACGAGTTCCGCTAGTTTTTTTTTCTCCTGTTTTCTTTACATACTTTTACAAGCATGTAATCATATTATGTAATCGAAGTACGCAGCGTTGGAGAAGCAACAGCAAAAGTATGTTCGCTGGAAACAGCTGTCATTCGAAAATAACGAGTTAATTCACGTCTATTACAAACTTCTGTTACTCTTTATTGACTTTTGAGGCGATTTTAAGAAGCTCGAAATTTAAGTAGGTTATTGAGTCACAATTTTTTTAATCAAAGTCTTGAGAAACCGGGATAATTCGAGAATTTTTCTTAGAGTATTGAGAAGACATTTTTCGATATGGATCTCAGAGTGGAAGACAAAAAAATTCTGGCCAATTTGCCAGGTTTTTTTTTTCTATGAATGGATCCTCTAAAATGAAAGTGGGTTAAAAGTCTTTTTGCAAAACTATTTCACGAATCGTAAGGAACTTTCTTTCTTTTTTTCTCCTCTTCTTACCATTCATCTTTTGCTGATATCTCGTTCTCTCTCTTTCCTCTTTTTTTTTTTCCTTGTCCTTCCTCTTTCTGGTGTAGCTCTAATTCAACGTTTCCTGAGCCTCAGCCTGGTTCGCGTGTCGCTAGAATCGCGTTCCTAACTAATGGAGAAATTACATCAGATGAGACCGCTGCGAGCTTTCTTTTCTGTATGACCAAGGCCATCTAATTAACTCACTATCTCGGTCTTTCTCTTCCTCTGTCCACCTGACTTTCCATCTTTCTATGTATATGCAAAAAATTCCCGTTTACATCACCGGATACTCGCACACACATCGATAGAGATGTACATCGAATCTCGACATTCGTTGTATACTCGTCATCAAGATTACATTTGAACGACAACCGTAAAAGTAACCAATTTGAATTTCTCCATGTGTCGTGTTAAGCAACTTTACCTAAATTTTCAAATCTTCAAACAAAATCATCAACCGAAACACGCTCTGAATGAATTATTTATCGTAATCCCGATGTCGAAACGAAATATTTGATATTATTATGAAGACACAATTGTTCTTATCTTACGAGCGAACATATTCAGGGCAATTTATTTGGGAAATGAGTTCAGTTGAGTTATTCTATTTTTTTTTTTTTTTTTTTCTATTTATTCGAGTCCAAATTGGTATGACCCGATTAGAGACACAGTGAAGGACGTTCAATGTAACGTTTCGTTGTTTAAAAAAAAATCGAATGAAATTGCTGCAATTATGGGAATGCTTACGGTATTGAAAAATCGAGGTTATGCCAATCAGTTTTTTCATCGGATCACACATCGCTGTATCAAATTTATTTGGATGATTTTGATGAATTTTTCAAATCACTTTTTTTCGTGATTACGATACAGTCGATGACCGTGTGTTTTGGGAATATGGACCAACAAGATGAGGACGCGAATGAACGATCTGATAGGATTTTTGTTGCGTGAATAACGTATCGAGGAACAAAATTATTTTTCTTGTCTCTTTGGACTTTCTGTCGATCTGAAACGGGTCGAAAACTCTACGCTTACGCTTTTCTACCACTATTTATTGAAGTTTTACGAAGGTAAGTTCGGACAGAATCGATCGTAAGCACGATTCCCAGTCGCTTATTCGTCACTGTCGTAATAATTCTCAAGGCACATCATAAATGACGCCCTTACAAGAGCTGCAGCTTCTGTTGAGCGCGAGAGGAAATTTCGTCATTCATACCACGAAGCCGGTAGCGCGTGACCGTGTATCCTGAAGAAAAGTGAGACGGAACGATAAAGAAAGGGAGAGAGAGAGAAAGAGAGAGATGGATAAACGTGAAAAAAATAAGCCCGACGAATCGAGACGCGCCTCGCCCATCGATCGATTTACGCCCTGATCGTGACCGGATCAATCTCCTGATAAAACGAGTTAAAAGCACCCACGACCCACGTTTTACATCGGATCGGGACTCATACACTGAGAAACGTAAAACGTATCCTCTCCTTCACCTCTTGCTTCCTCGTCGACCGCGGAGCTTCTTCATTTTATGGGAAAAGCCCCGTTAGGACATCGAACGAGAACGCCGGAAAAAATGAATTATCAAACCATGTACACGAGTTCAGGAAGTCAAAATTTTGCTCGTTATGACTACGAAATGAGGACAAACGAAATGCTTCTTGAACGATTAATTCAAATATTATCGGTGTAACGATCTTTCGGCCTTCCAGAAAAGTAAAAATAAAACGACTTTCTCGACAATCGAGCGGTGCTTCGGTCTCAGGCATTGGACAAATTGTTTCCAAAAAGGCGATAAATCCTCGGTTTTCCGTCCAGGACTATCCGAGCTATTGTTTAAACCTGAAAAAGTTATCAAAACTCGAGCAACAGCATCAGCTCATTACAGCATTTGAAAGTCAATAATCGTCAGAGACGAAAATCGACCATGCAGACCATTTTTTCGATTCCAACTTACTTTTGGATAGAATTTACGTTATTTACAATTACTAATGATCAACTCTACTACGAAATTGACAAAAAAAAAACAACTAATGAAAAACCACTTCGAAAAGACGAAAAGATGAAAAGACATTTCGGTCTCTATAGGACCTATCGATAGAAAGAGAAACTTTGGAACTGTTTCGACTGCTTCGAGCACTTTCCTTAGAGCCTCTCGGATGCTGAAACTTTCGGTGCAAACTGTTCACACGCCATTCTCTCTCGTTTGTGTTCTCTCCGCTGTGAACGTTAACGGCGGATGTAGCGCAGCGACGTAACAAAAAAAGTTAATCGAGATTTCATTACGTATACAACAGGATGGCTCAGTAATCATGAAGAATTTGAAGGAAATAATTGAATTGCGAAAATCCGATTGGAACAGTCCTTGAGATTTTTTTTCCTGGCGATGCAGTGCTGATCTCATCAGATTCAGAGATGAAGGAAACGTGAAGCAAAGACCTGTGAGCTTATCCCTTGGGACACAGGACGTTCTTCAAAGGCACATGAGATTGGTTCTGTTATTTATTAGCAATCAATATCTCGTTAACGCTGCTCCAAAAAGAAAAAATAAAGGCGAGAAAAGACTTTTTCTTTGAACTTTACAACAAAAAATTGTCTTTGAATGCATCGACGACTGTGAAATAAAAAAGAGAGGAGACTAAAGAGGAGGCGTGAAATGCATCGCAAACAAAACGTCTCCCATTACGCGATAAAGCTTTACCGAGTACAGCTCTGCGATTAGTAGAAAAAAAACATTTGTAAACACGCTCGAAATACGTAGATAAAGGTTCACTGGGTGAGCGCATCTTTTCACTTGAATCAGACGCCAAAGATTGAGAAAGTTCGAGAGTTATTCAAACGACATTAAATTAATTCGTTTTTTTTTTACGAAAATCGCTATTTCTAAATGAACTTTGCTGGATTTTACCATTTTTATGATAGTTCGTCAATGAATTGACTTAAATAAAATTATTCTAGCGCGACCATTAAAAGAATGTTGACAAAGTGGCTGAAAATTTTTATTTTTGAGTTTGAAAAAAAAAAAAAAAAAAACAATTGTTGAGACAAAGTGGCTGCAACGCAGTTTCTATTTGGGACTAGAACTTCGCTGGATGCTCATTCGAATCGTAATCGAATCTTTTTCCGAATGACGCACAATTTTTTTCATTAATCGTCGTTTTTTGTTTATCACGAAGCAAACTAGTCGTGGATGAATTCAATGATTTTATACAATTATTTGAAATCAATCGATTTTCACGAGTATGCGAGTTTCAATTGGAATAATATGTTGTTTTTTTTTTCTCGAATCACAACAAAAATGCTTTTGTGTTTACGTTAGTGTAGCAAGGAAATTTGGCTGCACGAAATATTGGTCGAAACGTGGGAAGTCCGTCCTTCGCTCGAACGGCCTTCCGAATTGCGTGAGACACGAAATTAAGGCCGAACACAAAAGTATAATGACAACAGTCGAGACTTGTGCTGCGGTGTTATAATACTACGAACAAATTTTTCTTTTTCTCGTATATATATATATATATATATATATATATATATATATATATATATATATATATATATGAATCGTACAGGAACGAGAAAAAGAGAGAAGCGCCAAGAGCTTGGTGCCATTCGCTTCAAGAATAGTCTCGATGTTTCTTATTTCAGCTCGTTTACATTATTTTTCGAGTAAATTAAAACTCAACGCAGGAATTATGAGGCACGACGCTGCATCATTTTTCCTATTTTATTGTAAAGTATCCGAGATTTTCCAGTTTTCAGTAATCTACTTTTTTCCCATCAAAACATAATCGCTCTGATAACTCAGAAATTCAAGTTCGATTTGTTTCCGTTGCAAACGAAGGCGCACGACGTACTTTTTTTGCTTATTCGTGCGACAAATTTTCCGTCGTAACAAAAGCCACGAATAACGAGCAGAAGTCGAAAGACGACTGAATGAAGATAATTCTTGGGCTGCACGTGTGTGCTCATATTTTTACGTTGAAAATTTGAACAGCATCCAGCACAGAAACTGTAAAAGACTCTCGACGATGGGATAATGAAAGAGGGATTGAAATGCACGTGGGCATCGTGTAATTACACTTGCAAATCGCTTAATCACGAGATGGCACGCGAGTGCAAGTTTGAAAATTGAAATCTATAAATATATACATAGATATAAGAATGCACAGATTTATACTGACACATTTATGCATCTTCTGACTAATGGAAAAAAAAAAACGAATTTTCTCCATTGTTATGGTGTTTTTAATCGTTTCAATTATTCATAAAAATTCATTAGATACTCATTGTTTTTTTTTCTTTTTTCACATACAAGAAACAACAATAGTCGGAACTGCTGATAAAATTATAAAAATATAAAAACTCTATGCTTACGGAGAACGGAGCGAGCGAAAGACGCAACATACTTATAGATGGAATTTCATTCCCACGCGAAAAATAAAAGATCAAAGTATCTGTGGCCACCGCAAACTCATCGAATATACGCGACGCCGATCGAGCACCGAGCGTTGAAACATTTTGGCCGAAGCTACAAGTTATAAGTTTTGTTCGTACGAAAATACAATTGAACACGATTAATCACAAAACATAAAATTAATGGCTTGAAAGTTGTCGAATAGATTGTTGTCAGTGAAAAAATTACGATCACAGTCAACAGAAGCAATTTGCCAAAAATAGTCTGAAGAAGTTCACTAAAACATTGATTTCTTAATTCTGTGATAAAAGTCGAAAAAACGAAAACTAACTTTATGATTTTCAAAGAAAAACGCATGAGTTTTTTAAATTAACATACAACATTCAATGTCTCATAACAATTCTACGAAAAACGATCATAAAAATCATAAATTCGAGGCGTCTTTTCAGTGTAGGTTTTAAAAATCCTAGCCAAACGTCTATGATTTCGAATTATTATCGTGACCAAGCAGAACGCATGGATTTCATTGAAATAATGAAAATTTGCTGCAATGAAATGACTCGTTCCATCTAATCGAATAATCGAGTTAAATATGAGACAACAATGTACAATGGACCTCCATGCAGCTAATTAGAGCCGTGGAATGTCTACGAGACCCAATCAAGAAAAAAGATGGAGATGAACGACGAGAAATTTTCTGTCATACAACACATCCGGCAGGAAACAATAAAACGAGCAGTGCGCCCTCTGAAGATTGCTTGGCGTACAGTCGTGTACAAAAAGTACGAAACGATTGCTTCACGCAATACTATTTTTCGGACCTTTCGAAAGATCAACTAATAATTGTCTTTTTAATTTGATTCGTGTAACAAAGATCGCCCTGTCGAAAAAATACTTTCTCGTATTCGTTCGATACTTTTTCAGGAATGAATCGACCAAAGTGACCGATTTAAACATTATTTTAAAATTTTTTATAGACGAATATTGAAAATCAAAAATGTGAATTCGATCGAAGTATTAGAGAATAATGTCTGGATGGAGCGAATGATGAAAGTCAACTTACAGGAAGTGTCCATCGGGATCGGCGAATTCAAATTCGTCCCAAGAACTTTACAAAATCGAAATAAGAACACCAAACACTAAAAAACACGATTCCATTTTGTCAGATGTACTCATTTTTATAAGACGCCTCCAAGTGCCAAATTTTTCACGATGCGAAAGATAATTCAATGAATGTTCAGCATTCGTACATAGTCATCTCTCCGAATAGATGGTTTTTTCAAAATACGTAAGGAAAATAACTTTACGATTGATGATCAAAACGTTCTCTACTTTTACCACGTATGATCCAAAACTTCACGCAACATCTGCTACGTCGGTACAACTTTCTCGTGAACGGTCAAACAGGCTCGCGTTCCAAAATATAATTCGTCACCTCACCAACCTTCATCCAAAGTGTCTGCCTTCAAAATCATAACAATGTATCGATTCTAATGCACTGGAAGAGACATGTAGACATGCTGCTAATAAAAAAATACCTTCTAGCCACGCGCATAAGGCCTCAAAAAAGCAAAATTTCTTATATGATATGACGACACCTACAGTAAATAAAATAGACCTCCATGGATTGGACAACGAATATAGCTGTATTCCAAAATTTGTTTTCAGCGCTGTGAGTCCTATGCCAAACCACATACTCACAGTACTTCAGCAGGTTTTCAAATGCGGCCCTAATTTCACATAGAATTTTCGAGATTGAAATTCTTCAGCACAGTTTGACCAAAATTACAAAAATTTCAAAATTTTTCTCATTTCAATCGTTTTGTGTCGTTTGTAGAGTATTGTGAGAACAAAATAAACGTTTGTGAGATGAGTTTGTCGCGAAAAAATTAAAAATTAAAATTGACGTGAAGTTAGCCTGCCCATTCTATTTTTTAAACCTTATGAGTCTAATTGTACGAAAATCAATGCAAAATCGTTTTTTTTAATGTTTGTAAGACGCATGTTCTCATGGAAAACAAAAAACAAAATTTGTACAACGATCGTAATTTTTATGTAGCTATGCACAGAAATGAAAATAATAGAGGAAAGGAAGCTAATTTGGGATACAAAATAACCCACTAATTGTTATCCCAAATTAGCTGCCTTTCCTCTAAAAATGATGGAATTATGTACTCACTCTTCGATGTCTTGTTCTCCTCCTCAATAATGTATCGTCTATCTCCTACGTGTGGCAAACCCGTTCGAGAATTTGGCAGCTGAGATCCATTTTCGATGTAGATTGACACCAAATTATTTTCGGTTAAATGAGATTAAATAAATTTTTCACTCGCGACTCGCACCATAATTCAGCATTCAATGTCACAGATTGAAAACTGATGTTATTGTTCACATTTTCAAAATAGTAAACACAGTTAGTATCCACTCCCGTTACAGGACACTCATTGCAGTTAATTAGTTTCCACTCGATTTTTCACAAATCCATGATTTTTAATTCAGACGAGCAGCAGCAGCAGCAACGGCGTCGTTTTTCCAACGTTGAAAACGACAGTTCATCGTAATTGAACATTTAAATCCACTAATTCAAAATCTATATTAACTTTTTATGCTTTCGAGGTAGTAAACGAGTGATTAAGATGTCAAGATTTTTTTTATTTTCGCGTCAACGAACTTGCACGAAATAAAAAAAATCCATTCAATGTTTCTTTGTTCTGCTGACTCGAAAAATGTATTTCTCTTGTGTCAATAAAATATCTTTTAGCAATTGAATAAGGTCGGTGACGAGTGACAGAAAGTGTAATGACAAATTGTGCCACAGTTTCGTGGAAAATCGTGCGTGCTCACGTGGGTGCACGCGTGCACGGGCGCTAGCGTTCTATTGTACTCTAGCAATTGCGATAGTAAAAACTATTCGCAATGCTGTACAATAGCTGCGGTTATACAAGCCTTGCGTGCATTGCGTTGCGTTGCACCGTTTGCAGCATCCGGGTTATATGCATGGACCTTGCCTGCGCGACTTCGATATGCGATACAGAAACTGTATCGCGTTCGGAAACAGCAAACTACAGAGTAGATTTATAGCTTTCGTTCCGTCATTCTTGCCGACAATCCCATGGCTTTACGGCTTGCGTGCGTTTGGTGTTTTGCGTTGCGTTGCGCGACTCGCATGTATGGTTGCATCTTAGCTCCGCTTGCGAACACGCGTGCGTGCGAGCATACGCACGATTTTCGAAACTGTAACACAGCCGTCACTAGACTGTCTGTCACTCAAGACCCTTGCTCACGCTACCATTTATCGTGATACGATCAAATATTCAAAGTAATTCGTTCTCCAATTGAGCACGAAAAATAATATCGTGGGCAAGAGGCTTCCCTACCGGCTTATCGCTTATCACGTTGCGAGAAGAAAACTCATTGACGAAAGAGAAATCATTGAAAATTCATTACGATTGAAAAACGAGATAATCGTGTTTCACGACCCTAATATTCTTTTCATAGCGTTTTCGTGCATGGTTCGTTTTCGAGAAATCACGCATATTTTTAAGCTCTCATTTTCGTGCATTGTTTATTTTTCGAAAAATCGCGCATATTTTCAAGCTCTAATTAACGGAAATCACGATAAAAAAATTATATAAAAATTATAGATTTGGATGATTTTGATGATAAGAAATTTAAAAAATTTATCATGATTTTCCGTTCCTTCATTATCCATCGTTGTATTTTTATTTGGTTTGAACGACAATTCAGACCGATTTAAAGTATTTTATATAAAGATTTTCGTCATTAACTGACGATCAAATAGAATTTCGCCTCTCTTATTCCGCACTCTGTTTTATCAATTTCGTTGCAATCAACGAACGATAATGCGCGGTATTGCACTAGCCGACCGCGCTCTACGCGCGCTACTCGCCGCCCCGCCCCGCGTCCCGCGGGCGACTGAATGAACTAATGAACATAGCGGCCCGCTCGCTCCCTCGTTGCCCCGCGCATGATCCAGTCCTCGCGCCTGCCCCTTCCAGTCGCCCCGGCGTGAACTCTCCCCACCAGCCCCGCTACGGAATGGCTCAGCGGGCCAAGCGCGAGAGCGCGTAAACGTAAACACAGAGTCGAGGCTCTACGAATGTAAACAAACCAAACGAGGTAGGGACACATTCATTCGCCAATATTTAGCGATCACATTTTAGTGCACCGTATGAATGTTCTTTCATTAATATTTTGTAAAATACAACGTTTTATTCTTTCGTTTTACCAACGAATCGGTAGCAAAAAAAAAAAGACCATCAATCGAATTTCATTCATTTTTTTCAATCTAGGAAGATTCGTTCCCAGAAAAGTCCGCACCGGAACTTTTAAAGTGCTCAGAACCTATGCCCGAGTCCCACCATATCGTGGTAGAAAAGTTGAAATGTATTAAATCGAAGATTATGCTCGAAATTTTTTTTCAATCAAATCTTGTGACCTAGAACTAACCAGTTTCACAAAAATCAACATTCGAACGTTGCGTCTAAACAGTAAAACCTGTTTAGTAAAAAAAATTAATTTCGATTAATAAAGAAGAAAATTCATAAAAACTGGCAATCATACTGCGCAAGCGCGGATCAGTCACTTCTGGTTTCTGGTGGCAGATCTAAGAACTAATTCAAAACGCGATTTTCAGGATTCCGACCATAAGCGAGTCATCGTTCTCAACGATTGTCGATAAGCTAGATATATTTCTAAAAATTCTACTTTATCAACGACCGCAAAAAAATTTATTTACATTTGATGAAACTTGGAAATTCCATGCTTGCTGCTCGATGGTGATGCTGTGGGTGAGTAATTTGTTTTTTCAATTGGACCGATCGATCTTTGCAAAAGCAGGTACTTTACCGACGAGGGTTCAACCGGATAAACATATGTTTGATTCCACAATGATTCTACTTAACGATAAAAGAAATGTTCAAGGTTTCTTTTTGACTTATCGATTTCTTATCTCCGCCTGATCAATTGCACGTACGTTTGCTTCGGTGCGACATTTTTTAGGGAATGCCAGAGACAAGAGATGCAAACAATCTTTATGATCATTCTTATCTAAGACAGGTATATTTAACGAAGTCTTTCATAACATGAAATTGCTTTTATATATTTTTTTAGTCTTCATAATTTAAGTCGAAATGACGAACAAAAAATACAGTCGTTTGTACAGTCATTCTCGAATATACTAAATTTGCTCACAAAAGAGCTTCATTATAATGGAATCGGTTGTCTTTTTTTTTTTCGTCATCGCAATTTTGTATACAGTGCGAGATCAAGAGACTCGGTAGCGGCTCAACGACAATTTTCATATAGAGAAAGGATAAAAGAACCAAAAATACTATTCTCATTTGGCTTTCATTAAAATGATACGAATCATCCTGTTCGATTTGACCGGTGAATAAGTAAGTACCACATATAAGAGTGTGACAGGTCTCGCGCTGGCTTTTTTTTTCTTTTAATACTTGGCGTCGAGCCGCTACCGCGTCTCTTGATATCATACAGAGATTCAAGAAAATTCATTTTATTTTGCCCCAAGTATGGGCACCTGTTATATAAAAATGTTAACCACTTTCATTTTACAGGAAAATCAGATATTTTCAAAATACGAGCATCATAATCCAACGTCTCAGTGCTGTGTGTCGTAAAAAATTGACAAGTCTCCTTTCTCTCGTAAAAGTATTATTCGAAATAGTATGTGAATAAATAAAAATAGTAAACTTTATTTCATCTGATATTTTAGCCATAATATCCTTATTTATTCGGCAGTCGAGCCAGAGGTCAGATTACTGCCGTTCAAGACTCTCGAGACAATCAATTCCCCAATGCAGATAAGCAGGAGATTACTCAGGTGATTAAAAAATAAAGAAAAAAAAAAGAAACTAAAGAAAGAAATAAAAAGAAGAATGGTGGTTTCCCTTTTTGTATCTATTCGACCAATTAACTTTTTTATGTTTCTCGATGACGAAGCATGTATATATATATATATATATATATATATATATATAATGAAATCAAAGTATCAAATCGATGTAGTGGGGAAGGAAAAAAAAACTGAATCAGCTTATCCAATACATCGAGAATTTTATGATATTTGTGGAGGCGGCCGATGCTTGCTCACAATCAGTATAAAAACCACCCACGACCGAAAAACGATCAATAACCGACGATTAAAATGATAAGAAGGCTCTATTCGATCAATTTACGAAAATCCCACTGGCATAATATCAAACATACATTCTATATTCCATCCAGCATCTTTTCTATCTGCCAATATATATTGGAGATGAAATATGATGTGATCCTTAAGAATTAATTAGAACTTTGAGAAAGTGCACTTAAGAAGAAAATATATAAATGAAGAAAGGAGAAATGAGCTTTTGTGATATCAATCCTGATTAATACGTGAGAAAAAAGCTCCATAGATAAATGCAGTAATCTGATGTGAAGCGTGAAAATCAATTAGAACTTTCTGAAAGTGCGATTTAGAAAAATAATAAAAAAATAAAATAAATGAATGTGTGATATCAATTCCCCTTAATACGTGAGAGACGGAAGAATTGATAAATGATCCAACGACCGGGTAGTCACGCAATCCATATCTGCTTGGAATCGCAAGAACACCTTGAAATTTTCAACGTTGCACGTTTCATTGTTTATTGAAGGAGAGGTCCGATTATAAAGTGAGATTCGAATGGTTAATCGCGAGTTGTCATGAATTTCGAGCAGTCGACTTAAATTAGCCTCCGGAATTTTTTTTTTTTTATTTCTTCTTCTTCTTCTTTTCAATTCTCATTTCGAATTTCGCCTCATTTTCATTACCGACTACTACGATTCAAATAAACTGCCAGAATGAGGCAAACGGAAAGCGAAATTCCAAATGAAGCAGCTGAAGAATTGAGGTCGGAGAGTCGTTCAATCTGGAAAAGTCTTCTCACCCTCATTGAAGTGACGAATCACGCTCTAATATTTCTCGTCACTGGATACGTCCTGTACCTTGCCGGCAAACAACTCTCAGTGACTAACGTTCATGCGGGCCTGTTGACCGTAGGGGTATGTCTGACTTTACCTCGTTTCTTTTTTACTAACCAAACATCAGTACATATTATAAATTCTGTAGAGAAAGAAAAAAATAGTCAGTGAAAAATAACGACCGTAACGTACATAACGACGTCCTTTTCTATTAATAATCTGCCTTCCTGGGTGAAGTGACTCATAAAAAAACGGTGAACGTAAAGATGATTAGGAAAAAAAAAAAATAAGTTTGTGCAACGGCGTTTTATATTTCTAGAAATGGATATTCTGAAAAATTACAAGAAAAATGCAATCTGCGTTTAAGGTGGTTTATTCTGGTGGTTAAAAACCTGCGTTTAAGTTTCCTCCTTCATGGATTACATTTCGAGCAAATAACGAGCACTGCTCTGTTTGTCTTTCCACAGAGAGAAAGGTTTGCTTTCATTTTTTTTTTTTTTTTTTTTTTTTTTTTTTTTTATAAAAACATCTTGTTTGTCTGGTGAGAAAACGAAATCATGTAAAAACAAATTTTCGTTTACCTTCATTTGAATTCACACGACTATTGTGGAGCTTAATAAATTGTTGCCGCTGCCATTTTTATTGAGTCACGTTTCAACAAATAAAATATTAATATTTTCCCATAACATATGATAAATATCAGTTTAAATATGATGATAAGAATGAATGTGAAATTAAATAACGTTTTGGTTACGATTATATTGAAGTCATTCGCCATCTGCTTTGCGTCTTTGATCGTTCAAGAGCCACGAAGGGAATAAATCAATGGAAAAAAAAAATAATAACAATTAGCATCCGGTCACGAAGAGAAGACAGCAGAATTTTCCTTCAGAATCATTGCACCAATCGGGGTCCATTTCAAATAAAGAAATTAGTGCATTTTTGTTGATAATCTCACGAATTACAATATGCCACATAATTACTGCGATACCACAGTCGTTTTTAATGCTTTATTTTCTTCGCGTATTGACAGTGGAATTGGACGGTCCCGTAAATCAATAAAAAAATAAAAAATGACGTACCGTCAATTGATAGATTAACGAAAGGAATTTGTTTCAATAAAAAATGTCGATGACACGTATTCTATGAAATCACCACCGAAAATGCTTGCAGTACGTGTTGCTGATGTCCGAGGCGATAACTGCACTGTCCGGAGACAGTATTTTGACGAGGAATTTCTCTCGTCGCATCATCAGTCATGTCCACTGGGTACTGCAGTGTTTGGGCGGGGCATTCAGCATCGCCGGTTTCGTCATCATGTACCAGGTCAAGGAGATACACTTCAAGTCGATTCACGCGATCCTTGGTATATCCTCCCTCGTCATTATGCTTGTTCTCAGTTTTTCCGGTATGCCCGTATTATACGCGACGAGTCTACGTAAGATGATACGACCTGTGACTACCAAAATGTGTCACAATTTTCTCGGCATATCTTGTTTCGTACTTGGCATGGTATCGCAATGCTATGCATATCAAAAAAAGTGGATGACGTCGGTTGCTGGAAATGATATTTCAACCCTCTGCACGGTATTCACAGCTCTTATCATTATTTTCTCTCTCCTCGGTCCATTTCGATCTCTTCGACGACAGCTCATGGGAACGTTTAGGTGAATTATTGTATGCAACTTCAACGAAAATCCTACCCTATCCTGTTTGCTTTTTTATTGTAATGATTATTCAAACGATGAAATTTATTATTTTTAGAGATTTTAGTGAAAAAATTGAATGAGCATGACGCAGCGATTATTTTGAGAAAAAAATATCAAGAATTTTGTAATTTTGTGCGAATTTATGTCGAGCGCCATTTTAAACTGGACGATTTATACACGTTTGGTATCGTTTGGAATTACCATACACGCGAATGGTACTCAAGGTAGCGATCATTAAAGACGATTTTTTTTTATCGAAAATTCGTTTATTCGTTCACGCTGATTTACATTAAACGGCACCATCGTATTTCGTTGATTTCTTGATACGACAATTTTTCGATGCAAACCCTTTTATACGTAAACGACACGAATTTCAAAAAGCTCCTCCAAGGTCTCGAATTTTCAAGATATTTTCTCTCGATATATCGAACAATTCTTCTATCCTGGCAATTATCATATCATTCTTCACTGTACCGTACATCCGAATATATATGTCCCTGACGTAATTTAAGTTTTTTCTCAGCTCGAACGAAAGTCAAAAGGAACTCAAAAGAAAGAGTTTGCCATGAGGAGATATCGACAAAGAGGCTTGTAGAATAAAACGCCGGAGATATGAAGGAGAAGAACGAGAGATCTTGAGGTAGATTTTGCATAGATAAAAAATCTATCGGGTGTCCCAATTCATGTTTCCACACTGCAAAAAAAAAAGTTTTTCCTCGAACAAAATCTCGTTTAATTTGTTCATCGAACAAAAAAATTGTTCATCGAACGAAATCCTGTTTAGTTTCATGAAAATGTGGTGAATGAAACTATTTTTTTTTTGTTCGAATGAAAAAAACCATTCAGCATACACATCGAAATTCTGCTTACAATTTTTATGTAATACAGCTTTAATCTGAGAATGAGATCTTTTAGCTACGAGTTGAACAATTGGTACTGTATCGAGGCTTTCCCTGATGAGGTACTAATTGCTGAGAGTGAACGAATCGAGGACTCCCTATGACTGGAAGTACGTCGTTGAGCAGAGGGCATGAGTATCAGCCAACCTCCCATCGTGTACTCAGTAAGGGTGTAGGGATATGGGGGTGAATGGTCGGTGAAGTATGCGTCGCGTCGAGGAGAAGCGCTCAAGTAATCGATCGGGCATTTTTTTAAGTCTCAATTAATAGAAACAGTTGAAAAAATAGAAGAGAAATTCATACGAATAGACGTGGATGATACGTCAGGAGTGATGTGAAATATGGAATTGGAAATGAACAAAAAAAAAGGTGAATAAGAAATATAGAGAAAAAAAAATCGTACGTCGTCGACTCCCACGTCAAACATCGCCGAAACGGTTACGGATGGAGCAAAAATGCAAAGAACCAATTTTGTGAAGCACTTGATTTCCTAGAAAAATGTTGCTGACAGGATCGTTCCATCTTTCAGAGTTTAGACGTGAAAGTGTCTCGGAAAGAGATCTGATTTTTAAGGGTTACTTTAAGCCGCACATTTTCAAGGTCTTATCGATCCGCTTCGAAGATAAAGCCACGGATTACAGAAAAGCGTTTTCACTGGCTTCCTTTTTATTAGGAGTAAAAAAAAAAACGTTTTTTCCTATATTCTCCGTATGCGGGAGTTTAAACAGTGGTAGATAAATGATGTTGAATTATCTTGAAGATATTCCGTGGGTGAATACATTTGTCTGGAAATGTGATAAATAAGTAGGTAAAAAAAGATCGAGTTGCCTTAAAAAAGGAAGAAAGGTCACCTTGGACCGTTAAAAGCTTCCGACACTCGGAGTGTGCACGAAAATTTTTCTCTCGGCAACATTTTCATAGCAGTTTCGTATGAGACGTGTTTTTCTCTGGCAACGTATACACTTCGAAAAATATTTGTATCGAAAGATTAAAATGAGCCACTCTGTATAAGTGAATAGCGAACAGTTTTGTATCTAAACTGATGTGCTCGTGGATATTGATAGCTACGAGTTTTATTTTTCGCATCTCGTTTTCTTCTTATTTTCGATCACGAGGACAAAGAGTGTGGAAAAGAGCAGAAAGAGAAAGAGAAAAAAGGGAAAAAGAGCTTACCTTCGGCAGGGAAAACTTTGCGTGAAGCGATGAGACGACGACCTTTGTACCATGGGAAGTACGACAAAGCTCCTTGGAAATGATTATATACCAACGGTAAAAGTAGAAAGAAGCAGCATTGGCACCGGCGAAAAGGGGGAGAAGACGAAGCAACAACGATGGAAATGGCGTAGAAAAAATACCTCTCTTATTCCCACGTTAAGACGATGCGATCTTCCCCTTCTTGTAATCCCCCATAAATTTTCGGCTTCGCAACGTAGCTCAGTTTTATAAGGTCCTATTATATACATCATATAAGTCCGATTTTATATGAAATAATATATTGAACATAAAGAACGAATTGGAAATTTGAAATTTATTTTTTCTTCAACTACATTTTATATACAGAAAATAAATGACTCGAATATCTGCTAAAACTCTTTTGGTTCATAAAGTTATATTTTGCTTGAGATAGCTCAACAAGTTATATATGAGTTTGAAGCTTCAACGGCTATAAATAGAAACTTAAAGTAAGCTGCGAGAAGCTTATTACTCGTCGAGTTGCCATTTCGTTCTACTATAACACGCTTTATTAAGTAAAGTAAATGACTAAATAAATAATAATGACGGAGCAAAAAAGACAGAAATTTAATAAGACGAAAAGCGTTTGAAACTATACAGAGGGCAATCTGGTGGAAGCTTTTTACTTACTATCATACTCATCCACCAAACTGTATGCGGTGAGAGCAAAATAGCAAGGGTTGCCGTATTCGAATCCGAGAGGGAGCACCAGTCACGTTGCATACGAAGACGAAGCGTGCTGCTCCTAAAGGCTGTGCTAACGTAAGAGCCCGGAGACGAAAGTGGCGCAGAGCAGCAGTAAATATGTAAAGTGGTCCGTTTGTTACGGGAATCTGAGCGTTGTATAGCGATGATTCAAGCAGTCTTGACTTCTCTTACGATTCCGTCGTGGCTTATTTTCATAGGATTTTATACCAGGTAAACGCTTCTGTAGTAACACCGGTTCTTTCGTGTGTCAGTTTGGCCACAACTGTTCCAATCAAATCGATAGTCTTTTCGGTTATGCCCCAGCATCAGGGTATCCAGTGCTCAAAGTGTTCCTCGTAAACTTCTCATGTATTACAAAATACAGTGCAAATACTTTTGTTATACTCAGTCACCAAAGATCAATCAATCGTTATGAGACTCAGTCTGGGAATGGTATGAAGTTTCAAAAAAATAAAATGAAATTCTGAAACTTCAAAGGCAATCTAACAAGGCCCTTTACAAAGATCTTTGGATTCCTCATTTATTTTCTATCATCAATATGCGATGGCCTAGAACCTTCTCATACTGATAACGGTGTCACTGTTAAATGTCATCGAGACCACTAAAGAATGGATGCTGCTGACTTATCATGGCAACTGTCATCAGCGAATGGCCTCCAAAGGTATAACTCCATCATCCATCGTCGTCCAGCATGTCATCATCACTCTTGTCGTTATCTTCTGGCAAGTTGGCAAAAAAAACTTAGCGTCTAGCAAGGGGTCACCGCGACTCGACAACGCTGTCTAGTGTTGTCTGGCTTCGTGAATGGGTGGTGGCACCAACATTCTTGTCGTCACGGAAACGTCACATGCTTCAACAGACATTATGTTCCAGTCAACCGTATCACTGGTCGTCGCTATTCGCTACTGTGAACTCGATCAAACGAACTAAGGGATCGATCCTAAAATGTTTACTTCGTGCGAAGAATAAAGGTCCGCCCACACTTACTTTTTTTACGTAAAAGTTTACGTTACGTTTTGTTTACATCGATCCACTGTGGCATAGTCTGGGATGGCCACGAGCGGAATGGAACACGTGTTAAAAGTATTCAAAATTTCGTATCTGAAGTTATTATATTTTCTGTTGGGTTCTATTGCGTGGGGAAAATTATGATGTTTTCTGATAATTCAAATAATTTACTTTTCAAACAAATGTTGTGACATTGAAACTCACGTTTCCTTAATTCATTTCTTTTCTGGTTAATTTCTCAAACATAACGTGAAATAAAAAAACAAGTTCTTCTGGACAAGTACCAATTTTGAAAATGGTCTACTCAAAAACAATGCGCAACGATTACTGAAACGAGAATGTTCTTATTTTTCGTATTCTTCATTGTGCACGTACCTTAAGAGCCGAGACCCACCACTCGGACTTTATTTGCACTCGACCGGTGAGCAAGTGAAAACGTGTTTTTCCTGAACCGTTTTTCACTAAGCTTCCAAGTAACTGAGTTCATCGGATTACTCGAATGAAGGTTTCGAAAGATACTCGACCCGCGTAGCGTAATTGGTAGAACGACGTTTCCATCAATCTGCAGATTAATCCTAGAGCACCATGCCTGTTTCTCGTCTCATAAAAGTCACCACGGGATTTCGGTCTACCGATTCGTTTCATCTATACAGGAGCTATTTGATCATCGATTCTGTTTGTTGAGTATACAAACCTCTTCCCTGTTAAAATATGTCGATCCATTTGTTCCAAATTGATCGTTTCTTTTTTTACTCATTATCGCTGCAGTTATCACGAGGAAAGCAATTTCATGACAACTTTTAATAACGTCAGACTAAAAATGCAAAAATAAATTTTAAAAAATTTCTATTTTGTAGGAGTTATTGACACTTTGGTAATGGACTGTGGAAATTAGGTAAAATCTAATATCCAATGCACAAATGTATGTGGACCAGAGGCACACAATCAGTCATCGATAATTATGAAATCCAATAGTGAGGAAGATCTCGTGATGCGTATGAATGATGATTTTACCATTCCGGATATTGCTGTTTTGGTAGACATATAGCCCATTATACACATATGTATCTGTATGTGATGTTGTCCTCATAATCGCTTCTCGATAACGTATCCCTCGTATACACACGATTGGACTTTGCAAGCGTAGAATTACTCTGTGAGCGAGGCAAACGTCACGAGCAATTGGTTGGAGCTTGGAAGCTTTGGCAATGAGATGAACGGAGAGAGAAAGAGAGAGAGAGAGAGAGATGAGAGAGGAGGGGAAAGACAGAGAAGGCATTGTTCTGCATGTGGCTAAATACGCAGGCAAACTATTCGGAGGACGCTTTCTCTCGAATTCCACGTTTGAACTGTGAGTTTAATTGCCGCTCAAATTGAGGCCATTCGTCAGTGGATTTTGGAGCGAGTAGATGAGTCGAAAAAAAAATGTGAAAAATGATAAGCCCCATCGGATTTAAGAAAATCGCGGTAATGGGTTGGAAATAGCGATAAATACGCATCAAAAACCATTACTAACGTCAAATATTTCAGAGCTTCGTTATATATTCGAGCGACGAAGTTACTTTCATCAGTACCTATATAACATGACGCGTTTCTAACTGCCATACAAAATATTCAACCCCCGTAATTCTTGTTGACGCTGATGTATGAATAAGTTGATTTTAATTTACGTAAAACCTAAAAGTATATTGCACAACGATTATAATGATTTACAACGAATCCCATAGAAAATCTATTTGCTTCATTGAATATCACTTATCAAATACATTATAAAATTATTTTTTATAATGTACCGATTATCAACGGCCATCAATAGATACCAGCATCCCGGTATAGTTTCGAAGAAAATTTTTGTCCGGATAAAAGCACTTGAAACTTTTCTATTTCAACGTTCATCCTCTTACCTATCACATCCAGGCGATTCGAACCAGTCAAAATCAATAACACACATAATTGAAACGACACAGTGTGATATAAAAATATTCATTGCCCCAAAAACATAATATTCAATCGCAATTGCACGACATCGATCGAACATACGATTTAAAATAAAGCCACATACAATATAAATGCTGTTTCCATAGATTCATTGTCACTTTATTTTCAGGTATTATTATAATTTTTATCATTAAATATACAATGTGTATATATTATATACAGTACTTATTGCTAGAGGATTTTATCTATCGAGCACACGATTAACGGTTTTGGTTGAAAAGGAGATTCGTGCGCGATATAGTTTGAGCGTTAGAAGGATGGTGTGAGGTGAAAAGCTAGTGAACAAAGTGAGATTTCCTTCGTGCTCGAAAAGGGTTGGGAGCGTAATATACAACAATGGATTAACGGTCTATATATAGTAGCTTAAATGAGCGAAAAAGACATCCCTATATACACATACGTGTGTAAATGTGTGCATGTGCGCGCGTCTCTCTGTGTGTGTGTGTGTATGTGTGTTTGGAAAATTCGTCGTTCACCAGAATGGCGGTAACGAACTTTACATAGGTACTAACCGACGGGGCTGTACTCGTGGGGGAAGGGTATAATGCTCACATGGCCTCATTAATCGTCGACGCACCAGGAGAGCTTTATAGATTCACCTCTGCTACCAGAGTATGAGGTTAGATGATCGTTACACACATATATATATTATATGTATCCGATACATATATACAAAAATGACATAAAACAAATAATACGATCTGTTTAATCGCATAAGGTGCGCCGTTTTCTCTCTCAGCACTCGGTATATATCTGCGCTAGGAAGCATCATGAGAGATATTCTCTCTCTCTCTCTCTCTCTCTCTCTCTTGTTCGGTGATGTACTCTCGCATATACATATACTTTTATGCTATATATATACACAATTTGGATGTATACAGGGTTTCTCAGGTCGAATGGTTAATAATACGGAGTTCCAGATTGAATTTTGAATCTTGAAGTTCCTTAGACGTGTGTTCTTCTGATTGAAAGGCCCTCTTGATGGATCGTGAATCATTATGATTGGTATTTACTTGCCTTTTCATCGTCGGTAATATCGTAATGATTGAAAATGGAAGAAAAATTCTTGGAACTAATAGTGGAAAATATTTTTAATTTTATACAAAAAAAAATGAAGTCTTCGACGTATATTTTGGGTTTCGAATGATTTGGTTTTGGAGCGCTTTAAAAATGGAGCTCGTTTTTAAAACTGAATAACCGAAGATATAGGTACTCGATGACTCATATAACGAAGAATTTCAGGGGAATATGTTTATTGAAATTTGTCGATTGAGAAGTTAAGAGTATGCTCGCTGCATCGATGACCGCTCAAGCTTGTACAGCCTGTACATATCGGTTTAGGCTCTCGTAGCGTAGAGGCAGTGCTGGGATCCCGGAAATTCCTCTTTCATTTAGGCCCAGAGGAATGGGCCGAAGTACATATATATCGCCTTTACATAGAGGAATGTACGTGTATGTGGATAACGTTCATTCGTAGAGGTATCCATCGCTCGATCTCCGAGAGTTTAATCAAGCCGTGAATCGCGCGGAAATTCAACCAATTGAATTAATCGGCAGTAGGGTATCAAGCTTTCCTGGCTCGTACATTTGTTCATGTTTGCTTGTCTCTATAAGTATGTGTATATATATGCGTGTGCTTCGTACATTTAGCTTTGTACATGGATTCGCAAATGTGTGCGGCTATCTTCTGCGCTCGAGCTCAACATCAGGTGGCGTACTTTAGGCCCAGAAATCGTTCTCTCCCTTCGTCTCTTCTCTTAACGCAAGATACACAACAGGGAGGATGCCAGAATTGAAACGAGACAAGCGGAAGGTAATGACATATGTGCACGTATGTCTGAATTTGTATAGATGTGTGTGTGTGTGTGTCGTGTGTGCATGTGGATTCGTATATATGTACTCAGTATCACAGTGAAAGGCTATACAAAGTTGGTTCATTCGCCGCTCTCCCAGCTACGAAAGCTTTTACCGCACTTGGGCTCTCCTCACAGAATAATTACGTCCTCTCACTCTACACGAGATTGAGGAGCGAAAAGAGAGAAAGAGATAGAGAGCGAGAGAGAGAAAAGAGGATGAGAGTAAAATTAGTGAGAATTTCAAACGAATTGAGAGCGAGAAGAGCTTCCCACTGGTTTCGATTTCTTCCAATATCATACATATATATATATATGAACCCATTTACACACCCTTTTCTAACTCGATTTGAGGATAAACAGAATCGGAACGTATACTCACACAGTGAACGATTCACGCAGACGAGATTTTCTTTTCAGCCACGACGACCTGCTCGCCCTCTCCTTTCTTTCTCTCTCCCACAATCCTTTTTTTATTCTCATCCACACATATGCTTACATTCGTATAGGATAATCCGCGGATAGTGAAACGATGCACATATGAAAAACGCGAATTTCAATAGCTAAAATCTCATGAGCTTAACACGCGGTAAAAAAAACGGTAAATACGGATTTTGTTCGCACATTTTTCAATAGTATCTTGTTCACCGATCCGTTTCGTAGCTGCGATAATCGTTCGTGTTCTTCAGTCAAATAAATACTAGAAATTCGCCAAGCGAATTATGTGGTTTTCATTCTTTTGTTCTTATAGTTTATTCCGATCGCGGAATAACGACAAGATCTTTCATTAATTAATGAATACATTAATTGATTCAACGAACGAAAATTAGAATCTGGCTCTTCATCGTCATTCCGTAATCCACTACTTTTATGGGCGAAATGAAAATCCAATATTTCGTACACAATCATCTCGATTATTGTTCAACGTTTGATTCGGTATCGTATTTTTTAAGGTGATTCTTCTATAATTTTTTGTAAAAGTGCCGATTCATTATAATCATGAAATTATTATATATACACGACAATCATCACAATGAAACTTTGATTAGCTTTTGGCGTATTAGTCCACACGTCACTCACCCTATATTTTTACACGTATACAATGAACGCATCGTTTTGAGCAATCACTTATTTTCTTTGTAGTACCATTTCAAATTATCCATGATTCATCAATTTTCAGTTGAATTTATACTGACAATGTTCCAATTACTTTTCACACATACTCTCTCGCATTCTTTAAACTTCTTTCTACATCTATGGTATGAAGATATAATCGAGTGGAATGATTTCATGACGATTGAAGTATGAAAGTGAACTTGTATTTTCTTCGAAAAATAGGATTGACGGGGTGAAAAAAAAAAAAGAAAAAATCATTGGATCCCCCGAATAAAAAGTAACGAACCCAGTGAAATTTCTATGCACCAGGACGAGGCCAAAATGTATCCGAAATATTCACCCTTTCGTAGCAATCAATCACACTCGGGGGACAAACTCGACTCAAAAGCTAATAGCAACAAAAAGGCGAAAAAGAATAATGTGAAAAAATAAAAACGGATAAAGTATAGATACAGCCGGAGAGTTCATAGTAGAGGAAACTAGGCAGGAGCCAATATTTGAAAAAGCTCAGATTCATCGGTACTCTGCCAGTGGCTTTATCTTTTTTTCGTATCGCTATCGTTCGTTGCCTCGAAATTTATTGGCTCCGTTCATTGCGTTTACTCTTACAGCATCCATCTGTTTTACAGCTTCTGTCTTTTGCTATCATACAAATGATATGAACGAGAGACGCGCGCATACCTTTTTTTTTTATGACGAACGAAACGCTGATGAGAAGCTGCACTTTCGATGTTTGTGGCGCCCTCATAACGCTTCTTCTCGCAGTGATATAACCCACAAGCGTTTCTCGCCGTATCGCCCGGCCCACCCCCTCTGACCCCTTTACCAAAGCACAATCCCCCTTTTTGTGGCACCAACGTGTCTCCTTTCGACCCCACGTTCCTCCCTCGCGCCCCCCCTCCCTCACTCCCTCAACCCAACGTAACCTCTTCCACTATTTCTCTCGCCGCCACTTTTACCGGATAATTAATTTTTGCTCCTGCGGTGCTTTTAGCCCCTTACACGATCTTGCATCGCGCAACCACCACACGCCAGCATCCTCGTCGTTATAACGCAGCATGGCTACCAATTTAAACACGCTCGATAAAGGCTCTCTCGCACGTATATATTTTCGGATAGATTTCCGAGATTCTATATGGCATTCAACCCTCTTCCGAAAAACGCATACACATCGCGAGCATGTTATTTTTGCCATACCCCATGCATGAAAATAACCGCGTTGTACGAAGTTTCGCTAAAAAAAAACAAAACGTTGATGAAGTCAAATGAAAAAAGTCAATGGGAAGATCTCGTTACATGAAAATCGTTTAATGAGAATCAGGCCTCATAGTTTTTCCATATTTGATATAGAAATCGATTTTTTTTAAATCCTGAGTACGTTGAAGAAAATAATCTGGTTATCATAGCCGAACGCGTTTGCTAACGAAGGAATATTCCGATCAGGAGTCAAGCGAATTGGGTTTAAAAAAAAAGTGATGTAATTTCAGTGATGTTAGCAATTTATTGCGACGATAATTAGTGGGATTGAAAAAAAAAAAAAAAAATACAAAAGTGCTAATGTGGATAAGGAAAAGCAACGATTCGTGATGAAACAGCATCGAAAACAGAAGAGTCGCTAATGAGACACGAGTTAAAACGATCCTAAATAATGAAGCACTCTGTTTCGAGGTTTTTATTCAAAAAATTCGTGTGATTTTACGATCGATGTATCGTGCATAAATTCATCGTTGCAGTAACGAGATATTCAAATGATAAAGTAAACAAAAAGAAACCGAATGTTTGGCTAAACTGTTTTCGTTATTTGACGGATATCAACCGTCCTCTATTTCGTGTCTTCCGACTCTTCCGTACCAAACAAACCAGCGAAATTGGTGATCAATAACGCGTCGAGAGATAACGCTTTTTCGCTCAGTATTTAAAAGTCCACTCATTAACGTAAATTGCTTGTTTTTATTTTACAACTAACAAGTCCAATTAACTCATCGGCCAAATTCTTCAATTGAGAGAAAAACTTGTTTACTATTTGAGATGTTTTTTTTAAGCTGAACCTCGAACGTCAATGGTCGAAATTACAAACGTAAACAACAATTCTTTCCACAGCTTGAAGGAAGAACTGTTGCGTAGAATTTTCGGCTGTTGGCAGAAGAGAATTGTCACAACAATTATCCTATGAAAAATCTTTCTTTTTTAATACTTTCATGTGCACAGTTAGTTCTCGATAAAATAAAAAAACATTTTCGAAAATACAGAAAAAGTGAAATATCACGAAAGCTCTCAAATGATCCAAGAAGTTATTAAAGTACGTTACAGTTCGAAAAATATTGCGCTGCCAATATGACGAAGATTATTCACGCCTGAAAAATGTATATTTTCGAATACAAATAAATGCACGTAAAGAGGAAACGAAAGAAACTGCAACATGAAATCTCTCGTTGTAAATAAAGGGAGGAGGCTTTCATCCTGAAACGGAGTACACGCAACGACACAATGGAGATACGCATCAATAATCATACTCGCGTACGAGTTTGACGAGGTGAAGGAAGTGCAGAGGAATTGTTCAGTGAATAATACGCGAGCGTACGAGCCCCGAACTTACATTAATATTCGTATGATGATATTTATCACTTTCTATCAGGATTCCGAAACGATCTGTGAAGAAAATGAAACCTGTGATATTGAAAATTTTACATATTTTCATATACGTCATGCAAATTTATCTTTTTTTCCCAATGGATCAAGTTTTATTTTTCAAATTTCAACAGGTGAGCGACATTTAAACATTGAAAAGGTGTTTTAATACAAAAATCATGAAAATGTGAATTTAGTGCGCTGTCATAACGAATTACGACCGACCAGATTCGATCGTTTCGCCTACGTCATTTTTTTCTTTCCCAAAACGTTCCGAATCTCCGAAATATAGAATCGGATCATCCTGACAATCGATCAACTATTGACAAACTAAAACGCATTCTGACTTCGAAAATGACGATTCAACGATAACGATTCTCCTAAGAAATAAAACTAGCAAAGATTAACGGAAGTGAAGTTTGAAAAAAAAAAACAAAAGATCGTACCATTTTCATTGAACGTGTAAATACTTGAGAGTCAGACTTGCGCAGGATCAATGAAACTAGAGAGTAAGAGAAACAATATTTTACAAAAGTTTTTTCATGTGCACCAAAATCGTTATTATGTAGTCTTATAATAGTAATTATAGTTCTATACATATAGATAATATATCGCATTAAGACTATTGGTATGCATAAATACAGGGTGAAGAAATAAATACGAACGCTCAGAATATCTTAAAAATCCTAAGTTCTAATGAAAAGTATGATCACACTTCTTGTCCAGATTTATCGAGCTCGAAGACAAGCATTTCGAATAATATTAAAGTGGTCTGTGCATTTATTTCGAAATGATGTCGATAATTATTTATTTTCTGATTAGATGCATATTGAAATGTGGATAAAGAAAGGTTGGAAGAAAGTGAAAAAATTCATTATACAAAATCATAAATAAATAAAACATTTGATAATAATTGATGTCGTCGTAGTTATCGACTCACCCTGTATCTTATATCATTACAGAGCTTTCATGTCGTCGTCGTTACCAAGTAAACGTCCTTACCACACAAATCAGTTAACGGTATCAGCTTCAGTAACTTCCTAACCAATATATTGAATGACAGCCACACACACACACTCTCTCTCTCTCTCTGACACTCACACGCACACTCACACATACACACATAGACGAGAAAATACGTTCACAGGCACCCAGGAACAAGCTCACGCACGAACATAGAAACAGATGAAGAGCAGTTTCTAACATACGCTCGGATGTCCTGTATGCACCAAGTTCCGGATCAGTTTGAGCTCCGACGACGTATTACTCCTTGAGGTTCTCGTAATGGTCGTAGTTTTCGTTTTCGTCGAGATAATGAAGCTCGATAAAGTAATCAGTAATCCAAGGAAGATGGTAATTTTCATTGGATGATCGACAACTCTCGAGGACACCGCATGACTGTGCTGCATCGCGGCTGGATTTTCACCGTCAAATATATGAACGTATGCCCGTCCTGGGAGTGCATTACTCGATTCGCACGTGTAATTACCGGAATGGCGAAACGTAGCTCTGGGTACTTCGAGCCAACTATCACGTCCAATTAAATCCGTACTTACATTAACACCCTGATCAACGTCATAATTGATCATACGCAAGTTGTGATACCAAAAGAGATAGGACGGCGTCTCGGTTGAATTTTTTACGAGGCAGTGAAGCTGTAACGTGCTACCCGGACGTACGAATTTTTCTGTTGATCCAGATATCACAGCTCGAGCTTCTGTAAGCACAAAAAATTTCAAGGGGCTTGGATAACCGTCGAGTAGTATAACAGAGCTAGTGCGGAGAAAACCAGATTCCTCGACTCCGCGGTATAAAAAGAAAATGCGGACAAAAGCATCGTGCCAAGGAAAATGACTTTGGGAGAGCTTCTCATTTCAGTTCATTTTCTTTGTGACAGACATGCAGTTTGTCTTATCTCTTTGTCGAGCTTAACTTTCATAAAAGCATGCAAAGAACGAGGAAAACATTACATATATATTTATATCCGAACTTTTTCTTAGCTCGACTTCTTTTTTCCTAGCTAAAATGTCACATTTGAGCGAAGCCAACTTTGTATCATTACTCGAAGACAACCACTTTTTTCACCCTTTGTGCATCAACTTCAACGTCCCCAGCATATACTTATCGCAATGTTTCAATACGTTGCACATTTCAACCAAAAATCAACCGTTTTTCAGACGTCCTTTATACCTTCTTTATTATTCAAGGCATAACTTCAAACCTGTATAAAGAGCAAAAGACACGTGCCTATATTGAGTGAAAAAAAAAAAATCTGAAATATTTGAAAGGCAATGTTATTTCAGCGTTAACTCTACCAGGAGCGAATAATTAACTTCAGAACTTGGAGGTTTCCTGCGATAAATAAATTCAAAAAAAAAAAAACGAGAACTCGTAACTGACTCAAACATTTATCCACGCTTTTCTTTTCTTTTCTTTTCTTTTTTTCTCCAGTGTATACCAAAGAGAACCAAAAGTGGTTAATTACTTTACAAAACTTTACGATATTTCTCCAACGCAAATATTCCTCGTTGTTTCTGACTTTCGTATATTGCGAAATAAAATATACCCCGTACGTCGTATATATACAAAGTTTCGAAACGCAACGTTCGCGTTTAACTCAACTCGCTTCACGTGTTCGCGAATGACGTTACCATTTTTCGAACAACAATAAACAGGCCTCTTTAGCGGGAGACAAAAAAACTTTTTCACACTCCCCAGCACTGATATCCGATGACAGTCGCCCTCGTTTATGAAACATTAAAAAAAATAATAGTTATAAAAACGTAAATAACGGAAATCCCATCAAATAATCTACCCTGAAAACGAGCTCCTGACAATAGAATTTTCCCTGCCATTGTGTAATGTCGTTGGTGCTACCCCGGCTTGAAATTTACATCGATACGTGCACCAAAAAAAAAAAGAAGAAAAAAAAAAATAACGAGCATGTATCCATAATAAATTTAGTACGTTCATGAAAGACATGTAATACATATAGATGAAGCGTATAGAAAACACATTCACGAACTTGTGGGTCGCGCTATGTGTAGGGTACGATCGTCGATTCAAATCGCGAAACAAGTCGCACAATGGCGACTAATACATACACGAGCTAAAACCTATATATATGTACTACACGTAGATCGCCTACACTTTTATTCTTTCTCTGGCTCTCCTATGCAATATGCACATACTATTGACCACACGTTGCCCATATCGAGAATCGTCCTTTTCTCTGCCTTTTCACCAAGCCGCTGAATTGAGCGAAATATCTCGGATAGTAAAGTTTCTATCAATTTTATCGGACAAAAGTGAAATAGTGAGAGATTTCAAAGTGAAAATTAGTCGGTACAGCGATTTATTCAGATCGTTGCAAAAATTGACATTGTAAATGTAACGAAGATTAAACTTCGTCGATGTCATTCAAAATGTATTGTTGAAAAAAAAATTGCCCGGATATATTTGGATTTTTCGGATGATAATAAACTCGAAAGTAATCTTAACTCGAGCTCTGATTGAACGCAAATATTTACGAGACTAATTGAGAAAAGTGCTGAAAAAATTTTTCACTCTTTTTTTTTTTTTTTACAATGCGAAAATCATTCGTTCATGCAAGAATCTCCTTTATTTTAGATTCTTAAGAAATAAGTTTAGGACATCTTATGCATGGATGACGGTCAAGAGCAAACGTTGCACACGGATTGCCAGGAGTGGTATGCGATGGCATCAAAGAGGGCGAGTGCTCTTTGTAAAAGCTCTGACGCCCGCAGGATCTCTAATACCGAGCTCGTGGCTTTTGGCGAATTTCAAGATAGTACGGTTTACCCGAGCCCCGTCGACAACCTCGGGAGCCTCCAACGTTTCCCTTGGAGCTCTGTCTATAGACATGGCTCTTGTACTTTTAGGAAAATTCAATAGTATCATATATTGCTTGCGACTTTCGTAAAACGAAAGTCGAAGTGGTCCGAATATAGGTGGATTATTTATGAAATTTTTGTTTATTTTCAGTTTGGTTGTTATCAAAAAGATTTTTATTACTGGTTGTGAAAATATTTCGATATCAATAGGCGACTGGAAACAATTCCGATACGTTTGGAGAGAAAACATATCGCTCGTTGTTTGTATACTCGGTCAAATGAAACTTTATTTTTTCAACGTGTATCGATTCCTCGAAATTATTCATCCGAATACATACGATCCTGAGACCAGTTCTAACCTCAAACCAATTGTTTATTATCTCGAAAAAATATAATAATTCTTGCTACGTTAGCGATTTTGACTGAAACGACATCCAATGAAACTCCAATTGACCTAATTACAGCTCGCATTAACGAGTGTCGTACCCCGCTATATCGACATCCAAACATTTACTTCAATCAAACGATTGATTCATTATCAATAGACCGGTGAGTAAACCTGGTACTCCCTTCAGATTCGCAACTAAAATGTCTTTTGTTCCTTCATACGAACTTTGCTACGAAGCACATTGGTGTCATTCTCGAATGGAAATTGAGCTCAGAGCCATGGAAACTATATCCAGATTGGTATACGTGTGAGATCTCGAGCGTGACACGCCAAAGGCGAATTTCGATACACGACCGAGTGCCCGATGCATTTTATACCGTATATATATACTGCGTCTAATATATATATTATACATAGTTCGAGCACCGGCTGTTCTATGTACGTACACGTATAAGAGGAGCAACAGCAGAGAGTGTACACACAGTGGTTTGTTTGGCCACCCATCTCGGCATTGCGGCAACGATCACTGTGGTTCAATGAAATAAGAAAAGGAACAAAAAAAAATAAAAAAAAAGAAGAAAATAACAAAAAAACTTTCAAAGAAAACTGAGAGGGTGAGTCGTTGCTGAAACCTCTATGGACAGCCGAATGGACGGTGACTCTAGTGCGCGTTATACATTTATGTGGCTTTTGAGAAAGACATGATAGAAACAGAAAAAGTATGAGCGAGAAAAACTAAAAAAATTTCATTCAACTAAATTCATTTTGTTGGACGATAATTTAGTGGATCCGATTGTTATTTTGTTGAATAGAAAATGATTCATTTGTTTTCAACTAAATCATGAAACAACGAGAAATTAACGAACCAGATGATTTTGTTCGAAAAACTGGTATTATTTATTTGCTTACGCATACTTTACAGTTGCTTTAATAAATATTTGTTTGAATCTTAATAATCGAAACGACTAAATGGTAGGTAATCGTTCGGATGAATAAACGAATTAGTTCATTTTAATGACATTTTGGTGCAAAAACATGAATTTGTTCAGCTGCACCAGAGTTTCGTTCGTTCGACCATATAGTTTGTTCGAGCTTTTATAAATTATTTTGTTTCGTCTCAGAAATGTTTGTTTCCTGTATCGAACTAAATATTTTGGTCGAGAGAAACGAAATTTGTTTCGCTCAACTCAATTTTTTTTTCCCAGTCCTTGTATGACGTATCACGTTTCTCCGGAATACCGCATCGAATTCAAAGTAACGTTGTATTTTTTTTCTTTTACAACGAACTGATTTCAGATTCAGTTTCACAGAGTAAAAAAAAAGAAACATTAGCCAAAAGAGAACGGTAAATAAAAATGTTTACAGTGGATTCGTGCAACTTCTGGCTATCCCTTTGAGTATCATGAGATGGTGAGCTTTTACTCAAATGTCTGCCCACACAGGAATAAACAGTAACTGTACTGTAATATTTTTTATTCAGGCGATTGAAAAAACAAAAAAAAAGGTTTTTCGACTGTCCAGCAAACAGGATTCAACATTTCTTTGATGCAAAATAAAAATAGACACAAACGAATATCTTCGGATTTATTTTCGGATGAAATTTCATGCTGCGTATGCAGTTCGAGTAAATCTTTTGAAAATCTTGCCACCTATCATCCCCGACGTAGGCGTCAACATGATCGAAAATGGCCTATTTCATCACACGTTTCCAGGAACTGAGAAAACCCGATAACTTATGGAATTTATGGAAAATGTCAGCCTCTCCCGACGAAATATCACTCACTGTAACGACAATTTCATGGTAAACTAAATAATTTTTTCGTTGTTTTTAAGTGAAGAACTCAAACTGCATGATCACCGATGTTTTTGTCATCCAAACGATATTTTAGCCAACATTATTGCGAGGAGTTAATCAAGGGAACTTGAATTCGAAATGACAAATCTATGAGAACTTGCGGAATTCGTTCCTTAAGCCTTTTTAGGGTTTACGCTAGTTTTCAACTTCTGGAAAGTATAAAAATATTTAAAAAATCCGATCGATTTTATATTTGGTAAGGTGCTTATAAAAAGTATATGAAAAAGTTATTTTATTCCAGCATTATGAACAGAACACTTTCAACTTCTGAATAATCCTACATTGAGAGTTCAGCGATCACTCGTTCTTGATGAGTCATCAAAATTCAAAGTCACAAAAACCCTTTTCAACGGATCCTAAATTCGTTGAGAAATAATCTCATTGAGATTGCTACCAGAGAATCTATAATTTTACAAAAATGGAAATACTTTTTCAAAATAAATTTTACGATAAGCTCTCACGTGGAAATACTCATTAGAAAATTCAATGTTGGCAGAGTGATCCTCGATTTTTTTTTAATACTTCAATTGTATTTGTTTCCTTTTGCTGTTTTAATTCTGCGTGAATAAAGTAAAGGTTCTACGGGTGATTTCTATACTTGAAAGATCCATAATGAGGCTGTAAAATATTGAATTTTATGAAATTGTTGCTCCTGGTGATAGAATGAACCGAAGCATATTCCCAAAGATTATTTTTTGTTGCTTCATCCCTCGAAGAATATTCGTACACGCGAGAATAAACAGGAATCCAATATCATTGATTTAATCATTTCATCATTTCGGAGCTCTCAATATTCCAATGAGAATCACTATTTCAGAGTAATCCGGTTGATTCGTCTCGATTTGGTTGGTTGATGGGTTTGCCTCGAAATATACATTCGGTAGACGAGCATGAAAGAGATTCGTTATAACTGATCTCGGCGTATCAACATTTTGCAGCTTTCGAATTGTCATCGATCATCATTTTTTCAGAGTAATTTGGCTAGAAAGCCGTAAACTCGTTTTTCAAATGAGAAAGAAAAAAGAGCAAAAGATAATTCAGTTTCCATATTATTTAATCATTATTAAATGGAACAGGTTCAATTAGAAATAGAAGAGCGTGACATAATCGATGATTTATAGCATTTCAATCTCAATATATTTGAAAGAAAAACGCGAAAGATGCAACCACTGTATCAAAAGTGTCACCGCTACAGTGTTATTTATACCCGATCTATGACGCAAGTTGTAACCCACCCAGTGAAGATAAAAGTTGAATCTTATTGGTGAAAAAGTTCTTCAATTTCCATGCATTACGTCAACATTTTTATTAACATCACACTTGCATTAAAAATCGTATTTTATTGCCAGAGGCACAAGCATAAACATGTATTTATATAGTATTGAGGAGGTTGTTCGCGACTTCAGGGCACGTAGATATTGGAGGACAGTTAAAAAGAAGCTCTCTAAAGAAAAAAAGAAGCGAACACGATAAAATGAGGAATATAACATAAGAGAGTGAGAAAGAAAAAAAAAGACGATCAAGAGGTAGGCCACGGAAAAGAAGTTATAGGTTTGTTGCTGGAAAGAAATATAAAGAAGCAAAACCTAAAAGAGATGAGCTATGAGAATAAGAAGCGACCGATAGAAAATTCGTTCGAGAAATCTTTATAGGATACACGAGATAGAAGAAAGAGAGATGAAGGCAGGCAGGCAGGCAGCAAAAAAAAAAAAAGGAGCGATGTAAGCCAAGCTCACTGGAGAAACGACAAGAGACAGACGATATAGTGAGTCTCGAGAATCGTTTCTCGCTTCAAGCCAAACTTCCTTTATCCCATTTTTCTTCACAGAGTTATCTATCACCCTCTGGTTGGATAGCGCGAGGAAGGCTCTCGCTCGATTCGATCTTCGACCTATATATGTAGGTGCGTTTCACTCGTTAACAATCATAAAGGCGTGCACTCCGTTGACCGCTTCATACGAAAACTACTTTTTCATCTTACCGACATCGAAGTCTAGTTCTGCCATGTATAGACTCGGAATGTATCCCTCTCTCAGACAGCCATAACCAACCATTTTCTACTTCTCTATCTTTCCTTCTCTTTTTCCCTGGGTTAGACGTTCGACTGTACAAAATATGTACACTCCAGTCGTTTTGCAGTTATATCGCCGAAGGAACGGAAGAAGCATGAAAAATATCGTGAGAATATCATGTCGGCGGATAACACACGTGATCCCCGAATCCACCGACATCCTTTACCGATCATTATGAAGTGTTGGAGCTCAAAAATTATAATCCAACTTTATGTCAGTCATAGCCAAGGAGATTATGCCTGTTCTGCGTCGAAATGTTGAAGAAAATTTCGAAGGACTATAGTTAACCCCCTGAAACGTAATCTGACACCGGTGTTCGAATTTTCGAGTGGGATTTCTACTACTTGAAACCTTTTTTCGAGGACTACGACGATTGTAAATCGGCTTTCGAATGTTCAGGACTTTAATAAACATTTAAAAAAAAAAAAACAATTGTGAACTTCTTTATTTTTCACGTAGAGGGAAAAAAAACGAAATTTTAATCCCTAGAAAGGTCTTAAGCGCCAATTGAGTATGACGATGAAGAGACAGAGTTGTTTAAAGCCGTAAATGACGAATCTCCAATAAGAAATAGAGTTTTTATTGATATTCGAATAAAGCATAAAATCTTCATGTTATAAAACAACGATTAGAGACATTGTTATTCTCTATTATTAAGCGTTTTTGTTATTGTAAAATTTTAACGGCACCCCCGGAACTGCTCCGAATTAATTTGAATTTGATTTTGATCCTCTCTGGTGAAAAATTCTCCAAGCGTTTTCAATCCTTCACTTCTTGATTCCCGAAGTTCCTCCCTCATTGTGGATTCTCAACTGTTATACAAGTTCCTACTGTATCCCATTTACAAGAAGGCAGTGAAGACGTGCAAGAAACCGGAGCCGAGCCATTCGGTCCTTATGACGGAGCTGGCACTCCTACGAGGAAGTAAGGGCTCTGAAACATCTAATAACTACCTGCCCAACGATCCGATCCGCCTACGAGGGTGCGGCTGAATTTCTCATCCAATTATCTGACCCCGGTCATCATGGGTTAACTCGAGAGATTTTCGAAACTGAACACGAAACACGTGCTTATTAAAGCTTGCGGTTGGTGCTTTAATAAGTAGTCCATTGAATTATATTGTGTTGGCGAAACAAATAGTAAGTTTTAGAGGCATGTTTTTCATCAGAATTATTCATTCAAAAGGAAAAAAAAATCGATGATTCTAAACCGTGTGATTAGAGGCGCGCGACCCCTTGAAGCGAGTCACTTTCCATATAACTTTGTTATTCACGAACTGATATATTCCGCTAATTCTCTGAGCCCCCGAATGAAAGCTCCGCTGTTAATTACTTCGTGAGAATTATCGAATTGGGCCAAGGCATCGCGTTTTTCAAACTTAATCATTTACCAATTAATGCTCCACTAATTAGCAAGTGACACGAGCTCTAAGCGTTTTCGTATAATCATCAATTGTTCGTTTTTTTTTTCTTTTCTTTTTAAACTGTCGAGCAAGTGTATACGATTTATAACTTTGCCAATGATTTATTAGAAGGAAAGGAACTCTATGACTTTTCGGGCATGGCAACCCATTATTGGGATTATTGCCGAGCCATGTCATCATTCGAAATGGTACGACATACATAAAAGTTGTAAAAAGTATATATATATATATATATATTTAAAAACTTCGCAGTCACGCTATAAACGCCAGGATAATATTAAATTTACAATCTTATTGAAACAAATGAAATGCCATCGAGTCAATTCAGAAGGAATAAATTTAAGCGTCGCAGTTACATTTGACTTTAACGTTCGTTTGCTTAAATTTCGTTTTTCATTCCGTGAATTTCATCAGTAGCCAGGGCGTTGAAAGAGCATAAAAAAAATTCAAGCAGTAAAAAAATAATGCCACTTGGTGGGGATAACCCTATGTACCTATAAATACAGATCGCGCTGTAAGGGGAAAAATATTATAGGAAGCAGGGAAAGGAAGAAAAATACGACTTGTAAGAATACGAAAATTCATCCATTAATAACGCTTACCTACGACCTCGAGAAAGATAAATATACTGGTCGGTGGATGGGTCGACACTTGGCACTCGTACATACCGCCGTCCCTTGACTGAACGTACTTTATCTGAAGGCTCCAATCCTCGCTGTGATGAAAGTGTATCGCCTGGAACCGCTCGTCACTCGCATACGTCGCCAGACCAACGGTCAATAATTGTTTTATGTTCTTTCTCTTTATCCACGATACCTGCAACATATATAATGTTGCACAAGCAGAGCCTTTTTATTCGAAATGATTCAACCAGTTGGTGCCATTAAAAAATTCTCATTTCATTTACACATTAATCGTTATAACAATGATACAATACTCTTTTAGTATTTTTCACGTATTTTTATGTGCATAGTTTTTCACATTTTCTCAATTGCCTCTTCTACTTTTATGTCCTATAAACACGTGTAGAGAATTATTCATCGTCCCCTCTGAAGTGAAAAAAAAAAAAAAAATAAATAAAAAAAAATATCCAAAAATGTAGACTGGATTATGGCCTTATATCATACTTTTTTTTATAACTTAATTTCCACCCACAACCGCGTGCCTCTTTCGAGATTTATATCTCGGGATCCATTTCAACACGAGTTACATTTTTTATAAGGAATATCCTTACCCTACCAATTTCAAATTTCTGCTTTATTTGCATGATCGAAATTCCGAATACATCGAACTTGCTGTCGAAATGGTTAAAATTAGAAAAAAAAAAAAAAAAAGCTCACAACTAATCTTGTAGAGTAGAAAATTTTCAACGAATAAGTTACTGACGGCTTTTCTATGCCTTCGATAGTTTTGATTACTGGAAGAAGATAAAAAAAAAAAGAAATACTTTGAAACTAGTGATTTCAAACTGGACGATAAATCTCTAATGGAAAAATAAAATAAATTTTCTCGAAATGACGATTAAGTCAGTAAACATTTTTCGTATAAAATTCTCTCCGAGTACGCGTTTTTCCCATGTTTCCAGAGGTTCGGAAAACGTGTCAAGTGAAAGGGTGACTCCTTCATCAATTTTCCTCGTTAGTAACTCATCAGAAGAGAATCTTCTAATAAAGAAAAGAGAAAAAAAAACAGCACCGAACTTTCCGGTTGACTGAGGCAACTTCTAAAATGACTTTTATTCGTAGGACACCCTGTACAGAATGACAACAAAATGCAGATCGGTTAATGGTCTCTCCGCAAACATATTTAACCAATTATAAGGGCTGAAGCTTCAAAAACAATCTCTGGCAAGCTGCCACGCCATGAATTGGATTAAATCCGAGTGTACGCACGGTTGGCAAATTTCAACTCCATCACATTCCATATTTCCGCTCAAGTGACGCTTAACTAGGTGCAAATTTTGTTTGCGCTTTCGATCAAATGACTCGACAAATGTTCGTTCTAGGCAGCGGCGATGATGCGTATGAAAGTATCAATAGGTTTGATATTTTTTTAAATCCAAAGAATTTGTAAGTGGCACTGGATCTTGAATCCCCCGAACATCTCAATTTGATGAAGAAAAATATTTTTATCCTGCTCAAAATAAAGGACAAAGGTTTGTTAACGAGAAGGAAATATGAACGCGAATGTCATACCGGAAAAAAACCGCTCTCTCACATGTAAATTATATTGAAACTCGACAAACAACTGAATAAATTTTGATCGTACTATATTCATGCAATAACGAACAGTCCGTTAACAGAATCCATCAAAGTATCATTTTATCATAACGCGAATAATATTGTAACTACTTTTCGAACATGCGCTCAGGGTAAAACAAATATTTTCACATCGTCCATTTCATTGGAACAATAACATACAGCACAATATTCATTTAACGATACAACTGATCGTATTTCATTAGAAATGAGAAACGTTAATTCGACATTTGTTTGTCAAACGACGAGAGTCATGCATCTGGCGATGTTTATTTTAACCGCGCGGATATTCATTTTGATTAAAATAATGAAGGATTCTGTATTTCGCGTATAAATGGTCGGACTGGTTGAACCACGAGAAGGGTGGATAAAATGGCTAGTCAGGTTCCGAGAGGAGAAGGAGTAAGAGAAATTTTATTTGAACAAAATTAGTGATCTGGATTACTGGAAAGAGGTTCCGAAGGTATAAAAGAAGTGTGCTGTTAGGTAGAAATCGCTTGTTCGAAAGACATATAGCATCTCATTGGCCACAGTGAGATCGCGCAGAGATCAGCAAATTCTGGAGACGTTCACGATAGCTTGAACGATTGTTCAATGGCTCCGAAGCTCACACTGACAACTCGGAACGGTTACAATTGAGAAGTGTCTTTTAAAACCGCTTTATTTCCATGTTAACACATTTTTTCGAATCTGCGAAAAAACGTAAAAAAAAAAAGAAACGCCCGAGATTCGAACCCCCATTATTTCATAGATTATAATGCTATTTGGCACGAAATATATAGGGCATGACGTTATTGAGAATTTGAACCCTGGAGCACCCCATATTTCACTTACTCCCGCATATAATACCAGTTTAAAATCACCCTACTATTTTCTTCCTCGCGTAAATACATCTATCCAAGAATAAAAGGACTTTAAATCGCATGAATTTTTCGAGCTTTACTACGAAAGAGAATAAAGCACCGAATATATAATACCAACGAGTTTAATTAATGAAAAATTCGGTTCAAGGACAGACAAATAAAGAGGAGCAAAAAAATCCCTTTCATTTAGGACGAGAGTTCATATACCAGTCATGCGTTGAAGGATTGAGATGAGATTGATGAAAAAATAAGTCTTGTGATATCCAAAGCGAATGAACGTGGCCATTGAAATTTATAAAACTGTAAACCGAATGAAAACCGAATGTTAATAAAAACTCTCGGTATTTTTCTCCGTTTTATCATCAGATACTAAAAGTACGAAAAGTATACGAAGAAAAAAAAGTAGCTCAAGCTCTCGTGTCATTCGACGTTCTGTCTCTTCGACTGATACGAGATGTGCGTGTGTATACGTATGAGGGGAGCGAAGTAAAACGTGTATCTGTAAATTTGATCACTTGTGTGTGCTTTGTATGAGTAAAGTGCAGAAAAAAGAGTACGCAGAAGACGAGAGTCGAGAAGGTTTTTTCAGCGAGAGATATAGCAAATGTGTAGAGAGTACACCGATGGTACAGAGAAGCAGCAGAATTGTCCGAAGAATATACTCGACGTGGAGGACGAAAAGCATGAGGGGATGATTGGGGTTGTGCGAGAGTGAGGTGAGAGGATTTAACGATCGACAGAAGACATCTACGTTCGAGGGAGGGAAAGAGAAAAGAGAGAGAGAGAGTAAGGGAGTGAGAGGAAGGAAACCAACAGCAGGAGAGCATGTGAGAGGTTCGAGAATAGCGCGACGTTGATCACCTCCTGTGTCAAGACCAGAGTGGGTCGAACCCGTTTATGTTTTTTTTTCTCTTTCACTTGATTTTTTTTTTTTCGTTTTTTTTTTTTTTATATATTTTTTTTGTCCGATGGCAACGGATTGGATCGAACGTTTTTACGAAGAAAAGGGACTTTCCGAGTTGTGTTTTTTGACCCTCGGTCATGACATCATTGAGCGGAACATGACGATCGAATGAACAGGCACGATTACTCTTATTTTTACACACCTTTCTCGACGTATACATGCATCCATATGTACGCTTACCCTTTGGGATCGTAAATTATCTGTAGGATTCATTCTCAACGACCTGGATCTCGTGACCTACACACCCTATTTTATTTTATTTTATTTTTTTCTTTTATTTTCATCTCTCTATAGCTTTGTTGCTCTTCAACACCCTTGCTGCTCTCTTCCAATATCGTTCACTGCCCTAAATGGCATCTACACGTGTGTCTCCTATGCATGGCTACATGTGACATTGGATATCCTGTCGAGTTTTTCGGAATATCAAATAAGATATTCCTTGCGGAGGATGAGAAAAAAGCTTCAGCAATTTTGTCAAGTCGGTGTCGGAAAACAGTTGTCGCTTGTTCTATCATCTTTTTTGTTTTTTTTTTTCTCTTTTTTTTTTTTTTCTTTTTTAGCATTTGCATGAAAAGACTTGTTTTTCTCACGAAGAATATACGCCTCGGAGAGCATCCATTTGTATGAAGATCCATGCTTTATGATAGCATGGTAGTCGTTCTGACAAATCGACTTGTCGAACATTTTTTTTCGATTCGTGACCTTTGTAATGCATAAAATGAAACAAAAAAAAATCGGAATGAGATTATAAAGAAAAATTTAATTTAAAATTTATGCGCTTTTTCGAATCAGACCTTATTCGTACCTGTTGAAACATTCGCTGTTTGCGCATATGAAAACGAAATAGATAATGCAAATTTAATGAGTATGCACGAATCGTGAAGCTTTGTTCGACAAAATCCTCTTTGTAGAAACGAGGAAAACGTTCTCATATTCTCATATGTTATCATTTCAATGAAATGAGAGATGAAAAAAAAAAAAGAAAATTAATTAGTGTGAGCATGTCCTGACTCAGGCGCTAGAAGTGCCTCGTTGCAGCGATATTTCTCATCTGACCCGTATTAAAATAATTATTTTGATCCTTTTACACTTTCGTTTCATCAACCAAAATTTCGCTACGAAAATTTCCTAATTTCTCGCGTCGCACAAATATTCCGACGACTGCGAATATCTTTAATGAAAAATTTCGGCTTTATTATTCGGTGATGAAGTAACGATGCTCCGAAATAATTTTCTCCATTTTCTTTTTTTTTTTTTGTTTTCCTTTATCTCGTGCTCCGCATCCTGAATTATCTGTTAATCCTCTTTGAATTACAACGGTCGAAAAGACGATTAAAAGCACAAAGTTCCTTTTGTCTATATATCGAATAAAAAGTCGGCCTAAAACGTTGGCACTTTGAAAAAAAAAGTGAGTGGAGATCCATACTGTTGATTAAAACGTGCTCGCTTCGCTATTGGCTGTCGATGCGAGACCAAAGCCATTTCAGTATTTTAATCCATTCGAAAGAAAATAAAAAGCTTCCATCCCATTGATGAATTTTTATAAATTCCGCACTTGATTGGGATGATTCGCGAATTTCGTTGAAAATTTTATGAATAGACGAGAAAAAAAATATAAAACTTCGCTGAAACGAGAGGAAAAATCTATTTACACTTCGAGCATGAGCGATGTTCCCTTTTATTGGATAGGAGAGAACCGATTTAGCGATGGTGAATGAAAAAAAAAAAAAAAAAAAAGACGAGTAAAAACTACATTAGCTCTCGAATAGCTTTTAGAATTTTTAGGTTGCAACCCCTCCGACCATGCTCATGACGTTATAAGCAAATATTTCAATTAGTACTTTCTCAACTATAAAATAGCTAGGCTGATGGATGAAACATTCGCTGTTTTTGCGTGCATGCCCAACGGCAAATTCGCCTTCACGCTTTACATCGATTTTCAATATTTATCTTTACTCATATGCGTGTAACTCTCGCAGCACCCTTAGTTACGCCTTTTTCTTATGAAGCATCAGTCCATGTGTGTTTCCTGACCGATATAGTTCCAGGCGAAACAAGAGAACGAGAAAAGTAAATAGACCTTGAATATAGAATGTATATGTGGATATGACGTTTCTAAAAGTTAAATTATTCAACGTGTAGCTCCACGAACTGCATGATAGAGAGCCAGAGTTCTGAGGAATTCTGATTGCAAACCACGCTGTGGCTCTCACTTTATAATTTCCCTCTTTCCCTGACACCTTCAGAGCTCTCTCTCCCTCTCTCTCTCTCTCTCACTTTCTCTGTGTCTATCCTGTCTTTTCGATTGACCCAAACTCTCAAATATATCTACATCTTTTAGCTTAAATTACAGATGAAAGTAAAGCTTTCTGGAATAAACACACAAAAACTTATAAACCAAAGTAATATACTCAATTCGTATATAAATATTAATAAATTTAACCATCAACGAGTATCTCAAAGTTGTGTTATACGATCGTGATCACCGAGGGATATAAACATTCTTTGTAATCTGAAAATCCCTTAAATGCAAACTTCATTCACTTGAAAAAAAAAATGAAATTCATATTTAACCCAAAGATAAAATTAACTGAAATTTTCATTCAAATTTATTCAGTTAAACGTCAAGTATTTCGATTGACATTCAACTAGTTTTTTTGCACACTCTCTTAACTACACGTATAAAATATGAATTATAAATATCGTGGAAGAGACTCCCAAAAGATTGGCTCGCACTTTTGTTACAACGTTTTATTTCCGCAGCTTCGATGGAGTCAGTTTCCGAAAATAATACCATTCTCGTGTAAAATAACTCCTGGATTAATAATATCCGGTTTTTGGTAAATAACATCGTTAACGCGCACATATATAGAAGAAAAAATATAAATATATAGTACGAGATCTCGACGAAAATTCGATTTGTAACAGGAATGTAGTTTGTGTGATGAAAATCCATGGTGCATAATGAGGAAGAGGCGATAACCGAGAATATAATACATACGAAATATGCGAGTAAGGATTTTCAACACCCAAGAGATTTTAAGAGAATATAATTAGATGCGATTTATTGGTGAAACGCTCATCTTACGTTTGGAGTATAGCAACAGCGTAACGTTATTCACATTCATATACGATATATTACGTAGCAAGTGTGGATATACTAATATATAAGTACTATACGTATACTAGTACATGATTCTAAGTATATAGAAGCGATACGAAATTCAAGAGAGCACTACAGAGCTACTGTGTATACGAGAGCATCACGAAACGAGATTTCTGTGCTCGATTGCCTCTTGGGAATTAAATGAGACGGTTGGACAGCCGTAGAGAAACGAGCATGTCGACGACGAGAAGACTGCTTCGACGAGAGGATTTCTATGTGTAATGTATATATAGATACAATATATATATATATGTAATAAGAGAGAATACAGATCTGCATACTTATATATTTTATTCTCTCATTGTCGACGTCGTTTGTCAGTGGATTACCGCTCTCTCTGCTCGGCTAATGATTAAAATAATTGCAAGCAGCGTTATCGCGGCAGGAGCATCGGTCATTTTTTTTTCCGTCTTCTCTGCGCCTCATTTCTTATCCTTCTGGTTGAAGGGCTTTTAGTATTTTCCGATATATTTTTCTTGGGTCGCGGGCACTAATCTTCGTGTCTGATCTTTTTTCATGAAGAAACCCGAACACAGAATGGACCAAAGGAGTCGAATGAAATCGCATATACTTTGAAGAGACAAATTTGATCTCTTGTTTGGAAAAATTGATCGTTTGATTGTGCAAGTGCAATGAGAAATTTGATGAATGAATATTTTTCGAGGGAAAAGAAAATTTCGTGTCGGTTTTAAAGTGTCCTTGCTTGGGTCCCAGCAGTGGATCATTCATCATCCTCGGTTTACTTTATACAGATTCTTTTACCTGTGGCTATGTATCGATATACATCATTGGGTTGTTTGGAGCATGATAAAAGAAAATAAAGGGCAGTGCACAGAGTCGTATCGGATAATGGAAGAGGTAAGAGCGAATGAAGCGATAAAGCGAGTGAAAACGTAATTACTACGCGGTTTATGGGCTCGTGCATAGTTGAAATTCTCTTCTCTACCACAGAAAGTACAGTAGGTAAGCGAACACGAGGCGTCAACGATCAAGGAAAATGTTCTCGTGGAGAGGAAGTGTCTCCAACCTTCTCGTCCACCCCATCCTCTCCTCTCCCCCTTTTTTCTCCCTCTTTCTCTCTCTCTCTCTCTCTTCCTCTTATACTCTTATTCTCTTTTACGTTGTACGGAAACCACGATAATACTATACATGAGTATCTGCATAATAATACTTACATTAGAAAGCTCTTGCGAATGTCTCTTTCGTTTTCTCTCACTCTGCATATACACCCATGTATGGGACACTCTATTTCACACACAGTTTTCTCAAACCAAATTCCCAACTATATTCTTTCAATTTCTTCCTTCACTTCTTCATATTCCGGAACTATTGTCCGGTCCATTTCACCTAACAATTTATTGTCATCCTCAAAATTGACTATTATTATTGCAATATTTTGAGGTAAAAGCCGCAGGAAATAAAACCAAAAAAAAACCTAGTTATTGCTGTCTAAAAATACCAAATTCCAAGCACAAATAGCCAACAAACGTTACCGAACACAAATGATATTGAAGGATACTATGTTCTACGATGTTTTGACGATACTAAAAACGATATTTTGTTGAAACCTTGAAATATTTTATCGTTTGAAAAAAAAAAAAACTTTCGTTCGAGTGTAAAGAAGCTTTGTTGTAATATTTGTTGAATTCGTGCAACAAAATATTTCAATATTTCAACAAAATTTCGTTTCCAGTTAGAGAATATTGAGTGACAAGATATTTTAGCGAAGGATTGCTGGACACCAACTGTGATTTTGTTTGTTCGGAATAATACTAGAAAAAAGTTTAGGGCAATAAACATGGTGGATGAAAATCGATGATCGCTGTGACTGGTCGGGATCAAAAGAATCGATCAGTGTCAGTGTTTTCTTCGTGTAACGAACACGTTGACGAATGATCCGAGCGGATGATGCTCATCATCGATTCATCGGTCCCTTTCTCACTGATCCCTTTTCCCTCTTTAGAAAGTAGAGTTGTGGCGCTTCAATTAGCTATTAATTGTCATCGCTTCCCCGTGGTTATGACGTCTTGAATTCGTTGTTGGAAAGTCGAGAATAGGAAAGGACACTAACGAAGAATAATTTTGTGCTAACGCGTCTCGAAAAAAAGGCAAACTTAATTTTAAAAATTGTGCAATTCGATAAGGAATAATAAAATCCTTTAAGTCTAACTTACTTTTTCCAAATTCATTCTAGCAGTTTCGATGATGTTGAGGTTCATTCTATTAAAAATAACGTCAGAAAAGAAGCCATCACGGACAGAGCGCGCTTTTGAATGACCCGGTTGCATTTCATCAGGATAATTTTATTCAGTGATAAAGTCAAGCATTAGACAAGAGAAAAACGATCTCTTGCTCCGATCCTACTCGTCCCAAAGGAGAACAACGTTGTTTCAAAGAATGAAGTAGACTAATTAAAAATAACTCCGTTGACGTATAGATGCTTAATACGTTATGAAATGTTGAAAATTCCTTTGAACGTAATCTTCATTGACGCGACTGAATGCTTTCACGTTGTGATTATTATTTTCTGAGCTTTTTTTTCAGTTCATCATAAAATAGTAGGGGGATTGACCAATCAGGGCAGGACTCGCATCTGGCGGGTCCGGGATCGGAGCGATTATTCGTTACTGGATAAAAATACTGGTCGATTGTTCTGTGAAAACTGGAGCGAATTATTACAAAGAATTTGTAGCTCATTTTCTTTTATTCCAAAAGATTTTTCTTTTGATAAAATAAAAATTGAAAATTCACTGTGTTAGTATCAAGAAAACGTTATAATTAATAAACGAATTTAAAATCGTTTTGTTTTCATTACAAAATTTAAATCGCTCCTTCGACAAAGCGAACGGATGCAACGATATAGGAATAATTTTACATAAAATTCTATGTGCCTACTGCAGAGTTATATTTGTTATTGTACAAAGGGGCGACATGTTTTCGGAACATATTTCGATATGTCGGTGTAAATAAGAATATCATGAATGACAATTCCATTTGTACGTTATTCCCACGTTCACGTGGGTCTAAATTTATAATTCATGATTTTCGTGCCTGAGAAGTACAGAGAGAAACGGAAAAGCAACACAGAGCAAACGGAAAAGAGAGGAGGGAGGGGGGGGGGGGGGGAGGAGGAGAAGAGAGGCTACGTGTATGCATTATTATTGCGTTGACGTTGCTGCTACGTCGGGGATGCATATGCTTGGCGTGTGCACCTGACGTCATACATAAAGTATTTTTTTATTTATCTGCAAAGAGAAAGGGCGAGAGGAAAAAGGAGTCGAGATAGGAAGGTAAAGCATTCAAGTTCTTGTCTGCAAAGGAGCTCCATGGCATATGTATATGCGTGTAACGTATATATAAATGAGTGGGATAGGTTCTCTTGGTTATATTAAAAAAGTTTCGTTAGATGTGAAACTGATTAAAATAATGGAGGTTAAATATAATTCGCTGCAGAGAGAGAGAGAGAGAGAGAGATGAAGATTGGATAAAACTGGGCTAAAGAATATATTTTTTCGAGTTTCTTCAACAGTTTCAATAGTTTTGTTGATACTTTGGTCGATTGATAATCTTCAAAAATATATACATATATTTGTGAAGAATTTCCGAGTCGAGTTTATTGACTTTTTCAAATTCAGTAGAGAATTGCGATTCACCTTTATAATCACGTATTTAAAATGCGATCACGAGGACTGACGATAAGAGCAGGAAGAAGAAGAATAAAAAGAAGAAGAAGAAAAAGTTTTCGGGGAAATAAATCCGTAATAGGGCGATCGAAGTTACACCGGTATTTGGCTCTGGGTGTATTATGTATTCAGGCTGTTTAATGAACCGATGAGGTAAAGTTTATTCAAAACAAACTGCGGGCACAGCTCTCGAACGAGCAGCCTCGATTCGACCTACACTTTTGCAATTGCCTCCCCGATGTTCCACCCTCAATTTATACATAATCGAGCATATATATATATATATAAAAATACATCAGAAAGATATAGATCGAAGGGTCGTAACCCACCAAAGTTAACCACAGAAATAAATGATAAGTACGCCCTTTTTATTGAGACCGTAATAATCATGAGATTTTATAGGGATACATTTAGTCTAGTGACCCGTTATTTTAACACACCAGAGTTTCACGAAACGGCAACGAAATTTGAAAATCTGCAAGCGTATAGAGCCGTTTCCAATGGCGTCGATGGATTAATTAATCATTGTTCGAATTATTCGCCATATCGGAGAGGTTTTGCTGCTGCTGAAATCTCGCTTTTCCAATTCCCACGAAAGTTTCCATCACGTATTCTAAATGCAAATATCCATTCGATAATGCTCACACCATCCCCTCCTAGCGTATATCCCACGTTGAAATGTGAGCATTACTACGAATCGTGAAATAATTATCAATTTTCAAGCCACAGATATTTATTTTCAGACCAATATGAAGAAAAAAAAAACGTCTTATTCATTTCATATGACAATATTTAATCATCGTGGATTCCTGTTTCGTTCTATTCGTTAGCCATTTTTTATCTTCGTTTTCAACTTTACTTTTTTTTTCTGACAGAGTTGGGAAGTTCTCTTTCGCTAAATATAAATAATGATCATGAATACGGGTCTGGGCTCCTTGCTTTGAAGAATCATACGAATTCGATAAATATGAGAATTTTTCTTGTAACCTTCGGTGGAAGTTATGTGACCCTTTCTTTTCATCAAATTAAAAGATTTTATTAAATTCATTTTATTATAAAATTGAAATATTACGTTACAGAGAAAATTTCGATCTCAGAAAGCAATTTTTTATTCGCGTTCAAAACGTTCGACGTCAAAACTTACTATTCAGTGGCAACAATGTTATTATAATCAACGAGAAATTCACATTTATTTTTCTCGAAGCGTCTACGCGGCTGAGGAATTCTACACTCTCATAGCTTATTTCACGAAGGAGTCGGTCTTTTCTGATGTCAGAATATTACAGAATTCTTGAATTTCATAATTATGTGGATGGAAACGGGAATGATCCGGTTGGAAAAATATATATATATATTCGCTTCCTGAAAATCTGCGGAAATTACAAATTTTCATTGCGATCGACCTTGAAGATCGCATCGCTGTCTACTCTTTTCCTGAATAAAAACAAATGATAAAATACTTCAGAAATATTTTGTCAAAAAACTGCATTTTTTATCTTCATTTTTTAATAAAGAATAAAATGGTTCACGATAAATTGAATTTCATGAAAAATGAGATGAAAAACGCGTTTGAAAATTGAAGAATTCGAAAAATCGACAAAAACCTTCTTATTCTTCCAACATTCATCCGGGCTCGAAATCGATCCTGCTCATGAGTTTTAGGGTTCAATCGGTGACCACGATATCTCCAGGGCCATTAGGCCTGGCTCAACTGAAATTCAACACGCATCTTCGGTGGATCGTTTATCAGCAATCGGTAGCAGAATTGGGTCGAAATAATTTTTATTTTTCACTTCAAAACAACTAGAAGATGAACGAAAAAAAAAAAATAAAACAAAAAAAAATTGATAATCAAAGTTAATCATCTCGCAATTTTGTGAAAGAAAAAAACGTATTTTCTGTCTGTTTCTGATACGGTTACTCGGAGCACCGGTACAGATCGAGAATACGTTCGGTTTTTGTAATTCGGACGTATACAACGTTCGGCATGCTGGTTGCCAATGAAAAGTCTATTCCGTGGCTCCGTTTTTTTACTCAATATTACAATACTATGACGAAATTTTGATTACTGCCGGAAGCATGATTTTCTATCGGTGTTTATCCTGCGGGAAGTAATCGATTTCTCAACGATCCTTGCTTCCCTGCACCGGTTCAGAAACACTCTATAAATACGATAAAAAGATTCTTTTCTACAGTCACTAGATTTTTCTTCCATAATTTTGTAGCCGTATTAAAGACTGCAGATAGAAGAAATCGTGCAACAGGAAACGTCAGCCCGAGTGTCGCCGCAGTGCGTGCACGTAACGAAATTTTGCTCGATTTTTGTTGAATATCAAATGGCACATATTCGAGGCAGGCGTTAAAAAAAAAATAGTGTGAGCAACATGTGCTCTAATACACGGGTTACAGCACTCTCTTCCGGCTGCAAATGCGCACTCGTTCTCGTGTCAAGTGCGCCATGAGCCTTGGAGTTGGTCGCTTTTAGCACTCGTAGCATAAATTACTATTTATCGTTTCTCAAAAACGTACACGTGTTTTATAAGAATCCATAAAAACGTGAAAAAAAAATTCCAAAGAACGAGCTTCAGAGGAGTTTCTGAATTATTCGATCCCAAGAATCAGCTCTGAAAACAGCAATTCAGAAAACAATGCGGACCGCCCAGCAAGGAGATAATAATCTCTCCATAGCTCAAGCATACTCCGAAACAATGTTAATTTCTCTTGGATAAAAAAAGTGAGACACAGGCGTACACAGAGAGCTCATATCAAGGGAGCCATCATATTATCAACTTGTTTAGTAAATAGAACTGCATTCCAAAAACTTTATCAACGTTAGCTTCCAAAGCTGAAAATCACGCCAGGCGACTTCAGGATCCGTACAACTTTCAACTAGGTTCTCCAAAACAAGTCTCTTCAATCGAGCCAGAAGTCGTTGATTGCACTCTCGTTAGTACTACGTCACCCGGGGGCGCGCGCGGTAAATGCGTCAAGTATGCGTCGCGTGTGCGACCTTTATACTTAACTGCCAACTAAAAACCGGAAAAAAAAATTTTAATTGAAAATTTTCGTCATTATAAAATAGCGAAACCAGTTTTTGTATACAGAGAACCCTGACGAATGTTCACTAGATTTTTTTTTCCTTTAATTAAACATAAGAGTTTGTTTGGAATGTTCATTTTTTCAGGCACGTTTACTTTTTTTTCAGGCTTATAAAGCAAAATATATTAAAATATTTGACAAACAAAAGTGACCGTTGGAATCGTTGAAGGAATATTTGAACTCCAGAAATCCGGAGACAATTTCAAACTTCGACTGTCGTTGACACTGATGTCGAAATAAAAAAAATGAATAAAAAAATCAGCGATAAACCCTTGACAGCTTGTATGCTTCTTGGTGAAATTTCTAAATCGGTAATATAAATACGATTTTTATGCTCGTTTCCACACTCCGACAGGTCCAGCTATTTCCACATCGAATTTGACTGTGAAATTATCTTTCTGATGACTTTCGGGGGCAGTAAAAAATACGCGCGAATAATATATATATATATATGTAAGAGAATATATATACGGTGGAAAGGACTTACCGTTCCTTCACCGATATCGTGCACGACACATGGAAGAACAGCAGTTGAACCGGACTGTGCAGAGACGAGACTTGAATTTTCCGTGCCGAAAGTCATCGGCAGGGTCGGCGGTAAATCAACGTCGACGGGCTTGGAGCTCTGATCCACTGAATTGACGTTCGCCCGCACCATCTCGGCAGTAACGGCCGTTGGGTAGTCTGCGTTCGATGAGAGAAAGTGAGAGAAATATAGAGAAAGAGAGAGAGCGAGAGAGAGCGAGTCAACGGTCACGACGATGGATAAAACAGCGCACACACGCCCTCTCGGCATCCAAAAAGTGAAGGAGTATGATGGAGAACGAGGGAGATAGAGGAAAAATGGGTAAACTTCTATCGGAAGTCAAAAAAAATCGTTGAAAAAAAGAGTAAAACAAAAAGGTAGAAAAAAAAATGAAACAAAAAAAAGAACAGCGTTAAATCACACAAAAGTCAATAGGCTCCGATCGGTAGGAGCAGCACAGCGTTGCTCCCGCGGCTTTACCCGTACGAAACCCTTCCGAAACGGGGTTATATAACAGCGAATATATATACGAAATACTGTAACGAACGATACAAAAGAATCTCCACACAAATATACGGGAATAGAATCTTTGAATATTTCAGAATTTGAATTTGGCTATTCCGTTGATGCTGGACCAATAAATTTGTTTTTTTTATTTTCTTCTCTTTTTTTATTTTTTTTATTTCTTTTTTCGTTTAAATCGAATTCATTTTTGCTCCGCTGTATCCATATTCACGGTATACAATATTTGTCAGCGAGGAAGTTCATTTCGTGAATAACTAATTTTGTACGCTCATCATCGAAAAAATTGAAGTGCCAAGAGTCAAACGTGAAAAATGTTAAAATACATCAGGATACGGCAGAGAAGCTGTGAAAGGGACTTTGAAAGTCGGTTTGAGAAAAATGGAATTTAACGTAATTACAGTAATTCGATGAAATGATTCAAACGCTTTTGGAAGTCGTATAATTTCTGATAACTCCAAGTAATTCATTAAAGTATCAAATTAATGAACGTTGTACTACTCCACCGAAATGATGAGAAACGTGTGACCGGAATATGAAATTTGGAGCTACAAAGATTAACGTTTCATCCAAGGAACCGAATGAAAAAGAGAGATTTAATTTAACTAAATCCAAAAGCGGATTTAATAACATCCGGCAAAAAGCCTCACGCGCCCATTCACCCGACAGTATCGTCAATGGAAAAGCGAAGTACTATTTTTTTTATTTTTTTTTTTTTTATCAAATAAAAGTGCTTTTCAAAATGAATTTTGCGTGGTACCTATACGCTCTGTTAAATTCGTAACAGGATTTTTGCTCCAATAAATTCGGTAGATAAAAAACAAAATGTCGAGAACAATGTTAGCTCATTCGTGTCGATGTTACGCGAGGCCCTTCGAGTTACATCGATAAGGACCGAAGACAGAATCGCAGCGAGTCGAGAATCATAATCGGAGCAAAAATATTTAACGCTTCGCTCGTTAAATGGCCTACCATTTAATTTTAATAATGAAAATAACTGGCGTGTGACACCTGCTAAAACCATCCGTTTAAATGAAAAGTCGGATAGCCCTTTCGGGGCTTCGAGACCCGGTTCTCTGTCACAATTTTCTTCGCTCTTTGGCCACCCCGACTGAGCTTTTAACCCGTCTACTAGTATAATACGTGTCGCGTGATGCTACGAAAGGGAGAAGTTCTCTCTTCCGACCTTTCTTTTCGAGTGCAAAAGAGACGAAGCAGTTATATGCGTGTCAGCAGCTCGGTGAGGGAGTATTTTTTGTCTTGCGGAGGCTTTTTTTTTCGTTCAACTGTGGCAGAACTTCGCCAGGCAAAGAAATACAGGCTGCATATAAAATACGTGCACGAATATACGGGAGCGTGAAAAAGAGAAAAAAAAATAAAAAAAATGGTACAGAAAGCAACGACGACGCCAAAAAGAATGGAGAGAAGCGACATACATATGTTCTCGTCTTTTATGCACTTTTCTCGCCAACCCACCGACGACCGGTAGACACTCGCGGTATATCCCTGCTACGAATGAAAATAAAATTAGAAACAAAACATTATAAGAACGAACGAAAAATGAAAGGTAATTGGCGGCTTCCAACGCAGCAACGACGAAACAAGAGCTAAGATAACAAAACAGAGTTGACGTTAGAGATACAATGAGAGAAAAGGAAATAAAGAAGAAAAAAAAAACAAAATTCTTTGTGGAACGAGGAAAGAAAAGGGGGATGAAATACAAGGAACGTATAAAAACGAGAATCCCGTTTATATATACGCAACTTATTATATATATATATATATATATAGATATAAAGCGATGAAGTATGATGAAGTAGCGCGGTCTTCTGGGCTTCTTCCCCGATTGGATGGGAGGTAGAAAATATCGACTTACCAGTTTGTACGACGATGTTGAGTAGCAAGGAGAGAACGACAGCGGTCGCCCGATAACCGTGGACGACGATCATGAGCCACTGGTATAGGTTGAAGCTCGTTTGCCAAAGATGTGGCGCCTTGGAGACCATCGTTTTCTTTATTTTTTTTTTCTCGTTCCTCCCTCCCTCCCTCCCTCCCTTGTATCTTCTCTTCTCCGGCTTTTCCTTTATTTTTTTTTTTCACTTCTTCCTTCGGTCACGTTTTCCCTTTCCTCTATTCTCCAAGTCCGCTAAATTTGGCCTTTCTCATAGTCGATACACACACGTGGATATCTCGGCATCCTTTCACCCCCTTCCCTGAAAGCCTCGACCTGGATGACATCATCCATTCAACGTTCAGGACTTCAAAACACCCGGACACCCGAATCTCACTCCGACCAACCCTTTTCCCTTTTTCTATCTCTCTCTCTCATACACCGAGCGAAAATTACTCTTCCTGTGGCCTCCGGCTGATGATACCGTCTCTGACACGAAATATTTCGACCTCCCTTCTCTTTTCCCTCCTCCACCTCCACCTCCTCCTCCTCCTCCTCCCGCAATCCTTTATCCCGTACAGTCTATTTCCAGATTCATCCGGTCCTGTCAGTCCACGCTTTCAATCTTCAATGTGGATACTACTAAATACACGCATATATACATTCTTTTATATATGCTATTCGGTATACACAGCGTGCTTCATTAATAATATTCTCTCCTGAATACGTTTTAACCATATTTTTACATAATACCGGATTTTTTTAATCCCCGGACTAACTAAACTCCCATTCGAATGATTTTCAACAATATTTTCCGAGATAGGTTCGTTCCAATTTATCATTTCGTACTGCAATCGTTGCAAGAAACTTGAGAAGGCAAAATTGTGGTGCGTCTACTGCTACGAAGAAAGACTTCCGACGAGGCACAATAACCCAGGGCTTCTTACTATTCCGCTAAGAAAAACGTTTCGTCTTAATAAACGATCATGGCCCCGCTCATAAAGGATTAGAATAGTTAACTATGATGAGGCTAAATTGTTTTCGACATTTTTTTTTTTTCGAAATTTCATTCGTTTTTCGATACAAAAAAATTGTAACGATAATAAAATTGAAAATAATCGTACCAAGTTTATTCAACTCGAGACATTTGATCGTTAGGTAAGTTGTGCCTGATATAAATATATGCACATTCAATTTACGTATAAATCTAAATAGCTTTAGCACTTCACCTTCAACCATAACGAAATTCAAGATATTCGCGTTGAAGAGATACGGGGAGCAGGGGAGTAGGTGAGTCCATGATTTGTGGTGACGAATATGTGAAGATAAATCTCGCTGTATACATAAGAATATATTTTCCCCTTCGTATATGTACCTACATAGAGATTGGTGCGAATTTGGATCAACATTTGAATTTCGATGTAGCCTATAGCACGCTCCAAATAATTTACTAGGAGAATTTGCGGTTGTTGTTAAAATATTGCGTGTCAAAGCTCACGAATTCTGACGAGTTCTCGAGAATTTTTCAACACGATAATAAGACTTCGAACGAACGAGGCTAAAACGAGATCACGAAAAACATTCCATGAATAGACCTTTCGATCTGGAGTCAAATAAGATATTTCGAAGCAATCGCGGTTCCTGCATCCATCGAGTCGGTGCCACGTTACTGATTCCTCAATTTTCATCCCGATAAAACGTAACTTTACACGAAAAATGCAATATCAATTGTAGCAAAACGAAAAAAGAAATCGAGATAATTTTATTACATCCGAAAACATTTGAATCTCGGAGAGAGTGGAATACGAGACGGATAACTTCAAAACTGCGTATGCAATAACAATAGTTTGACAGAACGTTTGGACAAAGGTCTAGACCGAAAGGAAGATTAAAAGTGAACGAGATTAGTCTGAACTAAACGATATTGCGGTCAAGTTACAAAAACAGCAATTCCACAGTAATATTTACAAAGGAACAAATGTACTTCCGGCTCGTTACAGGCAAACGGTCGACATGGAGGTTATACCTACACGAGGATAGTGACCATGTTTCGAGGTGAGCTCGAAACAAATCTTGGGTCGCATGTTCATACCGTGAAAGTTAATAGAGCTCAAATCCTTAAAAACAAAACAAAAAACCCGAAAATGGTCGAAATTTTCAGTGACTTTTCAACATGGAGTCGAGGGTCGAGCAAGGCGTGTCACGAGCAGTAGAGGAAAAGCTGAAACAACCGAAGAGCGTTACTGGCAAATACTGATATTCCTGGAACTATCCGACTTTATACCAGTCTTTGGATATTGTACAAGTTAGTCTCGCTGGTGCTCCAACTCTCTTCGCCTTACCGGCTATCTGCGTGGGAGTGGGAGTGAGTTTGTGCGTGTATGTGTGCGCGCCTGAACTCTTGTACGTGTGTATAGTTCATCTATTTGTATATCTCTTTATACAACTGGATTTTAGCAGCCCCAATCATCCATACGTACAGAGTACAGAGATATATATATATATATATATATATATAGACAAATACAAATACGAAAAGCACGTAAATGTGCTTCAATGTATTAGCTAGACGAGGAAGTTCCAACGTTCTTGTGGTGATGTACCAGAAGCATTTGTGGCAAGCTACGTCCTTCTCCACCCTCATATTACACCCTCCTCCCCCGACCAAACCATCCCAGTAAGGACGACTGTGCAGAGTCTTCGCCTTTCCCTTGGTCTCTTCCTCCTTCTGCCCTTCTGTACATCCTTCCGCCTTTCTAGCTTCGTCTCTCCGCAACTTTTTTTCTTTAGTCGTTAATATTATGCACCGTCTTTCGGGCAAAGTTCAAGCACCAGGTAGAGAGAACGTGACACTTATATTCTCCCCGAGACACTTGAGTCGACCTCTGTTCCTCTCATGCACACTCATTCTCCTCGTTTCTCCCTAAGTTTCGTATTTTTCTTCTTCGTTTTTCTTTTCTATTTTTTTTTACCTCCTCATGGGCTTTTAATATATATGTATGCATTTTTTTTTCTCACTATTTCATCCCTTCGCTTCTCAGGAACCCTCACGGTTCTTAACTTCGTGTGTCGCTCTTCGTTATACGAAAGACTTTTCCGCCTCGACTGCTCCCGCGAAACACTCGTACGACCACCTAACGCTCTCACACTAATGTACGCCAAATTTCCACAAACATTAGCGATCTTTATCATCTGCCGTGAGCAGGATAAGGGACACCGGATTTATAAGACTTTTTTTTTCAGTACACCTCCGTTTCGTTTATTTATTCGAGCAGAGACAATTATTGCTATAAAACTCAAAGATTCATGCTTATTTTGGGTTTAAAAAGATTTTCAATTTTTTATTATTGCGTCGGATCGCGTTGGCTTTAATATTTAATTCTCGTTCTCGATGTCGCACAAAAGCGTTAGCTAGTTATTGAGAAAGGCACTTCTAATCGCGACTGATTATTCGATAAAATCGAGTCTTGTAACGAAGTAAATCTTTCTGTTAAAAGTATACATGATAAAAGAGTCTGTGTGTAATTAAAAAATTGAGAGTTTTTACGATCCGGAGAGACAAGAGTCCGGAGAAAATGACTGAGAAGGTCGACGGGAAGCGAACGGTCGGAAGTATGAAAATTGAACGATTTAATTACGTCGGATTCTTGCAGAGAGCAGGTTTCAAGACGACCGGAAATATGCATTTTTATGATTCCGGAAAGTATTCGTTTTTTTTTTCCTTCTTTTCTTTCTCTTTTTAATCTTCTTTTTTTCTTTTAGCTACAATTTTCCGAACGTTATACACTTTATTGAAGAATTTCAAGGTTCTCGAATAATAAATGCGAAAGATGGTATAAAATGTCAGAGAACATTAATGCAAACGGTGTAATGCACTAAACGTACAAGAGTAAAGACGAGTTGATATTATTATGACGTACTTGGCGAGAAGACCTCTCGAGTAAAAACGAGTATGAAATATTAAAAAAAAAAAAAAGTAAAATAAAATCAAATAAAAGGTCGTGGAAAATAAAATAAAAAGACAAACCGAAAACGTCGCCTAGTTTCTCTTCCACCAGGAGAGTTGTATGTATGCTCTGGTACACAGCAGAAAATTTTGTTCGTGTCGAGAAAGTGGGAAAAGAGAAATAGACCCAGAGCTAAAAAGAGAAGGAGAGTTAGAGAGGAAAAAGAGCGAGAACAACGAGTAACGCGAGAAGCCCCAGAGGAAATGTGGAAACTGTAGAAGAGTCTTGCAAACTGCCCTCTTTCTCTCTCTCTCTCTCTCTCTACGTTCCTATACCAAACACCGCGACATGTTATAGTTATAATGCAGCCCCTTTACATTTTCTATACATATACATATAGATTGCGACGTTATAGTTCGAACTACATCTCCAGGAACATCATGCTCGAGAACACCTGGGAATTCATCGAGAGAACCTTGCCGATTTACTTTTTATCAATTTATCATGATTCATTTTTTATATATCAGCTTTTCCTTTCGGCATTCTATTTATAAAGATTTATGTCTGTTAAAATAATGCTTCACGATATATTTTGGTACTGCTAAAAACGATCATAAATCCGATGAGAAAAATGATTTTTCTATTGATTTTTACAATCCTTATCATCAATGTATTTTGTCAAAAAGTGATCGAGACCCGAAGGCGTGCCTTTGAATTTCTTGAAAAATCATTACAATTTCAATGGAAAGAATTAAAACTGAATTCTTTTGTGTATTCACATCGTTATTTTCATTTTATTTTTTTTCACTCGTTTTCCCTCTCGTCGTTTCTCACACTGTGCCACTAATTCAAATTCTCCTTCGCTAACTTTAATTACGTAACGAGCAGCCTCGAACGAATGAAATAATACAGATGTCGAAAAAAATGTAATGGTCGCGTGCTCGAGAGAACATCGAACATTGGGAAAAGCTGAAAAAACGACGATTTGATAATTAATGAAACGAGGCGATAAACCGATGTCAATTTTTTTTTTTTCACTTCTCAATCTCTCCGACCTCATAAATCAATTGATGGATGGGGAAATTGTTAAAATTTCAATATTATTCACGGCCGATCTAGCGATCCGAGGTATTCATTCGAGTCGACATGAACCTCCAACAATTTAGCTGTTTTCGAAATTCAACGAATGAGAAAAAAAGAGAAGGAAAGAGGGCAGGATGCGCGGGGAAGGAGGAGGAGGAAACAATGACAACTGACGAATCGAGGACAGAACGTTGACGAAAAATAATTGTATCTGCCTTTTATACGTTTACGAATACGTATACATCGATATTTTGGAACAATGTGACTACCGCAAAATGGGAACAGCTAATTGGACGATTAAGAATTCAATTTTCGGCAGAGTGCACGCGCAAGCTCTCCGAGCTATTGTGTTTTATCAAGGATAGCTTTTTGTAGCTCGTATAATTCTATTATTTTGCCACATTATTGTTATAATTAATATTGCATTGAAACTGTTCTTTAGAATATTTATACGTGTGTTGATGCGTTTTCCTTTTCGACCGAATAATGTGCGTTATCGTGATCAGCATTTATCAAACGAAAGTAGTAGGATCATTGTGCTATTATTTTACCATTGTATCGTGCTCGTACGATTCATGGTATAATGGACAAAAATCAAGAAATTTCAAAGTGTCTTTATTGCTGTTTATTTTCTGCAGTTTACAATGAAATTGTTTGAAACTTTGACCAGTTCATGGGGATCGACGTAATGAAGGCTGTTGAATGGTTTTTCAACACGTTGATTCAGAGCTATACGATTCAAATGATAATTAATCGCATTTCAAATTCCAGTTAAATTACAATTGCCCCGGAGCAAAAAAAAAAAAGAAAAAAAAAAAAAAAAAAAACACGTCACACACTGGACAGTATTTTATGCAAGCGACGTTAAAGTTATTTGCTGTGACTAGTAATTATCTATTTTGCCCGAACGTCAAAGTGAATCAGGAATGTTTCGCGTGCTCTGCATACTATTTCATTTCGTGATAAAAGCCACGAGAATTGGATTCTATGAAGGTGAAAAAAAAAAAAAAAGGAAAAAAAACGTATGATTTGTACGTGACGAATGTTGTGCGAGAGAAAAAGAGGCGAAAGCTTGATCCCTCGCTCCGTGTGCACAGCGGTTCTGAGCTCTTTATTGATAAATATACAAGGTTTTCCAGGTCGAAGCTACGGGAAATCGAGTTTTCGGATGAATTTCCAAGGGAAAACGTCTGCTCTGTATCGCCTCATTTCTTCATGGGACTTTCTAGTCATGAGATATTAATTATTCGAGCTTTGGACAAGTATATTCGCCTTTCATTGGGCGTGTACAGCGTCGAAACTGTACGAAAATAGAGCCAAAGTGCACGAGGCCGATGTTTTAGAGCAGAAAATTTCCTACGAACAAGTCAATGGTAGTCCTTTTATAGCTTGAGTGGCTTAATCCTGAGAGCACATAAAAAAAAAGAGGCTTTTAAAAATGCTCAATTACGGTTACCACTCTCGAAAACCTCGTCGTATTTCAACTTTCTTTCTCGAGACTAAACTACCGAAAGACGAAACGGTGCGCTATTTTTCGTCGAGTATTTCATGCTCTCCGAGACTTTACCTCCTATGCATAAGCGAATTTCGGAAAGTTTTCGTTATCGAAGTACGAATATTCATCGAATTCTCATTAACTCTGATAACGGAATCGAGTTGTTCTGATATCTCGAGCGGTACTAATGTTTCTTCTAGAAATTCGATACGGAAACTTATGAGTTTTAACCTGATCGATATAGACGCATTGAATTCGAGACATATTCTGTAGTCACATACGCGTGTGTACGCTAGAGAGCCGATTTCTAGGCTAAAAATATATCGAGAAAAAGATTCGCGTGTGACTCACACGTGAATGCATCCGAAATGGATATCCATAAAGAATAGATACGGTATGAAACAAAAGGAAGTAAGATATATCGGGGAAGCAAGGATGCAACGAATGAAAAACGTCACGGATTCAGTACGTACGAACGAGGAAATCGAGCCAATAACGTCTGTACCGAATAAATAAATGTATGTCAAATCGAATATCGCGTATTTGCATATTCATGCAATCACGTATAAACGAAACTGCAGATAGTAGTTGTCAATATCTTTCCCTCCCACCTTTTTCTCTCTTTCTCGTTTTTTTTTTTTTTTTTTTTTTTTTTTTCCCATGATTTAACGAGCAAAAGAGCAGAGAAAGAGAAAGAAAAAAAAGACAACAAAAAAAAACCATAAAGAACAGTTAAAAAAAAACGTCGGAGCGTAAGAAAATATTGAGAAGTAAGAAATACCTATGAAAGATAAAAATAAAACAGGCTATTTTGAAGGAAGACATAAAGGCGACGTAAAGAACAATGCATACGAGTGTGCACATACGTGTGCTTAATGCGTTATATCCAGAGCGCGAGGATCATTCTAGATCGTTCCGGCTTTTCCTTGGAAAATAAATGGGCTAAGCTGCTGTTCTCCTTTTCTCTTATATGCGAGATGTGCACTTTCAGCGCTAGACAATTTCGGGATAAATATATTACAGCGAACGAGAACGGTGGTGGTAACATGCACAGGCGCGCTAAAGAAAGGCGAAAAAAAAAGAAGAAGAAGGAGAAAAAACGACAGTGCTACCGAAGGCTTTCGTCGCGTACAGCCCCGAAACGATCGCCAACAAGAGGAATAAGAAGCGGTGAATACGAGATGGAAGAAGAAAGATAGGAGATGAGCGAATATTAAGATCTTGGAGGAGGGGGAAACAGTTGGCGAAGAAACGAACGAAACTCCCTCACCCAGCAACGAGTCTCACACTAACCCCTATCCCTAAACGACGAGGCTTGACTTCGAAAAAGGAACAAAGGGGTCGGAGTGAGTGCGGGAACGATGAACGAAAAGAAAAGACACACAGGAAGCTTACGGATGAGGAAAAAAAAAGTATATTCAACGAGTTGAAAAAAAAAGTATGGGGCAGACAAAAAATAGAATAAAGAAAAAATAAAGAGTCAACGCCCATTATGAGAGATAATGACAGACGGGAGAAAAACGAATGAAAGTAAATTCCAAAATTGTCCATAAGAATTAAGAGAAAGGAAAAGAGCGAGAGAGAAAGAGAGAGAAAGAAAAAAACCGTGAAAGAGAGCTCATTTAAATTTCACAGGCTTTTTCCACGAGTTTCTCAGCAGATCTAAGAGTGTAATAAGGATGATATGAAACGTATTTCGAAGAAGATAAAAATGGGATGGATGAGGCAAAAGAATATTGAACCTTCGGGTTTGCACCGCGATATCCGTTTGAAGAGCCGACACACAGAGATTGAAAGAAGAGAATCAAATAAAGAAAGAGAAAGTCTGGTATGAGAAGGCACGTGATAGAATAAAATTCAGGATATGTACGTGTCTCGTCTATATGAATCGTGGCTGAGCTCCTGTAAATACACATTTCTTATCAGACCATTTTGCCCCTTTCTTTTTCTCTATTTTCACACATCCATGCATCCATAGTAGATAAGAGTTTCTTTAAGCAGGAAACTTGGAGCAAGGGTTTACGTGTCATTAACTATCGGTGTACAGGTGCGGTGGACGGATCATTATAAAGACGAGACTGTTGCTACTGCTGGGTGCGAACTCGATAAAAATATAAAGAGTCGCAGGTGTTGAGACCTTTACGACATGAGCATGACCTGCCAGACACGCAGGTTTTATCTGTGCCTTTCATCCCTTTTACTTTGTGTACGTTGTCTTTTTTTTATATTTTTTTTTATTCATACTCCCAACCATCCTTTTTATCTATTTGTATTTTACATACTCCGGTGATCACCTGGACCCGACGAGTACCCTTGAGTAATATTCATCTGCAAGAGCAGCAGAGCACGACAAATTCATATGTATAACCAAGTGTGTATTTAATTAATATGAAAATAAAGAGTAGAATCAGTAATCCTGTTATTTTTAATATCTTCTATAAATATCCGCTTATTTTTTTTTTTTCAATTATTTTTGTGCGTTAACGTCTCATGCAAATGAGTTTAAAACGTCTGGCTGTAGCTCGCGGGAGCATTAAGGGCTAGGAAAAATATGACGACGAGACTCCAATGTTTGCCAGCGTTTAGTCGACAAAAGGAGAGCTTTGTAGGATTCGTTTTATCCATCGGGCGAGCGCTATGTTTTCTGGAGAAGTTATTTTTCGCACCGAGTCTCATAAGCTCCAAAATATCAGGCGAATATTTGTTTGTTTTGGTTTTAGTTTTGTTTTGTTTTCTTTTCTTCTTTTTTTTTCAGCAGGATTTTATATGCCACACGAAAAAGATATATATATGTCGTTCGAGAGGCTCGTCGAGTGCACCTATGCGGGTCACACTTGGGATAAAAAATATTTTCACCTCGGTTCGCCATCGGTCGCAACATTTTTATGAGAACCCAGGGCACGCCCGGACTCCTCTAAAGCCAGCAGCAGTGCCAATTAATTTCAGCGCTTTGGGAATCAGTGGTTCTCCCGCTGGCTTTTTTTTTTCTTCTTCTTTTTTCTTCTATCTTTTTAGTTGTTGTTTCTCTCTCGAGTACGGTCCCCGATCCGTATATTTTCTGTTTCCCTGCACAATCACTGAAGCGCAATATTGCACACGCCTATATCCGGCGTATCGAACCTCCATACGAATCTGATTTGACATCGAATATCATATAAATGATTGAAAATAGCCTTCGTTCAATACGTAAGCATTTAATTATTTTATCGTTCGACACACTAGAATTTTTCCAGCTCGAGTTCGTGCATCGATGTTAAAAACCGAGCAAAACCTCTTGAATAAACGCTCATCACCAGATTCATTGAAGAATCTCCCCATGAAACCCAAAAGCTTTTTCGTTACATTATTGAAATTGTTGAATTCGCGTCAAGCGCAATATCGCGCACATGAATATTTAATACATCGATAAACACGCGAACGCGGTATCGAATATCACGAAACATTGTTTCGAAAGCGTTTTTCTCACCATTGAATCGAAAAAATAGCTTTTATTGATTCCGTATACTGCTTTCGGAGTACATGTAACGAAGCGCAACGATCCCGAACGATAAAAATATTAAAAAAATAACAAAAACAAAAACATTGTTAATTGAACTCGAGAAGCGAAAGAGAATAAACGCTTTGTATGAGGCTACATAAAAATACATCATTTTTTTTGCTCCAAACGTGTGTTCTTTATTAGACTCCACAATGGATACAAAAATGGTGAATTTGTTGTTCAATCAGGAGCGAAAGATATTTGAAAAAAAACCATTTGCCCCGGGTGATATTTTTTATTTATAAAGAATGTAAACGTTCGTTCAACTTTCGCAATTATTTCACGTATAGCCGGAGTCGAGTGAATTAATCGAAAAGAAAAAGTCATAAAAAAAAAAAAAAAAACATCGCTCGTCTCTCCATTTGTTCATATGAACAGGAAAAATTGATGGGGCTCGGGAGAGACCCTAGAGATTAATAATTTTTTAGTGAGTGGAGAATATTATTTATATGAACTTTTTATATAGATATATCACGGCTAATATATACACAGAACTGATGTATTGTATTAGCCAGCCAATCATCGGTGACAGGTCGAGCGAATCAATGAACTTTCTCCCCAAGGGACGTAGGATGATCCTCCCACATCGTTCTACACACTTATACGTATACACGCGTCTATATAAATACATATAGCGAATGTATATGAAAGTATATAGACATATTCGTTATGGATGGTACAGAGAATCGACGGTACACCGCAAATCCTCTGCCACACCGATGATTAAGGTCGACGTTCCAGTCGTTGATCGTGTATATACGCGGCAATTTACAGAGAGACTAACGATATAACCATTTTTTTTTTTCACAGTAAAACTATCTATTTTTATATCTTTTTTTTCCATTTTTTTATCATCGCTGAAACTTTTTATCTTTTAATGAGAAAAGAAGGCTGAAGATAAAAAAAAAACTGTCGACAATCATGCATGAACGAATAAAGTTCCGTATTCGCTCTATTTTTACGAGAGAGGATATCATTGGATCGAATTGAAAAAATGAAAGTTAAAAAATCTGTATTCGTTGAATGAAATAACGGGGATTTGTATCAAACGCGAAAGTGACGAATAACGGCTTTCGTTTATCTGTAACAGTGTGTGTAATTGACGAATCAGTGACGCAATCTCTTTTAGATTAGTTACTTTTGATATCGAACGGTTATACAATTCGTATTTATAATTTAATAGCACCGATAACTTTAACGCACGTATACGACTAATAAAATTGTCCTCGTCCCATATACCAGCAGCAATTTTGTATCTCAAGTTGCTTTTACGATAGACATATACAGGAGAGAATATAATGTGTCTCTGAGAGAGTGATAGAGAGAGAAAGAGAGAGAGAGAGAGCTTCCATCCCTGTCTACCCCGTTACCTGGTAATCATTTGCCCGGGTGAGCCTGCCACCTCCCAATTACAGGTAGCATCCTGACTGGACTTGGAAAGTCCCGAGGAATTTAGGAGAATAACGTAGCAGCATTGTGTATTCCGGCGGCAAATTTACAGAATGTCTTTATCTCGATATAATTATTTTCTTTTATCCTGCTGGCGTCGGATTTTTGAATGAAAGATTTGTTGAAAGAGCGAAGAATAAAACATTATCAACACCGGTCGGTCACGATCGTTTTTTTTTTTTTTTTTTTTTTTTTTCGTTCTCTTCTTCGGCTTTTAGGCACCAGATTATTTAGGTGAAAACTACACAAAGGTAAGAGTTTGAAGAGTCTTATAAACGAGGACGAAGGTCCGACGCAATGTATTCGAAACAAGGCTGGGTCGAGATCGGTCCGTAAACACGATGAATGTTAAATGGATACCGCGAGAGTATGTGTGGGTGCGTGGGAGAAAGACAAAAAAGGGGGCGCGAGATATGATACACTCGGAGTAAAACACTGTGGAGTGGAACGCGAGTCGACGATTCCGCGCCGTGAAATGCACTGGTCGCTGCTCCAGCCCCTTACTGCCCTTACGGCGTTATATCGAAAGAGGGGTGCGAACGCCGAAGCGCGCCGACAGAGACAACCAGCACCAGATAGGGAGTTGGGTGGTGGCGCTGATAGTGGTGGTGCTCGTGGTACTGGTGGTGGTCCTCGTTGCGTGATGGTGGAATGTAGGTGAGGGTTAGAATCGCCGAGGAAAGGGGATGAAAAGTAACGGATGGGTGAAAAAGCAGTAGACGCAAGGCCGCGCATCCCAGAATACGGAGTCAGTGGCAAAGGGTTGTGGCCAACTACCAGATCGAGATTCGTTTGTCTATGCTTTGCTCCAGCACGGCATTGGCTTCATACACATACATACACGCTAACTACGGACAATCCAATGATACGGAACAAAGCTATTATTTACAATCAAATATTTAAAACAGTTTGTCTTGTTATTACGCCTGATTACTTAATACCGACAGGACTAATTGTTCATTACGAATTTCCCTTGTGGGATGATAATATGGGGATAAAAAAATAGTTCAATTGTCAGCTCATCGCGACACCTGTTCCATCAATAAACATTGACATTATCGACTGTTTCAACAAACGAGATAATTACATCGAAACTTAATGCTTTGGTGGGTGTTCAGGAATGAAGACATTGAACCGAAACATCGTTACCGCGCAGCTTGGCTTTGGTCGAAAGAAAAATGAACTTTTGAGACTCGGAGCTTTTGGTGCACCCGGGGCACTTTGAGATCAGCTTCCAAATTACAAGTACGGATGTGTGCTTGAATTAGTTCACTGATTTCCTACCCTTGCTAGCGCATCAGCCACTCCGTCAGGGGAGCTTCTCGCTGTTCACGGACCTTTGCAATGGAGTTTCAGAAACAGAATAGAGCTCCGCTACTCTTTTAGCTCATTTTTTATCTCTCCCTTCGCTTTTACAATCGCGACCACTTCATTTATGTACGAATAAGCTCATCTTCGTTGCTTCAACCATAACAAAAGTCTCTGATGAAGCGTAGAGACCGAAAATTAACAGATGAATTCTGATTCAACGTAGAAGTCTCATGCATGGAATCCCAAATAGAAAACTAGACGAGGATAGAAAATGAAAAACATACGCGAAAATCGATCAAGGAACAAGAATCATTTCTCACAACGAAAGTTGTGACAACGTAAGTCATCGCATCATAAAATCATGTCAGAAATCCATCGCAAAGTCGTTGTAAGAGGCTTGAAGGCTTGCATGAAATACTGAACAGTTTGGAATTATCAACAAGGTTCCAAATTACCACTCCTTCATCTACGTAGCCAAGCTTGGCATGCTTAATACCAGGACGCTGACCATGTTTACCTCTCCATGGAAGCCTTAGGCGAAGACCGAGAGAGTTTAGTCGTACGTTTGATGGCCAACTTCTCTCGAGCTTTTGCCAGCTTGAACTGGGTAAAGAGTCGTTGTGACCCCCGTGGAGATGCTCATAAGGACAGAAATGAAAAATTGACGAAAGGGAATTTCTACATGATCCGAGAACTGGAGCTTTGCATCTCAGTAAATAAATCCCACTTTCGAGTAGCTCTCGTAGCTCTATCGGGATAGCTTTTCTCTAGTTTACTGTTCCGGTCTTCGGATCCAATACAGAAACGAGGAATACTAAGAAAGTAAGGAAACGCCCCCAGTTGATGGTGAAACTTAAGGAATTAGAGGAGAGCCAATCAGGCGATCATTGAATGAACCAACTGATTTGAATCGATCGCAACACGAACCGAGTGTCTTTCGAAAAGTTATTAAACTTCCATCAAGGTCCTGTTTTATTTTCAGAAGTCAATTCAACAGTTTCATTCGACTAAGAAAACTACGCGTTACTTCGTTAACGGAGCTATGTACAAGTTGATGGAATCTTCTTCTTCAAATTATGTAATGTTTCCTATAAATTTCGATTCAGCATTGCCAGGATTGAAAATTAATATCCTAGCATTACAATTCGTCCTATTAGGCTTCCTTTTCATCTGTCAATCTCAACGATTCATTCAAAATGTATAAAGAGTATCGATTACTATTGGAAAAGTTGTACTCTTTGGTTCCAATCAAATGGTCATTCAATAATTCACAAATCATCGTTAAATAACTGGTCTCGATTCTGCAACTAATAATTTCTCTGTTCATTACAATCGCACAATAAAAATCGATAGGAATTATCGAGAACGTGTAATTGAAACTGTAATCCTTAAAATTGATTATGAATTCACTTTATAATATTGAAAACTAATGATGGAACTAATAAACTATTGATGAAAATAATTTTCAAGCATCGCAAGCTTCCAGTTGTATATTACTTAGTTGCTGAAAATCTATTGTGGACTTGATAAAACGCTCGTTTCGATGATGAAGTTGCGAAGTATTTCTTCATCGTTTACCAGTTAAATACCGGAGAAGCTGTGAAACATTAATAATCGCTATTATCATGGTTCATGGCTTTTTCGAAATTTATATACTGTTGTAAAAGATCGATAACATACTACGCAATCTCTTCGTAAGTTGATTGATCAGTCTATCGAGACTGAGATGTTAAACACATCGATTGACGTGAAAGTTGCCTGCCATTCATTTCTGAGAAACTTGCAAAACTCTCCGACTCCGTGTAATATGAAATTCAGGTGGAAAATCACGAAATTCGTTTGCCTCAGCTACGATGAAACTTGATTCCCCAGTGTTGGGAATATCGTAATCGGTCTTGTATAATATTAGCAGAGTATTCCACAAAGACTATTTGTTTGATTTAATGTAAATTGAACCGTTGGAAACAACGAAAATTAGCCTGCAATGCCAAAATATTTGTAACACTTAATTGTGTAGTTACTAGCTGTGTGCGTGCAGACTTCGCCTCGAACAATATATCGTAATGTTCCATGGCCTGTCTTTTTGCTATTTTCTTTCTATTAGAAATGGGTTGATAAATAATGTAAAAACGCAGTGGATTAACTTTGTTCTTTTATTCTAATGCATAAGGAAGGATCGTCATTACAGTATAAAGATCTCTGAGAGACTGAAATGTTAGGACAAAACCATACAGGGTATAGCGTCGCCAAATTATAAAGAACTCTGTTCAATGAAATGTTCAATTACCGATGAGTTTTTGAATTTGGAGATAGAACGAAATCGTTCAACTTTTTCTTTCTTTTTTTTTTCATTTCGGTAAAAATGAAAATATCGAAATTTCTTAAAATCACAAACACAATTTGAATCATGATCTTCAATCTCGTGAAAGAATCATCGTAATCGGTTCGATGGCTTATTTCATTGAAGAACGGACAAAAATTTTTTAGCGAACAGATTTATGTACAGAGAGAAGAGAAGAGACATCAAAATAACAGAATTCAATTTTTCAGACGATCATTGAAAAAAATAGCCAAGAAAATGCCTGAAATCGTGATATTTGAAATTTTTCTCCAGCAAATTTGAAAGTAAACGAAAAATAATCGGTGCTTCCGGTTGAAAGTGCCTGGAACAGAAGAATTTCAAGCTTCGTGCCAATTCACCTTAAACGGGCATAGAATTTTTTTCTATTTGGAATACGACCTCTCGTCTGTGCTCGTTCGATTTTATTCGAAAAGACTGAGAGAGACCAAGATTTTATTGTCCTTTGTAAATTCACGTGCAAAAAGATGTGAAATATATAAATGTTCTATGAATTTTCGAAAAAAAAAAAAAAAAAGAAAAGAAAACCTGTTTGTGCTACAATAAATTGCAGTCTTATATAGACCGTCGTTCTTACGTTCGTACATCCGTGTGTACAGCACGAATGAGCTCGTTACCCTTGTTGGCGCCAGCAAATCGTGCATGCATGAGTCTATAGATTCATAAATATGTTTGCACGATCACATGAGTGTTTATGTATTCAGGGAAATGTGATAATTTGGCCTCCATACTTTGTTTACCGTATCACTATCAATAGTGGACAACTAATCTGGTTCGAAGAGGCAATTGAATCCCGAAATGAAATAAGCCAGGATAGCTCGACAAATTGACCAAGTAAAACATGCCCAACGCAAACAATTTTCAGCTTCGATGATCTGGGATTTTTGGATATCAAACACTGCAATAATTCCGAGTCAGTAGATTAGATTTTTACCTGTTGTGACGCATCGATCACTCGAACAGCAATATTTTTAGCCGGCACGAACCTACGGAACGTAATTTCTAGGGATGAAAATCAAGTTTTAATGCTGTTCCATGTCGAATGTTTTTCTTCTGTATACATTTACGTTGTTCATCATTCGAATGCTAATTCAAGCTGCTCTTTTAAACTTGAGCTTTGATGACGGACAGAAACATAGTTGAAACGAGACGAATGGGATTCCAAAGCGGAAGTAGACAAGGTTGTAAAATAATGAACATCCCGGACAAAGTTATAAGTGACTTCAAACTTTTACGTAATACTCTATAGAATATGTTGGTAAATTACTGTCGACCCCAACAATAGCAGGATTCAGCTTTCGAATGACACACTGCTGGATCAAGAGTTGGGCTAGTCGCTCGTATATATATATCTCACAAACCCGGAAGAAAATGAAGAAAAACACTTCTCCTTAAAGTTCTATTGTTTAGGTTCGTTCCAGCTAATTTGGTGGACACAACAAATGTTTGACGATAGCGTCTACTCTGAGGATTAACTGAAACAACCGAGAGCACGCATTCGACCGGTCGTTGGTCACGTTATCAAACTTTTTTTTTTATACTTCCATTCGAAGCGATAACTGATACTCAAAAAATTTTCAATGGGCATAAGCTTTTTGATTTTATTTCATCTTTTTCAAATGTATTATTCTATACGATCGAAGAGTTGAACATTTTTATCAGACATTTACTGCGATATATTTTACTGAAACGAAAACACTCGAGTTTCTATTCATCGAATATCGAATAAAACACTGAATGTACCTGTGAACAAATCGCTCATCGAAAAACCAACGTTTGAGGCTGTTTGTTGTTCGGAATCGTATTTTCCAAAATTATTTTGAGCATAGAATCGATGTAAAACTTGACGAATTTTCGATTTTAATGAAAAATATAATTTTCATAATTGAATCAGAATATTTCGATAACCAGTTTGCCGGCTGAGTTGAAATTTGCCATAAATCTACGGTAAGTCGTTATTCAGCAATTGGTACCAGAAATTAGTTCGAACGATCGTTACTTTTTTCTCTAAAACCAGTAGAAGAAGAAAAAACATAGAGAAACATCGATAAATTCATAATTTTGTAGAAAAGCGTGTTTTCTAACTGATTCTGGTACAGTAGCTCACAGCATCGATACAGATGAATACGTTTGGTGTTTAAGTCTTAGCACCTAGATTTTTTAGGAGCGATAGCCAGAGCCCGCCTTCCATTCATGAGAGGCGAATTTGAGTTTCAAATTTCGACTGTTCCTATAAAGATCCAGCGGTATACACACACGCAGAGCTAGTATCATCTCATTCATCATGAGATGAAATTTGTTCATTGCTCTCAAAAACTATAAAGATTTTCTAAAGAATCAATAAACACGTGAACAAAATCAAACAGTTGAAAGGAATATTTTTTTGATGCCCCTTGAAACATCTGATGGACACGTGATGACCAAATGATGGTACCCTACACCTTTTTACCCCTTGCGATATTTTTGGGAAAAATCCGAAGGGGCGGCTGTCATAAAAAAGGGCCCTCGCGTGGGCTCGGGCCTCCGGAGTAAAGAAGGACGATCGGAGATCGTCAGTCTTGGAAGTCTAGCCTCACCGGACAAACCCTCGGGATTTCCTAACTTTCTTTCTGATTAGAATCTATAATTGTTTGTCTCGAGTCATGCCAATCTATGTTATTAAATAAGTCAATAGAAGAGTTTTGCTATTTTTGTGAACTACATATATTTGCTCTACTACGAATAAATATTTTTCTACACAGTTTTATTTTGTATCAAAAATCACCTCCAATAATAGCGATATAAAAATATATTCAAAATTCTCGTCGAACATAAATTAGCCTCATCGCTCAAACGAATCGGAAAGTGTGAGAAATACCAGGCGAAATTCTAAATTACCTCTCCTCTGCTCTCTTCATATCCGCAAACATACAATATCCATTTTAGATTTTGCATGCATGAGATAATATGTGTGGTGAGGAAGAGATGACAAGTGGGCTTGTCGCCCCATTTCCGCGACTCTTTTTATCATCTCTCATGCCGTAACACACTAACACGATCACAGACATAGGCGTCAGGCTGAAATCAAGATTTACGGTAGAACGGCGCAAGGCGATTCAAATTTCGTAGTAACATGATATACACCGTGCGACGACACACTTAAGGATCACCCAAGAGACACACCGTCCTCGGTTTTATGATGTATAATAGAAACGCGTGCCTCCCCGCTGCTTTATCCAAGCTCGAGAGCTCGCAACAACGAGAACATAACTACGAAGTAAACAATGAAGACTACAATGACGTTTTCCTCGTCCGAGATTCTCACTCGAACCAATTTTCTATACGAGTATACATATCCCGTCGAATTACTAATGCTTTTGCGAGGGAGTGCAAAGACAAACTTTAATGCAAACTCATATACGAGCACACCGGATCAACAAACATCATCAGCATCGAATCCAAACTCAAAATAAAATGAAAGGAGAAACTATACGCGATGCTCGAGAAGTCGAGAAGAAGAAACACCACCGCGAACAATGAGCTTCCTGCTTCGTGAGTCAACACAACTAACTTCACGATGGTTGATCAACCGGCGTCGTCCGTGTCTTTGGAAAAATGATTAGTCGACCGAGTTCGCTTCGAACGATTCGGACGTTAAAACGTCCAGCGACCCACTCGATAATTGTTTATTTATCGAGAAACTAATTCATCGACTACGAATATCGAGTTTTTGTCTTTCTCAATAGTCTCGGTACAGTGAAAAGTTTAAGGTTAAGGAACTGTTTTGTTAAGGAGGTTGACTACACACAACAATGTTGCCATGTTAAAAGCATAGGAAAATTCTAAATGATTAGAATTTAATGAAATTTGGTGAGCATATTCTTTTGGATTAAATATAAATATACAAATTTTTTAAGATTTTTTTTCTACATAGTTTTCGAGTAATTTAACACTAGAGTTTACATCCGTAAGCATAGGATTCTGATATATATAGGTATATCTTTAGCATATTGTAAACTCCAATTATTCGACAACTATGTAGACGAAAAATTTGAAAAAATTTGTGTCATTGAATTTGATGCTAAAGAACGTTATCACTAAATTTGATTAAATTCTTATCATATTGTCGCATGTAGCCACCCTCCTTAATTGCAAAAATATCCTAAATATTTTTGCAATTGAATTGAAATTGAAAATAAAATTTTATTTTCGAATGGGTCAAGTAGATTTTTTTTCCGAACACGATTCAGTTCCCGAAACAAAAAGGATATACATTATGAGCTTTTTTTATCATAGAATAGTGACTTGTGATCATTGAAATGTCAATAATCAATGTCACCCTCAAACGATAACGAGCCGAAATCTATTGTGGATATTTAAAAATTTATAATCGAGAGTAAAAGCTATCTCTCGATTGATCGAAGCGAGAAATAGAGCTCGTTTAAAACGATTTGCCGCTCGACTCGTTTAAATTCCCCGAACGCAACTCCCAGCGACACGTGTATATATCATTTTGCCTCCCTCACAAATTCAATATATGTATGCACACACGGACATAATTCGTAGACGAGGTGGTGTCAGTGACGAGGGTGTAGGAAAAGTCTTGTCCATACATAGAGATGTCAAAATATATATATATATATATACATGTGTGTGTGCATGTGTGTGAAATATAACCGTCGAAAAAAGATAAATCTTTGTGGCAAATTTACTCCGGTAACCGGAAAAGTATCCGGACACAGTCGACCGCAATTTTCTGTTTTTATTTTTGTTGCACACTACAGACAATACCGACGGTTTGAAACATCGCTACGGTTTATTAGTTCTCGGACCATTCTCTCGTCAGAGAAACCTTTTCTTCTCCCCCCTCCCCGCGACTATCTGTATATTTTTCATTTCATATCGTTTTGTTTCTGCTTCCTCATTTCGTGCTAACGTTTTTGTTTACCGTTTTTATTTTTTGCCTTTCTTTTTGTTTGTTTGCTTTTTTTTTTAATTCCGTTTCTCTCTTCGCTCCATCCCCACTCTTCCTCGCTTATATATTTTCCGGTGTACACACGCGGCGGAGGAATCGAGGGAGAAACGCGAGAACGTGTTCCCGCGCGGTGAAAAAGATTTATCGGCACTGTGGCCTACCTAGTAACTACCTCGTAACTCGGGTAATTCGTTTGCCTCCTTTTTTTTTTTTTTTGCTTCTTTTTTTTTTCTGTTCTTCTTTCCCGTATTTTTTTATTCCGTGCTCGTAGCTTACGCTCTGGCCCCGAGAGCACGAATAAATGCAAGTTTTTTTCACCAGATGCCCTTCGCATATATATATATACTCTCATACTATCTTGATGGCTTTCCAGAGTCTCCTTTCTACCTTTCGACTAAGAGCATTCTTCCTTAACGCGTTTCTCGTTATACGTGTTTCACATCCCTTGATCAACCATCCATAGGGAATTCTACGCTTTTTCTTCATCTATATTCATCTGTAAATATGAATCTAACAAATTCATTATTAGATTCAGTCCCTCGCCATTATTTTATATCAAATTTTCATTCTGTTTCTCTCATCGTCTCAGCAGAAACTACTGACGCGATGAGTAACGATTTAATTGGTTGAAGTTTTGTGCAAAAAAAATTTTACTGCTGAGATATTGACTTGGCTTTGTATTTGAGGTTATTCTGATACTGGATCGATGGTAAAAAATTTATTTTTTAATTTTTCAACGAATTGTAGAAATTTTTTTGTATGGTAAATGAAAAAATTAATGATTTGACGTCAGATAAAATCGCAAATTTGGAGGCGAATGAACAACGCGTCAATTTAAGAAAAATAAAAGTTCTAAAATGAGAAAAAATTGTTCATAGAATGACTCATATTTCGTAAACAAAGAAAAAAGGAAAAGTTACATTCATAGTACAATTTTACAAGGATATAAAATATTTCTGTAGCTGTTAACTCTTCGGAATACTTGATATTTTTTATGGCCTCGTTTTTTTTTTCGCGTGTTGAATGAACAATTATTCGTCTTCTCTCTTATACGGCCCGGTTATGCATTTTTATATTAAAAGCGCGCCGGAGGGATAGTAATCGAGGGAAGCGCTACGAGCGGCTATTTCCTGAAACGCTTATCTTCTCATTTCTGCTATTTCACTGCGTTCTACAATGAACGGTCGTTAGTTTTCTAGGTTTTTCATGTTCGATGGTAAACTTAACCCGATTATTTGTTTTTGTTATGAATTTTGTTTTGACAACTGTAGAAAAACCAATTTTTCGTCAGGATTATGAACAAATTTGCACGGTACGACAAAATTACATGGCTTAGTAATTGTTTCGGAATCAAGAATGGATGTACCAACGAGCAAAATCATCGACGTTTCGTGGAAATTTGGAGGTAAAAGAAAATCATAACCTATAAATTGATCACTCAAATAATGCACAAATTTTAGCGAAATAGCACAAAAGTATCATTTTCAAATGATGCTTTCGAACTTGATTTTCATAATGAATCTGAACAGCTGTTTTACATGAAAAAAAGTTGAATAATTTTTTCTAAAAATCTTTATATTCGTGAGGCAACTTATAAAGAGTTAGATTCAAGCTTGATTCAATAAAACTCCGTGATTTTATGGTAAAAATCTGAACAATCATGGGAATAGTAATTCTAGAGCTGAAGATGAATGTTTCTTACAATACAAAAATGTTGCTATTGAGGTAAATAGTTTATTTTCCAATTTTTCAACTATTATAGTCCATTACAGCCATTCTCTGGACATCGTAATGACAATTGGTAATAAAAGATTTACGAAATTGTTCACAAATTTGAAAAATGTGTTTTTTGAATATTGAAAACTCTGTAGAACTGGAATCACAATTACTAAAATATTTGAAAATGATTGAAAACAAATAATTAAAAAATACAATTATTTAAATCTTTAAAAACAAGAATAGAAGAAAATAAAAATAAAAGATAATAGCATTTGGAAATAAACATGAAGCTGGCGTAGTAAAAAATGTAGACTACAAGAGTGTAGAATTGAAGGAATGATTTTAAAAAAACGCGATTCTTCGAAACTCCAAAAAAGTTGTTGAATAGAAGACTAAATTATTTGAAAACAGAGAAATTTAAAAAATTGAAGTGCGAATTATACAAAAATCTGTAACTTAAAGTTAGACATGTGCAAAAGTTGACGAAATTGCAAAAAAGAATGAAAAAAATGTCACGTTAAATAACAAAAGATTGTTCATAAAAAATAACAAATTATTCGGAAATGATTGAAATGTTAAGTGTAAATGATTTATCGGAATATAAAAACGTTTATAGTAACAGCAGCTAGCAGCGAGTCCGACAAAGTTGGAAAAACGTTTCTGCAGTTGAAATTTCTATTGGACGAGGGTGGCGAGACGAAGAGCGTATTCACAGAGATGTCGCTGAGTCAATTCTACAAGTTTCTTCACAATTTGGAAAAAGCAAAAAATAGTTTGGATCTTTTGGTATGACGACGTACGATGAAAGAATATAAAAAATTTTATTTTTGTCGTGTCAATTAAAAATAAGCTGTATTTCGAATACAGAAAATTTTGTACAAATATAAATACTCGAATAAAATAATTCTACTATCACGTATGTACATTCGTTTTGCCATTTACATGATCGAGATCTAAAAAGAGAAAAAAAGACGTAAGAAATACAATACGTATATGAACGAAACGAATAAAGTCTTTTCCCCATTGTAGCAGTTAAGAAATAATAGCGTTCATTGTATGTCCTCGAATTAGTTGTAAACGAAAAAGCGTTGACCCGTTCACGCTCTCGTTATCTGTAAAAGTAATGAATTATTTTATGAATGAATTCAAGGGGATAAAAAATATGAGAAAAACAGAAAACGAATCATTCTTTTTTTTTTTTTCGTTTTGCTTGACTTGAAACCCCTTCGTACCAAAGTTGAAAGATGCTTGGTGAAATTAGTTGAAAACCGATTCTTGAAGTACTCGAGTACTCAAACGGCTCGTATCGCTTTCGCCGCGCACAAGGTTCACGCTATAAATAGCGAATTATCGTCTTTCACAAAAACACAGAAGCATCAGTTTTCTGTATTGCCAAACGATTCGTCTGAAAAAAGCGTTATTCTCATTAACGTAAAAAATAATTTAAAAGTATTCATATTAATATTAAAAATAAAATACAAATACCTCAAAAAGCTCACGTTCGATAAAAAAAAAGAAAACAAAACAAAACAAAGTCATAAACAAATTAAAAGCTCGTGCTGCATAAAAAGTTGGATAGAGAAATTAACGACGGACGAACGACGAGTACGAAAATACGAACAAATTTTTATTTCATCATTTTTTCTTTCGTTTTTTTTTTCATCACATAAGTAGCCCAAAGTTGTAAAAACAACTTATTAACACGAACATATAATTAATATCTTTCTTTTTTTTTTTTTTACAATATTTCGTTTTCGCGTGTTCGACAACGTCGTTTGGGCCAAGCGCTTGAAAACCACTAAATTGAGAGATAAAAGTAAAATTCGCTTGTGCGCATTCACATTTACGTGAGCAATAATTTAAAACAACAAAAAAAAAAGCATTAGTAGCGATAGTCATCATCGTAAATAAATATAAAAAAATAGCCTTTTTTTCAACATACAGTCAAGTAAATATAAAGTCGTGCTAAAATTGAACGTATAAATGGTTATAGTTTGTTGCTAGTTCGTTATTGTCAAGTATGCGACAATTTTCCCGAGTAGCGTAAAATGAAGTGCATTCAGTCAGTCATCACACGCACATACGTAAAAAAGAGAAAAAATACAATTTACAAATGTCTTCTACTATACAAAAATAACGGGGGTTGTTTAAAAATGAATATTTTTTCTACATACAAACACTTGGATCGAAAAACAAAAACTTTGGTATTGTTTCATTTTCGACAATGATTAAAGTGAGAATTTAAACGAATTATGATTTTTGAGTAATTGAATTAATACTGTTGTTGGAAATACCACGAAATTGGAATTTTCCGTTTTTTTTTTTCTTCTGTGATAGCACCTTTTATCCTAATAATTGAAACAAAAAGACTGAAACCACAATTTTGAAAGCTTCAAAGTTGTGAGGAAAATTGCATTTTGTCATGGATTCGCCGATTGTTTGTTTTTTTTTTTCTTTCAGGCTTCAAAATTCGCGCATTTGTATGTAGAGATTGGAACATACGCTTGTTTGATAAATATTATTCATATGGAGGACGGGATGCTTGAGGGGTCTGAGAGGTCTGCGCCTTGAAAAAGGACTAGGCGTAGCACCTCTTTGATTATTTGGCTCCGCTAATGCCAATGCCGGACTTTGAGTATCGTTTTCCCTCGATGAAGTTGTTTCTTGCTGCTTGAATTCGTCGTGCTCGTTCAGAGACTTGCCTCTCTCAGCTTTTTCTCGTTCCCATTCGAGCACCGGAAGTATAGCACCGAGCAATGGACGACGTGATGGGTCACCGGCCCAACATTGTTCCATAAGTTTCCAGCACTCGTCGTCAAAAATGGCTAGCCTTTCTGGTCTCAAGCCTGAGGAATAAAAAATTTCATGATAACAACAAACATTCAATAAGAAAGAAAAGAAAAATTATCAATTTTTGAAATGTTTTAGAAAAGTTGAAAAAGGGAATATTCTTGAATAAGTTCATGTACATCAAGTAAAAATGATTAAACTCATTTTGCGATTGCTTTTCAGAGAATTAATCCGACTGAAACTCAATGTTAGTAGATTTAAAAAAAAAATCGTTGTTTCAGATTCATGTTTAGTCTTCAATTTCTGTTGATTCTCAAGAAAAAGAAAGAAACTTTTCTCTACAAATTTACCCAATTTTTCAATATTGTCTCAGTCTTAACTCTTAAAGTATTCTATTTCGATAACAATATTGAATTTTACGAGCAAATATTTGAGCGATTCGTGGAACAACAATAGCAACGTAAAATTGATTATCGTGAGGAAATTTCAAAATTACGTCATAACAGCAAAAGAGACGTGATTAAAGTCACGTAACGAGCCTGGAACTGGAAGAATGACGTCGTTCTACAATCTGCTCTATTTTTATCGAGTATCTCTCATTTCCAAACAAAAATAATCAACAGAAAAAACTCAAGACTATTAGAGAAAATGGGAAAAATCAATTTCATATGTTAATTTAGTAAGCTTCAATCTCAAAATGAGTACCTCGTTTAACGCTCGTCCACAGCTGATCCTTGTTGTTAAATTGTTCGAAAGCATATGGCATTCTAACGTGTCCGGCACAGATGTACCAGAACAATATTCCGAAGGCGTAAACATCGACGGTGCTGTCATAATGGCCAGTGAGTAATTCAGGGGCCATATGAACGGGTGTACCAACGACGCTTCCGGACATCATAGCTTCGGTAATGCAAAATCCGAGATCGGTTAATTTCGCTCGATTTTCCGTATCGAGGAGAATATTTTTGAGTTTAATATCACGATGAAGGAGACCGAGGGAGTGTAGATAACGAATGCCTTCGAGAACATCGATGGCTATTTGGATTCTTTCAAGCCAATCGAGACCAGCGCGTAAGCCGCAATAAAGGTCACGACTCATGCGATCGGTGATCAACAAAACGGCAGCACCGATTCCGCAGCCGCCTCCGTAGCTGTGATCGATTACGGAGCCTCGTAATTTAACGATTCTTTTGTGATCTGGTATCGATCTCGTGTAATAAAATTCCATTGCAAGATCGTTCCAATGTTTCTCATCGGGTGGAACGACCGATTTGACGGCGCAGGGACCAGGCGCTCCGCCCCAACCGTCGCAGGAAAAAACGACTCCGTACTGTCCTCGTCCGATCTCCTTGCCCTGATGCGGAATGCCGTAACGTACGAGATCGCTCATCGAGGTCGACTCCAAAGCCAGTTTGGCGAGACGCGGTGCGTGAATTTTTCTAATAGCGACTCGCTGCTCTTCGGTTCTTTCGAGTTTACCGGAATGATGATTCTCCAGAGATCGTAACGCCGAATGAAAAGCGTCGTGGGCGGATTTGATCTTGTCCCGAAATTGCGTCGATATACTTCGCGCCAATCTGGCAGCTGACAGGGAATTGAGCACATCGATTGTTACCCGTTTCCTCCAAGCTGCGTCGAGAGTCGGGGTTGGCAACCACGGCAACGGAAGATACTTGAATATTTGTCTCATTCTCTCGATAAACGAGTGGACCAAAGACGGTGAAGAATTGTGCAATTCGACGTTGTAAGCGACGGACAAAATCTGCTTTAAAGCGTCACTCGCCAATGGACTCGCGTCTTGCTCGTACGATTTTTCGAGACTCAACAAACAACGCTCCAGTGTACCGACGAAAGTCTCACGCAGACAATCCACCGAACGGACTATTTGAGAAGCTACTCTTTCGCTCAAGTGGCCCAATACCATTCTTTGGACTTCCGCTGTTGCTGTACGAACCGTTGTGTTCCATTCGGGTGTTTCGTTGTCGGATAACAACGAAGTCGCAAACTCGCAAGTGTCGACGTCATTCGATTGCAAATCGTCTATCATTTCTTGTATTATGCTGTGAATAAGATCGGTTAATTCTTCTTGATTTTTGCTCACTACGTCCATCAAACTCGCGTACAATTCGTTCTCCTTCTGCTGAGCGTACTGTATTCTTCTCGGTGTTATTTGTATCTCCCGTGCCATATCGAAAGCGCTCAAGATGAATTTTCTCAAGCTCGCCGTGTGCACGTCGTTGAGTATGCCGCTCGAATTGACGAGATAAGTCTGTAGACAGCATCGAACGAAGTACAATATTCGATCGATTTTTTTGCACGACTCAAGGATCTCGCTGGAGTTGGAACTGCGTCCGTCGATCATCCAACTCGATGAATCGACCTCGAGGCTGTCGTCGACTCTCAAGTATCCCAGTGCTGAGAGTTGATCCAGCCACGTCAAACCCAGAGAATTGTTTTTTTCCATCGTTTGCGTGTCCCCGTGATTCTTCGAGAAATCGAGATTCGTAATGCTCGATTGACTCTGCACTCTGTGCTGCTCCGACTCTGTCAATGCCGCGTCGAAACTGTTGAGCGATGTGTTGACCAATGAAGACACAAACATCACTGGATTAGACGGATAAATATCACGCAATTCACGCAATTCAGTCATGTTTTCCTCCGTCAATGGATAGTCGCTTAGAGCGTAAAGAAAAATTGGCAAAATGCTCAGATTTCCCTTTGACAATAATCTCACAGCGTCGATGTCCGGCACAACAAATATTTGTACACCGTCCTTCAACATACTCCTGTCCAGTTTGACCTCCAATATCGTTGGACAATTTATATCCTCGTTTCCGGATCTCATCAGATCCTCGATCGGTAATGTACTCCATGATCTCTCGTTCGCATGCACTCTCTCCAAAACTTCGTAATCAAGACCCAGCGTCAAGCTCACATGGTTCGCGTTACCGTGACCAAATTTTATCCAACGCCATAAACCATCACAAACTGGCAATATTTCTGTCGATAAAAGATTATTCACCAGCGCAGCTTTTGACTTGCTATCTTGACCGCATATCACTATCGCAGGATTGTTGTACAGGTTGTAGTTCAGACGGTCCACTTTCAGCGGCGGTAGCAACTCCTCGATAATGTTCTCTGAAGGGTAATCGAAATAAATTATTTTTAAGGTTTTCATAGGAAATTTCAACATTCTTAATCAATTCGAAAAACAAACAAATACGTTCTCTAGACGTGCCACCAATTCGTTTTCATAATGTTATTTTTCGATCAAACAATTCTTTTCAAAATTCATCAAAGTTCAAGTATTCGGAATTCAATTGAAAGCAGAGGAAAACTTCAAATTGTTTGGAGCTAATATGCAATTGAAGTTTCGCATGATAACATGAGAAGCAATTTTTCTTTGCTCCTATAAACTTTGAATACATTTTTTTATTTTTCATTATCATTATATTAAATAAATTCAAGTTCATAGATTTTCAATTGCTAGTTAAGTTTGTAAAACATATGAATTTTTAATGAAATTACCTTCCGGAAAGAAATTCTCGAGGGTTACAATCTCCAAGACTCTTCGAGTTTCCTTGAAGATGTGGCGCAGCTGATTTCGGTTGCGCTGATACCTCCGGAATTCTTGTGGCAATTTGCTCACCATTTTAATCGGTTGAGCTTATACAGCTGCAACGATTCGTGGCACATAACCTAAGGTCATAAAAAATTTGCATAAAAATTTCATCCAAGAGTTCGATCCGAGTGACGCACAAATGCGTAGCTGATATTAAGAAGATGCTTCATCAATTACAGGCAATTACTTTTGTCAGGGAAAAGTTACTATGCTCTTTCGACATTTAAGGATTAAAAATAAACTCACAAAAATTGGTGTCGTTTAACAGTAACGCATGATATAAGATTTCAATCAATTTTTAACATATCAAAAATTTTAATTAATTATATTAATATTTATAGCAATGACTGAGGAAACCATAATAATTATTCACTTTTTAAACATTTTTTTTCATGTTTTCTAATGAAATTATATTTTCACAGTAATCAATAAGCTTCATCTTGATCGCATGACAGTCAACTCGTTACAAAATTCGTCAGAACATCTTATGTATAATCACGAATGATGAAAATTGCTAATAGGCGATCAGTGTTCATCTTTATAAATAATACGAAGCAGAAAAAAGGTTATGTGGTTATGAGCGTATAGAAAATTCGTAACATCGCACGTAATGGCTTATCGAATCGAGCATAAACACAGTATTTTGTTGTATGTTTTCGAATAGACCTCAGAAGAACAATGTACTTCATATAGGAGAATATATCTCGAGGTCGTAAAAAAAAATAAACAAACGAGAATGAGTCTAAGAGCTTAGTGTATTTCTTAGTGTGTGCGTGCATGTATCGCTTGGTGTATTGATATGGAAAAATTTCAGATTTACAAAATTAATGGAAAAAAAGACGTTTTATAGGCGAGAAAAAAAATAATATGATTCGTCGATAAATCTTTCAACGTAAATGAGCGTCTATGACATGCATTTGTGAATCGTGAAAGAATGTCTGTGTATGTAAAAAATGATACATGTATTTTTAATGTCATCCAATAATGATAATAATAATTATGCTAATAAAAGACCGCATTGAAGTTTGCGTCGTGGAAATGAAGCATAAATTATTTTCATCACCCTGCAATTTTTTATTTTGTCAATTCATCAGTTGTTCACTGAATTTTTCTGAAAAAAAATAAAAATAAAAACGTTCAAATGGAAATCAATTTAAAAGCAAATTTTCAACCCTAAATTTACATAAAATATTGAGATAAACAAACTAAATGAAAACCATTCAACGATGCAAACTTCAGCTTTGTAATAAAAGTTTATATCTATAGATACATGTACTTACTTTTCTTCTCCACAGGCGATCAGCCGCTGTAAACGCACTTTGAGTACGCGTTATACATATTAGGTTGAAAAAAAAATACTAAAAAAAACTTTGCCGACGCACAAAAAACACGAAATCAGGCCCTGTATTATCTCTCACTATAGTCCGTTTTAACAGCGTTACTTGATGAAAACTTTAAGCAACGTGCAAAGGTCGTGAGTGTCATGCCCGTTCGACAAATCGAATTATTATCAATTACCGGAGTCATGAACTTTCGGACGGTTATCGGCGTGAATACTTCACACACGACCGTTCAAACTTCGAGTAATAAACGTGAATATTCGTAAATTTGCAATATTATTGCTGAATTTTAAAAAGGTGTGAGGTGCAACTGACGAGTCTCGTTATAACTTTAATCGTTTATCGTACGATGCTAGGAACGAGACTTGCACGATGCGTTTACTTTGCCACTCGAAACTCAACTGCGATCTACGACGCGGGAAAACCGTTTCTCGTTCTCGTTTGCCCAAGCGCTCCTCCCACCCTCTTGTCCTGCTAAACACCCACTATTTTGCCGATTTTAGGCGGCGCTCTGATTTACAAAACAGTTGATCCCGGTCGGTAAAATTCCGAAATTTAAATATCTATATATATATATTTTTTTTTCAATACTTTTGAAAGAACTCAAGAAATCACAATTTTTGCACACCTCGCCTCGAATCAATTCGAGGAATTGATTCCATTCGCATGGAATTGAAAAGCATTTTGATTTCTCAATTTTTTTTTTTAATCCCAAATATTTGTAAATACAAAAAAATTTTTAAGTACGAAAACTAAAACTGATTAATTGACATTTACCAGCATAGAATCGAGCCCTTCATTTCATTTTCCTTCAGAAATAGTGAAACAAAAAAAATATTAAAACAAGTTTAGTCACCGAAACTGTATTAATTAACAATTTACCAAGATCTAGGAGAACTCTTTGAATAAAAGTACAACAAAAAAGCTTTCAGATAAATTTGCTTTATAGAAATAGAGACATTTGTGTACAGAATTACATGATTTTTTGTGCGCTTTATCATCGTTTTGAACGTTTATCATTCGATAAAAGAAAGCGGTATTTCGAACTGCCTTATTCCCACTTTGGGTCAAAATTGATTGTTTTTTTTTTTTCTTCTTTTTCTTCTTTTTTATCGCGGTTTCGCGTGGAAACAATTAATTGCGTCACCGCAGCGCATAAATGCAGTGAAATTGCATTATTACTACTTATCCAAGAAAAATGAGTCATCGAATGTATTTTCGCCAAGTTTTTCGTTGTTCGTAAAAAAACGTATTGACGCAAAAAAAAAAAAAAAAAAAGCGAATGAAGTATATTTTTTAGTATTTCTCGTTGAAAAATTTTCTTTTCGTCCGCGCTTATACTCTTGTTTCGAAAAAATTTTCCGAACCGAATGATTAAATGAGAGAAGAAAAATTATTATGAGAATTATCAGACTCGATAAGTCCTCGTTCGCTGACACTAACACAGTCGTCCGTCTACCGAGGGGTTAACAATTTGCAACGAGAACGACTAAATAATTATATGCTTCGTGTCGACGACGGTGGAACAAAAATGTACTTCGCAAATGCATCAACAGGTTTGAGGCTATTTTAACACGATAACGGAGAAAAAAAAATGCAAGGAAATTCATTCATTTCATTTCGGCAATTTTTTCATAAAAAAAAAAATTTTAATCGTGGAAATTTGTAGAATAATTTCTTCGCGATAAATTTTTTTGTAAAAAAAAATGTTTCGAGTTAAAAACTTGAAGAGTTTCTTTGCAAATTTTAACGTGCCCAAAATTTTCGTTTATTTCAATTTTTTCGGAGAAATTTTTTTCGGGAATTCCAAAACTTTATAAAGCAGCGTTTAATTCTCCGAATGAAATACATTAAACGTATCGATATTTCCCCATTTTATGATTTCAACGAAACTAATAACAAATTTCGGAAAAGTTGCATCAACTATTTACCTGCATTCAATAGATATACAAAGGAGCTCGTACTTATCCCTTGGCAAGTAATTAAGGCACCGACGCTGATCTCGAGCTCATCGATGTCCTTTGTGCGGTACTTTCTGGTTTACTGGGTGTAATGGTTCGATGGGACAGATTGTAATAAATGTATAAAAGGTTCGTACTATAGACTACAGGTAGGTTGTTTGAATTGTACTGTTTCCTATAGAATTCTGTTTATACCAGAGAATATGTCATTAAGGAGAGAATAATTCTGAAAGTGTTCGAGCTCTTTCTCTCTTTTCCAAATATTTTGCACGTATTTATGATAGTAAATCCTCTGAGAAAACGTACAAAATTTTTCCGATTAAAAAAAAAATTTGCGAAGTGCTTCGGAGAGGTTTTTTTCGAAAACAAACTTTTTTAAAATGGCGACCACAATATTTCGATACCCATGTCGGCCGTTGAAACGCGCACTCGTCTGCTTCGGTAAATCGTTTTCCAACGATTCGTACCGAAATCGAGTCGAGATAATTGTTAGAAGGAGAAAAAACATAGAAAAAATCGATAATCGAAGTTTATCGCGTCGCCATTTTATGGTAACACGTGTTTTCTGTCTCGTTCTGTTACAATTGCTAACAACACTGATACACGTGAAGAATACGTTCGGTTTTAATATTTCGGATACATACAACGCGTCCAGCAGGCTGCTCGCCGATCAGAACTTTTTTCGGTGCACCGTTTTGCTTAATCGTGTCAAACTATGAGATAAAAATTGTTGATTTTTTCTTTAAAATGTCTTTAAAGAATTCATAAACGCGTGAACAACGTTTGAAATAAAAAAATTCAAACAGTTTTAGAACTATTCTAACCTAAAAATCACGTTCGTAAATAGTTTCGTGTGCTCTACAAGAATCGATGAGAAAACTGACGCTTTTTGGGGATCATTACGAATCGAGCTCTTTGTTATTTGTTATTGTGCTGTAGAGGTCAGCGAGAATTGTGGGACTTAAGATATTTAACGTTTCGAGATAGCTGACCAGGAAAGGATTAGTAGGGTTAATTTGCTTCGAAAAATTCTCGTAAATATTCCATTCGATCGTTCCTTTGTTCTCGTGTTTCTCGGAAAAATTCAAAGCGCCATAAACGAATAACCTTTGTTTTGTGCGCCTGCCTCGACAGTGGGGACAATATCTGGAAGAATTCAGCCATTGTCGAAACTTCACGAACACTCATTTTCAGTTTTTTTTTTTCGTTTCTGATTTTTTCTTCAAAGATTTTGTGAATTATTCGAAATCTCGAATTCCGTTGAGGTTTTTTATTTCAATATTATTTCATGAAAATTCTAAAGCTTGAACGAACATATCCCAATGTAACTTCCACCGAAAACGTAATAGACGAATAAAAAAAATCGACAGTCTTCCGCAGAAAGTTTGCACATTCATTTTATGCGACGAAAAGAAAATTGTCTGTTCCTCTCTGTTGTACGTGATTTTTTTGTTCCACATTTTTTTATCATTTTATTGTATTTTCAAGTTCGCAACGTCTTGAAGGTCACTGAATTGTATTTAATTTTCGTAAAATTGAAAATTTATGTCGGAAAAAACTCGGATACGTGATTTTTGTTCGTTTTGATAAGTGACATCTCAATCTAATTCTAAGAAGCTCGATTAACTTTTTCCTTTCTCGAATATATGTCAAGCACGTCATACGTGTGCATAGTGATAAGATTTTCCAGATGACTAATCACTTCATCTCACAGCGAAGTAATAAAATAATATATATAATAATATTACAGTGCGATGCTCATAAACTACTATTACGCGCATTAATCTCACATCAATATTTTTTTTATTTTCGTGATGTTTCCCTTCCGACTCAAACTCAACATATCGATCGTAAAATCTACAAGTTGCAGTTAATCCCATTCCTCATTATTTCAATCTTTTTTCGGTAATGTCTATATGGATTACTCTTGCTAAACAATTTATCGGTAAAGGCAAATCGAAATTCCGGTCAGTGCATGCGTTTCCTTTCGCGTGACGTCGAATTAAATAAAAAAAAGTATAACAGAAGTCGCCTCAATGTCGATAGATATATTTTCGATACTCACATGATTGATGATGAATTTTCTTTGGAACCGCTCAATATCACAAAACATACAACAAAACGATACGAAATTCATAAATACACGATTTTTTGTTTGAAGTTAACCATTGTACACATACTTGCATACGAAAATCCAACATTTCGTATTTCGTTGCGTTGTCATTTCTCTTTTTGTTCGTCAACGCGTTGAACAGAGACGGAATGATAATAAAACAACAACCGGGCGGTCGATGGTAGCGCCGTCGATTGTTGGCTGATCGCGCGAGCGGCAGAAGTCGAAACTTGACGTTCGGAAAAGCAAAGTTTTGATTGGAGGCCACTCTGGCCACTCGAAATAAGCAGGGAACAAGCACACGTGCCCACGTGCGTACCTTTAACCTTTTTTTGACACATTTTGAACAGTAATCGCGAAAAGTTTCTTTGTATTCCATTTTTCACGATAAACTAAAATAAAGTCAAGCTGTAACGTTGAAAAAACGTTAAACCAGTGTAGTTAAAAAAAAAAAAGAAAAGTGAACCATGAACAAAATCGATATAGGTTTCGTAGAAGAGTGTGAAAGTTGGAGGTTAGAAAGTCGTTTTTTTCCGAGCAAAGTAGGCGGTAAACCAGCATGGTTAGACCTGAAAAATCTTCCGAATAGCGACGATTTGAAATGCAACGTTTGTGGTGTTCCTTGCATATTTTTATGTCAAATATATGCACCTTACGAAGACGATCCTCAAGCTTTCCATCGAGCACTGTACGTATTCGTTTGCAAGGACGAGGCTTGTTGCAAACCAAACAATAATGACAACTTCAAAATTTTGCGCTGTCAACTACCCAGAGAAAATTCTTATTATCCTTTCGAGCCACCTGAAGAAGTTGAACATTGGAGATCTGATATACGTATGTATGATCAAGTTTTCACGTATTTTTTATTTTTGCCATGTAGAAAGCTGCTCCTTTTTACTCCCTAATTTTCACTGCTTCTGGAGTTATCTTTTAAATACGAAAGTAAAGGTTCGAGCTTCTAATTGTCTGGATACAAAATAACATCATCAAAAACACAGTTAAAAATTATGTATTCGGTATTCTTTCCAGATGTTTTTTTTCTACAAAAAAGTCTTAACAGTTGGCGATTCATGTCCATGAAATTGTAGTTCAAATTTTTAGTTAATATAATTTTGAGTTCATGAGTTCATTGAGTTTTCAGAGTATTGATGTTCATGGTCTTTTTTAATTCCAGGGCCTCTTTCTGAAGTTGTTTTGTTTTTTGTGTATATAAAGAAATGTACATTTCTTTGTATTCATCAAAATTTCAAGAGAGTGTCGATGATTGTAGAAGAAAATGTTTTTGTTCCACAGGAGCTGAAAAGTGGGTTAAAACCTGTCGAGTGTGCGGGATTTTGGCACCGAAACACTGCGCAAAGTGTAAAAAAGTAAATTATTGTAGTCGCGATCACCAAATTGGTGATTGGAAGGCTGGGCACAAACAGAAATGCAGTCCTGACTCATCAAATCAAAGCGAAACTAGCAATGGGACAGAGAGTTCTAGTTACGCCTTATATCCAGAATTTGAATTAGTAATGGAATCTGAAAATAACGAATCGGACGACAGTAAGGACGACTTAGCGAAAGAAGCGGAAGAAATCAAACGTTTCGAAGCATTAGTAGCAAGTGGCAAAGCAGGAACTCTGCAATCGGAGAAAGAAATAGACAGCGATCTACAGAACATGTCCAAAGCTGAAACCGACGAAACATTTACTACTTTCAGTGAAAAAGTTAAAGAGAATCCGGAGCAAGTTTTAAGGTGATATTACAAACTTGTCACGATTAACATGTTCGAATATTTTCGAAATTAATAAATAACCATAAACGAGAATCCAAAAAACCAAAATTGCAAATGAATAACATTGATTAATAATGATTCATTGTCGTCATTATATTTATTTATTTTTAATTATCACTTCATTCGTGTCTAATGATTTTGATTCATTCATTTTTCATCGGAGAAAAATTGTTAACGATTATAAATGAAATACTCATTTAATTCCAGGTATGATCGTGGCGGAACACCGTTGTATATATCTTCAACCGGCCACCCACCAAATATCCCTAACTGCGAACACTGTAATGGACCACGACATTTCGAATTTCAGGTACGAATTAGAAACTAACGAAAAAATAACCAAATTCTATGGCAGAAGTATTTAATTGAAAACCTCTGTTTACAGATAATGCCGCAGCTACTAAATTATCTGGGTTTCAAAGATGTTCTTAGGAGTGTCGATTGGGGTACGCTTTTGATTTACACCTGCCAAAAATCATGCTTACCAAAATCAGCATACACCTCCGAATATATATGGAAACAGGACATCGTTTGAACGACAAAGTATCGAATGTATCAAGGAATAAATGATTTTCATCACTCATCCGGTATTACATTAACATTATTATCGAATCTGATAGTTGTGCAAAGTTAGAAATAAAACGTAGACAATTTTCGAATGGTCGAAGCTGTCCGATGGTGAAAAAGTTTCCAGAATTGATCGAGTAGTTCTATAGATTACTGCGAACAAACTCAAGAATTCCAGATCTGACTACTTAAACGCGGATGTAAATTTCATCAAAAAGTAATCGAATCAATGAATTCAGTTTGAGAAAAAACAGTGAAAAGTTTTTAACGAAAAATCAAAATGAGAAAAAAAAAGAAACTCCTAAGAAAAGCTTGACATATATAGTTGTTTAACGACGATGAGATATATTTGCATTCATAAGTACATTCTTAAGATTTTGCTGCCTTTTTAAAAAATTCTTTATCATCATGCATACAAATGTATAAAAATATTTTGTGGAATTTTATCAATCAATGGCGAGAAACCACAAGTCACCATAATAAAACTGCAATAGACATAAATCAACGTGGGCACAGAGCGTGTCTTCCACCATCGACTGGGAGATTCGCACCGGTAGTAAAACTCGCATCTTCTCCAGCCAGGAATGCGATTGCCTTTGCTACTTCCTTGGCATCACCTGGTCGTCCAAGTGCATGTGTAGTCTTACTACGTTCGAAGAAATTTTTCAGTTGTTCTTCATTCATTCCACTGTTTTTGTGCAAATTAGTCACGGTAACGCCAGGATTCACCGAATTTACTCGAACCTGTGATTAAAAGATCAGACATTGCAAACAGGAAAGTAATGTTCCGATTTTGGCTCGTAGACGATTAATAAGCCACGATAATTGCTAATTATACCAATTTTTCAAAAATGATGAGCTATGATCTTAACCTCTGGGAACAAACATTTTTCCTTGTGAAAACTTGTTTTTTTTTCGTACTTTCGTCACTAATTTTTCATCAACGATATTATCGTTATTGAAAAACTTTTTTCCTCAAAAAAACTTGTCGTTTTACACCTGCTTTATTCACAATAGACACTATATAAAAAACCAAAAGTTTCAGATTTTGTGAGAATTCATTCGCTTGCCTGTTTGTCAGCGAGTTCAATAGCAACACATCGAGTAAATTGATCAACCGCTGCTTTGCTCATGCAGTATGCGAGGACTCCTGGGAATGATCTCAAGCCGTTAACACTGCTAACATTGACAATGCTTCCTTTCGATTCCACCAAGTGCGGCACAGCGAGCATCGTCAAATGATACATTGATCTGACATTTAAATTGAAAACCCTGAAAAAAAAATGAGATAGGAAATTCGGTATTTTTTAATAATACGATGAAAGGGATGAAAAACAAAAGCGATGATGATGGTATTGTTGGAGTTGTAATCATTGAATTGCAAATTTTCTGATTCAATTAATAAGTATTTATCAGAAAAGCTTTTATCAAATACCTGTCAAATTGTTCCAAACTGGTATTTTCGATACTTCCACTTTCCAAAGTTCCGGCATTGTTTACCAGCACATTCAACTTTCCATAGTGATCGATCGTAGATTTAAGAATTTTTTCTGTGTCTTTCTCATTCGTGAGTTCGCCAACCACAATAAATGGTTTTGTTCCTTCGCACTGGTCAGAAACTTTTTGCAAGTTTTCAACATTGCGTCCGGTTATCGATAACAATGCTCCTAGGCTCGACATGTGAATCGCTGTTGCCGCTCCGATACCAGAACTTGCGCCGGTGATTAGCACAACTTTTCCTGATAGAGCCATTCTTAGCTTTTCACACTCTGAATAATAATCGATAAATTAATTGACATAATATATCGAAGGAAGACAAAATGCAATAAACAAGCGGAGAACATTTAAGAATTATATTTTATAGGAAAATTAAGACTACTCAGTGACATCCCAGTTTGCTTGCAACTGTTCCATAATAATGTACACCACTATATATCCCAATAGACTTTATTGTTTTTTTTTTCAAAAACCGATCTGTACAGACTCGTTTCAGTAAGACTAAATTTGGAAAATAAATTAAATTTTTTTGCACCGTCAACTCCTACAATGGGTTTGAAAACTATCTCAATTTTTTACATTGAGATGGTCTTGTCCATATTTTTACAAAATGTTTTTTTGTTTTATAATTTTTATCATACACCATTCTCTTCTTTATTAGAAAACAAACTTGAATAAAACTCGTCGGTTTCGCAATTTTCTAGTTTTTTTTTGACAGACAAACATTTTCAGTGTTAGCTTTTGTATGTTGATTCCCTTGAATTTTTTTTTGTTCCGACGCACGAGCACAATTTCTCTCTGTTGCATTTCTCATCCGTTTTAATTTTTTTTTTTTTTTTCAAATTTACATCGACTATGTTCTCTCTAGTGGAAAAAAAATAGACTAAGCGAAAGAAACGTTTTTTTTAGTCTTCGAGTCTTTGTTTACAGACGTAAACCTCAGTTGTTACGCGTTTCAAGATCTACAGAGTGGACCACGAAAAAAATATATTTTTCTGAATTTTCCCGCACTCTTTATATTATATACAACGTGTCAGAATATATCTGCCATGGTTGCAGTAGAAGTGCGCAAGAATGCACGATCAAACAATGTTCATTCGGTTCACGTACCGTTCAGTTCCGTACCATACTGGTTTTCACAATACTTGATAGGAAACAAAAGTTTCTTGGCAAGATTTGTCGCTTTTATATAATAAAATTGCAAATTTTCGGACGCGATGGAATCGACCTTCGAAAGTCTGTTGATTACGATGCAGAGATATCAGTGAGAGAAAGTTACGATGAATAATGACTTTTTGTTAAAAAAAAATCAGGGTTAAAGCGACAAGAATATAAGGAATGATGAATACATGTCAATTTCAAGGATTTATCGATCCACCGAATGCTGTGAATTATGCAATACTTACATAAAGTGTATGATAACAGGTGATAACAAACGAGAATGCTGATTTTTAGGTTGGATATATTTTTTCAAGAGTTTAAGCCGGTAGAGTGTTGTTTCAGTGGTTTGTGATGTCAGTAAGTGTCGCCACCAAGTGACTAAAAGTGTGAATCAATGCAGTCGCGGCGAGGGGGACTTTAATCTTATAATGGGCTTTGCCTTGAGATTTCGATGAGAAAAGCAGACGACGAACGGACGGCGCAAAGCCAGCGTTGATCGAGAGTGCCGGGAGAGTGTGATTTCGAATTCGTGTACTTGACCCTCCATGTTATATATATAAATAACTATAATTTTTATAAATAAAATTAATAACTGCGTGAAAAAATAGAAAAAATAAATAAAGGGACAAAATGGATCCCGAAGCTTTCCTAGATATGGCCAATCAGGTCATCAAATTAAAAATGTTCCCTTACTTTGATATCGCGCATTGTGTACTGTGCGCGCTACACGTCAGAGAAGATTTAGGATCCGGTAAGCCAAAGACTCTCTCTGCCTGCCTACCCGGCTCATTCTAAATTTAAAGCTCCCCGAGCGTTTATAGCTTTAGATAGACGAGTCTCCCCTGGTATTGTCGCGTGCCCGAGTTCTTCAATTCATATATATTTAAATCTTTCATTTTCATACGATACACATACGAACCTATACATGTATATCTATCCAATAGAAAAAATTGCAGAAAAGCCACATAACTTTATTTGCCTACAAATCTAATTTACGTTCGACTTCAATTTTTTTAAAAACCAAATTGTCCGTTAAATTGATTATTAAAACTGATAAAATAAAAAAAATGAGCACAGGTCAAATCAAAACTTGACCTTTTGTAATTTGGCCAATTCGAAAAATAGTGGTTTCACAATCACTGCAAAATATTTTATACTATTCCATTTGAAAAAAAATCTTTTCTACATTTTTCCCACTCTTACAGCGATGAAGTGAATTATTCTCTGATTCATTAATATTAGTCCAATTTCGATTAATTTTTTTGTTCAGTCTAAAATAGTTCTTCTCGCATACAAATATAGTTCAATTTTATTGGTCGTAGCATGAAAATGAACTTGATATACTTCATTGACGCACAACACAGTAGACCAAAATTAATACATGAAACACATTTTAATATTTAAAATTGTTTCCAAAAAAATAATTTAATGCCTCATATTCTATATTAATTATTTTCAAATCATTTTGGAATAGAACAAAAGTGTCTGAATACAAATATTGTATCCGAGGATCAAAAGAATTGGTGTCATTACTGAAACTTTCATGTTCACAATATTTTTTTTTTTTCTCATCGAAGCGCAATCTTCACAAAATTTAATCGAATGATGAAAAATGCTATATTTTTTGTACCGATCCACGTTGGGTAACAACCTTCTTCCTTAATGCTGTCTGTTACATTGCTAAAGTTTTGGCAACCCTGGTCCGACTGTAGCATGAACCTTAGAGATAAAAATAGCATAACGCTTCATGTATATTTTGCTAGGACTAGATATTATATTTTATTTACATTTGACCGAGTAGGAAGTATCTCTTATACTCATAATAGGCTCAAACTTTTTTTTATTTTTCATACATTATTCAATAAACTGAAGTTCCATTGAATTTTTGTCGTCGAATCGCTCTCATCGATATTTCTCTCAAATAATTTAAGACTCAAAATAATATTCTTTCAAATTCGCAGACTCTTTTCTTTTGCCAATTATGTTAAAGTATTGAGAAAAAATATGTTCTTAAAAAAAAGCTAAGAAAAATTTGACGGTGTTCAAAGTTGCATCGACGGACTTCAAGAAAATTGATTTTTTTTTTTTTTCAAATTTTCCAGTAAAATATTCTAATTTCAGATGAACACTGGGAAAACTTTTTTTTCTTCATTTATGTATGAATTTCAGGAAATTAAAAAAATATAAAGACTTGCAATATTTTGTATGAAATTTCATACTTTATTTCTGATTGTTTGGACTTTAATCATGAGTATTTCGTGTTAAGTATTTCGTGTTATTTTCGTTCACCGCTCTTCATTGCCAATTAACGTGCTCAGTCCAATTTCAACTGAATCTCAATAAAAATTGTAAGAGTTACGAATTCGACAATAAAATTCGATCGAAATAAATCGACACTTTTTGACTAAAAAAAATTCAATTCTAAAAAATAAAATTGTTGCAAAATTCGACGTGAGAGAGATCACTTCGACGCACCAAAGTGTGATGATTGCGATCGATATTGAAACACGCAAAAAAGTAAACACCTCAGGGACTTTGGTGACACCTTGATTAATCTGTAACGTTTTTTTTTTTTTTTCCAACTTTGTAACGTTCGTTAGAGCGTGCAATCGGTTCCGGTAAAGAAATCAGCTGTGAGCCATGACGAAGACCATTTCAGTTTCAAGCTTGACTGATTTTTGTGTGATTGATCATGTCCCAAGATATTTGACCGAGTTACAGCAAAATTTATTTCGAATCTAATTCATAAATTTTCATTTCTTCAGCGCTCGTGTGTTTTTACTAATTATCATTAACATCCGAGAATGAATCTTCCAATTATTGCATTCCGATGAAAATTATGCATTGTAAAACACAAACGAAACACTGGTGAAAGTTTTAGTTTTATTTTCGTTTACCAATGAGATTTTTCCATCGTATGAAAACGTTTCCACTGAGCTTAAGCTCTTTCAGTGGTAGATTCATTTGAAAAAAATATAAATCTTCATAAAAATGTGAATTAATAAAAATATTTTCAACAATTTACACAGGAGCTCAAGCATTCTCGAGAAAACATCCCTTATCATGTTGGCTCTCTACGATGTTGGTAGTCTTCGCTGGTGGAATGCTGTGCAACGGACTGCTAGGAGAATCTATTGTTGCACCCTTGAAAAATACGCCACAATTGGTTGTTGCGACAGTTGTCTGGTTCGTATAAAAAACATCGATTATTTTGATACGACATTGCTATGGCTTTTAGTGCTCCGAGTGTCTGAATGTCGAAACAATTTTCCGCCGTTGAACTATCATTTCCAGTACATGTTTTAGTTTCTATGAACTGAGCACCACTATCGAAAGCCAAATATTTATGGTACGTCGTCATTTTATGGTTTCTGAATTGCTGTTATCAGAGGCTATTTTTAGACCAGCATGATTCTAAAAACTGTTCAAGTTTTTTCGATTTTTTAAATATTGTTTTTCTCCTTCTACTGGTCTTAGAGAAAAAAGTAACAATTTCATCACATTGAGTACCTAGATATTATGGTCGCAAATTAAAAAAATTTATTCTTGAATAAACCTCTCTGAAGTACTTTATGAATGTTTTTTTTTTTACATCGGAAAAATTTGTACTTTTTATTGAAGATTCTTTGAATATATGTATACAATGTTTGAGAAAGAAAACTCGAAAAGTTTCAAATCAATTCAATCCTATGAAAAATCATCTTGAAAAACAGAACTCTAGACAACAATAAGGTCTCAAATTATTATGATTAGTAGCTGTTTCGTTTCAATTATCTGAATACTACTATTGAAAGCAGAATATTTAGCAGTTAACTTGAACTTGATTGCATTCAATTGAATTTCATTCGTTACTAGTAAATGATTTTTACAAAAATATTTCACTCGATACTGGGAATCAGGGTTGAGATTTTTATCTGTAAAAACTGTTATTCAAGAGCAGGGCTTGAATGATGAAAAATGAAAAAAAAAGCTCAAATGCTGTTTACTGCCACTCGAAAATTTTATCATTAATTTCTAATAAGCTCAATGTTTTTTTTTCTTTTTATTTTCAGGTATGTAATATTCTACACGCCTTTTGACATTGGATACAAGGTCGCAAAATTTTTACCAGTCAAAATCGTATGTTCAGCAATGAAGGAAATTTACAGGTCAGTTTTCGTAGACTTTGACGTCTAAATTAGTTTACTTTGCCATTGAATTAAGTCAGAACTCATAAAAGTTCTCGTGATTTCATTATCGCATGAAATATCTTGAGTCAAGCTGCGAAATATTTTATTTTCTACTTCAATTTGTATTTCGTGTGCAATCGAATTGGCAGCACAATTTTGACAATCAAGGAATCGTTGAAAATTGAAATAGAATAAAAAAAATATTTTTCTCCTGTTCCAACCACCACTTTGAACGGTTGGAACACGATTTTAAAAAACTTGCAACACGTATTGCTTCACCGAAGAAACACAATTTGCTCGGATCAATTTTATTGCAACAGAAGGATCAAAAAATTCGGTTTCAATTATTTCTACAATTTTCTACCCTCGCATTTAATATTTTACCTTCAGACATGATAATAAAACGCAAATAAAACTAAGTGTCATACGTATCGATCGTTAAAATCGATGGTTAATTGTTCACAGGTGTAAAAAGGTTTACGATGGTGTGACACACGCAGGAAAACTGTATCCGAATGCATATCTTATCATGATTCTCATTGGAACCCTAAAAGGTCAGAATAATAAAGAAATTATACTCTTTTCAAGAGAAAACAATATCCGTAATAAAAAAAAACCATTAATATTTTCAGGTAATGGCGCCGGATTCACGAAACTGTTTGAACGTCTTATTCGTGGCGTATGGACGCCGACAGCGATGGAATTCATGCAACCAAGCTTGTAAGTTATTAAAATAACGATTATTTTATGGACGTAGAAAACTTTTTATTCAGCTCGAAGTGCTGAGTAGATAAAAAAAATAACTTCTTTTTGCACTCCGGGAAATTGGTTGGCTTTCCTATTGAAATGATGGCTTAAATATGATTCTCTAGAATCCCATTTGCGAATAGAACTGAAAATAAATAAATAAAAAATCGTCGAAATATATAAAATGGAAATGAACCGAAAGTTTTGTTATAAAAAATGCAATTGAATGATTATTCTTTCTTTTTTTTTACAGCCCAACCAAAGCATCGATGGTTGCATCAATCATATTCGTCCTTGATAAAAAGACTGATCTCATTTCGGCACCTCATGCATTAGTCTATTTTGGAATTGTCATCTTTTTCGTCTACTTTAAGGTAACAATTAGATTTTAGTGAATTTGCATTTTCCATATCATTTCAACATTCGTTTATAGTAAAAAAAAAAAAAAAACATTGCGAACCGAAAATTGGACAATTTTTCATAAATGACGAACTCGATCTTAAAAAAGACTACTTTCGTTTGGGTGAGGTTCGGATCACGTTTTTCAAAACCTACGACGTATATACAGTGAATAATTGATACAAAAATAAAAATAAATGTTTGAAAAATCATTAGATGTTTAGTTCTAAATCGAGAATCGTTATATTTGAGAAAAATGATACGAAAGTTATTTCATTATCGAACTGTCGAATTTATTTCATCTATTTTATTCATAGTTGTTTTTATCATTTTTTCTTATATATTTCATTTTCGTAAAATTGAATCGAGCGCCTGTTCATCCATTATTTTGATCAACCGTGGATTGAAAATGTCAATCAATTTCAAAGACGTTGGCTAACGAGATTGAAATTGATTGAAAAGGAAATAATGAAGTATTCAATATAGTAAGCAATTGTCCAATGTTCGGTTTTGTTTCCGGAGTTATCGGAGCATAAAACATTTCGAATATGAACGATTACGGGTACGAAGGGAAAAACGATTATTTGAGATTGCGTAATAACTCGAAAAGTAAACGTTATAGTAAAAAATATTACATAATTCTGGCAATACTTTCGGTTTTGTCTGAATTACGTAACCCTCGAAGTACCAGTTCGTTAGAAGCACATTCAACGATATTTCGTCCACAAATATTTCCTTTATTAATCGACATTTATTTCTTTTGTTAAGCTTTCTTCGATTTTGCTTGGAATCCACGATCCGTTCGTTCCATTCGAGAATTTATTCTGCGCCCTCTTCCTCGGCGGAATTTGGGACTCTTTGGCAAAATTGATGGGACGTGGCCAAGCGAAGGATGAAAAAGCTGACGCGAAGAAAACGAACTGAATATAGTTTTCTTAACTCTCATACATAAGTCTGTTGCTCTTGTTGACGAGAATCATCGTTTAGTCAACTGCAACTTTATGCCCTGTGTTTGTTAATCAAACAAGATTCTACTGTTGATATTTTATTTTACAACGCGTATCCGTATCTTGCATAATATCATGTACAGTATTGCGAGTATTGCGGCGTTTTAATTTCAATTGCAACGTATCACGATGCTAGTCATGACCTGCTTGGTAGAGAACTCAGAATCAAGTTGTTTACTAACGCGAGTTAAACGATGAAAACAATTATTTCATTATTATTCTCTCATTTTTATTTATTTTACTGTATTATATCAATCAAATCTCGAGCACGTGTGAAACCGACGAATCTTTTAGCAAAAAAACAAAGAAGATAAAAAAATCTCCGTATTTACTACCAATAGGGAGTCAATTTATACACTGGATTTTAACCACGAAAATACATATGACGAGAGAAGCATATTGCGCATTCGAAATTTGATATCTCTATGAATTGTTAACATTGCTTCAACGGTACACCTTTCAATGTACATTTTGATAAAAATAAACTGTATATTATAAGAAAATACGTCGAATTTTCATCCGTGTCAATAATTATAGAGGCAGAAAAATTCCTATTTATACTTTTTACCAATGAAAAATCGATCGAATCTCAATTCATCGAGATCTTTTCAGAAAAGAATATTTTTTTTTTTTTCAGTTTTCGACGTTATACAGAATTAATTTGACAGAATATTCAAATCTGGAAGTTTTAGAAATGTCTTCAAAAACATTATGTTTTTCAATGTTTTTGGATGTTAACATTAGCTAAGGAGTTTTAGTGGGTTTGGATGGAAAAAAAAAAAACGAAAAAAAAAATCAAATTAGTTTCTTTACCGTCGTTTTTCAACAGATGGCAGCATTCGTCATTCTTCGAGAACACAGTTGATCTTTTATGCAACGTAAACGTATTATTAAAATACAATTATGGTGACATTGATTAATCGTTTATGCAAATGAGAAATATCATACTTATTGAAAGGATTGTTTTACTGTCGCCATTTTCTATTGAAAGATTCTTGTCAGACACGCCCATTAAAACCCACTCCAACGTTTTATCCTGTATGCAATATCTTGCATTTTTACAACATTCTTCTTGATGCGACGAGTCTGAGTTAATAGCGATTTTGCCACGACTTAAATGACATTTTTCAAAAATCAAATTGCAGTCAATTTGAACAATATCTGTTTTTGGATAGAAACGACAAGGAAAAGAAATCAAAAACAGACGAAAGTCGTCGTGCCAAATTTTGAGTTCGAAGCTTTCGTTTATTCTGAAAATTTCAATCTTGTAACTCCACTGTTGAACAATTTTGAAACAACATAAACATGAATTCAGCGAATTAAGAAATGCATCGAAATTGCTCTCCTCAAATCAAGAGATTTAATAGAATGTTCAAAATTAAACGTTTGTTGATATTCGAAAAGAAAATGTTTCGAGCTCGGCGACAAATTCGAATTTTTCTCGAAAAAAAAAAAAGAAAAATCAATAAGATTGATTCCTCGACTGAATATTCGATGAAGTTTGTTATTGTTCGTGCATCGCGTTGTGCAACGCAGTCGTATAGTAAAAAAAACGGCGCGAGGAGTCTTCCCCCACAGCAAGATGAAATCCTATGCGAGAGTCCGTGCGTGGAGAGAACGTGGTGCGAAAACTCGATACGTGGCTTCAGTCACCCCGAAGTAACCGTAAAGACTGGATCCCTTGGTAATCTTTCCAGGATTTTCAGCCACACGAGACACGGCCCTGAGAACGTTTTTTTTTTGGCCTTCATTTTCGTCGACAGATTCTCCCTCTCTTTTTTTTTCTTCTGTTTCCTCGTGACATTTTTTCAACCCCATTTCCTTTCGTTGTTTTTGTGAAAATAAGAACGAAAATACGAAGGAAGAAAGTAGCGAGGGAAACGACAAATTTTATTCACTTTTTCAAGCTCATTTAGAAAAATTTGGTTTTTATTTCTAGAGTGATTCAAAATTTGTTTAGAAATACGAGAATTACGTTTTTTTTTTCTCTCAACATTACTTCGTAACTTCGAGAGTGTTCGGAGAGGGAACACGTGAGTGTTATCGAAACAGACACGACGAGAAACGATCCAAGGTACGTGCATCGATTTTCGTAATGAAATTAAGTCGTTTATGCTTTTTGTTATTATTTCTATTTGATGTATTTGTTGTAATGGATCGAAGTGATTCTTTTCAAAGCCAATGAAATTTTCGGTTACCTCTAAATTTGAAATCGACCGAAGGTCTCATTGGAATCTATTTTTAGCCCTAAAATCTCGCGATTTATGAAGGTTCGATCGATCATCATTCTCGATATTTCGAAACGGCGATATTTCTCAATTTTTTAACTCTTTGAATAACTGTTTTTTTTTTTTTTTTTTAACGAAGATCACTCGTCCGAGAGACTCTCATAAATTTTCCTAACAATTACCATTTAAGATTGTTATTATTTGCATTTCGATCGTTCAATGAAATTGCAACGAATGTTGAAAGGTTTTGAAACGACGCGGACCTGTAACATTATATAAACTCCTCGTTCGCCATTGAAGTGTCTCGTAGAAAATACGTAAAGCCTCCTCATCTTCCGTCTCTCTCCGAACCACACAATTCGTATATCGCGTATTATTTTTTCCCTTCTAACTGATCCTCAACCGATCGTTATTCACATTCGTTACGTATTGAAAATGTAACTCGTTGATTTTCTTATCGATCCCATTTGATCGTAAAATGCGAAAGTCATTAATTGACCAACAGAAATTCATTTTTTCAATGGGACAAAAGTATTCGTTCGAATTGTAGATAAATGTATAAGAAAAAAATGATCTTTCATATTTTTACATCTCGATTTTGTCAACAAAACGTCATTTTTTGCTTTGAAGTTTATTCACCGAAAACGAAATTTTGTTGAAACCTTGAAATATTTTGTTTAATACGTTCAACAAAATATTTTATCGTCTCAAAAGAGTTTATTATCAGTACAAATAAGCTTCGTTGTAATACTCGAAACTTTGTTGAACGAACAAAAAAAAATTGTCGAATACGTGCAACAAAATATTTCAACAAAATTTAATTTTCAGTTATTTAATTTTAGTACGAAGTTAGTCGTAGCTTATAACTGATGAAAAATATAATCGTTTAGTTCGAAGATGAAGCTGGACTCGAGATTCGGATCGAATGGAAAAAGTGGCTCGTGCAGCACAATCTTTCCAAACAGTGGTTTGGTCCTCGCATGGAAAAATATATCTTACAGCGTGAGAAGAAAAAAAAGTGGGGGATATCTCATGGATTTTTTTCGAAATAGACAAGTCGAAAATGTTCAACTGTTGCACGGAGGTTAATACACGATAATGGCACTGTGCGAGTGGCACAAATCGTTGCACTCGAGTATGCACTTTCAGAGAAATTGTTATCAACTCCCAGATAATAATTGTCGTATGCGTTTTCTCCTTTAGTAAGTGGAGTCGTACAGTCGGGGACCCTTATGGCGATTCTGGGACCGAGGTAAGTGCTTCGAAATCTAATTTAAAAAAATAAAATTAAAAAAAAAAACATCGAAAAATGAAAATTTATTTCAAACATTTCGATCTCGAATTTCGGCTTTCAGTGGATGCGGTAAAACTACTCTGTTGGCAACGATAAGTCGACGATTGAAAGGTTCGTCGCGTAGGATCAAATAAATGATAAAATTTTTAACTAATTCTCCAACTTTTTTTCTCGACACTCAATCTTTTGAATATTTATGAAGAAAAAACACGAATTTGTCAGAAAAATCGTAACGAACGATTTGAAGGAAAACAAAAGAGTTGATTGAATAAGGAATTTTGCAGGAGACGCGAGTGGCGATGTTCTGCTGAACGGGCAACCCGTAGATCAAAAAATCATGTCGAGAATATCCGGATTCGTTCCGCAAGAGGATCTCGCGGTTGAGTCACTCACAGTACAGGAGCACATGGAATTTATGGTGATTTTTAATGGTTGAAAAAATGCTTAAATTCAATAACTTTAATGATGAAATGTTCTGTAATTTGTTTTCACTTCGAATTAACGAGTGAAAGATTGAAAAAAAAAAAGAAATGAGGAATGATAATTTCATGGTCGATCGAGCACAGCGATTAACACGGCCATAAAATGCTGCATAATTAAAGCCACGGATAGCAAGAAGTTTTAATCCAAGTCCGGGAAGTTGGACGGATTGGCAAAAGTGGAGAAAAAAGGTCGATTAAATATTAGTTTTTATTTACTCAAGGCTCGAATGAAAATGGATCGAAGATTTAAATCAGCGTTCAGAACTCAGAGGATTGCTGTCCTTATGGGAGACTTGGGCTTGGATCGTTGCGAGTATACAAAATTGTCTGCACTCTCGGGGGGTGAACGAAGAAGAGTTTCATTGGCTGTTCAGGTAAGAAAAAATGTATATTTATTTATCGTTTATTTCTTTACTTTTATCGAATGCTTTTTACAATTTGTCAATATTTTTTTGGGCTTTTAACACTCATTTTCTTTGAATCTAATAATTAGTTGCTGACTGAACCGAGCGTACTGTTTTGCGACGAGCCAACGACAGGCTTGGACAGCTATTCAGCAATGGTCGTTATAAGAACGTTACGGGAAGTCGCAGCTCGAGGTAGAATTGTAATTTGTTCGATCCATCAGCCAGCTTCTGGTCTGCTCGATCTTTTTCACGAGATTCTTTTAATATCTGCTGGAAGAGTTGCTTTTCAGGGCTCATCGTCAAACGCAACGACATTTTTCAACAGGTTTATTTTTATTATTTGTCGTTTCTTTTAAAAATGACTGAAGTAGAGACATATACAAATGGAATCAACAGAATTGATTGATTCGTTGAAGCTAAACTTTGATATTAATTTCATTTTCATTGATGTAATATGTTTGATGTAATAATTATGAAAAAATGTAGCCTCGCTCTCTGCTGCCCTCCGACCTTTAACAGCGCTGAATTTTTCGTCTCCCAATTGTCAGTGACACGAGACAGAGAGGCCGAATGTCTGGCAAAAGTGAGTTTAAAAAGATGTCGCTTCTGAATTCAACACGAATCATTTTATTTATTCAAACTACACGTTTCCGATATATTTTCTCAGACGAGATTCATATGCGATCAGTTTCAAAAATCTATACACGGCAAATTGATTAAAAAAAAGCTGGAAGATTCTTGCGCAGGAATACTTAACGAAGCGGCGCCTCATCCTATTTTTTCAAGCGCCACTTCCTCGATGTCGATAAACGAATTTAAAAAAGTACGATCTTACACTCAACTGGAGTGGCTTACGTGGAGAAATTACATTGATTACAAGAGGAACAAATTCACGATTTTCTTCAAATTTCTTCTGTACATGGTCAGTTAAAAAGAAGAATTCAAAAAATAAACTTTTTTTTCTTCAGGAATTTATTAGCGTATCAGCTAATCACTGAGACACAATTTTTTAATTAATTTTTAACTCTTTGTCGTTTTTTACGATTCGTTTAATTTTTAATAACAGTTTATAGGCTTGCTTCTGGCGGTTCCTTACGTTTCGGTTACAGAAAATATCGATCAGCGTGGAATACAAAATATGCAAGGATTGATGTATCTCGTAGTGACCGAAACTATTTTTACATTTAATTACGGTGTATTTTACACTTTTCCCAAAGAACTGCCATTACTACTGAGAGACATCGCCGGCGGACTGTACAGCCCAGCTCCTTATTACGTCAGCAAAGTCGTCGTACTGGTAAAACGTTTTCTATTTTTGTTTTTGCTTGTTTTGTTCTTTTTTTTCATTTTCCGGTTGATTTCGAAATTTTTTTTTTCAAGATTCAATCGCAAAGAAATAACGATCGTACTTGAGCTTTTCGGGTGACAAAAAAAATAAATAAACAGTTTTATTGGTCGGTTGTGGAGGATCAAGATTGTTTTTTTTTTATTTTCACAGATTCCAGGTGCAATTATTCAACCCTTTTTGTACACAGCCCTTATTTTTAGTATCGTGGGATTGAAAGGTGGTTTCGTAGGATTTCTTTTTTTCGTTGTGCCAGTTATGCTCAGCGCGGCTGTTGCAACTGCGGTTGGTTAGTTTATCTTTCAAGTATTTCAACGAAATTCATTAAAAGGAATCTAATCATTCGTTCGATTAGCAATTAATGAATATTTTTCTCGATCATTTCTCCTGCTATTTTCGAACCTTTCAGGTTGTTTGATGTCAGCAGCCTTCGAGTCCATAGACACTGCCTCACTTCTCGCAGTTCCTATAGACTTTTTGACTCTCATATTCAGCGGGATTTATTTGCATCTCCGGTAATTAAAGTCCAATCAAAATTCCATCATTATTTTTATCGCATTTTTATCGTTTATCCGACATTTTATTTACATAATCATCGATGCGATTAATATTTTGTTTGGACAGAGATTTGCCGGCTCGAGTATCTTGGATCAAATACATATCACACTTTTACTACAGCACGGAAGCTGTTTCGCTGACTCAATGGAGCGAATTCGATCACATAGGTATGAATTACGTAATTAAATCTTTTTAACGATCGTTGAAAGGCTCATTTTTTTTGTGTGTAAATACAGTCGATTCGCAACGTTCGAGACAAACTTGAATTCAGTTTTCACAAACCAACTGTAATTCGAGCTCAAAATCTCTGGAGTTTGGGTCTGTTTGTCGCTTTTGAGAATCGATTATTGTTGAACGAATATTCGATAGATTTTCACCCAAAAAAAATATAATTATAGTGTAATTTTTTCAGAATACCAAATCAGTTGAAATGTTATGAATAAAAAAAAAACAAAACTCGAAATTAGAATGTAAAATAAATAAGAAAATGTCTGAAATTCTTAGTAAGTTAAATAATCATTTTAAATTTGTTTATACGGGGTTTTGTTTTAGAAAAATATCATTGAAATAGAATTGAAACGAAAAATAATTACAAAACACGAAAGCAATATGAGAGAATCAAAAACAAATGACAGTAATAATATTGAATTTTTGCATCTAAATTAAATGAGCTGTGAAATATGGTAATTGAATAATCGATCAACTACATATTGTAGCGTGTCCCGAGGACCCCGAAGAACCTTGCGTATCGAGCGGTGCAGGAGTTTTGGATAAATATGGCTACGAGCCAGGCAATTATATAACCGATTTGGTTGGGCTCGTAGCGATGTTCGCATCAGCTCATTTGGCTGGTTATCTTGCACTCCGAATTCGAAGTCGGAAGCAACCGGTTTATTAAAATTTTTGGAACATCTATTTGACGAAAATGAGCCATCGGATGATTTGATAAACCGTTCAATCAAAAGGAACGATGAATCGAGTTTATATAATTCCTTTAATCGATCAGCCCCCCGCCCCCCCCCCCCTCTTTTACATGTTCTTGTTTTATAGATATTTTATTCATTGTTTTGTCGAATAAGTCATTTTTTTTTATTACTTTGTACACATGATACAAGAAAAACTTTTTTCCAATTGTGCAATAAACTTTTCTTTCGAATATCATTTCTATTCGTCAATATATCGATTTTGATCTTCGCCTTTTCATTCCTAAATACCCGGTCAAATTCATTAGAATCGTTAGAGAAATCATCGCGAGGATGTCGATCCAATAATTCGATTCCTCGAATCCATACTGTAACAATACTTCCGATCCGGTTGAAAGGCACTTGACAGAACTGCTATTTCCGCACTCTAAAATATCGTATTTCAATAATTAATGGAAAAAAAAATGATGCTTCAAAGTCGATCGAACTATTAAATTGAATATTACGATGATATTGTCTCATAAAAATTCATTCGTACCGATAACGTCGATTTGAGACCAGTGAGCTATGGCGAGTGCCTCGTTCGTGTAGTAAAACACCGAAAGATATTTCAGAAGCACCGCGTACCATTTCAGAGTCCTGGAAGATAAAATTCATTTTCTTTTTTCACTTGACAATTTTTTTTTTCTTTGTAAATTATTTATCGCAATTAATATTATTTGCAACAATCGAGTGGGTTCGTTTTCATCAGCAATTGATGTCTCATTGATAACGAGAACAAGAAATACCTCAAATTGTAAAAAATTCCAGACATCAGAAAGGAAATAAGATCGATCGGTACCATAACGATCGTTGCCACTTCGTTGTCTTCGATAAAAGAAGCGATCATGCTACCGTAAGCTAAACCACAAATACCGCTGGCAACGGAGCATGTGAAAAATAGTAAAAATGTAGGAAAAAATGAGTCTTGCGTGCTGAGAATTGCGTACAGCATAATTGTCAGTAAAAACGACTTTGCGAAGGTCTTGGGCAGCTGTGAATGAACAATAGAATAAAAATTACGAATCGCACGAATCTTTACGATTCACTTTGAAAAATTTTTCATCGGTCTTTCGAACAAAAAATTCAGTAGAACCTTTCGGTACAATCTCGAAAGAAGATTGATCGAAAAATCGACGAATACCAAAAAGAAAATAAAAAGTATTTCGTTGAATGTGTAAATAAAAAAATTTTGTCACTAATAAGTAAACGAAACTGCAAAAATAGATTAGAAAAAGTATTTTTTTCTGTTTTTAAATGAACGAGAGAACAAGGAAGTAAAAAAAAAAAAATGTATTTGAGAGATATTGATTAAGAGAAATATTACCCAGCTGACGAAAGTGGCGAGGTAATAAGCTGAAGGGCAGTACACTCCGGCTTCGCGTCTAAAAATCGGTATTTCGCGCTCGATTTCATAGAGCGGAGTGTAAGCGGTGGAGAATATTGTTTCAGCGCTAGCCATGTACAAAACTCCCATCACGTCTTGAATCCCTCGTTCCTTTCTCGTATCGATACCCCAGAAAAATATCATTACGAGAATGATGGAGATCTCGAGGAACAAAAACAATCATTGAGCTCAGCTTGTTTCGTCCAAATATTTGCAGATAAGATATATACTTGAGAAATAATTCGATTATAAAACGAACCGCGAAATAATTAAAAGAGATTAGGCCCTCCGCTAAAGTTCTTCGGTTCTCGTGATATATTCTCCAGATTAACCAGTTGAATTGAACGATCCAGCGAGGCTTTTTTCTTTCGAAATGGAAAAACAAAAAAATTATGGAATATTATTCATAATGATAATCAATATAAGCTGCTGATAATGCGATCGATCAATAGTAGAAAGTTCAATCGTTCAATTTGACAGTAAAAATATTGATAAGTACTGACTAATTTACAGTTTTTACATTTTTTGGATGACTGAAGATCATCGGTTGTATAACTGATCGAAAAAATATCGTACTTCAATCAGTAATTGAGTTCTAAAAAAGCTGTTTTAAAGCTCGATGTTTATTTCAAGTTCATATGCAAATCACTTACTCCGAGAATGTGGGCTTGAAATGGGTGGAACCGAGACGAAAGGTGGGAAGATTGGTGAGATTAAAGTCAGCGTAAGCACGACAAATTCTGTTCGAACGATCCTCTTCCTCTTGGGATGTGATCTCTTTCGCAATTTGCATATCTTCGCTGGCACATTTCGAAAGTATTTTAACATAATATTCAGCCTCGTCGAATCCGGAGGGACAGCGAACTCCTTGGCTGAATCGTATTAATGAAAAAAAAAAACAAGAAAAAAAAACGGTGACAAGGGTGTGACACTGACGAATTTAAAATCGAAATTTCGTGTAATCCCGATCTCGTTTCGTTCGCTTCATTCTTACTACCTTTCGAAAAAGTCTCGAGCGTCCTTGAGATTTCCAGCGAACGCGACTTTAGCCTCGGTCAGAAAAATCACGTGACTGAATAAATTGTAAATAATCATGCTCGGCTGATGAATCGAGCAAATAACAATACTTTTCGTGGAAATCGACTTGATCGACTCGACAACGTGCAAAGCCGCCGATGTATCCAGTCCTGGAAAAAAAAATAGAGAAGAAAAAAAAAAAACATTTTTCTTCTTTCTTTTCACAATATTCTTGCTGAATTTATCGTACTGAAATCACCATTCATCATTCTCGTAATTATTACCTGTCGTAGGCTCATCGAGGTATAATATCTCTGGTTTCGTAACTATTTCAGCCGCAAGGGATAATCGCTTTTTTTCACCGCCCGATAATGCGCGAATGAAGGAGTCCTTGCACTCGTGCAAACTCAAATTCAGCGTTATATCGCGTGCCAGAATTTTCCGATCCTCTGCATTGACTCTCTCGTCCAGTCTCAATGCACACTTAATTAACGTTTCATTTGATTATACATATCACCGGTTTCCTGGCTCATACTAATAATTACTCGAATTTAAATAAATGGGAAGCTGGATATTTAGTACAATGTTGTCGGAAAATTTGCATCATGAATTATACTGAGCGTGTTCATTGCGGGCGTAATTATTTTGAGAAATTAGTGAAACTACAAATTCGCCTTGAAATGTTTCTTTTTTTTTTCAATATTTTTAATTTCCAATTCCTGTGATTGAGTTTTTTTAATTCGAAATCGAGAATTTTCAAGAAAAAACTTTGTAACTCGAGTTATTTTTTTTTTTTCCTGATCAATGAAACTGTTATTGAATCGAATTTGGGTTCAACGGATACCGAAAAAGCGATGTATTCCTCGACCGTTAAGAATTCTGGCAGTGGATCGAATTGGGGCACGTGACTGGAAATTTCCGACATCTCCTGGCTCGAAATTTCAACTCCGTTCACTCGAATCGTTCCGGAAATCGGCTCAATTTTTTTGCCAAGTACTTCGAGCAAAGTGGTTTTTCCAGCTCCGCTAAAAAAAGTGGTGAATCCATGAAAAAAAAACGAAAATAGGGAATCGCTGTATCGGATCGAACGTCATTGATCAATTTTTTCTTCATTTAGTTTTTAAATACCTTGGTCCTATTACCGCGATCATTTGACCGGTCTCGGCGTAACCGGAAACTTGAATAAATGATTAATCAGTAAATTATTATTATTTCGTTAGCTGACAAACTTTCAGAAGAGCACAAAAAATCGAGAATTCCAAATACCCATTTCATTGATTCACACATTTTTTGAACGCCCAAATAAGATTTTATTTATTGTCAGGATTTTACATCCCGATAAATCCTTCGATTCGATCGAAGTAATCGATTCTTCGTACCTGATTTTAAAACATCGATCGGACGTTCTTCCATCGATCCTTCGCGTCTCGTGAGCATTTTGAGTATTTTATTTACGAGGCTTGGAGATTTAGGGCTCGTTCGAACTGTCAAATTTTGCCAGGAAAGACAAAATTTCGTCTCGTTTGATTGACACTCGTGATTATCAATTTTGTGCAACAAACAGTCGTTCACTGCTACCGTTTCTCTCGAACGATCCATTACCATTTCATCAAAAATCCATGTATAAAAGTGAGTAAAAAAAAAGCAATTTTTTAATTTAAAAATTGACGTTGATAAAAAAAAAATTAATTGGTGCGACGGTACATTTGTCGAGAAAATTGAATGAATCTGCGCATCTTTTCTCTCGAGATCTCAAGACCCTGATGAAATTATATTTGTTCCTCTTATCTCGCAACTTGAATAGAAAAAAAATAAAATCTCGTCTCGTTTACGTTTGCGCAAAAGTTGCATCAAAGTTGCAATAGTGTTAAGAGACTCGTCGTTTCTTCCACAAGTTTACCGAAAGTGTCTCGGCGAGGCAAACATTCTAAAGTCAACGACCGAAGAACAAAAACGACGAAAAAAATCCAACGATATTATTTCATTCACCTCTCAAATGTTTTCTTTTCTTTTGAAAAATTCATCCACAACTTCGTTGTTTAGAACGAAGTTGAAAGAATGTAGCTGAGAAAATGGAATATCGGAATAATTACAGAAGAAATAAAATAATCCACAGTTAACAACCGGATATAATTTAATTACGTCATTTCTATAAATACACAAATAATAAAAATCTCTCTCGAATACCGTCGAAAGTATCGAAGCCAGATATACACACGTATACACACAAATATGAACCGACGCTTATATTGAAATATATGAAAATAGGAAAGATATATTATGTTTCAAAATGAGAGATGAACAATTCATCCCACAAATGTCGTGTAGTGACGAAAGGTTTTTTTAAAACTCCTCGTTTCCTTCGTTCTCGTGATTAGCTAATCAAATTTTCAATCGGATAATCCGATGCAGCGAATGGAGAAAAACTTTGGGTCCAAAATTCAGTGGGATTGATAACGAAATTTTGAAAAATAATTTATCTCAGCTATTTCAATATTTGTGAATAATACATATTTGAGTCAATTTGTCCTAGCGCTTGTGGGAATGACATTGAATTTTTACGTTTTAAGATAACATCGCGTACATTTATATATAAAAGTGAAAACGGCCATTGAATATCGCACGACGGATTTTTCGTCCTTCGAATTAATGACAACACTCGAAGACATGAGTAAGAAAGAAGGAAGTTGTATATCGAGGCGGTTTGTTCTCTAAATTGCTGCTGCTTCCAGAGGTGATTTGTGGGTTTTAATAAATCTATAACTGTTTGAGTTTTTTCTTTCAAATGTTGTTCACGTGTTAATGGATACTTTGAAGAGACGTTAAAATTTTTGAGAAAAAATAAACAAACTTTATATCAAAGTTTGGTAAGAATGAGTAAAACGGTGCATGGAAAAACTTCTGATCGGTGAGCAGCCTGTCGGACACTGTTTATGCATCCGAAATATAAAAACCGAACGTATTCTCAATCCGTATTTTCCACAAAATGACGACGCGATAAACTTCGATTATCAATTTTTTCTATGTTTTTTCTCCCCTTACTGGACTTTGAGAAAACAGTAACGATTATTCGACTCGATTTCGTTATCAATTGGTGAAAAAATCATATACCGTAGAAGTATGCAAAACTTCAAGTCACCGGCGAACTGGTTATGAAGACAATGTGTCCGCCAAATGGAGAAAACATTTTTGAATAAATCTCCTGAAGTACTTTGTTGTTTTGTTGTTTTTTCATGAAAATTCTATTTTCTCATAGGAAAATCACTAAATATGTGTAAAAAATTTAAGAAAAATAAAAACTCGACCACTTTCAGATTTATTCTATCGACAAGATCATCTTTGAAAACAGAATTCTCCAGACGACAGTGCGGCCTCGGTTCCGTAAAGTAACGATGAAATTTCCAATTATTTACAAGAGATACGTGACGTGGCTCAGCATCGGTGCCTAATTATTTATTCATTTATTATATAATATACTTTTCATATCTATATTTGTATATATACGTAGGAGTCTCTTTCTATAATAATAATAATAATAATAATAATAATAATAATAATAATAATAATAATAATAATAATAATAATAATAATAATAATAATAATAATAATAATAATAATAATAATAATAATAATAATAATAATAATAATAATAATAATAATAATAATAATAATAATAATAATAATAATAATAATAATAATAATAATAATAATAATAATAATAATAATAATAATAATAATAATAATAATAACAATAATAATAATAATAATAATAGTTCCTTCATCAATATTAGTCATTTGCGTGTATAAAATTCTGTTTATCAACAATGATAAATTTAACATCAGTGAAGATCGAGCATCCGCGAGAAAAATGCTTTTATCGTTCGAATTTTCAAAACGAAAAAATGTAGTGAGAAAAAAAAAATGATTGAACAGTTGGAATGTTTTGATTGTGCATTGAAATTGAAATGAAAAAATGTCGATTTCATTATAAATAGATTGTCGAAATGAAAAAAGCAATTTGAATGAATTTAAAAATAGTTTAATTGGAATCGAAATTGCTTGAAAGTGGAAAAAAAATGAATGGATTTCAAAAAATTGTATAAAATTTGAATGATCAAAGCGGCGTATTTTTCTGAAGAGGAAACAGTGAGTTGCGAGACTCTATGGAATGTTGGTCATAAAAATGGCACACAGGGATCGCGATTATTCGCTAAACGCTCGCTAAACATCACGTTTTGTTGCAGATTTGTTTTTTTTTTTTTTTCTCATTTTCGCAGTGAATGGCTCATTTATACGTTACGTGGCGCCGGGTCGTCACTTCCGGTGAGACGGCACAATAAGATTCACGCGAGTCGTCAAAGCGATCCATTGTCATGCACAACGGTTTCTTCATGATTTTTTTTTTTTTTTTTTTTTTTTTTTTTTTTCAAATTATTTTTCGCTTTTTTCGCCGTTACACGACTCGTATCGCGAGTGTCCAAGTTACTAATCGACTTTTAATTACCGACTTATTTATTAATTGGAAATTCGTTTAATTTACTTACATATTTTGCTATTTTTAGGACAGATATTGAATTCGGCGATGTAATTCGTAGCGTCCTTGATTCGAAATACCGACAGCCTATTAATTGAATTTATCCATGAATAATTTATGAAGAAAGATTCTTTTTCAGTTATTGTAACGAGCTTGGTAATAAAGTTTTTTGTTTTTTTTTTTTTTCGATTCAATGTTCACGACATAGTTTTCGTCTTTAAAATTTGATTAATAAAATTTTGTCACCGATAAAAACTGCCCGAGTCCAGTTGGTTGAGTATAATGATTGAATGTTAAAAAACTTTGAAAAATTCGTTCGATCAATGAATTAATCAATTGGTCAGTAACTGGAACTTTCATTTTTGTTGTTTTTCACGTAAGCACGGAATCAGAAAATGTTTATAATAATTATGTAAATGTAAATTAGTCATGTTACACGCTAACCGAGGTTCTATAACGACGGAAGTACACGCGTGATTTTTTCATCGTGGAAGAAATGATCCAGCGCAACGGAGAGTATTTTTTTACTCATTTTTATCATTTCCCATTCAACATCGCGTGATGAATGGACGCGTTGACATTTGTTTTCTCTTCGATTCTGTATTTTCGGTCGAAGGACGCCAGTCGAAATTCTCCGAAAAGAATCCTCAACACTGATGCGAACTGGCGGAGGGAAAAACTTTCGAGAACCTGCTCTACCTTTTCGTCAGCAGGGACAAGATTTTTTAGAACCCGTTGGCGATTGATTCAGCGCGAATCTTTCTCCGTCCGTTTGATCTTGGGATCCGTTGCCTTTCATTATTTGATCGTTTTGGAGTATCTGCAATCAAACAAGTTTTGACGTCTACATTTTCCACATTTCATCAATTTTTTTGTGGTCACGAAAAAGTTCTCGTGCTGACAAACAAAAAGTTAATAAACAAATCTAGTTCTGCTTGAATTTTCATATTTCACGAGTCATTAGAATTCGTAGATCTTTGATAAAATGAACTAACTTTTTTCACGAGAAATCTTGCAGCTTCCTCGATATTTATATTTTCTTTCGCCGAAGTTTCGAACCAGCCCGAAAAATTTTTCTCCTTGCAATAATCGTCCATTTTGGAGGGTGTATTTACGAGTCCTTCTTTCTGCTGATCACACTTGTTGGCCAGTAGTACACATGGGATTGGGGAGCCATCGGGCAATTGGACTTTGGAATCAAGATCCTGTTTCCATTTGACCACAGCCTCGAGGGTCGCGCTTCTCGTTACATCGAAAACTATGAATGCACCGACAGCTTCTTTGTAATAGACTCTTGTCATGTTGCCAAATCGTTCTTGGCCTGGAATCATGAAAAATTAGATTAAGACCATTTTCATTTGGTTAAAAAAAGAAAAACGGTGAAAAAAACCTGAAGAACAAAAAATCGAGGAATTTCTTCCAACGTTTTTTGACTTCAAGCAACAAAAATTTTCCGAAGCGTCATCGTCGTTCTGATAATGATAAAGAGATGATTATTAGGAACGTTTTTTTTTTTTCCATTTTCTTTTACATTTCTTTAGGTAGTTTTGAATTCAATAAAACAATTTTTTATTTCAAACATTTATCTAAAACGATGAAAGACATTTTAACTGTCAATTTGAGCTTTTGTATAATAAAATTCAAGATTATTTCTGGGTCATAACAACAGGACAGTTGGAGTCGTAATTTTTAGTTGAATTTAATCTTGAATCGTATACAATACATGAAGAAAGTTCAACGACTATAAAAAATGTAAAAGAAAAATGGCAGATCGAACCCCTTCGTCAACAGCTTCGACATGTAAATTTATCTGAGTGCACTCGTTCCACGATCAAGTTGTTATTAATAATTGACCGGAGGATCGTAATTGTTGTAATTTATCTGCACTTTTTGTTCGTTCGTTTTTTCTTCTTCTTCTTTTTTTTTTTCTTTTTTACTTCAAATGTAAAGTCTACTGACCCGCGATATCCCATAATTGAAGTCTGATGATCGTGTGCGGATCCCAGTTGAGTACTTTTAACGCGAAATCGACGCCTATCGTCGCTCTGTAATGTTGCGAAAAAAATTGATGAACGTAACGCTTTATGATAGATGTTTTTCCGGCACCCAGTTCACCGATCACCAGAATCTTGTACAGGTGCTCTCGCTTCTCGCCGATCCCCGTGGTTGGAGCATTGTTTTGTGACGACTGAAAAAATAAAAAAATAAACGAAAAATAAATACTTTTTTTAAAATTCATTTCCTGCTCAAGCGTTCTGCAATCTTTTTAATTAAACGAATAAACGTTTTGATTCGATGAACATTTTTTATTCATAACATATAATTCTTGTCGAATAATTGAAATGTCAATAAACGCTGAAATTTGTTTCTGCTTCAAAATAACAAAAAAAATAGTACCGACATAGAAGAACAAGAATGATTCACGAAAAGCCAGTTGAAGGCGTACAGAAAGCGATCGTTTTTGAGTCATATATTCACTCGACCGATAGGCATTACATGCACGTTAAAAACGCGCTATCTTATCTCGCAAGTTTGAGGGGTATTCATCGAACTGCTGTTCGAACGAGTCGTGGGAAAGTTTTCAAGAAAAAATCGAGCCTCGAGAGCAGAACAAAAACTGCGAATTGATCGAAACATTTTAAATAGAATTCTAAAGAAAGAAGAATTATTAAGAGCAAGAAAAAAAAAGGGAATTAACCCAACACACCCGTTTCCATTTCCACGATTTCGGGTGGACCTTCCACCTCGCAAAGTCGTAGAAAGCAACGCTCTGCCAAAACTTAAAATCCATTTCCATATTTCCAACTTCAAAAAAGTCCGAAACTCAGTAATAATGTGATTTTACTTCGATGAAATTTTGAAAGTTCGATCGAAGTTGACGTTGACAAAAAAAAAATTTGTCGTACGAATCGATCGATTGGAAGCTTGACCGCGTTCTGTTTGTTCACACTTTTAATAAATAATTACCGCGATATCGCGATGCACATAAAGTGCCAGTAACTTTTTCTTTCTCTCACTTCGTTTGTCAATCGTTGAACACAAATGCGCGGACACTGTATCAAGAAAATGCGAGGAAGAAACGATCCTCGAGTCATTCCGGCTCGAAGTCCGAATTTACAATGAGTTGAAACCCTCGAAACCAGAAATATACATCAATGTATATACGTTTATGATATTTTGCATTCTTCCCCAACGTTCTCATCACCCCTCGACACTTGCCACTGTGCGGATACACAATACCATCGCTGCGTACATAAATGTAACACGAGACGATGAGTTTCTCTTCAATGGAGTTTCGGATGCCTCGAAAGTGGGGGAAAAACTCCGATATCCAATGAATTTTTAGTATTTATTATCTGAAAAATACTGTGGATAATGGAATATTTTATCTCCACTCTCCGAGTGCTTGTTTAATCAGCAAAATATTGAGTCTGAGCGAGTGAAGGGTTGAGCGAAGGGTCAACGAGGGGATGAAGCTGATTTTTGAGAGAAATATTTCGAAATTCTTGGCTCAGGAATAGTTGGCTATTTATAGAGTAACCTTTGACACAGTTTTTGAACTTTTCAGCCTTTCACCCCAGTCCTCGATTGATCATCCCCGAATAAACCAGTATTTCTAGATTCTGGATTGAATTTTCAATTGGCTATGAAACTTGGTGCAAATAAAAGTGTTTGGCGTTAATAGAGACTGGAAATATGAGTTGAATCGTTTATTTTTCATTTCCTAAAAGTTTTAAAACGTTCGAACAATTATTATTATTTTTTTTTCTCGCAAAACATAGAAATGAAACGGAAGAGGGGTGAAGAAAATTGGATCAAAAAATGGTAAATTAAAAAAAAAAGAAAATTTCATCGAAAAGTAAATGTTTTGTTCCTCTATTTTTGGTATTTTCGAGAAAGTTTCGAGAAAAATTGGAAAAAACTCATAAAAATGGGAATGTTTTAACAGGTGTAATCGTCTCGATATCGAGTGACAAGACGATTCGACATGCAGGTATGAAAGGTGCACGTGTAATGGACTCGAGAATGGATTGGGTCAGAGTCCTAACATCGTACGAAACACGCGATAAAAGTTAAATAAAAGACAGTTGTGTTACGATCACGTGGTAACACAATACATCGATCCGGAGCTCGGAGGGGTTGATCAGAGGCTAAAGAAAATCCCTCGAGTAACTCGAAACTTGTGCTCGGCTGGAGGTTAGACCACGAGACCGAGAGGAGGACCGCAAAGTGCGACACTATCGATCTCCGTCATAGAATTACTGCATATTGAGAAAGAAAGAGCAAGGGAGGGAGGGAGAGAGAGAGAGAGAAACGTTAACGAGTGAGCCAAAAGGGTTTCGTGAGGCTTGGACAATTGAGAGCAGAAATTGAACAAACAACAACTTCGATTATTTTCATTGTTGCGTCGTTTGTTTAATGAATTTAGTTTCATTTTTATTTTTGTTGCGGTAAAATATGAAAATTGCTGAAAACGACATTGAAAAGTGAGGATCAAGTTTCAGCTTTTTCTTCTTCTTATACTTCTTCTCAGGAGGACTCGTCTCCCTTTTGCGTACGAGTCATCTGCGAAGTAGAAGCGTATGATATCATGATAAAAAGAAAAAAAAAAATATGATCGGGAGGACAACCGGTGTGCTTATATAAACCCTGTCGAGTCACGAAGAGGCCTTTGCGGCTACGACGAGACTCGACCGCACTGCGAACGCAGTCCATCGTATTATAAAATAAGAAAAAAAAAAAAAAAAAAACAGAATAGTACAGTTGCGCAATGTGTTTACGAGTATTTTGCATTCGTATTCGTCGTTATTAGAGTTTGTAGAGCGTTATTGGAGCTCACCATTTGCATCGACACTCCCCGTTGATTTTTTATTTCAATTCACGTCTCGCTATTAATTTTATTGGAAGGGATAATTCGTTCGAACTTCCCTTACGATGGAAACTTCTAACTCGATCGATTTATCATTTAACGATTGCATAGCCCGATTTAATGCACGTGCTCTTCAACTTTGAATAATTGCTTTTCGACTCCAATCGCTTTCACGTTTGGGAAAAAGGATTTTCCAGTTTTTTTTTTTTCTTCTTTTATACACTCGTTTATGTAGAAGGCCAATTCGGTATATGGAATCGATTGCAATCGATGTTACGGTTTTCGTACTCGATCATTCATTCGGAAAAATGTGCTAACTGGAGACAGTTTTTTGTAGTTTTCAATTCGAAAAATTATCGTCAGATATAAAAAAAAATAGTTTTCAACATAAATAGTTGATGCACTTATTCCAGTTTCTCGGTTTGAACAATCGCCATGGGGAGTCAATGCTATTTTTATTCAGGAAAATAATTATCAATGTACTGACAAAAAAATTTTTATTCATCAAACAAAATCTCATTTGGTGAGACGAAAATATGGTGGATTCAACTGTTCTTACGTTGAATGAACTCATTTCCCACTTCGAAAAAAAAACATATACATATAGTTAAATCCACCATATTTTCGTCCAATTAAATGAATTTTGTTTGATGAATAAAATTTTTTATCAGCGTGCATTTTGAGATGAAAATCGTACAAATTTCAGCAATTGCGATTGCCAAAATCTGTTACGAAATATCAGATTTTGCTAATTTCGCAATAAATCCAATTAAATTGACAAGTTTTGTGTACTTTTCTCGTTCTTTTCTTCTTTCGTACGAAATTCGATACGAAAGTGATCACGTCTCTCGTATTTTTCAAATACTTTTCGCCTATTTATTTGCTTTTTAAAAAAATAAAAAATAGTAATAACTACACGTGGAAATTGATTTTCTCACCGCACTCTCCTGGCTCAAGGAAGTCGATCCTTCAGGATTATCGTTCCCCGGTTGCTGCATCGTGTTTCCGGGCTCCTCGTAATCATCAACAAGATCGGTGTCTTGTTTGTCTTTTCCGTATCTTCGCTCCCCGAGATAATTTTCACTGTGAACTTCTTCGATACCAGCGAGATAACCGACTCCTGTATCTTCGTCAAAAGTACCCTCGAAAGTCGAGAAAGTATCGAATTTCCGTACGCTTATGTGTCTCGCCCGTTTAACCGTGTTCTCCGGATCGCAAGAATCTTTTCTCGTCGATCCAATCGACGCGGCGACTACCGTATCGTGGGAAATGTCGCACGACGAATCCTGCGAAGTCTCGTATCTTCGTCGCTGAAATATCGCACGTTTCTCTTCCAGCAACGACAACTTACGACGCAACTCTATCGGTGGTGTCGTTGGGGCTGTTGCCGTCGATTCTGAATCCGATTTCCCTAAAAATTTTGACCTTCTCGATGATTCAACTGGCTGCTGGTATTCTACTTTGCTCTGATCGTGCCATTTCGATATTGCGTATGGTAACGTCGACACCGAACACTGTATCAGTGTCTCTTGGCTCGGTTGTTGCTTCTCGCTCTCTTGGACACCTGATAAATTCCTTTTTCATTTATTCTCTGATTTTGTCTCTTGTTTTTACATCCATTTTTTAAATTCGAGTTATTGGAAAGGTTTTTTGGCATTTTTTTTTCTTTTATTTACCGACTCCGGAGTACGTTTTATCACTCAATTCTTTGAGCAAATTTATTTACAGGGCTCGATGTTTTTTTTTCGTTTTTTTTTAACGAATTTTAATTCGATTGATCAAAATTATGAGGTGCGTTCGAAAAATGATGTCGAAATTATGAAAAATTTGAGGAAGCAAATTTTATTTAAGATTCTATCGATATTAAAAAAAAGTATAGTGAGCTCAGAACATTTTTGCGATGAAATTTTCTCGGTAGGATTCAACAGAGAATAGTTTATGTGAAAAAAGCTGGTAGTTGAGTGTGATTTTTTCGTTGCGTTGCACGAGGATGCGTGAGGAGAAGAAAATTCAAATTGACTTTCGATCGCGACAACCGGATGTTTTGTTTCGTAACTAAAAGTACATTTATTACCGACTTTATCACGTTGATTCGCTTACGGTACCGAGGGCAATTGCGACGTCGATGTAACTCTCGCATCGCGTACTCGATAAATATAAGCAGAGTTCCGAGAGGATCGTGCATTAGAGAGTGAAAGTTCGTTGAAGTTTGCGTGTGATTTTCTATCAATTTGAGTAAATTTTTTTTTTTCATTACCGTGGAAAAAGATGTTGAAATATGGCTTTTCAAATAATCCAAAAAAGTTGAAATAATGAAAGAAAAAAAGAAAGAAAAAGTTTGAAATATTCAAAGTTTATCGTTGCAGAAAGAATATACATTTGATGAAAAAAGAATTTCAAGAAAAACTATACGAATAAGCATTCGACGATGATTGGACGAGCGAGAAAAGGCAGAAAATGAAAGAAAACAAAATTGAAAAGCACGTGTCAGTTTCAAGAGGCTCTCGATGTTAATTGGATGGATAGAAAGAAAAAAAAAAGTCTGGAGCCCTGGTCAACGTGTTGGCTGTCACGTACGTCAAAGCGTTTAGTCCCGTTTCAGAGTCCATAGGTCGTTCATGCGGATTATAATCGAGACGATTATACTTTCTCGGATTTGTTCCTGCGTCTCTCGCTCAGGCTACTTTCACCGAATTCAATTAATCACACGATCTTACGTGACAATAAAATAGTTTAATATAGTCCGAGTTCGTATTCACTCTGAGAATTAACAATGACAGAAAAAAAAAGTATCGAAGACGAATCCCGGAGCAATGAAAAAAGGTTTGAGTGCAAAAGTCTACTGGAAGGAAAAACCGATCGGCGACATCAGCTCAGGACTCGCAAGTCGAAACGAAAAAAAAAATGAAATAAATATTTATAAATACACCGAAACTGTTATTAGAAAATCCTGCCGCACCAAAGAGTCGATAAGAAAAAAAACAAGCGCTCGATACGCGAAATTAACGAAGCACCAATAACGTTGTGAAAAAAATACCAAAAAACCTTTCGTTACCACGAAAAGTAGAAAAAAGTAGATCGATTTTTTTTTTTTCAAAGGAATAATGGGGGAAAGTCTCACCGTGCAAGGTTTTGGTGACGTTGTCTCTCTCCTGTTGCTTCTGTTGAATATTAGTTCGTATAGTAAGCGAGGGTGATTTACGTATAACGGTGGTAACGGTACTCAGAGTTTTCTCGTACGGTTTAGACTCGTATTTGTGGTGTTGTCGTTGAGTAGTTTCTTGATGTCTGGCACGAGAGGTTTGAATCTGTTGGTTAGAGATCGGCGGGGATCCCTTCTCTCGATCTTTCGTACTCCACGATACGTCCGTTTGTTTGGCAGGCTGATCGTCACGCCTATCGGCCGGTGATCGCCTCTTTTCCAATGTCGTTTCTTCGTTGCTGCCACTATCAGCCTCCCGAGACTGATGACGATTCTTTTGATGCCTCGGTGAAGCGCTGTCCGTGTTAATGGTCGATTCATGCGACGATTGGCTCTGAGAACGGCTACTGTCACCACCCTCAGGTGTTTGACGCGTTGATTCTCGTATATGCTGTTCCTGTTGCTGGTGCTGGTGCTCGCTTGAGCCCAGCCTGAATTTATTCAGGCTGAGCTTACGCACCAGCGAATTACGTTTCTTCTTTTTTTTCCCCGTTGCTGATGTCGACGTACCGCTCGAAATCGCTTGGACCTCGTCCAAGCTCGTTCTTTTATTTTCTTCCTCTCGCTCTTCCTTTGATTTTTTCACCGTTCCTAATACACAGTTTATCAAATAACCAATTTCGATATTTTATCTCGTCATTATTTTCATTCGCTCCAATCTGCTTTCATCGAATTGGTTTTTTCACACTCTCTTTTGGAGATAACTCATTTTTATGTTTTCAACGTACAGCGCGATCCACGGTAATCGCGAGAGAAAAAAAAACAAATTTGCTACACGACTCGAAAGGATTTCGAAAGCGAAGAGCCAGAAAAATTTAATTAGAAGATGATTCTGTATACAACGGAGACAGTGTTTGCGACGAACCAGTGAAACGTTCAACTCGGTAAATTTGAAGAAATATTAATGCATCGTTGTAAAAAAGAAGGAAGATGATTGGTTTAGAATCTAAGAAAACAGACCGTTCGAATGGATGAATGAAATCTTTCAACGGGGATCGAGAGCGCGATCGATCCTCGGACGATAAACGTTTTTTCAGCACCCTGTTCCGATCAATGTGGACGGTTATGTCCGATGGTTTATTGGCCCAAAAGCATGAAATTGAAATGCGAAAAAAATTGATAAAACATTGGTCCACATTGTAAAAGAAAAAAAAAGTGCTCGAATATTTTCAAAATAGCGATGATCACGAACGGCGAGTTTTAGAGTATCCACATAAATTAAAACGGGCCTACGGAGACGGATAATCCACGTCGACCGGATCAGGGTATTAAGATCCGTGCAACGAGTTGTCATCGAACGAGAGGGTATAAAAACCTGATCGAATTGAGCGAGCGTGTCTGTTCCATAAATAATTAAATAAACCTGTGAATCCTTCTGCATCGTTGTATTCAAAATTGCCGTAAATTTCAGCCGAATCGATACTTTTGCTCTTGGATTTTTTGATTTTACGAAAAGTACTTTTAAGAGCGTCGAAACGTCCTTTCTTTTTGCCAAATTCTTCAATCGCGTTCGAGGATAAAGATCCAACGATTAAATTTGATGTTCGATCGAAATTTTCAGAACTTTGATCCTCCCGATGAATTTTTTGATGTTTATAATCGCCACCAGAAGCGATAATCGTATCCAGACTTGAGCTTGATTCACAGATTCCGGTGTTGCCTTCTTCTATTTTCACTTGATCGTAGGGACGAGTTTTATCGTCATCTTCGGACGAAGAGGGCCCAATCACGGTGTCCGGCGAACTGCCACCGCTCTTTGGACTCGAGTCGTTCTTTCCTTCCATTATATCGATCACTACCGGTCTATAACCCGATACACCGCCTTCGTTGCCTTTCTGCTCGTGAGCTCTCCTGTGTACGTGTTTCAATGGTGTCCAATACAGACGATGAAAGTAAATCGAGTGAAAGGGGAGAGGGAGAAAGAGGGCTAAATAAATGTATAGGTTGAAAAAGAAAGAAAGAAAAAAAAACACGGAGACCTTTTGGGGGCAGCGTGTTGCTTGGCTTCACCAACAGCCGGAAAGAGAAACCCTACAAAACTTTATACACGTATGTATATATATGCTAAATGTTCACGTCGTTATTAGTCCTCGCTCGAGTACTCTGCCAACAAAGATTGCTCATCTCTTCATCGAGTTTGCACTTCTCTTGATCGATGACAGTTTTTTCACTTTCCGAACAAAATGGCATCTCCGATCGGCCCTTATCATGGCTCAATTCTTTGCTCAATCTTCCCGAACGATTCCAATGATAAACAAACAGCTTCTCGCAACTGTATGAAATGGTGATAAACCGTTTTTCGAATTATCAGCTTTCCCACGTGCTGATGAGGCATGTCTCTTATGCGGTAATGACGCCCTGGAAAGACTGAAGTGCACTATTTATTCGGTTTCTTCTTTTTCAAAATTGGCTTGTCGAATTAAACGATTATCGATCGCCAACGATCTTTAACGATTCGAAGCTCGACAGGCTCCGAGTAAACTTTAAATATACGAGTGATGAAATTGTTTGAAATGAGCTTCAGGTTCAATCGCACTGTTGGAATTTGAGAAATAAATAATAAAAACTAAAAAAACAAACTCGAGCAAACTCTTGAAGAATTACGTGTACTGAAAATTTGATTTGATATTTTCGTTGATACCGGAGATTCGAATGAAGGAGTAAAGCGTTGGAAAATTCTCAAAATTCCGAATGAAAAAATTAAGAAAGCAAAGACCATTTTTATATGACACTCGAAACGCTGTCGTTTGAGTAAAACGTTCAAATTTCTTTTTCATATATTCTCCAAATAATTAGCCATTAGATGCCAATGATATTCCGGACACGATGGACGCGATTGGGATGAAATATTTATCGGGTCCACCAGTCTGCTGTTCCGGAGCAGCGATCGACGTCGATAGTTTCAATTCGTCGAGAATTTTTTTATATTTTCGTACACTTTCGAAGCCACGGGACTATTGTTAGTGAAGCGAATATTTTACTAAAAAAAAAAGGACATTTAGCTTCTCAGGTTGGTAGTAATGTCAAATTCCACAATAAATGGCACACGCATATCAGTGGTTAATCCAGATATTTGAATATCGACGATGGATGAATGCTCGTCAAAGTTTTTCTTCGATCTATTAGTTGATTAATCCGCGTGCGTTAATCGATAGTTGATCGAAAAATGTTCGTCAACGATTCTGTTCGATCTACGCGTTGTTTTTCTTTTTTTTTATCGTGAAAAGAAGCACGTAAGTTTTGAAAAGACATTGTTAGCACATCGTTGTTAGTCTCGTTGGAGGAAATAAGTTGTTATGATTATCGGAGCACGCACTATTGTGGGCGGAGGAAGATTGGAAGAAGTTGAGCGAGCAAACTCGTCGGTGCACTAAACGTCTATGCATAAAAATGTTGCAACGAAGCCCGCGATCCCAGAGGTTCACCTATATATTAAAGCTCCTTCGTAGTTGTAAGACCATCCCCGTTCCCCCCTTCTCGGAGTATCGTTGACGTTCGAACCATAAATAAAAAAAAAAATAAAAAAAAATCGAGGCATACGAGCTTCCATCGAAATTGCATGTTTGGAAGGAGTAAATGAAGAAAAAAAAAAGGCCAACATTAAGCGTGTCGATAATGCTAGATGGAGGGGGGATGTAACTGCTCACCCCACTTCGTGGTACACCTTCGCAATATCGTCACGCCTTGCTCGAGCCTTCCACACGAAAACGCCTTCGCGAAGATTCTTTCTTTTTTTTTCTAACTCTCTCACCACATCGATAATTTTTAAACCCTTTCCATCGAGCAACGCGCCACTGCCTCCTCTCACTTCAAACGCTTCTCCCTCTCTTTCTCTCTTACTCCTTTATCCATTTACTAAATGCGTTCGCCTTATTCGCAGTTTTTAATCCCTTCGATCGGCTCATTTTAATCGTTACGTAAACTTTTAACTGAGACTTTATTATCGGTAGACTTTGTTCGTTTCAATGTCTACATTTTTCTCGAGCTTTTTTCTACTGATTTTATTTCTCACCTTATTTTCTGGCTTCATCGATTAATCGCAAATTTTTCTTCTTTTCATGAGGCTTTTTCTCAGATTTTTGTACCAATATTTTTGGAAATTTGCAGTGTCAGAATTCGTAGAATAATTCGATTTCGAGGCAATCTGCGAAAATGAATTCAAACATTTTTCTCATTTCCTCTCATTTTTGCCCAATTTTTCTTGACGTTCGAGAATATTGTCTGACAGTTTTATCCTCATTTCAATGACCAAGCAAGCCCGCTCGAGACTTCGATCCTCGTGATCGATTGAATTATCGGTGTATAACGAGTATCACGTCTATTTAGTCAGTCGGTTTAATTACAGGTTCGATACTTGTTCGCGATGGAGTGATTAATGTCTGTTAAGTTGAAGCACGCTCGAAGCGTTGGAGCAACCCTCTTGCGTGACCAAACATTACGTGAACGTTGCCGAAGAATTTCTTCGTTAGTCCGCGGGAGCCGTGAGAGATAAACGTTTACAATGACAATCTTTCGATCATCGATTTCATTCGTTTCACGGACCATGTAATTTTTTTTTCGCACGAGAAAAAAATAGACTTTCGATCGAGGTTTGTTGTCGCAGGGAGAGAGAGAGAGAGAGAAGAAAAAAAACGTCTATTCCCGAGGCTCCGAAGAATTCAGGCGTCCTTTACGTAAACTAACAACCTTGTAGCAACAAGCGTCCTGTCGTAAACACTCGCATGTTTCATTTACATTGCTGAATGTGTCAACACCATACACATTATTCTCAGTAATGCTGCCAGGTGTTATAAAATTACGTAAATTTTTATTAACCGCGTCAAAACTGACCGCGAATCGTTTTTTTTTTAATTCCCAGCACGAAGCTCTGCTTGCATCGTTTTGATTTTTATCATTGACTCGGTCGAGACCACTCGTGACTGAAATAATTCAAGGGTTGTGCACGAATTGAAAGGGTGCGTGAAAAAAGGAACAAAATGATTTTTATTTTTAAATTGTTTTTCACACCAGTTTGAAGAGATTGAAATATCAAGAGGGTCATTTTAAATTTAAATTTAATGAATAACGAGAAACATTCTCGTATGAGAATTTTATTTTTCGTGCGCCATATTATACGGTAACTCATTGCTGGTTATTATGAATCGTAGGGATTCTCGTTTAAAGCAGCGACAGTTGACGAGTGTTGAGTAATCGTGTGTCCATGGTACACGAATATATGCAATTTCTCATGTTGATTCGATAATTCGATGGAAAAGTTTACTGCGCTGCGTAGGATTCTTTGGGATTCTGCGATTGGCATTATAGGCACGTAACACTTTTATATGAATATGAAAAATATGTTGATTCATTATTCAATACAAAATGCTTACGTTATGATCGAAGTACGTTTTCGAAAATGTTTTAATTAGCAATAATTATCTTACTATAAACTATTATTTCGATGAATATACGTGAGTCATTTGGGGTTTGTTTATCCGATGATGAATTCGTATACGAGTTATGTCATCACGTTGGTCAATAATTCGAATGATTTTTTTTATCAATTTTCTAGAATCTTGTGCGTTTTAATAAATGATTGAAATACGAAAAAAAAAAAACAAAAAAATTTTCTAAAATAACATTCAAGATCGTGGAATTATTATTCGATGCTCCAGGCCAGAAAAATTGATCGAAATTTTGACATAAAATGAATCTGAGATAAAATAGATTTACGAAACTGCGTTTAAGGACACAGCCGCAGTAACCTTTGCAGCAATAAACATTTTCAGAGAGAGAAAGAGAGATAAGTTACGTAACGAATGAACGAATAGCGTCTCGGATAATCCTGAGACGACGTCGCACTTGCACGAGTGGCTCCGTAATGAAAATCTTTAATTACTTTTTTAATAGTCGATCAAACGTGATCGAAAAGATGACCAAAGCGTTGATGAGCTTCGCATCAAAGCTCAGGACCGATCTAAGGAGTTCTAATAATATTTGTAGGCGTTTGAAAGCCTCAAGATGTCAGTTCGGTAACGCTTAATCCCAACGTCTATTCGAGACAAATATTCACGACCTATTTATTATGATTTATCGAGATATTTCATTATGTCTATACCAACGAGATTTTAATTGGTCACAATACTCCTCCGGATACATAATTCTCTCGCGTTCGATTATGGGGTTCATTTAATTGACGCGTTAGCTCTGATAAAGCGTACGAGAGATTTATCGAACCCCTTGATCTGATTGATTCCCAACCAAGAATCAGGGTATGTTAGTCGGGAAAGGTTGTATAATTTTGAAATTATTTCAACAGGATCGAGTTACTCCAACACTTCGGAGCTGGATCTATATTTTTTCGTTTCTTTTCAGATCCAATTTTCTAAATTATAGTATTTCGGATAAATCGTACACCGAAAACGAAATTTCGTTGAAATATTCAAATATTTTGTTGCACGTATTCGACAATTTTTTTTTTTTTTTTTCTGATCGGGCAACAAAGTTTCGAGTATTACAACGAAACTTTTTTGAGACGATAAAAAACATTTTGTTGCTCGACGAAATATTTTGATGTTAAAAAAATGTTTAAAAGGATCGTTCATTGATGGAATTCTTCGACTTTGAGTCCTCGAAAAACTTCGATTGGAATTCGAGATTTTCATTCGCTGAACTTTTTCAGTGTTGGAGGACGAAGACAGTTCAGATTCGTACACGTTCTTACAAGGAATAAAATGCGGAGCTTCTGTACGTGGAATGAAGTTTCTCGAGTGCAGTAAACGGTCGTATATTCTCAAGATCGTTGGCTAAAGATCATTGGGATTGGATCTCGAAGTGCCAGATCGTTATAACGAGATGAGAGTCGAGTCAAACCTGCAGCGTGTCCATCCACGAATGAGGTCGAAGGAGCAACCTGCTATTAAAGAGATGGAAACGTTTTTCTCTAGGATTTCTCTTCGGTATTTATTCAACACGAGATTACTTTTCCACATGAACGTATAACGATGAACTATTCCACGGTAATAACAGATTTCGAATGAAAGTTGAAATAAAATTCAAAGTTATCATACGAGTCCTCGACATTTGATAATTTTTTTGTTTTTTTTTTCCAATCTACTTCCGAATGCAAAAGTCGATAACAATCATCGTTGTTCATTTTCAAAATTCGATTTTATTTATTTTTTTTTCTATTAGCTTAAATCGGTGTCAAGTTTCGTTTCGTTTTATCAACGATTACATTTTTATTCGTACAACAATGAGCCTTGAGGGAAAAAAGGCGTCTCTTTTGTCGAGAATTTATGCGAGCTTTACAGCAGGCACGGAGCGTGAGGAAATCGATTTAAGGACTAGATCGAGCCTACGCAGGAGGAGAATAATAACTTTGAGAGCTCGATACACCTCTACAATATTGCATAAGTTAATGGCATAATTACCGTGACAATCTTCGCGATTGGCCCAGCCCGTGTAATAGGTTCATGTCTCGTACTGTCGGTCTGAATAACGTCTTATGTAAACGCTGTAATTACTAAGTGGAATGCTCGACTTGACTCGCCATTATGCTTATGATTTTTTTTTATTTTCGTCAACATTTGCAAATTGAGGAGATCGTTCGATGATCGATAATATAAAAATGGGGAGGGGGAAAAAAAAAACGCGAACGGGAGAAAATAAAAATCATTCTTCGAAGACTTTTTATTGCTCCGAATAATGTTGTTTTCGTACGAAAAATAAAAAAAAAAACAAAAGGCACGATAACATTTTTCGAACGACACACCTTCGTCGAGGTAACAACTTTGGTCTGATAAATTTGAATTATCGTTTTGCATTGAACGAAGAAGCTTATCTATGTGTGTCAATAGAAAGTGTGTGTGGGTGTGTTTTAAAAATAGTTTCATGGATAATCGGCCCATGGAGTAGCAAGAGCCTCGATCCTTCAAGTATTCACCCGCATCTAATTAGTTTCGTTTTTCTACTCGAAAGATAATGAAACGTCAAGAAAAATGAATGACAATGAAATATTTTCGTTTGTTTGTGGGAAATTTGAAGCGCAGGAGCTTCGGTAATAACGAGACTCTGCGGTAGTGGATCGAACGTTAAGGACCAGAATTTACGATGTTTAAATAACGAAGGACCAAAGAAAAAAACAAACAAAAGGTTAGGGAGCTAGAAGCGAAATCATTTGAATTACAAAGCGAAGAGACCGGCGAGAAGGAGAGAAAAAAAAGGTGCAGGACGAAAAGTTGTGCCACGAGCTACGACCGTACCCCGTTCGCACGTCCTCCCACATGACGTTCCTTTATGTAAGATACAGGTTTTCAACGGGGACCAAGACGTGAAAGGAGCAAAGAAGAAGAAGAAGCAGAGCGAAGGGGAAGAACTGCGCTCTGCTCTCTTATGAGAAATAAATTAATACGAAAAGTAACTATAAGAATGAATGAAAAAAAAAGAAGAAAAAAAAAACAAGAAAGGGCGGCACGTTCTTGTTCACTGAACAGAAACGAGAATCGTCGACGACGTCCAGAGTGAGCGATGACCGCGGGATTCCCATGGGAGCGAATTATTTTCTTTTTAAATCATAAAAATTGAGAGTAATTATTCGAAAACTAAAGTTTTTGATCAACTCTCCAACAGGAACGCTGCCATTGTTATTTGTTTTTTTTTTCCAATTTCATAAACGAATAACAAAGTCAAGGAGTTGGACTCTGCGCATCGATTCTCAACGCTTCGACAAATATTTGTTGAATATTTTAAGTCCCGATCCCCACTGATCTGAGAATAAATTAACAGGAGGAAGAATTGATGGCAGAACGTCTGCCGGTTAATGATTATCGATGAGTTTTATGCCGAGAGTGTGTAATAAGGCGAAAGAGGCAGTTTATCGATCGATCTGACAGTTTGTTTTGTCGCAAACACGAGCTTTATTAATAGTTCGATAGAGAAAATCCCGACGAAAAAGATGATTTTTCATCGCGTTATAACGCAAAACTACGTGATACCGCGATTCAATAAAATTTCTTCGAGTTTTATACGATTACTCTCTCGCTCCTGAGAAATTTCTACGAGCAATCATACTTCAAGGTGCATTTTTATATTAGGATATATAACGTGACGTGTATTATTACACACGCTGACAAATGATCGTCGCGTCTTTGCTGACCGGAACAAAATCATTGAGCGTAGAATATATACTCTCCTCGGATGATACCATGTGAAACAAATTACTGTAGATACACCTTTTCCCATCATTTCATTCTAGGAAGTGGTAGATTCGAAAAAAAAATTGATTTCGCCAGCAAAACTCGTTGTCCAAATGTTCAATTATTCTTTTTTTGAAAGAATAATTGTCAAAACTCTTATTATTTTATGAAAGTTTTTATTTCCTCGATTATTCATCAATTCGATATGAAATAACGTTTATATAATTTCATTCTGCAGACACAACGTAACTTTTATGTTGCAAATATTTTCTTTTTTTTTTATATCAGTCGTATGCTATCGAATATTAAGTGCTCTTGATTCGGGCGTGGTACGAAAATCATTGAGCATAGATCCTACGTCCTCGGAGCTCGCTCTATAAATACCCATTTATATGCCCTACAAGAACATTCGTACGTGACATTTGTGTTCAAATTGCTACCGCGGCCAGATGAGCACTTTGAAATGTTTTTTTATGAGAAGATTCGTTGGGTAACGAATAACGATGAATTGAAAATAAACGTTCGTTGTCGATTACTGGAACAAGATTTTACAGCAGGTTTTGGAAAATGTTTAATTAGCCATCGAGATTCGTGCCAGTGACGCTCGGAGATCTCGTGTCGATAAATACTTCAGCCTGAATTTCTCTCTCCAATTTATTGGAATAAATGTTGCAATTGGAATTTCTCGAGTGTCGAGAAAACTCACTCGTGCTTACTGCTGCACTCAAATTGCTTTTTTTTTCTCTCTGGAAACAAATAAAAACGTATTTTTCGAGGTTGATGCTAAATGTTAGAAAATGATAAATGATCGTGTAATTGACAGATTTTCCTGACGTCAAAACTGTCGAGTTTGTTTTTATATCTATAAGGAAAAAGAGATTCGTCAAATCGCATCGATCGTGTATCTTCTCTTCGGGGAATGACACTTGATCGCGGATCGATAACGATCGCGAACGTGTTTGCCAAATGATTAATCGACCGATGAGCATTATCCGAATGCCACTGGAATAGAGAAGTGTCGAATGAATAAATCGTGACGGATTATCAAATTTTCGTATCGTCATCGGAGCCTTAAGGAGTTTCGGTACAAAAGGCAAAATGTTAAGAAATTAATTAAATTTGGTGATAATGTTCTTCATCATCAAGTACGAAAACACAAATTTTTTCAAAATTTTCTTCCACTCAGTTATCGAGTAATTATGCATTAAAGCAGATTTCTTATGCCCGAAGTGTATACCTATATATATGGAAACGCTATGCTTATACACGTGAACTTTGGTCGTCAATTACTCGATAACTGTGTAGAAGAAAAATCTGAAAAAATTTGTATTGTCAAATTTGGCACTAAAGAATATGTTCATCAAATTTTATAAAATTCTTAACTTTTTGACAATTTTTTGTGTTTTTAACATGGTTTAGCATGGCAACATTGTATCGCCTGTACCGAAACTCCTTAAACGTTTAGAAAAAAGTATTTTCTCGGTTGATAATGTATCTTTTTGCACTGCTGCGTCCTTTTGCGCCGGTTTATCCAATTTTTTATCAGAATTCGATAAATTTTATACGTTCGAAGAAAAAAAAAAAAAAAAAAAAAAAAAATCGAGAAAATATCGAAAATACTGCTGAGAAAAATGTAACGCGACGATCAATCGGCTGATGAAATTCGATCCGATATTACGGAAGCGTCGCGTTCTCGTTTGGCGCCGATCCTCTTCCGTATACATATAAAAAGCATCTGTGCGTGAACACATAACGGAGATGCACGCGTTTGACTTTTCGTACGAGAGCTGAATTGAGCAATATTTTTTTTATATCGGCAGACACAAGAGTGGTGTCTTCGAGACGCTTTATAAATTAAAACGAGGAACAAATTTTAGATCGAAAACTTGAAGGTTCAAGTACCCTCCTTATATATAAATATATTAATTTGGGACGAATGAAATTTATTGATCGTCCGCATTAAGCTTTGTTCGAACGAAAGATTCAGAATTTCGTTACGTAAAATTTCCATGGAATCTTTATGCAAATTTAATCGTTTCCATTGATGATTCCTTTGAAAAATGCTTTTGAATTCTCTTTCAAATGCTTTTCAAATGTTTGTTGAATCAAAAAATCGTGGCGAACAAAATAAAATTTTTGTTTTCGGTATAAAAAAAGTCAATTTTTGACTTTTTTTTTTTTAATGACGATCGTTCGAACGTGACATTCAGCCAGGACGTGCGCGCTCAAAACGTATCCAGTGCGTATCATTTTTCTTTCTCAAGTGCCTCTTCTAGAGAAATTCGCACAGTCAGCAAGAATTGTGTGAATGAGACGAGACGCGCGAGCACGCAATGAAAAGAGGGGTAAGAACTTGTGAGGCATCCTGTCTGTCAACGGTCTCAGATATTCATGGGGTTGCAGCCGCAGGGAGGTTTCTCCGCGAGGCTAAAGTTCTCCCTCTCAAAACTTATTATCATAAGCTTCTCTGTAGAAATACTTAAGCGTGTGCACTGCTATCAGATGAAAAATAACTTTCGCGAGTCTGGATTGCACACTTTTTTTTAAGAATTCCGAAAAGAATATTCTTTCCTGAGAAACCATTTGAAAAAATAAAATCACTTTTATCTTCTCTCCTGAAACTTAAATGTTTCAAAGAGTACAGAGCTGAAAATCTGGACGAATTAATTGAAAATTCAATTAGAAATAAATCGATTGACAATCATCCGACTGAGTTTGGATCGACTGAGAAAGAAAATTTGTCGATTGACTGAAATATTTCTTGAATCGATAGATCCTAAGGAATTCGTAATCTCAAAGAGAATAAATATCGCTTGTTACGACGAGAGCATCGTTGAATCGTCAAAAGTTTTGTCGTATCGACAACATTTCGTTTTGTTTCGTTGACACAATGAGAATCTCGGAACAAGGAACGCCTGGCCTCGATGGCATTCGATTTCGATCGACAACGAAATAGCTGAACGAAGTGATCGTCGATGATTATATTCGTGAGCCTCGTAGGTCAATTCGTGGATAAGAAAATGTGATGAAAAAATGTAAAAAAATGAAAATATCTAAATCGATAAAAGCATAATAATCGTAAAATCTCTTTCTACCTGCTTTCGCACCCTTCTCAATTGATCCTGATTGGAATTTTCGCTGAAATTAATGTTCAAATCAGCGTAGAGACAATTGTTGTTCAATAGCTGCGGGGGTGGTTCCATGGGCGGTGGATTAGCTTCCTTCTTGTGTCTTAATCTTCGCTCAGTGCGATCCTGCCTCGTGCGCAATACCAGCATCACGTTTCTGTCCAACATTCTTCAACTTTACAGATTCCTTCGTATTTTGCGCACAATTTTATATATTTTACTGAATGAATACTCGTTCCTTTTGTTTTTCGAGTTTTTATCAAAGGAACGAGGAGTTTTGGACTTTCGAGAGAGCCGATACAGTCTCTCAAATCATTTTCTTCACCATCGAATCGTCGATTCGAACAAGATTGATTTAAAAAAACGCACTATTTACTGCACATTTTCCGGAGAATAAAAGTCAGTTTTTTTTTCGTACAGTCGAGCTTCCGAGTGTCAGTTACGATCGAGCGAACTTAAAATCGATTGATTGAATGACTGATTCGTCGAACTATATAATTCACCTCGGCAGCATGCTGCTGAATAAAATGAATTCGGTATACGAAAAAGGGGTTGAAATACGTTTCTCCGGAGGTTCCGATACGTAAACACGATCGATCGATCGACCCTCAACGAAAACACTGCCAATGAGAATTCGAATATGACACGCGAGAGTAGTAAATGTGACCGAATGTGGTCCAAGAGTACAAAGTCCCGCAATTTATTGGTCCAGCGGGGACGCGGCACTCGTTTATCGTCTCTTATTTATCGCGTATCGCCTTGTCGCGTAGTAGAGAAGCAAGTAAAAAACAAATGAATAAAAAAGAGAGAAAAAAAAATCATGAAATAAAAGGAATTGAGTAAATAAAGAAAGAAAAAAAAAGAAAAGAAAAAAAAACATCGAGGCGCCACCGCGTTCGTCTATATCGAACAGCCGCGACTCTTCCACGTCGAGACTCCCAGGCGAAAGACTTATTCGTCGTAAAAAAGGGCGCACGGGTGCGAGAACTTTTCTTCGTACGAGTACTCCGAACATTGCGATAACGACGACGAGAAGAGTCGAGGAAAACTCGATCAGGTACGTCAATTCGAACAAGTTTATCGAGAAAAAGTTGAAATTTTTTTTCAACGCGAAAATATTTCCCACGCGAAAATATATTCGCGATGAAACGAAATTCACGTTTGTTTTCGTTCGGTCGAACGAACGACGAGATTCCCTTTCGGCGATAGCGATTCGGTTCGAATGAATTGTCACTTGTTTTTTCGTTAATAATTGTCTGATTATTCGATAAAGTAAATCGAACTCGCGAAGGTTCGGTCGATCCGAACGAATCGATTTTCCTCGAACGATGTACAAATGACTTTTAATCATTAAAATCGATGAACCAACGGGAGGAATGATTTAGAAAAATGCATAAAAAAAAGAGTATTTATTTTGTTAATCGTTCATATAATTTTCGTTCGTATATTTCAATTGAAAAATAACAGATATTTTTTTAGCAGGGTTAAGAGATACTGAAAAAAAATTTCATAAAAACGTGGAAAATGAAATCGATGTAGGACAATTCGAGTGACAAGAATTTCCGGATACGTTTCGCTGCGCTCAAACGTAGATAAATTGAAAAATTCTTTAAACTGATTGGCATGTAGGTCAAAAATATTTATCGCGTCACGTTAATATTCCTGTCAAACTCAATTCATCCGTAATGTTTCGTCTCCGATTCCACAATCTCGTGCGTCGTACGCGCCAAAATAAAATTAGCAAAGCTCAGCAGCGTTTTTTTTTTCTTTTTTTTTCTTGTGGCATTCGCCACGATCGACGATAAAGATTTAATCGCGATTGATTCGGCAGCGACGATCTATCGACTGCGCGAGTTCAATCGTGTTTCATTTCATTCACCGAATCGTGAAAAAATTTTTTTTACAACATTGTCTCTTTCACACGGTAAACGAAAAAATTATATAAAAAATTGAAAACGAAGAATAAAATCGATTTTCGAAAGTATCGAAGGTCGACGACATCGAAATTTCTTTCGATCAACGTATATTTCTTCATTTTTTTTTTTTGTTTTTATTCGAGCGATTAGCCACGACATTTCGGGCACATGTCATCTCATTAATCTTTCAAATTGCACGTATAGCTTTCTCGAGTAATCGAGAGAAGAAAAAAAAAAAAGTACGACTTTGACCTCGTTGATTTTTCCTCAATCTCGAATAATTAGCAGCGTTTTTTGGTTAATTATTACGAGATTTTGGTGCGTCATGAAGTGACGAAATCGTTCATCAAATTTTCTCAAAAAACTACGTCGCAAAATCGAGGTCGAACGAGTATTCCTCGGTTCAAACGAAACCTATTTAAGACGAATTTCAAACGATTCTTCGACGTTTTATGGAGCCAAGCTTTTCAAAAATATTCGCGCGATTAATCGACGAATTATTAGGATGCTTTTCATCGCAGCATTTTCAATCCAGCGAAAACCGAAGAGAACCGGTATTTCGGGCGAGTCATTTTGATTGCGCGTAATTATCATTTTTTTGTCAAATTAAGACCGATCGATTTTTGTTAAACATTAAACGAGTCTTGTTTTTGTTGTTTTATTTTTTTTTTTCTCGCGAGCACTATCTCCTCACGACATTTGCTCTTCTTTCGTTGACATTTATTCTCGACTAATTGTTCGATAACCTTGAGAATTTTTGAGAGCGATGGAAAAAAGTATTCTCGAGTTTAACCAAACTGCGAATTTCGTTCAACCGATTGAATGAAAATGACGTTGAGAGAGCTAAGATTCCGATAGAATTGCGGCAAGGATCGATCGATAATATAGAAATAACTCGACGATTCGCTCCGATTTCTATCGAAATAAATCATGTCAGTTTATCGGCACCATGAAATATGTTACCCCATTAAAATACGATTAAAAGGTGCAGATAGAATTGGAGACTCGAACGAGCTAGACGGAAAGTTCATCCAGGTTCAACTCGTCTCGATAAAAATAATTTAATTTATCGAATTTATCAGAAAATCGTAAATTTACCTCCGTCTAGGGATTCATTTTCGAAATGTCTGTACGAAATATTTTTTCTAATAAAATCTTCCAGTATTATTCGATGCGAAATAAAATAAAAATATTTGACAATTTTCCAATACAATAAATGGATCGAATCATCGATTTATTTTCATAATAATCAATTTATCAGAAAGTTTTAAAATTACTTGCGATTAGATGAATTTTTTCTGATGCAATCTTCGAGTATTTTTCAATGCGAAATAGAATAAAAATATTTGTCAATAATCCAATTTACCAGAAGATTTATCGAGATTGATTGATTTTCAAAAAGTCTATACGACTCATGATTTCAAATGTATTTTTTTTTCACTATTTTTCAATCGCAACAAAAAATAAAGATATTTGAAATTTTTTCAGATTCAATAAATCCTCAAAATGATCAATTTGTTTTCATCACCGATGAACAATTAGAATGAATATTCCTTAACGAATCCAGTACCAATTTTCTGAGCCTCATCGAGTCGAACCTTCCCATCATGACACGAAAGCCTTGACGAAGCGTGAGTGTGCGTCGGCTTGGTCCAAATATTTTCAGCTATTCGCACGCTTTTAAAAAATCCTAACAATGTCACAGACACGCCCGAGACATCAGTGCTCCTGTCACGCTCCTATCGACGTTTGTCTCGATACTATTTCGCTCACTGTGTCCTCCGACAAATCATTCAATTTATCGCGACAGGTGTCCAAACCAATTGCCACATATCTGTATCTCCGGATTGAAAGTAATATACATGTACAGATAAACCGGCTCATGTTCTCTCTCTCTCTCTCTCTCTCAAAAAAAAAAAAAAAAGAAAAAGAGGTTAAAACACATCCGAAAAATCCAGCTCGTCCGAGGAAAATTGACAGCACGAAAATAACCATTTGAAATCAACATTTTCGTAGCTCGATCTCTCCACAAAAATATCAAACGCGTTTGCAAATAAATTATCGAGCACACTTTTCAAATAATGCAATAATAATGATTTAACTTACGAAAAACCAAATTCCAAACAGCACGTGAAATCATATTTGAGAATTTCTTAAAAATTGAAGAATTTTCACGCAACGTGACGTCCAATTTGTCAGTAACATTTGTTCAGGATTACGTCCATTGATCCGATCACATATTTTATTTTTGTCGAGCAAGCACGTCGTGACGTACGAATCTGCTGGACATTCCAAAACAGCTGTGTGAATCTCATTTGTTTCGACTTGCCGGAAGCTCGAGGTATGTTCTCTACATATATATATGTACTTCATAAAAGTACCTCATTAGTGCACATCGATGTCGACTCGAGTTACAAAATACGAGCGAAAGAACGACTCGCCAAAAAAATCAACGAATTTCTCAATCTTTTTATACTCGTACGATTTTTTCTTTCACATTTGTACGGTCAATAATTTGCTTCGACATATTTACTAAAGTCTGGAATTCAGTAAAAAAAAATTTGAGCCCAGGTATAAAAAGATTTTCAAGTGGAACAAAAATGTCACTTATTTTTATCGAGTCAAAATTCTGTCTGAATTAATTAATAACAACATTAGTAAAATAAATGTAAAAAAAGATGGTGGAACTCGTTTGATATTTTTTTATGGACGTTTCTCGAGACGAAGGTAAGAAAAGAAAAAAAAAACAAACATCTTCCTGATGTCCCTATTTATCTTGGCTCAAGTCAAACATTGGATTTCCATTCTCACGATTGGTCGTATTGAGAGCGAGTAAAACGAGATAGCGAGAAGGAGAGAATAAGAAAACATAAAGAAAAAAAAAAAAAAAAAAAAAAATGTAGGAAAGAAAAGGGAGTTCATACGTCACACAATCTGCCCTGACAAACATCGATCGTTGCGCTCTGTTTCTGGCTTGTTTTTTTTTTCTTTTCTCTTCCTTCTCTTTCTTATTTAATATACGTTGCTGTTACGTATATATAGATACGCCGTGCGATCCCAGCAGTCGCTTCCCTTCGAAGCTTTCATGCAGGGTGTTTCGTCGCGCCCCACAACAAAACAGATCAGCTACTACGGACACTCGTTAATATAAAAACAACCGCAGTCTCGCGATTCGATCCGACAACTTTTCAACTCACTCTTCTCGGTCTCCTACCTTATTGCTATTTGTACAGCTTGCCACGCACCGATTCAAGACGAAATTCGATCTTACGAGTAAGATTTCTCGATCGCAGTCAACTGAGAATCTCGGGGATAAAAAATAAAACACGCATATATACGATGAGATGAAAAATGTGGGGAATAATAAAATCGCGATCGATCGAGCGATTCCAATCGTGTAGAACGTTTATGCTTTCTGACATCGTAACGAATTTTTCTCTGTTTATTTACGCCTCTTTTCGACAGTTTCCTATTTTTTTATTTTTTTTCAATATACATTTATTATTTGTTCGATCGAAACTTTTTCCTAAATAGTTTTATTTCATTAAAGCAGAAATGGTCATTCGTCAAAAAAGATGTCGAGGAATTTTTCACGATCGACACTTTTTTAGGTTATTTTCGCGTCATTTTTTTCGTCGGCTACATGACATATTTCGTACGCTTTACCGTTTCGAGTGTACAGAATGAGAGAGATTTTTCAGCACGAAAATTTCTAATTTTCTTGTCCCAGATCGACGCTCGTTCCTTCACGATAAATAAAAATGGCAAATTCAAGGAAAAAAAACATTCGCAGCTGTTGCTTGTTTTTTTTTTTTTTTTCACGCGTAGCAGCGATTTACCAGCCTGTAAACCTGAGATAAAAAGATCTCGGGAGTCGACGAAACAGGGTTTTTAATAGTTCTCATCACCGTCTTTGAACGAGCTAATGATAATTACGAAGAAAAAAAACAAAACAAAACAAATTGAATCGAAAGAAAGAAAAAAAAAAAGAAAAATACTGAGACAGCAGAAATTCTCTTCGGTAACGAGAATCACGTGGACTCTCGTGAGAGTGTTCGATTAGCGCCACAAAGTCGAGACCAAGTCGTCTCTGTATATCTCTTCACGGAGAGACTCTCGATTAGATAAAAAGCTTTCGCTATTATATCTTAACGACGAGAGAGAAAAAAAAAGAAGCATAAAAATCTAAAATATAAATAGATTGACGAAAATATTTCAGGATCTTGGCATAAAAATGATAATTTCAATAACAATAATCGATTGTAAAATTAGCGATAAGCTTTATCTTTACAAAAACTATGATAAAAAAAAGCTTGCACGTGTTAATGCGTCATCGTAAATACGTAAATATATGTACGAATGTGCGAATTTATGTTTATGTATATTTAAATCACGATATACGACATCGTGCGCGTCTAACCCGCTCTCTTGGCGGTTTCACGAAGGAAGGGGCATTGTATAGTCTGCTAAGCTTTGAAAGACAGCGCGCCAAAAACTATCCACCGATTGGATGTTTCGTAGCGAGTTTGCGGCTATGAAAAAATAAGCATCGAGTTAAAAATTGTGAAATGAGTGATGGAAGGTTGAGAACTTACCATTTGTTGATGTTTGCAGGCTCGCACTTTTGTTTTCTTTTCCTTGGGCACTAAGCTCTCCCAAATATTTTTCTCACTTATTAGTTTCGAGCGCGAACTTCTCACAGCCGATGTCACCACAGCTGAGCCCATTCAGCCATCTTGCTTTTGCTCACGAAAACGTGCGATTATCTTTAGCCGCGGGTAAGGAAAAGAGAGAGAGAGAGAGAGAGAGAAAACACCACGCACGCGCCTCTTCGAGGGGAACACGAGAGGTCGAAGATACAGGATCGAGGAAAGAGGGAAAATTCGATCTTTTTTTTCAGTCGTACTGTTCTCAATCAATTATTACGTAACTAAGGAAGATTTTCTCCTCTGATAAATTCCTTTCGTGATATCAGTGCAATAATTGTCTTTTCTTCAAGTCTTCTTTTTCTCTCTCTCTCTCTCTTTATTTTTCTCCCGATCATGCACCGCCTTATCACTACTTCTTTTGCCTTCTGTCTCCAGCGAAAGAGCGACCGGGACTCACGAGAGCGAGAGAGCCTCTATCGCGTGTGTATGTTTGTCGAACGGTCGGTCATCCAATTTCACAACTCAAACGCCGGTTTCGGCATTGCTCTATGTTTTCACGCTCGATCGCACCGTGGCAGCACTCGACGGTCGAGGTTTTTCGAAGCGTACACTTTAGTCTCAATTCAAGGGTTGCCCAATTTTCAAAATTTTATTTCATAAACTTGAAAACAAAAAAAAAAAAAAAAAAACTACTAACACATTTTTTTTCTGTAACGCAGAACTGTCAAAAAAATTCGAAACGTTTTTTTCTTCTAATTATTCGATCAATTGTGATCCTCTCCAAGTGCGAAAATCATCGTGTTTTTTGTTGTTGTATTTATTGAAATCAAGGAATCTTTTCGAATTCGTGTTCGATTTTAATTTAATTAAATTAAAAATAATTTCGTTACAAAAATGTTATTTTCTCTATTAAAAATGAAAGTGGAATTTATATTAGCTTTTTTTTTACTTGGATTTTAACTTTTGTTTGATCTCAAAAATCGAATGACACCGTTGATGGATAACAAAACTTTTGAGCGATATGTAACGAGCCGTCGAGACGCGAGCATTCGAAGACTATAAGAGAGCACAATAACTCCACTGTAAGAACCTGATATACATAGAGCACGTTACCGTTTCACCGAAACTTTCGTTTCGTACCGATCTTGGACACGAAGAAAACGCCAGTGGTAACGGGCAACGTGGTGAAACAATAGAGCACCGGGTGGGGGAGACGTAAGAAGTAAGAAAGTGAACGTCATAGCTTACACTTTCAAAAGATACGTGCGTCGATGGGGAAAAAAAAAAAAATTACTGGTAATGAGTACATTGATTGGTCTATTTGTAATTTAAGTGATTGGAACATTCGTTGGTGTAGAAAAAGATTTTTTAAAAGTCGATTTATATTATTGAATAAATAACTTTTTAGCTCTGTTTCTAATCGCGTTAAGTTGGAATGAAAATGACACATCTAATGATTCTTGTCGCTAATTAAATTCCATCAAAAATTCAGTAGTTCGCAAAAAATCAGAAAAAATTTTGAATGATTCAGAAATTATGAATTCAGAATTTTGATGATTTTCTTCAATCCTTCGGTATTCGTTTTCAGCTGTAATTTTCTTTTTGAAATTTTTATTTCATCCTCTTACTTGAAACTCGTTTGAAAAATGACGAAACTCGTTTCCCGTCAAATTTCAAAAATGTCTCAGTTTTTTCAGATTTTCATTGAATTTTATCACCGAGAAAATTGAACAGAAAACTGTAAGGATTGGTTATCTATTGTTTGGTCGAAAATTGGGCGATTTTTCTGGACTTCGTTTCTTCATAAATTGAAAAAAAAAAAAAATTATTTCTAATTGTTAATTAAGCCTAAAGAAAACGAAAAAAAATGGTTGTTTATTCTTAAAATGAGATGAGGATGTATGACTGTGAAAGACGATGGATTCACGTCGAGATTAAAACGTCTGGATTATTGAGTTAAAAACAGTTTGTAGGATAATTTCCTGTATGAAGTTGAAAAGCCATGAAAGTTAATGAACAGCTGAAAAAAGTTGAATTAACAAAATCGACACTAATGAAGAGAAATAAAGAGTCCTTTATGGCCAGGATTTCCCACGATTATGAGATTTATTTGTTTCCTGCTAGGACCGAAGTGATTTCCCACGCAGGATTCAATGAAATACAATCAACGATTGTCTCCTTTTTTTTTTATGTCTTTTATTTCGTTTTTACTGTTGCTACAATTCTAACGCGTGTCGCGCGATAAATCGGGTACAGCACTGCGATCTACCACTCTAAACAATCTTACGTGCTAATTACATCGAGATGCGAATTTTTTTTTTCTTTCGTGGGCCATAATTAAACACTCAGATATCGCAAAAAAAAAAAAAAGGTAAAATCTCGCGATAAAGATCGATCTGGAGCATTCATAGTCATATCATACGTTTACTATTGTAGTGAATGGGAGAGACACTAATTTTTTTTTTTCTTTAACCAAAATGTTGACAAATAACTTCTTTTTTTTTCTGGAAAAAGTAAAAGAAAAATCAAATTGTGCGTGGGGTGTCGAAAACAATAACAACGAAAAGATACGCCAGCGCATCGAAAATATCTTTTACAAAAATCGCTCAGAATTTCCATTAATTTTGATCACTAGAAATAATTATTTTTCTTATTTTATTTTACTTTATTCTTTAGAATCGATTTTTCAATTCATACCATTTTGCATTGGGAAAAACGCGTCTTTCCTGAGCCATTCAAGATCGAAATAAATGATCAACATTCATGAAAACGCACTGGGAGCAGAAATTAAAAAAAAAAAAATTGACATTCATTCAGTTATTTTCTACTTTGGCGAGAACCTTTTGTGGAAACTGTAAGTACATTGATATTTGCGTTTGAAACAATGTTCCGGTGAGCAAAAAAGTGTTGGTTCTCGACGAAGAAATATCGCGGAATACTTAAGGGGAGTTTTCGCACGTAATTACAACATTTGTTCATTTATGTTTGACGTTTTAAGTTGACTGAGCTCGTATTCGATTTGAATGAATATTAGCATCGATTTAACACTCGGAAAATGCTCAATTTATGATCGATGGAACGAAATGTCCAACAGAATTAAATAAACAAAAAAAAATCAACCAAAATATCATGGATTCATCGATGAATGAATGAAATCGATCACAATTTCGATTCACTTTCCATTATTATCCGAAAGCATCAATAACATTTTAAGAATTCATCGATTTGACATTTCTAAGTGAAAATTTACTAAACATTCTCCTTTGATTCTTCGTTTGGAAAAATTTATTAAAAAAAAAACAAAAATGCAGTCGATCAAGTCTTGGATTTATTTTTCCTTTCGTCGGAATGATTAATTCTAAGTCGTGCGGATTATATCGTCCTTCAATCTTGAATTGAGAAAGCATTAAAAAAAAAAAAAAAAAAAAAAAAAAAAAAAAGTATCGATGGGAAAACGTAACACCTTTCCATCAGCGGCAAAAGAAGATGAAAAGTGTAACAATTGAGTTTCAATTTTTGACAGTTTTCACGGGAATCGAACTCGTGGCTTTAATTTCTTCGACATCTGGGATTTTCTTGATTGCCAGGAGTGCGTGAGACACGTGCTCGTACGTTACGAACGTAATGACGGTTGCCGGTACGACTCTCGACAAGTTGACACTCAAACCCTTGTAAAATCCGAACGCGCCTTCACCCCTGTAAAAAATCACCAGCAATACGCTTTTTTTATTTGAAGAAAGAAAAATCTGGAGATTTGTACGCGTGTACATAGGCTTAAAAGGCTGATATTTAAACGGCACGATTTTGAGTCGTCGATTTTGATCGTAGAGTCAACGATCGAACAAAAATAATTATAAATGGGACAACGAACGTATGTAGATTTTGAATAAGAACTGTGAACACTGCGCCATCGCAAGAGAAAAGAGAGAAAGAGCGAAAAATAAAAAAAAATCGAGGACATCGGAGCCCACAATTTAGTGATTTTCAGAAAAGTTTTCAATTTTATTCCGTTGAGAATGTTCGCAGGTTCGGTACAGGTTGTAGCAGTGGACAAAAAACATCGACCAAAATGACGAACGATGAAAGAAGAAGAAAAAAAAAAGGAAATAGTACTGCTGGTGATTTTTTTCATTCGCTTTGTTTCTATGCCTACTTACGTTTCCACAAACAAAAAAAAAACCACGATTTTCACCTTCCATTCACACTTAATAAAAAGAAACAGGAAGCTCCGACGATAACATTAGGTTTTGTATCTTAACGCTGTGAGCAATGGGCCAGCCACTGCATTTACAGATTATCATATATATTTATTTTTTTTTTCGCATTTATTTATCTACGAGAATAGCACACATTTAAACAAGAGAGGAAAAATAAACAAGATACAATTCCACGGAGGAAATGCTGTCATGTAATTCGGACGATAGAGTTATTCCCTCTTTTTTTTTTCTCATTCATCTTTCGTTCATTATTTATTAATCGATTCTACTCAGAATAATTATCTCGTCAACTGTGGCAACGAAATTTCTTCATATCTTTTTCAAATATTCATTTGTTTTTTCTTTATAAAATTCCCTCGTTAAATATTTTAATCTACCATTGGCTATTTTTTGTAACATATTCGTCGCGATTCAGACGTTTAGAAAGAAAAAAATTAAGGAGGATTTGGCCTTTTTTTTCAATTACTAGAAAATATCTCCTGATTTTGAATTGAAAATAAGTTAAAAGCGTTTTGTATTTGAAAATCTCCTTTGGATTGAATAAAAGTGGCGATAGAATTATTACTTCGGAATCTAAAAAAGCCCTATATACAGTAAGAAAGGCTCGTGCATAAATTAAATTCGTTCTAGTATTTACAAATTGTATTCGAGATTAATGATCTCGTGACACTCGAAAATTTCGCTTCGTTATCATCGAGCTTTGCCATCGATTTTTCCTCTTTTCTTTATTAAGTACACAAAGATCTCGAAGAAAATTTCGTCAATAATTTTTCGTAATTATGTAAAGAATTAAAAGAGATCGTGAATATATGAAAAACCATGAGAATTCATAAATGATATCACCTTCTCGCACTTTAAGCAATCAATTGCCCTGCTTTATAATTCTTGAGATACTTATGAGGAGCATTGTGAAGATTTGACGAATGGAGACACAGAAATCATCAATTGTCGTTGTTTAACATACATTTTTTGGTCTACCGAGCCGAATGACAAAAATTAATTTCTCCTTGACTTTGAAAACAACAAAAAAAAAGTTGGTGGCTGTAGATTAATGCTTAAAATTATTTCACCCATTCATCTCAATTTTTAGCACACAAACATTCGAATTTGCTTGTTTTTCTCATATAAGCAAAAGCGTATTCGAAACATTGCTTTCCTCATTATTACTTTTTGCTTTCAATTATTTTCCTCGTCTCCACCGTTCGCCATTTCAATTATACCTTCAATCATACTCGAACTACGAAATTTTACTCGAAATTTGGCCGAATATTAAAAACTCACTTTTTACTTCAACAATAAACAAAGCTGTTTACTCCTCGAAAATTTGATGAACCAATTAAACTAACTTATTTTTCGATCCATCATTTTTTACATTTTATCGATTCAAGTCTCATGATATTCGAAACAAACAGCGTTTCATTCAGAACCGCCAGTAATCGACAATATTTTTCTGCTCTTTTGTCGTCGTTGATCGGCTAACTGGCATTTTATCATCAAAAACTTTCCTTGTTTTCAACCGATTTCCACACAAATTGGTACACATTTGAGATGCTTTATCCCTAAAATGGATCAGCATGTAAAGTTCCAAATGTCGGTTTCGAAATTGCCCATATATGATCATTTTTAAGAATCTATGACGAAATTTAGAAACGAATAGTTGTGTATTCTGATAAATAATTTGCTTGTACCAGTTCTGGCGTTAAACTGAAAAAAGGCAGCCAGTTAACCGGTCGAATGATTTTCGATCAAATTGTAGAGGCTCTATTTATTTTTTGTGAGAAAATTGTACAACGGTATTTCATTTCTCAATCCGACTGTCATTTAATAAAAACATAGAGCATTCATCTGACCTTTTGTTTGCACAAAGTTCGACTTTCCACTTTGAGTATTTGGAAAGATGATCGTAACGCAATAGCACAATTCGGAATAGTGAAAAAAGGATAATGTCGTTATACGACTGTTTGAATTAGTGACAAACTTTCGTGTCATAAGAGCTGATAAAAAGGGAACGAAGTGAAAAAGTGATGAATAACAATAATCGATAGAAAAAAGAAGAAAAAAAAAAAAAACTAAGAAGCGTACAAAAGTGTTAACGTCGAGAAAAATTTCGTACCGAACCAGAGAACGTTGCTCCCCGAATCGTTTATATTCCAATTAGAGGCTTAACAATAAAATTTTTGATTGTTTTCTGCATTTCTTAACCGTTTTTTGGTTGCTCTTAATGTTAAATACCTTGAGCACATTAAACGTGGCGTAAACGAGACGAGATACGAAAATTCTGGTGACTTTGAGGCATGAATTGATTTTTCAAAAAAATCATTATCAATTGATGAAAAATCATCTCCGACATTTGAGTGAGTGATTTCTCGTTAATCGTCTCAAAAACGTACAAACCGATGAATAAAAAAGCTTAATTTTAAAAACAGTTATAACCTCGTGTCACTGAAAAATAAACGTAGTAGAAATAGACGCACGATATATATTTTATCGCGGTAACGTCGTAGCCTAACATACATTGATATTCAGCGAATTAATCGAAATAACGTACTGGATTAATTGAGCCGATAATCACCGTTGTTTTATGCGTCCGTTTAGTGTTCTTTATTAGTGTGTTGGATGTTCATTATTCATTGTTTTTCTTCATTTTTCGCGAAAGGACAAAGACGCGCGAGATATCTCGCTGTAAAGACGTGGCAGAAGCATTCAGAAGTGTCGTTCTTGTTCGTCGAACAAAAGTGTAATATAGCGAAGATGTAAGTGAATGGGAAAAAAAAAAGAAGAGAAAACAAAATCGTAAACGTTTTTGTTTGTTTGTATAATACTGATTTGCATCTGCCCAAATGGAAAAATTAGTCTGACATTCGTGTAACAGTAAAAACCGAAAGAAGATTCGGCGTCAGATCAGCTTGTTTTTATTCAAATATATCGACGTCAAAATAAACGTGTGAATTCTTCCGCCACGATATTCTCTCATCAAATTCGGTAGCTCTAATATCAAAGGTTTTTTCATTTTATCGTTTTCTTCATGATCGATTCAACGAGAGATTCTCAGACGCCGTGGGTAAATTTCTCATAAATAATTATAATCAAACATATATTCGGCGTCACGTGCACAAGATACGGTGATAAGCCTTTATAAAAACCCCTTATTCCCTCTGACCTCCATGTCAACTGGATGCAGTGCCACGTCCCTCGATAATCGTGATGATGATCTTGCAATCGTGCTCTCACCACCTGATACGGATACGTTGATGCTGCCGCTATCAGCTTTGATATCGCCGCGAAAACAATATATTCCGATGTGCCCTGTTGACATTTTTTTTTCATTTATTTTCTCGTCGCTAATTTGTCCATTATTTCAAAGCCAAAACAATCATTAATCAGTATGAGTCACGAATTCGTCGCGGTAATGATAAGCCACTGCAAGTTTGAATAAAATATTTTGAGATTTCTCAGATTTCTTAGATTCATTTCTAAGAGCAACGAAACGATAGAAATTCGTTGAATATCAGATTCAATATAATGATTCAGAGAATATACGTTGAAAAAAGTAGTGATAAAATTAGAAAATGACTAGATTTTGATTATTTTTGTTGTTCAGTACTGATAAATTTATATTTGAGAGTATAATAAAATAAAATAAAGTAAATTTTAGTAGATGGAATAACGATAAATGAAAGTTTATAGTGAAAAAATAATGGAGATTAATCGTAATGAGAATGAATCTTGAAATTGATTGTTTCGTGTGTAAGAAGCTTACCATTTTAGTGTCAATGGGCAATAACCGATATTCATTATACTTGTTCTTCATCTCCTCGTACGTCATGAATTGAATAGCACCGTGAGAGACACCAAACATTCCAGGAACTAAACCCTGAAGTAAGGAAAAAACAAAATTGTATTAGAATTCGATAAAAAATCAAGGAAATATCAAATATAAAAATGTAATTGAATAAAAATCTTTAGTTTCTGAATATCTGGAATGAATGATAAACAACTCACTTTGTACAAGCCTCTGACACCTTCGGTTTTGTAGATTTTTTTCAGTGCATCTGTCAGTCCGCTGTACCTCTTTGATTCCGCGAGGTGAACGTCGTCTTTGTATTGCAAACACAGTCTAGTTTTCACGACCCAAATTGGATTGGTCAATAAGAGCGTCAGGACACCGGCATTTGCTGCACAAACCATGTGCAACGTTGGTCCCAGTGGTTTTTTTGCATTTCCACCTTGCACCGATGTTTTTATGTAGTTATAACTATTAGAAAAAAAAAAAAAAAAAAAAAAAAAAAAAAAAAAAAAAAAACAATTCTCATTAAAATCAGCAACGTTCTTAGATTATCAAAACATAAATTTATCGAGATTGCTCATTCGATCGTGCAATATTAACTCTTCTTTGGCACACTGGGTCATTTTTACCGGAACTTATTTTCTGACATTGAGTGTCTCTATCGTAAAATAAATATTTCAGAATCACCGATAACATTCCTTATTTGTGCACAAATAATGTTCATCCGCGACGATGTCTTGCGTGGAATTGTCTTATTGAGAATGATTCGTCGTCAAACTATTTTTATTTTTTCACAGAATTTTACACGAAAAAATGTCTGGTTATTAATCCCAAAATGATGAAAAATTGAAAAAAATAAATGAATTTTAGTCGAGTTCTCACTTCTCTGAAATTACATTTTTTAATCATTTTTTTTTCAACAATGTTCTTCATATTTTCCGGACTTTGAGGTTGCACTCGTATCAAGAAGAGCTCAAAGCATACTCCGGATTTTGTTTCAACGAAAACCGAACGGCTGCTGATGAAGTACGATCCGGGTCAAATTGACCCGACGTGTGCCAAGGAAGAGCTAAGATCAATTATTTTTCGGAATTTTCACTCTCTTTGGTTATTCAACGAGGGATCGGAGAATACTTATTGGGCCTGAAACATCCGGAAGAATATTAGTCACTATGAAAAATTGAAATCCATCGGCCTAAATTCCAGGCTTCAAAACATCATTACGAAATTACAAAGAAACTTTAATTTGGATACGAAAGTATTGATTAATTTTTATAAAGAATTTTGTTAAAAATGATAATTGAAATTCTTATTCAATGAAAATAAAATGTGCTTACAAATAGAAATAAAGACCCCACGAGCATCCCGAGCCGAGTACGTTCGGTATAACGCCTCTGTAAAGTCCACGCAATCCTTCAACTTTGACGATTTCAGTCATGGCATTTCGGAGGCCTGTGTATTTCGGTGCTGTCGTAGTGAGGCCATCGTTGACTGAATTTTCATGAAAGTAAAAAAAAAGAAACAAATTATATTTTTAAATCACTGATATTCTTATCGAGGGAAAAAAAAAAAAAAAAAAGAAAACTATTTGAAAAATTGATTGAAAGATATGGCATTGATAAGAGTTTGATTTCCTTGGTTAAAATCTATCGATAAGACAATCCATTCCACTCGAAAATCTCCCGTTCATAATCCATCAATTATAATTGACGTTTAAAAATATTATTTTTCTTAAAATGATTCGTCTCACAGAAAACAAATCCTTCGTAAACAATTTACAATCGATTTAAAATTGTTGGATCTACGAGCAGAAAAAATTTCTTCATTCTCCTCGATAACCATCGTGACTGAGACTTTCACCAAAGTCTCTCTCGAGTTCACGAGAACGAAAACTTTTCCACAGTCTGTCACAGGCAGCCTCAGTCTTTTGGGAGGTCTCCATTTTATTTTTTCTCCTCGATCATCAACAATTTACAACAAAAAAACATCACAAAAGTCAATGATCTCGAAATATATCTCGAAAATAAAAAAAATTCAATAAATATTAAATTATAGAAAGTTTATTTTTTTTTTCTTTTTCTGGGTCACTTCGACCTCGTTGAGGAGAAAAAAAATATATATTGACAAGGTCAAGGATCGATTCGGACGATCCGGGGAACATTACCGGTTCAATATATGTGCATATTTTTATACGTACGCGAATTCCCTCGAACTCGCGGCGCACGTGATTTTTTCTCGCCAGTTAAAAGTCAGCTGTTCGGTTCTCGCGTCGTTTCTGACGCAATTCACGGAATTCCTTCGCGATTTGATCAACAGCCAAAATATATTACGACCAATGAATACCGAAATTTTCAAACCTCACAATGTATAAAATCGACGTTCGTAACTTTTTAATTAGTTTATAATTAATTAAACTAATAATATTTCAACTGAATAATGACGCACGTTAAATTATACCAAGCTCTGCACACGATTCATATTCGTTTCGATGTTCCTATTTTCGTACCAAGTTTTAAAAATAGTCCCACGCCACAGCCCCCCGATCGTATTAATATTTATATGCCTATTTATTTATCCATCATAATCGCATCAAATTTATCAACAGACTGTTCACGATTGCCTAAAAAAAAAATAATTATATATTTCAATAGCATTTTTTTGCGGATTCTTTTTTCAATAAATTCAATAATTCAATAACATTGTCAGAGAATCCCAAAATTAATGAATTTTGAGGTTATAATCCCCGTTTCTCGCTTTTCCAGTTTCGCGATAATAGGAAACGAGCGCGAAATAGCCGGTGGTGTGTGCCTGCTATTACGAAGAATCTATTCCGAGATTCTAAGCGAATAAATAAATAATTGAATATGAAAAAAAATAAATAAATAAAGCGAAGATCGAGGAAGAAACACGCGGTGTATCGAGCAATTCACGTTTTATCTTTTTGCGCCGTGCAAAGTTCAGGTCTCGAGACGCACAAATGCAAGAGAATAATGTTTTATCGGGTATTTGAGGTACTGCATACCGATCAATCGATCGCTCAACAGAAACGATAATAATTCCGAGAGATGAAAATCGCGACACGAATCTGGAACGGAACAGCTTGTTCAATTTTTTTATTTTTTTTTATTAAATAATGACAAACAAGTTATTCGATTGAGTATTAATGGATGAATAAAATGAGCGATTTATTATTCGTTCTGAATTACAATTAATCGATCGGTAAACACGGAATATCGTTTCTACCGGGTGAATGGTGCTCGCCGGAGTTGATTCCGAGCTAAGAAATATCAAGTTTCTACAATATCGGTTTTAATCTCACTTCTCAGTGTTATCGGAGACCCAATTCTGTCGCTTTCGTTGTTCAAAACATTTCCGAACGAACAATGGATGCTCTCGGAACTATTTTTGATGGTACACGGGGCTCCAGACGCTGAACTGATTTCCAACCGCAATAATTTTATCGAATTTTTATACCGAAATCATGAAAAATTCGATTAATTATTTCTTCGTCTTTGTTTTTTCATATTTTATCATAGATTTAGCCTTAATTTTGATACAATTACTTATTTTATAAAGAATTGTAAAAACGTAGAAAAAAACAGGCAGCCGAGAGCCTCGAATAATTCTTTGAACATTCGTCAAACATAGTTAATTTATTCATCATATTTACTAGCTAAAACGAACTGTGTATAAATTCTATTTAAAGATCGAAAAACATCGAGAATCGTCGTATGTATTCTTAGAATTAGATATTTTTCAGTAAAAACGAAACAAGTTCAGACGAGAAGGAAAGAAAAAACGGTTTTCAAGTTCGAATCGCGATGTCCTGTCATTGACTCAAAGCCACGTGCCGTTCTCGCATAAATATGTATTTTATATTTCACACCTTCGAGCATATCTGCACGGGAATCGGTGTCAGTGCTGCTGCTGTACACGACACGAGCGTCAATTGCGTAAATTAGCAATAATGGAAAATTGTTTTCAGTCCGATGTAACCGAAGAAAAATGAAAGGAATAGAGACGAATCTTCGTTTGCTGGCTGACGCGAAAAAGTCAATTGATTTCACTATATTTTCATTTTTTTTTTTTTTTTTTTAACAATTCAATGATGAAATTAAGTAATTGTTATTTTATTTTTCAATTGGACAAACATTTTGCTAAGCACTAACGATAGTTAAGAGTGTTTATTGTGTGCGATTGTTTCCGACGAAAATATATAACCTCAATCTTGCGCGTGTGAACATATCTCTACTCAGGAAAGAAGTACAAAGACATTTCATTGAACTCTGGATAACCTTCGAGTTAGATAACCAATATTTTTCGTGAGACTTTCTACCGATCTCGAACGAGTCTCTCCGATCACACGAGCTCGTGAAAAACAAACGTTTTTCGAATGTTCATTTCAACGAGAATCCGCCATTTCGATTTTCACTTGAAAAAAGTACGATTGAATCATAATTCACTGTCAAATGTGAGATGCGCAGAGGAATTCAAGATTTTTGAAAAATAATTTCCGAGTTGCTGTACTTAGGTTGGGATTAACGCGCTCGATTGACTAACGAATGCGTCACGGAATCGATCGTCCACCGATGAACCAATAACTTTTCGCTTCAATAATTTTATCGAGAGTTCAAACAATCTTCGTAAAACAATTGGAAATCGTATAGGTAAAAGTCATGTAAAAAGAAGCCATTGCGTGATCGACGAGCGTTCTCGAAATTTTCTCGTATTGATTTTTTTTCTTAGTTTATGTATCAACGAAATAACGCGAGTACGAAAATGACGTTGGCGTTTGATAAAAATAGTGAAAAGAAAAAACGGTTCATTCATCTGGTAAACGGCGACGACTAATCAATTCGAACTTTCGAAGGAATCACGTGGGTCCGAAATAACCGAAATATATCTGTCTATAAGCACGTATATACATATATATTGAGAATATGTATATCCGCTATCAAGGCTATACATCACTTGCTCAATGTCGTCGAGTGACAAAGAAAGAACTCACGTGCAAAGACGAAAAAAAGTTTCCGGGTTGGCAACCGATTGTCCGAGTTTCGTATTTTACAGATTACAAAATTATATAAAAAAAAGAAAAAACAGAACAGTTAGATCGTTCTAGAGATGTTCGTTTGAGATGATTCCGCGTGAAATTGTAAAAAGTTTTATTCGAAGTATATTATTTCCTATTTTCGAAGCGATTTTATTAATTTTTATATCACAATTCGATGCGTAACGAACTTTTGGACTAACCTGCGAATCGAATTTTGATGAGATCGAGAGGATGCAGCATAAGGGTGGACACAACGCCACCCGATATACCGGCGACAAAGTGCTCGTACTTGAGGGCACTGAGTACAGGGGAAAAGCGTGGTGCACCAGCGCTTGCTGTACTCGTTGTTTTAATTGTCGACATTTTACGCTCACTAGCGCCGGACGACGATGATGACGACGTCGTCGTCGACTGTTCACCGTTCGTTACCGGGACTTTATAATCGCCAAAAGCATCCTTATTCTCACTAGCGAGACTCGTGGTGACCCGTCGACGTATTCATGATCTAACTTGACGCGAACGAAACTATCGAAAAACTGTTGTTTTAACGTCTGTTCTTCGTGATTTTTTTATTCTTTTTTTTGGGTTTGAGCTGACGGTGGATTAGTCTCGAGGATGATATTACGAGTGCACGTATGCGTGGATATTCACCGCACTGTCGAAACTATTACGCAATCCTGCGATACGTTGCGTACGCTGTCCGCCGCCATACTGAATATTACTGATTCTCGTATTCTCGATTCTCTTTCGCACTGCAGCAGGGTTGGCAAGCTTGACGGATCAAATTATAGTACCAGGACCGTAAAATTCACGGTCGTACATACAGGTCTGGAAACGACGGTGGTGGGGGATGGGTCGCTTAACGTCCAGTGTTTGTAGCTTCCCTGTTTGGCCGCATGGTGCGCATTGGAAAAGGGATGTTGTGTGCGAAAGAGACAGCCATATGTCTCTTGGGCACAGTACATGCACTTTCCATTATAATTTTTTTGTATGAAAATCATTATTGTTTTTCGTTGAAATCGTTAATTCAGGGAAATTAAAATAAAAAAGCACAAGTGGAGTTTTATGATAGACATAGGACCGGGATCAAGCAGGAGAACGTGTTCGGGAAAAACCAAAAACAAACTCTTGTAGATGTTTTGAAACTACTTTTAATTTTTAGCCAGTCTTGACAGTTTTTTTTTTGGTAGAAGACTCAAGTGTTTTTCACAAACGTATTGAGATGTTTTTAGTTTCACTCCGGGAATTGCTGCCTGCCACTTTTTAAAACATTCTGGGTTTTTTGGCACTTAAAAAACAGAGCTCTTTTCTTGATTCGATTTATACCCTGTTTTGCAGTGAGGTACCGCACAGGATTTCGTCATTTTGATGCAATCAATTTATTAAAGATTTTTAAATTGTCACACGAATAATTTTTGACGAAATAAATATCGAGAACACGTAAAGAGAGAACATTACGGTTTAAATTAGGCCTGTATATAACTTGTAACATCCCCCTATCACAGCGCTATGCCGTGGCAGCGGTGAGAAAAAAAAGCTTGGACATTAAGAGGCCCACATGCTGCCTATGCAATGCTACTGTCGTTTCCAGACCTGTATATACGACCGTGGTAAAATTATAGTGCATCCAAAAAAATTATCATCGTATTTTTCATTTAGTAAAAATTTTAAAACAAATAATTTACAGGGTCGAGCGTTATTATTTTGATATCGAATGACTATTTTATTTTATTCAATTCTTCAAGGAACAACATTTTTAGGCGAACAATTTGAACTTTTCTAATATTTTGTCAATCACGCCTTTCGGGTTTCGTTCAGTGGTTATCAGTACACCGTTATTAAAATGTTTAATATAGTCACTAGTTATTTTATAATTGAATGAATAAAATTGATGTGCAGGTTGGCCAAACATTTTTCATGCAATCGATTAGATCAAGTGCTGAATGAATGTAAAATCGTTCGGTGGTCACGAATGAGTACATTATATCGTTAAGTAGTCAATATATCATTGGCTAGCCTAAAAAAACTGTTACGTATGCCGGCCCTGCAATGACTCACAACGAGAGAAGTTCGAGCAGAACATGTTCGCCATGAGTTGGGGGAAAAGGGAAATTGGGAAAAGTTACACGGTCGGAAACGAAACACCCTACCAATGCAACACCGACTGAGCTCGTCGAGTACGAATGGAATAAATTACATATGCATGCACAACACGCGCTCGTAATCACACACACATTTCTCGACATAGATACACACCATGAAAAAAGTGACATGGCGGCTACAATGCCAAAGAACGTAATTGACAAAAAAATGTAAAATTTGACGAACGAAAAAGAGTTTTTCAATCAACGAGACAAGAGTTTAACCTTGATTTATCAACGACCTATTCCACTAAAGAAAGAAGATTAAAAAATTGATTCGTCATCGAAGGGAATCGTAACGAACATGTAAAAAAAATGATTGCCGTGTCAATGCATCGAGGCAATCCGTAGGTCCCAATAATCTTATCTCCAGTTTCCTATTTTTTACCATCGTCATTGTTTTTCTTTTAATCGCCCCGTTTTTTTTTTTTTTTTTTCTCGAAATTTCCATTCCGGAGTGATCTGTTATTTTGCGAGTGTGTTTAATTTTCAACGTGTAACAATAAAAAAAAAAGCCTGAAAATGAGCGAGGTAAGCGCAACCACCGAAGTTCCTACAGACTCGAACGTCGAGAAGCCGGCGACGAAAGAGTCCGAAGATGCCGATACTGAGCAGGAAAATTCGGACGGCAAGAAAGTGGACAATAATTCAGTGCAACGCGCCATCGAAGGGCTTGCAGAAATTCCTGATGACAAACTTGATGAATTTTTCAACGACAAAGATTTCATCGATGAACTGGACGTCGTAGACACCTGGGAAGGAGGCACTGACAAATCACCCGATTCATCCAAGGGAGAAGGGCGCAACAGGGATCGTGAACGCACCAAATCATCGAGGTAGCCGAAGACAGAGAGGGAGCACGACAGATTTTGCCCGAGACAACTCGTTCATGTTTATACTCGAAGAATAACAACTGATCATATATATATTCAAATAAAACTGTATGAGCCGATATTGCAAAAAAAATTAGAAGCAAAAAATATTGTTGCACGTAGATACAAAAAAAATACAAGTTGAGAAAGTCTAAATACAAAGATAAAGGCGATTCGCAATGAAAAATGAGAAAAAGTAAATAATGTCAATAGAATAGATATTTTTGTAAGTCTATCAATAATGATAAGCTAATTATTTTTATTTGAGTTTAAAATTTGCAAAGTCTAATCTATGAAATGTAAAAATTGTTTTTCAGCTTTCTTGAGTTATTATCTATGGGTTATTTGTCAGACTGGACAGTTTGTTTAATAAGTTTTGTGATGTCAAACGGTGTGATAGCAAAAGACCAATTGTAGGGAGCGTCCAAGGAGAGAGCGCAGGAGTTCGTACAATCGAGATCGGGATCGAGACCGTGAACGAGATCGTCTGAGGAGAGAGGAAAGGAGACGCGAGGATGTGCGCCGTGATCCATCCAAGAGTTCCAAGGACATAGAACGCGATAAGATGAGGACGAAGAAAGACACTGCCAGGAAGATGCTAGCGGAGAAGGAGAAAGCCATCAAGAATCTTCTAGAGTCAGACAACGTCGTGCCACCCGGCACTGAGGTCGAAGCCATTCAGGACATCACCGACAAACAGATTTCTGAACGGACAACAACCAGGAGCAGCAGAAAAAGCCGTGACCGCCGCAGAAGCCAGGAACGCCGACTGCTCACTCCACCCAGAAAAAGGAGCAACGACAGAATTAGATTAAGTCCCAATCGACGTATCAGTGATGAGAGACGACCCCTTAGAGTCACACCGGAAAGACGAAAAAGTTGGGAACGTCGTGCTAGCAGAGATAGAAGCCTCGAACGACACAGAAGACGTGAGGAACGGTAAGAAAATATTGCAATTCTTTATTACGATAAATTTTTCATTATGCACAAATTTTTTTTATTGGTCCGCATCAAATTGGTCGATTTTAAAAGAGAAGAACTAGAATTGAATTTTAAACGATGAAATCGTATCTTCATGAGTAAAATTATTGAACGTGTATTCAAGGTGGTTAAAAAAAATCGGTATAATCTTTTTTAGTTAGTACTCGAGCAGAAGTATTTACCCGACAGAAATATTTTTTTCAATTTGTTCCTTGAGCAGAAAGTTTCACCATCTGATAAAAACGTAATGTTTTTCAAAAACTTTGACACTTGAAAATATTTAAGCTTGTGACTGAATAAAAAAATATCGAGTTTCTTTAACCACCTTGATGTGTATTTTTTGAGAGCAATTTGATGAATTTTAGAAAACAAATGAATTCGGAGACAATGTAACAATTTGACTGATTTACAATAAATCAATCGATATTTTTTCAGTATTCCAAAACTCTAATTTGACTCGAAAAGGCCAATAAAGAAAAGTTGTGAATTTTAGTGGTAAGTAACTAGGATCGTTGTTGAAAAAAACAGAATTAACAAGCAGTTCTTAGTAAAATGCATTAGCGGTCGAATAATTTCGCAGCGAGAGACAGGCTGCTCGAAGAAGTAGATCGCGCGATCGTCACAGAAGCCGAAGCATCGATCGTTACAGGAAGCGTTGGAGTCGTTCGCCGAACGGAAGGCGTTCAACGAGTCGAAGACGTTCCAGTTCGAGACGACGGAGCCGCAGCAAATCGTCGGATCGTCGAGTTACGAGGAAGCGTTCTCCGTTCATCAATGAGATCGCGAGGCAATTTGGCGCCGAAGGATTGATACAAGCAGGACAAGCAGCAGGATTTTTGCCCGGAATACCGCCTCTCATGAATCAAGGATTTTCTCAGGATCAAATCGCGCCAGTCCCACCGCCGCCGACGATGCAACAATTCATGCATCATCCTGGGGCTCCTGGACCGGCAGGAATCCACATGCAGCAGGGAGGAAGCCAGCAATTCGTTAATTTTGATCCAAGGGCTCCGATGAACTTCGAAGCAGGAAGAGGACCGCTTCTTCACACACCGCAACCGGATTACTCTTCGGCGCCGATGATGTACAATCAGGGAAATCCGCAGAGACCGATGCAACAACAACAACAGAGCTTGATCGGGCCACCGATGCTATCGATGCCAATGACATCGCCCCAACCGGTTCCTGCACCCGTTGAATCATCGATGAACTACAATCAAAATCGAGGCCTTTCAAACATTCCTGCAGAAGCGCTACAGCTCCACATGGAAATGTCGAGTCGTCATGGCAGATCACCAAAATCGTCATCCTACAAGAATCTCAATGTAAATTCTTCTGCGTACAACGGGCTCGAAGCGCATCATCCGGAACGCCTAAAAACTCCGGAACCTCCGGTCATCTCAAAAGTAATAACAGTGTTTTCAAAATTTATGATTATCCATAAAAAAAAAAGAAATTTTGTTTTAAACGAAAAAGAGGTCTCTTACTTATCGATAAATTCAAACTCGTTCCAGCCATTCGAAAAGACGAGTTTGTCCAGCCTGTTGGAAGCATCGGTGTCTGCTAAAGGTGCGCAGCACTTGCTTTTATCTTTACTCAACTAAACGAGATATTTTCTCGGTAAACCCTAGACCTCTACTAATTTTTTTTTCCAACTAAATATCTTTCATGCATTTTTCTCATTTTTCATATACATTTTACATAATTCTCGTAATCGAATCATCATCCAATGCGACTTTATCGTGCGCTGTTTCCTTCGTTACTCAAAAAACGAAGAGAAAAGCGTTTGATTGAACCCCATTAACGTATGCCAGGATCTTTTTATGTTAAAGAGAAAATTGGGCTCGTTTTCGAACCTGCTGCAAGGTTTACGTTAGGAAAAAATAGATCGTAGGGGTTTAGGGTTGACGGTGAACGATGCTAAAGCAGCATTGCTCTCGGGTTAAACCAAACACGACGATATTTTCATTTTTTTGCACTTTTTTTTTTATCTTTCAATATTTTTTAGATTCATCCACTGTTCCAGTCTTGTATCCAGGTGAGAATTTTTTTTTTTTTTTTTTTGTTTTTGTTTTTCTTATCGTCACCGACACTTCGCATTGATCGAACTGCAGGAATCTCCGATGATTCGAATTGCAGAAAAAAATGTTTTGTGATTTTGTTTTTTTTTTTTTTTTTTTTTTTTTTCAATTTTTTTTTACTACAAAGTGCTCCGAGAAAGTTCGTGCATGAAAAAAAGGTTGAGCTCGAAAAACGATTAATAATAAAAGTGGAAGAATAATAAGATTGAAAAAAAAGTGGAAAATTGAAAAGACCTTGTGAATGATATTTTTGTTTTCTCATTTTCGGAAACGCTCAGGATTCAAGCCGGAGATATTGCAACAGTGCGAGGTAGCGTTACGCGAATTACCTGCGGAAGATCGGCGCTTCAAGATGAAGGGACGATTCTTCTTCGATCCAAGTAAGGACGACGCACAGCCAATAATTCAGGATTCCGGATCGAATTCGATATTGTTGCGTGCAGGGCGCGGAAAATTGCTCTGGGAAACGTCTGACAAGATTCAAAATTCGACGGACGCAACGCGGCCGTTCGTAGAGACTCATCAAAAAATTTGTCAGACGGACGAGCCCGTGACCGAGAGCAAAGCTGTGCAGGTCGAAATGAAACCAAAGACCGCTGACTTTAGCCAGCAACTATTCCCGGGTGAGCTTCAACAAGCGGCGGCGAAAGAAGAGAAACGCCCGATAATGGATCGTTTGGATTGGAACGTTCGTGAAACTTTTGATTATTCGAATAAATTAAGGGACACCGATGATCTCCGTTGGACTTTGAACAACTGGAATCGCGGTTTATCGCCGCCCGACGTTTTGGTAGAAGATCGAAGATTAAATTCGCCTCCTTTGGAACAGATTAACCGGGGCGATCATCGTCCCATGAACGTACCTTCGTCCACCCGCTCTCGGGACAATTATCCTTTCGATCGAAGCTCTTCTCGGGAGCATTATTCGCGGGATCGATTCAGTCCAACTTATCGAAGATCGATCGAGCGACAAGAAGACTTCCACGATGTCAGAAGCGATCACAGTCGAGGCGAGAGTCCAATGGTTCTCGAGGAACCACCGGACGAGGTCGAAATTCTCGACGACGATCATTACTCGAGAGGCTCCGATTGGAGATCGTCCCGCGGTAATACCAGCTTTGCCCCCCGCCAGAGCGCTCTTCAGAAACTCCAAAATATGCGGGGAAAAGCTTCCGGTAGAACGTCGTTCCGTGGAAGAGGCGGATTTCGGGGCAAATTTTGAAACAACCTTGACTTCCGTTAACGAAATTAAAAAAAAAAAAATTAACTAAAAAGGAAAAAGAAATCGATCGTTTCGTAATCGATTTATCACGAGAATCGATATTATCGATCCAGCAAAACGATGATCAATTCTCAAGATTATCTACTTGTTCATTGAAAATCGATTTTACCGGCACGTTATATATTTTTTACCGTTTTTTTACGTGCCGTATTCCAATCCAACCGATTACGACTGAAGGATCGTAAAACAAGCGAGTCGATCTAAAAAAACCTTTGAATAAACTCCACGTTAGAAGTGTAATCGTGGATTTGTGAGTCATTTCGAGGGAAAATGGAACTGGAAATATACTCCGTCGGTAAAAATTTCGTATTCAAGGTTGTTGAATCCTTCGAATTTTGGACACTCTACGAGTAGCAGTTGGTCTTTGAACAAGGTGCAAAGTGACTTCTTTTTCCCCCTTGAAATAACAGTTTTGGGAAAAAAAACACGAAATTGCGGAGAAGCCGATTGGCTAATTTGCCTTCAACAAATATTTTACGTGTATTAAACGTGTTTTTAAAGCTAAAACAAAAACGTCGACTTTAAATACCGCGATGAAGACAACGCGTAAAAGTATGGGGTGAAATGGATTTTTTTTTTTTTATATATTCAAACGAGTGCGTAGACTTCGCACCTTACATCATTTTGTTTGCCATTGTTATCTTTATTTTTTGTTCACAATAAAGAGTTTTTTTGACCTGCGCGTGTAGCCATCGATGTATGTAATTTTGTTGGCAAAAAAAGCGTTTTTTTTTTTTTTTTTTTTACTTTAATTTTACGCAAATATATGAAAATAAACGTTCGTTTTAGTCCAAGTGACAGGAAACTACACTTGTACACTGACAAATACAAGTGAGACGAATATCTGTACAGATTACTACTGCTGAATAAAAAGAATATCAAAGTCATCGTGTCTGATTAATAAAAACTGTGTTTTTTATTTAAATAACTCAAATCCCTAGGAATTTATTTAATTTTAGTCAATCGAAGAATGTTTCGCGTTCGAATCGCCCGCTGATGCGACGGTGGTGCCTCTAGCGTTGGAATCTCGAATTAAAAGTCGATTGGCAACACCGCTCGATGGGGAAAAAAATTTAAACATGCTGTGAAAAAACGGGAATCGCTTTTAAACGGTGAAAAATTGATCGAAGAGTACGAAAAAAAAATGTTGCGATCGAAGAGAAGTATTTGGAAGGATTGTAATTGAAAGAAAGATCGGGAAGTAATGAAATATGGTCAAAATGAGATCGAGCGAGAATTGCGTTCGTTGGATTTTCTTGTCGTCAAGCGAGCAGTCGTACAGTTGGCAGAACTGTGGTTGAATCGGGACACGAGAGGCCGGTGGGGTGGGAGGTGGGTATCGGCTACAGCGCCAATACAATGGTAGCGGGCGTCTCGCGAACCAGGCGGGGCATGGGACGTAAGGCTCCATGTTCGCCCGTGAAAGCGATGCGGTGTGCCCGCGGTTAGGGCGTGCAGTTCTCGTGTTCCTCGTGCGGCATCGCGGCATTTTTTTTTAATCAAACAAACATACGAAACAAGCCCGAAAGTAAAAAGGTTTATTAAGCCGCTCGGTGGTTCGGTATTTAAATTCGCGATAATAACAGGGATTAATTCGTGATTTGGTGAGTGTGATATACGTTTAACGGTGCAAAGACGCTGGGCGTCGTGGGTTGACGATAAATACAAGTGCGCGCTTAAGTGTGTGTGCGTGTGTGCGTGCGTGTATGCCTGTGTACGTGTGTGTGCGTTAACGAGAAAGAGAGACAGAAGAGTCTCGACGACGACGACGACGACGACGACGACGACGACGACGACGTCGTCGACGAGGAGGAGGAGGACGAGGACGTCGAGTTTTAGTGCGTCGGTGGATATTCGTCGAAGCGTGTCGTCTTCTCTCTTTTCGCGCCCCTGACGTGATTTTAAAACAACAACGGCGAACGCGAATGCACCAATTGTGAGCGAAGAAAGGAGTTAAATAATAAAAAGAGAAGAAGACGGCGAAAAAAAAAAAGAGCAAATAATAATAATAATAAAGACGTGAGAGGACGGAAACCCGCCAAACACGTCGTGTCGCGATTCCGCGCGCCCAAGACACAGTAAGAGAGAGAGAGAGTGAAAAAAAAAAGAAGAAAAAAAAAACGAGTGTGAGTAAGAGAAAGATAGAGAAAAATATAAAAAATAAAAGTGCGCGTCCGGGGAAGGGGGAGAAAGATCAGAGCCTTATCGTCGTCTGCCGGCGCGCCTCCCAGCGGACGATCTACCTACACGTAGAGATCGTTTCCAAGTGCGCGTGAAGTGAGAGAAAAAAAAACGTATACACGAGGATAGATCGCGTGTGTAGCCTCGGAGAATATTGACGAAGAAACTAAAAAACGGAACAAAAAAAAATACACTGCAGCGCAGAGCTTAACTCGGTGACAACGAGGTTTGTGACGTACGACTTCATATTATTCCTCACCATTTCCTCCTATACATAAATACCATCTAAATCCCCTCTCCCCTCTCTCTCTCTCTGTCTTCTGTAGCGTCGAGCTGAGCAGTGCCGCTAGCGCGCGAGACACTATAACCAAACCGAGAAAGAGAGAGAGAGAGAGAGAGCACAGGCAGAGAGAAAGAGAAGCGGAGAAACTGCCGATAGCCCAGTGTGGGGGTTTTGTTATTATTTTGCCGTGGTGCTTTTGACCCTTTGCGCGGGCGAGTTCACTGTGCATCGAGGATGCGGGGGTGTTCGGTTTCGCGCGTGTGTTTGCCTCCGTCTGTCTGTACTGCATAACGCGAAGAGCGCGCGTGTCGATTTTCTAGATATATATATAAATATATCTATTTACATACATAAATGTACACACATATCTATATGTGTGTACATATAAAACGTCGTTATTCTGCGTCAAGGGGCGCTACGCACGCGGACTATTTATTTTTCAGTCCGTGCTGCTGCTGCTGCTGCTCGAGAGCTTGACAACCGTTTTTTTCTTTTCTACTTATTCCTCCCCATTTTTATATCCGAAATTAGGCATTTACGTATTTTTTTTTCCCTCGTTATTCTTCGTACTCGAACTCTCGTTCTTTCCTTTGTTTTTTTTTTTTTTTTTTTTTTTCCCGATCACTTGTCTACCGAGAAACACGTTTATGTCGTGTTGTGGATATAACGAGGGACTCTACGCGCGCAGCAGCTAGCGGCCCGCAGTCGTCGTCCGCGTTTCGACGAGCTACCGTCGCGACGTGCGAACGTCACGGGGGAGGTGAAAGAAGCATTTTTTCTTGCTTTTTTTTCTTTATTTTTATTATTTTCTATTCTTTTTCCGCGAATTAACCATTTCTTAAGGAAATTCCATCGAAATGAGTTACCTTTGTTCTTGATGCTTTTACGTATTCGAAAAAATGAACAAAATTCCGGTAAAATATGACGTTTTTTTTTTCTTCTTTTTTTCTCCTACTCTGAAAATATGAATCGACGAAATTCTCTCGATTATTCAACAATCATTTCACGCCGATTCGGGCTCTCCTCCTCTCCCAAACGCCATCGGAACAACACCAGCAATTCTTTACTTTTTTTTTTTCGTTTTCGTTACCCAGCCAATTCGTACGCTCTTCTCTGTGTTGGTGCGTACCGGAGCGACAGAGACCGAAAATCGAGTCGCTTATACCACGTGATCAAACGTTGTCAGGCTCCCTAGCAATACGCAACTCTCTCTCTCGCTCGCTCGCTTCTTCACTCTTGTACCAATCGCAATAACCCGATTCGATTGCAATCGAGCTTCCCTCTCAATGATCACTCGACAACAATACAAAATTTCTAAAATTCGACGGGAATAAATGAGACGAGAAAAAAAGGCGATGAAACGTCGACTGCTCTCTCTCTCTCTTTCTGTTTCTTTTTCTCCATCCCCACTCTCTCGTTTCTTTTTGTTCGAAACGACGCGTGCTGCGATTGCACATTGTTGTCAAGTGCGATGTTTTGCCCGAGAAACCGCGCAGTAACGTTCGTTTTTTTTTTTTTTCCTTTTCTGTTTCTCTCTCTCTCTCTCTTCTTCGTTTCTTTTTTCTTTCTTCGTCGCGGCAAACGCGATAAAGAACGACGTGAAAATTGTATACGCGATTTAAATATATGCGTCCTCGATACAACGACGAATCGTGCATGCGCCGACATTTACCAACGTACTTGAACATGTGGAGCGAACGTTTTAGCCTCGGGAATTCATATCTAACTTCGGTAAATAGGGGGAAAAATGCAAAAGCGCGTGGCGCTGTCACAACATCATCCTCCTCCTCCTTCTCCCCCCCCCCTCCTCTCTCTCTCTCTCTGTCTCTCTCAGAGCGTTCCTTTTTTACTCGCCAAACGTATATCCGACATTTTGAAAGCCCATCGACCAACGTTTCGTCTTCCGTAGACGTGCTCACGTCCGATTCGCTCTCAAGATTCCGCGATCTTATTCTCTTTCCTCTCTCTCTCTCTCTCTCTCTCTCTCTCTCGCTTCGAAAAAACATTTCCATGCGTATTTCGTACCGAAGAAGAGCGAAAAAATATACTTTTTCGCGCGTTTGTCTGATGGTTTCTTGAAACGACCATTGCGCTCGAGTAGTCGCGACGGTGTCGGAACGCGGAAACGCTACGACCCCCTCCTCCCCCCTACTCCGCGTTTTCTCCTCCTTGCCCCTGGTATGCTGACGAATCTCGCCGCCTCGTGGCGGGAATTTGAAAATTATAGGCCAGAAAAAAATAACGGAATGTTGATCGACGAATTTTGATGAGAGAAAAACGAAATAAAAAGACGAAATTTTTCTCGCTATTCCTTCTTCTTGTTGGTATTGAAAAAATGGAGTTTTGGAAAAAAAGATTGACGAAATATTCGCTGAAAGAGCGATTCGAAATACCGTGATTATTATTTCTGCCTGATTTTCATCGATTTTTACAGATTTAAGAGTCGCTGCTGCGGTGACGAGATATGAGAACGGAGCTTCGGTCTTCGACCAGCGGAACCGGCAAAACTAACGTGCCGACCGGGTCCAAGCACATTTTATCGAAACTTTTCACTCGATCTTCAATTTTTTCTTTAACCGCAAAATCGAGGAAATGAAATTTGAAGAAAAAAAGTACTCTGTTCAGGGATTTCGGGTCGAGAAATTCTGAAAAGAAAAAAAAAAAAAGGAGAAAACCTTTTCGGAGCTCGATTCTCGTACGAATTTGCACAATTTCGTGAAGAATCGGGCCGAGAACGCTCCGATTCGTCGTTCGATTTCTAATGAACTAAGAAAAACCATGAAAAATGGATTTGGACTAGAGAAAAACTCGACAAAAGAATGTTATTTCGGTTAGAAAGTAACTTTTTTTTTTTTTTTGCGGTGCCACGATCATCCGCTCGGCTGGAGATCCAATCGGAAATAAAATTAAGGCGCAACGTGTTGATACGAGACTCCGGTCGCGAGCTGCGTGAACAGCTGAGTAACGAGAACGCGTCAAAAATCATTTGCTCTGAATTTATTTAAAAAATTTCAACTTTCACGGTTATCGTTATCTCGAGACAATCAAAAGGAACAGAAACGTGACGAACGTTTGTTTGTTTTTTTTTTACAGATAACGCCTGTTTTCGCGATTCGCATTTACCGAAAAATTGTTCTATTTATATAGCGAAAAAATGAAAGAAATAAGTTTCGGGAACAAAGATTTCTTGACGACAACGTTGCAATCGTCTCCTGACCGAGAAATGTTTCTCAGCCAGAGATAATCAGTCTGCTGCAAGGATGAATAAAAAATAATGAGAAAGAACGAAATTGAGCGAGAATTAAAACTATTTAGTTTTTCGTCGCGCGGATCCTCGTCATCAATTGGGGTCAAAGATCAAATGCGGCGTGTTGAGGATGCTCAATTTATCGAAACGTCCGCGTGCCTTCCTGCCCGGTAGCCCGTACCGGAAGTCGTGCCCATTGTCCGTAGTCAGGCATACCGGAAGGACGCAACGACCACTGACGCTCTCGCAAGAGAGCAGTCCTGAGAGCGAGCGAGAGAGAGAGAGAGAGAGCGGATGAAGAGGCTCTCGTATTACGATCGATAAACGTTTCACGTGATATTACCAATTCCTCGCATCGATAACGAGTCCTTTTTTTTTTAGTTTTCATTATTTTTTCCCCGCATTTTCTCTTTTTATTTCTCTCTTCGATAATAAACTGCCAGGCGGCTATGCAGCGGTGCGATGCGCGCGCGTCACGAAATTCTTCGAACGAGATTTTTTTTTTTTTTTTCATCACAAAGCACCGGGCTATTTATCCGATCCCTGGAAAGCCCGTATCTGCTTTGTGCCTGTGATAATCTTAACGCAAACACATGAATATATGTATACAGTGGTATGGAGAGAGCATTTTATATTCGATTAACTTCGTCACATTCCATGAAAGTCGCTGTTGAAATTGGCATCTATGAAATGCAACGAAATTCCTTTCTTTTTTTTTTCTTTCGTCGGCATAACGGAAACCAAAATTCTAATGCGATCGCATTGCTCGTTCGCGCCTTGAGACCCGCGAATAGTAACACGGAATATGGAGAAAAAAAAAAATCACAAAAATTATAATTCGAAAAAACTTTTCTTTGCGTTCCAACAAAAAATCAATTTTTTTCGCGATCGAATGACCACGATGATACTGTCGTTGTGAGTTTTGTCAGTGTTCACTTGACATTCATCGATTCTGGAGCAAAATTTCAAGTCGAAATCACTCCAAAAAGTTTTGCAACAGAATCGATCTTTTACCAATGAAAATCGACCGGAAAGTATTCGAGTTTTTTAATTTTATTTTTCATTGAAAAAATCAATCAACCGTGATTCGCTGGATTTCAGGCTCGTAACGAGAAGTTATGAAAAGAATATTCGAAGTAAGGCGACAAGAGCTCGATGGTTTCCTCGATATTTATAGGAAGAACAACTCGCTCGCTCTCATTGTGGGCGTTTCAATGACGCGGTATATGGAGAAAAAAAAAAAAAAATTCGTGTGTGTGCGAAAATTGGAGTCTCTCCGACACGATATGAAAGTGATGACGATCGATCAACCTGGTTTCCCGACAGACTCGCGAAAAGTGAAATACGAAAAGCCTCGGAATCTCTCTCTCTCTCTCGCTCGCTCGCTCGCATGCTCTTTCTCGCGTGTGCGCTACGCGACAGAACCTTGAGTTTCCGGTCAAGGTACGGTCACTTCTCAATGACGATATGCAACGAGGCTGAGGTTTTAGTAGCGACGAAAAAAGAAAAAAAAAACCCCACAAATTTCAGCCGATTTATCAAGAATCGATACTAATAAAGAGCCAAAAAAGAAAAAAAAAGTTGAAAAATAGATTCGATCGAATTGCGAGGAATTGGGGAAAAGAAAAAAAAAGGTTTTTGTCAAAAAAAAATAAGGTCATGAGACTCGAAACTCTTGTTTTACTCTCTTTTTAAATGATCACGAAAGAAGGTTTAGATCGTCCGATTCTGTTCGTGTTTCCATTCGAAAACATCGTGACGGCGAAGAGTGAAAGAATCATGAGAGCAAAATGGATGAGAAAACTAATACGAAGGAGAATTTATGAGTCAAAACGTGTCGCGAAGTTTCCTCTCCGGTTGCTGGTTACCCAGCACGATCTCGGCTCGCTGCTCGGCCTCGAAAAACTCAGTTTTTCAAATTTTTTCTATTTTTTTATTTATTTTTTATTGCCCGCCACTGTCTTTTCCTTCGGCTTGGACGCAAAGTGATGGCGAAAAGGGTAGTTGGAAAAAGAAAAAGAAAAGAAACGAGGAGGGAGAAAATGAAGGGGAAAATGTCAATGCCGGGGAGGCAGGAGGGGAGGAAAAAAAACGTGGTTGCGAGTCCTGAATATAAAGAGTTTAAAGAAACGGGGTAGAAGAGCAGGAAGGAAGAGGAGTGCAGCAGCCACCTGCTGCAACATCGCGGCGACGGTAAGAATTATATTGGCCCGCGTCCTTCGATCCGAGGGCCCAAAAAGAAAGAGAATGAGAGAAAAAAAAAAAAAACTAACGAGGGCTTCTCCACGAGAAGGGAGCGCAGAAAAATAAGAAGGAAAAAAGGAAAAGAAAAAAGACGTTCGGGCAAGCTTAGAACAGAAAATAAAAAATTTCGTGTCTGCGAAGGGCCGAGAACGAATCGAGACTCGTGAAAACGAATGATGCGAAACAACGAGAACAACAACAATTTTCGTTGCTATGGAAACAACGGGATTCGGGCAAATTTCAATTGATCCAAAAACCTTACGAATCTTACAAAAATCATGTATACAACGAAAAAAAAAAATTAATTAATTGCAGGCAATCGTAATTACGGAATGACGCGTTTATCGTCTTTGATTTACGCGAAAATTCATTTCTCTGACGCTTTCGAATTAGCAACATTTTTTATTCGGTAGAAAATTTCATTCGTTCGAATAATATGAAAAAAAAAAGAGTTCGATTTGAAAAATTGTCTAAAAATCGTATCAACATTGTTTCCCTATAATTAGAAATCATTCGAATGAAAAAAATGTTCAGAAATTTTTTTAAATCCTCAATTTACGAGGAAATTCGTTTTTGTTGAAAGCCATTTCGTTGATTTTTTTTTTTTCTAATCATTTTCATTCATTTATTGAAACAAAAAGGATGAAAAAAAAAAAAAAACAGTTCAATCGCCTTGCACAATTGACAAAAAATTGGATCAAGATATCTTTCACCGACAGATAAAAATCATCCGAATGAAAAAAAATATGTGCGAATGAAAAAAAATGCTCAATCGACGAAGAAATTTGTGTTTTCCTATCGCTTCAATTGCTCAGTTTTCAAATCATCAACATTTTTATCCATTCGAACTTTCATTTATTTTGAAATAAGATTTAATAAAATGTTTTAATCAATTTAGCCAATTGAGAAAAAAGCTGCACAAAGATGAGGAATCTATAAATAAAAATGTAGTGGCGTTTCAACGACGGGGAAATTCATAAAAATCACTGAAACTCGAGACATTATTATGAAAACCGTACGGATTGTAGTTGATTGGCCAATAACCGTGTCCATATTAATTTTCATCGGTTAAAAATCGCGGCAGTAAAACGTGGTAGCCGATAGCTTTCGAGGGTACGCATCTCTCGACCGTTAATCTCGTGGTTTTCGGGGAAGCGATCGTTTCGCGAATGAAATATCGGAGACGCGCGAGCGGGCGCGCACCTGCCCCATAAAGACATCGTGGCTATTATATATCCGAGAGCCGAGGTAACACAAAACTTTGGGGGACAACCTCGCACGTAACCGCTATAAACAACGAGAGCAGAGGGGCCATCGCGAAAGAACTGCAAAACTTAAGAGCGACCCAAATCAGCTGTCTCGAACAATGCAGAGGCCCCTCTGCTTCGTGTGCAAACATCGAAGAATAAAAAATAATGGGCAGAATAAATGCAATCGCTAAATATTCGAGAATTCGAAATAAAAATATTCAACCGAATGACTTTCATTCGTTATTTCGATAATTTTTCGATTTGATTTCATAAAGAAAGAGTCTCTCTCGCGAGCTTCAATTCTCTCCTGCGTTTACGATTCTTCGTTCGACTTTTATCTCGTTCTTTTTTTTTGCTTTCTTTATTTAAAAAATCTCTTGCACACAGACGCATCGGAGGTTCGAGGGAAAGCGATAAGTAAAAAAAAAAAAGGAGAGGATCGTTGCGTTTTATATTATTCGATTCGTCATTGCGAGAAGCACGAACGTTATCTTTATTTTTTTTTTTGATAACGTTGGGATTTTGAGCCGTTGATGCAGAATTGTGCGCAGCCTAAAAGTGCACGAATATCGTTGACGCAGCGCGATCTAAAATCTCTCCTAATTCTTCTCGTTCTGATTTAAAACCTCGGAGTTGACGGCTTTCAAGCTCCTTTCCAGTTGCACGGAGAGAGAGAGGGAAAAAAAACAAAGAAAGATTCAAACGAAGAGGCTAAAGAAAGAAAACGCAAAACACAGCTGGCCCACGGCGGAGCTCGTGTCCGTCGCTCTCAACCCTTCGGATCCACGTTTTTCAACTTCTCCCTCGAATCTTCCCTCTCCCTTTCCCTTTCTCCTTTCCTCCTTCTATCTGTCTTCGTTAATACGAATTGTGGCCTCTCCCGATCGCTTTCGAACGTGGCCAAACAGCCGGCCCGATACGTATACGCTTCGCCCTCGTCCTTTCGTCCGTTCTCGTCGAGATCAAACACGCGTTTTTTATATTCTGCTTAAAAATATTTAATTATTTAACGTAGAGGATGAATAACACGCGATTTAACGGAAAATGGCAAAAAAAAAGATGAAAAGGAAATCGCTAGAGTCTTCATCGTTAGAAATGAACCTAAAAACAGAATGGAGAAAGAAAATTTCAACGAGAAATAACAGATTCAGTAATGACGTTGAAAGCGTTACGTCTGATCGATCGAGAAAATTTTTTTTTCGTTCTTTCCGCAACGAAAATTGATCTGTAAATTCTTCGAATTTTGCTGAGTAAACTCAGAGGCGAGATTTTTAAATGAAATATATGACGATTGACAAAGAAAAACTGCGACTTTTCAATTGTCATCTCGAATGCATCGAATTAGTCGTTATTGCATTTGGAACTTGATGGGAAAATTCGATTTTTTTTTTTCACATTTGAGGATGAAGAAAAAAAGTGATTCTCGGATGTCTGTGCTCAGCAGCAGAGAGACAAATATCTATATTTCTATTTGATAGAATTTGAAAACCTCTCCGGACAGCACTCGATATACGAATTCGACAAGCCAAACTGGTGGTCGTTCGTCCTGACCGGAAGTCGACGAACGGAGAAATTACTAAATTGTAGGAACCTTTCCTACATCCTCATTTCCAGCAGTTCTCTCTCTCTATTTCTCTTTCTATCCTAACGGAGTGGCGAATCCACAAGATCGTGCACGTGCCCACATTGCCTCAGGTTTTTCTCTGCTGGGGGCAGCAGCCATCCACCAGAACACGTTCAACGTGAAGAGACTCGCTCCTGCCACTGCTGCTTACTCCGCGAAATTCTCTTTCGACTCGTACGACGAGACCAACCACCTCCGGCTACGTTATTTCCTTCACCGTCTATACATATATATATCTATATTTATAGCTTCAAGCCTTTTGAATCCCAGTCCGAATCGACAAGCCAGTGATCACCCTTTTCTAATTCTTTTTTTTATCATCTTTATCCTCTATTTAGTACGCTTCGAACCTTCATTTAACATCAATTATCACAATCCCCCGAAATATCATATTTGTACCTTAGAAATTTATCTTTTTCATCGAAATAATCGTTGGAATTCGAACGATATTTCGATTTTTATAGAAAATCAAAATTTTTCAGGGTTCTATCTTGGTCCAACGATTTTTGGTGACAAAAAACGATTGCGAAGTAAAAAATGTCGATGGGTTCGAAGAACAAACTTGGGCAGCATTTTTAATTCAACGATTTTTCGAGTTTGGAGCTATTTTTAATGTTTTTTTTTTTAAGCTCATGTCGAAACGGAGAAATATTTTTGCTGACCGTTCAATCAATGGTTGAAAAACCCTTCGGAATGGCCCTGATAGTTTGCCAATATTTCGTTGGATAGAAAAAAAACAAAAAACAGTAGAATTGTTGGAAACTCCGTGAGCGATTCGACGCCGCGACGTTCGACCATCACAATTTTCGAATACTTTGGTAGCTCGCGTCGTTACAAAGTTACGACAAAAAATATTTGGTTGTTCGTCGATTTTTGGATTAACGAAAGCCTCGACAAGTTTTTTTTTTTTCTCCTCGTTCCGCATTTCAGTCCTGAATGAACTGCTGTTGGTTGAAAATAAAAAAAAAACACAGAAAAAAGATGAGTCTGCGAAAAATGACGTTTCGTTGCGTGCCATACCGACGCACACGTCAAAACCGTACTTTCCACTGGCTCAACGTCTGTTTATCGTTTCTCGCAATAGTCACAATTCGAGTCACAAGAAAAGTGGGCAAAGAAAAGATTTGTTTCTTCACAATTTATCATTCGGGGCATGAAAATTGATAAAATTTCTAGAATCGCGCGTCTCCTGACCTCGTTCTGACTTTCCTAAAAGTAGAAAGCACAATGTCGAGAAAGAAATTGGCAATTAATGAGTGATCGTGGGTTTTGTATGCAACTGAAAACGACATTTTGTTGAAATACTAAAATATTTTGTTGCACGTATTGAACAAAATTCTTTTCTTCAAGCAACAAAACTTCTTTATACCGAAACGAAGCTTCGCTGACACGATAAAATATTCAGTTTAACGAATTCAACAAAATAATTTTGAGGTTTCAACAAAATTTCGTTTTCAGTATGGCGAAGAATAAGAAAAAGCATAAAAAAGCCTGTGAAAAATGGTTTTTTTTTCGCGTTTATTCGGACGAACTTATACAGATGCAGATCCGGATGGCATAACGAGAGAATCAAAAAGTCAGAGAGAGCTTCGGAAGCTTTTTCGTGTCTCATATATACTCGAACGAGTGAGAGAAAGATAGAGGAGTCATAAGATCGATCCGCTAACTGACCCGACTCTATTTAAAGCGTCGCATCCCAGATTTGACTGTGTTACGATTTGTATTTTCGTCCTTTTGCCGCCCGGATCCTTTCGAGTTTATATGCAGCGTGAAGTAGAAAAACGAGAGAGATCCGTCCTTTCGTTTCCTCTACCTCGCGGACACCGATATTCCAAAGATCTTCGAACTTTGATCTGAATAATTTCATGACGATCGATAGCAGCCCTTCGGTGACCTTTCAAGTTAACCGGATTTTTTTTCCTCGCAGTTTCATCCATTTATTGATATTACGAAAGGCACTTGAGGCTCGACAGGAGTCTCCGGGTCCGAGAGACCCGTGCGACTCTCAATTACCGGGTCATCACCCCTGTCGTCTCTCTTTTCCAGCATAACTTTCAGGGATTTGATCTAAAAACGAAAAAAAAAAAAACCAAAAAAATGTTCATTTTTTATTGGGATGTTATTCAAAAAGATCGAAAAAAAAAATGGATTCGGAAGAAGCACAGGAATGAAGTTGGGGTCGTACTGACCCGAGTTATTCGATTATTTTGAAAAATGAAAGGAAAAAAAAAATAATAATTTCGATAGCGAATCCGCAAAATGATGATGAAGAAGAAGAAAAAGCGAGAAAAACTTTCGTTGCGAATGAGGGACGTTAATTTGACGAGGAGAGTTTTGGAGGTGTGGGTGAATAATTGGCTTAATATGAAAAACGATCAATCTTCATAGTCAGGGGAGGGGATGGGGGTGGGGGGGGGGGGAAGTATTGGAAGGTTACGTATTGAAGATTAAGGACAAATTGATGAGGAAATAGTATGGTAATTCAAATTAATAACGTAAGCCGAAAACAGGCTCGGTTCGCGGCTGGTTTAAGGCTTGTTCGGAGCAATGATTTCTCGAAGGGTTGTGCGAGACTCCGCCGGAGTAAGGGGGCTCGAGGGTGCTCTCTTCTCGAAGGAAAAGCTTAAAGTCAAGGTTAATCGTATGTGTACTTATCCCCGGAGGTTTGCCTCTTCCGTTTAAATGAGATCAAAGCGATTAATTGTGCGATTGAATCAATGAAGAAAGTGTAATTGATCGGCTGTTATTCTGATTTAATGTTTCAGGTGAAAAGAGATCGCGCTCTCGAAAGACGTGGAAAGTTGCGGATACGTCCTAAAATATTTGGAGTCAAGGAGGAAGGAGATTCGCCTCTTCCCCTTTACTCTCTCTCTCTCTCCCCCCCCTCCCTCCTCTTTCTCTCTTTCTCTCTCTCACTCTTTCTCTCGCATGCTTCGGAGACGGGAGGGAGTAAAGGATTATGAGAGGCAGCTAAAGTGACGAGCAAACGAGATAAGACGCCGAGGTTGGACAGGCCTCAAGGAGGGAGGCAAAAAGCAGGCAATTCCGGAGGGTGTTAAAACTAGGGGAATTTCGGTGTCTCTCCCTCCGAATATATCACTTTTACCTTTCGTATGCAAGCTCAAATTGACGAAGAGAACGAGAACGGGCCGGGGGTTGGAGAGACCCGAAGGAGGGGAGGACGAGGACGAGGAGGCGGAGGCGGTGGTGGCGGAGGAGGAGGAAGGCGAAGAAAAAAGCAACTGACCAAAGGTAACGACTCCGAAACCTAAGGATTAAGGTAACACGGAAGAAAAAAAGAAACAACAACAACAAAACGAGAAGAAAAATCCTCTGCGATCGCCCCCGACCCCCCCCAGCAATAACGCCTCCACGAAATCATGATCAAATGACCGGGAATTACAATTAAATATTTGCATTTTACGCCCCGACGCGAATCTTTATTCTTTGCCATTTAATTTCCTCGTTTTTTTTTTTTTTTTTTAATTTTTTTTTTTTATCGCGAGTGCAATCTCTTCACTCGGCGGCTCAGACCCTCATATTCAAAGTTTTCTTTGTGCATCGTCCCCTGTGCCCCCTCGCCCCCTCCCTTCCAGTGTGAGTGCGCGGAAGTGCTGCTTTCGAAGAGTGCAAAAAAAAATTAAAAAAAAAAAAGAATAAAGTTGTGCGGCAAAGTGTCGTCCGGTGATCGTTCCTCGCGTCACGAGAGGATTATACGAGGAGGGCTCCCTTGGTGCCCCATGTTGTGAGCCTTCGAGAACTGCCGAAGGCAGACAAAAGTGGGTACGCGGGCATGGAGTATGGCGGTGGTGGCGGTGGCGGCCGAGGTGGCGTACAGCCACCATCGAGCGGCGTTGGCGGCGGTGCTCGCGGACCCATCGCTGGTACCGACACAACCGACGCCGCCTGGCACAAACACGAACAAATGATCCTCATGGAGTCCAGGCACAAGCAACAATGTAAGTTTACAACTTTTTTTTTTCTTTTAGATTTTTTCTTAATCGCCATTGATGAAAGCACGATCATGATGTCGAATATTCAACATTCTGACTTGAAATTTTAACGTAATTTAGATCGATATTTTGTGTGCCACTGAAATGGGTCGTTTCGTGGAAACGCTAGACCGGAAGTGCCTTGAATATGGATTTTCTCACCCAAAATCCAAGATCAATCGTTCGAAAACTCAATTACGATGGATCGGGCATTAAAAATGTTGGAGAAACTCAATAAATCGTACTTCAACCGGGTTACCGGAGCGGTTATATCATTAAAAAGATTCAATTAGAGGACCAACGGATCTGGCACTATCGCATGGACAAATAACTTAACTGCACTTTTCTTCGACTCCCGAGTCATCGAGAGTCATCTCATTCCTCAGTTTATTATTCTTGTAAAACTAGTCATTTGTCACGTTTTTCGAACATTAGGATCAACGAAAACGGTTTCGGTTCTCTTCGCGTGATGCAGGAACGGAATTAGATAGAAAATTTTATTCCGGACTGCATAATTGTTGAGGCGATAGAGCAACGAACTCGACGAGGTAACGCGTCCAGCGGTTGATCATTCGAATGCTTTTCAGCAGGAAATATTTGAATTGATATTCGTCGCGAGTCTGCGAACATGGGGGAAATGAAAACAATAAAATTGTGCGTCAGAAAATTGAGAAAATGAGGCCGATTCCATTCTTTTCAGAGTTAATTCGTTGGTGTTTAAAATAAAAACGAATATCGATCGTTGAAAAAAATCGAAGAAAAAAGTAAAGTTAATTTTTCTGCAGTCAAGAAATCTTCTTACGAGAGAAAAAAAAATCAATATAATTGTGAATTCTGAATAGCGTGCACTTGAGATTACACGCGGAGAGAATTTAATGTGAAAAATTACTATGTTCACGTACGAGCGCGGAACAATCTATACTCGTTCCGAGGATAAGCGATGTAATGCCGGAATAAATTCACCGCGTTTTTTTTTCATGCTAAAGGTTACTGGAATTACGAGATAATTCCCCACCCTCCCGATGTCGACGTTAACACTGATTTTTAGCGGAAAAAAATGTTCATGCATGTCGCAGATTCGTATCTGACAATGAGAGTTAAGAGCAGCCACTGTTATAATATCGATTTGAAATCTGGTACAACGAGAAAGCTCTCCTGCACGAATGTCATCAAATTTTTAACCGTACTCTGCCATCTCGAGCTCTCGCCTTCGAACCTGATATCGATTATTAGAAATTCTAACGTAGTTTTCTTAACGAATTCACCGTCGTCGATACAAGACATTTTCAAATGTTTCAACGCGATCTACATTTTTACCGATAAAGATTTTTCGAAACGGGATCAAAAAAAGCAATCATTCGTTTCAAAATAAAAGAAAACACTTTTGTGCTCTTGCAATTCGAATGATCCGTAGTTGAACATTACGTTTGATCAACATTTTATTTCAAAGATTCGTGCTACCAGAATTGATGAATAATTTTTGAGTTTATTTTATCAGGAATTACCTCGATTGAATCTGCCATCAGATTTCGATTCGTTGATTCAAGATCTTCGAATTTCTTCAAACGTTTCAAAATCGTGCAAAACTTCGATTACAGAGATTTGGTTGTTTCAGGCTCCCAAAAACATTGTTCGATAATCGTAGCCAAAGACTTGAAATTGTGCATTCGAACGTTGGGGAAAGAGCGTGAAAGACGCAGCTTCGCATATATCGATAAAAAAATAAAATAAAAAACAAATTGGAAATTATTGATAATATTTCGATACTATAATGCTGCTGCTCGATTGAAAATGTAGGTCGAAACAACATATCCGTTCCCGCGAGTGTTCCAAATGCTGTGAATGAAAAGTTGAACTTTCCAAGCCGCCTCTTATTAATCTGAACCGGAAAATGTGAGAGAAGTTGTTGTATCGAGTGTGCGAGTAATCTTGGCCTCGTCCGAGCCTATAAATTAATCTCTTTCGAGCGTGGAAAAGCCATCGAAAAAATAGGAACGGTAGAGAGGAAGAAAAAGAAAAAAAAAAAGGAGAAACGGAGGAAAGAGATAGGAAGGATATAAGTGAAATGCGAGAATGATAGAGTAGAAAGAAGCAGGAAAAAAAAAAAAACGGAGAGAGAAAGAGAGAGAGGCTGTATTCGCGGTCGGATGCCTCGGGAAATCGTTAATTATCCTGATAATAAGACCAGTGGCTCCGAGCGTGCCGCGGCGTCTCCCTCTCTCTTTTGCAACATCGTGCGTGCCTGTATATGTGTGTTTGTGCGCGCGCGCGCGTGTGTCACTTTCTGTCAAACAAAAGGGTGTAACCCACGCGATTTCAAGCACAAAGCGCTCTTAACTCAAGCCTTTTTATTCCGAAGCGTTCGATCGAGAAACACGCATTCCCGAGCGCGAAACTCCGATGCACCGGACTGCAGCGACCAGCCGAGACTCCACTTCCGGCGTCTTTTTTTTCTATTTCTCTCGACTTTTCAAAACGTCATTCGCCCAACATTTTAATGCCGTTTGGAATCGCACCTTTTTCCTTGTCAAATTCAATTCGGAGCGGTGTCGAAAAGCATTTGATACCGAAAAATTCCGCAGTCAAAGCGTTGATTTCCTATTTTTTTTTTTTTTCTCAGTAATTCCTCGATTGGAAAAAGCTTCGATGAAATTTTGACGAAATGATCATTTTTAATAATTGAATTCCTCTCATATATCCGACACTGGAGATTCGCTGCGTTTGCCTAGCGAAGCAAGAAAAAATATCGAGAAACGCGATAAATCGAGTTGATAAATAGAAGATAAAACAAAACGTACTGACGTGTATTCTCCTGCGTACAGAGTGTCCCGGAAATTCAATAAAGATTTTCAGGTCCAGAATCATCGAGTGATTTTGCAAATAAAAGTCGTTACTTACTTTACTTTTCTCAGCAGCCAGTTGGCATTGAAGGATCAATGATCAACGAATCCCGGTTAATCTCAAGGATCTTTCATCGTTTCAACTTTTCATGATTCTTGGGACACCCCGTGCAGAGATTTATGTGCGTGTGTGTTTGTACCCGTTTAAGATAGTTCTCGTTCGGCGTGTCTGATATTTTTAAACGGAGAGGTAAGGACCCGACATCCTAAACTTAGTCTCGGTGCGGGGAATATATATCTTCGACGTGACGACGAACATAAGCATTCACACTTGATCTCGATTAGGTGGTCCGCGCCTCATTTTTTTTTCTTACTTTTTCCTCTTATTCGTTTTTTTTTTTTTTTTTCAGTTTGTCCGTAAGCAGTCAGGAAGGAAAGGTTCTGTCATTTTAGATCGAAATGATTTTCCATTTGAATGAAAAATTAGCTGATTCGGTATCAAACGAATGAATCATTGGAATCTTGAAATCGGATTAAAAAAATGTTTTTTTAATAACGATTCGGATATAAAAAATAGTTCGCAAGCTTTTAAACGAGTCCGTTTCAATTGATTGCCATTGGATAGAGAACGAATCGCGGAAACGAGAGAGGAAGGGAGGGAGGGAGGGGGGGGGGGGATAAAGGAAAAGAGAGCTTCGACCCGTTGACGATGCACGAGAGATAATAGGCACGGGGCGGACAGACAGAGTCAAGAACTTTTGGACGATTGCCTGACCGGTGACTCTCGGACAATTCGAAGACTCTTTCTCTATCGCCTCCTTTTCCCCTCTATTACCTCTCGCTGCGGAGCATGGGCGTATATTTTCGACCTGGCATCCCCTGTTCTCCAATCTTTTCTCTCTCTCTTTCTCTTTCAGTCTCTGTGACACTATCCCGCCACTACGTGAACCGATATCGCCGATAGACCGTTGACCCCGTCGGATAGACGAGCAGAACGGAGAGAGAGAGAGAGAGAGAGAGAGAGAGAGATGAGTGCACGCCGACTGAAACGTATCGATATGAGAATTGAATCGATTTTATCAAAATTATTTTGAGACACATGTATTTTGGGTTATTTTTATTTTCCATATAAATGGCTTTCAATTGAGAAACGATTTCGATCAATGTGACGATTTCGATGCACGATCGATGATAAATATGAAAGAATTTTAATCGAATTCATTTATTCCAAAAATTCGGTCTAATTGAAAATAGTATTGTTCTTGGATCAGCTGTGCGAGATCAGAGACATTTTATCATCGGATAAAAAATCTGCAGTTGGAACTACGCTGAAGATCAAAGGATCGGAGTACCGAGTAAAGATACCAAAAAAGAATAGTCCCTTGAATAAATAATTGGCGAGTGGATCTCATGATGCGTTTCTTTTTTTTTCCATTTCATTTATTAATTCCCGTTAATTGTGCTCCGTGTCACGAGAGTGAAAAGCCCATTAGCATCCAGTTCTCCGGTGTACACATGTACGTCGAAAAGCCACTTGGCTCTCTCTCTCTCTCTCTCTCTCTCTCTCTTTTTTATTTCTTTTCCACCTACTCTACCGTAGCTTGAATTTTTTAAATGTAAATTCACCGATACTCTCCCCCCTGACCGTTCCTCTTGTACACGTAACTCCCCGGCGCTTCTGTGCTCTGAAAAACGCGCCAGCAGCTTTCCTATACTCTTTCTCTCTCTTCCAACCCCTTCTTTCTCACCCCTGCTCCTCTTACTAATGCATTCACTCGAGGAATAGCTAAATTTTACGAGAATAATTTTCGCTTTATTAATAACGAACCAGCACTATTTCTTCCTCCCCCATTATTATCACGCCCTCTCTTTTCCTTACTTCATTGGATCAGTACTCCGTTAACCACCTGCGCAAAATACATCGCGCTGTTGCGTACACAAGTCCCGAGAAAAATAGTCGCGAAAGCCCCTGAGAAACTGTCAAAAGTTCTCGACGAAAGAAAATCTTTGGAGGAATATATAAAAAAGAAATTCGAATGAAAATCCAGACGCGAAATGAACAACGAAATATCGAGATAATGAGTTCGACAAAAGTAATAAGAAAAGTCAATAGTCCTCTGCGGCGGCCAATTTCTGTCCGAATGTGCTATAAATTCTGCCCTTTTCTGCAGCCACATTCGCAACTTTTTTTTTTTCTTCTCATACATGCAACTGATCAGAGAGTTATTTTGTCGCGGTTACAAATTTTCGTGCACCGAATTGTTATTCGATTTAATTCGCGTCATAAAGTTTCGCACAGCTGTTATTCCTAAGCCTCGACGAACGCTCATTATTTATTCGAGATCTCATACCGCACAGGGATTATTTATTGTCGTCATCTCGAGAAAATAATACACACACACACGCGCGCGCGCGAGCTTATGGATATACGTATCGGACATTTCGGAACAGATTAATGCACGACGTGACCTATTTTTAGGAATTTTCAAATTAAATTCAGTCCTCCGGGAGCTTCGAAATTTCTATATAGTCCAAAGAGAAATATCGTTGTGTCGAGGAATCGATATAGCTTAAGAATAGGATTAGTTGTCAAACAAACTTGCGAATCGGACTTCACCGAGTGTTCCTGTTGCTGAGGACACAGAAATACTTTTTTTTTTCTTCTTTTTTTTTTATGTAAAAATAAAAGAATTAAAACGTTTGACATATCCATGAAAAGTGTTTGGCGTAAAAGAGGCGTGTCGTAGGTGAACGAGAATAAATTAGTTGTATTTTTCTGGCGTTGGGAAATCGACGTGTATGCGATTGTACTGGCCTCGACGCTCCCTCTCTCTCGTCTCTCGTCTCTCGTTAATCTTAATTTTCTCTTTTAACGTGGCCTCCTCATCCCCTTGCTAGGGGGTTTTAACTTGCATAAATTTGCAACAAATTCTTGGCTGCATACATGTTTCATACGTATATATATTTGCGAGGAGCCCGAGTGTTACACCTTTCCGCACGTAAATTTTCTTCGCTCCGCTCCGCGGAAAGAGTCTCGTGGCCGAAAAACCAATTATCCGCGGTTCTCGGTCGAGGCATATATGTACATATACGTATGCATACAAATATGCTTGCTCACACTCGCATATCTATAGCTCTTATTAAATTACGGGCGAAACATTTGCCGCTGAAATTTAACGATCTTGTTAAGGTCAGAGTGAAGGAAGAAACCGCGCGTGTGTGCGTGCGCATATTAATATATATCCGGTGAGAATCCTCGGACTTCCGGTTGCGGCCGTGCACGTTTGTCCACGCGCGCGGGCGCGCGAGCCTCGTCTCTCCGCCAGCATCATTTCTCGTCTTGAAATTTCAGTGTGTGCGCGCACCTCGTAAACTTTATTATTCGACGCGCTTCCTGCATTATTAGCAATGCGCTTTTTCCCTCTCCCTCCCCCATATTCTTACGCAAGATGAGAATGAAAGAATAAAAAGTGTGCGAGTTTCGGTAGAATCGATTGAGAAAACCGGAAGTGAGCGAACCGGGTTCGCTCTTGAATCCTATTTCTTTGGACTTTTCACAAAAAAAAAAAAAACCGCCTGTCTCCGATCGCTGTACGGCCAAAAACCGAACGAACTCATACGTTCAAAGTCGCGAGTCGCGTCGAGCAGCGAATAAAATTGAGAAAAATGAATAAATAAATGAAAAAAAAAAATTGTTTTCGTCGCAGCAGCTGCGATGCGGGGAACCGTTCGAAACGAGCCCTCTTCCCTCGATGCTTAATTCCCGTGGGAAAATCAATAAATTTTTATGTTTCAATCGACGTACTCTTTCGCGCTCTTCCAACTTTCGGACTCTCGCGTGTGCGTCACACCCGCGCGCGCGCCCGCTCATATATTTACACACACGCCAGTTTATTCTCTGGTCCATTGGCCGTGCAGCCTCTCTGATCGGCCGCGTCGCAAGACCGAACGAGCTTTTCATCCTAACCTATAATATCTATGTATACAAATAGAGATCGAGTACAGAGTCCATTCTGCATACGCGTATACCTCGTTACTCGAGGCCTCTCGTCTCTCGCTCTCCGACACTGACCTCCCCAATTTTCGAATTATCCGCTCCCCCTCAGCCGAGGGCTGACTTTCGTCACAGCAGCCTCCGTCGTTAGCCCTTCCCAAGCTCGTTCATCCGACCAAATCCTTACCGGAATCTCTCTCTCTCTCTCTCTCTATTTTCTGTACCGAAATGTGCTCCGTCGATGTTGAAACGGCCTCGATCTTTGTCGAATTACACAATTTTCTAATTCATCGTCCAACATCTCTGTCGGAGATGAAGAATAATAAAAATAAGTAACCAAATGATAAAGAGGATGAAAAAAATAATTAATGCAAAGCAAAAAACGATTTTTGAAAATACTGACTAGTTCTCACCCCTTAAATAATTTGAAGAAAGAAAAAACATAAAAAATTGATAGAATTAAGGAGTTTCGGTACAGGCGATACAATGTTGCCATGCTAAAAACACAAAAAAATTCAAAAAGTTAAGAATTTTATAAAATTTGGTCAACATATTCTTCAGTGCCAAATTTGACGATACAAATTTTTTCAGATTTTTCTTCTACACAGTTATCGAGTAATTGAAGAATAAAGTTCACGTGTATAAGCATAGCGTTTCCATATATAATATATAGGTATACACTTCGGGCATAAGAAATCTGCTTTAATGCATAATTACTCGATAACTAAGTAGAAGAAGATTTTGAAAAAATTTGTCTTTTCGTACTTGATGTTGAACAACATTATCACCAAATTTCATTAATTTCTTAACATTTTGCCTTTTGTACCGAAACTCCTTAATAAGAACCTCATTTTTTAATGAGAATTCCATCAAATTATCATTTTATCGTTATAGCAATATCGAAAAACGTACGCTGGAATGATTCTCGATGTTTATAGTCCTTATTCGAGTAATATCGAGGACAGGAGTCAAGTCGATTCAAGTATATAATTCCTGGGAAGCTTATGACTTGGAGGGGGGTGGGGAGGGCGGTTTAGATCCAATACCGCCAACAATTTTCTCCATAACGTTGTCGCACGCACATATACATATGTGTTTACATTCTGTATGTAATATACGAATGTACACTACGCGGTTTTACTCTTGATGGAATAGTGAAGCAGAAAGCCGCCGTAAGTCGAGTCGTCGAGTCGGCAAACCCTCGCCCTCGCCAGACATCAGCTGAGTGGATCGCTACTTCTCTTTCTCTCTCTCTCGCTCTTTCCACTCTCCCTTTAGCGAGTCTACGCACTTTTATACAATTCCCTGCTACTTATACCTTCGTATTAAAAAAATATGTGCTATTTTCCCTGCCCGCAGGTATTTCGAAACTTTATTTATTCACGATCGCATCCATTTATAAAGTTCTAGTTTTCTTTTTTTTTTCTTCTTTTCATGAGTCAAAGTTATGTTTGAATTATTTCATACCCGTTGTTTTTTTGTTTTCTTCACATTTTATCGCTTACCAAATGAATTGAACATGAACACTCGACAAATTGGACGAGACCCATGAATTTTGTTCTTTTTTTGTCCAACCCGTTGTAATTTTTCGTTGATTTATTTATCGAAGATCGAAACTGTGTTGAGTGGTTTTTCAAAATGATGAAAAGTCGTTCGAGTCATAAAAATGTAAATCGAATGCCAAATGTTTGTTGGTTCTGATGGTAGAAGGGGGGGGGGGGGGAGAGAGGTAAATAACGTGAAAAATCTTATGTAAGATGAAAAGATTTTGAAATATAATAAGCTCGAAAAAAGTTATGCACCGCGATTTGTACGTTCGTATAGCATTTCCGTTTACACGAAACCGTTCGAATTTGTCGTGGCTTCTGTCTCTCACCCCCTTCTTCGTTCTTCCGCACGTTTCCAGCAGAGAGACGCATTACTCATTTTCCTATTTGCGTATTTATTTATTCATTTATCGTTTTATTTCGTGCTGAGCAACAGTTTCTTTCGATTGATCGATTTTAATATACCGGCTTAAACAAACGTCAGCGCCAGTCGGTTAAAGCAGGGAGAGAAAAGGGCTCCCCCCCGGTGGGGAGGGGGGGGGGGTGGAAACGAGCGAAGGAGGGTTGACGCCGGGTCATTGACTTTTCTGGACCATTTATAGACTCCGATATTTAACGTACTATACCGCGTACGCGTATGTGACAAAGCAAACGTTATCTCCCGATATTGACAAAGTAAAGTCTGCATAGCGAAAATCATTGTTTCTGTACAGATATATACGCACGGTGGGAGGAAGGGGGGGGGGGGGGGGGGGGCTAGTGGAACGCGGCCTCGCATAGGCGAATGTTAGCAGTGTAGGAGAATACGCATTCAAATGTGCTGGAAAAGGAAAAAAAAATGTTTGACGATCTTTTGTGCGATTTACAATCAAGAGCAATGAAAAACGATGGGAGAAAAGAAAAAAAAATGTTTGGGAATTGAGCCTTCGCGAAGTCTTTCCCGACGAGAAGAGGGAGGGGAGGGAGGTTCGGGAAGGGAGCAGGGAATGATGAGTTTTTGATTTTTTGGGCAGTACGAAATGGTATCGAATTGATACGAAGACATGTCGATGAGACTCGAACAGCGTTATTGGTAGACGCGAGAAAAATAAAAAAGCTCATATATTTACGTACTTTTGTAGGCTCGATTTTCCAAACAATAAAGTTGTAACGAAGGAAGCTTTTGTTCTTAAGAGACGAAGAAGAGCAGGCGGGAGGTAGAATAAGAATAAGGGAATGGAGATGAAGAAAAAAAACTTGTTGGATTGTCCCAATAGGACTAAGAGAAGGCGGAGGAAAGAAAAAAAGGGCGCGAGTTGTTACCGATGTGTGTATATACTTATATCGAGAAAAAATAGACGGTGTATAGGGAGTTCGCTTCGCGCGCGCGGTAAAAAAAAAGAAAGAGAGAGAGAGAGAGAGAGAGAAAAAAGGAAAGCTTGTAAAAATCGATGCACGCGCCGGTCGTCGTCCTCGTCTTCCTTGGAATCCTCTCTTTCTCTCTTTCTCTCCTTCTCTCTCGTCGGAAGATATACCAGGTGGTGAGAGATTCGAGAGTACACGCATACACACATGCATAGGCCATCAGGACTTTCTTCTACTTTTCTCTCTCTTTTCTTTCTTTCTCTTTCTCTCCTCCAGGAGCAGCGGTGATCTCTTCTCTCTATTTATATCTTTTACTTTCTCGTCCCATTCCTTTCTCTCTCTCTCTCTCCCTCTCTCTCTCTTTCGCGACGTCTTCGAATTCATCTTCGTTGCACTATCGCATATCGTTCGTCGTCGTCGTTGTCGTCGTCGTCGTCGGTCCTCTCGTGCTTTTCTCCTCCTCCTCCCTTTCAGCCCCTCATCCTCCTTCCCCTTTTTCCGTTCACCAACCCTCCTTCGGTTTTGTGCTCTCCGTTGAGTTTCCTGTCTCGCTCGACGCGCGGAACGATGCTGGCGGAAAGAGAGAATGGGAGAAGCGGCGCACAGACCTGCAGCAGAGCAGCTACAGCAGCTACAGCAGCAGCAGAGCCAGAGCTAGTCGCGCGGCGGCGGTGGTTGCTCCACCCCCGTAGCGCGACACGATCAATACGCGATTCTCTCTCTTTCCCTCATCCGTTCCTCTTCTTCTCTGTCTCTTTCTCTCTCTCTCTCTCTCTCTCTCTCTCCTTCTCTCCAGTACCGCTCCCTTTCATTCTCGTCCTCTCATGCTTCTCCTCATTTTCGCCTCGTTCCTCGTCCTTCCACTTCTCCCGCTCGTGCAACACGACGTACAATTATCTCTCCTTCCCTCTCACTCTTCTCTCCTTCTTTCTCTTTCCTTCGTTCGCGGCTTCTCTCTTCCACTTGATATTCGCGTCCCTTGATCCGTATCCCTTTTTCAAGATCATCAAAAGCCAGCTCAAAAATCATCTGCCAAATGCCATTGACGTTAAAAGAAATGGAGGGGGGTGACGGGAGAGGTGAAAGAAAAGAAAAAAAGTCCCCCAAACCGTGTAGACGAAAAGATAAAACGTTTCTCTCGAAGGATACTCGTGAACAAATCATTCCCGCGAATATATAGCAGAGAGACGCGGGAAAATCATTAGGAAAACGGGAGTAAAGGAAGAATCATCCGGCTCGCGTCGAACGTATATATAAACACACGGAGAAATGATCGCGGCGACGCGGAAAAAAATCATCCCTTGAAGTAACTGAATGTGAAACGTCCCTCGAGCACACAACAAAACCACAACGACGACGAGGATGAGGATGAGGAGGAGGAGGAGGGGGAGGAGGATCCCTTGAGCTAATAGAGAAAAGAAGAATAAAAATTATGCCTGAAACGATGAGATTCGAGGGGTTGAAAATGCGAGAACTCTTTGAACTCTGCTCCCTTCGAAATTTTATTCTTCGGAGTATTTGATCGCGCGAGGATTGAGAAGGCAAAAGCGAAGAGAAAAAAAAGTAAAAAAAAGAAAGTAACAAAACAAAAGGATATTTCGAAGCAGCTATTATCTTGCTCGATGTTTGTCTGGCCACCAGGCAGTCGAACAGACCCTTACGATTATCAAAAATGATGCACCCAACCGTTTCTCTATCTTTGCCTGTATGCGTCAACCATTCAGCCCACGAGAGCAGGGATATATAAACAGAGAGTTAAGTAGCAGCAACAGCGGAAGCGTCGACAGCCAGCATCCCCCGACAGCAACAGTATAAAAGCAAAGCGGGCGAAGCCTTCACGCCGAGAGAGTATATCGCGGGTGGAAAAAAAGATTGAGAGAAAGAGAGACAGAGAGGAGTCTTTCGGTACACGCGGCTCTTCTCTCTTTCTCTCTGTGTGAAGAGTCGTTCTCCTCGCTCGCACGCTCTCAGTTGTTCGTTCCGAAGCGGCCTTTCTGTTGCTATGCCGGCACCCCCTCCCCCTCTCTTTCTCTCTCTCTCTCTCTCTCGTCTCGCTCGGCGTCCTTCCCCTCCTCCTTCCTCCTCTTTTGGCCTCTCCGCCATCAGCGCCGCGTCGCTCGCTGTGCTACCCCTTCCCAACCCATCCCTCACGTTTTCCTCCTCCTCGCTCCCCCTCGCCCTTCTTCCCGTCTCTTCGTCTCGTTGCGCCGGAACTCCTCTGCGTGCCGTCGGCCGTTGTCCTGCAGGATAGCGCGCGCCGCGCTCCCGCGACGCGTCCTGGCGGCTCATACTCTCTCCCTCTCTCTCTCTCTCTCTCTTTCTCTCCTGTTCTTCTTGCCATACACACTCTCCGGGGCGGCGGCTGCTGCTCCTGATTCTTTTTCTCACCGCAGAATCTCTCTCTTTCTCTCTCACAGACGCGCTATCCCTTTCACCCTACTCCTCTTTCCTCTTTCTTCCTTTTCCCTCCATCCCATCACCCTTCCTTCCTTCCTTCCTTTCTTCATTCTATCTCTTCCCCTTTTCATCCTTATTCGTCCTCTGATAGACTCGCCAGCGTCTCCCCTTCTCATTCTCTGATCCACCTCCACCCCCTTGTTTACCTTCGTTTCTACCTGACGTACGATTCCTTTTGTACGCTTTTTCACATTCTTTCAACCTCCTTCTCCCTTCTCACAATTTTCAAACCTTTCCTCCTGATTTTCTTCACCGAATTCGCAAACCTCTCGCTGCACGCGGATTCTCAGTCCCATCGATTTATGTGGACTCAGCGATGATTTTATCTCCCACGAAAACTCTGCGCCACGTGGAAACCATGCGAATCGTTCATAAACACGATCCCAATCGATTCTTCCGCATCCAGCGTTACATTCATTTGTATCTGCCCATTTAATCCATCGATTATCTATACGAATCTCGACTTTTTCAGTTTATCAAAATGCAAATCGTGCTCCTCCTCCTCCCCACCCCACCCCCCTCCTTCTTGATCAATGAAAATGCGTTTTTTTGTTGTTTTTACTACACCAATGAAATGTAAAATAATAGGTACTCTCGAGATCGAGTATCGCGCTACATGAACTTTTTATAACTGCCATTACTCTCGTGTATCACTGTATAATTTTGCGATTACGCGATAAGAGAACGAGAGATAGAGAATACCGATTTAAGAGGATCCTCGCGATCAGCTGTTCCAGATTGTTCAACCCTCTCATTCTCTACCTCTCCCTCCCACCTCCCCCCTCCCCGTCCACCCCTTTTGTCCGGTGTCTCGTCTCGTGCTGGGTCACTATCCGATGATTGATCTTCGGGCTTACCTTCAAATCGCAGATTGCACGTATTCCTATATTTCTATACCGTTTCGCATGGTGTGTGCCGAAGAAAATTACAGTTCGATATATTGGGCTTCGGATCGTTGGAAGATTTTTTTAATCGTTGCTTTTTTTTTTTTCTTTCTTTGTCGAAAGATCCGAAATTCTGACAAAATTAGTCACAAATACGTAAAATTTTGTACTTCGAACGCGTTAAATCAGTGCAATATCGCTGGTTCTCATCGATAATTATATCGTTGATTTTTTTTTTCGCAAATCTCTGACCCATTTTATGAGTGGTTGAAAAAAAAAAAAAATGAACGGTTACGGAAAAGAGGAAAATAAAAAGATTTGGCAAGATGGATAAAAATCGTGGCAGCATAATCCAAGATTCAACGATTGATCAATCTTGATTATCGTCTGTCTTCTCTATTTTTAAGACCTCAGACCGCGACATCACTCGAGGCTCGACGTCCTTCTTTTTTTTTTTTTTTTTTTTTTCTCCTGTCGAAAAGAACGTGAAACGATTTTTTAACTCCGAAAAACAAATGAAGGAAAAAGGTCTGCCGCTTTCGTATTCAGGCTGTCCTTTGCCTGATTCAATTATTCGAACCCTCTCTGTAGTCGTCGACCCTTGGGCTCGTACAGATCCTACGAAAAGTATTAAAATTCTTTATCTTCTTGATCCAATTTATGCCTGCCAAACTTTTTTCTTTTTCACGTTTACACCCCTCGAACGTTGTTTCGAGTCGACGAGTGTGTATCAACGTTATAATTTTCAATAAATTTCGATCGAAACGACGACGATTACTCGATCGGTGAAAAATCGATTTCACAAACATCCCTTGCCATTAATTTTCAAAATGTCTGTATCTCCTTTCAAAAAACCGGTGAAATACACGAGTTGGACAACTTTTAAAACCAAAGTTCTTCGTGAAAGACGCGTTTTAAGTTTCCCTCCAGATTTCCTGCACCAGCCGCTCCTCCTTCCAACTCAATCTCACTCGCTATTTTTTTTTTTTCTTTTTCTTTTTTCAAATTTCATTAAAAATCATCCCAGCCAATTTCAAAGCAATCATACCACGAGTCGGATGAAACCCAACGAAATGTCAAACGACAGTTTCCAGAGATCTTGGAGAATCTGGAGAGAATCTTTCTCTTACAATCGACTTATCAATCGAAAAGTAATTCTCTCGACATTTCGAGGCCAAAAAGTTGTCTATTTCTCATGAATTATTCTGTTGAAATATAAATAAAACTATTTTTTTAGACTGACGAGTTGTAATTTGAAAAAAAAAATTTTTTAAATAGTTCTATCAACTACGAATTCGTCGATGTATCTGTAGATAAATATATATAGAGCATGGACACATACACACACACACACACACATTGCGGAATACAACGGCGTATAGCTAGCATAGCAACAACCGTTGTCCGCTTCGGTCCCATCGACTCAGCCCTCTCTCGCGGAGAAAGCCACCATGGGGCGGGGGCGAAGCAACGGGGAAAGAGGGCGAACGGCAGAGGGAGGAGAGAGGGGAGAAAACTCGCGCCCGCGCGAGTCAGGGCCGAAGAGGACGAGAAGGAAGCGCAAGAAGAAGAAGAAGACGAAGGTGGTGCGGATGGTGAAGAAAAAGACGACGACGAGGAAAAGGGAACGAAAGACCCTCGGGGTGAGAGAGGGCGGGGAAGACGATCGCGAACCAAAAGCTTTTCCGATGTTCCCGAGACAACTTGAAAGACGAGAAAGGAAGAGAGAGAAAGAGAGGAATAGACAGAAATTGAGTTTTTCTTAATCCTTGGGTGGGCAATAACTATTTTCTCGCCTGAGCGTTATCATAGCGCGAAATCGTTCATTGGCATCAGAATAAATCAATGAAGTTTTGATTTTTTTTCGTTTTATTCAATAATTTCGAAAGTTTTTGGATTTTTTTCAAGCTATTTTCATTAGATCTTCTCTCATAGTTTATCAGATAATTTTAATTGGTGTCGTTGTCGTTGTTGTTGTTGTTGTTGTATTTCGTTAGATGTAGAAATACAAAAAAAAAAAAATAGATAATGCTCGAAGGACGATTCTGGTGACATACGCTCACATCGCGTCATCCAGACTTCTCCTATCGATTGATCGCTTATGTATTGTTTCAAAATGAAATTAGATGTTGAAAAATAGATGGGAATGAGAAAGAAAGAAAATAATATGACTCTTACCCGATGAAACGTACTTTATACACTCCGAGCACGTTCAAGGGTAATGAGACTATCGATTTTTCACTTTTTTCGCTTAGTACTTTTTTTCTAAGACGCACTTCTGCTCTTTGCACTTTGTTGCTTTAGAAAATTTTTTTTTTGACCAATTATTTTTTCGGTTTTTGGAAAAATGATCGATCTGTTCGGATCCTTGTGGGCGAAATACGTTGCTGGAAATGATCTTGACGAAAAAAAATCATTTCGTTTCGAAATTTCTTTGCAATTATCGGCAGTTATCTGTCTCCTTTTCTATTTCGATTTGAAAATCTTATTAAATTACACTCTTTTCGTTCCGTAATGCTCCGCAGCTCTTTCGATTAATCGATTTCGCATTTCTTGATGATTTTCGACAGATTTTTTAACCGAATTTTTTATAATATTTGACCGTTTTGCACTCTTCGCGTCGATGTTTCAAAGGATTTCTGAGGGTCAAACTATTTTATGGAAATCGAAATAACAGCAATGCCGCACTGAAAGTCTACGAAAATCCTTTTCAAAACGATCCTTTCAAGCTCAAGAACCCAATTTATGGCCATCGAGTTATTGCTATTTGCAATTCCATAGGGTTTTCGGGTTTCCGCAAAATCTCGCCGAAAGAATCGAAATAAAGCAAAGAATTTTTTCTTCGATCTCAAAAATAGTCTCATTTCTTTCAAAATTGGTATTACGAAAACGAAATATTGGAATAACCGGCGGATAAAACACTTCGATAAATTTCGAGAAAATCCTCAATCAAATCGAGGCTCAAGGGTCTTCCGGACCCGCGTGAAAGCTGCAATCTTCTGACATTCCTACTCATGTTTCTTCATTTTTTTTGTCGATCGAGCACCAAACTGTTGAACCATTTGCTGAGTAATGAAAGTTGACGAAATATTGCACTGTTACTGATACATTTGAGGCTACTTCCGAGCGCTGTTTCCCCTGTGTAAACAAAAAGTCAAATCCCTGCTGTCAAATTATTTCATTCAAATAGCAGCATCGAAAGAAAAAATTGATGCGATTGCACGGTGCTGAAAATTCAAGAAACGTCTTTCCTGTATTCAACTCCAATATTTTTCATTTCGCCACGACACTCGCGATCTCTGAAAAACGACAAAAAATTTTTCCTAAAAATTCCATCTAAATTCAATCTCATAAAGCACAAACAAAAACGTTCGAGAAAAACTACACTAAAAGTCTCGTTTCATTCGTAGTTGTTCGCTAAATCGAATTAAACTCAAAAACCAAAGTTTCCAAAGTTATACGTACGTAGAAAAAAAAACATTTTTTTTCTCTAATCCGAAAGCTCGATATTCATTTGAATTATCATCGCTCGAAATTATAACCAGAGAGGCCATTTTTTTCGGAATGTTTCATAGATGCATGTACTTTTTTTTTTTTTTTGTATAAATACATGTATTCGCATCATGATTATTATATTTCTACGAGCCGCAAGTTGAGCGAGGAGGCCGCGCAAAGGGGAGGGGGCACACATCGCGATCGTTTTCCTGCCGCGTCGGCATTGCAATCATTCACTTACCCGCGGAACTCGCACATGCGCTCTCATTGGGTGGCGTTGATCCACGCACGCGCTTCGCATTTCTTCTCTCTCTCTCTCTCTCTCTCTCTCTCTCCCTCGCTATCTCTCCAGTTTTACCTTTTTCTCGTCCTCTTTCACTCTTGTTTTCTTTCTCGACCTCTGTCTCTTTTCCACTTCCGGTTCCCGAGAACTTTTCTCGTGTACGAGTGTCTTCTGTTTTTTTTTTTTTCCCTTCGTATATATACACATAGATATCTATCCCATTAGCTGGAAAAAAAAAGGCGCGAGCTCTAAACGACGCTGACGCGTCTCAGATACACCACTTCCGGTTTCAACCTTATCGGACATTTGGTTCGTTTAGAAACGTATAAAACGAATGCCCGCCACGATATTTCGGCGTCTTGAAAATAATTTAATATTCTTCACCTCGCAAATGTGCTGCTTTCGTCATTTATCACGAATTATTTACAATTTCTCAACAAACAATTCGCATTAAATTCGTATCCAATTTTTTCGAACACAAAAAAAAATAGTTTTACGTTTGAACGATAAATTTTGCTTACTTAAGGCACTAGCCTTATGTGACGGTTTCAAAAAAACGATTTTTTTAAACATATTTTCGAAGCAAAACATGTTGAAAATCCACTGTAAAAATTTCATTTCGGAATACAGAATATTTACGAACTTTGTTACAAAATCTTCAAACGCGTTTTTCTCGAAACTTCATTTTTTAGTCGCGGGGTACGCGACCACAAAACTTAATCTATCCGTTTGTTTTCAAATTTTGACACAACCTTCTGCACTCTTACCCGAACTAACATCTTTTTAATATTTAAATCGTTTCTTATTTTTTTTAACAATTTACAAAAAGATAAAACACGATTTTTTTTCCTTCAAAGTTCACCATTTTGTTAATTATGCATAAAAGTAAAAGATTCTAGTTCAGGTTATAGCGACAAGCTTACTCAACAATAATCATTTTGAATTCTTTGATTCAGATTACCAAAACAGCGTCCAGACGTATCCAGACGTACCTACCCTGCTACCCTTGTCTTTTTTTCTAAGGCTCCACTTTGATTGCATGTTCAAATCAATGACTAATTATTGTAAAATTTACTTGAATTTTTTTTTTTTTTATGGTACACGATGTCAATAATAACTTATACGAAAAGATTTAGAAGATTGTATTGCATTTTCTTATTACAAAAAAAAATCACAAAAATTCTTTTAAAAAACGTGCTTTACATAGTTACACAATTAATTTGCTTGTAGTTTATTTTTATTTTTTTATTTTCAATTAATTTATGTAATTTTCGGATATACGATATAATGTTGAATCCGGGAAATAATTTGCATTGAATTTGTGCGTAATTTCGGAATATGCGAATGAGAGAGTCGGAGAAATTGGGGGAAAAAAAAAAAAAAACAAAAAATGTATATTTTTGCGGTCGGCGAAGTGCTAGGCGTTTGAGGAATCATTTGATAGCCAGAGAAATAAGACGTTTCGTCTGACCTTTGACTTCCTCGGCCCAATCCCCGGGATTGCATCTTTATAAGGGCGCAATAAACGTGTTGATAACCCGCCATAATTTCTTTATGAGAGTCACAGATGCTCGGGAAGATTCCCTCGGACTTGTTACCGTTGTTTGCGGTGCTCGCTCCGATGCTTGAGCTCCTTTCAAAGCTCTTCTCTTCGGTCCTGATTAATCCTTCTACCCCTTCTCCATTGTTTCACCATTCTTTGTTCAAAGATCCAACACCTTTGATCGGTCAAACTCTTATAATCTCTTTTTCCTCTGCTTACACCCTTTTGGAATTCGATCATCGCGATAACGACCTGAACAACATAAATAAGGCTCGTCGCGTCTCGAATAATCGTATACTCGGCTCTTTAATTAGAGTTAAATTCGTATCAGTGACACACCAAACCTCTCATTGGAATAAACTTCATTTTTCCAGCTGTCCCAATTCACTGAGCGAAGAATAACACGCACGTACGTTGTAAAGTAAAAAAAAAAAAAAAAAAAAAAAAAAAAAAAAAAAAAAAAAAAAAAAAAACTTGGAAAAAAAAACTGACATTTGAAAAAAGCAGCAGACGATAAAAACTCTGAACGATGTTTCGAAATAAAATGTTATTCGTGTACGAGGGATTAAATCTCCGCGTGACACAGGAAACCTCGTTTTTTTCACGGTACTTCCTGCTGCCCCTATTGAGCTCTCGCAAAAATCTACATGTACAGTGCATACATGAAAGTTTATGCGTAACACGCAATACGCGACCCCGATGTTGAAGCACGAGAGAGAAAGAAAAAAAAAAGAAAACAAAACAAAAATGAGAAATTTTACTTCCATTTGAAGGATTTGCAGATACTTTTCGAGATACCGATGAAACGAGGCAATCATATAGGCGTGTGTTTTACGAGATTTTTATTTTTAGAACAGGAAATCGTGGGGGGGCTGTTTTGAAGAAGGAATCGAGGAGCTCGAAAGTACTTTGCGAGTAAAAAAAATAGAGTCCCGACGAAAAATATCTCTCTCCAGCGACCACCATTGCCCCTCCTTTCATTCGCGTTCATTCAACCCTTCGGCGCGTGTTCCTCGGTGCAACGCGGTTCGAATCGAGTGGTGTGCGTGGAGAAAAAAACAACTGAAAATAGGAAGTAAAAACAAAAAACAGAAAAAAAAAAGAGCGAGTCACAAACGATCGTGACGTCGCGATAATGTGGTTCGATCGTGGGCGACAGGCGAGCTCAACCCCTGATCGCGAGGGCGTGTAACGGACCGTATAGGCGACGTCGCCTCTTCGTAAAAAAGGCCTCGGCCCCCGTGGATCAAGCCTCGTAACAGCCAGACCTGAGCCCCTCTGCCTTCCAGCGACTCACTAATAAACACAGGAACGCGATGCGTGTATGAAAAAATCTGCATCGTCGTACGTGGCGATGGGGACCGGGCGGGGGTGCTGGCTCTCGTTCGTTCGCCTCCGTTTCCTCCCACGAGTCTGCCGGACGCTCGAGGGGTTCATTCCGGAAGGGCTCCGTCGCGCGCGGTTCAAAATGACGTGTGGAACGGCGTCTCAACCCCCGCACTCCCCCTTCTCGCCTCTTTCAACCCCCGAGCTACCCCCCATCTCTCTCTCTCTCGGCTTAAGTGTGTATGTGTGTAGATCAAGAAACATGAATGAAACGGAATGCGTGCTGGCTATCGCGAAACACACGGCCTCTGTCAGAGACCGAGAAGCTTTCGTGACCTCACGCCGAGGGTGCTCAACCCCTTGACTGCTTTTTATCGTTATGCAATCGTCTAATTTTTTTCAAATTTTATTTCAACAACGATTTGACAAACAGGATTGAGCTCACTCGATCAAATTCGTCAATTTTCAATCTCGAAATCATTAGAAAATCTCATCGTTTTTGATATCATTCGAATTTCGTCGAAGCGGAAATCTACAAAATGATCAAATTTTTGGATGAGATTGAAATTTAATAATTCCATGGATTCCTTTCTTCAAAGATGATGCTGAAAAGTGTCGCTTCCAGATGGGGGTGACTGTTTTCTGCAAGACTGTTATTTCCGGTTGTAAAAATCCAGCTCGTTATTAGGAAGTTGTTCTTGTTTTGATTTCTCCTCTTGTTTAGCCACTTCCGGCTCTTCTCTCTCTTTTTTCTTGTCTCCACTCTTCCGTCTCTCTTTCTTCATTACTCGCCTGCTCGTCTCGTCAATCGATTCGGTCTCGCGTACATGGCGCGGCTGCTCCTTCTGAAATGCATAAGAAGCTGAGGAACGAACGAGTCTGTAGCCTACGAAGGAGACAACTTTCTAGACACTTTGCTTGTATATTACAATTTAACACACTCGCTATAATCATAATCATGGACTCGAAAAATTTCTCAACATTCTCATGAAAATATTCGGTATAATATCGAGCCCCTCTTCAAACCCAGCATCAACACCGAAAGAATTTTATTTGACAAATTAACACATGAATCGTACATAAGAACGAACTCGAACAATACGCGACTCTGACAATTATTAACGAGCTTAATTAAAATATAACGAAATTTCTGTTCCGTTGACCCTCAAATTATCTCAGATTCAATGGCAAAGTCCAATATTCAGACAAATTCCTCGAATCCCATAAAAGATTTAAAAAAAAAAAAAAGAAAAGTTGAATCGAAGTGCTTGAATCTCTCGTGCAGTTCAAATTACAACATTGATGCATATTTGGATTTTGATGTGGGCTTGAATGAAATAAAAAAAAGAAAATTTCATAACGAGTAATACATGAAACTTTCGCACTTGTTCCGATTGCCTCGCGTAATATTTTCCACGATGAAACGAATTACGTGTAATTAAAGAGACGAAAACTGGCTCTGAGGAGCTCTTTCCGGGTCATTGTGAATATTATAATTCAGTCATTAATTCGTATATTCCAGGCAATTGAATTCTGACACATAAATTCCCGGTTTTTTTTTTGGCTTGAACTGGGATAATTCGGTAAGAATGAGTACTACAAAAACAATGACTAATAAAATTTGAGCCAAAAGTTTCAAAGGCACTTGAAGCCGAAAAAAGCCAGTTTCTCAAACGAGCGGTGTGTTTAAATCGTCATTTTTTGTTGTTTTTCTGTCAAAATATTCCTAACGAGCCAAATTTCGGTCGAGTTTATATTTTCATTGCTTTTTCATTAAACGAATGAAATTTGAATTTGGTTTTAGCTCAAAGTGAGCTGATTATTTTGAAACGGCTCCTTTTTCATTTATGCGCACACGTTTACACACCTACAGTAATGTACACTCATTCTCAAAAGTATCTTCCTTTCGCTCCTACTTTTTTTCTCGTCCTTCTGTTTAACACCAAAAATATATTAGAGCTGACGATTATTCCTGATTCCGTAATCGTTTTGATAACAATTAGATTAATGCAAAATAGTATTAAAAAGAAACAAGCAGGCTGCAATTTCCACTTAGCAAAGTGTTTGTTTCATGTAAATTTTCATTAAGGAACTTAATGGCGATTTGTTAGGGTGAAGAGATACTTTTGAACGGGTTTGTATACGTGTATAGGGAGAAATAAGTATATATATATATGGGGCATTCCATGCCAAATCAGCCACTTCAGAACCTTACAGTTTTTAAATTGGCTCAAATTTTTTTATAATGTTCTATGTATTGAATGAGCCTTTCTTGATTTTTTTCAAATTTTTCCCTCGATTGCCTAACGAGATATATTTTTTTCAAAAATTCGATGATTTTTTTTTCAAAAGCTCACAACTCGTCGAAAAATGGACGGAATCGAACTTTTTTTTTTTCAAAATTTTGTTTTTTCATTGTACTTTTCAAGTGTGATAACGAAAAAATTATAGTTTAATTTTTTCTCTATTTTTATTCAGGTTAAAGAACAAAATCGACGATTTCAAGATGATTACATATTTTGATTTTTTTCAAAAAATTTTCAAAAAAACTTGGACCAAATTGAAGATTTTTAAGACCAGTCACATCGTGGGCACGCTATTTCTTCGATTCCATTTCATATTTCAAAATTTTTTTTTTTCGTTTTTTCAGTAAATTGAAATCAAATTCAACAGTCAAACAATCCACAATGCTGTTCTCCTAACACTGGAAATTTTCTCCTATAATGAGATTGTGAATCGCATTCGTTTTTTTTTTTTTTTTTTTTTTTTTTTTACTAATTTCTCCTTAGAAATGGAAAATTACGCATTGAATGAAAAAGTAGATCAGTACTCTATACAAATTGTTCGTTTTCAATGAGAAATGAATAATTTTTTTTGGCGTTTAAGCAATTTGTGCACTCTGAATACTTTTGAAAAAAAATAATCTTTCACAATCAAGGTATTCTCTCCATTCTTTTCGTTGTAGTCGTACGTCGATCGACGTACCAAACCAGTACGATCGATCCATTAGTTTTGTCTCAGCAACACGGTCATTTTTGATGGTATCAGAGGAACAGTAAAGAAGATTGTTGCACGAGGAGCGTCCAATTGCTGATCACTAAACAAATAATAACACCATGTGTTCTATACGAATGGGCCTGTAGACCCCTAAATCTCCCTAATGTAGCGGTTAATTTTTTTTCAGTGGCAGACTACGGTGTTGCTGAGAAAGAACTAATGAATCGATTTAAACGTACGACTGAAATCAAAGGTACTGAGAGAATCCACTGTATGATCCCAATAAAGGTCGTACCACCCATTATGGAAGATTATTCTTTTTAAACAGAATTCAGAGTGCACAAATTGTTAACCATCAAAAGAAAAAATTTATTTCTCATTGAAAAGGAACAATATGTATAGAGAACTGATTCACTTCTTCACTTCTCACCTCTTCACTTCTTCATTCATTGCGTAATTTTCCATTTCTAAGAAGAAATTAGTAAAAAAAAAAAAAAAAAAAAAAAAAAACGAATGCGTTTCACAATCTCATTAAAGGAGAAAATTTCCAGTGTTAGGAGAACAGCATTGTGGATTGTTTGACTGTTGAATTTGATTTCAATTTACTGAAAAAACGAAAAAAAAAAATTTTGAAATACGAAATGGAATCGAAGAAATAGCGTGCCCACGATGTAACTGGTCTTAAAAATCTTCAATTTGGTCCATGTTTTTTTGAAAATTTTTTGAAAAAAATCAAAATATGTAATCATCTTGAAATCGTCGATTTTGTTCTTTAACCTGAATAAAAATAGAGAAAAAATTCAACTATAATTTTTTCGTTATCACACTTGAAAAGTACAATGAAAAACCAAAATTTTGAAAAAAAAAAAGTTCGATTCCGTCTATTTTTCGAAGAGTTGTGAGCTTTTGAAAAAAAAATCATCGAATTTTTGAAAAAAATATATCTCGTTAGGCAATCGAGGGAAAAATTTGAAAAAAATCAAGAAAGGCTCATTCAATACATAGAACATTATAAAAAAATTTGAGCCAATTTAAAAACTGTAAGGTTCTGAAGTGGCTGATTTGGCATGGAATGCCCCATATGTATAGATAAATGCGCACTGACTATTATACGGAGTCTAAGTCGCGCAGTCAGGACAACATGGAAATGAGGCAGCCAGAGGGAGGCTCGGTTATAAGGCACTAGCCGGGGGGTGTTGAAGTAGTGTGGCAGAGCGTCGAGGTCGACGCCACCGTGAAACCCTCGCCTATCTCGTGTGCTTTCTATGCTCTCTGTCTCTCTCTTTCTCTCAAGCTCACGCTGTCTTCTCTCGTCACTCCTCCCAACTCTCTCTCTCTCTCTCTCTCTTTTTCTCACTCATTTTTACTCACCCACTCACCCAGGCCCTATCTTTGTCTCTCTGTCTCTCTTTTCTCCGTCTCTTTCTCTCTCAGGTGTCTGAGAGCCCCTGGGCTCCGCAAGCGTGTTAATGAATGATATTTTTTTTCATTCAACCGCGCCCTGACCCACATTTCCCAACCGGGAGACTCTCTTTCTCTCTCGAGCTCATGCACGCCTAGTTCCTCGTTTTCTCTCTCCCACCCTCTCTCTCTCTCTCGCTCTCTTTCGTTTAGTCGAGAGAAGAGCACTCACTACTGTGTACAGCTTCTCATTCTCTCCGCGGGCACACTTTTTTCCGATATACGCGCCCCGGATCGTAAAAAAAGCGAGAGAATCAGAGAGAGAGAGAGAGAGAGAGAGCAAGGGAGGAAGAGGCTCATAGAAAAAAAAAGGCTGAACGTGAATAGTGAAATAGTAAAGAAAAAAAACGAAAAAAAAAACGGGGGAAAAAAAGAGAAAAGAAAATGAACACACATGCGCCGCGTGTATCACCGGAGATGAACTTTTTATCAAGCTCTTACGATCTTCCAGTAATTTAACGAATGCGCGTGCATTTTTAATCGAATTTTCTCCTGATCCGCCATTTTGTACTTTTGCTCATGAAGCCACCCGCGCGCCTGGCCCTTTTCGGCCTTTTTCTTCGCCGCACGGCTCTATACTCGCCTTCGGGAAATTATACGACGCCAGATCATTAGCATAATTTTACCATTTAAAACGAAATAAGGGTTGCTTCCGTATAGTTGCTGGAGAGACGGGGACCAGGGGGGGGAGGGGGCCTCCTGGATACGAAAAATGAAGAGGAAAAAAAGAGATAGCTCCTGTTTATATATATTTATCTGTAACGTGTATATTTGTATATATATATATACATAAACAGGATATTCAGCAACGACGTTATACTTCTCGTTGTCTCGAACAAGCCAAGAGCAAGCTTCCAGACCCGCTGCCATCCACCAACTCCCGAAGAGGCTTCCCTCGTTTCGGTATACGCGCGCACCACTTTCGTACAGAGCAATATTCACGGGGTTGCGAAACGAGAGGGGAGGAAGGGAGGGGAAAGAGAGAAAAAACGGGGCACGAGAAAGAGACAGGAGGAGGAATAGAATGAGAGCGAAAGAGCTCGGGCCACCAAACAGGGTCGTTAAAATAACGATAATGCGTTAGCGAGTGCCAAGCCGGCTCGACGACGACAACGCATACGTCAAATTAACGACTTCGTGTGTTGGACCAACTCTCGTCCTCCACCACCAGCTCTCCATCCCTCACATCCTCTCTTCCTCTCTAAGTATAACAACGTCAAAAAAAGACTCATAAAAATTGCTGGCAAAAAAGAAACAACTCTCTTTTTCTTTCTCTCTCTCTCTCTCTCTCTCACCTCTCGCCGATTTCATTCGATACTCCAACGAATTCGAGCAAACTGTACGTAAACCCTCCTCCCTATATACATATTTCACGTATATTTTACTCATAGATGTCTCTTTCGTACAAACTTGTACGTACTAAATTCTATGCCAAACTCAGAAAAGAGCCAGCCGCAGACACGTATGTGCTAGGGGTTGTTACCCCCTATCAGACTTTCTTTTTTCTCACTCACTTTTCGACTGCCGAGGACAATTCTCGCGCAGAAACGGGGAAAAAAGAGAAAGAGCGAGAGAGAGAGAAGAGAAAACCAGCAGAGAAGAATTGTTGAAGAAAACTCCCCGCAATTCAGCGCCCTCTAGACCCCCCTAGGCACGAATACTTCGAACAATCTATTCGCGCGATTTAACGTACCGAAAGTCTACCCTCCTCCCTCCCTCCCACCTCCTCCCAACCCTTTTTCATGTTTCAATCGGTCCTTGGTTCTTCGTAAGTACAGACTATTTTGTGTTTTATTTCATTGAACCTAATTCTATCGTTGGAATCTCACATCTCGATCGATCTTATTCTGAAATTTTTATCGAAACACACGCATTTTTTTTTTCTCTTCAAATTTTATCAAATTTCAATCAATAATATTCGAGATCTCAATTCTTTCGATGTTTCCAATAATCGTTTTTAGCCCAAAATTTTGAAAGCTCCTGCTTAGTCAGGTAGAGAGAAAAACTATCGCGTCGAATTTCTGTTTACGCGACCGAAAAAAGCTTGGCAACTCCTTTTTTTTTTTATCGCAGTCCAGGAAAAATTGGGAGCTGCAAATAAAAATCGAGAGTAGAAACGTTCTTCGGACAGGTTCACTCAAAACATTTAAAAAAAAAAATTTTAATGGAATGAGAAAAACAAAAGCTGAAGACGAAAATCTGAATGAAAAAAAGAAAAAAGAAAAAAAAATGCACTTTCAGAAACGATCGGAAGATCGAAAAGTACGCGCCGGTCGAATGCCACGTGTATAACGGTTAACTTGATATTTTTTCTTTTGTTTTGCCGTGTTGCAGTGAGCGGAAGAACGGGAACCGGCGGTGCGCCGCTCTACGGTCGTCTCGTTGCCGAGGAACCTCTGCCAGCTCCGGTATGTGGTACCGGCGGAGCCGGCGGAGGTGGGGGCGTCGGTGTTGGTACCGGTGGGGTCAGCCAAGAGACACCGGGGGACGTTCACGCCATGCAAGCCAGGATACCCCATAGGTTTCGGGATCCAGCGACAGCACCCTTAAGAAAGCTCAGCGTCGATCTCATTAAGACGTACAAGCACATCAACGAGGTTCGTTTATCAATATTTTTACTCTATTTAATCATTTATTTCAATTCCCAATAAGTTTTTTTCATATTTAACCATCGAACCTCATTCCGATTGATCCATCGAAGTGTCTCAATCATTGAAACGAAGAATTGCCCTTTTTTTCCATTCGAAATTAGTCTACAAAAGAGCAACTTACGAACGAATTTTACCGGATAATTTTTTTCACGAATCGATCGTAAAGTTGAAGTTCTGATGAACGTTAAACGTGAAGAACGGAAGTCTGCTGATATGTTTCGACGATACCTTCGATATTATTTTTTTATCATTACGAATTGTAATTCTCCAATTTGTTTTTTTTTTTTTCTTATTGTCACGAATCATCGAAAGAATCGTGCTTTCATTAGGATCTTCACGATCCTCCGATTTTGAAGAATTGAAGATTTTTTTATTCGATCGAATGAGGCTCGATCGAACGATGTCATTGACCAACGTTTTTTTTTTTTTTTTTTTTAATAATTCTAAAAACGATAATGAAAACGACCGAATGAGATTTCGAGACGCAATGATTCATATTCATATTCATATTCATATAATTCAAGTGAACTGATGATCTTTCGAGAGAATGTTTTTTTTTTTCTCTATAAAAACATCGTAATATCCTCAGGATATAGAGTATTCGTCGTTTGATTCCCACGCATTATTTTTATTCGCGGGCACAAAATCGACGAACGACATTTTCACGACGATACTAGGCGGGGGTGGATTTCGTTAGCCGAACACCCACACCGAGAATCTTGGCTAATAATCCAGCGGATCCATGTGCGTCATGATTAATTTTTTTTTTTTTTTTTTTTCTCTTTTCTATTCGTATCTCGAAATATTTATTGGCTCATACGTACGAGCGAATTTATATATAGAAAAACAAAAAAAAAATGTAGGAAGAACAATAGGAGTGGAGCTTTTTAAATATGAATCGAAGCGAGCATATTGATTTATGAAAAAAATATACACGAAAAATTGCTCGCTCCTGGATGCAATAAATATTCCTTCGCTTCTGTTTTAACGTATAAATTTCGAAATCCCAAATGGAGTTTCGAGTTTCGATATTATTTCGAAATCTTGAGTTCGTGGGCCACGTGCTTTTTACGAGATAATATATATATGTTTCGTAGGACAGAGTCGTCACACGTGCAACGAATCGTCATCTTTAAGGGTTGGAAAAAGCGGCTTAACTGACCGAAACGCGATACACACAATGATTATATTACGAAAAGTCCTCAATTCTGTTCTCTTTCCTATTACTTTCTACCGGTATTACGTTTCTGGGCTTGTTTCACTCTCCCGAATGCCGACGAGGGAGCTTTATACGCTCGTTAACCAACAGACGAGACACTTTTGGTTCTCGCATCCTTTTATCTCTCTTTTTTCTCCCTCTTTTTCCCTGCTCTCCGATTTTTTTTTTCCTCAATTCTTTTTCCCTTTTTCCCTTTCTCCTTTTACCCCTGTTTCTCTTCTTTCGTTTACTTTTTCGCGTTTCATCCCAGTTCTCGGGCTATTACACTCGGCAATAACAAAATTAGCTTCGGCTAATCAACGCCACACTCGTCCCTCGTTTTTTCTCGTGTGATCCAGCACAAAACAAACGAGTTTCGATTCATTTATTCGAGCTCTTATTCAAAAACTAAAACACATTTTTTTTTCCTCATCTTTTCAAATTTTAACGATTTCAAAATCGAACGTATTTCAAAAATTAAAAATTATTAAATCGATTATCAAACGATGAGAAACAAATTTTTTCGAAATTATCAAAATTATCATCGTGTTTTTTAAACGAAATATTCCGACGTCTGCAAAAATGGAGAAAGTGCGAAACGCTGGAGAAAAAAAAATGCACATTTAGCCTCGCCCATCAAGATTATAAATGCGAGAAAAAATATTTAAAAAAATATTTCGTTTCGCGAAATAATATTCGCCCCTATATTTATTGGCGTCGCTATATATAATACACGTGAACAAAAGTTTTTCCTCGCTATCTCGCTTTCTCTCATTTCGGTTTCTTGTTCACCGCGACAAATCGGTGCAAGCAGAGAGTCTTTGCCCGAGAGGCGTTAACCGAGCAGAAAGAACAGCAGGAAACTCGAAGAAAACTGGGTTGCAACTCTCTGTGTTCATTTATGTATAGTACATGCTGATGACATTATTAACCGGGTGCGTGGGTGTTTGCTCTCTCTCTCTCTCTCTCTCTCTCTCTCTCTTCCTCCCTCCCTCTCTCCCTCCCTGCTTCTTCTTCTCTCGTATTCACAGAGTTTCTGTGTTTCTCAAGCCAGCCAGCCAACCAGCCAGATCCAGATATCATTTACACATCCGTAGAGGGGCCCTTTCACGCGCGATCGATTGGTCATAAAATCCGATTTATTTAAAAGTTCTTATTTCATTTAATAATTAAGCTACAAACTCGATGAAAATGAGCGGATTGATAGAGATATTAAAAAACGTGGTGTCGATGGCATTCAACGAGGAATAATTGAGTAGAAATTGGTCGAGAGTACTCGATAGCTTTCAAGAGGATTTTTCAAAAAAACAGTTGCCAGTAATTTTGGAATCTGGAGCAGCTCATTTTTTGTTTCGATATACTTTTCTCTCGATGGCAGAGTATCGATTTCGAAGGATAAGAAATATCGTTTTGGAGGAATATTTAAATGGACATTCGGAGCTCGCGTTTGTGACTCGAACCTAAGTGACACGTCGCTTCAACCTTAATCCAATTACATTTTATCCAGCGACGAACTTTCGATGATGCTTTTATCCACTATCTTTTACCTTCAGTCTTCGTCCGCTGATCGTCGCTGTTTCGAGCAATCAGTCGTACAAACACTTATCTCTTGTTTCTTTTTTCTTTATTCCTTCATGAAATCATTCTCGGCCTGGAATCAACTCGTGTTTCTTTCCGTGTGATTACTTATAACGAAATATTGAACCTTCAATTTGTCCTTCAAAGAGCTATACCAGTGTGAACGCTGAAAATTTCGGTGATTTTCGGGTATTTTTTGGTAGAAAAGTTTTCAATTGAATGTTTCGGAAAATTGATAATATATTTGGCTATATTTGATCTAGATTACATAATTTTTTCATAGAAATATATTGAGATCCGAGCGACTTGTGCGCTGCCTTCGGAGGCGCCAAAAAAAAAAAATTCCTCTATCGCTGCCATGATTCCGGCTGATTGAATAGCTGATACCGAAAAAAAGAAAAAATGTCGTTAAATCCGATGATATTTCCTGTAGAATGACGTAGAATTTTCGATTAATATCAAAATCTAACAAAATGGCGTAGTTATGAAAAAAAAGTCTGTTTTTGCCTATAAAAATAGTCGTTTTTTCGATGCCAAATCGTCGATTTTCATCCAATCTAAAATATCCTCGTTCATGGTAGAGTAAATATAATCAAGAGTACTCAGTTCAAATGTCAAATCAATCGGATAATTGCTCTTTGAGTTACGACGTCAGCAAATTTGAAAAATCTCATTTCGAGAAAAGCGCTATTCTTGTTTAAATTATTTATACTTTCAAGATATTCTTATCAAAATATTTCAAGTTTCGAAAAAGGGGAAAAAAAATCGATTTTTTGAAAGTGTCACTCTGGTGGAGCCCCCCTCAAACTCTTCGTACGAAACTGATTATGTTTTGGGGAATTAAAATGATTTTTACTTATTTTTTTTTATTGCAAATTTGCTTTTTTCTCATCTTCGATCAAATGAAACGTTTTTTTCTGCAGTAATCATGCTTCCTGTCGTTTTTTACCCCAAAATTTGCATTGATCCTTGAGTTTGAGGGCCACGCTCATTCAAACAAATTCCGCGAGTACTTTAACGACAAGAGAATTTGAAAGGAGATCGTAATGATTAAACGTGCCATTGCAATTATGTAAATATTTGTGAATTTCTTATAATTTACTCGCTGAAGAGTGAAATAAAATTATTTGTACATGGAGACATGGCATTTATCCAAATACCCAAAAGCACTTGATACTCTCTCGTACAATAACTCATCCACGATCTTCATGAACGAGCTAAATGGCTTCCCTTCCTTTCTATTATGTTTATTTTTCGATTTCTCTTTCGAATGCCTCTTGCCATTCTTCAGATTCTCGAGAAAAATCGTTCGCTCGATATCAAGTGGATACTCCAATGCGTCCTATATATTCCCATGATTTCAGCCACATTTGAAATTGAGCGCTTTTTAGAGCTTGACATATACATGTAATCCTCAATAAACAGCAAGAGATTTACCACACTCAAATCCCATTCGGGGGCTTGATAAATATGCAACCTTCGTGTACTTCGTCCTGACTAAAACGTGACTTTTGAGCTTTGCTTTTAATAAGAACTCTCCATAACGAAGGTCACAGGTCAACTACGAGGAAAATCATATTTTTAAATCACTTGGAATATCTGGCAGTGAAAACATTGATGAACTTGTCGACAAATTATCATGCAATTTTCGTCGTTCGATCTCACGAAAAAGTTCACAAAAAATTTCAAACCTGTTAAGGAGTTTCGGTACAAAAGGTAAAATGTTAAAAAATTAATTAAATTTTGTGATAATGTTCTTCAACATCGAGTACGAAAACACAAATTTTTTCAAAATTTTCTTCTCCTTAGTTATCGAGTAATTATGCATTAAAGCAGATTTCTTATGCCCGAAGTGTATACCTATATATATGGAAACGCTATGCTTATACACGTGAACTTTAGTCTTCAATTACTCGATAACTGTGTAGAAGAAAAATCTGAAAAAATTTGTATTGTCAAATTTGGCACTAAGGAATATATTCACCAAATTTTATAAAATTCTTAACTTTTTGAAATTTTTTGTGTTTTTAACATGGTTTAGCATGGCAACATTGTATCGCTTGTACCGAAACTCCTTAACGAATCTATTACTTTGCGTTTTTTTTTTTTTTCCAGAATCTGAACAGTTTTTCGATTTTATTGTCCATCGTCGAACACTTTCGACACAGTATTGTGAAAAAAAATTGCAGGAAATATTGTACTAACGATTAGAGTTTTTGATTGTTCGCTTAAAATTCTAGCGGTGAAACAAGAAAATATTGAACATAAATGAATAAACAGGAAGAGAAATGAGGAAATAAGAAAATAGAATAAATCGTGAAATTTCAAAGGGCGAAGAGGACGAGAAATATAGAGAAAGGGCAAAGAGCAGACAGAAAAAAAGAGAGAGAGAGATAAAAGAAGCTGAAAGAAGGAAAAGAAAAAAGAGGCAGAGAGAGAGAGGTCAGTCAAGCAAAGCTCGTGGGTTGAGTCGGAGAACGCTGAAGCGACATATATAGTAGATGCAATAGGACGGAGGCTGGACTTGGATGATCTCGCGAACGTCGTTGCATTCCGGTGGTATCGAGCACCATCGACGCTCAGGAATCTACCGAGTGTGTCTGTCGTGTTCAATCCAACGGTTTCCCTAACTCTCCACTACCAATACCTCTCTCTCTCTCTCTCTCTCGATATTCGCTGCTGGAATAGTGGCCTGCAGAGACACTATGCGTTCAGGTGCCAAGCAAACCGAGTTTCATAGCGGTGGTTGGCATACCCGTTGAATGAACCAAACTCAGCGATTTGCCAACGGTTATCTATCGTTTCGTCTCATCGGCTTCCTTCCTCTCTTTCTTCTCCTCCCCCCAATCTCTCCTTTGAACAATTATAAAATATTTGTATCCAAATCCCACGAATGTCTCACCAAAAATATCAGTTCAAAATGATAAAGCTCGAATCAAATATCATTCGAACTCAAAAATCGAAGTTTTTGTTCCAAATAATGTGTGTCAGCTGCGATTAATACACCGAAGAAAAAAGATTCGGGATATGTCTTTTGCGACATCGTTCCAACGGTCAAGCTCGAACTGTATTAGGAACGCGATATTCTCGAAGGAAAAGAGCATCGTCCTTTATTTTACTGCGTACAAAATAGTCTTGAAATTCTTACAGCTCTTCGATTTGTAAAGTCAAACAGGAACGCGGACAGGCCAAGTGTATCGAGACAGTTTTCTCTCGTATATATGCTAAACGATTTTGTCACTCTCCGTCTTTCTCTCTCTCCTCTTCACCGTCTTTTTTCTTCATGCTCCATCTTACCTACCTCTCTTTCTGCCTCCTTTTGCATCCGTCTGTCTCCCTCTCTCTCCCGAGCTGTATCTAGTTACATTTTTTTCGTCCGTTGTCTCCTTTTTTTTTGCTTCCCCGTCTATAGCTCTTCTGCTCATTCCATCGCGTATAACGACACGCGAGACAGTAAAAGACTCTGATTTTTATTGGCTCCCAGACCGTATCACATTCGCGAGAATATAACTTTCCCTCGAATTCTTATCACCAAAAACCGTTGCCCTTTTTCTCGCTTTCTCAAGCTCTTAGCCACTTTACTATTCTACGCGATTATTATTATTATTTTTTTTTTCTGTTATTGTCCTTTTTCATTTTAGAATGTACACAATTTTCGATCTTACAGCTTTTCTAAGTTTTTATTCTCTTTTTTTCAACACTTTCGTTTTCACAGTAAAAATATTCCGTCAATTTTTTTTTTTTTTTTTTTTCAACAAAATACAATAATCTCGATACGAATACGTTGATTCGGCGATCTCGTTCTGCTCCATTCGATCGACCCAATTTTTCATTTCGATCGAGAATACTTCACTCTTGTTTTTTCCTCTTCAATATTCATTTGTTTTTCGCAATATCAATGAGCGTCAGCGGGCGTGTGTTCTGCGTGTAAATTGACAAAGAATTTTTTCTCATTCTCGTTCATCCTCCGAGTTTTTTTTTTATTCTCTCTGTCTTACGATCTGAATTATGAATTAGGCTGACCCTAATCCGCGTATTTTTCGTCCTTTGTCCGCATCAATCTGTTTCATCGTTTCAGCCTCGGTTGCGATTGTTCCCCGATGATTATCCTGAGCGTTTAAACACGCTTGATCGATTTGAACGATTTTTGTTTTTTTGTTTTTTTTTTACATTCGATAGAAAAACCTCGACGAATGATATTCGTAATTTACGAAAATCTCGGATCACGAAAAAAAAAACGATCGACCCGATGAATAAACACGAAGAAAAAAAAAACAATTTTTTCTTCCATAATTATTGATCGATTTTTAGTTGAAATAATCACGCGATACGACGAACGAGAAATTCGGTTGCGTTTCGATCGAAAAGACGAGCAGCAGGGTGCTTCGCCCCTTCGGGTCACGGGTCAGAATAGATCCGCAAATAATTGAAGACGACCCAGATGTCCGCAACAGTCACAGAACATGTCCCTGTGGACTCTTCTATTGCTATATATCATTTCTCGTACCAACTTCGTGTGTGTACCCTTTGATTTGACCCTTTCGGTATCGAATATTTCGTAAGGCAATTCCAAGTCGATTACATTATTTTTCGATCGGAAACATACGTTTAAAAAAATAAATTAGACGATTATACTCCACTGAAAACGAAATTTTGTTGAATTCGTTCAACAAAGAAGCTTTGTACTTGGAACATTCGAAATTTTGTTGGCTGAAGCAAAGAAAAATTAGGTTTTTTCTCTTCGTTACAAATTCTTCAATTATTTTCTTCATCGAATTCAATCGAAGAGACACAACGTTGACGAAAAAAAATGATAATTCGAGTATATGAATAGGTCTGAGAGACGAGAGATCATTGCGTCCATTTTTCTAGCAAAAAAACTCAAGGTCTTTCGGATTTCGTGGGTCCGCTTGGGTCAGAGATTGTTTTGTTTGACCAGAATTTGTTTTTTTTTTTTTTTTTTCCCACTCGTAACCCTTTCTAGTACGCTTTATACTATCAAGTCGTACTACAATATTACTATATTGACCGCGTCGAGGCACTATTTCATTTCTAAGAATTTACTATTCCGACCGTTTATCCCGCGGCGCGCCGACCCTTTCACGATCTTATACGCTTCTCTTTTACTTTTTTCGTGGTGTATATCGTCGGCCTTATTTCGGCCACGCACCGAATCCCTCTACAACCTTGATTAAGACTCGGGTGAGAATTATTCGGTAATATTTTTGACGTTTCGGTGCTAATTGCGCCGAGGCACTCGAAGCTGTTACTATTTATTTATTTTATTAATTTTGTTTTTTTTTTGTGTCGTAAACTCCACTTTTAATTGCGTTTGGGCTTGATATTCGTGAGCAAATTGATCGAAACTGCTATTATTCGATGTTGAAATTTGACTCAATTTTTTTTGACGCATCTCTGGGTCATTTATCATTCGAAAGTTTGCAAAGTAACGATTCTAATGACGCTAGTTACGACGCGGAAAGAGCATTGACGTTTGATCGTTTGAATCTCGCTTCTGTCCGAACGTTTTTTCAAGTCAATGTCCGCAAACGCCGAATTTTTTTTTCTTTTTTTCTTAAATCTGCCAACGGCTTCGAGCGGTAGCGACATCTCGAATTCTCGTTCGAGAACAATGGCGCGTGTTGAGATTGCCCCGGTGTACACACTCGCGGTGTCTCACACCGCCGAAAAGAAAAAAACTTTCCGTTGACCGTTGCTCCTCGTCGCGGCTACGAGAGACCGAGAGAGAGAGAGAGAGGAGAGCGTGACTCAGAAAACGGCGATCGAGGAGGAGATCGAGAGAGAGAGAGAGCTCGAAAAAAATCAGGAACGTAACATTTTCGTTTGGGACCTGGTGCTCTCGCTCCGGTCGTCAAACAAAACGGCGAGATAAAAAAAAAACGTCTTTCTCGTTCGATGCAGTTGCTCAAAAATTATTTTCAATAATGTGTTATAATAAAGGAGTCTAAAAAGAGAGCAAAGATGTTGAATCTCGTCTGGACTTTGTCCTCGATGCTGCTCGTCTCCGCATAATTCGTCCAATCTTCCTTTGTCCCCGGATCAATTCGACGCTGGGACATCGGGAATCGGCTTCTCAGGCTGAAGCCTCGAAGAGAAAAAAAAAAAACACCAATGCCCAATTAAAATCCCGACGGTCAGAGAGGGCTGTACGAAACTCCGATTATTTATGCGAGAGGAAAAGGAATCAGAAAAAAAAAGAAAAAAAAAAAAAAAACTGCCGGGTATAGGAAGTTTTGGTGGTAAAGTAGAACCGAAATTCGATCGACGAATCGATGATTCGGTGACCGGAAGAAGAAAGAGAAAGCACACAAAAAAATTGTAGTTTTTTTAGGTCCATTAGTAGAATTGAAAAGAAATTAAAACGGCATTGTATTTCGAGATTCTTAAAAATAACTTTTCATAATCGACAGATCATTCGGCAGGTTTGAGAAAAAGTTGAATAAAAAAAAATCTATTGAACACTGAAAACGAAATTTTGTTGCACGTATTCAACAAATTTTTTTTTTTTTTCCTTCAGGCAACAAAATACTGAAAGAAAACTTTGTTGAGAGGATAAAACATTTTGTTGTGTCGTTGAAATATTTTATTTAACGTATATTAACAACAAAATATTTGAAGGCTTCAAGAAAATTTCGTTTTCAGTGTCGGAGCAGAAAGAATAGGGTCGTCGGACGAGACTGGAGAATATTTATTGAAAAAATGGCTAAATACACAGTGAAAAAGTCGATTTAATAAACGCAACGAGATCTATTAATCAATGAGAAATAAAGGATCGAGGCGCAGCCTTAGCGAATTGGTGGGATGAAAGAATTTGTGGTCTAATGCTTGTGAGAAAGATCGTTTAGTCTGTGAGAGTCAAAAGACGAGAACGACAACGAGAACGACGAGGAATAAGTGGAACGCAGACGTTCCGGAAGGTCGCGGAACGGCCTGCCGGTGAATTGTGGTGCTCGCGGTGGTCGTGGTGGTGGTTGGATGCTTTGGTGCCTAACCTCTCTTCTGTTTCGCGTGCGGCTTCATTCATGACTCGACTCTCGAGTCTCTCCGATCGCTAGGCTCGAGTTTCTTTCTCTTTCTCTCTCTCTTCTTTTTCACTGACTCGTGTACCACCACCTCTTTAGCCTATCTTACTCTTTCTCTTTCTCTTCCGTCCATCATTCTCCCACCTTCGTAATTTCACTCTTCTGGATTCGAAGAGCTGCTCTTTCTCTCTCTCTTTCCCTCTCCATTTCTCGTTTTTCTCAGGCTCCGTTCTCGAGATTCATAACGGCCTCGTCCGATGACGTGGCGTTTCGTCATCTCCTCATGACAGACTCACCATTGCAAAAATAGCAATGCAAGCACGATAAAAGCGAGAGAGAGAGAGAGAGAGAGAGAGCGAGTGAGAAACTTCAGGACGAAACAAGAGAAGAAACAACCGTCATCCGTTGAATAGTCTCTCAGCGTCAGCCACTGGCCACCGCACAACTCCCAACTCTTTTTCTTCCTCGCTCCGATACACCTCCAATTTTATTTTCAAGCCAAAATTTCTCAGGGGATGTACCAGGATGCGAAACGACACTTGTACCCGGTACCCAAAAACTTCAACGAGTTCTCCAACGTTTTCGTTTCCCAACGTTGATCAAAACTCGATCAGAAATTTTGCCCAAATCTTTTTCACAGCGATGCTATTTAGAAATTTTCTCAAATCATCATTCGTTTTTCTGCTCTGTTTTTGGCGATTTAATCACAGATTTGTTTTTTTTTTTTTTTTTTAATTTTTAAATAGTAACGAAGCTCCAATCCTTCAATTACAGTTGTTATTTATATTATCAAAGTTTCAATTGTAAGTATTCATTGTAGTTCATTTGAAAATGTGATTCTTCAGCTTCAAAGTTCAAATCGTTATTCATTGAAGATAAACTTGATATTTTTATTTGGTAAAATTTGTATTTTATGAAATGATAAAAAAGAAAAAAGCAACGATCACTCGACTGACAATTATCGTGAGAAAATACCATTGAAATGGTCACAGATTCTTTCAATCATTATTGAATTTTCGACTGAGAATGTACCAGCTAATTGTCCTCAATTGATTTATATGGCATGACGATACCGGACGTATTTATAAGAGATAAAGACTGCCACTAAACAGCTTTGTGCTCTCTTATCGAATGACACGTCTCTTGAATCAATTTCTTTACTATGTACGCTTCCTACTATCGTGTTATTATCTTCTTATACATAATTGCAGTACAGAACACATAAACAAACATGAATAAATTGATGAAATTAATAACAATGAGTATGTGTTCGATTTTTTTTTTTTTTTTACAAATCTTTTCGTGTTCAAAGGAAAATAAAAATTAATATCGAGTGCTGCTCACTGTTTCTCAATTTTCTCGTAATAATATCAACGAATACAAAATTCCTGACAGTTATGCTGGGATGTTTTATCATTTTGTAAACATCTGATTACAAAGCAAACTGTTAACAGCGAAACTTTCCTGCAGCAACAGCTTCAAAGCCATTTTCTTATTTCGATAAATATTTTTACTTTTGACAAACGTTTAACGTTGTACAGGATCTCAGGTTCGAAACAGAGTAGAGCGGAGTAGAGCAAATAAAAAAGTGCATTGATCGATGATTTCTCGAGATGTTTTCTCAAGATTTTCGTCGAAGATTCCGAATCGAAGAAGCCTTCGTGAATCTTTGAAGCTTCGACACCTTCATTTCGTTCCTGATGCTCGAATTTGAATGGAACTTGGTAGAATAACAATGTCGAACGATCCCTCGTTTATTCGTTCCTGGATGGCTATAAGCTCGGAAGATTTTTTCATCTCAGGCTTTCATTCTTCATTGAATAGTCCAGAGATTCAAGAACGTGTGAATATTTGAATGAATCTTCGAAAACTTGTTTACCTCGAATTCTCTTTTCTCTTCCTCGTGGTCGAACTGAACACAGAAGAAAGAAGATCTGAAACATTGATCAGCCACTAATCTTCTCCTGCTTACATAATTCCAAGAGATTTTTTTTTATCAAGCTTTGCGACGCTTCGGAATCGAAAAGTCGTAAGATGGAAAAGATGAAAAAACATTTCTGTCCATCTTTCGTGAATCCTTGTACCTTGAATTTTCTCCTCCTCCTCTCTCTCTGTCTCTTGCTTTCCATCATTTTCTCTTGCTCTCTTGCGCTCACCGATAGTCAATGGCCCTGGGCCGCTTTTGGCGAGGTTGCCGTCGGTGAACGCACCATATGGGGCCGGTCTCATGCACTCGCGCATAGCAACAGAAACGAGAGAAACAGACTACTGGCAGCAGCAGCAGCAGCAGAGCAGCAGCAGCGCCGGCGAGAAAGCACACAGAGAGCGACGCTCTCTCTCTCTCTCTCTCTCTTTCTCTCTTTCGCCGTTGTGTAGACGCGAGCACGCGCGTCGCCGAGCGAGAATCAAGCGGCGAGAGGGCGCTTCTCGCGGCGGCCACGGCCGCCACCGCCGCGAGCAGGAGAAAACGATGAGGAGAATGAGGTGGAAAAAGAAGAGACCGAAGAGGCGGCGGAGATAAACCGGAAAGGTATAAAATCGGGGCAACGTGAGCGAGAACACAACATTGGTGGTCGTCACTGAGCACGGTTCGATCCTCTCCAGACCCTTTGTTATCTCTCTTTTTTTTTTGCTTCAGCCTGAAACTTGCAACCCTTATGTCACAGAGCAACTTTTCCGTAACGATAAAAGCTCTCCATTTAACTGATCATCGTTTTTTTTTCTTCGACGCAACTTCGATCATCAATTGTTCCCATCGATCTATCGGGTTTTTCGTTTCGCTGCAAAACTGTTTATTAAATCAATCGGAATATTTATTAATTTTATTTTATTTTTTTTATTTCACTTTTAACACGTCAAATTAGATCTTCGTTGACATTTTCGTTCCGCTTAAGTTGGCGTTTCGAAAAGTTCATTTTTTTCTTATTCGAACTTTCTCATATCGACTCGCTTGCTTGCGCGATTACTGGAGCGAAAAACGTTATTTTCTCGTCAGATGGAAAATCAACATAACGAGTAATTACGTTCATTTATTCACAGTCTTCATTCAAACAAATAAAACGATTCTGTACATTTCTGCCATGTTCGATCCCCTACAGAAAGGATACGCGAAAGAAGCTTCCCGTTTGATCAGTCGATCGCAAATTTTTCCATCGAAATCTCGTCACTCGTTGAGGTTATGTGAAAACATTTTGAGGTTAACTCTCACAGGCTTATTTTGAGCACGATTCTGAGCGAATTCAAATCGAAGAAGTGATCGATTTCAAACGACATTTAGCACACGGACAATGCCAAGGTTATTCGAAGTTGTATATCGCTTCTGTGCAACGGAAAAATCATAGGAAAAGAAAGAAAAAATTGACGCGTTGTGGCTTCCAACTTCGATGAGCTTGCGAATGATTATTTCTGTAAACTTGTTGCCTGTCAAAGTTTGAAATCTGACCGGCTTCTCTCCAGAACGAGTTAATGCAATAATTCTATTGCAATGGAAACTTGTCTCAGGGCTCGTTGTTTAGCTCGAGCTGAGCTGATTCAAAGGTCCAACCAATTGTTAATCGCGAGTCACGAACGAATACGCCGATAGTTCTAAATGAGAGAGCCACTTGTTGATCCACCATATTTTATGACGATATTAATTATAACAGATGGACGCCGCTTCGGGAGCAAAGATTGCGAGGTTATGTTAACGTTTTCGCCAAAATAGTGCATCACCGTGAGATTTATCTTTCGAGTTCACGAGCTCGTCAACTCATTTTTCAACTCCTGGACGAGTTCACACTGTTTTTTTTTTTTTTTTCTATCAAATCAAAAACATTTTATTCTCGCACCATTTTCCTCATTTATATCCAGTACGATATATTGTCTTGAAACTGGAGAAAAACTGTAAGACCAGAATCGTCGAACAGTATTTCCGTTCCAGAACCAATGAAATCAACGAAGTGGTGGTGTTGCTCGTATAAATGTCAGTTTTTTTTTCTCGACATTTCATTCGTTTTTTTTTCGTTCGTTCAATGTAAAATTCGACAGAAAATTGATTGCTTTCGCTTCTCATTAATTTTCGACCTCTTTTTTTGTTTTCAAATATTCATCCTCGATCGTTTCGATCATAAAAATTCGGTATTTTTTGAATCTCGATTTACAGAATTGCGTTGAAAAGTCTGGGATTCTCGACGACAAAAACTCGGGCGAATGAATAATTTTTTTTTTTTTTTTCGGATTCTCGGAGAGTCTGCAGAAGAAATACAAGTTCGGCGATGTGGTTGTCGGAGTTATTTGCCAATTTCGAGACAATAGAAACACTCAGAAGTAATATCACATAGTTGAAAAGAGTCCGGAGGATTGGAAAGTTTTAGCGAGATCCTTCCTTAACGATGTATATTTGTTTTTATCGGTGTTCATCGCGTTTACACATATATAGATATAAGTATATCGCGTTCGGGTGATTTTTGCCAGTGAATAAACCTGCCATCGGGCTGTGTTCCTCAGAGGCGTTGCATCTTATTTAATACCGGTTTCGTTGGGACACATGACCTTCGTGACTCCTGACCAGTGTCATAGAAGTGTCATCCGTTCGGAGGAATATCTCGGGAAAAATACTTTGAAATTTGTACGAAATTCGTGTGATCGTCGGATTGAATTTATTCGCCTAATTTATGGAGACAAAAGAAGAAGCTTTGGAAACGGTTTACCCCGGCGAAGCAGCTCTCGCGTGTCTTTTCTCGCAAATCTTTATATCGGCGGAGTGTTGAAAGAATGTAAGCTTTGATGCGGCTCGGAAGCTCGATCGGTAGATTCGGGATGTTGTGACTCGCGATGGCCGATCGGGAGATCGCATGGCGGCGAATAACGAGGTGAAAAGAGGTATGAGAGAGAGAGAGAGAGAGAGAGAGAGCGAATGCGGGAGTTGAAACGATGCGAGCGCGCGCACCCCCGCGCCGCAACAAAACCCAAATCGGGCCAAACGGGTCACGTGATACGCGCACGCGGCGCTCTCTCTCGGCTCCGAGGAAGAGCCCCGAGTTTTGGGGTAGGTCAGCGTCGTCGTATCGTCTCTCTCTTCTGTCCTGTGCGATTTTCGGATTGCTCTTCGTTCCTCCCTCTCGACCGACCTCCCCGCTCTCTCTCTCTCTCTTTCTCTCTACGGACTTACAGTCTTTTCTCTTTTTCTCTTTATTCTCTCTTCACATCCCGAAGCCAACGGTGCTTGTGGCCGTGCACGCTTCTCCTCGTACTTTTGCTCTTGCTTCCCTCCTCCCCCCCCTCCCTTCCTTTTTCTCTCGTCTCTGTACCTTCCTGAGAGACTCCGAACGAACCGAAGAGTACATAACTTGAATGAATGCAGAGCACCAACAGTTCACGAGACTCTTCGATGACTCTTCATTTCTTGCCCTCCGCGTACAGCCTCAACTATATTCATCTTGAACCCCCACCCCCCTCCCAAACCTCCCTGTCTCTTCATCCCTCTTTCCAACCTCTAGAATCAACCCTTCTCGACATTCTCCCGAAAAAAAAAAGAAACCATCTCCAAAACGATATCTCAAATTTTACGACCCGTTTCCAACTCCTAAATTCAACCCTCGAGATCGCCGAGAAGAAGCTTCTCAACAGCTTGTAGGATACGCTTAATTTCCTCTTGTAAATTACCATTTTCATGCTTAAGGGGCCCACTACCTTTTTCATTTGAGACGAGAAATGCCTAAACTTTAATAAACGAGAGCTTTTCAAATTGTTTTTATCAATATTAATATTCATTCGGTACTAATATTTCATCTTTTTTTTTTTCATTAAGATTTGTCGAAATGAGTGTGAAATTGTCATTAATGCGGATAGTCAATCGAGATAAATGGTCATGGACCCTTTTGCTCAATTTTTTTCTTCTTTTTTCGACGAATTGCTCATATTTCTTGATATCCAAAGTTTTCAAATTTATTTTTCTCGATGTTTGTATACGTTCGAGGCTATCAGAGTGATTTCGATGATTTTTCGACTTCGATTATTTGACAAATAGAAGAATTATTTTCGGCAAATTCGTCTCTGGCTCTGTAGAAACAATGTGACAATATTCGGTGACGAATTTTCGAGTCTAGATGATCTCGAAGGTTTGAACAAGCGTGAGAAATGTTTTAACGAGTAATTATAAAGTTTTCTGAAAGTTAATAACACTTGAAAATTTAAGTGGAGTATATAATTTTAATATTCTCTTGGAACGCATTATATTTTTGACAGTTTGAGCGGAAAGGGTCGTACGAAAATTCAACGGTGGAGAATAATAAAATGAATGCGAAGCTGAAAAATTATTTCGAAAGAAATCTTCGAATTTTTCATCATAACAATACATTGTTTGCCTTTGAAAATATTCTATGATCATGAACCGATGGAGGAGTCCATACTTCATTCGCTTGTCCAGCACAGTTTTAAAATTTATGTTCGACGTTTTTTTATGGGCCATAAATTTCGTGCCATTTCGTCCGGAGTAATTAGTACCAACGGTAAAGAGTTTTATTTTGGTTTGAAATTCAAACGAAGATCAATAATCTCAAGAATAATTTCTCGAGCTCGGTCATTCCCACACATTTTTCTTTCAAACAAAATTCTTCTCTCGTAACCGACAGACTGTTTGGTAGTTTCAATTGCTCTCAAGTTCGGTACCTTTTCGTCGACACTTATCGAGAGTTTATAATTCCTGAGTATATAAAATGTCAGGGGAATATTTTGAAGTTGTAAGAAAGGTTGAGGTATCGATAACCCTCTCGGGAGGGCTCTGAGTCTCGTGAACCCGAGGGTTTTCTCAGATATGAGAGACTCGTGGTACACGCGTGAACGAAGTTTGCGTTCACTGAGCGTGGAGGAAAACGCGCTCTTGCGACAACGACAGAGTTTTACGAGAGCGGAGGAAAAAGAGAGAGAGAGAGAGAGAAAACAAGTGAGTGAGCAAGAAAGAAACAAAGAGGCTGAGGGAGGGAGCGAGAGAGAGAGAGAGAGTCGTTGACCGATGGAGTAGCGGTTGTCAGATACGTCACACACGAGACAAGCCAAAGAGAGCTTCTCTCCCTTTGGCTCTTCCATGTGTTCTCTCTCTCTCTCTTTCCCTCTCTCTTATTACGTTATTCCCCTCTCCGTTTCTTTATTATTATCTCGTTTCTTTCTGGCTGGTTCTCTCATTCCTCGGTCACTTTGAACTCTCGTACCAATCTAATCATTTGATTTTCACAGTTAAGAGCAGTCGTTTAAATCATCGCAATTGCTCTCGCCCCTCAATAACTTATTTTTCTTTATCTTCCATGAGAATAACTCTCGCCTCGTTCGAATTCTTTCGTGTTCTACGCATTGCTGATTCCTCCTTCTTTTCATCTTCAAAATCGTTCATTTATTTATTCAGTTATTTGTTTTTGTTGTTGTTTGTTTGTTTGTTTTTTCCTTCGTGTGATTGCATTCTTAATTATTCAGTCTGAAAAAAATGCGAATGAAAATAGATATTCGAAGTGAAATGTACCAGGAGGCAGCATGATTTTCACGTGGCCACTATGATATCGATTGCGCGCCCCCTGTACACCGTCCTCGGCGACGACGAACTCGACGGTGGCGACGTTTACCATCCCACCAACTCGGAGTCTGCGCTCAGTTTCCTTCGTATCTTTATCTCTCTCTCTCTCTCTCTCTATTCTCTCCCGCCCGACAGGGGTGAACAGCCCCCGCACGGGGCTGCTTCGTGGCGCGGACGCCAAAGGCACTTATACACACACACACACACATATAAACGCATACATTTAGATAGTTAGTAAAAGCGCGAAAAAAGGGGTTGGGGAACTTGCGAGACGCGAGTACGAGGCCTCGACATAGCATTTATCGAATCATATTTTCTTTATGAATTTTCCAGACGCATATATATATGCTTCATGCTCTTTTTTTTCTTTATCCAAAAACACTCCGAGGTTTGACGAACCCTAGGACCTTTCATTTCAAATCGTCCTCCACGAATTATCATAATTCGTTTCATTCTTTTTTCCATTATACACGAAAGACCTCAAATTTGACTTTTTTTTTTTTTTTTTTTTTTTTTTTTTGAAGGATTTTTACGTTTCGAAACATTAAATTTTTGTTTCGAAGGATTTTTTCTTCGATACAATGCATATTTTCGATTGATTTTAATTATTTCGTTTGTCGTTTTATTTCAGGTTTATTATGCGAAGAAAAAGAGAAGAGCGCAGCAGATGCAGGGCGAGGATGGCTCTCATAAAAAAGAAAGAAAGCTCTACAACGACGGTTGGGACGACGATAACCACGATTATATTATCAAGAATGGGGAGAAATTTTTAGATCGATACGAAATCGATTCGTTAATAGGTAAAAATTTATCACTCTTTCTTTTTTTACGTTCAAGATTGTTGATAATTTGATCAATCGATTATTATCCTTTCGCTAATTTCAAATCATTTTATTCATCAATTTTTATGTATTCGAATTGTTTATCTCGATCCTTATCGATCGAAAAACCTAATTGTAACGAATTTTTATTCAATTTTCAATGCGAATAACAATTGCAATCAAACTTTCAACATAAATTATCCTCCATAAATTTTTATCTAATTTTACACTTATTTTCTATCAGGTAAAGGCAGCTTCGGCCAAGTAGTAAAAGCTTTCGATCACGAGGAGCAAAATCAGGTGGCAATAAAAATCATCAAGAATAAGAAGCCCTTCCTAAATCAAGCGCAAATCGAAGTTAGGTTATTAGAGATGATGAATAGAGCGGATACCGACAACAAGTATTATATAGGTGAGTTCAAAATATATTGAAACAAAAAGAAATAATGTTTCGTCGGAATGATTCTTAAAAGCTACTTCCTAAAACATGATTTTTTTTTTATCGTTTTATACTTTAATTCAAAAAATTTATTGAAAATGAGAAGGAAAAGTATTGAATGATCGAATGAATGGAATTTATGCTTGTAAAGAGACTCAAGACAGCGAAACAAATAATCAATTTGCCGGGAATAGAAAACTATTAATAGCCATTCTATTGGGAAACTATTATTAAAAACGTGAGCCTCTACAGATGAATGCTGTTTCCTTTTCTTTTGATGGAAATATGTACTGCGTATAATATACTTGAATATTTTCAGTATTTATCCAATATTTTCCAGGTTCGAATGAAAATGAATTTTTGTGGATGACACAAAGATAATGAGCTATTTTAAACATTCGAGCATCAACTGTTTTTCAATATTTTCTTCTTCGAGTTGAGAAATTTGTCAATAAACATTGATTCATGAAATTATTTAAAGAAAAATACTTCTCGATATACTGTTACACAATTTTAAGAAAAATCTTAATTTTTTTAATACTAATATGTTGCTTATTTTTGATTCACAGTTAAACTGAAAAGGCACTTCATGTGGCGGAACCATTTGTGTCTGGTATTCGAACTGCTGTCTTACAACCTCTACGACCTACTTAGAAATACGAATTTCCGAGGAGTGTCGTTGAACCTAACGAGGAAGTTTGCCCAGCAACTGTGTACTGCCCTACTGTTCCTGTCCACACCGGAATTGAACATCATACACTGTGATCTGAAGCCCGAGAACATACTCTTGTGCAATCCCAAGCGAAGTGCGATAAAGATAGTCGATTTTGGAAGCTCGTGTCAGCTTGGACAGAGGGTAAATTCAAATCTATTTTTATGGCGTTCGGATTGCTCTCCCTCTTCGGAGAATAAGCAGGGAGAACGAATACTGACATTTTTCTAACACTCGGAAAATTCAATCTTCTTTTAAATTCGATTTTGCAGTAATTCTTCCATCTTTACAAACTTTTTTTTAGCATTTTTTAAATTTCTGGGCTCAATTTTCTTCTCTATCAAAACGAATTATCGTTACTTTGAAGAACAAAAAAGATCAAATATTTTTTTAAGATCAAACAAATATTTGAAATTCAATATATGAGTTATGTACAAAGAGCGATACTCTCGATTAAGAGTATTTTTGAAAAATCGATTTTTATGTCACCCCGAAGTGTACGTAAGCCCTAAGCTATTTCCAGCGTCCTCAGATTCGAATCTGAATTCTTTTTTCCAACCGACCGATTTTCCGATATTTATGAAAATATTTTCATTCGAAGATTCTATTGGAGTTTTTTTTTTTTTTTCGTTTTCAAATCATTTTTTCAATTGTAAAGATAGATTTTCTCTAATATTATTTTAACAAATCCATTTTTCACTATTTCTTCAATATCGACGTTTTTTCCTAATGGAATATTCAGAGTCAGAGTCAGTTGTTACAAGTTTCAACGTTATCTTTGGTCCCGTTTCGTCCTTACTGTTCAAGTTATTACAACTGATACTCTTCGATCGGAGTAAAATGTCTGATTTATTATTTATATCGTTACAGATATACCAGTACATTCAATCCAGGTTTTATCGGTCACCCGAAGTCTTACTGGGAATCCCGTACGATCTCGCGATAGATATGTGGAGTCTCGGATGTATCTTAGTTGAAATGCACACAGGTGAACCTTTGTTCAGCGGGGCCAACGAGGTGAGCTATTTTTTCTCGTTGTTAACTATTATCACGTTTATTTCACATCGTGATAGAATTAGACGGGCATATATGTTCTATGAATCATTTATTAATGGCTCTCGATATCATTTACGAGCACGAGACGCCATTTTTAATTATCTTTCAGTATTATTTTTTCTTATGTCAAAATTCACGTTATTCGAATGAATTAAATGTCAGAAAGTAAATGCTGATCATTTCGACGTGCTGGTTAACCAGTCCATTGAAAAAATTTGACAAATTCGTTCTGTTCGAAGAGACAAACAATTTTTGAATAATTCGAAATTACAAATTTTTCTTTTCATACAACGACTTTAATAAATCCGTGTAAAATTGTAGTTTTTATAGGGGTTTATAGGAATATTTATTGAAACAGGATTCAAAAGACTTTCGAAGCAGAAATGATCTGAAAATCTATGAAAACCCTGGATGCAAGAAGAATATAATTTTTAGCTCTCGAATATTCACAGTCTCATGAAATTTCGAATAATCTTAATGAATAAATGAGAAATTTGATTAAAATTTTTGTTATTCGCATGTTTAGGGTGACCAAATGAACAAAATAGTTGAAGTGTTGGGCATGCCTCCCAAGCACATACTGGACCAAGCGCACAAAGCGCGGAAGTACTTCGACAAAGTCCCAGCGGACGGCTCTTACGTGCTTAAAAAGCCGAAGGACGGAAAGAAGTATAAACCCCCGGGTACGAGGCGGTTACACGACATACTTGGTGTGGAGACAGGCGGTCCGGGTGGTAGAAGATTAAACGAGCTCGGTCACTCGGTGTCCGATTACCTCAAATTCAAGGATCTCATACTGAGAATGCTCGACTTTGATCCAAAAACGCGTATAACGCCGTACTACGCGTTGCAGCACAATTTCTTCAAGAGAACAGCCGACGAGGGGACCAACACCAATATCGCCGCTGCAAACAGTGCAAATACTAGTCCAGCGGTGGTGTCGATGAGCCAGGATAGCGGTTAGTCGAATAAATCACACTAATTTCAACTTTCTATCGAAGATATAGTTATTATCATTCGATAGATTTTCCAAAATTGCATTATCATCATTTAATCGTGGTCAGTTATGCTCGAACGAGCAATAAAACCAACAGAAATATATATTTTTTAAAAATACAACAATTTTACAAATAGGAACTTAAGTTATTTGTAATACTTTTCATATTTTTTATCATTTGTTTTATATTAAAACGTGTTTAATTACAAATTGTGTAAGCTGATTGCCAATTGTATATTCCGAACTCGCAAGAGAACGAACAACTTTTTTTTTCGTTTTCATGGAGTTGTTGACTTTTGGTGACGGTTTACGACGACATCGCGTCAGGATTTTGTGTTCGGCTTTCGCGCCTCTGTTCAAATATCGATGGTATCGTGAACGAAAAAACATAAATATGACTTACAGCCATCACTTGACGATTGGAATTACAGCACCGTTGTCTGTTGGCTTCCGTTTATTTCGGTTACTTTGGTTCTTGTTTCCAGTGAGAAAACGAGATTTTTATGTGTAAATCGTGTGTGTTTCTTTATTTTTCTGTTATTCGTATTTTTAACTTATTATTAAAAAGAAAAAAAAATCGATGTAAATGCTACTGTGAGAATTATAGGAAAAAAGGGCCACTGTAGCCGCGAGAGGAGATCCACGATTTAATGGATTCATCTGTTCAACGTCTTCGAGCGTTTTGATTTGTGCAGAAAGTAAGAATATCCGAGTGGGGCAAGATCCGGCGATGAAAACTAAACGATTCAGAATCAATGTAGATTTGAAGAAAACAAAAGTATACGAAATAGTAAAATATCTATGGATTACGTTAAATTCTTAAGATTTCTAATGAGTTGAAAGATTATCAAAAATACGAATAAACGAGACGAAGCTTTATTCGTTTGTCGGTTAGGGATCGTTAGTCAAAAAGGTGAAGAACGATAGTGCAGTGAATAATTTTTCTCATTTATTATTTTTATTATTTTTTTTTTTTTCATTAGTGTATACAAATATATTTGTTTCTAATTTTACAACGCTTACGTTATTCGCTTATTTTCTGCACAAAACTAAACAATACTTGTTGTTGCCCGTAGATATGATGGGGGGACAGTACGTGGCTCGATGACTGTCGTATCCGCGGGGCGGCGACGACCTGTCCTAGGCCCCAACCCTAATCTTACTTACTAACATAAGTAAGTTCTGTCTAACAAGCAATCCTAAAACGAGAAATGCGAAACTAACAATTTACCCTTAAAAATTTTACCCTCAATATCAAATTTTTGAAAAACCTCCGTGTTGTTCTTCTCCCTCCCTCCGGCCTCGGATGTAATGAGCGAAGCCTTGCTTGCTTGAACTAAAAACCAACCTCATCATTTTGTTTTTTTTTTTTGCGTTTTTTTTTCCTCTTAAAAATCCTTCCGAAAGAGCCATGGATTGAATTTTTACCGAGGCCCATGGCTCTGATGTAATTTGTTGATGCTCGTTTATGAAAGAACTGAGAAAAAAAGAAAGTAATCACGAAAACAACGAGAAAGAAAAAACGATGGTCACTGTGTTGCGCGGGAAGCTTTATCCGTAACACACGAAATACCTCGTCGAGCGATTTTTCAAACCTTCGATTATTATTAATTATAACGATCTTTATCGCGTTGCTGGTGGAACACGTTTTTTGTCCTTGGAAAATAATGTTTTACCTGTCAATATAATGAATTCTCGATTCTTGACTTTTATATCTGTTTTGCAAAGGACAGTGACGTCGATCATGATGATAAGTATTGAAATTGTACATAAAAAACGAGAATCACAAAACGCCTTCCAGCCCAGACAACGTCGTGCATCTATGTCAATAAATTATCATTTGTAGTGAGGTCATTTCATCGTTTTACGTTAATTTTTCTTCCTACAAAGCATGCTTATTCAACTATTTGCATCAGATTTAAACTTGAACGATGAAAGCGCACGATGGGAAATTATTGTTTTTGTAAAAAAAAAAAAAAAAAAAAAAAAGAAAAAAACGAACAAACATAGCACGTATAATATGGAAGAGAACATTTCGTAACAACATTTTGTTTCATTGATCTCCCATGTGCGAATTATTTACGAGATATCGTTGATAATTAGTCCAGAGAATGTTTTGTCGTCGAAATGAACCGAGAAAGCGAGAGCGAGAAAGGGTGTGCCATTTTTTTTTTTTTTTTATCACGAAATACTTAATCTTGTCGTAGTTTGTGTGTACGAATGTGTTCCTCTTTATGCGACTCGATTGTCTTTCTCTTTCGCATCGGTATTACTTCGTAAACGAGAAAATAAAACTCTCGAAAAACAAAACATGAAAAATTGTCATTTTTTTTTTTTTATTATTCACGTAAACATAAGAATAATATTTATCATTGAAAGTAATAAAATAGACGATGCAAATGATCATGTCGATTTTCATTCTCAATTCACTCTCTACCTTCGCATGCTAATATACTCGCTTCGATGTCCAATGTCTACTTTATTTATTCTTTCATCGAGTTCAGTTTGATCCATCGTAGTATAATTTTTGTCATTTTTACTGACCGAGAACATTTCTTCCGGTTGTCAAGAGAAAAAGCTACGAATTATGTAAATGACGGGAAAATTCATTGCTGAATAATTGTGTTGACAGAAATGTAATGGAAAAATTCACTTTATTATCCAAAGTACTAAAGGTTCGGTATCGATAGAAGTTTCAAGCACAAATGTCTCATGAAATAACTTGATTCGAGTCGTATAACAACGGGGAATAAATAGTTCGTTTAAACGTTGAAATTTTGAAAGAAATCGGTGAAACCTGGAAGAAGGAGGAGAGTGAGAGACAAGCAAATGCATTATTTCGAAAGCGAGAGGAGAAAGAGACTGAGAATTCGAGAGATAAAGAAAGAAAGATAGTATGGCGAAAGGTGGCCGCAGAGAGATAGCAATGGAGTTGAAAAAGTGCCTGCAAATAACCCCGTAGATCGTTAGAACTTTGTTTCTCCTTGCCCGAAGCCCCTCAACCTTATAGCGATGTTCCATTAAAATAATTAGCGGTTTTAGTGGGAATGACTTGCCGAGTAATACATACGTATATTTGAATATATGTGTATGTATGTGCTCGGAGTTTAGAGGTCGTTAAGTTGGAGTGGACAGGCCAATATTTATTAACGCAAGGCCTTTCGATTTCGCAGGACTGGTAACCATGTCAGGGCAAGGCAGCGGAGGCGGAAGTGGAGGCAGCGGGAGCGGTGGTGGTGGTGGGGTTGGCGGAAGTGGCGGTAGCGGAAGCGTCGTAGGTGGCAGCACAAGCACCAGCCTTATAATGCAATCAGCGAGTTTACCAGGTGGCTATCAACCGATGGATTGCGGGGAATCATCGCCTCGTCAATCGTCGTCGAACCGACGTGCCATTACGACCGTTTATCCCTCGTCATCATCGACAACCGGTGCTACAACTTCGGCCCCAACGTCCATACAAACGATGGACAATACTAACCTGATACCAAGCTCTCTTGGCTCTTACAACAGCCTTATTCTCCCTGGTATACCTCATTTACCTGCCATGATGACGTCACCGATGATACATCAGCAGCAAAATTTTTACAACTACGGGTATCCGAGCGGCGATACTCACGGCATGGTGAGGCAGCCGTCGTCCGTTTCGACGGGAAAGCAGCGAGATCCCGAGAGAGAGGACAGTCCGATGGTCGGCGTTTGCGTACAACAGAGCCCTGTCGCCATTCATTGAATACGAGCTACGCAACGAGAGTACGAAATCATTAGACCGATATCAACCGATCGTCAATCCCGGACTCGTGCTTCAGATATCGACTGACCGAGAGTTTTAATAACAAACTTAAAAGAATAAATAGATTAACGGCCGAGAGTAACGCGAAATAATAGATACGAATTACATGGAGAGAGAATATCGAGTTGCAGTTACGCGGCGAGCTTCGATCCGGAATATTTCATGAGCTTCGATCTCTGGATACAATATCGTCGAGTAACATACGCCTTACGAATCGGAGAGCGTGCTCTTCTATATCAGGAGGCAGATTTAATTGCGAGAATGAGAAAAACAAACAACAACAACAACAACAACAACAAATAAAAGAAACAATTTTTAGTGTTTACGAAAGAACTGCGAAAAAGTTACGCCAATAGCAATTTATCCAATTTATCCTCGTTATTCGAGGATCGAGGCACTCATGCACGCAATCACGGAGACCGAAATTGGGCGACGCTATCTCCACGAACGTTCGGATATAACGAAGAGAGAAGCTTTTTTTACCGCTGAATTATTCGGGGAACGGAAAAACCGAGATAGGATCCTGAGTGAGAGAGTGGCTCATTTTTTTTCGTCGACCATTTACTTTTCGAAGCAAACTCTGAGCTTGACGACGTTGCTAACGACGGAAGTAGGAAAGATAATTGAAAGAGAAAGAAAAAAACAAAGTGAAATATGAAAGAAGAAGAAAAAAAAGGAACATAAGCACATAAAATACATGATTAATGAGAGGAAGAAGCGACAGAATCGACCGTTCGTGTACGATTACTTTTTTTCTTTCAACCTTTATTTTTCATTTTCCTATGTTTTTTCGTTTCTTCAATTTTAACCAAGTTGACTTGCGCTGAGATGGGGCGCGAAGGATGATGGAAAAGGGTAAGAAAACGAGAACGGCGGACACGCTTTGGCAAACGTTTCGAGAGCACCGTCTGACGACGTAAAGGAAAAATATCTATGGCTATGTGCATATATATATATTACACGTATATATATATATATATAAATATATATATATACACAGAGAATATGTATAAATATACATATACATATAGATACGAGAATAAAAAAGAGATACAAATATTTAAAAATAAAACGGCCTAGTGAGGATGAACCCAGCTGGCCTCTCGGGTCCTGCCCGACATTCAAACGGACATTGCGAGCAAGTTTTTAAGTCGGTAAAAAGGGGGAAAAAAATAGATAAAAGAATCACGAAAAGAGTGTTTAAATTCACGACAATGAAGAATTTTCGGAAGAACGACGACGAGGGACGAAGTAAGATGGAAACAAACTTGGCATCCAAAACTGTGTGGCCTAGAGAGCAAAAAAAAGTGATAATTACTATTACTAATGCGTAAAAAAGAAGAAACAAAGAAGAGGCGAAAAAATAAACATGAATTAAAGAAATAATAAAGAAAAAAAAAAACAGAACAAAAAAAAACATAATGCGCGAGAGAGAAAGAGAGATAACGATGTAATCATGTACTCCGATAGAGTTTTATACACGATGTCACGAATGTAATGGTTTAGCGAGTAATGCAAGAGCGAAAGAGAGCGCGCGAGAGTCGTCGGTTTGAATGCTAGATATTTGTACAATACACTTAGGTGAATGATTAAGAGTGCAGCTTTAGGATTTAGCCTATAAGTATAAAAAGAAAAAAAAACAACAACAACAACAACAACAAACAACAACAAAAAGAATGTAAACTCGACTCTTTTTATTTACTTGAACGGGGGGGAAAAAACGAGACCGGGAAGGGAGAAATAACACGGTGATTGCCAAACGGGGCAACCGCCTTGCGCTAGCGTCAGTTTGTTGCTGAACAAGGACTTTAAACAAACCGGTATGTCTAGCGCGGCTTAACAATACATATTTATACATAAAGCATTAATAAGAAAGTTAAAGTATACATTTAAGGTTGATCAAGAATGGTATAATCATACGAAAACGAAAAAATGATAAAAAAACGTAATAACAAAAAAAAATCGGAAAAAAACATAAAGAACTAGGTACTTTATAATAAACAATACACGCGTTATCGCATACATATGTTTCCAACGCATTGTCATTGATTTTTGCCGTTTGTTCTTAACGACACCGCTTGTAATGCTACTTCCGCGAATGAGAAACGAGACGGGTTGAGAGAAAGACGAGTATTTAAAAACGAAATATATGCGCTGAATTTGTTATTTAATGAAACAACTAAACAAAGTCCGTTGAATCAAGAAATACGGTTATTGCGGGCGATATGTAATGTCACGTTTTTTACACGTTTTCGAAACAACGATGAGCATTGCTGAAAACTTCTTTTGATTCAATAACGTCGCCTTCTTTTATGTGGGGAAAAAAAATAAGTCTCCCGGTAATACTGATTGTCGATTTGTACTTTTGTAACGGGATTTTTCTGCATATTTGATCTCTCGAATTGAATTGAGCTCAAGAGAGTTTTGCTATTCCTCAGTTTTCAAGACGATTCGATATTTAGCCGACGAAAATATTGAAAATTTAATTGATTAAGAATCGAAGAATCATGTGGAGGCGTTGAAAGTAATGTTCGTCGAGTTGGATTTCAATAGAATCAATTTTTCCAGTCAGAGTTGCAGCTTAGTGAATGTTTTGTTTTTTTTTTTTTTTTTGGTTGTTTATTTATTTATTGGAAAACACTATGGAGAATGAGAAAAATTGCATGCAGCGAATTCAGTGGATTAAAAGACTTGCGACGTTTTTGTTGTCAACTAATCACTCACATTTTGCAACGCTATTCAATCGATTTTCAAAAAAACTACATCATAAAAAGAGTCTTGTCGATGATTCGAATACGTGAAAACGAGAATAAATGTTTGTAAACCGAGTTAATTTTACGAAAATATGAAAATAACCGTCATTTTTTTATCCTCAACGTGATATTGCGACTGCGACGATCCGTGTACGAAGTAATGCTTCCACAAAACAAGTACTGGGCGCCTTTTTTTTTTTATATAAAGGACACAGAAAACTTTGCATACGAACGAGGAAAAATGAAAGGAAGAAAATTGAAATCCTTGACGTAGTTCAATAGCTAAGTACACGATTCGACGAAACTTCCGGTTATTTTTCTTCATTGAAGAGATAAAAAGTGAAGAGACGAAATTTACTTTACGATTTTTCGAACTGACGCCGTTGATATCGTTCGATTATACATTGCCTTGTTCACGATCTTTCTTTATGTTTTTGGTGTTTTTTTTTCTTTTTTCTTTTTTTTTTTTTCTAGTACCTGATCGATAGGCGCTATCGCGATACCGAGATTTTTTCTCGTAGTCGAGCTAAAGAAGACAAGAAAATATGCCGAAGTGCTGTATGCGAGTATAAAAAAAAAAAAATGACAACAATTCAATTCGTAATCGTAACGAACGATTACTTCGACTTATTTTGTCTTTTCCTTATTATTTAGCCCTCGATTCTTTTTGATCGAGTCCAATTGGCACGATCGATGAATGGCAAAAGAGAAAAACAAAAATACCAATGTATCTATTGAGGGTGTTGTAGCACGGACTGACATACTAAGAACTAACGGTAATACCATGTAAATAAGCAAGTCACGCGCATAGTCCAATGCAGATAACAATGAAAAATGACAAAAATAAATAAATAAAAAAAAAAAAAAGAAAGAAAACCAATAAAAATACGAAATGAAATAAATAAAGGATTGAAACATTGAAGAAAAAATATTCGATCGCTCTCAGCACACATAACGTTCGAACACAGAAACCACTGAACTTCGTTCGCAATATCTTTTCTATGAAATCTTCGGAGTACGAAAAGAGATTGGCAGAGAGTTCGAATGAATATCGATGTTAACGAAATGGCGGCGTTCCTGGATCGCTCGAATTTCGACAAACGCGAAAAACACCAAAACTCAAAAAAAAAAAAAAAACAGTAAGTCACTATATCGAGATTTAGAATATTGCGCGGAGTCCAAAGTGTTTCGAGAACACGAAGTTATGATTAAACGAAGAAACAAATGAGACGAAAGAAGGAGAAAAGTTAAAATCATTCATCGCATCTGTAGTACATCGAAGAAAAAATAATAAGCAAAAACAAATAAACAAACCGTACAATGAATAACTTCATCTCGCACGCTCGCAACGGAAAAACGCGAATTTATTAGCCGCCCGTTACGTCGGCTCGTATACCGTGTTTTATTTTTCCGGTTAAACAGAAAAAAAAATTTTTTAAATAAAAAAAAAAAAAAAAAACAAAACAAAACAAAACAAAACCACATGAAAATGAAGAGAAAGAGAAAGAGTAACATGAATTAAAGAAGAATAATTTGTATATTTTTATACAAGTCGATAAAACTACGTCGATTATTATGATCTGCCGACACAAGTGATCGCAATGACACATAAAAATATCTTAGGGAATTCGTACGATCGCGCAATTATCATCAAGACATTCTCGTCATACCGTGCATTTATATTAATTTTCGAATATCCATTCAAAACAAATATATATATATATATAAATATATAAATCACATACACACATACACACAGATTTATAGCGGAAGAAAGAAGCAAAAACTAAACTGAATCACAACGTGCAATCAAATTCAATTTTTGCGTCACGGTGTATAAAGTTTTTCAGCAGCTCTTTATGATGTACTGAAAATGAAAAAAAAAAAAAAAAAAAAAACAAACAAACGAAAGACAAGACAAAAGATGGTCGATGCATTTGAAATTTTTTCCTTTATCAAAAGAACTCGCTAACGCCAACGTTCTCAAACAATTTCTGTCCTGAGATATTTGCCCGTCACGAAGTTTCGGCACGTGCTGTACATATTATTTTATTTAAAACTTCTAAATTCAACGGCAAAAATTAATAAACTTTATTTACGAAAAAAAAAAAAAAAAAAAAACGTCAAGGAAAATAAATAAATAATGATAATACAACAAAAAAGATATACAGAAAAAAAAAAACAACAACAATGAAAGAAATGTACTAGTGTGTATGATTTCGGAAGAATTTTTCGTCCGATTTATCAATTCTGTACCCAAAAATCTCTTGCGATACGATGCTTACGAGCGAGATGATTTTTCTTTCTCGCTTTAAAGCTTCGTTTGTCAAGTCACTGTTTGCTGTGCGATAATTATTTCCTACGAAAAACACTGAAGAAGGGCGCCAACTTTTCGACGACATGAAATGTTAGTGTCGCAGACTGAATAACAAAAGTAACTAAAATAAATTAAAAAAAAATAAAAAATAAAAAACAAAACAAAAACGTACTTTATAAAAATACCACCGGATAGCTAGAAATATCGAATTGTAAGTTTCATTGAAAATAGCCGAATTGCTGCCCTTCGCGAAATGTACAAGCGTGTAAACATAAATTCATCGATTTTTCGAGAATTACCTATATAATACGCGAAGCGAGGAGGAGAAAATAGTCTGTGAAATTTGGTGAATATGTGAAATTATTTATTTCTTTTGTTTCGTTCATTGACGATTTTTGGGTACGGAATAAATGTCTGTCAATACGTTGGAGCATTTCCTCTCGAGATAACGTTGATTAATCACGAATTTGAATGAATTGTTTACGTTCAGCTGAGCAATCTGATTTGCGGTGTATATTTTTTAGCGAATGCAGAAAATAATTTTGCATAAGTATACACACCGCTCCGTTACCAGCGTTGGTAATGAAGAAATTTTGAAAAAAAATTTAGATAATTGTTTTTTTTTTTTCTCCGGCCCGAACTAACGGTTCGGAAGAAGCTAAATCGAAACTATCAGGTTTGATATTTCATTGAATCGAAATTCAAGTTTCATTATACAATTTTCATGTGAACACTCGTTTGAACGAACAAGAAAAACAACAACAACAACAAATACAAATATTTCACTCGAATGAATAACTCGGCCTAGGAGACGTGATTTTCCGTAAAACATTTTTCTCAGTGTGAGGCTTCGAACTTCTCTCAACATGGAGACTTTCCTCCAACTATCCGAATAGCTGTCTCGTTTAAATGAAAAAATATCGAAAATAAAAAGCAGGGAATAAGATCAATGTTCAATTCGTAAATCTTCTTGAATTGATGCGAAATTAAACGTATGTTTCGATTGTTTAGTTTATATGGATTTGGTTCCTTGAAACGTTTCTATTGATTCCAACTATTTATTTATTTTTTTTCTTTTAATATTTTTTTTTTCGCAAATATTTTACCTACAATTGCGATTCAATAATTTTATTTATCCGATCAAGATTTTGACACTTGGGCATATCGGGGAAACTCTGTACGAGTTAAGCCATCATGAGAAATTATTCAACGAATTTTTTTCAAATCACCAATTATGAAAATGGTGATCGTACGAAAAAATGTCAAGTCCAAGAATGAATCGCATGAAATTTTATTCTTTTTTGATGTACGTCATTTCGTAACAATTTCAATAATCGAGAAAGAGAGAGAGAGAGAGAGACTCGCCACTTAAAAATTTGTTGCTAAATGAAATTGTATCTGAACCGATGAGACGAACGAGAAAAAATGAACATGTCAAATAATTGAAATGCTGGACGAGAGGCGTATGAAAAAGAATAACAAGACAAAGCCTTTTTTCTCTCATGAGCCTCTGATTCACTGAATGTACATATTTATTCACGATCCTTATTTAATTTTGTCGTCACCTCCCCGACTGCCCGAAAAATCCTTAAACTCTTTACATAATTGCGGAGATGAAATTGGGCTAAATTGGAACCTTCGTAACACGAGATGTTTCACGAAAAAAAAAAAAGAAAAAAAAATACGAAACGAAAACATAATAGAAAAGGATTTCTGTAGTTGCGATGAATTTCGATCGGAAAATATCCACGTGTTCGAGAGACTCAATTCTGTTCATTTCAGTTCTGAAACAACATCACTGTATCGTCGCTGAAAGTACGTTTTTTTTTCACACACTAGATAAACAGATAAAACAACAACAAAAATAAAAACAAAGAAAAAAAGAACAAACTTATATTTTACTGGTGTAAGAACTTTTCGAGTCAATCGATTGTTCGACTGGTGTTTCTGACGAGGTTTCCTGTAAATATGCTATCACTTTTCTCCGTAAAAATTGAAACTAGACCGTCTCTAAAAGCGAACGAAAAAAAAAAAATATATATATAAATGAATAAATAAAAGTCTCACGAAAAAATCTACAAACCGGTTGAAAATAGTGTGTCAAACATACGGAAGTGCGTTTTACAAAAAAAGAAAAAGAAAAGAAGGTAAACACGAAATAAAATGCGAGAATTCCCGTTCCCCCCTTGCTAGAAAAACGCTCGATAATGTATGATTTACTTCGAACGAAAAAAAAAAAAAAACAACAAGGAATAAACAAAAAGATACATAAACGAGAACAACAAGAAAAACCGTTTTACAAACGTGCAGCGGCCAGAGTGAAATAAAATAAGTTTCCTAACGTCATCTGTAAAACATTGTGTTCAGAAAAAATATATATATATATACTATAATACGACTGATATGTTCCGACCGGGGACTAGTATGCGGCGTTCGAGAATTAGTGAGAATGTGGAAGAATGAATTCAAAACAATTAAAAAGTAAAAACAAAGCAAGAGAGAGAGAGAGAGAGAACCAGCACCGTCTCGATTGTCGAATGCTCGCCACCGTGTTTAGGGCGCAAATTATAAAAGAATGAATGCCGTAACTGAATTAAGATGAAGAAGGAAAAACACAACCGACTTATTAACACGAAAAGACGTAAAACTCCATACAAGATGAAGATATAAAATTGTATCTAACCTGTATACATTGACATATTATTATTATGATTATGATTATTATTATGATTATTATTATTATATATAATATTGTAATTAAGAATTTGAAACGATATTACATAAGGTTAATAATAAACAAACGCATCTTCACCTTTTGTTGCATCGCTTTCTATCATGATGATTTATTCCTTTATGCTTCCTAAATTTTTTCTTTACGGATTATATGAGCTTCACACGAAACTTTACTCAACAATAGTTTTTCGATTTCCGTTTATGTCGATTCATTGTCTCCATATGAAATCCACCATATTGACAAAATTCTCTGACAGATTATAAGACGCATTGTTTACAAAAACGATTGGTTATTTGATTTGGTAGATAATTTTATAAGATTTTTGTCAGAAGGAACGCGCGCGCTCTATTGAACGTAAAAAGCGATGCAAGTGACACTCGTGGCGGAATCACGAACTTTGTGAGATGCTGGTTTTTCAGCATATCGAATTCTAGTGAAATTTCTTTCTTGTTCAATTTCGTATAGCCCGTAGCCACGGTCCCGCAGCACGCACAGCGAGCCTGCAATTCGGCCGCCATCTTTACGAAAACAAAATGTCTACTTTGCTGCGTGTGATAACGTGTCAATTAATACGTCTTTGATAATTAATAAGTGTCCTCGTTCAAAAGAACGAGTATTTTTATGGTGCTATCAACGTTTTCGTGGTGAATAACTCAATAAACATGAGTTTTTCGGTGAAAAAAACGGGTGGTAGGATGTGGCACGAAGCCAGGAAACAGGAGAAAAAGATTCGTGGAATGCTAGTGGATTATCGAAGGCGAGCCGAACGACGCAGAGATTATTATGAAAAAATTGTATGCTTTCGGATAAACACACTATTTTTCTATTTTTTAGGGTCATATACATTTTTTCCTGCAATGTGTTTATTTTTATGCACTTTATCGTCAATTTTGCATGGAAACAAATTTCGCCGGACCATTTCATCCAGTTTTTCCGTCAGAACGAAACCTCCAGAATGTCACGTTACGTTTAATTCAACTTTTATTCGCTCAGAAATCCGATCCTACGCAATTTCTTCAACTGCATGGAAGGCCATGTAAAATACACTTGGATCCGGTTATCGCAGCTGCAGGAGACAGCCCCGCTAATATGTAAGTCGAATCCCAACAATACTTGAAAACGAATATATTTTTTTCAAACAAATAAATCTATAATTTTTTTTTCGAAGTTTTTCTCGCACTTTCATCAGCAAAAAGTTCAAAATTAAACTTTAGTGTACTTGATTATGAGAGACGATAAAAAAGTTAGATTCCAAAAATTTGGTACTTGCCAATGAGCACTGAATTCTCAGAGATGCTTGGAAACTTTTTAATTATTGCTGCTTGCCATATTCTTGACACATTGAATGTTTGAAAACTGTGATTATTCGAAGTCAGTATTCTTCAAAATATTTATTGAACTGACCTAAGTCAATGCAACTACTCTGGTTGTTCTTATGTTGGTATTTTTGTGTTTTATTAAAATAAAAAACTAACAAATCATGGTAAAGCATTTTGACGCAAAGCTTTGAAGAGACTTACCCAAGAAATGTTTTGAAATCAGGATGCCATGGCAAGGGAATGATGACAATCTCATAGATCGTTTTGACGTCAGAGCGCATTTGGATTGGATTCCGGAAGCTCCGGATACAATAGACGTGGACATTGCTCTCACAAGCGAAGACCGACATATCAACTACGAGCGCTATCGAATAATAGTCCAAAATGAATTTCTCGGAGGTTGAAGAAACAGAATAAAACAAATTCAAGAAAATAGCAGTTATGAAGAATGCGGCGAATGATTTGATATTTATTCTAAATGTTATTTTTGTTTTCATTAGTAACGGAAGAAAAATTTCTCCATCAAATACATTTGGAAGAACAGTTTGGCTCCTCCACTAAACCAGATTCCATCAAGGATAAGAAAAAGTCTAGCAATAATGCTGCGATCGGATATAATTACGATACTGAAGAAGCTATACCAGAGCCTGTTAAACATGCGGAACAAAACACATCCGATGAAAAACCAGAGGATGAGGATAGCGACATTGATTTAGGTAAAATACAGACCAAATTCCGATTCTTACACAATATGTATCATATTCATGGAATACGAATTTCATTCATAATAAAGCAACGAGAAAGATGAAATCTTATCCTGAGAATGATTGAAAAAAATTTGAAATAAAACTATTCATTGATAAAAAAAAGTCGGATTACTCTGCAATCCAATAATGCGAAATTCAAGAGTATCCCATTGGTTGCTTAGTAATTACAATTTACTAGCATAGCTTGCGACAATTTCATTATCGATAATGAATAATTTATGGTTAATGAATTTTTATCACATGCTCTAACAATAGCAAAATTCAGAAGAAAATGAATTTTGTTCAGGTTCGTTTTTACAATTCCTTATTTTTTTATCTTTGATATTCCAGATATTTGTGTAGACGTTTCGCAAATAGAACCATCCCAAGCTCACGAAATGAACCAAGTTGCTCAAAAATACGGCCTCCTCGGTGCCGATTACTTTAGTTTTTTGACCCAAGATTTCGAGGAAGCTGAGACGTTGAGGCAAGCTCGAAAACAAGAGGAAGAAAAAGCGATGTATTCAGGCAGAAGATCGCGACGGGAACGGCGAGCTTTTCGCGAGAAAAAAATGATTGGACGAGTCATGAGTCCACCAAGGTAAAATAGAACAATTAACCATTGAAAAGCAAATAAAAAGTCAATAAAATTCCGCAATCGCAGTCCCGAGTTTGTTCGAGTTTTTTAATTTCTGTATTTTTTCTCTCTTTCGTAGTTACGCAGCGCGCGAAAGCCCCGAGTACAATCCTTATAGAAAATCTTCCTCAAAATCTCGTTCCCGATCGACGTCTCCTGTAAACACCGGACAAATAACGTACATCACAAGTTTCGGTGGCGAGGAAGAAGCTCATGGAAGTTCCTCGCATGTTACATCCTCGAGCTCGAAGAGAGTCAATTATTCCCATTTGAGAAGAAAAAGATCGAATAGTCCGTTGTTCAGTGATCGAACGTCCGGTCGAAGAATTTCCAAATCACGCTCGAGAAGTTGCTCGCGTTCGATCACGAGAAACAGATCGTACCGATCGCGCGACAGGAGACGAAGTCTGTCACGAAATCGGTGAGTTCTTAATTACAATTCCAAACGTCGAATATCCTACAATATTTGTACGTTGAAGCCTCTCAAAATGTTGATGATTTGACGAAAATTATTTTTTGAGAACGAAATTATTTCTTTGATAATCAACCGGTCATAGACTAATTTTGTTAAGTTTCGTAAAATCTAAATTGCGTCGAATAATCTTTGTATAAATTTGATCAACGATCGAACCAGAAAATGTATTGATTTCGTAATTGAAAGAAATTTTACAAAACTCCGAGATGAAATGAGGTTTTTTCTTCGTACAGAGGAAGAAGGCCTCGTTCGCGACCTCGTAAACGCGGTAGAACGAGATCACGAAGTCGAACTCGTCGTTCGCGGAGTCGTCAAAGAGTGACGTCCCGTTGCAGGAGTCCCACGAGGTCACGATCCCCGCGTTCAATATCTCGTTCAAGGTCGAGGTCCCGTTCGCGCTTTCGACGTTCCAGGACAAGTTCGTCAAGTAGTTACTCGCGATCGCCAACGCGTTCGAGATCGAGATCTCGCAACAGAAGTCCATCGCGCGATAGTTTTCGAAGGACGCGTTATTCCCCGTCGAAATCGCGATCAAGATCTCGTTCGAGGTCAAAGTCGCGAACGAAATCGAGATCGAGGTCGAAGAGTCGTGGAAGTGGGAGAAGATCGAAGAGCACGGAAAACAAGACTCCTGCTTTGCCAAGGTAAAAAGAAACTTCTGAAAACTCATTCGTATAGGTCAACATTTTGTTCGGAAACTATGGAAAAATTTCGGGAAATTAGAGAGTCGTTTCCACAATTTTACAACGAATGAACATATTTTTGAATGAATTTGAAAAAAAAACGTTGTTGGAACTGATTTGGTACTCGATTAAGGCGTAACTTACCATTGAAACAAGCACGGAAAAAATATAAAATAATTTTCCGTGCAATATTAATAAAAAATAAATAAAACTGCCAAATTTATGTTTAGATGGGTTGAAAAATATTATTCTTTATAATTTGTATAAAATTATTATTTTTTTCCATACAAAGATATTACGGTCGTCGTGGAAAGTCTTCGAGTCTTGAGCTGGAATTGTCCGACAACGAAGAGAAAAATGTCCACAATGGACCCAAAGTACCGACCATTAGCACAAGCGTGTAAGTTTCATGGATCAAAAATGTCATTATCGAGTTGGTCGGTATCTGAATTAATATGGTTATTTTTGTTCACAGGAACAAGCCAAAAGCAGGGTTAAGTACAAATTCTGGTGGCGGACACAAAGTCAGTAAGAACCATAACGCTTTTTTAGTCACTTAACGCACAGAGCAATATGAAATAAAAAAGAAAAAGAATTGTTTTTAACTACTTATTTATCGCGTTGGTCCTCCCGATTATCGTCGAATCGTCAACAATCTTTATTATTCGTCTAACGAGACATTTTTATTAAAAAATATTCACGCGAGAGCCAAAAAAATCGACGATGCAAAGTTGCCGAAGTATTTGTAAAACGATTTTTGAAAAAAATTCGTTTTCATCAAGGTTTCTTTGAGATATCGATAAAACGAGCTCGCGTGACACAAAACTATCTTTGGCTCAGTAAATTTCACGTTTCATTTGGCGCTTTTAGAATATCACTTTTTGATGGCTTTATAATAATACGAAAAAATGTTCTCGATATTTTCGCTCTTCGGGTCATGTGTCTTTAAGAGTTATATTTTTCAGTCGACCAAAATTACACCCCAGGAGCGGCTTAAAAAGAAAATGCAGGTCCTACTGAATCGACAATGTGAGTAAATTACAAATTCATCATATTTCGTTCGTCCCTTAACATTTTTCATTCGTTGTTTATTCTCAAACCTTGCTTCGATTTCCAGACAAAGCTGACAAGAAAGCCGAGCAGTTGCGAATAGAAAAAATGGAACAGCAAAGACAGGATCGTGAGGACGAAATACGAGAAATGTCGTTGAAATTGCGGCGCAAGTGAGTTTCATTATTTATTCTATCATTCTCTATCAATCGTGCTATTACAAAGAAAAATGTTCTGGGTTCAATATATTTCTTGTCAAAGATTCCGCAGTCACACGCGTTTCTGATCTCGATTATTTCAAAATTTCACGTTCTTATCGACGTCTCAAAATGTTTTTATTGATTTTTCTCACAAAATTCAAACTATAAAGGAAGAGATGACAAAATTACTGAAAGAATCGAGCGATATAGCAGTAGAAAATCAAAGTGAGTCTCAGGAGACTTCAACAAAATACTCTTTCATAAAAATTGTCTTGAAAATGCTAAAATCTCGACTCACTGGGGAAAAATCTCGTATTTTTTGTGTTTTTAATTCTATGCGAGAAATCTGTCAACAAATACTTAACTATTCAAAATTGTAATTGTTCAGACAACGGGAAAGACGACACCGATACGAAGGGCACAGTTCCGATTCCCGATCGTCAGTGTCACGATCACCGAGTCCAGCTCGAAGTCCTCGTCACGTTGTTCGTCGGGATCGACGAGATCGAGACAACCGTGATTTCGATATGGAAAACGAGAGAGATAGAGAACGCGACAGACGCGAAGATCGGGAAAAAAGTCGACAGGAGTCGCGGCGACGTTACAGAGAAACTCCGCCTCGTTCGTTGAGTCCACGAAGCAGCAGGTGATTTTTACAACACTTTTGCAAAATTGTCACATCGAACAAAACAGGACTAAATCTTTTCTTCACGCGGGTCTCCCTCAATATTTGTCATTTTATTCTCACAGGTGCCTCGTTGACTATTGAGAAACAAGATATATGCATTCAATCAAGAAACAATGTTAATGTCTAGATGTTATTAATCTTCCACTTTACGAATCTTCCTTCAATTGTTATTGGCGCTTTTATAAATTATCACTTAAATTCTGCGCCGATTGTTCTACCGGTAAAACGGCAATCCCACTCCCCCCTTCTATCTGATGGCACAAATATTACATATACTGTAGACTTTTGTTCAATAAACGAAATAATGTTCAATTATGCTGTTAACAATATTTCCGCATAATTATTTTTCAAACCCCTGAATTTACTACTCAAAACGAATGAAGAATCACTTGTTCGATATCGAATTTTTGTCCCATTTTTGAATGACGGTATCGTTGCGAAAGAACGTCGTGAATTTTTGCTTTAACCCTTTGAAGCATAGTGACATACTGGTATGTCACCTACTTTAACTCTGTTATCCTTCAATCTTCAATGGATTGAAGGAAAACAGAGTTAAAGTAGGTGACATACCAGTATGTCACTATGCTTCAAAGGGTTAAAGGAATGCTAAAAATCTGTTTCCTATTATTAGAAACGCTAAGAATTTGGTTTCTATGATTCGATCAAATGTCTTCAATTGTTTTGAGTAATTAGTAATTATTTTGTTCTTTCGACTCAATTTCAATATGTTAAGGATGTGTTTTAACAAAGAAATTACGTAAATTTTCAGTTATAAATCACGGAAATCGTAAGAGAAGAAGTAAAGCATTTAGCAAAAATCGAAAAAAGCTGGAAAATCGTTAAAATAATTCAACACATCATCCTTTGCGTGGATCGTCTTGCAGCCTCCGACCGTTTATTTAAGAAACACACAGCTAGTGACATTTCGTCCTTGAAATATATATATCCGAAATGTTTTGTTGTCCGTGGAAAACCGATTATTTCCTTTATTAATCGTCGAAATGATTGTCAACTTTCCTTATTCACCGTAACTCATTACGACCGATTACTCTCGTCGAAGTTTTCCATCGGTCAACAAAATCTGGTACATCAACATGTACATGGTGAAAAATATGTTAAAGGTGTAAAAGAAGAGCCTGCGAATCGTGATAATGTCACGTTATAGTTATGAAAGTAAAATTCACAATGATAAAACAATAATCGCCGCAATTATTTCTCGTTTATTCCTTCTTCAGCGCTGATAAACGCGGATTTGATTTTCTTGCAGATACAAAGATTTTATCATCTTGTAATTCCGAATCACCCGTTAGAAAAAGAAAAAAAAAATGTTTGCGCATTACGTGGAAACACGAATGACAATGATGCATTAGTGGATTTGCGTGTATGGTTTCGATATTCGCGTATAAAAGGATGCAGTTTTGTTCGCTGCTCGATAGTCTTTCCGAGATAACTTAACGTTCAACATGAAAATCATTTCGATTCTCGCTATTTTCTTATTTGCTCTATTCGAGCTTTGCTGCGGTCAAGGTAAACTCGCATCGTTTTTTGTTTTGCTAAATTCAATATTGATTCAAATAACGTCTCGAACACTCATGTGAACATTCACATGTGCGTGTCTGAGCTCACACCATTTTGATCTCTCATTCCTCATTGTATTCGATAATTCAGAGACTTGTCCTCGAACTCAGATAACAAACTTTTGCAAAATATTCAAATATCCTACGCCTTTCAATAAGCTGCAAACTTATTCAATTTTTTGTAAAATTGTAAAAAACTATTGTTAATATTTCGATCGAATCATGAGAAAAACTGATTTGTTTTTTTTTTTTCTTTTGCGAAAATTCATCGGATGTCTGATCAATCGATCAATGAGAAAAGTGCAAATTTTTCGTAATGAATAATCGCTGGTCAAAGTTATGAAAAAAATGTTTGATCGTAAGAGTTCGAGAGGAAATTGAAATGGCGTAAAACTCTCAAGTACAACCATGTTTTTTTTTTTTATTGATAAGGGTATGGAAGAGGTGGATATGGTGGATATGGTGGATATGGTAACATGCGCGGAGGTGGACGAAGAGGTAACTACGGCAGAGGCAATGGTGGCTATGGCGGCTATGGAGGTTATGGAGGTGGAAGAGGCAATAATCTCGGAATGGGTGGATACGGCTACGGTGGACCACCAAGTATGGCCCATTTTTTTCCCTATCCTTATACTTTTACTGAAATTCATTTTTTACTCAAATTGTTTCTCGTGCTTTTCGTGTTAGCATTGTACGTTTCCGATTATTGAGGTAGCAAGTAAATTTTTTGTTCTGACTGAAGATTTGTTTTCTTTCAATTTCTAGTCTCTTATTGATCGAAATTTCTTTATCTAGAAGTAATTTCCGACCGTTCCATAGGCTTGAATTTTGCGAAAATTATAATATGAGTTTTAATTGAATGACGAAAGAATGTTTGAAATATTTCTGCAGACGAGCATCTCATTCGTGTGCATGAGTCGTTTTTGTTCGATTATTGGACCAAGATGCAGACTTATCAATTAAAAATATCGATACTCGGGGTAAAATCTGTCGGTTCGTTGCGCAAAAAAAATAAATTCGGAAACGCTTGCAAGTGATTAAAACAAAGTCACAAGACGTTGAAATTCTTTGTCTATTTTGGAATAAACATTATTATGTCTGTATAAAAAAAAATTATCGAATTTCGATCAGTTATTCTTTATTACTTTTTAACAAAAAGCACTTTTTTCATTGTTTGATAAATGTCATGTGTGATAATACTGATTTTGATTTACAGTGATCCTTTACTAAGAAGAAACCGCCAGTGGCAGGAATGATGAAGCTGTCAACACGTTTTCGAGTAATCGAACGAATGGATCGACACATTAATTATTAACCTCCCGAAGATGATTAATGAGAAATCAAAACGCATATTGTTAACAATGTAAATGATGTAGTTTTGTTGGAAAAAAATATACAAGCGATAGACGAGCACCGAACTGTTTTTATCACCTCTCCAATAAAATGTGTTAATTTATTTTTGGAAACTCCAGCGAAATATGCAAACATGAAATGTAAAAGTAGGAGATAGACGTGTCTAAACAATTCGACCGTGGAACTGTCCGATATCTTGTGCAATGAACGCAATGAACAAAGGAAAGACCAAAAGTTGACAAAATATCGAAAGTCAAAAAAAAAAATTAATCCAGCAAATGCTTTTAGATGAAATTTATTCTTTATGGGAGCTAATTCTCAACTCGTTGGGAAATATGTCTCGTAATTTTTGTGTTTCCATTCCCGCACAAGAAATTTTGACTGGAATATTTGAATGCACGAAATTATATTTTTTTGGTCACGATTCCCCACGTTTGTTTCTTGAACACCGAGTACAGTTCGAAGTCCTTGTCACGTTCTTTGTCGGTATTGACGAAATCGAGACAACCGTGATTTCGATATGGACTTGGAGAGAGAAAGAGAACTCGACAGACCCGAAGTGGGGACAACAATCGACACAAGACGCGACGACGTTACAGAAAAACTAACGCCTCGTTCGTTGAATCCACGACGCATCCAATGATTTCCACAACACGATTGTCAAATCTAAAAAAAAAAATCAGGACTGAATCTTTTTCCACGTGGAAAAAAGAAGCTGAAAATCTAGTTTACGATTCTTTTTTCGTTATTTTACTAGGTCGGAGAGGTATCAGAGAAATTACGTAGATTTTTAGTTATAAATTATGTCAATCGGAAGAGCAGTACTAAAACATTTAGCAAATGTCGAAAAGAGACTGGGGAATCACTAAAACGATTCAGCAAATCATCTTTCGCGCGTGGATGCAGCCTCCGACCGTTTATTTAAGAAACACGTGCACAGCTGTGAAACTTCGTCCTTGAAAAATATATATTCGAGTTCCTTCGTTATCCGTAGAAAACCGATTATTTCTTTTATTAATCGTCGACATAATTGTCAACTTCCATTCTCCGTCGTAACTCATTACAATCGATTATTTTTGTCGAAGTTTTCCATCGGTATAGGTAAACAAAATCTGATATATCGATACTTACATGGTGCATAATATGTTAAGATGTAAAAAGGGTTTCCGAGTTATGACAACTTACGTTATGGTTATGCAAGAAAAATTTCCAAGGGAACAACAAAAATCACTGTAATTATTCTTGATTATTCATTTTTTCGAGCTGACAAACGCGGATTCGATTTCCTTAGAGAATATTCAAAGATTTTATCTCCATCCAATATCGAATCACCCGTTATAAAGAAGAAGTTTATTACGTGGAAAAACGAATGATAATGATGATTAGTCGATTTGCTTGTATGGTTCGACAGTCGCATATAAAAGGATGCATTTTTGTTCACTGTTCAATAGTCTTCCTGGGTGTATTCAACGTTCAACATGAAAATCCTTCCAATTCTCGTTATTTTATTGTTTGCTTTATTCGACTTTTGCTGCGGTCAAGGTAAGCTTGCATTATATTTTATTTTGACGAATTCGATATTGGTTCAAGAAACACCTCGAATCACAAATTACTTAAACTTTTGCAATTTGTTTTTGTGACGAAAAAAAAAAAAAATCATGATTGTCTGTACGTGTACAGCGACCAAACTGATTGGAGCAAAGTATTTCGCGATCAATATTTTTCAACATTTAGTTTTTTCTTATTGAAAATTATATGGAAATAAAAAAATCAAATATTAATGACGATCTCACCAAATACGTCAGTAGAATTTTTTTTAAAATGATAACTGAAATCCGGTAAAACCCACCTTAAATTCCGAAAAAAAGAAAAATAACACGAAAGTGTATCATGATTATGAATAATTTGACTAATTCTAGGAATTATGATCCAACGTAAAAATTCCGACTTTTAATATTAGTATTCAATACTAAGGCTAATAAAAAGCTGATTTACTTACGTTTGAAAAACCTCGGTATGTTTTGGATCAATGAAGAGAATGCAAATTTTGTTATGATCATTTTATTGGTTCGTATGTCACATGATTCGTTGTCGTAAAGTAAAACGAAAACATCTTTCGATCGATCGGGAGATTTTATGAAGAATTCGAAACGACTGAACATTCAAGATCAACGATGTTTTTAAACTCCTGACTAAAGACGTTAAGCGTTTCCCTGCGATCAGCTGATGGGGGTTATTTTTTTGTCACCGCTTTTATACTGACACAGAGTACGGGAGAGGTGCATATGGCAACAATCGCAGAGGAGGAGGTGAACAAAGAGATAATTACGGCGGCAGAGGCAACGAAGGCTATGGGAATAACTATGGAAACGATATGCTGATCGGACCAGGAAACGGTAGAGGTTATGGAGGCTATGGAAACGATGGTCTGATCGGACCGGGAAACGGCGGAGACGATGGTTATAGAAATTATGGAAACGATGGTCTGATCGGACCGGGAAACGGCGGAGACGGACGTAACAGAGACTATGGAAACGATGGGCCGCCGATTGGACCGGGAAACGGCCGCAGACCCGGCTATGGTAGTAAAAATGCATTTTTCAAATTAGCCAAGCAAATTGAGTTATCTTCTTCCGATTAAAAATATTTTTTCCGCGAAATTGTACTTTTTTTTTTGTCGCACGATGGTAATTTTTTGGTTATTGAAATATCGGCTAAATGTTTATTCTCGACTTTGATCAAAAAGCGACGCTTGAATAAATAAAAAAAAACATAGTATGCGCAATGAATTGTGTATAGAAAATTTAAGGCGGATGATTGGTTGACCGGAATAGTTTAGGAAACGCTCGCTAGCAGCGATGAAATCAAGGTTACGAGTACATTGACACTTACTGCGTCTGATTCGTAACAACTCTTGAAAAGACGTAAATATTACGTCTCTCCTCAAAATGAACCGTCGATGTTTTTATTGGCGTTTGAAAAATCTCAAATAAAAAATAGTGATTCCGATGATAACAGCTGTGATGACTATATATTGATTAATAATTCTGATTCGCAGTGATTCTCTACTAAAAAAATCTTCAGCCCCAGGAAAAATGAAGCTGTCAACACGTTTTCGTGTAGTCGAATGAGTGGATCGATACGTTAATTATTAACGTCTACAAGATAATTATTGTGAATTTGAAACAAACTTTGTTAACCATGTAAATATAATATTTTTTGTTGAAGAAAAAATACACGCGACAGACGAGCACCGAATTGTTCCATTGTATTTTATTTAACCTCTAAAATGAAGTGTGTTGATTTATTTTTGGAAACTTCAACAAAATGCTAGATGGATGTAAGGCGTAGGAGATACATATATGTGCTCATATAGTTCGACCCTGAAATAGTTCGATGTGTCATACGTAATTACACAGTAAAAGCAAAGGAAATCCCAAAAGTTTAGCTCGGAACTTCGACAATGCTCGAGGTTCACAAGCGTGACAAAGACGAAAAATTCTTAACATTGAGTTACGAATGGATCGTGAAATGTTGACTGAGAGCCAACTGGAAATCACGAAGGTCTTCGGAAGATCATTCGCATCTATGACGCATCCGATCGTTCTCAGAATATTGTGGCTCTTGTGGACCCCCTAAAAACCGGTTCGATAATCTATTTGATTCCAAGAAGCATGATCTATATATTTTCAGCATTTGTTTACACGAAAAAAAAATAACAGTTTCTTGATGATCTACGAACAAAAAAATTTTTAACCAATAACTCGATTACTTTTAATTACGATTTCCTATTTAAGATTTTAAGAATTATTCGATTATGTGATTTTAAATAATTGATAGATCGGCCAGTTATTTGAACATTTTATTACCAGCGTTAAAATCTTTTTATTACGAGCTATTCTGAATATTTATTTTCAAAAATATCAAATTCGTAACGAAGTTCAATAAAAAAAAAAAAATTTCCAATGATTACCGCTCTTCGAATAAAATTATTGCAGTGTAGAGGGCAATCGTGGTGAATTGGCAATGAGAAATCGTGCGCGCTGATTGGTGGGCCCGGAATTAAATTATATAGCTTTTATTCGCCACTTAGGAAACTCGGAGATTTTACGAAACTTGAAATATTTGATAAGATTTCTTAATGACACTTTCAATCAAATTTTAGAATTTTTTTTTTTTGATTGCTTCGTTAATTCTTACACATTTTAATTTGACTTTTTGTATCATAAAGCGCAAAATTATCAACGATCTCGTATGCAGGACGTAATGAATTATTGCAGTGCAATTTTGGGTGACTTAATCGTCGTTGGGTCGTCGATTCCGCTGAGATAATAGCAGATGAACTTGACAATTTCCGTTCAGTTTTGTTCGATGACAAGGAGAACCTTTTACTCGCTTCTAGGTAAAGCTCGAATAATTTAAACGACCGTCAAAATTCTCCCACGAGGGATTTCCGCGAACAGTGAAGCGCGATCGACGGGTTCTCTGAGAGAAAGAGAAAGGGAATGAGTGACGTAGTATTAAAATTTACTTCGGAAACTCCGAGCGAAGGGATCGCGCTCGAAGACTGTGTCCATGCGTGAAATTTTGGCGCGAGAATGTTTTGGGAGATTCTTCATGTCCCCGGATTTATTCGCTTTCGAGCATAAAACTGGGGGACTCTGGTAAGTCCGAACCAGTCACAAGCTCACGATCGTGCAGTGAACGATCGTAAGAAATCGGTATTTTGACAGTACGTCGGGGTTACGAAGACCGTTCTATTTTTTGACAAGTGTGTTTCAACGTTCTTCTTCTAGTGTTGTTTTGAAGGAATAGAAAACCATAAAATTACGATGCTGAAATACGGGGCCTCTGTTTTGTTTGTCACCTTAGCTGGTAAATCAATTTTATCAATATTTTTATTCATTCAGTTGATTTAACTAATTTTCGTAAACGAATAAACTAACATTTTTATTGAATTGAATTTTTTTCATCAGAATGAAAATCCATTAACTTCGCGTAACAAATTGACAATCGGATCATTTGTCGGACGAAGTAATTGGATAAAATTTTTTTCCTGATTCAAATCTCACGTTTCGAGAAGCTTTCATGATTTTTAAATCGGAAAACCATGCTAAATCGACTACGGTCACCATGGAAAATCTAAGTGTCAAAAAAAAAATTTTCAATCGTACTGAACACAATTTTACCAAAATAATTATCAAAATGAATGAAATTGAATGTAATCATTCGGGTACAGATGATTTACTCGTCCGTGTGTTAAATCCGATTTAAAAAATATCGATTTTTCATGGGAACCTCATTTCCCTGAAACTTCATCCATCATTCGAGCGATTAACGTCTTTTCATAATTTATTTTTGATCTTTTTTCAAGTCGTCGGCGTAAATAGTTTTACTTTCCCTGATGACTCTGCTTCAAGGACGTGGGGTGGTCGAGGATACGACGAAGATGATTATGAAGATTCAGGATCATATGGTAATTTAATTCGGCACGTAAATCCAGCAATTTATCGATAATTCGATTATTCAGTATTTCAACTGAGTTTTGTACTATTTCTTTCTTCGAATTTTCCAAAAAGTGCTCATTTTTTTTGATACATTATTACAAGAATTAATATCGAACGAATACTTTCTTTTTTCAATAATCGACACTCATAAAAATACGAAAATTTTGGAAAATAAAAATATTTCAAAGGCGACGACAGAATCTTATCGGAAATGTACATTTTTTTCCTTCTTCAAATTGTTTTCACTTTAGTATCGTTAAAAATCAATTCAAGTTATTTATTCGATGACCTGGACGTCAAATTGACTTTTTAGACACGATCCAAGTAATGAATTAATGCGGTCGATATTACAGGACATCACCCAACCCATTTTGATCATGGTCACAATTATGGACATAACGAAAACGATTATGGCAACGTCGCTGACTACGGAGCAGGGTAAGTGATTTTCCTACTTCATTTTCTTCCAATCTGCTAAATTAGTAGCTGTCGTTCGTTCACCATTTTAGTAGAGAATCAAAAAGTAATTAGAAAAACGTTAAATCGATTTTGTTCCGATTTTTTTTCGTCCTCAAGTATAAAAGTGCGCTTTACAGTTAAATTTCGAAGTTCCCTATTCACATTTTCAACATCGATATTTTTTCTGACTTTCGACTCGTGTGTCATCTTTATTTTTGTCAAATTTAAAATCTTTCGAACACGTGCTCCAGAATAATCAAAATTTATGAAATAATTGAATAAACAGCTGTATTCGTCAATCCGAAAAATTAATTTCATTCGTTATTGAGCCCAGACCTTTGCAGTATATTTTTTCAAACGTAAATCCTACAAAGCGGTGTCATTAACGAACCCAGCAAGAACATACTCCCCCCATGCGGTAACAAGATTCAATTGTACACTATTCTCTTCGTTTTTTGATGACGAAAAGAATCGTCCATGATAATGGCACACTCGGTGAATATTTTAAAAAGAAAACTTTATGAAACGAAAAAAGTTTCTAACAGATGCGAAAAAGCAGTTTTCGTGCCATTTTAAGGAGATAGGCTACACACAACAATGTTGCCATGTTAAAAGCATAGGAAAATGCGAAATGATTAGAATTTAATGAAATTTTGTGAGCATATTCTTTTGGATTAAATATGAATATACAAATTTTTTAAGATTTTTCTTCTACATAGTTTTCGAGTAATTTAACACTAGAGTTTACATCCGTAAGCATAGGATTCTTATATATATAGGTATATCTTTTGCATATTGTAAACTCCAATTATTCGACAACTATGTGGACAAAAAATTTGAAAAAATTTGTGTCATTGCATTTGATGCTAAAGAATGTTATCACTAAATTTTATTAAATTCTTATCATATTGTCGTATGTAGCCACCCTCCTTAAGATCGTTTACGGCCCCATTGTAAAGGCCAATCTACTTTATTGATTGAAAAAAGGAAAAAAAGTGAAAGCTCAAAGCATGAAAATCGTTATTACCGAACAGATATGGTAACCATGGATATGGCTATGGGGATCGAGATCGGCGTCCGAGCTACGGCGGTGTAATTGGTCAGAGTCAGGCAAACGCCCATGCTCAATCGTCAGGACACGGTGATTCCGCGGCTAATTCTGAAAGTGGCTCGCAATATTTCAACGATTTTTCACAGAGCTATGGACACCCTGGATCTCAAGGCTACCCTGTTCCGCCCGCTTCATATCCTTATGATGCAGGCGATAATTTGGGAGGTTCGAGTGCCTCGAGCGCGGCCTCGGCGAGTTCCGGCGTAGGTCATGGATTCGGAGGTGCGAGCGCTTCGGCAGCATCAGCTTCTTCGTCCTCTTCTTTCGGTGGATTTGGCAACAGACCGAGTCGACCTTGGTTCCTCAGAAGCAGAGTATCCGATGACGATTCTGACAGCGGTGAACACGACGATTCTTCAGACACGCACGATGACGGAATCGCTTCTGACGATGAATAAAAATTATTTCTGAAATCGGAACAACAATTAGATATCATCCGATCGAAATCATACACAAATCGCTGTTTTTATTTTTTATCTACATAAAAATGGATTTTGATGAAAAGATTTCATAGTCAATAACGAATCTATTACTGGGCCCATTAACGGAAAAGCCACAAATCCGATTCAATGACGTGAAAACAAAGACAATGATTTTGGATTGAGATAATATATCAACAGATTCTATCGAACCAACATAATTCACAAATAATCATTTTTTAATGTAAATAAAAATAATTATATATGCAATAAGATGCGTGTTGTGTTTTTATATTTGCTTCTGGAATTAATACGAAAATCAATAAATACATTCGTACGAAATAATGGACAAATAATTATTTTTTATTCAAAATGAAAAAAAAAAAAAAAAATATGATGGAAGAGAAAAGTGTGAAGGAAGATTCAATAAGACAATTGAAAAATTTTCTACTGGGCTATAAAATTGATTAAAATTTTTATTTTCATCGTTGTGATGATTGACATAAAAAATTATGTCACAGTGGAGTAAACCGTATATTCCGTTACAATTATTCTTTAGATGTATAAATAACAAATTCGTCGAAAAAATTCATTTGCGGAAAACTTATTGTGACTTTGATCAAACGTCACAATTCCACTCGACCAAAATGTCTGTGAGACTTGCTCATTGTCCAATCTATTTGGATGACTGTTTGCTTCATGGAAAAAAAAAGAAAAAAAAAACAGAGAACAAAACAATTATAACTTAACAGAACAATTATCGTACAATTCCTAAGTCAACGTTCGATGTTTACGTTAATTTGTGAACTTCGCGAAAGAGTTCTACTTTGTTTTGTCAACCTCTTTTCATCGTCGTTGTCTTAAATTTTATTTCGATTGTATGACAATCGAAAAAAAAAGCTGCCGGTTATAAAAACGGAGCGGGGTTTTTCGTTTGAGCTCGGGCAATTCTTCGATACATCGAATTTCATACACTCATTAACGCCCCGCTCACGAAAAAATATAAAACTAATTTTCAATTATCTTCATTATATGTATATTTATGTAAATATATATTTATGTGTATAATTTTATCAATAAAATAAAAATTATGACAATAATAAACGAACATCATTGATGAAAGCGTCTAACAAAATACTTGAACTTTCATCGAGATTTTAGACGTAAAAATTCGACTTTGTTATGCACATTTTTATGCAGGTATCAAATAACGTAAAAAATTCAAAAGATCTACTTCATTCATTCGTCCTTTCGACGTCGATGAAAAGTGCGCAAAAATCATACGAAAATATTTTCAATTTTCTTATAAAAAATTCGAATCTTTTGTTGAGATTTCAAATATTTTTAGTAATATTCAATTATCAAAAGAATTCTAAGTCGTCGAATTTCAGTTTTCACTTATAAACGTTTGAGTTTGTTTCTCCGAATTTTCAATTACATCAAAAACTAAAAAACAGACTATCTCGTGTATAAATTTGTAAAAATTGAATACAATCTCGAATCCGTTTGACAGATTACACACAAAAGTCTTCTCTAAGTCTTTTCTAAGTATGAATATGAATCCTTCTGCCAGTCTTGAATGAGAGTGTGTATTTGATCGCGAAAAAAGAAGAAATTTGCAATAAATTTTTCGTGCATATTTCTCCTTTTCTCCGTTATTTCTCTTTGTTGGAAAAAAAAAAAATTAAACGTAATTTAAAAATGACCACAAAAGACGTGGTTTTTTAAAACAATAATTCTCTTTACGTGTAAATAATTTCTCTAAATCGTATACATATAAATGTGCTCAAATAATTAACAAAATTATTGTCCACCTCTGGACATAACTCATTCGAATATTCAATTGGTCCGTTACACAATTTCGCAACTTCTCAATGTGCTGAACGAACAGCAATCGAGATTTGTTGCGCACAAACGTATTTACAAAATTCTAACATTCATTAAAAATTATCAAAATGGACCCTTTTTTAGTCGAATCGATTCGACTCTTAAATTCGATGGGAATAAGTTTGATTATTATTTCAAAGGCGTTATTATTCCTTTGTTGTTAACGAAAGACCTCTGTGATACTTTTGAATTAATGAGGTTTTTCCAATTATGCTTATATTTTGTTCAAGGTTTCCTGTTGTCTGGTAACTGCGAAGTAAACTCAAAAAAGTTATTGAATTGCCTGATTTTTTGTCTTTACCAATCGTGTTATTTCTCCTACATCCGTCTAAACGTTTTTTTCAAACGAAGAATGAGAACGAAAGATTCATTGATTCCGCGTATAATTAAAATTTGCAAAATTGATTTCAAATGTATGTTGAAAATTCAGTCACCTTAGAAATTATTACTGTTGAGGAGCAATAACTTTTGTTCAGTGCAAAAATTTGTGTCACTTCACCAGACGAAATGATGATAATTCCAGTGAAAAATTGGTGAATGATAACACTGATTCATTTTTTAAATAATAATAATTACGATAATATCAAAAAATTTGCTACTGACAGATACAAAAACTTAGGGAATTCAATCGAAAAATTCTTTTAATTATTTGCTTATTTTTTGATCGTCAAAACACTCATCTAAAGGGTTATCATTTTTCAATAAGGCCTGAATAATTTGAAAGTTTCACCGAGGCCTATAAGGCTCCGAATTTTGATTTCACAGCTACATAACTTCATTTTCAAGAAGATGTGCATTGCGCCAAACAAACATGGCGTTTGATTCTCCCCCTTTCGTTCACGAATAAAATATTTTTTTGTTCCGATCTAATATTTTTTTTAAATTTTTTCTTTCGTAATTTTTTCATTAACGAAATATCTTTTTTGAAATTGCGATACTAGTTTGTAAGATATTTAAAAAAAACTTCGAGAGCAACAACTTTAATTTTTCCACCTGTTGAGTATCGTGGATTTTTTCACTCGATCCCTTTTTCAAACGTGCTATTTTTAATACGACCTGTGATTTCGAATATTTTCGACTCCTTCTTGCTTTTGCCATTGTGTACAAAATACACAAGAGTCTTAATAACTTTCCTTCCGACTGAAATTAACCGGAATATAACTCTGCTGAGTCGCACTCCTAATGACTTCCATCCACCTGTAATAATGTCAAAAAAATATTGAGTTTACAGAAAAAAGTCGAAATTTCAAGTTAACCAACGACCTTTGAAATTCAACTGTTAGACGCTAATTTTCTCTCAGGCATATTATAAATCGTAGTTACCTTCCAAACGTAAAATCACTCTCAGCTCGAAAGAAATAAACGTGATTTTTAAATTGCAGTTTGAATACGAAATCCTTATTAATTCCATCTTTCTCCGATGGCGTCGAGACCGCGTAACCCAGAAGTGGCAAACACGCCAATGGAAAATCATCCTGGTGCGATTTGTAGAAGAATAAACAAAAATTCGTGAATACTACCCAGAGCTTTTGCCAGCCGTTGCTGTTCTTGAATTTACGTAAAAGAAATCCACTCAGCTGATTCTGAAATCCCATGAAATAATTTTAGACTTGTATAAAAATTTGATCAATCAATGAATCATTTCTTCATTTTGTTGTATCTGAAAATTCGATTTTCATTTCCGGTCAAAATCGTATGGCATAGAACACAACGGATCGGTCTGACAAATTTTTTTCATAACTTCTAAATTATTTCGTAGAGGAACAAGTTCCAAAAGAAAAGTAAAAAGTTCCAAAGAAAAAAAGCTGTGAGTTTATTATTTTTTTTTTGAGAAAATCTAGCAATTGCGTGCATCGTTTTGCAAAATTAAATTCGTATTTTTTGTACTTCTTTGTGTCATTAGATTTTACTTAATTTTTTTCAAGTCTCGTTTCGCAGAAGATGACGATCCCTACCTGAAAAGCTCTCAATTGATCACTGTAGCTTATGCTGGTATTTCGATGCCAACAAACGTGAACGGTTGTATTGCTGCGTTGCGAGGCTTTTGCTCCTCCGCAACTCGTTCTATCGAGCTCGAGCCCAACGCCACTCACGATTTCGTCAGCTGAACCTAAAACTTTTTAATTTTTCTTTTATTGCAGTATTTTAAACGATGATACTATTTGTTATTTCTTCAAACGTTAATTAAATGAAAAAAATATGAACTCATCACGAATTTTCGTAAGTTTTTTTTTTGTACGTTTTCAGTTCAAAATTAATTTAAAAAAAAAATTAAAAAACACTGCAGCGAAAAATGAGAAACTTACTGCACGACTTCAAACTCAAAAATGGAGTTTTTCCCTCGATTGTCTCAGCTTGAGCGATTGTCATGTTCAAATCCTCGAGCCAGCGTTCCTTTTCTTCTTCATTATTTGCCGCTACGGTCAAGGGCCTGTTCGGGTAAAAAGAGTGTTGATAAAAATCTTCGACCATTGATTAGGTGCTGAAGTATTGATTACAGTTTTCGTGGACTTTTCAAACTATTTTCGTCAAATGAAAACTCCTTTAATAACAGTAAAATCAATATTCTTCCAATTGAATAAGAACGGATCCACCGTATCGGATCAGCTATTGAAAAATCCTAATTTTACAGCTCAAATTGATTTTCAGTGAGACTCAAAGATCCCCGAGTATTAAATTCGAAGATAATCGTCATTAAAAAGAAAACGGGTAGTTCCAAGATTCAATAATCGTATTTGAACGTAAAAGCAAAATATTGCTTACTGATTTCCATTGCCTTGAATAAGGAAAACGTAATCTGTGCCGGTTTTATTATCGCCATCCTGAACCGTCATCCCTTTGACAGGCAATTGTCCATGCACCCGAAAACATTGATTCGGTTGCTGAGTACGGAATGTGTAGAGTAATACGTCGGAAAACTATGAAAAGAGAAAAAGAAAATCTTTTTTTTTTCCGTTATTTTCCTACTTGGTGTCCCTTAATGAAAAAAAAGGAGCGATCACGTCGACTTACCAAAAAAAACATTCTTTGCTGGAAGCCTTTGTGACTATATTTTTGCAAGCAACCTTGCCTTATGAATCTTCGACCTTCCTGAACCAAGTTATCGAAGCCACTGATGTCTCTCTGCAATTCACAGAGCTGGACCATGTTCTCCTGCGTGATAAAAGGATTATTACAAATTCGTAGTAGAAACGAAGAGCGAGAACCTCGTTGAAGAAAAAATAATTTGTAATTCCAATAAGAAAAGAAAAAACGTGATGAAATATAAATCGGATTTCATAATGAAGCTGCTTCGGAGGGGCTAAAAAAGTTTTGATTTACCGCTTGATTCAAAACCGTGAGTCCTTCGAGAAGAGTCTCCCCGAGTCTGTCTCTGGCCGCAAGACAATCTTCAAAATCTGTGTGATCCTTTGGATAATGATCCAAAAGTCCTTAAAAAATAAAAATAAACAAAATATGAAATTGGAGGCTAAGAAAAAATGGATTTTCCAAATTTCATTGATTTTCAAGCTTACTGTCAATAATACTGTTGTAATGTAACAACCGTTGCAACGGTTTCAAGAGGAATGAACTTAGTGGCAGGTAGCAGTGTTTTTGTGACTCAAAGTCGCGACACAATTGATCAAAACGTCGCGAAGTCCTTATCGAATATTCCATTTTTTCGAGTACAGGTATTAAATTTTCGAGATACTGATCGTAAAGCGGTAAAACGTTTAGAAGCGTATTGTAGAGAAAATCTCCGATATTGTGACGAGCGTTGCTCTCCCAGCGTGCGAGACGGGATTCCATCTCTTGGAGACAAGGACCGTGAGCGTCGGCAAGCAATTCTATCAATCCGACTGCAGTTTCACCTTCGAGATCTGTTTCTCTCGATACTTCTTCCCTGAACCACTGAAAAAAAATGATAAAAGCTTGATAAACCCAAAGTTCTCAACGAGTTAAATCAATTCTCGCATTCAACGATTTTCTAAGATTTTTCGGCTTTTCCGAGCGTGAAATTTCAACGTGTAAAATTGTGAATTCTCGAATGATTGTTGAAATCAATTTACTTTGAATTTTGAACGAGTAAAGATTTTTTTTTTATTCATTTAATAAAAAACACTGTTTTCTTGATGCGATGAATTCTCTCGCTTTTGAAAATTTTTTCCAGAAGCCTCAGAAGAGCAACAACAAAAAAATCAAAATTTTTCTGAACAAAAAAGACAGATAAGCAATTAATTTTTTTATAACACTCCGAATATTTAATTTTCACAAAAACGAATACATTTTTCGATCGAAATTGATTTCATAATTAATGAAATAGAAAAATAATTTAAAGCTTACAACGTTGACGACGTCCAAATCTTTTTTGTACGTTCTCTCAGTCATGAGAAGCTCTTTGGCAATGTAATAAGCTTTGTCCGTTGGCCATCTCTGTAAGAAGTTTGAAAAAAAAAAAAAAAAAAAAAAAAAAGGTTTTCAGATGAAATTGAACGTGTGGCAAGGAGGCATAAAAATTTGTTTATTTTTCGCTCGAATTACTTTTGTTTTTCGAGTATCCGAATCCTCGACGTCCCCATTGCGAAGATTTTTCACCGGGCTTAAATCAGGAGTGTTGATGACGTTAACGTTGACGTTTATTTCCGAAACGCCATTGCTGTGTTTGTCATTAATTCTGGTATCAGCAAAGAAAGAATTGTTGTTTTCTCGTTTCTCGGTCTCTTCCTGCTTCGGGGCTTCGACATCTGTAAACGAGAATCGATTATTAAAAAATTCATGAAAAAAAAAAAAAAAAAACTGAAATCCTGTGAATGACTCGTGTCATTTCACTCGTAGCTGAAACGTGTGAGGAATTTTGGGAAAGCTACGAGTGAAATACAGAGTTTAAATGTTTTTTAAAAAATATAATCAAATAGTAACGATAATAATATTCAAACAATAACGATAATAATAACGATCGAAAAGATTTGCGAATGAAAAAAAATACATATATATATTGCGAAATTCACATGCTGCTCGTTAAGTGTCAAGTAAAAATAATAATAGACAAAAAATCAATTCATTATTCGAATTCATTGTCAGTGGGGACGAAATGATCGAGACACAGTTTGGTTTTTTGCTTCGGGGGGCTGGGGGGACGACCTATCATTTTGAAGGGCCAGGCACGGACTTTGTTGCATTTAATAATAATAACAATAATAATAATTCTCATCGTTATATAAATTGCTCAATTGTTTCGTAACTTCATGCAAACATGCATGATATAACGTTCCTTGGAACGAAGAAACGATGCATTTTTGTGAACGATTTTTGTAAACGACACTACACCAACGAAGTGCACGATAAATAAAAAATAAATCAATTTTACTCGGTGGGTGAAACTAATAAGATTTCGAATTCATACGAAAAATAGGATGAACTCTTTCTATGAGTCAAGCAACGACGTAACCTGCCTGCAGTTTTATTTTCATATTTTTTATATTTTTTTATTTTCCTTTTGAATTTTTTATTCTCTGGTACTGTTTTTTCAACTAATGAAGTAAAAAAATTAATGTTATTCATTGAAATTCAAAAATTTGAGCTTCGTTTTTTAGAATTTTGCTACTTTTTTTCAAATCCACGATTTCGATCGATCAGCATCTCTCGAGTCCACGAGACGTTTTTTATACAGTAAATATGCTGAGATTAGGAAACTGCAAACCGATTAAAATCGTCTGAGTGCTGTAAAAAACAAAGAGAAGCCCCTTTCGTAACTAAACATCGAGACAACATTATTCAAAGACAAGAAAACGTTTTTTCGTTTCATTGGGGATTACTCACACTTGGCATTGTCATCCAGCCGACCAACAATTCCAGGAGTGCGATAAAAGATACGAATAGACAGAGAAGAGAAAGAGAACGAAAAAGGGTCGAGAAAGAAGAACTGAAATGAACAGGATTAAAAAAAAAAAACGAAAAATGAAAAACGATAATAATATAAGAAAAAATGAAACCACGTTAAAAAAAAAAAACAAAGAAAACTAATTTTTGTGTTTTAAGAACCCAAGAGAAATTATTGACTCCTGTAAATGACTTTGTATATAATTTATTAATATCATAATTAATGTATCAATAATCAATGTACAATAGATTCCCTACAATTGTATTATTTTTGTCATTTCTTTTTTCGAACATCATTCTCGTCTCCGTTTCTTTTCCCCCGTGTGCGAATATACAACATATGCAAACGCAGTCACGAGGGTAGGGGGGGGGGGGGGGGCGGGAAAAAAAACCTTTCGTATCGTTAACGTATAGATTTAACAAGCACGTTATTTGATCGTTAAAAAAGTGGCACGAGAATTATTACGAATGACCGAAATGATTGATTTTTTGTTATTACTTTTTTTTTTTTTAATCCTAGCAGTAAAAAGGGAGGCTCCGTAATTGTTTATTTATTGTTGTTGTTTTTTTTTCTCGTTCAATCTCGATTTTCTTTTTGCTTCTTTATTCTTCTTTTTTATTCTCATTTCGGAGACCGATTATTTCTAGTACGTCTGGAATTATCGTCGTTAGAACGTCGTCGTCGTCGTCGGAATTAATTTTTCATAAAATTGAGCCAATTACGTATCGACGTAATAACTGGATATTTTTGTTGAGTTTGCTTCGTGCGTTTTCGCATTGAATACAACGCGTAGAATAATTTATTCGTTTAATAATCGACGAAAAAAAAAAAAAAAAAAAAAAGAAAAAACGTTCGGTTCGACGACGACGTCGAGTAAGAATGCTTTTTATTCTTCTCTCCTCTCACTTTATTGGCAAATTATCTTCGAGAATAATCTCACCTTTCAAACGGATTATATTACACTCTCGCAATTATTTCTAACGACCATTTGTTTCTCTTTATTTCATTATATTTTTAATTCCAGATTTTATATAACGAATTTTAGCAGCGGTAGGCTTGCCAAATTTGACACATTTTTACGAGACTCCAAATAACGATGAATAATAATTGATCCCTACCACATACAAAATAAAAAAAAAAAAAAACAAACGACCATTCATCATTTTCGAATACATTTTTCATCACGAAGGATAAACTTTACGAATAAAAACAATGATTCCGCAAAACAAATTCGGCAAACCTCCTCCACTCGCTTCTTTTCGCACTACTTTTGTTCATATCGTTTCCTCGAATTTTGTTATTTCCCATCGAAAAACCGTATTGGATCGAAGTCAAATCTCGCCAATACGTAAATCTTTTTCATAAATTCAAATATTCACGTGCGCTTAGATATCCGATCTTTTTTTTCTTCCGATCGGGCCTATTCTCTAATCATGCAAATTTATTCGGGGCACAAATTCTCGGCTATTTTTTTGGATGCGAGGATTCGTGGATGTTATCGCGTCTGTACTAGATGTGATGAGACATATTCAGGAGGAGGGAATGAAAAAAAAATAAATAAATGAATAATAAAAAAAAAGAAAGTTTTAAAAAAGTGTAAAAAAATCGAGGGCAGACGATAAGACACTCGTCCCACAGTCGTGGAGCTAATTTTACGATTGCAACGATCGACGGGTGGTGATTACCCCGGTCCAAACGTAAAAACAGCGTTAAGTTCTTCGAGGTAACTGACTCGACGAAAAAAGGCATTTTTTTCATTGGGTTTGTGACTCGCTTTCTCGGGCATTGTAAAAAAAAAATTCTACATTTTCGTATTTAATTCAAAATCTTTTCATAAATTCAAATATTTCGATAAATATTTCGTCGAAATCCATACAAACGTATTGAAATTATCGATAAATGAATTTTAAAATCGTTGCTTTACATTTGGACCGTTCCTGCTATCATGCAGTGATTATAAAACGCGAATAACAAACGATCGATCTTCGACTCGTGCGAGAAATCTCTAAGGATCTACTGGTACGAGAAAAAGAACAATCGAAAGTCGATCGTTTGTCGAATAATCGAAAGTACCTTTATTCGTTATTGTTAAATTTAATTGTTGTTACAGCGACCGAATCGACTCCGAATTTTCAATAATCACGCTCGACTCATTTCTTTTCACGTTTGTGACGTTTCATTTTTTTTTTTAAAGAAATGTCAATTTATCTTTTGACAGATCGTTTTGTAGATTTTAGTCCCGTATGTGCGTACAGTCGAGCACGGTAAAACATGGTGAAAAAATGGCAGTGGTGATTAATAATGTTCATGTATATTATTCGTAGATATATATTACTATATATATCCATTTTATACACACAAATGATCAGGGTTTCGCTACGCAATGGTTCACAAATGTGATATTATTTATAAACAGTAAGATTAATCGAAATCAAATCAATTATATCCATTTTATACGGATGCGGGAAAGCTCAGAGTACCACACAACACAGGAGACAGGTATAAGAGAGATATACATATATTTATATATATATATAAAACCAGATATATGAGAATGTTGAGTTTTTCCGAGCCAATTTGACTTTATACAGTTTGTTGTGAATCTCCCTTTCTCAGATTATTGTAATCATGTTTTTACGACATTGCGACATTCGGCAAATTCGATGGAAATATTCTTTAAAAAATTTGTCGTTTTTTTATGCTCTTTCTAGACTGAGATCGATTCCATAAAAAATGAAAATTCAAAATTGACAAATTGGCCAACAGAATTTTATGTTTTTTCGATCAAACATTCGAACGGGACAGAAAAATGATTTTTTTCTGAATTTCACGAATGACTTTGAGAATTTTCTCAGAATTTAATAAAAGTTCATTTCGATTGTTTGAATTATTTGAAATTTTGGAGTTGTCGATGTAAAAATTGTTTTTCCTTTTTGTAGTTTAGAGATGACTGAGAATTTTTTCTCAGAATTGAATCAAAGTTTTTTCCAATCTTTGAAAAAAAAAGTCCTCAAAACGTCTCTTTTGAATGATTCTAAATTTTGAGAGGATTGTGAGACGTTGGAAATATTCGAAATCGATTTTTCCATGAATCTATGTATTTCGCATAATTTTTATTCTTTCGACTTTTTTTTTATATCCAGGGAAACGTTCGTTTACTGATAACAGTGAGAAGTTGGATGAGTTGATTCGAAAGCTGATTCAATGACGTAAAAAAATGTTTATCTAAATAATCCAAGACGTTTGGAGAAGGAAAAACTCATCGTAGCATGGAACGGATCTCATGAAAATGTAATGAAATTAGTGTTGAGTGATAAACATCTAGACGTGATTGGAATTGATGATTAAACATTGATTAATAAACACGGGGAATGAGATAAAAAATTGACGGATGTGAAAAGCTGCTCGGAGTTAAAATTGCTCAATAAATAAGTCTCATAAACGGTATTAAAGGCTCCGAAAAATCTAACAAATTTATTATTATTATTATTATCATAACAAATATCGACAGTTTTAAAATCATTCGAACAGTCGTTCGTTCTTGCTTCGATTCGATCAAAGTTCATACGACAAAGCTCAAACATCACGTGACACCGAATAAAATTTAATACAAAAAAAAACGAATTTTTTCAACGTTATAAATTCATTTGTATCTGGATCAACACGAATGTCAACTTTATTATAAAAATCTACGCTTATCATTAAAAAATTTGACACAGTGTAAAAATCTCGATATTCTCGATATATATATATATATATATTTTAGTGTATTTTCACGGATCATATGAAACATTTGGAGAAAAGTTTTCGAGCGGTGAAGAATTGATCTCGTCGTAATTGGCAAAAGTCTATTGTTCGATTAATCACGAACGAGAGAAGTATATAATTCGAAAAAGGGACGAAGATAGAAAACGATGTATAAAACGGTGACAGAGAGGGATAATAGAAAATCGAAGGGCACGAGTCTGACGAAAGGAAGAGATCGAAGAAGAGAAGGAAGAAGTAACGTTAGAAAAACTAAGTGACAACAAAAAAGTGTTGCAATCTTCCTTTCGTTGGGCTCTGGTGAGCTAAACTAAAGAATGAGTGAAAGACAAGGTGTCAGATGAGAAAAATGATATTTGGTGATATATATTGGCATTGGCAACTAAGGAGATGATTAATCTTTCGAATAACGTTCTTGTGATTCTAAGGAAATTACAACTAATGCAGAACAACAAAAAAAAAGAACCGATCGATTTAAAAAAAAAAAAAAACCCATACGAATTAGCATGGATTTCGAAGAGACTGAGATTCCTTATGAATATTAATAAAACGCTATGACAAATGTTATTTTTTCGTTTCTTTATCGCTTCTCCTCATAGTGGTACGTGGTACTCGGCTCTTTAAATATTATTTCCCGAATTCATCTACATCATCGTTTATTTTTTCTTTTTTTTCTTTTTTTTTTCTTTCTTTCTTCCAGAATTATGATATTTTCTTCTCTTTCTCGAATTTACTTCATTAATTCGTTATTTTTTTTGTTCTTTTTGTCTTCTTCGACAACGATTTACCGCACTTCTAGATGAACGCATCATTCTGGATAAGCTGGTAAGAATCGATTGGTCAGTGTGCGTGGCGTTGCGTGAACCATTACGTTACGCACCTGGTTGACCCGAAACGGCACGTGCCAAGCTGGCGAGTTCACAAACCCGTTCGCGTAGCCCCAACGGTTGTAATCACCACCTGTCAAAATCGTTACTCCATATTCATCAAGATGCAACTTTTTTTATCGTATTTTCCCAAACAAATGAAAAAGGAGGGCATCGTAGCTACGAATGAAATATTGGATCGTTGAAAAGAAATGGTAATGAGGAAAAGCTCGGGGCAAATTACTTGATTATCGATGAAATTTATAGGTTTTTTTTTTTTTTTTCTATATTTACGAACGCGATCGACACGTTTTCAATTTGTGCGAGATTTTTCTTCGTCTTAATAATGGCGGTATCAACGAGCAATAAACTAATATTGTTTTGTGTGTTCGATTTCGATTGATCGATGCCTGAAATATTTGAATTTTCGTAATTCTACCAATACCTTGTTCCCTAATTGCAAATATTACGAATTTCCAATTTATATATATATATATATATAGATTTTTGTTTTATTATACTAAATCGTGTTTGGTGGGGGGCGAGGGGCTGTTCTTGTTGCTGTTGTTCTCTTTTCTTTCCTTATTTTCTTCTTCTTTTGTTAACTTTATATTAAAGATATTGTTTATCATATCGAATACATTATTCAGTCGTTTGCTAATTCGTAAAAGCCGAAACAACGGAGTTTTATATTTATTTATTTATATTATGTATATATTGTATGCGTGTGTGTGTGTGTTTTTTTTTTCTATTTTTTTTTTTTAATATAAAAGAAAACATCTCGATCGAAACGTGATCTTGGAAAAATTTTCGTATCGATATTGATCGAGGAAGATTTTTCAAAATTTTGTCATTAAATATTTCTCGGGGAAGACAAATGAATGATTTCAATGACAAATGGAGAAGAAATTTGCGGGAATTTTTCTTCAACGATGATTTCGTAAAACATTTTATTTTTTTTTCTCCCCATTTTAATTGATCGTCGTTCCTCACAACGGTGAACAATCGAATTTCAGTGCGTAGAAAGAGCACCAAACTCGTGAAGATAAAAATTGCACGTTGCCCGTTAATCTTCAATATTTTTTTTTTTTTTTTCACACCAAAATCTTTTGCCAAGTCATAGAAGAAAATTTCTCGCACGCTTCACATACCGGATAAATAAAAGTGCGTAATAATTGTGCGAATGATAATGGGTCTGCAGACGATGCACAGATGCACAAATAAAAACTTAACCATACGGACGAGCGAAAATCCATTTATTTCATCAAACATCAAAGAACTTTGATCTTCTTTTTGATGAGGTTATGATGATGTATAATATTTTTCACCGTTCCAACGAATTTAACGAGCGATAAAAATCGTCTGTCAAGCTTTCATCGGATAAATCACGATACTTTGCTGATGGAACGTGAGGGAAAATAAAATTGATGAAATAAATAGATTTTCACAAGCGTAATAAACCATTGCACGAGCGTTCTCGTGATGACATAATTTTACTCATAATTATACGTGATCAGAGGTCTTCAATGACTAAATTCAACGTTGGAAATCTCTTGGGTTGAGGCTTGAGGGGGGAAGGGGAGGGGGGCGTTCAACTTGCATGCCGAAACGATAATTAACATATGAACCAACACAAAAGTCGTTAATTTCGACCCTAAAACAGATTTATAACTTTATGCCGCAGCAACAATTCAACAACTAGATCGTCATTCAATCGCTCTCTTAATTCATCGATATCATCCAAACCCTATCAAAGACTTTTGACTACGCCTAAGAAACGAAAAAAAATAAATAAATAAAATAAACCTATTTTTCTCGTACGATTTCTCAGTCATTGAGAATTCATTTTTTTCTATTACAGAGGCCAAAAACAGCTCAACAGCCCTGACAATAAAATGGTAAAAGAAAGAAAGAAGAAAAAAAAACAATGGGTATTTCCACTTTTGGAATCGTCGAGCGAGATCAGAGTGCCATCGTTTGTTTGTTTTTTTGTTTTTTTTTTTTTTTTTCATCGGTACTCAGCACAGATGGAATTTCGATACGTAATCGATATTTATGATCGACGTTACAACTTTTCGACGAGAATTTTCCGAGAAAATACCGTTCATGAATGATTAATCCGTTCCAAAATACAGCCAATTTTAAGTAGCCAAACGAAACGGATAAATTCCATCGCGACAATCGTTGTGCTAACAATATCATCGAAATGATTAAATCGTCATCACAACAATGACGTTTATCGCACTGGAACGAAGTGCAACTTGAAAACAAAGAGTGCGCCGAAGCCCACTTTTTTGACAGACGAATAATGACGTACCGGAAGGTACTCGATGTATAAAGCTAAATAAAATTTTGTTTTATTTTCATAATCGATCGTCGTCGTCGGCAGCCACTTTGAACAATTGCCGACGAACGACTCGTCAATTTTTGTTTATACATGTATCATACGGTCCCGGATAAATCGATCGTTTCGTCAGTCTCTGAAATTTTGGTCAACGATTCCACAGCTTTTGGCAGCCAGCAAACACAACGGTCAATTTTCGATCAGTTTTTTTATCACGAAACATTTTTTTTAATACGAATCCAAGAGTATGATTAATAATTTCGATTAAAAGAAAAAATAGAAATTTCGAAAAAAATTGAGTCGAAAAGTTGACTTAAATGATTTAAAGGCTACAGGATATTGAGCTTAGAAAATTGTGGACACAAATTTTCGAGGGCAAACACAACTGAATTTCGTCCGAAACTCTCGATACATGTTTGAGTGTGTTTTATATATGTTTACATATTTCTTTTTATTGCATAATTTTATTTATTTAGTTTGCAGCTATTAGCCTAACTAACGCTCGTTGGGAATGAGGGGGGGGGGGCAGGTGGGATGATAAAATTGTGCTGATAAATTTTGGTGTTTACGAACGACGAGTATTATTTTTATATCACGGTGTAGAGTAATTTTCCTAAATTTTTCTAGCCCAACTCTCTCGCTCATTTTTTTTTTTGCAGAGTTATCTCGAAAACATTTCGGAGCCAGATATGGGCACATTTCATTATTTTTTCATATAATTTCGCACCTTTTTATTCGACAACGAATTTCATTCATTTTCATACGTTTTTTTTTTCGATTTTTGCTCTTCTGCTTTTTATGAATTGAGATAGAGAAGACACTGAATTTCGTTTTATGAGATTGAAAAATTTAACTACACTCAGCGAAAAAATTAAAGGAGCCGAAAAGTTTTTCAATTTTTCGTTTGTGATTTTTGACAAGTTGTAACTTATCGAAAGTGATCGTATGGAGAAACTAAAGAAAGGTATTTCGAAGCTTGAAGTCTCCGATTTCAAGATCTTCGGATAATTATTTTTTTTTTTTGTGCAATGCCCATGTCAGAATCGAAAGAGAAATCGTGCGACAAAACTCAAAATGTTGAAAATTTATTGTCTTGTGAATTTGCCTTCGATTATAAGGTGGGCGTTGCACAAAAAATAAAATTTATAGAAAGATCTTGAAACTAGAAACTTGGAGCTTTAAAATGATTTTTCGGTTTCTCCGGACGATCACTTTTCACGAAGTTACCACCTTTCAAAAATCGAAGAAGAAAACTTGGAAAATTTGTCTGTTCCATTTATTTTCTTGCTGAGTGTATTTCTTTCGAGGGAGGCGATCGATTTTTTATTTTTTTAATTTTTGTAATTATCCTACTTTCGATATTATTCCTACGCCGGAAAAAGATATGTTTTTTTTTTTAATTGGTACAAAATTTTTCGGAAAATATTGTGAATCGAAGGGAAAATGTGAGGAAAGAGGTAAAAAGCTGTTCAATAATAATTCGATGCGCCCATTTCTGTTTCTGACTGTTTCTCTATTGTTCAGCTAAAGGGAGAGACGCCTGTCTATTTTTCGCGATGATAGAACAACGATCTCATTTTGTATTAGCCACGATTTCGTTTTCTTTTCGAAAGTTTGGCTGCCGAAAGGGAAGACGTTGACGGGAATTTCTTTTTTTCAATCGGAGACACGACTCGTGACGAGAACAAACTTTTTAACTCTGCAGTGCTGAGTAAAATAGTATGACAAAAAAAAAAATCTTTTTTTTAATATCGAATGGAAGAAACGAAAGTGAAATTTTCTCAAATTTGGAAGCTCTTTCTGAAAATATTTTTCTCTGCATGAAAAAGAAAAAAAAAAAAAAACAATTAATGAGCCGTTTCGAATTAGGCCCGTATAAAATCTATTTTACACAGCAAAGCTCTGAAAAAATTCATAGTTCGTTGTGACGTCACGTAAGTCTAATAAAACGAGATTTAAATCGCGATTAAGAATCCATAGTTCAACGTAAGTGACGAGAATTCGCGTGAATTCAATTCCCTTCCATTCGAGTTAACAGAAAAACATTGTTATTAAGAAAAAAAAATAGGAAATCGCGACAAACATTGAACGAGGCTAAAAAATCGTTTGGTTGACGCGAAATAGTGCTCGTTTTCAATTAATTTTTTCCCCCGTCACGAACGAACGGATAATCGACGACGATGAAATGAACGATACAAACGCTACGATAAAAGTTCGCAATTACTTCGATAACTATCTGAAAACGTGTTCATTTTTCCTCTCTTATTATTCTTCCATCGATTATTAAACTCTATTGCAATTCCACGCGATCATTGACGAAAAAAAAGTGTGGTTTGACCTTGTGGTCGTAAGTTTTTCTTTCGTTTTTCTCTTTAATAATCTACATTGAGCAACGTTGTCCTCTCCTTGATAATTCATGAAACTTTTGAAACTTCGATCCGAATCGAAGGATCGAAAAGTATAAATGATCCGATTATTAATGAATTTTACTCGGTATTAGGAAAATCGAACCGAAATTACGCTGGTTTTTGTTCGTAAACGTTACTTTGCTTTTTTTTTTTTTTTTTTTTGTTTCTTTTCATTTATCTCCATTCGCGATGATTGTCATCCTCGTAAAATCAACAAATACGATCAAATCGCTCTCAATAATTCCTACGTTCCGCGCATCAGTTAATTCTGTATTTTTTTTTTCTTTTCTTTTTTTTCCCTCATTTTCGTATTTTTTTTTTTTTTTTTCGTTCAATAATCCAAACGTTGTTACACTTAATCGTTAAATACTCCTTGAAATTTGGGACCTATGTGGTATTCAAAGCCTAACGCATAACTTTTCTTAACTTCTCATTCTTCTTCTTCTTAGCGTTAACTCGCTTTCAAGTTTCAGTTATAATTAATTAAACACGAAGCTCCCAAAACACTCATCGCTTCGATCTTTCTACATTCGAGATAAACGTAAAAATTGGTTCGTATTATTACTCAACGCTACGAAATCTTTGACCGGATATCGCGGTTTTATTTTCTCTGTATTTATACGTGTATATACATACGCACATATATTTATATATTTATGTATATATTTCATCATTTGATATATTAATATATGTACGAATGTTTTTTTTTATTTATTTTTTTTTTTTATGTAAAAGGAATATTATTGTTTATGTGTCAGACTCCATGAGCGCGTAACAAACATTCGACGTTAATACTAAACGATATTCCTTAAATTTATTATTATTATTATTATTATTATTATTATTATTATTATTATTATTATTATTATTATTATTATTATTATAACTGCTCATGATTTTTTCATTTACCGCGGATCATTTTGATCATAACGTCATCGAGTATTTCCGAATTTTGTTTTTTCGCTCTTGCATTTATTGCGATTATCGTTTAATCCCATTTGTCCGACTATTCACTTCCTCGTGTCTCCATTTTGTTCAACCTTTTATTTTGAATCACGATCAAAGTACCCGAATCCGTGAAATTATTTGTATTGCTCAACGATTCGAACGGTTCGATTTTTAAGAAATTAGTGGCGAAATGAATAATGGATTCCCGAGTTTATGCACATTCGTGGAATTTTCCAATTGTTTTTGGATTAATCGAACTGACGATCGTTAATCAGATGTCGCTGATTTTTAATCGAATTAGAATTTCAAGCTTCGATCGTCAACTGAAAATAAAAAGTGTCCGGAAACTCGAGAATTTTCGAAGAAATACCGAAAATGGCTCAACAGAGTCGACAACAGTTGACGATAAATCAAACGATTATTTGTCAAAGCTTCAAGTTCTTTGGTACCGTTAAAAAATTAATGAAAAAAATGACTAGAAGATAATACTGTACTTTCATCGTGAATATTGATTGAGACAAACAGCCGTTTTTAGTCGATATATAAACGCGAGTTCGTCGGATATTGACGAGTTGCAACTCAATTCCGTATGATGATTCATATCTATACATATTTCAACGATATATATATAGATATATGTATTTCATATGGATCCAATTAAATTGTGGATAAATCACTGAGATGACTAGATTATTTTAAGTTTACTTAGAACGGGAGGCTTTTTTTCTTCATAAATACGTTAAGCTCGCTCGTTCGACGATTGCTTTGCTCTATTGACGTTCGTCGTTGTGTACGTGTTCATGTGTGTGTGTGCGCGCGCGTGTGCCTGGTTCGTAAATCTCAATAATTCTTTGTGCTTCAGTCTCGGAACGCCGCTTTGAGCAGACCAATTCCACCTGGCTCTAAATTGGAACGAGATCGCAGTTCCGACGATCCGAATCTCGATATAATTGTCGTCGGTAATAACTGCAATGAATATGAACGGTTAATATCGACAATAAATAATGATTGAACATTGAAAAAATAAAAATGTATGAAGAAGATAAAGTAAAAATGAATGAAAGTTGATGGATCAATTGACATTTCATGTTGGCAACTGAATGACGAGATTTTTAGTGTTTCTCGAGATCTTGGCGAGACCGGAGCTCGTCTTCGTCGGCGATATCGATGCTCGGCTCGGCGAGCAACGGCGGGGGTAAACTGGTTACGTCGAAGCTTGAATCGGTGCTGGAAATGACGTGGCCGTAACGAACTTCGAGATCGACGGCGACGCGGTGTCGTCTTTTGGCGTTTTGTTGCCTTTTTCGTCGATAGGCCCGTTGGCCGCGATCGGGAGTGTGGCCGGGACTGTCCATGGAGGAGGAAGTGTCTCCCTCGCTCTGCGGACTTCTGCAGGAGGAGTAAGGCATAGTTTTTGTTCTTATTTGAGCTCGAACTTGCATAGGGGGACTGGAAGTGGTGGATTCGCCGCTGAGACTGGTGGTCGAGTAATAAGGCGTCGTTTTGCCTCGGGTCACGACGACCGGCCTTTCGGTCGATCTCGTCACGTAACGCTCCTGGTGAACGGAGTCTACGTAGCTGCGATCCGCTTTGGAGCTCGGCGATCTCGAGGCTCCGGCTTCTCGTTCGCTCGTTAATCTCTGCTGATCTTCGAACGACCATTCCTCTTGACCGGGACGACCACGGGACGCTAAATCGGCGTATCTCTCGTGCATGTCCTCGGAACTGTCCCCCGGGCTGACTTTCATCCGGACCTGCTCCATGCTCGTGTAACGCATCGCTGGAACGTTGTCGTACAGTTGATCGTCTTCGTCCTCTTCTGGAATGGGTCCGGGGATGCTGGGCAATGGACCAGCGTAGTCGTCGATATCTTCCTCGTCTATGGTCTCGTCGTATTCGTTCTGAAAAGTGATCCGAGGCGGTGAAATATCCGTGTAATTTGGATCGGAGGAGTCTTCGAAGCGGCGACGATGATGGGCGTCGAATTGACTCTCGACGAATTTTCTCGCTTCGTCGAACTCGTCGGGCACTTGACGATCGTCGATCGCTTCGATGTGGCGTCGGGAGTACCGCGACGCGTTCAAGTCTCGCTCGTCTTCCTCATCGTCCTCGTCATTGTCGTCGTCGTCGTCGTCGTCGTCGTCGTCGTCGTACAACCGACTTTTCATCGTTTCCATCATAACGTCGTCGCGATCGTCTCCACCGGATCGCGTCAACGGAGGACTTTCGATTAGTTGACACTTGGAATTGGGCCTCATGCTCGTTATGCTTTTGTCCGAGGTCGTCGTGTCGCTTTGGCTCTTTTCCGTCGCTACCGCCGAGTAGTATTGCTGCGGTATAACTGTCGTACTTCCGGACCAGTCGGAAATCGAAGCTCCCAATTCGGCGAGAGAATTGTCGTCGGATTTCGTTCCTGAGTACTGGCAAAACTGTCGGACCGTATTGTTCGAGCTCGACCATTCGGACATCGAAAGACCCATCGAAGTGTCCTCGCTGTGGGAAGAGCCTGTTATGTAAGAATTAGATTTTGGCTTAACTGCTATTTTCACGGTGCCGTCGATGGTCGTTGCCGAGGCTGAACTCTGTCCGTCCTCCATCAAAGTAGAATGCAAATCGTCGTGCAACGTGCGATTCTCGTCGCTCGAATCGCTGTCTTCGGCGGCTCGGCCTGGCGTGTTGTCGGGCGTGCTGTCGGTGACGGTCACCCGAACAGCTTCTTCAGGTTTGATTTCCATGTAATAAGTTTCGACGTGGCTGACCACCTGGTTGTCGAAAATAGGGGAGCTCGGAGGCGAAGGCCAGTCCTCCGAAGCTTGAAGCTGCAATTTAGATTTCTTCGATCTCGGGGATTTAGTTTCATCGTCGTGATTACCCGGCACGTCGATCGGGATGTCCGGGAGTTCCGAAGACGTTCTACGGTCGTCGGAAACCGAGGGGAGAGCGGTGCCCGAAGGCGGATCGGAGGAAAGCGACGGTTGATGATCGCTGGAGATGAGCGATTCGTCGTCGAGACTGGGCGAGCGTGAGCTCGGCTTGAAAGAATCCTCCAAATCGCTTTTGTCCTGTTCCGACGTCGTTGAACGCTCGGAAATCCGAGAAAGTGTGCGGGATAGTGCGAAAGCTCCGTAGTTCGCAATCATATCGGGATTTATCGGGAAAACTAATCCTGTTGGAAAATCTAAATCTTCTTGAAAACTGTCCTCGTTAGGACCGTTGCTGTCCTCGGACTGCGACTGATGATGATTCGTGTCGTCCTGCGGCAACCAACCGTCGTCCAAACTCGAACTTCCGGAGCTTTCGAGAGGAAACGGCTTCCAGGTGGAGCTCAGTTCCGGGGGCTTTACCGCGGGAGAACCGTTGCTCTCTTCCTCCGCGAAAATTTCTCTACGAGATTCTTTGATCATTGCGATTTCCCGACGATCGAATATCGGCTGGATCTGTCCGATTCCGAGGGGGCGCGCTATCGAGCAAGAGCTCGAGTCCGGATCCTCCCGATCGGGAGTCCACGTGTTGGTTTCTTCGCTTCTCGAGCGCTCGGTGCTCAGTCGATATTTCTTGTCGATATCGAGTTTGTTCGTAGAATCGTCCTCGTCTTTTTGCTGCTGTTTCTGAGGCTCGTCCTCCGGCAGTTCCTCCGTTGCTTCCTCGTCGTCTTTTCTCATCTCGAGATATTCCGGCGTCAATTCAACTTCGACGAGGGTTTTCTCGTCCATTTTTTCGACACCGTAATCCGGCGAGGATAAATCGCTGTCGACGGTTTGCATGTTAATCTGGGCGTCGAGAGCGTCGAGCGTGTCCTCGGACGTGTCGCCCGAGTCGAGACGAGGCTTTTCCGTTTCTCTGGCTTGATATATCACTTGATCGAGAATATCGTCGTGAATTTCGTCGCTCGGAGGCGCCTCCGCATCCGAGCACTCTTCGATCGATATTTGAATAGGCGATTTGACCATGTCAGGAGCGTCGTCCGCATCGAGATAAATAACGTCACCGGAATAATCGTTTTTCTCGACGGTGCTCACGGTGACGTTGGGAAGATCCTCGCGATCGATGGAGTCTCGAATGTCGTCATCGATCGGCGGCAAAACCGGTGGCGTGACAATTTTCTTGTTCGAATCGCGTCTCTCCCCGTCCGAACTGTCACTCGACATTTCTATCGGTCTCGATCTTTCGGAATCCCGCGATTCTCCGCTACCGATTTTCTTCGATCTTCCGGAAATTGGACTTTTCGATGAAAAGTCACTGCCCCCCGTCGACGTTCTTATGTCGGCGCTCGTGTCCTGCATCAGATCTGTCTCCGCCCCGGATTCCACGGAACTTTGATCGATGAATCTCGTCGCTCCCTCGATTTTCGGTCCCGACGATTCTACTTCTCGATAATTCGCCCGATACGCCGATTGCACTTGGGCGTCGTGCTCGTACGGTATCAGATCCGGACAGGTCGTGATCTCCTGGCACTCGGTCAGCGGAGACTCGAGATACTGCGCCGACGTTTCGGTCATTGATAATGAATCGGTAAATATTTCGGGTACCGTCGTGTGATCGGTACTTTCGGATCGGTGATTCGGCGACGCTTCCATTAGCACGGATTGTTGTTGCTGTTGTTGTTGCTGCTGCTGCTGCTGCTGCTGATGTTGTTTCACTTGCTGAGTTTCGTTTTCCGGAATTTCTCGATCCTCGGACTCTTCGAGAGTATCGACCGTGTCGTCTTTGCTGGAAAAGGCATCGGCGGGTGGTAATTTGTGGAGCGAAATGACCGTAGCATCGAGAGACTTTGCTCTCCTTTGGGCAGTGGGCGAAAGCGCCGCGCCCTGTCGTTGCAGCATCCCGATGGCACTGCCCTCGGACAAGCCAAGACGAGCGCGTGAGAACAAAACCGAATTTTGATCGGTTTTTCGTGAGCTGATCGGCGATTTTACCGGTTTTTCCAACACCGTCGACTCCACAGCTGTTGGTTCGACTTCCGGTATCACTGGAATCGGGGATTCTCGAGAAAAGCTTGATTTTTTTACGACACTAGGCTCAACCTGGGTCGCTTCCGAACGCCTTTCCGGCGAAACAACTTTGATGACTCTCGAGGGTGAGGCTTTCGGTGTCACGCTCTTCCCTACTTCCGATTTCCCCGAAGATTCTCCTTTACTTTTCGTCTTTTTCGGCGATACTTTTTCCATCGAATCTTTCTCCGTACTACCGAGACTCTTCGATATTCCGAGGGAACGTGGCCGCTGCTTTTCGCACTTTAAAATCGCCCCACCCTTTATCAGCTCGTCATCGACCGAAGCCGATTTCGTCCGGGTTTTTTTTGACTCGTCTTTCTCTTCCCTCGAACCCGAAAACGATCGATCCGGCAATCTCGTAATCGATTTTGATCTTCCTTTCTGAATGATACTCACTTCCGGCACGACGTCAGTCGAATCGATGATTATTATTTCCTGCGGCATTTCACCCAATTTTAACTTGGACTTGTCGATTTTCGAGCTCGCCGGTGATATTCGGGACTCCTTGGAGCCGCTTTTCTTAAACGGAGGCTTGTCACCCTCCAAAGATTTCGACTGTTTCTTGAAATCTTTTTTCGTGTCGAATTTCGGCTTTTTACTGCGCTTCGGCGAAACGTCCTGCACGAAAACTTTGTTCTCCACTTCCGGTGAGAGGAGAGTATCGATCGGGGCTTTTTCTTCGGCGAGAGAAAGCGATTTGGATCTGAGTGGCTCGGCGTGAGGCCTCAGCATGTAAGGATTGAATTCTGGAACTTTGAGACTGTCGAGCTCGAGAGTCGGCTTGACGGGAATCTCGTCGAGCGGCAAATCGGCCACGGGATCAACGAAGTCGTCGTAACCGGTGTCGATTATTCGCGGACGCGATACCTTCGTCGGTGAATTTTTATTTATTTCGGAAAATCTCGACTCTATTCGGTCCAATATGCGCTTCGTTTTTTCCGGTATACTCGGCTTATCGAAAGCTTTTGACTTGTCCGGCGTGGTGGTGGCTTCGGGAGCAGCTTCGGCTGCTTTAGGACTCGGTGAACGTCGCACAACCGATTCCTTCGGTTCGTTAGACATTTTTTCAGCTTTACTCGCGGCTTGATCGGCCAATTTAATTGCTAAATTTTCTTTCGACGGTACAGCCGGTTTGACAGGTAGACCAGGTTTTTCCATGCTCGATCGTTTCTCCATGGAGCTGACTCTGATCGGCAACGGGGGTTTTTCTTTCATAACCGGTTTTATCGGAATTTCAGGCAACGGAATTTTCTCGATGCTGTCTTGTTTCTCGAGACTGTCGTCGGGCACTTTGAGTCTTTCGTTTTCACGTCGTTCGAGCTCTTTTTTTATTTCCATTCCAACGACTTCGGCTAAATTCGTAGGAATTCTGATTTTTCCGGGAGATCTCTCGGACCCGGAGCCCCTCGAGCTAGAATCGGATGATCTCGACTTTTCGACGAGCGATATTATCGTGACCGTTGGATCGGTCGGCGAGAGAAGTTTAGGCGACGATTTTTTTTCGATGACCGATATTATCGTGACGTTCGGCTCCGTCGGCGATAACTTGGAAGACTTTTTCTCGAGACTCGTCGACTTTGTACATATTTTATCGGCGCTTACGGATTTTCCAGTAGCGTAACGATCGAGCGAAGTCGTTTTCAGGGGTGAACGATCCTTCGGGGAACTGGAAACTTTTGCGGGACTTCCGTCTTTAGGCGAGAAGAGGGAAACGAAGGTTTTCGAATCTGTTGGCGACAAAATAACGCTCGGATTGCTCGTTGTCGAAGTTCTCGTCTTTTCCGTCGAGGGACTGACTTTTTTGTGCTTGTCGGGACTGACGAGAATACTTTTTGGCCGTTCCGGTGAGGGTTTGACGCTGCTGGTTGGCGTTAATTTTGTGAGATCGAGACAGGACACGTCAGTCACCATTTTCAGCGGTAATTTCGGTAAATCTTTGCTACGACCACTTCTGCTCGGTTTTCCACTGTCGGATTCGGACTTTTCATCGGACGCGGTGCCGTTCATGACGTGACGTTTGTGCAGAGTGTACGGAATATCGGGATTGGCTCGCCGGGCTGTTGGACCATCGGAAAAGGGATCTTCGTCGCCGGAATCGGCGGGTGTCAGATCGATGGATTTTTGGTGCATCAACATGTGGCGTTTGCTGTTAGAACCGATCCGAGGTCTGCCGGGATTTGGATCGCTTTTTGTACGTTCGACCGGTATATGTCCCGAAAGTACGGAATCGTCGAAACCAACAACGATTCCGCCTATTATTTTGGGCTCGTATTCGCTGAAAACAGATTTACCTCGGATGGATTCTCGCTCGTTGGGAACGCCGATGATCGTTTCGGTTCTCGACTCCATCGACAGTTTCGACTGTCTTTCGCGTTCCCGTCTCTCGTCGTCCTTACGCGCTCGTTCGAGACTTCTCCAGTCGTCTCGTTCCCGCGGTTTTTCCTCGGTGCTCGCTCTCTCGATCCGCGTTCTCGTTCCTTTTCTCAATTCTCTTTGATCCAAGGCCTCGTCGCTTCTTCTCGGATCTGTCTCGTCGCGTCCCAGCGATTCCAGGCTTCGACCTTCGCGCGACATATCCAAACGCTCGAGACTTTTGCGCTCGCGCGAGTCCAGCTTGGTCAAACTGCGTCGATCGTTGGAAGAACGTCTCTCGACGCGATGACGTTGCTGCTCGAGGCTTCTCTCGAAAGAATCGTGGCGCTCGAGCGAGCTCAAACGCTCGATCGTGCGCGGATCGAAGTCGAAGGTCGGCCTGGATTCGCGGTTGTCGACGAGTTTATCGACGCTTTTGCCACGCGGACTCGGACGATCACGAGGACTCTTGCTGCCGGAATCGAAGCGCTCGAGAGTATGACGTTGATCGTAATCGAAATGAGTACGTCCGGGACTTTTGCGGGATTCGCGAGAGTCCAATCTCTCGATGCTTCGTTCGCGACGTTCACGAACCTCGTGATAACGTCCGGCATGTTTTTCTTTCGGGCTGCGATCGAGATTCTCGACGCTTTTGACCCGGGGCTCGTAACGGCGACCGTTGTTTCTTTCACGTGAATCCAGACGCTCGATGCTGCGTCGAAGATCCCGAGAATCCATGCGCTCGACTCGCACTGGATGAGAATCACAAAAATCGAGTCGTTCCATGCTCCGACGTTCTCGGGAATCGACGCGACCGATCGACGATCTTTTTTCTCGCGAATCTGCTTTTTCCATTCTTCGAGCTTCCCGCGAATTTTCTCTCTCAATTCTCTTACGTTCTTCGCGCTCGTTCATTTTACGCTCTTTTTCCGAAGATTTCAACATTTTTTCCAATTTAAAATCGTCCTCCCGACGTCGCTTGTCGCTCGAATGAGCCTGCGATCTGCCGAGGCTTCCGGTCTCGACGTAAAAACGCGGTGACGAAGAAACGTTGTCCTCGAGACTCGCGATACTTCGAGCTCTGACAGTTCTGCCACGAGGCGTGGGAGCTTCGAAAATCGTACGATTCGGATCGACCGGACTGAGATCATCGTCGATACGGGATTTAGGACGCATGATTCCTTCGTCCCGCAAAACTTCGGAATCGACGTGCGATATCATTCGGTGCTTCGGCTTCAAATTTTTGAGCTCGTTAAGCACGGTCAACTTTTGTTGAAGAACAACCGGATCTTTTCTACCTGAATCTTGATGGGGAAGAGGAGGTTTGCTACTGCTAGTTTGTTCCAACGAATTGGCGTGTCTAGTTTCGAATTTACGTTCGATTTGTGTGCCGGTGCGCTGTATTCTGGACTCGGTAACGACGAAATGATTATCGTTATTTTTAATCGTCCCACCACCGCTACCAACGCCAACCGAGTACCGATCGATGGACTTGGCTCTGCCGCTCGTTGTGTTCTTAAGATCAGCGAGCACGGATTTGAATAGCTGTTTATCGGAGGATTTGACCGATCGGTGCTTGACGAAGGAATCGGTCTCCGAGTCCATTTGGAACATCTCGTGCTCGATTCCTTCGTCGTCGCTGTTGTCCGATATCGGCTCGTTCTCATCGTCGCGCGGCGATGAGTACGACTCCGGATATTCAAATTCGTGCTCGCGCTCCAACAGCTCGTAAGAATCGTGGGACAAATCGTCGTGGGACAAGTCACCCGCTTGTCCCGATTCCTCGTGGCCCGATTCGGTCGACAACGAGGATGTCCCCGGATAGGAACTACTGTAAACGCGATCCGGGACTGAATCGTGGTCCAACGAGGGTAATTTTGAACTCGCAGCGCTGTACGAACGGTTGCTCATGTCGTAACGAGTTATAGGATTCTCCAGCTCGCCCTGCGGAGGCAACTCGAACGGCTGAACCGCGTCCTCGTTGTTCGATGACTTTTCATTGACTTCGCGGGTACGAGCCTTTCCCGAATCCTCGAAACTCGATGCGTACAATTCACGACAACTCGCCGAACGCTGCCACGGGTGCCGGGGTATTGGTCGAGGTGGTGGAAATTCAGGTGGACTGCTGTTAGAGGGGCTGATACGACCTGCTGACGATATCCGATGCTGCTGATGCTGGCTCATAGCAAATTGTTGCAGATGCATTTGTCGATGACCCGGATGCACCTGGTTGGGTGTAGCCGGTGAATGTACGTCTATAGATGTTAGCGTCCGAGAGGACATAGCTGTGTCTTCGCGACGGTGATGACTCATCCCTCCCATCGAGACACTCGTCACAGTCGTCGGAGAATCCAGTGTCATCGAACCGCATGATAGAGACAGAGCCGGTGTTCCCAGTGCTGCAAACATTTTTCAATTTTCATTACACATACTTTTTTATTTTACTAATTTTACGCTTTTTTTTTTCCTTTTATTAATACTTGTTCGAGATCGTGGAGAATACGGTTTTGAGTTGTCGATGGAAAAAAGCTATTTTCGTGCACTTAATCGGTACGTTGAATCATTCGGTTAAGCCGTTTCGTTCCTGTGCAACTTTTACAGCATATTTTACCATTTTTTTTGTTTCCTCTACAAATTTGACTCGGCATCGTGTAAAAATATTCCAATTGAGGTTTCGTAGTTTCGATTTTTCTAGTGTGACTAAATTTCGTTAGATCGTTCACGAATGATATTCGAATTTGTGAAAAAAGTGTTGAAATGTGGAAACCAGTGATTATAAATCTTCAGATATCATACAAGAACCGTTTCTCTCTAAAATCGTACGTAATTTCGTATTTTTTTTGTTTGATAAACGATAGAGGTCTTGGGAGTGGATGGAAAAAGGGTCGAGCTATAGCAAGCAATTTTTAACATTAAGGAGGCTCAGTCAATGCTCGTTGTAATAATATGCTTGAAGTTGTTTCTACAACGATTTCATTTGCTTGGAATCAAATCATGGTATTCAAAGGTCATTGAAGCTTTTTCAAAACATTTAACTAATTCGATGAAAAACTAATAGTAGAAAGTAAAAAAAAACCATTATCTTATTGATATTGTTTTCCTGTTATATATCTGGAAATATCTCTACTTAGAAAACGAATTTTTGCTCATTTTGCACAGAGCGACTATTTTTTGTATTAAAAAATCGAAAAAGAATGAAAAATTTGACAGTATTCTCCGCGAATAGAAAAATCCTTTAACGATCAAAATGAAATCAAAGTTTTTCAGTTTTATATCACCTCGAACAGCATTTAAACTGTTTTCCCTTAAAATCGTTCTTCAGGAGATTTTCAGGAGAAAAAAAACTAATAAATGTAAAATTGACTGGAATAATCTTGTGTTCGTCCTTTGACCGAACCTCCCCAATGAATTGAGCATCACAAGAAGCTTATTTTCTTTTGTGTTTACTGTAGTAACAATGAATTATTCGATCGGTGCTCATTCTCCCGATTTATTTTACTTTTAGCAGATTTCATTGCTTCAAACATCGTCGAAATTATCTTCAATACTGTTTTTCTTGACAGCGGTATGAAGCACGCTTTTTCATTGGATTATGCAGCCCCGGGCAAATCATACTCGAAGCATATCCTACGTTTGAAATGCATATATATATATATATATATATATATATATATTTTTTATACGAAATACGAGGAAAGGCAATTATTGAAACGAAGTTGAAGTTAGAATCCTTGGAAAGCAACAAAATTCATATTTCTCTGAAAAATCGTTCAACGACGAGAATTGCGCAGTCTTTTTGTCAAGTGAATATTGAATTTGTATGAAAAACCGTGACTATTTTCAAAATTGAATACTTTGTGACCGAAAAAAAATATTTCTCGTTGCAATCCACCAATGCAAGCTCCAAAATCATCTTTTTAGCACTTGAAATATTCGCAAAAACTGTTGCACAGGATAATATTTTTCCAGCTGCTGGTGCTTTTGAAAGTTTCAAAGTAAGCTGCACTTTGGTACGTGAAAAACAAAGTTTTTCCTTACAATTTGAAAGTTCAAGGATCGAACGTCTCCGAAAAATGTCCAAAAGAATCACTTTTAACAACATTACTGATTCTAAATTTCAGTGAAAACTGAAATAAAATTTTCTTGAGTATTTCGATAAAATCATAGAAAAAAAAGAAACAAGTTTCCATGCTTCTCAACGTTTCAGCATGAAAAAATATAATCGTGGCTACTCATTAGTTCATTTTGGAGCGTGCAAATAACCAGAAAATATTGATCCTCCTCCAAGAAAAAACAATTCTATGATATTTCCAGCGTTACCAATGATTGCCTCTGTTCGTAAACGTATAAATATTTCATATATACCTTGATATGAATGTTTGCATCAAAATATATGTATAAATACTAAATCTACTCTACGATAGGACAGTCTTATGTACAAAGAAACGAAACGTAACGTTCGAACGTAAAAATGTAACGATAATACAGAAAAAAATAAAAAAAAAAAAAAAAGGCAAAAAAAAATCTGTAGAAAAGAGCAATTTTGTTATTATTGCTTTTAGTAGTATTGGACAATATGGAATTGAGAGAAACGAAAAGAAAAGAGTATTTTCCATGATTTTCCGTTGTGGTCTCGTGGTGGGTTGGTTTTCGGTCGTGGTACATACCAGGGTCGCCGAGGGGCAGGAGGGGGTGGGCAGAGATGCTGGAGCTGCCCATAAGGGAGCTGCTTGGGGTGGCGCCACGATAGCCTCCCCCCTCCGAGCCCTGCAATGCCCTACCACCGCTAGTCTGCCGGAACGAATTGGACCTGCGAGCAAGAGAGAGTCAAGTTCAGCATCAGACCTATGCCGCCAGATCGACAGGCTATTCTTTTAATTTTCGCTCTTTTTTTTTTCGTTTGTTCATTTTTCGAGATGAACGTTTATTTCTTTTTTTTTTTTTTTTCTTCTATGTATAAGACACTTGTTTCTCAATTTTTCAGAGCACTATTCATCGAGTCGTCTCGAGGGAACGGTCTGACTTTGACTATCAAATCGATTATTTTTCCTTGGTTTTCTTTTCTTGTCGTTTTGATCATTAATATAAAAATTTCAAGCTATGACCTCTAAGCACATAAATGCATGTTGCGTACATCGTTATCGGCAAGTGCTATTTATTTTCGTTAAATTAAGTACGAGAAGAGGGGTTTTGTGTGTGGAGAATAATTATCTTGTTTTCGGGGACTTTCTCTGGTGTTTTCCTATTTTATCGAGTTTTTTCGAAGTTTCTTATTTTTTTTTCAAATGGTCCGTGATAATGAGTTGCATATTTAAGTGTTTTTTTTTTCCCTTTTTATATTTTATCCCATTTGTACTATTGCTGGCGTGTTTTTTTCATTTTTTTTTTTTTTTTCATCGAAAGATAGAAAATATCGATGCCTCGCCTTTTTTGCCACCGAGTTGAACTTTCCACGTCGCAAATATATAATCCTTGAAGTTTGCATGCTCAAGGCGAAATAAGGGTGAATAGAAAAATAGAGACAGTGTGAGTGTGTGTGTGTGTGTATATGTTTGAGAAAAAGATAAAGGGGGAGAGACGGAAGACAGAAAAAGAGAGAACGAATGGACCTTTCCTCTCTCGAGGGTTCGAGGCCAATAATTGTGCAATCAACGATTATTATTTGTACAGAAAAAAAAGGTCCGTTTGCGTAAATATAGAGAAATTTATCGTTCATTATTTATAACCGGTTAATTTAACTTCGAGGAAATATTCATGAATATCTGCCTGTAACTTTCAATATATTTCAAAAAATTTCATGAAACATTGAACAAAGTATTGAATTACTATTAAAATTGAATTGACAACGAATTCGAATGTGAGTCATTAAGAATATTTGCCTTTTGGAACATTTACAGCCATTCAAATTCAGAAGAAAAACAAACGTTCAAGTCTCATTTATCATTTAACAGTTTAATGCTTTTCTCATTATTTCGAAACTCACTCGATAAATAAGAAAATTCTTATTTTCTTGTGTTTTTTTTAAATTATATTTCTTTCAAGGTTTAACACCCAGAGAAAATTGCCATGTATGTGTCAATTAAGGTGATCAATTTTTATTCCGATCGACGTTCCGTCGTCGTTTGAAAAATAATTTCAATCTTTACCGGATTATCAGAAAAATAAAGAAATAGAAGTGGTTTTCGAACTCTTCGAAGATAACTATACTAATCGATTGATTTTTCCTGTAATCAAATGAATTTTCTCATTATCAAATCCCTCAATTATTCACTGGCATATTGTCGAGTATTATATTCAGTTTGATACAAATAATGTTACTGTGATTGACAATGTGTGTGCCGATAAAATATCCTCTAATTGTATTTACAAATCTATATTAAGATATATGTATATATATATAAATATATTAAAGGGTGTCGACAGGTGATTTTCTATCATTTCTACTTGCTATCGAAGATTATTCTGTAGCTAAATATTATTCACTGGGAATTTGTGACGTTTGTGGATGTGTTCGTGTGTGGTTTGGGGCGTGATACGCATTTTGGATTTGAATTTCATAAATTTCCCTTTTTTTGTACTAATATTGATTTTTTTTTTTTTTTTTTTTACGGTTTCCCATCGACGAATTATTCAAGAAAGGGTACATCGATCATTCGGGTTTTTTCGTGCCTGATGGTGAGCCTGACTCCCCGCCACCCCTGTCCGAGCAGGCAACACTAACAAACGTAAATGTAAAATCGAAGGAACAGAGAATAAGAGAAAAAGACAGAGAAAGTAATAGAAAATAAATAGAAATTTCGACACAATTTTACAACGAATAAAACCGGATCGACAAGAAATTTACGTGGAGCCAAAATTTAGCAAAGGAATCAGGATGGGCAGTGTTCGAATGAAAAAAAAAAAAAAAAAAATTCATTCTTCAATTCTCATGATCGAATCCTTACGAATTTGTAGAAAAATCAAAATCAAATATTATCGTTTTACTATCATTTTCAATATTTTTCCTGTATAGCCTGTGATAACTCTGCTAGAAACACTCGCCGAGATGATTTCGAAAGATTTTTTTCTGACTTCGTGATGCGCTGTGACAAGGATTGTTTCAGAAAAATTTCGGAAAATTTTCCATTTTAGTACTTAGCGGTTTTTTGAAAAACTTGACCATTTCTAGAATTTTAAAAGCAAAGAAGTTGTTTAGAAATGTTAGATATGAAAGTTCTGTTTCTACCGACAAAAAAATATTGTTTGTCAAGAAAAATAGACGACTTTGTAAAGACGAATAATATTTAGATATAATTTTTCATTCGAACGGTGCCAATTTCCTTCAAGGTTTAGCAAATAATGTGGTGGATTGGCTGAATTGAGAGGTATTTTAAGTGCGAATACGTGTTAAATAGAATAATGAATAAACAAAAGATTTTATAAAGGGTTAATGTTTCAAATATAAAATTACGAAGGCTCGTGTCCCGGCGTTCAGCGAGACCGTGCCCAACTCCCATTATTGTCCACAAAATTGGTGCACACATTAATAATCATAATATCGAATTGTTCAAACCAACATCAGGGGGTAGAGGGGAGGATTATTTGTACGCAATAGTACGCATGCACTATCTACCAATGATTACTCTGATATTGAGGTATTTCTTTCCATTTTGTCTTTGCCACACTTATTTTTCGTGTCCTTTTCCATTCGTTTTTCTTTTTCAATTAAATCCGAGCATTCGCAGTCACTCACCTCTGAAACGTTTGTCTCTTGACGTAGTTGTCGCGAACGAACTCGACTATTTGTTTTTGCGTTTTTCCGCTATACCTGTTGATCGAAAGATACAAAATGAATATTTCAACTGCTTTTTCAGAAGCTTTTGAATGTGTTGATAAAGCTTGAAAGCAAAGACATTTTTCATGTTGATTTCGAATGATATTGGAGATTTTTTGGAGATAAAAACACAGAAAAAAATGGGAGAATTTGGGAAGCGATTCATGAAACTCAGGAAGCGAAAGGTGAGGAAAATCTTTTTCGTTTCATTTGAAGTCTGTAAAGTTCATCAACGCTTTGAAATACTCTGTTTTTCTCACCTGAACGACGAGCCTCGACTCAAAACTCGTGTCTTTTGTCTAACAACTCTCTTGACGATGGAACAACGGAAGAAACCATGATTCTCGACGCACTTTTTCCAAAAGTTTTTGCACTCGTTTCGTCCCTCGAAGAAAAATTCTACCGTGTCCTTGTAATAACCCTGCGAATTATTCAAAATAACGAATAACCCTTGTGAAATAATAAAAATTATGAAAATTAAAATTCTTTCGTAGATTCAGGCTTCTGGTACTTACGTAACCCTCGGGATGCAATTTAATTAGAAATCGTTTTCTCTTGAAACTGATTTTACGAATTTTCGCCCAGCTAAACGTGTTTATCTTGGTATAGTTTTGAAAAACTACGATTCCCATATGCGCTACCGCGAGATTCAATGGTACTGCTTCGTGATCCTGGATGAAAGAAAATAAAACCAATCGTTAAGTCATTTCAATAATGAATCCGATCTTTCAAAGAAAATCACTTATGAGTATTTTTTTTTTTTGATAATATCGAGGAATATCGATCAAGATTTAATGAAAACTAATAACAGTGCTAAACTTATTACAGTAAATAGCAGTAAAACTTGCTATTATTATGGAGAACTTTTGAAAAAATATCAACTTTTTAAATATTGACAAAAAAAATGAAAAAAAAAAAAACGAGTATTCACCTTCGCAGGGTGCATCTTTATGCCGTACAGTTCGCATCGTCGAGCAGTTTCTAGCAAATTGAGGTCCGCTTCAGCCGGTGATTGGCCTCTGTTGAAGAAAAAAACCAAAATTTTACTTTTTATATTGTAAAGTTTTGATACACTGAAGAGAATCGAATATTCAATAAAATATTATTATATTTTATCAAATATATCATAAATACGGAATGTTCCGTTTTTGAGATAAAAATTATTAATATTCTTCGTTCAGAGTGCTTCTGAAGGAAAGTTATTTAGTTGTTTGTGAGTAATGAAGCATAATGTGTTGCACATAATTGTTGTAGCAAAGGTGTGCCACGTTAGTTTGGTGGCACCTAACCTTTCCCCATAGGGATTATTTTAATCAGAGAAAATACTGAAAAAATTACAAACAGAGAATGCAAAGTTAGAGGAACTTATTTCAATGTAAGTGGACTTTTGACATTATATATTTGAAACGAAATAAAACATTTTTCTAAACTTTTGGAATATTTTTCGTAACAATACACAACAGCGGGAACGCGGTCGGTGCATAGCTATTTTTTTTCCGACGGTGTCGATCAACTTAAAAAGAAAAATAAAGAAGGAAATGTAAGATAACCGTAAAAATGTAAAGAAAAACCTGAAAAAGGGTACACCAGGAAGGTTGAAAATGAAAAATAGCATATTTTGAAATGTAATTTAATCGAATATATAAATGAAAAGAATATAATGATTCTCGAGAATGTGAGTGTGAAGTAGCTCGAACAAAGGTGTGCACAAGAGTCATTTCTCTTCTAATTACCTTTTCAATGAATAATTTACTGGAAAGTAATGACTTACGCGTGTTTCTTATGATTCTCCATTATACGCCGTTCCAATTCTTGATCTTGATGAGGCACGAACTTGTACGTGGATAAATACGTGTGATCAGGATAATCTTCTATCACGTAGTCGCCGCATTCCGCTGAAATTGAAATCGACGTTAATGATTTGTTAAAAGAACGATTGTAGAGTTGTAAAAGGTGAAAAATTGTGTTCGATATCCACAATTATGAATTTTTTGTACAAATATTGTTTAAAAAAATATAGGAAACTCGAAAATTTTCAAAAGAAGCTCTTTTAACTGGATTCCAAGACCGGAAATGATCGTTAAAAAAAAAATTGGAGTAAAAACTAATCGATTGACTGAAATTTAATTAATAAATGTCCGACTACCATACGCTTGTGCTAACAGACAAAAAAGAGTGTAAAACACGTTGGCAAATGACCAGAAAGAAACGAGAGGCAAAAACGTGTAGCCGAGGTGACGGAGAACGCCTGAGAAATATATTGGCCAAGCTCCGACGTAAATTTGGCAAGACTAGAGAAAAATTATTGGCGTTTGAATCGGAGTTTACTAACCCTGGACGATGTAACTCGCCATCAATGCGGCAGTGTTGTCATTGCATTGCAACAAACCGTGCGACAGATCACGTTTTATTTGCAAACAGAATAAGTATCTCGTAAATTCTTCCTCCAGCTGGGCCGGATCGGGGGTATAAAATTTAACGCAAAATCTTAGGAGCGGATCGACCAGCGAGAGCCCCACTTGTCGGCATACCGGCTTTTCCAAATCGAGCCAGTACTGAAAGAAAATACAATAATATTTCAAATTCTGGTGCAAAAAATCACAGAAATTTTCAACAAGGAAAAAAAAAACATGCAAATGAGAAAAAAATCGAAATACAGATATTTCGTTTTTGGAGAAAATTCATGTCAAATATCAAATCCGTAGAAACAAATTTAAAGATTCGATTTATTATTAAGTTTTTTCAATTTGGAATTCAAGAGCAATGGTACAACTCCAAAAAAAAAATACTCCAAAAATTTGACTGTTTTCCTCGATGATAAAATGTCAGATTGGAAGGTACGAAACTCGAGTTTTCTTACTTTCGTTCCATTGGGCTCTTGATACTCGAGACCGAAATAATCAGCTTCCAGGAGGTGCAACTGTTTGCAAACTTGATCGAACAGGACCCTTCCCAAAGCTTTAGCCTGTAAAGAAATGAAACAGAAATTTACATATCGAAATAAAAGTGATATTCGGTCGCATACGTCGTTTCCTCTTTGCTCGAGTGAAGCACGTGGAATTCTAAGACATGAAAATATATTTTCGCAGCACTTTGCTAGAGATACTTTACTTGTTGGGTATATGATAATAAAAAAAAATAAATAAAAATAAAAATAAAAAAAACAAACGCTTCGAGCATGACTAAAAAAAAAAATATCCTATAAAATCGATAAGTGCGCTTACGAAGCTCGTGTACGTGCACTGACAACACTTCGTCGCATACATGTGAATATGCTACACATTATGTGCCCTAATAATTCACCCTTGCGGAAGAATTATTCTATATAGCGTACTGAGAACAATCTATACATCTCTCGGATGACTATAAACCAAGGTAAATGCCAATCAGTCAAATGCCAATTTAGTATTTCAATGCGGGTTGAATCAATCTCGCAAGGTCAAAGTTATTACTTAATCACGTTTATTTTATTATTCTTCATGTTTATTGGGGTGTGTGCTTGTCAAAAAAAAAAATGCATTTGAGTAAGTTTTATTCGTTCCCACTTTCATTTGAAGTTCGAATCAATTATTGACTCGAAAAAGCTGAATTTTACATGATTCAATCATCGATCTTAACGAATGATAAAAAAATGATTTGTTTTTACTTCTTCTATTCAAGAATTTCTGGGATTTAGAGACAAATTATGATTTGTGTAGAAATTTGAGTCTTTGAGGATCGAATAATTGACTATTATTCGTGATTTGATAAAAATATCAATTCGGACTTTGAGTTTTGGTCAAAGCTTCGATGAGCTTACCATAAGAATACAAAATTCAGGTGGAAAAATCGAAAGCTTCCAAATTAATTGTAATATTAAAAAATTTAGATTTTAGTCATTAGGATAAATCTTCGAAAAAAAAAGGAGCAAAGAGTACAAGAAATAATTCCATTGACAGTTACAACAGTAATTTTCTCCATTAAAAAAACATGGAACTTTCCAAACGAAATAATTCAAGTGTCTCGAAAGTGTACACAAAACGATTGCGATCTAAAAAATAATTGAAATGATCCAGAGTTCAAAGAGTAAAGGTTTCATGATAAATTAGTTGAGAAATATTGAAAATGTACGAAAAAATGATCGAGCCAATCTTTATTTAAAAATAAAATACTTGGAGAGTATTGAAAGTCGATGAATAGATAATTGAGTCTCAGTTCGACGATCCATAGTCAGAAAAGGCTACATTTGAAGAAGACTGTGTGAAGTAGACTTGCAAGCGATACCTCTTGACCCCAATAGTTAAGCGTTTAAGTCAAAGTGCCCACGCAGCACGAGGCTCGAATGCTCGGCAATTACTCGAGATACAAGCGACAACCACCGACACCTCGCTCTATGGACGTACCGACGAAAATATTCATTCGGGAGCAAAATATCAAATCGATTAATTTTCATGTTACGTTACAAATGAGTGTAGAAACGTACTCGGCTGATAAAGTTTCATCGCTGCTAAATTAATTTCAACTTCGTGTTACTGGGCTTTCTCCCAGATGAATTGTAAGTTAATTTTAATATTTTGTTGTTGTTATATTCGAGGGTGTCTGAGATATCGAATCTTTCAAAATGAAAGTAGTAAGTTAGAAGACCGAGGGAGATCATTTGATCTCGGAAAAACTATTAAATTTTTTTCTTTTGTATGAAAAATATAAAATCGTGGTATCATCAGCAATAATAATAAAAATTTTGAAAGCAAATGTTCAGTATTTTTTTGTTTTTTATGTTACGTGCGTAACGACAAAGGCGATGAAGGATTTGATGGCAACGCTGACTACGGCGTAAAAAGAAACCAGCGACGAATGGGCGAGAGAGTTTCGAAAGCTTTTTTTTCTTTTCGTCGAAAAAGTATATAAAATAATTATTTTTCTTCCGTTTCTTCGTGCTTCTCTCACCTGCACTTGAAACATTGTGATTGTGTCGTCGAGCATCTGCACGCGAACCGCGAGCATTTTTCCAGCTTTACGTGGGGTTGTCGGCGGCGTTCTACTGCCGCCGTCCACTCCAGCTGGAGTCGAATGACTGTGAGGCATTTTGGAACTTCCAGTCATTCCTATATTGTCGATATCATTCATTTTTTCTCATTTGTCGTCTTCGTTTTTTCGCCCAAAATTCTCTTTTTTCGAGAGTCTTGAGTGGCCTCCTTCTCCTGATCGTTATATATTTCGGGATCTTGTCAAGTAAACATCTGAAAAAAAAAAAAAAAAACAAAAAGAGAATGAAAAACAAACTGCTTTGTATTTCGCCTTTGTTCACATCTTATGAATTTCATTATCGATGATTTTTCTTTTTTATCTTTCACACCTTAAGGAGGGTGGCTACATACGACAATATGATAAGAATTTCATAAAATTTAGTGATAGTATTCTTTAGCATAAAATGCAATGACACAAATTTTTTCAAATTTTTCGTCTACATAGTTGTCGAATAATTGGAGTTTACAATATGCAAAAGATATACCTATATATATCGGAATCCTATGCTTACGGATGTAAACTCTAGTGTTAAATTACTCGAAAACTATGTAGAAGAAAAAATCTTTAAAAAATTTTATATTCATATATTAATCCAAAAGAATATGCTCACCAAATTTCATTAAATTCTAATCATTTCGAATTTTCCTATGCTTTTAACATGGCAACATTGTTGTGTGTAGCCAACCTCCTTAATCGATCTCGAAAAATCACCATTTTTTAATAGTCAAACGTCCTACGTAATCTTTATACATAAACGATGATATTATCAACGAAAAATAATACAAAAACACGTGTCATAATCGACAGTGTCATCGAAAGATTTATTTCATCAATATTTGTTAATTATTTTCATCATTCTTTCAATTTGCTTAATAAAATATTATTTATTTGGAGATAAATGAACTTTGGAATATCATGACTAATGTAAATTTGATTATTTCTATTCAAATTGCTGTTTGAGCTCCGATTAACACGATTATTTTTTCCTTCAACAGTAATAAATCATTTTGCATGCGAACGAGCAAAGGTGCTCGCTTCTAAGGTCAGTTTTAATCATGCCTCTGAGAGCTTTTTTAATCATGGAATTTGTGTCTCAATTTTTTTTTTTTTTTTTTTTTTTTCAAACTCTCTATTCTGAGAACATAACCAATAATAGTGGCTTTTGAAAATTGAAAAAAAAAAAGAAGTTAATAACAGTCAGTATTTAACAGTGCAAAGTAATGAGAATGAAAATTAGTTGTGTGACACAATTAGTCAATTAGTTTAATTGGGTATTTGATGAGCGTGGTTTAGAAGACAATTTGTTTAACTAGTTCATGCGATTACGAGTATTTTTCTTATTTTTCTTCTGAAACCACTGAAATAGGATTTCGATGAAACCATTTCGAGAAAAAAAAATTTGTTTTTCTGAAAGTAAAATTAAAAAACAGGAATTTCTCCGAAATTTTGCTGTTTTTTTTTAATACAGATTTTTTTGTACCTTTTTAGGGAGTTCAATGGAAAAAAAGATTGTGGATCACGTTGATCTGAGAAACGTCAAATTTAAAAAAAAAAAAAAAAACAAAAAACAAAAAAAAAAACAAAGAAATTCTTAATAACGATTGCTCAGTTTTCTGTATTATTTAAATTAATTATATTTTATTGATGACTTTTGTCTGAAAAGTCGAGAATTATGCATAAATTCACACAAGCATTATCCAAGGAAAGAAAGCAACAAATCGTAATTCGAGTTCTTTTCTATTTCCGGAATTTTGAGCGAGGTAAAAACTGTTCCACCCATATCCAAATATATGCCAGAGATTGAAGAACCGCTATTTCGAGTTACAATTCCATTCGCGTAATTACGAGTGTGAATGTAACGAAAGGAGGAAAGGGAGAGAAAAAAAAATCATGAAAACAACGCCTCCTGTTTGAGGAAGCGAAAAGCGCGACAGATCTGTCATTCGATCGCCGATGATGACAGCCGAATACAGGAGGGCGAGAGGGATCTCGAGAGTTGTAATAATATTTGACCGGAAAATAAAATCTCACGGCAAGACGCAAATATTTTGCAATTATGAAGAAAAGATAAAAGAAAAAAAAAGTTCAGTAAAAAATATGATGAATTACTGGCAGCAGGAAAAAAAACTGGAAACAAAAAATCAGAGGCAAAAACTTACGAGAGAGAGAGAGAAATAGAGAAGAGGCAGGGTCGTCGCACAGATACTAATCACTCTGTCTCACAGACAGTAAAAACATACACGTAGCTTTTACAAATGTATAGAAATATATCTATATAAAGATACGTAGTTACGAAACCTATATGGCCAAACGCGCTCCGTTATTATCTGGAATGGCATAAGAATACGAGAGAAAAAAGTAATATAAGAAAAAACGTGACAGACACTCGAGAACGTGATAATTTGCGAGTCTCAATTCGCGAAGACTGTGTCATCGTAAAATTTCAATTGAAGATTGCTCACTAATGAAATGATTCAAAACAATTTTATGTTAAAAAAAAAAAAAAAAAAAAAAAAAATAGAGAAAAAATATACACTTGAATGGTACAGTGGCGTTCTGCCCACCAGCACTGGCAGCACGCCCCAAAACACGAAGACAGCACACACAGAGCCACACAGAGTTCATTGATCACAGGTTCTACAACTCTTGGTCGAACCGCCCGGCTTACGCAGTTGTTTTTTTCCTCCCTATTTCTCTCAGGCTTTTAACTCACTATCAAATAACCCGCGATAATAATCACTTACTTTTAATCGTTTACTCCCCATGGAGCGTCTCGATGACGTTTCCTTTCGTTTCTTTATTCCTCTCTTTCTCACTCTCTTAGTTTTTCCACTTTGTATATATAGAGTATTTTACAAAACGGGAATAAAGTCACGGCATACAGAGACGAGAGAATATCGTGATGCCAAACACGAAACTAAAACACCCATGGGCTAAGCGAGACAGCGCTGCGCTTGCAACTTCCAGCACCTCTCACGGCTGCTCTGAGAAACACGAACAGTGTTTCTCAGTCGCGATCCGTGCGACATCTTTGCTGCTCGCGTAGGCTTTTTCTATACTACTTCGACCAGTGGTTGTTGTTATTTTCATTCTCGAAATCTAAACTTAATTATAAAACAGGAAACTTGTGCGGTATTAAAATTCAAAAACAATAAAGAAAAAGAACGTTTCGCTGATTTGATTCAACGTTGCGATTCGCACCCAACACTTTCGAAATTATCTCTGTTACGCATCTCGTTTCATTATATTCACCGTTTATTTTATGAAGAACGACCTTCGTCTCATTGAGTTCAAAAAATTGCTTCAAATAATTTATGATACTTTCGTACTCGAGTGTAAATTACTCCGTGTCACTGTATCATTTTTCACAGTGATATTAATGTAAATCAGTAACAAAAGACACTCAAATTGCTCCACTTGCCATAAATTATGTGCGCGATGTATATAAGTGTTGTGTAAATTATTTTTTTTTTCTAATCACAGTGTTTTGAAAGCACTAGTTTTCATTTTTTATTCATTCTCTTGACCTTGGGACTCAATTTTTCTCACCTCAACGTTAACGGAGTTATCATCATCATTATTATTATGTTTACAGGGTCTTGTATGCCATTTTGCAAAACATCACACACAGAACTAATCTTGTACAGTATTAAAATTCCTACGAAAAAGTTCTTGCAATATTTTCGTATTTTTGGACAGTTCGGTGTTGGCGATTTTCAATATGATGAAATCTTTCGAAAAATGGCGATTTCTTTAAAAGTTTTGAGAATTAAATAAAGTTTGCCGAAGTCATGAAGATCCAGGATAGTAAACAAAAAAAACTAATAGCAAAAAGGATTGAAAAAAAATATATATATATACCAACTTAGGAGTTAATCCAAAACAAAAAGTGACACAAAATAAAACTGATAAATCTCCTGATCCTTCTATTAGTCATAAAACATTCAGGAAACATCGAAGCATTTTTGAATTTGACAGGCAAACTGATCCGCTGCGTTCAGTGACTCTTAGCTACCTTTTTCGTCAACTATAGTATCACAATCATCGTTAAAATAGATTCGTTCAAAAGTTCAACTACCTCTTTCACACTCTGGCACATCACGTGGTACACCTTTCAATTGTCCGTAATGGATTGACGTGTCTCGTTTCCCGTTAAGAGGTCACAAAATAAAAGAATTGAAAAGAAATTGTGTTCATATTGTTTTTTTTTTTCTTCATATTTTTACGAACTCACCGCACGCAATAATTCCCATTCTAATTTAATCTTGATATATTTTACGAACGTTATATTATCGTGTACAAGAACGAAAGGCATTTTGATTGTCCAGTACTTAAATATCGTATATAAAGCTAGCAGTGATTGTGGTACGTGTTAATCTGTCAAGAATGCATTGTCCCATTATTGTTGGCCCGACAATTGGCACTCTGGGTACTCGGAACTCTCGTATATGCACAGGAAAACCTCGAGCAAACTGTTTCAAGTCATAGTTTTCAGCATGAATTTTACCATTTCCGCAAATTTTCCTTTGTGGCGTTTGTCAGCTCTCGGTTCTCACTCAGAGAACCCTTTGAGCGTACACATGAACTGAACAATCATAGAAATTGTATGTTTTTCTTCAAAATCCCAATTTCGACAGCAGTTTCGTACTTCATTGCGGTTGCCTCATAAAAAAAAATTGAAGAAAATAAAAAAATACATTTTTCAGCCTATTCCAACGATTTATTTAGCCGCAAAAAGTAATCGTTCCGCGACGTACGTGTTGAAAAAAAAAAAACCCCGAATGAGCACCTCGAAAAAAAGCTCGAAAATGAATTCCCGTATGCGGAAGTGAATCGAGGCTTAATCAAGCGTGAATTTCGTAGTGTTGTTTCTTAGACTCTTTCTTAAAAGGTATCATTAAACAGTCGTAACTCCGAGAGGAAAATTTTTATGGCAAAACACGATGAAAATGTACGAACAATTTTTACAAGTGGAAATATTCATTTTTCGAGGTTAAAAAACAAATGCGCCAACTGGTGCAGTCGGAATCGTTAGAAACTGAAAATAAACCGTATCCGCGATTGGACGAGATCTTCCAGATTCGATTTTGTCACCAATCCGATATTGTAAAGCCATTTTTTTGCCGTTGGTGACTTCCCAACGCTTCGGATTGATTTGAATGTGTAGACTCTCTCTCTCTCTCTCTCTTTTTCTCGCTCAGTGCCTTGGGGTATGCGTTTGATATCCTACGTGTATGCTATATACGCTGTGCAAGACTTCGTTCGAGAGCCACGCCCCCGAAATATGTGACGGTAGAGCAGCATAAAATAAAAATGTACACAGCGCCTTCCTTCACAAGCCGTTATAAACTCTCTCGCATACGTTAGAGTTTAGAATTAATGTTGAGGGAGTATTTCTGTATTTATTTATTCGACGTGTCTGTCTGCTCGCACATCATGACTGTATATAACCTCGAAAAATAAATAACGCGTGTTAACGAATCTATGAATTGAGGTATTTACTTTTCCAAACCTTTACAGAGATGCGCTCTCTGGTACTAATCATTTCTTCATTTTCCCGTGGACTCATGACTCTTTTTTTACAACATTTATTAATTAAGGTAAGTGCGAGATCTTTCAGGCAAAACCGACCCGCATAATTTTTATCTTTTCCGCTTCCACAAATGCGGACACAAGAGGATCTCTATATTTATGTTTCGACATAAGGTGCTCGTCGATAAAAATGAAACTTTCGCGAACACCTTTTAAATTTTTCTTCCGGAAATATAATAATATTTACTTCTATTTTATCGATGGGGTTTCGACAAGGAGCGACAAAATTTGGGATTTTGCGATTCTTCGGCTGATTAGCAGACAAAAAATGAGCGAAGAGGGGATTAAAAGTTGAGGAAAATTTGGTAGCAGAGCTCTTTATTCTTCATTGATAAAACTTAAAATTCGAACGCAGAATAATTTGTTTTTATAGTTAACGTAATACGAAGAAAAAAAAACCAGCTGGATAAAGAACACGAGATCGACGCCGAGTTTTGACAGTTCGAATCGTCGACTGCTCTCTCACAAGTAAAATATGTTGTGTTTACATGAAGCAGGGGTCGCGGGAAGGTTAGAGTAAACAACAAAACGGTTCAGAGGCGCACACGATCAGTCGTCGAGCTGACACAAAAGAGCGAGACCTCTCTTGATCCAGTGACTTACTGGCTTATCGGTATCGATGAGCAGCGATAAAACATAATTCGTTGAATGTCCTGTAGTTTTGAGAGTACCGAAACGAGCCGAAGTTATGTACAAAGGGCACTCGTAACGTCCACTGACATTTATATTTACAACTTCGCATGGTTTGAGCCAAACGATTGGCATGAGTTCCCACAATATTTTTGGCTTACTCTCTGCCAGTAATTTACGTTCGAGATCCCATCGTGCACCGGCGAGATACATGCCGTAAACGTAAACGCCATCGTTCGGTGCGACTGTCGATTCGTACATGCTTGTAATCTTGAGGGAAAAAAAAAACACTTTTATCGTGAATTCCATCGAAACGGTGAGAGATAGAGAAAAAGTGCGTGGGACTAATGTTGCAGAAGATTTAATTTTCTGCAAAAAAGTTATCGGCCAGTTTTTCGTATCGTTAGTATTTTAGGCCTGATTTTTGTTCAAACCCCATTCGTGTTTGTCGAATATTTCGCTTTTGCTATATATACGTACCTCGAAATCAAAGTCGATTTTATCGATCGATATTTTATATTTCCTCGCGTAATTTTGGGTTGCGCCGGTCAGAAAAGCATGAACGAAGGAAAAACCAGATATCCAAAAGGTTGCGGGTTTTCCTTTGTCGAACCAAGTTTGCAAAAATTTCAAACGATCCAGAAAGTCGTTGACGAAACTCGGCAACGGTTTCAAGCTCGGATAAGCGCTTGCTCTGGCCCAAGTCAACGGAATCTTAGCGTTTAACATGCTGGATGCAAGAAGCTGCGATAAATATGTTCGTTCGGATTATTCACGTTTGGAGCGAATTCCTCGAAAACGCTTCGCTCAAAAAAATGACTGACGAAGATAACCGAAGTCGCGAGAAGCACTGAAAATCTTCTCATTCGAGAACATATGAAATAAACGCGTTGTTCATTCCTGTTTTTACAGGGGAGCAATGAACATTTTTTTTCCAAATAATCATCGATTATCGGGTGAGAGAAACATTTTATGTCGAAGAGAATATTGGCGTCGTTTTTCGATAATTTTGTGATGTTTTCAAGAGACTAAAAAAAAGGTCGTAAAAGTTTGGGACGGTAAAAGAATGGCGTAAAAATAACCTCTAATTCGGGAGTCATAACGATCATTCCTCTGACAGCATTTTCCAACATAACCATAGAGCTTCGAATGACTTTTAAAAGAGCGTTGTATCTTTCCATTTCTTGGATGAGTACAGTGTTCATAGATTCGGAATAAGATACGGGATAAGATTTTTGAGCTTCCTCAAGGTCAAAAAGTTCGGGCATTCTTTCGTAAATATCTTTTTTCATAGTCAATAATAATTCGTCCTGTTTGCTCGTGTCGCCGACGACGATTGTTCCTTGAATCTTGAGCATAGAGTCGAAAAATATTTTCGATACATCGAGGTCACGTGTGATGCCGGCGTTCATGTGAAGACCGAAAACTTCAGGTGGCGTTGTCGTCGGAATTGATTGAATTTGCTTAACGTAGTCGTTGTAATCGCATCTGAAACAATGTTTTTATGATTCTTGCACGTTCGCATATCGAGAAATTGAAGCGAGCCCGCGCGCACACACACACACACACACGAATCTCATACTTTTTGGGCAACGTGTACTCGGGCCCGATATCAGCAAACGCGTAATTCGGATTTTCGATCACGTTGAGGTTATAAAAATCCTCGAGAATCGTATTCAGACATCTTCGATCTCTGTCGTCGGTGACGCGGCCCCCGTAATTACACTCGCCTGTCAAATAAGTAATGGCTTCGAACGGCACGGTTTCGTACTCGTTCATAAATATTTGAAGCTGTTGTACCGATATCAGGAAATCGGATTCGTTGAAACCTGAGAAAAGACGTGTTTTTTTTTTCTCAATATTTCACATCCATTGTTTTTTTCTCTTTTTTTTTTTTACGAACTGACCATAACGAATGTTCCATCCTTGAGCCCCATAATTACGTCGTTCTTGTACAACCGCGTGAAAAAAACACAATCCGTACAATAATTTGGTGAAAGCTTTTTCCTTGCCTGGACAACCGGCGAAAAATTCTGGATCTTTTACCGGCTCCGAAGTGTACGATCTGATTTAAAAAATAAAAACAAATTTGTCGAAGCGTCGATTGTGAAAATTAATATCGATTCGAATGTTTTGTTCCACAACGTTATTTCGGAACGAGCGTGAATTCAGTGTTCAGTGTCAAGTGTGCTCGAAGGAAAAAGCATTTTTTTATTTTCACACCGGAAATGCTGTTTCATTTATCGACACAAAGACGAACGTTTGTTCGGTGCTTACCTCATCAAATTTTGTTGCAATCCGGTCGGTGGTTCGTTTGTCATTTTGACGCCGTGCTGCAGTACTGAAATAGGAAATTTTTCTGACGGATAGCTCGTCAGCCAGAGTCGAAAATTGATCGATGTGTTGGTCGAATCGAAATTCTCGCATATTTTTTCAAGCTCCGGCATCCAGGACACAGCGAGATGACAGTTTTGGAGACAAACCCACGTGCCCTCGTTCTGACCTTCTTCAATGAGTTTTTTAGCGATCGGGCCTTGACCTTGACCGAGAGATATCGATCGAAATCTCGAAGCGTAGTCCATGTTTTCCGAGAACTTTGACAAAGCTCCCATCGGATCGGATCCCGGTGAGAGTATGAAAATTAGAGGTATCAGGGAGTTCGAATCGCTGTAAGATTTCGCGAGGTTGAACGGCGGAGGCGTCACGAATTTCGAGCCCATTCCAGCTTCGATGAATTGAATGACCTTTGTACAAATTTTTTTTATTATTTATCGATTATAAAATATTTTTGAGTCTAAAAAATTACACACATTTTTGGCACAATTATTTTAATTTAAATTGTGTATGTATGGGGCGTTCCACGCCATTTTGTGAAATTTTTTAAATAAAATATCGAACGAAGGGAATATTCAAACTAATTTTTAGATTTTTATCTCACGTCTTTCAAAAATATTAAAAATCAAATGGATCTTACGATCGGACTAGCGTCCAAAGTCGTAAAATTGATCGTACTATTTTAGAGAATTGTTTTAGAAAAAATTAAGAATAGCAATCATCAAAAAAATAATTTTTACTTAAGATATGCGAAAAAAAAACGTTGAAAACGCTGATTTATTATATTTCTTCTTTTGTTTTCTGAAATTATGAATAAAAACGTAAAAAATCGACGCAGTAATATTTTTTGACATTGATTATTTCCAGAGATACATGCGTTGGAACGTTTTCGCACCTCGCTAAAAATCTGGAGTTTTTTTGAAAAATCGTAACTCATGAAAAACGTGAGATTCCAACCGCGAAATGGCGTGGAATGCCTCGATGTACAGGTAAAATTGAAAAAATACTGAAATTCAACAATCTGTTTTTCCCTAAAAAAAAAAAATCAAGTTCTACAGAAATATTTCGAAAAAATTTTTTTTAAAATTGTTTCATCATTTTTTAGAAAAAGAGCGTTTCTCGATATTTACCATAAAAATGTTGAGTTGAAAAGAAAATCTTTTTTCTATTTTTGAACACCAAATACAGTGAATAAAATTTGAAAAAATGTGATTAGTACCCGAATGTGTTTGATAACGAATTTGAAAGGACGATTGAAAACAAATTACTTTCGCAGTTATTTTGTCCGGTCTGAAGATTCTCATGACGATTAATTTTTCAAAAGCTGTCAATTTGGTCTCCCATGGTTGAGGAACAGTGGCATATTGTGGATTCATGAGATCGTAAAAAATTTTCCAACCATTGACATCAGAACGAAAGCTTTGAGGGAAGTTGGAGAACGATGGGAGGAGGCTTTCGAGTCTACAAATTTCGTCCCAGGAGCGATCCGGAAGCCACTCGGGGGCAGGATTTTTCAGTGGATTTCCCATGGACAAACCACCCGACAGAAAAAACATGAGCTCTTCTTTTTTTATCTGTTGAGTCGCCAGTAAGATCGTCGTGTACAGAACGAACGAATACAGAACCTAGAAATTTAATTAATCGTCTTTATTCGTGGCTCGATTTTTGTTTTTTTTTCTTGCATCGAAAGAAAAAACGTAACGAGATTTCTCGTCGGATTAAGGAGGGTGGCTACATACGACAATATGATAAGAATTTAATAAAATTTAGTGATAACATTCTTTAGCATCAAATGCAATGACACAAATTTTATCAAATTTTTCGTCTACATAGTTGTCGGATTATTGGAGTTTACAATATGCAAAAGATATACCTATATATATCGGAATCCTATGCTTACGGATGAAAACTCTAGTGTTAAATTACTCGAAAACTATGTAGAAGAAAAATCTTAAAAAATTTTTATATTCATATTTAATCCAAAAGAATATGCTCACCAAATTTCATTAAATTCTAATCATTTCGAATTTTCCTATGCTTTTAACATGGCAACATTGTTGTGTGTAGCCAATCTCCTTAAAGCTTCATCGAAGTTTCAGAAAACTGTTTTTTTTTTCTCTCCTCATCTCCCCGTTACCTTATCTTTTTCGAAGAGAGATCGGCAGACATTTTGATAAAGATTGTACGTGAATGTTTCTCGAAGAAAGTTCAGTCTTCTCTCTAAAATTTTGCTCTTGTTCGCCATGTCGATCGAATTGACGTACAAATTGATGAACCAGGACAAGGAGTATTGATACATGGGATCGATGTTCGGAAGATCGGTTACGGTGTAATACAAGAAAGAGCTGTGTTTCGCGATGGGGCGATAGCTCTGTCGAAAAGATTCGATTTTAGCTTCGGTCTCTTTGGAAGCTTCTTGCTTCTTGATAATATCGATCGAGAGAATTTTCGATGAGTCTAAAATTTCAATAGCTTCCTCGTCCTCGAGTATCGTTGAGCCGGAAACCGACAAAGTTCTCAAAATATTATCCTCCACTTGTTTCAGCGATTTTTTATTCGCCGCGCTCTGAACTATCAAATATTCTCTCTTTTTTTGTAAATCAGGCCTTTCTTTAGCGACTACTATTCCCAATAGCTGATCCTCCAAACCCTCGATCGTAAGAGCAAAATTTATCAGTGTCACTTTGTTGAAAATATCCGGTAGATAATGAGGATTTCGTAGCTTCGTCGTCATGTACAAACGAAAACGCGAACCGTACTCGATCGTTTTTTCACCCAATGTTATGTACGTTCCCCCCGATATCGTGTACATTTTTTTCATCAGTATTGGATCCAACGCCGGATCCAATTCTTCACCGATGTTTTCTATCAGCACAGGCTTTCCTGCAACCAATATTACGCTCTTTAACGGCTCGACCTTCGACAAATTATTAATCTTCGATCTATTACAATTCTATCCCTGTCAATCTGCATTCTCAGTTCATTAAAAAAAAAAAAAAAAAAAAATTCTTTTTCATACAAGATTATCGTAGAAAAGAAGAAAATTATTTTTCACCATAATTTCCTGTAAAATAAAAACAAGTATTTCAGCTCAATTTTTATTATTATTATTATTATTATTATTATTATTATTATTATTATTATTATTATTATTATTATATTAGTGCACTTTGATCATCGGTTATTCTGAAGAAAAGAAGTTGTAGCGAAATGCAGATGTAAAAGTATGTGGTTGTATCAGAATGAGCATTTTTCCTTGTGAATTAAGAATACAGGTAAATAGAGAGGCAATTGTAGAAGAATGCGGATGTAAAAGAATATAGTTGTGTACACAGCGCAACAAACAGCAACAAAAAAGGTGTGTAAAAAACAAAAAGAAAGAACGACACGTGTGTAAAAAAAAAAAACATGTGCAGAAGAAAAAAAAATGATCAAAAAGATAAGAAGGGAGATGTATCAGAACAGACGGTGAAAAAAAAGTTTTGTTTATCGAACAAAATGCCAATTAGTGGAACGAAGATATAGTGGATTCGATTATATTTTATTTTGAATGACAAATGATTTTTGGTTCATTCAACGAAATAAAATTAAAAAAAAGAAGAAGAGAAGTCAATGAAATTGACGAATTTACTTTCTTTGTCAAGAATTATCTCGTATTTAGAAATCGTTGACTAATTTCCGGTATTATTATTATTGGAAACTAGCCGTGCATTCACGAAGATATATAGCTTTTTTGACAATATAATTTTTAAAAAGATTTGAATTAAAAAAAAATTTTCGTCAGTTCGTTAAAAATGCTGTAACTTTTTTTCTATACCGAATCCGAGCATTCGGTAACCGCTCATTTTGTTCGTTTTCCAATTTCCTTCAAATTCGTAAAACGTATTTTTTCGTTTATCGATAATATTTAATTACCGATGAGTTTAAAAAATTGAAGATGAACGAAATCGTTAAGCTTATCTTTTTTTTTTGCTTTCCTGTAAAAATTGAGATAACGAAATTTCGTAAAGCCAACAAACTCAGTTTGAATCATGATCTTTAATCTCGTGAAAAATTCATCATAATCGATTAAGTTGTTTTCGATTTTCTAGCGAATAGATTTAAATCGAAACGACATGCCAAATTTACTCCCACCACCGCGAATCGTTTTATTCAGAAAAAGTATAGTCTCGGCGAGCCTCAGGCCAGCAGACGACAAAGCTGTCAATGTACTTGTCCCGAGACTCTACCGAGTCTCTTGATGTATATAGAGATGAATGTTTATGAGATTCTAAAGTTTGCTGATTTTTCGTTAGTATCGTAATGAAATTGCAAAGTGAATTATTTCGAATGTGATAAGATTTTTGGGTGTGAAGTAACGATTAAATTAATTTGATACAATCGATAGATATTAACTCGCCATATTCGATGGACTGTTCCAAAGTATTCATATATTTGGCATCGGTGAGTTTGATGACCTCGAGTTCACTGAGTTTTTCCATATTTCGTATCCACTTGTTGGCCTGACTCTGAGGATCGATGAACAAGCTCCAACGTTTCGAGTTATCCATGATAATGGAGTTTTCGGTGGAGAAAGAATCGCGCGGGAGTCCAAAAATATTCCACGAATTGATCTTAATCTCGGAGCCCAAAACATTCGCGAAGGTGAATGTTTCGGAGCATGGTATGTTCAAGCTTTTAACGTATTTCCACCATTTATCGATGTTACTTATTCTGTAGGAAGTCGTGAATGGACCTAGATAAGCTATCATTCCGCAGGATATGAGAATATCACCGGGCAAAGTGTCGTAAGATATTTGTAAATTTTTAGCTGACTGCAGCCAGCGATCCTTCTCGCCGCCCAGACCGCTTATCAATTTTTCAGCTCTTATCAATTTGTTTCGGCAACTCGTAACCTGGATCACATCAATTGAATTATTTTATTTCTTATGTATTTGTTTTAATTTTAATTTTCATGATTTTTTTCATTGAAAAAGTTTGACGATAATATTTTTGTCTCACTTGTGTCTCGAGGTCAATTTTCTTGGCCAAAGTAACTTGAAGGTTTTGATTCAACGCTGCCAATCTGGCGTTCAGTTCGGCCAGCATTCGTCGTTTTTCGTTTAAAAACGCCATCGTATCCTCAAACTGTTTCTCCGCTATCGCGAGCTTCGCTTTTTTGGGTGCAACTTCTTTGGCTACTTTGTCGTAAAGAACCATGGCTCTGACCCATTTGCAGAGACCCTCGGCAGCTTGCGACGCTTTGGCTACGATCTTGGGCTCGAAGTTGTGGTTCTCCATGTACGTTTTTTGTATCGTCTATGCGGAGCGCGGAGGATTATTTCGGTTATTAGTGAAAGTTGGAGGACAAATTTTAGGGGCTTTTCGAAGGAACAATTTGTTTTCGCCGATGTAATTCGTTACCTGCATCGTCGCCGTAGGAATATTATCTTTATCGTAGTCTCGCAAGTAATCGAGAAACTTCATGTCACTCAAAATACGCTTGCTCGGGCCCCAATAATCTAGGCGCTTCTTACCACTCGTTGGATCGACTGTTTTGTCGGGTTTGATGTCCAGCATAACGCAAATTGCAGCCATAACTAGCTTCACACCTTCGGGAGGATTTTTCATGGACTTAACGAGCGAAATATCCGCTGGCTTCAATGTATTCAGAGCAGCTTCGTTCGAAGGGTTTTGATTGAAAAAAAAAATTGATTTGTTTCGATTAGAAGATCAATTGAAAACCGTTTTTTAAGCTTGTTTCTCAAGATTCAATGTTTATTCCGTTGAAACTTTACCGATTGCTTCCTCCAGGACCGGAAGTGCCTCTGCCAAATCCGCTTCGCACTCCTCTTTCAATTGGCCCGATATTTCAGCTTGAATGTTCGCAGCGTCTTCGTCTCTCTTGACCAAAATCGTAGCGGTCTCAACACTCACATTCTCGTTCTCTATTTTCTTCATCGTTTGTGCCGTCAACCGAGCCGATGACTCGAGCTGAGGCTTCAACGCTGTTAAAATCTTTTTCATCTGCTCAACTTGCTGGGCAGCGAATTCCAATTTGTCCAAACCACCGAGATATCGATCTCTTCAAATTTTTATCACAAACCTCATTAGTTTTATTTCATTTTTCGAAAGCTCCAACGATCCTGATTGGAAACAGGATATTTTACGCTCTCGTTTCCTCGCTCAAAACTTCGGCAATTGGCAATTCGAGAACACAAAAAATTCATCAACTAATGATTGAGCAATATTCGCTTGACCCGGAAAATAATTCTTTCGATTTTCCATCAACTTTTGACAACTTTAACACTTTTTATCTTATACTCAAATCGTTTGAAATCGTATTGAAAAAGTTTTTATGCTCTCGAACGAACGGTTCGCCCACAAAAACTTGTTTAAATTGCAAAAAAAAAAAAAGAAGAATTAAAAAACGAAGTTTTCAATCAGTGTCCAACGGCCGAAATTCTGTTCGACAAGAGCGGGTTCGTTGGAAAGAAATTTTTCAAGAAAATCGTCGCTGATAACGGAGTTCGAATAAAGACACATTCGACAAACCTCGCGAGAGAAAGTTCTTCCTGTTTTTCCCTCATCAAATCGGCAAAAGTTTTGATAAGATCGAGAAAAGCAGCAGAAGTTATATAAGTTTTGCGTCCACGGGATCGATAAAAATCCTGGCTTATTTCTTTGGCGCAAATATGAAAAAATTTGCAAGCAACGACAGAATTGACTTTGACGTGTTCGGTGACGTTGATGTCGGTGGTGCATCGTATGGCGACTTGTTCGAGTGCGTCTTCGGGCCAAACGTCGTACCAGTCGATGGTACAGCAGCTGACCAAACTGGGATACAATCGTAGTCGAATCCGAAATGCCTCGCCGATCGGTGAGAAACAGAGCATTATGTGCAATTTTTCTTTGCAGCGATTGACGAAATAAGCAACAACGGAGAGCAGCGAAATGTCCAAATTGCGATTTCCACCTTGGGCAGCCAGTCGGCACATTTCAATGATTTCCTGTCTCTCTTCAACGGTAAATAAATTAGGAACTTCGCCGGAATTCAAAAGACTGTCGATGTCGCTCAAAAAAGCTTCCTCCTTGATCTGCCCTTCGGTTATCAAAAAAGCCAAATCCTTTCCGATCCCACCAGAGTTCCTCAAGACTTTTTTAACGTCTTCTCGCCACTCGTTGACTCCGTAAGAGCTTCCGATTTCGGGCTGAAAGAGACCGCAGCCGGCCATGAAAGCGGCGAGTCTCGTCAGCGATTGTCTTCCTGATCCTCCGACCCCGACCATCAGCAAACTTCCGCAGGGAATAGCCAAAATTCTTGATATTCTCGCGAGGTGTTCGAGCGCGTATCGAAACAGAACAATGTCCATTCTGTTTTTGTGGGTATTGTTATATTCCTCGAGGCACTGATCAGCGACTCTCTGAAAGGCGTTGATCGATAAAACTTCCTCGTAAACTTTGTCCTCAGGATTAGCATCGAGATCCATAAAATTACCGAAAATAAGATTTTTCATGCTGTGCTCGTCGATTTGATCCTCGTATTTGGGCAAATGATCGAAAATGTGATCAAAGGATTCTCTGAAAGTGTTGGTAACGGTGTTTTTGAGCTGTTGAAACAGCCATTTACGATCGTCATCGTCGACCAGACGATCCCCGAAGACTCTCATGGTTTCGTGGACCCAGAGCCTTGCAAAGACGCCTTTTGATCCGGCAGATTCTTTCTTGATCATCGAACAGCCATTAACGACTCTGGAGAAGTCTCGAAGATTGAAAAGATAGTGAGATTTCATTGGGGTTGGTCGGAGACTGTTGGTGGCGTTTTTGAATACTTCCAAAGTCGCGTTAACCAGGGTGACAACGGTGCTTATTATGTCGCTGGCAAATCCATTTCTCTTGAGTCCAACCAGTCCGATATTAGTGAAGATTTTCGAAATGCTGTCTTCGTTGAAGCTGTCGATGGAGTACAGATTGAAGTGGCGAAGAAACCGATTGTAAACTTCCTGGCGACTGCCACCGGGTGGAGCCATGGCGCAGACGAATATCGTATCGAATATGAGAACTTTTTCAGGCTCTTTTAGATCGTACCAGTGTCGATGATCGAAAAACTGTCTTAGAAGTTCGATCGCGGGTTGAGCTCCGTAGACTTCTTTCGCAGGCATATTGACGTCGTCGATGAATACTACGCATAGCGAGTCGCCCATTGGTCCGTAGTGTCCTTTTCGTCGTTTGAACAGCTTCGAAATGACCAGTTCTTGGGCAAGAGCGGCGCTCGTTTTAGCTGTAAACGTTATCAAATTCGGAAGAAACTTTTCCTCGTCGAGTTTGTTCATCATAACGTCCTGGATGTAAAAACTTTTGCCGGTTCCGGTATCCCCGTAGAGAAGAAATCTTTTTCGATGTTTCATGTGGCGAAGGAAGAGATATTGGTATTTGACGGTTTCCACTGTCGGTACGATCATCTGACCGATGCTCGGGGTCTCCAGAAGCTTTTCCTGCTTCGCCAATTCCCCGTAGTACTTCCAGGCTCCTCGGGCTTTGAAGGTGTAGTAGCTGTCGTGTATGGTGGCCTCGCCTGGCAGCGATATTACGATTTCCTCGAGATTTTCCGGCAGGGGATATTCCTTGGACTCATTTTTCCACAGAGAGATGTAAAACTCGTTGAATATGTTATGGGAGTCGCGATCGAGAGCTCCACCGGCGCCCCATACCATGGCCAGCAGCATGGCAGCTTGGATCCAAGCTTCGACGTAAAGCTCGTAATCCTGGCTCTCGTCGGCGACCGCGTCGTTCATGTAAATCTCGAAGAGATTCAGCGTCGAAACGGTCTGATTTATCTGTCCCGCGTTCAAGGTTAAACGGCAATTTTTTCTAATGAACTCGAGGCAAGGTCCCATGAGCCAGGCGAACAAATCGGCGAGCAATCCTCGGTTGCCTCGTACCCAGATATACGATTTGATGGATTCTAGCCAAGAATCGACGAAGGGACGCCATCCGATTACGTGAGGTTCGATGTATATCATTCCGCAACGGGACACCGTAGCTGGTGAGGCTTGCACGAGATCCATAACTTCAAAAATCATCGACATTACCGATGACATTTGCATCACTTCGCCAGAGGTAAGACACAACTTTTTATTGTCGTCGAGTACGGTGTTGAGATTTTCTATCCAAACGGCGTCAACGGGCCCGTCGAAAATCAACCATTTTCTGTCGGCGCTCTCGTCCCCGCAATAACGCCGAAAAGCTACAGCCGCCACGCCGTCGGTCCACTCGGAAGAGACCGGATCAAACTGACCGTACAACTGACCCATCGTTATCGCTTTCGGGTTTATCGTCGTGTAAACTGTTTTCGCCCCGTAATCAACTTGCCACTCTTCCATCAGAGTCAAAGCATCCGCGAGGGTATGCAAAACCGTTGTTTTCCCGCCAAAAGGATCACCTACCAGCATAAATCCATGGCGGACGATCATCATTTCGAAGGTTTGAATGATTTTCAGCACGAATCCATCGACCGTTTGGAGATTCCTTTTTTCAGCTACTTCGTTAACAGCTTTGAGAAGAATATCGTAACTTGGCGAAGGTAGAGAGACACCGGGAAAAAGATCGGCGATAATACCCTCGAAGAGGGGAACATCGTGAGCTAAAAATTTCGGCAAATTGACGTCGATCAACGATCGCAAAAGCAGAATCATCTCGTCCTCGTTAGGATATTTCAGCTTGATGTTCTGAGCAGCTGTCAAAACCGTTTTGACAGCTCTCATACCGTAATCGTAATGCGACTGGGACGACAATTGTTCCGAACATAGCTTGTACGTCGTTACGATTTTAATCGAGAGCACTCGGGCTGTACTGAAACCCGAAGAATAGAGAAATATTTCTCCGATCATCGCGTAATCGGGCACCATCATTGCCACCGTACGAAACAACACTTTCAAATTGTCCGGTAATTCCGAACGACCGGCGTAGCCTGGATTCATCGTTATACAAACGTACACCGATTTGTTAAGCTTCAATTCCGTTCCCTCGAATAAAAATTTGTCCAAATTAGCTCGAACCGCTTGAATAATGCACAATATCTGTTGCGCCACCACCGACAACACTTCCAACTCTATTCTGTTGAACTCATCGAAACACGCCCATGCTCCGCACGACGCTAAACCCTTGAAAAATTTGCCCATATTCTTGTAATCCAAACCGTCCGAACAATTGAATACTACACATTGGACCGCCAATGCTCGACCCAAATCTTTCGTCGTTTCGGTTTTTCCTGTTCCCGCTGGACCTTCCGGTGCTCCGTTCAAATGAAGCGAATAAGCACCGATCAGCGTTCTATAACATCTGGAAAAATTAACGACACCGGCTTTCATCGAGCAAGTTGAACCATCTAGGTATTCCTATCCCATATTTCAATTTAATTTCTTCAATTTTTATTCAATTGATTTATTAAATAATCAATTTATATAAAAATTAATTAATTAATTAATTTAATTTAAAATTAAAGAATTACAACTTTTTAAATCGTTCAATTTATACGAAAGCTTAGGAAGAGTCCAATATCGTCACATTTTCTATTCAATAATTTATAGTCTGAACGTCTTCAAACGTCAGATACAAACTGCCTCGCCCATGGACAAAAAATTTTCTGAATTTACATCTTGACATTCGACCAAGGTTCATTGTATTTTTTTTTTTTATCAAGAATACCACAAAAATCTGTTTCTTCGTTAGCTAGAAAATTATGAGCGAACGAGTGGTTCGTTTCGGCTACTGAACCCAAACGAGTGGGTCAGAGGTCGAAATTTTATTAGCGGTGGATTAAAGTGGAGGCTTTGAAGGTGGATTAAGGTGAAGGCTTTGAAGCTGCAGTTTCGATCGTTCTTTTGGATCTTACCTGTCCGTCAATGGCGTTATCACGAGACGAGGACAATTTCCCAAATACTCGTAAGCGTAAGCCACCGTGGCATTGATTATTCTGACGAGAACGTCTTCCTCCCAATAATATCGTAATTGAGCAAGCCACTGGAAATCAGTCTCGTTCGTGACTCTCTTATCGATCAACATTTTAACTACGTCTTGAGCGTGAACGTCGATCGTTATGAGAGCGTTCAAAGTGGTACGGTTTTGCTTCGACAACTGTCCTGTCCACAATTTTCACAAAATTATTATTACAAAATTCGAGTTTTATGATTTCTCGAGTATTGGCTATAGAAGAATTGATTGTTTTCACTGAAATCGTTCTATCGATGTTTCCTCGAAGGGGTTTGAGACTCGGGTTCGATTTTTATTCAATTTCATTCGTCGTAATGTAGTATTCGATACTTTTTTTAAAAATAATATCTTTATAACATTATCCCGAAACGTCAAGAATCTATTTTTCCGAAGGGAATCTCTGCAACAGGGTCGAAATCGACCTCGATCTTCTCTTTGACATAAAATGTTTCTCGTACACGATAACAAACTTTAATTACACCCCATTCTCTTCGTTTTTTTATAACGAAGAGAATGGCCTATGATAAAGTAGAGATCGATCGACAATTCACGATGAAAACTTTATCGAATAAAAAAATGTTTTAAGAAAATGCAAAAATGAAGGTTTTCACTAATAAATTTTAGTCTTGGATCAACTTGACGGTGAACGTCGCAATTTTTAACATTGAGAGACAGCGCTCGATTTAATTTTCAAAGGAAAATCAATTTTGAGTATGAATTTCGGTGTTTTTTTAAATCATTGAAATTCTCATCTCGTGCTCGAAGAAAAATGCACGTATTTTTGTGTTCAAAACAATATTTTAATCGATCGAATTCGAATTTTTCGATTTCAACACATTTTCATATCAAGTTTTCGTAATAATTGAATTAAATGAATTTCGTTTAGAAATACCTTTTACAAGATTGACCATATCTTGAATTTGGGATTGTAATTTTTTGTAAAGCGTTTCTAGTGTCAAAACCATGTGAGTCATCAAGCAATTGTGCACTTCGATGCTCCAGTAAATTTGAGAAACGCATAGAACGACCATTCCTGGCCAAATGGTGACCCAGTCGACTCTCTTTTCGGGATCGTAGTCGTAATAACTCATTAAAATTTCGTGTTTTATCGATTTGACCATTTGCTCTTCGACCTGACAATCAAATCGTTATTTTTGTAACACGTTGCATCGATATTTGTAAGGTAATTGAATACGAATCTGAATCGAAAATTATGAAAATTATTTTTTAATATTACAAAAAATGCAATAAAATTTTTTCGGCTTTCAAAATTCTGTAAAATATTTAAAAAAGTAAATGAGGGAACCTCGACCAGCCACTTTTCGACGCAGCCTCTCGCTGCACTAGTCGATATGAGCTCTTCCATTCTCACTTCCTCTTTGTCATCGCTCAACATCGAATAAATTTCGAGCTCTTCGTTGAATCTGAAAAATCGAGTCGAAAGAAAAATAAAGTTAAAATATATTGACCGGTCTATTGGCATAAACTTATCGATCATTTGGCACCCCAATTTGGCGATTCCTTCGAAACACTTTTTAAGATGCGGTTGAACACGAAGAGGATCTTTGGTTTCTGAAAGAATTTCGAGCATATCCTCGTTGCTGAGAAAGAAAAAACGAGGAAAAAATAGTCGTTTCTTTTCGAGATAATTCGTCACGCCGTCGTTTATTTTCTCCAATAATTCGTTGGCGTCTTTCATCGATTCGTACAAGCCGATCTTCAGAATTAATTGTTCATTATTTCGATTAGAAATGTATGAATATTCGTGAGCATTTCTATAACGAAAATTGATTTTCTAACCGATCCAGCGGTTTCTCGAACACGAGGTTCTTTAGCAACGACTTGCATCGATCGACGAAAAGTTCCATCGACTTCTTGAAACATTATTCCTTCCTCGGGAAGCTGCGATACGATATCCTTACTGGAAAATATCGGAAGAAGGTACATCCACTGAACTTGAACCTGACGAGAAAAAAAAAAAAAAATTCAACAAAATTTATTTCATTTTCATTTCGAATTTGTAATTTACTCGATTATCTCAAAAAAATTATTTCGAACTCATTAGTTTTTTTTTTTTTTTCGAAGCAAAATTCGATGAATTACATTTCGACACATTTGCCAATGGATTTTGTATTTTATCAAAATAAACAAACTATTTTCACGCTCCAAATTCGTCATTTTTAACGTACTTTAGTCCACTCCTCGATAGTTCTTTGCATACGAAGTAACAAATCATAAAACACTCTGACTTCATCCTCAATAGGTTTAACGAAAGCAGAGCCTCTCATTGCTTGTGTCTTGACAATGTGCTCCTCGAGCAAAGCTTCAATGTCATCGATTTGGGTCAAAATTCTCACGCCAGATTCTTTGAAAGGCATCGTAGTGAAAACAACGTTATCCCACTCTTTAATCATCTTTGCAAAAATTTCTTGAAGTGCCAATTCTCTCGTTGCACTCACACTTATGATGTCGTATCTTTAAACATATTTAACGTCGATTCCATAAATTGCATTTCAATTTCTCGATTCTAACGAATTTCGCTTCATTGATAGAAGATAAGAAATTCGGTTTTTTTTTTTTCCACTAATCACAATTTTCATACTGATGAACGAAGAAATCGAAGGAATTTATGAAATAAACTGTATTTAAAAAAATCGATTCGTTAAAATCATTTTGTACAAATATGTTGAGTTTTTTTTTCTTTTTTTTTTCTTTTTTTTTTTGTTTTCAATGCGAATTTTTGGTTGTCTATTAATTGAGTTTTTCGGGCTGTATAAAATCGTTATTACTGAATTAAATCATCCATGAGATCCATGTCGATGATTTTACGTAAGGTCGTGCCAGCGTTAGGGGTGAGATCGAAACCAGCTATTTGAGACATTTCGTCCCAGTGACGTTGCCGCAATGCAGGGTTACAGAAACAACTTGCCAAAGCAACGTATGGCTGTGAAAAAAAAAAAAAAAAAAAAAAATTACAAAATCTTGAAAAAAAATTATTGGATAAAAGGAAGAAGATAAATAAATATTAAAATTGTTGACCTTGAACCATTTGACATTTTCGAGAAGCTGAAAGCACAGTTTCATGGGCGCTGGATGTTGGTAAGGATCAGGATCATCAACTGATCCTTCGAAGCTAATTAAATGAGAAAAAAATATTATTTTTTTTTTTTTAATCGTACCGAATTAGCAGAGTGCGAATTGCATTGAGTTTTTTGTTTTATTTCATCAAATTGGAAAAATGCTGAAGAAATAAGAATTTCCTAAAAAAAAAACTCATTTTTGAGGCTTTATTAAGGAAAATGATTTTTTTTTAAATGCGAATTTACCTGTACGGATAATTAATGGCGATATGCATTTTGATTTTAGTTCTAAAGACTTTGCCGATTTTCGTAAAATCGGTAAAATAATCAGTGGTTTTGTTTTCAATGACATTGGAATCGAGAAATTCGAAAGGTCCGTCCAACCAAACTCCACAGTCTCGTTGCCACTGATAAGCACGGTAAATAAGGGAGTAAAAAGGTATTATAATTTCCTTTAGTTCTCTGATCCTTGGATATGGGGTGAGGGGAAATTTGAATAATCGTTCTTCCTGATTAATCGATTCTCCCTCCTCCTCCATTCTGTCCATTCCTCGTATAAATTTTCTCATGTCTTCGATGTATTCTCGAATACGAGTTGCATCGTCCATATCGTTCATCACTATCAATCTTTCAAAATTATTTTTATTTTTGTAGTTATTTTTATCAACGAAATGACAATTTTGTGAATTGGTTCGCGATGAAATGATGTCTAAACAAAATGTGACTTTCAAACAAAATAGAGAAAGAATTTTTATTTTTTAAAATTTTTTAAAATAATTCCAATTATTTTTTTCACTTCTTGAGCTTTTGTCAAAATTATTGAAAATACGAATATTTCATTATTTTTACCAATCTTTTACGTTTCGGAATAATCATTTCCCAATTCAAATAATTTCTCCATTTAAATAATTCGTTTGAATTGATTTGCAATAATTTTTCATACGTTTTAGAATTTCAATTGAAAAAAAAAGAGACCTGAATACAAATATTTGCTTTTTTTTCGTAAATTTCAAGGTATTAAAAAATCGAGTGTTCCAATCACTTAAAAAAAAAACTTTTTTTTTAAGTTTTCACGAAAAGGAGGATTCTATAAAAAATATAAATATTTAGGAGAATGTTGTGACGCCTGAAATCGCACCTGGGAAACATTTCTTCAATACTAGCTTGCAAATTCGTAGCTCTCGCCTGTAATTGTTCTTCGAGTTCGAATTTCATTTGTTCGTACATGTTGCCACTTTGCCTGAGTATCGGTTTAATGCGTGTCAACCAATTGACAGTGTCATTATTCAATTCTATGTGATCTTTATCTATGAACGTCATTTCCAAAAGAGTCGTCAACATGTACAACGAGAGTTCGATTTTTTCGCGAAGACTTTCCATCAGTTTTGTCGTCGCAAAAAGCATGTATTCGCCTGGATCGATTGAAGTCAATGAAATAAAAGTTTATTCGAATAAAACGAAAATGAAAAATTCATTAATTTATTAAAACTTTTCGTAATTCTGAAATCGATATTCTTTCAACATTATACACGATGCTAAAAATAAGAAATTTTTATGTTTCTCATGAGGATTATCTCTTTTTTATTTGACAATAATAAAAGTCGTAAAAAAAAGTTAAATTCTAGGGTTCGAACGAATGAAAAAATACAGAATTTTTGGATAAATTTATACGAATTATTAGTATCGAAGGCAGCACGTACCTACCGAGGTCTAACAATTCTCTCGTATTCGCTGGGATGTTCAAACAACGTTTTTTCAGCTCTTCAAAAGTTTTGCATATATCGAGATTCAAATTCCTGTGACGTTTCACTAATTGTTGTATAATTAACTCGCGAACTTGCTCCGTGTACTGTTTCAGACCAACTTTAGCATCTTCTTGGTAAAGCTTTCCTATCACGAAATACTCGTTGCCAGTCTACACGTTTCGAGATTCATTTGACAGTGTGAGGAAATAATAAAAAAAACTTGGTTAATTTAGTCTAATTGCTTTGAATCAAATTATATTCGGATTGAGCACGAATTCCAGACTATTTCGATGATTATTTTTGAGAAATTGGTCATAAACTTTTTTTTGTCATGATTCAGACTATCGGAATGTCTTAATTCTGCAATTTTTTTTTCGTATTTTACTCCAAAGAATTGCAAAACGTAATAGAATTTTTTTGTCGATGTACCAAACCGATTTTAAAAGTTTCTATCAAATTTTTGACAAACCGGTCAAATCGGACTATTTGATAATTGACGACGATCTTTTCTAAAAAATTTACCATGCCATTTATGTCGCAAATGAAACGATTGAGTTCTTCAAGCTTTCCGAGACAGTCCTCGAAGCTGTGTTCTTCAGCGACGTAAGCGACGATCTCATCATGAGTTTTCACATCGTAGACGACACCAAATTGTTCGTCGAGTGCAGTGAGATACACTCTCAACGGTTCGTATTTTTCTTCAAATATTTCGGCCAAACGTTTGTGGGACAGTTCGAGATACCAATCGGGTGTTAGCAGCGGTATAAACTCGTTGGCTGTTCTTATGTCGACCCATGATTCCAATGGTGGAAGCTTCTGACCCACACTCGCAATATTTTCCAACACTTTGTGCAACGCAGTGTGAAGATCAGGGAGCGTGGGAAAAGTCGACAGCGCATTGTTTTTGCACTGCAATTCTACCTGTGTGCGAACTCATTTTTATTAATTTTCAGTATTTTTCATTTATTTAATTATTTATTTACTCGAAATTAATCCAAATTTGATAAAATTCCATGGAACTTCAATGTTATTGAATAAAATTGTTCATGAAAAAAAAAAAAAAATTCAAATAATTGTGAGGTGAGATTGGATTTTTCGATATTAAATTTTGAAAATAAAAAATATGCGAATTGTTTTTATTTTTATAATTTAAAGAGATTTCAATTCGAAATGCCAATTATTTGTTGCAGTCTCAGTTAATCGAATGGAAATATGAAAATCTCTAAAAAAATTTCAAAATGTCAGATTTCATGGACTAAAATCTTCCATGGGATTACTTTGCAAAATTTCTTTCGAAATAACAACAATTTTCAAATGATTATGTTCGGAATTCTTGAGAATAACGGCATGCCCAAATGCAGTTCAATTTCTTACCACGAGCAATGGATTTTTCATATCGTCCGATAAAATATCGAGGTAGTGCTTGATGCTTTTGATCTTCAATTTGATTATTTGATAAGCAACCAGTTTTGATGCACATTGCAAAAAATTTTCAACAATTGAGTTCGGTATGTCGTGAATATATCGCGGTTGCGAAACGAGTTTCACGATTTCTGTGTAGTAAGTTTTTTCGACAGCTAGAGCCCCTTTTCTCATATCCATATCCACCAAATCGAGAAATCTAACGAAACGGTAAAGAACAAAAAAATGATTATAATATTATCGAAGGAGTTGAATTTGACAGAAGCAAACGAAGATGAAAAATTGATTACTCTCGTTGACATTCTTTGAAATTATGTTTGTGAATTGGAATCCATGAGTCATTGAATAATTCAATTGATAGCAGTGAGAAAGAGCTTTTGTGAGTAAAAAAAAAATTCTCTTACTGCAGTTTTTTGATTTTCGTTTTCGTAGAATTTCAAAAGAAACATTTTGTGCTGAAGAGAAGAAAATATAGTAAAATGATAGAACAGAATAAATATGAAGGATTCTTTAAAACGGACTACCTGCTGAGAGAAAGAAAGCCCAAAGATCGATAGACACTAAAATCGCAAATGAATTTTGGCAGCAACGAGCGACTCTTCAAGAAAATATTTTTCATCAATTTGTGTGGCAAAAAATATCGTCTCATCAATGAGCAACGGTGTTTGAGAAATTTTTCGTAATTCTCAGTTCGACCTGGGAGCTTGAAGGGAGGATCGACTACTTGTGGCCATTCGCAGCCACAACTTTGGGCAATTACACTCTGCATTCCCAAGTCGTGGGTAGCCTTGCGATAACGTTCTTTCGTTTCGTTCATGTGAATATTGAACAATTCTTCGTACTTTATTCGCAAAAATTCTGGCACCAAATTCGCTATGTTGCTCGCCCATTCCTGTAAACAAAAAATCAGATTTAATCAGCACCTCAAAGACATAAAAATGTAAAAGTCATTTTTCATTTTCATAAACGTTGTTTTATATTTTCTTTTTGAAACGATGAACAAGAATACAAATATACTATTTCAAGTTTTCTCACCTCGGTAAGTTCAACTGTTGGCAGTTGTTCCGCAAATTTTTGCATCTTGTCGAAATGGAAACCCTGAGGTGGTCCCAAATCGCACTCAAATGCTGATTTATATTTCGTCCTGTTTCTGAATTGTTTGATTTTTGTTTTCGTCGCGACCAATTCCAACATTTCATGAATTTCTTGAGCACGTACCTGCGTTATAAAACAAAAATGAATATTCACGTTTCATGGTTTTGAATCGTTCATTCAAAATTCACTCGAATACCTCGTCCAGATGGAATTCACACAAAGGATTACTCTTTTCATTGTCTAAATTAAATTCCGTGCCATCTGGAATCGAAGGCAAATCTCGTATTCTCGTTGTACCGTGCAAAAGATCGTAAAATTCTGCCATTTTTTAAAATAACCTTTTTTCTCAATATTTCAGTTGAGAGTTTTATTCATTTATTACTCAACCGTCTCTTGGCTTCTCGACGCGAAGGTTGCCCTGAAAATTCATTTCCGATGTTCTTTTTTTCTCAACGTTTATTATCAGTCAATAGTGACTTTCATGAAAGAGTAAAAAAAAAAAATTGCCAATTGATACTCTGTTAAAAGATAGATCGTAAAAAAATACTCCAAAAACACACGTTTTTCGATCTCGACGAGTTTATATCTAGGAATTATGAAATTATGTTGAATTTCGTTGATAAAGGGTCAAAAGACATTTAGAAGTAGATGAAAAGACGTTTTGCTTTCTCGTGATTGCTGTACATTTTTTTATTCATTTACAAGCGATTACACAGTGGTACTCACAAGATTGAGAGATTATTTTCTATCATATTTTTATTTTAGCGTAGACAAATATACTTTGCATATTTGCCGTGTAAAACTGAAACTAAAATTTAGCAGTCGAGTCTTAGATCAATTTTCGAAGTGAAATGCGAAGTTAATTCGTGAAGTGGCTAAAAAGTTTCGAGGTGAAAACAGAAAGTATCTTGAGAAATAAACGATCGGATGTGACTTTATCGATCGTTTATTACATCGTGAAAGAAAAAGAAACGAAAAAAATCATTCATCGGTTACTTATTAATTATAAAAAGAAGTAATAAACAAATAAACCTCACAAGATGGTCTTGATAGCTCGTATAAAAGAAAAAATGTAATTCGATGCGAATATTCCCAATTACGACTTCATCCAATCGACATACATCATGCATTTTTTTTTCATTCTTTGTCTTCGTTCCTCCAACTATGATATTACACAAGACTTTTTCCATCGATACACACTTTGTTTGATTTAGTTATAATTATTAAAAAAAAAATCAACAAACAGACAAAAAGTTTGACAAGTGCAAAGTTAGCACTCCCTCAATTCTCTCATTCGTTTAACTTTCTCTCCAGCTCTACCACGCACTCGCTTTTTCTAATATAGTATATCACTAATTTTTCATCAATTCTTATCGTGTTTATTCATCTGTTCCTTCATTTTCTCGATCAACGTTTGTCTTCTTTTCAAAGGCGAAAGTATTTGGCGTTCCATTGTTCCGAGAATAAATGAGACAGGGCTGTATATCTTTGTGCTTGAGATGACCATTTCAGTTTCAGTTTCTCAGGCAATCTCGAGTGATGACAAATCTAATCGAAAACAACGAGCTCGAAAGTCGAAGATTCGGACAAATTTTCTCTTTCAACTGGGAGAAAAAAAATTTTTAATATATTTTAATTCAAATTCGAACGCGAAATGTTATAAAACTGTTTCTCCAACTCTTATTGCAAAAAAAATCTTTTTTTAGTTCATTTCGAATACTTGTTTAAAAAAAAAAACAGAATAAGAAATGTTTGTGCTTAAGAAAGTTCTTCTCTTCTATATTTTAACAAACTTCGAAGACGATATTGGGAGAAATCACGTATTCGAATAATATCTATATTAATATCGTTGTTTCAATCATTTTTACGATTAAAGCCCAGCTCAATGTGTGTGTGTGTGTGTGTCGTGTGCATCAGCGATTGTGATGAGCAATTGTCTGGTCATTCGATAAAACAATGAGTTTACGATGAATCGGGCAAAGCGAGAAAACAAAAAAGAGACCAGAGTTACGAAAATCGTGTGAATAACACGCCAAACCACAATTCTGGGTGAATATTTTGGTGAAAATTGTACGATTAGAAAAAAAAATCAATCAATCATCGAGAACACTCACAAATTAACGTAGATCTAGTTTTTTTTTTTTTTTTTCAATCTTTTTAAATGTATTGTGTCAAATAACAGTAGGTAAAAAAAAGAGTAAAAATCAACACGATATAAATTTCAGTGAGACTTCGCTGGCCAAGAATTTTACAAATCGAATCAGTCGTATTATTCAATCGAGACTCTACGATCTTCTAAATTTAGTTGTAGCTTTTCATAAAGTTTCGTGGGACGCAGATAAAAGGAAATAATTTATAGAAAAGAACAAGCGTCCGAATAACTCAGGTTTTTCGTTCCCTTTTCTCCATTATTATAAGGCAATTGCAACGAAATGACTTGAAAAAGCAAAGAAAAAAAAATATGTTCGAGTTTTCTCGACTGACCGAAAGGCCACGTTAATCGATTATTGTAATTTATCAATTCACGTGACGCGAAAGTGAAAGTTTCAATTACAATAAACCGTACATCACAATTATTCATTTAAATCGGTTATAAAAAATAATAATAATTGTAACACTTGATTCATTGCGATTTGCGTATTTTTTTCAATATGCTCGAAACGTAAAACTAGTTTTTAGAGAGAGACAAAGAGAGACGGAATACAAACGGAACAAAAATGAAATGAGTGAATGAATATATTGTTATAAGTTTCGAATAATTTCGGATGCTGAAAAAACGTTTCGAGTTTTTCGTCAATTTTCTCGTTTCGTTAATTCGGATCGTAATGGATGTTCTTCTTTTTTATGAACGTCGATAAGACGAGAACTTTTTTCAACTAGGCACACTAATTTGAAGTTTATTACGAGGACGAAGGACGGAAAGGAGTAAAGGGAAAAAGGATACTGGCCCACGAACTTAGTGAACACCAACTTGAAATAATATTTCTCCATATGATCTTGATGTTGAAACTTTGATTGTACAATGTATGGATTAAAGATGTAGAGGTTAATATTGCTCTTCGTCGTCCGGTGCGAGACCGTCGCCTTCCAACTCTTCCGGTGGGGCGAAACCATCCTGAAACACACATATTCGACGATCATATACTCCAGATAATTACAACATTCTTTATTGTACATCGACATTTGACCTTTACCACGAATCCCGATTAACACCTTAATTGCCAACTATCGTTAATCAACGATTAACGTTTCGGATACTCTTTTTATATGACTGAAGTTTGCATTATTGAACTGCAACGAAAAAGCTTTTCGGTTATTCAATTTCTGTCAAAATTGTTGAAATTCTTTTTTTTTTTGTGTAAATACTTCGTAACATTTCAAATACGCAAACTTTTACATCGTTTTTTCTTTTATAACGACACAACTATTTGAAATGAGAATCGAACATTTTTTGAGACGACACAACGTGTAATTTGTTTTACCTTTTTCCAGTTCAAACTACTACGCTTTATCTATAATACACGTTCAACAGTTTTTTTCGAGGACGGACATCATTTTTGGTAAAATTGGTGCGGAGATATTATTGGAAAATTGACGTTTTTTATAAACCGAGTCGATAAATTCAAAAACTTCATTAATGTTATGAATGAAAAAAAAACGAGTAGTAATTTTATTTGTAATTACGAGAAATTTGTCGGAATTTCTCAGAACCAATAATTTTTCATTTTTGTCATAATTTCGTTAATTCGCTTCATTTGAAGACTCATTTAACGTTCAAGGATAAAAACGGCACGACTAGAGGGATCGAAATGGTGGTTAGAATCTCGCTATTACATTAACTGAACAATTTCGCGGACGAAAGTATTATAAATTTTTCCTACGTTTCCGACCTTATTCCTGGCTCTTTACTCTCTTGTATGACAGGAATGGATCGAATAAATAAATGTGATGACAACAGTAATAAGAAAAAGAAAAAAAAAACATTCGTGTAAATCAGAAAGCAAACGTGTGCTGAAAAGTTACGAAAAGGTGAGAAAAACGATAGGAAAGCGTGTGAGTGAATTGACTAAAATCAAACGAGAGAAGAGATTGTTTGAAACGCGTGACCAAGTTCCTGTAGAAATGAAAAAAACAAAACGTGCAAGCATATTTTTTTCTAAATGTTAATCTTGAATGTAGATCGGTCCTAAGAGTAAAAAAAGAATAATTACTTCAGCTCGATTGCTATTTCGTGAATGACGAAGGATAAAACAAGAAAGAGGAGGATGGATTTCGATGACGGATCAACATTTTGTACACCAGCCACAACCCTGATAATTCTTCAATTGGACGTGACAGCACGCAAATGCATGCTGCGAACCATATATCATTATTTCTCAAAAAAATAATACAATTACGTGACCTAATAATCGTGTGAATTTCGAATTTTCTCAAATTCCATACCAGTATAATCGGAATAATGAAGATGGTTTTCTCGTTAAAGGATTCTTCTATTGTTTCTTTAAAATCAGATAAAAAAATCGTAATCTGCGAAATTTCGAAAGTTTCTTATCGTTATAAATTCGAGATCTTTCCTGATAGATTCCTCAGTTTGATTTCTGATGGAAAACGTTTGAAAGTTTGTTACAATAGCTCTGCAGTTCTTTTCCACTATTTTTCCCAATATTCTCGTTTCCAAAGAATCGTATGAAAGTTTGGCATAAAAAAACTAGGTTTTTTATCGATTTTTTCGTAAATCCGTATCAAAAGTGATTGTAGTTGGATGGCTAGCTTAAATTAGTTTCGAGATGGAAAACCTGTAAGGAATGCTACGAAATTTAGTATCATAAACTTTTGAGTGAGTGCCGATTAATTAAATGTTTGATAGTTAAATTTCTTCTTCCGGTAATTTAGACCGTAATCTCAGAATTTGGAAAATTAGGCCTTTTCTTGAGAAAAGAGATTACGAATAACGTACAAAAATAAGTGAACTTCCATCAATTCGTGGACAGGATAAAATTGTGTAAAGAAAGTGCAAAAAAGGGTCACGTATCTGTGTACCTTGAAACCCAATGACATTGAGAGAGAGAGAGGACGAACAAATTTTTCGATTACACGATGGTCCCAACAAAAAGAATAATCAAATTGAAAGTAGTGGTTGAAAAGAGAAGGCGATTTTTCAAGTGGACATAACATTTTTGAGATGCATCGTTTACTTTGCTGGGACCAAAAATATCTATTAAATTAAAGTTCCAAAACCGCTCTGAGAAGAAAAAAATAACAGTTATAAAAAAAGAAACCCCGAGCATGAGACTACCCAAAAGTCTTGCCGTGTGTCTACCAATCATGTTACCTTAATTAGATCGAACCTTGTATGGAAATGAAAGATATGAACCAAGGAGAGATGCTAAAAGGTCTGTTCTTCTTCCTCCACGCCATTTCCATTCTCCTGAAATCATTACAGCGTCAACAAATCTCGCGCGAGGCGAGACACCGAAAAACTTCCAATAACGGCGTTGCTTCCATTTTTCCCATCGATCATTTCTTTTTTTTTTTCCAATAAAGGGAAAAATGACAAAAAAAAAAAAACAACAAGAATCGAAAGGGTCGCCATTTTTCGCGAAATTTCCGAAATATTCGATTTTTCTTTTTCTTTTTGATTACGAAATAACGGACCTCCCGTGGGTCCAAGTTGCTTGATTAATTTCGTTTCTTTTTCTACATTTTAATTAGTCGTTTATGCGTGTCGTGGACAAAAATTTTGCATCTGTACAGAGTGCGCTAGTGTGTCGGTGAGAAAATATGATCTTTTGACTATTTTATAATTACCTCAGTCGCGTAAAGGACCTCCAATATCTTTTGTACAATTGGCGGCGGATCGCCGTTGTCACAGTCTTGACACATGACTTCGATATCTCGCAATTTTCCGAAGTAGAAATCTCTCTCCTTCTCCAGGCCATCGATTGCGATCTTGAGTTCCGTTACCTGTAAAATTACGTTATTTATCAATATACTATTTCAATATAAATTGAACTTTATTGATGAATTTTTAAAATTAAAAAAGATAACCGTTTAATGGACCTTTCGAAAGATTTTGGTTTAACGTGTTAATAACTTGTTAAAAAATACATGTTTAAAACTTTAAACACAGATTAATTTATTCAAATTCTCGAAAAACCGTCTTCCTAATACGAACCTGTGCGCTAAGCTCTTCGAGTTTTCCGTTGTCGCCACGGTTTCCAATTCCTCCTGTTCTTGGCGTCGGACGACTTGGTTGAATTTTATTGACTGTATGAAAAAAATAATGATCATGTTACTCGAGGTTTCGTTGAACTATATACCAACGCTTGGTTTATGCACGCAAGTGCGAATAATTTTCATGCTTCAAATTATGTGTTTATACATGAAAAACTATTCACAACTTTTTCAAGTGCTATTTTTTAACCGTTTCTTGTTTTCAAGAACACCTCTTTACTTCTGAAATCAGTTTAAAAAAAATTGTTGCACTATTCTGAAACTTAGAAATTGTTTTCAGAGTATTCATTTGCATAGCACTTTTTATTACGAAGAAAATGAGAATTTTCTTGGCAAGAGAGATACATTTATTTTCCGTTAAAAACGATCGGAAAACACAATCGTAATCAATTGATCGACGAGTGCAGAATTTTTTTCTTTACTTTTGAAGACAGTGAAGAGATTTTCTTACAAAGATTAAACACAAAAGCTGCGAAGCAAAATTTGTGCGTGCAGAAGGCGTGTGAAAGCATCTTATAATTAAAACACATTGAGCGATAGAAAAAGTACACGAAATGAGAATTTCTGAAAGTGTTAAAAGCAGAAAATAGGAGAAGTGCGACAAAATTAATTAGCTTAAAATAATTACAATCAATTACAATTCAAGGCTACTACATGACGTTAAAGCACAGCGATTGAATTTTGGCCAGTAGAAAGATTCATCAAAATAAAGAAATTTGAAAATGTTGAAAATTTACTAAAGAAAAATAGAATCGAGAGTAAATAAAAAGAATAGTCCGAAAAATCGGAAGAAAATAATGAAATTTGAGTGATATTTTTAAAAGAATATTGAAATGCAGACTCGCCTTATTTCCCCAATATTCAATAATTCAACGATATACAAACACCTTGTTTTTACAAATTGATAGAGGAGACAAATCAGGCACGAGCACAAAATGGCAACAGAACAAAAAAAAAAAAAAAGACAGAAAAATAATAATTACTAGTTTTGCCTACGGACTTCATGGTAGGCGCGTGGGTGGGAGATTCGGGACCCTCACCTATGGGGAATATATCGTATTCCGTCAATGTGATACATGTTAAAGCGATTGTTGACAATTTCTTTGTTTTTTTTTCAACTCCTTTACACCTGCTGTGCGTATGAAATGTTTTTTTTTGCTTTTGTATGTACAACGATCGTATCTGCAGACAAATCTCACAAGTACACCACGAGAGCTTGGTACACAAACAATTTGACATGGCTAGAAAACTTATTTTATAATCGTTAATCGCTGCTGTCCGGCAAGTACGAAAATACATATCGAAACAAACATTTCCTGTTGAAAACGTGACAAAATATTCTTTTCCTGGATTCGAATAGAAAAAAAAAACAAGACAATTTCAATAATTCGAAGAAAAATGAAAGATGATTTGGTGAAAAACTAAAAATTTTGATACTTCTCGATCGGACGTTAGTAAGCGAGAACCAATGTCAATTCGGTGGATAACAATCAAGTTCGTATTGTTTTTGGTTGTTTAATTTCAAATTCTCGGCAAATTGTGAAATTAATGTTTTTTCTTTTTTTTATCATAAACGAAATAAGTAAACGTTGTTTGACGCGTTACGAAAATTAAAATAAAAAAAAAATACCGGCACGAGGAACGGGCCGAGCGGGAGGCTCACGTGGCGAGGGTCGTTTCATCATGCCTCCGCCTCGCGGAGCATTGTTTCCACCGCTTCCCATTGCTTCACCGTTTCTCATGGCAAGAGCATCGTAAGGCTCGCTTCCCGAGTAGTTAGCGTCGAAAAATTTCTTGAACCATTGCAAAAACTCAAAGTTGTCTTGGAATCGCCCTTTTACGAGCCTATCGATCGGTACGATCTGAAAACGACAAATGAAACAGAAAAAAAAAAGCAAAAAGTGCAACTGAATATTAAAAAAGCAATAATGATAACATAAGTGATAATAATAACGGTAAAAATAGTAATTTGCCTGAAAGTTAAAAAAAAAATGGCACATAATTCGAATAAAAACAGCGTTAAATCCAATAAACAAATTGTGCGAGACAACAGTCGCAGCATCCTTTTCTGTGTCTACTGGGTGAAAATAATGAGAACTGTTCTTCATTTGAAGGATTCTTAGCATCTGTGTTAACTGATCGAAAAAAATTGACTGCAGTTTTGAAAAATTATGAGACTGCGGCATCGGGCATCTTGAATTTTTGAAACTGAGGCTGCATCGTTTAAAATTTTATCGATAAAACAATTTTTAGATTAAAAAAATCGAAGCTAAGCAACCTTGATGAGAAGCACATAAAAATTTTGATGATACGGTGCTCAAGTTTGAATAGTTGGAGAGCAAATGGCATCGAACAGTTATCCTCAAAGTATGTCAACGCTCTGATATTTTATAAGAAATTGTACTAGAAAAGCAAGTTTTTCAAGGGAAACTTGGAAGTTTTGATCTAATGTACTGTTCTTGAATAAAAATTTGAGTGATAGAATAAAAACACAGTGCGCTCCAACTATGCAAATCTTTCGACAATCATTAAACGAGTCTAAAGTTCGTGCGACGAGCAAGCATTTCGAAGTGAAAACATTGCCTAGGAAAAAAAAGTAAAAAAACAATAAAACGAGAAACAAAACGTTTAATACACTCTGAGAAAGATACCCTGCGTTGCAGGCTGTCGAGGCATAATATTACGCTGTTGAATTTGTTTGGGTTGCATTGGAGCCGGCTGTTTAGCTTGAGTCGGTAGAGGTACCAATTGTGGATTGGACAAATTGTGACAACCATCGACACCCGAACCTAATGGTATTCGACCACGCGCCTCAAAAGCGTCGTACTCGACCCCATCATAATTAGCGTCAAAGAATTTTTTGAACCATTGTAAAAATTCGAAGTTGTCTTGGAAACGTCCCTTTATCAGTTTGTCCACTGGAATAACCTGAGTAATGTATGTAAATCATTTCCTCTTCAAAAACTGGGTTCGGTGATTGCAATTTTAGCTTTGTGATTTTTCGTTTGATTAAATTAATCTCAAAATCTTTAATATTAATTTTACATAAATGCAGATATAAAGTTTTCAGAATGGGAAAATAAATTTTTTTTAGTTCACGTAATGAAAAACTTTTTACAATTCAATGAATCAGATTAATCTTTTCTAAGTTCTCATCGTTTTCGCCCTTGTTTCTGAAATACTGGATACAGATAAAAAATGACCAACATTTGTAAAAACTGACATAAAATAGCAAAGAATTTCATTTTAATCTTAGAGTGCTATAGTTTTCAAAATTCTCTTCATACATCATTATATTATTTCCTCGTATTTTAGAAAAAAAATATTGAAATACAAAATTGATAGCCAACAAAGAAAAAAATGGAAAAATATTCAAAGAATTCAACTGAACTGCGAAATAATTGTTTTGTTCATGAAAAAAAATTTGTAGTTTCGACAATTTTTAGTATGCAGAAGTCCACAATTTCACCCTTGTTCAATTCCCATGTTTTTCAAGCAGAAAACCATCTATTTCAAATTTAATACTGAGCTTAGCATCATTGGAATGCACCATAAATTCTTTTTGTTTTCTTAGCGGAGATCGAAGCTCATTTGTACAGTAAGGTAACAAAAACTACTGTTTTTTTTTCAACCCAAAAATCAAATGTCAAGAACATTTGTGACAATTTAAAAAAATTGGCACATCCATGAATTAAAAACTAAGTTTTGTTGCTTTCCAATTTTGCGATTTGTTATACCGTTCAAAATTTACCTTATCGACGTTCATTTTTTTGAATCCACCCTGTAATATTTTGAAATTCTGTATGTATTCGTGTTCAAGATTTGTCCTGAACTTGACACGTTTGAGGGGAACGCTGCCAGGAAATAACATGTCCATGAACTGACAATAGACTGCTCCGGTGCAGAGTTCTTCGATTTTGGTGAAAGACGATTGTAGACAATCGTTAACCCATGCCAGCATGTCATGGCGACTAAGATTATCCGTTGTCACATTGGTCGCGTAAACGTTGACGGCCATGTTGGTTGAAAAGTTTCTATGAATAAAAAATCCATTGTTCATTCAATCATAATCATTTAAATCCATAACTTTGCTAAATAGTAACATGAAACAGAAAATGACATGAATTTTCAAAAGTTGTCAGAGAAACTGTTGTTTTTCAAATAAAAATTAAGATATAAAATTTTATAATTCGTTTTCTTGAGAAATGATTCATGCAGAAACAAAATTAACAAGGTCCTGGCTTGTTTTTGAAAAAATTTGGAATTTCGAGAGAACTTCCCTAAGACTCGCAGGAAGAAAAAAAAACTTCGAGAATGAGAAAGATCGTTACGCACGAATACCGAAACTTCCATTTGAGGTTAATAACGATAATAAACGAGAATAAGACACTATAAATATCCCACTTTGTTCGAAGTTTATTAGAACGAGGAATTTCTATCACAATTCACGCAACGATGATGAATACCGGTAAAAAAAAGATACCGGCAAAGAAAAAGGGGTCAAAAAGTGGGCAGCAAAAGTTTTTTTTTTTCACGTGAAAAAGAAAAAAAAACATTGGAGTCCTAACATTATGATTTCACAATTTTGGATTTTTTGACAAAACGGAAACACGGAGATGGGGGGAAAGACAAAAGAATACTCACCGATGTTCCAAGGGTCTGAAACACACGGGAGTGCTTCACTCGCACGTTTATCACGGGAGAGCTTCGCAAATATCTATGCCAAAAAAAAAAAAGGAAACGGGGAATATTTCGAACTTTTGAAGACGCGAAACGTGTTATAAAAGGCCGCTCAACCCGGGATCTCGTTGATGCTCTAAGAATGCTAAAATATACGAAAGAGCGAGTAAGAGCACTGAATATTTGCTCCAATTTCCCGACAATTTGGTACCGAAAATGCGAATGACAAAAATGCAAATTCCCGACAGGCAAAACCTGTCCCTCGCGCGACAAAAGCGTAAACTAACCACCAAATTTTCTTATCGACTTCGTGTCGTCTATTGTCGCGAAATTGTTATCATTATTAATTTTGTATATATTTTTTTTCTAATTACCGTGAATTATAAAGTTTATTTGTAAATCGACGTTGGCCGAATTTGTGATGAAATCACCGGTCACGATTTCGACTCGAAGAGGTTATAACTCGTGTCCAAGGGATTCAAACACATGGAAGGGGACCGAATAAGTTAAAGCTCGAAAGTTCGAAACTCATACATTTTGGAAGAATTTCCGTTGAGAAAAAAAGAAGTACATGCGAAAAAGGGAGGGAAAAATCGGCGTTTTGCTGTAACGGCAACGGTTTTTTTTGCTTATTTTTGTCGGAGAGCCTCGGGGACGTTGGGATGAAAATAAAAAGAAAGAGAACGTTCGAGATTTCTTTGGGAACAGGGACCGAAAAAAGGAGTGAAGAAAACCGACTTACCAAATAGGGACGAGCGGAGAACTCAACAAACGGGAGTGGTTCGCACAACGCGCACGTAGACCCTCGTCCTCGATGACAAACGTGCTGGACACGATCGTTCAAACGCTCGCTGCTCGGGCTGCTCGTACACACACAAGCGCGCACACACAAACACACGGGCGGGAACGTCGACGAAGAAATAAGGGTAACGGTTTATGGCGTTTGTGATTGGACAAGTTTTCTTCTCTAATCTCGACTTTCATTAATCGCTAATTGTTTTGATTTAGCGGCGTTAATCGTATGGTAATTTCGCATAAAAACTTGTAATATTTGTAAAGGAATCGATAATTTACTCGCGTTATCGATCGTTTCACGCAATTTATTCTTTGACGACGGTGAATTCGCGACCGCAGAAAGTTTGCCAACGAAAATTTTTATCACTATCTGTCAATTCGCTGCTGTATATTTCGCGCTCATGTGTAAGTGTGTGTTTCATAGGGTACACAACACGCTTATACCCCTACAAATTCCAAGACGCTTCGGCTCAACTCGCAAATTTTCGTGCACACAAACGGTTCTTTTTAACGCGCAAAATTGACAACAGCGCCGCTTTCTTTCGATTTTCAAAATTACCAACATTTACCTTTACCAATCGAATATTGAGCTCATTATCAAACTAATTTTTCATTGGATGAATCACTCTGAAAGCGAGAAAGAGAAAAGAAAAAAGAAAGCGATAGTGGCGCCTCTTCTCACGTTAAGCTAGATCGGTTTTTTGTTGTGAAGCAAATATCAACTTATGTTGCTAACCAAAAGTTGGAAGGGGCTTCAAACTCGAAACTCGATTTCGGATGAGTGCATCGGAACAAAAAACAATCGTTTGCAAGCAAAAAAATAATGGGAATAAATCATAAATAATTATTTATAAATATCTAATGAATTTAGTTTGAAGGTTTATAAAAAAATTGAAACAATATTTTTTTCGCAAAATTAAAAAATTTAATGTCTACTAAAATGAACACAGAAGATAGATTTATCGACTAAACACTTGATTTTAGTATTCCTATTTACTGAACAGTTTGGAATATCGTTTCCCCTGCTACAGGAATGTACCAATTCTAAATGAATCATAATTTCAAACAATAACGAATGTAACAATCTCGTAGTTCATGAATTATATAATTTCACAAATTAATTCCATTGAAATATTTTCTTATTGAAAAAATGCAGTAGTTATGGCACATTCGAATGTTCAGGTATGCTTTTTTTTATTGTCAGACTCCATAATTTATATTTATACGGTGTAAAATGTTTTCAAGGTACTCCAGATTTTAATTTGGATTAATTCGAACGAAACAATAGACAAATATATGACAGGAAGTTTTTTATCGGGTTTCATCAACACAAACCTAAAATCCACGATGGTTTAAGAATCTTAGGAGTAATAGCAATAATTGGGATGTCAGAATAAAACGAACAGATGTTATGGGAAATCTTAAAGTTTCTATTTCTTTAAAAGTTTTTAAAAAGACAAAAGTAACGGTAGAAGACAGAATTGATGGGAAGTTGAAAGGGAAGAACATTTCTCACAAATCTCGAATGGTAACAAGAGCAAAAACTTCCACGAATGACATGCTGTACTGAGCGAGATCGATATAAGGCACATCGAAACGGTCACAGAGATCTTCCAGGAAATATCGATCCAAGATGTAAGCAGCGACGAAGCTGGTGACGCTTGAATTTCCTTGTTTTAGGCAGGCAACAATAATGGTAAACAATTGTACAGCGATGACAAAATTCGTCAAACGGTGCATTCGAGTACGATTTTTTTTACGTATAACTTCATGGACTATCGGTAATATCCCCAGAGTAATGAGCAGTAACTGCCTGAGTAATTCATTGACGTAGCAACGCAGCGATATTTCCGTAGCGAAAAGTGCAAATGGCACAATCTCAATGATATTTGTCAGGCCATCATAAATCTCTCGGAACATTCGTTTTCCTACGAGGCTCCCCGAAGTTCCTTAAACACAAAAACAATGTTTTCTGAATCCTGGTATCAGAGCCAAAAATGTTAAGAGAAAGTAACGCATTTTGGTCTTTTATAAAATATTCTGAAGGGAGATTTTTTGGTCAAGAAAATTTTCAACTTCCTCTTATCGTATAAAACTGTGTACCATTAAAAATTGTTTTTCTTTTTCTAAACATATTAGAAACTTCAAATGAAAGTTTATATTGATATTCTGACAGTTAAATAATTTCATTGGAATACTATTCAAAAAAAGTTTAATATGATTTCAAAGAAATACAAAAATGTTTCAGACGCTTTAGACAGTAAAATGATAATACTATTGAAAATATGAAATATTTGTAACAGAAAAATTGGACGAAAACCATTTTAAAAGTTTGTTCTGTGCTTGAGAAAATGTACTTGAGTCAATCATCATCACAGCAAGGATATAATAATGGAGAAAAAATAGGTAAGAATTCAAAATAAAAGTATTTAGAATTCGACTGTTAATTTATGATTGATATTCGTAATTTTACTATATAGAATTCGAAGAACTAGGATAACAATTGAAGGTTTCGAAGAACTTTTTCGTTTTTGACACATATTATAATGTAATATCACAGTTCTTTTTAAAAAATATATTTCAACTTACCGAACGTAACAATGCCAAGAACGGAGTGTATGAGCGAAATTTGAAAAGCTCGTGCAGCCCAATCGTTCTCGTTCGAAAAAATTTTGTACGAACTTTCGATATATCTCATACAAACAAGAGTGACGGCCAATTTGAACAGATGAGCCACGAGAGTACCTGCGTTTGCCATTGTATTTTCGCGGTAGAATATCTATACGCGTGTGTAGATGCTTATCGATATATGTAATGTAAAAATCTTTAAACAATAGTTTTTGTTCTGTGTGACTAGAAGTTGTACGTTGAAAAATATTTAGGCCGATGGAGTTGATAGATGTTTCAGTAAAAATTGCGACAATGCAATCGGGATATGTGGATTTTTATGTGAAGAATATAATATTCGAAGCTCTTTGATTTATTTTGGTTCAAATTTCTTTGTTTTTTTCTAACCGTTCCACCGACAGAGCGCTGGACTTAGAGATCGCTCATTCATATGAAACCGAAGATTATTTCCTTCTCGTAACGATATCATGAATAAAAAACGGCGTAGCTCGTTTGTTTACGAAGAATGTCGATGTTTTTAACAAATTTTGGAATTTTCTTGTGGCGGACAATGATTTTGGAAGACAGGTTATAATTTTGGAAGGAAAAAGTGAGGTTAACTTTCAATTATTCGCGTACGCCGGCTACTGAGAACTAAACATAGTATCAAAGCAAATTTTGTAGACGAAAATGATATTTTCTCCTCCAGAATATAAGGACGTAACTTGTAAAATTAAAGCGAAAATTTACTCAAGATACGACTTTTTGTTTGCTAAATGACGTTCCGCTTGTATTCTAATTTGGAAGAAAACCGCGGCGTCATCTGTCTACAAAATTCCTAACTAAAAAGCCAGTTTATTTCTGTTCCTGCGTAACATCGATTTTTTCAGTTTCAGTACTAAATGTGAGAAAATGTGGCGATAGAGCACCGTGACTTTTACAGTATTTCCTTCGATATTTTTGGTGTTGAGATTGTTAAAAAAGCTCGTTATTCGTGGTACAAGAAAAAAGACAAGGATTTTTCAGCATCTATTCGAGTGAAACGAAAAATGCTGGAAACAAAGGAAATACTCCGTTACGACAACAAAATCATTCTCGCGCCTATGGTACGCATTGGAACACTTCCCATGCGGCTTCTGGCTCTCGACTATGGCGCCGATATCGTTTACACCGAGGAACTTATCGACTTTAAACTCTTGCGATCCGTGCGCCGAGAAAATGGTAAACTGCATTATCTATCCACATTTTTATATAACGGGTGTCCGAAAAATTATATATAATGAAATACACAAAATGCATAATAATATCGAAGATATATTGACACATTGTTTAAGAAATTTATTTCCCATCGGAAGAAGTAGATGATGATTCTCTTTTTTTACTCAATTTAATTTGAAAATTATCTAAAAACATGGCAATACCATAAAATAAACTTCTACAAAAACATTTGCAAAATTCGTGATCTTGAAATTTAGAAAAAATTCAGAAATTATTGCAATTAAAATGATTGAAAATCAGTTTTGCAACTAAAAATTGGTAACGAATCATTTTTTTTTCATTCAAAAAATATATAATTTTTCCTCAATTGGTGAATTGAATAAATTGATGTTAATTATGAAAATTTTTTTCGAACAAAAAAATAGCTGTTTTGGGTACGATCGATTACGTGGATCGTACTGATGGAACGATAGTATTTCGCACGTGCAATCGTGAAAAAGATCGTGTAGTTTTGCAACTGGGTACGAGCGATGCTGGGAGAGCGCTAAAAGTGGGAAAAATGGTTGAGAACGATGTTGCTGGAATAGACATTAATATGGGATGTCCGAAGAAATTTTCCATCAACGGTGGAATGGGTGCTGCACTTTTGAAGGACTCGGATAAGGCTAAAGGAATTTTGAAAACTTTGGTCGACGCTCTTAGCATTCCAATTACTTGTAAAATACGAGTATTTTCAGATGTGGACAAAACTCTCGATCTCTGTCATGTAATTATTTAATTATTTAATTATTAATTATTAAAAAAAAAGAAAATTCAATAAGATTAAGGTTTAAAATGATTTTTTGATGTTGGAATCTCCGTTGGGTGTTTCATTTGAAAAGAAAATATAAAAAATGCATTGAAAAATATCAATTTATTGAGACGTAATCTTGGAAAAGTTGCTTGTTGTTTTATTTTATTTAGTTATTTATTGTTATGTTCGTAAAGATCGACTCCAACAATTTTATAGTGAAAAAATCTTGCTCCAGATGCAATGTCAATTTTTTTGCCGTTTTATTATTACATTTTATACATTAATATAAAAATTTCTTGTTTTGAAATGTTCGATGTACGATCGATTTTTTTTTGGAACCGATTGGATCGACGGTTTTGGCGCAAAATTAATTTGAATAATTTGCCAAAATCCATTTGAATAACGAATTCAATTCGGTTGAGTCGTTTTTTTGAATGATGCTTTTTTATAATGAGACTTTAACGTTATTATTGTGAACGCAGGCTCTCGTTTCTTCTGGAATATCAGCGATAACGGTGCACGGTAGAACGGTGGACGAAAGACCGCAGCATCCGAACCGCAACGAAACGATCAGCAAAATTGCAGACCATCTGAAAATTCCTGTGATTGCAAACGGTGGCTCAAAGGACATTGAGAAATATAAAGATATTTTGAAATTCAAAGAAGACACAGGAGCGAGTAGCGTCATGCTGGCCAGAGCTGCACAATGGAATTGTTCGATTTTTCGTAAACAAGGATTACTGCCTATGGAAGATATCATCAAGGACTATTTGAGATATTCCGTTGATTATGACAACGCACCTTCGAATACTAAATATTGCGTGCAAAATATTATCAGAGATCTACAAGAATCGCCATTGGGAAAAAAGTTCTTGGCTACTCAGACACTCGAACAAATTTGGTAGGAATAAATGAAATTTTCAAATATCGACTGAAACAATAATTTCAAGTATTCGTAACGAAGAGACTCCTAAGAGGCATCATCGACGTAATAAAACAACCAAAACGCAAGTGACTCAATCAGTTCCTGCGGAATACTGAGTCAAGGTCAAAGAAATCGCGATAATGAGTTATTAAGGGCTTGCGTGATTCACGCTGTAAAGTTTCTGTGGCAATAGGACAATTATAAAAGTTCGTGTCAGTACAGTTATTGATTTTTTACAAATGCACATTTAATCAGATGCACAGTTTTTATTAAAAAACTACTATAAATCATTTCATTTAGCTGTACTACTGTAATTTGTTGCTGATAACGAAAGAAATTTATTTGCTCCCCCATGCATCGAATAGGGATTACTTCAAATTGGGTTTCAGTCTGTGGTTCATTGCGAAAAATTCACCGAAATAATTTCGTTCATTATAGGAAATAGTATTAAGAAAAACTGTCAATTTAATCATTCATTCAATTCAATTCTATTCAATTCATTCAATCCTCGTTAAAATTTTGCGTCGTGTTATTTATTCAATTAATACAGAGTATTAAGAAATATCAAAGTGAAAGTTTTGAGCATGTTTTCGAGTAGAACTTGAAGCGGAATGAAAATTAAACCAGAATAATCGCACTATTCTTGGGATGATTCCTGTTAATTGTTTTCTGCTTTTCTTTTACAGTGATGTTTGGGGCATGGGTGATTACTGCAGACAAAAAAGTGAAGAATTTCAGAAAAAGGGACTCCAAGGACGTTTTCACGTGGAACCGGCATCGAGAGAAGAACATGAGGCAAACGGACTTGGAACTTCGAAACGCAAGTTTGACGACGATGAATTGACAGTAATGCGTTGCGCATATTTGAAAAATAATTATTCCACTGACGACGAATTACCGAAAACCCGATTGTATCGATGGATCCGTGAAAATAAGAAAAAAATGGCAGAATACGATACTTGGTACGAGGACAAACTATTTCGATCTGTCGTCACTGTTGATGGCAAAAAATATAGCTCGACATTCTGGTGAGTATTTATTTACATTTGAATTCTTGAATACTTATTTAACCCCTTTTTTTTTAGTTGCTTATTCACATTATTTTTACATACCGTTTCAATTTGTACTTTCTTTCTTTGTCCATTTTTAGCATGTAATATATTATTTTTCTCTGCATACCTTTCTTTATTACATGGGTTTTCGTTGTTTCCATTTTCACTTTCCTATCGAAATCTCTCGCAAACTCACGTTCGATGAGACCAACATTTTCATCCAAAATCGACTCTCACTTTTCCGAACTTTTCATCTCCGAATAAATTATCAACTTTCTTTCTTCAATCTCAATTAACGACTTCTGTAGCACTCTTGGTTTCTTTTGTACGTTCTAATTTATCGTTGCCTTGTTTGCACAGCTTATAACTTTCATTTTCATATACCTCGTTCTCTACCTCGTCAAAATAGTGAGATTCAAGAGCCCATCGCTCTTTGTTTTTTCCTCATACTTTCTTTTGATCTTGGACAAAATTAAATTTATGTGAAACTATTCGTTTAAAATTGTATAGATTTATGAGTATTTATTTCCAATTGTTTTTGACCAAATTTTATTTATTCACAGGGAAAAAAATAAAAAGTGGGCCGAACAAGGAGCTGCTCTAGTCTGTTTGTGTGCACTGAATATAATCGACAAAGAAACTCTGAGAAAAAGTGGTAATCTGCTTGGATCTGATTGTAACGAAACAACTGCCTTGAATGCAAAGAAACAAAAATCTACGTGACTCGGAGCAGCGATGTAAATCCTTTGACAAAACATTCTATTTTCAATAAACAAACATCTGATTGTGTAAAGATTTGAATGAATGCGTGAAACTTTATGAAAATTATGCGACTATATTTAGTTCGTAGAGTTATTCGAAAGGTACGATGAGCCATTAAATGAGATGACAGATAAGTTTTCTTTAATGGATTCTACGTGTAAGTTCCGGACGAGCCATGATACAGTTGCAATGCTTCGTAATTATCTTAGATAATTGCGAGTGATTGATATCGATTGATAAAAGTGGTGCGTGTTTGAGGCACAGAAGTCCTTGGTTGTCATTGTATGTGGTATACAAAAAGGATCGTTTAAAAACGCCCTTCGAGACTGCTTCAGTTAAAAAACGTTATGTTGACATTCGAGTCAATACACCTCTGATAGAAACTTTTTTACTAACATGAATAAACTGAATTTGAGGCTAACGCTATTTCCAGCCAATGTTATTTCTGCAAGAAGTACCAGATCTCTCTGTGATTAGGGTAAAGGCATTTAAAAAAATAAAAATGAAAATCACCAGACATAATTCGTTCTATATTAATAAATTCCAGGTGATATTCATCAAATCCTGCTACGACAATCGCGTGAAGCACATTGGTATGGCTGGTAACATTCCAGACTCTTTTATTGCTTCGACGTCATTGGGCAATCCGATTAGTACGATTCTTATCACTGGACATAGAAGTTCGATACAAAGTGGTCCATCGTCGAAAAAGATTCGACACAAATGACAAGTTTTCGCAGTTACAATTACGTCGTCATTGGAGCTCAAGAAAACTCTCGTCAACATGAAGAATTCTCGGTGGTGGAATCACACGGCTCAATTTTACGTGTTTGCCTCGCCTGGTATAGAAATACAATGTTCATTCTGGGTTTAAAATTGAATGAGATTTTTATAAAGGGTGTCAACGGAGAAAAGCTGTGCAGACGCTATTTTTTATTGATCCCAGAGATTTTTTTTTGTCCACGGAATTTTAATTGATTCCATAATTTGGCGAAAAAAAAGTTCTAAAGTATACTGATTTTTTCTCGCTCTAGAGTGGCCTAAGATACGAACAGTTTTAGTAGTTGAAGAAAATACGCCAATATTCAACGTTTTTTTCGTCTTTACAAGTGCAATAATTTTCTTTTATAACCAATGATAAAAATGGAATGGGCAAAACCATACTTTTTTTAAGAGCGGTCAAAATCGAAATTCGACCTTTAAGGGGAAAATGAGAGCTTTCAAGTTTTTATGAGACATATTTTTTGTAAGATCGGCTTGAAACTTAGCGTAAATACTCTCCAATAAAAATAATTGAACACGCATTTTCTGAAATTTGACCTTCAACTATGTAAATACTCGACGGTGAGAAAAATATTGAGGAATATTGCTTCATTAACATATATTTTTTCTCTTATCAATTCCCGATTGTGTCAACAAACGGATAGGCGTGAATCGTTATTGTCATGTTAATATTTCAACCTCCCGGTCACCTAGAGGTTAATGCCCCATTTATATCGAGAGTGACATACGTGTCAGGGCGATAAAAATATATAAGAAGTTTTGTGAGAGCGTTTGAACAGCGCTTGACAATTCTTATTTATCTCGGCTGAATAAGAATTATTGCAACGCCCGAGGGCTTCTCATTTCGCGATCTTCTATTATACTTATCGGACTTTCACTATCAAACAATCTGAATTCATTTTTGCGAAACGAAAACTATTCAACTTATCTATTCCAGATAAATGCCAGTCAGCTGCAGTTACAGCTCTTACCGTGAGATATTCCTGGCCTGACTTGTCAGCAATTAAATAAGTTGATGAAATTTCCCTGTATTTCAGATCACAATTGAAAATCGAATCCTGAGAGATTGAAATATTTTTTTATCAATTGTTTCATTTTGATTCTATCAGAGGCTTTGCGATTTATTCCTTGAAAACTTTTTCAACTGCTTCATGGTTGAAAGAAGATTTATAAAAAATTATGAAAAAAAGTTGATGTTATTTCGTGAGTTGAATAAAAATCAAGTACAATTATAATGCATGGATCTCAATGGAAAATTAAACACTTTGTTGAAAATTGATATTATCAGCATATCGGTAGACTCAAAATTTTATTAGCAATTTCATTCAGCAGCAAAATAATGGGATCGTTTTTCTTTTTGACGTTTTTTGACTGATCCTGGCTCAATTAATAAACATCTGATTCCCTTTTATTTCTGGAACTCGCTTTTGCATATCCTCAGGCACAATATTGTTGAATATTGAACATCAGATTTCCACTGTACACGAACTATTGCCTTGTCAAAATGGTCACGAGTTTTGCTTTAAAATTGAAATCATTGAAAGTTTACTGATCTCGTTATTAATGTCTTATCAATTAGCACTAAAATGCTGAAATGAAAAGAGAATTATTAAATATTCACAGCTTTATCTATATTTTTTGATTTCTAGATAATAAACGATACAGAAAATGTTTTATCAAATGAATTATCACAGTTGGAAGATGTCGATGTCGCAAATAAAATAATTCAAGTTAACTGACCTGTTGCAGAATACTGTCACTGTATTTCAACGTCATCCAAAGTAAGTTTTTTTTGTTGATTAAGAAGCCAAATGATTCCCTCAAAAAGGACCGAAGAATGTCGGCTACAAAGATTCTGTCATGGGAAAAAAAAACGAAGATGGTGTTACGTCAGAAAAAAAAAAAACTATAACGCGTGTTGACATTCTTCGCTCTTTTGATCTCTCGTTGGGATGGCTGATAAATTTTCACACCTCATACCGGGAACGTCAGAAATGTCGCGCGACGAGATTTCTATTTCATTTAATTGCACGTACGAAACTCTCGACAGAAACGACTCGAAAAGACAGTGAAGCAGCGAGAGGAAACTGGATTTATAAGGAGTTTTGTCCATCCGGATCAGTCGAGTCTCTTTACTAGGAAAAGAAAGCGACGAGTTTTGAATTGAAACTTTTGGTTATTTGTGTATTTTTCATATTTTACATTCAATAAATTATTCATATACTCACAGATAAACAATATTTTTATGCAACTTTATAAAGCATTTGATTCGTTTTTTTTTTCGTTCTTCGTTTTCTCTGAAACAAAAATTTCTCTCAGTCCATCCGTTGAACTCGTGAAAAAATGGATCTCGAAACGCATTATTTCAATGTCGTGACAATCGTGAAGGTCGAATAGATAGTTTCAAAAAGTTGATCGTAACTTTTCGGAGTAATCAAATTTTTTAAAAAAGAATTCTCGTTGCTCTTGAACGACTCTAGTATTGAACTTAATTCTGGTTGCATCGTATTTTAGACACTCGAACCATTGACCTTTTACTACATTAATAATTGTATTTGAACAGTTTTACGAGCTCTTCCTTAAAAAGTTTTTCTACAAAAGTTTTTTTTGTCAACAGAAATCAAATAATCTGACATTTTCTTGCTACTTTTTTTTTTTTTTTTATGTTTCAATACTTTCGACCGAAATAAAAATGAATCGGAAAATAGAAAAAATTGTCATTTTTATATTCTGGTATGTCCGTCAAAATTTTTTGGGCTTCTCGTACTGTCCAATTTTTTTTTTTTTTTTAAACGTTTAGGTGCATTCTCAATGGAAGAAAACGATTCGTGCTCATTCTCAAATTCTTTGAGAGTATATCGTTGAATGGACGAATTACGAGGAAGCAACTTTCAACTTGGACTTTTTATATGTGACTCGCGCGAGTTGACCGATCGTCGATCTTGAGCGCGGTCTCCTCTCTCTCTCTTTTTCTCATTTTCTCTCGCAACGTTCAGTGTACAGAAACGTATAAACACGATCGTAATTTACGTTGCGATGGACGTAAGCGACCGATTCAAAGGATAATGTACGAAGGCGATTGTTACGTTAAGGTACATATACGATGACGATTGAGAAAATAGTTAGACGTCAATCTCTGCGAATTTATATGAGAAATGGTCTCCGAGTCGCCTGAGGGGCCAACGCGGGACATTCGTATTAACGTTTATGGGTCAACGGGAGGAAGTGTAATTGCGCTATACGCATTTTTACTTCGAATAATATATATCACTGTTGCGTACGGTGTGACGGATGTGAGGTTGCTATAAAAAATGCTTCTGTTTGTTGTTACATAACGATAATGCCTAATTTTACACTCGTGCTGAGCATCGAGCCATTCGGGTCAATATGAAGTTACCTGGGAAGATATTTCATTGGATTTTTTTATATTTTTAATTTTTTCTTTATTCGTTCTGATCGATGCGTGGAAGAAAGTCCATCGATGGATATAAATGTGTTCGCTGAAAAAAAAATTGTCCGCTTTTCAATTTAAAAAAACCGCTGGACCGATCACGACGAATCTTTCTCGTGCTGAAAGATCAACATTCAAATCTATGTGGTTTTACAAAATTTCGATATTTTGTTTTTTTTTTCCCTCAGAAATGCAAAAGAAAAAAAAAGAGATTAACAATTTCGTTCAAACTTCGAATCGATGAACGAGAAAAAAAAAACGAATTATCAATTTGAAGGGAATGAAAAAAATTTTTAATCGAACATTTTTCCTGGCTATTCTTCTTCCCGGTGAGAAATATTTTCAGCCAGTAAATAATAAAATATAAGAAATACAGTGTGCGCAATAAACTTGCATTCACGTCAGAAAAAAAAAACATCGAAAAAGATTACTGACGATTTGAGTGGGCAGTAAAATTCTCACGTTTGTTAATTGAGCTCGGCGTCGTGTGGTGTCCACTCCATAAAAATGTGACTCAGGAAGCTTGAACAGAGGTGTGTTAATGAATGTATTAAAACATTGGATAGCCAGGAGGTTGCAGTTCCGATTCATGAATTCGGTGTTCCATGATTGTTGAAAAACATATAAAGAAAACGCTGTTCCGTATAGACCGTTACGAAATTTGGAGTAAAAACTTGAGAGATTCAGAGTCACCTCAATGATGTGCGCCGCACTAACACCATAAAATTTTACATAGAAAGATCTAACACGTAAAAATGAATGTAAACGTCACTCGAACGATTTAACTTCGATTCAACAACTCAGCGACAGACTTTTTTTTGGATTTCTCTAGATCAGGACGATTACGCGTTACCTTCCGGTGAGCACGTACGTATATATACTTCGTGCACGCAGAGGTCACTTTTTCCTGAAAACGACCTTCTGCACAACTTCGGCTGGTCTCTCTCTTCAAGTATATGCTCCAATTTATACGCGACCGTTGGCACGTTACACGTTTTTCGATACTTTTTATATCGTGTCATTATGCATTACGAAACTCTTCATAAATCGTGAAAGACAAAAAACCTCGTCTATGAAGCGCACGCACAGCCGCCCGTGATACGTGAAACTCCGCAGCTGGAAGGTTAATCATTGTAGCGATCGTCAAAATAATTGGACCAAGATCTCATGTTTTTCGTGATTTGGTGATAGTTTCAAAGATATTACGAAAGACACCCAACGAGTCGAAATTCTACTCCAAAGTCTGACGTGTATACTCGTTTGATTCGATCGACGATGAACATCTTTGCAGAAACACATCGATATTCGTATTCGATGAATCTGTGATATGCAAGAATCTGTAAGAAATCAGTTGAAATCGATAAGATCAGGCTTGTCTGAGTTCGCTGGGAACTTTTTAAAATCTCTGTATATCCCCCAACTCAAGTTGTGACTGTCCAGCAATCATGGAGCCCAATTTTTCTTCAGAATTCGTATATCCAATTAAAAGGCCTTGGAAGAGGTAATTTAATAACTCTATCAATCGAACGAAGGCATACTCGCGACAATTTTATTATCCTGAGTCTCCGATACATATCCGGGTTCGATGAAATCCTGATAAGATCTCATTCGCGAAATCGTTAGTTGTGCAATGTTTAATTCTCACATAAGAGAGAAGCGTGAGTCTCACGGTATTGCAACATTGACAGGAGGAGAACAAAGATTGTTGTACGATATAGAGAAGAATTTTCGTGACAACACGAGACAGATAGTCTCGAGTGCGGAAAAATGGTTTTTAGAAAGGCGGGAACCCTCGAGGTCTTTACCAATAGGGAGGACAACCAATGACGATGCAAGTGGTCCCCGTTTATTTGGTATCGTAATTCTTGTAACACGTGGATTCGAATCTTGTGTATTTATATGTATGTACATGTGGTACAAGCCCCTGAATATTACAACGTATGGATCCAGTTTTACAAGCCGCTCGACGACACGGCTAAATGAAAAAAACTAACAGTTCGTCCGGTATAAAAGGGAGGCGTATCTATCAAAACAGCATCAGTCTCTCGAGTCACAATCTTGCGATCGTATCACAGAAAAATCTCGATTCATCATTATCATTCATCATGAACGCCCTGGTGAGTTCGGCTTGATACGACCTCGGACCGAAAGTCTTTTACTGGTTATTTCTATGAGCTGGTTCCTGAGATCGGTCATTTATCATTCGGGGTGACAAATATATTTCCGGATAGGAGGGAATTTTTGATAGTAATTTGGAGTTTAAAAGATTTTTTTTTATCAACATTTTTATTAGTACAGCTTTTATCGATGCCAGTGTTTTTCAAATACAAACAGATGCTGCTGCTTCTTACAATTTCACAAAGATTTTTTTTTCGGAACAAAGTTTTTCTTCGCAACGATCGAGTTATGAAATGCATGTTCATTGATTTTTCATCGTTAAGCTCATCTTCACCGTCCTTGCTCTCGCATCACCGATTTTCGGTGACGAAAATATCGAAGAAAAGAAACAGGATAAACGAGGAATCGTGAATCTTGGTTATGGAGGTCATTATCCGTACGGTGCTCATGGCTTGACCGGATACAGTGGTTTCGGAGGTAAAAAAAAATCGGCCAACTGATCAACTTTTAACTTGGACTTGCGGTCTCTTCCGGACTAGGGTTTCGGTAGCAAAAGTATCTTATGAAGAAGTCACCTTCTCTACCGGAACGCTGAGTTCAGTTTTCCTGATCCGGTGGAAGCCTGATTCGTTGAGAAGTTGAACAAACTCGTTATCCTTTTACGATTATAGAAAATGTTGCATCCGAGTTTGGTCCGTAGTTTCATTAAGAAAATCAAAGATTTGAGTTGCATTTTTATTTTTATTCAATACCATGATAAAAATTCGGTAATTCATCATTTTGAAAACATCTCGTTTCGGTCAAGGCTTCTAACAACGCTTTCATGAGTTTTAGGCAGTCTTTATTTTTGTGGGTTTTTTTTTTGACTAGTTTGAATTTTCGCAGGCTATGGACACGGCTACGTCGCACCGGTTTACCCTGCTCTTTCTCATGGCATCGGCCACGGCTGGAATCACGGAATCGCTGCTGCACCATCCGTCGTTCACGGATACAACGCCGCACCGATTCCCGCAATTGCCTCTTATTCCCACGGTTACAACCACCACGTGCCATCCCTTTTGAACGCGGCGCCATGGCGCGTTGGTTATAATCATGGTTACAACGGTTTACATGGGGTCGGTTACGGTCATGGACTTAATTATGGCAACGCCTGGTAAATACAAATCGATCTTCCCGAAACACCGGAAGTTTGAGTAACAACATGCACGCTGGACTGGCGATGAAGGCACAGAGAAATTCCGGTCGCTTCGGTTCCTCTACTTTCTTTTCTAACCTCATTTTCATTTCTATGAAAATTGAAAATGTTCTGTAAACATGGGCCCACCTGATGTCTTTTCAATAAATTTTATTATAAATTAATAATCGTGTCGTCCATTGCCCCATTAAAATCTTTTTATGATTTTTTTACATGGGAACCATCGATCCGGAGTGACTGACCAACGACTTTTCAATTAATTAATAAAGAGGTAATTTTAGAAATTTTAGAAAAGGTAATTATAAAGAGTAATTAGTATCGAGACATTTCCGAAGCTGCGATGCTCGACGCTTACGTCGACCTACACGCATCATAAAATTTTGTCGGATCTCCATGTCAGATCCTAATACGTCGAAAAAAATAGGGATAAGCTAGCTGAGGTTACCATTGCTGCAGTGAAGTCGGGTGGTTCTTGTAGCTCCGCTATCTTTTCGCTGCCAACTAATAAAATCGCTATATTTTTCAGAACTAATAGCGTGAACTTGAATTTCTTATTTAGTGAAATGATTTTAAAACGACTTTTAGTGATGCAGTGCAAGTGGAATGATAGTCACTCCTATTGTATGGCGTGAAATCGTTACCAATGATTGCAGTAACTCAAACCATTTTAACCAATTTTATAAATCAATATTAAGTAAGCGCAATTATCTGGGACCATTATGTGCCTTTGTAGGATCGTAACAATTTTCATCAAAGGAATGACATGGAACATCCATCACTTATTTTGAATCTATACTCAAGAATTTTTAAATGGAAAGGACTATTGATCTGACATAACATTTAATGGCTCATTACAGTTTGCAAAACAAAGAATCGACTGTTGATATCATTCAAAGATTAGTTGGACAGCAAAAAAAAATCACCACGTACTTTGGTCGAAACGTATTTCTTGTTGGATTTTTTTTAGAATCATTTTCGAAGAGATATTCTGTTACTTTTTTTGGTCTTTATTCGACAATTTCGAACCATTGTATGGAAAATATTTTTCTACATCGATTACTCCTATCATATAGTCCAGGATACGATAAAAGTAGTCATTTTTAGTGTGAATTTCTGTTGCCGGGCGGCGGACTGACGCATTTCGTACAGCTTTTTCTACTTGGTATAATTTATTCTGTATTTAATTAATTCGTGTAAACATGAGGCAAGATAAAAATTAAAATTGGATGTATTTTTCACTTGTACATTTTCGTGCCGATAGCTCAAAACAAGTTGAACATTTCAGCTCGAAAATATTGATGTAACGATAACAGATCAGTATAACACGTGGAAACTCCAACAGGTTGATAGCATACGTCGAAATAACATGAAAAATAAAGAGAATATGGGGCAAAATGAACATAAGAATTTTAGTAAGTTTCATCGACGAGCCTTCCAACTATATTTGAGTCGCAAAATTGATTTCCGGTCCTCGTTTCCCGGATTTCGTTGAAAATAATTCTGGGGCGAAATGAACACAGCCTCTCAGAGGCATAAAAATTAAAAATACGTCAATTTTCAAATCAAAATCTAAAAAATGTTAATCTTCGTAATACAGACGTTAGAAGCGACTGTTTCTGAATAGAATGTGAACTCTGTAATATGAGAAAAGAAAAAATGGGGCTTAGTGGGCCGGATTCCTTGAATGTATGGGGATAAAATGAGCCGAATTCTGAGATCGCCGCTTTGGCCCAATTTTTTGTGGAGAATAATTGATGTATCATCTTTTTTTAAGTTCCGAACTCAATTTTTCATACTGGTTTTCCGAAACTTTCCGAAAGAAATTTTTCACGGTAAAATGACAGCCTCTTAGAGGTAGCAAAATTAAAAAAATTACAATTCTCGTCATAAGTACAGTCGTTGTAAGAGATTGTTCCTGAATGGAATGTGATGTAAGAAAAGAAATGAGACAACGTGGACTCCATTCCCCGGATGGAAGGGAAAAAATGAGGCAAACTGATCCTACAAAATATCATTAATAATCAAATTTGTTTTTGTTGAACCGTAATCGGGAAAAAACAACAATGACTCATAATCATTTTCGATGCATCTCGAAAAAGACTGATTTTGGTGAAAACTTGAGTGAATCTATAATAAATAATATTTTTTAGCATTATATAAGTTTCCTTAATGTCAAGGTTCGTTTTTCTATATATTGAATAAAATTATTTCAACCGATGTTATCTATGCGTGTCATTGTGAACTGATATCGCTTGCTCCATATTTTCGAAGTTGGAATGTTGATCTTGAGTTTTGCTTTGGGCACAAAGTGTACGAGCTTAAAATAAATTGAATAAAAATTTTTTACCGCCTTCGGTATTTACATGAATTGTTTAGAGATCAAATTATACTCGTTGGAAAAAGCTGTTTGAGATACGCAGTTAAGCCTCCCGCCAATGTATAAAAGCACAATTTTCCAACGATTTCTCAACAGTTTGTCACATCATCGATTAGAGACAGAGAGTGGTGGCTCAACAACCCTTTCAATATCTATACTTGAATATCGTTCCACGTGTCAGTCATGAAGAAATGGAATTCCACCTTAATTTTGTTTTTTGTTATTGGAATCATCGGGGTTTATTCTTACCCTCAAAATTTGGATGTAAGTATAAAAAAATGTTGAGTATTTTTTATTACTATTTTTTTTTACTTTTATGACCATTTGTCATGGCTATTCATTTCCAATATTTACAAGGAAACATTATTTCTTTCAATCAATCATGAAATAAATCGATAGACATTCGTGTATCCCTCGAAAAGTTTGTCACTTGCTTACTTGCTTCTTCTATGCACGCAAGATGCTTCCCTTTTAATCGAATCGAATAAAAGTTTAAATTAAACGGCGATGAATTCAGAAGAATAGAACAGAAAAATCATTATTCGAATGAAAATTGAAAAATGATATAATGAATCCGGGGGAGTCGGCCATACGTTGGAACTGGCTGAATTTTTTTGAACTTTCTCGCTCAAGTCTCTGCACCGGTCTCACCGTGTAATATTAAATTCAAGCGAAGGTTATTTCAGTGGGAATATTTTCAAAATGCATCATTTTCATTGATATCCAATGCCACAAATTAAATATTTGTGAATTTTTTTCGATTTCCATTTATGATATATAGTGAATGAGAATGAAAAGCACAATGATTCGTATTTACAGGAGGAAAGTTCTCTCCGAGAAGGAGAAAGAGTCAAAAGAAGTCCTGACCAACAACCCACGCCTCATGAGGCAGTGAAAACAGTAGACCCAGATTTTGAAATCCGTGTTGTGGTGTTAAAGCAGCATGGTATGACAACTTATCAGGCAAAAATAACGGCAACTGATGAATTTCGTGAACGTGCAATAATTGCCGCCCGTATTGTGGAATTACAGCAGCAGCGGCCAGGCATGAGTTGGATAGAGGCACATCAAACGGCAAAGAGTGAATTTAATCAACGGGCATCTATTTTTGAACGTATTGCGACATTGCAGCAGCAATGTATAAAATATTCACAGGCAGAAAAAACGGCCATTAATGACATTAGTCTAAGTCGTCATTGCTTGTTAAGAAAGACGGTGAAGTGAATTGATTTTCGGTTTTTTGTACTGGCTTTATAAATTTTCTGACCATCGAGAACTACAAAATGCCTGAAATTAAACCCTAACACGATTGTTCCGGCAAGCATGATATTCTTTTATTCGAATTACCTCGAAATTATTGTCAGTGTTAGTATTGAAAATTTGAAATACATGCGCGTCTATCAATGTACAACTATCTGAATAAAATAGAGCTTTACGCGGAAGAATTAAACTTAACGCCTACGATTTTATCATTCCTCATTTTACCATCCTCGGATTCTACTTTATTCTGGGCAAAAACCACAACCATAAAAAGTCCACGAAGAAACCAAGTTATATAGCCACTTCTAGTTTTCGATTATCCCCTGTAAGCTATCGAGAACTAGAAAATGACATTTAAAGATGTTGCGGAATTACTGTCGTTGATTGGATTTGGTTGTACAAATCAACTTCAACATAAAGCATTGGATGATAAATTTGCATCGCATGTATTTTGGAAAGTGATACCAATGTTCTTCACGGCATCGCCTTAGCGGATGACTTAATAAATTCTGCCTGCAAATTATAACCAAGTACACCTGTTATCCGCTTTGTAATTATATTGAACGAACCCCTATTTTCCTAAATACATAGAGGAGACCGGGGCACATGTCACTGGTAGATGTACAACATGGATTCATCGTTGCACCCTATTCTCGCTTAGCCGCGTGTCCATGACAGATTTCAATACATCGCAAAGAGTACGTATCAGCTAGTGAGTCGGGCGGTTTTCGTAGCTCCGCTATCTGTTCGCAACCAACCAATAAAATCGCTATGTTTTGCAAACTATGGTAAAATTTTTTTCAGAGCTTTTTAAGGTTGCCTCACTTAGTTCCTTGGCTTTTTGAAAAAATTTATTATCGAAAATACTCGTTGACTGTGAGGGCAAAGACACGAACAAAGTTCGGTAAACCTAAAAACACACCATTTTCTCGAATGTTGCGCTTTGTCTTGGTCTTCCCTACATGCATCATCGAATTGCCGGATCTCCATGTCAGATTCTAATACATCGACAAAACTGCACATCAGCTAATAGAGCTTGCCATCGGTACAGTGAAGTCGGGCGGTTCTTGTAGCTCCGCTAACTCTCCGCTACCAACTAATAAAATCGCTATGTTTTGCAGAAATAATAGCGCGAAATCGAATTTCTGCTTATTCATGATTTCACATTTGCTTTCTTATCTTATTTGTTCATGTATCTTACTTATTTAAGTATCTTATTGAGTGAACTGATTCTGAAACGTCTTTCAGTGATGCAGTCCAAGTAGATTGTGAGTCACTCCTATTGTATGGCATGAAATCGTTACCAACGATTGCAGTACCTCAAATCATTTTAATCACTTTTATAAATCAATATTAAGTATCTGCAACTATCTAGGACTATTGCGTATCGATGCAAGATTGTATGGATTTTTGTCAAAGAAATTACATGGAATATTTATCACTCATCTGGAATCGGTACTCAAGACTTTTCAAACGGAAGACACTATTAATCGGACATATTATTTATTGACTCATTACAGTTTGCAAAATAGAGAATCGGCTGTTGATATCGTTCGAAGATTGGCTAAAAAATTACCACGTTTCTTCGGTTGAAATGTATATTTTGTTGGATTTTTTTTAGAATCATTTCCGAAGAGATGTTCTGTTACTTTTTTTGGTCTTTATTCGACAATTTCGAACCATTGTATGGAAAATATTTTTCTACATCGATCACTCCCATCATATAGTTCAGGATACGATAAAAGTAGTCATTTTTAGTGTGAATTTCTGTTGCCGGGCGGGGGACTGACGCATTTCGTACAGCTTTTTCTACTCGATATAATTTATTCTGTATTTAATTAATTCGTGTAAACATGAGGCAAGATAAAAATTAAAATTGGATGTATTTTTCACTTGTACATTTTCGTGCCGATAGCTCAAAACAAGTTGAACATTTCAGCTCGAAAATATTGATGTAACGATAACAGATCAGAATAACACGTGGAAACTCCAACAGGTTGATAGCATACGTCGATATAACATGAAAAATAAAGAGAATATGGGGCAAAATGAACATAAGAATTTTAGTAAGTTTCATCGATGAGCATTGGTCTTTCAACTATATTTGAGTCGCAAAATTGATTCCCGGTCCATGTTTCCCGGATTTCGTTAATAAAAAATTGGGGCGAAATGAACAAAGCCTCAGAGGCATTAAAATCTAAAAAAATTCGATTTCCGCAATACAGACGTCATAAGCGACTGTTTCCAAATAGAATGTGAAATCTCTAATATAAGAAAAAAAAACGTAAGGGGATAAAATGAGCCGAATTCTGAGATCGCTTTGGCCAAATTTTTTGTGGAGAATAATTGATGTTTCATCTATTTTTAAGTCTTGGAATTAATTTTTCATTCTGGTTTTCTAAAACTTGCCGAAATAAAATTTTCCGGGTAAAATGACAGCCTCTCACAGGTAGTAAAATTTGAAAAATCACAATGAAACGTGATAGAAGAAAGGAAATGAGGCCACCTTGACTCCATCCATCGGATGAAAGGGAAAAAATGAGACAAGCTGATTCTACAAAATTGTCTGTAAACGACCAAATTCATTTTAGTGCAACCGTAGACGGGAAAAAACAACAACGAATCATAATCATTTTCGGTGCATCTCGAAAAAGAAAATTTTTGCTAAAACTTGAGTGAATCTATAATAAATAATATTTTTTGGCATTATATAAGATTCCTTAATGCCAAGGTTCGTCTTTCTACATATTAAATAAAATTATTTCAACCAATGTTATCTATGCGTGTCATTGTGAACTGATATCGCTTGCTTCATATTTTCGTAGTTGGAATGTTGATCTTGAGTTATGCTTTGGGCACAAAGCGTACGAGCTGAAAATAAATTGAGTCAAAATTTTTTACCGCCTTCGGTATTTACATGAATTGTTTAGAGATCAAATTATACTCGTTGGAAAAAGCTGTTTGAGATACGCAGTTAAGCCTCCCGCCAATGTATAAAAGCACAATTTTTCCAACGATTTCTCAACAGTTTGTCACATCATCGGTTAGAGACAGAGAGTAGTGGCTCAACAACCCTTCCAATATCTATACTTGAATATCGCTTCACGTGTCAGTCATGAAGAAATGGAATTCCACCTTAATTTTGCTTTTCGTTATTGGAATCATCGGGGTTTATTCTTACCCTCAAATTTCGGATGTAAGTTTCAAAAAAGTTTGAGTGTTTTTATTATTTTTTTTTACTTTCATCACCATTCGTCATACATATTCATTTTAAATATTTACAAGGAAACATTATTTGTTTCAATCAATCATGAAATAAATCGATGGATATTAGTGTATCCCTCGAGAACTCTATCATCTGCTTACTTGCTTCTTCTATGCACGCAAGATGCTTTGCTGTCAGTCGAATCGTATCAAAGATTAAATAAAAAGACGGTGAATTTAGAAAAAAGAGAACAGAAACTTCATTATATTTGAATAAAAATTGAAAAATGATAAGATGAGTCCGGGGGAGTTGGCCATACGCTGGAACCGACCGAATTTTTTTGAACTTTCTTGCTCAAGTTTCTGCACCGGTCTCGCCGTGTAATATTAAATTCAAGCGAAGGTTATTTCAGAAGGAATAATGTCGAATCGCATCATCCTCATATATATCCAATGCCACGAATGAAATATTTGTAAATTTTTTTTTCGATTCTGCTTTATGATGCAGTTAGTGAGAATGAAAAGCACAATGATTCGTATTTACAGGAGAGAATTGCGCTCCAAGAGGGAGAAAGAATCAAAAGAAAGGCTGACCCACAACGCGAACCTCCTAGGGATGAAGAATTAGAAGACCCAAATAAACAGGATGAGGCTCATGAGGAGCCTGATCCTGCACAGCAACAAGCAGAAAATCATCGCCTTATAGTCCAAAACCTAGAGACAGAATTCCAAGCCCGTGTTGCGCAATTACAGCAACAAGGCATGAACGCTACAATGGCAGTACAAATGGCAGTTCATGAACTTACGGAACGAGCAGCAATTCTAGCCCGTTATGTCCAATTACAGGAGCAAGGTATGACTTGGATAGAGGCAGAACAAACGGCAATGAGGGAATCTCGTGACCGGTTGAGAATTCAAACCCGTACTCTGGAATTACAGGCGCAAGGTATGACCTGGATACAGGCAGAACAATCGGCTATGAACGAATTTGCCCAAGAGCAAGCACTTGAAGCCCGTATTGCAGAATTAGTGGCGGAAGGTATGATGCCCGAACAGGCAGCAGAAACGGCAAGGAATGAACGTAGCCATCGGCAAGGGTGAATCGAGGCAATCGTTGCTTTTTGATGACAAATGTACTGTGGATTGATTTTTGGTTTCTTTTACTGATTCTACAAATTTTCTGACTATCGAGAACTACGAAATGCCCGAAATTAAACCCTAATACAAATGTTCCGTTAAAAATTATATTCATTTATTCGAATTATCTCGAAATTAATGTCAGTGTTGTATAGTATCAACATTTGGATATACATGCGCGTCTACCAATGTACAACTATTTGAATAAAATAGATTTTTATGTGTGATATTGTCATTTTTTCTTCTTTGGCCATCCTCGAATCCCACTTTATTCTGAGATCATCTCCAAGCATGCACTGCTCGAAACGGTGGCAGTTACTGAAAAACAAACCACAACCATAAAAAGTCCATGAGGAAACCAAGTTATATAGCCGCTTCTAGTTTTCGATTATCCCCTGTCAGCTATCGAAAACTAGAAGATGACATCTAAAGGTGTTGCGAAATTACTGTCCTTAATTGGATTTGGCTGTACAGCCCAAGTCCGACATAAAGACATCGCACTGGATGATGAATTTCCATCGGACGTATTTTGGAATTCTTTACTCAAGAATTTAAAAATGGAAAGCATGATCTGACATAATATCGAATGGCTCATTACAGTTTGCAAAACAAAGAATCGGCTGTTGATATCATTCAAAGATCAGTAGGACAGCAAAAAAAATCACCATATACTTTGATCGAAATAAATATTTTTTAAAAAAATATTTTTTAGAATCATTTTCCAAGAGGTATATACTGTTATTTTTCTTGGTCTTTCTGCGATAATTTTAAACCGTTGCATGGAAAATATTTTTCTACATCGATTACTTCCATTATATAGCCCAGGATACGATAAAAGTGGTTATTTTTATTGTAAAATTCAGTTTCCCGAAGGTGGACTGGCGTATTTCGTACAAAGTCCAACATAAAGACATCGCACTGGATGATGAAATTTCATCGGACGTATTTCTGAATGTGATACCAATGTCCTTCATGGCATCGCCGTAGCAGGACGTAATTCATTGTGCCCGCAAATCATAATCAAGTACACCTGTTATTCGCTTTGTATTTAAATTGAAAGAATCTTCATTTTTCCAAGTGTGTATGGCAGACCGCGGCACATGTCACTCGTAGATATGCAACATAGATTCATCGTTGCACCCTATTCTCGCTCAGTCACGTGTCCATGTCAGATCTCAATACATCGCAAAGAGTACACATCAGCTAGTGAGTCGGGCGGTTTTCGTAGCTCCGCTATCTCTTCGCTACCAACCAATAAAATCGCTATGGTTTGCAAAACTAATAGCAGGAACTCGAAATTTCGCTCATTCATGATTTTGCAGTTGCTATCAGAGGTATCTTATTGGGTGGGCTGATTTAAAAACATCTTTCAATGATGCAGTTCGAGTAGATTGTGAGCCAACATCCTTAATTCATCGGCAGAACTAATTTATCGCGTCAGCGAAATGCAAAGAAGTATTTAATTCCGTGGCGTGTGATTGCACACACCCTACGATTTTTTATTCCTGTTTCTTGTCGAAAAAAAAAAAATTTTGAAGAAAAACATCTCGGAGGTACTATTAAGAATCTATAATTTTAGATTTTATGTGTTTCTATTTTGCTTCAAAATTTAACAACTCAGGCTCATTTAGCGTGAGACTGTGGTTCAGGTGTGAAGTAAAAATTTTATGAATTTTTATATAAAATGTCAGGTTATATAGGCCCGTATTCATTTTGCCCCATATTCTCCTATTTTATGAATTGCATAACATTTCAGGTTAAGCCCGTATTCATTTTGCCCCCCATTCCCCTATCCATACACACCCCCAAGATCCCAGATCTCCTCCAAGATAATACGCTAGGTGCTTTGAATGCGTGCGACGATTTCTTTAGAATTTATTATTTGCTAGAAATTCTGGCTCTATCTGTTGCTAGGCGGCTTGTTTTCGCTTTCCATACAGCTTTTTCAACTGAATTTAATTTATGGAATAATTAATTCAAGATGAGATAAGAATGCTGGATGAAGGAAAAAGTCGAAATTCAATTTAATTTCGGTTCGAATGCTTCGTGCTCAAAATATAACGTAAAATTAATATTTCAGCTTTAAAAATATTAATTAAATTTTGAGGTCAAGGCAAACGGAAATCTTGAGCAAGGAAAAAAAAGGATTTAATTAATCATTCGAGTATTCTTCGTATCGAAAACATAAAGAAATTGAACTATTGTTTGAAAACGCAATATTTTTCTGACCGTGAAAATTCAAAACAGTTAAACAGAAAATGATAGACAGCACGAAATTGGCGAAAAATATAAACAGAAAAAAGCTGAAAAAGTTAAATAGATTTTGGACACGATGCGTACGAGGCGACAAAGAGATTAAATTTTAACTCTTTTCCCTTATCCAACATTTTAATGTTTTATGAATTGATTATCAATTAATATGAGTGTAAATAGAACGGTAAATTTGTTAAATTCAGATGCGATTAGAGGAATTCGATGGTATGTCACATCAGTACCGGTATGTTGAATGATTCGATCGATTCAACGTTGCACGTAGCTCAAGTCTCGTGTTAAGATTTCGATTCAAAGAATGACTTTGAAATTACTTTGTCTGCCCTAAAATGTTATAATGACAGCTGGCTCTGCAATTTATCAATTACAACTAAAATTCGATTTTGTCCAATAGCGAACAGGAAAAAACAACGGCGACCTATAAAAGAGCAGATTTATGATGACACTTAAGTAAGTCAATGATAAATAGGAATCTTTCATATGTATGTCATTTAATAAAATGAATTTTAATGGTTTCATTTCTGTTGCAAACTTGACCGAATCAAATTATCCGGTACATTTTGTCGAGGATCTTCGGGGGCGGGTGTAAGATTTTTGATATTTTCCAAGAGATGCCATTTTTGTACGGTTTTTTTTGCGCATCATTTTGACCTGTTATCGTCTAATTAATATTCTCGAAGCTGGATAGTCGATCTGGTGCTACGTTTGAGGAAAAAAGCGTACGAGGTGAAAGAGAATTGAATTTGTAGAGTTTTTTCCTCCTTCAGTATTTACACAAATTGAATAACGAATAAATTATACTTAATAGAAAAAGCTGTACGAAATGCGTAGTTGAGCCTTTTGGCAACGTATAAAAGCACGATTTTTTCCGCAATTTTTCAACAGTTTGTCTTATGTTAAATCATCGATTGGAGAGATACACATTGGTCATGGAGAGTCGTAATAAAGCCGTGATATTCCTTTTCGTTATTGGAATCATCGGGGTTTATTCTTACCCACAAAGTTTTGATGTAAGTATTAAAAAATTTGAGTATTTTTTTTTACTTTTATCACCATTTGTCATGGCTATTTATTTCCAATATTTACAAGGAAACATTATTTCTTTCAATCAATCATGAAAGAAATAGATGGACATTCGTGTATCTCTCGAGAACTTTGTCACTTGCTTACTTGCTTCTTTTATGCACGCAAGATGCTTTCCCGTCAGTCGAAATTTCTTCAAAGTTTAAATGGAAAAGCGACGAATTGAGTGAAACATAAAATAAAAAAATCATTATCCAAATAAAAATTGAAAAATGATAAAATGAGTCCGGGAGAGTCAGTCATACGCTGGAACTGGCCGAATTTTTTTGAACTTTCTTGCTCAAGTTTCCCCGCCGGTCTTGTCGTTTAATATTTGATTCAAGCGAAGGTTATTTCAGTGAAAATATTTCTAAACTGCTTCATCCTCACTTGTATCCAATAGCACAAATGAAATATTTGTAAATTTTTTTTCGATTCTGCCTTATGATGCAGTTAATGAGAATTAAAAGCACAATAATTCGTAATTACAGGAGGAAAGTGCGCTCCAAAAAGGAGATAGAGCTAAAAGGAGTCCTGAGGTACCGTACACGTCTTACAATAAGGCGGAAATCGGAGGTGAAAACACACCAGGTGAAAGACGGAACCAGCAGCTTGATGTCGCGAATCATTTGTTACACGACCCAGTGGCAGAGACTCGCCACGAAAGAACGAGAACTTTTCGAGAACGTGTTGATGCTTTAGTGCAGCAAGGTGTTGCCAGAGGAACCGCGGAAGGACAGGTTATGGAAGAAATGGCACGAGAGCGTGAAAAGTGAGTCGAGCAGCGAGGTTTGCTTTTTGATTACCAATTGATTATGGCGTGCTTATTGCTCAATTTAAAATTTTTGAAAACGTTCGAATTTTCCATTACTCAAATTCTCGAATCTAATGCGTGTTTAGTGTCTACAACTGAATAAGAAATCAATCTTCACGCGTGTGAGCTAATCTAACTGCCAAAGTTTTAATCGCTTTTTATTGCGTCGTCCTCAAATTTTATTTTTTACCGGCACCCTCCAGCTCTCCTCAAAGACAAGGAAGAGCTAAAAGGAGTCCTGAGGTACCGTACACGTCTTACAATAAGGCGGAAATAGGAGGTGAAAACACACCAGGTGAAAGACGGAATCAGCAGCTTGATGTCGCGAATCAATTGTTACACGACCCAGTGGCAGAGACTCGCCACGAAAGAACGAGAACTTTTCGAGAACGTGTTGATGCTTTAGTGCAGCAAGGTGTTGCCAGAGGAACCGCGGAAGGACAGGTTATGGAAGAAATGGCACGAGAGCGTGAAAAGTGAGTCGAGCAGCGAGGTTTGCTTTTTGATTACCAATTGATTATGGCGTGCTTATTGCTCAATTTTAAATTTTTGAAAACGTTCGAATTTTCCATTACTCAAATTCTCGAATCTAATGCGTGTTTAGTGTCTACAACTGAATAAGAAATCAATCTTCACGCGTGTGAGCTAATCTAACTGCCAAAGTTTTGATCGCTTTTTATTGCGTCGTCCTCAAATTTTATTTTTTACCGGTACCCTCCAGCTCTCCTCAAAGACAAGGAAGAGCCAAACGGAGTCCCGGGGTACCGAGTAGCTCCGAAAAGGCGGCCGAAATCACAGAGGAGTAAGATTACATGAACATCAGCTTGAGGTATCGCCAGAATCAGCGGAAGCGCGACTCTGGAAAAATATCGTTAACCGCTTCCCTAATGAATCGAGGCAACCGTTCGCTACAAGTCCGATGTTAATCGATTTTCGGTGCTTTCGATGGTTATGGCATAAGTTTTCCGACCTTTGATAATTGACACCCTAACACGACTGTTGCAGCAAACCTTGTATTCTTTTATTTGAATTTTCTGAGATGTTTCATTATCAGAGTCTCATTATTATAATTGTGAATTGTAATGCGTATCTACCAATCACCAAATATCTGAATAAAATCGATCTTCAAGTGTGTAAGTTGAACTCAACGCCTACGGTTTCATCATTTCTTCTTTCGTCATGCTCGGAACCTCACTTTTTCCTGGGAAGTTAAAGAACTTCTCGAAACGATGGCAGTTACCAGAAAACAGAACAACCATAAAAAGTTCACTGAGGAAACACGTTGCATAGTCCTTTTTAGTTTTTAATTATCCTCTGTAGCATATCGAAAACTAGAGAACGACAAAATCTATGAGTAATTCGAAATTACTGTTGTTAATTAGATTCGATTGTCCAAACAAAGTTTTACACGAAGAGAGATCGCTCTGGAAGATGAATTTATATTGCACTTATCTTGGAAAGATGATAAAGTGTCACATAAGTAAACCGGCAGCGACACAGATAGAACGAATGAGATCGAAATGGAACAAAACACGACATTACTCTGTCGACTCAACCGTCAACTTCAAACCTTTTATTCTGCACTACGCGTTAATAAGTTCATCTGGTACCGAGCAAGTCAAAACCCAAAACTGTCACGACTAGCGTAGTCGGCTCAGTATGTTTAGTGTGTTTAACCTCCAAAGTTTAACCTCCTTCTTCGAGAAAAATTAATTTATTCCGAACCTCATAAGTATCGAATGGATTTTGTGAAGTGGTAAAAAGATTTTTTAGATATTTTTTAAGCATTTATAAAAATTTCGTACGAAACTGTTTGTCAATGCTTGCGAATTTCATGTTTACAGACGGGAAAACCACAGAAACGCATAAGGAACCGTGTTAAATTGGGAAATCTGTTTTTATTAATTTCTCTCAAAGTATTCTAAGGACCTGAAATTTTGACAGGTGATCTAGTTGATATTGATAACTGTATTCAAATTTTTTAATCAATATCTGTTTGTTAATTTGATTACCAGATGAACTACCTTAAGTTGATTCTTTTGTGATGCTGTACTGTAACTACATCGAATTCATAACGCGATATTTTTTTCATTTTCTAATGTCAGCATGCATTACTATGGTTCGGTTTAATGATTTTTATTTTTTATGGAAACCAACAGAAGTTTCGAATCTCAAGTTTCTAGTATCAAAATCCGTCCTACAAAAGTGTACGCGGTTGAATTATTTGATCGATGAATTATTGTTCTTTAAGGGAGTTCATCTGGTAATCGAATTAACAAACAGATATTGATTAAAAAATTTGAATACAGTTATCAATATCAACTAGATCACCTGTCAAAATTTCAGGTCCTTAGAATACTTTGTTTGAGAGAAATTAATAAAAACAGATGTCCCAATTTAACACGGTTCCTTATGCGTTTCTGTGGTTTCCCCGTCTGTAAACATGAAATTCGCAAGCATTGACAAACAGTTTCGTACGAAACTTTTATAAATGCTTAAAAAAATATCTAAAAAATCTTTTTACCACTTCACAAAATCCATTCGATACTTATGAGGTTCGGAATAAATTAATTTTTCTCGAAGAAAGAGGTTAAACTTTGGAGGTTAAACACACTAAACATACTGAGCCGACTACGCTAGTCGTGATAGTTTTGGGTTTTGACTTGCTCGGTACCAGATGAACTCCCTTAAGTAGATTTTGAAGGAAGGTTCTTTTATTGGAGATGAAGAATTTTTGGTGGAAACATATTGCATATCTTGGTGGTTTTATTCGAATAGATTAAGTGATACACGTAATTTGGAATTGATTTTTTATTTCATTAGAAGGAAACGTAAACATTTTTCACCGATCACATTTGGAAACTCATTCTTAACTTTACTTTGTGACATCAGATTCAAAGTGACTGTATTACATAAAATGACGAATAAATCGTTTGAGTTATTTTGCCGTTGTTACGATTTCTTCGCGAATTTCCGGATGATATTTCTGTTGTTGACATTAGAAATACATTGCTCTTTTTTTTCGCTTTAAATACCTGCTATTATTCATGATATCGAAAACGGCAGAAATCCTCATGAATATAATACCTCCACAATTATTGTAAGTGTTTAGATAGGATTCTCATGGTCACAACCTTTATCTCTATTGGTCACTCATAGTAAAGCCCGGTGAGTATATACTAAAGGATCTACCCAAAACGTCGGAAACACAATACTAAGGTTAACATTTACATAATTACACAGTACGAAGATTTGGTACCAAAAATTAAATCATCAACGTTTGTGAAATTACGGATTGTATGTAAACGTTTGCCATTTGTTTCCGGATCCAAATGTGGTTTGGATCCGAAAAATTTTTTTTTAATGAATTTTATAAAATTTTACGTTTTACGTGTATCGGTTTTGCCCCCCATGTATCCATTTTGCCTCAAAATTCACTAATTCCGACTGATTTCGGGTAAAAATGTAATTTAGGATCGAAAAAAAATGTATGAATTTTATAATTTATCAGATTTAGAAATGTCCGTTTTGCCCCGGATTTCAACTTAAAACGGACACCCTGTCCGTTTTGCCCCATATTCCCCTATAATTCTCTGGATACGATAAAAGTAGTTATTTTATTGTAGAATTTTGTTGCCGGGAGGTGGACTGACGCATTTCGTACAGCTTTTTCTACTCGGTATAATTTATTCTGTATTTAATTAATTCGTGTAAACATGAGGCAAGATAAAAGTTAAAATTGGATCTATTTTTCACTTGTACATTTTCGTGCCGAGAGCTCAGAACAAGTTGAACATTTCAGCTCGAAAATATTGATGTAACGATAACAGATCAGAATAAGACACGGAAACTCCAACAGGTTAATAGCATACGTCGAAATAACATGAAAAATAAAGAGAATATGGGGCAAAATGAACATAAGAATTTTAGTAAGTTTCATCGATGAGCATATGGTCTTCCTACTATATTTGAGTCGCAAAATTGATTTGCAGTCCTCGTTTCCCGGATTTCGTTGAAAATAATTCTGGGGCGAAATGAACACAGGCTCTCAGAGGCATCAGAATTCAAAATACGTCAATTTTCAAGGTTTTTTTTATTATATATTTATATAATAGTATAATATTAAATAATGATCGCACATTATATTGAATAAAATATATTATTTCAACCGATGTTATCTATGTAGTGTTCTATGCGTGTCATTGTGACCTGTTATCGTCTATTTCATATTTTCCAAGGGGGAATACACGTCACATGGACTGTTTAGAGAGTAAATTATACTCGTTGGAAAAAGCTGCGTGAGATACGCAGTTGCGCCTCCCGGCAACGTATAAAGGCATCATTTTTTTAACGATTTCTCAACAGTTTGTCATATCATCGATTAGAGACAGAGAGCCGTGCTTCAACAAGCTTCCCAGCATCTATACTTGAATATCGCTTCATATGTCTGTCATGGAGAAACGTAATACCACCATAATTTTGCTTTTCGTTATTGGAATCATCGGGATTTATTCTTACCCTCAAAGTTTGGATGTAAGTATAAAAAAATGTTGACTATTTTTTATTACTATTTTTATTTTTACTTTTATCACCATTTGTCATGGTTATTCATTTCCAATATTTACAACGAAACATAATTTCTTTCAATCAATCATGAAATAAATCGATAGATATTCGTGGATCCTTCGAGAAATTTGTCACTTGCTTACTTGCTCCTTTAATGTACGCAAGATGCTTTCCCGTCAGTCGAATCGAATCAAAGTTTAAATAAAAAAAGACGGTGAATTCAGAAAAACAGAACAGAAAAATCATTATTCGAATAAATAATTGAAAAATGATAAGGTGTGTCCGGAGGAGCCAGTCATACGCTGGAACTGGCCGAATTTTTTTCAACTTTCTTGCTCAAGTATCCGCACCGGTCTCACCGTGTAATATTAAATTCAAGCGACGGTTATTTCAGTGCGAATATTTTTAAACTGATGCATCATCCTTATTTATAGAGGAAAGGCAGCTAATTTGGGATAACAATTAGTGGGTTATTTTGTATCCCAAATTAGCTTCCTTTCCTCTACCCAATGCGACAAATGAAATATTTGTAAATTTTTTTTCGATCCTGCCTTATGAATGAGAAGCACAATTATTCGTATTTACAGGAGGGTATTGCTCTTCAAGAAGGAGAAAGAATCAAAAGAGAAGCTAAACCTCAACGCATTCCTCATAAGGATGACGAAGTAGAAGACCAACATAAACAGGATGAGGGTAATCAGGAGCCTAATGATCTAGCAGAGGCAGAATTCCGGCGCGTTTTGGCCCAGCAAGCACTGGCACAATTAAATGCCCGTATTGCGGAATTACAGCGTCAAGGTATCGATACTGAAGACGCACAACACATGGCACGTGAAGAAGTGGTTCAACAGGGAGCCATGAGAGTCCGTGTTAGGGAATTAGTGCAACAAGGTATTAGTCAAGAAGAGGCAGAACGAAGGGCATTGCAAGAAAATAACCGACTGCGAGAACTTAATGCCCGTATTGCGGAATTAGAGATGTACGGTATGGACCATGCACATGCAGAACAAAGGGCAAGGCAAGAATTTGATCGAGCGGAAAGACTTCGAACTCGTACAGCGGAATTACAGGCGCAAGGTATGAGCTATGTACAGGCACGAACGATGGCAACGGACGAACTTAATCGAGGGCAAGGATGAATCGAGGCAATCATTGCTTTTTGATTACAAACGTAATGTGGATTGATTTTCGGTTTTTTTTTGTATTTTATAAATTTTCTGACCATCGAGAACTACCCAATGCCCGAAATCAAACCCTAACACGACTGTTCTGGCAAACTCTACATTCTTTTATTTTAATCATCTCGAATTTATTGTATTAATATTTTGATTTTGATGCGCGTCTATCAATTTACAATTATCTGAATAAAATACATCTTTATGTGTGGCAATTAAACTTAACGCTTACGATTTTATCATTTCTTCTTTCGTCATCCTCGAATCCTACTTTATTCTGAGATCATCTCCAAGCATGCACTGCTCGAAACGATGGCAGTTACTGAAAAACAAACCACAACCATAAGAAGTCCATGAGGAAACCATGTTGTATAGCCGCTTTTAGTTTTTGATTATCCCCTGTCAGCTATCGAAAACTAGAAGATGACATCTAAAGGCGTTGCGAAATTACTGTAGTTAATTGGATTTGGCTGTACAGACTAAGTCCGACATAAAGACATCGCACTGGATGATGAATTTCCATCGGACGTATTTTGGAATGTGATACCAATGTCCTCCACGGCATTGCCGTAGCAGAACGTAATTCATTGTGCCCGCAAATCATAATCAAGTACACCTGTTATTCGCTTTGTATTTAAACTGAAAGAATCTTCATTTTTCCAAGTGTGTAGGGGAGACCGGAGCACATAGATGTGCAACATAAATTCATCGTTGCATTCTATTCTCGCTCAGCCACGTGTCCATGTCAGATTCTTATACATCGAAAAGAGTACACATTAACTATTTGGGCTTACCATGATTACGATAGAGTCGGGCGGTTCGTGTAGCTCCGTTATCTCTTTGTTATCAGCCAATGAAATCGCTATGTTTTGCATAACTAATAGCGCGAACAGTTGCTATCGGAGTATCTTATTTAGTGGGCTGATTTGAAAATGTTTATCAGTGATGCAATCCCAGTGGATTGTGAGTCACTCCGTTGTATTGTATGGCATGAAATCGTTACCAACGATTCCAGTATCTCAAACCATTTTAACCACTTTTATAAATCAATAATATTGAGTATCCGCAATTATCTGGGACTGGTATGTGCCTTTGTATATAGGATCGTATCGATTCTCATTAAAGGAATTACATGGAATATCGATCACTTATCTGGAATCTTTACTCAAGACTTTTTAAATGGAAAGCATTATTGATCTGGCATAATATTTAATGGCTCATTACAGTTTGCAAAATAAAGAATCAGCTGTTGAAATCATTCAATGATTAGGTGGAGAGCTAAAAAAATCACCACATACTTTGGTCAAAATGCATTTTTTTTGGATTATCTTAGAATCATTTTCGAAGAGTTATTCTGTTATTTTTCTTGGTCTTTATGCGGCATAATTGTTGTATTGAATCGTTGGAAAATATTTTTCTACATCGATTACTCCTATCATATAGTCCAAAATACGATAAAAGTAGTCATTTTTAGTGTGAAATTCTGTTGCCAGGCGACGGACTGACACGCATTTCTCACAGCTTTTTCTACTCGGTATAATTTATTCTGTATTTAATTAATTCATGTAAACATGAGGCAAGATAAAAGTTAAAATTGGATCTATTTTTCACTTGTACGTTTTCGTGCCGAGGGCTCAAAACAAGTTGAATATTTCAACTCGAAAATATTGATGTAACGATAACAGATCAGAATAACACACGGAAACTCCAATAGGTTAATAGCGTACGTCGAAATAACATAAAAAATGAAGAGAATATGGGGCAAAATGAACATGAGAATCATAATGAGTTTTTATCAATGAGCACATGGTCTTCCAACTAAATTTGAGTCGCAAAATTGATTTCTGGTCCTTGTTTCCTGGATTTCGTAAAAAAAATATTTGGGGCGATATGAACACGCCTCTCAGAGGCATTAAAATCTACAAAATGTCAATTTTCGCAATACAGACATTATGAGCGGTTGTTTCTAAATGAAATGCGATCTCTGCGTGCTATAGGAAAAGAAATAAAGCCAGGTGGATTCCATCCCTTGGATGGAATGGAAAAAATGAGGCAAATCCTGAGATCGTCTTTGCGCACATTTTTTTTTCGTGCGATACATGAACTTTGGGTCCACTTTGCCCGTAAATAAATAACGTTTTATTCATTTTGAAGTCCCGAAATTGATTTTTTATTCTTGTCTCTCGAATCTTGTCGAAAAAAAATTTTGGAGCAAAAATTTGGCGGAACAACATCTCAGAGGTATTTTTTTTGTTATTGAAAAACAGTAAAATTTGATCATCCGACTCACAACATGCAGTGAAAATAGGCTATGCTTTAAAATGAACGAATTTTTCATAAAAATGAAAAATTATTAGAAACCATAAAAAATTTGCTCATTCGATTGAGAATGAACGATAGGAAAGTTATATTCAATGGAAACATAGATGATTAATATAAATTTGATAATTACACAACTCTATTTTACTCACAAGTCATCTTAGCGGTTTTATTCGTACAGATTAAGTGATACATGTCATTTAGAATTGATTTTTCATTCAACTAGGAGAGAACATAAACATTTTTCAACGATCCTACTTGGGAATTCATTCTTAACTTTGGTTTATGATATCAAATTCAAAGTGACTCTACGCTACATAAAATGACGAGTAAATCATTTGAATTTCTAGATGATATTTTTATTGACATTCGAAATACATTGCTCTTGTTTTTTTCGGCGTTTTAAATACTTGCTCTTATTCATGATACTGGTAACGGCAGAAATCATGGGGTTGTCGTTGCACCGTGCGTTCGTCACGAATATAATAACTACATAATTCTTGCAGGTGTTTAGGATTCTCATATATATATAGGAATCTTCAACGTCTATAGAAATTACGAATTGTATGTAAACATTTGCCATTCGTTTTTGTTCGAATAGATTTCATTGTATTTCTGTGATTGTGCCCATATTGCATATTAATACTTTGAACACGATGTCGGGATTTTCAAGGACCAACAACTAAGGGTAATTGTGTGTTAGACATTCATCGCTGGCTGAACGAAAAGTTAATCAAATACATCTCCAACGTCTTAAATCTCATCGAGTGAATAATCAACCAAAGGATTTTCAAGTTTATAATACTGCTGTATGTTTCCAGAGAAAAATCAAAAGCTCTCAGAAAATCGTTGAAATATGCTTATATCCTATAAACACGTGCTTACGAAACGTACCTAGTTTTTCGTTTTTACAATTATACCATTTTATGTCCAAAAATTATTAATCCCTCCCAAACACGGCAAGTTATTCCAAGGTGTCGTAACAATATTTTAGTTTGAATAATATCTGAAATCAGCCGTTAAGTTCGAGCCTAACAATTTTAGTTTTGTGCACAACATATACTCGCCATCAGCACAATTCGATTAATCATAATTTGTATGTTTTTGGATGCACTATAATACCAATTGTAATCTGAAAATTGATTTTCCTTCAATCAGGATTAATTGTAAGTTTTAAAATAAAACCTGGGCCAACGTCGGAAGCGGACTCTGCGTTTCTTGCGCGACAGACGTCCTCGTTTGAGAATCAACAGCTCAACGACAAAGCTTATGATCGCGCATCCTAATCCAAACCCTAGAATCACAAATGCAAAATCCAAGTCCTCGAGAGTTAAGATTCTGAAATCCTCACCACTGTTCTCATTTTCGTTGGCTTCCAAAGTGCGTGTTGCCTCGGCATAGATCGTTTTTTGATGATAATCGTATAACCCAGACTCAACGTAGTGAAAACTATGTCGACTGGCTCTGTCTTCCAAAGGCCAGTTTTTTCGATTTGGCCAAAACATAGGAGTTTCGGCGATCGGATTTTTGGACATGTGGAGTTTTGAGTTAAGAGTGCCTTTCATAAGAATTTCCCTAATGCCCACACATGCAATTGAAGAGTTTTGTAATGCAAGATCCGTACACTTATTGGAATGAATGTCGATGCCTATGAAACGATCCTTTAAGATTGGATCATTGAATACCGCAATGTCTTCGTAACGTCCGTAAATATCGTGATGAGATGAGACCAGATCCTTTCGATTATTGATGTTTGGATATCGAATTCGTTTCGTTAGCAAAGCGGATAGCTGTCCTTGATAGAGGGCCTGCACAGTTACGACGAAACATAGTAAGCAGGCTAGATATATTCGTGGACCCATATTCTCGGGTAATTTGGGGAAACAGGAGTTACAGATCATCCGAAGAGTATTGAGAACGGCTGTTCCAAGGGTTTGTCGTAAAACATATTTGAGAACAATTACGTTGACAAGGATCACGATGCATAGTCCGATTCTCGAAGGACTATCAATTGCAGAAATGACTTTTCGCCATTGAGGCTGGAAACTCGTGTGTTGGGTCACAGCGAAAAATAAACTATTCTGAATAGGATAGGCTCCCGTTAAGAATGTCCGAGATGTTAAATGCGCAAGGCCGAAAACCATGTCACTGCGATTGTCGGTGAAATCCTCTACCAGGCCATGAATTTTTCCCTTTTCATCAACGAATCCGATACTTGCATTTTTGTTTCGATGCGCTACTAGTCTAACCGAAATGTTCATATAGTGTGATAACAGATGTAACATTGTGTAAGGAAGTCGAAATTTGGAAAGTTCGCTGATATTAGTGGGATTCCGTAGCCGTTGTCTCCCCGATAACCGCATCTCGTACCCACCAGCATCTTTCGTAGGATCAAAATCGATGGTTTCGCAAATATTTGTGTTTTCAGAATATTCCCGTACGAACAGAGTCCAGAGATGGTCGTTTACGCCTTTTCGTGTTCGGTCTTTTTTCCATGGGGCTGGTGCATGTTGAGTATAAGGATTGAACGTGAATATCAATGGTCTTTCAACACTTTGATTGCAAATGTACTTTGCTCCAAGTATATCCATCGTCCATGCTGTCCACAAAAATTTCGATGCTCTATTAGAACATCCTGTTGGTTTGCGCGCCGAATCGAACAGATAAAATTGAGCCATGTGATTCCACCATCTAGAATTTTTTACGTGGATCAAAATTTTCTTGAGTTCGACCGACGATGTAGCCGTGATGGCGAATAACTGTAATTTGTATCCAGATATTTCCGACACTACACTGCTTGACATCGAACTGTCATCAGCACTGAGTAAAACTATACTGATAGGATCGTCTTCCCACATTGTAGCGATGAAAGAATTTGAAAAATTGCCAGCAATACCAATGGTCTTTACGCGATCGGCGTAGCAAGACTTAATGATTTTTGCCTGAAAATCACCATCAAGGACATCAGTTATTCACTTTTCGGTTATATATTGAACGAAGTTTTGTTCTTTTGTCACAGTTAAGTTTATCGAGAAAGATATCAGTGAGTTTAGCTTACCATTGTTACAGCAAGATCAGGTGGTTCTTCCTGCACTGGCACATCTTTCCCACCAACTGGTATCATTGCTATGACTTGCAGAACTACTTGAATAAGCTTCCAATTCAGCTTATTCATGATTTCACTGTTACTTTCGAGTTTTTTTTTATCAACTGTAATATTTTCGAAACGGTTTTTCCTGATGAATTCCTGGTGCTAGATGATTCCGAGCCAATCCTTTCACATTTAATGATATCGTTGCGAATGCTTGTGGAAACTCGGGATACTCGCCGTTTTTATGAATCAATAGTAGGCTTCCGCAATTATCCAAGACAATCATACTTGCTGCGATTGTATCGTTCCCGTCGAAGAATTTACATGTAACATCCATTAATTGTCTGACATATCTTTATCGAACGACATATTTGATGGCAAAACCTTATCTGACATCTCTATTTCATTAGAGTACAGCGAAAAAGTTTTGACCTTCATGTAGACATCGTCACGCACTTCCGCAAATTTGCACAACTTGAATGTTTTACATTTTTAAATACATTTCTATGCACACTATCCCACATTTTTATTTTTTTTCGTTGGGCTTATTGAGACCTGATTTAGTTTCCGTCCACCTGATAAAAATTGTTGAAGATTTGGCATTGTCAACCATTGCCACTCAGTTATATATTTGCTGTCATTGGTTATGCGTGTTTAAGGTGAGAAAACACGTGACGGAATCAGGTTTTATCAATGTCTTTCAGTTAGTTATTATGTTTAGTTCAAAATGTTTTCGGCGATGACTTCGTGGCAGCTGTTTTTATTCGAAAACCAATATTTCGATAAAAAAAGCTTATGGTGGCACATGCCAATCTAAACCCAAGGATTGCAAAGGCGAAATTCAAGTCCACAACTGTTAAAACTATGAAATTCGTAGCAGAGTTCTCATTTTCTATATTTGCTAGCGCGCGAGAGTCATTTTCGAAAACAATTTTTCAAAGGTAATCATGCAAACCAGACTGAGCCTAATAAAAGTTATTTCGACTCAATCTATTTTCTACAGGCCAATTTTGTCGATTCAGCCGAAACACAGGAACATCGGCAACCGAATTCTTGGAGTATCCATGATGATCGTATTCCACAAAATATTTGAAAAAAATTACGTTCACTAGAATCACGATTTACAGCCAGATTCTTGACGGATGATCAACTGCGGATATGACTTTTCGCCACTGGAGCTGGTAACTCGTGTATTGGATTACTGCAAAAAATAAACCGTTCGGAATAGGAAGACAACGTCATATCTGAGTCAATCCTTTTTATAGGAATTGCATTTTGACTCGCAAGAACAAATTTTCGCTTCAATTTATTCACACCTTTTGTGCTATTTTTCTGTAAAGTATTTAAAAGTGAGATTCTTGCGAAATATCTAGAAGAAAGAGTCGAAGCAGATTTTTCATTCGGACATCTGAGTACCGACGAAACACCGAAAATGGAAAAAATTTCAAAACTTCATCATGTAAAGGGAGCAATGCGGAGTTAAATATTTACGCTGGAATTTTAGAACTTGCAAAACGCGTGGGAGTGCATATTTCAAGTGTTTTGGATTGGAGAACCGAGAGGTGACACAATAAGGGAATGTGACGTTCAGAAATGTCAATTGTTCAAATAAATACCAATTATACGTTGAAACAAAAATGCTCTGTAAATGTATAATACCGACAGATCATAAGAGCATGTTCGTAGTTACCGACTGAGGTGAAATGCAGAGATGTTGTAGAAACTAGATTCCAGGTGTCCAGATGTCGTTTCCGAGCTCAGAATGTATATTTGTCCGTGGACGTTCGTCCACGGGAAATTTTGTGAATTTTGTGAATAATAACATTTATTATAATTTTTTAATATGAGTTTGATCGCTAGAGGTTTTTCGAGTATTGCTTCGACTTTTCTCGGCAAATCCCTTGGAGGTAATCCATAAACTCCGCTATTAAGTTTTTGTATCTTTTTACATGTATTTCGCAAGTTGTAACCTATAAATTTGATTGATTTACCGGGGTTGATGTATTGGGAATAAACTTTTATAAATACTATTCAACTCAAATTTTCTGTCGACGTGATAAACGAATTTTTCAATTATCTTCATCATCGACCAACTGTCAATCATTCAAGTTACTCTGTTTTTTTTTTTTTTTCACAGGAAATTTGTCCAAGCTCACAGATCAATGTTTTACCAAAACATTTCAAGGTAAGCGCATAGTGGAATTAATGATCCTCTTTTGTCATTGTGCAAATTGGTTATCTTGCAGAAAATTTTTTGTACATTTTAAATCCTAAAACACATTTTTTTGAAACTCTACTGATTTCATAAACAAAATATGGATTCTACCGGCTGATGAATTTTTTCTTTTAACTCAACCGCTCATAACGTTTATTTATCATTTTTTCGCTCAATCGAACGTATTTCTGTGTATGGAATCATTTTACCTGTCATCAAATGGTCGTTTCAATTTTTCTCATGTATATGAAACTTGGCTCCGAGCGGGCATTGCGACTTTTGATGATCAAATTTAGTAAAATCAAAATTCTTTATTTATCCATCGCCGGAGTTTTTAATTGATTTTCAGTATTAGATTACAGAATGTGAACACTCTTTTTATTGCTAATATTTATGTAGATATTTCTCAGGTGAAAAAATTCATTTGCGAGGAAAATTGAGTCGGTTCCAAATAACTAGAAATGATTGAAAAAATTTTTGTCGAGTTCTACCGAATTACGTTTTGAACGGTATCCTTGCGGAACTTTGTTGCTCTCACAGTTTCTACCAAATAAGGGAAAAGTAATTAATAACCATTCTGTGAAAAATTATCAATTTGTTACGTCGAGTATAGCAAATTTGCCAAATTTATCAATCGCCTAAATTGTTGAATGTCGTAGATTTATTCAACCATCTATTCGGAGAGCCTCTAACTGAAAAATGAATGTAAAAGTTTGAATAAAAAATGAAAAAAAATGAAGACACTCTAAAAATGAGTCTTTGAGAAATTTCAGTAAAAAGTTATGGATCAATTTATTTGAGGTATGATTTCTGAGACATGGATTGAAAAAAATGTGATTTTTGTTTTGAAAAATTTGTATTAAAAGCAGAGCAATCTTTCGCATCGATCAGGGGCAGAAAATTAAACGATAATAATTGAATAATTTTTATCGTTTAATTTTTCAATTTCAAGTTAGATAATACGAATAAATTAAACGATATTTCGTTTAATTATCGTTTAAGGAGTTAATGTTGCCATGCTAAACCATGTTGAAAACACAAAAAATTTCAAAAAGTTAAGAATTTTATAAAATTTGGTGAACATATTCTTTAGTGCCAAATTTGACAATACAAATTTTTTCAGATTTTTCTTCTACACAGTTATCGAGTAATTGAAGACTAAAGTTCACGTGTATAAGCATAGCGTTTCCATATATATAGGTATACACTTCGGGCATGAGAAATCTGATTTAATGCATAATTACTCGATAACTGAGTAGAAGAAAATTTTGAAAAAATTTGTGTTTTCGTACTTGATGTTGAAGAACATTATCACCAAATTTCATTAATTTCTTAAAATTTTGACTTCTGTACCGAAACTCCTTAATATCTGACTGAAAAAAATAACATAACAGGCATGAATGTTAATTGATTCGAGTTATTAGAATAATGAGAATTTTTGTTTCCAAGCGACGAACGATGCGCGTGAAACGAATGGTCACTTATAGCTGTTCTGCCACATGCGGACTACGTTAATCGCAATCCTTCATCACGAGCTACTTGTCTCGTATTACAATGAAACTCTGCGATTAAAATCTTTTAAAGACCTTTACCCAACTTGGCACGTCTTTCTCGGAGCCCCCCGAAAACGATAGAAGTATGAGATTGTTTCTGGGGTGTTAGAAACACGAGTGAAGAACGATCGCGATCGACAAGATTGTGGAGCAAAATCTGCTGACAGATTAACGTGAAATTTTGACGATTTTTTTTTACCACAAAAAAAAACCGTCGTGGAAAATGCTGATTTTAAAAAATAACATTTGCAAAATCCATCAACCGATCATATTTGCATTTCTCTCAATCAAAATTTCCACCACTATACGAAAAACTGCAGTCGAATTCCGATAGAATTTTCTTTACATTACTCCAACGAGTAGTTTTGCAACGAGAAAAAAAAAATGCGAGCATCCAGTTTTCTGTATTGGTCTTCAACTGACTCACATAACAGTGTCGTGCTGTTATTGTGGCAGGCGAAACAGCCAACTAAGGAGTCCTGTGACACGTCTCGAGTTTCGAGATCTGAATCTCAAAAAAGGGTGTCCACCGGTCAGCAGGACAAAATCTTTGAGAAGTAAAGAGTGGGCGCTGGGATTGAGTGAAGGGATTGAAATTCGCTAAGAGCGATTCTCGTCGCGTTTTTGTATTTTTTTTTTCTCAGCTCCGAGAATAAAGACGAGCGACAGATCGTCATTTCTGCGATGTCCAGCAGGAAAAACAGATTCTATTGAATGTTCTCTCATGCTTATGGTGCTTATATACAGGGGGTTTCAAGAGTCGTGCCGAAGATCCGAGGAATTGGTAGATCGTGAAATTCCGAAGAGAAAAGGTTTCTGGAATTTTTTTGTGCGATGCAGCGTTGATGAAATATCACTGGATCAGTGATAGCCAATCAGGAGCGTCGAGAATAAGAAGTGGGCGTGGCTAGCGGCGTGGGATTGCGTTCGAGCCGATCCGCTGTGCCTGGGAAAGCGTCGCGCGCTTCCCCCACTCGACGCTTCATCACGGAACTGCGGTCCATTGGTTATCGCTGATTAACGAATATCTCGGCAACGGTGGGTCGGAGAAAAAAATGGAAGAGGACTGATCTGCTCAGAATCGAGTATTCTAGCTCGTCACTGAATCTCAGGCACGTTTTTTCGGACACGCGGTATATAACTCTGAGAAAAATGCGCGTGGCTGAGAGAAATACGGACAGTTAACCTCTTTCTTTTCTTCCGCATGTCTGTGGATCTATGGAATTGAACAAACGCTAAAGATCTCTGTGGAAAAATGAGAGAAAATGGAGGGGGGGGGGGGGGGGGGGGGGGGGAGATGGCTATAACTGGAGGGCACACCACAGAGGAACGGCGGCGCCGGATAACTCTCGCAAGAAAAGAAGCGAGCAACCGAAATGCCCGTTTGTGACGAATGCTCAAATCGGTGGGAACATTACGGAAGGGGTGACATGTCCATTTGCGGTTGACCAGTTGTCATAGAATTCAGAAGAGAGGAAAAACGAGAAAGAGAGAGAGAGAGAGAGAGAGAGAGATCTAGACTGGAGAGAAATTGAGGAGAAAAAAAAATCACGCAGCGATATATTTTTTCTCATTGCGTGGGGGGGGAGAACTGCGTTTGACGATCATGGGAAAAATGAGTGTGAAGAAAATTTCATTCACTTTTTTTTTTTTCGTTAATGACGCTTCGATGCGTTTCTCAACGGTTGCTTGGGAGAGAGTTGACAAAGATGGTCTCTGCTTCAGTAGAGTTTTGGAAATTCGTTTTACGAAACGACCCACGATCCTCGAGTCCCATTTTTTTTCTCTCGAAACGAAAAAAGTAAGCAAATAAATTACAATTAGCGAAGGTGCTTTCTACGCTTTTGACTCGAGCTACCATAAATGAGGATTAAGAAATCATATTTCATCGGCTAAATAAAAAGGACCGAACGACTACGAGCTCAATTGTTTCACAACTGAATGTGCTTCGTAAATCGCACTTTCTCCATTATTCCAAAATTACTGGTCGGGATTATAAAAATCTTGAAGATAAGACCGCTCGCTCTTAACGTTAACCCTTTCTACGGGTTATAATCGGCTGCTTAAAGTTTCACAGAAAAGTCTCAAAATGACGTCAGTCACTGAAAGGGTTAAACAGTTTTTTTTTGCATCTCATTTTTTTCCAAAGAGCCACAAAGATCAAAGCATTCATTCCACCCCCCCCCCCCCCCCCCCCCCCCCCCCCCCCCCCCCCCCCAGGAACGGTCCAGAGTCAGAACTTTCTTAAAAAACTAAAAGAATTTATCGATCGATGCACTCGAGGGATGAACAAGGAAGCCATCTTCGAAGCGTGACTCAGGAATGGACAATCGGTTATGTTCCTCCTGTCTAGTCAATTTACATCCTCGAACGTGGGCCATAAATTGAGTCTTCGTGGTCATTTCTAAGTATTGCGTTTGTCATCAAATACATTTAAATCTTATACGTATATACGGTTTTTCATGGTACACGTGATTATAACAATGGAGAATCGCAACCATCGTGCATTACTACCGTGGATGAGTAAGAATGAGGAAGAAAAATTTTTCGCAATGTAATCTTGCGCATTGATCGCGCTTCGTGAATATATAAAAGGGTTGGCTTCACAACCGAAGGATAATGGTCTTCTCTGCTGGTCCTCTTGGCTTAGTTAAGTTAGGAAGGATTATCCGCCAGTGTGCCAGGTTTCAGACATCTGTCGCATTGACGGACCGTGGTCAGGGGCGAGGAGGGTCAAGCCTATATACTCGAACGCAGATCACACAATCAGCCAAGTGAACAACAATGGTTATGGTGTCGTCAGCTACGGCACGAAGTATTATTATTGAAAACTTTGCCAAATTTATGCTTTTTCTCTTTTTCTTTCCTCGCTTCCTCTTTTTTTTCTTTTTTTTTCTGGGTTTTCTGGCTCTTTTTTCCTTTGGCTCCGCTTCTTGGCCGAGGTTACGCACTGCACGAATTTTTAATAGCCGATTCAACGGGCTTTTAAGGGTACAACGTTTCCGGAGGTCGAGTAATATTTGCAAAGGGCTTTCTTGACTTTCTTGATCGAAGTATCAATTAGAAAAAATAATAGATTGGCATCGAAGTTGGACCATTTTCGATCATTGGCAAATAGACAATTTGATGAAATTGTACTCTCCACCGATGCGAATTACATTTTCATTTTTTTCGTTACAACTTTTGCTGACAAGTTTTGTTAAATTTCTTTTGAATATATGAATCACAGGGGATGTAATGAGATTCGAATGAGACCAACCGTTCACTATCTTTTTTTGTTGATAGGAAGGATCGAATTTTTTGATAAACAAATTATCTCTCGTTGACGTTAAATTTTTTTTTACAAGAAACTGCAAGTCGAATCGCTTCATTCTCAAATATTGAAATCAGAATTTTTTTTCGTGTTCTTCTGGTAAATTGCGTGAAAAATTCAAAAAAATTTCGAGTCTTTTTCTAGCCGGTCATAAAAAACAAAATTAAATCTGTACAGGAATATTGGCAGTTGATAACAAATTCTTATCACGAAAAATCATTTTGAGACCATATTTGGTTTAAAAAAAAAAACATATCAAATGTATAATTTGCGTAAAGTGAGATCGTCGAAAAGATCGAAAATAACTAAATTTTCTATTGATTTAGATCTTTCGAAAAAAAAAAAAATCTTAAATCTCCTTCGAAAGCAGCAAAAGAATGAAACTTGACGCTCGATCTATTTCGTAATTCTGTGGGACCGTTGATGCAGAAAATAAAATGAAAAAAAAAAGGTTTACGCGAAAAAATCGAGCAGGTAGAATACTCTTGGGTCGAAAATGCTGATCCAGAATTTCGCGTCTCGTCAAAATGCTTTTTTTTTTCTCAGTTCTAAAAAGCCACATGACAAAAGAGTTGTCCACTTTGTATTTTCTCTCTTTCACTGCATGTATGAAAAAAGAGAGAGAGAGAGAGAGAGAGGAAAAAAAAAGAGAAATTGAATAACGGTGGTTGCTGACCACCGACTGTGCTGCGGGAGACTTTGCCTCGCAACAATGTTACTTAATAAGCTTAAGAACGCACCAGCGAGAAAGAAGATTGAGCCGAGTCCTGGCGAGAGCTGTCGCATGTCACATAAGCTCAAGATCTCTCTTTCTCTCGCATTCGTTATACGGGTCCTGAGAGATGTCAAACTCTCGTCATATTTGATATTCCGAAGGACGACCCCCGCGCGGTTTGCTACTTGCCCATTTTCCCAACTCGAATGGCTTTCGACCATTTTCATGCTGTTCCAACCGGTAAGATTATTTGCGAAAGAGTTCTACCGTTTTCTCGGTATATACCGTTATATATATAGGAGAGTCTCGGAGTGAGAAATTTCTTTCATTTTCATTTCGTCTCTCTTTATTCTTCCTCGTTTATCCCTTTTCTATCTTGGCATTTTTAGCTTTTTCTTTTCGACTATTTTCGTCTTTCCTCTCTTTTTCTCTTTTCGATATTTCCTTATTCCTGTATCTCTACTTCGATTTTTCCGCCTCTTCCTCCCTTCGTTTCTCTTCTTTTTCTTCCTTCCTACCGAGAACTGAGCACTTTTCTCATTTTTCACAAACCTCTTTAATTCTATGCTTCGTGCTACTTGTCACGAGTCTCGAAATTCGAGGACTTTTCTTTGTTTTTTCATTGTCAAGTGCTCAGCTCTAAACTTCTCATAAGTCAATCGTTAACAGCTTCATTTTCGTTGTTGATTTTTCGTCTTCTTGATTCCTTCCAACTTCATTTATGCTCGTTCGAGCCTGACGCAATGCAATCGCATTCTTGGCTCGAGCAGTCAATCATTTTTAGTCGTTGATCCAATGGATCAAGCCAGATTAGGGTTAGTATCGTTTGACCAATTCTTCGACGTTTTTAAATGATACTAAACAGGCTTAGCCGGTTGCTGCACATTCATTTATTCAATGTCAAACATAATTTTGCAGTTTTTATTACAATAAAATACTGGAAAAAAAAATGATTCTAGATTTTTTTAACTTTTGGATTATTCCATTAAAATCGTTGTAACTTTTTTCCATATTAAATTAGACCTCCAGCCATCGCTCATTTTATTTATTTTCGAATTAATCATTGAACAAAATATCTACAAACTTTTTTTTCGTTCTCGTAAAAGACGAAGATCGAAATTTTGTGAAATTACAAGCATAGCTTGAATCGTCGTCTTTGATCTCGTGGAAGATTCATCGTAATCGGTTAAGGAGGTTGGCTACACACAACAATGTTGCCATGTTAAAAGCATAGAAAAATTCTAAATGATTAGAATTTAATGAAATTTGGTGAGCATATTCTTTTGGATTAAATATGAATATACAAATTTTTTAAGATTTTTCTTCTACATAGTTTTCGAGTAATTTAACACTAGAGTTTACATCCGTAAGCATAGGATTCTGATATATATAGGTATATCTTTTGCATATTGTAAACTCCAATTATTCGACAACTGTGTAGACGAAAAATTTGAAAAAATTTGTGTCATTGCATTTGATGCTGAAGAATGTTATCACTAAATTTTATTAAATTCTTATCATATTGTCGTATGTAGCCATCCTCCTTAAGCGGTTTTTTGTTTTATTGAAAAGCAGCCAAATTTTTTTAGTGAACAGATTTCGCAGATTTATAGCTAATGAAAAATCTCTCAACGAGAATATTTGAACATCGACCTTGGTTATATTTGAAATAGAAAATCTTAATTACGATTGCGTATTGCGTAAAAGAGTACGTCACGATTTTATAGAGATTACTAACGAGTGATTCCATTATCTATGGTCATTGAGCAAGACCATTATACATTATTACCAAACTCGTGGTAATATATCGCCGATGGGCAAATTTCATGTCGATAAAATTTCGTTCGAGTGAGTAAAAATGATAATGAAAATGTTGTCGTGCGTAAGTGTTCATTAGCAGTTTGACACAAAGTTTCGACACGCTGTTGATTTTTTTGTTTTTTTTTTTTGTTTACGATCGAAACGAAAAAGAAAAAAATGATTTCTAATCGATCGAAAGACAAAAAAATAATTGACAATTTATCGATCGTCGGTGAGGTTCGATCGAATTTGGCTTTTCTCCAAATTTTGATTTTCTATAAACACGAATTACATTGCGTAGAGGAACAAACGTAATTTCGAGGTCGTTAATTTTCGGAGAATACTCAACGATGATAAGAGACAGGAAAAAGTTTTTTTTTTTTGAGTAGAAAATAAAGAGCGGTGTCGTCGTGCTGCCATTCAATAATTTTTTTCTTAATAATTATTGTTGCAGGATTCGAGCAGATGCGAATGATGGGTTCATCCTTGTGGCAAATGCACCGAAGAGGTCCGCACGTGAAGAAGCGAACGCGAAAGGGGCCTCTGGACGGTAAACCGTTTGCCAAGGGTGTCGTACTGAAGACATTGATAAAAAAACCAAAGAAGCCAAATTCAGCGAATCGAAAGTGCGTGCTCGTGAGGTTATCGACTGGCAAAGAATTAGTCGCTTATGTTCCTGGTATCGGGCACAATCTTCAAGAGCACAACATCGTCCTTTGTCGCGTTGGACGAGTCCAGGATTGTCCAGGTGTTAAGATCAAATGCGTTCGTGGAGCTTACGATTTGGGTCACGTTGTTAAAACTGAACAAAAATAATTCGCGATCTATCATTCGTTGTAAACTTCCTCATTAAATCTTGTGACCAATATCGTAGAGAAACGTCGTTTTTTTTTCTTTTTCTAATAGACAATCCTTACTGGAAAAAAAAAATACATGAAATTCAACTCGAAATAATCGAACTTGGAGATAAGAACTTGAAACCGCTATCGGTTGACACGGATACATTAATTTTTTCGTTATTTTATTTATTCGTTGTCAAGCAATAGCAGAAAAATTTTTCATCCGAATCGAAAGAGCTAGCGAATTCACGAGAAATGAAGAAATGGACGAATACGTAGCCGGAGATTAAACGAAAATAATGAATTATGAATTATGAAAAAGTTGTTGCTAGTTACAATGAAATTTTCTCTTCCCAGCAGACTGCTATAGGAAAATTAAACGTTCGAATATCGAATGATACTTTGACTCTGTAGATATCCAGTAATTTAAAAAATTCATCGTTTTTCAATGAATCTTCAGCACTTTTTCAAATGGATTGACTGAATTTTCAGAGAAAAATAAAGCTCCGATTGTGTCTCATAAAAATGCATTAATAACGATCAAATTATTCGATCTTCCTTGAGAATTGGATGCGGCTATGTTTGTTTGACACACATTTCACATTTCCAGGTTGAATATGAATCGGCCAGGCGTGTGCAGCCTTTCGACCCTCATAGATCTCTCGATGCATTGGGTTATAACGTTCTCTAATATAAATGTAGAGACGAGTACCGTTAGCCTGGACCCACGCGTCACGATGCATAATGCATTTGTGAACGAAGAGTCGCCAAGTGTGCACAATGGAGAAAAACGTGGGGTTTGATCGAGAAAGAGAGGACGAAAGAAAGAAAAAAAAAAAAAAGATCTCACCCTGCGCGCCCCTTCTTTCTACGCTTATTACGGAAGGGTTGATTCTCGCAGCATCTCCCTTCTTTCTATTTCGCATCTGCGGAAATCCCTCTCTCTGATCCACCCACGCGACCACTGCCCATTGACCATATGACATGCTGACCAACATCCCAACATTTTCGGGGAACGCCTAACGGTTCTCAATCGAAAATACATATGAGGATGTTTCCTTTTTTTTTTTTTTTCACAACATAGAAATAACGATTTTTCGTAAATTTTTATTATTTTTTTCACACCAGTTTATGAACGAGTTTTTTTGGGATCTTGTGTCTAAAAAAATTTTCAATATTTTTCATTCGTTGAAAATTTCGTATCAAATTTTGTCGTCGTACGAAATGAATTTGTTGATTTTCGACAATACTTTTTTCTGTTTTGCACAAATTTTACATTATTTCTTAATTCCTTTTTTCTGAAATTTCTTTCAGGCAGAATTTGATAAACTGTTTTTTAAATGCCGTCAAAATTTTTATAAATAATGAATCCTGAATCTTTGTACAAAAAATTTATAATTTTTTTTCATCGATTATCAAAAAGTTTTCGACAAAATTTTAATTCGCAGTGTTTTTAAAAACATCGATATTTTCTATGAAAATTTTCGATCGAAAGAATGATTCGATTCGGCTGAAAAAAAAATCGATTGAATCAATAACACTAAAAACAACAATTTAATTTGTTTTATCGTGTCCAAATTCTAGGAATATGAAATATTGAAAATTGTCTTGATCCAAGGATACAAAAAATATTTTTACAATTTGACGAAAATTCGATCCCGTTAACAAAGCCAGAAGAATAAAATGAGAACCGCATCGTTGACCATTTGGTTTTGGTCGGACAACGATGACGGAGGCTGAACTTACAAAATTCGTTCGCAATGCGTATTCGCAATGCGTTTCGAATAATCCTGCACAATTCTCCAAGCGGCGTGTGTTGTCCATGTTACCCCTTCTTGGCTGGTCATCGTCACTGAGGCCTTTGTTTACTCATCCGATGCCCTCCGTCCACGATCTCTAATGATGTAAGTGGATGGCACGCCATATTTTTTTTTCCCCTGGCCGAGATAAGCCGAGTCATTGAACAGCCTCTTGATCGAGTTAATAATTTTTTAAGTCTTGTTAAGCTAGTTCAAAACCTCTTGAGGCACTCAAGGTGGACAAATATTTGGCCACACTTTTGTTTTCCTTCCAGATTTTCTTTTACTTCATTCTGTTTGTTCTTCGACTCTTTGGGAAATTGGCGAAAATTTTTTTTCCCATATTTTTTAGATACACAAAAATCGTGACGTTTCTTCTTTCCAATTTTTTTTTTTCTCTATTCTCTACCAGATTTTTTCAATATCTTACTTTCACTTTCGTGTCATTTAAGAGTTAAAAAAAAAAAAACAAGATTTTGCAATGATTATTGAAAGTCGAAGTGCGATTTAAAGTAAAAAATAAAAATGCTTTTTTCGAGTAGCTTCGACGGCTGCCAATACTTCAAATCATTTCGAACTAGTTACGACAATATTTTGGGATCTTTTTTTTACTGTGAATAAAAATAAAAACTCGAGATAAAAATGAAAATTCCAATATTAGCATATTACTTTGGCAACTGAGCTTTATCGTTACGTCAAATTGCATAAATATTCTGGATTTTCCATACTTTAAAAAATCAAATGAAGCAGGAATTTTTAAAAGTGAGACGCAGAAGGAAAAAAAAAAGTTTTAGTCATTATTGGCCGGAGTCGTAACCGGCCTGTTCGCGACTTTGTTTTTCCTTCATCGATGGAATTATAGCTGAGCCCGAATGTACTTAACCTCATGGAGAATGCGAAAACCGGATAACAATATTCGTAATCCGTGTAATAATTCGGTACGAGTCTTATGTTTTTTTTTTGTTTTTTTTTTGTTTTGGCTCGAATGCCATAAGACTCTTACTGTCGTTAACTCATTTAAACAGTTTTCGAAGTCAGAGAAAACGATGGCAACGATTAGAGCGCGAAAGAGGAAGTGAGAAGCGAGAAAAACGTCGAGTTAATCCGCTACTCCTATAATCGAGTTTTCCTTAATCCCACTTGTAAAATTTCTTTTCCGAATCTTTTTTTCTCCTCGCGTTTTCTTTCGGCGCAATAAAAATCGTTCTTCTTTCTTTCTTTCTTTCTTTATTTTTTTGCCGGCTTTTCCTATATACGGTGAAAAGTGAGTTTTGAGGGGGGATACTCATCGTTAAAATTCGAGTCGTACCTGGCAATGGGCAACGCGATTTTCACGATTTTCTTTTACGACGCCAATGGACGAGGATCCAAAAATCCCAAAAACTCTCTTTTTTCTCTCTCTCTCTCCTCTCTTTCTATCTCGCTCTTTTTTTCCCTCGAGTCAACAATACTGCACCGAAGTATGGGAAAGAGAGAAGGACGGAGAAAGGCCCTCGGAAAAGCTCGCTCAAGAGCCTTTGGAGACAAAAAAAAAAGGATCGAAAACCAACCGGTTAATTCATTACGGTTTACCCGCAATCGATCATTGAATAATATTTTTTCGTTGCGCTACCTCACTCTGCCGAATACGCTTTTCTTATCTTCTCTTCTCTTACAAATTCACCAACGATACTGATGAAGGAAAATCGTTCCAAAATTTCGTCATCGCTTCTATCGTGGTTGAATCAAGTGAAAAAAAAAAAAAAAACTGAAATATTTCTCAGCGAAAAATGTTATTGAATCGGTATTTTTATGGGGTGAAAATTGTTGGCGTCCTGCAAACTTCACGTTTAGTTGGCTCAGATTACTATTTTTTTTTTTTTTTCTTGTAAAATTATGGCAATTTTGTTCCGGCAAGACGTATGAATAAATCGTGAGAAAGGATTGAGGCGAAAATTCGCAGCGAAAGTGCACGTATAAGGGGTAGGAGAAACGGGGACAAAACTGTGCGTCGAGGGTGACGGTGTGACGAAGTGAAAAATCGGCAAGTCGCGCGGACCCAGTATTTTCAAGGAGATTCGTCAAAAGTTTGAAAAGAGGAAAAACCGCTATTCACCGATATACCTGACAAAAACGTTCCGCGACGAGATCGTTTTGGCTCGCGCGAGCGATTTGAATGAATGAGAGAAAAAGAGACGAGAATGCAGGAAAGGGCGAAAAAGTCTTTTTCTTTAGGAACTGTGTTTGGTGTCCGGTTACTAAGCCTTACGGTAAAGAGTTGGGAGTACACGATCGTTTTTGTTTGTTTTCAAAGAGCCGGAGAAGACCCATCGACAACTGCTCGGTTTTCGTGCTCTAGATTTACAAAAATGTATACACTTTTCGTTATAATCCGAAAATGTTTCGTACCCAAAAGCTTAAACGCATTTTTCTTTTCTTTTTTTTTTTTTGCGAAAATAGCAACAAAAATGTACGATTTTTCGGCGTCATAATCGCACTTTTTATTGGGATTTATTTTATTTCGCTAGAACGTTTTAATTTGACGAAAAAAAAATTTCTCTCGATGCTCGAAACTGCTCGAAACTGCTCTCCGTTGTTACGACATCATCGCTACAGATTTTCCGAACAACAATCGCTACTCCCGATAGTAGTCAAGCCTCCTCCTCGTATTTCTCATAGAGACATCGATCTTACTTTGACATCGGATTGAAATAGTCGTTTGAAAATTTAGAAATGTCTGTGTGTCCCGAGGTCTCTGAGGAGCGAAAAAAGGCGTATAATAGTGTGAAAGATTCTTACGTTCGTGGCTCGAGCCCCGTTGGATCTGAGGTGATCGCAAAGGAGTGATTTCACGTACTCAAGAAACGAGACCAAATAGTTTTGGGAGGTTGTTCGAAGTAAGAAACTTGGTGGGCGTGTCGAGCGATGACGATTCTGCAAGAAATGAAAACCTTTCGTGAAAAAGCCCCTGGGAAAAAGAGCGAAAAGACTAGAAAGTGAGAATCTGAATAAAAATGTATTTTTTTTGTGGGTTTTCGATCTTCGACGCTTTTGTACAGAGGGCGTTGGGGGCGTGCGCAACCGGAAGTATGCAAATCTCGATAGCCTGTTGGCAAAACTTACTCGGTGGTCCTGTGGCCAGAGATAAATTAGAAAATAATTACCCTCGACCACACGAGCATCGTAAAAATGGTGGAAAGAACCAGAGAGAGAGAGAGAGAGAGAGGCTAAATCTTCTGGTAAAGATCGTGCGAAACGTCTTAATGTCACATATCCGGCCGTCGTGTTCAATTTTCTCTCTCTCTCACCATCAAAATGCCTTTTTTTTGCATTCTCGAAAGATTTCAAGCAAAAAATGTGCTCTCTCGATCCACGAACGATTAGAAGGTCTAATGGTTTTTTCCTCCCGCAGCTTCTTCTTCTTCTTCTTCTCTCTACGATACTTTTCTTCTGGACCTCCCGGTGATTGCCCGCATAAGACCATTTCGCCCTTAAACATTCAATTTTTCTCATTTATTCTATGGCGCCAAACATTTCTTCGTCACCATATTCATCTCGAGCAGACACTGACGAATTATTTTTGATGGTAAATATACTTGAAATTTTTTTTACTTCCAAATACGAAATTTGTTCCATTTCCGGTGAGGACTTTTTTCCTGCTCTATTGACACGGTCTGACAGTCATTTTAAACAAAATATTGTGAGCTACTTATCATCGATTTATTATTTCATGTTTCAATACCTTTATATATTGACGATTTGTAAAAAAAAAAAAAAAAAAAAAAAACAAATAAGAAAAAATTGAATTTTACTACTGACAAATCAAATTTACGTATGATCAGGAAGACAATTTTTTTTTTTCAATTGTGGATGACTAAGAAAATACTAAAGAAATGAAGATTTTTTCAGAAAAAAATTCTGGTTTTTACTCGTCGGCTGTTTCAGTTCAATTAAAATGCAAACGAATGAAATCACGAATGTATTATTGAAGTATTCGAGAAAATAAGAATATCGTGGGACATCTATTTTCAGAGAATAGGATCGGTAAAGCGGTGGCCACTTTTATTGCACTCTTTTAGTAATTTCACTTTATGCATTTTTCTACCTGCTTCGCGCCACCTTTCTCCACAATATTTTCCCGTTCAATTCCCACACCGTATTTCCTCGTCCTTTTCAAAGAACATGGCCACATAATACACGAGCATTGTCGTCGTTATGACTACGTCGTTCGATCGCTACATTTTTCCTCTCACAGGTCAACAGATATAAGCATTTTTCATTTGTCCTATCAATTTTCGATTCACATACGTCGATTCAAATGGTGCAACGAAAAAAATGAGAATTCTCATTCGTTCTTAACAAATCTTTCATTATTTTTCATCAAATGTGTATTTAATTTTTTTTTTTTTTTTCAACTTTTATTGATTTTTTAATAGTATCAGTTTTTCGATTCGAATTTTATTAAAAGAGAGAGAGAGAGAGAATGAACGGTGTAAAATTATTCAAACGAAATTTTATGATATCATTAACAATTTCGTTACAAAATGATATAATAAAATAGCTTTTCTGGCGGATTATCGATCTAGGAAAACGTTGAATCATTTGTTTTCGCTTGTTTCGAATAAATATTGGACGTTCGTAAACATTTTCGTCGTTTACAATCCAAGAACAAAAGCACTTATGATTGTTTTATGACTGTGCAAAGAGAGGCACTTTTTCAATGGGATCATCGAATACTTTGTTCTAATTTTGAGAGCGTTGGATAAGCTTCAGAAATTATTTCGATACGGTCTTATGCAGAAAATGTTTTTCAGTTATTGAAAAGGGTGACAAGGAGCGTTTAAACTCGTTTCTATAACTATGGTTGCGATAATAAACGGATTATTTTCTCGAATAAACTTTGCCACTTTCATGATCTTTATACGATCGATCAAGGATAAGAATAAATCGACCGTTTCAAATGAAATTTTTGTACGTCGAAAATTTACGTAAAAGGGCAGAATAATTTTGAAAAATTATCTTTTAAAAATTCGTTCTATCTTACGAGAAAATATATGAAACAACAGGTGCAATAAAAATTTATTATTCAACTACTCGTATAAGAAAAGAAAAAGTGGTCATCGATTATTGACCTTCCATGAATGGAAACAAGAAAGAAAATTTGAAATTCACGAAATTCAGGATTCTTGAGGGTTCCCATTGTGCATAACGGTTGATGCGCAAATAAAGGGTGATTCCAATCATTTCAAAGAAGTGACCTATTTTGTTGAGTGGGAAGCGTATATACGCTCAACAATTAGAGAACGAACTATTTTTAGATAGTTATGTACGTGGACAACCGTTTAGTTGCAGAAATCCGGAAACGAAAACGAAATTTTTTTTTATTTGGATTATTTGATATGAAACTTTTTAGAGTTCATTTGAAAGTGAAAAAATTTGGAATTCTCACCACAAATTCACAGAGTGCTTTGAGGCACTATTATAACTCGATTTGTGCTGCACGTAGAAATTCATTTTTCAATGATCGATCGTGGATTTTTCTTTTCAGGTAAATATTCAATGGATCGAAACGGAATGTCAGCGGGACATGGTACGCTTTCCGTTACGCGAGTAAACGAAAATTCGGCGGTAATGATTGCACTGTGAATATTTTTAAATGGCGACGAAATGGAGCTGGAATCTTTGCAATTTTTTTCTTTTCTTGTTAAAATATATTTTGCCTCTTTGGAACTTCACCGTTTCACACGAATTTCAATAGTAGACTCTCTCATTTTTTCCCAATTAGAATTGGAATTGATGAGAAAAAATTCAACGTTCTTTCGAGCACGTCACGTTTTTATATTCAAACTTATTGACCGATTGCAACGATCTCCAAATTATACAAAAGGAATTTAGAATATTCGATTTCTTGGCTTTTTTTCCCTAATTCATGGAAAATCAAATGTAACTAAATTTTTTTTCTCGATCGTTCAAAGAACTTGAAAAAACAAAATGTTCAATTTTGTTGTACCAGACAAAAAAAACACGATTTTTCACGTGCTTAATCTATTGCACAAAAAATCTTTTCGATCGAAGCTCCGAAAGCAGAATTAGGAAATTTTGCTTCAACGAAAAAACAGTTATACTCGAATTAGCTAAGGATGACTTGCTTACAAATTGAAGATACGGAATAAAATAGTAAAATGAAACGAGTCAAATGAGCGTATCGTGCTGTGAGCCTTTTTTTTTTTCATATTCGTGCATCTGTGACAGGATTTTCCTCACACGAGATTTGTTGAGGATGCGAGAAAATTGAGACGTCGTTACGCTGGGCGACAAGAGAAAAATAGAGAATATTGCAAATCCGGCGTGCAAACAATCCATTGCGAAAACCTTTTTCCCGTTAGAGCTGAGGAGAAAAGTGATGGAAGGAGTGAGAGACGTGAAAAAAAAAAAAAAAAAAATAATAATCGGGAACTTTTGAAAATTTTACGGTTTCAGTCGTGGCAGATGCAAATGCATTTTGAGCCGAAAAAGAGCATTCTCAGATTATGAGTATACGTGTGTGCTGGTTTTTCTGGGACGAAAAATCGGAATAACGGGTTGCGGTTGTTCAGCACCATCGAGAAAATGTCGAGGACACACACCGGCACCATTGAAATGTGGGTTATGTGGCCAAAAGAGCAAAAATTTGTATACATTGAAAAAGAGGCGGGCATTACCGTTTGAATGGAAAAACTAAAAGAGTGGGAAACGACCCTTCTCAAACAGGGAACTGTGCTCCTGTGTTGGGACGAGTGCGATGAGGATTTCAGCTCCTTTTAGAGGAGGCTGTGTCGATATTTATGGACAAATGTACATGTTTCTATATATATATATATATATATATATATAAATCGATGATTTTGCACGAAGACATTTTCAGTTATTGGGTGTAGAGGAGACAAAATAAAAGTTTCGTTGGGATTTTTCGAGTGATATATCTGCATTGTCGCAAAATACTTTTCCACCTGTTCCCAAAATTTTTTTCCAGACTCGCGAATTTTTTATTTTAACAAAAAAATTATCTACGAAGGCATTGAAGAACTGAAAAATCCCTTTCACGAAACGATTATCGAAAAACGTCAATCGAGATGAAAAAATAATGAGTCAATCGACGCGAAACGCTGCGGGGTTCATGTTCGCAAAAAGTCATTAAATAAATTGATTTCCATTAAAAAATATGTGAAACCAGAACGAGAACGAGTGAAATTTCTGACTTTTTTTAGTACAGAGTATTAATAACTGAGTCTTTTGACATACAAAAAGATTTCTGAGGTCTTCGAAAGCGAGTATTTATGAAAACAATAAATATCGATGTTAAATTCTTTTAAAAATCGTTTAGATAAGTGTGAAGGAATAAAATAACAAAAATACGTTTTTGATTCACAAAATGGAGTTTTTCCTGATAAACGACGTTACGAAACGAGCTTCCGGTGAGTTTGAATTACGGATGAAAACAGAGCGATAAATATACCGAGGGCAAGAAAACGAATCATAAATAAATGTGACAATATTAATCTGGCAATAAATTCACTTAAGAATAATCGACGTCGAAAATAATTCCATGAAAAATATGAATAACCAAAAGCAATTGACGCCATATGCCAGTGATTTTCGTGAAGAAGAAGACCATTAATATATTATCCTTTCCTGTCGTTCTCCGGGGGGTGCAAAGTGACGGAAGCAGCACGCGTGCAGCACATTTCCCTTTCCCTGGCTCGCTCACATTGCCTTGCTCTCGTAATTTTGGCTTTTCCTCGGTCGAGGAAAAATTTTAACCCTTTCGGGTCATCGGTCCGGGGCTACGTTGGAGTTTCGCAAATTTCACTCGAGGACAAATCTCCCGTCCAAATATCCTGAATCAAATAAATATATATGTATATATTAGTTCGTGTATAAGAGAAAGAAAAGTATCGAAATAATTTACGACGTCTTTACGCAAATTCGCGACTCTCACAGTGTGACGAAAAGTAATGTTTTTCCTGTAAGAATTTCGAGGCTGAGGAGAGCAGGAGAAAGAGGCAAATAGAAGGACGTACGATTTCGGGGAGACCATAAATCGTCACTGGAACGACGAAAACAAAGAGAATTGCTTGAAAATATATTGCAGAATAAGCTTCGGTGACCAAAGGGTTAAGAAACGGAAGGTTATATACGATTTCGTGTACTGGCAGCATTTAAATTCAACCCTTTACTCGATCGAAGTATTCATAATAATAACAACAATAATAATAGTGTCAAGTAGAGATTTTCTCGGCTACCGGGTCTTGGATGAGTCTCTCCGTAAGACCTCGATTCCGGAGGCCTGTCAATATTTTTCTGCAATTACGATAATATATCTATATTCTGAGACATTTGAGTGTGTATTGTAGAAAAAGGGAAGCGTAGGATTAAGTGGGCCGAGTAACTGGATTTTCTTCAAAATCCGGCGAGTCTGACTCGATGGGGTGGCGAAACTTGTCCGATGGATTAATTTATCGGGAATTGAAAAATAAAACGAAACTTGGAAAGAGACTCGAAGCCGAGGACTTTGTGTATAAACAGTCACAGAACGGGGGAGGTAAGGAGAAAAGGTTTTTCTAACAATGTGTCCGCGCATTGTGAGGAAAATTGAGGGGGAAGAGAGAGAGAGAGAGAAAGAGAGAGAAGAAAATGGCGCAAGGAGGTGGAGAACTTTCATAATCTCGCTGTAAACGAAGAAGGGATTTACTTTCGGGCTTTTTAAACGCAGCAACACGAGCCGAGAAATAAATAATCTTTTAATAATAAAAATACAGTTATTCCCTGGTGAATCGCGAAAAATCGTTCAGTCATTTTCCTCGTTGCTTCCAGTCAAATGCTGGGGTCAAAAAAGAAAAAAACCTTTTTTTTTTTTGCATGTGCCGTAAGAGAAAGAAAATTATGCTCGGTTAGCGGTTTTTTTTCGCCATTTTTACAGCCAAAAACTTTGCTCGAACCGAACGAAAAATAGGTAGCTATAAAAATTCGGGGATTAACCTCGCCCCCGGAGCCCCGGGCCTCCGAGCCCTCTTTCGTCCCTCATTTTTATCGTAAACGAGTCAAAAATCGTCAAGTCGATGGAAATCGGCTACGAACCGAGTCTCGTTTATTGGGATCGTTATTGCTGGCTGCATTCGAACGTGGCGTGAAGGATTAAGGATTTTTTTTTGATCTTAAGCTTTTTCCTCTCTCTCTCTGCTCCCTCCATTTTTTTTAGCGCTTTAAAACTCGAGTTTAATGTATCCATATTTTTGACGATCCGAAAATACAAGCTTAAACCTGTAATTATCCGGCGATAATCCACGCTTTTTCCTGCAACAAATTATTATTTTTTTAATATTAATACAAGATAATCCTAATTGCAAAACTCAATAAATTCGCTGCTATTCATATTCTCTAAGAATTTCAATGACAACTTTTTCTATTTATTTCTTTCAAATTATCCATTTTCAATCATAATAACAGTTGCAAAATTAAAGAAAAATCCCATTTTTCTCTTCTTCACGGTTTTTACACAAATGAACGTTGCTTTTGAGAAATCTCAATTTTTACGTAAAAAAATACACGAAAAAAAAATCATTCGCAGAAATTAATGATCAATATGTAATAATTACTGAAACTGAAACAGTCGAAAACACTGAAATCGTAAAATTTTATTCTCATTTAAACGATGGAAAAAAAATTGTGGCTTCATTAATCAAAACTGAGCAGACTCAACAACAACAAAAAATGATAAATATTAATTCGTGTCGATTATTTCAAAGATCTGCCAGGTTTTCGCATATGTAGAAGAGCAATCAGTTTCGACAATGAAAGAAAAAACATAAATTTATAAAGCAGAAGATTTAAAGTATTGAAATCTATTCTTATTCAAGATTTTGGTGAGTTGTAAAATAAATACTTTGGTACAGTATATTTTCAATTTTTTAACTCTAATTTCATTTGTCAAATGGACTCGCACTTGATCGAGAAAGTTTTGGGACAAGCGCATCCGATATTCTGTTTCGAGCACTCGATTGTATTGATTCTGATCAAAGTTCCTACTGGTGAGAGTTCGATAGTGTCAAAAATCGAATAATTATTATTTGACAAGAAAAAAAACGAAAGGAAAATCCTATTCGTTTAATTAAGAACTTGAAATGACTTATTACGAGCATTTATCGAATAATAATATTTTTCGAGGGAAAAACAATACAATATCAATCGTGTACAAGCAACATTCGAACAGTGTTTGAAATTGAATTTGAAAATTGAAATGTTTCCCTCTATTTCAATAAACTACTGGATAATTGATCGACGAAAATTAGAGGCGAATCCGAGAAAAGTTTCTATCCACTAAGCAGAGTTAGTACAAGTGTGTGTTTTGAAAAATCGTCGATTCACAGACGCGTGCCAGCCCCTCTACCAAAATTTTGGTTACGGTCAAACCAGAGCTCTCGGACAGTAACGACCGATCGGTAATTCCCCCACCAGGATAATAGTTCCGGAAAATATTTCTCCTACTCTGTGGCAAAAATCGTTCCTTACAAGGGTTGAGAGGTATATAAAGCCCGGGAACATCCCTTTTCGGGGCATTAAACGATTTTTCGTCACCGACTCGGACACTCTGACCGCGAGTCATCCGAAATGAAAAAAATTTCATAGAGCCAGAAAAACAAAAAAGAAGTAAGGAGATATACGTGTTCGTCGAAATTTTCATCGTTACAACGTATCGCGTTGTGCCTCATCGTTACGCGTGTGTGCCTTAAGAATCGGAAAACAATTGAAGGACCGTGAGAGAAAGAGAGAAGAGGTCGAAAACTGTGTTGTGATTTCGAGTGACCACAATAGTTACCTTGGATTTGACATTAGGTAATATATAAATACGTTTATTTTTCCTTTCATTCTTCCATGTTGCTCGCACCTTCCAAAACTTCTCTCAAATATTTTATTCCTTCTCTCTTCACTCCGTTCGTCCCAGCAAATCGCTAATTCGATCGGCTCTGTCGAGCTGATGTTCAATTGTGTCTGAAACAAAAAGGTGTGATTGATTTTTTCGGTGCACTTATTTTCGTCATTTCGTCGGGACTTATCGTCTCCCATTTCAAACAGAATTATCGCTGATAGAAAGTTTTGAAATAATAACTTCCAGGCATATCGAAATCTACGACTCGGCCAATGTCTTCGTTAATTACGAGTTATGCTCTTTCGAAAAAAAAAAATAAAATAAATGAATCACTCTACAAAATATTACGTAGGATTTGTATCGTGAGACGTAATTTCGTTCAATTTTATCATCAGCTCATCAACCAAAGTTCATTTGTTATTACGATTCTTTCAAAAGTTTTTTCGTTCATATTTTCATTCATTCTTGACACAATTGAATTTTCCTGAATTTTCAAACTTTCGGTACGTGTCTGCTCGCATTTTGTTTGTAAAATTATTTCATATTTAAGAAAATTACAGAACGTTTTTGTCCATGATGAACAAGTTATTTGTTTATTCGAATTTACTCATTAAGAAAAGTTCAATCATTTTGAAGTAAAATTTAAATTTTCGTAATTTCATCAGTTCACTCGAGATTCATGATTGTACGTCGAATGAAATTGTTTCTTCTTCAAAAACTTGAATTTGAAAATAGTACAAAAATGTCAGCTTTTAAAAATACTCGTTTTTCAAATTACAGAGTATCCACAACAAATTCGGTCACCCGAACAGCAAGCACAGAGAAAAAAAAAATGGATCACCGACACATACCGACGATGGACAACGAGCAAGCGTTGGATTTCACGTCGACGCCGAAGCGGTCATCGCGCGATCAATTGGTGGAGTCACCGGTGTTGGATTTGTCATGTAAGAAGCAAAATTCGTCGTCGTGCAGTTTGAGTCCGGTGTCGATAGAGCCGATATCGAATCCGCCATCGATCGAGACTGCGAACGAGGACAATACGCAGGATCATGATCATGAGCATTATGTAGATACGGAGAGAAAAAGTCCTTTCGAAGGGCGTAATTTCATGGTGACACCGCCTTCCGAAGTAGATTCACCGAGGAAGCCAAAATACGAAGGAATTTACCGCAATATAAATGAAATAAAATCGATATCATCGAACGAGGGTACGGATTCGCATTACGTAATGTTGCCCTCGAATATGCCGATGTCAACGGTCCCAGGGACGATGCTCTCGAGCATGGTATTGCCTCCGACCGGGGTCGAGACTGCAGCGTCGCTTCAACTTCCGGTTTCCACGACGACAACGCCATCGAACATTGCCCACGAGATCACAGGCTCGGTAACTCCACAAGAATCGTCCAAGAAAGCTCCGAGGCCTTTCAAGGCTTATCCCAAAGATCCACTCTCGATGAGCATCGGAAACGCTGAGCTGATGTACGACCAGACGTCGACGGAAGCTTACTCCGAATTCCGCAAACGGATGCTCGAGTCGGTCAGACGGACGAACGAAGGAACCAACATAAAAATGCGACGCGTTACCAAAAGTCCCGGTCTTCCAACCAGCACCATAATGGACGAAAAAGATGCCGCTTATTGGGAGCGACGAAGAAAAAATAACGAAGCTGCCAAACGTTCGCGGGACGCGAGAAGAGCTAAAGAAGACGAAATCGCCATTCGAGCCGCCTTCCTGGAACAAGAAAACATGAAATTAAAGTACGAACTCGTTGCACTTAGAAACGAAACTGCCAAACTCAGATGCATGATTTACACCAATTGATCCACATTTTTTCATCCGTTATTATTACTCGTTGCTCAGAAATTTTCGTTAGAAAATTCCTCGCACATTGTATCATTCATATTTTATTTAGATCATTTATCATCCCGAGTGGAAATGGTCAGTCATCGTTACAAAAAAAAAAAACCTTAAAAAACAATGTTGTCAAAAATCAGTGGGAAAAATGATCTCGAAATGTTTATTGACGTCATAATTTTGCAAATGTTCAAATTTCCATTAGGTAGATCGAAAAAAAAAAAAAAAAAAAAAACAGCGATGTAACTTTCTTGGATTAAGCGAGTCCTCATTTTCTTCATTCTACATCTGTTTTTTTTTCGTCATTCGATGTAACGAATAGCGACCATTTTTGATGTTCGCTATTGGAAACACCGAGAATGCTTGAAAAATTGACTTTCTTTTTTCTTTTTTTTTTTTTTTTGTAACGATGAGATTATTTCTTGTCATGAATGTTCGCTCAAATCATAATTAGACGGCGCCACTGAATTATAAGAAATTGACTGTAATTTCGTTCGTCACAAATTTTGTATCGTTTCGTGAGTTTCTCAAAAGAATTTTTCTCTTTTATTCATCGGATTCTCATGTATCTTCAGAATTGTTAAGGAAACTCGAGAAAGTTCGAATTTCGATTGGATATTCGTATTTATTATGAAACTCAAAAGACTTGAGAATCTGGATGAAAAAATTGAAATTGGAAAATTTCATTTCTGAACGTAGTTCCACAATTTTTGTATTTTCGTTGGAAATTCGCAGTTGAATTATTAACAATTCGAAATATGCTGATTCGACTTGGCAGTTTCGTTACAAATTCGAAGATACGAAATCGTAGTTTTCATTCGAAAGATTGAAATTTAATTTTTGTTGAAAAATCGAAAATGCAATATTTGTGACGAATTATCGAGCGAATCGGGAGTCTCGAAAGTAGCTTTATCAATAATTAAAAAAAAAAATCAAGTCCTTAACTCACATTTGTAATATAAAAATATTCATACGTGTATTTCGACTCTCATGTACGAGCCTGAAAATGAATAGAATGTTTCCGATTTTTTGAGTTCGGAATGGATGATCGATCTGATATCGATGGATCGATGCTTCGTCCTCGTTTCAGTTAAATAACTTTTTCGGGATATTATAGTCAGTAGATCTTAAGTGTAAATAATTATTGGAAGCTGCAGACGTCGTTTTTTTCTCTCTCTCTCTCTCTCTCTCTTTTTTATTCGTTCTCTCATCAGCTCGAGAGAGTTTGGTCTACGATGTGAGTTTTTCAATCTGTACATAAAAAGATTGTTGCAATATTTAAGATATATTTATAAAAATAAAGACAACATTTTAAAGAAATATCTCTTTCTTTTCGTTCCTTTATTATTATTATTATTATTACCTATTTTCTCAAACTAAATTTATTACACCGACGCATGATTTCGTTAAAATGATGTACTAAAATTGAACATATTTCGAAAAATGATTTTCCTCATTTTTCACATGACTAGAAAACACAAGATTATCACAAAACACAAATCATTTCGCAACAATGAATATTGCCATATATTGGATAATGTAACTATTATTTCTTTCGTAACATTTAAATAACAAATTGTTAAATCATTTTTTTAAAACACAAATTTCCAAAATTCGTATATAGTATTGAATTATGTATCGCTGGTACGCAGTGAAAATATTTTTCTCTCATTTTCAGATCCGTTATCTAAATTGGTACATTTTTTTCTGCATAATTTGTTCGAATAAAAACTTTGAAGAATCGTTGTATCGCAATGCTTCGAATTTCAACACCCTATTGCTTCATAAACATACAAATTAATTGACGATAATTTTATTTTTTCGTTAATCTGGTAATTTATCCAACAAATCCATCAAATTATTGGATTCCAGAATACTTTGCCTCGGTCGATGAAGGCAATTGGGTTCTAAAGTTGTATTATGTTTTTCGCTACCTGATAACACTTTATTATCATTATTTGTTGTTTGTTGCATACTCTTGCACTGTGAAGTGGTATCCGTTGAAATTTCCATTGGATTCTCTGGAGTCCGAGCTGCATCAATTCGTTCCTTTTTCATAGCTCCCGACTCCCCAATTTTTAATTTCTCATAGCCGTAGTTAAAATATTCAGGGAATTTGTGAACCGTTGTGCAATGACTTTTACGCTCTTGCGGATTGGAAAATTTCTCATTGCATTCCATCACGAAGCATTGATGCTATCGAAAAAAACAAATTGATTATCAATCGCTGACGTTTGAATAAAAAAATCTTTTTTTTTCATCATTCGACATAAAATTTTTCATATTACGCAGCAATTATAACAGTTGAAAATTTATTACAATAAAATAATGGTTATAAGATTACGAGGAACCACGAAACGACATTAATTAATTTGACTATTCTAAAAGTATTGAAACATTTGTTTTTTTTTTGTTTCGATAAAAACATGGAATTGTCCTTTATTAATGAAAGTAACTTGCACTAAAACGATAGTGAAATAAGGAAAACTCCATACCATGGGTTGTTTTTGTGAAGAAATATGAAAAAAGCTGTCATGCGTCTCCTGGATATGAATTTCCAGTAGCCTGGCATTGGGTCTGGTAATTTTGCATTCCTCGCAGGTGTAACGATGCGAGCCATTGTAATGAATTTCATAATCAGCGAGATTGTGAAAAATTTCTTCACAATCGTGGAAATTACATTGGAATTCTTCCACGCTGGTGTCGAAGAATTGAGAAGTCGAAGAGTAATTTATTGTGAATGAACGAGGTTAGAAATTAAAACTTTTCGAACGCTCTCGAAGTTTATATTATGTTTCTGCAAGAAAATACTTACATCTGATGACAGAGATCTTCGTCGTCTTCCACTGTAATTCCAGTTCTTTGAAATACGTTACAAGCTCTGTAAGTTTCATTGAAAAAGGAATCGTCGACTGGACGTCGACCGACGCCGACATGCTTTAAATAATCATCTAGCTTGCATAAATTCATTTCGTGAGTGAAAAATTGTTCTAATACTTTTATTTTAACGGTTGAGGATTGCGATGTTTGCAACACCTTTCAACTTGCATTTTTTGTTTACGTTTCGTCGTTATGAAACTTCGTTTACACTTTACATCTGTCTTTCGATCTTTCGATCAAACTCTGCATGTTTACATTCGACCAGGCGCTCTCCCTGTCAATGCAATGCTCTGCATTATCTACCGTCGATATCAAAGGAATCGAATAATCGAAGTTAAGTATCCGATGAGCGCAGTTCTACTTGATCCTTAACGAGTAAAGTAAATTCTGTTTGATCTTCGCCGAAGATAAATAAATATAAAAACAAATAATCGAAGAATTAATGAGAATTGACGATAATTATTGTTTTTTTTCATCAAATCTTTTAATTATAGCATTTTCTCTAATCGTGTTTTATTTAGTTTTCATTCATGTACATTGGTTTATAGTCGATGAATTTTCACTCTACTGTCAAACGCGTTTTTAAATTATCGAGAATTTCTGTCATTTTACTTTCCAACTCTTTACGACGTTCAGCATCTCTTCTTTTGTCCTGCAACAAAAAATATCATCTTCGTGCAATCCCCACAAAGCCTCTTTCGTCATAATTAATTAACAACAATTTTCATCGAATTTTTTTGAAGATCAACGTGAAAAAATTGATTTAATTTTACTCTCAATGTATTTTCGTATTTATATTCTTTCGTAATTATATTTTTTATCGAGTTTCTTCGAAGGTCAATGTGAAAAAAATTAATTTTTTTTTTAATGTTTTTTTTTTTTTTTTTTCAAATTAAGGAATCGAGCATTACACGAACGAAAAAAAAGGAGGAAGGGCTTAAAAAAATTGTATCATTCACGTTTCCTTACTGTTTTTATTCGTAGGAAATAAATAACGTTTTACAACTGTTCATAATAACTCGTATAGAATCATTGAAATCATTTTTTTTCTCACGGTTCGTAACACTTTCCTTCATTCGTAAAACTAAAAAATATTCAATTGATTTTTCAACGTCATTAATTAGGATAATTGGGCACAAATTCGATTGAAATTGGAGTTTCAACGTTAGTGTAAAAAATCGAAAACTTTGAGCTTCTTGGTCGTTGACATTTTATTCATCTTTTTCGCACTTTATAGTAGTTTAAAAGGAAAAAAAAAGTAACGAGTTTCATTTTCATTATTTAACAATAGGTTGAAATCGTTCAGATTTCATCGTTTTATTACGAATGAGATTTATTTATTTGACTTTCGAATTGATATTCAAAGTCGATCAAAAATCAATTTAAAAAAAATGATAATCAGTCACTTTTCTTCAATATTTTTCGATTTTTTTTTCCGTACTCCATTCGCTATTTCCGAAACTATGATACAGCATGGTAACGGGATGTAAATGAAACAAAATTGATAAAAAAAAAAAAGGTTAAAAATTGCGCGTGAATCCAACGAGTTGAATGGGACCGTCAGGGCTCAGCTGTTTTCTTTCGGAGACTTTGATCGTCGCGACCTTGTTTCTGTATTCTTTAACACGAACTTTTTCCGTATCACTTTCAGGCTCGTCGGTGAATTCGGTCAGAACAACGTCCCTCTGATAGTTCGGATCTTCCTGCTTGACGGTTAGAAGTTCGATCAATTTGTTGGGATTCAATGGGGTTGTGATCGGTGACTGAGATCTTTCGGTGGATTTACGCTGTCCGAATGTTTGACCTTCGAGCTCGTAATCGTCTGGACTAAGTCCGAAAAATTCGTGAGCACTATCGGGACCGTCGAACGTTTTCGGGCCCAACGGAAGTCGGGCTCTTCGCGTTTTTCCCTTTCTTCCATCCGCCTCCTTAGAATATTCGGGATTTTTCGGTTCTCTTGAACTCTCGTGGAGTCTCTTTGATAAGAAATTTTTCGGGCCTTCTAACACATGCCCTTTCGACTGCTCCGACAATCTTTGAGGCCTTGATTCGGTGTCTATGAATTTTCGAAAAGTGTACGAAGGTAATTGAAGTTTTTGAGCATCATTTTGCAGGGGTGAAGCCCGCTCAGAGGTTCGATCCGAATTTTCGTCGTAAATACTGATATTTTGAGGCTTTTCTACTCGAACGTTCGGAGAATTATTCGGATATTCATAACGCGATGATGGTATCACGTAAGTTGAGGATTGATCGGTGGGCGCAATGGCCAAGTCTCGATAATAGCTTCCGGGATCGTTTGGGCTTGTGAGCTCGATGATCGACGGTGTTCCGTGAGTCGGTGAGACGTTTGGGTAGTAACCGTTACCGGGAGGTGTGATGTAGTATCTTTTATAAATTGCTGGTGCCAGTTGAGTCGGCTGGACGTTTTCATAAGAATTGATTTCCGAATAATTTGGGATTAGAAGAGTTTTGGTGCTCTCGGTACTGTCGAAAGTGTAATCGAAAGGCGCCGGCCATCCTTGAACGACTTTGTTCTCGCCCTCGTGGAGCTTCTTATCGGTCAGACTTAACGGTAAAGAAACTTCTGGAGTTTCGTAATATCGGACCTTCTCCGAGAAGCGATTTGCTTCCGGCTCTTCGTCGCTGTTTTCTCGCAGATTTTCAGAGGTACGATTCACCTCCGATTCTTCGTTATCGTTTTCTCGCAAATTATCCGATTGCCGGTTCTGTTCTTCGTCACAATTCTCTTGTGACTCCGCTGCTGAGCAACGATACAATTTGAGGCTTTGCTGCTCACGACGACGCGGGGTTTCTTCCGAATCATTGTCTTCCGGTTCCTGGTAATAACTTTCACTGGAGTGTCTTGAAGAACGATATTCTTGTGGTTCCTGGAAGTGAGATTCTTTCGAGTGCTCCGGAGGATGATCTTCATCCGATTCCTCTTCTTCGGCCTCGGGGCCTCTCCTGTAATTCGGATAACGATCGACTTCCGATTCGTCCTCGTCGCTCTCTCGATCTCTCAGATTCTTCGAAGATTCGTCCTCTCCTCCTGATTCATCTTTATCGGCTTCGCGCTCTTTCAAACTCTCCGAGGAACGATACTCCTCTGACTCGTTCTCTCCGTCGTCCTCTTGTCTCAAATTTTCCGGAGAATCCTTGTCTTCCCGTTCTTCTTCATCCGCTCTCAAGTTTTCCGAAGAACTTTCAACTACCGACTCCTCGTGGTCTTTCCTCAGACTCTCCGGAGAACCATTGACTCCCGATTCTTCTTCGTTTTCGCGCAAATCCTCAGGCGAATCTTTTTGCTCTTCTTTTTCTTCGGCCTCTTCTCGAGCGTCGTTTCGATTTTCTTCAGGCCGACGATTCGAGTGTCCCGAATTTTTGTACGATGATATTAGATCAGCTGTTTTTTCCAAACTCTCAGGTTTGTAGACGTATTGAACGGGCTTGACGTAAGCATCGTGAACGGGGTATTGACTCTTGTACGGCGGATCTCCAGACTGCTTCGCGGTCTTCGTAACTTCCGGTTTTGATGGAGATTCTTCGTCAGAGTTGTCAACCGATCTTTCCGAGCCATTTTTATCACTCTCATCGTCATGAACCGCTGCTGTGGTAACTTTTTCAGATCTGACGATTTCACCGTTTTTGTCAAAATTGTGATGGGACAAAATGCGTTCGGCTGTTCTCTGCAATTTATCTGGCTCGTACGCGATCTGCAGAGGTCTGAAGTAAGGATTGTAACGGACGATGTCGAAGCTTTTTGAGGATGGCGCATTGGCGTTTTCGTTACGTTCGATTTTGCCGTCTTTTTTTGTTGATTTGGACTTTTCACTTCGGGTTTTCGAAGAGCTTTTCGATCTTTTATTCTTCTTATCATTCTCGTGGGTCTCTCGAGTGCGATCACTGCGTTTCTTCATGTTTTTGGGGGCTTTGACTTGCGCGTAGGTAGTTACAGTTGGTTCGGCTATTCCGTCCTGTTTGAGGATTTCTTTGCGACTTTTTTTGCGAGCGTTTTGTCGCCCCGGAGTTTTTTCTTTTCTCGAATCATCGTTGAGTTTGTATTCCTCGTATTTTTTCGTCGGAGCATATTCCTGTCTTATTTGTTGAAGGGGATTTTCGGTGGCTCGCCGAATTTCCGGATGATTCTGCCACCAGAGTTGCCGTCTTTGCGGAGCTTCCAAATTCAAAATTTTTTCGGAATCGTACAGCCCAGTTTCCGGGTGTTTATACCGCTGAAAATAGTCGGCCAAACTGTCGTCCGTTCGTCCATCGTGTTCCAAGCTCTGTCCGTAACTATTGCGAAATTCGCCGGGACCGTTGAAAGGCACATCGAATACTCTGATCGGTAGTCCCGAGCCAAATACTTTCGGAACAGTTGGATTTCTCTGATCAACGAAATCGAATGAATCGTCCAAGTTTGAAAAGTTGTTTTTGACCGTAGTGAAATCTTGGTTGTTCGCGTTGCCTGTGTATCTCTCTCGCTCGCTCTCCTCTTCGTCACTCTCGTAATCGTCCTTGGCATCGTTATCCCGTTCAGTTTCTTCAGAATCTTTGATATATTTGACGAGCAGAGGTTTCTTCGGCTCATAATGTTCTCGGGAATCTTCTTCGTCCTCTTCATCCTCGTTTCTCTTCTGGTCGTTCTCCCTTTCATCTTTTTTGTAACCGTTCGACTCTTCGTCTTCCCTGTAATTTTCCTTCGGACTGTCTTCCTCAGAATCTTCGTTCTCTTCTTCTTGACTCTTTTCGCGATCCTTGTTCCTGGAATCTTCTTTGTCGCGTTCTGCCGGTTCACGATACTCGTTCGGGTCAGCATCTTGGTTGCTCTCTTCGGAGCTGTCTTCTCCGCGATACTTATTTCCTTGTTGTTGACGTTCTTTCTGCAGCCATTTGGGCTCGTCGACGTACGTGTCCCGATGTCCCTGTGCTGGATTAGTTCTGACGTCTTTCTCGTTCGTTATCTCGCCACTCTCGTAACTCTCTTTGTACGTCATTTGCTTGATTTGCCTGGGGGCTGAGGGCGGCAGTATCGGTGGGAGGCCGGGAGCGATCGGCAGTGGAATTTTAACGAAGAAAGGCGGAAGTAGGCCGAGTTTTGTTGAGCCGGAAGTAGGGGGTGGTCGTGGTGGTGGCGGCGGTGGCGGAGTCGTCGTTGCTGCACCGTGAAAAATTTGTTCGTAACGTCGCAAATGACCGAGGAGGTCGGAATTGTTGCCGAAATTAACGACGCCGGTGAATCTTAGAGTTTCCTTTTGCCTGGGAGTCATCGTCGTCGTTATCGTTGGTGGCAAAGGTTTCTGGGGACGTTGCCCTGGCCTCGGAGGTGGATTGGGCCTTTGGGGTGGTGCTGGTGGCGGTGGCGGTGGCGTCGCGATTCCAGGAAACGTGAATATCGTTGGAGGTGCTGCAGCAGCCGTCGCGGCTGTTGCATTCGGATTTGGAAGAACCGCTATCGAAACCGGCGACACTGTGTAGCCGAAAGCTTCCGCAAGACCCTGGATAATGACTCCCAGAGCTCTTTTGTCACGTGGCTTTTCACTATCGTCGATCAACGATGATGAATTCAGCGAACTATTTCCAATCGACGATCTCGAAGCTTCGTTAACGTCGTAGATTTTAGGAGGACCTTCGAGCCTCGTATTCCTTTCGTTTTGAACGTAAACTCGGCTCGAAACATTTTCCACTCGATCTCCCAGCGTCGAGGAGATAACCAGTGAGAGAATCACGCAGAACAGACTCGTGCGGAACATCGCTTGAAAAATTTGATTCTTGCATCCAATCTCTCAATGCTTCTTCATCGTGAGACTCGTTATCGAGGTCTTGCAGAATTAAATGCACAACGATCTTCCAATCTCATCCAAATTTCACTTTGTTCAACTGATCAAATGCAATAACGACTCTTCGAATTGATGAAATATCAGAATCAGTTAGTTTTTGTTCTTTTCGGTGATAAAAAGCTTGGAGCCGTCGAGGCTCTTTTTGACACGAGATCTGCGCACTGACTGATGATCAATGTCGCGTTCGCGGTCGAGCCTCGATAAACAATCGTATAATATGCTTGAGGAAACAGGAGGGTAATGGATTTTTGCATAACTCCATAAGACTCTCGTGAAACTCGTGATTGTATTGAAAAGAAAGAAACCGAAAGTCACTTCTCAGAGTTTCTCTTTGGTATTGCACGATTACGGTGACAACGACGAAGAGTCACAACCGTTTATTTGAACCAAGTGAAGCGCGAAGTCGGAGACTCTCGCGCCGGGACTTTTGATGAATGAACAAAAAAGAAGCCTCATAAAAAACGCGGAATGTACATTTTATATCAGAGCGGATAAATTCTCACACAAATTGCGCTTACAAACGCAGTTTCTCGGATAAAAAGTAACGACCAAATTGTGCATTGTAATCGATCCGTAATAATTGCACAATCGTACCAAAAATCGGTTGGAACTCGTTGTCAATTGCGTGCACAATTGTTTGAAATGAAACAACAAAAAACGAGGGTTTGAAATATTTTCGGAATAAATGGCTAATTTTTTTTCTTCTCTATCGGAGTTTCGGCTTCCGTTCTGCGTTTCATTCTTACGCAAAGTAATTTCCGGTTCACAATCGCGGTGCGGTAAATTATAGAAATTTTCAGAATCAATAGTTGAGACTGTTTGATGTACGTTGGTTATTGGCCCACTTTTATGTTCATGAGTATGTTGAAATCTGAAATATTTCATTCGACCATTGTCTCTTTTTCACCAAAAATATACTTTTTCTCGAGAGAAGGATTTGAAAAAAAAAAAAAAAAACAAAAAAAAATGAAACCTCACAGACGCAACCGAATTCATTTACAACCGCGTCAACGGAGGTGGAGGATTAAATAATGAGAAAAGAAAATCGACGATTAACGGTGCATAACAAAATGGCGTAGCATAAAATTCATCGAAGTTCTTGGGACGGGAATATGGACCGTGGAAATTTCAGTAATCGAAACTCGTTTCTTCGAGAGTTATGCGACTAATCGGTAAGAAAAAAAAGTGCGGAAGAACCGTTGATTTTCTTCGTTTACTTTTTTTTTTTTTCCAAAACGAAATCTCGAACCGCATTGATTAATCGATCGTATCGACGACGAATTTTATAGAGACACTTCGAAGGTTTGGGAAACGAATTCTCGGGATTCAGGCGTGACCAGTCGACGGTCGTTATCCAATCGCGTAATTTTCTTTTTAGTTCGATACTCGTAAATATGAGTTTTCCTATCGGCTTCGACAGTGGATTAAACTTAATCAAGATTTTGTGACGAAGATTCGATCCCATGAAAATAATCCTTGTTTACAGTAACGTTATAAACATAAATGTTAAAAAAATATCGTTCTTTTAACATGTAAATGCGAAAGACGTCTTTTCCCAACATCTTTATCGACGTAGAATCACTTTATCGCGACTTTTATACACAAAACATTTTAAAAGCCAAATCATGAGTTTCAATCTGTTACGTCAACGGGACGAATTTCACGACCTTCGTGAAGCAACGATCAAAGTCGTTAAAAATCGCGCGAGAAATGACAAAAGCGGATTTTCTTTCCTGGCCATACCTCTCCGTAGCAACTCTGGCGTCGTTACATTTCACATTACGAGATAGAATATCGTGAAAGTATTATTATATACTCGTTCGTTAGCTCAGGCCGATCTCCTGTTTCCTACTCTCTATCACGAGAGACTTTGCAGTAGGACCAGATTTTTTTCCAACCCAGGCGAGAATGTGTACGGTCAGATGGAAAAAAAAGTGGCACGTGCCAGTTTTTTCGTCTCGACCTTTATTCTGTGAAAAGAAGTCTCCCTTGTCTGCTCTTATATGCCTAATACTAAATTGGTAAATGGCAAAAGGACGTATGTAACATTGCTCAAGCAAATGAACACGCGCGATTAAGGTTCCAATAATCCAACCGGTCCGATCGACCACCGATCTTTTTGCATATACGAATCAACATCGTCGTACGCGATAGTGAGCGCATGTTCATCCATCTTTTTGGATATGGAAACATAATTTTTGTATGAATAACGAAAAAATTTTATAGTTTTCCAAAATAGAGATTATCGGAGTGGAAATTGACGAATGAAGAAAAAGAAAACACCGAAATAAAAAGAGAATCGGTTGTTTTGCAATTATTTTATTGTTCAATTTGACATCCCCTAGGAGGTCGAGGATGGTATCAGTTTTTCCGGCAAACAGATCTACTTCAATAGTAATTTTATTTCTGCTTGATTCTGCTCATTAAAGTACGAATCGTCAGGCAGGTATTTGTATATATGTATGTAACAGCAAGTGCAACCGTCGACGATAAATCGATCAAACTTCCTCGTTCGAGACTTTGTCAAAAGCAACACGAGAAAGTAGGAAATTGCTCGTGGCGAGAATCGAATGAGCACTGGTCTGTAACTTTAACAGTGTGTGCATTCCCATCAACCTCGATCATGTACGCATACCCTGAAAACTCACCGGAAACAACGAACGCGATCGAATAATTGCTTGATCATTGAAATGAAAAATCGGATGCATTGGAAGCCCTAAGAATAGTAAGTTCGTGTGGATGGAGGCATTGACCTGATAGATTTTGAAAATTGTCCATTCTCTTGTGTCATCAAATCGAATAAGCAACATAAAGCTTATCGGTTTCTATACTGAGACTAATTAAACGTGATTCACGTTAATATTCAGAAATAATGAAGAATAAAATGAAGGAAATGAAATTTAAGTTGAAAAAAAAATGATAAATTGCAATAATTAAAACGATTACTCGGTACGAATGAATTTCAAACGAATGTTAATTAAAAGGAATGAATTGGGAAAAGCTTGATTCAAAAATTCTTCATCCAATATTTGGTTTTATTGTTGACAGGAAAAATTGCTGTTCCGAGAAATAAGATCACCTCCGTTAGGTGCGAATTCTTTGAGCAATTTCCTCATTAGCACGTCCCTATTCGAGGTGATCAATCCAGATTCTTTCTGACGTCTATTCCTACTTTATTCGAGTCTTGGAATTTGTACATCGGCTTCTTCTGCGACACATGATTGTGTATATGAGCATTCATTTGAATACTTGAGACGTGTTCGGTCCACATGCCTCATTGATTAAAGGCATTTAAAAAAAATGTTATTTGAGGAATGCCATATTAAAAAAAAAAATTGAACTTGTGTTCAAGTGTAAACATGATTTAATCATCGTTCTTTCGAAGAATTTTTCATGTTGAGAAAGAACACAGATGACATTTAGACAACCCTCGAAAATTAAAGTTCTGCAAATCCTTTATGAATTGAAAATAAATTTAAAAAAAAGAATGCAAAAAACACTGATAATGTTAGGCTCGGAGCGAAATGCTTGAGAATAAACATTTTACCGATCCGGAATGTCGACAGAGTTAGTCATCGATGCGTGTACTCGAGTGTCGCATTCGTCGTGTCAACGAAATGAAATAATTTGCTCGACTATACGATCGTTTGTTGATTTTTTTATTGCTCTTATTAAAAATTTCGATTATTTTGTCGATTTTCTTTGTGTCCAATTTTGTCCAGTTTTGTTTGTTTGTTTGAAAGGTTTTGAGAATGGAAGCAAGAATGAAGACTGTTGCCGAAGAACCGTGGTTACGATTTATCGATTTCTCACACCTGCCAGGAGTTCTGACACTTAAATTCAACGATTCTCTATACATATATTTACGTACGAGGAACAGTGGATGCAACAGCTTTGAATCAAGTTTGTTTTCATGTTCTCGAGTCAGAGTTGTCTCTGTTACGTATAGTTTTGCAATTCTTAAGATGGGAGTGGCTGTGAACCAAGACTCGTCAACCAGGATCGAGTGCTTCTAACAAGCTTCATAATAGGCGCGAATACACTCGTATTTACGTTTGTATACACACGTGAATAGCGTGTTACGAATTTCTTATTTTTCTTCGTATTTTATTTATTTTTATTTATTTTTTTTTTTTTTTTACAAAATGTCTGAATCTCGATTTTACCATAATTCGAGAACAAGTCGAGGGGTAGGAAAAGACGGTATAAAAGAAGTGTCAACAGTCGGGATAACACATCAGTCTCGACTTAAAAGTCTAGCAAGACTTTGAGATGAAGTTGCTGGTAAGATAGTGATTTTTACGATTATTTTGGATTTTTTTCTTTGAGAAAAAATCAAAATCAAATAAATAACATACACGATTGTCAGATATTTTTGGAGTTTTTTTTTTCTTCGTGGATAATTTGAGGGATGATTCATTTAATTTGCAGCTATTACTTTCCCTCGCCACTCTGGCATTGGGCCAGCAGACTTTTGACACTCAAAAGTTAACCGAGACCAACGACGTGCCCCAGGCCACGACCATTCTTCAGGTTGAACCTGATTCGGGGGCTCAGCCACTCACTGACAAAAAACTCGATAAGCGTAGTCATGGCTGGGGAGGCTGGTCGGGTCATGGTCATGGCTGGCCATCGTGAGTTCATATTTTCATTTATTATTGATAGCTACAAAACAAAAAACAATAAACCTGAGAAACAAAATCTTTGAAAGGACATTCGTTCGAAATTAATGACACTTCAAAACGATTTTAACACCTTTTAATTGAATAATCGTGGACGATTCGAATCTTTGTGAGAAAATTGCAAGAAACTTTCCAATCGATCGTTGCAGCTTCCAATCGGCAACGATATTTGTTGAAATTTATTTCAACAAATTCGTTGTCAGTTGAACTTTATTTGCAACTGCATTATTCTCTCTGAGTTACGAGTTTGTGTACGAATATGTTTTACGTTGTGAAATTATCAGAAAAATATAAATATTTATCTTCATATAAATGGAAATTGAAATTCTATTGAATAATAATAATGATAAGAAAAATTATTTTTTAAAAAAGATATGGCCATGGCTGGGGACACGGTTACGGTCATGGTTACGGTCATGGACACTATGGTGGTTGGAGCGGTGGATGGGGAGGTTGGGGTGGTCACGGATGGTACGGGGGCTGGTACCCGGGTTGGCCATGGTGGCACGGATGGCACGGTAGCCATGGATCTCATGGAGGTTGGCACAACAAATGGTAAAAGAAATTTCTGCAATTTCTACCATCGAGAAGATAGCGGTGACTTCTAAGAGCCCGGAGAGTCTCATTTTCGTTCATACCACCCGCGCGCTGGCAAAACATCTCAGTAGATATTTACAACTCTCGTTTTACCAGCGTGCGATAAATTATCCGAGGATTCCTATGATTGAAGGAAACTTTCGAAAAAGAAAAAAAAAAATGGAAGTTGGTACGAAAAAATGTAGAAAATTGATGCAAAACATCGCATGATAAAAATTTGAGTAGAAAATGTTTTTTTTTTTCCTGATCATCGACATGCCCACCATAGGAGTAAAATTCGAGTTTGGTTCTGACATCATTTTTATCCCAATAATCGACTCTACAGGGTCGAATCATCCCCGAACCCTTTGTTTTTAGTTTAAATATACATTTAAGTTCACAATGTCGAGAGACATTAAAGAAAATTGTCTGAAAGCAGGAAATTCACGTTCTGAGGAACGCTGAACACATGTAACGAAATAATAATAAAAGTTTTTCAAGCTTTAACAAAAAAAAAAAGAAAATAAATGTGTAACACATTATTGTTGGCTTACCTGTAATCTCTTGTGCAAATACGTGGCCAAAATTTCTTCGCAACTCGTCAAGTTTCTATCCGTTTCCTGTTCCCGTAAAAGTGTCAATTGCAATGAAATTGGAGTGAAAAACATTCACTCTTATGTTAATTGAAAGAAATTAATTTTATTTTCAGATGAATTTACCTTCAAAATATTTGTCAAGTGTCTAATTTTGAGCAGTTTCGCTTGATCCTCGTCCAGTAACTCAACGACGTTTGCATTTTCTTCGTTCAAGTTATTCGTCAACATTTGTCAATTCACGATAAAAATAATCGTTTGAACCTTTTTATGACCCTCAAAAACGTTTCTTTTTTCTCGAATCGAACGCAGAACACTTGCGAATTTGCAGCTATTATTTAACACCTTCACTGTGTCAATTGCCATCTGATTCGTTGCTTGGATACACGAAGCCACAACAGGAGAAAGCCAAGTTTAGTAGTTTCCTATTTTATCGATAAATTGCTCAAAGAGACGACTCATGGTCTCACGCATGGACGCATAATAACGTGGATTTTTACCCGAAGAGCAACGTCGCAGTAACGCAGAAGCTTCACATCGAAAATAATCCTCTAAGAAGAAAATTCATTTCATCAATTTTTCTCAATTTTCATTATAAAAATGATCGAGCAACTGAATAACTCTCATCAAATGATTTATAAAATAATGAATATGAAATAAACGTTTTAACACAAATGTAATGGATAAATATTATTTCATTTAATGCGAACAATTGATAACTGTCTCGATTTCACAATAACTCACCAACACCCGAGTGCATTCTCAATCTTTCTCTCAAATTTCGATAAAAACAAAAGTGTTTAATCTTAAAAATTCTTTATCTTTCGACCCTAAGATGACTGGCTGAACTTTCATCCCCTTTTTGACGTTTATTTAACGCGAACCCAGCGTGTAATGGTGAATACAGTAGAATGGAATTTCGCAAGGGGTGAGAGAGCATCCTCATCCCGAAATAGCGAGAGATCGCCTGCGTGAATACAAAGGGAGGAGTCAATGGGGGTTAACCGTGAGCATTCTGTGGTAGCGCAGATTGGCCCACGAGTGGACACTGGTCATTGTGTTGTTGCTGACTCTTGGATGGGCCGAGGGTTGAGGGCAGCATCTCATTGTCCGATGGACCAGTTTTCCATGGTCAGTACGGTGTCTTCGAGCCATCAACGCTCGTTGTGGGCATTTTTATGGACATAAATACAGTCCGTTTATTAGGGCAGCATCCCTTTGTCGATGGACCAGTTTTTCGACGTGTTTAAACTTACGGATAGTGCCAAAAAATATTCAAAACTCGGGGATAGAGGGCAAGACCTCGCCACGCGAGTAAACAGGTTTTTTTTCTTTCACTCTTTCTCCTTACTTCATCCCCTAAATCTCATTTCTCGGGCATTTAGCTTAACTGGACTGTTTTTTTTTTTTACCTTCTCATTCCCCTCGCGAGTTGACCACCCTGGAATATGGATCATGCTCCAGATCAGGTGGCAACTGGTCCACGAAAGTGATATACATATACGAACGTATACATCTTCATGTTTTTTGGGGTGATGAAAGCCTGCAGATACGAGCTCTTGGATCAGGTGAACTGTGCTGCTGGCAGACTAACATCTTCTTATTTTTCTAAATTTTCATTGAGTCAGAGTAATAAAAAGTCAGAGTTTACAGGAAAAAAAATGAATTACGTGGCATTTTGAAGTTTTCTATTCATCAGCTGTACCATCGGATGACACGCTGGAATTTCGTTCGTTTTTTTCGATCACACGTTCTTTGACGTTCTACGATTTGACTTATAAAAGCGAAAACTAGTGCGTATAGATTCAAATGTTTAATTCGATACTCTCTCTCTCTCTCTCTCTCTCTCTCTCTCTCTCTCTCTCTCTCTCTCTCTAACGCACGATTGCTAGAGATGCGGACTATGAAAATTTTTTCAAAGGCTGTAAAAAATTTCTTGATGACAAATCCGGTTTAGCGATGAGACAGGAGAACGTACCTGATGCGATAACACCGCTCAATCGTATCAATGAATTGATATCGAAAAAGGAGTATCGGGCGAGATGTAATGAAATTCAGACTGAATACGATGTAGTTGATTTATTGCAAAAACTTTTGTATAATATTCCTCCACCAGAAATTAATACATTATAATAATGTGTACATTTCAAGAATTTTATATAAACCAAAATTCGCCGTTGTGCCAGACAACTGGACTGTGATACCCACTCGCGGAGAACATTGACAATGCCAGAACAATTTTTCAAGTTTTTTGTTGGTAGACAGTATACCGGCTCTCCAATAGCACTCTCTACTATGTACAATGTCCGGAAACCTTTCCTCCAGAAAATGCACACGACCACTGGCTTGCACTTCTACCACATTGATTTCTACAATGTTCATAACAATCAGGTAAACTTCTTCCATTATAGCAACTAGCGCCGCGGCCTTCTGCAGGATCCAGAAAAATACCACCAAAAAGTACGACCATTGCCATGATCAATACAATTGTTTTGTCAGCCATTTTATACGAAGATATTTTCTTGTGTTTTTTCTGCAAGGCACTTTGCCACTGGAGGAACGTTTTCGACGTAGGCCTTTATATGTGCTTCAAGTCAGTCTGATGTCGTCTCATTCTCTCCCGTGGGAATGTGAGGCATGCAATACAAGACTTTTTTTATTTACATAACGAGACTAGATTCATGGCATTTATTAGCCGGTTGACCTTTGAGCAGTTGAAAATACCTGCGTTTCAAAAATTCTAATATTGTGTATTCGCCCGGTGCCATCATTGTCAAGGCTTTCAAGCCAGATTAGATTTTGTTTTACATAACGAGACTGGTTTGTAGGTTTCGTTGGATCCGGGTTGAAACGCGAGTGTTTCTCAAACAACCGACCACACTGCTGTAAATTTTTTTTTTGCGTCTTCATCGACTTTGCTAGCTCGTTGTTTGCTGGACAAAAAAAAACTAGTGCGTGAAAAGTCACGCGGTAGAAGTGAAACTTCTGTGCAATGTATAAACGGATGGGCCAAAACGGGTATAAGAATAAGATATTATAACTAAAACTAAATTACACAGAGGATTTTCTGTTCGATGAAAAATACATTTCAATTTTATTCTCCTTCCGTGTTCCCATACTCCAGAAAAATCTAACAGGCTTGTGGTATGAAAAATTGAATTTGAAAAATCTGGACTTTAATCCGTGGAGGTATCTTGAAAAGACGACATCAATCGTAGTTCTTGATCTTGACATCTTGACGTAAACACAATGCACACTTATTTTTAAAGTGGTATGTGTATATACGTGCACCTAGTGAATACTCTTATGAGTTTCAGCTGCATGCGCGACACGAAATATGTAAATACATTAAGCCTCGAATGAAATGTATTATCGCAGCAACGATTATTATTAATTATTACAAATTACAAATTTAATCGACCGTGTGCCGGAGTCGGTACCACCTTTCACCCGAGAGCGAATTAATTAAAGAGACACCTGTTACTCGACGACTCTGAGCCTAGATGGCGCGTTGCTTTCTATGCTGGCATCGAACGATTTGCAAAACGCTTTCATCAATGAGAAAACTTCCGAAAATGATATTCTGTCGATCATGTATTTTTATTTTTGTACAACGAAGAAGACAGATTTTATTTGAAAAAGTACAGAATAATCGTAAAATCAAAAATCACTCGCTGACATTTCGATTGCTATGGATCCAGCTATATGACATCCAAGCTATGATAGAATGTGAATTAAATTTTTTTTAGAAATTATTTTTAGTAGCGAATCGGAAAAAAGTCTTCGAAGCTTGCCATTGAAAAAGTTGCTTCGAAACGAAATAATTAGCAATAACAACGCGTTAATAAAAAAGACAAAGTCTTTCGAAAAACTATACCACTGAATAAAAGAAGAAAAAAAAAACAATTTTATTGTATTCCGACCACGAAATGATTGTTTTGAGTATTTTTCGTGAATTTTTTTTTTACAGTTAACCGGTATAGTATTTCATTGAAAGATTGTAGATGCAAAAAGAGAGAAGTAAAATAAAATAAAAATGAGGCAAGAAGAGGGAAAAAAAGGAGCGATTGAAATGGGGCACTCGATCAAAGAGAGAAGAAAACAAAGGGTTGACGTGTGTGTCACACGAGACGACGGAACAAGCCCACATTGGCCACTTCTTTCATCCGTCCATCATTCGCTTAGCCTCTAAAGAGGACATTTCTTTTTTTTTTTTTTTTTTCATTTTTACATTCACGTTTGTACAAACTTGAGCGAGTATGCAGGACGTTCATACGTATATAGACAATTCAATGTGTATATCAACTTTTTGTTTTGCGTCGTTCGCTCTGGAGCAAGTCCTAAGGTTTCGTAAGGGTTTTCACGGGGGTTCGTTCAGACATAAAGGAAGCTTGAGCCTACGAGAGACTTTCGGGTGAACCTTCAAGAAGCAGCGATCGGAAGAGCCTGTGGGCTGGTGGGGAAAGATTCTGCAAAAAATTTCCTCCCGCTTTTAGCATATCGAGCACAATTTTCTTGACGAATGAAGTACCAATCAATTAGACAAAAACTTGCGTCGAACACGACGAAGAAATCTAATATTTTTCTTTTCACAAATATCTCGATCAAAATTAAACAAACGAGAAGTAACTGAAAAAAAAAGTCAAATTCATGCATCCGAAGTGTTCAATACCTTTCGAAACCCGAGAGCAAAGGAGATCGGTGAGTTTAGAAGAGCGTGCGGTAACGAGAGCCAAGAATAAAGAGATTTATCTGTGAAGTCGCAGAGGTAGGTATCAAGAAAATCCTAATGTACCCTCGAAGTGCCATTTTCATGTATAGAAATGCAGCATTACCGAGAAAGAGCCAAGTATAGGCTCTCGTAGTGGTGTACAGGAGAGGGCGTATTTTGTTTTACTGCCTGGATCTCTGGGCATTGGTTGAGAACGTGCTCGGCATTCTTAAAATCGCGTGTTCCATCCCCCTTCTTGTTAAAGGGGGTGGCAGAACTGCCACCCCTTCGAATAGCATCATCACACAGAGACATATATACACATAAACTTGCTTATAAAACACGTACATGCTGTCTCTATATAACGCCTTGGTATGTAGAAATCGCTATGTTTATACATTCATGCATAATATATATGCATATAGATGAATGTATGTATATAAGCACGTATAAACATAGCAACCCTCGACCGACAAATCTTCAATTCTTCCAATTCTCCCAACTCCCACAGAGCCTCGAAATGATCGTAAAAATTTTCAACTCCTCTAATGGCACACCGTTATACACCATCACCCTTCTTACATTCGAAATAACTCCAATCCGTGATTCTGTGATATCGAGCAAAATCGCTTCGTACCATAGCCAGATTTACGTATTACTAATATATGTACACACGGCTTGACGTTTTTAATCATATTTTCATGTGTCCGTGTGCTGATGAAACGTGGATTTTACTTACGGATATGTAATTCTACAGGTGTGTGAAAATTCGATGGATCGGAGCGACGAGAAATAATTCCTGAGCACTCTTTTAATTATGCGTATCACCAACGGTGCGGAATGAAAAATAATGATGATGTGATTGAGCCTTCCTGGATCTTATACTTACGCGTAATGGCGTTTATTTTACTTTTTTATTTTTTTTTCTTTTCACTGCACAGCTACGATTTTGCTTTTGTTTGTTGTTTTCTTCTTGATTCCCTCGAATCCCAATTAATTGCATCAGGGATTAATTGACTCGTTTCTCTACTATTTTTTTATTCGAATTATACATTCGTTATCGAGGGCATTCGATTGATATTGAATTTCGAAAGGGTCACGACAGTTTAGGAAGCATAAGGAAGGATTTATTTTAGAACTTGAATCATTTATTTGAACATCAGACGTTTAATTTCGATTATTGGATGCTTTTTACGGTTAAATTTTTTTTTATTTTTTTATCAATCACACGTCGGTTTTTCTCTCGGTCTTTTTGTGCTCGTTCGACTCAAATATAGTGTCTGACTGGCCTGTTTTGACGTAAGATAAACCATGTATTCGTGACTTTTACATTTTTGTTTTTTTTTTTGTTTTATGGACAAAGAAAAAATGAACATGGACGAGCAGAAAGAGAGAACACTGATAGTCCAGCATTTCGACGATCCTAATTTACGAGCTGGATCTAACACGCGCCTTTACGAGTTTCCGATAGGGTCGTTTTCGCTCGCGTATTATGGCTGCAGGACGAGCGAGCCTCCGAGAAGAGAGCTTCACGGAATCTTCGTCGTTGTCGCGTACGTGAGACACATATCTTTTCTCTCTTCGAGGCTTTCCGTAAAAATGGTAAAAAGGAACATTTCGTTTATTAACGAGTGCGACCCGAGGATCTTCCGACGACTCTATGGGACTTTGCGACAAAGAAAATCTCGCTCCTCTCTCTCTCGTGTCTCGGATCAACTTTTCTCCCTCTTTTTTGCTCTTGAAACTTCGATTTTTTACCGCGCGCATCGATATTACTCCAAATGTAAAAAGTTTTCAACTCATCGAATAATGTGGATAAAATAAAACGAAAAAAGCAAATATTTGGAGTTGAATTAATTTTAATGATTTAATTATTGATCGATAATTTATTGCCAGAGTTCGTTGGTGAATATTTTTTGTTTCAAAAGAGGTTGGATTACACGAAGATTCTCAGAGAATCTTGATTTTTCTTGAAACGTTTCCTTCTCCATTGCACTTTTTTCATGAGCCAATATTCTTTCAATTATAATTAAATTCGAAAAAATAATGAAAACTAAAAAGAATGAGAATGAATGTAAAACTTTGTTCAACTGTTGAATAATTGAATGAATAAAAATAAAATCGTTGAATATGATGCGTCGCGTGACCACGAGGCGAATTCAATTTATATTTTGATTCGCTAAAAAAAATGTTGCCGGAAATTCAGTAAGCGGGTGATTCACCGGAAAGTTTGCCAATGTTTGTCAAAACGCCAGTAGCACGCCGGAGATTCGATGGAATTGGAAATTTTTCACGTTTTTTTTCTGCGTGATTGTATTTTTTTTGTCCCTCTTTGGCGGCGGCTCGTTCTTTTTCTTCTCTTTCACTCGTGCGCGATCGAACGACCGGGTATTTTGTTTTTTTTTCTCTACTTTCAGTCGGAGGGGTGTTAAATTCCCTGTGAGATTCGATTGGTGGTCGTCCGTTGCAGAAGAGCAGGAATAGTCGAAGAGACGTAGGATTTCCGGTTCGGAATCATTCGCGTTATGGGCAACGAATTTGCGGTGATGTTCGACGATTTTTTTTTTTTCCTTTTTTACTTCACTCATCCTCTTCACTTATTCCTATTTTCATTCTCGATCAAATTATTGTAGTTTTCGAATGTTCCTCACTTTCGAATATATATTTCCTATTTTTTTTTTTTCTTGGCACATATCACTCGTTACATGGAATCTTATCATTTATTCAGAACAATCGATTCATAAAAAATGCAAATTGAAGAAGGAGCTGTTGAGTCATTCATCAATATATCCATACACCGAAATATACATACGTATTGAAGCATCAATATACATAGACCCTTCCGGAACTACCTCGAAAAGCATCCAACGGAAAGAGAAAGAGAGAGAGAGAAAGGGAGAGAAATCAAGAAAGAGAGTTGGAGTCTTATCCGGGGGTTCGCGTCGACCAGTCGCGAATCGAAAGAGCGAGGGTCCAGATCGTTGGATGAGGGTGGTTCATCGAGACGCAGGGTCAGAAAACGTGGGGGTAAAGTAAGAAGGAGAATTTATAGGGTCTTTGGCGAGAGGCCGCAGGAACGAGAGGGTAGAGTAGAGGCGAGAGAAAGTCTTAGCGAGTTTAAATATATATATATATATATCTGTATGTACGGCGAACATAGTGATACACATTGGCGGTAATACGCCTGGCGACCCCCTGTAACTCCCTTTCTCAGAGACTCAATGTTTTCTGCAGGCTAAAGTCGGAAGTCGAGTCGAACTCAGCCCCGGACGGAGAGAGATCGAAAGAGAGCTAACCGGCGCGTTCTCCCAGTGGTGGCCAAGGAGACTAGCCTCCCATACGTCTTGCTAACAGCCCGCTAAAGTTTCGTCCCTTTTCTCTATACGATAATAAAATATAAAAAAATATTTCAAGCCTCTTATCGTATCGAAAAAATATTCGGTCAGTTCGTATCGACGAAGAGATTTCATTTGCTTTTACTCGTTTCTCAAATATCAAGAGCTTCTTTTTCAAATATACTTCGATCGAATCTTCCCGGACAATTGGAATTCGGTATCGGGTAGATTTAGTTGGACGAGCGAGTCCCTCCATTTTCCGAATGGACTTCTGACCCGACTATCCCCTGACACACTCAGACCTATATATATATATACATATATTTATATACCTATATACTTTCGTAATATATATAAAGTGAGGGAGGATAGGGACTCGGGGGATGCTTTTTATTAGGCGCTTTGCCCGAAGATCACCCGGTATATATAAACTCGGAGTGAGACCAAAAGCTTATATATCTTCATGCGTGTATACCCTGTACGTGTGTTTGTTTTTATATATAGATTCGTATATGTATCTATGAGATAACGCTAGTAAACGCTTTGGTCGACAGAAACCGGCGGGCTCACCAGTGGCCCATGTTCAATGGCCTGCTATGGGACGACCCCCATTCGCCAAATTAACTGCGTTAGTCGACGCGAGCCACCCCCTTTACCCCCTCCTCCCCTCCCAGAAGCAACTTCATATTTTTTACGCTTTCCTCGTGGCCTTAGAACCGGCCATTTTACGCTGAATTTTTCACCCCTCGAACGAATCAGCCCCTCTCTTCCGCACTCCTTTCGGCTTTAGCCTCATTTTTATCTTTGCTGACGTTTTACTTTTCGTGTATATGAGCAGGATAGTTTTAGGATTTGGGTCTTTTTCGATGTTCCGAGGGCGGCTTTTCAATGTTCCTTTTTTATTCTATTTTCTTTTCTGTTTTTTTTTTCTTCCTTGGACTTTTCGTTCCAACGGTGTTTTATCCTTCTAGCAATTTCTTATCGACCTCCAATTCCTTAGAATCTTCTCTTCGTTCGATTTTTTTTTGTTCACTCGATAGCACTACTAATTCGATCTAGACTTTTTGTGTTTTTCAGCGAGCGTAATTATTTTATCGGAGACTGAGCGACTACGGAGTCAATATTTAATTCGTTATAGACAGAGAAAACTTACTTTCGTTTCTGAGATATATATATACATATATACCGCCTCTCCGAGCAGCTATATCTTCTCTGTTTTACTACCCTATCACTGATTAAGGGTAAATCTTGTCGGGTCGAACATTTCGAATTTAAATCGGATTTTCTATCTGACAGAAATGTCAGATATATAGAACTTCCTCGTCGAGGGAGTTAAAAATCTTTGAAACGCTTGTATATACTTTAAGAGTGCGTTGAGCTCATTCATTCGAACAATGTTCCCAAGATTTTGTTTTTTTATACTTTTTTTTTTTTATTGCAGAAAAAATACTTTCAACGCGTTTCCAGAAACAGCTGAGCGAACAAAAAAGAAGTGCGGTAAACACCTTCATTGAATAGTTCAATCTCACATTCTTCGATTCTCGCCGACGATTATTTTGATCGGATTCAAGTTTTCAGCTTGCTTCCAATATTCCTTCAAATTTTCCACCGAAAATTTGATAAAAACCTCATAATTCATGTGCTCAACGATGAAAACATTCTGAAATCAGGGACTCTTACGAATTTAAGGCTGGGACGAGGTCAGATATCCGGTTTTCTATGTATATTCGATGGAGATTATAAACTTGGATGAATAGGTGATCACGTAAAACGTGATTTAGCAAATTCGGATATATCGATCACAAATCCATCCGGTTTGGCGATCGGCGGAGTGAGACATACGAACGCGGTGGTGGAAGCTTCTCTTTGGGATATCTCTCACGCGGTGTGTTCAAATTGAGTATAGTCCAAGTCTCTTCCTCGGGCGAACCACTACTAATCCAATTCCGGAGATCCCAAGACGTCGAGAGAGTTCTCCATCTCTTTCTGTCCTATTGGTCCCTCATCCGGGTAAGACCAGAAAGAGATAACTGGGGATCGGTGAGGTTGAGAGGTGGATAGAAGTCACACCGAAGTTACATTTACATATATACATATAAATTTATAGGATATTCGATGTAATGATTATTTTTGTTCTTCATTTGTCAATTCAAAATTAATTCGACTGTAATAAAATCATTTCAATTAACAACTTGTAACGCGCTTAGAAAATTTCGTATTTTCGTAGTTAATGGATATAATTTACATCCGAAATGTCGGAAATACCTCCGAGCATCGAGACATCGTTATTAATTTTAATTTTTTTTCGGGATAAAAATGAAAAAAATGATTTTATTGAAAGAAAAAAATGGGATTCTTGCCACTGGAGTTCGCGCAGCTTCGTACGAACGAGCCCATGGATATACGAGGACATTACTACGACTACTGGTAAAATAGTAGGAGGCAGAGACCGAGGGGGAAAGAGAGTACACGGGAGCTGAACCAGCAGAGAGGACGCCAAGGTATAATATCGCCTATGCAAATAGCCTTTGGACTTGAACCGGTTGGATATACTTTAGGACTCTCCTCTCTTGGTTTCTGTCTCTCGCTCTTTATACTTCGTCAAAGTTAGCCCTCTGGAATTTCGGGGATGCTGTACGCATCTCCAACCTTACTTGGCTGTACGAACTGTCATGAATACATTGGAACGTGGATGGATGCCCTTTCAATACGAATAAAAATCGATTCTGTTTTCCGAGACAAGTTTCTCTTCAGATGCTTATACGATTGTTGAAAATAAGAATTTTTCTATCATTTGTATTTAAGGTACTAGCCCTTTGTGACGGTTTCAAAAAATCGATTTTTTTTACATATTTTCGAAACAAAATGGGTTGAAAATATTTTGTAACAATTTCAGATCGAATTATCGAATATTAACAAAGTTATGGTACTAAACGGAAAGCGCGTCAGATTAGTGCGCGTTTGTTGTAAAATCTTCAAACACGTTTTTCTCGAAGCTACATTTTTTTTTAGTGGCGGCTGGGGTGTACGAGCCGGAAATATGTTATTCATCCGATTGGCCTCAAATTTTGACTCAACGTACTACACGCATAACTCTCTTACCCGAACTAGGATTTTTTAAATATTTAAATAATTTTTTTTTTTTTTTTTAAACAATTTACGACAACGAAAAAAGACGATTTTCTTTTCAAAGTCCACCATTTTGTTAATTATGCATAAAAATAAAAGATCCTAGTTCAGGTAATGGGGGCAAGACTACTTAACAATAATCGTTTCGAATTTTTTTATTCAGATCACTACAACAGCCTCTAGACGTACCCTGCCACCCTTGTTTTTTTTTTCTGTAAAGCTCCACTTTGACGTTATAAATCAATGACTAATTATTGTTAAATTGAATGCAATCGTGTTGCATTTTTTTATTACAAAAAAAAATTCATAAAAATTCTTTAAAAAAACGTGCTTTACTCACGGGTAGTACCTTAAAAAACAGCGGGAATTGTCGAACGGAAAATCTTTTTGAGAAATTTTATAACGTTGATAAATGTAGCTCAAGATTATCGTTCATGTTTCCTCTTAAAATCATTTTCATCAACGTTTTTCGTTACTAAATATATCGTGAGTATTGAATAATTCGATCAGCAACGAATATTCGCTGTGCGAAGTCGATCAATAAACAGTATTTCATGTGGCGGCGAAGTTTGTCGTATATGAAACAGAGAATAAAAACGGTTTGAAACAAAAATTCATTATCGATCACTCGCTTTAAATAATTTTCAACCGATTTTCTAATCCAATTTGACAGCAAAAATTATTCCAATATATCCGATGTGTGTTGTTAAAAAAAGAATTTCAATTATACACGATTTTGATACGAAAATAATGAAAATCGACTGAATAATAGTTCAAGAACATTGATCGAATACGAAATTGATTATTTTCGTGTTTTTATCATTACGAAATCATTTGAAATAAATTTTCATCTGGTCCTTTATCGATTTATTCGAATTATTATGCTCCTGCGGTGAGCGGACAATCGTTGAATTTGTACGCGATGATCTGTGAAATAATCCACTTTGTCGAAAATTAATGTTTATCTCACTTCTTATATGAAATCCGGTTTTTTTTCTCGCAACGACGACGACGATGACGACGTCGACATGAAAGGTAAAATGGGAGGGAGAAAAAAAAAGGTACACATAATTTGTTGCGATAACAGAGTGGAGGGTGGTCGGGCCTCCGGCTCTTACTTTCTCGCGACGCGCGCGTGAAAAGTACATCAGTGAAACGAGAACGAAACACACCGTTGTGTATATATCTTTTCTCTGCTTTTCTCCCTCTCGAGCTATCAGACTTTCACTCCCTCTTTTCCTCCCTCAGAGGTATTACTCAAGACTGCGTTTGCTCCGACGAGTCTTCTGTCTGTCCCTCTTCATCCCTCCCCCCCCCCATTTCTCTCTCTGTCTCTTGCTCTTTCACCACTGAAAGAGAACTTTCCGCGAGTATCTATGGCCACGCGGTATATACGAAGGTTGCCTAATTTTATGGCTCGTTATTTTGGCCTCTGTTGAACCCGCTGTTTGTTCATTCGCGAGGGGCTACTTTTCGGCAAGTTAGAAAATGTAGGGTCTAACGAAAGACCATCTCCGAAGAAACAAAAAAGCGTATTTATTCCGGATATAAATATTTCCAACTGCCTTTTCTCGATCGATCGTTTCGTCATCGATATTCGAACGATGACGATTCGAGTCTGATAATTCCTCGTTCCTTGACGTGAACTCTGAAGGAAAAATATTTATATTTTGCATACAGATCCACAACGTGGATGTAGAAAAAAAAATGCCGCGTTAGTTTGCGATCCGATAAAGGGGAGGCAGAGGTACATAGAGCTCCGGACGAGGGAAACGAGTCTCGTGAACAAACCAAGAGGGAAACTTGGAACGAAAAACAGGAATAGAAAAAGAAAGAGAAGGGTGAGAGTTAAGGGTGGAAGTCGTGGCAACGAGGGTAGAAGGGGATGCCTGGGGTTAGCTGAGCAAGAGAGAGAGAGAAAGAGAGAGAGACGAGGGTAGGACGTTTGAGGTCAGTTCGGGGCGGTTTTTTCGACCCCTGGTTTGCTCGTACTACAGTCCCATGCTACTGAGTGAGAACGACTCGCTCAATACCGTAGTCTACCCCATCGACTGACCAATGGTCGGCCTGCACTCCCCACCACGTTCGACCGCTGACCAGCCCGGCGATTGGTGGAAAATCTCCCTAGGGGTTAAGCACACACACACACACACCCTCGCACACATACAAACTCTCCCTCACACAATCCAACAGAACGACGTGAATCCAGAATATATTCTCTGTGTACTACCCTTTCTTCATCCCCCTTTCATCCCTTCGCCCTGTTTCGATCGAGGATCCTCGTCTCTTCTCCCAACAACGATCTCTTCTCTTCGAGCCAACTAGCCATAGAACGAGAAATATTATGCAACGGGTGGGATACTATAATCCTTTCACATTTCCAGCATTCTCTGAAAAAAAAAAAAAACATTCGAATTGATTACGTCAAAAAAATCGAGTAATTCATCCATTTTTTTTTAGTAAACGTTTTTACTCGAAGAAATCTCATTTTCTTTATACTTTATATTCGCAGGATAAGGCTCGAAAAATTAAGAAATTTTTTTTCCAACTACATTTTGTTCAACTAAAAATAATGAATTCGTGTGGCAGAAATGCTCTCTGATCGTACATTTTGATAAAAAATATGAAAATCAACGTCATTAATTTTATAATATTCAACCAAGTATCGCTCGTTCCCAACGACGCTTCGTCACAACAAAATATTTCTTTATTCCGTTGAATAAATATTTGAAAGTTTCTTGCCATAGATGAATAAATAAAAATACTGATGATTGACCAAGAAAAATTCTGTAAGAAAGTATAAATATTTGATTATTCCCGCAAGAGCTTGTTTATATTTGCGTTACTATGGGTATAAGGGCGAAGATCGAATGATTGAAAGGCAAAATAAATGTTTAATGTGTCATCGATACGGTTGCTGAAGGAACAGATTTAATAACGAGACACCCAGTATCCATGAAGGAGTCTCGCGTGAGCGCGGGTTTGCTCAAGATGATATCGGCATATCCTTCTTACTGCCATCATCCCTACGATAACAGCCCGACACTAAGACATCCAGAAATCACATATATGTATATACAGACGTCGATGTTCAAGAACTGGGATGGCCAAGCTTTCGTTAGATTTGCACAGTTTCCGTCCTTCTCCTTTGCCGCTTCGAATAAACCAGATGGGAACTTGAAACTCTGCCAAAATTCGGATCGCCAAAAGCTCTCCGACCTCCTGGCCAACCAAAATGTATCAGAGAACTATAAGAACAAGAAAGGGGCAGAGGGAGAGAGAGAGAGAGAGAGAGAAAGTACCACGTAACGCGATGGACTTAAAGACACACCTTTAAAGTTTCGGAAACTCGATCGGTATCTATCCGCATGAATATATATATATATATATAAGAAGATATCTGGCAAAACCAGAAGCAAGACTGCAGCTTCGGTATCGCCACAAGGACGAGAAATTGTGAGAACAAACCCCTGAACCATCCCTTCCTCCCCCCTCTCTCTCTCTTTCTCTCTTCGCGAAGCATGAAAATCCATAGCTGACTTCCAGATCGAAGTTTACCACTAATTGAGATTGACTTTGTCTCTCTTCGACGTGGCATTCGAATTATATTGGAGAAACGATGATGCATTTTCTCGCCCTTCTTGCACTTTTTCTCTTTACGTATTTCATATCATTATGATTTGTAGATCGAGAAAAAAATATTCGACAAAAATGTAATTGATTAATCAGCTCGAAGTCGAGGAAACTGAATAAAAATGCAAAGCTTGAATGATATGCTCAAGAAAAAATCGTACGTGTATAGGTTATTTCTTATTTTCGAGCGTAAAGAATTCGTTGAGCCGGGGATAGAGTATCGCGCGGCGGGCTTCTTTTTTGCGAGGAAAGCTCCAAGGGGGATGGGAATGTCGTGGCAGAGTGGGGAGGCATTGGGAGCTAGGATCAAAGGAAGAATTATCAGGGTCCGGAGAAGAGAGAGCTCATCGCGTGGTCCGGGATTTTGGTCCCGCAGGAGACTTACCACATGTAAATAAGGACAGAGCCTTTCCGATGGTCTATATATATAGTTGCAGGATCGTACTACCTACCTATAGAATCCTGTGTATCCCGGTGGCGCATCCGGGGCTCGATTCTGTCCTGCGTAAATAACATTTTTCCGATACCGACAGAATAACTCGTTGGTATCCACTATTTTCCTTTATACGGGGCCAAACACATGTACATAAATATATATATACGTTTTTACGAATATAGATAAGGATAAGCGTATGTAGAATATCGCGGTGAAAAAAATGGTGGCGCCGAGTCGAGCTCTTTCGCGCTTTTGAGTCTCGAAACCTCCGCATCGGGTCTTAATAATTTCACGTGCATGAGGTATTCATCTACGAGAGAAAGGAAAAAAGTATCGTCGATTTCAACCATTTCTTCGTATGTTGAAAAACAACAAAAATATAAAAATAAAAAGAAAAACAAAAAAAAAAAATTACAAATTCCGGCTACGATAAGAGTTCGAAGTATTTTTCGAGCGAGAATTTCAGGGAGATGAAGATCGTCGCGTTGATGCGGAGTATGCGGTATGAAGAAAAAAAAAAAAAATGATAAAAATGGATACGAGAGAAGTATGATATTTTTTGTTTCCAATATGGTAGCATCCGAAAACAGAACCCTCGTTGTCCATCGTTTAATATTATCCCTACGGTGTATCCCCAGGGAGAATTCGGGAGAAAAGTTATTTTTGTTTCTCTCTCTTCCCTTATTCCTTTTTTTTTTCAAGCTCTTTCTTCGGCCTTTCTGCATCGCGTTGTTTCTCTTCCTTTCTTTCTGCTCTTTTCATCCTTATTCAACCAACGTACTCGCGTTGCACTGCGCCAGGGAAAGCTTATCCTTTCCTTTCTCTTTCTCTTCTTCTGCCTTTTTATCTCAGTCTTCTCTCTCTCGCTCTTTGTTTCTCTGACTCTCTTCCAGAGCGTGTACTACCTTCGAAAATGTATGCAAAAGACCAGGGCACAGCGAACATCCGAGTACAATCCCGCTAAGAGAGAATCAACCCTTTTATTTTTTTTTAACACTCGATTCGATAACGGCATTTATACTTTATTTGGCAATTTTACGACCCTCAAAAATCCCTTTCACACTTTCAGCCAATCGGAGAATATAAAGCGACGCGTAATTGTTGATTGTTCGAAGCTCAAATAAACACACGAGACTTTCGTTTCATTATCCTTTGCTCAAATTTTATCGCCTATTTTTCAACCCCTCAAGAATTCACCCTCATGCTTAGTCGCAATCTGCAAAAAGCGTCCAAACAACAACTTCACGACGTCGGAAAAATAAATAACGAATTAAAAAAACGAATAATAAGTAACGAATAAAAAAAAGAAATGTTCACATTTTTCAAAATTTTGTTTTTTGCTCCAAAATTTTTACTTCTCTAAAAAGTGATATTGATTTACGCAGCTTGAAAGGAAACAGCGTTGGTTCAGTTCCAAAAAGTGAGCAATTATTTGTGAAATATTTGAACAAATTGAAATATTTTCTTGGCATTACCTTTTCGCGAGACTGTACCGAGGAAAGTCCGGCGGCCGGCGTAGTTACCATCGATTCGTGGTCGCAACTGTTTCCCCGTTTAAAAAAAAAAAAGAAAGAAAAAAAAAGAACGCCCCGAGTCCACCCCCGATGCTTCCTTACTCGCCTCGCTGTTTCCTTCGCCAAGAGACATCTCTCTCGACATATATTTCTGTTTGTCCGACGCGTATAACCGTTCTGTATGTCAGGGAGAAGCAGCGAGGGGGTGGAATATTCGCCCTCTGTTCAACATTACACGTATATATATCGCACTCGTATGTACATGTGTACAGATATCTTTTTCTCGTATTCTGAAACTTGTCCGCGACCCCGAAGAGAGCACGACCAACATGAGGACAACGATATCCTGATACATCGATAACGTAGCACATTATTGGAGCTACTGCAGCATTTTATCTGTTATGCCAATAATAAAACTTTTACAAACTTTATTTCGCTCTCGTATTTACGTCCAACGAAGAAAAAAAAAGCTAAAATAAACAAATGACGTTGATTCTAATTGTCGTTTGAACGAAATGTACGAATTCCCGATTCTGTGAACGTTAATTGGAACCTTATAATTGATTAATCAATTTATTTATTGATATTGATGATCTCCGGATGATTTGGTGGGAATAAGAAACTTTTGGATGATTTAGATTTTAGATGAATGACATTTAATTTGACGATTCTTTACTTTTTTTCGATGGTAAACGAAGTTGAACTTTTCAGGGCTTGGTAAGGACTCGGGAACTGTTTTTTTTTTTTTTATTTTATTTTTTTTATTTTGTGAATAGATTTTACAAGTTGTGGGCGTTTAATTGGACAACGAAAATCGTGATAATTTGTCTTTTTCAAGACACACGTTTGAGAAATATTCGAAATGGCACGGTATAATATTTATTACTTTGTTCGTCTCTGTTTTCCTGTCCCGTTTTGAGAGTCTTCATATTTTTTTTTTGTTTTGCTTTATTCGTCGTATATATTAGCAAAGAATGAAAAGAATGCGTATACGCGAGGCAAAGCACGCACCAGGAAAGAGGGAAAAGAGAGCGGGTTTGAGGTCGAGGGGAAAATAGCGAGCGACGGATTGAGCAAGAATGGGGCGGAAGCGGAAAAAAGACAGAGACGAAAATTTTATTGGCTCTGACTTGGCGCCCTCCCGAGCGTTTTCTCTCGTTTGCCTCCCAGATTTTCATATGTTTTCATCCACTCGGAAAATTAGAATATCCACGCACTATCGCCGTTTCTCCGTTACACTGGAATAAAATATACTCCTCTCTGAATTCATCTTCTTTTTTTTTTTCTCCTTATTTTCAAGTGGTTTCAAATATATCATCGCGAGTTTCTTGATCGAAAGATTTTTCTAATTCGATCATTTGTGCCGGATAAAAGTATGAGTAGTACGAGTAAAGGGATGCTTTTATGGTTGAAACGAATTTCTTTTATTTTCAAAAGATCTCTCATCTGTTTTGATATTTATATACGTTTATGAAAAAAAGAAAAAAAGAAAACGTTCCTTTGTTCTCGTGGTCATCAGGTTGTTTGGTTTGGAGTTGGTGAATGAAAAATCGTTTTTAGTCGCAGGAGGGTTGGTAACCGATGGCTACGACACGACCAATGCTAGGAAAGAGCGAAGAAATGACATAAAAAAAAAAAAAAGGAAATACGAATGAAAAAAGACATCATCGAAGCACGTGGACAAGGAAGGAAGAGAGGGAATGGCTGGCGTCATCTTGGAATAAGAAATCGTACATTTATACGAGGGGCCAGCGTGGGCATTATCTCTTTTAGGGGTTGCTATACTTGTGTTCCTTTGGCAAGTATACTTGGCCACAGAAACAGGCGTTTCTTAGGGTCACGAAACTCCAGAGGACACGCACATAAAAAACATATTTCGAGCTTCTTGCAAGAGAGAAAAAAAGCGAAAAGAAAAAAGAAACGAATATGGGAGAGAGGACAGCAGTTTTCGTTCTGGACCGTAGCTATAATATATCAAAGGGGATCGATATGTAAAGCACGAGAGAAGGAAAAGTATCTTTTTGGCTTCTCGGCGATGCAGTACGTGCTCAACTTTTGATCCTTTACCAAGGAATCCATGCAGAGTTTTTACATTTCAAGCACGAAGAAAGTATTTTAATGAAATAAACGTTTATTTTCTGTTTTTTTTTTTAACGAATTTCATTTCATCGTTTCAAGATAATTGGATCGAAATCATTGGTTAAGAGAGACCGAACTCATTCGAGTCGAATATCGTCCTTTTTTTTCTGTCGCTAAGAAAAATTTGTTCGATTTTATGAAATCTTGACGCGGCTAAAATCGATTAATCGACACTCACTTCATTTCTTCTCGATTTACCGAAAATTTAATGATCATTCAAACACTTTGAGGTTTTATTTAGACCGAGAGAACTTGGTGGCAAAATTTTTAAGTTAGAAATGATGAGAGAAGATTTTTTACTGACGCTTACCCGATGAGGTGCGCCGTGCGAAGTCTGGCCCAGAACTGGGGCCCCGATGGTGTCGAGGTTCCAAAGGGGTAACATTTCAGGGCTACCATATCGACACCAGGTAGAAAACGAAACGTCATCCCCACCCTATAAGTTGTATATACTCGTCGAAAAAACGAATTCTCCGCCTTCGGAGGAAATTGACGAGAGTCGATCTCCTCCAAACCGATATGCCTGAGAATTTTCGTCCTGTCGGGTCATTGGGCATAGGTCAGGCAGAAGTCGATCCGGGAGAGTAGGGAGTTCGGGGCTAAAATGAGGGAGAGAAAGCGAGAGAGAGAGGGAGGGCTGCGAGAGGACACAACTTTTGGATATTCGATAAAAATTGAGTGGAGGGTCTCAAAAAATTTTCTCGACTCCGCGAGAGATACGAAAACCCAAATCTCGTGTAGCGAGGGAAGACCCTTCACTCGCCTTTTCCCTTTTCCTCTCCGTTCCATTTTCACTTGACTTCCTTGTTCCACGCGCCAGTTCGTATATGCCTAGATAAATCTGCGAGAGTCGCGCATCACGGATATGTATGGATCGACTTCAAATCGGCTCAGTCATTCTGGACCTGTGTCTGACGATAAAAATAAATAGTGTTAAATATATGAAACACATATATAAATACCCGATGAACTCGATAAATCTTCGAGGATTCGGAACAATCGATCTTCTTTCATTGTCAAAATTTTGATATTATCAGCAGATTCCGGACGTTTTTTATTCGAAAATTTATAATTTTTCAACGTTCTGTTTAGTTTATCGAAATAATCAACGATTATGGGAGCTTCAAATTAGTTCAAACTTTGATCTTTAATGACACTTTTTTAATATCGTTCGATTGAGATGCGTATTGGTCAGAGCGAAACAATTTTCTTGCGATTAACAAGCGTTGCGTGTATCAATACTGTGCGGGGACTTTTGCTTTTGTTTAATAGCAAAATATTGATCGTTTTCGGAGGGCTGACGGTGAGTCGAAGAGGGCTTTTTTGTATGAGGAAAAGGAACAAAGAGAGTTAAGAGCCTCTGAGGAGAGATCATGGCGAAAGTCTCCTATGTCTTCGGAGATGTAGTGGGAAAAAGAAGGAAAGAGCCGGAGAGAAAGATAGAGAGAAAGGAAGAACGAGAGACAACATAAGTCTGCGAATTATCTGTTCGCCATCGAACGACGAAAAGCAGGTTGGCAGGAGGAACGAAGGGAGGAAATGGAGTATAGAAAAAAGCGATGAAAATGAAAGAAACGTTGATAATGCGAAAGATGATCATAAGATTGGTGGGAGAAGCCCGATACCGGCGAAGAACGCAGTTTCAAAGGGAAAGAATGAAGAAAAAACGAAGAAAAGAGAGAGAGAGAGAGAAAGGACGTTGGGATAACTTTGTAAAGGGAACGAGAAAAAATCCTTTTGCAACGTCCAAGAGATATTTTTCAAAGTACCGAGAGAGTTTCGCCGGTGTGTGTTATCCGGAACTGGGAGAGCTTAAAGCTCGAGAAAATCCGTGCCATGCATGATATAACCAAGAACCGCGAAAGATTTGTCCGTCTATCGCGTATATATACACGCTTTTCCTTCGACAAGGATGAGCGAGATCTCTGCTCTTACATATATATGTGGATATCCACGTCATGAGATCTATATCTCAAAGAAAAATTGGCGATGATGGAGCTTACAGTCAGCGAGCGCCCGCTCGAAATTTTCCACGTACGTGTAAAACGAGTGCTTATAATTATTTTTATATATTTCTCCAGGATAATACTGTATTTCGAAAAAAATATTGTAAGATTCGAAAAAGATTTATCATTTTTTACAGCTTCCAGCTTTTCATTTGTACTTCGTTATGTTACGAGACTTCGATGAGCTGTTAACAAATTTCAAGTGTTTTTTTTCGTAGTTATTTTACTCCATCGATGAAGAATATCGGACTCCATTTTACCCTCTGGAGCTTTTAGCTAAAAAATAAAAAGGACGAATGGAGTAAAAAAATTGTGCAATAGATATGCAGCGCGGACGTTCTCGCTATTTTTGTATTTGTTTGAAATTTTAATGCGGACATATCCCCTCCTTGGGGAATGCTGGAAAGAAGAAAAAAAAAAAAAAAAACGGGGATAAAAACGTGGAGAAGGGCCCGGACGTAAAGCGTGCAGCCATTACGTTCGATTTCGAAATAAATTGCAAGCCATAAACAGGGTGGTCCATAAGAATACATACGACCTTATCCAGGCGTCTTATCCAGGGCTACTTTACTCCAGGCTTACCAATACCACTGTACTGCATCGTGTACTCTCGAGCTTTATAAAAGTACGAGTTTTCCATTTCTCTCTCTCTCTCTCTCTCTCTCTCTCTCTCTCTTTACTTCTTTTTTCCTCTCCCGGAAGCGGAAAAGAGGGCTGGGAAAAATCATGACGAGCACGGAGGCTCTCGTTTAGTTATCGATCCCTTTTTTCCACCTTTCTGTCGCGCCCATGCCCTTTTCTCTCCAACTACGACTTTATTCTCATAAAAAATAACTTATAACCGCATTTTTTTAAGGCCGGATTACCGCTCGTAAGTCAGCGAACGTTCCTCACAGCCGGTTTACCTGCAAATATATCACGATTCAATTAACATTTAAAATTATTGTTCAGTTTAAAAAGGTTTGAAGAAAAACTACCGATAACTATTCCGATAACGAGGTATCGATAATTCCAAAAAATAAATAGTCGAATTTTTTTATTTTCTGTTTGGTTTCAATATTTCAACATTTCAAGACAAAAGATCTTTTCTTTTTTTTTTATAAAATAATGGAAGCTTTGATCGATCGAATAATATTCCATCGGTGTCGAAGGAATCGACGCGTTATTGGTCAGTAATTTTCTGGCGCAAAGATGTTTTAAAAATTTCGTGAATTAAAATTGTTCAATGTTTTGTGAATCATCGAATCTCTCGCTCTCTCTCACACAAACTTTCTGCGGCCAGTAGATTTGAATATTTGTGCAGAGCCGAGTGGGTGAAACGCAAAGCCAACGTGGGAGAGGGATGTAAAAGGGAGCGGTGATTCTCTCCACGAGAAGCGACGACACAGGGGGAAGGTTTTTTTTTTTAAAATGGCCGCTGCCACACGTAGATAAGAAGTCTAAGGGGCACAACCACGTGATGTCCTGTCCACGAAGGGCTCTTAGCTCTTCTCGTGGTGCGGTCTCTCACAACGAATGGCCCGTCAGAACTCTCGTAAATCAAGCTCCAAAGAGGACACTCGTTTTTCACCGTCCCTTCGTGATGTTTCTCTCCTGTACCTCGCTCTCCCCGGCCTCCTCTCTTTCCCTCATTTCTTTCGGCTGGATTCACCCGAATAAAACAACTCGAAGATCAACAATCAAGGGTTAGAAAAATAATTGTAGATAAACAGTTCGGTTTCGTGAACGAGTCAAATAATTTCACTCTTTTCTTACAGCGGAGAACGAATTTCGTGAATTTTTGAATTCATTTTTACCGCCAGAATTGTCTCATCGTATCCCCGTTTATTTTCGTCGTTCATTGAAGAATTTTTTGCTTTCTTATCGTCTCGATATTTCCGGATGAATATATCGATCGCGCAATTAATTCTCATTTATCGCACAGTTTGAACAATTGTATGGAATTGTAATTGCAGCTTCGAAAGTGTTTCCGAAGATGTTCTCTACAGATTCGAAACTGCTGAAAATTTCAAGTCGAAGATAAATAATCGAATGACTGCATTTAAGGGATGAAAATCGACGAGAAAGAATTTGCGTTAAGGGCTTGAAGTGTTCGTAAAACGATCGAAACTCCGTTTCCTCATGTTCCAACGGGAGACTCCGTTAAAGGGTTGTTTCATCCCTGCGATCGTAGCCAACGTTTCGTACACTGTTGTTGCGAAGAGCTAGAGTTACAAAAATCAGGTATACGATGGTAGCTCTAAATAAATCGATGCTCGTCGTGTCAAAGGGCGCAAGTGATGCGAGTAAGTGTCGAAAACGGTGAGTTTTTTTGTTTTCTAGTCCCCGATCTACGTCCGTACGATATTCGTAAAGCGTTTGGGAAAAAGAGTTTGTGAGAGTAGAAAGAAAGGGTTAGTTTCAGGCAAAAAGGGCGACGGAACCGTTACGCAAAACTCTTTTTTTCCCTCTCTCTCTCTCTCGCTCACGGTCTTTCTACGGAAAATTTTAAATATTTGAATTAACCCCTGTTCCGATGAGTCGAGCCGCTAAATCTCGAGACCCTTTTCGAGACTACCTGAAACAGCCCGTGCCCATTATTTTTCATCGAACCTTTTTTGCATCTGCGCATACGTTTTTGCCTCCATACATCCTCGATATAATGTTTCCCCCGGCGTCAAATAAAGCCTCCCTCTCTCTCTCACTCTCTCCATGTTAAATTATGTTAATGGATTATCCTTTGGCCAACGGGAAAAAGGGATCCAGGTATCAGAGAAAGGACGAACGGAGAGATGAAAACGAGAGTATATGTGCGCGGTGTACCTTCGATATATACGTCGAGAGAAGGATGAGAAAGGGCGAAACATGCGCCAAGGGTCCTTCGCTCATTTTTTTTTATTCCGTCCCTTTGAATTTTCCTCACGGAAGTAGGTCTGCGTTACGCATATGTAAAAATGCCACTTTTTTTTTTACCTGACTATACATATATACGTATGTTCCAATAACGTGACCGTGCGCCAACGAAATGTATCCACGTGCCCTTATTTTATAGGTATGTCGATTTCTGTACCGTAAAAAAACGACGACCTCGCGAGTCACATTTTTCCGCGGGCTAAAGGCGCTGAGAATCGTTCTTTGCTTTTTCACTGTCGATGGATATACAAATTTTTTTCATATTTATGTCACATGTTGATAACGTTATTTACATTTTTATGCAAAACTTTTGATTCCGCAGTCTTCAAGTGTATTAGAAAATGTATCGATCGTTATGAGCCTATCCGCACGTATACAGTTGTTATATATACATACGTTTATATATATAGTTGCACATGAGGGATGCGCCGCATCGAGAACGACAGATGGGGTTAAAAAAATTGTGAAAAGGATTAGGGATGCGGTGTATTCGATCGAAGAGCCAAGAGTGTGAGAGAGAGAGAGAGAGAGCGAGAGAAAGCGACAGATTTTACCACTTTCATTTTCGGTTACCCGCGGCTTTTTTTGTCTCGCGCCTTGTGCGACGCGACTCGACGCTCAGATATTCAGTATATCGAGCAATTCCACACACCCTTGAGGATAAGCCACAGCCCAAAGGCCGCCAGGCTCTTTATTTTCTTTGGAAATTCTTTGAATACGATTTTTTTTTCTTTTTTTTTTCAACCCCCGGGATTAGAAATCCAGCATTGGCGAGGATGTATCGCTGATTTTTCGAAGGGCCATGATTTTTGCGGTGTGCGCCATCGATTTTGGCGAATTCGGGAAGAATTTGAGAGAAAATATAAAATTTTCAAAAATTCTGCTTCTCAGTACGGTCGGGAGAAGATTCTAGAATATGTAACGTTCGCGATGCAAAATTTCTGGCATTTTTCATCAAATAATCTTTATCGCGCGGAGGTCAAAATTTTTTTTGATCGAATGATCATCGATCTGTAGATTCACGAGTTTTCGTCAACGAGGCATTGCCCATAGACACATCTGATTCGGTAGTCTTTTCGTAACTCATGAGAAAATATTTGTAGCAGCTGAAAAATAAACTATAAGGGTCGAAATGGTTCGATGCTCATTTGAGAGAAAACGACGATAACATCTTTCCTCCTCGATTCGTTTATTTTAATCGTATTTTGGGGATATGTCAGAAGTTGCGGCGATTGAAGTAGGAGATCGCCCAATTCGCGGTTGAGATCTCGTTCGAAGTGGTTCTTCGCCAACGATCGACCCTTCAACCCTTGTATTATTCGCGACCGTGAGGGCTCATGGAAGGCGTTGGACCGAGGCACTCCTCTCGTTCTCATTCTCTCTCTCTCACACACACACACTTTCTTTTTCTCTATTCTCCACTTTTTTTCTCTTTCGCTCTTACTTTTGGAGAACTCTCTTGGCGCGACTGGCTTATTTCACTTTTCCGTTATCGCGAGCGCCCCAGGGCCCGTACGAAAAAGATTCCGATCGGTTACGAGGATTCTTCGTTCATACACACAACCAAATATACGAATACGTGCCTGAGATGTGTAAGGGCGCAGCTCCGCGAAACTTTGCCTTCGAAAATCCCATCAGTTATGACCTTTTATTCTCCATCAAATCGAAATCTATATGCATGTAAGAGATTTTTGCTTTTGGCGTACCCGCGTGCTCAGATCTATGCGGATAATTCACGAACGCGTTCGTCCGGATTCAAGGGCTCTCAGAGATCCGCGCTCGCTGATAAGGTATTCAAAGCGTTTCGGGCATTCTGAGGGTACAAAGCTCGGCTTTGCCTTTCCTTTTTTCATCACACTCTTCCACTTTCCTCTTTCTCGCTCTCTCTTTTCTCTGTCACTCGATCTCGCCTTTTTCAGCGACTCTTATAAGCCAATAAATCACTAAAGCTCGTGGCTCAACAACCAAATTACTTAATCACAACCATCTGGATCAACGCGTTGAAAAAAAAAAAAAAAAAAAAAAAACATTAGTTAGGTAAAACCCCACAAGTTTTTCACGTTCTTCACTGCAAACTCTTCGGCATCATACCTGTTCTATGTTACAAACAATCGAAACCCTTTTCCCCCACCCCACCACCCCTCCCATGGAGGGGAGAGGTCGTAATCTCTACATTTACCGAGACTTGTGCTAATTAAGAAAATTTTGAGGTTGACCTGTCATAGCAGTTAGTCAAGAGACAGCCTGTTATTTTGAAATCTTTGAATGGACCATAAATCATTGATTCAAATATAATTTTAATAGAATTACGAATTTCGACGATTATTCAAGTGTGTTTTAATATCAATGTGATTTGACTGACTTGTCTAATCGATCATAATACTAAATTTCACCGGGATTTTATTTCTCAGATATATTTCACGGGCATGTTTTTTCTTGCATCTTACTTTGAGGATAAGATTCTTTAGTTTCATTATTTAATGGGCAATTTTTCATGAAGGATATATTCGAAGGGGGCCCGTTTTATATTCAAGGTTATATGTAGCGTCGTCGCATCTGCGTAGCCGGAGTGATAGTAGCAGAAGATACCGACGCTCCAAGTAATTACTGAATCGAAGATTTTTCATTACAATTGGTCGATAAATCTGATTTTTATTCGTTCAAAAATTATTCTCATCAATTTTCGAACATTTTAGAACGTTTTTTTGATAATATATCTAATCGCGGAAGCTACATATATCCATGGCTAAGACCTCTGTTGAAGCGGAGTTTTTAAACGTCATGGGTTAAGTGTCTAAATTTTATCTTATTTATTATTCTAATTAGTCGGTGATGTGCTCTCAAAATTTGCAGGCGTTTCCCTGTACGCTTAGACTGTCGAATAAAAAAAAAAAAAATGTCAAATTTGTCTCTAATAATGAGGTTAGCGACAGGGTAAGAGGTTGGTTGATGTTCCGGACTTCGCGTGCACAGTGCACAGGAGCTCGAGATCAACCTGTGCAATGGATCAGCGATCGTCGGATTAAAATGAAAACGGGTGCACGAACCGTGTGTACAAAAAGAAATGAATGAAAAAAAAGTGAGACGAAAAAAAAGCTTAATTCCGCACCGTGTCAAGGGTCAGGGAGAGAATCGGATATCGGCTTATTTTGGCGTCGTTATTTGGTACTTCTTTGTCATAAATTTATCCACGGTTCTACAAAACGCCCCTGTTTTGGTGTCGGTTTTCACGTTTTTTCACCCAAAACCACCCCTGTGTAGGCCCCAGACCCCTGCGCTCATTGTTAGCCCTCTCTCGACTGCTCCACCATGCTTCATACCCTGACGACCACTTTTACACGTTCTCGCTTTCCTGAAAAAAAAAAAAAAAATCTCTGCTAAATCCACCCCTAGCTCGATTGTATTTTATAAGAGCGAGGAGAGGGCGAAAAGGGCACTCCTCGACTTTATCGTCGTCTGTACGACCGTGCTTACGAACAGGTTGGTCACTGCAGGTACTTCGTACCATACAAAAATCGCCTGCCTATCGACATTAATCTCCCCCTCTTCGAACGAAATTCCTACAATACAAAAGAAATAAAATTCATTGGATCAGGTGCAATTGCGTGATAACGAAGTTAAATTGCACATTTTATATAAAATAACTTTTCTTTATTTATACTCGATGATTTTCATGAATGAATCAATAATTAACGTGATTCCAGAGATCAATGTATGAAAGCGTATATAAATGACAGGATCGTTTTTATTTTTGGTATCATCGATACGATATTTATATCGGTTTTCGTATACAATTGATTATCCAGTGTGTGCATTCAGAGAGTTTTTATAACTGATCTTATAAATCTTATAAATCAATATCTTGATAAAAAATTTATCAATTATTCCTCGCTTCCACTCCAGGAAACGTGGCTATAATTTTGATTTCAGAACGTACGAGCGCGATAATTATTCATCTCGTTGAATTTTCTCGGATAATATATTTAAACAATATTCTTCTTGAAACGTTTATGGATAACGAGAACAAAAGTAAAAGCGACCAGATATTTCGAAGAATAAAAAAAGTCTTTTGATTCGTTATCGATGAACAATAATCGAAGTTTTAGATAATTAGCCCAAATTTTGTTATTTTTATTGAGAGTGTATACGTACGGGTCGTCGGCTAATTAGTACTCTCATAAAATGTTCTCTACATTTACGGAGAACTCGCTTTGACACACTGAGGGGTTTTCTACTCGAGATGATGGAGAGTATGAGAGGGTCTATGAAAATAAACGAGAAACCGAACAGGAGCCCTCGTGGCTGAAAGGGTGCGGCGGGGGTGACTGAGCAAAAAATAAGCCACACCAGTTTTTTTTTTTTTTTTACCTCGCTTCCTTCATCGAAAGATCTCCAGCGTGGCACTCGGGAGAGAAAAAAAAATATAATGAAAACACAACACGCATACTTTCTATAATTGAGGGTCGAAAAAAATGTGAAACCCTTAACTTCTGGCACGTTTCTACCATCCTTTCTAATCACGCGTATACGAGAAAAAAAAATCATGCATGAGGCAAGAGACGAGAGAAAAAGCCAGGTGCCGATAGTACGGAATTAGTTGCGCTGCACGTACGGAAAATTGAAAACTGTAAAACGTCATCTGCCTCCAATCCTCCCCAACCCTTTATTCAGCTTGTGCTAGAACCTCACCAATCGAAAAACGTGTTGCCTGCTTGATCAAAAAAACCAGAATCCATATGCCCAAGATTTTTCATTCATGATTACGAATACAAAATACGAGTTTTTCATGAATACTTTGTTTATTCATTTTTTCAACAGATACCAATTGCTCGTATCTATTTCGTAGACTAACTTTCTCACTCGAAACACAAAACTAATCGTTTCTGATTTTTTTTGCAAACGAAATGCGATATTCCAGAATTTCTTCTGGTTCTATTTACTTTATATTTTTTTAGTGTTTGTCCCAAATGATTCATTCAGATTCTAAATATTCATTGACGACCTCAAACATATTCAAATATTTAAAAACTTTCATCCAAAAATCTTAAATCTTAAAAAAAACTAAAAATGTATTTGATCGAGTGAACCGTGGAGAATTCAACTCACAAATAAATGAGCGCTTCACGAGACGTTTCATCGAGGCGATTCATTTTGAAAAATAAGAGTAAAAGTACTTTTGGAAAGGAAATAAAAAAATAAAAATAAAAATAAAAAACAAATGGAGTGTCGCCTGGAAAAAATACTGGAATCATCCTTCGAAGTTGTCTGTACCGAAAATGATGCAATTCCGGATTGCCAATGCACGTGTGAGCATCTCCAGGTAGCAATAGTTCTTCGGAAGAGGCGGCGCATTCGAAGGACACAATTTTTCGCAACAACCCTTTTTGCCGGGTTTGCAATGCACAGATTGTATTACACATTGTGACGGAGGGTAGAAAAAAAGAAAAAGAAAAAGAAAAAAAAAAATACATCGTAGGTAAGCATATGCATTCCAGGTATAATTTTAGCTTCGCACTCACGCAACTGCGATTTTGAATGAATGGACCTGGAAAAAATGGTCTCGTTAGTGAATAGAGAAAGAGAAATATAGAAAGAGAGAAAAGGCTCGATGTAAGGGCAACCCTTTGCTACCTGACCCCCACCAGAGCAGCTTTCTCATCTCAGGTAAGATTTTTCAGAGCCCCTATCACACCTCCTGCGAGGCTCGGAGTGCTCCATGGGACTTGAGGCCCATTAGAGACCTCCAGTCGTTGTTTGATCGCACGATCGTCCAGATCGACAGTATGAAATTAATCGAAAACTCAAATTCCTTAACGAAGACCAAATAATCGAAGTGAATTGAAAATTTTTTTTTTTTGCTGGAAACTGAGAGAAGCTGGAGATGAAAATTCACATTTTGGGGGTGAGTTTTGAATCTGCATATGAAAAGTGTTGATTGTTTTGTTGCTCTGAACTAAATTGGTGCTCGATGGAACAGTCGTTATTGAGATATATATGACGTCATCGTGTCAGAGGAATCGATGACTCGTGCGTGGTGAATACGTGGGAGAGAGAATTTTAAGTGGTGAAGGGATGTGGGAGAAAAAAAGTGGGATAAAAATGTCGATGCAAGAGTCTCAGAGAGCGAGGGTTCGAAGCTGACGAGAGTGTCTCCGAGATATACTATAAATTGGAGTGGATCTCGTGCTTGGTCAGCATCGACGAAAGAGAGAAAAAGGAAGAGCAAAGGCTGCTGGTGAGCAGGGGTAGGTCACCCTACGGTCCAGCAACGGTCCAATGGGGAGGAGCTAAATTTTTTTTTCTCTTTTTTATCGATACAAGCCACTACTGGGGGTGGGTTCGAGGGGGTTGAGGAATAAAATGGCGTCTTCCAACGACGCTTGGACCCCCTGCTGGACTCGTGTATAAAATGCATCGTTCAATTATACACCGAGTATAATACGCAGCTTCCATTTTTTCTCTGAGGGCAACAGCTTGTCCATTACTCAACAATTTTTATTTTTATCTCTATTTTCCACTCTCATTTCTTAGCAAGATTTACGGAGCTTTACGGAATAAAATTTCTGCCTCGGAAATCACGGTGTGATTTTTTTTTTTCTTTCTTACAAGGCTCAGTTCTCGATGACCCAGCGATATTTAGTTCATTCTTTTTTCATTCGAGCACAATTTATTTTAGAAAAAAAGATCGACTCCCTTCGACGAGAAAGGTATTTTCATTCTCGATATCCCTAACACTTCCGGCCATACACTTCCGGTCTCCCTTTTTCGCAGCTTGATTTGATTCTACGGATACACTTCTAACGTACTTTCCACTCGCATTCTCTTATCACATATCGCCATTTCCTTATTCGTTTTATAAGTTAAACCACACCGTTGACTGTCGAATCGATCATATTTTTCGAGGCGATTTGTCTCTCGAAAATTGAAGTACGATCGATAAAACAACTTGAGAATTGAAGATGGTAAGGAAAGTGGATAGGGATGAAAGCAAAAGCTTCTGTCGAAAGTCAAGAGAATACGTTTAATTAAAGGAATGAAAAAATTGGACTGAAATTTTGTTGGATTCATGACAATATTAATTTCAATTTTGAAACAGCGATTCTTCCATTTTTACGAGTTTTAACTGAGACTTCAAGATGATGGAAAAATTGTTCCTAACTCATTTGTTGCACTGAAACTCTCGGTAATTACTGACAATCATTTTTATCATTAAAATCTTTTTTTATATTTTTCATTCGTATCGTTTTACCGAGCAGCATTAAGATCAAAATTGTTTGCTCTCGAAGACCCTCCTGCTTCCGGTGAAGCCTGCAGTGTCCGGTTTTTGACCCGGATGTGGCCCCGAAGATGCACCCCTTTTTCGAAGAAGACACGCTCGTGGCCGACACGAGGAGAACGAGTAATGGAAATTCTAGAAAACGAGTTTTGACGTAAGCCAACCACGTGCCCACACCTCAACCTTCACCTCGAGGTCGATTAATTCCTCCTTCAAATTTTCTACACACACACACACACACCCACACATGCATGGGCGAACACGTAAACTACATCGTATTAATGGATAGAAAAATTGAAAATTCACTTTGTTGAATTTTGGCACGAAAAGGGTTTAAAAAATGAGAAATGTGCACGTTCCACAGGCTTAAAATAGTATTTTTCTATCGGTTTTCTTCTCCGAAAAATGTATTGATTCAGACCACGTCGATACCAACGTTATGAAACAGATAACTTTTGTTCCATTCTTTTCAAGTTAAAATTCGAGATTTCGAGGAAAAAAAAGATTAGATTTCTACAAACGAATGGCCGAAACGCTTGCTACGAGTGCCCGACCAATCCTGGATGTCTGATAAAAATAAATATTCGAGTTATTATTCGTCAATATCGAGTCTCATCAATTTTCCACAGTCGTCGAATTCCCTCTTTCACTCTCTTTCTCCTTTTCTTTTTTTTTTTTTTTCTAACCTTTAAAGTCTGTCAGTGTTTGGGTTATGAAGTATGGAAAACGAGCTTCGGAATAGTCGAGAGTCAAATGATTCCACGTACATTGGAGTCGTTTTTCTCTCACCCTGGATGTCTTTCGACCAGGAATACGATAACGAGAACAACGACGTTATTGTTACGAAGAGTAGTAAGCACGTTGTTATCACGACTCATCGAATTGTACGGGGTAACAGAGACGAGTAAGTGCGAACGTGTATAGTTACTCAATCGAAACGCGCATCGATGCACAATACATGCAGGTGGAGGAATATGCGATGGGGGGTTGAAAAATACGTATAACCAGTATGATAGATAAAAATAAAAACGTTGATAAAATAAGTACGAGAAAGACTTCTTTATGGTTTTCGATTATATTATTTGTGTATGGGTGGACAAGGCAAACTGAAAGGAAGTTGTAGATATCTTGTACCTTCAGAATCCTTGTTATCCTTGTTACCTCGAGCGAGAATCAACTGTACAGGACGAGCCAGACTGAAACATATGTCTATACATTTATCCCTGTATACATATAGAATCTCTTCTTTTGCTGTGGAACGAAGTAGCCCTGAGCACTGTGCTCCAGCTCGTTAAAAGAATTCTCTATATTTTTGTTTATCTCCTTTCCTTGCTGGAATTTGCCTCCTTTTCTGGTTATACGAAAACAAGTAGCGAATTCGAAGGAAATAGTACTGCTCCGTTTTGCAACATGAAAATTGTATTTTCTCTATGAATGATTTGTTGTTCTGCGGAATTATTTTCGTAATAATTTTGTTTTTTTTTTTTATGGGTTTGACAATTTTTCATCGGTTCGAATTCGTATCTTTATGCTTTGAAAATGTATTATTTTGATTCTGAAAACGTGATGAATGAATATTTATTTTCTTTCGAATTTCGGTGCAAGTTTTTCCTCAACAAACGAAAACTTTTTCTACAAAATGCTGAAAATTTTCATCCAGGTATCGTGATAGCGCGCTTAATTCTTTTTCCTCTCTTCCATTTTGCCCTCCTCGAACTCTAGTCTCGAAGAGCTTCGGCGTAGAAAGCTTGCGCTCGCATATGTGCCAGAGGATTTCTCGAACTAGCGTAGAGCAAACCCTCCTAAAGCACAAAACATCACTTAGAGTTTTGGGGGTGGACGAGGAGACCACCTTCACGCACACGAATACACACACACACGGTATCTTCGTCCAAAAAGCACCCCTTGGAGCAAACATGCTAATGGAGCAACTGACGCCTCAGCTTACCTTTTTTTAGTCTTCGACATAAACGCACGAGAGCCTCAACGTGTATGTACTTTTGCATAACTCTCAGAATTTGCTGAAGATGATCGAAGAAATTGCGTCCCTTAAGGGGTTTAAAATGTGTGCGAATCGACAGCTTGGCATATACAATCAAACGTTTTTTTTTTCTCGATAAATATATCTGTCAAACGCCATATGTTTACACGCATCGAGGCTCTTCCAACGAAATCAAAAGTTAGGAATTTTTTATCGCACTCTTATTATTATTATTTTTTTATACCATTTTACAAACACACGTTGCAATTCGCTTCGATTAAATTGGATAATCGTTAAATCGACTTGAAAATTGAGTTCACTATAAAATTCTTGATATTTCGATCCCGCCATTTTTCTATGCGACATCAAATTTCAACCCCCTTCGAATAAAAATCGTGGAACTCGTTACACGGCCATCAGAATACGCTCGAAACGAAACGTTCGACCTTCCCTACACCCATAGACCTTTTCAAACGCCAGAAATTATTGCGAAAAAAGGCGCTCGCTCGGAAATCAAATCGCGAATACAGGAAAGGGTTGAAAGGGCTATTTTTTTTTTTTTCGATGTCTTCCAATAGAAGAGAATGAGCTCAGGTATAGAACTGGATAACCGGAACGAGTGAGAAAGAGCCTAGCCAGTTTTACGCCGCCATATGTGGGCTTTGTTGTCATTCTTTTTTTGTTACAGAAATATGTTTTACAGAACAACAACAAATAACGCGATAAATTTCAATAAAATTACTTTGATTCTTGAATATCGACATTAATCCTGAAAAAAAAACGAAATCTTTATTTCCTGTTTTCTCCAATTGCTTCGAATGTGCCTTCGAGTTGATTGAAAAAAAAAAAAAAAAACACTTTTTCGACAAAATTTTTGTAAGTCGGGAAAAATCGTTGCAAATTAGCATTTGTTCGTGACGAAGAAATACGCACATTCAAAAATGAGTAAGAATTTTGACAGTTTGTTCGATAAATTTTTGTCAACGAAAAAGGTAATAAAATCGAAGAATTATAAATTTGACGTTGGTACAGGGTGAAGATTTTTCCCCCCGCTCTTAGGAATGAAAGAACCGACCTTGCCAATTTCATGTGTACGTCGTAGGATAAGAGTGAAAAAAAAAACGTAAGAAAAAAAGGGAAAGTCGTGACGATATATTTGAATTTAAATTCGAGTTTCGGTATATATATCGAGGGTAAATTTGGTCCCTTGGCGAACCCTTGGGAGCACGACGACTCTTCTGGTCACTTTGGATGCAGTTTGCCGTCGCCTCGTGCCCGTTTCTTGTCGTTCTTCAATTTTTGAACGCGCGAGAGGAATGAGGCAAGGCGATGTGGTACGCTTTTCCCATGGGAGGTTGCCCGACCATTCGCGAAACGACGAGAGGGACGACGATGTTATTCTCCTCTTATATAAAATCCAAATAAACTTATTCGCCATAAAAATATAACGCGACCGGTGGCTTCCTATTTTCGAACATTTAGAAAAACAAACATTCTGTTTTAAGTTTTGAAAAATACTTGCAACCAAATGTTTTCGAATAATTTCAAAAATTTCAAATCCAATTGAAAGTAAATTTTCATTGATAATTTTCTCGATCCTATTATCTTATTCATATGTTTCATTCAATCGTGATATTTGGAGTAGTTGAAGCAGTAAAGTTATGTCGATGCATCTCGATCGATTGTATTGAAAAAAAAAAAAAAAATGTTTTGAATATTCATTCGTTTTATTTCGTACTCTACGATTTGTCATTTTTGTCAGGAATAACTTGATAATTTCGTGGTTCATCATCACGCTCTCTTGGGGGGGTTCTAATCAAATAAAATCAATTTAATGGATAAATAAAAAAAAAAAATCCTCAACAAATTAGATCGATGCACTTTTCCCCGAAAGAGGGAAAAGAAAGGAAAAAAAAAAACCATGCGAAATTGTGTATTAGAGCAATTGAGGAAGCGTCAACGATGTGTTCCGAAGGGGGTAGTCGTGAAAGGATGGCCGAAAGGGGTTGTTCCGCTTCCCGAGTATCCGTACCGACGCTAAATCATTAATTTGGCCACCCTAAATTTCGTTTTTTTTTCTTCTTATTCTTTTCCTCCCCAATATTGTTCCTCTCGCTTGCTCCGTCAGTCCGACACAGGTAGTGAAAAAACCCTTTTTTCAGGCCCAAGTGCGCAGGTATGTGCAACCTTTTTTTTATGTTTATTTCTGGCTCGATCAGGGAGCAGAAAAAAAAAAAACTCTCTGCTACTGTCGAGATCGACGACCCCTTCTCACGGCCGCCAAAGAAAACACTCCGCACTGTCATATCGAAGCACTAATATATTTTTGATCGATACCGAAATATATACACAAGGGAGAATAAAAAAAAAAAAAAAACGAAAAAAAGGTGAGAGGATGAATTGTCGATCGTCACTCTTCGCGAACCCGCTTTCCCACGAGCTCACCGGAGGCTGGATTTATGAAGATGAACAAAAAACAACCGTTGTCCAAACAAACACACCCATATGTGTGTGATGACTTATACCGCTAACCGGGAGCTTTGCCAAAGAACCCTCGACTTATCTCTGTATCAACAATAAATAAATAATTTACCAAAAACGTGGATTAACCGATATTTTAAAGAGTAATTCATCGTTCCATTTACTTCATCAAAACTTCACACTTTTTTTTCGAATAAAAAAAAACAAATAGAAAAAAAAGATCGTTTAACTGAGCTAATCCTATCCAATGAACCAACCGATTTAATAGTTACGACTCAATTGCGTGAAAAATTGGTGAAATTTATTTACGCTCGATCAGTATCTCCACGAATTTATAAATTAAAACGTTTCTTGTTAAATATGAATTTTTCAAGCCCAACTTTATCTCGTGGCACAGGAAAAAGTGCGTTCATTGCTAATTTCGTTCCATTCTTCTGTCTAAAAGTGATTTATAATTCGTGATATTCCTTCAGCAAAAATCCTGATGACGTAATAATTGGTACAGATGGATTCAAGCCAGATCTTGAATTGGAGGTGCTCAAAGGATTGACGAACAATTTCTACGCTCATTTTGCCTCCAATTTTTATTATTTTCCGCACCAAAATAATTGCAAATATATTTTAGATCGTGAAAAAAAAGGTTTCAATTGCATGGAGTGAAGTAAGTGAAATGAAATTCGACCAAATCGATCGTTTCTCAATTGGTATCTCAACATTATGAGTTGGATTCGAAACTGAATTTATCACAAACGGAGCAAGAAAGGGAGAGAGAGAGAGAGAGAGAGAGAGAGAGAGAGAGACAGACGGAAGAGTTAAAGTCGGTCCTTAAATTAGGGGTTGAAAGCATTACAAAGACGTCAAGTACTTTAACCCCTCCCCAATTGCACCAAATTTTCGAGAGATTCACCTCCTCCGTGATAGTATAGGGAGCAACGAATATCTCTGATATGCAAAATCTCGAGGAGGAGTCTTTCGAGGTGTCCTGGGACAAGAGATGGGTCATGGAGATAAAGGCACGTCGAATTACATACGCACAATGGACACCTAATTCGAGGACCTTTATAGCGAAGAGATGCTCACGAATTTATATACATGTATCCTCTCTCTTTCCAAAGAGAAATCGATAGAATAGGTGACATGGAGGAAAGAAAGAATAAGAAGAAATCATCGACGAAATCGGAAAATCGGCTTTGGTCCAGATGAAACGCGAAAACCAAAATCCCCGATGTAATCCTTCCTTTCAGCCGGGGTGTGCGTGTAATTCTTTTTTTTTTCTTTCCCCCTTATTTCATCCTTTCGCGGAGTCCACGCAAGCCGGTGGCGGCGCGCAACCCTTCGTCAATTTTTTTAAGGGTTCAATAATACAAAAATGAAAAGAAAAAAAAAAAAAGAAATCCGCACTCGACTCTCTCGACAATGCATTAAAGAAAGAGTGATCCTGGAGAGAGGCAAAAGATATTACACGTATACGTGAGTGTGCGACGTGTGTATAAAATGGAAAAAGTTGACGCAGAACACGAGAGGGAGGAAAGGCGGTCGGGAGGGGTGTAAAAGCACCCTTCGTGTCACCAATACACACCGATATATCTATACATTTGACAGTGAACTTAGTGAATCCGTCTACTGTCTATTTCTCTCACGAGAGCGCACGTATTGGAAAATAAATAACGATATAAATGACAGTGAGATCCGAAAAACTGTTTTGGGTTTTGTAGCGCGACCGTTCCCTTTATGAACCGTTCCACCCTTCTTCGTGTCACTGTCCTTATACGCCATTTTCTGTTACTCTTTTTTTTTTATTTCTTTTCCTTCCTCCTCACATTTTTATGACTGCAAACGCGCTCTTGTCCCGGAAAACGGTGCGAGTGCGTGGCGCGGCCACCCGGCTAGAAATTCATTGGATATTTATTACCCCCGCTGGTTTTGTATCGGTCGCACGATTACTGTATCGAGTGCTATATTCCTGTTTCTTTTTTTCTCCTTTCCTTTTTTTCAGCCGCGAAGTAATTTTTTCACCCTTAGTCGACTGATAGCTCGTCATCAATCTTGACTTGATCTCAGCTCCGCGAAACCGTTAAATACACTTTTCATTATTTTCTTTTTTCTTTTCTCGTCTATGACAACGCTTTCTCGAAAAGTTTGAGAAATTCTTTTATTTCCGAGTCGCGGAAACGATGATTTTTTTCCTCAGCTCTCGACCTCTCCAGGCTGAGAAAATGCCACAGGCAGGCATAACAGAAAATCAAGTAAAATGAAACATTCGCCTGTGTGTGACTGCGAGACCGGGAGAGAAAGAGGCGGTGGTAGTGGTACGAAAACCTTGCAGGAATTTTAATATTAAAAAACTGTCATTCTGTGTCGATATGAAAATTCCAGAGATATCGAATTCATTTTCTTTTTTTTTCTTGCCTTCTCAGCTCCCCTCACGTCACATCTACTCTATATACACATACTTTCGGTGCTCCTTTTATAACCGTCTTTCGCGTCGTCTTCTTGACACAGTCTTCGACCTTTCACTCTCTCTCTCTCTGTTACAAATAATAATAATTCTGATAACTCAATGACAAAACGTTGAAGGTCGACGAATTTAACTCCTTTTAAGCAGATGTGGGCGAAGAAAGTTCTGACTATATCATCAATGCTGATTAAATAATTGTCCAACTTCATTTTCTCTGTTATTCAGTCTGGTGGTATTTAATATTTTCAATACTGTACCCATAAAAAGACTCGATCTTTCTCGTGAAATTTCAACCTAAAACAACGAAAAGTTTAGGATTCCTATGATCTGAAAACTTTAGAAAATTAGCATTCAAATACCGTTGAATTTTTATTTTGTGAACAAGTTGCACGTTTCGATTGTATTGATGAGAAAAAAAAAACACAAATCTTCGGAATTTTCCCTTTTTCTTTTTGAAGACATTCTCGAGCTTATTTTATGTACATTTAATACTTTAATTATATTACATTCACCTATAGAATCTTGCGATATATACATATATATATATATATTTTTTATTACTTTTCGTGAGGCCAGAGACGAGCAGGTGTAGACACAAGCTTCGGTGATTATTACATTCGTCGTCGTGAGAGTTTACCAAGAACGTTGTTTCGTGAGTAACGGAGAGGAGGTGCTGGTAAAGATCCAGCAAGACGCGAGGGACACCACACCGGAGCGAAAGCTCGTAAACTTAAGCTGCTCGGGCTACGGATATTACGTGCCCGAGTCTCTTCTCTGGCTCGTCAAAGTTAGCCGTTCGTACGTTGGTCCGCAGGAAAGGATAGCACGTGAGGATAAGACGCTCTTCCTTCTCTTGGATGCATTTATATGTATACATCAAGTGCTGGAGGAAGAAAGAGATAGAGAAAGAGAGAGAAAGGGAGATGAAAACATCCCTCGAGGTTGTTGGACACTGTGGCAACTCAGGTGGATTTTCTCGGTAACGTCCATTCCGAATATTGCTTTTCCTTACGGCTTTTTCAGAATGGCCCCAACGTATTAAAAAACGAAGCTTTAGATGAGACCGTAAAATAAAAGCTCAAAGCTTAAACAGCCAAATAATTTGGGTAAGAAAAATCTACAGGATTAAATAGTTGCTATCAAAAAATTCCACCAGAAAAACTTGAATAGAAAAAAAGTAAGAAATATTTCGTCCCATTTTTTACATTTGACGTACAGGTGTTTACACCGGTCCCTTTTGGTACGAAAGTATAAAGAGGAAAATAGAGAAAAACCTCCGGAAATGGAGTGCCCAAGAGAGTACCTTTGACTGCTAGTAGAAAAGGTTTGTACGTTGAAGGTAACGTCCAGAACTATGCTCAGGGGAAGGAATTGACATCATCGGGACTTTCGGTAAGTATATATATCGAACTACACCAGTAAGAAGGCCGAAAAAATTCACCCTCGTTCCGGTAGACCTTCATCCAGCAAGGGCTGTCGAGTCCCTCTGTATCTGTCTTCCTCTTCATCCTTCTTCTCGTCGGTGGGTTGTAAGCCTTTTCCATGGAATTAAAGAATTTTAAAACGTCCCAGAAGCCGGAGGGAAGCTTCCCCGTACACATAGACGCACACCAGCCATCCCCTGACGTTATACGCTTTAATGGTTTGCTCTTCGAAAGCCCACCGGACCGCACTAACGCGTGAATTTATTGGCAATTTTTTTTAAAGGCCTCTAGATTTATTTCCAATTTCGCGAAGCGCCGCACTCTCGTGGATCTGTGCTCAGATGGTGTTCACTAAAAAAAGCCCAAACTCGTAGGCTTCCACTCACGAGTTAATAGACGTTACGCCATTTTCATTTTCACCAGAGGAAACTCGGTCTTTCTCGTCGACGGTGGTGGTCTTGAGAATGGGGTTGGAAACGGGCACGCTGAGAGAGACATGTGTGCATATATATTTGAGAGAGAAATCGTGAAAGCAAGATAATCAGAAAATGGCTGTACTAGAAGACAATTGAATCGATGTGTTAACCTGCGAAAATATTGTGGCAGAGATTGAACAGAGTTTAAGATAGGAGAAAAAGTTGGTAAAAGTTTGAAAGTCGGGCTCCTAGATAGAAATTGTAGTAAAGGTGCTCTCGTTGTTCCGAGTAAAGCTCTGGCGACACACTTTTCGCCACTTAATTCCATCAAGCTTCGTCGTCATCCTCATCTTCGTCTGACTCGACTCTACCTCCGGCCGGGGCGCGACCTTGTCGAATATTTTTGAACTCTTTCCCTCCTCAGCCCCTTTCTCTTTCTTCGTTTCTTTCTTCCTTTTCCACTTTCCCCGTTCTTTCTCGGGTCATAATCCTTGCATCTGAATTACCATCGCGACCCTGAAAATATTCTTGCCTCAACTTTTATTACCGCGTTGCTGAGCAAACCGGTTATGTATAAAAGTCACCGGCTCTGTATTAGTAGTTCTTGTACCAACTCGACAGAGTTCGCTCAGGCTACTGAAGCCTCATAACGTTATTATTAATACCGCGTCGGGAGACAAGTCGAGAGCGAGAGTATAACCTGTGGCTGTACTTGCTCTACGTATATACACCAACATCCCTCCGCCTTTCCCTTTCTCAGTTGTTGCTATACTATTTAACCTCCCTCTCTTTCCCTCTCTCTCTCTCTCTCTTCCCTTACATAGCATGAACTAATTAGCGTTTATGACTGAACGCGTGTCTCTGGAATTTCGATGATTAGCTCCGATTCCGGAGAAACATAATGCAATGGAGGTTTGACAAAGGAAACGTTGAGCAAAAAAGAACGGGTTCCTGAGATCAAAATGAGCAATAAGGAGTATTTCGGTTCCATTGCCATCCGATGTAGCTTGTCATTGCCATTTTCTTATGTTCTTCTAAACGCTTTCGTATCTTATGAATGAATAAAGATGCTCGAAAGTAAATAATTTTTACTGTCTCGATGAGAAGAGAAAAAGTCCTTTTGGACTAGGATTTTGTTTTGATTTTGTTGAATTTAGTTATCGGGTGATGATCAATTGGTGAAAATTTGATTGATCACTTGTAGATTAAAGAGTAGAAATAAAGAGCTTTCAAAAGACATTGAACGAATAACGATGAAATTGTATTATTGATAGCCAGTCGGTCCGGGGATGCTGGAAATTGGAAATACACGATGGTGGAGTAGACGTCGAGAAAGAGCAAAACATGAAGAGAGTATAGAGAGGTCCGAAGGTGCGGGGTTGGTCGAGCACAGTCGGTGGAGTTTGCTCCGAAGTGGGAGGGGGGGGGGTAGCCCTCTAATCGATCGTGGCTGTCCACCCTTATCAGGGGGTTGGGAATACGTGTATATAGTGTATGGCGAAGGCCATGACGGGGAAGTGGAGCACGAGGGGTGAACTGTGTTCCCTCTCTCTCTCTCTAGCTTTCTCTCTTGCTTTCCCTACTTTGCATGGACGGTGGAGAGCTACTCGCCGGGACTCTCGTAGCGTTTGAAACGTCAGTGTAGAAACGGCAGAAGCGATAGCGGGGTAAAACCAACCCCTACCATCACTTCTCCACCTCCGAAGAGCATCCACCCCATCCCATCATGGCAGACCGTTCCGGGGATAGAGAAGGAGCAGAAGTTGTAGTAGAACGTCCCGGTGGACGGGCCACCCCCGAAAACCGACCCTTAAAATAGGGGCAAGACCACGGCCATTGTTGCCAGATGCCCCTAACGCTCTTTCACTCAGGCCAACGAGAGTGAGTGAGAGAGAGAGAAAGAGAGATGAGGAGAGGGAGAACATTTGCATTTTCACGCAGATTCTTTGAAAAATGAATCCGTCCGGCCGTGAACTCGACCCTCTACGAAAATTTGCCCTCTCACACCTTCTACTCGGTGATCCCCTTGCGGAGCTCGCCGACAAAATTGCTTGCGTTTTCTCTAATACCCTTCGCCACAACTGGACCAGATGAAGGGCAAAAAAAAAACGAAGCAACAACGAAGAAAGCTGAAGGATGCATTTGGGCTCTCAATTTACATTCCAATTTTTGTTTTTCATCTCCTCGCTCTGACAAATGGATTGTTAAGTTTTTCTCTTACAGATTTTCTGCTGTAAAAAGTACGAGATTTCTTTGTTCCCTTTTATTCTTTTCCGATGTACTTCATCGAACTCAGCTTTTTTTCATGTTCAACATTGTACCAAAACCTTCTCTATGCCCTCACCAATGCTGCAACAAACTCTCGTCTTTGTCGTCGGTAAATTAGTCGATCTTATTACCGGAGCAAACAGCACTTGCCAGCGAACGAGACTCCATCTGTATTTGAACGGGAGCCTGTTTAAGCGCTTGTAGAACGCGCGAAATCCGTATTTACGGAGAGGATATTAAAGGGAACGCGGCCAGACACCGAAAGGGTGAGAATCGGTGAACTTCAGCTAGTCCAAGTTCTCGCTCTCTTTTCCTCATATAAACGATCCTAAGAACTTGAATACACTCGTTCTTCGAACAGCGGATATCGAGGCTCGTATATATTGGAAATGCCCGTTATCAATGATAAGAAAAGCTCACTGTATAATCGAAGATGCTTCAGAATAAAGATCCAGCTAAAATTCTCTAGACAAATACACGAAATCATAGAATTCTGGAAAGCCTCTTGTATATCAAAAATGAAAATAGTCTGCGAAGAAGTAAAGGAATACGATTTTGTAGATACCATTTTCAAACTGCAAATACAACATTCTGAATATGAAGCAGGCGATTTGAGAAATTGAAAGAAAAATAAAAATGAGAATCTAAGCGAACTGTACACAACTACGAATCGAAGTCCATTTTTTTTTCTCCTCGTAAACGCGACAGTTTTGCGATAAGGCCACAAGTACTTCTACTACAAAATATACAGTGAATTTATTCGTGTTTGCGAACGTTTGATGGCAGCGTTGAAGAATTGTACAATGGGAAGTAAGAAGATGGGAATGGATAGCTCGGGTGTACAACAAACCCCAAACCTTCGCCAGTACTTTCGCTTTCCTTGTCTATCATTCTCGTGGCTCGAGACTGTGTAACCGGTGATAGATTTTCACCGTCATGGGGCAAACTTAATGGAAAAATCTGGGGTGTCAGGACCAGACACGCTGACGATACGTCAAGCCTTTTCAAGACTCACTTTTTTTTTCTTTTTCATCTTTTCGTCTCTCTTTCTCACATTCTCTATCTCTTCTGGAGTTCTGAAAAAGAGGAAAAGCCTTGAATCTCACCAACTGAAATGTTTCACGAGGAAAAGGAAAACTCGCACACATCAAGAATTATCGCAGGATCATCCGCTGATTCACACTTATTTAATGCTACGATTCTATCGTGATGAGCTCCAAAATTATTTCAATTCTCCATTCTCATGTATGTATCCATCGAAAAAAATCGTAGACTAGTCGTTAAAGAGTTTCGGTACAAAAGGCAAAATATGTTAAGAAATTAATGAAATTTGGTAATAATGTTCTTCATTATCAAGTACGAAAAGACAAATTTTTTCAAAATTTTCTTCTACTCAGTTATCGAGTAATTATGCATTAAAGCAGATTTCTTATGCCCGAAGTGTATACCTATATATATGGAAACGCTATGCTTATACACATGAACTTTAGTCTTCAATTACTCGATAACTGTGTAGAAGAAAAATCTGAAAAAATTTGTATTGTCAAATTTGGCACTAAAGAATATGTTCACCAAATTTTATAAAATTCTTAACTTTTTGAAATTTTTTGTGTTTTTAACATGGTTAACTCCTTAATGGCTACCGAAACGTAAAAAAAAATTGGCGAAAGAATGTATATTCAACATTAATGTCTCTTGAGTAGCGTGTTTTCACATTAAAAATTGATAATCAATGAAATATTTAATCTTTCAAATGAAATCTAGAAATAAATTTGAACTCACGAAAGAAACTGAGTGAAAATAATTGTCAATCGCTTAATTGAAACGAAAGAAAATTTCAATATTTCCGTATTCGATTTTATGCGAGTTGAAGTATAATTTTTTCACTCGATGTTGTATCGTGTGATCCAGGCTTATTAGAGGAGCACGTGAAAAGGAAATGGAAATCGATGGCAGAGCCATCTGTCGTGATTTCGTCCGGTTCCCAGTCCTGTTCTACCCTTATCCACTACCCGAAAAAGGAATCCTTCACCACGTTGGAGGGTCGGTAATGCAGAGACACCGTGTGTAAGCTGGTTATTACTCGAGTTGTTTGCATTAGTGCGTTAGGGGTGTCCAAAATGCCCAGAAAAAATAAGTGCAGCCTTTCATCTCGGGCAGACAAAGCGAGAGAGAAAAAAGGGGGTAGACTGAGAGTGGGGTGGAGCTGTAGGGACGGTATATACCCATGAAGGGAGAAAAAAAAATATTCGTGAGTCCTCCGTACTAATGGCACGGACAAGATGTATGCGGTTAGTAATATTTGTGATCCTGGATAATAAGAGTATAAAAAATAATTTATCAATTTGACGAATATGCAATGGACAATCGTTCAGTTTTACACTTTTTCGATACCAGGATAATTAAAAAAAAAAAAACGAATAACTAACGTGAATAATTATAGTCATTTCTATTGTCGATCGATAATTACCAGTTCGACCTCAATAACGTTGATCACGTGATTATTTTATCATTGGCAAAATTGCAATTGTTGTAAAATAAAACTTTATTGGTTTGTTTCATAATCAGAATAATAGAAAGATGAATTTATTGCTGAAAATAACGATAATAAGCTATCGTGAAATAAAAAAATTTCGAATGGCAAAATTTATTTGTTTTTCTTTCGATATTAATATGATTGGCAGTGATCGTAAAATTTCTCGAAGATCCCAAACATTTTCAATATAAAATATTAACGACTGGTTCTTACCAAATTGCAACGTTACTTATGTAAATTATATTCCTTGTCTTCACGGTATTAGCAGCGATATTATTAGGTTTGATAATGAATAAATAATGTAATTCGTAAAAAGTATGATCGTTGAAAAATGTATAACTTTTTGGATCTGATTGTACATTCTAAATGGCAAGTTAACTCCCAACAAATCTGAGGGGCTTTTAGCCCTACTTGAAGGAGAAAATCATTTTACAATCCTTTTGATCTCTTCAGTCTCACTTTCCATCCAATTTTTTGTTCTGCAAAAAGCTTTTTGAAACAAGTTTCTTTTTTGTTTCATATTCTTTCGTCAAAACAACATTTTTTTTTATACCAAATTAATGGTTTTGTAATCTGAGCCAAAAAATAATAAAGTAGAATTCAGCGAAATTCACATTCATAATTCATCTCATAAAAATACGATGATAACTCGAAAGATGAGATGAGAGTAATTATTCTTTTCCGTCCATGCAGAATAAATCGTGACCAAATTAATGTAGATTTCATTTCGACACCATTTTTCGACCACAATCATGAAAATATTGTTGATTACACTGATAAAAATGAGTTCGTAAATTCAACAAATTTTTTGTTGGTTCGACAAATTTTCGATTGGTTCAACAAATTTTTTTGTTGGTTCAACGAATCGTGGCAAACAAAATGAAATTTGTTAACCCAAACGAAATTTGGTTCATTAAAATACTTAATTTTTCACCACGACAAAAATATCGTTGAATCAACAAAAGTTTTGTTGAATCAACAAATTTAATTTGTTCGCCACAATTTCAAATTTTTTTTCTCAGTGTAAAGTCCTTTTTCTATTTCTACCACAAGTTAATTTGTTTACCAACAAGATACTCGTGCAATGAAGACGTTGTCCATAGCCAGAAATTACTAAGAACTAGAATAGGAAAGCGAGAAAGAGAGATAAAGGGAGGAAGAGGACAAGAGGGAAAGAGATCGATCTCCACCACAGTTTCTAGTGTCTGGTAGATCTTCCGCGCGCGCGGCGTAAACGGATTAATTTGGCAAATTGAACGTTCTTACACATCCAGTCCGATAATTCCGTCGATGGGAGAGAAGCAGAGTGGATGCTGTACGGTGATGCTCTCAAAGTCTGGATAACTGGTCCAGGCGACCAACTAAGATTTCGAGCGTGGCTTGAAGGGAGATGGAGAGACGTAGTTGTAGAACGTAGTTGGCCAAGACCCATCTGCTCTGGGCCTTCCCTTCGAGGAAGATCTTGCAGTATATGTAGCTGAAAGTCAGGGTCCTGGATGCGCTGGAAACTCTCCATCGCCCAGGTACGTCCTCCAGATATATGTTGAAGCCTCGAGGAGCAGGAGGAGGAGGAGGAGGAGGAGGCAAGTGGGATAGCGAGGAGAGTTCTGTAATCGAATTAGTGGAGTCAGGATATTGCGTACAGCTACAGCCCTCAATTGTTTTAACTCTACATCTCCGTTCTCACTGACGAAAGTGGCATTCGGAGCGAGAAAAAGAGACTAGTGGAGGCTAGAAAACCGCCCGGGCATTTCGACGCAGCCCGGACATCGAATTTGAACTAAACTATTGGTTCTTTCTATCGAATTATTATAAATGTGTGCGTATTTTCAGCGCTGGTATAGCACAGTGGGAAATTGGAGGGCATAGATACATCTCATTCTTTTCAGGATCAAAATCAGTCACATTATCTTTTCTCGGACATTTGTTCTCAATCAGAAAAAAAAAACTTGATTTGGTTCATCGCCGAAAATTAGTTAAAAAAATTGACAAATTGACAAAAAGATGACAATCTTCCATCATCATCAATCCATCGTGTCAGTTGATTGATTTTTTTGTACAGAAATTTTAGCATTGAATAAATGTTTATACAGACGATTGCGTAAGTTTGCTATCAGAAGTAAGTGCGAAAAACGAGGCAGTGTAACGTGATCAAATAATATTGTAATTCGTTCTCTTGGGTTTTGGCCCAGAGGAAGTTTTGCCTTTTGAATTTGTACCGAAAGCTCTTTTGCAAGTAGATACACGGAACCTTTTGGTTTACCGTGAATATGGAACGTCTGACTACAACTTTCAATTAGGGACGTTCAATTGAGGCGTTACATTCGTCTAACTCACAGGATACGAGGAATATTGATAAATCGTGTAGGCGTCCCTTCGATTGAAATGTAGGAGGTGCTAACTGAGGCGTGTATATTAAATTAAACATTAATAATCACCATGAGAGTACACAGGAAATTACACTCAAACGTTCATTTCCGAGGATATTGTAAAAGACAAATATATTTTGCCCATTTACAATACTTTATGAACAAATAATCAACGTTATTTTCGTTTCAATTTTATTTTCGAGACATCGCAACATTTCAGCTTATGCCATTCTGCTCAAAACCATTTTTCTACTCCAATAGATCATTTAATTTTTCAATGATAATATATCTGAATCCAAATAAATTGTTGCTCCACTGTATATTGCAAAATTTTTCATCGAATTAACATTTTGTTTTGAGCTTATAATTAAAACTGTGAATCAATAATGGCAACTATAATTACTTAATGTATAGTCAATAGACCAAGCACCGATAGGCAAACGCTCCGAGCAGTGTAAATACCGGTGGGTCGTTTCCCTAAAATTTAACAGAATTTGCTTAGAGGATTTCTACTTCTCATTTTGGGACTTCCACTTTTTATTTTCTGATCAAAGTGGATAAATAACCGACAATAAAATATGACGATTTTAAAGTTTCACGAAGAATTTTACATTGATTCTTAGTTATTAAGGGGATGATTGAAAAAAAGGAAGAAATAATTATTGATTGATTAGCTAATTAGTTTTAAGACACTCCAGACAGCATCGGAATGAATCATTGACGCCAAAAATGTTTGCGTAAAATAAAAATAAAAGAAGCACGCTTAACTTCTTTCGATATAAAGATGGTTGTAACTGAATCTCGGGTTAATGACACAAGGAACAAAGAAGTGAAACGCGCGAGATCAACAAATGATATTTGTGCGTATAAACGTGAATGAGAGAAAAAAAAGTGACGAGGCAGCCATGCGCGTTTTCAATGGTGAGTGGCAAAGGGCGACCCTTAATTTTCGCTAACGACCAAAGTTTTTGCGGTGTCCGAGGGTCCACGATGTCTATCATAAATTCAAAATGGCGAAATTTTCGCTCTACCCCAGCAGGAGAATAAGAGAAAGAGAGAGATTCGTGTTCGACGGCGATGGGGTAGCTGAGGGAAGAATGCCAGGGCCAAAGGGGATGGTGGACGAAAACAAAAGCCACTCTGGGGATCCGAGGGTTGGGGGCGGTCGGCAACCCTTCCGAAGCTAAGACCATTCTCTCTTCGTCTTTCTTGCTGGCCGAGCAACCATGCTCGATGACTCTAGGGGTGGTTTACATCCTCGATATACATATATGTATGTGTTTGTGTCCGCGCGTGTGTGTGTGTGTACCGAAGAGAGGACTAGGGAAGAGCTCCGGCCACTGAAAATGGCGGACCCAATTAAGGCAGTCTATGGTCTATGTGCTAAATCAAAACTACCTTCGTTACCCCATAAATTTCGCCTCGAAAATTCATATTTGCAAAACAACTTTGACAGTGTTATATCTGTATGGAAAAAAAACAGTGTTCAAGGATTTGAGGAAAAAATTTGTTGTTTACGATAAAAAAAATGAAACGAATATCACTTTCATAATTTTTTTCGGATTATTAGTTCGTCAACGATGATTGAATCTTCATTTTTTTTCAAATCTTTGTTCATATTATTTATTCGTTCATTCAATTTCTGCAGACTTATACATATTATTGAAAATTTGACGGTTTTGTTCCGTGCTTAGAATAACTTGGAGAAATACTGTTTTCACCGAAAATATTACAAGCTCAGAGAACGTTCATTTATTTTTTTAGAATCGTGAAATAAATCGTCGGAATTTTTTTCCTCGGACCAAACAGTTCTTTAAGCTGAATGTCGAGAAGCGAGTAAAAATGGGCCTGATAAAGTGGAAAATTTGACAAAACCCTGATTCAATAACTTCCCGATTCGTGAAGAAATAGGAAAAGTTAAATTTGCTATTCTTTCGTGTGGATGGAAGAGAGAGAGAGAGAAGAGGAGAGCCGGAACCGGCACAATAATAAAGAGGGATGAATTTATGAATAAGAAATTTTCTCGACTCGTTTAGGTGTCTCCCTTTTTCGACACATCCACCAGTCTCATTTCTAATAGGAGATTTTGTGCGAGGTCCAGCGAAACTGGAAATACGAGATCAAATCAGGGAGGACGAGTCGTTTGACCCGCGTGATGATCTCTCACCTGATCGCCTGAGAACGACACGGATGCTGGACCTATGGACCCTTTCCTTCAACCTGTCTACTTCAATACAAGTGTTGGCAGACTTGTCTGACACTTGGCCCTAGGTGAGAAAATAATTTCGTTGACAAAGCATTAATTATCATCTCATTTCTATTGAAAATGATTATATTGAAATTGATCAATGAGAAGACAATCAATCGAGAGGAAATGGAGAGTGATTAACATATAATTGATCATACCTACATTTTTGAGAACCAATTATCATGTTTCCTGAATAATACATTTGATAATTCCAGGTTCAATAATGAAAAGGAAGAACATACAGATGAAAGATTATTTAATTGAACAAATATGATTTTTATTAATTATTAAGATTAATTGACTTGTTTTTATTTATTTGAAAGCAAGTCTTTTCAATTAAAAAATATTAAACAAAAGAACCCATGACACCTTGCTCTCGATTTGAAAAATATTATTTTTATCATCGTTCTATTCTATTAATTAACAGGTGAAGTATGAGAAAACTCTCTATTAAAGTGTAATTAATTCAACACAATTGTCCATCAAATATTAGATTCTAAACGCAATAAACGTGAATCTCAATCAAATTTGACTGTAAATAAAAGTTTAGTTACCCTCGCGAGTTATATTTTTTTGCTCGAAACAAAGAAGTTCATATACGTCAAAGAGGCAAAAGTAACGTACGACAAGAAAAAAAAAAATAGAAAGAAAAAAAATGGAAGGTATGGTGAAAGGTATAGAGGCAAAAGAAGTCAGGGGTTGGTTTTCACTCTTTGAAGTGTTATTAGCTAGCGATTTTGCCGAGTTTACGAGAGAGACCAAAACTTCTTTCCTCTCTCTTCCTCTTTGTTTTCTCTTTCGTCTTCGTTTTTGCGCCAGCACATACACGAAACTTTTCGATCCTCGAGAAAGTATATATGATATCTTGTATATTTGTAGAAGTAATAATGGAAGGGAAAGAGGGATGAGAAAGAGAAAGAGAGGAACGAGAGAGTATTGGATAGAAGTGGCGAGGAATATGGCCGGGAGAGTACACTGGGCGCAGGGTGAGAGGGTGGCTTGTAGCTCGAAGAGGAGAAGAAGGAGAACGAGGGCTGTGTGCTTGGTACTGTTAAGGGTAGGAGGAGAGGGTAGCTTGGCGACACTCGAGTCTCTATCTCGTTCTCTCTCATCTCTGTACAAGGGTCCATCTCATAGCAACGCCCACGGGAACTCGAATCGATAGTGAACACGCACTCTGTGTTCTCGAATGCTGGGATTTTCGCAAATTTATCAGTATCATACACACATATACCTTTTTTAAATCTCCATATTCCGATAACTCTTTTTTCACATTTCTGCACCGCCGACTAAACCCGTAAACTCTAACATTTGGCTGCTTCAAAACAAATGTTACGTGCATCGGAATTCAAAATCTGAAAACTCGTTACCTTACGAGTTCCATTTTTATTCGTTTGACAGTTCACGTTATTTAGGAAACCAAGTAAATGTTTTTGATGTCATCATTTTTTTTCATGATTTCCGGATGACCAAATTGGCTGGATTCAAATTTTTCAAATTTATGAGGGAAGATAAAAAGCTGGAAGACAAATTTTTCTTTTCTATCTTTTTTTTTTTGGTTTTTGTGCAATTTTTGAGTCTGTTAAAAATATGAGAAAAACCGTGGAGAGTTTATTTATAATATTCTCGTGAAAAACGACAAGCGAACTGCATCAATCGGCGAATGGTTAAGCACCGTTTGTTCGTATCAACTCAGAGCTTACGCGATTAAAGTGTCAAAGCAAAACGAGTGCTTGCTTGAATCGAATATTTATGTAGAATTCAATAAGAAAAAAAAAAACTCCACATTTTTGTGTGCCTTCGCTCAATTTTCTCGAGTCTGTTCGAAATCAGTGAGAAACTTCTTGGGAAATGTTTTCTGAAAACTCAAAATTTTCATAAAAGTCTAGTGAAAATATTTTCTATATTTACTCGGTGTAAAAATCGTAGCTTTTGGAAAAAGTGAGTAAAACTTTGAACTTGTGGGACGAACTATCGTAAGGGGGTTGCTGGATAAATGGGCTGGTTCACAACTTTTTCCTTTATACAAATGTACGTGAGGTGATGTAATAAATTTGGGTATTCTGTGACGTTGAGATTTAACGTGTAAAAGGGTCGTAAGGTATACGGGGTGGTCCACCGGATACACTTTTTCCCACAAACTAAACTTCAGCTCCGAATATAAAGACAAAAAGTTTCTCATTGTTTTTCCATCCGACCCTCGCTCGATGAGTCAGTAATTACTAAAATTATCGGCAGTTTGCACTTTCGGCGGTTACACTGTCAAAACGGTTGCACATAGGAAAAAAATGAATGAGATCAATGTTGTAAAGCAGAAAATGTTCTATAAAAAAGTCCTTGAAAAAAAATCTCTATCTGAATTAGTTTGGCCGTGAGAGCGGCTCGAACAACATCCTCATTTTCAAGCGTCACGCGGCGATTAAGAGCGGTTTTGCGTCGTTCTTTTATCTTCTCCTATGACGAAATTATTAGACTCAAAGAAAAATCTTCAAGAACTTTTTTGTAGAAAATGATTTGCTCCACAAAAGTGGTCCCATGCATAAAAATTCTTTTTTCAACCGTTTCAGACCAACGTAGTCGATTAACATTCGTGGCTTTGACAACTTTGATTAATGAAAACTCTCTAGAAATGGGCCTGTCGAACGACAGTGTTTTTGACTGGAAATACGGTCTTGAATATGAGATTACGGGGATGAAAATCGGTGTTAGAACACCCTGTATATGGATGTTCTAGAACTGAAGGTTTCCGGAGCTACTCAAGACGTGTGTATAGAGTTTATGGGGTGTTTGAGGTTCATCACTGATCTAGATATCGAAACGACCCCTGATGGTGTAATCCTTATCTTTTTTCCGACACTTCTTGTCCAATAACGATTTTTCAGTTTGGAAAAAGAGACTCGAGACTATAGAGAGTTAACTCGGTAGGAATGAAACGAGACTAAAATTAGTTCCAACTCGACCTATAAAGGAGGAAACGAAATTCGTACATTCTGGAAGAAAAAAAAAGCAAGGAAAAAAATGCTTTCTGTCGAACGAGGGCTTCACCGGAGGATTTTTGATGCGGAGAGGATTCTTCATTTTCTTTTTTTCTGTTGCGAAACATCCATTGTTGGAGCAGTGGAAGTACGACCGGAAGAGAGAAAACGACGAACGAAAGAAAAGAGAGAATACAACAAATAAAAAAGAAAAATTCGGAGCTCTCGATACTTTGGAGTCTGAGTTTGGCATACGTGTATACACATATGTATGAAAACGGGAAAAAACGTAAAAGCGGAACGAGAACTCTGCGCTAGGACGAGCTTTTGGTAGAAGCCACGTGTTTTTCTCCTTTTTCACGGCGTGACCGACGAGGCGTCCTGTCATGCATGGCCGATATCGATATGTGTGTACTCTACCCAGCGTTCAAACTCCCTTTCCCGAAGTCTCGTTTTTTTTCTCCCTCTCTCTCTCTCTCTCTCTCTCTCTTTCGTTCTCACTTTTCCTGTCTTGATCTTCTTTTTGCTTTTGTTTTCTCTTTCTAAATTTGGAACATACGTGAGGGAGCTCTTTCTACTTTGTTCTTTAGATTCTCGATAATATACATTTTTTTTCACATACACTCACACGTTCACTTGCACTCGCAAATGAAACGGAATCACTTTTTGCAACCAGAAAGTACGTTTGAAAGCTTATGGAATCCATGGAGTTTTTTTTTCCTCCTGCGCGCCCGTAGATATTCGATGGTAATTTAGAATTTTGCTGATTGCTTCAGTTTTCCTTTTCGAACGAAAATACAGACCAGAATTCAAGTATTCAATGTACAACCACCTTGTCTCATTCTAATTGCAATCAATTTCGAACGAGTCGACTTTACACGAACGAAAAATTGACTCTTTGATTCAATCATTTCATTCCGAACGTCATTGTTGAAATATAAATCACAAGAAACGTTAACACTTGTCTTCCTTGTGATTGCAATACCCACTGATTTTCGAATTCAAATCGTCCAGAATATTAATTTACAATAATAATGCACGATTTTTATACGGGATGTTTAAAAAAGGTGAATTAAAACGCATTATACTCGATAAAAATGATCGACAACCTCGTATCGGATTAAAAAAAATAATGAAAACAAAAGTCAAATGAGAAAGTTTTTCTCTCTTGTCTTTTATTAATCGACGCTTGACAATTGAACATCGCAAATAAAGCCGATTAAAAATGATATTGACACATCAATGAAATAATGAGATACACTTTCATCGCTTAAATATTTATAGTTATTGGCGCGAATTTATTTACGAAACGATGAATAAATCGCGTTGAGAGGTAAGGAATGATGCAGCGCGAGTTGCGGATTGATTACCACTGCCACGAATTTGTCTACACGAGCGATTGTGGTCAGACATAGCAGTGTCGTTATAAATATAGTATGGAGATTGAGTGAAGGGAAAATGAGAGCGACGGGTGTTCCTTTCGTCAACCGGCTGATCCAGTTCTCTCACATCCGGTTTATCGTTTCTTTTTTCTCCTCTCTAACACGATGTATGTTGAACTTTCGCCCCGGAAACTGGTCGTAGCTTGTCAACACACGAGGCGCGAGGCCTTCGGAATGATAAATGCTCCTTCACCGCTAATGTAGCTGACATCAACAAAATTATAAGCAACCCCTTCTGTTGTTCCTGATACAATCTACGATATTGATACATCGAGAACATAAATAATACGAAGCAGTCTTCGTCCCAATAAATTTTACTCAAACTCGACAAAAATTAATAGAGGGGAGAATATCAACTGGGAGGTCATGAATTTTCACCTGTTCGAAATCTCCGAGATTTAAAAGGGAGACACTGCTTCGAGGTTCCTTCATTAATCATTCATTTTTGAGCGTTTTACTGAAAAATTTAGTGTCTAAAATTTCTCGACTTACATTTACTTCCAACAATCATGGAAGGACCTGCAAATTTTTAGATTTTTCATGTATTTAAGACTCTTTGAGAAAAACAAAAATAATATTAACTTTGCTCAATAAAGACTTCTGAACAGATAGTCTCTCAAATGGGCCAATGACATTTACTGGATATGAATGTATAAAAAATTAATTGAAAGATTGAACAATGGATGGAGCATTGAAACAGAGTATTTCGTTTTCATAACTAGTTTGTAAAAGAATGAATTTCATTTTCAGAAGATCTGTGGTGAAATGACGAATCTCCGAGTTCTCGGGGTTGGAAAAACGTACGATTGCTCAGCGCTCTCCACCCGATATTGCAGCGACGACGTGATATATTCAACCTCAGACATTTTTCTTTCAACGTTGGACGTGTAAAATTTTCTTCAAGAACCTGTTGCCACACTACGTTGAATAAATTCACTGTGTATACGTCTATAGATAGGAGGAAGAAAATCAAGTACATGTAATACACAAAAAAAAAGAGTAAAAGGACGAGAATGATGAGAAATAAAAAATAAAAAAAAAAGAAACCGTTCGACGGTGAGAAGAACGACGGCGGTGGGTGAAAATGAACGAGAGTTCGAGAGAGTCTTTGCATCCTCGTCTTCTACGCTATTCCTTGTTCTTTCAGAGGGAAACTCTTGCTCTCAACCTTCCTGACATCCCTTTACCCTTCGTCTCATCCATCTCAACCTTTCTTTTTGTTTTCTCTCTGCGTTCTTACCAGACATTAACGTCAATGGATTACACACCCTTGTCAACGGACTCGGTACCCATGAACGTAATGAGATATGGACCTTCTAAAATTATTCTACAAAACTTTGGGAATTCTCGATTAATTTGACTGATACAATAAAGAGCATGGAAGATGAGATAAATGTGACGCGACAACGAAATTTACGTTTGTAGCATCTTCGCATTCGAATAATCACCGCTTTTTCTTCATTACGAAATCAAATTTGTGGACTTTTGTCGTATTAACAGTTTGAATGAATATTTTCAATGTCACTTATTAATCACAGGTTTACCAACGTCTACGATCTTCGGGTCCAATTTGATCGCATGCATTTAGCGAGCGTTTGCTCAGGCAAAACATACGCGATTCTTACACGCGTAAACTTACTCGTGAGGAATTGTACGTTTTCATTGTATTGGACGAAACATGATCTGAAAACGTAGAAAGTGAAAAAAAAAAAATACGACAAAAGTTTTTACAACATTTTTTCGGATAATCATATGAATACGGATGAACGGACAATGCATGAAAAGTTATGAGACCCTCGTCGAATAAAAGATGTTTGTTCTTCAATTAAATAATCAGAAAAATTGATCATGCAAAGCGTTACTTCTGTCATGGAAATGTGAGAAGCCTTACTGATGGCAAATAAATTCGTAATTAGCGTCATTTCGGCAGGGTCCTGAAGACTTTTCATTCCGAATTGGCTCAATTGCGAACGGATGCCATTGTTTTCAGATTCATTAATGGGATACGAGATTTCGCGGTGCTGTACACGTACGACGTTGTTTTATTTTCATAAATATCATTTTTTTTTAGTGATGCTCGCTATCGTTATTGAGCTTACAATTTTTTTCGAAAATTTTGGAATCGTTGCTCATGTCTTTTCAAATAAGAAGATAAAATAGTTTCTTCCGAGTTCCGAAATATGTGAGGAAGGAAAAAAATGTTCAACGCGTCTGTAATGTCTGACTTGGTTCAGTGAAACTTTGTACACAGTTGAACAACAAAGCGTACTCGTTATGTACACATATAGGTATAGTTGACGTATATAATATGGAGAATTTATACAGAGAGTACAGGAAAGGGAGCTTTGAAGCTGGACTCTCCGTCTCGCCACGGAATTCCCGGCCTCAGATTACAATTTGGCGGGTCCAGAGAAGCAGTAGCAATGGCAAAGGAAGGTAGTAAGCATAGAAAGAGAAGAGAAGAGAGAGAGAGAGAGAGAGAATGGAAGAGAGGTAGAATGAGAGAGTGAGTAAAATGGCCGCCGGCGAGGGTAGTTTTGCTCGCAGGGGTTTGTTCGAGGGTGGACGAAGGGGTTAGAGTGAGGGGTTGGTCGTTTGGTCGGTCGCTGCTGCTTCTCTGCACTTTGGTTATGGTGAGAGAGCGAGTGAAAGATATAGAAAGATGAAAGAGAACGAGAGGGAGAGAGAGAGAGAGAGAAAGAGGAAGAGAAAAGGAGAGAAGGGGTTGAAAGAGTGAGACCGAGAGAAAGGAGAAGGGCAAAGAGATGGTTAGACGGAGCAGGAGGAGGAGACGCTAGCCACAACCCCTTAAGGGTCGAAGGAAACCCTTGCACGTTGCTACTACATGGACAATCCCCCTTTCCCCTAAAAGGCAAGACCGAAAGAGCGGGACAGAGAGAAGTGTAGAGTGAGAATGTTGGCGTCGTTATTCTCTCTCGATCTTTCTCTTTCTCTCTCTCTCTCTCTCTTTCCTGCAGCAGCAAAGTCCTCCATATTAACTATATATATAGGTCTGTATATATATGTGCGATTCATCCCCCGTCCTCTCACCCACCATCCTGACCACCTTTTCCAACACCCGCGCCCTCTCAACAGCTCCGGTCGTAGCTGAACAACCTTTATATCTACAGCCACTATACCTACCGACCAGCCCGAGTACCTCGGTTACTCTTCGCAAGAGAAAGACCGAGAGAGAGAGAGAAATTTCGGTCCACAGACATGGAAGAGGATGAGATAGAGATGGGAAGAATGTGAGAGGGTGAGACCACGACCAGAGGAGAGCCTCGCGGTAAGATGAGCACGAGTGAGAGAGACACAATGTATTATATATTATTATATAGACAGATCACACGTACATGTTTTATCTAAAGATGTATATGGTTTGAAGTGTACGTGTGTGTATATAAGAGAGCGAGAGGACAAATGTCCCTTCGGCCTGACAGACGCAGAGGGACGGAAACTCGAACTTTGTAAGCGAGATGGAGAATCGTAGGAAGCTGGTTCGCCAGAGAAGGAAGAAAAAGGATAGAAGGACAGAATGAGGCACGTATTAGAGGAAGAAAGGAACTACAGATCAGTACATTCACATTTGTGTGCATATATATGTATGTAAATAGGTATGGGTACGGGTGTGTATATAGTTAAAAGTGAGTCGGAAGGATGAAGCTGGATACTCGCTGAGGTGGTAGGTCTCTCTGCCAAGGAAGGGTGGAATTTTAGAGCCTTGGCTAGCCTTAAAATACCCAGAGAAGCGTAGAAAATAAAGAGGGAGAGGGTGGAAGATTGTGAAATGCCGGGCGTGAATTAGAGTCTCTGTTGGCGTTTCGAGCAGCAGCAGCAGCAGCAACACAACCGCATCCCCTCCGTAACTCTAAAAGAGGGTTGATGCCTTCGGGATATGGAAGAACAACGGAGAAAGAGAGAAGCGGAGAGCAAAAAGAGAAGAGTACAAACGTGGGGTTCGTCCGTCATATGTACTGGACTGTTTGGAATTTTTACACCCGGAACCTGGCAAGAATTTCGTTGTTAGAATGCAAACGCGAGAGACCTGAAGATCGCTGTGCTGGGATCATTCTTACAAGGGTATGCGTTCATGGTGAACAGTGTGTATGTGAGGATTGGCAGAGAGAGAAAAGGTCATAAGGGAGGTAACATTATGGGTTAAAAGGGGTGAATCACGCCCTTGTGTTTCCTAGAAGCCCTCATATGCACATATGCACAAGAGCAGTAAGGGGTGGCGTTTCCTTTGCCCGTACAGTAAATGTGTACGATGTGTGTTAGTGCTAAGGGGTTTGGGGTGTTTCAGCGAAACTGGATTCCACGCGAGATAACACACGTTTTACAGGGGTCGCAGCATCGTTCTCTCGCTCTTCTGAGAAGTGCGAAATGCTGGGCACGAATTAGATTGTTTAGTACCAACGTGCCTCGGCGAGAAGCAACCAGCAACAACCCGGACTCTTATGCACAAACGTACTACATACTCTCTCCAGCTATGGGGCATCTCCCAGGAATGCATGATACACGCGTGATGTTTTTGCGCGTGCTTTTCTTTTATAAAATATCTTGGATGTTGAAGTAACTTTTCCTCCAAGATTGGCTGACTATTGCTTACTTCACATCTTCTCCGGGCAATGAAAATGTTTGTGCGATTGTATGTACCCTAGGAGTGGAATGATGCCATTGCTCGCTCCAGGATAACGCCCGTACAACAATGAAGCATTTATATGGCAGCAGATTACAGCAGTCATCTTCCGAGCGAAATGTTCCGGGTTCACGAATTATATTGTTTAGTATCCGGGGATTGTTCCAACTTAATGCACCGACGAATACTTACACGTATACCTATATATTCAGGTGTCACATTTAAGGATTGCCATTTCGTACCAACAGACCTCCTGCTGCTCTCATTCAAGACGCTTTTCTCGCCTAAAATATACCAACTGCCTTCCAGCTTCGTCATTCTTGTTCCATGACCGTATTCGTTAATATACCGCGTCGATTTAGTCCGATATGATAAGCTGCTGATCTGGTATGCAAAACAATAACTCACGGACTTTCACAGGGTAAAGGAAACCGAGCTATTCCAAAATCCAAACAGGATTACAGACCTCGGAAGTAGGAAAATATATGGGCTCCTGTTCTATATCGTAAAAAGGATGAGACGGATTGAATCAGTAACAGGACATTGGATCTTCAAATAGCAGCGATCCCATTTTGTAGTCACGAGGGGTGCGAAACGATAGTGCCAGTAGCGTCATTGCATCCCGGAAGATGGCGTTGGTAATTAAACGCTGATTCGGGTCTTAGGATGCTCTTCTAATTGGTTGATTGACTTACCACGTTGGAAATGAAAGCGAAAATAGATCAAATGGCTGCCAGTATTTCCTTTATGGGGCCAACAAACCACATCTCAATTTAACTAAATCGATTTGAATGTCATGTAGGAAAGTATAGTGTCGGTAAACACAATTCGTAGCCATAATGATACCAACAAAAAGTTGGATGCTCGACTTCAGAAATTTGAAACAATGATGATCTAATCAGCATCGTAAGTAAAATAAATGAACTCGTAACCTGACAGTTTTGGCTACTCATCAATTCTCTGTCCCTATCAATCGCATCCCCTCTTGTTTCGAACTTCGAGGAAACTTCGAGAAGAATCAAATTTTTCTTTACGTCCAGTAGAAGAGCTTGTTGTCGTAATCCGACGGTAGGCGCGTCAGGGATTTAACTAATAAGAGCAATTAGCGGGAAAGGGTTGAAGAAGACTGAGAGAGTCGGGAGAGGGACCGAGAAAGAAAGAGGCAGTTGAAGGTACACAGTGAAGGGGATGCAGAAGGTAGTTGGATGACTCTCTTGGGTGGTGGTTTTGCCACCCCCGCTTCATACCATGCCTCTCCATCTCTGTCTTCGTGTGGCGGTCGCCTCGGTCAATACCCACCGGACAAGATGGCCGACGCCCACTCTAACACCGCCTCAAAGTTACATACATTTATGTACTCAAATGTATAACCCACCCTCTGGCACCCCCGAGCGAACGGCATCCACTGCCAAGCTCTCGACCGCCCGAGACCAACTCTCACCCTTCTACCTCGGGAAAACTCACCCCCTTAACCAACCACCACGTCCACCCACTCGACAGCGTGGTACCGAGTTGCCTCTCTCCATCCGGCCGCGCGCTTCTGAACCCTCCCGTGCCACCCTCTCTCACTCTCTCTCTCTCTCTCTCTCTCTGTAGCCAACCCTCACTATCTTTATCTCTTTCCCTCTCTCTTTCTCGCTCTCTCTCTCTCTCTCTACCTATCCACTCGACTTCACGGACACCGAACTTTGCCGTTATTATCTGGCCAGGCGAACGAGAGAGCGAGGGCCCGGCAGGAGCAGAGCAGACTCTTCACGCAGCCCCCTTAAAACTCTCTCTCTCTCTCTCTCTCTTTCCCTATCTTTCTGCCTCCATCTCTTTCGCTCTCTTCCTCTTGCTTCCTACGCACGCACTCACGCGCGGTCGGCTCCTCTGTCAGCTTTGGCAAAGGTACAGAGAATTTTGCATCTGCTTTGACGTAGTAAGGAGACAGAGAGAGAAAAAAAATGAGACCCTCTTAATATCGATTCTTTTTAATGTCCAACTGAGCGACTACACATCAAATTTTTTCATTCCCTCTTAAGCATTTTAAGGGGTTGGTGGATTCGGTCCTTTACCATTTATTATTATTATTTATACTCTTTGATGAACCCCAAGAATCAGATATAGGTATCTTATAATTTTTTTTATTAATATCTAATTTATTTATTTGAGTCACGGAAAAATCAGATTGAAACGTCATCCCATTCATGGTGCTGAAAACCATACTGTTTTTCCGTGAACCTGAGAGTTAGCCATGGAAGAGTATTGATAAATTGAATTTTCATTAAAAAAGGAATCAAATTTTTTTTTTCGCTTAATCAAACCATTGAAAAGCCAAGCGTTAATTTTGTAATAACCATAATCAGGCCCACGAAAACAACAATTACGGATTTATTTGACTAGTGAAAATAGAAAAAAAAATGTATCCTTTCAATAGATCTGCTAAAGATATTACCAAGTTATTGATTTTTCAGGCTGAAAATAATTTTACGAAATGTGTATTGGTGCTGTGTTCGATTGAATAATGAAAATATTAGTCACAGGGGTGTTTCTATGGGCTCGCGTAGGTGTTTCGAAGGGTTGTTCGTCTCGGATGGTGCGTGTATGTGTGTGTGTGTGTGTGTAGGGATGAGACCTTTGGTCGTCGTGAATGAGGTTCGAGTGAAACCCAAGCAGAGAACACATCTCGAGGTGCTTCTCTATTGGTCAGCCAGAAGGGGTGGATATTGGATGGTTTGTGATTGGACAGACTGGTCCTTTCACTACGGCGAATAATGCTGACCCTTGGCGAGGGTGGCCGTAGCATGATCGGGTCTGCGGAAGTATCATCCTTCTTAAAGCTATGGTTGTTGCTCGGCTACTCTCATGGCCTATCCTCGCTGCTCCCTACCCCGGGAAACTTCAATTTTCGAGAATTTGATGAAAAACTTTAGACAATTTTTTAAAACCAAAAAAAAGAGATAATAAATAAACCACTGCTTTTGTCTTTGAGGTGTAGAACGACCTTGAAAAGAGTCGTTTACACGCGAAGTCCTCTATTAATCCCAACGACAATTGCTTTCAGCCATGTCGCCTGCTTATCTGGCTTAACGGCTGACTAATTCCAAAGATCTAGCGAACTTGAAGTCACTCTGTTTCAGTCCATGTTCGAACAACCCTCCGAAGTTTCTAGGAAGTGTGAATACATTTATCAGCCTTGGTTTTTCACGCTTTAATAAAGAGTTAAGTGACTAAAGTGACTCTAATAACTAAGCGTTGACGAAAAAAGCTTTGACTGTTTTTGAATAAAGGAATAGATTCTCGTACAGGGCAGCGTGCTCCCGCAGGCGATGATGGGTTTCTTTCCAACCCTCATTTTTCGTCCGTTCTTTCCAGATAGAAAGGGTGCGAGTAAAAAAATCTTACCTGGCAGATGAGGAGCATTTTGACGTCGACTGTACCCCCTCGACACAGGTAACTGGGTATTACGTCGCTGCTCGACGGGTTGCTATACTACAGGGGAAGAAATTAATGCCACACTGGGACATCGAGACGCGGACTACGGCGGGAGTAAGACACGAAGACTGGAACGCCTCCGGGCTCGCCAATTCCTCAAACTACTCTCTCAAATATTCTCATTCCTACCCCTCTCTTTACTTTTCCATGAACTTTCTTTCTTCCAAACACTTTTACTCTCTTCACTATCTCTTCCTATCTTAATAAAACTATGCGGGTGTTATATTGACGGGGATAGTTAATTCTTTGGGGGAGCAAGATTGATAATCGATATCATAATTTATTGTGTTTGGCAACCATTCCTCCGTATTACCGTTGATCGAATTCAACAACACATGATATTATCGTCCCCTGTCAAAAATAAAGAAGTAATTGCTTCGTTCATCGATAGAAAAATCTATTTACAGGAGTAGCAATCAAAATGATCAGCAATGAAAGATTCTTTTTATTTTATTAATACCAATTTGTATCGGCTGTCATCGAAAACAATCTGAACTTTTACGAAACGTGAAATAAACCACAAAAACTTCCGACAAAAAGAGAGCTTCCAAACTGTCTAAGCTCTTCTGGAATTCGTTCATTCGAATCATGAAGAAATGTCGTTTGAAGAAAAAAACATTGCAAACTTCTATGCTTGATTTTAATAATTATATTATAGCGAAGTTGGTTGAGATAGTAGATATATTTTGGGGGAAGAAAAAAAGCCCTGACAGCTTATCAGACGAGTTTCTACATACAGACATAATGTAGTCGTTGGGGTAGAGATCGGGAGAGAGCACACGAGACGAGAAAGGATGTTAGAGGGGTTGGGGAAAGGGAGAGGGGGCGCGCGGGGGTGTGAGCTCGCGGTGAATTTTCGCGACGACGTGAGCGTGCTACAGGGTTTGGGGTTGTTTGACGTATTTTGTCCCGAAAACCGACAGATCAGGGCCGTGGCTCGCGCTCTCTATCTCTAGTCATCTCTCTCTCTCTCTCTCTCTCTTTCTCTTGTGATCCATTCTCGCGAGTTTCAAGCAATAGAGAGAGAGAGAGCACACGGGGATGTTGGGCGATGGTTGGAAAGGGTTGCTCTGTCTGCCAGTTAGCGCACCTCTCTCTGTTTCTGACGTGCAGATTAGTGTCCGCCATTGTCGTGACGTCACCATAGTTAACACGCATTCAAACGTTCGTTCGTTGACAATGGGCTAAGGGGTATGTGACTTTGCCTTTCGTGGTAAAAAGATTTTTCTACAAATCTATCCCTCGTTTTTTTCATTGCTTTGAAACAAATTTTCGTTTAACAATGGGAATTCCCATACGCGGACGAAAAATCTACGGTTTTTTGTAACTTTTTACGGGTCCAATTGTACGACGGCGACGACAACGACGACATGTCATCGCGAGTATGATGACGGGGAGGAGGTAAAAGAGGGAGGCCGAGTAGTTTCTCGATTAATTCGCTATTTTACGGGAGAGCTTCGCCCCCATCCTGTGCAGAAGTCCTGGAACACTTGACGGATGAATGTACGCGCCCGTCGAAACAATGGCGCTGCCCAAAAATTAACGGCATTGTCCTAACTTTGGATTCGCCGCGGTGGATTCTGGCTCCTCCGTGTATTATATATTCCCTTCCTTCTCAAAGCTTGTACCAGTGCACTTCAGTATATACATACATATTATATCTCTTTCATACTCTCGTTGTCCGCTCCACAAATTATTATTATATATTATGTAATTGTCATGATTATTGTGGAATTTGTGGAATAGAGAGATCGAGCCTGAGAGCCTGAGTCCGCACCCTTTTCAACGAGATACGGGACAGCTCTGAAATTGCTTAATAAACACTACGATAATTTAATTAACCGCAGTGTATTTATTGCATGGATTCATCACTTGTGCTAATCAAATATCGATCGATAAGAAACGTCGGAGATTTTTATCGAAAGCATACGTCTCATTATAGTTTCAAAAATCCCATTTCTGTAAGCGTGAAAATTTTTAATAACGATTAACGCTGAAGACTGATGCTATCTCTCAATGAAGAAATGTGGTGGCTTTTTCTTATTGTGGAGCAGTTTAATTATCGTATTCCACTGTGAATCCTAGTTCCCAAGAACAATATTTCTTTGTTTCATCATTTTTAGACTGCCCTCTGCCACATTTTTATTAAGAATATTGATCCTTCATCCAATTTGTTAACGCATTTTTCTTCAAATAATCAGCTCTCTGTGTTTTATCGTTTGTCAAATAAATTATATGAATTAATTTAGATTTTCGGACTGATGGAAAACGTTGCATGTTTTTCTAAATAAGCAGCGTAAGCTTCGTAATTATTATTTAAATGGAGATGATCACGAATTTAGAAATGCAAAATGATAATTTTTCAGTAATCAACAAATATTTAAGAACAATCATTTTAATTAGAAAAACATTTGCGAAAAAAAAATGACGAGAAACCTTTTCAGTTTATTCGTTATTCAAATTCGCTTTTGCATCTTATCAATCTTTAAAATCTTTTGATTAATTTCAAGATTCGATACTGAATAAACGTCGTATACTGAACGTCGTGATCCGCACTATGAATTTTGGCGCTGCTACCCCTGTCGCATGAAATAAGGATCGAGTCCGTCAGCTGCGGCCCTGTAAGGCTGCAGGGCTGTCCAAAGCAACTCGACCGGCCTTTTTGGGACTGGTAGCACCCGATGAACCGCAACCCGCCTTGCATCGATGTTTCGAAGGTTTCGGTGGTTCGCAAGCGTCGTTTCTAGTGCATTTAGATAGAGGAGTGTTAGAACTCTAATTCAGAGTTTCGAGCAAAAAAAAAAAGAACAAAATTGCTAATAAGGTTCTGTTAAAGCTCTGAGGCAGAGGACATGAAGCTGAAAAAAGTGGATAACGGTGTTAAAATAATGGAGAAGACGTGGTTGTTTTTGTTTTACTTCTTTTTAAAAACAATTTCGTTTATTTGAATCGCACAAGACATACACCATATCTGCTATTATTATAATTAAGGGCTTTTACCGAGAAAAAAAGCTCGGCCAAGTTATTTCGTCGATTCTTTTTATTATTTGCAAGCTCCACGGCCGTGTGTCTGCTCGTAGCGCGGCCCGTATATTCAAATCGTATTGCCTTAATGTCGATTCTCGGTTAAAAGTGTCGTAGTTGTATGTGTTTCGCGTGTCAATGTGATTGCATTTGGATGTGTGTATATATATTTCGTTCTTTAACCAGTTTGGCTTCGTTATTTTTATTTTATTTTTTGTCTTTTATTTCATTCGTTATATCTGGGATCCTGAAAATGTCCCCTAGAAACCGAGCCTTCGGATTAATTACCCTGGAATCAGAAAAACTTTCGCTAATGTCCGATTTTCTCCCGCTACGATATTTTAGTTCGATTTTTTTGTTTTTTTTTTTTTTTAATTTTTAATTTTTCAATTATTTTTAATGAATTTCTTCACATTTGCATCTCACACTTATTCCCCACTCTTCACTTTCGATTCACACGTTCACTCCATTATTTTTACACGTAATACCATTTTTTACGACTAGTTAGCCCTCTCGAAGACTCTACTCCAGTTTTTATTATTTTCGGAATGATTTTCTTCGTTAATGTATCATTACTTTTTATTTATTTTCTGTTCACCCTTCTTTTTTTTTCTTCTCTTTTCATTTTCTTTGTAATTGTTACCCTGTGTCAAAACGTTGAAAGCCGAGCCTTGGAACGAGCGCTAATTGTTGGTCAACGCGCTGAGGAATTTGAGGAAACAGTAAAAACTAACGATTCACATCAATTCCATAAAGGACGAAGAATTTATGCGGTGAAAAAACAAAGGAATAAAGATTTTATACACGTTCATGTACAACGGCGCGCATCGTTCCGTCGGATCCAGCGTTGCGAATATCGTGTTTTTTTTTTTTTCGTTTCAAGGAGGTCAATCTTTTTTTCGTTCTTCTTCGATGATTAAGTTTTCTTTCAAGTCCAAAGATGACGTTAGAGTGAGTGCAGTTTCGAAACGATTTGATCGTTGAACGAAAGATTGAAAAAAAAAAAAAATTTACTTAAATTTTTGAAATCGAATGATATTCTGATGCGAATCTTCTCGATTTTTTTTTTTCAATACAGAATGGAGAATTAATTCCGCTTTGAGATAGATTTTTTTGAACTTTCGAGCTTTAAGATCGCTCAAAAATATATTTCATACCTTTGTTAATGAAATTATATCGATGAATGAACGACCGTGATGAAAACAGGCGTGACGTCATTCTAAGCTTCGGGAATATGTTGAAAAAACAAGTGTTATTCAAATAAAACAAAAGAAAAGCAAATTTTGCATTTGTGGCATAACGTTTCATACGTTTATTTTCCGAATACACGCTAAAAGTGTCAGCATTCGTTTGTGTTTTGCGTAATAATAATAATAATAATATCAATAATAATAATAATATTATTAATAATAATAATAGTATTGATAATAATTAAAATAATAATCTGTTTTATTTGTCTATCAATTGTGTATTTTATTCAAAATCGACGAAAGAGAAAATGATTAAGTATGTGACTGACGATACCCTCACCGGTTGACTTTTTTTTTTTTTTTTTTAATCTGTCCTTTGAATTTTCCTCCTCGTCGAACGGAACATTCATCCGCAGCAAATATTTATTATTGTTTTTTCAAAATTCTCCGATCCAAATTTTTGAATAACGTTAATCCTGTGACGTGTCACATGAGTTATTTGGGAATTGTTTTTAAAATGTTTTGTTGCTTTTTGTTTTCTTTGCTACAGGCAGTGCCATTATGTACAGACCTTTTATTTTTAAATTGTTTTTATTTTTTATTTGTATTTTAATCTTTTATTTAATTGTATAAACAGGGTCTGGCATGTACGTACTTCACAATTATCTAACGAATGGTTCGTTCGCTCAAACGCACACACGCACACACAGAAAAAACATTCGGTCCATCTCAACTAGATAACGAGATTTTTGTGTTTTTTTTTTTTTTTTTTTTCATTTTCTTCATCTTTTTTTTTGTATCTAGAGTTGTACACGTACTAACACCGAAAACTATTTGATATGAGTGTGTTTTTTTTCTTCTTTTCATCTCTCCTCCACCTTCATCTACGATTTTTTAGCCCGTCCTCATCGTTACATTTTTTCATTTTATAAATTATTTTTCTCAATCACTCGATCGTAAAAGCACTCTCGCGGATATATTAGTCTTCTCTCTCGCGATTCTCGCATTCACACCGAAGTATTTGTTTGTTTGTTTGTTTTTTTTTTTTCGATTTTTTCTTCATTTTTTACTCATTCGATCTCTTATTGCCTATATTTTTTTTTTGTTTTTAGGAACAGTTCTCTTCGAAAACGTTTACAACGAGGAAAGAATGAAAAATAATAATAAAATCGCGTCCGTCCGGGGCGCGGTCAAAGAAACTGGAAAAAAAAAGAGAAGAATAACGACGAAAATCATTGGAAATAGCTCAGTCTTCAGCGGGAAGAAGAGTACGAGCGTTTTTTTTTTCTTTTCTTTTTCTACATTATTTTGCGAACGTGGACGATTTTTTGAAAAACGAGCTTGTTATTCGTTTTGCAAAAAATCATCGAAGTACGAAGTTCTTCTTTCGAATAAAATGTCTTCCATATTTTTTTTTTTCTTTCGCCTCTTCGTATCGCCTCGGGACACAATAAATATAATCAACGAAATCGAGCACTACGATAAACAATAATTACAAATAATACAATCGATGGAGGGGCGTCTTCTCGCAATTTTAGTTAATTGTTGTTCGTTTTTCTATTCGTTTTATCGTTAATCCGATCGAATCTTCAGTTATTGCTCATCATCGCTGCGACGTGATAAAACAGAAAACAAAACAAGATAATAAAGAAAATGAGAGTAAAGATTCGACGATGAAAAAAGTCGATTTCAGAAATCATTCCATTCTTATGATAAATTCATGAAGTACATTCCCCTCCCTTCGTCCTTTCCGCAAATATCGACAACATGACAATGACAATAAGGTACGATAAACCTAGATAACTTTGGCATCTTCTTTAACCCACATGGAGCAAAAAACAATTTTTTTTTCTCTCACCATAATAATCCTACAATTCGAAAATACAAAATAAAACGATTTCGTGAAACGTCCAGAGCATAATTTCGAAGCTCGTCGCATATCTTCTCACGAGAAAGAAAAACGCATTTTTATTTTTCATAGATCAAGATTTTGTCGTTCTTATTTCTTTTTTTCTTCACCCATCTTTCGCAAATATCGACTATTAAGTCATCATTAATAATAATATCGAATAATAAATGATCATAATAGCCAATAAAGTCCAATACACAGTTAATAATGACAATGATAATAATAATAATTGTAATAATAATAAAGATAATAATGACAATAATAATAAAACTGATGAAAATTTCATAATAATAAAGATAATAATAATAATAATAATAAAACTGACGAAAATTCAATAATAATAATAATGACGATATTTATAATAGCAATAATGATAATGTTCATAATAATAATAATAATGATAATAGGTATAGTACATTTTACACAACATTCGAGTAATCCGAACTCGTAAATTTCGAAGGCGATCTCGTCCGAATTAGCCTTCTTTTATTATTATTTTTTACTGCTTTCTTCCGCCCGGACAAGATCGCAAAAGTACGACGCAAGAATACTATCGCGATACGTTACGAACTTTGATATCTAATATGTACACGTTTAGCTCGAAACGTCGCGTCTTCATCAAAGCCATAGTTCGCGAAGAAAAAAAAACCGAGAACAAAGGAGAAAAAGGAAAATGAGAGAAGCAGTTTTTTTTTTGTATTTTCGTCTCTATTCCTTCGCACGATAGTCATTGAGCTTGAATGTACAAAAAGAGAATGAATGAAAGAAAGAGTAAAGAAACAGGAGGCGCATACAGCCTTCGCATTGTTCTGCTTCGCAATATATTAAATGTTGTTATACAATATATATATATATATATATATATAGATATGATTATGTATATATATATATATTTATATATTATTAAATAAATAATCTTCAATGCGATAATAAAGTCACTATTTCGTATCGTCCTATCCATATATTTATATCTGTATTTATGGTTTATATTTATATATATTTTTATTTATATATATAGATATATGTGTACTTTTTAAAATTTATATATGCATATGTATACGTTTAGTTGAATTATTTATAATTATTTATAGCAATATTAATTTAAATAGCTGGGCTGAGACTCGCAAGTGGTAACCATTCGTTCGTTTCCATTAATTAATGCCTCCTCTCCTCCCCTCTCTTTCCGAATAATCGTTTATTATTATGATTTTCTTGTTGTTTTTTTCTCTGGCCTTTTATTTATCCTAAATATTTATCCGGGCATTGCTTTCGGAAATACCCGGCAATAAAATCACCGTTCCGGTGAAACAGTGATTCGTTTTTGTTTGCGTCAGTATTTTGTTTTAATATCACGAAGTCATCGAGAACTATTCGAGTCGAATGTTTCGCTCTATCGAGACTCCTTAGGACCGTTTCGCGGGTCCAGCCAATTCAGACAGTCAGTCTGAATCTCTTCGTTTAAAAATGCCTCTTTTCGTTCATTAATTGGATAATTGTTTGCTTTTCTTTCAATCTCCAGATGAATCGGCGATTTGTCATCGAGATGAACGAGCTTTTGCTATTTTTTCGTTCCGTAGTTGCTGGCAAGCTCCTGGTACGTCTCTATCAGAGACCGTGGAAGTCCTGTCCGCGCTCCGAGAGTCCACCATTCGTTCATTGGGACGAAATGTGGTGAGTCTCAGTAAACCGGATACGGTGGCCTGTGCGGCCACAGTGGCGGGATGGGCGGTAGGCTTCCGTTCCAGGATCAAGTGTCCTTGGTACTCAAGGAAGAGTCTTCATCCTGGCTGCCAGGATAAGGTATTCCCATTTTAGGACCTTGCTGAACGACGACGCACTTTCTCATGTGCTTCTCGAGTGTGCTGGGCACGGAGAATGGCATTTCGCAGAAGCGACACTTGTACGTGTCTTTGCCCTGTCTACCGTGGGTTTTCATGTGTCTCGTGAGCTTCGAGCTTTGCGCACAAGCGTAAGCACAGAGTTCGCACTTGTAGGGCTTTTCGCCGGTATGTGATCGTCTGTGAACCGTCAAATTCGAGCAATTCTTGAATACTTTGCCACAAAATTCGCAGGTATCGTTACGACCGTTGCGCTCTTTTTTCAACAAAGGACTAGGCAGGCCTGGTAGAGCTAAGCTGGAAGTCGTCGCTTTGGAGACTTTGCGGAACTCGTTGGTTTCCAAATAGTGTGGATTCGGTAGCCACAGCCCACCAAAATCGGGACCAGCGGTCCTGGGAAAACCCTGACCAGAAAATATGTTTGCTGTCGTTGACGAATTGAAGTTCGTGGGCGAGAGAGCACTGTCTTTTTCCTTGTTATTGTTCAGGCTGTTGGTCAAATTAGAGGGCGATTCAGTTTTGAGAAAGCTACCGCGATGGTTTTCTTGCAGGGCTTGTCGATAAGCCTCGGAGTACTGTGCGATATTACTCAGGCCAAACTTTTCCATCAAGTCTCCAACCAAACTTGGCTTCTGATCGACTCTGCCTCCGCTTTCCTCGCTACTCTGGCCCTGCGTCGTACTTAGATCCTCCGGTGTATTTTCCTCCGCATCGTCGTCATCCCCGCGCTTTTCATGCTCGTTCTCTTCAGCCTCGTCCAAATCCATGTTCTCGTCGCAGCTTGATCCATCGTCCGGAACGGTTTCAACGCTCCCTTGAGGACTGGCCGCGGCTGTCAACGTTTCTTGATGCTCCTTCCTCATGTGTTTTCTCAATTCCGTAAAACTGGCTATTTCAACGTCACAAATTTCGCATCTCGTTGAAGTACCGGATTCCTGGGCAGTTTCCTCTTTGTAACGCCGTTGTTCTTTTTCCTGATGACTACGCCGATGCACAATGAGATTCGATTGGAACCTGAATTTCTTCTCGCAGATCTCACAGGTGTAAACCGTCTCGACGGAATCCGTGATGACCGGAGTCGAGGTGGTTGTTAACGGACTGGCTTTTTCGCTGTCGGTCGAATTGTTGTTGTTGTGATGACCGGTCGGACTCTGGGTGTAGGATGGTGGTGAATTTTCTTTTTGATGACCAGCTAAATGAAGACTGGCTAGGTTAGTGGAAGCTGGACTAGGCGATGATACGGGATGCTGATTCGATTGCTGTTGCTGCTGTTGAACCTGACTGGGAACTAATGGGGCTTGATTCGTGGGAGGATTGGGTGGAGCCGCGCCTAAGGACGGGTTAGCGAGGCTCCTTAGGCGCGCCGAATAAAAATCCAGGTTCGCTTCTAATTGTGGCTGATGTCCTTGTCCGGGTAGAACCCGGGCGTGTGACAATTCGGTTAAATTCGCCAGATTCCTCGCGTTGTTGAGGGTGTCCAGACTGCTTCTGACGAGAGAATCGCCCAGGTTGAGACCGTCCATGCCGCGCAAAGGATCGCCGAGGTTTTGAAGATTCCTCGTGGCCGTTTGGAGGTCCTGAAGGCCTCGGTAGCCAGCGAGTGGATTCAGTGCTAGAAAATCGGGCCTAAATATTGGCGGAAAGCTTCTCTCGAGATGCTGGGGAAGTCTGATGAAACTGTGTAGCGGATCGCCGACCAACGAGGCCGCTGACGATTGCAATTGTTGACGACTACTGCTACTGCCACCACTCGTATTCGTGCCACCTCCTGAGGTGTTCGCTGCTGACGAGCTTCCGCTCGATTTACCACTGAGATTCAAATGATTCGGTGGACTGAGATGGTGTTGCTGTTGCTGCTGCTGTTGGGTGTGTATAGGCGTCGACGTCGGTGGACTCGGGGCCGGTGTATTTAACGAGGAATTTATTGAAGACGACAACGACGAATAGAGCCTTGCACCGTGAACGCTCTGCGCGTGCTGTAGCATTTCCCATGCTGAGGTCAACCGGCGCGAACATTGCGAACATTGCAGACATCTTGGCTCTGTAACAAATCAATGAAAACCGTATGGTTTTATAGAAGTACTCTTGGAAATCCCTCCTCAGAGGGGATATGACAATTATATTAGAACAAAGGAGCACAGAGATTAGAAACTTGACCGATATCATCGCGCTTCCCAGTAATAAAGACTCATCGCCTGACATTCTGTTGATTCCTGAAGGCTACATTTCTGTTGACGTTAATCCGTTGCCCGCCCGATCGATAAATTCCGAAAATAAAAGTCATGTTGATAATAGTGTGGAAAGAGGGAAGAAACTAAATGTATAATCGGGCTCGTAGCAGGCTTGTAACATCTTGTGAACTCGTCGAGTGAAAAGTTGACCCCCCCGGCAGTCCCTGCGGTCCCTTCAACATATCGTGAAATATATACACGATTGTCGAAGCTCGAGGCGAATCCGTACAATTTTTTCGCGAATGCTCACAACGATTCGGGGCAGAGCTACATGATTTCTTCACCCCCCGCACCTCCGTCGCTGCTCACGTTGTCCGTAGCGGCATCAATTTCTATATCCCCTTAATTTACGAATCGAGATCGCCGCGCTGCTGTTCGCCGATTGAATTCCGAATTCAAACAGTTTTCTATACACGTCTATATCTGTACTCGGCTATATATACGCTGGTGAGCGCAGTGTGGGGTTGGAAAAGACGAGGTCTGTGTCAAATTGCGGTTCCTGCACGTACGTTCAGCGAGAAAAGTATGCTCCTGGCGTTGCCGGGAGTTCTCGCTGATGTTCAACGCGGGGTTCTCGCTGTTGAAAGTGGTGAGGGGTCGAACGGACGAGCTTAAAAAATAATATCGAAACGGATCGTAGACGGGATGAAGAGGGTGGACGATTTCTCTCGCTATTCGGTGGTAGGATGAAACTGACCCTTAACGACTTTTCACGATGGAAAGCGAAGAAGAGAGCGAAAGAGCAGGCAAGGACTGAAGGGGGTGGCGGGATAAAACGCCAGACCTCGGACGGGTTTTGAATTTCAATGTTTTTAATCCTGTAATATCAGATTTTCGGCCATTTTTCACGCCTCCAGAACGGGAAAACGACCCCTCGTCGAGGAATACGACCAACATTCACCACATCATCGCGCCACGAAGAGTCCGCGGGGTGTCCGTGAGATTTTTCCATTCTTCCCTCTCTCTTTCTTTTTTTATTAATACAAAAGCAAGACTCGGGTGAGCCATGTGTTTAGGCACCCTTCAAAGTAGGAGAAAAACCTTACGGAAAAATCTGCTGAAAGATATGCTCAGAAGAAGAGTATGACGATAGCCACAAGACCCAATATCTCTTACCGAGGAGTAACATATTCCAAGAGCGATCGTAATTCTGCGGTTTAGGGGTCGTGAAGATACGCGCGGACACGTCTGTCCCGAGTACTATTTATGATCTTGTGTGCGTGCGTGAATATTTGCTAAGAGAGTCTCGAAGATGGAAAAAGTCCGTGTGTATTGCGTTCTAAAATTGTCGACCCTTCGAAGAATGGCTTTTCATTGAGCAAGGGGTGAATGTGGACAAGATCTTAATATATATCGCTGACGTATATCATTCATTGTTTTGGATAAATTTCATTCCTGGACTGGAGAGAGGCGTCCGAAAGAAATGAGGGTTATCCGAATGACCCCTTCGCCTTCGAGCACTGCATCGACTACTCCTTGACGTACGACTGTACCAAATAAAATTGGGAAGAAAACAAAAAAAAAGAGAGCACAATCATCGGGTTTTATAAAGACTCTCGATATACTGCCGCGACTCGTTTCCACTCGACAGTCGAATGGGGCTCGGGAAATGTAGCTCTACAGAAAAAGTATCCAGAAAAGGGAAGAACATAAAGCGCTTCTTCTAATTGGAACGGTCCGACGGAGTCGACGGTCGATTTACGGGACTGTGCAGGACAAAAAAAAAGAACTATCGAGGAAGTAATCTTCTTGTGTCCTCGAAACAAATCTCGAAGACGTTAAACGCAACGTAGGACAAACCTCTTTATATACTTTCTTAATTCTCTATCTATACTTAATTTTATGTTTCAAACTTTCGAGAATGAATGATCGTGAAACGGAAAGTCTGGTTATGTACTTTGGCATATTGTTTTGCGCCCGAGGGCAAGAAAAAAAAAAAAAAAAACGTCTCGAGACTGGGTGGCGAAGAGTTTCCTTCCGTCGCGTTTTTCTCGCCCGCTGAGCTTTCTTGGCCTCACGGAAGTCGACGATATTTTCGACTTCCCGACCACCGACTCACCCCTGACTCTCTATCATTCTACTTTTCATTTTATTTTTTTTTTTCCTTTCTCACTTTCTCTTTCGCCCTCGGTCTCTTTCTCTCTGTTTTGCTTTTGTGCTTTTTTTATTCTCAGTACACAAAGGAAAACATCGTTGAAAGTGTGAGTATGAGAGAGTCGGGCAGCGCCCTCATGAGAGATAAGCAAGTGCTGCCTTCGTATAATAAAGGTGTATCGATTTAACACGGAAAGACGCGCCCCCAACTTTCTTCCTTTCATATGCAAACTTTGCGGGCGACCATCCGTTAGGATTATTTTTTTTGGCCCTTTCTCCTCCCTTTTCCTTATTTTACCAACGACGAGCGGACGCTACGCAGACTACATCGGAGTGCTTTTAAGATAGCTCGTGATCACGCTATTCTCTTGGGATGAATAGAGCTCGACCGTAATGGCTTTTTTGAATTTTTATTCTGACCATATTTCGTATTATTCATACGTTCGTTCGAAAAATTGAAAAGTCGGAGAATAATTTTAGTTGATTTACGCCACTGACGGTTTAATAACGAATGATCCGTTCATACAGTTCCATTTTGCTGATTTTAAATGTTCCGAAAGCAAAACATCGCGGAAATGAACGAGACGCAATGGCTAATTCAAAACCACAATTGCCTGGTACGTTTGAATACGAAAATATCTGATTTAGGGAGAAGTCGCTATTGATATACAGTGGTTTTGTCATTCGAGTATCATTCGATCACTGGACTGGGATGATAAGAATCGAAATAGGGCTGAAAGGGGATGAAAACGATTGAAGGACACTACTCAAGGTTACCCACTTCGATCTAGTGGTTGATCGTACGTAAAATTTCGATTACTCTCACTGGTTGAATAATTCTAAAAAAAAAGTTTAAACGAATATGTTGAAAGAACGTGTGTTGAACAGCTTCTGAATGAGTTTTTATGAAAATTTTAAGCGAAATTGGCCCATTCGGTGGGAAAAATATGAAGAGAATTGAAATAAGGAGTGGAAATATGTCAAGGAAAATTCGTCGAAAGATATTATGAAGCATTCTCTTCATTCTCTTGATGGACAATAAACATCTGTTGAGAAAGAAGTACGAGGAGACTGGGAAGACTCGCAGAAGCGGTTTTGTCTGACCGACCAATTTTCCCTATAAATTGCCCGGACAAATCGTTCTCTAGTCTCGACTTCCCTTGCCCCGGGTCCTACCTTTCCCGGCATTAAACCGAGACGTTTACAGCTAAATTGCTTGGAACGGCATTGTTTAACCGCGATGCTTTCGACTCCTGGTCATTCGGTGTATACATCCACGAGCTTTCCGAAAATCTTTAGTTCTCCCTCTCGTTTAACTTTTCCTTTGGGCGGATCGCTTTAAAAGCTAAATTTCAACCCCTTTACGGAAGATTCGTTCTCTGAGGGGATAATTTTCTTTGGAATGAGTCACATTCGTTGGGGCGTCCAGTTTGAAAGAAAAATTTAAAAAAAGAAAGAAAAAAAATGTCCACGATTACAAAATATCGTCGTTTTGCGGGGCAAAAAGTGCACGTGATGGAATGAAAAGTCTAATCGGCATTGCTGACGCTTCCTGACGAGAATTCAGAGCCCTTTAATCTCAGGGTCCACGTGACGATATTAAAATATCGATTGGGCACGTATGCTACGTATGCACTTTGTTCCCTTAGCGGAAGGGGATTCTCGGAGCTTGTACTAGGGAGATGCATCGGTGGCCAGGCAAAAACGGCCTTTTCCAACCCCCTCGAGCTTCGAATGGCGGCTCTGAAGCTGCATCGTCGCTGGGTCGAAGCCACGTGTACTTTTCAGCGTGTGCAAGTTTCATTGATGCTGTTAAAAATATTGAAAAATCAGATTGTTTTTATTTTTATTTTTAATGAAAGGATCGAACAGAAAAATCGAGGAATTTAATTGACGCACGGACTAGAGTGCAACGTTTCTTTTTTTATTGCCAAACAATGAAAAGACAGGCGCAACGAATATCGCGACGATGAAATGAAAGATTCAGAGAAAGAGAGAGAGACAGAGAGAGAAGAATATCGAAAAGAGAAAGAGTGCAGTCGTTTCTTGTGGTTAACTTCGAAGCCTCTGCAGGATTGGTCCACCGGCTCTTAACAACCGAGTTCTCACTCTCTTTCGTTGCTCTCTCTTTCTCTCGCGTTTTCTTTCCTCAAGATACTCTTTCGCCGGAGTGAGGATAGCCACAAAAGAAGGAAGATGAAGACAGAGTGCGCGAGTCTCAGTGGAACCGCGACCGCAACGACCGAGAAGCGAAACGAAGACGAGGGCGAAAGACCATTATATGCGTGTCCTGCGTTTCGCACCCATCGAGCAAGAGTTACAGCTAGGACTGCGCGCGCGAAATAAAAAACAATTTCAAAGGAAATAAACCTAAAAAAAATGGCTTGAAAAAACACTCGAGGTGTCGCGAAATAAAATAGAAAGTGCGACGAACTTCAAGCATCAAGAACAGGCAATGAAAAACTGGAAAAAAAAAAAACATTTAAGAGTGAAGGGATGTGGCGAAGAAATGGTGAGGGTGTTCGGACCAGTTACGAGAAAAGGGCAGAACTTTTTTGACTCCGCTGTTCTTCTCCAGAAATGAATATTTATTTGCTCAAAGATCTATGTATATAGATGCATTTTCTTCCATATAAATGCATGCATAAATAAATGCATTAAAAAAGCAAAAATAGGAGCGTATGTGACCCGCAGGGAATCCAGCCGAGCGTGTATCATTTTTATGTCGTTCTTGCGTTTACTTCCTTTCGTGGCTACGTTGAGGGTTCAAAAAAGAAAATAAGAGCGAGTCACGAGTAAGAATAAAGATAAAAAAAGGAGATGGAGAAAGGAGGGGGAAGAGGGATGAGGATGCGACTGAGGGACCGGAGATTCCAGGCAATTCGCGAGCAATTCTTGCATCGCCTGAGGCAGTGCAGGAAGGTTGAGGTCGGAGATATAGATGGGGATGAAGACGACGAGCAGAAGAGCTGGAAAACAGCAGGCATCGTGGAAAGAAAAACCATAAAGAGCAGGAAAAGAGTGGATGAAGTGCGTTGCTGCACTCGTCTCTAAATATACGTGTATATATATATTTGATTTTATATGTTTCTTTATATATTTTTATATACAGAAACGTCGCACTCCTGACTGAATTAATATTCTCCGACGAACGTGACAGATAGATCAAATCTGCATTTCACACCAGTGGCCGGAAGGGTAAAAGATATAAGAGAGAATAAGAGAGCCAGAGATGGAATGAAGAGAACTCTCTGGGTGTCAATTTCGACGGATTACCAGTTTGCCATCCAAGCATCCCCTTGAAAACACACACCCTTCATTCGTCGTATTTTTCACGTAGTCTTTCTTGCCACGTTCTTCTTCTTCTTCTTCTTCTTCTTCTTCCTTTTTGACACTTTTATTTATTTTCATTCTCTTGACGTTGATATAAAGAATTCTTTTGTCTGACGATTTTATATTGAAAAAAAGTGTTTATACTATTTCGTAACACAAATCTTGACTCATCGCGCTCCTTTTTTATGGACAGAAAGTTCGTTCAATGATTGTGAGACGAGAGTCAGTAGATTCTCACTCCTTTCCTCCTTCTTTTTTAAACAAAAAAGTGATTGTATTAGTAGAATCTGGACGAATTTATGACAGCAAAAACATGTTGACTTGATATTCGACTATTTTATCGATTCTCAAAACAAACCTCCCCCCCCCCCCCCCCCTTTGTTAGAAAAAAATGAGTGAGACGACGGGTAGATATGTAGCCACGTTTCAGGAGCGTGTTGCGAGACTTGTTCCTCGTTTCACCCCTGTAAACTGCAGCTTCCCTTTACCGGAGAAGAATGTACAAATATATATATATGAGTCTGTCCATACATGTGTGAGGTTTTGTCGTGTGACGAGCACACGAGCAATTCTACCTGGTCACAGTGCATAAAAACAAAAAGGTATGGTACGATACAGACGAAAGTAGGAGAAAGAGAGAGAGAGAGAGAGGGCAAGAGCGAACAGAGAAGAGTTACGTGAGTTGGGGGATGAAAAAGTAGAAGATGGGGATGAGAAAAGGGGGAGGGAGGGGGGGATAGATATCTCATGGGGGCTCGTGCCCACCACGTGGCCAGACAAAAGGACGCTCCTAATTGGGCTTTTGGACCGAGCTCCTGTCCGGTTGAAAAAAAAAACGTAATTCACGACAAAAAAGTGGTCCAGGAATTATACGAGCGGGAGAATGGGGCGAGTTTTTGAGGTGCAAGTTTTGAGAGACTGCCTCCATACAGAAACATACACACACACATACCCGATTAAAACTGAGGCGGAAATCATTGGGACGGAGTGAACGCTGCCGAGCACGAGCCGTTCGAGCATCCCTTCGCGTGTGAAGGGTTAAAGTTCTCGATCTCCGGCGAGAGGTGAGAGCTCTCGCCGTGACCTGTGGATAGGTCGACGAAGGACGGTTAGTTTCGCGAGTAGCTATGAATTTTTAAAAGGCCAAGCAGGCGAACGGAAACTTCGCCTTCGAATCGAATCGACTGTGGTCCGAGGGCATAAACTTTTTTTTTTTTTGGCTTTTGTGTGCTTAATTATCACTCGGAAATAGCTAGCAGAAGAGGGAACAATATTTTTGTTTGTCGAAATAACGATATGCTTGCCGAATCGGAATATCTGCCGATAGATAAAAGCTCTGAAAACGATGATAATAATGAACAAAACTTTACGCTTTGCGGGTTATGTGAGAGCACATTCTGACTATGTATTTAAACATATGTATAGATATATTGTGGATTGAGATATGTTGCAGAGCATGACACAACGCTCGCCCACGTCAACCCCTTCGACATGTAACAATGTGGCTTTGACAAAGAGCAAGGGGGTGCGAGCGTGTCCGGACGACCGGTGTCACCACCGGGCGGCTCGTTTCCCCCAACTCATACCCATTCCCTTATTTCTATGTGTATTCTCGTGACCCTATCCCTCATAACCGTACCCGGTACTGAAAAGCTTTAAATTCGAAAAATCGAATCTGTACACCGCACCCGATTATATTGTTCAAAATTTTCCGACCACGGACTAACGTACACGCATACACGGCTCCTCTCCTTTCATCGAGAAACGACCATTCAGATTTTTTCTATTTTTTAATCAACCCCGAACCTATAGATAAGTGTATTTTTAATAAAAAAAGAAAAATATTTTTTACGGTCATAATAAATTTTCGAAGAAATAAATTTTCGTCAGAAACTATCAGGGATGAGAATATTTATTCCTGAAAATGGTTGTTTGTTTTTGTTTTGTTTTGTTTTTTTTTTTTTAATAAATAGAAATCCGAATCCATTTTTTTAGAGATCACACATGAAGGCTTTCTGATAATTTTTCGGAACGTATTTAGGTAGCTAGTGTGATTTATTGAATTCGAACGAGTGTCAACAGTTTGTTTTTCACGATTGATTTGATGCTAAAACGCAAGATGCATAAAAAAAAAAACGATAACACGATGAATAAAATATGTTTTGAACGAATTTAACTTACCGGAACTGACGGTATTTGTGTCGGCGTCGACAGACTCGATTTTAAGTTTTTTCGGTAGGTCCTCCTTTTCCGTTTCCTCGGTCCCTTCGGTTCGTCTTTTGGGAGTCGAGCTCGCGCTCGCCCTGAGTTCGATGGGACTTCCGGTATCGGTGTTATTGCCTTGTGGGGTTGGTGGACTTTCGACTCTGCTCGAGCGTTTGTTTATTGGCGCCGAGATGCTAGGTACCGAGTTGAGCTTTTCCGTGTCGGAAGTTTTTAGGGCGAGGGCATCCTCAGGATCGGAATCCTCGTGGGCAGCAGCCGATGGTGGACTGTGACAACCTTGAAGACTGCTACGACAGTGATTTACTTTGTGCTCGATGAAACGAACTATTTCACCGAGTGGATAGGAGGCTCGGCAACCTCCGCATTGGACGGTGTCTGGTGACGCTGGACCTTGCGACGTTTCCGCTATAATTATAACCAAACGAATAATTCCTTTAACATTGTCAAATTCGTACAACGATTTCATCGAGACATTAATCCAGCATTCAACCGACACGAAGTTTGTATCGATTTCATTACGATTACGGTTCATTTATCCGAACAGAATGTTCCTATTCTCTTCGTCGAGCAACTAAATTATTCAAAGTATTTCGTTAACTATGGACGCATCCAAAGTTGGTTATTGATTTCTGTTCACATAATTCTTATGAAAAACATTCTTTCGCGGTATTTTGTAGTTGAAATCCATGGCAGAATACATCGCGTGCGGTACAGGACCACTCGATAGATCGCTGCCGATTTCGAGGAAAATAAGAAACGATCGATTATGGTCGATTTGCTTAAATAAACAATATAAGGGTGTATCAACACGGAATGAAAGGTCATATATGTGATGAAGATTGGATGAGAGTTACGAGATATTCGAATCGAGAGATTTGCCAGTAAGGTGGACTGGGCAGAATGACTTATATATGGATATTCGTGGGTGGTAAGAAAAAATATAAAGAGCATATGTGTACATAAGAAATAGTATGTGGTCAATATTACTTTTATTATATATATATGTGTGTGTGTGTGAGAAGAAAAAAAAGTTACGGGAATAGAGTCGTATACGTATTACACGGTCTAGTTGGTTTTCTTTTTCTCTTAACGCACTTATAATTCACCATGAGGTTGGCTCTTCGGCCGCAAAGAGGTCCGGAGGTCAGCCGCAGACGTAACAATTCACTTTTAGGGGCCCTCCAGGAGAGTCAGTTCTTTGGCAAACGTAGCAGGCGATAGAGATAAAGAGAGCGAGAGTGAGAGAAGGAGAAGAAAAAAAAAAGAAGGAACGAGTCCGTTATGTGCTCTTACCACAATGGGATATAGCGAAATGGATAAGGGGGTTGGAAGGGGGTGGAGCATTAACATAGAGATTGGCAGGAGTTCATATATCGATCTTAACATCCCTCCACGAGTTAAAGTCAAGTAGCATAACCGTATGAAACGCGCTGGCGAGCCAAAGGCCACGCACATATAAGCAAGCTCGTATGCAAGAGGGATGAAAAAGAGTGAGCAAACAAGATGAACCAAAAAAATATTGATACAGAGGCGTCTGGTAGAGAAAATCTTCCCTCGAGCTCCAACTGTCTTATGCGAATGCTTTTTCTATCCGCTCTCTCGTTCTTCCTTCTTCCCGACCCCTTTGCTTTTCAACCCTTAGTTCAGAAACTCTTTCGCAGTCATTTTTCCTGCTTTCGTTCTTCGACATTCAAATTTTTGTTTCGCAATGAATTTTTTGGATAAGCGATCGTGTATTAATTCGTTTCAATCATTTTTGTGTCAATCACTTTTAACAGATTGTCTTCAATACCTATTTCCAGATTGTTTCAACGTTATTACATGTTATCGGTTTATTTTTTCCGCTGCTAAAATATTTAAAAATAGTATTATTATCGAGAGATTATGAAAACAGAGAAGAAAAAAAACACGCGGGAAACTTGATTTGTAATATTCTGGGCGGAGTTATAGGAGTAGATTTTTGGCTTGACCAGAGGATTTTCTCCGGTGGCTTTAGATGACAGGGCGCAAGTCCGAACGGAGGCCACTCCTTTGGAGCGTCTCTCGCGCACCTTTTTTTTCCATTCACATTCTTCATGTACGTCAACATCCACCCACGCAAGTTTTTATCTTTCTCTCTCCCGGTCGCTGAATTCGCAGTGAATTTGGTGCGAGGGTGATGCGAGGTTTGACAGGCGAATAATTTTCCGGAAACGTATAGGGGTTGAATTCTCCAATCTGATAGCTCGCTTTTCGCACCGGCCGCCCCATGCACGGACAGGAAAATACAAACGAAAATACGTTTAACTGTTCCCTTGAAATCGGAGACAGCGGACAAACAAACAAAATTCATCGACAACATTCGTGAAGTTTCTTTTTTTTCTTCTTCTTTAAATTCATTTCTTCATGCTAACCGGAAGTTGAGGCTATCGAGTCCGAAGGATCCTCGCTCGGCTCAACTGTTTCGGACAATAATGGCCGCCTATTTTTCTCACCAATGCGCGTTTCCCTTTTTCTTCGTCTTCATTCATAAAAACGATCTAAGATCACGATCAAAGATTCGCTCGCAAAGACATGGAGCGAAGGAGAGGAAAAGAGAGCCCTTGAGCGTAGGAGGACAGCGCGAGCGGAGCGACGGAACGGTGAATGAGACAAGAGGGAAGAACGGGATGCAAAAAAATCTCGTGTACCGGGCAGAAAGCCGAAAAACGTGAAGATGCCGTCTGAATTTTATTTGTAACCCTCCGTGAAGAAGGTATTCGTTTGAATAAAAAAAAAAGCATAAATGAAAAAAAAAATTTTTAAAACTGTGGGCAAGATAGAAAAAGAGGGAGAAATTCTCTTGAATGGTGTACGTATGTGGACGTCGGACGGGTCCGTTATATTCGCCTACGATTCAAAAGCGCTCGGTTAGAAACAAGAGACGCGCGACCGGTCGTTAGCGACAATGGGCTTTTGTTTTTTCGGGGGCAGATGTTATGGACCAAAAGAGACAGAATAAGAGAGAGAGAGAGAGAAGTTCTCTCCGGTCCGCTACCGAGATTCTGGTCCGCTATACGGGTGAACGTGAACGAGGCCCCATCGGGGCACTCCGTTCACGTATGGATACATACATGTGACACACACGAGTAAATACGAACAGCTTTCGTCCTCGACAAAAAATCGTTTTTGCCATTTAAACTCCACGAAAATTGATTCTATTCAATAAATTTATTATCAAACGTAATAAGATCTGAAACGAGTTGTAAATTGTGAAAATTTCGGAAGATTCGAATAGAAGAGCTATTGAAAAATAAGAAAATAATTTCGTTAAAAAAATTCTTATTATTTGGTACTTCAATTGTTTTTATTATGACGATTGATTCGAATCACTGCAACGGACTGATCTAATTTAAATGAAATCGAAATACAAAACAAAAAGCAAATAAAATGATAAAGTAATGAAATAAGAGCGAAATAATTATTGTCGAAACACTTGAAATGAGAAAATGATGAGGGAAAATGGACGCGGATAGACAAAAAGAGATCGTCGACGCGTGTATAAGTCAGAAAAATTTCAGTGACGATGGGACACATTGAGTCTGGTGAAGAGAAACGGCATAAAATACAATATTGCTCGGCGAATCTAAGTTGGATTGCTTACAAATTGGTCCATACATCCGTAATGTCACGATCACTCGTATCAACATCGGAGTCTGTAGAAAAGAGGGGAATATCCAGTAACGTAACAATTCTCCGTTCGTGTCTATGCAACGCCCATATCATCCACGAGTCACCCCATCATCCCCAACCTGGTAATTTCCATCGTCAAATAGAAATAAAAAGCGAAATCGTGGTGATATTTTTCTCAGAATATCGGAAATATATTGATCAAATTGTCCAGCAAATTTAATCAATTTTCTTCGCCATCGATCGCGAACGGTAATAAAGAAATTATTTTTTTTGCGACAAACATTTTTCAATCAGGCTCAATATCCTTCGTATTTATCGATGAAAATAATATTCACCTCAGCCCATGAAGAGTTTAAACTTACCGGAAATAAAATGCATCAATTATAAAGCTCATTTTTTTTAAATAAGCAATTTTGATCGTTGAATCTTGAATTTGTTTTTATGAATTCGATTTCTCGTCGATCGTATAGCAACATATATAGGTGCGCGTGTGCGTGTGTTTCCTGGATAAATGTACATGTCCCGAGGCAGTGTCCTTGTTAGGACAGTGAAGTCCTGTCAAAACGTCCGTAGGACACATCCGCGGAGAGCCAATCGAATTACGATGATCCCCGGGGCTCGGTGTAGCATCGACTCGGCCCCGACCCGAAACCAATAATTCTATTATCCATTAGTATTGGGTCGCGCCAATTTCCTTTGTAACAGGAGGATGGAGAAGTTCGCGGACCAACCCCTCTGGCAGAAAAGCCGGGTACACGAGTTTGTATCAGAGCTCGAGTTGGAAAAAGCGAGAGAAAAAGAAAGTGAAAGGGAATGAGAGAAAGAGAGGGAGGGAGAGAGAGAGAGAGAGAGAGAGGAATGCTTGGTGTATTGAGTAGACGTAAAACGAAATAGAGCACACACATGTGTTATAGGTCGATGCGAAAAACGAGAAAAGAACGAGGCTTTCGTTTCGTTTCGGTATTTTTTTTTTCTCCATCAAGACGTTGAATAAGAAAGGAGAATATACGTGGATAGATCTCGATAAATAGATATATAAAATGGGCCAATATGTTCACCATGTAGGATAGAATCGTCGATAGCAACCGCAGATAAAGTCAGAGTCTGCTTGTAACCGCAGGATTAACTTATTTAATCTCGTTTCCCACAATCTCTATATCGTTCTCTTTCTCACTCCGTTTTTTGTGACACCGTGGGGATAACGTTTTCGTGAGCTAATCCAATCAATGAAGCAAGAAATATTGGCCCTCGCTTGCGTCATTTTGATGAGCGAACCCATTCGCGGTATACAAAAGCTCTCATGTAAACACAACAATGAAATACGAACCGGTAGAAGATCGACGCTTTTTTTTCTCCACTATGTTTCTGGGATAAAACATATCGAACACGGCACTCTGGAAGCGACGAAAAATATAATGCAAATGAAGCCACAGACGGAAGCATCCAAACATCGAGTTTAATCGGATGAAAAGCTGCACGGTGATTTAAAAATCGTTTCTCTCGGATTCGCTGCTATTTCACCCTTTCCCTGTGAGAAATCTTTGATCACGTATCAACGGAAAATGAGCTCGGGGGCGAGACACTTAAGACGCGGCGACCAGTCTCGTTAGGTCCATGCTCGGATGCTGACTGAAATCTTCTTGCGTGCTTGACAAGGGGAAGGGGGGGAGGGGGGGAGGGGTAAATGTAGAGTCGAAGGCAGTGGGGACCGAGAACAGGATATCAAAAGAATAGAAAAGACCCTCGTGTGATGCTCGAGAGAAGCTGCTGGTCTTGTGGAGCAAAAGTAGAGGGGAAAAGGAACCGATTTTTCGATGCGGAGAACACATGAATTTCACCTCGCCCCCCTCCCTACTCCGAGCCCCATATACGATTTTTTTTTCATTCGTTCGGCATTCGGCCGGTGGGCACAGGCCCCGTCAACCCTCTCTCGGACCTTTCTTCAGGGGTAAGGCTTCTTTTTTCTAACTCCTTTATTCCCTTTTTCTCCGTTAGGATGAAGCTGGAGAAGATCGATCTTCATCCCCTTTCGCTTCCTCTTCTTCTTCAACGTAACCTTACGCTTTTTTTATTTCACGTTTTTTAGACTCGCTCAGAGGGATACCCGCGAATTTCTACTACCGAGAACAAAGCACTTTTTTTCTTCAAAATGGCCGACTTACCCCCAACTTATTCCCGGTATTTACTCGCACTCGGGCTTTAAAAAAAGAACGTTGGCATCGTCGGATTTAAAAAAAAAATCGACCTGCTCGATTCCTCTTCCGGGCTTTCTGTATCTTTCGTTTAAAGGGATAATTTTTTTAAATGTTTCTTTCGTAAAAAAAAAAAAAAGAAAAAAAAATATGTAGAAATGGTCAAAACGCTTCTCATGAGAGCTTTGTAACGTACAGAAAGCTTCGAAACTCACATATTCTCGTTTCATCTATGAACCGCGTCCATGAAAATTCATTTTTTACTCCGTTTCATCTGGTACGTAAATAACTTAACATTTCTAAGAGTCGAGTGCGCAGCATCGATTAACATTGAATTTAGTGTGTCCTAAAAATGTTGGATTTCACTTGAGGTTAAAAAATGCACAAGAAAGGGAGCAAAGAACAGAAAGATTTTTGTGTACGGACTGCGATAGGAAAAGAAAGAGGTAGAATAATTTTTCCGGAGGTTAGTCGAACAATTGACTGAAATCAGTGACCTGAGATCAAGGCTTGTCGTCTCATGAAGATCTTTCTTTCTTGAAGAAAAAAAAAAAATATATATATATATATAGAGGAATAATATATTTGGTAGGAAAGGCAAAGGATCATAGCGTGGAAGAATCAGAGCATTTTCTCACCCCCGCCGGACGCTAGTTATGAAAAATATGAAATCTGGTTCTCACGGATTCTGAATGGGAGCGCAAAGCGGCTCTCTCGCGGCTCTCTCTCTCTCTGTCTTTTCCTTGCTCGCCAGTTGCTTCGTCACTCTTTTTTTTCTCTCTCCTCTCTCACTCTGTTTCTCGACATGTGCGTATATCGTGGGAGGATCTAGCAGTGCGAAGACCCTTTTCTATAGTCCGCGTTGCGAGAGAGAAAGAGAGCGAGAGAGAGAAAAACAGAGAGACGAAAGATCGGGCAGGACATTGTCCATTGAGAACGGTGCGTGGAACAGGTCCTGGCTGACCTGTCCCCGGTTCCATCGCATCAAATCTCTGTATCGTACCTTTTCAATCCCCCGTGGACCGACCATCCTCGAGATCTGCCGGCTTTTCAAAAACCCCTTTGGCCACCATATTTTTTTGATCAAAATAAATCATGTGAGTACAGTTATGTGTCCAGGTGCTCGATTCCACGCTCACTCACTTGTATACACATATATACATTTATAAATATAAGTACGAAGGAAAAAAAATCTCACTCTGGTTTCCACGCTCGAGATTCTCCACGAATTTCTTTTAAACTTTTCTATCCTACCTTTTTCCGCAGACGTGTCAAAAAAAAAAACTGAGAAAATCTGGGTATCGTTCACGCTTCGTCGAACCATCGAGTTCTCTTGTTAAATCCAATTCCCATATTTCCGTATACGAGCGATATTTTTTCGTTTAATCAATTTTTTAATCAATGCTTTCGTTCGAGGCTTTCTTCCTTTACTTTCTGACATCTTTCTTGTCAAATTTGAGCCTTGGAAGAAAAGCGTCTTAATCAAAATCGAAATAAGCTTGAAAAATATATAGCAGTTAATCGTAATTATTTGCGAATGAAAAAATAAATTGAAACTTCAAGTCAACTTTTATAAATTCTGTAAAACAAAATGTATCAGAAGAAAGGGTACGTAGTTTGGCCAGCAGAATTTTTTTTATATAAAAAAGAAAAATGTATCGATAGGAAAACAAAGTATAAAACTGAAAAACCGAAAAAGAATGAATGCAAAAAAATTGATTTTTACAACCTGAAGAGCGAAGGATGAAATAACAAGTATTAATCTTTTTTAATAGATCGGCAAATAACGGAGTACAAAATAAATTAAATATTTCTGATGAAAGCTCTCACTTCTCTCGCGCCCTCTTTCTCATTGTGTCTTCTCCTCTCTATCTCCCTCTCTTTCTCTCTCAATGTTGTGTGTCTTGTCCGGCCTCGTCGCGCTGCGGTGTAACTTCAGTCTGCTTAATTAGAAACTTCTATATCCCAGAAGCTCGTTACATTATTTAAAAGCAGGATCTCGTTTCTCAATGTGTATAAGGCAGCGTGAGAGAAACGGGCGAAACAGTCTGTGTATATACGACAATTCGTGTTTCTCGCGCTCCGCAAAACACGCGAATATACGCAAAACTTTTCGAACAAACCACGAGAGGGCGCAGTTGTTGTCTCTGCACCGTGTCTCTTCTCTTTTCTCTTCCCTCCCTCCCCCCCCCCCTCTCTCGCTCTCTCTTTCCGTCTCTGTCTCTCTTGAAAGTGTACAACGAGAAGTGCCGAACCATGTAAGCGTGTAATAATTAATGAAATTTGTAAATTCACGAAATGAAACATCGTAGGACAATTCTCGTCGTCGTACCCAAATATCCATTGTTGAAAAAGAGAATACGAGTCACGAGATGATTCCTACAGCAAGAGCATTTGATTAACGTGTCCAAAAACCAAGCAACAAATCATTTTGTATAATTAAAGAAATCCGTTTTATCGTTATCTCGAGATTTGCGAATCAATGAAGATCAACAGCTTTCAACGTCATATTCCGACATGTTTTTATTCCCATAATTTTATTACTCGATTCCCTCAGGAGCCTCCTGGTGCGAAATACCCCTCGTGGATTAACGATCATTGGTCCAGTTTCATACAATGACGAAATCACAGGCTTGCACTTTGCCCCCTCTCGAATCCTTTGATTGTCGTAATAATAAAGTTGAAATCCCGTCGAGTTTCGAGTCCCGCGAAGACCAATCGAAATAGAGGACGCTATTCGGTCGAATGGTATTCGACGTTCATACATTTCGCGATGGCCGACGGTCATCATTCGTCAAAAATGACAGCCATCGCTCCAAAATCCACATTAAATCAAAGTTTCACTAATAAACGTTGACAAAAATAAATATTTCGATCGTACGAGTTAATTAACATCCTCGGAAAATAGTTCCGTTGATTTTGTTGATGATTGTAAGACAATTCGAAAATCTTTGAGCTAAAAATGTACCAGTGAACACGTGGATCCTGAATCGTTCATTTCGATAAAAGTAATTTCAATAAAAAAAAAGCAATAAAAACAGCTGTTGAAAGAGCTCGTCGAAGATTCGAATAAATATGACGACACAAAATAAATCGGTTTTCTCTCCTGAACTGTTTGTTTTCCAGGGAATTAAAGGTCTCGTGAAACGGAATGGTAATGATGGGGGGAGAGCGAGAGAAAGAAAGAGCGAGATAGAAGAAGAGGGGGGTGATCTTTATCAGAAATTCTCGTGGCAACGAACCTGAAGAATCCGCTGATTCCCCTCCGCCAAGGCCGCTCGTAGCAGAAGAGTCTTACGGTTCTTCCTCCTCCTTATTCTACAGTTTTTATTTTTATTTTTATTTTTAATAACGAACTTCCGGTTGAAACGCGGGTTCCCATAGCGGAGAGAGCCGCGAAAGATCGTGAGTTCCCGTGGCCGTTTGCGTCAAAGGAGGAGAAACGACGCAGCGATTTCTTCACGGTCGCTTATGGTCGAGTGTGCACATGCTTTTATATGTATATATATATATATATATATATGTATATATGTATGAAGAAAAATGTGCGGTGCTCTTTCCCTCTCCCTTGTTCTCCTGCCGAAACTGGGGGAGAGAAAATCTAAAAATGTTTCACGCGCCAGCACACGACATATCACGAATCTCATGTGTGCGTGAAAACGAGAGTTCCCCTGAACTTGGCGGTACTTCGGGATATATAAGCTCGATATATATATAGATATATTAATCGTACTTTAGGGTATTAGCTATTTATAGATTTCCAAAGACACATAAAAGCTACTTATACGTATATACATATATTTGTATGTTTATATATAACAAATGAGTAGTCTTTAATACGAAAGCGAGAAGGTTCAAGTCTAGGTGGTCTTTTTGAGTGGCCCCTGCGTATCAGTAACTCCAACGAGTCATCGAGACCCGGGTGACAAAATGGAGCAGAAAATTCTTATAAAACAATGTGAGATTGTAGGCTAAAGCTGAAAAGCAGGTTCTTTGGATTCGATGGTGAAAGGAGGTAGATTGAAGGAAAAAAAAATAATGTTGAATTCGTCTGGAAAGATATTCAAATTAGATTCCACGTGGTTTATAAGAAAACGAGGAAAGTTTTGTTCAGGTGATTCCTTTTTTTTTTGGTACTTGCCTGTGCCTTTTGTGGGGACATGGTGTGAACAAACATAAATGGACAAAAGGATGAGAAGAGAATAGAATAAAACGAAAGAACAGAAAGTTATAAATTGGTGATACGAGAAAGCAGATCAACTGGACAAAGAGACGCGAGAGCCTGAACGTAGAAAATGTGGTTTTAATATTGATGAGGAAGCTCCTAGTGAAAAGATAATTGGAAAAGATGATGGCAGGAAGTGAGGGACGAGAAGAAAGAACAGCAGGTTGCAACATGAGGATAAAATAAATTATCCTGTGGCTTGTGACTCGGACTGCTCGAGACCAGCAGGTACAGCTCAAGAGAAGACAAAAAAAACAGAGAAACAGCCCCGATTGCCTACAGACGCGGAGCAAGGGTGTCCGAGAATAGTCCAAGGGTTCTCTCGCTCTCTCTCTCTACTTCTCTTTCGCTCAGTCTCACTCGTCAGAACACCTTACATCCCCGGAGCAGCACAGTGCACACGAGAATAGCCGAGTGACCCTTGGTCAGGTAGGAAGAACTCGTCGCGACCCTTGGTCCTTCTTTCTCATCCCCCAAAAGCTTCGTGAAGTGGCAAGTGGGGAACCGAGAAGGCGACAAAGCGTATAATACGACCAGATTATTATTACTCGAAAGGCGTTCGCACCTTTGGTAAAAAGGAGGGTTCTCTCTTGGACTGGACCCTGGACAATGGTCGACAATGGACGAGCGGGAAACCGACACTGCAAACAACATAAATATTCGTCTTGTTCTCTTCTCCTTCTCACTCGCCCTTATTCTCTCGAGCGATTCGCCCTTTCGCTTATACTAAAACCCTCCTTACTACCACGTCCTGACCCTGCATGCTTCTTGCTTCTTAAATACTTCGCGCCTCTCATCGACCACGGGATCATCGCCCTGGGGTCACGTCTTTCATCAGGAGTATGTTTTTAACCAGGAGGATCGATTTCCTTTCGAAGCAATTGACGAAGGGACGACCAGACACATTTTTTTTGTGGTCAACTTCTTCAGAATACATGCAAAGTCCAATTATGCCTGTTCAATAAATGTTTTCACCAGATTCTCGATTGTGGATGAGTTTGCTTTCGGGATAATCTTTTTTGCTCGAATCCGTAATTCAGAACTTTCTTTTCTTTGAAAGTTACATATTTTGATAGCGCGTTTTTCAAAACACTTTCCTGAAGTTCAAATAATTCGTTTATCGGTTCAAGACACGTTTTTGAAGAATCGCAATAATTTTTTGTTGCTAATTTTCATTCGGAATGAATGAAAACAATAAAATGTCAGTTACGAAAAATGTATTTTTGAGATAACACGAATCATTCGCTGTTACATTCTCCCATTGGATTTTTTTTCTCCATTTTCAGCAACGATTATCTCCATTGGTTCGATGCGTAACAACTCTTGTACGAGAGAGAAAGAGAGAGAAAAAAATAAATAAGTGCAGAAAGAGGGAAAAACAGAGGGACGGTTTATAGAAGATGGAACAGAGTTCAGGACAAGATAGCCAATAACCCAGCTTGACTGAGTATCGCGAAAGAACTCGATGACGTCGTATTTCAGTCGAAATTGCCCACAGCCAGATTGGATAGACGATATACAGCCACAATGTTTGAGACTTACGCGATCTTTCACAGAGAAAGGAAATAGGAAAAAAAGCGAGTCAGAAGATTTTTCTCTTCGTCTTTTTTTCTCATTGGATGCAACGAATCGATATTAATTAGAGGAATAACATGTTCTTACAATTCTTGAAATATATATTGCGATCTATCGAGCCCTGAAACTTCAAACATTTATAAAAATAAATTGTAGAGTTGGATGTTATTCTTTTTCGAATAAGAATATCAGAAAGTTTTGCTTCTGTGTCGCCGCTCTTCAGGAGTGAAATCGCAATTCGTGAGCAAGGCAAATGTCTCGAGAATACTTTTCACGATCAGTAAAGTCAGCTCTTAAGCGACAAAAATAGGTGATCATGTTTAATTCCACTGATACATTATTCTTGTTCATGAGCATGGGAGTAATTGATCAATGAAATATTCCAGTGGTACGAGTCAATGCTTCGTGCGACTGTGTCAGGTAGCGCCATCTCGTGGAAGCTCGACCAAGTTCCTATTTCTCGAGCTGAATAAAGGGGTGAACAAAGGAATGAGGATTGATGTACAGGGGTAGGAGCGAGTGACCCCAGTGTCATTATTTTCGAGCGATTACTCTCGCGGAGCAAGCCCTAAGATTGACTTTCTAAAATTAGCTCTCATCTCAATTTAACACGATCATTACTTATGAATATTGAAACTGATGGAATTTCATGTTTAATCGAATCAACCGTTAATCGGCAAATTTTACGCGATCGTTCTGCCAACCGATAAACGATGATTTAAAAAATTTGCACATTCGAAGAATTCTAGAGCGTAAGGAATGACGATGAGAAGAAAAAAGAGAGAGCTCTTGGCTTTCTCTCTCTCTCTCTCTTCCTTCCTCTGTCTTTCTTTCTCTCGACCGACTATAGTTTTACCTGAGCGCGTGCTGGGTAAGAAGATCCAGAAGGAGCGCGAGAGATATGAGAAACGAAGAGACGAGAGGATGCGAGAAAAGACGAAAGGATAAAAAAAAAAGAAAAAAAAAGGGTTCGTGCCACGTGCCCGCGTGGCGAGCTCGGAAAGGAGAAGGGGAGGAGGCGCCCTAAAGGTTAATCTGAGAAATCAAGTCAAAGTAGTTTTTTGTCGGTTTGGTACACGAGGCTTCATCGTGGCACACGCACGTCGTGCGAGGGCACACACGAGTGAGATCGAGGACTATTACGATGATGTTCCGTGTCGATGCTCTTTCTCTCTCGCTCTTCTTTTATTTTTACTTTTTTTTATTTTGCATACTCTATAAAAGCCAGCGAAAATAAAGAAATACTAAACGGAATAAAGGAGCTTAAAAAAGAGAGAAACGAACGGAGGATTTTACGTTCGACAATCCAAAATGTTTGCAGTCTTTTGAACGAAACTTCATTTTGAAACAATTTATTAAGCCGATGAGTGATGAGGCGTTACGAGTTTGTTATAAAATCAAATTAAAAGCTGTAAGACTCGCGATTCCAATTGCTCAATTGCAGAGAAAATGAGGCGGATTCCAATACGTTGGAGCAGCTCGCGTAAATCACGCGTTGACTTAACGAGGATGTAAAATTGATCTTAAAATAAAGAAAGGAGTTGGAAGACTCTTCGATATTTCTTCGGGTCAAATCACAAAACGAAAGACATCGTTTCCACCAAACTTTTGTCGATTCAACGATGTTTTCGTCGCAATGAGAAAAACATTCGTTTGAGGAAGCAAATTGTGTGAATTTTGATCTCGACGATTTGTTTATCCAGCAAAAATTCCGTTGGATCAACGAATTTCTCTTTTCTTACCGCAGATTCTCGATGAATGAATCTTTCGATGAAAATCTAATCTTACGAAATTCGAGATTAGAATGTACACTATTTTGGTGGTTGATGAAATTGTAAAACAGCGTTAAATGTGGAGTAGACTGAGGGGATAAGAAGCGATATAGACATGAAGTGAGTGAAAGAGGAAAAGAGAAAGAGAGAGGAGAGAGAGAGAGAGAGAGAAAATGAGTAGGGTTTCCGACGGGACGCTTCAAAGACAATATTTAACGGATATACACCGAGATGGCATATGCCGCGCACGTGCCGACACACAGGGGGCGCTCGATGCAAGAGATCAGGCGTTAAACGCACTTTGTTTGCTAAATAACGTCTCTTCTCTCTTTCTCTCATCTCCTCCAGCAAAGTAGTACTACAACACACCTCTCTTAAGATTTTTCACCGCGTTTGTAACTCTTTGCCGATCCAGCATCCATTCCGTTCTCTCTTTCGCTCTTTGTCCAAGCAAAAAGCCTCGATCTATTCGAGTATAACATAATATGGGTGATTCTTTCTTCAATTGGCTACTCGTGATTAGTCTCGTTGTGATATTAATTGATGGATTATTTCATAAGAGATATTTATGAAAAACAATTGAGAAAACCATAAACACGAAGATTGCTTGATAGTCGACGAAAGAAAAGTCTTACTCTACTCGTGATTAGTCTTGTTGTGATATTAATTGATGGATTATTTCATAAGAGATATTTATGAAAAACAATTGAGAAAACCATAAACACGAAGATTGCTTGATAGTCGACGAAAGAAAAGTCTTTAATCAGTCCAAAAGGTATTTTTATCATTAAATTTATCTCGAATTCATTAAAAAAAAGTAAATTAGATTCGTTTAAACTCAGACGTTAAATATTCAGTAAATGAGATCAATTTTTCAAGCATTTCTCACGACTCGTTGAAGTCCATTTAAATTGCAGAATAGGTAACACGAAATGGCCAACTTTTTATAGATTTTCACAAAAAGAACAACGTCGCGGTTAATTAATGAAATGCTCTAATTATTAAAATATTACGAGAGAAAAAATTTGAAAAATTCTCGAAAACGATTGAAAATGCAGTTCGTCCAGTAAAGACTCTGGACTTAATCTTACAGCCTGATCTAATTTGAACGTACAAAAAAACGACGTAGAAAATTAAAAAAAAAATGGAGTACGATCGAGTACAATTCCAATAGAATTTTCGAGTGGTTGATTAGAAGCGAAAAGTCCCATATATATGCACAGCACCTACGCCGATCGGCTCAATTAAATCTTAAGTGCTCGCACCCGGCTCACCCTCTCGACTCTCGACACATTGCAAGTTCTTCCTTCTCTCTCTCTTTCTCACTCTCTCGTCGCGATTATAGCGTCATCAAATCCCGTTTCTCTCATACACTCTCCTCCCTCCGTAGCCCATACATTAAGCATCCATTTAGCTCTGATGCGCAAAAATCTTGGTCCCATGCACCTCGATCTCGGCATCAAAAAATCCTGTCACTCGTTTTATCCATATTTTTCCTGAACATTAATTCGTCGGCGTTTGTACTCGGATATAAAATCTTTTCCGGACTTTTACCTCGTTAATTAAGCGAGAATCGGGACCAACAATGATCCTCGTGGATTCGAATCACTCTTCTTCTGGCTTTTCGTTTTTTTTTTTCATAGTCTACGAGAGTCTGCTGTTTCAATGGCGCTATCACTACAAAGAGATCGTACGTTTTATAAACGCACTTCCGGCTTAGCGGGGTGTCGTGAAACCTCCGAAAGTTTTCACGCATTAATTCCCGTTTTAAAATTTCTTTCTGGCGTCATCAACCGTATTCGTTATCTCCATCGTTCCTGGATTTGTGACAATGATTTATCGTTGAGTTCGTAGCTGACGTACTCATCGTAATTATCGGTGTGAAATTTTTTTTTTTTTTTTCGAGATAGTTCATCATGCGCGCTTTCGAGCCAGCATTATTATTGTCATGATTATCCTTTTATTTATTTATTTATTTATTTACTGTTGTTGCTTGTTACGCAGTTACATGGATGGAGAAGAATCAACCCCTCTCAAATACGAAGCGTAGAACAAAGGGAAAGAAACAATGGAGCGTGTTAGCTGAAAATTTGCTGCTTTTTTCTATATCCCTTATCGCGAAACGTTTTGTCTTAGGTGCAGGAAAAAATGCCGGTATCTCTTTTCGCGGTGGCGTCATAGCGCCGACTAAAGAATATCGCAGTTGTAATTAAGAAAGCGCGGAGGAGAGAGCGAAAGGGTGAGAGTAAGAAAAAGAAAGAGAGAGAGAGAGAGAGAGAGAGAGTCGCGGCGTTGGCGTTGGCAGCCTCTACGGCGACGACGTGCCCCCGGAAGACGGGAAGGGGACCATCACAGCCACCCCCCTCGTCTTTCTCTCTCTCTCGATCTCATTTTTTCTGTCTCTTTCCGAACTTCGCGGATGGAGGCACGAGAGGGTGGAAAAGACCTCTCTGGAAAAACGTGCGCATGACAATGCTTTTTCTCCATCTCTCCTTCTGTCCTCCGCCCCCTCTCCCCCTCTTTCTCTCTCTCTCTCTCTCTCTCGTTCGTTACTCTCTCGATTGCTTTCCCTCTCGTTCTTGCATTTTTTCCTCGTTTACTCTCACTCTCGATAGTTCTTTTTTCTCTCTCTCTCTCACTCTCTATTTCTCTGTCACTTCTTCGTCTTCTTCTTCTTCTTTTTCTTTTGTTCACTCCCTCTCTTTCTCGCTTTCTTTTACCAGGCTACAGGAGGGCTGCTGATTACTAATTAAAAAAATTTTCTATCCACCCCTTGCCAGAGCCCCGGGACTATCGTCCTCGTGCTTTTATCTCGAGTCTTACGTAGTCGCTTACCGAGCGAACACATTTTTCTCTCCAGTCTCTTGCGAACTTTCAGATATAAAGATCCACGAATTCTTGATGAAAATTCGTTCGAAATTATTGATCAAATCGATTCAACAAACAGAGTGTAGTGACGATACGACAAAATTCAGTTCAACAGTTTGACATATTGTTTACACAAGTTTTGTTTATTTTTTTACGAAAGTACCTTCAATGACGATACATGTGCACTTCGACGCGTTTATTTTTACGCAAAAAAAAAATTAACAACGGTCAATTAATGAATGAGGGGTTCATTTTTTTGACTAGAGCATTTGTTCTCTTCGCCTTTCTTTTGCTCATCAAAAATTTTCATCGCCCACCTGTTTTTGTAGTACAATCGATCGTTGCAATTTCAATGGGATATTTTTTTTTGGTGTTGAAAATTTTCGAGCGTATCACACTGATTGTTTAACGTTTGTTCGAGTCGCCTGGGAAAGTAGAGGAACGAAACTTCAAAGCTTTCGACAGAGTATCCCAAGCGAGTGAATTACATGTGGAAAAATATGTTTTTTTTTTGCTCTCGTTGCGAACAAGTCGTAAGACATAGAGAATTCATCAACAATAGCCTCGTGCGTCGATGAACGATCGCGACGATCTATCATTTCGAGCAATAATTGGTGGTTCGTTTCTAAAAACTCACCACTCAATTAACGAATTCGACAGTATTTTCCGAATCGTTTAAATTTATACAAAAAATCATCGATTTTTTAGGACGAAAAAATATTCGATGCACTCGAAAGGAAACTGAATGAAATCAAACATTTTTCGTAACAGCGTCGATTTCCCGTTCCTTCTCGCTCATCAACGCGAAACGCGACGGATAAAAGAAGCTTCGTTTATCTTTTACAGAAAACGTGAAAAGAGCGCGAATAACACACGTTCATCGAAGCTGGATTTTTCCAAGTCGTAGAAAATTCCGCAAAATAAACACTCTAATGGATGATCGAATAGCCAAAGATGCGCGAAAAGAATAATTGCACAAGCAAAAGAATTTCTCACGAAAAAAGAGGGAACAATAATGATAAATAAAAATATTGAGATTTTATATTTTTCTTTTTTTTTTGGGCGGGAGCAACGATTTTCATTTCGTTTTTCATTCGATTTGTTCACACTTAATGAGCCATCTGAATAAGCCATGACATGATTGACTCGACATAAATTCGTTTGATCATTTTATTTGATAGATTAATCAACGATTATTGATATTTATTGATTCATTGTTTTCGTATTATTTGCAATAATACTGAAGAACAAAATCTTTCAATCGAGGAAATGAGACACTCGTACAGAGCAGTAAATAAGTAAATGAATTTGTCGAAATTTTATTGAGGATTTGTATTTGAAAAATCATCATGAATCATCATTTCTTCAGACGTTAACGTAATATTGAAAATATGAAAAAACGTGCTATAGCAGTTAAACGGTGACATTTCGTTTTGGGTAGAGAGAAATAAAAAAAAAAGATGTTGTCGATTCGTGCGAAAATTGTGAAATAAATTGATCTCCTGTGACAATGTATGTTCGAAGTACATTTCTCAGAATCGAAAATTTGACAGGATTTTTAGCACGGGAACTCGAATTTCGTGGTTTCTCTTAAACTCTCGAAACATTGTAACGTTCGATCGTTTATTTTATTTCATTTTTTCTTGATAACGAATAACCGAATTGAGTGAAGGAAAGCGAGAGAGAAAAAAAAAAACAACGATAAATTGTACAGGTGTAAAAGCGAATGAAAAAACTCACCTTGCGCGATTCTGACAGCTGGCATTTTGATCCTCATGATGAATATTTTATTCTCGAACGTTTTTTTAGCGTGTGAAAAACGAACACTCCTCAATAATTTCGTGTCAAATTGTTTTCACGAGAGAGCTTTTTGGATAACTCTCATCGATAAATCGTGTTCGTCGGTGATTGAAATTGAAAAAAAGTTAGTACACGCGTATCGCTTGTTCCTTCAAAGTTCTTTGAATATTGATTGTTAAATAAGAATGAAGTTTGCGTATGAAAAATCACTTGAGCCCTCATCGGCGTTCGAGGTTCGCCGGTCACGTGCTCGAAATATAAAAATAAACGTATAAACACCAACAAATTATTAGCTTTTCACTGTCGTTCGAAGACTGCTTCGTCTTTTCGTTTTTTTGTTGCTCGTCAGATGTTTCTCGGTGATTTTCGGCTTGTTATTTTCGTCGGTATCCCTTCGTGATTTTCCGAGGCTCTTGGCGTGTGCGAGTGAGGAGCCAAGCGGGATTGAGAATATTGTGAAAAATTCAAATGTTAATTCGTCACTTTCGTAAAAGGAGGAACGAGAGCACAACGACGAGAACGTCGACGACGTGTTTTTCTTACGGACGGTCATCGAGTCCTGTTCTCATGACCACCGCGTGGTTCTTTTGACACATGATCCGTGATTATTCGAGACATTGTTCAGTTTCGATGTTAAAAAAAAAAACGGTGCACCGAAACGAAATTGATGAAAGAGAGAAAAAACAATTTAAACAAAAAAAAAAAAGCGAGAATACCGATACGCGTATCGCACCCACGCGGTATCTCGTTCACTTGTAAACTGGTAAACAAATAAAACCATGAAACAACGAACAAAAGCCGAATCAACGAAGAATTTGTAGAGACGTTGAAGAGAGGTAGTCTCTTTGAAGTAAAAAAAAAAGAAATGAAAAAAAAAAAAGTCGTGTCCACCTGTGTGCTCGTCGTCGTTTAGCCAAAAGCTTCGAAACACTCGCTGATAAGACGAAACAGCATATTTTTTTTTTCTCCGTTTTATGGAGAACGATTTGCCCGGATCATTGGATCATATTTAAAATATTTCTTTCACTAGTTTTACCTCCAGTTTGGAGCTCACTCAAGTCGTTCGAAACTACGTCGATAAAGTACCAATAATCACGAATAAAACGAAGGAATAAAAAAAAACAAACAAACAACCAGAATTAAAAAAAAAAAAAAAAGTAAACTTGCCACGAGGTGCACTCGGATCAACGTGATAACACGGAGAACGTGGTATTAATAAAAAAGTATTCCTGGTTTCGCAATCACTTTTCGCATGTTTTGCGATCGAAACGTCATCGACCGATATTTGCCACGAGAATAATAAGTATTTTACAATATTAATAATAATGTAATATGTAATAATGGGAATAATAACAACGACGGTGTTGTTGATAGTACGAGCGGTATCCGGCGTGAGGACCAGCGTCTATGGTCCGGCATGGGTCGTATCTCTGAGTGGACTGTGCCGGACGTGTGCGCCTAGTCGCGGTGGCGTTCGGGGGACCTGGTGTCGGGGCACTGCGCTCTCGCCTTCGGACGCGCTCGGCTCGCATCGGCGCGCTCCCTAGGCCGGACACCCCACGCGTCCTCTCGCGCGCGCGGGGTAGTTTTCACCCTCCCCTATGCTCTCTCATCCCCCTCCATGTACACCAGCACGACCACCACCACCAGCATCGCGACTACATCCCCCTTCCCACCCTCGCTACTTTTGTCACACTCAAGGTGGGGATAAACTCTCCTCTTTGGAGACGAGAGAGAGGGGAGAGGAGGGGAGCACACGATTTTTGGTCGTGTGTAAGACGAGGAGGGCGAGACTGGTGTACAGAAAGGGAAACACGTTGCGGAGGAACGAGGAGAGAAAGAGAGAGAGAGAATGGAGAGAAGCGAGTGAGAAGGGGAGAGAGAAGGAAAGAGTGAGAGGAAGAGAGTTTCGTGTACAACGAGGAGAGAGAAAGAGGCAGGAGGGAAAGCCGGAGAGGAGAGTAAAAGAAGGAGAACGACAGCACGTAAGCGCGAGAGGGTAAGAGGGGGAGGGATGAGGATCTAGTGGGAGAGAGGACGAGACCGAGGAACGGGGGAGGGGGGAGGAGAAGAGGAATCACGCGAGTCTTGTGAGATGGAGCGAAAAAGATAGCGAGAGATCTCGACGTTGGGCCACGGGAATAAGAGAGGGGGGCACATATCGTACACACGACTTTTTTTTCGCGTTTTTTTTTTATGCTTTTTTTTTTCTTTCTTTCACCTTACTACTTCGTCAACCTATATACAACAGCTTTTGCTCTCGCACACATTCATACACGTTTATTTCAGCGAGTACAACACTCATTGTCGATCTCTTCGTACTCACGATTTATATACTTTTTCGGCACACAATTATTCTTTTCCCGGTGAAAGACGCGCTATTCGCGGAGCGCTACGGGACGCATCGCCGCGGTTCTTCGTTTCTAACGCCTGTCCGGCTTATCTTTTATTGAGAAAATTATAATCATGCTTCGAATGTGTGACTGTGTACGTATATCTGTCTGGATGGGTGTGCATGCGCGATCAGGCGGTTGTATTTCGCTCCCGTGTTTTTTTCACGCAGTGTGATGTGGTTCGAGTTTTTATCGAGATCGAGTTCATCTTTTCATCGAATTTTTAAACTTTTTGTTTTTCGTTCTTTCGGAAAACTCTTTCTTTGAGCTCATTTTGACGTTCGAGAGGTTCACAGATTTTTCAAATTGCTTTCGAGATGTCTAGTTACCGCAGAACACTTTTGTTATTCAAAAATTCTTTTGCGTTTAACGAATCTTTTTTGTGCTCGATCCAAATCGATTTTCTAGCGGCCATTTGTTTGCCAATCATTACTTCATTATTCAATTCCATATCGGGGGAAGAATCTAAAAAAAACAAAAAAATTTGTCCGAACTTGGCTATTCGTTGGGCTCGAATCGATAGAAAACTTATTTAATCCGGGAAAAATGTAATTAATTATTAAAAAATTAACAAAAGTATTTGTTTATAAACGTGAAACAAGTATTTAGCGGTTAAATTCATCGATGAATCGAAGGATTTTAATAAAAAAATCTGCAGACGACGGACAAGTACTTCCGCTGCCAACGGCAGAACGATAATAACTATACTTATAACCGTTTGCGTTTACGTCAAAAATGAGAATGATATTTCGTGCGCCCTTTAATTTCGAAGGGCTCGTATATACGTACACCGAGTACGAGCGTCTCAATTTTTAGGGCGGGGGCGCCAAAAATATTTCCCAGAGATCACAAACACAGGAGATCAACGGTCCTTTGCCCCTCGCTATAGTGTGTCAAACACGAAGACCTCCCGAGCGATTCGAAGGCGACTCAAGAGGCTTTTTGACAAAACCGAAAAATTATCTCTGCTGCGGTCGGTCCAGCAGACAGACACACACACACACACACACACTACATGTTATCCCTACGACGATGATCTCTGGACAGTGTCACTTCATGGCCTGGCCAACGCGACGCGCGTTACACGTATTCTCTAGTGTATTTGAAACAAATGGATACAAGAATCTCGGTCACGTGAAGATTTCAAAAATTTATTCAAGCGACACTTAACAGTTTCGGTCTTTTGAAAATTTTATCGAATATATGTACGTGAATTCTTTTGGGTTGTTTTCTCGATGAGTGGATCGATCTTATCATTCGATTGGAAATCTCTCGAAACAGCTTTTAGCTTGAGATAATCAAATCGTTCTGTTTCGAGAAATATTATCGTACCAGATTAATTGTCGTAAATTAATTACAATTATGATAACGAACATAATTCCAAGCTGATCGAAATAATTCATCGATTTTTCAAACTCCCCAATAAATTATCGTGAAAATTCTATCAATCGACTTAATATTCTCAATTCCGTTTGTCGAACTGTCGTTTATAATTTTTTTTTAAATTTAGTATTCATTAGCAATGGTTGATTGATCAATTGTGATGAAAATAACTTTATTCGATTTGGCATTCAACGACTAGTTCCCCGATATTCAATAATAAATATCACAAAAAAATTAAATCATTTATTAAATGAAAATAAGCATCGAAAATGCATCATCGTTATTGATCGTTCGAACCTTATGGAAACAGAAATAAAACTGAAGAATTAGAAATTCGATTTGTTTCATCAAAAAAATCTATGATTCTCAAGGATTCCACTGAATGATAACTTGGATCGAGTGCGAGATACTGAGAAGATTTTGAGATGTTTCTGTCTTTTAAGGTCAAAAAGATTCGAGCAGAAGAAGTCGACGAGTATCGATCTAAAAATATAAAACGTCACTTGGGAAAATGTCTCTCGTGTGCTCTCAATTCGTGAAGATTCAAGTATCTCGCAAAGATGTTGCATGCTCTTTCGGACTTTTATCCATGTGTAAATGGAGCTCCGAAGCTTCGAGAAAGAGAGAGAGAGAGAGAGATGCTCTTTGCGGTCAGAGGTTAATCTGTATTCTTTACGCTCGACGATCTCTCGCGTTCGAAAAACTTTGAAATTTCCACGAGAGACTCTCACCTCTTGGCCCCCGTTCTCGAGCACAAACACGTGCAAAGGTTTTTGGCCTTTTCTCATGCAGGTAATGCTATTTTGGTCTACTGTACTTTACGATTCTCTTGTCTCGAGTTAAATCTGATAAGACGCGGTCATTTCACTTTTCTTAGTCTCACGCCTTCAGTGTGGGAAAAAGGAGACTTCAAGTTTGGAGACTTTTGTTGTCGCAATTGACTCTATATATATCCTAAGTAGATCGGAGAAATCTTCGGAGGGTAAGTGCCAACTTGTTCGAAAAAGAAAAAAACAATGTATTATTTAACGATCTCGAGCACCGAATTACTTTTTCGGTCTATCAAGAATCAAGATAACTTTCAAGAAAGATTTAATTACACAAGGATACAATTAAAAGTTCGTGGCTTTCGCAATCGATATCGTGTGGAGTTTCAGCGTATTGTCAACGATTTGGAAACGCAACAGTTCGCATTATCGTGGCCCAGAGCATCGATACCGAAGCTCCTCGGTCTCGAGTTGGCCTTTCATTCTCATTTACCATTTTTCAGGATGTTCGTACGGATGAATGTGAAACATTAATTGTCCAGCTCAACGAATAAAAAACTTTCTGTAAAATCTTTGAGATAAATTCCATAAGAAACCGGACATACATCTTCTCCTGGATGGGAAAGCGTTGAAGGTTATTTCCTTGAGTTAAAAAAAAAAAACAAAAACAAAGTAATGTTTGTTTTCTCGAGACTCAAGTGCTCGAGGTTCACGGTTTCCTGGATAGGTCGAATCGAGTCCTCGTCCAAAGTCGCCTGGAGACTCGTGCACGATACCAAGTGCATGCTCTTGATATTTCGTTTTCTCATCAAAACCCAAAACCAAATGATTAAAAAAGGCTCGAAATTGTTGATCGCTGAATAAGGAGCGTCGCGGTGAGAGTATACACGAAGGAAATAAGTTTGAGGAGGACCGCGCGACGACGAGAGGAAGTTGTATCAAGATGAGAAAAGAAGTAACACGTGCGCTCTCCCTCTTTTCTCGTTCGATGTTGGGCTGCACACAGCCTACATGTCCGATTCACGCACAAACGACAGCGTTAATTCCGGACACCCGTTAGGGAGAGACAAACGTCCAAAGGGTGAAAAAAACTCACGGTGTATCTAAGCTCTACACGCTGTATCAACTCGTACATTAACACACACGTACAAACATAAATATAAAATGTCTTGGTGACGAAGAGATGCTCTCTTCCTCGCCCTCCACCACGGTCACACATCCCTCCTGGTCGTATCTTTCGCTCGCGGCTTGTTCTCGCGCGTCCCTGCATCATGCGCTCTCTCCTTCTTCTATACATTACTCGTCGCCACGCACGCATCCTGTTCGGGGGTTTTAAAGATTATTTTTACATCGGGGCAAAAAACGATCTGTCTGGCGACCAGGAGACGCGTAGAGACGCGGGGGCATCACACATGTGCGTTCGCGACGCATCGGCTCTCATTCTATACACTCCTTTTTTTTCTTCTCTCATCTTCCTCCCCCTTTTCCCCGCATCCTCCGCCCCCGATCTCTCGCTTTCTTTTTTTTCTCGCTCTTTCGCCGTATCTCCTATATGTGTATATTAAACTTGTGGGTCCAGCTCGAGACGCTGCTGCTTCTTGACTTCTCGCTCGGCCGCGGGACAATGCGTCGTGGGAGTTTTACGAGAAACCGCGAGGAAGAAAATATATAAGTGTATATACATATTTATACATTTGTATGTTTGATGTGTGCTGCACACGAGGTCCGAGCGACTTCAACCGCCCCACGACCAGACGAATGACACACGTGAGACTCAAGAAAAAGCTCCGAAATCCCCCAACCCCCTCTCCCGGCTCCACGCCGCAGTTTCTCCTTATTTCTCGCCTTATTTTTCTGAGCGTCGATGACCTCGGCCAACAAAGAGACCGATATACATAAAAAAGAAGAAAAAAATACTTGGAAAAGAATAAAAAGACCGAATAATCGAGAACCTGTAACTCATCGCCTTAAAAACGATATTATTCGTTATAACGATAATGATAAATAAGACGAAATATTGTCGAATCTTTCTCATCACTGTACGATCATTCATTTATAATATGTGATATTGACGTTGACACCATAAAACCGATGAAAAAGTCTTCAAATGCGTTAACAGTGAATTTTTTTTGTCACAAAGAATCAAAGCTTTAGAATTCTCGCGAAAAAATGTCGATGGTTTTCAGAGTTTTGTGAAATCTTGAGGTTGGTGAACTCTGGAAATATCGTCTTGAAGCGAGAATTGAAATCGACAATTGAGTCAATTCAACTTGTAATAGGATATTGCGATAATATTTGGTTTGTGGTGTATACAAAAGCTTTTATAATGGCATTGAATTAATTCTGCACTTGATAGAGAAGTACTTGGTTGGTAAAATGATGATTAATTGATTTTCCGTTGTTAACCGATGACCGTTTTTGTTTTCACGACCAAGAGAATCGCTCTCATTCAAGTCAGTATTTAGCTAAAGGCTGGGAAACCGGGACAGAGCATTCGCAAGCGACAGAGAGCAAAGGAGAGAGAGAGAGAGAAAGGGAGAAATTTAAGATCTTGACCGTCATCAGTTGGGTCTCAAGACGTCGTTTGCGCTACGCCAATGCGACATGTGTGGAAACGGTAGAAGACCAGATACCCAAATATAACTAAGGAGTGACGGACCCCTTGTGGAGGGTGTTTGAGAGCTGTGGACCTTTTGGGCTATCGCTCTCCTTCACTATCACGCATATATCCTCGCTCGAGAGAATCTCATTTTAGTCCGTTTTGATCATAGGGCAGAGAACGCAAGGGTTGCGTTCTGTTGCATCAAGAACTAAGACACGAATGCTGGAAAATGAAAGGGCACGAGTCACATCAATTGAGAACTCCAAGAGCAACGAGTTGAGCCTTTACGTTAGGTAGGAAATGATATCTGGTGCATCGAAGTAGCCACGTGTGGTAGTTCGTTGTCAGTGGAGCATTTCAACGGATGCCAACATCGTGGGTACAACAGTAAAACATAGAAAGAGAGAGAGAGAGGGAGAGAGCCAGGCCACAGAGCCTCAGAAGAGGAGTTTAGTCTCTGATGGCAAAGTTAAAATGTCACGAGAGATTGAAGAAGGGCCAAAAGCCTCTTTATCCGGACACCCTGGCCCTGTTTATAAGCACTCCAATCCAGATGCCCTTTTCTCCTATCGAGAATATACACCAAAAGCCTAGTGGCTTCGAGCTAAACTAAGAAAACTCGCTAGCCAAAGGCCAGACCTCCCCACAGAGTCTGACAAATAATTACGACACGCCTCTAATTAATGGGCAACACAGCATCGTGTAAAAAAAGGCATGCAAACACAAAATAATTCCACATTCCAAAAGGGCCCCAACGTGGGAAATCAAATCCGGAGCTCTCGAGGCTCGAGTTTTGTCTGCTTTTTTTTTTAAATATTATTATCGATTCTCGAAGTGAATCAATTGCGATTTTTTTCCCCGAAAGAGCACAGTTTCGATCTTTATTCAGAAACAACATCCATGACCTGCCAGCACTTTTTCCCATGTCCACTTTGCCAGCGAATGAAAAAAAAATAAAGAAAAAAAAACGAAGAAGACAAAAAAAAACGCGAGGATGAACCAGGGGGCCCCCTTTTTTTTCCTGCGCTCGGTTAGCGCATGGTAAAAGAGTACTTTCGCACGGCCCATCCAGCACCACCGCCTAGAGAACCCAGAGGTCGTCACCCAGCATATTAGAGGTATGTGCCCTAGGTATATCCGAGCATACATGACTATAGATACAAACTAAGCGGTGCATGCATTCGCATAAAAAAGTGCGTATCCGCGTGGGGCCAGAAGGGTGGGAGAAAAAATGCTGGCCCGAGGGCACCGTCCCCTCCTCTCGCTGTTGCGCTCTTTCTCTCATATGGACGAGACGACGTTTTTTATCCAACACCATAATCGGCTTCTTTCTCTTTCTCCTTCCTTTTTATTATTCCTCTTTCTCACTCCACCACATATGGAATCTGACAAGGAAACTTATAGGGGCATCCAGAACCCCATGATACTCCATACTGGGCCTCATTTACTCGCTACTTCCGAGGTGCTAGGTGGATTTCGCACTCTCCCATTACATAACAAACTACGCACATGTACATTAATATATTTCATGCTTCGGTTAACTCGCCACTCTTAATTTTTACGACTTTTCAATTATCCACGTACCATCGTCTTTACGAGCCTCCTCTTTCTCCTCCTCCTTCTTCTGCTTCTTCCTATACGAAGCTTTCGTTACGCTCAAAACATTTGTTAATGGCTAATTATACGTTCGATTTTCTTTTTATCTCAAGATATCGATTCCGTAAACATTTTTTTGTTTTTATTTTTTATTATTTTTATTTTTTTATCGAAATGAAGAATTGTGAAACGAGGATTGTTAGACTTCAAGAATCTTTGCGACCAGAATGAACATTCGTTGCAGCTTATGTTTTGAATGGAATAATTCAAAATGAAGCTGCTTGCAAAAAAAAAAAAATAACTAAAAATGAGCTAAAAGTCATGAAGAGAAACGTGAATTCAATTTTCGTTTGCTCGAAAGATCGATTTCTCAAAAAAATTCATTCGTAAATGCTTAAAATGAAAATTTTTTTATCTCAATTTTGCGAAAAATCGACGGATTCCCAAAAGCTTTGCGTACTCCAATATTTATTTATAAATAATATTTGAAAAAAATTGTTAATCATTCTTTTCCTGTTCATCTGGAGAATTGGAAACTCCGTCGAACATTCGTGCGTCATTTATTTCGTGGCTGGCATGAGTGTCTTTTTTTTAATGTGAAGTTTCAATAATGAAAAAAAAAAACGAAGAGAATGGAGGGGAATAACTGTGGGGTGCAGAGCCTGAGGCCGGGCCGGAACTCCTGGACCATCGGGACGGAAGCACCTTGTGCTCTAGCGCGTCAGCCACCGGGACAATATCGTGTGTGCGAAGAAACGAGAGGAGAGCCACAAGAAAAAAAAAACGAGAGAAAAAAACTAACGAAAAAAAAAGTACCGACGGCCTTACGGTATTTATGTGCCCCTGAGTGGCACAGATTCTCCCGCGGAGGCCGGAAGGTGCGCGTTCTCGCGATCGGAGGGGTGGACGGCTAAAAAAACGTGGACCCAAAGCACGGTAGGAAAAAAAAACACTTTGAAACATACAGTTATGTTGTTAGCGATGGACGAAGATAGAGAAGCGGGAAAGAACGGAAAGGGAAGAAAAAAAAAATGACGTCGAGGGGGGTTTTCTGACGCTTCCTTGGCTCACCTCGAGTCGATAAAACTCTAAAAAGTATGAACTTTTCCAAAAAATTTGTGGGGGGACAAGAATCGTGAGAATTCACTTTTTTTTCTTACTTCAAAGCCAAACTTTCATTTACTTTACGCGCACCACCTTGCGGGAAAAATGAGCTGGAATGTTTTCGCGACTTTACGGTGGGAACCATTGGGATTTGTGGAGGGGTTGTTTTTTGTTTTTTTTTTTTCGCTGCAGGAGCAGAAAAGTAAAAAAGACACAGCGCTTTACGGAATTAAGAATCACGATACGATTCAAGGATAGTTCGCGATTGGCTGCTGCTCGGCTCGACGGTTATACGATTCTTTGATTTTTTTTTTTTCCAGCAAGACAACTGTACTCGTCGTTCGATCGAATGAAGGGCAATTTTTTTAGATCTGTACCATTGCTTGTAAAAACTCCGTATACTTTCTGATCGCCAAATTCACGATTGAATCAATTTGATGAATCATCGGTAGGTTCCAAACCACTGAATTTCTATCGATTCGTTTAAAAATCAACGTCGGTGCTAGAAGTGAAATTGGAATCCCATATAAAAATGCTAATTAATCCTTCGACACGGTCTCTCGGTCCTTGGACATTTAAAAACTAATTTGGAGGGCCGAGAGATCGCTCTAGTAAGGGCTCAGAAGCATTTTAGTATATATAAATAAAACGTCTACGTGTATATATATATATACCGTGATGTAGAGTGAAATAGTGGCGCTACGAATAGCCCAGTGGTCCAGAGACTATTTTCGTCACGCTCAAGACGAAAGAAGAGACCAGAGAAAGAGGAAGGAGGGGGGGGGGGGGCTCAAGCCGTTAGTCCTGTGGGCCCCTCTATGGGTCCAGACCTTGTTCTCTCTCTTGCTCGTTCTCTCCGAATGTTCTCCCTTCCTTACTCGACTACCCCGCTCGCGTCCGTCTTAGTCGATGCTCCTCGCCCTTCCGTACATTTGGCAGATGGCCGGCCAAGGGGTAAGAAAAAAAAACGTGAAAGCACACGTACGCAAGGAAAAAAGAAAAAGAGCGAGAGAGAAGGAGAGCCCGAGGAGAAAAAAGGCTGCCGAGGTTTATAAAAAACGATTGAAAAAAAAAAAAGTGTATACGGGGCCCGAGGGCCACTGGAGTGACGATATGTGTGTATGTCCATGTATATCTCCGGACCACGTGTGTTCTTACATCCTCGTCTCTCTCTTCTTCTTCTTCTTCTTAAATACTCGTGAGAGATATAATATGTGCCCAGAGAGGGTACGGTGGATGAAAGATTCTGAGACCGTATCGCGTTCGCTTTCGATGGGCCACTCTCTCGTCGTGATCCTCTCTCGATCAAATTTCCACCACCCATTCATCCATTTTTACCGTTTCTACTACTATTATTCACTAGTCATCCGACTGAATCCATTTCTCCAGTTACGCCCTCGATCTAATCATTTTTTGCCATGAAAATTTCTTCATGTTTGCGCTACGAAAATTGCTCCACTTTCATTTAGTCCTCATCCTACGCAGATCGAATTTACAGGTATGAATGTAGCTGCGCTTAGGGCAAACGATCCTCTTTCATCTATACCTGTATTTATTTTCACCTATGCGATTGATGATTGGCTCAAAAATCATTCCTCGAAGTAATCGCAGTAAAGACAGTTGTTTTATATATTAAGAATCATTTTATCAAAACGTGCGTTTCGAAAAGTTATTTTGTAGGAAAAACACTATTTTTTTGTTTTATTGCATCCAGGATGGGCCGAAGGCAAATAAATCTCTCGGATTTTTCACAATTTTTCGTTCTTATTATCCGAGGATCAAGAAGTCGTGATTAATGATTTTTCGGTGGTTTTATGATTCGATGGACTTGTCAATACTTCGATAAAACCTTATTTACCTATAAAGAAAATAAAAGAAAGTATTGGAAAAGCCCACAACATAGCATTGACGACTCACTTTTGAACATCGTTATACACAAATCATTAGTGAGCTGCTTCAATCCGTAATGGATTTGAACAAGCCATTAGTGAAGGTGTTGGTTATGATGAAAAATTTATAACTACAAATTGAATAGGAGTCGTAACTCATTTATATCGGACTCATTAAAAACCTTTCTGCCAATAAATCAGTAATTTTATTTGTGAGATTACAGAGAACGAGGAATTGGTATGAAATGATGGATCAATTTTGTAGTTTATTTTGTTTTTTTTTTCTTCCTTTATTTTATTACCAACGATTATCAAATACGAACCGTTGCGTTTTCAAGAGTTATTTTTTTACGGATGAAATTTTCTTGATTTCCACATTTATCCACAAACAGGGCAGGCTAAACAACTATTTTGAGGTAATACGAATTAATTCATTGTCAACAAAGCCTGAAAGCGATGCATTTTTGTATTCTTTGTCTCTGCATAAAAGCCTAACTGTAAAAAGCGTGGTTTGTATAGACGGGATCTCATCTAAAAACGCGTAATGATGACGAGAGATGTGATCCCGCTGCTTCAATTTGGGATGACCCGGAGGGTGCAAAGAACAGACATAGTTCAGGTAGAAAAATCGAAAAGAGAGAGAGAGAGAGAGGCATTAAAATAAAAAAGGCAGCAAAAGAGGCAAAGACGAAGAGGTATAGAAATGAGAGAGGAAGAAAAATAGAAGATGCGAGGGAGGATCTAAGCAGCGCAGACCAGCTGACCAAGCGTGGGAAGAGGTGGCGATCTTTGCCGCATCTTTCCTCTTTTTTTTCTCCCCCCCTCCCCCCCAATATATTCCTTCCTGACTCTCCCTTTAGCTTAGGTCCGCTACAGCTTGGCCGTATGCGAGGAAGCCGAGAGAAAATTGCTTTTAAATTGGCGAGTCAAGATGTCGGACACTGTGGAAGGAAAGCGTGAGGAAAAGAGAAAAGGAGGCGAAATAAAAAAAAAAAAAAAGAAATATGTGGTGGAAAGAGAGCAGCGGAGAGACCTATATGTAGGTGCAGGTCCGGAATCACCGTTTCCGGAAAGCCGTGAAATTAGAGCCTCATTGTCTTTCTCTCTTTCTCTCCCTCATGAGAGCTCATTCCCACATTAATATGCGGAACGATTAAGTCGTTTCCTACGCCGCTCGGCATATACCGCGGTAGTTCTCCTGCTGACGTTGCCGTACCACTCAATATGTGTGCCTGATCTGCTCCATTATTTCTACGCTTATGTATATGTACAAAGAGTCTCAAAAGTCGCTACTAGACCATAATAGATAAATACTTGGCAACGTTCTCATGATTAAACTTTCCATATATTTTACTCTACGAAGGATCGTTGGCGACGTATTAATGAATCAATGACATCCAATCTGGTGGGTCGATGCGATCCATCATAGAAGCGAGAGCGGCGATTGATTGTGACTGGTTATTAAATATCTGAAAACGTTGATCGAAGAGTACTTCGGTACTCTCCTCTTGGAAGTTTCGTCATCTTTGGATCCTGGAAATTTTGGTCCCGATTGTTGTGACACTCGGTATACACTAGAAAATAGTAGAGCAGATCAGAATCATAGATTTATATATACATATATTGTGCCTCCAAGAGGTTATATGGTACAGTTGAGTTGCTATACTTGTATGGAGCACAAAATACACCGGTGAAATCTTTCTAACGCGAACTAAGCCCGTTAAGTTAAGGAGACCTCTCTCGCACGAAGGAGAATCTTTCTCCTCGCGCTCTTGACGTCCATACAGGCAACAAACTCCTCGGGTATGTGTCTCGTCATTAGCATTATCCTCTAGCGGGGACAACACAGACTGAAATGGCTCATACTGCACACCGTATGAGCTGGAATAGTCGTGCATAGGCACTTACCAACGTATGGGCTATTCCACGCACACAATATTAACTATCTACCGTACTGAGTTCGAAGAATATTTTCAAATTAATATGAAATTATCGAGTGGAACTTAGTGGATCATTTCATCCTAAATCTTACGAGTGTAAATACGAAAGATTAATGGACTCTGAAAGAAAAAACAAACGTGAGAACGTAGATTCTCAATTTTTACGGTTTTATTTGTACGTTCAATCAGTTCCAAAATCAATCATTCTCTTTTCTTTAGAAAAAAAATTTTATTCGTTGCTCTTTCTATCTGCTGTTCGTGAAAAATAATAGGAATTTCTTCCCACAGGGACGAAAGACTACGCCAAAGATGTCGATAACTTTTTTCGATCACGTCTAAAAAGTTTTGATAATAAGATCCTGTTAACGATATCTACAAAGTTATTTTCTTAATTGAAATGACTTTGATGGCATGTAAGTAGCCATAATTCGAGTTTATTCTAAGACTGATGTATTGTTGATTTGACATGGAATATCCTGTACAAATCGCCTTGTTAAGGATTTACCATAGCATCGGTATAACCCGGCAGGGTATATCATGGGATGAGCCAATTAAAGAAATCAGGTCCGTCAAATCATTTCTCTATCTCTCATTCATAGTGAAATAATTAACGGTAACATCGAGAATTTACTTCTGTTCGAGCACGGAGTTCACATTTGTTCGGGAATTTTAAAAGCGAGACGAGCAGCCGCAAAGTTGGGTCGTTCGTGTTGAGAAAAAGCCGTGAATTCCCATGATGGAACGTGATAGGAGCACAAGAATAAAATAATCCACGGTTTCGAGAAAGAAAGAGAGAAGGAGACGGCGAAGAGTGAGAAAGAGAGAGAGAGAGATGAGGGCGGAGGGGTTTAGAGAGCGATGCATTTTTTCGGCAACTCGTTTAAAAATAGTGCCAAGTCTCAGCGCCTCTCCTCTTTTCCTTACTGCGAACTGGCCAGGGGTCAGTAACTTTTCGCACAGACGAGGAGAAAGCAGCAAAAGCGAGACGATCGCGCGCGCGAGTAAGACCCCGAGAGAGGGCTTCAAAAATAGCCGATGCCATCGGGCGAGGGAGAAAAAATTATTTTTTCCAGGTCTCTGCGGTAGCGGATGCATTCGTACGGGACCAAACGGGCAGAAAAGAGAAATAAGTATGAGAATAAGCGAGACAGAGAAAGTTACAAACAAGATGCCAAGATATGCCTGTTTTATGGAAAACTCTAGAAAATCTAAATGATTATTTATAATTTTACTTTATTTTCATTTTATATTTTTTCTACCTGTGTCATCGATCTTTCCTTTTCGTTGCTGCACAAAAGACTGAACGAACGAAAGAATTGCATCGGTAAGAGTCCGATATGGCCCTTTGCGAATGTTGGCCGAGAAGAGGTGAGTCTGTCTGTGAAGGATCTCGGAGGCCGGGCACGATGAGAGAGAGACTCATTCTCAGGCACGTTCCTCGCGAGTAGTGAAAGTCTCCTCGTGGTCGTCATCGTGGTCGTTGTCGTCGTTTGGCTATAGGGAACTAGGCAAGACATAGCTTCGATGTCGAGGAGGATGGACTGGCGAGAGATCTGCGGTGTACAAAAGCAAAAGATTCGAAATGTATAAAGCGAGGCTCGGGAAGATCATGCGAAATAATAGTTCGTTGAAAACACACGATGAGAATTGTTCGATGCTGGACGAATTATTCCCAGCGGTAAGATTCTTGTTTCACATGAATAAGCTTGAATTTTGGTATTGTTTATTTTTGGAATTAATGCCATGATTGATTTGGAACAAACATCTCTACGTGGGAATCTTTATTCGTTTGAGATTAAGTGAAATCGGTATATGAAAATGGTCAATAACGTTTAAGAAGATACCGAAGATGTTGTTGGAATGAAGTAAAAAGAACTTGAAATCAATGTTTTTTTTCGAATCGACATACAGTTATTTGAAACAAAGTTCTAGAAAAATTATTTCGTGAGCAAGTTATGTTGAACGGTTATTCAAACTTTGATCGGCTGAAAGTCTCGAAATGTCGATCTTGCTCTTGGTTCTATTTACAACTGTCTATTTTTTTTCTCCCTGTAAATACTAGCACACGCATGCAGATGCAATTTTCTGCGTTCTTTGGTAGCGTTACAACATTGTCGTGCGATCGTGACGGAAGGTCCGAATCCGCAGAGTCACTGCGATGGAGATTTTTCACGGTACCGATCAACCCCCGTTCTTTTTTTTCTCTCTATAGAGAGAGAGAGAGCAGCACATTGTCATGATTGAGAAAGGACGACAGTGGCCGGTTGTCATATTTGCCTATGATTGACGATTTTCGCTGATCGACAAAGAGAGGCCGAAAAGTGGTCTCTCACTCGTGACTGTATGGTCAAAGAGGAGCAAAAAAAAAAGCGATCGAACGTAATGCGTTTACGCGTTTGGGCAATAGTTCGATGTGTACGAAAAGTTTTCTGATGGCACGGATTTAGTCGGACCTCTGACTAACCAAGCGAATGACGAACGCATTTCTTTCATTCGTCCTGCTTTTAAACTTTTCTCTAACTCTCTGTGTGCATACAGGTATAAGGGAGTTGGAAGGTCGCGCACAAAATTGTTGCGATCCTGGATGATTATGACCGCTCGGATATCCCGGCGTTGAAATTTTTTGATGGTCTATATATACGAAATACTTATTGAAAATGACGAAACAAGAAATGATCACGTTCACCAAGTGCGAACTGGTCTGTTATGAATTCTCATTCCACCAGCAATAGTGATGAAACGTTTTCATATATATTCTCTTGGCGAAGCACGAACGTCCAGCAGGCATTAATAATACCGCGACGGACAATGGGGTTGGAAGCACATATGTATTATCCGTAGCAAAAGGAACCAGGAAATATGGATTTATCCCATAGCTCATGGTGATCCGTACTCCGAGTGGCCATCAGAAGATGAACAAAAAATCGAAAGCAGGAGAAGCGGAACAAAAAAAAATGAGTCCATATCCGCTGGTGAGCCACTGTTCAAAATAGAAAAAGAGAGCTGGATAGATCGAGGAGCTGGCGAGAGTCAAGAAAATACAAATCGGTCTGAGATAAATTTGGAGATTTTCCCGGGTGTTGGATGAGCCACGTCCGATGATCCTCCACGCACGTAAGGGGGATCTCTTTCGAGGTTCCGTAAGAACCCTCCTGACTCGAAAACCAAAGTCAGGCATAGCAAAGCCTACGTTCTCTAGAATCGAAGTTGCACCGTATGCCGAATGGCTTGCCGGATACGAATGAGCGTTCGGCCACGTTGAATAGCCGCCGCACTACCGGCTAATCGTTTTACGAGCTACCCGTGCAGGCAAGCCGAAGGAGCACCTCTCAGCTTAACCGAAGAGAGAGAGAGAGAGAGAGAGAGAGAGAGAGAATGAGAACGCGTAGAATAAAGAAAGAGTGTAGGAGAAAGAAAAAGGAAGAACGAGTCCGTATGTATACACAAACGCCAATGAAAGTACGTCAAGCTTGCGAAATTTTCGTTTACACAGCCGCGGCGTGAGCCCCCTCCGCACCCGTATCAAAAGTTTAATTGAATTTTCGGCCATGGCCCACCGCATTCAGAGATTAGGATCTATACTTGTTTCCTCCGGCTCTGTTTTGCTGGCCATTTTAAATTCAACATTGGCCCATAATAAGCGGTGCTTTGGTGATCCGCATCGTGCCAGGATCTCCGCGTTATCCTTAGTGGCTCTTAATCTGAGCCTTCGTCCAAGGAGATTTTTTCGACCGGAAAAAAAGCGTAGCGAGTTTGGTCGAAGCACTGCGTCAAAGAATTGTTGTCTTAGCTGGTAGCTATACGGGAGCAATGACGTGGTATCTATTAAGCAACGGAGTTGCGCCAATGTTAACTTCGGTGATAATAAAAATAACGCATGTAGCTAGTTTGTCGATCGAATATATTAACAGTGCCGGATAAAAAAGCAGCCTCGACCTTCTTTCCATTCGCCGGAAACTCGAAGCAATGATTCATTTACGTAATTGCACACGCGCTGTCTCTATCGAATGAGTTTCCAAAAGAAACAAATGAGCTTTCCACCGCAAAATATGTCACGTGTATGCGTGTCTTTACTGTCGCGCAGCTATGAGGGTCAGATCGAATTTATCTTACTGGCCTCACCTGTCCCATAGGATGCGGGTGCGCATACCGTCAGCATGTATGTACTAACTTGTTCTATATACGCCTGGGTTCCTGGCCGGGGCAACTGACCACGAGTACAGTCTAACTTCTGTAATAGAGTTGCACCTTTTGTAAGACACTACGAGCCAAAACGAAAACCTGTGAGAGGTTCCCAATGGGATGCAAATTTTAACATGTACCTCTGACAGGACGTAGAATGTTTTTTAGATTAATAGCAAGAGGACAAAAGTCTTTTAAGATGCTTCTCAATTCAGGGCTTAGGTCCAGACTTGGCTCTCCATTTCAGGGGGCATCATTCTCAAGGAATATTGCTGAAGCTGCTCGTCTTATCAGAAAATTGCATCGTATCGCTGGTTTCTCGATCATTGTACGTTCACGGATTTGCTCGCATACCAGCACTCGAGCCGTGTATTTTTTTTTATCGACCAGACTGTACCAGGTATACCCGCATATTAAATGTCGAAGCAAGACACACACACACCTATAAACAGCAGGCAAGCCTTAGAAGATGAATACGAATGCGGTGGGTAATACATACGAGCAAGTCCAGCAATGAACGAAGGACTATCAATGAGTGCGTGACAAAACAGCTCAGGATAACGAAGCAAACATTGTAACAGGTAAGCCACTTTCTAGACTGAGGAGAATGAGAGTCTCGATTCATAGGTTAAACCCGAATGAGAAGGACTCGTGTCATATGATTCTGGTATTGGGAGGTGGTGGTACCGAACCGCACTGGCTCATCCGTTCGGGCAGGGCAGCGTGCTGAATAACTCAGACAATGGGACACATGTCAAAACAATGGTAACACAGGTGCTGGGCTTCCTAGATCTACCGGGCTGATGGCAACGTCTCTTTTCCTCGTCTTCCAATATCCATTTTCATCTTTATTCTCAAGAGCCGTTACTGTGAAAATGGGTGACGCTTTGGAAGGTGAATTGGCCCTGGTTGCGTCATCCAGCACACATTCTCGAAGTCATAATCGTTTCGTAAACTACCTGTTATTGCGTGTTCTTTTTCTTTTATTTTTTTTTTCCGTCGATTGTTCGTGAAATAGTGGCGTCTCGAAGATCCACTATTGACAGGGTCGATCGTTGAATTCACGTAATAACGAGATAATAGCTCGCTCGTTTGTTATTTTCATATTCATTCGTTTGACGTAGGAAGGGGGTTGGAGAAGTCAATAAAGAAGCAACGCCAGACGTCCAAACTTTGGGAGAGGTAACCGCGACCGCAAAAGCTTGGATTGTCGCCCAATCCTGAACGCAAAGGAAACGACGATCGACACACAGTACATACACATCCAGCTGAGTATATAACTCTATACAGCTATAGTACACGTTACGTATATACTATAACGCCGTGTATAATGTTGTACACGAGTTCGGGCCAGCCGCCCACGTGATTCCGTTCAGCATTTTCTCGCCCGTCGATATAATCCTCACGTCCACATGACGATACACGCAGACGTCGAGAAACAGGGAGCACGAATGAAAAAAAAAAAAAAAAAAATAAGAAGGAATGTTATATAGACCCAGCGAACATGCCACGATAAATCGTCCGAAATATGAGACTTGCTGTTTCGATGTTTCTTTGGCGAAATAACTGAAAGGCGGCAATGCTGAAGAAGAGAGGCTCGAACCGAAGTTCTGGATTTACAGTTTAAACAATGTATGGTTTTCTGCCGTTAAGAAACGAGTGGACAAGCTGCGATGCAAAGTTTGCGAGCCTTTGTTTCGGACCTGTTACTGATCGCTGATTGGTCTTCTTCATCGATATTGTTCGAGTCGTTAATTCTTATCTGGTACCAGGTACTACTTTTATCCAGTTAGGAAGACATGTGTCTTTCGAAAAATTCGTAAAGGCCATTTAGTTTACTCCCAGACTTAACAGCGAAGCAGTCTGTGGCCAACTTTAGTCACCATTTTATAAGCTTTATTAAGAAACTGCATTATCGTCTGGAGCTGTTCGAATCACATGATCACTGTTTAGTTAACATCATCATCCATTTGAAATAAAGATAGTACTATCAAAAGTGTAGAGACGAATAAAAAGTACCTGAAGCTTTGACATATTGCGGTCTCGCTCGTTGAGCAATCTCTGCGACAGATATCTATGAGAGCATTGCAAAGAGCTGGGTATATAACATTATGAAATGTTTAAGGTGGATACTACAGATGCAGTGAAACCGTAATAAAATCGATAGTGAGGCAAACTAAGCGGGACGAATGAATTTGAAAGAGCTCGTGTGTCTCTTTGGACATATATCTGGTGTTGATACGGAGTGACGTGGATGGAAGGAAAGGTGGTGATGGTGGTGGTGGAGGCGGGAAGGCGTATCTCGTTGTCTGCGTACAGTGTAATACTGTAGAGAAACGGTATATGGAAAGAGAGATAGAGAGAGAGGAAGAGAGGAGAACGTCATGTCGGGGGGGAACTGGAGGAGGAGGACAGAAGAGGCGAAAGAGAATTAAAAAAAAAAAAAACCGAAGATAGTGAGAATAGGAGGAGGAGAGAGGGGAAGGGGAGCAGACAAAAATGACAATCATCGTCATTTTAATAATATGCAAAGGTATATAGCCGACTTCCATGGCCGGGCAAGTGTGGCCACAATGGCGTTATATAATGACAAAGACACGTTGGTTTTCTCTTTCTCTCTCGTCGGCCAGGGTGAGCTCGAGCCTAGTACCTTTCGCCTCGACAAAAGGCGCGGCGCGCGCGAGCTCGATCTTTGTAGGGTCATCCTACCGGACCGGAACATGTTTTGTCCAGTAATACATCTTGGGGATCGACTAAGACGAGCTGAAGACTGATCTCCTCTTTCCATCTATCTTTTTCTCTCCTCTCTCTTTCGCTCTCTTTGGGTTCTCTACCGATAATGTTACAACTATGTCCCAACAAAAAAGGTCACAGTCTATATTCATCTCTTTTTTTTAAGTATGCACGCGAGCCCGCGCGCGCGTTTGAGTGTCAAAATAAAAAATAACAAGGAGGGAGCAGCACGAGAGGTGGCTCAGGCCCCAGCGAGGATCTTTGAATGAGACAGGGACCGACTCAATGAAATGAAATTCATCCGGTTTCATTCAAAACTCTTGATAGTCTTAAATGATTTTCTTATGGATTACACCACCGTATGTTTATTTGACGTTGTGGATATATATTTTGTAAGCTATACGTTGTATGGATCATACAAAGGTAACGAGATTCACACCCACCGATCGGAATGCACCAAAGTGCAACATAGCCTGATGCACATGCATTATAGAGACACAGCTTCACCGCGTTCACGTTAACCCACGTTAGTCCGAGCCAACCTCTTTCTCTCCTGCCCCCCCCCCTCCCCCCTCTTCCTCCCTTTCTCGCTTTTTCTTTTTCTCTCGCTCTTGCCAACATAGAATTTGCGAGGGGCGCATGCGAAAGTCTCGTATTTTCCTCCGTGCAACAGAGTATTATGCAGTTTTGTCTTCATGTAGAGGTTTTCATACACTCGAAGCAGGATTGGTGCCAACTTGGATCACCTTTTGATTCTAGTTCCTCACTCAAAAGCATTGACCACGAGCAGATCAGTCAACGAACCATTCGAATCGCTGCATATTTCACAAGTGGCTCAATAGCTAAAAGCACTGGTGGGAATTTGGTACCTCAAATAAAAGATCAGAAACCAGCACTTCGTTTTTCTGTTTTATCTCGACTGAGTTATCGACTCTTGGTGTATTCGAGTTTCGGATTAGTTTTCAATCAATATTCCTGGAATTAAATCTTCAGAAATGTCAAAATTCATTTCGAAAGAAATTTTCTTTTCACTGGACCAAGTGATCGAGCTTTCATAACAGTTTACAAACTTGTTGCATCAGATGAAGGCAACAATAAATGGGTGGTGATAGCGGAAATCAGACGAATGTAACTTGATTGCTAAATAAAGTCAATTTTTCTACTTTTTTTCTTGAAAAATCATTTTATTCCAGAAATACTCCGTTCTTTATATTATGAAAATACAAGAATATACAGCGTAGTGCCAACATTTGAGTCCACAGTGGATTCGAAGAAGCGCGAGTGGTCCGAATTGGCACCAGCTCTGCATATGCGAAACGTTAGTGCTCCTGGCAGTTGTTACATCTTTTGTGTATTGGCTTGGAGTCTTTTGGCTCTCGAGCACCACAAAGACGTGATTCTCTCTCGATCCAGAGATGTACTTCTCTTTTATGCATCGAAACTTGCACATAATGGAAGTGTGCGAGAGTATTCGAAAGAGAATCGAGAGGAGTTGCAGTGAGTGTCATCGATATAGGGCATGATCAGGGTATAAGGTTGGTGGAGCAAGAGAATCACGCCAATGAAACGAAGATATACAAATGAGCACAAAAGAGAATGAAATTGAGAGTAGCTAATTATTTATGGGGGTCAAATATCGATCTGATCGATTCCAACACCTCTGGAATTAATCTACGGCTCGAGAGTCAATGCTAATTAGTATTATTGTTAATGCTTTGCTTCGAAGAGATCATTCGCGAGTTTCTTATGTTTTTTTTCTGCGACTCAGCGCCCCCCATCACCCATTGCATTATTTGACCTTCTTCGATCGAAACTCCAGGCTAGTTCTGAAATGAAAAGAGACAAGGACAACGTAGACAAACGTAAACATTCGTGTGTCTATATATGTGTATGAATGGTTTATGGGTAGCTCGTAACGGCAGACGATGATCTTTCACGATCGATCGTTATACGAATATATCGAAAGACACACGCGACAGAGAAAGAGAGCTCTCGTTACAAGTTCTTCAGTACCTTGAGGACTTGCTGAAGAATCGATGAACTCCGAAAGAAAACTCAACAGGCTTGTTACGTGGATCAGTGAACTTTTAGCTCACCGTCAATAGAGTCCTGGCACAACGAGAATATATGTTTAAAAAATCATTAGTTCTCTCTCTCTCTCTCTCTTTCTTTTTCTCTTACACCAGTATCGTTCGTGTCGAATTTAAGAGAGCCTATCGAGAAATCAGCAGGATAAAGATGAAAGGGGATCGGTCCGTCTAGAAATGTGAGAATGTTATTCACCAATATAGTATAAGTTTTAGCTGATCGTAACGTTTTGTTCGATGATCGGGCAAATTTCAACGGGATTCAATTCAACTCGATCATATTGAAATCAATTGATTCGAGAATCGTAAATCCACACACTTTTGCTATGTCCCCTCCGAGTCTTTCGATCTAACTCACTCTTGGCGAGACTCACCTCGAGAGGAAAGCAAATGCTGTTGTTATATGGAAGATATAACATCTACAGAAGAATGGAGGAGGAGAAAAAATAAATAAAAATTCGGACAATAGTTCCTCGTGCGTCGTGAGGACATTTAAATGTATGTATTCATACGCTTGCTGTATCGCTTTGACGAGAGGTGTGGTCAAAATTATTCAAACTGACCCGGACTCTTTTTTTTTCCTTCTTTCTTCCTCCTCTTCTCCATATACATACACTCTTTATGTACTCTTGGATCTCTGTCCTTCTCCCTCTCCCTATTTCTCTCTTTCTCTTTCAAGTATGGGACACTTTCTAGCCCCGAGAGACGAGGAGGAACAGCCCGCGCTGCACCCACGTAATTCTTTTTAATATTCCTTTCGACGACGACGACGACGACGACGACGTCGCGCTATCTTCCCTCTTCCTTCCTCTCTCACTCTCGTATTTACTCTTTCTCTTGTTTCTCCGAGGTTCTTTGAGGGCTACGAGTGCCCACCGGATCCTTACGTTAATTCGCATCTCTCAGCATCTACATTAGCCTCACATATACAAACATACTCGTCCCCCAAAACGTTTCGTACCCTACAATCTTCGAATTATCATTTAAACGAATTAAACGTTGACGTTCAAATCAATAATGAATTATTAATAACTCTAGTGTGATTTTTTTATCGGCGGGTATGTAAGTGTTACCACGAGTATGATTGCATCGGGAAGAAAATAGTTTTTTTTTTTGGCGATGGCGTCAATGGGATAAGAGTTGAAACATTTCTATAAATTAATTTAACGTTTTAACATTCTATTTTCGTCGAAGTATTACCGAATAAAAGTAACGTGGCCAAAGAGCCTAAAGTGTAGCTGCAGTATTTGAAAAATACTCTGTTGACTTTAGTGACATTTTAAGCAATGTTGTCTCATCAAAAATTCTATCCGATCGATAGATTCTTTCGAAATAGAATTTGTTTCTCAATTAAATCGTGATAGAAATCAGTTTAGTGTTTATGAGAATCTTTCAAAAACAACGATTGTACTTTTCAGCTTACGGTTAAATGAGTTTATTGAGTTCAATAAAAGGCTGATAATATATACCAATGGGAGTAATGATGAATGATAAAAAAAAAAAAACTACAACACTGATTGATTACTTTTTTTCTCTGCCACGTCAACGATGCTTTCACAGTGATGAGCATTCATTTCACCCACATTTCTTTTTATAGGTGTGGTATACGTTGAATCTTCTAGAGCCATGGCTTTAACTATGAAAAAATTGATTGTGCAACGTGGCCTCAAAAATTGAAGATGGGCATGGTGTATTATTTTTCAAAATCATTGTTCTTTACTCCTGCAACATCTTCTTGTATGATAATTTTTGAATTTCGTCATATTTCTTATGGACCCGGTATTATATTTCACCTTTTTAAGAATTCACAAAATCAATTGTATCTGGCGTAACAAATTATTAATTCGATTCAAGCATTTCAATTTCACTCCTAATCAAAAAGTCGAAATACTTTTTCGAACGTCGACTTTTGCTATGAGAAAAATGTATCAACCACAAAATAATCAATATCCCTCGTGATCGAAGATTTGTTTCAAACGGAAATAAAAATTATTATAAAAAAGCAGAAGATTCCGATAGAAGGGGTTTCCTAAAAATACTTTATTGCTTTTCAGCAAAACGTTTTGTTTATTCTAGGATGTTTTGTGAGGGGAGAAAAGAAGCGGTTTCGGAATCGTTCACACGGAATAAAAGATCCACCGGCCACCCAGTACACGAAAATGCCTTTTTCCCCGATGTATAGACAGACTGCGGTAGCTCAACAGGAGCACGTATAAACAGGGTGTTACATAGATGAGGGACAGTGGCCGAGAAAAAGAGAGTGAGAAGCTCCGGTCTGTATGCCAGAGCATGTTCACGACGATGCTCGAACCGTATGACATATGGATGGCGCAAAAACCACCAATGCTGATTGATTAGCCACGCTACGACCAAAAGACCCAGCTAAACCAGGAATATTCCTTTCTCACTTGCTCTTGTCATTTACTATAAAAGCCTAGTTTCATGGATATTTTTTCATCGCTGCACCAACCATTTACCAACAATTTTGAAATATATTTTGTACATTTTATTCAATTTTTCAGCACTTGGGATAAGTTTGAAATATCGAATCTTCGTTATTTTTATTTTTGGTGAAAACTGATATCTCCAGAGACTAAAGGGGTGGTTCTTGAATCTGCGATTTCTAGAGCCAAAATGAGTTTACAAGAGTCACTTTTTTTTCTAAAAGATTCTTTCACTGTTGGATGTTTCGTTGATTTCCATAACTAGTCGACGTACCATTGTTTTTCGTGAGAAGAAAAAAAAACTTTTGTAGCGATTTGCAGAGACAACGACGACTGAGCTTGATTTTTCAAGAATTTTTAGTTTCCAGGCAAAATCCAGCACACGTACTTTCGCATCAGTGAAAAATTTTGATTAAACGCTAATAATATATGAGATTAAGGCAGTAGATATAAAATGCGAACTCGAATTATTCGATAATAGAAAATTTAATCGATTCAACAATAGAAAGCAGCAAAATGAAACTAAATTCGTTCCACACACGAGATTTTTATAAATTCTCGAAATTTTCTTCCAATACTCTCGTTATAAATTGACCAAATAAATTTTCCATTACATTATCGTTAGTGAAAGATAATTAGAAATAAAAAAAAATGAGAATATTTTAATATCGCTGTAAAACGTCACATTGTTTGGTAACTAAAAATAAGTGACTCTTCGAAATGTCAATGGAATAACTGCTCTTTTCGTATTGACGACACGCCACAAAGAGTGTGTCCACGGTGTTTTATTTTCATATCGATATAGTATAAGTACACAGCTTTATATATACGTAGACCGAATACATATCCTTTACTGTATCGCGAGTCCTCGTTAGTGCAAATTTTTAACACGAAGGATCGGAACGGTCGCGAGGGTTCTCTCGTGAATGGCCGATAAATTAACCGTTATCATATACATCTCCCGATTAATAACCCCTCGGGTCACTCGCGGCATTACATTCATCTCGCGACCCCAGGCACGACCCAGCTTCTGTCAATTCCGTACCACTTCTATGGCACACAACGCTGCCCGTATCTCTTCTGAGTCTTTATATGCATGAAACAGATATATATATATATAAACATATATAGCAATGGATTTGAAGAGATGTATAAATATATAAAGATACATGAATCATAGATTTATTCATCGACCTATAGCTGTGTGAATGTAAAGAGAGAAAGGCTGCAAAAAGGATGAGAAAGAAAGAGATTTGTTATAGCAGTGACGTTGTCTATCGTTGGTTCTCTCTTGCCTAACGCTTATTTTTCGTTTAGCTCGCGCTCTTTTGTGGTTACAACGAGATGCACTCCTTCCCTGGCCTGGACCGGGAAGATGTTCGCACGATCCAGCATCGCAGAGTACATTTTCTCTTTCTCTTTTTCTCTCGGTTGCTGCGGTGTCTTCGACTACTCGATCTCTCTTTCGTAGAGGGAGTAGCAAAGAGACGTTGAAACTGCACGAACGATCCCGGAGGCTTATATTATATATATACATGTATGAAGACACGGCGAAGCGCCACTAGGCGACCCGGTAGTCGTAGGTGGACGCGGTCCACTCATCGCCTCTTAACTCGTCGGCAATCCTATACCTTCTTGCCTCTTTCTCTCGCTTTCTCTCTTCCTCTTGCTCCTTTTATTCATGTTCATCTGTGTTTTCTTCCCCTTCTTCTTTCTCTTTTTATCTTTAACCGCTTCTTTCCCCGCCTTCCCTCCCTCTTCTTTCTCGTTCTCTTTGCTTCTCGATTCGCGACTCTACTCCACCGATACCGTTCGATAGTTCAACGCGAGAGTTCAACACCAGTAGCCTCAATTAAAGTTTCCTTCTTTCTTCCTTCCATCCTTCTTTCTCTACACAGATCACGGATATATATTTTCTTCGCTCGAGCACACTTTGAGCCTTAAACGACTTAAATCACGTACCATTACATCGACAGCTCGTGCCTGAGATCAACCGATGTACGATTCGATGTAACGATCCTTCCAAATCTCACGAATCCCCTCGAATAATTGATTCTAATACATCAATTAAATCCTTCGACTACAAAAAAACTATTTTCTCCGACATTAACAGTTTTTGTCACTTCGTACGTTTTCTAAAACACTTGTAACATCACAAATTACGTACTGATAAGAAAAAGTTGTTCATCTAATGAAATCCGGTTCAATTGGATCAGAAAATAGTCGATCCAACAACCTCCATTGATGGATACTCCGCTCCATTTGTTATTAAACAAAAAGTTAACTCGGATTCACTATTTTCTTGCCTAAATACATAGGATTTTGTTCAATGAACCCATTTTTTTCTCCGTGCCCCAGTCTTCGTTGCATCGTTAGTCAAAGTATCAAAAAAAACATCAATAAAAATTAAAATCAACATCGATGGCACCACGAACATTCGTAAAAACTGAAAAAAAGCTTCCAAAAAGCTTGCTCATTCACATGGATCGTGACGAAAAAGCCAAATCAAATATCCTTTCGTACCAATAATTTATCCCAGATTGTACGGAGCTCATCGATGCCAACCAGACTGGAGGGTAATACAGCACAAGTAATGTCTCGAAGTATATATACATTCAGCAATATACGTATATAGGTGAGTCGCATAAACTGTATATGAGGGAATAAGCGGAGAGCGGATTTGCGGAGAGTTTCGCACGATCCTGAAGCCGGGCCACGTTCGTCACGACCTGTGTGAGCTCGATCGAGTGTATCTATACCCACGCGAGGAAACGGGGACCTCTCGCGAGTGAGCTTAGGCCCCGCATAGTCGTGGCCTTCTCTCACGGTAGTTGTAGGTGGACGTCGTCCAGTCTGTACGAGCACTCGATCGGTGCTTCAGACTTAACCGATTCGCATAAGCGCCACGTTACTGCACGTGCATATAACCTTATATACACGTACGAAAATACACGGATACAGAGATGTAAATAAACGTTTGCACACGTGTGCGTTTCTGTGTAAAGATATACCGATGAATACTGATGCAGCAGACACGTGTGTTCGTGTGTCTGACGCTGTGTGTAGGAGTAGAGACTGCGGTCTCCGTTGCAGTTGGTACTATCGCGAGCCGTTGTGGCTGCTGCCGCAGGAGCCGAAAGTTCATAGGTATACGGTTAACCGGGACGCGTACCACGAGATCGCTCGACCAGGTCTCATCTCTTCTACTTATACTCTTATCCTCGCTGCTATGGTCCAGAAGCATTTTAAAGATTGAGAAACCAAGCAATAGATGCAGACGAACGAATGAAAAAGATTAACAAAGATGTAAGGGAGAGAGAGAGAGAGAGAGAGAGAGTGTTGGAGAGTATAAGAGACAACGACGAGAGAGTGGAGGAACGAAAAAAAAATAAAAATAATAATGAATTCGTAGACTCGGATCTATTGTATTCCATGGCATTGTATTGTTAGAATATTGGAATGATCATAAAGTGCAACAAATTAGATTGTGTAAGGTGAAATCTATGTGCGAGCATTTTAAATGGCATTTCATTTTGATAAGTATTATGCATGAGGTATGATTCTAGAGACGAGTCCGTTTATTATGATCTTTTTTTTTCCATTCCGTTTAATTTTTTTTAATTCAATTCTATCGGACACTTCGATTACGTTTTCTTGTAAAACAAGAATCGTTTTTTTATGAATTTTCTTTGATTTTTGTTTTTGCAGTAAAATTATGTTATTGATTTACTATTGAAAATATGAGAGGAGAAATATCGAAAAAGGTTTGGAATACTTGACTCGCTGGATACCGCACTTTTGCTGAAAATTTGTGTTTTTTGTTGTGTTTTGTATCGGAATACTAGCAGAACTGGATAGTCTTTCTATTCGCAAATCCTGTAGCTCCCTGACGCTGCTCTATTGGGCTCTGATCCAGTGAGGAACACAGAGGCCAGTTTAAAAATTGCAGCAAGACGTAGCACACGACTCGCGAGAACGCTTCGGTCTCCCGATATATAGGGCAACCTTAGTCTCACGCTTTTCGCGAGGGCTATTCATCTGCATGCTGCCCGAAGCCTTCGACGAGATCGAGACGATCTCCCATACATGCATTCGCATATTAGTCACTCGGCATAAATTTGCTGTTTTCAAGTGATTAACAAGTGTATGGAAATTCTAAATTGAAAGCCTGTTTAATCGATTTTTTACTTTCCATTTTATCGAAATTCGGATCTTTCTGTATCGATTTCTCTGTGTTTTTTTTTTCAAATTCATGAATCTACATAAAAATAACCCCCGCATCATTTTTGGATGCACTTTTTTGCTGCCGAGATCAATTAACATGAAACATGTTTCATAAAACTCGAAACAAAATATTTTTCTTCATACCTCGGTCGAAAGTACGCTCTTTCCGCATCAATTTCGATGCAGAAAGACCGACTTTCTTGCATTGGTAAAACAACTGAATGACGGCGGGAGCAAACACTTTTTCCACGCACAGCTGTATGTGAGGCTCCCGCAACTGTCACCGGTGACAGTTGTCCCTAACCATTTTTTTTCTCTGACGTCAAAGCTGCTCTTTTGTTTACGCTGGTTATTCATAATTTGAAGCATCATATAAATGGACAAAAATCAAAATATCTGTCTGTCAATGAAAATCCACATAATTTATTCGAAAACTGCGTTTTTCATGGTGACATAATTAACAATTTTTATTATGCATGTGACCATGGTAAAAATGAAAAAAAATAATGTACGCATTAATACTATTGATAATTTGCATTTTACGTTTGTTTAATTTAAAAAAAATTATGTTCGTTTAATTCATTTGGATGCTTGTTTAATTTTAAAAATGTTCATGTTTGATAAATTGAAAAATTTTTCTGATTAAATGTTTAATTGTCTACATTGGTTTTTTTTTATTATTTATATATATTTTAATAAAAAAAACTAATGTACGCATTAATATTATTGTTAATTTGCATTTTACGTTTGTTTAATTTAAAACAATTTATGTTTGTTCAATTCAAACAAATTTTGTTTGTTTAATTTGAAAAATTTTCATGTTGAATTTTACAAATTTTCATGTTAGTTGAATTAACAAATTTTCACATTTGTTGAATTAAAAAATTTTCATGTTTGTTAAATTTTTAAAAATTTCCGATAGAATGTTTAGTTGTCTATATAGGTTTTTTTTAATTTGATGCCTGCCCCCCCGACCAGCAGCACTCGCTTCGCTCGTGCCGCAAATGTCGGGGGCAGGCATCAATTTTTTTTTTGATCTTATTCGCTGGGTGCGAAGTAGGTGGTGGGAGAACCGAAGTCGATCGCAGCGCGCGCCGTGATCAAAAAAGACACTATCGGCGGACCACGGCGGACGAACTCTCACTATTTACCAGTGAAATTTGCGTGTCCTTGTATTATTGAGCAAAAATAAACATGCGTCACGAAACCTGCTGCATAGTGAACTGCAAGAATAATGGCAAAAATAGTAATTATACATTCTATAAGTTTCCACAAGCAAGTTGGAAACGAGAACAACGAACGAAATGGATAACCGCTGTCAAGAGGAAAAAGTAAGTAAGCTAACCTATAAAGCAAAATTTGTAATATTATATTGGGTACGTTGTGGGAAGTAGCATATTGAAATAATTAATATACATATAAAATAATTAATAATAATAATAAGTAATGATAAAATAATTACAAGAAATAATAATATAAATAATAAAGTAAATAATAAATAATAATAAAAAAATAATGAAGTTACGATAATTTATATGTTGTTCTCCTTCAGTGCCGATGGATCACCATGGTACCCAAAGGCACATGACAGGATTTGCAGTGCGCACTTCATCGGAGGAAAAAAAGCTGACGAATCAGGCAGTCCTAGCTACGTACCAACAATATTTCCTGCTGTATACACCTCAACAAGGGTTAATGCGAATTTAGCCGCGTCAAGGTACAAACGATACATGGAACGCAGAATTAAAAAAGAAAAAAGTTCAGCAATTGTACTGAATATTGATGACAAATCAAGTGAATTTGCAACGATGGAAAGTACTCAAAGTTTAAAAATTGATGAAGAATGTCAAGTCGAAATATTTTCGAATGTTGAAAATGAAGGAAAAACATTCATTTGTAACAGATATATATATTGCGGCAAAGAAATATGTGACGTTGAAATTCAAACTGAAATATCAAGCAATTCGAAGATTATTAGGTATGACAAGAAGACGAAACACCAAGGATGTAATACTCCTGTTAAGATTTACGCTGAGCAAGCAACCTTAACAGACGATAAATATTTTACTGGGTTCCGATCAATTAAAGAAGACGAGGCACTCATTGATCTTGCTGGTGTTACTCTTGACAACTTTCGTTTTTTATTAAAACGAACTTTGGAAAATCACAAGTATATGGTTGCCCAAGAAGACAGACTTCTTATTTTTTTAATGAAAATAAAACTTGGTGTGTCATATTCAGCTCTGAGTGTTTTGTTTGGTGTACACAGAACAACAGTATCAAGAATATTCCATTCGTGTCTTGCCGAATTAGCGTCTGCAACATCTAATTTAGTTTTTTGGCCCAGTAAAAGTCTTGTACAAAGGACAATGCCGGACTGCTTTCATCCAAATTACTCCAATACTCGGGTAATTATTGATTGCACGGAGTTTCAAATAGAAGTGCCTTCTACAGTTGACAATCGTGTGTGGTGCTATTCACACTATAAAAAGGGTTTTACCGCAAAGGTTCTCATAGGTATTACACCAGGAGGGTTTATTTCATTTAAATCTAAAGTAGCCGGTGGAAGGAAAAGCGATTCGCAGATAACAGTTGAATCAGGATTGGTTGATTATTTAGAAAATGGAGACATTGTTTTGGCCGACAAAGGATTTCCACAAATAAAAAAAGTTTTAGATGAAAGTGGAAAAGAAATAGGAATTGTTATGCCACCTTTTCTGAAGAATAATACGGAATTTTCAAGAGATGAGACAGATGCTACTTACAGTATAGCTAGGGTCAGGATTCATGTCGAGAGGATCATGCAACGGCTGAGACTCTATCAAATATTAAATAAAATTCCTCAAAACTTGTTTTGCCATATCGATGATATTTTGCATATTTGCTGTGTATTAGTAAATTTGCAGCCCTCAATATTTTCAAATAAATAAACCGGTGTCTGATTTTTGGGTTTTTTTGCGTAATTTCCATTACGATTCCAAGAATAGAATTTCAATGACTAATTAATCAAAAATTCCATATAGATAAATGTTCATTGTAATAACACAGTTTATTGTCATTTAATAACACAACGATAGCATAATTAGTGTATTAAGTGTTTTATAAATAATGTGAACAACGATATTAATTATTCTTATCAATTACATGTAACAAACTCAAATAAATTTTGAATGTTGAACAACAAGAATCATTCTTTTCTTAAATTACCAACACTTATTGTTAATTTGGTGGAAAATTAAATAAAGATTACAAATATTGGGTGCGCATGTATTTCAGTTTCCAGTGTCACTGAAAATGTTAATTAATAATTACGTTCTTACCAGTAAAACTGCGCTTCGGCTGAGTCTGTTTATTATTATTCTTTTCATTCAGTTCCTCATTACCAATCGTCACACACAAAACTGGTAAATAATGTTTAAAATAGAATTCTTCACTCTTCAAAATGATATATTTTATAAAATCTTCATCTCTACCTACTCTTACTGCGTAACTACCGTTTTCCAGTGGAGAATACACGAAGAGATCGCACATTGTCATGCCAGTAACATACATTTGTACTTGGATTTGAGTGTAATATGAGTGTTTTTTTTTTAATTCTACGTTACCATTTTCAAACTCCAGATACTGCACATTACAAACTTCACTGGCAAAATCCACAATAGCTTTTTTCTCGCAAGATATCGGGCATTTCAATTCTACCAGTTTTTCCACACATCCATCGTGTACGACAACTCCGTCTATACTTGTGCATAGCCAAGGCTGATTTCTGCTCACAATTACTCCAACTTTTATCACACGACAGTTAAAAACGTTTTGGTATTGTTCTAGCGCACGACTTTCATTATTTTTACCATAATACGTGGCCTTACAATCAATTGATTTCGGGAACAGCATATTATGCACCACACTATCAATTGATTTTGTTTTACGCACTTTTATATTATGTACATTGATACTGGACGAGATTCGTAATCTCCTGGCAGTATACCACTCTTTGCACTTCGATTGTGCGATAGTTTTTGAACATAAATAAAAAATGCTCTCATCGTCCATCACAATATTTGCTTCATAAAACTCTTTTAGATTTTGGTTAATTTCCATCTTATCACTTTTATAAACTTCAAACTCTTCTTTAAAAATACAAAAGTTTCGGAGACATTCAAGACAATCTTCTACTTGCAAATTAATCTCAACCTGGTCAACTAAACTTTCAACAACTTTGGTAACGCATTCGTCATTTTCTTCCGTATTGAAACTCAAAGCAACAGCTTCCATTATTATTTTTATTGCCGACTCTCCCTTTAATTCTGAAATATCTAACGGCAGAGGATCACACCTGATTTGCTTTGGCGTCGGATACATTTCTTCAAAGTATTTCCCTTTAGAGTACTTTTCTTTGGCGAACTGTCTAGCACTAGGTCTACCCCATTGCTGCTCTTCACTGGTTTTGGAGAAGCTTTCTTCGTGGTTGATGTAGTAAATCAGAGCCGCAATATGTTTACATCTACCACTCTGATTGTACACGCAATCACATTTACCACTCGCAACATGACGACTAGAATCAATCTGTAAAAAATAAAATTATTTCTTAACGTTCTATTACATTGAAACGGATCATACGTATGTACTACGTCAAATATTTCAAAAAAAGAGAAAAAAACAGCTTACATTTAAGGATGTTATGTATGGCGTCGATGTCACTGAAGTTTGACGAATTACACGAGCTTCGATGGCGTGGCTCATATGATCTTGTATTTCTTTGACGTCTTGGACATGTTGAGCAAGAACTAATTCTTTTCCTTTTATTGTAGTTTGTGGTTGAAAAGTGATATCGTGTGTGACTGCTCGGAAACCAGTTTTGATAATTAATTTGGCCATGTTTAACTGGAAATAAAAAAAGTCTGCATTATTAAAGACACTATACAGTCATAAATAATCGTCTGAAATATATATAAATTACGTTATTTGATTAAATTTGCTTATTTTTTTACTTACGTCTCGTGAAGATAGTCATGTCGAAGTCCGCCGTAGGTACTAGTTCAGGTTAGGGAGCGATGTCGTGTGTGACTCTGGCCTGAAAACCTGTTTTGATTATTGATTTTGCCATTTTAGACGGAAAATAAAAAAGGTCAACATTATTATTGACACTACAGACTTACATAATCGGATAGAATATATGTAAATTACGATGTTTCATTGAAATGATTTGTTTGTGTACTTACTTCTCGTAAAAGACAGCCACTTGACAGTCCGCCGCGGTCCGCCGTAGTTGCAACCGCTAGTTGGCGCTGACGTCGCGCACCCAGCGAATACATTTAATATTTTGTCTCCGTACTTTCGACCGGCTATGAAGAAAAATAGTATACACCACACGGGCAGAAGTTTGAGAGCCCTGAACTGCGCGTCAAATGCCCTCGGCTTCGCCTCGGGCATTGTGACGCGCAGTGCAGGAATCTCAACTTTCTGCCCTTGTAGTGTAATATACTATTTTTTCAAATTTTGATTTATTTAAAAGTTTTTTAAATTTTGATTTATTTAAATTTTATTTTTAAATTCAAATTTAATTATTTAAATATTTTAATTTAGAATTTGATTTTTTTTTTTATTTAAAAAATTGAGAAACATGAACTACGGCTATTGATTACTAAAATTTACTAATTACTAAACTTTCTAATGGAACAAATGCTTCATGTGGTTATCGAGAATCATTGCTCAATTAATTTTCTAACATGATTGCTGATTTTCGTAACCACATACTTATTTTTCCTTTCGCCAAATCGTCTATGGAAGCAAGTTTTTTTTTTACAGAAAATATAAAAAATTACGAAATCTATTGATTAGGAAATTTATTTTCGTCTATTTGAAGTCGCATTATTCTTTACGATTTTTGAATTTTTTAATTAATCAATGAAACTTTAGAGTAAGAATTGCTATGAATATTTTCGTAGATCTGAAATTGATACAAAATGTTGCTATTTTTCGTTGTCACTCGTTTTCATGTTAACTAATGATTCATTAATCGTATTGTAGGTATTAAAATTATGTAGATTTTGTTATACTATCGTTTTCACTATCAATCGAATGATAATTTTCTTACATACATTCGACATGGAATGCTCCATATAATGTTGGCATAAAAGTATCTTTTACGATGAATGTGTGAGGGTGATAGAATGACTTTTCATGGGTTTTTTTCTTCGTCGCACTCTCAAAAGGTTCGACGACACAACGGTAGCGAATATCGACTCGATATTCCATTTTATATATACACACACATACGTTTCAATTTATATATATATATGTATACCTCAAGAGTTTATAGTTGGAGCGCATTAGATTAGATTTATTAGAATAATTATGTTCACGACATGCATGATCGTATGGCGAGCTTAGAGCTCCGTTGTCGTCTTTTTTTTCAACGGATTTCGCCTCACAAAATATGGTGATTGAATCGAACAGTAATGCAACACGGTTTTGCCATTCACGAATCTAACGAGCCTATTAAAAAATGAAAGAAAAAATTCTCTAAAGCGATTCCTCGGTCACACGAAATTGAATATTGGCTGTTCGATTGTTCGGATGATTCAACGGAACACACTTCATGCGAGTCTGGCCAATTTGAACCACAATCGAGCTTTCCGAAAACATTGGAATCGAAAAATAAAATGACAAAATGAGATCTTTGCATAATGCTATGAAAAAAAAAATCTATTTCAAATAACGAAATAAGAAATGTAATCAAATTATGAAATAAGTGTTAAATGCGAAGGAGAATAATGACCTTTGATTCTCAAAAAAAAAAAAAAAAAGAAAAATATCAAGCGATAATCATTGCCGAGTATTAGGAGACGAAAAAAAACAGAAGTTCCTTAGTACTCATTAAAATTTTGTCACAAAATAGTCGTGAATCATTTCCGTATATACGAATTGAGCCCATCCCTGGGCCCAACAGTCACCGGGGAGTGGAGAGACAAAAACAAAGTGAGCAAAAGAGGAAGAAAACAAGAGAGAGAGAGAGAGAGGAAGGTAAATTTATGGAGAGATAGAGAAACGATATAATAAGTCTTGAGTCTAACCGCGCCGACATAGAGAAATGTATAATAGAAGTAGGAAACGTTGTGGGGCTCGCCACGATGTTATGAACATGGGGCGAGAGTGTCCAAGAAAGAGAAATGCATATAGATATTGCAACGGACTGAAAGAGACTAAAACATTGAGAAAAATATATGAAGAGAGAGAGAGAGAGAGAGAGAGTGAAGAAGACAAAGGGTGAGAAAGAGAAAAATGGAGAAAAAGTGAAAGAGATGGAGAGAGCAAGAGAGACATAGAGGAGGGGGGGGGGGGGAGAAAGAGAAAAATTGGCAGGGAACATTACGCGAGATCACAATGTTTAATGAAAAATGGCCGAAAGCCCGAGTCGCCCGAGTCCGGTATAACTCACTCAAGGATTGAATCGAGAGTGCAGCTCAAACTGTGCATCGTGTAACTCTGGCTGGCTAAATCGTGACGCGGCGAAGCGGTATTCAGATTGCGCTCTTAGCGGTTTTACCGCCATTTTTTTCTCTCTTTCTATCTCTCTTCATTTGTTTCTTCTCTCCTTCTCTCCTTCTTGCTCTTTTACTGGTGAGGAACCAGAATCCACGAGAGAGTAGACACACGCCGACAAAAGCCCACGAGAGGATTTCTGTAAGTCTCTCCCTCTCTCTCCGCTTCTCTCTCTCTCTCTCTCTGTGAGACTCGGTTCACCCACTGGTCATCAGAACCATTTGCCTCTGTTGTGCTCCTCTGGCTCTCCACCACTCATCAACCACTGATAGAGTCTGTGAAACTCTCAGGCCTATTATAAACGCACATTTTTTTTTTTTTTTTCAAGCAAATTTCCATTTTCTCGTTATTTTTGCCCTACAAAGACAATGCCTTCGTATTCTACGACTACGCGAAATAAAGAAATTCTGCAAACCTCACACAAAACCAGAGACACCTATTGAATGAATTATAAGTAAACAAAAATGCCGAAATGCGCTATATTCCGTGATAAAATTCAAAAGTAAACGAATTTTCATTGTTACATAAAAAATGTTGCAAACACCGCATGCATCACGTCAGTGAATAAAAACCTATCTCCGACTTCCAATCTCAGGATCTCACAGTGTCGAATCAAACGTCGATTTTAAACGATTTTTATAAGAAGCCAAAACAAATTGTTCATTTATTCACATTATTAACGATTCTGCGATATATTTCAACTGAATATATACCTTTATTTATGTATAAATATAATGTGGACATGTTTGCGTACGTGTAGGTATACGACAAGATCGGTATCACAATACGGATGTATCATACGTCACGCGCGTTCTACTCGCCTGAGAATGTCGGTAGACACGTACGTTACACCTAAAGTTTTATATACACGTATATACATCTGTGTATAAATATACGTCCCGACGTGGAGATCCACACGAGCAGGCGAATACGTTTCGCCAGCTCGTCCATATAATGCACACAGTCCAAATGCACATGGACAAACGTATGTGCAACAATATATATAAATACAGAGACGTTTGTGTATTTATACCTAATACTTGGTCGTTCAATATTTCTATCCTTTTTACAACGATAGAAAATACAGGTTCACCGTCATTTTTTTTCTACACATATATACATACATTTGTATACTATTACCAAACGTTCTGGGTTTTTAGACCTTACGAAAATTTCAATTGTATTGATTTTCTTTCTCCCTCACACTCTCCTCCCTACCATTATGGAGCTGATCGACATTTCAGGATACTTCAATTCTTCGATTCTATGATGTGTGCAACAGACGTGTGTGTTTGTGTGTGTGTGTTTGTACATATATTATAATATCATAATAGGCATTTGAGGGTAAGAAAGAAATGAGGAGAAGAGAGAGAGAGATCCGGGTGATCCAGTGCCTACGGTGAGGATCGATAGATCTCGAATAATTCCTCATCGCTATCTACGTTGTGGTATATCACTGGAGACGTATAAGGATCTTGAGAGATGCTCGTGGTCCATGAACTCATTGAAATACGACGATGGTTACAACGGTTCAAAGATTTTTGGCGATTTTTATACGTGTTAATGACTCGAGTGTTCGTTTTGAATTGAGATCTCTTCGGTGTGTGTGTCGGGTTAACACTTTTTCTTAATCAACGTATATCATAGTGTTCGAAGATTCGAATGGATTTTCGATTCGTAATTTCGATTTCCTGGGACTTGATTTTTCTTGTCGGAATGAAAGAGAACAATGGAATAACCTTTCGACGCAAATGAGTGGGCGGTTTTTACCTCAAACTCAACATAATTAGGATCGAAGCTTGTAATGAGCGAATCGTAGGATTAGCGTTTGTATTTTTTGGCAAAAAACTCTGCCGATTTATTTCCTAATGCATTCAGAGATGAGCCGGATTCATGGATTTTTGTCTGAACAAGTATCGTAGGTACGAAAAGTCATGAAATTTTTCTTTTAATGACCCTCAACCAGTTCCTCTCGATGTTTTCGAAAAAAAAAAAAAAATTTCTTTAATTGAGGTTTCCACGTTTTTCTTCAAATGTTCTGAGCCTGCTGAGAAAGAGAAAAAAAAAATAGCAAGGGTGAAGAAAGGCATCGAAAATTTGAATGAAATCCCTCATCCCGATGTCCTCATATCCTCTTGGACGCGATACTGCCATGAGAAAAAGAGGGACAGAGAGAAGAGTTCAACTCTTCTTCGTGTGCTCTCTGTTAGCTCACGGTGGCGTACAGCAACACAACGATGAGAGAAAAGAAGCCGCGGTCTCTCCCTCGATCTCTTTCTCTCTTAATCTTCTCTCTTTCTCACTCTTTTGGTACTGCTGGCCGATCTAGCGAAGTGAAAGTTAGATGTGTGGGCACGGGATGCGCACGAATTCATTTTTTCGGCCTCTCTCGCGTATAGTACACCTCAAACCGTCTTACAAGTACAGATCCATACACGTATATATTTATGTATACATATAAACATACGGATAAACGTATACAAGACGATTTTTATTTAACCACTCGACCGGCAGTTCCCATGTACCTAACCTATATGGCCGGCACCGAGAGATCTCTCGTCTTCCACCTATGTATGTACGCGTTCACGTGTGATACCCCTTCGTGAAAACACATAGGTATAAATATCGCTGAAAATTCGGACATTTTTCTACATTTTTTTTCTCTCCGTCATTATCGACTCAACAATTTTCACGAATCTCGGTTAAATTCCGAAAGTTTTTCAATGATTCAATACTTTTTTTTTCTTTTCTAACCACTCGTTGTTGAATTTCTCCAATCGAGTCTCAGTTACAGATTCTTTGTAGCCGATGCCCGGTACAATTTGCAGAATTTGTTTCAATGATTCATAAATATTTCCTGGCATTCTCGACATTTTTGGAGCATTTTTTTGGATCGAAACTGTAGCAAAAGAATTATAAAATCTTTTCCCATTTGCAATAAATTTCCTTCTTGGACCATCAGGCTTCGTAATTAATTGGCAGCAGTTTTTCCAGCAGCCCTACTGGGACCACATAAGTGGGGAGAGCAGATTCTGAAGATCCTGGCTTCCTCAATCCTCAGGACCAAAAATCTGTCGCTTCCCGGATCTCCAGCAGTCAGTAATTGAACGTAGGACTGTGTCACGATTGAAAAAAACAATTTAAAAAAAACGAAAGAATTGAAAGGGGCTCGAAAAACGTGGTCCGAATTGACACCGACTTGTGTCTGGACTTTGGGAAACGAGGTCTAACGGGCAACTGAACCTACGCTAATGCCCGTTGCGACGAGACTTACGTCCTGATTCGTTAAGCACATTTCGATATACACATAGAAAAAGGGTAGGTAAGAAAAAAAAACAAACAAACTTCAAGTTATATGCACACACGTATGGGACGTGCGCGATAAAAAAAAAGAAAAAAAAAACGTTGGCATAAAAGCGCGCGTGTATATATTTCTGTGCTCAGCTCACCGCGCGCGGATGAGAGGCTCGCGTCTCGCGGTGGCCTGCCTCCGTGACTTATCGACTTTGTGCCTCTGTGACGTGTCGTGTACACGGCCGAGAGAAGAGAGCAACGGAATCGGCGGCGAAGAAGAGTGTGTATCGGGACTTCTCGGCCCGATTCCTCTCTCGATGTAACCATGATACGAACGTGTGCCCGAGAGCCAGCTAGCCCTGTGGTGCCGTTCCCGTCACAAGTTACATACAACGCACACAAAGACACACACACACACACACGTCTACACTTTCATGGATGTACGAAGAGTGCATGCGAGTACGTGTCTACCGCGTACATAGACGAGGGGAACGGGCTCGAAACACGTGGGATCGAACGAACGCTCGAAAAGTTTCAACTCTTTGAATTACTCCAAATAATAAACTTATATAAATATTGTTCACAGCGAAAGTAGTGAGGAATGACGATCAAGATGTATAACAATATAATTATTATGATAATAATTTTATTAAATACTAATTGGACTGTAGAATATTGAGATCCTAATAACAGTTTGGAAAAAAAAAAATTCACGAAGGATTCGAAGGATCGTAATGGTAAGTTGTGCAACAAATGTGGCAATCGATTGATCCGACGATTGATTGCACACGATTTGTTTTCAAATTCGATCGCGTTTTCGGTTTAATAGAAATCATGCGAATTTGAAATTGCTACGAAACGATTTGCCTTCGTTTTGGTATCGAGATATTCGGATAAATAGATCAATGTTTTCAATAAAATTGTTTGAAAAAATTTCCGTATCAATATCCGGATGGAAGTTTAATTGATCGATTGAAATTCTTAGGAGTTTGCGGGAAAAGTATGAAAATTTATAGAAACGTTAAGGTGCTGGCTCAATAAATCAACGGGTTAAGTTAATTTGTAAGACGCGAGAGGAGAACATTTTAGACGAGGGGATGAAAAAGCTTTGTGTATAATTTGAAAGGGATAGAGGCGAAAGGGTAGTTCAAACGAAGCATACAAAAATGAAAGTTTCACGAAACTGTGCGGTACTTCCAAAAATGCTGGTGCACTAAAGGAACAAGCTTTTCCTCGTTCTTTTGCTGGGGGGTTGACGAAAACAATGTTCAAGCTTGGGGATCGTGTCGTCGACAACGAGGGATGAGAGTGTGTAGTGGCGAGTATCGATTTCGTAACTCCCGATGCGGAGGAAACAATGCATCGACGACAGGCTAACAAATGGTCCAGCGTCTTATCGCTCATTCGACATATATATCTATATATCATTGTTTTTCTTTTTGCAGATAAACTGCAAACGCATGAAATTTACGGTACTCCGAAAGCGAGAGAAAAGAGAGCATTCCTTTATCGAATTGTATCGCTTGATTGTCTCCGCAGGGAACAGATTGAATAAATCGAACTTTTTTTTTTTTTTTCTCTTCCCCAATGTCCAAGGGTTTCATGACACGAAATTATAAATACTCGCGTGATTTAATCCGACCTGTTCTTCTTCGATAATCCATCATTTCTCATATACTACGAAATCCATTTTCAAACGATCCATTTATTTTAAGCTCTGCCTCGATGAAACGAATCAATTATCACTGAATTCATTCAATTTTAATCTCATGAAAACTTGCACCGAACAATTGCTGAATCACGATATGCGATCTTTAAATTTCAAACAACTCGGGCAAAATGATTTTTCAGGACAAAAATACAAAAGAGTCGATCGACTTTTGCATCAATATTTCAGTTTATGGATTCGGAATCACGAAATTTATTTCAGGTACTTATTAAACTGAGAATTTTTTACTTCATTTTTACTTCAAATTTGAATTTTTTTTTTTTTCCACAACTACGATGATAAACATGGCTGAATAACGCGTATCATAATTATGAAGAGACGCGCGACCGAGCCTTTTTATCAGGAGCGCTAAAATTTATTCGCTATTTATAGAAAAGATGCTGAGAGAAATAATAGCTCGATCGGTGAACTACATTAATACGTGTAATGCAATAAGTTCGAAGCATTATGCAGGCTGTGCCAGTGTGCAGCTGCGGTAATGTTCCTTATGCATATCCCATCGCTGGAGAAGAGTATTCAACGATGCGAACATAATACACGCGATCTTCGAGTACATACGAAGCCAATCAGCGATAGTAATGGAGATCGATAGCCCCCAGAAGCATCGATTCATTTTCTCTATACTCTCCACGGTTCTGTATGACTCATAAAATAAACGAGAGCCTCGTTTTTTTTCTTCTATATCTCGACATAGATTCACAGCTGTAAATATATTCGGTTGCACAACAACGTTGTGACGATTAAATATTTCGGTTAATCGGTAATATCGTCGTTGAAGTACTTTCTGGTAATTTAAAACGTTGCTAAAAAGCCCTGAAATGTTAATATTACGAAATTGATTTACCATTGTCACGTTTGGTTTTCTTGGCAGTACGTAATTCGTCAATTTTATCGATTTTATTTTTTGCTAATCGTACATTTCAGATTTTTGAAAAGAAGATATTTTTATGAAATCTCAAATAAAACGAGAAGCAAATAATGTGTAGGGGGCCATTGAATAAATATCGGGGATAAGGATTCAATGATTTTTGAGAAGCTCGAATGAAAGTTTTTCGTGAAACTTCCGGTGGATAACAGCCAATTTATGATTTTATGATAATTTATAAAACACATTGTGAGAGAAGCGACAGGGTATGTAGGATTTTTTTCTATTGACCAGCGGAGGCAGAGAGCACAAGAGACTGTCTTATTAGGAGGTTTTTCAAGTGTATTGCGAGCTCTCCGAAACGTGGCAACGACAAACGCCTCGGCTTATCGTTGTGCAAACCTCCGCGGAGAGGAAAGAGAGAGAATGAAAACGATGATGGCTCTCTTATGGCCATAAGAAAAGAGCGAGAGAGAGAGAGAGAGAGGAAAAAAGTGTGAAAAGAGGAAAAAAGTGAGAGCGACGGAGAAAGAGTGAGGAGAAAAAAAAAGAGAGGGCTTAAGAGGGACACACTCACCGGGCTGTTTCTCTGTTATTACTAACACCGGGCCCAAGGAAAGATGAAATAGCTGCACTGTCCAGTCTCGTATGGGCCCCACCTGTACCCTTATCTATCTCGACAAACAACTAATATCCGTTGCGATTCTAAGAACGTCTGTGTATGTCCGTTTTCAAAACTTCTTTCTCACTCTCAACGTCTGGCGTCCGGTTCGTGGACACGTTCACATCACTCTCATTCAATAGTTCATTCTTGTATATTTGTTTGACAAAAGAGAAGGAGAGAGAGAGAGAGAAACACGACGAAATTTTCGACAATGACCCTCATTGAACGAGAATGGCGATGTCGTTTTTCCAAAATTGTTGTAAAGAAAAACAAATTTTTCATGTCCAATCACAACTTTCTTTCGTGATTCGATACGTTTTCAGAATTTTCGAGCTTCGTACGTTCATCAATAGGGATTAAAAATCAAAGTGAAAGGAATGATTCGTGCTTTAATAATCAAAAAAATGAATTCATATTTAGAAAACATCTTCTGAATCCTCAAATGATATTTTTTTTTTCGATTATTCTATCGTCTTGACACTTGAGTGTGCTAGAAAAAGAAATAAAAAGTAACAGTTTCACTAGCTAAATTCCGAGAAACGATCTGTCTCAAAGATCCCCGTCGAATCTGCGAAGAGCATCGAGACTCACACGGTGAATCGAGACAGGAGAAAGGAGGATTCCCAGAGGATTTAGGGAGACACGGCACGATTTTCTCTGCTCGTTCATCTCTCACATACATAAGAGAAGCGACGTTCTCGCCCGGCGAGCGCAAAGAACCAGCATCGAGCTATGAAAATCGGCCGATCTGAGACTCAAGATATGGGTAAACTGATGTGGGTCAGCATCCGAGCCGAGTATGTGCTGATAATGCACACTGAATATCTATAAATTTACTCTCTATATAGAACGCAAATTATCGCCGCGTCTGTTTTAAAATTCAGTTTACTATTTATTCTATAAATCGCTCCACGAGCATTGCTTTTCACGTGAATTTCTTATTTTCATGAATTATCTCTAAGAACCTAACGAATTATTCGCATGAAAAACAAACATTAAAAATATTAAAAAAAAAGCATTACTTTGAGAACTATGAATTCGAGAGTCAAATATTTGTTTTCATGTTTCAATTTCATGTATAGTAATGAAAAACTTGCAAAAAATTATTGTTAAAATAATGTTTAACCATTTCAAATTATCCAGTAATTCTAATTAAAAAAAGTTATTTGCGTTAAAAACCAAAAAAATAGGATTTTCTGAGTCCATTTTTTCGAAGTGATTCGTTCGGAATTGCTTATTAATGAAAATATCGAAAAATATATATTTCAATTGGAAATAAGTAGTAGAAAATCTGAGAGTATAAATTATTATAAAATCTAGAGTAGAGTAATGCAACGTTAGGGATTAAAGTTGCGAGGGATGATCTGTCGTTCGGGAGGGTGTCCGAGCGTAAACACGAGATTTTCTTTTCGCTCTGATATTCTTATTCTTAAGGTAGGTTTTTGTTATTTCTTTTTTTGTTCCGTAAACGTCGGATCTCGGAGCCTGACGAATTACGGATCGTTTCACGCCTATAATATGCCTTCTCACGTCGCAAACGATGAGACCATGGTGTCCCTGATGTTATTGAAGTTTCAGGCAGTTAGAGAGCCGACGAGAGAGCACGCTCTTCAACCCTCAAAATAAGAAGAGGAACAGAGCTTCTCTCTCGAATCGTAATGGCGATTCTTACGGGGGTGGCGGTGCGCCTCTCTCCTTCTCTCTCCCTTTTTCTCTTTGGCTTCACGCAGAGGACAAAGCCGAAGCGCCTCTTCGGGCCATAAGTCCGGACAGTCGTGGCTCGAATAATGCGTTTTGGGATTAAGTCGACGATTTTTTGGACCACCCAATGTAAAAAAAAAAAGATGGATTGGACCAGGATCGAAAAATTGCAGCTCATATTTTGTGGATCATGTGTGGACAGAATTTTATAAGAAAAAAAATAATGAAAATTGAAAATGATTGAAACGAAAAATGAGCATTGAGCGACCATTTTTGGTGACTCGTTTCTTATCCTTGTCGAATGAATAAAAAAAGACGCAAGATTCCTGCTCTCGTTTCCAGCGATCGTAAATTTTCTTTACTTCCATTACTAATAGAACGAGTGCAAAAAAGTACTGAACTATAAGAATGAATCAACGAATAATGGCATCCCCAAAAACTTCATTTCTCGAGTATGAAAACGTTTGAAGTACACGCGATGTATCGAGCAGTCGAGAAAAGGTTATTCGGAGTTGCCGCCGTTGAGTACGACGGCGTTTTTTCATATATATGTTTCAAAAACTTGTCGATGGTTTCAGGTTGATGGATAAATTGAATGAGGCAAAAATAGCGAGGAAATCAGATCGAATCGAGTTGATCGAGAGAGAGAGAGAGAGGTTGGGAGAGCGAAAGATGAAGAAAGCGAATAAAATATAAAAAGTAGAGACTGCGTGGCCAATTTTTCCCATGGGCCTAACAGTACGAAACATGCATCAGCAAGGGAAGACTGGAGGCACCCAATATTTGAAGATATCTCGTTTCAATTGAAAATCAACATCGATAGAGGAGAAAATAAAAAAAAAAAGTGTGCTCAACTTTTTTACGCTGGTAACAACAAAAGTGCGTATATGTTAGTGTGAGAAAGTAACAGAGAGAGAGAGAGAGAGAGAGAGAGAGAGAGAGAGAGAGAGGGAGAAAGAAAATTAGAGGAAAAGAGGAGGGAGAAGAAGGAAAGAAAAATGATAGAAAAAGAGCGAGAAAGACAGATAGAGATGGCGAGGGATGAAGCGATTGGCCCGAAGGTGGAACGGGACCCATGATTCAAGGGAGTGAGACAAAAACTTTTCTGGGCCCTACACATGCTAAGACCGACAGGATCCACGCGGAAAAATCTAATGCATAAAAAACGAAGCAAAGAAAGGTCCGCTCCTGCCCCTAACGGATCATAGGGTAGTAAAAGGCCCGTGGGGCTAGCTTGTCAAATGAAATAAATAAAGAAAAAAAAAATTCTGTGGAGATCGTCGTATACGAACCTTGAAGAAAAGTGTATGTGAGAGCAGTAAAAAAAGAAGGGGACTAAAAAATCGCTGTTCCGTTTTTATCCAGTGCTCTCTCTCTCTCTCTCTCCCTCCCTTTCGCTGTATTCGTCTCTCACTGATGCTCACACGAACGATCATCGATACGAACGGTTCCACTTTAACTTATCATTTCAATAATCTAATTGAAAAAATGATGAAACGTTATGCTCTTCTCGATAAAATACGTTTTCGCAGCGTTTATACAATAAAACTGTTCGGTGAATAAAATAGAGCAATTACGCAGTTATAGAATTGCTGATCTGTCAACATTCAAAAAACTGAAAATACCAACCGCTGAAAGTTGACTTATTCCAGCAGGAACCACGAATCAACAATTGATGGAATGCTTCTCGCAAACACCTGCAAGTTCCATTAAATTATTATTCTCATTCGTTCGATCTTCTCTAGTATCAATTTTTCAAATTACGAGCATAAATTAATTTTTTTTCCTCGAAGGAGAGGCCGAAAATTATTCAACAGACGCGTTGGACGATTTTTTTTTCTCATAATAATGTGAACCCACGCGTATCAGATATTCAATGGGACTATTTCGAATGCGAAGTATTTTTCTGAGCTATATAGTTAGGTATTTTTTTTATTTTTTCATTTTTTTATTTTTCTCGAATAATATTGAATCGATGGTTCCTCGTGTATAAAGTTGCCAAGAGGCCAAACGATGATGAAGCCCCATTAGAGCTCTCGTCGGCCCTGCACAGCCTCGCGCGCCTCGCTTATTCCTTATCTTTATGATATTTGCGAGTATTATCTCGCAGCATACACGACCCGGGATTTCATTCTTGACGATGGCGAGCAAAGCCACCAAGAGAATTTGTTCCTCGGTATAAAAAAAAAAAACGTCCAGAAAACTATGCTTCACGGAGGAGCGAGGCGAGAGAAAGAGAGGAGCGACGGAGTGGACGTTTTTTTTAATTTTTTTTTTTTAAAGAGAACAAAATTAATCTACCTGCCTCGCCGTGGCTGGCCGTTCGCTATAACGAGGGATGGGAGGAAGGGAGAGAAGGGGAAGGCGACGACGACTGCAGGAAATAAAAATGAGGTGCTCCCACTAAATTCCACACCTTTACAAGCCACGTAAGTAAACGAAATACGAAAAGCCACTATAAGAAAGAAAAATATGTCGTACGATCGTCTTGGATTCTCAGATAGGCCGCGGTTTCTTTCAACGCCCTCGACGATCCTTATCGCTACAATTATCATTATGCAATCGTAGGGTAATTAAACGAGACGTAGTAGCCCGGACGAAACAAGGTCAATTCTCTCATCTTCTCTCTAGATTTATAAACTAAATATTTAATTCCAACTAATATCATGTTGTTTCTATATACATTCGGAGCCTCGCTCCGAAAAAATATCTCCGCATTTTACAAGCTGCATACAATCGTTTTCATCCTTCTGCTGCTTTAGACAATAAAAGCTCCGAGTCCACTTTAAAACAATGCCGGCCTATCGGATAAACCGCTTTTTCAATACCAGCGATGAGAAAGACGAAAAGAGAGAAATCTCTTTCCTGACTCGGGGGTTACATGAGGGCTGTCCACTGCAGAGAGACCGATGTTACGCGACGATTAACTTCAAACATACCCCCGCGTGTACACCTCCCCCCCTCCTTATTTATCCTGGCGCCATTACATCTTTTTCGAAGCATTTATTCTAGTCGTTTTGTACACGAATTCTGAAAAATGAAGCAAAAAATCATGTTTTACGATCGACGAGTTCGGAATTCAGGATTTTCTTTTACGAAGCTGTATTAACGTCGATTCAAATATCGGAAAATATCGTCAGAAATGAGGGAACCAAAAAAAAAAATCGAAAAAATTCACTTCTTCCTGGACTCAGATCATGTAAAAATATCTCATTCCCAAATAATCGATTTTTGGGACATGAATCTCAAACTTCTCGAAAGATAATTCAAGTTCAAAATTTTCGAAATTTTTTTCCTCCGATTCAGTAGGGAGTTGCTCCAAGTTTTTTTATCCCAATATTTTTCATTTTCATCAAAATTTGAGTTGATGCATTTCGGTAGGTTAGCGGGATTTTTTTGTCGCGGCCTACAAAAATTCGGATAAATTATTGTTCCGGGAGCGGTAAAAAGGGGGCGAGAAGAAGGAGAGCGAGAGAGGAGGAGGAGGGGGGGGGGGGGGAGGGGAGGGAGGGGATGGTTTTTATAATTTATATATGTGGTAGCAGTATCTCACGGTGAATTACGAGAACGTGAAGAGTGCGCGAAGAAGACGAGGAGACGCTGAGGCATCGGAACTTTCTCTGTACATCGTAGACTTTTTTTTCCCCTCCCACGTGCTATCGTGACGGAGCTGAGCGCACCCGCGTCTTATAGACATTCACAAACACAAATTCATTCAACGAATACCCAGACGCGAATATATATGAATTCGTGTGCATGTAAATATATTTGTATAGGTCGTGGCACGAGGGGTCAGGAATGCCCCTAATAAAAAGAACCGAGTGATTTTGTGGGCTCGTTAGCCACGAGAAAATAGTACATTAACATTCGTCTGCACCTATATATATATATATATTTATACGTATGTATACGTGGAGCAAGAAAAAAAAAGGTTCATAGACATGTGCGCGTTGTAGAAAAGATTAATTCATAACTTTATCATCAGTCAAGCGTGTGGATAAAAAACAAATTAAAGAAATAGTTGGAAAAAAATATGAATAGGAATAAATGATCGAATCGATGATCAATCTTTCGATCAATCATTTATACTGCCGATAAGATAGAGCGATTATGAGAGGGAGAACGGTTGTTCGGGAAACCAGTAGCTCGACAACCTGTCAGTGAGAGTCGTACAGCCGTAACACACGCCTTGCCCTCGAGTTAAAGAAAGAGAAAAAGAGAAGAGAAGAGAGAGAGAGAGAGAGAAGAGGGAAAAGGACAATTAACGCTAATGAAATGGAGTACACCTCTACCTGGTGTCTCTCACGTACATTCTAGGAGTTGATACCAAGCTCATCAGTTTTGTCTCTACCCTGCTCTTTCTCTCTTCCTCTCGCGGTCGCTCCAAGATTTAAGAGATAAGAGCCACGGCAGCGGGCTTATATAGTCGTCTCTCACATATGGGGCGCTCCGTTCAAACGGCGAATCGAACGTGACGCACCATCGACTTGTTCATTTTGCCGTCGTTCAATTTAGCAAATATTCCATTATTATTGAATCCTCGAATTACAGAGCCGAAGGAAAATCTTTAGTGTCGTTTGACATTTGAGACGATCACGACGATCGAAAAATACGTATTTCGAGATCGATCGAGCCAGGTCAGCTTCACTTTAAACCTCGGCCTTTGGCTAACGTTGATTTATTCGAAAAAAAAAAACGATCAATTCCGTGATTACTCGAAGCTTGATCCGAATTGACTCAATTCAAAAAGTTTTTTTATTCTTTCAATTCACTTTTGTATCGTAACTAAATTCGCTTAATCACGAAAGTAGTCAACGTTGGAGTTTTTTTTTGTTTTTTTCTGAGGATAGGAAGGTGCAGATTCGCCGCGACGGAATGCCCCATTCCTGTACATGCGTACTTGGAGCGAACGAAAGGACATAACCCTCGCAATTTTTCGCTCCAATTTATTTCTGTTACGCCCTTTCGGTTGCTATAACTCGATCTCAACATATACGCGTGTATGAAGGAAAGAAAAAGATACACGTAAAGTTCGCTACAATACCAGGAGAGAACGCCAGGGGAGACGTGAGTACCTTGGTTGCTGTTCCGGTCACCCGGTCCCCACGGTACTGCCACGTTTCTCACAGTAGCCGGGCGCGTGTGCTCTCGCGCAATATACCTGGTGGCTCAACCAAGTATCGTAAATTTTTTTCTTTCTTTTTTTTATTTCGCAACGTAAAACGAACAAAAAATTTCTTACGAAGGTTACGATTTCCGATAACAATGATTATAGGACCAATGCAAACAATCATTTTCTGGAGAATTTTTATGAGCCCGCACGATTTCTTTTCCAGCGGAGCAAAATCCTTATTTGTCTTGCTAAAAAAGAAAAAAGAAAAAAAAAAAACAATTAATCTTTTTTTGTAAAATTGAGGCAAATAGTTTTCGATCGATTTGACCAATTCGGCTTCCAACTGATCACTAGCATCCCAAAATGAGGCGAATCGATCGTCATAAGTTTAGCAATAAATAATCAAGTTAAATCGACGTAAAATTCAATCTTCGCTCAACGGATGAAACTTTTTTTAAATATTATTCTCCAAGGGAGTGTGAATTTGCAGAATATTTAGAGGCTCAAGCAAAAGAGTGCCTGAATTCTGATATCGTTAAAGAGACACAAAAGGCAAAATCAATCGCAGCTCAAAGAATAACGAAGCGCGGTTATAATTTAGGGATTCAAATAGACCTGTCGAAAATTTCTAATGGCGGAAGCGGTGAAAAATAAGTGCGGAGAGTTTTCGTCACTTATCGCAAGAGCGAGTGTACGAGCGAGGACGAATGTATGGAGCTGTGGCGATGCGCGGAGAGTTTCGCCGCGCGAAGGAGGATGTGAGGGCGTGAGACTCCGGGAGTGTGGGAGAGTACAAGGCGCATTGTGGCTAGAAGCGAGTTAGAGAAGAAGTTGAGCTCTCTCGTGGGGCGCTCTCTATCGTAACGTGTATTAGTAAATATACATACAGGAGGATTTTTATACAAGCTGTCCAAAAAGTTTCTCGGGTAAAAGAGTTCAGACGAATGGACGATGATATTCTAGAGTCAAAGTCCTCAGGAATATTCCTTGAGGACTCTCGGTTTATCAGATATTGACTAAAGAGTTAGAGCCAATGAGATGAGCGACAAAAAGGAAGGGGCCAGGGTATTCGTCGAGCAAAAACACTCAATAGAAACGAATGGCATCAAGAGCCGATCGGGATCTGCCCCACGTCAAGTTCAATAATCTCATCCAGGAAATCAGCTGCCACAAATGAATTTAATCATTCGAAAAGGATGGATCAGAGGAAAACGTCCAAAAGAGCATTTCTTCTCATAAGTCCGCGATCTTCCTCTATCCAGAAAACATCGAGAGCGAATTTTGTGACACTCTGTATGTGAATAAAGTCAGGTAACTAGTCGTCCCGTACCCAAAGTCTCATTTCTCGTGTGAACTGACCACACGGGTCACGTACCTATTATCATTTCCCTCGCGATGTTCGAGAGCTCGAAGCTTATGGGGAGGAAATCAGAGTTGGGGGAGAGAGGAGGTCGCGTGGTAGAGGCCAAAGCAGCGTTGAATGTAGACAGGAATGTGTGTCTGTGTATTGTGTATATAGACATGAAGTTAAGCGAGCGCGGCGCGAAAGAATGAAATCTAGATCGCCGGAAGTCACCTCGTAATTAACGCGCAACTCGCTGTCGGAGCTTCACCACGAGAAATGAAGAGGAGCAGCTCTCCTCGTGAGCAGGGGGACACGGAAGAATGGAGGAGTCAGTGGCTAACGCGAAACTGAAGCTAAATAATGGAGAGGAAGAACATGGAACGATGACGATGGGAGGCAAGAGCAAGAGAACATTAAGGAGAGCTATGAAGGAAGAAAAGAAAGGGAAGTCGAAAACGTTAAGTAGAGGGGCTTTACGGACAGCAGCCGCGGGAAAATCCTTATAAGAGTTCGTTCGTATGTGTGCACGAGATTTTTATACCGATATGTTTGTACCTGCAATCGGGCGCGTGACCCGTTAAAAGGTCGCTCTCGACGCGCGAGTCCTCAACGAAGATGACCAATATACCTGGTGGCCGGTCAGCGAAGTGCGCATTTTCCTATTTATCATTCGGGAGATTTTTTTTATTTCAGCACTCACGATAATTGAACGTGACGACTAGACGTGAATAAGTTTATCTCGTGTCATCAGTTTCCATTCAATTCGTAACTATTTTCTAACAAATTTACTTCTGGATATAAGATTTAAACAGAATTTTCAGGTCGATTCAAAATTTATGATAAAGAATCATAATTTTGATTTAATTGACATTGAATTTCGAGGGAGTTGATAAAAAATTTGAGAAATTTATACATCTTCTTACGAGATCAGTTCGTTCGTGGTTATTCTTCGAACTGTATTCAAAGTTCTAAATATTATCATCTTTATTGTTGTCAAAGCTTATTTTTTCAGGAAATGGTTTTGAACGTTCAAACTTTCGACAATTTTTTATATTCAATTGAAACAAAATTTTCTGCTGGATTTCATTAGTAGAGGAACGTTTTCTATCGGATAAAATCTCTGGTCCGTTGGGTCTGTGGACCAAGAGATATTTAATTTTCCTCTTACATACGTAAGAATCGCTAGGGGGTTGATGGGCGAGAGAAAACGTGAATGGAAAAATTGGGGAGACGACGGACATCCATCGAATGTGGAAGGAACGATGATGACGATGACGTTTCGACATCGAAAAGGGAGAAAAAAAAACGGGGTACGTGACTGGTAGTAAGGAGAGAAGAGATAGAGAAAGAGATGATGAGAAAGATGAAAGATGCGGAGAAGCTGGGAGTTTTGTAATGCGGAAGGGTTGCCCCCGCATCGGAGCGAGACTTAAGCGCTCTTTGGGCACGATCGGACAAACGGATGGACAGAGACCGTGGCGTATTTTGATCATCAGCCAGGCACACATGCAGACACACACACACGTGGGATATAGTGGCAGCTGTTGTTTTGTTGCGCAAGCGGGCTCCCTTGTCACTTATATATAGACGAACTGGTAAAATACAAAATTTGGGGTTACATGTTTGAAGAAAGAAACGAACAGGCGTGGGTGGGCATCTCTGTGAGAATGACTTACGTACACGTGCTGCATGATAACCAGTCGAGATCGTTTGTTTAACGATAAATGACATTCTATACTTCGCTAAAATTTGGTCTTTCTTTTCAATCACCATTGATCAGGCTCGGGCAAAAAGTTCGGTTTTTTTTTTCTAATACTTTGATAACTGGCTTACGGTCAATTTTGACGACACTTTGTGTTTTTAAGTCGCTGAAATAATTTGTTTGCTACGTCATTTCTAGCATTCGAGAGTTTCTTATCCGTTTATGCAACGTTCGGCATTCCGGAATCAATAGTAACGTACGGCAGCTCAATCGATTGGAAAATAGACCCTTGGATTTCAAGAACTTTGATTAGTAGCCATTGATCAGGTTTCAGGATAAATTAATGGTTGAATCCTTATTGAAGGCTTGCTGAATCCGGACTGATGATTCGAATAATTATTGTGCCTCTTTGCAACGAGAGAAAATGTTTGTAAATCATTCAAATATTGTTAAATTTGATCGTAAAACAATAAATTATTTGAGTTTGACTATTGCGAGTAATACGAAGAGAAACCAGGAGAAAAATAGCCTCGAAACTTCATTCGAAAGGGTCTACATAGTGAGAGAAGTGTCTGAAAGGGTTACCTACTGTTATGCACGCTGGTCCTTTTCTCTCTTTCTCGCTCGATCTGCTTCAAATTTCTTTCTTCTTTGTATCCTCGTCTACTGTTTTTTTTTTTCCCGGGTATGGACTTCTGACAAACAGGATCGGAGAATCAGACGCATGACACAGGGATAATGTTGAAAGCATTTGGCCCCGGATCGTGTGGTGTGCCCTGCCGATTTTCCATCACGCATACGTCGTCGTCCACGTCCACACCTTTTGCCACCCCCTCAAATAAACACGACTGGACACAACTGAGCTAAATGACGTTTCGGGTTGTGCTCTGGCTTTGCGTATTGTGTACGTCATCTCGCAGCTTGCGTAATGCACGAAAACCAGTTTCATTCACACCGCTCTCGCTTTCGTACATGTATTGTGATTTAGGATTATTGCGCACTCGAGCAAAACCGAAGGAATAAGGATTACCGATAGCCAATTGCTCATGGACATGATTCGTTTTCATTATTTTTTTTATTTATTTTACATGAACGTATAACTGATCGAATGAGACGAAAAGAAAAAATAATACATTTTATTTTTCGGTTCAAACCACACGCGTTTTGAAATGCTCCGAATTTATTTGGAATCCACGACCTTGGCGAGCAGATCTTCGAGTTCAAATATTGATTTCCGAAAAAAATATAACGAAAACATCGATACACGCACACCATTTTCATATCCATCATTTACTGCGTGTTTTTCATCGCGTAGCCAGCAGAGACGGAACGCGGAGGTAACTTGACTACGAAAAGCTTAAATATGTAGTGAACACACATCGATGGGACTTTGATGATGAACTTTATCGCGTTTATGTTAATAACAGAAAAGTTGGGGCTCTGTAATAAAAAAAATTTTGAATGTGACACACCTGTTATATTTTTCGCTACATCAGTGTATCGGAAATAAATTAAGCGATGTTTGCTGGATTGAGTACTTTCAACTCGAGTGATAAAAATTAGTCTATTCATCCAGAAATTAGATGAGTGATTTAATCACGTTTCAATGGCTACAGAGTGGCGTACGCACATAAAAAAATTCTGTATCGATGCGGAAGTCTCAAAAGTTGCGAGGTTTTTTCAGCCACGCGCGTTCTTTGCGCTCCTTAGCAGTTCTAATACGGCTAGTGTATGAAATGTTGCGCGCGTCATTTAAAAAAAACGTACCAAAAGCAGCATTTACCAAAATGAGGTCTGTGTATTCAGCCCACATTTTGGTATATTATAAAAACAGCCGATTATCTTTCGCAGAAGTAGCGTGGAATGATGAGAGATTGGAGGGGGTTATTTTTTTCCCTATAAATAGGTACGTAATGTTCCAACAGAGTTAAACGCGCCACTGAAACCTTACAATCCGTATTGGACATTAATTATTGAGTGGAACTTGGCAACAAATACGAAGTTTGTGGTTGTTCTTTGCTGATCGAAATGAAGAGTTCAATGGGGCACTGTTTCTTTTTTATTGTCGTTGCAACATTATTTTTCATATTTCAAAATTTGCCGGTCAATTGTAAACCGTTGAATTCATTTCCAATACAAAATTTATATCCAGAAGCTTATGCATCGGATTCGAACATTAAACGTTGCCCGAAAAGTTTTGAGCTGCTCAGGGACACGTGTTGGCCGAAACAAGTTGCCGAAACAAGTTAACGGAACACCTCCTAAATCTCTGGTTGAGTTTCAATAATACTTACAACTGATATACATACGCTATATAGATAATTGCCTAACGAAATTGAATTGAAATCTTTTGTTTTTTTTTTTGTTCCAGTTATGGTAAACGTTCCGAGTCCCATTCGTGAAAAACCATCAAAACTTAAGAAGAATTACGCATCATGGACAATCAGTTAAGCATATTTTGACGGTGTGTCAAATGCACCAGCCTCAACGAGAAAAATATCTAACAAATATTCAATTCATATACCCTTCAGGTTTAGACATAATATACACATAGAATTTATTTTAAATCTATATGCCTTCATGAATGCAAGCTGCAAAAATCGAGCCTTTCAATTAAACAACAAAAAATAAGAATTAAACATAAGCATAGATTTAAAAAGAAGAAGATAAAATAATAATCTCGTGACTTAAAGTTAAGATAAAATACATTCATGCATCGCACAGTATCGAACTGATCGTTTTCGATAGGAATATGACCTTAAAACAAATAAAATACAATACCCATTCCATATAATGTACCATCGTAATGTGTAACTTAACATAAAAACTATATTTGTCATTTCTCAAAATAAAATAAAATATCTGCTTTTATTTTGTTCTTTTCAACATTAATAGGTTTAAGTTTTTACTTGTCCATCGCTCTTCAACTTCTCTATCATTTTGCACTTTTCGCGGATGAGGAATTATTGCTTTTCGGTAGATAAATGAAAAAGAAAAAATTTATTAAAAATGAACAATTAATTAGGGGTTTGAACTATTCTGAGCAAGAGAACTTATTTTTCGTGGGTAATGATTCAATGCAAGTTTTATATTTGCGGTAATAAAACTGATAGAATGAAATGTGATTTCATGATAACGAAACAGGTGTTTCAAAAAAATAATAATTTGTTCAATATGATCGATTAGTGCCACGAAATGCGTCATTCTACATCGTACAGTTCGAGTGAAGTGTCAATAATTGTTAATTGAGAAAAAAAAATTTGAAATTTATGATTCGTAATGATGCTAAAATGAAATTAAAAATTTCCACGACGCCACGTGTCTATCACAACCGGTGGCATACGACCAATCAAAAAAGTCGCTGTCACTAACCAAGCATAAATTTTTATCCTTATTTTTTCAAATCACTATTCGTGATACCGTTTAAACAGCTGCTGTTTTGTTCCTGATTCGCTGATAAAGCCGTTTGCGCTTTATTTTATTTTTGTACTTGTGGCAGTAAAAAAAAATTAGAAAGGTGGGATTTTTGATGAGATTTTTTTTGTATAAATTGGCAAGTGATTTGACGAGGAGATCAAACGCACTAACAAAGTCATACCTCGTAGCAGACAACGATTTTTCTCTACTCGATTCGCTTCGTGACTTTTTTCGTAATCAAAATGAAGAGGCTATCTGGACGCTGCATCTTTTTAATTGTACTGGCAACGTTAATCTTCATTTTTAGTGCTCCGAACACATCGGTTGATTGTCAACTACCGAATTATTTCCGCACACACCGCATCACACAAGCGAACGCATTTGTTCTACAAAATTGGCTCAAGTGCTCCGAAGGTTTCGAGCTGCGTAAGGGCGAATGTGTAATCGTGGTGGCAAAAAGTCCAGCCAAAGACTGAACTTTCCTGAATCTGGTGAATATTAATAATACTCACAAACGACTTTTACTTGTCAATTGTCCATTGAAATTCAACGTGAATTCATTTTTATTTTTGTAGCTATCGACATAGTTCCGAGTCATATGCGCAACGAGAGTGCCAAACTGGAGAAAAACTTCATGTCATGTATCGTCGTTGTATAAAATAAAATTCTGTCGATAAAACTATATTCAAGCTATTCGAAGACTTTTTTGTTACAACCGTTTCGTCGCTCCTAAATCGCATAATCATATTTTTGACGAATTAACGTATAATCAGCTTTTTGCGGATGAATCACGTTCATACTTCTGTGCATAAATATATGAAATGGAATGATAAAGACCGAGAAGACTAGTTGGTGATGAAGAAGCTCCGCAATCATCGTAAGATCGTTCGAAACGTGTTTTCTGTCTGATGGAAAAAAGAAAAAAATTTTTAACATCTGAGAAAATGAAATAAATCCTGTTTTCGATAGAAATTTCGTAAACGTGCTGCTGCTTCTTCGTTGTCGTAAATAGTCCCATTAATCGAGTGACATACAAGTTTTATATTCACGATGATAAAGCTGGTAGTACGAATGAAGTTTGATTCCATAAAAGTGAAGCACGTAACAAGGCTTATAATAGAAAAAAAAACAAATAATAAATAAGAATAGAATAAAAAATAAGAGAGAATAGTAGTAAAAGAGAGAAAGCGAGATTGAAAGAGTGTGGAGAAAATCGTTGGTACGTGGAGACACGAAACAGGCGACTATATCGCGGCTATATCTTACCGCACGAGAGACTTTTTTTTTCCACGGTATTCAAAGGAGGGATGAATTTACCCCCATGCGGCCTCTATACCTAGCAGCGAATGCCACGGTGCGAGTTCTTGGCTGATGCTTGCGGTGAGAAAAAAATAGTGTCCGTGTATGCGAAAGAGAGAGGGAGAGGGAGAGAGAAAACACGAGAGATGAGAAGAAAAGAGGTAGCGATAAAAGAAAGAAGAGATCGGGGGTTGCTGGCCTTAGCGCGCGTCACGTAAAAATCCTGAGGGCTGGAAGGCTATTAATATTTTTTTTTTTACTGCTCGCACCCCTACTTAGCATAGGCTAGTGGATAGTCGAGAGTAGGAAAGGAATAAAGGAGGAAGGAGAGAGTGAGAGAGAAAGGATGAAAGCGAAGGGATGAAAAAAGGAGAGAGAAAAAAAGGTGGAGACACCCTGGTAATGCAACCCTTTGAAAATTGTCATGAGAAAAAAAAACAGTCAGCTACTACTCGACGAAAAGTTAACCGACGAATTTTACTGGACCTTTGCTCTCTCTCCCGGTCCTTTTTTTCGCCCAGTGATATTTTTTGCAGCGACTATTGCGTTGCAATACTAATTTGGGTCAAATCATCCCCTGTCATGGAGCCCCAGCTTCGATCAGGATTATATACGCGTGTTAAAAAAAAAAAAAAAACAATAACAACAACACGAATCGAAAATATGAGTATCAGAAAACAGCAGAAGTCGTGAGAGTATTCACACGAGGAATTACCCAAGCTCAGGGGTGGGAGGGGGGGAGGGGGATGAAAAACCCATTTCGTTATTACTTCCAACGTAATTAATTCGTCTCACCTCGGGGCTCGTGGGTGTCCAGAGAAAAAGATAGAAAGAGGGAGAGTAATTAATCCCCGTTCGTTTAAAGGTGTGTGATATGGTCTGTTAGTATTTGTGTATCTGGCTCATAGGAAGCTTCGCGGTGAGAGATCTCCGTTACGCCGCGGCGAGCTTGACAAATGCGAGCGAACATTCGCACACCAGTCCCAACCCCCTTTTTTTCTGCTGAATCGCCTCAAGCCTCAGCATCCATCGGAGATATATTTTCTCCTATCTCGAACATAGATGTAACGACAGAGGTCGAACTATTTTTGCAACTGCGACTAAAAGATTTCTCCGTTATTATTATTTTTATTTTTTTGTTCTACCGCAAAACCCCTGATTTGATTAAATCGATCATAAAAATTACTTATATTTAAGAAAAGAAAGAAGTTGTAAAACTTTTTCTTTAATTGTATAATAGAAAAAATGAAATTTACGAATACGAAATGTCGAATTTATTCGTTTTTTGCAGTGCATTCTTCGCCTCGAAAAATCTCAAACTATATTTCGACTTGCTGATTAATTAATGTTCGTGTCAGTTTTTCATTAATTATTTCATATTTATTTATTATATTTGTTTCGATAGAATTAAACTGAAACGCGAATTGATGCATCGAGCATTTGGCATGAAATTCCAACAAAATTATAACGACGGGATAAGATCAATACGCGTGAAGATCTGTTCGCGAATGAAATAAATACTCGATTCATTTAACCAAATGTATAACATGGCCAATTTATCGATGTTTTTTTTTTCTCCCCCGAAAGCGAGTCGAATAATCCAGCTGGCGCGATCTTCCGACAGCGCAGAGTCGAGAAAAACTTTTCGAATGGAGCAGGCTCATGCTCATGAATCCAAACGGGCAGATTCATTTTTCTCTCGCCCCGATTTTTTCCGTACAAATATAATAGGGAAACTGGTCTGTCGTTGGCTTAAGGGGGGAAACCAGTTTAGGAGGCCGAAATTTTGTTTGTTTTTCGTGAATTTTTTACATATGGAATAAATAAACAGAATTTTTTTTTAATTTGAGAATATTTTATTCATGGTTTGAAATAGACTTGAGAATTTTTTGAAGCGATTTCCGCCGGAAACAGTGTCGCTAGATCATGGACGATTACCATCGGAGTATTTTGCTGGTGGGCATTCCTGTGGTTTCAATTTTCATCTGTAATCATCACAATTTTTTTTTTTCGTTAACAACATATTTCCTAAGAATATGAACCTAATTCTGGAATTATATGATTATTAAAAATATGTTTTTTTATGCGAAAAAGGTGAAAAAATATGGTATAAAAACATAACATTGTCTTCAAACACCTCAAAAAAATGCAATTTTCAATTTTTTTTTACACAATCAGGTTCATATTCTTAGGAAATATGTTGTTAACGAAAAAAAAAAAATTGTGATGATTACAGATGAAAATTGAAACCACAGGAATGCCCACCAGCAAAATACTCCGATGGTAATCGTCCATGATCTAGCGACACTGTTTCCGGCGGAAATCGCTTCAAAAAATTCTCAAGTCTATTTCAAACCATGAATAAAATATTCTCAAATTAAAAAAAAATTCTGTTTATTTATTCCATATGTAAAAAATTCACGAAAAACAAACAAAATTTCGGCCTCCTAAACTGGTTTCCCCCCTTAACGTGTCATTATCGCTATGCGGAGCGTGGACAAAACGTACGAGTAATTTGACTAAGGCACGATCGAGTCTTTTATTCACGTAAAAATCTATATATACATTCCATTTATATGTTATGTAATAGTGGGGAATAGACAAAAAGAGAGAAAGAGAGGGAGTAGGACAATCGGGTTTTCACGTCAGTTTTATTCCCCCCCCCCCCCCCCCTCCTCCGATGAAGCATTTTATTTCTGGCAAAATCGATCTGGTACACATCCTATTTATTCACGTACAGATAAAAGTATACGATTGTATACGTGGATCTGTTTTGTATGGTGCAAACGAGCTAAAACGAATGCGTTTGCATATGGCGATCGCATATGGTCAAACGGTCAAAAAAGAGGGTGGGCTCTGCGGCAATTGACCGAACAGGCAACGATGATAAATTCATCTTTCATTTTCGATTGTATTTTAACGGGAGGTCATGAATAAAAAAACGAGACCCAAGTAAGCGTACACTTCGATGTTGTACAGCAAACGTCATTTTTTTCTGTCAATTTTTCTTCTCGATGTGTTTGACCTCGGTATTCTTTTTTTTTTTTTTTTTCTTATCTTTTTTCGTGTCATTATTATCGTCATCGTTTATGGGCAAAGATGTGTCAATGAGGGGGAGAGTATGGTGTTGATTATTTTTATGCTTTCCCCTTGCTCGGCATCAACGTCGATCCTCTGTAAATTAACGATTTCATTTCTCACCTAGGAGAGACTCGAACGAATATATATATATATTCTCTGATGGAGGAGGAATCGTCCCGGTTCCAACACTTTTTCTCGCTGATCCACGAGGCATATAAATTCACATGTTAAACGCGCGCCCGTCTCGAATTACAGCAAGTAATTTTATAACCGTAAATCGGTTGCTCAACGATCTTTCTCTCGGCGTGGTTGAAGCGAAGAAAAAAAAGAGATTTCGTACGAGTATTAAGAAAAAGGAGAAGAAGAAGAGACACGGAGGCTGCGGGAGAGACGAAAGTTCGAGGGGGCAAAAAACAAAAAACGTCGACCAAAAAAAGAGAACTGAAAAACAAAAAATTGCTCAAGGGATGATTGTCGCCGAATGTATGAAATAACCAGCGAAAAAAATTTTACAATCAAACTCGTAGGGGAAAAAAAAACAAGGTATATAAATTGTATGCAAAGAGGTGAAAAGACTCCGAGCGCTCCTTAATTTAGTTAATTTAGATTTTATCCGTTAACCCATCCGGGAACGATGTAGGGATGAAAAAAAAAAAAAACAAAAAAAAAATGTAGGAAAAACAGTTTTGCGGGGCGATGTGACGAGGGACGAAGAGAATACGAATGCCTGACATTGACAGGCAAAAGGAACTACGTTGAAGATTTTTTCGAGCAGAAATTCTTCAAGTTACGCCGTTATATCTCCGAGCATTTAGTTTCTAAATATATACGGACACAGGGGTGTCTGGGTGAAGCTTGCGAAAAAACTAGAAGGGTGGGGGGGATTGAATAACAAAATGAGAATGATAGAGGCACCGGTAGCTCTGATATACAAGAGGGTTAACGGGTTCGCGACGAAGGGGTTGGAATCATCCCCCTCCAAATTATTATATACTTATTTAAGGTTCGAGTTTTTCTTCTCATCTTTTAACACACGCACATATATCTTAAGTATTCCGCGTCCGGGAACGGGACGTTTTTTTCGTGCTGCAAGAAAAAAAAAAAACTTGCTCGTTCAACCTTGCTCCGACATTCGCAAACTCTCGTATTCGTTGCAGTCCGCAGTTTTTTATTCCACCAAATTTTTTTGCCAGCATTGTTTTTCAGCCCCGAGAATTCTCGGGCCGTTTTCTTTTATCCCGTGCCTCATAATCCAGCGTGCTTCGCTCTTCGCGAGGGCTTTATTTTTTTTATTTTTTTTTTCATCTGGTTTATTGTAATCGGTGTGAAATCATAACCGATCGCCCGAGCCGTTCTCTGCCCTGCACAAAGATACATTTCGTACTTGTTTCGGATGAGGAGAAATAAAAAGCAAAAATTAATTATACATGTGAGCCACCACCGATTTCGCGTGTTTTTCGATAGACAAAAAATTACGGGGGGTTGAAAATCTGCCGGCTACCGAGTTATACGCGAGGACCGAGATCTCTCGGCTCACAACTCTCCTCCTGTGGGCAAAAACACAGAAAAAGAAAGTCGATTAAAAAAATAAAGGGGCAAAAACAATGGGGATAATAGAAACGAAAAAATCTTAGCGTGCTCGCTTCTCCCCGTGGTTAAGAGGTAAAAAATTTACGGTTTTAAAATCACGCGAGAAATTATTATGCTCGAGAGGACCGAGAAACGAGTGGATACATGTATATATAACGCCCGAGCATAAATCCAAAAGGGGCACACCGTGAGGCGCATTTCATTTTTTTTCTTCTCAATCTTTTTTTTTTTTTCTTTCGTTCTTTCTTATCCGGTATCTCATCGTCTCCGCTCGAAAAAATCTTCATTCAATTACTTCAGGGAGCTTCTATTTGTTTCCGAAATTACGAATTTAAATAACATCCACTCAGCTGCACGTCGAATTTTCTTCTATACGGAGATTCATTAAATTATTAACAAATCATTTATTAGTCATCGGAATAATCGACGTATAAATTAACCAACACGAAACGTTCATTCAAAACAGGCTCTTATTTGACGTTTTTTTCACGATTTACAAAACCAGAAACTGTGTCAGCACAAAAATATGTTCGTTTTAACAAAAATTGATAATAAAAATTGTGAAAAAAAAAAAATTATTAAATAAAAAATGAAAATAATAATAATAGAAAAACTTACGATTATAAAGTGATAAAACGCCGAATTTTGTTAAAAGATGGATTCATTCGTCCGACAGGGAAACGATATACAGGGGAAAGAAATGAATATATGACAGACACGCGACTGGTCACTATGAGATGACCATCGATATTCTTTATTACGAAGTTAGATATGCATACAGAAACGTGTCAGACATGAGTAAGAAAAAGGGCGTAACTTTGGTCGTTCGTGAATTGGAGAAAAGTGAATAAGCGTCCGTTTTTTTTTTTTTTTTTTTTGTTGAATGGCAATATTTGTCGAAACAGGATTCATGCGACGTGCGAATATGACTTGGTCGAGAGCTCCAAGGGTACGGGGAACAAAAGTTAGGGAGAAAAAAAGTTAGCCCGATGTGTCTCGGCGCGGAGATGAGCGTGTGTCTGGCCAAGCGGAGGGTGACTTACGTCGGACATGTGCAATTTGACCTGTGACCCTGGACCGTGCCAAGCAAAAATGAAGCTCACGGTAAATCCACGCGTATAGATGCAAGACCAACGCGGACACGGACAACGACACCGCAGCCAAATATATTTTGGGGTAAAAATAATACAATTTACGGGATAATCGGGATGCAGAGTAAGTTTGAATGGGGGGGAGAGGCTTGAACTGCAGTGTTTTGTGCCTCTTTCATGTGTTTTGTGAACGATGCACGCGAGCACATTTATGTAGAATCTTCTCAGGAAATAAAAAGACTTGAGCCGAGAGATTTGACGTTTGAAGTTTCGGGATTTACGCCCTTTTGGAGTAGACCGTTCGATAGGAGCACTATATTCAAATGGGGTGATTGGTGGATTAGGAAAGAGGGGAGAAGAAAGGGAGGGGGGGAGAGAGAGAGAAAAGATACAGGGTAGCTGGTCCAGAAAGAAGCGAAAAAATAGGGTGAACAGGGTGAGAGAAAAGTAAGAGGGAGCAAAAAAAAATGAGAGAGAAGAAAGAGGGATGAGTCTCTGAGGGGTGCTCGGACAATGTAATGTCCAGTCAAAACGTTCGATATTCCACTCGGGGCAAGTGAGAATTCAATATGAATATAGAAAAAAAAAAAGGAGTTCGGTCACTTAGATCACATTTTTTATCCCTTATTCCTTGACTGGCACACCAAATTTCCACCCCTCCGAAATACCAGAAAAGTTTTTTTTATCTCTCTCCTTCGTTCTAATTTCTTTGGATGATCTCGTCATGAGCTGCGTCCAGGCTCATCGGGAGGAAAACTATCGAAAAAAATGAGTGTGTATAAGAAAAAAAAAAACGCAGATTCTCTGCCTCGCGAGGGAATAATAATTCTCACGGATTTCCGTCAAGCTGGCTAAATCAGCTGGGAAAAAAACGCTCGAAGGTTAATTTTTTTTTCTTTCTAGATCCTCTCATGAATTTTTGCAAAAATTCGTGTGACCTCGGTGTCTCCTTGAATTCTCACGAAGTTTTTTTTTTACTCTTTTCGAGAAATGCGACGCAATTTTTAAACTCGTAAGGGAGCGTTTTTTTAACGGAATGACAAAAAAAAAAAATTCTTCTGCCCGCTCGAGCAAAGCTTCCCGCAAGCTGGAAGCTCGGAGAGAAAGAAAAAAAAATGTTGTTCCTGATGTGAATTAAAATAGCCCGAGCTGCACATCCGTCCTAAGACAGAAGAGGTTGGACAAGCGTCTAAAACACGTGATATCTCTTTTCTCGTCGAAAATCCCCTATCGCTCGTTACCACGGGCAACTATTTTTGTTTCAACGGACCCCTTGCTCGACCGAGAGTGTGCTTTTCGTCTTTATTACTGGCTATGGCATGAAAAACGTCCAGAGTCCGGTGCCCTCGTGCATAGATATATGTCTATTTATAAATATACAGATCTACAGCCCCATTGTGAAGAGAGATAAAGAGCTTCCCCCTTTTTCCAGCACCAAAACATTTTTCGTTCTCGCACCACCCCCCCCTCCCCCTCCCCCTCCCTGTTTTTTCTCCCTCTCATTTTCTTAAGATACTTTTCTTCGACGCATTACACATCCGTTCGAAATTATTCACGTCCACACCCGCTGTCGCATCGCCCAGAAATATATTGGTAACGCCTGTAGGAAAAGCTAGAGGGGGAATGCACTTCAACCCTCGAGTGGTCCGTCTTTTGGGACCTTCAAAAGTGCCATCGGTTCTTTAAACTTAGAAAAATACTCTCGAGATCATTTACTCCTGGCAGCGTCCTATTGAAATAGAAAAAATTATGGATATTTCTTTCTTCAGAATTGAAAAATTCAGGATTGGATAATTGACACAAGAAAATTGGTAAAGAACTGAGATGAGCTGCAGCGATCCGGTCTGATCCATGATCTTCCTAATGATAAAAGTAATTCAATTTTCGTTCAGTGATTGAGTCCTGATCATGCATTCGAATTCCACTGTCAGTTATTTATCGAACTTCGTTATTGACAAAAGTCAAAGATTTAAGTACGCAGCAAGCAGCAATCGATTGGATTTTCCATGAAAATTTATTACTATTGAAGATTCGAAATTATTATCGATCATCATTGAATTAATTGATGAAAATGATGACAGTAGTTTTTGAAACATCGAAGAAAAAATGATCGCGATTTCTTCTGAGGATAATTATTTCTGCATAGCTGGTAATAATAATGTAATTGAAAAAATCTGGGTCTCTCAACAGGCGTCGAATATACGGGAATAATTAAATTGCGTGAGAAAACATACAGCCTCAGGCCAGGATCCTCCAGTTCGTAAACAAAAGTCAATAATTAAATGTCATTTTCTTGGAACTCGAATAAAGCTCTTTGATTGCGAAATAATGAAGGAACATTTGATAACCATAAAGGAAGGAAAAGAGAGAGAGGAAAAAAAAATTTGATGAGAGATTCTCATCCGAATGGAAAGAGACAATTAAGTTCATTTTTGAATCATACCAACCACGAATAATTGTCGCGCGAATGAATTTTGAAAAAGGACACCCGTTAGAATCATTATATATGTAATCGACGCAGCGGACGTACGTTGATCGTCTACGTTTAATTTCTATCTTTAATCACAGCTCTCGGTGTGAACTGAGGTGAGCACGCGCGAATTCGATCGAGCCGCGATAATGAGCCAGCCAATTGCTGAGCGATAGAAAGTCACTGAGCTAGTATGGTGTTTACATTTTACGTATTCCCAGCCACAGTGAGAACTTCACCGACGTTAAATGTTTATTTATTTATTGCCGCGCGTACCGAATCGCGCGAGAATCTATTGCCAGGCAAATTAATTAACACACCTTATCGAGAGTATAATTAGCACTAATGTGCGTTCGTACAGTTAGTGTCCGAGTGAGTACTGCACGAATAACAGCATTCTTTGATTCGAACGTCGACTGATTCACGACTTTTTATCCCGAACTATCTCCACTCTTGATGCGTGTGAGATTTATTCGATTCGACAAACAATTTTTGTCGTTCCTTTGCTAAATTATATTACAAGAAAAATTGAAGAAAAAAAATGATTTCTACTCAATACCATGTTGCTGGTTCTAACGAAATGAAGTTTGAATCGCTATAAAATTGTCTCGAAATCGAATTGATCGAAAAAATCGCGAGCCCTTCGAAGAATCTTGCTCGAAAGTCCTCCCATCAATCGTTCAATCCCTCTCCATTTATTTTCGAAGACAATAACAATGAAAAGCAAAAGAAAAAAAAAACGAAAAAAAAAAACAATTGACGTGACAAGAATAATTACGTCTCCGACATATTCGGTGTAAGTCCGTGCCTTGCCCGAGAGTTCCACTTCCATTAGTTTTATATACGCAATGAAGCTTTTACTCGTTTCTTCAACCCTCGTTACATTTTTCCTACTCCGTCTGTTTCTTTTAACTCTTTATTGCCTCACACAAACAAGTATATTTATAGTAGAAAGTGGTGGTAGAGTTTGCTTGGTATTTTCTTTACCAGTCTCTTTTGTATTTGGACGAGGTTAAAAAATGGATGTGTGTTGGATTCGTTTAACGAGAAAATGTTAAAGGGTGAATCGGACGTTTCGCACGAGAAACGGTGAAGGACATACGAGCCGAATATGCCAGAGAGAAGGAAAAGCAAACGGGGGAAGAGAAGCACAAGCGGTGGCGCGGAGAGCCCAAAGGTATTGACCGGTGGCCCTCTTGGCACAGCTCGGTACCAAGGCCCCCCCAAACCCGCAGGAAAGCTTACCTCCTTCTATACACGCTTTTACTCCTACCCCCTATCAGTATTTCTTACATATATATAACATGTATATACAAATATAACAAGGGACTATGGGCTATCTCTGGCTGGCACCGACTATCGAACAAACTGACCAGTAGTCACGATATCCGACCAACCCCGTACTGCTCTCACCCCTCTCCGCTCTATCGCTCAGTCTTGAATCATCTTTTATAGACTGAATGAGTTTTACCTGTTTGATTTATAAAGTAGGCTATCAATGTGATGGAAGAAATATCAATCTATTTTCATCGAACAACATCCTTCAATTATATTCGTACGATTTTCAGATTAATCGAGCTCATAAGTGGCTCGCAATGAGCCAAAAAACGCTTTTTTTAATTTTAATTTACATAACATTTATCTATGGTTCTTTGTGCGAGGGGATCTCACTAATTCACTGGTTGTTCGAACGTATTGCTGTTCGTTGTCGCGTACGAAGCACACTGCTTATGGGTAGCCTCGAACTTGTTCTTTTTGAGTAATTTTGAAATTGTTTTCTTTTGATTAATACATTTTCTGAAGCCTTTTACTAGTTAACTGTGAAACACAATCGATATTCATGAATCAGAGACGAATATTCTTATTTTCTGACAAATTCAACAGTTTTTGCATACGTTTTTTACGTCGTTATCAAAATGAGGGGTGCAAACTGGTTTTTAAACGCTTTCGAAGCTTTCACTGGTTATTTACAATTTTTTTTTGTTTTTTTTTTTTTTTTTTTTTTCAACTTAAAAGAATATACTTTCAAAAAGTCGGTGCCTCTCAGAACAGACGAATTAGCATATTTGGTTACTGATATTTTGGTATAATAAATGGCTACTGGACAGATGGACGTGTCGAGATCATAGGTACTTGCATTAGGGATTAAACAAATGTTGGTAAACCGTAACTAACGAAATACAAACGAGACGAATGTTCTACAAGGAAATACAATAATCCATATGCGATTAATATTTTCGTCGGATTCGTTTTTCCCAAGCCTTTCCGGAGCTGCACACAAGATTTCCTGAACAAGGAGGAGGCCCGCTCGTGTTGCATATCCTCGAGGCGTGCACCCCGGTTTTTTTTTCTCACACAGTTCGTGCATGTGCAGCGTGAGGCAAGAATGAACGGATGTCTGTGACGCAGAGAGGAAGAGAAGCTGCTTTTAGGATTGGAATTACGCGGAGAGGGCTCGCTTATGAGCAATGATACGTGAGAGATTGGGAGAGCGACAGTTGCGCAAAAGGGGAGACGAGATTTTCGTCCTTAGCCTCACGTGGAGTTTGGAAACTGCAGGAGAAAGAGAGAGAGAGAGAGTGAGTCCTGCGCTTCCTTTTTTCGAGAGTATCGCAGGACTCTTTTCATTTCTCTTACTGGGCTTTCTCTCGGCCCTTGCTAACCCAGAACTTTCTATGGGACTAGTGGGTCTTGTGACCGAAGAGAAATAGAAAGAGAGAGAGAGAGAGAGAGGAGTAGGATAAAAAAAAAGAGAAAGAGTCAACGGAAAAAAGGGTTCGTAAAAAACTGATCGACCAGGATCTAAGATATATGAAAAAAGATTTGGGGAGTTGAAATATCCACCCCTCGCGCGGACGGTATCCTTTCCTTACGAAAGGGGGGTTTTTCTCTCATCCACCGGGGTACGGGACGAAGAGCAAGAGACCGACGATACGAGAAAAACAGAGGATGAAGCTTATGCGAAAGAGTGGGAAAAGACGAGTATGGGTAGACGCAGTTTTTGCAGCTGGTCCCATCCGACCAAAAGGATTCTGTGACCCACAGGCTACACGGGACGAACATGAGAAAGAAAGAGAGAAAGAGAGAGAAAGTCCATTCTTCTTCCCTGGACGAATAAACTCGAAAGGACCTGCTGTATGCCTCGGGTCCTTCGATCTCTCGTGTGCGCTCTTCCATCATATCTCCTCTCCCTCTCACTCTCTCTCTCTCTCTCGTTCTCTCAATCGTTGTGCGACCTGCCAGTGTACCCTATGCCCTCGATTCACCTTTTTACAGACTCATCGAACGGAAAACCAAGCAACGAGAGATCGAAAGAAAGAGAAATAATGGGAAAAAGAGAGGGAGAAGCAAGGACAAAGGAGTTTTTCTCACTTGTTCCCTTTTGTAGAGCGACGCGGTCGAATTTTTCGGATCCTCCTGCATCCTGGATATCCTTGGGCCAGCATCCAGATAGATCTTCGATGGTCCATCTCACGTGTGTGCCACTAATGCGCAGCATATATAGTGGCCCAATCCTCTTTCTCCAGTTCATGTATCAACTAGCACACTGACTTAAGGACGTAAGTCTCGCTCTTTTACGTAGCCACCTTCCAACCTATTACGCCCGTAAGATCCACTAAAAATCATCCTATTTACGTAGCCTACGACAGCTCTCTCCCTCTCTCTCTCTCTTTCTCTCTCGCTCTATTTATTTCTATCTTCCTCTTCAGATCCGGACGATAGGATTTATCCAAAGAACCGACGACCCCCCCAACCAACCCCCTTTTTTTTAGCTCTCACGTGAAGCCCTTCGCATTGAAAAATCTCAATTCCACGAAGCATGATCGAGGAAATTCCGGAGTAGTGCGCCTCTCCGTCTTCAAATTCGAAATCAGGTCAGCGCTCTTTGATACAAAGATCACTATTATTCTCATACAATGCCATTGTCAATAATTGTACTACGAATTTCTGATAAAATATCTTCTACCAACACGTGCTATTATCGAATAAAGTGAATTCTACAAAATTTTCTTGAATAACCGAATAAGTTATTTTCGAAAAAAATAAATAAATAAAAGCTCCAAAAACTGTGAATTCTAAATTTCATTTTGGGGTTTTAAACCGAATCGTCAATGAATCAACATGCAGCAACGTTCTGATTCATCATCCTCGAAATATTCACGAAACTACAAATCTTCGAACCGTCGTACACGACCATTACACCGTAAAATTATCCACCGAAATGTTTCTTTCAGGTCGAAAAAAAAAAAAAAAAAATCGTTACAAAAATTGCATGACATATATCATATTTGTTCGATGAAAAACTATGATAAAAATGGTACGACATTGATGAGTGGATGATGATCGATGAAAAATAAACTGTCGCACCATATTTTTTTAACGGTCTTTGACCCCAGTGTGCCACATGTTTTCGGCCAGGTAAAAATTCGTCCAAAAAATAGTAAATGACAGTATAAACTGTCACCGAGTACCGACGAATATATATATCTGTATATATATGGCGCTGAGGACGAGGCACAAAGTGCTCATTGCTTGTCCGACGGGATTATGTCACATGGTCTAGCACGCCACCTTTTCGCTCCAATGGAATTCGTTCGAATAAGTGAGAGAGGAAAAGAGAAAGAGAGACTCGCGGGGGCAATGGGAGTCGGTGATGCGAGGATATTGTAAGAGATCGCGCAAATTGCTCGGACAATTTTGTACAAAAAATTTCAAAAGAAAACGTGCAAGAGGTGGATAGTGAGAGTGAAAGGAGAAGAAAAATTTTCGGGTGACGATCATTCGCGCTTTTCTTAACTATCGATGCGAAGATTCACGTTTATACAAATATATGTGTAAATGGATTCGATTGGATTACGGAGGACACTGTATTTTTCGACACAAAAATACGTTTCAAATAAAACGATTAGGAAATTTTTTCGATGAATATGGAGGATATAAAAATAAAAGTAAAATGCAACTGTGATCGTTCGTTTTATTTTATTACTTTCTCGATCTCATATTCAGCGTACTTTTTTACTCTTTCCACCTGTCTCTGCTGGTCGAGTGTGTGAGACTCGTCACAAAATGATTCATTGTTTAACAACAGCGTGCGGGGGAGTTGGTCGGTTTCGTATTTTTTTTTTTTTTTTTTGGACGACCATCAGCCAATGAGGTCGCCGTTTCGTCGTATTCGTCGACGACGTCGTCGCCGTCGTCGTGGTTACTTGCCAGACTTTAAATGTAATGGCTCATACGTGTGCTCTGGTGGTTGAACCGTCGTCACCCTGATAAGCTTGAAAACGAAAGAGCGAGATGGCACACTCCATAAAACTCTCATGAGACACACTCGCCGTAGCAACTTTATTATCGCACCAAAAAAAGGAATGAAAAATTCGGACTTTCCGTGTTACTGTACGAGTGGGGAGAGGGGAAGCAACAAAATTATTCTCCCTGTCGAAGCTGATAGAATGTTGAATTATCGTCAAGAACTACAAGTGTCTCAGAATCGTAGGTTCTTTTTTTTTCGAAAATAAAATCGTGCTAAACGCGGTCAATTGCTGTTTGAACGAACTGAACGGACTTGTTCAGATACTTGTTACATTTGACGTATAGTTTTCGAAGTATTAGATTTTCGAGGTTTTTACGATCCTGATGGAAAGCTTTCTAAGATTTTTCATTGAGAGACTATTTTAAAACTTTCAAAGTTTTAATTAAACATTGTATGATAAGATCGAGAAAAAAATTCAATTGCTAATAAAATGAAATGAGTTGGAGTGCAAAGAAATTAACTATAAAAAATGATTTTTGAGATAGCAAAAAATAATTAGCTCACATAATCCGATCGATCGTAAAATGAAAATCGTATCCATTTGCTTTATGCAAAATGTACAATTCGCATACAGATGATTAATTTATAGATAGAAAAATCTATGTATAAATTGTGTGGAATATAATTCGCCAAAAACTCGAAAATTAGCATTTGCAATCAGATATTCACCGATAAAAAGAGACATTATCATAGGGAAACAATCGAAATGAAAAAAAAAGAAATCTCTCAGACCGTTGAGTTAACGATCAATGAACAATGTCCGATGTTACACGAGAATGTTCACCTGAGCTGAAAAACATTTGAGAGATTAATTAAGCAATTTTTGTAGATTTCAAAATTGCTGACTCAACGAGGAGAAATATAGTAGTACGATTCTTATCAGCAATCACGCTATAATCTTTCAGTGTCTGTCCAAGGATGAAATGTTAGTTGAGAAGGAAAATTTCCGAGTGTGCGCGATGATCAGTAATTAATACGACGTTAGAGCGAACAAGTGTCGAGCGATCGAGTAAACAGGGGCGTCTTAACGAGTCTTATTCAACGCGTATAGAGATGTAAATGAACAGAGATAATTGAGCATCCTTCAAAACGGACATCAGACGTCATGGAATTACGTAGAAAAGCAAAAAGAGATGAGAAAAAAAAAAAAAGGAGAAAATAAAAAAAGAAATATGTGTGACGTTAAACAATGTCGTCGCCTCTGTAGCGATTGCGAGATGCAATAAATTACGAATTTTAATACCGAAATCCCGACGTTTAATGCATCCGTTTCTCATTCCTCGGTAACAACGGCGTATCAGAGACGGGGAACCGGAATTTTTCGTTTCGTGGTCATACAGAGAGAGAGAGAGAGAGAGAGGCCGCTCGGAGCCAGGCAGCCTTACAGTCAAAGCAGGGAGCAAACAATTGTACAAATAACGCCGTATTTCATGATAACACACATGTACAAACAGCCTTACGTAAAGCTTGGCAATTATACGTGATAAAAAATAATAATAATAATAATAATAACGACGGAAAAAAAAACTGGACTAGGTGAAAATATGCGCAGCGAGTTTTTCGACGTTTTTTTTCCTCCTCCGTTTCTTAATATTAATAACACCATATTTTGTTTGCACGAGGAAGATGCCATTAGAGAAGTGAACACACGTGTCGCCTATTTTTCGGGACTTTCGGGTCAGCCTAATACAGTCTCATGAAAATAAACGTGGACGACTCGAATTCCAGAGGTGATAAGTACACGCGTGGTTAATTCGAGCGGAAAAATATATATTTTTACGATGTTTGATGAGCCGGTTGTACTAATCTCTAGCGATGTTTTTCCTTCAGTCCACCCATCGTATTCGCGTTTTTCATTTCATAAAATTTAAATTTAAAACATCGCGTTGTTTACTTGCCTGTTTTTTTTTTTCACATATTCACTGTTGGTGACGCATGATGAAATGACTGGAAGACTTGCGGAAGTGTTTTGAAATTGAAATTTTTTTTATTTTTATATGCACGACCTGCAATTCTTTTTGGGGTTACGGATCGACTGCCCCATCCGCATCGATTCTCCAACGATCCTTCTCGTTAGACTACACCCCGCGCACCCTCGTAAGACGGGGATGACGGCTCGCAGGGGCCTCTCGATACATTCTCGACCCCAGTCCCCAATTAATTAAATGTTTCTCTTAATAAGCAATTTGTCGCTAAATTATTGGCAATCGAATCATCGAGGATGCTCGATAAACTTATACTTAGCAAAATGAGATAAAAAATGTATGGTAAAATGATTCGATGCACGTGAAAAAAGACATTCGTGCGTTTTATGATGAAATTCGTAATTCGATTAGATTCGTAATTGTAGATTTAAATTTCGTTGTAAAACGGAAAAAAAAATCTGACAACGTTTGACACGATTGATCAAGAACGATCCTTTTCATTTGTTGTAAACTCAATTTTAGCAAATTTGTTGAAATTTGAAGCGAAAAACTTTTTCTTCGCCGCACTAAAAACTTTTCGATTATTGAGTAATGAAGCGATCCCTTTGGATATCGCTGTGTAGTAAAATGTTGGTACGAAAATTTGATCACCGCGATTTCATATACGAAGTTTCATCGGCCTGAAAGTGGATAAGCTCTCGTAGGAGCAGCCACGAAGGAAAGGCAGGCGAGCGCCCTCTCTGGGAAAGAGCGAGAAACCGCTGGCACGATATTTTGCCCCTTGGTCCGATGGGCATGCGCCGGATGTTAGGCATCTGTCGTATCGATCGTAGTTCGAGGGTCTCTACGCTATGAAAGAGACGAGAAATGGGGAGAGCGCGTTGGTAAATGGGAAGGGTGTGCTGGACGGGATGAGGGACAACAGGGGCAACGAGTATAACTTCGAACAGTACGCGTGTGTGAACGGTACTTTATCGAAGAGAGTTCGGGGAGCCACGGATCCTGTGACTAGGCAACCCAACTTACATGAGATTAGCCCGGGAACCAATGAGGAAGCTCCGAAAAGAGACCGCACATTCAACCCCGAAGAACGTCAAAGGCATTTCTAATACATCGCTGTATACTTATGTATATATCGAGTATAAAGCGGGAGAAGTCTCTAAAAGGGGATTTGAGCTCTCGTCTTATGCTGAGAATATACTTGAAGCCACAGATTTTTTTTATGAAAAATACATTCTACTTTTGATTATTGGTGCGTGTGCTCGCTAAATCCTCAACGAGAATTCAAGCAACGGAGCACGATTACTGTTCATACAATAATTCGCATAAAATATACAACGTTTCTATTCATTGTCATATGAAAATGAGTGAAAAAAAAAACGAATGAAAAGTGAGAGGAGAATTCTTGGAGTATGAAAATTCATATTGAAATTAGTGGCAAAAGTAAAAGCGTTCATTGATGCACCGATTTTTTGTCATTTTTCTTTCTTCGCGGACTATTTTTAGGCCACGTTTTCGTACAACTGTCAAAAAAAAATCTTGAATCAAAAGCTAGAAAACTAGAAATAGTTTTTTCCATTTTTTTTTTTTTTCATCATCGAGATCGAAAAGCAGCTCGTTCGATTATCCTATTCTGACATTTATCGAACAAAAGATATATCGTGAAGATTCATACGCACCTGAATTTATCAAGAGAGTTGAGAAAGGCTCGGTGTAGCTGTCTCGTCGATGTTTCTGTCTCCTGTAAAGTTTTCAAGGCCGCAGAAGTAACGAAAGAGAAATAGAGCAGGAAAAGAGAGCTAAAGAGTGAAGTTCACCCGTTAAACCATCCCCAATTATCTCCGTCACGAGAAAGCTCCCTCCTGCGACTTGCTTTCTCTCTCGTATTGTTGAGAAATAAGAGAAAGCTGCAAAAAAGAAAGAAAACGAGAAAGAATATGAGCAGGAGAGATAAAATAAAGTAAACCGACGTAAATTCAACTAAAAAGTTTTCGATTTTCAAAGTAGCGTTGGCTGCACTCGAATCATTTGAATAAATTTTGAAACGAGCATCGTCTCCTCTCTTACATAAATGCTGTCAATATACATACACATATAGATGTATATTTGAATTCGCGATATTCCATAACCCCTTTATACCTTAGCCCCTTCCACTTTTCATCCCCTACTTCTCACAGTTCCTCGCGGCAAATCGCGAGTTCACTTTCAACACACTTTTCACCCAGTTGGCGCTACGCCAAAGTGATGTCGACTCTTGCTTTCTCTCTTTTTCGCAAGTTTTTACTGGAGCAAGAGCGAGAGAGAAGGAGGGAGACAGACGGAAGAAAAAAAAAATGAAGAAAAAAAAAGGAAAAATGCTTCTCGCGGTACCAACTTAGTTCCTTCGCTGTAGGGATGGGCCGGGGGTGAGTTGCGAAACTTCCTCTTTAAGAATCGAGCCAGCATCAGCGGAGGTGCAAGCAGGCAGGCAAAAACGGCGCTCTCGTCTCGTCTCGTTTCTCTCTTTCCTGCTCACGTTCTCTCGCATCATTTTCCTACCCCCGATGAAGGTCTCTTCCACAAGTGAAAGTCTTAAGAGCTCCGTGTAACTCGTTACTTTCATTTTTTTTTTCTTACTCCCCTTCCACCTTTATCCTCCCTTTTTTTTTTTCTTCATTTCCGAGAGAGCACTTTTCCTTTCGAAGCCACGTGAAAACGAGGCAAAACAAATAAGGCTTCGCTCTTGAGCTTACAAATCTTATTCACTCCCTTCTGGATTTCGTAATAGGTATTCATATATATGTATATAAAAATGATAAATATAAATATGAGTATGCAAATAAGTCTTGATTACCGATGAAAAAAAAAATATTCTAAGGATTTTCATCTAACTTTCTTTATTTATCTATAAGACGAACGGATGAACGAATAATTAATTTCTCAAAAAGTAACTCGCGTAATAAAACTGAAATGAAGCTCGTCAAGAATTATAAAGTCATATGCAAATTTAAATGTTGTATGCAAACTGAAATAATTACATTTTATCGTATGATTGATCAGTTGATTGATGCATTTCTTAGTCATGTCGAATGACTCGTAATTTTTAACGAATTCGATTAAAAATGGATTGGAATTTCAACGTATTTGTGATGAGACGATTTAACTTTTATCGAATTATTTATAACAGAATTTTTTTTATTTCTTTCAACTAATCCCGATATAAATCAAAAGATATGTCATATATATTAGAATGGCGTACAATTATCAGTGTTTAAAGCGAAGAGTTATGTTGACTACTGAAAGCTGTATCACAACCCTCTGCTTGGTTCATTGACATCGTCTTACGACGTGGCAAAGTACGAAAATGCTTGCGAAATATTGATTCTTTCACCGTTCTATTTTACGTGTGCCGGAGTCGAATAGGTCAGATTGATAAATTTACGACACTCCAATCAAAAAGGTAGCAGATTGGTCTTAAAACTCGTAATATTTTCAAACTCACAGTTAAAAGTTGCGGTGAACAAATTATATTGGACGCGCCCCGACTTTATTTCGTCTCAAAAAAAAGAAGAAAAAAATGTTTATAGTATCCCTTCGAGACGGTAAATGTTCGATCGATAATTTGACGATACCGATCGTGACCAAAAGTCATTTCGCTCAATATAAATAAAGTACGGAAACGGAAATGGAATGAGTCGTCATCCCATTTCTCGATTTATTTATTAATAAGTATACGAATATAAAATAATAAACTTCATAAATCAACGTCAGAAATTTCGTCCCAGATAATATAAAATGTAGCATTTTTTCAAACATTTTTTATCCTGCAGAAATTTCTTCTTCGCCATGCGGAAATCGTCCGGATTTCACGTCTCCGTCATTCGAAATTGAATGAAAGATTGATTGGATATCTGGTCTGATAATTCAAGAAAGGCTGAGCGCAAAAAATTATTCCGTGACATTTCTTTTCCGTAAGGGCATCGATGGGAGCGCATATTTGATTATATAATGTCGAAGCCATTCCGATGGAAACGGGAAGAAAAAAAAACTGGTAGTTACGAAGCCGTATATCAAAGGGGTGGTTTCATCCCTTCGTAGAGCGCGTACACATGGGTGGCGAGGGTTGAACGGCAGTGGTTGAAAGGTCAGCGTTGTCCAATTGTGAGAGAAAGAGAGAAAGTCGAGAGAAGAAAAAGAGAAAAAAGAAGAAGAATAAGAAGAAGAGAGAAAGAGAAAGAGAGTGGAAGAGAAACAGAGAAAGGAGAAGAGAGATCATGTCCCGTAACGATGCTGGCTGGACCTGCGCGCGAGGGGTAGAAGGTCAGACGAGAGGACCGGATTGGCCGGGACAAGAGACCAGGGGGCGGTTCTAAGCCGGTTTAGAGGGGTAGTTCTAGTAGTAGAATGTATAGAGTACATACAGACACACACACACATGTATCTATATATTCACATAAATATATGAATATATATGTAGATGGAAGAAGGACAAAGTTGAAGAAGAAGAAGAAAGAGATATTTGTCGTGTCAGAGTGGGGGGGAGAGAGAAGCCCCTCGGTTAATATTTGACCATGCGGACATTGGTTGACCCGTAAACACGCTGCGCGTCAGGTGTCAAAAAATGATAATTCATTCCTCAGCAACTTTTCGTGTGGACGTGTGCCACGTGACAGACCTGTTTCGCCTTCCCGAGGGGGTCATTTCGGATGAGGCAAGAAGTGCAATTAGAGTAATGCATCGTGAAAGTTGCGAGAAGTCTGTCGCTGCACGGGATAATCGAATGGTCAAAATCCCAAGGGCGATCGGGGAGAAGGAGGAGAGTGGAAGTTGAAGACGAATAAAAAACAAAAGGGAGAGAAAAAAAAACATTCAAGAGAATGTGATTGGAATATCAGGGTGGTTTTGCATGCGGAGAATAACAAATAATAATAATGATAATAATAATGGTAATAATAATAATAATGATAATAAAAGCAACAACGATATTGCTGCGAAGGTTTTTGAGAGACGAGAGAACGAAGGGACGCTGATGTGAGGGTGGAACGAGTGGCTGGCAGAACGAATTCCCGATCGTTTTCCACAAGGAGGGTTGACGAGGAGAGCGTCCTCTCGGCAAATGGCCGAGGACGCCCGGCCGCCAAACAATCGATATATGCGTTCAAAATGGCCGCCGGGACGCCACCCACCCTCTAGTTTCTACAACCTCCCCCTCCTCTCCCCCCGAACATCCCCTTACGGTGAACGTGCCGTCATCCCCTGTTTGCTCCTCCGTGCTATTCACCCTCTCTGCTCATTCTCTCTCTCTCTCTCTCTCTCTCTCTCTCTCTCTCTCTCTCTCTCTCTCTCTATCGGTCTGTTTCTCTCCTGTACTTCGCTCAACCTCCAACGAACGTTTCCAACGTTCCCCGCAAGCTGAGAAGAGCAGAGTACGACGAGACCCTCTCACGTATGCTTCCCAAAGCTCTTTAGCTTCGGGACTCACGCTTCGCCGCAGCCCACGAGACGAAGCGGAGCATGGAAGACGAGAAAGAGAAAGAATGAGAGAGGAAGTGAGAGAGAGAGAGAGAGAGGCAAAAGCAGAAGCAGCATAACCAGCCCATTCCCGGGATCCTCTCAAGGGTCCAGGAGAGAGGAGAAAGAGAGAAAGAGGATGCAACTCTCTACAAGAAGATCTCTGCTGTGTTGGCTCTCTCTCCTAACTCTCTTCTAGTCTTTACTCTCCCCTACGCTCGGTAGACTACCTCGTCACTCCTTTACCTCCAGCTTCCAAAGAGTGAAATCCCGAGGACTCGGTATATGTACTCGTATAAATGCCAGTCTCCCAGGGTCTACATTAAAAAATTGAAATCCGAAACGGGCTTGTTCGTGTCTGATAAGAAGGAAATTCAGAACTCAGTCCGTAGAGAATTTTCGAGAAATCCAGCCCTACGAACTTTCTTTCTCGAGGGGTTTTCAAATTTCAATGGCTCGTGAAGCGATTTTTTAACCCTGAGGCTAAAGATCAATCGTATTCATCTATCTCTGAAAAAAAAAGAAACATTCTTATTTTCAGAAAATCCAAAGGCCAGCGCTAAGCTTTTGTGTATCAGAGTTGAGAAAAAAAAAAAAAAACTTTTTTCTCACTTCGATGATTGAATAGGAATTTATTTGATCGATTGATTCATTTCGAATTCAATGATATTTTATAGTCGTTGAAAATAATTCAATTGTAAATTTGCAATAATTGAAAACTGCACTTTCATCCTCGGAGCCTCAAACTAATTGGATTAGTCTAAAAATCTATAAACAATCAAATTATCGTTTGCAACGAAATCAATCGAATCACTCGAAAGAAAAACAAGAAGAAACACCCTCGTGTTCTATATATAAATTAGCATTGAATTTTTCACCGCACTCGGTAAATAGAATGCTAAAAAAAAGGAAGCTATTAAATTCGCATGGATTCGAGTTCAAGATCAATTACGTAACGAATTTCGATGGTGGCAGAGCAATTAGAGGGATAAGAAAAAAGCTACGAGGAGTTTTTGGTGGAAGGGAAGGGAAGCAGGTTGCAGCAGATGAGAGAAAGTTGGAGACGCGTGCCAGAAAGAAAGTGAGAGGAAGAGCGAAAAGAATTTAGCTCGAGTTAGATGGGAGAGTAGTCGTTTTTCGCGCCTTCGGGGCGAGAGTGAAAGAATAGGGGGTTGATTCTCGGTTATGAAAGCGTGGGAGAAAAAGAGAGAGGTTTACTGGCTTCTTTCGCGAGACGTGTCTGACGGTTTATTAAAATATAATAGCGTTATCAGAAGCGAGACCACGAGAGAAAGAAGGAGAGACATAAGGCACGGTGGTGTGATGGTTCGTGAACTAAAAGAGGGGGTGAGTTGAGATATATAGACGAAGAGCAAGAGCGAGAGGCATCAGCTTTAAGAGGGAAGTTTTCTTAAGTGTTCTTAATTAGAAGGTACCTGTTGCTTCGGAAAAAACGGGTCACGGCCGCGACCAGCACACTGAGAGACTCTCTCACACCCTTCTGCGAGACGCCTTCTCGCCCGAGACGTCCCGACGCACCCCCTCTTACCCTCAACCTCCCTCTTCGTTCACTAGACTCGCGAGAGTCATTATTTTCTTCTTCTTCTTCTTCTTCTATACTTTTCTTCTTCGTTTACTACGCCACTACTACTTCTTCCGTCTTCACCTTCTTTCTCTCTTCACGAATCTCTTCTCTCTCTCTCTCTCTCTCTCTCTCTCTCTCTCTCTCTCTCTCTCTCTCTCTTTCTCTACCTTGCCTGTCAGCGGTAGTTACTATATAGCTTTTTCTCGAGCTGCACACTCCGCGTGGAATATTTAACAGATTACACTTTGGCGGTACCGCGTTGCGGGGTTGGAAGGAAAAGTATTCGTTTTAAAGAGTCTCGCTGCGCGGGCGCTATGAAAAAGACTACACGACAAAGAAAACTGAAAGGATCAGAGAAAATCACAGACGCTTCTTTAACACACCGAAACCTCAACCCCTGCGAACTCACTGAGTTATGAATGAAGCTTTTTTCTTTCTCAACCCTCATCTTTAATAATATATGCAACGAGTATGATAAGTGGGTGTTTTTTGCAATCATTATTTCATTTCTATTATCCCTATTCAAATCGATCCGTTTCTTCACTGTCGCGACAATGATTTATTTATCTTTTGATCAAATTCATCGAAAGTGGAATCGTTCAATTATCTGGAAAAACAAAATCTATTAAAAGAAATATAAAACTCAAAGAATCGAATTAATTATTCGATTATTACTATTTTTTATTTTATTATTTGTATTTTTGTTGCTGTAATATTACAAATAGCGTTGTCAACAAAAGCGACCTCGATAATACGACACGTTTTAGCATCTGCGACAAATATGAATTTTCTCATATGACCAAGTGTTACAGCATTTCAATGTAAAGTACGTTGAAAATGTATTGAAAAAAAAAGGGGGACACGGCTAAAAGATTGGGAGAAATTTGTGTCTCAGCATTTTGTCACGTGTGTCTGAAACGCGTCTACATTCGGAATATATGGATCGTTGAGTAAATATGATAAACCACCCACGACTTTTTATTCGTGTCATCGTCGCAGGCGAGAGGAGAGATAGAGACAGAGAGAGAGAGAGAGAGAGAGAGAGAAAGGGAGATGCGGATCTATCATTGTGAGTCGATACAGGAAACAGAGTAAGCGACGAGAAATCGATCGATAGAAAAATGTGTTCGGGTATCTCGTCACAGTAGAAGGGCGGAGACGATATATAAATGCGGATACAGAAGCAGCTGCTGCATGCAGCATCCGTTCCACATATGAAAATGTGCATATTTAAAAAAAAAGGAGTATCAAAAAAAAAGAGAAGTAGAGAAATGCGCGTGAGTTTGTAGCGACTGAAAAAAAAAAAAATGCAAATTTTTCTTTTTCGTTCAACGGTTTTTCGACTGGTTCGATTGCCAAGAGGGAACGAGCGGCAAGAGTTGGCCAAAAATAAGAAGAGCGAAAGAGAAAGAAAGAGAGAAATAAGCGTGAACGGTATATCCTACCTGAGTCAAATAAATTTGAATATCGATGCCTATTGAATGCCGATCGAAGGGTTCGAGCGAATTTCCTTTCACGTACGAAAGGGTTGCAATTTGAATATTCTCGCCGGGGTAACTAGGTATCTTGGGGGTACCCCGAGCTCTTCTCCCCATCCAACCCTTCATTTTTCTCTCGCATCGAGATTTCTTTTTTCCTCCTTCATTCTTTTTTTTTTTTTTTTCTATTTGTATACTTCGCGAGATGCATTGTTACGGGTACGAAAACCTAACACCCAGCCACCAGCCCCGCGGCTATTCTATCCATTATTGAACTAATCAATGTTATTGTGGGGTCGTAGCCCCGTTTCTTCTAATACGCTCTGATCCTCTGTTGTATGAGTGTGTGTTCAATATCATATATATATGAACAAGAATTTGACGCGAGAGGTGAGCAGGTATTTCCATGTCTCATGGAATAAACTTGTGCTACTTTTTCATCTGATTGTGACTCACTTCCTCGGAGAAACTCTTGTATGTTTCTTAATCTTTCAATCAACTTGGCAACATTTTTTATTTTTTATTCTTTCGCATCGTTCCTTCATCGAGTAAATCGTTTGTCGGTATTTCGGTAAACTTTGTTCTCTATCCACTGATTTACAAAGCTGATGATAAAAAATTCACGTGAAGTCTTGTATCGGCCACAAAATGCCAAAAATGAGATTCTATTTTCCTTGCTTTCAGCGAAATTTTCACTTCGGATTCAATTCAAATCTCCAGCACAAACGTTTCAATTTATTGAACCAACTGCGTGTTCAGCTTCGTATTTTTTTTAAATGATTTTTGTTACGAAATATACAATTTTCAGTAATTGTGGAACTTGCCACAACAAAAATATACGCGAAGAAAAATATTTCGGTGATCCGAAGCGGGATTCTTTGAAATCATTGAAATCAGAATACATCTGATGTAAAACTACGAAATTGATCATTGTCAAAGTGTTCATTTGATTTTCGAATAAAAATAAATATCAGTGATTACAAAAATCAGTGATACGAATATAAATATAGTGAGAAAATATTGATTTTTAACTAACGGGCACAAGAAATTATTTTCGGGTGTTTGAATCTTCGAAAATCCCCGGAGCCCTTTGGTGAGAGTCCCAGGAGGATGAAAAAGTGGAGCATTTGAACTGTAACAGTGAAAATGCTAATCAGTCGACCCTTTTTTTTCAGGAGACTCGGATTACTTCGAAAATTATGCGAGATCGCGAGACAGCGAAAGAAGGGAGTTTTACGAGGAGAAGATCGAGAGGCTTCGTGAGCATAGAAATATTAATAAGAATGAGAAGAAAAAAAAATAACAATTTTACGTTGGTTGAGTGTTTGACACGTAGAGGCAAGAGACGATGGGGAGAGGAGGGGGGGGGGGGGGAGGGAGAGAATATTTGGTATGAGAAAAAGACTGCGGGTGCGTCGGCCGTCGGACGGGACTTGGAGGACCGCGAAAGGGTCCTCGAAAATGTTAGGATCGTTTATGATGAGAGAAAGAGAGATAAAAAGCGAGTTTAAAAGAGAGATAAAGAAAAAGGATGTGAATATACTCGTGCTATCTCGAAAATCGACGTGGCCCATCGAGTGCCCTCGAAGATAAGGATCGTGAATTGAAAAAAGGTGCGAAGCCCTAGGCATGCATGGCTGACCTCATTGTCGTGACTGGCCTGACGTCTTAACTAAGTCCTAGATCCCTATTTTCATTTCAAAATAAAGAGGCTGAACTCGTGAAAATTCAAATAGACAACTTCGCGAGTTGAGCCTTTCTGCGAATCAAGAGCTCTCACGTAGGCTGGTTCACCAAAAGGGTTGACGCGTAGAGTGTTCGTTACGTCCCATCGTTGACTGTTACTCTGACCTACTGCTCTACAATGTTTCGTGCACATGGATATTCTGCTTGCAAATGTTTTTTTGCATCTGTTCGTAACGATAGGCAATCGCAATACGGAGAAAAAGGCTACTGACAACCGCGAAAAATCTCGCTTTCGAGTGTCCATATATTGTCCTCGAATGTGCAACCTTCCAGCTATTCATTCGATTTAAACCAGTTGAAATGAGCAGTCAATTTTACTCATAAAATTCTCTGCTTTCTCATTCATTTTAGCACAAGAGGATTACGAATTGTAGAAAAATATTAAATCAATCAACATCATCGTGCTGGAATAGTATATTACACTACAAGGGCAGAAAGTTGAGATTCCTGCACTGCGCGTCACAATGCCCGAGGCGAAGCCGAGGGCATTTGACGCGCAGTTCAGGGCTCTCAAACTTCTGCCCGTGTGGTGTATACTATTTTTCTTCATAGCCGGTCGAAAGTACGGAGACAAAATATTAAATGTATTGCATCAAAAAAAAAATTGATGCCTGCCCCCGACATTTGCGGCACGAGCGAAGCGAGTGCTGCTGGTCGGGGGGGCAGGCATCAAATAAAAAAAAATCTATGTAGACAATTAAACATTCTATCGGAAATTTTAAAAAATTTAACAAACATGAAAATTTTTTAATTCAACAAATGTGAAAATTTGTTAATTCAACTAACATGAAAATTTGTAAAATTCAACATGAAAATTTTTCAAATTAAATAAACAAAATTTGTTTGAATTGAACAAACATAAATTGTTTTAAATTAAACAAACGTAAAATGCAAATTAACAATAATATTAATGCGTACATTAGTTTTTTTCATTAAAATATATATAAATAATAAAAAAAAACCAATGTAGACAATTAAACATTTAATTAGAAAATTTTTTTAATTTATCAAACATGAACATTTTTCAAATTAAACAAGCATCCAAATGAATTAAACAAACATAATTTTTTATAAATTAAACAAACGTAAAATTATCAATAGTATTAATGCGTACATTATTTTTTTTCATTTTTACCATGGTCACATGCATAATAAAAATTGTTAATTATGTCACCATGAAATACGCAGTTTTCGAATAAATTATGTGGATTTTCATTGACAGACAGATATTTTGATTTTTGTCCATTTATATGATGCTTCAAATTATGAATAACCAGCGTAAACAAAAGAGCAGCTTTGACGTCAGAGACAAAAAATGGTTAGGGACAACTGTCACCGGTGACAGTTGCGGGAGCCTCACATACAGCTGTGCGTGGAAAAAGTGTTTGCTCCCGCCGTCATTCAGTTGTTTTACCAATGCAAGAAAGTCGGTCTTTCTGCATCGAAATTGATGCGGAAAGAGCGTACTTTCGACCGAGGTATGAAGAAAAATCATTTTTTCTTGTTGTCACTTTAACGAGAAACTATTTTGAGTTGTTTGGATAATAATCTGCAGGGTTAGTTGGTGATGAAAAGCGTTCGCCAAAAACTCATGCGACCATCGATTTAGCAGCGAGTAATCGACAATCGTATATTAAGAAGGATAAGATAGTGTGACGTAATTAAAAAATTATTATCACTGGTAGCAAATAAATTTTTGATCGACGTCGAAATTCCAATAGCAAGAAATCTAATTACGAAGAAGAATTCAAAATTCACCGATATCCCGCACTGCTCAAAAATCTCGTCTCGATATAACTCATCTTTGAAAAATACATAGGCGAATAAACCGTCGACGAGTAGACATCGGCTGTCTTGAAATAGCAGCACAAAATGTGCTGCTTAATCGGATAAATATTTCTCTATCTGTGTTAATTCGAAAATAATATCATCGCAAATTGATACTCGCTCGAGATAGACTCATTACCGCGGAATATGTGTCGTACATCATAGATGTGACGAATTCGATTTTCCACTGTCAGTCGATCGACTTGGCGATCAAACTGTCATCGCTCACTCGTCGTTAGGAGATCAGTTTTTATGCACTCAAACGTATATAAATAATGATAATAATAAAACGCAGGAATGTGGTTAACGATCTCTCAACCACGGAATAAGAAGAATCATAAATCGAAGAAGAGAGGGAGAGAGAAAGAGAGATTGTAGCACGTCGAGGATTGGCAGAATCATTAATTATCAGTGCTACAAGAGAATTTAGTGATGGGACGACAGTTGGTGTTTTTTTTTTCCTCGGATCCTTATGAAAATCGCATTACCCTAACCAATATATATGTATCGAGGGACAAAGATCGATATATGTGTATAAATATAACGTAATAAATATTCACACATGTATTTAGCGTTGTATATATATAGCCGCAGGTATATAAGCGGGATGAAAATGCAGGAGAATAGGAGGGGGAAGATGGCGAATCGCGGAGAGAAGGGGAACATTTTTTTGATGAATATGCGTGCATATTCAGGTAGTCACAAAGTTCTGGCACGTTTTCCATACGTCGGGGGACCCAGAAAAAGGACCCCAGGTGGGGTCGAAGCTTCTCTCACTCTGCTCCGCACACGTACGTGTAAAACTGTATGACAAACACTCACGTAAACAGCATGCAAAAAGGGACTGTCGGAGAGAAAGAGAGCGAGGGAAAGATACAAAGGTAAAAATAAGAGAAAGAGAGAGAGAGAAAGAAGCATATAAACTGACGGGGACCAACGAGAACCACATGCTGGGACTTCCATACAAATAAATGTACGTATATAACGCATGTGTATATATGCATATGTTAGGCACGAAGAAATATGTTAACCCTTTAGCTTAGTCTTTCGATTGGCAGTGTACTGACAACACCTTCGAGAATCTTACTCACGTTGCTTCGATTTCTCATCGAAACGAGGTAAGATTAACCTGTTGTTTTTTTCTTTTGGTTCGGCTATTCTTTCGAGTGCTAAATGTTGGCGAAATTGAATCTCAAAGTGGGAGGAACGCGTTTGGAAAATGTTGTGAATCGCTGATCGGTTTCGTGAAAATTTATCATTTTTTCGAGTTTTCTTGACTCTCATGACAAAGTTCACTGCAACGTTTAGGAATGTTGATACAAAAATTTCAATATTGGTGAAATTTTTATCATCTTTTCAACGACTGTTTTGAATGTTTATTATTAATGTTATTATCTCAGTTATTTAATGAGATTGACAGTTCCAGACGACTTGGATTGTCGACGCAGAAATTTTTATGTATCCAAACGGATAAAATCATCAAAGTGAAAGAATTTACGTTGCTCTTTAAAATTGTTATTTTAAACGTCAAACGCTGTTCAATTAACAATTCCTCAGGATATCAAGTTACTAAGTAATCTTTTCGGTAATTAATGAAGCGATGAAAAGAAGTCAAATCTGCACAGAATGATGGTGGTAATGATCGTTATTAAAATCATGCTGATAAATCGATAGATAGCCCACGAACACTTCTGAGTAAGCTGAAAAGCGAATGTAGATTTATCATAATCTGATGTGAGTGTGCCTCAACGTTTTAAGATTTTTTTCAAATGGGAAAGAGAGAAGGCATGTTTTCCAGTAACGATGTTGACGACCAGCTCAAAGAGAGCGTGTAATAAATTTGAAATGTATAATATTTTTGGATCGAAAATGCACTCCATCGATCAATGGATTTGATAAATAAACTTGATGGCTGATTTAAATTTGACTGAGACAACTTTGTTGAGCGTGGGAAAAAGTGACTTTGAAAAATAAACAAAAATAATTGCGAGTTTCGCTTTGAGGGCTCTTTTTTTCAACGCATCTAAATGTCGCAGGTATATACGGGATAAAAGTCTAAAAATTCCATTAACCGCGTGACACATTGACAGTTGGAGTGAAAAATAGAAAAGTTTGTTGAAAAGTTGATAATACCAATGGTGAAAATTCGTGCTGAGAAAACTTAAGGGGTGGGACGAAAATAACTATGAAGGTTCGAGTCCTCGAACTTTCATGTATTTCTCTCGAGACTCATGGCCTCGAAAACGCGTATCTCGTCTCGGAGCATATTTCGATTCGATTTTCCTTAGGAGCGATAAAAAATGTCCCGCGTCACGAATTTGTCTTTCTCGAGCTTGTCGTGTCCTAAGAGACGTTACACCCACACGCACGCACACACATGCGAAATAACGATATACGGGAGAGAGCCTTGACTCGAGATTTGCCACGAGAAAGAGAAATGAAACTTTTTAATAGAGTTCCGGGCGTGATTTTCTCACAACCAACGAGAATTGTACAACCTAACGTGCGTTTCCTCCCTTATTTTGTTTGTCCCCGGTGCGTCATGGCAAAACAGCAATTTCGCAAGTTGCCGAGGCAAAAAAATTGACGAATAAAGTTGTAGCGTCTACGTTCGTTTCGGTACGTGTGTTCAATCGAAGTCAAAATCGGAATGCAAAAACAAATTTTGGACAATATGAAATAATTCGAAATCACAATTTCAAAATCTCTTTTTCCCAATATATTCCATTAATTTTATTCTCCGTCATAAATCAACGAAATCATGCACCGAAATGTTGTGATTTAATCGTAAAAATATTGTGGAAGAAAGTATATATATATATATATATCTTCCAATTAAGGAGTGAGGGCTACTTGTAACGCCGAAAAAAACGCTTTTTTCGGGTTTTTTTTCAAACAGGTTTTATCATTCGGCGGAAAATGTTTTCCCATATGAATAATCAATATTTCTAGTAGCTACACTAAAATTTTTATAAAAAAATAATGATAAATAAGCGAGATTCAGTCAGCCTGCGAGGGGCCCAAAAAAAGTTGTTTCGCGGTGATCACCGCTGCTCATCACTGGATCATCTGAAACCCAAAAACTTAACGGGGATCATTGGTAAATAACATTGAGCCCGAGATGGACGAAATGTTAACGAAAATTTCGAATTTTTACAAAATGGCGGATGTTCAATGTCAAAGCTTGTTTTTCGACCAAAAATTCACTAATATTTTGAGTTATAAAAAAAAAAAACAACAATTCACCGCCGATAAAAATCGTTCGTCCATCCAGGGGATAATTATGTACAGAATAAGAGACACGAATTTCAAAACGATCGGTCAAGCTGTTCTGAAGTCACAGTGATCACCGACTTTGCAAACGTGATTTCGAGAAAAATGCGTTTAAAATTTTCAAAAGTACAATTGACAAGAAGATAAAAAAATTATTTCTAGACTTACATTGAATCATCCTTTACGGCACCATAAAATGAACCTTCCTGCGCCTCAGCAGCTGCAGCAGAAGCAATTTTTTTTCGTATCGTTGAACGCATAGCTGCCGTTACCTATCTACTTTTACCTAATCGAGGCGGCTGCGCTCAAATTTGTTTATCTTCATAAATAATGCTCCGATTTGTCTAAAATTTTCAGAAAATACTTTGGAAATGCTGTACTTTGAGAAAATGCAAAAAAAAAACGATTTTTTGAAAATGCTGACTAGCCCTGACCCCTCAAAGTTGTTTTTTGAAAATATGAAAAAAAAGAACGGAAAAAAATATTCGAAATACGTGTAAAAAAAAAAAAAATTTGTATAGGTATGAATACATTTTATAGTAATGGGAAAATATATTCGAGAAGTGAAGAGGAAATAGAGCCGGCGGTGTAATAATCGTTTTACAATATGATCGAGTGCGAAACGTGACGATAAAGTTCTCTCTTCGGTAGAACGAAGGCGCCCCGTCGTCGAGTTCTCTCTTTCTCGTACTTTAACACCCTTTTTCTTTTCCTCTTGCTCAATATCTCACTCTTTCTCACTCACTTTTCTGTACACGCGGAGGCTGTATGTACCTTGGAACATCCTACCTCGAAATCTCTTATTGCTCGCGATAAAACGTTTTATTTCTACCTCTTTTCTTATACATATACGTACGCATATATGGGAATAGAGTGTCTATGGCTAAAAGTATTTTAACGGCTTAGGTATTCGTCCTCTCGTTGGCTCGCGCGTTGTATTACGCTACGAGGTGTTATAAAAGTCCCTCGAAGACAAAGTGCCCGAGAGCCATCTAATGTCTCCGAGTATTCGATGCGGATGAACGAATATTTTCGTCCTCGTATAAATCGAGGCTTTTATTGACTAATGCTTTTATTTTCTCTCACATTATGTAGAATCATCAATTTTTAGAAAATATTATTTGCTGTAGAAATTTCTCCAAGTTTTTCCTGATATTCTGTCAGTGTGAAACTGTTTGACAAATATTTGCCAGGAAATTAATGTAATGAATAATTGCTTAGTGTTTATTGCTATAACATCGATTTTCAATTGCTAATATTTTCCGTTAAAATACATTTTACTCCTACAGGACTTCACCAAAATAGGTTCAGCTTCCATTTTGCATTGGTTTGGTGCTAATGATGCAAACAAATTTTTTCGGTTATACGAATCTTTTTTTTTTTTGTTATCTCTGTTCTGTTCAATGTTGCTGTCGAACCTAAATGAGTTCAGTTTTGATTACATTTAGTTTATGACAATTTAAATGCTGCTGGAAAAATCATCTGGTTTGTGAATTAGTCAAGTTAAAAAGTACAATTTTCAGACTGGAAATGAACTTTGATTATTTCACTAAGAATCAGGAAACTTTATCAACAATCATTCAACACATAAAACTGCAAATTTTATCTGATTCCGTTAGAATTTTTATTTTGAAATAGTCCAATACGAGATTCATAACATTCCGACAAAAACTGATTCGATTGATAAGTAAATACTTAAAAAAGGACCGAAAGTCATTGACCTGAAAATGAGTACCAAAATTCTAATACAAAATTAGCCATCGATGAAGCCTTTCCGATCATAAACGTGTGTGTTTGTTTGAAGATGTAAAAAAATTGAACCACCTTTTAATAGAATGAGTTCAACATATTAAAAAAACAAACTGCATAAAAGTAACAAGTGAATGAAGAGCAACATTGAATCATTTCGAAACGTGCTATTCAAAAAAAATGTTTTAAAAAAGTAAGTCAAATGTTCTAAATCGAATGGCAATACCGCACATACGTTAGCTGGCGCGCTGTCCGTCGGCCAGCACACACCCCGAATCGTGGAAAATGGCGGTCTGCCATTTTGAAAGGATCTCTCTCCGAGCTCCGAATCTCTGTTGGCCAACGCTCGTATGCCTCACAATTCTCTTGGACAGTTTCTTTCTTTTTTTCATTTTTTTATTTACATCCATCACTCATTCTTCTTTTCTCCATCAATTGAGGATCCCAATAGATTCAACCTACCTATACGGTCTTATTCACTCTGCTCAATTGCCTCGAAACGCTACTGGTTCGGACCCTGCCACCCGCAGAGTGCGTTTGACCATTGGTCAGTGAGCTGCGCTTGACCATGATTAATTCGATTTTCATGTTTCTTTTTCTGGCCCACACACCGCGAGGTCGAGAGAGCAAAGGTTGGGTGTTTAACCGAGCAAAAAAAAAACTCCATTTGTGAGAAGATCGGATTAAAAAATGGTTTTTCCAGTCGTCGAAGTATTTCAAGAGATAAAAAACTAGAGAAAAAATGATAAATGTTTATCAAAATGGAAAAAAAAATTGAAGCTAGTCTTCAACTTAGCATTGCACAAAAATGATTATTTTTGTATCGTTGTTTTAATGCTAATGCTATTTTATTGGCGGAATAGCAGGTTATGAAATTGTAGTATTACCAGAGGAGTAAATACAAATATTGCACAAAAATGTAATACAAATCGATGAGAAGTTTCATAGTAAAAAGGTAATTGTAATATAAAATTTCCATTACATCGAGTTTTCCACAGTCTCGTCTTGTTAACTATTCTTACATCATGAAACACAGTATACGATCAAAATGCACGAATATTCACAAAGCTGAAAGAATTTTTCATTACTTACGTGTACAAATATATATATACAAACAACTGTTGAATAAATAGAGAACGAAACGAGTGTTACATCGATATTGCGAATAGTAGAAAAAGAACTCTTACCTTTGGCCATTCAGAAAAGAGAAATTGCTTTTCAGCTGAAATATTCATATGTCAAATAGTACGGGAAGGATAATGCAGCGTGGAGAATCTCCCGCTGTTCCATCACGAGCGAGCAAATAAATTTTGCGTGGCTAATGACTCGGCGTGACAATCGTATAATTATTTAACGATTTAATGCCACCGCCTTTTTGGCCACACGAAAATACTTTCAGCAAAAATAGATAAATCAAACTCCATTCGTGTGTTCAAATATCTGCATGTGCACGTAGGTAGGAGAAGATGATTTGCAATAAGAGTCGCGTGCCATAGTCTCGCGGTAGATAGGAGTGACCGTACATTGTAGTAAAATCTCTCAGGTCAATCGAATACCGGTTTGACCATTTCCGGTTTCTCCTTTGCCCGACATTCGTTTCAGTGACCCTTTTCGAAGGCTCGAGGTGACCAGGGTCGAGGGTCAGCCCAAACAACCTTTCCTCGGGTCAGCCCACCGCCTTTACTGCCAACTGATTTATGGCCCTCTTCTCATGAGTTTTTTTAGCTGTCTTCGTTCGAGAGTCTTTCGAATCATATTTGCACAAACCGCAGTTCATTTCTCGAACGTATCAACTAACGATATTCTTCACCAATTCGAGGAATTTGTGATGAATAGCAAAGGCAATTTTGAGTCAATAACTGTCGATCCACATAACATTATAAAACTCTTAAATTATGATACAATCAAACTTTGAGGAATAATGGACTTTGCTGCAATTATGAAGTCGTGTACACCGATTGAATGGAACATCAAACTTCACCTAAAAAGCAATATCTTACCATAAAAAAGAATGAATAGTGAGACTCTTATGGAGATAGGTCACGCAATAGATTTGCAATCAATACTAATATGATTGGTATCGCAACTGATTGGACTGAAACTTGGACGTACTATTATCAATATTGTATAAATGTTGATAATTTACATAAGCTTGATATCAGAAATGTAGCAGAAGCCTGCGATTCAAAAAGGATTCTGGAGTTTCTGAAATCCTCGAATAATAAGCAATAAGAAGGAGTTTATAGGAAGGTGGTTTAGACATGCACAAGTACAAGTATATTTGTAGATGTGATGTTGGTGAAAGACGCTTGGGCTATTGGAATTGCAGCTGTGGAAGCAGATCTTCAACGTATACATTGGAATACACATCTAGCAAAGAAAGTATGTACATATCTGTGGATGTGGTGAAGGAGGAAGAGGGTGGAATGGTGTGTGGCGCCGGCAGATTTCTAAAGAGCAATGTGCCGTACACGCAAATTGGCGCAAATTGGCGCGAGCTTCCGCGCAGGTCTCTCACGTTTGCCTCCCGAGTTACAGGGAAGAGAGAAAAAGACAGAGGAAAAGAGGGTGAGAGAGAGAGGGAGATTCTGCAGAAGACGCTAAGCCGCTGGCAAGCAATTCAAAGTCCTCGCTCGGTGTGCCAAGCCAGGGCCACAGCAGCCATGCACCAGAGAGCCTAAGGTAAAACGATATACATATACATCGATCTATATGTGGAGAGAACATATAAGAAAGAGGTGGAGGGTGCAATGAAGAGAAGCCGAGTGGCAAAGGGAATCCACGGAAACGAGATAGAATGCCCGATAGACGAACCAACCTTCAGAGAGAAACACACATACACACAGACGCGACCACACACCTACGTTAAAACGTGAAGCTCAAGATAGAAAGGGAGTTTCTCTTCGTTGCTCCAGTCTTACGGGTTGCGGGTCTTCTGGGCGCTGGAGAAACCCAAAGGAATGGAAGAACACAAGCTCGCGCGTTCTCCGTGCATAAGAGGGTTATACGTGTGGTCGTGTGGAAAGCAGAGGATACTTCGCCATCTGTGAATGTACGGGGTTGCCTTTGGCTGCTTCTGCTCCTGGTTTATCTACATGTGGGTATATACATATACATCGACGAGGATGTACGCCAGGGTGGTTTTGGCATGTTCTCCACAACCCTCTGCAAAACCATCCTCTAACTATTTGGAATAGAACTTCATGCCACTGCCATTCCGCTCCACTCGCTTCTTCTTCTTCTTCTTCTTCACTCATAGTCGTTTCTCTCTTCGTTGCCCTAACCCTGCTACTTTCTCGGTACCACTCCCCCATCCTAAACCCCATCATTCGAGCCTGCTAGCGAAGGGCGCAAACGTGACTCCCGGCCTGGTTCAGCGCAATTCCTATATCCTCCCTTGGGAATTTGTGCAAGCGATACGTGTACTATCACAGCCGGAAGAGAAGGCTGATTCAGAGTTCACAGCTTCGTATAAGCGTATGGAAGAATCGTTGGTAATCAGTAGGATGCAGCTTTTGTGATGGAAACTTCAACGCGTGATGCTGCTAGTATGTGGCAGCATGGAAACGCTTGAGTTGGTCATTGGCCTAGGTCACCTGGAACAACACTACAAGATTCTACTCAACATCGGGAGAAACTGGATTTCTGAATACTTCTGCATGAAATACTGTGTCCTTCGATGACACAGAGACGTTTTTGAAATTGAAATTCTTGGAAGATTCAATTAGGAAACCCTTTTTAGTATCATGATCTAACCTTATTTCGTAGAATTGAATAAACGCTTTTCACAGTCAGCGAACTGACGGCATGGAGCGGCAATTAATTTCTTCTTTTGATCCTAATTTGCAAAGACCTTTCCGAGAATCCTTTGCATAGACCAGAAAAGACAGAAATACATCAACTCATTCGAGGATATTCACATGTATCAGTATGGTAAGCTCAGTGAGAGCGAGTCTGAAACTTCTTCATCATGGTATCTACACTATATTGACTGATGAAGAAAGATAGAGGGAATTGGAACCACGTCGCGCAACCCATCTGTACTTTCCTCCGTGTTAGGTATCCCCGGAGCAGCCTAGGGGCTGCTAAAGCAACTTGAAATTAATTTCCAACTATGAGGTGAAATAGAGAGCATTGTTAGGATCCCAGAACAAGTGACAAACCAAGGAAGTGATTAGAGAAAAGGATAGGATTGCGAATCAACGTTTGCCTGATATTTCGTCGATTTACGCACAAGAGTGTAGAACTCTTGGAGACAATTATGAATAATTATTCCAGCTACGAAGCTCACTACTACACGAATACGAGCTACTCTTTTGAGAATTGAATCAGTTTATCTCCTTCGAATCCCATGACCACACTAGTTGCCAATAAGGTATACATTTTTATAATCTATTTAATTGAACATAAATGTCTTCAGCCATCTTGATCTCGGTTATCATGGTCGCTCATGACTCTCGAAAGATATCCCCTACATGTGTGGCATACAGAACGCGGTAATGATATACATTGTGTATACGCTTGCTAAAGAAGAGGCGTCGAGCTGCTCTCGCGGAAAAGCTTCAGCCCCGAGGACATGCGAGAAATATCCGAGTCAGCGACCGGGAACGGGTGAATTGAACGAAAGGCACGATGATGAAAGCAGCGGAGCAAAAGAGAGGAAACGCTTTGCCGCTACTCGGTATACCATCGGAGCCGGTGTACAACGAAGACTACGGGCCTTGGCAATTTCGACGTGTACACTTACTCGCGATGAAAGCGGCGATATGAGGTGACTTGGTAAACCTGCCGAGAGCAACTCCCCGCTCTTTAGTATGAAACGAGGGGAAAGCTTCTCTCGGTCTTTGAAACTACAGCTAGCTATTGAAATTCATCCAGGCATTCGCCACGACGTATTACAAGATCATTTTTGCCATTGTATCATCTTAAAAAGCATTTCGTTAGTATATTTGGGTTTTATTGCTCATATATAAGTCAATCGAAACATTTGCGATATGAAAATCGAAGTGGCTCTGAAATTTAAGCGAAAAGTAGCGGTTCGATCTTATTCAGCAAATGGATAAAAGTGCTACATCCACTGATCCGAAGAAACGAAGATCCGCCGATATCCCGATGGATTCTCGCAAATATATTTCTTTGAGTACATATGTGTACTCAAAGTGCCAGGTGGCTCATGCCATCGATCGCTCGGAGGTCCGTGTCCAAAGAGGATCAAAGCCAGACTCTCAACCTGGGGATGATTTCCGGGAGGAATAAGAGGAACGAAGAAGAGTCAGAGAAGGAGAAAGAAAACAGAGAGAGAGAGAGAGAGAGATTTATACCGTGCACCATCAACCCTCTGATCTAGGATAGCTCTGCCTTCCTCCTTCTTCCGTCGATTGGGTGCTCGTCCTAGGAACGCACCGGTAGCTTTCTATCCCGGAGCTAACCTACCTCCTTCACCCTTCTATCTCATTTCTATCCTGCTCTAACGTTGATGCAGCGGAAGTCAAAAACCGTGATGGTGCTTCTAGCTATACCGGGCTCGTAAGAGTACATGCAGAGAGAAAGAGCCCTCTCGATCCTGAACCCTCCTTTCCCGCAGGGCCTCGGAACACCAGAGGATCCCGTCCTCGTCCTCATCGTCGACGTCGACGTCGTTGTAGTCGTCGTACGTCGTCTTAACCGACAACCTAGGAAATCCCCTCTTGGGCGAGAGCCCAGAGGGTTACCATGGATACGAGGGGATGCGCGTGACGTAACCACCCACTGCCAGTGCCCGTTGAAACAAATGAAGGCACGTCCCTCCACCTTTCACGTTGCCCGTAATCTTCTCCCTTTCTCCCTCTCTTCCTTTCGCTCTGGTTCTTGCCGTATCTATTTCTCTCTTTTTCTTCTACCATATACTTTATTCCCTCATCGTTGTGCTGCTTGTTTCGTCTGTCCACCACTCAAAGACCAGGCTTCGTATAGTCCAACAATCTCTGGTGTAGATCTGATACTACTTGGAGTTAACAATTTTCTTGCCAGCCTTTTTACATTCACAGAAAATCACTTGTTCGTTGTTTCAGCATTCAAAGATCTTGTCAATATATAAAATTTTCTCATTATTTATGGATATACGGACAGTACCTTTGACTGGAAACAATTCTTGAAAAAATATTCGAAATCATCTTTGAAACGGCTACAGTATCTCAGGCAATTTCTTGAATATTCAACACTTTCCCAATTCCACCGGTCTCGATTCTATCATCTGGTAATAGGAGGTCGTCTGAAAGAGTGGGATTTTAAAGGCACATGTGAATCATATCTTTACATATGAAACAGCCAATCGGAGTGTTGTGTGAGGACTGGGCGAGAGGGATGAAAATAAACTTCATCTCTACCTCCCTTTCTTTTGAGGGTTGGTGCATACAAAACTCCGTTGTAAAGACTGTACGAGCTGAGAGGAAACCAGGAGAGGAGAACCGATGATGTCCCGAGGGGTGTAAACTCGGAGAAAACTATTGCCTTCCAAACCACTCTTTTTCGTCTCGCGTTAGATGGGTCTTATTCTCCCGTTCCTTTACCACTTCACTCGTGGATCTCTCCCTATCTTCATTTTTTGAATACTTACAGGAAATGGAGGGAAAATGGCAAAGAGGGAGTCAGGGCGAGAGGGACAGAAGGATACTGGCGTAACAAGGACCCGAACAGGAAGAAATATCAAGACGTCTGTGACTATTCGGTACGTACTACTTCAGTATATACACATATATAGATATATTTTGTACTGAGAAACCTCATATACGTCAAATCTATGAGTTTCTTTATGGGTCAAAGGGCTTCCGGGTCGGGATCTCATAGGTTCCAATTTTGCACCCTCGAATCCTTTCCTATTCTGAAACAATATATTGCGCTTGGTTGATCGTTCGTTGTATCCATAGATGTAAATTCACGCAACAGCGAACTCGACAAAATTGTTTACATCAATTCAATGAAAAATGCAATAAATAAATTCTACTAAATCAATCATCAAAGGATTAATTACTCTCTAAATTCGATGACGAACGATAATCATTCGATCAGCCATAAATGATCGTTTCTAGAAAGTCAAAAGGGTCGTTTCGTATTAGGTAAAAAAAAGTAGATCCCCGATATTGCAGAAACGAGCTGCATATAGAATCGAACGGACCGGTGCTCGAAATGTTTTTGTAGGCTTGGCAGTGTAACGATGAGGACTCGCCCCCATTATCCTTTCAAATTGCTTATTTTCAGTAAATACCGTTTTGAAAAGCCAATAATGTTGTTTCCCCATTGTGCTGTGGCACTTTCATCGTTTACCCCAAAGCTTTTGATCCTTTTGCCACTCTCTCGTTCCTTCTCTCCTTTAAGCCTATATTTTACCTCGCGCTATTTTTTCCTTCGTAGTAGCAGAAAAAAAAAACCTGTGTGCGTGCAGGCGGGGTGTCCCCGTGGGTTAGCCAGTTTCGAGGGATAAAAAAGTAATCCGAAAAACGGTACAGGTGATAGGGACCCCGACGAGTATAGCTGCGTGGAAAAAAGGAGACCCCAACCCCACGAACGTTGCTGGGGATGTACCAGGTAGAGTTGCGTTGAGGGAAGGAGAGAAAATCTCTTCACCCTCTTTCATCTCAGAAGGGGTTGTAAAAAAATGCCGAATATATCGGAGGTACCTGCGATGACACGAAATATTGGTGTATTTTTTCTTCCACCCCGAAACTCGTGTGTACAAACCTCGAAACAAACTCCGTCATGAAAGCGAGATCGTGTCATATGTGAGACCCGAAAAAGGGATCATAAAGTCACGATATTTCGGATCACGAATACGTTTTTTTTTTTTTTCTCTCAATTGTAATGACGAGAAATTGATATCGAATAGAGTTTCCAAGATATTGCAAAGCACACCGAAATCCTTATACCTGTCGTGGCGAGGATCCGGTAAATGCTCTTTAATAGGAAAATAAGGTGAAAAATAAGAGCAACGAAGAAGAAGTTGAGGAAGGCAAAAGAGCGAGTCGTGAGGATGGGGGTGAGAGTAAAAGCGAGTATAATTCTCGTGGCGGTGGAAGCCAGACGGCAGGGGTAGCAGGGAGAGAAAAAGACGAAGATGAAAAGAGAGTACGAGCATCGAAGGAAAGGCAAAGCACCCTTTCTCCGCCGAGGCCTCAACCTTGAACTACATTTTTAATTACGATTTCTCCAGCCCCCCGAGAAGGTTCCTCGTTGGTAGTAGTCACCTTAGTAACACACTCTGAGAAGGAAGAGGAAGTTTTCGAGATGGCAGTGGTGGCTGCAGGCTCTTCCAGACGATAACGAAAACAAAAGAGAAACAGTTTTCTACTTGCAAGAGTACGTCTTTCTCTCTCTCTCTCTTCGTTATTCCTGCTTTCATACTTTCATCTCACTCTGGTTCTTTCTCTCTCGTACCACGAGTCACAAGTCCCCTGTAATGCGGACGTTGCCACCGAGTTTTCTCTCTTCCCTGCCTCTTTTCTCTCCCTTACTTTATCTCACTCGCTCTCGTTTTCACCCCGAGAGCTCTAAGCAACAAGTAGCGCGTTCATTTAAGACGTGTCGAGGTTCTTTTGTTCGTTTATAAAAGAAAAAAGAAAAGAAGAAGGAAGTCAGTGAGACTAAGATAGGGCGGACTCGTGGGAGTGAGAGAATGAGAGAGAAAGTAAAAGGTAAAAAGAGAGAACGTTGCGCGCCGCAAAGTTTCGCTTAAGGGAGAAAAACGATCCGTCTAACCGCGCTTGCATTCTTATGGAAGGGGGTAAGAAATTATAGCGAGCAAAGTAAGACTGCAGAACAGGAGTTACTTTTTTTCTTCTTACTGAATCTTATTACTCCTTTTTATCTCTTTGCAAATTCGCTTCAGCTGCCTCAATGAATAATTCTAAAAGTTTAAACTCCACGTATGATTCACTGATTAACTCTCCTTATGCCTGTCAAAACATCAAAATACGAATTTTTTATTGCAGATAAAATGTATAATGATTAAGTAACTATCAAATTTTCAAGGTCTCTTTCCCCAAATCTTAATTTCCTCATTCAGCAATATCAATTAGCTCGAACACACATTCCGCCAGGATCGCTCGAAATATAATAACAAACGAATGAATTTTTCGCACAGTACACCGTCTTAGGTGTTTTCAATGCGAAAAAATTTGAGTGATCGACTTCCGTGATTCAGGATCATTGGAAGAGGGTGAAAAAGTCTCTTTTACCCTGTCGACATATGGCGCATCAACGTCGAAGCATCCGGCTAGTTAAAGCACATAAAATGCACCAACACATCGAGTTGAATCTCGACAACCGTGATCCTGCAACACGTGAATGTTGGATGCTGGATGGGCATTTTCATCCAGACTTTATAACCATTTGCGTGCTTGCATACGTTACAGATGAAAGTCTCTCTAACTTTTTTCTCCCTCCGTTCCCTTTCTCTCTCTCTCTTTCTCGCTCATCTCATAACGTCCCAGCATCCCATTGAGTTCTTTCAATGGACCAACTCGCTTCGTTAACCAGTCTGTCGTATTTTTTACCCATCAACCCGAAAGGGCAACCCTTTTTTTTTTTCCTTCTTCTCCTTTATTTTTTATTCCCTCATATATATTCCTGGATCTCTCTCGCTTGCTCCTTTCCCAATTTGAATACATTGTACCCTCGGTCGACATACATATGTATATCCAACCCGATATAGTCTTACCCCATCCAAAGTAGGCAGAGCAATGGCAGTGGCTGGATGCTGTACGTTCACCTATACACACGTATATCCTGACAGATATATTTACACGCATATGCAGCACACCTAAGGTGACGTTTTTTGGTTCCACGTTCTTGTATCCATTTTGCATTCACCCAAACACGCTTGTACACACATCCTATACGTGGAATTATACACACATATACATTTCCACGCGTGACGATCTATTCGTGTGTACTTTACCCTTTCACTCATTTCCCTGTCGCCCTTTTTCGAGTCGGTCTCAGTGTTTCATCTCGCGTTTCTCGCTGTCGTATAGGAAATACGACGAAGATGAGAACAACGACGATAGTACTGGCGAGGTGGAAACTTTTCTACCTGGCTAAACCCGCGGGCTACCACGTTTTGTTGCCCGCGTAGCTTGACCGAGTTTTATTTTTCCCATCATCTGTTTTTCTCTCTTACTTCATCTTTATATATATATAAATCGGTATTTACATATAGATATACATATTTCGTTATTTATTTACGTACGGCTCTTACACCCTTTCCTATTTCTTTTACCCATGTACCGCGGCTCTCACCTCTCACAATGCAACTGATTTTGATTTATATGACGTGAACGACAGTCGAACGAGGACCGAAGGGTTGCAGGTTCGATGTACGCGGCCCTATCTGTCCGTCTTTCTTTCTCTTACGCGCTGTATCTCGCTTTCAATTTTGCCGCGCGAGGGGTGCATCGTGTCTGCTCACGTTGCTTTTTTTTCCTGTATTTTATTGTTTTTTTCTTCTCTCTTTCAATCTATTCGTTCGAAGGGTTCAACGATCCGTACCGAGCTCGGGGGATGCGCCTGGAAATTATAAATTCATATGCATCGACATTGCCCGTTAGGATAACGGGGGAATCTGAATTTTTGGTGTAATACGCATCCAGTTCAAAGAATACTGAGGATACAGTATGAACGACCGACCCTTTGTATCGTTCCGTATCAAATTTTACATAACGCTTTTCTTTCTTCGGTCCAACGAATCGAAATTTAACCTCCCCCCCCCCTCCCCCTGTTTCGCGCCCCTGCTCTTCCAAGTATTTTTGCCTCAGGAATTTGCACGTTTTTTTTTAAATCTTCTTGTCGAACGCGGTACACTTCTCGTTTAGCCAACTTACAGATTCATCAATTTTTCTCAACGCTTTTCAACGTAAGATCAACGCGAAAGATACGTGAGAGTGAGATTCTCTGATTGGAAGCAAGAGAACTCTGTTATTGAGAAGTCTGACGTAATATTTGAAACGAAGCGAGTGACGAAATAGGAAACCTGATCACGAAAAGCTTGGAGCTATCGAACGACGAGAAGGACGCGAGACGACCCTTCGGCTTCTCGCGGTAAAGGAAACTGAACGAAGAGGGCATAGAGCCGGGGGAAGTCCCGGTGGAAAAATTGGTGTGGGTATAACGCGGACCGAGAGGAAAGTGAGGAGCAGGACGAGAGAAATCTGATTTATTCCGATTTGCGTAGCCGGAGGCTGGCGAGGCGTCTCACGAAAAGCGGACGTAATATTCTCACGCGAGCACATAGCTTTCTCCCTCACTCACTCGCTTTCTCTCAATTTCCTACTCCATATGATATTCCATCTCTGTTAGTTTTTCATCCCTCGATATTTCAACCCCATCAATAACTGATATACGAATTCCGGCTAAAGACCGTCGTCGAGAGAATCCTTCACCTTCCCTCCACTCCTCACTCCTCGAATCCTCGTGACACGCATCCCCCTATATATCCACCGATATTCCACCTTACCTTCCTTCGCTCATTCCTTTCTTACGAATACACATGTCCTATCGTACACGCTCGTGTGAACGTATTACGCATGAATTTGTAGACGTACTCGAGCCAGAATACTCGAGGACGTACGTGACTCTTTTTCTCATATATTATCTCACGTATAAGTTCATGTGATACGGGGTAATATTATCCCCTACATGGGACATAGGTATGGGACAATATTATCTATGCTCAACTACTCGAATTTTGACTCGAAAAGTCGAAAAAAACTGTCATTTTTCGGTCTGATCTCTGTCTGATGAGTTGTGAATTAGGAAAGTAAGGAAAATCGATGTTTGCTGCTCAAACGGTTGAAAATAGAGTAAAAATGCATGAGACCAATTTTGTAGAGAAGAAAATTTGCTAAAAAAAAGTTGTTGACCGTAATTTAATATCTCTGGTACTTTGGTCGTGGGAAGCCTCTATTTATTGGCGCTTGAAAGATTGTTTTTTTTTTTTTTATTTTTCATTATGACTTATAGAAATGCCGTAAATTCTGTCGATCGAGGATCGTTCCGGCTCATATAAAATAATTCAAAAATACACTCGCATATATAATTTTTTGTTTTCACCTGTCCCCGCCGTTTCTGTACGTCTCCGGCAGAAGGAACGAGAATTTCTGCCGGATACGTAGCGGAAGGAGCCTTCTCAATGCCAAGCATCCGAGCAATAAAAGTGAAAGAATGAGAACTTCACGGAGTGTGAGAGATTTCTTCGGGCGTAAAAAAAAGTCAACGAGACTTGCGAGACAGAGAGAGGGGAGAGGAAACGTTCGCTTCTTACACCGGTACACGAGTGCGTATATATCGAGAGTGGTATATTCATAGCATTCTTTTTCTTTCGTCTCTTTGCCTCTAAATATGAAATGTTGAAAATGTTAGAGGCATAAGTAGCACATTCTAAGCCTCAAATTAGTGTGAAAAAAGTAACACACTGCTTCATGACGATTTATTCGTGTTCTTAAAGTGCGGAAATAGAAGATTGTAAGATTAAGATAAATTCGTTCGTCATTCATCTTCAAATCGATATTCATATGCGCCATTTTTTGCCCATCGGAGAAGTGTTTCTTTTTTTTTTTTTTCATTCGCAACCCTTTAACTCAACGCGCAAATATAATAAGCCTTTTGCACTTTTATTCCTTTCATTATTTTACCTTCGATTCTCTGCCTTCGGGCATTTTGCTCAACGTATGCTTTCGGAATGTTGGTGTGCGTGTGTATCGGAAAAGGGAGCCTCAGTTTTGTCGCTCAATCGGTAGGTTTTTGGGGAGAGCCGATAGAAAAGGAGGGATGATCGAAATACGGATTTTGTGGCACGTCTTCACGCGCGATCCTTTCTCTACTCTCTTGCCGCTCTTCATCCACCGAAATCCTGCACGTATAGAAATTCGTATGCGTAATATATTTACAGGTTAGATTCGTATCGGGTACGAATGAACTTGAAACGAGGGTTGACAACCGAGGCGAGAAGAGAAAAGAAAATAGAAAGAGATAAAGTGTCGATGGAAAAGGGTCAAATACGATGAAACAAAACAGAGAGACAGCGTTGAGGGTAAACGCGTCGATATTCTCAAGAATCCTCAACCCCTTAATCATAAAAAAAAAAAAGACAATCTTAGCAGACTCGGAATTATTCTCCTCAGTGCACACGTTACTTTCATCTTTTTCTTTGCGTATTTATATTTCAAGATCCCTTTTTCGTCCCTAGATGCTTTTTCAGAACTCCGCAATGGTGATAAAAAACGCGACAGGTGAATTGGTCGCATGAAAATTTCTGACAATTTCTTTATTCATCTTACAGAGTCTTCTCAAGCGATTTCTCCAATCGACATTCCAGCGCGAATGCTTTCCTTTTTCTTTCTTCTTATTATTCAATGAGTTTGAAGATTCTTCGAAGAAAAGTTTTTCTCGCAAAGAATTTTTTCGTTCTGCAAAAACTTGTTCGTTTTTATTTTTTATTTCTGTACTTACCTACGAAGTTCGTTGGCCATGGACTCGCGACGACCCTGGCCTAGAAACAAAGGCTAGACGAAATCTGCCGCGGGACACTTTTTCGTTCAATAAAAACAACGAGAAAGGGCTTCTCTTGTGAATAATTCAAACGCCGTGCTGCGAGCTTTGAAAATGAGGAAGAAGTTCAGTCACCGGAAAATATTTTACCGTGGCGGGAAAGCTTCGCCCTGGAAATGGAGAAAGAAACGTTCGAGTTAAAGACTTTTTTTTTCTCGATTTTTCTACTCACGAAATATTCACTTATTTTCACTGTGAAAACAATCTTCATCGAACACGAAAAAAAAAAAATCAATATTTTTTATTTTACTTTCGATCTAAAAATACGGTTTAGGAAATCAAAACGATCGTAGATTTCCTACGATCAACCAAAATACACAAAGGCTGTTTCTGAATAAATAGAGCAATGAATTTTGGATGCAGCTAATCTCTTTTTATGAGTAATTCTCATAACTGTGTCTCTATGTTATTTAAATGAATTCACGATAAATTTATTAACCTTAATAATCGAAAGATCATATCATCATTATAATAACAATTAAATTGATGAGTATTCGAAACAAAAAACGAATTCAGAACACGAAAAGCATTAGGACAAATTTGATTCGTCTTGAAACAAGATAAAAAATACAAGTGATTAAGATTCACTTTAGTTCCCTGAACGTTACACCGAGAGGTGTTTTCAACCGCGGGTTCTCTGTAAAGACTCGAGCGTCAGAACTTTATCCCTCGGAGTTGTTCTTTTTTTTTTTTTTTTCTTAATCTCCGTCCTTTTCTCCGCTCGCAGACGCGTCGAGTTTCTCGTTCGCGATAAGAACCGCTTAATTTAACGATATGCGCGCGAACGAGAATGAGAACAAGGAGACAGAAAACAAGTTAAAAAGAAAGCTAAGCGAAGAAAGCGAGAGTTTTTGAATCACGACCTGCCTCAAGTACTTTTCATTCTCTTTGGATCAGAGGAGCCGTAACAGTGAATGAGATTTCAATAAAATTGTAACAAATTAGTTATCCATTCGATCGATTGTCATCAATAAAATTTATCGCGTTGTAACAACCTCGTGAATTAGTAACAAACGTGTTTTATCGGATCAATATATTTAGTGGGACTGGCGCTCAGTTTGGTCCAAGACATCATAATAATTCAATTACCACCAATTAATTAATAAATCGATCGCTTTAACAACTGTCGAAAAGAGGCCGAATATAAACACGAATCGAAAAAAATGCACGCACATATTTAACCCGGGTATTGACTGTTAACTCATTCTTCGTCCTCGGAGGGAGGTAAAAAACAAAACTGTGTGACGATGTATAGAAGCGATGAATGGATGGGAGTAAAAATAAAAGTAGAAGAAGAAGAGAAAGAGAGGAGGAGAAAAGAATGAGGTTCCTGTTTTAGTATATCCATAGAACGATTGGAGGCTGACGCGAACTTTGCCGACTGGTGGATGCACTCTCTTGACTCTCGTGCTAACGGAGCAGCTCGGTATTGGGGGTGAGTTTTGGTCCAGCAGAGAAGAGAACGAGAGAAAGAGTGAGAGAGACAGTAAGCTTGGTGACGAAGAAAAGGCGTGTAAAACAAAGAGCTCGGAGGGGGCAAATTACGGATTCAAACGGCTCTCTTTTGTCTTTTCATGTTTATTTCTTTGTTTTTGCGCCGACTGCATTGTTCGAGGGACGTTGGTGGACAGGGGATGCGAGAAAGGGGGTGAAAGGGGTCTCGGAAGGGTTTACACACTGCGGAGCTTTGTCGGAACTCGCCCGGTAGCTTTTTGTTATTTCTTCTGCCCTTTCCCATATTTTTTCTTTTCTGTGCCAGCACATTTCCTTGTTATTTTTTTTTTTTCTTTCTTTTTACGCAAACAAAAAATTCTCTCGCTCACTCGCTCCCGCAATTCTCTCGCTACGAATACTCGTGTTTTTTTCCCCCCCCCCCCCCCTCTCATTCTTCGGGATAACCGACGTGAATTCTGAAAGTCACAGTCACGCACTCGTCGTGGGATCACCGAATGACAATGTTTTTTTTTTTCCTTCTTTTAGCGTACTTTGACACACATTTGTATGAGTGATTTTGCGTCAAGTTTCATGACTCGTGATGAATCATGAAAGAAATCATTCCAAAAAGAGATTTCTTTTTTTTTATAGTCATGTTTCGGGTATGAAAATTTGTTGAGACTCCCGCGATGATTTAATCTCGAAAATGCCTTAATTTTTCCTCAACATGCTCGACGTAAAAAGTGGATGCAACGATCTCGAGAATTTTCAGGTAGTATTTCAATAGCAAACGTTCGTTTCGAGACGAAGAACTCGAGACGTTCGTTGAAATTTTTAGACATTGATTAACTCAGTGGCCTGAATTTATCGTCTGAAGCTTTTGACGTGATCATGATCAGATATCTCTTCAAGTGGTCACAATTATTCAGCGAGCTGCCCGCGTTTGTCTGAATCGAACACAATCCGTCTCTTCAACAAAAATTGTTTAATTATTCAGATGATCGACGAGGATTTTTGGAAATTTTGAGAAGAATGGAAGGATGTTAATCATTCTTGTCAGTTCATTGGACAAGAATCTTTAACAAATTAGATTAATTGTCAAAAATAATGGGAGAAGAAACGAAGAAAGCGGCGGGAGAGGAGGAGTGACAGAGGGGAAAGACAATGATGTGTGCGATGATGAGCTTCTTCGTCTATTTGATTTCCGACGAAAATCTCCCGATTTCGTGCCGATTATATAAAACAGTCTTGATGGCCGAGATAGCCGAGAAAGAGACGGAAATCAAGAGAGGCTGAGACTGCGAAGAGGGAGCCTGGTAACGTCTATCCGACTGCTGCATCAGCCCTAACTGACAGCCTACCTGACGCGACTCAAAGATTCACGAGCTCATTCCTTACGACCATATCTATCCGTTATCTTGCCGCTGTGACCGAAATAAATGGCGCTTTCACCCTCTTCCGTGTCATTTCTCGTGCTTTGAAGCGAATTAAAAAATCAGCTACTATTCAAGAAGAGTGTGAAAAATGTATAATCTCTCCGGATTTCAGGACCGTAACTATAAAACATTTTCAAATCTATTTTCACGAAAATAAAATTCGTTACTGAAATTCAGTATATTCACGAGTCAAACGTGTTCCAAGTTTTGCTCGCTCGAAATTGAGATATTTGCATAACTGTTGCACCCTTGTTTATGGACCAATTAATACCGGATCAATGATAAGGGATGAAGAATTTTCTTGGTGAACTTCAAGGATCATAGTTACGTTGAACAAAGAGATCGCGCGAGTATTGAAAAATTGCATTCAATTTACAAGCAATTAGAGACGAAAGAAATTGATATAAATATTGTTTTTAACCCGAGTATATATTTATTCTCGATCACTGATTGGAAAGTGTTTGTGAAAGATCGAGGGGTTGTAGCCCGTAAATTGGAGGGTTGCGACTGTGCCAAAATCGACATCCGGCCTGGTTGTATCCATTCATTTCCTGGCATGATGAATCGTCGTTTCGGAATCTTTGGTTGGGGGGTTTAAAATTCCAGGGCTGTGGAACAAACTCCGCGGTTTTTATAATCTCTGCGAGTATCTCCGTAGCGCAAAAGTGCATCCGAGCTTCGCGATTGTTGCCGATCTACAAGATTGTTTGAAAAATCATGTTTTCGTAGTTTCTCAACGAAATAACAGTTAGTACCGAAGTAACGAATTGGTGAAACGAATAAAATGGAAGTTTTGAAAATCTATCAAAGAATCGAAAGGCTATAAAGTTTCAACGCCCTTCGAATTTCTGTAAGAAGTTTCAGTCCCATTCGCATTTTTTTTTAATCATTTTTACGATCTCTTTGTGTATGCGCGTGTGTTTTCATTCGTTTCCGGTCTCTTGTTGCGTATTGCTCGCAAGGGCGGGCACCTTGGTCAGGGGTGACCTTCTCTGCAGAAGCTTTTGACTGGGATGCTGGATGGGTATGAAAGAGATGTGGAGTACATGGGACATGAGTGGGCCGTTGGAAAAGCATCAAGAGAAAATATAAACGTGTGGGAATGGTGGTGGTTGAGGATGACGGGGTAGGGGTGTTCGGCGAGGACCACGAGATCAATATGTATGTTGGGGGATGTGGACCGCGTGGTTGGGGGTGGCCAGCAGCCCCCTCGGCTTCATCTGATTGGCCAACGGCGACCACCGGAGCCACGCCCACTCCCACACACGCTGTCTTAACCCTCCAGCGAGAAAGCACCCTGACGTTCACCCTCCTCCCCCCGCCCCGTTCGAAACTCACCCTCTCGCGTTTCGGAAAACCACCATCGTCCCTCTCTCACTCGATCCAGCTCTCCAGCTCTGCTTTTCTATAGCTTCTCTGCTTCTACTCTCCCTCTTCCAACCTCTCTCTCTCTCTCTCTCTCTCTCTCCTTCATTCTCTCTTACTCTCTTCGAGGGCTGCTTTTGCCCGGTTTGCCCTCTGTACGTGTGTGCGTGTGTTCAGGGCTTACATGCTCTTTCGTAGAATCGGGCGATGGGGGAATCGGCCGAGGGTGAGCTTTTGCGGGTACGTAAAGCTTCAACCGCCCACTCATCCTCTCTCGGTTGCCTTCCCCGCGTTCACCCCACTACTCAATTTCTCAGCAATCATCGAAAATTGAAAAGGCAACTCTCGTATCTCGAAGCTTTTATTTTTATTTATTTTTTTTCTTCACGATTCGTCAAGAATCTCGTAAATATATTTTGCGATGAGCTGCTAATTCTAATGGAACTTGAGTCATCGTTGATGCGCCGGAAACGGACGTCGTCTGCAGATTTAGCTGAGTTTTTTTTCTGTTCCGTCATGAAGAAGATCATTCATCAAGTTCGCTTCGCGAGATACTACATAAATAAGGAAGTACGAAGTTATGATTTCTGCTGGAAGGCGATGCTTCCATTCGAGTACTCGAATATTTCGTTCGCGGTGAAATACCGCGAGGCGAAGTAGTTCGGAGGCTCAAACTCGTAACAGGAAAAGCGATTTCGTGCCTGGAGCTGAGCAAAAGACCGGGACTACTCGGTCGACGGGCAAGCCTCGAATTAACCGGATAATTAGCTTAAATGGCGAACCGGATCAACTGGCGTCCCGAGCTCTCTCTCTCTCCCTCTCTCATCTTCTGAAAGTTTCACTCGCCGTTGTACGAATTTCCGAGCAAAAGCTTACCTATAATCTTACAACCTCCATTACCTCTTCTCTTTCTTTCCTTCTCCTTCATCCTCTTCTTCTATTTTATTCCCATCTCTCTATCGCGCTCCAAAAAGTCGGAGAACAATCTTAAAATATTTACTCCGCTTTTCGCTCTCGCGTCTTTCTCTCGTCGAATTTATTTTGCTGCTATCTCTGTCAAATCAAATGAATTCCAATTAAAAATACACACCGAATGTGATGTTGGACCCACAATTTTGCGATCGCCGTAGACATTTGTTTGCTCCAAACACATTAAAATACACAAATAATTTTTTTTTAAATTATTGTGAAAACATATGAGCGCAGAGGTGAGTCTTTTAAAAGATTGGATCAACGACGTTCTGATCTCAGAATGGAACGATAGTGAGGAGAGCAGCTTCTTTTCTGGAGATCGAAATTTCGATTAAACATTTTTGAAGATTTTCCTAGATTCTGCACAAGTTTGGATGATATGATTCGGTGAAATTGAAATTAATTCAGATCGGTGTAACAATAACTTCGATATTGATGGACAATTTATAAAAAGAAAGAAAAATAGAAAATGATTACATCAGAGTTTCGTTAAGGAGTATGCCCACGTGTCTCGGGAGTCATTCCCAGGCACGTGTATCTATAAGGGAAGCTTCTTAAAACAACTCCGTATATAAATGTATTCCGAACAGTTTGAATTTCCGAGCTCGTTGAAGAGAAAACGACAAGCCCGTTCGCTCTGCCCTCTCTCATTTCCTGTCAGACTTTCCAACGGGAATTCTTGGGCTTGCGACACCCAAGAGAAATACCGTTATATACTTCCACTTCGAGTGATTCAACCTAATACTTCTTCGAGAGGGCGAAAGAGAGATTAATTGCCACCGATTCAAGGGAGATTCAGACTCGACGATGTATGTGTGTTTTTGTGTCTACGAGTATATGAATCGTTTCTAATTGAAAGGGGTTGATGGGTTTATCTTTCGTTCTTTCCTACCGGAATGGCCATTTTATGTCTGAAATCCTGTCGAAGGATCGTGGACGAAAAAAGTAAAACCGTCAAACGACGGCTTGCCATTTGAAGATGATGCGAAATAAAAATCATTCAAGTAAAACAGCTTTCTTCTCATGAGCTGAGAAGCTTCATCCGAATTTCGAATAATTCTAACAAAAATCAGTGTCAAAATCATCAGGAAAATATAGAATCTCTTTGAAATCCAGCTTCAAATAGAGCGAATACAAAAAAGTTAATCGTCGTTGAGATAAAATCGATTTTTTTTCGCTCAAAAATCATAAATCTCTGAATGATAATATCGTCGTAAAAAAAAAAAAAACCCCCCACGAGATTAATCGCTATTCAGGAGACAAAGATACACGTGAAAAGAAATTTATCGATTTTGTGAAAAATAAGCTACGAGACTGGTTTGGAGATAAAGTTATTGGCAATGAAAGAAAGATATAGTTTCGGTACGAAGGGAGCTGAGAATTATTTGGATGGTGAAAAAAAAAAGTGTGAAACTCGTAGCGAAAGGGTAACAAAGTCATATCATAGCGAAGCGAAGTGTTCGTCATCTCTTTCTTTCATCGTTTTATCTCCGTCAGTCGGTTATATTTACGCCCTCCGGGTCGTGAGACGTTTTCATTCATAATTAGAAAAGTAAAAGGAAGAAGATAGAGGAAAAAAAAAAGAGAGTGAAGCTTGCGGGCCCATCCGGCGTGCCAGAACGACGCCGAGGTGAAGGCGTAGTACGCGAGAGCGTAGTAGAAAGAAAGAGTCAATGAAGAAAGTAGTGGTTGGAAGGGGGTTCGTGGGGGGTAACGCGGCTGCTGCTCAATGAATGAGCGAGGTCGGAGGAGGGGGAGGAGGTTGGGGCTAGAGAGAGGCAACGAGGAAGTGAAAGCAGCAAGGTAAAAGAAAAGCAAGGAGGAAAAGAAAGAGCGAAAGAAAGATATATAGATAGTAAAAGAAAGTGAGAAAAAGATGAAAAGGAGGGGGATGAAAGAGAAAGAGAGAGAGAGGGAGGGAGAGGGAGCAGGGTGCCTAGCGTGTGAACTACGCCGTCGTCGTACAGATCGCTTACCGGGCGAGGAAGCGTGCAAGAGAGATGAAAAATTGGTGGAAAAGTGAGAGAAAAGAAGTGGTGATAGAGTACTCGGAGTTTAGATGAGAGGGTGAGAAGGAGAGTTCGAGGTCGTGGTAAGAGAGAACGAGATCTTAAAGACTTTCGCCATTCTGTTAATTTTCTTCTTGAAGTGGGTTAAATTATTTTATGAGTTCCTTCGCCCCAACCTGCTGCTGCCTTCTTTCTCCTTCTCCTCCTCCTGCTCCTGCTCCTCCTTTGCTTCTTCTTCTTCTTCTTACTCGTGCCAGCCTCTACTTCTTCCTTCCTTTCTACTCAAAGTCATCCCCATTCCCCAGAGTTTTATACCCCGTATAATCCTCGTAGTTCGCGGGGTTGTATTGTGTTTTAGCCTACCGGGTACTACTCACTCCCTCAACTCACTCTTCTCTCCCTCATTTGTGCTCTGGAGTTGCCTACCACTTCTTCAACCCCCCCCCCCCCCCCTCCCACTCACCTCCTTCACCGCCAACTGCTGGTTAACGTCAACCTTGGTAATGCAGCAACCAAAGTTTTCCTAACTTTTACCTCTTCCTTTCGTTCCTACCGAACCAGTTAAACAGGCTAGTAGTTTTCTCTGTCTCCCGGTATCATGAATACTGCAACCTTCGTACCTTCTTGATACTCATTATTTTCATAATATCCCTCCAAGATCGCCTATCTTTCCGCTGCAGCTTCGTAATTGAAATCTTGTTTGAGGGCTCCTTTCCTTTCAACAATCATCCAAAATTCTCACCACGATTTACTTTCGTGGTCACATTTATTTGTCAGATTTATCGATCGATACTGATTCATGGTTTTTCATCAACTGCCAAACAATTTGTTACGAAAAATAAAAATGATAAAATACTTGTCTCCACCATCAAGTTTAGAGAAAATTTATCAATCAACAATGATAGCATTGTTGCCATTTTAACGAGCACTTTCGTACAATTCAACCGTTTCAATTGTTAATAAAACTTAAAAATACAGTTTTTAAAATTCACCTAACGATATTATCGATGAATTTGAAAAATCAGACGGATTTCAACGCTCGAGTATACGTGGCATGGTGATGTATAAAATATGGAATGATTTTTCGTCTTCACTCGAGACTTGTTACAGCCTCAATTGCAAGATCGTTATAGATTTTTGTCGTGAGTAATACTCGCTTGATTTCCTTCGCATCACTTCGAAAAATCGAGTAGTCATGCACGTTGAACTACAACACGTTTCTATAGATAGATATATATATATACGTATGTACTGAGAACTCGTACCTTCGACAGGATAAATCAATCAGATGGAAGTGAGTGGGAGCCAACGTCGAGAACGATATTACTTTTTCCATAGCAACAGTTCAACGAGGATTCTTCGTGTGTGAGATATAGAATCGTCTGTTTGAGACTCGAAATAAGAACGAATGAGAGGGAGAGAGAAGACAAAGGAAAAAAAATTTGAATGAAAAGGAGAGAGAGAGAGAGAGAGAGAGAGCCAAAGATAAACTTGGCTCGGTTCGATTTTCCTTAGCAAGTGAGAAGCTCGATCTTCGCTTATCCAAATGTATTTACTCCTGACGATGGTATGAGAAAGCATCGAGATGATACCGAAAAAAAATCAATCCATCACCCTTTTCCATAAGAAAGTGACATTAACGCTAACAAAACTTGTCATCAACTCGAATCTTGAATTCGACGATAGCGACTAATTTACAAATTAGGGAATTATGAAATCATGCCGTTTCATACCATTCTGAATGAACACTCGAGTTCAATTTTCGAACAAAAACCAAAACAACGAAGCAACAGTCTCATCTTCGAGAATCTTGACAAGAAGCTCGTATAAAATTTACTCGATTTCCTGGCGTTTGAATTACTGTGACTCGGTAATAAAGTTCTCACGAATTAAACTAATAAAATATTAACCCAGGGCATGAGTCTCAGCCGTGGCTAGACCGGAGAAATAATAACATTGTGAACAGTGCAAGAAACTGTTGTAACTCGAGAGTACTCCTTCGTAAATGTTTTCTTTTCCTTTTTTTTTGTTTTTTTAATTCTGAAACATTTTCAAATATGTTCAGATATAATGGGCGCGAAGAAATACGCAAATATATACATAGGAACGAATGTATACTTTGAGGAAAACTTGCGAGGTAAAAGAGGTCAATAAGTCGGCGAGTAGCGAGCGATAAGTAGTTTCACCGAGTTACCCAAGAGAGCTTTTACTTCATCATTCACTCCAGCTGCGTTGTATATACGCGAGGAGAGTGAGAGAGACTGAGAAAAAAGAGCTTCGACATAACGAAGTTTTTTTTTTCTCACAAATGATTGAGTTTTAAAATCACAACAATCTGAAAGTTCGAGTCGTTGAATAACGAAAAAGAAAAAAAAATTACTTCATTCATTTATTCGAAAAGTAAATGAAGTCTTGTTGACTTACGATAAATGCAAGTTGAGCACTGTTACAGTTACATGGTTATGATTCTTTATACTGATTTTCTTTCTGTAATTCATTGATCGTAGAAAACGACTTTCAATGTAAGAAAAATTGAGTTACTTCCAGTTGAGTCGTTAAATGAAATCGTTGCCTTTGAAAATATCGGACGGTATGACATTAATAACTTCTATCGGGGCTGATCTAAAACTTGCCGGAAAATTATAATTCGAACGCGATTGAATATCAAGTTCCGAAAGTCGTGAATCATTGATCATAGGTAGATTCTCATGAAAGTCTCGAAATCCTTTTACCTGGCTCTCGATTAATTCATAATTTCATCAGATTCACCAACTTATGGTAAGACCTAGAGAAATTTTTCAAGTTTGTTCAGATGCGAGCTGTTGACGAACTGATTACAATACCAGAAGGAAAAGAGTATTGAATGATCGATCTCGAGCTAAATAAGTATCGAGGGTAAGACGATCGATTTGTTGAAAATTGACTGAAAGGTAGTTTCTTCCACTGTATCAGTGAATTTATTTTCTTACAAGACTTGAAGATTTATTCCAAGAATCCGTAGATCATGTCCTAAAATTAAAAGCCACATTCCAACGCCCGAAAATTTGCTCCGTGGCTGTGATGGTGAAACGAGAAAAAAGGTCCCCTAAAAAGCGCTGTTGGAGCTTAGAAGAAGTTGGTTAATGTAGCGGAGGGTTGTATGGTGGACGGTGGTCGAGACGACGAGGAGGATTCGCGTGATTGGTCGAAGGCCATAGCCGGCCAATGGCGCTTCACCCCCGCGGCGAGCGAGGGTGAGTTTCCATGGCAACTCACATACACGTGGAAATATACATGCAGCCATAGATATAGACACATGTAAATATATGTATAATGTACAGACACACATAGTGGTGAGAGTCAGAGAGAAAGAGGGCGAGCAGATAAAGAAGTAGTTGGCAAAAGGGAGAAAGAGAGAGAGAGAGAGAGAGAGAAAGAGAGAGAGGGGAGGCTGGATGAGGAGGGTGCCACCACCCTTGGACAAGCCCAATCGATCGAGGTGTGCTTTGGCCGGACGAAACTCACCCTCTGTCACCCCAAACCCTCGCCATTTCTCTCTACATACCAGAGCCACACGTATAGTTTGTGAAACTTGCACACAGACAAAACGAAGAGAGAGGGAAAGAGAGAGAGAGAGAGATATGAGGAGTGAGGGAGGAAGAGAGAGAGAGAGAGAGATAGAGAAAGCGGTGGCTGCCTGTTATTTGAATGTGGGAGGGTTGTGGAGGGTGGCTCTGCTTCGGTTGCCTTCCTGGTGAAGAGTAGGATGAGAAGAAGTAGGATGAGGACGAGGGAGGTTTGAATGTGACAGAGTGCCACCCCCTGAGGGCTCCCGTTCGAAAGTGCGGCGAGCGGTGTCCTCATCCCACACCTGGTTCTTCCAACCCCCTATTTCGTCGCATCTCTCTCTTTCTTGTACAACTGGCAAGCACACTAGCTCGTGTCTGTTGAAGGTTCAGAGGTAAACCAGACAAGGACAAAATTGGAGAGTGTTGGCCGAGGGTAGAGGGTTGGAAGATCGGGCAGGGGTTGGCGTGGACAGAAATCAATATAAGACGGGGGCGCCCGTGTATACTTGCACTATAGATCTCACTCGCTTGCTCTACCCTCCTTTTAAAGCTTCTTTCTCCGTCTCACACCCTCAACGAAGCTCTTCCACCCTCTCTCGTGGTTATAATACTCTCTGTCTCTCTTCATCTCGTTTCTATACTCGTCTGCGGACTCTCGCCGTGTGCTCCCTGTTTCCTCTTGCTTTTCTCTCTATTTCTCTTCGTCCTCCGCTTTACCTCCGCCCTTAGCCCTCCTTCTCTCCCTCTCTCTCTTTCTTTCAACCATATCCTCCTCTCCCTCGAGAGGGTGGAGACTCACACATACGCACGTCGTACACGTATACAAACCCAACTCGTATGTGCATGGACAGAGAAACGGGTGAGCCAGTGAGGGCTCTACCCAACCCCCTTTCTCGCAAACTAAGCATTTCTGTACAGAGAACGAGAGGGAGGGAGAGAGATGAGAGAGAAACTGCTGGTGTGTTTCGCCCGATGTAACGGGTGTGCGGCCTCCGAGCTCGACGTTGATGCCACGAATTATAGCCAAACGAACTACCACTACGTAATAAAACTTGTCTTCGCAATTTAATTAGATATTTGTGAGAATTTTTTCTCCTAACAATTGTACTTTATACAAGCTAGTTCTGCAGATCATAGAATCTTCGGAACATAAAAAAGTTAGAAAGTGGTAAGAAACTTGTCGAATTATTGGTCAACTTGCACGATGGTTGGAACTCAATGTTTATCGAGTTATATTCTTTTATTGGTCTTTTTGGATTAGATTTCAAAAAAAGAATTTTCTTTCCATACAATTTATGATTTATTCCACATTGGTCAACAGCGAACTCCTCACATTTTTTCTTGTACAATAAATATCTGCGTGCATCGCTTCGTATCAATTTTTATCGACAGATGAAAAACACATTGCGATAAGTTGATGTTCATAGATATCCAAAGAAGAAAATTATGGTGATAATTTATGAATGTAATATGTTTTCGAATTTTATTCAACTCGTTACAAATACATGAAACGAGAATGAAAATTTAACGATATTTATGTACACAATGGCTTTAAAAATCAAAGATAAAAAGGATCCCGATTAATTTTTTTTTTCATCCAGCTCTCCATTCCATAATTCACGAGTAAAAGGAACGTTTTAAAAAGTGTCTCATTTTATCGGAAACTTCACCGAGATCTCGGTAGATTTTTATTGGATTTCGTAAAGTGACGCTACTTCGATAAATTACCCAGAGTATTCGTGTCATTAAAGGCAAAAAAGAAAAAAAAAGCGTAGAAGATCTTGAATATGTGATAAATCTATTAAAAACTTTCGAAATCTGGCTTCATTGAATTCGTTAAAAGTCGTGTGATCCGATTTATCAATTAAGAAACCTGGTGATATACATTTTTCATATCAAAACATCGACTCGAGCCATGAAATTTTAAGTGGCAAGAAAATGAATTATTTAAAATGATAACCGATCACACGAGCTTGTAAATCCATCATTCTCCACGAATAACAAATCCTAAGAAAATCGAAATAATTTTCCTCCTTTTGATACGACATCGAATGAATTTTTTAAAAGTCTATTTCGTGCCTATAATTCATTACGATTTCTTGAAATGAAACCTCTCGTTAGATCTTTATCTTTGAGGCACTCATTGTTTTCTGCAATTGTACATCAGGCCACAGAAGACTTTGGGGTCACCCGTTGTGCCTCGGATGCTGTATGGGATCGATAGGGAGGGACAACGAACGTGTGTGTGTGGCTAGAAAAAGACAGAGAGAGAGAGAGAGAGAGAAAGGGAGAGGAAGAGGAGAGAGAGAGAGAGAGAGAGACTGGTGCGAGTTCTCGTATCCTGCGGATAAGGGAACGGCATCCATAAATTACGACGCAACTCTGCTGCCTGGTTTGCAGGGTAAAAGTCCTGTACAAGAGAACGAGAGAATTCGAAGACCTAGAGAGAAACGAGGGAGAGTAAGATAAAGGGAGAAAGAGGCCTTAACGTGTATAGAGCTTCGAGAGAAGAGAGAAACGCTTGAAACTCCGGAAAGAGAGAAAAAGAGAGAGAGCAGCCCTTCGCGAGTCCTTTGGTTCGCCTTGAGCAACCAGCATCCCCAATCTACCATCACACGACCCTCTCGTGTCACGTCCTCTCGTACCGTCGAGACCAACTCTTTGAGCCTCACACATATTCAAATTGAAAGACGAACCACCATTTTGTTTTCGAAACAATACTCATTGCCTTTTAATACCAATCAATCATTCGATCCTCAACCAGAAATCATATCAAAATATTACACCAATGAAATTTATATCCCCATGCCCCAAAAAATAGAGTCGTTAATTGGAGTGCAAATTATACCGATTTTAAAAGAACGCTAACGGTTTGAACTTTCACAATACTTCTTCAAGAAGTAAAGCTTCACTCGATGATTAATTTTCCAATAGTCGGGAGTTGTGATTTCTGCCAGCAATGTCAGAAACTATAAACAAAAGTAGCATGCTAGCGAGCATTTGCAAGTTTTCTCAGATCGCAAGGTTGATAATCCCTTTTGTTTTGTATGGACATTAAAAAAAATGTGATAATTTTCTTTGGATTTTTCGTAGGATTCATCCAGATATTGGCATTCAAAGAGTTATGATATTCAAATTCGGCGATGGCTGTGTTAACTGAATGGAAAAAGTCAGAAGAGACTTAACCAATATCATTTCATGACCACCATCGAATGTGTAAGTTGCTTTGTTCGTTCTAAGATTATGTTACGTAAAAATGTATGTCCAACAAAATATATATTTGTATGTGTCTAAGTAAAGAACCACGAAACGCGAAGCCGAGAGCCACGGTTATATCGCCCAACCCTCGTGGCCCTTCGTTTGTCCGTAGCAGCGACACATAGCCTCGGAAGCACCAACGAGAAAGAGCCCAGAGAAAACGAGAGACCCTAAGGGGTAGGCGTGCTACCGAAACTATAAATTTTATCGTTAAGTTGTTTAGACCCGCGGGCCGTAAACATTTTGCGTCTCTCGTGTGCGCCTGCCCAGGGGGTTGATTTCCGGCGAGTTATAGCATCTCCTCTTTCTTGTCCCTCTGCCTTTCCATCTACACATATATATCCACAGCTATATTTATATGTCTGCATGTATCGCACATACAGATTCACTCCCTATTCCAAGAGTCTTCTTCTTCTTCCTTGCTCCCCCCATCCCATAAATTATCTTCTTCGTCTTGAGAAAATTCGGATCCAAAATTTTCGAACGATATTCCCTAATTCCATTTTTTCGGGTGAGGGAGGCAGCGAAATAAGCTTTGTTAACGTTTTATGAGAGAATAATTCTAACTTTGAGTCCGACGAAGTTTGAATCTTTTTTTCATTGCTGAACTATCGAGCGGTGATGCTTTCTCAAGTTTTCCGATGGGCAATCACGCCGGTTGACGTTTCACAAAAAAAAAAAATGCAACTTTAGGCTCGGCCAGAATTTGAATTTTTTGGTCATCGCTGAAAAATGAAACGATGGTGTTCTCGCAGATTTTTAAAGTGTCAGATGTGCAAGCGGATGAAAAACAGGTTTCTTTGAAAGTCTTTCAATGGGACTGAATCATGTTATTAGAAAAATCGAGTTCAATGACTTCAGTCATTCGGTCGAAAAGTTGGAATAATTGAGGTTTTCAGAGACTTTTCAGAGACGATGAAATACATTTTGGAGAAAAAATATTTTTTTGAAAAACATTGAGAATATGAACAATCATGAACCGTAGTAGGAGGAATCCTAGAAAAAATATCGGAAGGTTTGCAGGATAAGAGCAGAAAAAGGAGAAAAGAGGTGGGAGAGGGATGGAGTGAGAGTCGTTAGGAGATGATAAAAGATTCCACGCGTGTCGGCACATAAGAGACCGTGTACAACGCCTCCCTGCCCGATGCGAATACAGTTCGGAGTGAAAAGCGTGGAGGAAAGAAAAAGAACTTTTCAACGCGTATATGCGCCCATTTTACAGATGGGTGCAAAACAAATGGAAAACGATGATTTTTAATCAGCTGCTTAAAAAATTCGAGCGATCGCAATGACTCTGAATGCAACCAGTCCGTTTCGAAAGCTGAGAAAATTAGCGGCGAAGAACGTTTTCGGTTTCATTGTAAAATCGGTGAAATTTTGAGAGTTCGATGTTCTCGTAGCTGTAGAAAAAGCCGATTTCGTTTCACTTGTTTTGGACCTCGCTGTACGTGGAGATAACACACAAGACAAGGACTCGAGCGACGAGGGAGGAATGGACGTGTGTTATATACGTAAAATGGATGGTTTGAGAAAAAGAGAGAAGAAGAGAAAGAAGGCCATCGACAAGAGGCTGTCTCGGGGGTGGCAAAAGGAACGTGACACTCTGTTGGCTGGTGTGTGGGGTCTGGGACGCCAAACGGGCGCGAAGGGGCCGAGTCGTATGGGCGAGGGGAAGGTTGGAGGACGCTGGGATTCGATTCCTCGAAAACTGTACGTTTTTCTCGCCGATAGAATGGCCGGGACGTCACCTGAATACATTATGTGTTTTCCACCCCCTGGGGCTAGGATATTGAAATTTTTAATATCGAGGGTTGGCGAGGAGGCTCCGGGAACGGGGGTGAGCGTATGAACCGATGGAAATAGGGGATGAGAGGAGTGAGCAAGAGGTGGAGGATGAGGATCAGGAGGGAGAGTGGCAAAGAACGGAAGAGAGGCGAGATGCGCGCATGAGAAAAGCCCAGAAGGGGGTGAGAGGACCGCCGGGCACGGAAGAGGGTGGTTTTTCTCTCTTCTACTTTTCTAATATATATACGTGTGTATACATATACGCATATCTATATATATATATACACGTGTATAGAGAACGCGACGGATGAAGCCCAGAACGTCTATGGCCTTGCGAAAAACGTCCCTCACGCATTTACTCAACCACCCCATTCGACACCCACATTTCTCTCCATACTCTTCTCTTTATCCTTCAGCTCCCTCTTCGCCGATCCCTTCTTTTCTTATATTTCCCTCTCAGCCCAGATGGAAAGAACCACACAAAAATGTATGAGTGTGTGTGTGTGTGTATGTTTATGTGTGTTTAGATGGGTGTGTGTATCTCGATGTGTATTTGCTGTCACCATGGAAGCTGCAGATCCTTTTTGTTATCAATTTTTTTTTTGTTTTTTTTTTTTACCGCGTGCATCCATCGGACTTTTATTTCATCGACATATCGTGTATATGATTATTTATACTCATCTCTTGTAGGTAAAAGTGCTCGTGGTCTACTTTTTTCTCGGTAAATATAGGACTGCCTGTTCAAGTGCGGAGAATAGAAACGGAAGGATAGTTCGTTTGAGAGTTTTAGTGTTTTTTTTTGTTTAACGTCACTTTGGTTTTCACTTACTTAACTTATAAATTTATGTTCTCTCTGCGTAAATTGTGCAGCGTCCTTCTCGATTCATTCTTTCACAATGAATTTTCACGGGGGTTGGCCTTCGGCGTGAATTTTAAGGGGAAAAATTGTCATGGGGACCCTAATTTGCATGCCGTTCCTCGATTTATGACTCCGACCGATGTGTCGTATCGAATTTTACACACACGCGTTCCAAGATATTCAAGCATCGGCTATAACCGATTGAACAACCCCCAAGAGCTTGAAAAATAGAAACGAGCCTATTCTCAGCACTTGCAACCCTCGATCCCATCGATCCTAATCCCAAAAGTTTTACTCCCCCCCGCGCGTTCAACTCCCGGAGATATGCCGTTATCCTCTCGATCATGGATGTCAACATTATTAAGCACAGCCGTTATTCGAATTCGTTATTATTCCAATTTTCAAAATGGATTTTTTATTCACCATTGCCCTAAATATTTCCACTTCGATATTCGAATGTTTCGTGGAGGCGGATTCTTTTGACAAACATCCTCTTATACGCTCGTCGATAAATTTGAAAATATAATGATTATTTTAAACAATTCGAATGAAATATTTTACGTAAAAATCTGTATCAGCTTCGTTCAATAAATATTATCGATTATGGAAATAAGTGAGATGCTTTATCGAGGATTGATCCGGGAAATTCATATTTCCGGGCCACGCGGTACTGAACAACTATACATTTCGTTTTGAAATTGCTATCGATTTTTCATGCAATTAATCCTTGGAACTTTACGGGTATAGAAAACCCAAAAAATTGCATCGTTTGCAAATGAAAACGTACTTGAATAAATAAAAGTTATCCGTTAAACGATTATCACAATATTAGTGTGATTGGAATCGCTAAATATATCATGAAAGTTTTATAGTATCGCAAAATTTAATGAACGAACCAGGAATACAAATCGTACAAGAAGAACGAGTATAGACCGCTATAGGAGTATCAAACCTTCGAAGCCATCGGAAGCCTTTGACCTGGATTTTTCAAATGAGATCACCAGAATAGCTCCGGTCTCGTGTCAGGAGTCCGTTGCCCATCGGTCACTTTCTGCGTTGGGCAGGAGACAGTTACATTTATGAAAAGAGAGTGACCCATCCTTTTTTTTCTACCTGGAATACGAACACAAGAGGTTTCGTATGCCACGTGATTCAAAGACCAGATTTTGGATATCAAAGTATTATGCCAGAACCCTACGAAGCATCCTGATCCAGTTTTAGAAAAATGGTCGCAGTGCAGGTGACGTTGGGTGGTACAGACTCGTGCAGAATTTGGGGAGAAGTTGGTTCGAAAAAGTGGATGACGATTAGTATCAAATACTGGTAATCGACAAAAACTTGGTCCATGGTAACCACGAAATGGTCCTTTCGCTTTGGATGACAAAAAACAGCAGGATCCTGAATGAATTGGAAACGAACTCAAGTCTGCAATCAAAACCGTTCGTCACGCAGAATTTGTAGCAATTTTCAAACTGAGCCTGGTCCGAATCGACTAGTCAGGGAATTCTACGAAGAACTCACTATTCTGGATCAGCCTGTACGTCAAACTGATGCTTCGAGTGGTTTCTGTCCAAGGTCCTGTTTGATACAAGATCGTTGAAAAGTATATGGTCACGGTGCAGAAGCTGCAGATAGTAAAAAGGGTGCTACGTGTAAGGGACGTTGGTATGTTCTATTATTTTGGTTGCGAAGGGTTCATCCAGCAGATTCTTTACCGTATACCTGGACTCTTGGATGAAAGAGGAATAAGAGCAGGACAGGAACGATAATTCAGTAAAGCAATTCCGTGGCCGACATTGCTAAGCCAGCCATTCGTGGCGAAACGGCGCGTGCCCAACGAATGACCAATGTCCATCTTTTACCAAGACGACGAATCCTCGAAAGGATCCAAAAGGGGAAAAGGATGGAGGCCTTTGGCAAAGGGCGCGATCCTACCGACCAGTAACTGAGTAGGGGTGAATGAATGAAAGTTTGACAGAGAGAGAGAGCCGGAAGGGTCAGCGAATGACCCTGGGCGTGCGGCCCAGCCCCGAGCCCTTTGGTGGTCAAAACAGGCGGAAACATGGCCTGACCCTCGTTTATCAAATTCACCGAGTAAAAAATTTTACGCTCGTGTCCCATGTGCCCTTACTATTTCTACTATCTTCTGATTCAGTATCCTCTGGTGGATTCATCATTCGTGGTACCCACATGGAATAACGACCTCGACCCTCGACCTTTTCCAGGGGGCTCATCCAACATGGGGACACACGTGCACCGTTCATCGTGTCCGATTAAAAGCAAATTCGTAAGAAATAACCCTCCGCTAGTTTTCAAGCCCACCGAAATAATGTTTTAAATAGTAGTTTCACATCCTGTATACGACCTGCGTTCCCAGAATCCGAATATCAGTAGTTTCTTCATTTTAAACAAGAAACCTACGATCGACCGAATCAACTTTTAGGGTCATTAGCTACTAAACAGTGACCCGAGTGGCCCCAACTATGGAAGAAGTTCAGCAAGTGGTAAACTTTTCTGAATTCGTGTACATTTGACGCCAAGAAAATGAAGACATGATGGTACGATCCGAAAAAGTGTGCGGATGTCTGGTGTTAGTGTGTGTAGGATCGTTAGTTCTTTTTTTTTTACCGTCTTCCTGTTCACGTGTGCACAACGGGAAAAGCCTCAGGATTATATAATCCGTTGTGCACGGATGCTGGCTGGCTTGGAGGTCGTTTCGTGGGACGCTGTTAGCCCGGCCAAGGGAAGTACATGCTCGTGGCTATGTACATGCAGCATGGTATACGTAAAAACACATACGTAGATATTGCTGTACATCAACTGTGCACAAGTAAAAGGGCTTGGAGAAGGCAACTCAATGTATCAAACGGTAGTGGGTTAGGTCTTTATGCCTGTTGGCTGTCGATATGTGTGTACATGTATGTGGAACGCTCGTTACAGAGCTTCCACTCTGCAGATTCAATATTCTAACCAAAATCCCCGGGGCTAGAGGCTGAAGCAAAACTTTGTCGGCTAGGAGCCTTCTATCCCTCTTTCTCTCTCCTTCCTTCCTTCCCTTCCTCCCTCTATCTCTCTCTCCATTTCTCATACTCCCCCGCTCACTCTGTATATGCTTGCTCGACGTTTCGCTCGAAGCTTCTGTGGTTGCACACACGAGGTTGCTACACCGAGTGGGCGGCGGGGGTTAAACGTAGCCCCCTTCCTCCATAAGGGTACAAAGTACGACGACGCAAGCTCCAAGCCCATCCGCATCCAGGGGTCTAAAATTTCACCGTCGTCGGTGGTAAACTCGTGCAGTCCACAAGGGGAAAAGGGCTGGAGCATGATTTCTACACACGAGAAGTTACTTGACGGACTTGCCGAGCGTACAGTTAATCCCAAAAATCACAATCTTGGATTTCATACGAGCTTTCCAAGAAATAAGAAAATGTCGGTGATCGAATGGAAGCCACAAGGTGATTGGCTGCTTTCGAATCGATCGGTTTACCATCAATGCCTTTCGTGGCATCCTCTCTTCCAAGGATTGTTTATCGAATGTTCATATACAAAGAGGTTTACTAGCTAGAGCGAAAAGTTATTTGAAGAAAATTATGGTTTCATCGGAGCTGAGAGGTTAGACATATTTTTCCTGGATCGACTGTACCACGACGACGTCGAGGAAGGCGTGTACACCGGAACGTTGCACACAGAAGGAAAGGCCCCGGGCTATGGCTTCCCATCTTATCCTCTCTTCTCAAGATATATAACTATGTACGGTTCATTCTCAGTCAAATCATTGCAGCTCATAAAGCAATTGTATTTTGCTGGATAGTTCAATAATTTTCAAATAAAATGTTAATTTACTTCATTCTTCCAAGTTCAAAATTTCTTTCGTATTCGAAAATCACGATCTATCGTCAAGAATTTTACAGCCACATCGGAATTCCCTGAATAAAAAATCGTCAAAATGTTTCATCAAATGCTGGTCTGCCAAAAGTCCCAAATACGAATGCACAAGAGTCGCTCTTGATTCAGTCATTCGTATTCGGAAGTTATCAGGAGCAAAAAAAGATTTCTGTGAAATAACCATAAGCAGAAAATAGTAACAGTTTTTTTTTTTTAACCAATCGTGACGATTGGGAAACTGTAAGAATCATCATTGGATTCCGAATTATTCTTGATGCTCCAAGGATTTTAGTAATCGAGATAACTCCAAGTTTCTTTGTTCAGCCTACACTTGAACAATTAAAGCTTATTAACCCAACGTAGCTACAACGTTTGCCACATTCGACCCAGCAGAAAAGTGGCTGCTCAGCCACTTTTTGTCTCATTACGATCCAACACTCAATCGTGACTCATTGATTCAACATAGAATGCCTCACATATTATACGATCTCTATTCGTTAACTCACTCCACATTTTCGTGGTGTATGTGCTGTCGCTATGTTACACGATATGGATACTGCGAATGCACTCCCATAAAGAGCGGAGAGCCCATCACCATCTTCTTGTTGGGTACAAGGATGAGCTACAAGCTGGAAATTCCGAGAGTTTTTACCTCGACTAACGTCTATCTGTACTTCCTGCGTTCACGCTGCTTTCGAAGTCGAATACGAGAGCGATGTTACCGAATTTCAAAGATATTCTAGTACTTGCGGGATGATTTCGATCGGGTGCAATGAAAAATATATTTATTCTGACTAAAATGGGGAAAGAAGACTTAATTCTTATGAAATTGACAGAAATCGGAAACTCGAAAAGCCAATAAGAAGAAAACAATTGGCAAATTACTGCTGATTTTATTTCTTCCATGCAGTATGTAAAAAATTACGAGTCGGATGCTCAAAAAATCGTTACCACTTTCAACGAACTTATTGCAGCAACTGCCCAAGTTCCAAGAAAAAAAAATAGGTTCGCGTATTAGAAAGAGAACAAAGTTTCGCTGAGAATGTGATGTTTAACGCGTCTCTAATGAGGCGCTCGTTGATCCTCGAAAGGTTTTTTATTCGTTGGCCAAATACAGCATAGAACGAGGTCAGGTTTCAGGTAACCGAAAGTTTTTTTTTTTTTTTTTTTTTCTAATACGAGTCTAGGCTTGCGTTTTTCAGACCCTATTTTTTCGCGAATGCATTTTCGTTACCTGAGGACTTTGTGATGATTGTTGTAGGAACGCTCTCGGCGTTACGGGCTGGAAGGCCTCAGCGAAAAAAGTCTCGACGAATGATAGTGTTCGCGCAAATGTAAATGGAAGAGAGTGAGTGCGAGAGCGAACGAGAGATAGAGAGAGAGATTGAAATTCAAATGAGACCACGAGGTTATTCTAATTTCGCGGGTTGGAACCCTTTTTTTCAAGGGAGGGGGAAAACGTGGAGAAGGGCCCACGCAGCTGCTGCGAAAGGGCCCAAATTATAGACCCAACGTTTAGGCTTTTTTCTTTCCAGGCTTACATCCCTTATGCTTGATGTATCGGCTCTCTCCGTCATCGGCGATGATTCACAAAATGGCGAACGACCGAAAGGAATAAAAATGAAAGGAAATGATGAAAAAAAAAAAAAAAAAGTATATTCAAAATTCACATTAAAGCCCAGGCTCTAAGCCCTGCAGTTGAAATATAAAAGAAAAATGCTCCTCTCGTGATCAGCACGCGTTCGATTTTGCATACAGGAAAATATGGGCTTACAGCTACTCCGAGCCCGACGATATATATACAAAAGAGAAAGAACAAGAAAAAGAAAAAAACTTCATCCCTTGGTAGAGCCTCGAAAACGATTATTTTTCTTTTCTCCAAGCCTACACTCATCCCCTATGCATTATTGCCCGGCTCAACTGTAACCGAACATACTTACGCTGCATGCATGTAAATATGTAGATTTATCTCGTGCGTATAGCCGTGAAATGTACGATATTCAAGGGCCACATCCACCCTTATCGAGACATTTCTTCTTGTTCGCTTCGCGGATTTTTCCAACAGTCTTTTCCTCACCCCCCTCCCCCCTCTCCCTCCCTTCCTCCTCATTCCTTCACGTATTTGTGCTGAATATACCGGAAGTATTTGCGCCTTCCGGTATTCGTCAGATATCGAGAAAACTTTTGTATGCATCATCTCGGCAAAAGAGAATCGAGCGAAGATTGCTGAGATTCAAATATTAGGTTATATTGCTCTCGCGGGGGAAGGTAGGGGGGTGGAATAAGCGATGGAATTTTACATCAGCAACTTTTTTTTTATTTTATCTCTTCTCTGACTCTGTAGCGTTTCGTTCCAGTCTCAAGAGTCAGAAGAAACAATTTTCCATTACAAAATTCGTAGAAATTAATTTTTTTATCGCCTAACGAATCGTTGAGCAAAATCAATAGTTTACTGAACAAAACCACATTCGTTTTTCAACCCTATGTTCGTCTGTTTCGATACAAAATCAAGGGAAGGGCCATTTTCATTTTTCATAACTCAATTCGCCTTGCTCGTACACCTAATTTGGCAAATGTGCGTTAAAGAAAATTGCAAATGCTCAACATTTGTGTTGAGGAATCAGAAAGATGGCCGAATTTCGTTTTTTTTTTTTTTTTTCTATCCTGATTGAGACAATTCAGGTTCTCTTAATTCTCAATGGGAGTGAGTCGAGTATATTTTCCGAAAAATCATGAATTTTATCAAAACATATTTCTCTTACCGCTACCAGCACAATTGTTGTCAGAACTTGAACCCTTTGCCACTGCATGGTGGATTTAGATCGTACGAAAGTTGAAGTCTTGAAGAAAAACATTGAGGTTACGCGGTAGCGTAAGACCTTGAAAAACCTTGAAGAATGACAAGTTGACGTGAAGAAGAAGAAGAAGAATAGGGGGAAGACGTGAAAATAAGATGAGAAATAAGATGAAAAGAAGAGGAAGAAGAAGAAGAAGAAGAAAGGAAAATGAAAACGGTCTCTCGAGCATTTGGCCCGTGTTCCCTTTTGCGGTTTTGCATAATCAAATCCTCCGACAACGCACCAGAATGCCGAGGGTATATATAAGTAAACAGTATATAACATTGGTTTTATGCGCGTGAGATGTATATTATATAGTCAACTATATATAACGAGCAGTGGGATCCAAAACACACGAAACCTTCGAAAAATTCAGTTTAACGTTTCCTATGGTATGCTCTTTCGTGGTTTGGCAGGTTTCTCTTGTATATACATACGAATGTATATTCACATATATATATATATGAGCAAGAGGATAGTAAACTCGCCCTTTCCGACGAAAGTAAATTCCACGAATAACTGGAAACACCCCGGCAAAGCTTTCTCGATCTCCCTGCGTTACAGCTTTCCATCTCGTCCTTTTCCTTACACTTTGGATAGCTCACCATCCCCGGTATATTTCACCCTCGCGAATTCTCGGGGGGTTTAGTTTCTGGCACCTTGACACGAAAGACCACCGTACAAAATGGACGTTCTAAAATGTTTAGCGAAGAGGCAAATTCTTCGCTTGATATATGACGCTGGCAACGAGAGAATTCATTTTGTATTCATTTTTAAATGTATTTATATGAGAAAAAAAAAACTATGAGCATCGAATAATTATTTTTTGTAAAAATGGGATTCGATGAAATTTTTTTTCTATTGTGAGAAAAAATGAGTTTTCGTCAACGAATCGATCTTCGAGTTGGTTCTGGAAAAAAACAAAAATTCTCTTTCATAAGAACTGACAATTTGTGATTGACTTTATGAAGCAGAAGAATATTGTTGAAAAAAAAAGTAGATTCCTGGAGTAATAAAAACCGAATGATTTTGCCACAAAAACACAAATGCGTCTTGAATATAGCCAATGAAAATATTCGGTTCGATAGTGAAACCCAGCTCGAATACAGCAAACAAGTATAACAATGGAGCAAGGTGTCACGAGCAGATATCGAAGGATGATTCGACGTGAATTAGAATATTGGTGAGCTAGGCGACCCTCGGTAGTATCGAGGAGGCTTTATTTTTCTTGGAAAGATCGCGCATTTATCTTGCTTCGAGAATAAAAAAGTGAGAGGGTAGGAAAGGGGGGAATGATGGGCGAGGGGCTGGAATGACAAAGCTCGTGAGCTTTCTCACAAGAATAAATATATATATATGTACATATATATACAGGCATAAAAGAGAGCGAGAGAGAAATTGTAGATCACCAGAAATATCTTTCTCCAAGGGATTCTTATACGTCACGGTATATATACGTCGTAGGAGGTGGTGGAGGGAATGGTTGGACGGTTTGGTGTTATCGCGAGAGCGAAAATTTTCGAGGGTAGTTCGAGGGGGGGCCTATCGCGTGAACGGGCATATCGTGTGTGCCCAAAGGGCCGATCCCATACAGGATACAGGTACTTACTGTATATATCTCATGCACATTTTCGTTATATATACATTTATACACACATATGCACACGTGCAAAGATCCATATAGAGAGAGGGAGAGATGTGGAGAAGAAAACTAAAACGAGCAAAGATACTGTATAAGGGATGAGAAGGAAGCGAGAGAAAGCAGCCCCGAGGGCGAGAAGTCCCGAAGGGCGAGGGAGGTAGGACGAAGGGGTGTAAAATCGCACTAGACCCTCGTCAAAATGGACGCTAAGCCCGTATAACTCTAACGGGATTTTCGATCGTGGGCGGACGTGTGCGAGGGATGAAATGGAATGGGGGGGTTGGGGGCTGGCTGGCACGATGGCTCTTGGCTCTACCCTCGCGTTGGTGTAAGGGTAGATATTAAGTGTAGACATTTGTATAGATATATATAAATACTGTGTGTGTGTGTGTGTGTGTGTATGGTGTTTGTGTGAGTTTGTATAAGTGCGCGAACCTTATATAGGTACGTGCGATGGTTGGATGGGCTAGTATACCTCAAGATGGCGGCCATAAGGGATGGTTGAGGGCGCACGAGGGTTCTCAGAGAGGCAATATATCAGAAAGAGAGACAGCGAAAGAGAGAGAGAGAGAGAAAGAAAGAGTGAGATAACCCTCGTAGGAGCAAAAGCTTTGCTCTATGCGGGTGAGTAAAATAGAAAGAGAGAGGGAGAGAAAACGAGCTTTTTCACCCTCACGATATTTCGTAGAAGGCCTCTCGCCGTTGGCCGTTATACCAACCCCCATAACACTCCGCTATCTCGACTCTCAGCTCTTTCTCTCTCTCTCTCGCCTTGCGCAATTTTTCCACTTTTCCTTTCTTTTCTTCGACTTCTATCTCCCTTATTTCTCGTCTTCGACAGTTTTTCAAGCCCCTACAATCCCCCGCCGTGCGCTCCGCCATCGCTACAAGATGGAGAGTCCGTTTGCATCCTTTTTTTTTCCCCAGCTTCTCCAAGAGTCTACTAAAGCGGTATAAAGCGACAGGGATCCTCGCAAAACTCTCAATCGTACTCTCCCAAATCGCATTTTTCAAAGAAGGGTGAATACACCCAATCGGACTCTCGATTCGAACAAAAAATGAGAAAACCTTTGACAGTCTCCTTCGAAAAGTTCGCCCTTGGATTCCTCCCATCAAGGACGAATGACAACGTCTTCCTGTTTCACCCTCATCGCTTTCCTATACTCGAGATATCCTCCGGATACGTTTGTATTTTTATTTTCGGTTGGATAAACGCTTCGAAGTTTGCTCGTTCGTTGAATTTTTATTATCGCTCGGGGAGCAAGCTATATGCGCTTAAGTATACAGCATCCCGTTCTTTTGCGGCTTTCCTAATTTTCAGTATGAAAACCGCGGTAGAAAAAATGTCAGGATGAAAAGGGGATTGAGAAGAAAAAAATATCACGTGGGACAGCGAAACATTTTAATTCTAGAAAAGCTCAAAAATCTTGACTAGCAAAGAAAAATTTTCTGTTTTGAGGCTTTTGTCACGATTAGGAGGCAAAAAAAAACATGGCAAGTACAGCAGAAAGAGAAGCAAAAATATTGTTCATGCTCGATGCTTCTGAAGAATCGTCTTCACGACGAAATTAGTGGCTTAATTATAACCAGGACAAACGATTTCTCAACAATCCAGAACAATTTTGTTCGGCTAAAAGACAATCGTCAGGTAAAATGAGAAGGATTGGAACAAGTAAAAACTGTGTGCTTGTAAAAAAAATTAGGCATTCAGAAAACTGAGGAAAAAAAAAGAATTTGAAAGTCGAAGTCGTTGCTGCTGACTGACGTCAGTCGAAAGTTCGAATTTCATTTTGCGCTGTTTTTCCGGGTCCTTGGGACATTTTTTTCGGAGGTCGCAATTTTTTGTTTTGTCGTTGAAGACCACAATGGGGTACGTATGCGAAAAAAAAATACACAGTTCGGTAGGCATGCATTTAAACGTAGAGAGTAAATCGGTACGAGCGTTTATACGGGACAGAAGGATCGAGTGAGGTCCCAAAAAAAAAGCAACGGTAAAAAACGGAATTAGAAAGAAAAAAAAAAAAGACAGCGCCGTTTTTATATTTCGGTAGTCGTCGAGGAAGAGAACAAAAATGAAAAGAGAAAAAGAGAATCCCGCGCAGGCTGCGATTTAACTGAGCATGTGTCTAAATAGAAGAGAGAGAGAGAGAGAGAGAAAAGAAAAAAGACAGAAGGAGCGAGCGCGATGGAGTCGTGAGGGAAAAAAAAATTACTGAAGGAAAAAAATCTCCGAGGCGTAAAAGAAAGAGCGTTTTTTGCATGTGCGTTGTATATGAGGTTTTTCGCGACGTTCACCGCGCTCGTTTTACTCTTTACGTTTTTCCCTCGACCAACCCCGGCCCCGTACTTTCATCCAGCGTCGCGATGAGACGAGCATCGGAGAAGCGAAACCGAGAATGCGAGGAAAAAAAAACCAAAGTGAAACGAAAAAAAAAAAAAAAAAAGAAAAAAAAAGAAGTAGAGAAAACGCCAGAGAAGGAGGAGGAGCAGAAGGGAAGAGAGAAAGACTCAAGTCGGGCACAGGATCGAATGAAAAGCTTGGCTCTCTCGCGAAGAGCAAACATCGAGCGTGTAATTCGCTCTTTAAAGAACACTTGTACGATAATTAAGCCCCCGACGTGAGCTAGATCTGTATGCTAAGGGGTAGAAAATGAGAGGGATGGAAAGAAGCAGAAAGAGAGTAAAAGAGAAAGAGAAAAAGAGAGCTTTCTCTCTCTCCCTCTCTCTCTCTCTCTCTCTCTATTTCTCTTTTACACACAAACACAAATACAGACGCGTACTCGCGAAAGAGAAAAAAAAAGGGGTGGATAACTGTGCGAGGATGTATATACGTAGCAAGGGGGTTGTTTTCTGCAAAACAACCACGATAAACCATCCACGTGTATTTATACACAACGGCAGACACACACGCATGTGCTTATAAATGTATACATATATTGGGTTTGAGGCCAGAAAAAAAAAAAAAGCAGACGAAACCCGAGTGAGTAACTGAAAAAAAAGGAGACGAGGGGGTGGCGGTAAAAGGGGTGGACGAGTTGGGGACGACTCACTCTGAAAAGATTCTTTTCCGCTTATTTTTTCTTCGTTTTTTCTTCTTTTTTTCGTAAACCAGGCTGGGCATGGAAAAGACACGTGATGGGTATATGTATGTGCGGTTTTAATTAGCACCGGGGGTGCATTTTCACCCCCGTTTCTGACGACCTACCCGTTTTTTCGTCCAACCACGTAATGCGGAGACATAAAAAGAGCGAGAGAGATAAAAAGATGGTGAACGACTGAAGAATCTCGCTAGAGAGCTTACAATTTACCTACCCCCTGTGTGCTTTACCACCCCCCCCCCTCCCCCTTCCCGTTTCATACACTCCTCTCTTTTCCTACCCCGTTTAGATATATATATGCGAAATTTCAACGGTCTTCACTCTTTTCGTACTTTTTACGCGCTTGCCCATCACCTCCTTTTACTGCGGTCTGGTCATCAGCGTTAAATTTATCAGAATCTTACAGAAGTCATTCTTCACTTGCTTTCCATGGAATAATTGGTATTAGACCTTGGAAAAATGAGGGATGAATTCTCGTTTCGTACTGTAACGGTTTCTCAAACGTTTTATCGGAGCAGACAAATTGGAATGGAACAAATTGCAGATGAAAATATTCACTCTTTTTTTCTTTCGGTGCTGGCTCTTTCTTCAATTCGTAACAGTCTTTATTTTTCGTTTGACAGAATCATCCGTGGAACAGTCTAAATTCGGGGATAACGAGCAACAATTTTTTGTCGCCATTTTTGTACAGTCCTCGCGCGTTGGAGGAACGATAAGACAAATATACACAAAGAGATTGAGTGAATTTCTTTTTGAAAACGAGACATCGATCGAAGCTTTGGAAAATCAGCTTTCAAAATAATAATCAATAGAATTCAACGGAATACAACGTTTTCGGATCAATTGAAAAAGCGTCGATATATGACTGGGACTCGAATCTCTTTCGATCTGTATTTCCTGATTTTTATCTATCATTTCGAGTCTGTGAAACACGAGTTTAATGAAATATCTGTGCTTCACTGGTAAAATGAAGTTTTTTAATAAATGGATGACGAGCGTCGTCATAAGTGAGGGGGCGGGCTCTCGAAGGGGGATGAAAAAAACTATAGTCTGCAGCTAAATTCAATCAAGCTTAATTCCCATTGACTCCCACATTGAAATCATCCGTCGCCGGTGTGCTCTCGTGGACTCGGGGAAGCAAAAAACAAGATCCAGTGCTTACCCATACATTACGTCACAGAGTGAAGGGCCACCGTGTAAAAGGAGAGTCTCTGGTCGGTGATGGGGAAACGTGACAAAATGAGAGGGAGCCAGTGGGAACGCCGGAGAGGGTGGCGAAGGTAACGAAAGGAGATGAAAATGGGAGGGGGGAAAAAAAAAAGAGAGAAAAACGTACGCGCAGATCGGTATTATACGAAGCCAGTCGAAACATTGTTCGAGGTCACCAACGCGTTGCCAATTTTACGCTGATAAAAGCCACGAGAGGACTACCGACGCAAAAAAAAATTGTTCAACAAAAGCATCTCATCGTTTCTCTCTCTCTCTCTCTCTCTTTTTCTCTTCATATCAAAAGTATGCGAGACGACTATTCTTTCTGTTCTCCAACACCGCAAGAGTCGAAGCTCTTTTTTAGTCAAAAAAACATAGATATATAAACGCTCATAAGTCAACGGGCTTTTTTTTATACGTAGCACGTCGTCGAGTTAATTTTTTTATTAGCTCGAAAACCACTCGACACTCTGAAGTCAACGTCGTCGACTTCGTCGTCGTCGTACCTCGTGAGATCTCTCCCTCGTAAAAATGGATCGACCGCACCCTCATCTCTCTCTCTCTTTTTTTTTTTCTTTTTCTCTCTTCTTTCATTTACGTACATCTCGTTATATCTATACATACAAACCTTGTCGTTTTCTAAAGTTCCCTTTTTTTTTCTTCATTTTCTCCTTTGCCCCTTTACATTTTGCACTTTCTCGCACTTATTTCTCTCGTTTCTCGACTCAAACGCTCCTGCTGGGCTCTTTCCAATTTTCCTCAAACCTTACGCTATGGTAATCCTCGTACGCTCGACCAAGTAGAAGTATTTATTTATTTTTTTTCTCCACCTTCGTCCCAATAAAATTTCACGAATTTATACAAATTCGAAAAATATATTTTTCATTATTATTAGCAAATTTCCTTAAATTTCGTGCCTCTCTATCGCTCGTGATTACGTAAATACCTTTTTCATTGTCGTATTAAAAATTCAGTAGGATTCAAGAATTTTGAAAATGATCGAAATTACGATTTTTCAAGAATTTTTTATCCCCAAAGAATCTTTTCAAAAATTTACAACCAATTTCAACGACCTAAAAGATGGAAAAATAAAAACAAAAACGTCGTTCGATGATCTCGTGTTACGAGAAGAGCCAATTTTGTATTTTATCGAAATTCAAATTAAATTTGATAAAATATTCAAATTAAACGCGAGCAACGAGATAAAATCAGTTATTTCTCAACCGTAAAAATGAAATTATAAATTAAATATTGACGAGCATCGATAATAAATTCAAAGACTCGTTGAAGACAAAATATTTCTTGATCCTCTGTTGAGCACGACAATGAATTAGAATAGAACCGAACGTGTAGCGTTATAATAACAGAATGAACAGCCAAAAATCCAGCATCATTCGATTACTAAAAATATTCTTCAACGACTAATAAAATCTGAATGATTAACACGAGTGGAAGACGTTGACGATGTAATTTCTTTCGTCTGTTACAGATTCGAGCCATGAAAACTGGAGCAAAAGTAAGGATTCAACGAAAGACAAGGAAAGAAAGAAGCATGATAAAGCAGAGGGCACAAAACTAACTGTTGAATGAATATTCTATGTAAATTGGTGCTGAAATAAAATGAAACAACATTTGCAAAGAAGTAGGTTAAAGTGTAATGAAGACTAATTAAAATATCTCGGTGTCAGGGGTCCAATGATCGTTATCCTGGCTTAATCATGAACAAATGCGATACGGTGTGTATAACAAGAAAAAGAGAGTACTGAAACAATGTAGTTTCGAGAAGGAAGAGAAGGAAAAGGAAAGAAGAAAAAGAAGAAAAAAAATGGAGTTTAAAACTTTCGTGGAAGTAAGACGTTTATTTTCTCTTCACTTTTACTCTTTGGCTGTTTTACAGCAGTTTTTCTTCGTTGCTCACTCGTATAATAGGTGAGAAAGCACGATATGCAAGCAGGTGAAAGAGTCAAGAACTTAAGACCTTAAGCAGCCCCCGACCGTCAGATCAGGGGCTCGGGGGGTGCTTAGAAACTCTTAAAGGGTGCTAAACTCGTTTCTCGAGCAAGCACGCGCCATTCATTATAACGAGTAAGTCAACGGTATATCTATATCCATGACAACGTCTCTATAGACAAGAAATTGAATACGCGAGCGTGCATTGAGCTCTCTCCCCCTCTCTCTCTCTCTCTCTCTCCGACTCTTTTTTTTTTCCACGTGGCGCGTGGGCTAATATTCTTTCATCGTTCGAGTTTCGCTACTTGTGAACGAGACTGAAAATATTACGGTCACCTCGCTCGAGCCAACAAGATTTACCGGATATTCGAGAAAGCCTCAGGCTACAAGTTTCATTCGGTATACATTTCAAAATTTTTTTCAATCCACCTTTAAACGACCCAATATTTTCCTAACTACCGAGTCCTTATTGATTTCTAATCGGTCTTGTAAATTACTCATTTTTTCATTGAATTTACTACTTTTTTCTTGAATTCGTAAGTTACTTTTGACACGTCAAATGATAACGATTAATATCAGTAATTTGAGAAATTGATGAATAAAATTGATGTTATTGGAGATGTGAATATTTCTATATTAAAAAATTTTCTCTCGGACTACTGATCCATATTCTTTAATAAACAATGAAAAAAATCCTGTTTATAAAAAACCTGCTGCTTTCGTCTGAAACGAGGTTATGCGGATCGTGGAAATAAGAGAAAATCAATATTTTTTTTTTTCTTCAAATTTCATTAAACGATTTTCCAATCAGTTCTGAATTTCTGTTGAAGTAACTTTTCGTTAATCGTTGGTAAGCCATATAAGGACAAGGGTATAACCTCGTTAAGTGCTTCGATCGAAAATCTTTTTTCATTCAAATTTCGTTAGCCTAAATTCATTTTTTATTTATGAATTGAAAGACGATAAAAAAAAAATTAGTCCCCCTTGCAAAAAATTGTCTCGAACAACATTATTAGCTCGAAGTAATCGATCTTCGTTCGAAGATGGCAGAACATTTTTGAAATTTGGTCTGTAGACATTTGAGAAATTATTTTTCTATTTTTCTGTTTCTCTTTTCTCTTTTTTTTTTTGGGAAAAGAGGAGAGTCTCGTACAACGATGCTTCACGTGTGGCTATCGTGGTGAAAGATCTGTGACAAGAGAAAAAACAAAACAAAAGATTAATCGTTCGGGGTTCGAGGAAGCGAAAGATCAAGAAACTCATGGAGAGCATCGCCAAGTTTTTCCCAACCCCCGAGAAGAGCGCGTAGGCTGAGAGAACAAAAAGCGCCCTTGCGTTAATGTAAAAAGGATCATTGAGGCTATCGAAGTCTCAAAGTTTGCAAGAAAAAAAAAAACAAGAAGAGAAATAAAAGAGCAAGCAATCACGAAGACAAATAAATCATTTTTCATTTTCTACCCTTAGTATCATCCCCAACTATTTTGCATATATATCCGTAGGGTCACGTGTCAGTGTGCATTAAGATACACCGAAGACTTTGGATATTTTTTCTTTTATAAAATAATAAAAATACGAATACTCGAATGAGAGGTAAAAATGAGATTTACAAAGAGTCTCAAAAGCTTTGTAAAAAACTTATTGAAAAAGGAAAAAAAAAAAAAAAAAACAAAGCGATAAATACCGAAAAAGCAGTGTAATACAGATCTCGGTAATGAATTTCCCGATGATAATTCATTCGTAAAAGAAAACGGTGTGAAAACAGAAGCCGAGATTAAGCAAAAGCTTCGGGAGCAGCGTTGCCGAAAAAATGGTACATCAGCGCGGGAATGAGGTAATAAAAAAAAAAAAAAAAAAAGCATAATGCCGAGTGTCTCTAAGTAATTCATTGAAGCAATTACGACAAGAGGGAGTGAGACGTTTATTTAGGAGGGAACACACCCCTATTAGACAGTCCATAATTTTTTCTGCTCTCCTTGATTCAATCTCTGATCCCCTCTGCTTGGTGTAAACCGACTTTGCCTCGGCAGAGTTCCCCAACCCCCCCCCCCCCTCCTCCTCCCCCTTGTCACCCTCTGTCTTTCTGTTCGCGTGCGCGTCATTAAGTGCGCGTAAACTTTCGCCAATTAATCTCCCCGCTAATTATTAAGCCATACAGGATAGAGAAGAGAGAAGGAGGAAAAAGGGTGCGAGGATTGTTACGGGGGTGTGTGCGGTAACGTCGAAGAGAGAGAGAGAGCGAGTGAGTGAGAAAGAAACTGAGACGTGCGAGAGTCTGTAGAAAGGCTTTTCCAAGAAGAGTAACCCCTTATCCGAGCCAATGTATGGAGGAACTTAGTGCAGGAGAGCGAGAAAGAGCGAAGGGAGAAAAGCAGAGAGAGAGAGAGTGAAAGACTCTTCGTTCTTGCGGGATGTTCGCTCAGGGCTGGCCCGAGAACGCAGGCGACTAAATTGATTAGAATTAAAGGGTTGGGCGCATTTAAGGATTGCGTTCACGATGGAGAAACGAGAGAATGGAGAATACGTGTGTGAGCTGCTGATGCTGCTCGAGAGTACACATGCACATATGTGCATATAACTATATATATCCGTATATCCATTTACATGAACACGCAAACATACATATATATATATATATATATGAATAAATAGACATATATAGAAAGTACAAGGTGCGAGAGAAGCTCTGCGGTGACCACAGCCTCGACGCTGATTGGTGGAGTCAAGTTTGTGGCAAGATGGCTGCTCTCGACGCTTTGCAAAAGGGGCTGCTGCGTCGAGGGCGTCAGGTATATATTTTATATATGTGTATATATATATATATGCTGACGTATGTATACATATGTACGTAAAACGTCTCTCAGTCTTGTACTCTTGTTCGCAAGCAGAGAATGGAAGCGCTTGCGACAGAGGGAGTAAGCGTAAGGCAAATGTAGGGCTTCATCTTTCGTTCTTCGTCCAACGTCCTGATCCAACACTCTCCAAGATGCCTTCACCCTTCCTCTCTCTCTACTCTCCCGAATGGATACATGTCCGTGTGTACCTCGAACCTTCTGCTCTACCTACCCCTTTTGCCCTTTTCCCACCTTAGTACCAGCTTTCCGAACTTCCACGAAGTGTACCATCCTTGAAACAATGCCCTGTCGTTGCACATCAACCCAAGCGAAACCAGCCCCTTTCTCATCCACCTTGGAACATCAACCCTTCAACTGGCAATCAACGGAATAAAACTGGAAAAGATGAAACGCGTTATGATTAGGAAACTTTTATTATAGAAATGAAAAAAAAAGCTTTGAACCTTTTTTCCACTCGTTTCTTTACCGTGTCATCTGATCTCTAACATCAGAATTGCAGATCGTACAAAGAGTACGATATAAAAAGTACGAATTTATCGGGAAAATGATGAAAAAAAAAAGAAATGGATTTGCATCAGACCGGAAACACTTATTTGGGGCAGCTTGACACAACACACAAGTGAGACTCTCTTCTTGACTTTTATCTAAGCTCGAACGAGCAAAAGTATCGTGGTACAATCGTCAACAACATATGCTCTAAGCGAAGAACGTCTAGAAGAAATGGACCAAGAAATAACGAAGTGGTGACGTCCTGATCAATCAGCTGTGAGAAACACCATCGCCCACGATCAAATTCTAGTATTTTAATCCGGACTTGAATTTCGATGGAATGTACAGACTACTGATGTATGATTAGTCGAGTGACTTCATTCCGGAGGAATAAAAGAGTCCTGCGATAAATGGAATCTCGTTTCAAGTGGAATTGGTCTCTAGACGAGTTGGCTCTTCTTCAGGGCTATTCCAACGAGAGCATCGAACGTTTCACATACTCTCGTATCACTCCCAGCTCAATTTCGTAATTTAGTGCACGACGTAATTTCGTTTAATCCCTTTATATTTAAAGTCGCTCAACAAATTTCTCCCTCTTATTCCCTAAAATCGTCTCTCCGTTTTTCCTCTTGTTTCATCACATCCTACTAAAGCTTTTCTCCCTTTGGAATCTCTGGCGTGCATCGAAGATCTTTATGCGAACCCGGTATAACCAAATACTTTTGAGCAAGATGCAAGTTCTTGTTGCCTATATACAAGCCAGGCGAATACATATACGAGGTGAAAAAGATGTTGGTGTCAGATGAAACAGCACGACAGCCCAACGCAGCCTCGAGGTATGAAATAGCTCACATACAAAGCATCCCTCATCCCACAAGACTTCTTCTCTCATCCAAAGAGTTCCAGGGCTTCTTCTCTCTCAAAGAGAATGTGATAATACGAAGAACTTCACCTAATGAGTTAATAGCAGGTACCTCACTGTATTTTCCTCCCTTTCTGTCATCCTCTTTCGCCTCCTCAAGAGCAAGTTCCTTTCACCAGGACTTTTGCTGGATAAGTACAGGTGCCGAGTTGCCCAGAATACATTACTCGCCAGGTCGATGTATGACTGTATACGAGAAACACTGTTAGCCTGCTGCTGGATGGTTGACATTTGACCTTAAGCTTTTATCGATATCGTTCGCAATTCGTAATTGTATCTGCTTCAAGATCCACGTTGAATCGAGAAATTATTTTTCCCACCGAATGGAGGAGAGCCTTGCTAAGTAATTCCAAATTCTAACTCCCTTCGGGCAGTTATTACAGAACGTGAAATTTGTACGAAAAATCGACTTTTCCATCGTTTCGATTTAGACGTTTTAATTAGCTCGGTAACGATTCGACGACTTTGAAAACATTCCTGAAACAACAGAGAATCGGATTACAAACAGTCTTTTTTCACTTGATTCGTAAAACAAATTGATTTATAGTCTCGAAGAATAAATATTTGTTCGGAAATGGAGGGTTGAGAAGAGTAAAAGAAGATGCAAAAAAAGGATTTGATCAGCGAGAATTCAAAATCGCATATTTTTTAGTGAACGAAAGTTTTATCTCGGGATATAAACATTCCAAGAAAATATAGTAATGCCAAATCGTGTTTAATCTAACGGATTTTATATTTTTCGTTGTATTTTCTAAAAGCAATATTGAGTTAAAGTTTAACGAGTGTAGTTTAATCCGTTATACGAAAGTGAGAAGTAAAAGTGCAAGAAATTATTTTATTTTTCATGATAAAGCACGCTTTCTCGACCGATTCTCCGAGTTAGGACGAGAGTACGAGAGAGGGTGCGAGAGGCTGCTTTCGTTCGAGGGGTTGGAGAAGGAAAAAGTATGGAAAAGTGAAAGAGAAGAAACGAGAGACGAATATGAAGATGAGAAACGACGAGATGAGGTGTCCTGAGAACAACAGCCGTGAAGATGCGGAGTGAATGAAAAAAGAAAAAAAAAGAGAGATAGAGAGAGAGAGAGAAAGAAGGGAAAAACGATCGTGTCTCCCGCTCCACTCGCGCACCGTATCTCCCAGTAAGTAAACAGAGCGGCTTATGAATTTTAAGCAGCCGAAAGCGGGCCGCGGGAAAAACGTTTTTCCTTTGAGACCAATGTTTTGGCTACATAAACCACAACGTCATTTTTTTTTTATTTTTTTTTTTTTTCTTCATCGAAAAGGGGGCGCAAAGTGCTGGAGGCTGATAAAGATTGCCAAGATGGAGCTTATCCTGATGACGCAAAATTTTTCGATCGGATTTATACCGTTATTTTTTCGTTTTTTTTTTTTTCTTCTACTTTACGCACACGCACGCACTGTATGAATAAAGAGATAACGAATGAATACAAAATAATGGAAAATATCAAGTAGAAAAATCGAAAAAATCAATAAAATTTCATTGGATTAATGAAACCAACGTAAAACCACGTTAAAAATGAGATTTTTCGAAGCACGAAAAGCAAAAAAAGTAGGAATAAAAGATTTTAGTGAAGACGATATTAGTTTTCGGCAAAACCGTTGTAATTTTTCTCCCAATATTTAATCAGGGATCATCAATTACGAGGTTTGCTTCGAAATAAGTTTAAAAAGATGCAATCGATACGAATTTTTATTATAAAACATTCTAAGCTCGATGACATCACCGAAGAAAATAACGAATATATAAATGTTATTGTTGATAAATAACGATTAACAATGTTATATCGTAAATTTCGATCGTTCGTGTCGATGTCACGAAATTAAAATATTCCACAGTAACGTATCGACGATTACACATAGTAAAATTGAGCTTGACATCCATGCAGGATTACAATATTTCACCAATGTTTTATTTTTATCCTGAGCGAAATAGCGATTTGATTGAGATTTAGTTTTTCACTCGTTCCTTGCATGATGTAGATCTTTCCCCAGTTAAATAAGGATTTGAGCTCTGAAACCTGTAAAAAAAACGAGAATGTGAATTCCTGAAATCGATTGATGGAAGTGACGATAAAAATTCTGACACACTCTGGCGCCGCATGAATTTTTCTCTAAATGTTCTGTAAATGAAGAAAAGTCTCAAGAAAACTTGGGCCCAGATTTAACGTTCGTAACTGCGTCGTTGAAAAAAAAAAAAAAAACAGCAATGAATAAAACCGTCTAAAAAGGCTGGAACACCGGACAAGAAAAGTCTCATCAAAGCTGTCATCGATAAAGACTCATAAATAAGATTCGTGACTAAAAAGCTGCGAAAAAGTAAAAGAAGAAGAAGAAAAATCATAAAAATAGGCTGTACCGATACAGGTTCAGGACAGGGATAGTTTCGATATTGATTTCCTAGGTTTAAGCATTATAGATAGTAGGATGAGGGACTGAGGGTAAAGAGGAGAAGGAGAGGAGGGCTATCTAAGCATTCTAATGGGTCGAATAGAGGACCAGGGGATTCTGCGCGTTGGAAGGCACACGTGTCTCTAATGATTTTAGTATACCAGCAGGAGGATACTCTAGACATAATGGGTGCTGTACAGCTTTATATTATATACACATAAACACACACGTATTATATATATGGCTTGGGTACAAAATACATGCGAAGATTTATACATATGTATAAATGGATGTTAGATAAGGGGTTTATACGAGGGATAGCGCCTTCGAAACTCTGCAAAGGGTATGAGGATTGGAGAGAAAGCATCAAGCTTTTCCCTCCCCCTCAAATTCTCCTCTCTCCCTCTTCAGAGGACATGAGAGAGAGAGAGAGAGAAAGAGAGAGTCCTCTGAAGAGGACATGAGAAGAGGAGAGTGAGGGAGGAGGGATGGGGGAGGGTTTTGGTGGTGTAATATGTCGAGAGGATGACGTATATAACGATGCTCCGAACTCGGTTCTAAACGTGTGGAATATAGAAGGGGTAAACGGGGCTTGCAGGTCTTGCGGGATTCTTAATGGTGAGCGAGAGAAATATATACATGTATATGTGAATATACATTTTCATTACCGTATACGTACACGGACGTAAATAGATGGGAGCGTGTGTGTCTGTGTGAGAGGTAACACTACGAGGCCATTAAATGCACGCACTATTCTCCAGTGCCTTTACGAATTTATATATATATATATATATATATATGTATAATACGTGGCAAAAGACGCGGCAGCAACTTGGCGTCAGGTAATTAAAAAGACATTTTTAAGACGCGTTTATGGCTTATCTCTTCTACATTATTTCAGCACTCTTGAAACATGTACTCGAATAATAAAGAAATTTTGTTCGCACGTAGAAATCGGAGATATCCAATTTTCGCATTGCAAACTCACCAAGTTACTTTTAAATCTTATTTTATCTGCTTTTTTTTTTTTAGGGAATAAAAAAGGAATTTATCTAGGAAATACGTAGTCTCTGTTTCGATTCTTAAGGGTCTCGGTACAAAAGATCGACGTAAGAGATTAATTCGAGAATGCTGCTGAAAGGCTCTAAATGAATTGGTTACCTCGTTGATCAGTTAGTAATAACGTGCGATTGACGATTCTTGTGCTATTCGATCATTATTCTTCTGTCCAGTGGCACATCCCTCTATGATCTTTCCCAACGAATGATGGATTCAGGAATCATCGAGGCTCTGGAATACGTGAAAAAAAAATTCATGAAATATCGAGGGTTACAGGATATTCGAGAATAATTGAAGGAACAAGAGATTATTTAGTGTTCTAATAGTATGAAAGGACGAAATTGAAAAATTTCTTAATATTCGCATATCAGTATCGTAACGTAAAGTAAAAATAGTTTTTACCAACCGAATAATCGATTCTTGAATAAAATTTGAAATCAATTTGATAATTCGTTCGAATAAAATTGAAAAGAGAATCATTAAATTTAAATAAAATTAGTTTTATCCAATGATTATTTTTATCAAAATTCGTAACAAACATCGAAAGAAACTTTTTGGATATAAATTTTCGAAATTACTCCCAATTTTTTTTCCTTTTTTACCTTTTTTTCCACAATTTCAAGTTCATTCTCACTCGTTCGTACATTTTTCTAATAGTATCAATAATTTTTTTTTTTTTTTCTAGCTACCGTTGACGACCTTCGAACGCCTTAGCATCAGGGAAACAGTTTCGGGGTTCCTTTGTACTGGGATTGGTGGACTTTGGCCACGCCCTATAAACAAGGGTCGCTCGATTTTGTTCGCCCGAGCACGAGTATAAACCCTTATGTGCCTTGCTACGAACCCGAGTACACTTATGTGCCCGAGTGATGTACATATTTACGAGCTCCGGTGAGATCCAACATATATATACCACACAAAATACATGTGTTCAGGGACGTATGTACGACTCTGGGCTTTCGAGACTTCCAAAATTAGCTCCTTATTCTTATCACTATTGTTTTGGCTTTGATAACACTAATATGTTTGAAGAATCATCAGCTAAACGTCAAATTCGATCATTCTGTTGCTCAATTTTATTTATTTTTTCTCTCTCAACATTCCTGTGGTTGTTCACATGATGAGTGTCGATAAAATGAACGAAAATTTCGAAGAAATAATATCGTACCTATTGAAAAATCATTTTGTTCAATTTTTTGACATTTGCCCCTAAAACTTTCGAAGAACTCTGGATATTGATCGATAAAAATACGAAAAATGTCGAAAAATTATTGTTTAAACGATTCATGTGTGATGAATAAATAAGGTCGCATCGAGTTTTCTTCGATTTTAGGCACCGAAACGTTCGATCGAACTGGAAATAACACTTTTTTTCAATAAAAACATTCCTGTCGATTTTACTGTGTATTTTTTGTTTATTTTATTTCCTAAACTTTGATTAGACTCTCGAAAGTATCAATAAAATTGACAATTATGGTGATTAATTTGTTGAAAACAACAAATATTATGTTAAGTGAATAATTTTCGCAAAAATTACGAAACATCGAAGCGAATGGCGTTTCGACATCGTCGATCTTCGTCACTGAAACGTTATTTCTAACGCCAAATCAGGAGACGATTTATTTACGATCTCATTTTCATCGAAAACACAAAAAGTTTTCGTTAATTTTTCGTTAATTTATGTGCTGTTCTGTTATGATGATCAAATGTGCTCGTCGACCAAGTAAATGCATAAAAATATAAAAATAAAACGGTAAAAAAAAGTTGCTCACCAAAATACGAATGTGTCGATTTCGCAGATTCCTTCAGAACGACATCGATCAAGTTGTTCAAGGTCACGTGAAAGTCAGTGTAGTACTAAGGCTGACGCTCATCGGGAGTACAAGGAAAAATCACATCACCGCTGAAACGTACGTTGATCGAATTTTAATTGGTAAAAAGTTCGGGAAAACTATTTTTGCTTACATCTCCCGGGTTATCGACGGACGAACACGAAGTTCGTCAATAAACAACGCAGCCGTTGGCGCTGCTGTTGCGATAAATATATCAAGTCTCGAAAGTCGATAGTCGAAGAGGCGGCCGACTTTTTAAAAATGTAGTTATGGGGCGCGCCGTGTCTGTGTCAATGGCGCTGTCGCGTCAGTGCTTCGAGCGCTTCAAAACAATCCTTGTGCTGAAGGGGATTGAAAATAATTGTGAGAATATTGACTGAAATGATCGAGGAACACGACGAACGAGAGGCAATATGCGATTCAGTGGTAATTTTCGTTAATTAGTCAATTGTTCAAAGGGTCAAAAACAGCCGTAAATAATGTTGCGATGTTCGAATTTTCGAATTGTTCATCATTCTAACCTCACTTTCAGAATTCGCTTGTGGAAGGTTGTCGCTTGCCGGTTAGAATGCACGGCACCGACGATTGGCGTAAGTACAAACGAATTCAATAACGAAACAGCATTTTTTGCCATTTTTAATCATTATTCATTCAATAATGCTCATTTTTTTGTGTTCGAAATGCGAAACAAACAAAATACGGGAACAGAGTGTGGAAGAAACAGTCGCGCGTGTAAACATTTTTTTGACACTGACGCGAGACGCTATTTACTTTGTTAATAAAATGTTCGCTCGTCTGATTTTTTTCACTCAACTATTTTTCATTATACAATGTTCATTTTTACACAATTATTTTATACGCACGTATTCCTCGAGACAAATTCTTTTTTCAAAGTACCAATAACTTACTCGTTTCAACAAATTTTGAGGTTATGTTTCGATAAACTACGAAATTTTCGAAACACCTTAAAAAACATTGACAAACAATTCCCATTGAAATATTATAATTGTCATCTTTTTTCTCAATTCATATAATATCGTTTTTCTTTTTTCAATTATTCATGTTTATTGATATTCCACTTCACGTTCACTGTTTACGGTTGAATTTTTTTTTTCTACGCAACATAAAAATCAAATATGGTCAGTGTGAATGGGTGGTCGCGACCGGTTGTCTTTATCTTGGATTGTCAAGCATCCAACAAATGCTTCAATTCAACAATTGAATATCCCATCATTATTTAATAAAATTCACAAAGGTTCTGGATTTTTTCATATTTCGTATGCCAAACATTCTGTATTAAAGTCCCATTCTAAATAAAAGATCTTTTTAATTTGAAATGATTTGCATTCAAAGATCATTCAATCATTTTCATCTGTCAAATTGTACGTCGCATGCAAAATTTATAAAATTATTAGCTGTTTTTAGAATGTCAAGTATAGGAATACTTTTCATTGCGTTCCATTTGACTTATAATTTCCGATTAATTGAAAATTTTGAAAATGTAAAAATTAACAAAATTCTTTAACAGCGACTCGAATTTGATTATGAAATAACAGAGATTCTGCAAGTAATCGTGTTTTCAACCACGGGATTCAATTTGTTCGTATACACAGGAAAATACTGCACCGAAACATGATTAAACATTTGGAAATTGCAATAGTTATTGCTTTGCTTCTGGTTTTGTTCATTTTTCTTTTACATTTAAAAAAAAAACTCATTTTCTCACGCAAAAAACTTTTATTTTCCAGCTCTGGCTGAAATCATCAGCGTCAAGGATGTTCGTGGCATCAAATGTTATTACGTTCATTACGTAGACTGTGAGTAAATGTCAAATTATAAAGGAAACATCTGCAATATAGAGATGTTACCGAGAAAGCAATGAAGATAAGCAAATTTTGATCGCTTGAAAATTTGGTATTTCACAGTTAACAAAAGATTAGACGAATGGGTAGTGGAAACATGTTTGGACACAAGGAAAGTCCAGTATCCAAGAAAAGATGGTACGACGCCGGGAACAGGAGCAGCAACGCCGAAAAAACAAGTGCCGAGCAGACCGCCGAGTCCGAGCAGTCTGAACAGCGAACCGTTGAACGGTACAGCGGTCTTTCAGGCCGCGTTGCAGAAGAAAATGGCTCGAAAGAGAAAAGCAACGTTTTTGGAAAACGAAGATTCTCAGGAAGCCCCACCACCGGTGGTGCCTCCGCCGGTGGCTGGTCCAAGACCGTCGCAAGGTTCGATGGTAGCGCATCATGGTCATGACGACGTAGTAACCAGAATGAAAAATATTGAACTAATAGAGCTCGGTAGGCACAGAATAAAGCCATGGTACTTCAGTCCGTACCCTCAAGAAATGGTAAACTTACCGTGCATTTACATATGTGAATTTTGTTTGAAATATCGAAAGAGTAGAAAGTGTCTGGAGAGACATTTGGCAAAGTGTAATTTGCGACATCCACCGGGCAACGAAATATATCGTAAAGGTCCAATCTCATTTTTCGAGATTGACGGAAGAAAGAACAAAAATTATGCTCAAAATTTGTGCCTACTAGCGAAATTGTTCCTCGATCATAAAACCCTCGATTACGATACCGATCCATTTTTATTTTACGTTATGACGGATTTCGACAGTCGAGGATTTCACATAGTCGGTTACTTCTCCAAAGAGAAAGAATCCACCGAGGATTATAACGTCGCATGTATTTTAACTCTACCGCCTTATCAGAGAAGAGGATACGGCAAATTGCTCATCGAATTCTCTTACGAATTATCCAAATTCGAAGGCAAAACTGGATCTCCTGAAAAACCATTGTCCGATCTTGGCCTCTTGTCTTATCGAAGCTATTGGGCTCACACCATTCTCGACATCTTATTGAACGTAAAGCCTCTCGTCGATAATGAAAAGGCACAAATCACTATCAATGAGATTTGCGAACTAACTTCCATCAAGAAAGAGGATGTTATTTCCACTCTTCAAAATCTCAATCTCATTAACTACTACAAGGGACAGTACATCGTAACGTTAAATAGGTAATTTTTATCATATTTTTCATTCTCTCTCTCAAACTAATTTCTGATAAATTAATAATCATATCGTTGTACATTAAAAACGACTGATGGCATATTTTTGTATCTTTCAAGGGAAATAATCGAGCAGCACGCAGCGGCGATGGAAAAGAGATCTATAAGGATAGATCCAAAGTGTTTGCACTGGACGCCAAAAGACTGGAGCGTTAGAGCAAAATGGTGAAAGCGCGAGCTCTTGTGAACAATTTGAAAAAAATTAATTGAAACGAATGAAAAACAAAAAAACTGTTACACCGTTGAGACGATCAAGATGAGAGAGACATTTTGGACGATCAATTGAGAATTCTATTCAGGAATCCTGAAAATAACAACCCGCGTTCGAACGGTGTACAAAATTGTACATAATTGGATTGGCGTTTGGAGAAGTCGAGTTTTAATGATAAAAAAAGAAACAAACGAAATGAACAAGAATAATGTAAAAAAAAAAAAAAAAAAAAAAAAACTGAAATACTGAAAAACCAGACCGTATGTCGTGAGAAATTGGTCCTTCGGACTTGTCTCGTTATAATTATAATAATGTCAATAATATTAATATTAATTATAATGAAAATGAAATATTTGGAGAAAGGTAACACAGCAGTGATCCGATTCATGACGAATTCTTGAGAAACACAGATGCAATCGACATCACCGAGTTCAACAGAGTCAAAGAGACAGAGAAAAAAAACGAAAAGCAATCGAAAAATAAATGGAAGCAATGAAAACATGAAAATAAAATACGGTGAGACGAATTGTAGGCGAAGTTCACACAAACGCGAACAAAATATTTGAAAAAAAAAATTGAAGCATTTTAATGCAGTGACGCAGGGTCTCGTTTCGTTTTCTTTCTCTTCTACTAATCGTTTCGTTGATTGTTTACTCTGTTTTTCTTCTCAGTCACGCATACGTGTATGGTTTCGAGGTAATCGATTTGTACAGAAACTTCACTAATATAGTAGAATTGTAAATAAATGTGATTTTATAACGTAACTAGAATTTATCATAAAAATCCCTTTGCACGCTTATTTCTGGTCAAATACAAGTGTTTTTTTTTTGGTTGTATTTTTTAATATCAGATGAACAAAATAATTGAAAAGTGATCGACCTTTACAGAGCTGCGACGAACTCACACAGATTATAGTGAAAATTTAGCAAACGACAAAGAAGAATATTTGTTTTCAAAATTTATTATTACGGAGAGAGACTGATTCTTTTGGAAAAAAAACTCTAACAATGAAAATTTGATTAGCGTCATCCAATTAACTCAATTCAAATTATGCCGAAGATTGAGGATCAGAAAAAAGGAATTAATTTTGAATTTCAACTTTTTAATGTCATTTTGCCTCGTCAAATTTGTAGTATACTATATATTAGCAAATTCGACTAAATTGTGTTTTTTTTTTTATTTGTAGAAAATTCTATTTTTTGAGAAATCAGTTTTACTGATTGCTGGTAGAATCAAATTGATACACTTCGAAATAAGTTCAGTCATAGATTTTGCTTCGAAAATTTCACTTTTATAATTTTTTTTGTTTCAAACAGCACTAACGTTGAGAATTTTCTTTAGAGACGAAAGCTGCACATTTTTTGGAATAGAATTATGAAATTCGAACGATGCTCACCATTATTTTATTTTCATTCCAGTTTGAGAAAATCGATTCACAAGATTGTTGTGTATTTGTTTTTTTTTTTTTTTTTTTTTTAAATTCGTTAACGATGAAGTAGAATTCTGCTTTCCGCTGGCCGACTGATGTTCGAACTGCTCTCCTCACCGGCCTGATGCGTCCGAACAGATTCTGCTCGGACGCATCGACCGCCATCTTGAATTCAAAGGAGAATTTGTTTTTCGAAGAGCGCGTAAAACGTAAACACACCGGATGATTCCCATAAATTTACTTCAAGTTGTTGAACGTCGATCGTACATAAATAAAAACATTTCTATTTTTCAACAGTTTGATGAACAATCTCAGTATTGAAATTTATTTGACAGGTTAATTTAAAATGTAACGAGTCCAATCAGTTATTTTCATTAAAAAAAAAAATTATTTTCAATAAGTTGTAAATGTTCTTCAGAATGTTTTTATTCGATAAAAAGTCTATTCCGAATTAACCAATAGCTTTCGAAAAAAAAAAAATTTTGTAACAACTTTTTTACTCTCCTCGATGTTTGTTCCCTAAGTCAAACCGTTCGCGTATATTTTAATTTGAGACTGAAATTTCTAACAAATAGGATCACATATGACAACTTTGCCCAACACTCGTAGGATGTATGTCGTTGCATGCACTGCGGTATGAGTGGCGCGTCCCTCTTTCGAGCGAAGCGCGAAACCAATATGATGCGAATCATTATTTATTTTCGTTACCGAATTCGAGAAACTAATTCAGTGCTTCGATACGATTATTATATTAATGTTCGACAGTTTTCTCAAAATTAATCTCGAGTCTCAATCACGCGCATTACTTTTTCTGTTCTGGAATCACTGTGCGATCATCTGTATTAAAAATGTCGATTATTTTTTAATAACCGTTTTTCGGCGTTCTTCGATCTTCAAGAAGTTTTTCAACGGTGAGTTTCTAACCAAATATTATATGTACTTTTCGAACGAAGTTCAATTAGATATTGATAAAAATTCAAATCAGCTTTTATGAAGACGACTTGGAAATTCGAAAACAGAGGTCTCGTACTCACGGCAGCTCGAGCGATATGTTCTAAAAGTTCACTCGAAATGAAATTGAATAAATCCCGTGACGGGCGAAATCATTAAGAGTTTCGATCTTTGTCTCGACGTTCACTGTTTCGCGACATTTTTTATCACGTTTTTCACAGAATTTATTTTAGAATAATAGCCACGCACGTTATTAGCGGAGTATTGGAACTTATTAAAATTTCACCAAATGCGTATAGAGCTGCGAAAAAAAGCGTTCGACGACGAAAAGGTCGACCGTCGAAGGTCCTCTTCTAATTTTCGTGCAACATACGCATATAGATATATATTTATATATTTGTTTTTCTTTTCTTTTTTTATATTCAACAGTAACATCACAGTAGCTTCATATACAATAAATTTTTCTTTTGTTTCTGTATCGTTTTCTTCATATATGTATATATTTATATATAATTATACTAATAGTACGCAACCTCATTATTATTTTTTTGTGATTCTTTTGTATTTCGTTAGGAGCGTTGATGCGACACACAGCGCGCTGATACCGGTTTAGGTTAGTTCTCGTGTCGCCCGCCCTCGACGCTCGAGCGTCCGAGAGCCAACGCGCGTTCATCTCGACAAAGGCGAAAGAGAGCAGAAAGCATGCGTTTTTTAAAGTTTTTTTTCGGATGTACGAAGTAGTGTTTTCTTTTTCTTTTATACGGTGTGCGTACACGATAGAGAGATTCGGAGTTTCAGAACTGTTTGACAATCAGGGCGAATTGCGAAAGTTTTCGTGTATTTTTGGAACGTAATATTTCTTCGTAATTCACCCTAACGACGATTTTGAATCGTTAATTAACATGGACTTACGAGTTGAAATAATTCGCAATAGCACATCGAACGAATAACCTTGTCAAAATATATATTAATATTCATACATACTATAATATAGTCTCGCCGTTACTTTTCTCGCGACATACAAGATATACAATCGGGAAGTGAAAAAAGCGTATTCTCGCGTATATATATAATCGTAAGAGAGTAATAATAATAACAAATATAATCGTAGCCAAGTTATATCCGAGCAACAACAATGAATAACAACCAACAACGATGAAAATTCAAGTGTTTGTACCGGTGAATACATATATCTTTCACGGTTATGTACGATCGTTCCGTTTTCTTTTTTCTCATTTGACGCTTTTTTGCGTTATTCACGGAACTGGGAATTTTCCTCGAATAGGAATATAAAAAAAAAAAATAACAAATGAGCTACACAGAGTTTGTGAAATACTTGAACATTGCGCTTTGCGTGTGATCTCATTAAAATTCAATTATAATGAAAAAAGGATGACTTTCGAGGGTAAACAGAGTCGCGGGTCGTCGGAATAAGGTGGGTTGTTTTCCTTTGTCTTTTTTAGAGGATGGAAGGAAGTGTTTTACCTGTCGAAAAAGTTTTGCCTGAAGAGGGCAGTACGCCATACAAATCTCGTATTTTCGCGTTGCTTTTGTTTTTTTTTTTAGTGTTTTTCTTTTTTTCGTTCTTAAATTAATTTTTCACAGATTTCACAAGAGTTTTTGGTGCATTGCACCATTGCGGATTACATATCGATATACATATTAAAATTATCATTATTAATATTAATGTTAACTTTAGAGCTATCATTATTTCATTTTTATTATTATGTTATTCGATTATTATTACTATTGTTTGTTTATTATTACTCATTTTTTAAGTATTATTATCGTTATTATTATTATTATTATTATTATACGCAAACGAAAGATGTTTTCGTAGCGGAGATTTCGATGGGGAAGTAGAAATTTCGTACGTTTTACAATACGAAGTAGTTTACGATCGATTCAATCTCGTTATTATTTTTATTTCTCGATCGCTTCGTCTCGTTACAGTATTATATATATATATATATATATATATATATAGTACACTCACGGTTGAACAGTAGGCGGCAGAGTGGTTGGACAAAGTATCGAAATAATGATAATAAAAACGATTTTATACGAGACTTCTAGAATTAAGTTTTGTTTTTTTTTTTTTTTTCCAAACTATCGAACATCGTAAGACTTTTCGAAAAGGATTTAAAGAAAAAAAAAAAAAGAATCTCTTTAGAATTATCAGAAACGAAAGATCGTTAAAATATTGCTGAATATTAAAAGAGATTTTTGTTTCTGTGAATTTTCTTGATATTTTTACAACTAATTGAGCATCGGAAATGAATTAATGAACATGGAATTTCGAAATTTTTCTTTTCGTTTTTTTTTTTTTTTCTTTTTTTCAATTCTGTTGTTGAAGCGAGAAAAACAAATTTCAGTCCAGCCACTTGTCGGAACAATAAGACACTTAACAGTTTTTTGTCCATTCATCTTCACAGTTGGGGAATCAGGTAATGTTTTTTTTTCCTTCTTTCAATTATTTTGCACAGCTTATAGTCACTCCCTCATCACACCCCTTCAATAATATATATATAATATAATTTATATTTATATATATATATATATTAATTCACGTGTAACAACATAATAGTATTATTTATGAATATATATATATTTCTATGTGATCGTTTTCAATGAATATGCGTTTGAGAATTATTATTGTTATCGGTACAAGGACGTAAATCGGATTCACGTACAAAATATTACGTTTTGTTTGTTTTCGTTTGACGTTGTTTCGGTGAATTTTGCCGCAGTCAAGCCTTGAAAAAAAAAAAATGTAGAGAGTCGACGCTCGTCGAATTGGAAAAAAAATAACGATAATCGCCGAATATACAAATGTGGATATGCCGAAGTATGTTTTTTGCTTGTTTCTTTTTTCTCTTTTCACGAATTATTTCCATGTATATAAATATTAGTGAGTTTTTGTTTACGTTTTTATTTTTCTCTCAACGAGGGCTCTCCCCCCCCACTCTAGAAAATGTACAATGGGACATCGAACTTTTTGAAATCTCGTCAGTCGCGTTCCGGCCTTTGACGCACGATTTTTTATACTCTTTGTTTTTCTCACCTAACCTTAATCTCTCTTCGTCTCGTTTTTTTTTGTTTTTTTTTTTTTTTTTATAATCGTCGATGAGAAATCGAATTTCTCACTCGAACTTTTCGATCTCCGTCTCGATATGTTTGATCTTTACTTAACAGTTTTTTTTTGTCATTGTCTCGACCGTTTATTTTTTTTTTCTTTGTTTAATATTGAGAAAATCGTCGTTATCGAAAATTTGCTTTTTTTCACTCTCCACTCTCTCTCTCTCTCTCGTTCGAAATTCTCTCTTCTCTCTCACTTCTTCTTTATTTTCTTTTTAGAATCTCTGCCTTAGAGTATTGAAGATACAAAATCTACGATAGAAAACAGAAAAGATTTTGAATACTACATTTCTCAATAAACTTTTTTCGTTTGTTTTTTTTTCTTCTCTTTTTTCTCTGCTAATTTTTATTTTTTTCCTTTCACCGCACGTTCAATATCAATGTCATACGATTTTCATTATTAATTTACGCGTTATTATATTTATATTCGTGTATATATTCATTATTATATCTACAATCATATCGTTTAATTAAATTTTGTTTTAAAATCGTCTTGGCTTCGTTTTTCTTTCGTTAAACTCGAGCCTCGACACGATAAAATGTCCAAATTTTAGTATCTACTCAATTTTTCTCTTTCTCATCGTACTACTAGTAATGATTTTTATTTTTTTCTTTCTTAATTTGTATAATACAGATTGTCATATTCAGCTTTTGCGGGACGCTTAATTTCCCTTCTCTTTATACTTTTGTTTTATCTTCCCAGTAGCTCAAATCTTAGACGATTCGAAAATTATTTTTTCGTGATCGATCCTTCGAGATAATCTCGAGACTCGATCTCTCAAGTCTCTTTTACCAGGACGAAAAAACGCCCTTTTCTCTCCTCAATCCATTCGTTTTCTTATCTTTACTAGGGTTTTATTTCGTTCACGGCTTCCGGTTGAGCTTTTGTTTTTTTTCTTTTCTTTTCTTTCGTTCAAACGTTTCGATATCTCTTCGTTACTTTATTTCACTCTTAAAACGAATTTTTATTTTACGTACCGTTTGCATGCGTGTGCGTGTACAGATATTTATGTTTTTTTTTTGTTTTGTTTTGTTTTGTATTTACACTCAATGCTCTTTGTACAGAAAATCCTCACATCAATGTCGAAGCTTCGCAAAGAAGACGAGAAGGACTCGCGGGGACTGAGAGACACGAAAATCCTTTGATCGTTCGCTCCTCCTTATTTTGTGCTTCTAAATATTCTTATCCTTTTCATCAAAAGCTTTTCTATTTTTATCCTAATCGACAAGTCCAATTTCTCATTTTTTTCTCCCCCTCCCCCCCCCCTCCCTCCCACGAAGCTGCTCAATTTTTCTTTCTCTAGTTTCATTCAACGCAGCCTCAATTTCCTGATTTACGTTTGTAACATCGGGAATTTGATGGCGAGAGTGTCCTCGATCACGAGACTAGGAGAACAACATTTTTCGATCATTTTTCAACGCGCGTCACGGAAGTAACGTTAAATGAAAAATTTTGACACTTTTAAAACGAAAGTGCTCATTTTTTTTTTGGCGTTTTTCAGATACGAATTTCGATTTTTCTGCCTTGAAAGAAAATTTTTTTGCGACTGGGACATTTATCTTTTTCATTTTGTGAAAATTTGATAATTTTTGGGTTCAGCCTGTATCGGGAGAGTTGCAGTTTTAAGGAAATGGATTTTTTTTTTTCTCGGGAGACTAAGGGATTTTGGCACTCGTTTATAATTTACGTCCGTTTGAATTCTTAAGCAGGAAACCTCGTTTTAAAAAACGACTGAAGTTTGTTGAATAACGAGGAAGGAGAAACGTTTTTTTTTTCCCTCATTTCCTCGCATCGTCTCTCATTAATTTTCTTTTTCTTACTTTCCTTCAAAACGTATAGGGACAAAAAGAAATAAATTCATTTCAATCAAAATGCTTCGCAAAATTCAATCGAATAATTTTGTATTTTTGATCCAACAGATTCGGGACGTTCGTCGACAAGCTGGACGAAAAAAGTGCAAATTCTACTGGAGGATCCAACGTTGGAGCAGTCTGATGGAAAAAAAAAAAAAAATCGTTCAGCACGAATTTTCTCAGTTGAATTTTTCCATCTCGAAAAGCGAGTGACAATTTTTATTGAATTATTCCAATAAAGGACGCTCCTTCCATCTCGAGATAAATAAAGAGATAAGAAAAAAGGATCCAGCACGCTCGCCAGGCTCGAAGACGCGGTGAGTCTCTTACAACGACGAGTAACACACGATGTCACGAGGTCTCGTGTGTAAATATTTGTTTTAAGTTAACGAACAAACTCGGGTGGAGGCGAGTCGTGGACGTAATAGTAATTAATGGTTGTGGCTGTTGATATTGGAGCACCACACGCACACACGCACACACACTCTCTCCTACCTTTTTATAGAGTTATATACATATATTTATACGTATAGAACACATAGGAGAGTTTACAGGCTCGCAGGGGTGTAGGTTCGACCTCGTTTTCGCCAGCGATAAAGGTGACAACGAACCCACGGGATAACATCGACAACGAGGTCAGCAAACAACCGGCGTTTGTTACTCCTCCGTGTATATATATATATATATATATATATATATATATATATATATATATATATATATATATATATATATATATATATATATATATATATATATATATATATATATATATATATATATATATATATATATATATATATATATATATATATATATATATATATATATATATGTACAGCAAAGTGCATTGTCCAGGACTTTGGTTGAATGTAATTGAAATTTATATGTTTACAGGCGTAAAGTTATATGCCCCGGTGCTGGCTTCTGGAATGATAAAATGCTAATTTCAATATTGCGAAAATTGGCTTCAATTTTTTCTCCGCGGTTTTTTTTTTAATGTTAAGATTATTAATGCGATTAAGAAAATCGATGAAAATACTTTTTTTCGACACTGCTTTCGAATCTCTGTGACTTAATTTTTGCTTGGTATTTTTCAGAATTTTGAAAAACCGTTGGAGTCGTGTATGTAACTGGAAAAAAGAGGAACGAAGAATTTTTCGATTTTTAAAACGTTGCTACATTCTTTTGGTGATTCATCGATCGAAATGATAATTCGGATAACGTTTGGAATGAAGCTTTTTTTGGAAAATTATCGGAACGCTTGGGAGTTTGATTATTTTTCTCGAGTTGCATCTAACGAAAGGTAAAAAATCGCTAATCGGGTTCACGAAATTCTTAAAAATTGCTTTTTTTTTTATATAAATTTATGGAAATTTACCCGAATAAAAAGGGTATCGCGGTGAGATCGAAATTAAACTGCTTTTTCTTGGACTTTGCAGCGTAAAAATGTTTTCGAGTGAGTTTACGTACCGAAGACTCTTTCTGTATTTTTTAAATATCAAACTTGAAGAGTATTTTGAAATGGAAAATGATTTTGGAGTGAAAAATTCACACCGAACTTTATCGCGTTGGAAATTTTGTTCAAATTCAAACGTTTCAAAGGACGATGGATATTTTTCGTGTCTTCGAACATAATGAATTGAGAAAAAAATTACTTCGCATCGATGAAACTGTTAACGAAATATTAGCTTTACAAACGTACGTAGAATTTTCTATTCGCTCGATTTTCTCGTGGATTTACGTTCTCAATTTTCTCACTCGTTACATCAAGACTCGTATGGAATATTTTTTATTTAGCGCCAGCGCTTTTTCGCTTAGTCTATCGTCGGTTGAGTTGTCAATTTGCCAGGCTCTCTTCTTTCGAAAACTCTCGTACATTCTTCATCCAACGATCCGACAAACGAGACATCGCACAGTTTTTCTCATTGTTTTGGATCGGAACATTCTCGTTTTTGTTCTCAAATAAGTCTGATGGGGAAAATGACTATTTTTCTTTCTTTATTAAGAGCTTTTACGTAAAATCGAAACTCTCTTGATTCTGTATCCTTTTTCTATAGTCCTCCAGATACGAGTCGACGTTTCTATATATTCCTGTGTTCGCCTGCTGTGTCAGTGTCTCCAAAATTCTCTCGTTCTCAATCGCTTTCGAGGGCAGCACGATCTGTGAATGAAATATTTCATTTTTGTTTAATCGTTTCATTCAGTTTCTTCAACGTAAAAATATAACATTTTCATTTTTTTTTGTATCAGTCGTTCAATTTTTCTTACACGTGAGCTCAGAAATATTGAAACTTGAAATGGCTGATCGAGTTTTATAAATTGCAGACTTTCGTGTCATAATTTATCGGTTTTCGTCCACTATTTACCAAAGATTTTTGCTCCGAAACTCAATTTTATTGATTAATTTCTCTCATTCGTAAAAGGAAAATAAATATCACAAGAAAAACAATTCAAGTCGAAAAAAAAAGTTTTGTTTCTTTCTGCTCTAATTTATAACAGTTGGATCAATGTTTGATGAATCAAACGAATATTTGATGAAACATACTCTTATGAGTTCCTGAGGTGTGATGCTGTAAAGTTTCAGGTCCCTGCTGAGTCGTTCCATGATACATTTGAATTCCTGTTTGGCATCGAGCTTGGACGACTTCGTTTTAATTCGATGTCTCGCCCAGTTGAGCATTGCTTCGAATTTTCTGATTTCACCGACCTCGAGACTTCGACACATTATCGACTGGACCATCGATTCGCTGAGTGTAAGAAAATCGGGACTTTGGAACAATTGATAAGCTCGTGTCTCGACGAATGCGAGAATCATGTTGACGAGCTCGGTCGCTGATGTGTAACGCCAGTAATAATTTTCCAACGCGCACAACATCACACAAACAATTTCAATACGCAAAAATTGTTTCGCGTGATGAAAACACGCCTGTAGCAACTCCGGAAGATCGTAATGCTCCGCTGCACATATCAAACCAGGAATATTGCTGCAGGTCAGTGGACACGAACCGGTGTGCAAATAATCCAACAGAATTCTAAAGGTTTCTGGATCGAACTCGATTATGTCGAACTTAAAAAATAGGAAAAATTTAATATTACAACATTTTCTTACATTTTTAAATCGTCGAGAATGTTTCATAATTATTTCGTTATCGCAGAAACTTTAGTTAAAATAATTCGTAGTTTTTTAAATCCTTGGATCATTGCTGTCAAAAATATTTTAACTGATTTCATTGGCTTGAATTTTGTACATTTTGATTTCATTTAATTTACTGAATGTATGAGAACTCGATTAATTCAGTTGAAAATCGAGTGACGAAAGGAAGAATATATATCTGTGAAAATATGGATCGATTCGAAATAATTGATGAATAATTGAAATTCTACTTTGTGCTTTCAGTTTGAAGAGTCGCTGTGCGAGAATCGAAAATACGAAGGGACCGGGTAGCGTCTTGACGCCGAGTATTAAAAAGAGCAATCGTCTACACGTACAAAAGTAGGCACTTATTTTTACCTCAGTTTGGTCGAGTTTGGCGCGATCGATTTTTTGAGCATCAGCGCAAACGCTCAGTCTCGGCACCGCCAACGATTGATTCGCCTTGTCCTTCTCTTTCGACTCTTTGTCTAAAAACAAACAAAAAATTTACAGTCTCTTGATTCACTCAATATGAACTTCGTGACAAATCGAATTTTCATCCAAATTCATCGATATTGAGAAAAAAAATCAGAATTTTTAAACTCAGTCGCAATACGATACGAAATTTTTGTGCTGAAAAAAAAAAAAAAGTTTCTTTTTTTTTTTCACGAATTTATACGAACTAGAAAAAAAACGTTAAACTCACTGCTGCAATCTTGAGAGCTGACCCAACGTTTTCTATCGTCGCTGTGCAAAGTACTCCCATGTTTTCTGATGCTTCGTCCCCAGCCAGCTGTGATCGTTCCGAGCCTCGAAAAAGCACGTTTCACCATTGGCGACGAGGGCACACTTTTGGGCCTAAACACATGAGAGCCAGTATCTCACAGAAACGGTAGGGTGGGCACTTCGGGTAATGGAGGAACGACATTTTTGTTGTTGTTGTTGTTTTTTTTTTTTTTTCCATTTGGAGATGTTTGCTCAGACAGGAATAGGGGAAAGGTAGATAAAAGGGGTTTTTTCGGGAACGAGTTGTTGTCGAGGAAAAGAGAGCAGAAAATTCGTACGAAAAAATTCAGAAACGTAGTTGCAGTAAAAAATTTACCAATTCATCGAAAACTTGCACGTTTTGTAACAATGAAAATTTTATTCACAAAAAAATAAACAAACAAACAAAAACGAACATCCGGGATGATAAAAATTTCGTGAAAGTTTGAAAAAAACGTATCGATTAGAGATCTCAATAAAGAAAAGATAAAAAAAAAAAAATCGTGTTAACATCAGAGTAATTGAAGTAATGAAAAAATTCAGCATGCTTTTTTACATCAAAAAAGTTGAATAAGTTGACTCGATTCATATTCGAGTAGAGAATTGATTGAAAAATATGTGTGCTTTCGGAGAAAGACAAGATTTTGGAATAAAAATCGAATAAATATGAAAAAAACGATATATATATATATATATTGAAATAATCATGCAGTGCCATTAGGATAGGAGACATGGATGTGCCGTGAAAAAAAAACACTTATAACGATATAAAAGTGATTACGATAATGATCAGTATCCATTCGACAACGACAAGAATCATTTTTTTTTTAGTCTCACCAAGTTTCACATTGACACATCACTTTGCTCGATCTTTTTCTTGTCGATACGAAGCTCGTACCTCTTTTTTTTTTACTTTTTTAATTTATTTTTCATCAATTAAAAAGGAAATATTAATTAGGACGACGTACCTAGGACTTTCGACTTCAGGAACTTGTAGAAAATTCGAGCTCTTCGGTCTCTGTGGGCTCAGAAGGGTTGGCGCTGGTCTCGCTAATAAATCGGCGACCGGAACTTGAGGGCTACCAAAACCTGTTTGTATCCCGTACAACATTTCCTGAAATACCCTGAAATTTTCATTCCAATAATTTCATTAACTTGAAAGTTCTATCGAAATTTCGAATTTCGCAGTCTCTTTCTTATGCGATTCGTTCCGCTATCATTTGTTTGAAAAAAAAAAAAAAGTTTTCGTTACTTTTTATTTACCTGCTCCTTACTCCCAAGATAGCTCGGACACCGATGAATCGAACTTTTTGTTTCTGTTGTCCTGGTACCAGAAACGAAACGTCGAAGAGACTCGCGTGGGCTTCAATATTTTCAGTATTGTTTAGAAAGACTCCGGTGAAATCTTTGGCTAGTTGATCGTAATCCTCGAACTGATCTCTCACGGAATCGAGGAGAGGAGACGATGGCCTCATATGTCCTATCGGTCTCCACGAGCCTCGTCTTTTCAAAACAAATTAAATAAAAATGCCACATTATCGTATCGTTAAAAACAATTAATTCGTTGATTAAATTTAATTTAATTGAAATTCGCTCTTGATTATATTGGATCGTTGATTTTTAGAGGTTTTTTTTTCTCGTTTTCGATATTACCTGTAGGGTTTAGGAATTTGTCCAGTTTCTGCGTGATTAGCCAAATTAGCGACGATATCTTCGAGCATTTGGCTTCTCGTTCTTTCCTGCATCCTTGCGAATTTCGGGGCCGAATAACTGGCACGTTCCCCATTAACGATTTTCGTTAATATCCATTCCCGAAACATGGGACCTTTGAAAAGACTTTTTGTTTATCCAACTTCGAAGCTATTAGCACAGAATTTTCATATATTCGAAAACCAAAAAATGTTTTTTTTTTTTTTCTATTTTCTACTCTTGATTCACGTTTTTTATTTTTTTTTCTTCAAAATATTCATCCAATCCATCAAGGTTTTACCTTTTTCGAACACACTCTGTTCCCACAAATAGGGTTTGTAGGCGCCCACTTCGTCTCTCGTTACCACAGATATTTCGTATCTCGTTAATTTTCTCTTGATCTTTGGACTCACTCGTACGAGAATGAATGTATGAAGAAAATGAGATTTTATACAGGCAGGATTGAAACTCGTGTTGTCAGCCTCGAGAAATACAACGCACACGATATCGTTGCCAATGTGTCGCTTTCTTTGCAACTATAAAAACATAATTATGGAAAATAAAAGCTTTAAAGCGTCAATCGATCGATTACTCATCAAGCAATAAATCACCGTTTCCACATTTTTTTTTTTTTTCAATACTTTTATGGCAGGACATCACGACTGGTTCCTTGATCGATAAATAATGACTTTGAATAGAATGAAACCGTTAATAAAATTGATGAAAATCGTACGATTGATTGGACACCGGAAGAGATTTTTTAAAATGTACTTTCGTCATCGATAACTCTTAGTTGATTATTTTTGAATGCGATAAAATCTGAAGCATATTGAAAAAAAAAAATTGAAAATTGAAATCGAATTGAGAGTGAACAGTGAAAAATTCGACGTTGTCGCTTACTTTTTGAGAATCGTGTTTCTCGTAAGGCAATAGAGTGGAGACGTGAAACATAATTTCGATTCCTCGCCAATTGGTGTAAACGGAGTAAAGTCCCGTGAGATCGTGAACGGTATCGAGTCCACCTTTGTACTTGTCGAAGCCCTTGAGCCTCACTTTGTCGCCGAGTATCTGTAAAAATTCTTCGAACAATGGTGTGCCTTCGTTGTTATCGAGTATTTCTTCTTCGGTGTATTGTCCCTCTCGTACATAAATAACCCCAACTTTGAGTTCCGATTTTATGAAAACCTGATCAAGTTTCAACAGTTCTTCGGGCGTGTCGGGCAATTGACCGAGGGTCAACGGTGGATTCAGGTTCACCTCTTTGCCCAAACTTCGCACTACGTCCTCCCGATTGTAACTATAAAAAAATATTCGACCAAAATTAGTCACTGCAATGAACGATGGCAGTGCAAAAAAAAAAAATGAATAAAAAAGTGAGGAAATAATGAAAAACTAAACAAAACAAAAACAAAAATTCGTAGATGCGATTGACCCGAAGTAAGAAAATAAAGAAACGTTCGATTCAATTTCTGAATCTTTCGAGTCAATTTAACGTTTATAGAAATTTGAAGAATCGAATAATTTTGGCTCCATAAGTGAGATCTTTTGGTAACGTTCACACGAATCAAAATCTATGAGATTAGAATTAGCCTTCGAAAGTTTCCAAAACATTTTGGCACGGATACGAAATTTCGGTGAGAATTTCAATTCAATTTTTCGTCCTGCGGATTCATAAATTTCGGTTTTTCCTTTGTATGTGGAAACTCGCAAAATGACATTTGTTTGAAAATATTATTGAGGTCGATAATTAGCAAGAAACTCGTCAGTATTGACCGAGATAAAAGATTTATTTTCGGACAATCGAGCGAGTCCTTGGTGACGAAAGCTGTGATGACAGAACAAAGGTAGAATGTAAAGTGAAGTGAGATTGATTACCGATCGGCAAAAACGCAGCTGGCAGGTATAAGTCCATGAACCGTGTAACTGATGGCTCTGACGAGAATTCTAAATTGGTCTCTGCCGTTTATCGGTTGTTGTTTGATGCTCAAAATAACCGGGCCGAGATCCTCGTCATTGGTAAAATAATTCCAATGTTCTGTGCCGTAAAAATATTTCTCATAAGTTTCTTGCTCGACCGAGGTAAGCTCGAAGCCCTGATTGTTTTCCCATTGTTCCTCGATAGCGGTCTTTTTTCTCGGTATTTCATCGGTGTCGACTTCGTTCTCCTCGAAGAGACAAAAATCATTTCGTTGCTTCATCATATGCATTTCCTGAATTTCGTCTCCTTGCTCCGGGTCCGTAACTTCACGATCGCTCTCGCTCTCGTCCCATATCGTATCAGAAGTTATCTGCTGTCGGGAACACTCGATCCAATATCCTGGCGTTGGCATTAATTTGTGGGGAAACTCGTGGCAAAATTCATCTGGCAAAAAGAACGTTTTTATTTTTCTCCACTTCAGAAATTGTTCTTTTTTGTTTTTTTTTTTTTTTTTTTTTTTGCGGCTACGACTTCGAATAAAAAGTTTGATTTTGTTTTTTTTTTCCATCATTAATAAAGTACAATTATAAATTCGTCCATGAAAAAAGAAAAACGTAGAAATATTAATTTTCATGATTATCTATCTGAAAGTATATAAAAAAAACTGCATTAAATTAATTCTGGTCATTTTTGTTTCAGGAACCACAGTTCTCGAGTTATTCCAGCCTGTATCCAGAGGAGTGAAGCACAAAGTCAAAAATTCAGCTAGCTGTAAAAGCTGAAAAAATAATGGCCAAATGGAAAAATCCCGAAACACGTGTCCGCTTATTTTTCAACATGAAAAAACACGTGAGTGATTCATCACACTGAGCACATGTATACTATTTCATAGATAAGCTCAATCGTGTATTTCGTTGCGTCGATTCATCGCCCACCGGAGTATTCTTTTCACAATTTCTGAGATCCAAAATGAGTTGGAGAAAATACGATAAAAGCAATTGTTGAGTGCACCTGTTCGGTAAAATCGATCGAGCACAAAAACAATTAATTTGATTCGTCTCCATCTATAAAAGTAAAAGTTCGCTAAATCTATTCAGGTCTTTTCTATACTGTTAATTATCAAAGTTAGAAACTCCAGGATCTTAAATTTCCAAGAAAGTTTCATTCCCATATCGGGGTCAAATTGTTTTGCAGATTATTTACTTCCCCTCGTTCACGTTATCCCCATTATTTCACGCACCCCACGAGACGACACGAACTCGCTCCACACTATTCCAGCACGCTTCGCGGGACTCCATGCACTGCGTGATTCCACGTACACGCACCGAGTTGTTCAGCACTACCCCATTGTTTCGCGCACCCCACGATTCCACGCAACACACATCGTAGACGACACAAATTTACTCGACTGTTCCACACACGCTGCGGGTGTATGATAATCTGATAGAAGGGCAAATAAGAAAAGGGGTAACGGTTAAGCTCGACGAGCTTAAAGCTCTTCGGCTCGGTGGGGTGTTCAATTATAATCAGATCGTAATGCACGTTGTATAGATGAGAGCGAAATGGCTCTCGCAATGTCGGAAGTAAGGTCTGTGCTGAGTTTTATCCTGATTCGATAAAGTGGCAGAAATAGCGACTCGAGACAAGTACATCAACAAAAGAGAGTTCGCTGCAGCGCTTCTTTATCTCTGCGAGGACCACCGCGTCTCCAACTGTTTTCGAAAACTTTTGCAAATTTTTACCGTTATATTTATTATACGATTAGAGTATTTCGAAGGATGTTCACGTATTTTTTCGGTCTTTCGTAAAATACCCATAAATAAATGGGACATTTGTAGTCCGGAAAAATATTGACAGTCGCGAAAAATTATTTCGCAAGTTCTCTCGGAATCTCTAGAGCAATTTCGGTGCAAAGTTTCAGCTCGATCCGCGGTTTACGGCTTTCAGAAGTTTATCCGGTGTACTTTGAAGCGAACTCACACCGCATCATATTTATAAATATAAAATTCGCAACGATTTTCAACTCGAGGGTTTGCAAAATGATGTAAAAACTTGAAGAAAGTTGGTAAATATTTCTATACGAGAAATTTTCAAAGATAGATACCCGCGTTAATCAATCGTCACCTCATAACTATCGTTTATATCGCGTTGATTCGGTAACCAAGAAAAAAAAATTACATTTTCACGCCTACAACTACAAAATTCCTGTTTGCATTATCCAAAATGCTACTCGATCGATTGAATATCCAGGAGTAAAAAATTGATGTTGAAAAGGTTGCTGACTTATATTGCGTCTGTTATAAAAGCGGTATAACAGGGTTCTCTCATCGTCGATGAATATTTGATAGAGAAAATGTACTTGTCTCGAGTCACTACCGCGTGTCTCAGTGGGAAAAATCAATGATTCGAATTAGTGCTCTTCGACATTGGTCGAAAATGAACTGACCAACGGCACGGATCTTTTCGTCCTGATGGAATAAGACAGAGAAAATCTAAGGCTTTGGTCGTTAGAGGTTGGCTTTTTTTCGATCTCACCCCGGCGGATTTATTCCTTGAGGAATAATGTTTTATTAGATACTGGCAAGGGAGTCGGCGACGAAAGTATCCTGCCTCTGTGGGTCTCCATTCATACAAAAATCGTAGGGTAAAGGGAGTCAGGCAAGAAAATTCATAGATTTTTGGGAAAGAAACCAATCTTGAAAGATCAACGCATCGACTATGCAATACTGGATTCATTTTTTTTTGGAAATCCTGCACATGAAATGAATATGGAACCAGCGATATCTGAGAGCAAAAAGTTCGATGTTGTGAACGATTGACGGATTTGTTTTGGGAAGAGGCACAGTTCTATGAGTAAGAAAAGGGATCGATTGGAATGATAAGAAATAAAAACAGGCGTCAAATATTTTCTAGAGTTTTCGAATTTCTCTCAATCATTCAATTCTGAGAAAAACTATATAGATCAATGGATAAACAAATAAATATGGATGTGTAAGGACGATTAAAGGGATTGAATGAAAATCTTGGTCGTTCCCTCAAAACAATCGATCCCATTTGTCCTCTGACCCGTAATACCCCGGCGTTCGTACATTTCATGGAGCTATGGCCTTTACAGGCTCGTTTCTATCGGTTCGCAAGGCATTTAATGTATTCCCCGCCGGGTATTCACGCAGACGAATTCCGTTATACGATGGTGGGAGTGTTCGAGTGGGGAATAATCGAGATTCGTGACCGAAGAGCTTGTTCACGAGAAAGATCGAGAGCAAGAGAGAGAGAGAGAGAGAGAGAGAGAGAGAGAGAGAGAGAGAGAACGAGAAAGCGTAAGTGAAAGAGGAAGAAGAGGACAAAAACAAGAAGAGTTGAGAGAAAGAGATAGAAGAAAATTGGTGAAAATATCTTTGAGAAAATGGTGAGAAGGAAGAAAGTAAAAAGCTTTTGGTAGATCTGGTCGTCACGAAACGTGCCTCGACACCCCTCCTATCCACTTAAGCACGTACTCTTGATAATGCTCCATTTTTCCTTTTATTTCTCACCCTCTTTCTCGATTTATCTGCTTGCCTTTCTCTTCTCATACATTCTTCGAAGGGTCTCCAAAAGGACCGAGCAATCGGGAGGGTTTCGAAGCACCATTTTTTTTCTTCTTTCTTTCTCTCGAAACCTCTGGGCTTTCCGCGTAATTCTTGATTTCGTTTTTCTCATTTCTCTCTTTTGTTCCTATACCTCTCTCTCTCTCTCTCTCTCTCTCTCTCTCTCCCTCCCTCTCATTTTTCTATCTTCCCCTCTTTTATCGCTCCCCTGTCATACTCCGTTGCGGTCGAATTTTGTCCTGGAATCCGTATAAAATAGAACTTCGACGAAATGGTCATGGTCGAGTCACTGTAAGGTAGAACACCAAGCTGTTTATTTTCAGGGCTCGGTATTCGAACTTAGAGTGAACCGGCCACGACACGATATTCTCACGATTTCACAAATTCACAGCCTCTTCTCCTTTTATTAGAATTTTTCACATTTTTTTTTCTCGTCTCCTTCATATCCTCTTCTTTCTTATTAAAAACTCCTTCATAAAAATCTTTCGCCCCGGGCAAAAGTGAAGAAAAAAAAGTTGGCAAACCAACTCTTGTATCAGCAGAGTTAATTGCATGTACATATATATATGTATATTTGTTTATGTTTTATTAATGTTTATATGAGTATACGCAGTCGAAAGTTCTGAGAAAAACGAAAATTGACTGGGCGCTTTCTTCCTTCGACCTTGTGCTTGCTCTCTTCTCTCGAGTAATCACCAAACTTGTAGAGGAAAACTCTCTCAGCAACCACCTGTGGCTTTTTCCAACCTCTCTGTCGACTCCGAGCAGTCTTTTGAAGCCTCTTCCGAGCATTTTTTTTTTCTTCTTCTTTCCCGCTCGCACATTCTCCGCATTATATTTTTATTTCATTTTCCAATCTCCTTGAAATATTTCTTCAACGAAATGAATATATTTTTTATTTCACTAGTCAGATTTTTTACGAAACTTTTACAACTACTCAAGATCTTCTCATAACAAGCCATAAATCTACGTCGAATCGAGTGATAATTATTCAAATTTTCATTGGCATATCATTAATGGTTTGATATATTAAATAAAGACTTGGTATTCATTGGGCATTTCACGGTTCATTTTCTCTTCCAACTTTTATCCATCTCGTACTCCCAATTTTTTATTATTTCACCATGCGTTGTTTTAATTGCTTTCGTTTGAATAATATTGCCTCTCAGTATTTTCTCCGTTCAGAGTGAGAAAAGATTCTTCGAACTAAATACCAAGAGATAAAGGATCGTTTCATATATTCGTGTCTGAAGAACACTCAATTTTTCAGTCGCTATACATGATGGATTAAACTTGTTAAATTTTTGATCAATTCTTACACAATTTATTCAACTTAGAACGTCGATGCGTTTAAGATTCTTAAATCGTATAGAGAAAAATGTATTTATCTGGATTACAATTTACCTGAACATGCCTGTGGTGGAAGAGGAAATATTAGAGTTGTCGAGGACTTTCTCCTCGCAACTGCGCAGCCTAAACTTTGTGGCTTGAAGCTGCGCAACTGCTGCATGAAGTCCGAGCACTCCATCAGCGCCACGTCCGCGAAATGCAGATCGCACAGTATCTGATTCTTGAATCTATCGAACAAAAAAGTTTCTTCTATTTTGAAACAATTTTTTTTATCATTGATTGGGCTCAATAAACAGTAGTTCATAGGACACGATTTTTTTTGGACCATTTTCACACGAAATATTTTTTAATGATTTTTTCTATATATCCAAATAGAATGGTTCGATTGATTAATTATTTCGCGTCAATGAAAAAGCTTCATTTTGGCCAAAGCTAATTTGTTTTTTTATTTTATTCTTTTTTAATTTCTGATAAAATCAGTCTGGCATTGATGCGATACAAGTATTGGAATATTCCGGGCTTTACTTTTCATCGAATATCGCACAATATTTCATTTAAGGTTCCAAAGATAGAAAATCATAAAATTGGATGACATAATCCCATAAAAAATTAACAATTTATCGACTGGAGTTGCAGCCTCAAAAATCCTAATTGCTCCTAACATTATAATTTAACCTGTACATTTATTATTCGTACAATCGCATAAGGTTATTTTTATCCCATAAACAATGAAAGATTATCATTGAAAGATGCATGCGCAACAAATGTTGAAATATGAAAATCATAAAATTCATCCATAATCCCAATTCACCAAACTATTAAAAATAAATAATAATAGATGAAGGAATCAATGAAAAGAGTATTTTTTCGTTTCTCAATCTCGTCGATTCGAAAGTTCCAACAAATCACGTATCAATATTTGCATACGATATACATATCAGGATCGAAGCATAGGAGACAAACGCTATCACACATAAAGACGTATCCCACGTGAGTTTGATCTTTGTGTACCGCCTTCACGCCCATTTCTTTGCCCTCTGTCAATATTGAATATACATTCACAATATATAGTATATTAATATGTATATATGGTGACCGTGCGCCGTACGATATTTACTTACCGTCTCGCCCTTTTTTGATTGGGTCCCGTCAGATTGAGGGTACAGTTGTTACATTTCAGGCACTCTTCGTGGTAGTGGTTGTTGTCATAGAGCGGCGAAGGTTCTTGTTATCATGAAAAACAGAGATATCAACATTATTACCATAGAAGTAGAGCAACGTATGAGCTGAAAATTGTAAAACAAAAAACAAAGGGTTGATGAGGTAAAAAGGGATCGAATTATCTGGCTGAAATAAATCTTCGGGACTTATTTTTTCTGGACTGTTCAACATCTTCTCATATTTCGCGAGCCTAATTTTTCTCTGAGCTTCTTACTGAGTGGAATTATCGAATGAAATCTGAAGTAATAGGAGACTAAAAAAAGTGACGATTAAATTACTGTCTTTTTCTTGGTTTCAAAAAGAACTGCAGTTTTATTATTTCTGCCGACTATTCGAATTCTCATGGGTTTCGAACGACTCAGCCTAACAAGGGAGCTCCTTCGACCTTTCGAGTACAGTCTCAAGTAATTTCCGGTAGCCTACACGCTCGCACGCAGAATTTTCAATTAGAAATATGGGACACTAAATTTGAATATCTTGGTCTCTCGTTGGTCTCGTATTTTCATGGCGTCAGAAAACACGTTTTACACATTCCGTTGCTCTTTTACTCGCTTTGTCTCGCTCCGTAGGACTCTCCTTGGTCGCGAAGGGTTCGACTGATCCGTATGGTTGAGAAAAAAGTGGCTGAGAATCGTAGGGAATCGCTAATATGCCGCTGAATCGAGAATTCCGGAACGTGAGAAAATTTTCAATATTACAGACACACGTAAACGTTTGTAAATGCACGGGAATAATAGAAGCAAAACAAATTTTTTAAAAGAACAGAAATAAACAAACAGCGAAAAAAAAAGTGAACGAATAAAAATAAATTTTCTGCTGGATTTTTACTCCTGTTTGCTCACATTTCATCGCAATGGATCTTCCATTTACATGCAGTGTACCACGCTTGATTCATATGGAAATGGTACCAAATTAAATTCATGTATTCGTCGGAAGCGTTTTTCTTCAGTAGAATTAATTGTCGAAAAAAAAAAAAAAAACAATCGTTTTTCGGTTCAATAATTGTCCCAGTTATTTGCCAGAAAAGTTGTCATTGCCCAAGTTCCTTCTATAGAAGACTACCCGATACAGTTTCTGGCCAGAGACATTATCGTTGAGCACAGATATCAGTTCAAGGAGTTGTAGAATCCTGGAGTATTTTTGTTCCAGTAAGTTAGTCATCGAGATTGACGTCACGCAGTTATAAACCAGAAATTGAGCAAACATTTCGGCCACTGTGTTCATTTAGTACACTGTTTTTCTAAAATCTAATCATTCGCTGATTGCAGGTGTCGTCAGGAGTTAATTTCTTGAGTAACCACTCGGAGAAGTTACGAGAAGTGCGAGGACCTTATCAAAGAATCTGATAAACGATCGCCTCCCAAAATTGTGCTACGAGAAAGATGCAAATAGCCACGAAATTCTGATCATTCAAATTGAACACAGAGGCCTCTTGCTCAGACGATACACGCTGTATGAATCCCTTAAGCAGACCGCGCACGCTTATCTGCTCGAGACGACATTATATTCTTGGTGTAATAAAGAGCTTTATAGCTTTTTCGGAGACTGTGTGTGGCTTAGAAGCACAGGAGAGTGCGGAGGCTCGGCTTAGAAGTATTGCAATAAAGCTGCATAGTGCGAAAGACCCATGTATATTAAAGGTCGAGACGAAGGTTGATATACGGATAATAACGAGAGGAGACAAAGATAGGACTCGGCTCGCAGCACGTTTCGTTTTACGTCCAATGAAATGCGCCCTTTCTTTTATCAGCTCCTCTATAACGAGGATGCGAAACTCGAAAACGATTTTACTCTGAGACCTATCGCACTGGTGCGAACGAGTAAGAGGGAATAGGAAAAAGGATATAAAGGAAAATATATATATATAACGGTGCACGTACGCTCTGAAACACTATCCTGACTCGAGGATCCCGTTCGTGACGGAGCTTTTATCACCTCAACGTTTTTCCATGGCTTTTTTCGAAACACGACACTAAACTTTCACGTTCTCGCTTTTCTCACTTACCGCAATCAGGATCACAGATTTTTTTTCTGGCTTTCCAACAGGAAACCGAGAGCATATCTCATGATCCTTGGATTTTAGGATTCACGCTTTCCAATCATGAATAAAATGAATAAATATTTGTATACATTGCACGCGCGCGGTATCTTCCCATCAATTTCTTTCTACTTCTCTAGCTTTTAATCGTGAGCAATACGAAACTTTTTTCAAATAAATTACGAAAAATTTCATACTCGAATTTTAGTCCAGTTCAGCCAATCGACATTTCGTCGTAAACAAAATGATTTTCAACTTAAAAAAATTGGATTTCTTGATAGAGATTTAGGATTTCCAAGGAGAAATCTTTACAATCGACTAAAATTCTCCATCGATAGTGTTTCAATTGGAAATACTTTTCTGCTAACTTTGTGGTCAAAGTCAATGAACGACATCCCATATCAAGTAAATTTCGTGAAAATTGTATCAACGAATGATCTTGCAGTATTTGCGATCCATCATGAAAAATTCCATCGCGCGAACGAGTCTAAACCTCGATACTTTTCGAACTTACTTCACATCATAGACACTGATCCTCGATTGAGGTTCTCGAAAGTCCGTGATAAAAAAAAATATCGAGGAAGTAAGGAAGGTTATTCGAGGTGTTTGCGAATATATATTCTGTAAGTCGTAAAAATATTGTGGCAGTATCAGCAAATTGCGTACACTTGGGCTTCCTGTTATTTTCTCCTCTTTCCTCGATCACACATCCATCAAAAAAATATATATATATGCATAAAATTCGATGTTATACAGTTGAATAAGTAATATAAATAATACACACAGAACAGTACACGTGACGAGGTTGAAATATGGAAGGTCGTCAATGATCGATCGACCTGCTACCAGAAACGAAGAAGAGTAATAGAGAGAGAGAGCGAGAGAGAAAAATGGATAGAAGAGTAGGCAAAGAGAGAGGGAGAGAGAGAGAGAGAGAGAGATGTCCAAGCAATATAGAGAGATGTACGTGGAATCGATGACCAGCCCCATTGCTGTCGAATAATTCATCGAAATTCCACAAATTCCACATTCGTCGAGCTTCACTCTCGATATACCGTTGCGGTGTCTTTCTCCAGCCCCTTTGGGTGTCCTTCTCCCCCATATGTTTATCCAGGCGCCGTAATGCAGTTCGGAATTTCCCTACGGTCAGGGCGAGGCTTCCTAGCGGTTTTTTTTTTCTTTCTTCATTAAAAAATAGTGAATTATACGTTGAGCTTGCACATTCTTCGAATTAATTAAGTTATCATCACGAAAAAAAATAAAAAATAAAAATAGCCGAGGCCGACTTCGTTTTTTGCCATTTCTATCACGATTTATTCCTCTTTCGAACTGAACAACCTCGTCGCAGTCAATTGAAAAACATAGGGAAGAGACGCGCTTTCGATGAAATTAAACAATTTCATTTCGCTGAATATCCCATCGGAATTGAATTCCCGAGGTCGCTCTACCCCCGAGTATTCTTTATGCTAATCTTGATTCTCCTCGAGTGTTCGTACTCTCGTTACTCAACTGAGCATTCTCTCTCTCTCTCTCTCGTCTTCGTCGTTGTCGTCGTCGACAAGTTGGGGGAGACCGCAGTCTACAAGTGGTTCGTCTCGAGAGTCCTCCGTACTTTAAAGAGGCGCCAGTCGACACACACTACTCACTGACGCAAACACACACGTACACAACACACATCCATACAAATTAGAGACCCAGATAGCTCTTTTATAGCACGAGAAAAGTCGCATTTCACATTGTTTATTTTTGCCCATTCAATTATTCTCGATGTTTTTCTTCAGAAACATCTCCTCGAATAATTCTGTTGCTATGACACTATAACAACAAAATTATTCGAGGACTCACCTGGCGGAGGATCATCATGAATAATTTCAGCTGTACACCTGTCACTGTACTTTCATTTTTATCATCAAACTGGATCTTTTTTTTTCTAAATGGCTACGTACGAAATTTTGTCTCCTATGAATTGAAAAACTTGAAAAGTCTCGTGCTCTGAACGAAAAAAATGGAATTTTAATGAGCTCGTTTGTTCATGTACATATTTTTAACAGCAGAATTTCTCTCGCAAGAGATTCAGCAAAAAATCATATTTATAATCGGTCTCGTGATGTAGCAGTAGAGAAAGATTTTCATCCAGTTTCGTAACTATTTTTTTTCCCCGAATTTCATTTAGTTTTCAAAATTTTCCTAAAAACGTTCCTTGAGAATCCCATCCTCTTAAAGCAGCTTAAATTTTGAGAGGAATAACGATGTCATAGACACGCGTGTACTCTGTAGAAAAACTGTATTAACCAGAGTCTCGGTATAAACTCGAGAAAAGTACTACATTTATGAAAAGAGAGTTTGCTTCGAGTCTCTTCACAGAGAGGAACGCGTTTTCAACTTTTTTCGAAAACGTTAAAAATTTTTTTCGTTACATTTAAATAATTAGAGCATTTTGGAGAACGTTGAGGGTTCACGTTTTTCAATTTTGTTCCTTTATATTTCTAGGCAATTTTAATGAAGCAGTAAAATTTCCGTTCGGGTGAACGAATGTATTTGTCTCAACTTTTTTTTACACCATTATGTTAACAACAACCACAGATTTCCGCGGCTATCAAACGAGTAGAAATTACATAAAAGTCAGTATCGAGTTACAACTTCTTCCGCATAAACATTCGGTGCGAACAATAACATGGTCGTGAATTAAAAACAAAAAAAAAGAAGCATCTGGCTACGAGTAAGAGAAAAAAAAAGTGAATTTAAACTTACACAGTGTTTTCTCATAAATTTTCCACACTCGCGAAACTTTGTGAGCGAGGAAGCAATAAAATACCGAAAGCAACGTTCTCGCAGCGGTAAGTTTGGGCGTGTGGCAAATTTATGTTAAAGTGCCGTGCAGTTTTCAATTTGCATCGTATTCTCGACCAACCAAGAGTCATTCGAAGCAATTACTATTCTTTAACCCGAAGTAAAGACTCGAAATTATTTTTTCTTTTTATCAGAACAGTCCATGCAGAGATTTTTTTATATAACAACCAACAAAATGGATAAGCCAATCCATAAGTTGTCATTATATAATCCAATTAATTGGTAGAGTCATTAAAATAAATTTCATTGAGCCGATTTACCTAATTCATACGAACAGTATTGCTCTAACGAATGTGTCTCACTGAATCACCAATTACCTTGTGTTTGATGATTTTATTCTAGGCTGAATTATCTCTAACGATTCTCAATACCGATTACCATGATTTTGTTTTCCCCTCTTTTTATCACATTAAAAACACACGTGACGAAAAATTTATAAATTTCAAACATTGTTGAACTAACTGTCTTCTGGATGAACCAAAAAAATTGAATAGAAAAGGCAATGCGAAAAATGAAAATAATGCTTTCAGTTAGTGCAACCGTTACAAATCTATTTTTCTGATCCATAACGCCTGTGAGGAATCATTGAGAACGAAGTAATTGTAACAGCTAATATGGAAGAAATATATTTAAAAAAAAAGGTAGTAGGCAGCCAAAAACCATAATGCAATTTGGGGGATATCGGAAACGTCCCCTTCATCTTTCGTTTACGATTTTTTCAAAGCAATTTTTAGGTTACATTCGTGTTTACGACAGATATTAAACGCGTAAAAGATTTATTCCGAATAATTATCTAATCGTATTAAAAGAATCGTAAACCAGCACATTTCGGTCCCCATAGGGAAATACTCAGCGAAATTTCACACTTTTTTCTCTCCTTTCTTTCTCTCAGCCTCCCTCTCTCGGTTCTCCTGTCACTAGAAGAGGTGGGGGAAGGTGATTTATCTCGTTGATCGATCTGGCCAAGTTTCCATTTACTTCATTACCCAACATTCTGATACGAGAGCAGTTTCTACGTCTTGATAAAACGCGTTGATATTACACGAATCTATGCCGTGAAGTATATATTAAGTATTTGCAGGTAGTTCTGAAGGGCTGAAGTTTTTCGGAGTTAAATGAGCGAGGGAAATAGAATGAGAACTTTTGTAATCTCAAAGTGGAAATTCTTGTTTGCGATTTAATCGCACCTCACAATCACTCATTTTATGATCAATGGGATTCGAGATGTATTAAGAGTTCCGAGGAATTTCCCACCTCGTGGATGAGCCAGCGGGAAACTGAGTAAAATAATAAAATGTCTGATGATAAAACCCACTCTCTCTCTCTCTCTCTTGCTCTCACGAATAGTTGAGACGTGAAAAGTATAACAGTGGTTCGGTAAGAGAAAAAAAGGGGGGGGGGGGAGAAAATGATAACGACGAGCGAGATGAGAATGAGCAACGAGAAAAGATTACAGGCACTTTTACTACCTACTTTGGTTAGTTATTACATTCAAGGGTCAAATGAGACTGCGCATAGTCACGATTGTCATAATTCCAGAGTGAAAATTATTTCGCCAAATTGCCCAACGATTCTACATTCATTTTATGAAGAACGTTATAATCCAAGTACACAACGGCAAAGAGAAGCGAGAGAAAAATTGTGACAATTTTATTTCTCGGTTAATGCTCGAATTGGAACATCAATTTTTTTTTTAATTAAAAACCTTATTATACATCAAACAGTGATGTCTTATTTGGAAAATAATTTTTTTCTTCTCAATCCTCAATCACTCCGTGAAGAGAAAACTAAATCATCTGACATAACGTGAAAAATCATAACAATGATCAATGCACTACGATTGAACTAGCCGCGAGGAAAAAAAACTTACGAATCAATTCATATGGAAAAATATACAAGTTTTTGATGGCGTACGTATAAACGTATATAAAATATACTTCCTGCTTTTAGATTTTCCATGAATTATGCACAAGTCGAACGTATTTTGATAACGTAAATGGGAGACATATTTGAAAAATCGATAAAACGTGTTTCCGGACATAAAATTCTTCACGCGTAGTATGATAAATTTGTCCTACTTTCAATTTTCATAGCAAGCTCGCTATAAAAAGTCACAAAAATTACGAACAATTGTTTCAATCAACATAAAATTCATAGTTACGATAATGATCGAAATAATGGCCTAATAATTACTGTCCCCACATCAAGTAGTTGGCAGCAACTTTTTACAGTCAACTTTGAAATTACTCATAAAAATGCATATTTTTGCTTCAAGAACGTTCATCCGGTACCGAGCACAGTCGACTCAGTATATTCAGTGTGCTGAAGGTGCTACCCTTATGTAAAGCACGATTTTTTAAAGAATTTGAATCAATTTTTTTTCAATAAGAAAATGCAATAAAATCTTTTTAATTTTTGTATACATTATTATTGATATCTTATACCAGACAAAAAAAAATTTTCAAGTCAATTTAAAAATAATTAGTTATTCATTTATACTGTCAAAGTGGAGCTTTAGAAAAAAAGACAAGGGTGGCGGGATGAGTCTAGAGGTTGCTGTAGTGATCTTAATAAAAAAATTAAAAATTATTATTGTTGAGTAGGCTTACAGCAATTACCTGGACTAGGATCTTGTATTTTTATGTAAAATTAACAAAATGGTAGACTTTGAAAAAAAAAATCATTTTTTTAAATTAATTTCTCTCGAACAAAGTATCCTAAGGGCTTGACATTTTGACAGCTGACTTTGTTGATATTGATAACTGTATTAAATTATTTTTTTTATCGATATCTGTTCGTTAATTCGATTACCAGATGAACCTCCTCGATACACAAAGTGATAATTTCCTGAGAACGTTCTACTCGAATTTGAAGCTCTATGAAGTTTGATTCTCAGAGTGAATTATATTTTGACGAAAATATCGAAAAACAAGTTCTGAATGTTTCGTAGCCAGTGAATTGAAGAGATAAAATAATATGCATTGAAACACCGAATGACGAACGTGGGAAGAGCCGTTGAGCAAGTAGTCGAGAGTCGTATCCGGTCGATTCTCCAGTCGGCCGCAGTAGAAATAGCTCGTAATGCTCAGACGGATTTTATATATCCATACAGATGGCTCGATTGAATCAGGGAGTTTCTAGACGTGTTTGCACCTGTGTATGTGTGTGTGTGTGTGTGTGAATCGTATGTTGGTAGAATTTAATTCTATTGAAATGAATATTATTGAGTTACTCGCTGTGGGGTGTACGAAACACTGAGAGCTATATGGTTGCGTGTATATACGATGAAGCATCTCCGTTTCTCGATCTCCCATGTATTTTCTCTTCTCTCTAACCTCATATTTCTTTGTACAATAAAAATACAGTCATATCCAGAGAAAATTCTCGATTAAATTATGCTCCGTGTAAACTTGGATCTGTTTTTCATTCTTTTTGTACTTTGTCTTTCCTTTCTCTCGTCCAATCCGAAAGACGACAAAAATAAAGAATGGATGAGAGAGAGAGAGAGAGAGAGTACAGCGTGCAAAAGGAAAAAGAAACATGAATTCACGTAGCTAAAGAAATACTAGACCCTTGGGCTCTCAAAACCGTGCTGAAGTTTCGTATTTACGAGCGTTTTTATTGTTGAAATATAGCAGAGTGAAATTAAGAGAATTTCTCTTAATTAATAGTTCGTTAATTTTATAAATATACGCTATGAGACAAGAAATTTATAATTGTTTACTTTAAAACAAAATTAATATTCATCTTTTTTTCATATATTTAATTTTTATTCATTTCATTATTTTGAGTAATAGGAGAATCGCAATAACGTTTTTCATTTAAACGAGAATATTTTTAAACTCGAGCTTCATTTTGGTGAATTTCTTCACATATTGGAAAATATAATCTACAAATAATGCGACAATAAATGAATGTCATAGATAATTAATAAATTGTGAAATAGAAAGAAAAAAAAAACAAAAAATTCTAATTACCTCGATGAATTTCGAAAAATAGGCATTTTGTGAAGATTCCACCAATCACTTTGAACTCGGCAATCAGATATCGTTACACTCGTCTTTGTAATTAAAATAATACGTTTTTTCGGTCTAGTAAAGTCATTGGTTAAAAAAAAAAACTTTTCTGATTTTTAATATTGAATTTTCAATCGCCGTCAAAGAGTTGAGGCATATCTTCCCACTCATTAAACGCGAGTTTTTCGTCTTTTAAATTGGTGACGCGAATGTATGTTTGTGCCTCTACAAGTGGTTGCGCCCACAGTTCGCGGAGAAACGCGCCAAGCACAGGCGTATGTTCACTTCGTTTGGTGCGGTTAAATCACAACTCCCTTTCTCCTCGTTTCTTTTCCTTTAGATTTTTTTTTCTAGCACCCCCTCTCCTCACAGCCCTCGCTGTATTCCAGCATCACCTCCTTTTCCTTCTGCTCTTCCCTCATTTCCGGCTTATACAGGTCCGCTAAGACTCCCCACGTTACAGCCCCTTTGATTGAGTTGACTGATTTTTTTCTCCCAACCTTGGCCACCCTCCAGCCAATCCCTGGCAATCTTCTTAGAAAACTATCCGTCTCCCGATGAATATGATGAGAAATAGGTCTGACCGCAAAATCAGAACCCTCGGCCATCAGAGATCGAAAATAAAACCACCCTCTTCATAAGGGAGCGTCGTTATTTTTCAGTCTACCTAGTCAGATGTGCTAGCCACAGAACTTGCATTATCTTTCCAATAACTAGGGGGCGATGGAGTCAATTATAGAGATTTCGTGGATACAAGTGTAATGGGATTTGTATAAGGTGCAGCCATAGTTTATCAGAGGCCACCACTCACCCTGTATGGTTCCAGCCATTCAAACTCCCATCGGTGATTCCGAGCTTAGCGAGTGTAAACTTGAATACACAAATAACGTTGAAAGTCATGTCATTGAAATAAACGCCCCGATGTGAGTCTTTATTATTTTATCTCCCAATTTGTATTTCCTGTTCATTATCATCGAGTTATTTCGGTCAATCGAATTTCACTGTAGTTTGATGTATTTATTTTCGTTTTATTCGTTCGTTCCTTCGCATCCTCCATAAACGGAATCAACGTTTGAAACGCGCTCTCGTACCAAAAGCAAAAAACGCGATATTATTTGTTCTTTCTTCACTTTATTTATTATATCTTTTTCTCATCTCCCACTGCATTACTTGTCACGTGAAAACGTAAGCGTTCGTCTCAATAATCCATTGGTTAGTTCAATCGCCCAAGGGAATATTGATATAGCTGACAAATCGAAGGCGCTAACTCGCCGAGCAATACCCGGAAGTTCTTCATCCGTGGGTCTGTGGATTCCACAAATTTGCCACTGACGAAATATCCTCAAACAAGGGTAAAGGATGCACACTTGGATTGGTTTCCGTCGCCGTGGTGATCCCGATAGTGCCAGCCTGGACCAGTCAATCTCGTTCAGCCTGATTAAATGTTTGCGTCCTTGGATCGACCGGTCGATTAACCTCCCTCCACTCCGTACGTCCTTTACCACGATCTGTCTCCATTCCCTTTGGACCGAGCAACCTCTCCCTCCACCGCTCTCTTCCCCACTAAATTGACTCGCCTCGGGCCACGTGCTTATGTCCTCTTCTCACCGCCTCGACGATTCAATCACCTTCCTAACCACCAAACAAACTTGAGTTTCACAATACGAACAACCTTCCGAGTTTCGCAACGGATCTTCTCCAGAATCAAAGTGTTTATTTGCCTTAACCCTCTTCCGTTATTTTTATCTCGTCACTAAACAACACACACACTCGGACGCGGCTGGACATTCGCTGATACGGTCATTCTCACTCTCACGCTTTCTTCCCCAAACTATATCTCTCTCTCCTGCGCCCCCAACGCGATTAAATAACCGTCTGTTCCTTCTGTTGTTGGTTCCACCTATCGACTGGTGTGCACCCCCGTGTTTCGCATCGCGAACTAACTCATAATCATCCCCGCTTGAGACGCGCAAGCGTAACTATCCAACATCACAGTCCGACTCGTGCCGAAAACAAGATCGCCTTGCTTCCTTAAGAGCGAGAGAGAAATACCAGTACTTCTATTCCACTGTGAACAGAGGCGCGCGCAAAATCGTACGGCCGGGAAATTTGAACTTTGCTTTGCCAGGAAGGACAATTTTTCGTTGGCGGTTCGTCGAAGAAAAGACGAGGAATGATCAGAGATCGTTGGGGACCACAGAATTAACTGATTTATTCGACTTACCAGTTTGTGTGCTGCTGTCGAAGAAAGTACTCGATGTTTCCACTGTCATTGAGGCGAATGTACCGTCTGTTATCTGCGCCGAGCTGTCCCTTCGTCCCCTGTACCTTTGGACCTTTTGAACCAAACATCAAAAACCGTAGATTAGAAGAAATAACGAGATGGCTCGTCCTTCAGGTTTTGAGGTAAATACTGCATAAAAATGAACTGGATTTCTCAGCTAGGGATGTAGCAGAAGAAAATTAGCAATGAGTATTCTAAAATTGAATTATTTAAAATTGTTCCTTTCATTCTGGATATCTGTCAAGTACTCAGTGAATACAATCTTGTTCGGTGATGTTACTGTCAGGACTGTACACTGTGGTATCACAACTGCTGACCAAACAGGTCGGTTTTCAGACCGCAAACAACCGGATCATGTCGAGTTTGGACTGATCAACAAACAAGTCGATCCTAATTCACTCAACAGTGGTTAATTGGAACAAACTATTAACCGACTGTCAGTTCGGCCACGTTTGCAAACCATGTTTGTATCCAGAAATCGATTTTTGAATAAGTTACTCTTCAGTTGGTAATGCAGGATCGCTTTGCACCAACAACGGGCTTGATAGTAGACTGGAGTTGAAGTTTTTCCACGTGGTAAACGTTTTGGTCTTTTTCAAGATTTGAAATTCTCCACTCAAAAGCAATCCGTTGCTGTCTCCATTGTTTTCATTCGATCATTTTCTGACACTTTTGTAATTTTTACTAAGAAATACTAAGAGCTTGGAAGAATCAAAGCAAAAACACGAATTCAAAATACCGATAAAGCATCGTGGAGATTATGAATCTTTAGAAATTCCTCGCACAAGGTTTGAGAATAGTTAAACTGATGCCTGAAGTTCTGGAGCTCGATATTTTTAGAATCGAGTAAAAAATCCATAATGAAATTGTTTACAGACTCACCGTGTCATCACTCTGTGAGCTTTGTCGTCGAAAATTCCGACATCTCATCATTTCTTCGGTAGTACTCTGTCGTCTGAATCCGCGTGCTATGAGGATTTCTTCAGTCGTTGATTGTCTTCTTATCGCAGGTGCTTGTTGAATAGATCCAGGTGCCCGTGCGCAGGGGCTGGGTTCTCTGGAAGAGCATGTTGAGCTGTCCGGTGACCTGTGGACAAACGAAATGAGTTTGTGTGAATATTTCATCGTCAGGGAAAAGATATTGTTGTACTCGTGAGTTTACCTAGGCGGTCGGCCAACAATGGAGGTTGATTGTCTTCTTAACCGGGACTGTCGTCTCTGTCTTATAGGACTGTGATCCCGTTTTTCGCCAGTGTTTCTGTCTGGACTTAGATGAGTTCTGGAATCGCGGCGTCTTGGATAAGACGCCGAATCCGGACTCAACGAGTCTCTTCTCGCCTTACGTCCTGGAAACAGCAAACAGTATTTCAAAATGATGCTGGAGAGATGCAACGCTATTTTGTCGGTCTCAAGTACCATTAATCTAACCTCCGTCATCCGGATCTGGAGACAATGTCGGTTGACTCCCTCGCCGTCCTGACGGTGGCAGTGACTCGTCTATCGTTGCCGCTTGCCGCGTTAATCTCGACAGTTTATTCGGTGAAATTTCTTTTGCTTTGCCATAGTAACACTGTTGAACAAATGGAGAAAAAAATGTTGATTTTCAGCATTGATGAAGGAAGCTCCGGAAGTCAATGATTCTCAAGGAGAAGTTTGACATTCGGAATGCATCCGCGGACTCCGATGAAGTTTTACTATTTTTATGAGAGTCACCTGCGTAGTGGAATCTCTCCGAGTCGCGATCAACGGATGAGTCGGAGTATTGCTAATGTTCGGTGTACCAACAGGACTGGAACTACCGGAAGTTGAGGTACCGGGAAGAGGAAGACTGTTGCCGGTAACCGGTGAAACGGTTGGCGGTGTTACCGAGGACATGACAATCGTTGGTGGATTTATCGAGTGTATCGAGGTTTCGAGGGTAAGAAACTTTGTCGCCTCGCTCGTGGTTGTTTTTTGCTCAACTGTCAATGTTGACGAACTCTGTTGGGTCTTGTTATCTTGCCTCGTATCGACATGGTTTTTCTGCTGAGCTTCCATGTGCTCCCTAAGGATAGATAATCATCAATAGGTAGAACTCTTCTCGGTGGGTAACCACATTAAACCAACAGTTTTACCAACCTGACCGCACAGGATCCTGCGCTGTCGGTACTCGAAGCACTGGGTCTTTGATCACTCCGATAATACTTGGTCGGTGTTATGGTACCGCCACCATCAACCGATGCTTGTGATTGTCTGCGTCTATGATGACTGCACCTGTGTATTCTCTCACCGGAACTCGGCGGCTGACCACCGACTACTGAATCCCTACGAGACTTGGCGCTCTCTCCAGAACCTCGACGGGAGTATCTCGATTCGCCAGATCCTAAAACATGGTGGGAAAACACTTTTCGTTACAACGAAAACAAAGTTATGCTTGAGTTGGTTCTGGTTTTCTCGTTGATCTAGGATAAATAGTTTCCCATAGCTGAAGGGTAAAACGCATTGAAATCAAGTAGATTCAACAAACGAAGTAGGAAAAAAATATCGTACCTCTTCTCGGAGTCGATGTTATGACCGTTGGTGGTGGCTGAGGTTGCGGACTCTCTCTTTTCGTCCATAACTTGACGAGATCGTTTTTGAATTCGCTTATAGCAGAGTCCCTTCTCGATTTGGTAGAAACCTGACTTCTGATGCCACTGTCGACCGAGCTCTCGCGTCGTTTCTTCAGGCTCGCCATGGCCGTTTGTCTGGACCATGGAAATGATTTGGTTATATCGGCGAAGGTCTCTCGTCGAGAGAGCTTCCCCGCTCTTCCTGTTTTGCCGGAAATCCCGCCACCGCTCCATTCTCTCACCAAGTCGCTCAATTGGGCAAGGCTCGATCGACGACGGCCTTGGTTCGTCGGAGATGGTTCCGTTACTTCGTTCGGAGGAGATATCGAGTCTATTTGAGCCGAAGAATCCCTTCTTCCGGTTCCTGGCAATTTGAAACCGTTGAAGACAGAAATTAGTCGAAACGCAAGAGATCTTCGTGCCGGAATCAAACAAGCTAAATCGATGCTTTTTTTTTTGTTTTGTTCTCTCGCTCTAACTACCATCGATCTCTTTTCATCTACAAGAGCAATGAAAAGCAAACTCAAAATCAAAAGATTAAGGAGGCAGGCGAATAATAATTGAATAGAATTTTTTCGGCACCTGATGGGGTCCAACGATTATTACCGAGTCGTTGCTTGAGCGTTGACTCCTCGAGCTGCTCCCGCACGAGGTCGTCCCAGCCATTCCCACCCTGCCATACCAAGCCCACCTGGTGGCTCAGGATCGGCAGGTTGCACACGAAGCATATGGCCGTCATAGTTCTGAAACGAATATCCTTCCGTCACATACCATTTTTTAATTTGCCCTCCTCACGTTTTTTCTTCGACGATTTTTACTCCGGGCTCTTAGTTCTTTCTTTCAAAAGGTACTTTCTCAAACCCTTTTACAATCACTAACAGGGATTGAGTATTATTATTCCCATTTCGAATTTTGAGGAGTGAAACGAGAGTGAAGTAGGTGCATGTTTGAAAAAAGTACTGAGAAACATACTACGTGATTCCAAGCCATGCGAATAGAGCGCGTTCAAAGATAATCTCGGCCGATAATGCAGTTTTGATATTCCTCCAAAAATAACAGTTTTCCTATATTCAAATTTCATTTTCAACAACTCGTTTATTTTTCAATTCTCTCAATCGAATTTGCCTCACAAAAAGGAGTTTAAACTGCACTATCCGGCGTGGTGAAGCGTGGTAAAATAGAATAAAAAGACACACGAAAATAACTCGGTTGAAAAGAAAATGTTCATTCTCAAATAATGTAAACAGGGAAAAAATTCAAAGACGTACTGGCACTGACGAACTAAGTGAAATGAAATTCTGTAACGTTTAGTTTGCACTTTCACTGAGATCACCAACCAATCCCTTTGTTCAATTTTTCGGAGATCTTAATGAATTATCAGGAAGTTTATCGTGCTTGAATTTCGTGCGAAGGATGGTACGTGCAACTTCAATATCGATGAATACAAGAAAATTCTGAACTTCTGAATATAAATAATAATAGTATTATACCGAAATGAAGAAAATTTAAGAATATTAGTCGCATCAAAGTGATTGGTGTGCCAGTACATCGTTAAATTGAGATAGATAAAGAAAAAAAGGTGGTACAAACGTTAACGATAGTATGAACGAACGTTTGTTAAAGTACAGAACGTAGATGTATGATAATTATGCTCGCAATAAGGCGCACGAGAGCCGACGGTCATTCCGTAAGCGTGTGGATGCAGAGAACTCCGAGATGGGTAGAGAAACTAGAGAGCGAAGAGAAATTCTCGTTCAGCAGATGTATTAATAGAAGTGATAAGTAATTAATTGAGTTATCAAGTAGATAAGTAGATAAGTAGGTAGAGTGGTAAAGTTCAACGAATTTCAACTAAATCTCGGTCTCGTTAGTTGCAGCAAGAAGGTTATTTTAAAAATGACAATTTAATTTGTATATATGTATCTGAATGTTTGGTTGTTCGACCTGTAGTGTCGAAGTCTGGGGCTCTGCAACGACATCGCATGGCAAGGGCCTGGCCGACCTGCAAAAGACACATACACGTTTTTTTTTCGTAGCTTTTATCTCGTTCGATTTGTTTCTGTCGATTAATCTCATTTCTTTTTTCATTTAAAAATTTTTTTTTTTAATTCATCCCATCAATTTTGAATCTTTTTTAGTCTCGTGACGAGAATCTCTTTTTGCTTTGATAACTTCGCGTTAATAATAAATCGTAAAAAATATACAACGAGCTTGCAGCTAAAAAATCATTCTTGTTCCCCTTTGAAAAAAATGATTATTTAATCCTTATCGCGTGCAGTGCATTTCACATTTGCAAACTCTTTCGAAATATTAGCCGAGATGAAAAAAATAATTAAACTTATAACACCTTTTCTGGATATTTATCGTTTATTTCGACTGTACTAGTAATGGAGATTAAACTTCGAACAACATTTCGTGGGTCGTGTAACGATGATGTCGAAATAAAACATTCAAACACGAGTAAAATTTCAACGATGATTGTATCTTAGCACAACTTCATTATGATATTATGTTCAAATACATTTATTCGTAGACAATAATAGCGATGTAACAAACAGCCATCTTAAAATAAATATATATAATCATGTGTATTTAAATATTTTTATGTTCATCACTTAGCTATAACACGAGGCTTTTTTTGTTCATTGCGAAAAGCTTTTTTCTATATCATAAAATGCATCATCTAAATATATTGGAATAGTCTATCGATGAAAGTTGTACTTTCCGACTATCAGGCATCGCATTTTCATCATCGGTTCGTTAAAAAAAATGCAAGCCTTGGAAAAAGTTAATCGAAATTACCATGAGCGATCAAGAACTTTGTTGTACTAAACTTTTATTTGCGGATCAAAGTCGATCGGTTTTTCTTTCGATACTCCCAGCTGATTATTTACTTTTATCGGTTAAAACTATTGTGATTAAAAATGAGAAAACTATAAGTGAAATTGAATCACGTGAATCACAAAATTTGAGTTTTCAAATGATAAGAACACCGAGAACTCATAGAGAATTCTCGCTTTGCTTCAAGTTTTCATCGTTATCTATCTTGGTTGAATCAAAGGATCGGGACAGCTCTGAAGGGTTGAAAGAATCAGGGAGAATTCATTCGATTCAGTGGACCCTTTTGTTGGGAAAGCATGAACAGCTGTATAAAATTTCCGCTGGTTTTCCACCACCTATCGATAACTCGATGAAACATAAAGAAACAAAAGTAAGCCTATTACTTTGTCGGAACTTCTTTTCGAGAGAGTTTCTTTAGTATACATGACATTGCTGTCGTGTCTAAATTAATATAAGTCGTAAAAAAAAGCCAGTATAATTGAATATTTATGCTACAAGAAGATTGAAAAATTCATAATTTCATTGGACTTTCTTATTCTTGGTTTATGTGTTTCCTTTTTTTTTTTCTTGTTTTTGGGAGTTTTCCTTGGTTTTTCAACGGAAAATGTTTGTCCCAAGAGCGTGTGTAGGTAGACATTCATCTTTTCGTCCCTGGGTTAGTTGACTGCCTCCAAAGGGAGCGAGTATATTCGGAGTGAAGGGAAGAAAACAAGAAAAGAGAGAGAGAGAGAGAGAGAGCGAGGAGAAAAGAAACTTGCGAGAGCATCAAGAGGTCGTTGCGGCTGTGTCGTCCAATTGGGAATTAGTCCTTTTTCCACCCTGGGGATTTGGACGCAACGTTAGAAGCTCCGGGCAGAGCTTATTTCTTGGACTTTTTGTATGAATATCTCACCCCTCGATGCTTTCAAACTTCTCCGACGTTCGAATCACGAAAGAAAACTCTCTCTTTTTTTTTTCTTCTCTCAAATTAATGTTTTTATCCTTTTTCGCTTGTTTTTCGGAAATGAGAAAATGTGCTTTCCCGTTTCTGTCGAGAGCGAGCCTCACATCGTCTCTCTTTTCAATCCCTTTCTCCAGGAGACTCCAGGCGGAGTCGGAGCTCGTTTAAAAATTCATTTTCAGCTCTCTTATCGCACCTTTAAACGCTTTGTGCATCATTCTCCCTCTCTTTTTCATTCCGAAGAGCGACAAGCTGAGATAAGGGACGTCGGAGAAACAAGCTGGTATGTACGAACAAAATATGAAGCAAATACTTCTCTCAATTGTTTTGCCAGGTGAAAGCAAAACGTCCGAAAGCTGTTCAACAAACCATCCTCAGATATTCCTGAATCCTTTTCGCCGACGTGAAATAACTGACTAAATATATTTTCTCTTCTGTCCTCGCTTGACACGTGATGGGATCATAGCTCGCGAACGTTTCTCCGAATTTCATTTTTCCGACCTCCTGCTTCCGTCGTCAAGTCAAAATCAGCTTCCGCTCTCTGCTCTTACCTTCGCGCACGCCGGATTTTCTATTTCAGCTTATACCGAAATTCTTCCCCAAACTCTCTTAAGCCTGCGATTAATGCTGCCCGTTGTTCTTCCTACTGTACAAGTTAATCTGGATTTTTGTTCCACCTTCCTGAACTCGGAGCATAGCAATCGTTTTGCTCCCGCAACTCTATCCTTGTAAATAATATCATCGCTTTTGTGTGGCTCATCATAGCTTCCATTAGCTCCTTCGGTGGCAAACAAATGATCGCTAAATCTCTCCGTCTCTGCGATATTTTTTTTTCGACCAATTAATAATAATAATAACCGTCAGGGCCTTCGCGTACCACAATACATTTTTCCATCATAATTATGTGAGAAAAATTGGGTCGATCTCCGAGTGCTGATAAAAATAGATGAAACAATATTTTTATACCAACCCAACGGAGCTCCGAACAGCCGATAATTTTATCGCGAACTTCAACGAATGAAAAACCCTTTTTTCATCTAAAAACGACCCTGCTTGCGGAAAAGAAATCTGAATTCGACTCGGCGAATAGTTTAATCGCGATGATTCGATATTTGATAATTTAAAAAAATTATATTCATCGAATTCATTGCAAAAAAGGAAAATGAACAAGTTTATGTAGAATCAATCGATCAACGTAGACGCAATTTAGTTTGCCCGTCGTATTCTGATTTTGAATATTCTTCTGGAAAATCGATCCAACGAAAGAAGCCAGTTTTTTTTTTTTCGACCATTGACACAGTCAGCTAAAAATCAGTAGAAACTTTACCCCAGAACTGTGCCCTAATATCCATTTACTTGATGAACTTTTTTCTTCTTACGAGCACAATATTTTACGTGCTCTCGTTGTCTGACCACAAAGTTGAAGAACGAAAACCTTTTAAGATCGGAGGAGACCATTAAACGTCTATTTACCATCCCTCATTACTCTCGTTTCCTCCCGCACTCGATTTTTTTTTCCCCTCAGACTCTCTCATGCTCTTCATTTCTGCGTCTCTCATTTTCTTGATTTTCCAGCCGAGGGAAAACCTCGCTCACTTTTATTGCTCCCGTTCGCCCAGCAAACATGGCTCAAAGTGGACTCGACTCGTGGCTGGCCGCCATACCAAAGTGTACGAGAGTAAAAAAAAAAAAAAAAAAAAAAATAATGGACTCGAGACATTCAAGCTGAAGTTGTTAGGAGATGAAGATGCTCCTAATGAATCTTTCCGATTCATTAGCGCACTCATCGCCTCTCGTTAAAGAATCGCGGAGCCTTGATGTCGCGGTATTTCCGATAAAGTGAAGAAAAAATAAACGAAGATAAAGGACATTCGGAATCCGAAAAAGACGACAGCGAAAGTAAAAAGCGACTGTTACAACTCGATAACGATCAACTTCCAAACGATAATTATCTGAGAAACATCAAAGCGAATTCCTCAAAGTGTTTTTAATTAATGCTCCCGATGCGATTGATCACGTTACGAAAATAATTAGGCTGCGAACTTTTTACGTCTTTAAATATATTTTTTTTCTTAAATTCGAATTAAAAAAAAAAAAAAAAAACCAGCTAAAATGATCTCAAGTTGATGAAAATATTTGTTTCTGCATTTTTGAGCGTTCCAGAGAATCCGGTTTCAAGTAAACAGAGTCAAAATGAAAAAATCCTAATATTAAAATAGTTTTCATTTAAAAAATCGTTGTCCTCGTATTTTTTAAAATATTATTACACATTTGAGTATTATCGTTACAAAAAAATATGAACGAATATAAATCTTCTTCGTCCAAGGTCAACGAGGTCTCACATTTCTGCTTTCTTTCTCTCGAATTTCTTAGTTAATTTAATTTCTCATTGTTTCGCATTCAAGTGCTTTTTCGCCTTGAATTTTCGAGCCTCAACAATTGGGCCTCAGTATTCTGAGGATATTAGAAATTTTTTCCATTCGTCACTGCTAACGATATTTAGTTCTTTTTCATGCACACATTCAGCAAAATTTCGATTTTTTTCAACGTTATAAACGGAATGAATGATCGGAATGTTAATTTGTCCACTGATCGCGTTGATTCGGAGCTCAATTGTATTCGAAACGTTGGTATGTAATTCGAAAGGTCACGAGTAAGCAGTTTGGGTCATAGGAAAATTGGAATGTAACACAAATGACCGAATGAACTCTGATGATGTCATATCAAGCCACAAAAGCCTTGGTATATAGGACAACTCCCTCTCGAGAGGTGCAACAAGTTGTACTATCGATTTTCTCGTTCCAGGCACTGCCTAGATAAAACGAGATAGTCTTCTCTCTCATTCAACGATAAGAAACTAAACGATCCCTGAAACGCTTTACAGTCTCATGGGAAGATCAATTGGGAGATAAATGTTAAAAAAAAAAAAAAGATTTTTCCTGATAGAATTAAAGCATTCTGTGCGATCCATTTTTTTTTTTTCGAGTCGTTTTCATAGAAACGTATTTTTAATAATGAAATTTGCATGAGAACACACACGTTTTCCCATAATCACGCTCGAAGAAATAGTTCAAAGGATCAAATGTTAAACGCTGTAAAATCAAACGGAAATTGAATTTTTGCGTTTTCAATCAAAGTAACAGCATCAAAGAACGATAGACAAATGTTTGGACTATGAAAGTTCATGTTTGAAGATGCGTCGACTGAAATCTACGTTTCAGTTTTCCATTCGAGAAACACGTAAGCTACGTTAAAATATTTTTTCTATGAGCACATCGGGCATAAAAAAATTCTGCTGTTTTTCAATGCTTTTGCACTGATTAAAAAATAAAACGAAAAAGAAATTTCATTCACCACTGCTTTTTTATATTTCACTCTTTGAACTTCTTTATCGAGTATACACAAAGTGAATGTGTATCAAAAACAAGCTCGGAGCAAAGATTAAAACTTATGAAGCAATCGCATTCTTTGGTTTCGTATTCTCTCATAATCGTGAATATTATTTCACATTTAAAGAGAAAACGATAATGATCGTGGAGTGATGTAAAATATGTATTTACACAAAATATAAAGCGACTTTAGTGGGAACATGAAATACGAGAGTTCCCTTTCGGGAGATCGTGGAATTAATTGAAATTATTAATAATCTTGTCATGAAAAATTCGTAATTTTATTCTTTTCATAAAGCATCTCATGAACAATGCAGCCGAGTTATGAAGAACCTTTTCGTCTTGTTTTTCTAGTTGTTTTCATTTCACAATGTCGTTCTCATTTTTTACGCTATTTTCATTAATTTGTAGCTTATTTATTAATAAAAAATACCGCCAAAAAATGAGAATAAAATTACGAATAAAATGAGAATAAAATTACGAGTTTTTGATGGAAGAATTATATTAATAATTTCAACAAATTCCATATGATCCCCCGAAAGGGAACTCTAATAATCGTAATCTCGAACTCGCTCTGTTTCGTTTGAACTTTCGCTTGGTTTATTAAGTAAAAAATATATCACTCGCTGTGTAAAGATCAAGCAGAAAAAAATGTTTCCAACAATATCAAACTTTCGGAAATTTTTATTTAGTAATAATAGCAGCAATTCTGTGGCTCTCTTTTACGACGTCATTTTTAATTAAAATTCAAATTGTTTTTACATCCTACTCTTTGACCACGCAACGCGAAAATAAACAAAATGAAAATAGAACGGCAGGATTCTTCATCTGATTTGCGAAAGTTGCATTTATTGTCGGAAGATTTTCATAACCGTAATACGGAATGTAAGAAAATTGCGAAAGTCTTATCGTACGTTTCGCGAAAGCAAATATATGCACACATCGCGAAGAGACTAATCAGATTTTGTTGCAATTTCGGTCCATCAAGATTAATCCAGCTTTTTCAAAGACCATCCTGATGCAGTTCGTAATTTGATCTTACCCGGAAGAAGTTTGCTCAAGCCAGGAATCGAGGCTGAAGGCTTCACCCTAAATCCCATCACGTGAGAGACAAAAGTTTTGCTTGAAAATTTTCTTCGGAATGTCAAAAAAAAAAACGATTCGATGGTATTGACAGTCAATTCGAAAGCATTCCGGAAAAAATGATCGAACGCATCGAAATAGTTTGTCGCGAATTTTCGAAGATGAGAGTTTTCTTTTTTTTTAATTACTACGATCAAGTGTTTTATGATTTTATGATTATAAGTGAGAAAACATTGTTTGAATCGACGCGAAATTTCCAATGAGGCTTCTTTGATGCTGAAAAATATATTTTCAGTTATTAAGTATAACAACTTCCTGGGAACTTTCATCCAAAATCTCCAAAATTATGAAGATAAAGTCAGAGGTTATTCTGGAGGTTATGAAATTTGTAGTCGGAGCATGCTGTGTCGACGTATCGATATGATTCATAGGTCCTTTGTTACTTGTGTTTATGAAGGCTGCAAGAGCGAGTGAGAAGAAATATACGAGAGAGATGTATATATAGACAGATTAACACTAAAGTTCACAAAGTTCAGTCTAAGATCCTTCGGGGACTCGCTTCTGGCAGCGAAGACTCCCTGGACTGTGAGAGCAGTTTACCGGAGGTATTAGAGCATGAAGGAAAGTGTTTGATAGGCGACAGAACCGATGAAAAGGGAGAGTCGGGTACTCGAAGACGTACGTAAGCTAAGTCATTTAGTTCCGGTTAAGTTTCGTCGTTTCAAAAAACTCTTTTCATACGAAAACAACGTTTATGTCTGAAAAAAATAAAAATAAAAAATAATACAATCAGATCCTTAAGGAGTTTCGGTACAAAAGGCAAAATGTTAAGAAATTAATGAAATTTGGTGATAATGTTCTTCAACATCAATTACGAAAACACAAATTTTTTCAAAATTTTCTTCTACTTAGTTATCGAGTAATTATGCATCAAAGCAGATTTCTTATGCCCGAAGTGTATACCTATATATATGGAAACGCTATGCTTATACACGTGAACTTTAGTCTTCGATTACTCGATAACTGTGTAGAAGGAAAATCTGAAAAAATTTGTATTGTCAAATTTGACACTAAACGAATATGTTCACCAAATTTTATAAAATTCTTAACTTTTTGAAATTTTTTGTGTTTTTAACATGGTTTAGCATAGCGACATTGTATCGCTTGTATACCAAAACTCCTTAATGAAACGAAAAAGATGTTATCTGTCATGTTCGAGATTACTAATGAATCAATAAGTTTTGTAAATGTTTCACGTAACTCGTAAGAGTGGATTTGAGTTTTTTTGTTTTTGTTTTAGTCTAGGGTTATGCCTGACGAATATTTATTTCGTTTTTAAATCTTCTCACGTTACGCACAGATTAATCGTTGTTTCTATGGTGAAATTTTTTTGTCATCATTGCTTAGGAAAACTTTTTAGGGCTGGTCTACGTGAAATTTATTATAGTTACGTACGAAAAAAAAAGGACAGTGCAGAAGAACTGTTGTCAGTGGTGAAGAGAGGAGGAAAAATAAATTCTGGTCACGGTTGAGCAACGAGATGACGAGTACACATTTCCACACACACACGAATCTTTCATAAATCCTTTGAGATGTCGTAGGAGGGTTGGCTCACGTATACACGTGACACATTCCACACAATATCTCGGCTGTGGATGTAGCCTTCATTTTCGTTTATTTCTCCCCAGACTGCTCTGACAAAAAATCTCTTACACACGAGATACGAAAAGTTATTTCACCAACAAATTTATTAGTAATTGTTTTTGGCAATTTCTTTCTCTAAAATATTTCATCCGCAGCTTCGAACCAAAAGTTCAAACCATCCTTTGACATTTTTTTTTTTTTATCACTTTTGTCAAGTAAAAAGTGACAAAAAATACGAGAGTCACCGACATACGTCATCGTATAACTTTCCCTTTATTCGTCGTTTTTTCAATTTACAATTAAACTTTCATTTTTGTACTCAGAGGTGGTCAAAATCAATAAAATGCTCCAAACTTTCGAGCTTTCGTGAACAGTAAAAAGTTGAAATAAGGTGACAACAGAAACTGAACGCTGTGCAACAGCACCTGCTTCTTGACGACAGGTAGAATATATATTTTTGGCATATTATGCAACGGTTTTGAAGCCAGTCGATTGAAATGGGTTTCCATATTAATTTTGAGAAGGAAACAAGGCCAGATGGGACGTTTGGTGTATTAGAGCGGTGCGAAGATGATCGACAGGCTTGTTCGGAGCTTTCCAGCAACAAACTATATTCAATGCACAACAACATACACGTAGATGTACGTGTATGAGCATATATTTGGGCATACATACGAGCTGTCAAGCGGCTGTATGAACCGGAGCTTTCAAGGGTATTAGAGGCTTCGTCCTGGGTCAAGCTCTCCCTCCAGCCCCAATATATATACATATATATATATCCACGCCATCATCACCCACGTCCATCAAATATACATGCATCAAATATTCTAAGCAAAAGGTCGTAACTCACAGAATTTAACCCACGAAATAACCAGAGATCGCAGCTCTTCGTTCTCTCTATTAAGTTACATCCAATCGTCCCAGAGAAACAGGAGCAACGTCGAATTGTAATTTGAAGTAGCCAATAATATATAGTGCATGTAGCGATAAATCAACCGTTGCAGACCTGATGCACCCTTCCATATCCATCGACAAATATTATTAATGCTTGGTCACAAAAGCCACTCGGCTACGAGATATTCACTGTTATCAAACATAAATTTTCACCACTTATGCCACATTATTGGCATTCCAAATGCTCTTTGTCACTCAAAAACTGTGACGCAAACCTGCAAGATTCTTGTTCCAATGTGTACTGACAATGAGAATAAGAAATTTGTTGACTCGAAAAAAGATTTGTTGGATCAACCAATCACAAAATATAACTTTTTAACTCGACAAAAAGTTTGGTTGATTAAAACACTCAACTTGCAGGCTCAAATAAACATTTTTTTATATTTGCACGAAAACAAATCGTGTTCGCCACGATTTGTTGATCCAACACGAAATTTTGTTGAATCAACAAATTTGTTTTTCTTCTTCCATTTTCGGATCCATCGTCTCAAAATTGTAAGTGAAAAACTCACAGATCAACGAGTATTGGGAATTTCCTTTGAAAGTGTGACTCCGGATTAGAAATTTGCTTTCGAAGAGTTGAGTTAAGATAGCACCGATGAAACAAGAGGTTGAAAATCGAGTTAAAACCGAATGAAATTTTCATAAACTGGCAAATATTGATGAAACGATATTCAAAGTCATGAGAACGTAGCTTCGAATAGGCATTTCATTCTTTACATCCAGGACATCGATTCAGCGTTACAAACCGTGCTCCATTATTTTCTCCTTCTTTTTTTTTTTCATCGTCGTTGAACAACCTCCGCGTAAACATTTGCAGAGACAACTCGCGCATAATGAGAACAAAACAGCGATGACCCCGAAAGTCTTTGAAAGAGAAATATTCAACGTTGCAACCGAAAGGGCGACTCTCGATCGAACGTGCATCGTACGTGTGTACAAACGACATGTTTATGTGTGCAGGCTCTGCCATTCAATCCTCACCTGCGTGGACCACTGACTCGCTGGGAAATATTGTTCACGTACTACCGTTGTATAAACCTTCTACGAGGGAAAACGCACGAAGGCGTATCATTTACAGGGTGTCTCTCGAGAGTTGTGTCACAGCAGGGCTTCGGAGAAAGTGAGTGGATCGAGGAGTTATCAATTCCTTTTATATTTTCAACCACAAAAGTTTTATCGCTGACGTTTCCATTGATTATCCGGTGGCAGAAAAATTGTCGTGAAAAACAAAAGTACGAAAAATCTCTCCTAGAATGATTGCATCGAAAAGAAAAAAGGAGAAAAAAAAAAACTTTTCTTTCTGAAAAGTTTCGAATTCGAAAGAAAAAGGAATTCCGAGACACCAGGTATACGTCGCGGACAATTCCACTTTTACATTCACGTAGCCGCTTTTGGTATTCTCTCTCGGTGCTGGCTGCTAGTCGAAAGTGAGAAATAAGTGCACACACGAGAACAAATATGCCACACCGATATTCCCAGCCCACGAGGCAGCCAGCAACGCCTCTTCGCGCAACTGCTGATGTATATACAGTGACATTGATAAGGATTCTGTAATGCTTTGTTCTCATTCGTTTCATCCGAGAAACAGATAAAGGAAGCGAGAGAGAGAGAGAGAGAGAGAGACAGGGAGCAGGAAAGTCAGGAGCTGACACAATAGGAGGGTCGATGCAGGGCTCACAAAATAGAGGCAGCAGTAAGTTTATACGTGTAAGCAACGAGACGGATAGAGAGTAAATGAGCACTGCATACACACATACACACGTTTATAAAACACACATTCGCAGGAGGAAGTTTAGGGTCGAAGCAAACTGCCCCAGGTCGTAACACACTTTTCTTTGTCTTTTTCGATCAACGTTTCCCATCTCTCAGAATAATTTAGGTTTTTTATGTATACATTTGTCTACCGATTTATACAGCGATGCACAGCATACATATAAATGGAATTCAGAGCCAATTCGATCTTTCGATTCCAGTTAGATCGACGAGATAAATAACAAGGCTCAGTAGGAGCTATTTTTGTTTTTTTTTTCAAAATGCAATCACATGACTTTTTATCGATCTGGCTGGGCTGCATTGCAACATCGTCGTATATATAGAGTTCCAGAAAATTCTACTCTCATTTTTATCGCTAAAGTAATGATTTCGATGTATGTTTAACGAAAAACATTGGCAAGGGATGAATAACCGAATGATTGAATATTGCAATATTTTTATATTCGTAATGAAAATCCATTTTTTGATCTCGAACAGTCTGACTTCAATTGGCCAAGAGGCTTTATCGAAGACATTAAAAATGACCCACTTTGCAGTGTTTAATCATGGCAAAATATCGGATTGTTATTGGCATTCTGATTCGACTCCGAAACCGTAATTCGACCAAGAAATTTTATGCGTACACTGCGGCGAGCGTACAGGCGTTGATTAGTGCACGCTGAAATTGACGCATGACGATCAGTAGTTACAGTCAACCGCGGTCAGACACGTTATGCAACGCACGAGGTACTCTGCTCGAGACACGATCGACAGTAGTTACGAGCGCGTTTCTCTCAGCCACATGATTACTAACTATTGTTAATCTTCACGTCCTTCTACTCATTCGAACTCCTGCTAATTCCTCTGTCATCCTGTACATATTGACGCTTCTGTGGGTGGCTCTAGAACAGATGATTCGCGAGTAGCTACGTTCGCGACATCGCTCAGACAGCGACTGTATATCGAGAAAAATGTGCATATTCGTGGCACTCTTTCACCTGGAATTTTGTCTCGGAAACACGACCGATTGGGACCAATTTATTTTTATAAAAATTCATCGAAGCTCTAGGATTTTTGGGTTTATCAATTATGATTGATACACAAAAAATTGTCATCGTTCGCGACTACTTTGAGAAGTTTCCAAAATATAAAACTCGCCCCTCGCATTTCATCGACCGATGATTCCTGATCATTTTGCTTCTGTTTTTAGCTCCTGGAGGATCGACAAGAAGGAGAACCCCCGGGTACATCGCCTCCCTCGAAAATGTGAGTGAAATCATCTCTCAGGCATATCGAGCCTCTTTTTACTCCGCTTTTTGTTTTTGTGGTCTGTATTTCTTGTTGGTGCTTTCATTCGTTCTTCTTGCTCTGTTACCTTTATGGCCATTAATATAATAATACAGACTCCGATACATAACTATATTTATTCATAAGTATACATGTTGCCAGCATTTTCTTATTCCTTCTTTTCTCATCGGGCTAATGCTTCAGCACTTTGCGAACAAGAAATTCCGCTTATTTATCCAGTGTAGTACATTTTTTTTTTTTTTCTCCCCAGCTGGTGAGAAAATGTGCTCCACTTCGTCGTGCCACCTTTTCTCATTTCTCGTCGCTCTTTTTTTTCTTTCTTTCTTCTCTCAGGAGAAGGAGAAGAAAAAAAAAAAAAAGTTTTCTTTATTTCCGAGCGTCAGTCCGAACGGAATATCTCCTCAGGGCATACGACCGATGTTTCCTTTGAATATGTTCGCTCTAACAAATATGTATTCTCCTTGTACACTTCTTGCGGATTTTCGTCAAGAATAAAACAATTTTGTCTCTTGTCCGTCGCAACATCCCTCGTCTTTTCATATTCCCGAAATTACAATCTCGTGCTTTGCTACATTGTACGAACATTATTTATGCACGCTATTCTGTCTATCGGAAGAAAATAGGGAAAAATATAATAAAAGAGAGAACGAGGGAGGAATAGTCAGCGAAACACGAGTCAGGGGATGATCATAGAAATTTAGTAGAATATTCATGTCTTCTCAAACCCCTTAGGAATTTAAGGAAAAATCTATGGTTTTATTATATCCTCAAAAAAAATATATATCGTTAAAAGGATCGAGTTATTGATCCCATTGAGATATAAAAATTTTGAAACTCATCGGTATATTCCAGCTACCGCGTTTCGAATTATCGAAAGGCTGTCCACGAAATACTTTTCATTCTTTAAATAACTCTGATTAACAGATGTTTCTCATTACTTAATTTTTTTTCCATTTTTGAACTTTGAAATCATTCTGTTGACAAATCGAAAAAAACTGTAACAAAAATCGTATTCAGAAATGACAGGACGAGAAAAAAATAATTGTCTTCTTTTCATTACTTCATTGTTGATTAATTGCTCAAGTACTACAAGCAGGACAGCCATGTTTCAACTTCATTCCAAATGAAATATATGTTCTGGGAGAAGAGACGAAGCTCTGACGACTCGCAAAGACAACTTTTTCTTTTGGCTATTGTGTACAAAATGCATGGAAAGATTTTTCAAAGCCTTCGCACGCGAGAATCTTCAAGATTTAGGTGAAAAAGTTTTTTCACGAGTGTTCCGAGTGAGATGAAATTTCTGTCAATCATCATTCCCCTCGGTTTTTTTTTTTTTTTTCTTACATCTTTAATATTTATGTATTCCCTGAAATATAATCTTGAGACGACGAGTTATTAAAGTTCATAGGCTTTGAAAAGAAAATTTATACGAGTGAAGGACTGCAGCTGTAAGAACCTTTAAATATCTCATCGTCCTATATTCGTCTACGTATATATACATGTTCTATAAATATATAGACGGGCTACTTTGAGTATGGCAGCGGTATGCCCTAAGGATAAATCTCTATCTTGGTCCCTCCTTGTGACGTAAATTCTGGGTGTCGGTCTTGTCACATGGTCCCCAGTCGCCATCCTCTCCTCGACTTTTTATAAATATATATATATATAAAGGAAGCATCTCCCAGCATCAGTTTGCTCCTTCATCATGTTCTCTAAGGGAAAATCAATCTCTTATCGTAACGCTACCGGTGAGCTTCCCCAAAAACAGGCAATGAAAAGCCACAATCTCCATCCTTTTCTCTCCCCTTTTCTCTCAATGTGAATTTTTTCAACAGGATTTACCAGAGAAATATCTTATTTATTGCCAAGATCAGTATCGATCGTTACTACAATGAATTTCTTTGAGGGGAAACGGAACGATAGTTTTATCTATTTTTTTTTTTTAATGAAATCATATCGGATTTTTGGACTTGCGTTGATTTAGGATTGCTGCGGACCAATTTTGTGGTCATCGTCATAATTGCGGTATTAAAAATTCACAAATAAAAATGATTATGAATCATTTACGAATTTTTATATTTCTGATTATTTTGTACCGTTTCAGTGATTAAATTCACTGTGAAATATCAACAAGTAGTTATATATTTGGTGTTTAACTTTCATCGTAATCCAACGACTTTATCCCTTTCGAACGAGACTGCAACTTAAAAAATCCGCTTACGGGGTGACTAAGTTCAAAAATGATTGTTTGCATTAGCTATACCAAAAAGGAAAAGATGTTAATGAGAGTTGATTCAGATCGGAGGGAGCTTCTGAACTCGATACAAAAGAAATGAATAATGATCTTTGCACAGTTCGTTTTTTTTTTTTTATCCTACTAAACTTCTCGAATAAATTTCAGTTCATTTTGCATTTTAATGAGTTCAGCCCTATTTTATTAGCTGAATAATTCCTTTTAAAAGATTTTGATATATATTCATGCTTCCGTTTGATGAATCGAATTAGAAATTTCATGAATCACGACTCCTTAATCGTTCTGATACGGACAAATGACTACGAGCTTTGTAGCCTTGGGAAAACGTTCGAAACACGTTCGAAAAACGAGTTGCGGATCATCGCAGAAAAATCCAGAGATCAAGATGTGAGAACTTTCGTTTACATTGCGATATAAAACGAGTGGGCGTAACTCATAAAACAATTCATTGCTTTCCCGAAGCTGCAAACGTGGTTTTATTTACTTTTTGTTTTGTTTTTTTTTTTGTACTCGAATATCATTTCAGTGAATAAAAATGGCAAGTGGGCTTTTATGGACAATTTATGTGGTTGAAATTAGCGTTAAACGCACGGATCAGTAGATAAATATCTGGGACAGTAATTTTCAGCTGGTTTAGGTGGTAATTACTCGTCCACTAATAGCGATGTACAAGGGTTGGGTAATTTGTAGGGGAGAAAAAGGTTCGACCGTTTCTGTGTTTCTTCAATGTTACTCGTGTACACGAGCGTCTCGGTTAACGTAAAAAATAGCCTCAGTCTCTTTCGTTACGAGAATATATCTTGCGATGTATACGGAGAGAGAAACTCCAGTAAATTTGGGAGTTAGTAGAAAAAGAGAGGAATTAGACGTTCTCGTCGTTCGAGAATTGGGACAAAGGGAAAAGCATGCGTAAGAAAAGCTTACAATGACAGGAAAGAGAAGAGTGAGAAAGAGGGAGGGAGGGAGGGAGGGAGGGAGAGGGAAAGAGAGGTGAGAACAAAAGCACTGAGAGGTTTGGCAAAATAATTAATTCACTGAAGGAGAGTAATCCAGTCGCAAATCCTCTGAATCTTCTCCAGTCCCTCTGGTGAGCCAACCAAATGGAAAAGGGGTTGAAAGGTCGCTGGGTGACCTTCGTAACAGTCCTCTTAGCGAAAGTGTACCGAAAATATTTCAAATCGAAGCTCGAGGTGTCCTGTGAAAATCTCAGAGCTTTGCTCCATACAATTCGACACTCGGATGAAAGAACCTGCCGTTCGGAGGCGTAGAAACAAATTATGTAAATTTCATTCCATTCCGTTGACCTACATCCATTCTATCATATTTTCATTCGAATAACTCACATCGCGAACTTGCACAATCCAGTCTGATTATGTTAGCCTATTACATTTTTTTCCTCCATAAAGACTGACGTTGACCCATCGATTTCCTTAATCTCTACATCCCTTCTTATTGCGTTATCATCTCTTCTTTTTTTTTCTCTATGTACGTAAATCGGTTCGCTGAAAAAAAGTTTGTCTGCTTTCCGAACAAAAACCAGTGAACCGATTACGATGAATCTTTCACGAGATCAAATATCACGATTCGAACTATGTTCGTGGATTTACGAAATTCCGCTATTTGCATTTCTACTTAAATGTAAAAAAAATTTAAAAAATTGTTTTATATTTTGGTTAATTTTCAAAAGTCGAAAATTCCTCAGTAATTTCGAAGTATAGTTAAACAAAGATCACTCGAAAACGAAAAGCATGAGAAATAGGAGTACAGGTGTATTAATGAAATGATAAAAAGTTAAAAAAAAATTGGAAATCTTTTTTTGATTATTTCACTGATAGAAAAACTGAAAAATATTGCGTGACACTGAAAAAGCAATTTTTCTAATATTATCGAGCGAAAAGCGAAAAACTTTTGACCAATAAAAATGAACGAGAAGAATATAAAAGTGTAGGAATAATGAGCAGTTCCCATACGTTTACCAATTAGAGCATCTTGAAAAAAAGCGAGAAAAGATGAAGCACAAGTTGCCAAACTTTTATCGTATTCTCGCCCTCGAAAGAACATGCCAAAAACTCTTAGCGCTTAATGCACCTAGTTTTGAGGGATGAAAAGAAGCCGAGTATCCATCTAACGATTTATCATTGAGCGTTTGACAGCGATAAATCAAGTCTGCAACGAATCCCTATCAGGAAACTCGAGGGCGTAAAGATCCATCATTATTCCACTTAACGTAATAGAAAGAAGCGAATATAGTGTCTATAATAAGTGATCTATACATCGTGCTTCACACTTTGTAGTAGCAAAGCATGTATCATCACGATGGGAAACGTGAAAACATTCATTAATTAAGAATAAGTTGCTAATGAGTATTCATTGATTATTATTGTTTACCTCACAGCTATTGGTCACTGATAGCGAACAACAGCAGCACGATAAATAATTGATAATAAAAAGAATTGAAAAATATAACACAAGATAATGACAAATTAAATGTAGAAAATAATTATCCAGCCTCTCGCTAATTGCTCATTAACTGATGCTAATGAAGTGTGAATTGTAAAAAACATGACGATATACGTGTGACCCAGTTGAAGATAACCCGAAACATCGATAAATAATTTTTCAACGATTCTACTGTGAGATGAAGAATTTTTTGTGCTTGTCACATGAAAATGGCCAAATGATAATTATTGAAGTTTACTACAGAGAGATGAGTAAGAATAATGTAAAAAAAAAACTGTAACATTTTTCGTGTTAATGAATTTAAAAAGATTTTTTTATGCTTGAGAAAACAAATATTAGGGCTGCTGCTGATCAACAATAATGGGAAACGTCGATCATCCCGTGTAGCGAGGTGCATTCGGAAAGTATGAAAAAGCTATTAAAATGAATGTGAAAGTTTTTTTTTTTTTTCTCCCCATCGCAAAGTTGAACGATAATTCATATGAAAAAAGTTGTTCGATGCTGAAATAATCGAGACCAAAATACGAGCATGGAAGTGGCCACGAATAAGAGACAAGTTTAAATTCATGAAAAAGTAATTAAAAAACGTTAACAAGTTTTTTAACGAACGATTGAACGATCGATTATTGATAGCAATTGATTTGGAAAGAAAACATTTTCCGGAACAACGTATAAATAACAATGAAACGAAGTTTGAAAAATAGAGAAATAGCTGCTCCTTATTCGAACCGATTCATTGTCTCGACTTTGAAAAAAAAAAAAATAAAAAAATAAATAAATAAAAAAAAAACTGTCCACCAGTCTTCGATCACGAAGAATTTAATTATACGAGCTATGCTCGAGCGAGCGAACGACGGATTAAACAATTTGCAATCGAGGCTCCACCAACAACCCAATACTGCGAAGCGCCCAGTCTTCGTTTCATAGAAACTAACATATCTCGTTCGTTATACGCTTCGCCTGCACCTGCATCCGTTTATATGGACCAGAGTAACGAGATGAGAGCTCGAGATTCTGCTTCGCCACGGTTATCGTTTTACTTTCTCTCTGTCTCTCTTTTTTTTTCTCTCTCTCTCTCTCTCTCTCTCTCTTACCATCATCCCACAGAACTTTACGAGTTGACCACTTGTTCCGTACATGATGGATGTGCAATTCTATGCACAACGCTAAAGTTTGTCCTTTGCCGTTAACACGCGATGCGATTCTGAATGAAAAATTAAGGGAAGCTTTAATCTCCATTCTAAAAACTCGTTTTTTAAACCACTATTCTTTCGGATAAAACTTTTTTTATAGCTTCTCTTTGCATACTTAAATTTTTATCGCATACGCGTGTTTCACACTTTTCCAATTGTTTTTTTCATGGCCTCTTTTCATTGCTCTGCTTCGTCTATTTTAATTCACATTATATTGTTGTTCGACGCGCTGTACCAAGCAGACACCGATGGCTTGAATTAAACTCGAACTGCTTTTCAAAAACATCGGATGTTCTAATATTTTCACTGCGTATTCCCTAAATTCTGTAACTAAGGTGACACTTCGTTTCGAAACGTAAATTGGGCAAAATATTTGATTTTTTTATAAGTTTACTCTTGCGTATCAATTATAATTTGGACAGTTTGCTCGTTACTTATACGATACACTGAGAAAATGAGAAAAAAGTTTGCTGGTTCAACAAAATTTAAATGATTCAATCACTCTATTTGTTGGCGCAAATAACTATTTTTCTCATTGCGATAAAAACATGGTTGAATCAACAATATTATGGTTGAATCAACAAATTCAATTTGTTAGCAACGATTTATTGATCCAACAAGATATTTTGTTGGCGCAGCAATTTTATTTTCTCAGTGTTGATCCAACATTTTGAATTGATGTTATTCGAACACAAATATTCATCAATTATAATATCGACATGTGAACAATTATTATTAATGTACAATCAACAATGTTGCATGAAATAATTCTTAGGATTGAACGGTTTAATTTCAACGATTATGCCACATGAATTTGTGTGCCTGACTCAAGAAATTTATATCTCAATCATGCATATATGAAAATCTGAAATTCAAAATTATCGGAGAACTTTCTACGTTCAGAATCGAGATAATTTGAAATGCGATTTAATCTAGGAAATGTTTCACAATGTTTTCGACACATTTAACGAGCTTTCAACTTCGAGCCGAATGTACTACACGTGAACTCTATCGGAAATCTCTCGTATTCAGTTGGTAAACGTTAGCTATATCCGAATTCAAAGCTCGGCCATTTCGAGGCGAAAATGTGAAAACTGGCTGATGTATTGTTTTACAAAGAGTGATGGTACCTGAGTTACGTTATGCGATCGTAATCATATACGAGCCTCGAGCTTCAGAAATGCAAGTACATTTCTCGGAGCTGTTTACGCTTTTGCAAATTCTGTGCAATCAATTTTTGGAACTACCAAATTTATCTGAAACTTTGACAGCTTCTTCCTTCGTCTCAAAATCTGGTTCTTCGATCGTAAACTTTTTTGAAATTTCATTTTCCTCTTTTTGCAGTACCCAAAAGTCTCTGAATTTGTGTTTTGCAACCTTTGAAAAAGTCATCGATATATCTGTGCATTTTGGACTGTCACTTTTTGCATAATTTCTTTGGCACTCCGCAAGAGCTGCCATTCGAATCTTTTCGTATTTCAACATTCGTACAAATACAACGATGTTTTTTTTTGGAATTATTCATTAAAAAATCGTTGAATTTAGCCCCACCAACGAAACGCCGAAAATCAGGAAATTTCTTGGATTTGAAAACACGAAAAAAAAATTAAAAAAAAAAAAACAGACGAGGCATGCAGACTATTTTTGCTACGCGCCTATAAACGAGAGGAGGAATTCTACTATGATTCGCCGAGCACCGAACAACAATAATAATAAAACAAACAATAAGCCACGTAATGTAATAAATATGCAAATTCTAGAAGTATTATGTTCTCGTAATAATTACAACATTGGTGCACATATCCTCATTATAATGTACTCAGAAGACAGAGAGAAAGAGAGAGAGAGAGAGAGAGAGAGAGAGAGAGAGAGAGAGAGCTTAGCTTCATGATACTGCAGCTCTATTAGGATCCAGTGGGATACGTCAAGATCACAAAACCCCTTAACTTAGCACACAGGAATATATACGCGATGCCGAGCCATGCCTAGATTGTTGGAGCATTAACTCATCCTGCATAGTCCAAAGTATACATATAGAGATGATTCGTGTACATATAATACAGTGGAAAAGCAGAAGGGCATAGTGAGGCTTTGGTGGTACGTGAGCTTCATGCTCTTTTATCCAACAATACCTATGGGAGAGTGCTTATGATATATATACATCAATATGGGAGTGTATATATCGGAGAAGCAAGCTATCCATAATGTTGTCCAACGTAACAGACACGAGTGCAAGCAGCACACGGACTGGAGCACACATCCCGTCATCTCGTCGCCCTCGTTCCCAAGAAATAATTAGATTTTCCATCATCGGGAAAATTACCGCGAAGCCAATTACACCGCAGGACGCGTACACGCATAAGGATTACAGCTATGTTCGCTAAGGGCTTGGTGATAAATTGAACCACTCTTTTTCTTTCCTCGAAATAATCATGCTTTATTATTTTCTTTGAGCTTAAATATCATGATCATTTATGACGAATGATGCCGAGACAAAATAATCGATATGAATTTATTTTATCGAACTTTAATTTTGTCGAGAAGGAAAAATGAACGAATTTGGGGTTGAAATACATTTCTGCTGGAATCTTTTTCTTTCACCTCCAACAAATCTTCAAATTCCTAACTCCTTAAAATGAATATTTGACCAGTAGCTTTCGCGAATCTCACTCGAAAGCATTCGGGATGCAGCAGGCATTTTTGAGTTATCCTCAGACTCAATTTCACTATTCTTCAAGGAGTTTCGGTACAGGCGATTCAATGTTGCCATGCTAAACCATGTTAAAAACACAACAAATTTCAAAAAGTTAAGAATTTTATAAAATTTGGTGAACATATTCTCTAGTGCCAAATTTGACAATACAAATTTTTTCAGATTTTTCTTCTACACAGTTATCGAGTAATTGAAGACTAAAGTTCATAGCGTTTCCATATATATAGGTATACACTTCGGGCATAAGAAATCTGCTATAATGCATAATTACTCGATAACTAAGTAGAAGAAAATTTTGAAAAAATTTGTGTTTTCGTAATTGATGTTGAAGAACATTATCACCAAATTTCATTAATTTCTTAACATTTTGCCTTTTGTACCGAAACTCCTTAAACTTTGAAGAATCCGAAGGTTCGCATGATTCGTTGTATATTTTATGAATCAAGATCGCGTTGCCTAGCTACACATTAGGGAAATTAATTCTTGTTGCAAATTGAAAAAGGTAAATAATCGCCGACCGAATTAAACATTGAGTTATTACGTAAGCAGTTAGAATTTACGTATACGGTTCGTTGGATGCCATTCTCTATACCTTAATGTCTCAATTGGTTAAATAACGTTTCGTACGCAACTCGAATCCCAAAGACATTACTAAGGATTATCAAACCGAAACATTGATTTTCAGTTCACTGAATATTTCCGATGTAATTGATATTTACATTATTTGTATTTTCAATCAAAATATTCCAACGATAATGGCATAAAATATCATTGTAATTAGCTAGCCGGATGAGGAATAACCGCGGACAATATTACTACAAAATGAAACAACAGAGCAGAACGAGAACTTTTTTCAGCTCTTCCCGCTCCTCTTATTTTATCCTCATCCGGATGACTGGACGCTCACTAAATTGCGAATATATATCCTGTGCAATTAGTCGCTAAGTGGCGAACTTAATAATCTCCCGTTAATTATCGACATACAATTAAATCCAAACTGTCTGTCCTCGGGACAAAAAATAAATGTACTGTGGATATGGAGAGTGCGAGAATTCGTAGGAAATTAGGTCACCGTTTGCGTGGATAATGGCGGGGCTAGAATGATTTAATCGATTCTAGACTGTTTTGTTGTTGTTGTTGTTTTTGTACAAGGATGGAATCCTAATCGTTTCAAGACATTTCACTCGAAGTTATAGTTGAAAAAGGACGATATTTTATAACTCTCATAAAATCGTTTATCTTCAATTGATTCGTCGACAAAAAATTCACATCGTAGCATCTCGCTCAATTCTGAGTTTAGCTTTCGCAGTGATACGTGACAAGAATCGTTTCAATTGATGAAAAAAAAAAAAAAAAGATAAAACTTCTCTTCAAAACGATCCAGAGAAATCTGAATTCTCTTATATTGACAACTGGTAAACGCGACTTTGCCAAATTGCACGTTCGATTTAACCGCTCATTCAGAAGAATGAAAAAAAAAAAAAAAAAAGAAAAAAGAAAAGTTCTTCCCTCCGGCAATCCAGTTTTTTTGATACCACCGCTATCAATGACGTCAAAGCTTTTGTACGTGTTCGATCTAACTCTTTCCGATGCGAAAAGCTCCGGGGTATATTATACACCGATAACTATCTCGAAATGATGACCTGGCAGGGGCCAGGGAAGTGCGATGAAATGGATTTTCCTCTTGCTCTCGTTTCCTATCATCGTATTTGGGTAATTATCGTCGTCATCCTGCGGAGGCCATAAAGGACCACCGAGTGAGGTCGTTTTGTGGTCAAAGCCGATTGTATACATGCGTATATGTATTTTGTATGCAGCATTACGGTGCAGCTTTTTGAAGGAGCGGAAAACGTTAACGCGCTTGAGTGAGACGACAATTTTCCGACTTCTAAACTGGCTTTGCTTACGTTGATGAAGGAAAACCGCGATTGTGGCTTACCTTCAGAACCTCAACTCCAACAGTTTCTTACCCCTGATTTAAACACGCCAACACACATAAAGTAGACACAACTTTACCATTTTAACCACGTGCCGATCTACGTGCATGTCTCATTACAAAAATCCTTCCGGTTATCAGAAACTCGTAAATCACTTTCCCTTTCCTCCTTCCTCAAACTCTTCTAATCTCTAAGGATTGTTTGAGCCTGCAATCGTGTCTGAACTGCTATTTTCAGGAGGGATTTTTAAGTCAGGAATTCTAAAGGTGCTCCAGTTTCTTTTTGAAGTTTTATACACTTTTATCAATTTTTTGAGGACGCCTATACGATTTTTTGAGAAAAAATTAGGAAATTTCTCTTGATTTCTCCCACGTTTCCTCTCCTTCTACTGGTCCTAGCGACAAATAATAATAATTTTTTCGAATCGGCCTTTTTTCTGAGCCCTTGCAGCCTGACTGCATCTCGCTTATTTATCATTATTTTTTAATGAAAATTTTATTTTAATTTGAACCTGTTCAAAAAAAAAATCCCGAAAAAAGTGTTTTTTTTTTCAGCGTTACAAGCAGCCCTCACTCCTTAAAGCATCGAGTGATATTTATTGAATTCTGAAATTATTTGATATTGTGACATTGCGTTTAAATTCCAACTGATCACCTCGCAGGATACATTCTCATAAGTTTTTTTGATAACAGTCACAAAGTTGAAGCAGTTCGACGTTTCGTTAGGGCTCAATTGTTTTTCATTATTAAATTAACGCAAGCGTACAACGTTACGCAGAAATTTCTGACATTTCGAAAGTTTTAATGAAAAATAAGCAAAGTTCATGTGTCAAACAAAATTTGTATCGAACTAATTTGAAGGAAGGGCGGATCACAATATCAGGTTACTATCGGTTTTTCATTAATGGTAGAATGCGTAGGTATAGCCGTAAATAACAACGAAAATAGCGACCCTCGCGTACACCGATGGTGAACTAAAAAAAAAAAAAAAAAAAAAAAAAATAACTTGAAAGCTCGACGAAGCCCTTTGCGCATGGGTTTCATACGTTTCCTCTGGTTTGACGGCTCGATGTTATAACTCAATTTTAACTCCATCGACAATTTAATAACAAGATACTTGTCCATTAGTCCCTTCCCAACTGCCTCTGTCTACGAAACGCGCTTCTCGTGTGCTGCAACTTCCCCTTCGATGTTTTATCTCTGTTTGCTCGTGGTAGCAAATGCGAATGATTGTTGAGCTGAATCAATTAACAAGAAACTAGTTAGAGCCACTTTTATTTTTCATCTTCCCGTACAGCAACTCTAACAGCTTAATTTCGCAACGTGAAACAATATTTGAAAGTGAAAACATTTCGGAAACGCGGCAAATATAGTTATGATGAAATAAATATTCGTTAAATTCTCTAAATCGATTGTTTAATTGATCATAGACATTTTTTTCTTGACACTTCACATATAAGTAAATTAAATACGAAACGACAGTGAAATATCATTTGTATAAATGAATAAAACGCGGTGAAATTAATTCAATTGTTTTGGCGAATATCGAATTTTGAGAAATTCAATAATTAAAATTGAGCCAATGAATAAAGACAGAATTTAAAAGTATATCAAAATTAACGTTTGAGCAAAATGTTGGGGAGTCAAAGTTTCATCAAAATCGACGAGCGTCCATATAGGAATCCGTAAAATTTGAAATTCGACGTTAGTTTATTGCGTATTTCACGCCTTTTTCAATTGATCGTGTCGAGCAAGAATTTTCAGAATCATTCTGAAGCTGAATAAAACTGTTTTCACGAGTCATCACATGTATTCGACGGTGCAGAATCAAATAGACATGTGAACGGGCCATAAATGTGACTCGGATGAATTGTGCTCGTATGCAAAAACCAATTTTGGCGCGCCATTTACTCAGTGAGAATTGGAAACGAATGGAGTTGGTTAAAGAACAATTTTTCAATACTTTATTCTCGAAAAGATCGACAAAAGTTGATGATTAATCAGAAAAAAAAAAAAAAAAAAAAAAAAAAACATTTCTAAGTGGCCAATGACGAGCATTCGAAAAATCACAAAGCTCAAGATTCGTTCAAACCAAGAGTTTGTTAATTGTTGAGTTTAACTTCGAACTATGACGTTCAATTTTTTTCTCGCACTGATGTGAGAATATGTTTTTGCAAACAAAAGAAAAGAGGAACAAAGTGTAATTTCTTTATTTGGTCACTGAGAATTGAAGTTAATTGTGTTTTCACCCTGCATGATATAAGAGTGTTGAAAATTACACGGGATTATCCGTGTGTTCGTGGATTCTGACACGTCGAGTGTTGCCGCGCACATGTTGGAGCATTACATATTCTCTGTGGGCTGAACGCGAACTGGGACGAATTCGCAGGTTAAATTTGAGCTACAATTGGATTACGACAATGTCAATTAGTGCGTTGTGGGCTCGTGGTCTTCAGGAGCGTCTACATAGATATATGTCTGGCCGAGGTACAGATGCAACGTCACAACCTGTTGAGCAATTCAAACACTTGAATGTTTACCAGCCTCTTTACTCTTTTTATTGTGCCGGTGCTATAATGGGAGAAAACATAAAAGCTTTTTGAGCTCTTTCAACGGAATTGTATTAAATGTCGTGTGCAAGCGACATGAAAAAGTCGCGAAATCAACTGTGCTGAAGACCTGTACGATCGTAAATTCCGAGTGTTAATGCAAGTCCGACGTCGAGAGACTCGACGTACTGTTTCGTGAACGATATTTCTCTTGTACCTTCGTATATTTATACATACGAGTACGTTTCCATTATGGGCTTTTCTACTCTTAATTGACAAAAAAAAATATTTTTATTTTTTTATTTTTTTTCTGTCGAAAATAATATTCTGAATCGCTTCTGTCGAAATTTTCTTCAATCGAATTTCGACTCGAATCGCATATTTTAATTTCAATCGGAAGCTTCAGTGTTTGAGAGTCAAAAATCAACGATTCTTGATAAAGTGATAAGTGCATGAGTCATTATTTCGAGGAAGAGTGGTCGAAATTCAATGTTTTCTGGCGTCGCATTTATCCTGGACAAAAGTTGAAAAAAAGAAAATATGAATAACGCACACAGGGTTGGCGCCACTCTGACGATTCGTCTCGAAAGACGCCATGTATGAAGATACAGCAGTGGCTCACAGAACAGAGGTGTTGTACGTCGTTTAAATTTTGAATGACCTGCCAGTTAAGCTCTTTCATTTATGGCCTAACCTGTTGAACTTTTAGAGCTTTCGTCATTTCTAAAAACCATTTCGATTCACCATTTCGTCGTGAATCCTTCTTTGTTGTTGTTGTTGTTGTTTTTTTTTTTATGGATTCTCTACCTTATGACAACTCACGCTTTTCTCGTGCTACGACATTCCGATGGAAAGCTCGAATGTCGTTTTTTATATTAAAATATTAACGTTGCGAGCAATTAAACTTTTTGTTTGAAGGAAAGCGTTTTTCGTCTTTTTGAAAAAGTCAAACTTTTTTAAAGGAACGATCTCTATTCTGTAGCGATCTGATATCATGTCGAAAGTGGTGACTTTCCAACGAAATGGGTCACATTGACCCATTTCGTTGTCTGCAGAAAAATGGTCCAAACCTTTTTCCACGGCACCTGATGCTTTAATCTGAAATAGCGGCAAACAATGGAGCACCCTCAAAAAAAGGAAGTGCATATCAATCAACGTCAAAGGTTCATTTGACTAAAAGTTTTGAATTCGAATTCTCGAGCAGTTTCAATCGTTCTGAACGAAATCAATTATTCTCTTCTCTCCGAAGCTACTTTCTGCAATGAAAATTTCAGCTCTCGATACATAATTTTTTTGTCCTTTGAAAGAGAGTAGAAAAATAGCATGGAATATTTTCTGAAAATATAGTTTCGATATGAAAAGTATTCATTTTTAAGGCGAGGAGAATTCCTTATTGAAAAAACTGTCTGCTGCTTTTCAGTAATCTCCTCCTGCTCGCTTTCACTTGTCAAAGTATAGTCTGATGAGCTCGAGCTTTTGTTGTTATCGTACTCTTCTCAGCCGAGTTCTTTTCTATATCGGTACTGATTGACTTCCGGTTGAGCGTACAGCACCTCCGGGGGTGGAAACAAGTGCTTTCGTCCAGGGTTTTCGTGTCGAAAAATAGAGAGAAAGCGACGAGAGACGGTAAAAGGAGGGGGAGAATATCGAAGAAGTTTCGCAAACCGGAAGCATTGACGTCATTTTTATGTGGCCGAAAGAGGAAAAAATAAGTGGATTAATAAATGAAATAACTGAAATAACTGAAAATTATTACAGCTCAACGATCATCAAAATATCTGCTCTTCTCTCGCTTTTTTATTGCGGTTTTTTTTTCTCTGACATTTTTTTTGTTCATGCATCGTCCCCGCCTTTATTCGTTCCCCTCGCAACTATCGGATCCTAATTTATTGATGCGAGCGACAAATAGCATGGAAGAACTATGCAGAAGTGACGAAAAGAAAAATCGTCTCAGCAAACGTCTCGGAGTTCATGACCGAGCGATCGCCCAAGAGCTTTATTTTTCTCTCGGTACGGACGAAAATAATTTGAAGTTTCGTTCCTCCTTCCAACCGCATTGATCGGAGTAAACACAACCCCCGGTGCGGTCGCTTCCCTCGGGAGATAAGCCATTCCCGGGCGCGCCCAATTCCACTCTAAACGATTCCTTCCTTTTTCATTCGCGTGTACACACTTTTTTACGGCGAAGCAGTCAGTCAACGATCGCTTTCGGCGTATTCGGTCCATCGAGTCGTGATGAAAACTGTGCTACGAATATTTCGACCTCTCGGTCTAGTTTTATTTCTTTACTTGTTGTTTTTTTTTCTTCTTTTTTTTTAGGGTAGAAAATGAAGAAACTTTACGAGAATATAACGAAAATAGAGCACAGGGAGGAGACTCCGTTTCAACAAATTTTTCATTTTACTGCTTCATTAAAAAGTTATTGAACAGTTTGCCGCCTCTTGTCACTGCTAATAATGTCGTTCCTGAATCACAAAATCGTAGGTTTCGAATGTTTTAGATCCGGAGAGAAAATTATTGGGCCGAAATTTGAAAAATCGTTGAATACATTTTTTTTTTTCTCGAGAGTCTAAATATCGAAATATTTCGTCAAATATGTCACGAGCCAAACTATCAATTCGATACGCACAAATTTGATAGAAAATCATTATTAATGACGAAATTATATATCTGTAAATGTATGAAAATGAATATAATAAAATAAAACATAAAATCGAAAAATTTTGATTGATCGGTAATGCCGAATGAAATATTTGTGATTTTGTTTATTATATTTCATTCACGAAGCGTGTCAATTGTGTATGTTTCATCGGATATCGAATGAATTATTTCCCGGTCTCTATTCAGCTGCAGATGAAAACTCGATTATTGGATTTTTATTAAAACCAATAAAAAAATGATTTTTCCCTCTCATTTATGCTCCGATTATTCCATTATTATTCGATTTAAGTAATACGTAGCTTATCCATCATCGTACGTAATAATATTCGATTAACCAGTTGATCAAATAATTTGTAATCGAGTCGTGCACGATCCAACGGAAATACAAAATTCCAAAAGCGAAATATACACGCTTCGCAAAATTTCACGATAAAGTTTCAACTTTAAATTAAACCCATATTCGTTGACTTTTTTTTTTCGATAAATTTAAAAACGTGCTATCCTCGTAAAATGATTCATCATTTTTGTCGTTGGACAGCGAATCTCGGTTGCATGTCTAGTCAGAAATTTCCGCTTCGGATATCGATAACATAAGAATTGAAGCCTGTATTCGGACGCTCATCGCGCGATTCGCTTCGTGAAACGTGATCCGTAATATCATGCTCTGGTTCGGGTGATATAAATTTTCCGCATCTGCGAGCATTCGCTCGGTATATATACGCACGGATAATCTCTAGCTCTGACATAAATAAATATACGCAAACAAAATTGTTAAAAAAGAAGAGAAAGAATAAAAAATAATAAAAAAAAAATAAAATAAAAAACAGCGTGCTTAACTGGATATTTCAACCGGGAATTGTCAAATTCGTGTTTTTATTTTTATCCTTTTTATCAGTAACGCAATCACTTTTGAACAGCGCAATAGCAATGAATGCAGCACAAATCTATGCACGTAAATATTCATTCGAAATCATGGAATCGGTGTATAAACGCTCGGATAAATTTTGCCGCATACGCAAATCCATTCGTTTCACGTTATACGATATTTTGTGTGTGTTTTTTTTTTTTTTTTTTTTTTAATGCCGTTAACCGAAATTCCATTGTTTCACTCATTTCAGCATGATTTCGAAATCATAGTATCCGTTAAAAGATGGATTTTCAATTGTTCGACGGATACAATAAATCGTATAGCGCGAAACAATAGCTTTAAACAAAAAAAATCAATTTATATTTTTCGTTCAGTGAGTTCCCTGGAAGCGGATACCATTAAATTTCGTTTTTTTCATACGATTTTTAACGGAGACTTCAAACTTTGCTAATGAATAATTGAAGAATATCTAAATAAAAATTTTTTAATCGAAGTCTTCATAAATGATGCAAATTTAATAACGATTTTTCACTTCAAACAACAAAAATGTCTCGCGGTATTCGAAATTAGTTATTTTAATGTAAACTCGAACCAGACTCGTTTCATGAGGCTCAGTAATATGGAATCAAACACGTTCATTTTATTTGACAGCTAACATTCCGCGGTTTTAATGAACGAGTAGATTCTCAATTTCATTCTTTTTTTATTTTTTTATTAAAGCGCGACGAATTCAAATTTTTCACACAAATATTAAGGGTTATTGTGAGCTTAGAGGAGAATGCCTTCGTACACGTGACAACGGAATTACTTGGTCATCGTCATTGTTCTCTCGTCATCGCCCGCGACCGCCATTACAGAACTTTCTTAACAAAGAGGCTAATCTCCTCTTATTTGAAGAGGCGCTTATTTGCTCTACGTGTACAAAGTGCCCAAAATGATCATCAAAATTTCAGTCCACGGGAGAAATTAACTAACCGCGTGAGAAAACGTCGTACCAAATTTTTCAGATTTTCCAGGATTCCCGATAAATGTTAACCAAACGTGAAGAAAAAATTGTTTTCCCAAGATCGCTCAGTACGGGAATTGAATTTTGTGCAAACTCAAACAATTTTCGACCTCAAATTTTCTCCGAAAACGCAATCGAATCGAAATTAAATAACGCGGCTTTAAAATTTATCACGTTAATAACGAACGTTCGGCAAGAAACGTTGATGCGAAGATAAAAATGTACCTGAGTATCCGCGCGGTGGTGAGTCAACATCCAGCGAGAAACTCGCGCAGCCACCCTCGCTCATCAGTATGCCAGAATCGACAGACATCGATCAATCGAACAGCCACTGCTGGAATCGCCACAGATTCCCTCCCACCTCTCCCCCTGCTGGTCTCTACATGTGGTCAGCTTGGTATCGTCCGCTGCTAAATGAAACAGATGATGAATAAACAACGCATAAATACATGGTCATCGCGTGCACTCGTTTTACAAAAATGAAGTTCGATGAAGTTTCTTTTATCAGAATACGATATTCCCTAATGTCGAGATACGAGAAAAATTTCAAATTAATTTATCCTCGCGTAGTCGAGGTGATGAAAATCAAAAATTGCACACTTTTGCATCGTAGAAAATTGTACGAAACAACGTTCTAAAGATTTTCTTCTTAATCGTCATCAACGGAGAAATATTTGAGAAAGCTTGACAACGAAAAACAAGAATTTCGGCAGATAGGCAGTTATGATTATTCCGGAAACTCGTTCGAGACATTTTTCCGAATGATTTTTCGATGAGATTCAACGACCGCGATTATCAGATTGTTCCACCGGTTATATTCGTGTTTCTTGAAGATCGACCGGAGAGTTAATTTTTATAGGTGACTAGCGAGATCACAACCTCGGTTGAATTATTTTTATCGTTATTTCGTGCCATTTAATAGCTTGTTCAGTAATCGGATTAATTTATGGTTCTTTTTTTTTCTAAAAACATTGTCGGTTATCGTTTTTCAATCCCTTCGGGGCAGAATTCTGCCGGATAAAAGGAAAACCTATTGAAAAAAAAAGTACGAAAATATTTCAATTACGACTAGCGGAATTTTTATCTCGATAAACCAATCGCGAGCCAACAATCGAGCTGTTTAAAATTTTTTTTTTTTTTCAAAAGCCGAAGAATCGGTCGATAAAATTTTGCTCGTCGTGAAAGAAAAAAAAAAAGGTAAACATCAGAGACAGGATCCCTTGACACGGCGGACGAGATTATCGAGTAGATTTACCCGTCGCAGGGCTACTTTCAACCTTCATCCGTTCCATACATCCTGGACATCCAGACACTTCGTACTGGACGGCTAAAATCTCTTGGAATCTGTTTTTTTTTTCCTATTACGGACAAGAATTCGTTCGACAAATTCTCGTCGACATATCGAGTGCGAAAATCGGTCCATTCTTTCCGATAAAATGGTATTCCATATTCTATAAATTCCAACCTCTTATCTCGGAATAACGTGAAAATGTGAGAATTTATATACTTCTTTTTTCATCTCAATCCCCCGCATCTTTAACCCGAAATAAAATGGGATAAGAGACTTACAAACGTCGTCGACATTTTGTTATATAAATAACTGTTGAATAATTTAATCTCCAATATGTTCGATCTTATCTCATTCATGATTCGTACACTTTTTAACTCCCGACTGCCATGCAGCAGGGCAAAAAGACGGGAGTTATGCGTTTCACTGCGATCAGCTGATTGGGGCTATTGCTTTGTCACCACTTTTTTCCGAAACAGTGACAACTGTCTTGACCAATTTTTGCATATACTTTTCATGTGTGACAGACAGTGTTCTTAGACATAGTTCGTTCAATTCTATTGCAAACTCGCTGAAATAATTAGGAATCATTAATATTCACATTCAAACGCATTTTGGCATATCGAAAGGGGACCTTATAAGGTCATGCTCGACTATCGCGAACTTCACACCGTTGTGCGCTGCTAATTTCAATCCGAATCGACGCGCGTCTGTCGCGTCTATCTTTAAAAAGTGTGAAATAAAAAAATGTTTTGAAAAAACATAAAAACTCCCGACTGAAAAACTCCTTCACTTAAAGAAAACAGTATTAAACTTTAAAAAGTCTGAAATAAAAAAATAGATGTCGGGATTTTCGTCGGGAGATGTCTTTACTTCTTATTCAATGATTCGGTTAGAGACATCTCCCGACAAAAATCCCGACATCTATTTTTTTTATTATTTTAGACTTTTTAAAGTTTACTACTATTTTCTTGAATGAAGGAGTTTTTCAATCGGGAGTTTTTTCATACAGCTGTCGTTCGATGCGAATTATCATTTACAAATACAATAAACATTCATTCTTTTTTTTTCTCACGAGATTGTAGATAAAATATATAAAAACAAAAATTTTCATTTCTAAATTCAAAAAACCTGATCAAACACTGAGATAATAGACGTATCATCGAAATGCACAATTGGGTCACATAAATACGAGGATATAATTGAAACCGCGAAGCAAGTACATTTGCTCGAACGAGACGAGAGGATGAAAAAGAACATTCGCGTGTGGCGTGTCAGAGTTGATTCGTCGTCGATAGATTCCATATATCGAGAATCCATAACGAATAACCGTGCAGCATCACATTTCGAAAGCTTTGGAGTTCGATAATTATTAGAAGAAGAAGAAAAAAAAACGTCAATAGAATTTTAAAAAGAAGAGAGCTCTCTGCTTTTTCGGCTTTGATTTGACCTGTTTGAAGCCGACCCCACGAACCATAAAACATTTCAATTACTCTCGATGAAACAACTGCAGAAAAAGTTCAGAGTTCTCACGTTCAAAAGAATCTTTCCATGTGCAGGAAATTAGTAGAAATGAAAGTGTCATATTTCCGTTATGCTTTTGCATTGAAGTACGAAAATATTTTTTCATCCCATCCACGATGGAGCAGCATCAGAATCATAGAATCAATCTTATTCTCGTTCGATAATTTCAATTTTCAGAATACTTCTAATAAACAAATAACAACAGAAAAGGTCTCGTTCCAATATTTACTTGAAGCAATTTGTCACGTTCTCAGTGCACTTGACATTTCGAAACGAAGCAAATTCACAGATTAATCATCAAACGATGAGGCCAAATAATACGTAACTGATGTTTTTCTCGAACTTGACCGTGTCAGCAGAAAAATGTCCAGCAACTTTTTCACTACGTAAACAACCGAAAAATCGGTCGAAAGACTTCGTTTTACACAAATTTTCATTAAAGAGTTTTATGGCGATTTGTTTTCAGCAGGAATACGAATATCGATCATTCATCGAGATGAATGCATGTGTTTGGAGTGCTGAAAGTTCGGACGGCCAGTATGTTTCATGGAACGATCATTTCGTTGATAATTTTGCGAGTTTTGGTGTTTCAGCGCTTTCGACAGAGAATACCAAAACGTAACAGTTTTGCCAAAAGTTTGAGGTTTCATTCAGTGCGCTCGTTGCTGTATACGTTATATTTCAAAGCTCCTACGAACTCGCTCTGTTAATCCGAGCAGCTTCATCAAACGTGCGCATACGTTGATTCTTTGTGTGGATTTTTCTGTACGATTTCTCTCCGTCGTTATTACCAATCGTCGAAGCAGGTTGGAATTCTTTGTGAAAAAGTTTATTCAAACTGTGTTGTGAAACCTTCCATTTATCGAAATCCGAGTTCGCTCTCTTCACGCAAACGCTTCGCCCCAACGACATCAGCTTTCCATAGACATTTTCAAAACGTAACGCTCCTTCGGATTCAAATTTCCGGATCGATTTTTCGTATGCAGTTCTCCCCATCTACTAATGGAAAATAAAAACTTCTCCTAGGAAAAAACGGGGGAAAAAAACTGTCACGAGAGTCACGAACGGTGGAACGAAAAGCTCCATTTTTCGAAGCTCCATTTTCGTGATCTTTGGGAGCAGAAATTTTTCGAAAACATCTCTCTCGCTATTCTATAATGAGATTTGTATACGCTTGGAGCTTTTGCTCATGAATCGTGTTAATTTCGCTTCGCTGTATGCTAAATAATCAGCTGTTTTTTGTTATCGAAATTCTAAAGAATCCTGACCTGAAAATAGCAGCTTTTGAATGAATCGCGCCAGTTCGATCAAGCTCATCATTAGAAGGATCAACAAATAGTCCTTCACGTCGAAGATCTTTTACTATTTTTTATCCTGGCACTTTTTCAACGCTCGCACTGCGACACGTGACACAGGTCATTATCGTTTATTCCTGGCGAGAATCCATACTTTTTCGTTCGCTTTTCCCTCCTCTCGTGGGCCGTTAACTCTTCCCGGAAAATTGTCCGATAACGTCAAACGCGGTTAAAGTGATACGCCGGGAGCAACGTTAACGAGGAAATCGTACAACTCACCGGAGCAAAGACATAAATTTTCCGAGTCGAACACGAGGCGAAAATATCGCGTGGGATTGTATTTCTTAGAGTTATCGCTTATCTCGCAGATTTTATATGACTTTTTGTTCTTTATTCGAGATCGCGAAACGCGAGCGAGAAAAAAAAATACAAATCGATGTGTATTATCAGAACAGCGAAGCCTGGTTCGCTTTCCACCGTTATATCAGCTCATTGAATAGTTTCTCGTGAAGACGGTACCGTTGAAATACTATATGCTACTTTTATTTGAAGAAAAAAAAATAATAATAATAATAAAACTTTGTACGAAACGATGAAAAGTCTCATTTGAAAAATATTCTATCGGAGTAGTTTTTCACGATCGAACGTCATGAAATATTGAAACACAAATTTTTTCTTGACAGCTTAAACTCATTTAGAAGCATTGAAATTTACCTTTTTTACACATTTGACATTTATCGTTCGATTATATCGAAGAATATTTGAATTCCAAAGAATAAAATTATCGTTTGTTTTCGTCTATTCGTTTTCAAATTTTTTGAAAATTCGTTTCAGGCTTTTCATCGGATAATTTTTTATCCAAAAAAAACATTTATATCGTTGTGAATGAGAAATAAGAAAAAATTGAAATGATACAAAATTTGGGTAAATTCTTTTGATATTTTTCTCACTTCGAATATGATCATCGCCATTTATTTACAAAAATTTTGGCGAGCGAAATAATTTGATCGATGAATACTGAGCTCGGTAATGCAATTCAGTAATCAAGAAACATTCCACTTAAAAAATCTTCGAACTTTTTCATTGTTAAGAAATCTGAATGGAGAAACTGGAAGGAAACGAAAGTTTTTAATTTCGCACAGTCAATGGAGAATGTATATATTTATGTATATTTTGACGTTCCGGAAAATTCAACACGCGTACCGGAACAGAGGAGAGAGCGTAGAATCGGTGCAGAGAATGCAGGAGCGATACCCTCGGGGGACGCAGCATTGACGAGAGATTCGCGTGTATGTCGCTTGTTTTACCTCACTTCGGCAATTTCAATTCAGCAAACAATTAACAGCCACAAAGTAGTCTGCTGGATACAGGTTATTGAGACAAACTGAGCACAAAGGATAACGCAAAAAAATGCCTCTACCATCAAGCTAGAAATTCATTGATCACGGAAAGAGAAAAAGAGAGAAGCAAGCAAAGCGGAATTCGTTTTCCATGCTTTCATCTCGTTCTCAGTGCACGTCTCTGATGCCTGCATTTTATTTTCTTCGCAAATGTTTTTTTTTTTTATTTTTTTTTTTATTTTATTTTATTTTATTCCTTTTCAAAAAGGAATAAAATTTCCGCTGCAATCCTCGGGGCATTGAAATTTCACTCCCGAAATAACGCAACATTCTATAGTAGACAAAAATATTTGGAATTCATCAGAAATTTGCACACAACCGCTGGTGAGAAAAGTTGGTTAGAGAGAGAGAGAGAGGAAGTGAACGATCTGAACCCTTTTGTTGGTGATGTAGAAACCTTGTTAACCCCTTTTCCAATCCTATCCTGCAGCGTGTCAAAAAAACGTTAATCTCATAAAAAATCAGCACAACCTTTCGAATAAATCTTCGAAATATTGCAACGAATGTAGATCGACGAATGTAGTTACTTTTTGCATCAAACAGGTCACCGAAATTTGTATCATTACAGACAAAAATAACGCGTATAAGCTTAATCTTGTAAAATCTTTCAAACCTCGAAATGGGAATAAAAGAAAACTACTAAGAAAAATCACTTCGAGATAAAAAAAAAAAAAAGTGAAAATGTTTCTTTAATTATCAATTCAAACAAACGTTTCGTTGCAGAGTTGATTATCACGAGAATTTAATTTGAGCTTTACAACCCTTTTATCCTCTTTAACTCCATGAAACTTGTTATTCATTTTCTACTTCGTTTCTCAGATGTCGTCTTCGTGAAGATAAAAAAACACCGATACAATGGAGTGCATGAGTTAATTAAAAAAATAAAAAGTACGTAAAACATCGCTCGCCGCGCATCGTTTCCCCTACAGCCATTTGCAAGTTTCTGTTTAAAAAAGATTTTCCTCTCGACACAAATTATTTTGATTCTTTCTTATTAACTGTCGGTCGTTCAGGACTCGAGCGATCTCAATAACTCTGAACTCTTAGTAACGGGAAAAATTTAGTACCGGGGATCGGGGGTCATGAAGAGAAACAGCTTGTGTTTCAAAAAATGTGTTTCGCCAATATCACTTTTGCTATGAATAAGATGAACCGAGAAAGGGCTGAAATAAGAAGAAAAAAAAAAAAGCAGCGGTTCGCGGTTGACTACCACACGATCGATGACGTTTCTCGCCCTTTCACCTACTACTCGTTGTCGCGCTGCCGACGGCGTCCCCAAGATCGAGGAAAGAAAGGGAAGAAAGAGCATAGGAAATACGAGGGGTTTGAATGAAAAGTGGAATGTCGAGGCTTGAACAACCACCCACTCGCAAAAGAAGGGGGAAAACGTGAGCTCCTTTTTTACTCTCTCGTCTCTTGATGTAAGGTGAGTCCGGTCTTCACCGCAGAGGCAAAAAAGTTCGAGTTCGACGTTGAAATGCCCGGGAGACGAGAAAGTGAACCGAGCATATATACAGAACTTCGGTAGCACCCTCGCAATGCACGCAGGGAAAAGAAAGAGAAGTAGATATAGCTGAGCCTAAAAAACTGGAGCTGCTCGTGCTGCGACCCTCGCGAAAGCGCTTTGAGAGATTTTCAACGAGAAATTCATACGCCTCGATGATCCGAAGCTTCCCGCATTTTTTTTTTTCTTCCCTCGCGTTTCATTTTTTCCCCCTTCATCTTTCAGAATCGTTCTCGTTTCTTCTTTGGGTCAAATCTTCAAATTCTTGCGGCAAATTTTTCTTTCGGGTATCGCAATTGCAAAACTTTATTTTGTTTACCTCTGTAGAATCGTTATTAAAATGATTCCAAACCCAAAATCAATAATTATCAATTATATCGTTAGAACAATCGTTTGAATAAAAACAATAAATTAATCATTTTCCAGAAAGAAACGCATTCATTTTCTTTCTGTCAAATCAATTTCAAGTATCTCGTTTATCTTAATCTCAATATACGTCAATTCGTATTCATCGTTTCTCTTCAAATAACTCAAAGTGATTATGTTTTGGCAAATACAGAAAAAAAAAAAAAAAAATTTTCAACTCCGTGAATGAACAGAGTCAGTCTGATGTATCGCTCTGTATTTCGGCCCCTCGCTTTTTTGCCCAATCCTTCTTATTTATCGAGAATCCTCGCCGCCCAGGGGTTTAAGCTCGATCGATTTTCGACGTTCTATGACCACGATATTAACCTCACGATCGAGTATTAAAGCCTATAGACGGAGGTAAAGAAAAAGCTGACGGAAGAGAGACCTTTATTAGTAGAGCTTTGGTTCCAATCCTCCTCATCTTTCCATACATACATATATATTCCTGTGTGAATTTATGTCTATTTCTTGGCTTTTTTTTTTGTTCCTTTTATCTTTACTTTTTCAAGGGTTTCTGCTACTTGGAACATACGGTTTTGTACGAAACCAGAGTAATATTGCGCGAAACGGTTTTGTGCGTGTCTAATTCGTTGAACCACTTTTTGGACCCTCACGCCAGAGCGAAAGCTTCTAAAGGGATAAAAAAAAAAATTGCGTTACTTGCTGCAGAGGAGTGAAACTCTCGACGCGATGTAACTATCTCATTTTCCGCATGAAATACTCTTACTCATGAAAACGTCTGCCATGTCGTCTCTGCAGTCGCAACCATTTCGTTTTCGTTTATTTCCCTCCCTGCATGCATCGCGACTTGTTTTTTTTTTTTTTTTTTTTTTGTCAGGGTTCCATTAACTAACTTAGCAAAACGTATTTCGCGCAAAGTTTACTTTATAAAACCATGTTCATTAATACGAGCTAAGCTCATTCCGTACTTTTCTTAGAATGTTTTTAATGGCATCGTTCTTATGGAAATTTCATTTTTTTTTTTCCGTATTTTCTTAACCATGCGATTTGTTCGGATAAAAGGAAAATTAAAATTGTTTTTTTTTTCATCCAAACCTGCCGAGAAATCAAATAAATCAATTTTACAATAATTATTAACTTCAAGTAGAGCGTAAAAAGTAACTGTTGACACGAACAAAACTCTTTACGTGCATCACGTGCTACGGTGTTTCATCTTTTTTTTCTTCTCGATTTGTCCGTTTTAATATTTAATTCTGAATAACAAACGAAGAAAAAATATTTCATCCGTATTTAAGCTTGAAATATTCACTTCGATTACTCTATTTGCTCGGGGCAAATTTTCCAAGCGAACGAAGAACGTTATTCAATTTTTCCTGTCTCTCACTCTATATTATCTAGATCTTGTAATTTGTTTCACGTCGTATCTGCTTCATTTGTTATTCACGATGAAGAGACTAGAGTTGGAGTCTCGAGGAATATAGCTTCGGAGAGAGCGTTTCTTTTATCTTTCTGATCTATAATAAATGAATGATTAATGAAGTATTTTCAAAATTCATGTGCTCCAAATGGATTAATCCAGTAATTAAATTCGAGTGAATGATTTCAATTTTTATTTTGAAAAGTTCTTTTTCTTTCGGAACTATTGAAATAGGTGAAAACTCTAAGTTTTCGCGAGAAATTCAATGGCAAAAAAAATCGATGGAATTCAGGCCAAAAATAATGTTCTTTAACCGATCAATTTTCTCGAATTCCAATAAATAAAAAAATTTCGAAATCATCGATAAACAACCGAATCCGACAGGAAAATCGAAAGCTTTTTTTTTGTTTCTTTTGAAACTCTGCTAATCCGCTTACATTCGGAACAGTATGAAGTCGATTTACAGCTACGAATAAAAATAAATAAACGTTTAACAATGAAAATACATAAAAGATCAAACTGTCGAAGACGAGACAAGCGAAGAATGGGAATTAATGCCGATATTGTGATAATGGATGGTCGAAGCAGGGAGCTGAGGCCGGTGCACCTCGTTTGTGTATGTGCGCAACGGTGCTTTTTCGCACACCAGCAACGAGTTCTGGCTGGAATCAACAGTTTGCTCTATCGATTGGCCTTGTGGCCCACATGCCGCCGCCGGTTCACAGAGCACAGAAGTCGTGTCGAGTATAACAACGCGAAACATACACAGAGATATCGTATCGCGCGCGAGGCCTACCCTCGAAACAGCTTCTGAAAATATCGCGTACACATGTATACGCGATACCAACTCGCGCCCAGTCATTGAGCTCTTGTTCCGTTCACTCCGAAACACGAAACTTTTCGTTATGAGCACACACATATGAGCATCTATTCGTATCACCCTCTTTGCTCATAACCGCTGCTATAAATATAAAAAGACATTAAAAGCGCCCGTAACAGTTTCGTTGTCTCAGTTAAAAATCGTACAGTCATAAAGAAATGGATATAAATAATGTACGATGAAATATACGATGGTACAGTTGTACGTTTCATTGTACATTTATAGAAGTGAGCACGTTTTTTCTCAGACTCTGAAGCTCGAGAATACTTTTTGAAGAATTGCTGGTATGAATATATCGTAACGGAAAACTTTTATAAATTATGTTTACTCAACCAAGAGAATAACTGAATTCTGGTAAAGAAAAAAAATTTTTATTTATTTATTTTTTTCACTCGATTCAGTGTGTTGTTGAGAAACTTTTTATTTATTTTTATTTTTATCGTTCCTGCGGTTTTTTACGAACTCTTCCCATCAATTTAGCCCCACTACACTGTTCCTGTTCCTGTTTTCCGTTGCTGTAGCCCACAATAATTCTTGCCTAATGCATTGCTGTGTCGCAGTTGCACGAGGGCCGAGGGAAACTGTGGAAAACCCGGTCGATACAAAAGCGGCTACATCTTTACTGAATTTCCGCTGATTGGGACTACCAGAAATTCAGAAAAACCCCTTCCTCTTTCCTTCCTATTTTACATCTCATTCACAAAGTTTCTTACGAGTTCAATGAGGCCTCCAAAGTTTTCGCTTCGTTGGATGAAACCATTCGCGGCGTCACAAAATGATAATTAATCTTTTTGAAGTGTATTCACATCGTCTGTTTTGTCTTCACAGTTCGAATATATAAAGAACGTCACTCCGAAAGTCATGGTGCGTATAAATATTCGAAATACTGTTAAGCTCATAAATAATTTGCAAGTGAAAACTTCGAGGGGAGTTTTGTAAAACAAAATTAGTTTTTGAACGGTTTCTTCGATTATTTCTGGCTACTTATAGAACATTGAAAGGAAAATAAATGGGCAAGGATGAGTACTTCGTCAATTCAGAATACACAAAAATATTTGACAATTTTGGGATATTCTCAGGTAGAAATAAATACGCCAGATTTATTGTTTCAACATCGACGTTGGGTTTTCATCGTGAGAAAAGATTTGTTCAGTGAATGCTGGTGAAAAAAAAAAAAAAAAAAAAAAAAAATTTTATAAAACAAAAAGATAGTCGATCGATGATAAAGCTTGGAGGTTTCGTGTGTCGTGCTACACCCTCTTTTCTGTTTACTAAAATCGCGGACCACCGAGAATGCACGAGAAAGAAAAAAAATATACAAGAGAATAGGTGAAGAGAGAGAGAGAGAGGGAGAAGGGGCGAGACAAAGAGAGAAATAGTAGGAGCTTATTGGAGGGTAGAGAGAGAGTTGATCGAGTTTGCGACTTGCTAAATTGAATTTCACGACGTTGGAACGTGAAAAGGGCTCGCGAGGGTAACACGGGGGTATGGATCCTCGATTTTGCCCAGCAGGCTTTTCCGATGTGAAATATATATGGCATATGAAACACGCAAAAGAAGAAAAAAACGAGGGTAGAGCAGAAAAAAAAAATAGTAAATCACTCGAGCGAGAGGAACAAGAGACGAAATTACGAAGGGATGATTTTCAGAGAGAGAGAGAGAGAGAAAGAGAAAGAGGGACGAAGAGAATCCCAATGAATTTCCGGAGTATTTGCCACGAGACTGAAACGATACAACCCCTTCGCTGTACTCTCTCTCTCTCTCTCTCTCTCTCTCTCTCACTTTTGTCTCGCTCTCTGCTCTGTGATACTGTATTGCATTTTCTCTTGCAGGTAAGTACGTAAGTATAGGGACTCGAAATGCAGAAGCACGCAACCACGTAATATTGTCTGCGGAATCATGAGAGGATCAAGCTTTTTCATATCTGTTCAGATGTAAAATATATACCAACATTGGTGCGGATACAGACAAAATACATGTAACAAATAAAGATAAAAGTATTTAGAGCGTCCAGAAACTGAGCTTATAAACATCGAGGGATTAAATATGCAGCAAAATTCGTGGAGAAAATATATATTTGTACGTTCATTAATATGAATCGTTATTGCTCTGCTGTTGAGACAATGAATAACTGGTGAGATGTTGGCTCGATCGAAATACTAATATTCTGAAGATTTTTTTATTCACGACTTTGCCAGAAATTTTGCCGCTAATTATACTTATTTTTAGAACACTCCGTATACGCGCATACGTAGATGTCGTTCAGCTCTACTTCCTTCGACAAATCGCCTCGCGCGCTACCGAAACAGAAACTAATATCGAGTTAGGGGATGATTATCTCGTTAGCAACGTACGTCAGCCCGAGAGACTTGCCTTCCCCCTATATCCTAATTTCCTCGGAAATACAAACACAGGGAAAAGAGAGAGAGAGAGAGAGAGAGAGAGGAAGAGTGAGGTTACACGAGACACAGAGATAGTTTTAGTCACAAGGGATTAGATATTGTGCCCTAATTTGTAGGAAAAGGGAGCAAATGTAGTCCCTACATGTGTCATTTTCCAGGTTCGTGCAAGTCTCCCTTTACCTTGTCTTCATTTACGAAATGAATTATCTCGCGTAACACTCGTTTCTTATTTCTTTAACGATGTTTCAGTTGTTTTTATTTACACTTTTCGCTATTTCGGCCTTGCAAATTGAGGGAAGGAAAAAAATTTGGTCCTTCATTATTTCCTGCATGCATTTTCATTCTACTGCGAATGTCTATTGTTCATGAAATCGTAAAATTAACGTAGTCCCAAATTTTTCAAATGTGATAGACCATCAAAATTCCCGATTCTTTATTGTTCTTTCGATTGCTCCCTTCATTCGCTCCTTCAGCAATATAAATGACGTTCTTTATTTGAAAATACTAATCACATGATGAATGAGACTTTTTCTTAGGGGTTTCCTCTCGTTTCTGGTGAACCAGACGCGTCAAAAAAAAAAAACTAAACTCTAATTTATTTGCTCACAAAAAATATGGATTTCAGAATATTCTTGGTACGGTAAGCAAAAACTTTCGAAACACTATTTTATTCAGCGTCCTATCTGGATTTTTATTTTTTATCGAGATCGGATCTAAAAAAACCACCGTACCACAGTTATTTCTCGAGAATCTCTCGTTATGGTTGGACAGAGGTTCAGCAGCTGTTGAAACGAGTCCAGTAAAAAAAAAAACGACTCGCTGTTCTTAGAAAAGGGGAAAAAAACGCAAGAATTGTAGTGTTCTCGCTTTAACGTGGTCAATCGTCGTGTGCACTCGCGAGAACGATAAATCAATGATGCGTTTCGATGGGGTCAGTTTACGCCCTTAACGACCTTTTTTACTTTATAGTATCGGCTGCTCGCACGTTCGTTAATATTTTTTGCTTTTCTTTTACCAGTGATCTCAGTCGGTGAAGTAAGATGAATGTGTCCGGTAATTTTGTAGCTCTTGTCGATGATAAATGAAAAATTGTTTCTAGCTCGAGTCTGCGAAAGAACGATTTGAAGTCATTGAATATTGCGAAAGTTAAATAACAAATTGTATCTTATACCGAAAAGAAAATTTTGTTAAAATCTTAAAATATTATGTTGAATACGTTCAACAAAATATTTCGTCCACATAACAAAATGTTTTATCGTTTCAACAAACTTTCGTTTCGCAGTACAATATTTCAATGTATAAAAAAAATTTCATTTTCAGTGATATCTTTCCAATTAAATTGGAAAATAAATACGCGCGAATAACTTCAGCTCTATTGTTATTTTTTTCCCATGAGTACATCGACAATTTTTCTTTCGTTATCGTATAGCAACTGAATCACCAAGTTCACGAACGTCAATGAATTTTTAATTCTCCCCTAAAGTATCCAGGGACACATTGAAGTGTACACTAATTTTCACGTGTATGAACTAGGATCGTGAAGAAATAAAAAATATCGTATATAAAATGTGCCAACCCACCCGAAATCCCCCTCGGGAAATATCTTATATAGAGCGTTGCGTTTTAAATGTACCATATCGATTTTTCAAGCCGAGACAATCCAATGGAAAGTACAGATACAGCTGATAAAAAGCCCGTGTAATTTCCGCTATATTTTCACCTTGTACGTGCAAGCGTTATCAGTTGGACACGTTTTCAATAGTCACAGAAAAAAAAAAACAAAAAAAAAAGAGGAAAGGAGGAAATATGGACTCTCTCATGTGTTTAAAGAATACTTGTACAACAACACACCTGTACACACGAACACTTTTCAATCCTCGACTATCCGAGAAGAATATTGCGAAGCATCGATCATACAGATCTGTCCTTTTCCATATTTTTTTTCTTCATCTCTCTCTCTCTCTCTCCATTCTTATTTTCCTTTCAACCCGCGTTCCTTGCGATTATAATTCATGTCTGGAGCATATAAATCGTCGTTCTTCTGTGCTCTTCACAACCCGAGACATCGATACCGCCCACCTCAGCTTGCCTCACTCCAAAAGATTTTCTCTATTTCTCTTGCTCTTTCGCTCGTTCTATTTTTCATTTTGTACACGCGAGCTACAGATTAAGCATGCTTTTCTCCGTTTCCAATTCACGTTTCTAGGTTCCTTCGTCCTTCATTATATGTATATTATGACCAACTTTACTGATTTATTTCGAAATTTATGAAGAAAAAAGGCTGGAAATAATAATCAGCAGAAAGATCTATCCAGGCTACAAAGATTATTTGAATTTATTTTTTACAGTCCTCGGAAATTTGAGTTTTTTTCGCAAATGAAATGAAAGATTTGAATTTTCACGTGGTTGGAACAATTACTTGAGAAACTCGAACACGACTCGTCCTTTCTGCATCGTTCGAATCACGCGAATGATGCGTATATTTATATATAATTTCAATGGAAAATTCAATGAAAAGGTTTAATTCAATGATAAAAGCCTCTCAGCGATTGTCCATCAATCTCGTATAATCGCTCTGTCTTTTGAACCTCCATCCAGTGCTTTTATTCAGCGGGCAGTTCGAGCTTTTGCAAAAGCTCAACTCTCCAATCCACTAGTGGAAGAACACACACGAGCGTAAAGTGGGGGATGGAAAAAAAAAAAAAAAAAAAACGCTTCACACGACCAGAGCTCGTGTAACGGGCTCTGCGATGCGTGCCTCTATATTCTCTCTACCGTATACTGTCCTCTGTTATACGATGTAGAAGGCTTGCAGTGATTGTGTACGACTTGGCCTCTTCGTGGTGGTGAATAGTTGACCGTGTAGTTTCGCGAAAACATTTCCATCGAAGTATCTTGGGAAAGCTATGCGCTCGGGTTTTAACGCCTATTGGAACTAGCCCAGCTCTCGTCCCTCGGCTTCGAAAGCTTTCGAGCTTCGCTATTTTATACCACACTCTCAGAGCCATCCTCGTTCTCTTCATTTTCAATACATACGTATGAGGTATTTCACGTTAAATTTTCATTCCAAAACCCTGACCTCTTTTCGATTCGCTCGAAAATTTCATGTTTTTCGTATCAAGAAAAATCAGACTTTCGTATAATCGAATTATGCTGTTTAAACATTTTCTTCATTTTCTTTGGGACATTAGATTTCTGAATTTCCATCTGTAATGAATGTTTTTTTTTTTTGGAATATTCATTCTTTCCAAAAACACAAGGGAAATACTCAATGGCCGGAGCACTACACGAAATTGTGTGAATTTTTCTCGTAGAAATTTCTCGAATTGAAAGAAAAAAATGTTGAAATAGCCCTTTCGATTAAAAGTGGCGAGCTTGACTAAAATCTCAATAATTTTTCAATTAGTTTCATACCAAGAGCTCACTTTTTTTTAACACTTTTCATTGAAATTCCATGCAATATAAATAATACAATAAATTCCATTTACTCGAAAGGTATGCTTTTGTCATTTTCGATTTTCTCTGTTTCTATGACTTCGGCAGAATAAACGTCAAATTTCGACGAGATTTCATCAACGAAAAAAATTCGGACCCTTCGAAATATCCACCTGTTTCATATGTAATATAAAAAGTTGATTCATACTGTAGTCAGGAGTGGAATGCCACGGGCAAAAATCTCAATTTTCAATTCTCGTTCTCCGTTCCGACCACAGAAGTCAAATTTGAAATTATGAATTTTTCTCTAAAACATTCGTGATTGAAGAGCGAGCTGCAAATTTTTTTTTGTTCAATCGGAATCATTGTTATGAATTGGAAAAAAAGAAGAAAAAAAAACCATCAAAAAAAACGAATGCACACTCCCAGCCTCTATCACTCTTCATTGTTACAACTTCAACAAAAAAAAAAACAAAAAAAATCATACAGACTATGAACATCGAACGCTGGAACAAATGGATACCCGATGCACGAAAACTTCAAGCCCTGTAAATAATGATTGGACTCCGTTTGAATTTGAGACTAGAAGTTTCGACTCCACAGAATTTGAGATGAAAAAGCCTGTGTATATTGTTGACTACGGTAACGTGCATATAAATGATGGGCAAGCTCGGGAATAGAGTGAGAGCCGGATGAACGAAAGCGTGATGGTGATAGTGTGCTCAAGCGTGGGGGATAAAAAGAAGGAAGCAACATTTTATGTGTGTGCTCGGCATAAGCTAGATATAGTCGCGGTGTAGTACATGACCAGGTATATGCACGTAGAAATATCTTTGTATGCGATATATATATATATATATAGGCAAAGCTGGCTCAAGCGATGCGCTTGTTGCACGAGGCCGTGAGGGAACTATGGAGGAGCTTCTAGAGTGTCCGTGTGTTATATACACGATATTAAATATAGGTATATATCGATGCACGAGGACATGTATATACATGTATATAAAGTAAATGACGTCTACCGAAGCTATAGCACGGATGACACCGGTCCAGCATCGCAGAGGGGAGTTATCCTCTGGATGTGTCTATTTATACTACGGCCACTCTGGAAACTGTGGCAAGCGAAGAGGAGAAACAACGAGCAACCGGTTACGCGGCTACCTGTTGGCTGCTCTCAACTTCTCCAGCTCTCTTCTACTTACAAACTGTCTATACAATGTATAATAACGTATAGTGTACGAATATACGTATATAAATATATATATGTAATGTGCATTATGGTGTGGTATATATTGTGAATGAAGGGAGAACGATAGCTCGAGCGCAGGCTAACTTAGTAGTGGACGGAAGGGTAGTAGGTGTGTACGTTCAGCGGTTGGCCCCATCATCCCAGTGCTATAGTCAAGCCAGACCAAGAGAGAAATACAGAGAAGAAGAAAGAGAGGGAGAGAGAGAGAGGGGTGGGGGAGGGAGAGGGAAGGTAACTGGGTCAAGCCATAAAAGTGGGTCAATATGGTTGTAGAGAGGAGCTCGACGGTGCACGAGTCTTTAGTAATATCAAACCACCCCCGTAGTAGCGTACACATCGATATATACAACCCCCATCAACCGAGGATTCCTTGCGGCCTCTTATGGAGGCCGTACAATTTTCCACTCTTTCGATCGTTCTCTAATTCTCTATTTTCTTTTTCCTTACTCTTACTGCACTTTTGTCTGATCTTGCCTTTGGTCCATTTTTCGTATACACAACGCTTCCCCCCCTCCCCCCAGCTTCCCCTCTTACCCCTATCCATCTTTATCTCTCGATAAAGACAGAAAAGACTCTTCCCCATTTCTTTGAAAAATAAAAATAAAAAAAAAAAACTCTATACAAGCACGTCAAAGAGACATGTGCATCACCCGGTGGGAAGGTCCACAGACGCTATTACCGGGAAACGTGCCCGGAGAAAGCCCTTAAAGGTTCGAGAAAATGCTCCTTTCACGCTCGTCACTGTGTCTTTCGATTTCCCTCTATTTTTCCTTCGTCTCAACTTTTTCTTGCTCCGTGATACTTTGCTCTCTTGTAAATTGAAGCTATTTTCTTTTTTGATACGTATAGGTACATTCACTCTCTTCCTCTAAAACAAATTTACTCACTTTGTTTTTCAACACCACATACTTTGAGGATTTTACTTTCCTCAGTTTGTTTATCAAGTGCTGAACAAGTTAAGAAAAATTACAATCCTGACAACTAAATGTTAAGTTCCTATGACGGTGTAGAATATTGAACCAACGATCTTTCTTTCAATATGAAAATGCTTGCAAAAAAATGATTTTCTGTTACTACTCGATGGGAAACAGCTGGTGTTTCGATCTCTCGATTGGTCGAAATTGTTTGTAAAGAGCTTTGAGGGAACGTGTCACATCCCGGTGTGTCATTGCTTACGAGCATCTTTGTAAATATGGGCACAAACGCCAACATCATTAAACGATTTTCGGTATCGTTTCGAGAAACATTTGAACAATTGCGGAACGTTTGTCAACAAAATTAAATCACGCTTGATATTCCCTTCTACATCCGCTTTGAACTACGTTTGCCAACTATATTGGACTACGCAAACACAGACACACACTCGCACACACGTACATATACTTATGTTATGTTAACAATGCAGAGAAACTATTTAATAGAGCATCTACGGTGCACGTTCGATATTGACAGGTATGAAACAACAGGACATAGCTAACCGCTTCTGTTTGGCGTGGTGAATGAAGCGTGCTTTTTCGTGCCCTATATTATTTTGTTGATAGGCATACAACGTTCGGATAAATATGGGAGACAAATTACATCGTATGAAGTATGAATCTGGTGCGTGATGTTGATCAAATCTCATCAATTTTTCATATTCGACTGTGTTGCCTGATGGGGAACAAAAAAAGAGAAAAGAACAGAGAAAGATGAGGCCGAGAATTAATGTAAGAACATTAACAGACCCCATCAAGAGGTTCGATCGATATCCTCGTCTCACGATCTCAGCCTTAAGATGGTGGTTCATATTTTCGACTGGAGCATTATTGACTTCATCCAATAACGGTACACTCATGTTCTGCGTAACGAGTTTTTGCAACCGGAGCCACAAAGTTTCATGTCCACCGAGTTAACGTTTGTTCGTATCGATACCCTCAGCAACGAGCTACCGTAAACTCTTGAACCCAGGGACGAAAGAAAACCTTCTGCCGACGGTAATAAAACATTGAAGAAACAAGAGTTCCACTCCATATCGGGCTCTGCTAATATTTATCCAAAAGCCTGAACGGGGGCGAAAGAAACTCAGGATAAAGAAAAGAGACGTCTTGAAAGAAGGGTGAAGATGTGAAAAGCTATTTCAGGTCACTCTTGTGCCGCCATTACGAATATCCGAACAGCCTTTCTTGATACCCCACGGGGTTCCTTTACTATTCATTCCGGCTTCATCATCTCACCGAAATTTCATTGATGTTGTTCGGCAGTGACACGACGCTTGGTCAAATTTTTCTCTTGGTTCCTAGCTCTCGCACACCCACGTATACACACTAATATGACCGAAAGACTTTTTGTCGAGGTCATTGCCGTTGGGCTCAAACCTGAATCAGTCTCCACTCGATGATTTCCACTGTTTGCACAACGAATGGCAACTACGAGCTAACAACTGTACGAATAACAGGAAGGATCCCTTGAAAAATTGGTCTCACATGAGATTCGATTAAAAGGAAAGAGGCTACTCGGTCAAGTACGAGGACTCGAGGACACGACAGTCTCGTTGATCAAAGTTGATAAGCAATGACGTAGCTGAGATGTATCATAAACCATTCATGTATATTTATAGAAACGAGGGTTTGGAAATGCCACGCAGAGTTTATTATGATCAGTCACATGTGTAAGTTGAAGAGACCTACATATTGTCCATTTTACTCATCCATACATTTCACGTGTGCGTACATTAAAACGCATCTATGGATCCAGAATGAAGAGCTGACCCATCGGAGCAACAAGAAAGCTTCTGAAGCTGAAACTGTAACATCAAGTTGTTAACAATGCTTTCAATATATTGCAACGACTCCGGGAACTCCATCAGGCCAAGTAATTCAAGTGTAAAATAAACCCATATCCAAGTTATATGCGTGCAATAATGTTATAACCAATGAACCATTCCGATAATGACGTTATAGTTCTCGTTTCAGGCTCTGAGTAAATTCTCTGACCAATAGCTACAATCACTGACGTAGCACGGGAGCTTGCACCCATTGTTCGCGTAACGCAAACGTTAACAATCTCTCTATCTCTCTTACTCTTTCTACCCTGTTCTCTCTAGTCGAGTCAAAAGATTCACCGGCATCAAAGCGAGCTAGAACCCTTTGACACTAGGTTTGCATATAAATATATAGATACCCCAAACAGGATTGAGATAAATATATATACGTGGTAGAGTCCCGATTCTCCTGAGTCCTCATACGGAACTCGGTGAAAGCTTGGCAATGCAATTGCGACAGTCGCCGATTGTCCATGGGTATTTCCAGTTAATATCATTCACACACAAACCCCTGAACCGGACCGAAGCACCGGAGATTAAATCTTTAGTGTTGAGGAGCCAGACACTGAAGCCTTCATACGTAATGGATTCTCCCTCAGTAACATCAATCATCACGATTATGTATTCGATGCACTATACTGAATGGAATTAAACGTGTGATTAAACTAAAATATTTTCAAATAATTTCAAGTCAAATAGTTCTTCGTGATGACAATGATTCATGGTGAATACATAAGAGCATTAACCGTCATGCCCAACCAATAAATCAGAGTCGGTATTCGACTTGATAGCTGGAACAGGTCGGCCAGGTAACTGAGGGAATATGTTATAACGCTAATTATACCTTACTGCCAGCAACTATCTCATCTCTATAGACCGCATACTCGCCGTGATTACGACGGTACTTCGAAATGACGTTAAACATCCACTGAATTCCCTGCCACATTCGTTTAATCGGAACATGGTTAGAGTTACCGTTTTATTTCGATGATCCGTCCAAACTGAAGAGAAATGCATGAGTTCGGAACTCACCAATATTTGACTCATTAAGCGAAATCTAAAGATGTCAGGGGAACGCTTGGCTCCTGTTATAGCTACAGCCAAGTTGATCCTCAACTGTGTATAACTTTCTGTAAAGCACATTTGAGGTCGAAGACTCCAAGTTCGGTCGAAGACTCCCCTAACTTTATTGGATTGGAGGAGCCCGTTGGAGCTCCACTGACATCACAAACAGTACAATCAATCTTGACTTCATGGTATATTGGAGTAACATCATTCGCCCGGTGTCCCCAACACGTCTGAATGGTCACCGACCACTTTTTTTCTTCGCTCTGTTTTCTCACGAGAAAATCAACAGAGTTGGACGTTGTTAAGTTCGAAATTTTGTCGGTTGCGTCTCAACACGCTTGCTCAAGATATCCGGAGAATTCATCGTGTATTTAGTGCCCCCGCTATGTTATCAGAGCCGAGGAGAACGATGCTTAATCTCCGGAGTAAGTTATCACGGAGGGCAATGGGTGAAAGGCCCAGCCCCTGGGTTTATCCTCACATGTTCAGGTCAATGATCTACGAATCCTCATTACCGCAGACTCCCTGGCAATCAAATAGATGTTTGCACAACGTCGAGCTACTGTTATTTTGGAAGCTTCATCAAATCAGCAAAAAACATGATTTTTTCAGGAACAGACACTGCAATAATATATTCGAGATAGTGGATGAAAATAGAAACCATTATCCATAAGAATTTTCATTCGAAAATCCTAAAATAGGAGCTTCAGACTTGCTTCGCTTTTTTCCTCTCTTCGAATTCGATCACCAGTCCCATCGGACTCCCATCAACCGCTCAAAGCGATTTTCGTACATTGTAAAAGGGGGAACTATTTTTGAATTCCCAAGGAACGGATAAATCGACGAGAATATGGAGATATTGAGGAGTATTCAAGGAGAGATGCTCCATCACGTCGCGAATCATTATTTGATGAGGGAATCTGAGAAATCTGTTCTTTCATATGAAAGGCACAATTTCCTCCTTATGCTTTTTTCTTACCCACATTTGTTATACATCCTCAATAATGGGGAGAAAAAAAGAGGAAATAAGCTATGGGATTGGAATAAATGGATCACAAATTCTAAGGGGCCTGCTCGCGCATTTTTCTTACCCTCAGAATCGTCGTACTTGTTATTTTTTCTTCGCGAATATTTTTCTCACAATATTTAACACTGTAACTGCGTGTGCTGTCTCTTCGGCGAAGTAATGAAAAAAAAAAAAATTAGCCAGAATTTTTGCATTTAAAATTCTCTCTTAAGCCCCATCATAATGAATTTTTTATCGCTTCTATAAAAAGCTGACGCCGCTTTTTTGACAGCATAAACCATCGAGTAAGAGATTTTTAAGGAGAAAAAACCTGATGGAATTCGAATATAATTTTTTTCGTTTCAGGGTCTTTTTTTTCTTCGTGAATCGTCCATTCGACAAGCCAAAAGGCTTGAATAGCAAAAGTACAAGGTTTTCGATCAAACCCTGCGGCAAACGGTCCAAGCCTGCGGTACAAACTTGGCGGAAGCCATCAAAAACTGCATAACCGTTTCCACATACGAACCTCGTTTCAAACGAATCAGGAGTTTGCGTGTAACCAGAAAATGAAGTCCCTTTTTCGATCGATTGGTCAGTTGATACAATTTGCACATTTTTTTTTTTTCATCAAGCAATGACGAATCATTTATCCAGAGATCGATACAAGGTTTGATTATTTTTCATCGTATTCATTCATTCGATATTTTTTCATCTCATTCATTTCATTTCGAGTAACACACGAGATTGAAGCCTGATAATAATGATGAATTATTATTTTTTTTAAATCAACGAAGCAGTCCCAATAGTAAAACGAGGCTTCATGTAAATGAATCAGGAAGATCGACCGTTAACTGTATAAAAAGCAGAAAAAAAAGCTGTGACCCCATTCTCTATAATTGTTTGTTTTTCAGCAATTAAAAGTGCGAATCATCCGTCTGTTTCAATGTGAAAAGCAATTTCGTATGCTATCGAAAATGCTGCATGGACAATTGATTTCTCGGTTGAATGCAGTCGATAAATCGATATGACGATTTTCTGTTGGTCGCTCGCGTGTCGCAGTGAGACGTACTACGTTTGATCGGTTACATTCGATCAGCTGCGATAACCGAAGCGCGATCGATTTCGACTAGCTTATTGAACGTCATAGAAATAATACAATCGATCAATTAATCCGTTATTTGTCCAAATATAAACTCATTGTTGAATCACATGATCGTGAGTATGGATGACGCGAGAACTGCAAAAACAATGACAATGAAGAAGAACGGAAAAGAAAAACTTGACGAATCTCATTGCGGTTCGTATTTTTCTATTGAAATGAATCACGTACAAATGATTCGATCAGATCTTCCTATATCGCAATCGCTTCGCTGATGCTCACGACTTCGTGAAACGTGACGTGACTTACGAAAGACTTGCGTTTTCTCGTCACCCAGTTTTACCACAAAACGTTTCGCTCTAAGCTTTCCCCCTTAATCCCTCCCATCCAGGATTCGAAGTATCGAATCGTTTGGCTTCAGCCCTAGCGCACACTTTCAAATGTATATATACAGTCGTTTACATGTAGATATATACCTACCAATACGTGTCGTGTCGAGCGAAAGAGTTTTATCGCAACAGGTGGCGGAGCAGCTTTTACTGAAGAGAACAACCACCAACCCTCTCTTAGTTTTATGTATATATGTATGTAAAAGTATATAACGAACCCCTTCGCCTCTCCTACACGCTTTAAGAAGCTATTCTCGCAGCTGTACTACTCTCTCTCTCTCTTTCTCTCTATTTCTGTTACTTTAGTTCTCCTAAAAACGTGATCCAACCACGAAGATGTGGCTGAGATATTGGACTCTTCCATTCAAATGGTAACTTCTTGAAACCCAGGGATTGGTGAAAAATTCAAATAAATTGAAACTATGATTCTCCCATTTAGCGATATTGTCTATCAAGTCACTGGACGAGATGCTTTGCATTTTCAAAAGTGAATATTTTGAATACAGTCTGATCGATTGAAATAATAAGAATCTAGGACCATCCAGAAAACAGATTAAAATGAGCTAACACTTTTTATTCCTCCAGGTGGAACGAGATAGGAAATATTTATGATCCAAAGGAAACTTAATTTTTTTGTTGTACAAACCGATTGAGTTGTTACGTAATAAATTATCGAGAAAAAAAATCAATTATCAGTTCGTTCAATAGTTTTCTGAGATATTCTACAATTCCATTAACCACTCCCGATTGATTGATACATGAAAGTTTATTTCTGTATTACGATAAGTATACGAGCCCAATAAATTTTATTCGCCTGAATGAACTCATGTTTTATTTACATAAATTACTTTATACAGAGCAGATTAATAATCTATTGATTTAATCAAGTAGAGCTGAGGGTCTTGAATACCCCCACAATAATAATCAACAAGGCTTGACTCGCTGAATGAATGTACAAAATATACCCCACTAAAATATCCTCACAAACATATATCTGGGAATATAATTCTGATATCAAATTTTCTCGTACAAATAATCCGTGCCAAAAATATCCTTTCAATGAAAAACATGATTAAGCATTTTCTTTCAATAAATTCGTAACAACGGACGTTTTTAGTAAACCTGCACACACTTTCGAGTTGTTTCAATACTATAATCAGCTATAATCTTGTTATTTTCGTTAATCATATTACTGTCGAGGATATTTTTACCGAAGAAAATTTTTTTCACCCCGACACTATGTGCTGGGGAATAAATTAAACTTTCTACTCGAGTTCTCTGCCGTATCATAAAATATTTCGGACACATTTTAGTATGAGAGACTGTATTTTGTTTACGGACAGAGGAAAAATCTTTCTGAACATAAACATCAAATTATTAACGCGGTAAGATCCTGCGGAATTAAACTTGTGATAGATACGAAGCCAACGATCACGAAACTTGAGTAAAATCGAGTTTTCTTCGAGGTATCGTTCCAGAAAGAGTGACAAAAGCATATGAGAAACTAGGAAAGCGACTGAGGAAGAGAGAGAGAGAGAGAGAGAGAGAGCTTTCATTAACGATATAGCCAACGAAGGCGAAAACTACCCCTCCGGGGAAATTATCTTTCAGATATAACGTGGATTTTTCCCCCCTCTGTCATTTGCCCACTTTTCCTCTCTCTCTCTCTCTCACTCTCTCTTGCACTCTTTCTCCCTCTCACTCTCTACAAAGTGTTTGTTGAGAGGACTTTGGATGATAAGCAGAGAGAAACGCACCCCTCTATAAAGCCCACCCCTAGTAGGATATTGCTCGTGCCAATCGAGAGATCGTCTGCTTGCTTTGCTTTAGTGTACGCTAATCCGAGCCGCTATACGATCTCATAAATTCTCCTGAATCTGCGTGGATCAGAGCGCGTGTCTGTTCGAATAGCAGCTATGAGGAGAAGGGTGAGAACACGAGAGATAGAAACGGTCTAGTGATTAATCCGACGGTGTAAATTCCTGATTTAATACCACAAGGATACCACTCTCCAGGATCTTGTAGTCTCGATATTCTTTGAATTAATCGACCTAGAGCCCTTTTAATACTGTTTACATTTATACTTTTTTTCTCCTTCAAATCGCCATAAATTTGTGGCTGCAACCTTACCCGGCAGATAAATTCGTACGCGAATATAAATTGAAATGATGAATAATGAGTTACGCTCAATTCATCATTATTTCGTGACCTAATTACATTTTAGCATGAGAATTCACGTTCCTCCGTCTAGCAGACATCATCATATGTACAATAATAATAATGTAAATTTCATTATTTCTGTACACATCCTCCACATAATTCGCTCGATAAACATCAAATTATGTGTATTCATTTTTAATTTATCAAATGTATGATACTTCAAATTAACAAATATTTTATCTACAATCAACGAGAGAAGTTTCATTGGTCAAGTTAAACGTGAATAAATTGGTCAAAGTAACCCACTTTTAGTGCAAAATAATATGACAACTTTTTGAACTGCATACACACAAAGGATAAGATGTAGAGTAACAATTAACGTATGTTTCGCGCCAAAAGTTGCTCAAAATAAACTTCAAAATGTCTCTTCCTTGTTAGATAAAATTACGAATATGAAATCTGCCTCTTTCTCATTTCCTCGAAATTGTAAGGATATTTAATTTCTTTCTGATTTTCCAAGGAACCGAAGAAAAACTGAAAATAACAATAACAGTGGCGCAGAAAAGAGAAACGAAACTTCTTCCTGCATCCTAAAAAATAAAAGGAAATCTGACCGAATGATTATAACAATGAAGTACTTTGCTTTTCTAAAATCTCGTTTAAAGGTATATTCAAATCCGTTTCACGTTCATAATGCTCTCGGTAGCTCGTATAATTTGCCTGTTTACGGAATTCGTTTTCCTCGTCAAGAACAAGTTTGCGTACACATTTGCAAGTTTTCCTTCGTACACAAGGATCATCGTTATTTACTCGTACAATGCTCACGAGTTTAGGAAAGTTTGTTGTACGAGTCTCAGTATGTCAGGCAACTGGATGAGAATATATGCTCGAGACAAGTTATAGTACCTCTAATCAACCACGTTAATATACGAATAACAAAGTAGGAGGGCGAGGAGGGAGAGGCACATATTTAGTAACAACGAATATAACGGAATTCAGTTCAAATTGATCGGCAAGAAAATTACCATTGTCGAGTAAGCTGACCAGCGAATGGACAAGCAAATAAATACTTCAGATGGACTGTTAAATTAGAGTATTTCCAGACATTCATCCCGTAGTTTCCAGAAAATCGTGTTTGTATAGTCGAAAAAAAAGAAAATGTTCGAAGCAATGTTTAATGTGTAGTAAAATCCCCGAAATGGAAGCGAATCGACGAAACTTCTGGTGAAGAGACACTCGACCAACGAATGGACGTTCGTGAACTATGTAGATGAAAACTACGTATACGGAATTAAGGTTTTTCATCAATGGGTCTTGAAAGCTTTAATGCAGTATTCATTTTTTTTTATCAATTCAAATATTTAAATATACAGAATTGGACAGATGTGATATCCCAGCAAATTGCAAAAAAAACTTTTCATAAATCGTCAAAACCGTTGAACGTTTCTCCTTGTTTATGAAAAATGTCTTTTTTTAAACAATATCGAATGATCTTTCAGAATTTGAATGATTAAAGTTTGTTTATAAACGATGTATAACATTTTATTGTTTTCAGAATCATTATCATCGAAATGCCTTCTAAAAGTCTCGATGGGAAGTCGCATGGTGACTAATTTAATTGAACTCCAAAGAAACTTGTTGCGACAGAATTCAACGTGAACTGAAAAAAAAACTGATTCCACCGGAATGAGTGATTTTTTTTCAAAATATATAAATGTCATTGATTTAGTTTTCCATCGATAGTTTACGATCTTCGATTATTTTTTATGAAACCGATTTCATTTATATTCACCGGTGAATTTACCTTGCGTTAGCAGAAACGAGATAAAATGTTCTGCCGGTTTAAATTTAATGATATCAGTGTGTTGATTCACAGAGTAAGGGAGCAAATGGAGCGAAGGATTGAAAACAGCGCAAACTTAGTATTTCACCTGAACGTTCTTAGCTAAGAAGTTTGTCCATTAAAATTAAACTTGTCTGGAAAACGACAGCGTCTAGTGCTCGGAATAGAATTGAAATTTCTTCGACATTATTATCACGTTCTCATAGTTTTCTTTTTCATCGACGTGCTCTCCTCAACTCGTTTCGACTTCTACAATCCTCAAACGATTTCGATTGCCCTCCAAAAACTCTTCGAAACACGCGACTCCCTGCCTCGCTATAATTTCACTTCAGAGTCCAAGTTTGATTGAACCCCGGGGTGCAAGAATACACCATCACTCCTTGCGACTATCCTTTAAACTATATTTGTTTGGCCGGAGCTATCAATTGGCACGAAAGAGCCTTCGTGAAACTTGAGATTCTCTTTGTACTTCTCGAATTCACGCGCTCGGCTCCAATCACCATTCCAACCGCACAGTTTCGATTGAAACATCTTTTTCGTCAAATAGCACTGTGCAAAATTTTTCTGAACGAATAAAACATCTTTCTTCGACATTTCTTCAATATCGTTACTTTTTTTTTACCTAAAGGAACTTCAGAATTATCGATTATTGATGGAAACAATAATTTTATACGAAAAGTATTTCATTTTTCAAAAGAAACGAGACATTCATCAATTTTTCGTTCAATATAAACCTCACGAGTCTAAAAAATTCATCAACCTGAAAAATTAAAAGTCTTGGAGCAGAGGAATGCAAGAACCTATCGCTTTGCATTCAAATCGAACGCCAATCAAAAAACTCCCGATTGAAAAACTCCTTCATTCAAGAAAATAGTAGTAAACTTTAAAAAGTCTGAAATAATAAAAAAAATAGATGTCGGGATTTTTGTCGGGAGATGTCTCTAACCGAATCATTGAATAAGAAGTAAAGACATCTCCCGACGAAAATCCCGACATCTATTTTTTTATTTCCGACTTTTTAAAGTTTAATACTGTTTTTTTTAAGTGAAGGAGTTTTTCAGTCGGGAGTTTTTATGTTTTTTCAAAACATTTTTTTATTTCACACTTTTTAAAGACAGACGCGACAGACGCGCGTCGGTTCGGATTGAAATTAGCAGCGCACAACGGTGTGAAGTTCGCGATAGTCGAGCATGACCTTATAAGGTTCCCTTTCGATATGGCAAAATGCGTTTGAATGTGAATATTAATGATTCCTAATTATTTTAGCGAGTTTGCAATAGAATTGAACGAACTATGTCTAAGAACACTGTCTGTCACACATGGAAAGTATATGCAAAAATTGGTCAAGACAGTTGTCACTGTTTCGGAGAAAAGTGGTGACAAAGAAATAGCCCCAATCAGCTGATCGCAGTGAAACGCATAACTCCCGTCTTTTTGCCCTGCGGGCAGTCGGAAGTTAATGAAAAAATCAATGGTTTTTGTTATGATTTAACCGAACTTCTCATAGCGTCATTTCGATAATAATTCATGAAGATAAGTCGAATTAATTTTCCATACTATTCCTAGCTAGTATTCCTTGATAATCGGATAACGATAAGTAGATTATTGTCGAGGATGCTCGGAGGTTAACCCGTTTATTGTTCGTCTTTGGAGATTGGGGTTAAGCGGTTCGAATCCTCGGAGATTCGAATGAATTTTCGTTGTCTAAAATCCCGCGGATGAAATCAAATATAAATTTCCATAAGAAATCTCATTTATTGAAGAATTTATGATGATTAAAAAAAAAAATAATAATAAAAATAAAAACGAAAAATTATGATTCATGAAAGTGTTCGATTTATAACATTTTTTCTCAGTGTTTTCACCCATATTTTCTCTGAATCATAAAGATTCGTTTCGAAGAACCGCGAAAAGGGATATTCATCAGAAAATTATTATTCAATTTCGTACGAAATTTTTAAGTAACCACAACATATTGACGTGAATAATTTTGAAAATTAGCGAAACAAATCGAATGCACTTGACCACGCTCGTAATATAAACTCATAAACAATTAACATATACGATGAGCCACCGCAGCCATGTTTGCCGAGTCAAATCAATGGACGAAATATTGATGGGCGAAGTATATTATCATTATCAGCGTTGAAAACGATAATCAGAAGCTCATGCTTCGAAGCCGCGAGTACACGAATATTTCCGTTATTAATCCCGGCTGATGAAATTAAGCGGCCGCTCCCTCTCGCTTGTACAGCACAGCTCAACAGCAAACCATACAATTCACCTTTCCAATGGACTCAAAATTGCTTGCCAAACTATGCGAATACTCCACGGAAAATGGCGTACCCGCGCTCACACATCCGAATAATGTACTCCCTTGCATCATACATTTCCGGTTGTCATAACTACTCGTTTCCGCCAACGCGGTGAGCAAATTTTTGGTCTCAAATTTACTACCTTTTTGCCACAATTTCCATGTACCCACGAGCTCAATTATCAAATTTATATTCATTCTTTAAATTACTCGGTTTTTCTCCGCACCGTGGTAATTACGAATTTACGGAAATATGCGGACAATTTTCATAGCTTTGAATAAAAAGAACTCAACTTCTGCCACATTATTATTACAGTTTTAATATTCGCATTTTTTTTTTTTTTAATTTACGAATCATATCGGCGACATGTTTAACTCGGCAAAGTTCAGAATAACTTCGATTCAAAGATTCTTCTTGTATATTCAAAAATACCTAAGTCGAAGTTTTTTAATCCCAGGACTCGTTAAGTTCGTCATTTTTCATGTCCACCTTCGTGTTTCAGACGTGAATTCATCAAATTTGTAAGTAAAATCTTAATAATTTACACCTTAATACCTTTTTTCATTATTATATTTGACTAATGATTGAAAAAATCTGACAAGAAATAATGAACTCGATGATAAATCGTCTACGAATAAGTCAAGCGTTTTTTGTTACGAAGTTCTTAAACTCTGTACTTTTTTTTTTTGCTACGACAGTTTTTACGACATCGCGTCAGTTGGATGGGATTATAACGGCTTAAGGAAGCTTTTCAATGAAAATCTTGAGTTATAAGATAAACGATTTAATTATATAGTCGAAAAAAAAGTGGATCGTTATAAGAAAGAAAAAATTGGAAATAAGGGGAAATGATAAGCGAATGAAAGACCAATTTTAATTTGTACGTTCTATAAATATATTTTTTTTTTCTTCCAATGACTATTTGGAAGGTTGACGAAAGCGTTTAGGAGTCGTATGTTCAGCGAAAAAAATGAAATGTTCTTTTTAAAAAAATGCGCAAATTCTCCTTTTATGAGATTTTGTACCGGGCTCTATGTACTCGGAACAAAAGTTTTCCCCACGTTCGTGCTTTTCATTACCCTCTGGATATTCACAAACCCGAGTATATACGAAATTCAAGGGGATGGGAATTCGTGGCTTCGCATATACTTTAAATTACTACGCGTTTGTGACAGTGACTCCCGTCAAGTTTTTTTTTCTTTTGTTCTCATACGAGAGACCATTAGCTCGACCACAAACGAAAATTTCATAAAGATGCTGGATTTAAATGCCCGAATTCAAAAAGACGAATACCATTTTCGCGTTATTTCCGCGATTTTTTTTAGATCGAATTCTCTACCGGCAAATCGTAGGTACGTTTACCTCATTGTTTAAATTCTATTTAACTTTTTTATAAAATGATTTCAAAACTCAATAATGGAAATGTTCATTATTTCAATTGAAAAAAAAAAAAAAAAAAAAACAAATTCAATATGTTTCGTGTAATTCTCGTATACTAATTAATGCGAAACAGTTTTTTGTCCACAATTTTCAAAATTGTTATTATTTTATGTGAATTTCATTGATCTCTTCGAATATACAAAATTCATAACCGTTATTTTTAATTATTTTACTTCAAAGTGTTATCGTTTTTCTTGAAGTTTCATCATTATTTAGTTAACATTAAATCATTTATTTGCTCGCTGTTGAAATTTGTATGAAACAAGATTTCTCAGCAATATAAGAAAAAAAAAACGTTAATCCCACCAGTCTGATAAGCCACAGCCCCGCATATTTAAAGACCCACATTTATTTCAAAGCATCAGATATAAAGGGGTGCAAAAAATTCGTCGCTCGGTCATCCTCCAAGAGCAAACAATTTTTCTTTCGGATCGTAAATCTCGAGCGTAAATTACTAGGACAGTTTAAACAAACAGCAGAGCGGCAGCACTTTTTTATTTTATTTTTTTTAACATTATGGGTTTTTTCGTTCGCTTCTGAAGGAAGGACGATAACTCGATATTTACTTTTTGTCATTCGTGTGCGAGTTGTTTTTCACAAAAAAAAACGAGAAAACAAAAAGTAACGACTGAATTTAGAACACCTTGTGAATGTGAGAAATTCTTTTGCCTCGTTTATTTCGTTATTCTGTACTTATTTGAAAGAAAAAAAAAAAAAAAACCACTCGAAGGTGACAATTTGCGAATATTTTTCTTCGATTTTTCGCTCTACTTCCAATAATCGTTGATCTTGAATCAGTAGAACCTCGGAGTCGGAGTGGAAATTCGATCTGTTAACGATTCGACGATAAAAAATGAATTCGGTTTATGAAACTTCGCGAAAATAACGAAATCGTTTACACTCGTGACTCATTATTGGTTGCGAAAAATGAAAAAGTTATTAATAAAATATATGAAAAAATAATCCTTCGAGCTTTTAAGCTTATTTTTCGTCATGTGACCAGCAACGGTTATTTTAACTTCACTCGTCCTAAAGGGGTCTCAAAGTTTTTTTTTTCGTATTTCAAACATTTTCCCGGACGTTTCTTCATTAGAATAATAATCATGATTTTATATTCCTTGAACGAAAAGTCGGCGAGAAAAGAGAGTGCACACACAAACACACACATACATACATAATAATGGAAAACTCTGTAACGCCGAGGGATTTCGTACCGTGATTAATGCGATGCGGTAGAAAAAAAAAAAGGCGCAAAAAGCATACGGCGAAGGATATAAAGTGTGAAAAGTCTTTGTGTCCGTCGTAGTATTTGGCACTAAAGCTTTACGTGACGTAACCTAAGAATACTTTTTATTATTGTTCTTTCGTTCTCCCTTTTAGAAAATTTTCCGACTAGGCTGCATAATCGGGGTCGCTCGAAGGTCACAGATTTTCCACCCTCATACTTGCAAGGGAAAAGGAACTCGACGTATCGACAAGGTTTTTCTTCGACCCTCCTCTACGTGACGTCTTACACGTTTGATAGCTTCCTTTCTTTATTTCTCATTTTTTTCATTTCCATTCGCGGTTCCCTTTACACACACTCTCTCTCCCTCTCTCTCTCTCGATTTTTAACAACCGAGCACGTGCTCTACACACCTTTGGAACAAGAAATTTTATACGGCAGCTTTCTTCTCTCCTCTTTTCTCGATCTTTTCTTCCCCCTTCACAACCTCCGAAGCTTTGTACCTTTTTTTTTTGCTACCCCGACCCTCATGACGTCCTATCCTGGCTCACTGCCATGTTTTTTTTTCGGATATGTACGTGAAAATGAAATATCAGAAAAAATATATTTACACACGAGGCTTGCTGCGGTAAATGGATCAGTTTTAACTTGCTGGATGAATCATTTGTCTTCGTCGTATCAATCAATTTTATAATTTTTCAGTAAATTTAATAATAATTTGTAAAGTTTGATAATAATTTAAATAAATTTGCTCAAATCAAACTTCTAACTTTTTGCTTTCAAACTATATTGTCAAACGTTTATTCTGGACGTTTGTCTCTCGTTTTTTTAATTGACCCGAACTAAATGAAATTTATCATTTTCTTCACGAGCTTTGAGCCGGAATTAATGAATAGCTTCAGAAATAATATTCTCAGACCGAAAACTCCCCACAACGCGAAACAATTACTTCAGATTCTCACGTAACTTTCCGAATCAGAAGACAAAATTATGCGATCTAATGGACCGGAGAATGAGCGCGAACAAAAAAAGCATTTTTACACCCCAATGTTTCTTCGTCTTTTGTCTTCAATGTCAACCCTGACTCCTGAATTACTATCGTGAAAGAACTCAATGAGCTTGGCAGAAGATTTCAAAAACAGAGATGAAATTTGCATCCGTTGTGTGTGTTTTAATTAGCACGAATCGACTGACGAATTGTGTGCTGTCCAATGGTAGAACAAGGACACTGATTAATATTACTAATTGCATGATCCGTGAATATTAATCCGTGGTTCGTCAGGTTGACGACGAGAATTCTGATATATCTCTGATTGAATGTCCATACAGACGAACAGCAAAGCTCTTTATCATCTGTGAGAAGTCGAAAATCTTGTGATTCGATAATGCCAATGAAAATTCGTGTATAGACTCAGCTCCAATACCCTTATTGAGAGACGACCAAAGTTGTGAGATTACAAAAGTTGAACAAGTTATCAATAACACAAAGCAAACGAAATAGAATAAAACGAACATAAATATTGATGACGACTTAGACTCTAGAAATACATAAACCAAAATTTATAAATCGATCAATCACAAAAGTTATATTTCCTTATTTCCATTTAATTTCCAAATAACATAAATATATAACGAACTCGATTACTTGCTCAATGTCGATATTAAATTTATCGATTCCTTGAACAAATAGATATTCAAGAAGTCATTTCAGTTTATTGACACAAGAGCTACGTACCAATATGAGCTCATTAACTGTTGAATTTTCAACAAAATAAACGTAATTATTTGTTTTTACATATTTTTATAATAAATACAGAACGATTCGATAATCCCTGTTTATTATATCGCTCTGTTAAGCAATCGGCACCATGAATATGAGGCGTTCGAATTTTTGCCACGAACAAATAGAGCATTCGTTTTATAATTCTTTTTTTATTCGATTTTTTTGTGAATAAAAAGTGGAGTTCTATGCTGGATACAGCATAGAATCCAGATATGGTGTACAAGTTGTTTACCAGCAAATAGTGTAATGTATATACATCGAAAAGAGCGAGTGAATAGAGCATAAGCAGGGAGAACAAATTTCTCATCCAATGCCGCGACGTTATCGGATTTCGTGAAAATCTCAAAAGCACCCTGCGAACTCCCAACCCCCACATTTGCTCCTTCCCATCGTTCCTACTCCTCCCCCCCGTGAAACTTCGACTTACACGGAGGAAACGAGATCCTTGGCTCGGTTGATGTGCACAGCGAGCTCTTGAACCACCGGAATGTAGCATACTGAATTTCGCGATGTTCCTCATGCAACCGGAAGCAAAAGAAACGGAAATATCTCACGAAGGAGCATAGAATACGCTTGGAAAACCTCTTCCACTGCACCACTCCGAAATCACATTTTTCATTCACTTACCCCATCATTGTTGTCACGAAAAGCTCGTGCACCTTATAAAACAACTCAAATAATCTGAGCTCATATTCAACTGAAGAGAACCTATTCAAAAAAAATGTTTAATGCATTTTAATAAAATACGTACAGAAAAAATAATTGATAAATAGTAAAAAAAAAGAAAAAAAAGCTAATAGTTTATTTGCTTTTTGGATCTTGCTTCGAAATTCTTCTTTTTGGAAGAGTTTCTATCAATTAATAGTGGAAACAGAATTTCAAATTGGGTCAGTTAATAAAATTTGAACTTTTGGATAACGATTGTGTCTCGATGTTTTGTGAAAGCATCGCGAAATGTTGAAATATTGACTTTTTCAATTCCGTTTGCATTCGGTTCGGTCATGTTGAACGAGTGGCGTATGCAAAGATGTATAAACTAAATAAAAAACAAAAAAAAAATAAAAACATTTCGTGAACATGCGTTATTTATTTATCTTCAGGTTTTCAATTTTGTTTTTTTTTGGCCATAGGCAGGGGGGCAAAAAGGGAAAAGGATAGAAAAACTCGATATCATTCCGTTACGCCAATCACTCCGTGATAGAGATGGAAAAAGAGCGAGAGAGGGAGTTGTCGTTCGTGCAGGAATATAACGATTTGAACCAGTTTCTCCAGTATAAAATATCGATGGAAGAGACCTAGTGAAGATAATGTGGCAGGTACAGAGAGAAAGAGACAGAGGCAGAGGCAGCGAGAGAGAGAGAGAGAGATGCCGAGATGAAAATCGAACGAAGGTAAAGAACGAGAACGCTCGACCATTGTTGAAAAAGCTCTTTCTCTCTGTGTAATACGAGCTTTTTTCAAGAGCGATATACAGCAAGAAGGTAAAGAGCAAAAAAATAAAGATGAGAAAGATGTCTAAGAAGTTGAGAAAAATAAAAGTGTTTGGAGGTGCTTTGATAGACCGCACAACTCTGAGAAATATTTCAAAGGAGGTATTAAAGCTTGACTCGTCTTACATGCATCTTATTTTTTCTACTTTTTTTTTTTTTAAAGAACGGAAAATTCCATTTTTTGTTTTATTTTTTTAGTTACGTTCACTCACCCTTGCTCTACACTCTTATAAACTTGAGTTATCAGAGCAAATCTCAACCCTTGTGTCTCTTGTTCAATGTCGACCTTTACTTCCATCTCGTACTATTTTTCGTACGCTTTCGACAGTTTTCCTCAAAAGACCTCTCATTTTTAGTCATAATTTCACTAAATTCAAGTTCTAATATAATTTTACAAGAAATTTAAAAAACATGGATAAATCAAACGATTTTAGTTAACAAATCGAATGATCTTTTAACGAAGAATGTGAGAAAACTTAATTTTTTTACATCATTGATTATTCTCTTGGTCTTTTCAATACTGTCGATTGAACAGGCAAATGTGAGTCATGCGGGGGATGTAAAAAAAATTTATTAAAAAATGTGGATATGTACACACGAAACACGGTTTTGTATCTTGTCAGTGAGAAGCTTCGTTCGAAGGGGACAATTTCATTCCGCGAATGATCACGATTAGATAGTTGCTATTGAACGAGACGCCGAAACTCTACTGTGAAAAAAAAGGAAGATAGAAAATGAGAGTTTCAAACGAAAAGAGGGAGAAGAAAAAAAAAGGGAGGAAAGGGGCAAGGGGGAGGGGAGGAGATAGGAAAAGAGTAAGTGAGAACTCTGCTTCCAACTCCACGTGTACAGCACCAAGGCATGTCGAAACACACATGGCGTTCTCTATGCTATCTAAGGATGGTTTCACACGTCAGTAACTGAATCCAGTTAGCGTTGAATGATAGGTCTATTTCACGACTCCTTACACGGTTGGAAATAAAACAAAATGACACGTTTACCACGTTTGACCCAACATAAGAATTGCAATTTCAATTCAATATTGATTCATCTGTAGCATTGATAATGGCTATTTTACTAAAATCTTAACCGTCAATATGATATCACGTTTTCGTTCGTTTCTCAAATGGAACTTCACGAATGCATGATTTTTTTTAAGACAAATTGTGGCAGAAAAAGCTAGTCACAAAGTTTTGGACGATTCATTTCGGATGAATTTTTATTTCGATCAACAGTTTTTAAATTCTTTGTTACTGGATTTATCGATATGCTGGCAAAAACAACTCTCGGGTTTTCGGAAATAAAATCAAACAGAACTTAATGCCAGCTATCAAAATTCCATCTATTTAAATTATTAAATTTCATTGCATCCATTGATTCAATTAAAAGTCACATTAAAAGTCATAAAATCGATTAAAGTATAATAGTACTTAATCCAAATCATAATTTGTTCCAGAATTTATTTCTAGATCATTGGTATTTGATGAAAATTGAATTAAATTAAATCAACTCGTAATGAATTTATACGATTTTCATTAAATTCCGTTATTTTCAAAGTGATGCAATGAATATTCAAACCTTGAAGAACAGTTTATTGGAAAAAATAAAAATTCATATGAAAACTGAGATACTTATGCGGGAGAATTTGTTATCGATGAAAACGTAAACTCAATTTTGTGAAGTAATCGCGTTTCAAGAGCAAGGCAATTTTGGTATGATGTTATTCATGTTTGTCGTTTTTTCGTTATAAAATCAAGTCGTTTGTTTGCCCATCCTACGACTTGGTCAAAGTCTCCAGGTTTTCACGAGAAGTATTTTTCGTCGTATCCGATAGAAAAACGTTATAAAGTATGCACGAATAGAGATGAATCGAGAAGTCTATGCATACATCGAGGCACACACTTTCAATCGAATGGCAAAACTCATGTTATGCGCAAACATCAATCATATCAATTTCGAAAGTTTGCTGGTACGAGTTGCCTGAAGTGTTTTTATTACGTTATCATCGAACTTTGATTAGACGATATGCTCGTGCATGCAGCAGCAAGGAATATATGAGAAAAAATAATCAAAAAGTCAATGTCGAGCTTTGAAAATTTTTACTTTAATAACTAAAAATGACTGAAAACTTTTATGACACAAGTAAACAAATTGAAATTTCATGAAAGATGCGAATAAAATTTTACTCATTTCGCATCGAAGAAAAAAGTATTAGAAATTGTTGAAAGAACGATTGAACCATTTCAAAAATCGATATTAAAAAAAAAAGAAAACAAAAACGGAATGATATTTTCTTATTCGAATGTGACTAAATCGACTCGACCGAGCAGAAAAATTGCTCGGCCATTCCAGAATGAGTTTCATAACGTTTTAACGAAGTGTACACAATTCCAATAGAATAAATCCTCCGCAAATTTGACAAGCTCCTAACGGGCTTAGCCGTTAATCTGAGAAATGAGAAATAAAAAAAAAAAAAATGTTTTACTACCATAATGACAGCGCTTTTTGAATCCAGAACTCGCAGATTTAATGGACACTTTATAATTTATCTGCACTAAACGCCAGGAAGGAGCGTTTATCGCTGAATAATGACGACTATAAAACGTAACTCACGATCGACAGTACCACGCGGAGTCTTTCAACCCTTCCTTTTCTCTCTCTCTCTCTCTTTCTCTTCTTTTACCTTCTGTTTCTCTCGAACGAAAAGTAATTTCTGGAAGAGCTCGAAACTCGAGAGGATTTCAAAAGTCGATCACGAGAGTTCCAGGATACGTAAGAGAACATTAAAAAAAAAATGAAAGTGCCTGTTCTTAGAAAGGGATTGCATGTACGCGGTACTCCCTATGAAGCGCTGACATTCATTATCTCGTTCCTTTCAATCGCCTTCCAGTCAGGCTAATTATCATCAAGTTTTTTTTTTTTTTTTATCAAAGAAACTCCCTTCAGTATCGTCTTTTTCATCCAACAGTTTTATCATTCTCTTTCAATTAATTTTTGCTCCCAATTAATGAGTTTCATCCCCAATGATTTGCAGGCCAATTATTGGCTCATGATCTCCCCCAATTTTTCTCATTCACGCCTATCACAATTGCGCTCAACACATGCATATCGAACACTGATTTCTACATTTTGTTGTTCGAGGTACGAGCAACAAAAGGATGAATGTTACATCATCATAATATGTACTGCGGTTTAAGCATCCCTACATATTCCAATTTCAGTAATGTTCCTGGCCACCTACCCCAAGGCAACAAATGACCTCGATACCAGCACCCGTGAATTTTCATCCTCCGACACAGGCATTTGAACCGCTATTACAGGCTTCGATTAATTCATGATAGCTCCGAGTGAGCAATGACGTTAATGTATTTACTGCTGTTTCGAGCATTCTGGATACCAAAAAACTTTGTCCGCGTACAGATTGAATAATTATACAAATTGTTTTCGTTACTTTCATTCAACGAATCCCATCATCGTTTAACCCATCCAATTACATTTGTTTTATAAATAGTCTGAGTTACACATCGATACTCAAACGTTATTTAAACATGTACGCACAACATTTTCGACACTCGATCTCACCAGAAATTCATAATTCTTTTAATTTCATTAGATATTCAGATTTTTCCAGTTGCGATTAGTTTAAAAAAAGAAGAGATTTCTGGTATCTGCAAAGATCAAACAGACTCCTCCGGCAAAACGTAAGAGAAAAAAATAGTGCCAAAGACTGAGTAAATCTTAGAAATCTCGTTTTCGAATCGTTGACTCATCCCAATTTATTGGATCTTGTCGATAATAAATTTTGAAAATGATCGTCATTCAGAGACATAGAAATGACGTTTTCTTTGCTGTCAAATAACGGAAAATTGCTTCGATATTTTGACGAAAATATAAAAAAATTTCGATGCAGAAATCCACCGGTACAAAAGCATCGTGAAAATCCTTTAGTAAAAATTGCAACGTTTTCAGATAAATCGCGCTGTCTCAAGTATTTATGAACAAGGATTCAAAAGCGTTGAATATCTTCGTACAAATGAAAGTGCACATGAATATACTCGTGTAAATATGTGCATATAAATGATAAATGAAATGTAGACACGGTGAAAATGAACGTGAGAAAATAATAGAGTTGAATAAAATGTACTCACGATTGTGCGTCGCGTATTGATGATGCGGCAGGACTGATTCGTTCTCGGCAAAGTCCGCGGCCTCGTGAATGCTGCTCGGAGATCGCGCGCTCGACGAGAGCAACGGTAGAGCGTCGAGTTGACGGCGTGGTTCGAGCGCAGGCGCCCTGAACGAGCTTCCCGCCGCCCCTATTCTTCAAAAAAAATCATCCCTTGCCGCACCGATTCCTCTGGTCTTTCGATACTGCCTGTGTGTTTTCTCATCTCGCGCACAACACGCGTCATCTTCGCGTATATATATCGAGTGTCTCAAATGTAAAGTTCGCAGTTTTAGAGAGTTACTAGCTGCCGTGATTCTGGAAACGATTGTTTCAGGCCTTTTGGCTCTTAGATGCAGCGTTATGCGCGATATATTTTCTCATTGCGTGGCGACGGCGAATCCGGTCCACGGGGAAGGGAAATCTTAGAGTGGGGTGAAAATGCTCCGCCTTGCTTCTCGAAACAGCTAATACTTTGGCATGTGATGCTTCAGGCTTGAGGCTCGCATTCTTTTTGCCGACTTGTGAGCCCCTGCGGCTTCGTTACTTTATTCGTCGACGTAGAGATACTCTTCTTTTCACAATTTTATCATTTAATCAGCTTCCTCGATCTCAACTTTTTTTTTTATCGACATATTCCAAAGATTTTTATACTTTTTCTACGTTTTTGTTGTTGTTGTTGCTGTGTACGCACGCGTTTTTCAAATGCTGCTTGTCTGCGTGAACACAGGGGCGAAAAGAAACTCCGGTGTTGAGGCCTTTCAAGAGGCCGGAGCTTCTTTTCCCCTGCGAAGAAAACGAGGGGTGTTTAGAGGCCAAGAAAACATAAATGCTCGTGTCGGCGTATAACGCCGATAAACTCGTGGATTTCATCCCCTCTTCTCCTGTCCTATCTTCAGCTTTCTCCCGATATATATATATTTATATATATAATGAATTTTTCTACTCTCTTTCCTGTGACGTAACTCAGTGAAAAGAGAGCGAGGAAAATGTGTATTTTTCATCTCCATCAATCGAACGGTTGTCGAGGTACACATCAGCCTGACACATCTGTAAAAATAACTTCGTAACATTAATTTATTTGTAACGAAAAATTTCGAGCTCAAGCATGAGAATCGGGCGAGAAAAATGGAAGCACTTTTGTTGGAGCACTTTCATTCGGATTATCAACGAATAAAAAATTGTTCATGATTCTTGAAAGCGACTCCAAAGTCGTTTTGTTTCTTCCAGGATCACGTGGATGCTGTATATCGAATGAAAAAAAAAAAAAAAATTCATTGCCACTCTGTATTTTACTGTGAGCACTTGCGTAGGACGAATCCGAATCGAGTGCCTGGAACTTTTCTCACTTTTCTTTGACGCACTTCACGTTTCCAAGGGATGAAAATCGAAACCAGGCTCCAGTAAAGTAAGAAAATGAAGTTTCAAGAAAATTTTTTAGGCATATGATATTTCGAGGAAATATGAAAACTCTAAAACCAATTTTTTAAACTAATTTCACTGTACTTGGCTCTCAATTCATATGCTGATTTATGATGCTTCGATAGGAAAGACTGACGTGGCGAGCATACTCGCTCGTCATTTGATTAGTCGACCCTAACGTTTGCTTGTTTCACTGAGCGAATGACGTGTGACTCGCTCGTCCAGTCTGCTTTCTAAAGATCATCCATGATGAATGAATTTCAATCGAAAGGAAATTCATAAAGGAATCACGGATCAATTCCTTTCAATATAAACTTGTCCTGGCAACGAAATTTCGTTGAAAAATCTTAAATATTTTGTTGAAAAAGTTCAACCAAGTATTTCGTTGACGCAACATGATCCTTTATGATATCAACGAAGCTTCGTTTCAGTATAACGATGCTTTGTTGTAATATCCATCAAACGTTTTTCTGTTCAGCCAACATAATTTGAATATCACAACAAAGCTTCATTAGACTGAAACGAAGCTCTGTTGTGATATTCAAATTTCGTTACTTGAACAAAATCATGTCGTTTGATACGTGCAACAAAATATTTTGATATTTCAACGAAATTCCATTTTCAGTGTCAACATAAGAAATATTTAATTGTAATAAAATCCAACGAGGAATTCCCTCACTATCTATTGATGCCAATTTAATATCGTTTCCATGAAAACGAAATTTTGTCGAACGTATTCAACAAAATATTTCAAGGTTTCAACATAATTTCTTATCGGAGCATTCAGTTGTATCGCGTTCAGTTTTCGAATAGAAAAAAAAAAAAGTCATTTTGTCTAAATGGAAAATCGTAGTCCACGAGATTTGAAAAATTGATAAAAATTTATCAAGTCTTGTGAAAAAATAAAAATGGAAGAACCGAAGCAATAAATCGTCGTTACAAACGTCACGTGGATTATTATTCAAATGAATTTACACCTCGGACGACTGAGTATACGTGTAACTTACAACGCTATACTAAAAAAAATATCGATACGAAGACTGTCAGAGTGCGTTAAACTCAGTGAGCGTATACGTAATAAAGATGATGCCCCGGGAGATGAAACGAGGAAAAAAGAGGTTACGCGATTTTCTTCTCCCTCCGTCCCTAAGATCGCGTTTCTTTGAAACATAGACCAGCCCTTTTTATGCTGTTTCATGAAATATACATACACTCGCACACAGACGCATGCACGATAAATGTACATAAAATTCCATAGAAAGGAATACTGCTGGAAATTCGGGCTCACAAAACAGATCGTACAAAAAAAAAACATGTAAAATAATGGAGTGTGATGAAAGAATAAAGAGAACAAAATCTGCCCCGAAAACTGCTATTCCTTGTGGCTTTTATTCCCAATCGAATATTCTTGTATTATATCATTCCATCGACTATTCCAATGAAATATCAATTATTTTATTCTCCTGTTCTCATTTATTCAAAATTAATATGCAATAACAATACCAGAACAACCGTTGATGCTATCTATAGACATTAAAATAAACCATTCAACGTTGTCAATAAATTTATCACAGATACGTGAAAAATCATGCTGGAAACTGTACCGAAAATATAGGCAGCCGAAAATATGCTGTCTCGTTGTCTTTCGTTCTCCACCTTTTTCGTTCTCACTATCCCGATAAAGATATATTTCAAAAAGGGTCTTTAAGACGAGAAACACATGGCTATGAGCTTAAAAAAAATGCTTGATGGAGGGTAACATATGGGGATGATATCGGAAAATACAGGCTACTGGATGCCCGGGAAATCCAGGTCGACCTGCGGCGAGAACGACGAGTACTTATTTTCTGTCTCTTATTATTTCATCTCCCCTTACTCTCATCTCTCTCTCTCCCTTTTTTCTTTTTCTGGCAAAGCGCCGATTCAATATAAAAGCGATTTGTGGGAATATCACTTTCCGGTCTCGTGCCGAGAGATTTGCTACTTCTATGACCTTGAATTCTCTGTTTCTCGCAATCCAGAAGATGCTGTTCGATAAAATCATTGAATCAAGTTAAAAGATGCTGTATGGAGGTCGACCGTGCTGTCATAATAACGGCGATTTATCCTCGTACATCGTATCAACACTGAAATTAAATGGCATCAAGTTCCAGAGGAAAAAAGAATGCTCAATTATTTTCATTCTTCAAATTTAAAAACCCTCGATAAAACAAAAATCGATGCGATCCGATTTCAGATTGTTATTTCGTCCCATGTTCCTCGGAATATCATATTAATACCGGAACAGAGTGTTGTCGAGCTTTAGGGAAAAAAAAAATGATTCTTTTTTGTCTTCGACATTGAAAACGGAGATTTATCATAACAGATTCGCTCCAGTTTCAAATTGTTATCCGGATACACATTTTTTTTTTCTCGAATATCAAATTACCATTCGAATGGAACAGGATGACGCGCTACGATGGCAATAAAAAATTTAGTAGGTTTGTTGGTTTTCAAAAATTAACAACGTCAGACTCTCAGTGGTATTTTTTCTTTGCACAATCAATTGAATTCGGATATGCCGATCGTTTTATTGAATGAAAAATCTCACTTTTAATCCGATCTTTGTTTTACTTTAATTTCTCACCTTCTTTGCCCTCATGATTCACAAATTCAATAACCATTTCTTCCTCCCCTTAAATTTACGGTTATTTTTCTCACTCAATTTTAAATACACCAACACCGTCGAATCAGAGAATTTAAAGAAAGTGGAGTTCAAAACTTGACCTGCATTTTCTCATAGTTTTTTTTATCCGTTCTTTAAAGTTACTAGTAATTTTATTTTTATCGGAATATCGTATGAGAATTAATTTTGGATTTCGTTTAAAAAATCTGTTTCTGTAATGAAACGCAAACTCATCAAGACTCGAACATCGAAATGAGAGCAACGACGATCGAAAAAAGCAGGTCAAGTTCTGGACTCCACTTTTTTTTTCAATTCTTCGAGTGACTTTAGTGCAAAAACTATTTTTGATTGAATTACTATGAAAATATCTGCTGTTTCAGTATTTTTATTTTCATTAACTATATTTCTAGGTATTTAAGCCTTAAAGACGTGACGAACAGAGTTGGCGCATCAATTTTCTAATAAAAGGGATTAAGTTTCATGCTGGTGCGAGATCCTGCGAGGTCCGATGGTTCGGCCCCCATCATCAACGAAAACAAAGTATGATGTATCGAATGTGGTCTTGCGTATACAAACATACATTTGGCTACAGTCCAGATGTAATTAAGGGTGGCAAATCCCGACGAGTAGTCGTTGATGTTAAGTGGTTGGCTGGTTGGCAAAACGTCCGTACGCAATGGTTACCACCTACACGAAGTATCCATTTAGCCCGGTCAGCATGTGGGAATCATATGCAAAGGTCTCCCGATTCGAGTTGGTCCATCGAAACCTGAATAATCCCTTGCAAGGTCAGCTCTGAACAAAACTTTCATGTCTTTTAATCTTTCGTTAATTGCTTACAAAATAACATCAAATTTACTCACAAAAACAAATATAGTTGGATGAAAATTTACAAATTTTAATGATCATCTGACTTTGACGGCTGTTTTTTTTTTCTCTTGACCTACTTTTACGGTCGCCCTTCAACGCGTGAATTTATTTCATCGGGTTCTGCTCGAAATGCCCATATTCACTGGAGAGAAAAAAATAATCCAATATTTTTGTTCCCGAATACACACACTTCGCGTTTAAACATAAAAATCGTATTCTGGTAATTCCATTTAAAGTCGATGGAAGAGTTATACGTTAAACGATTCGTTTACGTTTTGGCATTGCTTTTTTTTTTCTTTCTCCATAAGGAAAAAACAATATTGTGAAATTCAGTCAGCTGGATTTTCGATCAATCTGATTTGATGAAGGATTATTCTCGCTGGATAGGTGAACTCGTGTCTAAACAATGTGTCTACCTGTGTCTCTCGTAACGGAGAAAGAGACACGGGAGTAGAATAAATTGGATAGATAGAGAGTTGGGAGAAAGTGGACACTTCGTATAGACCCATTTGCATGCAAATATCCATCATGTTTAAGTATCGGAATGTTTTGCGACCAGATTGAAAATCTCTTGTTGGAACAATCCAGCTTTGCATAAATCTTTATTCGGAATCTCACCGGACTCAAAATTCACTAACAGAAAAACAACAATGGCTTTAATTTTAAAACAATATGAGATTAATTGGAATAAGTAGGCTTTTGTATCAAGGGGATCGTGGGTTCATGGAAAAAGAAGTTCTCGGAGCCACAATTTTTGGGAGACCATCGAAATAAATGGACGAACATTTTTCACGGTTGAAAAACATTCATATCCAGAGAAGTTTCACGATTTTTTTTGAAAATATGAGATCCACGACCATGCACGCTAACCTCTTAAAAAATAAAGCGACAAAAATTGATGAAATGAAACCCAAAACTGCAAGGTAAAGTCTCGCCTAAATTCGTTGTTTTCCTGCAGATGAAAATATAAATAAATTTTATAAAAAAGTAAATATCGTTTGAAAAATTTTTCTGGAATTTTTGAAAAGATATACGCAAAGCGTGAATTATATTTCGATGAAAAAAAAAAGAATCTTCAGTATCCGATTGTAGTCAATTTTACTTCTCTATTTGAAAAAATATCTATTTGAAAAATAAAGTTTTCCACGGACTTCACAATCGAATAGAAATATTCGATTGTGAAGTTCGTGGAAAACTTTATTTTTCAGCTTACGAAAGAGTATATAAGAATATAAACGCCTCTGTTTTATATATAGAAACATTCAGTGAGAATAAAGCAGTCCCTTCAGTTTTGCAGCAGGATAAGCAACACCGAAAAAAAAAAAAAAAAAACTCAATATCTCGATTAAAAAGTTACAATGGCCTTTTAGCTCCTGAATTTTTTACGTCTGTACCGCCCTCGCCATGAGCATCACATCTTGAACTCACCCTCCTCGCCATCTGCTACCGAAGAGAATTAAGAGAAAAACTGGCGCACGACGAACCGGGGGCGAGGAAGAGTTGAGAAACTTTCGAGGAATAACTGCAAAAAAACTCCCTTTCGTTATTGTCCCAATAATCGATTCTTTCGTTGTGCATATTTAGTAACTTTATGCATGATTCTGTATTTGTACGTATTTATTCCCTTGTATACTATACTCGTGTGCGACTGCTTCTTCACTTTTCATTATTAATTCGTATAAATGTATCGATCAATAAATAATTAGATGATATATACACTCGTAACTCCTCCGAAGTAATCCTAAGCCTCCATAAAACATTGAGCCTCTGCTGAAAACCTCTGAAAATTGTTATATTTCACGTATATACGAGAAATTTATCGAAAAATCGAATAGATCCTTTCAACGACGTTTGACTAACTGGAATAACATTTTTAAGCTCTATTAATACCAAAAATAAACCGTTTCACGAAACGAGCGATGTGTCAACAATTACGAGCCATCCAATGGAGCAATATTCTAGTTTCTTTTTTTCTTATTTATGCCATGCACATGATCGGATTATTTTTTTTCTCCGTTTTCTCTCAAAGAGTTCGATTCAAAAAGAAGGAACGACAAATTCTTCGTTTTTTGGAAAAGGCACCTGATGTGAGACGACAGGATTTTTTATGTTCTTCGAATGACTAAAATTCAGTAATGACGTACCAAAGTATTTTCGATGAAAAACAAACGTTTGAAACGTCTCTCTATTTTTTTCTATTTTTTTCTTGAATTTACTTTTTCAATTTAATTTTTTCTCGTCTTCCTTTTCCTCGGACATCTTTTCTCCATGTATTTTTTCACTCTACCAACAATTCGTTGCTTTCTCGTATTAAGAGCAATGAACGAATTCGACATAACGAAAAATGTTGATGTTATTTTTAAGACTTCTTGAAACGTATCAAACCGTTGATATTTGTTTCGTAGATAACCCTGCTGTGTATGTGGATTGAAAAACAAAGTGAAAAGGACTCAGACACGTGGCACAAACATGAAAAGTTGGGCGTGGCGAAACCGCTTAATTGAGTTTAGCGACAATTAACCGTTCGTTGCCGCAGAAAAATGTTCTTCTGTTGCATCTGTGAAGCTCGAAATGTAACCCAATTTCATTGGTGGCACACGCGACACGAGAAACAGCTTGAATCCACTGTTTAATAGTCTACGAAAAGAAAAATCGAAAATCCAAAGATATTATTCGAACCCTGTAAAATTACATTTATTCCTCAGTACTTTGATGTGGTTTATCATCGCATTTTTATTTCACGTAAAAAAATGAACGTAATCAGAGGCTGCCAGAGCTTTGAAAACTGCTCGGCTGGCCAGTCTGCTCGTGCTTGCAGCCTCGGAAATGGGTAACGATTGCCTAGCGTCATGGGGGATTTTAATAAGGGAGACTAAGCTACTGGGCCAAAGACATGGATACAGAGAAAGAGAAGAAAAGAGAGAGAGAAAGAGGGGAGGAAGAGATAGCAAAAGGTGGTCAAAGAGCTGCAGGGCGAGAGTGAGCTTATTCATATCCTCAGGGCTGCCAAGCGCCTGCGCTAGAAAGCCACCTGTAGCCCAGCTTCCAATCAATACATCATGGCACATCGTGGTGGCCGTCAGGTAGCAACGCATATAAGAACATACTTACCTTTATACGTGCAACGAATTATATATTTTTTAAATATTTAATACTCATAAACGGGTCAGATCTCATCGAACCCAAAATTTTTCGAGATTATCGAAGGTTTCTTGTGAATTCTAACAATGTTTGAATTTTTTTGTTTAATAATTTTTAACAGGATGAAAGTTTGAATAAAAAATTTACGTGAATTCATCGATTTGTTTTTTTTTGTCAACTCGCAAGAAGCTTGTAATTTATTGAAAAATATTTTCTCATTATGCTGGGAGCTTTCGAAAGTCTTCGAATGACGAATGCAGCGATCTTTTTTTCTTCAACAAAAATATTATTTAGCATATTCCCATTAGAATATCGTTAGGAGCGCGTTTGACGCGTGGCTTTCGCGATCCCTTGAGCTTCGAATAATCTGAAACGAGCCAGTACTCGGATGGATGATCGCTTAGCCGTTCACCGCCTTCCTGCATCGGTCTTTGAACAGAAAACATCTTTTTTGTTGGCTTTCAGATCGGTTTTAACGAGCTAAAAACTGAAGAAAAATGTAGCTGTACAGGCACAGGTTTTCCTCAGATTTGCTCAGCCTCGTTCTGATGCGATACACAGTGGTGCATCGCGGGACGAATATTCTGCCGGAAAGACCCTCGCGGAGGGTTACTTAGGAGGATAAAGCTAACCCAGAGGGGTGGAAACGATGGGATGATATCGTAAAAACCTGAAATGGATGCGCGCACAAACCTTAAATAATAATGATGATAACGCGGGGACGGTAATTCGAAAAAAAAATAAAAATAAAAATAAAACGAGCGAAGATACCGTGCGACGTATTTTTGATATTTTCAGTAGTAAAGAGATCTCGTCTGGCTTTTGAAAACACGAGAAATTTTTTTTTGAATCTCGAAAAAATTTTATTCGAATAAAAACACGGTAATGAGAGCAGTTTAACTTGCATTAAAGCTTGAATAAAGAAAAGCAAACGATAAAAAGACAAGAGTTGACAGTTTTGCTCCAGATACTTGTCCCGATCGGTACTCTCAAGACCAAGACAACGAAATTTGAGCGAAATACTCGTACATTCACAGCACACAAAATATATAGATACTCCGCTCACTTATTTACTCAGCGAGAAACGTCCCAGTAATGATGTTAATACGAAAGTCTTGAAAAAAAAAAATAAATAAAAATAAAGTGAAAAAGAGTCTATCGCGATGTCTCTAATCCGCGTTTGCAAGACATCCGAAGATCCAATTATCATGATTGAGCTTAATGACTACGAAGAAAAAGTCGTACTCTTCGTAGCTTCGGCCAGTTGCATATTTTAATTCGCGTGTCACGGCCACCACTCGAATCAAGAAAAAATAAGTTTTTTCTCAGAAACTTCTCGATCGTAGCGTTCGTACGTAATCCCCTGCTCTGCCTGCCTCCAACTATAAATGCAAATTCGTCGCGAATGAAATAATAAAGTTGAACGAATAGAGCTTGGGGAAATAAAAATTAAGATGATCATTTATAGTTCAGTCACTTTTTTTATTTCGCGAAAAATAGATTTCCAACCTTTTTATACTTTTTTTAAAATATTTTTCAGGATATTCGTTTCGGGAAGTTACGTTCCCGACTTGAAATTCTAATCACGAATCCCTTTCATTTTATTTCACGTTTACCTCTTTTTAGTATGACTTTTTTTTAATTTGTATTCTTTAATATTGCAGCCTATGAAATTCTCTCTTCTTTCGTATATATTTTTTCATTTTTCACACTATATGACGCACTGTTTTTCACGAGCTTATTAGACACGTTCCACAAATTTGTCCAGAAAAAATGATGGTATTTATAAAAGTTGAAAAAAACTAAAAACCTCTAATTTCTTCCTTCCAAATTTTGAGAATTTATTAATAATATTTTATATTTGTTTTTAATATTCAACGTTGTAAAATCTCGCGGTAGTCGAAAAGTTTGCAACATTTATTGGTCACGAAGTTTATAATTTAGATATTCTTGTATTACGCATATGAATATTTATATATATATATATATATATAACAGATTGGTCTGACCCACTCGGTTGTAAACTACTGACCGAGTCTGACCACACAGCCGGCCACATCTCCTCTATCCAATATTAAATCGTACCAGAATTTTACATTCCTCGTTCGTCCGTTACTCCTCTCGCTCTTTTCCTCGTTTTTTTTTTATTTTTTTTTATCTCTGCCCATACTTTCCCGTACTTTTTTCAACGTTCAAACGAATTGTATCGTATTTTTCGAAGAGGAAAATAGTGAAAAAGGATATTTAAAAAAATGCTGTTACCGCGATCAACGTATCCGGAGCATTTTTCGCACTCATTTGACGTTTTTTTACTACTGATTTGAGAGCGTTTTATACGAGGCGAATTCTATTGATGTTTGTATCGTCAACGACGTGAAACATTCGACTACTGATGAATATTTTCCGATTTTTATTTCACCCGAATTTTTTGCTAGTTTGTATTTCTCTCGCTGAAACTCCGTTCTTCACGAACCAACTTCATGGGAGCGTTTTTCACGACGGAACATCAAGGGATTTTCTTGCATTCGGTAAATTCAACTTCAATATCATCGTCAACGTACGATATTCACTATCCGGGTTCGAATATTTCTCTCGTTATTTTTTTTTTTTTTTTCGAAATTCTACATCCTCTTCCTCTCTTTTTCCTTTTGAACGAAGAACCCAGCCAAGAAGTCCCTTTCCCAGAATATTTCACATTTTCAGAGAGTTCCAACAAAATTTCAACATTCTAACAATCCTCGCCCTTTTTTTCCGCTCTCTATGCTCAACAATCCACTATCGAGAATTGTTAGTCGCTCCCTTATTCTTTCCCACCTTCCACGCAACTTCCTCCCTCCGAGATGAATCCTCGTGCAAGAATTACTTGGGCATTATTAATTTATTCAAAATTTTTCACGTAATCCAAGGATACAGGAGCCGAGCAGCCTTCGAAGCTCTGGCAGCTTCTGATTACGTTCGTTTTTTGACGTGAGATAAAACTGCGACGATAAACTACAGCAAAATATGCCGAGAAAAAAATTCAAGTTTACTGGCTTCGAAAAATGGTTGGATTCACGATTCTTCTCAAGGGTCATCATTCCCTCGATACGTTGGGCTATTTTACAGTAGCTTAGTCGTAAAAAAATGCAGAAATATTAAGCCGCTTTGCGTTCCGTCCATTTTCTACTTCACATTTTATTCCACCATTTTCGAATCGTTTTTTTTTTCTTTTTTTTTTTTTAGTTTCAACACATTTTTATTAATATCCCGATAGAACCGGAAACAAAAATCTTCCGAGTTAAGCAGCCTCGAGCGAGGCCGATACTTGGATGGGTGACCGCTTAGCCATGCATCGATTTGCGCATCAATCACTGAGCGAAAAACAATTTTTCCGAGTTTCTGATGGCCCGGACCAGCTGTAACTCAATAAAAATGTAGCCGCCTGTATCGACCGGATTTTTCATAGTTTTCATCGACCCTCGTGCAAATACGATACAGTAGTGCATCAAAAAAGAGTGGCTGTTGGGCAACACTTCGAAGTAGCCTTGCAGGAACAGTAACAGGTACAGTGAAGTGAGAGAAGAGCGGGGTCGAAGTGATGGGAAGAGCTCATAAAAACCCGGATAAGTACACGCTGGAACAGTAAAAATATAAAATAAAAAAGTACCTTAAAGTATTTTTCATACCGTTGAATGAATAAATATTGGAATATTTGTCCAATTCTAAAGAGATCTTTAAAATTTGATACACGTGCATAAAGTTTTTACAAGTTTAATACGAAATCCATCAACTGTAACGAGCAACTTTATGTAATCGATCGTGACGTCAATGTTGCATAATCCTTCAAACGAGATCTAAAACATGATAGTACTCGCACGACATCGATAAACTTTCATTCAAACATATAATGTTTCTATTTTTCAAATTGTATTATTTTTATTATTAAATGATAAACATAAATGTTTATTATTTCTAAACATAAATTTATTTTTGAACATATAAATGTTCATCATTTCTTCTCGAGACAGGATTAACCGAGAAGATCCGGAATTGTATGAAAGTTGCAATCCTTGGGTCGAGACACGCGAAAAAAAGGAGACTCGATCTCCCACGATAGACCAATTTTAATTGGTCTATCGTGGAAGATCGAGTGTCCTGAATAGATGACAGGAAAGAGGATCAACACCTTTTCTTGGTTGATCGAAGGGGCGAGCTCGTAATTCGTGGAAGTTGATAATAGAACTGTCTCTCAATATCGTTCATTTTCAGCTCTCCACGCAATAATCTTTCGTCCCCCTCGATCATGGAACAGTTTTTTGAAAAAAAAAGAAAGAAAGGAGAAAAATATATTTTCTTCCTACTGAATTTTCATCGGAGACGAACAGATTTTTTATTCTCTCTTATTTTTTTTCGGAATAATTGACGTTTTCCGAGAGGATGGTACGAGGGTTGAAAATGTACAATGGCTTTTGTGCGAGACTGTTTAGCATCGCGTGAAAAGATTTTGTATCGTGAATATTCTTGAAAGGGTAAAACGATATTGAATTATTCGACAGGCGTGAAGATTTTATGCAAATGGAAAGATGTTTTTTTTTTTCTTTTTATTCATCGTAAAGAAAAATGAAGACCCTTTCAACGGCACCGAGAAATTCTCATTTTTCTACGGTAAATCTGAATATACAAAGAGTAACAATTAAAGTGGTGTACTGGCATCAGTAGGACTGAAATATGGCCGAAAACATGTTTTTTCGTCCATTTTCGTTTATTCATGAAGCCTGAATCGTTACTAATTCCACGCTGAAAAAATTGAGTCGAATTATTGAAAATTCTCGAAGCATGGACTCCTAAATATCGCAACTTTTTTTTTCCTCTTGAATAGAACAAATAACAAACAAAAAAAACAGAGAAAAAGATTTTTTTTTATTATTCATTCAAGAGGGAGAAATATCGGTGAAATAAACACAGAAATATTAGTTAACGAAAACAATGATTGGCAGCTTTTTCTTCTTTCGGAGGGAGAAAAAAAAACCCTGTTCAACACGCTCTCTCATCCCCTCATGAATTTTACCTCCCCAGTTTGGGCGAGGGGTGAAAAACGAATTTGGAAGAGAAAGGGAAGACGTTGCAGTCTCTCTGACTAGGTGACGAGGCCACAGGCCTATATCTAAATATAACGTTTGAGCAAGGGCTCGTGTTACGAGTCCTGGCAAATATCGATTTTATCACCCGACCACGAGCCAACTCCGGATACACGCGAGTTCTCGCCTTATTTGCCAACAGTATTATTCAGAAAAAGTATCTCATCCTCCGTTGATATTCTCCAATCGATTTCGGTCTCGACTTTGTCACTCTCTTCCTCTCGTTTTCGTAATAAATATCAACTGACGAAAAGCTCAAAAGTTACTTGATCGACGAATCGTCGATTCTACAGATTTTTAGGCGTTCAAATAGTTTTACTCTTCGAGCGATTCGCTTGAAATTTTTTATGCGCGATATCGCGCTCACTGATCCTGTATCTTAACTGAAACATAGAAAATAAGTGGCTTCATATAAATGCGAAAAAATTGGATTTTTTATGTGAAAATTTTTCAAGTTGGAAAAAATCTTTAACTTCTGGTAAAAATGACATTTTTTCTAATATTTTTCACTCGAAAATTGAAATGAAAAAAAAAGAATGTCGACATTTTTGGATCGCTTTAACGCATAAAAAGTAAAAGATGAATGAGTCTCAAACAGATTATTCTTTTCATTTCGTATAATTCATTTTAATAGTCTTTTGAATAATACAACTATCGATGATATTTCGCGGTATTTACACGTTACAAAATTCATTCTATAATATATATTTATATATTAATCTTAGCGCAGTTCACAATAACTTGGACGTTTTGTATTGTGTTAAAAAAGATGTATTAGGATTTTCGCTAATTTGATGAAAACGATGAAAAAAAAAATAATAATAATAATAAATGTTACAGTCATTGAATGTTGAACGAGACGTCGAAGATTTAAAAATTCCCAAATTGGACGACAGGAAAGCCTAAATCTTGATATAGTTCGATCTTTCTATGGATCACGTGGAAAAACAACGTTTCGTTTTATTCCACGCAGGTATAAAGTTCCTGATTTATAAAATAGCCTTAAGAGGCTCTCTTTCTCTTTCATTTTTCCTTTTTTATTCCTATTTTTATTATCTCTCGGAGAAATATTTCATAAAAATGGAAGAACGGGTTTATTTCGCTTTGGCGGAAGATCGAGAACGAAGATTTTTCTTGGTTGCCTGATCGACTTCCGGCAAGTCATCGTCCTCCGAGAGCGTTCCTTTTTTCGCGTCCTTCTTTTTCGGTCTCTGCTGTTTCGGCTTAATTTTCGAGATCACCGGAGCGCTGCTCTCACGCGAACGACGCAATTGATTTTTACCGAAAACGTACAAAAGGTAAGCCTGGAAAACTGCAATGCCACCCAACAACGAATAACGCACTGCAGGAATGTTGTAACTTCCGGTCGCGTAACTGAAAGACTCATCGAGTTGACCAAGACCGTAAACCAATACGAGAGCAGAGAGAAGAACCGTTGCAATGCGAACGACCACAAACACGCTGTTCGCGAGCAGAAAAGCCACTGCGAAAGAAAAAAATTTGTAAATCCTGACAGTTTATTCAATTTCGTTATTTATTCAGTAATTAATCGTCTAAATACAAAAAAAAATATCGATGGCGAACAAATTGCTCGCGTTTTTATATTTGTTCGATGGATTAATCGATAAAATGGAACTTTTGTAACCACAAAATTGATCATTTGGCAAATATATAGAAGGCATATAAATTTTTTAAATAAATTGTTGATTCACGATTCAACCGATCAATGAAACACAAATTTTTTAGAAATCGAATACTTCAATCGAAAAATTGGAAAGCCAAAATTTTTATTCTTAGATTTTTTTCATTTTTCATAAATAATTATAACAAGCGTTGAATATTTTCGAATTAAATGGAAGTACGATTATTTTTTAAGCATTTACCTTTAGTGGGCTGTTCCTTCTGGTTGACAAAGTGAATGATGCGAGCACTATGTAGCATAGCCTCAGCGATATAGTGGAGAACCATGAGAATCACACCAACGTGTTGGAAGCTGTAATAAAAACGTTTATTTTTACAATTGCGAGAAAAGTCGAAGTAGTAATGAGTTGCCAATCGTTTAAATTTATTCATTTACTTTAAGAGATACGCTGCTAAAGTGAAGACAAGGCCGGTCGTTGCATGAGCGATTCTTCCTGAAATCTCCTCCTTTTTAACTCGCTGGAAATACAACTCGGGATAGCAATGGAGCCAGTAAGCGATTTGACCGATGAAAAATAATTTCAGAGCAAACGACATGGTTCCTGGATAATTTTCCCACAGCGAAGGTACATTCGCCAAGAGATCATCTCTGTAATGGAAGAAAAACGTTCAATTGTATGGAACAATATCGAGTGTCTAGATTTTTCCTATTCCAATAAAAACTCAACTTTTCCCTTGTATTATTTCGACCTTTGATACTTAATCTATTCGAAAAATACGTAATTTATAATAATTCTACAACGTGTAAAGTTGCATGCGATGCCAAGCCATGAGAATCAGATTTTTCTGGCACAATCAAAATCTTTTTAAAGAAGTCGAACAGTATGATTTAAAATTTATTCGCATTTCTGCCTGCGTTTGATTTTACTCGAAAAATATCCAAAAGGTAATAACTTGCAAACATTTGTTACAAATTATGTCAAAATAATTACCTGATGATGATATCGATACCCCACAAGGCGGACAGCACGAAGAATGCGGTCAATTGACTGGATTCGTTGAATTTGGAAAGCTTGATTTTGCTCAAATGAAGACGCCTGGAAATTTTCTACAAAAAAATTGATCGATTATTCAAAATTATTTTGACGTTTTATGGGAATACAGCGAATTTTTTCATAACTTACATCCAGGATGTATTCCTGTATGACAGCATGCATGACGATCGTTATGAGGAAGTAGAAAAAGACGGCGCAAGCATCTTTCCAGCCAGTGACAAATTTGGGTGGTTGCCATGGAATCGATGGATCCTGAGGCTCCGATACGTTATGGTGTAACGCGATAAAAATATATGCCCATGGTGATGTAATCTTCACAAAACAAAAAATTTATTGTATCGAAATTCACTCATATTTTCAAACACAAATGTGTGACGATGGAACATCGAATGATGGACGATAATACAAGAGAATTCCGTTGTTTTGCTTCTGCGAAGCTAGAAATTTACTTAAATTTAAACTGTAAAAACTAGGGAATTTTCTTTTGTGATGTGAAACTGAATCTAAGTATGTTGAAATTCGAAGTACGAGTATCAAGAACAAAGAAATAACATTGCCGAGCAAATTATTAATTATTAACAATTAACAATTAGGAAACATTCATATTCCATTCTCTTTGCAAATACCCAAAATTCATTGACAGTGATCTTCTTTGGACTTGGAACTAGAAGTTGCAACTTCTGCCCCACGAAAAAAAATATTTCTTGCAAAATTTTGGATATAGGTTTTTATTTTATACTAGAAAACAAGATTGTTAATTTTTTGCATTTCCAGGTTCCGTCATATGCTATTTGAACTCCACGTGTTTGATGGAAAAAAATGTATTATGTTGTTATGAATGTTTTTTTTTTATATTTACATGTAAATTAAAATTCTTCAATTTGCCAGATTTTTCTAAAAAAAATAAATTCTTTCTTTTACTTTCTCATTATACAAAGTTTGCTCGATTTGGGAGTTACTCAATTGTTATGCGATTTTTTCAAGGCAGATAGTTTATTGTTTTTTATTTATTCTATTTTAATTATTAATATTGTTGAATTACTAAGGATTGAGGATAACTCGATCTTTAAGCTTGTTATGAAAAACATGACAGGAGCAACACAGCCAAATCATCGGGTAACATATGGTTAGCAGTGGAAACACTGTATAAAATTATAAAAACATTAATCGAAGACGATCCCTCAAAACAATATTTTCGGAACATTTTCAGTGTGGATTGAATTATACAAAATGTCAAATAAGTGAAATTAATCCGAGAAATATAAAGTAGGCCGGGCTTGGAAAATAATCTTTTTCTTACCTGAACCATCAGACCAACAACGAAAACCATAGCGACGCAAGACACGATATCCGCATGATTCTGTATAACGAATTCATGACTTAAGATCGGCGGATTCTTGTTCGAACTTTTGCGACCCTTGACAGCAACCATTTTTTTGTACTTTATTTTCTATTCAATTTCCCTTGGAAAGCGTGGTCCCACAATGTGAACCACCGGGTGGAAATAAAATTCGGCACGAACTTTCTACGTACACTGATTCACGTACACTGACAAGTCGCATGTCGCATAGCGTCTCGCTCCGTTACTCGCCAACTGTATCTAATGTGGCGCCGCCTGTGTTACTTGTTGGCACTACGCGAGTCATGAAATTTCGTTATTTTAATAACTTTTTATTGAATATTGTTGCAACCAATGTGAAAAAACTTAATACATTCATCAAATTTTTTTTTCCAATCAAACATAGTTTTTCGATAATTATGTATTTCAGTTAATTGCATGAATATTTGGTTAGTATTCGTTTGATTTAAAGAGCGCACCAGAAACCGGAAATCGTAGTTCGTTTCATGAAAATTTATGAACTGATTAATTTTTTGTAACACTGTTCACGCTTATATAAAAGGGAAAGTCTTTCGAAGAAAATGAATAAAAAATCGTCAGATCATTCATTGTAAAAGACTTCGAAGTCATTGCGATGTCGCGTTTGTAAATGCATGAGCTAAAAATTCATTTTAGCCTTATATTTTAGGATATCAGTTTTACATTAAATTTGAATAAAATATTTAACCAAATATAATATTGTGTATCTGAAGCTCGTAAATAATCAGGTGTTGGACCGAAAACTTTTGTAAATGTATTCCAATTTATTGTAAAAAATGTATAAATTAAATTTGCAATTACAAAAATCGGAAACAACATTACAAAAATATAAAATGATAGTTTATAAGAATTTAATAAATATAATTCAAAACGAGATACTAACAGAATCCTGGTTGAATAAAAATAGATTTTAACGAAACGTGAGCTAAAAAATGTCTTCATGGGGGTTAGTTTCAGACCAGCCATATGCTGGCTGTTTTGAACACGTTGAGTGAGACCAATTTGGAAGTATGATAAAAGCGACACATGTGGTGAAATCAAGAACTGCCCGACAAACAGATTTCGAAAGGATTACAGATTTCTCTTAACTTTTCTCAACCTTTGGCATGTAATGGGCGTAAGAAAAAAGATAATGCTTATCTTGTTTTTTTGTCGGTAAAAAAATTTTTATTATTACACAACCGGCAACTAGGAATAATTGTCAAGAAAACATAATGAGTTCCATAACCTTCGGGATTTTGACAGGTAATTATCCCAATGTAATTGCAAATCGTAAAAAAATAATTGCAACCCTTACTCTGTAACATAATCAAATAATTAATAATAACATAATTTTAGATATCACGATAGCGTATAGTTTCCGTAAAGTGAAAATAGTCGTAAGGAATTATTTTTAAAACTTTGGTAAACAAAGAAAATCATAAATGACGATCTTTCCATCAATTTGAGGTATTGTGATTCTATCATTTTCTTGCAGTCAGTGATACCTGTTACAATGACCGATCCAAAGATGCAAGTGGGCCGGAAGTACAAAGATGTATCACCGATACTGAAACCAGCACAGGAGCGATTCTCAAAGGTCAAATTCTGTGTAAAAACATTGTACCTGACGAGGAACATGCTATAATGGTAAACAATTGTTTCCGTATTCATCCATTGTTCAAAGATTACTGTCAAACACAATTTTTCTTTCATTTTATTGCAGAAAACTCTCATCGAATGGTCGGATGGACTCAATGTTAATGTAATTCTGACAACCGGTGGAACAGGATTCGCCGAGCGTGATGTCACTCCAGAAGCTACGAGAAGAATTATCGAGAGAGAAGCACCAGGGATATCTTTTGCCATGATGAATTATGGTCTCAGAAAAACTCCCATGGCGATACTTTCACGGTAATAAAAAAACTCAACGAATAAATTGGCTCCCACAATATGTGCATTGAATTTTGGAAGGCAAAGTATGAATTTGGTTTGAATTTTTAAAACTTCAACAAATTAATAAAATTATTTGAATGATCACCGTGCAATAAAAATTCGTTTCTCAACGGATTCCATTACCGATTTCATAGAAAAGAAATTTTTATTTCCTTTTTCCATACAGTGCGATTTGTGGGATTAGAGGCAAAAGTTTGATTATAAATTTACCTGGCTCTCCGAAAGCAGTGCAAGAAAGTTTGTGTGCGATCGCTGAAGTGATACCTCATGCCGTAGCGTTAATCCTAAACAACAAATCAATGATTCAAACGGATCACAAAAAAATCCAAGAGGACAAAAAGTGCCAGGAACTCTCTGCGAAACATCGAGATTTGGCAGTAAAATAAAATTTTCTTAAATATGAGGCAAAAAAATGAGTATCGAAAATTGGTGCATGAACAGCTTTATTGGTTTTTAGAATGTTTTGAACGACGTAGCCAATCGAATGAGGCAATCACCATATCCGATGATCTCGTTGGACCAAGCAAAAACGATGTTGCTTAAGGAAGTCCCGTTCAAAGACACTGAAGAAAAAACAACTGTGGTTTCGTTGGAGAAATCTCATGGTAGAATCCTCGCTACAGATGTACATAGTTCTTGTGATTTACCGCCGTTCAGAGCTTCGATCAAAGATGGATATGCCGTCGTCGCAGAAGATGGGGCTGGTGAGAGATCGGTATTAGGTGGAGTCGAAGCTGGACACGAGGTGAAAAATTTTTTCAACATCAAAAATCCGTGTGAAGCTATTCTGATCTGTCACAGCAGGATTACAATCTAGAATTTTTGTATTCTATTATATGCGTCATTTCATTAAAAAATCAGGAGAAAATCATTCTATTTATCATAAAAACTTTCATTCATTTTTTGAATTATATTTTCGTTTTTTTCAGCCTGACTTTTTCCAATTGAAAAATAATGAATGTGTGAGAGTTAATACCGGCGCTCCTGTACCAAAAGGTAAAATCATTTCATTTGTCACCGATCTTATTGCAGAACTTTTTATTAAAAAAAAGACATTTTTTTTGTTTCGCAGTACAGCTAGCTTCGCTTTTCGAAATTTTCTGCTTGCTGGAATATTTCACGGAATTACATGAGAATGCTTTTGGGTTTTGTCTTTTCCCAAAATATTTTTCCCTTCTGTATAAGCTTTTTTGATATTGTACAAAATTTCATGGTATCAATGACCAAAACCTTATTAAACGATTCGGACTCTAGGGGCAACGGCTGTCGTTCAAGTTGAGGACACGAAAGTAATTGCTTCAGAGCGAACAGCGGACAATAAAACGAAGGAAACGAAGATAGAGATTTTGTGTGCCCCACAATTCGATCAAGATATCAGGTAAACATCATAAATGCCAAATCGTTTGCCTCACTTGATGCTCACTTAATTGAATTTCATGAAATTGATATTCAGTAAAAATTCACGTCGTATTCAAGAAATTTGATTGCAAGTTTCATCCATTTTTTCTGAAAAGAAATTTCAATATCTTAAAATTTTTTAGAAACGTGGGAAGTGACATAAAAAAAGGAGAACTTGTTCTCTGTAAAGGAACTCGTATCGGAGCTGCTGAAATGGGAATTCTCGCTGCTTGTGGTATCTCGATGGTTCCGGTTGTGAAGTTGCCGGTCATGGGAATACTGTCTACCGGAAATGAGCTCCAAGAGCCTGGCGAGCCACCTAAGCCTGGCCACGTTTATGACAGCAACAAAATCACGTTGATGGCAACGATCAAAGAAAATGGCTACGATTCGATCGATCTTGGCATTGTCAAGGATGAGTAAGTCGACTCGCTGAATATTTTTGAAATTCGTTTACAATGTCAGACTTACGAAAAGTTGTATTGTTCTTGTTGAATTTTTGAGTTATTACTTCAAATGGTAAATTCAAATTTTGTTTTTTTGATACAAAAAATCAATCGAAACTTTCCGCTTAGCGTTTTGTACGTTTATTATTTTTAAATGTGTTCTCAATTCTCATCCTCATCTACGAAATACCGGAATTTTGTTATTTTTTCTCTTTTCTATCAACGAAGAGAACGAAACTATTTCTTTTCTGTTCAAGTAATTATCGTATTTATTCGAAGATTTTTAATTGTTTTTGTTTTAGTAAAAAGCGAAATTAAAAACGTTTTTGTAAAGATCTTGAAGATTTTAGAAATTGATAATTTTTAAAGAAATTTCTATTAAAGTTTGCAGTCAATGATTACGGGGATCGAGAACGCTTTGAAGCTCGTCGACGTTCTGATAACGACTGGTTCCGTTTCGATGGGAGATAAGGACATGTTGAAGCCGATTCTGAAAGAGATTTTTGGAGCTACGATACATTTTGGTAATCAGTTGGAATAATTAATTGTTGATAGTATCTGTAGAAGTAAAAATCTATATTTATCATAGAAAGTTGTTGGTTTCATTGAATATTCTCCAATTTTAGGTCGCGTCAATCTGAAACCTGGAAAACCGACAACTTTTGCAACCTCTATTTATCAGGCCAAAAAAAAGTACTTTCTGTGTCTTCCTGGAAACCCGGTTTCGGCAATGGTTACGGCTCAACTTTTCGCGATGCCGTTATTGCATTGTTTGTCGGAAAATCCGTCGACTCCAACAATTATCAAAGTCGAGGTATTTGAAATCATTAAAATTTGTAGATTCATAATTCGTGAGAAAATTAGTATTTAAAAATTCTTAGAAATTGAGATTTTTGTCGAAAAGAGAAGCATCGATGTTGAAATTTATTTTTTTTAACGATAAAACTTATTTTCAGTTAACAAACGACTTCAAACTCGATCCTCGTCCCGAATACGTTCGAGCAACTATTAAATGGGAAGATAAAAATATGATTCCAAAAGCCTATGTAACCGGAAATCAAATAAGTAGTAGATTACTAAGTTTTAGAAGCGCCAACGCCCTTCTAATGTTGCCAGGAAAAAAACAGGACAAATCGGCTGTAAAAAAGGGTGAAATTGTCGAGGCGATGCTTTTGGGATTCGACAATACGATCGTGTAAGATATCAATCGATTTTCCGATTTATAAATTCCTCGAAACAAACTATGTAAAATTATGGAACACTAGGTACATTTCTTGGGACAAAAAAAACGTACAAAACATTTAAATAAAGTACTTATTTTTCTATCTTGTTTATAAACTCAATTTTCGCGAATATATGAAAACTCTACATCGGGGTCGAAAACAACCCCAAAATATTTTCCTTGACATAAAATATTCTGGGTATGCGATAAAAAAATTCAATTATACATCATTTTATTCATTATTAGATAACGAATAAAATGGTGTAGAATAAAGTATCCCTTGGTGAAGATTTAACAATGAAAACTCAATAGAATGAAAAAAGTTTTAAAAAATTGAACCAAGTTTGTTACTCGAAAAAATTGGCGTAGTTTTTGACTCTGCTGTAGGGTTAGGGTTGAACGGTGATTTGTTACTCAGTTTTTCTGTTAAAAATGATAGGAGTATAATTTTAATGATTGTGTTATATAAATAAAGAATATTTTATCATGTATTCAGTCAATTATTTGCCCAACTAAAAATAAACTGAATTTTAAATGTCTCTAAAGTAGCCGAAAGAGCGTATTCTCCTTGACAGAGTCCTTGTCAAACAACGTTGGTTGTCAGTGGAATGTTAAAAGTTATTTTTAAATGGTTTAGTAAGAGCAATTGGAAAATTTTCTTAATTCTATTCAGTAGAAATACGTTTAATGATTTTTTTGACAGCGATTTGAAAGAGCGGCTTACAGCTTATTTCTGTGCGCGCGCACTCCGTACCCGTAGCAAAAATAAACACAACACATAACCTCAAAAATCGAAAAGTCATAAACACGGTCTTACATACAGGTCTGGAAACTCCGGCACTTTTGAGTGGTGGGGAGTGTCACCGTTAGTGAGGCACGAACCGCAGTTTCCTATCTATCCGCTAGGAGCGCCTTCACGTGGGGGTATAATAGATATAGTATACAATGGCAAATAGACAAACAATAACCTGAAAGTATTTGACAGTTCCTTTTAAATATGCTTATTCTTTTTTTATTCACCCATTGTCTTTTTGTTTAGGTCGTTATTAAATTATAATTACAGCGAAAATATCAATAACGGTCGCACACCAAATAAAAAATTAATTCTTCTGCAAAAATACAATTGATTATGGTGAACAGCAGAATGGCAAAATGGACTGAATATATGCGTAAAAAAAACTACAAGACAAAAATAAGCGAAATATAGTATTGGAAAAAAAAATTTCACTGTAAGATTTAGATTAAATACATTTTTAGCGGAAGGAAAAATATTTGCAGCTTAAATTACCAAAAAATGCAGTGTACTAAACGCAAAAAAAATTTTAAATGCACTGCAGCAGAAAAGAAACAATCAAAGAAATAACAGACAAGCAAAGCAGTGTAATTCAGAACGAAAAATTGACGAGAAAAAAAATAAATCAAATAAATGTCGAGAAAAAAAAGTATACCGGCGAACGAGATGTGCAATGAACAAAAAAAAATAATTGGAGAAAAAAAGAAAAAATATAGCTCTAATTGATGAAAAAAAAAGCATTCATGATGAAAAACAAAAATGGGGGCTTGAACCCGTACTATTCTCATAGTAGTCAGGAGGCGTACCATTACACTATGAGCTGATATTGCATTAATAAGCATTTTAGTATATCAAAACTTGTGTGCCGTAGCTTGATATTTATAGATGTTCATAAAAAAGATTAAGGATTTTATTTTCGTAATAAAAAATAATCATCGCTCTCTCTATACGATCAGTAGTCATAAATTAAGTCCTTTCCGATTTACAACGCTCTTGAAAGTATTATTCAGAATTGTTGATTCTGAAAAAATCAGCACCACACACTGCTGTTCGGATCTGATTTATGATTGGCTCACCCCGGGGTGGCAGAGCTGCTGGTGGCGGAAGCGAGAACTACGCCTGAGCCTCAATATCTGAGTCACTCCCCACCCTACAAGTTTCCAGACCTGTATGTAAGACCGTGGTCATAAACCACTTCGTTCATACCACGGTCGTACATACAGGTGAAAACGGCGGTGGTGGGGGATGGGTCGCTTAACGTCCAGTGTTTGTAGCTTCCATGTTTGGCCGCATGGTGCGCATTGGAAAAGGGATGTTGTGTGCGAAAGAGACAGCCATATGTCTCTTGGGCACAGTACATGCACTCTCCATTATAATTTTTTCGTATGAAAATCATTATTGTTTTTCGTTGAAATCGTTAATTCAGGGAAATAAAAATAAAAAAGCACAAGTGGAGTTTTATGATAGACATAGGACCGGGATCAAGCAGGAGAACGTGTTCGGGAAAAACCAAAAACAAACTCTTTTGTAGATGTTTTGAAACTACTTTTAATTTTTAGCCAGTCGCTTGACAGTTTTTTTTTTTGCCTGCCACTTTTTAAAACGTTCTGGGTTTTTTGGCACTTAAAAAACAGAGCTCTTTTCTTGATTCGATTTATACCCTGTTTTGTAGTGAGGTACCGCACAGGATTTCGTTATTTTAATGCAATCAATTTATTAAAGATTTTTAAATTGTTACACGAATAATTTTTAGAGGTGTAAATTTGGCTCCCCGCCATGAATTTTTCGAAAGGTTTCTGATTTCAATCGTTTGTGTGTCGTTTGTAGAGTATTGTGAGAACAAAATAAACGTTTGTGAAATGAGTTTGTCACGAAAAAATAAAAAATAAAAGTTTCGGTGCGGACTTTTCTGGGAACGAATCTTCCTAGATTCAAAAAAACCGAATGAAATTCGATTGACGGTCTTTTTTTTTTGTTACCGGCATTTTTATGCGTTGGGAAAACGAGAGAATAAAACGTTGTTGAATTGTTATAAAATATTACTGAACGAATATTCATACGGTGCACAAAAATGTGATCGCTAAATATTGGCGAATGAATGTCCCTAGCTTGTTATTTGGTTTGTTTATATTCGTGGAGCCTCGACTCTGTGTTTATGTTTACGCGGTCTCGCGCCGCTTGGCCTGCTAAGCCGTTCCGTAGCGGGGATGGTGGGGAGAGCTCACGCCGGGGCGACTGGAAGGGGCAGGAGCGAGAACTGGATCATGCGCGGGGCAACGAGGGAGCGAGCGAGGGACTCGCGTTCATTCAGTCGCCCGCGGGACGCGGGGCGGGGCGGCAAGTAGCGCGCGCGGAGAGAGTTGCATTAGCATCGGTCGGCTAGTGCAATACCGCGCATTATCGTTCGTTGATTGCAACGAAATTGATAAAACAGAGTGCGGAATATGAGTCGGTTAATGAAGAAAATCTTTATATAAAATACTTTAAACGGTCTGAATTGTCGTTAAACCAAATAAAAATACAACGATGGATAATAAAAAAACGGAAAATCGTGATAAAATTTTTTATTATTAAAACTATCCAAATCTATAATTTTTATATAATTTTTTATCGCAATTTCCGTTAATTAGAGCTTGAAAATGTGCGCGATTTTTGAAAATAAAAAATGCACGAAAATAAGAGCTTAAAAATATGCGCGATTTCTCGAAAACGAACCATGCACGAAAACGCTATGAAAAGAATATTAGGGTCGTTAAACACAATTCGCTCGTTTGTCAATCGTAACGAATTTTCAATTTTTTTTTTCTTTTGTCAATGAGTTTTCTTCTCGCAAGCGATATTCGACAAGTCGATAGGAAAGCCTCTTGCCCACGATATTATTTTTCGTGCTAAATTATAGGATGAATTACTTTGAATATTTGAGCGAATCACGATTAATGACATCGTGAGTAAGGGCTTTGAGTGACAGACAGTCTAGTGACGGCTGTGTTACAGTTTCGGAAATCGTGTGTATGCTCGCACGCACGCGTGTTCGCAAGCGGAGCTAAGATGCAACCATACATGCGAGTCGCGCAACGCAACGCAAAGCACCAAACGCACGCAAGCCGTAAAGCCATGGGATTGTCGGCAAGAATGACGGAACGAAAGCTATAAATCTACTCTGTAGTTTGCTGTTTCCGAACGCGATACAGTTTCTGTATCGCATATCGAAGTCGCGCAGGCAAGGTCCATGCATATAACCCGGATGCTGCAAACGGTGCAACGCAACGCAATGCACGCAAGGCTTGTATAACCGCAGCTATTGTACAGCATTGCGAATAGTTTTTACTATCGCAATTGCTATAGTACAATAGAACGCAAGCGCCCGTGCACGCGTGCACCCACGTGAGCACGCACGATTTTCCACGAAACTATGGCACAAGTTGCCATTACACTTTCTATCACTCGTCGTCAACCTTATTCTGTTGCTAAAAGACAATTTATTGACCATAGAGAAAAACATTTTTTGAGTTAGCGGGACAAAGAAACATTGAATGAATATTTTTATTTCGTGCATGAGTTTGTTGACGTGGAAATTAAAAAAAATTTTGACGTCTTAATCACGCGTTTACTATCTCGGAAGTGTAAAAAGTTAATATTGGTGTTGTGTGAATTAGTGCATTTGAATTTTGAACTATGATGAACTATCGTTTTCAACGTTGGAAAAACGACGCTGCTGCTGCTCGTCTGAATTCAGAATCATGCAGGATTTGGGAAAAATCGAGTGAAAATTAATCAACTGCAATGAGTGTCCTGCAACGGAAGTGGATATTAACTGTGCGGACTATTTCGGAATTGCGGACTTTTCGGTTTTGCCAAAGGTAGGTTCGTTATTGAGGAGGGGAACAAGACATCGACGAGTGAGTACATAATTCCATCATTTTTATTGGTTTCATTTCTGTGCATAGCAATTTTCAGTATCAAACTGTTGGGCTTTCTTTGATTTTAACTATTATTTTTGAAAGAATTCGATTTCCATTTCAATCGTTAATCTTTAAAGGATAAAATGTTTTTTCTCTTACTGACCGTGGATTGATTGATGAAATGAGGAATGAATACTGTATTTTTTTTGGTCTGTAGAATTTTTCCATTTTAACATTCCAAAATATTCTTATATAATCCCTCATAAAATAAAATTTAGGAATAGACCAGCAGGGGTAACATCTGAATCAGTTCAACAGACCATCCATATATTTTCGCATCTATGAATCAGTTTTATCGTTTTTAGCATTTCAAAAATCAGTTGCGACCCGTATGGTACACACCAGTTTCCTTGACTGGTTCGGAAAAACTTGTGCAAATTTTGTTTTTTCTTTTTCATAAAAATATGCGTCTTACAAACATTTTTATTGTAATATTCATGTTCTACAAACGATTTCGCATTGATTTACGTACAATTAGACTCATTTGGTTTAAAAAAGTAGAATGGGCGGGCTAACTTCACGCTACTTTTTATTTTTGATTTTTTCGCGATAAACTCATCTCACAAGCGTTTATTTTGTTCTCACAATACTCTACAAACGATTGAAATCAGAAAACTTTTGAAAAGTTCATGTCGGACGGCCAAGTTCACGTCCATATAATTTTTGACGAAATAAATATCGAGAACACGTGAAGAGAGAACATTACGGTTTAAATTAGGCCTGTATATAGCTTGTAACATCCCCCTATCACAGCGCCATGCCGTGGCAGCGGTGAGAAAAAAAAGCTTGGACATTAAGAGGCCCACATGCTGCCTATGCAATGCTACTGTCGTTTCCAGACCTGCATGTACGACCGTTTTTCATACCGAAATTCGAGAAAAAATAACCCAGTAAATCAGCAAAAGGATATACACGACCATAAAAATGGTAAAGATCGGTATCCAAATAAAAGCGACATTAGAAAACATTGAGGAGTTGAGCGCTTCGGGTCGGGATTTTTCGTGGTGTTTGAAGTTCACGTGTTCGAATTGCGGTGAAGTATCTGGAAAATGGAACGACGTATCTTTGAGCGAAGAGTTTGAAGAATCGCATGGAAAGTCGGTGAGCCATTTTGTAAACAAATGCAAAATGTGTTCACGGGTGAATAGCGCATCGATATTGGAGGACACGATAAAGCCTTACACGTCGAAAGACGAAGGGAGTTTCAAAACGATCGTGGTTTTTGATTGTCGAGGAATGGAGCCGACTAATTTTTGGACAAGGGGTGGATGGACTGCGAAGGCAACAGAGGCAGACGGAGAAACGTTTAATGAGGTTGATTTGACGGATGGTGACTGGGCAGATTATTCCGAAAGAACGAAACAACCTGTGAGCATTGGCGAAATCGAGCACAAATTTGTGAGAATAAAGTAAACAGAATCAAGACTAAAAATTATAATAAAAATTTTGGGAAAAAAAAAAGTACAACAATGTTATTATTCATTTACCAACAACGTAATATAATTTATTCCATTAATCATATACAAAAAAGTTCCTGAATCGCAGATAAATATAAATGGGTTACGGAGACAGCATCGTTTGCAACGATATTCCTTATTATTTCCATTCCGACGCGCACTATTTTCTTTTTATTTTATTATTCATTTGCAAACAATACCCTGCACTGTCCGTACGCTGACTAGAGAGACAAATTTGGGTCGGTATACACAGGATCGTTCAGCTTTGATTGTTAATAATGTGAACTTTTGTTTGTAAAGAATTTTTTTTCTCCAACAATCATAGATATAGCATCTCGCTACTATTCAAATCATTGTTTGTCAAATGCGAGTCATAATATCAAGGAAATTAAATTTGTAACTGTGTTTCACGCACATGGCAAATCATACTTTTTTGTAATGAAACAGTTTGTGGTAGAGTTGAAATTTTATTATATTCCGATAGAATCTTTGATTATGATTTTTTGACACGTTCTTCGCAGCGCCTTCGCTAATGAAAAAAAATAGCCTTCATAATCGATACTAACTTGAGATCACATTATTAACGATTCAACTTGAGAAACGCCGTATACACAACATGTATACAATATATATTTATATGTTAAGAAACGCTTTGCACAGACTAAAAAAAAAATGCAGATTCTCGTGAATACAAAAAAGAAGTTTACAATCTCTATTTTGGAGTAAGGAAATTGAATTAGTTTCCCTATAACTCTGGAATGTTTCCATCGCGTCAAACAATAAAACAACAAATTCATGAGGATTTTGAGTCGCTCTCAACTTATTTCTAATTATAAAATCATCTGCATAATTTTACAATAACAAATAAACTGTACAATGCGCTGAAGTATTAAAACATTTAGCGCAAATCATATAGTGCACTTACATATTTGTAATTACATTTAAAAAAGATAAAGCTTCGGCGCGACTTTTGTCTCGTGTTATTTCCATTTTGCCTTCTTGCTCTTTTTTTCAGTGGAAGAAAGTCACATCGCAAGGTTTTTGTTCGCATGTTCTCATAGATGAAAACTTGTCGCACTATTGTTTATCTCGTCATGGATGGAAATGAAGATTTTCTCAGACTCTTACAGGTCTATCGGGTATTTATTTTTTCTTGTTTTTCTTCTCGTCCTACTTCTACACTTTTCTAGAGCTGTTTATTACAATTTCTAATATCAAGTATAAATGAAATACCAGGCGCGGATCTCGGTCTTCGCAAATGATATCTTGCCGTGAAATATTTTATTGAAGAATCGTTCGTTTCTCAACATTTCATTGGGAACAAATTGAACGTTCACATTCGGAATGACTTTTTGGGTGGATCGCAATTATAATTGTCAAGTACTTGAAAAATAATTGATGTTTTTTTTTTTTATTTTGTTATAAAGATAGCCATCAGGCAAATGAGTGCTAATTTTAATGAATTATTTATAAAATACTTTCACATTTGATGGTTGAAATTGATACCGTTTATTTTGATGTTTTTCCATGAAAAAAATTTGTCAAAGGAAAGAAAGTTATAAAATGATGAAAATTGTTCCAAATTTAGCACTCAATTAATTACCATTGTTGCAGGCATGATCATCTTCCAATGGGATCCAAAAAGTTAATGGAGTCAAGAGAAACCGAGTTTTATTCCGAATTTATTGTTCTCTTCTGTAAATATTCTACGATTAGTGTTAACTCTCGTAAGTTTAGCTAATGAAACGGAGTCAATATTTATCAACTATTTTCTAATCTATTATCATCTTTGGTATACGATTGAATAGTGCTCATTTTATCATCAGAAAATACAATTTCCATTGCAGATTCAATCAAGAGATGTGGGTGGAATAAGAGGGACGTTTTTCCCACGTAAATCGTGTTGACGTTTGAAAGTAAGGATGAAAAATGAATCGGAAACATCCACAAGAGGCTTTTATTTCTCTGAATTCTCTTGATCTTATTAAAATGATGTAAGATTTTATTCGATCTTCATACTTCGAAGCAAGTTGCATTATCTGTGGTAGAACGAGATTTTCGAGGATTTCTAAGGGTTTGGGCCTTATTCGCTTGGGCACATGTTCTTTTCATCGTCGTTCATTAAGTGCATAGTAAAGGTTACAATTCTCAATTCGACTACTCACTATTCAAGTATTTCCTACGCTTTGTTTTTTTTTTCTTTTTTTTCTTTCTTTATAGGAATTTTCTATGCGTCCAGTTCTAAGATAATTTTTTGTCATAGCTTTTATCATAAGTATCCAGTCTCCATTGAAATTTGTCCCTCGATTTTATCCTCGTTTTTTCGCTATCGAATTGATGGACTTTCGACGACCGGAAGTCGACCGTACTTTAGAGTGAATCTTCGTCAACTATTTTACTGGAAATACAAGTTTCCTGATGCAGCTTTTACTGACGTTTATATTCTCAATCTTTTTCAACGGAATCAATGCTCTTTCGCGAGAACTATCGTTCACAGGGCCTCAATAGAGATATTTTATTCGGTCTTAGAATCCTTCAGCTTATCTATTATCTCGGTTTGGCTGAAAGCACAATCGAGGTATCATCGTCCCCTGGAATAGGCCCATTAAGAAAGTATCGTTATCACTTTACTGTCGAATCAGAATCAAATAACTCATTCATTTGTTCATTCGAACAGCAATACTTCTTTTTTTCACTACTTTTCTTCACATTGAAATGCAAATGATTAGACGATGATGTGCCTTTTGAAGTATTTAAAAAAAATTCGAAATTCACTCATTCCAGAATGAATCGACATTTAGAGAATCTTTCATTTATTTTAAGTCAAATTAAGACATTTTTTTCATTGAATTTTATATATTTAATCGGGGATCGTTTATAAATCTCCGCAAAAAAAAGCACTTTCTGGTACTTTCGGTTACTAAATACATTTTTTACTGTCGAATTCCCGCGAAACTTCGAGTTACAATTATTTTGGGTCGTTCAAGAAAAATGAAGTGAAATTTTGTCTCGATCATCGACAGCGATCGATCCCCGGTCAATTTATGGCTCCGGCGATCTTTCAAGGTTCTAGTAGCTTCGGGCAAAGCCAGTCCTTGGTTCGGACATCTATCGTCGAGCAGGGAACAGTTTTATAAATTTCTGTTGGTGCCCAAATCAATGAACCAAAATCAGTAAAAATAGAGTCGACTCTGTCGAAAGAGGTTTTTCGCAGTTTCTCTGGGTTCTCGTGAAAATTCAGTACAGTAGAGCATAAAAAAATGAGTCTCAAAACAAAATTTTCGCAGGTAAACCCTGAATCGACCGAAAGTGATAACGATAACTCGCTCAAATATAACGCTAACAGTAATTATCATACGAGTTTGATACTATCGATAGGCGAGAAAACCGATAAAAAATGTTTAGCGATCTCTGCGGATCATCGTAACGAGATAAAGGAAGAAATAATAAAAAAAGAACGAGTTGGTACATAAAAATTTGACATGCTAAATAGAGTAACGAGTCTGTTGAGTGAATCTCGTGATCTGGTATCCACGATTAACTTTGAATTCCTTTCATTTATTTTTCTTCAAATCGTCGAGTACGACGAGGTTATTGAGACGTAACGAGATTCGATATAATGCTGGGGTGTTAAACCAGCGAGATGCGAAAATTCTAAGGGAGCGCTTAGCGTTCGTATAAAAAATGTTATTAACTTTAAGTTCGTGTAAAAAAAGAAACGAGAAAAATGCCCAGAAAATATTTTTGCAGCATATTTTTCTTGCTTTCTCTCTCACTCTTTCCTTTCTCTCTCTCTCTCCCTCCCTCTCTCGTTATTTTTTTTCTCTCTTTAGTGAAATTTCATCTGAAATTGTTTTCTTTTTATTTGTTTCTCACCTTATAGATAGGCAGAAAAATATATCCGTTGGCTCGTGAGTGAATGATTTATGAAGGAGCTCGATCTCGAACTCATTTTTCATCGAACACCCTTTCGAGGACTACGGAAAGGGTCTCTGAATCGACCTTCGTCGAGAGACCTTTTTATAGAAACAGTTACGTACCAATTGTGAATGAAAATGTCCACTGAGTTAATTTTAGGTCGTCGACAAGGAGGCAAAAAAATTCACATCTCTTGGCAAATCCTTCGATGAGGTTTTCCATCTTCTGTTTTTCATTTTTTTTTTTCTTTTTCCCCCCTCCTCATTGTCCTGGGACGACTGTGTCCGGGCAATCGTGAATAATTCTAGGATAATTTAAGGCATCTCGTCGTTTATAACCGAGTCCTCTAATAGGCATGTCTGTTTAAGAGTCGCCGACTGATCCTCGAGGCTTCTTTTCAACCCCTCGATCGTATGCATCAACATTTGTCTTCGTATCTGCGTTATGTGGTGCTGAAAGAGCTGAGAATCTTGAGCATTCAAATTCGTTTCGGCAGCCAATCTTTCTTGGCGCAACTGCGCCACTTTTTCTCGTAACGATCGTCTCGAATCGTCTGGAACATGAAAAATCGTTCAGTTTTAAAATAAATCGATTGGTATAGATGCGAATATTGATAAGAAAGAAAAAATTCATTTGAGCATCAAGTTCTGTCTCCGGGAATGCTCAAAAAAAATATTCCACTGATTTGGGTTGAGGAATAATCGATTTTCGTTATTTTTTCGTTCGAAACCTAATCTTTTTGTGAATTGATCCTTTTCCAGTTAATTATTGGTCTAAAAATCTTTCGTGAATGAAAAAAACGACTCACCGGTGTCATCGGTTGCTGTATCACCGTCAGAATTTCTCAGCACAACGTGACGTTCTCCCAGGGTCTTTTGTATCCTTCCATAAGTAGCGCTACCTGCATAAACTTTTCTTTTGACAGGTTCACTTTGCGGACAGTAGTAAGAGCTCTCTCGTATAGGTCCCATGTCGACGGATCTGGAAAGTCATTCACGTCTTATTCAAACGAAATATCTTCAAAGCTCTAGTTATATGTATTCAATAAAAATATCTATTTCGAAGAAAGTTCAAAATTTACGGTTCAAAATTTATTTTACTTTTTCGAAAACGGCTTTTACAGGGAACTCATTTAAAAGGCTTCAATCCTATAAATATTTTCAAAAAAGATCTTTGCTCTCTGTCGTACGAGATAGTGTCATTGATGAAATGACTGATTGTTTCGTAAACAATTAAAAATTGAACCGACCTGAAGGTCATGAGTGGTGCCCTCCTCCCAGACTCGTATTTATCGTCAGAATCGGAAGAGCTCGAAGTCGGAATTTCGTCTTTGCGAATAGTTTGATTCTGGGCAACATTGGAGATGGAAATTTCTTTGCGATTAACAACACCGGAAGCTTTTTGAGCAGCGAGAAGAATCTGATCGTTTCCATTGAAGAGTCCAACGTCGATGATACGAGTTTCATGATTTTTGACGAGGGTGAAATTGCCGTTTGATTGTTCCTGACATTTGGGTGATTCTCTGTCGCGATCGTAAGCTATTTGTCGAGTTCTGGCGCGTCCAAGGCTTCCGCGACTGGGTGATCCTTGAGGAGTCCTTCTCGACATGACCGGCGAATCCGGACACTTTGCCGGAATTTCCTGTTTATAAATAGAATTATCTTTCGGCAGGCAAGAGTTTCTCTCCATAAAACGATGAATCGGTGAACAGGCTTGATTGAATTGTCTTTTGGGGCTTGTGTGCTCGAGATCTTTGATGCTACCACTCTGGAGCTCAGGCTGAGAATTACGACTCTTGGATAGTGCCAGCTCGATGTTAAGCTCCGTATTTTTAATCAGCTCGACCCTCTTGTTCGCCAGACCATTATGAATCCTGCGCGAGGGCGATGGTATTACCGGGGACGAAGTATTTTTCATATTAACCAATATATTTTCAGCCTCTAATATTAACTCGCGATATTTTCTGTCAGCTTCCTTGTCCGCTTCGATCAACGCTATTTCCGAAGCAAACGTGCTTATATAAGCGTTTCCTGTCATCTTCTGACAATGCCTGACCACGTTACCGTTAACGTAACTCACGGAATTCGATCTTCTCTTTACCATTTGATCGGTATTATCGTTCATCAAATAATTTGGAGTCACGAAATTTCTCGGGTCTACGGTTACGTTACGATTCGGTCGAGACGGCGATACGTTCTCGTTAACATCGTGATGCTTCTTTCGTCTCAAACATATCGGCGTTCCTCCAACGCTTCTACTACCCTGATTGAAACCCGAATTCTTCAGCAACATACGCTCCACCAATACCCTGTTCAAATTCGCCGTTACGTCGTCGCACTTGTCAAACGCTGCTGCCTTCCGTCGCTGTGATACTCGCTTTTTACGCTTCTCGCTTGGCTTCTCCTCCAACTTTTTGTGACGTGTGCTCTGACGCTTCGAACTGCTTCTTACGCTCGTCGATCTTTACGGAATAAAAAACAATCCAAATTTTTACTTGCTTTTCTTCATTTTCTAGTGATTTTTGTTATTGGAAATGAATTGCCTAATGATCATCAATGATCTTTCGATGCTTTCGGAGACATTTAAATTCTTCAAGTTTCAGAAAAAAATATCCAAATGTTATTTGATCATGAATTCTTTCATCTGCTGCTAAAACAACACCGACGAAACCATAAGCAATAAAAATACTTTAAAATATCGGAATAGAATTGAGCGTGAAATTCATTTATTTGAAGATAAAAAAGTATTCATTCGTGCAGACAAATTTCTTACTTTTATGATAAACTGATTTTTTTTTCACTTCGATACTTTATGGCAGAATGGTTTTCACTAAAACGTTATGAAATTGATTTGCGAAACTAAAAAATCGATTTTTTATAACAGAACACAATTATTTTCACCAACGTAGAAAATTTTCTTCAGTTAATCATGGCAAATGAATTGATCTGATAAATTATTCAATTCGAGACAATAAGTCGATGCATTTGCCTGGTAAAATCGCGTTCCATCATCGAAATACACAATAAATTGAACAAATAATGAATCGCTCGAATAAAAAACGTTGTAAATATTAATATTTTTATAGAAAAATGGAGTAACGAGTTTACCTGTGTTGAGCATTGTCTTCCTTCATTCGTCGTTTGAGGAACGATTCCCGAAGTCTCGTGCTGCGTCTGGTGAGTTCACTGGTAAAAGTGAAATAGGTGCAATGCCCGGTGTTGGGAAAATTGCCATCCAAATGATCGAGATCGAGAAAGGAGCCGTTGTCGATATAATCAAAGTCGTTTTCAAAGGGATCGTTCTCGTCACCTCCGTCCTGTCCGGTGTCGAAATCAGAGGTGCAATGAACGTAATCCTCGCAGTCGGTTGGATCGCTGTCGGACAAAATATCCGTTTCTTTTTCGTATACGTAGCTCTCGTCGAATTTGCCCATCATTTCGTTGAGTGTGATATCGTCCTCGGAGGAACGAATGCTTCGAGTCAACGAGGAGGCCGAGGAGCTGCTGGTGCTTCGTCTCGCCAGTCCTAAAGGTACTTTCGCTCTCAAATCGATCGCTGGTGAAATCCTCCAATTCTGATTAATCCTGTAGAAGAAAGAAGGCATCCGGAGAGAAGAAAAAAGAAAATGTTAAAAAGTGCGAAACCGATCGTTCGGACTTCTCGAAAGTCCGAGAGAAAACTTGCTTAAAGTATTTCCTTAAACTCCAAGGAATCGAAGTTAAACCCTCCTCTCGTTGAGCAAGACGAAAGAATGAGAAGAAGAAGAAGAAGAAAAAAAAACACAGACAAGTTTATATCTCGAAATAAGTTCGAGATTCGAGACTTTTGTGATTAAAAGTTTGAAATAAGTAACAGTGAGAATTGACGCGTAAGCCAAAGAGAACGAGACTAAAAGATAAATTCAATTGGCCTTCGGACCAGTTTCAACAGTCTCAGCTCTTTCGAAGCTACTTTTTCTTAGCTATACAAATATTTCACTTCTTTTTCTCACGCCTCTACACCACTTCTACTTCTTCACTCTTTTCAATTGAATCCAGTGAAATGTTCAGTCCTGAACGTAGAAATCGTAATCTCACTTTGAAAAATCATTCCTCGACAACGATTGAATCGCTTGAAATATGATTGGTTGTTATTATCTGAAGGGGAATTTGCATGGAAAATAAATTTTCAAAAATTTGTCGGAAGACTAAAAATTCGTATAATTTAGAGTGTAAAATACTGTTTCACTTACGGACTTCTGCCGGCGCTGAGACTCTCGTGACGAAATTCCCTTCTCGTTTTAATATCGCGAGAATTATTAATATTAACGTCGCTCGCGCTGCCCGAAGATTCGGTAAGTTTTAGGCCCGAACTGCTGCTCGTTTCGTCGAGAGTTAAACGGGACTTTAAGCAGCCGGCGGTGCTCGAAGAGCCGGAAGAATTTGCGGATAGCCATGGGTTCGTACGTATCCGAGAACGTTGTCTGGGCGATTGCATCGTCGATGCTACGAGAGGGGGTGGAATGGATGAGGATATTGTCAAACTTTTTCTCGTTGTTTCCACCGAGTAAGAATCGGATCGACGATGGTGCGACGACTCTTGTTTTTTGTTCGTCAAATTATGAGATTGCTGCTTTAATTGTTGTTGTTCCTGTTGCTGTTGCTGTTGCTGCTGTTGCTGTTGTGCTGTATGATGCTTTTTGGGGGTGCCATTTTTTGGAGTCTCAGCTTCCTGGATAGACATTAAAAAAAAAAAAAAAAATAATGAATCGCAATTTTTGTTGCGGAGAAAAATAATTAAAGATTGTCGTATCGAAGGCCCTTAAATATTTAATATTATGGTTAGAATATTTTGAGAAATCTTAGCAGATAAATCTGGCAGTACGATTAACGTTTAAAAATTGGGAAACAGTTTTGAAAAGAAAAGAAACAGTTTTTGACGAAGTATAATAATTTGAAAATAAAAAAACAACATTTAGAAAGTTTATTTGACATTTCGAGTGTTTTCGATCTTTTTACAAAAAAATGAAAAGTGATCAGAATCAACGACGAAGATATAAAATAGTTTATTTTATGATTTCTGGGAGTTTGAAGATACAGAAATAATCGATGAAAAGCTCAATCAGGACTGCGTTCGAGAAAGAAAGAAAATTCTTTTTCTCTTTTTTTTTTTTTTTACATTCTGATGAATTCGTATCTGACACCGGTGAAAAAGGCAATTTCGAATTTGGTATTCCAGGCCCTTCAGCCGAGAAAATCCATCTGTCAACCCCGTTTTTTTTTTCACCTCCCTCGAGTTTCACCGCACATTTTGCTGGGAGACTGGTAATTCGATTTGCATATTAAACGACGTGTCTGTTCGTCATTTTTTTTTTTTTTTTCGGCTCGCCGAGCTTCGTGCACGGAGAAAAAAAAGCGAGAAAAACGTTTTTACAATCCGCCACATATTTCCCGGACGGTCTGAAACGTCATCGAGCTTTTATCGATGCTCGCGCGCTTGATGACGAAAGAAGATAAATTGAAGCCTTTGAAAGATAAATGCTCGCTCGGGTTTTTTTTTGTTCTCTGTTTTTAGTGAGCTTTGTAACGGAAAAACGCCCCCCGGGCAATGGTAAATCGTTTTTTTGTTTCTCTCGGCGACTCTCGCGCGAGTCAAGCTCGCGCTGTAAAATGCATGCACCTCCTCCCTCACCCAAGAAAAGCTTAAGAGCTCTCCTACACTTGTGTATATCGTTGTAAGAGACGTCTCGTCAAAGCTTTGAAGGGCGAATGACGCGAGAAAGGGATGAAGAGTACAGCCGGAGGCTGCTTCCTTCACCGGTGTGACGAAAAGCTCCCAGGGACGAGTCTTGGGTCACGAACTCGCGATTATTTTCAAGCCAAAGTTTGACACAAGTTTCGCCATTTTTATTCAATGTAACTTAACTCATTTTCTTATTTTATCATTATTTTCATTCAGTTTCATTTCAATGAATTGCTCATTCAATTTTATTTTGACGTTTCTTTCATTTTATCGATCGTGTAAAAGGGTTTTTCTTTTTTTAGTCGAAATTTTTTACTTCTTTCTGCAGTGAAAAAAAACTGGTACTTCGGGTTAAATAAAAATATGAAAATTCGGAAGAAAATTGTAACTCGAACGCGTTTTTCTTAATGAGAAATTTTGAAAAGTTGCACAATTTTTATGTTGCGCTTATACTTTTCAACCGTTTGAACGACGCGTGTTGATTTTTGGTCGAAAAAAAACAATTATTTTCACGCTCGTTAAATCCAGTTGCATAAAAGTGCTCGAAATACAAGAACGAACCGAGTATTTTGTAAATTAAAAGTTTTTTCGAGTCAGGAATTACTGATAAAATTCTAACCTGAATAATGAGCAAGTAAACCGAAACAAAAATCAAAATTGTTGACCTCGCGAGATCGCTATTCATTAGTGAGAACATTACGGATTTCAAGTATGTAATTATATTTCATCTCGACGAGATTGTCGCGTTCACCTTGTGACGGAGAGAATTATTACGCAGGCATAACTCAAATGTTTTCGTGTTTTCAACGATCCGAGTTCTCTCGACCTCGTAACTAAAGAAAAAAAATAGCGCCACATTCCCGCTATTTGGGAGGTGTGAAAATGTCAAGTATCTGCCCTTTTCATTTCTCTCATTCTTCAAACTCTCATATTCACGTACAAAGGCTAAAATCGGCGCGACGCATCGATAAAGAGAGCTCGAAACTTTTGCAAGGACTAAAAAGAGAATTCTCCGACTGTGAAACTTCTCGAAAGGATTGAATAAAATAAAAAAAAAACATTTTTAATAAAAGTGCAAAATGTTTGTAACTTTAAAACAAAAATGATTCGGAAGGAGACCAACTTCACGAACGAAATATCGAATTACAAGATCATTCGATGACTTTTGTGTCGAATTGAAGAATCGACACGAATTTTCTAATTGAAAGTTCGAAAAACGTTTAAAATGCTGCTCCTAAAAGTCGAAAAAGATCAGTGCGAAAAGGAAATGATTAATCTCACCTCGAAGGGCGTGCTCGTTCTCATTTCTCTGCTGGGTTGATGCTTCGTGTCCTTCGTCATTTTGGTAATTTGGTTAATAGCAGGGTTATTATCATGTGCGTGTTTGACCTCGAGCCTTTCATTTCCCGGAGCGTTTTGCGAAGCGGGAATTTCCTCGGTCGGTCTTTTCACTCTAACGGCGCTTTTGTTATTCTGAAAATAATGCGTTCCCGTACGAATATTAATGTAATATTCCGGTGGAAAACTCGCCCCGGGCGATGTCCCGTCCGTCGAGTATCCTGTACTGTATGCGCTCTCAGGAGACGAGAGATTAACACTTCCGGTACCACCGGATGTCGCCGATGAATTCGTCGCCCCGTTGTACGTCGTTTTACCAGTCGATGTCTGCAAACGTATCGTGTCAACGTTTTTCACCGGCGAATTTAAGGGATGAACCTTATCGACAAACAGAAATAATCATATTTATTCATTTCTCAGTATTTATTCGTCAAAATTCATGGGAAAAAAATGAAATTTTTCAACAAAAATCGATTAAATTTAAAAATATTTGAATCTAAGAAAATAATTTATTTGATTTAAACGGATCCTAGTTGAATCAACTAGATATTTTTTTCTGGTAATTTAGCGATTAGTATGACCAGCCAAGTCGATAGGGCTACCTTAATATTTGAACTCAGTGCAGGATTTTTTCAATAAGGTAAATGTAGAGATCGTATGAACTTTAATGCAAGGGATGAATCAATGTTAACATGATCTATCAGTGCGACTAGAGTCAATAAAGTGAAGTAACAATTGCAGCAGAAAAGTTTACGTCGAAAAGTCTGGAAACGATGTTTTTATTTTTTATTTTTTATTTCGGATTACTTTTTTATAAATATTCTTTTTCTATGGTGAAGAACACGAAAGAGTACACGAGGAACGATGCGATAATTTTTTTTATTCACGTTTTATTAGGTGAAAAAGAAAGTCTTGAGGTTCTTTCAACATTTTTCATAATGCGATAATAGCAATTTTCGAAGTATCGTGTATGAATGACATTTGTGTGTAAAGAAAAATAAATGAAAAGCGGGCTAGCGTCTTTTCTCGATGTGAAGACGAGAACGATGACGAGACCGTATACACAAAAGCGTGAGGAACGAAGAATTCTGTTCTCTAATTGGGTGGGTAGCCTTGGAGACCTCTGGGGAGTGAAGAATGGAGAATAAGAGGAAGAAGAGGAAAAACGGAAATAGGCGAGGGCAAAACTCTCCGAGGGCCTCTCCAGGGTCGCGGGAAAGAAAAACGAGCTCTCGTTTCTTGACTTTCCTATGCTTGTGCGTGTGTATGTGTGTGCATAAAAAAAGAAGAATGCTGAATCATCTCTTCAACGAATAAAAAAACATCTGATAAAGCGACGTGTACTAAGAGATTTCTTTTCTTTTTTTTTTTTTTTTTACTGGAAATTAACTGAATCAGAACAAAAACCAAAGGAAAACATTGAGACTGCTGGAAAGTGTATGAAATGCGAATGAAGAATACAGATAAGAAATAAAATATGATTTATGAGAGCAAGGACTTATTTCAATTGATGAGAAACGAAATTTTCAATCAAGAGATTTTTCCTTCGAAAATCTTCTGATTGAATAATAATAATAATAACATTTTTTAAAAATATCTTCGATACTAGAAATTTATTTTCGTTCATTTATTATATTTCTGACTTATTTTATAAATTATTTTATAAGTATTTCGTTATTCAATCAATTCTGAGTAATTAAGTTCTGAAATTTGTTGAATTTGCCAAAGACATTGAAGGAAAAATGCACCAGTCTAACAATGACGTTCGGTAATTGGTCCAAATCACGATTGCGTGTCACAGGCTTGCAGAATGTTACGGTTGCATGTGCCATTTAAAAAAAAAAATCAATTCTGTTACGAGAAGAAATACGACTCAGCTCTCATTTTTTTTCGAGCAAGATTTAAAATTTTGTTCAGTAAAAGTATAACCGTTTAGAACCGGGTCAGATATTGTTTCTGGTTTCTGATGAGGGTTGAGAACGTTTTGTTACGTATTTTATCGAATATTTTATTTCGATTTATCTTGAATATTATTATTTATTTTTGATGTATCATAAGATTATAGATTATAGAAATGAAATCGAATAAAATGAATTAAAAAAAAAAAAAACAGCTTATAGAAAATGGGACAAAAATCATATGATTCCAATAAATAAATAAATAAATAAATGAATAAATAAATAAATAAATAAATAAATACATAAATAAATAAATGAATAAATGAATAAATAAATAAATAAATAAATAACTAAATTAATTAATTGATTAATAAATAAATAAATAAATAACTAAATTAATTAATTGATAAATAAATAAATAAATAAATAAATAAATAAATAAATAAATAAATAAATATATAAATGTAAGAACCAGAAGAAGTTTTCAAACGAATTGTACAGAAACGAATCGCGAAGTTTCGTTTAAACGAAACGCTTTCCAAAGTTCCATCAACAGTAAAATTTTTATAGACAAAATTCAAATGATCGAAATAACAATCGATAAAATCGAGTGAAGGTTTCAAGAATGGATTGTAGACAAAAAATTACAAATTTTCATATGAATAAGAAGCTTTCCAAAGTTCCAACAGATAATTAAAAAAAAATAAAAAAAATACTGGAAATGGAACCGCGAAAATTGATTTTCTGTCTCGGTTTTAATTCGAAGTTCGTACCTGATGAAGAGCGGGTGATCTATTGGCACTGTGGCTGATTGGGGAATTGCAGTTCGAGTCAAAGTCTTTTTCACCCTTTTTCCGATCCTTCTTCTTCTTAGGTCGAACGATATGCGCCTCCATCCACGTGCGAAGCTTCGTCCCGAACATGTTGCGAATATCAAATAGGCCCGGACGTTCCGGCCACGTCTAACCGAGGACGCGCAGGATCCTCGAGTCTTTCGCTCGCTATATTTTTTCGACTTTTTTGTTTTTTCAAATTCACTACAGTCGCAATGTCTCGGCGGAATATATAATTCGTCGATTTACTGGTTTTTCGAGCACACTGTCTCACTTCCGGTCAATGAAAAGCGGTTTCTCCGAACAGTGATCGTTCGCCACGAAAATCCAATCCTCACTTTTCAACGCACGTTTCGCAACGAGATAAAAATACATACACACACACGAAATCACTCGAATTATCATTCGAATTGATCCGAAAATTGGCTGAATTTCAATAATCCCACAGCCAATTTATCTCGATCTCACGTATCCACTGAGAAGCTTGAATTCAAAATCCTAAAAAACTTCATATTTCGGGGGTCTTACGTGACGAGCTCTCCGTTAACGAGGACAAAATCCCCGTCGATATTCTGTCTGATTCTGAAGTCTACGAAACCTCGGTAAACCGCATGAACGAACAACGAATCTGGAAGCAGAAACAAAAAACAGAAAATTTAACAAAAAATAACGAGTGCCTAAGAACATGAAAGCAGCAACGAATGATATAACAGCAACGAAAGAAAAGTTGGCACGAAAAAATAAATTGCATATTACGAAGAAACGTCATTCGAACAAAAGAATCTACTTAAATAAAATGCGACGACGTGCCAAAATAATCAGAATTCGTAAAATTAATTAACGAATTTTAAACAGGTTTTTTCGTTCAACCTTAAAATACTAAAACTCATTACGATGATAAAATGATAGAAACAACAATAATTCTAATTAATTCACAAGATTTTCTTAAAATGTATTTATATATACTAAACATAAAATGAATGAGCTGATAAAAAAAATGGAGTTGAACGAATCATCCGGGAAATTAGGCTTGCTGAATTATTTGATTCGAGCTAGCGTCGAGTCAAGCAACGTTAATGAAAAAGGCTGCCTCTTCCCTGAAATCTTTCGGAAGTCGTGTTTTTCCTCGTCGGTTACTCGCGCATCAACGATCGCGAATATTTCTCTACCCAGTCGATTTCTTTTTACACGCCCAGGAAAGGCGGAGATCAGCAATAAAAAATTCCTTTAAAATACGATCAAGCCTCGTTGCAGCATGGTCGATCGTTCGTCATTGAATTATCTGTTTTCAATAACGAAATTAATGTTCCCGGGAATCGAAGAGTAAAAAATCGTAAATAATTTAAACGAAGCTCGTCACGTATCTACGAACTTTCCATAACAAATGTATATGCAATAATAATGCATTTTTTTTCAAATATTATTGCGGTCCAGACACGACGTACTATCGTCCCAGCATTATCAGATCTCCTATCAAATTAATCGATTTTCCCTCATCTTTGTCCAGTGCAAAAGCATATTGAATTTCGTTATTCCCCTCGAAGCCTGCTTCGGAATCACGCGTTTATGTATTCACTACGGTAAGCTGAAGGGTGGCTTTTGCACTTCCTGTGTGCATTATACGCCGCTTGGACACGAGCTAAATACATGTCTATGGATGTGGCCACTAATACGAATTTACAGGCAATTTCAAAATTCCCTTTTAGCCAATAAATTATATCGAGAAAATTTGAAATACGTGCGGCGAGCAGATTGTCCGATTCGAAAAGTCCTGGAAGAAAGAAATTCAGCGCAAATTTCTCGTCGATGAACCATTCATAAAAAGTAACCGGTGCAAAATAAATCTGTTGGAGCGTTAAGAGGCGCGGTGCATTTCGCCAACGCTCTTCTCGTTCCCTCTTCACGAGCCAACGGTTTTGCTCTGCTTCGATAAATTAATCGATATCTCGTTAAAGGTCCATCGGACATAAAAATCGATAAGAAATAATAGCTAGAGAAGGTTTCTAATTAGCCAGCACTCTGAAATAATGAACCTTCGTTTTGGACGAACCTGTATTCGGTGGGGGATATATATTATGATACGGAATAGTCGTGAGGGTGCGACGAGAGTGAATCCAGGAAACGCAGAGGAAACTCGACTGCATTAAATGGGTTGGTCAGTGTATCGGCGATGGTAAAGAGGGTGCTCGGAAGGGTTCATATCCACGAGAGGGATGTTTCGACTCGGTTTATCTTTTCGATGAATATAGTAACGACAGATATATTTATTGTTGCCAGGCAAAAGGTCGTAACTCGGATGATTCCATGAGCCAAATTCTTCCTTCTGCATCCTGCTTGGAGCGATATCGACCATTAATATTTGTGTCTGCGGATGATGCGACTGAGTTGTCTGCAATAATCACAACATACAAGCAACTATTGGCGTGTCGCTTTTCTCGTTGTGCCCATTTCGCTGTTTGCCTTAACGCCGGTAAAACGGTGATATTCGCATTTCTGGTGTAACAAGAACGTGGGGGAGGGGGGGGGGGGGGTACGTTCGATCTACCCTAACCGTCAGCGTGCAATCATACCCCCTTTGGATCCAAGGGTTGACGACGCGTTTGTGATATCTCTATTGTTTCGATGGATCAACAAATTGGATATAAATTGAAATGGTATGAAAAACGATTGGGACGAAGAGCTTCAATTCGCTTTCGAGATGTTTTTTCTCTTTTCATATTTTAGTACATAAATTCTACTTTAAAGTATTGGCTCGTGCGGAATATTTTTTTGTTACAAATTGGTGATTTTGTAGATATCGACAGAGAGCTTCTCGACTAACCCTCGCCATTTGGACTTTCTTGACGAAGATCGATCGAAGTAATTAAACCTTTTAAGGCTCTCGAGAGAACGACGATTTATTTTATGTAACAATGGACAATCGCGAAGTACAATGCAAAACCAATTTATCATGCTTGCCCTTGATGACTTCAGCACTTTTTTAATACAACTGATTACAAAGATTTCTTCACGTTGATTCAACTCCAAAGAACAAACCGACCCGGAATTATCCTCGTTTCGAGATCTACCGATTATTTGTTAGATCAACAAAGATGAAAAGAAAAGCTTCCGAACAGCGCTGGGAACGTATAACCTTGCGCTTATAACCATTCTCGTGCGTGCGGAATAAATTCAATCAGATATCAGAATAATATTCACTCATTCAACTCTCGTTTTAATACGAATCATTCAAATTTATTCCATGATTTTCGAGAAAGCTTATTTCAACACAAAAAATTGCCTTCTGCACTGATAACAGCCTTTGATTTAATCTCTCTGAGATTAGCAAAAAAACGTTAAGGAACGTTAAGGAACGAAATAAAAATGGCAGATTGATGAGCTGCAAGCGACCTTCTGAAGCTGATTCAAAATTCTAAATCGAAACAGACACCGAATAACATTTCCACGCGTACGTATTTGCGTCTCTTGAAATGAAAAAAAAAAAACTTAATATAAATATTTTCTAATGCTACGATTATATGCTTGTTTATTCCAATATTTACTCTGACAAAATAAATCGAAGCGTCACAGAGATATCAACGTCCGTTCAGCCTCCTATTTTCATTTCGACGTACCGCTTCGTTGCGTAATCGTCATGCCAGTTATTCGAATTTTTATTGGTTATTCGGTGCAGGGGTTGAAAATTTCAAAATAAATGTGCGCATCGACGATTATCGATGCGTCGACGAGCTCTCCAGTCACATTTTTCACGTTTATGTCTCTCTATATGTCCCTGCATATCCAAATTCATACAGAGGGTGGCGCGGGACTACAAAAAAGCGTGCACACACGAAACCGATAAAAAATCGGATATCCGTTTAATCCGCTCTCAAGACGAAACAACCAAAGTGAGAAAAATATCGTTGGAAACTTTTTTCTAGAGAATTATATGCTCTAGAAAAAAGCTCTCAAGCATTTTTGCTCCGTCTTGAACCGTTCACGCGATAGGCGCGTTAAAAGAGCGCGTAATCTCCAACTTTGGTATTTAATGAAAAGCATTAAGAAAGAGTCTGATTAAAAAAACATTACGAAAGTTTGAAACTAGAAATTATGTTCTGAACCTATAATAAGATAACCGCATCGGATAGAACCTCGGCCATACGGAACACCCTGTACATGGATAAGCGTTTTCGACCGAATGCTAATTTTCCAGGCCGCTTCGTTTTCGCTCGTCAGGCTTTTGAATTACAAATTTTTATAGTCTCATAGCCCAACCCCTGCGGATTTCTCGTCAGGCTAAACCCGCGGCTTTCCTCGGGGGATGATTTTCTCTCGTCACACAAAAATCTCGCTCTCTGGGAGAGAACTGTCCAAGCGCAAGGAACCCCCTTGGCGTGTGACACTCAACGAATCTGTTTCATTATCCTTCTCTGTCTTTCTCTTTCCCCACACTCTCTCGTACTCTTTCTCGTTTTCACTCTTCTTCCTCTTTTTTTTCAGCATAGATATATACGTTATCATTGACCACCCATGCTGTCACGCCTGTTCAATTACCCACACACAGCACGAGCCTCCGGCCCGGCAATCGAATTCGTATTTCCGGCTGAACGGAAAGCCACCGACTTCACTTTTCACATATCCATCGGTCTCGTGAATACCAGATGAGAAAATCATTTTTTTTCTCGTTGGATATCGAATTACTGACGTTCAAGAATTTTCAAGGTGTGAATTTTACATTGATCCAAATTCTGTGTCCAAAATTCAATGACCTACACATTTGAGGAACGAAAATAACTTCAATTTCGTTGAAATTCCCAACTTTTTAATATTGCGACGATGAAAATAATTTGGGTTCTGCCACTGAAAATAATCATCGCACTGACAAAATGTCCAAATACTGATTAAAAGTGAACTTTTCAAGCTGGAAATAAAGGATGACAGGAATTTAGAACAATGGTAATTAAAAAAAAGGTTAAAAATGAATAAATTCATATTATTCTTGGTATTCCGTGCGGAAGAGCTAATGAAATACAGTGAAAGAGAATATCGCACGTGACTGACGTCGAATAAAGTCATGAAAATATGATAGCGGAAAAAGTCTCTTTAATTTCCATTTATTAGCCGGATATTTTGTAACGTGAATAAAGTTTGTAGCCATGGTAACCTCGGGGGGTTAGTTTTTCCACATAAAATCACAAGGTACTCATTTCAAATTGGTAATCTCCAGAAATTCTCGTTATTTTATCTCCGAGTAAATTGTAGCATGTGGTTCAGGTTTGTATACATAATTGTATGCATAGAAAAAATGTTACATCTACTTCGTCTCGCGGAAATATTCACAAGTCTTCTGCATCAGACATCAGGTTGCCTTTCTCCCTCTTTTTCCTCCCTCTCTCTCTCTCTCTCTCTGTCTCTCCCGCTGGTGCTCAAGACTCATATACATATATTCATGAAACTGTACATACAAATCCACGTATATAGTGCTAGAAAATGGCGCCGGTGTAGCACGTGCGGCAGATTAAAATTGGGCGGAAATTATGGTGGTAGGTAGCCACGACTCTATACACACCGCCCCCTTTTCTCATCCCTAGTTTTTCGTCGTCTCTCTCCCCCGCTCTCTCTCTCCATGTTGAAATATTTTCCCTTCATGTCTCCGTGCTTTGGAGAGACCAAAATCTACCGGAAATAAAGGTGCCTTCGCTGTGTGCCGAACCCGCAGTCGAAAAGGGAGCTCGAAACGTTTGTATCTTAAAACTTGTGTACGTGACATTCCGCGCTAAATCAAATAATCCCTTTTCATGAATAAAAGGATTTGTTTTCTCTTTGTTTATGCAGCATTTGTTGTAGCATCCAAAAAAAAATTAATTAGGAACAGTGAGTTATGGTATTTCATTACAAATGATGGGGAATAAGTAAAAAAATATTGAAACTTCAACGAGTTCTATGTAGATATATAGTTTCTCGCAGCTACATCACATTCGTCTGCTTCAAAGAGGTTGAAAGTTATTTATTTATGAAAATGTTGGACAGTGGACTGTGGTCACTGACAGAGCAGCCCGTTCTGTACATCAATCTCGAGGTGGTTTGACTTCTCCATCAGAGTGTGTATAGAGATTTCATATCAGGAGGCTCTTCATTCCCTAACTCTGTGCTCAGCTTTCTTTCTCTCTTTTTCTCTCCCTGTATCATTGCTTTTAGGTTTTCTTGCTTCTCTCTCGCTCTTACGGTGTCCATCTCTTCCTTTTTTTTATCCCTTTTCCGTTAGACTGATTCCGGTCTCCAACATTTTCTTTGGTCGCCTCTCTCGATATACGCTATATAAAAAGCGGCATCTCTATACATCTTGCTCCAGTCTCTCTTATCATATTTGCACTCTCTTGCGCCCTCATTTTTTTTCTCCCTTCTTTTTTTTCTTATCGCTTTCGTAACATCCCCTTGAAATATTTTTCTTGCACATCTCACACTACGTTTCACCCTCCTGATGCCTTCGTTTCCTCACTCTCTCTCTCTCTCTTCTTCTCGTTTCAGTTAACTTCTCGGTTTTTTGTGCATCGGATACGTCAAGTTTTCTAAAGACGTGTCTGGGCTTCCACTCGACATCAGTAACGAAGAATTTCTTATTTCTCCCAATAAATAAAATCAGTCAAAGAAATCGCAAAAATTGGAGACGATAAAAGCAGAAAAACTGTATTACGAGAGTTCAACAACAACGAAATTCTTCTGCAGACAAAAAATAAGAACTCTGACATAAATATTAAATTATAATTCATTGCTGACCAATAGTCTTCAAAAATATTCGATAACGAACGACGAAACGAGAAGCACATTCAAAAGTTAAAAAAATATGCCAGAAATTGTGAAAAGTTAATATTTTTTATGAGTTTTTTATAATGCAATTGTTTATCCTGAGAATAATATCTACAAATATTGAGAGAAAGAAAAGGGAAGTGGAAAGTCTGCAATATCCAATTACCCTTTCCTCTAGTCTTTTCGCCTTAAACTGTGGGCTACCATGAGCGAGATCTGCTTTCCTCTCGCCTGTAAACGTTCCTGTGCCTTCGTGGAAACCGAGAAGTTATAGTTTGTTCATGCGGAGGTGGATGTGAAAAGGGAAAACACGCGATATATATCATAATCCCAAGAGGGGTTGTCAGAGAGGGTGGTACGAAGGGATGGCAGAAGTGTGAGAGAAGGTGTCGAGAGATTACGCACACAGTGATATCTCGGTGCGAATGCAGAATGCAGTCTGAGACAGTACGTGACTAAAGTGCGAATGCGCAGTGTCTGTACTCCAGTCAAACTCGTTCGTTATCACGTTCGAGCTTTTTTTGCTACTTTTTATTAACGAAATAATACGATATTCAGAGTGTACAAACTAGCTATTCGTTTATAAATTTCATTTTACAAATCTTTGTTCTCGTTCGCAATCAATGCAGCTAAATTTCTCATGAAAATCATTGCAGACATTTATAATCAAATTATATTTGTATTCATTCATTTTTTTTTCTCGTTGAACTGCACCCCTCGTTTCAGTTTTTCTCTTCTGTTTATTTATTTGTGAACGAATACAATGACATAATCAAACGGTGGAAATCGAGAACAAATATTCCATCTAAAATAATGGATTTTTAAAATTCATTGAAGAATTATTCATTCAGCTTCCAATATCTGAACTAAAAATCCCCAATGATGCTTCTCAATAGTTTTTTTTTTATTATTATTGAAATAAAAGTGACTCGACACAATACTTGTCGATAAATATTTAAGTTATTTTTTCTAGCATTCTTCAATTCGATCTAATTTTTCCAAATATTACGATAAAAATGTCAATAAAAAAAAATTAGGCTCATTTTGAATGATATTTAAGTTGGCAAGAATAATTTCCCCACCGGGTATATAAACGTCTCTGCAGTTAATTGCAATTGATCGTATCCAATGAGAGTCGAGAGGTAGAAACAGAGGGACTGAGAGAGAATCGAGTAGTGATCGTTACTCTCAAGAGGATTAAGATCTTAAATAGCACAGAGAGCTCTTCTCAATTCTATAGGAAAACAGAGTGTGAGTGTATTGGTAAGTGAGGATTGCAGCAACTGTGTTCAGAAGTGTCGAGACTCGTTGCCTCCCTTTCTTTCGATCGGTAGGGATAGTCAGAGCGATGACATTACTCCCCTGGGAGTCACTGAGACGAAACAGTCAGAGAGGTGACGTGCAACCCTGAGCACGTACGATTCACCGAACAAAATTCAACGAAAAGATCTCCGGAAGGCCAAATAATCGAGAGAAAAAAAATCCAGCCTCCCCAGCTATTGAAAGGCATTCACTGAAAAAATCAATTACAAACAAAATTCAAAGCTGCTCACGAATATTCCAAAGGTCGGTATTTTTACTTTCAAATGTTACCAAATTTTTAAAAATTGAGAAGAAATCTCACCGTTGCTACCTAGAGAAACTCATTAACTAATGAAAAAACTTTGATTTCTTTATTTCAGATAATCCAGTGTTGAGTTATGCGGTACACCGCAAAACAACTTTTTTCGAAGCGCCTGCGAAGATTTACTGCCATTGCCTTAATTCTTTATATTTTTCAATGAAAATTCGACACAATATTCTTCAAATGTTACGTTATCATCTACCAATTATGTAACTAGACTTGCATTAACCATATTCTCTAAAATAATTGTCAAAAAATCGCTTTTTATACCTCCAAGACCCCCCCCCCCCCTTTCCCCTTAATAAGCGTAAAATATTGATTTCTTAATCTCACATTTTGTTGAATAATACATTTCAGTAATTAAGCAAACATTTGATAAAGCGATAATTAATTCCTGCAGTCATTAATACCGGTTATGTAATTAATATATTAATTACAAAACGAAATTAATCGTCGAGTTCTCGGAACCCCTTGAATTCCAACCGCATAATAGAGAGGGAAAAAAAGCCATTATCGTAGCGACTGTGAAAAGTTGGGACTGCTCAATTTCTCTCATTTTTAATTCGCCCTTAACAGCGAGAGCTTTTGAAATGTATATGGGGTTGTTGTAGGTGTTACGCGTAGCCCGAAGGAGTTGGCAAATGGAGTACGCCGGAAACTCTCGTCACGTAATACTCGAAGTATACTCGAGTAGTGTCGGTGGGAGACAAAAATTTAGCGACCTTCCGAGCGATTTAACTTGCTACTGCGAGAAGAATGAAGTGAGAAAAAGCAAAAGAAATAAAGTATGCAGGTTTACGAAGGTGCGAAAGGAAGAAGGAAATTCCCTGCAGCGGAATCGAGAGCTCATGCGATTCCAGAGGGTTGTAGATTCGTCGTTATATCCATTGGGCGCGAGGAAAAAAGAAATTATTTTTCGTCACAAAGCTGCGAGGGGATAACAAAAAATTCTCTCCTAACCGGTTGGCTAAAACGTTGGTAAAACACACACAATGACGGGTAACCGAGCAACCCTCGTGCTCTACGAAGAGCCAAGGAGGGGATGAAACTTGAGGGGATTTCGCAACGACAGCTACACGCATCTTTTCCTCTTCATTTTTTCTCTTTTTCTCTACTCCTCACATTCCATCGCTCTTTCACTCTCCTCCGTGTCTTTCTCTTCACATATTTTTGTCTCTTTTCTACCTCTGTATATAGAGTCTCCTTATCCTCTTTAACGTCTCAAGCTACACGACAAAGAGACACGAAGCTACGTCTCGTTTTGCTCGCGAGAGATCTCTTGGGGGAAAGCCCCGGATTCCACGCTCGTCTATCGTCACCAGTTACGAATCTTCGTATCTCCATGCACACTTGTGTATCTCTTTCAATTCTCCGGGGTCTCATTCAACCCATTTTTGCGGTTTTCTCTCGTTTTTTTTTTTTCGTCGCCGTTACAGTCACGCATGCCCTGACCCAGATCTCATTTTTCTATGCAAACGAACGTATATGGTGCGTGGAGATAACTAGAAACTGAATAAACATCGATTTCAAATTTTGCTCCAATTTCTCCTTTCCATACCAATTCTGTTGAAATTTTTTCGCAATTTTTCAATCACTCGAATAAATCAGGCAAGCTGATGCTAAAAAAATTGATGCAAAATCGTTTTTTTCCACTAATCAGAACAACTTGAGTGCTCGCACGTCACATCGCGGATGTCCTTGCGTCAAAAAAATTTCAAAAAGACCTCTATGCTGTTCATTATCAATCTTAATTACATTCCGGATCACGATCTGGACCAGTTTTTGGAGCAGGAAAACTGGAGCACGGAGTTTGTGTTGAAATTTCATCGAGTTTTTGCCGACTCTGCAATTGTAAGTAAACCGCTTGAAACGAGTACGTATTTTGGCTGAACTATAAGTAGAAAAGTGCTCGAGTTCACTTGGCACTGGGACGACAGTGAACGCACATGTGGCGAAATATGACACGGGAGAGTGTATCGCGTTCGAAGTTTGGAGAATGGCCAGGAAGAGTTGGATTATCAGGTCACTTTCTCAAAGGTTTGCGGACAATGGACAGACATTTATTTACAGGAAATACAGTCAAAAATGTGGAATCTTCGGGGAGTGAGGAGATCGAAGAATTCTGAGATTCGCAGTGTATTTATATAAGAGGTGGAAAGTTTTTATGAAATTTGCGGACGGAGCAGAAATTTTTGATGAAATTTCGACCGTTGCGATTTACGGCGAAAGCTCCTAAATACATTTTTCCATATTACGGACATTCCTGAAGAATTTCATTGAAGGCCTCTTCAAAAAGTAACTTGCGGTTTGAAATAATTTCGGACGTGACATGAAGAAGGGGCGATAAGAACGAAGCTGCGTTTGAAAGGAGAAACACTTGGCAGGACAATGGCTGCTGACACAAAAGATAAAATGCAGGTTTTTTTTTGGGGGAGAGAACAACGTCACGCGATCTAATAGATAAAAAAAAAGGAAAAAAGTTGACATGAAAGTTTTTTCTCGTCTGCGTGAGGAACCTCCGTAGTCGGAGGAGCAGGTTTGGTAAAACGAAGTGAAACTTTCGATGGTCCATAAATGAAGGTTCGTTAAAGCGAAACTGTGGCTGGGCGTTCCTTCATGCGAGGATCAGAGAAGAGAGTGGGAAAAGAAGGGAAAAAAATGCAGATCGAATATTTTTTGTACTCAACCCTCGTTTCCTCAATTTCTCACCCTCTCTCGAACGTTCTGTCTCTTTCTCTCTGTCTCTCTGTCTCTCTCACTCTTCACACCCTTCCATTTGCTCCCTCCAAATTGCATGTAGGGGGAAAATAGTCAATGAGATGAAACGTGGAGCTTAAGTATGGAACGCACGGGAAGAGAGGGCGGGAGAGAGAGAGAGAAGGATGAGAAAGAGCATGAGCATCGTCAGTGGGGTGTCGTTTAGTCTGGCACAACAGGCAAAGTGCGTATGTTAATGCGGCACGGTCGGTGAGCCTGAGATGAGCAGGAGAGAGGGGGGGATTGCATTTGGCCAAAGTGCGAAAACATGAAAGCTAGAAAGGAGAGAAGAAAAACGTCAAGTTTTGCCAAATGGGGAGAAAATAAAGAAGTTGTTACATAATGGAAAAACGTTTGTTGATGATGATCGTCGTCGGATTAAAGAACAAGGGAATTACAACCTTTATGAGCGTCTTTTCATTAAAACGAACCCTTTTTAAACTCTCTCTCTCTCTTATTCGTACATATAGAAATATATGAATGAATTGAGTTCACTTCTTTTGGCTGTTAAAGCAGAAACGAATTTTTCTGCTACGAAAAGTTCGAACGAACTTGAGAGAAGATAAAACATTTTCTCACCTCTTCCACCATTGATTTTTCAGCGGCAAAGACCAAAATAACAATAATAATTATTGTACTCGTTACAATATTGATACTAACAATAATAATAGTTCTGATAAATGAGAGAAAAAAAAACGTTTTGCTGGCTGTCAAGAGACCCAGCGGAGAGTGGAATATACCGGTAAAAAGAAAAGTCCGTACGAGTACCAGATCTCGAGTTTCCGCTTACATTTCCGCGTTCGTAACATATCGCGTCCATACAGCAAAGAATACCAGAAGTACCACTCGTACGTTATACTACACGAAATTGAATTCACTGGTCAGCACGATATTTTATTTTGTTTTGTTTTTTTTTTTTCGTTTACCTATATTTTCCATTCGTTCGTCTATTGTTTAATTATTTTTTTTCTTTTGAATGAAAACTGTCGACGAATATTATTGTCTTGTAAAAAATGTTCTGAAGCCTGCTCACCATTCGTGCTTTTCATCGTCGAGAACTTTTATACTGGAGTTTCCTATTTCTGAGCCAAGCATACTTTACGTTCGAGAGGGGATGATTCGAGAAGTCGAGTACCTCGAAAAGCTCGAGGATTTTATTGAAATTGATTCACTCAACAGAAAACATTAGTTTATAGAATAAAAAAGCTCTGAATTACTTACAAATCATTGATACAATTTTGTAAAACACTTTTCAAATGAGTTTCAAAACGTCGTCGGTATTCTCTTAATGTTTTATTATCAGAACTATTGCAGAAAAATGTGAATGAAATTTAAATTTCAGATCACGAAATACCGAATTATTATTCGAAAGAAAGCAAAAAAAAATTGTAATAAAACGCAATTATTAATGAATTTTTAAAAATATAGAGTCGTTCGAAAAAATGAACATAAAAGTAGAAACAATAGTCAATCGTACATTAATTATATTGAGCTGTGAGAACCGATGTTACTATTTTTGAAAGCCAATTTTTATTCACTTCTTTTTTCAATTAGTTCCAGATATTGCATTAATTTTCAAGAAAAATATTTCGACGTTTTAAAAATAAACGCACAGGAAGTCGTCTATTTTTTTTTTCTCCTTCATATAAGCATCTCCTTCGCCCACAATGTGAACTATTGGCCTGACGAAGGCATGTATATAACACATGCTGTGAAAAGCTGTTGCACGTGACCGGTCGAGAGGCGCTAATAAATTTTTCAATCGCACAAAGAGCTCTCGAGAAAGATTCGAGTGTTTGAAAGTGGAAAAGGTCAGGCTTCGATCAGACCTGTGGATTGGTGGTAAATAATTGAAAATCTGGGATGCATCGAATGCATCCCAGAATAATGGGGAAACTGCTGCAATTAAATTCTGTCCGGAGAGGATTTGTACGTGTAGGAAAATAGAGAAAAAAAAAGAAAAAAAAAAGATAAACGTTTCTTTCTTGCCGAGTTGGACGACCCTCAATTTTTTTTTTTTTTTTTTTGTTCCGATACAAATTTTGGTCGCTGTTTTATGAGCGGATTAAGGAATCCTCGTTTGAATAGCGGGATGCTCCGCAAAAGGACGATTCTCTGTAAATTTTCATTGCGTCAAGGAGAGGGAGGGAGGGAGAGAGAGAGAAAAAAAGAGAGGAGAAGAGAGACAGACGTGAATCGCAAAGGGTTCGAAGTGAGCACCCCTGGCAGGTGGCGGGGCGCGATCCTCGTAGCCATGGCAACCCTTGAGCTCTCTCGCAACCCCCAGGCAACACTCGAACAAATACAACCCCCGGATCTACGGGCTGTTTCGATCGATGCAAAATCGTAAAACTCATTTCGATACTCGCATCTCCCAGCATGCATGCCTCCCACTTTCCGATTATTGACTGCAAAAGCCCTTTCGCATTTTCGTTATGTATTATATGAGAGGTTCGACCGCACCAATGACACCCTGTTTAATTATTACTAATTATTGTACAGCGCTTCCAGATATACCATTTTAAATACAGATATAGAGAAAACCTTGAACTGCATTTCTTATGGCGAATTTAGGTACGATGCCCAGCTGTTGCTCTTGAAATTTAGCTATAGAAATTTATCGCTCCGTGTCGAACGAGAAATCCTGTATCCCTGTCGGTTTATATGAATTTTCAAGCTGGAGAAATTGAGGAGTAATAACTTTACATTTTCTTTTTCTTTTTCACACGTTGCTCCTATAACATCTACCCCATAATATTTACCCCAATTCGATATAAAAAGCTTCGAAATATTTTCAACATTTTTACTTCAATCCACGCTGCTTCGTTCAACCGCTATTTTCTCCTAACTTAAAAGGGATCTCGAATTGAAAGGTCTGGAATGAATTATGTCTTTTCACTCTGCAGGGATTCCCTGACTTTCGAGACTTTCAAAAGCTTTTCAAGAATCGTTCAGTTCGATTTGTGCTTTTGCGGAACAGATTCGCCATTAATTTAATCGTTTTCATAATCACAAAAACGTTTTTTGATAATTAGTAAACTTTTTTAAATGGATCAAACCATTTTTCTCATTTCAGCTCGTTCGCAAATGAATCGTTTTTGCGAAGCAAAGCCCTGCATAGCTCGATACATTTGTACGACGAAGAGTAACATCTTTTTTTTGCCAATATCCGAACAAAAATCAATTGTAAATGATTGTTTTTTAAATCCTCATTTCGAATCAAACCGAAATTGAAATTTGTGCATGAGAGGAAAAAGAAAAGAGAGCGTGAGCAGATTTGAATTAAAAAATCTAGTGACGAGAGCATGGAATTCCCCATGCGCATCAGTCTCTCAAGAAATATATATAAACTCCGAAGTAATTCCTAGACCATGGACGCCCAGGAGAATTCGCAGAGTGGAGAAAATGTATCGGAAATTTCTTTTCCTCGGGTCTCGTTGAGCGAGGGTGGAATGGATAGCGAAAGAGAAGTTTCGCGTTAGATCGTGAGTCTCTCCTGTTCTTGGCATTCTCTTTTTCTCAAGAATGTGTTACAGTCGAGAAAAGAGCGATATGGTGAGGAGGAAGTAAGAGGAGAGGGAGGGTAAAAGGGCAAAAAGTGCCCTACTCGAGAGTTCGTGGTGATGGAGGAGGCGGGAGTTGGGAGGGAAATTTTTATTCAAGGGCCGACCTAGCAGGCTCTTGAGAACGATCACCGACGCGGTGAACGTTGTATGGACTAAGGTGAAGACAAAATCGTATAGTTATATTCGTATACACATGAGCGTAGCTGTGTGAGTCGTGGAAGGGTTGAAACGAGCAAGTTTTGAGTGTGAGCGAGCGAGGGGGGATGAGCGAGAATGCCGACGAGTGCGGGGGGTGAGTGATTCGAGGATGAGGGAGAATGTAGTAGGATATAGACAGAGAGAAAGAGAGAAACTAAAGAGAATGAGAGAGAGAGAGAGAGAGGAAGGGAGAGGGGAAAGTGATGAGAAAGGCTACAGAGTTCGTGTGTTCGCTTGGCTTCGAGTTTGCCGGTGCGGAAAGGGTTGCGGAGAAGGAGCCATCTCACCACACGAGAGAGGGTAGTTTCGGTGTGTCTGTTTCGAGGAGGTACAACATCCCTTCGGGATGGATGTAGAGTGAAAGGGAGGGGGAGAGAGGCCAGAGAGAATGAAGAGTTGGGAGTGAGGATTGCATAATTCAAGTTCAAAATCAGCTTTCACATGGCCAGGCCAGGTACTTCGTTAGTGTTAATTGGAATCGGTCGATCGACTCCAGTGCTCTTCCTTCGTATATACGCGTCTGTATGTATCTATTTCGTAAATAGAAGTTGTAGCAACATTTGTATGAACAACAGAACTTGTTACGGTTTCGTGAACAATTATGATAATTCATGATAATAATGGCCAAATGATTCCTTTGTCGAGTAAGAGATAACAAACTACGATTCTATGCTATTTGATTCAGCTATGCAATTTGCAATATTTGCAATGCTAAATTTATCTCAAATATCCTTTTAACAAAAGCATTTGAGTATTGTTACAACTCCGGACACACTCGCCGTTAAAACACCAGCGCTGACTCCTTTTTATCTCTCGCCGAATCAATCTCGAAAGCATTCAGTTCACTTCTGTGTCTAATCTATCGGAAAATTACTAGGGGCAGTGTCGTGTTTTGCTTTTTGAACCGGCGCCCCCACAGATGGGGGCTTTTCGCTTTCGACCTTCACGCAGAATCATCCGTCTGTCGAGTCCTGTCGTACTTATGAACGATTTTATAACAATAATAATAATAAGAGTGCTATTGAAATATGTTGAATTTTATACCGACGATTGATTGCTGCCAAATCTCTTTCTATTCGAGGCTTTTGACCTGTCGAAATTGCAGAAGAAGAGACTTTTATCGTTCGTTTTTAAGGGAATCATCATTGTTGTTGTTTGCATATGAAAAATCGTCGTTATGCTAATTTAATTCTTACAATTTCCAGAACATTTTGTTTCATGACATTCAACCTCTCTTCCTGTTTAGATATGCGATTCGGCCTTATCAATTTTCATAAAGTGAACGAAATATGGAAACTTTGATGTTTCCCAATCGTCGTATGGCGATTTTTATCTTCTATAATTCGGAACATTTCGTGCTCCTCTATTACGACTATTATCGTTTCTGGGTCATGTCAGCAATAGTTTCATATAGATCCAAATATTCTAAACGTTACGTCATAGCTTAGCCCCCCGGAGCACACAGTTTTATGAGTTTTCTTGAGATAGTCTGAAGACATGGATGTGGCAATGGAATTACACTTATCCCGGTCCAATTCTCTATAAAAGTTCCAACGATATCAACTTATGAGACGGTAGAATCGTCATCTTGCGTGTGACATCATTTTTTTTTACGATGAAAACTTTTTCCTGTCATCCTTGCTCGATTATTCTCTGTGCTTTGATTTTTTTGCCTCCCCTTTTCATGATGTTTGAAAACGTAAAAAATTATGCAAATATCTAGTTCTTTTAATTCTAGAAAAAAAAAAGTGTTGTTTATAGCGAGAAGCCGAATATTCTGATATATTTTTCAATTTTTTTCATGTTTTCTGCAAACAAAACCGTTCGATTGAATAATATTGAAAGAAAAAATAAACTGTGAACTAAAGAATTCGTAGCCAAAGTTTGTTTTTAACAAAGAATTGAAAACAGTAGCGAGGCCAAATTGGATGATAAATTTTCATGAGTATCTCGATAGTATGATTTATTATTTATACCTTATTTATGGAGGATGCTCCGTTTGTAAAGGTTCAGAAATGATCCCATTCGCTACAACATGAATGGGGGGCAAAGAAGATTGAATAAAAATCAGGATTTAAGTTAGCAAACAAGTCTGTTCCTCGAAGCATCTCTCAAACGACTGCGCTTTGTATCCGGATTATTATTAATGGAGAAGAAGACGATATAGAAGAAGGTGGTGGAAGCTAACGATGAAAATCGAATGAGAGAGTAAGAACCGTCTGGATTATAGCTCAAGAGTCAGAGGAAAATCAGGTGCAACTTTACCTAACCCGAGAATTTTCCCCCAGGGAAGAATTTGTTTCAAAGGACGCCGGAAATTCGTGCTCGGGCCATCATCGAAGCTCTCGTCTCAGCACTCTTCTCGCCCTGTAATCATCTTTCTCATATACTTTTGTGCACTATCTCCACTTTTGTTTTACACTCTCTCCAATTTCTCAACTCAATAATTGAGAACTGATGAACTCTTAGTGTACACCGATCTCGTACAGAAACTTCCACTCGAAAAAGAGACTAATTTTGAACAAAAAAATGTTCATTCATTATTTCAAAATTGATGTCTTCGAATGACTGAATTTTTTGTAAATCAGGATTTATCTCCAATGCCGAAATAATAGTTTACCTGCATGTGCAATTTCTGAAATAAATTAATCGTTTCGAAGAGTGAAAGAACTTGGTAAGAACAAAGAAGACATTTCGAAGTAGGTTGACAGGAGTCAAATGTAAATTAATTCAGGGGTTACGAGCTCATTTTTCGTAGAGAAATAAAAGAGGGAAACTGGCAAATGTCGGTCAAGTGTTTGGCTTTAGAGAGAAACGAGTGTCGTACGTGAGAGAGATTCTCAAAAGACGCATGTGTGGGGCACGTGTTGGGAGGGGGAGAAAAAAAAACATGTCGAAATAATCATAATGTAAAAAAATTACGAATGGGCAAGAGCGAGGTTGAAGAAGAGGACCTAAAAAAACAAACAATTCTTGGAGTTCCTCTATTCCATCTACTAAAAGACCAAGAGCTTTTAACTTGTTTTTTTTACCTCTCATGTTTTTCAACTTTTACGCACAGTCTTCTTCGGCTTCGTGACAAGGTCGAGGCACTTTGTGGTGTTCACGCTTCTGTCGTTCTCGAAAGCTTCGTCAGTTTGCTTGTCAGAGCTATTCCCATCCGTGCTGTCACTGCACTCTTTTATTATTTTATTATTCTCGTCGAGACAAGATCCGACGCAGTCGAGCTTTCGCGAAAGAGAAATAGACAAAATGCGATAGACAAAGAGCAGTTAACCGAATTAGAAACGCACTGGAAATTTCTGCCAGGAATATTCAGGGTCGATCGTTCCGAGTGAAAAGCTGTTGATAAACTTTCCGCATATACATATGTCGCGATCATTTAAATGGCAAGCACGCATTTTCGTATAAACAACACGAAAATGTTGTTTATATCTATTTTGTATAATCCCTTAACTGCTTTTTTCGAAAAAGATTTACGCAGGTAAGTTGATATTTATAATTATACGCGATTTTCTCGAAACAACGTTTTCGAAAGCCGGTGCATACTCTGTAACTCAAAATCTACTGCATCGATCGTTCTAAAATTTAGTACACTATTTTGATAGACAATTGGCAAGGTAACAACGTCAGGATTTTTTTTTTTTAATCATTATTATTTATTTTACAATAACAAATGACCAATTTTTACTCGAAAATCGGTATTTTTACTTCCGAGTGTTACCAAACTTAAAAAAATTGATAAAAAATTCACCGTTGCTACCTAGAGAAACTAATTAACTAATGAAAAAACTTTGGTTTTTTTATTTCAGATAATCCAGTATTTAGTTATGCGGTACACCGCAAAACAACTTTTTTCGAAGCGCCTGCGAAGATTTACTGCCATTGCCTTAATTCTTTAGATTTTTTAATGAAAATCCTTCACAATATTCTTCAAATGTTACGTTATCATCTACCAATTATTCAAAAAAACTTGCATTAACCATATTTTCTAAAATAATTGCCTTTTCACCTCCAGACCTTATTCCCCCTTAATATTTTGGGTTCATCGATCAATTCAATTTATCTGCAGATTGCCACACGAATACGATTTCCAACAATAAGCGAACCAAATTTCAATGAATTCTATAAAAAATCTTCCACGAATTTTTCATTCCGTAGTAGAAACTGAAAATTGCAATTTTTTTCTTTTCTTCACACATAGAATAAATGAACTATAGAGGTCAATGCAATTTCATTTCGTGCATTGCGAATTTCGTTACGAGAGCTTCCTGCCTTTGGAGAGATAATTTTTTTTTCGATATCGATTTTATTTGCCCTGCGGATGAATATATATCGGCTGAAGCGATGACGCAGGAACGATGATATCGCCCTTAGGAATCACACGGTGGTCCATTTCCGGGGACTCTACTGTTATCCAGATAAATATACATGGTATATGTATGAATGCACGAACGGAGAGTCGTTATAACAAGGTTATCTCGATTTCATTGGCTTTTATGGTCAACATAAAATGATCAGAATTCACAGGAAAGAGAACTCGATACTCGAATATACTTTTTGACTGTTTTTGTGCCTGTCAATTTTCAACGTGTGTTCCATGTGACATGTGCTCTCTGCCCACACCAATTTTACTCCAGATATTCACGGCGAAGGTTTTTAAATGTACCAATAATTTGCCCTTTCACCTGTAGGCAGAATTCAATTAACACGAGAACAAAACTAATTCCTTGATTCGATTTCGATCGTAGTTTTCCCCAAATTGAATTTTGCATCAAATTTTCTCTAAATTATATATTTTTCAAGAAAAGTAAATCTTCGAATTCTCGTCAAATCAAAATTCATCATCGAATTTCTCGTGCTGATTTTTCGGTACGTAAAAATTAGAATTTTTCATGAATCATCTGTGTTGATAATGGTGATGTTATTTTTGCATGTTTTTATGTCAAAAATGATGATGACGTTTTCATTAAAAGTGAGTTGAACAATGTGATGGAATGGCGCCAACGAAACATTGATAATCAACGTAAATATAATTTTTTAAATCGGTTTATGATTCATACAGGCTGGTCTCACTAATTATTAATCCGTCGTTGTTGATTGAAAACCGATTCCGCTCCTGTCGACATTTCCGTTGACGACTCGTTTTCAAAAATATTATACACGCTTATTCGATTTATATATTGACGTATGTTGAATCGCGTGTTTCACAGCTGCAATGCAGCGATATTTTATATCAGATTACATTGCGTGGGTGGAGAAACAATTGCTGCAGGAGCGCTCTCGATGAATAGAGCGTTTGGTCATGTGAACCCTGCTGTCGAGGGATGGTTCGCATGCGACATTGTCATTTTTTCAAGTCAATAATTCGTCCTCATTTCTCAAGAACGTTTGTTTTTCAAAATACCACCAAACTGATCCAGGACAAAGTAAAAAAAGAAATAAAAAAGTAGCGAATTACATAAACTCTGATTTGCCAAAATGTACCAGAAATAAAGACACTTTTTCTGGAGTTTTCCTCGACAATTTCGACAGTAAAAAAATAACTGTCTCCATAATTACCGAGCACAATGGATGACTTCATTCGTTTATTCTATTTTTCTCAAAGTCCAATATAAAAATAAGATCCTGAAAAAAAAACGTTCGGTTACTCCGGTTGCACGGTCATAAACGAACAATTGAAAAAATTTATATTTTTCACACACTCGAAGAACAGGTCCGACATAATGGGACGTGGAAATAAAAAATCAGGAAAAGAACTAGAACACTTTTGGTTGTATTTATGAGCAGGAACTCCCTCGATCATGCTCGATCGTTTATCAAATCTTTCTCGGTCGTTCCAGTTCTCGTATTCTCGTCATAGAATGTTCTCGCGGTCTGCATGTAAGCTGCTACGTTTCGACGTTCGTGAAAACGTCGATTTATCATTCGGTAAAGGATCTCGCGTCTTCTCAGTGAACAGAGCTTTTGTCGGGGTGTGTCTCGGAGCCCGGAGGCTCGGAAGGAAAACGAGCGAGGAAGGAGATTTTTCTCTATGGAGAGACCGGAGGGCTGTGGGTTTCTCCACTTTCCTCTAGCTTCCGGTGCCTCGGGCTGTACGAGGGTTAAATATAATATTTATTGCCACATTTTGGAGCTCTTCCCTCTCGCTTTCTCTCTTTCTCACTTTACGGTTTTTCCTCTCTTTTTTTTTTTGATTGCCAGGCGAAAAGGAACTTCGAAAGTTTGAAGGATTGCAAAGCACAGGCTAACAAGATGAAAATCTGTGCCATTACCTACTCAATCACGAGAAAATTGATCAATAAAAAGTTTACACCATTACTCAGTCATTGTGTATTCATTTTAACTCGCATCAAAAACGATTCGTATTTTTTCGAATTATTTATCTTTTCATCAACTCTGTAATGGCATTATTTACGGTGCTTCCCCGAGGAAATCTTATATTTATAGCAGTGTCCGAAACGTACTTTATCATTGCAGCCTTCGGCTCATTTTTTTTTCTTCTTTTCTTCTTTTTGCTTTGAAACAAGAGGCATTTTCGCTTCTGTGCTCACGCGAAACATCATCATTCCTATATTTCTCTTCATCTTTGGGAACAGGAAAAAAGTGGCTAGCAGTTTGAGCAAATGATGAGAAAAGTATAACTGAGGCATCACAACAGAGCTGTTTTGTGTTAAGAATTTTCGGAAATTTCGATAAAAATGTGTTTATTTTTCCACGATTTTGATCGTCAGTTCCCTCAAATCGTATCACGAAAGTGCCGTGAAACTTCCAGCGCTGAATTCCATTCGAGCAGGAACTCGAAATAAATAAAAATTGAAATCAAACCCTAAGCACTGTAAAATCTGTTTTTCTCATATATTTGCGGGCTAAAAATAAAGCATGCGCGTTAGAAATGACTGAAAAATGACGCACGTGTTAGGCACATGTGTAGAAACGTCGCCAAAAAAATGTGTTTCCAATTAAATTTCGTATCATAAGTCAGTTATTAATTCTGCGAAGATGACTCATGACTGCAATGTATGAAAAAAAAAAAAACAATTTGTACTGTTTAAATTTTTACTGAATAATTCGGACAGCGTGAAAAAGTCAGTCAAACGTAAACAGCAATGAAAAATTCACTTTTCAAATATTAATAGTGTTAATGACGTCTGACGAATACGAGAAGCTCTTGAACAAGATAAAACGAATATTTCGAGTCGTTGCAATGTGGGACAAGCTCGATCCAAATATAACCGCAGTGCAAAACTGAAAGCTTGTTAAAGAGGGAATGAAGGCGATTGATGTCTGATTCAGAAGCCGAGAGACTCGAGAGCTAAATAACGAAAGAATGTTTGTTTCTTCTGTAGCAGAGTCATAGTTTCATAAAGCTGTGCTTTTTCGTTCTTCCTAACGAGAGATGAATCATCCTCGTAATAGTCTTCTCGTCTCAAGCACGCCCATACATTCGCTTTCCGCTTCGTTTCTAAAGTTTGCCGACCTTTTTTGTTCCCCCTCCCACTTTTTGATTCTTCCAAAACGAACGCGGCGAAGAAGTTCTAAAATTGCACGAATTGGCCGTCTCTCGGGGCTGTTAACCCTATACAAATTGAGAAAAGAAGCAAACAAAAATGCCGCCAAAAACTAAAGGGACGAAAAGAAAAATCAAATAAACACCGAGTCCTCGGGCAGGAGTCATATTGGAGTGGGGCCAAAGAAGAAACGACGTGACGAACCAAGAGAGCACGTAATTCTTACTTTTATACCTTCTTTCATTCGTTTTTCGTCTCAGTGTGAACTAACCCGACAAAAAATTTCAAATAAAAAAAAAAAACTAAAAAAAAAAACAAATGTACATAATACACAATCTATCTACGTATATACGAAGAGCCACGTCGGAGAATCTTTCCAGCATAGAAAACGAGAATTTTCGTTGGAGAATAAGTTGCGAAAGAATTGCCCGGAACGATGCTCACGTGCTCAGCAGGTCCAGTGGCGCTTGGCTACGATCCAAAAGTTGCAGAATACTCAACATATAGTATTTTCGATCTTATTATATCTATGGATGTCGATGCATATAGAAGAAGAAAAAAATACATATGTGAAAATTCTGTATGTATGAGCAGATAGGAACTGTGCCTATAACAGGCCAGACGAAAAAGCAGTACAATTTATTCGTCGAATCGAATAAAGCAATTTCGTCTGTACAATTCTTTCGTTCCTGGCTCGTGAGCGTCAATGGAACGCGAATCGGGCATGCACCGAGCGGAATGCACGTGGATATCGGATGCATTGAGAAGCTCTAATGCAGACTGTGTGTCTGCTAGAAGGATCATGAGATAAAAAGTATGAAAAAGGTGTACCTGAAAAGCGGGACAAAATGGAGAGAGATGAAAAAATTGAAGGGAAAAAGAAGCTGGAAAAAGAAGAAGAAGAAGAATGAAGAGAAAGAGAGTGACGAAGAAAAAAGGAGCAGAAGTGAGTGGGCAGAGGAAATACTTGTCGCATGAAATAAAAAATGAGAAAAGGAATAGAAGGAAAGATGAAAATGTAGACACCGATGAATATAAAAGGGAAGAGCGAGTATATAGAAGAGCGAAGCACAAAGACAGCAGGAAGAAGGAAAAAGAGCTAGTTAAAGAAGGGAAAAAAAAACAAAGTAGAAAAAGAGCTAACAAAGAAACCGAGACCAGGTAGACAGTGCGGAGAAATGACGTTGATCAACGACACACATAAATAGAAATCGAGCAAGAGACCAAAAAAAAAAACTAGAAACAACGATGGAAGAAAAATACTAGAAGGAAAATAAACAGAACAAAAAACCATGAGGAAGGAGAGTGCAAAAGAAATCGATAAAAACTAAAGAAACACACGAAATAGAAAGGAAACCAGAATAAAAAAAGAAAAAAAAAGAAAATACAGGAAAAGAGACAAATGACCAGAATGAAAGAAAATAAGAATCAAATAGAGAGAGAGAGAGAGAGAGAAGAAATGAGAAAAAGAGAAATCAGTGAAAAAGTTAGGGAATGAGAGAAGAAAACACACGGGTGTACACCTGCAGACATGTATGGGCACCGCATTCGAGCCACCGTATTTTCTTTTCATTCACGAATGAGCAACGAGTCGATGTCACTCCCGGTTATGTGGACATGTCCTGATGCTTTTTCTCTTCCAACAATAATGGCGTTTGCGATCGGCTACCTGTATTACTCCCACATGTTTTTTCCCTGCGGACTCACGTATACGAGCCTTGTCATCACTCGTTTACTCGCATTGAGATGCATCATCCCATGCACATCTGCCTCCAACCATAACAGAGTTTGCGAAGAGTTTCGCTAGACGAGTTCGCGAGAGTGATGTTTTATTTCATGTCGTTTCATTCCCATTAGCGTCGAACGTTCAACAAAAAATTTCTTCACTACTCTGCCCTTTTTTCAGCTTCGTTCACCCCCGAGAGAAAAGAAAATGGCAATTTTTATGGTTACTTTGCATATTTTTTCGATCCAAACAGACTTTTTTTCTGTCCCATCAATCCTGTTCGTACTCTCCTGAGTCCTGAGCCTCAGAGTTCAGAACCATCAATGCGATTTTGAAGCCATTTGTCATTCTGAAGATTCCAATGAAAAAATGAATCAAATAATAAGTGATTCTTGTTGTTTTGACCATTCGCATAATCAATCGTAGTTTATAAACACATCTCAGCTCAATCCCTCTGTTATTATTACCGTTATTCTAGTGCTCACCCATCCATTTGTCTTCTGGATTATTCGGGAAGATATGCGGTGTCTTTTTTTTTTCGCAACGAAGGGTGATTTCGCTTTCGGTGCCACGCTTACATGCGTGAGAATATTAATTACACCGCGATAGATGTCATCAATAAGGATTAGAGGTCGCGTTGTTAATGGTTCAACTATCCAGGGATCAAGTGACATTTGTGATCCCAAGATTGATGTCGCTGCCTCGAGACTGGGAAAACAAGAATGAGCCAACCTCTAATGTCCAGACGAAAAAAAAAATGATATAAAATCAAAAAGTTGACTCCGAAGCGTTGCTAACTAGATTGGATAAAATTGTTAAAACTCTGATTAAATCATTTCCTAATATTTCTTTCAGATTTTTATCGATAATCAATTTTCTTTGCTCGACAGAAAAAAGTTTCGATTGAGAAACAAAATGAAATGCAGTAAAAGATCGAATTCGATGGCGTCAGATAAAGCGACTTCATTTTTTGCAACGTTGCAGCTCACATCCAACGTTTTTTCGTACAAACTTTTTCTTTCTCATTTTATTAACACCGAATGCCAAAGACTGCTAACAAAATGGAGAAAATTTTGCGAGTTATCGAAACGAATAACTTTATTTAAAAATAAATTTATTTTAAAATATTTTAATAACTTTATGGAAAAATATTTTATAACTTTATTCGAAAAATAAAGTTATTTTCGCTGCATTCCAATGCTCCAGGAATTCCCGGCATTATTTTTCGTAATTTTCAAAATGAAGAAAAAATGATGTATCGAAAGATTATATTCAACGCGACGGGCAAAAAGGAAATGACAAAACGGTCAATGACCACGTTTTTCCATGCACGAATAAACGAACTTTCGAAAATTGTCAAGAAATTATTGCACCAATGAAAAAAAAAAAAAAAAAAAAAACATCCAGAAATGAAATAACAAATTCTCACGTTTTAATAATTTCACGAGGCTACACTGTACCTATTTATATATAAAATATACCGGATTACATAGTGATATACGACGAGAAAAATATTCTATCGTAAAGTAATTGGCGCTATCGAAGTTATTAAACTAATTGCTATCGTTCGAGAGACTCTGGCGTTCGAGCCCCGGGATAAAAACCTTCATTATGCGGAGCTGTGCCAAGATCGATCAGCTTTCTTTTCTCTCTCTGTCTGGCGCATTGAATTCTTTCATTAATCGGAGATGATTATTATATTGACGCTTTAGCCATGAGCACTTCGAAAAACCGTCTTATGTAGACCATCCACGCGTATATATATATAGGTTTATGAATTTTAATGGATATAATTACATAATAGCGACACTGTATATAGAATATCTATACATGTATATAGAGATTGTGGGGATTTCAGCATTGCTCGTAACGGGCTTAACTTTGGGCACTTAAGGCGACATAAAAAGCCGAGAGGATGAAGCTCGGGTGTGATGAAAGTTGCGAAAACTTTGAATCGCCTTTATCCCGCCGTTATATATATGCATGTACATAAATGCTTGAATATATAAATATATATATATTCATCGTGAATATTTTATGTACACTGTTACAATATCGATGCTTCGATTAGTGTTATAAATCGTGTCAATATTCTTTCCTTCGTGCTTGAAAATAGTGGTTCTTCCCAATAAATCTTTGATATCGTTGTATATATTTCGAACAAATGTTCGAACGAGAAATTTGAAAAATCGATAGTTTAAATTTCGTACAGAAAATCAAGAGATTTAGCGGAAAAATTTTATTGTAAAATTTTGATATTTCAATGAAAATAGATTCTCTTTCCGGATGAGAAAAGAGATAAATAAAATTGAAAAAGCTCACAGTCCATCGACTATTTATAATTCACTGGAATACGTTAAGTCGTTTAGCAATATTTATCAGACGAGATTGACGTCCAGACGCATTCACGAGCACCTCGAATGAAATTTCACGCTAAAACGAAGACGAAAAAATAAAAGACGGGAGCTCGAGGATAGTGCCTCGAGAAAAGCTTTGTAGAAATAAAAAAAAAGAGAGAAAGACACTAGAGCTTTGCAGTCTGAAGAGGCAGAAATGTCCGAGGGTGGTTACATGTCTCTCGACGCTTCCCTCGTCGAAATAAAAGACAGGAAAGTATATAATCCCTTGTACGAGAGAAACGCAGGGCTCTCAGTAAGGACCATATATCTTATCTCTTGAGAAAGTATTTTCTGTTCCTCTATTTCTTCGTATATGTGACATAACCCAAAAAAAAGTTTTTTTTTCGATGAAAATCCAAACTGAAGAATTTATCGAATTCGTGCTGTTCTCTATTCATTCGAATGTTTGTTCCGTTATTTCATTTCAGCCTAACATCATCAGCACTCAACATAAAACTCAGCATAAACTCTGAGTGCGTTTATGTGGGAGTTTCAGTTGTCTTCTTCGATGATTATTGTTTGTTCACTCGTATAAAATCTCTTATTTTCAATTTTTATTCCAAACATTTTGTTCGGAACAACTTCGAATCAGCGAATTCAAAAAAAAAATAATAATCGATTGTTTCAAAACCTCGAAATATTCGTAAAATGATGTTTGATCTAAAACACAAATTCAAAAACAAAAACTGACACAATTACATTGAAAATAAATGCTTGAGAACAACGTTATCGACGTTTCTTTCTGGGCAACTTTATTTAAGGCTTCTCTAAACATTATTGATTTCGTTTAGAGCTTTTCAGATTACGAGGCGATGGCCCAAAGTGCAATCTCATCTCTTTCAATCATTAAAAACAGAAGAAACGCCACTTTGGTTACATTTCAAATGGTTTAATCGATTTGAGGGAAAATAACTAACGCAACGATTAACCAGAAGTGAATGAATTTCAAAAATTCGCAACCCTCATTTATCACGCGGATAACGTTACTGCTCGTGTAATACGTTTGTCGATGGGATACAAATAATATGATCAATTGAAAAATGACAGGTTGTATCGAATTACCGAGGGTGTATGCTGCACCCTTAATTTATCGACTTTTGCCAAGCCCAGAGAAACTCAGCCCCTCTCAATTGGCTATACATGTATACGTATGCATAGTCGAGAAGTGGAATGCTCGTATTTCAGGTAGGCCATGTGCGTGTCTGGATTATTTAACTCTGAATGATTTCTAACACACGTATGAGGACGGAGACATTTTAACCGGCAGTCGATTGGGTTCTCATCATTTCTCACTTTTCATTTTTCTTCATGTTCTTCTATTCACACAAGAATAAATTATCGACTCGATTCGTATTCGATCCATCATTTTATAGCAGAAATAATTGAATCAAACGATCGAATGAAAATTCACAAATCAACACTTTTCGGGGTGTAAAATTGTTGAGTGCCTCGATTAAAATAGTTTTAAAAAAAGTCCTTCCGATTAAAATCGTCGTAAAATTTGAGAAAAAAAAATTGTCTGAGAAAAACTTTTATTGAATTACAAATAAATAAAAAAGCCTGGGCAATTTTTGTTGTTTTGTAAAATGCAGAGAAAGAGAGAGAGAGAGAGAGAAGAAAGAGGAAACTGCGAATGTCAAACAACTGTCAAGTTCTGGTCTCAAACCCCTGCACCACTTGAATTAACAAAAGTTATGAATGTATATGTATGTTTTAAAATTACGAGTATAGAAATTGGATTTTCTGAAAGATATCGTATAACGCGGTTGGTACATGAGGGAGATTGAAATTATTTTGAAATAATAGCAACACTACGTGACGTTAAAGCTCGGCGAGTTCCACCCTCTCCTCTTTCCAGCGTCCTCGCAACCCTCCGGAGTTGCTGGCGACTAATTTATTATTGTTAGCCGCGCGATAGGCCAGATACGTACGAGGAAGGGTGCCGATACGTTGTCTGTGGAAACCTTCAAGGGCTTTTCAAACAAGAGTCTCTTGAGTATTAAAATTTCACACGTACGTACACCTGTAAATACATAACTCTCGATCTCCCATTCTTCTCTAATGAGTTTCATTTTTATCAAAATACGAATAAAAAATTATGAGAACTAGAAACAAAATTCACAAAAACACGAATCCACTGCCAACTGTTTTGCAGTTCTACAGTTGACAAAATTTCGATAAAATCTGTTAAAAATGTGAATCGATGAATCACACTGTGCGAAAATCATGATCGAAAATAATAAAAAAATGATTTTTCACAAGTCTGTAAAACAAGACTAGAAGTTTTGCATTCTATAATCCCGACCTCCGGCAAGCCTAAAGCTTTGCATACGGGCACGTAATATACGAGCTTTTCCAAAGGCTTTGAACGTGACCACGATCCCCACAGAGAATGTGTCAAAACTTAGGAAAATGATGGTGTTTGTTGTTAAGAGGCTCTATAAACTTAATATACCTCATGTGTTACGAAGGAGATACGATTTTCGATCATGCGTGCAAACACGATCATGGATCCCATGAATATCGAGAGACATTGAAGTCATTGGCTGATTTGTTATTTTTTTAAAAACTGATGATTTTTTAAAATTATTTTTTCATTAAACCCATTTATTTTATGTATGCCAATAGTCGATATTTTGATTAAGTACGTTGTGTACACACGTATCGATAAAACTAGTGATAGCTCGCTCCAACAGCCTTCGAGCCGATACACCCTCTCTTGGCAACAGCTTAGCCCCGCGACGGCACAACCCTTTTTCTACATTTTGTCGTAAACACCGCGACACGTTTGAGTCTCGAGCGCGAATATCTTTGCGTGATTGGCTTGAGCCTCGATTTTCTTTATTTTTAAATTTACTGTTTTTTTTTTGTTCTTCGCAATCGTGGCCTTTTTCTCTCATTCTCCGGAATTTTTTAGTCGCATGCACATTTTTTTCGTACTCCGGTTGAAGAAACGCGATGTATTTATTCGCGCGATATTAAGCGGAATAATCTATGGAACGAGGGAATGAGGAAAAGAGAGAACGTGAGAGAGGAAGGAGAAAAGAGGAAAAGACAGAGACAGAAAAAAGAGTCGGAAAAAGCATTCTTAACCGGAGCCCTCTTAATACCTAATATGTGAGCTGGTGGAAGCGAACGAGGGGTCGTCGGCCTTTCGACTCCCGTTTTTCTGCGAGAGCTCAGAGTGCAAGCAAGAGGGCGTGTAAACGCCTGTGTTGCCATTAAATACGCGGATAACAGCAAACATTTTTTCTCCAACTATCGATTTTATTCATTTTCTCATACCAGTTTCAAAAGTTTCCAATTAATGTTATTCGATTTCGATCAATGACGATCTATTTTCATCGATTCTCCAAGTTGATATCTTTCTTCATCAATTTTCAGGCTTCAATTTCATTCGAATCAATTTCAACGATAAGGTAAAAGCCCAAAATCTACAGATACATACATTCGAAATGAGTTTTCAACCAAACAGCCGGTCACTAATCGAATATGCCTCGAAATCCATTCCATCAAACTGTCGTTCAAAAATTGATTGCCTTTCAATTCATCTAATTGGATAGCTACACTTATGAATAGATCGAATTCAATCGAGTACCGTCGTCCTTAATATTTAAAGGCTAATTCGACCGAAAATCGATTCTCTCTTTTATTAATAGTTGTCATCGTAAAAAAACACAGAAAATAATGATTAGGTTCGAACTATTGATTCGCACAAAAACGTAATTGCTTGATTGACTCGTAAAATATAATTACCTGGGAGTGTCTATCTCGAAACGTATACGCTGGTTCGATTGGTACGAGCCTCTTACAGGTTTGTGAATGTGAACGTACACAGAGCCCTGTTTGTCCCAATTTCATGGGTACGTGTGCATCAAAGGGGGTGTTCCCGGTACTTCTATGAGGCTTTTTGCGGCGTTATACGGGGTGGATAATCGAGGAAGATGAAGGGAGACAAAAAGTGAAGAGAGAAATAGCTGCGACCGAAAAACCGTACACCATAGACACGGCTGCTCGTCTACCCTCTTCCAGTGTCACAGTTCCGAACAAGGAAAATGATCAAATGAGAGACCTTCCAATGTTGTGTATAAAGGGTGTGCTCAAAGTAAGTCAGAAAAAAAAACGGATTTTTCTGGCCTCAGAAGCAGTGACAGATACCGATCCCTCGCAGTAATTTCCTTACCTCGATGTATTTTTTACGCCAAAACTTCGAACGATTTCCCTTCTAAAAATACCGTAAGATAATCAGTAAAAAAGTGAAAAAAAAAAACTAAAAACAAAAAAGTAAATAACGAATGAATTTCAGAAAAATGAGTCGCAGCATCGTAAAGAGATCGATCAGAAATCTGAACAGTTTGATATGAATAATTTGCTGAAATCTTCAGACAACGATCGAGATAAACGTAACGAGATGCAAGAAAAAAATGTTAACAGCCCAATGAGTTGAGGCCAAAAGGATTAAGACTTTCTGCTCGTCGTTTAGCTGTCTCGAGAGGATATGGAAATGGAAGGGTTGTACGGATATGCGGGGTTGGCGAGGAAGATTGTCCGTGCAACGTTTCCTATGCGGAAGACGACTGCGGGCCTATAACTCGTCCTGATCTCTCTCTCTCTCTCTCTCTCTCACACACATTCCTTCTCTATGATATGACGACACGCTGGTACCCTTCTAGTTCCGGTAGAGAGCAACGACAACGACAAAAACGACGAGAAGAGCGACCCTCGCCCTTCCAGTTTACCAAAACTCACCCTCGCTCGTGTCCTCTCACGATTAAACTCCTCTGTTCGTGTCCTATATACTACATAACGTTACACAGCAACCTGTAAATCAAGTTCCGATAAACAAAAGGGCGTAAACATCGAAATTCGACTGTAGAGATTCCGCCCTTCCGGTTGTTGCCGCTCGATATTATGTCCTACGAGCCACCCTCGCCCAGTCCTGCGAATGCCTTCCTTCCAACCCTTCCTGCATCAGCAGTCATGCTCCGCAACAATTCTCTCTACTACTATAAAACTCGAAAAATAATTCTTCGACGTTGACATTGCATTGTAAACTATAATTACGAATCATCCCTCTATTCTTATTCACGTCTCGTCGATATTCGACCAATTAAATCGATAAAAACTATTGAAAACTTCAAAAATGTACCCTTCCAGCTTGTTACTTCGTTAACAATGTTTTTTTTACATTAAAATATTATCGGAGCTGAGGTTATTCATGAATACTCGTTAAACGAAGCTCCACAGTAATTGCGTTTGATTCGATTTATTCGTGAATATGACATAATTATATTTCAAATGAAAAAATTGAAATAAAAGATTTCTACGAAGCTGTAATATTAATCCGGAAGAAAAAGTCATATTGGTGAAGATAATGAAAACCCTTTTTTTCAATATGGATGAATAAATGAAAAAGTTATTGTCGATAAAACGATCTCTCACGACAGTTCAAACGCGAGTATTTACTTTTTCAATAAAGTATCATAAAAATCTTATCGCGTGATTTTTTATCCCCATCTTCCAATATCCGGTATTCACGGAGGGGGATATGCTACCCCTGAAATAAGGGGATTCCGTCTTCGTCCGGAAAATACAAGGAGAATCTTCAGGCCCTTTTTATTCTACTTTTGCCCAACGATTTATTTATTTTCTTTGCCCCGAAGAGAAAAGCTCTCAGCTGGACAAAAGCTCCGAGAAAAGATATATATTGTATAGAGATTGATAGTCGGTGCAAGAAGATCGACGTCATTAGCGAGAATCATTAGCTCTGACTCGCGCGTCTGTGTACTTAGGATTTCGAGAAACTTCGAGCACAGATTTTCGTCTCGCATCTTTCAATTTTTCGCTATTCATTCTTGTATATTTATTCTTCGAATTGGTTGAATGAAAATTGTGCAATAAATACAAACGAAAGTTTATTGAATTTTTTCGAATTAACAATAAATATAATCCAGCAGTATTCGATCAATATAAGAATGAAAAAAATCTTTTGCAGAAACTAATGTTCCCTCGAAGGTGGAATATCTCATACAAATACAGATACAGATATGTTTCATAGCTTCGAATTACAAGCACCGAAGCCCTTTCATAAATTCGTATTGTGTTTCGGCTAGACGAGAACGCGAGAGAGGTAGGAATAAGAAGAGATCGAAAAAGTCGAGAGAATTGTTCATGCAGGAGCTAAATTAAACACTGAACATTTTTTTTTTCATTTCTCATAATGTATAAAAGAAGGGGCTTGAAATGAAATGCGTATTTCCGCTTCCACGTTCAATAACGGTGAATGGATTACATTGAAATGTCAAATAATTTCGGTTCTGCCGGAATACGAAAGGGTTGAAATGAACGCAAATTTTTTTTTAACTTTCAAAATAGATGACAGAACCAAATGAACGATGAGCGAACGAAATTGGAAAAATATCTCGATTCTTTTTTATAAACTCGTTATAAGTTTTCGATCACAGACTAATGCTGCTTGTGTATTCTCATGATTAATGCTCGAATATTGATTTTTCTCAAGTGTTTTTCTGGATTTTGTGTAAACATAATTTGAAACGGGATTCGGAGAGTCCACGAAAATATTGATCTTGAGCAATCGCTTGATCCCCACGTGTCTTTATTTCACGAGATTTTTTTCTTCACTCCTCCATAGTGACAGTTGAGTTGAAGGTTATGAGCAATGAATTCAATGATTTGGATTAATTTTGCAAAGAAAAAGAAGTAAAAATTTAATAAAAAAAAAAAGGAGAACGCGATTCGTTGATAAAGTTATTTGGAGTAAAAATTTCGTAACTGACCTTCTCCAGCGAACGTCATCCTCCATCGGAGTTTCCGGGGGTAAAACAAAATGTATCTCTAAATCTTGGATCCTCCCTCGTGAGCAAGGAAAACTGACACTCACAGAAAACTTAAAAACGTCACTTGCTGAATAAAATATTTTTGACAGTCACGAATGAAAAGACAGTTGAACAAACGGTTGTGAACTTATTGATACGTTGTTTAGGGATAAAAGAAAAAAAAAATAATTGCGAGCTTTCGAGCAGCTTGTTGACTAAATAAAAATTACAAACGATCAATCACACACTCGCAACTCGCGATTAAATCGCGACAAAAAGACTCGCACACGACGATAGCTCGTACGAGACTGGTGACTGGAGTACTACGAGCGATAGTGAGAGCGCAGAGGCGCCATCGTTGGGAGGGGGGAGAAACTTGGCCGGTTTAACAGCGTGCGTTGCGCGTTGCGATAGCGCGCAGCGAACATCGCGATGCGCTCTTTCTCTCTCTTTCTCTCTCTCTCTCCGTTTTTCTCTTTCTCAAAAGCAAATGGGATGCAAGTCTCTCTCTGATGCAACCCTTCAACCTGTTATCAGTGTGGGAGAAAACGGAAGCCTCAGGGAAAAGAGAGAGGAGAGTGAGAAAGAGATTGAATGAGAGAAATAGTCGCGAGCTCGTTCGCTTCCTGGTGAACGAGTGAAAGGGCTGCGATAGAATAGCTAAGGGATAATAAACAAAGAATGTGCAGGGGATGAAGATTAGAATAATGCTGAAAAATATTCTTGCATTCGTTACATACCGTTGTGCAACGACAACTCGACATTTTCTTTTTATGCAAGTGATATAACGCACGTGCTCATATAATTATTCAGTTTTCAAATAAATGTGCGATTCAATTAATTAAATATCATTTATTCGTTTAAAAAGTCATTTAGCTTAACTCGTATGAAAATGGAAAAAGAATCGATGTTGATCGTGAGCTCATTTTTAACACGAATTTTGATCAAATGAAATGTTTTTGTGACAAAATAATTATTGATAAAATGGTGAAAAATAAGTTTTTTAAATGAGAATATTCGGTTAAATTTTTTTGCACAAGCGAATGGCAAAATTTGCTGAGTTTTCGATAGAAAAAAACCAACAGAAATTCACAATCATTAAAAATACAGTCTCCCGGATCGACGGGGTTGAAGCGATGAGATGGGCTCGTAAAATCATATGAGCAAGTTATACGAGGGAGGAATATGAAACTGAAAAATAAACGTATTTTTTTAGAATGACTCATCCTGTACATAAAGCCATAAATATTATGTACATTGGTGCATTCATAGCCGGAATACAATGTTTATTCGCTTGCGCTACTTTACATTTATTTTCCAGTTCATCGGATTTTCTCATTCTTGCTCGCACGTTACGGAAACGGTAATGCATACCGACGACAGTTGCGTTACTTTATGTATGAAAGAAAAAAAAAAAAGTTTTCTCAGCATACGTCCTTACGTAGGACGTAACTGTCATGAATAATATTTGCCTATTTCTGTTTCATATACATGGAAATGTGCGAAGTTGTCACACATACTTTACATATCAAACATTAGTTCACTGAAAGAGAAATTTTGTTGAAATATTGACATATTTTGTTGCATTTATTCAACAAAAAATGTTTTTCTTCACCCAACGAACTTTCGAATATGACAATAAACAGTTTCTTTGTACCGAAAGAAAATTTTGTTAAACGTATTCAACGAAATATTTGAATAATTCAACAAAATTTCGTTTTCAGTGTTCATACACTTCGAACTAAATGGTCTTCGAAAAGTTTATTATATTTTGCAACCGAAACATATTTCCAATTATTTTTATATTTTTATATTTTTGCTATTTTCGGTGTACTTGAGCTTCGATCGTTTTTATTATATTTCTTTGTTGAATTAAAATGCAACGAATCGTGTCATTGTATGTGCGAAAACCACTGGACTGCTGCGGAAACTGCGTCACAATTAACAGGTAATCAGTTCGTTATCACCAAAGTTTCATAATTAGAGTTCGAACCGTGTGCAGCAAAAATTTGGACCAATTTATATTGGGATTGATCCCTTTTGGATCGCGATCCTTTTTGGGTCACTTTAGAGAGCGAAAAACCAGTTTTGTAGGGAGAGCCATTGAACAGACGTGAATGCTCGAGGAAGGGAAAATAGCTGATCCAGATCGAGGGGATTCGACTTCACCCTTGGCACAGATTGTGTGTGCGTGTAATATTCTTGTGCAGGGGAATCTCTGGCACGAAAGTTGGTGCACATTCGAGAGAAAAAAGCCGGACGACGTTTTCACGAAGTTTCGGAAGGGCCTGGCTATTTTATTGGATATTTTCTCGGCTATTTTTTCTCTTTTCCCTTCCCCCATCTCGTCTGAGCATACAAAACCCTCCAACGATTATACAAACTCGTGGGCGCGGTTTATATGCTGCCATAAGACTCGAGGGAGGGAGAAATATCAGAGAGGGGTTAAAGTGATTGTAAACATCGGTAATGTCGTGGTTTTGTGAGAAGAGATCTTCGGCCCATCACTTATAACTCGAGTCAACATTGTGTCATCGAGTCTTTTCCAACAAACAACACGTTTTTATCGCAGCCATCTTCGTCATCGGTTTTATTAAATTAAGTAATTCAACACTGTCAACACGTGAATCCCTGTTTTATTGGCTGATCTGGATTGAAGCAGGAAATATATTCATTTCTGTCAAAGTATATTTAAAAAAAGAGAGCTTGAAGAAAAGGAAATAAATTTTGTAACTCGTGAAACAGTTTGAATTTAGACTACTTTCGAATGAATCTCTGCTGTTGAGAAAAAATTGTTAATTCGATTCGATTTCGTGCGAAGCTTGAATTGTTGAGAAGAAAATAGTGACGAAATTTTGAAGAAAAAAAAGTAGTGGATCGCAGCATTGTAACAAAATTAAAAAGCAAATTTCGGGTGACGAACTCGTAAAACTTTGGAGAAAATGTTTTTTTTTTTTTTTTTGGCAAAACTACCCCGATGATGAAACTGGCTTCCACGAATTCCGATGGCACAATAAAAATGTTTTTTTTCAGTTATTTTTCTCCATAGAGCGCTAGATCGAGTGTGACATTTGAAAAGTTGCCAGAGAATCCAGTGGTTCGAGGTGTACATCGTGTCGGGAGGCAGGAAAAGCGAGAAGAGACATTTTAAGACGTTGAATCAATTCTTTTCGATATTTTGATAATGAAGTTTTAAAATCTTGTCGACATAATAAGAGAGAGAGAGAGAGAGAGAGAGAGAGAGAGAGAGAGAGAGAGAGAGAGAGAGAGAGAGAGGAGAGTATTTTGAATGGCTAGGCCAAGGAAACTCGACGATTTAGTTCGATGCTCAAAACTTTCAGCGTCTGCGTCCGAGACGTTCGTGAATTTGGAAGATTCAGAAGAAAACGACGCGGTGAGACGGTAAAAGATGGAGATAAACAGTGCTACGAGAAGTGAGAGTAAGAAGAAAAAAGTATATCCGTGGGAAACAATAATTGCGTACCGACTGTAAAGAGCTCTCCAGTTCTCAAAGAGGGAGAAGTGGGGAAGGAAGGAAAAGATTCTAGCTCTCGGATACACTATGTGCCGCCGCTTTCTGGCTCGCTATTTCAACGCTGGAACGACGCCAGGACAAATATCAATTTTATGACGTCTATACGAAATTCTTCTATATTCTCGTCTGCTCCGCTTCTGCCACTGAACTGTCGTCTCCGCGTTTTGTCGTTTCTATTTTTTATTTTTTTTTCCAATTTACCCATACACGTGATAGAAAGAGAAAGAGAGACAGAGAGAGAGAGAGAGAGAGAGAGAGAGAAGAAGGGATGGAGGAAGAGAAAAAGAGACAAATATGGATTCCCTAAGCCCTTTCTTCGTGCGTCGCAGCCTGCCAAATTGAACTGGATACGGCGCTTGTGAGAATTCCACTCGCAGGATCTTTTATCGTTCCTAAAAATCTATACTTCTACTTTTAAATTCAGCCAGCGTTCGTGCCATTTGAATCAAATGCGTTTCGTAGCATGCACAATTTCTTTATCGATCACGCTTTGCAACTTTGATTGAACAATTAGTCGAGTGCGAGAATGCCATTGAACAATTGACAGATTTCGTTATCGCGCTGCAAAAAGAACATTTTTTGGTACAAAAATGCTATTAGAATTGCAATTGTCAAAGAAAACCTTCGATCGATGAATCGATCATTTTTTTTGTTGGTAAAATTGCAAAAAAACTGTCGAAAGATTCGAATTTTACTCTACCATTGATCCGATCGACTCGAAATATGAGTTTTACACTTGAAAATAAACGAAATGAAATCATCGTTCCTCGCACTGCACGGCTGCTACCCTCAACGAAACCAACGTCAATTTTCAACGTCTCGAGTATCGCTCCTATGTAACCGAAACCAAAAAAAAAATTGCTAGATAAAGAGACAAAAAGAGATTAGACGAAAAAAATCGCATCGTTTGACAAAGCCCGATCGTATAATACGTTACGTCGCTGGCATTGTTACACGAGAGGTAGATTTTAACAGCCTCATAATTCAAAGGATCGCGTAAAACTCTACGAGTTCCTATCATCGTACTTCTTGTGCTTTCCACTCTTCTCTTCTTTATATACGTACAGACAGTAATAATATGCGCTTTGAATTCTCGGATCGTCGATTGCACACAGGACGTTTCACGTTTACTTGAAAACTTGACGATTTTTAACGTCCAAAGTTTTTTTTTTATGATCCATTGTACAGGAGCTTAGAAAAAAGATATTTTGAATGCAATACGATTCGACAGGATGATCAACCGTCGTGACACCACGTGCGTTATTACTCGAAAAAAAATAAAGAAAAAAGAACGTCAGACGAGGCGTCAGCACCCTCAATGAATCTACTCTGAGGACGCTGATAATTAATTAGTGCGATCGTACGAGACTGGACTCATAGAAGAAGCAGCCAATGAATTTAACGCTCAAATGGAAAATAAATGCGTCCGGAATTACGGTTCACCCCTTCAAGTCACGTAGAAATCTTGAGTGAAAATGAAATTTTGTTGAAACATAAAAATTTTTTGTTGAATACTTTCAACAAAATTATTCGACTGCCCAACAAAATATTTGATCGTCTCGACGAAGTTTCGTTTCAGTATAAAGAAGTTTTGTTGTTATATTCGAAATTTTCAAAATCCCCAGGACAATTGATTCGTTAATGAAAGTGTTCCGAATTAAAGTCATATAGACGAGCAATGATTAAATCAAAAGAAAAATAATTTACAAGGAAATTGAGCTAGAGCTCCACAAAGCAAAGAGCTCGCAACAGAAGCGTGTTGCATTATCTCCAATGCACCGAATCAGTTTTAAATGCATCAAAGTCGATGATGCGAGTGCACGCGATGGGAGGAAAAGAAAGTTTTTTTTTCCTTCTTCTTTCGCCATCCAAAAAATCGTTCCGAAGATATCGGCCCTTCTTATCGAAATTAGTCGGAAGTTTACTCGGCCGTAAAGTCCCAGACGATGGTAAAACGACCTCAAGTACCTCGTAATTATATACGTATATAGATACGAGTGTGCAATATTCTCCGGGCCTGTATCTATATCTCCCTGTCGATGCATTTTACGGTCAATTGATCAGGGTAACCCGCACCGGGGTTAAGTAATGCACGTGGTTGCTCTTGCACATATTACGCCCCCGCGATCGTCCAAGCTGTCTTCTTAATGCACAAATGCACATTTGCAGTTATGCACTACGGTGCCTTCCAGATAAAATGGATCCTACTGAAGCATTTTTTTTTTTGTTTACAGCTTTTTTAATTTTCCTCGAAAAGCAAGAAAAGCTACGTTGTCGCAAGAGCCAGGACCAAGGACCTGAAACATTTTTTTTTTTCTGTTTCATTCTCATTTCGGACTACAGTTTTTATTCAGTTTTGAACAGTCCGAACTCGGATTGGGACTCTTTCAAATTATATAGAAGTATTACTTCAAAATGGGGATTCATTCTCGAAAGTACTTGGCGAATGATTTAAATATTTAGGAGTTCAATATGATTTTTTTTTACGATTTATTGAGAACGAATCGTTGCTACGATATCGAAATAACGAAGAAGCGCATGATTTTCGTGTACTTATTTTTTGAGAGGGTCGAAGATTTTTATAGAAAAATTTGTGTGGTTAAAAAAAAAAGTTGCAGGGACCCTTTCGATATGGAGTCTGAACTTGAGTCGAGTTCTCTTTTAGCCCTTCTGTCTCTCTTTTTTCTCTGTGGTCTTGGTGTAATCTGCCGCGAATAATACTGAGCGCCGTTCATTTCACAGCTCGTTGATTCCGCGACGTCGATTTTCGTACGTGAATTCCTCCGCGTAAATTTCGCTTCCTTTTAGCTCTCCTTCCCCTGTCCTTTTCTTTTGTCGTTATTTCTTTTTTGCTTTAATCCTTCGCAACACTCTTGGCAGAGGGTTTCCAAGCGTTTCTGAACATTTTTTTAAAAAGTGAAAAAACAGGAGGGGACAAAATCGAGCCAACCCTTACGCACGCTTCGACTTTGCCATTTTTTTCAACCCCTTTTTAAGCCTTCTCACGCGCCACGTTTTTGCACAGATATTTCAAAGAGAATAATTTGTTTACTGAATATTTTAAATGCAATACGTGGGAGAATAAAAGAAGTTTTCTGTCCTCCGTGCCGAAAGTGGCTACTTTCGGCCCGCTACGCGGGCCGAAGTTGCCACATTCCGGCTACGTCGGACAGAAAAATCGTATACACACCTCGGGCAGGAAAAAGTAAAGCCTCAGACCACATGTTTGTCAGCCTCGGCTTCGCCTCGGCCGACAATTACATGTGATCTGAGACATTACTTATTTTCCTGCCCTAGGTGTGTAATATACTATTTATTTCTCGAGTGAGTGTCGACTTTACCTTTTTAAATCTCCACGCAACTACCAAGAAGATGCTCTTTTTTGTGAATTTAATTTGAAGAACTTTCGTAAATACGTATGCTCAATTAAAATGCATTCTTTGCTAAATCAGTAATCAACGATTCGATAAAAAAAAAATCTGAAGCAGGACATGAATCGTTTTTATGGAAATCAAATACTGATAATGGATCCTGAATAATAAGTACGTCAAACGACTTTCGATTTTCTGATTACCCTGGATTTGGATGCATTTCTCCTCATTCTAAAAGCTGCGAAAAAAATGCTGAATCGCGTTTACAAATTTTCAAATGTGATTGACCGCACCGCACCGCGAATCTGATTTTAGGTCGTTCATCAAAAAGAGTCCGAAAACACCATATTTTTTCCATGAAATAAGAAGGTTTTCGTAAATGAGTAAAAAATTTGAGAAAATCGATTCAAATTTTCATTTTGAAAAACAAATTATCGTGAAGAGACGCTCTAAAATTATTCGCGTTCTCATTTTCTTTTAAAAGATTATGTGTCAGTGCGAGAAAGGAAAAAGGGTTGATATATTCGACGATTTCGTGGTACACACTCAGACCCTTTTTTTCCAAAATTTATCCCGTAGAATTCTCGATAAAAAAAAAAAAAAAGGAAAAAAATGATGCACGATAAAAATGTAAAGAAAATGTCATGGGGAGGTGGAAATATATGGCAGTGGACGATGGGTGGACGTGATTTTCGATTAATCTTTTCGCGAACAGTGATTTATCGTGGGGTTTCATTCCGTTCTCTTTTTGCTCCTATTTCTTGGATTACGCATGAACTTATGAGTATACATATACATATAAATATCTATATGTGGGTCCGTGGGCTTATGGGCGGTCCCAGGTCCCTTTGGGGACGTTTTATCGCTTTTCGGAGCCACATTCGAGCGATAAAGTTCGTTCGCGAGTGTAAAATCCATGTATACGTGTCTATACGTATGAGATTTCACGATTCTCTGCTCAACTACTTACGTAAAGCTCGTACAAGGGGTGATATACCTGAGAACTGTGTGCCTTAGTTCTCCCTCACCTATTCGATCACTGCTAAAGGGGTTGAACGATAACTTATACCTTTTCCAACGAAGTAAAAATGATACGGATATGGATGGGTTTGTAACTCGACACAATGATGTACATTCGAACTGTCATTGCGATATTCTACGTATTTTTTCCATTGTTTTTTCAAATGAATTTATATTTGTTCTGGACACTTGAATTGACTTTTAATTATTGCTCGCACTCGGAAAAAAAAAATCGTACAATGCACTCGATTTTGTTGGACAAAACCATGGTCGATTGGTGCAACGATTTGTTCGATGAATTGCAGATCGAAAAAAATAATAAAAAATCGAATCTGTAGCTAAACCATACACTCTTAACGCTGAAGAAATGTTTCATAAGTTGGAACAGCACTTTATTTATGTAAAAGAGAATATGAAATATAACGAGTGCTTCACTTTGGCAGCGGATTTCGACGATGGCAATATATCTATTTACATTTTCTCGAGGGAGACTTTCGGCTATGGAGATTTCTAGTCATGAGTATATACAGTAGCAAGACATCGAAGTAGGTGGGATAAGGGTGCATCTAGGAGCTTTTGCTACTCGGCACAAGTGCTTATTTATTTATAGGCTAAACACGAGCTTCCCAACTGGCATTATACGATTACGTATATATACATAGAGAGATAGATATACTTACGAACATAAAGTGAGTATAAATCCGTGAGCTGTGAAATCTTTACTCTCGTAGCTCTCCTTCTCCCTCATCCTCTTTGCTCTACTCCATTTTTTCTGTCTTGTGGTCTCAAGGGCTATGAATTATCCGTGGCTGGGATGTGTAAGCGAATTGCAGCTTCTTAGAGAGTTATCGTTTTGAGTGGAGTCCCTTTTATTTTGTACACTCTAGGATTTACTAGAAAACTTCATCGTTGACTATAAGTATTACAGAATTTTTTGACATCATTCTTAATAATGTTTTCATCATCTTATCCATTCTATCTCTCGTTCGTAACTCACTTTATCATTGATTTCATTAGACTAAGTAGAACAATGATAGTCCTTGGTTTGTGAAGGATCCAAAAAAATCCTCGAAGTAATGCTCAGCATTACTTCAGATTACGAATTCAGCGATTCGTGTTATGTGCCTCTGCTATTCATACTTTTCGTACGTTTCTCGTTTATCTCGATATACGTTTTTCCTATGTACACGAAAATTGTGGTGAGAGGGAATAAAAAATATATTTTTTACAAATTTCTCATTGACAAAGCGATGAAAAAACATTGCCATTGTTGCATAATGAATTTCGAGGGCCTGAGAATAATGGTGGAACCAGCAGGGTATGATAACTTCAAACATTTTTCTTCGAGTGTCGCTCCTACTGACCTTATTTTCACAGGAAAATTTACGATTTGCACTAACGAGGATAGTCGCAACATAAAAATATGGAAAAAAAAAATGAAACTGCACGAATTTGTACTCATGAAACGCGAAGTGACATCAGTAATTCTCGTTTTTTTTTTTTTTCGACGTAAGTAAATTCTCGTAAATTACTAGACACGATGCGGTGAGTACTTAAGTACAGTCTGTGGTTTTTGGACAATGGTTTGACGAGACGAATAGAAAAAAGAGAGAGTGAGAGAGAGAGGAATTGCACGCTGGTGCGGAGAACTCACCGTGGTTTATTCGTGGTCCGTGGTCCATTGTGGAGAAAGCGCTTCCAGCACGTTTGGGTACCGACGAAAAGAGAGACGGAAAAGGTGCATTTCGTGACGGAAAAGGAATCACCGAATTTCAAGGGAAACGAAAAGTACGTGAGAGGAAGAGAGATAAAAGAAGGAGAGAAAGGGAGAGAGAGAGAGAGAGAGAGAGAGTAAAGGGCAAAGCATCCTAACTTGAATACCCGTTTATATTATATACCAGGAGTGCATGAGAGGGTTGAAGAGAGGAAGGTATTCCTGTGGCTAGACAGCACTCAGAAGCCCCGTCGGGCAAAATCAATTTTGCCTACAATCATGTGCGAGAGAAAGTGGCTCGACGATCTCGCGAATTTTCTATAAAATCTCCTGTGTATGTAGAGTCGAGAAATTCTATATCTTAGAAAACGAAATGAAATTGCGGGAATGCTCTGTATCGACGAATAGCTTTTTCCATTAAATCGATATTCGATAGTCAATATTCACATATAGGATCCACTGTCAAGTACCATGAATAATGGACAATCTTACAATTTCCTACGAGAATAAAATCAGCTTTCGAAGGATACTGAACATTTTTCGATCTACCTCGTAGCATATATCTGAGGTTTTTCAATTTTTTCATCATAGCACGAGAGGATCTGACCAAGGTTAGCGGATTAGTTTGAAAAAAAAGAAGAATATTTCGTTCGATTTACTTATAAATCCTTCTCCCAAATTCATTCATCGCAATTTATCTATGTGTACGCTCTTCCTTTTGCTCCCGATTGATGCTTCCGATAGGATTTTCCTTATTACCACCAAAAACACGAAAAGTATTCAATCCTGATGTATCGTTGCAGTTGCTCAGCATCGAACTATCAAATAAATATTGTTCATTGCAAAAGAATGTCTGCGCGCCCAACGTGGGGCTCGAACCCACGACCCTGAGATTAAGAGTCTCATGCTCTACCGACTGAGCTAGCCGGGCATCCGCGATGCCGGGTCCAGCGGCTAGATTTACAGGATCTATTTTAAATCAACAGCTTCATCTAAGTTTTCTCTCAAATTTAGTTAAATATTTTAAATAAAATTACACCGAAGCTGTTTTTCTAATTCAAAGTATCAAAATTCAAACACCGTAATCGCTAAATCGCGATTTAGCGATTCGTTATCCTTACCGATTGGTCTGCGTTTGGTAGGGGAAGCGCAGAAATAAAAAATCTGAGTGAACGCATCGTTCTATATTTACGGGTAGCCGAGTCGCTAAAATAATCGATATTGCAGTCAATTCCAAATTGTCATTCACAACTTCAAGAAGAAGAGTTTGAAACAGTGAAAATTAAAGTATCATCCCGATCAACGAAAAAACTGAAGTGATCTTTGGATAATTTTATTAGAGAAAGAGATAATCGATCTTCCTGAACTTCTGAACCAAAATTCGAATCAATTGTACACTTCATGAATACAAGATAGCTTACTATAATTTCATTAACAAATCATAATTTTTTTATCTGAACGAGGCAGCTCGTTTGATACTGGAAATTTTTTTAAAATATGTATCGAAACAATCAGTATGACTATGGCACTTTTCACCGCGAATTTTTGAAGTAAATCAATACGTCAGATCGTGTGTGATTTGGTAAGGAATTTTTCAAAATGGAAATTAACTTTTCAATCGTTGAAACAGAAAATACATTGATCAAAAGTGTCGAGCATGTTAATTCTGCAATGCTTACACCGACTTTTCAACACAAAAAAAAATGTGTACAATGAAGAAAATTTCTGTGCAGTACGTGAAACTTGATAAAAAGGACGCTCATCACGACCTCGTTGATAAATTATGTTTCCAAACGTCTCCTTCGGGCCTCTTCGGACATCACACCCCTGACGTAAACTATGCAAAGACAAGCATCGTATTTGAATCTCACAAAAAAAAATTCTCAGGTAGAAAATGACAAGAGATTTTGAGAATTCTGAAGTCAAAATTGTTCAATGAAGGCAACAGATGATGAAATAATAAAAAATAATGGAATTGGTGCGTAATCTGTTTCATAAAACAAGTTAATTTCATTACCAGTCCGCCACAAAATTTCTCATTTTCTTTACAACATTTGTATCCTTCTCGTCTTGTATAAGGACGAAAATGAAAAATCTTCGGGTCCCCCGAAGTCGGGCAACCAAACGTCGATCTTTTTCCTCATCAACGCGACATTTCTCAGCATCGAATCAATCAGAACATATTTCAAATGAAAAAAATCGTTTTCCATAGTAGCTGAAATCTGTTGAGAGTGAAAATAAAGTAAAAAAAAAAAAAAAACTCGACGAGGATGGGATTCGAACCCACGCGTGCAGAGCACATTGGATTAGCAGTCCAACGCCTTAACCACTCGGCCACCTCGTCCCGTTGTTCCGCTCTTGTTACAAAGAGAGGAAATACATTCGGCGATATTTCGCAATATTTCCAAGGCCAAATGAGCTATATATACAAGGATAAATTCCTGTTAGGGTAGATTTTAATAAGGAACGTTGATGCCAAGTTAATTGCGACGATGCGATATGAAAGTCTCAACGAATTTGATTAATATCTTCAGAATAATGTGATAGATGTTTTTCATAAGAGTATTTTTGGCGCACCCTGGCGTTAAACCAGCCAACCGAATGATAATGAAACGAGCATAAAAAAAAAAAAGATTGAAAGAAACGATCTTGAAACGTAGCAGTCGAGTCGTTATTCAATTAGGCTGGATTACGAGATAGCAGTTTGCGAGCCGAGTATAAAGAATCATGTCGAAACTTTTATTACAAAAGTTTTTGACTTTCGAAAGTACACGATGGTCGAAACAGCATAAGCAAATGAACCAACCTCGAAAGATAAATCTTTTCTTTACCGACCTAATTATTATTAATGAGGCCGATCGTCGTATCATTTTCAATACGCATCGTTCAAAGTTTTAGCGAAATGAGCCCACGAATGGTCTCATTATTTTTCCTTATATCGGAGAGCCCGTTATTTTTCAACTTTTGTAATTATTACGAGAAGCATCATTATCATTGTTTTAGATGAAACTAAAAGATTGTACGTTCATACAATCAACCGGTGCTCTTGAATTGATAAAATATTAGAATTTACTGAGAATCAGTATTATCATCGTCGTTGAGAAACAAATATTTCCAGTATACTTTTTCACATCTGTCAACCACCTGCTGATAACCAAAGAAACCTTGATTCCGCAAGTGATAAAGATCGACGCGTCATTTTCGGTGATGATCTGCCTCGGATAATTCCATTTAAATTATTTCACTTGATCGAGATGAAGAAAAATTAGAAATTTTTTAACAAAAATCTCGAAATTCTGTTCTAAAAAGAAAAAAATAGTATGTGACGAGTACATTAGCAGCTTCGTGAGCCCAAAAAGTTGTTAACTTTCGACTCGATCGTCTGACAGCACGATTCAGAAGGGTTTGAGTCGCAAATTCGAAGCGACCTCTTACACCCTGGTGCGTTTATTCGTCCCTAAGTCAACAAGATCCTGATTTTTTTTGGTGTGTTTGTAAATTTTGGGTTTTCAGGTGCTTGAAGGACTTTTTGGATTTCGGTTCTCGTAGTAAGTCCAGGATTGTCGAGATTGCGAGGAGAGCAGCAGCGAAATCTTCTGGATGAAAGCCAAAGCGTTTTTTTTCTCTGTCTCTCTCTCTCTCTCTTAGTTCGTTCTTCTCTTTCTTTCGTTCCCGTTTGTCCGCATTGCGACCTGCCTCGCTATTGTTAAACACCCCACGTAACTTTTACTCCCCTGCTATGTTCGTATTCCCGGTTTATGTGCACTCGAGGGTGCATGAAGGAAGAAAAAGAGAGAAATAAAAAAAAAAGTGTTATTTCACGTGGGCGATAAGCTTTTGGCTCAATTAGTCGTTGCACGCGAGACCTTATAACGAGCTTAATCATGACACTTTTTGTGCATTGAACTATCTTTACATTCCCGCAACACGTATATTTATGGATTACGTAAAGGTTAAACTCGCGACTATCATTAAATGGTAATGGAAAAAAAAAAAAACTTGTAACTATAATTTACCTTCCAAATAAACGCTGCTTTTCAATGAAAATCCGAAACTTTAAAGCTCTAAATGTTGTCATTATTTTACAAAATGTCTTGCAGCTATTTGCGGTACTAAAAAAATGAATAATCTTGTACAAACGACTGGATGAATTAGTTTTTATGGATTTAACTTTTGATAGCACAGGTCATAACTAACCAACGTTTAATTTTATATAAAACTACCTTTCAAAAGCTAAAGTATCACTTCGCAATGTTGATCAGGCGATTATTATCATAATAAATGATAATTTGATCATCCTGATTTAACTCCGTTCACATTGGAAGCTCAGGGAATCGATGTGGGTATAAAGAGAGTAAGAAATTCGAGCGATTCTGAAAAATTCTCCAAGAAAAAGGTCTCTTTTAAGTAGTTCGAGCAGAAAACATTACAATCATGAATTAAGTTCTCCATCGGACGATGATTCTCGATTTTCATGAGAAAGATTTATCCACTGGGACAAGATTGGCGAGGAGAGAAATGTTTTTCTCCGAAGGTCTAACGACCCTAAATGTTTGCATGCGCTTGGGCTCAGGCGTAATTCGGGCCGGCGCGATAAGAAGTCCGATGTGGCGAGTTTCGTTCGAGCAATCAGCCTCTTGTCAGGCTCTTTGAATTATTGTCGTGTAAGGCGAGTATTTTTGCGTGCTATTGGACGTTGAGTTTATTCGTGTATGATTGTAACTAGTTCTCGACTCCAGGTTTTTCCTGGGTCTGGATTTAGTAAGTAGTTCGATAGCACGTGGAGGCTCTTCATTCGTGTAGAAATTATTTGAAATAAGTGGTGCCACAGATTTCGATGGAGGCTGACAAGCAGCAATTGGAAGAAAAATATTCATTTCCCTTTTCTTCGAAGTGCCATTTATAGAATAATTGTTTTATGCAACAGAAGCCAGTCTGACTCGTCGATGAAAACGAGGGAACGAGGGAAGGGACCAGCGAACAACTATTCGTCGGGGCCCATCGCTAAGGACCCAACGAATAGCTCTTCTCTCCTCTCTCGATTAATAAATAATTATTCTCATTCTGAACAATTTGGAAGGAAAATTTTCGAAGATGTTTTATTTGCTAATTTCGAGATATTCTGGCTTTCAATCTCTCGAGTTAATTTTTTAGACACTCTGTAGATATAGAGAAGGTTTATCACGGAGATTGAGAAAACTAGAGTCACGATTCTTGCTACGTGATTATACATGATTGCGAATTACTCGCCGGGTCAATAGCAAGGTCGATAAGAGACGATTTTGTAATTGGAATATCTTTGTACGACGATTTATCACGTTACCTCTCTCTCCCTCGCTCCCCCTCTCTATTCACTGGTCCAACTGTCAATCTGCATCTTGTTACGAATCAATTTATGGGCATCAATTTTTTTATTTTTTTATTTATCGCTCTTTGATCATCATGAAAGTTCAGCAAGTATGCTGCTATAAATATAACTGCCGAAATATCGCAGTGAGAATAAATCTGTATTTATCAAGAATATGAATAAACTTTGAAAATGAGATTTCTTTAGATACAAAACATTTTATCGATCGACATACTCACACGTAAGAATAATTTTCTGATGTACAAATCGATTGAATAATAATGAAGGATTTTTAATATGTCATCAATTAGTTTCCTGGAATTTTTATTTGAAATAACTGATACATTGTCAATTTTGAATCGATTAACTGATAAGTTTTTTATCGTATGACTCATCGTCACAAAATCTAGCTTTCGTCTAAATCTGTTACCGTCGAGGGAGTAGTTTTTCTTTTTTTCGGTGGTTTTTTCTTTGGTTTTTTATGTGGTTTCTTATTTTTATTCCTCCTGTCTATGAGCTTCTTCATTCTATTGTTCGCCCCTGTGAGATCCCGTACTGACTTATTCATGATCGAATTGAAAGAATATTTTTTGACCTTACGGGGCTCAATAATTTTGTAATCCATAATGAATTTGATGAGTGAAGCTTGTCGTTTAATTTCTCTCACTATTATTTGCATGTATTTCGCCAGTTTGCAGATGTTGGCAGAATTCTCAAGCTTCATTATCATGTCTACGCATTCGTTACGGATTTTTTCTTCTTCGCCGTTAGTTCCATTTGTAGTTGCCTCTTTAGATCCAGCGTCATCAGCCTTAGAATCATTCGCGTTTCTTGGCTGCCTGCGTATCAGATTCCACGATGGTGCTGTTCTCGCGGATGCATCTTTCAACACACCTGTCCGATTGTGCATGGGTTCGTCTAAAGTTTCTTCGTCCGTTTCCTTCGATCTGGCAAATGTTTTATTGACAGAGATACACAAAAAAAACACGCACAAAAAAAAACATCGGATCGATCGCTTCTTAGGACGATCGGGACAGAATCTGACGAAAGAAAATTCGACTCAGCTTCTCTCTTTTTTTTTTGTTACCTTTGCCCGAAGCCGTGGAGGGTTTTACGCGATATTCCGTACATCCCATCGGGACCATTTTCAGAAGGTCGAGAGAATGCCCTCAAGGCTTTCACTCTTCGCCACGGGATATCGATGTCTTCCGGTGTCTTAAGATCGAAACTTATCGGATTTCGGTACACTGAAACCAACCGAAAGTCTTCTATTTTTTTATCCGGTTGGCTCAATTTATGGCAGGCTATTTCACTCTATCGTCATCGTTATTGCTGGATTTTATAGAGCGGAATAAGCTTTTCGCTTCTTCTTTTCTAGACTTTTTTACACCTGCATAACATACGATGAGTTTCCTTCTCTGATTTCCTAAATTTTCAACAAATTATCCGGGAAAATGTTCAAAACAATTCACCTAAACATAAATAGCGGTAAAACAGCAAAGCGAAGATGATTCGAAGAAGCTTTTCGGCATGGTTATGGTTTACGATAACGAGTTAAGAAATGATTTGACGGAATAACCAAAAGCTGACACTACCATTGGAGAAAAATATTTTACCGATCAAACGTCCATGAGCGTTGTAGATTTCATGAGGTCTTCGGAGAAGATTTTCTTCAGAATCGGTGTAATATCCATCGAGCGGTGACGACCAAAGAAACCGAGATTCCTGATAATCATTGAGCCTATGAATTGCCAGGACCTCGGGCATTTTTCTCGTCAGCAAAACGAGAAAAATCCCTAAACAGTCCCAGGATCCTCGACGTGCGTTACTCCGACGACGATTCATCGAGAACTGAAAAGCCTGAGGCTCTTTCGAGGACGAACGTGATGACGATGGCTTAAAAAATCGTCGATCGATTGCAACTCTCATTTATTATGATTACAATTTCATCCAATCAACGCAAACGTCAGAACAATTTGTTTTTTTTTTTTTTTCTCCACTGATCTTCAATGTCACATTCGATTGGCAAAGATTTATTGACAACCGTGCGAAATGATACAGCGACACTTACATCTATGAATCTCGAAAAGTCAGTTGTCAAACAAAAATAAATCGATCGTGAATTATCAAACTTTTATTGTTGAAATTTATTGTCCGTGGAACTAAATTTATGAGCGTATATAAATATATTCACATACTTTATTAAAAAATTAGATTTTTCGTAGACGTTCTAAAATCTTAAAAGAAAACATTTCCATAAATTAGCTTCTATATATACCTTTATTTAAATTCATAAACATGTGATTAAAATTAATATTATCTGCGAGGATTCGCGATCAAGAAATCGAACCAAAAACCATTTCGGATAAGTTTTTTTTTTTTTTTTTTTCATTTATCGATAGATTTGATTCAGTGTGACATTTGAAAAGGGTATTTCTGGCATTCGGAAAATCCTGATCGATGCAGTTGAACGATTTTCCAATCGAAATGACATCCAAAATGAATTTGTTGATTCGAGCACACCAAAAACCTCGGTGCTTCGAAGATCGTGGTGAAGTTCTCATTCTTATTTTTCATAAGATTTTTCCAGTGTTATATATAAAAAAAATATCTTCTGCTCGTAAAATTCCTTCTATTTTGTAACGTTTGTCGGGAGGGCTTTCGGGAGCCTAACAAAGTGTTGACAATCGCTCTGAGAATGTGACCGAAGCTCATATCATTGTAATCGAGTTTTATTAATAAGTGGTCATTGTTACCACGTACAGCGAGGGCTCTCGAACCTTGCGGAGAAGAGCTGAGCAATTTGTCGATCAGCTGTATTCGGCCCAGAGTCGAGCAAACATTGATTTTCGAGCGTAGAATAATAGCGGTGCATTTTTCATAGGAATTTTCGTCATTATTAAATCTCAATGATCTACGAGTTTCCCGTGGATCAATTTCCTCCGAATTGTTGGATTCTGAGGACTGATCATTCGATATATTTACGTGAATCGTCGTAGATTCCGTGTCGAGAATTTCCGTCGTTTCATTAGCATTTTGCTGAGCAGACTCGGTTGAATTCGTCGCAGCAGACTTCTTATTTCCCAATTTATTTTTCAGCTTGCTACCGAGTCCCTTGATCGATCCGAACAGCTGTCCCATTGCATTTGTACTACGAGATACCCAAACGCCAAAATCGAGTCTTCGTCCACCACCCATTCGACGATAATTGTCCTGTTCAGAGTTCGACAAAAGCTGTCTGATTTTATCCATTTCCGAAATCATCGTGCACGTTTCAGGATATTTTTCCATGAGCTCGCCAAGGCAGGGCACGTTTCGTCTGTACGCTGCTCGCTTTAACAGACCTTGGTTATGATACAAACGAGAGTTGTCTAACTCTTTCTCACGACCTCGGAATAAATAATTTAGTATCAATTCTTCATTTCCGTCGCCAATCTTTTCTTCTTCGGATGAATCTATACCGCCCGTTCCTCCAGTTTCTTCATAGTTCGGAGTAGGAGTAGATCTTGGTCTAAAGTGATCCCATGACGAGCTTCGACAACCCCATGTCCTACGATGATTACAGTCCAAAGATCCGATCGATGAAGTGCTCATGAGAGTGAACACGAAGACGAGAATTTTCTTCATTTTTCCGTAATATTTATTCCACTGACCGTTCACATTGAGTAAGAGAAAACTATACGTGATTTTTTAATCGCTCGAGTCTCTTATAATTGCGATCCTTTCGGCTCACTTTTGTTCCCATTTTTTTTTTTATTTTTTTTTTTTAGTTCGTTTTTTTTTCTTTTTATTGTTACCAGCAAATTTTTCGCCCGTCCATCCATTCGCGAGAACGATTATCGTTGCGCACGAACCGGAAAACACGGCTATTGTTTTCGCGGTTCGTTTTATGCTACTCAATCCGGAATTTAAGGGATTCAAACGTTCGATCGATTCTAAATGAAAACAAAAGGAGAATTGACTATCAAATATTGTTTCTGGTTATCATCTCGAATTGATAAAAAAAAAAATGGAGGCATTGCGACTTGAAAATAATTATCATGCGCATCGCAATCTCTTATGCTGACATTGGATTCAATATTCGAATCGTAATATTGAAGTTACGATTGCAGTCGAACGAAAAATCCATTCGTTGTGCAATTATGGAGTTCAATAATCAAATTTTTTGAGTGAAAATTGATCAGGTCTGAGAGAGAGAGAGAGAGAGAGTCAACGACGTTTAACTTGCAAATGAGCTTTGGGTTAAATCAAAAGAATTTTCTTGCAGATCGTTAAAACATTTGAATATCAATCACAGGGTTATTCATGAAAGAATAAAGACGACAGAAAAGGAGAAAAACTTGTGAAATATAGACGAAAAACAGGTGGAAAAGAGGAGGAGGAAAGGGGGGGGGGAGAAATAAAAGTTAGGAGCGACACACCGCGACAAAAACAGTTTCGATAATGGAATAAAAATACAAAAGAAATGGATAAAGGAATGAATAGGGACGGAAGTAAAGAAACCGAGAGAAAAAAAATTGGAAAAACGATAAGGAATAAAGAACGAAAGAGAAAAAGCTATTGGATAGCGAATTAAAAGTTGGAGAGACAGAAAAAAGAAAACTCGAATTCAAAGAGTGTCGTGAAGAAAGGGAAAAAAAATGAATAAGATGATGATTGAAAAGAAGAAATCAGAAAACTGAATAAACAAGGGAAATACGAAATGAAGAGAAAAAAAGAGAATAGAAAAAGAGGAGAAAACAACGAAGTATGAAAAAACAAGAAACGCGACAAAAAACACACAAACACGAAAGAAAAGAAGGCCCCGAAAGAGCATCGGACCGTTCATGCACGAAGAAATCTCGATCGGATGTCCAGCAGCAACATTTATCATGACTCCTTTCATCCTCGTTGTCATCATCCTCGTACGAGGTAATTTTATATCCCTGCACGGTTAAATTACCGCCAGTGTTCGTGCTCTTTCGTTACGTTCGCTGATATTGCGGCCAAGTGATCGTGGGAATTCGCACAACGAGGGCAAATCCTCCTGAACAACGAAACCTTTAAAATTTTATTCCTTTTTTTTATGTTCATCAAAAGCGAGAAGAGCTCTTTATTTTATTTTTTTCCTAAAGTTACCAAGTTTTCAGGAGAAAAATCATTTTTTTTATCAACTTTTCGAAAACTTTTTTTTATTCTACGTTATCGAATAAAATTTATCGACGTAATTCTCCTTTTTTCAATGTGAATCTCATTTATCTTCGCAAATAAATAGCTATAAAAAAATAACGAACGAAATGTTCTGCCAATTAGATCTGTCAGCACGTAATAAGCGGAAGATAAAAATTTGAAAATCGTTCTCACACTTAAAAATCTGCGCGAGTAAATTTTTCTGCACGAGTAATTCAATTGTAGGAATGAATCGGCCGACAAAAAAAAAATGCGACGAAAAATGTTCCCTCGGTTCGTAACTCGTTCGCAAATGAACCGGGTAAATTGGAACGCGAATCGAGCGATCGTTTTTCGTCAACACCCATAAGTTGCACCGGCATAAGCAACGGGTATTGACAAAGTTATTTTCGAGTTTGTTAATTCGCGTGTCAGACCGAATCGCATAGAATAAATCGTTTAAGATAAAATCTTATTTCGTTCTCGACCAGCGAAAACTCCGAAAATTCTTTTTTTCAAACCTTGCAGAAATCTTTATTACGCAGTTACTTTTCTTACAGCTACCGCGCTCTGTACGGAATTATCATCGAGCAAGAGAGCAAGAACCACCTGCGCATTTGGAAAGAAAAAATAAAAAAAATTAAAAAAAATACCCAATTGATTCCACTGTTTCGCTCCAGCGATTAAATTCCGGCTTAAAAGATCGCAGAAAAGATAAGAAAAAAGTGACACGAGAGACTGCATACGCAATCACAGGTTTCAAAAATAAATAAAAAATTAAAAAGTAACACGGTTTATAAATGTGTTTGAAATGATAAATATGAAGCTGAAATAAACGTCGAAATATTAAGGTTTACAGATGATGTCAAATTTCAATAAATCTGTCAGAAATCAACTAGCCAAGACAAAATAAAACGACTTCAATATCAAATTCATTCGTATTCTTCTTGAATGCGAATGAAATTATGTCTATTCGAATCTCCTGAAGCTCGCATGAAATCTTCCTTGAAATTTATATGAATTCACGTCGCGAACATTACATGACGAAATTTGAGAAAAACGACTTAAGGCAAGTTCTCAGTCACAACTTTCCATACAGCCAAACTTTTCCTAATATCTTTACTCTTTCTCTCGGTCCCCGGATAGATTTACTCGCCTGATGATTTCTAATACTTATGCAAAGAGTAAAAAAATCTTGCTCGAGGTACAGAGCCAGTGATTCATGGCTCGATTCGCCCGGCTACTCTCGCCAAAGAAAATTTCCATATCTTTATCACCGAACAATTTTTTTATTCTCGATTTTTCATATATTTTCGACGATAAAGTTGGTATATTTTAATCGAATTTGGTTCGGTGGCTAGAGGACGAAGAGCTCATGGAATCAGAGACTTTCACAAGGAATATGATGACGGACGAAGGACTCTGGAAATGATTATTATTTTTATTGTTACTACTATTATAAGAAGCATAGTCGCTGACGTAGAAGAGAGACCCTTCGAAACACTCCCACAAGGTGCAGCAGCTGGTACTGTCAATGTATAAATATATAAATGCATTTAAATATAGGAATGTATCTGAAATCCAACGAAGATATACGAGGCAGTTCTTGCAGATTTTTATTATATTTTTTATTTTTGTTATTCTTCCCCGTTGCGCCTGCCACATCGACGACGACGACGACGACAACTATTTTCCGAGTCTGTCGATATTCCCGTATGCACAATGCTATCGAGTCTCTCTCCTACACCGCACCAGTGTTCAAGATTTCTTGTACTTTATACGCTACACGAGGATCAGAGAGTCAAGAGCAAATCCCACACCGTGTGGTCGGACCTCTGGAGCCGCAAGACTAAAAAGCTTTCCCGAGAATTGCACATTCGTGTACCTTTCCATTTTACATATATACGGCCTATACATGTATAAATGTTGCTACAAGCTGTAGCTACGTGCGAAATCAAAGAACATTCGAGCACGTATAGAGGCTGTCCCAAAAGTTCTTGTTTTAATTCAGTGCAACGATTCCATCGTGCAATTCTATAGAAAAAAGTATTTTGGTGTTTTTCTCATAAATGAAGCATTGATGAGATATTCAATGATCAATGACGCAGCCAATGGGAAGCGACGATAAGACGGAGAGGGCGTGGCTGGCGTTTGACCAAAATTCTTCGCTGCTTTTCAATCGATATCTCATCAACGGTGAATCGTAGAGAAAAATCGATCAGGACTTTTCTCTTCAGAATTGTCTGACTAATACGAGTAAGTTTGGAAGTCTGGAGCACGACTCTGAGGACACCTCGTAGACGAGGTTCACCGACAGGCATATCACAACGATATATAATATTCAAAGTATCGTTACGGAGTCAAAACGATTTTAAACCAATATTTGTTCTCGAAGAATATCGAAAGTTTAGCGTCAACGAGAAAATTGTACTCCGATTATCCTCCTGCCCATATCCATTTACGATAAACCGTTTTTTTATTGGAAAATTTGCATTTGATCAGATCTTCCAGCAAAATCCTCTGTCTCTCATGTAGATAAAATAAAATTAGGATTGGGCAAACGGTACTTTACACCCTGATATTGATTTTTTTATCTATTTTTTCTTTACGGCGAAAGGTTTTTCGAGAGAAAAAAAACGACGGAATCGCTTTGCCGAAAGAAAAATGCAGAACTATTCCTGCAAGTCCTTACTGGGAGAATCGGGTCTTTGTTTCGTGACAAAAGACATCGTGAACATGAATGAATGTTGAAAAGAGGAAATTCAATATGAAAATCCATGAAAAATGAAGAATTTTAATTCTTACGAGAGTCATAATTAAGCTCGTCTTCGTAAATCAACTGCCAAGTGACAAATAACCGTAATTACGAAGCTCGAAGGACGTTTCTGGACGTTTTCCAAAGAATTCAATACTTTTTGTTCTTCGCGACCACATTTTTCAGCATCCCCTATTAATTTCCTCCTCCGCCAATTCCCCGATACAAGGGAACGTCGTTTCCAAGCATATTTTATTGGACGTTTCTTTTTTTTTTTTTTTTAATTCTGTTTCTACCGAGTTTTGTTGTCAATTAGTGAGAAAAGGCTTGAAAAATGTCTGCATTGATTCGAGCGTGACGTTTGTGACAGGAACGATCCATAAGGGTTGCATTTGCGCCACGGTACGTAAGCGCAGACTCCTGGCGCCTGCAGTGATTCTCAATAACTTGTATAACGTGGTCATTGAATTCGATCAATCGCAGGAGAGCCGTGATTTCAACGAGCATGGGAGAAAAGTTGATAATACCTCGCGGACTCGTGATTTTCCATAATACATTGAAATGAAATTCCAATACAGACGGCATACAAAAGCGGTGTGGGTTACCGGTTGACATTTTCATACCCGACTCGTCGTTAACTTTATTTTTTCATTCGCACCGATTCAATCTCTTTGATTGAAATATCACAAACGAAAACAAAACAAAAAAGTAATAATTGAAATATTTATTGCTCAATAATCATGAATTAATGTCACTCATCGTGACACAGAGAAGATTTTACATTCCATTCAAAGTGAATAATTGAACTTGAAACATAAATTATATAATTTGTCCATAACAATTAAATGTTTCAATGAAAAATGCATCGAAAAAAAGAAGAAAAAAAAATTATAAAATGCTCCTCCCTTCTTTATTACGAAGCATTATTATTTCCTGAAAAACCATAAAAAAAAAAAAACGTTATATCATAACATTTTACAACTCGGGGCGAAAAAAAGTTGTGTAAATTTGGTGAAAAAGCAGCCCGTATATGTTGAAAGTATGTGTCGAGGTAGATACTTCGATAGTAAAATGCAGCAAAGTATCTATGTTGGCGCAGCAGACCATAAATACACAGGAGGCTGCATCTATCAACGCACATAACAGGCCTATACTGACGAGGACAATATACGACGATGCTTATAACAATGCCACCTTCTCGTGGAAACTGGCGAGTGATCTTTTGTTACAGAAAATAGTGGTTAGACGGTAAGTTCGTGTGTATACGGAGCCATATATGCGCGCATTAAAATAGTCATACACTGGTGTATACGAGGCTTAACAGCTATAACGAGTGTTAGGCGAATCGTGCCGGTTCGTGAGAGGAATTGTCCACGTGTTTTTACTCGTTTACAGACTCATTTCTAGAAACTGTCATCTGAATTCATATACCGCACTTTGGAGGCTGTGGAATAAGAAAAAAAAAAAAACAAAAAAAGTACAAATTAAATTTCAACTCTAACAAGAGGCGAAATACGAGGATCGTTTATCGACGTTTAATTTCGAATAAAACGAAACTCCAGAGTCTTTCTGTTTGAAAAATTCTTAACAAAAACAAAAACCATGCAATCTTGTTGACAGCCCGTTTTCTTCGAATTGAGATCACGTTGATTTGTGGTAAATTCGTTGGCATTGCACACATCGACCCAAATGAAAACGAAGCACTGGAACACCAGCGAGTAGCAAAGAGGTCAAGGTTCTTCGACTTTCTTCATTCGTTTTTATATCATTCTTACTCGTGTACGCGTATGAAAATTTCTACAAATATGAACAGGGTACAGATGAAAATTGAAAAAAAATTCATGCGATAATTATCGACGCTATTATTATCATCGTTGTTAATACTTTCTCGTTGACGCGCGTCCACGTCACGGCAGTCGGATTTTATCAGAGCTATTGTAACAGGTGCATTATTGACAACGTATATATACGATACGTCGTAAAATTTCGAATGATCGATCGCGTGTATTTAAAACTCATGTCATGTAAAAGAACACTCACACGAATGTTATGTTTACACACACACACACACACACACACACACACACACACACACATACTTTTGCGAATTGATTTAACCACTGCCTTTCTCTCCTCCTACATGCCTACTTGTCAATATGTTCGAGTCAGCTGGCACTTCGAGCACTTTATATACACAAATATACGTTCATGTATATATGTATTTATGAATAGGCTACGAGGAGAACAATTGGAGAATTGACTCTCTCATTTTCCTGTTCTGCCTCCTCACTTTTTCTCCCTCACACTTGTTTGCCAATTTTAATCTTGTATCGATCGTTACCCTGTGGCTGGGCCAACAGAGGCCATCGGACATCAAGCCTCAGCAGCCATTGACACGATCGAAACCAGAGAAAGAGAAAGAGAGAGAGAGAGAGAGAGAAGCCTGGCAATGGCTTATGTCGTACATTATTCGGGGCTAAAGGGTTAAATGTGAGATATATATCGAGTACATATTTGAAGAACACGCGAGTGCTTGAATAATCGTACTGTGGGAACACGAGTATCTCGATTCAAGAACCTTATAGTTACACGTACTTTATATGAGATATTTGAAGCCTCGTGCCAAAAGTTTCCTCATATTTATTCGAATTTTTGCTCAATTCTTGCATCAAAAAGTTCCTCGATTTTGCTGAGGAGGACTGGAGAAATATTTGACATAAAAAACAGGATGATTTTACTTCTTTTTCAAAGATTCATAACAAAATGAACCGGATGTTAGGAAATAATGGAAGAAAGCAGTTCTTGGATCGATTTGGATGAACAAATATTTGAACAATCTTATAGACTCTTTTCGCAGTAACGTCGATCGATGTACTTGAATTCTGGGATTTTCATAAGCATTTACATAAATCGAGATTCGAGTTTGAGGTGTCGTCGAACGCGTATTTATATATTTGTAAAACAAAAAGAGTAGGATCTAATTTGTACTCTATTCGATCAGCGATGCTCAGGAAAGACAAGACCGAGCCAGGTTGAATCTTTGATGAGATTGCACCGATAAACACATGGAAACACGTGGGTTATACGTGTCCGAGCATATCAGTGACGTTTCGTATATGTATCCGAAAGTTTTACGAGTCACGAAAGGTTCTTGCATACATATATATTAAAACGATCTTGTACAGCTTGGCTTTCGAGCAAAATCGCCGATCGGAGGCTCGAGATAGGTCTCCGGTTTTAAATTGGGAGCCAAATGCAAACGAGGTCGCGTATTCTCGTCTGCTTCGTTATGCGAGTACCTTCAGGACTCCGCACGTGATAATTACTTGAAATATATTCATGGAGATAGAAAAAGAAAAATGTTAATAAAACAAAATGAATATCAGAATTGATTAATGTCCGCCAAATTAATTATTCCTCGAATCCTCGTCATGCATTCATCAATATTTTAACACGAAAATGTGGAAAAATTCATGCGCGAAGATACATGTACACTGCAGTAAAAATAAAGTCAAAACGTGGCGCTGCACTTTGAAAAACGAGCTTCTAAGAAGTTTTTTTTTACATTAAGCAGCAAAAAAAAAACATTGTAAACTTTTAAACGAGAATTTTCAGCGAAATATATAAAACAATGAAGAGAAAATAAAATAATTCTAGCGCGTCAAGGTACGAAACGAAATCGATAGAGTATTATTTCACCTCACGTGGACGATAATCTCGCCTACTATTGACGTAGGTCGAGGCAAGGATGCTAATGAGATGAGGAATTGTAAGACCGGAAGTGGCCGTTGCGGAGGATGCGAATAAGGAGATTGTTGAACCTGGTTACGTAGCATCTAAAGTATATTTTTATCTCGCTGCATCATCTCAATCTTACGTATCATATATACATATACGCGAAGCTCCAAAAAACCAGTTCGATTATTCAACAATTTATATATCGATAGAATTTCTCAAAACTCATCACCCCCTTTGAAAAATAAAATCTCAACATTATCCACGCCATTCCTTGATGCAAATACAATTTAAAAAACATCCCGATAATGACAATTCAATGATATTTCACCCGGAAATGAAATAAAAATGATTCCTTTCACGAAACATGAATTATTTTCTTTTTTATAATAATATCGTCGACAAAATATTGCTTTCTAAAAGTTCTCGAAGTTCCCTAAAGACGAAGCTTTTTTTCAGGAACATTACATCCAAATCTGTAAGATTAAGGGTCGACGTTTGATGAAAGAGTCCGCATACGAACATAGTTACACTCGACATACCGGGATTAAAAACGTTCCGAGCTGTTATTGCAACAATTTATTTCGTAAATTTCAACTGACCTTTAAATCTTGAGCAATAAAAAAAAAAACAAAAACAAATTTATTTTCTCGCTGTCACTTTCTTCCATATTTATTTCATTTATTTTTCACTGTTTCTCTCGAAAACGAGGAAAGATTAACGATCGATCGTAACTCAAGTGAATCACTTCGGCTCCACCTTCGCGAGTGTTTTATTCAATATCAAAGTTATATTTCCCTTGGCGCGACCGTGTGGTGTCGAGTGAATTGCCCGGTGCATATATTGCCTGTCTACCTCATAATGCTACGTATTATCGTTTCCCATAAATACGAGAAAAAGGAGCAGGCTCCTGAGAGCATTTTACATCCATACTATTATTCAATCCTGAACGATAATCTTGGTTCTGTTCCAATTTTAAAAAAAGCACATCGAAAAAAGGAGCCTTCGTTTTTTTCATGTGGAGCCAACGATTTTTTGAAAAGATGCAAAATTATAAGTGTCAAAAAATGAATGGAAAAGGAAACTTTTTTCACGACGAAATCAGCAGAAATAATATCAATATCGAAACTTCAGAGAGGATTTGAAAAAAAAAAAATGATGAATAGTCTCATTGAATCTCTGATCCTTATTATTTTTACTCGATATCCGGTCGTTCGCGAGTTTCCTCATTATAATTCTCCAAGCCTCTCGACGTTAGGAGCTGCATCTTGAGGGCACGATCGAATGTTGAACGTTATCAGTTCGCGAGAATATGATATGTCACAATACGCTTGCGACAGTCCGAAAGAATCATATTATTTTGCAGGGAGAGACAAAACGCTCGATATGAATGCGATAAGAATAAGAATATTGAAATAAAGATAAGAGAGAGAGAGAGAGAGCATGAACAATTTGCTGATGACATTATTTGCATAAGAGAAAGGTCTCACTGCCGATAACCACGATATAATGAAACCTCTATTAATCAAACAACTGAAATAAAAGCTTTATCGAGAACAGAAAATCTTATTGTGAAGAAATATTGAAAAGTAATATTAAAATTTTGTATTAATAAACAAAAATGTTAATGTCAAATAAAATATAATAAAAAATTTGATCGATCGATTGGGAATAATCGATGTCCATTGTTCAATTGTTTTTCGAATAACAAAATTTCGTTAAGAAAATAAAAATGTTGTTTTTGATATTCAAATTTTTCTCTAAAATACGTGAACAATTTTGATGCAACTTTCTTCTTTTTTAGAAGGAAATAAAAATGAAAATTCTCATCATCTGTTTGACGAGAAAAAACATCGTACAAAGGGGTGCCCGGAGACAAGCGTTAATTGCGAAACGAGACGAGACATTGATATTAATATACGCAGCGAGCTGGTGACTCGAGCGAAACAAGCTAATTTGTATTTGTTGTTGTTTTTTTTTTTTCCTTTTCTTTTTTTCCTTTTCATTCTATCTCCTCCGACAATATTAATCGCGATATTATAAACCGTATCAAAGCAAGGGAGAAAAACGTATGACGTTCTTTAATTATCGTCATAGAATATGAGTGCCCATTACAACGGTAATTAACAGACTGACAGGATATTTATCGAGAAATTAAAATAGCGAATTTAACGAGAGCGCCATTTCTTGTATTCCACGTTCAGAGCTGTCGGCAATATTAATTTTTCAACATACCAAATCGTTGCTGTGAAAAAATAGAGAAAATATATGTCTTTTTCATTCAATCGATTTAGAAAATAAAATTTAACCAATTTTACAAGTTCATTTATTTTTCATTCGAATGAAAATAATATTTTTCATCAATGTGCCACTAAAAACATCGAGAAAACAGATTTATTTTATAATATTAAGAAGAGAGATCGTATTCACCGAAAATTTTGTGGATTTAACAGTCGAATTCGAGTTTCATCGATTTGATTTTCCTTGTTTTAGATATTCGCTGAGTATATTCCGATGAACCGATCACTTTTGTATTTCACCAGATCACTAAAATTCTTTCAAATTCAAATAAATAATCGTTATTTCGTAAAATTCGTAATTCGGTTTGTTCGATCAATGATTTTCTCAAGATGCTTCAGCGTTAATTTCACAATATGTTAAAACTCTTGTTTGCTTTAGTGCAAAAAAAAAAGTAATTGGTACTTTTCGTTTGAATTTATCGCCCGGTCGAAAAATATCACGTAACATTTATCGATAAATCGCGAAAGTGGTGAAGTAGTATACCGTGAGCGTTTAAGAAGTGCAACATTTCCAAGACTCGCGTGATTCTCACTGGTAGAGAATGAGAGTCGCACGCGCCAGAGGTAGAAAAGTTTATAAGACGAGGCGCAGTGTCTCGAGATCGTGCAAATAAATAAAAAAAATAAAAAGAAGAAGAAAAGAAGACGAAAGAAAAAAAAAGGAACTCGATCCTCGCTCCCTGTGTGTCTCGTCCACTGGGACTGAAGATCGGAGGCGACTCGCGACCATAAAGGGATGATCGTTTGCTCGGCTTACACTCCAAGTTGCGAAATTCACCTGAGATATTAGATAAATAATTGGCAAGAAGAATTATCTTAATTGTTCATTATTTGACCTTCGAATTATAGATTATTCCGATAAAAATCCATTCACAACTTTCACTTTGTACTAACGAATATCGAAGATCATTTAATACCAAAAAAAAAAAAAAAAGAATCGATAATTACATAGCAGTATCGAAGTTTAAGCGATTTTCAACTGTTCGCGATGAATCAGCGATCGAACGATGCAGTCGCGGTTTATTCAATGATTACAACTTCAGTAATAGTAAGCTATAAAACATTTTCCAGATCAATAAACGTTCAAACGATTTCAACGACTTCGATTCGCGTTCCGAATCAAGAGATCCACGAGTTTGTATTTCATTTTCGAGACACCCTGTACGTGGCTGCAGTCTATGAACGCGTTTGAAGACGTGTTTGTATATATATGTGTACTTGGTCCGAGAGACTAATACGAATGGTTCGGGTGAGTACCGGTTCGCCAACGCGGTGATCTTACCCCCTGGTGGCTCTCGCCACACTCTAATTACACTAATTAAGGCAAGCTGACTCTCCGGTTAGGCATACACGTCTCTCAAGCTCGCGATATCCCAGGGAAAGTGATGACGATAAAATTCCTATTCACGAATCTCTATTTTTTTCTCCTTTTCTTATTTCGTGCCCATTGATTCTGCGCATCCAGATCTCGCTTAGACTAGTGTGTCACCCCTTTTTTATCATCGATCTTGTCTACCGATTTATTTACACCGCATCATCGATCAATTATTTTTACATCGTTACTACACCTCCTGGTACATGAAATGATAGATTACTTTGAGAATGAAAAAAAATTAAAAAAAACAACTTAATACCAGAGTGATGCAAAATTTTTTCTTAGTTTGAAAGACCGTGATCGATAGAGACGTTTGCACTTTCATTATTTATAGTATAATTATACAATTATTTTTATTATCATTCTTTACATTTTTTTATCCAGCTCTTTTTGTTACTTCGTCCAATTGCATCAGCTGCAGACACAAAAATGATTATGTTTTTGCACATTGTTGGAGGTGAGCTCGATTTGAATAAGCAATCGGGTAAAGAAAAGCTTATCCTCTTTGCCCTGCTTTGTATCAGCCCACCGGATTGGCCGTTATTGATTCGCTGATATTTCTTGACGAGTGCATCGCAGAGAAAAATGCTTCAGAAACGTTCTCCTCCATTTCAGAATTCCACGATTTCGATGGACGCTAGGAGCGCGACTTTCGGAACATCCTGTATAAAAGTATTGGCATGCGAAGATTCTTTGAGACTTGAGACAGTGGCTCGCGCGTCGGAAAAACAAGTTTGATCGTAAAAGCAGGAGCTTTGACATCGACATATGCGTTTGTCTCTCGGGAGATCAACTCGGCTTAACGATAATACTTGTATATTTTTTGGAGAGCGAACTGGGCAATATTACAGACTGAATTATGAGGCAATATGAAGAGGGAGTAAGAAATATGAATTTTTGTACAATTATAAAGTTTATGGTTTCTCGTAATTGATACGGCCGAGGGATTAAATAAATCGTAAATTACGAAAGAGATTACAAATTGATTACACAATTACTTAACAATGTACATAATTAATTAAGAAAATATAAAAATACAAAATAAAAATAAAAATTAATTAACAATACGATTGGACTGACTATTCGATCGATTTGTATCGTTTAAAAAGTATTTTTCTTTAGGGAAAGGAAACGAAAGTAAAAAAAGTTTCAGGTCGTTGGAGAAATGCTTCGTGCACCGTAACTCTCCTGCCGTCGTTCTTCTTTTTTCTACACTTTTCGTTGTAAGTGATGCAATATTTTGAGCACCGTGAATAATCGTTGCAATTAGAGGGCACGAGAGTGGCAAAGATCGAGAGAGAGAGATAAAACAAAAAGGTCAGCGCGCATTAACCCCGTACGACCTTGTCCGTGTAGTGCTCCGGTACTTTGCTGATGTTACTCCTTTACTCTTTCCCTCTCCGTTTCTCTGCTTTACCAGTCGATCTGTACCGAGGAGCAAAGCGAACAAGACACGGTGATTATTCTTCCGAAGTTCTCATTCTGAAAGTATGTTTCTGCAGCTACGATTTATTTTCATCTCTTCCGTCTTATTACCCTGGTTCTTCAAATGTTTTATTTTGTTTCGTGCTCTTTAATTTTTTTTTCACCTCTTTACACGACCCTGGCAAATTTTGATCAATTGAAAAACCAGGTTCATCGGCTTAGCTTTTGGAAAATGTTTGACAAAAAAAAACACATTCGCTGCGATCAGGCATCAAAATCATCTGATTTTTTATTCTCAACAAATATTTATTGTACATTTTAGATTTATGGAGATGTTCCAATTGTATTTGACATCATATGAGTCTCGATGCTATTTTAAAATGATTACTTATCCGTTCTTGAATGAACCGATGACTCAAAAGTGAAGAGCAGTATAAAAAATACTCAAAATGATGAAGCAGATGAATTTTCATTGATTCACAAACATAAAAAAGTTGTTAGGTAGCTGCGTTTCGTCTTTTCGTCCAAAAAGACATGATTTTCTCTTGTGAATTGTACGAAGATAGTTTTCTAACAAAAATAAATAAAACACAAAGAATGGATTTTCCTGTTGGCAATTTATCGCGAAACACTCGAACGAATTTGGTCTTTCCAATGGTTTTTTTTATTTTCCAGAGGATAAAGGTAACGAGAAAAATGTGGGGGGAACAGAAAATCGGTGAGAACGCGAACAGCAGTCGCGTCTCGTCGATTTTCTCTCGCGTTTCGAGTGGCTCGAGATGAAGAATCCCGAGCAAGTTCTCGGTCGTTGCAGTGCCAAGAGAATAACGAGTTTTTGTTGCGGGCGCTTTAGTTTACGTATAATAGCGACGAAGACACGATTTTCCTCCGTTTCGTGTGGTTGAACTACTGCTTCGTTTGGTTTTGTTTTTCTTCATTCATGAATATTCGTTCGATTATTAGCTTATTTAGAGAAATCGAATACATTTTTTCGGTCGTATACAATCATTTTTTGACGGGGTGAAAGCATTTCCGGCGACCATATTGACAGCTCGATAACGAAATCGTAGTCCAAGATCCCAAATTTTCATTCGATAAATCAAAAAACTAACAGGATACCAAATTTTATCAAGCTCTGTTAAATTCCACGAGCGTTTTCTCAGTCGAAACCTCATTTTTTTTCGATCGTTAATCAAAGTTTAAACTAAGTTTGTTCTGTTTTGAAACTACATTTGAAAACTTGACCTACGTCGAAGCCACGTTGAGCAGAACGGCCCTTAACTGGATAGAGGTTTTATGGTACTTTCTGAAATGGTGCAATTTTTCCATTAAAAAACCATCGATTAAGCGCTCTGTAAATCGAGTGTGAAATTATATTCCCTAAAAGCATTATTTGATGTGTTTGCAGAGAAAAAAAAATAAAAAAAAAGAATTGTTTAATGCTTGTAACGCGATATTATCGAGAGGAGTATAAATTCTCGCACATTACACAGTGTTTTCCCGATAATGAGGCATAAAACAAATTCGAAACGACACGCATAAAAAGCGAAAATCGTTAGGGCAGAGCTTCGTTTATCATCGCCATAAAAAGGGGTGCGAATGGATCGTTTCTCGTGTTGCCCATTTCACACTTTTATTTTTACGAAATTACGATCACGCATGAAACAGGGTTTTCGATCGTACGGCCAAAAGATCGTTGGACAATACACCCAATTCGCGAGGCAGGTTTTGTTTCGATTTATGAAAAAAAAAAAAAAAAAAAAAAAGGTATCCTGGGCATTGTAACTTAATCGAATGTACGGTGTGTCGTTTAGCTCGTTGCACGCATCTCGTAATCGCGACTAGTCGGCGAGTTTTATTTATATTGCACGAACAGAGTGTCGCTTTATCGAGGGGAATAACAAATCGCCAGTAGCCTTCCCTCGCAAGTTGGACTGGAAGTTTGTTTTCGAAATTGAATAATTCTTCGAGCGTAACTACAATGACGATTGATCGAATGGATTTTTGACGACAAAATGACAACGAAGTTTTTAAAATTGCTCAAATGATACCCAGTTTCGAATTTTTACATTGTTAATTATACTTTTTCTTTTTTTTGAGTTTTGACAAGCAGAACAATCATTGGTAGAACAGGCTGCAACGATATGCTGACGAAATTCTCATCGTTGGTTAATTCTTTTAATTTTTTTATTATTATTGTTCGCGCAGAAAGTACACGCGGTACATGCTGCATCGACGTCATTCAACCTGCATTTCTGCAACTATGTGTGCGTGACACGAGTCGATGAAACGGGGGGAAGGAAACCCGTTGGATTCTCAATGAGTTTATAAAAAGTTGTACAGACGTTTTCCAGATATTTCTATTTTTAACTCGGCGCACATACATTTTATTGTACACGGATTACATTCGTATATGGAGTTTTTCATGAATATATTCCATGTGAAGAGTGAGGCAACGAGAATCGTAGAGGTTCTCGGATGTCATAAATAAAATCATTCTTATGATTCGTGCGATATTGAGTAATTCAATAACGGTTATTCTGTTCGGATATTTTGGTAAAAAAGAAAAAGTTTTGTTTATCGATCGTTTATTTTCATCGCCAATACTTCACCGAGGCTGAGGTTTTAATATTGCATTCGGAAGACCTTATATGTAAATTGATGAGCATATACATATATGTGAATATAACAAAACGTATTACTTCTTTTCCTCTGGAAAAAGAGCAGAGCGGGGTGATTGCATTTGACTTTGTGATCAAAGAGACAGGCTCTCGTCTTATCTCTATCTTCTCCTCGTTTCCGTATTCGTCCAGAACTCATTTTCCGTCTTTTCGTAGTGCATGCTAGACAATTCGTGAGAGAAACGCTCGCAGACTATTGGTAAACAACAAAAAAAAAAAGAAGAACAGAAGCTTTTGAAAAAGAAATTCGCCTCTAGTCTTCCAATATTCTTCCGTCCATGCACAGACCATTTTTTACCGTAAACAGTTTCAAGCGTCGTTACGAAACTCGGTTGAATCACTAGTGAACCGGAAGTTCCGGAAGTAATGGTCTTTCGAACCGATAGTTTGAGAAAATAAAGGAATAAGTAAGAAACACAGACGAGAAACGTTGAACGTTTTGTTTGTGGACACGATCATCGCGTATATAAAAACTTTTGACCGTCAAATTGAATTGTTCAACGAAATTGTCTCTTCTAATTCTTCATTCATCCACCAGAGTCGAGAGAACTAAAATTCTTTAAAATCACTTCAACAATATGTCAGGTGGGCAGAAATCGCGACTAAAAGTCTGAGTCGTTCGACCCTCCAATGCTTATTTTGACAATGATCGACCAGGTGTACACCACTCTTCGTCCAGGCCACTAAAACTCAATCACCCCGAGTCTGACTACCCCTTTAAGGTCTCTTGATCTCTCTCTTTTTAACGGACTTGCAAAGTGTTCTACCATGAACAGGGTCGTCACAGTAAAGGGAAGTTGAAAACCGAATTGTGAAACGTAATTTTTACCATTTGGGACAGGAACCGAATGTGATTAAATAATGTTCGAATTCAACTATTTTCGAACCACTCGATTCGCCATTAATTCTTCAGAATAATCGTGGTTTGAAGTCAGATCGATGAACCGACTTATTATGAATCAGTTGCCATTAGCTCATCCACTACGAATCAAAGTACAGGAATGAAAGTCGTGATGAAATAACTTTGAGCCAACGTCGTTTGGCTGCAGTTCAGTAAAACATTATAAATGGATCTACTGCATTATTCAGCACGTGATCACGCGAATGTAAAAATAGTAAACGCGCGTATTCGCATTTACCACGGAGCTTCTTATTCCGCCATGAAAATACGCAAAATAATGAGGATAGTAAACTTTCTGAACGCTAACGTAAGAGAAGGAGTAAGTTTTCTGCTTGCTTTTCAAACCCCTTCTACCTTTGCCTTCATCCTTCTCGAATAGTCTAGACGGAATGGGCGCAAACCGGATATAGTCTCGATTTCAATAGATTTATGCGGGTTCTGCGAGACTTTGTGAAAAGAAACGTGAAAAAAAAAAAAAAAAACAAGTGGATAGGCGAAGTGGAAGAGAAAACGAGAAAAAATTCAACTGCGAGCGTGTACCAGCAGTATCCAGAAACCTGGGAATATTTCTGTTGGCTTTTTTTTCTCGCTTACAAAGCGAGGATTAGCGTCCGGAGCAATTGAGAGACTGATCTGTCGTTTCTGTACAGTTATATACGTGTATTTACAATGCTATACGAGTTTCAATTGTCACGAGTATCGTCTGGTCCCACATCCCTTCCATTGGCTATGCCAATAACGTTCCAATTCGTTTGTTATAATTCAACGAAAAGGACAATGTTCGTAAGCACCTTTTGTATTTTCACTTGTTGTTAAAACATGTATAGCAGCCACTAACAGAAATTATCTTCTGTGAGCGTTCATTTTCAAAGGCATTATCATCGACGAATCTTCTTCCATGCATTGTTCAATCATCTTTCCCTATATTTCGAGCTTTCATTGTCAAAAATTAAGTACAAATGCGTAACAGGAAGTCGAGTTCTGAAAAGTCATTGTTCTCTTCATCTTCAAAGTCTTCTTTTCAAAACTCCCAAATACTTGATCCTTCTTTACAATCTTCTTGGAATGATAATGCATCCAGAATTTATGCACAGTATATATAAGCATTTCTCTATGCACAGGGTGTCCCTGAAGAAGAAGTTAACGACGTTAGATTTGAAAAGAAAACGATAAGCGAAAAAATGGGACGTTCGATTCGATGAAACGGTTAATCGTGGAAAATACTCTCGCACGATTATTAAATCACAAAAGATCTGAGAAAAAGTTCATTCGGAAGAATATTCTGCTGACTCTACGTTCATGTTCCTCACCTACGAATTTCTGCATTCTGCTGCCTTTTGCTAGGGGCCACTAATTCTATTATCTCACGATATATTTATCACTTGACTGACGTAACCAGAAACCTCTCTTCCCGAATGCCTCCAGCTCTCTTTTTCTTTCTCGTTTTTGTTTTTTCTCGTTCTGGCCTCGAATTTCATCTCTCGTGTATCGTTGTGCACACGTGACTATCCGATTGTTCAACACTCTCGCGGTGATCCACTCCGCTCTTTCTCGTGACGACATCCGGTTACCTTTTTGTCAGCTCCAGAAACAGCCGATGAAGTTAGCAGGTAGACCAGTGTCGAATGCATTTTTTTGCCAGACTATTGAAGAGTCGTAACGAACGAACAGTGTCGATCGATTAAACTTAAAAGATTCAAGAGAATTTATAGAATTAGCTCGAGTGAATAGCAAAAAAGAGCTTTTTTCTAAACAGCATAATGGCAAATAAAATTTTCTCATTTTTCATTCCGAATTTCTTCGTTAATAAGTGATCGAGAAATAGAAAAACATTTTTACTCGACTTTCAAAACATTAGTTTCGTTTCCCAAAGTAAAAGCTATTGAGTCGATCGAAAGGGTGCTTTTCACTCGAAAATTTTGTGGTTGCTAAATTGGGAACGAATCTAAACTCCACGAGTTCCTTCGATCCACACTTTTTAATGGAAATAACAAATTTCCGAGCAGATGAGTAGATTTTTTTATGGCAGGGTGTTCGTTACCAGTTAAATAGTTTTGAGCACGTTTTCATCAACTTCCATCCACGTTAAGCACCCGATCTTGTATGAGCGTTATTTGCTATTTATTTAACGAGAAACTTCTCACTCGAACAGGTCGTTCAAGCCTGGAGCTTAATACCGCACGTTTAATTAAATTCGGAGCGATCTTTACATATTTTGTGTATGTGTATAATATGAGCATATATATTTAGGTAGTTGATGCCACGTACTCGCCTTCGATGTCCAATAACCGCGCAGCGGTCGCCGAACTCGCAAAACTGGTGCAAACTCAGTCCTTTATCTCTCTCTCTCTCTCCCTCGCGTGAGAGGAACAATGACGTTATCAGTCCCTCCATCCTCTCTGGCACGTACTCACATAGAGGGTGTCCACAGACTTCCATTTATTTACATTCAACTTTTAATCGAGGTTTAGGAATTATCCGTTAAATACCACTGAGCTTTGCCAATAAATTCTAAAGTTTTCTTACAAAATAAAGCAGCTCACCATTTTTTCTGGTTATCCACTGATGATGAAAATTATATCGAAAAATTCGCAACGTTGAAATGCTCCAAACTTTTATTTCCTCAGTGCCGCGTTCCCAAATTTATTTCCGAGGCCATGTAATTTGGACAGGTAAGACCTGAGTCTGCTAAAAATATTGAAAATAATTATCAACAGATCTTTTTTTAAAAAGTAATTCAAGTTTTTTTTCTTGGCCCAATTATGTTCTGGTAAAAAGGAAGCAGGAAAACAATCATGATCGAACACAAAATAAAAGTGCACTTGAGACAAATCGAGACAAGAACCTGGCAGACTTCATATATCAATTGTTTAATATCAATTTTAAAGATTTCTCAAAATCTTGTGAGTTTGACATTTTGGACCCCCTGTATGTAAACACATGCCTCGTCTCTTTTCCTCACGTTGCCTATATCGAATCCGACGACAAGGGACGTTACAGACAATAGATATTGTCTATATATATGTATTATGGCTCCGATCAGTGAATATACTCGCTTTGTGAACTGGAGATACGTGGAACAAGGTTTTAACAGTGAAACAGGTAGTCGCTGAGACGTTCACTGTGTAACAAAACTGGAACATTGACATTGTGACTTACCTTATTCCATTCAAAGTAAGAGACCACGGAGTTTGATTTACTTGTGATTCACTTACGATCAACAGCCGATGAAACTTTCTTATAAATATTGTATACCGAGCTTCTTCCGCGTTGATTCGCTCGATATATTGAATGGTTTTATTTTGCCACATAAAAAGTATTTATTTTCTTTTTTTTTATCTGCGGAACTATCAATTGTATTCGATCGATTGAAGTAATCAGAAAAATATATTTTCTGTTAACTTCTGTCTTCGTTATATATTTTCTCTTAGCTTCTCTTCTACTAAATACACATTGATTTTTCAAGTTGATTTTGTTACGCGATCAAACACAAACGGAATTTCAAGTAATTTTTTAACGAGAGTGATTCCATTCTCGGAAAAAGTTTCTTCTCTAATAACTTTGCAGCGTTGAAATGCAATGAAAAGTTTTGCTTTTTCATTTTTTCAATTTTTTCAACAACTTGGAACCAGATCTTCGAACTAATTACAAGCGTATTCCATGAAATGATGCGTAAAAAAAATTCAAATACAGAGAAACATTCGATGCATTCGAACGATCCGAATTTTCGTGAAGAAGATTTGTTACGAAAAATTAAGAATCATCTTCAACACGTCATTGAAGACCGCAGAGTCGTAATTTTTTCGATTTTATCAGTACAATTTTAATTTGAGAATTTCGGTATTAATCACTCGGAATAAAATAATTCGCGTCACGTGTACAACAGTATGAAGAACAGATAATCAGTATCAAGGAAAGAGATTACTTCAAATATGTATATTGCATACACGGGTCTTTCCCAGTCAACGAAGCAATTGTGACCCGATTCCATCCTTCTCTACGAAGACATTTTTTGATATATTCTACGTTCGATGCTTCCGCGAACATTAAAGATATTTATGATTTTTTTTACATTCATTAAAGAGTCGCAAATTGGATTAGAGAGTTGAACCACCTTGAAAAATCAATTTGATGTTTCTTCGGAGAATATTAACAGTCCACTCAATCATTCGTTTGACACTTTAAAGAGTTGCTCTCATATTGAGGCAGCCTAGTCTAGCGATAAAAATACTCCGGAAAAATTTACGAGAAAATATCCAGGCGAAACTCTAGGAGAATTTCCTGGAGAATCTCCGAAAGAATCTATCCGGTAGAAACTCGAGAGAAATCTCGAATAAAAAAGAGTGTTAAGAGTTTGTGAACGCTGTCATTTCTTACGATTGATATCTCGAAGCATTTATTTTCACTTGACAAAAAAAAATACGATCGATTCCAATGGTTCTTCAAATTTGGGAGAAAGGTTGTTTCGTTTTAAAGGTAGTTCAGGGTTGAGTCGTTTGGGATGAAATACCTTATGCAAAGACAGTGAACTATCAGACCTTTGCACAACGTGCACTCAATATTACCGGGGGAAGGAAAAGCAAGGGATTTTGTTTTGTGATGATGCAACAAGGCATCAGTGCAGAGATTCCTGTGCATATCGTAGGAAACAATAGGGGTGAGTGCTCTCGGCGGCCAACGTCAGAGAGAGAGAGAGAGAGCACGAGTGGAAGCTGATTCCACAAGGTTCCACTATCGCGTGTGTTACACGCATGTTTTGCGTGGGAAGCGCGTATCACCGAGTGGATGAAGTGCCACCAAAGCGAACCTCGACATGGCGAAGGGTACGATAAACGAGAAAGAGAGATGGAGGTACTCGGCGAATAATACTGCACCTGGTAACAAGCAGCATGAGCTCCAAATGAACATTCAGCGTGTATATTGTTGAACAGCGTGTATAAAGAAGTTCAATGGTAATGCCCTCGGCCACATCTGTCAACTAAAGTTATTCTCGTTTTTCTCCGAGTAGGCATTTAGGATTCGTTGCAGAATTTAAAAAAAAAAGAAAAAAAGATGAAAAAAACACGCCGTCTACATTGTTGTATATTTAAATCCCGAACAAATTGAGAATCGAATCCAAAATGATGTTGTTCGAGAACTGGAATCGCCTCAGGCAATTTTTGACTAAACAAAAACGTTTTTGTGCCAGTTTGGCCCAAGCCTCCAACGTCGAACATTTTGACGACAAATTCGATCGAACTTACCTCTCAGGATTGCGACATCGTCGAGTACAGTGAACGACCACGTCTCGAAGAATACTTTATCTCGAACGTCTACTCGTTACTCGTGAGTCGGCGACGGCGAACCTTTGTTTCCGTCCAAGCGCATTATTCAAGCTCACGATGTACGTTCAATATTAACATCGAATGTAGAACACGCTTCTCGTGAGGGTAGAAGTTTCTTTTAATAAAAATCCAAAGCAAAAACTCCGAAGGTAATTTGCTGGAAAATATATATTCATATACATTGGTTATTTTTCTTTGCTGCCGGCTTTCTATGTTTCTGTTTATCTCGTTTACATACACATGTTTAATTTTCCGAAGGTCCTCGCATTGAAATTAACGAGGAAACAGCTTTTTGGATTACATCGTTACTTTCAGGTTACAAATTTTCTTCTCATATCACAACTTCGCTGTTCTCTTTCAATATACTTATACACATCGAGACGGTAGTATACACTTCAATGGTCCCTAAAGTCGTTCCGATAATTACAATGTTATAAGACTCGAAGTATTACGACTGAGGAGACTGAAGATGAAACGAGGTTTAGTTGCGTTATAGTCTCATTAGTTTTGGGAACGTGCACGAAATAGTTTGGTAAATTGATCGTACAAGCTATCTGACCATTTCGCAAAAAGTTTTTGTACATTATATCGATAAAAATGACTTAAATATTTAGTACACTTATGATAAACACACGAATGATTACATAGATTACATATACATAGATACTATAGCGATTGGATTCAAGGTAATCTGGTACGAGTTGACTACACGTTAATTCAGCGAGCAAATAGCTAGGATGCTCCGGATCGATTGCACGCTTCTAACTAAAGTAATTATCGTCGGTAGCACGTTCGGGTGAGCGATTCTGTAGGATTGAATTGGCCGCAATTCCACCTGCTCCTCCTCGTATTGGTGCCTTTGTGTCTTGTTGAATTGGAGCATCGTGAGCCCTTGCAGTCTGTTGGCCAAGTGACGTTATCTCATTCAGTATTATCTCCTGGATTTTGAGTCTGACATACATCTGTCGTTCAAGAGGTAAACTTCTCATTGGGCTTCTCACGCTCATGAGGAAGTGATAAGTGTCGTCATCTTCATCGATACTAACTCTTCTTGAAATAGCTTGATCGTAACGCTTGCGCTCAACTCCTTGATGATAGTCTATCGATTCGACCATACCATCCATCAAAAATCTCTTTCTACTCATCTTTCCTCTTTTTCGTGAAGGCGCACCCGTTTGGTTAAGTACATCCTCGCTCGTTATCAACGAGGTACACGATTCGCCACCATCTATGTCATCGAAGTGGGCCTCTTCGTCGCCCTCGACAATGTCGATCTGGGGCTCGATTTGCGTCTCGTCCAAAGACGTCTGATAACCGCCAACCCCATTCTGAGGGTGTCCGCAGCCACCGATTACTCTTGAATTCATTTGATCACGTAGAAACTGCAAGCTCTTGAACCATACCCATTTGGACTCGTGATCGGGGACATTTGGCGGCGAACCACTGCCGTCGTAAGGGGGTTTACCCCGATACGTTTTTTTCAATTCGTTGCGAAAATTATCACGCAAATGTTTCCACTTGGATTTGGCCACGTCGCCTGGGAACACACGGATACGACATTGGAGTATTGTTAAAATTTGGGCAGAATTGTTAAAATTTTTGGAATTGTTCTGCACAATTTGAACCGTTCCAAAATAACACAACCAGCAAGGGTAGTAGGTAACTAAAAGGGAGCTGGAGTGCGTGCAAGAATGAATACGTCTAGAAAAAAGTGCTCGAAATCTTATAGCAGATTCGCAGACAACGTTTGAAAAAACTGACGAAACAACCTAAAAATCCCAATAACGCTCATCTGGTAAGTTAATATCGTTGACAAAGTATGTTAAAATCGCCTCTGATCTGCGAGTATTCCTAATTCAGATTGTTCACTGCACGAGCTGCTAGTTACTTGATCACAATCGTCGAATCTTTCACGCCTTTAAACTGATTGTTAATACCCTAAAAACGCTAACTTGACTTTAACACACACGTTATTTCCAGAATATATATTCGGCCATTCTAGAGCTGTGTCTCTTGTTTGAAGCTGAATCTGCATTTTGAGTCCAATGATATTGAAGTTATGGCTTTGCTACCGCGAGCTGTGCTCACGTTTTTTATTGAATTGCGACAGAGTTCCAATGTCTTTACGATGTGAATATGGATGAGGTCCGCGTCTACATTCAATTGAGATATTGGACGTATGATGACGGAAGAACCCTAGCAAATAGAAGGTATCGAGGTCAAGGGAAGCTACCCTCGTGCTAGCAATGGATTGCGATATCGAGAAGGGTGTTGCGAGGATAAACAAGGGAAGGAAGGGCTGGTCTTGTGGTGTAAGCAGTTGGCAGGCTGAAGTTCCTATTCTCACTACCCCCGGATCTTACACGTGGTATGTGGTGGCTCACGAAATTAGTACATGAGATATATATCTCGATAGCATAGCTACACCAAAGTTATAACGATATATACTCACTAGATACATCACAAGCTTTGGCAATTTCACCCCAGAGCCGCAATATTACATCCCTGTTATGGTAATGAGTGTTCTTTTGGTCCCAGATAGCAGGCCTTGCCTGAACTTCGCTGATCAGTCTTTGGAGATCCATTATAGTGGATCGGCGTCTTCTTTGAGGGCGATGGAAGTTGTCACTAGGTTGATCCCCTCGTCCCGTTCCTCCTCCGCTACCTTATGCTCGAAGATTCAACGGTTCTGCATCTGTTGTTAGGCTTGACGTAGCACACGTTGGCTAACAAACTCAGATCGAGGTACAGAGTCACGCTGTTACTATTATTCGTTACACGGCGATGCTATGACGCGTTTTTGCCCTCGAGGATGAAATATACGAATTTTTCGAGCGAAAAAAGAGCAGAATGAAAATTAAAACGTAAAAAAAGCAGACAGCGAGAAAACACGCAATTCGAAACGTCGCCGGTGTTTGCTTTCGACGCTCGCAGAGTCCGGGGCTTTGTACTACTGTCCTCGGCTGTGCGTTGCGTGCATGGAGGAGGCGTACCGACGCCGAGCCGAGCCGAGCGTAGTCCCCGTGAGCGCCTTCCATCTCATCCATGTGAGATCTCTCTCCTTCTCTCTTCTGTTTATATCTCTCGCTCCCTCTCTTTCTCTCCCGGTGCATTTGTGTGCGTGCGTCCGTGAGTACTAGTGCCGCGCGCATTCCCGCGCGCGATGTGGTGAGTAAAAGCCTCGCGACTTGGCGCTCGCTCTGCGGCTCCCGCTGCCTGCCTGCCTTCCTCTCTTCGCGCGTTACGATGTTCCCTTCCTGTATTCCTTGCGAGCCTTCCGTACACTATATGTGTGTCTGCGCGTGTATCCAACTGCGTAGTATACATGATTTCTGCAAATGTAAGCGTGCTCACATTCCAAGCTCGTGAGTCCGCGGCGCCCTCTCGTGTATGTGCACGTCAATCTCGCTATACGTTAACGCTTCTCTTTGTACATGCGTCCGTTGAGATTGTGTACGTCGTGAAATGTGCCACAGTCTCGTTGGGACTACGTCATTCGTGAAATACAGAGGCAATAAGGATCACCCGGCACAATAGCTTCGTTTTCATTTTATTTACTACCCTGAAAGTGCATCGTCACACGATGTTTCAATAGCCTAATGACTATCAAGCTGTTAATAAAATTTCGTGGATCTGAGACGAAACTCTCGAGACATCGCCATCGCAAATGGTCATCGAGTCATTGAGGGCCGCATCTCGTTTTTCTAGGATTTTATATCCTCCAAGAGCTTTTGTTGCTCCATGGAAATATTTATGGCAAATTGGGATTTCGTGGATGGCAGCATTTGTTCCATCCACTTGGGTCGTGACGAATATTGCAGACGCCATCTATAACTTTGGTGCGGACCGAGTTTATTTCCTGCTGACCTTTTTCCACCGATTACGGAGAAGGTAATTTTTCATTTCCAATTGGGCAGATACAGATCTTTCGAGGATCTTTTATTTTATTTTTTTTATTCCGTGTAACGATATCGTTAGCAGAAAATTTGCAGAACTTCTTCTCAAGTGACTCTCATTTCCCCATTCTCTGGTTTTTTGTCCAGAATTTTGATTATGTGTGCAATTAGTTCGGGAAATTATTTGGGGTAACCGAGAAAATCTGGCAACACGCGTTACACACACACACCTGCAACTCCGCCCCTCCTGCCTCAACAAACGTCCGTGTGTTGGGGTTCCGCTCCTCTCGGCTTAGCCCGGCCCGGCTCGGCGCCGCTCGGCTGGACTCGGCAGTTCCTTTTGTCACCCTGGATCCTCTTCTCTCACTCACTTCTCCCGTCATCCTTCTCTCGAGCGCAGTTCGCACGTTTTAGTATGCGCGCGCGCAAGAGCACGACCTCGAGAGACTCTTCTCCCGCTCGTCTTGGTGCCTCAATCTCCTTCTCTCTTTTCCTCTGCGAAGATACCCAGCTATCCAGAGCAGCACAGCAAAACAGCCTTTGTAGCATGTTCTACAGCTTGTATAGAGCCAATGAATTTGGCCCATATGCTCCCCGAACTCGAGTGAGCCCAATATTACATTCATGAAAAACGTGCCGTTATGAATAATGATGTTAAGCGGTTTCGTACATCGTCTTCGTACCAAAGAATCAGTGTTGAGGGCGTTGTTTAAGCAGATGTCGTTGAGGGTACGTTTGGGAAAGTGGAAATACTGGTTGGACGAAGAATTATTAGTTCCAATTCTTTAGACCGTAGCGATAAGCGAAATATCTCGAGATCTATGCCTCTCCTGGCGTTACTACCCTTGGCGTCACTTGCCTTGAAGACGGAGATACGTCAGAAGACTGATGAAGGTATTCCGGGCTTACAATGGAAAACTTTTGAGCCGCCATCTTAGTTGGGTCTGCACTCCACCTGCAGCCATCGCGATCAAGTTAACGACAATGTTTCCCTGGAAGCAGCATCTTCATGAAATTCGATAGCATGATAATTTTTAATTCGATCACTTCCACCCCGAGAGACACAGATACCATGTAAAGGTCTCAATTCAAAGAGGATTGAACAAAGGCGCGGTCTCTGTTTCTCGATCCTGAAGCTACAAGTTGTGTCGTTGGTGGTATACAATATGCAGCCTGGCAATGATGGTCATCGTATGTGCGAGAGTCTCGCTATCGTACAAACAGCTTCCACCAGTCAAAAGGGCGGATCCCAGGAAGTTTGGGAGGGAATACGAGGTGGAAACCGCACTTCTGATTACCAGCGGTTTCTACTGTTGTGTAAGTACGAATACAGAGTTTCAAGCAAACAGCTGCCCTTGCAGAAATCCGCGGAGGAGCACACCTTGCCTTGGCAACGTGCACAAACATGAAGACTCACACATTTCTGACCTCACTAATACTTTCGTACGGTTTACGAGCGGGTTGAAGCTTCTCGCTCGATACGCCTCGGCCCTCTCCACCAGAACCCGACGTTACTTCAACTCTATCCTCCATAACGACATCAACTCTCTCCCCCTGTCTATCTCTCTCTCTCTTTCTTTTCAACCCCTGTTTTCTCTTCCACTCCCTTCTGCCTCTTTGTGCAAGTACTGCTGTTAGCAGCTTTCGTATACCCGCCACTATGTCTCCTGGCGTTACTCAGAAACTTCGGATTGCCCAGACCCGTTCATAGACGTTCTTCTCTCTGCAAATGTAGAATTACCATTCGTGCTTGTAACTCAGGCTAGAAATGATTTGTCGCCCGCATCTGCGGGCCAACTTCGCTTCAAATTTACAGCTGTGTTTCTGGAAATTTGCACCATCGATGTGGTCATCGATGACAGTTACGTTGAACAGCATTGGAAACTCCTGTTTCTCAGCAATAGCAAATAAGCTTGAAGGCTTCGAAACAAAAACCCATAAAAGGAGAACAAAAAGAGCTTTCTGCTGTAAATTCGTGCCAAATGCATGGTCACGAATTCAGTGGACATTCATCACGTCTTCAAGACAAGATAGTCTTTCGTTTCACGAATATCTGAGAAAAAAAAATTGTCCTGATGAAAATCGATCAATGGACAAAAATGTTTCCAAAGGGTCATCGCGAGTATCTGGTATTCGTAAAATCGGACTAATGAACGTGGCCAAGCATGGGCTCGTTCACCGTAACGATACTTCCCAATCCTCCTACTCATCTCTGTAACTCATAGGAGAATGCGAGTCAATAAGGTGCATCGAAATAGTACAACAATGGGCAGGAAATTCTGTCGATTATCTTACGGTTGTGGTTTAATTGAGGAATCCCAGGGATTTGTTTAATCTGTTGTGTAGATTGTATATCGCTTGCCAGACCAGCAGAAACGTTGCTATAGAGACACACTAAACACGCTTTGCACTTGCTGTTTGGATTACGTCAGACATGCTGTACCATAATCGGATTCCCATGACCGGGATAGAATTCGCGAGAGGGAACGAGAGCAAGAGAACATCGACTGTGTTCAATATACACCGAAATCTGAAGCTCGAACTCATCTCCATGTCCATCCATTTGTGGACACACTACCAAATTGGATTATAATTGAAAATGCCGAAATCTATTATACGTATTGATGGTATTTATCCGCAAAAAAGTGAAATTTCGCGGATGCAACATCTGTAAATCATCGTTGAATAGATCCAATTAAAAGTCGTTCTTTCGATTCGAATAAAATACGACGAAAAGTTGACTTCGGAAAGTTGGCAAGTAAATTTCGTAGAGATTCTCACATCGATTGAAAAGGGGCTCGACGAATTCGAGTGGATTTTGATAAACGTTTCCGAATCATATCTAATTTCAAGAAAGCCCGAGATAATCAAGTCGCCATTATCTTAATTGGGCGCAATTATCCCGAAATAATTAACTTCTAATGACTGTAGCAGTGAAATCTCAGCCTTAACCAACCGTAATTTCTTAATTATTATCGGTCTATTTGGGAATTTCAAAGAGAATAAGGTGCAGAGAGTTAACCTTCAACGGTGTTTACACAAAGTCCCGTAGTGGTCGATCATTACTTACACCTAGAATCCTCTCGAATTCACCCTCGAAACTTCAGAGACAGTTTCGCTGGAGGCCTGCGCCTGCGGCCCCGCAATACAACTTGCACCGAAGCACACTACGACGCTACGCTTACGGGGCGACGAGTCGTTTATACACACGTATGAATTCCAAATTGAATCGGAGCTGAGAACATTCCATTCATTAAAATGAGACGGGAAAACTGAGAAATAAAATTGTCAGGATCCGTGCGAAAAATAAAAACTCAATATGTGGAATGAGAAGTCAACACATTGTTTTCACTAAAGTGTTATTATTTTTATCATATCTTTACGATTACTATCGAGTATTATTGGAATCAGAGGATAGTGTTCGTGAAAAATTCTATAGAAACGTGAACGACGAAATATTCTTTTGCTACACGATTTACTTCTTTGGAATATTTTATTGAAAATAAAATGTTCTGGCATGCTATTTTTACTGATTAAAACTGAAGAATAACGCAGAGTCATGAAGATTATCACTTCGTTCACTGTTGCGATTGATTTTTTCTTTGGAACGATCTCCGAAATTGTAAAATTCCTGGTTGTGTTGGGATTTTTTTTTTTTTGGAATGGTATTCATTTCGAATCCAATTTTGAGTAACTTTCATCAAAATTTCAAAGTAATTCTCAAATAAATAATAACAAACTGCAATTTTTATTCTCCACTGATCGGATCGTCATTGATTGAGCTCCACGATCGACACTGATTTACATTATTTCATTTTGATAATCAATAGTGTGAAGCATGTATTCGTCGAACTCGTGACCTTTCAAGACTTTCTTTACTTTGGTCTGAAACATATCTGGTATTGATACATTTATGTCTTGGAGCATTTTCTCTATTTGTTCCTGAGTCTTCAGTTCGATCAGGATGAGTACTTCTTTCCTGAAAATTTTCGTCACAGCCTCAATGATGACGTTGATCAATTTATCCGCTATGTGACCCTCGAGCTTCAATTTGAAATCCCTGTAAATAACGCGAAGAAAAAATTAAAAAATAAATAAAACGTTTCGAAAGTGTTTATTTTTTTCGACTTGAAGTTTCGGAGAAAAAGCTGCTGCTTGGAATGTCATTCTCGTTCTTATCGTTCAGCTATTCGGAAAAATTCGTCTTATTTTCTCTTGTACCTTTTCATCGGCGTCATTATCTCCGATTGATTATTTTATTGTCGAGATTATTTTACCATTCCAATTTACAGAAACGATTTATGTAAGATAAGCCACCGTTTGATGGCATAGTTTTTTCGACTCTTTTTTCACGAACGAATAATCCGATGCAGATTTTTTTTAAATCGTTCTTAAGGAGTTTCGGTACAGACGATACAATGTTGCCATGCTAAACCATGATAAAAACACAACAAATTTCAAAAAGTTTAGGATTTTATAAAATTTGGTGAACATATTCTTTAGTGCCAAATTTGACAATACAAATTTTTTCAGATTTTTCTTCTACACAGTTATCGAGTAATTGAAGACTAAAGTTCACGTGTATAAGCATAGCGTTTCCATATATATAGGTATACACTTCGGGCATAAGAAATCTGCTTTAATGCATAATTACTCGATAACTAAGTAGAAGAAAATTCTGAAAAAATTTGTGTTTTCGTACTTAATATTGAAGAACGTTATCACCAAATTTCATTAATTTCTTAACATTTTGCCTTTTGTATCGAAACTCCTTAAACAATAATGTATCTTTTCGTTTGTTTCGAGAATGTGCATTAAGTAACGTTACTCTCTTAATATGGAACAGAAGAAAAATGAATAAGTTTATTCAAATCGTTTTTTTTTTTTAATTTCCCTTCAATGATTTTATACTCGGTATTTTGAAAAATGTGTTTTTATTAAAAAGGAAGAAATAAGAGAAACACTCGACTCACCCAAATCCAGTGAATTTGAAAAATCTGAGACTGCCTTTGTGTGTAACGAGGTCCACGTCAATGAGCATGCTCGCAGAGACGTTGTGATAACGACCATAACAATCGCCTTTTCGACGATACAGCATGTATTGCAATGCGTATTCGTAACTCATCTGTGCGTAACGAAAATTCAATATTTTTATGCCATTTTTTTTCGACAATTTTTAAGTTACATCGATTTCCATGATTTTTTTAAAAATAGGAATCAACGAAGCTGCAAGTATTTTGTTTGATTTTGGATCAACGAGACGAAACTTCGATCGACCGAGCTTCCACTACGATTTTTCATTTTGTATGAGGTACTGGTATAACTTTTTAAATGGCACGGAATCGATATTACTCACGTCCAAAGTTTCGAATCCGATATTTAGATACAAAGCTCCTTTTACGTCGGTCCATTGCCAAATAATGTCACCCGTACGATAAATCGTTGACAGCTCTTGCAAGTAACCGTGATGCATTTCCATTTTTGTCTTCAAGAAACCCGGCTAAGCAAAACAAAAAAGTTATTATCTTTTCTTTTAATTCTTCATGATTAAAAAAAAAAAAAAACCCCCAAAATTATTCATCACGGTGACTTACCACAGGAGAAAGAGGAATTTCAACGTCTGGAATTCCCATTGGATCGTAACCGTTCTTCGTTATGAACTTTCTTATTTTAGGCAAAAAATTATCGAACATCGAACTCATGTTCATTTCCTGCACTATGATAGGCGGGTCATCCCTGAATTACAGCGAAACGTAAACAAAGATTAATCTCGTGTGTTTTTTTTTCTTTTTGGTTTTTCGTTTCGAATTGTCCAGCATCAATAAATATTTCTGATTAAAATCACGAATTCAAATAAGATCAAATGTGAGATATTGAAATAAGTTAAATTACTAAAAAAAAAATCGTCAATTAGACCGGTTTGATAAGCAAAGTACTGAAAAATATTGCACATACTTGAGATTGATTTGTCCCTCGTCGCTGGCGAGCGCAAGGCCGAAAAGGGCCAACAGCAAAAACGTTTTTTCCAACGAAATCATGTTGGAGGCGATGAACTTTTTTTTGTCAAACTATTTAAAAAGTTTTATAGCGGACGCCGAGACTTGGGATCGTTCTTCCAATCGAGGAATCAATCTGACAATAATTTATCGATCAACCGAATTTTTATACCTTTCGAGCGTATTTCGTATCTTTGTTTCCATCGTAATCAGCCTTATCTGTAGCCACTCGAAATTTTTAGCCTCCAATTAGGAGTAAAGAACTCAAACTTTGGGATTGAGCATACGAATTTTCAGGTGTTCGATTACTCAATCAATAGATCGTACGATTTCTTTTTGTTTTAGCATCTCGTATTTTGTCTCGAAAACGTGCGAATGATACTCGATTTCGATAAGATTGTCCCGAAGATTTTAATTGGCGCGTCTTCTATATTTTTTTCTACAGCGACGCTCGATAAGGCGAGCACGGAGACCAGGAATTTCGCTTCTCCAAACAACAGATTACATACTTTCAAACAGCTTTCTCATCATTTTATCACGTTTTTTAAATTATTTGACAAATTCGATTTTCTTTATATTTTTTAAGAGAAAGCTCTAGCAGGAAGTTTTGATGCTTTAAAAAATGTTGATTTCGGTTAGAAGAATCCTGACGAACTCCTGAAAACGATTGTATCGAAGATCGTAAACAAAGAAATCCAAATTAAACTGAAAAGTTCGATCGACCAAAGACGTATTACACTGCGATTAAATTTTGCCTGATTTCGACCAGTGTCATCGAGGCAATGATAATATCTCATCGAATCGAGATAATGAAACGGGCTTCATGGTTAACCCGTCACATAGTGTTGATTTTCGATTCCAACATTCGATAATGCCGATTGGATCGTTTGCTTACGTCTCGTGTTTCGTAATTTCGAATCATCCGGAGATTCGTATACTTAATTTCGGACTAATTTTCACGATCTAAACGAAATCTATTTTTAGTGTAAATGCGAAGATGCTGTGGTGTCGCATTTATCTCCAATTTGTTTGACGGTATACATCGCGTTTCATGGAGTGGAGATGAGAAACCTTCGAAAAAGTGCAAAATTTGTTACTCCGTTACGAAAGAAGGTTTCTTATATATCAGACATCAAAGTGGTCAAGTTTAGTCGCCCTCCTCAACACGTGCGATTGCTCGTTCAATACCTTTAGCCCATCAGCGATCAGTTTACGAAATTTTTTCTCACACTTCTATGAAAACGATGATGACAATAAAACTTCGAATGATTTCGGCATTTTCCATTTTTTATTCGGTTATCGGAGCAGTTAAAAATACTTTCAAATTACTTTTTTTTTGGGGTAATCTTTGTTGTTTTTATGGATTATAAAAGATTATGGATCATTTCCGTCGACTTTCTCAGCAATTTGAATCATTTTTGATGAATTTTTTTTTATGAATACGTATATAAGGAATTAATTAATTACGAGAGCGAATAATCGATTACGGAAATTATGAAATCGATTTGTTTATTTTATTTCTTTTTTTTTTTTTTTTACTTTTTGTTTACATTACTTTGCTCTTTTGAATGAGTCCAATTCGATTTTTAGCTCCCGATTGCTCGCAGGGCAAAAAGACGAGGCGGGGAGTTATGCGTTTCACTCCAATCGCGATGAACTTTAAAAAGTTTGAAACAATAAAGTGTTTTGAAAACCATTAAAAAAAAAACTCCTAACCGATGAGATCGTATAGCCTGATAAAAACTGTTCAATAAAAACAAAAAATCTCCTGAATTCGAAATGACATATTTGAAAAAAGAAAAACTTGAAAAAAAAAAAAACGATACAAGAATAAACAACGATTAAATAAATCCCTCAGGTTTTCGTTTTTCTGAACTGCCATAATTATCGTTCAATCATTCATTGATTAATATTTTCAGAAAAAAAAAACGAAATCCTGAAGGAGTTATTTTATGATTATTTTCTTTTTTTTTTTTTCAATTTTTTCTTTTTTCAAATATGTCATTCCGAAGTCAGGAGATATTTTTGTTATTATTGAAAACTTTTTATCAAGCTATACGATTTTCGTGAATGTTAAACTTGACTTTTGAAACGCGCTCTGATTGGATAATAAAGATAATTAAAAAAAATATATATGTATACATTCCAAAGGTTTTGCCGAGTCTCGAACGTTTGTGGGTTGTCGGAGGTCAGTGAACGTTGGATCGAGAGCGAAATGTGGGCCTTATGAAAGCGAAGAACGAAAGTGAGAGTGATCAGGTAGGGAGCTAGCTAGATTCGCGACGAAGCTTCTGCTCTTCGAGATTTCACTTTCCCTGCTCTCAGCAGGCCCCGAGAAAACGAAATTTTCAATCTTTGCTCTCACTTTCACTGTATATCGCGGTCTGACCCGCTGACCCGAGGCCTCATTTCGACGTCCCCGAGACCCAGCTTTCACTTATCTTTTTGGGTCAGTCTCCTTCCACTCAATGTAGGTCACGAAAGTCTGTCCTATATACATATATTTATGCACTAGCTTGGCTCTCGATTTCGTTCAAGTTTCATTACATCAATGGATTTAACCAAAGTAAAGTGTTCTCCGATTGTCAATAAAAATTCGTTGATCCCAGTCATCAAGCCAATTTGTGTGTTTCAGTTTCGATTATGCCGGCTTGAAATTTCGCGATTTTTGAATTATCGAAATTTGGGTCTGTAGGAGCAACCTCATTTTCCATTTTCAGGCTTTTTGGAAAGGGAAATTTTTCTTCGACTTTAAAAACGCGGTTTCAAACGAGTTTCCCTTAAAATATGAGCCAATTATTTCTTTTAAATTCACAACCTTTTTGGATTTCATCTTGATTGACGATTTCCAAAACTTTTCATTGAGTGACGAAAATTTTTAATTCATTAAATACCGACGATGGGAATCAGCCGAGATCGTTTTTTTTGTTTTCGAATTGCGAGATTTCCAACGATCATTTGAAAAAAAAAAAAAAGTAATATCTGGAGCGTTTCAAAAGTATAAATCGCTCGAACGATTATTCTCACATTTTAGGAATTTACAGATCGAATAAAGAGTAAAAAAAAATGGATTTTTATGGATTTATTTATTTACGATTAACCATCAGTTATACAAACAGAATATTTTTTAATACACACGAAGGATTTTTTCACGTATCATCGGAAATCTGTAGTTACGTACTCGTGTACGTTATATTCGGTTGCCCATCAATGAATTTTTTCTTTTTTGACGTAAACTTCGCAGTAGTACGATTAATTGAAATTCTGGGATGACTCTTCGTAAGTTTAGGCAGGACCACCCTGTTGTGAGTTGTGATGAATCAATCAACAGTGAATTTGAATTCATTGATAATTTCGTTTCTCAATTATAAGATTTAGATAATTTGCTTTCTCAATTATTCAAATGATTGTGTGATTTGTCTCCGCACTTATAAAAAAGTTGGATAATACTTGATGAGACTTTGCACTCATCAAGTATTATCCAATCGACTGTCAAAACTGATTGAACAAGTCGAACGAAATTTATTCATTGATGTAGCAATGAATTTCTCTTTTAAAAAAATGACAAAATTCGAAGAAATTACATTTTCAATTCTATGAAATCGCGAAAAATCAGCTTTCGAATCACACGATCGATGTTACGATAACATTTTTCCTATCACATCTGTATCAACGATAAGTAATAAAAGATCAATAATAGTTACTTAAATGTAAGATTAAAATGAGTTTTAGCGAAAGGAGCGATTGTAAATATTTATCAATTTTTCATCTATAACAATTAATTTTCCGAATTTTTTATCAAAATTGTATCTCGTGGATCGCGTCAAAGTTTATCGACTTGAATCTCGATCGAATGATTTTTATACGCCGTATGTTTAGCTCTTAAAATCCGTGCATGAACAGTTATTTTGCGTCTATTTGAAATGATAATACTGATAAAACTGATTTGAAATGAATCTATTTGAAAGTGATATTAATCGGAGTTGAGATTATTTGTTTGAAAAAGTGGTCACTTAAAGGACCGTAGACAGACTCGAGCTCTTTCGCGAGGAAATACAAATTGTTATAAAGAACTTTGAAACTGCATTCTCGTGGTTTCGTCCATTCAGAACTTTTTGCTGAGCAACGAGATTTTCGTTTTTTTTTTTTTCTTTCCTTTCAGACGATCTCAACGAAACTGTGCGTGAGATATAAAACTCGAGGGCAAAGCGCAATGAAAAGGGCATTCATTTTCTTTGGATCTTGCAACGTCGAAAAGTTCTTAAGAAGCTTTGAAGAATATTGCCTCAAATAAAAGAAAAAGTCTTTACACACTAAAAGTGAAAGCTCTGCTCTACTGAAATGATGGGCCAAGTCGTTTTTCATGCACGACGATTGAAATTTTACCCGATTATTTGCATACCTGTGCACATTTTTTTCTGAATCAACTCACTCGAGCTTTATTGGAAATTCATGAAATTACTATCGTATTCATAGCTTTGCCAAAAGCTAGGCCAAACCTTTTTTTTTATTTACAGTATTTCAATCCAATATCATACGACTTTCTATTCGCGTTTTTTTTTTTTTTTAGAAAATCATTCGAATTTTGGTTGAAAAAATGGTCCAAAAACAATCGAATCTCTGCGGAGATATTCGGAGACAAAAATTAATCGAATTTGCTTTCAGCAAAGTTGAGTTTTGAGTCGAAATGAAACGTTGAAAGATCCGTTTCGATCGAGACGGAAAAGTTCATCACCGAAAATTCTGATTTCACGTATAATCTCAAAGTGAAAAACACGAAATATCATGAATTATTTCGGAAGAAACGTTCAAACTCACCTGTATTGTGAGTTTCGTTATTTCCTTCCGTAGCTCATCGAATTCTCGATATATATCTCGAATCTTTGTTCTAAAAAATCAGCAATCATCATCAGGATCATGATCTCCGACGCATTCGTCTACGAATACGTTGATTTTTGTTATTTAAAAACTGAAAGTTCTTCACTGCGTTTTCGGCAGAAAATTAAAATCAGTTACTTTTTTATCGTTCAACGGAATAGAGACTCTCTGCAAAAGGGAACCAACCGAGGATCTCGAGACATGAAGAAATCGAAGGAGAATAAAAACATTCAAATTTTCTCCTGAATTGATATTTCAAATCAGAAGCAAAAATCGTTTGTTTCGTCGCTTGAAAAATGAGAAAAGAGCTATTTCACTCCTTTTTTTTCTCAAATCAGTTCCACCAAATCAGTTCTCTCGTGTCAACATCTGATAAGAGATTCGACGTTTAATTTCGTTGATATCGGTCGCTGGTAAAAGTACTTTGATGTACGAATGTTTTTTTTCCAATTTTCTATATCATTAACGATACTTAACTGGCCAACATGGAATTGTACTTGGTGATTTTTGCCAATTTCACTGAGCCACACTCCTCGATGTCATCCAACGAAGCTTCGCTTCCATCCTTCGTATCATCCGACATATTTCTCTTGATATAACCTCCAATGAGAGTATTTCGATATTTATTGATCGTGGAATAGTCACGTCCACGAATCAAGAATCTGCCTGGACCAAAACATCAGTTAAATCATCAAATCCATTGAGATGAATCGGTAACGATAAAAAATTCAAATTAATAAACTTCTTTTTACCTGCTATCAATCGCATACTTAATTTTTTGCGATGCACCTTCTGCACACGTTGCAATTGACCGTCGTAAATGGACTAGTCCGGGGCAGCGAGTGACCAGTGAACGCGAAATCGCAATTGTTGTTTTTCCTGAATATAAATCAAATGTTTTTAATTCAACGAAGATTCATTAGAATTTTCTCCAATAGAAAATCGAAGTTTCGTCGATTTATTTTGAGAGATTGAGCCTAAAAAGATTGACTCGAAGAGCGATTTTGCTATTGGGGAATTTTCTTGAAGCGAATAGTCGTGAAATTTTTCTATGCAAATTTCGCAAAGATTAAATAAAAATTGGTCAAATTATTGTTACTTTTTTTCTTCGATTTTCGAATCATTAAAATTTAATCTCGGTTATACGTTTTCGCTGTTTTAACTTCCAGTTGGAAAATCACCAGGAACGTACTCGACCTATTCGAGGAGCAAAACTCTGAGGATAAAGTACCGACAGTTGTCCAAAGTAGGAGCTGCCAGTGTCGTTCAGACGCGCCACTTTTTTACTCAACTAATTGCTTTCTTATTGGCAAAGCGAAGCTTGTTTTCTGTTACATAAAATTTGTCGTATCGTAGACAATTTGGCATCCAATTTTCGTTGCATGATTCTCTGAAGATTACATAATCAAATAAATAAATGAAAAAAAACAGACTTTCACGTCAATTGGCAATAATTTCGCAGCACTATATTGCTTCGAGAATAAATTTTCATTGTGAAACAATCTGGCATTCGCTTCATTCGTACTGTTTTTTTTTTCTTTTTCTTTTTTTTTTTTTCATTGAAAGTTTCTGAGAAACAGAAAGAATTTGAGAAAAAAAAAATCGTTGAAGCAGATCTAAAAAAAGAACTAAAATAATAATATATTTAGACGAAACTACGAGGCAAAGTAATGGGCAAATTTACATTAAATTTCGAAAATAAAAATAGAAACTACGAGATCTCTCATGAAAACAATTATTTCAAAGTAACAATTGCTCCGAAAACATGTTGACTCGAAATTCACTTATTTTTCTACTGAAAATCTCATTGTTATCGAATTCACAGTACATTTAACGCGTAGAAAACAGATTTTTAACGATCGATCTTTCAAAAACACTCGAAGCATTTTGTTTTCTTTTTGTTTTTCTCCTTTCAATTCGATCCGCGTTTCATGGCTCGATGTGCTCTATCTCGAGTACGTGCTTTTTATCTTTGCGACGGCTATTGAAATTGTTTTAATGCTTTGTGTTCCTGTCGACTGTTTGAATTGTTTCGGAAATTGATTATCTTTGGTTTTATTATTTAACGACTATTCTTTACTATTATTTTGAATGATCATTGACACCGATTTTCAATAAATAATCTTTTTTTTTAAATAATATTAATTTTAATAATAATGTTGATAATTTTTAAGTTTTAATTAATTTTTTTTTCATTATATTTTATGAAATTATTAAATTCAATTGAATTCTAATAATAATAATAAATAATCAAATTTTCAATTTTCTGCTACTTCCACGAAACGATTGATTCGAACCAATTGGTGTGAAAAAATTAACAAAAGTTTACATTCAGAAACGAAAAATTTGTTTCATCATTTAATACAGTCAGGAAGCAAAAAAATCGATTTTTCAAGAATTTCTACTGAGAAGAGCTTTCAATTCTTTGACTTAAAAATTTATACACATGATGTGATAACTTTTAACAGTATTTTAATATTTTTTATTTGCAAAAATAATTATTTTCAAAGCTGCTATAGCCGATCTCCTGGAGCTTCTCTAAAAGCTCCAGGAGATCAGAAACCAAAAAAAAATTGGTTTTTTTTTGTATTCGATTTAATTTGTTTTTTTTTTTTTTTTTTTTTTTTGTATTTGAGTTTATTTGTTGTACTTGATCGAAGGAATAAGCAGAATATTAATTTTTGACAAAATGGCGGCTTCTCGAAAAAAAAAAAAAGTTTTTGACATACATTTAGGCCTAAATGAAGGGAAAGCCTTTGATAAATTACTGAAAAATAAACTTCATTCAATATTCTGTTTTCGTTCGAAATAATCTAGCGTTATAATTGGACGAAATAAAAAAATAAAGATATTTTGAGAGAAAGCGAAAAAGATCGGACTCATTTGGCACATATAATTCTTCGCGCATCACTAGATAGAAGCAAAACACATCGCTGTAGTTCGACTCTATATTTACACGAGTGATGTCTGTATAGTAGCGAACGAGTGAGTGTGTGAGCGGACCCGGTGATTTCCTGCTCCCACTACTACCTCGTCGACTGATGATGTCGCATTCCCTGGCTCACAGAATTGCAAAATACGTCGTAGACTCAACACGAGATAAAGAGAGATAGATATTAAGAACGAGCTGGTGAAAAACACTTTTGTTTTGATAGGCAATGCCCTTGAGAGGCCGGTTAACCATTGAATTGAAAAAAAGAAAGAAAAAAAACGAATTAACGACATGGCTGAATCGACCAATGGGAAAAGGTTTTGTAGTGGGTGCGTTAGAGACGAGCCCACCGAGTGAAAACGGTGGAACCAATTGGAAAGAAGATCGGAATAACAAGTCACATGTTTATGCTTGTTTGTATCATTTTTTTTTTTCAATTTTCATGGCCATTAAGTGACGCTTATTTCCGTGACGTATTATCAAAGGTTATTGGCTGTTGCGAAGTTGAGAAATCGGCGTAATTCGTTGAGCGAGTTACGTCAGATCGAACATAAACGATTCCGTTACGAATGAAACGTTTTCTCGGTTCCTAACACTTTGAAAAATTAATGTTGAGTTTGGAGAAAGTTCAATTTTATATTCGGAATCGATTTTTTATAATAAAATATCTGAATTATTGAGTATTGAGTTTTTGAGAATGAAAAATAAGAGCACGGATAATCCAGGAGCGTGCCCGGTTGAAAGGAACGAGGAAAATTCGTCCGAAACAAAAAAAAAATAATAATAATCGATCATCTGGCGTTTCCATCTGGCGGAAACTGGTGATTCTACTTTTTGGACCAATGAGAAAAGACCTCGCGATCACCCGATTCGGCCAAGTGAAAGCGCGACGACACTCTCCTCCGACAGTTGCAACGTTCCGAGACTCTTATTTTTTCATCCTCGCTTTTTTATACTCTCGGACAGGTGATGCCGAATTATAAATCGTGTGTACGAGAAGTTTCTGGTTTCGTGAACAAAGACGATCGGTCATTTGACATTTGTCTCATTAAAAAGTTTCTTAAGACAATTATTTTTCGTCGAAAATTATAAAATTTAGACTTTTTCGAGCTCGCAACGATCTTTTGTTTCTATTCAATTATCTTTAGTTTCTGTTTCTCAAGTTTTTTTTCAGTTCAAATCAATAATTGGTGACTTTTTTAACAAGAAATAGAAGCTTTGATAGAAAGTGATAAGAGACTCACCTCTGGTTAGTTCGTAGAAAAGAAATATCGAAAATTTTTGACAGGATTATAAAATTAGATAATTTAGATAGAAAATTTAATGAACTCACCATTTTTTGACGACTCTTTATAAATTATTGACCGAAAGTAGGATATTGACCAGTTCGTGGTAATCATACGCCAGTGTGTTTTTTCGTTCATGTAAAATTTATTATCTTTCGAAACAACTGTGGCTACTGACCTCAAATTTCGAATTAACGAATCAATTTTATCGCTACGAGCTCTTTGCGTCATGAGAATATTTCGTATTTGTTGAATAACCGTAATTCCCAAAAATCATCCGATGTGTTTCACAGTGTGTGTTTGCGTAGATTAGCATCATCAGGCTAGATACGAAAATTTTTTATTCGATCTCGAAACATTTTTTCACATTTTTACATCGATTTATTATTATCATCACCGAGATGGTTATTCGTTTATCACTTTTTAAATTGGTAATTGTCTTCAATTATTACGTAATTCATTCGTATTAAAATGAACCGAAATTCATTATTTGGAATTGTATTTCTTCGAAATATCTGTTTCTACGATTTTTGATATTATGAAGGTGTTTTGATAAATTTTTCTCCGAATGAAGAATGAAGAAAAAACGTTGGTTATGTTGCAGCAGCGATTGTTGAGAAATTGACATTGAAATGTTTCTGTATTCTGATAAAAACATTTTTTTCGTTTTTCAAAAACGTTTGAGTGTCACGAAATTTCTAGAGGTTACAGTAGGAGAAGGATCGATGTCACGCGCTCCTTCGATTGTAAATGAGGTCGCCGATCAAATTTATCGTTTTGTTTTTATTTTTCACCTCCCAGTTATTTGTTTACGGTCACGTTTCGTGTTTTCGATTATCCCTCGAGGGCTCGACCGCTGGTACGATTCTCGTCAGCCAATCACAAGCATTTATTGTCGAAAACACGCGGTTATATTCATTATTATTACTACACATGAGTCACAGTGTGTTTCAACGATTCTTTTACGATCGTGCACAGGCGCGAAAGAGAAAGATGGTGTATAGAGTGAGCACGCGATATGTTTCCGGCAACGCGGGTCGCTAGTTTCGCCGGACCAAACGCGAACTAACGCGGTTTTTAGCCTCTAGTAACGCGGCGGGGGAGTCGGCGAAACTCTACAAACTTCAGTACAAGTGTAACGCTCTCGTAGGGAGCACGTGTTTTTTTTTTTAATTCCCAACAAACAAAAACAACTTTAAGCCAAGTTGCGTGATAACATTTATTACAGATTTAAATGAAAAATTATCGTTCAAATACAATTGTCGAATCGTCCAGTGAAGTTTCGTTCATGATCAGTCGATTGATTTATTAACGATTGTTATACGTCGACTCAAAACTATGATTTACTGATTTCACTGGGCTTCGATCCCTACTAAATCAGGTACGTTTGGAAAATAATTTTCGATAATTTTTCGTTTTTTTTTTTTTTTTTAATAAAAAAGTGATGTACTTGTTCCATTGTTCAACTTTAATAGTGTTCCGATTCTTGAATTATTTCGTTTACGAACTACAAGTAGACCGTTGTTTTTATCGTTGAAGAAAAAGAATGAAAAAATTCGGATATCGGGAATGAAGCAAACATTTTTTACCCATAATTTTTTTATTCTCACCGCCACAAAATTTAAGTGACAATGACAGTTGCTCGCCGGCAGACTCTGTTTTTTGCATTGTTCCGGCAACGACGCATTTTTATTCTCACGAAACGAATGACAGTCTTTTTCGTTTTAAAACAGTGACAGTTTGTTGGTTATTTTTGACACTTGATTATTCGCCACTGCTTTTGCCCCAATCATCTTTCCGTCCTTTTTTTGTACATCGCAAAATATTTTTGTCCATAAACGATCATCGCGGTAAATTTTTTCATTTGTCAAAGTAAATTTGTAGAGAAAATTTGCCAATTGGGAAACGATGGTACATTTTTCATTCGTTTTTAAATGGCGAAAAAATGTTTTATCTCTTGAAATCATATTTTACAGCATTCTTGCGAAATGAATGAAACAAAAATTACTGATGAACCTAAATTCTGCATAGAAAATAGGTTCGAGAGTTGAAGATTAAGCAGAATTATTAAATACTGTTTTTAGCCATAGAACGAACCTATAATAATAAATAAATATCGCTATGGTCGAATGAACGCATAAAAATATATAAATATACTTGCATGTGTGAGATACACGTTCTCCCTAACGTTGGGCCACTCGCATAAATATACATTCGCGTTTTGCTTAGTTTAAACTCGAGCAACGAAGTCAGTGCGTACAGGGTGTCCCACAACTATCGGTAAAAAAATTTTAATTTACTTTTTAGACCGAAATTGCAGTCAGAAAATCTAACAATGTTTTTTATTTTGAACCAGTTTCTAGTAACTATGAAAACTTGAGACCAGGCGATCTTTCATCGTCTGTACGATCCAAACGGTTAGAAATAGAGCAAAAATCCATGGGACCAATGTTGTAGAGGATAAAATTTCCTACAAAAAAGATTTCGACAGCTTTTTTTCTATCTCCAGTAGTTTAGGCCTGAAATGAAATAAGCACCCGATTTCGTGAGGCAATTTCAAAGGACTTTTTCGATGGGTTCTCAGGCCCAAAATGCTTGAGTTACAAAAATTCAATTGGAGACTTTTTTATAGGAAATTTGCTGGACCACGAGATTGGTTCTATGAGTTTTTGCTCTATCTCGAGCCGTTTCGGCAGTACGGGCGATAGAAGGACTTCACTTTTTCAAATTTGAGGATTAATGCCTCATCGGAACAGAACTTGATCGAAAAACATCGCCGGCCCCTTCTGTTCGAAATTTGACGCTGAATTGAAGTCCGCGTTCTTAAGAAATGTTCGTCGAAAATCTCGTACAACGTGCACGTTAACTCTTAGACTCCTTGCCTCGAGCTCCAAGCGACGAAAGCGTAAAAACACATTCGCTCCAACGCTCGAAGTCGCTGCTGCGTACACCGAGTGCCTTTTTTTCCTCGCTCATTTCATTTTGTAATTATTACGACTATCGTACTCAATGCTCTATTCCGACTGAATTTCCGGCACGCGAACAGTACTCGGAGAAATTTTCGCGCATCTTATGTTAATGATATTCCTTTGAGCCACTTGTGCCTCTGTGCTCGCATTATTTGATCACGGAAAATATACAGGGTAGTCTCGAAGTCACTCGTACGATTTGCCAGACCGATAGTCCTCTAAATTCTGAAGCGAAAAGTCTTTGAACATTTTTTTCTCTGACGCACGGTTCATGAGATATCAGGGAATTAGGGACAGCCAATCCGACGCGGCGCCCCACTCCGCGCTGCTTCTCTACTCAGCACGCGATTGGCTCTCGCTTCTTCGTTCAATAACTCTTGAACGGAGCATCGGAGAGAAAAAAATTCGGGGACTTTTCTCTTCAGAATTTCACGATCTATTCACTCCCCACATTCCGGGAGTCTAATTTTTCGGACACTCGGTACAAGCAATTTTTTCTTCAACATCATTTTCTCACGAATTATTCAGTCCTCACGTGCTTCGTCTTCGAATATTCTCGAAACTCTTTCACTCGATATTTCATCGAGAACAATGCGCATCACTTTTATCTCGCGTGACCAAATACAAAATTTACAATCGATGTTTTCACTCGTTTCTCTCTCTACCTCTCTCTCTCTCCTGTACGAGATCGACGGTCCAACGAAAAAGTGAATTTGGCACGTTCACTCATTCTTTGCTTTTGCAACGACTTTCTTCTTTTCGAGCTCTTTCGTATTCTCAATTTAACAAATTCATCTTGTGCTTTTGCAGCGATATTCAGAAGCCCGGATTCATTGGATTTTCATTTAGTCTTTAAAAATATTGATTCCAACCAATTTCAACAAACGTAACAATAAAATTTGATCCATAAAAACAGTTGATTGATCATTTTTCAGCATCAAAACTGCCTTTTTTTCGTTCATATAAAATTCTTCCAAGAATTTCGACAATTATTCAGACCTCCGAATCCCCCGATATCGTAATTGAAAATTTATTTCAAAATACGAAAAAAAAAAAAAAAAAAAAAAAAAAAACAGAAAGACATACAAAAACTGCATCCAGGGATAAACAAATCGAACATTCCTCAGGAAAATGCGCATTTAGGGACATTCGAACTCACGTTCGATGGCGCCGTAAGATCTTCCCAGAAAATGGTGGGAGAGTAAAGCGATGTTAAAATAGTTTGCTCGAATATCTCAAGATTTTGGGACAGAGCGAGGTCCATGGCCAGCCCAAAAATCATGATCATCTGGAAAAAGGCCAAGGACGCTCGTAAATAACCGAGTTAAGAAACGGCGAAAAAATATATTAATTTTTTTTTTTTCGAGCGTGTTTGATTTGAGCACTTTTGATACAGACATTTGAAAAATTTTTGTCTTAAAATGATCTTTCAAACGATGCATTCATCGTTGCACATACATCGCGACGTAAATATCCGAATCAACCAGCAGCCATGAAAATCTTTTTTATTTACTTTCATAATTTCTCAAGGTGAACCATAAAAAAAAAAAAAAAACGAGAATCACTATAAAATTTTATCGACCAAGCTCATTGGGAGATAACTTTTTAGACACGGGGATTACGTTACTCGATTCAGGAAGCTTTGTCTCAATGTATGACAATTCTTTCGATAAAAGACTCGATGAATCATCGCTTATCTCACAAGACCCACGAATATATGATCGAGTTTTCTTTATTCTGGCATCGTATATAATACAATACAGAAGTTTATTGATCTAATGGTTTCATGCGAACTGTAAATATGGAATAAAACATATGGCGAAATGTATACTTTAAAGAAAAAAAAAAAAAAAAAAAATTGAAATATGATCGTAATTTTGCCCACGAGATACATCGGTCTTCGTAATTTTTCAAAAACAACAACAATTTTTGAATCAGCATATGAGAATAAAAATATGTAAAGAATGAAAATTTTTTTTTCTTCGAGAACAAAATTTCGAATGTATTACAATAAAGCTTCTTTAGACCGAAACGAAACTTCGTTGAAACGTTAAAACATTTGGTTGCGTCAGCGAAATATTTAGTCGAACGTATTCGACGAAATATTTGAAGGTTTTAATAAAATTTTGTTTTCAGTGAACAAAAGTAATGACAAAATAATGAAAATTGAGAGTTTTTTTTCGTTATTCAAAGTCGAATCGACTCGTGAAAATAAAAATTGTAAAATTGACGATCGCAACCAATCTTTTCAGTTCATTTTTTATTATTTATCATAATTTCGTTCATGAATTATCATTCTTGATCGTTTATAAATTAATGTGCTTTCCATATGAATTCTCTTTCGATTATTTATAAATTTGCTGTTCGCGAATAAAATTTTTCATTATTTATTAATTTTCCGTTGATAAATATTTCGGTAAACGCTTTCTTGAAATTTATGGTGAAAAAGTTGAATGAGATCTTTGACTCGTAAAATATGATGCAAGGTACAATGCCACTGTTCTGAATCACCCGCGAGGATCGTGAAATTTTCGGTGCTCGGAGCTTGCGGATGACGTCAGATTGCGTCTCGGTCCCGGTTGAAATATAGCGAATCGAGATGATGCTCTTCCGTTGATGCTGACGCCATACTCGGTGCAGAAAAAAAAAAATAAAAATAAATGAAGCACCGAAATAGAACTCAGGAAGAGTCGCTTTTAATTCGCTAATTAAATAAACGCTTTTCGAGCTCCCGCGATAATCCACAAGCGATATCGATCCGGCTTTATTATTGCCAATTCAAGCTCTTAATTAAACGAGCCAAGCTCAATTTATTTTTGGAACTGACGCGAGCTCTCCATTTTCGATTGTTTTGTTTTTTTTTTTATTATTTTTTCATCTTCGTTCGTTCAACGTTTTGGCACGTAAAAATCCGCGACAAAATAAATTCGCAGCTTTCAATTATTTTTTAGCTTTTTCTTCAAAAGTGTAGACAAAATTTTTCGAAAAAAGGAAAAATCGTGGAAGAGAATTGCCGTTGAATCTCACGCGAGAAAAACAGTTCAGTAAATTCATTTTGTGTGTGCAACAAACTTTTGAATCTTTGAATCGATTTTTTTTTCTTGTTTCTGTCGATTCCAGAGAGCTACAGATTTCGAAAATGACTTTTGGATTCCGTGCTGATATAAAAAAAGCTTCTCATTTCATCAATTTTGTTATTAATCGTCATTTTTCATCAATTTTATTCGTCAAACATATTTCAACAGATAAGCGAGTAAATGTTTTCAGATTTTTGTCAGAAAGTCACAAACAAAATGTAAAAAAAAAAAATATTATTTTCAAAATTACGAAATTTGGATGACGAAATGAGGATTTTCGTTTGTATTTTACTATGCATTATCTGACCACATCCCGTTCGATGCTGAGCATCCTTTGTGACGTACACTTACCAACAGACGAAACAGAGCACAAAGAGGGACGTAGCTCATGAAAGAAAAAAAAAAAAAAGAAAAAGATTAAATGGACTGCAACCGTATACCAGTGCTTTAGATTATAGATTGAACTTGCCAAGTGCAACGCGTACGTTTCGCAGTCCAATGACCCGATCCGCTGGTCGATATAAGAGTGTATTTTGTTGTTGTTTTAAAAGGGGAAAAAAGATTCATTCGTTTCCAATAACGCTCGTGATGCTCGAGTGCTCGTCAGATTTCGCATTTTTCCCAATTGTCATTCGTAATGCATCGAAATGCATTTTTTCCAATTAATTTTTTTATGATACGCGATTAGATTGTGAAATTCAATGTTTTTTTTTGTTTTTTTTTTCTACAATGCGACGAGAGCAACGATATTTTTTCGTATTTCTATGATTTTGAAAATTCTCCGGATCCCAAGTGCGTATTAATTGAAATTTCGTTTAATTTAACACTCGTTCGAAAAATATTCATAAAATTTTAATGAATTATCGTAAACGATAATTACGTTCGTGTGATTCCTCGTGGATTCGTCATCGATCCGTTGCCATTGATAATTCGAAACCAAAGAGGCGTATGATATACAAAAACAATTCAAATTGGAATGATAAAAAAGTCGAGCAAATAAATTAGAGGGTAAAACTGAATGGAAAAACCATATTTTTTTTTGCATCTCATTCTCTTTTGTCCAACAATTATTTGCGTCCTCGAGTGACGCAATTTTGACACGTAACAGAGTTTTATAAATCTTGGCTCTGAATTTTACGACTTCAACGTGTTTTTCCCAAACTTCCGGTCGGTACTAGTGTGAATCGAGCGAAGAACTGTGAACAGACGACAACTGAGACGCCATTTCCGGTCTAGCGAAATCGCGGAACGAACGTGTCTAATCTTTTGTTTTTTTTTTTTTTTTTTCAAATTTTAGTCAACTTTTCTCCATTTTTGTTTCACGATAAAAAGCCCAAAATCGCAAATACCAGCTGATGAATCGAAGAAAAAAGAAAATTGTATATTACAACGAAAAATTCCAAGTTTCAATGACTTGAAACTTGAAGAAAGAAAAAATAAAAATATAAAGAAAATTCGACGGAATAAAGTATCGAGCATATCGAGATATCTGAGCACAAAAGATATTACGAAAATGAAAACTATGCGGAAGAAATTAGCAGCGATTCGAGCAACAAGGTCGCGAGAACCACCACAATGTTCCACTCGAAACGATTGAAGAAATACGATAAAAACTGGATATATCGATTTCTCGAACGATTATTTCCCATTTGGTCACAATTCCCCGTTTCCACATTGAGTAATGCGATGGAAAGAAGAAAAAAAAGAGAGAAAAATTTAGAAAAATGTTAAACGATCGCTGCTGACGAGTCAGCGACATTTTGAAAATTAGGTTACAACAAAAAAAAACTACCAACTACGATCTTCTTACTTTACGAAGAAAGCTCCTGGGGCTAATAAACTTTCATTTCATTGTTGCATAATCCTGAGACGTAATTTATGTAAACGCACGATCATCGTGGCCTTTTCCTTATACGCCTGTGAAAGATACGAACTATTTATTTGCATGCCTCACGATAGAATAATAATTGGATCTGCGAGGAACTATGACGATTCGTTTGACGAGTCTGACTCAATGAAGAAAAACAAAAACTTCCGGCCGTTCATCAACGATCGAATATTCATTCGATCGTCGTTTCATTTGTTTTTATCAATCTTATGGTTATTTTGTATCGATTTGTTGTAGCATTAACAATTACATTAATTCATTGAAATGAAAAATCATAATAAAATTAAAGCAACATTTTTGTGAATTGGTGTTTGAAAAAACGATCATTTCCTGTTGAAAATGAAGTCAGTACCATAAATTTGGTTGAAATTTTATGGTTGATTCTATGAACTTGAATTTCGATCCAAATTTCTAATCGAGAAGTCTCACTAGGTTTATTTTTATCACATTTCCTGCTGATGAGTCCAATGGCTAGGAAAAATTGACGATGAGCCCTCTTTTATCGCGTATATCGGCGGAACGGTTGCATCTAGAGCAAAAATGCATGGGACCAATTATGTAAAGCATTCAATTTTATACAAAAAAGTCTTATTCGGTATTTTTGTAGCTCCGGTACTTTGGTCCTGAGAGTGATTTGAAAAAATCGATGAAAAAACATGCAAAATCAGGTCGTTTTTCGATCTTCTCTAAGAAATAAACTATCAATAATAGAGAATTGCGATAAGAGACTTTTTTGTAAAAAATTTTGTATTCTACAAGATTGATACTATGAACTTTTGCTCTATCTCCAGCTGCTTCGTCAGTATATCCGGTTGAAGAACATTTGTCATCGAAACTCGATGAAAAAACGTTGCCACTTCTCGTTTCGGAATTTTTTTCTATTTTTTTTTTTTTTTTTTTAAATGGCCATTCGACCTGAGGGAGCTAGTAACCAAAACGAATGGAAAATTTAATTTTCTCATTATGTTTGTGAGTCAATTGTCATTGTGATTGATTTAAAAATAAAATTCACAATTTTCTTTTACTTTCTATCGATATCGAGATACAATTTGACCAACGAACTGGTTTCCAAGCGAACGTTTCACTGTTCAACGAAAGCCTTGTTCGAAATAACACATTCACAAGTAAAAATTGATTCGAAGTCTCTCTTTTTCGGTCGCTTGGCAACGATCGACTGTACTCTGTGTTTTCGCTTGTGCCCTCAAATCGTTTCTATCCGCCTCTATTTATCGGTTTCGTTTCTGCATAAAATAATTTAACTTCGTCAGCTATTCGACGAAGATTCAGTAGAATAAAATGACTTTCCTCGTTGCTTTTTCCTCTTGCATTGCTCGAGAGTGCATATTTTCACATCGATCCACATGAATATATTCATGTATTCGAAAACAAAACTAGCCAATGTCAGACCGACGAAAAAAAGAGAGAGAAAAATGTGCTTGAAAGTCAATTGGACTATGATCAAAAATTTTCACATCGTTAATTCGCTGCAGACGTTTTCTTAAAGAGCAGCCGCGCACGGACCAACGTCGTCCGGTCGTGCTCAAGACAAAAGTGTTTTCGAGACATTTTTCTTTTTGTTTTTTTTTTTTTTTTTCAACTCAGTTGTTCTCCATTTGTTTTTCATTGCATATTCAGACTAGTGAATGAGGAAAGGTAACAATAATAATCTTTTTTTTTTATTTTGGAATAAATTTGAGTAATTTTTGAAAATCATTAATTGGTATTGATAAAAAAAAATCGAAATAATTGAATTAGGGGACTGTGGAGCAAAGTGGCCACTCACTAAATTCCGATTTTCGGGGCAGTGACTCAGAAACTTTTTTTTTCTGTTTTTCGAGAAACTTATAGCTGTTTAAGACTAACTAAGAGGGTAAGAATCATTGTACAATTTGCTGAGAGATGTCCATTTTATTTTGAGGTAGATAGTGAAAGAATTTTCGATTTTGATTGAAAAAAAAAAAAAAAAAAAAAAAAAAAAACAGTTTTTTATCATCGAATAAGGGTCGTAAAACTTTTTCTTGAGCATATTTCGAGTGATCACTTCCGGTAGAAGGCCTGTGCGAGTACTACAAGCGGTAGGATCGCTTCGATTGAGTAGACAGTAGAGGTAGGTGGTGCAGAAATTGTCAAGTTTGATAAAAAAAAAAAGCTCACCGACGAAACTCGCTAAATTCCTTAAGCGGGCCACTTTGCCCCATGTTTCCCTGTTTCAACGTACACACTCAACTTTTTCAAGTTTATTCAAAAATATTCATATATTTTTCGAACGATACAATGTCGTTGATCATGAAATTATCACAATTGGATTTTATTATTCGTGAATTTCCGGGATGACAACACGTTTCATCGGTTCTCCCTCCTTCGCCATTACATAAGAATATTTCTTGTTTTTTGTTTTTTTCCATTCGTACCGTCCACGTTCTCTTGCAAAAAGCACAGAATCGTTTTGCTGCTTTTAGCTGCTCTCTCTCCCTCTTTCTAACTGGATACTCGAGAGGCAGCTTCCCATCGATCTCGACTAGTGAACGTTGAAGCGTTGCCAAATTCGAGAAAGTTCGTAAGTTAAACGATCGAACGGTTGCGCCCTACCGATGGTCTCCACGGTCGTTACGATTTAGACTCCAAACAGATGTGGGACGAATTTACTTTTTCAGAAACATGAAGAATATCGCCAAAAAAACTTTATTTTTCTTTTTTTTCTTTTTAATTCTCTCTCCCGTTTCTGTCGCGTCACATCGACCAACGAGATTTTTTGTTCTCCTCGAATTTACAGACCGATAACTAGTATTCTCGTTGCGCAATCTTTTGTCTGGGAAAATAAGAGACGTGTATGTAATAAAGAGAGAAGAAAAAACGAGAATGAGAATATAATGTAGTCGACATATTGCACGACGAATCGATCACGAAACGTCGTTGTTCTGTATGTCTAGAACAGATAAAATTAGCGGTGGCGTGAGAGCTGATTAAAATTTCCTTATCTATACCATTTGCAATAACGATTTATATATATATATATATATATTTTTTTTATAATTATTTTTCATTTTTTCGTCTACCAAGAACGAGGAAGATCGATAGACCACGATCTCATTCAATTACTCGGATCAACGCCTTTCGAACGAGGTACAACGTTCAATTAGCCTCTCCTCGAGAGAGAGAGAGAGAGAGAGAGGCTCAACTTACTAACACACAAATTCTTTATTTATACATTTTATTCGCAGAGAAGCTCGGGGCTACTACGCACAGTTCAATGTTCACGTTCTCGCTGCTCGCGAATATAATACGAGTCTTGTGAGAATGACCTGCAGAAAAATCGTCGGATCGTTCATACATGTAGGAGAGACCGGAGTAAAACGGTGCATATAAAAAATTACGATTTTTTTTTTCTTTCATTTTTTTTTCAAAATTGAGGAAAAAAACGCGATGCATTTCTCGATTATATGTGAGAAAAAGTACATGGATTTCATTGAACTTTGATTTCAAGCACAGTATTTCGTTGGGTATCCCCATTTGCCCTCGAACAATTATTAAAAACGATATTATGAGATGAAGATCAATATTTTATGAATATATTAAAATTGTAGTAAAAAAAAGAACCACGGGATTAATCGATTAATCGAAAAAACAATTGATCAGAATTAACGAATTAATAAGAAATATTCGTTAAGAGATTAGTCGATTAATCGAAATAACATTTAATCGATCACTTCGATTGATCGATTAATCCCAGGGTCACAGGAGAAAACAAAATTTCCGAATTTTTTAAGGGTACCCCATTTTGTTCCAAGTTTTTTTCTCGATAAGAAACGGACTCTGTCCGATAAGAAACGGACAAAGCTTCTCAAACTTCTTAAAAGTACAATATTTCATACATTCGTCGCTCTAATCTACGACGATAAAAAAATGCCCCTTTTGTTTCATTTCTATAGACATTTTTGTAACGAGAATTAAGCTTACGCGTAATTAGTGCATTTCCTCTCTATTTTCAAGTCCCAGAATCTTTTTTTTTTTTCTATTCAATTCATTTTTACTTACAAAAACGTTTTTTGGTCAGAAATTTTTGATTCGCGATCTAAAATTTCGTAAAATAGCAAGATTTTTGTTTTTCGAATGAAATATCGATATTTTGAGAATAAATGGGATAAAATATATCGAAAATTGTATTGGATCAATAGAATTACAAAAAATGTTATTTATCTCTTGTCACCGTCGAATTCACATGGAATGAGTATCACGAAAGTGCTTTTTCACTTTTCAATGGACGTCCCATAAATTATTTTGCCTGGAGAGATGGGAAAACAATGACAATATGAAGTACATAAAAATTGATTTATTGCACAAAGTATGAAGGAAGTTAAAAAAAATAGCCAGAATAATATAACGATAAATTACACTGGGATTGGGTAACGAGAGCTCAAAAGTCAACGTATTATGTAATAATAAACGTCGAAGAATTTGCAATTGATCATATAATATGGTGATATACTCATTGAAGCCTTGTCTGGCTTCGCTAAAACACTGATCGTACAGGCAACGTGCTCGCTCCTTTTACGCGATACACACGTCAAGCTCTTTATTTTCTTCGATTGACAACAACCAACCGCTACTGACACGTCGCGGTGACGCACGAGAAAATCACATTTGAGCGTGAAACTTTTGGGTGGGGAAGAAAATAACCATTTTTGTTCGGGAAAAACATGTTGCACACATTTACAATACTCTTCATTTATTTTACGATCGATCAAAAATGATTTGACATACTTTTGTGACCGTTCGAAGCTTCCGAAGAAAGAGCAGACTTCAATTTCGAATTTTTCCGATGGTTATAAAAAAAAAGCAGCAGGCTTGGATTTTTTAAATTGAATTTTCATCTTTGTACGTTGGAGATTGTAAAAATATGAAGATGAAACCGAAAAGTATATATATAGGAAGTATAGGAAATTTTGATGAAAATCAAGAAATGATTGAAATAAAAAAAAAGTACATATGATGGAAAGTTTGAATCTAGAATGCGACAAGTCTGCTGAGATAAAAATATTGTGATTGCCCATGCACCGAACCTCAATTCAGCCGAATGAAAGAAGGCGCTCAATAAAAACAAGAATTCCTTTCAATATGTTGTTTCCTTCTTATTTTTTTACAGAGTCGTAAACAGCTGAATATTCGCGGGGATAATTCGTACTTGTGAAACCGCGTCATCGAAATACGTGATAGGTGGATTGGTCATAAAGAATCTTGTATGGATTGGGCGACGGTAGCGCCACGAGGGACCGAGGTTTGAGGGAACTGTGCGAACGTCAGTCAGTAAGCGTCTGCTGGTGAGGACGGATCTCGTAGAAAGTGTTAAATATATAATTTCGTAACAGGCCCTCGGAGAGAAAGGAACAAAGGATTTTAACATTTAAATTCGTGTATGGTAACAGTTCGTTGACACCACGGTATCGCGTGTCTTCGATTTATCCTTCGTAATGGTGGAATAAAGATAAACGAAAGAAACATATACATGAGGAAACGAAACATTGTTTGGTGTGTGAAGTGAAAAAGAAAAAAAAAACAGTTTTGGGTCCCGGCTCGATTGCACGGGACACCTGACAGCTCTTCGCTTTGTTCGTCGCTGTGTGCGTGTGCGAGCGTGTTTTCGTGCTGTTGAAACATACATATAGATAAAGCTCGAGCGTGTTACACACCCTCGAATTCGATCGATCCAGTGCAAAAAGAAAAAAAAGGCTCATATTCTCTGCATTCGTGTTTTAGCCGCAGAATAAAGTTCGTCGGAAAGTTAAAACGTCCCATGGGTTAAAAGTACCTGAAATAAAGACGAAACATCCACATTTGACGAGTGACACTTCGCAGTAACGCGGACCGATAGATATTTCCTGCAAAATGGTCGGCTAAAGACAGTTTTGAAAATAGACAGTGTGTGTGTGTGTGTGCGTGTGTAGGTGGGCACACCTGACTCGCCAGTTGACAGTTAAACCATTCAAATATTTGACACTGAAAAATCGCTCTCTCTCAAGTTTTCAAGCAGCTTTTTTTTTTCTTCCTCGGGACGTGCTCGTCACGTCCCCGACCTTTGTGCTCTCTGAAAAAAATTCAATAACTCAGACTTTTTCGAGTCTTTTTTTTTTTTATCCTTGTTATATTTTCATCTACAACGCGTTGAAGCTTTCTGAGCCCAAGGACTTAAGATGTACAGCATGAACTACATAGGAAAGTTCATCAGCAATTTTCGTGACTTTTACAATGAAATCAACACAGCCACTCTCACTGGAGCTATCGACGTCGTCGTCGTTGAACAAGGCGATGGATCCTTCACCTGTTCACCTTTCCACGTTCGATTCGGCAAACTCGGGGTCCTTCGGTCGAGAGAAAAAGTGGTAAGTTGAAAAATTTTCATCTAATTTACTCTGTCAACTAGTTTTCTTCACTTCGCAGCTCACAGCTCCATTTTTTCCATTGTCCTCAGGATAATTAGTAATTAATGGTAGTTGAAAATAACTTTGCAGCAATTTTTCATAGCAGAAACTTTCTGAATGCGACGGAGTTTGCTAGACGTACAGATTTTTTTCTCTAAACTTTAAGACAATTTGAATTCCGCAGGACAAGGGATTGATTGTGCTTTTTTTTTTCAATGATTCACACTTTTTATCATTGATATTGATTCAATGTCTCAGAAATGTTAAATATCTTAATTATTATCATGTTTACATTCATTCTATTGAAATCAACAAAAATAATGTCAAGCAAACTTATTATCGCAATATCATGAGTCCTATTTTTTTTCTGTTGTATTTTGAGAAAACTCAATGTTTCTGATGCACATATACAATTTGAGAATTTGAATAGCACAAACAACTAATTTGAGTTTGAGCCAAAAACTTTGAGAAAAAAGGCGACGGATGACTTTTCATAAGATTTTTTGTTCGTTATTTGGAAATGATTTCAAAGAATGAGTAAATTTTGCAAACGACGTGACAAATTTTGCCATTAATTTATTATGGTAAACAATCTGTTTTCGAGAAAACGTGAATCATAACGGAAAGTATTCTGCAGGTGGAAATGTTGACAACAACATTGCATCCGATTGCTCAATTGTTTTCTTTGAACTACCATTATAATCTATTTGTTTTGAGTCTACTCGAATGTTGTTGTCATTATTGCCTGAAAGACGACATCTCTAGAGCTGAGCAAAACATTTGTTTAGCTATTCCTCGGAGTACGGTATCCCTGATGCACCACCAATTTACATCGTATTTACATAATTACTTGTGCATTCATTTACAACGAGATGTTAAAGGTCTCGTTAAAATTCTGTATGTTTAGACGAATGATAAATTGATTCTCGTGACGATTCTGTTGTCTTTCGAATTTCATTGAATCATAAAAAAAACATTGAAAATGAAAAATAATATGAAAAATAATGGAAAATTGTTGACTGAGACGATTACCCGAGTTCATTTTTGAACTTGGCAATGGCCGCCGTTATTACGCGACTGCACCAAATACAGCAGTGATTCAGAATTGAACATGAGCCAAACAAACAAATACCAGCGGCACAAATAATATTTACCTACCAGACATTTTTTTTTTTCCAATTTTCTGTCATTTTTTTAATGCAGTTCTTTTCCTCGAAATTATTTCATATATTTATTGTTATTTTTTCAATACAGGTTGACATAGAAATAAATGGTGAACCTCGTCAAATTCACATGAAACTTGGGGAGTCCGGCGAAGCTTTTTTCGTCGAAGAAGTCAGCTTGGATGGATCACCCACCGATTCAGAAATTCCACCGCACTTGGCTTGCTCACCCATTCCTGACGATAGCTGCTTTCCTTCCGCAAGGTGAAAAATGATTTTGACATTTAATTTTTAAACTTTCATTCACTCGTTCGTCTCAAAAATCGTTCAAATTTTTCAACTTATTTCAATCTTTAATTTGTGACTCTCCTCTTCAATAATTCCATTGTATTGTTCGTTAAATTTTCACACTCTCACTACTAGAAATATTTTTAGTTTTATGAAATATGAGAAATCGGTTGTTTTAACAGCTTTTTTGAATGGATTGTTCAATGTCAAGTGTCGAAAAAAAAAAAAAAGGTTGATTGCAACATCTCACTTTGGTAGACTCTCAACTTTCCAACTTTACTGTCATGAGCATTGGGCAACCATTTTTTGCCCGAATTAGAATGAGAAAAACGAGCTTCATGAACGGCTCCAAATGATGAGAAATTCTTAATGATTTATTTTTCTATCGTTAATTAAACAAATATTTTGATCAATTCGAACGACAAAAAATATTCTTGCAGAATGTTTTACAAATTAGAAATCTCGCGATTGTCAACATTTACTGGATAAAATATAAATGGAAAAGGAAAAAAATAAAACTCGATTGAAATAACGTATTTGTTTTATCTTATTTTTTTTTAGATTCCACATGCCCGATCTGCCGCAAGAACAGCACGAAATAATACTGCGTGATTCGGTGTTGTCGATCGAGCGTGAAAAATTGGAACAAATGTCGCTATTGCCGCCGGATCAACGGGAAAGATTTCTGCTCGAACAATTTTCCGATTTGCCGAGTGAGCAGCGTGAAAAATGGTTGCAAATAGCATCGTTGACTTACGAGGAACGAGACAAAATATTTCGGGAGAGTTTTGGGGACATGTCGGCATTGCAAAAGCAACAAATTTTGCGAGAGCAATATTCGGCGTTGAAGGTTGAAGATCGTGAAAAATTGTTCAAAGAAAATTTTCCCGAATTGTCGATCGAGCAGAGACAAAAGTTCGAGAAAGCTCTGCTCGCCGATTGGAAAACCAAAGGCGAACAGTGGGACGTGAAACAAGTCGATGTGACCAATACCGAAGAGGAAATTTTTGACATGGATAACATAAACGAAGACGAGCCAAGACCCGCCATTTCAACGCCGAAATCGTTCGTCGCTTGCACCTCTTCCGATCGGATTAGAAAAATTAGCGTAGTTGCCAACGACTTCAGACCTATCAGCGACGATCCACAGAGCAGCGCAAAAGAAAAATCCAGCGACGAATCCAACACCTCGAACAGTAAGAAAAATTCCAAGGACGAAACTCCCGAGGAAATTAACAAAAGTAGCATCACTTCCTCCAAGAAAAAACGCAAGAGAAAGAGCGTCACCAAGAGAAAAGGATCGCAGAGAAAAGCGAGCAACGGCAGCAGCAGCCAAACCGAAATGAGCGAAAGCGATGCCATTGCTGCTGAAGAGACAGAAACTGTGAGAATATTTTTAAAAATCGTTCATCTAACATTTTTCCACAAGATTTTTAGATTATTCGTCGACCCTTTTTTATTTTCTTCTTTCATTTTCACCTCATTTTTTATTCAAATTGTTTTTGCAATTGAAAAATTGTTCGTTTTTCCTACAAAATATCTTCTTATCGATTTTTATTATTATATTTTTTTTAAGTTTCGGATCTGAAGATGTTACATGATCGAAAATAATTCAAATTTTCATTTTTATATATATTTTTTTTTGAGAATCATAATTTTCGAGGCTCATTTTTAATAATTCATCGTTTACAAATCAGATACAAAAAGGTCCGAGTCCTGTGGTGGAAATCGAAACGAAAAATGATTCGCTCGCAGTGCCAACAAATTTCGTATCCGAAATCAAACATCAGGAAACTGATTTTCATTTCTTCAGCGACACGGAAGTTACCAAGTAAGTTTTAATGCGAAAATTGATAAGATTAGAGCATGAATCTCGATCCAATTCGAAAAGGTTCCACAAAATCACTGTTTCGAGACATTTTGTATTCGTACGACTATCTGAAATTAAGTTTTTTTTTCTTCTTTCACTCGAATCCGTAAATTTATGAACAGCATTGGAAAAAAAACGCATAAAACTATCGTTTCTACGATACTCAACGTGACAATCGATTTCGTAGTTAACAAAGACAATTAAACTGATCGTGTGACTGAAGCAAAAATTCATTTCACTGACGCGTGAATTCTCAAGCGTGCGTTAATTACAAACGTGCGTCATTAGACATCAAAAAACCAGTAATTTTATTGCCAATTCATGTAATAATGTTCACAAAAACCGAATTGTTTTTTTTTTCGCGTCCAAATATCATTTCAGTTTGAAATTTATTGCACGTGTAAAAATAAATTTACGATTCATTGTTTTCTCGGACAAAATCGATTAATTTTTTGACCAACATTTTTTCAGGAAATCATTAGTGCGCCGGTGTGTCTGTTCAATGAATTCGAAAATCGTTTTTTTTTTTTCAATCATTCCAACGAATTTGTTTTTCACAAAACTCTTTATTTCAAATATTTTAAAAATCGATTCGACGTCAATGAAATTTCTATTCTATTCTTATTTGGATCGAAATTTTAGAATAATTGGCTGTAACCTTATCGTATTATTTGCCGTCGTAAAAGGAACCGGGATTCCAGGCCATCCTCACCGGTTCAATCGGACACCGAATTCGAGATGCGCAAGATCGAGCAACAAGGCAAAGAGCTCGAAGACGATAAGGCTCATCAGCAGAGCTGGCGATGGGGCGAGCTGCCCAGTCCACCTCCAGATTCGAGCCATCCCATGAACGCGTCAACGACCTCTGTTCCAAGCAACGACAGTAAGTGCAGTAATTATGATTAATATTGAAACTACGGTTCGCACGAAACGAAACAGTGTTTCGATCAGAAGCCTTAAATTTCTCAAGATTTGGGGAGAACAATTTCCAATTACCATTTATTTTCGAAAAACCTTTCCTCTGAACCATCTTCGTGATTATTTGAAAATTAACATTTCTTTTTGCGAAATTGTAACTTGTCTCGTTTGAAAAATAAATTCAAAATCCCTTCGACATCTTGACAAAGAAAAAAAACTAGTTCAACGAGAACATCGTTTTTTTTTTTTATTCAAAAGGAACTGATGTTGAAGAAATAATAGAGATTATTCGTGCCAAAATTTGATCTAATTCGGTAGCTCAATTTTTCAGATACTTTGCTTACCGTTCGAAAATAAATTATTTTAAGAAAAATTTATTTCAAGCATTGAGCACTTTTGTGACTGGAATAAAAATTTTTTTTATCCTTTCATGGATTTTTTGTTTTTTGAAAAAAAATTCATCATAGATTATAAACAAAAAGTGAAACGGTCCAAAAGAAATATTTCTGAGTAGTTTATTCGATTTTTCCCCACAAATGCTGTTAGCTCTTGATAGTTACATTCTCAGCGTACTTTTTGTACGTCAAAAATAATAAAATGGAATTTGTAATAACGTTTAATAATTGAATCACTGGATCGTCGTTGCGAACCGCAGTAGCCAGCTCGATAATACGAAATTTTTTGTCTCATTGTTCCGTACTTCGTCATGAAACACCGTCCATCTCGGCGTTATCGCATTTATGTCAGTTCGAACAAAATATTTCATGTGAATGTTCATTAAAAAGAAAAAAAAAACAATATTCATACCGGTTTCTGCAATGGTAAAGGTCTTTTCATGAATAAATAAAAAAAAATCAAAAATGGGCTAAATTCGAGTTCCAATCCTCCGGTCGAAACCTCCGAATCAGTCAATAGTTTGTGAAAAATTAAATAAATTGAAAAAGTGGTGAAATTAGGATTGGAAAATAATGATTTTTATGAATTTAGCCCTTTTTTGAGTTATAAATTCCCCGAAGAGCCTGAAAGTACAACATAATACGAATTCATGCCTGTGGCAGTTACGTTATTGTTTATAATCCATTAATCGTTTAATCGCTTTTTCCAGCGGATGGCTTGTGACATTTCTCTTTATTTTTATGTTTTTTTTAAATTAATTTTTTTTTTTTTTCGAATAAATGATTAAATAAATACAAAACTCGGAGTCTCTTTCCACTAACAAATTGGCTAACAGCTTAAAAATTTCCCTCATATCAGCGGAGGCTCATCGATCTATGCTCAGCGGTATGTTCTCCTTCATGAAGAAGACTTCACGGGTAAGACACAATCCGGAATCCGAGGGAATTTATCTGAGTGATCTTAACGCCGACGAGTTGGATCCCGAGGTTGCCGCGCTATATTTTCCCTCGTCCCACCGCGGCCCTACCGTGGTCAAAGGTATTACACATTTCCTCCTTCTCGCTTCCTCTGCTTTTTTTTTACTTTTTCTTTCGTACGCTTTTTTCAACTTTTTTCCTTCTTATCAATTCGTAATTAATTAATAACACGAATCATTCATTGACTGAATCATTAATTTCTACAGAATGTTTATTGTTTTTTTTTTCTTCTTTTTACTTTCCATTTTAATTTGTATTATTGTTGACGATTTTCTTTCGTTATTGTGATGAAGAGCAATTCAAATAGCATAATTTGATTTTAACGTTTTCCAATGCCAGAAAGTTGATGAACTAGAAATAAATAAATAATACTGGCGAAAAAATGAATAATTTTCGGTGAAATTTCAATGCTTCGGCTGATGAGACGCATTTTTTGTTTGTTTCAAATTCATATTTTTCGTTGTTTTAATTTTAATTTATCAAGTGTGACATAACAAACGACCCCGCCCTTGACAACTGAAGGTTTGCCAGCAGGTGGAGCCAGTGTTGACGAGTTTTAGAGATTTTTGGTGGGAACAGTGAACCAAAACCTTGAATTTGGACTCTAAAATTTCTTTGCGAATTGTTATGAAAGCTATTTTCTGTAGTTGTACAAACGAGTAACGTGTTACGTTTGTTTTTGTGATTTTCTTCAGAAGGCAAAGGTGTCGACGAGGAAGATACTGAATCCGGGAATGGTCCGAGCTTACCACAAAGTCCGAACAGCGTTGAAGGCGCAATCGGTGGTCCCAAATCTTTGGACAGCGATTTCGAAGAATCAAAACAATCACTTTTTGAGAATAACCTCGAAATCAGTCTCTCCCTTTGCGGCGGTCTCGACTCAGTCAACGGACCATCTGACGATTCTTTTCGACAGAATATATTACACTTCGAAGACTTTTGCAACGATGTCAAACTCTACGAAAATCCAAATTTGGTCGTTAAAATAAACGGCAAATTTTATAACTGGGCCACCGCTTGCCCCATCATCGTCACTCTCGCTGCTTTTCAACGATGCTTGCCACAACAAGCTGTCGAAAATCTTTACGCTCAGTTTATCTCGCTGCCTGTACACGAAGAAAACAAAAAAGCTATTAGTGGCAAAACCGTCGAAGGTCGCGGCGGTTATACCTCTTGGTTCTCCTGGAGAAGGTCCGCACAACCTCCCAAACAAACGCAGGATATTAGCGAAAGTATGAGTCTTTTTTTTTCATTAAAATCGCCAATTCGATAAATTGTCAACTAAAAAGCAAATTTCAAAGCCAAATTCAGTTCCTGGTGATCAAATTATAATGAGACGAACAAATTCTTGTAGAATTCTTCCCGTAGAATATTCTTTTCTTCCAAAAAAAAAAAAACTGGGATTTGTCATTGATTAACGATGGTCCTCGAATTTGAAAATGCTCAAGTATGAAGAAAAATTGATCAATATTTTTGCTCTTTTGTTTTCAAAATATCGTTCATTTTTTGTAGACGCAAGTTTGTAATTAAATTTTGATGATTTCAGTCGATGGGCCTGTTGTGGAAGCGACGGAAATACCTTCAAGCCTCAACGTTGTGACTTCGGACGAGGCGATGGAACAAAGTAATTTGCAAGAAATGTAAGTGACTTCGTTATGAAAATAAGTAAATTGAGAAAATCATTATTAATAATTATTGATCATTTTTTCTAATTATTGAGTTTTGGTTAGCTAATCGTTTACGAATTTCAACGATGATTTAGAATTTTTTTAAATGACGAAACTTTTTCAGAGAGCCAAAGACTGACGAAGTCACTGAAACACCGATAACGGTTGAGGTGCAGAATGGTCCGACGAGTTTGTCATCCAGTCCCGAGGATCCTACCGTCGTTGTTAAGAATAATAAATCCGGCGAAGGCGAGGGTTACAGCGGCAGCGAAGATTCCGATAGCAATCCAAATGGTAAATCTACGGGTGTCAAAATTCCAAAAGAGCGAAGACCTTATTACGAATCCACTGAGAAGTATCGCAAAACTCTTCGACTTTCGTCCGAGCAAATTGTGAGTCTCATTTACCATTTATTAACACTAATCAGTTGCTGTTCAATAAAAAAATTCATAAAAAAAGTATAAAAATGACCGAACAACGAGTGTTTCCATAGACTAACTTTTAGGTTCAATTCCAGTATTGATTCTCAAGAGTTTTGACGTATAATAATGTCTGTTGTTCTTTTTTGTTCGATTACAGGCAAGTCTAAATCTGAAAGAAGGTCCTAACGAGGTTGTATTCAGCGTAACAACCGCTTACCAAGGAACTTCGCGTTGCAAGTGTCACATCTACAGATGGAGATGGGACGACAAAATCGTGATATCCGATATCGACGGAACGATCACTAAGTCGGACGTTCTCGGGCACATTTTGCCAATAGTTGGAAAAGATTGGGCGCAGTCAGGAGTCGCCCAATTGTTTACGAAAATCAAGAACAACGGTTACAAACTGCTGTATCTGTCGGCTCGTGCGATTGGCCAAGCGAGAGTCACGAGGGAATATCTTAAGAGCATAAAACAAGGCGATTTGTCGTTGCCCGAAGGTCCTTTGCTGCTCAATCCCACGAGCTTGATTTCTGCCTTTCATCGTGAAGTCATTGAGAAAAAACCTGAACAATTCAAAATCTCGTGTCTGACCGACATTCAAGCACTTTTCCCCGAAGGATCGAAACCTTTTTACGCCGGTTATGGTAATCGCATCAATGACGTTTGGGCTTATCGAGCTGTCGGCATTCCTATCATGCGAATTTTCACCATCAATCATCGGGGCGAATTGAAACATGAACTTACCCAAACATTCCAGTCATCGTAAGTATTTTTTTATCCCCCAATATTACTTTTTTATTTTGAGATTTATATTAAGCTGTGATAATTAATTAACAGCAAATTTACACTTAATAAGCAACAATATTTACTTGTATGATTAAGTTATTTGACGATTTTGTTCCCTTTATCCTGCTTGTTGTTGGGTTACAGAAAATTCTGTTTATGGGAAATTTGGAATCGAAAAAAAAATGGAATCTATTGATTTAAGTTGCTTTGATTCTCCTTCAAAAATTATATTCGCTGAAAATTTGGTGTTAGTTTAATCGAATAAAAACCACTGACCATGTTTGTGAAGGTTGAACGGAATACAAATTGTTTCAGCCTAAAACTTCGTGACAAATATAACATTAACGATGTTTAACAATTTTCGAAAAATTGAAATTCACTAAATTATTTTAATCCAATCAAATTTAATAATCAAATTGTATAAATTTAATTGTTTGGATCGATTTTCATAAAATAATGGCCAAAAGTTTGTCGATACCCGAAAAACTTTTAACAACGTATAAATATATAAATTAACACCATTTTCTCGAATGTGAGTTTTGGAACTGGGCCGAGAATCGAAGAATGAGGGACTAACATTCGCAACAATAATGACGGTTTGAAAATTCAATTCGTCAAGGCAAATTAATCCTTGCAGGAATAATTTCAATGGAAGCTGGGGATACGCATGCGCTTTAGTATTTTCCACATGATTTTTTGAGTTCGTTTTATTCCTCCACAATTGTCCGGTCGTAACGAAGTTGCTTGAATCGGCGAGATCGTTTTTATCTTCTCACCAGCCGAGTAACGGGCGAATCGCGTGGACCTGACTGTAAAAATGGAAGAAAAAATGAAAAGAAAAAAACAACATGTTGATCGGATATAAAATTAACGGAAAAGGGAAAAATGAGCTTCGACAGTCTTTTGACAGGAGGGATATATTTCTGTGTTTGCAGTTATACGTGTCAGAGCGGTATCGTCAATGAAGTGTTCCCACCTCTGCCAACAGCCGCTGTTTACTGAAAAGCCACCCACAACCATAGCCAATTATTGTTGGGCGTTTCAAAACAGATTATAAAAAATAGCACATTTTGACAATACGTGTATAACAATATTTTGCAATCGTCAATTTTACGATCGCCATCGCGTTTCTTAGAGTTCCATATTGGGGCTTTGGTGCAATGTAAATTGCGATTGGCACCTCAACTTTTTATACGAGCGTGCGCTTCATAGATTCCCACTTGTAGATATTGATTTATTTTTTTGCATACGATGCAGCATTATTTCGTTACGAATTTTTTAGTCTATTTTTCTACCGCATTTTTATACGTAGTTGAATACAATTCTCTACAATTTGACTGGCGAAAAATTCTAGTCGGCCGATAAATATATTATTTTTTTTTTTTTTCACGAAACGCTGTCGCGCGATCAAAAGTTCTTCCTTTTTATTTTTGCTATTATTTATTTTCTATCGTAAAATCGACTCGCAGAGGCTTTAACGATTATCACAAGCTGATATGGTATTTGGTTGTGCATCTACTTCTACTTATCTCCTTATAATTTATAGGGTAAGCACTCGTCCGTTACACACTCGCTTTGTTTTTATTTTTATCATCGATTTTTCAGTTTTTCGTTTTCCTATCATCCAAGCTTCTTTCGCCTCTACTGGTTTTCCTTTTTTTTTTCGTTACTTTTTTCTCAGAGAATCCTGCATTTCGGATGGAAAACAAAGGTTTTCATCGTCATATTCTTCATCGGGGAACGTGTTGGAATAGAGTAATTGAAAGTTTTTTTTTTTCTTGGTAAACTATTTGAATTTATCATAATTCAGACGAATTTTCAACAAAACTTGGAGCTAGTAATGAAAAAATTTAGAGCCATAACTTGAACAGTGAAAAAAAGAAGAACAAAAATCTTCAGGCAATCGTTCTTTTTTCTGTTTTTAATTACTCCTTTTCCAACCATTTTACGTGGGAATTCCTCTGCATGTACTCACACATCAATCGTTAATCGTTTTGTCGCGGAGACTTTTTTTTTTCAGGCATCTGGCTTTGCTCATTCTGATTTTGTCATCTCGCTTCAATTCCACAGGCTTATCAAAGGGTGTCCGGATGCTGCCAATTCCTGAAAATCACAATAATAATAATGATAATAATTCATCCACCTTCTTTTTCTTGCGTCGACATAGTTTTTTCTATAGTTTTAGTGGGCTCAATCGTCACTACTCTCCTGTAAAACTGGAAGAAAAAAAAAATACGAAAACCAGCTAAACCGGTTAACAGGCTTTATTGTACCATGATTTATCTCGAAACTAATCCATATCGACTCTTTGTATTTCTTTGTTGCAGATTCGTCTTTTTTCTATTTTTTCTCGTCATGTATTTCATTACGGATAGGTGAAACTGAATTATTCTCCATTTTTTTTTCAATATTTGCTATTTATTTTTCATTCTTGTTGCTGATTTAGAAAATTTCTTCTCAGGAATCATTTAAAAAATTTTTTTATCAAATTCATACTTCGAGCAATGACGATCTCGTTGACAAACTTGAGAATTGCACTCTAGGATAAAACAAAACCAATTAAATTCCTGAGGTTCTGTCAACATTTTTAAAGTGCTGATAATAATTTCATTCGAATTTATCAATTTTTTTGAAAAAAAAACTCCGAACAAATCGCTTCGAAAATTTCTATTGAATTTTGAGAAGATATTATCCCCTAATTTTCATACGGGAAAGAAGTTTTTGGAATAATCTTCAATCTGAACTGATTTTGGGAACAAAATTTGAGAAAAAAATCTTTGCGTTTTGTTTCATTCAGTTTCACCTCTCTCTCTATCTGTCTATTAAAAATGAATATATATTCACAGGCTTGCTAGTGATCGTGCGAAATCGACTTCATGGTATGAGAAAAAAAGAACAGAAAAATAAACCTCATATTTGCATCATGATTCATTATTGTAATAAAAATCGCATTATGTGATAAATCATCGAAAAAAAATGATCATAATTAACGAACGAACGTGTGATATTTTTTCTTTTCGTTTGATTGCAGATATTCGAACATGAGCTTTATCGTAGACCATCTTTTCCCTGCGTTGAGGGAGGACGCAGCGGATGAATTCAGCAACTTTTCATACTGGCGAGAGCCGATACTGGAACTGCCGAATCTCGAGTCGCTTCTCGCGGAGAGTCAGACAGCGCAATGAACACGAAAATAAGATTAAATTGTTCCGTCGTGAGAAGAAAAGAAAAGAAAAGAAAAAAAAAAAAAAAAAGAAAACGCTTGTCTCGTGCGAATTCGAGCGAATTCGCAAATCCCCTCGTGACAAGTATATAAACAATGAGAAATATTCGTGTCGTATATTCAGCTAACTTTTGTACTCTGTCTCTTCGATATTTAGTATTTTAGGGTATTTGATGCGAGTGTTTTCGAAGAAACGAACTAAATTAATGCTCAGTCGCTAATGAAATATTCTCATATTCGAAATTTTCGTAGATAGCGCTCGAAGTTTGCTTCAAATTGCCGAAAATATTGATTCGAAAGTTGCAATAATGCATTCCACTTAACAGTAGAGGCCTGAGATTGTTCCACGTAAGAATTTAAACGAAATTAGTCGATTTTGCGTTAGCCGAATTCATGAAAAAATTAGTTCAAAAGACAACAACAAAAAAAACAAAAATATTCTCAGGGCCCTTTGTATTATTCGCGCTCCTATGGAATTAAAAAAAAAACAAACAAAGTAAAGAAAGCTCATCGTGAAGCTTGTGCGGATTATGGGTAAAGTCCGTTGACCGGATTTATATGAATGAATTTGTATTAATTAGGTTATTATTATTATTATTATCATTATTATTTTATTACTATTATTTATGATAGATAGTTTTCGTTTTAATATGGACGATGCAAAATGATGAATCATTTGGAAACCTTATTTTGAGAGGGAATTTCGATTGTTTATGATTAAACCGGACATGACAATTTCGTTCTTAATCCATTCTACAATTTTGCCAGACAAATTTTTAGTCGTGATAAAAGCTTTAGTAGAAAAAGATGATAAAACAGTGAAACGATCTGGCAAATTTGAACTTTAGTTACCATCGTTTAGAAAACGATTAATAAGTTATTTTTTTAACCGAGATCTCGATTTAGTTGGCGTGCTGTCAAGTTGCCATATTTAGGATATAAAGAAAAAGTGAAAGATTGAAAGAAAAAATATGAAATGGAAAATGACATCTATTTGGATTGTGATATTTCTATCAAATTCGTGCGGGCTGCCTGTTTGAAGTATAAGCTATTTTTTTAGTTTGAAACTTTTGTAACTCTCTCGATAGTATTCGAAAGAGAGTGAGATAAAGAGGGAAAGAAAGAGCAAAGAAATGAAAAAGAGATGTACCGTGATTGGAGTATTAATATTTTTTTGGATTAATGATATCAATTTTTATTTTTTTTTGCTTTCCTTCGGAGAAAGTCACGGAATTTTGAATGTACTCAGATTTGAGATGGAAATACGCTGCGGTCACAAATTTACGGACGACGAGCTGTTTATTTTCTTTAGAATGTTTATTTTTACGTTCTTCGAGCTTTACTATTTTTTGAGACGAAGCGAAAGAGGAAGAATCAATTTAGCGGAGAAAATTATGTCGACACGCGATTGCACTTTACCAAAGAGTCGCTTTACTGATACAGCGTAAGAGTCTCGTTATCAACAGTATACTAGGTTTCTCGAGCTCCGGTAACAAAATCGTGCAGATTTTTGACACTAAATAACGCTAAATGTTAAATTCATAACGATGAAACACGATGCAGGTTCTTTTTCGTTTTTTGTACGTTATTTATATGTTTTATTATTTTTCGAGCGCGTTGAAATACGCGTGTGTATATACCGATAATTTGAGTCTACGATTTATGTAGTGTTTAAGATTTATAATTCATATTTTATTTGATCCATTGTGACGTCGCAGTTGATACTCGTCAATGGTGTTAATAAATTTCAGTTCCTTTGTAATTTTATTATTTTATAGTTTTTCCTTATTTTTATGGTTTCTTTATTCTTTTTACGAAAACACATTTTCATCTCTTCTTTGAATTAATCAGGAACTAATGATAACTTTGACAAGGAGTTTGCTCCGAAAATTCTATGGCTAGTGTCTTGGAATATGAATACGAAATTGATCGGCAATTAGAAAAACAATCATTCATTTTGATTCATTATGATAGGTAAAAATTCATGATTGCGAACAGTTTTTCTAGCTTTCAGAAATATTATTTTGAGAAAACAAACGATAGAAGAAATTAAGTTGTGTTTAAAATTGTTTCGAAAGAATACATTAGACAAAAAAAAATTATAGCATTAAAAAATGAACAGCTGATTCTCCGAGTATCTCATAATTAGAAAAAAGTAATTTGCATCAACTAACGTAAGCCGTAACTGTCCAAATTAACAATCGTCTAAAATTCCATCGAGCCTGTCATTATTAACGTTATATCATTATTATTTATTTTTATTTCTGACGACTTTTATTCCAGCGTAGAGAAAATGTCAAAAATTGATAGTTAACTTGATGAATGAGATTTTTATGATTGTCAAATATTTGTTCACGATAAATATTTCGATGTTCATTGACTTCGTTCTCCGCTTAGAGTTTACGACTGTCAAGATACTCAAAAAATGAAAGAGAAATATTAATTTTTTAGATAAATCATCGCTTGGCATTTTTTTACGGCCTCTTGAAATGCTTGAGCTTATGACGCTAAATGTAATAAATGTATGTCCTGTAATCACAAATTGCGTGATCACTACGAGGGGAAAAAAAAAAAAAAAAAAAATACATTTCACAGCTATTGCTTCGAAATAAAAGGAAAACTCATTTTCACCATTTCTATTCCATCATCATATTATTCAACACTGATTAGAAAAATCGAGCGATAATTCCATAATCAACTAAATTGAATTTGATCGAAATTTATCAAAAAATGGTCTCCTGAAAAATGTTACAACATTTCAAATGTTTATTCTAATTTTTTTCAACTCTCATTGCAACCTCAATAACCTTATTTTTGCGTGTCGCGAATCAATTAAATATCGTGCCATTTTCATTTTTCGTTCGTATCGAAATAATACCACTATTTACGAAAAAAATATTTATTATGGAAAAAAAAGTTTCACAAAACTGGCTCGGATTTGGTTTCGAAGAATAAATCGGTTACGGATTAATTTAAAAAATTTTTTTTTCATATCAGATTTGCAGATGGACAGACGTGGACTTAGGAGAACGAGTGGCTCGGAAATCCGGGCTCGCTATCGTCTTGTTCGGGTCTCGCGTTTCCTTCTGCAATATTATAATGAATTTACCATAAAAAAATTGTTTTTGTCTAAGATTTTTGTAACAGCCAGCAATCCAGAGAAATCACTTCTCTCTCGTACGCTTTTTGCAAATTGATTTTGCAAAAATACAATTAACTTTTTATTTCGATAAAATTCATTGAATTAAAAAAAAAAAAAATTAAATAGCTCGAATCGAATCGAAGTTTCGATTTGTCAAACATTTTCGGACGACAAAGAACTCGAAAGTTTCATTTTTGTGTAATGAAATGAAAATTTGCTCATCTCTGAATTGTTTATAACATTTTGTAAAATATTTAGAAATCTTCATAACTTATTTTCCGTCCTCTGTTGCGCTCAACATCGTCGGTATCGGAAATTTCTAGCGAATCAATCGATGTTGCGCTTCTCCGACGTTCCGGTACGACATCAAAGACGACTTTACGATCCGGAGACTGAGTTTGATGATCGCTGAACCAGTAAAGCGCCGCCTGATTTTTTTTTTTTTTTTTCCATCGACGTAATATTATTTATTTATCAGAAAATTAAAACCGATTTTCTGAGAAAAAAAAAACGATTTTATTTTTTACGATAAACGAAAATGCTTACCCACAAAATTCCAATAATCCAAAAAATAGCCATCGCCATCGGTACACTCATGGTGAATAGTTTTTTTTTTTTTTTTTTCACTTTTTCTCAAATATGTGATTCAAATTTAAAGAATACGAACAAAATTGTGATGAAAAACTAAAATTTAGATAATTCGCAATGAAATTTTTTTCCGAGATGTTGAACGTTCGCACGTTCAATTGTCTCGAAACGAGGCTTCGTTCTTTTTTTTTAATCGACGCGTGATGTCTAACGTGCCATGATTTTTATACAATAAACGTTTCACAATAATCTTATTTCATCAATTTCAGAATTTGGCGTTACTACGGAAAAAAAAACAAAATAAAATTTTAATGATCTTTGAAATAGTATGAAAGTAGTCAAAATTTCGTTGATGAATTATCCAAATGAACAGATGTTCGACGAAATGCCCAATAAGTTTCCTTTCCATCTCGTTTTAAAAAAAATTTGCTAATTATTCAATGCTTATTCGAATAATTTCAGAGTTTTCTTTTATTTTTGGAAAATCGCAGATTTCAGCACTGCAAAAACTGCTCGTCCAACGATTTGCAAACAGATTTCAGACTGTGGATTTGAACCTTTGAACGAAAATTTCTTTTAAAAGTGTAACATTTTTTTTATTTATTGTTCATAATTTCCAATAAAAACAATTTTTAATTTGAGAATTTTTCCATCGAACAATTTGATAATTTTTATATTCTATTATGATTAAGAATAAAAGATTGCAAAATCGTCGGGATGGCTGAATCATTTTTCAGTTTCAAGCCCGACGCCAATTGTGAAGTTTGTTCAAGTAAGATTTTAAGATGAAGTGCGTGTAAACGTGACCGAATTCCATTAGAGATAACGAACGCAATCTTATGAAATATGTACAGATTTGTTTTTATTGTTGTCAATCTTTACATAATATGCGTTTCACGTCTCGTCCAAACCATCGACATCCATTTCTTGATCGGAATCCTCGTTCACAGCCAATTGCTTATAACCTTTCTTCTTGGAAAAGAAGCCCAGAGGTTTTAACTTGAAAGCGGCCAACTGTCTGCCAAAAAGTTTCTGCAATAGAAGAATTTTTTTTAAATTTACGAAGGTAAATATAACAATTATTTTCGAAGGAATACGGTTAGTGGAATTCTGTACAAATTTATCAACACCAAATTATGTTTGGTTTGAAATTACTTTTGTGGGAGAGTATCAATATTGCCGATATTTCAACGAATTTTACATTTACTATCAAACATGTAATTAATTCGTGAATATTTCTTTTGTAACGACCTCGCAATATTTTTGTGTTTTACAATATTTATTTACCCACAAAATTTCCATTTTCATTGCATTGTATTCAAAAGCAATGACTTGAGAAAATACTGATAGATTTGGAACCATTCGCGCAACGCATTCGGGAAAGCGATAACGTAGTTATTACTACTCTTGTGGAGAGAACTGTAATTAGCCGAGGACTTTGCTTAATTACTATAGATTACGAGAAATTGTCTCTGAATTTCAAAATATACGGATTAATTTTATTTGAACGAAAGAATGCTTCGTTTTCAACATCTTTTGGTGCATTTTTTCGGTTTTTTTATATTCGAAGTATAAAATTCCAATCTTACAAACCAAGCCAATATTTCTGCACTCGAAACCGAAGCATTAACATTTTTCATTTTGATTTTTAGCTCTATTTCGGATAATTGTCTCTTTGTCTCAAAAAAAAAAAGTCTAAAAAGTTTTTATAGTAATGCTAAAGATGAAAAAATTCTAAATCGTGAATTTCTTCCACGAAGAGAGTGTGAATAGTTTGCATTTGCGTTTACCTTTTTCTGGTTGAACAAAAAGTCAATTTTCCTTAACCATTATCCAAATACATCTAGAATTCTTAAAAAAATAAAACAATTTCTTTTGAATTTTGATTTCTCAATGCTGTCAAAATTATTTACGCACCAATATCCTTGCCTGTTCAGGCGTTAATTGATGTCCTTTTTTGCAGACTTCGTAATCTTTTATTAGCGCCACGACACCTTTTTGCAGAGCGGTCGGCATGCCTAATTGTCGCAAATGAGGCTCGATACTATGTGAAAAATCCGGCAGAGGACCTTCCGGGAGAACAATTGTTTCTTTAACGACAAAACCGGATCGAGCATAGTCCTCTTCTTCGTATTGGTTCATCCACTCGAGAACTTTTGATTTGGATCTGTTAGTAAACAGCAATCCGCATTGTCCTTTGAGAGCCAGGGACAATTTGTGAATTCCATCGACAACTTCTTCCTCAGGTTTTCTGCCCAAACCGAGCGCCATGATTGTATTTTTGCCAAAAAAAAATCTACTGTCATTCCATTCTTCTCGTATGCCCTTTAGCTTGTTGTTCCGCATGTTGCGTACGGAAAACAAAAAAATTCGCTCATATTTTTCAGCGCAAACTTTGATGTCGTTAATAATATGGTCTTTCAACGCTCTACCTTTTTTGCTTGTTTTTGTGAGCGATACTGCAAAACAAAAAAAAACACAAATCATGGTTAACAACATGTGGGATATTAGTTTTTGAAAATAAATTCACTGAAATATCTAGTGAAGACAGAAAGTAGTATAGAAATTTTACAAAATTTCGATTTAAACTGATGGAAATATTTTGGCTCAATATTAGTTTTTGGAAAAAGGAGATTATTGAAGAATTCTCAGAGACAGGAATATTTCTCTCAGATTGAAATTTTTTGGAAAAATTTGACAATTGCATTTGTTGATTGTAAAAACCTTCAGAAGAATCGACAGTACATCGAGAAATTTTAAATAAAACATAAATATTCGAAAATTATTAAAAAGTTGGGAATTTTTTTTTCAATGAAACAATTAATTTATACGTTGAAAAATTATAAAATATTTTCAACTTTGTGATATTGAAAAGCAGATGGGAAGGTGCAATTAAATTGTGAATACTAAACTGCCTCAAGATCGTTTGAATCACTGGAAATGCACGAAAACACAATTTTTCTTTTAGGTTAGGTCACTTTGTTTCGGTGCAAACTCAACCAAATCAATAGTTTTTAGAATAAAATAATGATTATAATTCGTTTGAACATTACTTTTCTTATCTCTTTTAGATTTCGGCATTTTGTCGGATGTTTTCAATGGTTTATCACTTTTTTAATTATTCGTTTCGTTAACAACGCTGACAACCATGTGCTCTACGAAAATCAAATTTTGGTACCGACAATGTTGAGACATCACAGATGGCGCTCGTTACGACTTCGACTACGTTCGTTTTGCGACATATTTTCTAATCAATGTATACTTGTCCCGAGACTCTACCGAGTCTCTTGATGTAATTTGTGGAAAGACTCGTTTTGTGGTCATCATATATTTATTGATTCATTGAAAATGAATTATTGATTTCGAAACTGTTCTCGTATTACTGTATTTTCGAATCGTGCAGAACGAAGCAGGCGACTTTTGCAATTCTACGGTTTTGACATAGTAGGAAAAATATTTGGAAAATCAAAATAAATAATATTCATCCGAAATCAGATTAATTTCAGACTGATGAGCAGTTAGTCAACAACTCGAAAGCATTTATCATCCGTACTATAGTCGTAAAATAAGACAGGTTTATTGGGTCGAACAAAAAATGGAAAAACAGTTTTTTCAATCAATATATGAATTGAGAAAACAACTGGTGCGTAATTGAGTAAACGTTCATCGTATAAAAAATGACTTGAATAATTTTTGGAATAAAGGATTACAGACTGAATCCAGTGCAATAAATTTTATAGTAAGAAATTAAAAATAAATAAAAAATCATGTGTAGGCAGATTCGTGCCGAGTTGAATAATGATTCAAATAGCCGGAAGTTGGCGCTGCGATCGCGGCCCAAAGATGGCAGCATCCGTTAGTCGCGGCAGTGCACTCTGTGAGATCGTAGTGTACGGGAGCCCGTTGAAATACGCCGAAGCCTTGATTTTCCAGGCCGCTAATTGCACTCGAAAGGTGAGTCCTTTGATAATTCCATGCTTTATTCGTATTAACCAACGAGATGTGTTTATCATCGTTGTCGAGTGAAGCTCTCGAACGTAAATATGTTTGAAAAATGTGAAAGAAGAAGCTAAAACGCAGTGTCTTTTTTTTTATTGCGATGGACGAGTTCACGTAGCCTCGTGAGCAACGTTATAGCCATTCAATCCGCCGACAGAGAGCCACGAGTCTTTAAACTCGGAATATTCGCGATAAACTATAAAAAACTAGAGAAAAAGTCATGGTAAATGTACCTAAGAGAAATGTTTTTTTGTTTTTTTTTTTTTTTTCATTGATTCGTTTTTCTCCGCTCGAAATATTCGTCTCGTGTGAAATATCACGGAAAATGACGCACGCTCTACGCACGATGCCGAGTTAGAGGAGTGTCTCGGTCGGCCATCTTGATTCTCTCGCCGGCGAAGCACGCTTTTTTCCGTTCGTTTTTCTTTTTGTATCTCCGTATTACTCGATAACCGTCGATTCCAGGATTAATAATATTTTGGTAGAGCGATAGGTTTACAAGACTCCAAATTGTTTCCCTTCTGTCATTGATTTTCGTTTCCATATACCGTCAATCAATCGTCGTCAAAAATTTCGAAACAAATTTTTTTTTTCTCGTTCGTGTGCGTGTCGTCGCCGCTCTGTGTAAATGTGTCCTCTGACGTAGGAGGCACACGCACACATCGCGAGCTCGCGTCGTCATCGTCAGAGACGTCAGGGGAGTGCCCCAGCGGCCATATTGCTTTTGCGATCTATCTATGTATCTCTCGAACCGGCTACGACGAAATTTTTCGTTCTCGAGTCCCCAGGCACGAGGAGAATCGACACGTTTTTTCAAAATATATTTAATCCAAAGAAACTTTTTCCTGTTTCGTGACAATTCTCTCGTTTTTATTGAAAATCATTTGTTTAATAATTCTGAATATAGTGCTGCACAAAATGTCGTTTCGATGGGAATTCAAAAGCACTCTGATCGATTGAAAAATTCTACAAAAAAATACCATATTTTTCGGTTATCATGAGCGAATAATTATTGAAACGATAAGAATGACGAAAATTCGTCATTTTATTCGATAAATACTCGTGTTCTTTCATTGAATTCATCGATCGTTGAGTCATTCGTGGTTAATCCCAATAATTATTTTTTTTTTTTACAATTAATTATTGATAATTAAACTCTTAGTCTTTCATCATTTCCTTAACTTCCTGTGCCCAATTGCATAATCGTTACATTATGACAGAATCGAGATAACACAATCCCAATTACAACACGAGTTAATAGAAAAATATAAATGTCAATAATTATTATATTATCGTCTGAAATTTCAAGTTTCTTCTTCTATTCGAATCGAAAAAAAAATGTTTTTCGATTGTTCAACGAGTGTTTGATTAATTCGTTGTTATTTTCATTTTCATCTTTAAAATCTTTATCTCCAGTACCTTGGAAATGTTCAATTATCAATATTTATTGAAACATTTATAAAACATAATGAAAAACAAAATTGTTGAATATTTTTTGTAAATGTTCGATTTTCAATTTGAATAATCTTAAAATTTTAGTATCGAAGTCATGAAATTTTGATCGAACAAAGTAATTTGCACGAATACGTGAACAATTTCAGGTTTAAAAAATTATATTGAAAAAAAAAAAAAAAAAAAAAAAAAATACAGACGATTGCAAGTTCGCAGTCGGATCGATTGAACGAGCAGGTGTGGAAGTTCCTGGTGCCGTTTTCCAGTACTAAACGTCTCCCCGTAGCCATCTCTCTTTGTCTCGGTCTCCGATTTTCGTTCTCCCTCTCTCTCTCTCTCTCTCTCTCTCTCTCGTTTTGTATGTTGTCAAACGAGCTTGTTCGTCTCCCTCAAGTGGTCAACGCCTACGCAATATTTCTCGAAGCTCCATATATGGACTCGAGGATTCATTCAATGCCAATGTCTCAAATCTCTGCTTTTTTTTTGTTTTCACTTGAGTGGGAATCACGAAAGAGAATGAGAGAGAGAGAGAGGGGACTAAATTGACGCAATTGCTCGCGCCGTGCTCCTGTCATTTTTTTTCGTGTACCTGTGTCGATCTTCCAAATTCAGTAATTTCATTTCGCTTGAATAAAAAATAATTAAAAAAAAAACAAATGAGAACGTTACAGCAGAATTCTTTAGTCTCCCTCGGGAAATCACCTTGATTTTAGCTCAGACGTAAAAGCTTCTTCGGTGGTAATCAATTTAACCAAAAAATTTTTCTCCAAACTCTAGAAAATAAAATTTTCAATTTTAAACAAAATAAAACTTTCGTAGTCATTTCTTATTTTGCGAATACAACGTTGAGGATACAATAACTAATAAGCTATCAAATTGATTCCACGATTTTTATAATGAATAAATTAATGTACTACATTATTTCATTAATTTATTTAACATCGTTTTAATTTTTTCTAGTGTCACGAGCATGGTTCAAGCATGACAAATAATTTTCTCTGCTTTCTCCAATGAATATTATGTGTTCCTTTTTAGCAACACGAAGCTTATTAAGGAAGTACGATCATCGGTTCAAATTCAAGATTCTGACTTGAAATTTTTATATGATCGAAAACGAAATTATTTACTGAAAATCAACAAATTCGTTTTACACGAATACAAAATAGAAGAAAAAAACGAAAAGATTTGACTTCGTAACAAATTTATTGCTTCGAAAGGACGATGACAAATTGTTATAAATAAATACTGAAGATATCGAACAAGAGTAATTCGATGAAATATTCTCGTCATAAAAAACGAATGAACTTGAGGGTTGAAGCAGAAAAAAAAATTGCTTATTGTCATTAAAATTTTCGAGTGATCATCATCTCGATGGAAAGCGAGAGAAAAATTCAATTCAAACTCACGAATAGCACGTAAAAGACCGTAATTTCTGTACCATGACATGAAAAAACGTTTTTCGAGCTCGATTTCTTCAATCCCCGCATCGAAGATGCAAAATTGCAGTTTCTCGATCACAAAAAAATTCGTCTTCGTCCATTTTTTCGTTTTCCTTATCATGAAAATCGACTTTTTTCAATCCTGATAAAAAGCTGATTTTTATCCGAAAAAAAAGTCTCCGAGCCATTGCTAACAGGGTGACTGATTTCGAAGCCAACTTTTGGGACACTCGATAAACGTAACTTCCGGAATCGATTGACCTGTACATACCTTATCATTCGTTAGGGGAGGGGGGGGGGGGGGGGAGGGCAAACAGTAACGTCTAGCCCTACCGGGGGCGTTTCCGCTTGGTCTTCTCTGTAAAGGATCCTGAACGCAGTTTTTATTTCCCCACATGCTCTCATGGTGTTGTCTACCTGAGCAACGTTAGTTGTATTCTCCCTCGTTCGGAGTATCACACTCTCATTCGCTTTGTTTCTCTCTCAGATGAGAAGGCCTTTGACAAGCGAACCGTCGATCTTTTATCGTCCTCGGTCTGCTCGTGTCGTACAATCGATAAAACCAACCGGTTATGTTGCTCCCAGAATCTCATCGATGAGTCTAATTCGCTCGTTGAAACTGTATCGAAAGATGTAAAATGAGAAGAGAAGAAAAAGAAAAAAAAAAAAAAATAACTATCGGGACTCGTTGAAAAAGGCATTTTCTTGGCGTTTTTAGAAATTTTTCGATTCAATTATTATCCGAAAAAATGATTTTCGTTCGGAATAAAATCTCGTGTTATCGTAGATTTCGAAAAAGTCAAATTTTTTTTATGATAAAATATAAAAAATTGCCTTTATGATCTTGATCTTTGAAGATCAGGATCGATGCGCAATGCCGCGGAGGTTATAAAACGAGCGAGTTATGTATAACCGGTCTTGAACCTCCTCCGGAAGTGCTGCCTGGCGCTACGCTCTTTTTTTCCGCTTCGTTTTGCCTCCTCTTCGTTTTTTTTATTGTTCTACACACTCGCCTCGAATAATCAGTGATAGGATCTGTGCTGCGGGAGACTGTGCCGCAGTGGGAACAAAAACGTGTGAATCACCGAGTCTCTTCTCATTGCACACCAGACGAAGGCTCTGACCTCGTTCGATATTTTCGTCATTCCCTTACAACGGGTAGGTCAAATATCGATGGAAAAAAAAATGAAGAAAACATTTTGAAGAAAAGTACATTCCACCTTTTATAATTGACAAATTATTTGTCAATTTGATCGCAACAACTTTTTCGATATACGGACACTGGCTTCCGGAGTTCGAAGACAAACATTTTCGCTACCTGGAGCTAATCGAATCGAAAGAATCGAAGAAAAAGTCGTTCCTTCGATATCTCGATGTCTAGTTTTATTATTTTCGTGACATTTTTACAACAAAAATACACTGAGAAAAATGAATTCGTAAATTCAACAAATTTTTTGTTGATTCGACAAATTTTCTGTTGGTTCAACAAATTTTTTTGTTGGTTCAACGAATCGTGGCGAACAAAATAAAATTTGTTAACCCAAACGAAATTTGGTTCATTCAAATACTTAATTTTTCACCACGACAAAAATATCGTTGAATCAACAAAAGTTTTGTTGAATCAATAAATTTAATTTGTTCGCCACAATTTCAAATTTTTTTTCTCAGTGTAAAAATCTTATTGCGGCAAATTGCTCCTTTTTTTTTCTACCTTTCAAAATCTATAGATGATTTGCCGCAAAATAAATAAAAGAAAATTCCCGAACGTCCAAACTGCCAATTTTTTTTTTTAAATTGTTGATTGAAAAAAACTTTTGTTGATTTAACGAAATTTTCGTAGTAATGACAAATATTTATTTGAGTAAGAAATTTCGTTGAATAAACGAAATTTTTGTCCATTCAACGAATTTCATATCGTTCGACAGGATTCTTGGTTCAACAAACATTTCGTTGAATCAACGAATTTCTTTTCTCAGTCTATTTTTTTTATTAGTTGATACTTTTTGTCGTTAATAACAAGAGCAGCGATCCGAAGTCATATTCATGGAAAATCATCTCTTCTAATTGCTTCATATGAAAAAAAAAAAGAATGAATTGAATATACGAACAAAATGAACTGGCGAATGTCGAGCGACTGTCCCTTTCGTGTATGCTCGCATTTATACATAATCGGCCGGAGTATGAATGAAGTAGATCCGGCCGGAGATCAGTCGTTCCGTTTACTGTCTTAGTAATTTCGTGTAACGCGTAGAAAGAGAGAGAGAGAGAGAAATGTGACCAATAACATATTTTGTTTCTCTCTCCAGCGTTCTTCTCCATCAGACTTTTTTTCTTCTCTCCCCAAGGCCATACCTCGTGCACGTTTCCATCTATACGCACGCACGAGAAGATCTATATTTGTGCGGCGTTCGAGGTTCAGAGCCAATGCAACATTCTTCTCAGTCCCACGCTCATAATCGCTTCCTATTATATTCGCTAAATCGTACATTCACGCCTCACACTTTTCGAATCAATCCTCACAATCATCCTCCCTCGAAAGAAAACAACAACAAGAAAAACCAAAATAATGATCTCTCAGAGAGAGAGAGAGAGAGAGAGAGAGTCTCATGTTGGGTAATTCAGAGGGAAAATTTTAATGATCGTTTCCCAATTAATCTCAATGTACATTTTACTAACTGCACATCTCACCGGGTAAAAGCCTCCTCTCGTCTCTAACCCTCGTTAAAAAAGAGCCTTTTCGACTTTGTCACGCTACAGCCTCGCTCATCCGACAATTACTCTCTTAACGCTGTGTTTTTACGTCCGCGACACACACACCAGTGTGTGTGTGTTCGTGTTTATCCGTGAGGTATTTCGCGCCGAATCGACTGACGCACGACTCTCGTTCCTTGCGATTTTTTTTATTTTTTAAATTTCATATCCGTCGAGAAGAGAGGCTCTCCAAGAGAGTCGTTTGACCCATTGAACCAAGTTCGGACCACGTGTCGAATTATATATGTAAGTGTCACCTAAAACCCTATCACGCTCATCAGCCAATGAGAACTTCGATCGTAGTCAATCAATTTCGATAAATCTCTCGTGCAAACCAAGTAAGAGATTCACTTTTTCATTAGCCCATATAATTGACTGATTACTGGTTAAATTCTCATCTGAATTCAACTAACTGCTTGCTGCTCATTTTGTTTTCACCGAGGCTTCCAATTTGCCACTTTTTCGAATGATTATTAATCTCACTTTTTATCGATCTAATCTTTCACTTGCATGAATTTTTATTATTATTAATATTGTTTCGTCGTTTGTATAAAAAAATAAAAAAATAAAAACTTGAGAAATTTCGAATTAAAAAGCAATGAAAAAAGAAATTTGTTTCGTATTTGTGCCACTTTTTTTAAAACATTTTCGAGCCAATAAAAATAAATGAGAAATTATGAGGATCGAGATTGGGGGTTAATTTGGCGTGAAACGCCTCTTATCGGGCACCTCTCGAAGCGCGGCTGAAGTAGAGCTCATCAATGTCGGTGCTCGTTCGCGTGTGTGTGTGTCCGTTTGTAGGAGTGACCGCGTGCCTAACCGGAAACGTGACGGACTCGTCACCGGTGCGCTCCAGCCGCAATTACGTCTCGACGAACTTGAGGAAATTGACATAGTCCATCTATCCTTCATCCTTCCTATATCTCTCTATTCTATGAGGTTCAAACGCGCGTTATAACTGTTGAAAGTATTTTACGTAACATCAAAATGAATCGTTTCGTGAAAATTTCTCATACAAAAACAAACGATTTATTTGGTTTTCATGAAAATTAGAATCTCGATTAATAAATGAACTTCAGAATTTCTGATATTTCTATCGTTCCTACAATTTTGATGATCATTTTTCAAGCATAATATTATTATTCGTGTTATGTTTTTGTGTACGTTCATCAATCTACCTGAGAATTCGTGCACGTGAGCACATGCTCGAATTGCGAACGTTTGCCATGATATAGTGAGTTTCACACGAGCAGACCGAGATACCGAGCCATCAGTCACTGAATAGAAAACTGAAACGACGAAACTGTAGAAAAGACATTGTCGCCATCGATTTCCATCAACAAAAGATCCTGCTAGTAGCCCCCCCCCCCCCTCCCCAGCAATCAACCCTTCGAGGTTACCCATGAAAAAAGATGATCACAAGTGTGCACAGCTTTTGATTCGAATGCTTGAAAGCAGCGAATATTTTTTGGACCATTTTTTCTTTTTTTGCAGAAAAAATAATGATAAAATGCAGATCAATTTCTAAAATTAGTTCTTTTGGTTTTGAGCTCGTAATTAGTACACTTGAAATTCGAGCAGAAAAAAAAAAGTGAATCGAAAACAATTTTGACGTTTCAACGCGAATGGAGTTCATAACTCAGTGGCATATAAATTTTTAACGATATTTTATCGATCATAAGATAAGAAAATGAAAGAATTTTGCTTAAATTTCGTTTAATCTACTTCGTCAGTTCTCATTCTCTCGTGTTCTTACCGCGAAGTAATTTTTTATCCTCCAGTTCGTTCGTTCGATCGATGTTCGACTCCTTTTCTTCGTCGCAGTTTTATAGTTCTTTCTCGTCCTCGTCGACGTTTTTGTTCCCTTTTTTTTGTCTCTCGTGCTCTCCGTACTTTATCGCGAAACCCTGTCAGACTTCCGATGTGTTTTATGCCGCCCATTCTTCGTTTCGTGATGTTTGCTCGTATCCTTCCGCGTTATCGAACAATTTTCTTTGGTTAACCTCCGGCCCATCGGGGAGAGAGAAAGAGTGCTGATCACTCGCGTCCTTCAGTTCAGTTCTTTTTGACAACTCTCGTCCACCGGACACGAGCACAATTTTCATTCCCCTTTTCATTCTTGCTCTTCTATTACATCTCTGAAATTACTCGACGATTCAAAAGCAATTGCGATCTCCCGATCGATTCGATCAAAGGAATTTATTTGCCCACGTGCTCTTCTCTCCTCTCGCTCGTTGTTTCTCTTCCCGTTATAAAATCTTCAAAATCTTGACATACACGATCCTACGACCAACCCACGCGAATACCCATGACTACTTGGCAGTATTCTTTCTCCTTAAAAATCCTTCGATAGTTATGAAACAATAGAAGTTCATCGATTCACTTCGGTCCAGCCGCCGAGACACCTGTCTCTTGCAGAATTTTCCGAGTACAAAGAAATATCATTTAGTTCTCGATTACCATTGCTGGATGCATTTGTTGCTATCTCGTTGAATGAAAATGAGCAAAAAGTCTGACAAAAGTGCGCAATTGTCTCGATTATCTTGATTATGAAAAACGTTGAGTAAAATCCTAGGCAAAATCGATATTTTACGAAAATCATTTCACAAATAATCAACTTCACTTTTGTCCAAAATAAAAAATCACGTTAAAGTATTTTCGTATGAACTTCATCGCGGTTTCGAATGAAAGGAAATCATATTTCAGGAGTCGAAGTATTGAAAATAACTTAAATATTAATTATGAGTAGAGCTGCAGTCCGTCGACGCCCGAGATTGAGAAAGAAAATTTATGAATTTCAAAGAGACACGCAGTTTGCACAGAAATATAATTCGGTTGAAAATTTCATGAGATAAATGCTTATTATTCAGCCTGACTCAACTGGGTTAACGAGGAAACGTAACGCGACCCTGACTCTTCGTCCTGACCCGATGGAATATATATATATATATATTTTTATCAAATTCTCAAATATCCTCTCGAACGAATAGAAAAATGAATTAAAAATAGAGTGATCGATCGAGATGAAGATTGGCAAGATTGATTCCGGATGTTCACATTTTTTTTTTTCAACATCGGTAGATAAATTGAAGATTTTAATTATACGAGAAAAGAGCGTGCGCTCCCGAATTGATGAACGTTACTTCCGCTGAGAAGGAGCGTATTTTTAGGAGGTGTTTGCCGGAGTCAAATTTTCTTCTCGATTTCGGATGTTTAAATACTTTTTGGCTCTTATTATCTCGTGTTTTTCCTCGCAAAATGACAATTGACCGTGCATGACTCACGATCCTCGTTGCCCATGCTCGCACTGCCTGAGCAATGTGCTCGGTGAAATGTTCTGGTCCGAAAAAAAAAATAACACGTCATTCTGCATTCGCCAGGGGAGACCCACGCCCCCTCGATCTCACCATATCTTTTCCCAACTTTCTCCCTCTCTCTCTCTCCCTTGATGCGAAACAGCATTATGCTTTCTTTCACCCTCGACGAAATAACATTTACTCGGAAGGTCGATCCTCCCGAAAATATAAATAAATTGCGGCCCACGTGTCATTTTCGAACATTGGGCAAGTTTCAGCTCTGATTCACTTCGAATAACTCGATTTTTCTTTTTCCTCAATGAATTAAGATCGTAAACAAATAAAATAGAGAGAAAATAGTGTCGAGCAAAACAGAATCAAATTACTGTCTATTTTTTGTCCTTCTCAACTCAAACCCATTTTTTTTCTTATATCAAAAGAACTTGAAAACTGTTAATATATTTCGTGCATGCACATTAGAAGCAGCAAGAAATATCGATTCGTTGATTTTTGTTTTTATCGATTTTTCGATTGTCAAAGAGATCGATTAAATTTTATAAAGCTTGGAAAAACTCGCGAAAAACTATTCTTTCGATTTTTCTGCTTCTCTCCGTCTCTCCCCAGTCTCTATAAACTCGCATACCTCTGTCCTGGTTTTTTTTTTCGCAGCAGCAAGTTCGACTCGTTTCGTTTTACTCGCGTAGAATTCCGGTCTCGCGAATTGCGAATCTCTATACATATAGACATGAAACGTATAATAATCTCTCACACACACACACACAGGCACATTGCTTCCCATCATTCCTTCAGCTTTATTTCTATTAGTTGATCTATGCGTCATCCAGGTTTTACTATAAACTGTCTCAGAGCGAACGTTACACTTCGGGCACGAGTTTGATCCTCGTAGCAAGAAACCCAGCAAGCTAGAGAGCAAGAGAGAGAGAGAGAATGAGAAAATGAAAAAAAAGGATAGGAAAAGAGAGAACACGCTTCGAGAGTAAGCAAGCAGCTTGACATCAGTAGCTATTCCAAGCTGTATGACGCACACTGTTCCTCCGAAAGCAGTGTGGTATTAACAGCACGTACAACGTTACGTTTCCTCCCTATTATACCTAAATATATATGTATATCGAGAATGTGTAATGTGTCACACGAACACACAGATTCAACGTATGAAAATCCATACGAAGCAGCAAGTGTATACGTGTAATTTCATCCACATGTATGTACTGCTACGTAATGAATTGATTTTACGAAGAGCATCGTTGCAAAGGTGCTTTAGAGGCAGGATAGTCCTCGAGGACCCGTATCATGTGCGTGATACATCCTCGTCGCGTGATGACACACGTGTCCAAACGCCCCCCTCAAAATCAAACGCATTGCATCCCCTTGCTCTCACATACGTGAGTGTATGAGTGTGTCTCTTCTTCGTGGAGAGAAATTCGTCACTTCTGACTCCATCCAATGGGTTTTCTATGGGAAGATCCTTATTTTCTAATTCTCGTTTCTTTTGATAATTACAGGAACTTTGTAAAACTGGTGTGTTTTGTCTGAAATTCTGTTTCTTCGAGATGCATTTGAGGATCAAACGAATGTGAGACCGTTCGAATTGTTTTGTTTGCGAAATCTTGTACACGAGATCAATGATTTTTATAGTAAACGTAAAAATATTTTCGAAAAAATATCACAAAGTATGCTTCGTTTGATTATCGAAGATTTTTATAATTGGAAAAGTTCTGCAAGTTTTTGTAAAATTTTTCAATCGATTGTTTTGCTTGCGTGTTAATGTTTCGATGAATTTTATATTTGCGAATAAGAGCAAAGACTTTTATTTTCAACGATGTTATTCTTGTCTCACGGTAGAATTTATCGGTTTCATTCGTTCATAAATTATCGTCTCGAAAGTTCTATTTTTTTTTTTTTTTTTTTTTTTAGTTACCATTTGGGGAAAACGCTATGGAAAATTAATGGCGACTTTGAGCCACTAAGATTGTACACACGTCCTTCACCTGCATCCCCTTCGAAAGAGCTCGTAATGAGCACGAACCCTAAAGAGCTAATGGTAGATCGATCGATACCGAGCGCGAAACGTTAACGCTCTTCTCCCGGCTTCCATTTCTCATTCGCACTAAATCCTCTCTTCATACATCCCGCACGCAGCGTGTTTTTGAAATATTACTGAGGCTTACAATTTCCCCGATCTTTCTCTCGTTTCGAGATACGGAGAGGATGCCATCTAAATATTCATTCGCTTTTAATGGATTTTCTTTTTCTTTTTTGCCTATAGACGCGCTTTGTTTTGAGCCTTTGATGAAATTCGCCTTGAATTAGATGATGAAAAATTTGTTCGAAAAATTCAACGGTTCAGACAATGTTTCATTTGCTGTTTCAATTATTTGTTTATAACTTTTAGGAGTAAGCCCGAGTCTCAGTCATGAATGAAGGTCTCCGTGTGCACTTTTTGCCTTTTATTTTTCAAACTTTCCAACTCCAAATGAATTTTGGGCCACGAATTTAAAAATACATTCCACACGAGTTGTCGCGCTGTCACGAAATCGATGATTTTTTTTACGATCAAGCTTCAGGCTCGTCTCCAATTTCGGAACAACTCGTGTATTCTTGAAAATTGAGTTTTCAAATTCTCTTTCGAAAACTTTCAGAATCAAGAGCACGAGAGTAACAACTGACAGCAGAGATCTTCTCGCACGAATTCACTCTATCAAGATTCTACAAAACTATTATCACAATTGCATCCAAAATAGTCTACTTTACGTAAAAAAAATTTTTTTTTTTAAACTCACTCGAGAACTGTCAAAACCAAAAAGTTGTTTCATTTATTTAGTTTTGTATTGAAACCCCGATAATAATAATTCTCCAGATAATAATAAAGGTTTTGTCCCACAAAACGTGACAAAGTGAGACTCTCTCTCAAGGTGAGGAGGGTTTTTTCCTGTGTTGAAATGTCACAAGGGGATTGAGTTTTTATTCTTCGTGCGGTTTAGCTGGTCCAGTCACGAGTACGGAAGACTCAAAGTGCCTCAAAAAGCCCTTCTTTCGTTTCTCGACTGCATTATCACTCGACTGTGTTACGACTGGTGTGTTTGTGTCGTGACTGAACAACAAAACCGTGCGGACGAAATAGTATGTTAACCCCTGTAAAAGTCGCCCCTCGTTTCATCGCACACTTACATCGCTTCAAATCTCATCTCATCTCTCTCTCTCTCTCTCTTTTTTCTCTCTCTAAAAATATAAGACCATGAACGTATACGCGTGTAAATAGTATTTTGTGTGTGTATTTGTGTACACAACGCATATGTAAAGCGAACGAGGCTTTGAGGCACGTGCAAAACACCACCTGTGGCGTTTACTCAGGGACAAAGGCTATTCGAGTGGTATTATAACGCCCACCGAGAGTAAAAGAGGGCAGGAATATGGACCCTCGAGTAGTAAAAGCTTCTTGAGACTCTCGACCGTTTATCTTGAATCGGAGGGCAACAGAGAAGCGTTTATTGTTAATTTATTGTTTTTTTTTTGTCGAGCAAAATGTTTTTGATGTAAAACAATGATAATTTTTCGGTTGATTGATGCTCGGAGCATTTTTTTCGGGGGTTCGAAATAGCTGGTAACACATTTTATCGGGGTCGGAATAGCTGCTACAATATTTATGGATAAATAAACCCACAGGAAAAGAATTTTTTTTGATCGTTTCATTATTTTTTTACGGCGAAAGTGTTCGATTGAAGTTTTTTTGGTCTCGTTCGTTTTCTCCATTTTTTTTTTCTTCTTTTCTGGCTTTTCAATCAAAATCCAATTCTGACAGAACGCTCAGAAACACACATTTTTGAAATCGCCTCGAACGATGTGATATAAAAATTATCGCAGAGAAAAATATGTTAATAGGTCATGGTTTTTCAGGCCTTTTTACACATAGAATATCCCCATGTGACGTCGTTTTTATTATATTTATCGATTTATCCTGCGCATGTCTTTGGAACGTTATTCGCGAACCTCCCCCTATGAAAACGCCCGCTCGAATACTCCGCTATTTACCGAGCTCACTTTGTTATGTATTTCTTTAACGCCTGGCACATATATCTCTATGACCAGATACAAGGATCATTCCGAGCAAATATTTTGGGACAATAGTTTTCAAACTATTTTCATCCTTCGATCGAATATTCAGCTGGAATTTCATTCACTTTGGCTTGTTTTATTTTTATTTTCTCGAAACGAAGATTGAATATTCGATAAAATTCTTAATTTCTTTCTTTTTCATCTCTACCATCGAAATATAAATAATATATTTTGTTTCAATTCCGATAACTCGTAGGAATACTCGAGAGTGAAAAATCTTTTTATCGAAATGATAATTTACTAAAAAATGTAATAAAAATTCGAGAAAAATCAACGCGAATTTATAAACGTACACAAGAAACTGCAGTAGGGGAATGATCGAATTCGAGAAAAAAAAAAAAGAAAGAAATCGTGGAAAATCTCGTGAACATCGATGACAAATTGACGTTTCGGATAAATATTTAAAAAAATCTATAATAATTCGTGAACTCTGATAATTTGAATCGATCGATTTAGGCAAAAACGGCTTGTATCGCCGTAACGATTAAAAAACGTATTTTGTTCTCGTCTCCTATTTCTCCTTGGGAGTTTCGACTCGGTTGATAGAAACTTGACGAAGACACGCGATTTTCCGAGACTCGTGCTTCGTCACGTTCCGCTGTTTCGTATACAGTTTGATCGTATTATGAATTTTATCTCTGTATGCGAAAAATAACAAAAACGCGCGGTATTGTTCGTTTTGTAGAGCGGTCCTTGGATCCGTCGTATCTTTGTTATCGAGAACAATATCTGTACCGATTCATAACATTTATCTCCCAAACACGCGTAATTCTCAGGTACGAATTACCGAACGAATTATTGTGAGATTCATGAGCGTATCGCTCGACAATAACATCGAATCTTAATTGAAAGTCTCTTGACAAACGTCGAATACAAATCTTTGAGTATTTCAATAGAAATTTCCATTGACAGTGAATCATTGTCGCTAGCGATTGAACCAAAATTTTGAAATTCGCGTTATTTACCGTTGGAATTTGAGGCACGAGTACACAGAGAAAAAAAAATGGTTGATTCAATAGAAATTGATGTTATTGGAAGAGTTTTGTCAATTGAAATGCGCATTTCTTTGGCAGAATGATCGTGCAGTCTGGAAAAAATTAATGTGTTCGTTCAATGGCACTCCGTAATGAGAGATTTTGTTGTTCCAATCACTTTTTTTTCTCTATAGAGAATTTTCGACCTCTTTGAATCAATAAATTCTTCAATTGAATTCTTTCAAAGTCGCGATCACCGTAAAAAAAAACAATGATAGTGGACTGACGTCCGGTCACCAAAATCGATTACGTTCCGAGAATCATTTCGACAATGTTCGAGCAACGAATTTGCGTTCGATTGAACAGTAATAAGAAAGCGAATTTTGATCATCGTTAACGAGAGGAATTGAGTGGAGCAGGAAAGATGAAAATAATTATTTGACCGTTGGGAAATAAGTTTGCTCGTATTTTTCGAGTTTTAAAATTATTTTAAAATTTTAAGATTATCTCGAAAGCAATCGATGCAGTGAATTTGCACTGGTGCAATTGACGATAGACCAGAATAGAAGAAGAAGAAAGAAAGAAAATTAAAAAAATAAGGAAAGAAAGAAAAAATCTGGCGAAAAATAGTAGGAGGAGACGGTATTAAGGTCGACTGCAAATTCGCGCAGTGTTCAGGAAAAAGCACATGCGATGGAAAAGATCGTTGACGAGGTGGTCGTTCGTTCGAACGCGAACCAGAGTTTCGTCGGGGCCAAACGAGTGCCAATTAAAAAGTGTTACCATCGAAAGCCGTCGGTGGCTCGTATGACACGTGCATACAGAAAGGGAAAGAGAAGTCGAAGCGAGAGAGAGAGAGAGAGAGAAGCAGGGAGAATCAATTCCCCTGTCGTCGAAGTTTTTATTGGGTTGGAACAACATTGTCACGACCACTAGCATTAACATGGCAAACGCCAGGCTCTCTGATAGCGCTTGCATCTTCCTGTCCACTGACACAATTCATACTCGCAAAAGACACGAGGGCTATTTTTCGTTGCTCCATCAATTTTATATATCGTTCAACGCTTTGAAGATTTTTCAGTGGCTTAAGGAGGCTGGCTACACACAACAATGTTGCCATTTTAAAAGCATAGAAAAATTCGAAATGATTAGAATTTAATGAAATTTGGTGAGCATATTCTTTTGGATTAAATATGAATATACAAATTTTTTAAGATTTTTCTTCCACATAATTTTCGAGTAATTTAACACTAGAGTTTACATCCGTAAGCATAGGATTCTGATATATATAGGTATATCTTTTGCATATTGTAAACTTCAATTATTCGACAACTATGTAGACGAAAAATTTGAAAAAATTTGTGTCATTGCATTTGATGCTAAAGAATATTATCACTAAATTTTATTAAATTCTTATCATATTGTCTTATGTAGCCACCCTCCTTAAATCGTTGAAAAAAAAAAACCATTTTAATTCGATGAGAAATTCTGTACTTTCAACTTTATTTCCATAATTAGTTTCTTTCAGTAGAAATGCAAATTCGTCACGTGACAATCGGAGACTAATTATCCTGGAAAAAAAAAAAAAAAAAAATGTCGAGTTATTCCACTCGACTAGTCGGTTCATAATTCTCTCATATTTTCGCTCAACTCGTCGAGGCTGCAGATTCCTGTGAAGCTAAAATTGAATATCGAAATTGAAAAACTCTCGCGTACTCGAAACGTCCAATGCTCCAATTTTTCATAATCTCTGTCACTTTTCATTCTCCTCGGTACAATAATCGGCTGGTTCAATACTAATAATAACAATGGGAAAAGCGTGTTACGTAACACGTGCACTGAAGAGTATCGAGATTATCGAAAGAACGTAATTCTCAACGGAGAAAACGAGAAGCGACCTTAAAAATTCATTGATCCAATAAATAATCGTATTTTTATAACACTCACGTAGAATACAAGAGTGTCTCACATCGGAGAAAAGATTATTGTTGGAAAAAAACAAAACAAAACCAGTTTCGATCTTCAGTTTCATTATTTTTATTCATTAACAAATGTTACGGACTCGAAAAAATGTCTTTTGACAGTTTTAGACGAACTCCAAGGACAGACTCGTGCGAACTTACAATTCTTATGCGAATATAACAAAAATAATTTTGTGCAAAAACGAATGAAACGGATACGCGATAAAAAAAAAAAAAACGAATCAAAAGTGCCTCTCGAGTCAAGGTTCTGTTGCTGAATTGGAATTTTTTTTTCCCCAAGGAGAAAGGAACGTGAAAAAAAAAAGTATTTCAATGAAGTTATATAACATTTTTAATGCATGAATTTCCACTTTTTTTTTTTTATTATTCCTATGAATAAAAGTTTATTCACAAACGACACGTATGGGATAGTGAGACTGAATTGACACGTATATAAAAGCACATAATATTGTGTATAATGTTATATATATAGAGACGAGCTAGTGAAACACACACGCACAACAAGCTCTCGCGAGATGGAGAGCCAATATTGATCCTTCTCGTCACTAACCTATCGTACAAAACCCAACCCTCTCTGGATCGTTTCTCTCTGCCAGCTTCTGTCTCCAAGCTTCGAAGCTAGGAGAAAAGTGGTGGCAGCGAGAAGCTCGTTGTTGAGGTCGTGCTTATTTACCGCACTCGTGGATTTCATTCGAAACTTGACTTGAAAACTTTTCTCGTTTTATATTTCCAAAAGTATCTCGTAATTCGGTTTTACTAAGTTTCATAAAGGATAAAACATTCCGTTATTTCGTATATTCGTGTTTTTTATCATTATTTTTTTTTTTCTCCTACATTTTCATATTTTTGTCAACATTTTGTAGCTTCTTCATATTTTTTTTGTATATCGTTAATAATTTTCGTATTGAAATTTTTTTCGCGTTTGGAGACTCCGCGAAAATGAGTTTAGACACGTGATAAAAGAGAACTGTCAAATTCATTTGACAAGTTGAACTAATTTATGAATTGTCATTCGAAGAACAGTCGAAAAGGTTGAAATTATTGATCTGATGTTGCGGGCACAGAAAATTTGCTGGGTCGTCAAAAAATTCGCTTTTATAAAAGAGGGCGAAAGAGAGAGGGAGAGAGAGAGAGAGCGAACGAAAAAAAGGAGGGAAAGAATAGGCAAGAAAACAGAGATTGAATTCCGCATGAGGAAGTATAGGACAAGGTAGCCGAGCACTAATCCATCCTCAGTTGGATTCTCTCGGTGGCCCTGCCCTAGAAACTCTTCGTTTTACATTGAAATCCGAGAAGAGCTATAGAGAGCAAATCGCGGAGTATGAGGAGAAGAGTAGCTGCTTCAGTCTCGGGTCGACGATTGTGCCCTGGCGTATGGGTCCGTTAGACGAACATCGATAATATTCTCTCTCCTCTCTCTCTCTCTCTCTCTCTCTCTTCCTTCCTTCCCTCTCTTTCTCTCTGTTTCTGTACACGAACAGATACATCAAGAATCGAACACGTTGCCAGGAACAAAGCTTATTCAATATATGTTCGATCAGCCATCGAATATTATACGAAGTGTTACGTAACGAAATAGAATTTATCTGCAATTCACGAATTTCATATATTTCAATTGAAATATAAACTAATATTTTTCGCACGTATTTCAATCCCATCGACGAAAATTTTACAAACAAATCTAAAAAAAAAAAAAACGATTTACGATCCTCAAAATTGGCTTCAATTTCATTTCACGTTTAATACGAATTGGTTGAGAAGCAGAATAACAAAAAATGGAGCAGTTAATGTCATTTTTCAAATTCATCCCTCAATTTGAACGAGTCATCTCTTTTTTTGTGCCCATAAAAAAAAAATTCAGGATCAAATATCATAATTCCACGAACTAATTCAAAGTTGTGTACAAAAATTGATGAAACTTCACTACGAGAATGATGATTCTATCTTGGAATAAAACGTAAATTATTAATCGAGACACAATCCACAGGAAATAATATTGCTGAGACACACAATCAGGGTTATAACTGGGGAAACTCCCTTCATCAAGGTAAATTGTCCTTGCAGACCTCGTGCTCGTAATACTCCTGTATAATTACATTGATGGCTTCTGGACAATTATCCAACGACCTGCAACAGCTCTTCGCCTCCTCTTGCAGACGTATACATGCGTACGAATAATTACGATCAACCGAACAAGCCTGGACGCTCATACTTTTTTTATGTGATCACGTATTCAACGCTGAACTTGTAGAATCTTTTTTTCTTTTTTTTTTCGAACGTGAACCCTGCTAGAGGGTCGAAAACGACTTGAATCTTCTCATTAGCCTAAAATGCTTCTCACGTTCGACACAAAAGTTTAATTATACACGATTCTCTTAGTTTTTTTAAAACGATAATAATGGTGTACGATCAAATCACATTGGTTGAATATTCGACGTTGAAAAGACCATGAAACTAAAGAAATTCGAGGAAAATACAAAAAAGCGAGAAAAAAAACAAAGTTTCTCGAACAAAATGAGATTCGAGGTCAATTGGATGAGCGTAAGAATAAATTTCACATGTTTCACTCGTTGACATCAATTTTGCAGCAAATTTGGCATCGAAGAGTTTCAAGAATGTAATTTACAGGCTTATGCTCGTGCATAAACAATCCCAAAGCAATTCAGCCGTGCTTCCAGGCCTGAGGAACAATTAAAAAAACTTTGATTTTGATCCTAATTATAAGCAAGTGCGAAAAAAAAAAGAGTTGAAGCTGCTGTTGAGTCTGAACGAGAAAATTCAGCCTCATTAACAATTTTCATTGTCCCTAGTTTCGTAAAATGTCCATCAAGTTTGGGGGGCTGAGGGATACAGGGAAAATTCGATAAAATAACGTTCCGGTTTAGCATGGCTAGAAAATGCATCAGGACGTGAGTGATCTCGAGTGAGTGGAGGAGAGAGTTGAAGGGCTTTAATCCTTCATCAAGTACTAACGATACTAACGACGTAACACGTAATTACACGAAGCGTCGTAGTGGTGGATGGAGGACAGAGTGGTCTCTCCCCTTTCCATTCTCTCTCTCTCTCTTCTCTTCCTCGAGAGTATCCGTTGATCCAAGTCAGTAAGATAGTTGAAGATGTTGCGTGAAACTTGGTGTTAAATTGTTAGTGCAACAACGTCAAACTGAATCGCCCAAGAAACAAGACTGATCAACTTTTTCTCGCTCTCGCCAGATACAAACAAACTTTTTATCCTCCCTGTTTCCTCTCTCCATCTATTTCTTTTTTTTTTCTACACCCTCAACAACAAGTTTTTTGATTAACACGCGTGTACATACGTCCAGATAAAAACGAGGGTCGTTGCATGAGGACTCTTGGAACACTTTTCTCCTGAGCACTCTCATCGTTTAAGGACATTTGCGCTCTTATTTATTCATCGTCATCGCCTGGGTTAATTCCAGCCGAAAAGATGAATTGAAAAAATTGTTTTTTTTTCTCTTTAAATTAAAAAAAAAAATGGTGAAAAAGCTTGTTGAAAAACCACGAATAATCTTTGGTGAGAGTAATTCAATCGAATCTCAGAAATCAAATTAAATTCCAAACTTCATTTGAGAACTTATAAAATGAGAAAAAAATAAAAATGGAATCCGAAAAAAAAAAACTCGTCAAATCATTTGTAAAGTTCGTCACAAATGTCCCTTCCTGTATTCGCGCCTCGCTCGTACATATCGCAGTGATCGAGTGTTCGATCCATTGTCACATAAGTTCCGGTACCGTTCTACGATTCTGTATTTGACCTTGACATTTGTCAATGATTGGGTCCTTTCTGTTGGGATCGCAACCGATTGCACCCTTTTATATGCCGTTTGCAGGAAGGGCGAGGGAGGGTTGAGAAAACAATTGAGAAACCTCGTGGCCGTACGTCGCGCGAGCATAAATTTCTTCATTCTTTGATATTCCAATGAGAGCAAACAGCAGATAGAGGCATAAAAAGTCCTCGAGAAAAGTGTGCTTTTGGAAACCGATCGATACCCGGCCACTGGTAATGCCGGGCGGTCACCCTCCCGGTACTGAGCTCCAGGACTCTCAATTTTAATCAAAAAGCCTCAGGAGCCTCGTTCGAAACATTCGCATAATCGAAATAATCGATGATTTTTATGTTGTTCAGTTTTTAAATTCAAACGAACGAATTATCGAGCCTCTATTCATTATATTTGATCGAAAAAAGAGCAGCATTCGATCACTTCCAATTTTCCAACGTTATATCAGATGTCACGAAATTTTCTACACGATTCTTCGTTTTTAGACAATTTAATTACGATTATTTAAATTATATATTCCGTCAAGTATTTATTTCGCTCTGAATTCAATCGTAATACGATAAGTTGTGAGCTCTGAAATCATCGTTTATCTCGAGCCATGACCAAGGCACAATAAATTAATCAATCAATCAATTGATCAATCATCGAACTATTTAGGATTATGAGCCGAAGTTTGTCGTCATCGATCTAATCTAATTTGGATATATGTCGACGACAAGAGTATCGAGAAAAGAAATAAATAGCGTGAGAGAGTACAAAGGTGCATAGAGTCCGGGTAGCAGTTCTCGTTTATATAGGGTGGGGTACGTGAGGGTTGAAAATGGTGGCCCAGGGGCGGGTCAGGTTGCAGGGGTTGCGCGCGCACCTCCAGATCAATATTTCATTCGAGCCTTGCCAGTAAGCAGCCTTCCTACTCTTCCGCCTTCGCTCAACTCCTATTTTTTTTTTTGTTTTTTTTATATCTCTTCTCTCTATCAATCTCTGGCTTTTCTCCCTGGTGGCCTCTTTCTCTTTCGTCTCGTTTCTTCTGCGTCTGCCGTCTCTGCGGTTGTGGCCGATCAGTATTTCGTGAGCGAGCGATTTCTGTATCGCGTAATTATCATTTTGTCTGTTCGTTCTCTGATTTCATCGATGTTTTTCTTCGTTCCCGAGATCCTTCGGGACTTTTCCTCGGAGAAAATCTTCAAATTTTTTTTTTTTTTTTTCCATCATCTTAAGATCTCGTTGGAAACGGATTAAAAACACTCTGCCTTCCACCATTTTGCTTCATTTGCTCTTTGATCTCGTAACCGCTCACCCTCTTTTCACTTTTTTTTTTCTCCCTTTCGTCCTCGATAATATTCCTCGCTCCTCACAAATTTAGCTCTGCCCTCGAGCAAAACGATGAAAATCCTCTTCTCGAGGGAGAAAGAAGAGAAAAAAAAAAAAATGTTCCAGTATTGACACTCGTCAGGCCTTTGTGGCCTCATATTTCTGTGGCAAATAAGACATTCGCGCGGGGGAGAACCTGATAGGGAATTGACAAGGATTCTTGGAACATTATTACGTCGCTCGAGACATATAAAGAAGGACCTTGAACGATATCCCCGTAAGAAAAGGGGATGAAATACACCTTTTTATCAATTTTTCTTCCACAACTTTCATATCTCTGGAATCTCTTACACGTTTTATTAATACCGAAGATAATAAGCGTGATATGATAAAGATGGGAGGAGCAGTACTTTTGAGGGGATTCGTCGACGAAAAACCGACCGAATAAAAAATAAAAAATAAACATTTTATTCGCATACATATGATTGATAAAAAGATTGAGTTTCAAATGAAAATTCTTCGAGACCCAATCGGTGTTGCGCATGGAGTTTTTTTTTTTTTTTTTTTTTTTTTTTTTTTTTTTTTTTTTTTTCAAATTAAAAATTCATCGAGAGTATTGAAATCCAAAAAAGAATAATTTTGTGACACTTTGGTTGTCAATTACTGGCAATTCGTTATCAACGAATTCGAATTATTCGTCGACGAATCGTTTAACTTTGATATTTAATTTGAACGAATAATAATTTCCAATGAGAATTGTCCTGATTAAATAAATATCGATTAAATCGATGATAAATCCATTTTACTCGTGACTGAAAGTGATCGAAAGACCAGATTCGAGGAGGTAAGAAAATATCTTGGTGAGCGATCGGCCTGAGTGTTCTTCGAGCGTAAATTCCGTGAAAGCTAGGGGGTCGGAAAAATCGGACCCTTTTTCCTCACGTTATAACACCCTTTGGTTTCGTCTGCATGTGTGAATAAATGGGGGGGAAAAAAAGTATGCGGAATCGACCGTTGCACCATTTGCTCGTTTAACTCTTTCTCGCTCTCTCCCTCTCTTCGCACATATGTTTGTTCCAAGTCTCGTGCCTGGTCGAGAGTCGTTCACGTAATTGGCCGGTCTTGGGTAGCAAGAAAAAAGCACTCATCCGATCCTTAACCTCCTCCGTGTCTCATTCATTTCTGAGCAGGCTGACTGCCGTTTTCTTTTTTTTTTTTTTTCTTCTTTTTTTATTTCGGTTGCTTTTACGTTCCTCGTATTTCGCCATCGTTCCATGCAACTTCATTTTCTCGCGTGCGTCAGGCCGCAAATGCATTAAGATCGATCCCACGGTACGTCACTGACAGACTTGCCGGAAAAACGGATCAAACGAGCAAAACCACTGGAAAACAGATCTATTTTTTCGTCCCTCCAGTTTTTGTCTCTTTTGAAGATTTTCAATGAAAAAGTAGAATTTTTCTGGAGGCTACTTGACGAGAGAATGAAATTATGTTGGAATTTTCATAGGAGTGACATTTCGAAGATTTGTACATTTGAATCAGCAGCAACGAGCACTGAAACAGTGTCAAAAATCTTTTTTTTTTTCACTCTTATTACAACTCACAGACAATCGAACACACCGAACAACAATTTTTCAAACAAATTAAGGATCTCAACACTCGTCGAGTATAATAAAAAACAAAGACAAAACAATGTTGTTGTTATCGGTCACGTAGTAATGGAATAAAGGAAAGAAAAAGAAAAACGTTTGCTCTGCTATGACGTATATGTTATTCACTATTGAGATACATCGGATGCTGTATTACGAAATAATACGAATTTATACGTGATTATGAAAGCAAACTCACGAGTATATAATTGTTTACGATTCATTATCTTCCTCCCTGTTTCTCGTTCTCGCCCTCTCTCTCTCTCTCTCTCTCTCTCTTATGCAAATTCTCTTTTTTTCTCTGGTTCAAATGATCGTGTATCAGGGCGTAACGCAACGAGCGTTATCGAGATAATACACTCGTTCAAAATACGCAATGCACGCATGAGCGAACTGCGAAGCGACACAAAACGCACTTGTTAACGAAGGTGCACCTGCGCCTACAATTGAGTGGCAGGGTCACGACTGTGTTGTTGTCATATGTAACGAAACAGTAGCTAAAAGAAGAAGAAAACAACAACAACAGTTCGAAATTGCAGAGAGTTGATGAATCGATGAATTCTGAAGGACAAAAAGTCTCTTTTTGTTTCGTTTTTTTTTTTTCGATTGGAGATCGACTGAGCTTCTACGTTTTGGGCACCAATTTGGCTACACCCTGTACACATAGTCTCACGGGAGAAGACACAGATCGCGAGGACAATGATTCGACTGTCGAGTTTTGTTCTGCGACCTTTTTTCTTCCATTCATCTCTTCGAGCTTTTTCATTTTTTTTTTTTCTATTGACCCGATTTTCTCGTTGCGAACACCGCCAATGTGTTATTCCGCGATTCGTTTTGGTCGGAGAGCCCGAAGGAGGGATGAAAACTTGGCGAAATTTTTTTTCTCCCGAACTTTGCTCGGGCGAGAGATATTTTGTTGAGGATTTCGAGGATTCCTCGACGAAATTCTTCCGGACATTTGGGCTCGAAACGAATTTGCAAAAATTTCGTTTTTTAGGAGAATTTATAAAAATTCGTGTCGAACGTCACCTCTGTCATCTCGTAAATCATTCGCTCTTCTTCCTCGACAATGTCTCTCGTGCATTCAATAAATCCTTGCCGATGCAGAAAACTCCTCGGTCCCATATATTTTTTTTTTCTTTCACCACGACAGATCTCTCGTTCATTAAAATTTTCATTATAAAAACGAAGAAAATAGCGCGGCGAGACACCTCTCGGTCCATTAATTAAGTGTTCATCCGCCCACGTGTCTCTTTTCCATCTCTTTCTCTCTCTCTTTCTCCCCCCCCCCCCCCCCCCTTTCCTTCAATTCTCTGTTTCGCGCTGCAAGTACTTTGTTAAATTGAATTAAACCAACTTTGACGCTTAAATAAAGCGCTCTTCACTCCACAGACTAGTTCTCTTGTGGCATGAAACGTTCAAACAAACATCGTTCCCTCGTAACACGAATTTCGAGATACTGAACTATTCGATCGTCCAAAAAGTACGAAAATTCTTTCTTTTTTTTCGTTTACGAAGTTTAAAAATCATTATTTTTCTTCTATTTCTCATAAAAGATATTTTTTCTTTCTATTTTTTGTCGTAACAAATATGCGAATGACTAACCTCAAACGAAGCGATGCTCGTTCCAATAACATCAGCATCGTTCTACGATTGAACAAGTCTCGTTTTATTTATTTGACAAGATAATAACTTCTATCAATAAAAATACCAAAATAAACAGAAGCAATGTTTTCCAAAACGATTATATAAAAAATTTACGACTCATTCATCCTTAATTTCGACGAGAACAATATCGAGAGTAATGTTTAATTAACATTCATAAATTATCACAACTTCGCGTGTGTATCTTTCGAAGAAAAGAAAAAAAAAACAAAAAAAGAATTGATCAGATCACGAATAAAGAGTGAAAAAAGGAGAATAAAAGAGTGGAGATAAAAAGAGCGTCATCCTTGAAAATTTCATTCTGCGTTGAGTCTCAACGCCCTGCGGGGTTGATCGCGAGAGCAAAACAAAGCTGAAAGCGAGAAAGAAAGAACGTTTCATCGCTCACACCTGTCGGGGGAGTGTCACGGTGAAAAAAAAAAAATCATTGCGTCAAAAAAATTTTTGCGTGAGATGCATAAAACGCGAAGAAGCATTGTTCGAGGAAAATTTTTCTGAGAAAACGTTCGAAAAATGGGAGCGAAAATATTAAAATTTTCGAAATAAAATTATTCGTACGAAATATGTTCGTCGATTATTCATTTCGTAGCATATTTTTTTCGACATCATTTTCTCACACTTTCTGTACGATTCTTAAGGAAATTCGTTGGTAAAATGTTGTTTTTTTTTTTTACATTTTTTTTTTAAATTATATCCGACACGAAACAGACTAATTCAAATGCTAATAAGCGGTATAATTTACGTCTAGTTTCTGAATGAGAGCCTCGACACAAGTGCTTCGCACAATTGAACGCGATTCAAAAAAACTGTCCAAACAGAAGCCCCCGATCGCTCAAATTCATAATAAATAGATTAGGAAACTTGTGGAGCTAAGTAATTACGAAGGAATTTTTTACCACACGTTCGAGACTCACTTTTTAATGACGGAGGTGACATCTACATATTAAAAAAAAAAAAAGAAAAAAAAAGAAAGCTTCTTCGTCATTGACTTTCTCGAGAAAAATCTTAACGCGCTTCGTTCGACTTGAAATTCTTTCAATTCGATTCTTCTCTCATTTTTACAATCGATAAATTTGCCATTCCTGTCATTTTCTCACTCTAATTCTGTAACAGCCTTTTGTCCTTTTTTTTTTCTAGAACAATTCGTAACAGTTTTTTTTTTTTTCGATAAAAACGTATTCCGGAGGAATTCGAAAGAGGAAAAATATCGATAAATTACCAGTGTCAGGGTTTTTTTTCTTCTTTTTTTTTTCTAAGTTTTATCTATGTATTTCTTTAGCTTTCTAAAAATAAAAAAATTCTTGTATATCACGTGAATAAGCCACGCATATGATAATTATGGAATAATATTAGTCGCCGGTATTTTTTGTTTGTTTTTATATTGAGACGTTGTCGAAGAAAGCAGCAGCTTCGTGTATAGAATAAAAACTGTGTTCGATGGCACGTAAATTGACCCATCATTTTCCCTCGTAAAAGACGAGTTTTTCTAGTGATACAAATTCCATAAAAATTGAGAATACGTCGAAGATACGATGCGAGATTAATATCGATGTTTGAAATATTTATACGCCTTGATTCTTAGTTTTTATATTTTAAATTCTGAGAAAAAGCAATTTTACCAAAAAATGACATATTCGCTGTTTTGTTTCTGTTTGTATTTATTATAATCAGTCAACCGGAAAGACAGAAACGTGGATACGATGAAAAAAAAGATCAGCACTTGAGACAAAAACACAACACAAATTTTCCATCTTGTACTTATTATTTTGAAGAAAAGTTTTAGACCGTTTAAATTTTAATCTTTTTCAACCGTTGAACCTATGCAGTCTCGGAAAAGCTGGACATCGTGACGAGCGAGAGGTAGAAAGAGAAGGAGAGAGAGAGAAAAAAAGACGAAAATAAAGAATAGGTTCAACCGGCGCAAGAAGAGAGCGAGAGCGGCGTCCCGGGGACGCGCTCGCTCGTGCTGCCCCCGCAGTGCTGGCGACGTTGCCCCACCCAAGTCGACGGCGTCTCGTTCGTTGGGAACGACGACGGCGTCGGCCATGCCGGGCAATTTTCTCTCCCTACGATCAATATGTAAACCCCCCCGTTTAGGCCCGAGGATCGACGAGGAACGTCGAACTAGCACGAACAGGGGGTCGGAAAGAGTCGAAGCCGGAGCACGAAGCTTGCCGAGTCCCCACTCGAGGCTCGCAGCGTTGCCGGCTCAGTCGCTGTGCGGGAGTGGTCACCGAGAGATGTGTGGTGTCGTAACGCGTGTCTGAGGGAAGTTCGTTTAAAAAAAAAGCGAGATAAATTGTTTGTAAAACAAAAAAAGTCGTTCGTCTCGGCGAGTAGTAGTTTTTTTTTCATTCGCGAGATTATTACCGTCGTGAAATACATAAATCTTCGTCGAAAAGGAAACGACCGAATTGGCGAGCCAGAGAAAGAGAGAGAGAGAAAGAGCGCGCGCGGTGATCTCTAGTCGAACGAAATAAAAAAAAAAAAAGAACTTTGGAAGAAAAAAAAACGTAATAAAGTACGAAACGCGATAGATTTTAAGAGTCGTCGCTAAAAAATAAAGCAAGTTTTTCTAAAACTTATTTTACGTGTTTCTCCGCGTATAACGAGGAGATTTCAAAACGAGAGAGAATTACGAGACACTGTTCGCGGTCAATTGCTGCGTGGATTTTTTATTTAAGTAATTTATTGTACAAAGGAATTTAAAAATAGGTAAGATTCAACTGTTCGAACTAATACACCTTTGTTTATTAATTTTATCTGTTTTCCATACATATTTAACTCGATTTGTGATATTCTTTCGTGGTTTTATCGAGTCACGAGTTTGTACTCGTGATCTCTATGTCGCTCGAACGTATAATCAGATTTTTTCCTTGATCTCTAATATTCGTTTCTTTCTTTCTGTGGTAAGGAAAAAAAAAAAAATCAGACTTTCTTACATTTTTAGTGCATAATTTCTGCGCCAAAAGGAACATGATTTTTTTTCGTTCACTGTTTCTTCTTTACGAAGTACGAGACTTCCTTTTTTGGATATGTCTAACGTCCCCATTTCTCTTATTCTCACACATACACGTTTCAACACTCTTTCTCTTTTTCTATGAAGTACTCTCGAGAGTCTCGAGCACTTCCGGTTTCGTTTAATCTCTCATTAGGATCCTTTTCTTTCTCTTTCTTTCTCTTCCCCCGTTTTCTTTTCCATAAACTGAGAAATCTTTTTTTTTTTTTTTTTTTTTTTTTTACAGTATAGAAATAAGAAACTGTTGTACCGATCTCCTTAGCGAGATCCGCGACGCAAAAAGGCGTCCAACAGCCGCATTGGCGCAACGCGCTCCGGACATTTTGTCCCCCTCCCCCACCCGCGCCCCTTGGACGCCACCACTCCTACGATTCCCTTAGTTCTTGAAACTGCCACCGTACCTCGTAACAGCCACGAATACGCTCGAGTACAAAAATTCTCCTGAAATTGACAAATTCATCATTTTTTATTTTCTTCTGTTTGTTTTTTCCGCTTTTTTCCTCTCCTCCGTTGGCTCTCGCCCAAGAAAAATGGCGAGCTAGGATCAATGGATCGCAAATCGTTTTTTCGTTGCTTCGTCCAACGCTGCGCAGCCTGGCGCCTCAAGCGTTTCCACAAGTTACGTCGAACATAACCTCGAAAACGTATTCATCGTTTTATTTTCTTATTTATTTATTTATAAACGTCGAAATTCGTCGATGTGTTTTACACATTTGACCTTGAAATTTAATCTCTCGTTTAACTGTCGTTTAACGAGCCCTCCAAGAGATTCTTCGCTTTTTAAATGATTTTGAATTTCTTAAGAATAATCTCAAGTCTTCATGCTTCCGAACTTAAACTTTGGCTATAAGAAAAAATATGTATTTTTGTTCCTCTTCTACTGTCACACGAGAAAACAGCAAATAGAGCCTTCGAAATTTATTAGTACACTAAAAAATTCAACGAGCTCTCTCTCCTCGCTATCGTAATTTTCGTGGACTCGCGCGTGTGTCCCTCCGCGGGCAAAGAGGCACGTGTTCGAATCAAAAATAGACATGCTTTTCGTGAAAGTTCGAGGAGGTCTTCCCTAAACGCGTTTCTATGATCGCCTTTATCCATCAAAGTCTCGAATTACGAATTTTATCATTCCGATAAATCTTTTTTCACTTCCATTTCCAATATTTTTAAATCCCGAACGATGAATTTTTCAACTTTCAAGCGATTTTTTTTCGTTATCATTACACGATTTACATTGACAATTCCACACTCATTTAACAGATTATCAGAAATTTTCTTCGTTTAATCGAAATTCAGTTTTTTAACGTGAGAAAAAAAAAGAGTAAATTCGGAATTTTGACAAATTTTCGAGAAATCGAAATCGTTTTTTTTTGTTTCTCACAGTGCACAAAATATTGAGAACCAAAAAGTAGGAAAACTCAACGAAAAATAGTATTTCGATGAAAATTTTAGGAAACAACGAATTCGAGAATTTTTTTTTTTTTTTTGTGCTAAGAAAAATCTTTTCCTCGAGTCAGTGGCTTCCAAATTCAATTGAATTCCGAGCTCTTCCGAATGCCGATTCGTACGCGAAGTTTCAAAGTCTACTAATCCCAACGAGCGTCGTTAAATAACCGAAGAATTTGAAATCAGGAAGAAAAAATTAGTCACGAAAATCATGAGCTTCGATGAGGAAGATTCGGGGCATTGCACTTGGAGAGTTTCAAGGTCACGGTCTCTGCGATTTCGTAGACACGGCCTCGAATATCCTGCCGACTCGATAAATTTTATAATCGAATTAACGATTTTCCAAAACCACCCTGAAGCATCCACTATTCGAAAATTTTTCTATACCAAATCTTCGTACAACTGAATTGACAGAGAAAAAAAAACTTGGATATCGAAGCAGAGAATCTCTTTTCATCCCAATAAAACTCGTTGAACAGACTTTTTCCAAGACAAAAAAATCATTCGACACATTTTTTTTCCCTTCCTCATGTACCACCAATCGTTAGCTCGTTCTCATCGAGAAAAAATGAAAAGAAAAAAACTCCGACAGCATTTTCCCTTGGCCAGTCCGATAAACGGGCGTGGGACAGAGATAAAATGTTTCGGGGTGTGTTAAAAAGGGGATGAAAATAATTTTCCCCATCTCTGTTTGTCCATTTCATTCGTATCTCTCAGTTGCAGCATTAAATCCATATACACATGTACCATTTATATATGTATATAGTACGGATATAAATTTCGCAATAAAAAGAGCCGAGGTCGGCACGCCTATGCAAGCCTGGGCTATCGATCGTTCGGAGTTGGTGTGTAGAACACGTGTATATTGTGTAGTTTCGTGTCCCCACAAACTACACACACACGCACATAGAAATAAAACGAGAAACGAACAGTAGTCGCGGATTCTCTTTATTCGACGCACGCGAAAATCCCATAAAGTCTGAAGCTCGAGTTTCTGATAAATGAAAAAGCTGTGGGACAGAGAACAGAAGAAAAAAAACACTCGAGCGAGTTAGAATAAATGAGAAAAATTGAAGAATTGGAAGAAGAAAAAAAAAAGAAGATTTATTCGAGTGATAAAATGAAGGATGGATAAATGGAATGATGAAAATTTATTTATTCAGGAATCCGACGAATATTTCTGTCGATTGTTCAACCGGAATTCTGTGGATTTGTTGATTACGTGGAATTTTATGTCGACAGTAATGAGACCAGGAATTGTTCCAAACGACGAGGAAACTCGAACCAGGTTTTTGAACTGTATTCGTTTCGTAATAATCGTTTACTAATACACGTTTTTATAAAATTTATTAGAAAATCCAAACTTTCGGTTGATTTATGACCGAAGATACCCTGATAAAACACGGCGCATGTTTCATCATTTTTGAGAGCTCAAAGTTTCGAAAATATTTCTACTTTTTCTTGCAGCTCGTATCCCTCACTATTTTTTCATATTTTCATGACTTTTTCTGTTTTTTTTTTTTAAACAGCTAAATGTCTCCAGAGGCTCAAGCGTCTCGACATACTCTCGATTGATATTTTCAACTGGAGATTCGTGGCAGATATTTTCCCAAAAAGAGTGTCTAAAAACGGGCCTTTCTTCGAAGACGAAACTTCGGAATTCCCGGCTGCAAAATTTGGGTCGAAACAAATTCTTAAGGAAGGCGAACTCTACAAATGTTGGAAGAAAAAACCCAAAACTTCGAATTTCGAAAAGAAAAAACGGATTTTGAGGGTCACGAACCTTTCCATTTGGCCTGGATCGCTCTAGATATATTTACTGATATACATAGATACTCGTATATTCGTCTATATATGTAGCAGACGAGGCAAATTCCACTCTCGACGTGTAGTCGGCGGCATTGGCCGACGACGACGTGATCAAGAGTATAACGAGTGGGGAAAACGACACGACTTAACGCCTGAACCATCTCTCTCTCTCTCTCTCCCCCCTCGTTCCATTCTTCTCCTTTTTCCGTCTGCTTCTCTTTCCCTGCTCCCTTCTACATTTCGTTTTTCTCTGTACAATACATGTATAAAGATTCAGCTACATGAATTTGTATGTATATGTATATCTGCAGCGTTATATCGAAGCCGGCAACGCCGAGAGAGAGAGAGAGAGAGAAAGAGCCGGGAATCCTCGTTCGTTCTCGAAGCGCGTACCTCCGCCGCCGGCATAAACACCCGAACGATCCGGCAACGCCGTCAAATATCAATGTCAGTGTGTACAAGCCCGAGTCTCTATCCGAACGTCGCTTTCGACCAAAAGCCCCGGCGTATTAGTCTCTCTGAGTGCAAACGTGTGCGTGGGCTCTCGTAGACCAACGTTCCAAGCCCGAAAGCCAGGTGATCGCGCGATTAAATATAGGACGTCGTCGTCGACAACGACGACGTTTTGTCGTCGGGATTTGAAACGAGACTTGAAATACGTTCGCTTCCTCTTCGGACGATTTATTTCCACGCTCCTCGATCCCACTTTTCACTATTTTCCAGTCGACTTTCTCGCGCTCTTCTTAAACACTCTTTTTCGATCAATTTTCTTGGTTCGTTCACTTTTTATTACTCCTGGCGCCAAGTATAAATATCATTTCGATCGAATTCTCAGTTTCGTCATTTCGCTGACGTTTCTCATTGTTTCTCATTGACTATTACGCCGCGACAAAAAAAAAAGCGCTTCCGGTCGTTTTGGCAACGTGAATATTCTTCGTTAAGGATTTTTGCACTCTCGCCACGTACCAGCCTATCAGACTCGATCATTTTATTTTTTAAAGCTCGATCTTTCGTTCCACTAGTACGATAACAATAAAACGAGACGATAAGTTTCGTTTAAACGGTTTTAGAATCGTAATCAATTCAGTCGGTATCGATTTTTCGCGTGACCCATTTATTGGCCGCTTGCACGACGATGTTCGATGAATTCGTACCTTCATATGCAGCTGATTCGATGTCTCAGGAGTTTTCGTCATGAATTCAAACACATTTCGCTAATTATGCGTCTCCGAAGGATAAATAAGTGGATGATAATCGCAGAGGAGAGAAAGGGAGACTCGAACAGCGAGAATAACTCACGTAGAGCCTCGTGCGTGAATCTGGCAAATGTTTAACGTCCCAGAGAACCGGAAATTCATGAATGAAGCAGGAAATGCGCTGGAGAAAATTGAGAGGTTCGAGACCTCAGCGTTTTCTATCGAAGACAGGCTTCTTATTTCACGTTCTAACGTCACTCCAGTCGAAACTACGCAATTTTCCACTCAAACTCCTGTAAATATGAAAATTATTTGAATTTTCGTGTCAATCGAAATCGATCGTCGAACGATCGGCGAATCGTATTTCCATCTTTTCCTAGCAAGTGCATCCAAAAACTAAACATTAAAAATTGAAAATTGGGAACAAAAAACTTCGAAAATATTGACTGAATTTACCTCCAATTAAAACGTCGAACATGAGTATCGAAAATGTGGAATTCAATAATAGATTCTAACGTATTTTCATTCTTTTCGAATCGAACAACAGTTTGTTGCATTAATTGAAGAATTTATTGCAAAATTTAACTATTGTGTTCAAAGCTTTTGTCATTTTCTTCTCTCTGTCTTATTTACTCATTGACGATACTTCCTTTTTGGTAAAAATATGCAGAAGAGGATTTTTAAATGCACAAAAGCAAGGCTGAGAGACCTCGTGAGCTCTTCATTGACAAAGCTCGATGCGTACTTGATGCGTGCGCAATCGTTTTCTCGTGACGAATCGTCCTCGTGACTCTCGTTCGCCCACGCAATCGCTCGCTCATTCGTACACCTTTGATTTTCTTGCTCCTCCTCTTCAACCGCTTTTTTTTTTACCCCTTTTAAATCTCTTGGTAAAGAGTCATCGCTCGTTTACTCGATGACTCTGTACTCAAAAGTACGAGCGAGAGAACTGAACGAAATAAAAAATAAAAAACGAAGATACGAGCAGAAAAAAATACTGATTTACTGCGGACACTAAAACCTTACGTAATATTGAGAAAGTGACAAAAATTCTGTGATTCGACTCTAAGATCGTTTTATTTCCTCGTCTCTTATCTGGTTAATCTAAATAAAAATTAACCGAGTTTTTTTATCTCGAGAAATTTCTGAAAATTCAATAAAATATCGGTTTATTAAATTTTTGCTTTTTAAAAATAAATTTCCAAGTCGATTTCCAAATTTTCTTCATTTCCGATGAGAATATTCTACAGGAAAAAATAACCACTTTACAGCTCTAAGCTCACGTTCGCGTTTCTCGGAAATATTCGCTCGGTTTCGAGTCGTGAACTTCTCGCTCGTAAAGTTCAAGACTATCCTCCCTTCCAAACACAAACTTTGGGTCCTTCAATATTCTTTTTCTTCTATTTCTTGTCCCTCCCCGTTTGTGCCTTGTACGCGACGTACGCTACACGGCTTTCCACCACGTTGGATTACTTTCTGGAACGCAAAAGGTAAATTACTGCCTAGCGAATGTTTGCGCCCCGGAACGTCGACGCTGAAAATTGAATTTATCGCGACATGCTCTTCGTATATTAAACCGTTTTTTCTCCTTTCTCCATCGCTTTCGAGGAGGGGCAAAAGAAAAACAAAAGAAAAATACTGAATTTCCTGGTGAAATTTGTGTCTCAACGAGGCAAATTATTCTCGAGACATTTCGTATCAATAAAAGTTCCTGACCAAAAATTTCGGCGATCTCTTTCGGCCCAGAGACCTCCAGGAATATCTAGAAAAAACCATTTTTTATTTAACATTTTATCTGCAGATCGAATCTGGATAACTTTGGTCAGAAAATGAACGATGAATTTATGACGTTCGACGATATCTCGAACTTGATAAATTGAAAAAAATTGAATCTACATTCGTCTACGAAAGTAGAATTTCGGATTAAAAAAAATCGCTAATGCGATTTGTTTTTGTTTTCGATCGAACCAAATTACGTAGCAGTGAATTGGGAGAACGTGAAACAGCTGAGACTCGGGATCATCAGGATTTTTTGTGTCAGTTTAAATACATTGATATATTTGTTACAAGAGTTGTCAGATTATTATTCGAGCGATTTGGAGAAGTGTCACGTGGTTTATTTTGCCATATTTTATAATTATACCCTGGGGATTATTGCGGGCTCGTTGTTACGAATGGCCTGATCGGGGGTCACGTGTCGTTTGCTCGTTTCGCCGGATAATACGAAGAGAAGGAAGGCAGGCCTCGTGACAAAACTCGTACAAATATATCGTGCAGGGGGAAAGGAGAGGAAGAATAGAGGAATAAAAAAAAAAATTGCAGGTTTGGTTGTAGCGCAGGACATTCGATTGGCAGGTTAAGAATTTCTGGCAGCTGTCCAGGAAGAAAATGCGTTGTTCGTTGTACCGTGTCACTTCTGCTTCGGCACCGAAAGCTCTCTTAGCTTTGAGACCTTTCCTCGGCTCGATTTTCACGAGGAAACAAACCAACTTTTCTTTTGTCCGTCGTCAAAGAATTTCTACTCTTGTCCTCTTCTCTCGACTTTCTCTCGTTCTTTAGCTTCTTCTTCGTTTCATCATCGGCTCGGATGGAAGCGAAACCAAGTCTTACAAGATAAAAGTCGAAGCGTTAAATTGACGGAGAAAAATAAAAGTTCAAAGGTTTAGCGACAACAAAGAAAGAGAAATAGCTTGAGAGAATGAAATGAGAAATTAAGTAGAAGGAAAATAATAAAAAAAAATAACGAGGAAAAACTCATTTCGTTTGCTTGTTTTAAAATTTCGTGCCTTTCTTTATATTTATGCTTTTAACTAACGTCATTTCGTTTTTTTTTCTCTCTTTTTCATTATTCAGCTGACACAATGTCCGTGGACAAGGAGGAACTGGTGCAGCGCGCGAAGCTCGCAGAGCAGGCGGAAAGGTACGATGATATGGCAGCCGCGATGAAGGCCGTCACCGAAACGGGAGTTGAACTCTCGAACGAAGAGAGAAATCTTCTCTCCGTTGCTTACAAGAACGTCGTAGGTGCGAGGCGTAGCTCGTGGCGAGTAATTTCCTCCATCGAGCAAAAGACCGAGGGCTCCGAACGCAAACAGCAGATGGCTAAGGAATATCGGGAAAAAGTTGAGAAGGAATTGCGCGAAATTTGCTACGACGTGCTGGTGAGACTTTCAGCTTTCTTCGTTTTTTCTTCCTATTTTTTCTAAATCAATACAATTCTCTATTATTTTATGAAAATTTCTTACTGATATTGGTAATTCCAATTTGCCAAAAAAAAAAAAATCATCAATTCCGATTAAATTTTCATATATTTTACGAGTTTATTGACTAATATTGCAATGAATGAACGAGCATGATATGATAAGATCGAAAATAAATTAAATAAAAAAACGTTCATCCTCTCCGCGATGAACGTCACGTCGACGCCGTAATAAGATTTCAATTCGAGTACATGAATCATCTTCAACTCGCTTTTCCTCCTTACGAGCTCGTAAATATTATTATCGTTCCGGAATGAAGCTTGGGATACTGACGTTTACGATGCACCCAAAGAGTAAAGTCCGGCTGCTCGCAAATGTAGACATTTTTCAAATGATTAAAAAAAAAAAACAGAATTCTCCTCAATTTTTCCAAATGACTCGCGGCTTAATTACATTTTGTCTCGCTCCAAAGCACCCACATGCAACTAGGAAAGAAAGTTTCTACGAATTTGCAGTTGTCTCGAATAGTTTATTGCAATTTTCTCGTTTGTGCCAAAAGTATATCGAAAAATAGTCTCGTTCAACGTTTTCAACTAAATTAATTATTTTCCTTATCATTTTTCAGTCATCGTTGCACATTATTACAAGAAAATTGCTCGATAAATTTTTTTTCTTATTGAATGATTTTCCTATTCCGTGAAATTATAATTTTATTATTTTAGCTATGAATTTGGCAAGAAAAAATTACCAAAATATAATTAATTTGACATTTCATTAAAATTATTAATTTTTACTGCGCCACATCGATCAATTATTTTTATATAAATTAGCCAAGAAACTTTGAATAGAAACTCATCAACCGTTACGAATTTATTATGATAACAAAACTTCGAGAAGAAAGTTCTTTACAATCTGACTTTTCTCAGTTAAATTTGAATTAATAATAAAATTTTTGATCAAATGAATTTTCATCGATTGACGATCGATCAACATCAATATACTTGAATCAAAATTAAATTTGACAGTAAATTCAAATTGTAAATGGCATTGAATACTTTTAGTTCTACCTGCACGTGCAAGGGATCACTAAATGAAAAAAAAAAAAAAAAAAAAAAAAATACGAAAAAGGCGTCGAATGAGAAGTTTTGCGAGAGTCTCGTGTGTTGAATATTGATAGAATACGAGAAAACGAAACTGTTTTTAAATTATACGACTCGTTCGGACATTTATTCGAAGACGCTCTCATTCCGAGTGAGGAGCGAGTAATATATTGTCAGCAATAAACAACACGGTGTATTTTTTCACGAGAGCCGAGTCGTCGGTGGATCGAAAAACCGAGAAACGTCGGAGAGTTCCGTTTTTCAAATTGTTTGAACAATTGATGTTTACGAGAGGGTTTTTATTGCGGTTATTCGACGAGGAAAAAATTACGACGTCGACGTTGTGAGATCAGGTGTTTCTTTGACTTTTCTATCAAGAGAAAACAGCTGGTGATAAATAAATAACGGAGACAATGAGAAAAGCGAGTAAAGAATTGTACATTGGTGCGTTGACAGCAACGATGAAATCGAATCGATCCTCTGTATCAGCGATGCCCCAGAGTTCAAACGCCTACTCTGGCGCGCAACTCTTTCATAAAATTGTCTTTACACCATTCCTTTGTACGATTCGAACGAGGTCAAATGTTTTTCAAGTATTGTAATCGAATATCGACTTGAAATCGTTATCGATGAATGTTCCTCTGAATGAAAATCTTCAACACCAGGTTCATTAAAAATGTTCGCTCTTTCATTACGAGCTTGTACTTTTGTTCGTTAGTTCCCAAACGTTTTTTTAAATTTGATTCTCAATCATTTGTAAAACTTGTACATTATTTTGCGTTCCGTACGATCGGATTTTCAATCTATTCAAATTGTTCATTACTCAACTCGAATTTCTCTCCGAGTCGGAAGAGTAAATTCACGTATCGTTGAATCTTGGAAAGAAAAAAAAAAATTCTTGAAATTCATCCAAAATTACGAAATAATTTGGCAAGAAGACGAAAATTCAACGAATCCCACGCATTTTCTTTGGGAATACGAGAAGAAGAAGAAAAAAAAATCTCGAAGATTGTCATTTCGAGTATACTTACAAGTCTTACGAACAGCGAGACCCGGAAGTCGGAAAGAAAAAAGTAAATAATCATCGAGTCCATTTCGCTATAATCTGACACTTTTTATTCATGTTTTTTGAGCCAGAAATATCGGTTTTCATAACAGAAAAGTAAAATATAAATTTTCTTTTTTCTTTTTTCCATCGCCAATAAAATCATATTCTGCCTATTTTGTTTGTAACTCGTACGAAAAAATCATTACAAATTTTAGAACGAATTGAAGAAAAATCAATTACGTTTCGATAAAAATACAAATATTATCATATTTTCTTCGACTATTTCGCTCGCAGAAAATTTTCTTGAAGGCAAATATTTGTCGAGACTCGTTTCGCAAGCAACACCATGGCGCTTTTAAGCACTCGACTCAATCTCTCGGATGTGCAAATAAAGAAGATCGTCTTACTACGTGTATACACTAAACTGCAATCTCTTTCTCTCTCTCTCTCTTTCTCTCTTGCTCTTCAAAGTTGGGACGTGAGGCAAAGAGAACTTGTATTAGCCACTCTTGAAAAAAGATCCAGGTACGAAGGTGTTGAATTTCATCCTTGGGTCAATTACCATCCGCATATCAAAGCGCCATTTTTCAACTATGATCCTTTCTGACTGCCAGTACAAAAGAAATGATCATTTCGTGGCTCAAAATATTTTGTTGATTTAAAAAAATGTTCGAAACTATTAATTATTGATAGTTCTGTGCCAACAACGGTTGAAAAAATCTTCGAAATTTCGATGATTATTCAGCTCGTGTCAGCAGAAAACGTTTTTTCATAGCAATGGTAATCACGAGTTTTTATTATTGTTGAAAATATGAAAAATAGTCATTTCTGACGTTGGGAAAACTCGATGAAACTGGAGCGAGAAATAGCTCCGATCGATTTATCCATGAATCCGTCTGACGCACGCATGAAAATACGATCTGATAATGACGTAGGGAATTGAAAGGGGGAAACGAGACTCGAATACAGGAATCGATGTATACAGATATATGCAGATGATGCAGATTGTCTTCGATGAAATGTGTGGGTGATATAGCACGAGGAATCCGGAAATCGAACGGGAAACGGATGCGGAAGTGACTAGCCCATGTGGCGGAAGTTACTCCATCTTTCTATTATGAGCTTTTTTTTTTGAATCTTCCTTTCTGTCATTGTTTCTTATTTTTTTTCGAAATAGGCCACTTTTTTGATTTCTCTCATTCTCAAAATTCTTTCTCACTCGTCTATACATTATTGCTCGAAGTTCTTTTTTGCAGCAGTTTTCGTCTCCATTGTGTTTTTATTTTCCTTTCTGTTGTAATTTGAATCCATCGATGAATCACAAAATTCGACTGATTTTTCTCATCAAATTGACTAGCAATTTCGAAGGGATAATTGTCGTGTGTTATCGTCGAGAGATTAGCATATTCGAGGCCCTCGAGAGCTCTCAGAGATTTGAATCAGTTGTTGTTAATTGGAACATGCTCCATGTAGGCCACAGATTAGAACTTCGACTCTCTCTCCTGCTCTGTTCGTCGCTCTCGCGAATTTCCAACAATCATATTGAAACTGGGCCGAGGTTTCGAGACTGGAAGGTTCGTTATTCGGTACGCCAATCCTTCTGGTTTCATTGCCCTCTATCCGAGCTCTTCAATTTCGTTTAATGTCGATTTGCTATCTCGAATGACACGTTCGTGTCAAACTTCAATCCAATTTCTCTTTCTCATCCTCACCGAACAAGAATTGTGCCACAACATTTGGATTTTTGATAAGATTCAAGGTCACAGACTGTTTTCATTAAATCCATTATAATTATTAACGTAATTGACACGTTGCGGAATATTTAAACAAACGCGACTGCTAAAAAAAACAAAAAAACTCGAAAGCAATAAAAATAGTTGTCAACTTTCAAAGATTCAGCAAAATTATCTCGATAAATCTCTGCCTCTGCATAATTATGTCGAAAAATTCGTATTTTCAATGAAACCAAATTATTATTAATAAACTACGTTTTAACTATACACACATTTTACTATTATTTAGACTTATCGAATACGAGCCCGAGACAAACCAACGAACACCACCAAATAGCTGGCTCCGCGATAAGGAAATATTTCGCGATATTAGTACGAGTGGCAGTTTTTTTTATTTTATTTTTTTTTATCTATTGGCAAACATATGAGGCGCCAGTGTGTCCGGATGAATGAGACATAACTTTTCGGATCAATTGCTAATTTTAGAAATTTTCGAGCGATTTCTCTCCGACTGTTTTTTTTTTTAGTTTGAAACGTTTTTTTAATTTTTTTTCTGTATTTAGGGTCTCCTCGACAAGCACCTGATCCCCAAGGCCAGCAACGCCGAGAGCAAAGTATTCTACCTCAAGATGAAGGGTGACTACTACAGGTATCTCGCGGAGGTGGCAACTGGCGAGACCAGAAACGGTACGTTTTTTCACGTCTTCGTTTTTTCTTTTTCTTTTACAACGTTGTAAAATTTCAACTTTAAATAAATACTCGAGCATTTGAATAAAAGCGAAAAAAGAAGTTGCGAACGACGGCAGTTTTGATCTTCTCGAAAAAAGCGACCATTTGCCAAAGAACCGAAATATTTCGGTTCGTTAAACGGTTTCCAGCTCCAGGCATTTTTCTTTTTTTTTTTGGGGGGGGACGAACGCGGGGGAGGGACTCAACAGCTGTCCTGGCAGATGTTCGAATTTCCTTGTTCACATTCTCTCCATTTTTTTTGTAACCAAATGTTACCACTTTTTTGTTTCTCTTTTATTTTTACTTTTATCGCTACTTCGCCGAAATGTTTTTCGAAAGTTTTGAACGAAAAGTTTTATTCATTGTTTGTTTTTCGTTGTTATTATCGAGCCACACACTACTGTAAGAACGTTTCACTTCTTTTTTTGCCAAATCAATTGCTCCTGCTCAGTTGTCGCATTTCTCGATTCTATTCAATGAATCGTTTCTCATTCGGAGCATAAAATACAAATGGGAAAATAAAAAATAATGAGAAATTAATGATTATTTTCAAAATTTCATTTTACTATGAAATAATCGTAAAAGGCTCAATTTTTCCCATTAAAATCAAGAATTTTCGATTAAACAACGCGAATCGGATGAAAATAAGTTTGGAAAATACTTTTTGAGCTTATTTCACATCATCTTATTCTACCGCTGCTTTTTAACGAATTCTTCTTGTGAAGAAAAAAGTTATCACGTCTATTCATTCATTTTTCAAATTTATCGTCGTTTAATCTCAATGTCAGTTGAACGGAGATTCTACGTACGTTTCAAAAATTCTCAGTGCACCGAGTGCTCTAAACACAGTTTTCGAGTGATGAATCAAAAAACATTATGGATTCATTCGTCGGAATTCAACGAAAATAATATTTATCATGTTTTCGTATCGATTTTCTCGTGTGTGAAATTTTGAGTAAAAAAAAAAATGAATTCATGCAGCAATACAAGTATTTTTTTTTAAATTATATTTTAGCGATTTTATTTTAAAATTTGGCGAAATTTACATTTTTATCAATCCCAAGAATACTAATTTCACTAAATCAATTGAAATGTATCGACCCAAAAACAGAGATGAAAAAAAAATATTTTCGTTGCCTTCCAACGGTGCGAGCATCAATATTTCAATTCCGCATGGCTTTCTTTTGAATTTTTATTATTTTTTACAAACTCTAACACCCGCAAGTAAATTAACTGCGATTGTCTATTTGATCGATGCGAATGCGAATATGCAGCCGTAGTAAACGACAGCCAGAAGGCATACCAGGACGCATTTGAGATCAGCAAGGAGAAGATGCAGCCTACCCACCCCATCAGGCTAGGTTTAGCGCTCAACTTCTCGGTCTTCTATTACGAGATCCTGAACTCGCCGGACAAGGCGTGTCAACTGGCCAAACAGGTACGCTCCACGTGACTAACCATTTTTTTTTCTCTCTCTCTCTCTTTCACTTTTCTCGATAACTCGAGATTTTACAGATAATTCGAACGAAATGAGACAGAGGATGGTGTTGAAGGATCTTCGAGCGAATTACGTGGCTTTGTTGGTGTAAATATTCGTCGTTAACCCTTCGACTTTCTGGCCGTTTTTTTTTTGTTGTTAATTTCATTAAAAGTCGAGTTTGGCTCTCAAATCCACTGCTTTTGTTTGGTTGTGCCTGCGATTTTGCCTCCAACGATGAGGATTCGTTTGACGTTGTCTTAACTCCAGAAAATCCGACAAGAAAAAAAAACCAAAAAAACATGAAATAGTGGAGCAAAAATGAAGTTTCATCTCAATTTGAATCTCTTTCTTCATTATTTGCGTTACAGCCGTCGTCGAGGACTCACAGAAGGCGTACCAGGAGGCCTTTGATATTGCGAAGGCGAAAATGCAACCCACCCATCCCATAAGGCTCGGCCTCGCTCTCAACTTCTCCGTTTTTTATTACGAAATTATCAATTCCCCCGCAAGGGCTTGCCACTTGGCTAAGCAGGTTAGGAGTCGTGGATTGTAGGAAAAATCGAAAGAAACTGACTACAAAGTCGTGTTTTTTATTTACAGTTTGCGCTTCAGCCTTTATTTTTATTTTTTTCATCGAATCATTTTGTTTTTTTGCGCTTGATTTTTATTTCACGATAAAATGATTTATCTGTTTTCGATTTATTCACATTTTATACAAAATTTTGACACGATTCTCTGACTGGCGTTAACATAAATTAAAAAATTAATATTCATCGTTGTTTCTTGTTATTAATCCAGCCTGGTTTTTATCAGTTCTCACTTCTTTTTCTTTAACATTTATTTATAACCCGAGAACAACCGTATTAACGAAAACGACGATTAACAAAACACCAACAAGGCCCGTACTTCCTCGATCTGTGTGAGATGTCGACACATCTTCCAGCTAACCGTCCTCTGTGACGTTTCGAAAATGACAAAGAGAATAACCGTGACGCAACGATTTCAAGGAATTTGAAACTTTCATACTCGCCATCTTTGTCATTTTCTTGCGTGTGTTTATTTTATTTTTTCGAAATTTAGTTAGTTCTAAGGATCCTTATAGAAAATTACATTTGAAAACTTGAAAATTTCATATTTTCTTCTCATCTCGATATATTCATATTCGAATCATGTTTAATTATCATAGCATCAACAGCCATTTTTTCTAAACACAGGGGAAAAAAATATAAAATAAAGAAATTGTAGTTTATTTATTTATTGTGCAAAATAAATTTAAAAAATGAAAATTTCAATCGTTTGGGATCGACGATTCGAAAAATTAATCAACTTTAGCCAAAAACTTTAAAACTAAAAATATATTTTCACAAAAAATGAATAGAATATTGGAAAAAAGAATATCAAATATTGCCATTAATTTGCATTATGGACCTTAGAAAAAATTAAAAGAAAATGAACCTAAAGGATGAGAAATTAATACGATTGATTGGTTGTACAGGCGTTCGACGACGCGATCGCGGAATTGGACACACTGAACGAGGACAGCTACAAAGATTCCACGCTGATAATGCAGCTGCTGCGCGACAACCTCACTCTTTGGACCAGCGACACACAGGGCGACGGGGACGAACCACAGGAGGGCGGCGACAACTAACCCTCCTAATTTTAAGTCCTACCCTTTCTAACCTAATAAGAACATCCTATTCTCTATCGTTCCCCTTCTTCCCCCATGTCCCAAGTCGAAAAGAAAAAAAGCAAAGGAAAAAAGAAGCCTCCGACAAAACACGAGCAGCCCTTTCCCAAGCCTCCTCCTCCTCCTTCTCCTCTATTCTCCTCTTTTTCCACAGTCCTTTTCGAGAGCTCACCGCCCATCCACTCTTGACATCCATCCATCGATCCATTCACCAAAGCCTCTCGTGTCTCCTCTCGTAGAACTCTTTCCGTGTCCCAAAATCTCTCTCTCACTCCTTTTCTCCACCACCACTTTAACATCGTTCCTTCCGGCCGGACGATCTCTTCTATTCCACCGATCTCAACCTCAGCGAACGAGCCATCATAACTCTCTTTCTCTTGCTCTCTCAAAGCACACGTTATCGGAAAGCAGAGGGGCGGGGAAGGGAGGGAAAAGGAAGATTCCGAAAGCACAATTCATTGAGCCAACGTGTCAAGGCTCCGAGCTCTCGGGAATACGAGAAAAATGAGAGCTTTTACGATCCTTAACAGAGAGAAAAGCGTCGACGTCCGAATTTCTCTCTCACGTACCCAATTTTGTATGGGAAAAATGTTTTTTTTTTTCCCCGCTCTCCTCTTTCTCCAGGGAATTCCTGCGGAGCTGAGCGACGATCACGAAATTTTCACGTCGAGCAAAAATAATGGGGAGAAAAACGCAACCGGGAGGGAAGAGTGCGGTGAGCAATGAGAAAGAGAGAAAACGAGATCCGTTTGCAGAACACATTTCACGCTCTTCGCGGTCGTGAAGATTGAGAGGTTTCTGGACGATGAGAGGCCCCCGAGGGAATTTCACGAGGGAGCGAACACTAATATCTTGCATTCGAAACGAGAGGGATCGCGGAATTGCGGAAATGATGGAAAATATTGAGAGAATCAAGGGAAAAAAAAAAACGCGCGAACCTCATCGCTAATTCGTCTCGTCTTCGCCTGCATTTTTTCTTCCGTCAATATCCAATGGAAGACAACTCAACAACACACGAACGACGAATAAAACAATCAAATTAACGGCATTATTTCACTACGAGATGCCCAAGAGTCACACGATTGCGAATTTTCAAGAAAAAAAAAAAACAATGTCAAGATTACCAACAACAACAACACCCCACGCATCAACCTACTACATTATATCCCAGTTGTCATTTTTAAATTAAATTTCACATTGTCTAGCGAGTACAATATTATTATACGAAGGAAAGAGCGCATGAGGAGAAAGGAGAGTAAACAAACAAAAAAAATACATTAAGTTATTAAGTTCCAAACTACATCGGTGGTAACTTGATTTCGCATTTGACTAAACACACACACATTAAAAAAAAAAAAACATACACTCGAATACGTGAACACTGCAATGGAAAAAAAAAAAAAAAAAAATCACATCCCCTCCCTGCCCCAGCGTCGAAATTTCAAGACACACGCGCACCCCGCCCTTCTTCTCTCGTGTTCGTCTTAATTTATCACTTGTTTTGTTATCTCTCGTCATCATCATTCTCGTCGCTCGTCCTCGTAAGACTATCTAAGAAAAGAAACGAACAAGCGCAGCGGACGTGCGGTCAAAAGAAGGGAAACAAGAAAAAAAAAAATGAAAAACTACTTCGATTATTGCGGCTTCGATAAATAGGGCGAAAATAGTCGAAAGATCCAATTAATCGTAGAAATCGTTGAAATTTCTCATCGTCATTATTCGATATTTGTAATTAACCATTTCCTTTGTCTCGTATAAATTATAAAAAAAAAAATCAGCGAAAGCGCCTTTTTTCCATTCTTTTATATATATTTTTTTTTGTTCAACGCTTTCTAGCGCCGTTCGTCGTAATTCGCGAAATTGAGCCAAAGAGAGAAAGAAGACACGAACGAAGCTCGCGCGTTATTTTCTCACTTTCTCCCGCTCGTTTTCGCAACGAACCGAGCAAGATTTTTTTTTGTTCAGGGGGTTGAAGACCGAAAATAACGCAATAAAACAACGTTTTACCTCCAATTTGACAGTGTGTCACTAAAAAGAAGGTCAAACTAAAAACAACAGTCGATAAATTCACCTTACGATTTTCCATCTCTCGTGACCGGAACCTCGAAACTTTTCTCTCATTTTCCTCTACGGTCGATTAATATTCTCTTCGTTAAACAAGTCCTTTGAGAAATTAACGATCATTCCTGCTATTTTCCTCTTGACGACCAGAAGCCTCCTCTCCCAAGTCCTTATGGTTTTCTCCATTCTTGTGAACGAAGTCGAGAAATCCTCCCTCCTCCCCCTCCCCCCTTTCTACTTCCCTTCTTCCCCCGCCATCTTTATATATTATATACGATAATATTTATGCCGGAGATATTTACCAATAACATAGTAATTCGTGTTATACCGTTCGGGAAGATGTGAGAACGGACGAAGAAGGAGAAGCAAATTGTATGTGTATATTTTTGTTAGGAGTTTCTCAACCTTTTCATTTCGTTTTTTCTCTTTAACTTCTTATTTTTCATCTCTATTCTCCTCTTTTTTCATTCTTTTCTATTCTTTCCTCTTTTTATCTACAAAAAGTAAGGAAAAAAAAAAATAAAACAAAGAATTTATTCCGTCGAACAACACGTCGACTAGTTGGGCTCGAGGCACAAAAATATCATCTCGGCATACTCTCAGTTACGCGTCTTTCTTTCCCTCTCTCTCTCTGTTTCAGAGATTTCACCGCGGACGAATAACATTCTCGTTAAATAATAATCATAATAATAATAATGAGAATGATACTTTGAAGAAAAAAAACGAATTGTGTGCGTGCTCGTGTGTGTGCGTGTGAACCATTTGGTAAGATCGAGATATTTGCTCGGAGATTAAAGAGAGCGAAGTGATCGCTGATCGAGGCAGTAACGTCAAGTATGAAAACAACGGGGAAATGGATTTCAGAAGCCCTCCGACCTTCCCTTCCAGTCCTCGCACACCTTAAAAAAACCGCCTGAAATCCCTCGTCGAAAAACAAAAACAAAAAAAAAGGAAAAACGTCGAGTTCAAATTTCCCTCGCAGTGCCTCCCTCCATCCTCATCCGATATCCTGCTCGTTTACGAGCGTACAACACTTCGAAATATCGCGATAAATGTTTGAAGAAATGAGGAATAAAAATTCTGGGGAATTTACTGTTTGTCGTGAATTTTTAAAAATCCAGGGAAATATCGTCTCACGAACATCGTTTGGAGATGAAATAAAAATAACGAAAGGAAAGAAACTAACGTAAGAGCATGGAAAATACGCTTGCGTCAAGTTTCAAACGTGTCACAAGCGCTTCTTCTCTCTCACTCTCTCTTTCTCTCATTGCATTTATGTGTGTATTACGAGACATAAAAACAAGAACCGATATTTAAAACAAAAAAACGTAAACGGATGTAATTAAACGTTTGAATGAACGTTCGCTGTCGTGTTGAATATTTTTCGATGTGTATCGGTGTCTGTCGCGCGAAACAAAAAAAGAGACTAAAAAAGCCAAGAATACTTAAAACAATAATATCTCGGAGCGAAATAACAGTCACGAATTGAATGACCAACTTTGTCGAAAGAAATAACACTAAAAAGACGTTTATTACTTTCGTCGTTTCTTATCGCGGTTCCCAAGAATTGTCAATCGATTAATCAGCGGCGATTCGAAGTAAATATCAGAGCGTATGAAAGAATGAAACGTTTGAAAATGGAAGAGTATATTCGGCGGATAAATCAACGGGAAAAGCGTTTTTTCTTTGGAACAAACGTGAATTTGCTCGAAACGACGGGGGATTCCGTGCACTTTTCGTCAGTTTGTGCCCTCCCCACGCGATTCCTTTTTTTTTTCTGCTTCTTTTTACCGCCTGCTCATTCTCTTTCTTTCTCTCTTGATCTCCTCCGCCTCACTCACGAACGAAGCAAAACAAACAGAGAAAAAAAAAACGAAATAATGATAAAATCGTTAATAAGCAAAATAATGCAAATCACATACGCATGTACACGTTCTTCGAGTTCGAATCTGTGAATATTTGAACCCGCTTTATCTCTTCGTTTCGAAAAACTAACTTTACGATCCTTCGGGAACGATGAATCTTCAACGAAAAACAAAAGAAAAGAAAAAAAAAAAGACGGTATTTCGTGACGATTTATCAGAGGATCGGATTCGAAGTCAAATCCAATGCACGTCATCGTTTTTTTTTCTCTCCATCTTTCTTTACCCCGAGTCGACGTGTCACACGAGATATACTCATTCTCTCTTTTAAAAGACAAAATAAAAACTATATTTAAACAACAGCGACACAGCGAGAGAGAAATTAACAACAAAATCACAAAAAGGCACTTCTTATTATAATAAAATGTTACATTTATTGGAACGTATGAGAAAAAACAAACAAACAAACAGAAGAGAACAACAAGCTAAGAAGAAATTGCGAAAACGAAAAGATAATGCAAGGATGAAAAGATAAACCCTATTATATCACATTTGCCCTCCCCAAACCCCAAATCCCAACCCCCTTCCCTCTCTCCCCAAAATTACGTTGTTCTATTTGTATTTATCATCAACCATCGTAATTGTAAATTATAATTATTATAAACGTTTACACGAAATAATAAATTCTGATAAAATGTCTGAAAAAAAAGAAAAAAAAAAACAAACAAACAAACAAACGATTTCGACATCGTACGATTTATCGCTGCTCTTTGTCTCTCGTTCTCTTTCTCTTTTTCTTGGGTGTTTAAGAAGTGAGAGAAACAAAAAAATTAACAACTGATTCGTTAAATTCGAGTGAGGCCCATCACTACGAGCTCCCCGTTAGGAAATTCGTTGATCGCAATGTCGTTTCGTTCGCCTCTCAGTGCCATGTACACTCGAACTCAAAAATTGCCGGAGGAATTCTTTCACGTTCTAGTCAAATGAGTGCTAAATCTGAAAAATCGATATTACATTATCCTTTACGCTTTTGTGGTTTTATTTGAAATTTTTGATCGTTTAATTAACGTAGTTTTCTAACTTTGAGTCCGAACGATGGAGTTTGATTGCTTCTCTTTAATTACAAAACGAATTTCGATGTTTCGACATGCAGTTTTTGCGCTGATTCGCGACTCGTACAAATTCGAGGTTTTAAATGATTGTAGAATTTTCTAATTTTGACAGTTCGTTACAATTTCGTTTTTTTTTTCTTCAATTAAGGAGGTTGGCTACACACAACAATGTTGCCATGTTAAAAGCATAGGAAAATTCGAAATGATTAGAATTTAATGAAATTTGGTGAGCATATTCTTTTGGATTAAATATAAATATACAAATTTTTCAAGATTTTTCTTCTACATAGTTTTCGAGTAATTTAACACTAGAGTTTACATCCGTAAGCATAGGATTCTGATATATATAGGTATATCTTTTGCATATTGTAAACTTCAATTATTCGACAACTATGTGGACGAAAAATTTGAAAAAATTTGTGTCATTGCATTTGATGCTAAAGAATGTTATCACCAAATTTTATTAAATTCTTATCATATTGTCGTATGTAGCCACCCTCCTTAAGTACTGGTAGATAACTTTGAGTGGGAGAAAGTTGATCGCTGTCATAAATCGCTCATTTCCAACTAGCTCGAGGGCTGTGGAACTTCCAGTGAAGAGGAAACTCGTGCTCCGGTGGGCAAATCGTTCGTCATTACAAACGACGATTTAATGGATGTTCAAATTCATTAAAAATACACGCTCGTTCCGTTTATTTTCATCGAATGTTTCCTTTCGATCTTATTTTATGAAATATAATCTCCTGTATACGTATTACACGATATGTAGATATATGTATGTGCCTTTTTTCGAAAAAAAAGGCCTACTCAACGACTTAAATATGCTACGAGAAAAATGACAAAACATTTTTTGCACTATTTATACGTGTAGTCCGTACGATGAATTTTTGCTAAAACTTTAAACTAATAATCAACGCTCTTATTTAGACAAATTCTCGGATAAGAATTTTAAACGCGAACTAACAAAATTTCATAAAAAATAAAACTACACGGATACAGGAAAAAAAAAACCCATTTTTTGTTCTGTTGCGAAAAAAAAAACGTCAAAAAATGTCAGTCTGAAGAATATTGACAGATACAAAGAATTTATGAAAAATTGGTCATCGCAGCTTTTCATCTTTGATCCTATCAGTAAAAGTTGACAGTTATTAATAAAAATAAATAAGAAATAGTCGTTATTGATATTTGAAGTCGGTATAAAAATCAACCAACGTCAAAGAAAAGTGCTGGAATAGTAATTCGAAAACCAAACAGAGCTGCGATTCGAAATAATCACAAAAAACTGTAAAAAAAAAAAAAAATCTCGATAGCAATTAGACAGTTTCGTAAGGTTATACCTTCGGTCAACAAATCCAGCGAAAGATAAAGAAAATTGTCTGGGAAAAAACATTTTCCGGGACAAATTAATATCATTGGAAATTTGATAGATTTCGATTAAAAACTTGAGATCTCTGTGTTTGAAAAACACAAAATCTTGTTCCCAGATTTGCGTTGTAACATTACTTAATTTTAGAATCAGTTTAAAATCAACGATTTACTGTTTTTGACAGAAAATCGTAACGTACGAAAAGCAAATCGTAGACTCTTATCGAATCAACTCTCGAAGAAACACAAAAAATAAAACCTGAAAACCAGCCCTCAATTATGCAGACATATTTTTAGCTATTTTCTCTAATAAACCCGCTTCACAGGTAGATCTCAGATTTCGTTTGTGCGCGCGATGATGTTTTTGTAAATAAAATTGTAAAAGCGATGAGAATCTCTCATTTTTATCCTACTTCACTGAAAAAATCGAACGAGTTAAAACTTTAGAAACCTTTCATGACACAAGTTGTTTTTTTTTCTCTTTTTTTTTTAGCCTAGACTTAGATTTGACTTAAAAAATGTTGAAATTCGTAGAAAAACAACGAAAATCAAAAACGTATTAGCAGAATGAGATTTGGAAAAAAAAAAAAAAAATATCTGATGGTTTTGTTAAATCACAGAAAATTGACTGCGTTCTCAGAAAGCCCGAGACATCCGAATATCGAGATAGCGGCGTGTTTATGATTCCTGGAAGCCCTGCCGGAGGTGAATAGCTATATATTGAGCAAACAAAGAAGTATCGTACCGTAAGAGATGCTTGCGTTCGCACGTATACATCGAGGACTCGAGTCTCTTGCATCATGTTGCGTCAAAGGACCACTGAACTTTCATTCCAGATTTTATTCTTTCTTTTATATTGAGAGACGTTGTATAGTGAGTTTTTGACAGGTATTGTGATGTACGTGACTCGTTCCACGTTCGTGGGTTGTCCCAGAGGCAATGGCCATCGTTCCGAACTCGATTCAGGATAAAATTTCAGACGACGAGTGCGGGGATGTTTTTTCAGCGGGTTTTTCTCTGACGAATTATTGAAATTAATGGATGGCGCTGTCTTCTATTACGGATACTATGAAAACGGTTGGAGACCAAAAATTCGTGAGACCTCGTAGAACATAACATTAGTTAAAGACAAGTTCGTAACAAATTTTTTTCATTTTCAGTACTTTAGTCTCGAGGTCGGATGGAAGAAATATTTTACAGAAATTCGCGTCACGAAAAATAGAGTTGATTTTCGAACCGCTCTCAGGACCGAACTGTTGGAAATAGAAAAGTGCTGGCAGAAACTTTTTCACAGTAAATTTATGTTCTACAAAAGTGGTTCTATTTATTTTTTTTTAGCCCTCATATAGCATAAAATTTTATAATGTGAAAAAAAAATATCATAAACCACGATTTCGTAGTAAAAATGACAAAATAATTCTGTCTGATGGAGTAGACCACTAGAAAAGACGTGGTAAATATATGATGTACCCACACACGTCGAAATTAATAGAAAAAAAAACAATTAAACGAAACCTCTAAAATTCTGTGATTAAATGTATCTAGTTGCGGAATTTATTAAATAACTACGAACTTGCGCGAAAAAATACTGTCGCTCATTCGGTTGTCTTTTCTGAAAATAGAACGCACATATTATCGTGTTACATATCTACATAATAGATCCAGCGAACCAAAAAGTTATTCGTTTCAGTAAGCTAAAGTTAAAATTATCACCATCGGGTTTATTCGTTCTGTGGTTTATAATTAGAATCGACATATTCTATACCCAAGTGACGAGATACGTGCCGTAAAATCGATCGTACGTTCATCGAGACCGCCTGCTACTGTTATTGACGAAATAACATTATTGGCTCGGGTTACATCACGGCTATGTCGCTTTTCGTCACGCAATTTATTGCAATTGAAACGTATAAAGGGGTTTAAGGTTACCGCTTCTACACTGGTCAAATGAGAGTTAATATATTTTTTTATTGCTTCTTCAAATCGTTGTTCATTCAGGAGGGGAGCTGCTTGTATTAGAAAAAATTTAAACTTGATTTCAATTTGATAGGGGATTCTTCAAAGAACGTTGATTCGAATGAATCTAATCTTCCGATTAAGTGTTTTTTTTTTTTTTGACGAAGTCTATGCGATGATTTATAAGATCAAACATGAATTTTAATGTGCAATGATTTTGAGGTTAGGAATGCCTAACATGCGATTATTCCAAACCGCTTCCCAAATTCAGCGAGTTCCTTGGCCTTGTTCGATGAATGAGAATGTAGAAAAAAAAGGATACAGTTTCGAATCTCTGAGCAGAATAATTTGAAAGCAAGAATAATGATCGCGAATGAATGAAGTACACATACGCCATTCAATTATAGAATTAGAAATAAATTTTTGACTATTCGAATCAATGAAATTCGGGCTCTCGTGTCTCAATTCCCGCGAGCGTTGGAAGCGCCATCACATACTTGCCAGTTTCTCTCTATTCCTGCGCGTAGCAGTTTGCGCACGGGGCGCCGAGAGCCGAGACGATGTCAGGGTGGGAGTAAATTCTGCAAGAGCAAAAATTTTCTAAGGTCACCTTCAGACAGTTCCGATCGACGTTCAGGTGAATTGTTACAGTGGCCACGAAAGAGACAACGATTGTTTTACAACTTTTGTATACAAAAAATTCGTCCCCTTATTCCTGGATTAGTGAGATTTACTTATTTTAGGTGAGTGACAGTTTCGTTTTTTTTTTCCTTCAATTTTAACCAATTATCTCGAGGACTTGTAATCAGCTGAACCGGAGCAGCGTCTTTCTGTCGTCTGCCACGCTTCGATCACGATATCTACGAGTGTCAATTCGTATCGTGTTTGCAAATTTATTTTCGGCACGTTAAATTCATTGATTTTTCATTTATGTATTTTCGTGTGTTGTTTACAAAATTCGTGAATTCTATAGCAGCTTCTAGAATCGACGAGTTCGAGTGACACGTGATACTTTCAGTGAAATGGAACTTTCAACAAATTACCGTAACTGTCATTTTTATCGCGATTTCAAAGTCGACTTGTATTAGTGCGAAAATTTGTTTGTTACATGATGACAGGTGACGCATTCAATTGCCATTTATCGAATTTCCAGTTCAATAAAGTCAAAAAATTAATATAGTTCCTAGAAACATTTTTATCTGTCAAATTTTTTGAAACGATTTCGCGGTTTTTTTGGTCTATGACGATTCGTTCAATAAAAATTTAGCGTCAAGAGATTAATAAAAAAAAAAATTCAAAAAATAACGTGTAATACGATAAATAATGTTTTTTACAAATTATGATTTATTAACAAACGCAAAATTCTTGTTCAAACTATAAATTCGTTGACCTACTTTTCACTTAGGCGTCTCTTGAAATACTTCAAAGTTTGCAGTGTTCAAGGTCATTTATGTATATATTAGACGCACAGCTTTTCTACAGATTATCTCTTTTTCCGATAACCTCTCTTTGATCAGATTTGCTTTGAGCAGCGTAGGATGGAGGCCAATCGTAACAGAAAATCCAAAGTTTTATGCCCCGAGTCAAAGTGTGAAAATTTCTGTCAAAATAGACATTATTTAGAATCGCAATCTTCGAATGATTCCTTTGAAATTGAGACTTATGATAATTTTTGGTGTAAAGAAAAAAATGATGAAAATTTTCTCAACGAAGACCATGGAAATTCTAGAGAAAACAGATTGAAATGTTGTTGTCTCAAAAATCATGAATTGTCCCAAATTTTTCCTGAGGCAAGTTTTTGAAATATATTTTTCATTCGTTCAATTTTAGAAAAAGTTTCATTTCTGAATTTTAATCTAACTAGAATAGTGTCAAGAACCTTCTAGAAATTGCATTATTGTAACGTACAATCAAATTCGATTTGGAAACTCATTCAACGCAGTTGTCTTTTCAATGTCAGGTTCCAAACTTAATTGCCTCATTGACATATGTAATCTCAGATATAACTTGTTGGAAATTCTAAAAATGTTGGTCGTTCTACTTTGTGGAAATAAATTTAGATCAAAATGCTACTATATGTTTCTAGTATTAAAATAAGCAATTTCTTTGAATCAATCAGATGTTCTGGAAGAATAGAAAACTGGGAGCATCGAGCAACATGAGTGATTGGTGGTACGATAACTGGAGAGAATTCAATGATATTCAAGAGGAATTAAAGTCAAGCATAGCGAAAAAAAAATCCCAAGAAAAGGCAGTTGTTTGAAGCCGCTAACTCATTTAGCTCTTCGTTGCGAATTTCCCCTCATGCAAAATATTTCAAAATAGGGTATAAATGTTAACGCCGCTATTCGCTCTCAATTGGAAGGATACGACAAGCTGAATTGGAGTTCGGATCCCGAAGAGGCACGAAATTGCATCAGTCTGTGCAAAATCCCTTTCAATCGTGTCATTTTCATTTTTCAAATTATTTCTCATTATAAATAATAACAAAACAATTATAATATATGTTTTATTTCAATTGACAGGAAATTGGTGATAGTTATAAAAAAATCATGGCGGACGATCACCCGACGCGCAAATTCATAAAGCCTGGCAGTTACAAAGGCAAATGTTTAGCAGTCTTCACCAGCGGTGGTGATTCACAGGGTCAGTATTTCAACCAGCAAAAAAGAAAAAAAATCTTTGAATCGTATGATGAAATCTGTCTGATGCAATCCCATGCAACTTTCTTATGGGTTACGCAGGTATGAATGCAGCTGTACGCGCTGTCGTTCGGATGGGTATCTACTTGGGCTGCAAAGTTTTTTTCATCAAGGAAGGATACCAGGGAATGGTCGATGGTGGTGACAACATTGTTGAAGCCACATGGTCCTCTGTATCCTGTATTATTCATAGAGTAAGCAACAAGTTCGTATAAAACCGTGCAAAAATCATTGCTGAATTTAAATTCAAAATGACAGAAAATTTATACCATGAATTCAATATCCCGAATTTAAAAAACATTCTGTACAGAATTAATAAAAGAGAAAGAGGAAGCGCAAAACTCTGATTATTTATAAAAAATATCTCTTCGACACCAGAATTATTTAAACTTATATCGTTCTATATTCATGCACAATTTCAAGATCTCCAGAGTATTTTAGAGCATCACTGTGTTTTCTAAGAATAGATTTTTTATTATTGATCCAGTGCATTGAAGAAGAGATGACAATACATTTGAATGTATTCGACGATGAAATCGATTAAGGGGAATACAATTTGATAGATTTTTATTTTCTTTACTGTAGGGTGGTACTGTGATTGGTTCTGCTCGTTGTATGGAGTTCAAGGAACGTGCTGGTCGCAGGAAAGCAGCTAAAAATCTGGTATCTCGTGGTATCATGAATTTGGTCGTCATCGGAGGTGACGGTTCTCTTACCGGTGCAAATCTTTTTAGAGAAGAATATCCGGAGCTTCTCCAAGAATTAGTCGCTGCTGGTAAATCAAATTATTCCACTCAAACTTGAACTCCTATTCATCTTTCTCTTTTCAAGGAGTAGTTCAAATTCTATTTAAACTTATTTCATTGGCTACGCATAGTCGAAAATTCACAAAAAGTAGCAAAAGTCTGATGAATTTAATTCATTTTTATACTTTCAGGTGACATAACTGCGGAACAGAGTGAAAAGCACAAACATTTGCATATCGTGGGCTTGGTTGGCTCGATCGACAATGACTTTTGTGGTACCGACATGACCATCGGCACAGATTCAGCCTTGCATCGTATCATTGAAAGCATCGATGCTATTGTTAGTACAGCTTATTCGCATCAACGTACATTTATCATGGAAGTTATGGGTCGTCACTGCGGGTAAGGAATTTTACTCTTTCTTTCTCTTCACATTTATTGCACCGATCTCAGATCGATCTTATCTTTATCATGACCCATAGTATTCTCAGATCAAATCTTTTTACAGCCGATTTATGATTTTTAACGTGCATAAGACCTTTTTTTTTCAACGATGCGAGAGGTGGTTATAGGATTAAGGATGTTTCACACATATTTTCTCACTCAAACATTTTTTATCGAAAATTTCATAAAACAATATTTTCCATTGGGGACATATGTATAAGACATCCTTGAACAAAAATAGGCAAAAATAAAAGTTATGACTTTGGGTAGGTACCTGGCAATCGTGGGTGCCTTAGCCGCCGAGGCTGACTACGTATTCTTCCCAGAATGTCCGCCATCGGTCGACTGGCCTGTCAAACTATGTAAAAAGTTGGAGCAGGCATGTCAATTAAATTCTTCCAAATTTTTTCCGTTCGCCAGATCGCTCGTAAACACACACATAGACACACAAACACATTGATTCAAAAAATGATCACGTTGAGCGATTTTCCAAAATCATTGATGCTTGCAACATCTTTTTTTTTAATATTCCGGTATAGATTTATGATTTTGTCAAACCACAGTTTCTTTCTGATTTCTGAAGAAAAAATAAAACGATTTTTCGTTTCTAAGTAAAGTTTGTTCCAATCTTCGTAACTCAGCTAAATAATCTGGAAAACAATTTAATTTTCAAATACAGAGGACCATTCGGACCTTTTTCTCCTGGCGAATTTTAAGTACAAAAAAAGGCTGACGATTTGAAAAAAATTTCGAAGCAGAATCAGTCTCGAAAAAAAAGTCGGAAGCATGAAGAATGATTTTAATGAAAAATCTAACGTGTCCATATTCTGAATTTGTGTATCAACCTTTTTTTCATTATTCGTTCACACAAGTATTACAATTGTACTAACTTTGAACGAATCTAACGAACACGTTTGGCCGTTATGTTTTTGTTCGTAGTAAACAAGAGAGAAATTTTGATCTCGGTATGATGACACGCTTGCCTTGCGTGTTTAGAATAGAGTAACATCGATGTTTCCCCACTCACAAATGAATCATTTCTCTTCAAAGTGTGTGTTCAAGCAGAAAAACAATCATTCGTTAAAATTGTACCAACATCTGCGCGTTTATCAAGTCGATGTCAGACTTTACTTCATTTTTTTTCAAAAATCATCCATTTTCAAACATTTTTTTATTTTAGGTCACAGTGTTCGGAGATTCGTGTCCAGTTCAAAAGCCAAAAAACGGTTTTTTTCGGATTTTTTGAAGCAGGAAAATTGTCATAGATTATTTAACGAATAAATCGCATTCGAAAAGAGTATAAAATATATTTTTCAAAATAATTCATGCGCAAGTAACGAAATTATGACCAATGAACATGAGAAAATTAGCTTCATTCGAGAAAACTTTTATTGGAACAATATTTTTCGATGTATCAAACAGAAACGATATTTCGCTTCCTCGTTTCCCCAGTAGAGTTTTCAAGACGTTCGGCTGATCGATTTCATAAAAAATGTAATTTTTAGTTACGAAAGAGAAAGTGAAAATCAACCATCATTTTGAGCTTTTCAACTAGACATGGCAACTTCTTTTTTTTTTCACCATCCACATTGTTTTTGGCACTCCAGCAAATTGTTGCTGACTGAGTTGAAAGTTCAGGATCCTTTCTCTATTCACAATTTAACGTCCAGCTCCATTCAACGAATTCGAGATATTTTTCAATCCTTCAGAGGATGAACGTTCGGAAAGGAAATCATTTAAAAAATAGGATCATTAATTTCATTCTCTCATCTCGCGACAGGGTATCGATTATTTTTGCTAGTTATATCCAATGTACGCTTCGCGATATCCAGTTTAGCCCCTCGCAGATTCCTCCTAAAAAAAATGATTGAGTTATTATTTCTCCTGGTATAATGAACCGTGACCACGATTGCCCCCTTTTGGCTAGGCAAACCTCGACGAATTCTGGTAGTCAGATTTGACCGGTATAAAATTACAGCTACCTGGGTCTAGTCGCAGCTATGAGTTCCGAAGCAGATTTTGTCTTCATCCCAGAATGGCCGCCCGAGGGTGACTGGCCAAACAAGCTCTGCAAAAAATTGTTGCAGGTTCGAAAATGAATTTGTACATTTTTTTTTCTATTTTTTTTATAACAACTATTGTTCTGGTGACGGTATTTAGATTTATTATTTGACTGGAATCTAATAGTCTATAGAATTCAATGGGAACAAGTAAAAATCAGTCGAAATCCATTTATTTTTTTCAGTAGAACAATTTTTATTTCGGTCAAACTAACGATCATCAAAAAAATTCAATTTCATTTGAAAAAAAAAAAAAAATAAAAAAATAAATTTTGTAAATATCCTCTGACCAAATTAATCCGACACAATGAAAGTCATTTTTTTCGCACCGACCAGTGCACCGTTAACACAGGAAGTGACGAAACCGCGAGAATAATCGCCTCATTATTCGTAATTTGTTAGATATCAAACAGTCACTCAAGCTTCTTTTTTTTTTTAAGCTGCTACATTTTATTCCTGCATGCTGTTATTCGATCATTGCATCATCAACATAACTTCGCAGATGACGTAAAAACCATTCGACAAATTCATCCAAATTTCTGTATCATTGTTAGCCCGGAATTATTACCGGTGCATTTATTTTTATTCGAACTTCCTTTTTCCTTCGATAACGAACTCAGATTTTCTCATGCATCTTTTTACATGCTCATTGTTTTATTGTAAATTGAGATATTAATTGAATACTCGAAATTCAGTCAAGTAAGTAAAACTGCGAGCTATGAAACACGAATGAAATTCCTGTTTTTTCTGGCCAATAGATTTTTTTATTAGACTAAAAACTTTTTGTTTTTTATGCCTGAAAAAAGGTTTTTTATTCACTTTTTTTTTCTTCCTTCTACGTAGGAGCGTCTCACTGGACAACGACTCAATATTATCATCGTTGCCGAGGGCGCTGTTGACAGAAACGGCGATCCAATCACCGCTGAAAAAATTCGTCAAGTTGTCGTCGAAAAATTAAATCAGGACACGAGAGTCACTGTTCTTGGGCACGTTCAACGAGGTGGAAATCCATCCGCTTTTGACAGAGTTTTGGTAAATATTGGAAAAAAGATAGACAAAATTCACGATTTTATCTCTGCTAATTTATTGAAAATACAAATTTTCTGTTAAATTCTCAAATGTCAGCTAACAATACTTCAAAAAGTATCAGAAAACACATAATCTTTTTGGTTCGAAAATTTTGAACAGATTTATTCTCAAAAAGTGTTTTCGTTGAAAAATTGTTTCACATTACGAATTTGTAATATCTTTGATCATTTTGTATCTTTAAAATACTAGAGAACTATCATTTCTTCGAGCAAATAATAAATTATTGTTCAGGGATGTAGAATGGGTGCTGAGGCAGTGATGGCATTGATGGAGGCTACACCGGAAACTGAGGCTTGTGTCGTGACCTTGGACGGAAATCAGGCTGTGCGCTTGCCTCTCATGGAGTGCGTACATAGAACGAAGGCTGTCGCTCAAGCCATGGCTGATAAAAAGTGGGATCTTGCTGTCCAGCTTCGTGGAAAGTGAGAAAACAAATCTTCCATTCGTTTCTCCCAAAATAGAAAAATATAGTATTTTGCAGTTTTTTTGCCATATTGACAGAACCGAATTCCATTTTGACATTTTTTAGTTCTCAAATATTTGACGCAAAGTTTTTACAGCAAGTACAATTTTAGAATAATAAAATGATATAAGATAGAGAGAAATTCTCTATTTTATATCATCTTCTTGATCAAAAAAACCTCTCCTCAATCGAATCGAAATGACGAAATCTTACAGTAAAAATTATTTTTTTATCTTTTCTATTTGAAATTTCTTGAGGCTATAAAAATATGTAAATTTTCACAATTGGAAAACAAGTGAATAGAAAATAATGTGAATGTTTGATAAATTTTCAGAGGCTTCGCTCGTAATCTGGAGACGTACAAAATGTTGACGAGATTGAAAGCTCCAGCCGGAGTTCTCGAGGCTGCCAAGGTAAGGCGAACGATTTCCACTTCATTCATGAATTATTGTACTTTACACAGTGATAACGTAGTTTAGTAATATAATTTGAAAAATTAGACGATTTAGGAAAGTTGATTAAAATATTGTACTTCGGCTCGATAGTTAGGATTATAATTTTTATTTTAAAAAAAGAAAGAAAAACAGGTACTGAAACGAAAAATCGTAAAGCGTATTATGTTTACTGTTTAATGCGAATCCCAGGAAAATACCGGCCCATGTTTAACGAAGGTAATTAAACACTGAATGAAAAAAAAAGACAAATGCTCGCTTTATCATATTGAGAAACGAAAAGAAAATATTTTTATCTTATCTCCTTAATACAGCTAAATCTCGCCAATGTTGCTTCTAAATATTCCCTTTTTTCATTCATTCTTTTCAAAAGCACTACCAATTGCTAAACGTGCCAAATCTAACATCGAATCATTCACGAAAATCAACTTTTTTTCTCCTTTCAATAGCAACACACTCTCTGCGGACAAGTAAGTTAAATGTATTGCGAAACGAGCAACTTCGAGCTTTGATCGATCATATAAACGCATTTTTAGATTTTCGAGTGAGCTTAGGTCGCAAGAATCATGTATATATTCGTGTATTTGCACTACCCATTCATTAGCTTTTGCAAGCGGTTTCATCTAAAAGACAATCATCCAAAAACATCAATATTCATTGGACAAAAATTGAAATGAACAGTTAGTTGTTCATTGTAAAATCATTCAAAGAAACTTAAATTTTAGTTCAATTAAGCGAACTCCGCAAATTAAGTTGAAATAACGAATACTTTGCTTGATTTACAGAATTTATTCGAAAAAACCAAAAATCGAACGCAATTTTTAGGCAATTCATTAAAATCGAAGATTTTGGTTTTTTTTTCTCTACTTTTTACAATTGTAAAATATCACTTATGTTCAACAGGAATCAAATTGCTGAGTTTGAAATGAAATGTTTTGTGTCTTTATAGATACAATTGGAATTAACGATTTTTCTGATAACGCGCTTTCCAAAGTTTTGAGCCGGTAGTTTCAGCCGAAATTGGACTATTTTCGTGTGCACGCTGCATGGTCCATGTATTTTGTTTCCTTATTCGTCCAACTGTGTTTTCAACCTTTACATTGTCTTTCAGGATCATTATACTTTGGCTGTGATACACGTCGGTGCTCCTTCCTGCGGTATGAACGCTGCTGTACGTTCCTTCGTCAGGAATTGCATTTATCGCGGAGACAAGGTACGTCATGAAAAATCATAATGACCATTGAGTAACGATGCAAGCCTAAAATGCGTTATTTATTTCAGGTTTATGGAATATGCGACGGTGTTCCGGGCTTGATAGCAGGAAAGTTCAAGCTGATGGATTGGCCATCCGTGACCGGTTGGGTTGCTCAAGGTGGTGCTTATTTGGGTACTAAACGTTCGCCACCCAAGGAAGATCAATATCCCCAAATTGCTGCTCGTCTCAAAGAGTTTGGAATCCAAGCACTGCTCATCATCGGAGGTTTCGAGGGTTATCAGACCGGTCTGACCTTCTGCAGTGCTCGTGACAAGCACGAGGAATTCAGAATTCCTATTGCTATGATACCAGCGACTATCAGTAACAATGTTCCTGGAACGGAATTTTCATTGGGTTGTGACACTGCACTCAACGAAATTACGGAGGTAAATATCTCAACAAATTTGAAATGGGCATACGCAAAGAAATTCTGGTGATGAATTGAATTTTTTTTTTTAATTTCTGCCCATTTATCCGTCGCCACCAAAATTCGCGCTGTCAGTTTGATTCTCGGTGGAAACTTATCAATAAACGTTTGAATAAAGAAAATTGTCCTCAATTCAGCATTTTTATCGGTGGAATAATCGGATTTGTTCAATTTTCCAAACTCCTTACATCGCATTCCAGATTTGTGATCGCATTCGACAGTCGGCTCAAGGAACGAAACGTCGAGTATTCATCATTGAGACAATGGGCGGTTATTGCGGTTATCTCGCGACCGTTGCCGGTCTCGCCGGTGGTGCTGACGCCGCCTGGATATTTGAGGAAAAGTTCAACATCAAAGATCTCAATCAAGACGTTGTTGCTATGGCTGCAAAAATGTCTGAAGGTGTACAGCGCGGTCTCATTCTTCGTAATGAAAATTGTAACTTGAATTACAATACGGACTTTATGCAAAGGCTCTTCAGCGAGGAAGGAAAAGGATTGTTCAGTTGCAGATCGAATATTATTGGTTTGTCAACTTTCTCATGGCACTGCGAAAAAATAAGGAAAATCGAACAACAATAATTACTAGCAAATTTCGATTGGTGGAGAAAATAGTTTCAATTGTTTTTGTAAAGAAATTTCTGATTCACAAATTCCATCATTCTCGATTCGTCAAAAGAAAATTGGTATATTTATCCGTTTATTCATAGACGAAAATATTTTATGTTAATTTTGTTACATTTCTAGGTCACATGCAACAAGGCGGTTCGCCAACTCCCTTCGATCGTAATCTTGGCACGAAAATGGGTGCCAAAGCCGTCGAATGGTTCACTGAACAATTGAAAAAGTACACAGGTCCCGACGGCGTTACCGTGACAAAACATCCTGAAAGTGCCGTAATGTTGGGCATTATTCGACGCCAGTACAGATACACACCTTTCGAACAACTCATCGACGTCACGAATTTCGAGTAAGTCCATTTGACGAGAACTTGTGCCGAGTCGACAAAAAAAATGACCATTTTTTTATTTAGTGCGTTTTCTTAGGCAGCTTTTCTACTTTCCACGATTCACTATTTTTTGTAACGAACTAAAATTCAATGTCTTCAGTAATTTTTTTTTCATGACAAATGCATTTTTTTCGATTCTATTTTGAAATATTTGCTTAATTTTGATTTCAAGGCACCGAATTCCGACATACCAGTGGTGGATGAAGCTTCGTCCATTGTTGAAGGTCCTTGCAAAACACGAGTCGACTTACGAGGAAGAAGGGCTTTACTTAACAGTGGAGGAAATGGAAAAGGATGTCGATGCAGCAGCGCTGGGTTAAAAGAAGGATGCAAAAGTGCGAAAACCGTAAACTAGAAAATCACTATTTTTTTTTGTTCTTTGTCGGTAACTGTGCGTACGATGCAGGTTTAAAATTAGTTGTAAATTATATAGAGCAGTATTCGAGAGGCAGTGCAGTTAATCGTTTTAAATAATTGCACGCTCGCAAAAGGCAGGATTACGGATTTAAGATGAAGACAAACTGAAAATCCGTTCAGGGGGTACGTAGCAGTCGTAAAAATACGCGTTCTCGTCATGAACGCATACAATAATTAATTGAATTAAAAACAGAAAGAAAGATCAAGAAAAAAAAACACAAAAATCGTAACACTTAACCAACGGTCGCATATTCGATTTATTTTGATTCACGAATTGTGTGTGTGTGTGCGTGTGTGTATTTAAATTAAAAAATATGATAAAGCAGGGGATAATATGACGGATACTTTGAAAAATATAAGCCCAAACACGAATCACAATAAATTTAAATAATTCATTCAATTGGAATGAACTAAATAATTAATTTGTTAATTCATCTAACACGTTGAACTTTTTCCAAGTTGCAACGATGAAAAGTGCAAGATCGAATCTTCTAGAAAATAAAATACAAAAGAACGATTACGAAAAGATTTCGACCATGTTCTTGGAAAATTCGTGAGAATATGAATCGCCCGACGATTTTTAAACATGATTTCAATGCGCGGTGAATCTCACGTTTGTTCTTGAGAACGACTAATAAAATTCACAATATTTCACAGTGATTGAATGAGATAAAAATGAAACAATAAAACGAAACAGTCTAAAACACGTAAGGGCCAAGATTTTTCGTCGTATTCTTAAGTTCGTAAAGGTTTTTATATTTTCATTTAAGCGTTACTCAAAGCTATATAAAGCTATTTGGAGAATATACTCGTCTACCTCAAAATAAAAGAAAAAGGAAGAAATACAAATGAAGAAAAAAGAATGGAACTAAACAAATGATTTGTAATGGCGAGGAAATCGTTGGGAATCTTTTTCCCCATCGAACCTCCGGATTTGCGCGTTAAATTGAAATAAAAATATTTGCCGAAAGAAGTCAAACGCTCTCGATGGCTTTTCGCCGGATGAAAAAAAAAAACGATATTTAGATTTAATTGTTTTTTCATTGCTATATTCGTGTAATATCCATTCTCCCGAACGTAATGTCGTGAATTGTCGAAAATCATTGTCTTTAAAAATAACATTCGATCGCACTAGTTGAACGGTTATTAGATCATCGTGGAACAGAAAAACAAAGTTTATGATTATGGGTCGTTCATCATTTAAATTCGTGTCCCTCCTCCATGTAGTTGTCTCGCAGATTCAGTCGAAAATTTTTTCAAGGGAAGACTCGTTATCCAAAAGTCATGAGAACGAAATACGATACTCTTCTCGAATGAAAAACCATTTTGAGAACATAAATAATAGTTTGTTTTTAAGTTTTCAAGCTTTTTTCTACTGAAAATATAGAAACAACTATTTCTCGCGGCTTCGATTCAAATAATTCGCATTTTTTTACTCAATTAATTATTCAGTGACGAAATTTTAATAAAACTATTCAACAGCTACACAGTTTAAAATTCATGACTTTTGGCCGATTTTGATCCTTGAAAAGATTTTTCGATTGAAACAATAAATAGATATATACATTGTGATTGCATTAGTCACATTTTTGTGAAGGATGTGTAGGAAAACTATTCGATAAGTGGAAGCATCATGTGTGTACATATATCAACAAATGACCATTTTCAATGGCGTGTATTATTACTATCTCGTTGATACGAGTACATAGAACAATATCCCTTTGAAACATTGCCCAAAAATATTCGCTAAACGGCCAATACTCGTTGAACGAGTCCTGGATTTCTCGTGAACGATGAATATGTGTTTGTCAGTTAAATAATAGTGATTAATTTCTACAGAATTGTGAAAATTGATGGGGAGGTTCGGTTATTAATATCTCGTTTGAAAAATGATGAATTTAAAAAATTGATTTGTCATCCGAATTATTGGAACAGGCCACAATATTATAAAAGAAAACAGAAGACTTTTTCACGAGTTTCGAAATTTGTACACAAATCGGGATTTTCGTATATTTTACTTATCGAACGAGCAATTAAAATCTGTAGTTTATCGAAAAATGTACGAACTTTTTGCCTACGTCAGAAACATTGTTATACCCATGCCATAGTCTAATCTAATGACAATAGTACTTGTTAAACTGGCTATGAATACATAAGAGAATCGTTCGTAACGATTCATCAAGTGAAGAAAGAATGTAAAACTGTTAACCACGCAATACTTAATTCTCAAAGTGAATTTGTTGTGCGAAAGGAAAAACAAAACAGTTTGTGTGCAAAAGTGCCATCTCAGTTTTCTCATTTATATATTATGCTAAGTGAACCAAATACTGCATAACATATCCCCGTTATAGACACACGTTTACACGATTTATAAAAAAATTTCAATTATTATGTTTAACCTCTTTCCAAATAGTTCAAAGTGATTGCCGTTTTTTCTGTAATTGTTTAAATTTTTGTCTCAATTTTTCGCATGTTCAGAGCCTCTTTCGAGAAAAACACAAAAAAAATTGTTCAATTGCTCAATAAATCACTATTTTCTGTTGAAGAAAACTCTCCTCTTATCCAGAACTATTATGAATGAAAAGCCTAATGGTTCGCGGAATATAAGATTAAGGAGATGAAGTAACAACAACTGACAGCGTGAAAATGATAAACTGTTTTTGGTTTGAAAGATAATCAGCTTTTTTTCCTCGAAGGTTTGAACACGAAAAACAACGACAAAGGACAATTATTGAGAAATCTGTTATTTTTGAATTTATATATCATTAATCACGGGCATAGAAATGTAAAATTGAATGGTGGATCGAAAATTTAGTAGTTGTAAAATTAGTTGGATTATTTGTTGTCCCACCTATAAAATATGGTAAAACATGAAGTATCGGGCAAAAAAGCTTTGAATGCGAATACGATGTTATATCGATTCGATGCCATAAATCGTGGTGTTAAGAACAAACGTACTACCTGCATCGGAAATTATCAACAGTACCGACAGTAACGTTTGATCGTTACTAAAACTATGATACATAATTTTTTTTTTTCAATACTCTTAAGGCGTTCACAAACATAGACATTAATCTTAAGCTTTGAGAGATATATTTTTGGCTCATTGTTGATCAATGATTCTACAAATCTTAGGCTTTGTCACATTAGTATTATTTTCACAGCGTAATTTATTTTATTGAAGAAAAAACAAACAAATGGCATTATTTATGTTTCAACTGTCGACGCTCATGTTTGTTGACGGAAATAAAAGAAAAAAAATAGGAAAATAGCAACATTGAACACGGAACCTTTGCCAAAGTTTATGCCACGGCACATGTTTTGTTATTGCAAATAGCAAATTAGGATTTTGAACGAAAAAAAAAAAACAAACAAACGAATGTTGTATCATTGTCGTCAAATAAACTATATCTTATGTAATTCATGAATTAGTTTTATTTTTACGAAAAACAGTTTGATCGACGTTACACTATCTAATTTTTGCTTTTTATGTAATTTTTTAACTTTCAAAACCCATCTCTGATGACAGCAGACCGTTGAATAATAGAATTTTTCCTTTTTTTATTGGACGAATCTTTTGATGAAAAAATATAATGATGGATCATAAAACTTTTATTTGACATTTTGAATTCTCAATTGTCGAAAACTACTAAACACACAATTGTTAACGTAGAAATAGCTGAAGAATATTTAAGCTCTACGAAAATCTCATATCAGAAAATCGACGATCCTGGTTAATGGTACAAAATTAAACAACTTCGGGAGTAAAACAATATTAGATTTATTTTGACAAATTTAAAAAAAACAATCATTTAATTCCTCACATATGCGGTTATAAAAATAATCTCCAAATAATACAAAGTTTTATTGTATTCGGACAGATAGCGAACGTTTATTCCAATTTTCCTCAAAGAGCTTTTTCCCAAGCGACCCTTTCACGAAACGCATTCAGGGGCTTACGAAAATTAGTGCGGTTCTTTGCGATCAAAAACTTGAATCCTTTTTATCCGTGATGCCAGTCTGAAAATTAATAAACGTGTTACAAAACGATTTTTTCTGTTGTTACATTTCGTGCTTCGATTCAGTTGAATAAAATGATTTTTTCACTTTTTCCTCCATAGGGGCGTGGGCCGTGCCAATAGTAATTCCCTTTTTGTCCCCAGGGATCACCGCCTTTCCAGTAATGACCACCTCCGCCCCAGCTTCCACCTCTACGACGAGGCAGGGCATCACAAACTTGAACAATAATTCATTCTAATTAATTACAGTGGTTTAATATTAGCTTAATCAGCGAATTACACAAATGTTCACAGCAAGAATTTATTCTTGAAAAATTTTAGTACTCGATGGTTCGCCAAAAAACTTGAAAATATTCTGCCATTTTTATTTTAAGATAGTACAAGTGTTGACATGCGATACTAAAAACAGAAAAATTATTAATTATTTATTTTTTAAATGATTGTTCTACAAAAAAATCCGACGAAATTTTTCGTACCAAGTAAAATCGTTGATTTTTCTTGAATACGTTTGGGTCGTTTCCGAATTTGTTTCTATTTCAAAATTTCTTCTCTCGACCTGTTTCGGAAGAGGAGATTGAAAAAAATGTTTCTTAACTACTTTAAGATTGTTGAAAATATGATGTCAATGTTTTAGCAAAAAATGGGAGGGAAGTTCGTTTTTTTGACCAATTTTTAGAAAAGTGAAGAAATCGAAGAGAAATAGATATTTTTTAAAATTCATGGAACAAAAATTCATTGTTTGTCGAAGATCACTTTGTTTTTTACAGATGGCAGATTTTTTTTCATATTTTTGTCTATTTGCCAAGGTTCGAAAATCCGATCGAATAAAACTTTTACTGACGAATCATGTGTAATTCATTCTCAAGAAAATTCAATCAAAAATTAATAAGAAGTGATTCAGAATAGAAGCACGCTTCGAACTGCAGCGGAGAGCTGCGATGGTCGTAGTTAGAATGTTTCAGAGATCTCATCTCGACGTTGAATTTAATCACAGCTATGAATTATTGAACAATTACAAGTATTTATTGAGACAGAAACAATAGAAGTTTTAATCAATTGGCAGCAATTGCAGTTTGCTCACTCGGATCTGTTAAAAAAGATCAATTAACTAATCAATTTGATTCAACCGAAGTGACAGCGACGTTTGATTTCGAGAAGATAAACAATAAATAAATTGAAAAAACTTTACGATCGATTTTGCATTCGAATAATGATTCAACAATCAAATATTATTAACAATTGCGTTGGACTGTCAATATTGAAGTACTTACCACCAGCTTGGTAGAGAGCTAAGATACTCAGGAGCAGCACGAAAAGAACTGATACGATCTTCATGGTGACACTCGATTTAATTCCGTAAGAACTGTGATGCAGTTTATATTAGTGTGCAGCCTTTTATACAACTCGAGACTTTACGGCAAATGCAGAAATTTGATTCTATTTATTATTCAACGAATAAATTATTCCCGTCTGCCAAACAGTTTTTCCCGTTTCACGACTGTCTTCGAAATCTACACAGATGGGCTTTATTCATGAATGTCGTCTTGAAAACTGGTTTGTGATACTAAAAACCATCAAGGATATATAGTCTGGACGCTGATGACTCTTCGAGGCTAATCTTTCATGTCGTTAATTTGAATATTAAAAAATTGCATACAATTTTTCATCGAGAAGAACTGATGAATCTGAGTCATCAAACGGATACGAAATAGATGATGGATTCATACATTTCTTCGCTATCAAATTTGATCCTTTGTTTTACGCGCTAATCGTTTTTTTATGACGCGCTGACCTGGATCCTTGTTATACTACTTTTTTTTGCCAATCGATGGCATCGCTGGACGATCTCATGAATGAGTCATCCTGAACCCATCGAGAATAACATTCCTTTGCTTGTGGCTATTTCTGGAGAATTGTTAGCCTGTCATGGCCCAGAAGTAAAAAAAAAGATCTTTGAGTCACTCCTAACAACTTTCACAAAGGATTTTTGGTGTTATTCTGATTCTCATTAGCTCGTCATACACATGAGGTTAAAAAAAAGATGCGTTCCCATTATTTTTATTTTTCCATTCCCCTTAAATTGGAAGCCCAATCGAATGGCTTGAAAACTCAATAATTAACCAGCATTGTCATAGGTTCAAATAACTTTATTTGACAAAATAAATAAAAACAATTAGCAAACGTGATTGAGTTACATTTGGTCGTCAAAAAGTGTTTTAATTTCATACAGTTATTCGAGTATTTATCATCATACATTTCGAGATACATTAATGTAATTTCTGCAGTTTTCACTTTTACGAGGAGTTGAATCTTACTGGGCTGGAACTTCGGGAATAGTCGCTCCTCCTTGGCCTATTGTTGGAAAAATTTATTGATAATACGAACGTCCATGAGACTGCGAGAGAACAGTCATTCAAAAAAATGTCTTCAACTTCTATCGTTACCATGGTTAGAATCGCTGCTGCTGTAACTGCTCGCAAAAGCTGATGCATGGGCACTGCTGGAAGCCCAAGAACTGCTTAATCCATCGGAACTTTGGTTCTTACTGTAAGCCTCGCTTTTAGCACTTGCGCTGCTTTGGCTACCTGTAGCGGGATAAAAACGTTAAACAGTGATTTGCAGAATTAACTTGGTCAATAAATTCGCAGGCAGAGAGCCCTTAATGCTATTCCAGAAAGATGTGCTTATTTCGGTTCACTTGCCTGTACTAGAACTTGAACTTGAAGCTGAAGCATGGCTAGAAGCATGTGCAGAAGCAACTGCGGAGCTCTGCGCCGAAGGTTTCTGGCCAGGTCCAAAGTGTCCATCTTCATCAAGTCTCGAATTTCCTTCTAGTCTCATAGGAGGTTTACGAGATCCACCTTTGACTCCGGGTCGATGGCCTTTGACGCCATAGTCGTACTGCCTCGTAGTTGTGTCTGTTTCGTATCCTTCAGTTTCGGCATTCTTGTCAGTTGGTCCATGCTGATGGTTGCAGCCACCAATCCCACTTCCACCAGTTCCACTTCCGCAGTTGTGAGCAGTTTGAGGTATTCGATCAGTGGCATGTTCTTTGTTGTGTCCCAAAAACGGATTAGATGCACCGATTACTGGTTTCGAGGTCGAAGGTCCATGGGAATCTAGTTTGAAGAATTAGTTGAATGATTGATCTTTGATAAAATGTAATCTGAAAGCTCACCTGGATACTGCATTGATTTATGTCCCGTAGGGACTCCCTGCGCTTGGACTTCTAGTTGATGATTTGTGAGAAATGGATTTTTCGGTGGACCACCCGGTGGTGGAGTCATAAAACACGAAGCTATTCCATAGCAATCGTTGATCGGGATCGATGGTTTGTTCCCTCCAGTTTGGACATGTGGTTCATTCGGATTATTTGCCTCCGGGTGTTTAGAATCCTCGGGTTTGTTCCCATGGCCGTGTTGTGGTAAAAATGGGTTTGGAGCAACTGGTTTAGTTTCGTCATGTACGGATGCAGGATAAGACTCCCCATGAGAATGTTTTGGAGGATTCGGTTTCGTTACGTGATGTCCTGTTTCAGCGGAAGGCTCCCCATAATGATATTCCGGTGAACTCGGCAAGTGCGCGACCGGTTGCTTTGGTGTGCACGATACTGATCCATGGCAGTCACTGTTTGCTGGAACATTCGTTCCAGGTTGGACTTGACTATGAGGAAATGTAGTAGCAGCACTCGGCTGGGGTCCAGTGATGGTTCCTGGATGTTTTATTCCTGGAGTTGAGTTCACTTGTCCGTGCGGAAAAAGGAATGGATTTAAAGGATTCACTGGTGGATGTCCAGCAGAACTATCAGATGAACCAGTTTGAGAATTTTGTGGAGTTGTAGCAGCCGGACTTCCGTTGTTTCCATGAGGATTATTCGGATGATGCGGGTCCGTTGAAGGGTGTGGTTGGTACTGAGGATTGAGGAAAGGATTCAAAGGGTTGATTTTTCCTACGGAAGATGCGCCAGAATTAGGTGAACTTTTAATACTCGATAAGTCTATTTCACCATTGAGAAATGGGTTCGAGGTTCCTGGTTTGTTTCCTGGAGATGGAGATCCACTCGATTCTTTGATAGAATGATCTCCGCTGTTAGGCATCCATGGATTTGTGTTATGAGTTGGGTAAGAACTTGGGCCACTTGGCTTGTGTGCCAAACATTTCCAGTCGAGAGGTGCGCATGGACTTGGAGCCTGGTTGCCAGGTCCTCCGTTAGTTCCAGGTTTCTGGGTGCTTCCACCGTACCCTCCGTCAATAGCACTAGGATTTGACGAGCCAGTTGATAAATATGGATTTTTTTCATACGATGGATAAGGATTCGAGATACTGGGCTTGTGTGCTGAACATTTGGAATCGCCTGCAGCACAGGGATGCCCAGAATGAGTTGGATTCAATGTTCCAGGTTTTTGAGTGTTTCCTCCGTGTTGACTTCCAATTTCTATCGAGTGTTGAGGACCGCCTGGATGATATCCGGAAAGCGTTGGCTTATGGGGAACACATCTCGAATCTCCAGGAGCACATGAAGTTGCAGTTTGACTTCCGGGTCTGTGTGTTTCATGAGGTTTGTTGTTATCTTCTCCATATATTCCGTCAATATCGATTGGACCCAATGATCCATCAGATGAATCAGGTTTTTCCCCGAATGTTGAATGAGGTCTCGAAGTATCAGGCTTTTGTTCAACGCAGCTCGAGTCCCCGGGAGCACACGATGATTCAGAATTTTCCGTATCCGTTTCGCTGGGCTTTTCGATGGAACACTTTGAACCTCCAGATCCGCATGGACTTCCAGCATAGCTCCGGTCGACCATTCCAGGTTTTTCGATCTTTCCTCCGTGTCCCCCGTTGGATCCTGAAGGCTTTGATGGTCCATTCGACGAATGGGAATGTTGTCCGGATGTTGGGTATGGACTCAGAACACCAGGGTTTTGTACGGAGCATTTGGTATCTCCAGAAACACACGGACCTGAAGAGTAGCTTCCACCGATGACTCCCGGTTTTCCATTATGTTGCGCATGGTTGATTTCGATGCCAGGAGGTTTCAATGAGTCAGCTGGTGAATCTGGACGATTTTCGTTCGTTGGATATGGGTTGAAGGCACTTGGCTTGGATGTTGAACATTTTGAGCTACCATTCGCACAGGAACTTGCAGAGTGACTTCCGTCGGCAATGTCGGGTTTCTGACCGGGTTTTCCATAGCCGTTCCCGATTTCAGGTGGCTCTAATGAAGCAGCTGGCGGTTTTGGATGATTCTCGTAAGATGGATGCACGGCACCGGCGGTTGTTGGACATTTTGAAGCTCCATTCGCACAAGGATTGGTAGAATGACCATAACTGCCAGGAATTCCGGAGGGCTTCAATGAATCAGCTGGGAATTCGGAATGGCTATCGGTTGAAGGTTGAGGATTTAAAAGACCGGGTTTGGATATATGACACTTGAAATCTCCAGGTGTACAGGGACTTGCAGCATGACCTCTATCGATTGTTCCTGGTTTTGAGCCTTTTCCAGAGTTTTCTCCGGTCGAATGTTGCCAATCAGCGGACGAATCGTTGTCTTCATTTTGCGCAGAAAATTGGGGATTTCCATTTGGTTTCGTATTTTGGCAACGACTTCTTGCCGGTCCACCGGTAGTACCACGATGACCTTTAATTCCTTTGGGATTACAGTCAGGTTCATCGGTTGTTTCTTCTATTTTCCATGAATCTGCGTCACCGGCGCCCGATGCAACGTGTTCTGCATCAGGATTGCGGGGATTCCAAGTGGCAGTTCCGTCTTGGTGATTGATACATTTGTATTCCGTGCCTTTACCGCGATCGTTTTGCTGGCGAAGGTCGTCGGAGTCACCTAACTCATTAGCATTTCCATTCTCCTTTTCTCTCTCATCCTTTTCATTATTTCCTCCATCAACCGATGCGTTAGCAGTCGCAACCGCGTCGCTCGCACTATCGCCGTTCGCACTCGCGGTGGCTATTGCGCTTGCAGAACTCTTGGCTGTTCCAAAACTTGCCGCATTGGCATGAGCTGTTGCGTGGGCACTTGCCACTGCACTTGCTGTGGAATTACATGTTTTTAATTACGGATTATTCTGAAGGTCTATTTATGTGAAGACATAACAGTCCATTAAAACATTTGTTTTTTCACGCACCTGTAGCTTTGGGAAACCTTCCACCTTTGACGCCATATCCGTCTGAAAATATGCATCGTTGATGCAAACAGTTAAATAAAAAAATGCGATAAATCAATTCAACGATATAAATGTACGATTATTAATAAGATTCTTACCTGGACGTGCATTGACCTTCACTAATAATACGGCAATAAGAAAAATTTTCTTGTTCCACATGATGACGATTATGGTAATGAAAACAGTGGCTGCAGTTTTTATCGACCAATCATAACTCTTTGAATATTCTTCGCTTTCTTAGTGATGAGTTTTTGAATCGAGAGTCTCTTGCTTGCCGATGTTGATCCCGCCAGTGACACTATAATTCTAAGTGCTCGGAGCTTTTATATACAGAACCCCCTACTTGTGAAAGGATCGATTTCCGATAAAACGTATGCAAACGCCACGATGCGATTGAGCCTTCGAAACAGGACCTCTTCGAAGAATAACGTACATGAAAGAAGGAGAGAAAGAGAGAGAAAAAAAAAACATAAAAGAACATCAAGTTTTCGTGAACGAAACGAGCGCGAGATGAGAATTTGTAACTTGAGGATTATTACGAAAACGTGCGAGGTCTTTTTCAAGCCGTCTTTATGTGTGCATGTTTCGGGGATAAGGAAATCCCGAAAAATTTGCATGACTACATTCCATTTTAAACCCCTTAGGGGAGATAGAAGTTTCAGGCCAATGTCAAGGACTTCTCGTTAAACTCACCACTGGATAAATATTTAAAGAGCTGTCACAACGTTCATATTTGCATGAGAAAAACAAATAAACGGAAGATTCGTTGAGAAGATAAATATTGAACGAACGATGAGTTAAAAATCGTTGAATCAACTATTAGAAAAATTGTATAAATTATAGTTCGATTATTTATGATTTTATTTTATCAGTTATTTCGAAAAAAAAACGTTCGAAAAATTTGTTTTTCTTTTTCTTTTTACTACATTTGAAATCTTCTCTCGAATTTCGATATTTTATTTTTTTTCTCGAACCGGTTTGAGTATCATTTCTAAAGAAATTTAACTTTACTGCAACATCCTAAATTCCCATTACTCCAATCGGATCTTAAATTTCCAACAACAATACAAAACACTCAGAGACCGGTTTTAATCGGAGATAAATCGAAAGATTTCGTCGTAAAGTCTTCGGTTAAAGTCCTCGTCCGTTTCAGCGAAAACCGTTAATCACAAGAAAATACGTGTAAAACGTGTATCTCATTAAAATTCGTAAATCTCGTTTCTTTTTTTCTTTTTCCTTTATTTATCCTCACTCTTGTGCAACAATCGCAGTATTAAATCGCATCGGAGTGAGGCTGATTGCAAGCGCATTATTGCACATTACGATATTGTTGTGACTCATTGGTATTGCCGTTTATGGAAGACGGTTGTAGACAAAAAAAAATTCTTCTCGATGTTTTTTTTTTTTTTTTTTACATAAATATATTTATAGTTGTTGTTTTATCAATGACGTACAATTAACATTGCAACAGACGTTCAAACAGTTTACATTTTATTTGATTTTTAATTCATAATTGCGAGTACGCAAGGCATTTCCTATTCGTAGCATTAAGTGTACAGCTCTCATTCATTATATACAATTAACGGGTTAATCACGCGAACGTTTCGCTAGTTCGAGAACTACGAACAGTCCTAGAAGAAAGGGCTCGCCTTTCTTCTTCTAACGTAAAAACAATAACAATAATTACATCATCGCGAGGACATGATAACGACCATTGTTTTCATCATCATTTCGTATAAAAAACACGTTTTCTACAAGAAACATTGACGAAAGAAAAAACAAAATAATAAACAAGTTTTAAAAAAAGACAAGGAAACATCCTAATCACGAAGTGATCCTCAATTTTAGCCTCCGATTTTTTACTCTGCATACATTTATTCCACGTTCAGACATTAAATCATCGAACGTGAGTTGATAACTTAAAGTTTTGTTGGATCAATGCCTCTCGCTCTCTCCGATATTTATGTTAACATACTTTTATTTACGTGTAAATAGAAACTTAATGCTGAATATTATACATTATACCCTTGGAGTTTGACAGTCGTCCTAATTACTTTTTCGTTTATTCGCCCGGCAGTATCGTGAGATTTATCACAGTTAACTCTTATTATTTGACGCAAATTGGAGTTTTTTTTTTATTTTGTTATTTTTTTTTTCGTTATTTATCTGCGCTTCACAGGTGTTTTTATGCATTTGGCGCTTGGCGTTGTAAACGTAACCGCCTTTGTGTGATTCCGACATTTGTACCTGAGTCAATACATCTCGTTCGGCTTGCTGACGACTCTCCTATCTCGGGGGCGAGAATTACCCATGAAAAAACAAAGTTTCGTTAGTGGACAACCGACCAAAGGCCATTGAGGGACCAAGTTTCGTATCGATGCCTTAATTCATTGCTCATTGATTCATTCATTAATTTAATCTATTAAAAAAGTTGTAAAAGTTGAAATTGTGAATCATTTCATTTTTCCAGTCCTCTTATTCTCTGTGATATCGTTATTCGGTGAAGAATATATTTGAATATGGTAGCAGAAAGTGTAGTTGAACATTTTTGAGAGTACAAAACGCGAACAAAAAGTACTGTGATCGAGAGAATTAGAGATTTTCGAACCTCAATTTGAAGCAGCGATTTCGTTATAAGAACTTCTGACTTTTCATAATAAAATCATTAAAATCCACTAAAATGTAATGAAAGAAATAAAAATACGTGAAAACGGACAGTTCGAGAGAAATTGGTTGGGTACTAGAGAACTGTAAAATTCCTAAAAGAGCTCAAGCTTTGTTTCAGTTGGAAAGTCAGAAATGGTTTCCGTTCTGGAACACGAGAATTCGGTCACCCATCTAGGTACTGACAGCAGTCTAATAGCGAACCCGGTTTTTCGATGCCGGTTGTTACAATTATTCTTATAATTAACATGATTATGAATTTATTATGAGGAGGATTCCAAGCCTAGAGTTTGGGTACACGAACGAATTATTTTCTACGAAATTTCCGGGCTAGTTCACCATGCACAATAACGTAAAATTGACGAATAACAAATCTGGCAAATTTTTCATTCGAAAATCGGCGAAATATGTGACGACTTGAGTTTCAAGCATTTTTCCAACGACGATTCAAGTTCAAGAAATAATCTCACTTCCGGTTCGTTTTTCAAAGACACTCATCAAATTGTTCCAACAATAAAGTGTTTTTTTTTTTTTCCCCCCTAGGCCTTCTGAGCTTATTCGTAATTGACCGTGACACACGCGTCGACTTGAACATCATTCAGAATTGTGCTCTGCTCGTTCGAGGAAGCGTATCAAAGGTTTTCAGTCTCTCGGTATAGTCTCCTCATTCTATTGTCAGCAGAAGATCCTCTCCCTCGAGTTTCATGTTTTTTGTTATTTCGACGCTCTTTATTTTGCCTGCTTTAGGAGATTGCACCACCATCTCCATTTTCATAGCAGAAAGCACCACCAGAGGCGCTCCTTTCTCTACCGTATCACCAACTTTGACTCTTATGTCGAGCACGGTTCCTGGCATTGGTGCTCCTACTTGATTTTTGTCAGATTTATTGGCTTTGGGATGAATGTGCAGCTCCTGAAATATCAAAAATTCGTTTCGAATAAATATAAAAGTTTTTATTCCACGTTTACGTTCAAATGTCTTCGAAATTTCGCTCAGTTGGAATCCAGTCTATCGAGTTGAAGTTTTTGATAATCTCGACAAACAGAACTCGATATTCTGGCAAAAAGACTTCCAAATTTTGATGACGAACGTACCTTAACGGCTTCTTTGTCCCTGATGAAGACGGATCTGAGTTGGCCGTTCATTTCGAAGAAGACTTCGCGTTCACCCTGCGGCGTAAGGTCTTCGGCCATCGCGAGTGTTTTGATGCAAAGAGTTTTGCCTTTCTGGATGGTAACTTCGAATTCTTCGCCGACTTTTGGTCCAGTTAGGAATATTCTTGTATCGAGTTTGTCGACGGGACCGAAAGTTTCGTTGAAGTTCAAATAATCCTCCGTTACTTGAGGATAGAGAGCTGCGGACATGATGTCCTTCTCCGTGACGTGTGGATGAGATTGCTTGAGGTCTTTTTCCAGTTTCTTGAAGTCCAGGGGCTCGAGACTCTCTCCGGGTCTGCCAACGATGCGTGGCATATCCTTGAGAACTTTCGATCTGAAAAATCAATGAAATTCGTTGGTGGTGTGAAATGTGGGGGAGAAAAAATTGTTGGCGAAGATGTCAAAAGCTTATTTTTTAGTCGCGAACCTGAAAGGCTCGGGGAATCCTCCATGCGGTTCACCGATCGCACCCTGCAAGAATTCCACGACGGATTTGGGAAACGAGAGTTCCTCGGCTTTGTCGAGTACTTCCTTGGCAGTGAGCTTGTTCTGCACCATGAATTGTGCCAGATCACCAACGACCTTCGAGCTCGGTGTGACCTTGATTATGTCACCGAGCAGAAGATTCGCTTCCCTGTAAGCTTTCTTCACGTCTTCGAAGAACTCTCCGAGTCCTAGAGAGTAAGCTTGGAACTGAAGATTCGTGTATTGTCCGCCGGGAATCTCGTTGAGATAGACGTCGGCGTTTCCGGATTTCATCGTCGTCGTACACTCGAATGGAGCATAAAGGGTACGCGTTTGTTCCCAGTAAGCAGAGTAGTCGGAAACGTCACGAAGATTGAAGTTCGTGTCTTGAGGAGTGCCTTGAAATCGGAAGAATTTTTGATTATTTTTCATTCACAGCATCCCCAGGATTCGAGTTTCAGTCAAATTTTGTCACGATTCATTCTGCCCACAAGTTTTATTAGTTTACCTTGAAGGGAGGCAACTACAGCTCCCATCGAAGGTTGACTCGTCATTCCGGACATGCTGTCAACGGCCACGTCCACCACATCAGCTCCGGCTTTGGCACATTCCAACATAGCAGCTACTCCGGCACCGGAAGTATCGTGAGTGTGAATGTGAATCGGTATATCAGGATGTTTCTGCCTTATCGCGTCGATGAGAATCCCCGCAGCTTTTGGCTTCAGTAATCCTGCCATGTCCTTTATCGAGAGCACGTGAGTTCCCGCTTTCACCAGCTCATCCGCCAGTTTCGTGTAATAACTGAGGTCGTATTTCGTCCGTTGTGGATCACTCACATCACCGGTGTAAGAAATTGCTGCTTCTACAACTCCACCGGCTTTTCCAGCGGCTTCCATACCTGAAAATCATCAATTCCTTAGTTTTGAACTTTGTTCGTTGATTCGATGATCATATTTAAACTTTAAACTTGTCTGCTGACATTAAAGAGTCTTCACGCCAAGTATTTAAAAGTACAATCAACAGTTGACACTCGTCGTGAATCAATTTTACTTGGAAGATCCATTTGAAATTCAATTTACTCAACAAACTCGAGTGCAGACAACAGAGGATGGAATTGAAGCTCAGATTTCAGTGAAATCTTTAATTTGGATCCAAAACTTGAGTTGAAACGTTCGAATGGTTGCTACCACAATTTGACTGATATAAAAACTCATCAATCGATCTCATACTATCAGTTTATGATTTGCATTGAAACGTCACAGGATTCAAGATTATTCAATGACGATTTCGTACGTGTATTTTCGAACGTACGTGAGTTATTGTAAAATCTGTCGAACCCAATGTTTTTTTTGCTCGAAAAACATATTTGAGTGGGTACTCACCAAGAATAAGATTGGGCAGATAATTGAGAGAATCAAAAACGCGGAAAATGTCCATTCCATACTTGACAGCCAATTCGCAAAACTTGTGAACGACGTTGTCGGGATAATTGGTATAACCGACGGCGTTGGCACCACGTAGCAGCATTTGGAAGGGAATATTGGGAATGGCTTTGCGCATGTCGATCAATCGTTCCCAAGGACATTCGTGTAAAAATCTTAGAGCAACGTCGAATGTAGCACCGCCCCAATTTTCGAGGGCATAAAGATTGTTGAATTTGTGAGCGACGTAAGGAGATATGAGGAGCAAATCATGGGAACGAACGCGGGTTGCCAGCAGCGATTGATGGGCGTCGCGGAAGGTAGTGTCCATGAGTAGAAGACCTTTGTGCGAACGAACAGCTTCGGCGAATGCTGTTGGTCCTTTTTCTTTGAGAATGTGACGAAAACCTTGGGGAGGTTCCAGAATATCTGGAAGGTAAAGACATTCGTATTGATATTTGGCTCGAGGGCGATTGAAAAATCGTTTCCAATATTTGTGCAGTCTCGGAAAAAAGAAAAGCAAAAATTTAATTTTGTGTTAAGGCAGTAACACAGTTGTGAGCGAGTGCAACGTAATCGTACGTACTGAACAGTCCCAATTTTCTCTTCGCCATAAAATGTTCTTCGAATCCGATAATGAGATTTAATTGCACATGATTCTTTTTGTTTTTTGATAACGAAGAGAATGGTCTACGATGAAGTCGCATTCGGTGAACATTCAATGATGAAAATTTTATGTTAAGAAATAATGGCAAAAGAAAGTTCTTCACTGAACAAATTGAGGTGATTTCCGACCCTACTGCAGGGGTCCAGAATCAAGATCGATGGTTAATTTTGTTCTTTTTTTGTTATTCAAGAAAAAAAAAAAAATAATGAAAAGTTGGTGAATTGTGTGAAAACGTTACTTACCTGTGATGTCCTCGCCTTCGGCATCTTCAACGACTGCAATCTTAGTATAGTCTATAAAACAAAATTGCCAAACGAAAAAGAATGATACAAGCATGCCCGTTATAAACAGTGCTGATACTTTTGTTGTCAGTGTGTTTATGATTTTGTGGGTTCTAAACGATTTTTACATACTTTTGCTTGAGACCGAGACACGTTTTCGTTTTCTTGTTATTCACCCTAAGAGTGGCTTTTGTGAGTAATCAACAAATGACTCGTGTGACGATTCGATACACAAAATATATATATAAGTGTGATTGGAAAATGAAACGAGCTCCTCAATTCGTTGTTGATTTGCCTGTGCACATCTTCGATCGGGAATCAGGCTAATCGAAGTGTGAAAATTTTCGTGATCATTTTGATGAAGAATGTAACGCAAAAGCGACAACAAAATTCATTTGAAACTAAAAAAAAAAACTAAAAAAAGCAGTAAATAAATCTAATAAATAATAGTGCTTAGCTCCACAAATATGCGAAGCTTTGTGATCATTGAAACATCGAAAATCAAATTTCTACATGAATTGTCCTGATGCATGACTCTTACGATTTGTAACGAATGATGAAAAAAAAAAGAAATAATTAGTTTGAAACTTGAGCACAAATGAACGCGTATAGTTCACTTACCGATCGGAATCTCTGGCACGAAGGGCTTTATCTCCGCAGGCTTAAGCGACGTTGCCAAGGGCGTAGTAGGCCCATTCACTAAAACTTCACCCAGATAATTCAACAACTTTTGAGCACGATTCTGTCCAGGAAGGAACTTGAAAAGTTGGGGATTTTCGTCGATAAAGTACGTGTCGACGATCCCATTGAGGAACTTTTGATTTTCAAGGACGTTTAGTAGGAAGGGTATGTTAGTTTTAACTCCGCGAACTCGAAATTCCCGAAGTGCACGATTCATTTTGGCGCATGAAGATTGAAGGTCACTCGAGTGAGCGATAACCTGGTTTTGAAATAAAAAATTACAATTTTTTAGTACAGAACTGATGTAAGTTTGATTACGCAATCAAAAAAATTTGGACAAAATTCCAATTTCGAGTATTTACCTTTACTAGCAATGAATCGTAATATGGCGATATTATTGCTCCAGCAAATGCAGACGCGCTGTCCAATCGAATTCCCATTCCCTCGCCCGATCGAAATACTTCAATCCTGCCACAATCCGGCTGGAAACTCTTCGCTGGATCTTCAGTTGTAACTCTGCACTGTATTGCAAATCCTTGTGGCACTATTTTGTCCTGAGTCATCCCTAATTCCGGGAGCGTCATGCCTTCAGCAATGCGGATTTGGGATTGGACTAGATCGATACTTGGATAGAAAAAAAAGATTTAAATTCGTTCAAAGCTTACTCGAGATTTCATTAGCTCAGGGAGTCAAATGATTATTGATCAATTGAGAAATCTATCAAATTGAAAAATGAATTGTTTATCGAGCGTTCATCCAATCAATGGAATAATTTTGAAACTGGCAAAAATGACAATTGCATCATCCGCTTGCTGAATTTTTTTGATTTTTCAGATTCATGATAAACAAAACTGATTGAAAAAGCTGATCATTTACCCAGTAATTTCTTCGGTAACAGTGTGTTCGACTTGCAGCCTTGCGTTGACTTCGATGAAGTAAAAATTGCCAGATTCATCGGCCAAGAACTCCACGGTACCAGCATTCGCGTAGCCAACATGTTTGGCCAATTTAATCGCGTGTTCTGTCATTTTGTCTCTGACTTTAGGATCCAAGCGTGGTGCAGGCGCTATTTCTACAACCTGAAAATGAATGAATGGATGAATAAAAAAGAAAAATACTTAATTTACGGTTAGGCGATGTTATTTCGATGTCACTTACTTTTTGATGACGCCGTTGCACCGAACAATCTCTCTCGTAAAGATGAACTACGTTTCCGGCATGATCACCGAGCAATTGGACCTCGATGTGCCTCGGTCTCTCGATGAATTTTTCGATGAACATCGCTCCGTCGCCAAAAGATGCTTTCGCTTCGGACGAAGCTCTTTCGAACGATTCTTTCACTTCTTCCATTTGTCTGACCACTCTCATTCCTGGTATCATTCATAAAATTTGCGTGTTAAATGATATTGAATCGATCGAATTGTTTTAAGTTGTATAACAGGAGGGGCTATGATGGGAAAATCATTTGATTTTAATTGCCAATGTTTTTTGGATGAATTCAATATTATTTCCAATCAATTACTGACATCTGATGTATTATTCTGTCATAATTTATAATTGATCAACTGTGGATTATCGATCCTGATGAATTATGAGCTAAATTAATAATTACAATAGACGATAATTTATGCACGATGTTTTATGAATCATAGATTATATATTAGGATCCTTAAATCCATGTTGTTGTCCACAAACCCAACACTCTCATAAATGAAGACCCCAATCGTTCTCGTTCGCGATAAAAAATTCAATTGTACCCCATTCTTTTTCTTTTTTCATAACGAAAAGAATGGTGCATGATAAAGTGGCATTTGGTTGATATTTATCAAAGAAAATTTACGTGGATGAAAAAAAAAAAAATTAAAACGCAAGTAAACTGGTTTGGATGATAAATCGTTTCATCGAGTAACTTTTAACCCTCGTGCAACTAGAGTCAGATAAATTCGTACCTTTGCCTCCTCCCCCGTAAGCAGCTTTGAAGATAACAGGAAGACCATGTTTGTTGCAAAATTCCATGGCTTCTTCGGCCGTTCTGACAGGACCATCTGTACCCGGGACGATAGGAACACCAGCTTCGATAGCTGCTTGTCTAGCTGCGACCTGGCAATACATTTGTGAGCATTTTACTGATCGATTCTTACGTTAATTTCTTTTTTTTTTTAACAGATTTTGAAAGAAATGTTTATTTACTTTGTCACCCATTTGCTGCACGACCTTCGGAGACGGTCCAATGAACCTCATTCCAGCATCGATAACAGCATGTGCGAAGTCTGATCTCTCAGAGAGAAATCCGTAACCGGGATGTATCGCGTCGACGTTATTTTCTTTAGCGACTTTTATGATTTCTGGAATATTCAGGTAAGCAGCGACGGGCGCCAAGCCGCGACCTACTATGTAACCTTCGTCCGCTTTTTGTCGGTGCATCTGCATTTTGTCCTGCTCCGAATAAATCGCCACCGAACGAATCCCGAGCTCGGTACATGCTCTGAATACTCGAATAGCGATTTCGCCTGGAACGCATTCGATCATTTATAATGTTTATTAATCAAATTTAATTTTGTTTTTAGTGTTAGTGTGAATCGGTGTTGCTAATATTATTTCTATTTTTTATAAATAGAACATTCAATTTTTAATTGAAATTATATTTTGTCCGAAATGGTTTTTTGGCATATTTTGAGATCATTTTACAAAATCTATTTCTAGATTTTTGACTGAGGTTCAGCACGTCAGAAAGGACAACGAATGCTTGTTCTTCAGTGGAACAAAAATTAAGTGCGACGATATTCTAATTTTGTGTTTTTCAAAACTCAATTATTTTTTTACACATTTTTTCATTATCGTTGTTTAACTTTCTAAATATTTCATCGATAGTACAGAGTTCATTTAAAAAATGAGGAAATTTAATATAAAATTCCATTCTCAACGCTTTTTTTTTGAAATTCGAATTTAGATTCACAGAAATATTTTGTTTTCTTCCTTAATTAGCATATTCTGATCATTACGAAAACTTGTCATCATCGGTGCAAAAATATCAATATGACACGTTTCAATTAAACAAAAACTTTCATCAAGTAGCAGGAATAAAAACGTACCTCTGTTGGCAACGAGAACGCTTCTGATGGGTTTGTACTGGACATCAGTTCCAAAATTTTTTCCATTCAAGTAAATAATCTGGAGGCTGAGTCTCTGTTTGGTGAGAGCCTTACCGGCTCTGTGTACGGCATACATTTTTCAATCTCTCGTTGTGCGTGATTTGTAAAAGTCTAAATGATCAAAAAGATTTTTTGTTCAGATCGTTTCACAGTATATGTTTTATCGCATGTAAATTTGGTCACTTTCCTTGCTTTTCAGAATTTTTTTTTTCTGTTTTTCTTACCTCGTTGTCTCCAATTATTGAACTTGTGGATATATTTTCGATGTTCTCTTTCCTTCGATTTTTATTGTGCTTTATTAAACTCTACGTCTTCGATACGATTTCCTGAAATAAAAAACAAAATTAATCGCTCTGAAACGCAGGTGTAAAGATGAAAAATGATCAAATGTATTTCCAAAATTGTGCATTCCCGAGACAAGCATCATTTTTTTTAGTACAATAATCACACGTTCTCAATTCCACACAGTTTTTGTTCGACGTCATCTACAAGGCGCATTCGCAGTTTATCGTATTCATCGAGAATGAAGTAGATTATGCAAGTGAGAAAAGGCAATGTCGTCGCAGAGTTCGCGGAGTTCCAAGGATTTGCACTTCACTTAGTTACATTCAATTATCACACGAGGTCAATTTCCCTGGACTTCATTGAATAATGTAGCGTATGGTGACTAGCAAAAAATAGCAACAATACAAATGAAAAAGAAGCTTCAATTCCAGTACAGTTAGCTAACAAAATGTAAAAAAAAAAAAAAAAAAAAAAAAAACAATATTGCAACAGATTTTAACAAGAGAGTTGACAGATCGAACTTTCTTATCATCTCGTGAGCAGCTTTTCTTCAACGAGAATTAATAATGAATGAGGAGTTTTCCTCATCGCGTAAATTGTGAGAATAATTGATGAATAATATCTGAATTGGTAACTGGCCAAACTCGATTTGAGGAAAAACTAGTGCAGCCTTCTTAGAATGACCTAGATCAGGCTGAGTATACTCGATTTTTCTTGAAGTTGAAGTTTGTTGGTGACTTATACATAAATTATGCATACTCATCGTAGTATTCAACGAATACGTGTATCGAGTGCTCAACCTGCTCGAGGCACTTGGTGTTGTTAACGATAACCACCGACGATCAGTTACCTTCGAGATTCATTGAAATTCCAGATTTTTCGTCATAGTTTTCGTAAAACTATGTCCCACAAACGTATATTGTCGTAGCCAGCCGAAAATAGATCAGTACATCACGTTCCAATTTCAAGAGCCAACCACAGTGGTTTTGAATTCAAGAGGGAAAAACAACAGTTTTAAAAATTCGTTATCGATAATATAACCATGAGTATTTATTCCAAGAAACTTCATAGAAAAATATTATCTTCCATTTTTCAGTTGAGTCTTCATGAAAAACTCAGCCAAAACTCGTTGTTTACTCATTGTGGAATTATTCATGTGATGCGATGATAAACGTGCTCCAGTTTACTCAGCTGTACTCGTGTGTACGTTGATGAACGTGTGTGAAACAAATGCAAAATTTGCTCAGCATATTTTTTTTTATATACGACGAGAACTCAGCAATTTAAATGACGAGTGAAAACCTCGAGTCTACGAGTCTATTTCAATTCCTGATAATTCGCAACGATAATTTAGTGCTAAACAGATTTTCTGGAACGTTTTTTCTGAAAACGTAAATTTTTCTTCTAAAGGGTTCTTTCAAATTTAATTAAAAAAAAAAACCGAAATTTCAATCAATTTTCTGGAGAATTTTTTTGCAATTGAAATAAAAGATTCACGATAAACCAAGTGTGAGCATTAGAAATTTTTCATTTAATTTCAAATCCTTTTATTGCTCAGGCAATAAAAATGATAAGAAACTAAGAGAGCAGTTTTAATATTTCTGGCTTTTACAGCTTTGTGAGAGAAACAGTTTGTTAAAATGCGTGTGTCTTTAGAAAATTGGCAAGCCAACCTTTCGTTCGACCTAGCAGAATCAGTTCAATGATGCAAGGCCAATTTACTCCAAGCTTATTAATTCAAGGTATTTCGTTTTCGAGTTTTTACAACTGGTCACTCCGGAATATTTTCACTCGAATAGTCGAAGTACTTCCATATTGTGATTTATCCGTGTGATAACGAGTCGCATAAAACATTCAAGAAAATCGATGAAAGATCGTAGATCATGGATGATCAAAGCCACTTCATTATTATTTTTTTTTTTTTTCGCTCAACTCATATCGCGATAAAACGCTAATCGATGAATGAGTGGAAAGTCCGGCGGTCAAAACGCGATCTTTCCTACGATAATGAAAAACGCATATTTTATCATTCTTGTGACGTCCGGTTGCAAATTCGATAAACGGATTCACATTTTTTCAAAGTCACAAGAGATAAAAAAAAAACGTTTCCATTATTATGATTAATTTTATTTGTTCTTTTTCAAAGTTTTATTTGAAAGAATTGAGAAAATGAGAAATTTGGATTTTACCTAAATCGATAAAACTGTCTCACGAAAAATCAGGTTTTATTTATTCATTTTTTTTTTTTATAGCGATTTGAGAGTGTTTTTTTCTATTTCGAGACAGTTGCAAAAATGTTCAATACTTTGCTTGATCAATTCTTCAGGAATTCGAGCTCTCAGTGGCGCAAATTTCGCTCCCCTTTTGTAGAAACGACTGTTTTACGTGTATTCTCGTGTTCTTAAACGCTCAGAGTGATTATCGCGACTCCCGTGATACGAATATGTGTACGTTACTTTCAAATGTTGCACAACATCCCTTAAGCCGCCATAAAAGATGAAGCATAGAATGTTCCAGTTTTCGTAACGTCTTTCATTATTTTCTGTTTCATTTTTCTTACATCAAGTTTTACGATTGTTTTTTACAACATATATTTGTTGAAACAATTTTTACGGTAAAACTTTTTTCGCGAAAAAGATTTCATTTTTTATGCCTGTGAGAATATGCCGAAAGTTACGAAAAAAAAAGAAAATATGAGCTGACAGACGATTTTCGAGTGCGACAGTTGATTTTTCAAAACTTCGAAAAATGTCAATTTTTTTGAAAAGTAGCTTCCTTGGTTTTGTACAGAAAAAAAAAAAAATTTCCTGTCGATCAATAAAATCGGCCAAGAAAAAAATCATGATAACGTATCCCGTCCGGGCGAAGAAAGATGGGAATGTCGATAGGTCTGCTGATCGATGGCAGAAAGTGGATAAAAAAAAATCCCCTCGTAGCTGTAGCTCACTCTCGAAAGCAGTCGATCGATTCTACGCAACATTTGTTTTTGTTTTCTACTTCGTTAGAGCGAAGAATCTGGGTTACTCATCTCATCGAGTGTGCCATGAATGGATGAAAATAAAAATTTCCTGAACTTGGAAATGCAATTCTTGTATGTGAGAGAAATGGAGTATATCTCGAATGCCTGCTCGTTCGCCCGAGAGCTTAGAAATAGCGACGAGCGAATGGATTTGGTTACGTAAAGAAATTTTTAAACAATTTAATCTCGTTGACCTCATGACCCTCGATCATCGCTCACAAACGCTGCATCGATCGAGAGACAGAGAAAAAATTACTCAAAATATATTTCTTGGATCTTTAAAGAGTGACAGCAATTGCAAAAATTCATAAATTTTTTCATTTAGTTGACAATTAATTACCACAAAATTAATCGTATTGAAATTACAAAAAATATGAATTAGCGAGGAATTCGATGGACTTATTAATCGAAGGCATTGAGAGTAAAAAAAAATCAGACAAAGTCGTGAACTTTTTATCATTTTTTTGTAGACGATCTATTTTTATTTGTGCTTGCGAAGCTTCCACTGCTCTCGAATAAAATACAGAATTTCTAATTTATCAATCATCTCAGCCTTTTTCCTGTAGATTCATAATTAGAAGACTTTCAAATGGCCGAAAAAAGCGTTGCACTTTCTTCTTTTTTTTTTTCGGCGTATCCCAATAAAATTAACATTCCGACGAGAATTTTTTAATTGGACGTTACTCGATATACTGAAATAATGGTAAATTTATACGAGCCGTGCTCGAAACGATACGCGATTTCGCGAGAGAAATTAATAAAGTCTGAATAAAAAAAACGTCAATTTAGATTGGACGCGATGTAATTAACGATTCGAATATCCGAATGATCGAGTCGCGCGCGCGTTCAAAGTACGAACCTTACTCTCCGCGAACTTCGAACTCTGGTTACTTAAATGGTGCTTGTATATTTTCATTGATGCACGATATCATTTGCATTCGATATGCACATTGGCAATACTTCGAAATTTCATTTCTTTTGCACTATATAAATAAAAATGTATAAATAAGCGAGAAATACATTCGTTCGAGTGCATTATTTTCGAGTTATTTTAATGATTCATTATTAAAAATGTAATTATGCAAACTGTTGTGTTAGAATAAAAATTGAGATCCGAATAAAAACAAGTTTCGAGGTCTATCCAATTTTTGGGCATCATTTAATTACTTGTGGATGCGATTTAATATCTGAGTCTCGGAACCGTAGCGATAAGAAGAGATCCCAAAAGTGTTTGATCGATTGAATCAATTGATTAGATTCGCCCCGGGGTGTTTGGGTGATTCATCGAAAACATTTTGTCCTCGTGTTCTCCACGCCTTTTTTATACTCTCAAATCAAAACATTCGTGGCTTCGGAAGCTCTTGAGAAACTTTTTCATTGCCTATTTGGTAATTCTATAATATCGATCAATTGAATTTTGAACGGTGGATTTTGTAAGGTTTGTTGCACTTTGGATCGCTCGCGGTGAGTACATCGACTCAAATTTTCTCTGGTCTTTCAAAAATAGATGAAAATATTTCATTCGTCACGTTTTCTTTCATCGTTTTTAATCGGTTATTCACTGATTTCTTTTTTCAATCAAAAATATCGTGGATTTGACATACGTTATTGTAATCGTTGCGCCGATGATTTTAATTTGATTAATAAAAAGTGAAATTTTTCTTTTCAAGCGTTACGTAAAGGAGTGATTTTTGTGTACAGCCCGTGAAGATAAGATGCACTTGTAGCTCGTATACCTGCGAATCTGCTTCGCATTCAAAACAGCTGATGAGTGCCCTCCCAAATCGGTCAAGGATGCGCCACAGACAGGTTTGTACGGCCAGAGGCTTACTTGGCAAATCGATAACCCGGGCCGTCTGAATAGCCCCTCCCCCCGCCCCTGCTCGACGAAAAAAAAGTGGAGAAAAAAAATGTGTCTGCAGACGATAATTATATGATTGATCGAGTTGGACATTAAATTGTTAAGTAATTCTTAAAATTGTTGCAGCGTGAGCAAAGGTTATTGATTGGCTTTTAATTTTCAAGCATTTTCGTCGCTTTTTTCAAATGATTGTTGCTTGATTCAGAAAAATGAAGAATCACGCGATGGCCAGTAATGAATTATTTTTTTAAAGTTTTTCCACCGCTTAAAGGCAACACCGAACGTGAGTGGTTCACGAACAATTTCGTATTGATTTGAATTTGAATTATTGTAGCAGCAAAAACGAGCAAAATAAATGTGTCGAAATGGGAGTAAAGAGAAGAAAAAAAAACTTCGATTTTATCTCGGCGCAGACACGAAGAAAAATCTTTCGAAAATCCACACGTCGTAATGAAACAAGTTTTGACTCATCGACATCCTTATCAATACCGATTGAAAAATCATCTGCGTCGACGTAATCACGAATCGTTTAAAAACTCAATTTTTATAACATCTTAAATAAAAGTATAAATTCATGAGAATTAAAAAGGCAAATCAAATCAGCAAGCTGGTGCTTAATTACGAAACTATTTTTATTTCTTTCCTCGTTCGACTGCTTTTTTTTACTTTTTTTTTTTCGCCTGGCAAAGTTTTCATATGATATACTAATTTTCGAAAATGGCAAAGCATCTCGTGACTATTTAAATATTCGCAATAATCATATTTTCGATTTAAAAAAGTCTCACGTAGAAGCGTTTGTTTATTAAAACTTCCCAATCGTCGTTTATCCATTTAATTGATGAATAAAAAATGCTTTGATAAGGTATTCAACGAGACTGTATTCGAAAGTATTTCAACGACAACAGCACGTTTGAATTGAAGAAAAAAAAAGCGAAACCCAAAGACATAAAACGTCAAGAATAAGGAGTGTCAAAGGTCTCGAGGAAAATTGTGAGTGTGTCCGGCGCAAGTTTGAAATAGTAACAACAACGATGAAAGCGGTAAGCTCAAAAGTGTCAACCTCGAATTATAAAATTGACGGGATTGAGCTATATCGCGAAGAGGATTTTTATGAAGACTTTTTCAGCTTTAATCGACGTTGATCACCTCGTTCGTTCGTATTCGGCGATGAATGGAGTTTAAAAAAAAGGTGAAAAGTGAGAGAGAGAGAGAGAAAAAAAAAATAGCGTGTCACGTGCGACGCGTCGTCTGCATGTACCGAGTAGAAACTTATGTGGGTATGAAATAATGTATTTGCTTTTAAAAGTAGTTTATGCAAACGAAAAACAGGTTCGCCTTGTTTAACGCTCGAAAAATAATGAAGCTGTCGATTCTGTAAGCACCTCAGGATTTCTCACGTTCGGAGTAATCTCGTACATTTTTTTTGAACGTACGAGTATAATAAAGTGTTTGAGACAAATAAATTTATTCGTCGCACATTTTCGCGCGGATAGAATTTCCACTGTTAATGCGACTCACCGAACCATTATTGCGAGTCATCCGAACTGCAGTTATTTTTTTTTCATTCGAGCACAGAGACGTGTGCTTATCAGCTTTAATTCCTAGAGCAAACTAAGAACCTCCGTAATAAACAAATTTATACAAAAACGACAGCGATTTCGTAACGTTTGGAGTATTATTTTTATATATTTTACGACCAATTCAATAATTCCTTTGAAAATGGAATAAAAATTTCACGACCTACAATCGATTTATAACACTCGTAGAGATATAAATATTCACAGGTTCCAGTCTCGAAACTGGCAAACAGCGAGTTTTAATTTATTGTTTTCATTTTCATTTTTCAACGTATCATCACTCCGCGTTTATCATATAACAACTCTCATAAAACACCTTCAATATTTTCTATCATTTTTTATTTTATGCTCTCATTTTACGTGATATCAAGACACCGAGTTATAATATACTTACAGCGTCTCGGAGCCGGAGACGAGATTGTCGAGCCCGTCCGGCTAAAGTCTAAATCGTACTAAAATCTTGTTTAGCAATTGTCCTGGCACACGCTCTCGACCTCTACAGAAATAGCCTATACTGTGTTAGTAAATGGGCTCGTATGTACGAGCGACCGGTGGCTCCATCTTGCGTTCGAAATATAAATCGATTCTCGAGTTCTACTTTATTTTTGCCCCTTAATTTCTCATTTATTCATCAGTATAAACAAAATTATCGGATGGAAAAATTCTTTTCTTTATATCATTTAGATTTTCTGTTTCGATCGATTAATTGTGCAGTAAAAAAAAAAAAAAACGGCATCGATATGATTGGTTTAAAAATTCATTTTTTTTTTTTCAAACTTGAGAACGAAGTTGAGTGAGAAAAACATAAAAAGAATGAAATCATTAGAGCATTCGTTTACGATAGAAAAATGATCGATCGAAGCTTGAAACTTCATTTTCCAGACTTAATGAACAAACAATTTGGTTGACAGATGAAAAAAAAAAAAAAAAAAAAAAAACAAAACAATTAATTTCGTTTGTAAAAATGATTTTCCTCGACACGTGTGTGCCCAGGCCGATATTGCATGAATGAAAGGCAAGGTGATTTCCCGGAAAATAAGGAAAGACGAGGAGCGAACTGCGTCGAGAATCGAGCTCATGCGACAGTCGCATGTAAATAACGATCTGCGACGCACCGCACACTTTTCCTGGGTCTTTTCCTTCTATCTCGCAATATCGACGTACGAAAGAACTGTGACGTTAAATTTTCGCTTTGGCGAAATACATATTCGAGTGCTTAGCTGTTCGATCGGGTTGCGTCGCACACGACAAAAAAACCTCTGTTCAATGACGCGCTTTTTCCACTTTCCTTCTTCGCTGTTCGACCCAAAACTCGTGGCTCGAATTCAAGTTGTGAAACGAGATAAAAGAATAAATAAAAGATAAAAGTATTTTTTTTTTTTTATTATTTGGAGAAATGATAAGTGATGCAGGTAATAATTATTTGAATGATCGTCGCTTTTTTAATAAATTAAATAACGAAATAAATGAAAAAATCGAAAAAAAACAACACTCGAATCAATGTCCATTGATCAATTTCATCATTATATTTATAATAAAACTTGTCAATAAATATAAAAACCATAAAAACAAATGTTTACAATTATTTTGATCGTTCTTTTTTTTTTTGATCGTACATAGAGAAAAGATTTTTAATTACAGATTGTAATTGATACTGGAACGATGACAATAGTTAGATTCGACGCAATCAACTTTTTTCAACAATATCCAACACACGAATGTAAACGACACATTCCAATGATCATTTTAGTTTTCGTATAATAAATTTTCAAATGTTCTACTGGCCAAATTTATTTACCCTGTCAATAATTGGCCCTGAGATTCACCATTTTTAAACACAGTAATGATTATGTACACCAATTTGTTTTTTTTTAGCCCATGTAAAGACGATGATCGAAATGTGACAATGAGAAAGGAAACAGTTGGAGATTTGCTTCGCAAGAAGTCTCAACATTGAAAAGCACAGAGCAATGATCCTCTCATTATATATAATTCATTCGATTGATATACTCATTTTGCTATAAATAATCGACAGTCTGTCAGATGCAACAAATTGGCAAAATGATTAACTAACTATCGTTATACAATTCATATTCACTTACACATTAAATAAACATTCATATTTATATTATTATTTTTTTCCTCTGGGCTACTCAGTTATATTTAAGGTTTGTATATTTCTATGATTATTTTATCTGAAATTTATAGAAATGAATAATTATAAAAAAATACAATATTGAAAATAGAAACGATAATCGTCTCTCCTTTAGATCGTCTACGACGCTTCATATCCGTCTATCGTTATTTTTTTTTCTCTTTATCTATCCTCATTGTTTGTGATTCTGATCAATCGAACGTTGCTCTGCTCTCTAATTTGTGTTTTTTGTTTCTATTTAACCACTTCGATGTGTGATCTGTGAAAAATTCGCTTCCATCATTGAGTATTTTGATAAATGTATCAGAGAGATCATTTTTCCTTTTTAAATATTTCTACAATTCTTATTTGTACATCAATAAATCAGCTGTGAATATAATCTTGTTACTGTTTTTTTTTTTTTTTTTTTTTTTTAACAACCATTAATTGTCAACGTTACGTCGGAGGTCTTACGTTGTGAAATTAATATATCAATAAAAAAAAGTAAATAAAAATTTATCAAAAATCATTAGATGATGAAAAAAATCATGTGCTTTTATCGTAAATTCGGTTTATGATTGTTTCGATTCTACATACTCTGATTTTCAAGTCATTTTTCTTGCCGATAAATAATATTTAATTTCAACCAAGTGCCATAAACCAATAAACCATTATTTTCAATGGAAAAATATGAAAGTGTGTCACGACGTCGAATAAAATTTATTTTACTCGAGTTGTTTTTCGATGAGTGAAATGATGTTGAAAAAAAATGAATAATTTCAACAACATCCATCAATTTTTCCTCAACGCTCTATCCGCCTCGACGTACAATTATTCTTCGAACGCTTTAGGCCCTTATCTGCCATTACATATATATTCAGTATATCGGTTGAAAACATTACTGTTGCTTTAAGCCAGTCAGGGCTTATCATCAAATGTCTCAATATGATGTAACGTCAACGAAAAGAGGATATGCACTTTGAACGTTTATTTAATTACACAAACACACGAAAAGAGCCTCCCAATGAGGAGGAGACGTGCCTCCACTCGATAATACACTTTCGTCATGATTTTTTTTCGGAATTTAATTATTTATATACGTGTGAAAAAGAAATAAAAAATAACACGTAATTGTTGCATAATTTGGACGTAGGAACGAGTCCCGAATTTTCATCGACATATTCATCGATTTTGATCTTGGAATATGAATTTAAAAACATTTGAAATTCTAACTTTCTATTGAATTTTTGGTTTTTTTTTTCTTCTCTTACCTCCCATACAGTCGATATGTTATTCAACGTTAAAGTAAAAAAATCTAACCATCAACGAGTTGAACGTCTGATAAAACGAGAAATACATTTGTTTTTCATTCGATTATTCCTTATCAATGGGATCTTGACACTGAACACTTAGTAAATTCGAACTCGAATCATCTTGAATTTCGACATCGATTTCCTCGATCAAATGCCACTGCCTTCTTGACACCGTTAGTAGTAGGAGTGCCATCATCACTAATAGCGCCGTCAGGAATATCAACATGCCGAACATTATTAAATCTTTCCTCAATATACCGTGCTGCTGGACAGAAAATGTGAAAAACTTCCTTTTTATTTCTATCGACCAATTAAGTTTCGCTGCAAAATCGATGTATTTTTTAAATCCCATTTTCAATGATCAAAGATGATAAATTTTTGCTACTTTAACGAGTTTCATTGCTGACGAATTTATTCGTCGAAATTCAATTCAGTCAATTATCGCTGCTGTGACATTTTTTTTTGAATATTATTTTTTTTTTTTAATTTGCAAACATTGATTTCGACTGAAAATCTCAGTGACTAATATCAATGACGAATCAAAGACAAAATAAAGTCGATCGGAGTTTGAGGAACACAAATTTCAAGGATGAAAAATGGCGTTTTATATTTTTATGATTACGAGCTCACCTTGAGTTGTTGAAAAACTACGGAATTGTCCTTAAAGGGCCATTTCTCACGCCAGGGTTTTATGGTGCCTTCAGGCGTTTTGAATATCAGTCCCTCGAGGCTCAATCGTTGAGCTAGAACACTCGTTGTTATGTTGCCTTTTTTATACGAGGCTATTCCCGAATTCATGTACATTTGAGGTATAGTCTCGTTTTTTCGCAATTTAAGAGTGACCCGAGGCATTTTATCCACTTTCAATTCTTCGGACAGAACAGACGTGACGTCTATCATCGGCGATAAAGTTGTTGACTCAATATCGAGTCTCGACGAACTTTTTGTAGAACTCTCACGAGACATTAGAAAATCTGTTTCTGCTAAAAAAATAATAATCAACATTCCAAACCCTTTCAAGTTTATTTTTTTTGTTTTCTCAATATAAAAATCAATCGTAAAAATCAACGAGCATTTTTAATTTTAGATCAAATTTATTTCATTTGAAATATCATCTTTGAAATGAAAATTCTTTCGATCTGCAAAAAAGAAAATTTACCAAATTTCATTGTAATTTTCACGCGAAATCGACAGTTCTGTTCAAGAGGCACGTCGAAAAATCCGATAATTCAACATTTTTGTAACTTCGAATGAGTTACGAAACATCATACTTGAATAATGTTTCTTCAATTTTGAGTTGTTGATGTTTCAAACATTCTACATTTTCTCTTCTAAATTGCTCAAAAAATTGTGAGGAAAAATGTTGAGAAACCGATAGAAATAATATTTTTTGAACTATGTCAAGCCCTTACCGTCGATCGTAGTTTCGGAATGATTTATTTTCACTCCTTCGGTCGACAGATCGAGAGAGCTCGTATCAATTGAATCTGCAGGCTCCGGATGGTGATCGAAAGTTTTAGAAAAATTTGATTCATTCGTGGAGGTCATAAGCGAGTCCGTCAAATCATTTTGGATCTCGTAATCTTTATCTATATTATTTTCCGTGAGAAATATTTTTTTCGTCATCGAGGCCGTTGCTCGACAAGGATTTCCACTGCAAATATTGCCTCCCATCTGTTCGATGAAATATATACCAATACCGAAACAAATGAAAAGAGCTATTGTACGGAAGCCTAAATAACTCATCAGGGTGGATGAGAGATCGAAAGGATCACAGACGCTGTTACAATATTTCATTTTTGCCGGTGTATTCGGCGGTGGAGGTGCCGCAGTCCCCGAACTTCGAACCAACGACATTTCATTCACGTAAAACTGATCGATCTGTGGGAGAATCGTGTAGTGGAGACTCGCCTCACCTTGGCGCACTGTTTTGTACATGCTGCCGACCTGTCACTGCACAATCACGGAATAAACATGGGTTCGAATAAAAAGTCAATTAATTTATTATCAATCAACAATGGAATGATAAAAGAACTGGAAAATAAAAAATAAAAACGATTGTTTTTTCAATTCGAATTGGTGGGGGAATCCTTAAAAGCTGCAAATGATATTTTTACTATTAAATTTATAAGAAACTCTTTTGTTTAATTTTTTATTTTGATTAAATTATGAGAATTCTATGACGATGGATTAATTTTTTATTCGACGAAAAAGAGTATTGAAATTGATGAGTTGATTAGAAAAAAAGAAACGACACTAAACAGCAGTCGAACGTGAGAAATTAATCTCGAGCGGCTGCTCGACTTGTTTCGCTTACTGAATTATCGATCATCGACTCAACACAAAATCAACCCTTGTTTTATTACGAATAAGAATTTTTAATTAGCATGCACATCGATGATCAATTATTACTCAAAATGAAGGTAAACGACGGACAGGAAAAACCATAAGGAGACGATCAATCGCCGGCGAATTGACAATAAAATATGAAGAATGTGATTAAAAACTAAACCACCAAAACGATTGAATCTCAAAAGGCTGGAATCGTTTTTTGGTAGTTGAAAATAATGAGAAACATCGGCAAACAAAAATGTCATCATGGCACTGCTAATAATTTCATTAAAATAGTTAAACTATTCTCTTAAACTGACATTTTATTTGTTGTATAAATGATCGACACTAAATATTCAACAAAAATAAGAATTTTCCACAAAAACAAAAAGTATCTCAAGACTTTTTTTTTGTTACAATTAAAAAATAGTCAAATTCGAATGATTCTAATCCAGTTGCTGAACACACGAACGAAGGATACTCACGATTCCCGGCGTGACAAATCTCCACTGTGTGTAAAAAAAAAGTTTTTTTTTTTCGTATGTCGACAAAATGTTCCGTGATGATCCCGGCCAGTCCAGGACCTCATCTGGGAGTTATTTTTCATGATGAACGGCGCAGATGCTTGGCGTTTGGGATTCCTGGAGTCTGGAAACGCAAGCGCGGAGGCAGCTTCCGGCAACATTGGCGCGATCGAATAAATTTTTTCGAATTTTTCGAAGTTGACGATTGTCGAATATTTTCGGAAAATCAATCATTTCGAGGGCCGGAAATCGATCAGTTTTCAGTAAAAACGAATTCAAATTGTTTCAACATTGGCTTTTATTTGTAGATGTACATGTGAAATCGTTTGGTAATAGAAAAATAGAGAAAGTTTTGTCGAGAAAAATTTTATAGAGCGGGACCAGCTCGCTCCATTTATTTTTCAGCCTCTTAATTTCATTTCGGTTATTTGTAAGATTTATCGATTATTCATAGAAAATCGAAAATCGTGGAAGACTTGTTATTATTTTTTTGTTTTTTATGTCACTGAATCTGTCGTTATAACATCGATTAATTTTTTTACGCTGTATACGTGACTAAGAATCTTTTTTTCAATCCCAATTCTGACTTTTTTCTTTGTTTTTTTTTTATCAACATTATTCCAATCACTTTTATTGCATCGTGGGCATAGCGGTGGAGGAATCAATTTCAGTGGCGTCTCCGGATCTCCATAGTTGCGTGACCGTCTTCGTTTGCGTGTGGAAATTAATGCCCTGTGAATAGAAAAGCACGAAGATGACAGTTAAATTTTCAAGGAGCATAGAAATGTTGCCAAATCATTCTGATTTTAGAAAAAAAAAAAAAAAAAAAAATCTCTTGCAAGAGCAATTCTTTTTTTTTTCTTTCCTATGTTAGAAAAACTTACGTATTTTCCATAGAAGTGATTATCGCCGAGAAACGAGCCTTTGTTTCCGGTGAAACTGAACATCGGTAGAGGGACCGGAATCGGTACGTTTATTCCAATTTGACCAGCTTCGACTTTGTTCGTAAAGCTTCTGGCGGTTGCTCCGTTGTTCGTAAAGATCGCAGTCCCATTGCCGTATTTACTTTGATTTATAATATTAATCGCTTCATCGAGGCTGTTGGCGAACATGCAAACGAGCACGGGTCCAAATATCTCCTCGGTGTAGCACTTCATGCTTGTCTGAATAAAATAAACGAAAGCTGGTTATTCGATGAGAAAAGTTGTAAAACTATTTTCGGGCGAAAAATCAGGAGAAAAAAATGATTTTTTTTCTTCTCATGATTTTGGATCAAATGTTTTTTTTTTTTGAGAATTTCACAGCTGTTCGAATTCAGTAACGTTTAAAACGATAATAAGTTCAAGAAAACAAATAACGAAATTGAATAGTTGCTCACTTTGACGTCGGAAAGTACAGTAGGACCAACGAAATTGCCGTTTTCATAACCAGGAACGACGATTCCTCGACCATCGAGATCCAAACGAGCGCCATCTCGAATCCCGGATTCGATGAGTTCGCAGATGCGTTTTTTCGACTGTGGCGAAATAACGGGACCGAGATCCGTTCCAGGAACATGACCGGCATTAACTTTGAGCCTTTTCGCAGCCTCCACCAGTTCGGGTATCCATTCTTTCGATTTGCCGACAAATATGGCAACCGATAAAGCCATGCAACGTTGACCGGCTGCACCGAAAGCAGCACCGCTGATTTGCGATATTGTTTTGTTCTTATTCGCGTCAGGCATTACGATGCAATGATTTTTTGCTCCCATGTTACACTGGACCCGTTTTCCGTGAGCACTGCTCTGCTTATAAATGTATGTACCCTAAAAAAAGATAAAAAGTCGAATCGATTTCACAGCATTTATGCGAGGGAAGCAATTAAACACGCGATTCATCGATTTTTCATTCGTCGGCGTTCACGCGTTTGCTTCCATCATCTTAGAGTTGAATGTACATGAATACTGAGCGACTCAACGGGATCCTTTGCACACTGAACAAATGCACGAAAATCTGCTAACTTTTGCATCATTTCAGAGCTCTTTAACGATCCGATTTTGCAATATTCAAGTCCAAAAACTGGATGATGTCTGCTCGATTATTTTAATTTTGATCGAAGCATTTTTGCTTCATGTTGGGTGAGTCAAATATTTGAAATTACAGGAGACAGATACGTTCACGTCCCAAATTCAATTAATTCGAATAAGTTTTTCATTATTTTGCAGAATTGATCGTTTTTGTGCTCGTTGCAATGTCGAATAAACGGGCAAATATTAAATTCCATTTAACAATTCAGTGGATCGTCAGATTCTTTTACGAGAAAACTAGAATTTTCGAGTTGAGTTACTCTAAAAGAATTTCATAAAAGAAAAATGAATTTCAAAACACTCACAGCCTGATCCGAGCCAACGAACGAGACCGCTTTGATGTCCGGATGTTCGCAAATAAAGTCAACAGCATCGTGTTGGCCATGAATAATGTTGAGAAGACCGGGAGGGGCACCAGCTTTGGTGAATAAATCCGCGAGGATCATCGAAGCCCCGGGAACTCTTTCGGACGGTTTTAAAATGGTGGCGTTGCCGCACGCAACGGAAACCGGAAATGACCAGAGTGGTATCATCGCCGGAAAATTAAAAGGACATATCGAGGCGGTCACGCCGAGAGGAACTTTGTACGAGACGATGTCCATGTCGGTGGCTACGTTGGCTGTGGATTCGCCCATCTGGAGAGTCGGTATTGCTGTGCAGGCATCGACGACCTCTGAAAAAGTTAGTTTCTCGTGATCCCGTCATTTTTTTTTCCGGTGATTCGGTGAAATTGATCAAAAAATTTCGATTCATTCTTACGCAATCCTCGAAGCACATCCCCTTCGGCGTCTGCCATGGTTTTGCCATTTTCACGGACAAGATTTTCAGCAATTTCTTTCTGAAACCCATCGAAGAAAGAGTTGATTTTGAGTCGAACGAGAAAAGTATTCGTAACATCAGTTTACTTCTTCAAAGCTGAGACCGTTAAGTTCACAGATTCATTATTACTCGATTCGATAATCATTTTTTTTCTTTTCAATGATTTTACAACTCACCGAATGTTCGCGAATGAGTGCTTGGTATTTCAGCATCAGTCCCTGTCTCGTTAGTACGCTCGTATTTCGCCATTTTTCATATGCATTTTTTGCACTCGCAACCGCGCTTTCCATTTCTGATTTTGTGGACTTTGGTGTTCGACACAAAAGCTGATTAGTCGCTGGATCGTGAACGTCTGTGAATTCTGTCGTCTTCGATTCTGTAACAACATAGCTTTTGAAAATTATTTCTTGTCTCCGGTAGAAAAGCCTATCGATCGATTCGATTTACTTATTTATTTGTAATAAATGCTGATAAAATTTTAGAAAAATGAATCTATTTTTGAAAGTTAATTTATGAATACCTTGTAATCAGAAAATTTGTAAAAAAAATTGCTTCTAAAGAAATTGTTCCCCGATGCTGTCATCCGAGAAAACTCAAAAATTATTTTCTACTTTTTATTTTATAGCTCCAGGTGCTCGGAGAATTCGAATATTTTTTACTGATTCAAATAAAAAATGAGTTTTACACATGTAAGACTCCGAAAACCAAAAATGTTGAAAAAGATTAATTTTTTACCGACGAATTGTCCATCGATGTACATTTTTACAGTGGGGACAGCACTGCTGAAGCCTCTTTTAGCTAGATGCATCTGAAAATGATGTTGAAAAATGTATCGATAAATTGTTGCTAATGAATAATAAACAAGTGACAATTTTGTTGATTGATCAATTTTCAAAGGTTAAAAAAACAGTGAGATCGAAAAACCGCTCGTTCCGCAGCTGTATCAGTGGGCTCATTGACAAGAAGATTTGAAAATTGCGAAATTATCTTATTGACTTGGATGCTCAATAGGGTTACACAATCATTTTGTTATCGAGTCTTCAGCTCCGCTCGAGGGAGCACGAGAGTGATAATAAATGCAAATAAAGTGTATCAGATAGCAGTCCAATATGGTTTAAATATTATTTCAACAATTTTGTAATCGTAGTAAAACGATGTTAGTATTTCAAAGGAAAAAAAAAAAATAAAGGTTCGTTCAATTGGTTGATCTAAATTTTGGCGCTTCGTTGGAAATTGCCACGAAAACACTTGCCCGACAGGTACGAAGATCGGTGGATAAGGCAGTGACCTGTCAGACGTTCAATCCCAACAATCAACTTCAATTTCTACGACTCGAGATGCTTTTTCATACATTTTCTTCACGAATAAGTGAAAATTTTTATTTATCTGTACCTCGGATCTTGCTGTTTTGACGAGCAGGGCCATTTCGAATCGTGTTTATCGTCCACTCGAAGCCACGATCGAACTGAGCACCGGAGAAAGATCCCAAATAACGTTCTCGTCCACAATTCACACAGGACAGTCTGATCTGTCTTTTGTGTATCAGTGAGAGCTCTGAGCGCGTATCGAGTCAAATGTTTTTCGAATTGGTCGTACGCGGCTATTTATCTCTCGAAATACAACTGTTACTCCAAAATACCACTATTTTTTAAAGAGATATCCGATCAATTGAGAAATTCAGACCTGACTGCGTGTCGCTGTTGACATCGATACCGTACAACTTGGAAACTTTTTACTCCGAGTTTCTTTTATCTCTCGATTATAGATATGCAAATCCAAAAATGGGTCTTATAAGTTTACTTGTTTTTTTTTTTTATTTCTTTTCTTTTTTTGTCAAATTATTTATTTATGTTCCATTCTCATTGTGACAATGGGGAATTGCAATTGTAAATTTTAGTAATTTACAATTTAATCAGTGAGGTCAAATTAAATTATCTCGAGCCAATTTCCGGTTTCATTTCTTTCGAACTTTCATTCGAATCATTGAAATTTTTCTTCGAACGTAACTTCGTCGCCTTATTTTGATCTTTGGATTTAAAAGTTGGAATGAAAAAAAAATATTTTCTCTCGGGAATCAACACTTTACTATCAAAATCTCACACTTTTTTGTTGTTAATATTTTTCATTCTTACCACACGATGATACGATACAATCGATCTAATTTGTAAACTGTATTTCTCTTTATTGACAGTCGATAAAATAGATCGTCGAAGATCGCGGTCAAACTTCGTTAAAATCACGAGTGAACTTCATACTTGTCACTGAAGATGGCGAAAATGTATCGAAACAGAGAGAGAAAAACAAAACAACGATAATTTTCGAAATTATTTCAATTGTTTTTTGCTTCGCTACAAAAATCTTGTTATTAAGTCTATGATTGACGAATATAAAATCGGATCCATGGAGCTGAATTGATTCAAAAAATCTTGCAACCACAGAAAACTTCGTATATTTATTTATTCACTGTTTTGTCATTGACGAAGGAACGATATATTTAGCGCGTAAACTGAACCCGAAAAATGTTTGCACTCAGAAATATGATGGTAAGAAATTTTCAATCTTTTTTTAGCGTTCTACGATGCAACTGACGAGTGAGAAATTAACGAAACGCCTAAAATCAAAATTAGGCTTGACACAACGACTGATGGATGCAAATTGAAAAAAAAAATGAATAAATCGCAACACAATTTAAAACCCGAAACCAATAATCAATTGACCAAAAGATCATTTTCTGGATAAAATGAGAAAAAAATGTGTTACAAAAACGTAGAAATTGTTTGTTTCACATTCAACGTCGATGGGGATTGAATTCATAGCGATAAAACTGAATAAATTCAATGGAGAATTTTGAGTAATCTCATATTCGTATTTTTATCCTATTCTAGAAATTCGTATTTCATGTTTATTCCTAATGAAAAAAAAAAAGAATTACGAAGATATAAAAAAGCCAAGGATGCTAAGTCGAAGGCGCGCGTAGAACCGGAAGGTCTCGTATAAAAACCCAGATGCTCGCATGCAGACCCATCCTTATTTCGTGGGTTCTTTGTTCGCCTTGCTTTCGAAGTCAAAGCGCGTAATACGCGCATAAACTAACCGCAAGTAGGATCTATCCTCATCGGGGATGAAGTCACGATTTAAAAAAAATCCTTCGACTTGTGATCCGAAGACAAAATTTTATTGTTTATTCGGAGCACGAAAGCGTTTTGACTAATAATTCGTGTCGAAAATGTTCGCCCTTTTGATGAGACGAGTAGATTATTCAAAAATCGTCAAATCCTCTGAATTTTCGGGAGAAAAATTCAAGATAATATGACCCACATACATTAATTACGTATAACGTAAAATTACCTCGTATGAAACGACTAGTGAAACGCGAAAAGAAAAATCCGTAACGTGTATACCCACCGTCGCGTAATAGCGCGATTTAATATTCGGCACGACAGGCACAACACGGACACGAGGCTTACGATTACGAAAGGAATCATCGCGAGACTCGATAACAAAAATACGCGCGTTTGCTTCGTCAGGACTCCTGAATACGAAATTTCATTAATCATAATACACGTAGAAAATTCATGAAAAAAAAATAAATATACCAAGAGGCTTATTTGCGTAAATTAACAATGAACTTTACGATTATCTCATGTATATTCGAACTTTCTAAATATTTGCATTCGTTTAAATCTCTACAATGATAACAAAACGAAAGAGTTTTATACTTATAAATAAAAAAAAATGATGATTCGGCCACAAAATTTCGATGTAACGTATTGCAGCCACGGTCACACGTCTCCGGTTGTGCCATCGAGATTTATCGGTCTCGCTCCTCTTGGCCAGTGCCTGCAATCGTGTCTCAATTTTCTCCAAGATCCATACTAAACAACTTTGAATGTACTACAGCCAATCGGCTGAACGTATACCCAATCAAATTCAAGCAGTGTAACGACACGTGTTTTTTTTTTTTTTTTTTTCTCGGCAAAGATATTCGTACGTTCTATCATTTTCTGATGGCCCATTATCCTTGGCTGTATCTTCGTACTGATTTTCTGAGAGAAATCTGTCCAATTGAGCCGAAAGGATCTGAAAATCGTTGATTCGTTATTTCGCTCGGTTTTCGCATAAAATTTATTAACTTTTCGAGATTTCATAAAATTCAATTTTATTTTCAATCGAAACGAACAATATTGGAGTAAAAACGTTTTATTGTTCGTTGGAGATGAGTCTCGTTCGAGGATTCAGAAATGACAAGCCACAAATTAATATTCTTTCAGTTCCAAATTACGTTTGCCTGTGTTTTGTTGATGTCCACCCCATAATAATGGACGAGAAATCTCGTCTCGGATCATCGTTTTGGTAGACGAAATTACGTTGAACATGGTGCATCTGTGTAGGCAAAAAGGGAGAGGAGTAAAACGTTTTGAGAAAATGCGTGTAAGGTATATAACGCGTGTTTCTCCTTGTCAAGTTTGCAAACGCCAAGATCGCTCGTCTGTATACCAGGGTAAACGCCTGTTCGCGAATTCCTTGGCTCTTGCCCAAAAATCTCAGTAAGGAAAGCAAGAGCTAACGCACACGTGGAAACGCACACGAATCCTCGTGATTTATACGTTTAAGATTTTATGCACTTTTTTTTTCTTTTAAACAAAGCACGCGTGTGCGCGAGCATAGGAATCGAAATTTTAGGAAATTTGTATTGCTTCCTCATCGAAAAAGCTTTCTTTCGATTAAACGTTTAATATTGAACTCCGGTTCTGGCCGAATTTCACCAAGAGATCAAACCGAATTTGATTAACGATTTCATAAAAGTTTCATTGATGAAAAGTACAATTTCAAAAGTCGTTAAAATGTCGCGAAAAATTATTTATTTTTTCGTTTTTCAAACAACTATAATATTACGAACACCGATTATTGTTGTGTGAAAAAAAAAAACCTCAAAGTTCAAGGTAACCGAAGAACGACGCCCATTCCTGGAAAAAAAAACGTCAGATCCCAATATTTTAAAACTTATTAATTATGGAATTGCGAATCGAATCGTCATTCGATTCAGGCACCGCGATGGCCCTGACATTTAGCAGAATATTCCACGAGTTTTTCGTCATCGACATTTCTTTTCCTATTACGAAATTGATCTCGTTGAGCCTGGGGTTTTCCACTGCAGTTTTTTCCTTACCGTTCTCGTTCAAATTTTACAACATCCGACTGCAAAAACGAGAAGTCTGCCTTGTTCCGCATGTTTATTTCTGGACGAATAAAATTATTTATAATTGTAAATGCATGTGAATCTGGAATATTGTTCATAAATTTTAATCACGAATCACTTATCAACGATTATTGATTCCTTACGAAAAATAAAGCAGAAATATATTTGAAAGTTCATTTTAAAGCAACGAGAAATGGAGATTCAATTTCGTTTTTTAGCTAATTCTGCTGTCGAAAATGCAGCCTAAGGGTGTTAGAAGATTGTATGTGGCGTCGAAAGTCGAAAGATGAGCGACATTGAACAGAGCAGACGCCGCAGAGATCCTTGAATAATGGGTCTTTGGGGTAGTTGAAGACCAAAGGGTTCCGCTGAAAGAAAAGGGACCATCAGGGGGCTTGAAAGAAAGGAAGTATTTCTGAAAGACTGGCAAGAGTCTAGAGAGTAATTTTTTTTTTGCACTAAAGAGTGTTGAAAGGTGGAAGATTCAGAAGGATTTGCTCTGCTGTCCCATTTTCTTCGTCGTTTAAAATCGAAACAAGAAGAATATGGAAGTACAAAAAAATGTATACGACTCAAAAGAAGGAGAGAAGAAAAGATTGTTTCGATAGTAGATTCCGAAAAACCCAATCAAAATTCTCCGCTCCCGATCTCGAATAACCTTGTGCCTCGGTGTCTAAAAAAAAAATGGAACCTCTCAGTGCCGAATCCGAAGGAGAAACGATCGATCAATGAAAATGAGTTCACAAATAATGAAACGAATTACAGAAGATTACACGAGACGTAGTAGATTCAACCTCGACTCGCGTGAATCACGCATCCTGATAGTTTCTCAAAAAAAAAAGAAAAAAAAGAAAAGAAATCCTCTCTCATTCTGACGGCTAAATAGATGTATAAAGATTTTGTCTCAACGTTTCTCACTGTTCTGACCTTGTGAGATCGTTGCGTCGAGTCTTCGTCGGAGCGATAGTTAACGAACTGAGTCTATATAACCTTCTCGAAATGTTTCCTTGTTCCGCGTCTTGTATATAGACATCGATAAGCAAACTATATATAAACGTCATTTGTATCTCGCGCGTCTGGACCAACCTGGATTCCGTGATTACGCCTCCGAATCGACGAAAAATTAGCAGACTCTGCTTGATTATTCAAGATTAACATCTCCGCGGTGTCATAATTCACAAGTAGATCTCAAGAAAGTATGCAAATACAGAGCATGAAAAAAAAAAGGAAAAAAAAAAAAACAATAATTTAATTGAAAAGCGCGATTCGAGTTTAAAATCACTTGAAGAATTTCGTTGTCTTCGAACGCTCGCGATTCTTTCAGCAGACAAGATTAACTTTATCTCGGTGTTTTTCCTGTCTCCTGCTTCTTTTATCTTGACTTCATTTATTTTCATTATTATTATTGTTATTTTATATACAATGACAATTCTACCCACGCACGAGAGAGATCGCGCACAACGCATGCCAATGCTGTTCTCGAACGGCAGCGCTCGCCCGTTTAGAGACGTTTTTCCTTCGTGTGTATACCCGGAGCTCACATATTCATATTTCACGCCTATCGAACCGTGACTTTCTCGAGAATATCGTTACTATCGATATATCCTCGCGTAACACGACTAATATACGTCGGCGCATGCGCGCACAACTTTCCTACAATATCGCGCTGTTTTATTAATACTCCAAATAAATTTTTACGCCGTAGATCACCTTCTTTCACGGAGTAGAAATTTCTCCCCTCTTTTTCGCTACTTTGCAAAAATTTGCTGAACAAATTACATTCGTCGAATTGCTGCCAGGAATAATGGCGTACTTGTTTTCGATCTTTCATCAGCACAATTGTCTCGTTTCATAACTCGAGGAAGATCCCACAATGAAGATTCTATGAAAAAATGCCCGAATTTATTGAGCTTAAAAAAAGGGTGAAAATGACATTCGGAGTTTGAGAAATAAGAAAACGTTCTCCGCATGCCAGTGCGAACTTTTACCAAGAGGCCAAAAATCAATTTTTTATGGTCAAAAATTTCCTCAATTGTACTTTTGAGATTGAACATTTATTTGGGCATAATCTGGTAGAAGAAACGTAAAGCTGCAACGAGTTATGTGGAATGTTCAATTCCTCTCGAGAGAAAGCACACGTGTCTGCAGGATCTTTGATCAAAAATATATCTCGAATGTGGAACGGTGAATCGGTTTTAAATTTGGCAAACAATGGCATCAGAGTTTTACGAATGTGTTTTTCGAATTTGAAGAGAAAACAAAAAAACAAAAAAAAAATGTACTAAATATCGGGTTGGGGGATCAACTGCTTCGAGGGGCTGACGTGTTCAACCATTCCGTCTTATTTGAGGCCTGACGATTTTTAAAACGTAAACAAATGAAATTCATGTACAAAAAAAAATAAATAATGCAATTCTCATCGTATATAACGTCGTAGTTGACGATCATTGAATGCTCACATACGTAGACACTTCGAATGTGAGTGTTTGGCTTGAGATAAATCTTTTAGACGTTCGTCGGCATGATGAAAATGATATAGTTATGTATATTTCTCGCGCTTCACGCGAACGCGCCAGCCTCTCTTCGTATTATTCCGATCGCTATCACGATTAATTTTAATTTCGAATCGACTCTCTCCTCCTCTTCTTTCGATCAGCGATAGCATCGGATATGTCCTCGCGTTGCCACACCTGGTACACCCATAATTTCATATGTATTTTCGTGCTTATTCGTCTCGCGGGGAATTCCAACCGAGAGAACAAACGATTTAAAGCAGAATTAGAAATCCGAGGCAAGGTTTTTTTTTTGGGGGGGATTTTGCTTTTCGGCGAATTTTCATTCACCGTTATTATCAATACTGAAGATCTCTGATCGCTCCATTCAATTTTTTAATGTACTCGGTATCGAGTCCAAAGGATATTAGACAGTTTTATTCGAGAATTCGAAATATTTCATTTCGAATATTTTTGGCTACCAATACTTCGAGCGAATACTTTTCTATCGCGCGGACCTTCATTCGAATGATAGAATTTCGAATATTTTCGGTATTTCAAGTTCTATTCTTAGTTCTGAATAGTTTTTTACTCGGAATATTTAGCAGTACTTGATGAAAATTTGTTCCGAATGGCGTTGGAAGCCATTAATGGAATCATCGATCGAAATCTTTTCGTTCCAAGTATTTGATCAAGACATAATTCTCTGGAATATTGAATTTTCAATGAATTGAGTGCAGATATTCAATTTTTTTTCTTCAATTTTTCGTTAATTTATATGAAAGACTCGAATTCGATATCGATTTTTCGTAAATTCATGTGAGAAATTTAAATAGGAGAACAAAGAGGCTCAAAATACAAAAAACGTTGGATGGTTCTATAGGAATAACTAGATTTTGAATAAATTTGATTTATCCGAAGAATGATTGGAGCGATCGAAGACTCGAGTTTTCTAATAATCGAGTAAGTCGAATCTGCACGAAATAGCTCGAGTTTATATACTTTCCCTCGGAAATTAGCAGGCATATCTGAGAATGAAATTATTCTCGCACACACGAGATATATGCGTGTACACATAACGATTATAAAATAAATGTGTTCGTGTGTATTTATTGTACGCAGAAGCGTTCGCCTGGTCAGGATTCATTGAAAGTTGTGCCAGCTAGTAGTAAGTTCCCACTTTCAATTCTAACGGAAGAAACACGCTAAAGTGACTTTCCATTTCTGTAGCAATTCTTGGCTATTGTCCGAGGACTAATTCATCGGGACTTTGGGTATTATCAGCTTTTCATTTTCCTCATTATTTTAGCCTTTCGAGGAGAAGCAGATCGTTCGGACCAATCAAGTGTAACGAGATGAAAATAAATAAATAAATAAATAACAAAAAAACAGTATTATTTACTCGAGTTTTTAATAAGAAAGTCACTCAACGCTGATGAGTAAGAATTCTAGAACGTGTCATGCTCTTTTTATAAACGATACTATTGGAATATGAGCAAAAATAATCAATCAACATAGAAATAAGTTTGATATGAAACACTATACGAATTGAGAAAGAGAACGCGTGAGGTCTTATAAATAAAAGTACCATAAGCGTGTTTATAAAATATTAAATATACAAATGATAAAAGTAATAAGAAACCGAAGCATAGAGACGTTTTCGTTCTATGAGCTCGAGATATACTTTTGGTCTTTTCGTTGATCAGTCCTTCGACAGCTCTCATCCAGTAAAGACTTTTAATAATAAAATAATATAATTGCTCTGCTTAAACTGAGTCTCTAACTTTATTTCACAACCTGCTTCCCGACATAACCCAATAGATACAAAAAATCATCGGACGTTGATCAGTAACATAACAAATTTTTCCGAATAAAAGTATGACAGAAATCAGCTGACGTGCTCGCAGCATCCTCCATCAAATATAAACACCATTTTTTATTGACCTCTTTATATTAGAACAGTAAAATTGAAATTTGAATGAACTGTTCCTCGAGCCTTTTTCTATAAATCGTAAAAATCGTTACTCCCTCGATATTTATGCATGTATTTTTGGTTCATGGGATAAATACCGTTCGTAATTGAGGCACAATGATAGTTTTATTATTACAGCAGGAAGTATTTATTTCCGGTTAGGCAACTAAAAAAAAAAAAAGCTTTCTTTTTTCATGCATGTCCGCTATATAACAGTGGACGATGTATTATTTCTGTCGACTTTACGATCGAAGGAGGGGAAGTCAAATTACTGTAACTCTCTCTCTCTCTCGCTCTCTCCCTCTCGTTTTCTGTGGTTTTTTGACAGTATCCCTTTTGTTTTAGGGCCCCTGAAAATATACCTGGAACGATTAACACGCCTTGGTATAAAATTGAGCACATTTACCCAGTCGTCAGAGGTGCGCTGATTTTGCGGGGTGGGGGAGAGATTCGAGAGAGCGGTAGAGAAGCTGAATGGTCGATTGACCAATCCGAAGAAGGCGGTTGTGTAGCCAGGAAGAGAAAGAGTGAAAGCGATATTTCAGATGAGGAAGGAGGGGGGAGAGGGGAGAGAGAAGGAAAAATATTTGAGAGCCTGGAAAGAGAGAGAGAGAGAGAGGAGCTGAGAGCGAGAAGAAAAAAAGGGAAAGAAAACTATCGAAAAATGTAGGAAAGACGAAGGAAAATTTGCACAAATAAAAGAAAGAACCAAAGATCGAACAGCCTGAAGGAAAGAGAGAGAGAGAAAGAAAGAGAAATGGAGCTTCGAAAACAGAAAAGAAAGACAGAAGAAAGACTCGAAAAACAAAGAACAAAAGAGTCTCAGAGCTTCAAAATGAGAGCGAGAGAGAGAGAGAGATAGAGAGAAGTCCAGAACGAAAAAGAGAAATAGGAAAGTCTTTGAGTGCGAGAAAAAAAGAGCGAGAGAGAGACACAGAACGCGTGCTGCGGTAGCGATATATTTTAAAATAGCACCGCGGTCGAAGGGGGGTTGCTCGCGACTCGAAACACTCACTGCCGCGCACTCTCTCGGACCTCAAGGCCTCTCGGGTGCGAACTTTCCGAGAGAAAGAAAGAGGGAGAAAGAACCGCGAAATATATATATGTATTTTGACCATCGAATTTTCGTGGCCAGGGTCCACGACCGTGATTTTCTAACAAGTATATTTTCCTCCACAGCTTTTGTTGTCCAACCTTTTCAAATACAACGAACGTCATTTCGAAACGTTTCGATCCTCCATGTACAGAGCTATTTAATAAAAGTTTAGAATTGAATGACGTTTGACCATTTTACTTACAATTCAATCGCCAATTGCACTGTCGATGCAATGAACAATATTCGAGTGATCAACGCCCTGGAAAAACGATTATTTTTTCAATTTTTTACAATTTTATATTCTTCGTTTTATTCCTATGGAAATCCCATTAGATTAATCAAATATGAGTCCCATGTTTGGAAATACAAATGAATTATTTTTATAGCGAGTCGTATTTTTATGGCACTTCCGCTCAACGATCGCTCAGAGACCCGAAGCAATGCTGATATCCTGAGAGATCGCGAATGGTCACTTTTTTTTTTTTTTTATGAATATTTCATCGAGTTTATGAAGTCGTAAATATACCAAATTGGTATTATAATTGAATTATTTTTTATGCAACAACCTTTTCACTTCGATATTTAACGAACTCGAAGAAGATCGAAAATCACGATTTCAATAGATCAGCAATTGCTCAATAAACTTCCGGTTTCGTGCGCGAGAGTCCAAAGCCTAAAGTCGAGAACCGTGTGTGTTGTGCTCGAAGCGGACTTTCGCTTTCGAAAAATAGTCCGCCATATTGATGATTTCATCTATGTACAACGAACAGAGAGAGAAAGAGAGAGAGGCATAAACTTTCTCCGTTGCTGATCATCAGAATCATCGTCATTATTGTCGATCCTGTCGCCTTGGTGTAGCGTCTAAGCTATTTTCATTCGATCAATCATCGGAGACTTCAACCAGCACGTTCAATTCCGACCGACTGACCTCGATCGTGGCTTGACAAGCGTATAAAACACATGAAAATACATTTTTGTTTTCTTGCACTATACAAAAGTAATGATTTTCATTCAATTATATGTTGCAAATGATTGCTCGTTGATTGAATCGCTCTTGTATCGAGTTAATTATCTCGAACAAAAAAAAAAAAAAGTTCAATCATCATTTTGTACGATAAATCTTCTATTTATTTCATTCGATATCGATCAAAATTACGATTCGAAAGAAACCTCTCAATTATTATTTTGACAAATTAATTATTATAAATCATTCTTTCCAAGGACAAATGTATATCATTTTTCAAGTGAAGCCAAATATTTTATTTAAGACGCAATACCAATTACTAAATACAGAATTATTTTTTGAACATTAAAATAATGTTTTACAATCTCTTGTTATAAGAAAAATGAGCAATTACTGACAATAATGAATGATTTTTATTTAATTTTTTGTCGAACAAAATTCATCCGATTTGTCAAATCCACAAAAATTATTCTTCTCCGTATGAAGAATCGACATGGAAATTACAAAAAGACACATTTCGAACGTTCATTCCTTAACAACGACAATGACATCATGTTCAGGCATCAAAAATGATTGCTGCAAGACAGAAAAAACGTACAACTCAATTATTTTCAAAAATTTCTATCAAATTGCAAAGTCACAGACGAGGATGACAGTTCAAAGAAAAATATAATTATCGATCGTTCAGAAATCTCGAAAAATCATAACTTTGCATAATTTATTTCATTATTAACATCCAGCCTAACGAAACCAAGATAACAAACATCACGAAAATCAGATAAAAATTTAATTCACAACGAGTTAAAGGTTACTACCGATCTTTTAGTTTTCCATAGTAAAAAAAAAGAGTCTGATTGACACCCGGGAAAGTAGCGTTGAATGGTTTTTTCGGTTCGACTTAGATCGAAGCTCTTATCAATGAAAAAAAGATTCTTTCATGTCATGGATCGGCTACGCAATCGCGTCTGCGTTTGGCGGATCGGAGGGGGAGGGGGGGGGGGGGGATAAAGTCGTACGATGTGTTTGTTGGCATGAAAGAACGTTTTCTATCGTACAAGCAGCGTCTTCTCTGTCACAGGGTTAACAACATTATTTTTTGCTCTCCTTTTTGGTCTCGACATGGAAGTCAGTAATCTCGTGTTGCTTGTCGAAAAAATTCATATCTCTGATCCATACGAGCGCACGCGTATAAAAACATGATATCGAAGTATTTACTGTGATGTAAAAAAGAAATGTTGATAATTAAAGGGGCGTAAGATACGTCATTTTATCGATGAATTCGTGTCTTCTTTACTCGACAAAAAGAGTCGACGCTAATATGTGTATTTATAAATCAAGATAATACTTTTTCAACGGTGTTGTTGTGCCTCGGACAATCCGGTCACGTTATTATATCAGCGCGTTCAATGAGCGATCGCGATATCCGTCTCTGTGTGTACAGATATATCGGCTTTCACAAATAAAAGGGCGTAATTGACATAGTTATCTATCGATGTATTATTTTTTACTTAGGAATATGAACGTGCACGAGTGTTTTATTGTACGAAGGAACGTGATCGAAAGTTTAATCTGTTCCGTTGGAAGTAAACAATATATATTCATTCTTAAGGCAATCCGCTTAATGCTCCTACGCAAGATATACTTCGAGGGGTATTTAAATGCTTTTCAAAATCGTCTACAGCAGCTTCGAATATAATATTCGACGTCGATCGATCCATAGAAATTTCGATCACTGTAATTATCAACACTCGTTTCAAATCAGACACTCGGTAACTATCGTTCTTTTTCTGTTTGCTCGTTAATTATATTCACGTTTAATGCGATATGCAAATCGGCTGTTTAGTCTTCACCGACATTTCGAAATTTTTTTTTCTCTCAGTCCTCACCTTTTTGTCTGCACGTATATTTGTACGTCCAACTATAATTACCACCGTGTCACTAAAAAATGTGTGCTCGCGAGGTACACAAGGTGTCCTAAAAGTCGTGCAGTCCGATTCGAGCATGTCTTCTGGATTTTGTTGCTGCTTCTGTGTCTCAACCTCTGTTCACGTTTATTTAGGTTTGGGTTCAATCGAAACAGCTACGATTATGATACAGGATTTTGATTTGTAACGATGATGATAAATCGGTCATATTTAAGGCAGAAGTTGGATGTTCCATTGGCCAAACGCCTCTACTTCGAGATTTTTTCTTTGGACGTTCTTACGATTCGATCAATGGCCAAGCAGAATTCGAAGCTTCCAAATTTCTGAAGAGAAAAAAAATCCCTTCGCTTTTTTTTTCTCGTTCATCTCGTTGATTCGATTTTGAGTAACTGCGACGGCAGTCGATTGTTTGTAGGTGCATAAATAAGAGTGGACCTGGAGAGATCGTTGCTCATTGGAATCCTGAGATTCGTTTCTGATATCAACGACACCCTGTACACTCGCTGTGGTCTTTTAATGTTGACCAACTATCGCAATTTAGCAGCGCACATGAGACGTGGAATCTTTTGGATTTGGATGGTGCTGGATGATTAGAAAACGTTATCAAATCGATGACGCTCGAGGGTTGACGACTTTCGTCGATTGTCCTCATCCTTATCAATCGACTGTATCGGGCGTTTACGCTATGAAGACTTGTTTCTCTCGATCGATTCTAAACAGCAATTGAAAATCAATAAAATATCAAATCGAATCGATCTCGTTCGAGAAATGCTCAAAGGCAACTTCAAATTTCCGTGGCAGTTTTGTCCTACTCCGAAAAAAATGGATTCGAAAGATTACAATTTCTTGAAAATCAGTCTCATTATGAAATTATTTTAAAATTTTCACAGAAGCTCGTTACTCGATGAGAATCGAGGAAAGTTTTGGAATTCAAAAGACTTCAAGAAGCCTGGAAAGAGCAGTGTACGTATAAAAATATTTGTATCTCAGTGTGCGCGTCGAAAGGACATATATGTGAAGGAAGGAATCTGGAAATAATTCTTAGGCAAGGTCCTGCACGAGTGGAGGTAAAGTCTGACCACACACTTCCATATCTACTATTGTAACTGGAGTGTAATAGCAGAAGACCTTCTGCGGTTTCCTTCTACCCTCCGACATTCATTGGTGAGTTAAAGCGTCTTTCGTATAGCTGTATATAATTGTATAAAAGTTTTGAAGTCAATAATGTGCATGAAGCTCGAAGGTATATGTATGTATAGGGAATAGGTTTATGTAGATCTTAATTGTAAAGTAGCCACAGAGGTCGTAAGTCTGGGGTCACATCGTTCAATAAAAAGAACTACGCCATCAGCCTCTCTCGTTTCTCTCCCCCTTCTTTGCAGCCTCTCGGAAAACAAGGCCCATTTGTAAGCCTCTTGATGGCTCCGCGAGAGAGCCGGACATTCTCATCGGGCCTCTACTCTTCAAGCACTTCGAAGGCATTGAACGAAAAAAAAAAAAAGAAATAATTTTTAACGAGCATGCGAAAGATAACTTTGCTGACTCAGTCTCATTAGAATATTCATTGAGAATCGCAGCTCGATGCGTTTCGAAAGACCTTTCGTATTATTATTTTCATAATAATACTACTACTTTATCCTGCTTTTTTTTTTTCTCTCGATGTATTTAACAGCCTATTAATGAACGTGAACTTTAATCCGATGACTGATCATTTCGCCGTTTTTTTTCTCTCTCTCTTCAATCACACTCTCTTTTTAGTTCGAAAATTTTTCCAAGCTTTTCTCTTATCAATGAAGATTCTTCGGTTTTTTGTCATTTTGCCCGATTTTTTTGAACCTTCTTCGAGAGCTGTTTCTACGGCTTTGTCCAATGTCATTTATTCTTGAGATTCAAATAATGTATTAAGCCAAGGATATTCTTTGTTCGGGAGAACTCTGTACGAAAATACGTTAAATGTGACGTTCACAAGTTTCCTCTCTCTCTCTTTTTTCCTTTTTCTCTCGCTCCCCATTTTTTCTTTGAGCTCGCCATGCACATACTGCTCTCAACTCATTTGTTTTCATATTTTCCAATGACTCACGAGTGACTCTGTCTTTTGGACTCCTTGCCAGTGAGTGCACGAGACAAGTGCCTCGCCACAAAATACTCGTAGGCCGTGTGTCGACACGAAGGTGCACTCACAATGGAAGCAAAAAAAAAATCAACCGTTCGTAAAAACGTCTTTCGATGCAGCCATAACTTTCCCTGTCGACTCATTCCTCATCTTTTCTTTCTCTTTCTCTTCAAATAAAATAAGTGTGCTGACGACTAACCGTTTTTCTTTCAAACTGACCCACGTCAACGCGAGCAGATTTCATTCAATAGATTTGAAGAGAATCAAAATTATTGAGATTTTTATAAAACTGGAAAATGTGTTTCTCATTTTTTAGTATAACTTTGAATTCTTGGCAAGTGGTTTAACGATTTTTTTTTCAGGACTTGAATCCCTGCAACTTTCGTTTCCCATATCAATCTAGTTGTTTACTACATTGCTGCTTTTTTTATTCAGACGATAAAAAAAAAATCAATACAAAGATCAAAACGAACGGGAATATCGCGAGAAAATGATGACAGTTGATGAAATTAGTGGGCTCTGTCAATGGATCATGGTGAAGAATCAAAAAAGTTTGAAAAAAAAAGAAAAAATAATGAAATTCTCGTCGAATGCAAAGCGTTTCAACGACGCTTGCGAAATTAAGCAGTGAATTCCGAAATTCTGTAAGAAGCTTGTTCCCCAGCGAAACACGTTAAATGTCAAACAGGTAAAAAAAAAAATAACGTAATACGAAGCATATGATTAGCATAAATGTATATAATTCGTGAGGCTCGACGATTAAACACAGAAATAAATGATGTACATTAAAGATACATATTCATAAGCACATCTGTATGTTCGTACATATATATATCGCGAGGTTCAAAAATATTTGAAGTTGAAGTTTCAAACGTTGGTGAAGACTACGAGGTCATGGTCACTGCTAGATCGACGAACTTTAGCTCGTGTGTTCTTCATCGAATTTACTGCTGCGTTCTCGCAATACAAATCGCTTCACACATACTTATGACACACAATACATATTTATATATATTTATAAATAAACTAACGTGTGCTCGGACATTTTGAGTGTGTGTGTGTGTGTGTGTGTGTGTGTGTGTGTGTTACTATTTTCTTCTCTTTCCTGGCAATATGAGGAGAGAGACAAGGCCGACGACCTCAGGATCCACATTCTCACCTCGTCGTCGTCGTCGTTGTCGTCGGGGGGGATATGTATATTAGTGAGTGTGCCCAGAGCCAAAACCGCGGAAACTTGGCTCGTTCACTTCGCCGAAAATGCTTCAAGCTCTCGAAACAACCTCTGTCTCATTCACGAGGGACTAAAATTAGCGAGGGTGGCGTACGCGGTGAGGTTGAGGACATTTCGAGATTTTGGCAACTGTCATTGAACGTGGAAAATTATTATTAAGTATATTCCTAATATCTAAGTCATGGAAGAGATTTATTTGTTGTCGATGAACGTTTGCTGGCATGCAGTGGAATCAGTTTTTTGGTTATTCGTTAAAAAAATTCTTTCCGAAGAAGAATTTCTTCCACGTAAGTTTGGAAATTTCTTTTTTGTTCGAAATGGGAGATTCGATGCGAACTCTTGAAACAACTGCTGCATCTGGACTGGACAATTCGTAGGTTTTCACGACGTCGTTGAGAGTCTGTGGCAAAAGTTCTGTAACCGGCACTAGAAATCGAATCGTTTCCGCGTATTTTTATTTTAGAAAAACTCGAGTTGAGAAACTGTGAGTAGGACCCTTTCTATTTGGTCTCATGAGAGGAGGTAAGAGAAAGAGAAAGAAAAAGAGACGAATGAACAAATATATATAGAAGGCCGTTAACCCGTTGAATTTCGATCCTTCTTAGCCTTCTCCCATATACTCACAGCGAACGACGATTTGGGAACAAAAGGGCAGTCGTAGCTTCCAATTCGAAGGGAATATCGAGAGAACTTGAGTCTTTTCGTTCGCAGAAGTCAATCAACATAAATTTATGTGGATTTATGGCGTTCTCATAATTCCTCGTTGCTTCCTCGCGTATCGTTTCACCCCAAGCAGCTAACGCACGCAATGCCCCTTAAAAGTTATTCTCTATTTCCTCGTAGTCGCGATTCCACGAGGCTTTGCTTCCCAAGCGGTTACTCGGTTATTCGGTTAATGTTCGTGCGACTACGACGAATGAGGGACAAAAAAAAATAGCTGCAATGCTGCGTAAATAATAATGGCGATTGAGAAATAAAGAAAAAAAAAAATTGTCGAGAGCTCTGAAATCGAAGGTGAAGCTGAATAGAAACCGGAAGTCGTGCAATACACTCTCGATCGTTTGTTTCTGTAACTCATGGCCCTCGCGGATCTCGGCGCGACGTAATTTTCTTTTACGATTTTTATTTTTTCTTGTTTTCGATAATTCATTCAATGCTCGTGGATTAATTTACGTGAATTTATTAAGTCCGATGCAATTATTTCACGGCTGAGAAGTTCACTATGCACGTCTCAACGTAATTGCAAGCAAAGCGAGCGTGCGGCTCTACATTAGGCACGTAATAAGCGAGAAATTCAATTCATCGCGTTGTTTTCTCGTTCTTAAGGGGGGAAGCTGGTCTAGAATTTTGAAGAAACCGAAATTTTTTTTTTTGTCTTAAAAGGTACTTTAGGGTCTTAAAAATAACATACTAAAGGATGGATGTCGGCAAAAATGTCTAAATGCCCAAACTTTCCATTCTGCGACAGCGCCTCTCAGGTATGCCCCGAGCGCCCTTTATGATCCTGGCGCACGCATTACAGCGTGCGCCGGGATCATAAAGATTCCCTTTCCGGGGGGATAAAGATCATTTTCCGAAAGGAAAAAGAAGCCGAAGAGATTGATACAGAAGGGCAATTGTACGGCGCAGGCATCGCAGATTAAAAGTATATACGCATTTAATATGATTTTATAGTACGTAAAACTTTAAACGCGTTTTTCTCGAAATGACTTTTTTTGAACTGGCCGAAGACATAACTCGAGCAAATCTTCACCGATCTATACGAAATTTTGACAGTACATTCGAAATACCTTTCTCCGGAGACGTACGTAGGATTTTTTTTTTATATTGCATAGTTTTTTTTTTAGTCAACAATTTTGTCGTTTTTTTATAGTGAAATTTTTAATGTTTTGTTCAAACGTGCACCATTTCGCGAAAAAACAAAATATCGAAAAAATGCTACGTACGTCTCTTGCTGTTGTTATATAGAAACTAAAAATTTTCGGGATTTTATTCCCGGACCAAAATTAAGGAGGTTACATCTTCGGCCATGGACCCGTCTAAAAATCGAGGCGCCTCCGAAGAAATGCCGGACACCGCCATTTTGAATTTAATTGACACGAAAAAATTTGTATTTGTATATTAAAACCTAAATTGTAAAACCTCTTTCACAGATTTTCGATTGATCTTTTTGTTGAGTCATAAAAAATTCATACATTATGCCCATTTTTTTACGCTCTAGACCAGCTTCCCCCCTTAAGCCATTCTGTGCAAATACCTTTGGGCTTGTGTGCGTCCAGATTTATGTATTCATCGGAGTATACGCCGCTGCCAACAATTGTTTATAACTATATTGCACAGCTCTTACAACCGTACGTTCACTTTTCGTCTTGCTTCAATTCGCCGACTATATGTTCATTCGGGAATGCTGAATACGCTTTGATCGAGTGATCATTGACACTTTATTAGGCCTCGGATAGAAGATCTTTGAATTTTTACAATCCTTTTACAGTGCTCAGCTCTTACAGCTCAGACGAAGAGGCTCCATGTCTAAATAACTTGTCCAAAATAACTTTATTCAAAAATAACATTTTGCAATAACAATTCTTGCAATAATAACTTTCACTGCTACATGCAGTGCGTGTTACTCTCCAAAAAAACCAAACCCCAAATGAGCAAACATTTTATAAATATTATAAATAAAAATTCTATAAATTAAAAATGATGGCAGTCGATCGATGAAAATGCCTTGAAGTGAAAATAAATTGGAAAAGCTATAAAAAAAAGAGGAGTCGAATGATGGGGATGCCTATGAAGTGAATATAGTGGAAAAACGTTTTTTTTTTTCATCATTTTTTGTTAAAAACATTTTTTTACGTGTAAATTTCAACCTCCCTCAACGAATTTTCATTAGAAGGCATGTTCTCTGGATGATATGCAGAATAAAAAAAAATGTTGTCATTTTTCGGAGAATTTAATCGTCTGAATAATTAACGGAAATAATTATTACAAAGAAAAGTTAGTTCATCAAAGTTATTATTGCAGAAGTTATTTTTGAATAAAGTTATTTTGTACAAGTTGTTTAGATTTGATTATTTAGACTTTTTAATGAATTTTTTGTGATTCAGAAAAATTAATTAAAAAATCGATTAATTCTTTGGATGAATTTGACTGGGACACTGATTTTGATATAAAACGTTTTAATAAAGGAATTTTTATAGATTTAATAGAATTAACGATACAAAAATTGATTCAAAGATTGTAATTTGATGTTTGAAAATTTTTTACTCAATTTCCAATGTTTTTCAAACGAGGAATGACGAGAAAAAAAAAAAAGCAACGTGTTTAGTAGCCGTTGAACGAAGACATTATCATCGTGAGATGGGTGAGCTAACCGAGGACAAGGAACACGTACACGTGAAGAGGAAAAGTCCTCAGTAGTCATGCGCAAGTTCCTTCAATGACTAGAGCAAACATTTCGTCGTCGACGAAGCGTGAGAGCGTGTGTTATATATATATATATATATAAATAAATGTATGTACAAGCATTAATGAATCATAAAGTCGATTCATAAATGAACGTCGTTTTTTTTTATTCTCAGAATATTGAGTCTTTCGAATGAATGATTTAGCTCCGTATTTTCTCTGAACGCCTAAAATAAACGCGTTGAAGTTGTCATTCTTGTGATATAAATATCAATAAAGAACGATGCAGATTCTTATTTTCTTCAGCGAATTAGAAATTTGTACATTAGTTATATTCGTCTCACGATTGGAAGGCATTTCGCTATTCTCGTTATGGAAATTCATTTGAAACTGGATAAATAATGAGTCATTTTTTTTCGCAATCGTCGTAATAGTCAAATAATTTTCCATTCATAGTGAGATCCATAAATAGATAGAATAGTTTAAAAGCTCGTGAGATTAGTCCGGAACGTTGATAAATCGATGATTTTTCATGGGCAGATTTGACTGTTTCCAACAATCTCGCTGTCTGATTGATTTTTAATGACACTCGTGGAAACTTTTTTTATTTTTATTTTTGGATTCGTATAAATTTCCATTGGCAGCCCATTCGTTATTTTTTTCTCGCTACAAAAATAATCAATTTCGTTTTCACCTTCGATGCTCAAGAATCGAGAAAACGTGAATGATTGAAAAAGTCGTTAAAGAAGAGATTAAGAAATGACACTGTGCGTGGTCACGGAATGTTAAAAAAAAAAAATTCTTCGAAATGAAAAGTTGACGAAAAACATAATATTCATACCAGAAGTGACGCCGCGTGAATAAGAGATCAGCAGTATTCAATTATCCGACTAAAAACCTGTGAAAATTGAGAAAAACGAATGAAAATCAAATCGAATTATCAACAGATATTTTTGCATCGAGAAAATTCGCTAATATTAAAGTTAAATAGTGACTCTGGTCGGTGGGAAAGAAACCGTGAAAAATATTTTTATTAATAATCATGACTCAAGCTTTTTTTCATAATATTTTTTTACACAACTGACCACGCTCGATAAAATTGTATACATGCTGTGTAAAGTGTCGAAAAAAAAAGAAGCAACAAAGCTTGCAAAGATGAATATTCCCTCGCACCTCGGGGCATGTGAGCAAACACGAAAAGTAAACGACATCGTGGATGAATCGTCACGGGAATGTTGGAAAAAAATGTTATAGCTTGGCGACGATATTGCGTCAGGGAGAAGCGAGTAAGCGATATGCTAAATTTCTGTTTATTTTTTCGTTACTATACACTCTCAAGAAAAATCATTTGACTGGATTTTTGTTAAAGAAATGATTTTCGATGTATTTTTATTTTTATTTTTTCATGCATTTTCCTTTGAATTTCTTAATAATCGTAAAAATCTGTTATACGCTATGAGAAATTATGAAGAATAATTGACGAATGATCGATCGAATGGAATGAAATGATGCGAAAATGAATTTTGACCAAGTCTGGCAACGTTTACGAAACTCATGAAATTTCGAAAATCGGATTTTTGTAGGATTCGTAAAACATTAATAGACGTGAGAATCGGTTGTTTACTTTTTTTTTTTTTTTTTTTTTTTGTAAAAATGTATCATTCGAGTGAGGAATAACCGGCTCTAACGCATCGGTAGATGGAAAGAGAACCGGCTACGACGTCAAAGGGACGCGAGAGGCGAAGAGGGACTTTGATCCTTTTATTTTTTTCTTACTTTTCTTCCTTTTTTTTTCCCCCATCCTCTTCCTCTTCTTTCGGTTTGACTTGGGGAAAAATAGATAAAAATGTGCAAATAAACGGGGCTCTCGGCGAGCTCAGGGACAACCGGTTGCCATCTTGCTTTCTTATATAAGTCCCCCGAGAGACAGCCTGGACCCCTCTCGAGCGGAGATGCTGTTGCCCTGCGTGGTCCATAGCTCCTCTTCTCTCTTTTTTTCTCTCTCTCTCCCTCTCTCTTTCTTACTCTGTCTTCGTCCCTCTTTTTTTCTCTCTTTCTCTCTTTCTACTTCTTTCTATACATTTGACTGTGCACCAGCCCCGCAGCATTGGCAGTAACCGTCGTGTTATGTTCGTCGATCCTCTCCCCTTTTCCCTTTCGCCATTATACACGCGAGATCCTGCGATATATCTCTCTCACTTTCTCCCCAGACTTTCTCTCCTTCTCTCGTGATTTCTCTCTCTCTCCCTCCCATCCCCCCTCTCCCTGCTTGTCCACGGAATCGCCATTTTTTTCTCCTCCCAGCTCTCTGTACCTCGAACTCCGGGTCTTTCGCTCAATTTTTTAAGTCTCTCTTCAACATTTTTATCGTGGATCGATCTATCGACTAGAAATCTTAACACCAATGCTAATCTCTCCTCGCTGAAAAGGTCGAACCGTCATCGAGCCGTTTAAAACCATTTTCTTATTCTTTCACTCGTAAAATCAAATCCACAAAAAAAAAAAAGGAAAATCTTTCAATATAAAAATTTTAAGAAAAATGTATTTGCTGAGAAAAAGATTGTTAGAAAATAAATGAAATCTTGTTTTCCTCGACTCGTAGAAACTCGAGAGAGCAGAATTTGTTGCGAACATTTCTTATCGGTATTTTTATCGAAGGATCAACGATCGGATCTCCCGGGACCTTCGTTGCTGAGATAAACGTCTATGTAACACACACAAACACACACACACACACACACACACGCATACGCACACGAATGAACCATAATTTATATAAATAGCTAAAGTGTTAAAAAAAGGATCTTCTGTACATCGTTAAGCGGGAAAAGTGGTACGCAGAGGGCAGAGAGTTGCAATAAACGTGAGAAGCAATGAGACCGGAACGGTCAGGGCCGACGAGCCAAAGTCTCCGTGTTTTGACCAAGGACTTGTTGTCGGACAATGTACGTACATGTCCACTTAATCAGTAGATATGGTACGTCGGGACATTCACTCGCCGATGTTCTCAGTCGTGCAACAACAATGATTTATTTGATTGAAAAAAAAAAATCGTAATCAATCCCGAGTTTTTGTTTCGTTTTTTTTTTTTTTCACATTTCAAATTTGTAATCGGATCAATGAGTTTTTTTTTCAATTCATGTTTTTCATATTGCATCGTTCGATTCGAAAAGAATGGTTTAACTTAATTTTTATTGCCAAAATGGAATCGATTAGGTTGAAACAGAAAAGAAGACGTCAATGAACGTCCGACGAAAGAGTAGAATTTAATATTTCATTGGACTTTTATCAACCCGAATAAATATTGTTTCGTTGCGATGATAACAAAAAAACAAAAAAAAAAAAACTGCCGATATAATTGATCGCTCAATGAAAAGAACGAATGGGACGAGTAAATCGGACGAGATTCCATGACGAAACGCGACGACGCCCAAGAACTAATGAAAACAAAAATAAAATTGGAACAGTTTAATAATCAACGTACGTCCAAATGAATGACCTTGAGGTTAATCGACGAATCATGAGACGATTCATGAGTCTGATTACGATTGTTATTACTCTACGAATTTCTTAAGGTTCGTATAGTTTGTGGCGAGAGAACCTTTTTTCTGTTGAAATAAAATGTCGAATGTCAAACGTCACGAGAGATAATTCAAAGTTAAACGAAACCTTCTTACTGACGCAATAATTGGTCATCGATAGCATGATTTGAAAGGAACGATTCGAGACTTTTGAATGGATTTCGAATTTATTTTTATAATCATCACAAAAAACATAAGAAAAATCCTTGTAAAACGATCGGAGGAGTGACGAAAACGAAACATCGAATGATTTACGAACAGAACGTTCGATGAAATAAATAAATTTTGATAAACGTAGCTTATTACCAAAGTGGGGGGGGGGGGGGGGGGAGCGTGTAGAAAATAATGAAGGATATCACCTCGATGAGTATTTCTTCGGTACGTCATAAGAGACAATTAAGTATTGTAATCGAATCGCGTCACCGAGACAATATTTATACGTGCCGATAAGACCGCAATTCGATAAAATAAAATGTCAAAGCAAAACGGAGTCGAGCTCGTTTTCGCAATTACGACAAAAGAAATAAAAGCTTTTTCATCACATGATAATCATAATGCAGGCTTTTTTTTTTGTCTGCACAAGAGCGAAAATGAAATCTTTTACGTTTTGTATTTATCGTAAATCGATGCGAACAATAAAATTTGCAATAAATTTTGATCCGATAATAATCATACTCGTATTAATGTGTATCTTACATCTTGTAATAAGCACGTTATCGAATGTAATTTTCGCAGAAAAATCATCGAGAGAGAGAGAGAGAAAAATCGATTATTACTTGCTGGTTGCATCATTAAAATCATCCGATCGAAGTGTTGTACGTTGGAGATTGAACAATGGGATGAAATGTCAGATGCTACAGCGCCGATGACGTTTAAGGGGGGAAGCTGGTCTAGAGCGTAAAAAAATGGGCATAATTTATGAATTTTTTATGACTCAACAAAAAGATCAATCGAAAATCTGTGAAAGAGGTTTTATAATTTAGGTTTTAATATACAAATACAAATTTTTTCGTGTCAATTAAATTCAAAATGGCGGTGTCCGGCATTTCTTCGGAGGCGCCTCGATTTTTAGACGGGTCCATGGCCGAAGATGTAACCTCCTTAATTTTGGTCCGGGAATAAAATCCCGAAAATTTTTAGTTTCTATATAACAACAGCAAGAGACGTACGTAGCATTTTTTCGATATTTTGTTTTTTCGCGAAATGGTGCACGTTTGAACAAAACATTAAAATTTTCACTATAAAAAAACGACAAAATTGTTGACTAAAAAAAAAACTATGCAATATAAAAAAAAAATCCTACGTACGTCTCCGGAGAAAGGTATTTCGAATGTACTGTCAAAATTTCGTATAGATCGGTGAAGATTTGCTCGAGTTATGTCTTCGGCCAGTTCAAAAAAAGTCATTTCGAGAAAAACGCGTTTAAAGTTTTACGTACTATAAAATCATATTAAATGCGTATATACTTTTAATCTGCGATGCCTGCGCCGTACAATTGCCCTTCTGTATCAATCTCTTCGGCTTCTTTTTCCTTTCGGAAAATGATCTTTATCCCCCCGGAAAGGGAATCTTCATGATCCCGGCGCACGCTGTAATGCGTGCGCCAGGATCATAAAGGGCGCTCGGGGCATACCTGAGAGGCGCTGTCGCAGAATGGAAAGTTTGGGCATTTAGACATTTTTGCCGACATCCATCCTTTAGTATGTTATTTTTAAGACCCTAAAGTACCTTTTAAGACAAAAAAAAAAATTTCGGTTTCTTCAAAATTCTAGACCAGCTTCCCCCCTTAACACAGGATCGTGATGTTTTTTTTAATTACTAGAAAGGATTTAGCTGATAAAATCACAAAAAAAAAAAATCGATGGTAGATGGCAGTAAGGCTTGTAATAAAATTGATGAGAAAAATGATCAATTTGTATCTTGATTCATGAATAAAAGATTACCAAAAAGATGAAGAACGAAAGTGCATGAAAATAATGAATCGTTGAATTTCTAAATACTTGAAAAATGTTCCGTTTTTTCGCAATATTTGATGAAACGATGAATAATCCTTCGAAAAAATACAATTATTCCGAAAAAAAAAATCAGTAAATCAAAGTGGACTTTTTTTTTTTAATAATAATAAAATGACAGCTAATCATTCTGGTTGTGGATGAACTCGCAGGAAACCGTTGCAGAGTAACTCAGTGGTTAATGGGCAATAGCGACGTCGGCCTATCACTTCATTACGAGACTCATTCGGAGTTTGTGGCTCCGGGAGCGAGCGTAATCGCGGTATAGTGTCTTCGCTGACGACACCGCACGCTTTGGTCAACGACGAACAAGAGATACGACGCACTCCATATAACTTCGAGAGAAATAACTGTCGAACAAAATTCAAATTTTCAATCGGAATACTCTTTCGAACGAATATTCAATCACTCTCAAGTTTTTGTCACAAAAACTTACAGTTTCATGATATACCAAATACGAACGAATACAAGAAATTCGAAAAACCGCATATCGAAGTGAGATCCGCTGTCAAACTTGTGTACGGGATTCCTCGAGAACTATCGAACCGATTCCAGTGAAATTTGCACTGCGTATTTGGCGAAATATCATCTTGGATGCTACGTAGGATTTTTATGATTCGATAGAGAATTAATGTTTTATTGACTTTTAGAATTCAACCTCATTGTTACGAAAATTTGATCAAATTTTTGTGTTCCACCCTTTAACTTGACGAATTCCTTTATTACCAATTGTATTTTCTCAACTTTTCGAAGGATGCTTGGCCCAAGAAAATTTTTTGAAAGAGAAAAGAGTCCCCAAACGACTTGCAACATTTTGGGATAGTTTTATATTCGTTTTTCTGCAGTTTTCAGCTAATAATAATTTTGATCAATGATGAGTTACTCCAAAACCGAATGATCAAAGGAATTTAATATTTCAATAAAATCATTGCTGGAGAATGGCGCGTAATTTTTTCATCGTTGTTAAATACCAAAGTGATTTTCTTCTCATTGAAAATATCTGTGTTCAAACTCACGTACGATGATATCGTAAGCACATTTCGATACGTCATTTTAAGTTTCTTTTTCTCTTTGTTTTTGTTTTTGATTTTTTTTTTTTTTTTTTCTTTCTCGACGGCTTTCCGCTCTTTTCGCAGAGATATTAGTACTCACCTCGACGAATCATTCCACTCGCTCCTCGAGCGTGTACACCAACGTCGTTACGATCATAAGCTGTGCGTCCTTGTGACGTCAGCACTCAAAGATTTGTTTGGACGCGAGCAAAGAACCGAATAGTTAATGGATTAGAAACGAATGATACAAAGCTTGTGGATTCGTTCCAAGGCGCCTCCGCGCGTTAACTTCCTGCTCAACGTTCCAGGAACTCGAACAACAAATCATTGAATATAATGATTTTCTTTTTTTTTTCAGCCAAGTTGTCCGTTCGAGTTTATCAAATTTATGACAAGAAAAACGAGAAAGAATATTCTTCCAGAGAGGCACAACAGGATTTTTTAAATTTTTTCGGTTACGAGGAAGAAGGCAAAATGAAATTCTATATTTTTCCAAAAAAAAATAATCCTTTTTCCATTCGAAATCGAAGTATTTTTAAAATAATTTAAATTTCATCTCAACGCGAAGCTCAGAATTTATTGATTTTGTTTTATTTTTTTTCGAAAAAATTGAGTCAGAAAATGACTTTGAATCGATGTTTCATTGGAATAGATCGACGTCGATTTTTCACCAGCGAATAATTCCTTTTTCATAAATTTATATTTGCATCGAAATAAATGTTTATCGATAGAAGAGTTATTTGAAAAGTTTTGTTATCGTTAAAGCGAAAAATAATGATCGTCGAAGCAGGAAGATTTGTCTATCGACGTGACTTCGAACGTTACGTGCAAACGTTTAGCTCAGTCACGTGTCACTGGTGCGCAGATAGATTTCCAAAAGAGTAAAAAGACGCCCCCACCGTAGCCCTCTCGGTAGTAGAAAATCTGCGTGACGCCTACCGAAGAATTTATAGACAAGAGGTCCACGATCGTGAGTACGTGAAGTGCATCGAGAAAAGACTCGATTCCTTGGAAAATGGTGTGGCATTGACCTCTGGGCCAACGATTGTCAGGTTTTTCATCAAACGAATTAATATATAGAATAAAAATAAAAATGGATCAATGCAACTTTCGAGCAGAATTTTTTTCATTTCCTCTCGAGAATCGCTAAAATGCAAAAATATTAAAAACACAATTTTTTTTTATTCATTCTTCAAGAAGCACGATAACCTGAAACCTTGATTTGAATTTAAACGATTCAAACGATGTTGAATCGTTAAAATTTAATTAAATAAAAAAGCATGTTTTTTTTCAAAGAGGAATATTGGGGAAAGGTAGCGAAATAACGAACGCAACGAAAATAGTTATTTTGTAATAATAAAATGTATTAAATAGGTAGTGTATCGTTGGCAATACTTATGAAACTAAAATGTTTTCGTGGTACACGAGACTTTTTTTTTGTGGTGTGTGCGTTTTCGCCGATTATTTTTAATCCGCTGTTATTAAATTATTCGTTTCGTATTTCATTTTCGAAAAACTTACATTTTCACCACTCCCGGCTTTGTTTTTTTTTTTCGCTCTCTCTCTAATAACAAAAAAATCAAGGCATTTTTTTTTATCACTTTTGTGGTCCCATAGTGGATTTTAAAGGGGAATTTTTTCAATGAATCGCTGTTGCAAAAAAGCTCCGAAAAAAAAAAAAAAAAACAAAAAGAAACCAATCACAAAAATCAAATTACAAGTCGAATCGAGAAGAAACAAGAATAATATTCTGTCTTAGTTATTTTTATTTGTATTTTTTTCACAAAATTCATACGATAACTCAAGAATTTTCGCTCAATTTTTATTCTTTTTTTCGGAGAATTTTTTCAACATGATTTTCGAACGATGTCAGCCTATCAATTGGCTCCCATGCGTGTGCCCAAGCAACACAGTACGTATGTGAATGAAAATTGGATATTCGAATCGATATACAGATTTTATCATTTCAATATTTCTTTCCTGTATGCTTTTTTTATTTTTTATTTTTTTTTTATTTTTTTTTATTACGAAAAAGTAGGTAGATGTACGAAAAAAAAACGAGGATTCTTTTGTGTAAATCGTTTTTTGTTGTTACTTTGTTTGTTTGTTTGTTTGTTTGTTTTTTTTTTTTTCTATTCGATCGTACCAACAAAAATTGGAGATCGGGGTTCCCGGGATTCTCTCACGCTGTAATGCACGATCGACATCTATATCACAAGGGAAAATTAAGTATACGCGTTCTCGTATTTTTTTTTTTTGTCTGCATAATATTAATATTATTAATAATAATGATAATAATAATAATAATAATAATAACATAATATAATAATATAATAATAATATTAATAATATCCGATGAGAAAAAAAGGTTCGAGGAGAATGTTTGTCGAGCATTGAAGTAAATAAACGATTATTTTTTTCTTCCTTTTTTTTTTTTACGGTATATAACGTTGGTTAAGTGTAAAAAAAAAAAAAAGCAAACGGAAAAAAAGAAAACAAAAAAAAGCTTTCTCGGTTTCGAACCGGAAGTACACGTGTTTTTTTTTTTTTTTTTTCCCCATACTTCACGGTATTCGGTTTATCACAGTGAAAACGAAATGAATGAGAAACAAATGAAAAAGTAGAGCGAACGAAAATTCATCCGAAGGATAAATCGAGAGTAAAACGATAATAGATAAGAGAGGAAAAAAAAAAAAAAAGAGAAAAGTAATGAACAACGAAATGAAACAATCGTGATTTGATAAATTACCAAACAAAAATAGCGATCGACTGACTGAACTGAAGAAATTGAAGAGTTGGAGTGAGAAACGAAGAGACAAAAGATGAAAAAAAAAAAAAAAAAGAGAGAGAGAGTAATATAAAAGTACATTTCGGAGCAGGATACGTGCTGGTTATAATATTAATGATAATTATATCCATTCTGAGAGCCAAGAGATCGACCTTGCACATTCGTACAAACGCATTATATTTTTTTTTTCCTTCTATCTGTATTTTTTTAAATCGTGTTCACTTGTGTATAAGTGTATGTATGTGTGTGTGTGTGTGAGCGAATGTAAATAACTGTGAAAGAGAACGCAGTATAAAATATTGTATAAATATATAAATACGATTGAAAAAATAAATATATTAAATTAAGAAAAAAAAAAAAAAGAGACGTACACTTAAAGTATATTATTTAATTAATAATATATATACGATCAAGTCTATAACGAGGTCGGTGTTTTCATCGGGAGGGAAAAGAGGGGAGGGGGCGGGGGGGGGAATCAAAATTTCCCAAAATCCGGACTATTTTTATGTTTCTCGAGAAGCAAACGAACAAAATAAAATTGACTGATCAATATTTTTCGATCGAAAAATATTCGCTTCTCGATTTCGTGAAATGTGAAAGAAAAAAAAAAAAAAAAGCAACAAAATAACTCGGAAAAAACTTCTGAATTTGCCTTGAAAAGAAAACAAAAAAAAAAAACACACGGTAGAACGACCAAATCGCACGATTGATTCACAATCGTATCGAAAAATCGGAAACAATTGACTTCGCATTCGCAAAAATCATTAACAATTCATTAAGAATTAAAAAAAAAGCATCGCAAAACATCGGAAAACAAAAAAATAATCTTTTTCGAGTGCACCATTACTTTTTCTCGTGAAATTAATGATTTTGTGTCTTTTATCTTGACAGAATGCTCCTCTATTTCCCGATTGCAGTGAAAAAAAAAAAATTTTTTTTTTTCATCATCATATCGTCATACCGCCCATACATTTTTCACCTCGTGTTCGCTCTTGGTGCAACTTTCATCATTTTTTTCCAACAATTTTGCTCGTTAAGAAGTTTGACAGCGGGGCATGAGGGGGGGGGGGGGGGGGGGGGGAGGGGCTGCGAACAAATATTCGACTCAACAATCACCATCGTCGTTATTTTTTCATCGTTTTCCTCATTGCCACGATTCTGCAAATTCTCGGTGTTTGTTTAATTTCTTGTGTTTTTTTTTCGTTTTTTTTTCGTTTTTTTTTTTTTTTTACACTAAATTATAAATCCTATAGTCGCACGTGTCTTTAAATATATTTGTAAATATATATATATATATATATATATATATATTATATAAATATATAGATTACTACGAAGGCACTCGGTGAACGTGTCGCTGGAGCAAATAAATCACGCACGCACATAGGAAAATAGCGTGTCATTTAGTTTCATATTTCTTCCTCATCTTTAAGCGTACATCGCAATTTAAATACGAGACACTAGGTTCGTGTGTGTGTGTGTGGATGTGTGTTTTTTCGTGTTTGTGTGTGCGTGTGACTCGTTTGAATATTGACATCGAATATTTCTTGTATTATTATTATTATTATTTTTTTTTTTTTTTTTCGTTAGAAAAAACTCGCCAGTGGCAAATTGAGGAAAGTAAACGCGATGTGAAATGAAAAATTCTGTAACACATATATATATATTAAAAAAAAAAAAAAAAAGAAAATAAACAACAAATAAAGAGAAATTAAATAATTTTTAAATAATTAGAAGACAACTTGATTCGTGGCAATAGCCTTCGTATGCATACACACACACACACACGCGCTCACGCACACGTATGTATAAAAAAAAAAAAAAAAAAACTTTTTTTTTTTTACATATGTATATGCAATTTTTGTTTAATTTATACCTGAATTTAACGGGAGGAAGCCTTTCTTTCTTGGTAATCAACGAGTACTGATTAAATTAAATTAAATTAAATTAATAATAATAATAATAATAATATGATGGTGGCTGTGGTGGGTGGTGAACGGTAGCAATGATAAATTAATAGATAATATTAATAAAGGTTTGTGAGAGAAAAAAAGGGCATAATTAATGAACAAGTTAAATAATGAAGAATTAAAAAAAAAAAAAAAAAACTCACATCATCGCATTCATCATTCTTGTTCACTATGGACCAAAAATAATTGTGTGAACAGACTGTTTGCTACTGCTGTTGTTGTTGTTGTTGTTGTAGTTTAACATTCTTTACTGTTTCTGTTTTTTTATTCTCGTAATCCCGTTAAATATATATCATTTTCGTAGATTTTTTGTTTGCTTGTTTGTTTACCGGAGATCGAACGTCCGACGACATCATCGTCGTTACAACGTTTTATTCTTTTCTTCTACTAAATAATGTACACCTTTTGTCGTTTATCAAAATCAATATTAAAATATATATATATATATATATATATATATATATATATATATATATATATATATTTTAATATATATATGTTTAATATATATATATGTTTTGTTTGCGAGTAAATAGTGGGTTTATACGTATATATATATTATTGTCGAATTGGTCACTTTTTCGTGTTGAAACCTAATATATATATATATATATATATATATATATATATATATTAAAAAAAAAAATATATGAGATGTGGTTCGCGAGACCACAATTCGGTGTCGGATCTTTTCTTTTTTATATATATATATAAATTCTGCATAAATGTACTCGCGTTTCGTGAAGTTCGTATGAATATATTTCATAAAGACGATGATGATGATAATAATAATAATAATAATAATAATAATAATAATAATAATAATAATAATAATAATAGAATAATTAATTATGACTATATAATAGATAATAATAATAAAATAATAATAATAATAATAATAATAATATAATTAATAGATAATAATATTAATAATTAATAATAATAATGAACTGAATCTACAATAACATTTGCTATGGAGTATATATAAATTAAATGAAAAGACGTTTTTCTTTATATCTTGTATAGCGTAAAATGTACAAAATGTATTCGATTTTTCGAGATAGAAAGAAAGCACGTCACGCTCGAGATGTAGGTTTTTCCTTCGATTCGAGGCAGAGGCCGTTTAATTCTCAGGGTTTCCGTAGATTGGTTTTTTTTTTTTTTTTTTTTTTTAATTTTCCTTGACGATTCCGAACCGGATGAAAGATTGTAAAATAATTAAATATTTCTTCGTTCGATATGATTTCATTCTTGTAAAATATTGTAAAAGTTTTGTATTGTTTTGTTTTGTTTGTTTTGTTTTTTTTTTTATATTTTTCGATCGACAGACTTCCGGTTTGGAAAATGAAGAAAATGAGAAATTTTAACGCTTTTTCATTATCGATTCCGCTGATTCTTCTGATCCGCCTCACCCTCGATCTTAATTATACAAATGTGTTTACATAAAGATTATAATATTCCTATTGCAATAGAGTTACATATCACATTTCTCATATGTTTGTTTTTCTATTTTTTTTTTTCCTCTTTCCAGATAAATAATTTCTCATTTATTTTTCGAACGGGATTGATAAACGTTTGAATTACGAAATTGGCAGATTTTCGAGACCAGATATTCAAGCTCTCGCTGCTTCTCCGTTATTCGGTTCGATGAAACGAGGGAAAAAAAACGAATTATAAAAGAATTCAAACATTCTCGTATCGTCGTAAAATCATTTTTAAGAACAATATATGAAAGAGGAGAATCTTATCGGAGGAGAAAAGAGAAAAAAAAAAGATAAATATTAGATGGCCAATAAATTTTTTAACTCACAGACAATTCGAGAGTGAATGATCTCGTTGTATTTCGTTTCTCTTGAAAAATCAAATCAAAGGCATGCGTTGTCTCGCAATAAAAAAGAATTTAAAAAAAAAATAATAATAATAATAATAATAATAAAACGAAAAACAAAATAAAGAAAAGAAATAACCGAAAGAATCACACACTTTTCACAGACTCTCGTTCTCACCCAAGCATTGGAAGACAATCGTAACTAATGAACTAAACTATTATAAATATTGTTTTTCATCGTAATAATTTTATAATCGTTCTATATTTAATTATTTGATTCATCGGATCAGCGAGACACGACCCGGAGCGTATATATTTAATCGATCAATCACGTTTTCGGCTCGATACGAAAGATTCATTTTATCATCAATATTATTCCGTTTTTATCGCCCGTAGCGAGACAAAACGTTAAGAAAATGAAAAAAAAAAAGAGAAAAAGAAAATAAAGAACGTATTTTTTCAAAATCGGATCAAATTTCTTTTGGAATATTGCAACCGTCTCACCTGCCTCGAGTCATATCGAGAGATTATCGTCGCGAGAGAGAGGGAGGGAGAGAAAGAGAGAGAGAGACGTCGATCGGGCGAAGGAAGAATTGACCGAAAAGAACGAAAGAAAAACAAACGCTTCGGTATGAAGAATGAATAAAACAAAAATTATACATCGAAACTTGCTCTCATTGATTTGCCCGCTTGACACCATTTTTCCATTCTAAACGAAGGGAAAAGTTGGCCCCGACGTCTCTCCGCGATATCACCTCCTCAGTCTCCGCTTATGACTTAACGAGCTTAAATTCTACGTTATAAAAGAGAATGAGGACGATAAATATAAAGAAATCATCGCGTCTTAGGACACGCTGCGACTGAAAACTGTCGAATGTTTGTCGGAGCTACGTATTGATACAAATATATATATAAATATATATTTATATATTTAAATATATATATAAAACTTTCATATCAATAATATATATGTATATAAATATAACACTCGTAATGATGATAATAATAAAATAATATTAATGATGGGATTGCGGCGAGAAAGATAATAATTAAAGATATGGTAAGTGAGTCATCGATCCCGAAGTGAAGAAACGCTCGATAAAAAGAAAAGAGAAACACACGGACAAATTGACGAACAAACTCGTATGAAAGAAATAAAGATTGGCATCAACGCGCGAAGGTCGAGGAGAAGAGAAGAACGAAAAGAAAGAAAGAAAGAAAGAAAGAAAGAAAAAAAAACGACGGGCTTAATGTGTAAAAAAGAATCTTCGCTAGCATTCGTGACGTCACTTCTCCGTTCGTTGTTTCTCTTTCTTAATCTTTTCTCTTCTCCGAAACTCCGGTCGACGTTAAATCGTCAAACACGCATAGTGTAAAAGAGAAGAAAAGAGGAAGAAAAAAAAAAGAGAGAAAAACCAACTGACACAGCTGGAACGATCGTCAAGACGGTTGTGGTCAATGGTGTTGGGAATATCGGGCGAGCGTAAATCTAACGTTAGTGTTTAGTTATTTAGATCTTGAGATTGTCAAAGTCACCGATGGTGGAGCTGATTCTGTTGAAAACTGGAAGTCTTGATTCGGCGTTTGGTGACATTGGGGAGGGTGTCCTTGGTGCGAGATCATCGACGATTGGGCTGGTGGGACTGGGCGTGTGCCTCGTCGCAAGGAGTCCAAAATCTTGTCCAAAACTGAAGGGTGTTGTTGGTGGATTGTTGGTGGAATCGTCGCTGAAGAAACTGGCCATTGAGTTGGTCGGCGATTGGCTGAGGCTGGAGGACGGTGAGACGGAATCACCGGTGCTACCGAGAGAGAATGTCGGGCTGAGATTTAGGGGTTTTGGTCTTGCGGCACCGATGACAGAGCTGGCGTTGTGAGCGAGTTGGGAGTGGATCTGTTGCTGGTGGTGATGATGGTGATGACTGTTTTGTTGCTGCTGCTGCTGTTGTTGTTGCTGTTGTTGCTGCTGCTGCTGCTGCTGCTGCTGATGGGAAGTCATGCTGAGAGAATTAGTTCTGAGCAATGCTGGACTTGTGTTGTACGAGTTTTGATTGTTGCTCGATGTTTGTATGCCGAGGCTCAAGGAGGTTGTTCTCATGAGTGGTACAGCCGGTGAGTTGTTGGAAGCAGCGGCAGCGGCAGCTGCCGCAGCAGCAGCCGCGATAGCCTGAGGCGCTCCTCCAGTAATTTGTTCAAGTAGGCTTATGTTGAGATTAAAACTAGCAGCGGAGTTGTTAAGCAATGGACTGAGGCCCATGATGTTTGGCTGGGTCGATCCCAACTGGGCGCTTACTTTTTGATTGTGTATTCTTGCCTCTTCGAAATTATGAATAAAGTGACAACGTGGTCCGTAAGGACAAAAGCCAATCGTATGAAATGTTCGGCAAAGCTCGGTTTTGTATTTTGGATGACGTGCCAAATTACGAAGCTCGGTATAACCATGGGCGAACTGACATTTGTCACCGTATTTGCAAGCACCGCTCTCCTCGAATGGACGACACAATTCGGTCTTGTAACGTGACGTTGGCTCGCTCACGCTTCGGTCTAGCTTCCTATGCTGCTCTATCAGTGTCACCAACGAGGTGTAACTTCGTCGCAACGGCGCGTGACCAACCGTGTGACTCGATGAGGATTCCTTCGGCTTCGATGACGCGGAATTCTGCAACAACCGGAAGACTGATCGTTAGTGATTGTAGATCGTAGCAAGTACAGGAGAATTTGTATAATTCGTTGGCGTAGAAAACAGGCGGCGAGCGTTAAGAATTAAAAGAGCTTTCTTGTTATCCTGCAATCGAGACGAGCTCAACGTCCAACGCTTACTTCCGGTCTTTAGTAAGTTCAAGTACCGTTGGACAGTGGCTCTTTATCAATTGTTACAATCCCTTGGCCGAATGGGCCATTGATTCGAAAATTCAACTGCTCGCAAACACGTAATAGATTTTTTCCAAAATTTTCGCCATTTTTTTTTTGGCACTTTTAAGCCGAACGAGCTTCGACAGTCTCCCCTTCAAAACTGAAACGAGTTTTTTTCCCTCCATTCACATTTCACGACGCGTGGGGTTGTTTGAATAAAATGGCGCTGCTGATCCAACCCCAATCGAAACGAGAACGAATTGATCCCAGAAAAATGGCGTCATTGAAATATGATTTTCTATACAAAATGGAACCCACGAAACCTGCATTCGTCGATCTTTCATTTTCAATTTACTTCCATAAAATTCACATTTCCTGTTAATTCCGACGATGAAAAATTTACCGTTACAGTAGCTAGAATAGAACTTCAAAAAAAGTATTCTCCAACTTTTTTGGATATTGACGTTTCGTACGACTGTTGCCATCGAGCACAATTGATAAATTAAATTTAGTCATTAAAGCCACGAGGAGTGTGATCTCTTACACGCGACACTTGTGCAAATCCGAGATGAACCTGACGTAAATTTTTTTTCCCGACACCTCAATATTATCGTGTTGTTTTAAAAAAATTCACGTGTCGTTGGGCCTTGAATATTAATGAGCCTTGAGCAGCGATGTTGATGGATTCTTACGTGTGCAAAGTTGGCATAAGAAGCTAAGAGACGTTCGAACAATTTGATAAATTGTTCAGGTGATCGCAGCGCATGAGAAACGTGTGAAAAACATTTTCGGATGAATCGACCCCAAACGTTGTAAACTACGGAAAGAAAATACTTCGCTAAGATCCAAGATACGAGGAACAAACGTTTGTTTATTGGATCGAATGGCTCATTAACTATTTAGGCATCGAATATGACCAGAACCTTTGCTCGAAGGTTGCTCAGCAATCGTGGAAAACATTCTTACGATGTTTTTAAGGCCTCTGACCAAGAGGGACGAGGGTTCGAATAAGGAATAACACGAAATCGTTGATGAAGGAGTTTAAATAAAGATAAATTTGGATAAAGGCCGAATAACTAGTCGAATCCAATAGGGGATAGTTGGATCGAGGGTTTGATAGATCCATTAATAGCTTTTATCGATTATAGGTGAGCTCTAACAGCAGGGGGGAGGGGGGGGGCAGAGTTTTGTACCTGGTTCAACCGCATTTCGCGATGTACAAATGGTACAATGGTGAAAAAGGGATTTCCTAGTGCCAGGGGAAACTCGGAGAAGCGTTTTTAGGATGAGGGGAAAGGAAAGAGGCCTGGACGCAATCGAGGAAAAATCTTTTGGCGTGTAGGAGGCTCACGAAAACAATGGAGCAAGACGAAGAGAGAGAGAGAGGAGCCCGTTAAATCTCTCGGGCAAGCAGGTAGACTCAGGTAGAGAGTTCGCTTTTCGAGAAGGGCGAACACAGCCCTTCTCCCCCCCCCCCTCTTACCCTATCAAAAGATCAGTCCCTGGGGCTTGACGAAGCCCAAAACTGAACCATAAATCCATGCTTGGATTTTATGACCTTATTCGCTCGGGTTTTTGCCTTTTTTTGCCCTTCTTTTCTATCTTTTTCTAACTCTCTATAACACGAATCAATGGACTCTTATTTCGGGCGACTGAAATTCTGCTTAGAGCCGCCCCCCCCGGTTTCGATATTCACGATTTCCAATTCAAATAAATTCTCATTTCTTCGAAATACTTCCAATGATACTCCGCTTATAAAAACTTCTTTTTTTTTTTTTTTTCATTTTTACATTTTATGTCACAATAATAACAATCTCGAAATGTATTTATGACAGATTTTAGCGTAGTTTTTTATTGCTAATTTAATAAACAATTCAATTATATTTTTATCACGTTTTTATGATGAATTTTTGGCTAAAAAATCGCTGCGATCCAGACATCCAATTAAGAGCTTCGGCGTTTTTTCATAATCGCGCAATCAAAAGGCTCTCCAAGACTATGAAAAATTATCGATAGACAAAAAAAGCTGGACGAAGCGTCCGGCTTAAAAATGTTTAATGAGGGGAACACGATTGTGGAAAGAAAAACAACGATGATATCGACACACCGTTGAAACACGAAACATTCAGGGGTCGTTGACGAAGTTTCGAAAGGTGAAAAAATAAAAATAAAGGATGACGAAATTTCATTGAGATTCTACATATTTATTCGAAGATTTTTGTATGCTCGAGCACGCGATTCTCGATAGTTCAATGTCGTGCGACGTGAACATATTATATATATATATCTCTTGAGCGAGACACACCAGCACTCGGAGGCATTTGCATAGTCGATTTAATCACGAGAAGTCCATTTTTTTTCTTCTTTTTCCCAGATTATCCTTTTCTATTTAATTTATACGAGAGATATCGAGTTGATAATATACTCCCTCTCTTCCGTCACATTTGCAAGTCTCTTGACTTGGTATAAAAATGTAATAAAGTGTTTTGTCGTATATTCGCGTGGAAAATTCCTTCGAGAACTGAGAGAGTTCGAATAATACGAGAAAACAGGCTCGAACGACAGAGAAGTTTCTGCTATTTTCTGTCCTGATAATTGTTCAAATTTAAGGAGGTTGGCTACACACAACAATGTTGCCATGTTAAAAGCATAGAAAAATTCGAAATGATTAGAATTTAATGAAATTTGGTGAGCATATTATTTCGGATTAAATATGAATATAAAAATGTTTTTAAGATTTTTCTTCTACATAGTTTTCGAGTAATTTAACACTAGAGTTTACATCCGTAAGCATAGGATTCTGATATATATAGGTAAATCTTTTGCATATTGTAAACTCCAATTATTCGACAACTATGTAGACGAAAAATTTGAAAAAATTTGTGTCATTGCATTTGATGCTAAAGAATGTTATCACTAAATTTTATTAAATTCTTATCATATTGTCGTATGTAGCCACTCTCTTTAAGAGCATCGAAGAATCATTTTTCGAGTTTTATTTTCATCGTTGTGTCTGCGAAGAAATAAAAATCGGTAAATTCGATCGAGCGACATTTTTTTAATCGAAATATTCGAAATCAAAACGAATACGAGTTTGATACTGAATCGCGAGCAACCCACTGACACGATTCGAAATTCTCAGGATAAACGGTTATCGAGCCAAAACGAAAGAGTGTCATATCGTCGCGATTGGAAACTCCGCGGGTGTCTGATCGTTTGGCAAAGTTCGAAAATTTTTTGGGCAAAGATAAAAGCGATCGAGTCACGTTCGTCGAGTGTTTTTCTGACATAAAAATCCGGTTGAACGTCGTCGTAATCGTCAAAAATTCAAGAATTTATTTATTTTTTTTTCGAATTTCTCGTCGCTTTTTTCACGAGCCAATATTTATCGCGTGAAAAGTCATGATCGACGTGAGGATAATGATAAATAAATGTGTCAGCGTACGTCTCGCGGATTTATCTTTTTCGTCTGACGAGACGAATTGTTCCGATTGACGTGAGAAAAAACGACAGAAAAGAAAAAAAAAGAAAATAAAAAGAATGAAACAACATCTCCGTGACCTCGTTCGTGTTAAACAAATATTTGTAATACCTGCCCCGCGATGATGGCACGAAGAAAATCAACGAAATGGATTATCTCGGGATTCGTATATCAGTCGAGAAGAAAGAGATAAAAAGTCATAAAATTTTCAGCCAACTATGTCAGAGCTGATCCATCTCTTTTTTAAATTCTCCACGATTTTTTTATTTTTTATTTTGTTTTTTTTATAAAAGTACGAAAGCCTGCAACGAGATTCAAAAAATTGATCCAATCACAGTCACGAATGTTACGGGGAAATAAAAAATTTCAACGTTTCCAATCGTCAACGAATGTACGTTAAACAAAAAAATTTATTCGATTCAACCGAGTAAGGAAAATTCGTAATTTTTCAATTATTTTTTTTGGGAAAAAAAAAAAACTCAGCGACGAATCGAAACGAATAATTATTTCCATGGGAATAAAACCGAAGAAAGAATTCGTCTATTATTTCAAACTAAATAAACGAACGTCTCTGACGCAAAACCAAACTTTCGTATCGAGAAAACGAACAAATCTACTGCACCGAAAAACAAAAATATATTTCGAGTGCAATATCGAAATCGAAAATGCGAAGAAAACGAAAAAAGGAAAAAGCTGAAGAGATAGGAGAGGCGAGAGGAAAATTTCAGAGTCAAACTTTCACCATCGATGCCTTGCTGCTCGTGTCGAGTTTGAAGGCCAAATTTACGGTCGTCCAACTCTCGTAAAATTCAAGACCATTTTCTGAGGAGCAGCATATATATGTATTTTTATATACACGAGAAAACAAATCGCGTATAGATAAATGTAAGCGTGTATAAAGAAAAATGGAGATCGAGAATAAGCGTTAGGAAGGCCAGACGGCATTGACCCAACCCAAAAAATCGGCAAACGTTATTTCAGCCCGAGCACACCCAGCATTGACAACGAAAATTGCGCAATTCGTTGAACGAGCCAATGATAGTCACGGTCACGTTTAGCCCAATTTACTATGAAAAACAGGTCGATCAGGCCTTCGATCGCTTCGGTATCGTGTATTTCGAGTGCAAGGAATCGTCGATTGAATGAAAACCTCGTTATTTTACACTTTTCCTACATTTTTTCCTTGTTTTTCATTTTTGTTTTCCGACTAAAGGTTCTTCGACAAAAGAATTGATTGAGAAAAGAGCGTTCGTGCAAGCGCTTCAATGGTCTTCAAACGAAAAAAAAAAGTCGAAATGACACTTTCGCCTCTCAAAATGCTCGATTTTATCGACGAAAAAAAACTCGATCACCGCGAAGACATCCTCGAGAGTCTTCGAATTCGTTTAGAAAGCCAAAAAAAAAAAAAAAAAAGCGATTACGGTTACGATCTGCTCGTGAAATTCGGTCTGAAATGGCCCATACGCGCTAATGCCCAGGCGCACATGTGTATCATTAGAAAAAGTTTCTCTTTCAAACCCGGAGCCAGCAGATCACGTGAGAGGCATCGTAGCGTTCAAAAGGTTTCCCTTTTCGGAGCAAAAGAGCGTGTCGAACCCTTTCACGTGTGGCCCCGCAACGGAGGATATATTATTCTACGATCGTCGGACGCGTATGTATTTCGATATAAGACGAGTGAGCTCTCGCGAGTGTTCGAGATCGTCGGAGAGAAAGAAAGAGTGTGATTTTTCAGCAGAATTATCGAAAGGACAGAAGATTCTTTGTCCAAGAAATGAAATTTCTCCTCTTTCTCGCATCTATTTAATCGTCATTTATTCTTTATCTCTTTCTCAGCTGATGGTCAGGCAGTTTCGAAACTCCAACGCTTCGCACAAGGAACCGAATCGAATCGTATTTTTTTTTTCGGCTCTTTCTTCGTCCTTCATTATTTTCTTTCTCGTCGCATCGCCAAGAAAAATCATCGTCCCGTAAAAGGTTTCTTTTTTTCTTCTTTCTCTCTGTCTTTCTTGGTCAACAGAACCGTGACGACCAGCCTTTTCTCTACTCCTTATTCTGTACGCACGAGAACTCTCTGTACTCGCGTGTTTCACATGTATGAATCACCATACTTCAATGCTATTTTTATTTATAAATATTCAACGTTCTTTGAGGAGAGCAACATTTTATTTGATAACAAAGTGCGAATAAGAGATAAAGGGTATTGGCCATAAAATTCTCGAAATATTCAATCTAATATTCACGAAATATGAATAATTTACGAGCTCTGTGTTTTTCAGAAATTTCTGATAAGTATTCGCTTCGAATATTCTTTTCAACTTTGTTTTTTTTTTTTTTTTTTTTTTTTTTTTTTTTCGAATTTTGTACTCGAAACAGAGTGTCGAACACGAGCTATATTTTTTTGGATATGAAAACGGAATGAAAAGTGACGAAAGAAGCAATTTCCAAAGCTCTCGATGCTCAAAACGATCGAAGATGATCTCTCAAAATGATTTCCTCGTGAAGGAATTCTTATGAACTTGATCGATGTAATATTTATTGACTCCATTAAGGAAAAATATTGAGCGAACAGGAACTAAGATAAAACGGACAGAAAATAAAAAGCAGAGAGAGAGAGAGAGAGAGAGAGAGAAATTTGAATAAGATAAACGCGATGTATTAGAAGAACGAGTGATGTCGAACGGTACGAGATTACGGCACTATTACGCCGAGGAGAAAGCACGTGTATTTATATGGATATACGCACACACAAACACACACTCTCAAGGAGATTCCAGCTCGAACAATCTTCCGTTATAAGAAAGATTAAAATGAAATGGAAAGAAGGCCTATGAAAGTACGCTGCTGCAAAGAAAGTAAAAGCTCTCTCTCTCTCTCTCTCTCCATCTCGTCTCGAGTGTGCGTTGAAAGAAAATCTTGGAGCATCACCGAGTCAATGAAAAGCAAGAAATAACAAATTTTTATATGAGACGATAGAAAATTCGTTTGTTTTTTTACTTGGAAAATATTATATTTTTATGAAAAGTTTTGTCGAGTCGACAGATTTTAAAAAAAAATGTCGAATTACGAACGTCACGGATTTTTTAAACGATTTTTCGATTACTCGTGACTTCTCGTCTCCATAAAATCGAGAACAAGATCGCGGAGACACTGCGGTTCGTAATAAAAAAAATAAAAAAAGCATGACAACGACCCTGATTTCTTATTATTTTTTCTCCTTTTACGTGAGCAAAGGGCAAGCATCCTTCGCTCAGTGATTACGACGAGAATAGGAGAGAACAAACGAGACGAAAGTGCGGAGAGGATTGAAAAAAGAAGGAAAAAGAAAGAGAGAGAGAGAGAGAGAGAGAAAAAAAAATAAAACGACGATGCCCCAGAGCTCTATGAAAGCCCGCACCGGTAGTCCGGCTCGTTACACCCCGGTACTCCCTTACCCCAGTTCATTCGTAACATGCCACCAGGCTCATTTTTCTACACACACGTGTTCTGTATGCATATTTATGGAGGAAACTTCGGACACGTTGATTTTTAGTGAATTTTTTTTTTCATTTTTTGACATTATTTTGTATTCTCGATCGACCAGCGATCACTTCTGAAACTTTTTGCTCATTTACTTGCTTCGTTTAGGAATGAGCAATATCGAAGATCGAAAAAACTCGATTTTGTTGAATTTGGAGTATTCGAAAATGAAATTTACCAAGAAAACTTCGAACGCCTTGGTTTTCGGTAAGTTTTTATGATTTTTTCGACTTTTTGCTCATTCCAGCAGGTCGTTTAGGAACGAGAAATAGCGAAAATAAGAAAAAAGTCGATTTTTGCTGAATTCGGAGTGTTCGAAATGCAATTTATGGAGAAAACTTCGATCCCGTTAATTTTTGGTAAGTTTCGACGATTTTTTCGACTTGATGCTCATTCGAGCAGGTCGTTTAGGAACGAGAAATAGCGAAAATAAGAAAAAAAGTCGATTTTTGCTGAATTCGGAGTGTTCGAAATGCAATTTATGGAGAAAACTTCGATCCCGTTAATTTTTGGTAAGTTTCGACGATTTTTTCGACTTTCTGCTCATTCGAGCAGGTCGTTTAGGAACGAGAAATAGCGAAAATAAGAAAAAAGTCGATTTTTGCTAAATTCGGAGTGTTCGAAATGCAATTCATGGAGATCAACTTCGATCGCGTTAATTTTTGGTAAGTTTCGCGACGATTTTCCTTATTTTACATTTCGATTATTCGAGCAGATGATTTCGGAGCGAGAGATAGCGAGAAGGAGAAAAATCGTATCACGCTGAATTTGAATGTTCCGAACGAGTGAATGAAACGATCGAGCGAAAAGATAAAAATTAAGTAAGATTTGAAAGGTGATTAAGCGAAAGTGAAAAATGAGTGTATATAAAGAGAAGGCGCGTCGATAAAATTGAGATGAACGAGAACGAGATCCTCGTCTCTGTTATTTCTCGAATCGAGAGAATTTCTTTAACGGCCGATAAATAAAATCGAATCGCAGAGGCGAATTCTTGTTGACGAGCTGGCACTTGTAAAAATGTTAAAAAAAAGGTTAAGAACAAACATGAAATAAAAGCAGAGTATAAGGAGAAGAAAGAGTATTTCGCAATGTGACGTGTTCGTGTGTGTGTGTGTGTGTGTGTGTGATGAAAGTTGTTCGAGGTCGTTAAAGCGAAGGACAAATTTTTCTTCTGGTAGCCGCGTTTGTTGTCGAGAACGATAATTTTATTTGTACACGTGTCTCTCTCTCTCGCTCTCGCGCGATTTCGAAAAATTCGAAAAATGCATTGACGAGAACAATGCCTCGAGAGAGCGAGATCCCGAATCGAGTTTCTTGTCCGAGGCTCGAATAATACGGGCGTAAAAAATGAAGCGCGTATGAATTGAAAAAAAGAAAAAGAAAAACGGTATGAAATAGTGAATAAAGTAGCGAATCTATGGAAAAAAAAAAAGAGAGAGAAAAGAGACACGCAAGGTGTTCTCCGGAGCTTTCGGTCTCTCTTGTTATCCTTTAAATTCTCTCATTCATACAGAGGCGCATAACGATGGACGAGGCAGCACCCACCGGTAGTCCTTCTCGGCCCTCTTTTTCTCTTCTGTGTCAGGTTTCTTTTCACGAATATGGGAAAATTTCTCGAGCAAAGAAGTAGTGTGTACTGGCAAAAAAAAAAGAAGAAAAAAAAGGAGAGAGAAATAAAAATGCGCAGGGGGAGGGAGGAGAGAAGAGCTCGACAAAGACCGACCACCCTTCGTGGCGAGTGTGTTGCTGTTGTTGCACGTGGCGTGCAACAGACTCTCTCTCTCTCTCTCTTTCCCTCCATTCTGACGAGCAGGGATAGGCTTATGCACAATAGACGGTACAGAAAGACCGAGGCACTGTGTGCGTGTGTGCATCGTCGGAGTACACTTTACACACGCACACACACACAGGCCTGAAACCTCTTTCTATCTCTTTCTTTCCTGCTGTTAAACTCTCCTCGAAGGAGAACTGGGAGAAGCACGAGAAGAGCAACAGGTTTCCATTCCACCGTCAGTTTCATCGGCAATCCCCGACGCACATCACGGACTATAAGAACCTTTGGATCGGAGGAGATAGAAAGAGAGAGAGAGAGAGGGAGGGAGGGAGGGGAAGAGAACCAGAGATTCTCGTAACGCCCTTTTTGTCCTTCGTGTCTCCATTTTTGAGGAATAAGCCGAGGGAGAACCTGCCGCTAATATAGATACACATGTGTATCGGCATATATGGCGATAGACGAGTTACAAAGAAATGTGGGGCAAAATGGACCCCTCGAAGAAGAAAAAACAGTATCTTTGGTTCCCTCGAACCGTCATTTGCTCAGCAAAACTCTATTTTTCTCAACGAATATAACAATTTGTAAACGACATTTACAGAATGTTCGATTAAAATTGTTTTTGACTGAATTATTTCAACGTTCTCAAGATTCGTTCTCGTAGAACCAGGTTACTCGAAGCTTTATATTCAACAGATTCTCGGAAAAAAAAACCCGGAAGCTTGTTGAACGAAATGAGAAGTTGTAAAACGTAGCAGAGCTCAAGAAGAATCGAGAAAATCAGACATAATTCGATCGTCGTTGAACAATTCGAATAATCGGATTCATCCTATCCAGCTCGATCGAAGTGTCAATTAAGCACGAATGTTGATGTTGATCTTGAGTTTGATCGGGGATGAGGTCACGGTTGAGAACAATGAGAAAGGCTCCTTAAATGTAAACAAAAGAAACGAGTTTTTAACCAACGTTCGATATACGGTGGTATGTTCGCGCGAACAGGGGTCCATTTTGCCCCGTACAGTCGAGCGACAATGAAACGTGTGTAAAAAGCGTAACCGTCCGTCTCCATCCTCAATGACGATTATTCCACTACGTCACAGGAACGTTTTACTCCGAATCGTACCAGACTCTTTTCTCTTTTTTTTTTTACAAAAAAAAAAATCGTTATGCAGAATCCGGAGGACGATTGTACTCCGAAGAAACAGGAGACAAAAATTTTGTTTTCGTTCATTTTTCTTTTCACAGCAGCGTTTATTTTCGCTTTCGGTCAAATCGATTCGCGAATGATTCCAAGTTACGTTGAAAATTAGAGTACGAAAAATCGTTTCAATTTCAAATTTCTTTTGTTTTTCTCTCTTTTCGTCGCTCTCTCTCGTGCTCGCTCTTTTGACGTTTAACGAAAAATGCGCGTTTGTCGCGTGAATCTCTGTATCGATGTGCCGAGAGGAGAGTTCGGGGGAGGATCGAAGAAAGTTTTTCGTGCGCCAATCGGAGTGGATTCTGCGGGCTTATATAAATCGGCATGAAAGTCCGCGAGAACGAGCTGGAGAAATTGTCGACGAAAGTTACGCTTATGTTTTCGATGCCCGGAAGAAGTCTTTCGGCCGGCCCATAAATTTCCTTTATTTCACGACATTTATTATTGCGGATTGAGAAAATCGAATGAATTTGAGAAATTACGAAATCGGTGCTGAGAAAAAAAAATTCATTCACTCGAGTATTTTCTCGAATTCTCAGCAAAATACAAAACACCGAAAAATGTGCTCTTCGAGAGCACGAATTTACGCGACTGTCGCGAACCCACAGCCCCCCCCCCCTCCCCGTGAGAGTCACCGAGCTTCTTGTCACTGAATACTAAGGCGGGAAATGACGAGTGGGTTCCTCGTGGGAGGACACACCGGAAATCGTACGATGGCAAAAAAAAAAAAAAAAAAAAAAAACAGTCTGACGGAAATGAGAGAGAAGGCGAGAAGTTCACGAAAGCAAATTTGTTAATCGAAACATGAAAACTATGAAACAAAAAAAAAATGAATAAATAGCAAGGCCAATGATCGACTGTAATATTCATTTTTATTCGAATTATTTGGAGTACGATCGTGTAAAAAAAAAAAATGTAAAACCTGCACGCAGCTTTGCGATTGAGGGAATGAACCCAAACTACGAAAATGGCCACGAAATCGAATGAAAATCAGCAGCAAATTGATTGGAGATTAAAAAAAACAAGCGTGTTTTGTTTCGCGTAATGATTGTTCGAAAAAGAAAGAAAAAAAAAAAAACCACAAATCGATAGATTTCGTCGCGTGTCTTGTCGGACAAATGGTTGAAGGATAAAAATGTTAAAATAGTAGTGATTTAACGACGAATCGATAATTCGCTATTTGCACAGTCGTGTTTAATGCAAAGCCTCTCGATCGGTGTGTAGTTCTCTCGATCCAAAAATAGATGTATCCGTGATGGGTCAGAGTCCCCGGTCATTCCAAGATTCTTAGCGTAGGTCGTTTATTCTCGGTACACTTGTAACGTTTTCATTATAGCTTTTTTTTTCGTCACGCCCAGTGACGTTTCGGACTTGGGTTTTAACGTGCCTTTTTTCGTTTACAATATGCTCGTGTTAGTCAACTCGTTCATTTCTCTCTCTCTCTCTCTCTTGCCCGAGCTTAATTAATGCAACGACTTTTCCCTCGCTTATTAATTCCGTTAAATACTGAACACTTTCCCGAGGACGTCGGACTTGACAGGCCAGACAGCCTGACTGGATGTGGAAAAGAAGCTCCGAAACGTGAGAAAAAAAAATCATTTTTTTTTCTCAATCATCGAATAAATGATCAAAAATCGTTGATCATTTCTCCACTTTTTTTTTTGTTTCTGGCTAGCGAAAAGATTTTTTTTGTCGAGTTTCTTGAAGTAAAAAACAAAAAATACGAAGAAGAGAAATTTTCTTCATGAATCACTCGATTTCGATTTAAAATGTTTGGAAATGTAGAAAAAAATGATTCACGAAGTCAAGGTCGAAGTTCACGGTCGCGGTTCGTTCGCCGGAGAGACGCGAGAAATCGGTGAGCGCTCGCTTCATTTCCGGTTCGTATTATTTCGGGAGAAATGTTTCTTTTTTCTCGTGGCAATTCTTCACTTTTGTGAATTTTTTGTTATTCGTTATCTTCGGAAAGAAATAACGAAAGAAAAAAAAACAAACGAAAACAAAAAAAAGGGAAAAGTTGCGCGAGAATAATTCGCACTTCGCTGCCGCGCGACGCTCGTATATACAGATATAAATACGATTATCGAGGAGTGGGGAGAAGCCGGGAGGGATACGGGCGAGAGCAATACACGACGCGAGAGAACGTTCCGCGCGATACGCTTCGCAGCTTTCGAGAGCGAGAACGCTCCATCCAGTTAAATATTTATAATTGTTAATTCTACCTCCTTCATTTTTTTTTTTCCTCCAACAGCGTTCCGCTGTCATATTTTTTTTTTTTCCCCCTTTTTTTTTCTTCTCTAAATCTCACGTTGTCTTTATACACGAGAAGCGTTAAAATCGTGAAAGCAGAAATTCGAAAAGATTAGCAATACTTTCGAGCCGTTTAGTTCGTTTGTTTGTTTGCTTTTTTTTTCGAATCATTATCGCTCTTTCACACTAGTTACTCAATCGACGAGAACGAAACAAACGTTTTTCGAGCCCCGAGCACGAGGCGATAGCGTTTTATCTTCTCCGCGGAGACTCCCGAATTACGTTTTAACCTAAAAAAAAAAAACCAAAAACGTAATTTACAAATGCTTCTTCATTTCGGTAGCTTCGAAATCGCTCAGGTTTCGATTGAATAAAAAAAAAAAGCGTTTCTCTACACTCGAATACGAATAAAACAAGTTTCAAGTTCCAAAAACTTTGCGAGTTTGATGAACTGAACGAAAAAGAAAAAAAAAAAAAAAAAACGTTCGATACCGATGATATTTCGAGCGAAATTTACCGATTCCGTCGCTTTTCTCTTTCGGCTCAATTAAAAATCAATTATTTTGTCATTTTTTTTTGTCGAAGCACCGTTTACACGAAAATTAGAAATTTTTTGTTTTTTTTTTTTTCCCCTTATTTTCTTCAACAATATTTCGCGCCGCTTAAGAATCAATTATTTTGTCATTATTATTTTCCGCGGTGATTTTCAGAGTGTCAAAAAGCCGCACAATTTTTTTACAGATTTTTTTTATTGCATCGAGAATTAAAAAAAATAAATAAATAAATGAATAAATTTAAAAAAAAGAAAGAAAAAGTAATGGATCGGTTGCGAGCGATCAAAAGTCCCGTCCTCAAACGCGATCATCGAAAGAAGTTTGTTTGGGAGTTGGTTCGCGGCTCTCGTACCACACGGTGCCACTCTCGCGAGGCTACACGTTGCACGGATGTCAAATATATATATATATTCATATACACACACATGTGTATAATTGAGATATAAAATATGTAAATTATTCATGAAAATAAAAAAAAAAAAATAAAAAAAAAAACTGTAAACGAGAGTGAGTGTTTACAAAGTGGATGAAAAATTAGTTGGAACCAGTGCGAAAATGAAAGGAAAATGTGTGGCAGAGCCTGCTTCGGTAAAGAAGCAGCGAGGCGGCGAGTGATTTCGACCGTCGAAAATTCTCGGTAGAGAATAAAAAGCGCGGGAAAATTGGGGTGAGAAAAAAAAGTAAATCAATGAAGTGGATTCGGGAAGGAAAAAAAAATACAATTTGAGGAAAATGGATGAAGAGTGGAGTGATGGAAATAAATAAATAAATAAATAAACAATGCTCTCGAAACCGAGCAGAAAACCACGTCTTGGAGAGGCGAAATTTTGCACTGGCGCGCGAATCGACACGCCGGAGAACGAGAAAGAGACACACGCGTAAACCGATAGAGTCGAGAGAAAGACGAGAGTCAGCAGCACTGTTTCGATGATAAAAGTTTACTTGGCGAAAGAGAGAGAGAGAGAGTCACTGTATTTATGATGGACGTGGCCATATTTTATGTTCACACTTGTATCGTACAATGTATTTTATTTATGTGCCTATAGATATATTATTTTAAATATATACGTGTGGCTCGGAATGGGATAGGACGAAATCGAACGTACCACCGATACAGGCGTAAACAGATAACGCGCGGTTTCGAGCTTTGTTTCCTTTCGTTTCATGTTCAAGCTTCGGAAATATAACGAAAAATTTTAATCGTCGTTTTATTTCTGACGTTTATTTACAGGCTGAATCTTCTACAAGGTCGAAGAGGTGAAACTACACGAAATATCATTTTTCGATAATTCTAAACGTCACTTTTATGTTTAAATGAGAATTTCGATGAAATTTTGCTCGGTCGATTTGATTGTGAATCATTATCTTATACTTTTGATGTGGAAATACAATTCGGTTGGAACGTAACGTTCGTGTTTGGGAAAGAAATATACTGGAAATTCAAAATATCGACAAATTTCGATAAATAAATGTCCAATCATCACATTTATTGACAATAAAAATTTGGAATCATCGTCAAATGTGTTGATAAATCTCGAAACGTTTTTTTCTTTTTTTTTTTTCTCTCGTTGTTACGAAAATCAAGTTTCTCGTTTATCGAGTAATTCAATTCGAATGAGCAACAAAATTTGCAATTTTATTTCACAATATTATGATTCGTCGATGCTTTCTCCAATTTGCAACATTGTAATGTTTCTTCATCAGTCTCTCTCTCTCTCTCTCTCTCTCTCACGATGTTGTTTCGAACGAGTCTTCGACGAGAATAAACTCGATATAACTTTGATAATTATAGCGCAAATTATTGTTGAATTATTGTCAAATATTTCTTCGAAATTTCAAAAGTTTTATGAAATATTTCAAACATTTTTTTTTTTTTTTTAATATTTGATCAACACAATTCGATGCATTGATGGAGCAATTTCGTACATCGTATCGAAACGATTTTATAAATCCAACCAACCTCGGAACGTATATCCAAATGGAGAAAAAAAAAAAAAAAAAAAAATTTCAAAAAAGAAGAAAACAAAACGAATTTATACAATTTTTAATTCTTTCGAGATACTGAGAAAAATTCATCGAAATCTCCGATCCTTTTCCACCGATTTCTCGAGTTCCAGGTAACTCAATTTTTTTCACCATAAATCAACGAAATTCACGAATTAAGGGGAATTTATCGTGTTGGTGAAAAAAAAAAACGAAAAAACTTTGGGACAAAGTTACTCCATAACGAAATTAGTGAAAAAAATACTGAATAATAATAATAATTAGATTTCAGTGTTGAGTAGAACGAGTGGAAGAGAGTTGAAAAGCGATTTGTCAGACACGTTGAAATGAAAGTATTTTTTTTTTGTTTACCTTAAAGAGATGCTCGTTGCACTCGAAATTGGGGCTGCTCATGACGGCGGTAGACATGTTTATAAAATGATTATAATCTTTTTATGAAAAAAAAAAAAAAAAAAATTCCGCACAAATGGACACACGTGCAACTTTTTCTCGTTCTAAAACTCGTTTAGCTGATATTTTTGGAATATTTTTATCGCAGGAATAACGCGGAGGCACACTGTTGTACGAATGTAATTATCACTTTTATCTCTCCCTTTTCTTTTTTTTTTCCTGTTTCAATTCGTAAAAGTGTCGCGCACACGTTTCTACAGTACTGCAAGGATCGTTGCACAGTTTTGACTCGTTTCGTTTTGCACTTCTCGTTAAAACTCTGCTTTTCGCACGTTAATAATGAAAACGTAAAATTGAGAATTTGACTGGCGATTGATCCACGTACGTCGTAACTGTCAACATCGATGATTATTATAACATAAATGATATTAAAGATAGAAAAAGAATAAAACCGCGTTGAACCGATTTATAATCGTATCGTAAACTTCGCGAAACACAAAAACTGCCACTTTCGATAATGCGTAGAATATTCTCTTCCGAGAGCGGGCGCCCTCTGTGTTGAAAATCTGACTCGGAATATCGAGAAATTCAGGATTCTCGAGAAGGCCTTCTCGCGCTTTACCGGAAAATTTCTTGTTTTGCAATAACGCGCGATTGCGCGTTAATAATTCGATGATCTCGAAAAATCAAAGAAAAACTGGAAATCGATCGTCGAACGTAGAATCGAAACAACCGGAACTTTTTCGATGTTGTTTCCAACGATGAGAAAAAAAAAAACCAGTTGTGCTTTTTCTCTTTCAATTAGATTTCGAGTACGTTTGAATGCGGCGTATTCACACGTTTGATCGTGCGCAATTTCGCAATTTCTTGAGACGTTCGAGTGCGAACACGTTTCAAGATTCTTCAACGCGTAAAAAAAAAAAAAAGCACGATTTCCGAAACTTGGCACTTTTTTGCGTTCTCACACACGATTATGTTATATTTCTTTACGTTTTATTTTTCTTTCGGTGTGTTATATTGTGTTTTTGTTTTTAGCTCTCTTCGTGCGTGTCGTCTTCTCGGTCTATCGTATCACGATCTATCGCGCATCTCACGTCTAGTCCGAGCCTGTATTGTTTTTGTTGTTGTTTTTATTCTATTATTTTTATAATTTGTTTTTTTTTTTCAAACTGATCGCCGCCTTTGTTCGAAGCGTTGCTTATACTGTTTTTTTTTGTTGTTGTTTAGTTTTATCTTGTACAGTCCGGCAAACTCCGACTATCCGATAAGCTCGTCGCGATGATGATGTTACAAGAAAGGCGTCCGAGAGGTGACTGACGATCTTGTGCTCTCTCAGAACCGGCGTGAGAGGCCAAAACAGCTCGTTTGCCTGTAAATGCGCGTATGTTTGCCCGCCTTTCTTTGTGTATGTGTGTTTCGGTGCGAGAGAGGAGGCGCCAAGCGTCTGCGGCCAATCGGCAAACTCGCTTTGCCGGCAACTCTTTCTCTCTCTCTCTCTCTTTCTCGTACCCCCACCACGGATCTCGCTTTTGCCCTCTCTACTGCGGGAAACGAACGAGTGTATCGGCAGCAGCGGAACCGCTGCGTATGTGTCGTCGCTCTTCGTCCGTACACAACGTTCCCCTTCTTCCCTCTTGCTCTTTCGCGCGCCCTCGCACACCCTCGTAAACTTGGCAACGTCGAGCCTGCGATACGCGCGCACGAAAGAGAGAGAGAGAGAGAGAGAGCTGAGATAAAGCGACGAAGAGAAAGATCCGCAGGCTTTGTGATTCGCAGCAAGCGTGAAAATACATTTTGCTTTGCCAATTTCTTTTTTTCTTTTTCATTCTTTTTTTTTTTCTCTCGTACTTGAGGGCAAAAACACTTGACCAAGAGGATCACGTGACCTCGGGGGAAAAAAAAAAAAAAAACAAAACTGCTGTTTTCGTTTTTGTTTGATATATTTTGGAGATTTTTATGCAAAGCGGAGCAGCTCAAAGTGAGGTTAGGGAGGAGAAAAAAATCGTCCGGATTTCAAAGGTTTGTTGTCGTTGCTCATTCCGTTAGCACTTTTTTTTCTTCATAAAAATGTAACTTTTACGATAAATATTTTTATTTCACACCGGTTTCCTTATACAGACAAGCTTTTTCGAATGACGTAGCTATTCGAATGTTCCTCTCAATTTAAATATATATCGGTGTACACGTTTTTGTTCAATCCTTTTTTCAAGCCCCGAAGCAAAACTTTTGTACCGTTACATTCGCCTTTTTTTTTTTTTTTATTTATTTATTTATTTTTATTCTTCGTACGAACTTTCACAGAATCATTTGAATTTATTTACAATTCTCGATGCGAAATCTAAAATACTTTTTCAGTGCTTTTTTTTCTCGAATTGAAATGCTACCGAAAAAAAAAAAAAAAAACTGAACTGGAAGAAATGGAATTACGTTCCGGCCTGAGCTCGTGTTATTCGAAATCCACGAGATTCATTTGAATTTGGTTTTTTTTTCTCTTTCATTACGAAAAATTTCTTAGAATAATTTTGTGTTAGAAAAAAAAAGCTCGCAGCGCTTCGGCGTAAGTAACGTTACGATGAGAAAACATCTTGAAAGTGAAACTGTGTATAATTCTTTTTTTTTTTTTTTCTTTCTTTTTGCTTCTTCTTTTTCGTATCTTCTTTCCTGCACTTTTAACTCGAGGAATGGAACACGAGGTTTATGGTCTCGAGCAGGGGGGCGTTGAAGTTTAATCGTGATACCGAACGTCTCTCTCTCTCTCTCTCTCTCTCTCTTTCCTCTTTATTTCTCTTTCTCTCTCGCTCTCGCAGGAGAGAGCAAAGAGAAAATAATAGTAATATTACTATTATAAGTGGAGGCTTCGTGTGACCCTCTATACTCGCAGAAAGAGTCTCGAGAGCGAATAAGCAGAGAGAAGGTAAAGGCAAAACGAGTCCGAGGCGAAAGGCATATATACAAGTCGCTTATAACGTTTTATCCAATTTTTATTTATCATTATCATTTTTAATATCATCAATATATCGTAATTACATAATTCAGAGTCTCATTTATGAACCTTTCACGATTCCTTCCCTTCTCTCTTTTCTCCAGCACGAAACAAGAAGAAGAAAGAAAAAAAAAAACAAAAACAAAAAATTGGTGAAATACTTGGAAAAATGCCAACCGTTCAACGAAATATTTTCGTTTCTTCTTTCTCTCGCAATATCCTTCCAATCTTTCCCTCCAAAATATACGATCGTAACGACTCATCGATCCAAACCAAGGAGAAAAACCACTTCGAAATATTTGTAAATATTTTTGTCATCGAACCCCACTGCTTAGCTTTTTTTCTTTCTTTTTTTTTTTTCTATCAACCCAAAATACACTGATCCTACAGAAACGAATATTAATCTTTCTTCTGTTCGAATTCAAAGTACATATTTGACAATATTTCCATCAATATCACTTCCCTCTCCCTGCTAAAATATATATATATAGATATATAAATATACTCGAGTCTCTCGTCTGCTCTCGATCTTCCAAGAGAGTGTAGATAGACTCGCAGTGACCGATGGCAAGGAAAATTACTCTCGAACGCTCACGCTTCTATACATATATATATAAATGTTTTTATACACATACGTTTAAGCACTAGGAAAGGAGTCTCCGGGCAAGCGACTCTCGGGACGACTCTTGTGGCGGCCATCGACACAACCGCTCCCCGAACCCCCCTTCCACCCTCTTGCGAACGCTCGCATGAATGAAGACTCCTATTCATGCGCTCTCCTCTCTCTCTCTCTCTCTCCCTCCCCCCCCCCCCCCCCCCCCCCCCCTCCTCCTCCCTGCTCACAGATCGCGCAGTTCTCTTTACAAAAATAGTAATTGTCGATCTTTATTGTTGTTTCGATCCTCGACGTCCACTCCATTATTCTCGTACGCGTCGTTTCTTATTATTTTTTTTATTATTATTTCTCACTTTATCTTTGACTCCAATAAACGAGTGTTTCTCTCATCAATTTGCTCATTTTTTTTTCTTCCAATTTCATTCATCCTGGGCTAAAAAAATTTTTTCGGCATTTTGACACTTCGTTTTTGGGACGTTTTGGTACTACGAACTCGGGCAATTTTTCCTGACGAATCTCTATCAATGGACAAGTGAATTTTGAGAATTCGAGTCGAAACGAAAAGATTTTCTTTTTTTTTTCTTCTCGAATTGTCCATGTTTCATTGTTTTTTGTTGTTGAAAGTAAAGAAAAAAATTTAACTCTGTGAAAAAACCTCGAGAAACGTCACTTTGACATCCTTCGAGCCGGATAACTCATGGAATCGAGCGAAGTCTCGTAACTTTTTCAATTTTTGGTCTCTTCGATCTCTTTTCGAACTCGAGTGTTTTCAATGAACCAGGCCTTGGAGACGATCAGATTTTCACTCGGCCGATAGCCCCATTTTCATAAATTTGTATATTTCAATGGTTTTTTGTTCAGTTTTTATTTGATTTTTTTTTTTTTTTTCAATTTTTTATTTCGATTTAAACAATGCTCCATTTTTGTATATTCGAATGTCTAGTAAGAAGAAGAAAAAACGAGTAAAATATGGAGTATCAAAATAAAACGGATTCATTTCCGTGTGTCAATGCGGGAGAGTTGAGATTAGCATGAGCCTTCGCAGTTGATCACAGATGCGAGAGACAAATAGATGGATAAATTTACATGGTCCATTTACGATTCTAATACAGAAGAATACGTGAACGTTTGGCCGACAATGAAGGAACAAAAAAAAAAAAAAAAAACAACGATTTCATTCCGATTGAGAAACCCGAGAAAATTTGGTGCTCCGGAGGTCTCTCTCGTGGTTTCGTGTTTGTTTTTCGCTCGTAATCTCGATCGATTACCGAGAAAATTCTCTCGACTCGAATTCGTTTCTTATTCCGTGTTTGTTTTTCGTCACTCGAACTTGATCAAATCTTCGCTCTCTTATGCCTTTCATACATGAAAAAAGAACTCTTTCACTTTGGAATTTATTTGCAAACTCAAATACTCTCGTTGATTCCAAGACTCGATAGAAAAAATTGAGCTCTCGAGTTTTCAGGTATTCGAATCAATCGAAACAGCAGCGAATCCTTGATTCGGATCCCAATCACATCCGGCGTAAGTTTTTCTTTTTTTTAAGGAGGGTGACTACATACGACAATATGATAAGAATTTAATAAAATTTAGTGACAACATTCTTTAGCATCAAATGCAATGACAAAAATTTTTTCAAATTTTTCGTCTACATAGTTGTCGAATAATTGGAGTTTACAATATGCAAAAGATATACCTATATATATCAGAATCCTAAGCTGACGGATGTAAACTCTAGTGTTAAATTACTCGAAAACAATGTAGAAGAAAAATCTTGAAAAATTTTTATATTCATATTTAATCCGAAAGAATACGCTCACCAAATTTCATTAAATTTCTAATCATTTCGAATTTTCCTATGCTTTTAACATGCCAACATTGTTGTGTGTAGCCAACCCCCTTAATGAGAAGAGAATCAATACAAAAAAATGATCATCGCGTCGACAGAATCGAGAACATTCAATTTTCGTGGTTTTTACCAAGCAAAATGTTAATTTCAATTTCGATGAATTGTTAATCTTTTAAAAAATATTAATAAACAATTTTTTCGTGAATATTCAAACTTTAGTGAGTAAAAATCACAAAAATTCAATTTCTTTCCCATTTTTATGGGAGTAACAGTGATTTCGGAGTTTGAATCAACTCCGCTGACGATTGTTAGGCAAATCGATTGAATCGACTCCGTTTTTGTCCTTTAATACATTTATTGTGAAAGAAAAAAGGGGGGAAAGTTAAAGAAAGGAAAAAAAATGTCGAAGCGGGCTTCTGCGTTTACGTATATCGTTCGTGACCTTTCCTATTCAGTTGTTATATTCAGTGGTATGAGAAACTGAAGAGGGTTGGAAGAAATCGCCCGTATGGGATCCGCGAGTGCGAGGGAGTGTTGAGCGTGTGACCAAAAAAAAAAAAAAAACAAACAAGGATAAACGATTGAGAATTTTTCACTATTAATAGACGAGTGCACGAAGCGCCTCGCTGCGCCCGTATGCTGCGGCGAAATACCGTGACAGATTTAATTGAACGTACGTCGAGCCACGTGACTCCGAACGAAATTTTTAGTGAGAAAAAAAGATTTTTTTTTTTCCTCGAACAATTTTCATCTCATCGGTAAATTAACATCAACGAATGGCAATTTTTTCTTAAGGGGAGACGTTACACTATGGGCCTCGATGATTCCATGTTAGTTGACAAATTTCATGATTCATTCATTCCCAAATATTCAAACGCGTTTTTCTCGAAACCACGTTTTTCAAATCGGTATCCAAAATTTCTCGAAAACCGATTAACCAATCGCCTTAAATTTTTATTGTGATTATTCTGTACATCATTATTTGGTACTGGCCACAGGAATTTTTTTTTCCTTCACTAGTTTTTGTTTTACAGGCAAAATAGTTATTAATTTTTGGTCGAAAAATTTCTGCGGTATGTTCAAGCGTCCGCCATTTTGTTATAAATCGATATTTTCGAAATCGGCTACGACAGGTACTAGATTATAGTGTCTCATTCAATAATCTTTTTGGTTTTTTTGTTTCACATGATTTTTGGAGAAACGCCAGTGGCTACCGTTTACTCTGATTTTTTTTACAGTGCTCCGAAGACAAACCCCGTTAATTTTTTATTTTTTTTTCTTCATAAAAGAAATTGAATATATTTCTGAATGTGTATACTTCAAGATCGATTTTCCTTAAAAAAATGCACAAAAATGATATTTTCTTTCTGGCTCCTAGTTGGCGATACATGGTGCTGGAAAAATCGATTTTTTTTTTCAAAATCTATATTTTAGCCTCCCAAAGGCTCTGCGAATTAGCGAATTTGATTTTGACACTTTTCTTTTCTTCGCTAGTTTGACGTCAAGTTGAAATACTCGGGTCCCGATGAACAAACGAGTAGCTGAGATAACACATCGAAGAAAAAATGTCGAATATATCAGTGACAAGTTGTCATCGACGTTTTCACAAACTTTCAACGAGTTTATCAAAGAGATTTTGTACCAAAAGTCTCATTTCGATATTCGCTTCGATGAAAAATATCTCATTGCGATTTCAACGAGCAGTTTCACTCTTCCACCGGTCCCTTGGATATTCAAATACGCTTTTCTCACTCCTGATAGTCACTGGCTCGACGTCATGGTCAACGGACAAAAAAAATCTGTGGTCGTTACCATTTACGTAGTACGTAACCTCGGGAGGTCCTCGGGGCACGACAACGACACCTGACGCTGATCCTTCAACCTCTGAATGTCGTTTCTTAGCCTCGTACGGTGTCTCGACGTAGCCAGGAGCCTCGAGATCTCGAGATTTTCGCTTCCTGGTACACGCCGAGTAAATTCACTCCTGAATCGTCGAGCTCCGAATGCTTCCGGCTTTCCCTATCGCGCCAAATGTAACTTCCCACTGTCTCGAGGTGATCAGCTTCGTTGCTAATTATTTTTTCCTTCCTCTTCACCGAGCATCATATCCGTGTCTTCATTTTCTGGTTTTTAAAAATTTTTTTTTTTTATTTTCACGTTTTCTCTTCGGGATAAAACGACTCCGGTTCGTTCTAACGAGGTTCAATTGTACACCGTTTTCTTCGTTTTTTTATTACGAAGATAATGCTCCACGATAAAGTCCCATTCGGAGAAGATTTGATTGAAAAAATTGCACAAAACGAAAAATGAAATTTCCTCGCCTCAAAAAAACATCGATTTTCACTTTCTTTTACTAAATACTTTTTATTTATTGTTTCATACGAGCTACTTACGTTATTGTACCGCCATTAATACACGAGTGTTTATCAAACCGCGGACCGAACAAGTTCGACGCACCGTAGTTGCACTCATTAAAATTCTTATCAACTCTCGTACACACTCGTGATATCAGTTTACAATGTATTCGCCAACGTCTCGACGCTTCGTGTGCTTTCAAGAGCTCACCGGTTATACAAATATAACGCGTTATCGTTCACGCTCCCCTAGGACTTTTAATAGACGCGACAGCAGCATTTTAAACCGAAACAAACGCAGGATTCCTGAAAAATTATTAATACGAATGACGATCGATTGATTATTCATTCGATAAATAATGAAAAACGATTCTGAAAATAAAACAACTTTTTCTCACTTTTTTTTTCATCGCTGAAAACCTCGAAGCTGCCTCAAAAGATAGCAAACGAGTTGGAAAGTCATAAAAAAATGGATGAAAAACTCGTTTGAGCCCAAAATAAAAAGTAATTTGTTTTCGAAGCATAACGAAAGTCGAGAATTTTTATAAAAATCAACGAACTCGAATATCAAATCGTTTTAAAATTGGCATCAAATCATTCGATTTGATTTTTTGTAAATCAAAATTAACAGATCCAAAAAATTATCGTGAATTTAGGTTTTTTCTTCGAAAAAGCTTGAGAATAAAGAATTTGAGAAACGTACGCGAAAGTTTGTTTGTTTTTTTTATGACTAATTGATAACACGCTTACGAGGGCTGTAACGATTGAATAATCGAAATAAACACCGTTGCATAAATTTATTGCGACTCGGATTGAAACTCGAAAGTTTTTTTTTTTCCTGTTCCCATGATCGTTTTTAAAAAGAACTAAGCACATTTCTTTCTGAAAGAGAACACTTCGTAGACGATATTTCGAATATGTTTCCCAGGGCTTATCATTATCACTAAAAACGATACGCCGGTTCCAACCCCCTCGCGCACAAACGCCTTTCGTAGGACGCTAAACTTCTCTCTCAAATGTCACCGGAAGCGATAATCAAGTGCCTCCGTAGAACAGCTCTCTTATCTCTTATCGTATCCCTCGAGCGTCTGGTATCCAGACTCCCTACACTTTTTCTCTCTCGTTGCGATAACTCGGTTGACACGTGTAACGCTCGTTTCAACATTGTTGTTTATTAAACTTCGTAAATTTATTTACGTTTTAAGTTTATTTCAGTAGTCTAGTTTTCTTTGGAGCAACGAAATGGATCTGTTCGTTAACGCGATCGATCCCACGTTTTGATTCGACTGCTGCAGAAAAATCGCGAAATAAAATTTGAACGTTTGAACGTTCGTTTCAACATTTGAGTCAAAAATGACAAATTTTTTTCAGCCTTTTTTTATATATATATATACGCGTCTCGCGTACACTCGATGTTATTGATATTAGTAGCAAAATATCGGAACAGTAATCGAGGCGAATATGATTAAATAAATAATCACAGTAATAATAAATAAAAGATTATTTATCGAAGGATCGATGACGTCAGGTTTCTCAGCGTGTGACATTATACGATCGCCATTGCCTTTTTTTTCTCGCTGTCTCGCTGCTGCGACTCCCTACCTCCCTCCCCCTTTATCTCTCTCTCTCTCTCTCTCTCTCCTTGTCTGACAAACATTCACACACGTACACACAGCATCTCGTCGGTATCGCTTGTACGTACGTATGGAGTATTTCATACTGAATCTCCCCATTTCGCGAGGCTCCCAATGCGACCGAAATTTGGCCCACGATTTATATCTCTTTCGTGCAATCTCTCGACAATCTTTTTCTCCATTTTCTATCAACTGTCCATTTTTTTTTTTTTTTTTATAGCGATTTCGAAACATTTGGTATCGAATAGTTCGGAATAATTTGAAAAAATGTTGACTTTTGATAATTCGTAAAAGTTAAAAGTTTTTCGGATTATCAAACGAGTATACAAAACGAGGGAATTGAAATTTATCGCTCCTCGACTACTACGATCATTTCCCCTTCTCCTTTTACAACGATTTCGAAAAATGATTCTGTGCTCTTTCGGAATCTTGGAAACATTCTTTAACGAGATAAATCGTTGTTTCACTTTGGCAGTAATTTTCCAAATTTCTTTTATTTCTTGTCTCTCGTTATAGCTGGATACTAAAAATCGAAAAAAAAATGTGTGCAACCGCATTGAGAGTTTGGAAAACGATGAAAATGTAGTGAAACTCGTATCGAAGTGAATGAAAACTCAATAAATAACGTTCGATCGATATAAAAAAGTTTCGGAAGGATCTAAACTTCGATCGGATCGATATGAAACAGTTCGAAACAATATTAACGTTTCGAATATTTATTTCAATTGCACAAAAATACTGTTGGATGAAAAAAAAATGTTGAGAGCGACGTGAGAAAATGATGAAACTTTTGAAAATACTGTTGGAAAGGAAGAAATGAATTTTTTTAAGTGCTGACACAATTGTCAGTTTGGCGTTAAATTACCCATATATTTGTCTCTTTCTTCGTGATATGGGCGAGCCCACACCTTTCGCTCTCTCTCTCTCTCTCTCCTTCTCTCTTTTTCTCTTTCTCTCTTCCTCTCTCTTCTCGGCTTTCTCTTTTTCTTAGGCTCCATCTCTTTCTTTCTCTCGAGGATCGTGATACTCGGGATCGCAAGAAGGAGCATTCGATTCTCCCTGTTGCTCTCGCAGCTTCTCCCCTTTCATCTGAGCAGCAGCAACAGCAACAGCAGCAGCAGCATGGGCGAGCGAGCTGCTCTCTGCATGTGCACTCTCTTGTAACACGCGAGACGGCGAGAGAACCGCCTTGGCATATACGTTTTCTTCTTCCTATACGCAAATCCTCCAGGCTCGACCAAGAAAACGACTCCTCCGCGTTGCTCCCTCCGTTATGAACCGCTGCTTTTTTGCTCAGCCTTTCCCCTGTAGTAACCCCGTCACAGTACAAAAGTCATCTCACTCTTGTTATTCCATTTTGCAATTCCCTCGATTCTTTTTTTTTTTTTCTCCGATTTTTTATTACCGAATTCGTTGCGGATCGAATAACCGTCGCCTTGATACTGCTCCAAGAAAACGAAAAAAAAAAGCATTATTTTACTCCGATTATTCGTATTTTTGGCTCCTTCAATTTCGATTTTATAATTGACCCCAAAAATCTAATTGATTTTCATCATTTTTCCAATGCTCGCATCATTCGATCGCGTTTTATTTCTTCTTCCGGCTCAGCAGCCAGATCGGATCAAACTTGTAGAAAATTGGAGCTCGTCATCGCGCACGATCAGCAGCGATTTCATTTCCCATAAGAATGATAAGAATCGACGATTCGACGCGATAAAAAATTTCATAAAATTTCATTTTTTCCAAGCTTCCCGAATCAAACTTTTCTTCTCGAAGAAACGAGCTCATTTGACTCTAAATTCTCATTCGAATTGAATTTTTCGTTCGATATTTCTTGCATGCATTATGCGGATAAATGAAGAAGAGGTTATTAAACTTTGTGAACGATTATTTATGCTCGTATTCACGCCGGCCGAATGCCACATCGAATACACATATATATATATATATCTGTACATTATTTTCATATTTTGTATATTTATACGTACACGATCGCCACATTTGTAGCCTTTTCGCATAAGGTACATAAGTGCTGACTGCGTATACCCAATACATCTGTCGCACACTTGGGCCTTTCGGGGCAGCTACGTATTATAAATTGAAATATCGCATGTGTCTTACAGACGTTGACAAAAAGAAGTCGATATGTATACGCATGTATACGGAGTGTCAACGAGGATAGAGGCTGCTTCGAAAGACGCGCGCGTCTTTCTCTCTCTCAAAAAGAAACAGGAAAAAGCTTCACGATTTTTGCACGCTTCCTTTTCCACGGACGTGTGTCCCTGCGTTTCTCTTTTTCTTAGCGCGCTTAACTTTCGTTTTCTTTGTCCTGCACTCTCGTGTCTTTTTTTTTCTTGAAACAAAAAAGAAGAAAAAAAAAAATTGCAGACTTTTGAGTCAAAAAAGAAAATCAACAACAGCGCTGTTACGTGACGAAGTCTCCACGATTCACGCGTGATCGTTCAATTTCTCGTTTCTTTCATTCGGGCGTTTTGTTCATTTGAAAAAAATAAAAATAAAAATGAAAAAAAAACCCATCGGATCAGTATTTTGAACCGAATTCGAGAAATTTTATGCTTTTTCGTTGGCAAAATCGATCGATTTTTGTACAATCGAATCAGTTTTTATGACGATTTTGTTTTTTTTTTTTGGTTGGATTATTCGTAATCGGATTCTGTAAATTGAGAAGAAAAAAAGACCGATTTATTAGATCGAAAAACATATTTTTCGACGACTCTCCGCGAGGCTCTCGCGGTTCAAGGATCAGAGAGAAGGATTTACAGTCTCAACTTCCTCCGGTGCGGGGAGCTCTATGAAAATATGTTATTTATTATGAGAGCGATAAAAGAGCGAGATGCTGGGCGTCATTAATGATCTGTTTGATCTATGTTTATTTGTTTTTTCCTTAAGAAATAAGGAATCGGCGTATACGCACTTAAATATATATATATACGTGTAGATAAGATAGCGAGTGATAAGAGACCCGCAGGCTTTATCCTTATCGCGATCTATTTAATTAAAACATCTGTGGCTGACGATGCCTCCGGAGTGTTATAAATTTTAATAGTTACTGGCTTTCATATACATAATATTCATGCGAGTTCATATTCAGCCACGAAAATGTCTAGGAATATTCTCAGAGTTCGTTCTATCTCTGTGCGTTCATGAGTTTCAATATTGTATCAACCCCGCACTTTTTGCTCACCTCTTCTCAGGGCTTTTTCTCATACGTGAAATCCAATGCTCCTAAAGTCGAAAAGTCTTCGATCCTATCGATGTTTCTTACACGCGTGATAGCCTACAATTATTATCATTTTGCGCTCATGAATAATCAAACATTTGACGGGGAATTTGGCTCGTCGGAAGAAGCAATAACAATTTTTTTATTTTGAGATTTTGTAGCTAAAAATCTTTTTCAATCTTGCTCTCTCTCTCTCTCTCTTTTTTCTTTCTCGAAAGGAGATATTCGTTTTTCGAACTTTAATATCGAGTTCTCGGACGATTATTGGTGTTTAAATTTATCGTAAGGTTTGGTTATTCATTTTGAAAATATAAAATAGATTTTTTGACGCACGATTTTTCAGTTTCTTCATTATCGAATGATTAATGTACCGACGCTACACATTTTTTTGTCTCGAATATCGAATTTCAGTAATTTACTAATAATTATTTCTAACGCGAAGAATAATATTTTTGTAGAAAATTTATCCGTTAAAATTATCGCGCGTTCGCATTTAATTTGAATCTCAAAATTGACAGTGATTGATCGGTGAAATGAGGGCCGAAAGTCTCTCGAAATTGAGTAGAATATCGTTCATCGAGAAAAAAAAAAAAAGAAAAAAAAAAGTACGTAAATTTATTTCGTGCCAGACCCGCGGTGTGAGCATACAGAAATTTATTTATAACTCACCTGCTGTCGAGATCTTTTGGTACTCGAGTGGTACACATATAATTAGGGTATTTCGAACGAAAAATCATCCCGATTTTTTTTTTTTTTTTTTTACTTCTGATTACGTTGCTCACCCTGATTCTCTTTCGTATAGCGCGATTCGTTTAAAAATTCAATAACATTTCGTTCGTTCGATCTCTCTGTCTTTTTCAAACAAAAATTCATTCGATTAATCCATTTATTATTATTCGACAATAATATTGGCACGAGATTCGTTGAATATGTTCATGAAAAACGCTGACTTTTTGTTTTTTTCTTTTCTTTTTTTCTTTTTCATTTTAGCAACAATTAATTCGAGAAGCGATTTGACCATTCGAACGACGCGATCGTTTCGGCTTTTAGGAAAATTAAATTTATTGAAGAACAATAATGAAAAGATTGCCTTTTTCAAGCTCCTTAATTAATGCACGATGTGGTGAGAATTAAGAAGAAGAAGAAGAAAAAAAAAGTGATCGAACGGCTTGCAAAATGACTGAGCAAGCTGCACTTTCATCGCTCTCGTTTGTCGTCTCTCCCTGTACAATCCCTGTACAATATATGTGTGTGAGTTTGGTGCTCGAGGGCCTGGCGCCTCGTTTATCCCGTCCTCACAGAACTTTCACATTTCGCGGTTATATTTCGAATAAATAATAATAAAGAGGCTACCACGATTGCGTAATATTTAATTCGAGACGAAAGAGACGAAAAGAAACGACGAATAAAAACACAACGAAATCTCTCTCCGAATTTCCAATGCGTTCGAGAGAAAAATAATAAAAAATTAACATTTTTTTTTAAATAAAAAAAAAAAAAATTAAGAGAAAATACACCTCTTTTGCCACTTTATCGAACGACCAATAACCGATCCGAGATCGCGTAATCGAAAATTTCTCTACTTTATAAGCACGGAAAATTTCCGGCATCGATGAATAATCTTTACGATGATTCATGCGCGCCCCGAACTATCGCACCGATAATTTATCTATTTTATATCGATCTTTATAAACGAATCGTTAGAGCTGAATCAACACGAAGTGCTCCTCCACCTTTGGTTTTACAATTCTAAAAATATCATCTCATTTTCTTTCTCTTTAATTACAAATAATTACGCATCAATGATGATTATATCGACGATAATAATTATTTTCATTATTTCTCATTCTTAATTGCGCGAAGGAAACTAAAAAAAAAAAAAAGAAAACATTGAAAAATTGGACGAGGATCGGAAGCAACGTCAGAAGAATTTTTTTTGGAAACTGATCATGTCTCTGGATAATAATCTTTGACACGAAATAATATTTTCTCATAAAATAATGAAGATCGAAGTTTTACGTAATAAGGATGAAAAGAGAAAAAAGAATTAATTTCGACACTCTGTTATTTTCAGACATCGATTATCGACCGTTGACACTTGGTAGCACTTTGTATATCTCGTGATTGAAATGAGCACACAAAAAACGTTGCTTGTTCATAAAATTCGCAGACACGATCGCGATTCGATTAGATGGAACGGAGTTTTTGATTTAAACATTTTTTTTTTTTCTCTTTCTTCGAGCAATAAGTTTTTGAACTTTGGATGAAAACGTCGATTTGTAGTTTTTTTTTGTTTTTTTTTTTTTTTTTTCGAATTCTCGGAATTGGATTGCAAAAATAATAATAATTGTAAGAACTAATAAGATGATTGAGAGAAAAAAAAAGGTATTTCGAGATATAATTGCGCGGTATTGACGTTCTCGCACATATTGACCTCTGTAACTCGCTCATTATCTTCGCAAATGAATGACTCTCGTGCACGAGATATACCACCGACTCACGTTCTACGTGAGTTTCTATCCAGGGGATATTCAAGTGTGAAATTAATCACGAAGATGAGATGAATCATAATTTCAAGGGGGGGTGGGTGGGTAGGAGGAGGGGGGGGAATAATAAATGTACGGAGACTAACCGAGTTCGTGCTCTGAGGTCAAATTGTCATTAAAACGGAGGTGTGATTGTTATCAAAAAAAATATTGAGATAAAGTCTATTTTTTTTCTCTGAGAAACGAAAAAAAGGTGTATCGAAACTAAACTTTTGGGAATTGGATCTGGAGGAACATTTTATTCGATGTGGAAACTGTTATTTTGTCGAAAAATCGAAATCCACTATTCGAGCTATTTCTTGTCTAGAAAATTAAAAAAAAAAGTAGAATTCACAATTTCTGATGATTCGAGTATGTGGAGAAAAAAAATGAGATCGAAACTGCGACAAAAATGGTGAAGAATCGTTTCGTTCGATTATAAAATCAATTAAATTGACAAGAAAACAAGAAAATTCAGAATTAGATTGAAAAATATTCGACAGGAGAAAAACGCTCGTCAAAAATCTTGGCTGAAGCTCCTTCGAATAATTATAACATTCGCACTTACCAATGTTTTTTTTTTCGAAAAACATCAGGCCTGCTTCTCCATTCGAGAACTCGTCTTTCTCACTATTTTTGTCTCTCCTCGTAACGTAACTCGTCGTGGAATCGAGAGTCGAACATACCCAGCTGGATTCTCCGAGGCAAAACACACTCCACAATATATATATATATATATATCTGTATGTACGAAAAGTACTTTTTCTTCTTTCTCTATCTATTTTTCTTCCTCCGGTTACAACGACGCTAAACTTTCACCGCATCGACTTTCCCTTTCTCCGGTCTTGTGAGCCTCTCTTCGTCTGTAAATCGTGTACCGCATTTATTTATCTCGCAATTCGCGTCTTTATTCGCGCTCGCGCGTATACTCGTCGTTATACCGGAAATCTTCGGAGACGACACATTTCCGGTGTTTCCTCTTCTCTCTCTCTCTCTCTCTCTCTCCTCCGACTTATTCGTACGATACGAGTTTTGTAATTGCTCTAATCACGCAGTTCCTCGGATTTACATAACTTTACACGTTTTTTCATCGATCCTTCGCACACTTTTCGAGCACTAAAAATCTCGGATATTTCCACTGAAAATTCAAATTATTCAATTTTTTATTTTTATTTTTTTACGAAAAATTTTATGAAATTAAAAAAAAAGAATCTTTTGCCGATAGAATTTCGAATTAAATTCGTTTTTCGCTTGGTTTATACGATTTTCAAATATCCAAACGGACACTGCTCGTTTACAAACGTGAAATGTTTGAACTAAATAAAAATTTATTTAATGCAAATAAATCAACGTTTTCGACACAAATATTCAATTTTCATGAAAGCTAATATCAAATCATTAGAATCAATGGAACATTCATAGACTCGATTGCACGATTACTACGAACAATCAGTCGATTTAATTCTGTTAAATAAATGAATAATTGAATAAAGCTTTTGACTACAAAGTTCCATAAATTCGGCTGTTTTATCGATCTCAATAACTGTTTGTACTGCGACGAAGATCATTCACTATTATTTGTATATAATAAATGTAAATTATTTGTTTCCAATGCGTTGGGCTTTTCCAGTAAACAAAATATTACAATTTTCTCGTAAATAATTTTAATTCGTGTCGTTTGAATAAAATATTCCGACCAGAAACATTAAATAATCTGCAACTAAAATTTTTGGTTTTTTGGTCGTAAAAAAACTGTATTCAATTCAAATAACGATAATTAGTTTCAGATCATAACGATCAATCACTGGCTACCAAGAAAACGATTTACCAACGTGTGATTTTATTCAATCCAAACGAATATAGTTTCCAGTATAAATTCGATTCGAATAATTCGAATTCCATTGAGTCGAGATTACAATAATATTAATGAAAAGTAGAGACACCGAAGAAAGAGTAGAAATCCTGATAAAATGTAACCGAAATCATGATTTTTCGATTCGCTGAATAAGTGGCTTCGAAAAGAAAAAAAATTCGTGAATTTGTTGAATTATCTGTTGAAATAAAAACGAAGAACTGTTCAAAGTTTTTTTTCTCTCGTCGAATTTCGTTGTATTATTCGATTATTTGGTTCGCTGACTTTTTTTTTCTATGATTGAACTTTCACGAGACGATAAAAAAAAGCCGACTAAATTGTCGAGAGGTGAAACAGCCAAGAATTCCAATGGTGTATATACATCATCCTCCGATTCTTTCTCTCATTCTCGTATAATTCAAAAAGTCAAACGTTCGATAAATATTTAAGAGGCAACTTAACCCACATATCGGTGCATAAACTGAGTGATGCTTTGTACAAACGGCCACGAATGTATCTCATTTTTCTTCGTATATAACGTTAGTCCAGACGTTAACGTACATTTGACTTTTTAAGAACATCGAAGAGTGCGCTCGCACTCTCTTCCGTTCGTCCTTATCTCAAGTTCTTTGACCTTTTCTCTCCTGAAATAAATGAGGAAAAAGGTAAAAAAAAGAAAGGCTCGCGCCACCCCTCAAAAAGTAAGCTCGCAAAACGTCTTTAATTCGAGTCGAGAGATAAGATAACGAGGACGATGAATTTGGCAATTTTGAACCTTTTCTTTTCGGTAGTTCAAATTACTTCCAAACGGAATCTTTCATTTTTATTCGACCCACGTGTACACGCTTTTATTGTTCCCATCAACAATTCACGGTGCATTCGTCGCACGAGTTTAAAAATAGACTGTTTTTTTTTTTTACGTTCTCCATCTTCACGATCCGTTCGTTTCGATAAAATTTTCATTAAAAAATAAACGTTCTTCGGCTATAACGCGACGTCAAAAAGTTCCAAAAAGATAAACAGTAGAATCCTCTTGATTGGAGCCTCGAGTTTGCTTAAATGCTCGTACAGCTGTGTACTTCGTTCGTCTCGGCTGTTCGCGTCTTTTTTTTTTTTTTTTTTTTTCCAACATTTTACCTCTCCAGTCTATGCACTTATCGTGCCGAGTTGTATTCGTATCTGAAAAAATGGCTCCTAAGATCTCGTTTCGTTCTCAATGTGACGAAAAAAAAAAAAAAAATTAAAAGAAAGCTTGTTGAAAAAAATTTCTCATCGCGTTTTATTCCAATTAGATTTTTCATACAACAATGAATCGGTGTCAAATGAGAAATAAAATCGAATGTAAAAATATTGAAAAAGCTGGTACGTTTTCGTTTCGATAGAAAAAAGTCGTTTCGTTTGACTTTTATTAATTGTTAATTAATTTTTTTAATGACTTTTCTTGCATTTAATCTTAACGAGAATAAAAGTCAATTAATCAACTATGCTAATCGAGAATCCAAGATTCAAAATGAATATTCATATTCTCGTTTAACTTTTTTATTTTTCTTAGCATTTTTTTTTCATTTCGTTATAAAAAGCTTCAGGAATAAGCTGAGTCGAACGTACTTGATTTCAATGAAATTCGACTTGTTTAATCTTGACGTGTGATCTCATTCGTACACCAGTCCTATGTGTATACCAAAGAATATTTTCATTTAATTTTAATTTTCTTATGCTTTCATTGGTGCATCAATCGTAGCCAATTTATGACGAGGGAGATCGTTGCCTTCTGCTCTGGAGGCTGGACGATGAAAAATTTCATAGTCTCGGTGGTCAAATGCGCTCGAGGATATTGCTCATAGTCGTGAGAGACCGAAATTGACCAATCGACTTGTGACAATAATCAACGCATCGTTTAACCCGCCAGATAATTTATCGTGCTTGCAACAATCGTAGGCGCCTCTTTAAAGTTTCTATCTATATAAATATCGATGTTATAACATCGCGATGCATTTGACTCGAATGAAAGTGCATTGTCATGGCAAAACGAGCGCATCGGTATAGAGTTGCTCGTAGCACAAGATCGAATCGAAGAGTTTAACGATGCGGTTAGGAAAACAATATTTTCGTTTGTTTTTTTCTCTCTTTTTGCTTCTATTGATCGGCTCAAGTTTGACGATATTTTCGATGAAAAACTTTTTCAAAATTAACGAGTTTGGGGAATAAATAATCTACGAAAAAGAGACATTGGGTGTTCCTTCGACGCGTTTATTTTCTCGACGTTGTGGATGCGACGAAAAAAAAAAAAAAATCCAAAATTTTCGTTGTCTGGCACGTATTAATGCAGGACAAAGAGCTCACTTTTTTTTTTTTCGTGCCACACTTGGTCAAATAACGAGTTGGCGGCTCGGGAGGAAAGAGACGTTAGGGTAAGATGTATGAGGAAAGAAGGCGCGAGGGAAACGGGAAAGCTAGAGGCTTTATTGAAGCTTCTAATTCCGTACCGGAAGTTACCGGTTGCCTGTATATCTGTATAGGTATATACAGTTGCAGCATAAAGCTACGAAACGCAGACCTGCCTCAGGATCAAAATAAATTGTTGGTCATGCGGGACTCCGGCAGACTCTCGTTCCCCCGATTCACCCTTCGCTCTCTCTCTCTCTCTCTCTCTCTCTTTCTCTTTCTCTTTCTTAGATCCCTCCCTCGCTCCGTTTATTGTATTACTAATTATCACGTACCCCATGCGGTTGGATAATAGGGTGGCTGCAACAGTCCGAGAGCAACGAGAATAACAAGCCGCAAAGGTCTTGATTCATTTTGACGCGAACACGGTCTTTCTCTTCCTGCCTTCCTCTCTCTCTCTCTCTCTCTCTCTCTCTTTCTCTGTTCAATACGAAAACCCCTTCGTTTGTATTTCTCTTTTGCCTGTTTTAACTTTATTCATCTCAAGACTTACGATTCCGCTCGATTGAAACAGCGAGAAAATCGTAAGTGTTGTTCTGCCAAGATCAATTAATTTTTGTTTCGTAAATTTTTGCACCGATTTTGACATAATTTGGAGTGATATTTTGTCAGAATTCCAATAGAAATCTCGATTATAATTTCAACGCTATTTATTAAGAAAGTTTTTCGTTTTCAATTATCTTAAATATAAAATCGAATATTTCGTTATTTAAATATATATAAATTTTCTCGGAAACTCTGGAAAAAATTCATCCACGAAAACAGAATTTTTCATTTTTATTATTATTGGTATTATTCAAATTTTTTTTTTCTACCTGAGCTCCCGTGAATTCGAATTGCTAACCATTTTTATGTGTGCCTGGAAAATTCTATTCGAGTCTTCTTAAATATTACCTTAGACGAAATTCAACCCTCTTGTATTCTATAGAAATTAACATCGATTCAGACGTATCCACCTCTCTCATTGTCGAACGATGTATATTCAAGGGTTTTGCTCGAAAAATATACTCGTTTACCAAATGAATGTAACACGAGGCAGAGTAATTCCGATTGTTTGTCGAGAACGAGGGAATCGTAAATGCTGCCGCCTTCGAGGTCCGTTGTAAGAAAACAAAAACTTCATTTTCTTTGTATCTTTGGAGAATTCAAGACTGAAATTTTGGAAAGTTTTCATTTCCAGTCGATCGTTCGCTGGGAAGGAAATGGTACGAATTCACAAAAGGCTTTTATTCATATTTTTCTACATTTTTGTACGAGTTTACACTTCCTCAAAGTTTCAGTTTTTATCTTGACCGCTTCGCATCATTTTTTTTTTCTTTCCTATTCTCAATACAAATTTTTGACGAAATCGTTTTTGTTTTGAATCTTGTAATGCTCAATCCGAGAGAGAGAGAGAGAGAGAGAAAAATGTAAGCTGATCTCTGATGAAATCCTCGCTCGTCTATTATATTTCGATAAATTTCTCATATCAGTAGCGATTCACTGTTGTTGTTTTTTTTCTTCTCCCTTCTCAAAATTTCATCAGACTGGTATCATTGCCGCAGCTGTTAAATACGAGTTAGCACAAAATCGCGTGCTTTTGAAAGAAAAATCTAATTGCTCGTGACACTTTGCGATAAACCGATAGAGTTCAACTGCGAAAATTAAACGTAAAAAAAAACTGTTCTATCGCGAGCTTCGAAATAGAAATAAATTCGGAGGCAGGAGCACCGTTTTAGAAGGGATACGAACACGAGCCGGATAAACAGCAGGGAAAATGTTGAACGAAGACAAAATCTCTTTTTCAGAGTCTAATTTGAGGGATGTTTTGAGATAATTTAAAAACGTTCGAAGTCTCTCCTCAGGCCTCTGTATTCTCGGAGAGCTTCAGAGTCTTTCGAAGAGCAATATGTTTCCTTCTGTTTCATGCGGATGAAGTACATCTTCATGAATATTTTTGGATTTCGAGGGTGCCGGGAAGGAAAAATGTTTTCCAGCGTTTGAAAACATCGTCGAGACTGTCGTTAAAAAAAAGTTTGTTTGTTTAGCTCCGTTTAAGAAATATGAAATAATAAAATATTCACAAATTTATTTCTCTTTGAAAAGGGATCATTCGACACAGTACTTTCTTTACAAAACAGTCAAATTTTTCAAATTTTATCTCTCAAATATTTCAAATAATTTGAAATATTTTTCAAACAATCGTCGAAATTTAATTGCTCGATAAATAATTCGACGACGAATATTCTCAATCATTCGAATGTCAACTATTGGAAAAACCTGAAATGAACAATCACTGTCAGTATGAAAAAAAAAAAAAGTAATCGAAATTCCAAAATATAAACATTCATTTTGTAAACGAGATTGGAAACGAATGAGGAGATGAATAATAGGAGAAAATGTATGTGCATTCGCTGAAAAGTTTTATAAAGAAGTAATCACGCACAAACAAATTACGAAAGGGAGAGAGAGAGAGAGGGAGAGAGAGAGCTGCTCTGGTGAGTGTACGGAGCAGCACATCAGCATTTGTGATAACTAACGTGCGATAGCGTTGGAAAATTCCACGTGTAACGACACACCAGACCATCGACAACGTCAGCATTCGGTATACACAGTAGACTCTAGAGCAACGATAAATACTATCGATTTTTCTCAAGAGTGGAAACACCACTCGTAAAAGCAAAATCAGTTATGTTTCGATTAAATAATTCCAAAGCAATTTTTTGTTCGTTGATTATTACCGTAATCCATCAGAATTCCGAGCAGCTCGCCATGTGAGAGATCAAGAACTACAACGATCGAGCATCAGCTCGGATTCAGATTCAAAACTTTGGTTTTTCGTCACTCATTCCATGGCATTTCCAAAATAATATTAGTCCTCGACATTTTTTTTGTGCCTAACGTTCAAGCTCGATTTACTTTTCTATTCATTTCAACAGGAGGCTCGCCTCAAATGAAACAAGAAAAAGAAAGATTTTCAATAGCTTCGCTAGAACAAAAGCTTCCAGATTTTTCGAAATTGCCGAACAAAACGAAACCACAAAAATGAGAAACTTTTACAAAATACTTTTCGAAAAACAAAAAGAAACTTTGATAACACGATGAACGAAATTCTGGAGAAAGAAAAAGGAAATTTTTGAAAATACTCTAAAAAATATAACGACGGTTATGTACACCGTGGAATTCCTTGCACTCTGAATCATTGAATTTATGTATGGACACACTCGTGACAATCCACAATCTATTACACCGATAAAATAGACAATTTATTTTTTACTGTCAATCTCGAGCTGAAGTCGAGAGAAGGTGTCGGATTTTCCTGCTAACTTTCCACAATAAATATATGTCTGAATTAACATAAACGTGGAACGAATTATAAAGTACATTTTTATATCCTCCGAATTGCAGTTAAAATGATAGCTAATGAAAATTATTATTACTACTAATTATGAGACTTTTTTAAAAAATTTTCAGCGTCACATGCGAATTTTAATAGCCATTTTAACAAATATTAAATGGCAATTTTTTCACTAACTAATATTATCGAAGTCGCGAGATCTTCGATTAGAATCTCTATCCGCGCATGTACAAGATTTCGAGTACCATTATTTTTTGTTTGACAAAAAAATTAATTACGAGTGCAAAGTCTCTCGATCGACAGGCTCGAAATCGTTTTTCGTACGAGTTCAAAGTACTCGATGAAGAAAATCGTTATAACTTTTGCTCGCGTTGTTTTTTTTTTTTTTTTTTTTTTTCTACTGATCACTTAATACGATTGCCAATAATCAGACAATTTGGATCTGCGTCGCGATTGGAAATAAGAGTGATGAAATAGTCTGCTGATTTCGATTAAACAATCGATCGTCAGGGTCTAATCGAAGCACTTTTTTCGGTGCTTAATAAATCGGATAAAAATCAATAAAAATAGATTTATCGAGAACGAAACTGCGATTTTAACTCGTTTGAGAATGAAAAATGATACTGATCAGGGGATGAAGAGAGAAAATTGAAAAAAAAATTTATATAATGATCACCACGAGTTGGTGATTTTCTTTCGACGAAAATGGAATCGATGAGCTTTACTCTGATTTTGTATAGCTATTGAAGAAAAAAAATTCTCTTTTTGAATTATTTATAATTCGCTGTACAAGATTTACACAACGTTTGTTTATAAATTTAAAGAAAAATACTTTTCAACGTTTCACGTTTTGTCAGTACTTCGAGTCAAGTCCAATAAATTTGTATATTTATATGTGCCGCTTATCGATCGTATTTTTCTTTTCAACTTTTTGTTTTTTCTCTTGCGCAACCAAGTTGAGCAGTAAATTTCGAGGTGTTCTGTGCCTATTTTATCATCGCGGAATACTCGATACGTTCACATCTGTTTGATCGAATCACATTGTTTTATCGTATTTCGTGGTGAATTCATTTTTTTTTTTTTTTTTTTTACTTATTTCGTAATAAAGTTTGAGTGATTTGAATTCAATGAGAGATCGTAACTCAATTCCGTTCAATTTTATTATTCTCTGGATATATTTCTGATCGAATTTCGGTTGTGCCCAAATTGGTTACAACGAGAATGATAACATTTCAATTGAGTTTTATCTTTTTTCCTGGTATGCTGCGCACATATTTGCTATCATTTCGTAAGAAAATTCTGTTCGATAATGAATAGTTATTGAAATATATTTTATCGTTTCGAATATTATGTTTGAAAGTTTTTCTGTTTTTTTTTCTTTCTAGAATTTCGTAAGAAAATGAGTTTCGATAATTCCTCATTTTATATATCACTCGTTTTTCATACTGCGTCGTTTTTATTTTCGTGCTTCAGAATAAACTCGATTTTAATAACCGTTCAATAGCACGTCCATACTAATTGGTTTAAATATATATATATTTTTTTAAATACGAACCATCGGTTGGGACCACATGGGATTTAGAAGACGTGCCATTGACTCAAAGCTCTCCTCTCTCTCTCTCTCTCTCCCTTCCTTGGAGGTCTTTGTTCAATTTTATTTTCACTACAAACACATGTGGAAAACAGACACGCCACGTAGGTCTTTTCCCTCTGTATCTCTCTCGCCCTCTCATCCTGGAGTCCCCGGAGCCCCAAAGTCTATTTTACATTCCAAGAAAAATGACATGTAAAGAGTCTCTGGATCCCTGCGATTATTGGTTTATCCTATGAAAGTCAAAAGTACGATGCTGGCAATCCTGAAAAATTCTAAAAGAACAAAAACTGTTTGTGGGCTCCAAAAAATCATAAAATCGTTCACCAAATTATTCTGCTGCCACATTTGGTTAGTCGATCCGAAGAAACATTCAATTTGGGTTCAATTGCATGCGCGATATGAAACTTACCGAACGATTCATCACCGGAATAATGATCGGTTGCGGATATTGTTTTCCGTAACTTTTGAAATTCGGTGTTGAAAATATTTTCCATCGTTTTCAGATCTGTCGAAAGTTGCAGTGAAACTTTTCCAAGGGCTTCGTTGTTTCCCTAAAAAAGTGTCTTCGTCTTTCAAGGGGTTCCTGCTTTTCAACGGTTTTTTTTTCCTCTCTTTTTGCAAGCCACATGTGTGCAGGGACCTGAAACACCCCCATAGCCCTCGAGAAGGCCTCTCGTAGGTCGTCCATAACGGTTGATCGGGGTTGAAGGCGGTCGTGGGAAAAATGCTGTACCGGTCTTAAAACTGCTGCCATCCTTAATGGGGAAAAAAGGAAAAAAAAAACGAAATACAAACGTTTTTCGTACCAATTAGACAGAGCGATACGTGACGAGGTTGTTTTCTGATTCCGTCACGAAGCTCGAATTTTCTGCTTCCGAAAATATAGAGTAGAACTCATTGTTTTTTTGTTTTTTCTTTAAACTTCTCAATCCTCGAACGAGTTCGCGAGCGTTTCATCTTGGTCAATACTTCTACGGGCTCTCGGGCCTCTCCTACATGTGGGCCGCATCCCTAAATCCCTCCCGAATAACATCCAAAGGCGTAGAAACGTTTCATCTTCCATTCATAATAGAGACTTTTGAAAATAAACACGTGAATGACAAAAAATTATCTTCATTCATTCGATCAACGAATATATTTCGACGATGCAATGCGACGAATTCGGTCGTATTTGAATTCTCGACTGCGAATTTGTGAAAAAAAAAAAACTGCTTTTTATTTGCCTGCTAATTCTTCGGGTGACATTAGACGAAATCCCCGACACGATTTGGTCCATTTCATCGGACTTTTTACTCGCTGACTGCATTCATTTTGGTCTCTTCTTCGTCCGCGATTGGCTGACATCAGAGAAATAGAATTCCTCGAACGAGTTACAAAACGAAAATATTTCGTTGATCCTCGACTCGATGATGCTGGTATTTTCGATCGAAAAAGTTCACTTTTTATTTCGATGCGTGGAGAACGCGGTAGAAGGGAGAAGTCGTTACGCCATTGAGATTTGATCTCGCGAGGGGTTTGTAGGCGGCAGTACCTGCGGCTTTCATCCCTGGAGGAGTTTCGAGAAGGGTGGGCGAGCAGTGGTTGCAGGTCACGAGTGAAGAACGGGTCGAGATTTCGAGAGGGGCGGAAAAAAACTGGAGGGACATAAGAAAAAAAAAGGAAAAGAAAAAAAAAAGGAAAAATAGGGAAGAAAGATAAAAAGATATACATCGGAGGTCCTTATACGAAAAAGCCTTTGGGCCTTATTTTTTTCTCTTGAGAATCGTGAGCTGGCTGGAGATGGAGAGAAGAAAAAAAGAGAAGGAGTCTGAAAGGCAGAGATAAATAAGGACGGAGGGTCTCGTATGTTGCGAAGAAGGGGAACTCGGATTCGAAGGCTCCGGTGAACTTAAGTACCTGACCATTCCACCGCAGAGTACCCAATCGAAAGGACCCTCTGCTCGCACGTATATAAACAACGCACGAACCCTAAACATACCTCAATCTCGATGCATGTAAAAAGCCTGCACTTGCTTTCGTTACGTGAGCCTTCCACACGTTTCCTCGACTCCGCGAACTTCTTAATCTTTACACCAACAACAAAAAATCTCGCTCCATATCGCCAGGAAAGTAAACACACGAATTTTGAAAACCACGTAAGAAAATAACAGGCTTCGCCTTCACGATGATGTTTAGTCGAACAGAAAATTGAGGTATTCGTAAATAAATATCTTGTTTCTGTACGTTTTTTTGTCTGCCAAAATCAGACTTTTCTCAGCCCATAAATATTGTTGGGTTTCAACCAATTTCGAAAGACCTGAGATTTTTTAAAAAATTTCGAAACGTATTTTGATTGATTCTCTTCTCCGTTGAGTGCGTCTCAGATTTTTCATATTTATTCCACAACAAATAGTCTGCCCACGTTTATTTTTCGTGTAACTCGGAATTAAAGTCGTTCAGTGATCGTCCAAATGTGACATTCGTGTACCAAGATTTTCGGTACTTTTCAATTGGTCAGTTTATTCTGAAAGTTCCTCCGGGTCAGTGGCACAAAATAACCCGAGGAGGAGGAGAAGAGGCTCGAGGTTGCTGGCCAAAGTGCTCGAAGGGTAGAAAGAGCCTGCTTCTCCTCCCTATTTTTTTCGACCAAATGAATAAAATTCGAGGCCCTTCTTGCCATGAAGAAAAGCATGTTCGAAGAGCTCGCAACAAAACGGAGCCTCAACTGTGAACACACATAAATATATCAGCCTTCTAACCTTCTATACGACCTGACGATTCTAAAAATGTAATGCGTGCACGAATGTAGAGGGCAAATAAAAGTGTGAACGTTTACGAACCGTGGGGGAGAGAGCCTCTGACAAGGCTCCCTGACCTTTTCTATGAGACACCTGTGTGTCTGAGCCATTTTTATTATTATTTCTTGACGCATGCAAACGCAAACTAATCAAGCGCGAAGAGATGCAGGTTTTATGAAACTTGTGAATGCCTTCAGGTTCCTCCGCTTCTCCCCATTGAATATTCTACGCACACATGCGCCCTTTCTATTGTGTATACGAACTAGAGATATTTGTACGAGTTCGCCAGAGGGAACAAGGGGAGTGAACAGGAACGAGGGTGCCAGAGATTCACTCACGACACACATTTCGATGTATTTATCTCGCAGGAACACGAAATTACGGGGAGGAGGGGGTTCAACGTTATGGGGAAAATTCTATTCAAGGAAAAGCAATTTTTTGAAGGTACAGACGAGTGGACAAATATGATTTTCCGACAAATGACCGATGCTCGTCAAGAGAAGTTGATTAGCCCAATCGGAGTCGGCGCTCCCTTTTGTCATGTTCGGCCATACCGATCGTTCTGCAAAGTCAATTTCGCCTGTTCTCGTCAGTCAATCTCTTCCGTCCATTCCTCCTACCTGGACACTTACAATATTCCCGATATTCCCGAATTAACAGTTTCAGGATGCTGATATATAGTGGAAATTTTTTAGGATCGTTTTGCTTCGCCGAAGTTGACAAATGGGAGCGCTGAATGAGTGTTTTGTAAATTATAAAATTGTTCAAAGTGCCGAGCTTATTTTCAGGTATGTTAATTTTTCATAGAAATGACGTGAAATGTTGCGAAAAAAAAGTAACTTTTTCTTGAAGAAATAACTGCATTCGCAATTTTTGTTATATTCCCCTAGATTTGAGATGCTGCCGGTTTATAAGAGTCATTTTTCAAATGTTTTTATACCATTTTGATCCTTCCCTCAGATCCCACATTACAGGAATACCCGGAGCAACTACATACCGTAATATTTAAGCATGCGGACAGGCTATATACCTGCTGTAAACGAGGGATAAAACATGTGGGAAGATTTCTGGATTTTTTTTTTCTTTTTCGTAAGATCTTGACTCGTATAAAAAGGGAATGGGAGACTATGATATAATATGGGAAAAAGATGGGTCAAGAAGACACCTGTCCTCGGCGAGAAGTTCTCAGGATGACAAGAGCCATATAGAAAAGATCGTAGAAACGGTTCCCCTCTGAGGACAATCTTACGGAGCCAACAAGACGCAAGCATCTGTTTGCTCGTTTATAGGAACCATGAAAAAGATATGAATTATCGATTTTATGAGAAGGAGAAAAAGTTAAATAAGCTGAAGAAATAGATAAAACGAGAATAATCGTGTGGGAAACAACATTTCTGCCAGGATCTTGAACTCTGCGCCAAGGTGTCGAGGAACACATCTGCCTCGTGATTTCTTTTCAAATCTTACGAGAAACCTCCTTTTTTTTTCTTCTTCTAATCGTCAATTTTTCCGAATTATATCGTGTGGGAACACAAATTTTTGCCGGAACGCTTCGACTCCGGGAGAAGATTTCGAAGGTGAGAAAGACATCTGCCTCGAGGTGTTTTCGCTTTCGAAACTTCGAGTCTTACGAGAATCCTCTATTTTTCTCTATCTCTGTACGAATTCTTTGCACAGTCCCGTTTCTTTCTTTATTTATTTGCTTGGGAATTAGACATCGCGATAAGTACCAAGATACACGTGAGCTTGGGAAATTTTTCAACGTTTCTTTCTTTTTTTTCTCTAAAAAATAGAGTATTCCGAACTGAAGTCTCTTGAAATTTATCTGAGAGAAATAAAATGTGTATTGTCACACATTCGAAGCTATTTTTGGCTGTATCTTTCGTTTCGAGGATCCAATTAAATTTCCCATAATTTCAATTAAATCCAATTTCCAATTGTATAAGTTCGTTGTTCGTGGTACAAACGAGTCATTTTTTTGTTTTTCGAAAACGAATATAAGAAGGTGATAAAAATCGCGTCGATAGATTAATCAGCCTCGAAACCGAGGAGAAGATCAATCCTGTCGAGTTTCCCCAGCAATTGGTTCATCTTTCGCGAAGATCCAACACAGCAGGGCATTAATTAGTCCGTTCGATCTATCGCACCTGTCTCAAGCACTCGATTTCCAAGGTAAAACTCGCCACAAATTCGCCATTAAGAGTCTCAAGATTCTCTCTCAATTCTTGCTTGCAACTGCTGCCTGTCTTTCTTTTTTTCTCTCTCCCTTTTCATCTCCTTAAACATTAATGTCCAAGTGTTTCCGATACCAATTCTCATCGCAAACTTGGAGAAGCTGGTTTTGCCCCAGTTCCTTTTTTTATCTTGCTTATTTTCTTTTTTTTTTTCATAATTCCATCGTCAATTTCCATCTTTCATTTCCCACGGATTATCCCGAGCCAGCTATTAATGAATCGCGATATAACTGAACGATGGTACTTTATACGTGAATACAGAAAAAAAAAAACCAACCAGCAATAACCTTCGTTTTCTTTCTTTTTTCTCGATAAGTCTTTTCAGATGAAAAGATAAATATTTCAAATACGAAAAAAAAAGCAAAAACAAAATTGCTCTTATGAGTTTTTTTTTCTCGTGCACGAAAAATTCGTTCTCATTATTTCATTTTGTTTTCAAACGAATAATTTTAGCATTTGTCGTTATCCGCGAAAATTTTTGATATTCGAAAGTCAATGAGCGATTGGGTGAAACGAAATGTTCAAAATTACGAAAAAATCGGAGGCTCGAAGAACGAATAAATTGAATCAATGTTCACGGATTGAAAAAATTTCCCGTCCAAATGACAGAGCTAGAACGAGGATTCCTTAAATGAAAAATGAGTAAATCGATGCGACCAACACTCGTCCCATTTTCTATTTGCAACGAAATCCCTATGAAAATTTTATATACATCGAAAATGACTGGAAAATTATGCATTTATATCGAACGTCTGAATTTGAATATGATAAAAATGCATAAATTGAATACAAAATGTTATTCATACACATTTCACGTGCACGCATGCGCGCTTTATTTATTTATTTTTTCTCAAGTATATCTTTCTTAATAATTGCGAGTTTTGTAACACGCTAACGAAGTTTCGTCGTTCGTTATCAGGCTAAAATCTTGCTTGTTGGATGTTACTACTTTGCCGCAATGCTCTGCAATACATATTTTTACATTTATATATAAATGTACATAACTATGATCGTACATAATAATAATAACAATAATAATAACAAGAATGAAGCCTTTATGTTGCCTGTTCTCGTATACTTTTGTATATATATATAGCTAACTTCATACGTGAACACTTCATATATAGTACAAATAAGGGGGGTAGACCCGTCCAACAAACCGGTCGTTCAGATCGAGCCTCTCTTGGATTTCATGACCGGGCCGGTAAATTACCCTTGGATTCAACCTGAACGCGGACCCACGACTAAAACTAACGTGCTCTCAGTCCCTCTCTTTCTCTGTCTGCTTCTTTCCTTTTCTCAAGCACGCAAAGGCTCTCAATTTCTTTCTCTCTTTCTCAATACTCAATCGGATTTTTAGTTTCTTTTCTGGTTCTCTCGTTACGTCCATTCTCGCTCTCGCTTGACTTTTTTTTTTTTTTTTTTCTTTTCTTTCTTTTATCCCCTCGTTTCTTCGTTTTTCGACGTTTTGTTTTTTCTTTCCTGCTCGTGTGTTTCTTACCGACTTTGAGAGCTCGCGAGTCCGTTTCAGGATTTGTCAGATTACCGGTTTCTCTCGATCCGAAATGAAAAAGAGATGGATAACGGAGAGATAGAATGAGGGAGAATGAGCGGCGAGCCGAAGATGAATAAAAGGGTAAGCAAGAGAGAGAAATAGGAAGGATCTTCATCTCTCGCTTGTTCCGCGTTTTGCCGATCCAACGCCAACGCGCTGCAAAAGTACTTTCTCTCCGTTTCTCTCCCATCGAATACATTTCACTTCTCGCCTTAATATATTTTACGCTCGCGTACTCGCGTTTATACAGGGTGTCCGATGCGCCGGTCATCATCCTCGTAGTCGCGAGTGGAGCTAGGAATCAAGAGTCGAAAGGTTCGCGATACCGTTTTCTCATGGAATATTTTGCCGGGCTTTAAGAATGAGCGACGAAATTAGCCGAAGCCAGCAGGCGTACTATCAAACCCATTGGATATAAAGCAGAAACGAACGAGACCAATAGTATCCTAGAACAGAAAACTTCTCAAGATAAAGTCACGAACTATGATTTCCTGCCTGCCTGCTTCAGCAACTCCCACTTCTCTGACAGCAGCTTCAACCGAGAACTGGTTTTTCATAACTACTCGTAAGTTTCGGCGTTTTACGCTCTTTTTCGGTCGCCTCTCACAACGCAACTACTGGAAATAGAAAAATTTTGTTCCAATCTTTTTTGTAGGAAATTTAATTCTCTACGACTTTGGTCCTCGCTATTTTTGCTTCAATTTTCACCGTTTTTACGCGAAAGCCCCTAAAAGGAATCTGCGACTTTGTCAACTTGAATCAATAAATTTTCTCATCCAAAAGGACTCTGCTTGAGTCGGTACCGACTTAGAACTCATCTCTCGGGTCCATATCTCGATCGAACAGCAACGATCATCTGCTCTAGAACACCCTATATACACAGTCACGCATATATCAATGTTACGCGTACATTTGTATCGGTGTAACCGATTATTTATCAAAGTATGTGTCCACCGAAGTGTTTTGTATTGGTTATATAAGTGTGCCCATGAATATTTCTATATCCGATTGGATTTTGAATATGTGTATATATATATATATATATATAGCTCAGGTATAATCCGTACATATAAACGAAGCTCGAAATGTCCCAGACACGAAAGTCCGAAGCTAATCGTACGAGGAGAGTTTCTAATTTAGAATCGACCTTCATCATCGAACCGAACCGTCCAGTTTTTTTCGGTTATTCATGCATATATACATACATACGGACACACGAACGTTTTTATGAGAGCCTCGTAGTGAAATTTATGGCACAATTGATATCTTTCGTTTAATAATAAAAGTCTGCTTGTTAGATCGCTCGATGTTGGGTCTTTTTTTTTTCCTTTTTTGGAAAAAAAAACTACGCCGCTTGCGTAATCAAGTTTTTCAAGGCACTTTTTAAAACGATTTTTCCTCAACGACGTGCGTTGCCCGTTTTCTTTTCAACGGTTTCGCTTCAACTTGACATTTCAGCTGGAAATTTATCGTGCTCCAAAAATCGTTAGAAATTGATTTCTATTTATGAACGAATTGTTCATTTTTTTGGGGTCGTGAACGAATCGAGCTGATATCGAAAAAACAGAAGACTACGGTGGTGACCTAACGATGTAAATAACAGTCGAAATGTCCGGAATGAGATTCGATTTTGTATGAATCGTACTGAACTTCCAAGATCGATTTTGAATCATCGAAATGTTGGGTCATATCTTCAGAGTTTATTGGCTTTATTGACAGATCTCTCAAGACTTTGGTTTCAGTCATTGAAGCTTTCTCAAACGTCATAGGCGATCGGTTTGTTGGAAATTGCGTCCGAAAACAGGCAAAATTGATATCTTCTTCTTGGCTGAAGTTAAAGTAGAAAACAAATTGTCCAATGTGCATAAATATGGCTTGAATTTTAGGTAGAAGTATGAAACGATCTAAATTGAAGACTTTGTTAATGTTGGAACAAATATTCTATATACACGAAGACCAATGGAGCGTCTTAGGGCTATCCTCGTTTGTTTATGAGCCTCTTAAACTCTCGGGACTCGAGGAGAGTGCTGTGCTTCGTCGTCTCCTTCTTCTTCTTCTTCTTCGTCGCCGTGGTCCAAGAGCGGCCATATTGAAGGCTTGACCTTGAAGGGATAAAAAAAATTTGAGACGCCTTGCTCCCCTCCCCCTTCTCTCTCTCTCTCTCTCTTCCACTCTTCTACGTCTTGCTGTGTGTATATACACTTATCTCCTCCTCTCTTCCCGCCTCCTCCATATCAGCATCCCTCTTTCTTCGAATCTCAACTTGTTTCTATCCCCATCCTTTTCCCTCTTCATCTTTCCTCGTCATTTCCCTTCTCTCTCTCTCTCTCCCTTTCTTTATCGCTCAAGTCCTCGCATTCATTTTCTTTCTCACTCCCTCTCTCTTATTTTTCTTTTTTTTTTTCTTCGTTTCATTGGACCTGAGCTCTCCACCAGTTGTTATCTCCTTTTTTCTCGTTCATCTTTCTCTCGCCACCGCAAACTTGTACGTTCCCCTCTTCCTCCGACTCGCTCTGTTTGCTCCTTCAACCTGCATCTCTCTTTGTCTCTTTTTTCTTTCATTCCGATTTTTTCTCTCTCTCTCTCTCTCTCTCTCTCTCTTCCTCTCTGTTTTGTTTTGTTTTTTGTCATTTTTTTTTTACTATTTCTCTGTCTCTGTCTGCCTCTCTCTTTCTCTCATGATTCAGCCTCGTCACGTTTCTTTGCTTCGACGTTTTGGCCCTCTCGAAATCTCTCGTGTCACTCTTTCTAGTAAATCGTGACGTTCTTCATTCGTATTTTTTCTCTACTTCCTCTTTTTCTTTTTTCGACTCATCTCTTACGCACCAACTTGCCCGGCGTTCATTCGTACCATCCTCCTGCATTTTCGCGCCGAAACCTCGACCCCCAATTAGCAATTAGCACTCTCGAGAAACTTTGCTCTCCGTTCTCTCATCTCCGCTAAATCTTTTTCGAATGAGTAAAGACATTAACTCCGAAATGCCAGACGCGGAGTTAAGAATAATGGTCGATCAACGATTTCGCCAATACTTTTGAGCTCCCACATTAAAAATCACTGTTTCAAAATAAATATTTCTCTTCGATTTTCCTGCCTCGAACCATGACGAATCCACGATCGTGTTTTTTTTTCTTCTTATGACAGAAAAAAAATCCTGTAGCAACAAAAACGAATCGTGTTTTATTCTCGATTTTCTTAGTGACCAGAGCAGCAGCTTTCAACAGAAGAAATTGTGATTCGAATAACAGATTTTCCGATATGTTGCGACGATTACGCGAGTGCAATTGCACGCGAAAAACGTTTCGCACTGTTTTATATTCAATCGTATTTACTTATCGAATATGAAGCGAGCCTGCAGCGTCATACGGACAGCTCGAGATCGGAGATACCTCTCTCGCGCAGCATCCGTTTCATATTCTCCGCTTTTTCTTCGTTTTCATCCCGCGCGCTCTGTTTTTCGGTTTTTTTTTTCTTTTTTGAAATTTTTTTTTTCTATCTGGTACGCCAGTAGCGTTCCCGACTCGCGCAGAAAATGTGTTTGTATCTCAGAAATCTTTACTCGGTAATGAATAAAAGAAACGTGACGTTTTCATTGCGACGCGTAAAACCGACATAAAAATGATTCAAAAAAGCACTTTTTCGTTGTTTTAAAATGCAACTTTTTTTCACGAATCGACCAAACGAAATGTAAAATTCATCGGAACGTTTGAATAAGAAAAAAAAAATTGGAGCAAAAATCTGGAGAAATATCGAAGCGTTTTGCGAGCACGTTTTACCGCTCGCCATCGAATTTCATTCTTCTACGTGTTTGACTTTTGCTCCGGTCGCTCTCGTGAAGTTTCCCCTGTTGCGTCGATGCGTTCTCGTCGCTCTCTCCCTTTAGTTGCGATAACTCGAATTCTCGGGACAGAAAGAACTCGATACGAGGGGGCTATGCGCTCTCGTCCACGTTTTTACCATTTCGATCTTTGTGTGTTGAAGCATAAACACACTCACGGATATATACGCATACATAAATGAATACGATTATATACTGGCGTACATGAAAATGTATACATGTATATATGAAGACATACAAACGCGCCCCCAACATCCGAGGGGAGCGACAACACGAGAGATAAACGAAAATTAAAGCGGTCCAATCAGATCACCCGGGGAGAAGTTTCGGGTCCGGTTCGGTTTGTATATACTTGCCCTGAGAATTCTCGGGCTTCGGTTGCCGAAGAGAAGAGTCGGATAGGAGTCCTGGAGCCATAGCCCCATTTCTCGAGGATCCTGCTTCCATGGCTTTTTCGAGTTTTTATGCTCAAACAAAAACAACTCCGATCGGATGGCTATCAGGATCCAGTTGTTTTTGTATATATCCACCAAATACGTGACTCGTAGCGAGCATTTAAACGTCTAACGTTTAGATGCGATCATAGTTCTGTTTACGTGTACATATATATGTATATATAAATAATATGGAAGTTCGGAACGAACTTAAAGAGACGTCATAAAATTCTCGTTGGGCCAGGTCAGTACCGATTGGTCTAGGCACACACATACACAGTCATGCTAAGCGATCCCTCCCTCCCTCCCTCCCTCCCACTCCTCTTTTTCTTCTGCTTCTTCATCTTCTTGTATTTTTTGCCTCCTCTTTCTTGCCCCGGTGCATCGCACGTCATTTAAGAAGGTCCCTTGATCTTGGGCTCCCCTTTGCAGGAAACAAATGAACCAGCAGCAGCAGCAGCAGCAGCCTCTACACTCGTTCTCAGCGCCTTCTTACGACGCTCTTACTCATCCTCGATTCGTTTCGCTGTTACGAGAACACAGCATTTTCGGTTAATAAGAATTCTTTCGGTCCATACTCGGATGCTGGGCTCTTCATAGAACTCTTTTTGCAGAGGCTTTTTGTTGCCAGGATCTCGAATGAAGATTTTTTGTCATTCGAAGATTGTTACGTTGCTTCGTGATATTGAATCAATGGGAATTTCGTTTTTTTTTTTTTTTTTTTCAAGTTCTTTTTTCATTCTCTTGGAAGAAAATCAGAATCTCAAGGAAACATTGGACACTCAGAATTTATCTTTACTTCTGTATCGAAATTGGGAAAAGAAAAAGGAAAGTTTATTCGAGTCTGCCGATGAGTCGGAATACATTTTTCTGTTTCAGTACGCTGCGCTCGCGCTTTCGTAATTCTCACTGCGTCAACGATTCGATTTAACATTTATGTTAAATGCGCACACGAGCCACGTACTTGATTCTGCAGCGGATGAATCATCGGCATTAATTAAAGGTTTGCTGAACTTTTGCTCAATGGAAATTTCGAAGAGTTGCGATTATCGGGATTCTCGAGTCTTCGAACCGCTGTTTTATGGACATTTTCATCGCGGATGTGATTTCTGCGATCAGGGAATATCACGGATTTTTAGGTCGTTGATTTTGTTGTTTGATTCGCTGCTTTCGTTGGCGAGTCGAAAAATCGTGGCAATCGGTCGACTCTTCGGCGGTATCCGAACGCTCTCGAGACCTCGAAGCGCATTCGCGTTTCTCGTTTTCTTCGGTAGGACCGAAAAAGGTCTTGAGATATCGTTATCTCTCTTCGGTTCCTTTTAGCAAAGGCGGGTCATCCGGGTTTTCCGGCTTTAAGGATTTTCAGCTTTATCTTCGTATAATGATCGTCCGAGCTTCTTGCCGTCGTTAAGCAATGGACACGAGATCTCACTCTTCCATTCTCTTTCTCCCTCTTCACTTCTCCCTTTCGGTATATTTTGTCAGTCCGGTAAAACCGAGGGTAAAACTGCTGTGTCTATTTAATACCGTTTTACGATCGCGATCCTCTTGATCCCACTGACCCAAGAATAATTCCAAATAATCATATTCGTTGCTGCTCCATTGCATTATTATTTTCTTTATTATTATTACGATCGTCGCTGTTTTTCAATTCAATCAATCAATCAAATTCAAAGGCTTTGACTAATGAAATTTTGAAGCATTTGACACCAAAATTTTTCTCAAGTTTCATCGAAATTGCTCGAAAACTTTGCTGGCTCTGGCTCAAGATTATGGCTGAGTGATTAATCGGTTTATTCCTCTCCGAACTCAAATTCATCGGCACAGTTTTGTTCTCGATGATTATAATCTCACTCTCAATTTCAACTTTATTTTCAACATCGATGCTTCGGTTCGTTATACTCCGACTCAAGTTTCTCCGCCGATTTCTCAGTGTCGCTGGGATCGAGGAAGAAGTGAGATCTTTCGAAAGGGTCCAGACGCAACGTCAAAAAATCAAGTCCCTCGAGAGTGCGCGCATCCAAAACGTTTGTTCGTCTCGAAGCAGCTTAGAACTTGATGGAGAGAAGGAGGAAGATGAAGATCATGATGACGATGAAAACGCGTCATTCCGGACCGGGACTCTGCTGTGAGCTGCACACACGCGCACTGAGAGGCACACGAATATAGGAAGCCAGCATCAAGCTCATCTCACGTTTCTAACTTATCCCGGATCACTTTCGATCCGTTAGTTCGGTTGCTTCCTCTGAGAGGGCTATGAAAATTCGCCTTTTTGAGTTTTGACGGAGGTTTCGGCGGGATTTTCGTGCAGGAACTCACATCTCGCGTGTGTGTGTGAGTTTTTCATACGGGCGGTTTTGTGTACCTATCTGTATATTTAAAAGCCCGCAGGGTCTCCGCGTCCCTGAGCTCTCGTCGGAGATTCATTTTTCAAGAGACCTAAGGACCTGTTGCTGCTGCTGCCTCCCTCCCTCTTTCTCTTCGTCTTTGCTCTCTCAGGGCTGTACAAAACAAAACACAGGCTCCAGTGTATATACGGTCGCTTAAAATTCTGAGGCTTCTTGCCACTTGACTCGGGCTCTTTCTCTCTCTCTCTCTCTCTCTCTCTCTCTCTCTCATTCTCTTCGTCTTTTCAATTTTCTGTTGCTCCTTTGTTTTTTTCTCTCTCTTTTTTATACATAATTTTTCCTCATTTCTTCTCTCCGGTCTTCCGTTTTTATGGCTTCTCGTATGATGGATTCGTTTTTTCCTTTTCGTATATATTTTTTTTCTTTTTGGCTGCTTCTGCCCTTACGTACTCACTCTCGCTGCTTCTCAATTCCTCTCTTTCTTCCACCACCCAACATCTACTATACATCACTCTACCAGTAGACATCCGACACTTGAAGAAAAAAAAAAAAAAAAAATGAAAAAATGAAAAAGGGCTCGGACGAATACGAGAATCTACCAAGAAAGTAAGAGCGAGACTGGGCCAGCAGAAGAGCGTCTAAGAAAGATCGTAAATTTTCAACATCCTCAAAGCTTCGAGAATAAAAGAGGAAAACTTTTCGACTCCTGGACCACGATTATAGACTGCCCAAAAAAACGGAACGTTTTTTTTTTTTGGGCATAACGTTACCGAAAGTTTGTGTTCGGGGCAATATTCTTCTGTATCAGCCTCAATAACGACTTTGCGGCGTTCGAGAAAGATTGAGAAAATTACGTGAAAAATCTTAGTTTCTCAAAATTCTTCAAACTTGCTTTTCTTTTCGGGTTCAAATTTTTCGTAATTTTGATAGTATCCGGAAAAGATTCTTCCAATTAATTTTACGAGCTTTAATTACCGAGAAAAGAAAAAAATCTTTTTTTTTTTTTTTTTATGCACTTGTAGAAAACGTGAATAATTGACTGAAAAAGGGCGTAATTTCGGTTCCCCTGCACGTAAAATCGCATGAGTTACGATCCATTCTTTTTTGTTGTTTGTTTTTTTTTTAATTTCTTTGCTTTTTTACGAACCTTATATAGTTCATAACGTACGAGTCCCTTTGCTGGACCTCGGACGACGATCTTTATCGCACCGGTAAAAAAATCGCACCGTCAAAACACGCCCACCAATTCGGTAACAAAATTGCTTCGTAATCGTTCGCACAGCGAACTTCGTTCCGTACTCTCTCGACTCCGCTTCGAGATTACTCGAGAGAAAAGAGACAGGAAGCTCGATGATTCGGGATGACACTGGACAAAAAGGAATTTTGTTTCTTTTTTTTTTTGTCTTTAATTGTCATTTCGAGTCAAATTTCATTTACAAAAACGTCAATTTTCCTTTCGCTGTAGAGCTCGACCGTTGTCTTTTTCTATTTGTAATTTTGTTGATGATTTTTATGTTTTCGACATAAAATCAATAAAAATCGTTCTGAGATTTAGATCAAACGATTTTTTGACAGAATTCAAAGATTGGCAGCTTTGTGTTTGCACGATTTTGAAATAATATTTAAAAAAATTATTGAAACTTTGAGCTCGCACTGTACAAAACGCCTCCCAAGACTGTCCCACTCCCTCTCATTCATTCTCTTTCACTCCTCTTTCATGAAAAGTTTTACGAACGACTGTACCACGCTCAGTTGTTTACATTTTAACCGAGGGCGACGTTGCCAAGTCTGCGGACCTGTTGCTCGCGCCCGCGAGTTCTCTACGCCAAGACGAGATCGTCGGTCATTAATTAACTCCGCGTCGGATGACGAGGCCTCTCACGCGGCCGTTTGCTCCGCGCTCTTCCTCGGACACCACCGTACCGAATTAATTCGTATCTTATGATTTTTTTTTTTTTCAATCCCGTCTCAACTCAACGGAGCCACCAAAAAAAGATGATCGAAAGCGCGCCTACTAGCGTGGATTTGCGTACTCTGCACCAACGAGACGATAATGGAGAGGAAAATTAACGAAAAAAAAATTTATTGCTCATTGATTCAACTTTTTTTTTTTTATTTTTATTCTGCCGACAGATCAAATTGGATTTTCGATTGAATTCATAATCAATTTCAATAATTAACATTTTTCAGTTTTATTTCAATGAAACAGCTGATCGATTTTTAATTTGTTCGAAAAATTCGTCGACGTATCAGCGCTGATTTTGAATAAGATATTTTTTTCTTATTTTAATCAATATTTTTGTCTACCGAACTCATTGGATCCTGGAACAACTTGAAAAGAAAAAAATATGTTTTTTTTTTATTTATTTTTTTCAAATTGCCAGAGATGGAGAACCATTTTTGTAATATTTGACCAAATTCCCGACCTATGAACGACCCTTAACTTTAAATACATTTCTAAATTATCAAATTGCACCATAAAATGATCGCTCAAATACGTGCTAGATAGACGAAAATACAAGTTAAATATTTGCTGAACTCTTGAATGATCTCTAATCACTCTTATCACCTTTTTGCCGCTCAGCAACCAATCGCCAGCGATAAAAATATTTTTCATCGCACTTGATCACTAAAACCCGCTGTTACAATTTATATACGACCATTCTATTAACGAGTTTAATTTTTTTTTTTTTTTCGCACACGAATTTACAGACGAAATTTCGTAGTCGAAAACTTTCCTGTAATTAATTGCTGTTCGTATCTCATTTATTCAACGGCAGAATTTTTATTTCGGTATACAAAGTTCTTTCAAAATATTTCAATATTTCGAAGAACGATTTTTTTTTTCTTTTTCTATACAATTGACAGTAGAACCGTAAAAAAAAAGTGTCAATGTTGAAGAATATCGTGTTTCGAAGTCTACGCTTCGGATTTTTCCATCGTGGATCCGGTTCGACACTGATTCAGGTTTTGATGAAAAAAAAAAAAAAAAAAAGAAAAACATAAAACGACGTTTTTTTCTCTTTTTTATGTTTCGTTTTTTCGCCTTTTCTTCGCTCAAACCCTGTTTAGCAGAGTCACCGCAACTTCCTTTCGAGCACAAGTCCTCTTAGCTGTAATAAGGAAAATCATATATTTCGAGGTGGAACACTGCGCGCACGTAACGGGTGTTTCCTTTCCAGTCGGGAAAAAAAATCTATTCATCGACGAGCCACCGAACAAGAAATTAATAAATTAACAGTGATAAAGTTATTTCTGTCATGAACTTTTTCTCGAACGTTGCCAAGCTGATGTTCGCGACATACTTTGAAAATTACACGGATTTTTATATTTTTTTTTTAAATTGAAAAATTATTTCGATATGAGCGATAGTTTTTCGACAGACAAAAAAAAGTCTGAAGTCTGGAAAATTGACGAAAATTAATTTTAGAACAATCGAAAATGTTGACGAGAATTGAGTTCAGATTCATCATCCTCCCACAACAATTGATCGAGTAAAATCGTTAAACATCGCTTTGTAAAATTAGTTTTTTTTTGCCCATATGCTGTCAGAATGTTTTTATTTTTGTTTATTTTTATTTTTCAAAATACTTTTAACGAAATAATCAATACCACATATATCGTCGGTTGTAAAATGACGTTTCTCAGGCGTTTCGCCAGGTATAACGGGTGTGTCCATGGTGAGATAAGCGAGAACCATGAAGAAAGGTAAAGCTCAAACGCTCTGTTTGGTGAGCGTGTGTGTGGGCTCTAGTTTGCATCCATGTGATAAGAACTTATCGTATCCGGCTCCCCTTACGCGAACGTTGTCACTTTGAGCTCGAACCTTCGTCGCAGTATACAATTCATTTTTCACAATCTCTAGGGATATTTATATATCTATATATGCACACTAAACAAATGTACATTGAAATACACGCGATTGTAAACGTGAAATTTTTTTTTTTTTTTCCAGCTCCATATTACAGGGTGTTCTGGCTCAAAATTTTGTGAATTCATATGAAAACGTTGAAACTTTATAAAAAAGAAATACAAACTCAAATTTCAATTGCTCGTAGCTTCGTGAATTTTCACAAATTTTTCGATTTATTTGAACCTTCTGTAAAAGCATTTGTCAGTCGATCATCTGCTTTTTCTTGAGTACTTTTTTGGGCAAACTTTTTGGAAAACATTTTTTTATTGTCGTCGATTTTCGATGAGAAGAGAATGAAAAAGTGATAATTCTCGAATCCTTATCTCGCGATATTTCGATCCCTTTTATGCTTGCCCCCAATTTCCATGCTCGTTTTCACAGGACACACCCGGTACATCGAATTCATATTCATAAACGTGCGTTTGTATAGCTATTCTCCGAAGTTGCTGTAACAGCATCAGTCCTTTTATCTGTTTGTGACGGGTCAGTTTCTCGTTCTGCCTAACTCTCCGATAAAAAGTATTGAAAAATAAAAAAAAAATTTTCAAATAAAAAAAACGTGGCAAATACCACGAACGAATGAATAGTTTTATCGCTTGCTCAGCTGGCGTCTGTTGAAATAAATTTGATAATATTATCGGTATGCGGAATTGAGGTCCATACAGTTTGGCAAATTTGTCGAAACTTGTTATCAGAATTTACAAAATTTTTATAACAAGTCGCCAATTTTTTGGTCCACATTAATATCTAACGATCGCGAATTCAGAAGCCAATATTCTCTGAAAAACTGAATACAATTTTCGTAACATTGCCCACGCAATTAACGTCTGTCATATTGTTTTTCGTTCGGAAGGAAACTTCAGTCTCATTTAAATCGAAAAAAATAAAAAAAAAATGTTTCATCAACAGAAAACATTGTACACGTACGAATAGAAATATATTTGTGTAAAAAAAAAAAAACGCAGCGATCTCTGTACCCGCGTTAATTCTGTACTATGCTCCGGTCATGGTTGGCTAAGGTCCTTCAGAAATGGGTGAACAGGACACGAGGTAGATACATATACATACGCGGACTTGTTACGTGGGAAAAAAGGAAGGATAGATTTGCAACGAGTACACACGTCGTTATACTTGTTAGCCTCGCGTTGTTGTATATTCGTCTATGTTTTTCCGAGTTTTTTTTTTTTTTTTGTTTAATCATTATTCTCCCTCTTTTTGCCGTCTCTTCCTTCACTTCTCGCGAATAAAACGAGAAATCAGACTCGCCCATTAAGACCTGTTACGGGCTCGGCTCTTCCAAGTTTTTATAACACACGTTTCCGTCTCACTGCGATATATTTCATTGAATAATCTTGAGAAATTTGCGGGAATGCAAATTACCGATGTTTTCGATGTTGTTTCTGAATTTCAACAGTTTTCATTTTTATTTTATTTTTTTATTTTTTTGACCATAATTACGATGAAACTTTCAATGTTTATTTTCATCGAATAGGATTCGATCGAATTTTAATCGAGTCTCGTGAAGTTAAATTGAGCATCACATTTGAATCGAACAAGATTCGATCAGGATTCGTTGATCATTTATGAGCAAAATTTTTAATTAGTTCGCCGAGTCCTTTTACGAACTCGGACGATAGTATCGCGATTAAAAATAAAAATATCTCGATGCTCAAATTGATTGGGATCGGGGAATGTCTAATTTGTATTTTTAATTAAAAATAATCCATAACTTTTAATCTCATTAGCCTGCTCTCGTGTCAACCTTCGACTACGATCCCGATTCATCCAAATTTTATTCGATCAGAGCAGACTATTGAATGCAAACGAAAAAAAAGTTACTCTCGATCGGGCGAGCTTTCACGTTAATTGAAAATTCGTGTTTAACCCACGGAGTAACGTTTACCTTTATTTTCTTTAATAAACATTCTTCGTAGCACCTTCACGGATATATAAGAAAATGGTGATCTTTTGCCATTCTCATAACAGCTTTAACTCCCCTGCGTGCTAAATCGCGAACAATGGTAATTATCTAATCAGGGAGTCTCGATCTCAAATGGTTTCCACGTTGAAGAATGAACGGATTGGAAGAATTAACCGTGCACCAACTCACGAGACATTTTGCGAGAAATGATAAACATAAATTGCATTGAAAATTCTGGACGATTCAAGCATTGTTTATTCTCGATAGTAAAGACGCGAGTAAGATTGTAAGATTCTATTTATATTTGAGCTCCATTGAACGGAATGAATGAACGTGCTCTCGAAGAATTTTCGCAATTTGTCTTCAACCACCAAATATCGTTGATGAAACGTGCTCTTACAACATTTTATATATTTTTTTTTTTTTTTTCCAAACGCTTCGGTTTTTTTTTCTTCTTTTTCAATTGCATTTTTCTCGTTTTCTGCGACGAGGAAATCAGTCGACCATTGAAAAAATCACTATGGCGGCCTCGCGATCGCATCGTCATTGCCGGTATTGCACTTTTACTGCATTTATACGAGATACGTCGATTTAAAAACTTGTACATAGGACGTTCTAGTCTAAATGTACGAATGTAGTCATCACGTAGTTTTTCAAACCGATCTTCTGTCATCAACTTCACGATAAATATCGTCCAGCTATCATTTTTCGTTTGTTTTTGCTGACGCTTGATTATGCTTTTTGAACAATCCTTAATTGACTTGTGAATAAATAATAGTCAACGTACATAATACATTTTGATTTCTCAGAGGAAACGATTTTTTAGTTTTTTTTAAATGTTTTTTTTTGTTTTAACTAAATTTTTATTTTTTAATTCAGATTCAAATCGAATTGATTGATCCAAAGATTTAAACGAAACATGCACAATTACATTGAATTACTGCAAAATTTGATTATCTCAATTGTTGAAATCTGATTTTTCATTATTGACACAGTTTTGATGATTTTTATTTGTCTTAAACACAAAGAATTCTGAAATCAGAGAATTTTGAAGGAGTTTATTACAAAATTGTGGTGTTTAATTGAGTCTGGAATGCCCCATGAGTGGTGACGTGTTGCAGAATGCAAATTATTCAACGGGCTCGTATAAGCAAAGTATATACAATACGAACGATCGACAATAAAACTATCAATTTTCCCGATCTATTTTATACTCTTGCAACCAGGAAATCTGGTGCGTACAGCGTATACCAGTTTTATTATTGAATGAATAGCCAATAAGAATAGGGAAGGAATGAGCGATCGATGAGGATCAAGTGCGCCTAGATTTTGAAATAATTTGCCTTAATCATTGTTCGAATCTCATAAAATATACCGAGAAATTGACTATAACGATATAAAATTGTAACAATCGTTTACTATTTCTATTAAAGATAATTTATTCGATCATATCGAAGGGGGTGTCGCGCAATAAAAAAAAAAGAATTGCGTAAAACGCGTTCGTGACAAAATATCCTGAAGCAAAGTGACGTTAGTTTGGCATATTTTTTTCACTCGACTATATCTGATTTTCAGCGATTATTTGTTGTTTGGAAATTTCACATTCTCATCGATGAACTCGAGAGAAAGTGTCTGCTCTCAACATCGCGTTTGCTTGAATTTCTATCGATGCTGTTATAAGATCGATAAAATTTCAATTATTTTTTTTTTTGCATAATGCAGGAGCAATAAATAAACAGCTATTCCGGGATGTTAGAGATCAATCGAAAAAGCTATTTTACATATTGAATTTTTAAATTCGTTAAGTTACAGGTCGCGAGGATTTATCGCGAGATTAGCTTGCCCAATATTTTGCTGATCGCGACTCCCGAGACCGTTGGCGATGATCGTTTGAATAGCTATTTTGATTTTTTTACGTTTTTCTTGTTTCATTAATACACACCGTTTGTAATTCGCACCGTAAGCAGCACTTGCTGCAGACTTTCTCCGAGAATCCTTGAAGACGATGCCATTATTTTGAAAATCTATTATCACTTTAATACCGCTAATTAGCTCGCCACGATGCTCAATAAATTGTCTGGCACTGATTTTTATTACGAGTCCTATGAAACAGTGAAATGGAGGATTGAGATTCAATGCAAATCCAATCCAATTAAGGAGCTTCCATATCTCATGACAATTTTCGCTTCCACTTCAAAGAAAACAGTTGAAGAAGAAGAAACAATCGGAGAAATTTGACGATTAAGATGTCCAATTATTTGGAAAAATGATTCATGATGAAACGAATAATTTCATGCAATAAGTCGACGAAACTGTTTCTACGCCTGAAATTTCATCGATTTTTCTACAATTCATCGAAAATTCTTTGCACTTATTATTTTATTCAATCGATATACGTGCTCACGGTGAAACTTTCGATGCCCGGAAAATGACATTGATTATATACTAAAATTCCTTTAGAATTTATCAGTTTGCTCAAGTACACGTGCGAGAAAATAATATCCGAGAAAACAATCTACAAAGCAAAGCCTCAACTGGAGAATTTACGACTCTTACAGACCGGTAGTCGTGAATTTCACGTAATTTCCAGGCCAGATGACTTCCTTCGTGATAAAATGCTCGATTGTCTTGCGGACAATATCTCCCTTCTTAACTTTGCTCGTGTATAATTTTTTTTTTGTGAAAAAAAATATGAAAACGATTGACACTGACAGCAAAAATGATAACAAAAGCAATTCGATGACAAAATGTCGTTTATTTGTACAATAAAACCCCAAAATTGAGAAAAATAAAAAACGAATAGTTTTTACCATGGAAAAACTAAAAGGAACAGATACGAAAGAAAAATGCCCTAAAACTCTCGAAGTTGAGCTTGCTTAAAGTCAACGAAGTCACAAATTTCCATAAAAAATATTCGAACTTCTGGATTCAATTTACAACTCAAAGCCACGATACCTCGATTTGCACGCTTTCGTTTTCGTGAATAAAAGTATTATTCCTACCATAGAGAAGGGAGAATGTGATGAACAATATTTTTGTGTCTGAAAAAATGTGGAGGATCGCGAACCAAACGTTAGAAAATGTTTGAATATTTCGTTGCATGAAAATTGAATTCGAGTGGTCGGCCGGTTAAATCGTAAAGTCAAGCGTATCGACTACATCATCGTCGAGTGTGACATCGTCAAAGCCCCTTTTTCCTCTCCTTATTCCTTTCGGGACATTTTCTCTCAACAGTATTTTTCGACAACCTTTTTCCTCTCTCCACTTCTCCTCCTCTCGTTTTTTCTATCTCTCTCTCTCTCTCTCTCTTTCGAGTATATATTTCGTAAACAATGCACCGCGACCTCCGACTCGTTATTCCATACTATTGTCCCCGATGAAATTTTCCCTCTTCACCTGTGTGCCACGAGGAAAAGAGCAGACTATTCGCAAGGTGCGCCATTGTACTATTTAAACTGTCAGTCAACGAACGTACAGGAGAGAGAGAGAAAGAGAGAGAGAGAGAGAGAGAGAGGGGTCTTCTCAAATTTTTCTTTCGTCGAGGGGTCCACGTCCCCTGGACTCGTTTTCTCTACTTTTTCTCCCCCTTCTCTATATAATAATATTACACCTGCGCTGCATCTCAAATTTCTAACCATCTTTTTTACGTACCTGCTCTGTCGTTCTTTCATCCAGGATAGAATCCATGACTGCTGTTTTTTGTTCTTCTTAACGTTTCGAAAAAAAAAACATTCGATGCTGTCAAAGCTCGATGGAAAGATATAAAAAAAAATTTTTAAAACATATTTTGTGGACGTTGAAAATGATGGTGAAAACAAAAGCGATTTTCGAGAGTACGAAATACTTGAAAAATTTCACTTTTTCCAAGTACATTTTTGCGGAATAGAACAATCGTTGCGAATATTATTCGCCGTTAAACTGGAAAAACAGGAAACGAGTTTTTAAATTACATTTTGCACGTGCGTTCCGACTCAAAGAAGACTTAATGTAGACGATAAAAATTTATGAGTTTGCAAGTGGGGGAGTTGGTATCGCTCGGATTCGTTTTTTTAACGTACAACGAAACGTATTATTATTGAATTGAATAAAAATCAACAGAGGAGAGAATACGTTATAAATAATAACACGATGAGTTACCGATTAAAAACGTGACAGATCACGAAATATTGTTGTTTTGCTCTTTTATTTTTATTCATTTAAATGTAAATTCGTAACGAGGCGAATTCAAATCTCAAATAACTCGAATATTTCGAGTCAACTTGTTTCATTTTTTTCTTTTTTTTCTTTTTGGTCGCGATCAAGATTAACAGAGCCTGAAAATAAGGAAGAGGCAATGAGACAAATGAGATGAAATTAAATCTCGAACTTTTAAGATTTTATCGATAGAGCACCTCGCCCATGAGAATAAATCACATTTCAGATGTGTATCACATCTTCAATCATTTTCGAGGTTCTCAGCAATAGAGTCACATTCGAATTTCATGTACCAGAATTGAATTAACAAAATCAAACTTCCATACAAAATTGTGAGCTCATTTTTATCGTCTCAATTCTGAACAATCCTTGCACAGCCAATTTTTTAGTGGGTAAAAAAAATAAAGTTTCCTGAACGAGATAAGATCTTTGTGCTCGATATTGAAAGGTTCATAGATATTAGGACATTTGAAACTCTACCAATTTAATTTTCATCAGTTTCGAAGCGCGGTTTCGTTGAAAATATCTCTCCATCCGAGTGTTTTGTTTCCAGCGACGTGAAATTAAAAAAAGTCTGCGATAAAAGATTCGATTCCAACGACGAGGATCGATCGCTGCTCTCGTCAATCAAATAATGTTTATACCTCGAGTCAGCTGTTCGATCATTTTAAATGGCAGGTTTGAAAGATCGTGGAACAAAAAGAATGGGAAGACTGAAAAAAAAAGTGGAAAAATCGACGGCTATGATTTTCTCAGTGACTCGTAACTCCCGCACTTTTAATTCGTAGTGCAACTTCTTGATCGTTGCATATCCATTTACATGGTGACTCAAAAATCTTGTCCAAGATCTTGGAGGATAGTGGATTTTCATTTTCGATAAATTTATCGAAATCAATACTAGTCCGAAGAATTAATATTTCATCGAAGATGCATCGAAGGATTTTCGCTTGATAATCTATTGACGATTTCACGATTTCATTCACCTCCGAGTATCGGCCACGACTTTCGAGACACCCTGCATATGAGCACGTGAACATGCGTATATTCAAGATTGCACGAGTGTAACATCGTTTACAGCAGAATATGACCATGAAGATAATTTCCGCTAGTAGTTTCAGAATCGCGCACTTAGAATGAATAATTTCTCTACGTTGTAAACGCCTTTCAGAGAGCAAACGTTTGAACTTTTTTTTTGTTTTTTTTTTTCAATTTTTTCTATCACACGTTTCAACGTTAAAAGAATAGTTTTGAAGCTTTTGTTTGGTACAGAAAAGCGTGAATCTTATCGGTATTACAGTTCTGGCCAAGTTCTTTGGCAGATTTTATAATGGAAAATCTCAATGAACGTTTCATACGCAATATAAATCAGACAAATTTAATGCCGTTGTAACATCTAACACGTACTCTTGGTGTATCATTTTTTACTCGTGTACATTTTTGTAGTGCGCGAAGCCTCTGGCCATATCCGATACTTAACAGCGTCGTTTTTTTTCTCCCTCTCTCTCGCTCTCTATTTGCTCTCCTTTTATGCTCTTTCCTCTACTCTCAGCAAAGAACCATCAGAGAAGAAATATGACGAAGAGGAGACAAGAGAGCTGAAGATAGAGCCTCCGGGGGCTGTGCTCCGACATTTTTACCGACCCCATGCCGAGGTAGCAAGTGCGCCACCCGTTGAACTATTACAAGAGCTGCATGTAGAAATTACGATCCATTTCACATCTTTAGACGCCCGAACGACCCTCGCCAAGCTTTTGGTCTTGAGACACACTATATTTACTACTCCACATGAGATTTAACGTTTTTTTTTTGTTCTGGCCTACAAAATATTTAATAGCTTTGAGGCCTTGAGATGAGAGCTCAAAAACTAGAAGACTTTGGGTCGATAGACCATCACTCGTTTCCTTTTCATCGCGCAGAAATCGAAGAAAAACAATTTAATAGCTGTTTCCTGGCCTTTTCTGAATGTCTAGTTTTCATCATTTTCGTGGATTTTGTCTCAGTTTTTTCCTCCTGAAGAAAAACCATGGGAAATCAGTCTCGGGAAGAGTCTCAAACGGAGCCTGATGGGATGACTGACAAAAAGTCTCGCAGACTCCAGACTTTTATTTATTGCGTTTATAAGTGATGAAACGAGAAAAGTTTACACAATTTTTGAAAGACCTCAGCAAGTGGGTAAAATAATCCGATAGTTTTTTTTTGTTTGTTTGTTTTTCAACAATTATATTCGATAGGTAGACACTGATCGTCGATAAATCGTGAGTATATAACGACCCGCAGTGACGCGTACTAAAAACCTCAAAATGTCAATGCGTGACGATATCACAAAACCGAATAACGAGAAATTTCTCTCGCCTCGTTTGTGAGCCTGCGTTTAATGAGGCGCGAACACGCAGTTTTCTTCATTAAAAAATAGAAAAAAAAAAAAAAAAAAACCACGTTCCTGCTACTTCGTCAGAGCCCTCATAATTTAGCTAAAGAGGCCGCGAGATTTTGATAACGTTTTTTTGTCACACCATTTCGATGTAACGATCGTAAAGCTGGTTGAATAGTCCAGTCCAAAGTGATGATCATTTGCTGCTTTATTAGAACTACTACGAATTTTCTCAGTAAAGTGTAAATTAAGTTCGTTTTTTGTCAGCTTAATTCATCGTAAATTATATCTCGAATAATTGAATCATCTCATTTGTCAAATATCTCGCGAGCACGAGTTATTTGCTTATGATTTAATATGATTCGAGCAACGACAGAAAGAAGAATAAAAAAACAGCAAACTGCGATCTTTACGATCCGCCAAGTGTTCACTTCTGTCCTCCGACGAACATCCTGTCGTTTTATATTTGCAAGACAATTTTCCACGATATACTATCTTCACGGATTCACCGCGATACGCTCATATTTTCTACGGCCTTCGAAGACTCGCTCATTTCGTTACGCGCCGATACACCACGACTACACTAAAGATACTCCATTATATCGCTCCTCGTAACATAAGGGTACTCAGGCTCATATCTATGAATGTAAAGCCCGCAGGTATAACAGTCTCGTTAACATGTGCTAAAAAATATTACTTGTTGTTGTTGTTTTTGTTTTTTCCCAAATGTACCGTCGACGAAATTGGCTGTAATGAGAGTTGCAATACGGTGTTTCCATTAGACAGAAGTCATCCGTTTCAGCGTTTCCTTGTTTTCAAACTTCCTGGGTCTCTCTTTATTATTTATTTATTTTTTTTTTTTACTGAAGATCGTTTTTTTGTTTGAAGAATTTACGTAATGGAAACTGCGCGCAAATACGAATGGTGAATTTGTGATTTTCGATAAACTGCCACGTTCTGAATGATTTGCTATCGCGAAGTGTAATCTTCCGAGAGGATATTTGGTGAAACTTTTGACAGAGGAGCGATGAGGCCATGCAGACAGAGATTCTGGTCCTATTTGCCAGCCTGGTATCTTCGAAGATAGAGCACTTTTTGTGTCTCAATGCGGAGCGTGTTTTGGTCCGAGAGGGATTTCAAACCGATATACGAGGCTCGAGTTTAGTTTTTCCAGTGGCTCTAATGGTTCAGATAAATGAAAAGAGAAAAGGTAAGATCGTGGCAAAAGGTCCAGCAAGAATCAGAGGAGCCAAGTCCAGAAACGAGAGACTCATATCCACAGAGATAAAAATTTCGAAGCGTTGAAGAAGAAACCGATGTGTGTTGGAGAAAGAAAAAGACCCTCGACTACTTAGCGGGGTCACTAAATCTAGTGAATATGAGACCCGGTTGGGGGTCCTGTCCGTTTTAAAACGTATTTTTTTTGTTTAAATGCCAGAAAAACCTTCGTCTCTTACACGAGAGATCAGGAAAAAGAAAACTTGAGAGATAGGGGGGCTCAAGTTTGTTTTAACAGGTCAAAAAGCATAGACCCCACTAGCCTTCGTATACATTCACTATTTTTTTCGTACCCCCCGGATCTAACCGAACTCAGACTCCGGCTCGAAGGTAATAATATCCTGTGAACGTTGCAGGCTTCAAATTTTCTATCATTGAGAAACATCGGACGAGGCTTCGTCTCGAATTCCGGATCTTTGTCGATGATGGATCTCGTCCTTCATTTTTCTAACATTCGCTCGAACGATCCTACGGTATCGCGAATGATGCCGGACAGAGTGCGAACGTACTCGGATCTTCGTGATTCGAATCACGAGAAGAATTCTTCATTTTATTCATTCGAATTTAGTGCTCAAAATAGCTGTCAAAATTCTTCATGAATAGTAACAAACTTGGAAGTAACTTTCGACGAATTTATTATCGGGCTGAATTCGTTTGGTAACTAAATTTATCGATCGTCACGAAAAATCAAAATCGACAAATTCTCGACGACCAAAACGAACTGTTGTTCGTTACGATGAGATCAATTTTGGAGATTAATCTTCAAATAAATAGTCTAAAAATAGATCTCTTCGAAAATAAATTCAAGATAATTTATTTCTTCAAGATTTCATGGTCGTATTGTTGACGGAGTATTCACATTTTATTACTGTGAGTTAGCGCACTTCGTTCTGTAAATATCGCTCTTATAGATAAGTCGATTGAACGAAAATATATATATAAATACACTCTTGTGTCCTACACGTCATGGGGATGATAATTCGTTAAAAAAATAAAAACAAATCGACTAAAAACGATGTTGATCGCAATGTCAATAGTCGTATCCTCCGTAATAATCAATGTGGTATGACGCTTTTCAAGAGGCTCAAATTTTCTCGTATCAGTATACGTGATACCCAATTTTAAAGATTTTATTTCTTTGATAAGATTATCATTGAAACAGTTTGATACTCGACGATTAGGGTATCACGGAAAAGACGAAATCTTATCTGCCTGCGACACGCATCACACGGTCTTCAAAGACTAAATCTTTGAAGACATCGTACGATATTATTAAGTTCGTCATTTCCTTCATCCCATAAGATTATTCGTCGTTGCTTTTGCACTAATTTCAATAAACTCGGTATCAATTTTGTTCCTTCGTTATTCGACACAAAAAGCTTTCGTAGGGTCGATCAAAGAGGTCAAATGAGATCAGTATTCCGATGGAAATCTCTCAAACTTCATCTCTGTACTCGATTCAAAAAGAAACTCTCAAAATTGTGATATCCACGATTCAGAATTGGCGATAAATTGAAGAAAGAAAAACAAATACTCGAGCAACAACATATCAATCGTACAGGTGTAAACATTTCAGGCTTTTCACTTTTTGCATGCTTTGTCAGTATCATAGTTTCTTGGAATGACGTCATACTAGTCATAGTAGCGAGAAAAAAAAAGCAATAACTCAATGGCTCTTGAATACCGTGTCAGAATTACCATAATCTGTTGCATTTACTTATCTGACGAAAGAGTGCTGCGGATATGACAGAAGGATTGAAATTAATCTGTTTACGGATCAGTTAAATAGATTGCCTCATTAGTGGAATGAAAATCTGATAAAAATTATTGACACGCAATCTGACATTTGTTTTGTTTTGTTGTTTTTTCTTTCTTTTTTTTTTTAAATAAAAAAAAACTATGGTCTAGCAACATGCTTTCTCCTAAATTAAGCAAATGTAACATAAAAAAAAATGCGCTTATACACATTCGCTCCTTTTATTCATCTCTCTTTTCGATATTTTCTTCCTCTCGGCCTGAGGGCAATTGGAGGCGAGCAAGGAAGTTATAAGAACGAGATTTGTTCGCCAAGTTTGGCGGCAGTCAGGAGGCAACTAGTGAGTTCGCATCGGGAGAAATAAAAAAAAAATATATATATATATATACAGAAAGAGAGACAGAGAAAGATCAAGAGCTTCCGGGAGAAACTCGGCTCGATTCACTGTCACGCACGATCGTGGAAACGACTCTCTCTCCCTGTAACATTCCTCTCTTTTCCTTCCTTGCTTCTCATCTCTATATCTCTCTATCTTTCTTACTCTTTATCTTTTTTCCTTGCTCCGCGTATAAAATCTCGTTTATCTCCTCTCGCTCTCACTTATTATTACGAAGATCTATAACGAACGATCTTTCAACTATACGTGTCCGCATCTCCAAAGACCACAGATTCGATGACACGATCCTCATCTTGAAAGAAACTATTGAAAAGTGATGCAGGAAAATACATTTTCTGTTATTCTACTATTATTTTCTATTCAGATTCATTCGCTTTACCTGAGTCTATCATTAACTTTAATTTAAGGCAGTGTTCCTTGAGAGATATTTGATCAAATTTGACAGCTCGAACTGTCGGCTTGATTTCCAACGAAAAAATCCGTTTCTACGAGAAAAAACGCCGAAAAAAAATTATTTACCTCCCTATATTTATTACACGTACGTGAAAAAGATACCCGTCCATTTCTACATCCAACCTTTTCAGGAAAATTCAAATGACCCTTTTTTAAATCCTGATTCACAGGTTTGTCGTCCAGGTAACCTTGAAATCATATAGGCCTGAGCTCAGTTGTATGAAGCTAGAAAAAAAAAAATCATCGTAGATTCTGAGCTAAGAATTCTAAATTCCAATATAAATTTCTAGGCCGAAGGAGCGGGTTCGTATAATTCAAAAGGGATCCAATAATAACGTGATCCGAAGCTTCATAGTAAACGATATGATGGGATCAAGTTCTTTTTGGTGTTTTTTTAGTTCGAAATTCATTGAAAGAATTGCATAAAACTGTTAGAAGAATAGAATAAAAAATAAATTTGGGTTTTTCATCCTTTCCTTCCTGATTAAAAACAATTGGCGTGTGTGCTATCGAATTTAGAGTCTTTGATTGTTGTTATTTAATTATTCGCGTGCTAAATTGTCCGTTCATGCCGGTGTAGTTCATTTTATTCTGTGCACAGCTTCCGATGGTTTATACAGAGATGACAGGATAGCCTCTGTCTCTTGACAGATATGATACCATAAAAAATCGCTGACCTTCGTCCTTTGATTGCCATTGGAGAGTAACATTCAAATTAATCAGCGACTTGAAGGTTCAATACGTCGAAATTCCTCATCAGAATCATAGCTGTGATATATTTATCAACTTATTTTCCATAATCAAAAGTTAATTCTTAGAAGTCTTGGGGGGAGGGGGGGGGGTGCTTCCATAGAGGAGTAAAGTTAATGATGTAGCGCAGTCAATCTTCCACCGGAGCGTTAGAAGATGAAAACTTGATTTTATGAAAGTTATAAATGACGGTTTCGCGTCCAAATGTGATTCGGGGCCGAGTGATATTAGTTGTTACACTTTCGAATTCAGTGACTCCTAGAAAGCAGAACGTTTTGTGCTTGAATTTGACGAATTTCTAATGATTTCCGTGTCGGACAGATCTCTCCGATTCTATTTTTACGGTTCCATTAATTCCGGGACTTTTCGAAGCGAATCGTTGTTTCGGGGGAACATCTGTAGCCACATTAAATAGCCCGCCGCACCAGGCGTTATGCGTACGAAAGGGTTAAGTTTTATGCGGAAAAGTTAACGCGCGCTTCCGCACGCGCGCTCGCGCGTTGCGAATCTGCGCCAGTGAGCGAAATCACTGCCAAAAGCCCAAGGTGAACTGAGACCACACGTTCGAGCGAACAAAGGATCTTCCAACTTCAGTATCCCACATATATATGTACTCGCGAGTATACACGTCGTTGGCGGGGTGCTTACGTTACGGTCTTTCCCTCGGTGTGTATACACCTCCGCGTATTTATATTTGTTCTCGAACGCGCCTATGGCAAGAAAGAAAAAAAAACGAGTTGAAGCAGATTATAAGAAGGAGCGTATGGCGACGTATAAGAAACAGAGAGTATTAGTGCGCATGCCCGACCCACGATGCTTTGTACTTTGAAACGTGTGAGCTTTCATCCATCGAATATACAAAGTATTCTCGAAATCGCTCTCCAAGTTCTGGAGTGAAAAGAACACGAAAAACCGAAGCAAAAAGTTCTTTTTCATTTTGCTCTCCGATGAACCGGTGACGAATTATTCGTTAATTGGTACCGGCCAATCCGGTGCAGCGATAAGAAGTGGGAGTGGCAAGCGTAACGCGATAACGCGCCTGCCAATGGAGTCCGAGTACCGCGGTGACGAGCGCTTCTCATTGGCTCAGACCAAAACGAGAATATTTCATCAACGGTGGCTCATAGAAAAAAGTTCAAAGGAACTTTTCGCTTCAGAATTTCGCGATCTAACCATTCACCACCGCAGCTTGGACACAACTTTCGAAACGACTTGTATATATTTATAATAAAACGTGCGTACGTTTGTGGGCGCTCGTAAAATTCTAGCATAAACTGGATCCACGAATATCATGTGACCGGCTTACACGTGTTCTTGTGTCACCACGAAATTCTCGCGAGTACATTACTGAGAAGGAACAAAGAATCGAGGAAAGGGTTTCATAAAGCATGTGTACAGAAATATTAATGTTTTTGGTCATTCCGCAGCGTTCTAAGTTCTCTCGAGCCGTAGTCTCGAACTTGTCCAGTCGTGGTAGGTGTTTCAATGGAAACTTGACCGTTGAAATAGTGCGATTCGACATTGAATAAAGTTTCGTTGAAACTTTAAAATATTTTGTTGAATACGTGCAACAAAATATTTTAATATTTCAACAAAATTTTGTTATCAGTTTCAGTGTTTTTCAAATTTTGTTTCCTGCTGTTGAAAATGGATGTTTTTATTCACACGTTTTCCCTATATTCGTTATAACGACGAATAAAAAAATAATAAAAAAATAAAAAATAACTGAACTCGTAGCATTTTGATGCTGGCTCGTAAACAAACAGAAATATAAACAAGTTCAGTACAACTGTGATCGTATCGCAAGGTCGATTTCATTGAAAAAAAAAAATAATGATACATCAGCTCGCTCCGTTTATGTTCGTCTGTTGTAATAAAAAATCTGTATTGTTTCGTAACTGTCGTTCGCATTCGTTATTTCTTTTGGGCAATTATGTTTTTTAGGCTCACAGCTTCAAAGGAAGAAGAAAGCGTTATTCCTCGTCATTCATAATAAGCTACAGTGAATTTGTCCGATCGTGATGGAAGCAGAAGACAATTGTCTCCCCTCTCTCACGCTGTTCTTCTCACCCCAGAAGGTCCATTTTCTTCTAGCGTGTATCCGGTTATCATTTTGCAGACGCAATTCGCGAGGAAATGAGTCTAAAGAGAAAAGAAGAGATACACGAGTTGAGCATCAATCTGCCTCGAGTTCTCTTCATCCTCGTATTTCGCAACATCTTTTTCTGCGCTCGGGCTGCGCCTTCGAAATTTTATCGTCGACTGTACTCTTCTTGGAATTACCACGTATCTCTGGAGCGGAGAGCAAGCGAGATATAACGAGTGAGATGAAAAATGAAGGGAGAGAGGAGAGAGAGAAAGGAAGAAGAGAAGAGGCTGAGAGAAGGAGAAAGATAGATTGAGAAAGGGGAGATGGATCCTGAAAATTGAAGAAGAAGAGGTGGAGAAAGAGGAGGCATAATGTGTTTTTCTTTTCTCTCTCTCTCTCTCACGCTTTTGATTCACCAGCCTCTTTGGGCTTCTCAGTTTTTTTCCTCTCGTTCCTTTGCCTTCCTGGCCTCCGATCCCTCCTGCAGCTTATTCCTGTCTTCCTTTCTCTCCTCTTCCAATCTTTCGACTATCTCGCTCCTCAACCACATCCCTCCAGTCTTCCCTCTCTTTCTCTCTCTCTCTCTCTCTCTCTCTCTCTCTCTCTCTCTCTCCTCTCTCCCTCTCCCCCGCTACAGGGCTTATCTCTTTTATTCTTCTTCCTCACTCTCGCTCTCTACGGGACAACATATACAGTCGATTACACCAAGTCCTGATCTCCCGCACTTCTTTCTACACTCCCTTCTTCGACCTCTCTCCTTCATTCTTTCCGACCCCACCAAGGGTGGTGCATCAACAACCAAATAAAAACCTTCCATCCACTTGTACAGTCGCATCTCCCATACTTATCCACTTCAGAAAACAAGAACCCACTCCAATTCTGCACATGTTCATTCTCGAACGAATTGAGCTGATGCTTATTCATTGAATCGACGTTTGCAGCTTCAGTTTTACATGAAATCCGAGCTCTATTATTTCTCACCATTGCAAAAAGCTGCAATGATCAGTTTCTCCTCTTAGAAGCAGAATAAGCTTCTTAGTAGCGATCCAATGATCGGACCAAATTTCAATTGCTGTCACAGTCCAGCAACTGACAGTGGTCGCACAAAAAATAATTTCAGTTTCCGGAAAAAATGTATTTTGCAAACAACCATTTTGTAGGAAACTGTCGAACAACAAAGCAATTTCATTTACAATATTCGTTATACACTATGGTGCTGGCCACTCCAGCGCGATTCTTTTCCTCTCTCAAACACAATCGCAATTTTCTTTGTTTTTTGTTTTTTTAGGAAATAAATAAATCCTACTAATAGTATAGCCGATCATATACGTCATTGTTGAGTGTATAGGTTATGTATAAATAACACAGGGGCCACAGTCTTTGGGTTATCCGTATCTTACGTGGGGTTATCGCAAAATTAATTGGAATAACACCGACGTAATCACGCCATATCCGCCAACAACCGACAGTTGGCTATTTTCACGTGTACAATAAACTGCACAAACTAAATATGTTAGTTTATAAATTACGCATGCAGCGTGCCTGATAAATGGCAAGTTTCCTCGGGTATACATAAAAGAACGTAAACAAAAGCGCGGGAGCTCCGTGAATCTTTGATAAATAAACTAATTCTCACGCGTTTACAAGTCTCTCTGACGGTTATGCGAAGTATAAACAATTTTCAGAGAATAGAAAAACATACTGCTGCTTACGAGATAAGAAGAGCTTTATGAATAAGAAAAAGGATGAATGACAAATTTCAAATATCCGGAGCATGCACCATGGGAAATTAGAGTTTATAATTAATTCATAAATATAATGCGAATGAAGATTGCCTCGATTGAATCTAGTTTTTTGACACTTTGGACAATTTTTTGGTCTTGACTAAAATCATTAAAATTCAATCATTATTATCAGAAGGTCTAGAGGTGAAGAACCCTCAAAATGCCATTTGATTCAGATTTCAACAGAATTTCATCACATTACAAAATTCAAATAATCGATTCTTTGGCTCTTCGTTTATTCTGCTGATTTTGTAAAAGCTTCTCCCGACCAATGATTCTTGAATAAATGTCATTCTCGTCATCGTAATTTATTGAATCAGACGAAATGCTTTTTAAAATACAGGAATAAAACTGGGTCATTTGATTTTGGCACCATTCATGACGATCCAATGTTTGGTATTTTGAAAATTTAATCGAATCTTTTATTTTTTTTTTTTTAATTATAAAAATCGTTCAACTTTTTCAAAATTCCACTCGAATATTCACTTTTTAAGGGTTTACTGTTACTGAATAATTGACGTTGATTAACGAAATATTATCCGTGTACGCTCAACATCTACGCGGAAGCTTCGAACCTTAAGTCATAAAACTAACTACCAGATTATTTATTAACCTTCCAAGATTGTAAATTAACATTTGACGTTTCTATCATCGTTCTTCCCGTGCGGTATTAAAATATGCCTAATAAAGCGAGTAAATTATAGACCCTAGAAGACTTCGTTTTAGCTTCGATCGTATTTTTTTTTTCTACCAGTATATATCTTGGCCGTTTAATTATACGTGGCTCTTTTCATGCTGCAAAAAATGTATTCTTTTTGTATCGTAACATTTGTCCAAATTTCATGACGATACTCGTCGGAGTATAAACGAAAAACGAATCATCGTTTCGTCAGGAAATTATTACGCAGAAACTCTAACAGACTATCTTCAAATAATTCGCGATAAGCTCCGCGTCGTTAGATTTATCATCGTTATTTTCATTCCCCAATATTCAAGAAACGCAATCTGCACCTAACCAAACACTCAGATAATTCCCATCTTATCATGCAATAAAAAATTTTATTGGCAAGTCAAGAAGCAATAAAATAATCAATCAGCCAATTTCACTGATACACCCCAATACTTTGTTCCCATTTTTTTCAATTGAAATGATCGAGGATTGATGACAAATGAGCATTAAAAAAATTGGAAACGTTTAAAATATGAGGTACACGTAACTCGAATGAATTTAAACGTAAATTTAAATGTAAAGCAGTAACGTATTGTCGATAAAAACCAATTATTACAAAAATATACAATGTAGAAACTTCGATATGCTTCGAACGAGCTGATTACAAACCTCGAAAAGCTTGAAGCTTGATGAATATTTTTGAAAGCCTTGAAAGATTGAAGATTCCAAAAGCCTTGAAAAGCTTGGTACTTGCAAGCTCGAAGCTTGAAGAATACTCCAAGAATATGCTCCAAAATAATTTCATTAAGATGTCAGTAGTAACTCATTGACAGCAGAACAAATTTTCAAATTTCTGGTCCAGTTAGCATAAAGACGTCCAGACTTGTCTTTTACGTCAATTGGTCATATCTTTTTTCTCTCTCTCCCCTCTTTCTGCATTTTTCTCTTTGTATCTCTTTTTTCTCAGTCTCTCTACTCGATAAGATGTCAACTCTTTCAAGAGACTCAAACACGTAAGTTCTTCCAACAAACCTCATTAAAAAAGTTTTTTTTCGATAAAAAAAATATCGTTTTCGTACAGCTAGATGAACTTGTAATAAATTTTTAGATCCTCATTCATGTCGCTTTCTTTTGTTCGTCATGACGACACGCAGTCCCGCCGTAAAGGCTTAACGCAATATGTTTAGACGCCTTACGGAACTAGGCAATCGAAAGTGTGCTATTCGAAAGTGAAAATCGTCCTCAAATACTTTCTTCTTCTATTTCGTAATACTTTCGATATAACTCACGCCTAATATTGAATTCGAAACTTTTCGTTTTTTCGTCCAAAAATCCTGTCCTGTTGACAATTCGATCATGTAACCATGATCAAGTTTTCGGTCAAGAGAATCGTTCGGATACGATTCGAGAAAGTTTTCCTGCGTATTCGAACGAATTTGAAAAAATAAAAACGTTCTCACTGCAGAGATCTTTGATGAGATTCAATTCGAAACGTTATCCTCCAAAATCTTTCTCGTAATGGCACGCTTTTTTAAACATCAAACTCATTTTGTTCAGCTCAAAATGGATTCGAGATTATAAGAAATTCAATGAATCCTGTTTCACTGCTTTCCTCATAAATTATCCAGCCTCGATGAGTTCAGCTTCGATCCAGTTGACCTGATATCCATGCTCCTGATTACTTGGATTTAACCAACTAGAATCAAGGTGGAAAAAAAAACTAAATTCGAGAACAATACAAAACTCTTTTTAAACTCAGACTAAAGCTTCGTGTCTCGGACTATAATTGCCATTTGAAAGAGAGAAAATGCGTAAAAGACCGTTTGACAGGGGAAAAAATTAGCCTGTGAAAGTGAAAGTGCGTTTCGTAGCGATCTCGTACGAGAAAACATCGCTACACTAGATTTTAGCAGTACGCAAAGAAAAATTGTCAAGAGAATGTGTGAGATTTTATTTTCAATTTGGCAGACAAAAAATTGTGCACTAAAATAAAAACAATAATCCGTAAAAATGAATTTTTGGAGATTAAATTAGAGAAAAAAAAAAAAAAATAGTATAAGAAATCTTGTTTTCGAAATATTTATAATATTTTTCAATTTCTCCGAATAAATCGATCAAACTTTCGAATCACATTAGACTATTAAAATATTTTCAAACTCATCGATCTTCCACACTTTCCAAATTATTTTTTGATTAAAAAAAAAAAAAAAACAAATGAACAAAGTTCAGATTCATCGCTTTCAGCGATTCGAAGAGAAAGAGAGAAACAGAAGAAAAAAAAAGAGAAACCTGCCAATAATTTTGTTCTTTCTTATGTGCGTGTTTGTGATGACGTCACAGGCGACGAGAACGAAGGGGTTCGTACACATTGTGACAAGGAGGCAGGGAGATCATTTGACCCCACTCATTGTTTCTAATCCCACAATAAATTGAAGCAGCTGTACGAGCAATTGATACGAATTTACCGTACAGTCCGACTCACAATTCAAACTTGCTTGCTCCTGTTACTTAAATTGCTTCTATATTCATGTATGAAAAGTCTCGTTCAATTGACGATTTCGTTACATCGTTGTTCGAAAAAACGAAGAAATCTTAGAGATCTTCGTAAATGTAAGAAAAAAAATGTATTTGATTGACGAAAGCATGAGAAACGTAAAAACGATCAAAAACCTGTTTTTTTTTTTCCACTGCTTTAATTTTTCTACCTACGATAACTCGAGGACGAATTGATTCAGTGAAAAAAATTCTTTTAAAAAAATGAAAAACGAAAGTGAAATAAAAATTTCAGTCGCGTTTTTGGGCCAGAACCAATGAAATAATTTCTACTCGAAGAAGTCGACGACTATTGAAATTATAAAATGGCAAAGTAGCATTTATAATATCCAACGAAATGCGATAATCCGGAAAAAGTAATTGGAGCACAGAACAACGAAACGTCGCTGACACAAATCTGTTCTTTTTTTTTTGCACGATTCGTAATATATGAAGAACTTTTTATTTTTTTCATTTCTTATTTCGTAAAAATTTAGCGGTGAGCCTCGTTTCATATTCCGCCAACGTTAGCGTAACTGGTCAAACACGAAAGAATTTTATTTTATTTGACCAACGTTAGGGAATTTTTTTTTTTTTTTTTTTTTTTTTTTTCTCTTCAGAAATCAAGGCCAGGCGAACGAGGTGTATAAGATTCAAAAAAATGGGGAACAGAAAAGAGAATAAATTCGGTGATGATCTTGTAAAAAAATTGAGTCCGATGCTTACGAAACTTTAAAAACATTTCAGCTCGAGTGCAGAAACATGATAAAATGTTTCTGGAACACTCCCTAATCGTTCGAGTCTTTGCTCTCGCGGTTAAACGAATGTTAAAAACATAAAAACACAAAAACATAAAAAAGCAATATTCTTGTGCAATTTTCCCGATGTTTTTGAGAGTAAAACTTACGGAAATTTGAATAAAACTCGATTTTAGTGCGAGCTAAGAGTAAACCGACTGTTCCAGCTTCTCAATAATTTATCCCCTGAATAGTACAGAGCTGAAAAACAAATAGCCCTTTTGGTACATTACACATAGACGCTAATTCATGCGAGTCGAGGTTGAGTCCCGGGAGACTTTGAGTATTCAAGCGAGCAAACTCTTCGTAGGAAGTCTGGTACGTGACGTTGCTGTCGAGAGAGTCCCCTCGGTGAAGCTCTTTCTCTCTCTCTCTTCTTTTCCTGCGTCGGGGCCCGATATGGTGATGGAAAATCCAGGAGAGAAAGAGAGAGAGAGAGAGAAAAACGCCTTAACGTACACATTAATAAAAATAAAAAGGTGTTCGAAGAACGAGGGAGGGGACGAAGAGAAGAAGTAGCAAAAAAAAATGTACATTTGAAGATAAAAGTAAAAGAAAAGATATTTGAAAAACGATGAAACAAGGGAGCTCGGGAGAAAAAAAAATGAACGGAGCCCGGGGGGACATCGCGCCGCCGCGACGTACCACTTCGTGCATATGAAATGCGGCTTGTCGTTACATGTGTTTTACGCGTCGACTTTACGTGCCTCTCCTCTTCCTCCTCCTCCTCGCCTTCTTCATATATTGCTTGTGGCTTTAAGAAACTTCCCCCGTCCATACCTCTTCGAGTTTCGCTTTACACATCACCGTGGCCAATGCCCAGCAGCAATGTAATAATGTAACAAACAGCACGCTCGATCGGCAGCTCTCCAGAGCGAAAGATCGTGCGTGCCAAAGACCTCGCGAACAACACGTTATTTTACTGCTTCTCGCTGCTCTATGCCACAGCCCTGCTTCCAGACCTCAATGACTTCTGGAATCGTCGATACACTCCCGAGAATGTCCCTTTCAACGTCTAGTAACACGCGCGTATAAATTTCATTTTTATGCGGATTAAGCTCCCTCGATACCAGAAATGACTTTTCAGTTTCAAATTCGAGAGCCATTTCTGAGGCAAAAAAAAATTTTATTTTGTTTTTTTTTATTGATTATTTTTGTTGATTTCAACTTTTTCGTTTAAATAAATCACTCGATCGATTGAAAAATCACGTGAAACTGATTACCTTATTTGTTTAAAAAAAGAAAAAAAGAAAAATGACTTGGGAAAAGCCGAGTGTTGAAGCACGTGAAATTCTGTGTGAATTTCAATGATTAAACCAATTTCTGTCACATTTCATATGAATTTTCAAAAGTTCTGTCAAACTTTGTTTTCTTTTACTTTTTTATTATACAACATGATATTTACACGGCTCAGGAGAGCAGCTTCTTATTTTCATTCCAATATTCGTTTGAAAATGTTATTTTTTTTCTGACACTGTTTTTGAAATTGACTCGCACGTACGTTCATTGAAAAAAAAAAAGCTCTGTTTATTTAAATTGACCGCGTGGGTGTGAACGAGCAACTAGGCTCGTTGTTATCGTCGCCCAATGTCGTCGTGGGAAAGCCATCGTTATCGACGCAATATTTCATACCGTTACTGTACTGACTAGGCTCATAATTTCCATTTTCTGCACAATCCTGTGTGAACTCGATATTTTCTTCGGCAAAAAGAACGCTGTCACGTGCACAATCTGAGTAAAAAATAAAGGAATTGAATGCTGATGAAACGTTTTAGCGACATTTGGATTTGACGAAAAGTATATTTACTGCAAGTTATTATGGGTTTTTCGGCGATTCCCGGTGCAAAAACTCCTATCTGTTTACCACTTTTCTCGGTGCAATGTACCCTGTCGAATAAAAAAGAATTTTGCAGTACAGGAAATCTTGGTATACGATAAAAATGAAATTTGATATCTCATTTTTGTCAAAATCTTACAGGTTTTTGTCGTATCTGTATGGTCTGTAACTTCCGTCGTAATCGCATAACGGTAAATTAATGTGCATGCTCTTTGTACCATGAATTCGAAATTTTCGAAGTACGAGTTCCCTTGCGAGGGCTGCACTTTCGCACTGTCTCGCGTAATACCACCTCAAGGCACTCGGTTTCTCTAAATCTGCAATTTAAACTCATCAAGAGTAACAAAAATATTCGATCTTTTCATCGAACCATTTCAATTTTTTATTGAATCTAGTTTGATTCATTATTTATCAATCATTCTTCTTTGCTAAATTTCAAAATAGATGATCATTCGTATCTATCGTTAAGGACTCACAACAAGGAAGATAGCGCATCATGGACTCTGGATATACTCGTTCGGTTGGTTCACCAGTCATAGGTTCGACGCACCAACACATGCCGTTGTCACATTGTAGTTCGTCGTAGTTTCCATTTTCTGAGCAATGAATAGAGACATCGGTTCTCTCGAGTCCTGCTCTCTGCCTGCTGCAACCTGAACTCGAATGGTTTATGGATTCAAGTTTTTCGAACTTGGATTTAAGAATTTTTCAGCACAACTCACTGCAACTCATTTTGTCAGCTTTTGAATCAGCCTCAGACAATGACCAGGACCAACCGAAAATTCTATGTGATTCGTCCTGCTGTTCGCTGCAGCAGAAACATCTGTTGGATACAAAATTCAAATGATTTAGAAAATTGAGTCTCGATTGCTCTGATCCCAAAAAAAATATCGTTCCAAACATATGAGATCCCCAGAAGGCAGATATTCGACTTCGAGCAGCTGATCAATCCTAAAATTCTGAAGAGACAAGCCCTGCGGCGATTTTTCTTTTTGATTTACCAGTGATGCGATACTCTCATTAACATGTGACAGCCAGTCGCGTGCATTGATATCAAAAGTGGGAGTGGCAAGTGTCGTATGATAAGACTCAGCCAATCAGCTGTGGTGAAAGCAGTGCTTTCCCCACTTGGAACTCTTTCTGCTCAACGTTTCGGATTGGCTGTCATTAATTTGTTGATCAATCTCAGGAAAAAATTAATGAAGACTTTGTTTCTTCCGAATCTCACGATTTGTCAGCATTTTCAAGAGTTTTTTTGATCATGTGAAAAGTCTCATCAGTTCATTCTGTGTTACCTGCCAATCGAGGTCTCTCCTTTGCACACGTAAGGCGGATAGGAACCGTCCGACCTCTTGACCCTGCAAGAAGGTTGTTCAATGGCCTCCCAAGCCAGAGTTACTTTTGGGAAAAAAATGTGTATCAGTATAATCGACGGCCCTACCGATAAATACATGTTTCAATTAATCCGATCGACTCGTTCGAGCAAAGTGATCAACCGATGGATTCGAACTGGCGGATCGAGATTCGCAACTATTTTTCTCTTCTGTTTTTAATCTAATCTGTCGTGATGAGTTTACCTCGAGGATGCGACGGAGGGATTAAAAGAGGAAATGCAATGCATGAGTGGGGTCAGAATGCACTTGTTATCTTAGTATCGTCGAGGAGAAATAAAGGAGGAAGAGATAGCGGATTAATCGATCGATCATTCGCTGTTTATCGAGTCTCTTTTCTGCTTCGTTTGTTCATTAAACATCCATTTTCGTAATAGAAATAGAAAGCTCCTGCTTATGTGATCAGCTTCGTTTGACATTAACAAAAAACTTTACTTTTGAAAATGAATACACTTTTTCGAAAAATTTTTTATCCATCCAACGACCTGAGCCAAAATTTCCAAAAAGCGTTCTTCAAATTTCACCAAAGAGCAGAATTTCTTTGCTCATCGATCGCGATTTACCTTCATCCGAATACATCTCCCGTGATTTTATTGTCAACGTCAAAATTGTCGCGGAAACCATTCGTCATTGTTAATAATTAAAATAACTGCAACACTTGTTCGTACCAGGGATTCGGGATGGAGCACGACGTGTGTATCAAATTACATTCAGAGCATACTTTTTTTCGTGTAGGTATATATATATAACCACCCGTCTGCGTATGTGATGGCTTATCAACTTATCATGTCGGTTATAATACCTTGACGAGAGGTGGAGCTCGAGTTAAATTGACAGCAATGATGTCTCGTGCAATAGCATTTATATAGTTTCAAATATTATTGCTCCCAGTTGTATGAGGCATTTCAGACGAAATCAACGAACAGCCAATCACGTTTTATTCGACTAACTTTAACAAATCACATTTTTATGTTGAATTTTTAATATCATTGTGTTTACAATGTTGTTGAATCATTTTTGCAGAATAAGTAACAAATTGATCCATTTGTATTCGAAATGAAATTTGGGTTCTGAAAATTGTTTGTACAAAGTTTTTGGCTCGTTTTCTGTTGCTCTTGCCGAGCAGTCGGGAGTTCCGAATGATCTAAATCCTTTTTATATCAATTTGGTTCAAATATTTCGATCTGTATTTCGAAATAAAAAATATTACTGGAAGTCTGCGTCCGGGATTTAAAAAAAATAAATAAACAATCTTTCAAAATCTTTTGTCACGAAACATGGATAATCAGGAAACGTATGAAAATCTTGTTGTTCCATATTAATTATGAGTAAATTAGAATGGTTTTGAAAAGCTGTCAAATTTAAGTTTTCTGTTCAATCGCGTAGTGGCAATTTTCGTAATTATTCGATCTCGGAATTGTGCAGCCATTCGAGTTTGGAACCGTATAATCGTCGTTGCGGTGATGACGTTTGAAAAAAAATGGGCTATAACTAGAGAAAAACGAAATTGCATAAAAACCTTGTGAGAATTTTGTCTGGAAAGCTCCATGTATATACACCAACAGATTAAATGAAGGGATAGCGAGTGAGGGACGACCGTAGCGTAATCAAAAAACCGGTTCTCGTAAGGAAAAAACAAAAAAAAAAAAAATCTCAAAAACTGTACCCGCGAAAGACGACGCTCGAGATGTGCGCTTTCGCGCGGGAGAATCCTCCCCGGTCCCTCCCCTTCTTTTCCACTATCTTGCACGAAGATTGATGATCAACTGGTTCCATGTTTTTTATCACCACGGTCTTTTATTGCTAATAATCAATATTTTCAGATGAAAAATCTCATGTTCGTGGATAGAGAATACAATTTATTTTCATTCGAATTCAGTATCAACGATATTTTCATACCTACATTCGCATACTCTCGTGAGTAAAAAAAGGTTTTTTTTTCCAATGATAAAGACGCTAAAAGTTTCGAAGACGCTGCTGAAAAGCAACGATTAAATCTCTCAAATTTCGTTTCATCTCCCGACATGCCTTGGTAAATGAGTTTTTGTTTAGATGTTTTAGAAGAATGTTACGCAATCAAAAATAATCAAACAATCAAATTGAAACTATAAACTTTTGGTATTTGCATTCGAGATTATTATTGAAGCTGATTCGATATCCTATTCATTGTTTCGAAGAGAAACATGCAAATAAAAAAGAAGAAAGATTATGAACGGTGACAAAGCTTCGTAGCCTCAGACGAGACAAAAGTCACGTGATCCTTTTATTTCGTCATTTATAAACGCACACTCAGAAACACGGATGTCCTGGTCGGTCAAGAGATAAGCTCTTATCGGACTTCATTAAGAGTGAATGATGACGAAGTGAAAAAGAGAGAGAGAGAGAGAGAGAGATAAGGGAGGAGGAAAGTTTGAAGTAGTGGTCTTGTGAATCTCAAGCAAAAAAGTAAATAAATTGAAGATTCATTTGATGAATACTTCGGGAAAAAATTAACGATAGTCTTTCAGAAATACGATTCTATCTCATTTTTATTCTCAGAATATATAATCACCCACAGGAGATTGTTCGCACAAAAATTCGAAGGCTGAATCAAATTCCCTACAAGTTGATGGTGGATTGACATCAAATCTTTCGTGTTTTCGAAACTAAAATGAAAGTCAAACGTAACGCATATTTGAATTTTTATCTTTTTTGTTGCTGTTATTGTTTTCGACTCGTTATCGTTACGTTATCGTTATTTTTTCATTATTATTATTATTATTATTATTATAGTTGAACGAACGTTGTAGATGAAGGGAGGAGTTTTACTTTACGATGACTTTTTTTATCCATTTATCTGTTGTCTCGTTCTGGGGGTAGACAGAACCCGTTCGACGACTTTTACTTCTCGTTCGCACTGTTCCTTTTATCGACTGTCCCCAGCGTCTCCAATCGCAACCCTTCCTTTTCTCATCTCGTCTTTCGGCGATCGAAAGATTTTTCTCCCATTTTTTTTTTTTTTCGTTCTTTCTATCTTCTATGTGTACTGTTGCGCGCTACATCATCTACCAACGTACACGTTTATATGGATGAACGAATTTCACGATATAAAGCCTGAAAAAATGCATTTCAATCTTTCCAAGCATGCTCATGTCGTAATTCCATTGATCTTTTGAAATTTTCATAAAACTTACATAATCTTCGTAAAAATAATTCGAATTGGTGGATTTATTGAAAATTTCATCGATTAATACTTGGATCGATTGCCAACTGATCGAGGTATCGAAAGAAGACAATTCTCAGCTAGATTCTCGAGCCCTTTCACCTATTATTTCTCGTGGGAAATCTCAGATTCTTGTGGTCTCATAGATTTTTGGAAATCGATTGATATTTTTCGATTCGAAGAGGGTGCACGCCCGAGTTTCTCAAGCGATTCGTTTCGAGATGGCGAACCTGAAGGGTCCGGATCGTTTGTTTTGTTAGTCTCGAGGGTCCTTTTATCTAATTTGACCATTAAAGCATTACGGTATGTGTAACCGCCACCCGCATGTCGCCATATCGCATCGAGTATATAGAGCCAATTCTCATTATATGATTTATAAAATTGACCATTCCCCTTCGTTCATCATTGGTACTGATGTTACTCCATTACACAGTTCTCGGCCAGTCGAGTTCTCGTTTGTCTCTTACCGAATTCCCTTTTCTCCTCGGTCGCCCCCCCTTTGGCCCCTCGGTAAAAACGTGCGCACATATGTTGTTAGAAAACTCATGATGCCGAAATACGGGTCCTTTAATCATGCTGCTGTTCCCCTCAAGTGAAATTGACGCGATATTACAAGAGAAGAAAAAAATAGGTGTGTAACACCCCTATGACATTTGATTTCTGTCAGGATCCGATGTAAAGCAATAAAAACGCCATTCGTATGGTCAAATTGCAGTAAAAATTTGATGCAAATTTATGCCAATTTGTTTGACTAATTTTTCAAAAATTACGAATTATTTTGAGGCTGCTTCTGACTCGTCGTAATCTCGATTCTTTGTCGGAAATTTCCTGATCTTCGAACGATTTTCTAATGACTCGATTTATTGATCGAATTTCAAGGTTCATCGACACTTTTAATGGGGAAAAATGTTCGACTGAATTTCAGTATGAAACGTAGTATCAACATCTCAGTATCTCATCAAGTTTATTGAATTTAGAAACAAAAAGTTTTTAACAGCATTTTTGATGATCAAATTTACAGAACATATTCAGAGGCTTATCGAGACTTTGAACAAGGAAAAATGCTCATTTCGTGTTGAGAAAATGTATTTTTTCCTGATAACACTTAATTCTCTGGTTTGTTGAATATGAAAAAGAAAAAAAAAGCATTCGTTTCTAACAAATGTTTCAATTTTATTTACAGCCGAATGCTAATGATCAAGTACACGAAGAGGATTTTTGTTTATTATCGACAACGCGGAAGTAACTTCCGGCCAGCGTAGCGTGCGAGGCTTCCTTCCGGTTTGAACAATTATCGTGACTCTTCCATAGAATATTTCGATGTCATTGTCATTTATAAAGTTGAATTTTTTTTTGGGATTGTCGTCCGGTGGTTACAGCATCTGATATAATCATTTTTTTTTTTTTCATAAATATCTATTAGTAGAGTCTGATCAATTATACGAATTGATAGAAATTATTATTGCAAATGTAAGAGCATAAAATTACCTTAATTCGTGTTTACATCAATTTTTATTCACACATACGTTTTTTTTTTTTTACTTCGATATAATATTGATATGAAATAAAGCAAACGTTTACACAATTCTTATTCAACGTATGCAAATCCTGTACAGATCCGAAGACTTTCATTAGCATAAGTTTTTTTTTTTTTCATTCATACTTAAAGTATTATAAATTGAAATGAATATTTATTGTATTTTATTGATTCTCGTACAACGTTAGAAAAAATATATGCCTGCAGAAGCTCAAAAGATTCAAATAAAAATGTATTCCGTGTAAGAATGCAACTCCTTAAGTATTCCACTCGTCTTTCCCGGAGGGTGAGATGGGATGCACGTGTCCTATGACATCTTTACGTCCCGACACGTCCCTAATGGTTTATCCTTGTGGTTTTAAGATTATTCGTCAACCGGCGTTAAGTAGAATATGACTTTCATCGCTTTCCGTTCTTCATTATTCTCGTTTAAGGGACATCGTTGCGATATTTGACTACGAAAAATTAAGTTAAATGAGGTTCTGTCCACGTATGGAAAATGAAAATCTCGAGTAGATTAATGTCGACCGTGATTTTATTTGTTTTTTTTTTTTTTTTTTTTTTTTCCAACTGAATCGATTGATGAATCCGTGGGAAAATGTCTTAAAGCGACAATGTTTCGTGACGTGAAAACAAAAAGGTGGCATCGATCTTTAAGGATTTTTGGGCAAGCCTCGATCTTATTTTTCTGCTCATTTTGCCCATCGTCCGAGACTGCTGGACACCTGCAAGGATATCCTGGGGCGGCTCAAGGAAAGAAGAAAAATAAGAATAAGAAGAGGAAGAAGAAGAGAAGTTGATACGAAAAAAAAGACGAAGAAGAAGGTTGGAGGGTACGAGAGAAGGAAAAAAGGTGAAAGAGGAAGAAAAAAATTGGGCTCATCTCCTAGAGACCGGTCTGTCTGGTCCCTTGATTTGAAGGCAAGTGCCCGAGAGAACATCCCGTTTTCTCCCTCCTTCTTTCATCCTTTTTATACTCGACTCATTCCTCCTGCTCTTTTTTTCTCAGACATCTACCTCCTCCCTTCTTTTCTCCTTGATATCTTTGATCCTTCCATCGTCAGGAGGACTAGATGGATGCGTGTCCTTCAATTTCATCCTTCTTAATATCTCAGACCAAAACAAAAACGAAATCCATTCAGACACGCAAAAGCTATATATTGTTCATTTTTCACTTTTCCAACTCGATGATTTCTCGATTCTCCGCTCTTTTTAAATCGTTCCAAGGCTTCTTCGAGGACCTTTTAACTCTGGAATTAATCTTCGAAAAGAAACAACGTTTTTGGCGGCTCGTCCGAACGAATATGTTCTGTCTTCTCATGCGTACGAATAAGCTGAACTTTTTTTTTCTTTTTACTCATTTTGTTGCAGAGAAATTCATCTTCTCAAATGAAATTAGCCTTTTAGATTTATCCAAATTTCGTGTTTTTATTTTCAGCCCATTTTTTCATCGTAACTGATGAAAATCCGTCGATTTTCTTGGATCGTGTCGATTCCCATTCATCCTCGAACAGATTTTTCCATATTTCATCTAATTACTATCAAGGTATTCGCACTTGTGTCATTTCTTGTGTCACGAATCTCTTTGTATCAATAAACTTTTAATGAGAAATGAAAAAAACTGCTTTTTATTCGAATTTCTTTCTCTTAAAAACGCATTGGAGGTCTATGATCGTAGATGCGTTCATTTAAAAGTGTTTCAACGGTTGCCATTCATTCAGAAATAAAGTTTATCGCTCGAAAAATGATCTTTCGACTCAAATTATCGTTGTTTTTATCATTTCGAGGATAAAATGTTGATCGTTGGAAATAAGAATCCAGCTGAAAAGATTCATCCGGCCATGATAGTGTAGCGACGATTGTCAAAGTGTAAAAAAAAAAAACAAAAAATTACGAAATCAATGGCCCGATGTCTCGAACCTTCGTCCTGCGATTATTGAGGTCAAGATCCCCAGTGTTTAGAAACCTGCGTCGAAAGCGTCGACTTTGTTTTTTAATCAGTCGGTTAATCAACCCTGAAAATAAGAATTTGACAAATTTTGATCGCCTCCCTACTACTTTAAACGCGATTCCGATGCCTCTGCGAATCCGAAACCCGAAGAAAGTCCACAAAGACGAACCGTTTTCGAGCTCCGTTCCGTGTTTTCGTTAATTTTTTTTGGCAGAGCCTCGATTAGCATAAACCAGAGGAAGTATATTATTGAGAAAGAAAAAAAAGTTGCGTTCAATATCGAAGGTTCTGAGATTTTTGGAAGCATTTTTTTTTTTTTTAAAGACGCCCGAGTGCGTGTGTTTTGCTACTCATTTTCATCCTTCTTCTCTCCCGCGCTCCGCCAATTTTTTTTTCTCCTTTTTTCTCCGATGTTCACGAATCGAAGGGTCCTAATAAGTTCTCTTCCACGAAGCATATATCTGTATACACACGCGTGTAATAATGCCAAATTACACGTTGCTTCTTATAACATGTATTATCGACTCTGACACGGCGTTCTCGAGATTTCTCTGCGGCACGTTTACAATTAGTGTAACGTTATCCAGTAGCGCACACTTTTGACCGTCACCCCTGTTCAAATTCAACGACTAAATTGAGAAGAGAATATCGATTTATTTGGAATAAGAAAAAAAAGGTAAAAAAAAATTGTCAGAGAAGAACGAGACAAAAAAAAAGAAAAATTTTCCATAATTCTGCACTCGCGACATGAATAGTAGTCGACACAATAGCTCCACACATCGACGATGACAAGAACTGTAAAAATTAACACGAACAATTAGAACAAATGAATTCGTTGGAAAAATAAATAAATAAATAAAAACCGTTGATACTCGGCACCGAGAGGACAGAGAAAGAGAGCGAATCAGAGTGGAGTGGAGAGAAGCAGAAAGCGAAAAGAAAACGAAAAGGTAAGGCATTGAGCGATAATCGAGCGAGCACCGAGCAGGGAAAGTGCTGTCCTACTTCCGTGCCTCGACCAATATACCAACACTCGCAAACACTCGAAATATATACATTAAAACAGTAATGTATATACATACGTTAATGTATATCTATATATTTATGGACTCGTATAAATACGTATATGTACTTTTGTAACGTTCGACGAAGAATGCACACGTAGGTTACACTACCTACTTTAGAGCCGAGCTCTGGATGCTTTTATGTAATCGAGCGTGTAACGTCGAAACGTGTGTGTCGCAAGATTGCATGAATGAATCGTGTCGCGTGGTAGCGCTAGAGAGCGCATCGCAAATAATCATCGTCGTCGTCGTCGTTCTCGTCGTCCTGGGGTCCTGGTCGATCGAAACGCTCAAATCGACTCAGGACCATCGATACTCGTCCAATTCTCTTTTCTACTTCGAGTCTCTGTCATCCGGAGATTATAGAAAATGCCAGAACTATTGCGAGCTTTATATTGCTTTTGTTATATGAATATTTGATTTGGACTTGAAAATGGAAGAGGATTCTTGACGATTCTTTTCTTCTTTGATCTGCAGCAATTCTATTAAATCAAAACGATTTTTTTAGACCGGAATCGACGCCGATTTCCAGCATTCGTTCTTCGGGAGCGAGCTTTCCTCGGTCGAGAAGTTTCTTCGTCAATTTCTCAACTCGTTCGATACAATTTTATTTCATCTTTTTATTGATTGAGTGCCTGAATTTCTGGAGTTTTATAAATCTAGGTTTTTGGAGATTTTTTTTCATAGAAAGTTTTGCTCATTACTGCCATGATCGAAACGATATTCGTTTGTTTTCGACTCGAAACAAGTATCTTCGACATTTAAACTTGAATGAGCTGAGTATAAAAATGAAGAAACGTTGCTTCCGATCACAATAACGGTTAACGAAGTATCGAGAACGATACACAAGACGTATAATTTTTCACTCAAAGCCCTCCCTATCCTTATTTTTCTCTCGTACGATCGATATCCATGCTTAAGAAACCATACCGACAACCTCGCGCACCGATCGATCGTCTTTTAAAAAGAAATAATCTTTCGTTCATGTACGCGTTTCTTTACTTCGATTTACTAACGACCTCTAACGATAATGAAACGCGATCATTCGTTATTATCGTTTATCAATAATCCCTCTGTCATGGCGATTCGTCATTCGTGACATGAAATATATAAAAACGTTTATAGAATAGAGAACTCATTGAATTTGAAAAAAAAAAAACTTTTTGAATTAATGGCATTCCCATCGCTCGTTATGAAATTTTTCATTTCGTCTCAATGCTACTTTAAATTTGAATCGATTGAAATACATTGAACAAATATGTTAAAAGCTATTTTTTTTAACGAGCTCGCTGCAACAAGGTTTTTGACCAACTTTTTTCTCGTTATTCTGACTAAAAACTGTCCATTTTTTAAGGGATACTCGAAAAAATGGAATTGAAGACAAAGCTTGTCGAGTAGTTGGCTGAAATTTGAAATGAAAAAATTGATCAAAGTTCGTTCGATCGATTTGTTCGTGTGTCAAATACGATGAACAAGACGGTTTTTCATTTTCAATTTTTTTGAAGGGTTTTCAATGCTTGAAATGATCAATAAATATCGAATTTATTTGCTTCGTAGCAACAACCGTGCTGATAGATCATAACGGGAAAATTTTTCTTTCGTTGGAATCTAAAAGCCTTGAAGAAACGAGACAACGAAGTATTTTATTCTTCGTCATTAACGCTCGTTCTGTGTCACGAGCGCTTTTCCCTTCGTCGTTTCTGCTCTGATTGCAAAAAACATTATTATTCCCTCCCAGACGCGAAATCACCGGAAGTTGTGCACAGTCTGAAGAATAAATTCGCTCCGGCGGGGGCATCAGCTCTCTCGAATTTTCGTAACACGATGAAACAACGCTACTTGGCCAGTAATATCATTATTTTGTGTAAAAAAAAAAGACTCGCGATCGATTTCCAGCATAATTCGCGTCGGTTTTTACTCTTCGATTGAAAATAAAACATTTTTCATGACTTTTCGAATTGTTCCGGATCTCAAAATGGATCACTCGATGACTCGCGACGAGATGAAAGTGTTGAATAGATGGTTCGTACGAAACTTGAAAAAAAAAAAAACTAAAAACCGTCCGAAAATATTTTTTTGCCAAAACACTTATTCGTTGAATTTTGACCTTTTTAAAACTCCAGTCAAAATTTGGTTCACGAGCTTGATCCTAATGTCTCTCTCAATTGGGATCCAGAAAAAAAACGTTATTTTCGTAAAGAAGCACTGCAATATCGTGACGAGCTGAGAGACGGACATGTCGAGTTTGTGAAAGTACGACGTGAGAGATTGAAACGATTGATCGTCGCCGATACTATTGAACTGAGTCGAAGTTTACGTCTTCATGGTTACGACTACATTCCTACATATTTGTAACGTTAAAATGTGTATCCTCGGGGTGTCTCTGTACTTTTTTAATTCATTTATAAAGATTCGTGTCAACTGTTAATTGGTCGCCCAAAAATTCGAGTGAATTATAAGTCGAAAAATCCAAATATTCAAAAATATCATGATATTTATAACATTATTTATAATTTTATAAATATGCAAAAATAAATCGACGTTACATTGTATTTTTATATGAGAATTATTTGAAACAATAATTCAGTTCTACTGCTCCTGTTAATTCAGTTCAACCATCGTGATTATTTATCGAATTATTTTTTCATTAGATAAAAAAATCATTGCAGTATTTCAAACGATCTGGAAATCGATCGATAATTCAGAAAAAAACCTCTGAATTTCGAGTTGTATTTCGTCCTAATAATAAATCGAGTTTTCGTTTCAAAAATAGTAACGCGAGTGAAAAAAAAAAAAATCTTGAAATCCATCATTTTTTGTTTTCACTTCTATTTATTTTTCAAAGTTACAATATGCAGACGAGATTGTCGACATGGCATAAATAAAATATATGTATATTATGTATAGGAGTTATCTTACACGGCGACGTGAGTGAAAGAAACGAAAAAAAAAAAATGCTCATGACTTTGGCCAATTGGCAAAAAAAAAAGAAAAAAGAAAAAAATAAAATAAAAGGATTCGAAAAGAAAAATAGCTGTGAATGCATAACAACATCTAGTCACGTTGAAAGATCTCGCATAATACACGTTTTGGTTATTTACAGTGACACATCAATGTAGTGAATAATATTTATAACCGTTATCGAAAGAAAAAAAAAAACAAACGTTTTTATCTCTTGGAACAAGTTAAAGAAGAAGAAAAATGTTATTAAGCGATACGCCATCGTAAATATCTCTGCAATTTTCTTTGTTTTTCCTTATACGTTTTTCTTTCTCGTGATACTGTAAAAAAAAAAAATTTCACACGAGAAATAAGTACCTCTACAGTAGTTTTTTCTTCTCGTTTTCTTTAGGAAATTAACTTTTGACTGCAAAAATCTTTTTCTCTGGACGGTATCGTGGTATGATAGTTCGTATCATTAAATTCATGTCTCGATTCATAATCTTCTCTCCATCGAACTCTTCCCCCCTTTCTCCTCTCTCTTTTCTTTTTTTTTTTTTAGAATGTAAGCGTCGTCGCTTTTCCTCAATAAATATTTCGTTTATTAATTGACAATCCACTGGAGAACGCTCGTGTCCGCTCCCCCGGTTGATACCAAACGCGTGTCATCCTGAAGAAACGTTACGTTCGTCACGTGACTCGAGTGCCCTCCGTACGAGTGGCATAATGACTGAAATTGAAAAAAGAAATTTTAGGCAATGTCAAAAAAGCGAATAAAGTGTTGACAAAGAAAAATGTATCAATGTAAAAAAAAAAAAAATTGATTTTCGGAATTGATGAACGTAAATTCAAATTCAGATCTGAAGTTTACTTGGGGGGTTGAGATTCTGTTCCAATTTCAAAAATCATCAACAAAAAGTTTCAGATTTCGAGTTTCATTGCTTTCAGAGCATTTCGCACATAATTTATTGGTAAAAATTTTTTGCAATTTTATAAAATCAGAGCTGCTATTAAAAAAAATGTTTTTTCTTTTTACTTATGTTTTGAAAAGTCGAATATAAATGTATTTTTCAAAATAAGAGTTTCATGAAGTTTCTCAAAATTTGGGTAGATACAAAAATTAAACAAATTTGTTCTTTTCTTTTCTCAGATCATACCTTGGGCTGGGATGCCGGATGTGAGAATAGTTTGACCTTGCCAAAATCATCACCCGTCGCAAGCAATTTGCCATCACCGCTGCGGGCACAATTATTAATGTCTGTGCCATCCGCACCTTCCGGCCAAATTCCAATCGTCTCGAAAGAAATGACACAAGTGTGAGTCGCCCAATCGACGTCTCGTAAATTTGAGGCTTGTGGAATTTGTCGACAAATTCCAGGGTTCCCTGCGAATGTAAATTTTATTTATTCGTCATGAAATATCGCCATTTTTCATTATTCCGAATTAAAAAAAAAAAAAAAAAGTGCTCGTTAAATATCTGAGTTTTTCGTAGCAATTATTGGGTTCAAAATATTTTCAAGGAACAGCTGAAAGAAGCAGAAATCTATCCAAATCGATTTCTTCCCTATAAAAGTTTCAAAAATCTTCGATTTTATTTTCGATCAATTTCCTTGATTATCAGAATCGAGGATGCTCGAAAGAGAAACTAAATTCACGAGCAATTTTTTATTTTCGAATAAGACATTTTTGTTTCGTTGAAATAATTTTGAAATCATTGATTTTATACTCACAATACAAAAGTTCGTAATCGCCGCTGTTGCTTCGTAAATATTGGCCGTCGACGGACCAATCCAAATGAGTTATAAAACTCGAATGCCCCTGTAACAAATCGTAAAATCGTAATCACACCTTTTTATGAAATTAAAATATTTCGCGTGAAAGATAAAAGAAAAAGAATGAAAAAAATTACACTAAGCGTGGCTCTAGTGCGCATCCATTTTCATTACGAGTCTGTGATTTATTATTCTACCTTATATCATAGCAATTGTGACACTGATTATTACAACTAATTATTTTGCGACTACGTCAGCGCGTGTTTCGAAAAATGCAACGTGTACGGTGCACGAGTAACAATTTTTGCCATTTTTCATTCAATTCGAAACGAAATTGATCATTGGATTTTCTAATTTGACTATCAATGCTGAATATACTTTTAAAAACGATCAAAATCAATGAATATAATAAAAATGATGAAAAAAATAGAAAATATATATCGAATTATTTATTCATTCATTTTCGAAAATTTTTAAACCTTGTCCACGGTTGAATCTTTCAATAATTCAACAATAAAGTTTCGAGGATGATAAATGAAACAAGTTCCTTTGATTGATCGGTTTACTTGGCTGAACAGTCATGAAGAAATTGAAAAAAAAAACGTGACCACCATTGTTCTTTACTTATTAAAATTTTTCCAAAAAAATAGCTCAAGAAAAATGAATCGTGGTGATTTTTTTTTTCAAATAAAGCACTCCTTTTCAATGCTGATTTATTACTTGCAGTTCAGTAATCAACTGATTATTGAGAACCAAAAAAATCGAGTGACATCGAAAGAAATAAAAATGTTTTTCTTTTTTCGTCCGGGCTTCTCCTGTCGTGGATATTTTCATACATTGATATCAACCAAATCAGCATGAATCGATAGTCGAATGCATGAGTGCCTATACGTCAAGCATCTCTAATTATTCTATTTCATAACTAAATCTTACTCTCGGCCTTCGTATCCTCTTTGGCTATTTTCATTGAGAGAAAAAAATTAAACAAGAACGATGAACGATTGAATGGAAGAACGAAAATATTCAGAGATTAAAATGATTGTAAGGCAAAATGTTGAGTAATAAATTTGAGCTTTTTAAACCTACCAAGCATCGTCCAACTCTGCTGTACTTCGTAGCGTCTTCGTTCACTTGATAAATATAAATATGATTGTCCCGCGATCCCAGAGCGAGAAGAGTGCCATTCGGCGAAAAACTCACGACCTTAAAAAAAAAATTGCAAAATTATTATCCTTCGACACCGACGAAAAAGTCTCATGGCGTCAGAGTTTCAAGATTTTTTCTATACCTGCAATGGTTCGGAACCATCCGAATGATGAGTATAAAGCTCTCGAGTTCCACTATCAATCGCCAACCATTTGCCTGACACGCAACCCACGACCATTATCGAACCATCGGGAGAGAAACATACACTTTGTGCTTGTTCCTGCAAATTTCAAAGTACAAAATTATTCATTTTCTTTTTTTCAATAAATAGCGACAAAATTTCATATTATTAAATAAGAATGTAGATCAATTGGAAGAATATTCAAATTCATTGAAATGTTGCAACCAAAATATCGCCCGAAAGAGTTTCAAATAAAAATCCCATTCTATGAGATCAGCTTTTTATATTTCGTTGAAAAGATTGGAAAAAGAAAATCGAAATTGATAAAAATACTTGTCACTGCAGTGAAAGTTCTGAGATTAATTTTTTATTTTGGTTTTTCTTTACTCGAAATCGTTTTTATTTTTTATTTGACGCAGTGAACGTCACAAATTATCTTTCGTTTGTACGACTCGAAAATTGAATTTACCGCAATGTCTTTGCTCCACACGACAGTGTGACTAAGACTGTCCCACATTTGTAGCAATCTGTCGTGTCCAGCAGTTGCAAATTGTGGTAAAGTTGGATGGGAAGCAAGACCCCAAACTTCTTCTGTGTGGCCCAGCATCGCTGGGTTGAAACCCATTTCGACATCACCAACGAGGATGCAATTTCTCGTTGTACCAACAAGCAGTTGAAAGCCACGTCCTTCGGACAAAGTTCTGATGCCACCAAAATGATCCTCGATCTGTTGTTCGTGGAAGATAATTTTTTCAAATAAATCGACTGAGAACTTTTTGGCCGAAAAAATGATTATTGAACAGAAAAATGTCTGGTCGATATTCGTAATTGTGAAAAAAAGATTTTATCAATGTTTACCTGAGCTTCAACTCCTGTGAGGTTGAGAGAACCGTCGTAGTACAAAATTCTTCCATCTTTTCCGCCTCCCGTTACGATATTTCCCGTTTTCAAAACGCAGATCGAAAATATCGAGCCTTCGTGAAGGTTCTTTACGAGTTTTGCCATCGTATTTGTGCCTGTAAATCGAAAAGAATTAGATTTCATGGTAGGCAAGTTCATCTTCATAATTAGGTCGAAAAAAAAACCTTAAAAAATTCACGAATAGTCATGAATAAAAAACGCAAAAATATTTCTAATTTAAAAAATTCAATTTCGCAATAACTTTGATTAATTTTAATTTTTCTCATTTTTTAATTAAAACGCAATAATATTTATAATTTTGTTGTCTCATTGTCTAATCTCTATTCGCATCTCTCGACTGTAAGAGTGAGGCTTTTTTTTAAATCGAAAAAGTTTAAAACAGAAAAAAAGTTTCATCATTTATGAAATTTCGGAGTTGTCGACGAATGATTGAACGAAATAAAGATCCGCGTTCGTACGATGCAAACATTGAAACATTCTTTTTCGTGCGACATTTTTTACTTTGCAGTTACGCTTACGAAAGTAAGTTTTGCTAATTTTTTTTTTATAGCATTTCGCCGTCCCTTTCTCATTGGACTAAATTGATGTGAATTTTGATGAATCCATTATGAAATAAATCTTCATAAATGAGATCGTTTAACGGAATCATTCGTTGAAGCTTAAAACGTCAGAAATTCTAGTTTCGTCTTGAATTTTTCAATGATTTTATTGCAGCTATTCGTTTCAATGACACGAGGAGAGAAATAAAAAGCGTCAAAACTGACCTCTGGACCATACGATTATGTTTCCATTACTGTCGCCCGTCAACACGTCACCATTTTGATTGAAAGCGACGCAAGTTACGTATCGCGGCTTCTCACGACCCTCGAAAACTCCCATACGCTTGTAAAGCATTCCACCATTGTCCAGAGACCAAAATGATACGTGCCCCTTTCCACACGAGACTATCTGGTTCCGTTCCAGCGGATGCCACTCAGCGCAAACCACCGTGTCTACCGAGCACTGCAATTGTTCGTTGATTCTTATTCATTAGCCCTCAAAATATGTAAAATTAGTATTTAAATGCAATCCACATTTCAATGATTTTCTGGGCATTGAAGTAATGAAAAGTCTGACTCTTTGAGGTCGGAATTCTTGGGACTTATGGAGTCAGGGTTATGGAGTTAAAATATAGGACTCTCGAGTCTAAAAAATCTTGAAACTTTTCAAGGTCACTGCACACTTTTAGGTATTTTTTTTTCTCTGATATTGGACCATTGAGAATTGATATTCGATGAATATTGGAAGAATGGCAAAGGTCAAAAGTAGCTGAAAAAATAATTAACCGGAATACCATGATTAGACAAATATTTGATATTCATTCAAATCGTACTGCGAATATGAAATTCCTGATTTTCATAAAAATAATATTCTTTTATAACCGATGGATCGAGCCTGTTATAAATTCATTGTGACAAAATTATTTTTATCGATTTCAATAATTATTTTTTATCAGTGACTTTGTTTTCAAAAATTTCTAAATTGTCGTATCTACTTTCAAATATTTATTCAAAGAAAACATTTTTTGGAGTCAAATCAAAATTTTTGACGAAAGTCGATCAGAGAAGAATCACAGGAAAATGAATTTATTTCCTGTAAAAATCTTGTTAACTTTTCGTAATATAAAATTGAGAAATTCATGCTGATGTTAGGAGAAAACTGACGATAGAAATGAATGAGTTCCAGCTTGAACTTTCCAGTTACTCGAAAACGACAAATCGAGCCGTAATCTTTTGGATAAATTATGGAAAAACCGTCCTTTCTAATATTTTAAAAATCCAGAATCAGGTATCTCTAAAAAATTTTCCATAAATATGATTGAAAAATGTTGAGAAATAGAATAGTCGAGAAGTAACGTAACGCTCACACTCTCTAAAGTCGCCTCATCATTAGTGAAGTATAATGAATATTTATTACCTTGGTCTCCGTCACTTTAACGCCACGATCGCCCTTTTGCCACTCCCAGACGGATATGTTGTGATCCGAGGTCTCGTCTATCGCGCATAGAAAATTGCCACCGTCCGCTTTTGAAAAAGATAGACAACATATCGAGCCGTCGAACTCGCCGCTTCCAATTACGCTCAAAGTCGTCAGACTCACGGCGTTCCATATTCTTATGTGAGGCTGTCAAAACGACATATTTCATTAGACGTTCATTGATAAGAAAATAAATTTAAAAAAATCATTGTATTTATAGCGATCATTCTATTTATAGCGATTGAGACTTTTCTCATATTTTTCCGGACTTAAATCTCACAACAGCTTCGAAAACGATTCCAATCTCTTCTCTTTAGCATACAATGTTCCTTGTCCGCGATATACTGAGGCTTAATTATTCGCCATTCTCTTCCTTTTTCAATAACGAAGAGAACGATGCATAATGAAGTCTTTTCTGGTGAAGATTTAGTCACAAAAACTCCATAAAACGATAAAAAGTTTCAAAACAACAAAAAAAAAAATCAGTTTTTGATTCCAAACATTTTTCGTTTCTGTCGTTGTCGCCTGGAATTCAGTACGAAATTCGTTCGGTTATTTTTGAACTTCAAAAAAAAATGTTCGGCTATCGCCCATTGATGGGCATCAAAGTTCGAAGATACGGAAGAAAATTTGAAAAATGAATCAACGAAATTGGACCTTCGATAAAATTAGTTCGAGCCATTTTCCAGCTTGAAAGCAATTGATTTTTGATTTTTCGATGAATTAACATTGATGAATATTTGATTCTTCATTACCATCGCTTCTCTCCTGTCGGTCCCAGCAACTTGACCCGTGGCTACGATCATTTTGTTCGGATGTATCGCTATGCTGGAGAATAAATAATAAGTTGATAATAAGTACGAGGTCAATTGTCAAACAACTCGAATGTGATTGGAAGAAAAATTTTCATGATAAAATGGTGGTTGCAAGGCTTCGGAATCTAAATTGCCAGCAGTTTTTTTTTCGAACAGATCAAGAGTCTTTTCCATTCTTACAATAAAAGATTTCGTAGAAAGGTGATAAAATTTGATGATATTTTACCATTTAACGTCATCGGTGTGGCCCAAATAGTGTCTTTGGCAGTGTTCTTCCATGTTGTAAAGTACAACAACAGCAGCAACGAAGTAGACCATTTCGCCGGTTGGCAAAAAGTGAAGATTACTTCGGCAGTCTCTTCCTCGATAACCGTAGACCCAATCGAGTTTAAGTTTGCTTTGGGGTGGTGTACTGACTTTGTGGAGATCGTAGGTGTCGATCGAGGGTGTTGGTACGTAAAGTACGACGGGTCTACCCCGAAGGTACATGCGTACGGTGCCTTCCGCTTCATTGTACTTCATGTCTCTCGTACTGCGTTGAAAAAAGAAACAAAAAAAAGTTATTGAAGCAAAGTTAATCTTCGACTCGAATGATTTTGCGATTTCATTGATGCGGTATTTTTTTTCCGAATGAAATTAGCGTTTATCTTGGATCGTGCTAATGATTCGAAAATCAAAATTAATTGTCACCGCGTTACGAGAAAGCGGTTTTTCAAAAGCATCCTGTTCTCGTACGACTGTCATTTTATGAAAAAACTTTTAGTTCAACTTCAAGATTGCCCGGATGATGAGCCAACGTTCAGGTAAAAGCCGATCTTTCATTAACTCTTTTCTACATCGCTCGATTCTAACTTTTTCTATGATTATACGAAAAATTCGCGACGAGTTTGCACAACAAAAGACTCGAGACGCGGTTCAGATAACCGATACGCTTCGTCGATTTTTTTCATCTCCGCGAGAGCGCAGATCAGCCATTCTGATATATATTTTCTTACGACGCCGATACAAAAGTAGACTCTCTTGTTTCTCGCGTGGTTGATTCTCGGACGAATAGCGATATGAAAACAAAAGAACTTGGCGAGAAAAGTCCGGAAATTGTTCGTACCTCTCGTCTCTCGTGTATATTGCGTCACAAAGGTGAAAATTCACGTTTCGCTTTCTTCCGCCGCTCGCGTTAACCGTGTGTCTGCCGAGGCTTGACGCCGACTGCGACCAAGTTTTTTGTTTTTTCCGTGATCGCTAGTCGTTTCGTGCACGAGGTCATGGCTTTACGTGCGCGGATTATTATCACGCCAATGAGAAATTACTTTACTAACATTCTCTCTCCTTTTTTTTCATAATTCCATCGTTTTATTGTGAGGAAGACGAGAAAAATGTCGAATCGATTCCGTCAGTCCATTCCATTTATCGAAATGTTCAGGAAATATTTACAAGGAAAAATGGCACTTTAATGAAAATCGTTTCCCGAGAAATATCGTTCGTGCGATAACAATCTTCTACTGAAAAATTCAAATTTCCGGAGTGTAAAACGCTGTTTTTTTTTTTTTTTTGCTGAATTTCTTTTTCTGCCTGCGTTCGATAGACGTTCAGTAAAAATTCATAACGATAAAATGCACTATGAAAACAGTTTCGCGATAAATATCGTTCGTGTGATAACGATCGATTCGCTAATAAAATATTTTCATTCTCATTATTCTTTCTCGCCATTTTTATTTTTCTTTATAAAAGAGCTATTAAATTCTAATTTTTTTTTCATAAAACGCAATGCGATTGCAAGCAAAATATTTTTCAGCGGATGCGCGTTGATCGTGTTTCGAAAAATCGATGGTAACTCGTTAGTTCGTTAGAAAAGTGTTCACGAGAGATCATTAGATAAAGCCTCGCTGATAAAGTTGTTCGAATTTTTTTAGAAAGCCCGTGTTATCGATGTTTGTATACATCAAAAACTTTTGTTAGCTCATCGCTCCAGAGACGAACAGGTTTAGTTTGTTCGATGCACGTGTTAAAACATTGTGCAAACGTGGAGATGATAACGTTATGAACCGTTTAATAATGGTATGACGAATGTTTTTATCACTAAATGAAACACATCAAGATGCAAAATACTACGAGCGTTGAGTCTAAACGATGAAATCGAATGTATTCAATGAGGCAAGAAAATCGAATTGCTACAGAATTGTTCACATCAATATTTAATTTCATTTCCTTTTTGGCACCAAAACTTTTATTTTTAAAGTCGTCTGTGACTTTGGCGTCGTGAAATAAATCGTTGAAATTTTTCAATCTATCGACGACTGATCTCACTGACATTTGGACCAAAATTTGAACGAAGCAAACGCTCAACAATGACAGAAATTGTTTTCTCAGAATTGCAATCGTTTTTTTTTTTAATATTTGTTTTTTTTTTTTACAAAACTCAACAGCTCGGTAGTAATTATTTTTAGGCAAGCGATCACTCACACTCAAATAAAGTGTAACAGAACAAAAAAAAACATGTTTACCCGTGCTTGACGTTGTTCTGGACCGGGGGCTTGAAGAGGTTGAACAGTGACTTGGTCGACGTGGATAATCTACAAATTAATGATAACGCAAAGAAAAATAGCATGCGGTGCAAAACGATCAAAGATGTTTGTTGAACGATAAAACAGATATAAAAAGGAATGAATTTATGAAACGTAGAAAATAAAATCGATCGACTTTGAAGATCGGAGATGATGCATGACGAGCATGAGACGTGCGCACCTTCGAATATTAAAAATTAACGAAACAGAACAAAACGAAAAAAAAAAAAAAAAAAAAAAAAAAAAAACTAAAAATATGGAAACGAGAAAAAACTAGAAATTCTAATTTACCTGCTGGATGCTCCGAGCTGCGAATTAGCACCGGGCGATTGTGGCGAGTTTGTAAAGTCTCCGGTCGACGACCATCTCTTGGCGCGTCTCAAGTTGCTCTGTGGTGGACCGTTTGTTCTGGCAGTCGGTGACCTGTTCTCGTCGTTGTCGATCGGTGCACACAGTAAACGACAATTAGCAAAATTGCTCAGCGTTACGGCAAAAACAAGCCATGCAAATTCTTCGCTTTTTTTTTCTCTTTTTTGTCACTTCCGGTCTGTCTTTTAACGCACGCGAAAATAAGAACGAAAGAGAGAGCGCGTGTTACGACATCGTGCGAATATAATGAAATGAAAATTCACCTGGCAACTGGCAGAGGTGTGGCCCGCGGGCTCGGTGATGGTACTGGTGACACACTGCTGCTACTTGGACTGTCCGAATGTAACGAACCCGTAGATTGATAATGGACTGATCTTCTGGACAGATTCGAAATCATTTTATTTCTCGGATAAACCGCGATAAAATTGAATCGATTCGATTCATTCCTTTATATTATTAAATGCATCTTCAAAGTTTACGAAATTAATGAAAAATTCAAATGATAATAATGAATGAATAAGTAAATAAACTTTTGCAAAAAGATGGTTAAAAATTATTGACAAAAATCGATTTATTTTTATGGTTTTTTTTTTTTTTAAGCGTTAGTAGATTTCATGTTCAGAATTATCGAGCTTCAATGAAGAATAGAAACAGGACTTTTTTGATGTTTAACTCCGACGATCGAAAGGATTGTTTCAATTTTTAGATCGCTTACTCATAGCTAGTCGATTAATTCTCATTCGAAAATTATAAACATGAAAAATGTATTGATGATCGTTCGTGAAGCTAATGAGACTCAATTTTAACGAAATCTGTCTAATTGCGGTTAGGTTACACGATCGTTTTACCTCTGGGGTAGCTGCGAGGGCGGCGTGTAACTGGAGGGTCGTCTTGGACTCGCTGTGGCGTCACGAACGTCCTGACTCGAACCCGAAGAAGAATTTCGCAAGCAAGATGCGCTGCTTTGTCGCAGCCTCGGATCTTTTTGCGTTAATGAATTCTGGCCTGAAATAAGGTTTCTGTTTTGAAGGGGATGGAGCTATACGATCAGCAGAATATTCGCATTAAATTGAAACTCGAATGAACGAATGATTTTTTTGTTTTTTCTTCTTCCAATTACACTCCTGTTAGAAGGCAATAATTTTTTTGGTGAGAAATAAATGATGTTTCGGCGCTTTTTTGAGGGGAAAAGAACAACGAAATTGTGCTAATTGCGAGTGTTTTTTCTCTCCTGGTCATTCGATCTTTTAATCTGGATAAAAAAAAAGGTCAAATCTTCAGGGTTAAAAGGCCGAGTAAGGGCGGGTACGGAAGGCGTATATCGAGCGACCTTAACCATCGCGTGTTTACTCCGCTGGCACTCTTCCTCCGAAGAGTTGAGTTCTGCAACTTTCCCTAGAACTGGGTTATCCACCGATGGGCTTTCAGACAACTGTCGTTCGTGGTTGTTTGTATATGCGTGTATGATTTTGAGATCACGAGAAATATTTGCCATTTATGTTATGGCGAGGGGATTTTTTTTTTTATTCTTTTACACGAAAGTGACTTTGTTGCTCGAAACTTTTTGCGATATTATCAAAGCAATTTGCTGGCTTCACGAAACTTTTGTAATTGAACGTTACTGATTGCAGAGACACGAATTTTTGTGGGGTAGAAAAAAAAATGGTGGAAAATTTAGAAAAAGTTGAGAATCATCGAAACGCTCTGACACATTCGTTATCGTTGGAATTTTGAACGTTCATTAATCTTCGAAATTCTTCCTTCAAACCGAGCATTGATTTCAAGATTATACGAAATTTATGCGACTTGGCATTCTTCCCGGAATTCCCAGGAACATCGACCGATAAATTCCCGGAAATATTAGTCAAGAAATTCGTGGAAAACATTAGTAGACTATCGTTGGGAATTTGTGAACGTATCGTCATTGGTTTCTCAATGAAATCTATTTTGTTTTTGTATAGCTTGGAACTGAGATTCAATCGGTATTTGAATGGAAAGTGGGCAGACAGAAATGCTCCATATTTTCTCAGCATCGGGGGCACGAACCACGGTCTTCAGTCTCAAGAAAAACAATCGTGAATTCTCAAATAATCAGCTTAATTACTTTTCCAATAAATCCGATCGATAACTGCAGTTTTCAGGATTGTTGAAAGTTTCAAAAAAAAAATGCAACGAATAGTAAAGAACGAAATCACATAAAATCGGTGTTCCGTAAAGAAGATTTACGAGACGGAAGAGAAATAAAAAAAGTAAAAATCGGTATGAAAAAAATACCAAAAGAAATGGATCATTGAGAAAAAAGAGGGAAAATCATGGTGGAGAGCTTGAAAGACTCTGATTAGCATAAAGGGATAGTTGATGAAGGCTAAGCAGGCGGATTAATCAATCATAGTAAAAGGTCTTCTCGGGGTTCTGTCTGTTTCCCTTTGGAAAAGGGATCCGCGTAGGGAAGAGTAGAATGTTAATGAAATGAAATTCGCTTGACTGACCCCTCAGCGGTACGTGGCCATTTCTAAGAGGTGAAGATACGAGCCTCTCGTTTCTCCTCTCATTTCTCTCGTCCTCCCTTTTATCCCGACCCTCCAATTGAGCGATTCGCCGCAGTGCATCGGCGAGAGTAGCGCGAAGGCAAACTATCTCGTCCCTCTGTGCCAGCGATTGCCTCTCGAGATCAGCCACTCTGCCAAGAAGAGATCCAGTCTCGCATTCCAGCATCTCATCTGCAATGTCATTCGGAAGGAAAAGAAGAAAAAAAATAGAGTTAGAGATCCAATAAGAAGGAATCACTGACGAGGACGCTTCCTCCGATCCAGTTTAACCATTTTATTTTATTTTTTTCGTATTACCGCGTTCAGCAAAAATGGCCAACGGTTGGTAAAAAAGATTCCTGTTAAAAACTGGTCACACTGGCTCTCGAAGATTATCCCGCGCTCCGCGTTTTCGTCGTCGTATTTACCTGCGCGATAAATTATGCGCTTTTTTTTCTTACCTTACTCCTCGAGGAAATTAATTAGTCGACATTCCACGAGCGCTTTCTACATTGTAGATCGTACAACCGCGGGAAAAACGTGCCGAGTTATAAGCGCGAGGGTGTCGTGGAATCGTTCAAACACCTTTTCTTTGCATATGCGCGCACCGGTTGTGCGTTCAAAGTGTTCTTAATTGTATTAAGAACGCGAATTGCGTCAGTTAATTGAGAGACACTTTTTTTAAAGACTGTTTTACGCGTAATATTTCTGCTTTTCTATAACCTTCCTGTGAGAGAGTAATTTTATGGGGAAAAAAAAATGTGTACAGGGTGGCAACGGCAAATGTGATAGTGCGAATTCTTACTAAACTGTTGTGAAATTCAACGTGATTCATCGAGACTCGTCTGCTCATTGTTTCGTAATTATTATTATTATTATCTTTTTTTTCTCTAATTGGATTCGAATCGAATGTCTTTGTGCTTCGATTCAACTTTTTACATGAGATTTAAAAGAGTTGGATAATCGATTCATTTCGAAGGATCAAATGCGATCGATTCATTTTACTCCATTTTTTTTTCAATATTTTTTTTTTTTTTTTAAACTACGATAATTTATAATCACAGACTGAATCATTGATCGTTTTTGTTCATTTTTTTTTTTTCATATCTTTGGTTGTAATTTTTTTATATCAAAAGTGATTTTGGAATTACGAATGAACGATTCAACAGGTTTTTTGTGGTTTTTTTTTTCTTTTTTCGAATATTTTTTAGCATTCGACCCAAATTTTTGTTGCCACTGAGAACGGGTACGAGTGGTGCTGCATTAATATCGTTCGTATTCGCCTGAATTGAATAATTATTTGAATAAATATTGATGAGATAGTAACTCACTCCAGGCCTGTTCAGCCTCTTCAATGGTGTCCATCATATCCGGTGTGGACATTGCGAGATTATTCCCCTCTGGAGATGACCCCGGCGGGGTTCGTTATTGCGTTCAATTTATTTCGTCGCGGCGATAAAGCGCGTCAAGAGTAGAGAAAGCTTCGCGTCAGCCACGACATTTTGGCTTGTCTGGAATCCCATTTTCTTACTTTTTTTTTTCTCTCTCGTGCAAACGCAGCACTTTTTTTTTTTTAATTCCGAAAGAAAAAGCACCGGACGATTTATATCCTGGAGAGAATACTAAATTTGGCACTCTTCGTATCGGGGTCACTGTTCGACGATCAAATATTCGGCAGATTTCCAATTTTTTTCTCATCACTCTGATTTACACCGGTTCTTATCGATCGCGTTACGTTCGCACGATTACCTTCTTAAATATGTGAAAAAATAAAGAAATGTCACTCTTGATACACGATCACGTGGAATTCTCATTATCGACAACAGCTGAATAAACTGCACTGGCTACAGACGAAATAAAAAATGAAAAAAAAAAAAGACATCAATGTCTCTTCCAACTATTACATTTAACACAAGAAATTTACGTAGCTGATCGACGAAAAAAAAAAATTATTATCGACTGATCGAAACCAAAAATTCGATCCGATCCGATCCGATCCGATTTAACTCACGACCACCGAATCTGCACTGATCAACCGTTGATTATAATTTTATTTCACTCCTATGTACATCCGACGTTTCTATGATGAAATCAGCTCTATTTTTTATTCTCTACATAATTTTTCACGCGTCAGTTATTTATCCGATCGCCCAAATCTCATTGACAAATATTTTTTAGTCGATAAGAAAAAAAAAAAAAAAATCGCACGAGGAAATGAACACGTGTGCAGAAAAAAAAAAGTAAAATGAAATTGAGAGAAAAGAGCAAGAGGGAGAGAGAGAGAGAGAAAGAGAGCTGAGGATTTACGCGGTTGTGCGAGACTCGTACGAGATCGAGAGACTTGGCACGAGTGATACGCGCGTGTATTACATTGCACACTCTCGGTCGCTTTTTTCGAACTATACGAGACATTATGTAACGCCCGAGTTGTATATCCGTGGCTTAGCTCACTGTGGACTCACTTCGCGTTGTGGTGTGATACTTCAGTGGCGTGAAATAAAAAAAATTAAAAAAAAAAACATTCAAAAATGTAAGTTTCTGGTATTTCTGCCTACGTTTCTTCGTTAGTAACGAATCTTCCTTCTTCTTTTTTCTTATTCTCGTACGAAATTACTCTGAATATTTAAGAATCTTATCTACTTTTATCAGCTGCTCGAAGAATTTAATATTCCGTCGTTTGCTGCGTGTAAATGTTTTCATTTGGTCGTACCATCGTCGCGGCACGAAACTAATCCATTCCAATTAGCGAAGAGCGAATAAAACGAACGAACATTAAGAATAAAAAAATAAAAAAAACCTGATTTTTTTTTTTCCTTTCTTAAAATTCCATTTCATCCAGTAATAAACGTCGGTATTTTTGTAATTAAGATTAACACCGTTATCAACGACCCTCCAATACTCTTTCGGATAATTGAATTAATCACGAGCGTAAACAACTACGAAAACAATTTATGATTGATTATTCCGAACTGTTTTGTTATTGTAAAACGCCTTTGAAAATAATGCCTTCCGGATAAATTATTTTTTCCATAATAACCCGTACTCAGGTAGAATTTCAATGAGTCACCGATTGTCGGGGTTCTATAAGCTGTTCTACTAAATTTGTAGTTAAATTGCCCATCGAAAGCCCCGCGATTTCATGACTCGTCTTGTTTTTTTTTTTTTTTCATATTTTCGTTGTAATTCAATGAAAAAAAGAATCTTCGAAAGGATAATCATAAAATGTTGATGAAATCGAGGGAAAAATTGATATCGAGAAAATCGAAGTTGTATTTTTGCACGAATGTATGATAATTGAATTTAAGCAGGACTAGCTTCATTGTCATTTTTTTTAAAAAAGAAAGGGATTCTCACTTACGTAAACACACGTGCTCATGCCTCTGTTTACATGCAATTTACAGCGTATCTAAGGGTATAACGTTACGAGGACTCGTAATATATCGCCGGTGGTAAATAGTACACGGTCTGGTATTATAATCAAGAACGATGATACAGTTGCCCCCCCCCCCCCCCTCCGCCCTCCGGAAAACCGAGAGAAGACTCCCGGCGCTCGAGCTGTTCCGCACGCGATATCGATCGAGCCTCTCGATCTCGTATAAGAAACTCTCCAGTTTGTCCTACAGAAAATTAATATCCTCGTAAATACTAAGATTTATATAAAACTTACTGGAACTAATTAGCATCGCGTTATTACGAAGCACTCACGGCGGCTATACTTTTTGAAACAATATTCACGTCTGTGTTTTTAATAATTCGTATTATTTATTGGATAATTTATGATTTTCTTAATGTATCTTGTGCTCAGGTAGTAAAATATGATGCTGAGAATGCATTAAAAGATAAACATTTCGTTGAAATTCAAAAGTTCAACCGATCATGAGCTCTTTACGTTGAATTTTTCATTACATTGTAACGAGCCTGTGCTACAATTCAGCAGAGACATTAGGTTCGAGCGAGAGACGAAACGAGGAAAGTCATCGATGGAATATGACAGCGGAGTTGAACAAAGTATACGAAAAATGTTTAAACTCACCACGAATCAAGAGATTTACTAATTAATCGATCGAATCGAAACACCTCGAGACGCGAAGGTTAACGTGCGTTAAATGAAGAATTTAACAACGGTAATCGAAGACTTTGCAATCGTTTTTCAATCGAATCGTTGAGATTAATATTTTTCGGTGATTTTTTACTGGCGATTGACTTATTCGCTTTCATAAAATAGTTGATTCCAAAATTTCTGGATGATTAACCTCTCTCGTGGTTATAAAATGAATTTTCCTGAAGGAAAAAGTTTGAAAGAATCGTAATTTGGATCGATGATCAATGAAACAATTGTAGTCAAATATCAGAATTGCCAAAAGTATCGAAGAGTTGTACAAACTTGAACGAAAACAAACAAACATTTGTAAGAATTATGAAAAATATGATTAGATTTTGATATTATTTGAATAAAGAAATATTTTCGTCAAGAGATGGCATTGCCCTTGTGTGGTCATTGCCCCGTGACGAAACATTATTATTCGCTGACTAGCGATTTTTTTTTATCGACTATTGACCACTCGAAGAGAGTTCTACCTTGAGGCGAGCACAAAATCCATTTCAGAATACGATTCACACGTTTTTAGCAACTTGATCCACGTTCACAACGTTTTTAATTTCTTTACTCGTTGTTTATGATTTTTAATATTCCGAAACATTAATGCGTCGTTGAACGTTTTTAGAAGGGAAACTGAAGGATGGCGAACGATACAAAGGGTGCGCGAGCGTAAATGCGCGCACGAGACACGTGTGTTTCCCCCGTGGCCGCCCTGACGCTACTGTCAGTACAATCGTAGTGAGAGCCGAGGAGCTCCAGCTGCTTGGACACGATCAATACGTTCTAGATAGTCGAGATCGTTCAGATAACACTGGGTATACGCACATGCATCGATGGCCAAAATGACAAAACGAACGAAAGTTCATTTTTCCTGCTGATCTTTCATTCGTTATTTCCATTCTGAATCAACAATATGAATATATAAAATTCATACAATTAAAAAAAAAAAAAAACACATTTAGCTACATAAATTTCATTTCAATATTCATTTTTTCGATTTTGAGTAATAAATTCATAAACAAGTATAAAAAACATTCCATACATTTAAGGAGGATGGCTACATACGACAACATGATAAGAATTTAATAAAATTTAGTGATTACATTCTTTAGCATCAAATGCAATGACACAAATTTTTTCAAATTTTTCGTCTACATAGTTGTCGAATAATTGGAGTTTACAATATGCAAAAGATATACCTATATATATCAGAATCCTATGCTTATGGATGTAAAATTTAGTGTTAAATTACTCGAAAACTATGTAGAAGAAAAATCTTAAAAAATTTGTATATTCATATTTAATCCAAAAGAATATCTTCACCAAATTTCATTAAATTCTAATCATTTCGAATTTTCCTATGCTTTTAACATGGCAACATTGTTGTGTGTAGCCAACCTCCTTAATATCTATCTTCACACTGGCTATAAAAATGTTTTTTTTTTTTTCACACTTTCGCTGCACTTTTTTGTCATTTTTTTTCCAAGTCATAAACGTCGAAATATTCGTGGATGCGTGTGTAAACATGAAATCCTGCTAATGAGGAGGAAACGGTTGATTCGAAAATGGTTTTGACACCCTTGATGATCAGTTTTAAGGAGTAATCCATGTTCCAATATAACCGGTGCTTTTTCGATCGAATATTTCTAGGTGTCGAACGCAGGAGAGAAGTCTGGAAATGCATTAATTGATGAAGGCCAATTATCGGGGCTTGCGCGACCGAGAAGTGGTTTCCAGCGATCTAGCACTTGTCGAAATGACGTTTTTCTAATAAAGACTATTTTTTAGTGACTTTCCGCTGACTTTATAGCTCATAATCGTCTTGCTATTGAAGTATAATAAATAATTTGTAGCTTGATACTCAGTTTGATTGGTTTTCTGCTTTTTCGTCGATTAAACGATATTTCAGAGCTTGATAATAAAGTTGAAAGAGCGACGATTGGGCACTTTATCTTCGGTGCAGAAATACATGGTAACGGGCAGAAAATATCGATGATTTAGCTCACGCGTTGAACGCCGTAACGCCGTTGGCTTCATCGATTTTCATTCCGATGAAAACTGAATGTGTTATTTTCGATTTTTTCTTTTTTATCTTTTTGTCATTCTTTGGAATTCGAATGGCCCTTGAGCGATCCTACTGAATAAATGACAAGATCCTGTCGGCGCAGCGGGAACGCGCGAGCGAAAATCGTTCGTTTCCGGTCTACCGCAGTCGAGGCACACCTCGACAATAAATTTTCTGCGCTCCATTTTACGAGTGCAGCGAAATATTCGCCGATGATTGTATACTACTTTTTTTTTCATCCACTTGACACGTTTATGCTCAGTATTTCGCCTGGGGATGCGACGATTTTATATTCAAAGGAAGAAAATATTGAATCGACTTGGTTCAAGCTTTTTCGTTTGCATGTCAGAGTAACTTATTTATTCAACGAGTTTTCATGTGACTGAAATGAAAAACCGTCGAATTAAATGAACTTGATGAATGATGAATTTCTGTTTGTTCGATTTTTTCACAAAATGTTGTTAATTACAAGAACAACAGCCTTCCGGATTTATTCATTTTCATTTTTATCCCAAAGCTGCAACTTCTCGATTCACTGTTTTTTTTTACATCGATTTAAAAAGTAATTCAAATTTCTATTGTTCAAGTTACAGAAGTTTCAAGACACTGAAGCTCCATTCCTTAACCCTTCAACTTCATTTCCTCGTGTACGAATCAAGCCACATATTCGCATTAATTTTTGCACACAACCGGAGTTACTGGCGCCACGTAGTCGCTCCTGTCAAGCGTTACGCATTGCTACTTCAACCCCAATTTTTCCGACAGTGTTAGCTGAAGATATGGAAAATCAGAATCGTCTACTGTATTCGTTTATACAATTATAAAATTTGCCTCGTTGTTAGGCAAAATCATCAAAAAATCATTTTATTTCTTGATTAGTATCTTTCCGATGGAGTTTATTTTTTTCGACAGTATTATTAAAATTCAACTTCCAATTATCTACCATGATTATAAGAACGTTATTGAACCTGAGTAAAATATATTAACCCTGCTTACGTTCGATCGAGCACAAACTTCGTTACTAACGTCGGGATGCAAATGCTAATTGCTCGCTGAGCGAATAACGCACTAAAATCGCTCGTGTATCCGCACATCCGCCATGTTTTCAAACAATATTCAACCCGGCGCCGTTCTTTACGGCTGACAAGCCACCCCCGCATGCGTTCTTTATCGCACACTCTGTTAAATGCGCTTTCAAAAGGAACTATGAAAGAAGCCACCGAGTCGCTTGATCCAATTATCGGCAGGGTCAAACAAGAAACGTTCGTTTACTTTTTTTTTTTCTTCTCTCTCTCTCTCTCTGCTTCTTTTCCTCGTCACCTCTTCCCGTCTTTGGTCAATTGTGTTTTTCCTAACACGTTACTAAGCCGAGTCTCGAATTGCTGATATACTTTAGTCGCGTTTGATGTCCGCTCGACAGATCCCGAGTCTCTATCTCTCGCTTATTTTTAGAACGTTTTGTATCGCGGTGGGCGTTGCTCGTTCACGTTGCAGTGTAAAATATATCTATTTACGTATAAACCATTTACAGTGTGCTTCAAAAAGGCTTGAGCAGAATTGCAGACTCTGGACACGTTTCTCTTCGATCCGGGCGTTCGTGAGATTCCTAATTATGCAGGAAGAAGCCCCGATTCGTCGCATCGCGGAGAAAAAAACAATTGGATTTTTTGAAACGATGCTGTTTCACGATAAAGCTTGAACACGAATTTTGAAACATCTTATATAGGCATGTGCGATGTCAAAGGGCAATCACGTGCATATATAATTGCTGGAGAACCCGATAATCATAAGGCGGATGCCCAGAGGGCACTAAAGTGAATTCTCCATGGCGTAATTATTAAATCTGAATGAAGATAAAAAGAGTTAAATATGAGAGAGGCTCGGAATGTTGTCGGAGAGGGTGTGAGAGAAAGGGGGGAGGGGGGAGAGAGAGAGAGAGAGATCGAGAGAAAGCCATCCGCATATTTAATTACATAGTGCTAAGATCAGAGTGTTAAATCCGTGCCCAGACGTAAGAACCGTTATCGTGCGACCTGGTGTACAGGTTTTTTTTTTCCCCCGTAAATTGATACTGTTCCAACCGAAATACCAAAATTTGGGAAAGAATTATGACGAGAGGTGTACGCGGAGAACACCTTTCAAGGATTTCGTTCCTGTTAATTCATTTTATCGAAGTTTATTCCTGAAACGTAAATTCAAAACGACATTTAATTTCTTCGGTTGCCTTTTAATCATCAAAGTTTTTGTCTTTTTGCAGCTAATTATCTTAATTGAATGGAAAAAATGAGGTTCCGACGTTCGACAAAGTCGTCCAAGTATTTCGTTGGAAACAAATTCAGCATTTTTGGTTTAACAACCAGTCGGTGGAGTCTCTTATCCATAAAAATAGCGTCAGAAGTAACAACAAAAATGTGAAGAGTAATAATCATCGAAAGACCACTGCGACTTCTGTTTCATAAAATAAAGCCAAAGATCTCGTGGACCGTATGCAATCGTTAATGAATCCTTCCGAGCGTCTTCTGAACAAAATCAAATCTAATCGAACGATAACAAGATCGACTGAGATGATATAAAAAAAAAAAAGAGACAGCAGGATGAGCCCGGCACACCTTGCGATCGCGTCATTCTTCCTTGTGATGCCTTGAATGGCTTACATAATAACTAACCGATCGCGGACGTGCCCATGATTCTCCTCTGAGTGCATTTACGTCGATGCACATATACAGTGATAGAAATTTCAGGCTTATACGACCTGGAACATCCGTTCGGTTCGTCGATTACGACCTTTGATGCACTTGTCGATCTCGTGACCTTGATTTTCGAAAAAACATCTTACATGTACACGCACAGCATCGCGGTGCAGGTATGTTTCCATGTTTGTGAGCTTCAAAGGTGTGGAACCAATTGTCTAAAGAAGGTGTGCTAATTGCTACAACGCCATTAGGAAACGAGTAAGATGAATTGCTTCCATATTTGTCGAACATTCTCATTCTTTGAAAATCGATCACTTCAAAGGCGCAAATGTTATTTTGCGATCACGAAGATTGATGTGCAATTTTCATTTGTGCTCACATCAAAATTATCGATGAATTATCGAACGATGGAAAATCTTTTCACATTCGAATCAAATGAGGTGGAATCAAGGGGGAAAAATAAATTTATTCTGATTTTCCTACATTTTAGCAAAATTCATATGTCAAAAGCTACACTTCTCGTATATTATTTTGTCCAGATAAAAATCTGCAATTTTTGCGAAGAAGCGTTGAATAACTGTTTCGTTCCCAAATGTTGTTTTTTTTATTTAGAATTCATGAATACGATGATTTTTGGAGTTTAATGATTCGCTCAATTTTTATCGACTCGAAAGATATCTGTAAGATCGAAAATCAAATTTTCCGAAATAGTTTTTTATTTTTCGATCCAACCCACGCCCCACCGTTTCCTCAATTAAGTGTGTGACTCATCCGGACTCGATTTATCTCAAATACGCCTATCATCGTCGGAGAGTTCCGAGTCCCCCCCTTCCCCTCCTCCCTTAACGATGATAACGATCTAACGGAAATTCGTGGAATGAGTAAACCGATTTATAATCGTTAATCTCGGTGTTTCCCGCGATCGAGATTTCAGTTTCTGTTTATTTGAGTTTTTAGTCCCACAGATAATCATTCCCGAATCGTTGTAACGTTTTGATTTGAGTTTTACAACGTGTTTATTTACGCTTTTGTATCGTAGAGCAAAAATACGTTGAGACTTAAGTCAGCAAACAAATTTTCAAATGACAAAGAGAATGAAAAGAAAAATTATTATCTCACGTTTCGAGCTTCGGATATTATTTTCTTTCAATTTATCTCAAAGACCTTTACTAATCGGAATTTGAACGCTCGTTTGTCTCAAGGCGCCAAGGTAATTAAGAGGCATCCGTAACGATTACGGTGACCGGACTTAAAGTGGCCTTTTTAGCACAAGCAAGATGATCTTACGGTGATCCGGAGTCTCAATTCTTCGAGAATTCGACGAGATTACTCTCGGCTCAACTCTGTTAATCCATCGGAACGATAACGACGATCAGAGTTAACTTATTATCGCTATTTTAAGATGGACTTGCGAGTCATTTGGCTTATTCGATCGTCTTTCTGTTATTTACGAAAATAAATTCTATTCCAGCAAAAAATGCTTCAATTTTCTTTGAACATTTGCATATTTTTCTAATGAAAAACAATCCAATACTTTAGAGTTTTGGTCAAAAATGAAATAAAGTTTTTGACTCTTCAACAACGATGTTACAATTTTGATAAAATTCACATGAAATAATAGTAATAATAATGGTTTTTTTTATTTACCCATTTCCTGACACGCGTCGTAAGTTCGATGCCCGTTTACGCGCATCGTCGATCGCCAAATTTTTCTCTCATAGTTTATCGTCACCAACGTCCTCTCTCATTCGCGTCTCCGTAACTGAAAAAATATAATAATCAAATTTGATATTAAAGGAAAACACAAAAATTGAGCAGTTAAAAGTAAAAATGCAGTTTGTCAAAATGTCAGCTTCCCCGACAAAATATCACTTAAAACTAAAACAATCAACTTCGCGAGAGAAAACAACATTTTCGTCGTTTTTCGAAAAAGTCTTCAAACTAAAACTTTTATTTTCTTTTCTCATGATTCTAATTCATCATAAAATAAGTGAAAAATTTCTTAACATTTTTCTTTCAATGAGATTCGCGCGTATTTTTATTTTTCTAATCGAATAATTTATGCTTATTGATTGAAATGAAATTTTTCAAAAATATTAGTACGTGAAATCAGATACATCGAGATCGAGAGTTATATGTTACGCGACGCTTCGTCAACGATACGACGAGTTTGTAACGGAGAGGCTTGTCCCAGGTTGCATCGAGTGTGCGGATAGTGCACTCAAACATTTCTGGCCTGCGCTCTCTTGCTCCCGCGCGTGTAACACAAAACCAGTAAGCATTGACCCGTCCGGAAGATTGCCTTATTGGTCGAGATCGCGGTGAGCTTGTTTATTTTACTCTTTAAAGGTGTAACCCAGAATGGTCCATATGTGGGCTATATATACCGACGTATAAATACAGATAGAGAAAAATCCGGCTGTTTTTTTTATTTATTTTCTACCACTTTTTAACGCACATATATCATTAGAGCTGTAGCGATGTATACGTGTAGCAAAAAAGCAGTAAAAAAAAAAAAAAAAAAAAAAAACTGTGCGTTCTCTTGATCCAAGAGTCACGAGAATAAAACCATATAAGAGCCTTGAGTGTTGCTCCAACTTCCATACAATCATCGCTTTTTTTCGAGTACCGTGGCATTTGATCATTTTCGAAACTGACAGCAGAATGGAATCATCCTCTCTTTCGTAATTGAATAAAAAATTATTTCAAATATTCGTCGAAAAAACTGGGGTTCTAGGTTCTGTGTCGGAGCGGCTTTTATGACAGATGAGGTAAAAGCGAGTCGATTGAATCGTAGTTTGAAGAGGAATTCGATGAATATCGTGAAGAGAGTATCGATAGAATAATCGCTCGAATTTTCATTGAGGAAGTTCTAAGCATAGAAAACCAGAAGAAAAAAAAAACACAAAAATGAAAAAGCTATTCAACTGGAATTGGGAGCTGAACGAACGAATGATTCGTCACCAGAATTAACGAATAATACTTTCACCGGAGTGCTAAAAACGTCGTTAGCGGTTTGAGGCAGTAAATTGGGTACATAACCGCGACGCACTATTTCAGTCGCATTATCGTGACAAAACTATTTCACCGAGTACTGCAATACGAGAGTGTTGAGTCTAAATGCAAAGCCATTTGAATTAAAGCTTCCTCTGCCTTCCTTGGCCTCTTTTAATCCGCGAAAATTCATTCAACGTGATTAATTCTCGTGAACCCGAACTTTATGGCTGTGAATAAGAGAAGAGTTTGTGGCGAAAAGTACACCGTTTGGAATCCGTGTGGGTTAGTTGAAAATTTAATTCCTGGCTCGATCTATAAAGGCTGTCCGGAATGCCTCAGGAAAAAAGTCACGAGCGATTCAATCATGGAATTTCAGAGAGAAATGTTCTCAAACAATTTTTTCTGCGATCAACCGTTGATCTATTAACGAATTATTAATAACAGCGAATCACGTGCACTGCCAAAAAAGGGGGGCGTGGCATAAAAGAGCATTACGCTTGAGCCTATTCGCTGTGAAGCGAAGAGTGGGGGGAGCTTCTCCCACTCCAGAGTGCTCTGCTACACCGCACCTGATTCGCTGCCACTAATTAATCATTTTCTCCCCAACGGTGCATCCTACGAAAAAAATGAATGAGAAGTTTCCTTCCTGAAATTTCAAGATCTACAAAACCGTCGAACCGTCGACTGGAACTTTTCGGACACTCTGTATCGAGATATTCGGAGTGCTAAAAACTCGAGCCGAGATCCATGTGGTCTCGGGGGGAGAGTGCAAGTCGAGTGGACTGCCGGTGACGTTTACACTTCTGCATACCGTCGCCTGCGCCTCGACCCACCGGTTTATGCCCTCAAGCCTCCGCACAAATCCCTAGAGAGCCACAGGTGTCGCCCCCGCTGTTTATATCGAAAATATATGTGTACGATCGTATTAACGTTTTTCATTACGTATTCCCCGAAACGCGACTCCACCATAATCGTTTTCGTGCCATAAACTTTGTTACGAAGGATTATCCAGTGAAATATCAAAAAATGAAAAATAAACGGATGGCATCGAATCATGTTACGGGCTTTGAACGAATATCGGTTGGCTATAGATTCGGGAAATACGCGTTGCATTCGAATCCACTAAAAAAAAGTTACATCTTTGTCATTTTTATGGTCCAGAAAAACTATTTTGCCTCCAAATAAATAAGGACAGTAAAAACATTTTGTTTTTTGGTTACAAGCTGCAAGAATTCCTCTAATAATTATTTGACTCCCGTCAATAGTTTATCACGAATAAAACGATCGAGCTCGATCATAATATTCGTTCGATTTCGCTCCGCGAATAATTTTTCAAGTACAAGGACGAACGCGTGAAATCGAAGGCTGGATTCGTAGCTCGATCGTACGTGCCAAAAATGTCTTGTTCCCTCGATCGCTATTTCTACACTGAAGAGAGTCATTTTCAATTCACATCTCGTCATTTCAAGTGCGGAATCTTCATTAGGAATACAAGACAGACTGTCGAATTGGTCGGAATCGTTTCGATTGGACAGATATCAAGTTTTCGAATGCTTTGCCATTCAATATTTGAAAAATAATGTATGATAATAAAAATATGAAACAAAATAGAAATGTCAAGAGCATAAAAATGCTGTTCGACATGATAATAATGAAATTGCCTCTTTTTTTTTTAATTTTCCTTTGATGTTCGATCGATTATCGCCTTGATTAGATTTCAGCCTAATAAAACAACCATTTACCATTGTAATGAAACGGCAGTTTCATTTTTTTAATATAAACGAGAATCTCGTGTTAATACGTTCACTTATAAAGTGAGTATATTCGCTCTCACGGATAACATTCCTAATTACAATGAAAAGCGGTATTCAATTAATTAAGTCATGAATATAATTAGTCGGAACAGTGAACTTTCTTTTTTCCCCAGTGAACTGGATAATCCTCTCCTCAAATTCGTAGTGAATATAAAAACACGTTTTTTTTTTTAATTTTATTTGGCTCAAAAAATTGTGGGATCAAGAGACGATAACTGCGTGCAATTTGCCATTTTTTCCGAGCATTGAAGCAGTGAGAATTCTCGTTCGGATCGATCAATATATATGTATACATATATTTATTATTTACATTATTTTACGAAACCTGAGAAAGGGATCGGATGATCGGTATACGGAATTGCTATCCAGCAGATGTTCGAGGTCGTCTCATCTTTTAATATTAAATTCGTTACGCTCACCAGGTGAATATTAGTCACGTTGAAATAACCATCGAGTAGATTTTATATTCCGCGCGTTCTCGATAGAAACATTAAATCTTCTTCTTGCTCCGTCGAATTCGATCGAATAGACAAGAAAATTGACGTTCTATTAACTCTTCGAACGTGCAATAATTAGAAAGATGAAAATTTTCTATACAACAATAACACGAAAAAATTTAATCACGCGATGATTCGAAAATATAATCTCGTTGTAACGACCCCGATAATCGTAGTCAATGATCTCGGGCGCTGTGTTATTTTTATAATTACATATTGAAATATAAAAGTTTGAATTAAACGTACCGAGTCGAATTGCCCGGGTATGTAAAAAAAAATAATAATCGAGCTCCTTGCTTCATGAGACTGAATCCCAAAAAAAAAAATAACTATACGATCAATAATTCAACCGCATTTACTCGAGTCGTTTGTATCATCGAATCTCATTTTGATTCTGTTCAAAGATATAAATGATACCTGCTGTTCAATCGATATTATTAACTCTTATTATAATGATGATTGATATTATTGCTGAATTCGAAAGAACAAAACAAACGCTGAGTCAAATGAATATCATTCGAATTGTTCTTTCGTGCGAAATCATTAGATGAGGATAAAAGTTATATCTCATGGAAGAAATAATCATTGAAATATTATCGAAACGTGCCAATGATCGGGGTTCGTGATATTTTTTATGATGCTTATATGCGTCGGGAAATATATCCGAGTACAACGATCCATCCCGAAACGCCTTTTCATTGAAGAATTAAGGGGCTGGAGGGAGTCCCTCGATATATACTTTTACCTCTCTCGTGCGGTGGCAGAAAAGTGGGTCATGGCTTGCAAAATCGTTTGGCTTCAAATATAAATATACGTAGTACGTGTATATAAAACAAACAAACAAACAAAAAAAAAAAAAAAATCGTCACGAGAGGCAATCCCCGATGACTGTCTACTCCGCCGATCCATATATACACTAATCTATATAAGTTTATGCTTCAAACACACGTGAGTTGCAAAAATGAAGCTTGAGATTAAATCAGTTTGAGATCCGAGTCACAGTGTCGAAAAGAAAGGCAAGAATTGTCACGTTTTATGATTTATTATTTTATTTATTTTCTTCATGAAGCATGTCAAAGCGCGACGAAAGAAGATCCGCGTACGAGCCACTCTCTGCTGACTGATCGATCATTTTTTTTCTGTTCTTTTTCATTTTTTTTCTCGAGTTCGAATACAATTCAGCTGAGCATGATTTTCTTAAAATTACTTTAATTTTTGGTCGATCCAATGAATCGCTATAACGAATATCAAACGAATAAATAAATATTCGCGAATTAAAAAATCCGGTAGCTTAAAATTTGGACCAATTTTGTATCAGTGCGTGCAAATTGAAATGAAGCACTCGTCGGAATGGAACGCCTGTCGTCGTTTCCTTTGGAGCCCCGCGGAGCATTCCAATCGCGTACGAACTCCCCTCTGCGTGTGATTAGAAAACTGCTAAAAGCGATGACGCTGTCTCGGTAGCAACAAGAGAGCGTGGCGAACTCTCGACAACGTAAGAGCAAACAAAATGAAAAAAAAAAGAAAAGAAAAAAAAAATAGTTACGAAGAGTCCTTCTCCCACGTTTTATTTAGCGCTGACTTGACTATAAACTTCGACCATACTACCTTGAATTATCATCAGCATTTTATTGCCTCGTGTTATTATCAACTGATATTCTCACTTTATACCTCGATTCTCACTGTTACATGCTGAAATTTTCTTTTTCTTTTTCATTCCACGTTGGACGCGAGATTTTTTTGAAACAATGCTTCAGTATTTTATTTGTGAGTATAAATTTTTTGTCGAATGTCAAAGTTTTTCCAATGCATTTGCTCTCATTCTCTGAGTGGACTTTGATCCTCATTACTTTTGAAATTATTATAAAATGACTGAATATCATTTTATCGTAAGGTAGCAAAAAAGATTATTTTATTTTCACATTTAAAACTGCCTGAAAATTTATTTTGACAATTCAAACAAAAGCAAACAATTTGTCGTTCAGTTTTTTTCTATTGGAATCGTTTCTGTTATTGCAGTGTTTGAAGATTCAGTTTTGACAAAAAAAAAAAAAAAATTGCCATCAGAAGACTTCTTTTCGCGGTGGAATGAAAATCATTTGAAAATCCGAAACGAGGACTCTTTTTTTTCTTATTCAAATTCTCCAGTCTGGTCATATGCCATTGATTGAAATAATGTGGAAAAAAACGAAATGTATAATGATGAAATATAGAGAAAATAAATTAAAAAAAAACGAAGGCTCTGTTTGTTCGAATCGCGTAACTTGCAGAAACCTGCTTTGCCACTCTGTTCCGTCCCGGTAAATGTTACCGGCGAGAAAAGGTGGAGGAGGTGGTGGACAAGGAGGAGGTCAGTCAACTGCAACGCGCGCACTCACGCGGGCGCTCGTACAGTCACCGGTTTGCGTTACAACGCGTTTTGCATTTGCATCCTCACAGGCGTAGGATTCGAGTGTATTCAACGTTAAATTCAACATGCTATAGGAAATCCGACCGATATTATCCCTCACGTTGGTGGAATTCCAATCGTTCAAGTCACCATATTTCTCTCCTTGTTTGGAACCTTTCAAAAAGTTGTTACAGCGTTGCAGAGTTCAAATTACGAGTCTCTTTCTCAGTTGACACAAATCATTTTCAATATCCTGCTTTCAGTTGAAATTAATAATTCTCTCGATTCATTCGTTAAATTCAATACGAATACTGTTATAATTAAAGGACCAAAATGATAACTAGTATTTCGTGATTTTTTTTATTTTTATTTACAACTTTTTCAAACACCATTCATGTGTGAATATCATACAAACGAGAAGCCTGCTGGTGCGCTGAAATTCCAACAAAATTCAACCACGTTTCTCTCCATGTTTGGAACCTGTCAAAAAATTATTATATTTTACGGTTCGAGTCACGAGTTTTGTGGACTTTAAACTCTAATTTTATTCAACCATTTGAAAGAACCGAAAGTGGGCTGCTATTTATTCGTTCAATTCGAAAGTGAAATCTTATTTTTGAAAAACACTAATTTTTTATCAACGAGAAAATGTCGATAGTGCTGAAAACATTCGAAAATTTGACAAGAAATCAATTTCTTTCATTCTACTCCCAAAACCTATTTTATTCGGCAAAAATCCAAATCGAACTGTTCGATGTGTACAACTGTCAAAGACACACGAAAATAAAACGTACTTGTCAACGAAAAAAAAGAATTGCTAAGGATTTGAGTTCGAGAGTTGGATTAAAATACACGAAACTGTCAAAAAAAATTGTCATTAATTTGTCAAAGAGAAATATTGTCCTGATATTGTCAAAAAATGAAAAGAAACAACGACACAAATGTGAAAAAAAAAAAAAAAAAATCCGTATCGATTGCCACTCGCGTTATCAAGACTCGAGTCTGAATAAATTGGTAATCCATTGGAATTGCAATGAGCGAGGAATCTTTGGAACGCAAATCGTAGAATATGTCAAAAGCTCAGATAAATTATTTTCGAGAAGCCGTTTGAAAGTCGCGTAAATAGAAATAGACATGAGTAGTCGCGACGCGATGTAGTGACGTGGAGATAAGAATGCTCATTATCGCGGTCTCCTCGTGACGACAATAGGTGAAGAGATCGCGAGGTGGAAGAGGAGAAGAAAAATGAAAGAAAAAGAAAAAAAAAAAGAAAAAAAAAGTAGTCATGCATGGAGCACGTACACTATTCATCCAGGAAAGAAGAAACAGGAGAGGAGAACGAAGAGAAAAGATCTTCTCGTGTTGTTGCACACGCCGGGAAGATCGAAAAGAGGGGAAAAAAAAAAAGATCTCCTTTGCCCGAGTATATAGAAACAGCGTGTGTAGCGTCGTCACGGTTATCGCGGTTCCGTGGGAACGGAACTCAGGAACGTGACCTCCTACGCCATGCTGATATGTGCTATATACATAAATCCATTATAAAATTTTGTCGTTTTTTTTTTTTAATTCGAAAAAAAAAAGAAAAACAAAAAACGGAAAAGTTTTCCATTTATTTCGGTAACTATCGATAGGTGGACTGAGGCACGAAAAATATATCTTCGGTATACGAATCAATCGAAAGCGTATCAATCCTGGAAGCCTGGAGATTTATTGCTCGTGATCGATGAATTCAGAAGCCAAAGTTGCTGGCATTTTCACTGCGATCGTTTCAGACTGGGTATTAAATCCGTGAAACGAAATATCAATGTCAAAAAATTGATAAAACGAAATCTATACTCGAAGGATCGATGGATCTGCGTCGATCATTGGGATCCACTTTTTTTTCTCGACATTTTTATAACGTCCATAATAATTACGTGCTGTTCCGAAAGATAGTAGAATTAATTTTTTTAAAATGCTTTTCATTTTCTTAACTAATGAACAACGAATAACTTTTTTGTTAATAAATTGCGGATAAAGTCGTAGAGATAAGGATGATAAATTCTCTGAGTTTCGTTGTATTTTTCAATGGATCGGGCCTAAATTCTTATTAAGACGTAATCATATGATGATAATAAAAATTCTGATGAAACGTAAAGACGCAATGAGAATGACGCGATCATCGCAAATTTGGATGGAGGAAAAAGAATTTTTCATTTAAATTATCATCGATCAACGGATATCAATGTCATTCCAACGAAATGTTTTTTTTTTCCGAGTAATATTTCAAACGTTATCTGAACATTGTTTTTAGTATCAAAATAACTTTTTTTTGTTGGTGTGAACGAACAGAACTGAATCATCTCGTTATTCGCCGTATCGTATTATCGCATGTTTAATGTTGTAATTATTAACATATTTTAAATGTTGTAAATATGAACATTTTAATTCGTGAATATCTTTTAGAAAGTCCGAGAATATTTAAGTCCAAGAGATATTTGGAGCAGTGAGAGTGTCAGACAATTGCCTTCGATCGAAAATAATCTCGCGAATATTCGAATGTTTTGATTCTACCGATTACAGCATCGTACGAGTCATTGGAAATTTGAAATATTCGACCGTGAACGCGATGTTCGATAATATTTACATGTCCTCGATAGCCCGGTGAACCGGCTTTGCGTATATTTATCTAACTCTCAAACGATTGAAGGAAAAAAAAAAAAATTCAGCCATCGAAAGAAAAAAAATAACAATTCAGTTATTTTCGTCATTTCTATGTTAAGTAACGTTGATTCGAAAAAAAAAAAAAAACACTAAATAATCAATGTCATTGTCAAGCGATGACTGTTTCTCCCAAAAACTTTGGAATAAAATAAAATTTAATTCAAATCCATAGAATATCGTACTCATAAAGCGTAGTTTTCGTCAAACGAACATTGATTGCGAAATATACGAAAATTATTTAATTATTTCGGATCTCTGTTATTCGTCTGATTAATGATAAGGGAAAACAACAATAAGGATTAACGTTTATATCAAAACAAATGATTTAATCTCGTACGACTTTCATGTCCTTCTACAGAAACTTTGTAACTACTTTTATGACTACTTCAAAGTATGTACGCACCGGAAATTCGTAACGCCACTTCCTGCAGTAAAAATTGTTCTTCAAAGTATAAAAAAAGAGAAAAAAAAAAAACAAATATTCGTCGAGAAGAACTGGAATCCTTCAGGATGATTTTTCGGATTAAAAAAACTTCACTCAGATCGGCGCGCGCGCACGAGGCTGATGATAATTATACGAAACGATCGAATTCCGCGAGGATGAAAATTGCGCATAAAAAAAAAAAAAAGAAACACCAAAAAATAGTCTAGACGCCCGGCGTTCTCGGTTCCGGAAATCGGAGCGTCGTTTTCGTGATATTCGCCACAAAATCAATATTAAATCGTTGTTTATTAGGTCGATTAAAAAACGAAGCAAAACTTTGATTTTCCTTATCGAACCAAAAGAAAATAATTAAATAATTAATCGTTAGATTTTAAATTTGAAATTTGTCATCGAGATATAGAGCAACTGGGAAAATAGGATCGAAACTTTCGATGAACAACGACGAGAGACCGATGTTACTGGCGGAGAGCCGCGAGTCGTGTACCGCGCGGTCGAAACCCCAGCCAGGTACTGTCGAGGCCAACAGGTGAGCCGTGCCAACTGTTCGGGCCCCAGTAACGTAGCGAGAAACGGGTATCTTTAAATCTATCAACACAAATATGCGTCCGTAAATACCTGAACGTCCACAAAACCATGGAAGCTACGATCAATTTTCGTTTAGGAAAGAAAAATAAATGAATAATTATTCTTAAAATTCACGAAGATTTTATTTCATTCGTAAATAACGATATTATCTAATTGCTTTCTTAATCGGCAGGCATAACTTACATAACACATTTAAAAATATTTCATACCGACGAGAAATTAGCACGTTGAACACATTGAAAAAAATCCTTATTCTATTTTGTTTCCACGATGATTCTACCATCGACGAAATTTTCTGTCAAAATTGTTCCTTTTTTTGATCACGAACGTCAAATTTTTATATGAAAAATTTCGAAATTAAATGAATTAGAATCGAATCGATTTATTCGTTTGAATAAATTCAATGAAATAAAACAATACTGGAGAAGTTTTATGAGGAAATAGAGTCGAATAAACCTGGAAAAATTGGAGTAAATAGTGTAATGATCCATTAATTAATAACGATTTGGAAAATGAAATGTTTATTTTGAGAGACGATGCTCTGGAAGCAAATGAGGACCAGATTCAGGGTTTATTTTAATTATTTTGAAAACATTAAAAGAGCTTATGATAGGAGCAAAACAGTGAATTATTTTGATGAAAACTAGTCGACAAATTCGAAGAGTTGAATTCATCCATTTCGAAAGAATTCTGTTGATTAAATTTTTAGACAACTGAGTCAAAAATATTCGACGTTGATTGATTCGTTTTATTCTGTATTTCACAAAGAATTAAAAAAATCTAATATACAGTTGTGACGGTATGTTTCTGAAAAAATATTCATTTCCAGGGTCGCTCGTGAGAGAATTACTCATGACTGAGAACAATTAAAACCAATGACGATCCTCGATGCAGTCGCAGAGAGATCTTTCTGTCTCAACAACATCGCGTACTCAACGTTTAAAAAACTGTCAACTTTCATGGGAGCCATGAATATACGAAACCAAAAAATTTCTGTTAAAATCCGTCGAAAATGAAAGTGATTTTGCTGGTGAGTGATTGCTTCATTTATCGAAATAAAAATGTAACTTTTTGCCATTCCAGAATCTTTGTAAATCATTTCAGAAAAAAAAAAATTAAGGAAAAATGGAGTTTTTGTAAACCGAATAATAGAAACGACAGAATTTCAACGACCCACGAATCTTTAGATAATCAAATATCGCAGTTTTTCTAAATTATCAAGTGTCGATAACGTAAGAATACTCGAGATTGAAGAGCTCGCTGCTTGCGCGCAGCCATCTGGCGATCGTTTCAAGAAATTCTGGCTTAAAGATAAGGCGATAACAGGCAACGCGCGATTGGCTATGTCGTTCCGATATTTTGAATTCCCATTCCACATTTATTCTCAACGCAGTTGTTGTTTCGTTATTTCCCGATCGAATAAAGCCGTACACTATTCAATCTGCGATATCTCTGAACCGTGTGAGAAAGTCATTCGAACGAGAAGAATGGAAGTCTCGTTGAAACTGGTTCGATCGTGTGATAAAATAGTTGCGAATTGAATCGTATATGGGTCACGTGAGAGACGTAACCTCTTGATTCTTTTTTCTACTTTTATATACTTGTGTATATGCACGTACAAATAAAAAGGTTTTTATTGTTTGTGTGTGTGTGTTTTTTTTTCTTTTTTCATCTGTCAGCTCGACGTTGCCGCAGTGTACACTTTCTTTCGTTCAAAGGACCGAACGTAAAACGTATTTACCTTCCCCTTTCCCATTCGAAGAGCGAGTCACTTCCGCTCGCTTTATTCTCGGTGATGCTTCAAACACGTGACTTAAATTCCAAACCCCCAATTATCGTACGAAACAACGCTGCACGTCTCTCGGTAATCTAACCGGAAGTCGTAGTCCTTTGTGTGCTTTTTTTTTTTTCTCTTTCATTTCAAATTGATTCGACTTTTTATTTGCTTCAGATTTTTCCTGCTTTTTCAAAAATTTTCATCCATCATCGCTTCGATTGCTCAGTTTTTTATATTTTTTAATATTTTTCATTCTCTTCGAACTAATTTTTGGTATGAGTCAAATGTTTTTCGACCTTCTGTTGATTCGATGAGAATTTTTTTTTTTTTTTTTAGTGACAAAAGAATCGAAAGAAATTTTCGAAAAAATGCTCCGAAATTTTCACAGTTTTTTTTCTTACTTTACATTCCGAAAATTCACCTTTTGATCATACCGAAATCGAACAGATTTCAATACATTTTTAAAAATTATTCATATGCTTTTGGGAATTTGCGAAAATTAATAAATTTTTTATGAAATATCCGCAAATGAGGCTTCAGGGAACACGAGCTGCGGTGTCCGAGTGGTTAAGGAGTTGGACTCGAAATCCAATGGGCTTTGCCCGCACAGGTTCGAATCCTGTCCGCAGCGAGTTTTTTTTATCTCGTTGATATCGGCCCAAAAAAAAGGCTTTTTGAAAATCTTCGGTCAGTTTTTGAATTCGTATGACTAATTTTCGAAGTAATAAAATGTTGTGTGATCTCATTTAAGGGAATTGAAACGTTCCATAATACATTAAATGCATTTGGATTTCAATGATTAATCGTTTTCAATTCATACTGTTAAAATTCAACAGAAATAACGGCAGACTATCAAGAACACAAAAAAAAATCGTTTTTATTTGGTTTTCGAATTTATTTTGTTTTGAAAAGAAAAAAAAAAAAAAAAAAAAAAAAAATATACTGCACAGTTAAAACGTAAAAATGCGAGTATTTTCGATCTTTTTTTCGTAAAAACAAGGGAGAAAATGAACACACGATGAATACGTGCTAGCAAAGATAAAAATTTTATTCAATGATGTACGATTTCTTCATGGACAAAAATTTTCTACAATAAAAAAAAAAAATAATAAAAAGTGGTTTATTTTATTTGTGAATTTTGATTTGAAATACGAAGCAGCACTGTTGATCATCGGGGCTAACGAGCGACCACTTAACGTCGTAAGTTCTCTGCAAAGAAAAAAAAAACGTATTTTTTTTTTAGATAATCACACTGAGATGAATATGGGATAGAACTTTTTTCCAGGTTCATGAAAATTATGCAATCGACAAATGATAACTATTTCCAGAGACAGGAAAATCAAGTAAAAAAAGTATAAAAAAAAAGCTCAATTATTAATTGTTCAAATTTGTGTTATTCAATTGATTCCCATGCAAGCTTTTTATAATTTTTATAATAGCTGCTCTTCGAATGAAGATATTCTATTAGTATGTCTGTGTATTTCATAGACGTATTTATTACACATGTACAGTATTATTATCGAGCATTCTACACCGTTTGATTGACGGTGATTTATCAATTAACGGAGGGCGCCGACCTTGTAACAGTTCTCATTTTATGCACGCTCTTATATGCGCTTCCTTCTTTTCACTGTTAATTAATATTGAAGAAGTCTCATCAAGGCTGACGTATAAACGAGGCTTTGAAGTTTCCATTTGTCGCGTTAACTATCCATGAGCTTTCGCAATTGCGAATTACGAGAGGTTACTTATCTTCCTCAATGTTAATAAGTTTTCAAAAGAAATTAATTTTTAGATATATCGTCGTAATTAAGCGAATGAAGATTTTAACTTTATTATGACGACGAACACGATTTTTGCAATATTATGTAAACGCAAAATTGTTATATAAATCTTTCTCGAAAATTCGCCAGCAAGAAATTCTGAAAATTGCTCACATATTTCTAAGGGGTTCGAGAATTTGATTACGTGAGTGACAGCATAAATCGAAAAATCGTTGTAATTTTAATGAATATAATTAATATCATGAATTTTCGAAAAATATAATTTCTAAAATACTTTGATGAGTGTGCTTTCGAATATTAAAAAAAAAAATGTCTCGTAAAGTGAAAAGCTTATTCGATTAAGCCGAGTTTATCATTTCTGCCAAATTGCTTTTTACAACGTATGAAAAGTTTTGTATACGTAGACAACGATTTACACCCTGTCGACTCAACATTAATCTTTCTTAAAGCTAATACAACGTAAGCTCAGCTTAATTATGCTAATCTCTTGGGGAATCTCTTTCTTCGTAAGATGTCTTGAAAACGGTATAGTATTTAAAATAATATGGAAAGTCTTTCGTCCACGAAGAATAATGGTTTTGGTTAATTTGAACGAAATCTCCATAAATTTCAGTCATCTTCTTTTTATTTCGTATAAAAAACAAAATTTATCAACGTCACTTGTATATTCTTAATCCAGAAACGATTATATTGCTACGTGAAAAAGCTTTTTTTCCTGTGAAATGATACTCTTTTTTTTTACTCGTTATTCAAACACACTCGAATCGCAACTTCTACGATTCAAATCCAATTACCAATTAATAGAAATCCATTTTTATGACAATTTTCATCTCCGAACGTTTTCAATGCTTTCCTTCTACGATCGGCTTATGTCAAGCCCAAAATCAAAAAACATTTACGAATATACTCACAACTGGGTATTTCTTCGAAATCGGAAATTCCTGGTGATAAAATTGCTTCTCACTAGCAATTATTGGACAACGAGTGGACAGACAAGCATTAGCTTCCATACCCATGAAAGGCACTTCCATTACAGAGTTCACCCAATAAGCTCTTCCCTCAAGAGACGGGACCGAGAAATCTGCAAATAATAATTTACGAGCGTTTTTAAATGAGACATTTGCATCGAGAGTTCTGATATCAAAAGCAGAATTATCATTCATACATAAATATAGTTTCATTTATCAAAATCATTTATCGAAATCGTAGTCTCCTCGAAGCATTTCCCGATAAAATTTTTTTTATAATTTGACACCACATTCAGGACACTATTACGCGATCACGTGCAAAATTTCGAAAGGATTCACCGACGCGTATACGGAATATTTCAAATCGAAAATCGCACGGTTTTTCATGTGTTTTCAATGAATTCTGAATTTCCAGCAATAACTCCGAAACTTTTCGACAGATTGGTTATTTTTTTAATGTCATTTACAAAGCAACCTATGAAAAAGTTTGTCGAAAAAAAAGACGAATTTCGACCGCGCTCATTTTCGGAGACACAGCGATGTAAAGTAAAAATTCTGTGGATCAGATAGGAAAATGTTGGTTTTTCTGAAACTCTGAATTTTACATTAGACATTTTCTCCGCAAGCTCACAGTTTTATTTTTAAAATTTTTTCTTTCTGTAAGACACACTTCCGTTATTAAATTATTAGATTAATTTTGAACGTAATTGCGACGAGTATACTGCTTTTGGTATTAAAACATTGATGGATATGCACAGACAGAAAAACAAATCGAAATAAAAAGAAAAAAATGCAATTATGAGGTTCAATAGTTCATTGATTATTTGAGACGATACTCACTCGGAGTGAAGTCAATTTCAATGGTAGCGTTGATGCCACGTTTGAAACGACATGGCTTGTTTTCACTCGCTTCTTTGCAAGGGTTGATACGGACCTCGTGGATCGTACAATTGGCCGGAGCATCAGCTGTGAATTTTTTTTATTTTTATCACAGTGTTAATTCTTAGCTGAGAAAATTTATCTCTATCCTCAAAGCCTACACACTTTTCTCTCAACAAAAAAGAAATTATGAATTTTCTTCTTTTTTTTTTTACCATTATTGAATACTTTTTAAAAACTATTATTAATTATTTTTATTATGCCAAGTGAACATTGAATCTTGAAAATATATGTCTTTTGAGGTAAAATTTATTAATAAAACACAAAAGTTTATTTATCGATAAAAATATATCGCCGTATTTGAAAAAAAATGTCTATTTTCGAATGACCGGGTTTTCTAATTTCAACTCAAACTTTTTCTCTGGTATTCGGAACCTCGAGTGAACTTCGAGGCTCGATAAGAACAACGATGCACAGCTTTGATCTTTGAGCTCAAAAGTGTAAAAAAAATGAAAATGTTTCATGATAAAATTGAGTTGGTACCGAAAAATGAATGGTGAGACCGAAAAAATGTTAGTTTCCCTGAAAACACTGAAGCGCGACTCGAAAATTAGTAATTCGTTGTTGAAAATTATGAAAGGAAACAAGAGAAATTAAAAAAATCACGAATCATCGTTGTTTCATCACGTGTTTCGATATTATTATTATACTTACGATCTACTCCAGGACATGGTCTAGGAATTATAGGGTCGGCGTTGATGATCGAGAAGATCGAGACCAAAAGGATACCGATGAAGGCAATTTCACGAGCGAAACCCGACATTCTCGTCGTAGAGTTTGAAACGGAATGAACGAAATCGTACGCGATACTCGCAGTCGTATGGCCTGATAAAAAGAAGCCTGGAAGGGGGCATAGGTCAATTGAGATAGTATCTTGTGGTCGTCAGAAATGTATATTCAGCCCCACGCGCATTTCGAGTCTCTTTCTCTCTCTTTCTCGCGGCCACGCGTCTTTTTATGCATGATATGTCTCAAACGAATGATTTATCGTTGCGTTACAAAATCCACGAATCTCATTTTATTTCCAAATCGAAGAGAATTTTTATTGTGCGTGATAGAATACCATTTAATTATAAACTTCCGGTTTAAGAAACGGCGCATGATTGCTTAGTTGCTTATAAAACGTCTTTATTTCGCGCATTGCGGAACATTCAAATGATTCACAGCTTATCTCTATCGATGAACGTTCCTCGGGACGCCATGCATTTTTTTTCTACCGCGTTGATATGTTTGAATTGTTGAAACGCCCAATAAAATTATTTCTTTCGTTCAGCAAAACCCGGAAATCGTTTTCATTATTAAATTTCAAAAATTGTAACAATGCTTTTTTGGGATTTACAAAATAAATCTGGACGCAACATTTGGACGATCATATAATTTTTAAAAATTGACGAATCGAAAAAATGCTTTTCGTCGTCTTGCAGTGACGCGAATCTCAACACAATTCTCATTTGTCAAACATAATTCGAAACGATTAGCAACGAGGAAACGTTTATCAACCGATTTTCGACCGAGTTATTTCTAGCTGTATTCTTAAAATTTTCAACACTCGACGAAGCCTGATTCGTTCAAATGCTTTTTTTTTCCTGAAATTTTGAGAAAAAAAAATTAGGAATTCAAATTTTGAATAAAAAAAAAAGAATGAATAAAATCCAGATACAGGAAGTAAATATTTTGGATTAGGAATGTGTTCGAAAGGATTCTTATGCAAGAAGATGAAACTATTTGCTAACACGCAGCATTTTGGCACGTGTGCGTGCTCTTATTTGCGAGCATAAATTCGTTGTTTTTTTTTTGTTGCATCAAAAAAGGGGTGAATTCGTTTAAATGTTGCAAACTTTTTCCTGGTATCGTGAGAAGCCTTCAAATCGTAATGAGATATCGGTATTCTTGGAATAGACGTGAGATCTTTGACCCTAAAAACGCGGCGAGCAGCCAGCTGCGTTTACAATGTTACGGTAGTTCAATGCGCGTGATTCATCAACCCTGGGAAACAACGATTGGCTTTTGGACGTTTCATTATTTCTATTTTATTTTTTATTCGTCTCACTCCGATAGACGTTGACATATTTCTTGCTAGAGATAAAGAAATCTCTGTTGCTCCGAATTTCATCTGAATGAAGATCCGAGAGAGGGTCAAAAAAACTTCTTGACTCATTCGAATGTCTTCCGACCGAGGTCCAGCCTCAGAGGCTCGTGTATCCGTTAATCAAAGACACGAGACAGATGGAAAAAAATAATTGGGCACAATTGTTAAATTGTGCATTTCCTCGTGAAACTGTATGGACCTAACGACCACGAAGATCGAATTCTCAGAATCAAACGCCCGAAACTCTTCGTTGCTAGACATTAAGCTCATTTCTCTGAGCTTGCATTTCAATTATTATTTTTGTTAAAACGTTTGCTTCATTGAGTCTCGTTTCGGCTGCCTTTTGTACTTTTTTATTTTAAAATGAAAAAAAAAAAAAAAAAACATGAAGAATCTGACATTGTTTCGTGACAGGATCAACGGGTTGCAGCATTTTTATCAAGTCCGGCTGATCCGAGTTATTCGAGAATTCAAAATCAACTAAAATCCATGGATTCATCCTCCGATTCGGAAGAGACAAGTATCAATGACGATGTTTGACCAAACAGATATTGAGAGCTTGAATAAACAAAAAGATTCTTCGATTGTTTTTCAATTACGAAAGATCAAAGGAGCAATCACGCGATAATGGTTTTCCCCATCCTACGCCAAGTAAGAAGAGAGACAGAGAGAGAGATAGAAGGAGCGAGACCTTTTTGATCGGTCACGAAAACAGATGAAGCTCCGTTACTTAGCGCTTACGCATCATGAAAATAGATAACTGTACGTATGTACCACGTGCGTAATCCACGTAACGATTATTCAATTGAAAACGTCGCGGTTCGTTGGCTACTGGTCGCGATCGACTCGAGAAACTTTCGCGAAAACTTCTGCCCGAGACATTCTTTTCTTTTCGTTCGTTTCATTTCTCCATTTTTATATCTCAAATGAGAGAACGAGCTTTTCTTTGTGTCGTAAATTGAGGCAAATTTCTCAGCGAACTTTTTGCAACGAGATTATCGTACTTTCGTTCCCTGGACTATTATTTCCTCTCGTTATTTCGAGCGAGTCGCATTGAGGGGAAAAAAAATTCTGAGATATTCTTATCAACCATATTGTTCAACTGTTGTTTCAAAGTTGTTCGGATAACAACATCGCGAATTACAGAGTTGATAACGAAAACCTTTATTTTTTTCACTGAAAAAAAAGGGGTCAAAAAGGGAATTCCCTTTTTTAAAATTGATTCGAGTTTCATTGGGACGTAATCGTTGGAAACGATGAAAAATCTTAAAAAGTCGAACGTTCTTGAACCGTTTATTAAATACGCAAGATCAACAACGCAACTATACATATATAATTAATAATTTCTAAATTTTATGATCATTACAAAACAAAAATACAATTATGTAAAGAGAAAGAGGTAAAATAATGATAATAAAATAATAATTTTAATAATACCAACGATAAAATCGATATGAAAATTTATAAGAACAATAAAATATATGAATTATCGTTAATGCTGTACAAAGATGATAAAGTCTATAATTGAACACTGAGAGTCGGATAACATGTTATTGTTGTATTTGTCCGGAAATATCGCGATTGGCAACGGAAACGAAGAGAAATTTGATTGTCGTTCTCCATTGATTCGTTGTTTTTTTTTTATCTCGACAGTTTTATTTTTTCAGGCTAAAAATATTTGTTAATGAAAAAAGCCAAAGTTCTCGTAGTACGGTGAGAGAACGGATAATCGATTCTTTGGTACCTATCGACGTCGGGACGATAGACTCGTTGATAGTCTTCGTCACAGAGTCTCTTTGGCAAACAATATTTTTTAATTTATTTACTCTTTTATTTCATTATTTTTTTTTTTTCCCCCGATTTCACCAAGTTCTCATTCGATTCTTTGTTTCCGTTCTCATTTAAAAACAAAACAAATATTCTCCGTCAAGATCTTCGGTACTCTCTCGATTTGATTTTTCATCGAACGTGTCGATTCGTATTTTTACATAAATAATTTTAAATTACGTTTTAAGGTACGGTCTCTAAAGCAATTAATACGAAATTCTTTTTATAAATAATTTACCTGATATTAGAGTCTCGAGTATTCTACACTTCTTAATATTAATTATGAAAAATTTTTTGTTCCTTCCTTTCTCTCGATTTCGTTGACAATTCCATTTCTGCCAATGATTCAATCCAATATATCGATTTCTTCGCTAACAGATAACGTGCATTTCACTTTTTTTTCTCCTCGATTCACATAAAAATTTAAAACTTTTTGTCGATTAAAAATTTTGCAATGTTCATTTAATTAAAAATACGATTTGATTCTGGTTGCACATTTCGTGTATTCAAAATTCTCTCTATCTGCACTTTAGTTCTTCTATTTTTTTGTACTTACAGTAAAAAAAAAAAAAAAGTTTCCTGTTCCGGAAAGTAAAAAACGAGATGATTAGTCCGAGTATCTGACTAATTACTGATTCGATTACTCGTTTTTTCGATTCGTTTGTTCGTCTTTGCTCAAAGTGAACGTCAGTTTTTGTACTCAATATTAAAAAAGTTTTAGCACTAAAAAAATGAATATCAAAATGGAAATTGCTGGAATAATCAATCAGTGAGTTAAACGAAAATAATTTAACAAATTCTTATTCAGTTTTTAACGGAGCTGTTGAAATCTCTCGATAATAATTCGTTGTCGATCAAACAACGTAGACTGGATCTTTGCAAACGGATATTCTCGCTTCTTGTAGAATCCTCAATCTGGGCCCAAGAGGAACACCCATCTTTTGAAGTCTATCTTCGCTCAAGTAAGGCAGCTCGACCATCCCAACTTTTTCCTTCTCAAACGCCGTCGCATATTTCTTCATCGATGAAAAAAAAAAAAATGGAGCATTCATTAGAAACTGGAAAAATCTGAACTGGATTATCGAATAAATTTGAATCGAATTTCCATTTTAAAGTTGATCGGTGGAAAAATAAATTTTGAAACGATATTTCTGAAAATGTTTCAAGCCACAACGTACTAAACTGTTCTCTGTTGATCAACGAAATTAAACAATTAAAGGAACGAAGTGAGCTTACCTCGTAGCCGAGTTCCCGAAGAAAAAGTCGTATGAGCGGTGGTTCAGTGCCGAAGAACTTGGTCAACTTTTTAACTCTGGAGGGATTCGAAAGTGCGGGAAGCTCCGAATCTTTGATCAACGGTTGAGATTGCGATCTCACCATGGCCATGCTCGTTTGCGTTCTCAGAGCTGCTATTTCCCCTCGGATATTCTCCATTTCCTGTTGAATTAATTACAACCATGATTCCCGGGAGTTTTCATCATTCGCGAGGAAATTAAGCCCGAACAGACACCTGATCTCATTTGGCAAACGAATAAAAATCAAATTACCTGAATCATCAGATGCTGAGTTCGCATTTCTGAGGAGAGATGAGCTACCGATCTTGCGAGTGTTACCACGTGAGATTCTAGTCGTTGAAAACGTTTGTTGATACTCTGTAAAAGAAATTAATCATTGATGAAAATTCTCTTTCAATTTGTCGAGCGATTTTGAACGAATTTTATGAAATTTTAATTCCTTTGAGTCTTTCAATCTGATGCTAATTCACCTTAACATCCTTCGCTTTTTTCATTCGATCGTCGATCACGTGTGACCTTCGCTTGTCATGATGTCTGGCAACGGGCCTGGAAGAGACCGAAGACGTTGGCAGTGAGGACACGGAACCGTAACTCGCCAAACCCCTCGCCTTTCTTCTCTTTTTCACGCTGCCGCCAAGTAACTTTAAAACCTGAAACAAAACATTCGATTCGTTAACTCTTAACTTCTCTTAAGTTCTATATTTTGATCCTTTCGACTTAACAAATATATTACAACAGCTCCAAGTTTGGTTTTATCATTATCTTTGATCACTTGCCTCGCTGTACATATTCTCCAATCCTTCCAATTGTTTTCTAATTGTTCTCGCATCGTTCGTGCTCAAATCGGAATCACTGCGATCGAGCATCGAATCCAAGTCGAGGCCAGTCGTTGTCGACGTAAGATCACCAGCCTCGACGCCGAATACTACAAGCACGATAAACTTATTTGACCTGATTCATCGGGAATTGGTAGAAACAAATGACATTGGCTTTTGTTAGGAAGCAGGAAAAATTCTGAAGTTAATTTTACACCGAAATTCACTATTGAACATTTTTGAGATAAATTTTCGAGTTAATCTTTGTTTTTAATCGTGTTTCGAGTATTCTGGAAACCGTCAAATTTTCATAGAACAATAACATTGAGTTGAATGTTGATTTTGAGAATTTTGTGTCGTTTGTCCGGGAGGTTTTTATGGAACTTCGGCAAATATAATTCTATGAAACGTATTGATTGACTCACGGTGAGAGAATTTTTTGGCAGCATCCTTTTTCGATGTAGAGCTACCACGATGCTTGGAAATATTAGGAAAATTTCTTTTGTCTCCATTTTTAACGTATTCGCTGTAGTTCGGCTTGGAACCATAAGGCAAGCTGTGTACACAAAGAAAAATGTATAAGAAAAATAAATACGTTGGAGCCACATTCGTCTAACTTCAGAGCAGCAAAACTTGAACACTTTTTTTAGATTCAATATTTTTATAAAACGAAGTTTTGTATAGGAATAATGGAATAGAATCTTTGGACATTTGCTCAACCCCCCTCCCATGTGTGTAGTTTGACTCGAATAACTTCCGGTGATATCGAATATCCTTACCTGGCTGAATATCGATTTCTGGAAGTTCTCGGACTGCCATGGGGCGAAAGTGGAGGCAAAGGTGGAGTTACCGAGGAAACGCTCTCGGAAAGGGTCGAGTGTGCCATAGCTGGCACGTCCCTAGGCTCGAGAATGCTTCTTAGCTCGGATTCCACAATGTCTACCCACTCTGAATCCTGGCCTATTGATGAAAGAACGCACGAGATATTTTAATCAATGAAATACCAGACTCGGATAGAAAATGCTCTCGGACTTGGTGTTCATAAGAAAAATGAGGGTAGTCGAGGAAAGGTGGTGACACATACCTGGAGGATGACTCTGATCCTCTGGAGCGGGTCTCCTTCCGCTGGAATAAACGGCGGAGCCTCTTCCGGAATCAACATTCGACGAGCTTTGACCTGCTTTGTCGTAATCCGAGCCTGAGCCCTGATTCTGGAGTTTCAGCCTGGACATTCCATGTTCCAGTTCATCTTTCCTCGTGTCCGTCTTCGTAGCACCATTCCTCTCTTGATAACCGGTGTTATCCAATCTCCTCGCACTCTCCTCGATCTTCTTAGCGGCCTCGTTCACCTGCCCGAGATTTTTTTGCTCAAGAATCCTGGAGTTGTCGATTTCGTTTGTTTCCTTCACAGTCTTCTGGCCATAAGAACTCGCGGACGACTCATGATCGTTTCTCTTCTGTATTTCTTCGATTTTTCTCTGAACCCCGCTGAGATCCTTCATCTCCGGGGTTCCGTCGGACTGCAGATATTCACCGGCTGAAAGGTCCCTCTTCGAGGACCTTGCTTCGTCTCGTCGAATACCGAAACTCGTCTCAGGCCTGACATCTTCGTTCTGCTGCCTCTGCGATCCTTTCCTGCCGAACTCAACGGGTCTTTCTTCAACGGTGATCTCGTACCGTTCCTTGGACATCGAGTCGACTTGGATGTTCTTCAAAATTTCATCATTCTCGAGCGGTCTACGTGATTCGTTGGGATTTTTTTCGTCGTCGTAGCACAGCTGAGGCTGGGAAGCAGCCTTCTCAATGCACTTGGCAGAATTGCGACGTTGGAACTCGGTCTCTTGGTTATTCCCGTCCGTTTTCATGTAAACCTGAGGTCCCGTGTATCTTGTTCTGTTTTGAGTGTAGTGATAGTAGATCTCTTGGCCACCGATTCTCACATCGAGATTCTGTCTCGAGGTACTGGGCAGGTCGATCTGCGATCGCGACATTGGTTGCCTCGCCTGTTGGTACTGCTGATAGGTAACACCGATGGGAAAATGCGATTGTTGTTGATTCGTTCTCATGGCAGTTTGGGGACTCTGCTGACCGACTCCCAGCTGCTGTTGCTGCATTTGCTGGATGAGCTGTCGTTGGTGCATGTTCTGTACGTGCTGCTGTGAAAATCTTGGACTCTGATGCATTTGATTCTGGTGAATCAATTGTTGGGGACTTTGATAAGGCTGGTTGTTCGCCTGTTGGAGGGTATTCGGTGGTGGCAGATTGGCAGGCTGCATAGGCAGGCCGTGCTTGTTGACGGGTGGATTTTGGTTCTAAAATCGTTCGGGAATGTAAGTCAGAAAGTTTCTTTCGAAAACACTTTTGTAAAGTACGGAATTCATGATATATTACTTGGTTGGTTACTGAGGATTGATGCATATTTTGATGCATCGATTGCGAGGCTATGCCTCCAGGACCCTGCACTAGGTACTCTCGATTAGTTGATTGCATCTGTTGGCCACCTGCTCCTGATTGGCCAAAGCTTGTTACTTGCGTCTGATGAACTGTCTGCACTCCACCGGGTGGTGTAATGTGAGTTACGTGGAGTTGAGCACTCTGACCAGGTAAACTTGGCTGAAGAGCTTGCGAAGATGTTTGAAGCTGGCCGGGTAAAGGGACGTTTTGTTGGGGGGTCTGGTAACCGTAGGCTTGGCCGTACTGACCTAAACATTCATTAACAAACAGCGTTTTATCTACGGTCAAAGACTGTTTTCGACTTTCGATTAGAGTTTAAAGGTCTTGAGGTCAATTAATTTCGTAGCTGGAAATAGAATTCGACAAATAATCAATGGAAATGAACGTTTCTCGTTGACGTGGAAGTCTTTCGGAATGCTCTGCTGCCTTGTGATGGAAAAACCGAAAGTCTCGGATAGAATTTGGAAGAATTGTTGAGAACTCTCTGTAATTGGTTTTTTTTTAGTGAAAGCCAAAAAATGATTGGAATCTTAATTTTTTAAAACACCTCGTAAATGTTTCCCAACAACTCTCCGTCATAGCAGATTCTCACAACTCATAAAACTACTCTACTCTGTGTAATTTAAACAAAAAAAAACCGTAACACGAGTGTAGAGTTTGTGTTTTTACGAAATGGTATGAAAGTTCGGGACACGTCTTACATAAGTCTCATTGTTGCTGTAAGATCAATCTACGCCAGTGATTCGATTGTGTATGGAATACGGTGAGAAAAAAAAAATAAATAACGTGAAGCTTCGTTCTTTCTCTTGGTACATATCGCGTGTGACTCTTGTCTGGGCTAAAGCAGAATGCAACCGAGTGGATCGAGTGTATTACGAGCTCGATCTCATGACGAGGGATGTGCGTATGTATTTCTCACGTGATTGTGGTTTATTTAACCAAGGATTTTCAGTCTGCGTGTTGGGTTTTGTGGAGTCCTGATTGTCTCGAAATGATTCAACACTTCGTTGAGTGATTTGACGAAATAAATAATCAATCTTCATGATCCAAAATGATAAAACTACTTACCATAACTATTTTTCGAATATTGTTGCATATTAATGGCGGGCGGATCTTGAGCACGTGATTTCCCGTAAATACTCTCCTTCTTCTTCGCCTCTTCCTCGTTTATGCTACGGCTCGACTTCCTAAGCTCTTCCGTAACATTGTTGAGACTTACTTCCGGTTCTGGATCTACGTCTTTTCTGCTAGGACCGAAACGACTCGAGATCATGTCTTTGATCGTGTGATACGTTCTCGACAAAGATTTAGTCTTTTCCTCATCGTTTTTTCCAGTTCTTGGTACAGCTCCTGTGGAAGTTGATCTAAAAACGAAAATAACTATTCCATCCGAGTCTCTCATTGTCGTGTAATTATCGTTGAACATTCTGATGACACTTACGAGTACGTTTCCTGGGACTGAAAGTTTCGCGAGTTAGTCTCTTGTCTCTGATCTTGCATCTGATTTCCCTGTAATTTGTACTTATTATTATTTCACGGAAAAAGTCGAACCACTATTCGTGAGAAATTTCATTCGTTGTTCTGATTAGCTGCTTCATTTTCGACCTGCTGCGTGTATCAAAACTTTATAATTATTAATTAGAAGATTGTGACTAACGGAGCGTTAATGAAGGACGAATCGTTAGAGTAGATCACAACAAATCTGAGAGAAAATTGGATTTCAGCACAGATCTCGTATTTTTATGGATTCTAATTCTATTGACAAACTGAGATCATCAATTACTGTACACGGATGGTTGAAGAGAAATGAACAAAGAAGATATTGAGTTACTGAAAACATTTTATAGAACGATAACCTGAAAACTTGGAAGAATACATCGTCAATGAATAAACGAACAGTCGAGTCCATCTGTCCATCAGATTCATCGACGAATTCAGTTGAAACTGAAATAAAATATTCTTCCAATGCAGTGACAAGCATAGATTCGGGGTGACGAAAGCCTTCGACTCAACTTCGATGATTCGTTTCCATTCAGAATTCAGATTGTCGTCTGGACGTTCTCTACGAAGGACGTTGGATAATCAATGACGGATAAAAGTGTCGATTTCTTATACATACACGTATGTGTTATAGAGGTAGAGCGTAAATGCAGCAGGGAATTACAAAGTCGTGGTACGTTGAATCCTACAGGCAGAAGGCTTCTTAGGAAGGGATGCGCCTGGAATAACAAGGCTTTTGGTTCGCGCGACCAGGCTTACAAGAGAGAAAAAGTGTCCCGATAGAAACGGAGAAGAGTCCGACGTAGCTTGCATACGAAAAAGGCTCTGTTGACTTACGACCATCATCGTAAAAAAAAAAGGACAGAAAGAGAAAGACAAAAGCGTTTCTTTTACTACACAGACTTTTTTACTTCGCTGTACCTCTTTCCTACAGGTCACCAGGGACAAAGAAATGAATTTTTTTTTGCCATCCTAGTAAATCCTTTTCTTTATGACCTCTCCTTGGTCCACATTCCGATTTTTTCTCATTTTTCTTCTTCACTATTTTATCTCACAATTTTTCCTCTCTTTCTCTCTATCTATCTCTCTCTGTTTTTCTATATCTCGTTTCATCTCTTCATCTTATCTCAGTTTGCGTATCGTCAGCAATCCTCAACAGTTATTTTTGCGGACCCGTGTTAAGGATCATTTATTTTCCTGCCCCGACGATTCATCACTTCTGTTTTATCAACACACATAAAACCGATCTTTGTTTTTTACCTGTTTTTCTCTTTTCGTTTGCAAAATGAACATTTTCGAAATCTTCAGGTTCTTTGTTTTCGGTCAGTTTTTATATTACCTTACCCTGACTACAAGACGTGCACGTCATTCCAATGGAATGGCATATCAAATTCGTGCCGAATAACACTTTAAACAATGATCAATCGTAGACTATTAAAACTTCTTGTTGAACGGATCGAACAAAAAAACATTCTTATTCAGCTTCGATCGATTAGTCATTCAATTTTTTTCGAAGATCATTTTTGTACACTAATTTTATTGAAAAAAATGCTCTCTTTGACAAAAAATCGAAAAATCTACGAATAATAGATCGATGCATCAGTTCCCTAATTCTTGCCTCTGATAAATGCCTCCGTTTCGACGAGAAATACATTTTCAATTATTTTCTATAATATTTATGTTCTATAATGGCCCGATAATAATTCATTTTAATGAATCTCCTCGAGTCCACGAAAGGCGACGTAATGTCGACTGCGTTTAACGTGGATGAAGTAAATCTCGTTCTAACTCGAATCGTCGTAGCATCTCTCTCTCTCTCTCTCTCTCCCTCTTTCTCCTACACGCACAAGCTGATAAGTTCTCTTCTCCTCTCTCTTTCTTTCTCAGCTTCTCGTCAGTCCCACGGGATAATTACCGGGTGCAATGTTGACTATGGACGAGTACAACGCGTCGTAGTTGCACGAGAAACTCGCGGTAGTACCAGTGCAAAATTGCTTTGCCTGCGAATTCTCGTTCCTCCTGTCCTCAGCACAACACACGATGTGTGCACTCCTTGATCGCCTTGCAGAGTTCACTCCCAGAGTATGCCAACGACTCGATGGGGATCTCTCGATCTCTCGTTCAACTTCATTCCAACTTGGATTCTACCTTAACTCTTTCCTAACGTTATAAATATTTTCCATTTAAACAATCATTCGCGGCTACAGAAGTTTTTCACACAAGCAATACTTGCTATTTTCATCAGCAATAAAATACGGTATTTTCTGCCTAATTACTACGAACATAGTGCATATATCTCAATATCTTCTTGACTTGGAAAGCGAGTGAATTTATATGTCGGTCGAATAATCAATCGAATTTTGATGTCGAGAAATAGTCGTACATATTTTTCAAGTCTTTTAAAAATGCTTACTTCAGTATTTTTGCATGAAAAATACTCGAAATAATGACAGAGGATAAAAGTTTTCCAAATAAAACGATGCTGCAAGAAAAGAAAAACGTGTCAAAATTTCTACGAGTACGCTCGAAAATCCCGTTAGCACTAATAGTTCGAAATTCTTGAACGAGTACTAAAAATTAAAAATAACTGTGAGTCGTCGACCACATAACTGAAGATTTTTCTAATAAAAACGGCCTTTTTTCATGATTGGTCAAAAATTTAATTGCTACTTCTAAAAAAATGACGGTTCTTCGGGAAAAAAAAGAAAAAACATGAATTTCAAAGACGAGAAAAAAAAATAAAACACGTAGAATTAGACTTTATTTCGCGTTGAACTGATTCTGTCTGAAAAAGTAATTTAAACCACTTCTATAAAATTCTTTTTGCTGTGCAGAAAGTGTCTCTATATCTTTAGTACTTTTTTCCTGGATGTAGAATAATTTTTTTTTCTCTCCTCCGAGTAACCGGGATTCATATTCTTGTGAACTATATAATAAAACCATAATCCACGCGTACGAGCGTTAGCGTTTCATGAGGCTGATTATGCGGAGGGAAAATATATGTCTATATGTAACTAAGCGGAGAGCCTCACAAGAGAGTGCGATCTCGATCTCTCGAGTTTTTTTTTTTCTCCTTTTTCCACCGGAATGCAATGATGCTATTCATATTTAGGCTGCATATTCTTTTAAGTCAAATCGCATTATTTAACCTGAGATTTAACTCGGCAAATGTACAATTTTTTTTTTTTGCCTCCCTCTTCTGCCTAATACACATGTACCCGGTGCTGGTAAATTGGGTTGAAACTTTAGTATGAATGAGATAAGTTCTCTAGTATTTATGCTTTAAGAATAACGTGAGAATATTTCTTCAATTATAAATGATATTTTAATGAATAATAATAAAGGAGACGAGTTGAGCAACATATTCGTTGTATCAGATGTGACGCGATGGTTTATTAGGTCGAAAAAAAAATCAAATTTTCACTTTCTCTTCGGTTATATTTATTGCGTTAAATTCATTCGAAAATTACAAGTAACTCGTTTTATATTCAATCGTCCTAATTTTCTGGATGACTTAAAAGTTATTCGCGTGTCTTTTCTTACCAGGAAATATGTTGTTCATGTTTTCATTAGTTCATGAGAAGTAGAAATTATGATGGAATAATCAGACACACGTACTGATCTCTGCTCTAACTCTGATTAATGTCGCCTGTCAAACGACATTTTTACCTGACAACTTCGTGATTGATTTACGATCTTTTGAGTTAAAGAGTTTCCTGATATTAGAGCTCGTAAATAAAATGTTTTACTTTGTAAATGGTACAATTATACAATCGCTTTTTCTTCTAATTGGCATAAATCAATTGATTCTATTAACGCTGTGTTTCCATTAATTTATACATCGTGTCACTATTAAGCATTTTTATTCACGCTAACGCAGCATTATTAGACGATTATATCTTTGTTTATTGACATCGATGATTCACGCATTTGCTAATCTAAAGCAAATCTCACTGCTGTCAAATATCACGAGCACTCTTGCCTCTGTCAATCATGAAACGTTGTTTCAGTCACAAAATAAACGTTTTTGAGTAGAAATGAAGATGAGAAAAGTCAACGAAAGACCAGCAAACGAGGTCCGATATATCGAGTTTTTAGTACGACATAAAGGAAAATGCAATTGAGACTCCAACGCGAGAGATGCGAATCCTCGAGTGCATTTCACAAGCACAAATGTCTTTCGAAGACGTTTTCATTGGCGCACGAGTAATTGGGGAGAGGGAAAGAGCGTCGAAAAAATTATTCACGTACGAGAAGAATTCCCAGACTTCCTGGACTTTCACGAGCATTCATTAACAGTTTGTAATGAAACGCTTTTATTGGTTTGTTGCGCGGAACATGATTTCTCCTCCCGGAGAAATTCCATGAAGGATTTGACGTATCAACCGGTGAAAACGCCGCAATAATTCAACGAATTTTCGGTATTCGTGTGTAACGCCCAAAAACAGCAAAGTTTCAGGCTCAATTCGTAGAGCAAAATATTCCAATGTGAAGACTAACATTTTTAATGAAATGAACACTTGTTCGTTACGCTTCAACAATAATTTTTGACCAACCCAGAAAATTCGATAGTACTCATCGATAATTTATTGATTGAAAGCGACTGCAAACATTAGAAGCTTCCCCAATTAAAGGGCATTACGATGCTCACTATTTTCCGTGCTATAATTAATACCTCGATACGCATTATAATTCGAAGATAATTACAGGATTCCCAATCGTGAGGCTCTGTCATTTCATTCTCTCATTAGTCTCTCATTACGATTCATACCGAAATTATTAGTTCGTCTATAGACGAGATGAGGCCAATTATTATCACGAAAAGCACAAATCCGATGAACCAAAACAAATTCTTCGACAATTGCACAGTCGGAGATTAAAAAATATGATTTTAAAATCGGTATCACGGTCGAATTGTTACAGATTTTTTAAATATCTGGAACACACAATCATGATTGTGTTTCATGAGCGAATAATAAATCTATCAATAAACAGAATTCGTGTTCATGAATCGAGTGCGTTTATGTCGACTCGTATTTTCTCATATATCAGCGTTTTTAATGTTGTAATGAGAAAAAAAAACTGGAATATTCACGTTGGATGGCTTTATAAATAGAATGGGGAATCGATAACGCTACTGTTTACTGATAAATATTAGCAGGACACTGTCGCAGAAGCTCTTTCTTTTCACAAACGTACTACATGAATATCTCAGTTTCGTTCATTTATGTTTTTATTTTTATTTTTTTATTATTATTTGACAGGTTCTCTCTTGATGCCCCTACTAAATGTGGGACATGCTTGCTTTGTCGAATGACCGAGTTTGCTGTACACTCAGTTTATTCTTAGCAATATATACACATGCTTTATAATACTTGCTTCAAAGCTGTGAAACAATATCGTATAATTATTGATTTCAATTCATCATTACACGTTGAACGACTTAGCCACATACACACACACAGACCGTTACTGTTCCGAGACTCTCGGCAAATTCATTGATACCGTTATTTTTAATGAACACAATGGCTCTTGGGTTCATTTAACTACTATACGTTTTTTTTTTTCTTCAGGTATCTCAATCCCACAGTCGTTTATACGTTCTTCAACAGTTTCTACCATTAAAAAATCGGTCGTTTCACCTCTAGAAAGTTTGGAGAATAATTTATTCTGGAAGTCCAAATGAAAAACAGTTGCTACGAATTCATTAAGAATTTTCAACGAGAATTGTGTTTTGAGATGTTTCAGAAAGTGGGAAATTGGAGTCATTGATTCGAGAAGATTATCTTGATCGAATCCTGATGTGTTTTCATTCCATTTTGCAAAATCATGCGGAATTTTTGTCTCCGGAAGCTTATTTTCTTATCGAATGATAATTCGATTTAGTTTCGCGATGTAGTCGATAGCGTCAGTGTATCAATGAAGCTTCCAGCAAATCCAACGATTCGACTTCGATCTTCACACGTTGGATAAAACGATCGAAATCGCTGGAAGGTAATGCTCTACTTTTTTTTTGGTAAAGCGACAAACAGCCGGAAATTTCGCTACAGTAATGTAGACGTGTTTGCACAAAAAGGCTTGATCTTGGTCACAAGTTAGCGAGAGCACAGAAATGGGGCGAATGCTAATATAAACCGATTTGTGCTTATCGATGCGTGACTCGTATTTTTGTCTCATAAAACACGTGATTTTCCAGCGTGTCCTGGATATTCTGTGCACAAGCGTATGGACCGAATCTCGAACATTATTGGTGCTTCAACGTATTTTCTCGGACGCTTTAGCATTGAATGATGTTCGATAACTGTACAATAAATAATAGAGCGAATCGAGGTTGAAGGTGTATGCGATGATTGTCGTGTATAAATTTATAAAACCTGACGGGTACGTGAGAGATTCGATTTTGCCTGTGAACGAGAGAAGGAGCGAGAGAGAGAGAGAGAGAGAGGGAAAGAGAGAAAGAAGGCTTTCCCTCCGCGTCCATAAACGAAGAGACGCGCTCTCCTCGAACGATCTGACGTTCTTTTCGCGAAACTAGGACAGGACGTTGGCTGTTGAAGCCGTTTATACGCAGCATTTCTTTTCGACACAATGAATTGCTCCGTAAATCACTCTCAGATCGTGTAAACGATGAAATTTGCCTTCGCGAAATAGTACTACGAAAAGAAGAGAAAAGAAGAAGAAAAAAAGAAAGAAACGAGAAAAGAGACGAATTCATTCCTACCTCTTGGACCCAGGCCTGCTGTTTGATTGGTGCATCCGGTGCGATCGCCACTCTTCCGGCTCCACGCTGTTTGTACTCGTGCAATATCGGTATTTTTGAATTTTTATCCGTCGATGACAATACGACCTCGCGCTCGATCTGCAATCGAGCAATCGGAAAAAGCTTATAAAAATCAATCAGTTTAAACTAACGGAGAAAGTTAACTCGAATTCACAAACTTATAAACTAGTTGATTTTCTAGGATTTTCCACCCTTTTTGAAACGAACTTTGATCAACTAACAACAGCCGATAACCATCGGCTATTTTTATTTGAGTTCAACGATTGTTAAAAGATCAGAATAATTGTTGGTTACAGGCAAATTTGTTCAAAACGACTCTCGAGCAAAAAACAAAGAAACAAAACAAAATTTCGAGTTTTTTTTTTCGTGATTTTTGAAAGACTGTACCTTCGTGAAAAGAGATCGTACGAAGAAACTAAGAAAAACATTTTCAAACTTAAAGTTTCTAGTTTCATGATCTCATGATAAATTTTATTCGTGTGCAACGCCCACGTCGGAATCGAAAGCAAAATCCCGAGGCAACAAATTTTACAATGTTTTTTTTGTCAAGTTCAAGTGCACAGTTGCACGGATGTACGCACGATTATTTATCACGAAATTAGAGCCTTTCAAATATCACGAAAAGACTTGGAAAATATGTTTGCTCTTTTAATTTTTTTGCTGAGATTTGGGATTATCGTCACATTTCATGATTCGTGTCATTTTCCAGTCGTCACAGTTACAAATTCGGGTTATATGTTTCGAAGTAATACAAAAAACACTTCCTGCTAGTAAAAAAAAAAAAAAAAAAAGAATGTAAACTCATCACCACTAAGACGAATAAACAAAGCCCTGCTCCGACCAATTGTCGTATGCAGGGAATCGTTTCGAAGTATAAAACCAAGGATTGTGATCAGTTTTTCATAGATTTCGAATGGCAGCCATGAGTAATCAGCCACATTTCTTATATTTTCATTTACTCAACGTATATTCCTCGTGTTTGCGTTATCACAATGAAAAAAAAAAGGTTTACGCAGTTTGGAATAGCCAATAAAATTTCAATATGAAAGAAACCGTAATAAAAATGGTTGATAATGACGTTATGACCGAGAAAAGTCGGCCTGACCCTCAAGAAAATAAGAAAATATTCCTTTTGTGTTAAATAAAAGAATTAGGTCTGTATTTATGGAGAAATAAGAATAACAAAGACGCGATATAATGTCCTGGTAAGGAAGTGAGAAGTGGGCGCAACAGAGAGAAGGGAGGAAAAGTGACGTTGTATCCGAACGGCTATCGTAACGCCGTTTCCGGTAAACGGTACATATACATAAGTATACTGATACGGTGTAGGTGAACTGAACATCGAGCAAAGCTAAGCCAGCTAAAGTCTTTGTCTCTTTTCTTTACCCCATCGCTCTATAAAACAGCAGACTATGAGAATATTCCCAAGATTCGTATGAGCAAACCTGGCGTACAATCATCAGAAGCTACGTCGTCGTACGATGAACTGTCTTACCGAAGATTTCACCGGTTATTGTAAATGAGATTCTTTGCTTACTCGTATGGATTGTACACCTTGCCGGTTTATCGGATGTGTTACAATGGAGCCAAACATGTAAACATGTCACGTGCACAGTCATAACAAGCAGTGGATGTGTTTTAATGAAGAGTAAAAAAAAATAAAAAATAAAACTAATTATAAAAACGTACTACGCTTCAATATCGTTTAATATGATTCATTTGAATGACGAAAAAACTCATTTATTTTTTATGCTCCTGCTCATACTCGTTCCAAGATTTTACGAGCCCATTTCATCAGGTTAATCCAACGTTTACCCTCATTCACTAACTTCCATGATACCTTCAAGGCTTTCACAGTAGTGCATTCCATCGACCCCTTTCCTAGTGTGCTACTACTGTATCGCGTTTTCACGAGGGACCCAAAGAAACTGTGAAAAACCTAAGATCCAAACAAGCACTGATTTCGCTGCAGCTGTTCGGTGACATTACCGAAGCTGAAGATGTTTTTTTAATCCAATAGCTTTGGTCGTATCGGACTGCCATCGGTTCGCGAAAAATCATGTTAAATGTCAACTTTTATTAAACGTCATGAATCTTAATCGAACAGAACATTTATTTGAACTTTCGATCCTGAATATCATGAATTTCTATAAATCGATCATCGGTGATCGAAAGAACTATATCGATCGAGACTTTTCACAGAGAATCATAGAAATAAAACGTAATTGTGAGATTTTTCGATGAACAACTAAGAAAAGTATGTCAAACGAAAAAGAAAAAAGAAGACTGGAACTGGAGCATAGAATAGTCGTAAGGTGTGTTAATTAAAAATGGATCATTACCGGAAACTTGTTGCTGTGAGTCTGAAGATGCGTCGTTGTTTGATTCTGATTCGAAGTCTGTTCCTCCCCGTATAGAGGTGGCATTCTGTATTCGGGACCGGTTGCACTGAGACCGGAATCGTTTGTTCTATCCTCGAACTCGACTTGCCCGTGTCTCGTCGTGCTATTAGCATAAGTTATCGAATCTACTATCGACTGTGGTCTTCCCGACGAAGATTCATTGTTTCGTTGAGAATTATGATTCCGCTGATTATTCGGCACCGGCTTCGGGGCTGGCACCGATTTGTAGGAATTTTCTTCATCTGTAACACGAACGAATGAATTTTGACACTGTTATTGATCAGCATTTGTTGACATAATCGTAGAAACAACTAATCAGCAATCGCTAATCATTTCATCATCAGTTTTATCAATTGTGATCGAAAATTTCTATTGAATCTTTATAAATTAGCGACTTATCGGTGGCATCGATTCAAGCTTCCAATTACGTGTCAGGAGAGTCGAAATAACGAGACTTCCCAAATTTTTGATAATCAACAAAACAACTTAATTCGAATGAAGCGATCGCGAAAAGCTGTTTAAATATAAAAGATTTAATGACGTCTGAAGAATTGATGAAAAATTACAGAATTTTCGTTAACGAGCATCGCAGTTTCATGAATTGACAAAAATTGATAAATAATGCAGACTCATATTCATGCATCGGGCGTTATGGTTCCTCGAGTGGAACTGATGTATTCTCATTAACAATAATTTAGCATTTATTTTATATACACGGCTAAGCCCAGCGTGAATCAGCTAACGGTAGAGGTTTATGTGATTCGGTTTGTTGCTGCGGCTGTTAAACGAGCCTTAGAACATCGCCCAGTGCATTATCTCAGCTCGAACATTGCGCTCTCTTCGTAACGTATTATATACATTTATTCCATATTATCTGGAGGTCATTTTCAGAAAAACTTTCATTGTTTGCACATGAAAGTTTTTCGAAAAAAAAATTCATTCTCTGCACAGCTATGTTTTTCGATTAAACTCGAAAGATTTTCGAATTGATGGCATTTCATTTATGTTTATGAACTTTTCGGTCTGATTCGGCATTAATAACGTGCATCGAAAAGTGCACTCTGTCTGTATGAAAGTTTCTAATCGTGTATTTTTGAAAATAATTTCATTAAAAATAACGAACCGTTTTAGAAATCGTGTTTTTATTTTTTTTCCTGAAAAAAAGTAATTAAAAAGAAAACTCGATCGTTTTCTCAATCGATGGTTTTTCACTACTGATTTTGATTATTCAACAAATTATAATCGATTGGTTATAAAATTATTAGATTGACATTGTCATTGTGACGAAATCCATGGACCAGTCATTCTCCCCATACGAGTGATGCAACGAAAACCTTAAAATTTTTAATTAATGTCATCAATTCCTATTCGCTCAAGCGTTTGACAGTCGAAGATAATTGATCATAAGATTATCACGTGTGTTTGATAGACCGTGGACTCAATGGCATCACGAGACCACGTCGTACACACGCGATCCTTATTCTCGAGAGGAAATTCCATGTGGTAACGAGAGTCGCGTGTGCGGTACGCAAATCAACTGACTACACAAATTTTATCTCGTGTCCGTTGTTTAATTGTACAGTTATTAAATAAATTTCGAAATGCTGCGTACTCGGTTGATAATAATTTTAATTAATATTCGCGAAACGCCATTTTTTTTTTCTTCTTTTTTCTTTCAATAATTAGCAATACGGTTTTTTTTCTCCATTGCTCATTCTGACTAATTTAATTAAGTTACAAACTTTTATCGTTCTCGATTATCATAACGTGATCACGATGAGCATCATTCGCCGATAACCAATCATAAATTTTAGCCACTTTGCTTTTTATGTACGGAATCGTATCGAGTCTATCAGTCGTAATGATTTAATCACGTTTCAATTAAAGTACTACATTCATCTCGAATGAGTACTGAAAAACAATCATTTTGTTGCACACTTTTCTTCCGATTTCAATTATCAGAACGACATAATTGTAAATAATTTTAAAAAACACTGTTTAGCAATCTAAACTCGTTCAATTAGTGTGTCACATTCTCTCGGTTTCATTTATTATTTTAATTGTCAATTTCTTAATATCGAGGATAAAATTCATATTAAGAAAATAATTTTTTTTTTTTTGGTGAACTAGGCCTAAAAATATGAATATATTTTTCTAATATATACTTCAAATGTATCGATTTTTGGAAGAACGAGAAAAATAGCAATATTAAAAAATTTGTTTTAAACGGTTTCATCGTTTCATTCTTTTGTTTGTTTCTTTTTCCACGTTTTTTTTTCTTTCTTATTTTTGTCACTCTGAAAGGTATACCTTGATTATGATTTTGTCGCCTCATACGATTTTCCTGCTTCACTTTTCGAACAGTCGTGGCCATGGCGTGTTGGCTGACCATCTCTCTGACGAGATGGTAAAACAATTATCCACTACGACAACAAAACTGCCTGACTCGTTGGCTCGTTCGAGCAGTTCGTTGGCGGGAAATGGGAATTCAACTTTGCATCGGAGCATATATATATAGACACTTCCTTTTCACAGTATTCGAACTTCACAATTTATTCATTTGACAGAGAGAAGAAAAGATAAAAAGAAGTGGAAAAAACTCTTGTAAAGTTGAAACTTTGCTCCAAGCAGATGAAACAGAAAAAAAAATAAATTAAAGAAACATCGCGAAAAGTTTTCCGGTTAAATGGAACGCTCGCGGAATCTCAGATTCGAGGGTTCGTTCGCGAAAGGGATGAAGAGAAACGACTCGATGCATTCTTCCCCCGTTATTTTTATTTTTTTATTTTTTATATATTTTTTTTTTTTTTTCAACTTTTTAAAAATGTTTATTTTCCATTGATTCACTCGACATTTTTCAAGCCACGGACACTTGTCGCTGAGGCTGAAAGCAACCACCCGACTACGAGCCTCTTGGCTGTACTGAAAGACACCGAACTTTCCATTGAGCGAACGTTCGTAGATGTTCCGCCGTTCTGACTTCGTTTCCGGTATCATCCCACCACTTCATCCGCAAAGAAAGAGCGAGAGACGCGTACGAATCGTTATAGCACTCAAAGACGAGGCAATAAGACACTGAGATAATTTATTCCGGTGGCCCATACACCGTGCAACGCATTTATATTTTATACATGGGCTTTTTCATTTTTCAGCCAACTTCGATTCTTCTTCTAACTTCAATTCTATTTTTATCAAATTTTATCGACCAATTACATTTGTCGAGTTCAATATTATTTTTTTTTTATACCCATGACTCAATCAAAAGTGAATTTCTCACTGCTCGTGAAATTTTTTCATAATTCTTTACAAATTCTAACAACACTAACGTCTCAAACGATTTTTCACATCGTTGAAGAAGGTAAACGTTTGTACTGATTCGTATTCTTGGACGAGAAAATTTTGAAAAAATCTTTGGCATGCATTCGAGAAAAAATTCAGACTCGAACACGAAGAAACTGTTCTCTCAGTATCGTACATTGAATTGAATGAAATTTTGATTTAAAAACGAAAAGCCTCGTACATTTGCACGTACATGAGAATGCCCATGTAGGCGGTAATAGTTGCATTGTTTTCCACCAGATAACCACATTTTTTTTTTCTACGGCTGGTGTTTCAAGAGCCCAAGACTTCGTGGACCGAGAAGTGCATAACACGTGAACCCGATCGGATGTACCCTTAATCTATTCAAGATCCGGAGTTTTCGATCGAATCCTCGCGAGGTTCTTGATGTTTGCTCGAGAATAATTCACTGACTTGAGAATAAAACAATAAAATCGAAATGGTAAATAAAATTTACCCAGAAATCGTATCGAACTAAAGGGATCACAAGATTTTTTTAATTCAATAAAAAATCATCGTTGTTGATTCATTTTTCTTAATTGTTTTTGATATACTTAATAGATGCGAAAAACGTCAGAAGAAATGCCATCCAGCTGAAATTTTAGACAGGAATTCGATGGCATTTTGATCGGTTACGTTAATTTTATGGGAATAAAAAATCATCTGTACAGAAAACGTTAGAAATTTGGAGAGAATATTTAAGATATGAATCAGAAGGAGAGAGAGTGAACGTCAAACATTCCGTGAGACTTCCTGCGAAAGAAAATATGAAAACAGAAACGTCAAACGGTCTGTAAATCTGGCGGAATAAATAACAAACGAGTATTGTTGCAACAGTATTTAATAGCTGAAGTACGTAATTTGGATGACTTAAAAAAAAGGCTTGTTGAGTTAAAGTGGCTTATTAAAAGTTAGACGAGTTATTTTTGCTCTGAAAATTTTTAGCGTCAGAGGAAGTTGCACGGATCATTAAAATTTCCTGCGGACTTTTTGTTCGAAAGATATAAAACGATATCTCGTTGTAAAATGTTATTAATAGTCAAATATTTTCATATGGCTGTTTCATCAGGAGAAGAGAAGAAGATCGAGAGATTAACTTTACGATAGATTCTTACACATCTTCCTGAAACTAAATGAGCATCAATAAAATTTTGCAAAGATATATCGTTCCACGAATTTGAAAAGGGAAAAGTGGCAATTTTAACGATTCATAGACTTCTCGAGTCCATAAATTTCCTTAGAAAATAGCTCTTCGTGCTTCTAATCAAGATCATCAAAAAAACTGTGTATCCATTCCCAGTTCCAACGCTTTGTTAAAGATCTTCAAGATTGACCCGCCAGCTCGATGTAATAAACTCGAGTTAATTCAATAAACGAATAGAAAATGATTTAGAATTTTATAACTCGACGCAACAAAAATGTCTACTTTATACTCCAGAATGAACAACTTTATTTCTCTCTGCTGTTATTACGCTGCCATAGAAACTTGTTTACAAAGGATTTCTCGCGTTTTCTATCGGAAATTCATCTTGGTTGGAATTTGTGTAAGCTATTCATAGGCTACGCATAGTTCGGGTCAAGAATCAATAAATTCTGAAAAGTATATTCAAAGCTACGTGGTTTCGATGCATTTTTCTCGTTCATATACGGAAGAATGTGCGCTATTATTTTTATATTCTGTTGTTTGATTATAGATTTTCATGAGATCTTTTTTCCTTAGCATTCGAGTAGTTTAGCGCGGCTTTTCTAAGGGTTTTCTCCGGATTAAACTGAATGTAGAATAAAAAATGATTGATAAAACGAATTTGATCATTATAACGGAAGATCATAGTTCAGCTCAGGATGAAACTCACAGGAAGCGTGAGATATTCTCCAAATAAAAGTTCCATCAACGAACGAAATGATTAATTAATCACTCGAGCGATGGATCAACGGAAACTTTTCAGTCGAGAAATAATCGAGGCGGTCCTGCGAGAATCGATAACAAGAATCCAATTTCCCCAGAAGTTTTCAAAGAAATAGCAAACATTCCGAGCCCCCGAATTCCATGTGACCTACGCGAAGGATCACCGAACTGTCGATCATCGATGCCCGCATCACCTCTGAACACAATAAAAAAAAATTATCTCCTAATGAGCGTGTCTCGTCGTGGGTTTCGTTGAGCCCCGCGGGGCGTCCATTAATTAGAAAAAAGGTATCGCCGGGCTGAAAAAAAAATTCCATCAGGAATAAATAATAGTGAGGAATAAGAAAAAGAAGAAGAAGAAAAAAAATATATTGACAGTAATAACTCGTTGACACGGGCAAGATCTACGAAGTCTCGTTCCTGGGAATCGGTACGCGTTCGCTGGATCGATCGATCGGTTCATCGAACAATCTTCGTGTATAGTTTATATATACACGGATACATCTTGAGATTCGTTTCTCATCCAGTTTCCTCGCACACATATCCTCCCTCCTGTGTGACTAGCTATCCCAAGGCTTATTTTTTTTATCGAATTTAATTCCTTTCGAAACCAGTCGGTATATAGAGTCGGCGCGTACGACGGCAGCCAGCAAGCACACAGCGTGTGATTTGTACATGCGAGAACGGCTGACTGCAGCCGCAATAAGAAGCCGAGTAGAGACCTGCTTTTCCTTCTTATTTTTATCTTCCACTCTTTCTTTACGTTTTTCTTCCTCGTTTTACGAAGCTCGTGAAGTTCGTATGTATATAGATACGGCCATGATTCCGTACAGGGAACCACGCCTGGCTGAACCCAAAGCACACCGAGTGCTCACCGTCAGCTCCAGCCGAGCATAGACGTCTGTCGATCTTTTCTACTCCTACCCTTTTCTCCATGCATGAACATTTTTTTTTTTTTTTTTTTTCGTTTTCAATATATGTGAATCGCCTCTGTACATACACGTTTTCTATGTATGTTTTTTATAGATATTCTGGATACGAGGACTGATTTTTCTGCCCTCATGCTCTATTGCCCGACTCCACCGATTTTACTTTCAGCGATCCAATAAACCGGAAAGCCCTCGGGGACCAATCTTCGTACGGAGCAAAAGAGTCCGAGGTTCGTATGCAAAAATGTCCGCGCGTTTGACGGAATTAAAGTTTATCGCTGTGTCGGCGACATTCGACAAAACGATCGATCAATCTTTCTCGATTTGTGCAGCTTCGTGTGTGCGTTCTTTTGACCATCGAGCAGTTTTTTTTAAATTTAATTACGAAATAGTAAATCTAAGACGCGGGGATGACAAATAAACGATGAATCGTGCGGATACTTTGCCGATAAATATTCACCGCCCGTTTCCGGTAAAAGGATGAGTTTCGTGCAATTCATGATTAACGCCAAATTTGCACAATCGTTTGTCGATTTTATGGAAAATGCCTGAAAGCATATTTTCATGAAAACCCAATGAATCGTGAGATGAAAAAAGCTACTTTTTTCAGGATATTAGGAGAGTTAGACCGAATCGCCTTTTTTACGATGCAGCTCGACGTGATTCCTCAACGTTTTTTCTCACGGGCCTACGCATCAGAGACCACGTCACCCCTCGTGAAATTCACCGGAAGTCCAAAGACGACCAACAGCGGTTTCGCTTCTCTGCATGTCCAACTCCTCGAGTCTCTAATCCACGAAAGAACGAGGAAAAAAAAAAGAAACAGGCTTCGACTCAGAGCTCTCAGTCGAAATTCTACTTTGTTTTGTTCTAATGGAGGAGAATCGTGATGAGAAAAATACTGACGAAAATTCAAATACCCATGAAAGTTTTATTTTTAATGAAAGAATAATTGCCAACTCTGGACAAATTTTGACGAAAAAATTCTCCGTTATTTATGCGATGGCTCATGGAACCGTCATCATCGATCATCACTCATCGCTTGGAATAACAAAAGCAATTTTGTTCGTGAAAGCATTTTGCATGAATAAATCAATCGATTTATTGACAAATTATAGCCAAATTCCATTAGTTCATTTTCACCGAATCGAGCTACCGATATTATACGAATGTTCCAACATTCGTATGACATCAGTTACCGTGTGTCATTAATCGTCATGATCTCGGATATTATCAGGGATTATCCTTTCAGAAGATATTCAAGTCATCGCGAATTCTCTGTTTTTATATTACTGTAACACTTGGCAATATCATCTATGACATATCTGTCAAAATACAACGTTCATGGCTCTTGAAAAGCCACACAAATATTCATTTCTAAATGTTTAGACATTCGGACGACGAGAGTCTTTTATTTACAATTGTAAAATATATTTTCATTCTCATTCTTTCTCTTAAGGATTTTATCCAAGATTTTACAGAAGGTAAATCTTCGTTTCATACTGTTTCTCGGTGTCTTTAATGGCTGGAACGTTAATGATCATTTTCTTACACGTTGTATCGGATAAAATTATCCTCGCTACGCCATTATTGTTATTAATCTTTTTCTTTTTCTTCCTCTCTCTCTCTCTCTCCTTTCTTGGTCATTCCACGACTACCATTAAGGGCAGTTTTCCTTTCAAACTTGTCCTTATGTATACACATATATGATGGTTATATGTGCAGCGTGCGTGCTGGTGATCTTGGCTGCACTTAGCAACCTTATTTTCTTCCATTTATCTGCCTCATGAGAGGCTTCCCTCTAATTCTATTTTTTCCCCTCCACTTTCTTCGCGGAATAAGACGAACAGCAATTGCTGGGGGGGAAATTTACCCCCCACCCCTTCGGAGCCCGAGATATCTCACCAACAACTGATGGCTATGCACACCTTTGGTTAACTCTCGCGGCAATTTTACCTCGAGCCCTCGGGATCTCTCATCGGGAGATTATTCCTTTCTTTCTCTTTTTTCTTCTTCTCCCTCTCTCTCTCTCTTTCTTTCCCTCTTTCGAGCCTTATCTTCTTCTCTTTCGTATAATCGTTACCGGAAGTGCTCTTTTTCGTTTTCTATACCGCAGAATACCTACGGATTTTTGCCTATCTCCTATTAGCGCTATTTCATTTTCTCGTTTCTTATGGTTTTTTTTTTTTTTCTTCTAACGCGAACACGACATCCTCATTTTTATGGGATTCCGAAGTATTTCTCGTTCGTTATTCGCGTGAATAGTGTTCAGTCGAGATCGAATAGCTCTGCATTATTATTGAGCAACGATATTGTATCAGAAAATTTGTATCTTTTCTTGCTGAAAATCGATGAATCGAAGACTGAGCAAAATGAGTGCGTTTTTGAGAGATAAAAAAATGTTTTGAAAAATAAAAATCGCGAGTTTCTCGATCCGAAAAATATCATTCGGATATCAATCAGGCACGTTCATCCGCTGGAACAACTTGTGAGAGAAGAGCTCACGTGTTTTTCCCCCAAAAGGAAAAATCTCTCAAGATTTTCACGTCTGTTTCGTTGGTACCCGAAGAGCGGAGACTACAATCGAGATGAAAATATCCTCGGGCTTGAAAAACAAATTTTCACGAGAATATTCTTGGAAGGTTAATCAAGTCTCCGGGATAAGCGAGTTACACTTTTCTCGGGAGGATCTCACCACCGGATAATTTGCATTTTTCCTCAGGCTTTTCCCGTTTCTTATTTCTTATTGTATACAGCGAAATATCCATATATTTTTTTTTTTTTTTTTCTTAATCCTCGCAACATGATGAAAGACGAGATTATCATTTTTTTTTTCGTTTAATGAGTTTTTCTACCGTACGTTTTTCACACCCCATCTCGAATTTTTAACGCGTTCAATCTCTCGGATTTCATCCATTATCGTCTCTGTTAACGTATCATAAAAATCCTGCTGATTTTATCAATAATTTGTTTCATTCGTTCAATCTTTTTCTCGTGTTTATTTTTATTTGTAAACTCAAATTCTATTCACTTATTTTTATTAATAATTTTCATTACGTTTTCTTTTTGTTTATATTTTCGTCGATTCAATGCACCCATTTTTTGGTCCAGTATATATTTATGATCGTTTATCGATTCGTTCGCGAGTGCAACGGATAGAAATGTTGAACTTTCTCGACAAATCGCCAAGACCCAGAATACATGATCATCCTTTCAATCTAACATCTGTCGGTACTCGCAGCCAAGCTGTTTGTGTAACGACTTAACTGTACACCGTGCTCTCTAACGCTTCGTACCACTACTACTCCCATGCTATATACATACGAAGTATTCAAACACAAATTATACGTGTGTATAGACAGCTTTCCACTATATTTACCGAGATAGTGTCGTCTTCGATCTCGGCCAAACGTATGACAGAAATGTCACGAAAAAATTCGTTCGAATTTCATTGAATAATTTTTTTTTTTTTAATAATCTTTGATGTTCAAACCGCTGATCCAATGAACGAGCCTCATTCGTGAATGTGTGACTCAAATATAACAGTTTCGAATCTTTTTCGAATCTCGTGGATTCGAAATTAGACAAAAATTAAATGAAGCAGTTCCACTATTATCTGAAACTGAAATATTGATATTCTCGGATTCACCATAGAAAGCATGTAATACGTGGAACAAAACACTTTTGGCTAAATTTGTTTGTTTAAAAAAACAATTCTGATGCTTTATCGAACTTCCGGACCTGTTAAAAGTGTTTCAATCGACTTGTCAATGTTAACTTTGCTATTCGAGGAGCATGATATAAAGCAGGACGAACGAACAAGAAACGATCATCAAAAAAAGTTGAACGAAAAAACTCGAGGTAAAAAAAATCTGATTTTTTCAAGATTGAATAAAATGATACGTGTTCGAATGATTGATGATAGAGTTAAAAAGCAAATGAATTTTGTATAAAGACGATCAATTTGTTTCTCACCGTTTGTAATCCCTATCTTTCTGCAGCAAAAAAAAATAGCTTTATTTCAAATTTATTAGAAATTGATTAAATCCATAAATCAATAATTCAAATCAGTAGCAATTGAATGAGAGAGGCTTTGATTATAATTGCATTAGTCCAAATCTAATGAAATTCCTATTGATTTCGCTCTCATTGGAATAAAATTAATGACAAAACTTTCTTTTCGATATTGAATAACATGGATTTACATAATTAATTCATATTTCTCGGAATTGAGAATGAAACAGGGACGAGGAACTTACTGAATCGGTCGAAATACCGGTTAACTATTTTAATAAACCTGAATTTACATGGCAGTTCTTGTCATCGTTCAGTATCTCTCGTTTTCATATCCCTCTCTATCTCTCTCTCCCTATTTCTCTCTTTTTATTATTCGTTTAGGTATGTAGAAAGATCTGATATTTAACAAGCCACTCTCACCCTAAGGGAGATACGAGATTCTGGTATGCGCACAGATTTCTACATATCTATTCAGCTTAACATATGTATACATATATATAGCATTACATATCAGTAGGTTGTACTATTGCGTACATGAGCCAACACGATCGCGTGCGAATCGCGTGGGTCGCCAGTCGAGAGAGTTACGAAGTCGAGTTAATATTACAGCGATGCAGTAAAAAATTTACACACACACACACACGAGACTGTGCCAAACTAATATGCGTTGAAAATATTAAGAGATGGGGTAGTGGCTCGATAAAGTATACGAGAAAATTGCATGCGTTTATAGTGTCGAAAAAATGACGTTTTTTTTGGTTAATCTATAAATAAAAAAAATAAATAAAAAAAAAAACTTTTTCGAATTGCCTTTTGATTCATATAATATTCGATAGAATTTTGTACAATTTATAAATAAAACGTTTTCTTGTAATATCATTCGAGTGATTTTCTCACGAATGAAGAGATTATATTTTTCTCGTAAGCACCGATATTAATTGCTCGTATTTTCGTACGTATTATAGAAGAAGAAAAAAAAAGTCTGCTTTGCTGATGATCAAAGATATTTAATTTGATGTTATTTTCAAGAAATTAAACTTGTCTTCGATGATTTTTCGATTCTCGCGATTCCGTCGTATACGCGCTCGAATTATTATTAATTGTTCGGACCGGTTGGAAAGCTTTTATAATAGCTTTAGCGAACCGGTTCGCTCACGTGCACGAGTGTGTCTCCTTTGCGTATCTCAACTACTCATTCTGTGTATTTTCTCTATACTCGATTTAGTCTCGAACGATCTAGGATCTCGTATAACGTGTACACGAACACAGGTAGTACAAGCAGTTTCGGTGTATTCTTACTACACCTGCTTCCCCCAAGGGTTTTATATCGTAGTGGCAGAGAAACAACGTGCGTTCGAGGAACGAGAACGACACGAGATGTGTAATGCAAAAATTCTCTCGAGGGAGAGCTACCTCGCTCTTTACTGCCTCGTATAAGATCGTGATGAAAGAAAAGATTTCAGATGAAAATTCAATGGCGGAAGAACGAGAACGAAATAAAATAAAGATCTCTTTGGACAGGGAACAAAACGAGAGACAAATTGCTTCCTGTTCCTTGAAATATTACGAAGCTTTTTTTGCTTTTTAACTCGTGCAATTAGTACGATCAAATTTTATACACGAAAAAATAAATGTAATAACGTTGAACATTTTGATTGATTCGAATGAAATTTCGATTGAAATTAGCGCCTGTCATTTGTCAACAAATAAATTAAGTCTTTCCTGTGAAGAATTTAATTCCTCAGTGTCCCTTCGAGATACGACAAAAGTCTCAAAAATAACTAGAGCTTCAGTTACCATCGAGGCTCTCCCTGCAATCAAAATCAATTTTCATCGATTGTTCCATCAAAACAAAAAGCTTTCAGCATCAAAATGACTTCTTTGATTTAAAAAAAAAAAAAAGTCTCTGAATCGCCTACATATTTAGGTACGCTGTGATTGAAACATGTAAAACTTAGCAATGAAGAGAAAAAGGACTCGAAGCTCTGACTTTATGAAAGCACCTTACCGTAGTCCTGTCTCTCGTGCTGGTAGATATAAAGTCATAACGTATGAGAGTTCCTCCGAGAGTCAGTGTACTCGGAGGGGGCCTTGGAAGCGCGTGGGTTCCGGAGCAACGAACGTCTAGTACAAGGAAGGTAAGCATCAACGCGCGTTAAGTCCCTATGCATAGAAATCTTTTCTTAAGGTACTCTGCTCAAGGTGAACGTAATCACGTACACGCTTTCCGGGACTAACCTCACGTTCTACATCTATATAAATGCACGCAATGCGTTCTTTAAATGCATGAATATATGCAAAAATAAATATCTGCCTGTGCAAATATTTCATAAGAGTTGAAAACGTGTACTTTTCATTTTATCCAGTTATTTATACAGTCCCAATCCATAAACGAAAATGTTATTTATTATCTGGCAAGCGTATTACGAAAATTTTACCTCCACAATCATAAAAAACTGCGCTGACAAATGAAAAAATTTCAATGAGAATGTCATTGTAGCTCGAATTACTGATAAATTGAATAATTTTAATGAAAATTTTATTGAATTTTGAAAATTTGGGCTCCGGAACAATCAAGAACTACTGACAAATCCAAATTTTGAATAAAAATGATTTTTTTTTTTGCAATTTTGCCAGTATCAAAATTCATGATGAATGATCAGTGACATATTGCTTGAGACTCTGACAAAAGAATCAAATGATTAGAGAGTTTTTAAGAACTTTGCGATCTGCTTGGTCCATTAACTCTGAGCAGGACTCTTGTAAAACTCCGTATTGGTCGAACGTACTTTTGTTGTATGTGAGAGGATGGTGTCTATGGGAGTTTAACATATAGAGACTTTTCGAACTATAGATATGGATGTTATTTTAAAGGAAAGATCGCTCATAGCTGCTGGATGAATCATTGGATCGTGCTCGCCTCCAGATCGGATTACGCGGGCGCTCGCAAATTCTTTTTTCCTTCATTTTTTTTTCTTCTGTCTCTTTGTCCGGCATATTAATGATAACTATTAATCAGGCCAATAACGTAGAAACCTATAGTCGAATCCAGTACGAGGGTGAATTTCGGACGTCACGTATCCCCTGGGGCTGGCAGATACTGCTGTTTTTTTTTTTTTTGTTTTTTTTTTCATCGATTCTTTATCGCTCTTTTGTTCTATTTATAGTTGACGAATATTAAATTTCTCGGCTCAGATTTTATTCTAATTCAGTACGAGCCGCGATCGAGACGAAGAATTGTTTTTTCGAGCGTATATGTAGGAATGAAAATCATGAATATTCATACACCTTTTTTTTGCGTAATCGCGAACACGGCTAATATTTCAAAATGAATATTAATACACCGCTTCATTGTTATTCATTTTCGAAGCACGCTGAATTGTTCCTTGTTTTCATTGTTTTTTGGCTTCAATGTTTCGGTGCTCTCAACTCTATCACGAGATCAACTGATTTCGAATCAAATTGAAACAGTTTGTTTCTTGTTAGTCGACTTTTACCTCGTAAACTTCTTCGATGCATTTCGTTCTACGCAACTGTTCATTTCGAATAATTATGCATTGAATTGTCAAAAAAAAAAAATAAATGAACGAGTGAGTCCCTAAAAATTTCGCTCACTTATTTCCAAATTTCCAGACTCTCAATCAATTTGCTCCATTCGTTAGTTCTTCTCGTGCAATTGATTCACATCGATGATTCCCCCTCAATATTTCAATTCGTTTATTATGCTAAAATACTGCAATAAAAGCGAATAATACATTGTAGGTAACGAATTCATGAATCGATAACGAAGGAATTAACGAAATCGACTGTCATTACGATTCCTATTAGTCATCGACTAATTTGTGTGTATGATGCTGACCAAAATAAGAAACTATTCAGCAATTTCTCAATGAAATAAATGAATCAATTACTCGTTAAAAATGTTCGATGTATAGACTGATTATTAGCTGATAATTCTGCGAGCACCCACGATTCAGACGACGAAGGATCAAAGTTGAATAAACATATTTAATCTCAACCAGAGGAATAATCATTTATAATAATAATTCATAAATCCTGAATATATTACAAAGTATAATGTATAAGCTTTTACGAATGTGGATAATTTTGTTAACTGTAATGAATTGAATGAGGAGAAATATAAGTTATTTCATTGCCATAAACATTGGGATAGGAAAAAAAAAAAACTCGTCTCAATATTTTTGAATAAAAGAGCATTGAATGAGTTAAGAAAAATTTGCAGGTCAAAGAACAGTTGAAAAGAATGTTATTTACGAGTGAATCAACAGATAGGAATATCTTTTACAACGTAAAGAAAGCAATCGTGTTTTTTTTTTCTTCTTCTTTTTTTGCATAGTTCTTTTGAAATTCAAATGAAGCCTACTAAAGGCTCATAGCTGAACAATAAGTCTTTCTTTATTATTAGCAAAGCTGGATTGAAGGAGTCGGATGGATCGAGATGACACCCATAAGCGATACGGACAAAGAAATCCGTATGTGGTAATCGATCAACCTCGCCGAGCGACTGGAGCCCTCCCCCCCCTAGTCTCTTCCCCTGTCTTTGATCCCCCAACCCGCGGCGGCGGCGGCGGCGGTTCGTCTTTTCTTACGCAGAAATTCTCTCATTCACTCGAGTTACCTGTGTCGTCGGTTCCCAGGTGAATGACACGAGATCCGTACGCGTCCTTCCAGAGACAGGGAGATCCGAACAATGAGCTTCTTAATTTCCACAGGCGGCGACGCACACAAATTCACACGTAATTAAAAAAAAAAACCGTCATTAAAAAAACGATGGCGATAGATACGAGCGATAGTCGAAGCTTCGTCACTGGCGGAGCAATTCTCGTAACTAAGAATTTTCTAACAGTATTTTCATTCCGCTGACGTTTTTAACAATCATTTTTCTTAGTTGATTTTTGTTTTTTATCGTTCGATCGATTCGCACTGAAGATACACTCGGAGATCAAAATACATGACGATTCACTCGATTTATCGCACTAACGATTATTCAGTGATTTATTGATCGAATATTCTCGTCGGAGAAGCTTCCGGCGGAACGTTTTACACTCGGCATACTAATAATCTTTGAACGAAACGAAGAATAAATCGAAGAAGGATCGAATAGAAGCAGAAACTGCCTTGTAATTTTTATCACTGTCTCGATTCTACGGCATTCCAAGGCGTTTGTAACACACGGCGCCGGGCCCTTTTTTTCCAGGAGCAAGATAGTCCTTTCTATACGAGTATAGTATATACGTATATGTTGGAAGAGCGAGAGCCGAGGTATAGAGCGTTTTCTATATACGTACATACGCGTGGTCGTTCTGGTAGCTCGTCCGATCGTACTTTACCTTCTGTACGTGGAACTCGCGACAGATATATTTATATATTTGTGTATACATTTATGTTCAAAGCTTCGAAAAATTAATGGAGATAAACGAGCAAGTGGATTTCTTGACCGAGATTTTTTTAAAAAACCTTGTAATTTGACAGAAAATTTGCAAAAATTAAAAAAAAGGGAGACACGAAGAAATAGGAGCGGTGAAAACGGTGAGAAGACACCGTTTGATCCAGGATAAGAAAAAGAGAGAGAGAGAGAGAGAGAGTCTTTCACCTGCTCCTAGAGAAAGCTTCTGACAAAGCATGAAACGACGATCACAAACCGATACGAATCTTCAGCGATTTTTTTCTCATAAATCGCATCAGTTTATTTGTTTGAATCACTCTCTGCGGTACACAAACGATATAGAAACGAAGATTTCTTACGAGAACAACGCACTTCCGGTGGTCCAATTTATGGCAGGTGGTAAAAAAACGAGCTGATTTTCACACGCCTATTATCTCCTTTCGCTCGAACGCGCAAAAGATCGTTACTTTATGCGCAAACGATTTTAACGACACCAGAAACAGTTTGACGTACTCGCATCACCCGACTCCTCTTTTCAACTATATTTTCACCGTTTTTTTTCCTCCCGTGAGGTGAGATACGCGAGATTCGAAAGGATTTATAGATCGAGATTCGTAATATGGATCTGTATTGATCTCTCGTGACTGACGCGCGTCTAAGAATCGTGTGTGTAGCCTCGTCGCTGCGGTGAACACCGACCCGGCTTCCTCGCAGACGCCAGGTGGGAGTAAAACACACATAAATACATATATATATATATATATAAGCATATATGAACGGTGGAACATAAATTTCTTCACGCATACACACGTTTATCAACGTATACGTATATGCATTCGTCTGTGCTCGTGTGCGTAGAGGGAACCGCGAGAGACTCAGAAGTCCACGAACATCGAGGACTCTCCAGAAACACTACTTCACCACCTCCCTCTGCCTCCTCCTCCTCCTCCTCCTCCTCCTTCTCCTTCCCCTCAACCTTCCCTCGCCCCTTCCACATTCAACAATTCTCTCGTGGTCTTTCCTCTCCCTCGGAGCTTGCCCTGTTGCAGTAAACATTAACGGAGCTCACTCAGTTCCCCTTGGGATTTCTCAGCTGCTCTCCGAGACTCCAAAATGCCCCCTTGAAATCGCACTCCCGAGAGTTTATCTCGCTTCCCATTGGCCGATCAACCGATCGGCACTCTCGACCAACACTATCCACAGCACACGCACGCCCCGCAGCTCGTGCATTCAACACGAATCCACTTCAAGAAACTCTCACGCAAACACACACAGACACACCGAGGGCCTTTACTCTTATCGAAATTCACCTGCCTCTCTCGTACCTGTTCCTCTTTCAGCCACATCTCCAGGATTTCTTCCTTACCGATCTTCAAACACCTGCCATGTTCTGAGACTTTTCGTGCAGGCCTGTGACTCGAGTCTCTCTTTTTTTCACTGCTTTTTTTTCGATCTCTACTTTTTCCTGTCGTTTACTCTTCGTTTCTTTTACCAGTATTTTTCTTGCTCTCTCTCTCTCTCTCTCTCTCTCTCTCTCTCTCTCTCTCTCTCTCTCTCTCTCTCTCTTTCGTTTCCTTTGTTTTTGGCTACGCGGACTTCAAAAGATCGCTACTTTTTTTTACTTTCAACATTCGATTCAACAACTCTTTGTGGAACTGCGATCTCTTCTGCATCGGAGCTGAAGGAACGTTGTTTATGGGAACAAAGGGAGCCATGCTTTGTACGCACTTTTCAACTGATCGTGAAATATTGCTCGGTAAACACTCAACGAATACGTGCCACTTTCAATTTTTGTTCAACGTTAACTTTGCATTTTTTACAACGAAACTAACGAGCTATGGACTTTGAAAATGTTTAATTCAACGATTTTTTTAAGAACTAAACGATAAATAAACTTTAATCATCTGAAAATGTTTCACATTGTTGAAATTCAGAAAATTACATTCATTGAATCTCGAATCTGTCCTCGTTTCGAATTTTAATCAATTCGAAAAACAATAAATTCAAATTTTTATTGAACTTTCAATCAAATAACTTTTGTTAATCGTACCAAACCAATTATATTTATTTTCGTTCAAAAAAAATATACTTTCTTAAGTGCTTACCCGATATCGTGACTGCGAATGATCGTTTCTGTAACAAGCAAGTGAAATTACATACTCTCGTAATTGCGGAAGGTGTAAATGTAAAATATAACGTATATTTATAAAAAAAAAAAAATGTCGATTATAGTAATGAACTTAGTTTGTTGCATGCCCGCAGGTCTAATACGATTTTCATAAAAGACGTTTTCGAATCGTTATCATTAGGATGAATTGACGCGCCTGTTTAAAACTGAAATATTACTCGAACGAGAAGTAACGCGATTGATGAAATTCAATTTCTAAACTTTTGAAGAATGACAAAATTTTTATGAAAAAATAATATTCTTGAGTAACATTTTATAAAAGTATTCCAATTCATTCGTTCATCATTTACGTTGAAACACTAATCGTAAAAATTTGATTGAATGAAATCGCTAAACAAAATCTCACCGGAGGAGTCTCGATCTCTCCACGATTGACGTTCTTCATCCGCATGTTCTGAAAACAACAAAAATATACTAGAAGCATCAATATAGTGATATTATAGCAAATTTCTGTTTATCGAGAAGGGTTATCGGTTGGTGAATGGATAATAATAGTTTTGTGAAACAGGAGCGTTTATTGAGAACTGAAAAAAAAAAGTTCTGCACAGTTCCAATTTTTGCGTCTATATTTAAAGAATTTTTTTTCGTTTCTGCCTTCTTCTCCGCATTCTCTCTCATTCACCATCGCATTTTTTATCCCTCATTCAGCGAACATCGATGAGCTCTTTTTTCAAGAACGAATTGGTCAGATGTGGAAATAATACCGTAACAACGACAAAAAAAAAATAAAATTCTGAATTTCAAGCGCCCAAGAGATCGGAAAGGGTTCGGTAATATTGTGTGTCGGAGCACAAGAATACCAGCGGCACGAAGATGCTCCGAGAAGTGTGCACGGTATAGTGGCCAAAAGAAGAATTGGTTCGAAGTCGATGGCACATATACGCGGTGTCTTGATAGTCACCTTCCCAAAAATTCAAGGCTCTTTGGATCACTGAATTCTGAAGAGAAAAGTCCTTGCATCCTTTTATCTCTCGTGTACCGTTGATGAGTTATATTGATTGATAAACGACAGCGAATCCGGTTCATCGAACGGTCGAAGTGGGCGTGACCATCAGCTGAAACTCGCCTAGGGGTAACGCTCCTCTCCTTCAAAATTTGTCTTCGACGAGTAGCTCGAAGTGGCGTTCACCGAGTTATTCGAACGACTCATCATCAATAATGCATAACAGAAGAAAAAAAATTCACAAGAACGTTTCTTCTTTTCAGAACTTTCAATGTTATTTTACATTGTAACGCGGAGTGTGCAACACTTTTGGGACATCCTGTACAGCAGAGAAACCAAGGGGGTGCCGTGATTCACTGCCATTAAAAGGCCGAAGCATTTTCTCACGGGATCTCTTCTCTTTCTATCCCTCTCATCTCTAATTATATGTCTAGCTTTTGCTCCTGAAACCTACGGCTTCATTGCTAAATATTCCACATCCAACATCGTCCAATCTTTATACTCGAGTTTCTCGAAAACGGTGAACGAAAAAAAAGAAAACATCGTAATTTCTACTTTCGGCAGAGGCCACTCAAAAGTACGGATCAAAAATATGGGTTGAAGACACAACCTCGCACCTTTGCACTCTTTGGACCACGGTCGATTAAAAAGTGGAGGAATATACTCGAAAAAAAAGTCGTTACGAGTGCTTCGTTGTCTCGAAAAAATATTTTCCAAAATCGAATTCAGCGTGGTTGAAAAACTGTCGTCGTTGAATTTCGACGATTGTTTTCGTGCCATGAAAATCCTCAGTTTCTATCAGTTCGACGAATAATATTTTAGTGTTTCGCGTGAATCTTTTCGTGGTCTGGAATACGTTGAACTAACGATTTCCTGATGTTCGAATCCATGTAAAAGATACACGATCATTTCCCATCCAACGTAAAAAAAAAAAAAAGAAAATTCCTCTTCGATTGATGAGCAGGGATTAAAGCGATTAAAATTATGTTTACCAGGCGGAAGAAAACACACAACCTCAAAATTGTGAGCTGAAGAAGCGAGGCGCGTGTCCATTAACATGAAAAAGTTATTTCATTCATGGCGAAGCAAAACTTTCAATGTTTTATTTGCTCGGATCGATGTCCGTGGGCGTATCGGATGACCCTTTCGCGCAGAGGAGAATCGAGCGAGTCTCCGATCGATGTAATACGTTATATGCACAATATCCGCAACAGGATATCCTCCATTCCTCCACGATCGATCCTCTCTTTCCTTCTTTTTTTTTGTATGTTTTTTTTTGTTGAAATGCGACCAACAAAGCTATCAACCCCGAAACGCAAACGTTCGATAATTCCAACTGCACGTTTCTCCACCTGTCTCGAGACTTTGCTGATACTGATGCACTATACAACCACAAAGTTCTCAACATTCTCCTGACAACAGAGGACATCGAGCATTCCTTTTGTCAATCTGGGCATGTTTCTTACAAATGCACTTTGTCAAACTATGCCGTTATAATTGTGTTTGATTCGATCGAAATTTGATACGATTCCATTAAAAAACTGAGCGAATCATCGTAAAGAAGCAACATCCTATTCAAATGTTGTATTAATTAAAATAATTGTATTAATTCCCCAAAATTTATACGAGTGTTCATTCAATTATTCAAACATTAATATTCGATGGTGGTTTCACAACGTGAAAAAAATAATCGATGATTTCGAACGGTATGTCTGCAAATATTTCAATGATTTTTAGGATCAGAGATTCCAAAAATGCACTCACAATTAGAAATGATCGAAGGGCAACTGGGTGTCAAATTTTTTAAAATAATTACAAAAGTACATGAATAATTGGCTGCTGTGTTTTTTTTTTTTTTTTTGTTTTACTGCCAATTCTATTTTCGAGGGTAACAATTGAAAGACTTCTTGGAGTATTGCGGTGAGTGGCGAATTCTCAACGTCTGGCTTTAGTGTAGCAGCAATCTCTGCGAAATCCCTACCTCTCCTCCTTCTCGATCGTCTCGATACTGGTGGATATCCAAACACATTCCGTACAACATACACCATAGTGCAATCTCGTGTATCAGCTTGATGCCTAACCCTTCGTGAGTACAACGAAGAGTCAACTCGGGAAACAATGGGCCACTCGACGAGAGTTTCCAGGACCACAGAATAGAGAATTCTCGTGCTGATTAGAGGCAAGAACCGGTATCGATTACCGGGCAATGCAATGCGGGGATTCTACTTGACCGATTTTATTTTTATTTTTATTTTTTCATGAATGTCGTTGATTATCATATATTCATTACAATGGTAAGTATATGCGAAACGAAATTGACATTTTTCTTCCGATGGATCGATGACCCATTTTTTTTCTTTCAATGAAGACCAAGTTTTCGGTTGATTTTCTTATCATTTGAAAAGTATTCTTCGTGGAACAGTCGACTTTTGTTGCCATCGAGACTGAAACACATTTTTTTTCTTTTTTTTTTAATTTATGAACAATTCCATAGCAATTATCAAAAAATAATCGGCGTTTTAGTAAAACGAGTAAATGAGTAAAACGAGTGTGAGAAGAAAAAATCCGAGGAATTTTCGCAGCGATTACCAGAGAAAACAAAATTCTACTGTGATCAAACTGAAACAGGGTGATGCGATTATTTTGAAGAGGAATTTCTATCGTAAACAACGTTTTTCATCGGTAGAAAATTGCCAATATACCTACGATCTCTTAAGATATTTTCAATCCCTTCCTCCCACATCTCTTAACGTTTTATACGAAAGTGTTTTCAGAGTAATCGATCAGAAAACTTCCAGCAGTTTCTTTTCGATCCAATTTTCTGGTGGAACGTCGTCGATGGAATTTCATGCATTTTTTTGCAATTACTGCAACGTTTGAAAAAAAAAGAAAAACAGTACTGCATTTTTATAAAACGCGATTTTTACGTTGGAACATTCATACTCTCGAATTCGTGTACACGTTTTCGGCGTTTTTTTACTTTCAGTCACTGGGGGAAACAGTAACGGTCGATAAATGAGCGATCATTCTTACCAGCAACTTGTTTTTTCTTTTTTTTTTCAATTTCGGTTCATTCGATATCGACGATTTGTAAATTATTTTGATTTTAACCAGGAATTACGTATTTCATGAAGTTGTAATGAAAATTTTGTGCAATCATCGAATTAACTTCGATCGAGCTACAAAAAGTTTTTTATTTTGAGGTAATCGTATAAAAATCCAAAATTTCTGATGAAATTTGATTTTTATATTAAGCAATATTTCGGTAATATAAAATTCGAAGTGAATTAAAAAAAATTGCGAAACGAATAGTGTCAGCTGTCAAAAAATCTTCAACAGGCAATTGCCAGAGGGTAATGGAACTCGGATTATTTCGAAATTCTTTAAAATTCTTACCAAATTCGTTAGAAATGCGAGCCTTCAATTTTTGGAGGCTCATAAGATTCCCATTGGTTGATTCGAGGAGAGCAACGATAAGTATCCGTTTAAAGAAAATTGGTTGAAGTTCTGGAAGGATTTTCGGAAGAGTAAATCGACTCCGGATGGATATAAAATGTGTTCGCGTGCTTGGAGAACAAAGTTGGAATATCGCGTGGCAAAAGAAACTGTTCGTAAATAATAATACGTATAGAGGCGATAATATAACTGAGCTGTATATGGACACGAGCGCAGGTCGAAATAGTCGACCCAAAACCGGAAGGCATTCGGTGATTCGCGTCGGTCCAAACTGGCGTCTCATGACAAACTGGCTTTGAGGCGTTCGGACATCGTGAACGAAACCTCCTCGAGGGCTCTCTTTGCTGTTCATTTCTCTTCTTTCCCTCTATCTTTCTCTTCAACGTTTTTACTCTCTCCCTTTCTCTCTTTTTCCTTTCTCTTTCTCTCTCGGCCTTTGCATTCTCAAGCCCTTGGACCTTACACGATGTGCACCGGAGTTTCTTCTTCCTCTTTCTCTTCCGTCCATTACTCTCTCTCTCTCTCTCTCTCTCTCTCTCTCTCTCTCTCTCTCTCTCTCTCTCTCTCTCTGGTCTTCCACCTCTCTTTCTCTTTCTTTTTCTCTTTTCCAGTCATCCCTCCCTTTCGTCCTTCGAGTGGTTTCGCTTCGACAATTAAAACGAGAAATAAAAAAAGGCCACGTTGTAATCATCCTCAAACCTAGCCATTATTTACAGTACATTATATCCTCGGCTATAAATTCACGTGTACCAACAATTAATATCTTACGACGAGACTATTAATCACATGGATAATTTATACATTTATCATTAATAATATAATCAAATTGTCTCAATAATCAAATCGAGCTTTATTCTCGATGTATTCTGACAAGAAATATTGTTCTTTTAATTGAGAAACAATATTGTATCTTATTCTTACGATCTTATGTACGAAAGAGGATTAAAAAAACTCAATGTTTTTAGGCACATTTATCATGAATTATTTCGATTCGACTGAATCATTCAACTGTATTTATTCGACTCGTGTGTGCGCTCTGATTAATTCCCTTTCCGTAATGATCTTCCGGTTTCATGGATCCTTTTACAAAAATTCATTTTTTTCCATGGATCCTTTTACGAAAATTCATTTATTTACGTTCACGGCTAGACTCGTCGTCTGCAAAGGGCTCGTTTTCGGATCAGGAGACATCCTTTGATGAGGCTGCCTCGTCAAGCATCTTCTTGTGCAACGTGTGATGAAACTTTCGAGAGAAGTTTAAGTGGCGAAGAGGAGAAGAGAGAAGAAGAGCGATGATATTTGAGAGGCAGTCTCTACGAGATAATTTCGAATTTTCGCGAATAGGAGAGCTCGTGTAACGAGTGACCGAGTTGATGAGACTTGAGTTACTGCGAGAAAAGTCCTCGAAGTATAACGAGGATCAAGAGGCCTTGAGAAATTTTTTCCTCGCTTTTTTTTTTTTATATAATTTTGAGAAACAACTTTTCGCGGGACTGTTATAGCAAGAAAAACTATGCGGAGGTCACAGGAATACACAAAGATTTCTTTCACATCGTCCGAATCATGCAATCAAGGAATTTTTTTGGGAAAAAAGTTATTTAATTCGTGATAAAAAGGAACATCGATCTTGGAGCCCCTTAAAAAGATGTATCACAACAAACACTTCCGCATCCTATACTGATGAATGAAAAATGTTATTTCGGTTGTCAAAATGTCCATTCAAAATAAAAGCAATAATAATTGTAAAAGATGCCTAATAACATATCCGTATCAGATCAAAAGAAAAAAAAAAGATTGCCCACGGTTCTCGGGGTAGTAAAAAAGCTCCCTGCATCATAAAATCTTGAATAAATGAATGTAAATTCGACGTTAACCGTTCAGTGGCATTTCTTAGCTGCGAGCTTTCCTCCCATCGTTTTTTTTCGTCTTTCTCTCTTTCTCTTTCTCGCTCCCTGGGCAACCAAACAAGATTTCGAAAATGTTGAGCCCACAAGAATACGATTTAAAACGAATTTTCATTAAGCCCCTACCGGGCGACAGGGCTGGATATAACGAGGGAAATCGTGCGAAAGGGTGAGCTACAAGAGCCGAAGAAATTTTGTAAACGCCTAAACGTTCGAATCTTGTTACCGGAGGATAAATTGTCCGAGAAGTAAAATTACGAGAACGAACAAGAACTCGCCATGACTCTCGTCACCCCAGCTGAATCCAGAATTCATTTACATTCGTTGAATTTATAATATTTCCCTTCGATTGCACTGGGGGCACACAGCATTTTTTTCAATTAGTTCACCCACGTATACAAAGTCACCTAAAAGCCACACTCCCTACGGATGGGATAAAAGATCATTCCATTCCGGAGACTAAATCCCTGACCATTTATTTTCGACGATGAGATATTCATAGATTAGTGACAATCGATCTCGAGTTTCATCAAAGTAAAGAAATCGTTCAATCAATTAATATACCTCATCAACGAAAGATCCCGAAAGACTGGTGCACAAGGACTGCTTACTCCATCAGTAAATTGATCCCTCATTCCCTTTAGTCAGGAGTAATTTTGAGATCAGCATTTTCGTGATTTCGTAAAAACATGAATAAAAAAAAGAGAGTAAAATGAATTTTTAAAAATAGCAAACAGGAGATAAATTTTCGTTTTTTCGATGGTACAAAAGGAGAGCAGCTGGAACGAAAAAATGTTCCGGTAAGTTGGGCACATGCACTTGTTTCATTTCCAAATATAAAAGACAGAGAAGATAAAATGTCGAGCGACGTAATCTGAGATTCATTGCGGAATAATTTTCCTTATTCCATTTCTATCTTTATATATTCACTTCATTTTCTCTTGGTTGAGCTTGGTTCTCTTGTCATGGTGAATCAGCATTCGAAGGAGGATGGCCTTAATTCGAGTTTTCCCTTCGAAGAATGAATTGCGGTCTAACTTTTCGCATCTACTTCCGAAATGCCGAGAAGGGAATTCGAGCACTTTATACTTGACTTACCTTTCACTCTAGTTGGAATGACTCTTTTTACAATTCTCGAAAATCGCAAGCTACTCCATTAAAAGTACTCCTTTTACCTGTCTATGTTTACGCGTTCAAACTGAATTCATCCGAAAATCAAAACTATCAAGTATCAACGTTGCTACAGAAAAGAACAAAAAGCCATTTCAATTTTAATCCAAAGTTCATAAGTACCTCGTCAATGTTTGCTCAATCATTCCCTTCTCCTCTTGACGTATACTCCCACGTAAATGTCGTCAAGAATAATACAATTATAATCTGTCCAATAAAATTCACGATGCAAAACACTTTCAAATTTATAAGAGTTTTTATAATTGGATTGCACCTTTCACGATATTCTGTTTAACACATGAAGCAACAATTTTCGTCATGTGGAAGTGGTAAAAGTCGAGAGGGCTGCAACTATTTTGATCATCGACCCCATCTCTCTCTCTCTCTCTCTCTCGCTCTTCAACTCAGACGTGCTCTACTGCGAGGGAGAAATTTCATCATTAATTGGACTTTCCGGATGGGCTATTCCAACTTTTCATAGGCGACGAGGGATGTCATATATACGCACTGGAAATATTCTCTCATCGCTTCAGTTGTGAAAAGTTGAAGCAACCCTGTACGTGTCTATATAGTATCTCTCAATAAAGAAAAAGTATACCGGGTATCCGAAAAATCATCCTAGAATTTTAAGAAGGAGTTAAATTTTGTAATTCTCTCAAAAAAAAACATCTCCAGCCATTTTTCATTTCGATGAATCGTGAATGAGTCATTGAACGATAATAATTGACCACTTGGAGGCAGGAATCATGGCAAGTGGAAAGGAAAACAATGGGACCTCTTTGGAGCTTCCTTCACTCGATGACGTATGGAAGCATCCGATTAGCCGTTAATAGTTCATTGAAATCCGATCACCAGTAACGTCTTGAAAAAAAAAAAAAAAAAACATATCCAGAGATGTTTTTCGACAGGATTCTACGTCTTATCCAGAGTGGAAATATTGAATACAAGTTTTGGGACACTCTCTAGATTCACACTTATATATATCGTCTCGATTTCGTGCAGCTAACTCTCTAATTCTCTTTGCTAAGATCTAACGAGAGTACTTCTGTTACCGAGAGGGTAACTTTTGCTCGTGTGTGCCAGCAAACAGTGCTGGTATTCGCCTAATGTGCAAACCATTTATTCTTCTTGGTGATAATTTTCTATAGGGTGATACAAATGAACTTTTACGTGCTCTTCGAAAATGGAAAATACGAATTGGCTTGGACGGGCGTACTTTCATCTCAATGACATTGCTTTCGTTTATTATTATCGACAAAATACAGCGAAATACTTCTTACTAGAGAGTAAATCAGTTTTCGTACTCGGGGTATTTGGTGGGTGCATTTGTTAGAATACATTTTCGAGCAGTTTGAAGTAAAAAAAATTGTGATTTTCAAGCATTTTTCTTTGATTAAAATTTAGAAATAGTAAATTGGAATATTTTCGTATCAAATTATCATTCCAGCTATATATAGAGTTAGGGGGATCAGAAATAGTTTAGGAATAAGAATATACCGAATGAGAAACGTGAAGATTTTTTTGACTGAGAATTCTTGATGCGAAGTTTCTATTGGAGAATTCTGGATGATAAGTCTGTATGTTTCTTGTGGATGAGAATATCCTGACATTGATATTACACGGTTGTCACATTTTGCACGTAAATAGCTGAATATGAATGAACCCTCGATCTTCATTTTGAAGTCAATGTCTTGGACTTCTACCCTAAAAGATCACGGAGTACGTTTCGGCTGGAAATACAGATTTACCCTCTTTCGGTTGAATCGATGAGTAACCGTTGAACTCAATCGAAAAATTGGGATTCGAATAAATCTTGGACGATATCTTTTACAATGATCCAATCATACTGACCATGAAAAATGTTGTATATACATTTTTATGAGCGTTTCTAAGGGCCTTTTCTACCCTAGTTTTTCGGATCGCTATCAAATATCGAAATTCCAATTTCTTACGATGTATCTCACGAGAATTTTTGCAGGCTACTTTGCGTCACATCTGCTCATATCCAAACACCGTTCGTCTACCAATTTATGAATAAGGAAATACAGAAAAAAAGAAAAACTGCAATTTGTTACTTCTCAATATTTGCGTCTGGGATTCCTACGTCTTTAAATCACAAAGAACATTTTCAATGAACCAAAAATTATGTCGAGTTGAGAATCAAAGTGTTTGATCCTCCAAAAAAAAAATGGGAAAACGCTTTTTCTTTCAAACGTCTCATTCGTCTTTCATTTCTCATGTCTCTGTTTCCAATAAACAGGGAAGAAAAAAACTGTGAATACAAATTGATGTAACGATTGCCTTATAATGATGATGTTACAAAAATTCTATGGTTCCAACGACTACCACTCAAACGTTCACCTCTCCTGAATCACCCTCTATCTATTAAATATTTTATACGTTAGATACTTCGAACGCTCACACTCTGTTGCGTGCCATGTGTATTTTATTCTCCAACTCTGCAACAAGAATATAAGAGTTGTTCCAAATTTTTTGCCTCCCACTGGACTTCGTACGAAGCACACATGACGTTTATCTGACTATCGTAGCATGGCTATTTTCGAAAAAAAAAAACGTACTTGCAACATGTTCACGTTTTACTCATTAATTTCCGTAAAACAATCAATGGAAATCATTTATTTTATTCAATAAAAGTTGTTAATTTTGATGAAAAAAAAAACGTTGGTTTTCAAGTTATTGTGATTAGATTTTAAACAGTTTCTGCAACATTTCAGATTGCTTCGAAAATAAATAAAAAATTCATCGATCCAATTGCTACTGAGAAAAATCATTTTTTCATTCGATTTAAATGTTTCTTTTCAAATGCTCATTAAATTGAAACAAAATATGCTTCGTAATGAAATTTTCTATTCGAAACAAAAATTTGATATTTCAGTATTTAGTAAAAAATACACTTTTGTTCCATCAACGAAATCAATGAGCATCTGTACACGTCAGTAAAGAAGTTCTGAAAAATTTCAGAGTATAAATTATTTCAGAAGATTTTTGTAATTCGGAGGAAAAAAAAATCGAGCACGCATAGAAAATTCCTGTTTTGACATGGGAAAAAAATGGTTGGAAAGATAAAAAAAAATAGAGCGCGAAAAAAGAAAGAAATTTGGAGATAATGCATTTTATCGGATCGCGGTTTTCAACACGCGAAAATGGAAATGTTGATGCGCGCGGTTCCTGCTCTCCTACCGACGAAAATGACTGATGCTAAAACACGTTATCGGGAATTTCTCGGGGATCCGGACTCCTGGGTGAAATCCAAATCGATAACGCGTTTTATCCACAAATTTCGATCTCTCTGGGGCACGTCAATCATCAAAACATGATTGCACACTACGATTCAAATTTTCTCGTTTTCACTCGATGCTCTCGTTCGGCTTTCACTGAATGACAAGCTTCAAACACAATTCAAACGCATACACACGCACACCCGCACGCTTTATCGTACGAACCTATCTTCGGGCGCAGTTTCCAATTTTGTTTGTTGAATGCGACCCTTCATCGATGTCCTACAGATTTCGTTAATGAGAAACACCAAATTTTACAGTTCAAAAAACAAAACAAAAACAGTTAAGAAATTCTCCATAGTTTCAAAACGAGGGAAAAATTAATTGAAATTTGTTCAACATTCATTTTTCTATCCGATTTTAATCCCTACTTTATATTACTCTTCGTATATCCAAATGAAAAGAGTTCTGTAAAATGTAAATCTACGAACCAATCCACCTGTCGAATTTATTGAATAAATGATTCAATAGTAAAACACCAAAATATTCAAATCTCAAGTATTTTTATTTGTACGAAAAGCCATTCGCCCATATGTCGTGGAATGACGATCGAGTTAAAAAGATAATCATGAAAAAACTCTCTCAGGATTTCGTTTTTTTTTTATCTGAAAATATTTATCAATGAATAATTGAACGATAATTATGACAGCTGATACGAAATTCAGGTGATGTCGGGAGACGTCTCCTAAATTCTTGTGCACAGTCTAAAAAACGACTCTTCAATTTTTTTTTCATTTTGCAAATACGCGATTTCGAGTCGGGAGTTTTTTTCGTTTTTTTTTAAACAATTTTTATTTTTTTTGTTTTTTTTTTTTTTTTATTCAGCAAAATTAATTTCCTTCATTATTCAAACAATCATTAGTTTTGTATTCTTAAAGAGCGAAGATGGTTATGGCGGCATGACCCATTGTTTTGTCGATATGGTTAAACAGTTTTTTTTTATTATGCAAATTATTTTATGAACATATATTCAGTCGTGTTGAATCGTTGGTGAGAACCATTCCCACCGATAACAGGACACATATATACCCAATATGGCCAAGTAATTTTTCGTCGTTTCAACAAACATTTTGGATTTTTTTAAAAAATCGTGAAAATCAGCTGATCGCGGTCAAGAGGATAACTTTCGGCATTTGGCCGTGTGGGCAGTCGAGAGTTATAAAAATATCGAATCCTCAAGTGCTCAATTCATTTTGATAATTAATGAAGACATGCGGATAAACTGTCCTATATTCGTTGCCTCTGTCGTGAACAGGAGCAACAAATATAGAGCAACCGTCACTCAAGTATTAATTAATCGATAGATAAACTTCTCGTACAGATATCATCATCACTCACGTAAACGTGCGTAACTTACGTAACGTCAGATTGAGTAACGATATTTCTGGTGAGCTAATAATTTGAAGAAAAAACAGTTTCCTGTGTCCAGACTCTAACCATCGGCAACAGAGTCAAAATTAAATATTAATATAAACTCACAGAAATACCACAATTTCAAATGAAAAGAGGCGAAGGAATTTCAACGTTCATCAACAAAAATGCACCCGAAATAACCTCTGCTCATACAAAAGTACTGAAAATTAAGTTCTCAACGTTTACTGCTCCCTCCTCGAAGATCGCGCCAAACTTTGTTTTTTTTCTACATCGATTAGAAACTTAACCAAATATTCATTCGACGCTTCATCGAATCCTCATCCAAAATTTCACGATTTTTGACGAATTTTCAAATTCATTCATCGAGTTGCGTCAATTTTTCCAAAAGTTGTCGCTATTTTCCATTCGGTTATCGAGTTTCGAAGGTTCTTTCCAGAAAAAAATCTGCCGCAATATCAAAAACAAAATCAAAAGAACCTTTTGGCTTTTGACAAATTAAAAAAAAAAAAAATCATTTCTCTATCGATCATCGAGTCAATGTCAAAAAAGTCCCAAAAAACATGCTCATAGGACTTGGGTAGCGAGTATCAAATCGACTGAATATAAAATCGTCTGATAATTTGTTTGTACACAGTTTGTATACATGTATCGGTGATTACACAGAGTGGTAGGACGTTTTCACGGGTGTATAACGCTCGATTGCAAGGAAGGGGGTTGATGTAGCGAACCGCGAGGTGATTGTGGTCATGGAAACTTAATTGGACTGACCATAGAGTCGTCTCGCTGTATTGTTCGGTTTTGCGGGGCAGGAGGGAACCCAGTAGTTAGGCGCACGTCAATTTACGATCCGACTCTGTATCCGATTGGTTGTTTCTCAAGTATACATATATATATACACGCACATGTATATCTATATAAATTTATATTTGTACAAGGTTACGCGGAGTCATAAAATAGGGGCGGTCTAACCAGGATGTTGAAATTGTGATAGCTGCCAATATAATTGACACTTTCTCGTGCTTCATTAGCGAACAAAATGTCCTGGTGAGACGAACCAAGGGATAGAAATAACGGAAAGGGGTGAGAAATCGAGGGCAACGGAGGCTACGAACGACAGACTGTTTTTTTTTTTTTTTTCTTGGAGTCTCTGATCTGGGTAATCAAGGGGGAAAGAGGGCAAAAAAAAACCATGAAAATCGATGCCTCAGTGGTCTATTTATCTCGTATATAAACGTCTCGGAGAAAAGAAAAGCTTCGTTTTTTTTTATACATCGCTCTCCAAAACTTATATTTAAAGTTAAATTATAACAAGTATATTTTTATAGCGATCGAACTCTCGTGAGAAAACAGGTCATCGTTTCGGCTTTTTGATCTCTTATCGTGCGATCTTTGAAAAATTTGATCAAAATTTGAAAATAATTCAGAGCGTTTAGATACGTATTGAAAACGATGAACCTGTCGTTGTTCCTTGCATATTTCTGTATTGATCTTCATTATTTTGACGATAAAAGAAATAAAACCTTGCCCCAATACGTTTTTACGAATTCAACAGATTCTGAGCTTTTGATCGTATAAACAGGATGAGCTCCAACTCATAAGTTAAAGGGGAAAAGAGTTTTATAGTGAAAAAAATAAAAAGTAAAAGTTGGGTGCTTTACGAATCATGAGACACGAGGATCCTCTCTCGTTTTCTTGTCTTTTTTCTTTTTGTTTCTTTCGCCAACCAGATCACGTTCTCTTTGAAAGTTTTAGACCCGAAAGTAACAACTTGTGAATTAGATCTCTCTCGCGAACATTCGTTCATATGCCTATACATATATACAGGCGTATGTAAACTTTTATAAAATGAAAAGGTCGAGAAATTGACGACGAAGCAATCGAGTTACCTTTTTTTTTTTCATTTCGTCGAGCTCTTCCAATTGTTCGGTACAATATATTTTATCAAAGCTTCGATCGACGAAACTGAAACAACATTTTATATCTATTCTTTTCGCGTTCTCAAACTATGCGAGCTAATTACATTCTCCTCAATCAATCTCCCTCTTTTTCTTCTTCGATCGCCACATACGCACGTACTACTCTATAACCACCATCGTCTTTTAAAACAGTAAGCTGTTTACGTAGCTAATCAAATGAAATCGGTGCATCGAAAACGATTTTGTGTATAGGCGAAGAGAAAATTTCATTACGGATCACCGAGTGCCACATCAGCGAGGCAGCATGCGAAATATGTCTTCGAAATATGTTACAACGCAAGTAATTTTAGAACTTTTGGCACAACGATTTCAGAACTCGATCATTTTTTCAACAACATGACGAAAATTTAAATTTTTACAATTTCTCGATCCGTTTCCGACTCATTTCCGAGCTAAATCCATTGTTCGTAATATTAATGGAGTCGCGATGGCAACATTGCGGTTCTTAAAGAATAATATTCTCTCTAATGGTTTGTTGCGAGAAGCGATAAAAAAAAAAATGATTTGTAGCCGAAAGGAATTAAGGGAATAAAAAGATTCTGCTAAAATATCGAAAATTTATATTCAAATGGAAATATTTTAGGATTATTTTTCTGCAAGATATGCAAGAAGCCTGCGGATGGCTAATATGCATCATTCTCGGGATGAAATTGGCGATAAACGATAGCCGAGATTAGCCAAGTTAATTGACCCACTTCGTGTCTCTCGTCTGCTGGTCTTCAAGGCTTCGATACATGTATATGTTTAGATTGCACAGACTCCCTTTGAAATTACCAATATCTACTCTCGTCCAACCCCATCGATATACCCCTTCGACTTTAAAGGAATCCCCTCTTTCGAAATTCTCCGCAAAACGGAAAGGACCTAAATTTACGAGCGTATACTCTCCTCTCTGTAGTCCCATTATAACCACTTTTTTTTCCTATCCCTTCTCCACCATTTATATCGAACTCTTACTTCACTCGATGTGATCTAAGAGCCGGACTGTATGTGTTCATACAGGATGTCCTGAGAGCGAAGCTTCGGGTTTCCAGGGCTAGTCGCAATCGCTCAATTTTCAACAGATTTTCACAAAAATTTGTACAAAACTGTTTTCTCTGATGCTTCATCGAAAAATGGATCAGTGTTGAAGTATAAAATTCAAAATGTTGTCAAAATGACATGATCACGTAACTTTGCTGAAAATATTTCTCGTATTCCAAGTGAAAACTACACTCAGAAATGGGATCAGCTGCTTTGAAAACCTCTCGAGAATCAAATTGTGGTGTATTTTGATAAACAATTTGGTTGTACCGGTTAATAAATTGGTAGCAAACGATCCAGAACGGAGTCGTGGTCCAGGAAAGATAAGTTTTCGATTATCGACACTTTGTTCAGCCTTCGGGCGTTCACTGAGCTCCTAAGATGCGATGAAATCTCGGGAATTTAGGCAAATTCGTTCGGGGATAATTCAAACACGTATTTTCAATTGGAAGAAACTTTGCTGAATACTTTCGTCGCATTAAAAGCTGATTAACTGATGTGTTAAAGATTGAATGATGCTTCGAATGGGTACTTTAATGTCTGATCGACGATAAGTCGTTGAAGTTTTTTTCTTTTTCTTTAGGGATTTGCAATTTATTCGTATATTTCGAACCGGAGACGTGACTCTCGAGACACCGTGTGTAGAAATATTCATGTTACGGTATCTTTAACCCTCGAGAATCTTTCGCCGTTCACCCTCTACTTTATCTCTCGAAGCTGCTATCGCTCACAGCCCTTGACTCCATTTTCACCCTTCTTGTCATCATCCCAGCACGCAGTCGACTGCATTCTGCCGGTGTTCATATCCTTTTAAATGGATTGTAGTTTAAGGTTTTCCCACTATTCGCTAGAAGAATGACAAACGCTTTGCCGCTCAAAAGTTCTTCGTATTTGAATTTTACAGTTTTTAAAATATGCGATGAAAGTCTCGTGATAAAAGTATTAAGTCCCAAGAGAATCAATCCAGTCGCCAGTCCCCTGCATCCAGGCGACTGGTTCATTGTCATTCGAAAAATATTGTTCCTTAAAAAATTATCCTCCGTGTATGAAAACCTCATCCGATCAATTGTTAGAAAACAAACCAAAAAAAAAAACATCTGCCCTGTTTACTGAAGTTATTGAGTAAATGAATCAAATTGACACCGATTCATTGGTTGGAACAGAGATAACGAGAAGATTAATTAACGAGAATTCTTTTTTGTTTCCCCACAAAAATGCCAATTAGCAATAATCCGTTTCGCTCCATTTCGAAAATACAATGTGCAACATATTTAAATAAGCCACAATCACGTTTCGAGGGAAGAATGCGAAGAAGGGGAGGAAGAGGAGAGGCCAAAAAGGACCGAGAGAAGGAAGTGGAAGGGAGGAGAAGAGAAAAAAAAAAATTAATTTCTCGTCATGTACGTTGCGAGGAAGCGGGAGATCGCTCGGGGATAGAAGAGGCGAAAAAGAGAGGGTGAACATAGGGGGGTTGAGGGTGGCCAAAGACTTCTCTATCGTGGGGGCTGGCTGCGGAGTATCTGTGCCGGTTTTCATCATGGTGGAGGCGTCCAGGGGTGGCGCGCGCTTCGTTTTAACCCACGTATCTATACATATAGACATAAATGAACATTCACATACGTACACACACAGACACCCACACAATAAACGGTGAGATGAGCGTTGAATTTGTGGCGCAAGCGCGAACCAGGCTCTTGTTATGAGCGCCCTCAGTCTCGGCTCGCCTGGGCTGTAGGCAACATCTCTCTCTCTCGCGCGCGACAACCCTTCGTGCGTGAATTTTTTCCCTCCCAGTGTGACTGTTTGTGCGTGTGTGCGCGCGCGTTTTAGTGTGTCGACAACTGCGAGCTTCGCTGTCCCGGGCTTTTATTTATTTTTTTTTTTTGTTTATTTTTTCAGTTCTTCATAAAACAATTAAATAAATAATGTCGTGAAGAAGAATTAAGAATAACAGGAAGGCTTTATTTGCTGAGGACTTTGGACGCGCAAACACGAGGTACGAGAACTTGTGGAATTTCACGATAATTCAAGTCGAATCGGAGAGTTTGAATAATCACGTTACTCGCGAGCTTCACTCACGTCTAATGGCGTTGTAAAATTATGATTTTCTTTTCTTTTATTTTTTTTCTATCAAAACTAATTTTTAAAAAGGTTTTTTAACGGTCGATCGAGAGGGAAAAAAAACTGTGTCGTTGGTGGTCTTGGTATTGTAGTATGTTTGTTTCATAGTGGCCTCGGGAATGTTAAAGGGTTGAGGCGGGCTGCAGTGACTGGTGGCTGCTGAATACGACGTGGTTGGAATTAATGAGGAGAAATAGAGATTTAAGAACGCTCAGATGTACGTGGAAATCCGGGAGTAAAACGCGCAAACACCGTACCCATGAAATTTCAGTGGATTATGTGAATCATGTTTGTTTTTTTTTTGTTTTTTTTTTCATGTTACACGCTTGTAGAAACGACTGCATGCTGAAGATTATCTCTATAAACCATGTATACGACTGTCACACATTCGAGGGAGGAATTTTAACGAGAACGACGACTTACAGGGATTGAGAAGAAAAAGATTTCCTTTTTTCCAGCTTTCTCTACTCGACTGAATTTTTTTTTGTCATCTTTTTTTTGAAAAATAAACGGTCAGGTACGCGCTTAGCAGATTCTTGATTTTTTTTTTTTTTTTTTTAAGAAAAACTGATGAAGTAAAAAAATTTCATTTTCAACTGAATCATTTGGAAAAATCAGATTTTTTTTGTTTTTCTATTGACTCAGCGATGATTTTAATTATGAAATTATTCCATCGAATGTAAACTGTTGAAAAAAAACAAAAACAGACAGACAAGAATCAGAAACATTTTTTCATTGTTAAAAATGTTCTCGATAAATCACGATGAACCGTGTCAAAGGCTTGTTGCAGTGAGGAATTTTTAAACAAGGCTAGGAAATATCGAGGAATCGAGAATGCAGAGAGGTGCAAATACTTTTTGAAATTTTTTCATATCGCAGTCATTTAATTGGCCCTATAAAATGTATAAATTTTTTACAACGTTGTCGAGAATTCGGGTACTTTTATTTTCATGAATTTCAATTGATGTCCAGGTATTTTCATATCGGATTAAATGATCATAGGGAAAAAGGAAATAATCGAATGAGAATTTTCGGGGCATGAAATGAATCAAATTTCTCTTGAAATTCCGAGGATTTGCATGAATTTTCATTTTTCGACAAAATCATCGTTTCTACCATTTTTCCAATGAATTAATCAATAGCTTTTGATCGTTTTTTATTTAATCAAGTTTAGAGTATGCACGCGTATCAACTTTTCACTTACTAAGCATTATTAATAATGCAATGCTTTCGATAAATTGAATTACGATGGATCGTAACGAAAAATGAGCACACGAGCCAGACATTTTATTTTGTACCCGTTTCTTTCATGCACAAATGTATTCGATGAAATCAATAATGAAACGAAAGATCGTTAAAGAAAAATTTTCATATTTTTACTCATGAAAATGCACACCGAAATTTCTCAATCAACGATTTCGATGAATCGATTTTTCCAACACAAAAACAATTTTACTCGACGCTTGCTTCGAGCACCCTGGAAAAATAATCTGACGCGTGCTTTATAATTGGTGTGCTAGAAAATACGTGACGTGGTGATGCGTGATCAGGATAAAAAATGAGCGACAGAATTTCGATGAATTATTAAGATTAGACATAAGTGTCTCCCTCGAAAAGTCCATCAACCCCTCTCTCTCTCTCTCTCTCTCTCTCTCTCTTTTTCATTCTTCTCCAACCCCACTTGATTTCCTTTCTTTCATCATGAGGGGAAAAAAAATATAGCGCGAGTGGTGTGAAACGACGAAAAAATGCGTGCGCGAGCCTAACAAATTGAGCGAACTGAAAAAGCCTGGTTTCTTGAGTTATCCGCAGTAAAAGTCAATGAAATTCTTTCTCGGCAGGTAAACATTTTCAAAATCATATTTTATAAGAAAGTAAATGGAAAAGACTCGTGCAAGAGAAAAATCATTTGGTACGAAGCACGAGTCGCGATTTACGGGGTTACTTAAACGCGTAAACACACCCTCCTACTCACGAAATGATCATAAAATAGTCATACGCCCGATGCAATAAGAATAAGTTAGTGTACGAAGCAGTCGAGGAATGCAATTCTCAAATCCTCTTTTACAGCGTTTTCGCTCGTGTTTATACACATATTTTACAACTTTCATCTTTTTTTACTCGTTTCAAGCTCTGAAAGTTTCTTCTTGAAGAAAAAAAAATAATTTTTCCGTTCCACGATCAAAAACGACTGAATATTTATTCGAATTTACGATAATTATGGACTCGATTAACTTTTTGTTTTAAAAAACGATTTTACTGAGCTTTCTCCGCTTGAATATTGCACTGAAACGCATCCTAAACTTGGACAAAATTATCCCCACTGATTACCACTGAAATATACTTTTCTAGTCGGGAACGTGATTTTTTTTTTTTTCTCGGAACAAAATTCCATCATAATCATAATTCGAGAGAAATGAGAGAGAGAGACTCATAAATGAGTAGTAAATCTAGAAAATCAACCGTTCTTTTTTCATATAAAAATGAAAAAAATTTGTTATTAAATCGAGAATGTGAAAACGAGATGAAAATAACTGAGAATTCATGAAATGAATTAAAAACAGAAATAATTATTATTCGAGAATTATTTGACCTAAAAAATAGAAATAATAAGATAAAATGCGGATGAAAAAGCCACTGAGGCTCGTACTCCTGAGCCAAGAAAAATTCGCCTCTGAAGTATTCGCCTTTGAACTTCATTTGAAATTTCGCGATCGCGCCGCGCGTTCGTTCGATAAAATTTTTCACCAAAAGTGGAGAACCAACCAATTCGGATATTGAGAAATCAATAAAAATCTTTTCCGCGACTTATTTCAATGTGAGCGACGAGCCCAAACCGTTCCCGCAAAGTGTAAACACAATCGCAGAAGTGTGAAAGTAGAGAATATACCAAAAACAAATAAATAAATGAAAACATTTGAAATTCTCGGTGATTTATATTCTTTAAAAAAGCTCTGGCCTCTAAAGCCCTTTTACTATATCCATGCTCTGTGAGCGCTCGAGGCGTTGAGTGCGCGGGGTTGCGGTGTAGACGGGAAAGGAGGGCGAAAGGTTGCTGCCACTTCTGTGCACCCTCGAGGAATGGCAAGTTTCCTAGAGCTCGTCCTCGTATCCACCACCGAGTATCTCTCGGTTCCCTCATCATGTCGCAAGTGCACGAGTTCGCCATCAAAAACTCACCCTCTAACCTATATAAATGCACGCTACAAATGGATGCAAGTATTCGGGTTGGGAGCTAGCTACGTGTAAGTTGGCCATTTAAGAGCTCCGATGAGATCCAAATTTTCGTGCAAACAAAATTTTGAAGCACATTTTCCAATTAAATCCTGCTGTTTCAGTTGTCATTATCAGGCTTTTCGACCATTTTCCAATGTCACATTTTTCGTAGCCTGTTGAATCCATCCGTAAATGACTCTCAATGTCTGCGTCGACGATGCTGCACGAGATTTTGTTTCGAGTTCGATCGATGCATAAAATAATGCTTGGACCACGTTCAATCGCTCTGAGCTCTTCAGAAGATAATGAAAATACAATTAGACTTTTTGTAGCATGATCAAAACTGATGGCAAGTGAAGCCACAAGTAATTGCTCGTACATAATGCTCCTCGAGCTTGATATCCACGTACACTGCACACACACACATGCTCAGAAACAGCTTTTCCGCCATAACTCTCTCATATGACTACCCTGCCTTCATCCTCAAAGAAGATGCATCACTGTAACTGCCCACGCGAGCTGCTTCTGGTATGCAGCTTTCGTACACATACACGCGTATATTTATACAGTGTATCCCAAAAGTCTCGTTTGACGTTTAGTAGGTAGAGAGATCGCGAAGATTCCTGAGAGGAAAGAAATCATCATCATCATCAGTTATTTTTGTCTCCAGTGGATCATTGACCAGCTCTTGATCAATTGGAGGTGCACGAATTCCGACAGAAAGTACAGGGAAAAAGGGATTTTTCGGATTCTCCAGCCTCAGGCTTGTCAGTTGTCATTATCATCCGTCAATCAATATCTCATCAACGCGGTGCTTTGAAAAAAATAATCCACAAAACGTTTTATCTTCAGGATTATTCGCGCTGATCTAACTGTTTCTTAGTAGTGTAAACACGATTTCTCAGACACCCTGTTAATGGGCTTTATGTCGATGTGCACACGTATACTAATATACCCCTGGGAAAACCATCAATAATCGTACTTCGTATACAGCGATACTTGGCTCAGTGTGAGAGACGAGCTCTGACGGCTTGTACTACATCAATAACACACCTGGCCAACTATATGGTCGATGGAGTAGAGATATATAGCTTTTGAAGAGAGATATCACGTTGATATTCAGTGCAATTTACTTTTTCTATGTACCAGGCTGTCCATGGGAAGTGGAACATTTTTAGTCAGCTTGAAAAATTATGAAATTTCATGGGGATTCGTTGTACACGTATGAATAACAATGAGGAGAATTCACGAAAAAATGAAGTTTTATCTACTTTCATAATTTTGCTCACTTAACAATATATTTGGAAAGAAAGAGTCTTGAAATTCGGTTTCGAAACGACATCTTCCATGCACTAATTCCGAAACTTAACGGATGAACAAAAATTCAGGTTTTCGCGATGAAAACAAATGTCGATGAAAACGAATTTCGTTTCTGTCGACGAAAATATTCAGTTTTATACGAGAAACAAAATATTTCTGACAATGAGACAAAATAATTTGTAAATGCTCGAACGAGTTGTTGGTGGAATCAACGAAGCTTTGGTGAAGCTAAACAAATTCATGTTAATGCAACATAATATCATTGAAATAAATTAATTTGTTTGCTCGTTTGGTCGATTGGATCATTGATATTCCAGCAAATGTTTGTTGAAACAACTCAAAAGTCTGCGTAAGCGAATTAATGAAACCGCGGTTGTTCGAACAGAATCTGGCTTCGGTGATTTGGTTGATCCGTCAATAAGAAATATGTTCATGAATCGGTTGAATGAATTAAATCATTTGCCATTCGACGAGAATATTGTTGGATCTACCAAATGTTCATCCAACAAAATAGATTTAGTTCAATTAACAAATTTTTTATCTCAGTAATTAAATAAAACAAAAACAAAAACAACTTTTAGCCCCATCTACTTGGTGCCCCGAATCACAAATTATCCAGATTCTGTGCCACGATATCCACAGCCCACAAAGCAAACTTTCTTGTCAGCGCTTCGACATCGAAAAAGAAAGAAATGAGCCAAGAGAAAACCAACTACGACCGACGGTTGCACGATAAAACCAGAATGACCATTTTCTTTTTCTTGACGAAAGTATGAAGAAATAAAAAGTCTTTTGGCAAAGGGTGTGATTTTTCTATGAAGGAACCGTACAGCTTAGAAATTACCCTCGTGATGCAGGAAAACACTTATCTTCTGTTATACTTCTATTTGTTTTTTTTTTCTTCGTGTTATGATGGCTTGCTGTTTCTTATTTCATTAGGAAACTGACAGTGCCGAAATGAGGGGGCGTCATAGTTCTCAGTTTATTCACGTCAGGACAGTGCCTGGGGATATTAGACGAGGGAGAAAATCGCTTTTTGTTCTCCCTCCCCCCCCCCCCCCCATGGTTTTACCACGGTAATGACCCAAAGGAATTCACAAAAAGTCATTTTAACTCAGCGAACGAGACACTAAATTCCATGTGCTTTTTCTACCTATATACAAACAAATAAACAAGATTTCTTTATAAATTACTGCGTTTCTATACGTCTTCGATGATACCTATTGTCAACAACAAATTTGTTCGTCATTCAATTCTGTTTGCTTATCCGCCTTGATCAATCACTGGCAAATTAATATAATTCTCTTCTGTGCTATTCCTCAGAGACTCTTTCTCATTCATAGCAACAAAAAAAGCCACTAAATTCGTCAAGAATACAAAAATATTATTGTGGAAAATTGCATTTATAAGCCGATGAGACTTGGATGATGTATTTGAGCCAGTTTCATTTTTTTTTTTTTTTTTTTTATTTGTAGATGAAACGTAACGTCCATTAATTCTGATGAATTTCAACGAAGTTCCATTAATTTTTAGTGTTTTTTACGAGATGAAAATAAAAAAAAAAAAAGCAATTTGAACGTTTGAATATTGAAGAATGACGTTTAATCCGAAATACTTTTTGACGTCACTGCCAGGTTTTGTGTTTCATGTTTCGCCCCGTCGTTATCCCCTTGATCATGTAACGTATACACAGTAAATGGGGGAGGGGGCGCGAGAACGGATAAATTTAGCTCAATGGAAATTTGATGAAATTGGAGATATTCGCGGTTGAAAAGCTGGATGTTTGTTACGTGAGAGCGAAACTGGGATAATTTTTGTAACGATGAGTCCTCATTATCCGGGCAAATTGATGCCAGACACAAGCCACTAATAAGAGCGAGCTTGTATCACCGAGCGGCTTAACACCTCTGATCGTTCGAATAAACTTTTCGCAATGTCGATTTACTGAGAAATTTCTTTATCTCGATTTGTTTTTTGCTCTTATATAAAAATATAAAAGGGTGAAAAAGAAATCTCGTTCACATCGAGAGCTTTATTCGATACGACTGGAACAGCTGTTGAATTAAACGATCAGCCATATACGAGGCCATACGTCATAATTAATCAGGAACGAAGAACGAGATCGCAAACCGACTCAGCTCGCTGCTCCGATAACGTAATTATTCCGAAGCTAGACGGATTTCGCGTCGTTTGTCTAATTAGCACGAAATATCCAATCTCGAAAAGCTCCTGCTATATACGTCTGTGCTCTCTGACGTAACCGTAAACGCTTCGTACTCCCTTATCCCTCGTTTCTCTCTTTGCCTTTTCTTTACAATGCTGGTTTCTGCCTATTTCTTTTTTTTTTTTATATCGAGTTTATTGTATCACCGTAATTGAATAGCTCTTGAAACGAGAGTCTGATCGAATTTCACTTTTGTTTCTTCTCGTTTCATTATTCTAACTTTTTTTTTTTTTTATATTTCGATGCTCGATTTTCAGGCTCGATAATTAATTGATTTATTGATCTGTAATCAGGATCATTGTGACGATTAATCCTTTCGAAATCATCGTTTTTATCGAGAGAACATCCGAGAGCTAAGAAGCTTGATTGTAAATTAATGGAAACTGATGAAAGATTCGCTGGAAACGATGCCAAATTGATGGAATAAAAAAAAACACAAACAACGTATCACTCGATATAATTTTTTTTCATCTCCTGGTTGGCGACGAAAATGGCTTTTTACACTCGAATGAAATCTTGGTCCATTCAATCATTTATTTTTTTCATTAAACTCGTCACAGCTCTCGGGACAAGATTCTTCGTTTTTTTTTTCCCAATATCTAAAAACATCTATTCACAACGAACAATTGAGCGACGAATAGAAATATTGATGGAATAATGTCAAAAACAACAAATTGTTCGTACGTCTGACACTGTGTAAAAATAAATTTTCGTTTCGTTCACAGAGACGTTTCTCGAAATGGAGTTTGTGATGTAAGCGGAAAGTAATGGGCTCAGAGGATAACCTGATTTTTTTTTCTCGATCAACTTTGTTCAATGATGTATCGAATAGGGTATAAAATATTGATGTAACAGCCGATCGTCACAGGAAACGGACAGAGGGTTTTTCCTCCCCCTTGTGGTCAGAGAATGTTTCGTATAGACACGAAGGGTCGCCCGAATAGCCGACAAACTATTATATTTCGTATATCCGTAACATCGATCGTGCGTTTGTCCGACAAAATCGTTGTCGTCGTTAAAAATGCCTCGAAAACGTTGATTGAAATGATAATGCCTCGAAATAGTTAAAAAAATGAAAACCATAAAACGTGACGATCGGCCATGTAACGTATAAATAAAAATTGAAAATATTGACAGTTGGCAATAACAACGTACGAAAATACGCACTGAAACTTCTAAAAGAAAAAAAAAGCAGCCATTTTTAAACGTGAATTTTTCCAAACCACCGTTCGCAGGGAATTAATCAAACTTTCATTTTTTTTTTTTTTTTCAACTTCAATAATCGAGAAAAAACATACTCTCTGAAAGTTTCTAAAAAATTTATTTATTTTCGGGGAAAAATGAAACGTGGAAAAAGCGAAAAAATTTGTTTTTTTTTTTTTTCTTTTTTCAAATACAACTAGTGCTTCGAATTCTCGATATAAATTTATCCGTACGCAATATCGAGCTTCATATTTTCCTCTACCTCCGACGAAATCATCCCCCTTATTTTACATCCTAAATAAAAAACAAAAAAACTAAAACTCGATTTAAATGATAAAAAGAGGATATAAATGCACGCACGTGGGAAATCATTCTACCGGATAGTATCTCCGATCTGTTCAAACGTACAGTACATATTTTTCGATTTTTATGGCACTGAAAATATTGGAAAAAATGAAATAAAAAAAAAGTGTATCCCCGCGTTTTTCTTCCCGTGCTATTCAGCCGAAGGGACAAATTTTAAACACCGATATTGAGTATCAAAAAACACTGCTACCATCAATCAAACTCGAAAGTTTCACGACGAACTTACAGAAAAAAATCTTTTTTTTTCAAGTAATCAAGGATCGACCCTATAAATAAAATCTCAATTTTTTGTTAACGATTTTACAAGAAACAAATAAAATTCTTAATGATGATTCGAAAAAATATGTTTTCCAAATAAATCTTCAAACGTTCAATAAACAACTAATTCTATCAACGATGTAAATTGATTTATTAGAAAGCTGATTAAAATAAAGAAAATTAATCAATATTCTAGCATCTTCAACCGAAAACTTTTGGAGAGTATCGCGCGTATACAAGGAAACTTTGATAACAATCTGCTTCGAATTCGATAACTATATTCCTCCAAAATGGCTTTCGCACAGAGAGAACTCAATATCGTACTTCATAGCCTATATAATATTGTGTACACAAAGCCCCGTAGTAACTTCTTGAGAAACCTCGATCGTGATAAGCGACTGTAGCGTTCGTAACTTCTTGTTTATCCAATGCATTCGAAAGTACACTCGAAACAAGTCTTTATAAAAGCTCCTTCAACTTTTCATGACAATGCGAATAAAGTGTGAAGAATCGAACGAGAATATTTAGCCTCCGTATTTCTTGATAACGCGCACCGATAACGACGTCCGAATACTCCAAAATAAAAAACCAACAGTCCATGCAACGATGTTTAATCAAATATTTTATAATGAAACAACAACAACAACAAAAAGTTCATCAAAAATATGAATCTTTAATTTTTCCTCTGCTCTTTTTACCTGTGGACTCGAGATCATTGTCAGATTTCCTTCATTATTAGATAAGAAAAGATAATGATTTTTTAATAGGGACTGAAATACACTCGTCAGCAGTCCTGACTCGATGAACGGCTACCCCTTTCATTAGGGACACTTTTTTTAATGAGAAACAACAGCACGATTCCTCCCACCGTTTCTTTTTCCCCTTCGAAACCGACAATATTTCGTGTCGTTCGTCTCCCCGAGGGTTTTAGGAGCCCTGCGTCGAATTCGAGTTAAAAGTAGGTCAATCGAAACGCCGAGTGTGAATGCTCGTGCGGTGTAGGCGCCAAAAAAATCTCAGAACTTTCGGAAAACGTAGCCGAAATAAAAAATGATAAAAAAAAAAAATAAAAAATAAAACACGATGAATGGGATAAAAAGTCGAAACATCGAAGGTGCATATATTTACTTTATTTCCTTGTCAACTGGATCGACCTCACCGAAGTAGAATTAAATTTTTTGATGATGAAATTCAGCTGAATCACACATCGTAGAAAAATAAAAAGACATCCATTTTTCTGCAATCGGATCTTTCGCGCAGAAGAAAATAAACAGATCGGACTGCCATTGCAACGAAGAAAAAAGAAAAAAAACAGCGCGAAATTTCAAATCCTCGATCTTATTTTCTCTCAATTTTAGACGATATATATTCGAACGCTCTACTGTTCCAACTCCATTGAATTAATCGTGCTTTTTTACATTATTCAATTCCTATTTTACATTTTAAATCGCTTGGGTCATGCGACATTTTTTTTTTTTTTTTTTCTAATCTCTAAACTCCGATTTGACTCTTTCGCTTTATCATTTATATATTACATTATCCAGTTTGAATGTGCAACATACTTTTCAGATATTTGAACTCGATGATAATGTCCATTATTCTGTGAATTTAATCGAGAAACGTACGTGTACGAACGAAGAGAGAGAGAGAGAGGGAGAGAGTGAGTGAAAATGTGAATCGTTGTGCGTTCGTTCTTCTCGTTTTCCAGAGCACACTTTGAATAGACTGTCGTGAAAAAGAAAAAGGAGTAAAAAGCAAGTTTGAAAACAGATCCTTTGTCTTGATATGGAGAGAATGAAATTAAACTGAAACAAAATTAATACTGTGCTTGATAATTTTGGTAAATGCTACCGGAATAGAGTATCGAAAGAAAATTTTGAAAATTCCTAGATCCACGAACACCTGATAGAGTTTTGGAAAAGTGATTTTATTATTTTATAGCTCGACACACTTGTTCGGTGCTGACGCAACGATGCAGCAAAAATAGATTTCGATAATTCACAGAATAAAATTGTCAGCACGTAATGAAAAAAGCATTAAGAAAAATGTTGTTCGATGAACAAAACTCGGCGAGAAAATTGATAAGAAGTAAGACTCAGCGAAACTGGAATGAAAACGACGTGACAACGTTGTTTTTCGTACTATTCTCATAACCTTTCGTGAATTTTCCAAAGAACCACGAAACTTCATGATTCTTTAATTATTTCATCGGTGAAAGAATTCATATCGAAAGTTTGAAAAACAACGAGAAAAATGTTTCTCGTGCATTAATCCTTCGAAATCTGTCAGCTAAAATACTTCAATTCGAAAATATTATACGAATGTAATGTAAATGTGAATTGTGAACTCAGCGCGATAAAAAAATTCACCAGAGATTTATTTATTAAAATTTTTTTTTAATTTTTTTATTTCACTCACTTTTTATTTTCTTCACGATATTTTTTCCTTTATTTTTATCACAAAGAATACCTTTATTTATGAAAATTACAAGTTCATAGATCCACTTTTGTTGCTCTCCCCTACGGCCCAATTGTCACTAGGCGTTTGCACCCTATCCCTTTGTCCGAATGTCCCATCTCCTGCTCTCTCTCTCTCTCTCTCTCTCTCTCTCTCTCTTCTATTCCCCTCTCTGCTATTCGATCTTGTTACCCTGCCAAGACCTTTCACCATTTACACATTTGCCCAAAAAACTCTTGTTCCAAGCTTCCTATTATCCGCACACAATTAAATCATTCGAGTTAAGCCCAAAGATCAACACTTCAGTCAGCATATCGAAACAGCTTTGTTTTCTCCCTATATTTATTCCCCAAAATTTTCATATACCAGCGCCGTTACTTTCTCCTATTTTATAACAGAAAACTCGAAGAAACGAAACTCTATTTCGAAATGAATCGTAATGAAGCTCAGTGATTTGAATTGAATGAAAAAAAAAAAATCATTTTTTGTTTTTCCATTATTACCAAATATCCTTGACATCAAACAAAACTGAATTTTACTCGTTTTCAGTTTTAATTCTAATTCGAACGTTTCGACGATGAAATATTCATCGGAAACGTCATTATTTGGATGCGAATTTTCATTTTTTTCAAATATTCGAAATAAAAACAGTCTATTTGGACGAAAAATTCAGTGTTTTTCTATTGCATCGTTACAGATCCGCTTTCGGGAGGATCGTCGAGGCTGAATTCAACTTTTCGTAACCGCATGTGCGCTATACCACGGGCTGCGGCCCTACATAGAGACGAAATAAATTACAAGAGTGCGAATTACGCGAGAAGACCGAAAGCTCGAGAGGTTTCACCGAATCGTGGACGATCAGATTATCACAGAATGAAGTGAAAAAAAAAAAAAAAGTCTCGAGTATCATTCTGCCTGGAGTGCGTTGAAAGACGATAAAAAGTGCACGAGCTGCGACCAGATTTTATATCGAAAAAAAAGAAAAAAAAAATCCACGTATTAAAAAACATAAGGAATAAAAAAAAAAAAAAGTCATAAAAATCGGAGGAATCTTGGTCGTCGCGAAGTACGATGAACTCGTACGTGAAAGGATTTCACAAGGAATTGGAAATTTGCTATTCGCCTCACAAATTTGCGAATTCGTCGAGTTCGAATTTGCAATAAATTGTGTGAAACGAAGAGATCATTAAATTACGTGTGAATCTCGTTGATACGAGAGAATGCTTTTCGAATTAATTCTCAAAGAAAAAAGTGCGTGAAACGTCAGTGATAAAAAAAAAAACAAAAAAACAAAAAAAAGGCGTCGAGAAAAGTAAACGCGCGTGATTAATATTGAATAACATTAATTTGATCAAGCGACGGATCCGAGGTGACAAAATTATCGACCGATTCAACAATTTTTAGCAACAGGAGTCGCCAAAACGTAAAAAAAAAAATATCAAATTTTTACCGGCAACGAAAGTGTTCCTGAGAAATGAAAAAAAAAAATTATCACTTTTTCGTTTTCACGATCATTGAAATCCCGGCTAACGAGGGTCCATTCAATCGTTGTTGAAAATTAGCGAATCCGTGGACCACACAAATCCGTGAAATCATTCGTAAAGCTCTCCGATGATCGGCTCAAACATCCAACTTACATAACGGAGCAAGTCCCCGAAGATTTCATCCCCCATAAACCACCCTTGTCCCGTAGCTTGATCGCTCAAGTGTTAACATCGTACTAGCTATTGATGAAAATCACGCGAATACCAAAACGCGATAAATTTCCATCCAGTTCCGTTACATGATCATTGATTCAATCAAATCTCCGATTCGTCAACTTCGATAATGAAGCTCCCATTTGAATAAAATCGAAACGATAAATTTCTCTCGTTTGAAAGCATATCGAGAGTCAATGTTGAACTTTTATTTTGATAAATGCGAATTCATTCCTTCAATAACGAATCTCTTCTTTATGTAAATCGATTAAAAAAAAAAATTTTGCAAGTTTACGATCCACTGACAAAGAACGAAAAATTGTTGCGTTTCCAGAGGTGTTGACACCAGTAGGATTAAAATATTTCAACTGATCATTAAAAAAAAAAAAAAAGTAAAAAATAAGAAATTCTGTGCACGTTGCACCGAGAGAGTTCCACTTCCATTGATCGTGATGGGAAAAAAAAAAAACAAATAAAAAATAAAATTTGCTAAAATTTGTTCGGAAGTGCACACATACAAAAGACTTTTTCCCCGTCATAATACGCTCGAGTCTCGGATGATTTTTCGTTCGCGTATATGCGCACCTGAGAAGAGAATAAGAAGAAAAAAAAAGGGAATATCGCTTCCGCGTGTACGTGTGTATGTGTGTTGGAAGAGAGAGGAAACGACAGAAATAAATTATTCTCGTGCGTACGCTAGCACCGAGAGCTCCCGAGATCCCGTGGGAGGCGACCTCTCTTTCCTCCTCGAGTCTTTTCCATCGAGGCTTCTCCCTCGCCTCGTAAATCCTCTCTCACTTTGCTCCACGTTGGAAAATTCTCGGGAACATATCCGCCCCGAGAAAGATTAACTACGACGAGCCATATTTTCTCTTTTTTTTTTTCGTTTTTCAAAAACAACAACAAAAACAAAGATAAAACTATTATTTTTACGAGATACTTAATAAACGGACGAAATTACTTTTTATTTTTACATTTCGAGACGAATGTAGCGTTTATTTGAAAGGAGAATCGTAAGTTTCCATTCAAGGATAAACGGCGATCGATTCACGAACGAAATACTCGAAGAATCAAAGAAATTTAAATCCACACACTTTTATCATTTTTCGAATCAATTGATCCACAGCTAATAAAATGTTACACGAATTACGTCATGCTGATTGACAAAAAACTTTACCAGTGGAAAATTAACGTGTGCTCTCCCACCCTGCTGATGTGTTATCGAAGTTAGTTTCAAAAGTTCGAGGACCAAAGTGAACGAAAGCTTTTCTAAGAAACATTCATAAAAAGTGTGAAAACAAAAAAAAAAAAGGTGTCGTTCGGACCATGGGCTGCGAACTTAGCAAACTCTCGTCCTCGACGATGCAAAATCGAGGTCGAGACAGTCCGCCACCACCGGCTGCAGTCGATCCACGACTACCTCTAACAGCCAAGCAAAGATACACCGTTATTGCAAGTTGGAGGGCTGTATCGAGAGCCATGGAGCCAACGGGGATTTATATGTTCGTCAAGTGAGTATAAAATTATTTTTTCATTTTCAGTCCTGTTTTTTTTTTTTTTTTTCCCTCGAACAAAATCAATTTCTCAATATTTTCTCCCTACTTTTCAATGTTTTTCATTACATTCGGGGCCCGATGACCATTCGGTTCCAACGTCTTCAACCCCCTGACGAACGATCATTTTTTTTTAATCCTTTTTACGACGTTTCATTGAATTCAGATAATTTCATGTCATTCGCCTTCAATTTACGAGGAAACCAAGAAATAAACTATCAAAATCCCGAATAAAAATAAGCGTTGCTCGGCTCAAAATGATCAATAAATTTTTTCTGATATCCGACGCCCAATTAAGCTTCGAATTCGATGATTAAAAGTAAATCATTGCAACGCTGATTGCGAGACGATTGAAATGATCGAGGGAGCATGAAAAATTGGTTTATTTTGAGTAGACCAAAAATTCGTCTGGTCCGTAAAGTTTCAGCCCCTGAAAATCGAGTCAGCAGAAACAGAGAAGTAAAGTAAAAGGAAAAAGTACGAATCCCGAGATGATATGAGAGGAATGAAGCAATACTCCTTTCGCAAATCGAGAATCCGTGCAAATTTAACCCGAGAATACACCAAGTCGACAGTTATGTACAGAGACGAGACGAAAGCTGTGCGAAAAAAATAAATAAATAAATAATAAAAAAAAACAGAAGAAAAAGAAATTGGAGAGAAGAGAGATCTCTCAGCGGTCTTTGGGGCAAACGCGTAAACGACGAACGGGAAACGCAATCTTCTCATGCAGTCGTTCCTACCCCATTTTTCTCTTTTTCTTATTTATTTATTTTATTTTCTACTCGCACAGTCCTCATAGGATTATCGTGAACCGTTACGAACGTGATCGAAAAAGGACTGGTCTGCTTTACCCGCCAAGTCCAGCACGTGAGACGCGAAATTCTTAAACGAACGAAGAAAATCCTTTTCAAATATATTCTTCTCGTCACAGTTGAAGATCTCTCAGCCACATATCACGAAAACGAGAATGTCGATTGAGATAATGGCTTTAAATATTAAAAGCACTGCGAAAAGCCTCGTTCGAAATATGATTAAGAGGTTTTAACGTTTCGTCCTAATATCGAGGCCAAATTAGTCATTGGTCAGTGCAATTTCGTGAGTTTTCTTAGTATTTTCTGTGACATTTTGATAATTGTAACTAATTTTTTATGAAATTATGACCAAAGAACTCATTTTTTAATTTTCAAAATTCGTTACAATTGAGAAACGTCAAAATTTTTAATTGACACCCAGAAAAAAGATCGATTTCAATCTACTAGGATCATTCATTCGATTTTTTTCAATTTAAATCAAAAAAATTTCTATTTGCCTCAACTAAAAAGCTGTATTTGAATCAAATAAATAATTCTATTTGAGTGAATTTATTTGGGTACCCACGTCAAAGCTTATCCCTCCGATCACAACGTGGCGCAGAGCGTCGAAACATTTCTTATATACGAATTGCGCTCTGGATGTGCATAAATAGCGGAAACCCAAATTATACTTACTCAAAACGGACCATGTCTCTAAACAAACAGACGGTCGTGAATTTTTATGTCCACCCAGGCTTCCAGACCCATGGAAATATTAAGTAACAATAATAATAATATTATTAAATCTGTTGTAAATAATATTATAAAGATTTTTTGCAGCTAAACAACATGCTTGTTAAATTTGTGAAAAATTTTTGAAATTGAAAATCACAAAAGTAGATTTTCCATTAATCTTAAATATAAAAATATTCGAATGAAAGAAAATCATTTCTTGAAGTTGAATAGAGCTCCATTGGGCCGTGGGACAAAGAAAAAAATGAATTTGATTCAAACAGATCCTAGTTGAACCAACTAGATGTTTTTTTCTGGGTGAGTAATAGTTGTGATGGACAGAATAGAACGAATGTATTATTGAAATGATGAAAATTTAGAAGGCTGACTGGCTTCAGCTGGAGAGCTGAACTGACAAAAAGTTAAGTTTCTCCTTCGTCATTGGATAAAATTAGGAGACACGAAAATCAGCGAAGGCGAGATCTACCCGAAGAGTAAACAGCGGAAAATGATAATTGATGCCGAGAATTTTTATGCTCGGAGACCGTTTATGGGAAATTTCCACAGGATCAAAAATTTTCTCCGTGTGTTTGTCGAAATATAATTACGGGGACGAGCGAGGTTTAAGCGTCCCTAAGTAAGTCACCCTCCAGGGATTATTCACGTCTCTTATCCTTACGTTCACCGCCCATGCGACCCTAGAGATGAAAAAAACAACGAAAAAATAGACCAACAGCCGAGAAGGCGCGTGCTCTCGATCAATGTGATAACGTAGCGATCGAGCTCTCGTACATACATCACAGGAGCAATTTAGCTTTCGTGACGAGAAAAAAAAAACTCTGATTTCTTTGATCCCTGTTTGACTTATTTAAAATAAACCGCGAAGCCACGAAAATCTGTAAAAAAAGAAGCGAATTAAACCCTTACGAAAAACGGTCCAGACTCGATCGTTGATTAGTCGTGAGAAATGACGAACCAACGTCTCTGAAAAGTGATCAGAAACGATGGAATTTCGATCTCGAAAATCTTCAACTTTTATTTTTACATTTTTTCGTACATTTGTTTATCGATATTATTTCAACTTGTTAAATTGATTTATTCTATCCGAGAGTCGATTGCTCGATCAAAAGATGACACGATGAACGTGAAAGAAAAATAGCTGCGACAAAACAAAAAATATATTTAATGCAATGATCGATTGGAACATTGAGTTTCAAAATAAAGAAAAAAAATGTCGCTCTAACGACGAGGCGAAAAGCCTTTTCATCAATATTTCATTTACAATATATCTCCATTAGTTTACGTCTGTAATTTCATGAGAGAAAACGTGAGAAATACATCTGTTCCAGAGTTTAATATTGACTGAGAAAATATTAGCTCACAGGTTGAACGAAACTAAACGATCCCAAACTGCCACCCTTGGATCGTTCATTTCTAAGCCTGCGTGAGTAACAACGTAAGCCATTAACGAACGCGTATAAGCAAGAGGAAAGAAATCATGATGGGGTGCTTCCGGGAGCTTACATATATATGCGGTCGTCGTTGATCATGATTCGAGGCTTCGCGAGCCATTCGATTAGTCCTCTCGAGGTTTTTCATGCCTCGAGCCTGTCGTCACGGCGGCAAGACAGTCGCACGAGAAAATCAACGAAAAAGACAAAGATAGGAGACAAAGGGACAAAGGGATCTGGAGAAAAAGATCTTGATAGGCGATGTCAAACGGAGGCGAAAGGGGCCGATAATGAGTCTCTCGGAGCTTCGTTAATTGTCAAATTGCGAAATTTTGGAGCTACGCAGATCATTTTACTCGTCTCTGATGAGTCAAAGTCTGATCGCCATTGAAGTGAAGACAAAAATGCGAAAACTCTTAGTTTCAAGATTCTGGAAACGTTCTCCGGTCGCCACGACGATATTTTTAATGATTCTTACTCGAGCCCTCTCGTCGATCGATACCTCTGGCAACTCCGATCGCCTCTTCATCTAATTTATCGAAAAAATCTCGATCGATACGCGACAAGGGGAGTGAATTTTCGATTGCCAAATTCTTTCATCGTCCGTGCGAATGTTAATAATTTGCTGAATTCCAATAGGCTCCTCGTTGCGAAAATCAACACTGGCGGTTGTGAATAATTTATTAATTTGCGTCGATAATTTTCAACTGCCGAGCACAAACCTCTCTTGGTTTATGAATAATTTACATTTGTAGGGAACCGCGTCAAATTTCTCGATCGTGTACATCGAACAGGCAAATTTCTCCAAACGTTGTCATGAATTTTGAAGATAAAAAAAAAAAAAAAAAATAACAAAAAAAATCAAAGTAAATTATCTCGAAAAATGAATTTTCTTCTGACAAATTTTGGGAACGTGAAATAATTTTATTCCAATTAATTTCAAATGATATCTGTCTGGACTTCAAATACGATGACATTTCATTTCGAGTAAACTCAATTCGATGATCGTAAAGAGTGTTGGGCATAAATAATGAAAAAAATTTAAACGAAAAAAAAATAAGCGTTTATAAAGAATACGAATGAATGAGAGCACAGATCGTTTTCGGACTGGGCGGATTTCAAATATTTCGTCTCCTTCGTGAGAGCTTTTTCTGCCACTTTCGTTTACCCGAGCCTTTTCATCGACTGTGGTGACCCTCGGTGGTCCTCAGATTTTCTCTAGAGAAAAAGGCTTATTGTCGACGTAAAACGTCGATTCGAGCCCTGGAGCAGGACAATAAGGTGCCCCTTTTATATATGTTCCAGAGAAGTTCGTTATTGGCCAACATTTTCTTTCCGAGTAAGCGAAAAAAGGGAGCAAAAAAAAAAAATCACTTTCTTTCGGACTCTGTCAACTACTCAAATTCAGCCCACTCGATCTGACGACCTTCCGTGTCATTCGCTCGAGAAATTGAATGACGAAGAATATTAGTATATGAAACGTAGTTTGACCCGTTTTTATTTCTCGAAAACAAGAAATAAATTGACAAAAATTCAATTTATGAAGAAACCATTTGATCAGGATTGACCCAAATTCACGAATTTTCCTAATCCATCACACTCTTGTCATGAAAGTTTCGAAGAAGAGCAATTACGAAATTCCCTTCAATCCGAAATAATTTTCTACCTTCGTTTTACCTTAATTTACCATCCCCAATTATCGAGAAGAATACACAATTAGTCGTATTCTCGTGTTTACGTTGAAAATTCAGGCTCTAGCCAATCGAAACGTCAAGCACTCGAGGCCGCCCACAGTAGCTTGTTTACTCTTACCACGATGAATTCAGCGCGTAGATGAAATTTCTCAATCGCGTAATATACTCTCTAATTACGAGAGGGCCACTACGCGGGGAAACATCGTTTTATCTACGACCACTTTGTCTGACGAATGAGAGACGCGTCGAGTTTATTGGGAAGGGGTGGCGCGGCGGCGGCTCTGCATGACACGCGACGACAGAGATCGATTCTCTCAACAATCATCCACAATCAGTCACGCTCTCCGACCGAAGGAAACTCCAAATTTCCTCCATCTGTTTCCCGGCAAGCCTGACCAATGGACTCCCACGAAAATAAAAAGAAATAACAAACAAACAAAAAACCATTTTCAACTTTTAGGATATTTCTTACACTCTCGCGACTGAGAGTTCGAGTCGATCAAAGAATCCGAAAAACATCCTTTTTTTTTAAATAATCATATCAACCAAATCCTTCATTCTATAACTTTCAAAAAAATTCAAACGCAAATCTTCCTGATATTAAATAACTTTGCTTTATTTATTAAACATACGAATCACTGAAAAAATTTATCAATATTTTCGATCCAATTTAAATTCCAGGGAAAAATGAGTTACAAACTAAAGTCCACTGGTCGTTATTACAATTTTCCTCGTCCCAGAACTTTCAAACTTTCAAAATCATAAACTTTTCGAATGAAAAAAAAAAAAAAAAGCTAGAAATGTTTTCTCCGATGATCTGAAATTCGATTGAATTGTACACCGGTCTGTGATTAATTTAGAAAACCGTAATACTGTTCGTTAGGATAAGAATGACTGAACCGTAGGTTACTATTATGCGTCATTTCGATTAGTCTTCTGCCACGTGTTTGATTGAGAATTTGTAAAAAATATATGGAGATAGGCGCGTTGGGTAACAGCAGGGTCGAGTCAGACGAGGATTTGCCAAGTTGACATTGGGGAATTAGGGATGTACGGTATAGGACCGATACGACGATTAGATCGATATGTCACGAGGGAAATTAATAAAAAACAATCAGAACGAGAGTGACGATTAAGTCTTCAAAGGGCTTAGTGCCATCTGCGTTTAAAAATAATGATTTTTCGTCTGCTCCACTGTTTTTGCTGTCTTTCATTCTTATCTCGTTGCTCTGTTTCTATACATCATTTTCATGACAGTTTTTATTGCTCGTCTGAACTTTACCGATCAATAAAACGTTGCAGTAATTAATAAAAACGATTTTCCTCGCACGAAATTCGCGACAAGACAGTTTGAGAAAGAGAGAGAGAGAGAGAGAGAAGCTTATCAGGATTTGCACTGACACGACGATTTTTTCATTTTATTATACACCCGATGCGTTCGAGATGTGATTCCCGAGATTAATTAGCAGTCTGTCAGTCTGGCCAGCGAATACGTAAGTGACTGAAAATCGACATGACGAAGGGTGTATACACAAACAGCCTACTGTATAACCATCGCAGAAACTCACGAGGCAAAGAGTTTCTTGTCGTTGATTCTTTATTTTAATGAAATAGCACTGTGTTTACGTTGGAAAAAAAAAGGTAATTGTTGCAATTATCAGAAAAGTGTCGAGGAACGAAGAAAAATACTCATTTTTCTTCGTTCCACACATGTAAACGTCACATTTATGAAGAGAAAAGCTTTCAGGAAATTAATTTCGTAGATTAACGATATCGAATGAAAGTAAAATAGGATGAAAATACGTGTATGAAAAAAATGAAGAGAGAAAAAAAAAATTGATTGAATTTTCGATCTCCCAAACGGATTTTATCTCGGTTGTACATTAGAACTTATCTGAGTCCATGAATCAGAGTCGAAAAGTCGATTATCTTGATGTAACTTCAACTTTAGATCTTTTCGATCTAATTCACCTAATGTACAAAGTCGATATCACATCGACCATGACATCAAGATTAAACCTACTCATTAAAAAGCTGAAAAAAAAAGAAAAAAAAATACGAATGTTTCCACCTTCGGTTCGCTGTACAGCGAATTGATGGATTGGCTTTGAAATCGAAGCAACTCGACTTCAAGAATGACCCTTGAGGCCAGTAAAACACTTTCTGTACGTCGAACCCTCCTCTCTGCATCATCCCTATTTCACTCTCCCATTTATTTCACGACCCCATCATCCCTTTGCTTCTCTCTGATAATCCAACTCTCGTGTTCAGATATCTTTTTCTCTTCTTTTTCTTCTGTCTCTCCCTCTCTCTCTCTCTCTCTTTCTCTTATCGGATATCCTCCCTAAGCTCTGTCGGCTTTGTGTGCTCGATAGTAAAGAATAATGGCTTTGAGTATTTCCTGACTCTTATAGCTGCCCATATGACGAGCCGAAAAATATTTAAATGTATAAAAATGCGAGAAAACGTTTTTCAGCAAAGAGCTCTTGCAGTTTATCCAGAAAATATATTTTCCAGACTCCAATGTTGAGTTTAATCATCGACTCTTTTACAAAAAAAATGTATTTCAGAAGCGATTTATACAGATTTCTTTAAAAATGTTTTCCTAATGTTCCAAACAAACGAATCGAGTCAGTTGAATATTCTTTTATCTTAAAAAATTCATTTCGATTTAGCTTCCATTTATATTCGAAATCATATACGAAGAAACGTCGAAATTATAGTCAGAAAACGAATGCAACAAAGTTTTTTTTTTTTTCGACAGCTTCAAAAATCGTTGACCATCCAGATTTCCATAGCATTAGAAAAAAAAATCAGAAGGTTCTACAAATTTTGAAAGCAACTGTATTTTTTTCTGTTGGGAAAAAAAAAAATTTGTATTATGATTCTTCTATATTTGCGCCTTTCCCTCGAGACTCGTCCCAAGGGTTGACGCGAGCGATTTCCTCGGGAGCGGTGATCGCATATACTGGCCAAAAAAAGTGGAATGGTCCAAATAAATAGGTAAGGTAAACGAGCTCCCGTTAACACACAGGGGGGAGGAGGGGGGGGGGGGGGGGAAGAAGAAGAAAAAATCAGGATACACGATAGCTCGCGAGTCAAAGTGCGTGAAATTTGCGGAAATAAATTCAGAATAAACTGCGTATATATACAGAGATGAGGGAGCTTAAAAAATAACTTGATCGAGGGTAAAGTTACGAAGCTTCATACGTAACTTACGCTTGGTTGATTTTGTGACGAGAAAAAATCCTTTTTTTTTTTTTCCTCCAGCACCAGGAAGTAGACGATATTTTTGTTAACCGGAACGGATTGATGAAAAACAAAAATAAACTGCTTTGAGGAACGACCGGAATTTTTACAAAAATTCCTTCTCTCGCTTGACCTCTTGAAAATTTAAGAGAAAAAAGAAAAAAAACAAATAAATAGCTTACTTCAAAAACACGATGTGTGTACACGTTGAAGAAAAAGAAAAAAAAGAGTCGAGGATTGCAAAATACTGCGCAGCCGCCAAAGACAATATGGCTACGTTTATTCCTACAGATATATCACACAAATGATCTCGTTTATTGATTATTTACACGTTAATTGTTTCGCCATTCGTTTGCTCAATGGAATGTGATAAAATGATGGCCAAACTTGGTCCGACAGACGAAATGAATAGGAATCATAATATATATATGTATTTCATCGAGCTGGAACAAAAATGTATAAAAATACATCGACCTATATTACTAAGAATGTTATGCTCCAATATATATATATATATATAAATATGAAGATATTCATATATTTTTTCTCATGTATAAAAGATTCATTATAAAAAGTGCATTTTTAGTCGAACACGCTTCGTTAGACTTTCGACTGCAAGCTGCTCCGGTGTGCAGCACAGCTTTAAACGAATTTAATTAAGGCCTGGTCACTCAACACGTGACGTACCGAGCGAGACAGATGACAGAGCCTTCGGTCCAGCGGTGGCTGGTGGCTCTTCAAAAATCAATAAACTACCATATCAAGACTATACATGTATACGAGTTGACTAGCAGTTATATATTCTCCTACCAGTTGCTTTTAACCTGTTTTTGTTTACTTCGATGTCAGTGTTTTTAACTTTCGAGACAATATGTAACGTCAAATATTCATGAAAATTTCAACAATTGTGTCATTTTAAAAGCGTCACGAATTCACTTTGTTTTTTTCTCATTCGATGCAGAGCTTGAGAAAAAACAATCAAGAGTTCTGAAGAAAATCGTGTCTCGATTCGTTTTCGATGGGATAATATTTATGGAATTTCTGTCAGTAAACTGTCATTCGTTCCCTTTACTTTCATGTCTTTTTTCTGAAGTTTTTTTTTTTTCTTTTTTATCAAAGGTTTGATGAAATTATTGCTTTTTATAGGAAAAACTTTTTCTCGGCGATGCAAAAAGCTCTTCGCACACTCGATCGAGCTCTTTAGCTGTAATTTTCAATCGCGATGAAAATTAATTAAAAATAATTTAACGAATCAAGTAATAATGATTATATTAGATCGTTGAAACTTAAAATCTGGGATAGGTATGAGGAGAGAAGAAAAAGTAATGAAAAGCGATGATACAGGTCAGCTGCTGATCGACCTCGTGAACCAACAAAATGGTTATCGACGAGAGATCTAAGGGAGGAAGGGAGGGGGGGGGGGGGATCATTTAACAATTTTCGATGTTCGACGAGCAGGTTCGCTTAAACGAGGCAAATTCCCTGATGGCACGTACTAAACCCGAATGCTCGATTAATTTCAAATTAATACCCGCCCCGAGCCTATATCGAAGAATTACGTGGAATACTAGGGCCCATGCTGATCGAGTTACAAGAGACAGAATGACGGTGTGATCGAGAGAATAAAATGGGCCGAAACATTTACATAATCCACGATCTCTTGATCGAATGGCAAATTCTTCTGACCTTGAATACCCACTGACTATGTTTTTATTTTATTTATTTTCAATATTTTTCCATACTTTTTATTATAGCGACGTGATCTCCTTGACATCAGACTCCTTCCTCTTCGCAAATATGTCACGATAAAGTCTGATCGCGCGTGACAAGAGTATAAATAAAAATGTGAGGCTTCGAGAGGCGTATACGTAATTTATGACATAAATAACAGGTCGCATCGAACACGAAGCCATAAAATTATTGAATTCAACTATATTTTTCTTTCATAAATTCCGTTTATTTTCAATTTTATTATTTCAATTTTATCAATGATATTTTTGCTTTTTTGCACTTGATTTTTATCGCTGTGAACAATAAAATTGTCGACAAAAAAAAAAGTGATGAGTTGTCATCATTTTTTGTTGCAAAATATAAAAATAAATATATTCATAGAGCAAAAGACGTATTTATCCCTGAGGAATATTTGAAAATTTCTTTTGTCGTTAAAAAAAAAAAAAAAATACAACATTTATCCTGAAATTTTCGAGTTGAAAACTTTTTTGGCAAAACCGTATTAAATTTAGTTTCGAGCGTAGGCGAATAATAAAAGTTGGTACGAAAATTCAATATGTCTCCAGATTATTCGAGGATAACGCTGAACTCTTGAGCATGTTCGCGAAGTTTCAAGATCTTAAAACTAAGGAGCAACAAGCAGCGAGCATGGAACTCGCGGAACACGCTAAAACGGTGATGAAGACCCTCGACGAGGGTATCAAGGGTCTTGACGACATGGATGTGTTTCTAACTTATCTTCACGAAGTTGGAGCATCCCACACCAAAATACCAGGCTTCAATAGGCAATACTTTTGGGTGAGTTATTAAATTTTGGTTAACTCATTCGCCGCTAATTTATTTCTAATGATGTTATAAATCGTTGAATCATTCATTGATTAAGGAAATTTGAAAAATTAATCGGTGTAATTAGACCAATTAAGCTCTGTAATATTTCGGTTGAAATGAATTTTCTCATCTCGTTATTATACAATATTAAATTATTTTTAACTAAGAATGAATAATTACTAACTGGCAATTATTGGCACCGAAATTTCATCGCTCATCTTAAGTAAAATTGATTCTCGTCGGATTCCCGTACCAAAACGCTAATTTCCGGGTTTATTGCTCCGCATCGTTATCGTTACATTTAACGATTACGACGAAACTGCAAAACCACATGTTGCGATATTGAAAAGAATTTTATTCTACAATGAGGATCGATAAAGTGCGAAGAATCTTTTTGTCATTAATCTGCTCGGATTTTCTATCTCGCTCCAACACTTTTATCTGTTGAAACGTCGGTCTTGAGCGTGCCTCAATTCTCGTTAAACGAACTCTATATTCATAGTCTTAAAGCACAAAAGCTTCTTTGATTTTTCCGCGTAGTGCAGCTGTGTGGTTCATGACGCATTTGATGATTTCTCTAACGATAGTTCTCATTCTTCCCCTACTCTCTGTCTCTGTCACTCTCTCTCTCTCTCTCTCTCTCTCTCTCTCTCTCTCTCTCTCTCTCTTCCGTCCCCATTGTCTCCCTAAGACAAAGACAGGAATGCATAATACCACGAGAGCTTGAGAAAGCCTCTCGCCATAGCCTGCAGCTCACTCAAGCTTCCCCGAGGACACACTCGACATGCTCAGCGTTAAGCTTCCCCGCTTATTGCTTCATAGATCGTCTCGAAGCGGTATATAGGCCATTTATGTATCGAAGCAATAATGTCGAGGATGGTAAGAGCCGAGATCTGTAAGCATCCATAAACAATGCTCCATTTTGTAGGAGCCTGTAGTAGCACATTCGCAGATAAACAATAACGAGGAGGAGATCTGCAGTTGAAAAATGTACTAAACCGCCAGAGGCGCTGTTGGTTAATGAAAACGGTGGCGATCGCGTCGCCCAAACCCGTGTTATTTGGCGGGAAAACGATCCTCTTTGTCGTAACGGTTGTCCCCGGGTTATAAAAGTTATTTTGAAATGATCGTTGAAGCTTTATTCGAGTCACAGGGAGCCAGCGATTATCGGAGTTAAATCTCATAAATATTGTAAAAAAAAAAGAATAAAGAACGTAACGAGCGACAACAAAATGGTTTGTAAACGTAATGTTCCCAGTTGAAATGTGCCTGTCGTTTTACTACAGATTTTACCGAGCTCCCGTGGTCATATACTGCACATATGTTCCGCACCAGCATTCAGCCTATCTGAATAATTAAAGTCATCCCCTAATGCCCTTGTTACGGAGACACATGGGATCAGCCTGATAAGCCTAAGCGCACATGACAGCGTGATTTACTAACGAATATACACAGTCTTGACGTGCCACAATCGCAAAGGCTTTCAAGCTCACGTTCTCACCAATCTCACCAGCGACCTTTTCAGTTTGTCGATTTGATTCGCAGCCCTCTTCTGTTCCAGGCGACGACGTGCCACCTTCATCAAAACCCTAACACATTTCTCTTCTTCTAGTACGTTATCGTCTCTAATAACTTCACCCTCGAGTAGCTATGCCTTCTTTATTTTGGCTTAAAGGAAACTTGCAATGTTCTACAAAATGGTTACCAACACCAGAATTGTTAGCCGCGTACAGGAAACGCGTATTATTAGTCATGAAAACACTCAACTCTCCGTTCATTTGAGCAGCAGCAGCATCACCACCAGAGCCTGTCCTCGAGTTCCATTTGATAAGACCTATTTCACCGCTTCCTCATCCTCATACCGAGTTAACCTATTTCACAACTCTCAATCCAATCCACACAGCACTCGCTTAACAAACCTCTATGTATGCTTTGTTTCCCCGAATATATACGTGCATCAAGGCTCCCCAACTCCGTAACTCTCTGTAGCAACTCACAAATTACCTGGTAAAATGGAACTGTGAATCTTTCATTTAGGAACATTGCAAACAAGCTCCAATTCCCATTCGTCAGAGCTAATTACGTTTTTTTTTTTTTTTTTTTTTTTTATTCATTACGAATTCCAGTATCGAAAGAGTTTCAAAATGTAGAATTTCATTTCGTTGGAACAGGCGCTTAGTACCTTGTTTACCGATAGTTTTTCATGAATCTTTTCTATTTTTGTTCTCAAACGACTTCCTGATCGAGTACCTCGTTTTTTGGAAAACTCCAATTTCTGTCCAGTTATTTATTCACTTATTCTTCAGTGATTCAGTGATTAGTTTCATGATTTCGTGTCAAAAATTACTGAACCAATTAGCTATGGCCATGGCGAGCTGACTCAATTAGAAGCTGTGCAAACTCACTCGTTCGATAAGTCGCTTGGCAAATGACAACTAATTTGTCAAATACGTGTCCGACATTCGAACGAGAATATATCCTCGTGCACGTATATAACAGAAGATGATTAAATTTCTCACGCTATCCAATGTTTGGCGAACTGCTTAATCTCGCTGAGTAGACTTCCTGTCCGGGATGTAGTACGTGGAACGACATTGGACACGCGTGAGTCTGCATACGTCTCCATACGTTTGCCAGAAACACACGGAAAATTGGATCAACGAAATTCTCGTCGGGGGCTAAATCTGCTCGAACGTAGTACTCGATTATTCGATGTTTTAAATTTTTCAATTCAACTGGATAAAGCCAGCAATTATCGAGCGTTGAAAGACTGCTGGATTGGCAAAATACTTTATTCGTGGAAAGCTGAGCTAAAAGGTCGAAATTTAGCTTCAATTTTTCCGGACATATTTTTTCATCGACTACGAAGAATATCGTCGACGGGTCACTCCGGTTTGTCACTTACTTAACTTCCGAATTTCTCTTTGAATGAGCAGAGCTAATTTAAGCCGCGGAGAGGTCGAAATTCCAGGCTCTGAAGCTTCCTAGACTAGATAGTTTCTGCATTTTCTTCAGCCTCCATTTAATTCTCTTTCGATAAAATTAACGTTGAATATTCAGTTATCATCGACGGTTTATCCATTATCGGCTTGTAATCTTTCTTGAAGGTGTCTCATGATTACAAAACATCGTAGCTACACATATCCTGATCCTGCCTCGTTGAAACTCGAGGCAAGTTAGAACACCTAATTCGCAATGAAAAAATCTCATCAAATTTCTGAATACTCTCGAATACTTCTACTTCAAGAGCACACCATGAAGATGGCAAAAAAAATTAAACAAATGTTTTATTTCTCGTCACGAACACATCGAATTCGATGTCTGCTGATTGGGATACTCTTCCCAATCATCCAAAAAAATTCGTTTTTAGATTTGATTTTAATTTCTGTAGATAATGACATTTAGATTTAAAAAAATTTTTAAATAAAAAAAAAACGTTTACAAGCTGCTCGCACTGAAAACGAAATTTTGTTGAGATATTAAAATATTTTTTTGCAGGTATATTCAACATAAAATTTGTCTTCAAGCAACGAAATTCTGAATATTACAACGATAATTCTTTACGCCGAAACGAAACGTTGTTGAGACGATAAAATACTTGAAAATTTCAACAAAATTTCGTTTTCTGGGCGCTGAAGACCATAAACAAAGAAACCACGATTTGAAGCACAATAGATAATTCGTAAAATATAATAAATAACTAGAAAAATGATGAATTAAAGGATCACAATGAATTTTGAGTTTAGTGGAAATCAGAATCTCAACCGCGCAAGTTCTACGAAGTCTCGATAGCAGAAGCAACATTTTTAAAGCACAAATAATAATGAAAAAATGGTAAACAGCTATAAAAATGGTGAAAACGTATAAAAATTAATTTTTAATTGATCGAAATCTCATTCCCGAGAAGTTCTATGAACTCAGAACAACGAAAGCAAGATTTAAAGCACAAATAATAATGGAAAAAAAAAAAAAAACAATGGTGAATATAAAAATGGTTGATTAACGAATTGCGATGAATTTTTTTGTTTACAGAAAATCGAAATACCATTTCTGGAAGCTGTTGAGCGTACCCTGGGCGATCGATATACGGAAAACGTGGAGAACACATACAAGCTGACGATAAAATTCATAATCGAAACGTTAATAGACGGCTTCGACAAAGCTCTGATCGACAAAGCGAAATCCTAGTCTCCCGGAGCAGCGTTGTAAAGAAGAAAAAAAAAATGATAAAGGCATTACAGCAACTATGGAGGCTGCAGTGTCGAAAAAAAACAAAAAAACAAACAAACAAAACAAACGAAAAAAAACTTGCGTCAAAGTGTGTTCAAAAGTTCGAGCACATCGACGAGTGTTCATAGAGATGAAAAAGAAAGTGGTATTCGCGCCGCCCTCCTCGTCTCGAGCAACATTTTTAACGATTCAATGATCGAGGCTCTCAAGAAGATTAATTTGCCGAGGATAAAATAGCGAAAAATAATGAAAAAAAAAAAAAAAAAAAAAATCACTCGATTAAAAATCCACAAATAAAAGACTAAACGCAACTTTACGATGTAAGAAAACGTATTAAGGTCTCGCTGTAAATGTGATCCACGAATGCGATTATTTCACGGTCGAACACGGTGAAGCAAAATTCGTGGATTTATAATGTTTTTTCGGTTCCCTTTCTTTCTAGTCACATACTCGGAGTATCGTCAACGAGCTATACGATCTCAACGGATATGAAAAATTAGCCCTTAAATTTGTATCAGTATTTTGTCACATTTTTTTTTCTCTCTTTTTTTTTTTTTTTTTTATTTCTTGACGAAAACTTTCATCCTGTCAGCTCGAAAACGATCACGAGCAAAAAAAAAAAGATACCATTATTAATCATAAAATTGGTCCATTTGATTTCATGCTAATCATGCCAAGGTGCACTTTGAGTGTTGACTTAATTCCTATTTTTAATACCCATGTGATATGACATAGTTGAAGAAATTTAGTGTATTAGTTTAAGAGAATATAATGAAATAGGGAATTGTCTGGAATTTCCTCTCTTTAAGTGCAATTTATAATAATATTATTGATTTTTTTTTTTTTTTTATTTAGCGCGACAAAACTAACGTATTATTTACGTAAATTTCATTGTTTTTTTACTGATTATAAAAAAGAAAGAAAGAAAGAAAGGAAGAAAAAAATAAAATAAAATAAAACGAAAAACTTGAATAATAAAAATACACAAACGAGAGATGTATTATAGCGACAGTCGAAATCGCTGAATGCCCGAAACCCACAAAAGTGTTGAATCGTAAAATGTATACGCGCACGTGTTCATATAAGCATGTAAAAGAAAGAAAAAAAATCGAATTTATCAACGCGTGTAAAATCGCGAGCTTCGAAAGTGTTTACACTTGTGTATTTTTCGTTACGTTTGTTTACAATTTGAAATTGCGGGCCGTACGAGCATATAGAGAAAGAATGAGAAAAAAAAAAAAAAAACAAAAAACTTTAGGATATTCGAAAATGTCGGGAGATTCGAATCTCGCGGGGGGGGGGGGGGGAGAACAAATAATGAAACAAATGACATTTAGAGCCGCGAAACGAACGCATAAGGGATCCATCGTCCCTCTTCACAATGTCAATTTCTTGGATGAGCCTTGTCAACCAGATATATAAAAAAAAAAAAAAAAAAAATGAAAAAAAAACCAACCAGGGCGATTCCACTGTCTCTATATTTCCTGCGTACTTGAACCTTATTACACGATGTACTTTTTTTCTTTTTTTTTTTTTTTACGCGCGAAAGAATATGTGGTAATGAATATATGTGGGAAGAATGAAGCGAGTGTCAAAATTGGGGGTGTGCGGTATGGTTCGATAAATAAAAATATTCGAAATACGAAATTCGATCGATTTTCAAAACGTCAACGTCATAGCATATGTTTTTTTTTTTTTTTCTTCATTGAATTTTTCTATGACGTTTGAAGTGAATAATGGACGAAAAGAAAAAGTGTTTAATCAGATTTGTGGAAAAGCGAATGCTCGTCAAGTATCGTTTAATATGTCAACAGAAAAAAAAATAATAATAATTATTCATTTGTGCGAATTTTTGTGAACGTTGCCAAGAATTTCGTATGAGAATTTTCACTCGAATATTCGACTAAACGCGCACGCCCTCTCGACGGGAGAAATCCGTTACGATGAAATAATAAATAACGAAGAATTTCTCACTGTCGACGATAAGTTTTTGGCACACGAAATCAATGTCAAGAGAATCGTGTGTATGTAATCGTTAGAGACCATGCCGATAAGTCCCAAAATCACGAACACACAAGATGTATTAAAAGAAAAAAAAAAGTAAAACACTTGAAAACGAAAAAAAAAAAGAAAAGAAAAGAAGAATATTCAACAAAGCCATCGAGGCTCGCTCGCCAATCCGTGATACAAATGTACTTCTCCGATCGTTTGATCGCAGCCAAAAAGTTGTTCAATTTCACGACGGTTTTATTCATCCTCAAACAAAAATCCAAAACAATTCTCTCTCGTATTTTTAACGTCTGAAGTTTTCATTCGAATCGTCCAAACCATAAAACTGATGTAATGATTGTACAAAAGTTTTTGAATAACCTCAAAAAAATCAATAGAAAATATCAAACATAACCAACAAAAAATTCGACGTATAACCTATCAATTTCTCGTAATCATTGAACCAAAAATAACCGTTGAAAAGCAGCTCATTATTTCTCAAATAAACAGCAATAAACCGATCGACGAAATTCGATACTTTTTTTGGCAACGAGCAAACCTCGTCGGCACCTTTAATTAACGCGAATTTATGTAATTTCGTACGAACTGCACAACTGACCTGTACCTTCCTAACTCTTTATCAAAGAAAATCTCTATATAACCGAAAGTCTTCAAAACCAAAAAAAAAAATACAATGTATTAAAAAAAAAAAAAAGCATACACGACATAAATATATGTATATATATATATTTGAAGAAAAAAATATATATATGTTACATATTGTATGGATTGCTGATGCAACTTGGAAAACACGTTGCATTATATCTGTATGTTCGTTCTATACAGGTCCAAATGTGTATTATTATATTGTATCTGATGGAATATGGTATAACGGTACGTATATATTTATATGTATAAATGTATAAATTTATATATATATATATACGTATAAATATATATAATATATATATGAAATATATATGTATAAAAAACAAATATATTATATATATGTATATCTTTACTATTGTGTTATATATGTGCGAAAGCAGAATTTTTCAGTAAAACCTGAAGTACTGATGTCCTTTCGTATTGTTATTGTTGTTATTCAATGATTTGTTTTGTTTTGTTTTTTCATCTTTCTGCTTTTTTTATTCTCGTTGTACCCGTTTCATATATCCTCATCCACCATTAATCACAGAGGTCAGAGCCAAACGAAAATGAAGGCTCGCGACACTCACCAAAGGGTTGTTGACTTTTTTTTTGGGTCAAGCACCTCGACACTAATAAGTTGAGAGTATTCTCAAAGTAGTTCTGACACCATTTAAACAGCGGCTCTTGTACTTTGACCGCTTCGAGACATTTTTTTTTTTTTTTTTTTTTCAAATTTATTTTTGTTTTTTTTTATTGGGTTTGCTTTACGGGGGCTTGAAATGGGCTCTGAACATCGTTGTAATGTCATTTTTTTCTAATTTTTTTCATTTTCCGGTTCCAGAATACGAAAGTTTAGAAATCGAATCTATATATGTATTTTGCAGTTTTATTCGACACGCGTAGCGCCTTAATACACTGTGCACAAAAATCTTTGAAGAAATCAACGATAGCATTTTTCATGTTTTTGACAACGCCGTATTTGGTTTTTTTTAACGATAATGACGATTTTTTCTATTGCACCAATTACTTTAAATGTCTAAAAACGTTTTGGTAAACTTCAGGACTAGTAATTTCGTGATTTGAAAAAAAAATATCATTAAATATTGAATGGAGTTTTGTTTGAACTTTTCAAACAGAAGATTTTCTCTGAGATCATAGGAATAAAAATGATCGGCTTTTTGAACGTTTTGAAGGTTAGTAACACTTGAAGTGAGGGTAGAAAATACCAATTTTTGTCTCACCCAAACTGCGATGTACGTTACAATACCGTGACTGGAATTTCGTTTGATCTTTATGAGCTTTTTTTATTCATTGGCTTAATTGAATAAACGGAAGAAATCACGCGATTTCATAAGCGATTGCAGAGGAAAAATTCGTTGAAAGCAGCTATCTGAAAAAGCTCAGTTTTTTTGTTTGAAGCTTCGAACGCGCTCCGACAGAGTGCGAACCCATCCGGCTGCTGACGTCACTTTACGTCACAGCTCAAATTGCAAATGGCCGCTGTCTCGAACGGTCGACAAGTGTTTTTATCGAGCGTTGGCGTTTGCCCGCCACAATCGACAACAAGCGATTTTCGTTATCGGAATTTTCGTCGAAAAAAGCGCAGTGAGTTTCTCTAGCATTCTCAAATTTCATAATAATTAATACCAACTTTTTTTGTTGCCGAAAGAAATCGTCCCGAGTCGCGATAGCTCCGTTGCGAACCATTTTTCTTTCTTTTATTCAGGTTAGGGTGGGTTTTTCGGATGTTTGGATCGCCGATTAAAAATACGAATCATCAATAAAACCTATTGAATAACGAACAAAATATATATTTAAAAAAGTGTCGCATATTTTTTCTGTGTAAATTAATCATGCCGGATCTGCGAAATCGTACGTTTCTATATAAAACTTGAAAATAGGTCCATCACGTTTGAGGTTAAGCTGTCATTCTCGATCACTACGCATATTTTCCTTAATCACTTAATAGTTTCATGTCCACTGATTACAATTGAATATTCCAAAAAATATTTAACGAATGCTTATTCCAAAAACGTCTTGTTATTGATGTTTGGTTTTAGTCTAAATGTACCTGACAGATGTTATTGGAAGACTTTTGACACTTGAATTCGTATCAACCATGATAACTAGTGATGAAATAGCATACTACAGAGTCTCTTGATAAACGTGAGCAATATGAAAATTAAAAAATCGAAGAAAAAAAAACTGCATTAGAAAAATAACACAATGACCTTTTTGATCTCCTAATTGCACAAAAAATCAGTTTGACCCTGTCACTTTTTAAAAATAATTCCTATATTAATTGTATAAGCAATGACATATTATTCGTCATATACAAGATATTTTCCCGATGTAATTATTTGGAGTTTCAATATAATTTTTAAGATTAAAGAAAATCTAACATTTTGTTTCGTAAATGATATCGGTGATTTCCCATTTTTCTTGTGTTTCTCGTTCAAATGCTGTAATAAAAAAAATTTCTAATAAAAACTCAGGGACGGATACGCAAATGCCAAGTATGAAGGATGAATCGGAAGGAGAAGGAGAAGAAATGTCGCACGACAGTAACGACAGTAATCAGAGCTCCGCATCCTGCGACAGCAGTGCGGAACACAGCGACAGCGATGACTCCTCGGAAATGGATGAGGACGAATGCGAAAGGCGCAGAACCGAGTGCATGGAGAATCTGGTCGATCTCGAAAGACAATTTACGCTTCTGAAAGAACAGTGAGTTTCCTCGAACACCGAATAAATTATTTCAACTCTTTTCATTTATGCAGAAGAAATATTCTCCGTCGAATGACTTTGAAACTCACTCTTCCGTAAATACATTTTTCTTTTATTTTGTGATTTTTTGTTGTCGACAACGGTACAAAATTTTTTTATTTTTTTAATTTCTCAGAAACACTTTAAAATTATGTGTCCTTGGAAGGATTTTTATATTCGCAATTTAAATAACTAATTTAATACGCAAAATAAATAACTAAATAATAATTTTTTACAGACTTTATCGAGAAAGAATAACGCAGGTAGACACAAAACTAGGTGAAGTGAGAATAGGCAAATCGGAGGAGTATTTGATACCACTGGAGCGACTGAAAGAGAATATGAAAACGAAGACGGAAGTAGCAGGAATTCTGAAGCAATTGAGACTGCAAAATATCCACAATAAATTTTTGGCGGAGGAGCAAGCGGCGCAGCAAAATTTTGAGAGCGAAAAGGGTCTCGTTTGGGATGGAATTCACAGCGATCTTCAAGAGAAAATTCGTAGACTGGAGGAAGATCGTAATAACGTTGATATTCACGCAGATCTTTGGCTGAGCTCGAGTGGACGCACGAGAAGAAATCATTCGGAGAGGAGAAGAGCAGTTTCCGTCGCTGGACCTTACATCGTTTACATGCTCAACGACGCCGATATACTTGAAGATTGGGCGCTGATAAAAAAAAGTATGAGCAGTAGAAAAGCTGAAATTCTCTAATGTTCAGTGACACATCAATGGGATTCTCATTCTCGGTTTATATCTCGAGTGTGAATAATAATCTGCGAGAAGTGCCTCTCTCTTCATTTCGAAACTCGAAACAGTTTCGATTTGTACAGATTAATCAAATGACCGAAATATTCTTCCCCACAAAATTGCATTAAAAAAATACTCCAAGAGTACACTTTTTGCAATATTCAGCAGAAACTCCCCGTTGTTGGCACAATTTTTTTCTGGTTGGTGAATGATCCGAGATTTGTATAAATTTAAGGTCTAATGTAAATAGCGTTTAAGTATATTTCGTATTTTTTAAATAAAGCGCGTGTCTTCGGTATTGTTCATTTGTTTATCCATTCAATTTCACCAAATATTCCTTTTTTCACTGCTCATTAAATCTGATATAGTTTCAACGGGGGTACAAAAGCTAAAGAGTAAAAGATAGAATAAAAATGTTTTGAATCGTCAATGATTGCAGTTGAAAAGTTCTTTTATCGTGCAAATCGCCGAAACGGTGCAAAATTGAGCGAAACTCCATTGGACAAATTTTGTAATACATAAAATTTACTACGAACAAGTCCCCGATTGCACTTTTCCTCTATCATAAGCGGTGAAAATCTAACCTTCAACTTCAAGGATTAAAAACTCACAAGGACGAAATCTGATCAAATAATTTTTAAAACTTTTCCACTCGGATTTGGATTCTGAACATGAATTCACGTCTAGTCTTGAACCATGATGGCTGAAAGTTCGTAATCCAACGGCTCTCGTTAGGCACTTACCCCTTACCCTGCCCTCTTTCGATTGAGTATCACACGTGCACGTCGATTTTTCGCGGAGATCTTCAAGTTCTGTCTGTCATATACAGTCCGACCTCCAAATAAGAAACCAAAAGCCCCCAAGGGGAAGAGTTTTTCTTTCCTTTTTCATACCCCCACCAGCCGCGCGCTCACTTTACCTTCGTCTGTCTCTCTCACTCTTTTCTGCATGCGATTCTCTCAACAGAACGAGTTCTAACTTGTTGAAACTGTAGAGAAGCGTAAGAGATCAGGCGTAGTACACAAGTCGAAGAAAATATTACAGAATCTGCTCCACAAGGTGATAATTTATCTTTTTAATGAATAAAAAAAAATTCTAATAAAACTTGTAGATTTTGTGTTACATTCCCACACGCGCACATCAATTTACATTAAAAACGTTCACTCTATTTTGCTCGAATAATCTCTCCCAGGCTGGTTTCTTTTGGGCACAAAATTCTCGAGCTCAGAGTGGGGGAAGTGCTCGAGTGTGAAACTGGAGAAAGTTTCTTATTTGGAGATCGTACTGTATAGCGACAGCGATAACGTAACTCGATTGTGAATAATAAAATTTGAGTAGAGATTATAGAAAACATAAACTCATGAATAATTCACGAGCAGTTTAGTAGAGAGCTATAAATATGCAGTAGACTAATGATTTTTTGTTCCAGTATTGCGTTAACATTAGACAGCTTTCGAGTAACCATTTTTTTGTTCTTAGAAAAAGGAGATTCGTTCTTTTTTCTCGCCATGTTGTTGATATTCACATCTATAAAATTCAATTCGTTTACTCCAGTATGACAAATGACAAGTCATCGTGCTTAGCCCAATCATCGTAGTTATGTAATGATCCTGAATTATCGTTGCTGGTGTATATACAAATAAACACACATGGAAATAATTTATATACAATTTTATACAAAATATATATTTTGAAATATATTGCAACTACAGAGTCATTGATATTCATCATTGATTTATATAAAAATATATTTCTGGGTATGTCGATCGCCTGCCGAATGATCCTTTTCTACACGGTGAAAAATAAAACTGTAAAATTATCATCGGAACAATGGAAATTTCCAGAGTGTACGTATTTATGAAATCATTGGATTTCTTATTGTTTTTGTGCAAACTGGTTCTTGTTTCTGAATTCTGATCATTAAAATCAATTATTATATTATTTATTATATATTTATATTTATTATATTATTATATTATATAAATAAAAATATACCAATTGAACACAAGTAAAGATTTACATTTTTCGAAGTCGAGGAGACAATAAATCGGGGATATTACGATGTATGTGGCCCCTAATTTTGACCACGCTTATCGTCAGATTTAACCACGTTTTTTGTCAGATTTTCTTGAAACTTGGCGAAACTCTACAATACAAATAATTTAACACGTATTTGTAATTGGCATCGTGTTTGTGAGATAATAATTTGATTAGATAATTCTCATGGATTCGAGCTCTCTCATAACTCTTTCGCGATGACAGTATCACCTAACCTCACCCCGCATCTTCGAAGTTGAAATTTTTCGAAACGATCTGACCGATTACACCAAAAAAGCTCTCTCAGCACACGCAGGACGATGAAAAAAATCGGCTGACAGAGCTATTTTATAATTAGTCTGACTGTGTCGAGTCTTTCGAAATTTGCAGCCGCATCTCTCTCGCTCTCACGCGGCAGTCTAAAGTCAGTCGGTATCATAACCATAACAAACAGTTTTTTTTATTTTTATTTTTTAAAAGAACGAACACAGCAAAATAATCGACATTTTTCTGTAAAATATTATTTTATTGGTGAAAAAAATATATGAGACTTTTGTACAAATTTATAGTATTCACATGTAGTACCACGTAGTAACAAGAGCTTGATATAACACGATGCCATATCCGATAAAGAATGCAATCGCCCGCCCTGGCTGAGCCTGGAGTATGACGTAAAACAAGGTGTGAGCGATTCGTGAAAGAGCGAATGTTCGTATGAGCATGCTGGCCAAGTAGTAAGATGGGTTCGTTCCGAGATACACGTATGTTCCGATGAACCACGGAAGAATATTCTCAAGGTCGTTACGATGACAACGTCTAACTCGTTCTATGTCAGGATCGTCGTAAACCACCTTTGAGGGCCCGACGAGCGTCTTACAGTCCTCGGGATTGGCGAATATCTGATCGAGATTATGAGAATAATGTAAAAACGATGAAAATCATGCGGAACATCGACTTTCGAAAGGGTTTATCACTATTTATTGTTTACTCGATTGTAGGACTCGAATTCGCCGATTTTTGACAATAAATTTCCAACGTTTCAAGAGTTGACAAACACAAAGACGTAAATCGTTCGGACCAATGTCGTTTTATTTGACGGTGACTGACAAGTGAACCCGGCAAATTTCGGCGTTGGTACAATCACTTTTATCGTTATTGTATTGTTGTTTTCGTGTGTGTTTTTTTTAAGTACTTGCCATTTTTCCAAAACGATATCGACCGGTCAACGGCACCATTGCTAACATTTTCAGCACGAGAATCGAGCTCCAAAATGTAAAAACCTTCATTATATTTTCCGCCGGTACTTCCATGTTTCTTTTTTTTTTATTTTTCTGACAATAGAATTTATAATTATACTCTGTGCGAATGGTCAACGGAACGTCAATTATCAATGCCACGGAGATAGTTTACGGAAGATCTCGACACCGCGAATGATACACACAAGCGAGGGCTATTTTTATATATACTGCCGTCTGATACAGTGCTCGAATGACATTGCGGTTATCCGGCGAAGTACCCAAACAACTACCAACACAACGCCGCCACTGAACAGTGCGAGCTGCGAGGAATTTTGCCCATGAACACTGCTCTTGCGCAAAGGTTATCATCATAACATCACTTATATCTCGAGCAAAAAATAATGATGGAACCGGTTAGACATGAAAAATCTCAGTTCTTACGGGCTCCGTAACTATGAAGATCTTGAGATCGTTTGCCGTTCTTAATATATTAATTATTGTTCCTCACGAAAATTCATCAGTCTCGATTATCAACCGATTGAGAGGGAAAAAAAAGTCATTAAAATACACCATTTGACTGTTATGATACTAAAGGAACAAAACATGTATATAAACTGTGGCTTATTTTTACGAAATTTTTTTTTAAGACAATCATTTATGAGGTCAGTAGTCTCCTCAAAGAGTATTTTATTCTGAATACTAGAAAAATTCCAGCAACAATCCAGAGTGCCAGAGTAGTCTGCCAGAACATATGCGATTACACCATAGATTATACCTATATATGTATGACTTCACAGAAGTTCGTTGCTTGTATAGATCCGCTACGAGTTTACTAAAATAAAATTATCTGCATAATTCCATCATTTGAACAAAAAAAAACTCTAAGTTACTACTCATTTAAACAACAGCATTTTTCTTTTATTCGTTGCAAATTATATTAGTTCGGATTTGAGGTGCGCGCTGGAAATATAAAAAGCGCTGCGATCACCGTGCTGGAGCCTTCCCGCCAAAACACTATTTCGTATCGAATTTTGCGATTGAGTACTGAAATCACATGCGGTGAAAACGTATAGTAAAAACGTGATCGTAAACTCCTTTTGAGTCGAGTTTTACAACTTGACGAATTTTTATACTCGTTTTAACTTTTTATTGTTTATATTTATCGTGTTATGATTACAAATTTGTCACAAAATGGATGATCCTGAACGTAAGTAAACGTGGATTACGTCGTTATTGTTGAAGGTTATGTTATGTTTGAGCATTTTCAAAAGAGATTCTATTCGTTAATTATTTTTTATTTTCAATAGCATCATCGTCTGGCCGTTCGAGACGTCAAAAAAATGATAAAACCGGACGTTTGTCCGCTCTGGAAAAACTCAGAAATTTGAAGGGCAGCAAACACAAGTATGAAGTCTCTGAAGTTGACAATGTGTACGACGAGGTTGATGAAAAGATTTACAGCAAAACTGTCATGGAACGACAGAATGATGATTGGATCGTTGACGATGGTAATATTTATTTTACTCCCTGGTAGCATAATTTTATATTATTATTCTTTCACCTTATCAATGGAAATAATAAGACTTACATTTTTAACTTTGAAAAGACGTTCTTTTGCGAAATTTTTGACACACGTTGAATTCTTGATATGTGGATAAATATCAGTCTTTCCTGATGCAAAATTGATGCAACATTTTCTAAATCGCCGACAATGCTTCTCATTATAAATGTTATGTTATACTGTTTCATTAAAAGTACGTTGTTTATCCACATTAAAAATTATTATGACGAGTATTTGACCAACAACTTTATGGTGATTAGGTGGAAGCGGATACGTGGAAGATGGTCGTGAGATTTTTGATGACGATCTCGACGACGACAGCATTCATCAAGCAGCAAAGCAAAGCAGTTTGGCTGGCCCAAGAAAACGTAAAAAAGATGAAAATAAGAGCAAGGGTAACATAAAGAGCATGTTAATGAGTATGCCGTCAAAGAAAAAGGCCGATGACAAGTTGAACGATGATGATATCCTGGGAGATCTCATGAGCGAGCTCCAGAAAGATCAACCTGCTGCAAAGAAGAGAGACACAGGAGTCAGAAATAAATTCGCAACTGCTCCAGCTCCGTTAGTTTGAATTATTAGTAGAAAATTAATTTTAAGTAAAAATGAGAAACTTTTTATCGTTGACATAAACCTGTTTTTTTTTTTTTTTTTTTTTTTTTTCAGAAAACCTCAGCCAGTTACAAAAGCCAAACCACTGGATGTCGATGACTTCCTTGAACCAATGTTTGAAAGCAGTAAAAAAAGCAAACCTGCTCCTCCGGTAGAAGAGAAAAAAATTAACAGTAGAAAACAAGATCACACGCTGAGCTTTGAACAGAGTACGAGTCAAATGATCGAAACTGATTTAAGCCAGACCGACATGTTTGAAAATGACAGCTTCGCAATTGAAAGTTGCTTGTCTCCAGCACCACAGAATGAATCCAATCAGTTTGATGATGATGTTAGTATTGTTTATCAATTTATTCGTTTTAATTCCAATACATTTCATCATTTTTACATTTATATGTATTCTAGAACGATGATTTTTGATTAAAAATTTCATGATCAATTTTGCATTTATAAACTGTACTGACTTGTACAATTTTTATAGAAACATTTTAGCAACCGTTAATTATTTGTTAATCAATTGGATTACAGCTCTGCAATTTGGACTTTGATGATATAGAGCTCGACACAGAAAGTTTACCAACAAGTACAGCAAAGACGATAACCCAACCAGAAAGTATAGAAGCAGAGTCAAAAGCACCGAATAAGATCGAAGTAACGGGTTGCTTCAGAGACCAAAAAGGCAATGATATCGAAGGTGAAATGATGAATCAAGTTTGGGCAGACGATTTCAACGAACAGCTCACGGAGGCGGAAGTCTCATCGAGCAACGTTGAAACGGAAATTGTTCCACCGGTCATAGATAAAACCGATGAAACCGACGACCAGAAAAACTTTCGATTTTATTGGTGGGACGCCTACGAGGATCAATACAAACAACCCGGCGTCGTGTATTTGTTCGGAAAGACTTACGACGAATCAGCCAAAGCTTACGTTTCATGCTGTGTTCAAGTGAAAAATATTCCTCGCCGAATATATCTTTTACCCAGAGAACAAGTGAGTTTCCAATTTCGTTTAATTTCTTCTAATCGTTCGTACTCTAACATGATCTTAACTTCAAAAATTTTGTTGATTTCTACCGATCAACTGACAAAATAACGTTTTAAAAATCATCGTAGGAAACTACTTTACAATTGGAAAAAAATCACACGGAAATTCCTAAAAATCTTATTACACTTTCGAAGAGAAATCAATTTTTTTTAATGTTGCTTCCAAATCCAATCGATTGACTGTTTTATTGAAACTTACGAAGAACCTAAACCTAATTCGGTCTTCTGAGTTGAAATGATGGAAATTTCCATGCCGTTGAGATTTGACTTGACAAATTTAAAACTCCACCAGATCAAAGAGCCAGGCGAAGAAGACTCGGAGCAGCGAAAAACGATATTGCACGACGTGTATCAAGAGTTCAACAAGTGGGCGACGAAGCAGAGCATAACTCAATTCGCGGCAAAGTTCGTAACGAAGTTTTACGCATTTGAACGAGGTGAGACGCCACGAGAAAGTGAATACGTTGAAATTCGATATCCAGCGACGTGTCCAGCGATGGATGTGGATTACGAAGGTCCGGCGATCGAGCATGTGTTCGGAACATCGGTGAACGCGTTGGAGTTACTCCTGATCGAGACGAACATCAAAGGCCCGTGTTGGCTCGAGGTGAAGAAGCCATTACCATCGGGAAATCCTTTGAGTTGGTGCAAGTCGCAAATAAATTGTTTGAATTTCGAAGACATTTCCGTTTACAAAGACATGAAGCAAAAATTGCCAATACCTCCGATGTCGATGGCGACGTTGAATGTGAGAATGTCCTTGAACCAAAAACGTCAACAGAACGAAGTCGTGATGATCGGTATATTGTTACACAACGATTATCGAATCGACAAACCACCGCCAAAGCCGCTTTTCCAACAACACTATTGCCTCGTGACTCATCCCCGCGATATGCCTTGGCCACGACACGCTCGTGAGCTTTTAACAAAAATGAAAAACACTCGAGTCCTTAAATGCGAAACGGAGTACGATTTGCTCGAACAATTTCTCAGTATTATAGAAAAAGCCGATCCTGATCTCGTGGTTGGCTACGACTGCGGTTTCCAATTTGACGTACTCCTGCACAGGATATCGAGTTTGAAAGTAAAGAATTGGAGCAGAATCGGAAAATTGAGACGCAACGTTATGCCTCTTTTCAAAGGAAAAATAAACCTCGCGCATTGCTTCTGCGGACGACCAATTTCTGATATACAACTGAGCGCCAAAGAATTGAGCGTCAAAGTTCGTAGCTTCGATCTGCAATCCCTCTGTTGTTCTATCTTAAAAAAAAGTGAAAACGAGTGCAAGGAAATAAAGCCGGCCGACTGCCCCAAGTTCTACGCCGAAGCTAATAAAATCGAGAAACTTCTGCAAATCACCATGAACGAGGCTCTCAGCTTTCTTACGATTTTGTTCGAACTAAACGTCATGCCGCTCGCCGTGCAAATCACGTGTCTCGCTGGCAACGTTTTGTCGAGAACTCTTTCCGGCGGACGTGCCGAAAGGAACGAGTTTCTTCTGCTCCACGCTTTCTTCCAAAAGGGCTATATCACCCCGGACAAACGTATCGCTCCGAAAACTAAAGACACCAAAGATAAAGAAACCAGCTCAAAAAGAAAAAAACCTGCTTACGCCGGTGGCTTGGTGCTCGAACCGAAAAAGGGCTTCTACGACAAACTCATTTTACTTATGGACTTCAATTCCCTTTATCCCAGTATTATTCAAGAATACAACTTGTGCTTCACCACCGTTCCTGGCGCGGCTTACGCCGGTTTAGAAGATTTGGAAATTCCCTCCAACGATTTACCCCTCGGTATCGTTCCCACCGAAATTCGTAAGCTCGTTCAGAGTCGAGTCGAAGTCAAGAAACTCATGAACACTCCTAATATCTCACCGGAACTTAAAATGCAGTACAACACGAGACAAATGGCTCTCAAACTCACTGCCAACTCGATGTACGGATGCTTGGGCGCTTCTCATTGTCGATTTTACGCCAAAGGCATGGCTGCTTTGATCACGAGTAAGAATATTCGTTTGTACTATTTTTTTGTCTTTATAAAATATCAGATTTTGCAAGATTTTATTATATTTATTTCGAGATATTTTTGACTGATTACAGGCAAAGGTCGTGAAATTCTGCAGAGCACGAAAGCGTTGGTGGAAAAGTTGAATTACGAAGTCATTTATGGTGATACAGACTCGATAATGATCAACACGAATAATCTCAATTACGACGAGACTTTTACAATAGCGAAAAAGGTAGAAAAGCTTTATGTTCCAATCGCCGAATAAAGATTTATTTTCTACTCACAAAACTCGCTAACTAATAAAAAAATGTTGACAGATCAAGCAAGAAGTGAACAAACTTTATCAAATGGTCGAATTGGACATTGATGGAGTTTTCAGGTACTTGTTGCTGTTGCAAAAGAAAAAGTACGCTGCACTAATTTTGAAAAAATTACCGAGTGGGAAAATGGAAACGACAATGGAGCACAAGGGTCTCGATATCGTGAGAAGAGATTGGTGTCAATTAGCCTGCGACGCAGGAAAGTAAGTTTCAGAAAAAACCGTTATTTTCTCAATTTTAACAACTAAAAATTAAAAATTGATTCAAAGAAAACAAGTTTTTCGATCGATTAATCGTCCCGAAATTAAAAACAATCCCTAAACCACTCGCCTCTTTTTCAGAAATATATTAGACCAATTATTTACCGATCAGTCGAATGATTCGAGACGAGAAAAGATATTCGAAATCTTGCAAACCGTTGCTGCGGGCATTCGTTCGGCTCAAGTACCTCTTTCGTCTCTGGTCGTGACAAAACAATTGTCCAAAAACCCAAAGGATTATCCTGAAAAGAAACTGGCCCACGTTTCGGTCGCTCTCAGGCTCAATAAAGAAGGTGGACGTATGTGGAAGGCTGGCGACACTGTGCCTTACGTAATATGCGAGGTAATTTTACGTTTTTGTATTTAAAAAAACGTCCAATCACAGCCGCAATGATTTAAAATTTATATTTAAAAAACGATGAAATTTCATTGAATTTTATTATTTTACTAAATAACATGAAGTCCACTCAACTGTTAACAAAAGTAATTCTTAAGATGCCTTCGATCAAAGTGGATTTTTTACTGTTACATTCTGCAAAATTTTCATCATCAAACACAATTAAACTTTTATTCAATAACGCAAAATTCATTTTTGATTACTTGTCGACACAAAAATGGGAAAAAAATATTCGTTCGTTTTGTTCAAAGGATGGAACTTCGAGATCCGCGACTGAGAGGGCTTATCACGTGGATGAATTCAAGAAAAGCGATACGCTAAAAATCGACATTGACTATTATCTTTTGCAACAAATATTGCCTGTCGTGTTGCGTATCTGCGAACCTATCGAGAATATCGACGACGTATTATTGTCCAAACATCTTGGTCTCGAAAGTATCTACAAATCGAAGAGAGTCATCCATGAGCAGGTCGACAATCCAGTGCCTTCGTTGCTAAACGAGGAACGTTTCAATTATTGCATACCGTTGAAAATTAAATGTCGCAACGAGAAATGCAACACGGAAATCGAGATAAAAGAATTCTTCGCCGATTTCGTGAGTATATGAATTTTCTTCGATTATCAATTAAAAATTTGGTTTCACTCAAAATAAATGATTCGATAAAAATCATTCCTAAAAATGATCGATTGTTGTTGTTAATATACTAACAAATATCGAAAATAATCGTAGATTGACTGATGCAATTATTTTTGTTTCATTTTTATAGCCGACAGGAAAACTTCCAGCACTCGCTCGTTGTCCAAATCCCGTATGCGATTTGCCACCGTACAAAAATGTAAAATCTATTCAAAACCAGATTCATTTGAAGATTAGAGACTACATAACCGAATATTATGCTGATTGGCTCGAGTGCGAAGATCCAATTTGTTCGAACAGGACGAGACTTTTGCCCATGGACGTTCGTGGTTGTTATCCTCGATGTAATGTTTGCAAAGACGGTTTCATGCACAGAGTGGTAATTATTATTTATGTTGTAAAGTTTTTCACGTTTTAGGACAATGAAGATATTGATTTTCGATTCTCATAAAAATGTTCCAAAAACCTTTTTTTATTACCACTTTAAAAATTGAGAAATCCGTTCGTTTTGTTTTTCAGTACTCCGAGACGAATCTTTACGAGCAAATAAGCTATTTCCAATCGCTCTTGGATGTGAACGAAGCCAGTAAAAAGTTTACGATTCCTTCTATACCGGAAATGATATCGGCTTACGATCATCTCAAAGAATTCGTCGAGAAACAATTGGCCCGTAGCGCGTATTCGGTGGTTAATTTTGACTTGATATTTTGGTCGAATCTTCAGAAGAGTTCGGCGATAATTACCGTCGACGAGGAGGAAGAGGCTGAGTTCAATTACTCCGACGAAGAATTGGTGAGTGGATTGGAAAAAAAAAAAAAAACAAAACGAATTCAGAAAAAAATTTAAATCGAAAAATCATAACAATCAAAAATTTTGTTTCGTTTCGACAGATCCCTGACGCGGAACCAGTGGAAATTGCGGTATCGTAATAAAAGGTCGACAAACAGTTTTTGTTTCTTAACTCACGACGCGTGTAAAATAATTCACTTGTAGAAACTTGATATTTTTATAAAGAAAATTCATTCAACTTTCAAAGTCTGATGTACAGTAAAATATGATGATAATAATAATAACAATACATACGTAATAGATCCTAAATCTAAAATTGAATACAATGTAAATGATTTGTATTGTTTTTTTCTTCTCGTTTTTTCGCTGGATGAATATATGCACGAATTTCAAATGGGATGTTCTTCTGTTTTTTTTTTTTCACTTTTCATTGTTTGAAAATGTATGAATGAAATTCAAATATACATTACATGATGCACCGGTACAACTACGCGTATCAGTTCTGTTTCGACTGCTTGTAAAATGCACGCGACTCAGTTTATTCATACGTCTTTTCGTGAGGGACATTTTTTTCCATTTCTTTTTTGTTATAAACAATTGTGACTGTAGTGAGCTGAAGATCAATGAATGGAGGAACGTTTTCTCGGATCGAATGTTGAACGACAATGTTTGCAAATGGCAGTTTCGATGTGAGACTTTTTAACATTTTTTTTTTTTTTTTCTTTTAATTAATCATTTTGTTTTCTCAATACCATGACGCGATAAAATTTTCTATCCAAAACAAAAATGTATTATATACAATTCTCTCAATAAACGAGGAATTTGGAACGAATTCCAAACATACAAATTATTTTTATCGGCCTTGAACGTTTACGACGCATTTTTATCCATTTTAGCAGATTTGCTAATGTCAGAATCTTCAATTTTAAGCCCATTTATGAGAAGTTAGGAAAATCGATTTCCCTATGTTCAGCGTTGAGACAAAGGCTCGAAAAAAATGCAGAATCCTCAAGGAAACTCGAACACTGTAATGTGAACTTCAATTCTTCTGAAATTCACTATTTCGAAAAAGTATTTTCCAATTACTGGAAAATACCAAAATTTGGTGTATATACAACGTAAAAACGTGGCTCGTATAAACAAATGTGATCACTTGGATCATATGAAAATGTGAAAACTTGACAAAAAAAAAAAAATTTCCAATTTACAGGTATGATACTGATTTCGAACGAAAAAACGAGTTTTTGCTGGGCTGATACGGTGAAATGCTTCACTAATATGACGTACACGAAAAAATCCGGTTTAGTTATACCAAAATTGCAAAAATCGTTCAAAAAAAGAATTCAAATGAAAAAGCATTGATACCGTATCTGTCTTATAAAAATTTACGGGACTATCGACGAATGATTATGTTGAATAGGATAATGTAAAAGGTGACATTACAGACAGATTTATAAAAATAATTTGCTTTTGTCAAGAGCTGATAATAATTTGAAGTGATGGAAAATATATAATACACTGTTAACGAGGACTTCGACGACGACGAATTCATCGTATTTCGTTAACACCGCTGGATTTTACACGATTCAAAAGTTTCTACAAGAAACGTTGCAACCCTAATTTTCCTTGTTTGCTCTTGTTTTTCCAGCTGAACTTCGTATGAAACTGCTATTCAATTAACAATTCTCGAGAACAATTATCATTTTTTATCTGTGCTGAATAATATCGCTCTCCGTCACGTTCGAAATGTTGTAAAAATTGTAATGTGGCAGATTAGCCGGTAGCAAATTTTGTAACGGTACGCTGTTGAAAAAGGTCGTTGTGTTTCGCTCGCGAAACGCTGTCTCTTGACCAGTAACCGGCACTTCCGTTGGGAACGAAGTTGTCGTTGGTACAGATTGCACGACTATTGGCTGCGATATTGAAGCATGAGGCACTGCCTGAATAACCTGAAATTTTCAATTTATAAAAACGAATGGAATAAAGAAAAGAAAGAAAACCGAAAATTATTGATTTCTTGTTCAAATTTTCATTTCAAATGTCAATGTCGAGTAACACCGACAACACAAGGGGTCTGAAAGACCGCGACATCTTCAAATTATTACCGAGTGACGATTATTAGATTCCGACAAAAAAAACAATTTGTTGAAAAAGATCGTAACGTAGTAAGAAAATGAGAAAAAAATCAAAAGCTCGATTGCTAGAAATTATTTTTTGAGAAAAACAAGAATTAGAACAAAAATAAAACAAACAAAAACGTTCCAGGTTAAATGAAGTTGAAAGAAATTGAATAAGACATTTGAATGATTAAAAATTACCTGAATTGTAGCAGGAGTTTGTCTAGGCAAAGCACTCGAGCTCTCCGATTCGTTTTGTTGTTGCTGCTGTGACTGTTGCTGCGGCTGTGGAACATACTTTGTATGTGACGTATTGATTCCATGACGTCGTTTCATATGTTTGTTATAATTAGGCCAATTAGTGAAATGATGTTGACAGTCCAAGCAACTGTATGGCCTTTCACCGGTGTGCTGTCTCCTGTGAGTCTGAAAAAATAGGAGATAATTTGCAAAGGTAATTCAAATTGTCAGAGCAAAAAAGGCTCTTCATGACCCAAGCAACTCCTCGTGCGCAAGAATCGCTCTTTATGATTGGAACAACTTTTGCCACCTTCGACATTGAGAAACTACTTTCCTAGGGTTAATATGTGAAAAAAAAGTGCATGAACAATTCGAAAATGACTCAAATTTTGTCTGTTATTAAAAATCAGAACTCACGGTCAATATTCCTTTGAACCGGAAGCATTTCCCACAAAATTCACATGTGAAAGGCATGGCACCCGTATGAATCCTGTGATGTTCTCTGAGGGTTCCTTTTTCCCGAAAAGTTCGCCCGCAAACGGCACACTGATGAGGTTTCGCGCCTGTATGCACCGTTTCGTGTTTCTTCAATTGCAGAGGCGTTTTAAAACTGCAGAAGTATAAAAAATCTTTGAATTTTCTAAAAATGTCTTACGCAAGCAACTTTATACAATTTACGTTGAATTTTTCGTATCTTCAATCGGATATTAATGCAATTTCGTCAATGAGCTTCCATGTTGTTCAAAATTTTCAAAGTAGAGGGAAAAATGTTTAAAATCATTATAAAAAACTTACGCTTTTGGACACTGTGAACAAGTGTACGGTTTGTCGGCAGAGTGCGTTAGGAAATGTGCCTCGAGATTTCCTTTTTGTATAAAGCTTTTGCCGCATTGATCGCAAGTGAAATTTCTCACTCCCGAATGAATTCGTTGATGAGTTACGAGATTTGGTTTAGTGGAAAATCTCTTGTCACATTGATCGCAAGGAAAACGATTCTTCATGGTCTCTGGCAAATGACAACGACCGTGTATGTACAGAGCACTTTGTTGCCTAAAAGCTTTACCGCAAGTTTGACATACGTGAGGGCGTTCCTCGCTGTGCACCGCTTTGTGAGAATCCAGAACTTTCTTGTGTACGAAAGATTTGCCACATTCATCGCAGCTGAAATATGATAACATAATTTTTCAAAATTTCTTAACATTTTTTTTCGAATATCTCGAATCTCGAAACTACTTTTCGAAAAAACGTTCTCCTTTCGATAAGAACCAAATAAAAATAAGAGAAATTAAATTAAAATTTCAAATTTTCTTCACTTTGCAAACTTTTACTCGTACAAATATCGACAGCAAAAAAGTTCAGAAGTCTCTTCAGCAAAGGAAGAAAATTATCAAATATCATTTATTCAAATAATGAAATTAAAATGCAATTGTTTCGATTAAATATATCATTCAATATTTTCAAATTGATTTCCATATCAAATAAAAATATTTGACAAAGCAAGTTCGTTTGAATGATTAACGTTAAATGTTTCAATACTTGAAAACTTTCGAGCTGCAATCTACAAGATAATGGACGAAAAATGAAAATTTATTCTTTTACCTAAATTTTGATTTATTCTTGTGCCTGTTGACGTGTATGAGAAATCCGTAATACTTGTCAAAAATTTTACAACATTGGACACACATATATTTGGCCTGTTGATTGTGCACAGTCTCGTGATGTTCTTCGAGCATCTCGAGACTTGGCATTTTGTCGTTACAGTCAGTACACAGCCATGGATTTCGAGCTAAGCCCTCGCCTCGTTTTCTGCCGGGTTTAGCGGGCTCTGCGGCTCGAGCCTCGATCATTTCCATGTCGGAATCTGTGCCTGAAAATTTTCATAATACAATTTTTACTGCGGAATTTTGTATTCTTACCATTTTAAATCTCGAAAAAACGAAAAACATAACTAAAATCTCTGAAAAAAGAAATAAAAAGTTTCCATAAAATTTCTATAAACAAATTCAATAAAAAATGGAACAAAATTGTGTTGTGAAATTATTGCCATCCATTCAATTTTCCCGAAAATTTTACCTGTCATATAATTGTCAGGAATTTTAACACCAGCTTTAGAAACGGGATATTCATTGGAATTTCCAATTTCATTTTGATATTCATCATTTTCGGAATTGGTAGCACCAATGTCAGAATTAGACATTTTTCTTGATTGAGATCGTTTTTTCAATTTTTTCTTAGATTGCTTGCCAGATCCTTTCTTCTCCTCGTTTTTGTACTTTTTCTTGGAGTTTTCTTGTAAATCCTCGTACTTATCATCAGCTTCTGTGTCTTCGTTCTCGTCATGGAAATATTCGTCTCCCATGTCATCAATCGTCTCGGTGACATAGTTGTCCGAGAGAGAACACTCTTCGACAGCATCTTCTGTTTCTACTTTTGGGTATTCAACAGTTTTTTCAATGTACTCAATATTTGGTTCGAGCGCAGCAAGTGCTTCGGCTTTTGGTTCCATAAGCATTTGACGAAGAGAGCCTTGGGCCTGGTTCGTCTTTTCGTAAAAATCATTGCACTGATTCAATAGCACGCAGCAATCGAAACACACGGAAAGAGGCAGATTGTCCGTTACAACAACCTGAAATGTTTAATTTACATACTTGGAATATATTTTCATCATCGGAATAAAATTTTCAAAAATTGCAAAATTTTATAAAAAATGAAAGGGAAACCCAAAACTATTTAACAAAATCTGTGTTACATATAATTTTTTCAATTATTCTTCAATTTTCGTATGAATTCAAATTTTGTTTTCATAAAAGTGTTGAGCTTTCCAATCATTTTGAGGTCAATAATACTGTCAATTTTTTTTTACATTGTTTTTGTTCAATTCATTTTTTGCCAAACTATATTGGAACAAGTGGAGTTTCTGATAAAAGCGTAAACATTTAGAATTGTCTCTAATTTTTTTATTTACAAATACTGTTTATTTTTTTTCTACAGAAAACCAATAGATTCTGTTTTGTAAATTGTTATTTTTTTTTATTAAACATTAACCACTTTGTCAAAAAATGTGGTTTGTTATACCACTTCACTTCATAGCGAGTTTTAATTTTCAATACGGTTTTGGCATATCAAAAAAGGGATGTTTTGAAGATCCGATAGACGGTCGTGAAAAATGATTTTTATGTGAATAGAATTCGCAAATTTGATCTTTTTTGGTTTTCACTGTCATTAGAATCACCCAAATGACGTTCCTCACGAAAACTCATTTTTTGGAGGTTATTTAGAAAAAAAAAAACAATTTCTTGATTCACCTGAATTTGTAAACATTTAGCAATTTTTCCTTCAATCGCAAGCTTTTGTCCCTCTGCATCATAAATTCCGATAAGCTCGTCCTTGGTTTCGGCACAGAGCCGGCAGAGCTCAGACTCCGACATTTTCAATCGTCTTTTATAACCACGAGAACTCGTGTTTCACGAAGCACTCATTACCCAGGAACATCGTTGCATCGTTGAATACTTGTCGACACTAAACTTTGCACCATTTAACCAAAAATTTGTTAACTAGTTGACGGAATAATTACTTTGGTAAACAAAAGACAGAGGAAGACGCCAATTCGCAAGGCGGACATGTTGGCTACATTCGTCCCGCAACAATAGGATAATAATACTTGTTTTTTTTTTTTTTTTTTCTCAACACTTGCGAATTAACTATTAGATGTCGTTGAGCCACTGGACAAAACGTAATCATTAATTTTATTCATTTCTCCTCTATGCGTATTCTGTTTATACCAGAAAATCGCACGTGCATTGACAATATTTTTGCCAATAAAACCGTCTCGTAATTATTTTCTTATACATGCTATATTGAAAAACAAATAAAATAAAAGTTTTTCCGTTTTGCGCATGCGCAAACCTGAAACCGGGAAAACGTTATCTGTCGAGTAAGTAGAGAACCTTCAAGCACTACGTTTTTATCGACCAAGTTATTACAGTCGCTATACTTTCTCCCAGTCAACTCTACCATTTCTCACGTTCCGTAATTTCAACGCCGTTCGTTCTAACTGTAACCCACCAATGACGCCCCCCCTCCCCCAACTCGATCCTTTGAAATTTTACTACTTTTTTGCGACATGCGATACTTGCGCCGTTTCGGCGATGTTAAACAATCGAAACCAAAGTTGTTAGGAATAAAATTATGTTTTGTTCCGAATAGCAGCGTTTTTGATAGTTCATTGTGAAAAAATTTTTACGCGAATTTCAAACGTGCTCCATTATATGGACAGAGGTTCAGAAAAATATGTGCTTCAATTTCTTGTTGGAATAATTTCAAAATGTTAACCTGTTTCATCGTTCTGAATCAGGATCGCTCTTCAAAATGAGCATTCCGTTTATTTCGAAACTCATTATTCGCCGATCTTTTTGACTCGTCAAAATGGATATAAATCCAATCTGTATATCGAAATTCAAGAGAAGATCTTGCAGATCTCTTTAATGCCTTTGAGTATTATAATTATGGGCAATGACCGAACCCTCCTGAGTGAAGTTTCTGGGTCACCTACAGTATTTCATTACAGCTTCAACATGCACGTTCGCTATATACATAAGAAACGTAACGACGTCCGCAATGTCAAATCTTACATCGAAAATAATTATACGATGCAAATTTTGTGCAAGAAATAAACGAAAGATCTTCCTCAATAAAATAAAAAATTTATTTTCGCGAATAATAAATTATATTAGAAAATTCTAGAAAAAAAAAAAAAACAGGACAATCCAAAGTGCAAGAACTTCCGACATCACATTGCAAAATTTCAACGAGTTTTCCAGATTATTCTGAAATATTCTAAAAGCAGATTAAAATATTGATGAAAAAATCGTTATCAACTGCGAATCAATAACCAAAAATCATGTCCATTGATTCAAAATATTTCGAAGCTATACATTTTTTATTAATTGAGATTGGAAAAAGTTTATCAATGTTTCGAAATGCAGTGAGGCAGGTTAAACCGTGCAGTATTGGGAAATGTGATCGTGTAACTGAAAAATTAAATAAAAATGGCGTTACAGATTTCTATGTGAGTTTATAAATACCCGCTCATTACATGTGTGGAGAAGATGTTAAACCTCAAAAAATATAAGTAAAAATGCGACCGGAAGAGCGGGCCACTAGTGTCATCGTGCTCGTTTAAGATTCAACAGTAAATGTATAGTGTTAGCGAAAGTTTCCGAGGGCGATTTTCTCACTGAGAGAGAGAGAGAGAGAAAGATAAGTTTGTCAAATAGAAATAAGCGGTCAGGAGAGCACGTACTAAAAATGTGTAAGCCCCGAGCAAACATTTGGCATTGAAATTCCAATTGCGCCTGAAGTGTCTACGGCGGTTGCAAATAAACAAAGGGGCGTGACTCGCCCTCCGCTTCCAGTGAAAACTCGTGGTTTATGCCTTTTTCTAAATCGTGAAGCCGGTTGAATACAACGCCGATAACTTTTTTTTTTCGTGCAAACTCGAAAAAGTGACAGTAGAGTGAACGAAGCTGGAGTATTGAAAACGAGTGAATATGCGAAGTGAAAACAAAAGGAAAGAAAAGAGAACACATCTTGATGATGATGAATTTCTCTTTCTTCACTGAATTTCGTTCCGAGAATACTGGCTTTTTCGTTATTCTACGAAAGGCCCCCGCGCGCATCTCAACGTGATGTTCAACACGTGAGCACTTTTGTGTACGCAAAACACACGCAATAAATGAAAATGGCTGCCTTTTACTCTGACTTACATAAAAATAAAACGGACACGAGGCTTGCATTGTTATTGATAAATCTGTATGGGCCGCTCGGATTTTCGGTTACGTCATTTTAGAGGGCTCATTATCGGCGGTTATATGCTATTGGTGAAAATGTGTCATGGCCGCTTGAAAATGACATTGACCGTTACGTTGAATAGGACAAAATTTCGGAAAATATATTGAAAATTAAAAGAACTATTCATTTTTCTTGTGGTTTTTTTTATTCAATACTCGCAAACAAATTTCGATCTTTTGATACGTGAATTCATTCGCTTTCGGTAGCAATTTTTCGTTCATCTGAAGAATCGCCGCTAGAGCGCGCTTCAACCTGGATAAACGCTCATGAAACAAAGATATTTTTGCAATTATTTACGAATACAGTTATTTATGAAACAGTGTAAACTCTGCAATTTGTTTTCGTGGTTCCAATAATACTTCCAATAATACTAAAAAAGTGTCCAAAACTTTTGGTGCGTGTTGTGTGACATATTTTTCGACATCCCAGGAAAAATTGACTATTTCGAAGCTTTTCAAAGATTCCGATTACTGCAAATGCTTCGGTTATTATAATCAGCGGGCGATACAGCTCGCGGAGCTCGCGTAATTTTGCTCTGAGACAAGAAAAAAGACTTTTCATTTTAATATAAAATTATTCTGTGTAAATTCAAAATAATTGTGTTTTTGTATAAATAACGAGAATTCTGAAACTTCGAAGAGGAGCAAAAACGAAAAGCTCGTCAAGTCACATTCCTTTCGATTGAGATAACAACAAAAAATAAAACTGAAATTGGGCTAATTTAAAATTCGTTCTACCGCTTTAAATCGGCTAAAGCAATTGCCCTAAATGTGAAAAAAAAAAAAAGTTTAAAGCATTATTTCATATTATTAAGTGAATCCACCGACATTTTTCTCTTCTTATTTTTTCATCTCTGTTTTATTTCGTGTAGTCATTTCGCCGCGTTTGACACACGTCTTACCACGCGGTCGAATCTCTCAAAGCACGTGTGTGCTTGGTCTCGTACACGAACGCTTATTTTCGAGGCGTTCAACGAACGTGAAAGTTGTAAGCTACATTCATACTCGTGTGATCGTAAAATACCTGCTAAAAATTATCGGCAAGCAATTTTCGATGATCAATATAAAGAGATCGTATCACGCAGCATGTAATTCGGGCTGACACACACGTGTACCGCCATATTTTTTTTTGTGATGTCTGTACGTACAGAGGACAAAAAAAGAAAGAAAGAAAGATGATATACCCTCGGAGTGTTTGGAAAGAAAGTTTAAACGCGCATTTCGAGACGACACGAAATGTACGAGTAATGAGGAATAAACAAAGGCTACTGTTAATTCATTGTCCGTCGTAAATTCATGGAATTTTTATGTATATTCTGACCGTTTGTTGTACGCATACATATATATGTTTTAATAGCACTTGCCACGTTTATGGTAACATAAATAACATTCAATTTGACTTATTTTATTTTTCATTGCCAACTGCCCCCGTTTTCCAAGAAGCTTTTCCACTCAATAGAGTTTCGTGGCTTTCGTACATGAAAAAAAAAAAAAGAAAACAACGTGCTAATTCGAAATTAAGTTTTTAGGTTAAAACGGCCCGTTAGATCGATGAAACTATCGAATCGTGTGTCCAATATACTTTTTCCTCCCACACATACCTTCGCATCGATTTTCAATCGTTCTCATCAAATGAAAATCTTTTATTCTTCGTTATATATCTACTAAATAAATAACGATTTAAAAAGCATCTACGATAAAAATAAAGTGATGAAAAATGCATCAAAGTCCCAGTTGAATTGAAAAAATAAAGAATCCTTTACACTGCCAACGAATCATCGTGAAATATGACATGTTTCCGAACCATAGTCCGGCCATGGTCAAGGCTGAAGCCGGATTAATAAAGAAAAAAAAACATTCTATTCCGAAGAACCGAACTGAAAGAGGATAATGTGTCTTCTCCGAGCCACTGAAAACCCCAAAAGTCACGTAATAATTACGCAAAAAATATGATCGGACATAATTTTTTTCTAATATGAAAAAAATATATGTGGTGTTTTGAAAATGTTTTGTGGTTATGTCAAAAAATCCTTATTTCTTATTTCCGAATTATTGTGAAGGTACACGATTTAAGAGAGAAAAAAAAAGACACACTCGATTTATGCAAAAATGGAACGATGAGTGGGTGAAAAAATTCGATAAATGAGACGCGAGTTATTATGTCGGTTTATCAATGAGAAATCAGCTATGGCACAGCTATTTGGGATTAGTTGCTTTCTATTGAAATAAAGAAAAGAGTGTCAGTGGAAATACCGGATTTTAATGTGTACATATTAGCTACATGTGTACGTAAATAACCGAAAATCAAGCCGAAAATATAGCCTCACTTCGTAAGAGTGTTGTGTCTCGTGAACTCTCGCGATTTCGTGTACATGAGGGTATGAGGATTGTGTATATATAGGGGTGCCCGAGAAAGGAAGCATTGCAGTTCGCTGGCGAGCGTTGTTAGGTGAGCATCGAACCTTTTTTTTTTTTACCCATCACACACCACACTTTTACGTGCTCTTTCGTCGTCTTCTCGAGATACTTTTTTTCTTCTGCTTGTTCGTTTATAACCTTTTAAAACTATTTCTTTTTATACTGAAAGTGTATCCGTTGTTTTTGTTTTTGTATCATCAAGTGATTTTTTGCTCAAGAGAATCAAGGGCCGAGTTTTCAACAGAAATTTTCATTTTCTTGTTCATTTTGATGCGTGTCGATTGCTTTTTTTTTCGTTTAGGTGATTTCAATGCATGTGCTTCACATATTTATTTAAGATTATCATAATTTTTCTCGTTCGACGTATCTGTTGCTTCTAATAATCGATAACTTTGATCACTCTCGATACCTGTCAATGAATATTTTTTTAATTTCGATCTTATGACTCGAAGCTTTTCGAAGAAGCGGAAAGAAATTAATTCTGCTAACAAGCAGATAAACTCGAAAGTCTTTTTTAAAATTTTATCTTTTTTATCTCGATACAAGTCGACGGTTGACGTGACACGTTCATCGAATAATTTTTAATTAGAATCTCAATCTCAACCGATTCTACAATGAAATCGATGAACAAATATTTCTGTGGATAAATTTGAAAAATCTCATTATCTCGTGAAATGTCAAATGGGATATTCATCGAAAATTCTTATTCATCTCGACGCTGTGCTCAAAACTCCCACGAGATTCGAAGTGACCTGCCATTGACAGTGAACATTTCGGGGGTCACAGAGTTTTCATGAGAATTCATTAAAAGTACTAGATTCGGAAACAATAATATCAATTGAAAACAATAAAATAATAAGTTTCATACGAAAAAGTTCGATATTTTTAAGAAACACTTCGTAAAATTACACAATTATTTTGAATATTTTTTTAAAATCAATTAGCTCGAGATTTACAAAATTTCCACGATTCAAATAATAAGAATAATCAACATTTTCGAGAATAAAACGTGTTACATAAATAATATGAAAATTTCACGTTTTCTTGGACACGGCTGTTCACAAATTTTCGAAGAAATCCGTAAAAAAAGTTTCGCATCCGGAAGATAAAATCTCGTCCATTTTTCTACTATTCCAAATTTTCGGATAAATCGCGTTAGAATGTCAAACGAAAGAGAGAAAATAAAAGCATTTCGTCTCCTGAGAAATAGTGTCCGAAGTGCTGTGAAAAATATTCTTCAACTGAACACCAAAGTCGACATCCACCCTACATATAAATCTGGGTGGACGGCAAACCGGTTTTAAAGAAAGTTGCTCACCTGTAGGGCTCTCCGGCCAAGCAAGGACGATTTTTTTCGACGTTATATTTGATCGAATTTTCTTTTTCTCATCAATCGTCGAGAAACTTCGTATATCGTACTTGACCATATCGAACGAAACTGTTTTAATCAATAATTTGGGCCAGCGATGGGCTCGACGAGATTGAGCCATTAAATATTTCAAAGTTTTTCATTTTTCAATCAACGATCATTAAAAAGTTTTTTTGTTTTTCTATATTTATCGATTGTCAAATTCCTGTTATGTTACAGCGAAGAAAAGAGACAAAAATGTTGGCCCTCTTTGCACTCGGTGCTCTGATAGCTGTTGCTTCGGCACAATTCCAGCCTCAACCATCAGCGTCAAGAATATTGGAACCACCAATCCCGGCTGTTTGTGCACAAAGTAATTATACACTTTTTCATATTTTTTTTTCGAATTTCAAATCAAATGAATCCATTGAATTGGTAATTTTCGACTATTGCTGCTCAGTTATACGAAATTACGTGATTTTATGTGAAAAAAAAATGAAGTAATTGTTCGATAAGAAAATACTTGGAGATAATTAATCTCAATTTATTCAAAATCTTATCCAATTGAATTCAGCATCGTTTCTTCATTTTAAGGTAATTCTATCGACTTACCTGGTCATACTGATCACTAAATTCAAAATTTATGCCTATCCCAATTTGTGATACTTGTAAAAATAATAGTTTTTAATTTAAAAAAATGTCCCAATCGAAGATCGGTTGTAACGATTTGTAAATAATTACAAAACTGAAATAATAGTTATTTCAGTGACTGGCGTAGTACTCGATCGCGCCGATACCCGCAGGTTTCCTCTTCATCTCTAAAGTGTCAAAACACTGTACGATGCCGGAAGCTCCATGTCAACTCAATATTCCATAAAAACTAGATCGACAATCGTTTTTTTTTTTCGAGACCATTGAATTGCTACAAGCTCGAAATATTTTTCTCGAATATATTTTTAGTGGCCGAAAATCAAATTTTTCTATGCCATCCTGGGAATCCGTCACGGAGAACGCCTACTTTTAATCATTTTTTTCTCTCTCAATTCGGCTCGATAACCGAGCCTCTGAATTTTCCGTAAGAACAATAATAGATCTATGAAGAACGGCGTTAAATTTTTTCACGCCAATTCTGTGACCTGGGCGTCGCGATAGAATGACCTTGATTGAACTTGAACCACTAAATCTCTGTCACAAATTCATTCATCACAAAAATCACAAAAAATAAAAGAAAACAATAAAAATGTTATTGTTCGTTCGTTAAACTAAAAATAGCGATGACGTTTTGCTGTTTTTAGACATTTTTATTGACAGATAATAAAAGTACATTCAATCATGACTGGCTGCATTGATGAAAACAGAAATGTATAAAAATCGTTGAAATGTGCATTTCTTTACGTTTTTTCCTTCTAATTAAATATATTTTTTTTTGTGTATGCATAAAAATAAAAGTACGGTAGTTTAAATGGAGAAAGTACGAAACACGTTTGGATGCGTTAAGTCCTCGCGGCTTCTTCGTTTACCACCGTTTGTTTTAACCGGGCATCGATTTCCCCCGTGACAAATGTATTTCCAACGACGATCAAGCTTTTATATACAAGAAAAAAAAAAACCACTACGTGATTCCTCGTCACGAATAATTCGCCTCTATCACCTACTTCGCCAATTAAGAGAAACTCCATTCTCGACGACTCCTCCTCGAAGACCTCTTCGAAACTCTATTAACATAAGAATTTGATGCGTGTGCCATTCTTAAGGAAAGTGTCACGAGAAACGTGTCCTCTAATATTGGGCGTTGCCCGTACACACTTTTATATCCTGGTTGATCAATCATCGTTTTGAATTCCACTTCGAATCGAGAATTCCTCAGATCGTATATTAATTTTTCAACATTTTTATTCAAAATTTTATTTTCATAATTGGCCACAATTTTATTAAGATATGTTCGATACATTTTTTCCATCTATCGTTTGTCACGTTCAATTTCATTTTATTTTTCGCAATTTTCTCCAACTCGATTAATCGAATGAATCTGAATTCGTTTGGAAGATTGAAGCGATAAAAAGTATCGAAATATTTGTCAGTGGATTCAACATCGTTGGGCAAAAGAAAGGAGAAAAAGTGTTAAAAGATGAAAAATTCCGTTGAAAAATTTCAAGTGACTCGAGATTTTATCGAAATTAAATTAATTATGTTAGTTTTTTTTTTTTAGATATTCTTTTGAAACACTTTCGAAACGAGCGACATAATTAAAAGCCCGAAATTTCGATAGCTTCAATAAAAGTGAAAGAATATAAATCATCGAAATGTTAAATGTCTAAAAAAATGACAGAAAAAAATATGCTCCCGAATGAATGAGCATCTTTTTCAAATATCTTTTTACGAGCCGGATATGCCGACGAGAATTTCAAGCGTCTGGTGAGAGTAAAGACAAAAAACAGGGGAAGAGGAGGGGGGGGGGGGGGGGGCGAAAGAAAACTGGGAATTTCGGTGATTCTGGTCACGTGTTCAAACGAACAGAGCGTTCGAATTATGAAACTTTCTTCTTCCGCATATGGGAAAGTCTTTCGATAAGTAATACGACTCGAGTCATGTTTTTAAGATCCGTTAGTCAGTCGTCTTTCACGACGGTGTCTCGGGCACTCATACTACCTGGGCCAATCGATGCCTAGGTCGTGACTTCTCGTTGTAGGTCACGAGCAAACAAAACTCAACGTGATTTTAAAAATCTCTTTCAGAATAAATGAGCTGGTAATGAAACTTCTCTTCGACAAATGCCTCGGTCCAAATAACGATGAGAAAAGTAATACAAAAATAATCAGAGTACTAAAGCAGTACTTTTTTTTTTTTTTTTTTTTTTTTTTGGCAAAAAATACGTTTATTTACTTCTTCAAAACAATTTCGATGAATTTTGAAAAATCATCGAATCAATAACCAATTAATCAACATTTTTTTCTGATCATGCACATTTCACGAACTGTGCTAGAAAGTTATTTGTCTTGTACGAAAGGGAGGATGACTAAGAGATTTTCAATAAGGAAGATATTGACGACGCGAATATTCATCGCTGCGATAAATTTCCGAAGCCAATGTACGATCGTAAAGGCATAATATCGATTTTTTAAATTTTACCCATGATTTTATTTTTTATTCAAAATTACGATTATGATTTCTGACCAAATAACGATGATTTCGATCGGAAAAATATCGACAAATATCTCGAGTCAAGATTTTTCGAAGTAGGACGACATTTTTTTCTTCTTTTCATCGTTGAACATAATTTTTGCGAGAAAACAGCGATGTTTTCAGGTTTTTATTGGGACTGAAAACTTTTTTATTGAATAAAGTCATCGTACTTTTGACTCAATATCAATATTTGTATGAAATTGTTATAGCAACAGAGAAGAAAATAAAAAATCGAACATGACGTTGCGGAAACGTTGCGGTTCTAAATGATATTTACTAAAAATTCTTATATTTCCAGTGCAATTGAAAAGCATTTGTGCTCCCCCCCCCCCCCCCCCCCCCCCCCCCCTGTAAAATGGCGAGAGGCATGAACCGTAAAACCCAGAAAGTCCATCATCAGCGATGAACGTCCCTACAATTTGATGCTTTCGAATTATTTTATCATGATTACATCGCACGATCACGAAGAGGTTAAAATATCACATTGAAATTTCTTTTTCGAGTCATCAACTCTTTCATTAAATGATGCGCCAAAAGAAAAAAAAAAAAAAGCAAGCGATTAAGCGATAAAACGATCGTAATTACGAAAACGTTTCCTTGACACGAGGGAAGAGAACGATTTGTCAGTTTTGCGGTTTCGGGGTTTACGATCTCCACAAAACGTCCATTATTTCCACAATAATGTTTTTCTTTCTCTTCGTATCGTTCACTCTTTTAGCTCGTATCTTCACACCCGCATCCATACGAGAGTGAAACTCGGATCGACGATGGACAAGATTGTAGAAATTCCTCGTTAAAGTGTGTCATGGGTGTGAAAAAAAAAAACATTATCGTGCGTTCTACGTACGTTCGTAGGGACATGTGTCCGAGAATTTTGCTGATAAAATTAACCGGCGAAGTCGCGAGGCAGTAAATCCTCCATCCGTTCAGTGAAAGTCCTTGAACTGTCCCTTACGTGTATCGCTCGTGTCTCTAACTATTAGAGATCTTTAGTATTTTCTTTTAACAAGTCTCGTCAAATGCTTATCGGTTGTGCAATAAAGGATCGTTGAGATTACAATTTTATACGCAACGAGGCTACTGTGTCACAATTATTTATCGTCGATAAACGATATGACATTATTAGAAAATGCAAAACAATCGAATGCTACAATGAAAATCTTCTTTAAATGTATAAAGCATCACTTATTTTTCACTCCCTAAATATACAATTGAGTCTGCATTCGAGAATTTTTTTTCGTTTTTTGCCATTGGAACTTCTGGTTTTCCGACATTCATTATTTTTCTAGGTTAAGATTTTTTCGTCTGCGTTACTCGATTTATGAGTTACCTTCCTCTTGTTTTTCAATATTTTCTTATCATTCAACTGTTTTTCATATCGATTATTATGATTTTAAGATAATTCGTATTTTTATTTTTCAGGAACCATACACGAGCGTTTCAATGGCAAAGGTTACTATTATTCGTGGGCAGATCCACGAACTAATGGTCAAGAAATCGATTGGTTATCGGCGAGAAATTTCTGCAGACAGAGATGTATGGATCTCGTTTCGCTCGAGACTTCCTCCGAGAATGAATTCATCAAGAGCCGAATAGTGCAAAGTAATTATTTGAATAGGCGTTCAATTTTGAATAAAATATACATCCAAATTGGAAATTTTACAGAGGATTGTTACAACATTTTAAAACCGTATATTTTCATCTGAAGTCGTTCTATATTTATGTCAATGCAACAAGTTAAATTTGCAGTGGGAAAGCATATTCATGTCAATTTGGTTGAGTGCGCACTAACGGAACTAAAATTACAAAAATTCAGAAATATTACACGGTAGCAATAATATAAAATGACTAAGACACAAACCTTTACAGTTTATTGAATTCCTTGAGCAATTCCAAAGCTCAATTTCAATGAAATCTAATTGATTTTTTTACGGAAAGTGATTATTCTCTTCCAAACTCTTCAACTAATGACTTTCGAAAAAAATTATTTCTCAGACAAAGTTAAGTACATCTGGACTTCGGGGCGTTTGTGTGACTTCAAGGGCTGTGACAGACCCGATCTCCAGCCGCTCAAAGTAAACGGTTGGTTCTGGACAGCGGAGCTACAAAAATTGGCTCCTACTGTGGACCGTGGTCAGAACGATTGGTCCGAAAGTGGAGGGTAATTGTTTTTGAAAAATTGTTGACCGTTTCAAATATTTTGACTTTCCATCGTTCTTGTATATTGACTTTTCTGTTTTTCAGCATCGGCAAGCCTCAACCAGACAATCGTGAAGCTATCCAAGGAGGAGCTCCAGAAAATTGTCTCGCTGTTCTCAACCAGTTTTACAACGACGGTGTTAATTGGCACGACGTTGCCTGTCACCACAAGAAACCCTGGGTTTGCGAGGAAAACGATGCTCTCTTGAAATACGTTCGTTTCTCGAACCCGAATCTCCGCGTTTAAGAAGCAGCAAAGAACAAAAAAAGGAAAACTAAACAAATTTTCATCAAATTGCTCCTTTTCCTTTCCAAAATCAAATCTGCCGTGGTTGTTGCGAATATATATATATATGTATGTTATGTTTTTTAATGCTCAAAACACATAATTAAGTTTAAGCGACTGAGTAGCACGTATAATTGAGCGAAAATGGTAATTTATTGCAAACTTTAACTCCGTTCAGCTTTTACGTTTCGTTATTTTGTTCTTTTTATCTCAAGCATCTCTACACAATTTCAAACTTGTAAAAAGTTTTTATTTCTAGCATTTGTTCTTTCAAAAAATGTTCAAAAACGTAAATAAATGTATGCATGTGCGTTGATACTTCAGATAACAATATTTATGATCATTGTTTAGCCACGATTATTTTATTCTACTAACCGTTACTTGTACGTTGGAACAAAATACAGAGTTTGTGTCAAAAGAATTTCAAGCACTTTTTTTTTCAATCCTTTCTCGCTTGTTTTACGTCGTATTCAGTACATTTTGTATTTGTATGAAATTTTTATATTTCTAGGGAGCGCACAATTTTTTTTTCGATCTATTTCTTACACAACTGAACTCAAATGTAATGACAGAATTTGAGTTTTTGGACATCCATCATGCTTCGTTTTTAGGAATTTTCGATGGAAATCGATTGGAATAAGCTTACGAATCAGAAACCAATGCGACTTTTTTTCCAATCATTGTACAGAATAATAATTGCAGAAATATGAATGAAACATGAATGTCATAAAAATTGGAATTTATTATCAAATCTTACAACTTATTGAGTTTTTTCATATTTTCGTTTTCTTTTCTCTATTTCTTACCCTCTACCATGATGATGTGATAGCCGAATTTCGTTTTGACAGGAGGATCAGTATAGATAGGATTGCCAAGAGTGGAAACAGGAAGAGCAAACGCTGCTTCCTGAAACGGTCCGACCATCGAACCTCGAGTCATCCAACCAAGATCGCCCTGAAAAAAAATATTTTTAAAATTCATGAAATTTCTTTAATATCAATCCTAAAAACGTGAATTCTGCTCAGGCGATTAGATTTTTGTGGTTACCCCGGATCGAGCTTTATCCTCGCTGTAAGTGGCTGCAATTTCGTTGAACTTTTGGCCAGCTTTCAACTTCTCCATTGCTTCGAGAATTTTTGACTGCTTCTCACACAGTATATGTCTGACCTGAAGAAATAATACATAATTAACACTTGGGCAATGGATTGTTAAGAATAATTCTAGAATGAATTGTAAAAATCATTCTGAAACAAATATTAAGAAATGGGATTCTAACCTTAACGGATGATCCTCCCTTTTTTTCACCCTTCGTTTTTTCATCGTCACCACCACCTTTTGCTTTTCCAGCTTTAGCTCCAGCAGCCTTTTTAGGTGGCATATTGATAATGTTTTTAGTAAAAAATTGATTATACTTTTATATGTACACGTAAAAAAAACATTGGAACGAACGAGGTTAAAAAGTAAACGGTAAACGAAAACATTGATATTGTCGGCGCCGTCATCGAACACTAACGCACCCTCAAGGAGAACACGAAAACCAAGAGCCGATGAATGTATTTTCCAAAACTACGACGCTGGTCAAATTCCAAAAAGTCAAAACCACATGGATGAAATGAAGATATTTATAGAGAGTTGAGAATTCCGGCTAATGAAGCTCAATTTTGCATGAATCACAATACCAAAATAAACAAAAAATAGTCACGAGAATGAAAAATACTAGATGAAAAGGGTAAAGGAAAAAAACAACATTTTCGGTCATGTAGAAATGAAATTCGCACGTTTTATTCTGCGACGAATTTTTTTGCACCTTTTTTCGCCCAAATCTCCATGTTATTTCTCCAAATCGTCGAAAGACAGTGCACAATTACATACAATATCATTCCTTTTAATTTATCACAATGATTCGCCCATTTCCTTGATTTCGTAAGTAAAATATAATATGTATAGATAGATTATTATTGATATTATTATCGATACTATTAATATCATTATTTTAATTGGAGTGAGATATATAAAACGTTAAAACAAGAGTGCTGAAAAGCTGTGAATGTCCAATAAATTCAAATTAATATTCAACAAATTTTTTTTAAAAACCAAGACCACATTAATATCAATTTTTCAATCACTCACTTTCATTTCGACGTTTTTAATAAAATATAAGTTCATTCAAAAATGAAGATAACAAAATTTATAACATTGATAATATTTATAACTACAAAAGCTACAAAAGTTCACTCAACGTCACTCAGCGTGTAAAATATGTAAATCGAAGAAATAAGTGTAGTTCCAATCAATTGGACACTTTTTTAATGCGATTTTCTAATAAATATCTCACTCTGGGCTCATACATTTCAACATTGATAGCAATTGATAGATATGCGACATTCTACCTGGAATTTTTCGTTCAAATCCAAATCCTTTTTGTTTCAAAAGTTCAAAGTCGTTTCGTTTGTAAAAACAGCAGCTAATGTCTGTGTGTGTGTTTTTATTGAATATTTTATTTTTCAATAAATAACTCTGAACTAGCGATCAAAGTTTTTTAATTTTGTCAAATGGGGAAAGATACATTAATCAAATATAATAATAATAATTTTTCTATTTTCATAAAAGAAAAAGAAAAAAAGTTAAAACTCTAGTAAAACAGAGGATATTTGTTTGGAATAAAAATTTCACGTGAAATGTTTCATAGCTATCAACGTCATCAATAATCCATTTGTATGTGTATTAATTTTAATAGCTTCTCAATTATTATGCTCTAAAAATTTTTCAACGAATACAGCCTGTGTATAATAAACTTGAAATCAGTGACTCCCTATAAAGCTTTTATAGTATTTTTACCCTATTACGTTTATCGAAAGACTGTCTCACAGCTGAGCGGTCTTGTGGTTGTACGATTTTTTTTAAATTCTTTTGGATATGTCAGGACGAAAAAAAAATATGTACGAATATTGTATTTTGTGTCAAGATGATAGAGCAAAAAAGAACTTGAACAGAAAAACTCGGTCATTGAGAAGTTTATACTTCTAAGTAAAATAATGGAAGCTTAAAAAAACAATGATTCTACGGCGTTCTGTAGTTTTCCATATACTTCTAAAATAAATAATTTCAAGCGTGTCCTCTATTTCTTAACTCCTATCATTACCTTTTCTAAAATTCGAAATGCAAGAACAATTTCGTCGATCAAATGAATTAAATAACGTTTTATCTTTCAAATTTTTAACTAAATGCTCATTCTGCTAAGTACAATTCAAAAAGGACAGATTCAAATAATCTATGCTAAAATTACACAGTTTTCTGATTCACGAGCCTCTAGTGTTTTTTTTTTTTTTTTTTTTCATTCAATTTAATCTCGATTTGAAATCTTCTAAGCACTTTCAATCAATATCACGATAACCTTCACACAAATGCACGCTGCTGTTCCATAGTCAAAATACTTGATTTTCAATACTTTTGTTTACTTTTATAAAATAAAAAATAATTGAGGACGAAATGCTTTTTTTTTTTGCAGACGAATATAAAACGTGAAATTATTTGTTTTTCTTCTGAATTGCTTGAATATTCTTATCATTAAATTATCCTAAGTTTCGTCAAACGCGAAGTCAATTGAATTTTCTCATAAATGCAAAAACGTGAATTTGAGCAGTTACAAAAAATATTTGAAAAAATGATTATGCTTGAGAAAAATATATCGATCGATCTCAACTCTTATTATTTCTTTCGTTTTCAACATTATTTTGTTTTTCAATTTTCAAGTAGATTAGCACTCGATGCGAGAATAACTAAACACTAATTATCTTAATAATTGAACGTGTCCATTTTCACAACTGACTTATTACTCTGCAGTGTCAATAAAATACTCTCGAGCTAAAATCAGGAGCTAAAATTTCTCTAAAATACTCTCAGTATGAGCAATTTTTTTGGAAAATTAGTCGTCGTGCATGACGCACGATGGAATTTCTGTTTCTCTTTACTTTTTAAGTACCACAATTTTCTGGAATCCTGAGACGATAATGAATTTGTCTAAAAAAAAAAAATAGCTACTCGATTATTCTTCGAAATGTTTTCACGTCGTTATCAATTTTTTACGTCAGCAATTTTTTTATCGCCAACATCTCTTTGAACTTATGACGAGCTAAAAAAAATTCTTTAATTCGCCAATTGACACTCAATAAAAATTAACTCAAACGTATTAAGTTAATAATAAAATCATCTTCGTCTCAGGATCACGAATAATTTTTTTCTGTTCGCGTCGAGCACTTCTGCGAATGTGTCTTTCACTTACGAGCTAATAATTTTTTAATATGCTGAAGCTCCGTTAAATATTTCGGCGATTAGTCAATCGAATAGCTCGTGGTTCATTTGTATTATGCACGAATTCAACTTCTTTCTTAGCACGTGTCAAAATGAAAAAAGCGTGCGGCGAATTCACCGGAGGAACTTTCCAAAAAATAACTCTTCTCTAGCTGTACGACGACGAGAAATGCACCTGCGAATACCGGCCACGATGAATACCGGGTCATACTGTCTCGATCCATTTTTTTTTCTTTTTCGATATCAAGCTCACGACAAAAAGCAAAAACAGCTCGATTCTTCGATCGGTTCTTGGACCCGCCTCGTGTATACTTTAAGCAGTTGGCAGTGTACCCTGAAAAGTAAAGAAATTTCCAATCTGATTTATCGATAAAATATCTTTTAGTCACACTGGTCAATGAAAAATGAAAATGCAAATTTGAAATGAATGAAAATTAACAATTTTTAAAAATAAACGTAAGAATAATTTACAAAAACTACACTGTTGTCGAAATTTATGAAATTGCACTAATATTTGAAGCGGCGAAACTTTTTTAAATTAAAATTTTTTTTTAATTCAGTTTCGAGGTCAAACTAGTTCAAATTTCTCAAAGCAAACGAGTTCAGCCGATGAAAACCAGTAAATATTAAAATTGAGTATCGCCGTTAACAAAAAAAATTTTATTCCTATTTAACTTAATAAACAAACGAAGAAAAAAATCAGTAAGAAATTGAGACCCCAAGCAGACCTGATTTTAACATTAGAATCCTGGATGACCTCGCCGTCACAATTCCAAACGCTCATAGCTGAGTTCATGTCAGCCGTTGAAATTGTATCAAAGGATGGCGTTGAGGGCAACGCTCGGAATGTGAATTCTCTCGCTCTGTAGACTTCGACGAACGGCAAATCGTACTGGGAAAAAGATACAAAAACAAAATTATATAAGCAATGAGAAAACGAATGTTTAGTAGATCGGAAAATCTCTTAATCACATAAAAGTAAACAAAAAAAAATATATATTATTTAATCAACTTAATTGCATTCTTGCATAGTACTGAAATTCGTCTCCACGAATCTTAACGTTCGAAACAATAGTATGAAAAACTGTTTACGCAAATTACCACATTCTTTTGTTTGCTACTGAGTCGCAAAAGCATCCTGATGTTATTGAACAAGGATGTGTGACGAACGAGAATAACATCTACGCAGCCATCACCGATGTGGCAATGGGGGCTGAAGCCTTGGGGACTTCTTGTACAAGCGCACGAAACGTTTGCGCCATTAACCATGAAAAATTTGCCGCGAACAGTGAGCCATCCTGTCGAAAAATGTATTTTTGTTAGCCAATTTTGCCTATCGTTGCTAAACAAGCAAATCACTTTTCTAAAAACCCAAAAATTCGAAAATTTTTCAAAGACTCAAGTAAATTTTGGTTAATCATATATAAATCATTAGGATTTTAATAAATCAATTTGGAAAGTGGAATTGATACGAAGCAAGCGTTTTTTTGTCCATTTCTTGTACATTTCTGAAGGAGATCTTCAACAGCATTTGGCGATAGTAAAATTAATTTATTTAATTTGAACGATTGTGTACGATAATTGGAAACGTGCCAATCACGACAAAACCATCCAAAAATTTTTGATTTATCGATGAAATTGTAAAAAATATGATTTACAAACGTGACGACAAGACTCACGAGAGATTTCTTTGTCCGGTACAACTTTGTGCATGTGTTGAACGCAACGATTACAATTTTTCATGCATTTGGTGCTCGCAGCCGGATGACAAGGGTCGGAAAGCAGTTCAATTTCACCGTCGTAGCCTTTGTTAGCGATAATTTTTTTAAAGCCTGAATAATCGTATCTCTGTGGTCCCATCCAACGAAACTTTTCACTGTCTCTTATGACATCGCCGAGATAACCGTAGCTGAGTACACTCGCGTAAAACCTTAATAGAGCGTCATTGGTGTGAACCGAGGACAAGTCGAGACCGGCTGTGTCACCGAATATAATGTGTATCGCCGCCGTCACGACGTCAGTTGTACCGTGAAGACTGTAAGCGACCGTATCCGTGCTACCGCTCGGTATAACACCAACGGGCAATTTCGGTGCTGGAAAATTGGCCTCACTGTCGTTTACATCAACGTGATGATCCTTCGCTGCACGGAGTACAAGGCCGTTGAATACTTCGGCGAATGTACCGTCGCCTCCGACGCACACGATTGCCTGGTTTTGTTCAATGAAAATGGAGGAAAATTAGTCGAATATTTCGATAAATGAAAATAGAGGAAAATCAGTAGATTCGATCAATTCGCTGGCAATTATAAATAAAATTTTGAGGGAAAAACTTTATTTTTTCACTTTTTTCGAATGTTTTTTTTTTTTTTTTTTCCAGTTTTATCGAGTTTTCATCGTCAAATGTTCACTCAATGCGACTTTATCGTACACCATTCACTTCTTTGGGAAAATGTCAAGAGAATGGTCTATAATTAGACGTCATTATCATGTGTGAGGAACATTTCATGCTGAAGATAAAATTAGGATCGTTTTTGATCCTGTTGTAAGACTTACGTTTGGAGAAATAGTTTTGGGGTTTCAGAGGAATTTAAAAAAATTACTGAACCATTGAAAACGTAATTTTTCTAATTCATTGTGAGTGATGATTTGTAAGCTTGAAAAAAATTTAACAAAACAATTTTCAAACTCACATTAACATCGTCCAAGTTCGAAGAGAGCAGAGTGTCGCGAATGTGTCCAGCACGTTCGGTCATCACCATCTTAGTTTCAACGCCGGCGATGTGCATTAAAGGCTGAACTTCTTTTTCCCAAATCTTCATGCCTTTTTTTTTGCCTCCGAAAGGATTGACGAAGAACATGATCTTTCGAGGTCGATGGGTTAAGCCTGCAACAAAAATTGGAAGGAGTAAAGTATTTTTTCAGTCATTTTCATATTTAAAAAGCGATTCGATTATCAATCATTTATTTTTCTTATTGAATGAGAAATTTCGTTATTTAAAAACGCATGAAAATTGGTGAAGGAAATCGAAACGTTTCGTGATGCAAGTACATTACGAAGTTTTGCATTTTCTCGAAATCGAGAACGAAGTGTAAACCGACATCGCGACTGAGAAATCTCGCGAGTGCATCAACCGTTTTTTCTGTTGAGTTCCATCGATGGAAACCGCAGAATGTATTCGCCCTGGCAAACTGGTTTTGACGTGCCGGAAAAAAAAAAAAAAAAACACTTTGCGATAGGAGATGACGGAATATGAGAGACTCGAGAGCTCCACATGCTTGATCACTTTCCATTCACTTCGCTGCAACTGGTAACGATAAACGAGTCCGAGACGAGTGAACAAAAACTCGAATAAAAATGAAAGCAAAATAAAAAAACAAAAGTTCTACGTTTATCAAGAAAATGCAGAAAAACTGCTCAAAAGAAAAAGTGAAAAAAAAATCGATTCACCAGAAAAATTAATTTTTTCGGAATCATTCGAAGAGAATTCATTTGGAAAAATTCCAAAACTCACGGTCACTGCCCAAAGCCTATCGATTCAATTTCTCTGGTCTAATCTCACCATTTTTTATTTTATTTTCGTCTCAGGGGAGGTAGCAGCTGATTCCTTAAAACCAACCCCACTGGCCCCGAGGCCTTGGTACAATTTCAAGAAAATAAGGACACAACCTTCGTCTCGACGGGACAAAATTTCGATCGAATTCCGGATACGTTGGTTAAATTATTCTCGATTCCGAGCGACATTGACCCACTTATGTAATTCGCGTAGCTCTTCAATTCATTTCTCATGCCTCCTTTCCTCATTTAAATTCATATTTATGGATATTTTCTTATTTATACGTCACTTTGAAGAGCAGAACAAAAAAAACTATAAATTAATCGCAAACTTTTTAATAAATCAACGTAAAAATAAGACTTATTTGAACGTTTGAACATTCAAAGAGTCCTTCTCAATTCAAGAACTTGTGTTTGAAATTCTAATTACTTTGGAATGGTCTCTCAACATCAATTTCTTCGAGTAACTTATTCATTCGTGTCCCATACACGAAATATTTAATTCACATTTTCGTCCTCGAAGATCGACGATAAAAAATTCATTATAAGATCGCATGTTTCATTGTATTCTCCTTCGAAAAAAAATATATATATATGAATGAATATTTTTTATTTGAGTAAACAAAAAGGAGGAAAGTAAAATTTAAAAATCGACTAAATAATAATGAATAAAAAATAAAAATTCATAAAATAATAAAAAATTTATGGCTCTTTCTTAAGATAAGAATAAAACGAACAGCATGAAGACAGTTTATGAAAATCTAAATCTTGCTATTGTAAGAAAAAAGTCAAACATTCTTCGGAAAGTTCGCTTTGGTTCTTCGACTCCCTTTCTTTCGCGAGCTTCATTCGTTTTCATTTTTATACGTTTTGCTTTCTAGCAAAACGTATAAAACGTATATATAGACGGCTAGCGCAGAAATAGCGTAACAGCGGAGTATCCACGTATTTATGGAGGGGAAAAATAGTGGGCATCACGCGATTTATTAATAATGAAGAGCGTGACCAGGGAGCTCAAGAGAGTTTGGTGTAGGTTGAAAAGAACGAGGAGGAAAGAGAGAGGATATTACGAAAGGCTCGGTGTACTTGATTACGAAGATTCAACGGTGCTCTCAGGTCTCATTATACACTTCGTGATGCCTCCGCGTATCTTCGTTCCATAATTATTTCATAATTACTTCTGCAAACGAGGAAATGCGTACATTACAATTACAACATCACGAATTCTCGCTAATTTTATAACAGTTTTCAATCAACCGACATTTTTTTCATTCACTTTAAATGAAAATTTATAAAAATAAAATCTCAATCTTATGTGATCTTCAATGATTTTTTTCAGATTTTTTCAGCCAATTTTATCAGCTCGTCGGTAAAAACGTGCAACTTTGGAATTTTTTTTTTTTCAATTTTAATTCAAATTTTCAATTTTTTTTAGTTTGCCTGTTAAAAGTTGATAACCGTACGGGAAAAACAAATTTTTTATTTGAACGACCGGTACAAAGGCCTTTTATCCTGAAAACAGAAAATGTGAACGTCAAAACTTACCGTGAAGATAATTTTTGATGGTTTTGACCCACGAAGCAATTTGCCTCGAGTCCGTGTGGCTCATGGTGACACTGTGATGGCTCCATTTGTTTTTTGCACCTCTAGCAGCGTAATGGAGAATGAAACTGGTCGACGAAGTAGTATTGATGGACGGTGACGTTGGAGATGATGGACATTCTTTGTCGCTGTGAGTAATTTTTGTCACGGGTATCCAATCATCTCCGTAATGGACCGAGAGGACATCAGTCAGGGGTAAAGTCCATCTTGCTGATTATTTGCATCGAGAAGAAAAAGAAAATCAATGAAATAATAAAATATTGAGTGTTCCTGTAAAATTTTGAGAAAAAATGGATGGAACGATGAAATAAAAAATGTTGAATTAATAAATCATTATTTTGACATTTCTGGATAGAGGTAGAATCCAAAATAATATTTTATCTCGATTTTTAGAGCTCAAATGTACTTCAATTCAGCTTGGAATCTATTCATTCAGAGTTTTTATCGGAATGGTTGAAATATGCAAAAATTGATCGAAAACCTCTGAAAATTTCAGCATTGGCTCAAACAAAACGTCGAAGAGATCGATCACGTTGAAGGACGACCACGATTCACGAATAATTGTGTCATAAAATTACATCTCGAGGCTTTGTATACTGGGATTGGAAATAAAAAGAAGCGAAACGGGGGGAAAGAAAAAGTGCAAGAAATAAAAAGTTGAAAGACGTCAAACCGGCTTAGGAAACTAAATGTATAGAACGTTGCATGTTTTTATAAACAGATCTTTTGCTCGACACCGAACGTCATAGCTCGAAAGCTCGCTACTATATGGCATTGACTTCTCCATTGAATTATAAATTGTTTGTTCCTACTTATGACTCTACAGCTGCTCTCTTCGAGCGATTTAACAACACAATTCTCGCCTTCCAATTCAGTTTATGCTGATGATAAATACGTTCGTTTTCAATTTCCTCATTTTTCAAATAATGCACGCACGTTTTTTTTAATAATAGACAGTGAATTATTCTTGACTCAAACGATTGTCTCGTTTCGTACACCGAATAAACAAAAACAAACATTCCCATTTGATGTTTCCACTTTTTAGTTTCGAGGTGTTACCAGCGCCATCTGCCACGACAACTTCCCGTCTTTCGAAATGCAAGCCTTTTTGCCTTTGTGTACAAACAACTTCACAACGCTTCTGTGTTCGAAAAATATACAATCTGAAGATTGAAATAACGAGCATAAAAATCGAACTTTTGTTTTGAAATGTCATGTTCGTTATTTTGTAATGTTTATCGAAGTGGATAAAATCTCGAATCGAGTAGGAGTCGAGTTTATTGCTGTGATGGACATTACGTCGCGCATGGCTGGAGTGTTTTTGTTGTGAAATTTATTCGTAACAGTTGTTATTATGCTTTTATAAAATGATGTATCAATAAGTGTGGATAAAACTGAGAAAACACCGATCGTAAAAGTGATTAAATTGCGAAGAATCGACTCTGACGATATCTGATTTTTCGGACAGCTCATTGAATTGGTAAGTACATATTCTGAAAAAATCCAAAGAATCTTCTTATTGGAATATCGCGATTGAACTGTTACTGAAATTTGGGTGCAATGAAAAACTAAATCGAAGTCGGCACAAAGAACAAAGACTGTCAAAAACTCTCGAAACGGTTCCTGGACTTTTGGGTGATTGTAAGGTCGAGAGCTGACTGCTCAATATGTCCTCATCAACGAACGTGGCACGTTTGACAACGAGAAAATAAAGTCACTATTTGCACGTACACGGAACACGCCTCTGTACACGTTTGTACGTTTTTGGTGCCGACGTAACACTGCCAAGTTGTCTAAACGCGATATGAATTTTTTTTTAAATCGTCCTAAAACTTGACGGTTGGTTTTCGTCTCGGTATTGTCTCATAAAAATAAATATTCATAATAAAAAGCTAACGCCATGAGAATCAAATAATTTTCAGTGAATTTTTTTTTCTTCGTAATCACGCGGTAAAAGAAATTTGTGGATTCGAAAAAAATATTTGTTGGATCATCAAATCGTTGCGAACGAAACGAAATTCGTTTTAACTCAACAAAAATTTGATCGTTTCAATTATTTTCTGGGTCGAATAAATATTTTGTTGAATCAACGAATTCCTTTTTTTGTCAGTACAATATGGACGTTGAACGAACACATAATTTAAATAATTTATCCAACAATTATTATTGTAAAATGATTATCAATTATTATTGCAGATTTATTCAACTGATGTTATGAATTATTGATGTGACCAATCAACTGTAATTTTAATCGTACAACAATGAATCGTTCATCGCGTCAATTATTATTATAATAAATGTTAAATAAACGCGATAAAAAATTTGAACGGATTAGTGTTATCGTCGTGCGTCATTGCGCCTGTTTGTCATTCCGTTGACAAAAATTCCACAAGTGAAATGAGAGATTAGAAGGAACTTGAAGTTTCGTATTCTACTTTTTGAACGTTCGGCAAATTATTAGTCGTTTCGAAGCGAATGCCACTCACGTTTTTGCTTCGAGGTCGTCGCGTAAGGAAAGGTCCACGATCCCATCACGGATATATTTATACAATGCGCGTGAATCTACCAAGGTTTCATTTTCAAATATTGTCTGTTTCGGACAATGCGGAGACTGTCAAAAATAATGAATTAGATAAGATGGAACGTTGACCAAAATATTTTCAGTACATTTGCAAAGTGTATTTTAGAATAATGGCTCGTGCGAGTGTATGACACGAACCAGTCGCGGCTATAGAATAGCAAAGTAAATTATCACGATGAAGAGAGTGGCTTGAAAAGCGTTTTTACAAAAATGAAAATATCCTTTTTTGGATTTTTTAAACGAAAAATACTTCCTCGGAAAAACTTTTTTTAATTTTTCAAATTGAAAAACTTTTCTTTAACTTTTCAAATTAACAAAACAAGTTGAAAAACTTTTTTTACTTGAAAAATTTAAGTTTTTTTTTTCATTCAAATAAAATTCGAAATTAAGTTTAAAATTAAATTATCAATTTTTTGTTTGTTTTCAATTTGGCTTGCAACGAAAAAGCAAAATACGTTCAACGACGCTCGTACGAAGTTTGAAGCGATGGCTGATTAATAACGAAGATTCATATACCAGCGTCCGAATAGAAATGAGGAAAGTCCGAGAGACCGATGGGACTCGAGACGTTCGTGACCTTCGTTTAATAAAACAGTCAACGAAGTTTGGTCATGAGCGAAGAGTAGTTCGTCTGTACCAAAAACTCTCGTCAAGGTCAACGTCTCGAAGCGTTTCAACGGAGTTAACGATTTTTTAAGTATATATACGTAAGTGCCTCGATACGAATTTGTACGGGGTCAAAAAAATTTTGTCACATCGCGGCTAAACGATGCGTTGAGCATTATTTGAAATTTAAACGTTTTTGTTTTTTAATTGTTTTTTTATTTATTTATCTCTGTATCTGCATATTTTATCTCGCGTTTTGTTTTTTTTTCCTGCTTTATCTGCTTTTTTTAGTCCGTTTATTTCATCTCTGTACCCAGGATATTTCAGTTTAGAAAATTTCATCGAATGAACACGAAGCGAATGAGAAAAAAAAAACAATTTCCAAACGCCTACATTGACTCGTCTAAAAAACGAGGCGCCTGGTTGAACGCCATCAAAGTAGAATGACTACCTCTTTGTCGGACGACTGCATGCGATAGTGGAAGAAAAAAAAAAGCACGCGACAACGTGCTCGGAACAATTGTTTGAAATGCTAAATTATTTTTGTCGACGTTGATCGAAAGTAAAATAAATTTGAGGCAAATCAGCGAAATTCTTTTGTTTTTTTTTTCAATTGATTCGCTAATCGTCATCATCTCTCGCGTTATCAATTTCGCTGGTCCGAGCTCCGAGATAATTTACGTATTGTCGTCGGTCACGGAATGTTTTTTTTTATAAATTTTTATATTGTTCATTTGAATTACGTTTTTAAGTACTTTAAAGATTGACAACATAAAAGTAGAGAAAAAATTGTAAAGATTCATCGAAAATTCATTTCGTTGACACTTCCTCGAACCAGAAAAAATAATATTAAGAATTCTAGTCGAAATTTTCATCGAATTTCAAAGTGACCTAACAGTTTTAAGTACTTCAAACTCTCTTCCGTTAGACCAGGAAAAAAAAATACTTCTCAGTTGAACACCTTGAAAGCAACGTCTACGACTTTAGTATCGTTGATCGTTCGTACACTTTCGCTAACATACTTCCTTTAAAAACTCCTTAAACTCATTTCGTTCTCACAAGCTGAACGATCGAACTACGTTAACCAGGTCAAACCAGGTGTTATTGGGCTTGCTATTGTAACAATAAAATGTCGTATTATCGTACACGATTAAGTACATCAGTTTATGCACGACTCAATGACACACGATTAATCTTTCTTATAATTTTTTCGTTTTTTTTTTTACAATTTTCAATTGTTTTCCAAATTTTCTGATTTATTCCAATCAAATTTATTGATCAAATGTTGATTTAATAAAAAAATTCGTTATTGCTATTTAAAACAAAAATCTTGTCAACTTGTAGCCTTTTTTTCGTTAAAAAAAAAAAAAAAAAGTTTTTGGGAGTCTAAAGTTTACGATTCAATCGTTATATTCAATTAATCAAAAGAAGGGGCATCAGTTATGATTTTTTCAAAAGTAGTATTATATCGAGAAAAAAAAATATGAATTAGAAATAAAAAATGTACTACCGAATCGATAGGTTCTCGTATAAATTCTTCGACACAGAGTTCGATGCTTGTGGATGAAGGCCACTTCCTTGTAGCCACTAATCAGCAAGCTGTGTATATAATTATTAATGCAACGATAACGAGACTAAAATACGATAATCAGGGAGTGGACTGTACAAAGAATCGCTAGAAAATGAACCCGTGCAACCGTGGGGAATGAAGAGTTTTATTTCAATATTAATCCGAAATAGAAAAAAAAAAACAAAAAAAAAAAAATTGATTGTCAGTTGTGCATGAAACAATTGTTATCGAATTTATGGATTTTAAATGAAAATCATTTGGAATAAAAAAAAAAAAAAAGTATCGAATTCGATTAATCATTCGTGATTTTTGTGAATAATTTGATGATGCCAGGAGAAGAGAAATTTGAAATTTGATTCGTGGGCAAGTTCAAGGTCAAATGGTTCTCTGGACGTAACGAGCCCAAGATCGCATCGTCGAGCAGTGATCCTCTTATGACGCTTCACTGACCTTGCTCGCTTCACGAAAGGGTCTGCACGAATTTTGTCTCTTTGACGTTTCTTTGTCTCGTATAATCTGACACAGATGTTCAGTTTTTGTCTCACAAGTGTATTCACTCTGGAACGATCTTATCACGTGACATTTTTCATACATATATTTTTCACCTCTATTTTTCTAGCTCTCTGCTTCATCAATGTCTTCTTGGTCTAATAAAACGCTCTAGATTTCTGACAATGCGCGGCTGCCATAACGTACCGTTAATTAATGCATACGTGAACCCGTGAGACACTTGATATATCTGTGTACTCATTTGACGTTTCCACATGTACGATAAAGGCATCGTACCGAAAATTTCTTATATTTTAATGAACATTTAAAGCAGAAAATTTTTCGCCTGTTAATAATTCGCAGCTCGTCAGTTACTTTTCACTTCTGTTTTTTAATCTACTTTAACCAAATTTTTCACGAATCAAACTCTCTTATGATGGGTAAAAAAAAATTTATTGAAAACTACATATTTTCGAAATTTCCTTTTCTTTCTCGAACGCGCTTCATTTATTTTTATCAGCCTACGAATTAAATTGTTCGTGAAAAAATCGTCGATGAAATTCCAGTTTAGTATGAGATTTGATTGAAGGATTCGAATAAAAATTATTACGAAAAAATTTGTTAATCGTTTGTATATTAAAGATATTCGAGGAAACTCGACTTTTTTTTATCGACAATGAGTCAATTGGTTTGCATGATAAATTGTTTGAATTTTCAAATTTCGAAACCCTCCATTTCTCGAGAGCTCGAATAAAGAGTATTAATTTGTCACTTTTCCATTAATGATTAAAAATTTTCGAAACATAACCTTAATTTGACTATTTATAAACCTAAATGTTTGTTTGTTTAGAGAAAAAAAGGCGAAGAATTGATTTCCAATGAAAAACTTACTGTAAGGTGGTCTCTCGGTTTCCCAAATAAGTGTACCACGATGGAAGTAAACTCTGCATCTTTTTTTCTTTATGATGAAAGTATTGAGAAGTACCGAACCGGAGGTATTATCAGAGTCCTGCATAATAGCGATTTAAATAACTGAATACCGTGGCACTTTCTGTATTTTTCCACGATCGCACATGCACGCATAAAATTAACTCGGTTGAATGAAAGAAAAACTAAAAATTGTTCGACATTATAAAAAAAAAAAAAAATAAAATGGTTCACCAAGGAAAAAGGGGAACGGAGCAATTGCTGCAAAAATCTACGGACGACGACGTCAACATCGTCATCCTGATTCGCTCGATATATTGATTAAACACGAATAACGAGTGACAAGTGAATAACTATGCCCCACATTAAGAACCGGTCAGCAGAAAATGAACAAACAATTGGGGAAACGAACAAGAAAATAGGCGATTGTTGTCACAAGGAATTTTGATGAAACTGGCGATGAAAAAAGTGCTCCACTGTTGCCTCGCTCGTACGTACGAGCAGACTGCTCGCCGTCATATACAAACATACGAACCAAACGGTAGATTCGTACGGGCTTGGAGGCTTGAACCTCCGCTGCTCGTGAGACGCTAATATCCCGCACGCGCAACCTTCCAGAGCTTCGAGAGTACTCTCGTACTCAACTTTTTATTTTCTCGATGCACGAACATTATCTACTTGGCAACTGCACACATATAAGCCCGCGAAAAATATTCATCAATTACCACTTTACCGACAAAGTATCTCTTCGAACTCTTTTTGTCAAGTTCTCTTCGTTGACGTCCGTTGATACCTCCATACTTATATTTTACTTACCGACACAACTACTATTCATAGTTCAATTGATGAACCCTAAAAGCGTGAGTGGCGTTGCAACTAATATTTGAAAAATGTAGACGCTCAGAACGTCTGAATTCTTTGTCTTTACATTTTTTTTCAACAATTTCTTATTCAATGTGTAAATAAATTCCAATACATTTTATTGCTTCGCCATCATTATTTCCGAACAATTTCATAAGAATTAACGTAAAGACTAGTCCTCGCTGTTTGGAGCGGTACAAAAGTACACGTGAATTTATCGCCTAGTTACTTCAAAAGGAGGCGTTTGGAAATGCTTTTTCTAGGGTTCGTTGAAATTCTTCGAGAACAGTCCATCCGGATTAATTCAATTTTTATGGTCAACCGATGCATCAAATACTAAAAAAAATATCGAATAATTATTAATTGAACGCACGTGTCGCTATAATTCCAATTAATATTTTATTATTTGTAAATGAAAATAATCCTCCGTAGTGCCGAATACCCGAACGCGTCCATTTTTTCCCTGAAATATGTTCCCCTCGTATGACAGCCCAGCCTGAAAAACATCCATCTCTAGTCGTCGCGATGTTTTCAAGCAGTAGAGTTGTCTTTTTACGGAAATAATTTTATAAAAATTTTGAATATATTGTTTTTTGTTATGAATATTGTTTGAAGTATGAATGAAAACGTTGAATAAGCTTTACAATAATGGCCCAATCAATATTCGACGCCTTAACAGGTAAATTCGTAATTCTATCTGTAAATCTCAACGAGATTTTAACCTTAGTTGCCAACAAAATCGGGTTAGGCGTAACCCAAGTTGTGTCGAAACATAAATAGCTCGAAAAGATTTAATAACATTTGATTTTTTTCGGCATCTCAAGGGGTCTCGCTTGACAGTTCAACAGTGCAATCTCTGCTCGAAACTCCGACCCTTATAAGCGAAGTTGAGCAGTCAGGTAAATGAAATAATTCGTATGACTCTTTGAACCTGAGAATTTACCTATCTTTTCAATGCAATTTTATTCTGAAGCCATAGATCAAGATGAGGAAGATATTTTTCAATGCGGCAAGTGCAAAAGTCAATTTACATCTTTGCACATGTTTCTACTCCACAAGAGAGAACACCTGAAAGTACAAGAGCAAACTGTAGATCTGAGTCAGTATTTGGTTAACGAAGACAGCCAAGTCGACGTCAATGCGCAAGATCCGTGTCAGAATGGTATTCCGTACGATCCGCATGAAGGATTTGTTCAAAGCGATCAGCTAGCCGAATCCATCATACTCGAGGAGACCGATATGTTGTTCAGGCAAGTCTTTCATCTGTTTATTGTCATTGGAGAAGCATGAAATGTGAGCCTTTGAATAAAAATGTTTTTTTTCTGTAGATTAAAAATGGATTTTCTAACTTTTTCAAATCTTCACATTCCAATCAATCGTGGAATTCATTGAATATTTTCTCTAAATTATCTTCTGATAACATTTGTCAAAAGTTATCAGCATATCGTTCGAACAAAATATTCTACAACTTGTGTTTTTCGTGCTGTAAGACTTTGTTTGTTATACAAAATGAGTTTGGTTCAAAAATAGTTTCAATCCTCAAAATTGTTATTCTGAAGTTGACAATAGATTAAAGATGCTGAACATGTAGTTGATAGTTAAACGTTGTAATGGAATGTACATTTGTATCGTAACAGTATGGATCAAGAAGGTGCGAATTATCTGACACAAGACTCTGGTTTCGGAGTGCCTATAATCCTCAGTGCTGAAAATCTCGAAAATGCTTTTTCCGATCCGGCTGAAAATACAGAAACGGATTCATTGATAAACGAAACTGAAGAAGTGGGTCAAACTTTGCACAGCGATCTCAATCAGAACGAGACTGTTTTTGAAGTCTCTTCGAATCATGACATGGTCCCAATGGAAAATGGATTGGAAAACGTTATTGAGAATCATGACGAACAAACGGAAGAAGAGGACAGCAACGTCGGTCAAATGCAGAATTTAAAAGTGAACAAACAAGAAAATTCATCAGAGTTGAACGTTTTTTTTAGAAATATTTTTAACAAAATCTCAGAAATGATAAACCACAAATGTTTACGTATATGAAAGTGTTAACTAAATCTTTCAAATCAATATCGCAGCATCATATATTTTAGTTGATCAATAATTTCATCGAATGAACACTATTTTTTTTCGTTTTTGGAACAAAATCTTCCTGTTACAGTACAAATGTGGCTATTGCAACAAACAGTTTGCCAAAAAATTTTATTGGCAACAACACGAGCGGTCGCACACTGGTGAAAAACCTTATCAGTGCGTGGTCTGTGGCAGAGCATTTGCACAGAAATCCAACGTCAAAAAGCACATGTCCTCGCACAAAGTTTGGCCAGGAACTGCGATACACTCACTACCGCCGGAGGTAAGAAAATTTTCTACCTTTTAACGTCAAAATAGTTTTTTTTTTCTGCTTCACAATTGAAATCCTGTGAAAGTTGTCAAATCTCCAAAAACAAAATATTTCCAGCCTTCCAACTTAATCGCTCTATCAAACAATTTCAGGCACCACCGGATGGAAGTATCGATCGTACCTATCACTGTCAATTCTGCAAAGAGATTTTCGACTCGTACAAAGCCCTCAAGGGTCACTTAATCGTTTCTCATTTGACGCTAAAAGTTTACAAATGCGTTCAAAGTAGCTGCAGCATGATGTTCGCCGAACTGGACGATTTTCTCGAGCACACCAAGAGCCACAAACGTTCCGAGTACCGATGTCACGTGTGCGGTGAAATCTTCAACACACTCTCCGATCTTGGACTCCATCAGTACACCCATTCCGTCCAAAAGCAAAAAACTACGGAAAAGTATTATTGCTGCTCGGTCTGCAAATCGTCTTTTTCTAATCTCGAGGCGTTGCAACATCATACAGAAACCACGACTCACGATTACGCCTGTCCTCACTGCGGCAAAAGCTTTTTGATCGAAAGATTTTTACGAAGACATCTCAAAACTCATGTATCTTCGGCTCGTTTCGCCTGCGACGATTGCGGCAAAGCTTTTAAAACCGAACAATATCTCGCCAATCACAAATTAATACACAGCGAGGAAACGCCATTCATTTGTCCGGTTCGTATTTCATTCTATTTCATCAACAAAAAATAATTGGAAATTTAAAAGAAAAAATCAAAAACAGTTGATTCGCTTTCACTTAATTTTTTTTACACATTCGGAAACTAATTCGTAAAAAAATAGCTAAAAATTCTGAAGCCATTGGAGAAACGTATTGATGTGTATTTTCGGTTGTTCAATGTTTCAAAAACTCATGAATCTTGATAAAAGTTTGTAATTAATGTAAAAATTTGATTTTCCAGCAATGTCCTGCAAGATTCAAGAGAAAAGATCGCTTAGGGCGTCACATGCTGATTCACGATTTAACGAAACGGCTCAAGTGTCCGTTTCGTGGTTACTTGGGCTGCATGAGTGAATTTTCACGCCCGGACAAACTGAAGAGACATCTTTTAACTCATAGCAACATCAAACGTTTCAGCTGTAGTCATTGTAATCGTAATTTTCATCGGGCCCAAGCTCTTAAACATCACGAACTCAACAAACACAATCTCAAGTGTGACATATGTTCACATGTGAGTAATTTCATTGATTTTCTCCAGTTTTTATGATAATCTTTGAATTTGAATTTCATATGAAATCCGTCAAATTGGATTTTTGTCATGATCTTCCAACTCGAACTTCTACAAGAATTTGTAATCACGAAGTTTCCTAAATTTCTGCATGTTTGAATTTTCGTTAGATTTTACAAATCAAAATGATAATTCAATTTCTCAACTTTGACGTTACATTCAAAAATGCAATTTTTGTGGTTTTTAAAGTAAACAATTAATCGGTAATTTTCAGGCATTTAAAACAAAGGATCAACTAATAACGCACAATTGTGATCAAGCAACGGAGACGAAAAAACATCCGAGTTCGCAACTCCCAAAAAAAGCTTCTGGAACGTTCAAGCCACGAAAACCGACGCCAAAGAGACAAATGAAATCGGCAAGTGGCATCGCGGAAAAGGAAAAATCAAAAACTGACGAAATACAAAAAAAGGTGAAGAAATTCTGGCCAAAATTAAAAGCGTGAATCAAATGAATATTTCTGCATTGTGCAGAAGGAATTTTGTAAAATTGACGATTCAAGTTGGGTTGGTCAAATTTTGCTTCTTTACGAAGATTTTTCTCGTCATTTTATTTTTTCTCATGTTTGCAGATAATTTTGGAAGATATAAAAATGAGCGATTACGAAGATGAAGGGTGTGATAAGAGACTGGAAAATTTTACAATAACCCGAGAGATCGGTTCAACGATGGAGTCTCTCATGAATTCGGACTCGTCGGATTCAGAGGAGATTAAGTCGGCGATAAACGTTTTTTCGTCCGAACAAATCGACGGTGTCGCGTAATTCAACTTTTTCACTTATACGTATTTTTTATCAATATTATTACTGCGATTAGTATGTAGCATTTAGAAATTAAGTGAACGTAGCACGTGCAATCGATAGAATCAATAAACTAATAATAAAATCGTTCGCCGAAAGAAACAAAGCGAAAATATGGAAAAATGCATTTTACAATAGCGAAACGATATTTTGTAGTTTACGTATCTGTGATAATTGTAATATAAAAAAAAGAAAATAATACAATATAAGTAACTTATACCCACTTTTCGAGATATTCTTATTCATTTTCACAAAAAGTTGTTTTTATAAATCATCATGAGCTCCAGTTTTTGAAGATGAAAAACTCATTTTAATCGAAATTTTAGTATTTAGCGATTCGACGATAATCTTTCAAATTTCCGCCGTTCGTGCGATGTTTTTAGTCATTGGTATTGATTTTCAATAATAATTGTGGTAGAAAATTACAAGTAAAATATGTAACGAAACAATTGTTCAGGAAACGCGACTGCACGAATTTCTTTTTCGTATAAAATTAAATTTTCAGGATAAATCCTTCAAGTTTCGTACAAATTTTGATTTTTCGTTAGTCGATACAATGTCGAGCACAAAAATAATATTACAACGAAATCAAAGTGTCGAATCTCACGTCTCGAAGTTGATTGAAAATTTTCAAGTTTTATTCGGGATTTGCATTGGTTGCAAGTTCGATTGAATGAGATTTTTAGTTGGCAACGAATTGAGCAAAACATCTCAAGAGTTTTGAATTAATTGCGAATTTTAGCGCAAACAATTAAGCCTTGACCAGAAAGATAGCGAGTTAAGGAAGGAAACGGACTATCGCAAACCACATCCACCTTTTCTTAGCTCGAATGCAATTTTTTTTAAAATCATTTTCTCAATTGGCACCGAGAGTTCTCCGGACCAAGACCGAAAATAATTGGTGCAAAGTGTTTCCAATAGAATTAGACGTTTCTTGAATTAATAAAGAATCAATAAAAATGCCATCACGCGGTAATTACGAAGTGACGAGTGTAGAAGAGGGCAAAGTAGCGGAACGAGATCAGTCTTTTAGAAGTTGTATTATTTCTATGCTCATATTTATTCTTTTATCAATAGTTTTGATCCTCGTCAGTTTGCCTTGGAGGACATTTCAGACGCGACAAAATCGTCACTCGGAGAGTGACGAAAGTTTAATCGAATCTGCAAAAATCGAAGGTCAAGGATTCTCGACTTCTGGGACAGAACGATCTGTCGAAAAGGAAGTAAACGTGAAGAGCACTAACGTCCCTTTTGAACGATCCACAATTGATGAAACAACGAAAATTTCTGTTGAGAGAGATATACAAACGGTGGAAAATGGGATTCCTTTCGAACGATACACCAACAATGAAACAGCAGAAATTTCTGACGATAAAGAAGAACAAATAGTAGAAAATGACGTTCCTTTTGAACGATACACCAACAACGAAACAACAGAAATTTTTATGACCAGTACGACCGAAAAAACGTTTTTGCAAACGACCCAAATTCTAGAAAAAATTGCAACGACTCTGGAAACTTTTTCCAGCCCTGAGACGACAACGTCGCGAATGATTGACACTACAATCCATACGAATTTGTCAGACGAAGAAAATCCATCGAATCCTAAGCACGAAACGACTTTTGCAGAAAGTTACGAAACGAGGTCGGAAACGTTGAAAGAAATTACCGAAAAATCAACCACGAAAGAGATTGAGTTATTGGACGAAGTGTCTGAAAGTTCGACGCAAAAATCCAGAACGACCGAAAGTTCCATCGAAGATCAAACGTCCCTGCAAAAATTACTCGTTGCCAAATACTTTGGCAACGAATCAATGACTTCGAAACCCGACTCTTCGATGGAAGAATGGCTGGACGAAGGGGATGTGGGCACGAAGGAAAAACCAACAGAATCATCAACCACTTTGACGACGAAAATCGTTTCTCCCTCGAGACTCCAAAGTCGGACGAGTCCTGTGACTGAATTTGTAACGACGACTCGAGAGAATACAACACAATTTACCACTCCGAGAAACTTCATCGAGAAGACAACGGTTCTCATCTCCCAAGAGATTCGTGAGAATAAAATCGATGTTTGTGAGACTGGAAGTTGCAAACAATTGGCTAGTAAAATCTTGTCTTACATGAATCATTCCGCTGATCCTTGTGACGATTTTTACGAGTACGCTTGCGGTGTCTTGGAGGCAGATCAACAAATAAATGAGAAAATTTTGCTCCATCGAGTCTACGAAAAAATAGAGAGCAAGTTTGATCCTCTCCTTTTCTAATTCGTGTGTAAAACTGAGCTTTAGTTGACTTTTCTCACTTTTAAAATAAAACCTTTTTTTGCTTCTACAGCTCAAGCTCGCAAACCAAAGTATTCGAAATATTCACAGTTCATCGAATATTACGACAGTTGTCTCAAGTACGAATCCACTTATAATTTCGGTTACAGAATCAACATGGGTAGGTATTTGAAAAAATCATGAAAAACAAAATAGAACTTTCTCAGCTTTCGCTATCCAGGATATTTCACGTGTAAATTCCAAGGCGCAAATTGAATTATTTCAGTACATCAGAATTTGGCAATTGGCACAAAAGTTAGAGAAGGTTTAAAGATCTTTCTGAATCTTTTGTTTAAAATTTGCTGGCGCTACCAGAATATTTATTTATTTAATTAGCATCGAGAAGCTTTTTCTTTGCGATATTATGAGGCCTGAAAATTTCAATTCAATTTTGCAATGTGAATTAAAAATTTGTAGCTAAGCGTTCTCTGGAAAAAGTGGGCAAATTCTACATCAAGTCAACTTGGTCTGGGGATTTTCAGGGTTTTACAGCATTATTTACGAACATGCTGCTGCAAAACAGGTTCGAATATTGGCAACAATTTCTTCGGTCATAATTTTTTTTGAGAATCATAATTTTCAATGTTTATTGTTAAAATGAATTTTTTTTTTAAGACCTCTACTGTTTGACATTGTGCCTGATGTGAATGAAAAAAATCCACAAACATTCACCCTCAAAATTGGGCCAGCTATCGATAACAATCCTTTCCAATCGTTGTACGCTCAAAATCAATGTCGAGACGAAAACTTCGAGCTACAGCAAGAACACGTGGATCTGGATGGACTTTACGAATCCTACAAAAGCTGCAAAGTCAGTAACATTCAGTTTTACTCTCTATTTTTATGCATAAAAACTTCTAGATCTCGATAAATGAATTTGAGCTAGAACCAAAGCTGAAGGAAAAAATGTATTTTATTTTTTAGCTTCGACGTTTTATTGTTTCTTCAATTTTATGTACAGATTGTAAAAGACACAATTACGTACATAAAGAATGAAGTTTTTCATGTAAAAAATTCTGTTTCCGTAAAGCAGTTTTCAAACGTTTTAAAACACGTTAATTTTCATGTTAAATGAATTGTTTTTTTTTGTAGAAAGATCCGAGAGTTATAGTAATCGCTATAACAGAGGCTTTGAAGAATTTAAGAATTTTTGATAATCTGAAAAACCCATTGAACGAAACTCTTTATCTCGAAGACACTGTGACCAACATCTATCACGAGATAATCGAAGGAATTTTAACGGTAAATAAAAACGTTTGTTCTGATTCCTTCTTGTTCATATAGTTCCAAAACTTTCTAAAGAATTATTTGTAGAAAAGTCGGGCAACAACAATTTCAGCAGAAGATTTCTTGTTTGCGTCAAATTTTCAAAAATACTATTAACGAATTCTTCTCTTTTAATTAATTTCAATCAACACAGTATATTTTTTTTATAAAAGAATTTGAGCAATTCGTACAAACTTCAGTTGACTGAACCATTCATGTCAATTTGTCTCCTCAACAATAAGATTTTTTAATATCTTTTTTAGTATCTTCCACCCGACAGTGAGATTCGAGATTCCTACAGATCGAAACATTACACTGTGACGACTCTTGGGGAGCTCGAATCAACGAGCACATTGGTAAGTACAAAAAGATTTTCATTGGGTAAACGATTCCTCTCAAATGATTTTTTTTATTCCAGATAAACTGGGCGCAATTGATGAAAAGTTTGACAGGACTTACGCTCGGTTCAAATACTGAATTACAAGTTTATCACAAAGACAAGTTAACGAAGGCTCTAAGACGCTTGGAGGAATTTGCTCGTGAACACGCGCTCGAGCTCAATAACGCTTTGCTGGGTCTTTATGCACAAAATCTTTATCAAAACGTGAGTTGAAAAATGAATCAATTGGATTTTCTGTGACGAGAAAAAAATATAATGACGTTAATCACTTGTATCCTTTTTTAAAAGCTCGTTGCGACGAGAACTGCCCGAAATTTGGAGAAAAAATGCTTCGACGTTGCAGCCCATTTTATGCGGAGAGAAGCTTCTTTATTGTATTTGTCTTCCTTCGATTTTAGGAAAACTCAAAGTATGAAAAACATGGTAAGAATCCCTTTGATATTTTTTTCCATCTAAACTACTTTTTCCATTTATTATTTCTTCCTTATTAAATACATTTGATTCCACTTCTTTGAACGTAGAATGAAAAATTCTAGTAGTAACTCTTGCAGATGCATCTTTATCTTTAAAAATACGTCTCAATGAAGAATTTTCAATGGCGTTCGATCAAATTTCTTGATCCAGAGACGCGGCAAGGTCTTGTTGAATAAATAGCAATGTCAGAAAAGTTAAATTCTGAGTTTGAGCAAATAAAGTGATGGAATCACCAAAACCACACTGTTGGAAGTGAAAAAAAAAGAATTATAAATGATTTCTTTGAATAAACGTTTTTCTATTCCGAAGCCTCGTTGTATTGAGAATTTTTTATTCGATTAAGACACTTTGGAACATTGAAGATTTGATTATGAAAAATTATGACGAGAACTGTAAAAAAAAGGTCGAAAATGATGAAGAAAAAGTCATCTGTAATTGAGAATTCTTTTTGTTTTGATTGACAGATGCAAAGTATATTCGACGACTTGAAAGAAACTTTGAGGCTCGAGTTGAAAAGTTCTGATTGGGCAATGGATTGGGGTCGCGAGGTACTGCTCAAAAAGTTGGCAGACATGAAAATGTCGATTCCGGAAATATTTTACATAAAACAGAGCGATGTGTACAAGGTATATCAACAAAATTGTCATTTAATTCCTTTGCGCTTTATTCTTCATTTTTACAAGCTTCGTTTCACTTAAGCCAACGATTTTTTTCTCGCTTTTAAAATTTTCTTCATTTATTTACAGCTAAACATCACTGACAACTATTTTGAGAACTCTATGACTTTGATGAAAAAATACAGATCCATGATTTACAGCGTGTTACAGAAGGATCCTAGCGATCCCGAACAGATGTAAGTTTGTTGAATGTTTATGATTGTTCTTTTGCCTTATTTACGAAGAAAATGATTTTTTTAAATCTCGTGAGCGTCGACTCAATGACTAAGTTATTTTTTTTACTGATTCTCTTTCTCCCTTTATACCCTCTTTCTCTGTAAACATCAGCTGGACTTTTTTCGCCTCACCGTATCAATCGAATCCTCTAACGATTTACGCGTTGAATCTCATCGTTGTACCATTTGGTGCGATAGATTGGCAAATATTAGAAGAGAAAATGGATTATTTGAATTTTGCGATAATCGGTAATCTCATAGCTCGAGAAATCGCTCACAATTTCGATACGAACGGTAAGTACTTTTCGGCCTACTCTCGTCAATTCATATTTAGTTAAATTTAATGCAATTTTATGGAAATCTATTAACCATTGATAATTATAATCGAATAAGCACCGGTCGATTTTTCACGTTCAACCAATCCAATCGAGCGAAGCTGCTGCCACTGTATTTTCATGACTCAAATGTCAATTTTTTAAACAGTTACTTTTCAACATTTCGTTCACTATTTTTGCTTCCAGGTATTCGCTATTGGAACGGTTCCCGCGATTCTGAATTCGCTCTGATGACTGACGGCGATCTCACGAAAACTAATTACGAGGATTACTTGAACTGTCAGAAATTTTCAATTTATCAGGAACCCGTGGAAATGTCGATTCCGCTTACGGGACAACGATTAACATTCAGGGTAACGAACAACTTTTTTCTTAACAATTCATCGACATTTTTCAACTATTTTAACGCTAGCGAACATCTGACAATTCTTAGATCAACATTAAATTGGCACTAAACAATCATACTCCGATATTTTACACTTATATGCTTGCTCAAAAATGTTTAATCGGATTTTCGGTACTTTTTGATTTGACGTTAGTCTTTTTTTTTCTCAAATTTTACCAAATTATTCCTTAATTCGATAATGAAACAAAAAAGTATTTCGAAAACTCTAATAAATCAAGATGTTTCGTGAATTTAAAGAATTGTCATTATTTTTTTTTTCATAAATATTTTAATTTTCTGGAAAATCTTTATAATCATAATATTTACTGATTAATCGTAACATTTTGTGTATTATTGGAGTAAAATTTTCCGCAAATCAGAAAGCGTTGAAATTCTGAACGAATAAAAGTTTGTCACTTAAAACAGTGTGAAAAAATGCGTAATGAAGCGACTGAAGAATGTGATGCAAAAAAATTTGTGACATCTGTCACGACGCAATGTTCGAAGCGCTGAAGGATGCCGAAGCGTTTGTATTATTTTAGCGAAAAGTCCAAACACTTATAACTTAGTAGCTAAAACTCTGTTTTTTTTTTTTTTCGTACAATTTTTTCAAAATTTTGTTCGAATGTTGAATCGATGAAGAGATAAAGACATGCGAAGAAGCAGAGAAATTGGAAGAAGGAATAAAAAGAAAGGGGAAAAGTAAAAACTGATGGAATAAAAAATATTATTAACGATTTAAAGATCCCATCGTTGACGTTGAACGAGAGGTTGTCCGACGCTGTGGGAATGAGACTCGCTCACGATACTTTGGTTCGTTTGGACAAAGGTGTTTCGGAGAAACGATTGCCCTGGTTAGACTTGGACGTCAGTCAGCTTTACTATCTCGTATATGCACAGGTGAACTATATTCATATTATTTTTGTCATAATTTGAACAATTATGCTCGTTTGTTCATTGTGTCGATAAAAAAAAATGAACGGAAAAGAAAAAAAACTTGAGAAAAAAAAAAAAACTCACTAATTCCTTTGCAGACTCATTGCACAAAGGAATCGCTCGCATCGTCGTACGTATCACTGAACGAAAATCCGTCAATGCCAAGCAGGGTGCGAATTTTCGTGGCTGCTTCCAACGATAAAAAACTCGGTGAATCCTGGAAATGTCCCGAAGGCTCTCAATTGCTTCCCACTTTTACGTGCGGAGTATTTCCTCACTTGGAGTATCGGGGCATTATGCCTGACGCTGCCTGATCCTTGAGGATTATTCGTTAATTTGATATCACCTCATCGATCATGCGTAGACGTTGAAACAAGCGTTGATATTCACATTATGTTCTCCTCGCTGCTCGACTTTTCACGAACCAAGCTCGTTACGTCTTATCACACGTCATTTTCGACTAGAAAGTTTCGTATTTTTATTCTGTTCCACTCTCGTGGCCTCTTGCTGATTCTTTTTGTTTGTTATCGCGGTGGCGAAGTTGTCTCACATCTCCTTCTTCCCCAATTCATCCACAAATGCTTCATGCTCAGCCAGGTGCTCTGCACATTTTGATAAACAGAAAAAAAATTATTGAAATTCATTTCCTGAGGGAACAAAGGGATCGAAAAGTGACAAAATTTTCGTTTTTTTTTTGTCGTTTATCGGAGCACAAAATTTATTTACAGGAATTAAAGAATTTGAAAACACTTTCGGTACCGGAACTTTGGAAGCTCGACAGATTGATAATTAATTTTTTTCGTTCCATTTCGCCGATAAAAACCTGCGTTTCGTGACGAAGCTTCAAAAAGTTCAAAAAACTATAATCAATTGTTTCCATTGCTTCAAGAGCTTCCGGACACCAGATTTTTGAATTGACTATTAGTTACTTTATATTATTTATTATTTGAAACAGAAATACGAAGCAAAAAAATATGAAAAGTGATCAACCAGTTTTACGTTTCACCAGTATTTTTTGTGTACGTGCTTTTTTACGTTCAATGCGATAATTATCAAGTCTGTAACTTCACTTAAAATTCCTTCTTGAAACAATTTGATTTTGCAGAACGTGTATGAACACTCGAGTGGTATTGATCAATTGTTTAGTATGATTCAATCGTCGAACTAAAATTAATTGCAAATAATTGTTGCATGCATCAAAGGCCTATACAATGGACAATGACAAAAATTTTGTTGAAAATTATGTACCTACATTAAAAAAAATGAAATATTTGTAATTATTTTTGTGCAAAAAAAAAAGTGTGTTTTTGGGAAACGAGTAAAAAAATGCAAAAACGTATTGTATCGATTACAAACACACAAAAAAGTTGACATCAACAAATATTATGAAACATTAGTGATAAAAAATTCACCAAATTCAGAAAGTTCTCGATTATGGATCTAAATATGTCATTCCGGCATAACTTCTCAGCGATAGGATGAAAATGTGGAATAATTCATTATTCGGATCATCAATTTTTCATCATAAATTATTAAGTAACTTTCTAAACGTAAAAATTGTTTTATTTCTCTCCCATAAGAATCGCGTGCCGTTTAAATGACGTGTTAAAAAAAAGTCTTGTAAGAATTATTGTCATTAGTGGAAATGAATGTTTGGAACGTATGAAAAATGGTCATACTTTGTCAAACGTTTGATAGCATCGCCCTGTACCAAAATTCTGATGAAATAATAATTTTTGGTTCCGATAAAACGGCATTAAAACGGTACTTAATTGATCAACAGCAAGGAAGCGTAAATGCGATTGAGGCTGGTAGTTGTAAAAAATTAGTCGATTAAAACGTACCATCGCGATTTGTCGTATCGGCGAAACTCTTGTCCTGTTGAGTCGAGGACGGGCTTAGCTTGTCCGTCTGGAACGAATAAGTGCCATGCGCGGAATGCACAAAACACGAGTAAAAACAAAAAGTTAAGTTGAAGAAAAAAAAAAAGAAAAGGAAAGAAAATATCGCACATTCGAGGAGATCGTTAGGTCGGTTAAAAATAAACTTTTCGTTAATTATTTCATTTGATTGAGTAATTCAAATTTTCTGTGTCTCTTTTGAGACTGAAATAATATTGTCACGTAAAAGAGTGATCGTTTCTTACCAAAAAGTTGCAAAAATTTCGAAGTCAAATCCATCTAAAATCGATGAAAACAAAAAAAAAACTCATTTTTTTAACCGCTCTAACCAATTGTATTATTTCACAAGTTAGTTACCAATTAAAATCTCAATGAATACATCAATGAAAAGGAAAAAATAATAATAAAAATACTCGATGCTGGGCTTGAAAAAAAGTGTACCTCGAAGTAACGATGCCAAAGCACGCAACCGTAGACGCACAAAACGGAAACCAGCGTTTGACAGAGCAACCACACGATTATGTTCACCGCTTGCGTACGTTCGAAGAGTTCGGCACCGTGCCGGATGCACAGTAAAGCTTCGGTAACCATTATGGCTCCATAAACCCAACATTGTGTACCAACGCGACTGCACGTTGGATCTGTCACGTACATGTAATATTGCCTGAATCAAAATAATACATTATTTTTCCAAAGTTGATCGCACGATCGTTTAAAATCTCCAAAACGAAAAATTTCAAATAATAAACGTAATGAAAATTGCAGCAGATTCGTCGAATCAGAAGATCTTGAATAATTCACACAATGAAAATTGGATGATAATCGAGCTGTGAAAAAGCTTTGAATTTAGAACATTTTCAACTACGTTTTTCTTCATTTTCACCAAGTATTTTCGTCGTTGCATTATTTTTTTATACGAGGCATTGCCGAGTGAATTTTTTCGTTGAATAAAATGCAATTTAGAGTCTGTCGCTGGCAAAACATCTCAATTTTGGTTTTTTAATTTCAATTTAAGTTGAGTTCTCAATAGAAACTTGCATAAGAATATATGAAAATACTTGTTGAACACACAGATATTTTTATACTTTGTTAATTAGAGAAAAAAAAAACGTTTTTAACAAGAAAAAATTTGAACGAATGATGTGATTAAAAAAAATATTTAATAATTGTCCCAAACCCGCCACATTATCCGAGATTCTTCCATAACATAAAGCAATCGACAAACCTAAGATTGAATAATAATTTAAACGTCACAAATTCAGAATTCGTCACATTGACAATTTTCCATTGACAATGTTCGAACCACCAGGATACAATTGTAGAAAAAAAAAAAAGGAGAATTCTCACCTTACCGAAGGGGCGACTATCACGCCTACGAGACCAAGTCGCGCGACAACGAAAATGTGCGACGGTGGAAACTCGTAAACGTGTTTCAGGAAGAACGTATTGAGTTCGGAGACCTGCCAGAATATAACCAACTGACAGAGTGCGACGAAACGCATGTGCGTGCACGTGGGATCGAGCCATCTTACAGAGGTCCAACTGGCAGGTGTAAACTGCAATACCGCTCTCTTGAGTTTGCCCGTAGTACTCTCGATGTCACGAATGCTGACCCATTTGTATTCTCGCATTTCGAGAATCGAGCAAATCTTCAAACCGACCCAAATCCCGAGGGCGTTGCAGACGAGCACGTCAAGAATAATTGCGTCCCACCAGCACTCAGCAAAATTAGGCAGCAAATGGGTGAAAGCCATCTCCGTTACTTCCCACATTATACTAGTTGCCCACAAAAATCCACAGTGTCGTATGAGAATGGCTTTGAATGCCCAGCCTAAAAAATGTCCAAGGGCAAAAACATCCAAATGGCTCCATATCTTTTCGAACGTAACTTGGGAACAATTGACTCCGTATTCTTTGTCCATGTCTATGTGAAATGAAGCCAGTCCGGGATCAATCCAAACGAGCAATTTTCTCACTGTTTCGTAGCTTTGAAAAAGCATAAACAGGAGAAACATCAGATAGAGAACGCTGCACCCAAAAACTATCCTCCACACCACCGGATGAGGCCTCGTAAATGGTCCGTTAGGAAATGTCAGCATCGATATGATGAGAAAGAAGAAAATCACGCATATTATTCCAGCCCAGAGGTTGTCTTCTTCGTTGGTCACGTCTCTGTTCAAAACAAATTTCATTTATAAATTTTACTCGATTTTTTCATTGCGGGATATTATTTTACTTATTGGGTTGATCAAAAAATTTAGAACATTGCTTTTGATTTATGGCTTGGAAAGAAAATTTGAGATTATGAATCAAGTATTTGAAAATATATTGATACTTTGACGCGATATCTGTTATTGTTTTGACATTTCTCATTCCGACCGTGTGACGGAAATCTACGGAGCAAATGACAGTAAAATACATTGAGACTCAAAAATATTTATCCGCCTCATTACTAATCGATGTCGATATCAAAATATTCAAAGCATGCATCTCTCGGGTTGTGAAAATGTCGTCTGAAACATGCACGATTGTAAACATTATGGAAATTCAAATTTTGAGGTCAGAAATATTGCCATTCAGATGTCACTCTACTTGATGAGTTAGCGATTTTAATATCTATTTAGTTTTGCTAATTCTGCGATCGATGAAGATTTTCTTCGTTCGATAGCAAAACATTCTGATCTTTGCAATTCTGATCTGAGCAAACAAAAGATCTCATCATTTCGCTATTTCTTGATTATGCAGATATTCAATTATGTAAACCAAGTAATTTTGACAACTTTCATGTGAAAAAATCAACAACCTATTCAATTTTCTTGTCCACAAATCCAAACCCTTTTGCATTCCATTACAAATGAATTAAGCTCTTAAAATCGATTGCAAAACAATCTCAACTGTCATAAGAATGTCTCACCTCGATAATGTCTAACGTGCAACTTCAATAATCAGATTACCTTTGTCTTGTGACAATGAGTCTCAATGAGGGAACATGTTACAGTGTAAATGTAAATCTTTCAGTCTCAATTTACATTGAAACACGAGAAGTACTTACATGTTTATTTCCTGACAATATGTTACAAAATCATCTGTTATTCTAACTCTAATTTAATAGCTTAATTTTTAAATGATTCAGCACAAACAAAATTTCACAGCGTACAAAAAAATGAAACATAGCTTGTCCCACCAAAATATTGTCACAAAATGACGAATTTAAATTTTACATTATTTTGACCCAACAAAAAATATATTTCCAATAATTTTATCGAATTTTAAAGAATGTCTTCATTTTTTTTTAGTAAAACATTTGAGAAGCTAGATTTCATTTTGACAAGCTTCTTTGATAATTTAGAATAGGAAAAATAAACAAATGATGTATATAAAAATTTCAAAGATATCATGAGAAATGAACAATTTTGAAGAACGTATTGAGGCATGTGAACCCTGAGGGTAGAAAACGCCAAAAATCATTGAAAATTCAAAAGTTTAATGCCGAATGGTTAAGGTGAATATGAAGAGGTGAAATTCTGTAATTTATCGAACGACCAAGTATCGATGTTCAATAGATAGAAACGGTAATGTTTTATTTACCTGACAAAAGCGAAATAAATAACCGCTCCGATGGATATGAGAAGAAGGGTGATGGTATGAGGCGTGTAAAAAACCTCCATTGATATATCGTCGACAGGTTTTTCATTGATGTTTGGAAAACTATCAGTTCCGGCGCGCAACTGTTGTCCTTCATTTGTGTCCGACGAAGACGAACCGCCAAGGTTGTTGACCAATGTTTCGTTATCATCTCTTTTATTGCCTGGCAGTCTATTTCGCATGATGCAACATTCACTGCTATCCTCGTTAGTCGCCATTCTAACACGTTATGCGATTTATTCTATTGCGTTTTTATTTATGCGACGAAAAAGATAAAGAAACAACCACGATTATGCGCTCGATGTTAAAAACGCAAAACGTGTTGTTCTTATAACTCGATTATTCGCCGTCGACGATCACGACGATATCGCCACTCGCCACTCGACGCGACTGCGTTCTTTACGCGTGTGTCGTGTTTTCCCTAAGCAAAAAAAAAAAAAAGACTGCGAAAACGCACGCAGGCGCGAAAATTCTCGTCTCCGATTGGTAGTTTCTTAAAATCCGAAGAACCAGTCAGAACTCATTGGCGTTCAGGCTGATAACAGCGACATCTCAAAGCACTTTATTCAATTTCGACATCATGAACTTCCGATTCCTTTCCACGTGCGTCTTGTAATTTTTTTCCAAGTCTTTTTAGACTTCAATCGAGTTTATCGAAATTTACAAAAATCTAGCAGCACGAAGCTATCTTAAGAAATTTCGTCAATTTAATGGGGGGGAAAATTTATAAGGTGTCAAAAGACGTTATTGCAACGTAAAATAAATACAAATCGTAAACAAACGATGAATATGTTCAAAAGAAACCTTTGAACGTCGCTAGATCCTCAAAAACAATATTAATAAAAGGTGTCGATTTCAAAGCATTCATAGATTCGGTACTATATAATTGCTGCAACAATGATCGCATTTTGATTAAACGACCGAAAGATTCTGTAGGTAAAAAAAATTATACAATATAGCAACGAAGTACGTCTTAAATTCGTTGACAATAGGGCACGGATTTTGCCCCCCCCCTCCCTCCTCCACCCCTGTCGCCCTAAGAATCTTCTGGACGGTTAAGAACTATTGTCGAACGAATTTTCGTCGCAGTTTTCGATTGGCCTTTGTGCAGAAACGATATTTCGAAAAGACTCAGTTTTACCGTATAAAGAACCGATATATTCTCAATTTTGACAAACGTTTTTTTTCCAATGTAATCGCGTGTGTCGTTCGTGATAATAGACCGATGTCATGAAATGCAAATTTGAAGAATAACATTGGAACAGAAATATATTTTATTTACTCGGTATTTCGTGACCCTTCTGCGAAGGTAAAGTTCGGTTTTGTGTTGGTGCTCTCAGCGTGTGTATTTACGTCGCATTTTTTATTTCCTCGTAGCAGGGCCTATATAAATGAGCGGTTCGACTGAATCGCTGTTAGACTATTAAAAAACAAAACTGTCATAACACAATATAAGAATCATAATGGAGAAAGGGCAAAACATTGTTAACCCGCCTGTTCCGCTGTCGCACAATTATGTTGTTTGTTGTTGTTTGTTTGTGGTTGGCTCCGGTCTACGCTCTGTAGCGTGTTTGACCATACGGCCATGTACTCATATAGTTTTTATTTGCTTGCGTCGAACTGGACCTACGATTTTTAAGGTGGATTCCGAACCACCGATTAGTAACTTTTTATTGCTTGCGCCGAAGATGAGAGCTCAGAAAAAACACACAGTGGCAATTTTTATGGCGTCGGGAATCGAACCCGGACTCATTGGATGTGAGCCGGTCACGCTACCACTGTGTCTGCCTCTCCCCTTGTCGCACAATTAAGAAAGAAAAAAATGATTAAAAGTAAAATTATTCAGTCGTCCGTGACGAATTCCCAGCAGGGTCACAGGAAAACTTGATTGTCACTAAAAATGTATATAACTGAGTGAAAATCCATAAGATATTTTACAATAACCAGATTCAAGTGCTTCAAGCTTGTAGCAATCCAATAGTCTGAGAAAACAAAACGATTGTCGACCTGATTTTTATAAAACATTGAGTTGAAATGGAGCCTCCAGCATCAGACAGTGTTATGACACTTTAGAGATGAAGAGGTTAAGCCCGCGTGATCGGCACGGTCGAGTACTACGCCAGTCACTGAAATAACTATTATTTTAGTTTCATAATTATATACAAATTGTTATAATAACCGATCTTCGATTTGAACAAATTTTTTTTATTAAAAACTATTATTTTTACAAGTATTAACAATTGGGATAGGAATACTTTTTGAATTTAGTGATTAGCATGACGCAATTAAGTCGATATAGGATTACCTCGACTATTTCATTTAACAAGAATAATAAATAAACACATTTTCTTAAAATTAGTATGTGTGGGGTATCAAATTGAAGGGTTCAACGGAAAGATTCCCAGAAAATCTATAACTTGTGAGAAATATCAGAATTTTTTAAATTATTTTGCAAAGACTTGTCGACCCCAGGACTCTCAAACATTCGCGTGGTGTCGAATAAAAAAAATCCGTTAAAATTATCCGTTGAATCACATGCTGCTACAAATACTATTTGTTGAATGGCTGAACGTTTAAAAAAAGTGATTTATTGCTTTATTAGATTATTGAATTAGTTGCTCGTTTTTTAATATAAAAAAAAAATATTGAGGAACCAGATCTAACGGTTCTCATTGAATTGATTATTTTTTTTAATAAAATTTTTATTTTCTGCGTTATTTAGAAATGTTTTCGTCATCAAATGTCCACGGTTCTCATTGATTCACGGAGTGAGGGCTACTTGTAACGCCGGAAAAAAAAAACACTTTTTTTGGGATTTTTTTTTACAAACCGTTTTTATCATTTAGTAAAAAAGGTTTTCCCATATTAATAATCAATATTTCTAGTAGCTACAGTAAAATTTTCATTGAAAAACAATGATAAATATGCGAGATGCAGTCAGTATACGAGGGCAGATCGTTAGTAAATCACATTGGGCCCAGGATGGACAAAGGGTTGATGAAAATTTCGAATTTTTACAAAATTGCGATTGTTCAATGTCAAAACTTGTTTTTCGACCGAAAATTCACTCATATTTTCGGTTATAAAGAGGAAAAAAAAAACTATTCACCGCCGATAATAATTCTTCGTCCATCCAAGGGACAATTATTTACAGAATAAGTGATATACAAATTTCAAAACGATTGGTCAAGCCGTTCTGAAGTTACAGTGATCACCGACTTTGAAAACGTGATTTCGAGGAAAAATGCGTTTAAAATTTTAACTACAATTGACTTGTAGATAAAAAAATTGTTTTTAAATTTACATTGAATCAACTTTTCCGGCACCTTAAAGTGAACCTTTCTGCGCTTCAGCAGCTGTAGCAGAAGCGATTTTTCTTTCATATCGTTGAGCGCATAGCTGCCGCTACCTATTTACTTTTACCTACTCCAGGCGGCTGCATTTATTTTCATAAATAATGTTCCGATTTGTCTAAAATTCTTCGAAAATATTATTGAAATGCTGTACCTTGAGAGAATGCAAAAAAAAAAAGAGATTTTTTGAAAATGCTAATTAGCCCTCACAGCTTGATCATTTTTTTCATTATTTTTTTGTGTAAATTTATAAATTTGTGAATTTTTCTTGAACAATATAAAAACTGAATGTTTTTCGTAGATGGCGGAGATCGAGAGTGACGCATGTCCGGACTGGGCGACAGATCCAGAAGAGTATTCGGGGAACGAGACCTCGAGCGAAGGTTCAGTGTTTTCTGATATTTCGCAGTACCGCGAAGACGATGACGATGACATCGAGAAAGACGAACCTCCTCGTAAGAAAAGTAAGCAAGAAGAAAAGGGAGTGGCTCGTGGACGTAGAGGCGGCCGAGGACGAGGGCGAGGACGCGGACGAGTCAAAGCTGTGACTTCTCGGTCTGAAAACGCTGATGAAAGCTCGAGAGAAGTTTCAGCGGAACGAGAACTTTCAGAATCGGAATTTTTGACAGGTCAAAGTGACCCAAATTTCCATTGGGACCTAAATCCTCCGCCGGAAGGATCGCCGCCTTGTAAACAGCGAGAAAATCGTTCTCCGGAAGTCCTTGCCGAAGCAAAAGAAGCGACAACGCCATTGGACACGTGGAAATGCCTTTTTACGAACGAAATGATAAGAGCCGTGACAAAATTCACGAATATTGAAATAAGGAAAGTGACAGCGAGAGGAAAAAGCTGGCAAACTTGCATGCAGCCGACCGACGACGTGGAAATCTCTGCCTTTATCGGTTTGCTATTTTACGCCGGTGTGACCAAACAGTCGAAAGTCCACACGGAAGAGTTATGGGGAAATAAATTCATGCCTACGATTTATCGACTGGCAATGTCAGAACAAAGATTCAAGTTTCTCCTCAAATGTTTACGCTTCGATGATCGAGCGACTCGGAGCCAACGCGAGAAGAAGGATCGGTTCGCTGCCATCCGTGATCTGTGGACATCTTTCCTCGACAACAATCGTCGATCTTACTCCCCAGGGGAAATTTGCACCCTCGACGAGCACAAATTGCCGTTCAAAGGTCATTGCAAATTCAGCTTGTACCTTTCGATAAAACCGCATCGATACGGTCTCAAATTCATAACGATCAACGACTCCAAAACCGGTTACATGTTCGACGCGATGCCATATTTGGGCAAAGATATTAAACGTCTAAACCGCGACGAGCCCGTGGCCAATTATTTCGTAAGAAACCTCGTCGATTCTATTCGCGATTCCGATCGAACAGTTATAATGAACGAGGCCTTTACTAGCACCGATTTGTTCGTTCTCTTAAAAAGAGAATACGATCTTAATGCCTTGGGAACTATAGGTCCGAAAAAAAAAGAAATTCCGTTAGAATTTTCTCAGTACAACAAATATGAATCGAGACGTTACTGCTATCACGATCATTTAACTTTGCTCTCGTATACTCCTGTCAAAAGCAAAGTTTTACTGATTCTCTCCAACGGCTCGAACAACAATTACGATCGTCGTTCGATCGTCACCTTTTACAATAAATACAAAGACACTGCCGACGCTTACGACGAAAAATGCAAACTTTACACCGTTGCTCGTCGCACCAGACGTTGGCCATTGCGCGTATTTTACACGATCCTCGATTTTTCCAACGTCAATTCAAATATTCTGTACAATATTAAGAACAAAGATAATAAAATTCTTCGCAAAGACTTCGTAAAGGAGATCGCCATGAGTCTCATCAAACCTATCCTCGAAGTCCGACAAAACAACTTGACGCTACGAACCAATCTCAAAAAATATATCGGCTTTGTACTCAAAGGTTATGAACAACCTGCGCAACTAGAAAATGTCATTCGTTTGGACAAAAAAAGAAAATGTGCTTATTGCGAACATTGGGAACTTTCAAGAACTAAATATGGATGTAGCTCATGTCGTAAACCCATGTGCACTTATCACAGATGCTCACTCTGTGTCGAATGTAAAGCGGATCTCGAATAAAACACGTTTTTTTTTCTTCCTTCTCAAAACCTTTTTTCTTTTCATCTTTTGTCCCCACTGTTGGAGCGATTGTTAGATAAAAATCTTAAACCGAAGTACTTGTGTTGTTGATTGGGCAGCAAAATAAATTCCCTTCAAGATTTTCAAAGACAAAAGTTATCCTATTTAACATTTCTTATCTTTTTCCTTTTTTTTTTAATTTAAATTAAATTAAATTTATTTTTTTTATTATATTTTTTGTAATATAATATTTATTATTTATTATAATATAAAAATATTAAATAAAATTAAATTAAAATAAAAATAAAAAAAAAACATAAAAAAAAAATAAAATTAAAAAAAGAAATTAAAAATTTCTTATCTTTATGGATTGAAAAAAATATTTGAAATCCTATCGCGTTGCCTAAGGTCATAGGATTCTCGTGAAAAATATGTTCGAAATGATCGAGAAACTTCAAAAATAAGCTTAGATTTGTTCCAAATTAAATTTCACTCATAAATAATGAAATCATTGCTGATGAGAGCATTTCGTGAACTCGAGCATCAAAACTATAAATCTGAAACATTAATTCCGTTCTGTGACAGGTAGAAGTTATGTAATTATCGTTAGAATCGACACAATCTTTTTTTTCGGACGTTGTGTCTGTCGGGAACTGTCAAAAAAGTGTTGAACTTCTTGAAGATTGAAATGAACCTGTGTCTGTAAATAGTACATCTTGCTTTGCTTTTCAAGGTCTCGATAATTTATTAAAATCGTTTTTACACTGTTTCTGTCTCATGTGTTTCTCGGTGGGATGGAAAAATCGAGAGCAAAATTCGAAAGACTTATTTGATTGTTATTTTAAAGTGTGAAAATTGAAAAAAAAACTGAACAAAGAATTCATAGAAATGTCATTTCTTCTCCGCGTTATAAAAAACGTGCTCGTGTGCAACAATAAAATAAAATCATACATTTTTCTTTTCGTTTTTCAATACCCGAGAGAACAGTTTATGATCGAGTCGAATTTGATGCACATTCGCCGATATATAAACTGTGAAACACGAAAAAAAAAAGTTCCGAAAAAATGGAAAAGAGGTTAGGGTTGGAATCGTTATTTTTCTGATTTCATTTACATCACGATTCATTACGAATTCGAAGAATCCGGGGGAAAAACGTGCCCGAAAAAAATTGAGTTACTCTCGTACTGTAAAAAAAAAAATCGGAAATATCCGCTGTTCACACACAAATCCAATTTCCAACGAATGTTTTGATCCGCCGAATAGAACGAAACCAGTTATAACCGCAATCTCCATATTCGGAATCAATTGTTTTTTATTTATTTTCGTAGCTCTCTTTGGATGTTTCGTCCCACACGTTCGTTTTCAGACAGTTATAACAACACTTTGTAGCACACTGACTCTCGAGCTAACATGAATCACCCACAAGGAATCTTTCTTCAACGGTCACAAACCGTCGTTGAAACTCTCAGATCACGAGAAGCTTCCAATGAATCAATGTACTAAAATTTGCATGAAAATAAAGTGTGAACCCGCGTCTTATCAATGTTGTCAGAGGCGTGATGCATTACAATGGACACTTCAAACGAAAATAATATAGACTATCGATAATGTGCTCGAACTTTGCAAATGCATTCAATTTTTCTGTAGAAATTTAGACGACAAAAAATCTCCTCTTTTTCCTTTTTTTTTTTCAAAATACTGCGAAATATTCCGAAATACATATCCTCACGTGATAATTATCTTTATTTTGAAATAAAAATGATTGCAAAAACAGGTCAAAGTATGAAGAACCGGTGAATTAAAGTTTGACAAAATTTCATCGATGTTCGGAGATAATGACACGAGCTGTAAGAAAGAATAACAACGCCTAAACGCGATGATCGTTCGACAACGAAGCGCAGCTGTCTTAGCAACGATGAACAAAGCCTGAAAAAGGGAAAAGTGGAAAAAAAAACGATTCCATATATATACAAACACGTTTCAGTGCTTGTCACACACGTACGGGCCAATCCGTGTAGAATCGAGTCGACCCTGAAACGCGTTATTTTTGTACTTTTCAACTGCGGAAAGTCAACTTAAAAAAAAAATAGGATTACTCGTGATTGGTAGAATATGTGCTAATTTTTTACGAATTTCCTGATTATAAAATCAGATTTTTTTTTTCACTAGCAAGCGAAAAAATTACGTCGAAATTGGTTTTTTTTTTTCTCGATAAGAGTATCGATTTTCTGATTTTTATTTAGAATTGATTCGAGGCCACAACACAAATTTTTTAAATAGATCCAGTTCGTTTTTGTTAAGAAAAATGTTGTAAAAACATTGGAAATTTGATGGAGAAAAACTGTATTAAAAGTAATTAAGAAAGGATAAAAATGTCGTAAAAACAGGAAAAAGAATTTTTGAAAACGTTCAATCACTGCGGATAAATTCGACGTAGATCGGATCATATATGTACGGAGGTTTTTCGTGTGCGCTCGTGACAATAAAGAACGAGAAGAGGCTCGTCTCTCGACTGAGCAACGTTTTTAACGGTTTCGAATTCGAATGTAGCCAATTGCGCGAGGCTCACGAAGCTCGATGAACCAATAGTTGTTCCTCGCGATCAGAGAACCACCGGAAAGCCAAGTTCTGTGGAGTCTCTCTCCTAACACACGTCCATAAATATGTATATACTTTGTACAAAATCGTCCCCACAGAGCGTGTTACAGAGTGTGGCTCGGACGCCAGAATAAAAGCGAGCAGCAACGAGAACGGGCGTTCAGATCGGTACAGATCATAACTCGTCTCTACCATTATTCATTGCTATTTTACTTTTATCAAAGTTCGCGATAATATATAAAAAAAAAAAAACAATAACATTCTTATTTCGAATCACATAAATTCGGCTAATTTTTTTCGCGAAGTTGAGTGATACGAGTGTTTGTTGGTGCCGGTCGGAAGGAACAAATAAAAGCGAACGCGTAAGTACTTAGTGTCAAATTTTGATGACAAAGAACGTCCTTGGTAAACGGGCTAAAACCTGTCTTTTCGCTACGAAGAAATCAAAATTCGTTATTCATCTCTTATTCTGATAAACTTCGCGAACATTGCAAAGCGAATGATTATTGAGAGAAAAAGTGTATCGAACAGAATCGTTTTCAAAAACAGTTGTTTTTTTTTTTATATAAAAATTTCGATTTCGTTAACCAAGTGCCTGAGGTTGCTTTTTTTCTTATCTGAAATTTTCTTTTCAACTCTGACGTTTTCAAAATATTGTCCTCGCCTTTTGTCTTATCGTTTGTTTTGAACTGGCTTTTTTGCATTGTTGAGAGCTTGAAATTTCTTACTTTTAAAATCTATTCGACATGCGCTAGCAGTCTCGAACGATTTTTCGTCTGTTCGGGAAGCAGGGTACAGACATTTTTTTTTCTTGGGAGTCCGTTTTTTCGAAAATTCGGTGTGTCCTCATATTCCTGGAAAAAGATTTCGCGTTTTAGTACGAAATGAGAGTCACGTTGTTGAAATCTGCGACAAACGTGATTGTGAGATCGTTGAGGGCTGCAACTGTCCCGAGGGGGGTTCACGTCTGCGCATTAATTTGACACATGCGTAAACGATTCTTTTTCTTATTCAATGCGGAATACGATTTTGTTCGATTGTTTAAAACGAAAGTTGAATAATCGTAATAATGGATTTATGATGAATTAAAAGTTCACTGACGTCTCTGGCAATCGCGTTTGCTCGTCGATGCGATGACAAACTTGGTAAATAGTTCGATTTGTTTTGTTTTTTTTTCTTTGTTCCAGTGTGTCTCGCGGACAAAGCGTCGTTTATCGTAGCACCAACCGTTTTCTCTCTGTCTCTATTTCTTTCGCACTCTGATTTCTTCTCTTTCTTTTATCTTTTTCAATAAACTATTTTCTCACGAATCGATTGTAGAGGTTTTACAAAGCGTTGTCTGTCGTTAGGGATCCGTTGGGTCGTTAATCGTGGTAGAAATAAATTGAAAAAAAAAAAATGTAACGAAAACCATCGAATTCCAGGAAATCGTAAATCGTGAAAGTAAAAAAAAAAAAAATTCTCCTTTTTCACCTGGCGTTTCTCAACTCGCCCTCTACTAAAAAGCCTTTGTTGCCACGCAACCGGAAACTCTATTTTCAACGGTCGATCGTTCATGCAGAAATGGCCCAAATTTATTCCTTTCTTTCACCAATTTCAGAATATTATTTCCGTCAAAATATTTTGTGAATTCAGACTTTTCGTACGAATTATTGATTTTTCGTCGTAATATAAATCACCTGATTTTCTCCCAATTTTTTTAACCTTATTTTTTCTGATTGTTACGCAAATAAAAAAAAAAATTCTTAATAAAGTAGCATTTTGAAAAGAAATAACATTTTCTCGAACGTTAATAAAATGAAAATAAAAATAAACGCCCAAACCTGTGTATTCATTATTGTCGTATTATTTTCAGATAAAAAATCGGAATGGCGACCGCTACCGAAACTCCCGTTATCAACGAGGGTGAGTAAAAGAGTATTTGTGAACTAAATTCTTATATGAACGAACCTGCTGAATTCTGTTTTTCTAAAATTATAAAAATGATTAAAAAAAAAAAAAAAAAAAAAGTTTTAAAAATAAAAATAAAAGAGTTCTGAATTTTATTTTGTTCTTCACAAGTAATCAGCGATGATTACAGCAGTTTCAATGTACTAAAAATAAATAAAAAATTACATTTTTCTCAAAAAAAAAAAAAAAAAAAAAAAAGATTTTTTTCCTTTTTGAAGTTCAAAAGAATCGGCTGAATTCCGAGAAATGTTATAGGACGAAGGTGTTGGAGAAGATCGAATAATTGAGCGACAACGAGTAACTCTTGAATTTTCTGAATTTTCTTGCATCCTTTTGTATTTCGTTGAATTAAAAGTTCGAATAAATTTTAAAGCATCAGTGAAATATATTTTTAAAAAAATACGATTGAAACTGAGTTTTAAGATCGAATATGATGTTCGGGAGGTTAAAGACCTCACAGGAAGTGAACAATATGAAATTTGAGTTTATAGGAGTCATCGAATAACGAAGGAATCGTTGGACACACCTTGGAGTTGCCAAAAGCAATGAAGGGTCTCGGTTTATTTGACACGAGTGTTGCACGCGACATAAATCGCTGGCGAGGACGATACACAAAGCATGAAATCTGATAGCGGAAGTTCGGATGGTTTATTGGCCGAGACAAATTTGAGTGATCATAAGAAGAGCAAGGAAGAGGAGAACAGAAAGAGAGGGAGAGAGAGAGAGAGAGAGAAAAGGAAAATGTGCACTATTTTCTCGCTCGCTTCTTTCTCTATTTTAAAACGTTGTTTCCCTCTCTCTCTCTCTCTCTCTTGCACGTCGTTACTTTTAGTCCCTGCGTATATTCCCCCACTCGGTTTGTCCGGCGTCTCGATTCCTCTGCAACAAAAAGGACCTGGCACGAGAGAGCGGGGTCAGAGCCCTCTAACCGTGTCCTCGAACACAGTCAGAAACGTTGGTTGTGGCGCGCTGAGAGCGCGATCTCTGCAACTTTGGTGAGGTGGCAACTGCAGCATGGCTTGAATGACTGCAGTGCTCGAGCAGTGATTCTCAATGTTTTATTTTCTTTTTTTTTATTCATCGACTTCCCTTAATTTTTCATCCATGAAAAAAACATTCCCGTGACGATAAAAGCTCGATTTAACATTTGGCACGAATTCAATTTCGTGGGGATGAAATATGAGAAAAAATAATGATCGAGTCATACGAGCATATCTAAATTAGAAATGAACCATGAACATTTTTCTCTGGGGAAAAAAAAATCTGGACAAGTACATTTGTTGATCATCGTTTTGACATTTTTTTTCACGAGTCTGTATAATCGCTCTGAAAAAATCTAAAGAAAAACAAATATGATCGAAAAGTAAATGAAGAGTGAGCAACTCTCGAAAAAAATTATGAAATAAGGTTTACAATCACACGAAACGAAAAATGAGTTGATCCTCGCGAGAAGCTAAGGTTGGATTTTGCAAAAATGTATTAAATATAATCTGAGAGCTTGGACAAAATATATTTGGCCACGAAGGGCCAGAAAGGGCACGAAGTCTCTTTTTTTTTTTTCAAAGGTTTATAAAATTCTTTGGAAAATGGAAAAAAATACAGGAATGATAAAAGAAACGAGAGAAAGGTTTTTTGTTCTTTGGCTCCGAGTCACTTACTTGGCTACTCCATCGATCAGGTTCTTCGACAGCTCTTACTCAGCGCAGACCGGATAAATAATGAAAAGAATAATCGTTCTGCTCGAACTTTGTATTTTATTTGACTGTCTCCTCCTTGTCAATTATTCGAAAGTGAATTTTTATGCTTTTTCGACATTTTTCATCGAGCGAAAAACAACTTAATCAATGTCAATTTTCTTATTGTTTTATTCAACATTCTTTCAATTTTTACACCGACGAGATCTTACATCAGTAAATTTTCTTGGGCAAGAACCGCTGTTGATCGAATAATAAGAATAATTCTTTCGAAAACTTGATCAAATAATGTGCCCAGAAAATTTCGAATCGTTGTTAAAAATTTAAGAAAAGAAAGCCGTCCTTCTGGAGCAAAAAAAAGTACAAAATTTTCAGGACTGAATTACGAAAATAATTTTTTTCTTTCCTCCTCGTTTTTTTCCATAAAAATAAATCATTTAAATTGTTGTCAAAAGTATTGAGTCGGAGTTCAACTCTTTTGGCCTTAATCCCTTAAATACTAGTCCTTGATAACTCGTCCCTTCGTGACGGTCTTCGCGGATACAACAAAATATTGAGATTCTCCATAAGTAACTAAAAGAAGAAAAAAATCAATAAAAATTTATTACTTTTTTCCATTCGCACGAATAAACAAAGAGAAGAACGATCATTGAGTCACGATGCCAAAGGCAGTTTGAGGAAAAGTCTGTGCAAAGAAGACTGATTCGCTGGTTGTATATCTGGGGAGCATTAAAGTTCGATATTCGAGGATAAGAGTATGATACAAAGAGTAATCGAGAGTGGGTTGATTCATTCAATCAGCCTTGAGTGCTCTCGGCTCGCCGTCAAATCGATGATTTATCGTTTCCCTTTGATTTTTTTTTCTTTCTTTTTTTTTATGTCAATATTCTTATCCTCCTGCGATAAAGCGTACGAGAAAATCTGACAGGAGAATAGTCGAAGAGCATAGATCGGTGGCTGGACCTATAAATGAGACGAAGCAGAGAGATTTACTTTGTCTGAGAGTCTCCAAGAGTGTGGTGAAGGATTGAGGGATATCTGGGGACGCATGCAGCCTCGCTAGGAGCGAGATGTGCGTGGGCTAACTCGATTCTTCGTACAAGACCATATTCGTTCGAGGAACAAGTATATATCCCTTGGCGCTCGGGAAGCGTTGCTGGCTCGAAAGAGACGAGAAATATAGCGCAGTCGTTTTGGAGCTATAAATCAATTTAAAAAGGAAGAAAGATTGGTCGAGTGTGTGGCTTTTGAGTTTAGCCACATGGCCTTTGTCGACTCGAACGGATCGGGATGACGTTTATTCAGTACCATCTTCAGCTGGAACGATCCTTTTAACTCCCCCTCCCAGCCTCACTCTTTGTACCTCGCTTTTCTTTTTTCCTCATTTCTCATCGATCTTTTTATATGCCTCCAAGGCTCGAGGTTAACTCGATTGAAAAACCTCCAAACCAGATTTCCTGCTACACCGGCTCTGCCTTTTTTTAGAGTTTTCTATCTCTTTGTCTTTCTCTCCACTTTGTACGCTCAAGGCTCCTCTCGTTCAAGTTGTCACTGTTAATTTAACGCGCAGCACAAGAGAGCGAGGGACAAGGCAAGTCGCGAAAATGGTATTCCCAATCGCGCCCCACTTCGTGATGGAAAATTCGCTCTCATTATTTTGTTGCCCGGCGCGAGAAAATTCAACGAGTCTTCTCTGACGTGCTTCCGGCAAAACCTTCATTCTCCTTTTATCGAGAATAACTCCCGAGAGTTTTCCCTTCTCTGGTCGCCCGAGTTACGTTCGAATTCCGCTTCGAATAGAGCATTTCGTATGTGGAATCGAAATAAAGGTCATTTACGCCACTTCTTTAAGGCTAAATCGTGTCGAATATAAATTTCAATGATTTTTTGAGAAATCACATTTCTTCGATCTTTCAAAAATTTCTTCTCTCAGAATCTTCGAAATTTTGGGGATAAAAGTTTTCGACCCTTTTTTATACCGCTGCACCTTCAATGAGAAATAAATGAATCGCGACAAGCTTTGTCAGGTTAATCGAGAAGGAAATCCTCGAGAACTTTTTTCTTCATAATTTCGCCATTTTTTTTCTTCTTTTTTCTTTTGATCAAACTCGAACAGAATCTTTAGGACACTCGGTATGTTTTTCTGACGTTCGTTCGATACTCTCTCGTGAGCTTTCGTGATCTCATTCCTCCAATTGAACTTCGCTTAAAAAAAAATTACTCGACGATATCGGAAGATTGGCCGGGTAAAAGCTTCTCGAGCGAAGAGCTTTTTGGAGGATTGTTAAAAAAAGAGAAAGCCCGTTACGATATCGCGGGGTGACGATGATTGAAACAAATTCGTCTCGTTAATTTCGCTTTTTCCGCGTTAATTTCGAATCGCCGGTTTGCTCTCCACTTTTGAAATAAAGTTTACTAAAGTACATCAGTAGCAATGTTTGGATTTTGGCTCAAACTTACCGAACACCAAACTTTGATTTCAAGCGGCTTAAAAGCATTTTCGTTGCACTTCAACATTTCTAAGGTTATTTGGTTCGGGCTGAACCGTTTTGCTCCGGGGATTTTGATAGCTGATGAAACATTGACGTATTCAAGACTGTTATTAAGCACCGAGGGTTGGTCAATTATCGAGCTGCTCCCGGAGAACCGAAGCTCCTCGTATAATTCGTTTTAAAGTGGGTTATCGAATTCGTTTTTTCGGCTTTTTTTTTTTATCAAGAAACAACTCTGTTACTGACCCATTTATGGAAGTCACGGAGTTCCTCCTTTGACGAGTTCTTCCGATCGAACGAATTTCTCGCTTTTGTAAAATTGAATTTACGTGCTGGGAAGTGAGTCGAGGTCACGCGGACACTCCAACTTTTCTTCGACGTATTAATTATTGATACCCCCGGAAGAATATTTATATAATGAAGATTCAGAAATTTGGCTTTTAAAATTGAAAAAAAAAAATAATCGTAAGAAGAAATATTTCATTATTCTTGTCTATTTTTGTTCCGAGACGTAAAATGTCAAAAAAGAGTCAAAATTAATTTCGAGAAACTTGCATTGTTTTTTATTTTTTTTTCATTGAAATTTTTTGAAAGTTCCTGACGACCATAATCGCTGACAAAAAAAGTAAAATATGATTTCCACGAAAATTTTACGGATGAAAATTTATTTCTTCGTTCCACCGATGTTTTTCGTATTTTTTCAACTATTAATCGATTTTTAGTTTCATAAAAACCGAGCAGACCTCCATCCAATTCGGTTATACTTGAATTTTTTATTCAACGAGCTACCGAGGCTTCTGCAGAGATTTAAATATAGAAACTAACGTTGAAAGATTCTTCCTAATATTTGTACGAGTCATTTGAAATTCTCCGCAAACATATTCGGTTCGAATTACTCCTGGTCTAATGTAAAATTCACTCGCACATGTGCAACCAGTCTAATGAACGATTCTACGAATAAATGCAGTCGAGTGCATTTACCTTTCCTGAATCAACGACACTTGTTCAAAAGCTCATGAAAGCTTCCTTCAACGCTGCTAAATATTTTTGTAGGGTGGGGGAAGCCACGAATGTTTCTGACAAGGGTAATCAGGGGAATGGAAGATTTCGACAAATTTTTTCAGGGTACAAAAAAAATATTGAAATTGACCTCATTTCTGGTAGCTCCAAACACGTACGTCAACGTTCAATGAAAGTTGAGAAAAATTCGATAAATAAAACTGGTTTTTTTCTTGGTTTTCACGTTCGATGAAAGCTTTAGATTTTTTTATGTCCTCGTCGTTTTTTTTTTCTGCAGTACTCAAAAGGTACGATGAAAGGTATTCTTCGATATTCTGTTGGACGGAGATGACAATTGAAATGCATTAAAAGCTCGTTCCACATAACGATCGAGTTTCTGCCATTTATCGAGAACAACCTCGCGGTGAGAATTTTCCCTCCTGTCGAGGGTTTCGCATACAGGCTGCTAATATTTCAGGTTATCCAGTACAATTTAACGTTATATTTGAGGATCTGACGTTAATTGGAGTTCGAGTTAAAGGGTTAGAACGTTAGAGAGTTTTCGAGATATACGTGAAACGTCGTGGGGTTGAAGAATCGATAAGAGCCCCGAGAAAAAGTATGTCTCGAGGCTGGGATTCGCGAAGGGTAGATTTTACGTGAATTTCGTATCCTCCAATAGGTCGCAAGCAGAATTTTGGCTGCTGCGATGCTCGGTTTGACCCGACGCTATATCGAGGTTGTCAGAACGGCAAAGTGGCTAATCTTTTATCTTACGTGAAGAGCGTTCGAGTTTAATGGAGCCGAAGGAGAAATCACGAGTAAAAAGAAAAGTCGGGTGTTTCGTTTTTCGATTCGATCGCCCCGTTTCTATCTTCGCAGAATTTTCGAAAAGTCGCTTTTTCGTGCTCGCGGGGAAGAAAGAAAAGTTCTCAGCGGTTTTCCTCTCCGGCGAAGAATCAACGAGCGATTAATGAGTGAGAGACACGCGACCAATGGGACGCAGCCCAAAGATAAAATGGGCGTGGAAATCTGCAGCGTTTCTTTTCACCGGTCTATCCGATTGGCTGCCACTGGATTCATCGATATCTGCACAGAAAAACCGCTGAAATTCTTTCTTTGCCGATAATATTTCACGATCCGTTAATTATTTATTGGACAAACATATTTCTGACACCTCCGTATATATATGTGTCTCCATTTCAAAGGGAAACCGCGTATCGGTTTTCCGTTTGTTGGAGAACGAGGAAGACCCTCGAAAAAACTCATTCTCATCTCCCCCCCCCCCACCCCCTGTCGTTCTCTCTTCACACTTTAGTCGTTGCCACAAGGCTTAACGGAAAGAATCCCACTCCGTGACATTTTCACCCTCCTCACCTGACACCGGCTTGCGATATCCTCGCTAAAATTACCCTCGCGGTAACGGAGCCTCCGGGCTTACACACACCCCAACGGACTTGCCAGTCCTCCTTGACATAACTTTTGCCGGGTCGTGCGCTAAATTGGAAACAACTTGATGTCTGACCCTCGGTTTAATTCTACAGAAATGCATTCGTCACTTTTTTCCTTTCTCTCTCTCTCTCTCTCGTTTTCCCACATTTTTTAATGCACTCGAGCACTTGGCACAGAAATACATTCGAAAGCTTTTTTTTTTCTTCCTCATTCGAAATTCAAAGTCTGAGCGAGTCTCGAAAAGCTATTTGAAATATCGCGAGAATAATTTCTCGTTTGTGAGATCGAAGCGCCAGAACTCTCGGAACCGCTCGCCCCCATTCCCATTCGACTTCGTTTTCTACAGGATTTTATAGATCGAAACTTCCGCTTTGTGATAATCCGATCATTCGCTGAATTACAAAACGCTAATCAACTTTTCCACGGCCCCCTACTCTTTCGTTGGAAAGACTCCGTCGGTGCTCTCATTCGGCGACTTGATTTTACTCCAATTTTCCATTATCGAAACGAGCCTCCGCATCGCACTTAATCATTTCTCCTTCGTTCTCTCACTTCCCGTCTCCTAATCGTGGAACGATACTTCTACAATTGTATTTTCGAAAAACAAATTCTTGGTTTTTTTTCGTAAAAATGTGAAAAATTCTCTGATCACTTCTGACAAAGCGATTTGAAACTTTTCCGCTGATTTTTATTCTCCTATCTTACAGTTTCGCTTGTTCGTTATTTCCTCCAGGACTAAAGTCGAACGGTGGTTCAATCGAGAACCACCATATCCGTGTTAATCGTCGTAATTGTAGAGTAATCAGTTTATTACTTCTTATTCTGACTGATCAAAGTAGCGAAGGACTCAAATAAAGGGTCTGAGGGCCATAGAGTTAAGTGGTGAAAGGATGTAAAAGGGTGTAAGAGAGAGAGAGAGATTGATTGATTGATTGATTGATAGATCGAACAAAAGCGACATTTTTTTTCCTAATTGATTTTAAGGACGAGCGAGTTTGCGGTGTTCCAAAGAAAAAATATTGAAACAAAAAGTTTTGGAGGGGGGGGGGGGGGAGGATGTGTACAAGACGCCGATTGTTGATTGTTTCAATGGAATTCGTTTAGAACGAGGGTATCAGAAAGTGTCGTAGCAAGCGAAAAGGCATAAAATGTTTTTTGGTAGTATTTTTCAAATTTCATTATTTTATAAATATATTTTTGTAAAGAACCGAGATAAAGAAATTCGTTGATTCGACAAATTTTCTTGTTGGTTCAACGAATCGTGGCGAACAAAGTGAAATTCGTTGACCCGAACGAAAGTTTGGTTCATTCCAATACCCGGTTTGTTGGCTCGTAATAAATATTTCTCACTACGAAACAAAAAAACGACAATCGTTCACCGTGAGTTGTTGATCCAACAATTTTCTTTTCTCAGTTTATTTTATAAATATATTTATAAAATAAACTGAGAAAAGGTTACAGAAAATAAACGTTGAAAAATATTTTACGCCGATTCTTTCCTGCCCTTTCTCTCTTCCTGGAACACTTTTTTTTTTTTTATGATTTTGCATTGAAAAATCCATTTTTCAATGGATTTCAGGGATCCTTTTCTCAGTTTATTTTATAAATATATTTATAAAATAAACTGAAATTGAAAAATCCACGATTTTGGGATCCTTTTCTCAGTTTATTTTATAAATATATTTATAAACTAAAAATATTTCACGCCGATTCTTTCCTGCACTTTCTCTCTTCCTGGAACTCTTTTTTTTTTTTTTATGATTTTGCATTGAAAAATCCACGATTTTGGGATCCTTTTCACAGTTTATTTTATAAATATATTTATAAAATAAACTGAAATTGAAAAATCCACGATTTTAGGATCCTTTTCTCAGTTTATTTTATAAATATATTTATAAAATAAACTGTGAAAAGTTTATTTTATAAATATATTTAATTTATAAATAAAACTGTATTTTATAAATACAGTTTATTTTATAAATATATTTATAAAATAAACTGTGAAAAGGATCCCAAAATCGTGGATTTTTCAATGCAAAATCATAAAAAAAAAAAAAGGGTTCCAGGAAGAGAGAAAGTGCAGGAAAGAATCGGCGTGAAATATTTTTCAACGTTTATTCTTATTGGCGAGTAAGCTCGAGTAAATCAGAAGTTCGAAGAATAGAAAAGGAGTGCAAAAAGGGGTATGTATTCGGGCAGGAGTATAAAATAATGAGGAAGTACTTTGGTTGCCCCGTTTTATTCTTGTTCGTATGCATTTGCGGTGCGAAAGTTCCACGTATGTGAAGCTACAGCGAAAGGGGGAGGAGGGGGGGGGGTAGGGAGAAGTAGGTAGAAAAAAATACGAAGGGTGAGGGTTGAAATGTGCGGGCCTCGCGGACTCGGTGACGACGACGTCGACGACGGCGACGAGGATGGGGGTAGGCGCCAGGTCGTTTTCTGCCGCGAAGAGGAAGAGGAATGAGAGGAGAGGAGAAAATAGGAGGAAACGCGCTGTGTACGGGAGGGGTTGGTGGACGAGAGAGGGTTGATATTGAGCGACGCCAGGCGTCGTGGCGCACAACGCCGTTTTCGAATCAGTCGGCCTCCAGCCACCGCCCCATATACTAGTTAGACCGTAATTCGACTCCCTCTCGACATTTTCCCCATCTCGATAATAATCTTGGTGAAAGAATAATAAATAAAATAGAAAAAAAAAAAAAAATTGTAAAAAAAAAACAAATTTTTTTTTTTAAATCGTCAAATACGAGTGCATTGAAAATACAAATAAATCGTGATTTTTTTTTATCACCGATTTACTCCGATTTTTCAGCTCCGAATAATCTCTCGCCCTTCTCGCTCGTTTCCACCCTCGAAAGCCCCGAAAGTATCAGTCGACTCCAGGCTCGTGGAAGAACGAGAGCTTCTCAGTATCGTCAGTTAATCGCACAATTAACGTCGAATAAATAAATTTAATAAAAGTGTGTTGCGCGATCGAAAAAGAAAAGCTCCATCAATTGAGAAACTTATAAAATCGAGGCTCGATCGACCAAAGATAATATTCATTTTTCATTAAAATGTTGATCGATCTCGTACGCGATTCCGTTCTGCAGTGCTTCTGTCACAGCTGCAAAGCTCCCTACGGCCTTGTCGGTAAGTCTCAATATCAGAGAAAATAAGCGTAATAAAAAAGAAGAAAAAAAAAAGATAAGGGCTGTCTCGACACCATGCTTCGTGACCTTCCGGTTTACGTGACCTTTTTTTATCTCCCTTTCGCACCTGATCTTGATCGCGTCATCCAACGGGGTTCTCTCGTCTAACTTCACGGATCAACGGACCGGCTTTTTTTTTCTCTCCCCTTGTTTCTTCAATAAAAATTACGCACGCTTCTGACACCATCTATTTTGCACACTTTCGACGATCAAATGGTCGTAGCATCGCGGTACGTTAAAATTTTCTCATTTTTTAGCATCTTCAAACTGTCCCAGAAAATCGATAGATCCAAATTCGGTCAATTCATTTTCACATCGAATTTCAGCTTCGAATAAACGCAAATTAATTTCATCGTTTTCTTGTTCTATTAAAATTTCTCTCCTAATATCGTCACTTGATTCGATTAATTTTTTATCATCAAAATCGATAAAAAAAAAATTAAAAAAAAATACTGTTCAATCGATGCTATCAATAGTCAATCAATTCACAAATATCATCGTTAAAATAACTGGAAATTGTCAATCAATTTATCAAAGTATTGTTGCTTCCCATGAAAAATAATAACGAATCTTTCCAGAATGAAAATCGTTAAGCTCAATCGCATTACGGTCACTTTTAATATTCCTTAAAGTTATAAAGGTCGGCAGTTATGACGTAAAGTGAAAAAAAAAAAAGTAATAACACGTTTTTTTTTCTTTTTTTTTTCGATAAATTTGCAACTGACGCGGTGGTCGCTTGCACGCTAGTCTCTGTGCCTTTGCATATATATTTATTGCATACGGCAATATTCTCGTTCGTGTTATATATATATATATATATTTGAAAGCCCCGGTAGTTTCTCGCGAGAGGGCCCTGGTCGATACAAAACCCGTACGTACCTATACTCGAGGCGAAAACCGGCATCGCATTATCCTTTGACTACCGGGAGTCCACCTGCAGTTCGATCAATTTCTCGTAACGTCGTGCCCGAGGCCCGCGCCTTCTCCCCTCCAACGTCTTATCGCTCCCCCCGAGTCACGTTTTTCCATTTAATCAAATCGCTGAATTATTTTGTGATTAGGTTGAAGCCACGAAAATTGAAAAATACGGGATCGAACTGTCGGGGTAACGTTGCAGGCTCTTTTTTCTTTTTATATGAAAATCGATCGTTGAGAGAGAGAGAAACACTTATTCCGTGGAAGCAATTTCATTAAAAGCGCAGTTTTATTTATTTTTTCGATCGATATTAATCGTTTTATTGGAACTCATTTATTTCTTTGGTCGAATAGTTCGACAGCACTTTTCAGCTGATCGTGAAATTATTTATCAGGGAATGCGACGAATTTTTATTTGAATTTTCATTCGGATCTAAATATTCGTATTATCGATTGAATTTGGGGAAATTAAAAGAATTGGAAATAAAATTGGCGAATTTTTCATGATTATTTTCACGATTAACGAGGATCAATGAAAAATGAATTTTTCTGAGAGCTGCATAAACACGACCTTGCGATTTCTCGGACGCAAATAAGTTCACCGAGGACGTGGGGGGTGATCGATTTTCATTTAGCATCGCGTGCAAGGTTTTTGAAATCCTTCCGGGAGGCATGATTTTTTATGGAATATTAATGAAGTACGGAAGGCTGAAAAAGAAGAAAAAAAAATGGAGGATCGTCGGGATCGATCTCGGGGATATTAGACTCGGTTATATAAATTTGTGAAATTAAGCTGCTCGGCCTATACGATGGTTCGAGGCTGCTGGTGCTGCCGGGCAAAGGCAATAAAAGTTTATACCCGTTGCCAAGCGCGCACGTGCTCTTGCTCTCGCGAAAAACCGGCTTCGAGTTTTCCAAGGGGTGCGGCCCAAGATGGCCACGCGGAGGAGCTATCACACCGGTATTTTCCGCAAGAATTTCCAGCCCGCGACTTCCCTCTATCGATTTTTCAAAAATTATTTTCAGAGACAGCCCTCTTCGTTTTTTCACTTTTACCTTCACACTTAGTTTTTTTTTTTTATTGTTTCTCCCCTTTCTTATTCAATCGACTCGTCAATATCGATGACTCATTCTCTCCTCGACTGTCAAGGTGCTGGACAAAGAAGGGCTACTGCACCCATGAAAAAACCTAGTGGCAAGGGAAAGCCACGAACTAAACAACCAAAGAAAGTCAAATTTATCAGTGAGTAATTCAAAAATCACTTTTTACAGATAACTACGAAAATCACATCTCCCTACAGCCTTCTTCGATGTAATTACTTATTTGAACCTAATTTTTTTGCAACTTTTCAAGCTAACAGGAAAAAATATCGAAATCGGAGAGGAATTACAATAATTACGAAATTTCATTTCGTTTCTTTCGATCCGTTAAACTTTGGAATTTTAGTTTCTGTGTAAAACTTTTGAGTTCAGGTTTTCTAGGTCCCTTGCGTCAAGTAACGATAAACGAAAGTACGATTTTCATATCGTATTAGAATTCGCACCTTTGTTCAGATGATTTTTAGTGACAAGATTCAAGATTTCAAACGTCAAACTACAAAAAATAGTGAATTACGTAATCTTTTTATATTACCAGAAAAAATGATATTTCGTATTGAAAATACTTGAAGAAAATGTTTGAATGAGATTAGAATAATAATTAGGCTGAAATTCGAATGATTGAACTTGAGATATTTATTTGCATTTGTAAAGCGAATTAGCCATGAATTCTAAAATTTTTAGTATTTTTAAAACTTGAGAAAAAAAAAATGATAGTTCGTTGGTTCTGATTCACCATCGAAGACGATGGTGTCGAGGACCTTGCGTCGATCGCAATTTCTATCGATTTAGTTTTGACGCCGTTTCGTCTGTACGTCGTCAGGCATGACGACACAAAGTGCATTAACCTCAACACGATTTGCAACATGTTCTCTCGCCCAAGGTGAATTATATATCCGTTTGTATGTGGCAGTGAATAAAGACGAAAAGAGCAAGGGAGAAAAAAAAATTACGGAAAATGATGACTATAGCTGTTGAAACGAGGGAGAAGTTGTGTCGATAGAGAGTGTGCGAGAGAGAGAGAGAGAGAGAGCGAGTGAGTTGAAGTTCGGAGAGAGGAGGAATCGAGCGGGGAAGGCGGCACACGATTCCTCGCGGGGGTGCGTGCGAGCCGACTGGTAGACGTCTCGGCGCCTAGAGACAATATCGTTCCGTCGCCAGATCGATCTTTCTCCTTTTCGCGGCTGACTCATATTCCCTCTGGGCCCTTCATTCGTATATACAGATATACGAGGATCGTTTATATATCACCCTCGGAGCACTCCGCTCTCATTAGACCTCCCCAATCTCCACAGGAAGACGAGTGAAACAAGAAGAAAGAAAAAAAAAAACAACATGATCCCGAATTGCGGAAACTTTTACCAAACAACACTTGATTACGTTTTTGCCTCGAGAGAGTTTCCGGGCTGATATCGCCAACTCATTCCTTCATTCGATCTCCGATTCGGTATAAACAGATTGATCCTACTTTTATTTCGTAATTATCTATCGGGATGTGTCTCCTTCGTCTCTTCTTAGTGAGCTCGATTCAACTTCGAAACTATTGACAGAGGAAGAACTCGATAGGACTTTAATTATTCGAAATTATGTTCGAATTTTTTCATTCATCGAGCCAGGATATGGGAAAGGGAGCAAGAATACGTTTTTCTCAATGGTTTTTTCACGCAGATTGTAATCGGTCTCACTTTATACGTGTACCGATTCAATCAGCCTCGAAATTTCATTCTTTTTTAACGTTTTTTTAAATATTCTTTGTTTGTATTATTTTTAGAATTTACGACTATTTTTAGGTTACGATAATATGAAGAAATTCATAAAAAAAATAACGAAATTCTGAGACTCAAGATTATTTTCGTTGTCGCCAGTTTTCGATCGAATGAAATTTGGATTTTTATAGCTTAAATGAATGATTTATTAATTATTTAAATTGATTTATTGTAGCGACGGAAATACGATGCCAGGAGAAGTCAAAGGGTGGTTTATGCTACGAGGTCATATTGGCAGAACCAACGGTGCCAAAACGTGCCCCATCACCGCCCCAGCCGAGTCCCTCTCAAGAGACAGCAATCGAGGATAAGCTCAAAGCTGCTGAGGAGAGAAGACTCTCGTTGGAAGCTCACAAGCTCGCTGCATTGGCTGCTAAACTCAGCAAGATCGAGGAAGTCTCCCGTAAGAAGGATGAACTCAGTTCCGCTTTCATTACTGCTACTCGAGAGTCACTCGACGCCAAGATGAATAATACCGAGGAAAAACGAGAGGCTCATATCGCTGAGCTCAAGAGCAAGTTGAAGGAACATGTAAGCATGAGAAAAAAAAAGGAGGAAAAAAAAAATTCAACTTCCACTTTGAAATATTCGTATTTTGGTCATTCTTTTCAGCTTGAGAAATTTAGCTTTAAAGAATTTTTTGCACAGTTCAAAAGAATTCTAAAGGCATATAATTTTTTTCAGTTTTTGATTAATTCAATTAAAAAATGTAAACGAATGACGAGGAAGCAATTTGCAGGCGGCAGATTTCTTACTTCTTATCGTTAATCACTCCAATTAAGTATTTGAAAAGATTCATAAGAAACATAATTTGATTTTCAATCAGTGCAAAGATTGTTTTCGTAAAATTCTACCGGATTAAAGGTTGACGAAGGATTGAAGAATTAAGAACTGGATCAATTGGAATCTCTTTACAAACTCGAGTAAATTGAATCTGAGAACAGTCAAAAAATGGCTTTTTAAAAAATCATTAATTTTTTTGGGATTCAGGCCAAAATATTCTGACTCAACATTATTTTTTATTATTGCAGAAGTTTTAATTCCGAAATATAAAAATGTAGTAACAGAATTTTTAAAAATGTTACAAAAATTGTTCAGTCGAGTTTGATTATTTGGACATAAATTCAGTTACCAGAATAAGTGTCTCGCACTGGAATTAAAGAGAGAAAAAGAACGTTTACGAACACGTACTTGAGCCTGTTTAATGAGAAGAAAAAAAAAAATTTCCCAGTTGGAGAGTGTGGAGAAGACTCGTCAGAATCTTGAACAGCAAACCATCGAGGTTCGCACTGCCGTAGAGGAGAAATTGAAGACTGCTGCAGCTCAACGTGACGAGAACATCAAGAAAATGCTGGATCGTCTCAAAGAGCACGTGAGTTTGATCGACCATTGAGTTCGTCTGAACGTTGGAGAAATGATTTTGGAGAGTGCAATCTCGTTGTGCGAGATTCGTCTAACTTTCTCTGATGACTTTCGTCTCTTTAGGAGGATCAAGTAACTCGAGTACGTCAAGGTATGACGGAACGAGTTCAGCAACTGGAGTCCCAAATTCAGGGCAAGCTCGATCAGGCGCGTGAACGACGAGAAATAATGGAACGCGAGCAAAAGGAAAAGCTCCGCAATCACGTAAGTTTTCGTATTTTTTTTTTTTTTCACATCTGTTTTATAAAGTTTTCAAATACAATAAAAAATTAAAAAAAAAATATATATGAAGAGAAAATAACAAAAAGAACAAACGAAAAATTGTTGATGTCGTCACTCAGAATACAGTGAAGATTGCGAAAGTACGTGAAACTCGGGCGATGAGGGAGCTCGAGACGAAAAAAATAGAGATCGACATGAAGGCATCGATCGCTGAGGTGAATCGAGAAAGGGAAATTCAGCGTCGTATCCAGGCTATACGCCAACAAGTAATTTTAACTTCAATAATCTCCCAAAATTTTAATCATTTTTGTTGTCACTGTAATTCGTTAGTTACCAAATTTTTTGTTGCATATTCGCCGTCCTTTGTTTACTTTCATTTATAATCCAATTTTTATTTTGTCCTGGGAGATTTTTCGCAACGCAAACTCTACATGTTTTTAGAGCGCACATTTTTATTTTTTGTTGTTCTTTATTTTGTTTTCATTTTTGTAGCTTCGCTCACTCTTTTCATCGGTAAACGATTACGTTTTATTTCAAATAATTGAAAAAATGAAAGAAGAACGTTGAGTCGAACTTGCTTCAACTTCAAAGAATGTCTCGTTTTTTAATATTTATTTTCGTTACAGCTTGATCGTTGATGATTAAGTCAATCGATAACACGATCGTATTATATTATCTATATTATTTGTATTTTGCACCGTTTTTTTACAATCGTTCAATATTTTTTCCTACACGTTGGAGCTTACGATTATGAGTCGCAAGTTTCTTCTCTACCAACAAAATCCATAATTATTTAATGGTATCTTTCGTACCTTTTTTCGAGTCATCAGAAAAATTGCTCGTAGTGATTGAACAATTGAAATTTAACGACAAAATCCTCTATTGATATTCCTTTAGTTTCCCAGATACTTGTATTTTGTCAATCGATCCAAAAGTTCTGAGAGAAAATGAGAAAAATGAAGGACTAATACATTTTTGTTTATACGCTTTTTTTTTTTCATGTTCCTTTTCGAAGGAGAGGCGTGCCGAACTCGTAAGACAGAACAGAGCTCTCTTGGCTGGCCAGGAGAACAACAAGCTCGACGATCAAAAGAGTGCCTTGCCGGCTGAGAAGGAAACATCGAGCTCCGGTTAAGTTACGCGCAATTTCAAGCTGATGAAAAAAAGAAGACAAAATTTTGGATAAATTTCTATCAACACGCTAAAAGAGAAAGAGATATAAAAAAAAAAAAAAAAAAAACATACAGTTGCGCGGCTTCAGAGAAAGAATATAATAGAAGAGAAAAAAAAAACTCAAAGCTCGAAACCGGAACGAAGCTGCCTGGGGTCTCTGGCCCGAAAATACCGAAGCGAAAAATTGATGAGCGAGATGAGAGGACGAAAAAAATGCATAAATTTAAAAATCATCGACGTACTCTTGAAAGCAGAGAGACATTTGAATTTCGCGAGTGGGACACTGCTCGAGAGAAAGATAAAAAAAAAATACAAATATTGAAAGAAACCCCAAATTTGATTTTGCTTCGTGCAACTTTTACGTTCCCTTCGGGAAAACCTGAGGAAAAAATAAATAACTCAATCTCTGTCTATCGACTAGCGGGATATAAAAGTAGAAAACAAAAACACCAACAAAACCGTCGATGATCCGATTTTGCAGGGAAAAAAAAACAGAACAAAATTAATTGATCTAAAGTCGATGTAACGAGCGTGCTGATATAAATCTGTGGCTTTGTCTATTTTCGTTTGTGTGCACAGGATTAACGATCTCTGTATCGCTTGTTGGAGCGTTCAATTTTTCATCATTATAACTAAGAGACATTTATTTACTTTCAATATGACGAATTGTATCGACGATTCTTCATTTACTTTTATTTTCTATCACACCCTTCGTATTATTTGTCACTCTTCATCGATTAGGAAGTACGATGAAAAAAAAAAAAAAAAAAAAATTTCATTTCGTGATACATTTGCCTAATTTTAAAAGCTCTGTGCGATCAAAGGGCATGCGTCCGTTCAATGAAATTCACGACTAAATCCCGGACCCGCGTGTCACTGAACGCAAGAATAAAATCCTACTTTATGCTTATGACGCATTTCGTTAGTAAACAAAAGAAAATGAATAAACATTAATTTATATCGAAAAAAAAAACAAAAAATTTAAAAAAAACTACGATATCGTAATCAAGATGTTGATATGTTGGCTTCGATGGCAAAAATTTTACGCAAAAATGAAAGAAAAAGAAAAATATGAAAAAAAAAAAAAAAAAAAAACGTAAGAGATATGAAAAAAAAAAAAATGGGAAATAGAAAAAACAATATTCAGCGGCGAGGAAATGTCGCGAAGGATCGTGATCGCAGGAAAACAAGATTATCGATCGCTGATATAAAAAAAAGAAAATAATAATAATAAAATAAAATAAAATAAGATTAAAGATATCATCATCGCTGAAAACTTGACGATTTCATTAACTCGTAAGTGTTCTCGCGCTTTTCTTCGCGCCAAATTCTCGCCAAGTTTTTTCAAAAAAGATAGTTATTATAATCGGTTACCGTTCGCTGCGATCTACGTAATGAAAAAGATAAAAGAAACGAAGAGGAGAAAGAAAAGAGCATAAAAAAATGAATAAAAAAAAAAAAAAAAAAAAGGGAGTAACGCGGTTTTTGCACGTTCGCGAATATCGTGAATCGTTATTAATCGCGTTTTACTCGTGATCGTGCAAATTCACGAGCGATATAAATATATAGATATGTAACAGTGCTTTATACAGTTTATACTAAGCTTCAAAAGTTGAAAAAAAAAGAAAAGAAAAAAAAAAAAGAAACGAACAAGAAAAAATAAACATCATTTTGTACTCGATCATATTGCAATATTAACTGCGCTAACCGAAGAAAAAAATGATACATTAACGAATACTGTAGTCTAATTGATTATAATGATAATATTGATGCTTCTGTGATGACTTCACTATTTGTCGAATAAATAATAAATGAACAACAAAAAAATAATAAAATATTTAAAAAAAAAAAAAGGAGAAAAAAAGTACGGAAATCAGTTGAAACACCCTCGTGTAGTGTTTAATCGGGAATAAATGTTGTGTTAAGTGTGTGTGTGTGTATGTGTGCGTGTGTGTGTACGTGCGTGCGCGTGTGCGTAGTCCATTTCGAGGCTACCTGCCTTTGATCCTTAGCGAGAAAAAAAAAAAAAAACACACTAATTTATCAAAATGAAATTGAAAATGTGTCATTTGAAGATTATTTAGTTGATTTTACATTTTATTTTCATTTTTTGATTAAATCGGACATTTTTAATGAAAAATAATGATTTTTAATTATGAAACTTAAGGTTCGCCGAGTAAAGTGTTTGTCTCAAACTCATTTATCGATGACAACTGCCATAAACGAACGGAGGATAATGAATTCATTATTTTTCTGATCAAATTCAGTCTGTCGATTATGAACTTCAAGGTCAGATCGACTCGGTCGTAATTCTGCACGCTCGAAAAAAAAAAAATGATCCATTTAACGAAAACTCAAGTATTTTGAGTTTTTGAATCGAAAAAACTGAGTTTTGTCGCTTCGAGTGAGATAAACGAAAGAAAACTTGGATCGAATGTGTTATTTTTGCCCTCATTGAACGCTGATGCGAATTAAAACTTTCAGATTGCAAAAGCAGTTTGTTCTTAAACGATAATTCAAAGGCGCACTCCGTTTTAATGTAACGGAAAAAAACTTTTTATTGAGGAAAACAAAATAAAATGACACGAAAGCTTGACCGAAAATTGGACGAATTGCTGAAATGCGAGAGCGCTTAATGAGACTCTTAAATTATGATTAGAATCGAAGAAAATGGAATAAATTTTCATGAAAATCGTAGAAAGCCATGCCTCAAAACTTTTTATCTTCGAAGGAATCTGAACATTTCTCAAAGTTCGACTTCCGCCTGAAATATAAAATGAAATAAAAATTTAAATAGAGCGCCCTGTCAATATTATTGAAATTCGGGGCACATGTGTCTAAGTTTTTAGAATTTTTGTCTCGGAAAAAAAAAAAAATGTCTCTATTTTTGCATAATTGTAGCGATCTTTTGACCGAGAACACGTTTTCTCTGGCGATAAATCGTCGTCTCTTCGCCACGAATGTTTACTATGATCGTTCTTTTACGCCTCACGTATATATATTTATATATATTAACATTTACACGTATAGAGAAATTGAAAAATTTCGACACGGTGACATAAACGGTGAAATTCACTGTGAGCTTTGGTACACCAAATTGCAAAACATTGTTTCGGGAGAATAAAAAAATAATGGAGCGAAAACGTTCGAAGGAAATATATGCAAATAAATATTAAAAATACACGTTCATATTACACATGATTCATCTCTTAGCTTAGAAGACACTCCTGATCTAACTCATTCAGCAATTTTCTTCGAGATCCGTAGCGTTGAGCAAAGAATATATTTCCAATAGTTTAAAAACGTTGTCGCTATACCTATTCCGTTGGTTTTTTGCAAGCAAATCTTTGATTCGATATTATTTGGAGGTTAAGTAAAAAAATATTCGAACTTCGAGTAAAAACGTGAGAATTATTGAGACGAAAAAGTGGTTTCGAAATAAACTGGATAAAAAAAAACTCTGTGCAATTCGAAAAAAACTTGAGTTCTTGAAAATTCTTGACATATTCGAGCCTCTGATGGAATTACGGATATTTTCTTGCTACCAGAGATTGAAAATTAATTTGAACGAAACTTGAGAAAAACTTTTCAGTGTCTTATAAAAAAATGAAAACAAGAAATAAACCTAACATTCTTCAATAATTGATCTTCACATTCGTTAAATTTGTGATAACAATTGTGGATACTTGATTTCTGGTTGGTTGCGAAGGGTATTTCGTGACAACGAAACACGTGTACTCTTCATTATTTTTTGGAAAAAGCGTTCTCGTTGGTTGTTCTTCAGAAAACTCGTTCTTTGTCTCGAATCAACATCGATTGAATTACAAAAGGTAAAAGTTAAGAAATTGTTGCTTTCGATGTTTTTATCAAAACGACACTTTCCAAATGCCTGACAACGGACAAATTGAGAAACGTTTTGATATCACCGTCGATAATGGAGATTCCTCGAGGGAATTGGAATTGAGAAATTGCGGCGCCGGTTGAGAGTGCCGCTCAGCGTTCACGATCGTAAATTGGAAGAGCGACGATAAAAATCCATCTGTCGTAAGCGCAGAGCACGTTTAACCTACGACGATGATCTGTCATGGGCAGTGTTTACTGACGTGAAAACAAAAACAAGCTAACAATGTTCGAGAGTATTTCGAAAAGAAGTTTCTACTTGCATATGCATTATGAGTATGTACGTCCCTGCAATGACGTCAGAAGACGTAGAATGGCTCGACGCCAAAGGCTAAACGAAAAACAAGAGTAAGAGAGAGAGAGAGCGAGGTGTGGACATGTGTTTATGTGTGCGTGTGTGTGAGGAGACTGCTCTCCTCGGCCGTACCAAGGTAGAGGCCAAATGGCTGTCGTACGGTTCGCAATAAAATAATGCGTCGAAACGAATGGTGTCTACGAACGAAAAATAAGCTGGAAATAAAAGATATCTGAAGGAACAACACGGGTTTACGTAATGTTGCTGAAAGACCGGCATTTGATGAAGAAACGCCGAAGGCATCATGGGAAAAACTCTAAAGCCACGGCCGGTAAGTGAACGAGCTATCATCTCTTATTTATCTTCGTCGTGCTTTCAATCCGGCAAATGAACACGAGGAGAAAATTCACGAAGGTTCACTTGTACATAATCTATGTTTCTGTATATTTATATATATATACGAATAAAATAATGAACAGAGAGATAGCCCTGCTGCTTGAACGTATCTCTTTTGGTGTACCGAGAGACAAACCAAAGTTTCTGCGCCTGATCGAAATGCCCCCACAGTACGAAACCAATATGGCCGCCAATTCATGCATTTTAACTGAACGCTTTAAACCTCAAAAATAATCATTTTAAAAACAAACAAACGAAAAAATTAGCGGGGACAATGACAAAGGGGTAATATAACGATGACCTGTACCCTCGGTGATAATACGCATATATGTGTTTACGAATCATCGAGAACCCGAGAGAAATGAAAAAAAAAAAAATTAAAAAAAAAAACCAACAAAAAAAACACCGATAACTCTGCACTCCGAGAGGTTTTTGCAATGAGAGTTGGCAAGTACGATGCGCGCGCATCTCCCAGCAGCTGCTTAATCGATAATCGTCATTTGTTTTCGGTTTATCAGTCCCGTATATATTTATCTTCGAACATCTTTCATGCAAATTATTCGCCAACTCCGATCGTCACGTTTTATCTTCATTCATCTTAACGTTCAATTGCACTTTCGATTTGCATAGACTTTTCAAAAATACTTCGATATTGTTTCATTTTCTTATTGATCATCCTGAATTCGAATAACAATTGACAAATTTTACGGACGATCGTACGTTATAAAAATGAATCTTCATTCTGGATCTTATTTTCTTTTTAATTTTAAATCGTTTTTATACCAGTTTAAAAACTGGATAATTGACATTAATTGATAACCTTGTTTGCTCATGAGATTCGAGCTGTCTTGACCCTCCGAGTGCACTCTGAAGTCTGACAGGCCCAAAAAAGTATATAATTCACATTATTTTCTCAGTGCTAATTTTATTCATTATATCAAACTTCGTTAGATGAAAATGTGAGATTTTAGTGAGCTCGCAAGCTGTTTCGCTTTTGCAGATCTGATGTTCACAACTGCGCAGCAATAAATTTGTGTGCACTTTTCAAATTGATGATTTGGTGAAATTTGTTGAAAAAAGTTTTGTCAAATTTGAAATGTTGAAGATTTTTATTCTGAAACTATGTTCGAGCCAAAGAAAATGAGACGATGACATTTTCCCTGATACGCAAAGCTTCGCTGCTGTAAATGGAATTTTTCTTTTTGCCTAGGAAAAAAAGAACGGCTGCGACTAAAAATAGTGATTAATAATTGTAATTTAAAAGTGGAGCTCCAACGAAAAGAAAGCGTTAAAGCAATTTTTCTGCAGAAAATCATTTTTCATGCGCTGCATTGGAAATAACTCCGATTCGTACTGCCGCTAGAACTGAAATTGAAAATCATTGAAGTTTCTTTATGCAAAGCTGTTGGAAGTATATATTTTCTTCAAATATTTATCCCCAAAAAAAAATCTTCCATTGCAAAATATGTGGCGTGGATAATTAGGATTAACAGCATGATAAAAATTGAAAAAATCATCATTTCTTGTGCAAAAATAAAAGTATGAGAAATATTATCGATACAACAAGAATTGAGTTTTTATCGCTGAACTTTGTGCAGGGAATAACGGTTGAGCGCTTTGAAACTTTTTAAGTTGAAATAGCGAATTGCGCAACAGGAAAAAAGGGTTTCAACAATTTCTCTCGAACAAAGTATTCTAAGGGCTTGAAATTTTGACAGGTGACTTTGTCGACATTGATAACCGTAATCAACTTTTTAAAACCAATATCTGGTTGTTAATTCGATTACCAAATGAACCTCTTCAATGAGGAAAGTGAGTTTATTTCGATTGACGAAAACTATAGTCAGGTCTGACTATATGAAACAAGGAAAAAAGTATTTTCGGCAGTAAAATTGTGAAAAAGATGTTTTGGTGGTTCGAAGCAAAAGTAAATACGAGTGACAAACCAAGTGGTAAATTATTTTCGTTACATGGTTAGATAAAGCTATAAATTTTGATAAAAAATAAAACTCATTATCAGAATGGAATGATGAATGTATATATTTGGCTTAGACAGTTAAAAATACACTCTTCACGTGTCATCTGATGATCGAAATAAAATGCGAATAAATTCCCAAACTATTTTCGAAACTACCACAATTTTTTAAATGAATGACACGGAGTCGTGCCTATGGAATTTTTTTGTCCTTTCTCTTCGCTTCAAGAAACATAACCTTATTTTCACGTCGAAGTATAATTCGGCAAAATTTAACGAGCAAACATGGCACTTTGGTTATTTACGAAAAGAATTAGATTACGCGAGCTGTAAATAAATTCAATGAGGTGCGAAAAATCGTACTCTGTGCCAGTTTTCACTCGTTTATTTTGTCAGTCCAGTCCATATACCTACAAGCAGCTACTGTAAAATTCTATATATTTATTTCCGATTAAGTCTACGATTATAATTGAGACTGGAGAGTTCGAAAAACACGTCGCGATTTTCTTCATTTTGACAGTTATCCAATTGGGAAACCATTTTAAACATTTTAATCATTTTTACGTTTATGAACCGTCGTAAATGGATGAATTTCAAACTAAAATGATAGTTTGGCATTTTCACGATGCTCGGGTACAGTTTTAAACAAAATCCTTAAAAAATATTCCCAAATTTCGACAATTCGAAATCGAGGCAGCAACAAGTCGTTGAATTTGAAGAAAAAATGATTCAAAGCGACCGTGAGATCAGTAAATTTCAATGTTGAATGAAAAAAATAATCATTTCGACCGTGAGAGTGATTGAGTTTAAAAAAAATATTTGAATTTAGCATTTTGGGATTCTGAGCCAGAAAAATTGTCGTTACTTCGATGAAAATGATTCTCGGGATTTTCACACGAGCGAGAGATTCACGTCGTTGAACGTGCTAATCGCTAGAAAGTGAGGTTAGTAAAGGGATTTTGATGTTAAAAAATGTGCTCGAAACTCTGTTTTCCGAATTCGCGAGTGTCGCACATTGATCGTTAAAGAACTAACGACTGAGGTGAAAAAACAAACACGTCTGTGATTCTTTGAGGTCAAAGCCCGCTTCGTACATATTTACAAACAGTTGAACGGTTGAAGCGAGATCGTTCGAAATTCTCAACTCGCAGGATATTGAGCAGGCGAGCTCGAAAATATGTTGCCCAAAAAAAAACAAATGGCGTATCAAAAAGTCATAATCACACGCGATGATTGCGGGGTCATTAATATCGTGAGTTACATTCATATTTGAAGCTTCGCTCGTTAATCTTCACTCGTTAATCTTCACTCATAATCCCAATAATAATGCACGATCAAAATAACAATAAAAACGTCATTTTTTTTTGTTCATGAAAATCTTTTTTAACAATCGATCGAAAATGAGGAAAACACACACATGCACACACACGTCGAGCCACGTTGAGCTCCTATGCGCTTTCACGTGATTTTCTAAGCTGAACTTCGGTCCTTCGAAGCATTCAACAGTCTTTACAAGTTTTTGACGCGCGCTCGATCATGTTCTACTATCGCGCGTTCAGGCAACCCCCCTCTCTTTCCTTCTTCCTCTCGCTCGCTTTTATTCCTCCGGCGATCGAGCTGCTCTCTCTCTCTCTCTCTCTCGTGTTGTTTATTCCTTCATGTTTGTATTTCGTGTTCGCGAATAATCATCTCTTTTTTTTCAGATCTCTCGAAACTCGGCGTTGCAAAAATCTCCAGTCTCAGAGACATTTAAAAATTGACATTGATTTTTCATTCTTTCGTAGATCCCGAGGCTTTTTGAACTCGGACTTAAGCGGACTGATTTAACAAATTTTTGTTTCTTCATTTCGTCGAGAATATTTGAAGCTTTTTTTTTACTCAAAGCAACAAAATTTCAGAGTTTCGATGAAACTAGACGGATTAGGAATCGAAATTTCGCACTTTTTTTTAATACAAATTTCTCGTTCGATCTTCGCTCTCTTGTCGTTCTCTCACGGATTTTGTTTTTGTCCCACCGCTCTCATCAGCAACCTTGTCTATTATCGCATTTTATTATCATGAGATTATTGAAACATTGCGATATCCGCGTTCGACATTCTTTTCGGACATTCGTCGAGAATTCTCTTCTCGTTTACGAGCCGTAATACCGGATCCGGAGTACACCAGTAATAACACGTTTTATATTTGTGCTCTCGGATAGACATATATATATTTGTGGATCGGGCACGAGGCTTTTTGTGCTAAAAACAGTCAATTCGTTTATTCGACGAGTCATTCATTAAGTATTTCGATCAAATTCCGTGGGATTTAAAAATGTATGAAGTTTCCATCATTTTCGGGCTTTTCTCGTATAAGAAAAATATCTCGGAATCAGCAAAAATGAAAAATTGAAAATTTTTTTTTTTTCTTTTTCTTTCAATTATTCGAAAATTGACTTTTTGTTTTTTAAATTCTTTCTGTTTTCGTTGTATGAGTAAAACTTTTTTTCTTCTTCGAAATACGAAATTCCAGCGACTTTTCGGAATAAAATATTTTTGGATTATCAAAAATGAGGATTTTTTATTTTTTTCAATTTTCTTCACTATTTTTGATATTTTTGTTATTCAATCACCTTTTCTTATCGCAGCGCGCATTCTTCGTTGGAGGAGCAAAATGAATTTTGATTCATCGCGCGTGTGTGTACGGGGTGATCGAACGACAAAAATAAAATTCGAAAAATTTGAAATAAAAAAATGTGACACGCTCCCAAGAGCACGGTTCAAAATTTCTATCGAAATTTTCGTTCATTTCGCAACAGGAAAAAAAACAAAAAAATACTTTTTCACAATATTTTATATAATTTTGGTAAATTTTCGCGTATTTCGTATTTTTGATTGAAGAAAAAATTTTTTTTTCAATAAAATGAAAAAAAAATGTTTTAACCAGCGAGAGGAAATCGCAATTTTTATGAATATTTTTGTCGAATTTCTCAACGATAAAATCATGCAACTTGACATCGAATATAGAAAAATTAATTTACAAAACTTTATGTAAAATATCTAAAGTTTGATAAAATGATGCGTGACGACGTCATACGTGCATTCGTTTCTATGACAACGGAGACGCCGATCGATCAGGTGCTTTCGAATGGAAGAGTTTTGTTGTTTCTGCACACGATCGATCGTCGGGAATTCGATATTGAAGAGATTCTTTCCTAACCATTGTTCTCTATTTCGACACTAAAAAGTTCAGTTTCGTTGCGGTGATTTTTATGTGGCATCGAATCGGTCACTGCGAAAAAATTTATCGAACAAGTAACATTCGATTCGAGCTTTTGAAATTATAATCAAATAAATTCATTGGGGACTTTCGTTGAACCGAATTATCCTCGAGTAATTGGAATTCTGATCGATAATAAAAAATAAAACAAAAGTTGAAAATTTTCTTGGAAAAAAAAAAAGAAAAAAATCGAATCACGAAATTCGATTGGCCCAAACTGATTTTTTTTGTTCTCCAATCGTGGAAAAAAATGTTCTGTTCAAAAAAGGAAACTTCGTTTACGGATCACTTTTTAATATTTCATGCACTCCTTCCGGAGGGAATGAGTGCATGAAACTTTGATCGAAATTGAGAGAGAATGAGAGGGAGGGGGAGGGAGGTGTGTGGAGAGATTCGCTCGAAGTCCGAGAGCAGGACGCAGACTGGATCTGCCTCGGATGCTGCTTCTTTGAACGTTAGCTGTCCGAGCGCAGAGTCTTTGGCACGAATTATAAAGCGTCTCAAGGTCTTTGCAATGTACAACCAATCATCGTCAATCCTAGCAGCGATCGCTCTCTCAAAAAGAAAGAGAGAAAAAGCCTTTTTGTTTTTTTTTTTTTCTTTATCGAACGTGACTTTGACTTCTTTCTTCTCTCTATAACTGCTGCTATTCGCTTCTCGAGCAAGTCTTCCTTGACTAAAGGTTTCGTGAACGCGATAGACGAGTGTTGTTGACGAAAAATTTGAAAAAAGCCAGCGAAACGTCATTTTTGGAGGATCGTTCGCGATCTTTTTATCGAACGATTGATTCTTCCATTTTTTTTTTCGCAACAATTGTTTTCACCATGAAAAAAAGGAGCTACGATGCACACGAAATTCGGGCAGGATTTCAACTCCTTTTTAATCCAGAATAAAAATCATTTTGTAAAAATTTTTGATGAAAACTATCACGAAAGAATTGACGCTTTATTCTCTATTTATTTTTTAATAATCGCCTGATGCGATGTCGCCACTATGACGATGCGTTCGTATTACGATGAGAATCGGTGACACGAATAAATCGATTCACCGAGTCCTGGCTGGCGCCTCGTCATTTATCCTCGCGCCCCTGGTGCAATTCCATTTCATATCTGTCTCTCAACAATTTTCATATCTATTTTATTTTACTCCAAATATTCGTTTTCCCTTTTCCCCTGTCGTGAGGGAAGTTCGGGAGTTTTGATTCGTAGAATGATCCTTGAGAAACCGTTTTTTTTTTTTCAGTCGAACTCCAAAGCGTCTGGAAAATATGATATTCGAGTATGAAAAGTATTGAAAAGGTAAAATTCTTTGATCCCTAAACGATTCGCTGCCATCACGGAATCGATATTCATCACTGAACGATTCATTTTCAATTGTTTATTAACAATTTTTATCTCCAAAACGTTGAATAATTCGTGAAATACAACAAAAATTCGTTCAATTTTCAAAACTAGTGATTGCGACTGTTTTTTTTTTATTCTTTTTTTTTCGAAATGGAAAATTCGGAGCGATAAAAAATATTTTCTATTTTATCGAGGACAATGAAATTCAGCGATATCGAGACCCAATTATTACTTCTCAGACTTTGTTCGCCTGATACAAAGTCCACGAGACTAGGTAGAGATCGATATAAATAATGAGCAATTGAAGAAAAATTAGCCAAATATCAGATTCGAATGGATCACAAGATCATTTTTATCGCGATATGTCATTGAGGACGAGGAGAAATGAAAAGAGATAGAAATAAGTAACTCGTGAATGAGTGGATATAGCGTTACAGCCATAAAGGCGTAATTTTCATATTTTACGAGTTTATCTCACAGATATACACGAGCACAATCTCAACGAAGTAAAGTAATCTTCAATTTTGACGAATTCATCGAAATGATCAAATCGATTTAGCCAATATAGATTGTCACATGAACTTTTTAATTGGCTCAACACATCCTGTTGTAAAGAAATCTCAGATTTTTTCGAGCTTCGTTTCAAGCTCGATTTGACCATTGGTAATTTGCAGCTGTTTATTATTAAAACTTACGAGTGTTTTCATCCATCGTTTTGAGATCGAAACAACGATATCGAACGTTATTATCACTAACGATTTTAAATTGGAAATAAAAATGAGGCAATGAGTTTGCCATCATAACTCGCTTATGGGATAGCTCTTTACCTAGCACTTCCAGATTATTAAATCCAGCTCATTATTAACCCTTCGAGGGGCGGTGGTATATATATATATGTTCCACCTTTTTTTCTGTAGTTTTTTTTTTTTTCATTATTACCGTTTTATTTCAATACCTTTATACCTCTGAGCAGTTTCCAGTGTCTTGGAGGTTCAATTTATAAGATACTTATGGGAAAAAGTGTAAATTTGTTTATTTTTAATTAGTTATAAATAATTCAAAAACAAAAAACTCGTTTATGCAGAATAAATTCGACTGTTCTCAAACGAAGTGTCGAATTGCTTTGAAATTTTTTTTTACTCGTACTTTATGACTAGTACTATTACATATATTTTTTCCAGATTTTTCGGCGAGCTAAAATTTTCAAAAAAAATCGATCGAATTTTCTAAAAATCGAATTTCGAAAAAATAAAAATATTATATATTTTATAAAAAAGTGAAAAAAAATGGAACTAGTTTTTCACCACGTCCACGTCAGTTCTGGGTCATGCTGAGAGGGAGGAGAATACGCGGCATCCGAAATAGTCGTCATATTGGATCCGCCATTTTTTATTTTTCCCAAAAACCCTAAGAACACCTATTACATTGAAAATTTGTTCAATAGGAAAATGTGCCCCTCAAAAAGGGCTTAAATCCAGATCATTAATAAAATCTTTCAGATAACAAAATTCTCTAATTAATCAGTCGCTTGAGATGAAGTTTCGTGGATTTTTTTTGGACTTCAGGACTCTAAGAGATCTGAAATTCGTTTTTAAAACATTATTCCCTTTCTTTTTCGTTTGCCTGACATGTTTTGTGAATGTTCTCTCTTTGTTTATGCCGATTGATTGCAGTTTGTAATGAATATCGAATCCAAAAAGAAGCCAAACTCTACAAGATGCTCAAACGACGAAAAAAAACGCGATGGGAATGAGCATCCTTCGAAATTTCAAATGCAGCTTACTGTAGTTCGGTATCAAGCCTAAAAATATATAGGTATACCATTATACGTGTTTGTTTCACGTCGCGACGTTGATCTCAATTCTTGATTCGAGATCGTGACGCGACCACGTGTTTTGTATACATGAATAATGTCTTACGTGCTTTCTATATGTATCGAGCGATGTACCGGGTGTTCTCCCGGCATGGATAAATATCCCTGAAAATTTCGAGATTGAGTTTTGAGTAAATTACAGAAAAATTGTCAATTACCGAGAGTTGCGAGCTTCAACTGCGCATACCGTTGAAACGGTGGTTGATGGAGCAAAATTGCATAGGACCAATTTTGTTGAGCAGAAATTTTCCTAAAAAAAAGTTTCCGGCCATTTTTTTGTATGTCCAAAAATGTGGTCCTGAGAGCCCCTCTAAAACGAGTCACCTTCCGAGGATGCGAGTCGTTTTCATGGTCTACATTCGAGTCGCCGTCGAGACTAAAATAATGCAGATAGAAAAATGCTGCCGAGAAGTTTTTCATAGGAAAGTGGACGCTCTACAAAATCGGTCCTATACATTTTTGCGATAGAACCAACCGTTTCGATAGTTTTCGCGTTCGAAATTCACGCCCTCGTCGAATTCGATAATCAATCATTTTTCGAAGAGAAAGTCCGAGCGTAAAACCGTTTTGATTACTCCGTTTCGGGCTCCAGTCCTAAACGCGAGTCTACAAAAACCATCGCTTATGTTTTTCGGACACCCTGTACACGGAGCAAAGTTTGTACTCGGATCTGAGCACATAACTGTTCGAAAGAAACGAAGAGAAAAAACAGCATTTTACGTAACTTGTAACGTGATGAAGAGAAAAATCGTGACAGTCAGGTTTTTTGTGGAAATGAATTTATTTTTCGTCCGCAGTATTGTCGCGAGTATCGATGTATTCCGTTCTCAAGCGATGCCAGTATTACTCAATTTCCCGGATAAAAACTCATCTGTCCAGGTCAGTTTTCTAGTTTTTGCTCATTTCGTCGTTATCTCTAATCGCTCTTAGTTTTTTTTTTTTCGGGATTATCAGATTTCGAAGCGAATATGGATCGAGGAATGCAAAAATCGTTGTCTTAGGTCCGGGGGATGAATTTTCTTCGCTTACATTCTCGAAGTTGCGAAAAATTAAACCAAGTTTTCACGACGAATTAAAATGCTCGTCGAAGCTTCATTAAATGATTAAACTTTTTTTTTTTTTGTTTGTTTTTTCTTGTCAATGATACAAGAATTTGATAAATCGTTGTATAATTATCATTTCTGTACAATTTTTCATACAGCTTCGTTTCAACCTTTACCACGTGTCTGTTTTTGAGTAAATTGACATAACTAATGCGAGATACGTACACTCCGTTCACGATATTTCTGTACGAGACTGTTCAAGATCCTTTTCTCCAAGGCCCCTATAATTATCACGAGAACTTAACACAGTTGTCACTTTTTTGTCTGCACGAAGCGTCACAGTTGTGAGCGAATTATCGTTTTTTTTTTCTTTTATTTTCATTTCCTGTTTAACAATAAATATACTGAATTAGAATGAGATTTTCGTAAAAATGACAACTGGATTTTGATTCTCGGTTTTACAGGAGTTTTTATTCTCAATTAGAATGTCGATCGTTCCAATTTTTTTTTTTCGTAGCAATGAATTTTATCGATCATTAAACCGAATACTCATTTTTATTCTACATTTTTTCGAAAAAAGCTTCGAAAATATCGAATTAAAGTTTTCTTTTTCAAGAAGACTTTTGAGAGAATAAAAATTTTCGAAATTTTCAAAGCCTTTAAAAAAGAAAATAAAAAATATTGAGATTCCGCAGCATTCAGCAGCTTCCAGAGCGTTGTTAAAAGGCTCTTAATCGGTTCATTTTTCAGTCGAAGGTTGATGAAAAAAAAAAAAAAAACGAAAAAAAATTTGGGGTACCACGACGCCACGACGAATTATTTATTGAATTTTATCTCGAAGCATATTTCTGTTATCATTTTTTTAATACCTACGATACACAGCTCACATGTTTGAGGGTCAATAAACATTCCTAGGAAAAAACTAATTCTTTAGATAAAATCGAAATATCGTGTCGTGTTTCTGATAAACATACAAGTTCCTAGATTCGTTAATTGCAGAGAATCGCAGTCACGAGACACTCGTCCTCTATAATTTCTTATCAAAATTGAGTCATGTATAAGCACAATATATTCGATTATTATTCGTTACAATGAGCCACTTTTATCTAAGCAATCATCATAAATTGTGGATCGTAATTGATTTATCATTTCTCGTTCTCCTAAATTTCTCAATTTTTACCTCCAAAATTCTGAGCCTATTGAACATCTTCAAACTTACGTGAGGATACAACAAAACCAGTTAATCTCTAAGTTTCTTCATTTTTTTCGTAACAAAAAGCTAGACTCCAATTTTTCATCAAAAGGGTGAACATCAATTGGGGAAACAGGAAAAAAAAAAGAATCGCATTGCAACGAGGCCCAATTTTGGAGTTTCGAAAGTCTCCGAATTATCGAGAATCGACTAAATCAATGACTTTTTTCGCTATCTTTGATCTTCTTTACTCGAAAATCCTGTTAAACGAGTCAAAAATTGTTTCCCCGGTCATCGAAGGGATCGGATAGCCAGCGAAGTTAAAACGGAAGAAGAAAGTAGAAAAAGCTCCCATAAAATATCACTGCTCCACAAAATTGGGCAAACAATCCGAAAAATGAGAATTCCTCGTCAAAACTTTACGCAGCTTTGAAAAAGACTCATTAAAAATGATGAAAACTGGAAGAGTCTAACTCCAAGTTGATTCGTTCGTTTGAACAGTTTTCTTGAACAAGTTTTCAGCTACCATAAACATCGAAAAGCAACGTTTTTACGTTTCAACGACGTCCGAATGTCTTCGAACTCTCATTTCTGGTCGAAAAACAGTTTTCAGTTTTACGAAGCACGTTTAGTTGATGTTAATACGAATTTATTCAATGAAATATATATTCGTGGATTGTATATAGTGCGATCAGTGCTTTGTTAGCGCACGATAAATGTTGATCAATCGACGAGGGATGTAGTGCACATCGTATTGAAGATTGAACGTCGATAGAATATGGTCCAAAGTCCGTCTGGCTCGTCGTCACGCCTTATTCTGCATTCTCTCTGTCTCTCTCTTTCTTTCTTTCTTTCTCATTCTCTCTTTCTATCTGTCCGTTAGTCTTCGTACAGTAATGGTAGTTGATTTGATCGATGCAGAAACTATCGCGTCAATAAGCGATGCAATGCCCTCCGAGGGAACTTTCCACTTTGCTTACACGTACGACGAACGAAACGTACACACGCGACGAGAACTCTGAGACTTCTCTTAACTCGGGGGTTGTTTTTTTCATTCGTCTTTTTTCTGCTTCTTATGCTTCGAGACAATAGGGTGCACTGTACTGTCTGCATCTTTGGTTAGAACGTTCATCGATTCCGAACAAATGTTTGCAACTGGAAAATTTTGTCATTTTTTTTGCCGCCATTATGCTTTTCGGTTTGGAAATTTCTTTGTAAATCTCATATTTCGTGTCTCTCAATTATTTCATTTTTCAACCAGTCTCCGATTGCCCTGAGAAAAAAACAAAAAAGCATCGCTCAAAAATTTTTCCTCGTTTGAATCACGATTTTGAAGGAATTTTGGAAAAACGACGAGAATATTTGTCCACGTTTCAAATAATAAATCACTCGTTTTTTTTTGTTTCATTGGTATTGAAAAATATTTTAGAAAAATCGTAAATAAAATTAGAAAAATGAATGAGCAGCGAATGTATTTTCATCCGCATTCGTTGACTTTTTAAAAAATGCTACGTTTTTAGTTCGATTCGTGGCACTGGATGTATGTGTATAGGACTGTTAAATTGAGATTGTAAAATATAATGGGAGCGACGGAGTAAAAAATGTGTAATCGAAAAAGTACGCACGAGAGTAGTAAACATATACATAAATTCTTCTTGTTCTAAATTCAAAGCGTTTAATCTCGCGTTCACTCGCCTTCTGTGCTAGAATATCGTGCTTGTCTATGTATTCGCGTACGTCACGTACGTAGGTAACGTGCGCGCACTCAATGACAGAGTCAATATTGAGACAAGAGGGGCTTACCCACATCCATAGGTTCCTTGCGAATTCGCAGGGGAACTTTACGCGCGTCGAGCGCGTTCATTTAATCGCTCTTCAACCCTCTCTTTATTCAACTTACCTTCTTCGTTAATAAAGATTACTTTTAATTCGAGTGCTTACGAGTGAGCTCGTACACGAGAGTCGTGAGTATTGTTTTGTCATCATTTTTTTCCTCCCTCCTTTCGGTCGAATCGATTCCTTCAATTTAGTCAAATGAACGGAGCTCGAATCCAACGATTCATTTGTTCAAAGTTTTAATTCGCTAATTCAATGAATTTTTGATGAATCTCTTTTGAGCGGTATCGATGCATCGCGTGTTTCATGTTATCCCAAAAGAGAACCGCTACGAGGCGATCAGCCGCCGGGAACGATTGAGAATTTCATAAAAGGGGGGGGGGGAGGAGGTAAAAAAAAATTGATTTTTTTTATTTCGTACAAAAAACTCACCGTTGCTACCTAGAGAAACTTATTAAGTAATGAAAAAACTTTGGTTTTTTGATCTCGGATAATCCAGTGTTGAGTTATGCGGTACACCGCGAAACAACTTTTTTTTTTTTTCGAAGCGCCTGCCAAGATTTGCTGCCATTGCCTCAATTCTCCATATTTCTCAATGAAAATTTAACACAATATTCTTCAGATGTTACTTTATCGTTTACCAATTATGCAAATAAACTTGCATTCACCGTATTCTCTAAAATAATTGTTAAAAATTCGCTTTTTTTTACCTCCAAGACCACCCCCCCCCTCTCCTCCACCCCCTTGAACGTCGCTATGCGAATATATTAGTTTATAATTTTTTCCGTGAGATGATAAACTACTGGACGATGCTCCGAATCGATAGGTGAAACGACTCGTGACGATCGCGCTGTTGCCGCATTCGCGGTTGGATTCTTGTAACATTTCGGAGACTGCGGCGCATAACCTCCAAAAAAATAAGTTTCGCACGAGTTTAATATTAATAACAAGCAAGACGGTCGAGGAATAAGCTCTGGTATAAAATTGTAAAAGATGTGAGGCGCGTTTACGAAACCGATCTAATCTCGCCTCTATATCTCTGGTTATCTCTTTGATTATATCTATCCAAATTCAGAGTATTCGGAGTCTTGTTACCAAGCGAAGAGTACCGGTTGAATTTTATTACGCTCCAATTGCCTCTATATTAATCGCGGGCCAACCCCGCTTAATTGAACTCGATAAAAATCTCGACCGCGTTTGTTCTCGCATTAATTTCAAATGTTTAAAACGAATTTTCGGCCCGTTTCCTCTCTATCGGGTCTCGAGAGTTGATTCGAGAATCTCCCGAGTCCTCGAGATCGGTTTCTGTCCGGGACAGACAATATCGCTATCGTTTTTTTGTTTTTATCCGCACGCGCGTTCAATGTGCGTTATCGCAGTGTGATAAGAAGATCGGGGGTGTTAACGGAGCCGCCCGAATAACCAAGATTTTGTAGCGATTTTGATTTTACCATCAGGATTTTATCAAACGATCGACTTCATTGCCGCGATCTATAAACATTTTTTTTTAACTATCCCAATTAGCCTTAAGCCCGAAGTTGTAAACTCTTCGCTCAAAACTCCGCGAGCTTATTTATTTTTCTTTTCGAATAAAAAAAATGCTCCAGCGAGCTTAGAATCACTGTCAGACGTCTCTGGAGTCTTCTGTCCTAATTGAGCACAGAAATCTATTGTTATTTCGACCTTGCACAGGGTTCTCATTCAAACACCGACGGTCCCTACCGATTGCATCGAAATTCAACGGCAGCCGGTTATTATGTACAATTTATATTTGTACTTTAATGTTCTGCATGATAAAAAAAGCATCCTACAAGTCGCTCATCGTTTCTTGGAGACGTCCAACGGTCCTTCGTCTCCTCCTTTTCCACGAGACACACCAGTAACGTCGATCATCCATCGATCGATCCCTAAAAGAGATAAGATATAAATGCGAATTACACCTGCACACGAGGCCTTCCATGTGGATATATAAGAATTCTTGAATCAACATTTTTTTATGACTTTTAATAGAGAAAATTGAATTGGAAAATTTATTAGAATTAAATTTAGACGAATAGATCAATTTCCGAGCTCCGTTCGTACTGAAAAAGTGTAACTAACGATACGAAATATTGTTTATTTGATTTATAATCTTAAGTTGGGAATTAAATTGAAAAAATCAAATTTTAAAATGAGATTCTAGTTTTAGTTTTTTTTATAATAAAACGATTTGACGAAATTAGTCTTCAGCCAAAAAGATCGTTCAGTTTATGAGACAAAATGGTGACTGTTTTCCAGGAACAGCATCCCGGATAAATAGGTATTTCGAGAAGGTTTGAGAACCTAATTATTTAAAGTGTTTGATGACCAACTGAAAAGCTTGATGAATAAGATTTTCTCGTTGGAATGAAATGGAAATTTCTTGATCTGTGCAATCCGCATCGTTATAGAACGCGACGTAAAATCTTTGCTGTACTTATTCGACCATTGAACTTCCACATTGTTTCAATTTTTTCGAAAATTTTGTTCAAATTCGAAAAAGAAAAAGCGAAAAAAAAAACTCGCAGTTAAACAAAATCTCAAAATTTGACTTTGTTCCAAGAAAATTCAATTTCATTTTCGGAGATTAAAATTACGGTTATTCATTGAGCCTTTCGTTCGGTCGGCTCGAAAAATGGTCTCCAAGAAAATAAGACATTTAATAAACCAACAAAACTGAATAATAAAAAATGAACAAATTTGTTGAATCGAAACAACTTGAATATGATGCTCCGGCTAAACGGAGCATCAAAAGAGGGAAGCGCGCGATCATTACCGCTCACATTATTTCAGGTTCGAGCCGATCAACGATCCAAAACGAGCGAACTAGCAGCAGCAGCAGCACGAGAGTACGATCATCGGTGTAAACATTTAAATTATTAATGGTTTTAACCCGGCCTCTCGGTGATGCTTTAGCGAGACACGCAAAAAAGCACTTCTCGATGCGCGATCGTAAAGAGACGTGCAGGATATCGTACAGCGATAGTACAAGTATAATGAAAGTGTGTTAAACGATTGTATTTTATATGTACACACACACGAAGACAGAAGCTGGGGCGATATGTAAACGCGAATGTTTGGAATTGTTAGCTTTTTTTTTTGTGGCCATCGTCGGAAGAGTTCTGTTTGCCGCTGTCAGAGGTGCTCAAACTAGTCCTCGATCTTCCTTTTACTCGATTAAACGATTTTTAACGGAATGACATCCGAATTTCCGATCTCGTCTGAACCGAACGAGCGCATCTTCTTTTTATTACGAATTGAAGAAGCAATGATACTAGTTTTTCTCTCCCTCTTTTACTTTTTTTCTTATCTAAATACATCTCTCTCTCTCTCTCTCTTTCTTTTTCTTTCGCTCTCTTTCTTGTTATCTCGTGGCCTCGGTCGTTTGATATCCACTGCGATAACAGGCCGTCCACCTACCGATAAGTCAACGTATACATACTTATTATTTCTGATCAACAGTTCAGCCCCTCTCCTTTTCTCTCGCCGCTATACCTTTGGTACACAACTTCGAGTTCGAAATTGCAAGTCTTTTTTTTTTTTTTTTTGTTTTTTTTTTACTGGTACGAATCGAGGATTTATCAGGTCTACTACAGTCTTTAAAAAAGTATTCGTTTCGTCGAAAAATCTTGGTCCGATAACCTCTGTAGACTTTTGAAAGTTGCTGGAAGGATTCGGATCCATACCGAGCAGTTTTGGGGAATCAAAACGTCGTATCTCCTCATCCTGGTCGCAAAAAAAAGAAAAAAAGAAAAAATTATTGTTCATTTTCTGCGCAATAGTACCGATGACGCAATGGAATGATATCGGAGCAGCAACTTCTCGGAGATTCTCCAGTCGGATTTCAAACTCGTTCGCATTTTTGGCGAGACTGTACTCTCGAGAAACTGGTCGGTCCATGACCTGAATATTTCGCAATGATAAAAGCGATTCTCTACGAAAACAGTGAGAGAGGAAGAGGCGAAATGCAAACGATTTTTTCGGGACTTTCGTCCGATGCCAACTTTCCAACCGGACTGTGTTTCGCTTCAAAAATTATTAAGCTCTCTCGCTTCGAGATCGAGACGTCTCTCATAAAACGACGCGTCAACTTATTTCCATTCGATTAATAATTCTCTACCGGCACAACCGTTTTCTTTTGCCTTTTTTCTTTTTTTTTTTTTTTTTTATCCCGCGCTTTCGATCCATTGACTTTCACCCTGTATTTATTTACTCTTATCATTCGTAAATAATAAATATTTTTTAAATTATCAACCTCCTCGGAAGAGAATATCTTTCGCAGCTGATGAAATACGATTGCTGAACTTTTATTTTCCAGAAAATCCGAACGTCAATTTCTATTCACAATTATAATTCATCAGGATTCTCTCTCGAAAATTTCGTCGAAAAATCTTTCGCATCATCGATTTCCAGATTCAAAGAAATTCTATAATTTCATTTTTTTTTTCCCAAAATACAAACACATTTCTACATTCGGACATTCGTATGGGAGTTTCGAAAAGAATTTTGACGAAACTGCGATTTAAGGCTATTTTGCTGCTGTTGAAATCAACGGGGGCGAAGATTCAACTATATTTAATGACACTGAGCATGCTTGGAACTTTTTCGAAGCACGTACTACACGAAATTGATGTTCTAAGCATCGATGACTCTTCGCGTTGTCTTCGTTACACATAAGGCTACATTAGTCACGTTATTTGAATACAATGGACAACACTCAGTGTATAAAATCAGATGAAAATCTCTCGTTTCTATCGAATAGCAAAATTTTTTTATGAAATACTTTTTTTTTTAACGAGAGAGAGAGAGAGAGAGAAAAATCGAAGGGATTTGAACCCATTATCGCCGTTACTTCTTCGTGGATCAAATTATTTTCATTTCGGTTGGTCGAATGGAGCCGAAAAATCTTGAATTTCAAACTGAAATTAGACGAGGTTAGTAGAATAGAGTTTTTTTTTTGTTCTCGATTCTTTTCCGAAACGTCACCGCAACGAATGAAGAATTGAAAAAAAGCAAATTTCTCGATCATCATTCTATAAATGCGAAAAAAAGCTGGTGCAGTTTTTTTTTTTCCAAAATCTGCCGATAAAATGAATAATCAATTGCAATTTTGCGATGGACTTCGATAAGGAACTAATAGAAAGAATTTATTGGTTATTCGCTTCGATGCAAAGTTTGTTGAACGAAACGAAACTGAAACGGGAGTAATTAAATGCAGTGGACGAACTGAGCAAAGCCGCGTATCAAGTCCTGACACAGAAGAGAGCGTTGCAGAAGGTTTATGAGGATTTAAGATTTATTATGATTTATAAACATGTCACTTGAATGGAGAGAAAAGGAGAGAGAGAGAGAGAGAGAGAGAGAGAGAGAGAGAGGGTATTATCGTCTCGAGGATTTCAGGGATTAATGCGAAAGAATTTCTAGAGCAGGATTATCGTATTCAGATACGAAGAGTACAACGACACCGATATTTTCACAACAAACTTTATTTCTCAACCCATTTTCATAGGCCCAAATTGATCAATAAAAAAACAGGACTATTATTCATAAATATTTATCAAAATTTGAATCGCTGTGTCAGGGGAAAAATAATGAAGAAAAAACTGATAAATAAGAAGAAAAAATTGATAAATAAATAATAAAAATACCCATCGACCGATTAACTTTTGTGAAGAAAATTGAACGATTCGATCACGAAACTGGAGAAACTTTGAAACGAGACATTTCGATTACGTCAAAATAAAATTGTCACAAGACTCGACTCACTCGTGTGATCGCGAAAGCATTCAGGAAACGAGAACCCAGAAGAATTGGGCGATTGAAGATCGAGTAAAATCGTATTATTTCTTGAGGCTGAATTTTCCAGCATATGTTTTCATTCCAAAACATTTTCGTCTCTACTTATTTACGTCAAGAAGCTATCCCATTCAAAATAAATGGGACGTGAATCGGACGAGTCAACTTGTCGCGAGGATTTTTAGGGCGCCCTGTCACCCTTACGGATTCCTAGCGATTTTATGTGCTGGGATGCTGCTTGTGCACAAGGCATTTCGAGCAAACTTTTCTAAAACATATGTCTAAAAAATTATCGAAATTTTTAACACCAACGAATGTTTCTCGGTCAAGATCAATTGAACGTTTCGCGATTGATCGATCTTTTGATCGAATTCAATGTTAAAAGTTGTTCTCTATTCTCGAATATCGCGTCAAGTTTTTGTCTCGGTATTTGTCAGAATTAAAAAAAAAACAAAATTCAAAATATTCTTGTAGAAACTTGACAAAATACAAAGGCGCAGCACGAATTAAATTTACTGAAAAACAAATGTTTACTTAATGTTTATGGAGAACAAAGAATGAGTAAAAAAGTGTACGCCAGTCGCTGTTCTAAATTCATGAATTTATTTTCGAGAACGTTGTATCATGAAATTATACAAAGAATTTGATGTACGCATCGTCCACGAGGCGTTTCGCTTGAAGATTTTTTTTTAGTTGGATAAATGTCAATATATTTTAGTACCGAAAACTCAACAATCTGAGAAAAATAATTGTTCACGAGATTATTGTGGAAAAATGGAGGGAGGAGGAATCAACGTTTTTGTCTTGTTAAATGACGAATGATCGAGTCCATTCAACCGAGTCGTGAACATTTCTTGTATTTTAATGAATCCACGAATTTCTTGAGCAAAACAAAATTTTCGTCGTACCGAAGTCATTCAGTCGCTGCTTCAACAAAATGTGTTTTTTTTCTTCCAATCCCGACGATCGATCGAATCGACCAAATTTCGTCAGGAATAATAAACCAATGAATTTATCGGAACGATATTTTGTTGCATTTACGTCAGAATTCGATTATCTGCTCGGCAAAATTATTTGATTGATTTCAAAAACATTTTATCGCCTGTATATATCGCGAGTTTTTATTTTTCCTGAAAATAACGAAATTCGCTTAGTTCGACAAAACGTTCCCAAAAAAAATTCAATTTTTCAACAAATAAAAAACGACGATTAAAATCTTTTTACGAATACTTTTTTCGCGGTAGAAATTCACCGACGAAATGCTTTCTTTTGAGAAATTTGATTAAACAAAATAAAAAAGAAAAAAATATCTTACGACTGCACACGCAATGTCCCGTATACACGCGTTCTGTATTTCATAGTGTCGCGACGAGTAAATCGAAAGCTCTCTGTACCGTTAATGGAAGGAGAGAGATGATCGTACACGTTCACCGACGTTGAAACAGCGCGTAATAGAGTTGATAAATAAAGTACATCGGGTCATTGTCCAGCCGAGGGGAAGAGGAGATTCGCGTTAAACGAGCCGTACCAATTCTTCTCGACACTCTGCTCCTTCGCGCCTCATCCACGTTCAATTCCAATCCGTGTATTTGTGCACCTAAATTCATACATTTCTATGCACACATTTCTAATTTTTTTTTTCCCCTTTCCATTTCATCCTGCTCGTATAAATTATTCAAACGTTCTAATCTATATTTAGATATTCGTGTGACAATAAGAAAAAAATAATTATTTATTTATACACTGAGAAAAAAAAAAGTGAAATCAACAAAAATTTTAGTTGCATACGCACGACAAAATATTTCAAGCACGCAACAAAATATTTTGTCGTCTCAACAAAACTTCGTTTCAGTATCCAAATCTTTGTTTAGACGGTCAAATATTTTGTTACCTTATTGTTGAAATATTTTGTCGTGCGTGATAACATCGCCGAAAGATCGGAATTTTATAGATTTTCTCGATTTCGAAAATTCGCGCTTGATAATCATCGTTGATGATTTTTCTTTATGAAAATAGGGCGGGTGGTAAAGAAATTATTACGATTCCTTTCGCGTTTGTCGTATACTGACGAATTTATCTTTCATTTTTTAATATATTCAAATTTGAATTGCAACTGACTTACGGGCAAAACGTTTTTTTTTATCTATTTTTTTTTCGTTACGTATTCTGTAATCGTTTTGTTTTTTTTTTTTTTTTCCGATATTCGGTTCGATTCGGAAACAAAAAAAGCAAATATGTAGGCGCTGAGAATAAAGCGTTTTTCTCGAATCCGAGAAATGATGAGCGCGGATGAAAATTATTGCGAATTGCTCAATAATCGTTGAGCAAATATTCATATATTTTCAAATTGTATCATCGAGAAAATAAAATGTAATCGAAGTGATCGAAACTCTGTCGTTTGACTTCTCTCTCTTATTTTTCGAACTTTGCGCTCAAATAATAATGCACATTTCTCGGGATTTCGCGCGTGAATCGGTTCTCCGTTTCTCTAGACAATGGCTCGAATAATTCATGGAAATAGATTTTTCCGAATGGTATATACAACGATGAATGATCTTTAGACATTGTAAACTCGCGATTATGAAAATAATCGTTGAAATAATCAAATCATCGCCAATTTCTCGTACGCGAATCGCAATTATATTTTTAATTTATGAAAATTATCACCGGAACAACAGAATCATGAGGATTTTGAATTTTTATGTGAATTTATCTCCGAAGAATTAATTTATTCGCGAAATTAATTAATGTGTTATGAGCGTCAACAATATTTCGAACAACGAAAAAATAATCTCAAAATCGCATGAAATATTCATTCATTCAAAATCTTTCGTAACTCATTAATCATGCGATGCAAGTAACGCTTCGAAGCATATCAATTCTTCTTATCAAATTCATGAAAAAAAATAAATCGATTAATGCACTCGTGATATAATTTATTAATGACAACGTTTAACGCGCTGTTTTTTTTTTTTTTTTTTTTTTTTTTCCGACGATGTTGCCCGCGACGCAAACATCGTTTTCGACTCGATTTTGCCTCGGAGGCAGTCGGTAAACCGGTCGATCTTTCGATCCGATCGTAAAGCAAATTTTATACTGAAAATCCGCCACGAAAACGATGCTTCATACAGCTCTCGGAATTTAAACGTCGAACGGGAAAACCCGCGAGAGTCACTACCGCGAGATCGAGGAAACATTTATAAACCATCGACGATCGCCGGGCTTTTCGATCGAATTCGCGAATTATTTTTCTCACTTTTATACATCGAACGGTTCATTCGCCGAAGAATAAGTGAGGAAAAAACACGCAGATTTTTAGTTTCCGAAAGATTTTGAAAATAAAAATAAAATTCGAGTAAAAAGTCATCGACCGCGCGAACGGAGTTTCGAGCAGAAAAATAATGAGCGATTTCAAGTTCCTCGTTGTTGCACGAGAAACAAAAGACCGTGAAATAATGAGTGAAGTTGGTCGTTACCTGGATGAAAATGAACGAGTAAATAAAACATTGAAGCTCGTGACAAAATTCAAGGAACAGTGAGACGAAGGGAGAGCAGCAGATGACAGCGCAAATTCCAAACTATTCTGTGCAGAGAGGAGAGTAATTTGCGATGAATAAAGATTAAAACGATCGGAACGATACGATCAGACTCGAAGTCGAAGACTCGAAGAAACTACGTCACAGCATTTGTATCATAATGAGAGAGTCGTGTCCAGAGTTAACCTCTGTAGTTTCTTTGTATAGTAATTAATACAAGGCGAAACATATCTGTATACGTATCGATGGAGCTTCGAAGAAGAGCTTACTCGTAAATAAGACAAGAAAAGTGTTGGCGCAATGATTCGAGTACGAAGAACATATGCGACAGAGCTGTTTCAATCTTCTCGCGAGCCTCTTTCGTAATAAATAATTTTACGAGAGTGTGTCGATCATTTTTTGTCGAAAAATCTGATCCAAAACGAATCTCTTTCGTTGACTCCCGGCCGAAAGCCGAAAGAAAATCAGACAAATGAATGTAAAAAAGGTCTCCAACTATTTATATTCGCAGGGCTATCGAAATGGCTCACGATTCTTTCGTTTCTTAACACAGAAAGAAGAGAAAAAAAAAACGTGCGACAACTTGACGCTATTAATCGTCATTGTAGAGCTATATAATTACGAGATGACTGGTCGATATTTCAATTTGAATCAATCCGCGTGCGGTATAGATTAATAGACGAGAGATCAGTCGAGAGAGAGAGATCGTTTAGTACAGTCTCGTCGGGGCAGCTCCGTATTACATATAATTATACATTTGTATCAACATTTTATCGATTTTTCGCTCTTCAAAGAGTTTCACGGTCTCGACACTTTGTTACGCAGTCTGTATCGCGCGTTTTCTTTTTTCTCTGACGTCAGAAATTGACCGTAGGAATAATGCCCTGGCTAGCTAATCGATCAAATGCACATTTTTTTTTTTCTTAATATATTTTAATTCAATCGCACTGTTATACCTTGTGTCAGAATCAAATACGAGTAACTCGTCCACATAAAACGTTATTTATGTGCAGATCAAAATGTTTTTTTTTTTGTGCTACCAAAGAATTCAGGAGCTCGTACACTGAGAAAAAAAATTTGAAATTGTGGCGAACAAATTAAATTTGTTGATTCAACGATATTTTTGTCGTGGTTAGAAATTAAGTATTTGAATGAACCAAATTTCGTTTGGGTTAACAAATTTCATTTTGTTCGCTACGATTCGTTGAACCAACAAAAAAATTTGTTGAACCAACAAAAAATTTGTTGAATTTACGAATTCATTTTTCTCAAGATACATTGGAACGTGCAGGTGCCTCTTCTACGATTATCCAATCTCCGTTCGCATGGGTCTAGCTTTATCGGACACCAGCGATGCATCATATTTTATTTTCTCGATTTTTCATGCCAGGAAATCGAATCGAGTGCCATTGGAGTTGATTGGCTGCTTCGAAACAGTCGAATCAGTGTTACATATTTTACATACATTTGTGCTAAGTTAAATGAACCGATTGAAGATATTTCGCGTCGATTATCAATATTAGAGCGTTTTTTTTACGAACCTGGCGAAATACAGTCTTGTGCAAAAGTATTAGGCAGCCTGGGGCTGGTGGACCCAGACGAAAAGTCAAACATCAAATTGTCTGCTTCAAAATGGCGTCTATCAAATCGAGTTACAATATTTTTTGACCGAGATATTCGACTCTTTGTGTGAATCGAACAACCGCAGGGTGCCAAATATTTTTGCACAAGGCTGTAGTTATAACGATGAATTTACTTTTTCATTTATTCTTACAATGAATGAATCTTCAAGGTTTTTTGTTTATTCCCTCACTTCGCGCTGATTATGAGGTGAGATATTTTTTACCGAGCCTGAACGTTGACGAGATTGAGATTCGTGCCATCGCGACCACAAAACAACTGACTCAATCCTTGATTGCGAAAACCAGTTCGATCTCGCGCACGCCGGCGAAAAATAATATTATCAACGATTAGTAATTGTCTGAACGTTCCGGAGACTCCGCGAGTATCGAAACTCGATTTAAAAAATCAGGAATACGGACACCAAAAATGTTTTGGCGAGAAAAAAAAAAAAAACAAATCTCTCACCCTCTATTCGTTTAAAGCCAAATTGGACATAAAAAATTTTTGTCAAAAGTTAACAAATTATTCGATGTTTTTTTTTTTGTTTTTCGAAATTCAACAGATTTTTTGTTCATTCTCGATTTATGTTTTCTATAAATGAGCAATTCGCTCGATATTCGTTGAAAAAAAATGAGCGAATAATTGGGGGTTGGAAAATCCATGAAATTTATCGAATTTTCGGCCAGTTGGGGTATACGCGATTGGTTGAGACAAGTGTCTATAAACTGGAACGACGCGACAAAACATATTTGTCTATTACATAACGCTGCGATTGGGGTATATCACGTCGATACGAATTCTATACATAGAAGTTATATCTTCGTGAATATCATAAGGGGTCAATGACTATGTTTATAAATAATATTAAAAAGAAAGAAAAAAAAAAAAAAAAAAAATCCGTAAAATCACATTGAAACGGTTTGAAACAGATTCCGTGTTCGTGCTGGCATTTCTGTTCTTCGTTTTTTTGTATCCCTTTTATACATTCGAGGCGATAACTTCCTGACCCAACGGAGAGTCATCCCACAGTTCTTCTTTCGAGTCCGATTACGAGAATGCAATTTAACAAAAATTTTTTTTTTTTCAATGATGCAACATCAGCCATTCGAATCTCATTTGTTATTTTTTCGAATCAATTCGAATGGATTCTCCATCGAAGTTTCAACGTCATTTTTATTCAGTACGATCTAGAGACGTTGATAGGAGGGAGGTCTGTACAGATAAAAAAAAAATAAAAAATGAATTCGACCGAATAATCGGTTCACGCACGTTCGATAAGCAACTTCTTCTGTTATTCACATGCATTTTTAACACGAATATCTCAGTGTATTCAGCCACCAGCATGTACATTTTGTTTCATAGCTGATTGCGTTTGTCAAGTTTATTTTTGCCTGTTTTTTTTTTTTCCCACAAAAATGTCATTTCCTCAAGGACCAAATCGAAGTTGAGTTTATTCCGTATAAATTTTGGATACTTTCAAGGATGAAGCAGCTTCAGCCAGATGAGACTCGAGAGGTTTTCTCTCCGGAAAAATGTAAATCGTAGAAAAAAAAAAAGAAAATTCCAATGTTTTGTCATTTAATTTTCTTGCATTTGTTTCATCATAATTCAATGCATTAGATTTGAAAAAAAAAGTGCGAATCAACGTACCGGATAAATGACTTTGAAAGCTTACCAGCATTTGGACAATTATTTCGTATTTCTTCGAAGAATAATCATTATTTTAGCGTTTAACGAAATATTCAAAACAATGAACTGCGCACGCGTTCCAAAAGTAATGAATAAAAAATGAATGAATTTACCGCTGTTGATGCGTATCCGAGAAAGATTTTTCACTCGATTCGAATTAACCACAAAAAGCTGAAAGTTTTAATTATTTTAACGAGATAATACGAATGAAATTTTTTTTTCTCGATCATCAATTTGGATAAACAGAGGAGAATGATGGGAAAAAAAAATTGCAAAAATAAAAAGGATCGTCGGAGTACGATCTTCTCAGTTTAGTCGATCATTCCGAGTGGCAAAGTTCCCGACCTCAATCTTTATCACCGCCAAATGTACTTGAGACTAAAAATCCTGGAGGACTCGATCGAAATCTGAAAAAAAAAAAAGAAAAAAAAAATCAGCGATATTAAAAATGCTTGTTTTTCGCGAATGAAAATGCGAGTGAGCACGACACTCTTCGTGCCTCACTCTTCCTCCGTATAATAGTCATGTCGTTAATTACACTAACGATTCGCGTTGATTAAACAACGATAAGCCCTCGAGGACAATTGCACACAACAATCTTGTTAGTCTTCGTGATTTCTGGAATTCAATTACCAACAGAACGTGCTGTAATCGTACGACAACGTATCGAAATACAGTAGAACTTTGATCATATTTTTTTTGTTTTTAAATTTCTCTAAACGCACAGGTATTCAGCTCCAAAAAGTAGCTCGTTACATTCGACTTCAATGCTGTAAATACACCTCCGGATTTCTCATAAAAAACAATGATGAAAATTCATCAACGGAAGAGAGAAAAAAAATAGTATATTACACTACAAGGGCAGAAAGTTGAGATTCCTGCACTGCGCGTCACAATGCCCGAGGCGAAGCCGAGGGCATTTGACGCGCAGTTCAGGGCTCTCAAACTTCTGCCCGTGTGGTGTATACTATTTTTCTTCATAGCCGGTCGAAAGTACGGAGACAAAATATTAAATGTATTGCATCAAAAAAAAAATTGATGCCTGCCCCCGACATTTGCGGCACGAGCGAAGCGAGTGCTGCTGGTCGGGGGGGCAGGCATCAAATAAAAAAAAACCTATGTAGACAATTAAACATTCTATCGGAAATTTTTAAAAATTTAACGAACATGAAAATTTTTAAATTCAACAAATGTGAAAATTTGTTAATTCAACTAACATGAAAATTTGTAAAATTCAACATGAAAATTTTTCATATTAAATAAACAAAATTTGTTTGAATTGAACAAACATAAATTGTTTTAAATTAAACAAACGTAAAATGCAAATTAACAATAATATTAATGCGTACATTAGTTTTTTTTATTAAAATATATATAAATAATAAAAAAAAACCAATGTAGACAATTAAACATTTAATCAGAAAATTTTTTTAATTTATCAAACTTGAACATTTTTAAAATTAAACAAGCATCCAAATGAATTAAACAAACATAATTTTTTATAAATTAAACAAACGTAAAATTATCAATAGTATTAATGCGTACATTATTTTTTTTCATTTTTACCATGGTCACATGCATAATAAAAATTGTTAATTATGTCACCATGAAATACGCAGTTTTCGAATAAATTTTGTGGATTTTCATTGACAGACAGATATTTTGATTTTTGTCCATTTATATGATGCTTCAAATTATGAATAACCAGCGTAAACGAAAGAGCAGCTTTGACGTCAGAGACAAAAAATGGTTAGGGACAACTGTCACCGGTGACAGTTGTGGGAGCCTCACATACAGCTGTGCGTGAAAAAAGTGTTTGCTCCCGCCGTCATTCAGTTGTTTTACCAATTCAAGAAAGTCGGTCTTTCTGCATCGAAATTGATGCGGAAAGAGCGTACTTTCGACCGAGGTATGAAGAAAAAGAATTTTCAATCGATGCAAATATTTATTTTGAGAAAAAAAAACAAAACAAAATCGTCTTATCATTAGCCAATAATTCGTTGGAACGTTCTCGCGGGATCAAAAAAGTTGGAAGCTTCGTTTAGCAGCGTGAATAAGTGAGTTTCCCGAAGTTTATCGAATGTTCTGGGACGAGTGGTGTTACGAGGCGCGATAGAGTGTATGAGAGTTTATAATATAGATAGATATTTTCGCGATTGATACGCGGAGACGATATATCGGTGTAAGGCGGCGGCGGTGGCGGTGGCGGCGGCGGCACGGCTGCTGATAATCGGAGCCGGCAAATTCGAGTCTCGCGACATCGAGGAGTAAAGTCAGATACCAGCACGCAGAGCACCGCACTATTCAGCTGATGTTCTCGCGGTTACGCAACAAAATCAAACCGTAGCGAGGTCATGTGTATACAACAACTGTTGGCGAGATCGGAGCGTTACGTGTGCTTTGCTCATCGACACGCGCGCACCAATTTCTTTTTTTTTTTTTTTTTTTTTTCACGCAGAAAATTCATTTTCATAGTATGTACAATCAACATCAATAAATGCCCGAATATTTTATCCTTTTTCTCTTATTGCTCGCAGCTGTTGAAATAAAAAAAAAAAATTTGGAGGCCAATATTCGTAGTTTTATCACATTTATAAAACTCTTTTCACGTGCTCTTCATAATTAACCATTCAAATTTCGTCTAATATTTGGAGAACTCTTATCTCGTGTCTGTTGTGTCGTTTCGTGTTGAGAGAAAAGATGATGAATTTTGGTAGAAAAAACAAAACAAAATAAACTGTCGACATTTCGATGATTATTTCAATGAATCGATTAAGAAAATGATAAAATGAGGATTCCACTAATTACTGGCCTGGAGTTCAAGGTCGTCGAAGAGAATATCGAAACATCGTATATCCATTAAAATCGTGTTATTTTATGAAATCCCTCATTTTCTTTTCTGCCTCGATATTTTAAGATAAAAACGTCGCGTGAAGTAATAAAAATGTTAATTTTTATTACTTTGAATAGAACTTTCAAAAGTCATTGCCGATTATTCAATCGCAAGCGGGATAAATGATTTCGGTAACGATTATTCGACCATTTTCTCGCATTAGAAGTCACCAATGTTTCGTATCTTATTCTACATCGTCAGCACGTTTTTAGCAACGATAGAAGTGACCAGTAGCAGAAAAACAAATAATTTAAGGCCCCGATAACCAGAACATACGATTTGCAGCTTTTTGTCAAAATATACAAAAAAAAAAAAACATAAAAGAAAAGTAGACACGAACTGAGAGAAAAAGAAATGTTCTCGACAAATGAATTTCGATTCGGCGGAGACGAAAAAATTGAATATTTCTTCATCCTGCGAAACTTATCGATAGAGATGAATCGATATAAATTAAAAAAAAAATAATAGAATTTGAGAAAAAAAAATGTTGAATTTCAGAAAAATTTTTCGTTCGGGAGAACAAAATGGTTTTACTTATTTAGTCTGAATTTTTTTACTCCCCGTAATAGCAAACGTGCAGTTTGGAAAAAATAAAAAATCACTCGAATAGCACTCAGTATCCGTGCTGAAGATCCACAGCATTTGAAATTTCGCTGCATAATCGTGAGCTCATTTTTTGCGACATTTTGATAACTCATTCATAAAAACGAATAGATATCTTGCTCCAAATTTTCGGAACTCTCATTAATTCTGCGAATAAATAATTGGCTGAACAATTGATTAGAAAAGGAATTCGAACGGAGTGAAATTAGGCTTTACTTTTTGGAGTAAATTTAAGCGACTCGAAGATGATCCGATAGAAAAAATGATATCATTGCCGAAAGAAAAGTGCGAGTAGAATAGTCGTTTGTTTTTGCTGATATTGTCGGACTCTGTCAATAACGAAAAGGCGTTTGGGGGGGGGGGGGGGTGGTGCAATTTTCGATGAGATCGTGTCCACGATAACGCTGGAGGCGTCGACTTTGATGCGTCAAAAGAGAGGGCGAGTGAAGAAAAAGAGGTACCCGAAAAGAAAAGAAAGCTTGACTCGCTTCTACAACGACGTTATTACAGAAGCTAAAAGCAGAGATAGCGCGAGTCTGATGCGGTTTGCATGAGTGGAGGGATCGAGAGAGATAGATAAAGAAAAAAATGAGAGAGAGAGAGAGAGAACTCTTATTATTTACTCGATTATCCTCCTGGGTGCCAGGCGAGGAGCGCGCGTTTCGACTTCAACCACCAGTTTGCGCCGTGGCTTCGCTCGTATACGAGCACGAGCAGCTCCTTCTCTTGTCGATGAGCTCAAAGGCCTCGTTCGTTGCGTGTACGATTAAGACTGTAAAATTTAAATAAAAAAACGTAACTTTTGACCGGAGAAATTAACGAAGCTTCCAAACTCGAATGATAAACGTCAACAAAAGTGCAAATCGATCGATCGATCATCGATTCATTTATATTAATTATTAAAACACGACAGAAACTTTCCCTCGATTAAAAATTTAGTGAAACAACAAAAAAATAAATAAATAAATAAATAAAAAATTCGTTAAACGACTGAAATGAGAGTTGAAAGAAAGACTTTACAGAAACAATCGCGTGCTCTTATGTCTGCGTGGAGAATTATGATACCGGAGTGCGCTAGATAAACGATAAAAAATCAATAATTTCGTTTTGTCCTCGATTATCGATTCATACTCTCCGTTGTTTTCGAGTTAATGTTTCATGGCTCGTGAAATAATCAACGAAATATACGTGCGTTACTCGCGATTGTGAACAGTATTAATATTTTCTGTATAAAACAAATAAGCGTATCTTATGAAATACATTTGTTAAAAATCGCGAGATTAATCGGCTGCTCGATGCTTCAAGTTTTTGAGTTTTCTCTTTTTTTCGTTGCTCATTTCTGCTCCCGCATTGACGATTCTCGTTGTTCTTAACCGAAAGTATAAAGTTCGCGCGTGCTGCATTAATAACGCTGGTGTGATATGCCACTCGATAAAAAAGCAACTGCAATTCTCGTGTAATCTTCAGACTCCCGAGCAGCTGCAACGAGAGTGATTGCTTCGATCGTTGTTGTCATTATTATTCTTCGACGTTAACGGGAATATAATTATAACGCTCGTTTCATCGCTGATTCAAAAATACTAGCATAAACGGCCGTGCTTGAGTGACCCGAGTCATTTACTCTGATATCCAAACGGATAAATCAGTTTGAGCCAACAGCAGAGGAGAATACAAAAGGAACTTTTTTTTTTGCGGGAAAATTTGAATGGCACCGGATTTTGAAAAAAAGAGGGAGCCGAGGAGGGCAACTACGGCTACCGCTGCTAGACATCATCGCTTAATTGCTCATCATCCGTTCGTTAAGAGCGATCTTGAAGGGATGCTCCTCATGAGATGCGCCGCTAATTCATTCTCAACGGATCATTATTATCATCACGGTAAACGACAATATGATTAGACGATTCAAACTCGAATACCCTTCGACTCGAACCCCGCTCTTCCCAAGAGCAATTTTATTTATTGTTTTCTTTTTCATTCATTTTTTATTATTTTGCGGTTGACTCAAATCTCTCAGATTCGCCCTGAAGTTCCTGACGTTTTTCGTTGGTTGTTTTTCGAACTCGTTTTTTCGACGGAAATCTGTCGTTCGACAGGGACAACGAAATATTTTTCGTATAAAACTAAATGATTTTCTAATGCTCAAACGAATCCGATCGTTCGACCAAAATCATTTGCCTGCGCGAGTGATTAGGTTAATTAGGCTGCAAAAAACTTTCGCGATTTAGTTGAATAAACTGTATCTCATTTGTCGACCAACAAAAAATATTGGTGGATCGCTATTTCTCTTTCAACAAAAAATGGATTTCGATGAGTTCGATAAAAAAAAAATGTTTTTTTCTCAGTAAACCTTGAAAAATCCTCATTCTATATAAATCTAAAGCTTTTTCTGACGTCTTTGTAGAAAAAAACAAAACGATTTTTCAAACCCGCTCATTTACTTATTCGAAGTTTCAAAACGGATGAATCGTTACAGTTGAATAAAGTCATTGAATTTAATAAATGATTTGCAAATTCATCAAATAATTCTGTAAGCTCGTGGCATTTCTCTTGTGTCAATCAAACGATCGGGGAGCTGAAAAATCGCGACGAATCCAATCGCATTTTTTTATTGTCAAAATCTATAGGAGAATATATTTTTTTTTCTCTCGTTATTATAAGCAAACGAAAAAAATGAAGAAAAATGTGGAGTGATCGATACCGTTAAAACGTTTCGATAACGATTACAGAATTTCTTAAGTTTTTTTTTTCGTTTGTTTTTAATTAAAGAAAAACACGCGATCGTTAATTGCGTATACGAGTTTGGTGCGCACGCAAAATATCGTACGCGGCCCGATTAACGATCTCTCACCCGTGTTAACCGATCTCATGTATCCTCCGAATTTCTCAGCTGTCCTAAATTCCTCGGTTCTCGTACGTTCGAACGTAATGCAGCTCGATGCGAAGTTTGGTACGCCCAAAAAAATATAGAAGCTGTCCTCGAACCGGTCAGGCTATTTTTTTAATTTTCTCGAATCATTCGAATCGCAGGACAAAAGTTATATAAACGTGGATGAAAAATTTATTCTCAAAACGATGGTGAAATTTTTTCTCCGTACATTATGTACGCGGTAAAAACGTTTTATCATTTTACAGTCGATGTGCAAACGAATGAAAAGATACCGAAAATCTCAGTTCAATAATTCATTCGATCTTTTTTCGTATTGTAATGACGAATTTTGAAATTAATGATTTTGGGATTTTTTTTCTTCTTTTTTTCATTCACCAAGACTCGGGGCTCGATGACAAATTGAACGAAGTTGAATCCCGGACACGATGCGTGTAGACGTGCATTTAAATTGCGGTTTGGTTGGAGCGATGTAGCGGGAGAGAGAGCGGGTCAGTCAAAGATTCGGCTGGTTTTGGCTGAGATCGGTGGAATATTACCGAGACACCTGTTAATTTTTCGTCAGTCAATGCCACGAAGAAACTTTCTCCCTTCTCCCTCATTTTCCGGCTGTATATATGCGAATGATAATGAGCGTATACATATTTATGTGCGATTTTATTTATTTGTGCTAAAAAACGAGGTGGACTAAGATCGAGGCTGGTCAGGATGCAAACTTGGCCAGTGACACGATCGTTTTTTTCTTTTCTCTCGTATATACACGTAACACACAACAAAACGAGCCTCGTACGCTCGATTCTCGATCTTTCGAATCGGTTTTCATGCAGTGCGACTGGTTTCAGGGACAGCGAGTGTCTGGCTGATGAATGCCAATATTCATTACTTAAATTCTCCAGATGTAGAATATTATTTCAATATTTTATGCGTTCCTTTAATGGACGCTTGTGATGTCCTAGAAACGAGAATTGAAGTGGCTCTGACAAATGATTCGGGACAATCGATGTCAAAGCAGCACGAACATTCGAGTCCCGTCTAGTATAAAAGAAACGCTTTTGCGAAAAATCGTTCATTCTGATCGGTCAAAGAATCAAAAATATTTGACAATAACTGAAAAATGAATATTATTTCGTCGACACGCTCGTGACGTTTTTCTGCGGAAATCTGACTCAAAAAAACTGATGATTTTGTATCAGAAATGAGAATTTCTTCCGAGTGAATAGAAACGTATGTGATCGATTGGGCTTTGATCGAACTTGTGATCGAGTATGTACCGATCAAGTCCGGATCACGTAAACAAATTTTTATTGATTTTCCTCTTGATATATTAAAACTATAGCAAAACATGTACATTGACATTATGATCCTCAATCAACATTTCTCGTCCTTGATTTTTCGTTTACGCTCGATTGGTGCAATTAAATAAACACAATTATGCTTCATGGACAGCTCCGTTGATCTTTTTTTTTTTTCGAATATTCTCCATCAATTCGTTCGTTTTGTTCTCAGTGTTTTTTTTATTTATTCAGATCCAGAAGCGCGGCAGCTTTAAATATCTTGCTCGATCGAGAGATCGACATGAGACGAAAAAATTGTATCGATTTGGCAAAATAAAATCAGCACCAACGACCAAAATTAACTTTTTTTTTTGTTCTTTTATTTAAAAAAACGAAACTTTTCATTACGCCGCAAATCGAAAAGCGTCGAAAACATATTTTTTTTTTTCGGTTACGTAACAAAATTCGATTCAATTTCTTTTTCCACCTGTTTCGTCGTATTGATCAATCAACCACTAATTTTAACTACGCCGTTAAAACAATGAAAATTTCAAAACTATCGAGCTGTCATTAGCATAAATCAATGAGACTCCACATAAAAGTAGAAAATTCAAAATAAACCATTCGATATATTACGAGCCTGTCGAATCAACGGTTTACGTTCAAGTCGTTAAGATAAAAATAATAATATCATTAACGATATTTGTCAAGAGATTAAACATGAAAGGTACAATAAAATAAGACGCAGTCAATTGACCCAAAAAATTCGATGATTTTAATGATTAAAACGAATAGAAAATCATCAGTACCGAAACGATGTTCGCAGTTTTTTCCTCTCTGTTGCTAAAATGCTCACGTATCTGCTCCAATTTTCTCGTTTCTCATCACGTTCATAATTCGAATTGCGACCGATGATATGAAAAAAAAAAAAAAATAAGAAAAACAAAAAATATATGAGGACTCTTGTCGAAGCAGTTGTTTCGAAATTGAAGTCATTCGTGAGTGTGAATCATCGAAAAGTCATTAAATATCGAGTATAAAAGTCGCGCAGTAAAATGAAAAATTGAAAGAAAAATGTACACAATTGTATACATTCCTTCGATACATTCGTTCATTATATATCCAAAGAACATGACAATTGTCGCGACCAAAGAATAAAACATTTTTCGACGACTGTTGTCTCGTTCTTTAACAATCACGTGTCTCTCACAATGGCCAGCATCGCCTCTCTCTCTCTCTCTCTCTCTCTCTCGTTGGGTCTTCCCTCATGCATATACATTAATTTGCCAACTCACCGTACGAGAAAACCCGCTGGGTGTTCTCCAAATATCTTTAATTATATTCCTCCAAGAGGTTATCGCGTGTCTCAACAGCTGTCTGCGTTTGACTGCTTTTTAGATATTTACAGAAGCACGTGCTTGCCGCGTGTCTTACCCACACACACACATACAGTTCGTTCATGTTTTACGATTTTCAAAAAAAAATGTAAATATAAAATAATGAAATTGAAATGTAATCTAGAGTCGTGGCAGCGACTCGCCAAAATTTTTTTCAAATTTACGTCAATTTCTTATCATCGTGAATGCCGAAGTATAAAAACGATTTTTACCTTATTCAAGAACACTTTTTTTCACGATCCTATTAAAATTATCATCGTGCTCGAAAAAGCAATCGAAGGAATTGATTCTCTTTCGCGATTGAAGGATAATCGCGATAGGAAAAGTTGTTCGAATAATTATTCAAAGATAATAGACACGTTTTAGTATAAAAAAGATGAAAAAAAATGATTCGTTCAAATCTCCTTGTTTTTCAATACTCAGCTACGAACGGTACTGATTTTTCAGGACTTCGTACGAACGACTTGATAATTCAGTGTCTTTAACCGTCGTCTCGGCACACACGATACATCGAGATAAGTGTGCGCGCATATACGACGAATAATGTGTCGTGGACAATCGATAAGGCAATTAAGGACGTTGTCGGATGCATGGCGCCATATCAGAGAGTGAAAGAACTGTATTCGTTTTTATTGCTTCGAGTACTACGTATATATCGAGAGAAAATGTGCGGTTGTTAAACGTGCACGAAAACTGTAATTTTCTCAGATTTTTTTTTCAAATATTTCATTATAGACCAAAATTCATTATCAATGAACTGATAATCGTGGCTCAAAATATGGAATTCATCAATTGAATATGAATTTAAAAAAATATATAGTTTCGAGTAAAAATGACCGTTTGAACGTAACAAATAAAAATCCGATTGATCGAAATCGATGTTGAGATTTTTTGGTTCAATCGAAATCAAAACTTTTCGAACGAAACAGAATTTGTATGCTGGAGATATACGATTGTATCGATGCGAGTTTATTCCCCGCGAATCCATAGTCGATTCGATTTGAACGGAATGAATTTGAATAGGGCGAAAGCTTTGATACAGCGAGCCGTAGAAAACGAAGCGAGAAAAGAGTAGAATTCGTCTCAATGATCTAAATCTCCTGTGGACCGGAGTAAAGTAATTTTCTAGGGAATCGTACGAACCTTTGGATCATAGGAATCTTGGGGTCACATGGAAAATTGAAAATGTTTAAACGTTCATCGAAACTCGCCTCCTTTTATCATGGTCTCACTGTACCATTGATCGAACAATCATTTCGCTTTTTTTTTTTCCTATCATTTCGGAATAAAATTATGTAGTAAGTGGGTCAACGAATTAATATGCAAGGAATTCTGTTATTACTCAAGAAAATACAAGCAGCTGCTGGATGATATGTGAGCTCTGTAGAGACTGTGAGAATCGTTGTAAAAGCTGAAGGACATCGCGAACGTTACAATTAATCGTTGATAAATTCGAATGAAACATGATAATTTCGAATGAAACGTTGATAATTTCGAATGAAACATTCGAATAATCCATCTAATTCAGTACGAAATATCGAAGATTTTGAGTTTCATTGAAATCGTAACAAATTTTTAAATCCTCAAGAAATAAGAGGCATTTTTGTTTTTTGTTTTTAAAAATACAAATTTTTCTTTTTTATTTGAAAAATATTCTTACTTCGTGGATGAAAATATCGTCGAATTTTCATTATTTCGTCATCGATTTATTATCTGTCAAAGCGTTCGAGAAAGCTATCAGCATCGATGTAATTAAGGGCAAAATCCAGAGACAGAAGACTCCTATTTTTAATATTTATTCATGTGTCTCGTGACCCACGCTCCAAATGTGCAGAAGAAATTTGATGAAGATTGTCATTTTAATTAAGAAACTTTGAAAAGCGAAAACAGACATATTTTTCGTTCTTATTTTATTTTTTTTCCAGGATGAAATTCACTTAAGAAACAGAATAACGATTCTGCTGTAAACATTATTATTTTTTCAGCAACGAAAATGTTGCTGGTTCGAATGAAAAAATTCAAGAAAAAATTAAAAAAGATAATCGCAATTGTAATTCGTTTGAAAGATCGAATAAAATCGCAGTATTTTCCATTTCAAATCGTCAAATCAAGTGCTAAAAAAAAAGGATGCTTTTTCATTTTTCGTTCATCAGATAATGTCGCATCGAGCATCCATCTCTACGATGGAGAATGCTGAATCATCGAACTACCGTTCCAAGTTTAGAGACAAAATAATAATTAGGAGAACGAAAAGATATTATATATTTTCGGTTTGGAAAAACAAACAAATTTTCTGTCTCGATTTATCGCGGTGATGTTCGTAATGGATATTTTATCACTTCTTAGTAATTAATGTGAAGACTCATGATCGAGGGTCGTCGAAGCAGCAAACGAACGAGCTTTATTCGACCTAGAATAATATGAATAATCTTCGCTCGAACCGACACAATATTCTTTCGATTTACAAGTACGAAAAGAATAAAAGTGACCAAAGGAAAAATATACGTCACTCGCTCGGTCATTTTCTGCCTCTTTCTTCTCTCTTCCTTCTTTTCCCTCTCTTTTAATGCGGTTTATCTTGATATTCATAATTAATTAAAAATCCCATTTTTTTCTTCACAAAAACGATATCCAATTAATTTGACCAAGGGGCCACTGTTCAGAGACAAAGTCGATCGTAAATAAATGATTCGCATAATTTTCACAGTACACGAGCTTACTTCGATGAATAATAATAAATAGTAAAATAATAATAATAATAATTGGTTAATTTATTCATTGGAATGAATTTCAAAAGGTTTTTATTATTCGTACTGCTTTTGACGTGAGTCTAAAATAGTTGCATGAACGTCGATCGATGAAAGAAATTTAGGGCTCCCTCGAGAGCCACAGGGGGGGAGCATTTGTAAGGGTTCGAAGGCCGTTCTCTTTCAGTCTAAAGATAATAATGTAACTATCATTGACTACGTACACACGAGAATCTATATAGTAACTCGGCTTTCTTATCCTTGAGAATTCGCATCCCAGGCTGATTGTCATATATTCATATAAAAATACGTATATATATATACTTGGCGTCGAGCCGCTACCGCGTCTCTTGATACATACACAAATTGTTAGCGAGCCACTTCTCGCCGTCATCCTCGTTTCTATCGTTCCGATGTCTTATTGTTAACGATGTTTATCAATCCTGTTATCACCGTAGTACCCGAGAGCTTTCCCGACCCTCGAACATCTCTTCAAACCCGAAGAATATGTAAAGAAACGTGAAAGATGCGTTGCTGCTCGTGCGCGATGAAATAATATATTCTTAGAACATTCGTTCACCGGATTATTGAGAATAAATACTTCGTTTCTCTTCTTTTTTTTTTCTAGAGATAAAAATTTCGACAAAATTTTCAAAATTACGAAAATTTGGAAAATATTTCTGTTGCATAGACTAGTCGGGGTTTTCGTGCGTTTTCTCGTGGTTTTTCTTTCTGTCTCGTTTTTATACTTATGAATTATCGAAAATAGTGTCGATTATACTTTATTCGAACGTTTAATTAGTTCTACAGAAAATGTGCAGTTGAAGAGTCAAAGTTTTATCGTTTAATTGTTCTTATCATAAATCTTGCACGATACTTGACTAAATCTCGTTTAATAATCGATCTTTTTGCCTATAAGAGTATATCGATGCGAATCGATCGAATTTTCGATATTTCGTAACGAATAACGACGACAACGACGACTCTTCAACAACGCAGGTTGATCGATAGGTTGATTCTTCTCGAAAGATTTTTTCGCTGAATGATAATCATTGCGGGACGAGAAGATGCTTCTTCAAACTCTTAAATCAGAATGAGGGCTCGACCCGAATCAGACGACTGTTCCTTATCGCGCTTATAAATTTTATCGAAACGATTGCTCTTTCGACTCGTCATCGCGCGAGCTTAATTTTACTTCTCGTTACTGTACTGCAAAATTTCGAACTATATATGCTACTCGAGATTGCCGAGCTTCGAAGATCTCCAGACGTGAGACAGAGATAGTAAGAAAATCGCGTTTATAGAGCTTTGCGGGTCGTTGACATCGCGTTCCGTGATTTTCCTCCCGCTCGTTGACGTCGGTGCACCTGCCTCAGACTTTCTATGTAACATCCCTATGTAGATTCATCAATTTATTTATACTTGATATCAAAGACGATGATTATATCCTGATAGATATATATAATTTCGGTGATTTTGAGAAGCGTCCCAGCAACGTTACTCAATTCAACGCTTTCTTCATTCCGTGTGCCCCTCTAAATTCTTGGTCCCTCTTTCAACTAAAACTGATGTTCTTTCGAATGATCGAAAGATCATTGCAATTGTTAAAATTGCAAAAGCATTTGAGTCTTCGAATGTTAACTCGTTTTATTTGTGTTTAACGATATTTTATTGTTTTTTTTTTTTTTGGCATATTTAACGAGTTCTGCACACTGAAGCTCGGTACAAATCGATCTTCGATTATCCGATTCGATTTTTCGTCCCGAAATTATGAATTTTTTGTAATTTTCCTATTTTTTAAAAATGTTCCGTCAAGTTTTTGAAACGTTGACAATATATTCGAAGTGAATTTATGGAAATGACACACGAGGCTGAGTCTTTGCAGATTTATTTATTCGATCACAGGCTCATTCGATTGATCGACCCCTTCTCGGTGGCTGCTAATCCCGAGGAACTCTCCTTTTAGTGACGTAAGTAATAAATAGTTCGGATTTTTTTTCGAGACCAAAATTACAGTTGCTGATGAATATTCGAAATGAGAGGAAAAAAATTCGTTCATAGAACGAAATCCGATTTCGTTGGTCGTGAAATAGAGGAGCCAAAGATTTTTCAAATTAAATGACAGTTTCATCAAATGAATCGAGAAATTTTTTTTTTTATACGAATCAACCGAGTAACACCGAAGCGAAATAAATTTCTGCAAACAATTGATAAGAATCATATGCTTTCGCAAACTTTTTACCTGCTGCTTCGATGAAATATTTGTTCGAATCACAACTATTGGATCGAGTAAACGGTAATCGTTGAGACGAACCCAGGTGAGCTTGCGGCTGCTTCGGTCATTTATCTTTTTCGCAGTATCCACAAATTGTTTGGCCACTGATCATAGAAAAATTTGTTTCGATCAATAAAATTGTTCTCTCAGTACCCACAGCTTTGAAATGCCAATCGTATACTCCTCGATCGAAAATTTGTTTATTTTTATTTGACGTTTCGTTATATCCACCAAATCTTCCACTATAAAAATATATAAGTATTTTTCTAAGTAGTTTATTAATAGGCTGCCGACTACTCGAACGTTAAGGGCTAAAAACGTACCGCAGCCTCATCTTTTCTCAAACAGCTATTGCATCGCGATTGCAAATTTTCCCATCCTCGTCATCGACGTCATTCCATCGAAGCTCTCCTCGGACTCGCAATTATCCCCCCGTCGCGAGGTTACTCGAGCTTCTATATATAGAACATTTACTCTCCGAGCTCTACGTATATCGCTCCAATTTCTTTTATCCTTTTTCTCTAACTCATACACTTCGTCTCTATATAACATCGCGTTTATATCTTAGGGTATCTTCGATCTTATATGCATCCAGGTTACGCCTACGCGCGATCGGAGTCTCTCCATCGCGTTCTTATTGTTCTCTCCGACTCTCTTCGTTTCGCCACTAACTTTTTCCAGATTCGTATTCGATCGAGCCAACTTTTTGCCATAATAATTCTTTTCATTGCTCGGTACAAAATTTACCGTTTTTTTTTTTTTTTTTTTCTACAAATTTTCTCGACTTATTCGAAAAGCAAAAATTCAATTTTTCGTCGGCAAAATCAATGTTTTTCGAAAAATTTTACGCTTCGCTAGATAATTTGCCTGCCAACCGATCCTTCGATTTATCTTTCGATTCGATTTTCGTTTTTTTCCCCTTTTTTTCGATTTCGATCTTTCGGATCACGAGCAAAATTCATTTTTAATGAATATCATCGGCCAAGTTTTCGCGTATGAATTTTTGAGAGCGTTGCCACCGCAAGTTTGTCTCAAGATCGAAAGCGCCACTTTCGTTGAACTTATTTCGCATGAATTCCATGCAAATCGGTCGTTACTCTTTATTCATCTTGATCACGAAGATAATATTTGAGCAGAACGTTGGCACTTCTTCCGCTTCTTTTTATGGCTCAAACAATGAAAAAAAAAATACCACTTTTAGCCTGTGGACTAAAAAAAGTTGAATCCGTCGACTCCTGTGATATCTCGTTCGTAATTTCGCTGATAAAAAAAAAAAAAAAACACTGAAATTCTGATCTAAACAATTGGTTTTCTTATTGGACAACGATGTTTGACTTTATTTTCAAACGAACGGAAAACAAAATTCTTATTCAATATCTGTATCGCGAAAGTTCCTCGATCTTTGTTTTCGTCTTGAAACAATACAGAATAAGTCACGAAATTTCATAAAAAAACGATAATGCTCCTGAATACGAATGAGTGACGCACACGTGCGGTTAAATATTGCGCATCAGAGTCAAAACGGCGATATTTGAATCTCTCGATGGAGCAAAGATTCTCGTAAGATTTTTCATGCTTCTGTGTTTCCAAGAATTTTTGAGGGCTTCGAAAATTCACGAATTATTACGCGTATCTTCGTACAGCTTTGATTTAAAAAGCATCGAAGATTGCCCGATAAAAAGAAAAGAATTAGTTAATAGGCTCGATGCAAAAAAAAAAAGAAAAAAAACCTTGAATGACGGAATAATGGTTGGTTCGATGGGCACACAGCTCTGTTGAATGATTTGTACATAAACATAATGTTTCTTCATACCATTCAACTCCATCGTACAGTCTTATCAATTGATTTTTTAAATTAAGAAATTCGCGCAGCCTTATTATTTTTATTTCTCGCGATTCTATAAATTTCGATTAGTCGCGCGTCCTTTCTGACTGAACTTTGTCCTAATCGGTGAACCCTGTAATGACGTTGCTGAGGAGCTCTTATGTATATCAGAGCTAGCGCTCACCGACTGGATTTTGTTGTCTTTCGTCGAGCGTCTCTCCGCTCACTTTTTTTTTCACCAACTTTTCTACGCGAAATTGACGGAAACGTAGCATTTTTTTTTGCTCAGTAATCCTTCTGAATTACAGTTGAACTTTTATTTTTCTAGATATTACGGAAACTATATATTTGTCGTTGAAGAAAAATGAACCACGTGGAACGAGTCGTTGCTTCAAATCGATCGAACCGTGTGTGCCCGTGGAAAAACATATTCCATGAAAATCGATTGAGCGATAGAGTTGATAACAGGGCATTAAAAAAAAAAAAATAAAAAAAACTCGTATTTCTCGACAACGGCGCTGTTTAATGTTGGAACAATAGCTTAAAAATCAATGGAGCATATCGAGATTTCCAAATTCGAAAAAATTAGTTTCAAACAATTGAAAAAAAAAAAAAAAGAAAAAAAAAACAAATCAAAAGTCGAACGAAGTACGATTCGTTGGTCATTTTTTTTTTTTTTTGAAGAGCACGTGATTCGATTTATTCGACTGAAAAATGAAAATATTTTGTGAATCAATTGAATCACCGAAATAAAATGATTTTTCAGAATATTCAGTTACTCAATAAAATACAACTTTGAATTTGAATCATTAACGCAACTCGTTAATAAAACTTTGAATATTTTGTATCATTAACGTCAATTTTTCTTTTGGCTCGATCGAAGTCTCGTTACGTTAACTAATCTGTTATCAGTATCAACAAATTATTGAATTTAATTCGATTAATATTTTAGTTCTTTCGATCGAATTGTATTTTGTGTAACAAAAATGTTATTTCTCATCGTGGCATTTCGACGTGGAAATCCCTGTGTACGTATCTCGCTGGCAATGTATAACGAATGAGAGAGATTCATGAGTAGTCTACGACACGAAACGCTTACGGCGAGTCGCGAGTGACTGGAAGAGACTCCGGAAACACTGCGTACAATGATTGTGTGGGATTGAGGGGGGGAGGGGGAAGAGAAGACTTTTTTAAAAATAAACTGTACGGAGGAACGTTCGAATTGAGGCTTTTCGGAAGGTGGAGCGATATAAAAGCGTCCGGATTCCGGTCTCGAGTGTCTCGACGACGACCTCAACGTTTCTCAGACCTTGAACCTGCTGCTACGTCATTCGAAGCTAGTTATGTGACTGTCGTGGCCTTTCGAAATTCGATACACATATATACACAAAAATAACAAAACAAGCATTGACACAGTCGACTAAAAAATTCACTGACAAATCTCGATTGTCTTTTGTTTTCATTTTTATTTTCTTTTTGTTTTTTATTTTATTAAATTACGTCGTGAACAGGAATTTCGTGTTTGTTGACGTTTTTTCCAAGTATTTCCATTCGTAAATCGCTCGTTTTTGTACTTCATAAGAATCATTTAGAATTGCCCTCGAAATTTTTGAACCAAAATCGGAACTCACGAATATTCATATTTCTCTCAGCAATTATTCGGGTGCATTGAGTGTTTTTTTTTTTTTTTTTTTTTTTAATGATTGAGCGATTTGCGGAAGAGAATTGAAAAATTTTAGAATGAAATGAGATTCGCATTTATCAGGCATTTCCTCTTATCTTCGTCGAAGAAATAATTTCGGTTTTAGACGATCGAAAAAAATTTATCGAATGAAATATTCTCCGAGAAATTTTTATTTTCATTTTTTAAATTTATTTTTTATTGTCAGGTTTCCACGTATCGATAAATCGATCGGAGAATCTTTGGTCCTTGGTTTTTTGAGAAAATTTATGAAAATAGAAAAATCATGTTTCATTGACTTCCACACGAAAGATCCTCGCTCAACTTGATCCTTTATTCTTATTACTCAAAAAATGTGTATTTTCTTTCTCAATGAAATTGGAAAAAAAAAAAGAAAAATTGGCTCCAATTATCTGGAAAAAATGAAAAGAACTTTTCAATGTTTTTGTACTTTATTTTGATATTTTTGATTGTTTTTTTTTTTCAGGTAACACCGCGTCTGGTGGAACGAATTCGACGGTGACGGGTTCGACGGCGAGAAGCACGATAACGTCGAGCAACCGTCCTCACTCGGCAAGACGAATAGGACCTCAGCAACGTCATCAGCAGCAACGGAACCAACAAGTGCAACTTGCCCAAACGCAACAACAAACAAGAAGTTTGTCACTTACTTCGTTGAATCCTGCGTCCGCTCGTAGTTCTGATGAAATTGTTTCGCCAAGACCGAGCGGCAGTTCTGCGCAGGACGTTTGTGACAATTCTAACGATTCGGGACTCGGTTTCGAAGAGAGACAACAGCAACAGCAGGCCCATCAACAAATCAATAATTCAACGGTTCGCATACAAACAACATTTATAAATTTCGCTCCAATCGTAGCAAACAGAATATTCAATTCTCGTCGTTTTATAATTTCGTTCATTCAGTGACATTTTTTTTAAACAAAAATCTTATTTTCTAATGAATTTATATTAAATTGATCGAATTTTATGATGAAACACGAATAAAAGTGAAGATTTCATTCGAAAAATTGTTTTTTGGTCGAAATTTTATAAACGAATTTTGAATTTATCAAGGAAAAATTCTTCGAATATCAATTTCGATTGGAGCTCTATGGGATTTCACACGATTCTCGGAATTTATTATTAAATTTAAAGAATTCTCACTTATTCTCCTTGCTTAATATAAACATGCAAGATTCTTTGGGGATTTTCTCTGACGAGAGAAAATACAGACGCTCATCCAAGAACGATATTCCGAAATTCTATTTTGGTACCCTCGCTTTCGAAGTATATCGTGCGTTTCATTGGCTATTTCAGTGGCGCACGTTGCACTTGTTATTTACTTCCGGCTCTCTCTCTCTCTTTCCCACTCGTTTATTTCACTTCGTAAATCCTCCTTATACAAATTCACATCAAAATCTCTATTTCAATTTTCTTTACAGTCCTTAGATTATATAAATCGATTCGATCGATATCATTTTTCTCAACAATGATAAATCGTTAAATTTCTTTAATTCACAGCTTTCATAATATTATTCTTCCGTGAATGAATTGCTCGAGAAACTTAATTTAATTTTATATTTCGAATAAACACAAGATAAAAAAAAAAACCCCCCAAAAAATATCATTCTACTAATGACAAATTATTTTTTTTGTAGCATCTGGAGCTTGCTCTGAAATTTGTTCAAGTGCTGAACTCTCGTCATCTCGTCTCTGCGTTGATATACACATAGTAATTGCTCCATTAGCACTCACTTATCTCAATCTTCTGTTCTCGATCACAAACAGCTTTGAGAATCGATTATAACAGCAATTTTTATTAATTTTATGTGTTTCAAGAAACACTTCGAATTCCAGATATAAATTCAGTCGATTATTCATTCGATCAGCTTTTCATTTCGTTCTTTTGTGCAATCGATATTACAAATGCTGAATTATTTTATTTTTATTTCTTCACAAGATCGTTAAAAGTGAATTACATAATTTTCAATGTTCCGAACGATAACAAGCATTTGACGAAACTATATTTCACCACGTTTTTGTTCTACATAGAAAAAAAGTCATAATCATTTCAATTTCAATTTATTCTCGATTTTTTTTAATTCATTTTTCGTTTCTCAAAGTCGAGGCTAACGAATTGGTTTTTTTTATTGTTTTCGAAATTCTGTAAATTTCAACAATTTATTTCACAATTCTTTCCGATTTTGGCACCGAGATGTGAGCCGATCCGAAGTAAAATTTTGTCTCCCGGCGTCATTAAATCACTTACAAACACAAACTTTGTGATTCGAGAATTCCCGATTGCTCGTACGAAGACTTTAAAACGTTACGTGTGTGTTCTCGATGCTGTGGTGTTCGTAGCGAGTTTTATCATCGTATTATCGTGTCAAGACACAACGCTCTTGCTCCTCTTTATCTGTTGCACCAAGTCATTGAGTCCACAATAAAAAAAGAAAAAAAAAGTAGAAGAAAAAAAACACACACACACACACACACACGTCAACGTGTCTTTCTATCGGGCAATGGCGCCATCGTTTAAAACGATTTGTATTGTGCTCCATATGTGATCTTTGCTCGTCAATGCTGTTCGAACTTTTGACGCAGCGCTTGAAATCTTGATGGAGGAAGAGCTATAATTTGAATAACTTAACGAAAAAAAGGGAAAATGATGTTTGCCTTTTGTTTCTCTCACGAAATAATCAGGCGTGTAGTCTCACCAGGACGTTTATTTATTCGATTATTCCAGGCAAAAGAATAAAGCGACTTACGAAACTGTTTTTCCTCTTGAAAACGCTGTAATAATGCTGTCAAAACGTTTGTGATTCGTATAAGCATGTGACGTTTCAAATAAAAAATATAAATTTGTTTAGTAAAAATGATTAAATTCATGAATAAATAAAAAGTTAGATTTTCTTGGCTCGAATTAATATGTGTGAAATTTGAAGAATTTTTTCGTGTCATTGTAGTTATTATTTTTCGTAAAAAATTTCACTCGATGATAAAACCTTTTTGAATCTATATTTTTTGACTTTGTGACGAATCGCAGAACGACACAGAGTGAGGCTTCTTTTCTTTTACTTTCTCGAATATGTTCCGAGCAACGATTCTCTATAGACCGGTGCACCATCGTGTGTAAACACGGAGTAATTCGTCGAATGATGAACCCCGACGACGATAGACATGTACGAATTTATATTGGACTGTTAAGAAATGCGAGAAGAGAGAACGAGAGATAAACCGACGAGTCTGGACCGCAGTTGAACTCGCCCGTTCTCTTCTCAATCGACTCTCTTTTTCTTCTCTATTTATTTTTCTGTCTCCCGTCATCAGTCACGTTGATTTATCAAATTGATCTGTGTCTCCTTTGTTGAAGAAGCGAGTTTCGTTGCGTACGTGGCTTAGGTTCAATACTGTTTCATGGAGCTCTAACCTTATCGGAGTTTTGGACGGAAGATCCGAAGGAAAAATCTCATTTGAGGCGTGATCTGTTCACTGAAAAATTCACTAAAATGAGGCTTTTTGTGTCGAAGAAATCAAACTTTGCAATCTGTTGCTTCCAGAAATTTCGGTCTAGAAATGCATCTTCAAAATGTTTATTATTTTATTAAATTTTAATCGATTCAATAAAGTTAAATCTTTTTTTGAAATTCGAATAAAATTGAATTTCTGTAAATAATTGTATTTTTATATCGTATCTTCGTTGTAAAAAAAGGGAAGGAAATGGAGCATAATAAAGCTATGAAATCTAACAGTTTTAGTGATTGTTGCGAGTTAATATCGAAAGATTTATTTGCAGACGTGGAACGGCGCCGGTGAGGAGGACACCAAGAGGCGAAAGATGGACATAAAGCTTGAATCGGAGGACGCGAACTTCGCGTTTCCCGAGGTCGCACGCGGAGTTTCATCGAGCAGTAGCAGCAGTAGCAGCAACAGCAATAGTTCGAGCAGCAGTTCGAGCAGTAGCTCGAGCAACAGCGGCTCCGAGATCAACGTGGCAACGGCAGGAGCTCGTAATGGCAGTGGACTATCAACGACCACCTCGAACGGCATAAACTCCACTGGTATTTCCAGTCGCACCGGAAACGGTAGCACTTCTGTTGGAAGGGTTGTCGGTATCACGAGACCACGTCCCGGTATCGGTGTTTACAACAAGCGACCACCACCGACGCACCAAGGTCCCGTCACTCTTACGTCGCAACTTTGTACGTTTTCCCGTCACGAATGGCCTTTTTTTTCATTGCTTTTTCTTCTTTCATTTCATTTAACATTTTTTTTCTTCGTGAAGAAGATTAAATGTTTCCAAACAAACAGTCCGCTCGTTGCGATCGACTGAAGTAACTTTTTTATTATTGGTTTTTTTTTTCCTCTTCTTTTACTCCGTTTTAAGAATGAATGGAAGTGTGAAATTTTCGATTTTTTGTTATTGGTTCTTGGAGACGAAGTTGGAGTTATCAGATTTCTATATTTGTCCTATTTTTTTTTTTTTTTTGGAAATTTTATTGTCTTGATTTTAATTTCGTTTTCTATTCACACGTATCTTGATGTGGCTGGTCCCATTTGAGTAGTTTGCCCAGATGGAAATGCAGTAAATTCAATGTAACGATTTAAATATTAAAAAATATATTTTAGATGAGGAATTGTCGTAGCTAACGGATCGTTTTATCGATGTAATTATCGAAGGAAAACATTTTGAACGTTTTTTGATGCCAAATAAAAATTGTTCGATTTCGGAGTCAATTTGTCATTGCCCGATAAAGTTGAATACACTGTTTTCTTTCTGGGAGTAATTTTTTCTATAAATTCATCATTGTTCTATTCGTAACGATAACTTTTATTTTTTTTTTATTTTCATAAATGCTTCTCGTGCCCACGATCAGGCAGCGTATCCCGAGACGGTAAGACTCAATTGCAGATAATATGTCAACCGGAACAGCAACATCGCGCACGTTATCAGACCGAAGGATCCCGAGGCGCCGTTAAAGATCGAACCGGAAACGGTTTTCCGATCGTTCGCCTCGTTGGTTACGACAAACCAGCGACTTTGCAGGTCTTCATTGGCACCGATCTCGGACGCGTTGCTCCACATATGTTCTATCAGGCTTGTCGAGTCAGTGGCAAAAATTCGACCCCCTGTGTCGAACGGAAACTCGACGGGACGATCGTAATCGAGGTTGACATGGATCCGACCAAAGATATGCTCGTCACTTGCGACTGCGTTGGTATCCTCAAAGAACGTAACGTCGATGTTGAACATCGATTCCCTCAAGAGGCTGGCGTACTGCAAGGTCGCAGTAAAAAAAAATCTACGAGATGTCGCATGGTCTTTCGTACCACGATCACACACGCTGATGGCAGCAGCGAAACTCTTCAAGTTTGCTCACAGCCTATAGTTTGCAGTAAGTTTCTTGTTTTTTGTTTTTGTTTATTTTTTTTTTTTAATTCAAGTAAGAACTTACACGTACACTCGGAGGTGCAAAAAATAGGATCAATTTGAATAATTTTTTTGACAAAGAAAAACATATTTATTGAAACAGCTATTTTTTCATTTGAAAAGAATTGAAAAGAAATCAAATTTTTATTCCTCACTCTCGCAAGGCGTGAATGATTCCTGTATTTAAAAAAATAATTTATGTATTTAAAATTTATGGAGTAGAAATATAGATGAGAAATCTGTTATTTGTGCCAGAGGTGTACGTAAGCTCTCAATACGACGAAACAATTTTCGAAATCACGTCCTGATGAACATTGTTTTTATTGGGCAGTGGACGACAAAAGCAGTCCCTTAATGATGTATCGGCTTTCATCTGAATTTCATTTTGATTTTTTTTTGACCAGCTCAACCTCCTGGTATCCCGGAGATTTGCAAAAAATCATTGACCTCGTGTCCCTGCACCGGTGGCCTGGAGCTCTTCGTGTTGGGTAAAAATTTTCTAAAGGACACTCGCGTTGTCTTTCAATTGGACAACGAAGATTTAACGAGCACACTCGAGCCTCATTGGGAATGCGCTGTGATACCGGACAAGGAATTTCTACAGCAAACACACCTCGTTTGCGTTGTACCGCCTTACAGAAGACAGGATCTCGCGCCGACGGAAACTGTCAACGTTAAATTGTACGCTGTCTCCTCCGGGAAGACGAGCGAACCTCATACATTTCTGTATACAGCTGTTTCGACGCCGCCAGAACCATCGATCGGCAAAATCGAGGCTGCTGTTGTTACGCCACTGACCTCCGCGAGCAACGATCCTACGAGTCTTACAACGTCGACAACTGCGGGACCACTCGCTGCAGTAACTACTAATGGTAAATAACCGTAACGATTGTTATTTTAATTTAGATTGACAGTAAAAAAAAGTTGATGTTCCTCAACGGGAGTTCCAAAATGTAATTCTTCACGTTACTACTGTTTATTTTCTGTTGACAGCACTGATCTCGCAAACGTCTGTACCAGCTTCGAATTTCCTGTCGAGCATCCAACAGTCGCAATCATCACAGCAGCAGCAGCAGCAACAGCAACAGCAACAACAGCCGCAATCGGACGTGTTGAAAAACGATCCGAGTCCGCCGCCATCATCGGCGTCGGCGCAAGTAACGCCGGTGATGATGTGGTCCTCGCAATCGACGAACTGTCAAAGCACAGTAACCGACGTGATGATGCCACCGCCGAATCTCGTGGCAAATCCTCTCCTGAATCGAAGATCATCGTCGAATCATCAGTTGATAATACCGGATAATTTGAAGACTGAAGTGCTGGACGACAGCAGTGAGAACAGTATGTTGAGCGAGAGTAGTATGCAAAGTATGCCGACGCCGACGTCGGTGAACGGAGGAGCTGGAACTAGTCCGTTGCACCAATTGGTCGGTGAAAATTCGGGGGATGGAACTCAAGCGAGTATGATAAGATCGGTCGCGGTACCGACGCTGGCTTCGCCGCCGCAGGAATCGGTTGGAATTCTCGGGGTGGTTGATCTCATGCGGAATCAACATCCTCTCTCGTTATCATCGACGCATCAGAGTCCATTCACAACGATGCACGATCAGCAACAGACGCACGTTAAAGTTCTGAGTCCTCATCACATAAACAAAGATCCGAATGGAATATTGCCGAGCGAACCGGTGAGCAACGGCGTTGTAATGCCTTTGCAGGGCGCCGGAGTCGTAGATTTACGAACGAAACACCACCAGTCGGAGTACAATGCACTCAGTAACTTCACGACGACGCCGGCGGGTCAACCGCTTCCAGCCCAAAGCGGTCACAGCATCGAAAAATATCTGAATCACATAGAATCAACGGCAACTACCATGTCAAAGGATAACGATAATCAGGAGAACAATTTCGTCGGTGCCATACAGCAGCAACGCGCTTCCATAATCGCCTCGAGCAGGCCACAATCGTCCCAGCAAACTCCCAATATTTTGGCGCCCAATGCAGCGACCGTAAAACTCGATGCTCTCGTAAATTCGGCTGCCGATAGTCATCAATTGCCAATGAGATCGGTGAATACGAGTCCAAACGGTATGATGGGCGGACAACTATCCGATCACGAGTCAATGACGAGTCCGCAACAACAATCTACGAGAACGAGTCCACCGATACCGGTCAAGACGATGCTGCTCGAAGCCCTGTTGCCAAACTCGCCAGTCCAGACTCACAACGGGAATGCACCATCGAGCGTAGTCAGCGCGAGTTCAGGAGTGAGCGACGAATGCCAGGAGGAGAATTTATTGACGACGATAAACGCCGCTTTGTTGCCACCGATGCAGGAGCCTCCGGTGGTCGTAGCGGCTCCTGCTGTTATGAGCAATTCTCCAGTCTCGGCGCTAGTTTCAAGCGAGCCGATAACACGGAGCGCCGAGCAGATTCACCAAATCCACGCTTTGGTTCAGCAGGACGTTGTGATTCAGCAGCAAGTTCAAGAAGTTGAACAGGTCGTCGCACAGGCTCAACAGCAGGTTGAGCAAGTCGTCGCCCAGGCTCAGCAGCAAGCTGTACAAGCTGTTCAACAAGCACAGCAGCAAGTCGTTCAGCAGGTCGTTCAGCACGCCCAGGTTGTACAGCAGGCTGTACAGCAGGTTCAAGCTGCTCAACAAGTACAAGCGGTTCCCGCTGTACAACAAGCGGTCCAACAAGCTACCCAAGAGGTTCAACAAGCTGTGCAACAGGCGACTCAGGAAGTAGTTCAGCAGGTTCAAGCCGTGCAACAAGCCGTTCAGCAGGCCCAAGCTGCCCAAGCGATGCAACAAGCCGTTCAGCAGGACATCGGCTCAATGCTCAATCAACCAGCTGGTTTCGTCGCTGAAGCGAGCTCCGTCCTCGCCAGTGGCGCTGCTCAAGAGCCTTGTCAACAGAGACTGACCAACGCTGCGGAGCAAGCGATAAACAGCGTCATAACGAACGCCACCCAGGATATCATCAACAATCGTCCGTTCACGACCACAACAGCCCACGCGATCATAGCAACGAAGAACATTCTGAACAGCGTCGCTACCCAAAGTGCACAATTGATGAACACCACGATGGAAGGCATTTTGCCTAAATCTCCATCCAATCAGGCCACCATCGCTGAACAAGTAGCCAGAAAATCCCCAACGATACCGGTCAACAATAATCGACAAACCAACAACGGATCTATCACGAATAACGTTACACCGGCCAACGGACAACAACAGCAAGTCATCAGAAAACCCGAAGACGATGGAAACATGCTACCGCAAGAACTCACCTCCATGTCCGAACACGATCTTCTTAGCTACATTAATCCTAGCTGCTTCGATCCTCAAGGTGGCTTTCTCATGTAATTGAACTCGTGCGGGATTTTGGGAAAAAGGGGACAATTTTGTGATCGCCTGATCAATCCTCTGTGAAATTCAGATCAATTCATTATCCTTGTAAGGATACCAAAGGCCTCTTCATACGGATATCCGAAAAGCTTTGATTTTTCGGCGTTCCCTGACCAACTTAAAAATACTTTGTTGCCTGAAAATCCTCGATTTGATGAATCGATTATTGGCTTCTGAAACGATGATAAAGCGGATTCTTTTGAAACGTAAACCTAAAATTCAAGCGCATAGAGCTGAAAGGGGGAAAATACAAACGATAATTATTAGATGTCTAGTATATATCGTGCCATAAGTTGTTACTTGGTATTGATTATTATATATTGAAAGAGAAACGAATAGTCGCCTTACTCCCCTCCCCCGCCCTTGATCTTTCCTGTCAATATGAGTAACACCGGTGTGATATTTGTCGTTGGATTTAAACAGCCAAAAAAGAAACGTTCGTGATTGTTACTTTACGTATGATTTTGTTGTTGTTATATTCGGAAAAGAGGTTTGAAACGTTATTTTGAATGGAGGAACTGCTTAGATTTTGAGTGGGAACGAGACGATGCCTCTGCTTCGATCATCGTTAAGTAAATAACTATTTAATGTTATGTAATGATTATTAAAAACATACAAAACAAAGAAGACGGGCGCACGTGAAAGCGCGACAATTGATTATCACTTTTTTTTTTTTTTTTCAACAGAGGCGAATGATGAATTCGTCCTTTTTAAATTTCTATCATCAATGAGAAATGCATTATATATATTTATCGTTTACGAAAACGTTAGCGACGCATTGGAAGTGCCTTTCCTCGTGACCTTAATGTCTCACGAAAAAAGAAAAGAAAGGAAATACGAAAGAAAGATACACTAAATGTATGTCTAACGAATGATACAACAATCTGAGCCCACTCGTAGAAGAATTTCTGTTTACAATACAGCGAAACGTGTTATTGAGTGTAGCTAATTTAGGCTTATATTATTACAATAAGATATTAATGTTATAAATTTTATCGATTAATTTGACTTGATTTCTTCTTTGATTGTGACGATAAAAGAAAAACCACACACAAAACGAACGAATCATTTTATTGTTTGACTCTGTTTTTATGATGTAATCTTATGAACTTATACGTGATGTTTCTTATATTGTTTAATATTTGAATATGTTATTATTTTGTAATTTTTCGTATACGTGCCGCTGGCCAAACGCTTTTTCAATCTTCAACCCGAGTCGCAACCACACCAATCTTCTCGGTGCAAAAAGGCCCTTTTAAACTGTAACGGAAGTCAATGATATACCATTTTCTTAGTTTTTTTTATACCGAATAGAATGGGGTACGATCAAGTCACATTTGATGATGAATTAATCATGGAAAATATGTAAGACGTAGAAACAGTTTCGACAAAATGCGGAAAAGTTTTTTTTTTTTTTTCTAAAATCATCCGGGTGGTTTTTCATCCTGTTTTAGAGCTCCACAATTATTGACGAATTGTGTGTTTTTTTTTTTTTTATCAGATGAATCAGTTTCCTCTTGAAAAAAACTAGCTTCTCCTGAAATCATGTTTGAACAGTAACACGTATATGATAATGATAACAAAAATTATGTGATTACGTTGATACCATCAACGCCTAGTAGACGATAAAAAAAAAAAACAAATATATATATCGGAGAGATTATATGTCCAAACGAAAAAGGAAGAATAGGGAACGAAAGTATATACGTATGTATCTATTTACATAAAAAAAAAAGGAATATAAATATAAATATATATCTCCATTTAAAAACATATGCATACACATTTATATATATATATTTTTTACGTTTGCCCAAAGAAACACGTTCAGATATATATTATAAATGTGAGAAGTGAGCTTACTATGAAGTTAAATTGTCACCAACACATTCGAACCGGTAATATAACATCGAACAATATTCTCGAATAGAAATTGATATATCGGTGCTACGAATGGAAACCTATTGAGGACGTAAGAAAAATAGTAAATGAGGAGTCTCAGATACTACATTAAAATAAAGTGTTTTCGAATCAAGTCAAATTTTTGTACGGAATATTGGAGACGAAATTATGAATGAAACAAACTTATACTCCAGATCTACAGTAAACAAGAAAAAATAAATATTACATATTTGGTATTTGTTATATACGAGAAATAATTTTATGAAAAAATAAACTTAACTTGAGAAAGCGATACAAGCTAGTGCACATGTGATCTCGCAAGGAAGAGAAAAATATTACGTTTTTCCACCTTCAACATGACAGTGAAAAATTGTTTAAAAAAACTTACGAAAAATGAGGAATTTTCTTCTCTCAGCAAAATTCCCCCGTATTATTTCTATATTATTTTGTTTATCGCTCCTCAACCATCCAATAAAATAATCATTTGTAATTTTATATATGAATATGTATATACATTCGTGTTTATCTTTGTATATACATATTCATGTATTGATATATTGTACTCTGCGTAATTTAATATCCGTAACATGTATCGTACATATTTTACGCACATCGCTATGGTACCGAATTTATAGTGTCCTTGATATTGAAAAAAAAAACCGAAAGCATGTATCATCTTTTCTTCTATAAGTTGAATAAATGTTTCACAGCACTTTTATCGTTTTGGCTTCGATCAGATTGCAATGTTTTTCCAGCTTTTCCTAAAAAAGGATTTTTTCGATTTCATTTTACAATGAAACGGACAATTCGATTGGATTCAAATTTCAGAATTCCTCGATAAGACAAAAGTATAAAACATTCAGCCTTTCAAAAAAGAAACATTGATTTTTAATCATGATAGTTTGACAGACCTGTTGAAGTATTGTTAAAAAAAAATCTGCTACCAGTAAACAGACCATTTTTTATTTCATCTCAGTTTCAGTAAATTTCCTAATTGTTTTCGAATTTTATTTTGGCTTAATTCCTTATTGTTTTGGAAACATTGTTCAAAAGATTCAACATCACATTCACGAAATTCTTCAGGTATTCTGTATAATCAAAAAATTCTTTTCATTGATCCCACAACGACAATTATGTATATTCAAGTTATTTACATTTTATACATGATAATTATTTTTTTTTTTTCCTGAAGAGATGTATTTACTTTAAATTTCCGATATTTATTTTTTAACTGGACGTTAAATGCCAAAGTCCATCTTTGCTCGTCACTTTTTCCTCCTTCGACAACTTTTTCAAATGATGTTGAACGTTCACAGCAGCTGCAGGCCATAAGGTTTTTGAAATGTCCTGAAAGAACGAATCGTCAGTAAAAATTAAGTTTTCAATTTCTTGAGAATCAATTTTGATCTTGCAACAATATTATGATAGGCCACATAAATTCATTTTTATCAAAGTTGTTCTACCAATTTTATTACTGAAACCAGATAAAACTTTATACAACTTCATAATTACCTGATACATAAATGAAACGATGTCCATTTCGGACAAGCCTTTTTGGTTCGCGTGCACAGTCAAAACTTGTAAAATTTGAGCTTCTCTTTTCAACCTATGTTCAATATAAAATTGGATTTTGGGTGCAGGGTCTTCGATTACTGGACCATGACCCGGATAAATAGTTTTAGGTTCCATGTGCAGAATTTTTTTCAACGAGCCCAAATAATCTGAGAGATCTTCAAAAACTGCAGTTCCCTCTCCAAGAATGCAATCGGCGCTGAATAAAATATTTTCATTTTTGAGAAGAAGGCAAGCGTGGTCGGTCGTGTGTCCCGGCGTATATTTTACTTTGAGCTGCGCTCCTTCGATTTCGAAAGACTGCTCGTCTTTGAGAGACTGCAGATTTTCTATGTTGTAGTTATCCTCCCCTTCCGTCCTTGGTAACTTCCATACAAAAACTTGGGAGCCGTGCTTAGAACCGATGAGATCTCTCACCGGATTAACTCCGCCAATGTGATCGTGATGCCAATGAGTTATTATCAAATGTTCTATCGTCGCATTCTCATCTCGCAATACTTCACCAAGAATCTTAGTGTAATCCGGAGCTGTGTGTTCGTCTCCTGCGTCAATGAGAGCTCGTCTATGAAAATCTGAACTGTTAATCCCTTGACTTATTGATCGGAACATGAGAATGTAATTTGGTTATGGAACTCAGTTATTTCAAATTCACTCATTTTTTTCATAAGCGTTACAACTTTAAAATAAATGACTTTTTGAATTCTACAATTTAATTGTCTTCGTCGTTCAAATTTCAATAATCACATTTGTTCGAAAGTTATTAAGTAACGTAGATCACCGGTGATCGTTAAAAAGAATTATTTTTTTTCAATCTTCGAATCGAATTTATTAGATTTGTCGTACTTTTTGCCAGTACCCACGAGATACGTATTGGTTCCCTGAAGAGTCATAGGACCGGGATTACATCCCAAAATCCGTATGACATTTTTCGATAATTTCGAAACGAGTGGAATCGCCGTCAGAGACATTTCGCTAATAAATTAACTCAAGGGTATTCCATCAACGTTGCCTGTTCGCTCAGAAAATGTGGAGTCACCGGTGACAGATTATATAAAAGATTGTTTTGATTGTGAGGTGACACGTGATTCCTTTTGTGACGTTACTTTAGAGCGGGAAAGTCCGACCATTCAAAAGCGCAGACTCACAATCATGGTGTTCGTTTCACTGATGGTTTTTTTTATTATTCAAAGTTCACCTTCGCCCATTTTATTATGAGGCAGCCTCGTAATTGGTCTTATATAATTTAATTACCCCCACCACGGCGAATCATTTTGTTTCGAGATAATATACTCTGGGCGAGCCGCGGGCTAGCAGACGACAGAGCTGCCAAATGTACTTGTCCCGAGACTCTACCGAGTCTCTTGATCATTATATTTGAATCTCCCCGCCCTTCAGCGTTTTCATGTGCTATTTAAGAATGTGTTCATACGATGCTGATCAAATATCAAAGACATTTGATTTGTAATCTCCAAGCCACGGTCGTATGGAAACGACCGGCGCATTGCACAGGCAGCAAGTGAACCTTTTATTGTACAGGCTTTTTATTCTCAGCGCTGCCACCTAGTGGCGCTGTTGTCGAGGGATGTTACGAGATTAATCGTAACCGTAATGCTCTCTCTTCTTCACGCTTTCTCGATATTTATATCGTTTTATATATGGCAATTGATATTAAAATGAATAAAATTGGACTGATTTTATAAGTGTTTTTATCAGTACCATGAAATCTTACATATCACTGAACTCTTTTAATTTCACTGAAATCAACGTTAGAGAATCAATAAAATCGGTTTTAAATCCAATAAAAATCGATTTAATCAATTGAAATAATAAAAATGCGTTTATAAATTCAATGAGCTAAATAAATTAAAACAATAAAGCACAAATTTGGAAAATTTATTCATATCTTATTTTGAATTGGTTATACTGTGTTACCCCGAGCAGAAAAAATACCGCCATTGGTTTTCATTCGAAAAACGAAGGCGTTTTTTCCCCTAATTTGATAATAAAAAAGTACTTTTGTCAAAATCTGATGATTTTAGAGCCTCGTTTCCTGGCCTATACTAACGTCTCTGGTTTTTGGGAGCAGATCATGGCCCACATATAAATTAAGTATATATATTGAGTTGAAATAATGCCCATGAGAAAATATAAGAATTGGGCGGACTATCCATGGACGCGAACAAAGGTCACCTGCTGAATAAAATTAGAGGCTCGATGCTGTCTACCGCTCGAAAAAACAAAAGACTGCAGAGTTTGAGAGTAAAATTAAAAGCTCAGCAAACGGAATGCCTCGGGTTACGAGGCCCGTGTTTCTTGCAGGTCCGAGTGACACCATGGCAGGGTGTCAGCTCGTCATCGGGCAAGTGGACCCCACATTGTTTCCGTACATGTATAGAAGATATACGCGAACAATGCGGGGTCCACTTGCCCGGTGACGAGTCGAGACCCTACCAGTACCATTGTTGACTTTTCTGGATCGCTCGATTCGCTCAATTCGGATTCCGAGGATAATGGATTATTCGAGTTTCGGGAAAGGGAGTCATTGTTGGCTTCTAATTTGCCTGGTCTATAGACGGACTGGTAGTTATAATTGTAGAGACGATTAATCTTTTGTCTGGATCGTTCATAAAGCCGATCCATTCAAGAGATTCATGATCAGAGACGAGTTTAAATTCTCGACCATATAAATACGGTTGAAAGTGCTCCAAGGCTTTCATAATTGCTAGACACTTTTCTCAGAGGTACCATGTTTACCTCGGCCAGTAGGGAAATACGGGAAGAATAGGCTACTGGTAGGTCAAGGCCATCATGCTCTTGTTCTAGCACAGCCCCAACCGCACGATCCGACGGCAGGGTCTCGTCACCGAACAAGTGGGCCTCGTATTTTTCGTGTATATCTATATATTTACGGAAACAATACGGGGTCCACTTGCCCGGTGACGAGCTGACGCCCTACCAATTTTTAACAAACCTCCGGTAATACCCAGCGAGTCCTAGGAACTGCCGGATATTTTTAACCGATTTCGGAGCCGGGAAACCTATACAGTTTCAAGCTTTTGAGGATCAGGTTTTGTAGACGATTTCTCCGAATTATATGACCGAGATATAGCATGTTTATTTTTTCAGGAACTCACATTTGTCCCGGCTCGAGCACTAGATTCGCGTCTCGTAAACGATTCATCAATCTTCTTACCTTCGTTTCGTGTTCTTCCAACGATCCATACCAACGATGATGGAAAGACCATTCCCCTCTTTCTTTATGCATCAGGAATGGCTTTTACCTAACAACCCGTTGCTTTGTTGCATGTCGCGTCGAGGAACTCGCGACAGCGACGATTTGTGGCGTCTCCCCTTCCGATAATGTATCGGAGTTCTTTGGTTCAAGGGACAACAACCGCATCCCGACCGTCGCAAACAACAATAACGTCGCGTTCACAACCGCCAGGATCTTTCTCTCGAACGAGGGTCATCATGCCATTTCAATTAATCCGGGGGTCCAAAATTTTCAGGCCTTCCGGGCTCATTGTAACACGGTGGGCATTCTCTACCCGACCCCTTTCTATTTTCAAGACGTGAGGTAGGGGAGGGCGATCCCCATTCATTCCGCTTTGAATCGGGTCTCCCGACTAATGTAAGAACGTTATTCCCGAAATTTCACGGCTTTTCCCCGCCTTTTGACTCCAATGTTCCGGTCAACGCATGTCCAGATAAATCTTCTGCAATTTCAAGCACTTCCGACAATGTTTTCGGCTTTGCGACGTAAACTTCACGTATTCACGAAGGCAACGCCCGCGACGGAACGCTTCCAGAGCCAGCCCAGAGATTTGTTACGTCCCGAAGGAACGCACTAAAAAATTGGTGGAAATACTAATAATAATAATAACAAAATAAAGGTTGAATTGAGATATAATAAGTAAAATAATAAGGTATGTCGCTGCCACCAGATTTTCCAGAGGGTACAATCAAGAATTTGAATAGCAATTCAAATAGTAATAAGCACCAATTGTAAATAGGAAAGTGACGTGAAGAGCTGGTAGTATAAAACCTTTACATTGTGTTCAGGGGGTGCCTGTGCGGTCCCGTACGGGTCCCGGTATTCCCTGAAAAAGATAGAGTTGATAATAATGACAATTACTGTTAGAAGTGAATTTAACGGCTAACAATTTTAGATTTATTGTGTTTATAGAAAAGTATGGACTTACAATAGATGAGTAACCTCAACTGGTGTTTACTCACACATACAACGCGGGGACAGTACCCCCGCGTACTCATTTAGTCCAGGCAATAAAGCATTTTTGCATGACACCGCTTTAGGAAGGACCTGGATATTCTTACGGAGCTAATGCTCGTGATTAAGCCTATGAGTTTCCGGCCACAGATTTTGGTTCGAAAAAATATGCGGAGCGTTCAAAAGTTGGTGAAATGATGTTTTTAAGAGATAACGACGCAACTATCAATCCGAAAGAAAAAAAGTTCAAAGAGGATTTTTAGGTAGTAAAAAGACGGATAATTTGGCTGGTCGTACATCGAAATTGATTAATTTGTTTTCTTGCAAAGTAATAAAAATCTGCTAAAATGGTAATTTCAACGATAACGAATAATTAATGCAACCGCTGGCTGACAAATGATCGAAAAGCAACGAAACGTGAAAAATATTAAACCCGAAGAGTTTATATATATAAACTTTGAGGCAAATTAAATTTTTACAGTTGAGTAGGTGAAAAATGGCTGCAAAAAGGGGTTAAGTTTTTTCCTCATAAACAAACTCCGCCAATTTGCAAGTTACAGAATCGGGATCAGCATTATTGGAAAGCTCTTATTTTTACACAAATTTAGGGGAAAAAAACTTCGTTCTCAGCTAATTAGAGGGGGGAGATAATTTTTTTTTCCACAATTATTGCAGCTACTCTTTTGAGCATGGAGTACACCACACGTAATTTTGCAGGTGTGGCGATAAAGAAAGAAAATATAATAAAAATGAATATGCAACGCAACGTGACAACTAAAATTCTTATCTAAATTCTACATTGATACCGAGATTCGAACGTGTCAACTATTCGGTTGCGAGCGCAGTTAAACCATTAAAATGGATCATCGATTTTGATACTGATCCAAAATTGAAATCAATTTTATTATGGTCGCTCGATTCTTGCACGCGGTTGATATACGTTCGACTATACTTTCGAGCGTAAATGTTTTAATTTATTCATTTTAGCATGCAACTACGAAAAACTAACTTTTACGAAAAATAATGTGATCTTCATACGAAAAAATTATAATCGAAAGCATCATGCGCTGTGTATAAGACATGCGGCCAAACATTGAAGCTACAAAAATTGGACGCTAAGCGACCCTTCCCCCACTACCGTCGTTTCCAGGCCTGTGTGTACGACCGTAGACGACAGAAAACGATTCTCCGTTGTGGTTCAGACTGTACAGTATCAAATGCGCGTGCGCAGAGACATGCGCAGATAGTAGAAAGAAGGATAGAGATCCATTTGGATACTATCTCTCTCTGGCCACTCGGTGGCCACATATAAAGTGAACATCGAGCTCACTGGCCCACTCGTACTGTTTACAGTGCTCCTGCTAACTTCAGTTTACGCGACGCGAGAATACAGAATTCACGAAAAGACTGTGTGGATTGTATTTCATAAAAATTTTTACAATTAAAAGATCAAAATTCAAAATAATTGGATAGCTGGAGAGAATCGATCTGAAAAATCGACAATTGGTCGGGTAATAATCGATTTTTGGAAAAATCGATTCTCAGATTGGCATCTCTAATATTCGATCACGTTAAAACTCGAACGGCTCGAACCTCGAATCTCGAAGAGTCAGGTGAAGCCCATGGGTGTTTACACGTCTTCTTAAAAATCGTGCTCGATATTTATTGCTATCTAGTAAATAGAAAAAGAAAAAGTGTTCTTGTTTATTTGTGATATTAAAAGTTTGTCGAATTAAGTGGAATTGGATTTTATTTCCTGAATAATCAAATTTCAGGACGAGGGTGCTGAAAACGCGTGAAACAAACGAAACGTGTTAGAGTGAAATAACTACGCACAAAGTTAACAAACAACCGGCGAGAGTCGTATACCGTTGTTTTTAAACAAATAAAATTTCGCGAAAAAATACCAGACTCAATTCGTCATATTTCTCGGTACATCGATTGTTTTTCATTGATAACAATCATTGTTTTATTTCGTACAAACGAACATTTTCTTGAACCTCAGTGCGCCAAACACATGGAAATTTTCTGACAATTCGTAAACATGAATGACATGGAGGGAAGGAGGTTAAGTGGTATGTATTTTTTTTTCACAACCGATTTTATTCTTTTATGTTTGATTGCGGGAAAATATGATATTTACGACTTTTGAAAATGTAACTTCTTTTAAAATTGTCTTATTCTCTGAATCAATCCTTGCATATCAATGTTAGATTATAACACAATCATCTGCTACCATGAAAAAGTTAACTCTTAGGTGCATAAAAGATCAGAAAAGATTTGATAATATAATAAAAACCATCAATTTCCAAGTTTTAACTTCCCGGTCACTAGCGATAAAAAAAAATTTTTAATCCCAAATTTTCTTTGCAAACTTTTTTTTATGTTCCTAAGTAATTAGGAATTTTGAGAAAACAAATCTGTTAAAAGATTTCAGAATTATGGATCCATTAATAATTTGGCTCGCCAAAGGTTGAAATTGAAAAAATAAAATTAGAAATATGGTTTTGAAAGTAAAATATAAGGATTCTGTGCGTTTTATGGATGCAAATATCAATATTCAATTGAATTTTCAAAAATTATGTTCAGATTTCATACAGAAAGATAAAACGTATTTCCTGTTTTGCTAAATTTCAGAATCAATGTCATCATCATCGGATGAAGGGAGTCCAAGTTTTGAGCAACCAAGTTTCAGCACGTCCCAACACCAAGGTTTTAACAATGGGGGAAAGAAGCGTCAGCATGATGACTCAGGGTTGGAGTTGGATGTATTCGAGCAGCCAGCGAAGAAGATGGCTTTGGAGGCTGATATTGACGCTGCAGAAAAAGCGCAGCGGATGATGGAAAAAATGGGTTACAAGAAGGGTGTTGGTTTGGGAAAACACGGACAAGGACGTTTGGAGCCGGTTGAAGCTTCGCAGCAAAAAGGCCGCAGAGGTTTCGGTCATTACAATGAGAAATTAAAAGAAGCAAATCTTCGTTGGGATCCCAGCAAGGAGGAAATAACGATACAGGAAGAAATAAATTGGTTTACGAACACAAAAGAGCCACCAAACATTAAAGATTTAAATAATTGGATGGGAATCGGACCAACAAAGAGAACGATAGATGACGAGACTTTGTACTGTGATGCAGATATTGTATCCGGAGTGGTAGGCTCGAAATCAGTATTCGACAATTTGGACAAAAACGAGATGAGACGAGCGCGAACGAGATCGAATCCTTTTGAAACGATTCGTGGTTCAATATTCCTCAACAGAGCAGCAGTTAAGATGGCGAATATGGACAAAGCCTGCAACTTCATGTTCACCAACCCAAAGACATTAAGATCGGACGAGCTATTGTATTTTGCTGACGTTTGCGCTGGCCCAGGTGGTTTCAGCGAGTATGTATTATGGCGGAAGAAGTGGCATGCCAAAGGTTTTGGATTCACACTGCGAGAGTCCAACGACTTCAAGCTGGAAGATTTCTATGCAGGTTCACCGGACACTTTTCATCCGTTCTACGGTCCCAAAGGTGACGGAGATGTTTATAATCCGGAAAATCAGGAAGCGTTCAGACAATTGATTATGCGACAAACACATGGAAAAGGAGTCCATTTCATGATGTCCGATGGTGGTTTTTCGGTCGAGGGAGAAGAGAGCGTGCAGGAAATACTCTCAAAACAGTTGTACCTTTGTCAGTGTCTCGTTGCGTTAATGATCGTTCGCGAAAAAGGACACTTCGTGACGAAATTGTTTGACGTTTTCACTCCCTTTTCTGCGGGCCTCGTTTACATAATGTCTCGATGTTTCGAAAGCATTACTATATTCAAACCAAACACATCGAGACCGGCAAATTCCGAGCGGTATCTCATTTGCAAAGGAAAACATTCGAACGTCGCGGACGTGATCGAATATTTATCACGCGTCAATCGCGTCTTGTTGAACCAAGACAAAAGCCGAGACGCAATGGAGCTCGTGCCCCACGAAATAATGGAGGATGATCAAGAATTTTTTAAATACTTGAAAAATTCGAACGAAATTCTCGGCCGACGACAAATCGTTGGACTCCTCAAAATTGCTGCTTTTTGCGAAGATACTACACTCATGGAGAATCGACAAGCTGAGATGAGAAAAATGTGCCTCGAGCATTGGGGCTTGCCTGACACGAGTCGTACGATTCCTCGGATGAGCGGACCCGAAGAACGTTTGAAAACCATCATGAAAAAGTCTACTATGAAATTCATGTCGACCAAACCTGAGATACTCATGACTTCGAACCTCAACAAATTATTGAATGCACATTACGATTGGTTCTGCATGCTCTGCGGTTCTTCCGGTCAAGTCAACGACAAATCTGCTACTTTTTATGTCGGAATGGGCAGGTCGAAATCTTATCGTTACGACAACGGCACTTGGATCAGAGTTCCAAATCTTCATTTGTCCCCCGACACCCTCGTTTATGCTGAGCTCGTACCCGAATTACGAGGCGAATACACGCAGCAGAGAAGAACTAATGCTCTTCACATTCTCGACTCTTATTTTCTGGGCGGCGAGGACGTTAGTCAAAAGTACATCGAAGAAAGGTACGATTTCACTCGTATTTCATTAGATTCATCAAAATTGTATAGATTTTACGATCTTGAAGTATGAAGCCCGATCTAAAAAATCAAAGATGAGCGGAACATTTCAGTCAATATTTTTGTCAATTTAGATCCGGTACAGAAATGATAAAATCTTAATTTTTTTTTTTTTACAAAAAGCGAAAGAGCGAAAAATTAAAAAAAATTCTGCATCATTTTTTGGAGTGTATCGAAAATAACCTTTTTAAAACTATCAAATTTGATTTTCAGGTACAGGCTGACGAAGTTGTACACCGAGGCTCTCTGGAAACCGGCGAACGGCGAATGGATTCGCGTAAGAGCGAAAGAGTTGCATCCACTGACGGAGAATCTCGAAGAAAAATTGAATCTTAAGTTGCGTACATTGAAAAAAGGTGGTCAAGCGTTGACGCACGTACCATCGCGAGATGGGTCGCATTATGACGACACAGACGACCCTTACTTTATAGTACCAAAAAGTGTAGTATTTCTCAAGAGTACTGCTCTAAATTGGTCTCGACATGTGAGCCGATCTTCTGGTTACCCATATTATTTCAATTGCACAAATGACACGAAGCTTTATGACAAGGACAAGCCGGCAAGCGCGGACGCTTCGTTCGCGGAATCGTTTGAGAATCGTATCGTTTGGTTTTGGTCGCCAGATCAGGAGCTGACGAAAGACAGTTTTTTCGAAATGATTCGTAAAAAGTGCGTGCGTCCTGTGACCGCGTAAATTTATCAAGAATTCGTTGAATTTAGGAAAGGCTTTCCTATATTTTTCGAGCTAGTTCCAAATTCACCCTCCGCAGAATCCATCGTGTATTCAAGAACATAACAAAATCTTTTCCCATTTTCATTTTTGAAATCATTAATGAAATCATTAAAATACTATGTAAATACACAAAATATAGTATTTATCGGTAGATTATCATGCGACTGGACTGTTAAACGCGTTCGGCCATATTTTTTTTTCGTGTATAGTTCGACGGCCTTTGTACATACACTAAACGTCGTAATTACGATTAAATAGTTACAAAACTATGAGCGCGTTTGACGATACTGTGAAGTTATTTTTTTTTTTTTTTTCATTTCATTTTTTTTTTTTTTAGTACTCTCAATAGAAAAATTGTGAGCAATCAATTATTAATATTTTTCTTCTCTCTGATGAATAGCTTTAATTAAATGATAAGTCGTAAATCTCGCCTATCGATACGTCGAATGATCATTATAAAACGAGGAAATTGAGAAGAATAAAATGTTAAAGTGAAACTTGGCGAATTTTGAGGTTCCAAAGTTTCATTGATTTCTTTTGGGAAGCTTCGTACAACGCTTTCCTATTTCCGCTTTCATTTTGCGTAACAGTGATATTTTTAGTCAGTACGCAATATAATATTATTAAATATAGAAATATATCGATGCAGAATCTCTTGGAAGTTATGCTGAAAGTTTATGAAGCGAATAAATTGCGAAGTTCTGAATGAAAAAAGTTCAAAAAAATTAATTAACATTGTTATACCGATATTTGATAATCCTAAACCTTTAAAATTTAATAAATTTTTTTATTTAATAATATATTTAATTAATAAAATAAATTTTTAATTTAATTAAAAAAATCCTTATTAACAAATCGACATATGGAACGAACAAAAGAAAAGTAAAGTAGTACCGAAAGAATTTAAGTTTTTTTAATAAATTGAAAATGAGAATAATTTTTCCTTTCAGAATTCCACGATTTATTCACGTCGTCAAGTTTCGTGGCTCCTTTTTTAGGGATACTGAATATATTAGTTTTAAGACCGTGATTGGGCTATGAAGACATGAAATTAAAAGAGAAAAGGTCTGGCTTGTTTGTATAATAAAGTTTATGAAGGTGAACTGTATCAAAGTAGAAATAAACGATCAATTATCAAGGACGAATGACGAGTCTGTACAGTTTTGTCGTTGTTAAAAGTATAAGGTGTTTGTTCGTCGCTACTGCTCCCATTATTGGGGTTGAATCTGATCCCAAATCGACGATTCGCTGCTTCGCAATAGGAGATGAACCCTCGGGCTTTTCATAGAGAAATGCATGCCTCGTGTGCTCAACTATCGCCACGTAAGATCCATCTGCACAAATTTTTATTCCCTTTTTTAAATAAATTTGTAATACAAAAAATGATAAATATTTATAATCGCCACTTTTCGCACACCAAAAACGAAAAAAAAAATCGCACACCAAAAAATATATTATCCGTTACAATCGAGTGATTGCAACTACTATTTTTTCAATTTTTTAAAATAGCGGATTACCCTTGGAGAGGCCATATATCGATTTTTTAATTCATTCGATCGTGTCACGATATCAAATTTTATCTATTTAATGTCAATTTGTATAAAAGAAATTCGAAAGTAATTTGAAAAATCGATAACATCTTGACAGGTAGGCGCAAATGTTTTTTTCATTTCAAAAGTACTTTAAATACGTTTTTCTCGAGTTGCTGTTCACGAAAACGATAATAATCGTATTTCGAAAAGTTATCAACCAATTTGGATGGAATTTTGGCACAGAAGATTTTTACTTCGTAATCTAGTTATTTTTTTTTCAAAAGCCATAGTTTTTTTTATATAGATGAATAAGGACATTCTCTCCGACATATATCAAAAATTAAAAACCATATAAATAAAATATTTTTAGACAACATATATTATGAAGATTATTTTTTGAAAAATTTGATTTTCACAGTCGCTCTAGATGTATGCGAGCTTTTAACTAGAAGTTTTTTGGCACGTCATAAAAAACACTTGGAACTTTTATAAATTGAATAACCAGCAATATTTCAATGGTTTAGTTTACGTTCGTCTGATTTGAGCGAGTAAAAACGTTATAGAAAAAAAGAGCACTCACTCGGTGGGGAAACGCAAAACTTTTTGTTAGTTTTGCTCGCTTCGACGTAACCGATGCCTGGAAACGTATCGACGTGTTCGACATCCCAATTTTCCGTATCATTTTCACGCGGGATCCAGATGCAACCGTGATGATCGTGCCTCAAGCAGAGTCGTTGGCCGAACGTTAATTTTTGTGTGAACAGAACGTGATTACTGGATCCTAATATTACGAGATGAGTCGTCGAGTGCTCATTCAGATTTATTCTTTGTAGAAAATTGTCTTGATCCTGGAGATCGCATTCTTCCAACTGGTCAGCATTGAATCCTACTAACGGTTGACCTTCGCCAGTCTCAGAATCGCTCGTACACAAGTGTGAAAGTCTAGACAATCCATATTTTTAATTGTTTTTAAAGCAACGCACGAATCTTAAAAAATTTGTAGTTATTACTAAAGAAAAAACCAAGCAAAAATCATTGTTTTTCACCTATTGTGAATTTCAGCAGCGAGAGTTTCGTTGGGAAGACATTCCCCTCCAGTATCGCCCCGGATTAATTCGTTCCACATTAGCCCACTCTCATGTTTAACGAGCTCGAGTTTAATCGTATCTTTTTCACGGTTCCAAGTGGTTAAATCGGGATCCAATCGATGTTGCAAATCTCCTTGAATAAGTTCAACGCCTTTGAGACAAACGGACAAACTGGTTGCTGTAGTATCGATTATGAGGATATCGTCACGATTTTTTTCGGCAATTTTGATCCAAACTGTCAAAGAATCCTCGTCCTGAGACCAGCAGTATTTAGGGATTTTAAGCTCTTTCTCAGTTTCCGGGTTTTCGCTTTTTTTCGTTTCTACAGGGTTCAATGAATCGTATTCGAAGATCGCTGCGTTCTGACTTATGGCATGTACGTAATCGCCGTTTGCCTCGATAAAAGCGTATTCTATGGGACCTTTGACCTTGAGAATATGTTTCCTACAAAGTTTTAGAGTTTTATTCTCGTTTTCTTTACTGCTGTGTTCGTAGCTCAGTATCACCAGCTGTGATTGCTTTTTTCTATCGACTTCTGCGAGGCAACACATTGCGACCATCACCAGTGATTTTTCTCGAAAGTATCGAGAGTCCAGAAGGACACCAGGAATAATATCAGCTGTCTGGAATGTTTCTTTCTCTGCCAATGAATTTTCAATTAATATTTCGAGGCTTTCACCTCCGTTACTTAGCACCACAACTTCTTGAGAAGCAAACACGATCGATGGGTTGTAAGTGGAAGATTTTTGGTCCCGCGCGCTGAGCCTATGTCGACAAGTGACATTTCCATCATTCGACAATCGCCAAACATCTCGATTATCGTCGACGTACCAACACGATGAGTCAAACGGATTTCTAAACAAATGATTGTGAAACGCAAATATACGTGCTTCCAACCAAGAGTCCTGGGTATTGCCTGGCTCTTGTCGATATACGTCTGGAAATTGAAAATATGTTTTTCGAAATTTTGCATTTTTTCGAAATGAGCATTCAACCAATAATTCAATATTAACCAGTCTCGAATAATATTTTCGTTTCTCGTTTTCTTGAACTACAAAAGGAAGCTCATTTACTAGTATAAAGAACATATTGTTTTCTGCTGTTTCGGAAATACCATTGAGTAATTTGATTGAAAAAAAAAAAAAAACTAATCTATGTATTTAATCACAGAACAATCATCTCGGATACCGATATTTTTTTTCTCACGATTTTGAGGTTAAGTATAACAATGGAAGCAGAAAAATGTATCTTTTATTACCTTTAGCCAACGCTTTTTCCAAATCGATGGTTACGAGATCCGACGAATATTGATACTTCTCAAAGTTTTGATCCACCGAACTTATGTCAGGTCGAAGTTCAATTATTTTGGTCATTATTGTTGTTATGTCTCTAACGCTCTTCTGTTCTCCCCGGCAAATTTCTTACAACACAACATATACATAACACGTACACACGAGATTTAAATTGACATGAGACCCCGAAAATACCGAGACTGTATTTATAAAACGTTGCATACTGACGATGCTAACTTTTTTTGACAATTGATCGGTGGTCGCTCAGTGATGTATGGTATCGCATTTAGATTTTTCAAAACATATGTACCACACTATATACCGTCAAAAAGTTTTCGGACGAAAGTCCAAAAAAGTTTCCGCCTTCTTCTTCACGCTCTTTCACCGATTTCATAGATAAATGAATTTAGTAAACGGCATTTAAAAGGACAGTAATCCCGTTCCATTCTGCTTTTTTTGAAAAATTTCGCCAATTTTTTTTTTCGGCTGTTTTTCGTCATTTTTTACGACGTGGAAGGGTAAAAAACTTTGCGAGCACTTTTTGCAATTGATTTTTTGAAAAAAATGATAAACCACTCTACGAATTAGATGCGATACCGTTAATCACCGGATGATCACTAAGAAATTTATAAAAATAAAATCAACTTAATTCATATGAAGGGAGGGGGGGAGGGGCTAACTCACAATCAGTGGAGGTCTGCGTTGCTTGATGAGAAGCATTTAAAGTGTCTCTCTCTCTCTCTCTCTCTCTTGGCTGGGACTTTTTTGGCGGAGTTTGGTCAGGCCACGGTCGTACATACAGGTCTGAAAACGACGGTGGTGGGGGATGGGTCGCTTAACGTCCAGTGTTTGTAGCTTCCATGTTTGGCCGCATGGTGCGCATTGGAAAAGGGATGTTGTGTGCGAAAGAGACAGCCATGTCTCTTGGGCACAGTACATGCACTCTCCATTATAATTTTTTCGTATGAAAATCATTATTGTTTTTCGTTGAAATCGTTAATTCAGGGAAATAAAAATAAAAAAGCACAAGTGGAGTTTTATGATAGACATAGGACCGGGATCAAGCAGGAGAACGTGTTCGGGAAAAACCAAAAACAAACTCTTGTAGATGTTTTGAAACTACTTTTAATTTTTAGCCAGTCGCTTGACAGTTTTTTTTTTGCCTGCCACTTTTTAAAAAGTTCTGGGTTTTTTGGCACTTAAAAAACAGAGCTCTTTTCTTGATTCGATTTATACCCTGTTTTGTAGTGAGGTACCGCACAGGATTTCGTTATTTTAATGCAATCAATTTATTAAAGATTTTTAAATTGTTACACGAATAATTTTTAGAGGTGTAAATTTGGCTCCCCGCCATGAATTTTTCGAAAGGTTTCTGATTTCAATCGTTTTTGTGTCGTTTGTAGAGTATTGTGAGAACAAAATAAACGTTTGTGAAATGAGTTTGTCACGAAAAAATAAAAAATAAAAATAAAAAAATAAAAGTTTCGGTGCGGACTTTTCTGGGAACAAATCTTCCTAGATTCAAAAAAACCGAATGAAATTCGATTGACGGTCTTTTTTTTTGTTACCGGCATTTTTATGCGTTGGGAAAACGAGAGAATAAAACGTTGTTGAATTGTTATAAAATCTTACTGAACGAATATTCATACGGTGCACAAAAATGTGATCGCTAAATATTGGCGAATGAATGTCCCTAGCTTGTTATTTGGTTTGTTTATATTCGTGGAGCCTCGACTCTGTGTTTACGTTTACGCGCTCTCGCGCTTGGCCTGCTAAGCCGTTACGTAGCGGGGATGGTGGGGAGAGTTCACGCCGGGGCGACTGGAAGGGGCAGGCGCGAGGACTGGATCATGCGCGGGGCAACGAAGGAGCGAGCGAGAGACTCGCGTTCATTCAGTCGCCCGCGGGACGCGGGGCGGGGCGGGGCGGGGCGGCAAGTAGCGCGCGCGGAGAGAGTTGCATTAGCATCGGTCGGCTAGTGCAATGCCGCGCATTATCGTTCGTTGATTGCAACGAAATTGATAAAACAGAGTGCGGAATAAATGACGAAAATCTTTATATAAAATACTTTAAACGGTCTGAATGGTCGTTAAACCAAATAAAAATACAACGATGGATAATAAAAAAACGGAAAATCATGATAAAATTTTTTATTATTAAAACTATCCAAATCTATAATTTTTACATAATTTTTTATCGCAATTTCCGTTAATTAGAGCTTAAAAATATGCGCGATTTTTCGAAAATAAAAAATGCACGAAAATAAGAGCTTAAAAATATGCGCGATTTCTCTAAAACGAACCATGCACGAAAACGCTGTGAAAAGAATATTAGGGTCGTTAAACACAATTCGCTCGTTTGTCAATCGTAATGAATTTTCAATTTCTTTTTTCTTTTGTCAATGAGTTTTCTTCTCGCAAGCGATATTCGACAAGTCGATAGGAAAGCCTCTTGCCCACGATATTATTTTTCGTGCTAAATTATAGGGTGAATTATTTTGAATATTTGAGCGAATCACGATTAATGACATCGTGAGTAAGGGCTTTGAGTGACAGACAGTCTAGTGACGGCTGTGTTACAGTTTCGAAAATCGTGTGTATGCTCGCACGCACGCGTGTTCGCAAGCGGAGCTAAGATGCAACCATACATGCGAGTCGCGCAACGCAACGCAAAGCACCAAACGCACGCAGGCCGTAAAGCCATGGGATTGTCGGCAAGAATGACGGAACGAAAGCTATAAATCTACTCTGTAGTTTGCTGTTTCCGAACGCGATACAGTTTCTGTATCGCATATCGAAGTCGCGCAGGCAAGGTCCATGCATATAACCCGGATGCTGCAAACGGTGCAACGCAACGCAATGCACGCAAGGCTTGTATAACCGCAGCTATTGTACAGCATTGCGAATAGTTTTTACTATCGCTATTGCTATAGTACAATAGAACGCAAGCGCCCGTGCACGCGTGCATCCACGTGAGCACGCACGATTTTCCACGAAACTGTGGCACAAGTTGCCATTACACTTTCTGTCACTCGTCGTCAACCTTATTCGGTTGCTAAAAGACAATTTATTGACCCAAGAGAAAAACATTTTTTGAGTTAGCGGGACAAAGAAATATTGAATAGATTTTTTTATTCCGAGCAAAAGTTTGTTGACGTGGAAATTAAAAAAAATTTTGACGTCTTAATCACGCGTTTACTATCTCGGAAGTGTAAAAAGTTAATATTGGTGTTGTGTGAATTAGTGCATTTGAATTTTGAACTAAGATGAATTATCGTTTTCAACGTTGGCAAAACGACGCTGCTGCTGCTCGTCTGAATTCAGAATCATGCAGGATTTGGGAAAAATCGAGTGGAAATTAATCAACTGCAATGAGTGTCCTGCAACGGAAGTGGATATTAACTGTGCGGACTATTTCGGAATTGCGGACTTTTCGGTTTTGCCAAAGGTAGGTTCGTTATTGAGGAGGGGAACAAGACATCGACGAGTGAGTACATAATTCCATCATTTTTATTGGTTTCATTTCTGTGCATAGCAATTTTCAGTATCAAACTGTTGGGCTTTCTTTGATTTGAACTATTATTTTTGAAAGAATTCGATTTCCATTTCAATCGTTAATCTTTAAAGGATAAAATGTTTTTTCTCTTACTGACCGTGGATTGATTGATGATGAAATGAGGAATGAATACTGTATTTTTTTTGGTCTGTAGAATTTTTTCATTTTAACATTCCAGAATATTCTTATATAATCTTTTCATAAAATAAAATTTAGGAATAGACCAGCAGTGGTAACATCTGAATCAGTTCAACAGACCATCCATATACTTTCGCATTTATGAATCAGTTTTATCGTTTTTAGCATTTCAAAAATCAGTTGCGACCCGTATGGTACACACCAGTTTCCTTGACTGGTTCGGAAAAACTTGTGCAAATTTTGTTTTTTCTTTTTCATAAAAATATGCGTCTTACAAACATTTTTATTGTAATATTCATGTTCTACAAACGATTTCGCATTGATTTACGTACAATTAGACTCATTTGGTTTAAAAAAGTAGAATGGGCGGGCTAACTTCACGCTACTTTTTATTTTTGATTTTTTCGCGATAAACTCATCTCACAAGCGTTTATTTTGTTCTCACAATACTCTACAAACGATTGAAATCAGAAAACTTTTGAAAAGTTCATGTCGGACGGCCAAGTTCACGTCCATATAATTTTTGACGAAATAAATATCGAGAACACGTGAAGAGAGAACATTACGGTTTAAATTAGGCCTGTATATAGCTTGTAACATCCCCCTATCACAGCGCCATGCCGTGGCAGCGGTGAGAAAAAAAAGCTTGGACATTAAGAGGCCCACATGCTGCCTATGCAATGCTACTGTCGTTTCCAGACCTGTATGTACGACCGTGGGTCAGGCAGAGACTTACCTAATACACTTTTAATGACAGAGTTGTTGCAGCGCTATACTCACTTCAGTTTTCGTAGCAGCTCAGGCGATATGCTACGTAGGCTCAGTCTTCGCAGTCGTTTATATAACAGTCTTCACAACCGACTCAGCATAACAGTTTACGGTTTGAGTCAGAGATGGAGCTGTCATACGGGTAGCGTAACTCGAGGCGTTGAGTAAAAAATGGACGTATAAAAAGGAAGAAAAAGGGACAACCAAATGAAGTGAAATAACAAGTTGATCAATTAGATCTGAACATAAAGTAAACAAAATTCACAAAAAAAGTTGATGAGCTATGAATAAATTCTTATTACTTGTTGACACCCGGTTAGTGTTGACACTCTTAAATCCGTTCTTTAATCGAATATTCGACACTCAAAAAAGCGACACTCAAACGACACGAAAAATTTCGTTTTCTCCATTGGTTAGGGCGGAGTTTTCGAATCGGTCGATCGCTGCCCCCCCGAGATCAGGTTAAAACCAAACGTTGCGTGTTTCAATTGAACGTTTCTGCGTGCGTATATAGACGTTATGACACGCGAAGAGAGATGTTAATGTTTTGAGCGATCACTGCGATATTCGCGACACCGCCATTATTTTCCTGATACAACGATATAGTTGATTAATTTATTCGCATCGGGAATCTCGGTTTACTATAACGTGTATTAATCGTAGACACGATTACGGACATTCGCGTAGTTCGCTTAACAAGGGTCATGGCTTTTGGAGTTTCCGATAGGGCGATTAATTCGTAAATTTGGCAAATTATGGATCGCCAAAAACCTGTTCTAATATCGGGATCATCATCGGTAAAAATAACTGAATCAAACGAGTTGAAGAATTCTCGCGGATTTACAAAATCCGGAAAAATAATTAAACTTTTACTTCACGGATTTGTCTACACATTTTTGCCGGTATCAGCGATGAAAATCGGTTTCATTGTGCAATCGTTTTTCGTGAAAATTTCAATTTTTTTTTCCCAATTCAATTTTATTCTTTTTTCAATGCAATATTCAATGGAAAATCAATATTTTGTGGAATTACTTTCTCAATTCTTCGATTTGGTGATCTTTTTCTTGACAAATTGAAACAGTGTCTTCCGCATCGCTACGACAATGGCAGGAGTCCAGATTTTTCTTTGTATATCAAGAATAGCGGCCATTGACATGGAAAAGCAAAAGGATAACTGTTTTTTTTTGGATAGTTACAATTTGGAGATCGATTGCCTTCTTTTATTCGTTCTCCTCCAAAATATAACCCCTGAAAAACATATTTATGGATTCCACGATTGCGTTGCACGTTGTTTATCGTTTAAAAACGTTGATTGAGAGAACGCCTGGCATAATTTTCGAATTGTCAATGTCCATGATCGTTGCGGTTGGGCGGTAAAATCGAAATATCTGAGTATTTCGAACGATTGCCAAGTTTACGACTCTTGATCTATTGTTTGTCAAAATTGAACGGAATCGTCAATTTCTTTCGAAAATAAAGCTGGTTTTAATTTTGACGCTGACACGGGGGGTTCAGAAACTGCTTCCGAGTTTATCGTCGTTTTCTGATATCTAAGAAACATGACAGAACAAATGAAATTAGAAAAACAAAAAAATCCTGATGATTCGGTAGTTTTGGGTGCAAAATCGTAATATGAGGAATGCGCAAAATCCTCTATCCTGCTGGGAAAAAGTGTGTTCTCTTGTTGGGTAATGGTACAGGAAAACTTTGGCTCGTTTATGGCACATGTCACGTTCGATGTTTTCGTACTCTTATCTCTGTCGTGATGGACTTTTGCGCGTTAGGTTAGAAAAAAAAACGGTTTCTCATATTACTCGTCCGGATGTTCTCGACGTCAAACGAGTTGAAAATGGCGGTACCGGGAGGCGGGGGCGTTGGTGATATATATTTTCCATCTTTTTTTTTTCTTTTTTTTTTCGCACAAACACTACTGATATTTGAGCTTTTGCGTTTTGTCACACACATACACATATGCACATAGAAATATACGCGTGCGAGAGATCGCGCGACATGTGGTCGAGTACTTTACTGGGGACATGCCGCGCTTCGTTTATTGCCTGGCAGAAGCTTTTGGCCCAGGGATCGTCACGTAATAAAAACGTGGTGTGCCAAGAGGGGAAAAAAAAAAAAAAAAAAAAAATTGTGGCAAACATTCGCACGGCTAGATGGTGGACCAACCGGGAGGGGGTGAGGAGAATTATATTCTTTGGATCGAGAATTTCTGGCTGAAAAGCTAAGCTGCTGCTGCTGCTTTGGAAATCTGCAATTCTTCGCAGTTGCCGAAACCGGCTTGGCCCGCATTTTCATTCTTCGTTCAAGGTCGTTCACGCCATATTGTTCAACATTTTTTCGTTTTATCGTAAATCATATAGTTTTACGGTCTCGTGCCTAAACGATGAAACTCTAACCAGTCGACGCGTTACGACCAATATTTTCATTGCTCTTCTGCGTCTGTTTAAGAATTAATGTTTTGCTTTTTATTTTTATATTCAATTAATATTTTCTATTTTTTTTTTGTGGTATTTTTTTTTATAATCAAGACGCAAAACATTGTTTTAGTGGTAAAAAATTCTCAATGAAAACTTTAATCTCCCGCTGGTTCATTCCATTTTATGTTTTATTCCGCGCTCACAGCGATTCACGATGCAGTTTTCATAGCGTGTTATGAAAAACAGTTTGTTCAAAAATTTCTTTTACTTTTTTGGATCAAACTGAAAGAATTGTTCACGAATTTGCGAATATTTTTTGAATCATTTGAGGCAACTTCCGAACAATTTTTTACCTCGATTCGGGATTAAAGCTTTTTCGAAATAAAAAACTATAACTTTTATCTGCTCATTCAATTTCGAATTCGTAAGTACTTTATTTTTCTACAAAAACTCAAAATTTCGCAAGCTCACTTCCACCCTAAACGTGTAATAAAAGAGTTAAGAAAATTCTGGAGTTTCGCGGTTTCGTGTTTTTCTCAACAGTTGTAAAGCGTGAATATAATAAAATGATGAAATTCAACGGTACACATTTGAAGAGCTCGTCATATGTTTTTTTTGTTATTTTTTTTTCTTTTTTTTTCTTTTTTCTCGAATATATCAGTTTGAGAAAAAAATGAGTGTCAATATCGTTCACATTAAAATTCGACACGAACAAATGTATTCGTATACAAGTACGTCATAAATAATCTTGATAATATACTTTTTATCTCGATTTTATCGTATCCAAGCGCATTTACACGTGCCTAGTTATACGAATGATTCAATAATTTATATATCTATATGAATTGTGAAACCGTAACGTCAACATATGTGTTTCGTGTGTAGTGAATAAAAAATATAATTGGTGACAATAGGACCGTAAGTGACTGTAATCGTTTATTCCCATACATTTTGGTGAGCATCGAGGAATAGTATTGTCGTAGAAGTCATAAATTAAGTTCGATTCTGAAAATTTTTATCGAGAACCAACGTCCCGTCGTTACATCCAATTTATAAAAAAAAAAATGTTGTAATTCTTTGCTTCGTTTTCACGTGTTTCTCGTTGTTCATCGTGGCGTTTACATGGGCGCATCGTCGTCGTTTTTTTTATTTTTTTTCTCTTTTTCTCTCGGTTTCTCACTCTCTGCTGTCACTGTTGCGGGCCAGGTAATCGGGGAGCACAGGTGGGATAAATAATAGACACGTTGACAAACGAATGAAGCAAGCCGAGCCCGAATGATCGATCGACGAATATATGAGTGCGCGTGTCGGCCGAGAACCAGAGAAAAAAAAAAAAAAAAAAAATGAAATAAAAAAGGAAGAGAGATGGTGAAAGAGAAATACAGTCGCGCGGGTACGATCTTCAACATCAACAAAACGGTGTATTGAAACGTGCATCACAAGATCAATAAGATCGACGTGCTCTCCGATGAACAATAACATCTATCAAAGAAAGTCATAAAAAGATCATGCAAATGCAGAATCTTTTTTTTTAACCTTTGAACTTTAGAAGAAAAAAAACGAAATTAGTAATGAAAGAAAAAATGTTTTTCTCAAGAAAACATTCATTTTCGTTTAACATGGCCTGGGCTATTCCAAACGATCAAGTTTTTCGTTACATCGAGATAATTCGTGATAGATTTCTGCTCAAAAGCTAAGTGAGCAATTTCTCGACGTATATTTATTAATAGACGTTATTGGTAAAAAAAAAAAAGCAAAAAAAAAGGGATATGATGACAAGAGTCCTGCGCGAGACGGCTTATTCATAGAGATCCGTAAAAATTGTTCTCGCACGCTCTGTCACGCATCGTGAATCAAGCCGTAGCGAAAGTCTCTATTCCGTTGCGATTAACTCGCTTTAGAGATCATTTATATACCCGCTAACTCACTGGCTCGGGCGCAGTTTTTAGCTGCGGGTTGTACTTGTGCTTGAATCAAATTAGATTATTTCAAAAAAAGAAAAAAAAAAAAGAAATACGAAATAATAGTGAAAATAAGTCTTATAATTTTTAAATAAATGAATCGTCTCTCCGCAATAGTGCGCGTGCTTTTGAAAGTAAAAAAAATTGGTATCAGGTAAAAAAAAGAAGGAGAGGGGGTGGGAGGAGATAAAACATAATAATTTAATGGAAGTGAACGTGTGGGATAAGTAAGAAAGCTTAAATTGGGGAAATTGATGCATCGTGCCATGTGGCAGGCAGAAAACGATGTGAGTAATGGGACGTAGGCCCACACACTCTCACATTCTCTCTCTCTCTCTCTCTTCTTTTTCTTTTGTCGGTACATTGAAATGAATACACGTGAAGCCGAAAGTCCCGCGGTCGTTTACTAAACGCGATTGAAATGAAAAGAAAGGAGGAGAGAGAGGAAGAAAGAACGAGAGGTAAAAAAAAAGAAAAACGAGAAGAATATTTTCTCGCGTCGCTCGTGTTGGAACGAGTACATAATAACGAGGGGAAAGGATCATCATCGAAATCATTATGGATTGCTCTTACTCCTTCTTTTTCATCAATATCCATCCTCGTCTTTAAGATCGGCGGTGACTAAAGCGACGTCTATAAAGATCCCGAGCAACCAGAGGCCAAAATCGTTGCTTTTGCCACGGTTCTTACAAATTCGTATACACACGTCACACATACACACACACACAAACGTATTTGTGCTGGGCATATATAAAGTTTCGTAGCGGGGGTAATGACAAAATTATACTGGAAATGGTATCGCGGTGTGGTGGCCTCTTCACTCGCACGAAAGAAGATATGAGAAATCTCTTCTTCTTCTTCTTCTTTCTCTCTTCCGAATTCTTCTTCTTCTTCGTCGTCGTCGTCGTCATCTCGTTTGCTTCGGACTCTATATTTTTCCATCAATATCTCTGTCTTCTCGTCTTCCTGTTCTTTTTCTTTTTTTCTTCTAAAGATGATTATTGCTCTAGAAATATTCGTGCGAAGTCTAGTGTCGAAAACGATCTCTTATCTTTCTCACTTTCTTCATTTCTCTCTCTCTCTCTCTCTCTCTCTCTCTCCAGTTCTGTTTTCTATTTTTTTTTCCCCTATACACGCCTTCGGAAGTATTAACCTTGATGAGGATAGCGTGTACACGCTAGCAAACACCAGCGAGCAAAGCAGCCAGAGGCTTCGAGTTTACACCCTGAAATATAATATTCCCTCGAATATATTGCCTCTTCGTGAATAATCAACCTTCTCTTTTTTATCTTCTTTGCACACTCAGAGCTCTTTTTGCGTTCAGGCTTTTCTCGTTTCCCGAAAAAATTCCTATTTTTATGTCAATTAAAATACGAAAAATAAATCAAGGAACTTAATTGATACGAGTTTTTTGGTCTCATCGCAACAATTTCGATTTTTTTTTAAATACCTCGCAGGTCCTTAATTATAATCTCAATATTCGAATCAATGTTTTTTGGAATAAAATCAATGAGTTTCAATCATTTGATCCAACAACGACGGATTCGTTTACATCTGAAAAAATCTTGTGCTCACGCGATCAAAGTTATCCGATAAAATCTGAAATAAAGATTTTTTTCTTGAATATTTTTGTTAACAGAATCAGTGATATTGCACAGTAACATCTTGAAAGAAACATTTCGATCTCTAGATTCAGAATTCTCGGACGAATTCTAAAATTTCATGATTATTTGACGCCCTGTCAGTTTTTTAACAAATTTATCTGTTGTAGATAGAACAAATTTATTTTCATAAATTAACATGTCCTGGGACAGTTGAAAAAAAAGAGCAGCCAGCAAGGAAAGAAACAAACAAAAAAAAAAATCGAAATAGTAGGTCGAACCGATACTCGGGATATTTGGCCGAGTCCGTTTATCCGTAGGCTTAGGGAATCCTTATAATGTATATAGTAGGCGTTGGCCTTTAACGGCCATCTTTGAAAAGGTCTGGGATCGCTCCACCTTTTGGTGTACGCGGTTGGACTTTGATTTTTTAATTTATTTTAATCTCTATTTTTATTTGTTTTATTTTTTTAAACTGAAAAATTTGTCAATAATTTGTACTTTGTGGTTTTTCGTTCTTCCGGTCCGGGAGACTTTTTTGGTAATCGAAATTGGCCAAATAAGAGCTTTTACTACCACGTAGAAATTCTCGTTCTCAGATTTAATACGCTCACAAAATGTATGTAATTGCTTTTCGTATAATTTTTTTTTTTTATACATAGATATATACGATCCTCCGGACGCGGAGAACGTCTCAAGCAAAGGATCGTAAAAAAAAACGGTAACGAAAATCGCGCCAGAGAGGAAATTAGCAAAACTGCTGCAAATGGTAGCTTTGAGAATCGACGAACCGCGAAACTTTCCGACGCTCATTCCCTGCTCTCATTTCATCTCTTCTTCTTACACGTTTTTCCTTTTATCTTTTCAAATACTACTGAAAATATTTATTTTCTCATCGATAACGCTCGAACCAATTCAAGCGTATTTCTCGTTTCGAAATTCATCGAAATATAAGTTTAATCGATTTATGGGAAAATTCTTCGATTTTTCTTTCTATTCGACATAAATTGTATTGTAAAACGGATAATTGTTTTTTAAAATGTATATTAAGAGTTCAATCTCTGGGAATTTTGTTTCATTGGTATAAAATGACAGTGATATTATTGTAAAACGTAAAAACGAAATAGAAATTCGATGAACCAGAAATGGAATCGATGTCATTTTAAATCGTAAATTAATTATATTCGTTGAATTTACAATTCAAAGTTTGGTGTTTATCGGTTAAATGAGATACCGCAAGAGTCTTATACCGTAGCTTTAAATACTCGTATCGTTAAGCCCGATCGATAAAAATACCATAAAAACATCAAAAATAAAACTGCCGATTGGTAGAGACGGTTTTTTTTTCTCGAATTTCCACGCTGATAATGAATCTGATATTCTTGCATCCTCACTATCATTAACCAATGAATACATTTTCGACTCGTTTGAGTTGTCAGTTTTTCCGAACTCCAGATAAGATAGTTTCATTGCCGGAATTTCATTAAATCGCAGGCCCATGATTTAAGAGCTTGAACGAATAGAAATAAAGAAACCGAGCCAATGGAACTATCGAGTATCCACGATAGCTCAAAAAAATATTCATTCCTGAACGAGAGTCTAAAATTTTTCTCAAAGACTCGACGATTCTTTTTTTTCTTCATTTTCTTAAGAACAGGTTCGAGGTCATTATTTTTGTGTTGCTGGCAGTCGATTCGAAATACCCAAACGAAAAGCCCAAAGTAGTGCGCGTTTCGTTATGCTTTTCCTTTGGAAGAATTTTCAAACGGTACTAAATTCACCGCGACTAATGCACCAAACGTCACAATATTTGAGATCTTCTCCCATTGTTGTGGCTTTCTCGGGAGTTTTCGGCTTTTGAGAGATGAAAAAAAAAGGTATCCAGCCGGGCTTTCACCCCAAAAATTGCTCGTCGGTATAATTAGACACATCTATTATCCCTTCGATGCTTTTGTACCCGTATATTATGCACTTTTGCGGTCTTGACGCGGTAGAAATTTTTCTTCGTGAAATTATATATGTATATTTGAGTAAAGATAGACCAAAAATACGTCATATCTCATATACGTACGAGCCTTTTGTGTCGAAACCAAAGGAAATTCATTCTTTCGAGCTGTAACCAACGCTCTTAACCGCACTGAGCCACAAAAGTGCGAAAAATATTCGTACCCAGGGTATTTAACCTGCCAAACTCCGATTCGTTACGAACCAGTTGAAATCCTTTCTTTTCTTTCGACCCGAAAATCATCTTCGTGCTTTCTGTCACAATTTTTCAAATTCTCTTTCGTATTCAATACAAAATTAAGAATTCGAAAAATACTATTGAGAAAGAGCCACTTTCTCGCAAATAAACGCTCTCGCGTGAAACTTTGCGCATAAATTATGAAACGGCTACTGTCAATATCTGTCTCGTTACCATGTTACTTCGAAATGTATAATTTCGCCTAATTTTTTTTTTTTTCGTTGACTTTTTGAAGATTATGATTAAAATGAAAAGAAAAATAGGCAAATTGTGACACATGATGTAAATCAGATGTAAAATAAATCTGAATCGAAGGTTTTCTTATCAAGCTTCAATTCAAAAGAAAAAAAAAAACAAATCAGACAAAAATTTTTCGTTGTAATTTTTGTAATTCATCGATTCATAACGTAAAACATTGTTTTTGTTTCGAAAACAAATAGATCATTCAATCGAGTTTTTGTAATCGAAGCATTCATGGTACGAAACAGTATGCAGAAGAATTGAAAAAAAAAAATGCAAAATAATATGAATTCACGAATACGAAATGAAAAAAAAAAAACATTATAAACACATTAAAAGTGAATGAATAAAAGGCGATCGAGTGCTCAAGCCGCTGAGTGCTTTTAACACGCTCGTTATCTTGCCTGCACTTATTAGTGACGTAATCGCAAGCACTCGCTATTCACACAGTCCCAAAGCCGCTTAATATGTAGTGAAACTTGCGGGGAGAGAATATTCCATGTGTGCCTTCTGTAACTGATCCTAGATTAATACGTCGTGACTACTTGCTAACGATACAGACACACTCGCAGAGAGAGAGAGAGAGAAAGAGACAGCCACACACAGGCATGCTTTTATTCATAAAATATGCATTATTTTGTAAATATATAGGGCTGTGATGGTTCTCGAGGAGTTTGAGGCACGCGCATACTATCGTTTCTGCAATACATTTCATAAGCTCGTTGTGCTCGATTGTTAATTTTCCTGGTTGGATAATGCACGCATGCAAATATATACGTGCGCATGAGTGTCGTAGTTTTGAGCAATTAGAGTGTCGCTCGAGGCTGAATTTGTCGTGTTTCCGAGGAGTAACAGGAGCTAAACTTACGTGTGTGTTTGTGTCGCTTGATATGTCTCGTGACGGAAAGTGCTGCAAGAGCTAGAGAAGAGAGGAATTTGCCAGGGAGTTGAAGCAGCGTACAAGTGTCTTAGATCTCGCAGCTGAACTATGAGGAACGATTGAGGAATGAAATTCTGGAGAGAAAAGTCTTTGGTCATTTTTTTCTTCGATTGATCGGGGCTGAGATATGAACTGATCGGTGGATGGCCAATCGGGCGCGCTCTGTAAGAGAAGTGGGCGTGCTGACGCGCGCTTCCCCCACTACTCGCAGCCTTTTATCCGCGCACTTGATTGGCTCGTGTTGAATCATTGATATCTAATGATCGATTAGTCTCAGAGAAAAATGCCCGAGGACTTTTTTTCTCAGAATTTTACGTTGTTTTCGAAAGTCGAATTTCCCACATGATTTTTCCGACACCCCGTTTGAACGCGGGGAAAAAACTTTTCACAATTGTTGAATAGTTGCATGACACACGTTGGAGGAAACACGAAGCGGGTTTATTACCTTCCATTATATGTTCGAGAAATTCGCGTTCTCTCGCTCTCTCACTCTCTCTCTCTCTCTCCTTCTCTCTCGGTCGCTCAACTTGGACGAGAGTGTAGGTAGACAAATAAGTATGCTGTGGATGAAAGCGCGACGGGTGCCATGACATTTCAAGTGTGGGTGTCTTACATCTTGTCCATGATAAAGTTTAACAAATGAATAATTGTTGTACAATTGTTCGTATTACCGAAATAATAATTATTCTCAGATTCAATTTGCTGTCAGACGAATATATCAAGCGAAATTTTTACGGTCGAAAAACCGTGAAGCTCGCAACTACGTTTCGACATAACCTTTCGAATAATTCATCATTTCCGCCTCCAAACTTGTGGCAATTGAACCACGAAAACTGCATTTTCGTTCTGAATTCTCAAACCACCAGTAATTTCGTTTAAAAAATGAGTTTCGAAATGTTTCATTGCAAATTTTATCGGAGAAAATCTGTGTGGGAAAAAAATGATTCTCGATTAAACTTCAATTAATAGATTTAGGGACTGAAAAAAATTGCGATAATCACAATGATTAACCTTTAATAATTTATGTATAAAAAAATTCACAAGAAGGATTTCAGGTTCATAACGGTGTAATGAATGTGGTCCACAGTGTTCAAAAATTTCATCCGATTGCCAACCGCGTGTTCGAAACGAATGAGAAATCCAAGAGCGAGTGACACTTGTGCCCGGTAGACGATAAATTATCATTACGAGAAAGTTGTTCGCATATTATCAAGATGGATATTTACTCTCGACGCGCATTATTCACAAATAAACGTCGACTAAAAACCGGTGCAGATATATGCAAAAGTACAATAGTGTACATCGCCGCATCGCGATATAATCCTGTATGCTTGGAAAAGGGTTCTTTGAGAATTAGCCCATGGGAAAGAGCGAGAAGAGAACACTTTTATATGAAAAGAAAAGAAAAATAAGACTTAAGTTGCTTTATGGGAGCGAAGGCTTAAAGAGCAGGACACCGCGTAAGGCTCTTCTCGTACTTGTACCGTACACAAAATACAAGCACACATGCATATGTAATTTTAATATTTATCCACGTATAAAACGTGTATATGGGGCACTCCATTTCGATTGAGTGACTTTTGGACCTTTCACTTTTTCTCGAAATTTCCCTGATGAATCTTGACTCTCATTTATGTTTTTTTTTTTTGTTCAAAATAATTTTTTCTTAGAACGTTGATGACGTTTTAAAAAAATTGACTAAAACAATCGTTTTTCTCTTCAAATTCTTCGTTTTTTACTGTACGTTTTAACAAAAAAATGATTAATTACTATTGACACGATCGTTCGATATTTTTTGAAGATTGAAATTGATGATATTGAAAGATTTGGACGTACATTTTGATTCTCTCATCGTAAACGTAATATCGAGGCCAGTTCATAAAAATTTGTCACATGCACGAGTGTGGCAACGTTTGCATACACGTTTGTGTATGAATTTATATATTTATTTGAACACATGCATGTACTACGGTTTACGAGTAATGTGAAAAGGGTTGTAGATATACAGATAGAAATACTTATTTACGAATTCAGCAGGGTGTTCTGCTGTGTCCAGTCAAGAGAGAAAGAGAGATGGAGAGAGAGAGAGAGGCTACAACGGGTCTCAGTCGTCTCGCGGCCGTGAGAGCACTATATTATATCATTGGCGGCCATTTTGGACCACCCAAGTTGCTGTCAGAGCATAAAAAAATATGAAGTTCTTTTTAGGGCCGCCTTTTTTATACGAAAAAAGCCGCGCGCGCGCTCGCGTTCCTCTCTTACGATCTTCCACCTCGAAAACCGCCGCAAACGCCTCGGCCTATCCCACGTCTATATGTATATGGAGATATACGTATAAAAAACGCGAAGATGGTGAAGAAAGAGAAAGAGAGAGAGAGGTTGGGTGCTTCTGCTTTGCACTAGGTTGTAAAAGCCTCTCCTGGGGAGAGAAAGAAAGAAAGAAAGGTGGACGAGCAGAGCAAAAGGGAATGAGATATATAGAGATTACGAGAATACGAGGAGGAGATAGGAGGGGAGGAGAGGGTGGGGGAGAAGAGAAGATGAAGGGTGCCGAGGATATAGGGAAGAGGATAAAAGAAAGGATTGAGCTCGAGCAAGATATAAGAAGGGAAGAAAGAAAGAGAGAAAGGGAGGAAGAAAGGGAAGAGACGGAAGAGAGAAGATAAAAATTTGAGGAAGAGCGAGAGAGAAGAGCAGAAGAGGATGAAATAATGAAAGACGATGAAGGGCGCCCGGGAATAGGGAGGAGAGACAGAGAGATCGCTCGTAAAGGAGTAGGGGAGAAAACGTAGAAGAAAGATGTAGTTATGTAGTTAAGACGGGTTAGATCGTTCGCTCGTCCGCCATCGCAACTCTGGTACCTTTTTTCTTCCTTTTTTGGGACCCTAAAGCTTTGCGCGCAACGCACATGGCAACTTCAAGGTACTGGAAGGTGTGGATAAGAGAGAGATAAAGATTGAGAGAGAGAGAGAGAGAGAGAGAGAGAGAGAGAGAGAGAGAGAGAGAGAGAGAGAGAGAGAGAGAGAGAGAGAGAGAGAGATGGAATGGAGAACCTCCCTCTGATTGTGACTCCTCTTCGTCTTGTTCTTCTTCTCGAAGCGAGCAACAGACTCTATTATTATTTTACTCCTCCTTCTTCCCCTTTAAAATTTTTCTTTTTTTTTTCTCTCACTCTCACGAAACTGCGTGGTGATTTCTCTTTTCTTCTGCTTCTTATTCTTCTTTTTCTCTTGCTTTTTCTTTGAATTTAGTCATTTTTTTTTTTTTTTTCACCGGGTTCCATTGTCAAAATGATGACGAGAAAAGTCTCTCGGTCTCTCACTCAATTCGGAGCTTCCACGTAAATTTAAATGTTCTCTCAGCACGTTCCAATCTTCTCGGTCCGGAATACGACTCATAAAAGTCCTTGATTTCTTCGAGTAGCCCTTCGGGGGGATCGGAATGATTGAGGCTTAGCCGGTTATTTATATCGCGAGCGGAAAATTGCAGGGAGACATTTCTCACGATCAGGAGAAATCGGTATCGCGAATTCATTTATTTTCGAGGTGTAATTTGCCTCCGGGAGTTAAACAAGAACGCGTTGCGTCGTTCGATTACAAATTTATCGTTTCGAGGCTTGTTATTTGCCAGAGCAAAAAACAAAAATAGAGTTGTATTCGATCTCGAATTTATCGGATCGCGCTTTATTATTCCCGAAGAAAAAAAAAAGAAAAAAACAAAAAAAACAAAATGTTGAACGTTTCTCTCTCCGTCTCTCGCTCTCTCTCTTTCTCATTCTTTCTCTCAATCACCAGTCTCGTGTACGAGCCATAAATATATACGAATATTATTGCTTTATCGTGCGAGATACCTTTTCGACTCTCTGTGTCCACAACCAACGATCTATCGTTCTTTCCCCATCGATCGATCGTCCCTCACACAGCATATTTGCGCAATCACCTTCAGGCCTAAAATAAGAGAGTGAGATGCGATAAAAAAGGACACACCATTATACTTCGATCATCTTTCGCTTTCTCGCTTCATGAATCCTTCGTCAACGCCCATATACACGGGGGAGCTTATGTTCCACGCTGACCATCAGCAGCCAGGCAAGACGTCATTGTATACATACAGGAAATTTTATGTCAAAACGACAATTCTCAACTACTTTTGCTCTTGCATTATAAATAATAGAATAGAAACATCAACAAAAACTTTACGCCCGATCAATTTTGAGATAAATTATTTTAAGGAGAGGGGGGTGGGGGGTAGGGTCAAGATTCTTTGGGCATTCTGGATCAAAGTTGTTTTTTACTTTATGGGTCTGGCATTGGGGATTCTGTGTGAGTATAGACAAAAGTTACTACCTTATTAACGTTTAATTTGTGATTCAATACTGTAAAAAACTTTAAACGCGTTTTTCTCGAAAAAAAAAAGTTTTCAAAGTTGGTGCGATCTGCAAATAGAAAATTTACTGCATCGATCCTTCTGAAATTTGGTAGACTATTTTTATAGATCATTTGCAAGGTAGCAACGTCGAGTTTTCCTTTTATTTTCATTTATTATTATTCATTTTAAAATAAAAAATGGCTAGTTTTTACTCGAAAATCGGTATTTTTATTTCCGAGTGTTGCCAAAAATTGAAAAATTAAAAAAATTTTAAAAACTCTTCGTTGCTACGTAGAGAAACTCATTAACTAATGAAAAAAATTTGGTTTTTGGATTTCATATAATCCAGGGTTGAGTTATGCGGTACACCGTAAAACAACTTTTATTTCGAGGCACTTGCGGAGATTTGCTGCCATTGGCTTAATTCTTTATATTTTCCAATGAAAATTCAACACAATATTCTTCACATGTTTCCATATCGGATGACCATATTCTCTAAAAAAACTCGTCAAAAAATCGCTTTTTTTTACCTTCAAGAGCTTACAGCCCTCTTGATTGAACGAATTTTGTATTCATTCAATCCGCATACCATATGACCGGATGAAACAGAAATAATTGATGATTTTTGCCATTTCGAACGTCTTTGACATTTATTATTTTCATTAGTAATATTCAAGTACATTGCACTTTGTAAATACGGTTTCTGATCGAAGTTGTTGCATTGGAAAAAAAAAAGATCGAATCTCGATCAAGAAATCATCAAAGAAACTAGGCATCAGATGAAGAAAATTCGTCACAACAGTTTGACAAATTCTTCAACTTTTGGGTTCAGTTCATGTTTCACGTTTCAATCGGGATTATCCTTTCTACTGTTTGAAATGTTAAACTTTTTTTTTTTTTCATGTCGAATGTTGTTCATTCCATTCGGTCGATTTCGTCTTCAACAGCCCATACCAAACGTAAGTAAGCTACGAGCCTCGTTTACGCTGCGTCCAACTTGATGCAAACGCTCTGCAGTTATGTAGATGAGACTACCTGACGCTGTGTGAGTGAAGAACGATCAAGTCATTCCATTATGTGAATTGAGTGCTGCTCTCGTGGCTTCGTACCATCACTCGTATTTTTATTATTCTTTTGTTTTTTCTTTGTACCTTTTGCTCTTCTCTACTTATTCTCTCCATTGCCTTCGGTCAAAAGGATCGTAAAGCGACATGAAACGAATGAAATTTTAAGAAATTTTGAGATTATTCCGAATCAGAATTGTTGCAAAAGCCGGAAAAATAATTTGCCAAATTTTCGAATAACATTTTCCTTTCATTAGATTTCCATTGAGTAGAAATATTTTTTTCTAGATCAAAGATCGAGTCGACGACATTTTAATTGAATGAAATCAAGCCTGAATGTACGAAATTCTTGATTTATAATTGAGCAAGTCACTGCAGTATCACTGCAGTGAAAACGAAATTACGTAAACGATCAAAATATTTTGTTGAATACGTACGACAAAATGTTTTATTATGTCAATAAATTTTTATTCCAGTACGCATACGTGCGACAAAATATTTGAATAATTCAACAAAATTCAGTTTTCAGTGTGTCGTTCAATGGAGGCATGAAATTTTTTTAAGTTGTTTATTCACAGAAAAAATTCGGTGTCCAAAAGGATATCAGAATTAATTGACAAAAAAGTATTCTCTTCGTGTCTCACATTTTTGGAAAAATACGATTCAAAAGATTCATAATCTAAAGAGTATCAAATTGCATTTTCTCATAAAACTAATCATAAGACTAACGTTTTTTGTTTTTTTGTTTTTTTTTTTTTTTTTTTCTAAAATCAGTACATCGATGTCTCGGAATTGCAGTGTCGTAATTCCGATCTGTTTCGATAAGATCGCGATGGATAAAATCGATTTCTTTTACGCTGTATCGAAAGGCTTAATAATTGGATACCAACACATTTACAGATGCAATTTTTTCTGCATAAACTACAGTGAACACTGGCGAGCGCAGGTGAATATGTCTTGAGACTCGAGAGCCAAAAGAGTATCAAATTTACCGCCTCATCCGAATATTCGCCAACTTTATACACGCGCGCGCGCGCGCGCATCAATATATGAATATAATATGAATATATACGTATATATAAACGTCGAAGGCCCAATTTGCCATTAAAATATTGCCTGCTAATGAGATCGCGCGTACCCCGTGTCCACGAAGATATGCATTACGGCGGGAGCTGCATAATTGCATTATTACCCCTCCTCGATGAGCCGCGCGGACGCCTTTTAAAGTGGTAGCATATTTTTTTTACCGTGTTGCGATCTTTCGGGCGTTTAACGGAACGTTTTTTTTCTTCTCGTCGTATATACGAAATTATATAAGTAATGAAAAAGAATTAAAATTTTTTTTTTAACGATTAAAAAAGAAATCGAATTTTTCTATAAACGTATCAGCGATCTTGCGGTTTCATTTTTCGTAGTTTTTTTTAATTTCTTTTTTTTTTTTTTTTCATTGCGAATGGCAAGCCTAAATTTATTACCTGGAAAGTATGCATTTTCCACATTTTATTTTGTTTTTATTCTGCCACGTACAATCGTTTTATACGCCATTTACATTCTTCTCTTACTCTTCGGTTTTATTTCTTCTTTTTTTTTTTCAATTTTTATTTTTATTCGAGCGATTGATTTTGCATTTACGATAATAAACTCTCCACTTTGCGGGGCGGCTTTTGTATGCGCACGAGGGTAAAAGCATCGTACATTTATATATGTGCCAATGCGCGCGCGCGAGGGAGAGGAGAGCAAAACGTAATCGTTTGACCAGGTCGAGAACGACGATGGCGTCGCGAGCGAGTTATTACGCGGTCGATTTAACGTTCATCTTGTTTTTTCTTCGTACTATACACGCTGCCGGGGCAATTTGCGTTACGGCAACGTGTCTGCTTCTCGTAGACTATACGAGACGAGACGAGCATTGACCCAAAGGTGTTTTGATGGAAAATCGATTACTGTTATTGAATCCTTATTTTTATTTCGTTTATTTTTTCACTTTTGTTTTCTCGATCAAACTCTATGCAAGTTGAAAAATATCGGATGATTTTTAATTTGAATAGAAATAATTTAACACCAGGATAATCAAATTCGAGCTTTCATATTTTGAGGATGAATTACAAAACTTTTGGAAATATTACTTCTACGTTCGACAATTTTACAGTCACGATCACACGGTTAATCTTTGATACGCAATTAAATTCTGATCAATTAAATATCTCAAGTTTTTTCAAGTTTACCACATTTGTCATCGTTTGTAGAAAAAATTGACGTGTTCATTTTATTTTCTCGTTAAAGGGATTCGGCCAAAACGTGTTCGAATTTCTCCTGACGAAAGGTAAAGCGGTATACACGAGATTCTTCTTAAAAAAAAGTTCACGTTTTTGGTTTCATCGACTTTTGGTTCGAACAGCTTTTCAACGCGACTCCTCTCAATTTAACAGGATAATTAGTTCGTGGAAATGCAATCGCCCCTAAAAATGGCTCACGAATTTTTTCTTGCCTGGTTATATTCATGGTCTCGGTGTTGTCGATGATGCCACGAGATTCACGTGCTCGATTTTAATTATTCATTCGATAATTTTTCGGATTTTCGACCGTTCAAAGAACTTAACGAGCGTCTTGGATTCAATGGAAAGAGAAAAAAAAAATGCTGCTTCTTTTCTAGAGTGGAAATCGAGAAATAAAAATGATAAAAGAAGGAGAAACTAAGCGTGTATGTCGCGTACCAAATATGGCGCACATGATCGCACACCAGGCGGTCTCTGTCCTGAATTTTTCGGAAATTTAAATCAACTCTGCTCGAGCCGTTTGTACTGAAGTCGTTTGTATAATAAAATCGTTCACCTTTCTTCGTCTCCATATCTTTCTCCTTTCTCTCTCTCTTTATCACGCTGCGTGCGGCTTCTCTCTGTTTACTGCTCGGACTTCTGCACCTGAAAAACCATAAACCTCGTACATAATTTAATTCCGTATACTGAAAACGTCAAGCTCTTCATGGATCGTAAAACTTTGGCTCTTTCGTCAGACTCCGTAAAGATATCTCCTTCAAATCCAAAATTACGAGACAAAATTGATGAAAACTGATGAAAAAAAAAAAAATAAAATAAAATGTGCCAGCTTTGGACCTTTCAGAATTTATCTAATGCTGGCTGAATGAAACGTTCCTGTCAATTACAGAAAATTTAACTTGACAATTTATAATAATGTTTTTAAATATTCGTTTTATCTTTATGTCCCAACGGATCGAAACTTCATGTTCTCGTGATTATTTATTTATTTTTTTTCATTTCTTTTTATCGTGCGATAAAATAGAATGTCGTTTTACTTTACCGAATTGACGATTTTCCCAGGTGAGGACCCACCTCGTTCGTTGATTAAACTGATTCATCGAGCTTTTTAATTGTTCTCCAATTTTCATATATATTTTGATTATTTATATCAATCAACCGAAATAAATTTGGTAGGTCTTGGGACCTTTGTGGACACCAGCATTTTCCTTATTCCCCGGCGTTCTCCTTTTCGCTTGAGATAATAAGAGCAAAATATCAAGTCCATATCTGGAGGGATCTTCCATTTATTGTTTCTGAATTTCGTTGATTTTGAAAACTGAAGAAAGATTCCGAAAGTGTAGAATTACAGTAGACGAGATGATCAGGAGTGTTAAAAAGCAGCACGTGGTGAAGGGGAATAACATCATTGGATAAAATAAATAAAATCCTGCCGAAAAAATCGAACACCATAATCGTTATGAACGAATAACGTAAAATGTAGATAAATACGTTTGAAAAGTAGGCAAAGAATCCGTAAAAAGATGGCGTCGAGTGAAATTTTTTTTCAAATTGATTGCCCGAAATAAATTCCCGAATAAAGAATGAATCTTTGGATCAGTACAACGATTGGCAAAAAGTGGTTGAAGGGACCAAGAAAAAAAAATGGCTTCTTTTAACGACTTTCCCAATTCCTTGAGGTTGAAAACTGGAAAGTTAGGAATGGCGGTGGATTGGTTAGAATTCAGATAGAATAAGAGAGGGAGAATGAGAAGTTTGAGAAGAAAGAGCGAGCCGCGATCTAATCTTAACGTTAAAATTTATACTTTCCTGCCCCACTACTTTTCGGCGCCATAGCTAATATTGTCGGGGCTGTTGGTGCTTTGCTGTTTCGTACGGGACTCACGGACAGCTGCTGCTTTTGCTGCTGCTGGGCTGCTGTTCCTTGCTGCCGGTTTCGGTCGATCCTTTGGTAGGCGGCGACTTTATCTGCTTTACGAGCGGACTCGCGAGTTGCCCCTCGTTTCCTTCTCCAAAGTGTGTAATCCAGAGAAAGACAACGGGAGAACCGAAAGAGAGAAAGATTGAGAAGGAGAGAGTCACACTCGCACCCGCGTCTTAAACCTGCTCTATCTCTCTCTTCTATAACACAACACGAGCGGAATTCACCGAGAAGATAAAATGGTGAACCGGTTGTCTCATATGCATGCATACGCGTATGCACGTGTGTGTCCATTCTCGATCCCACACGTACCTGATAAAGTGAAATACGTGTGTGGATATGAATGTGTGCGCGTGAGATATGGCTTAAAAATGTTTTCCACCATTTTGGCCTTAATTAATTGAACGGACGGAGGCATTAACGAAAATGTCACTGCCAGGCCACGACGTCCAGAAAGCGCCGCCTTCTTCGATCTTCTACTTCTCGGAGTCTTTTATTTTTTTTATTTTTTTATTTTTTCTCTTATTCCTCTCTCCGAAAAATGGCGTTCTTTTTTCTTTCTTAATATACGTTAAGCCTTAACCGTCGACATACGATATCCTTGAGAACGTCTTCTCTGTCCACGCGTTTCTCCTGATTATGATAATGCCGAAATTCTCTTCTTCTTCTTCTTTCTCTGTTTTTTTTAAATTTTTTTATTTCTTTTAACTCTCCCTCTCCCGCTCTCTGGTCCACGCTTTTTTCTACCATGTTCCATGTTCGCTTCGGTATCATCGAAAAATTTAGTCAAGGCATGTAAAATAAAAAATGTTCACCGCTTGCACCTGCATACCCCTGGAATCTTTCTGCTAGTTAGAGATTTTCATCAGGCTTCGCTTCATGAATAATCACGAAGACGGGCACACTCGTTAATTGTCATATTTCTGATCCTAATAACGCTTTTTGCAGCCCACTTCTTCGTGGAATTTCGTATAATTATTTCTTTTTTCTACCTTCAGCTTGCTTCGTTCTCGGGAAAATTGTTGTTGTTGTTTTTTTTTTTTTTCATTCCTTTCGAGATGTTTCAGGGAGAGTAACTAAAACGTTTTTTCGAGTCACTCAAGCCTGGATAACCTTATGGTATTTGTATGCTGCACCAAAACGAAATTTCCAGGAATGGCAATAACGGTGTCGATTTATCCTTTGATATATTCGCGAGAGACATTTTATTCGACAGTGCAAACCCCAGATAATGTTGAGCATAATTAGCTTTGTAATACTAACGAAGAATATTTTTTTCTGCTCATTTTCTTCAAGTATATATAGCTTTTTGGATGAAAAATAAATAGCAACAAATGTACATTTTACTGAATATCAAACTCTCGTTATAAATCATGAGATTTATCACGAATGTAAGTATCAAAGATTTCACAATCTACAATCTTTCATGCGAGATCTTGAATAAAGTAAATCATAAGAAGCGATTAATTCTTCTCGCCTCAAGCGCCAGAGAAAACCTGTATTGAGATGTAATCCTGCGTTGATCGCGGACATTGCACGTGAACGGTGGCAAAAATGATTGCTTCAACTTGTATGAAAAGTGCCACACCATACCTGACAGGCATGCGCTTTAATGTATCCATTGATGCGTTTCTTTAAACCTATTTCGCTGATATAGTCGCTGCTAGGATGAATGAATCTGATCAAAAACTTGTGGATGACGCTCCCAAATGGATCAAGTGCGGAGCAGTTCATTCGGATCATTTCCTGCATACTCCCCTTTAGACGAGTACTCGACCGTGTGTTTTGCAATAGGAAAAATCTGATGATTCGTTCTCCTCAGCAATAAAAACACACGCTGACATCCATCCATTTGTACAAATGGATATTTGCGTGATCGTAATCCTATCAAATTTACTTATTCGCAGCGTGCAGGCGGTTTTTGTCGTCCAGCAAAAAACTCCGCGATAATGATCGCTTTTGAAAATACAACACTGTGTCCGCGAAGTATATCTCTCTTTTTCGTTTAACTCGTTTTCTTATTCGCTCTGTTCTTCTCAGCACACACAAACCCAAACACTCCGCTATGGATATCTCTTTGCTTTAAATTCGTCGCTCTTTCTCCTTCGCTTCTTTATTTTCTCATACGCGTTATTTTTCTTTGTGAAAGAGGAGAACGAGTGAGGGAGAGAGAGAGAGAGAGAGAGGAAAAGACTCGAAGTGAAGAGAGTAGCAGGAAATAAACGCCGAGCCTCGCATGATTTTCAGAGAGGTATAGGATAACGCAGAGTCCCACTTAGCTACTAATGCTGTCGCTACCCGCTCCTTTTTTCCCCGCAGACAGCGAACCCGAGGCTCTTATATTCCTTCGTCTAAATTATGTTCTCTCGCGAGACTCGTTGACTTTATCTTCCATTTCATTTTCTTTTTCTTTGTCCTCTCCTTTTCTTGACTTCTTTTATTCTGTTTTTTTTTCTCTTTTTCTTTTTGCCGGAAGAACAGGAGATGGCACCCGTCTGTTAGAATCCTTTTTTCGGCTGCTCGTGTGTTACAACGGAACTCCAACGGCGCGGCCTCACCCTTCCGATACAAATACCGCAAATACTCCCTTGTTCCCCGGCGTCGAGAATAACTCCGATTATTTCGAGTATAACTATGTTTTCTAATTTATACTTAACCGCGTGGCAATAAGCCTATTTTCATGACGTGCCCGCATTCGCTCGATTTACTCACGTCGTTTGAACGTAATTAAATCACGCCGATTAAGTCCATTCCATTTATACCTTCGGGGTAATGAAAAAATACTCATTTATGCTGCTTCGATAACAGTATTATTATCAATCAATCGCCCACTATATCGACGTTCATTTCAACGGTTTAAATGTCTTACACTGTCGCTTCCAGAGATTGATCGCCCGGTAGTTAAATCGATGTTTCATTTACAAGAGAATTTTCTCCTTGACCTAGCTATCTCGATCTCTCGCTCGATTTTCAGTATCGATTGTTCTCTTCGGAGGCCAATTTAAGAGGAAACGTTGTAAACGACCGTTGACAAGTGAATGTTTTGATTTTATATTTTATTATCAATTGAAACTAGCATTATTTGATTCGTCGTTTTGAATGAATCATTGATTTTGCTGAAGCTGGATTGTGAAGAAATTTTTATATTTTTCAGGTTTTCGGACAGGTGCTCGTGTCAAAATCTCATCAACGATAAAGCATTTCGGTTTAAATGATGATAGACAATTGACAACGTTTTCATTGATAGATTTTTAGCGTTGAATGCCTTTGCAGCAGGATAATATTTAACATTTTTACATGTGCAGAAGCGACATGGACACGTTTAAAGGACGGATTTGTAGAAACAAAAAATTGCTCCGAGGCATCGATTATTTTCGTATCAAAAGTGAGCGGCGTTGAACTCGCGGTGGTAAGCCAATCGAAAAATCACTCAGTATTCGTAAAACGTTCGAAGCGAGCGATAGAAAGATTTTGCCTCTTTCTTCTTCTTTCTCCCCGTGATCATTTGTTGATTCTGGTTTGTCCAGGGCAAAAGAAGGGCGGCTCGTTAGTTGGTACGGCGTGCGAGCGCGCGCCATTTGGAATTTCTTGCTGCGCCTCTCCCGGGGGCAAACGCGTTCGTCGATCATGCGAAAGAGCGCGCGGGGCCTTACTAGCTCGTCAACAAACGCAGCATCCAACCGTGAGTGATGCACGTGGCAAAAATCAACGCTGAGAAAACGAACCGTAAAAGAACGTAAGAATAAGAGCCAAGAATGAGAATCGTGGAATGAGACCGCGTGAGACGCGAGAGCTCGAAGAAGCAGGGGTAAAAGGTGATTTGCGGTTTTTCCTGGCAGAGAGAACAGAAATCTGGAGAACGTGTATCTCGCATCGCAACTCCCAGCTAACCTATCTTCTTTTTTATCGTCGTGGCGTTTTTTTTTTGTTTTTTAATTTGTCCAAGAGAGAAGGAATCTTCGACGCTTTGGCCCCCTGGATAATTTGTATCTCAGATTTGTTCAAGCTCCGTCAGCGGGTCTTCTCCCTCTCTCTTATTTCTCTCTGATCCGCCATACTTGAATAAGAAGTGGAGGAACCAAAGCGGAAGGATGAAAGAAGAAGTCAAAGCTGAAAGAAGAAGAAGAAGAAGAAGAGGCTCGATCTGCCTTTGCCAGGTGCTCCACGATCCCTCTCGCCTTCTTCCATCTTTTTCTCATTTCATTCTTCCCCCTCATTTATCCTTTCTCTTTCTCTCTTTCCCGATATATCCTACGTCTTTTCTTCATCGATGTTTTTTTTCCCCTTGTTTCCTTTTCAACCGACAATGTGTGCTGTCTGTCTCCGCTTTTGGAGGAACGACGATCTCATTGTCTGTTCCCCAACCGAGCACGTATGTCTCGTGTTCTCCTCTCTTCTCCTTAACACCGCGCATTATGCAATCAACCACTCGACGAATACTCAACACGGTGATTCTCCTATTATGGCGCTTTAAATAATACTTTATACACGTGTTTACTCGGACCAGCGCGACTCCCCGTCAATTTTAATTGAGTTTAGGATTGAGATAATTGATTTTTTACTTTTTCCTTACGCTCGAACCTCGCTCTTTATATACAAACGAGAAACTCCTTTTCAATGGCAATCCGTAGTCGCCTCTTGCTTCGCGTTGCAACAGAGCCCCTGTATAAAATAATCTAGAAACTCTCAAGCCAAATTGCAATTTTATCGATAAAATTGACCACAAAAATATATTTTTCAATAAAATTTCAATCGTTGACAGAATATAACTCCAATTTTTCAAAATTCGAAGTATAGGAAACATGATTCATTAGTTATTTCTGAAGACATCTGAATCCAAGTAGTAAAAAGGATAGTGACGCGACTTTTGTTCACTGTTTTCCCGCCGAAACTCATTCCCGATCGTTCGACTCGTTTGAAAACAGAGAATAATCTACGCATGTTTACACAGCTTCAGGCCAATGATTTTAAACGAATAATACAGTCTCGCGCAGGTTTAGGATTTTCAATGAAACGTCATATTTCCCTAACGCATGACGAGTCCACATATAACTTCCTTTCGTACATAAGCTGGTCAAACTGCAGTAACAATTACCATTATTTTCCTCGTTTTTCTTCGACACATCGGATTATGGTTCAAGGCGTGTGCCTCGTGGTAACAAAATGAAAGCTCGAAGAATAAAAACATTTACAAATCGAAGACGAGGAGAAGATGAGGCGATCGTGCTGCGACGTGCACTCAATATTGACTTATGCTCAATGGTATACGCGGAAAACACGACAGGGTGGAGGCCCGAGCATGAAAGAAACGGCGTTAAAATATGAACGCGCGTGCGGAAAAAAAACCATCACTGTGGTCTTGTGCACAAAATCGTCGAAAAGTTGAACCGCGGAGATGGTTTTACATGCACGAAAGCTAGCCTCGTTGACGAAGAACCTCCGGGTGGCTCGTAACAAATCTCTCGTTTTGTCGCGTGAACGGACACTATTTGTACACAAATACATACATAGTATTGGAGGAAAAAAAGCGATAGATTCAAAAAAAAAAAAAAAAATGTTGACTCCAAACATCAGCGGTTGATGATCAAACTGTAAAACTAAAAGGGCGTAAAGTATGAAACTCTGTAACATGAAATATCGAAGATTTCGCCTTTTCGTTGCCCATCCTTCGACATTGTATAAGCGTGCCCTCGTGCGGTTGACTCGGACAAGGGATGAGACGACAAACAACAACACGGTTGAATGCGCCGGTGACAAAACCGCACACAAAAACGGACGCAACGTTGGCAAACACTGCGACAAAGAGCGGTGGATCCTTTAAGATCAGGGTGGTCAGAGATCGGAAGGTAAAAAACGAGGGATCGGAAGGAAAGAGATCCATGAGAGAGAGAGAGAGCCAAAGAAAGGTCATTTAGCTGAGATGAAGAGAGAAAAAGGGACTTTTTTTTTTGGAGAGAGAGAGAGCGAGGGATGAATAACTATTTTTGAGAAGGAAAGAGAGAGATGGAATATGATTTCTTTCAGAAGAATATGCAGGATAAGAAATTAGCGAACGAGTGAGAGAGAGAGAGAGAGGAGATCCTTTAGGAAAACGACTCGAGTGACAAAGGTCAGCGAGGGCGGGTGGCCCATGTTCACGCGCGACTTTTGCGGACCCGTTGAGTCTTTCAGTCCCAGTTTTCCTCTCTCTTTTTCTCTCTCCAGGTCTCCTATTCTTTTCTACTTTATTCATTTTTCTCTGTAGCTCGTGTCGCTCCTGTAGGTAAAATCGCAAGGTGCGTCTGCTCCTTGGTGTCTCCAAGCGTTCAGCACACTTCATCCTCCTGGCAATCGGACTCTTCATTTTTCTCCAGGGACATCCCGCGTCGTAGACACGAGTTTTCTTCTTTTTATTCTCTTCTTATTCTTACCGATGGATATACTCTTTATGCGCTCTGTAAACAGGCATGTTTTTCGTCTTGCCCTTCGCGCGCGAGGACACGTGCGTTATGCACAAGGATATATAATGGCGGATTCGATCGGAAGCTGTGAACAATACGCGGTTTTTTTTTTTTTCTTTCACATTGAATTTGAGTCTATGGGCGCGTGTGCACAATTCTATTACGCAGAAAAGAAATCTTCTCGTTTCCGACGGAGATAAAACTTTTTGCAGGCGCCGCGATGGTTTCAAGCTGAAGAAATTTGGAGTTTCTATGAATTTTGGATGGAATCGATGGTGTTCGAGGGTCTACGAATCAAACACTGTTTTAGAAAATTCGTTAACAAATATTTTATTCCTTCAATCGGAAATTTACAATTCTACAAATCGTAGTCTCACTGTTTGAGTAAATTTCGTATATTTTCATGGCGATCAAACCAGATTCCAGATTAAAATAGTTTTGTCTGGCATAAAAGAGCAGTTCGTTCCGAACGTTCGTAAGAGAAGGGTTCGTTCTGCAGTCGAGTTGAGGTTGTTAGGTATGCGAAAGTTTCCGCAACGTTTATATCAATGTGAACAGGGTGTTTCATTACTCAATAAAACATTGAAATTTTTAATAGAACAATTTGAGAATTTTTATTACTCGCCTAATGCTTGGAATTTGACATGTGTTTTGTGAAGATAATTCTCTCCATTTCGTGATCGTTAACGCCCAAAAATTAATGCCACTTAATTGAACAAAGTGCACCATAAAAATGTCACGCAGGACTGATGTGCATGTAAGGCTTGCGCAGTTTGATATGTTTATAAGGATATTTCGCTCTCAACAGAGGATCTCCTTTGATCGTTCAGTAGTGAAACATTCCACCATAAAAGAACCCGCGCGTTTAATTATGTCGAGAAACGCTCCATGACGCTCGAAGTATATTTCAACTTGTATAGTTTCTACCAAAAGAGTCTGATTCAAAACGGAACAAAGTATAAAAATAATTAAATGAATAATTTTTATTTTCAATATATTCTAGACAAACGAACGTAACTTTGATTGATCTTCGAACCCCAAAACTTTCATTTACAAATTCAATCCTAATCGCGTTAACTTTTCATCTATGCTCTCCACTCTCGATCCACCATTTTGGGATCAGAACTAAAAAGATCTTATCCCAAATCGACTACTCATTGCTTGTCCTTTTTTTTTTTTCATCGAGCCTGTATCACGAGACGTTCGAACTATGAAAAAGCATCAGAGCGAATCATTATTATCCTGTGTAAAGATGAGAAGGGAAGATCATCTTCGTGTGTGATGTGTCAGCTGGCTTATATTGAAAATCCAACCCTCCAAATCGTCCAAATATTTTTTCCGCACTCTAAGCTCATATGGCGACTGTGATACACGTACAGGATGTCCCAAAAATCTTATCCATTACGAAATTTCAACGATAACCACAGGCCTCGATCGATTGTCTTCTTATCTGCAGTTTCATTTGAATATCCACTTTCTCGTCAGCAGCCGAAACGCGCTGTACCGTCAATCAATTAATTTCGTATCGCAATCAGATCAGAAAGAAACTTTTTGTGTTGCACTTAACATCACTACCGGTCTAAAATTTTTTGCCACATAAAAAAGAAAAAAAAAAAAAATTTAATTCATGCAGAAAATCATCGAAAATAGTAGTCGGAATTAGGCCGTTTATTTAACTATAAATCCTTATGTATTTTATATTCGAATACGAAATCTTTTTTATCCATCTCCATCTCGAACCCCTGCAGTTTTCCTCACCTATTTCTACATCCATGTCGGATCATCCACTCTTCGACGACGCCATGCACGTCGAGGGTGAAGCTCAAATTATTTTCTCTACCTCTCTATATTCGCTACAGCCCCCCCCCCCTTGTATTTCATCATCCCATTAGGGATATGTTTTTGCGTGAATGTGTTGGTAATATTTGCCGCAAGGAGCAAACCATAACTGACCCTTCAGCTTGTGCGGGGTGGAAATGCGTTCAAAGTTCTTTAGGGCATCCCTGCCACACCCCTTCGTAACGGGAAGCTCCACCCTCGTGTATCATAACCCAAAGTACAATAAAAAGATGGATAGACACGGTGTATCCCTCATATTTGTACTTTCATAATGTCTCGCATGACGGAGGGAAAAAGTTGTTCGAGCATCGAATTATCCTTAATTCATTTTGTTATTTGCGGTGATGCTCTGGCTCAAGAAAATTGTTTACTTCGTATTTTCAACGTGCTTTTTTCTTCTTCTCCGCATTCTCCATCCTGTTCCAATAGTCGTTAAATCGTAAATTGTTACTGAGAAATAAAAAAAAAAAAAAAACAAAAAACAAAACAAAAAGTAAAATTGTCAACGTCGAAAAAATACTATTTTTTCATCGATCATTATTTATGAATTTTTTTCTTGACAATCATAAGAATAACGGATATTAATCATGATTTAAAATAATTTAATAAAAATGATGATAAATGAACATTAAAAAAAATAATAAAACGTTTATTTTTCGAAATTATACATTCGTTTGTGTCGAAAGATTGAATCGCTGTTAACGCGGTGTTTAATCAGAAAAGCCCGACGAAAACCTGCGGAGATATCCACTTGTACGGTCCGTGGGATTTTTTTCTTCTTCTATTTATTATACGCGTTAATACCGGCGATAAATATACAAAAAACACGCACATATATATTTACGAATGAGTTTAGAATCGAGGGTTTTCAGCATTTTCGTTTCCGATACGTGGGAAAATAAGTTGATTATAGTTCCAGAGTAATTTTTGTTCGAGCCGTCGCGTACGAACAAATAAAACGGTACTTTATAGTTGAATAAAATGCATTTGGAAGAATCGTTCACATTGGATCGTGAGTATCTCAGAGGCTAATGGTCTTTCGAATATTCCTCAAAGTCGAAACTTCGAAAGATTTCAATCCGATAAAAAAATGAAAAGAAAATGCTGAAATCTTGAATAGAGTCTCAGGTACAATGATAAAAAAAAAATTGTAATCGTAGGAAGCTCTAATGAAAAAAAAACAAAAATTGATCCCAAAATACCATGTCGAATAAAGTTTTTGGCTTCGCTAGAAATTCGTTGTCAAATATACGTCGATGAAATATAAATTTCCAAAAAAATTTACGTAAATAATAGCTGTCAAATGAGAATGTAAATGTTTTCAAAACGATAAACGATTCGCGATGACGTTCGAATGATTTATCGTACGATGATGCTCATTATTTAGTATCGAATCGTTGTTTATAATATTTTCTGTCTTTGCTACGTTCAACGGGCAATTTTTCGACTGGTTATTATACGATTCGTTTGACCCGCGAGGTGATGACGAGATCAAACTCTTCGAGCACGTATACGAGGCGTAAGGCGAATCCGTGACGTAGCCAGTACGTTTTATCCACGTATTATAATACGGTAAGATTTAGCTGCAGCTAATGAGACTCGGAGGTGCATGATCCCTCGAAACCGTATAAAATTCATGTACGAGAAAGAAAGGATTCAGTGAGCGTGTGAGTGAGCGTATTGCTCGGCTAAAATCTCGTCTTAAACCGGGAAGCCAACAACGAGCGGCAGGTGTGAGTGTATAATATAACGAAGTTGGCACAGAGGGTGAGACGAGCGAGCGATATAATATAGAAAATTTTCATCAGATATAGGAAATTATAACGCGATGGGCTTGCGATCAGTTCTCAACTCGCCTCCACCCTTCGATCGATCGTGACGAACACCTTTATCGTAATCGATAATCACCGACAGTGCGATCGTTCGGGTCGAAGACTTTACCTATGTTTAAATATATTACATAAATCCAATTTTGCTGGCGCTTTTTTTTTTTTTGGGAATGTGAAAAACACGAATGTAGCAAAAAAATGATACAAAAATATAGTTCGCGGTTAGGAAAACGGTTTGTGAATAAAAACTATTGACATTTCTCTTTCGCATTGGATAGTTCTTGAGAAAAAATTATTTTTTTTTTTTAACAAAAAAGATTAAGCAGACGATTTTATTCAATATTGAAATGCACAATAGTGGGAAAATCTTTTTGGTGGAAACACTCGATCTATTCGAAATCGTTTTGATCGGTAAAATTGAACTTTGTCGAAAGTGATTCCTGACAGCAAATAATTATGAAAAATATTTCATCAACTCGATTATTCTTTTTGCCAAGATATAGAGCTAATGAAAAATGTTTGTTGAAAATAAGAACAGTATGAAATATACAAAAACATTGATTTCTTCTTTTTCGTTAGAGCCTTTTACTTTTTACATTTCTCAGGTGATCAAGCACTGGAACACGAGTATGATCAATAACGTGGGACGTGACAAACAACTTTATAAAAAGTTCTTTTATCCGAGAGGCACATAGGAGAATAACAGTGTATCTATATTTATGTATTTTTTGCTCTTTCGGTTTTTTACGCTGGCTGAAAGCGATCGGTCTCGTTATCCATTTCTTTTAAATAACCCGACAGTTTTGCCTCGTCATCGTCTCATCATTTCCGAGCATTTTTGCCTTCTTTCTCCCCTCCCCCCCCCCCCCCCCCCCTCCCCCCTGTTTCTCATTGTATTTCCTTTGATTTATTTACTCGGCAACATTTTTCTGCTCTTTAGAAATAACCTGCTCGGACTTTCGATTTCGAAATAATGATCGACATCATTGAAAAATTGAGATAAAAAAGCTCCATGATTTATCGACGTTTTTCTCCCATTTCTTCAACCCCCAAAATATTGTTTGCAGTAGAACAAAAAATAATTGAAAAAAGTACCCAAAATTGTTCCTCTATTATCCGGTTATTTCTATGCGAAGAAGAAAATAAAATTTTCAACCATAGCGATCGAGGTGCATCCAAAAAACGAGACGAAAATCGAGTTTTCCAAATTTAATTATATTACGAAAAAGAATAACGAAGGGTCAGAGATCGTGGGGGAAAAAAAATGGATGAAAAAGAAAACACAACGACGATCGCCTGGTTTTTTGTTTTTTTTTTTCTTTCCTATTTTGCGAATGAGGTGAAAAGGAGGAGCCACGAGAGTAAAGGTGAAAAATAGAAATTAAGGACCGGTGAGTTATCGCGGTTGCGTGAGAGAGAAGCGGCGCAAGATAAATCACAAACCGCAGGCCGCCAACTCTCGCGACCGCATATACTACAACATATTCTATGTATACGTGTACATATAGCGTTACAAATGCACCCTGGTCACCAATACCACTTTATTCAAGTGTACTGTAGAATATCGCCAATGCAAAAAGCCCTCCCCGACCTTCTCTGGCAAATCCACGACGCGAAATTAATAGTGCACCGCAAATGTGCAATTCCTTCACGCCGCGCTTTTCTCGCCGCGATCTCTCGTGCCTCATTCACGTAAAATAACCATTCGTTCCTCACTCGCTCTTCCTCTCTCTCTCTCTCCTGCTCTCGCTTTTATACTGACAGATATTTCTGCAATAAAACTGTTTTTCTCTCATTCCGAAAAGCAATTATAATTTATGAACGATTTAATCATTGTCGGGAGACGCGCGCATTTATAAAATTAACATTATTAATAATGCTGTGGAGCGTTTTTCAATGCAACATAATAAAAATTCAATTATTAGCTTCCGTTATGATTGATGAATTTATATTCTCGCGGCATATCCATTACTGTGTTTCCGCATTTTTTAATTGATTTTATATCCTCATCGTTTTTTTTTCTCTCCTAGCTAATGGCGATGCTTTATAATCGGGCGAATGAATTTTTTTCAAAATTAATATTGTTTCTCCCAGGACGTCGAAGAAGACTACGAAAATCGGTGTCAATTTTTCCTCAATGAATTCGCATTCTAATTCCCCGTATTAAAACGAATGAAAAAAAAAAAAACATATATAAATATTTTGAAAATTCGTAACTTCCAACAATCCGGAATCAATTTGAATTCATGGATCTTCAACGAAGTACGTCTTCGTGTGATTCTTTGATATACCGTTTTCATGCTGCTAAACTCCCTCTCTTTTTCTCTATCTCTCTCGATTCTCGATTATCGCACGTGTAAATTAAACGAGAGTCACGCAAGTAGCTCTCCAGAGCGATTACAGATATACATAACTTATTTTATACCGTGTGTAGGTATGTACAATATACAGGTATATAAATAAAATATATATCTATAAATAAACGTAGTCATGAACGCAATTGTCTGACTCGCGTGTCGTGTGTGTGTTCTGTGTGCTCGGGAGAGCTCGGAATCGACGAATAAGACGACGCGACCGATCTTATCGCTAAAATGGTGCTATTGCCACACAGGAACGTACACTTGTATATAAATTTATACGTATGTAACGTATACAGACATTGGGAGCATTTACGCTGGTTTCTCCAACCGGATAAACGATCGGTGCTGTAATGTATCCTCATTTTCTCTCTTTCTCTCGCGCTCTTTTTTTTTTTTCCTTTTTGTTTTTCTTCTCTTTCAATCGCTCTTTTACACAGGATGGAAATTACATCTTTACGTGACAATCTCTTTGACTCCCGGTAAAACGAATCTCTACAACATCGAGAGAATTCTTTCTAGTTGAAAATTCATATGTGGATATTTGTAAGTGTGTGTTTAGATTTTTAAAGCTCTCTGCGTTAATCCACGCATGTCTACATCGAGGAAAAGCATCGTGACAGTAATTAGACGACACTTATCCGTAATTACTATCCTTACAGGCTCGTGAAAATTAATTCGACGTCGAGTGTATGTGCGTGCGATCACACGTAGCCAATATTAAAAGGTTGGCAATTCATATTCAAATGTTACGACACTGTGTCTGAGAATAATTATTTTTTTTTGGAATAAAAAATAGGCTTTTTGAAAACGCAGTTTGAACTTAATTTGAATCACACTTTTTTATTAATTCAGATATTTTGTGCTGCAGTGCTGGGCCAATCGTGTTGAAAAATGTGTTTAATTAAAATACATCGAGCTTGTAAAACTGGTGATTTTAGTTTATTTTCAAACCAGTTTCTCCAGATCAGATGAAGCTGGGTCAGACATAACTTTTCGGTCATATTGGAAATTCGAAATTTTGAAGAATCTGCGATTTTTATTTGAATTGTTTCGGTTCGATCGGATCATTATTATTTTCGATTGCGTGTACTGGTTTTGTTCAGGATCATTGTAAAAGATAATTCTCGATATTTCAAAAGACATAAGCGTTATTTGATTCCTTTTTCGCAAACGATTCTTCTTCTGGAGGAAACGAGTCCTTCGGAGCAGATCTTGCGGTATGCACCGCCATTGTTTAGGAGCATATACGAGTGCGGCAGAGTCCGCGGCCATGTTACCGCGTCTCTGGGTCGCTCGAGAGAAGCACAGAATCTTGAAGCTCGAAGAGAGTTTAGCAGAGAGAGAGAGAGAGAGAGCTGAAGAAAGAAGGAGGAGGAAAGTAGACGCGAAGAAACATTGCCTCGTGGAAGAGCAGTCGAAGAAGAGGTAGAAGGGACGTTATGAGGACAGTGGACCCTTGGGAGTGGTGCAAAAGAAAGGATGAAGCTTCTATCCTCTCTCTCTCTCTCTCTCTCTCTCTCCTTCCTTTTCCTCGTTCTTCTTTACCGTTTATATTCTTTCTTTTTCTCTATCATTACTTCTTCACTCTTTGTCTTATGAACCAACGGAACACTGCCTTTGGCAATCTTCAACACGTATACTCGTAGTCTTTTCTTACAGAGGTGCGTAAGCAACATATACTTGGTGACTGCTTCTCGAGTCTCACTCTTTCCCTGTCTCCTTCTCTCTCTCTCTCTCTTCCTTTGCCTTCTATAATTATAAGCCATAACCGCATCGTTTCATCAAACCCGATCACCTGGACGTTACCATACCTGGACCATCGAACATAGCTCTTCTACATAGCGAATACTTTCATCTTTCTGTCTCTCTCTCTCTATCTCTCTCTCTCACCCTTTTTTTTACTCTTTTTACTCAATGTGCTGCCGGTTACGAGGGTGCCTTCGCGGTTGCCAACACTTTAGAAGCATTCTATATAAATCGCAACAGCTACACACTAGCTAAATGAAGCTTTTACACACGTGTCCCGCTATTTCCGATTGAGTTTGTTATGGGATCAACACTCTTTCTCTCACTTCTTCATTTTCTTTTTAGCTCGTTTACTTCTCTCTTTATACATCCTCCCAACCACTTTGCCTCACGTCTCTTTCCTTAATTTATTTTCTCAACTACTTTTTGTTTCGTCTCTTCATCGTTTTCTCTCTTTCTCTCTCTCGCTCTTTGAAAATTGATCGTTTCTTTGTGACTCGAGAAGAGATCGATCGACGGCTTATCGATGAATATAAATTGCTACTGTGACCAGGCCCGGCCTACCGGAGTCTCAAGTTTCCGTTGACACCCTCGTTTCGATGTCGAATCGCGACACAGAATATCGCTGCTTAGACTCGAGACTAAAATTCTCCAACGAAGAATCGAGTGTGTGATTTATTTTTCCGCGTTTTCGATCAAACCGATTTCAGTCCGATACAAAATTTATTCTTAGCAATCACATTTTTCTCTGGTTCAAATAAAAATAAAGAAAAACTACGAAGCGCTATGTACCCTCAGAGAAAAGATGTATTTTATTTTTCAAATAAATTTTTTCCAACATATATACGATGCCTTCAACTTCATTATTTTGCAATCAGCCAATCGAATATTCACGTGACCCTAAAGCGATATTTTTCGTAAAATTGATACGAGAAAAAAAAAACAACGTTTCTTTATTTAATCAAACATCTTCATACGTACCCGAATGAGATTCTAGCGAATATAATATCTGTATGGAGCGTGAATTGGTCATGAATTCGTGTGTGTATATCAGGGTGCGTTAATAGGGAAACAAGTTGCGATTTCCTCCCCTACGAATGTAGAAAAGAAGAGAAATATGAGTGAGGATAAAGGGGAGTATACACAAAAATGTACAGACATACATTAGTGTTCGATATTCTCGAGGGGCTTTTTGCAGATGGCCGTTTACATGGCCACCATGGTCCCTAAACCACATCGGAGAGATGGATAATTGAGTATTGTAAGGGCGACAACAAAATCAAATTTTGGGTGTGTATTACGTTGTATTATATAGAATACGTCGTGCGGTCTTTTCTCCCTTCTCCCTTCTATTATATAACGCGCGTACACGCGTTTATTCATCTCGCTCTTTCTTTAGACTCGTTCATGAACCCAATCCAGTGTCAGTTGTGCTCATCCCCGCATTTTTCTTCAACAGCAAACACGCGTTTTCCTTATACCCTCCCTTACTCCACTGTATTTTGTAACATTCGTCATTGCATTGTTGCCCCAGCCCCGGGACACAAATTCGGACGATTTGTACTCGATGTTCTGTGTGAGCTTGAGACTCTGCGGGAATAAAGAGGCGGGCCGAGAGACAGATGCGTGTCTTCTGCCACCAAATTCCCTGCACCAGCCATCTTGTTCTTTTTTTATACCGTTTCGTCGCGCAGTGGATCCTCGTTGCGGTGGTTTTTCTAAATGATATCTAAAGGATCAATTATATTATAGAAATGATTATCGATCGTATTATGAAATAATGTAACAGCCAATCGAATAACGTTTTTTCAACCCGATTTCAAATACTTCAATAGGTTTATTCGGATTTATGGAAATGGGTCGTAATTATCGACTTGAAACGAAGAACATTTCATCTCTTGTTTCATATTTTCCATTAACGTATTCAAAAAATGCATCCGAATCAATCGATTACTATTCATGACGATGTGAAAAATTTTTTTTTTCATCCAACAAAATCCCATTTAGTTGGACGTAAATATGGTGGATTCGACTGTTGTTTTGTTGAATGAACCAGAATCATTTGCCATTAAAAAAAAAAAAAAAAAAAAAATAATACTAGTTGAACTGAACGGATTTCGTTCGATAAACAAAATTGTTTTCTCAGTGTGTGAATAACAGCTTGTCATTAAAATGAAATTCCATTTCAACATGAGCCAATGAGTCGAACAAAATGAACATTTTTGTCTATTTTTGTTTTAATCGCAGCCTCGCACGAAATATTTTCTTTTCATTCTTCCAATTTGGCTCGAGCCCCTTAATGAGAGAATTTCAGTTATATGGAGGCGTTACAAGAGACCGAATCGATAAGACTTTTCCTCAAGTGTTGTTATCATCACGCGTGCTCGTACTTATTATGTCACGTGGATATATATCGCGCTGAAGATCACCACTCAAGATATGAAAACGAATGTTAATTTATAGATGGATATACGTATATACATGTGACGATACTCGGGCACGAGCTCGCTCAGATTACTTTGTGACGCCTTCGACTTGTAATATGTGAGCCCGGAAGCAAAAGGGTTGTCGGATAACGCACACAACATGATAAAGCTCATTAGCAGTATTATCGATTAACTATCAACAGTGGGGTTTTTTTTTTGTTCATGAATAATGCACTTGACGTTGAGAAGTCGAATGGGGATAGAAAAATTCTGAATTTATGTTCTAATATTCGAGAATTCTTATTTATTTTGATTAATTTATATATGAATTCGATCGATTATTTGTTTTTACTGCATCGAACGTTCTGTACTTTTTGAAATAGCATTTGATAACAATTCTAATTATTTCGATGCGATAACAATAAAAAAGTAGGAAGTTCTAAGTAGATTTCGATCTAGATGGAATTTGGGATTAGAAGGAATCAGTTGAACGAACAAAATTGATGCAAAACTTTTGATAACGCCGCGAAACCGTGATCAACGTTTATTTCCAAGGAAATAAAAATCGTGACTCTATTACAATAATTAATTACAATTGTTTCTCACCATAAATATTCATGATTTACGAGAGAGAAATGTTACGTCGCTATACGTTTCGAACAATTATTCATTCTAATGATGATTATCCTTTTACAACTTTTTTTACCACCCGTGGCTACTCTCTGATTATCTTATTACACCCATTCGCGGGTGAAACGATTCTACGAAGAGTAGTTTTAGAACGTACACACGTCGAAGTTAAGATCTGTAGTTAATACGAAATTATTAAAAGAATAATTGTAGCTCAGCAATGAATGGCTATTCGTCATTATTGAAAATAATATTGAAAAACAATATTTTTATCTCACATTAATACTTTTCATTCGTTTTATCCGTTATAAATTCGGACGGTCTACATTTTGTATTCTTTACAAATTTTTTAACACTCCTTTCATTACTTTTTGTTTTTTTTTTTCTTCATTTATTCCACAATTCTTCTGGCAGGTTCTTGCAAAATAAGCAATTCCATATATTTACCTGTGCTGGATTACCTCGTATCAAGGAGCACTCTTTCTTCTCTCCTCGTATATAGATTTCTCGTTGGACAAGAATCGCTTGGCACGGGCTCTCGGTGAGAATAACGTTCCTCACGTGACTAAGTGCCATTATCCTCTCTAGTGGCCGTGTGCGCGGTGGCCACAACCGGGCTCCACGCGATCTCTGTCACCTAATAACGTTTCGCCTAATCGGAGAGAACGATAAGGCCGAAATATTCGTTGGGACATGCGAGACTACGGCTACTGCCGTTGCCCTCTCTATCTCTCTCTCTATCTCTCTTCACTCTCTTTTTACTCACCTCCTCGTATTCGAGAGAAGGAGCAAGTACACTTGAGGGTGTATATGCACTCTTATGGCACTTTGCACGTAATACACGACATCAACACGAGGCTTATATACCTTTGAGACTCTCGAAATGTACCGTCGGCAACAAAATTGTTAGATAGTCAATCTGCGGCCATTGTACTCTCGAAAATAGTTGAAAAAAAAGTTAAAAAAAAAAAAAACAAAAAACGAAGAATCGTAATACCGAACTGAGTGACACGATCGGGTAATCATTTTTATATGATAACGGTAACTGTGTCCGTGTCATAGTTCATGACGAAACAACGGAATAATTATGGATGAAAGTGATACTAATTGATGTTTCCAAACGCGAACGGGAGGATCGAGGAAAAAATAAAACGTAAGAGTCAATTTTTCTTACTCGAAAGAATCCGAGATTGGGCAAGAGATCTGAGAAAACAATTAAACATTCTCGCGCTCGAGGAAACAAATGGAGTCTCATTTTTATCACGCGTCCCCCGTACGAAGCTCGCGAGTTTCGGCTTCTCGGAGAACCGCAGGGGCGTTTCTTTAGCGCCCCAAAAATTCTCCTCGAGAGTGTGGAACGAGTGAGATGAGGAATAAGACACGTCGGATTTTTAATATTTCTTATTATGACTGGGTCCGGGAGGGATAGCGTTATTAGCTATGTTATGCGTATACATACATATATATATATATATATATATACTTGGATGGAACGCGTTTCGGAATTTTCGTTGATGCATTGTGGGGCGTGACTCGTTCCAGGAGGCGCGCAGTTGTGAGCTTTTCTCTGTTCATCCTTTCATCTCTGTCTTCTCATCGCCCCACGAGTTTTATATTATATTTTGACGTGTTTTGACAAACGGGGCGCCATTATATCGTTATGCGTTAATGTTCCTGGATCCACGGAGTGCGCAACACGTCGTTTTCAGAGCCGAGAGCATGAATTGCGTTTCTCTCCGACGGGAAACAAGCCACGACTTAGGTGGGCCCTCCTCGTGTCTTTCTCCTCTTCTGCATCTTCTCGTACCAGAAGTACCAAAATTCTCTCGTGCTCGTCACGAATGAGCGAGGAGAAAAGAAAAAAAAAACAAAAAAAAAATAAAAATAAAAGATAAGAGACATAAAAGAGAATTGGAGAAAAAGAAAACGATCGGGCCATTCAACGAATGACAAGAAAAGAATGCGAGCCATTTTGCTGCTCCCGAAGATCTTTCTTTTCTCCCGACGACAATTGCTCGGACGCGGATCTTCTGCAATTGAGCTGGTAAATGGACGCGCAGTGAAGGCATAAAACTTTCAGGAGCTACCTGATTTTCCTTATACTTTTTCTCTCCGAGCAGTGCGATTACGATTACATTCCTTCGAGCTTATACCTCTGACTCGGTACCGCGTTGGTCTCTCCTTGGAATGACCATTCAGCCATCCCTTTTATGACTCATGGTCGCTTAAACCACTCGGATAAATTTCTGGTCCATAAGAAGATTTCGCTACATGTTTCCGGTGAATTCGTTCACCGAGATCATTTTCGAACGAACAACAAAGAAGTCCACTTTTGGATTGATTCGAGCCAAGATTCTCTGTAACACCTGCCTTCAATCTCCTCTATCTATTGCGAGTAAAAGAGATGTGAAAGATTATAGACCAGTGGAACGGCAATTGTTGCCATTTGTTTAGCTTTGTTAGGCCCTTTTTGATCAGCTCTTCAATACCATCAGTTTCCTTTACCAGTCCTGCCCGCCACTTATCCCGTTCACGGTCCTGTCAGTGCTGCCCTCTTCTGGTATCAACACCGACTTTCTCCTCTCATCTCAATAGATGGAGAGTGTTGATCTGCTCTTTCAAGAATTCAACATTTTTTTGCTCCGTTGACGAATAATTCGATAATTATCATTTCAAAACTGAAATACAATAGGAACCAAGAGATAAATTTAATAGATAAGAACGGTTCTTACAAAATAGAGCAGTGGCCTAGCAGGGACCCTATTCTTTGTGGATCCTGAGTTTGATTTACTCGTACCTATTGCAAATCTATGATTCTGGGTCTAGAATTAAATAAATTATACGCTATGATTTAAACATATTCTTGATTAACCAATCATTGCTCGAATCTTCATGAATCCATTCTTCTTGTCGCTCACGCCCAGGATCGTCGTCCTTACAATCTCAACCCCAGAGGGATCGATACTTTGAACCTTTCTATTAACGCACTGTCTCTATCAAGAGTACAAAGACCTTGGTTTATTCCCTCCATCTCTTCGCGTTGCCAGGGCGTAACCAAACAGCTAATCGTCGGGAGCACGCCCCCACACGCGATGCGCGTAATGAATACGTAGGTAACGTATACGTACTCTTTTTCTCTTTCTTTCTTTCTTTCTCGATGGTTTGTTTCTCTTCTTCCGAGTTGATGCTCCTTGAGAATTATAAGAGGTACAGCATGTGGCTGTGGCAAAAGTCCGCCGGCCAACAGCATCAAGGGATTGAAGTTTTAACGAGCCCTTGTTTGTTTTGAGGCTGCGAACAAAGAGAAACTCTGAGGAATGCTAAAAGGAAGAGTTTTAAATGATTCAAAAAAACAACCAGAGATCCATCATTTACTTCGGCTTGACACTCAGCCTGATGGAACAGCTTGCTTCTTCATGCAAGCTAAAATAAAAAGGAATTGCAAAAAAATACGACGAAAAGGTAAAAAGTGAGAAGTTAATAAATATAAAAGGATTCTCAGCAGAGGAGCATTTAATCCGTCCATTCTGCATCCAACGCCCCGGGGCTCCAAACAAACTTTATCAAGCGACTGAGGCGAATAAGAAAAGTGTCTTCCTTCCATTGGATGATCAAGAGGCAACCCAAAAGGTAGTTCTCCCCCTGGATGATGTATATCAAAAAATTCTTCTTTTTTTAAATTTTATTTATTCCATGAGAATTGTTCAACAGCGGGAGCGCATCTCAACATCTTTTTGCTAGAGGTATAAACCGTCGGCGAGAGCAGCAGAAAACCCAAGAAAGGTTTGACCAGGGATTCAGTAAGAAAACTTGGTTGTCCGTATCGTGAATTGGATACCAGGTTGGTTGTCCTCCTGGGAGCTTATCTAAGCAGGGGAGAGAGCAAGTTAGTTGGGAGGAGGCACAAAACAACCAAGTAGTTTCGCGTGCTGCTACAGCAGCCAACGTTTTTTCCTCCTTCGTCGTCTCGTACTTGCTTGTGGTCTCTCTTCTTCTCTTGCTTTTGCAAATGCTTCAAAGCGAGTAAGGATGCTAACGGACAGAGAACGTATTCGAGAAATGAGACGTCGCGTCTCGAGAGTTGCTTCGGCTAATGGAGTCCCGTGGTCGAAGTAGGAAGATAGAGGAGAAGTTGAGAGAGATAGAGAGAGAAAGAGCGAAAGAGAGAAAGATAGCGAGACAAGGAGCCAAAGGTGTTTGGGATCGCGCGGGATCTCTTTCAGTATTGAAGCGACAGAAGACTCTCTTCGCCGGTGAGATAGTCACACGAAAGGAGAAAGGGAGCGAGAAAAAAAGATTGGAAAAGAAAACGAGAGAGCATTGCACATTACGTTAAGCTTTTTTGCCAACTCGAACAACGCCTCAACAGCTGTACCAGATCTCTCTTCTCTGGATAAATACATACATTCATGTATCTACATATACGTATAGTATATTTATATAGAGAGAAAGAGAATCTCGGTGATGTTGTTGAACCGGTCAAAGTCGGCGGATCAAGGAAAGGATGTCTCTCGCGATGTCGCGAGAGATAGAGATCGCCCCCGCGGGGGTTTAGATGTCCTCGAAGACCCACATCAGACTATCACTTCTGCTTCCCGATCCCGGACTAAGGACGACCTTAGAGGTTTCTGATGTTGGCCCAAGTCGAGAGAAAAGAGGCACGCCCAGATTGATTTTGATGCTGAGAGTCAAGGTTCCTCCACATCTCAGAGACTCCTAGTCAGAAGGGCGTATCAAAGACGAACCTCATAGAATAAACTGTCTTTTTGAGTCTCAGCCATTGATGTGATGCAGGATTCTATGAGATCGAGAGCGGTGACATCAATGGCTGGTGCCAGAGGCTGTAGGGTTTTAGGCTTGAAAGACACTTTGGTCCAACAGACATGGTAGGATTACACCAACAGGGAGAGACCTGAGGGGAAACCGAAAGAGAAAGAGAGAAAGAGAGACTGATGAGGGAGAGTGACTTGGCCATGCCGGGTCAGCAGTTGAGGGCCGTCCATAGGATTGATCCTTCGGTCCAGGTACATATAATACCTGCGGCCCTCGTGTGTTTTCTTCACATCCACATCGGAATAGCATCCCAAACCGTATCTTTGACTCCGCAACACCACGGGATACTCTTAATAGACCCGAAGAGACGAGGCTTGTTTGGACGTTTGCGGTAAACAGAGCGACACCGGGTGATCTATGTATGCTCCTGGCCTCTACCATACCAAAGCTTCAAAATAGATCCTCCCGTTTCTCGTTTCTTTCTCTGTTATAATAAGGGATGAAACGAGCCGCACTTTACTCCCTTGATCAACAGGGTGGCCGAGGCTGATTTTTAGCTTCTTTAGCATCAACAGCTAGTCTCTGCTGTTCTCTATCGTCGATGCTTGTTTCTTCACGACTCGATACTCTTTGTTTTCTCTGATCTACCGAGATAAATGTTTCAGATAACAGGAAGCATGGTGGAAAAGCACTTTGGTGCGACAGGTCTCATCCTATCATTGACTTTAATGGCACCTGTTTAAGTTTATATGGTTTTTCGTGTTTAGAAACTTTGTTTGGGTGGCGAGATTATGTAAAATGATAAAAGCTCACTATAATCGAATTTGGATAAGTTCAAACTTTAGTAACCATTTTGTTTGTGCGATTAATGTACTTTTTTCTCATCACGCTTAGATCAGCTGCTGATTTAGGAACTTAGGATTCAGGAATGAGATGCGTGAAAATAGAAATAGATTAGATTAGAAATTAATTACCATTTATGATAAAAAATAACGACGATGAAGTCCTCGTGAAAGTCCATATTGCTCTAGATAAAGATTCATATTCGTGAGACACATTGAAAAGTTAAGGTGACAAGAAAACGTCTTTCAGCTTCTGCTTAGCATCTAATAAGCATACTTACACAATATGTGACCCTTTAAATCTGTATTTCGTGCGTAGAAATACCGATTCGGCGGTTAAAAGAAGAAGTAGAATAATAATAAAAGAAAGGAAGAATAAAATAGAGGACCCAGTGAAAGAAGGAAGAGGTGTTCTGCGCGCTCTCGATTCCTTTCCTCATCCCTTTCCGGCTTTTTGTGACGCTCACACACGCTCTCACGCGGCTGCTTGTCGAAGAAGGTGCAACCCGCATAATATTAGGAGAACGCGCAAAGCGTTTTATGGTTAGCCCACCCAAGTAGCCGAAAGCGAAGCAGAGCACACATTTCGACTCTGCCGAGTTCTCGTTTCTCTAACAGGCGCGCGGTGTGCTTCTCTTTTTCCCCTTTTCTCTCTCTCTCTCTCTCTCTCTCTCTCTCTCTTTCTCTCTCACTCTCTTCTCTCTTTCTGTCTTTTCATCTTCGTTTTTTTTTCTCGTCAAGCGTTTGCTCTGTTTCGCCCGCGGAGCCACCGAGACAGCATCAAGATCGGCAGGTCTTTCTGCATAACACGTGCTATATAAATAGCACGCGATCCTGCCGCGCTATGCGTCCTTGTAAATGCTTCGAAGAGAGAACAGAAAGAACGCCAAGTTCGTTATGCCTAGAGCTAGAGAAACGAATACATGGATATATAAATAGTCGAAAAACGATTAGCGAAGCCCGCCAGAGTCGTGTGTCGTCCCGCGGTGACGATCTCTTACGGTGATCGATACTCGCACGGTACCCACCTGTGATCATTTTCATCTTCCTCTCTCTCTCTCTCTCTCTCTCTCTCTCTTGCTATCGTTCTTGTAGAGATCTCAAAAAAGATCGTTATTATCAGACGAACCGAAAGATATATCTTCGGGATCTACGAGAACCTTTTTTTTTCTCACTCCCTTAAAGGAGTGTAATGTTATTCAAGATGCATTTTGAAAGTATTCAAAAAAGGAGCACTGTTTCGATCGCTTTTTGGTTAGTGAAATTCATCGATTATCCAATCATCGGTTGAACTGCTTGAGTCTCGGTTCCTTTTCCGGCATCTGCTTAAATGAGTAAGAAAAATGTCCGCTTTCGAAGTATTTCGAAACTAAATTTACGCCCTCTGAAAACGGCTATCAATTGGAATTAATGATGAAAAAGTCCAACACCAATTTTATCGATCGGCGAATCGATTGAGCGATTTAAAGCAATATTTCCCGAACAACGAATGAAAGTTGCCCTTAAATCTCACGGATCTAAATTCCCATGGTACAAGAAAAGCCGGCATAACCCACCTCAATAAAATCCTCAAAGTTACAAGCCACCCTGAAAAAGAAACGACAAAATAACGTGTGAAAATAGATCCCCACAGATATAAAGATGAACAAATTTTCCGCGGTACGGTTAACTTTGATCCTGGAAGAAAATTCCAATGTCCCGTGGGGGATGAAGATCGGAAGGTTGTAGAATCGGTATTACGGATCTCGCGTTATAAGATCGAGAATTCTGGTGCGTGGATCACGACAAAAGGTAACAATTACTTTATTTTGACTCTATGTGACGTTTGGCCACAAAAGCGTGAAAAGAAGAAAAAAAATGTAGAAAAAAAAATCAACTTTTATAGGAGAAGGTGGAGACGATAGGAGAGCTTCTTCTCACTTTTATTTCGTCTCCTTCGCCGACAACAGGCTTTGTCGAGTCAACGCCATTTGATCTCTCGGTACAGAGCACTCTTTATGCTCACTCTGACTCGTTTTCTTCGTGCGTTATTGTCCAGGCTGGCAGGCTAAAAATGTCTTTTAGAAAGGTTGCTTTGACTTTTCGTGCTGTATATATACATCACTGCATCGTGAAAATATATGTTATCGGCTTTAGAGGAAGCAAAAAGGCGTACCTTTGAGAATTAACGAAGGTAAGGAACGTTGCTAAACGTCCTTTTGCTACTTACCTACTGATGTATTAACTTCGGCATCTCTCCCTGTTCTCCTACCTGTCATCCACCGCAGCTAGAGTCTCGAGGCCACAGATCTTTAACCAAAGAACTCTCTCGGGCGACAAATGGTCCCCTGGGTAGTACTTTGCCCGATGCCGAATTCTATGGGGGCGCGTTTTCAACCCCACAACCTCTCGAGCTTTCTCTCTCTCTCTCTCTCTCTCTCTCTCTCTCTCTCACTCTTCCCTCGATTCTCATCTCAGCGACATTCGTCTGTACCATTTCTCGTATGTTTTCTCACAGAAAGAATTCAGGGTTTAAAGTCACTCGATGTCGCACGTAAATTTCACTCTCACTTACGCCCTTTTCCATTTGGAAAAGTCAATACCCGTGTGTAACACAGTGCGTAGTGTCAAAGCGGGAATAAACTTATGGTTACAGTGGTCACTCGCAACGCCCACGCAAGAATAGCTGCATCAAAACCACCATCAACCCCTCCAAATGCCACCGTGTTAGCAAACAATCATTTCGATGAAGATTTACGAGGATTTTATCTTTCTCTCGCTCACACACTCGTGCTCGGTCTTGGTTAGGATGCTGCAGGTTGTCGCTTCATTCCTTTCTCTCTTTTCTCGCTTGTCTCTTTATATTTTTGGAACCTGTCTATCGAGACACGCTTTAACGCCGTGTGCGGTCCTCCAAGTTGATTCTTAGGGTAAAAATGACATATGGAAGATATAACAGTGAAAAAAAGAGAGATCTTGCCTACTTTGCACCTCAATGATCCAATTTCGAAGTGCACGAACTCATGAAAAAAAAAAAAGAAAAAGAATCCGACACTGTGGAGGTTCGAATGGAATTAGCATTTTTTTTTCCCCAAGTCGTTGAAATTTTGGTACTTTATATTTATTTGTTATGGAAGCTCCCGAGCATTCTGATGCTCACGTATGCCTTTTTGTTCTCAATGAAACATTTTTGCTTCTCGGATGAATCGAAATAACGAGCGAGAACTATTCTTGTACGTGAGAAGAAATTTTGATCCTTTGAACATCGAGAGAGTGAGAGAAGAGCCAGGGAAAAATGAAGGATGAATTTTCTCCGGTAATGTAGTTGACTTTTCACAATTTCACGTGGCATTGTCAACTATAAGAGAAAACGAGATCGCAACGAACCCAGAAAATTAACCGTCTCGTTTGACCAACCATTCGTTATACAGAAAACGATGAGATCTTTGTTCTTTTCTTGATGCGTGAGAAATCAAATTTCTCGGATCGTGGCGACGTTGAATGAGAGCAAATGAAGCATGCCAAGAATAAGGAAACTTTATACCCTTTCGCAATTATAGAGACGATGAAAAAAGTGGATTCAAGGGGATATTAACTTGCGAAACGAGAGTCGTGGACTCACGAGTACGTGGGATTATTTTTACGATCGTTTTTCCTTTGGCATTCTATTTTTAGTAGTTTTTTTTTTTTTTTTCACCCAGTAGAAATAGCGAGGGTTTCTCATCTCTTATTCCCGCTGATGTAAATGTATCGATGCGAGTACGTCGACAATAAACACCAAAATCATGTTTTACACATGAATGTGAGACGTCAACAATTTTTGAGTCTTTTTCTTGTTCCCGATTCAACTGAAACCCACCAAAGAAAAAAAAAAAGAGACTCACTAGCGGACAATGATGTTGAATAGGATAAAAACTCACAATTCAGACTCTTCTCACGTGTCGAACGAAAAATATAATAATACAAGTCACCGAGAGCCGCCTGAAGTCAATTGATTGTCGACGACTCGCTCGACCACGGATTATTCAAATTTTTTAATTTTTTCACAGTAAACCGAACCAGAATCAATGCGGTATAACCAAAAAAAAAAGAACAAAAATTCCAGTGACAGCTCGTGAATATCGTGAAAATAGACAGCTTAATTTGACAAAAATTATGTTACAATAATGACGACTGGATGATGAAGAAACTAAGAAGACTCGATTCGAGGACTCAAATATATCTGGAATTTTATGGCGAACAAGGTAACGCTTCTTAACTCCTGAGAGTATTATCGAACTCACGATTAGTGCTTTTGTGAACGAAACGAATTAGTTTTTGGTAGGAAACGATACGATACGAAGAGGAGGTGAAATTATTCCTCGGGTTTTTCAGGATGGCAGATATTCAGGCAAGTGTGCATGGGATAGCGTGCGTAGTCATTGTTAAGGTTTGACGTTAAAGTGTAAATTACAATTTTTCTTAAATATTCAACAACGATAATATACCTGTTCATCTTCGGTGTAAGATTTTTCCACATCTGTAAATACTTTTTACATACAATTGTTATAAATCGGTCTCAAATTTCCAATGCTTTTGATCTATTTTACATTTCTATTGAATTTTTGAATCGTAAAATAATTTTTGTAATGGGGTGGATCGCGATATTTTTCTTTAGCGAAAAACTTATTTTTGTTGTTGTATCTATCGCTTCTACATTTTTATTCGGCTTAAAAAATTGTTAATCTATCGTAGAAAATTATTCGAGAACGAGGAGCCCATCGCACAATATTACGAAATCGGAATCCCGAAAAAAATTGAACAATTCTCGTGCAAAGTCGCCCGGTTTAATCGGCAAGATTTGCGCTACCTTCCGAAGGAGTTATCAAAAAAGGTCTGGTGATCCCGAAACTTGCAATGAAAAATCGGGAAATTCGGAATCCCGTCCGAGATCATTAAGAAAATCGATCGAAGACGATAGAATGAAAACGGTGGAAAACGATAAAACGGCTTATATCTCGACCACGGATAACGATTTTTTCGTGCATAATAGTTTTCAAATTTTACGCCTTCAAGATGCAAATACAAGATTTCCTCACGGTCCTCAAGATTCCGTTGCAATGGTGCCTCGAAGTCCTAATAACAAAATGAACAAAAAAAGTCGCGAACGCCCGGAATCTGGTGGGAAACGAAAAAAAAGAACCCTCTGCCAAACGTTGGGCTGCAAAAGCGTGAAAAGCAAAGTCGAAGTAAGAGAGGCTGCAACTGACGTGAACGTTGATCTTCAAGAATTGATCACCAAAATTAAAGAGCTGAAAAAAAATGTACAAGACCTTGAAACCGCTAGAAAAAATCCTACTCCGGTAACTAAGACATCGAAATTTCAAATTAATTATTAATCTACAATGTTAATTCGCTTCGTTCTCGTTTAAAAAATTTCTCGATTTCATTATTCATCCAAATGAATAGAATCCGATTAATTTATTCGCGTACAAATCCCCGAATACTTTTAGTAACGAAAATAATTATTTTTGAATTTTCCCGATACTTTCAATGCTTTCAATTCTTCCAATTCATATTCGGTATACATTTGCTTGTATAAATATTTCGAAGAAAACAGTAAATGTTTGAATAAATGATTTAATTGAATGTGCACTGGTAATGGCTGAAGAAAAAAGTGTCGCCTCAGAACGTGAGTAGTCAGACGGAAGAGAGATTCTTGACCGATATTTATGGAGCACAAGAATTACTTGGTTCGTGTAACAACAATCTTTCGAGAATTCGAAAATTTTTGGGATCACGCAAATGCCAAAAGCTCATCGAACAACATCAGAGCAAGCCATGCTGCGATGAGAAAATTCCGCATTTCCACAGTCTCTTGGACGGTTTAGATGTGATAGTCAAATTTCCGAATGAAAAAATTACTCATGACAAAGTGCATATGACTCCAGATCCAACTCTCATAAAACACACTGCGGAACAACCGGAAAAACACGTTGAAGAAAAAGCTCACGAAGTTAAAGTTAACGAAGTCATTAAACCGGTGGAAACGAAAAAAAATCAAGAACCAAAGTGCCCGGATGACTGCACCACTGATGCAACGATCGAGCATAAGAAGTCTCCGAAAAACCCTGCCAAAGAAAAGTCCGCTGGAACCCCTTCAACAAAATCGACTTTAAAAAAAAACGGGGACATTAAAGAGAAGGCTCAAGTTACGAGGAACGAGAAGAAATATCCAGATAAAAAGACAGGAAATCTTTCGAGCAATCCTGGATCGAACGAAAGTAATTTGAAAAATTTATTAAACTAAGCTCATTTTTAGGTTTATTCTTTTCGACATTTTCTTTCAACTTTAAGACCTTTGATTTCGAGTATTTATGTTTCTCTATTTATTTGCTTCACGTCCGTATTATTTTCGGCAAAATAAATATATTCGTAGAAACAACTCAATCGAGAGAAGTCTGGTATGGAAAATCTACATTCACGAGTGAAAATGAACCATTGGAAACATTTATCAGCGAGAATGCACCAAGAATACAACCGGCTATCAAGAGAAGGGAAGTGAGACTGAATTCGAAGCCGGTTCGTTCAGACATTTTCATCTTTTCGTAATAAAAGATGTTGTAATAAAATTTGATAAAATTTGGTCATGATAAAAGGAATCCGAAGAATTAGAATTCGACTGTAATAATGAACTTTTTTTTTTCAACATAAAACACCCGGTATCAGTACAGAATAAACTTAGTTTCGAGTTCCGTCACTCAGTCCTCAGTTTTACCTTTCACCACGATTTGTTATAGCGAAAAAAAAACTTTTCATGCTCGTTTGGCACCAATTTTTGGACAATTTTGCCCAATTTTGTTGAAAATTCATTTTTTAAATTCCAAACGATGATTCAAATGTGCTTCGCTTCCTCTATTGTTTTCAAGCTCCGAAGTAATTCGAGTATCGAATCAGAATTGCGATGTTGACATAGTTATCGTCATTTATTTATTTTTTTTGTCAATGAAAAATTTCAGTTTGCTGATCACACCAGTGGTTCATCGAGCCCAAAGACGGTTTCGGCTCGCGATTGAAACGAAAGGGCTCAGTCGTGATTTCGAGAATTCGCGAGTGGTTTGAGCATTGGCGAACGGGAATAATGAGAAGAGTTTTGAGTCGAGTACCAATCGAATTGGAATCAGTTCGTACCAAATCAACGAATTACACGAATTATAGAATTACATAATTTTCATTAATTCTCAAAATAATAACATTTATTTAACGAACGAACGATGCAGGATTCATCGAACGAGGATAGGCTTATAACGATTGCAAGATGTTTGGCTATCGAAACCACGGATCAAACGAGATTGGGAACCAAAACAATTTTGATTATTCGTGAACGTGCCATTTTGAAATCTTCCCTTTCTACAGTCGAAGCACAATCTTCCAGTGTGCAAACTTGGACGTGAAAATGAGACGAGAAAATCAGTTGATATGAGTTCTCACGTCGTTGGAGAACTTCAAAGATTTATTGAATTATACATGTAGAAAATCCCGTAATTTATATAACAATGAATCATAAAGAACAGAAAAGAAATTCCTCCTTCTTGAAATCCATTCCTGAATACATAACTGACAACCGACGAAAAATAATGAGACATTGGTATGACATCGATAAAAAAATGAACGAGTCGGTATTTCTGGGTCCGAAAGAGATTTTTTTCGTAACCTTAAGAGGATCCAAAACCTCGATCACTTCGCAATCGAATCGAAGCTCTCCGGAGCCCAAAAATTCTAATAATTCCGAGGGATTTCAAGAAATCGAAAAAATTGCAAAAACTTCGGTACCGTTGATGAATGATTCACGATAGCTGGAAAGCCCATCTTTGCAAACATTCGATTTTGACACACGTTTGACTTGCAGGGTGAACGAAAAAATTCTTTGACGTGTGCTCCAAAGTTGGTGAAGTGTAAAAATTTGGATAAATTAAAAAAATCCAATGTTGTGGGTCATTCGGAGTTCAAGGTCAACGGGAACGGTTCGAAGGTACGAAGACCCGCTGATCTTCGACCTCCGCCATGTGAATGCTCCGGGAAGTGTTCGCAGCTCAAGAGTCCTCGCAATTCAAAGATAAATTTGCACCTACTTCTTCAAGAGCCGAAGTTCAACGAGGCTTTCAGCAATGAGTGTCAGTGTCCATCAACGTAAGTTTTTCCTCTTCTTGCGCCTGGTTTTTTTTTTTTTACGTTTTATTAATTTTTGTGAATGACTTGACAACCTCTTATGAAATTTTATGACTTTGTTTTTTTTTTTGTTATTCATTGCGTCGCTCTATGGCTGTAGCTGTCGAACGATCAATGTCTGCTGGTCTTCTTCTGCATGGCAAAGAGATCCTCAAGGATCCACAGAAATACTCGATGAGGATGTAAAGAAAATAACCGAATTCGCGGAGAAAATGGTCCTGAAGACGAAAAAACATTGCACAAAATTCAAGGTCAAATTCTTAACGTTCGCTGGTTTCTTTTCTATTTCTTAATTTTTCTTCGTTACAATTCATTACCTCGTTTTTTCTTTTATTGCAATTGGAATCTAATATTGAACTTGATGAAATAATGGGCATGAATATTTATTGGTAAATCAATCTTGGTTCCAATCATTAAAGTTTCTCTCGTTCCACAACAACAATAAATACCTTTCAGGCATTCATTTTAAATGTGAAATATACGGCTAATCGTTTACGCAATCAGCATTGAATAAATTTTGATGATACAATCTATTCCATCGGCCAAAAAAAAAATAATAAAAAATACAAAAACTTCCGGAATAATCATTCGAACGAATTTTTACAAAAATCCCCATTACTATTCGTACTGTAATTAAGGAGGGGACGTGATAAAATCTCTCAATACCTAATTATGATTACTGTTTTAATGAAATATTCAGAAGAGCTTCCCGTAATACTCGAATGTTGTTTTACGAATATTATCCGAACTGAAACGTTTTCGACGTAGGTAAAAACGTTGTCGTTATTGAGAGCAAAGTCCAAAAGAGTACTGAAAAAGATTAAAGAGCCGTACGAGAATTTTCACGAAAGCAGAAGTTCAGCTCGTCGAAGAAATTGTGAAATGGTCGATTGCGGCAACGGTACCGACGATTGTACTTCAGGAGTATTAACCGTGAGCCAAAAATCAATGCTTCCGATAATCTCGATGCACGATGAATCGGTAGATAAGAAAAAAGAAGGAAATTTGAAAAACCTGAAGAAAAAATAAAACGAAAGCAAGAAATGAAATTCAATGAAATGTTGTCGCTTTGCAACGAGTATGAAATTTATGAGTGCAGAATTTCCGAACAAGGACCGAATTCTTATTCAATGTGCTGGTGCACCAAATCGCATCTTTATGCTAAAAAAAAAAAAAAAAAAAAAAACGAGGTTTGTGCATCTTTTTATACAGTGTTTTCGCACCTTCTTCTCAGTCGGATTAGAGCAACTGTAATTTAACGATGTGCCTATCGTGAGTTCTTTGATGTACGGAACATTTAAAGACCCGCTAATACGTCATTTAGGATGCTGTTGAGAGTCGTCAAGATCGTGAATTCGAGATATCCACTTTGAGTACCTTTACCGAGGCTAAAGAATAAAAAAAAAAAAAAAAAAAAAAAAAAAAAAAAACGAAGAAAGATAATACCGAAAAGCTGGTCCGATCACTAAAACTTACCGGATACTTGGCAACGTAATACCTGAAGTAACAGAATGAATAATTTACGATCGTTCTCCGATAATCCTTATCTTCGGTGCATAATGTTTAGGGAAGAAATTTCTTCTTCTTTTTTTTTTTTTTTGTTGTTTCCTGAAAAGCCGAAAAAAGACATAGGCACGCGGTGAGTTTTTCGATGACTGGTGGTACAGGGGCGTGATACTTAAAAAAAAGAGATTTTATCGTCGGACACCTTTATTGCTCAGCAGGCATCCCTCCATTATACACACACATATATATGTATATATATATGAATATATATTTTATTACAAGCTATTTAAAGACATTAGCGTGGGATTGGTTGTAAAGCCAAAGAGGAAGATGAAAAGAGTTGGAAAAAAAAAACGATCGAAAGAGGTGAGGGACGATAAATTCACGTGGGAGGGCTCCAGAGGGCTCGAATTGTCCTGCCATGACATCTCGATGACTCGTTGTCGTCGTCGCCGTTTGCGGAACAAGAGAAATGGCTATAAACACTTTGTACAATTTTATTTGACTCTACAGAAATTTTGATTATTTTTTATCGATTGTGGCAATGTAATAATAAAATTGAATAGATTTTGATCAAACGATCGTCGTTTATCTCGCTCCATCGAAGTGACTTATATCTTTCTTTTTGCATGAGGATTTTTTTTTTTCCAAATTGTGCATTATCATGTTCCAGAACTATTTTTCATTACTCGTTTGTATCTTAGTTTTGATTCTGACTATTTGTTTTATCTAATGTTTAGGAAAATTGCTGTTTCGTTAATTCGTATTTTTATTTTTTCATCGAGCACAAAAACAGCGTAGTTTAGTGTGATTTATCTTGATTCCAACTGATTGACCTCTACGTATTCGGTGACGACAACTTTTCCTGGTCACGCGAGCTCGGAACGAACCCAACGTTTTTTCAATGAAAAAAATTTATTCCTGCTGCATTCATACGGTCGTCATTTTGTTTTACTACTTTATTATTTTTTCTTGTACACCAATATCGTTCTGTCATGTTGCGAAATGTCCGAAAAAATATATTTTCTGGAGAGCTGGTGTGCGACAGCCATTGGTTTGGGTTTTTTAAAACCTCGTGTAACCAGAGCGATACTTTTATGAATTATGACCACGAAGAGTACAATTTTTGTTCAGTCGATATGAACATTAAGGTTTCGCAGCAAATTATTAGCAACTGAATTCTCTAAATAGTTTATATCTTCATAATTACTTTCTTTTGAGCATGTTTCCAAAACTGGTGATTTCTGTTCAAGTTCGGTACGAAAAAAGTCTTCATGGATCGATAAATTTGTTGCAAGTCACTTCGATTACTTCCTCTCTCGTAAAATATCGTTTTCCCATAAAGTCCTTAAATAAGTAAACTTTTATTGCTCCATAAGTAATTCGTCCGCAGTCATAAGTTTCAATAATAGGTTTCGTGATCGTGATATTTGTCTATGGATCGGAGAGATTTTTTTCTACACTGAATATACTTGAACTTAATGATTATCCATGCTTGTAGGATCGAGGCTAGAAAGCATCGAAAATAGAAAAGCTCGTTGCGAGCAGCGCTCTCCTTTGTACCAGCATGTACACCACCGGGTCCTTCCGTGACTGCCAGCTATGATATGGCAATCGAAATAGAAATGAAAAAAAAAACGATCTTCAACACCGCGGTCCAATAATATTCTCAGCTCTCTCTTTTTCCTGCTCTTACCTGGGTCAACGTTGGGGCATCGTTCTAAGACTCCAGCGTGAATAATACATGATAAGGAAGAAGGGTGTATTACTAGAAAAAAAAAAAAACAAAAAAAAAGAGAAAGGTTAGGTGCGGTCGACGATGGGAAACACGCGATCCTGACCTCTTTTTCTTAACCCTAAATATTCTTAGCCTAACCCATATGCACGATATGTTTTTGCCTTTTTTTTTTTCAACGTCAGAAAAAATTGACGAGTTTCTCAACGTATAATCTAATAGCACAGGAATTCTTCATTTTTTGCTTGACATAGACAGGCTACTCATTTTATTTACATATTTCCTAGATATTTTTGAAACGAGTCAAACATGCGGATTAACGAACATTTAAAAACTCAGGTATAACGATAATCGTTTCAATCTGTTTTGATAAAATTTGTTTGGTAAGGTAAAACAAGAAATAATTGAGCAATAAATAGTAAAACTAATTAACCAGGATTCATTAAGTACGAGCAATGTTAGCTTATTCATCAGCGGATCAAAGTGCCATTCCAGAATAAGTAAAATTAATGAATACCAGAGCACCTAAATAATTATATTGATACATCTATAAATTCAAATTGCATATATTTTCAGTCAATTTTCCAGAGCGCAATCAATTGCAACTCCAGAAGCAAGAGTGAAGGAAGTGTCTGCGCGAGGTGAATTGAATGGCTATAGAGTGGATTTGTTGTTGGTGATGAGGAGCAAGGGGCTGAATGCGATGAGAGTCCAAGTATCGTTGCAGCATAAATCACGATGCGGGAGCTCCCATGCTCGTTATATATGTTATCCAGTACTCGCGGAGAAGAAAGATAGATACGGGGATGTTGATGTAGAGGATGTCCTAAAAGTAGAGTTCCAGAATTTTCAGATTCAATCGATTACGATATATTGTACAGAAAAAAAAAAAATTCTCGGTGATTATTCTCCCTGATGCTCGATCGTTGATGAATTAATTGATCAAGTAACAGCGAAGCTGGTGAGCTGATGAGTAGTAGCAAAAGTGACGAGAGCACGATTGCCACACCGAATTAGCTGTCACGAATCATTTGATATCTCATCAACGGTGGATCGAAGTAAAAAATTAAAAAAAAAAAAAAAAAGAAAGACTTTTTTTTGCTTTGAAATATTGTCAGAATTGCACGATCGAATTATCGAGTGAAAGACTGCAACTTTTAAGACACTGTGTATGTGTAAATATTGAAGAAACTTGTATGTTGGACACGAAGAGAGAATGCAGCACTCTGGCGTAATTGGCACGGGCGTGTCCTGCAGCCTGTCGTCGTCTTCCTCGTGTACCATACTATACAACGTATTTTATATACACGTAAGCAGAAAAAAAAAAAGAAAAAAAATGTGTATGTTCACGTAAAGAGAGCGAGTGTGTGCGAGGAGGAAAACGAGGTACACGTGTACCTTAATCGTTTGCTCTCGACACGGCGCTTATACGTTTCTCGTCTCAGTCTCCGTGGACGATCGCCGGAAACGCCGAAACCGGAAATGGGCGTTCCTCATCCCCCTATGGGTTAACCGATGTGCTTTGTGTACTGGATATAATATGAACTAATACATGTGATATATTCGTACATGTTAACACACACACACACACACACACACACACATTCGTCAGTGCCAACAGTTTCGTCTCGCCAGCTCGATGATAGCACTATAATCACTCTATCTCGTTTGTCCCCGCTTTTGTGTATCGCATACTAGCCGTAAAATTGTTACGATTGTCTGACAATCATACATAACGAGACTCCGCTTAATAATTATCATTTATTACATATGCCAGAATTTCTTTTTTATATTTCTTGAATAAAATTATTAATGCTTCGTTGCGTTGTGTGTCGAAAAATTTTTTTTCTCTCTCTCTCTCTCTCTCTTGCCTTATTTATACACGAAAATGTGAAATTATTCGGCAAATGATTTTTACTTTCATAATAATGCCATTTGAAGTTAAATACAATGACGAACATTGAATGATAAAAGTAATTACGGAATTTTCATTCGATTTTTCATAATATTCTGATCGAACGAGCCACCCAGAGAATATCAATTTACGAAATGACAGAATCCCTCGCTAGGCGAATTTAAGTTTTTTTTTTTTTTTTTTTTTTTTTTTTTTTCATCGTGAAAGACACGGATGTGCATACTTTTTAAAATAAACTACAAAAAAAATGAATTTCTCGATAGATTCCTGACTAAAGACAACACAATATTGTCATTGAATAATTAAAAAAAAAATCACTGTTAACTTTCCCACTCAATTTTCCCATTCAAATTATTCTCAAAGATGATTACTAACGGCAGAGCGATGCGAAAGTGGAATTCTCAGAGCCTCCAGTCACATCGTTCGCTTTTCAACTAACTCGATAATATACATTGGTTTCATCTATCTATGTAGATGAAACCAATATATATATGTATATATATACTTACATATTCACGCAGGACGATCAACAGGATCAAGGCATCTCTTATTTGATGGGGTGATGGGCCAGGAGGACTTAAAAGAGAGTGAGAAAGAGACAGGAAAATTATAAGAAAGAGAGAGAGAGAGAGAGAGAGAGAAAGAAAGAGATGGAAAAAAGGATAACTCGAAAGAGTAGAATCGCGTGCGTGTTCTTGGTAGTTTCCACACGCATAATCACCTGTCTCGTTCATCATAAGGCCCCAGGTTGCTACGTACCTCTATAACGTACACACTGCTGCGTACAGTTTGGTGTCCCTGTCTAAAAATACATGTATACATGTATCTAAATGTATATATTTACATTTATGCACACATATATATAGACGTACTTATAGGCATGTAGTATTTACATATATATATATATATATATATATATATATATATATATATGTGGGCAACATACTTCAGGGACGAAATTTCGAGCGCGCATATCTTTTGAAGACATTTGCATCCTTTGAGGACTGTCTTCAATCTATTCTTATATCAATGACATACTTTGGAGACTTTTCTAGTATTTGTATTTTATCTATAATTTCAGGACATTTCACAACTGTTAAAATCCAATAGATGGCGCCACCCTGATGATTTATGGTTCAAGTCGTAAAAGTTCGTTATTGAAAGAGATGTCCTCAATCAATGTGATTCGTTTATTGGGAATGTCTCCCGGAAAACTTCCATAATGATGTCTCAAGAACTTGTTGTGCTATTTACAGTCACAATAAAAAATCGAACTGAAAAAAATGGAGAATAATTGACAAAACAAAAAGCATGTATGGTGGTGATAATTCAATTCCGATCAAATCTGATACATTGCTTTGAAAAAATGAAACTTATTGAGTTTGGAATAAAGATCGCTCACACAATCACATTTGATCACCTATAACTCTGAACGAAATGACTCTAGAGATTCGATTTAGAGGACTTTTTTTTTAGAATACTCGTTTCTCTTCAAAATTAGCGTTTGAATATATTCTGTATATTCAATATAGTCTAGCTTTTATATAATACCACCAGATTGATCCCTCACATACCCTATAGAGTCATGTAATCGTGCAGCACGGGAACGATGACAAATAATGGACACTTCAATGCATTTCGGGTTATTGAGGTTATGAGTTATTCTGAGGTCTTGAAGTACACGCGCGATGAAAAAAACCGTTGTATTTAATATATATTTTAAGGTCTCTATCGTTACATTCGATTGATAGATCGGGTACTCGAATGTCTTTTCCAAGCATATGATCTAGCCATACTCAATAACAGAATGTGTTTTTCTATATCACTGAAAAAATGATTGATTTTTAAACATATCACCGGAAAAATTTTTGAACAATATCCAAATTATAAGTAAATTCGATGGATGTAACATCTGGATCGAGTGATTACCATGTTGCTAGAACATATTTTTTTGCACATCTTCCATCCTGCCGAAAAATTTTGTTCAGGCCTCAACCGTTAGTTCGATAATCCAATCAGTAGCAATATTAAAAACGACTTCATACACCAATTGTGAATATAAATTTTCTATAGTGATGCTCGGACAATTTTTTTATTCATCACGTATTGACGGTAGCGAGGAAAACCCGAACAAACCCAAACAAACCCAAACGAAGGTGTCCTCAAACATCGCACTCCGTAACAAGTTCGCCTAACATGTTCCGTATATGTCCCAAGCGAGTCCGTAGGAAATCATATTGGAAAAGAACTCGTTTACTTAAGAAAATAGCAGTTCACTTTTAAAAGTCTCAAATAAAAATTGATGTCGGGATTTTTGTCGGAAGATGTCTTTACTCTTTAGTCAATGATTCGATTAAATATCTCCCGACGAAAATGTGGTGGTAATGAAAAAAATAATGGTAAAAATAATAACACAGTCAACCAATCTGTCACAGCAACAACCAATCGGTCACAACCAACCGAGTGAAGTATGGCGCAGATGTTGCGAGTGAATATAGTTATGGCGGCATCAGCTGTTGTTCTGTCGATATGGCTGAACGGTAATTTTTTGTTTTTCTAATTATTCTTTAAATATACAAGCAATCGTACCAAATTACGACCCCAAACCCCGTCCGCTAGTAATAGAACCTGTTTCTCAAATTTGGTCAAGTAATTTTTCGCCGTTTCAACAAACATTCTGCTTAAAAAATTCGTGAAAATCAGCTGATCGCGGTTAAAAGCATAACTCCCGGCTTTTTTCAAAGTTGGTAGTCGGGAGTTAATAAATACAATTACAGTGATTACGTACCCGAACGAGCTCGCACTGAACAGGAGCTTCTCTACATCAAATATTGAGATTTTATATTTAGTTTGCTTATTGTTACCTTCTCCGTACGTCAGGTTGATCAAAATTCATAAGGGCTTGAAGTATCCATGTATAATGTGAAAAAATTGTATGAAGTGCATACTTTGAAGCCTTGAACTTTATATATTACTACCAGATTGAGTTCTCGAGTATCCGATTGAGTAAAAGAAACGTGCAGCACGGAAATGATAACGTTAGATGTGCACTTCGGAACGTTTCGGGTTCGTCTGAGTTATGCTGAGGTCTTGAAGTAAACGTGCGATAAAAAAAACCATTGCATCAAAGATATATTTTGAGGTTTCTATCGTTACATTTAATTGATAGATCGAGTACCCGAACATCCTTTTCAGCCGTATGATCTATCTATACTGGAGGGCAGAATATTTTTTGTGCCATTTGAGAAATAATTGATTTTTGAAAATATTTCCGAGAATAATTCTTAATAAAAAGTAAATTATTAGGACATTGGATAAATGTAACACGTGGATCGAGTGATTGCCATTTTGCTAGAACATATTTTTTCGCACATCTTCCATCCTGCCGAAAAATTTTGTTCAGGCCTCAACCGTTAGTTTGATAATCCAATCAGTAACGATATTGAAAACGCTTTCGGTTAACAATTGTGAATACAAATTTTTTATAGTGATGCTCGGACAATTTTTTTATTCATCACGTATTTACGGTAGCGAGGAAACCCGAACAAACCCAAACAAACCCAAACAAACCCAAACGAAGGTGTCCTCAAACAATGCACTCCGTAACAAGTTCGCCTAACATGTTCCGTATATGTCCCAAGCGAGTCCGTAGGAAATCATATTGGAAAAGAACTCCTTTACTTAAGAAAATAGCAGTTCACTTTTAAAAGTCTGAAATAAAAATTGATGTCGGGATTTTTGTCGGAAGATGTCTTTACTCTTTAGTCAGTGATTCGATTAAATATCTCCCCACGAAAATGTGGTGGTAATGAAAAAAATAATGGTAAAAATAATAACACAGTCAACCAATCTGTCACAGCAACAACTAATCGGTCACAACCAACCGAGTGAAGTATGGCGCAGATGTTGCGAGTGAATATAGTTATGGCGGCATCAGCTGTTGTTCTGTCGATATGGCTGAACGTTAATTTTTTGTTTTTCTAATTATTCTTTAAATATACCAGCAATCGTACCAAATTACGACCCCAAACCCCGTCCGCTAGTAATAGAACCTGTTTCTCAAATTTGGTCAAGTAATTTTTCGCCGTTTCAACAAACATTCTGCTTAAAAAATTCGTGAAAATCAGCTGATCGCGGTTGAAAGCATAACTCCCGGCTTTTTTCAGAGTTGGTAGTCGGGAGTTAATAAATACAATTACAGTGATTACGTACCCGAATGAGCTCGCCCTGAACAGGAGCTTCTCTACATCAAATATTGAGATTTTATATTTAGTTTGGTAATTGTTACCTTCTCCGTACGTCCGGTTGATCAAAATTCATAAGGGCTTGAAGTATCCATGTATAATGTGAAAAAATTGTATGAAATGCATACTTTGGAGCCTTGAACTTTATATATTACTACCAGATTGAGTCCGCGAGTATTCGATTGAGTAAAAGAAACGTGCAGCACGGAAATGATCACGTTAGATGTGCACTTCGGAGCGTTTCGGTTTCGTCTGAGTTATGCTGAGGTCTTGAAGTACACGTGCGATAAAAAAAACCATTGCATCAAAGATATATTTTGAGGTCTCCATCGTTACATTTAATTGATAGTTCGAGTACCCGAACATCCTTTTCAGCCGTATGATCTATCTATACTGGAGGACAGAATACTTTTGTGTGATTTGAGAAATAATTGATTTTTGAAAATATTTCCGAGAAGAATTCTCAATAAGAAGTAAGTTATTAGGACATTGGACAAATGTAACATCCGGATCGAGAGATTACCATTTTGCTAGAACGTATTTTTCGCACATCTTCCATCCTGCCGACAAATTTTTTTCAGGCCTCAACCGTTAGTTTGATAATCCAATCAGTAGCGATATTAAAAACGACTTCATTTACCAATTGTGAATATAAATTTTCTATAGTGATGCTCGGACAATTTTTTCATTCATCACGTATTTACGGTAGCTAGGAAAACCCGAACAAACCCAAACAAACCCAAACAAACCCGAACGAACTCAAACGAAGGTGAAGCCTTGAGTTATATATTACTACCAGATTGAGTCCTCGAGTATCCGATTGAGTAAAAGAAACGTGCAGCACGGAAATGATAACGTTAGATGTGCATTTCGGAGCGTTTCGGGTTCGTCTGAGTTATACTGAGGTCTTGAAGTACACGCGCGATAAAAAATACCATTGCATCAAAGATATATTTTGGGGTCTCTATCGTTAGATTTAATTGATAGATCGAGTACCCGAACGTCTTTTTCAGCCGTATGATCTAGAAAATACTGGAGGACAGAATACTTTTGTGTGATTTGAGAAATAATTGATTTTTGAAAATATTTCAGAGAAGAATTCTTAATAAGAAGTAAGTTATTAGGACATTGGACAAATGTAACATCCGGATCGAGAGATTACCATTTTGCTACAACGTATTTTTTGCACAACTTCCATCCTGCCGACAAATTTTTTTTAGGCCTCAACCGTTAATTTGATAATCCAATCAGTAGCGATATTAAAAACGACTTCATTTACCAATTGTGAATATAAATTTTCTATAGTGATGCTCGGACTATTTTTTCATTCATCACGTATTTACGGTAGCTAGGAAAACCCGAACAAACCCAAACAAACCCAAACAAACCCGAACGAACTCAAACGAAGGTGAAGCCTTGAGTTATATATTACTACCAGATTGAGTCCTCGAGTATCCGATTGAGTAAAAGAAACGTGCAGCACGGAAATGATAACATTAGATGTGCACTCCGGAGTGTTTCGGGTTCGTCTGAGTTACGCTGAGGTCTTGAAGTACACGTGCGATAAAAAAAACCATTGCATCAAAGATATATTTTGGGGTCTCTATCGTTAGATTTAATTGATAGATCGAGTACCCGAACATCTTTTTTAGCCGTATGATCTATCTATACTGGAGAGCAAAATATTTTTTTATGCTACTTGGGAAATAATTGATTTTTGAACATATTTCCGAGAATAATTCTTAATAAGAAGTAAGTTATTAAGACATTGGATGAATGTAACATCTGGATCGAGAGATTACCATTTTGCTAGAACATATTTTTTCACACATCTTCCATCGTGCCAAAAATTTTTGTTCAGGCCTCAACCGTTAGTTTGATAATCCAATCAGTAGCGATATTAAAAACGACTTCATTTACCAATTGTGAATATAAATTTTCTATAGTGATGCTCGGGCAATTTTTTCATTCATCACGTATTTACGGTAGCTAGGAAAACCCGAACAAACCCAAACAAACCCAAACAAACCCGAACGAACTCAAACGAAGGTGAAGCCTTGAGTTATATATTACTACCAGATTGAGTCCTCGAGTATCCGATTGAGTAAAAGAAACGTGCAGCACGGAAATGATAACATTAGATGTGCACTCCGGAGTGTTTCGGGTTCGTCTGAGTTACGCTGAGGTCTTGAAGTACACGTGCGATAAAAAAAACCATTGCATCAAAGATATATTTTGGGGTCTCTATCGTTAGATTTAATTGATAGATCGAGTACCCGAACATCTTTTTTAGCCGTATGATCTATCTATACTGGAGAGCAAAATATTTTTTTATGCTACTTGGGAAATAATTGATTTTTGAACATATTTCCGAGAATAATTCTTAATAAGAAGTAAGTTATTAAGACATTGGATGAATGTAACATCTGGATCGAGAGATTACCATTTTGCTAGAACATATTTTTTCACACATCTTCCATCGTACCAAAAATTTTTGTTCAGGCCTCAACCATTAGCTTGATAATCCAATCAGTAGCGATATTAAAAACGACTTCATTTGCCAATTGTGAATATAAGTTTTCTATAGTGATGCTTGGACAATTTTTTTATTCATCACGTATATACGGTAGCTAGGAAAACCCGAACAAACCCAAACGAAGGTAAAGCCTTGAATTATATATTACTACCAGATTGAGTCCTCGAGTATCCGATTGAGTAAAAGAAACGTGCAGCACGGAAATGATAACATTAGATGTGCACTCCGGAGTGTTTCGGGTTCGTCTGAGTTACGCTGAGGTCTTGAAGTACACGTGCGATAAAAAAAAACCACTGCATCAAAGATATATTTTGGGGTCTCTATCGTTAGATTTAATTGATAGATCGAGTACCCGAACATCTTTTTCAGCCGTATGATCTATCTATACTGGAGAACAGAATACTTTTGTGTGATTTGAGAAATAATTGATTTTTGAAAATATTTCCGAGAATAATTCTTAATAAGAAGTAAGTTATAAGGACATTGGACAAATGTAACATCTGTATCGAGAGATTACCATTTTGCTAGAACGTATTTTTCGCACATCTTCCATCCTGCCGACAAATTTTGTTCAGGCCTCAACCGTTAGTTTGATAATCCAATCAGTAGCGATATTAAAATCGTCTTCATTTACCAATTGTGAATATAAATTTTCTATAGTGATGCTCGGAAATTTTTTTTATTCATCACGTATTTACGGTAGCTAGGAAAACCCGAACAAACCCAAACAACCCCGAACGAACCCAAGCGAAGGTGAAGCCTTGAATTATATATTAATTACTACCAGATTGAGTCCTCGAGTATCCTATTGAGTAACTGAAACGTGCAGCACGGAAATGATAACATTAGATGTGCACTCCGGAGAAACACTCCGGAGTGTTTCGGGTTCGTCTGAGTTACGCTGAGGTCTTGAAGTACACGTGCGATAAAAAAAACCATTGCATCAAAGATATATTTTGGGGTCTCTATCGTTACATTCAATTGATAGATCGAGTACCCGAACATCCTTTTCAGCCGTATGATCTATCTATACTGGAGGGCTGAATATTTTTTTGTGCCATTTGAGAAATAATTGATTTTTGAAAAGATTTCCGAGAATAATTCTCAATAAGAAGTAAGTTATTAGGACAGTGGATAAATGTAACATCTGAACAGTCACAAAATTGTGACTGAGTGCATTGATTGAGGACACCCTTGTTTGGCGGCATGAAAGTTATGTGAAAATTATGCTCTAGCAAAACGGTAATCACCAAAATATATATTTAATGCAACGGTTTATTATATCGCACGTGTACTTCAAGACCCCAGGATAACTCAGACGAACTCGAAACGCTTCGGAGTGCACATCGTATGTTATCGTTTCCATGCTGCACGTTTCTTTTACTCAATAGGATACTCGAGGCCTCAATCTGGTTGTAACATATAAAATTTGAGGCTTTAAAATACGCATTTCATACAATTTCTTTGCATTGTACGTGGAAAAGATCCTGAAAAATGACCTCAAACTATGCACTGAATACCTAAGACCATACATTTATACGCATACTTCAAAGACTATGGAAATTGACCGTCGTATATATCTTATTGCACTTTTGCGGACTGTCTCCATTGTATGCCTCACGAGGAAAAGTCTCAAAGTATTCGTTCTATAGTAAAATTGTTATATCTTTTTAATTATTATATATAAAACAATTTCCTTTTAACTACAAATTGTGAAGAACAAAATGAATCTATGTATGGAGAAAAAAATAGGTGTCCCGAAGTATTCAGCCCACATATATATATATATATATATATATATATATATATATATATATATATCGTAAAAAGGTATGTATATTTCTGGTACATAGCAAGAAAGGGCCAAGAGACCAGATGTAATATGCCTTGGCCCACGCAAAACCCGTCCGACATCGCAACGTTTCAACACACGCCCACGCACCAGTCGGCTCGCTTTCAAAATGTCGTAAGTCAAATTGGCCGGGGTTTGCTGGTGCACCGTTTCATCATATCGTTCCCATTGAATATCTTATACCCTCTTGGGAGCACCGACTCTTTCACTCACACTCGTACATTCGTACACGTATTCATTCTCTCTTCTGGTTTCTTCTTTTCTTCATATTAACTCACACACACACACGTTCGGATGTGAACCACGTGCTTACCAACATTAATTCACCGACGACGCAATGTCACGAGATATCCGCGTTTCCTCCAACAACTCGTGTGTATTCGTATATATGCTAAAATATTTATGAATATAAGTGTGGGGATGTCTGCTGAGATTGACCGTGAACCGAAAGCCAAATCGGTGGTACAATCTTCGGGGCTGCTCAATCGTTTCAATTTTCTCGTTCATTCTCGTTGACTTTGTCATTTTTCTGTTTAATGGAAATTCTTTATTCATAAGTCATCTCTGATGTTTAGAAATGTGTTCGATTACGACGCAGATTAGATTCGACTCGCGATCACTAACTAATGCAGTGTCGTTAAATTGTGATTTGAAAGAGTTTGATTTTGTTCTAGAATTTTTGATGTTTGATACACGAGTCCTGAGGTCATTTACACTTTTCTTCATCGATCGATTCTACACAATCCTCTTTTCAATATTGGAGATTCATCGATATAGCTTTTTAAAAAGGCCAAATTGCGAGGGATATTGATCTCAAGGAAAATGAGGCAAGAACCACTGATTTCTTAAAGTACTGAGAAAAGAGATATTCAGAAAATTGATTTTCTCGATTCGTTTTATTACGAAATGACATCGTTCTCCAATCGAAATTCGCAATGTTTAAAAACATTTTCTCACGTTCATCCTCCAGAGAAGTTCATCAATCAAAATTCTTCATTCGCTTCCACCGATCAGTTATAAATGGAACGTCAATGGAACGCAAAATAAAATGTCTAATCGATCTAAAAACGTAGGTGAAAAAAAAAAAAAAAAAAATATGAATTCATTTGAATTGGAAGTCGAAGCAGCGTTAATTTATTTAGTCAATCATCGAAACAAGTTTTTAATCGAATGTCAGTGACGAGCGATAGACACCTTTTAACCTCAAAAAGCTGCTTTTCTAAGGAATAACGCTCGATAAAAAAAAAAAAGATTTGAATAAAAAAAAAAACTATTTCTCCTTATGTCATTCAAAACGATCTTACGAATTCGAGAGATGAGGTAGAATTGATTTTCATAAATGTTTCCGTGAATGTGTAAATGAATTAACGTTTGTTACGACTATCGATTCTTTACGAAAACGATTCGAGCAATAACCTCTGAAATATTATACGTACGCGCGCGCAGCATCATTTATACGTCTTGATATCTATATGTATATATGAATATCATAATAATTCTCTTCATCTGCCAGAGGCCGAGGCGCAATCAAATTTCAATCATCCTATTCTCGGGTTGTCTTGATACGTTCGTGTCTTCAGCGTCTCGTTTAGTTGTCTTGTTCTCGTTCATGGTGTGAGATTTTCTCTTCTCGTCTCTTTCCCTCTAGCGAGCTACACGGCCGAGCTTCACGAAGTAAATGGGCTCATCCTCTCTTATAGTAAATTTCTCTGTGTGTGGCATTTATCTCGTCTTGGGCGAAGAAGAAGGAGAAGCAGAAGAAGACGCCGACGCACGTGGAGTTAACCGGTACGATTGACAGCCTGACAGGCGAATCGCCTAACGATTCGATTTCCTCTGCTGGTTCGCGTCAAATATTTAACACGCGCGTGTGTGTCCCCTCTCTTTTTCTCCTTACAATTTCAATCGTTCGAGTTATCCGATTTTCTCAGCTCGTTAAAAAATCGGTAAGAAAACAAAAAAAAAAACAGACATGAAAGAAATTGAAACGTTGAAAGTACGAGGAAATTTGGCGCTAATTTATTACTTTTGTTATCTTACATTTTATCGTTTTACCTTGCTCTTTCGTAACCCAAAGAGTGACGAACGATTCTTGGAGATCCGCACCGCGACGCGAATGGAGAGAGTACCATTTTTGGTACTTCGACTAATCAGCTTGGAAGGGTCCGATCGTAACGTAAAATTCATTATTTTTTGCTCGTGCTACACTCCTCTAGAAAAGTCTTTCTGGCAATCCTCGTACAATCCGATTTTTTTCTGTTCTTTTTCTCGCTTATTTTGTTCCTTATTTTTCCCTTGAGTTACGGTTCTCTCGAGAAACAATTCTAGTATGCGATAAGTAAGATATTGGAGAAGAAAAATGCGTTCAAAATCTATAACGGACATCGGCACGCGGACTTTTGTTCTCAAAAATTGATCAATCAAACGTCATCACGCTGCGCATTATTAATTCGTAAATGAATTATCACTTGTTAATGTCCAAAGACTCGTGGTAATTACGAGTGTAATCAAAAGGCTATGGCTCATCTACAACTTGCATGAAAAACCGAAGTACTCAGTCTTTTTCATGGTCGTGCTCGTGTTCACGTAATGTTTTCTCTAATTAAAGTCTCTCAGCGTTATTCTTCATCCAACCGGAACAGCAGACGTAAAAAATGCACAAATAACGTTAGAACTGAGTAGCATCAGATATGAAGAATATCCGGCCAATCGTGGCTGTTTAAAAATTGATAATATTCATTGTCGAATGTTCAATTGAAACACACATTCGTTTATTCTCTGATAAATTTTCTTTGTGATACAAGAAAATTTATCAAGTTCATCCGACAACTTGATTTGTGATCGAAAAAATAACTAACCGAATACAACTCGTTCCTTTTTTTTTTTAGGTGAAAATATACCTGGTGAAAAACGATATTTTTGAAATCGGTGATTTTTTCACCTGCTCCAATGGATCGGGTCGATATCGAGATCGGTACGAATACATCTCAAGTTTCGAGATAAAAATCATAAAAATATTGTATATAGAAAAAATGATTTGCTCACGATAGCATTTGGCTTAAAATTCGTCAAAACCATAACTAAGTTTCATGAAAAAAATGTGAAGAACATCGAAGATGTCAATCACTCTAGAAAATACTGAATATTAAAACAAACAAAAAATCAATTGAATCACAAAAACACATGGATAAAATGATTGGTCCACGATCGCACTGGGCTTAATATTCGTTAAAAAAAATAACTACTTTTCATGTAAAAATTTGAAGAAAATCTAAGGAGACAATCATTGTAGAATAAACGATTTCATGCTTAAAACGGAAAAAAAAACAAAACAGGTCGAATAATTTATTTTATAATTATATATTTAAATATGTTTAAATGAAAGAACATTCAAAAACGACCATTTTAACCCTTGATCCATTCGATTTGCTCTATTTTATTAAGGGAGTTATGAATTAATGAAAAAAAAAGCTGCAAATATTTCAAAAATTTCTGTTGGATAAATTCTGCGAGATAAAAATTTGAAAAAAATTGAGCGAGTTTCTTTCGATGCGCATCAAAAGAGGAAAAAAAAAAGCACAATAAAAATCGCAACGGACAATCAATGGTCGATTTTACAATATATATATATTTATATACGCGATGGATCGAGCATTATGAAGTTCAAACGTAGCAGTGCCTCGTGGGAAATATGCTCCGCAGCAGGACGAGCAGCCCTTGCGCGCATTTACTAATTAATCTCTCGCCTAATTGCTCATTCCTTCATTCTGCGGTCTTCAGATGCAGTCTTGACTGATGTACTTGTCGTTTATCTTTGGTATTCGTTTTATTACCTCACTTATATAGCGACATTATATACAATCTTTCGATTTATGTGTTAATGTCAAGTGAGTTTTTCGTCACGTGCGTTTCTCGGAGTATTTTATTTGAGAATAATTTTGGTATTCGAGCATAACTTTTCGTTTAGTCAAAACAAGATGAAGATCAAGAGTCTGAATCTTTCATTGATTCTTTACATTATTCTACATTCTTCACTTCTTCTGCCTTTATCGAAGAATTTTCTTATGAATACGGATATTCATACTATGAAAAAAAATCATTTTCCACGTAGATCGAAAAATGAGGAAGAAAATAATTAAAACTTTCACGTATATATGCGAAGAAACACATTTCCTCTTGGATTCCGATCAGCCATTTTATCCGAGGCAAATATATATACGTGTATTCAAACATCGTGATTGACCTTCTGGCTTCTGGGTACATAACATTTCAGCACTATACTTGCCTCCCTCTTCTCTCTCTCTCTTTCTCTTTTACTTCAGCACAGATTCTATTGTTTTTCAGGCCTCGTTACTCACTACAAAATTGAGAGTTAACGAACCTGTACTCACTTACACTGCAGATTTACACATATATATATGTGAACGATACACTTCGTAAACGAGTGTTCACATATATGGATGAACGTACGTGTGGTGCTACCGCTGTTGCCAACTATGTATTTACAGTCTATATGCCCCAAGAGTCTGTTATGTTCGCTGCTTTCACGCAATCACGAAAGTGTTGTAGTCGATATAAACTGGTGAGAGATGAAAGAGGATCGTGAGCTTCTAGCTCGATGTATAAACGGAAATAATGCCCGGTCTTCGTTAACGGAGGGGGGGGGGAGGGGGGGAGAAGTGCAATTTATCGAAGAACGAAAAAATATAAGTGGAAGATAAAACACAGTGAAAAAGAAATCAGTTTATTGAATTCACGACAGGACGTTGATTCGAAATGAGAAAAAAAATGAGGAAGAGACCGAGGATGGACATTTCGGCGAAAAATGTGAGTCCTGCTCTGTTCATAAGATAAAAAGAATATAAAGACATTCTCTCGAGTAGGCGTGAGCAATTAGCGAAGAATCTCACGATCGTTCACGTTACGTTGCACGATCGATCGCGCCTCGCCGATTATTGAAAACGATCGAAAAGCTTTTTTCTTTGTCTAACGCTTCTGGCTATTGTATACACACGTACATTCATCTGTATATAGATATTGATAGAGGATGACCTATCATCACGGAAGTCCAGCGTCGTAACTCATCGAGATTTGCTATATTTAATCATCCGATCACGTAACCATCATTCACAGAGGCAAAATATAATTTTGTTCGAAAGCAAAGGAAAAAAGAGGGAATCGAACTCACCCTCGAGATCGATGCCCCACGCTAGAGTATCTATCCAATAATCAAAAACTTTCTTTCCTGTCCGCTTGAAACGTTGAATCGTTTGTTGCAAATAATACGGCGGCGAATACCGATCGAAAATGAATGAAAACTTGAATTTACTTTAATCAATCGTGTACGTATATGATACGAATGTAATTATATTTTTTTAATGACGGACTAGTATTTTTTCTGTCTTTGAAGTTCCAGTGTTTGTAACGGGCAATTCAGTAAATAAATTTAGCTTCTCCCAATACTGTGTTCAAAACTTCGTACCGGTTGGAGTGTGAGTCATTCTCATACGTTCGTAGCACTCGCATACATACAATCGCACTTTTTATATCTATTGCCAGCGAACGCAATTTGAGTAATTTTCGTAATTTCGATGTAAAAGGTACGAGCTTCAGTAAATTTTACAGGAAAATTGCGAAAATAATTCAAGTGTGTTTACTGGGTATTTTGGTTAAAAATTTGGTTACCACCATTTACTCGTTCTTCCGGTTTCTCAATTGAATTGTTTTACTCAAACGATGTTTTTAATCATTACGACTTGGTTATGGTCGGCTCGGCTCTAGCTGGTCTGTACCAAGCTAGTCTGTTCTTGCCAGTGTTGCAGGATTAGGGATTTGCTTCTCAAACTTAGGGATACTTTGCCAGGCATAGGGTCGAAACAAGGATAAGAATCGTTTGGGGTATTTTTTAGGGATTTTTGGAACGGCTTGTGTGAGGAAAGGAGGGAATGTTGTTTGAGGGATTTCTCAAGAATTTTTGGAAAAAAAAGCGAAAATATATTTTTCCTTTCTACGCATCATATTTGTTGTTAACTATCATGAAAAATGTCGGGTCGCAGTGTTCTTATCAGAATAGAGCATGTACCTAAGGCCGTGCAAAGTTTTTTTCTCAGCAATCATACAACCAATCCTGCTGAATTTGGACTTAGGTCAAAAATCGTTTCGCAGGCTGCCACATGCCTCCTCGGCCAAATAATTTGTCGAGTCAGAAAAAATTTACCCCCAACATCGTGAATCCCTTTATTTGGAAAAATGATAGAATCAACAAGCTTCGGGTTAGCAGATGACAGAACTGCCAATCCATTTGTTGCGAGGCTCTACCAAATCTCTTGATGATCAATAATTTTGATCAGTGCTGCACAAACCAAGTCTGCATATTTGCAATACTACTGCTTATTTTTCAATAAAGAAGGATTGAATAGATGTTCTTGTGATAATAATTAAATACATCGTTTCGAATAATATGGACATGAATACGAGACGATGAAGTAACTTGTTTTTTTCAATTTTAATCTTTATTATCTAGGTATACTATTTATAATTATATATTATTATCTCATAATACATAAATAGATAATAATAATAATTATTTACTATTGTACTTGAACAATTTTTAGCAAGTACCCTGGTTGGGGGAGTTCACAGTATTTAAAGAGAGGACCCGAAATAAGCAAGGAGAAATCTTCAAAGCTATATAAGGCTTTATGTTCCTGTCCTTGGCGGGGCTGGTCCTGTTCCTGTTCCTAGACTGCGCTGGGCTGGCCCTGTAATATTTAGTTGAATAACTACATGGTCAAGCACCAACTTGTGCATGAATTGTTTAATGGCAAGTAAGTTTTTAAGTTTCCGATCGCACTAACCGGTTTTAACTTAGTAATAGAAAAGCTTCTAGAATCGATCGGATTTTCTATATTTTTCATCGTGCAGAGGTGATACAGTAATATATAAAGCAAGAGTGATTGAGGCCAACATTTTCGATAAAGTCTCACAACGTAAGATTAGAGTGACTGGATAGGCTCATAAAAACCCACAAACGCGTTGAGAAGGACAATTAGAAAAAAAATGAAAATAAAAACAAAATACAGATAACTTACTTCTCCCAAATTGCCAGTTTCTACATTAAAACCTCCATTTCTCTCCTAAAAATTAAAAATCACAACTTCATTTAATCACGTATAGTTAGTTTTTTCAATTCAATTGATTATTTCCTTCTTGGAGCACTTACCGTTTCATGATACGGTGGAAGCGGACCGTCTGGTATTCCCTATAATTTTGCCAGCGACATTTCAGCCATTAACAGAGATTATCGTGACTCAGATCATCGAGTGACTATTTGATTAACTCTATCAGATGCAACTGTGTTTTTTTTTTATCATAAATATTTGTATTTCCTTACCGATCCCAGTTGATTAGTCTCTATATTAAATCCTCCGTGACGGACCTACCAAAGCAGAAAGATAAATTTTGGTAACCCTGCCCAGCTATGTTCAAATTTTATCTGTAGATATATTTCTGTCAAGAGCATGGATCAGTCACTTAACCTCACTTCGAATTTTCGAAATTGAAATTCTTCAGCACAGTTTGAGCGATCATAAAACGGCTCTGTCAGGCCACGCAGGCCGATGGCAAAAATGAGCTGACAGGGCCATTTTGTAATCAGTCAAACCGTATCGAAGAATTTATCTTTCGAAATTTGCAGCTATCTCTCTCGCACTCACGGTGGCGAGATACGGACTGATCCATGCTCTTAAGAGTTACCATCACCTTATTCAGACTTCTATTCAACTCCTTCAGTTGTGTGGGGCTGTAAGATGCGAGGTCTTCGACTCCCTATTAATTTGGAAAACATTCTGACATTGTAGTTCTGATCTTATACATAAATATTGGACTGATTCGACATTTTTTGTTGTTGTGCGTTCATTTGCTATAGTTAGATATTGAGAACATAAAATTTCTGCTAAAATTTGAGCTCAATCGGGCAATATTTAGAGGTCGCTATATCGACTATTACGTATTTCGTAATTTATTTAATTCTCAAATTCATACCATGCCAAGTAAATATTGTCACTGAATAGAATTACAATTTAAATCTCGTTCGACTGATTTTTTTATTAAGAAAAAGAGCATCATGAATGAGAAACAAAATCTTGCACTCGAAAAATCTATACAGTCTTATGTAGAAGTATTACATACCCTGCGGCTCTTTGATCCACACAAAAACTCGAATATCTCAATAAAAAAGGATCCGATAGCCGCAGAGTGCTCAATACTTCTGCACAAAACTGTATACATTTTTCAAGTGTCAGGTTTTATTTCTCATTCTTGATGTTCTTTTTCGTAATAAAAACAGTAGTCGAGCGAGATTCAAATTGTAATTGAATGAATTCATTCATTCAATTTGAAAGTGAAATTGAAAGTGAATTGACAAGAAAGTGAAATTGAAAGTGAATGCACAAGAAATTTTTTTTTTTTTTTTTTTTCGAATCAGTCTCCTAAATATTCACTAATGCATAAATTAATTATCCTAAATTGTCACCTTGCCCAGGTTACCAGTTAATACATCGAAATGATCGTTTTTCTGAAAATAAGCGAACCAATTAATGATAACCACGATTCTTATCATTAAAATTCGAAATCAATTTCAATTACTCACTTTTATGGCATTCGGAGCCCCGTTTGGATTAGGGGTATCTGGTACTGGGGACGACTAAAACAGTTGGACAAATTGAATGCGTTAATGCTACGGACAGCGATGAATCTACCTATATCCTAAACGTTGATCGTGGGATGAGACATCACCTCCCAAGTGTAAATCTTAGTTTGATGAACAGAAACTTGTTTCTAAGTTCGGCTCAGTGATTGTGACTCGAACGTTACTAGCTTTTTTAAACTATAAGTGATAACAAGATTTAAAAGTACAAAAATAAATTAACCAATTAATAATTTTCTTCCAATTCTTTTATCATACCGAACAATAAAATCGGAGGAGGTATAAAATAGATTTCAAATAGGTTTAAAGTGATTGGATATATTTACCTGAACCAACGTACACCCAACAAGGGCGCAAAACAAAATGTTGAGGAGCATCATGATTCCAAATCAGGTCGTATTCTGATAAGTGAAATATCAAAGTATTAAGGCAAAAGGTATTTAAAAAAAAGTATCTCTGTAGTGAATATGACATTTCAGGTCAGCGTTTGTCAACGTAAGTTCATCTGGAGTCACGGTAGCAACTAAAGACACATATATTTACATATTCTATATTATTGAGAACACCCGGCGTTTTGGTCAAGTAGCTAATGCGCTTAACTCTGAGCCAGAACGTTGGGAGAACGAGAAGAGGTCTTCGGTTCGAATCCCGGTCCCGTAGCCTTTTCACGATATGAGCGTCATCGGCTCCAGATGTATGCATGGAGCATACACAAGTACCTGTGCGTTTGTATGCCACATGTATAAGGCTGTAGTTCATGGTTTAAATTCTCGTGATAAGGCGCGATGGCAAGGTCTCGAGTTGATACGGAGCATTGTCTTATCTGCTCCGTATAGCTCACGATTGTGAAACTCTTCAGCCGTCGAAAGTGCCGGTTATGCCAAGGGCCCAACTGTATCAACTGCTTCCAGCGCTATCTGTTGAGACCGGATTCGTAGTAAGCCGATTTTTTTTCGTCGTAGTAACATATTTTTCTAATTTTTTCATTTCGATTGGGTCAGTTGAGCTGGGGCCAGTTGACACTGGGTGCTTGGCATATATAAAGGGCACCTTCTACGTGGCACCGCTGGAGTAGCTCTGTGTTGACTTGACACCTGGCCAGGTGTGACGTAGCTTCGACACCGTGTAGCAAATTTAGGACTGGTTGTAGTGGCACAGCTTCTTCGCAGTTTTTCCGGGATGGCATGGGGGTCTAGTTACCTGATCTGAACCAGAGTCCCAGGTGGGAACTGGCTACAGCGTCCGAAATTTTTCATCACCTATTACATCCGCGATTTTTATAATTTTCTTTTTTTAACCTCTTGACTGTCACAATTGAGATAGAATTTTACAATAGAGTTCTTTAGAACCTTTTTCAATTCATAGCCGTTACAGTTGTTATTATGGAGAAAAGTGAAACGGTTGTCACATCAATGAACACGATCTTACGTATAAATGGATTTTCTAATTACAGTGAGTGTCGCTAGGCAGCGACTGCAAAATGTCAAATAATATTTGCGAAAAAGCCATCTCTTTTGGATGCTATGGAATAATAAAATATGCATTCATATCTTGAATATGCGTTGGGAGATATAGTCACAGTCGGAAGAGAATGATAAATGAAATGAGTAATTAATTAAATTCGGCTCAGGCAATTTTCGGAAATTTTCGAAAACTATTCCAACTGCTCTGCTTGCTCTAACGAGTCTAGAAGCGACTCGTCTTCTCCATTATATTATACGTAAATGTATTTGTCTCGAGTTGCTACCGCAATCCTACAGATTTATTCGTATTTCTGTTGTGTAGAACAACCGTATTAATTGCAGGGTAACTGTACTGTAAATTGATTGAAAGATTTTTCATTTAAAGTCAACACGTTGTGATGTCTTTGACTGTTATTGCTTCTGAATGTTTTACTTATTAAATGCGTTTTGAACACTCAGTTCATCGCCGAAATTCAAATGATTCATTTTTATTTTTAAAAATTATTTCGCATTGTCAGTAGTGCATGGTAAGAACCATGTTCACCACGATCACATTCGATTTTGAAGCTTATTCTATTGGAATGCACAAATGCTATGTATATGATATATATTATTGAATTTATTGATCTATATTATATAAATCGTTGATACGAAACATCAGTAATGATTAAAAACGGAACTTACCTCTGAGCCACTTGAAATGAAGCTACGCAACGCTGCTGTGTCTGTCAAGTTTTTAAAGAGAAGTAACTTTCGGAACCGAATCAGCGGCTCTTTTTATCCTAACGAGCTTGTGCCCACGTGAGATAGTAAAGTCATACAGCTGTTAAATTTATATCTATGTAAATACATTTATGTGAACTATTTATCTGGTTTATTAGTGAAACGCGTGATACCTTACTGCCACGATTTGGTAAATATACAGAAGTGTGGCTTTTCTGAAAAATAATGGATACATTTTTTTTTTTTTCATTTCTATCTTTTTGTTGTTATATTCTATATATTCTGTATTCTGTATAATGATACCTTAAAAAATGATAAAAATGCCTTAAAGTTAAAATGAACAGAAAAAGAATAAATAGAAGATGCCTATGAAGTCAATCAAATGGGGAAACTTTATTTTTTCATTTTTTTCATCATTTTTTGTTGATAGAAAATGTTCTACAAATGAATGTCCAACTCTCCCAACAAATTATTACTAGTAGGCATGCTCTCTAAATGATGCAGAAAAATAAAAACTTTTATCGTCATTTTTCGGAGAAGCTGCACTTCTGCATATTTACCACAGTTTCATTTATTTCACATCAGCTTTGTCATATTCGAATTAATATATCGCGTCGACGTGGAGTTTTATTGCGTAACCCCTAGAGTTTTATTACGTTTCCCCTGGAAACAGAAGCATCGTCTAGTTTTGTGTAATTCCGATGTTTGTCTTTTGCCAATTTTTTTATGTTACGTATCGTTCACACACGCACACACGATCATTCATGTACATATTTTACAGGTTAAAAAATGGAGAGTTACACGTTGTTATACTTTCATGAGAGAACAACGTGTAACTCATCATTTTTACGAAATATCAAGCGTGTTCGAGAAAAACGTGTATCTACTTTGGAGCAATCGACCTCCCACTCATGTAACTGATAAATAACCTTCAACATCTTCGCCAAGCAAACATAAACGTGTCGTTTCCATGCTTTGTTGATTTTTTCATCTATCGTTCTGTCTTTTAATCATTTTGAAACTTGGCACATACCTTGCTCAATACTTCAAGAAGCAATTCTCAAATTTTCATTCGATTGTCTCTAATTACTTCGATACGAAATTCATTTATTAGAACCATAATGTTGCAACAATTCAGACAATTCCAAAAGAGGACATGCGATTTGATTTATAAATCATGCTGGATAACTGAGTGACTTTTCAATGATCTTCCTAAATGTTATTAAATTTAGAGGCATTGTTTTGTCTGTAATATTTCGGTGCTCGTAAAGTTTTATTAAAACCTCTGTTTTATTATCTAATGACAGAACAAATTGTGCGATGGTATTGCGACAGTACGTCAGGCGATATCATTTTTCCTCATTATTATTTGTCACATTGTTTGATCCGTACGTATGAGGAAAAAGTACTAAATATCAATCTTAAGCCCGCTTCACACGTCACTTATTTTTGTGCTGGATATACTTTCGTATATCTATGGGGCATTCCACGCCAAACCATCTAGCCTGTGACTCTTACCACATCTGATTTTTTTGAAATTATTTTATCTCAACCGGTACTAAAATAGTGATTTTTTCATAATTAAGCAAAAAACTTTTCGAAATGCCCATAACTCATTCGATAAGATAGGTATCAAAAAAAAAAAAAAGTAGGTCACTTTGTTCGTTTTGAATAGTAATTTTATAGAAAATTCGAAAAACCATCATTTTATTACGGGTTGAGATAAAAATGTAAAAAAATTTCATACAACTTCTTTCCGTTAGTACTAACGAATAAAAAATTTTCAAGACAAAAGTGGTGAAGGGCACGGGCTGAATGGTTTGGCATGGAATGCCCCCTATACATATATGTACATGGATATACAAAACTATATCTCGCACAGAATCCAGCACGATAACAGTTCAATAAATAGAGATGATAAAGTTGAGAAGTCAAATTAAAAAATATCAGGCTCTTTTTGATGACTGCAACACTATTCATTTTACTATACACTTGAAAAAGAAATTTGTTGTAACAACGAATTCCATTGTGTCTGCTATAAATTTGTTAATACAATAAAACTACGATATTATTTCAACTTATACAAGTTGTTGAAAACAATTATATAACAAAACCTAGAAAAAATATTCGTACATCCCATTAAACTGTATGGTCTCATGCACACAATAATTAGGTGAGAATACTAAACTGTTTAAAGAAGTTAGGATTTATCGTGTGAACACGTTTTGAAATTAACGAAACTAAATGGGTTGTCAAACGAATTATCGAACGTTCGAGCCTTGCTTCGGCCACGGCCTGACCCAAAGTGAGGAAGCTCTTCTCGCATTTACACAGCAGCTTCCGGACACTTCCAACTTATTCTGATGCAGAATTAGGTAGCGAACATTTATCATTTTTACGGGTCAACTGATTTCTCATCACGATTGATGAGAAATGGCGATGAGAGAATATTAAAAAAAAATCTAGAGAGAAACGTCCGGGCGAGAAGAAAAGAAGGAAAAGGATGCTTAAAAGAGTGGACAAGAATGAGGGAAAAGAGGGAAAAAGGACACGAGAACATGTGTTGTTTGAAATTATAAAAGTTATACAATTCAATAAAAATATCGTTTTATTGTTTCAAAATAAACGTCAAATTTTTGGATTGAACAAATAAAAATGTTCAACTTTTCGTATTTTTTTTTTTTTTTTACATTTTTCAATTTATCGATGAGATAAAAATTTACGTGTTCATTATTAGCACCCGAAATGAAAATATCCAGTTGTAAAATTTCTACGCCACCATATCTTTCCTATGTGCTACTTATAAGTAGCTCATGGGTGACTCGTGACACGAGCGATACGTCATTCGTTATAAGAAGTTACAACATACATGTGTTCAATTGTGTGTAACCTATATCCGTTTTTTACTCGTGTTGAAACTGAAACGATAGTTTTATACAAAAAGTTTGGAAAATCATTATTTTCGATACTTGATCTATAATTTGGTTCGATTTCCGAGATCGCCGGTGGAATATGATTGAAAAAGTAAGATGGTGGACTCGAACGAGGAAATAAAGAGCGAGGAGGAATCGCAGTGTGTGCTCATAGGTGGATTTCGGATACGAGCGAGCGACGAGGGTTCGATCGAATGGTCCGCCATTAAAAAGAAAGGAAAAAAAAAACGAACGAGGGAAAGGAAGCTCCCGTGTGTGTTTGTGTGTTTATGAGGAAGGGAGAACGAGGTTTTTCGGGTTCGCCTTATGGCGAACCGAAGAACAGCATCGGAGCCGAGAAACGGCAGATGTTCGGTATAGTTCTCTATCGTATTAGTAGAAAACAGTCTGGGCTATTCGATCACAGTTCTTTATCGCATTCTTACATATTCCATATCCGTGAGTCTCATCTTTTTCTTTCTTCTTTTGTTCTTTCCTCGTTGCTACCGAAAATAATGAAATTCACGAGTTTGTCACGAGAAACTTTTTTTTCCCTGTTCTTCTGCATTATTTCGTATTGTTTCCAAGGGAAGTACAGAAAAACGTGAAATAATAAAAATATAAATTACTATAAACATGATCGTGCTATCGAGTGATCATTCGTCACGTAATACAAGCTTCGTGTACTGTCGTAACGTAGCCACGAAATTCGTTAATCGTCAAAACTCATTTTTTAATTCAAAGGAGAAGAGACCTGTATATGGAGGTTGAACTTTTTCACTTTTGCAGTTTCGTTGGAGAATGATCGAAATTAGTAAGGCTCGAATGTCCATTAAGCCATATCACTTCTATATTGTGTCTTCGTGTGTTCGAAGAAAAGCCAGCATTCGTTTTAATCTCATTCTCCATCTACTGTCCACAAGTAACAGCTTGTGAATAAGAGGTCCCGATCAGAAGTGTCCATAAATTGGCGAAAAAGTGAAACGAATATCCAACGTTCTGACCAATCTCTAAAATCAAGTCCAATCAACGTGTAAACGAGGATAAAAAAAAAAAAAACAAAAAAGTTTTTTCGTTTATTTATTACGTATGATAAAGCTGACTCAAAATATTTTTTCCTCGTGTGTAATGGCGCTGAGAGGAAAAGAAGAGAGAGAAAAAAAAAAAGATAGGATACGAAATATTCGAGAGAGGCCTCTCCGCATGGTGTCCTACGAGAATATCCCACGGGGTACACAAAGGGGAAAATAATTATTTTTCGCCTGCCTTCTTCGATGGATAGATATAATAAACTTCACATCAATACAGAAAAACATGTACCCACACAGTGGATCCGTTAATACGTACATTTCTTTGGCTATTAGCGAGCTAAGAGAGGCAGAAAACTTTTGGGGATTTCACATAGTGAACCCAGCAGGTATACACATGCCTCTTTTCAGCTAAATATACACGAGAATATACGTCTATATATACGAAGGTTGGATTTTTTTTCGTATGTGTAAAAATGGGAGTCTGAGATGAATGTTAATGTATTTGTGAGTATGTGCGATACCGTGATCTCGGATTTTCGTTCGAAAATTATAATTCGATGACTCTCGTAATCTTCGAAGTCTGGGTCTACGAGAAAGAGAGAGAGAGAGAGAGAGATGGTTTAAAGGGCGGTCCGTACAGCTTCCCATCTGGTGGGAGGGACCGCAGGATCCTCCGATGGTCCCGATAAAAATGGGAGCTCAGAAGACAAAAAAAAACCGATATTCGAGATCCAAGGTGCGAAAGCAGCTTACGAAATTCAATGATAATGTCATCATTTTTTATTAAGCCAAGCAGAATGATAATGGCGACTTTATTAATGAAATTGATGGTTATAGCTCGAAATTGGGGAGGGCTGCCAGAAAATAATTACTGCTTTATGTTATACACACACTTTTATTTTACATTGACCATCGTAATTAGGGATCACAATACTTTTTTCTTATCAATTGTACAAGTTTTTTTTTTTTTTTTTTTCGATTACCCATTATGAATAGGTACGAATGAAAGAGAAATTTCGCGTCGAACGTAGCGCGAATATTTACTCATTATTGTTTAAATTCAGAAAAAAGTACAATTATTATTGGTCCGTTTTCAAATTTATAAATTCTTATCCTTCAACCTTTCGAGCAATTTGCCTCGAGTATGTCGTTACGTCGTTGATCGTTGTTCCTCGAATTCGGCAAAATTTGACTCTTTCTCTCGGGGTTACAGGGTTTCTTTAAATTTTTTTCTCGTTTTGTTTTTCAATTTTATCATTGTTATTATTATCATTATTTTCAACGCTTGTGCCTTTTTTTTTCTCACACTTGTTTCACGTTCTATCCATACTGGTCCGAGTTGGGTGAAGGAGGGAAAAAAAAAACTGGTAAAAAACCGGAGAAGTAGCTTCCTGAAATAACTCGCAATTCGATAATCGATACAGCGAAATATAACCAGAAAAAATGAAAAAATAAAAAGCAAAAAGAAGATAAGAAGATAGAGGAGGAAAAAAAGTTACGAAAAACTTGACAAAAAGATGGCAAAGAAGCAGATAAAAAAAAAAAACGTATGGAAACTCGAAATAACGAAGGCGAGAGAAACGAATAAAAAAATTGTAAATGAGTACGAGAGAGAGAGGGAGAGAAAAGGTGGGAGAAAGAGTGAGACGCGGGATGAGGAAGGTATCGTGAGGGACCGGTGAACTTAATTGGGGTATCTCGATGGAACGAAGAAACGAACGAGCCGTGGGCAAGACCCAAACGAACAGGAGACTGCCCTCCCCCCCTTTAAAAAATTGGTTCGAAGGTTTTGGGACTTCTTCTCTTTGCCCCACCTTTGCTTTTTCGTGGAGGAATAAAAAAAATGGGCGGCGCCTTGGATGTGTACCCTTGGTCGCGTTCCAGTGGGCTCCCCTGTCGAAACCAGTTGAACGAGGCTGGGCTTTAGTTAGACCCATCGACCCTTGGGCCATCCTGTGCCCACTTCGCGACGTCGAGGCTCCTGCCGCGGCGAAGGAGACTGCGTGGTACACCATACAACGGATATATCTATACCAACTTATTGTATGTTGATTTACATTGAATATATATTTATATATGAACGCATACACGAATCCGCAGACTGCTCGACGATTTTGATCAAGAGATCTTGGATTCGACAATGGGACAAAAATTTCGCTGGCTATATAACAGAATTCGACTCGAATTTTTCAAACGATGCTTCCTTCGGGATCTTCGAACGTACGAATATTTCGTACGTTCCAAGATCAGATCGCTGTTATTATTTAATTAACGGAAAATGAAATTTCGTTGAAACCTTAAAATATTTTATTGAATATACGTTCAACGAAATATTTTATCGTCTCAAAAAAGTTTCGTTTCAGTAAAAAAAAGTTTTTTTTTCGTAATATTCGGAATTTTGTTTGAAGAAAAAAAAAATTTGTTGAATACGTGCAACAAAACATTTCAATAATTCAACAAAATCTCGTTTTCAGTGTTATATTTTTGGTCGATAAACTGAAGAATATGTAGAGGCGTTGCAACTGTCAAGTTTTTACTTATGGGCAAGTATAGAATTTTCTTAAACGTCGGAATAATTTTTCACTTACATTTTATTCTTACAGACACTGGAAAATGTACGGTAGAGGATCGTCTTCAGCCAGCGTTTTTTGAATGTTTCACCAAAAATGTGGCCACGGTCATGCATTATGTTGATGGTTGAAACCGAACTTGTAATGCAGCTTGTAATTCTTCACTAAATTTAATTCAGTTATTCGGTTTTTGCTCTACTCAAAATCGTTGTTAAATGATCCGAAGCTCTGCTGCGATTCGTTACGTAATAAGTTTCAGTACAAAATTGAGCATGAATAGAAAAAAAAACCTATTTTTTGAAATATTTAAAAAATTTCGTTATCTTGCGAAGAGGGTTTAGTTAGAATTGAATAGAATTTTTTTTAGTAGATTAATTTTTGAGGGTTTTTCTAGACATACGGATAAACCGATGATGAGAGAAGAAAACGAGCTCAAAATTTCAGTCTCTCTCTCTCTTTCTCCTCTTTTTCTCTTTCCATTTCTCTAAAACGACAGGAATATCGAGAGATTCTCTTTTTTATCCGTTTTCATCCCCGTCTCCGTCGAGCGAGCCCTCGCGATAGCCGAGGCACACATCAACGACCACGATTCCCCGTCTTTTTCGTTGTCGAACGTGCTCTCGAATGCGAGTTATGGCCGTTGTCGTGCACGTTGCTCGCACACGTATGTCCTTGTTAGGATTTTGCCAACGACTTGAGAAGCATCACAAAGTCGAGAAGAGATTGCGATGGAAAGCCTAACAAGAAATAATTCTATTTGATGAAAAAAAAAAAAAAAAAATAGAAAATATAAACACACGAAATTCGCTTATTAGTAAAGCACAAAAATGATTCATTATGGGGATTTCTCAATGATCATGTTTCCTTATCATAATAACAATAATATCAATATTATCAAAATAATTAAATTAATCTTTGGAGAACGGTGGGCCCTCTGGAAATGAATGTACGTCGGTAGCTAATGAACAAGTAAATATATATATATATATTGAGCACAAAATAAAATTTAGCTGTTACAGAAATAAATCACCACGATCCGTTTATTTATTGGGAAGAATAATCTACGATGATTTATTCGCGATATCTTTGAATTAATCGGCAACTACGCATAGCTATACAAACATGTTGTTGAAAAAAAAAAAAAAAACGTGTTTGCCACAGTATGTTTTGTGCGTGTAAATGAAAATATGTTCATAAACGTGTCGAAGTTATACGAAATTATTACCGAATCGGACTGTCGAATGGTTCAAAGAGTTTCATCTTCAAGTCCTTGACGATTCACCATAACGATGTGAGGAAAGATAAGAAACAAGAATTGAAAAGAGAGAGAGAGAGAGAGAAGAAGGTGGAGACGCGTAAGTGGAATGAAATATCTCTTTCAAGGATGCTCGGTCGTACATCTCTTCGAGATTCTCTTTTTCTCGTTCTCACTCTTTCTTTTCTTTGGATGAATACCAGTGTGTATGTTCTCCAGTCTCTTGGGAGCATATCTCGCGAACGTGGAGAACAGCAGAAGCAACGGATATATAATATACCTTTGGCCAGAGTCAAATGGTATATCGTTGCTTTTGATCACTCGACGTATTAATCACGCGATTCTTCCATAATCGTATTTCTCCCTGTTATTTTCCAAATCTTTTCCATCTCCCCGAGCTATCTGAGCTCTCTAAAACTCGATTCCGGTATGCTGATCGATATTTATTTGTACAATTTAAGGAACATATAAATATACGGATCCTAAATTATGAACAATAAACAAATAAAAAAAATAATGTGAATTTTATTGAGCAATGAACTATATACTGTATCAAACAAGATTTTTATTATATTAAAATAGATAAAAGAGAACTAGAAAGTCCAATTAGCATATCGATTGACATTGTTATTAAAAATCTCATTTTTAGATTAACGATACCGATTAAAATCCAATAAAAAATTGGCTCTGGAATTGATAATAATTAAAATGGAAATTTGGTACAATGACAGGACTACAAAGATTTCTGTGCAATCTTCAAAATATGAAGATCAATTTGACAATGTCGCAAGGATAACTTGATTCATGATCCATTGGAATTATTCTTCAAGAAAATTGAAACGACTAAATTAAATTCGTCGTAACGCGTAATCTTGGCTTTTGGTCAATGTGTTTCGCGAGAATTTCAATTGAGATGATTGACACGATTTCGATCACTGCGAGAACGATCCCCAGGGGATTACGATTCGGATAATCTTGTCAGGAACGAAATATCAATCTCGATTTCGACGATCGAATAAAGATGAAAAATATAATTGGGATGAAAGCTGCTTTATTAAAAAAGTACGAGAAAACAAAAGTGTTATCAGAGCAGAGAAGAAAAAGAGGCTGCTTGGCATTGTGTGGAATTGATTCTTAATTCATGCCATCAGTGAATTATCCGAGGCCGGTGGTGGCGATATACAGCATCAACATCTCGCGATTCGCATTCCCTTCGTCACGAGAGAACACTCGATTTTTCTCTTTCTTACTCTCGTTCGCTAATTCCCTATCGTCTGTGGCGCGCGAGTGCTCGTTCTCCACGTCGTCGTTATGTATACGAGGGTGCCCTTGCGGGCTTCTTTGACTGCTCGAACGAGATCAGGATGAAACGGAATGAGAGAGAAAGGGAGAGTGGGCGGGGTGGGAGGGGTTAGAAAAAGATAAAACAACGAATAACGAAAAGAGAAGAAAAACCGAAGGAAAAGAAAGAGAAAGGATGCTCAGAGGTGTACACCATAGTCGTAGTAATACAAAAGAAAGGTAAGAAAAACGAAGAACCTGAGAAAGACGAAGAAATGAGATGAAAAAGAACGAAAACGAGAATTCTCTTGAGGAGTAAAAGCGAAGAGTGGTAAATGAGAGAAAGAGAGAGAGAGAGAGAGAGAGAGAGAGAGAGAGAGAGAGAGAGAGAGAGAGAGAGACAAGGGGAAGAAGAATCGTGGAACGAGAGGATCAGCAGCTTCGAAAGAGCGCATCCGCAAAAGCCCCGACGCGATCCTTTAGGCCTTAGTGGATTCGAGCGGCAAAATTATTGTCCGCTTTTGGATAATTTGCAAAATTCACGTTACCAAAGATATAATCCTGTTGCCCGAGTTCTGTATTATCTTAAAATCGTATCTTACTAAGAATTTCGTTTTGAATTCGGTGGGAAAGCCTGTTGAAAAGATCTTAGAAGTTGTTAATCGTGAAAATACAATTTTATATTTCAATTTCTCGATCTAATTTCATCGACACGATGATTTTTATCGTGAAGTGTTTAATTGAGTTTCCAACGCCGTCGTAAAACTCGAGCTCTCAGAGGCTAATGAGCCCGGAGAAGAAAAGAAATTGAGTTCGAATGAAAGATCGAATAATCGCGGTGGTCAAAAGTTTAACATCGCTCGTCGGGGCCTCAACAAACTGTACGCGTATATGCATGAATCGCGAGTATAGTGAATATCGTCTTGGGTGGTCCGCGGGAGCCGGTGGAACGGAGCACGGGCCCCCGATCCGCGCTGCTGTCGAGTCCCCGCGCCGCGCGCGCCACCTTGCGCCGACGAGAGATCGACGGTCTCGGGGCGCGCACGCGGCTCTTGTGCTTGCCCACACGATAGGACCCTGTCGGGCCCATCGACTCACCCTTTCCCTCCACCGCCCCTCCTCGCTACGCCGCCGCAACGACTGGGCCTCTCTCTTCCCCCTCCATTCCCGAGTTAAGACGAGAGACGGCTGCTCGGGGCCCACCATTCGGGCCTTGGTCAGCCACGATCGTGCGAAGCCACTCCTGATTTCAACCGATGCTATGAAAGGTCCTTTTTCTGTTTCTCTCCAAAATATCCAAACGGATCCAATTCCCTTCCTATTTTTTTTTATCCCCCCATTCTTTTTTCTCTACCATTTTTTTTGTATTTTAAATAAATTATTTTCATTGAATTTTAGAGCCCTCGCGTGACGTTTCGGACGTAATTTTTTCGTGTCATCTTGACGTTAAATGAAAAATTAACATTCCCTGAAAATAAATCCTTCGAAAATCCCTGTTATTTACACTAATTATAGGGGCTTCGTTCGCTCTTGAAATTGCAACAATGTTGCTCAAATCTTCTCGAAAAATTTACATATATGTTATCGCAGCCATATATTATTTCACCGAATTGGATCCTTCTTTCTGACTGTAATTGCTCAACTATGCATCTGCTATTCTGATTTTTGTCCAAAAAAAAAATGATTCTTCAGTCGTAACTTATAATGAAATGGAAATAATATCAGACACAGAAGTGAGCACGAATAAAATTATCAATTGTTTCAACGTATCAGATAAGAAGAATTATATTAAATTAGAAATTATTTACAGTCGATGATTCATTGATTTCTAGTCAAATAACTAGAAAAATTAGCAAAACAAACAATTCATCGTATCTCACAAAAATTCTTCGATAAAATTTCATTTATTTATAAATTTTCCTTACTTTTACCATATGTTATTGAATATAAATTTATTCTATGCATAGATGTGTAATTTTTGTTGTTGAATCGTTAGCGCAGATGTGATTACACCGTGATAAACGATTAAGGGATAGCGTTGGCTGATTCTCAATTTCTCACTCTCTCTTTCTCCCTTCCGTACCATTTTTCCCCGGTTGGATCATAGCGTGAGCGTTAATTCAACCCGAGTTTTGCCGTTTACAAACGAGCACACACACGGGTTATCTCTCTCACGCGGTATTTGTTCAGTTCTCATAATCTCGGCACGATCGCGGTTTAGCATATAATACAATAACACAAAACGTGTATTGCTCGCTAACACGTTCAAAGATATCGCATATTATAATGATACAATATTATATTAATCTACCCTTTACGATCGCACGTGGGCTCTCGGAACAATAATAGTTATTAACCATTGGCACGTACCCCATTATATCATCTCAACGCTTTTTAAATACATTTACGGAAATGGTATACGCACGGGTTCACGATTTTTTTTTGTGCAATTTATTTATTTCGAGGAAATCATTATCGATTTAATATTTCAATGAAGACAGTCCAAAATGTTGTTTATTTCTTGCAATTTTTAATTGGACGCTGACATGACAAAATTTTATTCAAATAAAAATCAGTTTTCAATTTCTCAACGAAATTTATCCAATGAATAATCTAAATGATAATTCAAACCTGATTAGAGCTTTGCCTGACTCGCGTAGTGACGGGTCCCTGAATTTGTGAAAATGGAAATTTAACCTCGAAAACTTTGCCGCACGTTCAATGAATTACGAGCTTTTTTGAGTAGTTTCATTAACGGCTACTAAAACTAAACCTAATGAAATTGTTCATTAAGAACTTTGTACACACGCAATGAATTGGAGAGATTAGAAAATACAGCAGCTGGTGAGTAAGAAAAACACTTGTCTAATGGACATTTTGCACTGGCGAGTTGCACTGGCGATTGACCTCCGATCGGACCTCCGAGAGAGACCGAGGTCCGAGTCCGTTGATTTCTCGATAATTACCAGTCAATCCGTATCAATTTCTCGTGAAAGATCCTTCGCATATCGTGGGTGAGAGCAATAAATTTTTTTTTTTGTTTCGTGGGTCAACTGTTTAATCTAATAACTCGAACGCAGATGGATCCGGACGAAAAATGCTAACGATTCACCGCTAAAAATCTCCGGCAATTCTTTAAGATTCATTCGCAACGAGACTGAATTTCAAAAAAATAAAAATTCATGATCACCAAATTTTTGTCGAAAACGTCAAAAAAAAAAAAAAAAGAAAACAAAGAATTTTTTGCCGAGCTTGATTAAAGAGAAATGAAGCGTAATGCGGCTGAAAAAGAAGCGTTGAAAAAAGTTTCGAGTTTCTGCAGTGATGAAAAGATGGGTTTCTTGATTCGGTTTCTCTGATTTCACATCGGAGCTCATCACGGGAGGAAGAAACGAAAAAAAAAAGAAACGTGCTCATCGTATCGCTGCCGGCATTTCTCGCGCGACTCGCGATAAACGATGAGCTTCCAAATATATATAGGTATATATCGTTTCGTACAGGCTTTAATATATATATATATATACAGAGTGCTTTAAACCTGTACGAATGCACATATACACCGGTGGCTGGTTCGCGTGGAGATAAATGCGGCCGACGGGTCCCTACTTAGCGCACGGACGATGAGAATTCTTACGTTATACAGGGGCTGCTGTGGAGTTTGCCCGATGATGATTCTACGGGTACACACACACAGCGATTTAACCGACGCATAGACATGTAAATATGTGTGTATTATATTCGTATACATACAAAATTTATGTATCCATATATCTATCGAGAGGCCCTGGAGTCCCGAAACACGCGATTTGCGATCACGTTGATGCGATATTTTAAATGTACATATATATGTATATACATTAAAAAAAAAAAGACTCTGTATATATAGTGTGATGTATAGAGTTGGTCAGATCGTCAGTTTTCCAACGAAATAAAACGTTCGTTAACCAACGTCCGACACCCTGGGCACCGTCATTATAACCATCGCTTTCTTGTGTTTGCGTGTCAGAGAGCAAGAGAGAGAGAGAGAGAGAGAGAGAGGAAGAGTGAGTACTGAAAGGTAACAAACAAGTCTTAGAGCTTGGGCGGGAAACATGCAAGCCTTTAGCACTTTGGACCACGAGTCAATGACTACGTTTCATATTTTTACGCGAACACACGTCGTTTATCGTTTCAGTGGAGTCCACCCTTTTGTTATTTCCTTCTCATCGCCATATCGTTCCATTTTTTAAGAGCATATATTCTCCGTTATTTTGTGTCCCCTGTGAACATCAAACATGATGGTGAACACGGTGGTTTTTTCACTATCAATTGCATGCTCTTTCGCGGTAATTACATGTTTCCAAGTTCGCTCAATTAAATCGTGAGTTCTATTTCAAAGACTCCTCGGACGTACAGAGTCCACCGAATCACGACCCTCCGTGTCAACAGTTATATAGAATAATGGAACAACGATATTTTAGAAAATGTGCAATTTTCAAAGTACAGTATCGTGACGCTAGCTGTTTACGAACTTTACCGATAATAACTGTATGTCTAGGAAAAAAGAAAGAGAAAGAATAAAAAAAAAAAAAAAAAAAAAAAAAAAAAAACAAGCGTCCATTTCTCCGGAGGTTTATATCTTGAATTCGTAATGCGCGATGGCGACAATGCCGTTGTTTCTTGAGTCACCGACAAATCCGCGACATTTCATAATCCAATAGTATTCCTCCATTTTTTTTTTTTTTTTTTTTGTTCTTCTCATACTTTATATTTTACCTCGTGGGTAAACACACCTGTGTCATGGCAACTCTATAATAATCGAAGCAATCGTCCAAGTTCAGAGCCAATGATATCGAGGCGGGCAGCGTATACTCGCCTGACATTATATTCCAACGCGAATTATCGACAGTTCCGATCCCTCTGCATAATCGTATCTATGCAAAAATATATGTACACATATACGCAAATATATAAATGTGTGCAGGAAAAGAGCAATGGAGGAGAACCCTCGATGAGATGCAAAAAAAGTTGAAGAGAAAACTGACAGTAAAAAAAATATATATATATATATATATGTATAAATAAAATCGTATCTATATTCGAGAGAAATAAGACTCGAGCATATCGAGCGTATGGTAATTACGCCAGGCAAACGGAATCGGTCAACGTCATCGTGGGTTATTAATAAAGACGCAAAGCTATAGTGTAGCAGAGACTGCGACTGGTCTCACCAGCAATGCACTGTACATCACTAATACACATGAAGTCATATATATATATATATATATACTTTGCATCTACACTCGAATGCATATATGTATATACAAATATACACATAAGTCGACTCGCATCAGTTCGTATAAATGGCTGTATACACATATATACACGATGTTTAATCCTGGCAATCTTCTAATCTACGACAGGATCAAGCCCGATGTGTGGCCTTCTTTTCGTCCAGTCAAGTTCTCTCACTTTTTTTTTCTTTCTTTTTTTTTTTTTATTCTTTATTTATCTCTCATTCTCTCTTTTCTTTCTCCCCTTTCGTTCATTCCATTCGCCCGCGCTGTAATTACTCATTCGGACGTTAATGTACGAGCGTATTAATTAGCCAAAGCGTAACCGGTAGCGTTGCCCGTTGGGCCAAATTCATATATCTATATATTCAAACCGGGAAAAGCCCGGCGTGCGAGAGTATTATCTCTCTACCTACGCATTTCATACGTGCATTATAAGCATTCACAGCAGGCAATTGCTCTATACATTTTAAGAACGTATTTATGCGTGTGTGAGTGTGTTATAACAGGTATATCGCGAGTATCGAACCCGATTATCGTGGTATAACTGCGAACTCCTCTCCTTGCTGTACCTAAATCGCCATCCTCATTTTTAACCAATCAACCTGCTATTTATGAATGTATGGTACATGTGTGCTTGTGTTCGTATGCATTGCGGTTAATATATATCGTAGAGCCCGAAGATTAATTAGCGATCTGTAATTACTCGGAGATCGAGAGAACAACCACGTGAAACTTGTTCATAAACGGTTCGCGGTATCATCGATCAATCTCTTGCATAATTAATAATTGATCTAAACGAGAGAGAAAGTTTTGTTGTATGAGTAAGATAATGATTGTTTCGTTGTTTTTTCCGGATGTTTCACTCCAAATTTTGAGATTTTTTTTTTTTACTGCAATTGTTGTAGCGTTTTTAATGAATTATTCAAGGATCATTACACATCGAACGGTTTATTGATTATTTTGTGATTTATTTCAGTGGTGCATTTGAGGAAAGCAAATAACTGTGGATGGCTTTTTGAGAGACTGGGTTCGGAAGAGATCTTGGCGTTAGACAATGCTTCCGGTACTAGGAAGGTCTTGTTCAAAGTACCTAATTACGTGATGAGGCGAGAAGAGAGATCCAGAGTGAGAGAGACAGCGAGTTTGACGGTACAGAAATAGGGGGAGGAAAGTTACTGAGAGGAGAACTCAAGAAACCAATTGAAATATCTCAGCTTCTCGAGAGAGAGAGAGAGAGAGAAGCAAACTTGACTCTCTCTCTCTCTTTCTCTCTCTCTCTCTTGTGGTCTTTTTGTTTTTGCTTGAGGCAAACATCTCTTGGTAGTTTCAGAAACGTGCTTTACGTAGAGAATGAAGCGTATTCCGGGTTTGTACTCTCGACTATGCCGCCACAGAACCACGACACTGTAATTTCATTACGACCGGAGAGAGAGTGAGAGATAGAGAAAGAAGAGAACGTCAGGTGAGATAAAAAAACTCTCAGAACGGGACAACACCGCGGTTAATGCGGCGCGGTAATTCACAAGTAGGAATTTCACAATGTACCAACAAACTCGATGTCCCTGAAGTGGTCCGAAGCCGGCTTGACGAATGAAAAAATTGAAAAAAAAAAAAAAAAAAACAAAAAATATCGTAAAATCGTTCTAAAAACTGACAACTTTAATCTTCATTGTTCAGGCTAATAAAATTTAACCGAGAGTCACGTACGTGACGGATAATAAATCTTAATTAATAAAATACTTTGGGTCTTATGAATTTTTCATGCGGTTCGTTAATCTGTGAACAGTATAAGTAAATACATTAGAGTAGTATTTCTTTTTTTTTTCTTGTACTAAAGTGCTCGTCATAGGAACAAAAATTTCATTATTAATATTGTGTATTTTTGACTCAGCTATACGCTGCCTTTTATTTTTAGCCAATTTATATTTAAAGACTGGAAAAGCTGTTTTTAATGGTTCGAGATACGTTGAAAGATTTGCCACCATAAGTTTCGCCGATTAAGATAAAACACAATGAAATTCATATCGTCGTTTGCACAGCATCAGCCTCATGAAGTACAATTCATTCATTCATATTTACTCGGCAATAAATCTCGTACAAAGTGCGCGAGAATCACCAGAGAGGAAAAAAAAGGGCTAATAAATTGTTTTAGGATTCGTGGGAGGACCGAAGAATCACGAACCTTTCATCTCCATTCTGAATATTGCCGAGGGAGGGTGGCACCATTTTCATGTGTGTAGGGTTTAAAGTTCACGCTGTTGATTATATACTCACGATTTAATGCAGAAAGATAGAGAGAGAGAGAGAGAGAGAGAGAGGAAAATAGATGGAGGGTGCATGGTCTGCTGTCGTCTCACCCTTCTCAATGCTCCTCTCCGCTGCTCATAGTTTATGGAAAATTATCCAACCCCCTCACCACTCTTAAACCCTTCAGAAGGGATACCAAAGATTTTATCTTTAGCACAAGGAGAGAGTGAGAAAGAGAAGACATTACGAAACGAATGCTCAGGCACGTTCGACCAACCGAGAAACTCGAGGACCATGACACGAAAAGCTCCTCGAACAGCCAGTTACTTTGTCGACCTTTCTCATGGCTTCCATCCCTTTCGATTACACGAACCACCCCCAGCATAATCTCACTCTCCGGTATGGTGATAGCTCTGCCATAATATTTCGTGGATCATTCTCTCATTTGATAAGATTCTAATCGATTTATTAAGTCGAATAACTCAAATTTCACTAATTTATAGCAATCAACCATGATTCATACCAACAGAAAATTTCTTTTACATTCGCAACAAATAAATTCTGCTGTCTTTTGGATACGACGATACTCCTTAAGCTCCTTGAGAATATTGCTCACTACAAATTAATAAAGTCAGAAAAATATTGAAACATTTCATCCATTTTTGCCATTAATGTGCGACCATCCAACGTCCATAATAATTATTATGTTTGTAAAGATGTCCTTTGTTTCGTAGCGTTAATCGATCGAAACCCAATGATCGAGACAAATGGCTTAATTACAACGTTATCGAGCATTATAATTTCGCGTTATTAATTTTTTCGACCACTCACTTTCAGGAATAATGTTTTTTTTTTTTTTTTATTCAGGCGGCAAATTCGACGAGAGACAAAATTAAGATTTTTTGCCTCTTACGTTGGCGCCTCGATTAAATTTTCGTGTATAGAAATTTACACATATTTATTACAACGGAATAACTTTACACATTAACTCTTTTTATTTCTGCTAAAAATCAATTAGCCGTTACTGAAGTGGCGAACAAAAAATCTTGTTTTTGTATATCGATTCGGAGCTCGATCACACTTTGGCATACTCTTCGCAATATACTTTCATTCCTCTATATAGATATACATCTGTTGCCGGTTTAAAACTCACGAGAGAATCGAGAAAAGATTAATCGATTAATTAATCAAAGCCGAATAAATTATTACTCTTTATCCTCCGAAGCGTCCTTTACCCCGAAATAATTATCATGTGGATCCTCCTCTCTCCATTTCTTACAGTCACGCGTAAACTTTTTATTAAAGTATATATATATAGCAAGCGCCATTGGGTTTCTCGTGCTGGGCTTCCACGAAATCGATTTAATTGCAGAACGAACATCACACGATCTTTTCGTGAGATAGAGAGAAAGAGAGCAAGGCATATATTTTTTTTTCCTCGACATTCGAAAAGATTGACGAATAAAAAGGACGAATATAAAATTCCAGTGTATATCTATGTATATATGTATATATAAATACAAAATCTTGTCTCTCTCCATCTCTTTTTTTCTTCCTGTCTTATACCTTTCTCAGCAAAAGATAGAGAAAGAATTCGAGGGACGATTTTTGAAGGCCCTTTTCGTACTAAATAAAACATCACCCTCTCGCGAGGAAGATCTTGCCCGAGTGAGGTCCGAGAGGGAACCACGAGGGGCTCGCCAGTCGTTAGTAAGTCTGACATGTAACTCTCGCCGTTTGCAATCTCCTTTTCGAAGGCTTCTCCATACACAAATATATATATATATATATATATATATATATATATATATATATATAGATAAATCCATACATTTGTAACGAAGAGTCCATTCGAAGAGACCGCTCGTCTCGGGGAATTCTCTTTTCTTCGGGACACGAGAAAAGAAGAAGAAGAAGAAGAAGAAGAAGGAACGAGCCAAGAGAAAAGGAGATCGCAAGGTTGAAGGAGAGCCGCCATCTCGTCGTGCAGCTTTCATTCGTACACGAGGAGAGGGCGAATCCTGGGTGATAGAGAAGCAAAGCTCCTGTGGGCGTCCATCACTGTCGCGGATGGATTGTCTCGACTACGGTAGCCACTTTTTAACTCATATAAATGTTTTAATATAACTATATATGTTTGTTTGTTGGTGTATTTATTGTCCTCGCAGCACACACCAATGTGCGTTTCTTTGCTGTAGAAAAATTTCTTGGACTTCGAGAGTACATCGGGAGTTAGGAAGAGAAAGAGCTCGATGTTGAAGAAAAATATAACACACGGAACTAGAAGCAACGCATGTACAGGCTGCTACAAATGTTATGTCCCAGAATTTGTGGAGTCTACGGATCGGGAAATACCAAAAATAAGAGTTCTTGTAACTCTTTATCTCTTATGATATCGATAATAATCAATCAATTAATCAATTGCATCATTTCGGTTTGCCATGCCAATTTCTTTGAATCGTCACACCTAATTGGCTGCTTTTTATTCTTGAATATCTCGTTTAGTGTTGATCGTAGAAGAAAATATACACAAGAACTTTTCTCTTCGGATTTTCACCATGAAATTACCGCCCACGTTTAAGTATGGGCACGACTTTCAAGACAATCTTTTAACGGTAGCGATTTGATAAAATTCAACAAGTTTTGCTGTGCTCCAACCTCAACTAAAAATGGAGTTTATACGAGGAAGATTGAGAATGAAAAGGAAGTAAGGATTCTGCGCGAACAAAGAGCTAAAGTTTCTCTCTTGTCTTTCAGAGCCCTCTGGCTGATGTGTGCTTGTACTCGAGGCATTCCACGACCTTGTTTCCGAGCATGTTGTACACGAGTTGAACGAGATTTTATACTCGTTTAAGAGAGACGAAAAGAGAAAGAGTTGGCAATCTCTTCGCCAATGTGAAATCTCTCGTCGTGCGTAACTTTACCGCACTCGAAACTTGTGTAAAAAAGTGTAAAATAAACGGGTATGGGAGCTTCTTAGCAGAAGCTCCGACGAGTCTCGGACTCCAGTATGCTGTTGTTTTATTGGTATGAACGTGTACATCATAATTTCAAGATACTTTTTAAAGCGTATCAATATCGTAAGTAAATATGTGTTCGGAATAAACAATTTAACGAAGTTTTCATTTTCAAAACTGATTATTCGTTTCACTCTACTCAATAAAACATATTCCGATAAAAATAAGATACATAAATTGGTCTGATTGTGACCAAAAAAAAAATAGTTTCCAACATTCAAATCGTTACTTATTCGGATATCAGATAAAAACGAAGCTAGTCGCGCGCGCGATCCTGAAAACGTGCGCGCATTGCTTAATGCGTCGTTGCCAAAGATATTCGAACTCCGATTGTGGTGCGATCGGTCGATACGATATATTGCTTCTTTTCATGCAATTCGAGCTAGCCCGTGAGAATTTGAATAACAAAATGATTTTTTTATCCGATCGCTTTCAGGCATTTTCAGACATGAAAATTTGTTCGTACGTATTCGTTAAGTACGTGTTCGTTGGAAAACATTGAGAGATTTTTTTTTTTTTTTCGAGTTTTTACAGACTTACGTGGATTTCTGATGAAGTTATTCGGAGATATAAAGAATGAAAATAAACGTCTTGAAATTGTTGAAAAATAATGATAAATCAAGAAGCTACTTGGAATAAAATAAAAAGATGATTCCTTGATGATGTTTTTGATATTTTTCTCGGTCCAATACTCATTCGAAAATGTTTTTGGACACGTAAATAACATTTCTGAGGATCGCCGTGATAATGAAATCCAGACAAATGTTGGCTCAACTTTCGTGCACCGTAATCAATTAATTCCTTCGGTATAATTGATTCATGGCTGACACGTGTGAAAATCGTGTGTATATGTGTGAATGTAGATTGAGTTTGTGTACATCGATAGATGAAACAGGGGGGGTGTGAGGAATAGGAGTGAAAAATTGGCGATAGCAGGGGCTGGATTGTGTAGTCAGGCTCTTGGGTAGACACCTAACATGCATTATGTAGAGGCCGCGATAAAACAGGAAGTGATTTAGGGCGAATGTAGGTAACAAGTTCGCTAGGCTCGCTGCCGCTTGAGTGGGCGCGAGCGCGGGGATGGTTGCCTCTCATTGCCATGGGAACCGATATCGATCCTCCCTAGGGGTGCTCAGAGGTCCAACCCTCCTTCCCGTGTCCTCCTCTTTCTTTATTTTTCTCTTTTAACCCTCGGTTTCACGCTTTATCGTCATCGCAGACATGAAAAAAAGTGGTCGTCGACAAATATTTCGTTCTGACTGGTTCACGGCCATTTTTTTTTATCTCGTATAACTCCTTGCAATGGACTAAACACCGCGCGAATAACAAAGCGAATCCAGCGAAAATAATATTTTGTGTCTTCTCGAGGCTCGTTTACGAGTAAGTATAGCGACACGCTAATTTCGTATTAAATTAAGCTTGGAATCATTTATCGGCATATGGGTGTAAATAACGGTTCAAGATAAATTAATAGAACGAAGAAAATCATGTTTCGAGGGAAATCGGAGTGAAAGAATTATTTGTATTGAAGGACAAATAAATATTTGTCACGTGGATTATCATTGATATTGAAAAATTCGAGAAAATTATAAAAAATTAAAAAAATTAAAATAAAACTATGCATGAATCCTTGATTATCAGTATCGATGAAATGTTCGATCGGTAATTATAATTTAATCATAAAAATGAAGAAAAGTAGAAGAAATGCTGTACTAGTGAAATGCTGCAGTGATGAATGGAAAGAACGAGGAAAATTTTGGTAACGATTTGAATAAGAGATTGATCGAATTAGTAGAACATATATTCGAGGATCATTCATTTGCGCATAGATAGGGGAGGAGATAGGTGAGACGCGTGTCGGAGCGCTGTTACGAAAACGGAATGATTGATACATTAGTCCGATAGCATTACCAAGTTGCTTGATATTCGTTTATTTTGGTGCATGATTTTTCCCTTTCATTGGTAAGTTGACGAATTGATCTTTTTTTTCCCCTAATAGCTTTACATAGCTTAAAAATAAAAAGTCAATAGTTATTTATTCGCAAAAATTGCACGATTCGAAGCATCATTGCAACGAAAAAAATATATTTCGAATCTTGAAAAGAACTCAACAACTTTAAACAACCCAAACTTTAAATTTCGTTCAATTATAAAAAAAAATCTTTATCCCAGCCTCAAAACTTTCTCATTTCACAGAAACCTTTTTTCATGCTGATTTTTTTTTTCTTATTCCACCGTATCTCGTTGCTCCCCGCCAGTTTGATCCTATCGAGTGCAAATTTTTGTACTTCACAATCCCTCTTTCATTGTTTTTTTTTTATCTCATTTTATATACCGTGCTTACTTGAGGAACTGGACACTGGAGGAGAATTCAGCTCCATTCACTAACGATCGTTTCCTTGCGCTCCTTCTCTCTCTCTCTCTCTCTTTCTCTTTCTTTTCCATGCTTATCGGATCTTTCGGCGTACGTTCGTGTGCACTGAATGTTGAGAATGCATCGACGTTGCAGTTATAGCTGCACTGTGTACACTTCAGTTGCACGTGAATCGTATAAGCCAATCGCGAGTGTATATACACACATAGATTTATACCTATATATGTATATTAGAGTGTATTCAGTGACTTCGTTCGAAGGTGTTACAGTTCACGTTTAATTAGGGCCAGCAACGGTGAGTGCGCGCGCGAGCCCGGAATAAATAAGTTAATTAAACGCTCGCTGCTCCGAAGCACTTCTAAAAAATATATGTATATATATTCCTTATATGCTCCATATACAGCTCAACCCGACGTTTCATGGAAAAAAAAAAAAAATAAAAATAAAAATAAACATTCAAAGCTTCGTTGCCTCCAGTCCTGAACCTTTTTTTTTTATATATTCATACAGTTACTATATATATATTCAAAGCCAAGCTACACAACCTCACATATTTTACGTCACACTTTACGATTTCCTCGACGTCAGCCCATCGCAGATCGCATCACTATTTCTTCCTCTCCAGGGTGTGAGAATACACGCCTCCCATATCAGCAAAGTCCTCCTGCCGATACGTAACTGACGTGTTTGCGTTTTTTTTTCTCTCTTTTTTTTCTCTTCCTTTCGGAAATTCATGCAACGCTTATTCTCGTCTATACCAAAGAGGTCTCCCTTGATTATACTTTAAAAGTTAATTAGCAACGATGGAAGTAAGGAAAATTGAAAAGATTTCGAGATTAAAAAAAAAAAAAAAAACAATGATGTATTTAACGATTTTTCGTACTTGTCTTGGGTGTTGGGTTTGTTTTAAATTCAAGACTCGAGGACGCCGAGTCAAATTAACAATTTTCGTTGAGGCAATAACTTGTGATTATATTAATTTTTTAACGTAAAACATTATCATTAGAAAGAGTCAGTGGTTTAGGATATTTTTTTTAAGTCAGTCAGATGTTGCGAAATATTTTTTATCTGCTTACATAAATAATTGAGAAAAAAAGAATTTGTCGAATATATATTCTATTACGAAAATCGAATAGCTGTTCCATTTAAACTGGCATTTTATTGCGCCCTGAAATAATGCTACACGCGTATGGCAAGACAATCGTGGAGAATCGTCTGAAGAAAAAGAATGTTTCGTGTTTGTATATGGAGAACCCCTAGAATTCAATTTTCAGCTTGATTTGTCAGGACGTCAGTGTGTCAGCCGAGTGAGAACTTCGATCACACCCCATTTCGTGTTCTCTTCTTTCCTCGTATATTCTTCGCCTTATCGTCTATCCTCTACGATCTATTTTACAGTACTCTTGAGCACATCAACAGGAATTGCGAGGAGAAAGAGATAGAAAGAGCGTTTATCTTCGTCGTCTCGGTTTACGACCCTTCTGAAAGACAAAACGCCTCTCATGTCACCCCAAAAGTCATACGGTCATGCTCTCCTCGTATCTAGCATCGATCTTTACCACGTATATTCGTTTCATTGGTCCGTGTGATCGCGTATTATCCCCGGTAACACGAATAACAACCCTCGAATTGATAACGGGGAATAAAAGTACCCTTTTTCATCCCTCCACGAGTGGAGCTTCTTCCAACCCTCTGAAACGATAATATCAATTTTTCGATGGTATTAAATTGTGTTGTGCTTTTGTGTGTGTTCGCCGGAAGTTTTACTATATATGTGTGTGTGTTGCGGCTACAGCCCGAACGATTTGGTTATGTTCAAAAGATTTTTATGAACTTTTCTTTACGTTTAGCCTCTCGTTCGAAGCTCTCTTCAAAATTCATTTATTGTTTTCTCTAATGGTATTATTTTTACAATTATTTACAATTAATTAAAGTTTTTTTTTGTGTGTTTCGTTTCCGAATCATAGAGCATTCTATTTTTATTTTTATTTTTTTATTTCGTTACCAATGCCCAGGGTTTTTTTTTGCTTGCCCCCTCCCCCCCCCCCCTTCTTTTTCCAATGACAAAATAACTTGTGACTGATATCGCTTTTGCTTTGGTTCATGGTTTTTCATGAAATTTGTAAACTGTTGCATTAAAAAAAACACACATAAATTGACAGTTCAATTTTTCACTTTTTAATTGGTTTAAATTGAAATAAAATACAATAAATTAAATTAAATTTCCATTAATTTTCATAATCATCTAACTTTTTACCTGTACGATTTTTTTAATTATTTTGCCTCATTTGAGTCCATACCGGAAGATTGAATTAGAAAAAATATATATGCTAGGCGCAAATTACAGGGGGTGGCTTCGTGAGATAAGTCGACTCAAGGAAAGCCTCCGATGTAACAATGGATACTCTTTCTTCTTCGAATGAAAATTTTACGTTGTTGAACGGCAACAAGGAAGATCGTAGTCGACCTACGCGTAAATCAACGATAATTGCCCGAATTGTTCTTCCTGCCGGTTGGGCACTATTGTTTTAACCACACGGTCAATGTCGTCTCGAAGAGACAATGACAAAAATGTTTTTTTTTTTTTTTTTTCCTTTTTTAATTCGATAACTAAAATCGAACTGTCGTCAAATGAGTAACGAATAATTGGCTTTAATTAAACATATTTCGTCAATAAAATTTTTCATTTCTCCGTAAAATACGACTCGAGGCTAACTCAGATGTGAAAAACTTATCGACTCGTGAATCAAATTTATTCGTTTCTACATATTCCATCGCGCAGATAAAAATCCTTAACGCTATCAAATTTCTTTCGAGTCAAAGTCTATATCCAGGCGTTCACCTCTGTTATTCTGGCTCTGACATACATCATCTTAGTTTTAAGGAGCGGATTCTGCTGTATTTGAAAGTGCGTTTTCATCTTATGTTTTCAATCTATTGACCTTTTTTTTGTGATCCTATTTCAATGAAAGCTATACTTCGGGAATCCAATGCTATTGGTGTATGTAATGTTTATTCGAACAAATGATGAAACAATTTATCAATTCGTTTCTCATTTTTACTATAATCATTTTTCTGACAAGATATTCGAAATTGTGACGTTACAATAACTGAACGTTGTAAAATTAAATTTGACATTCATACACTGGAAAGAAAATTCCAAGGACAGTAAACGTGTATTATCAATTTCATGTTTGTCACATCTGCGGACTTAGACAAGAGTATGACAGAATTCAGTTGTGTTCACAGAAATCGAGGTCAATGCATTTCTATACGGAATTGTGATATACTTATTGGTTGAGGGAAGAACATTATTTGAGGGTCAATATTTAGTTGGAATTCGAAAAATTTCATTTGACAATATTGTTCTATTTTATCGATGATGTTTCGAAGGATATTCCTTCACGGAGGAGTTTTTATTTGAATATAATTACAATGTTTTTTAAATGCCAAAATTTTAGAATAAATTCACGTGTAAAAAAATATATGATTGTCGGGAATTCAATCATCGTTCATAATCTATTCGTGGATTTGTGATATTTATGAACATTTTTATGACAGTGAACAGGAAAAATTTTCGAGTAATCTTAATAAATACAGTTTGAAAGCGCTATATGACGTCATGAAACCAGCATATTCGCGTGTAGAAGAGTGCGGCAGGGCTCGTGCTGGCTTTTTATTTTAATAATTCGCGTCGCGAACCGCCGCCGCCGCGTCTCTTCACAACGTTCGTTCTAGATATTTTCATTTCGCCGAAACATCGATTAATCCATTGGGTTACAAAGATTCCTCAGTTCATGATTATTCATTAGAGGAATCATGAAAGTGTTTTCCCACGCCGGGGCCACAGTAATTTTTCTGTCCATGACAGTTTCCACGGCTGCTGGTGATTCTTGAAGCGTGTGGAGTGTCTGCTTAGCGGATTTTTCCGTCAACTTCTCGACAGGTTCAGGCTTTTTTTCTCCTTTCTGTGTTCCATCTTTCCGTTCCACATCGATCTCCTGTGAGTACGAATCATCAAGCGCTTTATTCTCGTCAGATTTACTTGAAATTGCATTATCATTCATCTATGAGGAAAAAAAGTTGAACTTTTCAAAATTTGTTTCGACAGAAACGTTTTTTCTTTGAACGCACTTGAACTGCAGAGTTAGATCATCAAAAATAAAGTAAAAAATTATTTATCAAGATTGTTTCTAAATTTTTGAACGTTTTTAATTTCTGTCCGCCGGATACATTGTCAAAATGTTGAGTGGCTCGAGTGACTAGAGTCTTCATGCTGACTAGAAATAACGAATGGGCAAAAGATAAAATATTTTTTTGGAATACTGCCCGAGTGGATATCGATATGGTAAATAGTTGAAACAAAAACCAAATATAATAATGTTCTCTTGTAATTATCGTGAGAAAAAATGTTTTTCGAAAATGTATAAAAGCAGTAGAACAAAAATATTCAGTTGTTTAATAATTATTTTGAACTTTACTTGAGTTCTTCGTTTGTAAGAATGAGCCCCGAATATTCCAAATACGCAAAGTAAAATTACGACCAACTTGCTTCTGGCCATAACTGATAGACGTAATGTCGTCGCGAAACTGTTGACATATGAGATAAAAATTTGCTTTCATATGTCGCCGAGCGCCCGTTATTACCAATATCTCCGATCTTTGATAATTGAATACAACATATTTTAGTTTAATTTATATAACAACCTGTGTTAACATCAAACGCACGAAATTCGACTTTCAAAATTCAAGCAACTCCCACGAAGGCACATGCGCGCGCCAACCGCGGTAATGATAAAAAAAAATTTCATTACTAAAGCGCTTCAGAATTTTTGCTAGTTCCTCCCCCCCCCCCCCCCCCACCCGAAAAACGTGTAAATTTTCGTAAAAAATCACTAAAGATGAACTTATATCTACAGAAGAAAAACTCGAATAGTTTCATATTCGTTCTGTCCTATAAAAGTCCTTTCGAAAAACTGGATTCCAGACGATTCTAGGGTCTTACGACGAAAATATATATTTCTAATCTTTTGTCATATTCATCATGTGCTCGTGTACGCGAATTTGTGTGGCATTATTTATATTCGAAATTAAAAACTATGCACACTTTATATTATCACTCGTGTGTTTATGTACATGTGTATATATAAATACACGAGTACATAAAAGGTGTGTCTGCAGCATAAATACAGCGGGGTTGCGCGTGATTCCACTATATGCCAGCGGCAAGAAAACGACTGCCTATTCTAATGGCAGCTCATTAGGTTCTTTTAATCACTGACATTACCGCAATCCGTATAATTGTGCCCCCGAGGCGACGTCGGTCCACATAGAACACTATATGAGTGTATATAAACACATGAAAATGCATGCGCGCACACATTAATATATAAAAATAAAAAAAAAAGTTTATGCATACATAAACACTCGCAGTCGTACGGATAACTCGGTAATTTTAATTAGTAAACGTGCGACTTGTAACGAAGCGAGCTGAGAGTTGAAGCGAGAGCACCTCGACGACGTTTTTGCTCATCAACGAAAAGCCTCTATCACAAGCTTCCGCAAATTAAATAGAATGAACACCGAGTGGCAGGAAATTAATCTAGAATTAAATGGCAAATGGAGAGGTTGAACGAGCGATGGAAGAAAAGGTATATAAACTCTTGCGAAAAAAAAGAAAAATAGTAAAAGAATAAAAAAAAAACAAAAAACTTTAGTCGGTAGAAGTTCAATCGTCACAAAATGCTCGCGATGCTTCTCGTTCGATTGCAAAAAAGGAAACTACCATAAACGTTATACGCGGTTGGTGTATTGTCAGTAGCTGGTACATTGTAATGACTGTGAGTACGCAATTAACGGCTTTGACGAGTCATTACAATTGTCTTATTTCGTAGATTCCTGCGTGAGAGAAAAAACATTGAAGCGTCCTTCGTTTTTCAATTAATACTCATGATAATTGCACCGACGCAATTTTCTAAGACTCAACCGAAAAAAAAAAAAAAAAAAAAACAGGAAAATGAACGCTTTTTGTCCGGGAATAGTGAGAACCTTCGATGCATCGTTGGAAATATCTTTATGGTTAATTGCTCATTAAGCCTAATTAAAAGTTATAGCAAGAATTGAGTGATCTTGTTTGAAAATATTTCAAACCAATTACGAGCTAAGATTCAACGAAACTGCAAATTCATTGCGGGATAATAATACTTTTTGATTAGATTTGCATCGTAACAATTAACTAATAATAACTATATTCTAGTTTTATAATTGATTCTTCGTAATAAAAAAAAAAAAAAAAAACTTTACGAATGGATTTTCTCATGCTTGATCGAGCTTATTTTTACATACGTATCGGTAACACTTTTAAACAAATGAAACGAACGCTCGCAAATCGATAGCTTCCTTTTTTTTGGCAATAACGATGAGAGAAAAACGATGAAACTGTGGGTCTGAATTTTGAGTGTCACCAGAGATCTCGTCTCTCGTGCTACGTGTATATACGTCAGTTTGAACCGAATCCCGAAGGTTTGCACGTCTCGGGCAAACGCCCGTAGAGAGTGTGACACAAGGAGGGAGAGGCGGGTGGGGGGTTAAACGACAAATATTTTCCCCGTTGTCAACGGCTCTGCCTTTCCTTCTCTCCTTCTCGCTCTCTTTCTCTATGCCCGAAACAAGCATATACGAGCTATATATAGAGATACCGAAAGAGTATAAGGGTGCCACTCGAGCGAATCACACACATAAAGAGAGAGAGAGAGAGAAAGAGAGAAAGAACGTTTTACATAAGGGTGCGAAGTGTCTGGTATGCGAGGCACGCGCCGTGATTTGTTTTCCCTTTTTCATCCTCGTCTCTTTTAGCCTTTATACACATAATCACTCTCGCAACGTAATATATTCTTTGGACGTTTGTGAAAAAAAAAATAAAATTAAATATCAACTCAATCTTTTCACTCTTTGTGTAAGGGCGCATTAGTCAATATTTAGAAACATCTTCAAACTTGATACTTTATATAATTGCCGACACTGGATTATGTTTTGAAGCTGAATTATTTTGCAACGTGAGAACAGACGAAGGTAAATCGACACGGATAGACGTTACACATCAATTACTGGCGCGATGGTCCTTCATTATTTTTCCAATGATTGCATTTCAATATCAAAAAGCATATTATTTTATTGGGGATCTAAAAATACACGCGAATATCATTGTCGTTGAGTACATTTTTATATAGTGTTGGAGTGAAAACATTTACGTTGCAGCATCATCAATCTCCTTCCATAAAAATACGATCGAATATATGAGAAATTATTTCGAGATTGGCAATGAAGTAAATCATGAAAAATCTCGAAATAAATTACAACGAGATTGTTTTTTATTTATTTTTTTAATACTTCGTAGCCACAAAACAAATATCGTTAAAAAAATGATGAACTCCGGTGATTCGCGCATCCCCGAGCAATTTGGCGAACAAGGGAAGCAGAATGAGGGAGAAAAAGTGAGTGTGAGAGAAAGAAAGGTGGTCAAAAGTGTTTATACGTATAAACGTATACATATATATATATTTATATTTTGTGTTCAATGCTTGGCCGACGTTTCGTTGGGCTTTTGCCGAGGTCCTTACAGAGGTCCAGAGCTCACGAATCTATGCAAATGAGAGGGCCAATTATGTTGCGAACCCGTAAAAACTGCACCTTGTTAGAGGCCACGAGAGTTTCTCTTTTTCTTTCTCTCTTTCCTTTGGCTATGAGGTGAAATTTAACGGCGTGATGTAACGATGGGGTGGTCGAACGAGGCCGCGGGGCTCGACGAACAAACGGAAAAGGGCGAAAGAGAGCGCGAGAGAAAAATAAAAGAAAGAGATGCATTTGTTGTAGTTGAAAAATTCGGAGATGAATGATTCGAGAGTTATTCGCTCGAGCGTTTCCAAAAGTTCAACTAATCATTACCGTTCTCCGAATCAGCAGCATATTAAAAAAAAAACTTTGTTACCGTTATTGCAACATCGACAACAACGCTTTATCAATCGGAGTCGCATCACTTGAAACAATCAAGATTCTTCATATTCTCTTGAAAAATTATCATTCCATTACCTAACACGCCTCGCAAATAATTCAACTTACGTTCGAATAACGTTTAATTCAATGAAACGTTGAAAAAAAATGAGAATTATAGTGTTGATAAAATCTTGGTATAACGACGTAAAGTTATATGCATTTGCTACGTACGAGTGTGTAATTAAGATAAGAGGAAAACGAGCGCGATGAAAGAATGCGAAAGCAGCATTGACTCGTTCGCTTCGATGGGCGCACCATGAGACGACAACAATCCTTAGCGTTTGCTCGCTGCATTTTCAACCACATTTATATTTATATGTATGTGTATACATCGAACGAGAAAAATAACAGAGCTCGAGATGCCTTTAAGGTAAGAGCCAATAGCTCCTGTTCTTGCTTTGATAAAGCCCAGACTCCGTTCTCGATGTTATATATCCCTAACGTTACTCCGTATATATTTAAATCTCTATATATATATATGTATATGTTCATTTATAAATATATAGATGCAGCAAAGTCACATGTTAGTAGTGCAACATATATATATGTTTTCTTCTCGCTAATTGGAAGCAATGTCAAAGCGAAAAATCGATCCACCCACGAAATTGGCTGGCAAACGAGCGCGACTTTGTGAGCCGAGAGCCTCTTCGATTCGAAACGGCTGAATAAATAAATTAATGCACCGGGTGTATCCGAAGTTTCCGTTTCGTTTCTCTCTTCCTCCTCTAGACTGATCTTCCTTCCACTTTCATATTCTTCCACTCTCCACAAGTTTTCTCCAGGGCTCGATGAGAATTCTCTCGATTTTTATGCTCTCGTGCATAAGTGTATATTCCTCTATATTCAAGAATGATTTTCAGGGGAAAGGGCGTAACGAGACTGCATCATCGCAAACTCGGCTTCCTTTTGGCGCTGGACAATCAATATATTTATGTATACGTATGTGTATGTTACAGTTTCGAGTAAATCTCGTGTGAGCTCAGAGTCTCTTGGCGCTGGTATAAGCACCCTCGCGAAGCGTGCAAACGAAGCTTTGCTAACGAGAGAAAGAAGGACAGGATTAGTTGCTCGACGGTAATAAGCCTTCTCGTGAGTCTCGTGAAACAGATAGAGAGAGAGAAAGATGAAATTATGTGCAAGCAAGAAAACATGCTACGTTTGTAGCGTGTAAAAGACGAAGAGAAGAGATCTATGAGAAAGAGAGATGAAGAAAGTAAAAGAGATGGGAGGTTTAGAGAAGATTCGTGCCGAGAGCACTCGCGTATATAATGACGTGCGAGAAGAACGAAGAGACGATTCAGAGATAGGTCACGTGTATGAGCGAGAAGAAAATTGTGTGAGAAAGAGGGTTGATGAGGGAAAGAGAGATAAAGAGAGGACGTACAATATATATGTATATGTGGAGTGATAGTCGGCGAGAAGCGAAAACAAGAAGAGAACGCGCGACGAGGAAGAAACAAGAGTAGCACGAGACTCGCGAGAAGGAGGAGAAAAAGGAAGGAGGAAAAATATAAGAACAAGAAGAATAAGTGGAGGTAGGGGAACGTCGAGTGTCGGCACCTCGCCGCCAGAACGGACCACACACGTCGTTTAGGGGTTCTCAATCAAACGGTTTATCTCACCTGAAATTTTCAGCCAACTTTATTTATCGAGCTGAAAATCATGATTTCGTATTGAAATTAATATTTATGATTTTTCTTGTAAACAACTTCGAGTAGGACATTGTAAAACGATGTTTTTTTTTTTTTTTTTTTTATTTCCACTCAAATTTACCGATTGGATTTTAATTTATAGTTTATCTCTCCAAGGCTAATGTTCCGGTAGAACAATAATTTTCTATACAGTTTCTATTAATAATATTTCTGTGATTTATCTCTTTGGATACTTAAATTTTATCGTGATATACGTAAATCAACATTTACCAGTAAAATTCCTAATATTGAACAAAAATTTTTTCTTGATTTCATGGTTGTGAATATAAATTTATGGAGGCTGCCATTAGAATTTTATAAATCATAAGGTTCCGGAAGAATTTGTTTGTTTCGACATGGTTCTCGGAGAATTTAATATGTACGAGGCTTCATCTTTCGAATTTAGGAAAAACGATGGTTCCTTGGATGTTTCAAGAATGCTGGAAGCACGGTTAGATATCGAGAGATCTGATCTTCGCGCGAGCGCTTGGACAGTCTCCCAAAACTCTTGCTCTCGTACGTGAATCCAACGCTCTTTCTCTCTCTCTCTCTCTCTCTTTTACTCTTTCTTTGGAGACTCTCCGACTATGCATGCCCTGAGCTACCCGCTCGGTTGGCTCTCCGCGATATAACTAACGTTAATTGCCCATTTGTCTCTCGGGCGGGGAGAGCTTCGCCAAAAACTCCTTCTGTCCTACGCGCGCCCGCATCACCAAACAACCAAAACTTTAACACACTCTCCTCCTGTCCCGAGAAAGATAGTCTCATAGTGGTTGCTCATGTTCTCATCTGCCGCGGAAACCCATCCCTCTCTCTCTCTCTTCCCCTCTCCTTTTTATACGTCTTTTCAGTCCTCACTCTTTGAAAAGATTCCTCGAAAAACGCGGGATACTTCTCTCTCGCGCCTCCGTTTTCAACCAACTCGCATAACTCGCGAATAAGAAACTCATCTTCTCTATGTGTTGACTTGTACCGCGAGCGTTTTCGACCATATGGCATACGCAAGGTAGAAACGTTTCTCGTGACTGTGAGCTATGCTGAACTGAATAGTCAATGACGAAAGGTTTTCTATCGGTCTGGAATCACTATCGCGTGGAGGAGAAAAAATTTCATTAAGATCAAAATGACTGAATCCATTTAATATAAAAAAGCCTCAACTCGATCGAGAGAAACTCTGCTTACAGATTTTTTTTTATCTTCTTCTAATTAAACGAATGTTAGGGGATGAACTGATTGAAAAAGAACAATCCGTAGCTCATCTTTTTACTGATCACTCCTTTAGGGACTCTTGAATGGTTAGTTGCACGATGTTTTCCACTGACTCGTTATCCTGCACCGGGTGTTGCTTCGTGATCAAAATGGTTTGGAAAAAAACAGGGAGGGTTGGTAACTCGGTTCGATCTCGACGATGCTTCCAGCGCACGTGTCTAATGATCTCGCGCCTGTTCGGCCTCGGCCTTAATCTTTGCTTTTCTTACCCCGCTGATTTAACATCGAGACATGCACCGTACATAGAGAAGAGCGAACGAGCTTGGAAATTGTGTAGGCATCCGAGAGAAATCTATAAAAGAACAGCATCAGTCTCCACTCTAAAGATGTCTCGGATCGTGTTTACCTGGGTAAATGTGTTTCCGGCCGGAGAATTCGTTCCGCAATCCTCGAGCAAAAACGCGAAATCTTTATGCGCTGGTTCGAGCGAGAATAAGAGAGTGCATGGAGGAAGAAAAAAAGGTATATGTGTTTTCGTGAAAATTTGTTCCACGGTTTGAGTTTTGCCTGATGCACGCCAGGAAGATTCAAGGGTAATGTATCTAGCTTCATATATGTATGCGTGTGTCTGTGCGTTAAAGCCACAGCGGGCGCCCCTTTTGCTTCAGTGGCGTGAAACCGAGGTTCCGACCCTGACCCAGTCTGATGGTCGATTTGGCAGGTTTCGGGCAATGAGAAAGGGACTTCTCAAAGTGGGAGAAGGATCCCCCGAAGGAGTTAAGGGTAACTCTAGGTTGTACTAGTCCCGTTGGCGAGTTAACGATTCGCTTCGGCGTTTCGGGTAATCGCCAAATCCCGTTTGCTTCGGAGCCTTCTCCGTCTCAGGGCTCTGAGCCTCTCAAATGCATACATGGATCTTTTGATTATTTTGACTCTTCGTGTTTTGACCGCTCCTTAGTCGCATCGCTCTTCCGGCTTGGATACGCTCCAATCTCAAAAGTATTTTTTCTCTAACGATTTTGCTCTTGTATTTTTATTTTTCAAGTCACGCCTCGATACAAACCTGACATCCGGCGTCAAAACAGATCAAGCTGGCCAGATCTTTTGCGCCGGCAAAATAATCTTGACGCGAGTACAATGATCAGTTTTCTTGTTTTTCGAGTCTCTCGAGCGATTCAGGTGTATATTTAAGTTTTTCGGGAAAAGTAAATGCGGTTGAAGGAGGGTTGTGTTTTGGATAAATATTTTTTTATTTGACTGCTGGTTTTCTTGATAGTGTACAATCGTTATTGTTGTGCTGTATACCCTGGTTGTAAAATAAGCATGGTGTTTCTAATGATAGAACGTTGCTTGTCTGATTTTTCGTCCGCGAACAATGACGACGTGTTCCGAAATTCAAAAATCCGCATGACAGAAGGTCTTTAAAAGTCAGATGCTACGGTTAAGATTTTTCGTGGAACACGTCTGACTTTTTAATCCGGATGATCCAGTGTAGTGTAAACAGAAGTTTTTCTGCTGAAGATAAAAGAACGGTGGCGAAGAGTCGCGAATCAAGAAAAGATACGGTTAACCGTGCACGAAGATGCGATCGGTAGAAAGGATGCGCGTCAAACCGAGAGGCGATGGAAACCCTGACTTTTTCAGCCGGATTATCCACCATTGAATAAATAGTGACCGGTAGATCTTGGGCCACTGAGGCATGTGTCCTAAGCGGAGATTAGCCCCGCGGCTGCTGGTTGAAGCGGTGGCAACATTTTTCCACGAGATGTTTGACGAAGGAGAAAAAAATTTGACGCGCGATTGTCAAAACTCTAGGCATGCTCGGACGATTTAGAGATTTGATGTTTGCCTTTTTGCGATCCGTGAATCACGGTAGAACGATTCAATCAGAAAGTTTCATTGAAGTATTCAACGTGGGTATTTAATATGGGATTTTAGTGCTAACGCTCAATGCGAACAATGGTGCATTGCCATTCGTGACGTAACTACGCTCGGGGAATTTTCTTCAAACCTAAAGTCAATGGTATACATCTTGTACCATTTTCCTCTGCATAAATTCTTGGCAGAGACACTTCTACACTTTCATTTTCCTTCTTTTAACGTATTTGTTAACTTTCTCAAACGCGCCAGACTCCGGAAATTTTCCATGAAAAAGATCGTCCCAAGGAAATATGTCAAGGGCACATCCGCAGCAATTCAGAGGGATTATTTTTTGACGTCTCAGTCACGGAAAATCTGATTATCTCCGCGGGATAACGCCGGGGGGACACCCCCTGGTCAGTTCACCACTCGTGTCTCTTGTGGATGTATTCCATCTTCGCACTGGTGTTCATCTCCTTTTTACCCCTAGGCTAGATGGTCCTTGAAGCGTCGTATAGCTAGGGGACTCTTACACTTTTTGCCGCTACTCTTTGCTACCTGCGCTCTTCGAAATCGTCTGACTTTGCTACCTGAAGTCTGCGAGTTTGCACACATTTGTGGCTTTCGTGATCCTTCGAAAATGAAGAACGAAATTCTTCAACAGCTGACAGATCGAACAAAAAATTAGCCGAATAACGAACGGAGATTCTACAATTAATGTATCAAGTAGGAACTAAAAATTATACAGGTACATAAGAAACGAAGGTTGTAATGGAAATTTTAGAGAAAGTTTGTAACCTCGAGGTCAATGGTGAAGAAAAATCGTGGCGAATCTTCCCGAGAGGTCAACTATGAAAAAAAAAAAAAATAAAGAATCTGGGCTTCGAACCCCCATCGAGGCAATTGGTCACATGGTGTAGAACGAAGCCCTCCTACTGTCTGCGAATATAAACAAGCCGTTCTTTTTTCAATACGCGTCGACTGGTAGTAGCTTACGTATGCACCAGTAGAATCCCAGGGGTGAGAGTCTACCACAACGAACAATGATGACACGAATGCAGCCTTTGTGCGCCAGCTTCGCCGCGGTCATTTCTCCACGAACGAAGTCAACCTGCTTTGTTAGATCCGCTGGAGGAAGGGTTTGAGGATATGAAATGTCATGAAAGATAATGCCGAGATAGAGGAACTGTTCACGTATATGAGTAAGTGGAGCGACGAACGTATCTGTTGCGTCTAATTGTTAAAATATAAAGTTTATTTCTATTTATTTGAACTGTGAGCATACGATTTCAAATAATACATAATTTAAAAGTGCACAGTCTAACATTTGCCTGATTTCTGATATATCTCAAGTTTTTAAAATAAAATATGCAAGGCCAGTTAGAAACATAAAGGCACCTTTAATGACTTGTAAATTTCAGAAACATTTGAAAGATTCCTTATGTTAGGGGCGTTTATTGAATTGACCCAGGAGAAAAGGTTTTTCCAGTTTAATGTTTTCCTAAAAAAAAAAAAAAGAAAAAATAGAAGCAGACCATGGAATAAAAATACAATAAACATATTTACGAATGGCGCACTGATTTCACGCATTTCACCGTGACGAATTTTCCGCCAGGTTCAGGTAAAGCGATCCTTCGTTGGACCTGGGCAGGATCTATGTATATAGCATGTCCCCCGGTACACAGCGCGCCGGTAGAACCGCTCGATTTTTCAGTTCACTCGTTGATAACAATCCATGCTTTCGACATAAGTCGGAACGAATCGTGTTTTCGAAACACGGACGCCTCAGACCGATTGTGAGCTAGATGATCCGTGACGATGTAGTAACTTTGGCAGGAGAGAAAACGGTGTATATATGTATAGTGCTGCAGCCACCTGCCTAGGCGTCTTTTCCTTATGTTGCGAACTCCAGCAATGACCGTTGAAAATTGTGAGAAGTCGAAAAACGATCCCGGTGGACTTGTGTGTCGAGAAAGGTGAAACGGCCTTTCATTTAAAAATGAAACCCGGTTTTCTCTGAAGTTCATCTTTAGCTTCAGGTCCAAGTTATCATTAACTAATACCATGGCTAGGTCTCCAAATTGGGTTGACTCGCTTTCTTCATATTTAACCGATTGACCGGCATTTTTGTCCAAATCCCTCAATTCCGCAGTATGCACTACGGTATATGGCAAAGATGGAAGTCCAGCGATCGAAGTAAACGTGGACGAATATGCCGGATACGAGAGTCATCACGAACCGCAGCGGGCTCTGAAACAAGCCTCAAGGAAAAGGACTCTTGGTATTCAGGCTGAAGCTCTATAGGGACAGAAAGCGAGATAGAGGGAGAGCGCGAGAGAGAGAGAGAGAAAGACTCCCGACAGAAGCGGTACTTACTATTCTAATGGACGCGGAAGTCGTGCGGACTAGTATACGCGTACGGTAAGCTTCGCTAACGAGCTTCCGTCGTGTACAGTCAGAAAGACACACGTCCAAGCAGCGTTTCTCTTTGCGCGCTCAATGCCAAATGTAACGTTCTATTGCCCACACTACTTTTCAGTTGAATGCAAGCATATACGTAGGTGCGTTGTATTCAGCAAATCGCATTGATTAATGGAACCCTATCGCAACATACATTCACTACCTGTGAAGACGGGAGAAAAGGACTGTGCATTTATCCCCGCGCAGAGAGAAGAGTTAAGGCGAAATCGCAAATACATCTAATTTGTTTACCTCCATTGTAGATCGTACTCTACGGTTGCCAATAGCCAGAAATCATCGTTCCGGAATAAGTTTGCTAGCGTTCCTGTTCTGTATGTGCCATGTGTGTTCGTGTTCGAGACCATATTGGTAAATCGATTATCATCTGCCAGACCTCTTTCCCTCTGTTCTTCTTTCTCTCTTTATCTGTGTTCACACCGCACGCAGAGAGTGAGACTCTGAGAAAGCAGAAATCGTTGTGTACACAGCACTCTCTTTCAGAAACATCGACAATAATTTCGTGCTTGCATTGCGTTAAGCGCGTGAATGAAAGCGAGCGAATAAGCGAGACCAAAGAGAGATGAGAAGGAACAGGGTGTAGTGTTTATATATAGTTATATAGCTATATTGAGAAGAAGCGATATATAGAGAGATGAGCTCGGCTCGTTTATCACTTGGCCACCGATAAATCAGTAGTCGCGCGCCCGCGCGCTTCGGGAATGCTTTGCGGTTCCCCATCGCGTTAGAGCCACAGCTCTTGCTGAGAGAGGGACTTGTATATAGCGTATACACCTAATATACCGTATATATACATGTACTGGATGAAAGGAGGGTTGCAAAAGCGTTGCAGAGTGAAAGAGACGGGGTGGTCCCCAGGGTGCGGTTATCTTTGCCTGTTTGTCTATTTATACATCTACATAGGTATATTATGTGTGTCCATGTATATGTACACAGAGAATTGTGTACCGGGTGTACATTATCTCAGGAGCCCAGAAGCCTCCGACGGGGATATAAATACTCTTGTAACTACATATGTGCGGGGCATCATCGTTACGTATAACGTACCGTATCTATAGATATAGGTGTTCAGATTTCAACCCCTCTGGTTCTAAGGAAACTCTACACGAGTGGGTGTGGTCACTGAGTGTTTATAAACCGGATTAGGGGAATAACGCTTTGGGTGTCTGCATCACGGAGTGGTGTGATTATTCGCGTCGTCATGAGAGGGATGCTAGAAAGAACAGCCGGCAAAGAATCCCGACCGTTTAAACGACGGAAGAATCTTTCCTACTACACAATACACAATCCACTTTCCCGTTCGTAACTAAATGCGTACATGTGTGGAGCCAGGATGATGTGCGTTTTTATGTGGCCGTGTTCGATGCCAATCAAACTAATTGGATGTACAAGCGAAGCATCGCTCTACGGGTATCGTTGGAAAGACACGTGAGAGCTTCGCCAGGTTAACCAATGATCTCCGATCATCACTCTGACTGGGTTAACTATCGAAGCCAGAGTAGATCCTCCGAACACCTATACGAGTTTGATGACACGAGAGAGGAAGCAAAGGAGAGGGCAATCCGATCGATCCTCCACGACTTTGGCCCTCTGCTGGTGGATCATCCAGGGGTGGCGATTAGCCTGAGCCACGCCCATCGCTTGGTGCGATATCCACCTCGTTGAGTTTCAACTCTAGCTGTTCAAAGCTCTCGAACGATAGCATGCATCTTGATCTAATTCGTGATCACACTGGCGCTTAACTTCATATCCATATAAGTTGAATCAAATGAGACTTGATAAGCGCTTCGAATGTCATTGGGTTCAAGGAATTCAATGGCTCTTTCTTCATGCTATTTTTCTCTTTGCTACTTCATGCTTGAACGCCCAGAGTAAGGAAAAGCAGAGTCAAGGCAGGGGGAAAGATAGCGAGAGGGTTAACGAATCGTGACGAAATAGCTCGTACAGATAGATTGGCGTCGGGTGTCGGTGAACACGCGGTTGTTGCGCTGCAAAGCTTAGGACCCGAGATAAGATACGGATATGGGTATGCTTTTTGCTATTTTATCGCTCGAGTACCACGCTTAACGAGTATGCTTGAGCAAAGACCTCGGAAAAAGTAGTGTTTCAGATGTAGTCTGTGAGAACTGTGCTACAGATGAACCCACACATATGAACACGTACGATCTCTCATATATTCTCACATGCTATATCATTAGGGTACATCCCCGTATGCGAGTGTAAGGTAGGAATCGGGGCGTAGCTCGGGGAATCGAGTTACACGCCCATTTTCCCCTCCAATGTGCAGTATGGAGGGGGCAAACGGACCTCCATTGGTTAGCGACCGGTTTTATGGGCGCGGCTTCGTATTAATTATTCTAAATAAGTCGTCGTCCTGCAGTGGCTGATTATAGACTTTGCAGTGCCATAAATAGAAGCTTCGTTTACCAAAAGCCCACCACGACAGGGGATTAACCAAGAGAAATAGAGAAGTATTGAAGAGAGCTGCCTCGATCTCTTTTTCTTCGACTGTTGCTTTCTTCGCTTCTAGCTCGATACTCTGCCAACTTGAAGAAAAATAATTAAAAAAAAAAAAAAAAAAAACAATCGATTCCAACTCGTGCGTCATGCACTCACGCCCGACAACGATACGATCGGATCGTTTTCTTTTCTTTTCTCTTCTTCTAACCCAACATTTCTGGGCACGTGTTTGCTATGAGGTCCTCTCAACGTGATGTGACTTGATCATCCGAGTACACTCATTTCCTTTATCCTCTAGAGAATTCGAATTTCTTTTTGAACCTTTTATAATCGATACCTATGCTTGTAAACGTTGTTATGACAGTTCTCTCAGGAATATAAAATCACTCTATCCATCATCAAAGATCTTGATTGAAAAGGATCGAACGAAAGAAATAAACTTTTAGTTTCAATCGAATCCCACATTGGAGCGAAGAATTTAACTTCATACTGAAAATACCTTTACGAAGTGTTATCATCGTTGCAAATCAAAACGCATAATGCTCGCTAACGAAAAATAATTTTCAAACGGTGCACGAAACCGAGAAAGAAGTTGAAAAAAGTGAATTCCATCCTAAACCATAAACCCCGTTTATGGATGAGCTCGCGCTCATTTAAATTCAGTCCCCCAATATCATTTGGCTCTTAATGATATTCCTCTTTTACCTCGAAGAATTATAGTGACTTTTGAGCGTTTTGGTGGGCTCTCTAAAACATTTGGTATTCTTGTGAATTCCTGGATATGCTTCTCGGGTATATTATTACAGAAACGAAGAACAGAATAACCATCAGAAGAGTTGAAAGAGGATGTTGTGAATCTGGTAAGGAAAGAGGAGGGGAGGTGAGTTCCCCCTGCAGAGAGTTAATATCGGAGAGCTATATACCTTCGATCTTGGCAGTGGAGAAGAAGTGGTTGAGAAACAGCTCTCTTCCCAGGGGGCTAGTTACGGACTCTTAAACCGCGATTCCCCATTCTGTTCGCGCGCTGGTGTACACCGCACATAAATATATATATATATATACATATGTGTGTACGATGTTAAACTTGCTGCATCACTTTTTATCCATTTATTTTTACCAAGTCTCTGTTTATAACAGCAGATCTTCGCGTCGGTAGGTTCAACGACGAGAGTAAGAAGAAAGGGAGCTTTCGAACGGAATTGAGCGGCAAGAGGCAGCCTGTTTATTTACGCGCCTCGACGACGAACCTACATGCTACAATCGTTTTCCGTTTTGTTGCTGCCCGATCGAATAGAGCGGTACGCGTAGATAAACTCTATCTTTACGGTACGCCCGACGTGTTGAGGGCCCGTGGCCCGGTAAACTCGTTTTAGAGGGGTTCGCGCTGGAGCCTCAAGGGGCCCTATACCCCGCTCCCCTGATCATTGGGTGTTCTCCCGGCTCCCCGCTGAATTCCATAGGTTGATTCGCTGGCGGCAACGAGTTGGGGCGTTGCTACGGCCCCAACGAACTTTCTCTGTCTTTCTTACCTTTTTTTTTTCATTCTTGCCACGGATAATATCCTTATTGATAAATTGACACGTACGGTACGCGTTTAGACATCCGTGACTGCTTTGCTCATCTTCTCTCGTCTCTGCATCTCTATCCATACACTTTTGTTGCTATTACAGGTGTATACCTCGCGTGATGAATTTGGCTTTTTTCAAATTGGACCATCAGTTATGAACCTTCCGTTTTCAATTATTCTGATTTACTCCAAAGAAGATTCTCAAAATCATTTTTGCATGATCCTGATATTTTTTAAACTATTAATGATCCGTGATGATCTAAAGATTTATGAAAAATCGCGATTCAAAATATTTATTGAATTTGATAATAATTTTAAGTAATTATATGCAAATATTGCCGGTTGGAAAAAAAGTTAAAATCGTAAAAGATCAATTCGAAATCAGAACTTCAAAATCTCGAACTCAAAAGCTTTTCGATTAAACTTGACATTTATTTTTTCGAAATTATCAAAGAAATAATTATCTCGAAAAATCATTGTAAAACACGATTTCTTTAGGTTTCTCGTATAATTTCCGGAGGTGGATTTAACGACTAATGTATGCTCGACATTAACTATATCTGATACAGTTTTGTATTAATTTCCCGTTTTCCCATTTAGGTACGAAGGAAATTGTATTTATTATGAAGACAAAAAATAAGAATTTAATAAAAAGTGAATGGACGACAAAAATTCAACTGCACCCAGTTGTTTTATTGAGAAACTTCGTGCTCTTTATACCCAATTATCTCTGGTATCGTATTTACGTATGTAGGCTTTTTTTTCTCTCGTTTATAGGCGGCTCTTGTTGATTGTGTTAAGAAAATGACACGGACTGTGGGCGCTTGAGATAATTAACTTAAAGATATCCGTGCACTCGGAGACGCGTGGTTGGCTCGAAAGTGCAACGAGCAACAGAGACGGAGAGTAAAAACAATTAGATAAAACAATTTGCATGCTAATCAACGGGCAGTGAAGCGGAAGCACGTCGCGGATTGTCGGCGTATAAAGGCCGTCCTTAATGTCGCTTTCGAGCTTCAGAACAAGATGTCGAGAGTAAGAAATTTTGAGGGGAAAAGTTCTAAGCCATTTTTCTTTACGATATACAGAGTTTAGGTGATACGAGTTAAGGCGTTGCAGCCAATCTGGCGGATCGATGAAAAAAACTGGGAGTGGCGAGCTTCGGATAACGTTTAAACGTGTCCACAGTGCGGGGAATGGTGGAGTGGGTTATTCATCCGCACCATGTAATCTCCATGTCAACCCTCGTGGCCCTCGAATTGATTACAATTTATTAATTAAATACGAACGAAAAACTGGTGAGAAACAAGGTTTCTGCAAAATTTCATTTTCTGCTCATCCAGTAAATACTCCAATGCGACATTCGAGACACTAGGTATAAAAACTTGTGAGTGCGTGCATACGTATGAATAGAGGCGCTATCGCTATGTTGGGTTTTGAGTGCACTTTGCTTTTGCCAAAAGACCGCTCCGTTGAGAGCCATCTCGTTCAATTATTCAAAGCGAATCGTGTATCTGAAAAGCACGCCGTCCGCGTGATCGCTTTGTCACGAAACGTTAACTTTACAGATTTTAATTATTATTAGAATAACAATTTAACGACGCTTCTCTTTTATCCGGCTCGCGTGTTCCTAATGTGCGAGCTATTTAACGATTCATACACGAGCATTTGTACTGATTACATAATTTCTATGCGTGTACTTATATCCATTATTGTTATAATTGATGCTTTTTTTTTAATTCATGTCTGTTATCGTTATTAATATTGTTCTTATGGTCATTATAAGCTTTGGGATACTATACGTAACAGGGCGTGTGAACGAAGCCCTACTGCGCAATAAGTGTACTACTTGTCTCTCGAAGAAATCCGATATTTGCCTCTCTTTCTACCTCTCCACCCTCGCCTTCTGTAATTTAACCGGATCAATCTAATCCTCGGATCTTATTAAACGGTTGAATGTAGAAAAAAATAAATATCATGTAATCTACGAATTTGAACCTGCGAGTCAGAGGTTTAATGCAGCTTTTTTTTTATGTATAATTAATTATTTTTCTAAACACGATCTATAAGCGGTTGATAGAATAAAGTATCATGGAATAACCTTCCTCCAAAAGTAAAAGACTCAAATCGAATTCTCCAGGCTAGATAAAAGTGTAAAGTAAAATGAATATTGTGCAAAATTGATGTTTCCGGAATTGTTCTGAACGAGCAGTAATTATTAAAGCGTATTCTCGGTGCTTAATTTTGAAAAAAAAATGTTTCTATGTACGCGTAAATTTATATGAGTGTGTATAGTACACGATAGCACACAAAATGATGTAGCCCCTTCAGGTTTACTCGTGTGCTCGTTTAACCGGCGCGGTAATTTAGAAATCATAATTTATTGATACGTTCGCTACGTGGACAGCTGGTTCAATAGAGACCGGAGCTAAATCGTGCACGTCGACAAAGTCGACGATACAATATAATAGAGAAAGAAAGAGAGAGATGGTGAGTGAGCGAGAATAGAGGAACGCCCGTAACCATTCGGGAACGGAGCGATTCGAGCGCCCGCCACTTCGTAATCTCCGGCGGACGAATAAACTACGAGAACCAGCCGCGCGAACGATCGTAGAATAAATTACGTCGCAGAGAACAGGCAGCATCTGCTGGTCCGGACGTCGCTCTTGGATAATACATTTGTTGGTCGTACCTCGTAAAATCGTGGAGCAAAACGTTTTTTTTTCCTGGAGAAGAGTGAGAGACAGAGTTGAAAGAATGAGACGAGAGATTTGAGCCTGTCATATGTAGATATGTGTATGTCGAAGAATAATGACAAAGCCGCAAGGGTGGTAAATTTTTGTATGAAGCAATTTCACTCTGCGAGACCACCTTGACGAAAGAGAATTGTAAAAGGTGGCTCTCTCGCTCTGCGATGCCCTCTTATGACACGTCGCGGGGAGAATGTTTGTCGATTCGAATAAACCTAGGATTGAAACGTATATGTTTATATATAAATGCATCAGCGTCTGATAATAGAAAAGTCGTCATTCGCACATTTACCCACTTATCTTGATGGCAGTTGCGCCCTGTTGTACGCCATCAACGGATATCTAAACTCCAGAAATATATGTATAACCCTATCGAATCGACGTTGTTCACGAGTCTGTGGGGTTGGAACAAAGAAAAACCCTTGGGTCGAGAATGCCCCTCCATTTGGACCCGGTGTCCTCCTCTCGCAGCCTCGGAATGAGCCGAGCTGGGCGGTTGCTTTCTGCTAGTGTAGGCGGAGTCAAAAACTGGGCGTAAACAGTGATGACGCGCGAAGGAAGGGGAACTGAGTTTTTTTTAATAATAGTGGGGGTAGGAGGATCTGGTCTGCCTTGATTCTCGGTAGACTCGTAAATCAGCATTTCAATCAACGCTCCAAAAAAATCCAATATGATAGAACAACATGCTGACTTGAGTACCAAAATTCTCATCAACTCGGGTCTGGCTGAGTTTTTGTTCATGCTCACAGAAAGATTTTCCGTAAAAATATCGTCCGAATCCTCTATTTTCCCGCAAGAAATGTTGGGCTGGAGCTCAGGGCTACTTTGGTGAGGGTGGCTCGAGTGCGATCATTTTCTTCTAGGAGGGTGGTGGGATTTGGGTTAGAGGGTTCGGGTGCGAAGACCCCGATCGAACTCGCTCTCGTGGCGTTAAAGTATCCGATGCGAGAAGCTGGTATATTTAGTGGGAGAAGGGTGGATAAGAAGTATCGAGTTCTCCCACTCTGCTTGGTGGCTGAGTCTCATATGGTAATGGTGGGGGTGCCCTCAAACCATACAGCGAGGAGCGCGGGAGGCGTTGCCAATATTGGAAGTGTAGGCGGGTCCACGATCCAGCGTTAATAGAGATACAATCGAGGGTGTCTCGAGTGCACTCTGGAGGCAAAGCACGGCAAGGTCCGAGTTCGCTGGTCGCGTAGGAGGAGTGGTGGTGGCAAAGCCCGACAAGTTAGAGCGAGCAGAGAGTAAAGTAAGAGAAGAAGGAGGAGGGTGAAGAGAAGTAGAAGGAGGTGGAGGAAGTCGTAGGAGCTCGTGTGACGGTGGAGGGAAAGCGGTAAGTAGGGACCTCGGGGGCCCCCTAGTTTAGACATCACCGAGCGACGGATGGACAGCCAGTCAGACCCGTCACGGCACTCGCTCGAGTATAGCTCGGTAAACCCTTCGGGAAAAGCCAAACTAGCCGAAAAAAAAGCATATACATATATATATACTTTATAGTATTCCATTCTCGTGACCAGTGGTCGAGAGTCAAACACATCGACTTCCTCGACTGTATCATTGTTTATTCTCGACCGGTCTTGAACACGTGTATACAGTCATCAGTGAACTACTATGCAATCGTGATCATATTTGGAGCAAATATTAGTGAAACGTGAAAGGTCCTGGTGCTCTTTTATAATATCCTACGACTTCATCCAGTTTGAAGGGAGAACTTTATTGTCAGACGGTGTTAAGTTATAACAGTTCGGAATCTAAGGACATTGATATGAATTTATAAACTCGTACGGAATAAAAGCACCCGGAGAATATTTTACCGAGATCCTCAAATAAACTGATTATCGAGTGTAAAACACAAGTATAAAAAAAAAAAAATGAGCGTGGCTCTTGCGACCATGGAAAGCGCTTACGGGCTTCGTTTAGGACTGGGTATTCATCATAACCGTCATTCACTTCATCATCATCCCCATCTACTTCACCATAGTCCTCATACGAGTCTTCATAATCATCACCATCATCATCATCAGTCGAGGTCGTTGCGTTCACCATCGCCAGCAATGTCGATCGACAGCCACATAGTCGTTGACTCTTTATCACCCAGAGCAATCCATCACCGTGATACAGATGATGACATGGCCCCATTGAGATTTAGCGTTGACAACATATTACGCCCGGATTTTGGTAGGGACGCTATATTGAGCACTAGAACGGCGATCAAACGACCTTGCTCATCACCCATACGACCCACTGTTCAACTACCACGTCATAGTCCACTTCCGGTCGCACGTGATCTTAGCCTCTCCGGTGCGGCTGCAACAAGACTCTCATCACCGCAGTCCTCATCAACAAGTCCCAGTTATTCAACGACCATTCATTCGCGACAAGAGAGAGAAAGTTTCGCTGTTCAGTGTACAAGTGGCTCGACATCGCCGGCGTTACCTCGGCACTCAGGCGGCCTCAGCAGAAGCGGAAGTCTCGAAAGCCTTGCAAGTAATCGCAGCTCCGTCACTGGATCTTCCTTCAATGGTGGTACTTCCCTCTCATCAGGAGCTTCAACTATTGGTTGCGGTGAATCTGTCAGCGGTGACAGCGTCACTTCTTCCGCTACTTCCGGCAATGCTGCGCAACAAAACAGTCCGTGGCCTGCTTGGGTTTACTGCACGAGATACTCGGACAGACCGTCTTCTGGTTAGTTGACAGATTCTATTTTCTTATTCAATTTTTCCGCTCTCAACGTAGCTACTGAGCTGGGCATAAATTTGTTGAACAATTCGACTTCCTGATTCGTTGTGATCGAGTTTATGTCGTTCATTGACAGTTGAAAGATTTCATCTGCAAAATAAAACTTTCAATTCGATGTCGTAAATTCTTCGGATTATTCAAGTTGATGTCGTTCGGCAAATTAAAAAAATTCTCTTAGAAAATAATAAATAATTGTCGTTTTGATTCTATGAATGGACACTTCGATTGTTATTTAATTTCAATCAGCAGGCAATCATTGAAGAGTAAGAGTTAAAAAAAAAAAAACGAAAATAGTACATATCTTTATCAACGTTTTTTTTTTTACCGATTCCATTATCGAGTAATATAGTAACTCCTTCGACATAGATCTGCAGACTGAGAAAAGAAGTTTCTTGAGTGAAATTAATGATTCATGTTTCCACTCATAGGAAAGTGACACAGTAGTATCAATTTTTTTCAATCGATTGATATATCTTGCTCCAATTTAACGCGCTATAAACTCGGAAGAGAATTTTTTTTAAATGATTAAAAAGTTCATTGGATGTTATCATCGTCAGTAATCAAGTATGAAACTAACAAAGTTGTTTCGATGCTCAGAGAAATTTATTTTCTCAGTCTACTTATTAAAAACAAGTGTTTATTGCTTCGAATCGTGTTTGGCATTATTTTTATAGCAAATGTCCAGACGACGATTCGTCTTTTTCTCTTTTACTCATTGAATCAACGAATGGACGTTCCACTTTTATTGCTTTAATATTATACGAACGGGGGTTAAAAGAGCTAGAATAGGTCATAGTCGACACACATCAGCCTAGATTGTACATTTTATGGAGCATGATAGGGTGTATGGGTACAAAGTTTAGCGACCATATGCTTATGGACACAGCGTAGTACATCAGCAGTGGGGTTAACGTACATCCACTCTTCAATCACCACCTGCTAAGTTCCCATGCCACCATTTTTTTTTTTTTCGTATATGGCGATCTCTGTGTTACGAAAGACACGAGACTTGTCGCGTATATTAAGCGCAAACAAGGATGGACGTTTATGTATTTCACGAGCGTGAAAAATTCAATGACCTCGAGTGAACGAATAAATATTGTATGAACGTTTGCTCTCTGTCGATAAGTCGCTTAAATCGTTTGATGAAAGATTTATTGATGTGCTTGCGTACATTATCAGATAAATTAATAACCGTTTGCATAATACTATACAAGCGTACGTATATACACGATGTTCCGAAAGATTCTCGCTTCATGTCTCGAGAGTGACATGTTGTTGAGTTGTTCTTTTTTTTTTCTTTTTTTTTTCAACTTTTTTTTTAGTCCCCTGAGCCGAATATCAAGACGAAACTTCTAACGGTAAATTTCGAACGCTGACCTCCATCTCTTTCTCTCGTTTCTGTCTCTCTGTCTTTCTCTCTCTCTCTCTCTCTCTCTCTCTCTCTCTCTCTCTCTCTGTTTCTCCAAGAGGCTCTTGCTCGCTTGCTCGCTCTTACTCGCGTGGCTCATATTGCTCATGTTCACGAATAATAAATATTCATCAGCCGCGAAACTCTGTCTCGCCTCAGCCAAAGCTTTGCCTACGATCTTGCTTTTGGGGAATAAGATTGTTTTATTTTATTTTCTTTTTTTCTTTCTTCCATACCGTGTGCTTCTTTTTTTATCTGAATATTCGTAAAATTAAAATTTTATTCGCGCCAACTTTTATTCTTTGACAAGGATGAATTATGGACAATCAGTGGATAAGAGGTGCATTATTTAACGGAATATTTGATACTATTTTTCAAGATTCGAATCTTTGGTACACGAATGACTTTTTTATTCATACATTTATATAACGACGAATTTATTCAATAGCATTATTAATTCATCGAGCGGGCTAATTTATTTAACAAAATCTCTTGAGGAACCTTGAAAATTTCAACAAATATCGTCACTACTACATGGCTTCTATCTTTTCGAATAAAACGTTTCCCATTTTTCATGTTATTTTTCATACGTTCTCAATATTAAATTCACAAAGTATCAATCAACGCTGTCTCAAAAAAAGACGTTTTTTTATTCCCTCCACTAATTGACCACTTGTTAGTTAATATTGTGCATAAAAATCGTGACTCGTCTGTGTCAGCTATAAATTATTCCGTATCAGTAAGACGAGTTCCTGGTTTTGCTAAATGTATACGCCAGTCTCTCTGTTCTGCTTGTAACGAAGTTAGTCGGTTGTCGTTCACATTTGCTCTGTCATAACTTACGTTATTAATAAATAGTGCTATAACGAGGAATACACGATATGTCCTTCCGTGTAACACGGAGACGAACATACGTTTTATTTCCCACAAACCTATCACAACGCCAGTCGCAGTAATAGAGAAAGGGGGCTTTATTTTCTGTGCATTGAACTCAGGGTGTATCAATCCGTTTTTATGAAGGAATTCGCGATAGATTGTCGAGCTCAGCTACGTTGAGGATTGAATAATTTAAGCTTGCGTTTCACGACGACTAAAAAATTCTAAACGAATGTTCCGCAGGAACTACGATCCATTCCCGTCTCTTATGTGTATTAACTTTTTTTTTTTTTTTACCTTGATTTGTTTGCGGCAATAGGACCACGAACGAGACGAGTGAAGCGAACCTCCAACAGTGAGAAAACCTCGACGACCGATGAGAAAAGACCAAGAACGGCTTTCAGTGGCGAACAATTGGCAAGACTCAAAGCAGAGTTTGCAGAAAGTCGTTATCTCACCGAACGACGAAGACAACAATTGTCCCGTGATCTCGGTCTCAACGAGGCTCAAATTAAAATTTGGTTCCAGAACAAACGCGCCAAAATCAAGAAATCCAGCGGTCAAAAAAATCCCCTGGCCCTTCAACTCATGGCTCAAGGCTTGTACAATCATTCAACCGTACCCGTCGATGAGGATGGCGAAGAAATTGTCGATCCTGAGAGTCAATCATCCGTTTAAAATTCACCATTTTTTTTTTTCATCAGTTTTTCAAATCGTGGCATTGAATTTCAACAAAGAAAAAATGAAGTTCACGCTTGTTAAGTTATTTATTCAACTGTAAATATCGTCACTGTGAATATATTCGTCAGACACTACGTACTTGTACACAATCCTAAAATATTACGTCAGCTCGTAATTCAGAATATATAAATCAATATATTAATGTATGTTACTAAAAAAAAAAAAATATGTATGTTATAAAAAAACGTTATCGTAGTTTTAGGGTAATGTAAATAGCGATTCAAACTATTAAAATATTATTTGTACATTTACGATACAACATGCTTTACGAAAAATAGGAAAAAAAAAACGATCTCATGTATCATAATTTATGTATATATTAGTAATATCATTGCACATTTGTATTAATTTTAATGGTGATTTTTGGTAAACCATTGAATAACCGTCATTTCGTCCCAGTTTTCATTCCTGACGATTATGCATCCTATATTTATGTATCGTATACAATCATTACGCGAACGTATGTTCCGGGGATTAAAAAACACAAATTCAAGTATAAAACATGTTTTTTACTTTTTTTTTTCGTTTTTCCTTTTCCTTCGAAATTCATTCTGAAACCACTTTGCAGCTCTAGTTACCAGAACCAACGTATTTCGCCAGAGTCTTTTTCTATTAAGTTTTTTTACTTTCGAGAACACTTTTAGGGCGTTATTATATGTGCGCCATTCCAACAAGGTTCAGAATTCCACATTCGAGATACTGCAAATCGAAGATTGAAGATGAAGAACACATTTCAATGTGTTCTCGTGAGAAGTGGTAGAAAATTTTGGCTTCACGCAATAATTCCAGAACTTTTTTGAACTTCTGATGAGGCACAGCAATTAATATTATTGAATTAACCCTCCGTTTATGTCCAACTATTCAGAAATCAACTCTGGAGACAGCTGAACATTTCATTTTTCCCTGATTTCCAGTATTCGATTGATTTATGACCGAATTTATTTGCAAACTTTTGGGCAAATAAATTTTCATTCCATTTATTACGTAATTCGGACCGATTTTAGATAGAACTAGAGATTTCAGTAGAATTAAAAAAAAAACAAAAACAAAAACAACAATAACTTCAGCCCTCCATGATTTTCGATTTCCCAGTTTGAAAATTTTACATTCCACTAGGTTTCAGAGCAAAGAGAGTTAAATCATTTACTGAACATCAAAGAATTACGATGTTACGGAATTCGTGGAACACACAGAATGAGTCAATAGCAGTTAAACAAACAAAAGTGGTGGCCCGAGAACTTTGAATAGATTCAACCAATTACTGAATAATTTACTTCGCCTAAAGCACGACAAGATGCGCTAATTGAGAATTTATGGAAAACTGTTCACTGGGTTGAATTATTTTTGAAGTTGAGCATTTCGTGATGAAAAATATAAAATTTTAACTATGTATTTCTATCTAGAGACGTCGTACAGTTTTAACCCCAATTAAGTATTCAAAATAAAAGTTAAGAGCTAAAGTTGAGATTCAAGAATGATTGAACAAAAAATATTACCGATAAAAATATTGGATAGTTTAAATCAACTTTTTTAATTCAATAATTTAACGTCATGTTTGAATATGATTTTGAATGTTATTCTCGAAGGTTGTACATGTATTATTTTATTCATCGTTGAATAGAATTTATTATTCATATTCAAAGATATTGAAATGTATCACTGTCAAAAGAGCCTGCGAATTTGTAAGGAGAGCACATATTTTGTTTTTTTCTTTCGTCTTCAATATCAGATGCAAATTGAAGCTCGAGCGAAACGTCAGCACAAAAAAGGAACATGTTTTTATTTTATTTCTCTCAAAGCTAAAATGTATCATTGACGTCGGAGCAAATTGTATCGAATGAAAGGAATTAGAAAACCAGAAGCAGTGTTTAACTGAGCGTGTCGCTTGTTGGTGACTCTCTCGAAGTCTCTCGAAGTGTTCCAGAATCGCTAATTATACGTTTGGGTGGGCGTGTCGAGCTCGCTATACACACCCGAGTATTTTCCCTCTCTACCTCTTTATCTCTGTCTCTCCACGGTCCATTTTCCGGTGACACATTGCGAGTTTCGTGCTCGAGTGAGCAAGCCTCCTAGGCGATAATTGATCCCGAATTAACGAGCCACCCTTTATCTCGGCTGTGGACTAGTGACAAATGAATGGCTGTGTGTCGCTTCTTGACTATGACGACGACGATGATGACTCGCAATGAAATCCAGATGACAGCACACTTTTGTCGACCTTTTTTCTTTTGTTCTGTCATCGCGAAAATTCAAGTTACGAAAATAAGGTTAAAAATATTCTGCTCCTTTTGGATCGTAGTATCTCGTGTCGAATTTTTTTCACAGAAGATTAAAACTTATTTGAATTATTGCAAAACCTCTAAGTCTAGTCAGTTCCATTCAATATCTATTTTTCATACACTCGAAGGTGCATGATCACTCGATCCTTCTGCCTGTTGAAAAAAGAAACGCGTAAATGTGTACGTAAGCTGTGAGAAATGATTAATAACTTTCGTGCAATGAAGACGCAAAATTGATGGAATTTTGTAAAAAAAATTGTAATTGGCAGCTAGCTTTTATTCTTCTGAAATACTTAAGAAAAAAAAACTGATTTGTCGTATAATTTCTAATAAAAACGGTGAGCAAGTTTATCTCGTGTAAAATATGTATATTCCATCGGAGGTTTCGCGTTTTTTCTCGTATGGGAAATAACGAGAATGGCCAGTGTGAGGATTGCAAATGTAGGAAGATGAATACAGGATCGTTGTGTCCCTTTCGCCATCGTATTTAACCCTTGGCAATTCGTAATTGCAGGAATTTTCGCATGTTTCAAAGAGAGAATTGTTTATGTAGGTGTGTCCAATACGCGTGTGTTTTCTGTGTGAGAATGAATTTCTCAGGCTTTGTGAACTGGACGGAATAAATTGGTGGATGCCTTCTCAACTATGGGGTTTGCAGTTTTATCTATATATAGAGATGCGAGGTATCGTGATAGCCATTAGGGGTCTCAACCCCGTAGGGCAGTTCGTAGTGGCTCACTAAATTTTCACACTCGTGTGAGGCTACACGCCGCGGCAACTTGTGAACCGCAAATTAATGGCTGCAACCCTGCATAACCTTGTTCCGTACTGGCCCTAGCGAGACTTGTTTATCGCGCTATTTTGCTCAAATATATTTGGGCTGCATAGTCATGGCTTCGCTTATGAAGGATTTTCCAACAATAGTTTATATCTTCACGTATTAACGCTTTTGCTTACTCTCCTTCGCTTACTCTGCCACTAAATCCTGAGATATCTGAACCAAGCTTCGACCCAAGTATACACAAGAACTGCGAGTAACGCGGAGTAAGTTAACCACCGGGGGTCTTGCCACCACTAGAGGGTTGGTGGTTTCGTTCAAGAGTTCGCTGTGGTTTCTCTAAGGAAATTCTTACGACACTACAATGACCTCTTGCGGCTGAATTTCGTTACCGCAAAAATTTTCCACAATTCGTAATACAACTGATGATTACGGTAAGGCTAACCTAGTTTTCTGTTCGTGTGAATTTCTCGAGTTTTCATTTAACATATTATATTTCATCGTTATAAGAATCGCACGATATTTGATATTTTGTTGAAATAATATTTTGTTTTGTATACATTCTTATCTGATCGGAGTTCAGTCATCCATTAAGATTTTCCGATGTCAGCCTGCTGTTTTATTTATCGTGAAATTTACGGTGATTTAGTTCCTTGCATCGATGCATCGACGACTTCAAATTCCTGGTCTGCTTTTCGTCAGGTAAATATAAAGCATAAAATTCTTTTCGATCACTGAAAGCATGGCTCATTAATGTTTCTATCAAAAAAATAATTGAAAACGAGTTTTAAATGTCTGTGATATTTCATGAAGGAAGACAGAAAAAAAAAAACGCGAATATTTCTCATCACTCGATATAACGGTGTGAACGTTTCGTCATTTCCACGAAGGAGAGCACAAAAATATCCAAACTCTTTGATATATTTTCCATCCTTTCTTAAGACCGATCGAGCGAGCCTTTTTTTCATCCCGAGACAGGACTCCTGGTTTAAAGATCGTATAAGTTAAGGCGCGTGGGCGTTCGCGCTCTGTGACCCCGTGAAAACGTGCTGGAGACCGATATAATTTATCGCCATGGCTTTTCGGAATTGCGAGAGTGAGATAGAGATAAAGAGAGATGGAGAGAGAAAGTTGTGTGTCGTAGTTTGCGAACCCAAAGACGGCCGGACGCGTTGTGCCAGCAAAAGAGGAAGAGCAAAAATACCATAACAAAAAACAACAAAAAAAAAAAATCTACAAGGAGTGAGAGTGAGCTTCGAGCTCGGATCTCCTGTGGAGCATAACGATATAAATATATCCATATAGATACACACGAATACCATTTCCGTGTGCTTTTGCTTCGAGCTCTCCCTGCAGATGAGATGAGAGCGAAGAGTCTTGAGAGAGCCCACTTAGCTGCCCCTAAATGTGTCGCCTTCTCGTATGATCTGTTTCTTTCTCTCTCCCGTTTTCTTTCTTCAACGTTTCCTCTCCGGGCAGATGTTTCATCGTAGATCACCCAAAAGCGCCAAATACATTCGCAATCTATATACAGATATATATATAGAAGACAAGACACAGTGTCCGCAGTGTTCCCATGTCGTTGGTTATTAAAGGGAAAGTGTGTTCTGCGCGAGGACAGAAAATCAAAAGCGATTGAAACTATCCAACGCGAAGGCCTCGAGTCTAAAAGTTTTCAGGGGTTGATCGCGCGAATTGGTCCAGTGGCATCTCCTTCGTCTTTTTCTCACTGTTATTTTTGTTTCCTTTCGTACTATTTCTCGTGTAGAGCTTCTCGACTCGTCGGGATCTCTCTCATCGTGTCTTTAGTCTCTGAAGATGATGCGCTTAGCTTGTTTCGACTGTGATTCTGCGCCTATAATGTATCACCAGTATATATATATATATATATATATATATATATATATATATATATATATATATATATATTTACCCTTTTTCTTTACGTGATCGTTGGATCTCGAAAATCCCCGAAAGACGCAGGGCGTGCACTCTCTTCTACGTTGTCGTCGTCGTCGTTGGTCGTAACGTGTAATTGGCCCGGCTGTGAACGCGATATTAGATCCTCGTTATCCTAACGAGCTGAAATACCCAACTAAAACGGTACATGTCCGCGAATATCGCCCCTACCCTCCCCTCCCTCTCTCTCTCTTTCTATGTGCGTAAACTTGTGCTGCGAGAGAAACGAAGAGTGAAAGGAAAGAGAAGATGAAAGGGACTTGAGTCCGTGAGCGGATGGTGTGAGAAAATCTGGCCAAGGTAGCGAACGCAAAACTTCTTGGACATCGAGAATCCTTCTTTTGCTCCATTTCTCTATCTCTCTCTCCCTTGGTCTCTCGTTCGTTACATGTTCCGTTTAATTTTCGTACCCATTCCGGACATATTCTCTGTAGCTCCGAAAGCTTTTGCTCTCGTACATAATCCACTTGCCAATTAATCTTTCAAACTATTTACGAATAACATACGACGATATTAGACATTCATATATGTATATTTACGTATCTGACGTTGTAGAAGTACATACTGGCAAATAAGATACGTTTGTACCGATGAAAAACAATTTATGATTCTCATTGACCAATTAAATAAATATCTAACCCCGCGTTATGAAACGCTGAATATATATGCGTATGCGACATACACAACCAATCACCGAGCTAATTATACGGTGCATCGAGCCGACTGTACGATAATTACAATATTTACGTACGTGCGTGTTCATCACTCGGGTATGAGTTCGCGACATGTATATCCTTTGAACAAATCACTAATATTGTAATTCGATTATTAATCTGTCATTTTCCATATTATTATTGCCGATTTTAGCGTATGATAATTGGGATTTGAAAAAAAAAAAAATTAAGTCTGTTGGTGACTTCAACAACGGTGATGTCTGCATATTTTCTTTCGTAGTATCATTCTTGTAATTCCTGAATATTTTCCCAGCGTTGTTCGGTCAGTAAGGATCATTGTTTTTTTTTTTTTTTATGAACCTGTCAAATTTGAATGTAAATTATCAACATTGCTGGCTGTATTTATTGAGAAAAAAGTAGCTAATGAGTGGATGCTTTTGGTCGTGAATAAATGCAGAAAAACTTTGCGTAAAGAGCTTCTGAGACTGAAGACAGATTTAACTCAATTGGATTGCTGTAATCAGCTTATTGTACAAACATAATCGAGAAAATTCCGTGGCACCGACAAAGGTCGATGTTTCTTTTCTTAGCCGGTGCGTGTGTATGAATCACCATGAAAATATTCTTTCTCGATGTATATCGTGGTCAAGAGAAAAGGGAACATTCGATGAAAGAGGAGGAAAGAGAAGGAGGAGGAGGGGTCACTCTCACGGTAGCGCTCTCGATCGTCTCTTTTCCCTTTTCGCGGTTCCGTTGAAGGGAGAATCGAGTGCGCGGAAGAGCTTCTCTCTTTCTCTCTCTCTCTCTCTCTTTCTCTCCTTCTCTCTAACTATATAATCTCAAATGCTGGGCAAAGAGGAGACTAGAGAGAAGGAGCGAAAACCGCGTGAGCTCCCTCGACGGTGGTCGGTTGGGAGGGCGGCAATTCGCGGGCGTCTCGTTTCACGGTTCACACAACGAGGGGCACAGTCGTTCTCCACGTTGATGCGGTTTAAGGGCATAAAGATTCTTATACCTATATACGTATGTGTAGTACTCCGGGATGCTCTGGAGGAGAGAAGAGCAGAGGCATCGCTAAGAGAAACGTGTAAGTACGCGAGAGAAGGATCGAGCGACGACTATATATTTGAACCGCGAGGAAGAAGGAGAAAGCGGAAGAGTGTGTGTGAGAGTGAGAGAGAGAGAGAGAGAGAGAGAGAAGATAAAAGAGTGTGCTGCAGCAGCAACAGCAGCACGGGACTATTGGAACGCGAGGGTCTCGAGAGAAGAGTAGAGAGACCACCCAACGCGATCGCGCGCCGGACTTCGGTATCGTGAAGGTAAAAGAGAGAGCGACAGAAAGAGACAAAGCGATATGGAAGCTTCACTGACGACGACCAAAAGACATGACGAAGAAGAAGGAGGAGGAGGTGAACGAGAATGAGGCGTAAGGTAAGGAGAGAGAGAAAGAAAGAGATAGAGGACAACGGGCATCTGGGCGAGGAATGCTTGTTGGGTCATTAATGCTCCTCGCTATGCACACTCCTTATGGATCTGACCAAATCAGTGACCGATTGCCCTCCTCCCCTTCCTCATCCTCCCCTCTTTCGCCTACTATCTTCCCGACTCTTCTCAATTCCTCTTCTTCTTCATTCGACTCTCTATATACACCAGAGCTTCTGACTCGTTTTTTAATTCTAACCAACGTAATATACGAACATATCCTTTTCTCTGTATGTCTCTCCCTTTCTCAGCTGTCCAATAGTTGTCATTGGCATTGATGATTTTCTCTTTACTTCCTCTCGCTTTCTCTGCCTCTTCCCTTTGTGTGAGCCCTTTTCTCACGTCTCTATATAACGTCAACTTTTCGTTGTAAGTCCAACCAGCAAACAAAACAGATTCAGCAACAAAGGTATCAGATACGAAATCGTGAATGGAATTTCGATCCAACACGAGATATGGGGATGCTGACGAATATTTTGAAAAATACGAATGAAAAATGATTCGGAAATAATAAAATGGTTCTTCCATATTTTTTTTTTTAGTTTGCAGTCAATATTAATCTTATTGCAAAACTGAAAAAGCTGAAGACATTGGACAAGAGACGTTAATAATTTATCACAGTATGTGAGTATCGATAGATCGAACAATGGCTCGTTAAGATTTCGTATCTTTTCAATAAACATGTTTCCGTAATCAACAATTATATTTAATCGAAGGCACATATTGATTTGAACGACGTCTCGATCCTCTTAATTCCGGTGATTTGCCAATCGAAGATTTCCTAATCACACTCACGATAAAGTTTTATTCCCCAAGGGGGATTAATTACGCCTGGTGAACGCTTGCAGGAGTAATTATCATGGTAGCCATGGTGGCATATACATATATATCTTGCTCTTTTTCTCTCTCGCGCGTTTACTCTCCAACGAAGAAGAGAGCGGTGAGCCTGAGAGGGCGGCGGCAGAGGAGAGCCGGTAATTAAATTCTTTGCCAAGCAGAACGATACCGGAATGCGCGTCGAGAGGCTACACCGGGTGAGAGAAGCAGGACCAAAAGGGGATGAGAAAAAGAGGGCGAGGAGGATATAGAGGGCGCGACGGTGCACGCGGGGTCGGTTCGTTCGTAATTAAAAGAGAAACGTTTAGTTTCTTGCCACCCCCATGTTCGGGCTTGGTGCGTGGTAATTAAAAGAATATGGAGCCGTAATCGGGACCCCCGAACTTTTCACTTCTTTTTTATTCTCTTTTACCCTATTGTTTTAACGTTTTTTTCTTTAATTCTTGAAGCAGCACTTCTTGAAAGAACTTACGATGCCAATTTCCTTTTTGTCGTTCACGTTTTTTTTTTTTTTTTTTTTTTTTGAAAATCGAGCAGCAATTGGTTCCACTGAGGTCACGATCTTTTTTTCACTGTTCACTTTCAGTTTGCCCGCATTTTTCCTTCTCTCGTCATCCCCATCTTCCAGCTCTTCAATTGAAATAGTTGCGAACAATTATCGTTTTAAAGTCGTCTCTGTGATGTGTGACGTTGCACCCTTGGAACGGAAGTGTGGCTTGGATCCTGAGGAGAGCGGAGAGTCCCGTGCCGGTAAGAACAATCACGTTTATCCAATTTTTTCGGTGGATAGAGAAAATCCACCCTCGTCAAGCTCTCTCCACTCTGTTCTACTCTCGGGAAGCCTCCTTTTCCCTTCGGGAATCATGGGACCAATGGCGCCCGAGATATTTCTTTTTTTCTTTTATCATTCACGCAATTCCTTTTTCTTTTTTATTCGCAAGAAGGAAATATGTCCAATCCGGTATAACGACGACGGAAGAAGTCACGAGTTCCTTCAGCTTGTCAGGGAGATTTCATTCGATGTAGTGACGAAAAATTAGTAGCCAAAATATGCAAAGAGCATTATCACGTAATCGAGAAAATCAAAAAATCAACGTGAAGAAATTTATCAAGAAAATAATTGGCAAAATGCTTGCGACGAAGTTTTAGTGAACAAACATATTTCTTTAGCAGACAAGAGTCTGCTATTTACCTGCAAATAGTATTTCACAAAGTTTAGAATTAAATTCTGATGCAATAAAAATGCAAAGTCGTCATGCACCTCATGAGATCATTAACAATAATAGCTTTTCCCATTGCACAACATACGAAACTGTTTTATGATTTAATGGGGATTAACTTTGTAGGAAATTGCATTATCGCATCCACGACCTCCACTCCATCGAGGTACACGATTAAATATCGAGGCTGCTGTGTGCAGACGAGATGATCCAGTGCAGAAATTTGACACGCGAAGCTTGAGAAAATCGACGTGACAAAGGGAGAAGGACTTGTGTCAGTATTGCATGTCATTGACAAAGGTTACGCGAGTAAAACGTGAGGAATTCTTGACAAGGGAGTCCAGAGCGTTGACTAAAATCACCCGCTCTCAAATGCAGCCCCCTGGTCTCTGTGTCATTCCTTTTTTTTCTTCTTTTTTTTGCTTTTCAACGGGGATGTTTATTTAAGCTAAAGTAATTTGATCGAAAATTTAATCAAGTTGGGTTTTTGAGCGACGCACCCGTGCTCGAAAGGGCGACGAATCGGTCACGCTTTCCTCTTTCTCTCTTTCTCATCAAACAATAAAACTCAACATGGAAACGCACACACAAACGCTTACGCAGTGTGAATAAGGGCATTTTTCCTCGTCGCCTTTTCATTCGTGTGCGTAAAGTGGTGCTCTTTTTCCCTTATAGGCGAAACTCGCTTTTGCTCGTCGCGTGTTTTATCCGTTGGGGAGTTAATGACGAGTTGTACTCTGATCCTCGAGGTAGATTTTCCGCTGGATACATCCGAGGCAGCGTTAATGAGGCTAATAGACACGTACAACTCGTAAAAACTACCCTCTTGGGACATCCGAGAACAAAACGGGAAAATAAGACCCTCGAGATAAATTCTATAACGTCGCTTTGAAATAGCCGTGTGAAAGAGTGATAATTTTCTTATTTTTAACACGAAATATGAAAGGGCTGCGATAAATAATGAAACTACGAAGTCTTTCAATGCGAAACACTCCTTCCAGTACCTTTATCGAGCTATTCATTATTCTATTTGTTGAAACAATTGCTTGTGCTAGAATGTACAATTTTTCAGACTTCCACTGGCTTCTAATTTGGGGGAAATTCATTTCAGGAGAATAGTCTGATTATAAAAGAGTTGAGACTCTTTCTTGAGTGTATTAGAAAAGCTGTGCAGCTTCAAGAATGTTGTGAAAATTGGAAAGTATTTTAGAGGGATTTTACGAACCAGCGGAGGGGTGTGTTTGGAGAAAGCGAGGGTTTTTTTTTTCTCGCAGAAGCTTGACTCACGTAGAAAAAGCAGGGCTTTCAAGCTGGAGAGTCATTGAGGCAAAAGAAACGAGTAAAAGAAAGAGAAGGATAAACTTTTCTCTCGCAAAGAGTCGAGAATCGTGTACTCGGTAGTTAATTTTAAAAAAAGTAAAAAAAAACCACGCAGGGTAAGTTTTTTTTCGAGAGAGGGTGCTCGAAATAATTTGCTCTCGTCCCTCTTTGGCACACAATTTCTTCTCACGAAACGAAAGAAAAGGAAAAATAAAAACACACACACACACACACGCACACAACTGTTGAGAAACGAAACCGGGCAAAGAATTTCAATCGAGAGAAAGTCGGTGAAAAAACTCCGTAATGACGCGTTAAAAAATAAACTTCAAAACTGGGGGTTGGTAATTTGGAAAGCCTTAAAAAAGTGCTGGCAATGCGAGATAAGGGACGACGACGACGACGACGACGAAGATATATTTCGGTGTGAAAGAAATGAGTGAAATAGGGGATGAATGTTGGAGTGTTAAAGCGATAAAGGCCATTCCGTAAAGTGCAACGAAATTTCCATGTAGATACTTTATTTACACACAAACAAACTTACACGTACACAGATTTATATATTATAAAGGTTACGATCACCGTAATGCTGTTTTCACTCTGAAACATCTCTTTCTCCCTCGCTCTTCCACCGCGAGGACCCTTTTTCGCCTCGTTCTTCCAGCTCATTGGCATTCACCCTTGCACAGTTCACAGCTCGGGATTCTTTCGATACGAGTAAAAGGCGGGTTAAAGAGAGAAAGGTTTGGTAGAAGCGAGGGAGTAAGAGGAAGGAACGAAAATGCGGGGATACACAAGTCATGCACTTCATCGCCTGTTTCAATTCATTGCTGTGGTTATTTAATCAAACATCTTTCGTGTCCGAGGGTGAAGCATAACGCGTTCTATCGGCCAACCCTACTTTTCTGACTCTGTTCCGCGACCCTTTTTCCGTACTTGTGTGCCAGTACAAAATCAACCGGGGGATGAAAACACCCGCAGAATCCGACCCCAGATCTCCAACGCAATGTTTCCAGTCGCGGCAACCAGTAAACGACATCCCCTAGTAAGCTCTATAATACTCACTCCATTCGCAAGCACATCTTCCTTCTCTATCTTACTCTCTTGTACCGTAGAGTGTTACACCCCGATATCGCAGAAGCGTGCACGCCGACACTTACTTTTCCGCCCATTTGTTTCGTCGAAGGGAATGATCGTGTATATACACTCGGAGCTATAGAATTAGCCGCCATCTCCTTCCAAGTACATCGTCGAGGGGAATAAAAGCTTGAAACAATATGCCACTTGCCAGGATCCTGGTTCAGTTTGCCTTTTCTTCCTCATGATTGTTGGGGTCGAAAAATCGTATTAACGGACTAGTATACTCGAGAAACACTGTTTGAACTGGGGCGATTTGGGTTATGAATTTCATCATTATTGTAGGATCATTATTTTCTTGCTGAACTACATCAATTCACATATTTCAAATAATTCTCCATTGTTGCGAGATATCTCTATTTAATATTGCCCAACGTTCTTTCGTATTTCATGGTTATGTTGATCATCGATCTTTTATTCTGCTCACATGCAAGAATTTTGAAGAACAAAGTCTTCGTATTTGCCTGTCATTATTTCAAATAATTTAAATAAAAACAATCTTTATCATTCATGATCATCGGATCTGATGAATCATTCAAAATCAAGCGATGACATTCTAGTTTCCAGTAGAGAAAAGAAAGATCAGTTTGGCATCGACTCCAACAGATCTGAATATTTTAATCAATAATAAAAAAAACCGGCAATAAGAATAGTTCGAGAGCGAGAATCAAATTTCATGGCAGCCTTAGAGATATCAATTAAAAATGAAAAAAAAAAAAAAAACAACGGAATAAAAAGCAGCCGCGTTTGTTGCATGATTGATTTCAGCTTTTAGCTCCACCATGTCTGAATTCTGTACGGTTAGGCGTTGTGCACGAGAAGTTAGGTAGATATATACGCAAGCAGTATTTTGTTCCGTAGCGCAATGTCGTCAGTGACCATAAGTCACGCCATCGCTGAGGACGTACACATGTACATGATCATAAACACAGACGCATTTGTATAAATGTAGCACTCTTACAGCGTTGCTGGATACAGAGGTAAATGTGTTCATGGAATCTTGTGCTCTTTGTTCCCTGTAAATTGCCCCGTCGCGATTATAATTAGTGAACGACACATTAATAAGCAGCTTCGTCCAGCAATTCAATTTGGTCCCCGGAAAAAAGTAAAAAAATAAGAGATTCTTGGTCTCTCATGGGGCAAGAAAACCACAGAAGTTTTACAAAAGCGCCAGTTTCTTGTATCATATCTACGAAAGCGCGTTCGAGCGATTTCTGTACTTTGAGGGAGAAGGAATCTCGATGGCGGATCGCCAGAGCGTGTGTCTTTTGGACCCTGGAAACGGGCTTGCTGTATGTGTGTATGTTTGTGTCTGTGAAAACCTTTCAAAGTGTAGAACTTCTATCCCTTCTCCCCCCTTCTCTCTTCCTCTCTCATTCTCTAAAGTCTCCGCACGCGCGAGATTACCAAGGCTCTGTGAAGTGTAAGTTATTGTTTATGAGACCGGCGACGATGATCTATTGCCATGGTTGCCACACCGCGATAGCGTTATATATAAGCGAGCATGTGCTTCGCTTGCCCGCGCTTCAAAATCGTTTCTTGCGCATATGTATGTGATCGTACCATATATTTATATATTGCTTTAATGTACTACGATCCATATACACTCATATATACACTTGTTCAAGTAAACCGCCATCGATTGCCAGCAACTAAAAGACCATAACCAACACGATTCAACATTTCCAGCCATGGGACTCGAGCCCTTTTGTCTCAAAGACTTCTATACATCTATATGGATGTCATGGTTATGTACAGAGATACTATAGCTAACGCAACCCTATTACCGAGTCCCTGATGCCGGGACACGATCTACCAAGGTACAACCGACTCCTCGTGTACTCCAATCTCACCCCTGCTCCAATGGCCACGAGCTGTCTTCAACATCGATACATACAGACAATTCCAGACCGGCAATTTCGACGCAGAAAGCCACATAACTTCTTATCTCACTTGGAACAGTTTTCGTCACGAAATTTTAGACTCAACCGAGTGAAACTGCTGATAGGGTTTTGAAATCTAAAGGCTGGAGTTGAGGATATGATCGAGTGTATTTCTTCGACGCAGGTTCTCTTGGGTGGATGCGGTCTTTTGAAACATAATTTACATTTTGATGTAACTAATTGATCATTGATGTGGAGGAAGAAATCCGAATTGGAGGAAATGTGAATTATACTACAGATTCGTCATCACGTGATACCGAAAACCAATGGATAGGTAGAAAATCAAGTTGACAGATCCAATGGATGAAACCTCGTAAAAACGGACCGCTAATTATCTTGTAATATTGTGTACTCGGCAGAAACATTTAAGTAACTTCCGTGGATGATAATTTCATTTATTTAATGAATCATAGACTTTCAGATGACACCTGAATTCTTGGTACAATTAGTGTTTGTCCGTTGCTAAAAAAAAAAAAGAAAAACAAATCAAGAGATGCACGTTTGCCGATCATGAAATAGGCTCGAACGGATGTGAGTCGGCATCGTCTCAATTAAATTGTATCAATCGAGGAAAATAATCCCGTTTCGTCAAGGTTCGAGTCGTGTCTGGACATTTGTGCTTCTTCGATTGAAATGGCATTATCTCTCGAATCGCGTCGATGTACTTGACTCACATACAGTTATAGTGACCGAAGCAAATGCGCGTACCACCGCTACTGGAGTAACACGCTTAATATCTGCGACGATCATCAGAATCGATTGGTAATTTTTTCAGTTTGTAATATTAGCACGAAAGTTGCTGGGGATTGAGCAGCAAAAGATTTTTAATATGGCGATTAGAAAGCACTAGCACGTTTCGCTCCACCTGGGGACAAGTCAGTTTCACATCTTCACTCGCCACTTGGGAGGCCGAGGAAAAATATATATATTTTTGCTCCTTCTCGTAAATGTATGTCTCGCAATGACCGGATGGCTATTCGTTTGTGGTGCACCACACGTGGCGTCAACTATAAATCGAGGGATTACAATTTTTCCGTGTAATTCCAATCTTCAGGAAAATAGAGAAAACGAGGAGAGATCGAGGGACAGAGAACTAGAAATAAACCGTTCTGTCCCTTTTCATCTAACGCCATTCTCTCTTTCTTCACTCTTCGCAGCAGAAAATCTCTTGCAAGGTAGCTATCATCATCAAGGCGAGTTGAAGAGCTGAACACATACTATGATATCGAGGCTGTACGCACTCGTTACTGTTTGATGTCCCTTGACGCGGGTGCAAACCGATCATTCGAGTCTGGCAGAATCTCTCTTTCTCTTTTCATCCTCTACGTAAGATCACCTCTCGTTCGCGTTCCGATCGAGGTTATACAAACCGCTGTTGCTGGCTCTTTCTGGCCGCGTGTAAAAGAAAAAGAACTCGTTTGCGGGAGCATGAAAATGGTTTCGCGGAAGCGGTCATCGCGGATGGCGAATGTAACCGCGGCGATATATATATACGAGCCTCGTGTTCTCACTGGCAAGGGAGAGCACTCTCTTTTCGCAGATCTCCCGCGCACTAGAGTCCTCGTCCCGTATGTGTGCTCCTTGAACGTCGCACACGCCGAAAGGTAAAGATGACCGCGTAAGAGACGCAACAGCAGGAGACCGAACGATAAAAACTGTACGCACGGCAATATCGTACGTCTCTGCTCGCGGTAATCAAAGAACTTCTTTCTCTCTTCTGCTCTCTCAGTACGTGTACAGGCGAAGGGATCCATTGCAGCATCCTTTCAAGAGCGTTTTGTACAAAATATATACGTATAGTTACTATCCCGGAATTGAGAGAGACAGAATAAAATAAAATATATACAGATATACATTTGATTATTCTCGAGGTTCAATTTCTTGCGATCATACCTCACGAAAGTGTCATTCGTTCCAGACAAGATGACACCCAAACGCTTTTATTATACCTTCTCAGGATAATCGTTACGTACCTATATATATAATTCAGAACTAAGAAAACTTGCCGATAAGACCGCTCATGCGGCCCCTTGAAAGACATACCTTTTGTACATTTTCAGCTATCAAAATATTTGTTCGGATGACGTTTGTTTCATGAGTTCTCTTAATGCGTCACGTTTTCACGTATAACGAAACATCGAAATCTTACAAAGGCTGACATTTTTTAAACGCGATTAATTACACGTATCGATATAAAACTCACCATTCTATTGGCTGGCGCGTGCGACCCTCCTGTGTCCATTGGTACTGAGCTCATTGATGGACAACGCTATAATTAATTATGTTTAATCTCACGAACGACTGTCACATATCCATTTACTTTTTGGAATCGTTCTGAGAAGTAAAATCTCTGTGTTTCCTGTATTTCCACAATTTTGTTGAATAAGTAAGATCATCATGGACTTTTAGCAATTAATAAGATGGTTTTCGAGATTACATAGGTAACGATCTTGTAATCAGTTTTCAACATGAAGAACTAATGCTCTTGCTCGTTATGCCTTAGAACTCTTCTTAATCTTGATCTCATAAACTATTAATTATGTCGATTAATTTCTTTACAACCTCCTTGTTGGTGTAACGTTGAGCTGTAGTTCGTGAGAGATCAACGCAAGTGTATTCCATTGTGTGGCAGACTTGAAATCGATCAAGTTTCTTCTGGGTTGGAATTTGACAGCAAGACTGTATCGTGTCTTTGGGTATAGAATCTTGTTCATTACAAATCGAACCATGTCATTGGCACTGTATATATTGACCGAATAGCATTTTTGATGTTCAGCCACAATCATTTTTTATCTACGATTTCTTCGCCAATCAATGAAACCAAGTCCCAAAATTATAGATGAAATGACTTTTCGTTTCCCTAAATAAAAATCTTGTTAAACGTTCGCTAATAAAATGATAATCGTTTAATTAAAAAAATGTCTGAGAAAACACTTGGAGTACAATAAACAATCAATGTTACGTCATAAACGATTTTCTCATGTGATCATAAACAATTTTTTGGCACAAGCGATCATTTTAATGTGCAACGAATCATTCTTTTCATTAATGATTTTCTGGTCAATTAACTTGAGCAAGACACGTAAAATCGTTGATCGAATGCCCTGTCATTTTCCCCAAAGGTTTTATCATTTTTTTGTTTTGTTTTGCACGATTGATAATTTTATAACTTTTCGAAGTTCAGAACAATTAAATTGCTCATTATTTACAAGAAGTATAAGGAATGTAATTGAGGAAAATAGGGTTTCGTGTGTAGCAATATTTAATAAGGTATTTAACGAAGGGGGTAAGAGTATAGAAGGCTTGGGGTGTAGTATAGTAGCGAGAGATATATGCGCCCGTGCGAGAGAACGCTCTCTCGGGGTCCGTGTGGTGAACACGTCAGCGGAATGGGACCACCCAACCGGCCCTCTAGTGCCCTGGCGTGCATACGCATTCATATATATATATGTATATATCTCCACCTAAACCATATATCTAGATGCATTCATATATAAATATACTTAGGTATGTACTAATACCAGAAGAGTCGAGATTTCTCTTGGTGCATGGATGAGTCATTTTTTCTCTTGCCACAAATATTAAAAAGCTTTGATCATGTTATTACGAGTATGTTTGATGATAATCAACTCATCAACAGTTTGCCACTAATTAAAATCGAAGCTCAAGGGAATGCGGTAACTGAATTCTTGGATTTTTATCTTTAATTTTCTTTTCGTTGTTGAATGATCTGACTGGTAAATGCGCATGGATTGAAATAGAAAAAAAAATGTTCTCACGCAGACGATTGTCAGTTTGTAAATTGAGTCTTTTAACTTGAACTTTTTGCTATTTTGCAAATATCCTTCGTAAAGTTCTCTCAATAATCAAGTCCGTTAATGTTCACGATTTCAAAATAATTCGCTCGTTTCAATGAGATGAAACATATAAATTGACATAGCATTAGCAATTAATTTGAATGTAATCATAAATTTAGCTGGCGCGAATGGTCGCAATTATCAAAATATTCGGGATTGGACGGGAATGAGCTGGGAGCGTTTTGCTCATGTCGGCAAATCCTGAGGAATACACTCGAGGTCGCTTGGTGCCATGCAGGTAATTAAAACGGCAAACGGTAGGTTAATAAATTCCCGGGGCGATCGTCACGATGAGTAAGCCTAGAGAACTCTCGCGCGGTCGCATCTCATCGGAGCGTTTGAGCTGAGCCTTCTCGAAGGTCTCTCATAATGACGGGACCCGTGAGAAGAAATATTCTATTATATATATATATATATATATGTATATATATACATATATGTCTCGATGCTTATTTTCCACTTTGATTTTTTTTTCCTCGAGCTTCAACAAAATCGTTCGACCTCTTATCGCGTTTGCCAATTTTGCAAATTAATAAATCCAACATATCGCACAAATTATCACCGATTCGTAATACCATTAAGCTCCCATTAAGCATCGAACTAACTAATCGGTTTTATCTGATAATTGATTCAATTATGAAATTCAATAAATTTCGTGACTATCCGCGTTCAACGCAATTTCACACAGAACAAATAATAAAAAGTAGAAAGACTGATTAATTTTCCGGTACGCCAAGTAAATCTGTGATCATGTTCGGGAGAACGATACTCGTACGCGATACTGGTGGGGAGGGGAAAGGGGGTTTCATATCGCGATGTTATTTTATATTTGTAATTACAGCACATGCATTGTCGTTACGATATCTTTACGCCGGTGTAATCGTCACGCGTGTGGCAAATTCACCGCCTATTTAACCTCCGTCCATCGCTTTGCATGTGTGTTCTTATGTATACATTGTACAATATCATATAATATAATCCATACATGCGTCTGTAAATGTTTTATAAAATCAGTATATTGAACGGTATAGTCGAATGCACTTGCGGAAAAGCACGGAGTGCGTTAATGCTCGCGTATAATATCCCGGGTGCACGTTTACGTTCCGATACAGCGAAGAAGAAGAGCATTGCGGGGCAGGAGAAGTTGGGTAATTGAAAATGTAAATGGGGATGAAATTAACGATCTGGATCACATGGGGAGTTGATCGGTGCGAGAGCTCGCGCGTTCTCGCTTCCACACTCTACACGTACCAATATTCTTTCACTCCTTCTCGTTCTGCACACATATCTCTATCTCTCTTAGTACAAATGATAATCGCTGGAGATCGAGTGTGTCCGCGCGGGTGCGCGCGCGCGCGCGTTCTCGCGTCGCCGATATCAAATGGTCGCGGATAACGCGAGAGCCACCGCGCAGGATTGCCAACAACGTGTGTGTTTCGCCCCTTCTCGCCCGGACTGGTTTCGTGCGGATAAGCGATTGGCAATTACCATGGCGATAAATTCAACGAGAGAGCCAGCCCGAGATCCCTCCGAGCACTCGCTCCGCCACTGTGGCAAGTAGCGATTACACCAAGTACTCCGTATTGATATACAGAACGAGATTCGATCATAGTTATTGGCATTACAAAACTCAACTGCACTGACCAATCTATCAGAGAGTTTCTGCTGTGATGACGCTGGTAAAAAAAAAGAAATTGTGAGTGTGAGAATCGAGGTGCTTGATGTCATCCGGTTGTAGAGTCTAATTAATGTGAGATTATTTCAATCGCTTCTTTACAAAATATCATCGATCAATTGATAGGAAATCTTAAAAAATTAGCTTGTTACACGTGTAATCAAAGTTGGTATCTTTCGAAGAGTGTGCTGCTGGCTAAAAATGAGTTGCTGACGAATTTTCGCAAAATCTTAGTTTCATTCATTTTTCTACCATCATTAAAACAGGTGAAAATAGAGTTCATTATTTCTTGACTCAAACGCAAGGATATTTTTCAGTATTATTCTAAAAACAGTACATGACTCCAGCCAATTGAATTCGTAGTCACTATCGTGTCTTTTGAAGAGCTAACGACTATGAGGACCATAAAGGTGAACCTGCAACACTGAAAATAAATAAGCACGCAATTCAATTTCCCCCGTTTTTTTTTTTTAAGAAAAAGGTACGCTACTTCTTCAGCCTTTTTACATACTATGCAGAATATATCGTGTACATTGTGCGTGTATCGGTACTAATATATACGTACGTCGTACGAGGATTGCAACGCTCGTCGTTCTAGTCAGGAGGATCTTGTAAGCTCGTAATAATTAAGCGATGAAGAGGCGCGGTCGACGTAACTGGCAAACCCACAACGAAGAAAGATACAGTTATCGGCCTCTTCGTGAATTTACTTGATAGCAAGTTATTGCCGTACTTTTATTTGCATTTTGCATCTATAATGTTATCAAGGGTTATTATTCCCGATGGCTTTACCATTGCCTGTATTTACTATCGCTTATTTCGAGTGCACTTAGGCGGAACAATATTGTTGATTGGAGTCGAGAATATGTCGGTTCTTACGAGCTTAAAAATAAGCTGTATTTTGTAATTCATATAAACGGGAGGAAACTCGTTCGGTTGGTTAGGTAGAAGTCGTTTTGAATCGGGTATGTGAGCAGAGAATAAATTTTTGTGAATGATTACAGAGACTTCCTCAGTTCCCATTTTCAGCGCAGTATTAAAAATATTCAGCAACTGAATTGAAAGACTCGTGTCAAAATTGGTAGGTGATTGTTGCAATAAATTATTTCTAATTTTCTAAATTCATTAATCGATCATTTGGATTTGTATACCGTACAAAAGTCGAAAAAAAAGTAAAGATCTATTGATAATATCTCGAAATCTTTTTGCCAAGTCCTTTGAGGCTTCCTCGGAAATACGAAGCTTCTGGTCACTGAAAGAGCGTACGTACGTACAGAAATCGTCGCGAAGAATCAAAGAGTTGTGAAATGCATGCTCCTGCGTTCGAAGTAATGGTCGTTGCGCCTTTTTATTTGTGAAGAGCTGACACATACGGCCCTTTACTTCGACCCCCTGACGCTTTATTAGACGCGCCTCACCTTCAACGCTCCTGGTGTAGCGTCGTGCGATAATAATCGAATTTATTGCAGCCTCCGAGTGTACGCCGATTCAAGGGGAACGATAATGGCCGATACACGCGGACACACGGCACCCCGTAGATATACGTAAGGACATCTATTAGGCAAAATTGTGTTCGGTCTCTGCTTTTTGCTACAGTTATCACTTGCTACTTCTTGGTATATAAACGAAATACGTATGAATGCACGAGACATATATCTGGCAAGTGGGTATTAGATACATGCACAAGTGGAATCCAGCGATGTTTGGTTCCTGGGAAAATCAAAGATTATGATGCTGCCTGTTGCATAGAAATTGTGGCGACTGCGATGATCACTGTGAACTTTCTCGACTCTATCACTTCTCGCTTGAATTCGCCTTAGCTTAAGACCCACTTTGGTACGGTTTATTGGTACTGATTGCAATTATTGTTGGAGTTTCGTTACTTTATTGTCAGACGTTTGCGATATGTACACGATGTTTCTTGAGATGTTTACATTACTCTGAGAATATGGATACGATATGGAATATCGATATTATTATGGTTACCGGTGTAACTGAGTTCCCATTGAAAGATGATTCACGTCTGCTAACTTCGAGTAAGATCGTGGGAACTTTCAATGAGTGCAGATCACGGTGCAGATTAATCGAGCTCAAGATTTGCGTTGCAAAAAAAAAGAAGTTTGATAACCTCTCCTGTCATGGTCAAAAGTCAATCTGGAAATAAGAGAACTTTGGATTTCGCAGGAGGTGAGAGCGAGTAAGCGAGAAGAAGGGGCATTAAGTACGAGGTTGACTGAAAACGAACGGGGGCTTTTATCGAGGGGTTAAGGAGGGAAAGAGAGCTTAAGCGAACGAGGGAACGAAAGACGCGAGGGTGGTAGGGGAGGATGTGGAATATAAGGACGAGGGGAAAAAAAAGGGAGGAAGAGGTGGCTCCGTGATAGATGCGAGCGAACAACCGCGACATGGGTGGCCCTGCCACGTCACGTGGTCAGCTGGTCACCTACTAGCCACCCCGAAGACATTGGTCGAAAAAACCAATCCCAAACTCTCTCACTTGTGTCTGACCCATCATTCATGATATTTGCATGCTTTTACATTTTTATGAGAACTTTTTCGGGTAGCAGGCGAATCAATCACTATGAATAGTATACACTTTTTATCTTCTAATATTTTTCTCAATCTTAAAGGCTTTAAAAAGTTTTGCTACCAGCACGTGAAAGGTGAAAATTAGCCATCCATCATCTTTTACATGGATCATTATTGGTTTTTACTGAAGTTGATAAATTTATCATTCGAAGAGGCTTAGCAGATTTTTGGTGAATCTTCAACGATATTCCAATTGATTTTGATCAAAAGAATGGAGAGTTTGAATCGTTCGTCGATTCTTAAGAACCTTTTTTCACTTTTTATTACGTTCCAATCTTTTGGCTCGTTTAACCTGTTGGTTTTGGTGTGGCTTGTATTTTTTTCTAACTGCTAGAGCTTTATTTCTATTTCGACTCTTATTGTTTAGCGTTAAGAACGAGATTACATTGCAGATTAGTTACAACGACATAAACACGACATAAACAGATGTCGTTGGATCTTCGGAGTGCCTCCGGAAAACTGTCGGTTGAATCGGGCATTCGTTGTGTACAAACCCGTTGATGATGCCCAGTTTCGGAATGGAACAGAAAAATAGCTTGTGGACGCGAAATGGTAAGATAATAATAAGATGGAAAGAGAGATAGAAGGAGGCAGTGAGACTCCAGCGTAAAAAGCCGGAAGGTTTCTGCAATAAGTTATTGCTTCGGACACGAAAATTGTCCGTAGACACGAAGGAGACTCTCCGGTTGCGATTCTTATAATGATAAACCACCGGGAATGTCTTTGCTCTGTTTTTCACCCTGAGGCCTGTCCATATATACGCGCTGTCAAAACTCATTGGACATTCTTCTTTATTACCGTTCAACAAGCTTTCAGTTCCTGAAAATATCATTGAGAAAAAAAAAAACAAACAACTAACAAGGAATATTGCAAGGAGGAGCAAAATCATCGAGAGGAATCATCTCGTTTTTCTCTCTCGATACGGCGTAGCTCCCACGAAAATTATAATGATCTACAAAATTCAAACGGAGATGAAAGTTAAGTACACCGTGGTTAGCAACTACTTAAAGGTTGAGCGAGTTCTCCGTTGGCTTACACAAGGTGATTAGGTGGATAAACTACGGGAGCCCCCGAGGGGCCAACGGTGGCGACGAACGGTCTGGCGAGAGAGCATAGAGTCCGGCATCCCAGTCGCCGATACTCTCTTCTGTGCTCTATAGCAAAAGAGCAGAGAACAGCCAGCGAAGCGATCAAAGGCAACTTCTTCGATTCCTGGAAAGCAACGGCAAAACGAATCGAACATCGAGAGAATGTGCAGTCCGTCCAAGTAGGAGAATAATAATAATATGAGAGATCAGTTTACACCGCTTTTTACTGGACTTTGGTTGAAAATAAATGACGAATCATAAAAATTGACGTTATGCATCTGCTCATTGATCAATGGTACAGTAAACGATACTTTTGTTCCGTCCAGAGTGTAAACCATTCCTGAAATCATCAAATAATAGGTCTGCTTCAGAAGTGCCTTCCGAAATGCATGAGTCTCTTGAATTCATTTGCTGGACCACATTGGCACCTATCCCTTCCATGATTACGTAAGCAGCTGACGACGCAATGACGACGGTATGAGAAGAAACGCATCACGGTTATACGATTCGTCATCGTGCAAGCACAATTTCGTCACATCATTATAGCACTGGCCCATCCCCTTCATTTTCAATGATTACCGGCTAGGAGCGTTGATACAAGAAAGTACCGCACGAGTATGTATCAACATATTGAACGGAGATGAGAAAGAATCACTCAGGCTAACGATGGGTCAGTGACTCTGAGCTTTCTCGCACCTATATTTCTCACTTTTTTTACTTGCTGAGATATGCGTAAGAGAGCTGCGCTGCTTTCGTTCTCTTTTTCACATCGCGGGGAAGGCCGTAACGAAGCGAAACGATATTGGTTCTTACGGCAAAGAGATCGAAGAGTAGAAAAAACATGAAGGGAGAGAAACGGAGAGAGAAAGAGGTAAAGGAGGGGAAAAAAAGGAAAGACGTAGTATATCGGCGGTGGCTCGAGCAGTACCGGGGAGGCTTTAATTAGTTGGAATCGTCGCCACGTCGTTCTCTCCCTCGTCGTCGTAGTCTTCCTACATCCTCGGGAGGCAACAATCGCCGGAATTAATTATGTCGCGGATAAGGAGCCCTCTTTTGCGAACTCTTTGACCTTCCGACGCGCGCCGACTATCTCGCCAAAGTATATAAAAGAGAGCGAGAGAGAAAAGAAAAGAGTAAGAAAAAACAAACTTTCGATAATATCGACGACAGCGCACCTCTTAAATGAGAGAAATCTCATTTCTTACTCTCTACCTTCCCAATCACGTGGCAGTTACATATATTTCATTATCGCCGGAGAAGCTCCAAAAGATTGCCGGAAGGCTATTAAACGCCCAAACAGTTACGCAACAACGTTCAGAGTCTGAAAATATGGTATAGCTCTCCTAGTATCGTTCGATCTTAAACAGATAAAAGTCTTGACTCTTTGCAATTTGAAATTGCAGAATTTGACGCAAATGATAACAAACATTTCATGAATCTGTAGCCTGAGCATCTAGTTCACAAGATTATTTCTATAAAGTGAACTTGTACAGTCATTGAATCGTCGTCGAAAAACAGAAAACATGTCAATTGTTAAAGTAATATCCAAGAGACGCCAGCACAATTAACGACCAAATGCATGGTCAAGATTTCGTATTTGCACTGAGCTGGTAGAAGTATTACTATTGTAACTCGATGATTGGTTACGACGGAAGAAACAATGACTGAGTTTAAAGATCGTGGAGGATTCCACCAATCGCGGTATATCATTCGTCTTCTGTCGTTTCTAAAATAGGAGTCGTAGCGAATGAGTATCAGGATCCACGATTGAGTGACCGAGACCACCTGACTAAGTCGGAAATGAGGCAAACTATTGCAGATTTGTGTAGTCAATGACTTAGATCGTGGACAGAAAACTCTGTAGAAATAGATTTTTTTGATAAATTGATACTCAGTATCGACTAATAATAGACGATAAATTCACTAGGAATATTCGACTGAATTCCATTGGGATAAATTTGGAGGAGGAGCCTCGATTTGAGAACCACTGGGCCGTTTACAATTAAGCAATGTAACCGAGTCGCAGACGCGTGGAGCGTCGTGTGTGGTCCCGGCGTTTGAGTCCCACCTCTTTCCTCTCAGGGCACTCTCTGACGAGAGAGAACGAGAGAAAGAGTAAGATAAAGACAGAATGAGAGAGAAAAAGAAAGAGATATGAAAGATCCTCGTTCGTTCTCTCTTCCTCTCCGTCTCTCTACTTCGTTCCAGTACACACCGTTTCTGTTCTCTTGGCTCTTACTACTTCCATCCTCCCCACCAACTCAGCATCTCGATCTGGTGCTTCTCCCACCCTTTTTTCCTGGGCGCCTCCACCGCGTGCTGCTCTCGCTGCAGCAGCAGTCCAGCCACTGCCCGTTCTTCGTTTTACCTGTGCATACATACCGCGCCCGTTGTCTCCTTTTTTCTCTCTCCCTCGTGTATCCTATCATTTGCTCCTATTCGTTGATTTTTTTCCGATCCAGTACCTGAACGCTATCTTCCGGATGACTCATTGACGAGGTATTCCCTTTGGGAATTTCGTTCTTCGTCAATTTTATACAGATTCGTACAAACTCCCTGATTTGTGCTTATCACTGCGTCAGGAAGATAATTTTTTCCTCTTTTTTTTTTCTTTTCAATTAAATTCGGAAAATTTTTGTTTTATCGCTTATTTTTGTCTGTTACGGTAAAACTTACGTTTAAATACAGCACGATCTCAACGTTGACCACAAAAGCCGTATTAAAGTTTGAAATGCTATTGACAGTCGAGTGTTTGAATTGAAATACATCCATTTTAAAATCGTCCTCAACGCCGCACCGTTTTTACCAACGTCGAAGAAATCTACACTCCGTTCTCACTGAATATCCTTATAATAAAAATGCGATGAATCATCTCGCACAAAATAATGTTAGATCGATCGGAATGAAGCAATCAATCGATGACGACGCGTCTTGACGATCAAGGCCAAATAGAATACGAAAGCGTATCAATTGACCCAAAAGAATTCCTGCGATGAATTTGCAAAAGAACGCGGAAGTTTTGAGCAGTTTCTTGTGCGGCGATCACTCAAGATAATCATTTAGAAATTCGCCTTCTGAACGAGATGGATCTTCGTGCGACGTAGAAGTAGAAGAAGAAGAAGAAAAAAAAACATCATCATTAAGAAATGAAAAATAAAAAAGTCGTTCAAGCTCGGTCAGCCATGTCGTAGGGAAGAACATAAGGCTCAAAATAAAAGATGAAAGTCCTAAGGTATATTGTGAAACACGCACGATGTTATATACTGTACGAAAGGATAGAGCTGTGTGACGTGCTCGGTGAGAATCGAGCAAGACGTGTTTAGAGTTGAAACTTGTCCGAAGGCGCGGACGCGTAAAGAGGGACATGGCACTATGAAACTAAATATCTATATATAGCAAAAAGATGTAGATATGTTTTATAAAGGATATACCTGGTCTCGAGCGCCTAGGTCGGGAAGAACGGGAGAGGTCGTGCCTCGGGTATACTTTCGACCGAGGCCGAAAACTGTCAAAAAGTATTCCACGAGTGGCGGGATATCGTCTAACTCACTTAATTCCTTTCGGCAAAAGATCTCAGAGTCACTGAATATTATACATATTTAAAAAATAAAATAAAAAATATATGTATATATATACATATATTAAGGCCGGACGCACTTTCGGGTGGGCGCCCCAATTCACTCAAGGCTTCCTTCGCATCCTAGCAACACGATACGGATCATCTTACATTTTCAGCCTTCGATCCTAGAATTCAAACAAGATCTGCGATTCACATGTGCGATATTGAGAAGTTCAGAGCCCTCGATTTACTGTCGACGCCCCTCATCGCACGATGATGTAAATCGGTTAATAAACTGCTCGTTGAATTCTGGTTCATGTTTATTATTTATATTTATCAGCATCAGCTATATTCATGCGAAACGATTATTTACAATCTTAGGCAATTCGTTAAGGTTTAAGTGCGTGAGTTCGAAAAATCAAGCTTTTCTTATGCAACTTCAAAGTTTCTGAGTCAACGTGCTTTTGTCAAGCTCCAGAAAAGTCAACTCCGTCTATGGCTGAATCATTTGGAATGAAATTTACAACCAAAAAATAAGAATCAAACGACCCAGCAATGCATCATCATCGTTTTTTGTTTCGCTTCTGAGTTATTTTTGAAGACAGATCGAAAATTGAAAAATTCAATTGATCAAGGAACGAGCTTTGTGTTTATATTTCTTTTGATGTGTCCTTTTTTTAGTAATTCATCGTTATGGATCCTGACGAAGAATGGTTGATCAGTGATCGAAAGGTTCTGCCCTCAGAACACCGGTTAATGAAGAATTTCGGATCTATATGTGTATTTTATATATAGAATATACAGTGATATATATATATGTATATTTATATGCAGAGATGAGTTTGTAGCCGGGTCGAAAACGGCAGGTGACGTTGCATTCATGCATGAGAGTGGCGCGAGTCCAACTCGCCATTTGGCCTTTTCTCATCTCTTTCTCTGGATTGTGTCCATCCTAAAAACAAACTTCGCAAACGCGTTTGCAGTGTTTTCAACAGAGAGCAACAAGAAAAAGAGGAAGAGGGAGAGAAGAGATCAGTCTTGTACGACGAACAGAAAGCAAGGAAACACCGGTTGTCCTCGTCAATGTACATAACCGATCCTTTTCAGCTTCTCGTCGTGTCTCGTCTTGGTCCCCACAGGGCTTCATCGATATAAGCTCTGATGTTGATGTCGAAACCATCAAGACGAAGAAAATTTCGTGATCCTCGTGATATTCGTCTCTCTCTCTCCCTCTCTCTCTTTATTTATCTTGCTCTCTTCCGTCTGTTGCCGGAGGGCCCACACATTGAGTTGCCGGAACAACTCACCACGATCGTCGATTGAGCCATTAAGTTTCGAATCCCAAAGATTCGCGGAAGCGCGACGAGGCAGAGTCGCGAGATCGAGAGAACACAAGAACTGACTTTTGAAGAGATGAGTCCTTTCCCCTTCCTGCTCCCTTATTGCATGCTACCGAATGCTCTTTCATAAAATTAGTTTTGCAAACTGTGCACGCACCATTCGGCTCGATAATTACGCGAGAAATAACCGATTTCATATCCTAATAAGGAATCCCCTACGATCGATGAAATTTCACCCAACAGTTTCTTCCTCTTCTTCGTTTTGTATTTTCATTGTTGCAAAGTATCGCGAAGCCTACGTTAACCAGGAGTCTTAAGAGTCCATGAATTATACTTTTTGTATCACATCGCAGCTCTTGATCCTCGCACACTTTTTGAAATATAAATTTTTATTAATTCCGCATCGACTGGATCCTCCACCGTATATTCACCTCTCATCTCCGAGTACTCTGACTCAAAAAAAGTTTTGATTTCTCCCAAAAGTCAAAATGTTATGTCAAAATTTTTCAAATCTAAATGAATCGATTAATTTTCGACTAAGCCATCAATTTTCATGTACTATCTCTTCTCCTGTCAACGCATTGATTTCAAGTATCGTAAGGTTACGAAACTAAGACAAAGTCATTACAAAAGATATTTGGAATCTGAAGGAAAAAGCTTTAAGCTCGCTGGCATCCTAACCTTCGTACACTAGTGTTCCTTCCATTCTTTGAAATATAATTTATTGGTCAATCAGAATGACGCATTGCGGTGGAAGGTGACACGTCAGCGTTCGTGGCCGATCATCAATTTTAATACTGGGAGCATTAACGGAGTGTCTCAGTCAGTTTCCATTCGTCCATCTTCATCGTAAACACGTAGATCTCTTCCTAGCAAGGATCCACTCGGTGATTTCGCTGTACAATTCATATACATATACAACTCGTTTATCCTCAGAATATATCAGTAATACAACCTCGGCCTCACTTTGTGACTTGGGAGCCGCGCGATGCATCAATCGTCGCGGGAATCTTGTGCGCTGCATCGTTTAACTATAATATAACGAGGAAAATAAATGACCGCCATTTTCCCGTTTGATCGTTAACGATCACATCGGCGGCGTCCTCGAGCGTGATAATTATCCGAGTAAAGATTGATCTGTACGGACATCGATTGATGCATCAATAGGAAAACTAGCTAAACCTGTACTTAAATCAGCATATTTTATCTTTGCTATTAAATCAATCGTAGATGGGGCTGAAACAACGAGGATTGTTCAAGTTAACTGGGAATGAGGTCGATTTAACATCATCATAAAGTTAACCATATCACAATTAAGATAGAATCAGCAATCACTCTGTCGTACAATTTCGAATGCTTCAAAAGCATCGGTGAAATAACAAAAGACAGGAATAGCGTTGAATAAAAAAAAAACTTCACAAACGATTGACCATAATTTCCTGTCGAATATGTTGATTTGTTTAAGGTTAAAGTGCAGACAAAGCCAAACGTATGGAAATTGCATGTCCTCGTTGATTAATAATTAATTGAGAGAGGTTTCGTGGATTCTTGGAGACGAGAAATAAGGAGACACATTTATAGCAACGACGAGCAAGTTCCCATATCGCAGGGTCAGCATGCGGCAGAAACTGCGTCCGTCCAATACGTCCCTGTCAGATTAGGATCGTTGGCTTGACAGACTCGCGCTTCTGTCTGTCACTGGCTCGCTGGGAAGCCTGCCTTAGTACATACATCCACATAGATAGATATACACATACGTGCAGCATAAAGGATGCATATACTTAGTGCCATATAGTGGTGTCTTTGGCGAGGTCAAACACACGCTCACTCTTTCAGAGATCCATAACAACGATACTTCCATCTTCCTTCTTCAATTCTTCTTTCTCCTGTTTATTTTATTTTTTTTTTTTCCATCGCAGCCTCTCGTTCACTCTTTTTCTTTATACGTCCTGGAATCTTTACAAATGATTCCGAGAAATGAGACACGCGCCCTCGTAGACAAAAGAATGGACCAGGACGATGTGTATGGATATGAGAAGACCAGCAGTCCAGGCATTAACCTGGCATGCTCGGCATTCCAAGACTGGCCCTTCAGAGACGCCTGAGAAAGGTCAAGCCTTGCGTTATTTACGCATTCATCTTCACCACCAAGAATTTTTTTTTCATTTTCTGTATCTATATAAAGACTGTCGCCCAATCTCAGCCAGCAAAACTCCACATCGTAAGCTAATCGTGAAATTCGAGAGGGGTATTGATTAATTAACGACTCTTATCGTCAGTAAACCGAATTGGCTACCTACTAAGCAAATAAAGATCTTATTAAATGAACATCTTCTAACTATTCTCCTATTTTGTACATTACTTTTAAAACGACATGTAAAAATCGCCTTACAAACGGATGTAAACCATACCTCTCGTTGGCTCTTTGAATCAAGACTGATTTTCTTTTAATAAGTCGTTACGTATAGCCCTTTCACAATGACCTCATGGTCTTGGCTCGATGACCGCGTGGTGGTTGACCCGAGACCTCAACCCGGGGTGTTCATTTCGCTCGCCAATTCATTTTACTCTTTGTGAATGCGTAACAAAAATGAGTGTGTCTGTTCCAGTCTGTTCTCTTAGATATGCAGTAGCTATTTCCTTAATGACTCATCAACACTGCTTAGATTTGTAGGGCTATGGAAATGTGAAGTAAAGAAACAACATTATGTGAGTGACTCAATTGTCTCGATTGCATTTATTCATATGGTTACAGTTATTCAGATTTTTTTTTGAAAATGCAATACATCGATGGAGTTTTATTATGAATTGCAGGTTTGAATGATAAAATATCATCACAATTTGATCGACTGGTGAGGAGGGAACGTGAAGATGAAACGATTTAACATGAGGATATTCCGATAAAAGTCATTTGTAAATCTCCAAAATGTAAAAAATCTTTTTGTTGGTGTTGAAAATTTGTTGATAATTTGAATCTTGTTATAAATTTTTTTATTTTTCAAAACATCGCGAGTATTGAGGTCGAAACCGATTCGATCAAAGTGTACTCGATTTGAACATCAAGGACTCACACGTTCGAGAACACGCAGATTCCTATTTGGGATAAATGAAAGTCGTTTTTCCACTTTGTCCTGCAATTACCTTCTTGGTTTGATGATTATTCCGTTTTTTTTTCTCTCACCGTGATGTGTTATTTTACGCCACTGCAATTATTTATATACAATTATGTATTCTATTTGCTTCCATGATCGTTGTGTAAAGAGAATTTGTATATCAATAAAAAATTATCAACGATGTCTTCAAATGTTTACTTACAATCAGAATCTGATTTTTGTTTTCCGAAAAAAAAGAGCGATTCCGTGAGACCGTGTAGTAGATTCCGTGAGACTGGCACATCAAAAAAGAAACGGACTTCGAACAAAATATATTCTTTAAAAAAGATTTGAATCGACGCTTTCTTTTTTTCTTGAAATACGTTTTGTTGATCATAAAATATGTTGCCGTATTATAAATAATTTCGAAGATGCTATTCCATGATAAAAAAAAAAAAAAAAAACAAAAATTCAGTTATGCAGTAAATTTACAAACGGAAATAAGAACCATTATTATTACTATTTGAGAATCGACAAGCCATTTGCATCTGTGACCGAAGGCTGATGCATTGCATATGGTTGAGAAATATTGCAGGGCACCGAGCGGTCATCGATATCTGATCGTCTGGCGGAGCAACGGCCATTCGTTCTCGTCTCGTGTATATCTTTGGCACGCAACACAATTTAACGTAGATAAACTGTTTACCAGTGAAGAGTGGAAAAGCGAGGATGAACGGAAGTTGATTTTCGTCTCTGATACATCACGTAGTTTCGTCGCCAGGGTCTAGGGTCATTGATTTTTCGGATGAACCGTCAGCGAGACAAAGATGAGGGTAAACTTACGAAACACGTATACATAAGTATATATATATATGTGCAGCTTGTAGTATCGTTTTACCTTTGGCTTCGTTTCATGTACTCCAAATGTTAGCTATTATTTAAGTTCTTGGAGAAAAGTATTCAGTCAACGAGAAATCCTGATAGCACTTTGTCATTCATGCCTTTCTGGGCAGCCTAAACAAAAATCTTAAACCTTTTTTTTCCTCCCCTCTCGTTCGCTCTTCGTCTCGCTGTCAACGAAAAATCTTCATATCATCATAAGGCTCTTTAACGATCTCATAAAAACGTACTAAACATACGGATAATATATTTCATTTGAATCTTTAACGAATGAAAATAATCGTTTGACTGAAAAATCAATTCAAAGTCCGATAATGCCTCTCACCTGCATTAAACATTACGAGGTTCTCGTGCTACATAGCTACTATTCATTTTCAAACGATTCCCCTATGTGTTTCTATACGTGTAATGCTATCTGCCGTGACCCATCGAATTAAGGGCTGGTGAAATATACAGAATTGCCTCTCGGATCCGCATAGAGCATCGACTGGGTCAATAAATTCGTCGAGTGTACCGGAACTCTCGACAGACGGTTTCGCTACGCCGAATATAACAGACTGTTACTCACACCCAGAATCTGATGCCTATACGTAGAGACACACGTACACTCGTTTAGGTGACGAGGATTCGGGGCTTACACGATTGAGATTAGATTACGTATACTACGTAATAAGGCAAAAGCTTTCGAGACAAAACATCATGAATAATTCAACGACGAGAGAGAGAGAGAGAGAGTAACGTTAAAATCCTTTGAATTATGAATATTTGCACATTGTTTTTATCTTCTTTCAACATTGATTTCATCGAAAGTATTCATTTAAAAAATAAACATCATTGACGAAAATTTTGAATTGTTTTCGATGTAATTTGTTTTTGGAAAAAAAAAAAACACACAAATTTATTACGATATTTTGGTTCCCTTGACTTCGTTATGTACTGATGAGAAAAAGTAATCGAAAACAGCTGATATTTTTGGAGTCAATTTGAGCATCGACGACCTCTCAAATTGTTACAAACCGGATATTTATCTCGCTCCTTCTCTTTGAAATAACGTTCCTTTTAGTCGATTGCAAACAAAAATATATTTACAGCCGATAGAAAGTTCGATGCTAGGGTTAATGGAACACATATTCCCTCAAAGTTAGATCAACCCCCGTAGATCTCACTCCGAAATATTTTACCCAATAATAGCCTGTAACATAGCACATTCACATATTCATATTCCAAACAGTACGAGCGATAACGTAAACAGATTGTACAGGGCATTCGGGCACTCGTGATGGTTGCGTAGGCGTGGCCGCGCCCCTGCAACCGTCCGATATCAGCGATGGCCACCTTTCGACTGTAAATCAATTGATATCTCGTTCGCCGGTGGGTGTGAGACTCCCGAGGTTTTCGCCGCCATCGAGAAACAACCCCTACACACGTATAAGCGCACACGAAACATCGTGAAAACAAGGATTGAACGGGACTGACGATGGGAGAGGCATCCTCACACGTAAAGGCAAAACCTAAACGGGGGCTGAGAGCGTAGTATATTGAGTCGGATATCGCCAGCAGGAAACTGCGGAAAACAAGCATGCGCTAAATTCCGAATCCCGCCAACCTGCGCGACCACCCTCGATCGACCCGCCCCGTTATTTTTATCTCAAGGAACAACCCTCGATTTTGAGACACCGGAAAAAAAAAACAATGGAAGGCTTGGATCATCACTTTGTAAACAGAATCTTGATAGAATTTCAAGTCGTTCAAAACAATTTCATCGTGTCACGTAACAACGAATTCGTTATCAATCTTTTTCATGGGTCTGGGAAGAATGAAACATTTTCAAGGGCTCTTTGTAGAATTTTGGGGTGTCAAAAATGTTCGTTCGTTGAAAAAAATTAATCGACTAATCTTGCAATTAACGACTCTTATTTCCTGATATAGTTCGTAAACGTTTTTGAGACTATTTCGAGAATTATCATTGAATATTTACCATTATTATTACCATTGAGATTCTTTCGATTGTTCGTTACACCGTATTTATTCGTCGAAAATGTACAGCTTGTTGTTCAATTTTTGTCGGGGGCAGCTGCGATATTTTCGTTGTAAATTGTATACGCGAGCCGACGAGAAAGTAAAAAATCGTTAAATTCAGGCAAAAATTGTTTCATGCCTTTTTCTTCCTGCTGCATAATTATTTTCACATTATTATTTGTGAGTTGTCGCGAAAACGTTTTGACGTGTATGAAAAAAAAAAAAAAAAATGAACTTACCTGCGAATACCACGCGGTGAGAAAATTCGATGAAATTATGGTTCAAAGTAGATGGAAAAGAAGCTAAAAAACTTTCGACCAAACGATTGCCGGATCAGAGAATCAAGGGGATCGGATATGAGGTATGAATGTGGGTGAAAAAATAAATGAAACAATCTCATACGTATTTCGATCACTAGGAATATTTTTTAATCATTTTTAAATAATCTTACAACTATTAGCAACTCTCTCTCAATATTCTTTTCATTTAAATCAATTGTGTTTCTCTTTATTGTATGAATGTCACGAAATTTAGATCGTCATACGGATCTTTGTTTGTGTATTATACGTTTCTACGTCAGTCCGTCCGTCCGTACGTTGCAATGTTTGCTCTTGCATAATCTGCTCTTCCTGTGTTTGTACGGTCTTCCATTTATTTTGTATTCTCCGAGTTTTTAGTGTCCGTGTGATCGTCTGTTTTAACTTTTAGCGGTATAACTTTAAACTCTCGCATTCGCTCTTCATTCACATTTCCTTTAGCTCGCTCTCTCTTTCTCTCCATCTCCGCGAGTCTGTAAAGACGCAGCGCGGTAAATAAATAACTAAGATACTTTAAACAGTCTATAGGAAAGGGAGAGGAGGGATGGGAGGGGGGGGGGGGGAAACTTTAGTGCTAAACTACACGCGGGTAGGATTGAGTATTTACAAATCGGTTGTTTTTTTGTCAGTATCTCTCACTCTCTTTCGTCTCACATTCACGCTATTTTCACGCTCTTCGAACGAACCCTATATATTCGCAGTCACACAAAAATGTACATGCACTCATGCTCGATGGTACTTTGATCACCATATTTATAAGTTTATTTTGTTGTATTGCACGTGTCGCAATTATGCCCGTCATTCAAATCAGGCGCTCTTTTTTTTATTTATTTATTTTTCTTTTTTATTACTCCCTCGACTCTTTTGTTTTATCTGTCGTTATCGTAGTATATTACATTTTTACAATAAATTAAGTTCTATTATCTTTGCGCAAGGCTATATTTATCTCTGAAATAAAAGAAACACAAAATACAATGACTTCTATTCAAATCCTTGCGTGCGTCTCGTTCACATCGATTATTATTGTTAAATGGCACACCGGGACTGTCGCTGATTTCGTCGCGATAATCTCTCGAAAAGTTTTTCATTCAGTCGTAAGATTTTTAGTGACAATGATGTCGATGACAATAAGAATCGTAATAATAATATAAATATATGTATATTCGTCAACGAGGATTGAAGGAAGTTTTACCGGTGTCGTAACACAGTAGGACGTGTGAGATAAAATAATGAGGAATCGATCTTCCTGCTTTGTTACACCGTTCGTTTTTTTTTTTTTTTTTTCTTTTTTTATTCGTCGTAATCTCGTCCCGAGAGAGAATCTCTTATTGATTTTTTTGGTTCTAATACGTCGTTTCGAGAACGACGAGAATTTTAATTTCGTCTAAGTTCGTCATTTGGCTTGAAGTTCAGCGGCCTGTTCTTCCTCCTCTTTCGTAAGAGGTACAGTCGAATGATTGTACAGACCTTGGGCCATAAGTTGTAAAGCTAAAGGATTTTTTTGACCGCTTGCTTTTTTAATTTTAGCACGTTTGTTCTGAAACCAAATTTTAATTTGTGCCTCGTTAAGGCCAAGATCCCTCGACAATTGTTGTCTTCTGCGTTCGGTGAGATAACGATTTTCAGCAAATTCACGCTTAAGTCTTGCCAACTGTTCGCCACTGAAGGCAGTCCGCGGCCTCTTCTCTTCCGGTGTTGTTCCCGAGCCCCGTGAATCGCTGGACCTTTTGACACGTCGAGTTCTTGGACCTGAGGGCACACGTGAAGATTCTACGTTTAGCTTGAGTCTGCCAATTTTATAGTCGGAGAGGGGTAAGTACGATGGCTGCTGAAGCAGTAACAAGGAATAAGAAAGAATGCGTAAAGAAGAGAATAGACGGATGAAGCGAACGATAAAAAGAGAGAAGTTGCCAAAGAAAATACTGATGGAGGCTCCTGGGAGACTCATTCGAGCGGTTTACTGAAGCAAGAACTCAAGAAAATTAAAGAAAAAAAAAAAAAGAGATAAAAGAAGAAAAGCCTTATTTGGACTTGGCGCTCTCGAACAGTTCATGCCTATATATCTATACGATTATCGTTGTTCTCTTTCGCAATACGTTTCTGCACGTTTCACCCTCTAACTCACCCGGACATATAAACGTCCGAGTCGAGAGAAGCTACACGGCCAGCAACTATCCTAATACAGATTCTTCCTGAACAGGAAACAGCAAGCTTTACACGCATCTTTCCAACTGGCACATTGTTATAAGCGTAAAAATAAAAAACCAAGGAATATTCCTCCGTTGATACAGTTCAAAGATCGGAGCACCAGGCAGAATCGAACAATTTTCCCACCAGAAGTCAAATCATCTGCGACCACGTTTTACTTGCTTTCCATCGAGAAATAACCTCGAGTTAATCCTGGACAAATCGAAGGAAAAAGCTCTGGGCTTTTGAGCTCGTCGGTGTTATTATCACCAGGCTTGATAACTAAACCCTTTCGAAATTACTTAGGCTTTGGAGAGAGTCCCTGTCTTGAGTAAACCTCCCCCGAAGCTTTACGGAGTGCCGGCGGCCACTTTTACCGAGCTCGTTCCCGAGGAATCTCGCAGGTTAAACCGATAAGTGTGTGCTCACAGCATAAACGAAGCCTGCACTTACATACATGTGTATATATCATCGTGAGAGAGAAACAGAGAGAGAGAGAGAGAGAGATAGAGTAAGAGCAGGCGTGCAACATCCAACGTGACTCGACTCTATCGTAAATCAAAGACATTATTATCGCGGTGTGCGCTATCCTCTAGCATGCATTATTGTCAGAGGGCGCGAGCGCGCGCGCGCGCGCGCGTAAACGTCCACGTTAGTTCGCGCTTGTACAACGCCTAATGCGAATACATGCATACGAGGTGTCCTAATAGTCACGTTCAAGGTTCAAGATTAAGAATATCGCTGGCTTACTAAATTCTGGAGAGAAATCTCTCTCGTCATTTTTCTCTTCATTGCACCGTTGTCGAGTTATTGATTCATGAGTGATAAGCGATTCAGTGTGTGCTGATAAAACGAGAGTGCAATGTGCTCTTCCTATTCAGGTTCGTTCTTACCAGCGAATGGAATTCGTCGTTACTCTCATTAATTAGTAATTATACTATCTCATTAGCAGCTAGTGCATCAAGGAACAGAGCGACTTTGATTTAGAGAAGAACGCGACTTCCAAACTCCCGAAAGGTTCGAATTGACTTTTAGGACTTCCTGTATGTTCAACATCGACGTACGTTTCCGCGTGTATGTGTCATGCGAGCTAATAAACAGAGTACACATGATGCATAGTCTCCCCATTGATTCCTGTGTATATTACCAGGATGAACTCCGCGTCGTTACGGTTCAGATAAACTTTCCAATGTTACAATGAAATCCGTCAAGTACCCACTCGTAATCGTTCTTTCATCTCTTTTTCATCTCTTTTTCTTCTCTTTTTTTTTCGTTTAAAAAGCCCACGTCCGAACCCTTATGAAATGAAAAAAAAAAAAAAAATGCGGTGCGGATTCGTGATCCAAATTTGACAAGACAATGGTGGTCGGATTGACAGGAAAGGATTCAAATTTGATCACGGATGCTGAGCAGTAATAAGAGCGTAACATTTTAGAAGGACGATTGATTTCGTGCGTGAACTCCATACATTTATGGAACGTAATTCATCTCTTTTTTTTTTATCATTGTAAAATATCGTTGCCAAGTGTACGTGAAGATCGTCATTCATATCGTATCTCACATGCTTTGATACAGAAATTCATTTTTCCGATAACCGTAAGTGTTCGTAGCAATGTTAGCTGTCGATTTAACAATAGCGGAGGCTTGAGGTTACGAAATCATTGAAATACCAAAGCGGAAAGTTTTGAAAGAGTCAAATGTGGTCGTTGAGATATTTGAGTTTTGAATTATCGACATATGCGTCGATTATGAAGCCCGTATTTATGCAAACGCGCGTGCTTCGATATCTCATGTCATCCGGTTAAACGATTAATTTTCCAAATTTATATTTTATCGGTAAATAAAACGTTCGGTGCTTCCGCAATGTTTATCAGCTTATCTGCTTTGCTTCACGCGTTCTCGATTCGATTAAAATTTCAGGCGGTTCTTTGATATCAAATTTAACGATAAAGTTGAAAACCTTCGAATCTACTCGACGAAAAGAAGGAACTTGGGCAGCTTAATAGATATTTTTTTTTCTTTTTTTTTTTTCAAAACTTTGAAAAAGGTCACTTTCGAGTCTGAGTTTGACTGAAGAAAAGTGATGCAACGGGAGTAATTTTTTTTTTTAATTCTTCACTGAATCCCCCACTCCCATACGTTACAATCAAAAAGTACCAAATTATGAAAAATTCAAATCGTAAACTGTGAAATACGAACACAGAGAAACGATCAAAAATAATAATTATGAAGTCAATATATTATATATATATAGACTGAATGGAAAGGCGTAAGGAGAGGAGCAAGGTGCAGTTATCGATGTAGCATTTCTCATGAAAACGATCGGGCAGACCCGATTCAATCGATCTCAACGACAGAAATCGTTATGGCGAATTATATTCTGACTGCGTGGGCTAAGCTACATAGAGCAAGTCAAGTTTTATGGCTAAAAATAACGTGTATATAAAATACTAGAAATCATATCAACTACAATTATTATTGAAATCGATAAAAGTTTTTTTTCTCTATCCTTAATGTCGTTGTTTGATAAAAATAATCTGAAACTTTATGTATCTAGAAAACCGATTTTTGCTCGTCTATATTTGAAAATTTTAAATGATCTAAAACGTTCTAACAATATTTCATTTTCATTTGCGAAAAAGATCGTGTCCGATAGTCCTCCGAGTTATGATCAAAGCGACCGATATTTTCAAGTGTTAAAAGTTTGCGAGATGACAGGAAAAAAAGCGAAAAGCATTATTGACCGTGGCACGCACGTTTTACTGATCAATAGTATATTTGTTTATATAATAAATTGTTGTTCAGGAATCGACAGAGACGTGTGTGTGTGTATATATAGTAAAATATGTACAGAAAAATGTGTGTGGCAGCATGCACACCGATAATTCATAAGGTGAACGTGGTTGCGGCAAGCATGCTGTATAATTGCGAATAAATCAAACCATAACGATCAACACCCGCGAAAGAAGAGAAAGAGAGAGAGAGAGAGATGGAAGGGGGGGAGGGGGAATAAGGCAAGCGCGAGTTCGATATCACTGGTGCCGATCTGCCGCGTGCGATTATGCCAACGAACAGAGTGTACACCGCGATTAAACATACACATTTACATTATATATATATATATATATATATGTTTATACTTATATCGAAGCTTTGAATATAATAAAACTTCATGCGAATTCTCGATCTCTCCCATGACACGATAAACGAGGTGATATGTTCGACTCCGTAAAAGAATCTCGTCCGGTGCAAATATAAACTCGACACGAATCATCGATGACATACATGCTATACTATATATAGAACAACGCTTATTCAATTATTGCCACGTTTGAACTTTGACACCGATTATTTGTAAACACAAATACTTTCGCCTGTTTATGCTCACAGCAGCAATTCCCCTTTCGTATATGTTAATTGGAAACTTAATTTCTAATTGTCGAAATTATCGGTGTATTATATCGAATGAAATTACAGGTCGATTTCATTGAAAATTGCTGTAATCCTGTTCCAGTAAATGTGCAACAAGCGTTATGCATGCAAGCAAACGAAAAAAAAAGAAAAAAAATTGAAGTCATTATTAGCGTGTTGTGATTCGATGTTTTCACGATTCGAATAAGAGGGTTAAGGATTTTTATTTTTTATGGGGAAAGAATCTCGTTCGATTGAGCCCTCTATTTCGTAAAGTTGGCATGGACTTTTATTCTCTTTGAGATCGATACGGTTAAGCTCTGAGTTATAAAAAGAGAATGAGAGAACGGGGAAGAGAGATATTACACAGTAGCAATGGGGGCTGGTAAGTCGTCAAAATGCGGACAGCTGAATTCTACTAAGGCTCCTGCTTCACTCCCTTCCATTCTCGCTTTTCTATCCCAAGTACGTGAGAAACCTCGCAATGATAATGAACGGCAAGTCTAATTACTTGAGCCGAGTCTCTCTTCTCACTTCGGCTTCGCCGAAGGGATGATTCTCGTTCCTCAAAAGATCTATTCTCTTTCCTTCTCGCACTGCTGAGAAAGACGACGAGAGAGCAAAACCAATAACGCACTAAGATGTCTCTCAAACGTCCGTACATACGTCCGCCAGTTTCGTGGCGGATCCCATACAGAGTGTACTGAAAGTTTCGTACAATATTTACGGAGCAAACGCATCGGAGAATTCTGAAGAGAAAAATCCTTTTTCATCATTTTTTTTTTTCCACACTCATCGCTATCGACTCGCTTAATATTTTTTTCTTTTTTAATTCAAGCTTTTTTCCTTCAAGAACTTTTCTCTTCGATATTTATGAAGATCAAGGCACCCTCTGGAACTTTAACTCGACTTTTGGCACACCCTGCGAGCATCGACCGTATCAACGAAAAGGGCTAAACGACGGATCTTGCATACCGAGTGTATATTCCACGAGAGAACCACTAATTTCCATCGTCTCTGAGTTAGACGTTAGCTACGACCTGACGAGAAAGACACACGTTGCTGAAAAAGCTCCTCTACCGTGACGAAACGTTTGCTCTATCGCATACTAAACTCGTCTCTCCTTACGCCTGCTGTTTCATGAGAATATGAACGTGCAAAATATACATCCGCAGTTTAAATCGTTCGTGAGTTTAGTTATCACATGTTTTCTCCGATTTATGCCTAATTAAAAATTTCTTCAAAGTCCAAATTTTGCCTTCCACTGATTCCGCATCATCTTTCGAACCAAAAATCAAAATTATCCATAAAATTCGTATCGGGTACGCGGCTCTAATCACTCCAAAGTTACGATTCAGCCTCCGAAAGCCGATTTTCAATGAACCGATTAAACTCAATCAACGACCGATCCAAAGACAGGCAAGCCAAACAATTATTCTACTGACAATTCGAACATTTGTTTGCAATGATTGCAAACAAATGATGAAGCAACGCCCTTTTTCCAATTGGACACGCGATTATGTAGCATTGCGATATAATAAATGGTACGGCGAACGCGTTTATACGAAAATCGTGATCTTCTCTCTCGAGCTTGATACTTGAGAGGAAGAAGAAATCGCGCGCGCACGCCCGGCGCTTGTGAGATACTATAAACGAGAGAGCGTTGTTGTTGACCGCGGACAAACGAGGCTAAGCGTGTCGACACGATCGTGAACGTGGTTTCCCGACCGGCCGGTGGTCTTCCTCACTCTTCATCACACGTATACGTATATAAATATATTCTCTATGTGAAGTATACATATATGTTTATACATATGTTACATATATTGTGTAAAACTTGATCCCTCTTTTCTCGCGAATCGCGCCGGTTCTATCGTTCGCGAGTCGGAAAGAGCTCGATCTCACAGAGCAAAATAGTACACACGATACACCGGTGTTACCTACCATTCCGTATGATGGTTTGTACTGTTACTGGTATATATAAAGTGTTACATTTCTCGTTTGCGCGGCCTACGAGATGTCCAATCTCGCCTTATCCGATCATTTCACGCCACTTGCCTCGCCGATGCTGATAGAATTTAAAGCAGCTAAATTTTTGTTATATTCCCAGATCATCATGACTCAAGGCAACTTCGTAGCACGACAAACATCACAGGTAGTATGAGAAACGACCATTTTTTTCTTTTCTTTTTTTTTTTCAAGACTCTTTTAGATTGAGATCACTGATTTTTTTTTTTTCGTTACCGTTTATAATGCTTCTCTGAATATTCACGGTGTGTGGATTTACTCAGAAAACGTGCTTGCCAATTTCGTTGGAAACGATCGCAAAATTGAAAAAATAAAAATTAATATAAAAATATATATATTTCGGTTCGACTGCATGAAAATTAAAGCGGGAAAAAAACAGTGGAGACTCGTGGAACGAAAAAAGGGATGGGATTTTAGATTTTATGGGGAATAAGAGAAATTGGAGAAAGTAGAATATTTTTAAGTAAAGAAACAAACTTTTGTGGAACTTTAAGAGAATTTTATGAACATATTTATTGTGGAAATGAATCCAGGCAGATGAAAATGAATCGTTGAATATTAATTTTCTTCGTTAAGTCTTGTTTGGCTCGTGCATGATTTTCTTATCACTGATAGGATAACGCAAAAAAAATGTTTCGAGTTTCTCGACAGTTATTCATTTGTTTGAATTTCGTGAAATAATTTTGAGCAAAAGTATTTTGAAGAATTATTTAACCAACTAAATACTTTACGTAATAGTTCGAGCATTTTTTTGAATCGATAAAGCTCACGTTTTCGGATGTCTATCGAGTCGTCTCATATGAATGAAGCGTGGGTTGATCGCTGATAAACTTACTTCGTCCTGTGAACAGAAAAAGAGAAAAAGACATTGTTAGAAATTTCAGGTCATTTGCAAGATCGAAATCGTTTCATAGTTACAGTACAACAATTTATTTTAACGTAAAATTATAATGTCTTCATTGAATCCAGACGAAAAAAAAAAATAGCTCAAAGAGAAAATTTCATTTCATTGCGTTTTAAAGTTCTTCAAGAAAAGATTGTCATGGAATCGTTTACGATGACGAATCAGATCGAAGTGTCAATGACTGGATTATTCATGAGTTTTTTTGCTCGAAAAACCTCGATGATGTCTCGATGCCGATCACTTTGATCAACGAAGCTCGAATTCCTGAAAACAGTCGGAACGCAAAATTTGGGTTCCTCGTACGATGACGGACGTAGAATTTTCCACGAATATAAAGTATGAAAAAAATCATCTGACGAGATAACACCGGCAGAACGTTGGACTAACGACGCTCGATCGGTCACTAGTCGATCGTTATATCGGCTGTTTTAGTCTACGGATACGTGACTACTGCGCGTCTACGTTTTCCACGGGTCGTTAACTCGTTTCCATTAAGGCGCGGCAGTGTTACCCACCCCCTCCCCTCTCCCACTCTTTATTTTTTTGTTCCTCTCTTTTCTTTTCGCAAGATAAATCGGTTAAACTGTCCACTTTGCGTCGAGAATATAGCAAAAAAAGTCGAGTAAGAGATCGAGTCACTCTTTAGTGCGGTCTCTGTTAGCAATAAAATCTCACAGAGTTCGCAATCAGAGACCAAGTAAATGAGATATTTGAAGAATAGAGAAAAAAAAAACATCACCCCGAGCATATGCTATCATTACAATTTGAGCCAGCACAAACGATCTCGTTATTCAATCGATTTTCATGCATCGGCACAAAAATACGATTTATCTTACGATCAAGTAACAAGACTGCTCGTTATTTGCGGTATTATTAAACATACACATTTTATCATTACTAATGTTGTCTACACTCGTTCGATAGTAGAAATTGAGCTGTTTTTTCTGTACCGAAAAGTCGAGTAAAGCATTGTTCGCTGTGACGATTTCATTGCATGAAATTGAGACTCAAGCAGATGATTATTATTCTGGTAATTGCTGAAATTTGCAGAGATTCTCAGTTTTATTGAGTCGGTGTGTTTGAATTTACCACAGGAGTATGAAGAATAAAAGTTTAATCGATTTTTTATGTCAACTTTTATAAGAGAAGGATCGCAATGACGAAACATCAGGAACGTTACGAAATAAAGGATCCTTTTTTGTTTTTTGAAAATTCTGAAAACATGCAATAATATTTATCCGCCATAATTTTCTGTAAAAACGAGCAAAGTGAATGAAATGAAAGAAAGAAAAAAAAAAAAAGAACGGTTGATGCGTGCAAAGGAACGAGGAAAAAGCGTGCGGCCAAGTAATTACTTGTTGTGCGAGCGTCAATAGTTGCTGGATCGTTTGACGATTTATATATCTACGTTAACAATAACTCTCGTTGATATTTTAAGTATCGTTTGGTATAGTACGCTCGAGAGTGAGGGCATATTATGCGTAAGTCTCTCGGCTATATACTCAATCCTGGTACAACGTTTAGTACACGAGTCCGTCAATTATCTTGGAATTCCTTGTCTTTCCATTTCTCCTCCTGTATCGCAGAGATTTTAATGTGGCTCAGAGACATAGTCTCGCTCGTTCGAGATTTATATTCCTCGTTTTCGCTTATTGCGGTATTACGAGGACGCAGCTAAACCCTGATATTTCACAACGAAACGAAGCAGCATTTTTCCGATGTAACGAAATGTCATTGAGCCTATTTTTGTTTCGATTCATTATCTCTTTTTTTTTTTATTATTTCCAAATGCAGCTTTATTATAACGACCAACTCCTTCGTCGTCGTCCTCGTCGTCGTCGAATATGCTAGAAAATATAACGAACATATCTCAACGTGGTGCTCAACATTTTTTATATAGTCCAAGAGCTGTTCGAGTCGATCAATGAAAATGTGGCTAAAAAATCCTGACACCGAAGCTCATAAATGTTCCTGTCAACGTTGTACGGTTTAAATATTCATAATTTAATCAATTTCACAAAATTTCATCTTTTAGCATTTAAAACTGCTCGGATGAGTTTGATTCAACTCAACTTAATAAAACATAATGGAACTCGATACTTTCATTGAGTTTGATTCAGGTCTGGTAATTCATTGGTCCTCGCACAAAGCTCTTAGAAAAGAGCGTGCAAGTTTTTACCGTTTTAATTTTTTTTTTTTAATCTAATAAATGTTGTTTCGTCAAAGTCAATGGGTTCATTAAATTTGGTTCATTTCTGTCTAGGAATTCGGTGAGGTCCGGTGTTGCTTTTTTCTTTTTTTTTTTCTTTTTGATAAATCTTCACGAGAGAGATAACACGCGTTCAGGTATCTGGTTCGATGAAACTTTAATCCGTGAGAAAGATTTTTCTCAGTTGCTTAGAAGAAGAGAGAGCCCTCTTAATTATCGAGCGGATAGTTGCTACATTCGCAGCGTGAATTTATAATTGTTTTTGCCGGCATGAAAGAGACCGCGGGCGCGGGGCTTTGGCATGACTAATATACATATACACGTGGTACAAGCTTTCGCTCTTGTTTTTCTTGCTAAATGAGACTGCTACGTGTATAACTGTGTGCGTGTGTGTTTAGGGGTATCATGAAACTATTAAATATCCGTATATAAAGCCATAAAATGTTTGGACGAGACGAGAGCCACGCGAATCATTTAGGGGTTAAAAGAATAAATAATAAAAACAAGAAGGAAAGAGGAGAAGAAGAAAAAAAAAACAAAAAAGAAAAACGACACTTTTTATTATCCCATTAGGACGATCCCCAGACGAAACGTCTTTGAAAATTCGAGTGAAATCCCAAACTATGATAGTCCCGGGGCGCTAGATGAGCCCTGCAGAGTTCTCATCACGGCCCAGAACGCCAAGACTCCGTAATAATCATCATTAATGCCAGAAAACCAAAAATCAAGTCTGCATGAGAGCAAAAGGATTAAAAAAAAAAGAAAAAAAAAAAAAAATACACACCTAAGAAATATTTAATTATCAAAAAGTATTTTGCGGTCGAGAGGCGAATGGAGAGTGACGCGGTCGAGTGGCTCATTAGAGAACCGCCCGATCCACCAAACAGCATCTATTAGTGTCCTCCTCTTTATACCCACACGCAGTCCGGAGAATCATTTCGCAAAGAGAGAAAGGATCTACGAAATTTCTCATCATTTGCCACACACGTCAACCTCCCGGCGTCATCGATCGATCATGTTACGTCATTTTGCTTCTTTTCTGAGGTCCTTTTTTTTTTCTTTGAGCCAATATAATATCGGGCGTTAACCCTGTCAGAGAAAAAGTTTTATTCCTTCACCGTAAGTTTACTTCGCATTTATTCAAATAAATTGAATCAACTTTTTCGGTTTCAATTATTTTTTTCTTCGTTTTTCGACGATCGGTTTTATAATAAGCACGACATTGAGGAATTGCTACACTTTAGAAAACCGAAAAAAGCGTTAGTTCTTTTTTTACGAAACTTTCATTATTATTTTTCACGACGTCAAAGAGAACAATCAAGAGAAGGATCAAAAAGAGCTGAAACAATTTTTTTTTACTCCGATTTCGAAACGATTTGAAATAAAAGTGCAATAAATATAGAGAGGAAAATCTTTTCCGCAGCATCTTAACGAAGAGAGTCGACTACCCCGACTAATTAATATCTCGAAAACTGTCAATCAGATTAAATTCGCACTCGATCTAATCACGAAGCATGCCTCGTTCGGCGGGACATAAAAATTTCAGATTTTAATCATCGTTATATACCTCGAGAGCGTATAGTCTTTTGATGCCGCCGCGTGATCTTATCACCGATCATTTTCTCCCACAAGCTGCCCAATAAAAATGACACTAATAGCACCGAAAAAAAAAAAATAACAGCAATTATAAGGATACAGCCGAGAATAATTGATCGAATAATCAATCAAATTGAAACGTTCAAAACTGTTAATGGTGATGAATCGTTTTACGGAAAATGAGAACCAAAAAAAAAAAACAAAAAAGAAATGAAATGAAAACTCAAAATAAAATAGAACTGTACACACGTGCGTTGTTCACTCGAAATTGCATGAGATCTGAAAAAAGATAATCGGCGAGAAAAAAAGATCGATGAATGGAGCAAAGTTGCTGCAGGAAGATGTCTTATATATGAAGACAAGAGAAGAGTGAGATGAGGAAAGATCAGCTGGCTGATGCTGTGTAAAAAAAAAAAAAAAAAAAAAAAAATAAGAGACGAAGCCAGAAGAGAAAGAGAGACACGGAACGCGAGAAAGAGAAGAAGATAACCGTTGGGTCGGACCGGGTGGTTGAAATTAATGTAGCCCGCTTAATTGGAGCCACCGAGGAGTGTTTGTGTGGCCAAAGTGGTGCTCAGCCGCAACGATCGGCATAATCCAGCAGCCAAAAGCACCGGCAATATTCATCGAGTGGCACACAGAAACGCCAAAGAACGTGCTGTCAATTCTCATGGACTCTATTAAGCCTCTAGGCTCTTGGCAACCTGCTACTTGCTTATACCTTTCACCTTGCGAAATCGTCGTGCCATGTATGAATATAATATGTGTATATATGTATATCCACACGAATAAATGTATGAACAGTGGTTTAATTTTATTGCATCTTCCATTACGATCAAACATTTTTCACCGTTTTGTTATTGCAATTAATATTTTATTTTCACCGCATTACGAGATCAATTTAATTAACCGAATAATCATTCATTTTCGCTCGAAGGCTTAAAAGTGAAATTTGACAATGTAAATACCGATCTGGAGCTAAAGAAATTGTCGAAAAATGTCGATATATCCTATTTGCATTTGTTTCCAAGTACATGCAACGTAGTATTCAACGACCCTCTTATCGCCTCGTATTTTCATGTATGTACGTTACAAAAAGGCTCGTAGAAATCTTAGCCCCTTCTCTCCTTTTCTTCCTTTCTTATCCTCCACCATACTGTGTCTCTCTTTACCTTTTTTCCCCTTTTTTTACGTCTCGCCTATTTTAACCCTCTCCACCCCCCCCCCCCCTCCCCACCCACCTCGCGATTCTCCCCTCTGTTGGTCTCTGGCTTTTGCTTATTGTTACTCATGGCTCACTGAGTTTCGACACGCGAGGGTCTCTAATGTGTTAATATACGCCTGTGTGTACGCGAGGGTGTGGGCTTCCTCGAGGATCCGGACTGCACAAGCTTCGATACGTCATTTTTATGCCTTTACTCGTAATGACTTTACTCGAAAACGTTGTAGAAAATCAATGCGAAGAAAAAAAATATATATATTTGAACTCGGTTATTATTGATTTTTTAGAAAGAATCGTTTGCAGAAAAATGTATTTGATATTTTGTGTGACTTTTCGAAAAGATTAAAAATCCGTTTCTTTTTTTTTAATTTTCCATCGATCCGTATTCGTTTCTTCTCTACAATTTTTGTATACGCATCCTCGAAATATTTACTGATTCGAAATTGTTTTTTTAGAAAAGTATACAAAAATAAAATTTTGTTTCCGAAATTGATGGAAACCAGAAGATTTGGGTGTCAAATTTCTAAACGAAAATATAAGAATACAGTTCGAAAGCGTATTCAGCAGAGCGTGAACGAAGCATTGTAACTAAATTTTAGCACCGTAAATACGTCGCATTAATCATCGTCAATTATATCTGCCAATTAGTTTCATCCAGTGAGTACAAGATATTTTTTAAAATTCTACGAAAAATCACAAGTTATTCGGGATTGAAGAGATATTCTCACTCTCATTATTCGCTCACATTGGCTTGGATAATGTTGCATTGACTCGCAAGAGGCCAGGAGCAATATTGTGGCCGCGTGTACCACGCACGTATACGCGATATAGGAACGTTGCACGCGAAAGATTATTATTATTAACTAGTATATTTGTGTGTATCGATATATATATATATATATATATTTATGCATGTATATGTGGCATTATATCGACGTCCAATGGGAGCTTATACGCCGCGTACTCTCCTCGGGGCTATATATGAAATCGAGTCTCGACGATCGTCAGGTACCAGCTACCGTACACGAAGAAAAAAGAAAGAGATAAAGAGAGGGGGGGGGGGAGTGAGAGGGAAAGATACAAAATCGGCCAATTAAAGCCGGAAGATCCGTGCACCCCGATCGGGGTCGTTCGGGTTGACTTTTCTGCGGCAAGTCTGGAGTCCATAAATCAAGAGAGTCAGTGATGAACGACCCTCTCGAAGGGTCCTCGATTATATTCTCGTATTTTTATATGTATATGCATATAGTTTCTATATGTAAACGATCTTTCTTTGGATCATCGAAATTATTCACGATCAATCCTGCATTTGCTCCGATGTAAAACATTTTTTTTTTTTTTAATTTTTTTTCTGACAAATACAATGAGTGTAAATCTTCCAATCGCAAAGAAAATGTTCTGTTTCTGATGCTTCCAAAACCTGCTGGATACGAAAGGAACGCGTCAGTCTAAATTCTCAAGTCAAATTCTCATTCAAAATTTTCTCAAGTCTTGGCAATACGCGAGTGAATCAATTTCCCTGTAATTGGTCTCTCGATGTTTTTCAAGCGTGTATACGCAATCGCGAAGAGAAAAACCCGTTAGATTTTTCATATTCGCAGACTTTCCAGAGCATCTTGGACTTTTGAGTTGAAATAGGAAGAAAAAAAAAACGTCTGCACGAGATAGAGCTCTCGTATTAACGAAGGAGCGCGATTATAACGCGTACACTCGATCGTTCTCTGTAATTATCATATAATTTCCCTATAATTATAATTAACTCCGCATTGGGAGGCCTCCATACAGACATAAATATCTCTATACTTCATAAAATATATATTCGTATGTGAGTACATGAAAAGAGGGAGATGAATACAGGGAGGACAGACACAGGATACTCCCCGAACAAGTTGTATCCTAATTTACTCGTTCCTCTCGCGTCTCGCCTGCAAAGATCGGATCCGGTCTGTATAACCAAGAGGTTCAAGGTCCTCGGCTCATCTCTAGAAGTCGCAGTCACGTCACGTACGTGGCACGCGCGCTCTTCATCTACTCTGATTTCTTTTCTTTTCTTTTCTTTTTTTTTTTTAATGCACAATCTCGGCGGAAGGAATATCCATTTAAATATCATGAAGAATATTGCTCCGTTTAAATCGGTACGACATTATTATCTATAACGACCAGCTAAGTTTGTATTCATATGTAGATAAACATTGATACACGTATACATATGAAGGCGACATTCGAATAAATCATTCTGACAAATTGAACTAAAGTTTATGGCCAATCGCCCCTCGCCCCAAAAAATTGGGTGCACTGCTCCTTGCTCTCCTCCCCCCCTCCCCTTTCATTTCCGATACGCTTTACGGGTGGGCCTCATTTTGCTCCTCTAAAGAAGCGCGCGTAGGCGTCCCACAACATGCAAATTATCCTGACCAAATTTGGCGATACATCTTAATTTTGTAGCACACACTGAAAAAAATATATGCTTCGAGTCGCTGCACTACCTTCGTTCTCGAAACGGTGAATGGAATCGAGAGTTTCTAGTATAATAAATTTCAAAAAGAAAAAAAAAAGAGAGGAAGTCGTTCCGACATGTTCAGTGGTAAAATAATCCGCGGGATCGAGGTGTTTTTTTTTCGTAAAACGAAAAGTTCTGCGTGATGGAACTATCTATGCATGGATATTTAATTTAAATGAAAAATAATCAAAAAAATTGTTCTCGAAAGTATTTGATCAATTTTTCATAGACAAAAATGTAATGATCGTTACTGAGCTTCATTTCGATGAAAAAAAGGATTCAACAAAATGAAAAATTGGAAGAAACTACTTCTCGATTCAAGCGAAAATTTCTCGATCTTTAGAAATGCGCGCGTGAAAATAAAAATAAAATCAGTAACAAAAAAAAAGCGCTTAGCTTTATAACATACGAGCGCACAGAAGAATTTTGAAAGAGATTTAGCAATATATTTTCGATCTCGATTCTTCTTTTTTAACTTCGATCCCAATATACCGGTCGCGATATCGGCTCGGGTCCGAGGACATTAGACACGAGTTTTTGGGCGAACCGAAACGGCTCCTGGGAACGAGTCTTTCCCTCGCGGGAGCACGACGACTCGGCCATACTAGAGTAGATATACATATTTCTCTCGTAGTCGTAGTCGTCGTCGTCGTCGTCGTCGTTGGAGGCCGCGAGAATAATGACTTCCTGAAAGGTGGAAATTAAGCTATTAATTATCCAAGATAGCCGTAACCCTCTCCGCCTCCTGGTCTTTCTCTACCAATGTGAGCAGTAGCCAGCAGGCAGAGTGTATCATCGTTGCCTCTGTTTTCTGTATACGATGCCGCGGAGCATAAAACGATTCCTCTTCTTTGGCTCATACTATATTAATCCACCGATCGGTACGCTCTTGTAAATCGTTTCTTTTTTTTTTCTTTCTCATCTTTTATTTCATTTTTTTTTTATTTCCAACAACTCATCTCTCTCCCTTCTTCATACGTTTAATTCGCCTCTTTTCAAACTGACTTGATTTACTCTCTCTCTCTCTCTCTCTCTTTCTCTCTCCCGAGCAAGAGATGCGGAAGTGTCGACATCGTTTAATTATCGTAAGACCGATAATTTCGTTATCTCATCCTGAGTACCTATCTTAATTACATCTTCTTGTAATACCTGACCCAAACACCTTCGGTCCAATCAATTAATTGCTACACTAACTCGTGATCTCGTGCACACTTCAATAATGTCGTTAATTCAATGAACGAATGAATGCACATACTGAAATGCAAATAAACTATAAAAAATGGAGTTGAATTTTCAAGAGATCGATTCGAGCCAAAAGTACGTAATAAACTTTATCAGGTTGATCGATATTTCTAGACGATGCTGTTATTTCATGAATATCGAGAAAAAGTTAAATACTTAATCTCATTGAAAATATTAGAATAATGGAAAAACGCAAATTATTCTAACCTCAAAGCAAAGCAATGAACGTGATGATTCCTTCGTTGATAAATGGACGACCATTCTTCCCTATATACGAACGTTAATCGCTCAGACACTTGTCGAACAATTTGCTGACGAGAATCTCGGGTTTAAACGGTAAGAAGTGTCCATAACATTTCTCATATATACTCGAGTGTATACATACATATAAAAGTACGCAGACAGATACATAAATACACTTGTATATATCGTGCCATTGGAGAACACTCCGTTTCTCTCTCGCTCTCTTTCTCTCTTCTTACATCTCTCGGGCTTCTCTCATGTGTATTCCCGAGAAATCAAGCTTCCGGGAACTCTGTTACAGAAAACGTTGAACCACGAGGGAACTTGGCGCGAACGGAATCCGCTCCCGTTTCGCGTTAACGCGTTTGTTACTCTATACCCTCGTTTCAACGGTTTAGAGTCTTTTCCACGTCATTTTCTTTCATAACTGTCGTTTCTACTAGTCCTCGAAACTATTAAAATTAGTTTCGTCATTCCGCATTCGGCTGAGTGGAGGCAAATGAATTGAATTTTTTTTTTTTTTTTTTTTTCACAAGTCGTCGTGATTCGCAATAAGATAAACGTCGCGATTATCATAAAGCGATTTTTTTGATTATTCTTGGGAATAGAACGAGCACTGATTGCATAACTTTTATTATTTTTTATTATTATGTTAAACGAAATTTAATAGGATAATGTATGTATATGTATTACTCCATTAGTTCTTTTTCGTTGATTTTCTACGACGGTGGTCGAACTCTCCCTGTTTTTGAGCCGAGATTAATTTTAATTGGCCGGTGGGCACAAGACTGAATTGAGATTTATGAAGTAAATTCATTGTTTCGAGTCGCCCGTCGTTGTCGTCGTCGTCGTCGTCGTCGCCGGAGCAACAGATCGGCAGAACGAGCCGCGTTGGACCACCAACACCGCGAGCTACTGCCTTTTGCTTCTATACCCAACTCTCCCTCTCTCTCTCTCTCTCTCTCTCTCTTTCGCTTATTTGGATACACATCTTTGGTTCGGTCCGTATATACACACATAGAAGGGAACAGGGAGCCGATTAGCCTGATCGTTCCCTCCACCTCCATAGTTCATCAGTCCGTGTCTCTCGCCACTATCAAATAAGTGTCCGGTAGTTCGGAACCTGCTGGTTCGACATTAAACGCACCGTCGAGCGCTACTGTGCGGGCGATGAAAGAAGCAGATAAGATAATCTCTATCTTTCAATTTTTTTTTTCGTTTTTCCTTTTATTTTTATTTTGTAGAAATCATATACGTTGAATTTGCAAATAAATAACCGATGAGAACAGTAACGTGAGGTGTAAGCTTTCCGCGATAGATTCGATAAAGTACGAAATTGAGAGAACATTTTCATATTTTCCATTAATTTTCGATGTTAACGATCGACCCAGCTCAGCTTCATCTTTCGACGTTTAAAATTGTTACGTTAGTCAATTCAATGCATTGATTTGTATGCCAATAATTATTTATTTGTTCGATATTTATTCGCGATGAGAATTCTCAGCTCGAAATTGTAATTAAGCTTTTCTCAGGCGCCGATTAATCATCCGACAACACTCGAATGTCAGAGAATAGAGAATTAACTCATATGTTCAATTCTTTATTCTCTGACACCCTTTCAATGGACGATGACACCCGAAGTTTCCATATTTTATTTGCCCCTCTCATTAAGAGCTTCTTCCTGCTAGCTAAGGAAATGATATCAGTTTATATTATTAGATGTATCACGTTGTATTTCTGTACAGTGCATAAGACATAAGGACCTTTTTATTCATGTGTACGCATATATAGAAGAAGATCTTTATGTGGTCTCTGTTATTAGGTTGACGAGACGAAGATCTCGTCACTCCCGACGGAAATCGCTTAATTTCGTGGCTCGTATGTGAGGCTGCTACGGTGAATTTAATATTCGTTTTGGATCCGACGTACGGGTTGAAGCGAGAAACCACACGAGAGAGGGAGTAAAGTCGACTTCATGGACCGTTTGTGAGTGATGATAGAGAGAACAGCAGAAGGGAGAAAATCATCTGTTGCTTTCTCACTCTCTTTGCTCTTTCCCTCTCGAAAAGGGCTCTGGGCTGCATGACGAGGAGACCTCCTTTGAGTTCGCGGGAGTCATACGGAGAGAAGACCTGAAAAAAGGAGAGAAGCAGAGAAAGAGATTTTCTCTCCTTCTGTTTTCCTCTTCCTCCCACAAAAGCCACACTCGTACACTATATTATAGTTCTCGTCGCCCTGATAACATTGCATCACGTTACTCTCTCGTCGACGACGACGCGGTACGCGAATACGACGACGGAAGTGAGCTATATTGGGCACGGAGACTCAAATTAGAGGACTCGCGGTTACGCGAGTGTGCCACACTCTCGTTAATATATATGTATATCTAACGCTCTTGAGACGAATTACATTTTGATGAAAACTCCCCACGGAGACACGATTTAACTCTCTTTCCCTTGATGAACAATCAAAATACTTGAGTAATTTATTAGTTCAGGTTCCAGCTCACGTCCTCGTAATTATAACAGAATTCATTCATTCCTTGAACTCATTACATGACATGAAAATTACTATTCATCGATAAGAAAATCGTAAAAGTCACTTTTGACAGAAAACAAATCGTAAAAATCGCCAAATTTTTCATTCGTTCGCACACAAAGTTTCCAGAGAAATATGCGCACCTTTAATTTCGATATTTTCTCGTTGAAGAGAGTGTTTGAACGCACAGTTTCAAGGACACAGAAACAGGACGAAAAACACTTAAATGCTTCCAGAAAAGATGCTTACTGTGGCAAAATGATAACGAACCTAACTGCGATCCATAAAAAACAAACATAAAAATAAATAATCCAAAGGATGAATGATCGAATCTACAAAATTATGAATCTGGGTCGAGAAGCTTTGGGGTAAAGGTAGAAAAGAATAAAATTAAAAAAAACACGAGAAGAACGATGAAAAAAAAAAAAAAAAAAAAAACGAATCTGAGAAGCCTCAGCGGCAAAAATGAGAGCTAATCCTGATCTTCTCTCACGTGAAACCCAAACCGGTGAGAGAAGAGAAGCCCGAGATATGAAAGGATTTCGAGTCAGGAGTATCTTAAGAGAATATATACACGTATATACGTGAAATCCTTCTCGCATGGTATCGTATATGCTCCTATATATATGGGTATTATACTATCCATTATGTGAATATAGAAGCGTGCGTGCCGAGTCGACACCGAATCACATAATATGAGAGTAAGGCGCGGTGGCACGGGGCTAATTCGAATCTTATTTTCACCCCTCTTCATCCCCCAGTCCTTCTTTTCTCATGACGACAAGGAAGAAGAGAATATGAGGGCAAGAAACACACATGAGTACGAGAAGAGGCGCGATCGCGGGATTAGCCACGACGGTGAGAGCCGCGCACCCGCGGAACTCGAAGAATTTGGCTTCTTCCTCTCTTCCTTCTTCTTCTTCACTTTCTGATATATGTGTAGAAATATATATATATATATAATGGGTGCGAGCCCTTCGTTTCTCTGCTACGATACGCGAGCATCCGGGCGCCTCGAAGAATTTGCTACAGTGCGACAGTTTAACGTATGGAGGGCCACACATGGCTTTATCGTTGCCTCTTAAACTGATTTTCGAGCGCAAATTCAAAATTCAGGATTCGTGGAGCCGTAAAATAGTGTAAAAAAAAAAAAATTAGGATAGTTGCAGCAGTTGCGGAATTTCAAGACTCTTCCGAAATGTCTTCTTCCGTGTGAGAAGCAGCGGGGCTCGGGCAACTTTCGATGTGGAAAAACAAACAGGTCGTTAGGTCCAGGCTCTATTTTTTCATTCGTCATAATTAATCACCGGGATTCGATATAATGTCAACATTTTCAGCTTTGTATCTTCAAGGGTATTTGTTTTTGTATAAAAATGACGATTCGTAAAAAAATGTTGAAAATTTTTGTTCACCAGTTTGAATACCAGTTGCCACGAACTCGTTGGTGACTCGTAACAAGCTTGGAATTTTTTTCTCAAGTATATAAAAGAAGAAACAAAGTTTCGTGGGGCATCGACACGTTGAAAATGTGAATATATTGTTAGGAGCGAGCGCAGAGCCACGACGAATCGTCGAGTAAGATATTACGCGCGTTGAAGCCGCTAGCATCATCGACGAAGAGCGTATATACGCTCAACAATATTCTCATCTCGGCGGTTGTCACGTCAATGCGGCGTAAGTTCACAGCTCGACCTTGCCGAAATAAATTTGTTGACTTTTAGATTGCTCAGCTGTGCCCTCGGTGAAGAGGAGAGACGTTATTTCTCCCTGTCTCGTTTCCTCTCTTTCTCTCGTCGATGTCGAGTCGTTTGACCCGCTCTTTTTTTTTTTTTTTATTTTCATTTTTTTTTTATCGATTCTTCTCGATTTCACGTCTCAGGATCGTGCCCCGCGAGGGCTGAAAAAATGAACTATAACATTTTCTGTGGACGAAAGCGAAAAGAAAAAAAAAAACGACTGCAAAGAAACGCGACATCGAGAGTGAAAAATAAAAAGATTATTCATGGTGCTGGACCAGACGGATAACTCTTTCAGCCTCATGTACGAAAGACGATAAAGAAGAAAAAAAAATAAAAGAAAAGAAAAAAAGGAAATTCCAACATGAGAGCTCTTATAGAATTTTTTGTTTTTTTTTTTTCGCTTCCTTTGGTCTTCTCCGATTTTTCGCTACCTTACTTACACCGCGAGTATACAATATACGAAGCGTATATACGAGTGTACCGCAGCAGAAGTGAGTAGGATGTCCCTCCAGAACGAGACGAGAAAGCAGGAGAAAAAAAAAAGAAAAAAAAAAAAAAAAATACGAGTTAAATAAAAAACGATTCAACGCTGTCGCGAGCTCGCGAGACTCAGATCTCTTAATAATAATATCTTCGGCTCGAAAGTTGCCCGGAATGCAATCTCCATAAAACTGCTACCGTGGACTCTAACCGTCCACAAATTTGAGTTAGGATCATCGTTCTATACAAAAAATATATATACATACGTGGTTTTAGCTCGCACTCTTATCCACGGCAAATCTCCTTATGTCCACTCGTATGACACGCGATGTACTTAGTTTTTTTGTTCATCCTTACAGATAGATTCTCTTTCGTACATGAAAAGTAATATGCACAGTTTACGATCGATTGAAAATTCGATGTAACGAAGAGACGAAGCGATAAAGATATGATTTTAGGAGTTTAGAATTGTTTCGACTCGAAGGCTTATAGCAACGAAAAATAAATAATTGTTCAGGTACTCGATGAATGGGTTAAAAAGATCGATCAATAGAATTTTACAGCTCGAGGCAAACCGGTATTTATTTATGCAGAATTCAGTAACGATCTGTATTTGATTTGATACAAATGACAATTTTTCATTTCACCGGATCGAGCTGTCAACGGCTGTCATTCTGACGTCGCCCACGTTGCTTTCTCCTTCCGTGACGAATTGGTTTTCTGTTTTTTTGTTCTTTTTATTTTTCGTTTTACCGCACTCTCCCGGCCATCTCCACTTGCATTTTTCTCCTGTCTGTGACGCGAGCTCACCGAACCGATTTTAAAGACGTGAAATACTCTCGAGGAGCTCTTAATCGTGGAAGAAAGAAGGGGATAGAGGAGAAGAGCAGCAATGAAACTGAGAGACCATCAACGAGATGTTCGAGAGAAGCACCAGCAAAAGAGTCGACGAAACGAGCTCGCTCGATCGTTCAGTCGTCGAGAGCATAACACACATATACACACAGAGCCCGATACAAATATATATATATATATATACATCTATAAACACACAAACTTACACAAACTTAAACAACGAGTTCCTCGCAGTCCACGCGCGAGCGAGAGATCCCTCAAGACCACCAACGTAGAAGAGAAGCAAACTGAGCACCAGTCAAGTATTATGGAGCAGAGGAAAGAGAAGAGAGTTACATGTGGCAAATAGCGACGTTTTTGCATCGAATTCAATAGGAGTGAGAGAAAGAAAGAAAGAAAGAAGAACGATGGAGGGAGGTGGGGGGGGGGGGGGAGGGAGAGGAGGAGAGAAGGGTGAGAGAAAAAAGCGGCGTGCGATTTTTTGAGATCGCGTAAGCTCCAAAAATTTCAAAGACGATTAATGGAAGCGGAGATCTTTGTGATTGAGAAGAAGAAGAAAAAAATGCTTGTCATTGAGATACCGCGGTGATTTGTCGAAGCACTAGCACGAAGGAATGTATTCCAAGTTCTGTATACGTGTATAACTGTATACAGAGAACATTAGCGAAGCGCTTCGCGAAACATATACTCGAAAGAAGAACGTTAATAGGGACATTTAACCATGAGATTACAAACTTTCTCCATTTTCGTAATTTTAGGAACAATTAATCGGAGAAGAGTATTTAAAAAATTGAATGAAACTACTGCGAGCCACGGGCATAGATAAGCGAGAAAAAAAATATACTGCAAAAAGGTTAGATACGAGGAGGCGTGGATTCGTTCGTAAAACACGAATATCTTGGCCATTAAAGGAATTAGTCACACACACACATACACACACACACACACAATGTTTATACGATGTGGCGAAATCAGGAATATACCGACAACGATTATTGCCAATGTGCTTGAGAATCGCATTCAGATATCGCGACGATTTCATGCAAAGGAATTAGCAGCGAGCAAAGAATTCTGAACAATTTCTCAGCTATTATATTGTACGGATATGTATATGATTCGAATGCGATGTTAATAATCATCGCTGAATGTGTATTTCGTCGAGAACTTTAATAGGGGGCGTTTGAACATTTTGGACTTTCTCTCTTAGCGAGGTATACCAAGAGAGGGAAAATAAAAATGATTTGTGAGAGTATTATAAATGAGTTGGGATAGATATTATTAATACACGGGTATATCTATATATAAGTTAATATTGTATGAAGAAAAAAAGCAGCAGTGGATCGTTCGTAAAGCTCGAATGTCTCCCATTAAGGAATTAGTAAGATGATAGACCCGTCAATGACGTCCGAGAAGGAGGAGACGAATAAGAAGACGAGGAAGAGCTTGGGGGGCCCTGTGAGCACAGCTTAGCTGTATACATATATATATATGTATATCTGCCTTCTCTGGGTCCAACTAAACCGGCCAAAGATAAAGATGAGAGACACGTTATTTGTGTATACAAGTGTGAGAGAGATCGAGATGTACACTACGAACAGAGTTGATTTCGTGTTGAAGAGAGAAAGAGAAAAAAGAAAATAGAGGGAGAGGGGAGAAAGATGAAAAAAAGACAAGCTGGGAGCCTGACCCATAAAAACGTCAAACTTCCCTTAACCTAGAGAAACGTCTTCATCACGATCCCACCCGAGCTCTCCTTCTTACTCTCTCTCTCTCTCTCTCTCTCTCTCCCTCTCTCTCACTCTTTCTTCCTGTTTTCTCTTTTTCTCTCTGTTTGTTCCTTATATTCTTCCTTCATCTCATCTTTTTTCTCCTTCTTTTCCTCTCGATCACTCATCTCTTCTCTCTCACTCTTTTTCTCCCATATCTCTCGGATGCTGCTGCTGCGGGCAAACTCTTCTTTCTATACACGCGTGTCTCATACATGCCTCAAAGTTCCTCGAACCGAAAGAACAGAATCATCAGCTACGAGCCAAAGCGAACTCTTTTTTTATTCAATCTTAACTTCCAAGTTCTTTTTCGGCCATGAAGAATACAATTTTTGAAAGTTACACGTAGTTTTGTATTGTACGAATGCTGTTTCCTGGTCAAATTCGATATTTGTAGATGCCCGATATCAATTTTGTATTCTAATTGAAAACCAATTTAATTTGAGTAATTCGAATCATCGTGATCGATTCATAATAATTTTTTTATTATTTTTTATTTTTTTTCATTCTATTTTTCTATATTTTTTTAGTTTCGTCTAATAACAATCGAGAACAGAAAAATAAAAACAAAATATAATCATTGTTCCAAAGTCAATATTTTTCTATAACTCGAGTCGTTTCGTCTTTGTTACGCGTTAATCTTTTATTCGAAGACAGGTTTAATTTGAAAGAACGTAACGAAATGTGTTTACACAGGCTTACAATCAATTATAATCATGACTAATTGTCTCAAGAATCGATTATCTCTATTAGAGCATAATTTCAAATTAAAATTAGTCGTCATTACGAAGCAATCATGTTTATCATCAGTGTCATCTAAATTTTGAGTTATTTTCCAGTATCCTGAATATGCCTGAACAATAAAAATCATCGTTAAACATTTGAATCCACACAGTTATTTCAATATATTTTTCAGCCATTTTCTATCAACAGAATTGCCCGAAAATGTCATCTAATTTGAAAGCACTTTTCAATAATAATTCATGACTAAAAAATAAAAATAAAAAATGAAAAGTAGTGTAACGAAACTGGCATTTCTCAATGGAAACATTGTAATCCCAATCTCTTATAAAACGAAACTCGATCTGGTACAATCATTCGTCTCTTTCTTATCGTATAATTAGACTGAACTAATGAGTGTGTGGAAAAAGTTAAAGATAAAGCTTGACCAGCGATGTCAAGTCGTAACAGAGTTGTAAACTGGACTTCCAAGTATACACACACACAAACGCACACGCACGCACACACACATACGGATTTCATTAATGTGTAAAAAAACGTGTATATAGAGTTCTTGTATGTACGTATACACCTGCATAAATACGAGAGTGCAACGTCTGCGATTACCACGAGGACGATGGAATATCCAGTCAGACTTGCACGCAGTTCTCCTACTCTTTTAGTGCTTAGTATCAATATATATATATATATATATATATATATGTTGCTGGATATCAGGGTATTGGTAGAGTGTGCGCACATACGAGTGTTTCTGCGTGTGTAACGTTCACGTTAATAAAGAAGTCAACGTTTTAATACCGCCGAGTCGACAGCAGGGCCAGAGCAACTCACACACGCATGCACACAATCACGAAAAAACACTCACACAAGTCGTTGTCTCTCTCCCGAGAGAGTCTCTCTTCTTTTCTCGATCTTGACTGTAGTACTGTTGAAGATGCTGGCTTTTCTCAGGCTATATTTCAGCCTCGAGAGTTTAAAAAGGCACGACTATCGGACAAAATCCCACTCCAAGGCTCGAATTCTTTTTTCGTTTTTTTGTTTCTTTTACTCTCTCACTCCAGTGCTTTGTGTAAATATTTCCGAAATTTGAGTTACTCCGACTGGGGAGTTTTTTTTTATTGGTGTCGGGCGCCGGGGGTCACTCGTCCGACCTTCAAAATTATTTCTGAATGTCACTGATTCTGCCCAGTTGGTTTATACATCTACGATCTCGAGGACACGGGAAAAGTTCAGGAAACTCGAGTGTCGAAGTGACGAAAATTCAAAGTCTCGAAGCCCGAGGATATCGTATTTTCATTTTTGTATTTCAATGCTCGAAATATGTCGAAGAACATGTGGCAGGAAAGTAGCACCGAATTCGCAACAATAATATTCATCCATAAATTCGGATTATCGTCATTATTTTTAATTTGACCATTTTTTTTTTTTTGGTGAATTCGAAAGCTCGTGCCTTTTCGGAGCGAAGGATAAACCGTGGATGAGAGCATACGAATCAGCACTAAAACGATGTGGGTGTGGATATTAAATGATCTATAAATATGTATGTCTGTGTGTTTGAACGATCTGAAAGAAAGAGAGATAGAAGCTTGTAATTAAATCGTGCAATCAACGGGCTAATTTGTCCTCAAGCGTATTAATATGAAAACCCGACCGTCCGGAGAGGAAGAGAAAGAGAAAGAAAAAGAAAAAACTCCCTTCTCTGTCGCTGTGAACCGTGCCTGTGGGTAACACACATACACAGGCACTGCTAGACTTGCGAGCGTAAACGTTTTGCTACTTATTATCGCTAATCGTTAATAATCCATTACGGATTCCCAGGAGGAAAAAAAATGCTATTAAAGTCCTCTAGAGCCTTATCGATGCGATTTATGTTTTCGATCATTTCCAACTTACATTATTTTTCTTTCTCTCTAATGTTTTCACGCACATAAATATCTGCACGAGCTTACGGGAGGGTTTAAAATGAGAACAAAAAAAAATCTATTTTTATCTACAAGGATCTCTGATTAGAGACTTCCGAATTTCTATCGACAATATTTCTATTTTATAAATAGAATTTTTTTTTTTTTAATATATATCAAAATAGATGAATTCTTCAACAAGATAAATTCCATCCGTATGACATGCCTGAAAATATTTGAATGGAATACATTTTTCATTCAACAAAAATAGAAATAATATTGTGATGGGAAATAAAACTTGTCAAAGTCGAATAAACTCTATTCGGCCCTGAGACTAAAACTTTTCTTTCTTTTTCCTTTTTTTTTTTTATTCAACTAGATTCTATAGTTGATTCTTTCTGGATGTATATCCCAACAAAATGACCTGGACGGGCGTACAACGCGTACGGAGGGAGTTACACACGCACACGCGTCAATCTGCGCTATCGTGCTCGGTCATATCGCCGTACTCGAGCTGATCGAGTGACCGGTTTCCCCGTCTTACTTCGTATCGACATATACATATATATACATACGACACGTATATTAAACTCTACTATTGGAGGAGCCGAAGATTCATGACCGCGACTCGTAATTCGTGGATGTATTTGCTTTATGTACAGGTTCGAGGGTGAGGCAATGAGAATCAATTAGTGTTTTAAAACAATCTTAATCGGTTGATATTATTGTGAGACTAGAGTGAAGAATTAAAAAAAAAAAAAAAAACGTTTTGATCGATTTGTGATTAACGATTTTCTTGAAATCATCGAAAATTCAAAGGAACTTTTATCGCAAAAAGGGTTGGGACTCGTGGGTTCAACAAAAATTTTCGCGATAATTTTCGTTAATTGAAGTGTTCATTTTATTAAACGAGAATGAGAAATACTCGTGATTGTGATAAAAACGTTTAAAAAAGTAAATTAATAAAAACGTTAGACATTTAAATTAATAAAAACGTAATTTCATATTTACCGAAGAAAAGTGCGACGTTTGTGCTTATGGGCTTGACGAGAAAAAGTTATATTCATCGCAAAGTTTCGTCTCTTCAACGCCGAGTGACGTAAACGATGCGATACGAGCACATGGGAAACAAATAGCTAACGTAATGATGAAACTTCCCATGCCAAATCGTGTCAGTCTCGAGAAAAAAAAAAAAAAAAAATCCATAAAATTTCTTCAACACCAAAAACCCAAGCTAAATCAGAGAATTGATTGTCTCATAAATGAAAAATGATGAATGTGTACGAAAGGAGCTTTGATCGTTGACTCTCGTTCTCGCTCGACTTCTAAATATTTGTTCGAGTTTATGGAATGACAAATAATTCTGAAAAATGAAATCGAAAAAATGTTCGAACTCACATATTATCGGGGAAAAAAAAACGCTGCAGTTTTTAGCGTCATTTATTCATACCCAACGTGAACGTTCTCGAAAGAGGTGAAGAGTGTCACGTGCGAATTGGCGCAGTTTTACCAGCATAAATAAATATACATGTATATATATATATATAGTAAATGAGAGCAGCAGAAGCATATCGTAGCAACGGGTGTAAATTCGAGTATGTGTTAGTGAGTGTAAATATATATGTATGAATATACATGTATATTAAAAGCGAAGAGAAGCATAGGGGAGTGCCTGATGGCGAGAGGAGGACGCGGACCACCCACACCGCGCCGCGGACCACCGTGCTAGCCCACTGGCATACATTAGGCGCTTCGTGGCTCCCCGAAAACCATACTCCTTTCTCTCTCTCTCTCTCTCTCTCTCTTTTTCTCACTCACCATCGCAATCTTCCTCTTTCTTTCCCACTCGCTATACACTCTTCGAGTTCTCTTGGCTCATTCACTATCGCACCCTTCCCTTCTCTCATTCTCCTCTTTATCGCTCCTCGTCTTTCCTCTCTTTGCAATTCTGTGTACCATATGCTTTTCTCCTTCACTTTCTCTCTCTCTCTCTCTCTCTCTCTCTTTCTCTTTCTTCCTCTCCTTCTTCGTCTTGTTCCTTCCCTCTGTTCATATTCTTATGAATCTTCTCTTAATCGCCACTCTGTTTTTTTCCGCTCCTTTTCTCAGCTCTCACGCTCTTCCACCCCCGCTATCAGTCACACATACATTTTTGCATCTACACGCGCACAAATGCGCGTGTGCATATAAACTGTACGCCAAAAAATCCCCCGGCAGCCGTTAGGTATTTTGATACAATCGACACCCGTTTAATTAGCATTCGATACGCCTCAGTGCGATACTGCAACGCCGCCACCGACCTCGCGATATCCGCTCAAGAAAAAAACGAGACGAAACAACGAATCGGTTATGTCGTCGTCGTCGTATCCGTCCGTCTTTCATGCAAATAAATCGAGCTGATATTTTGGAGATGTTAATTAAATGCATCCTTCGTACGAGTGCAACTTCGTGTTCGAATGGATACGAAAAAAATAAAATAAAATAAAGTAAAACACTATTTGAATAAAAGTTTTTTTTTTTTTTACATTCTTAAGAGGTTTTGGTTTTAACGAATTTTGCAATTCAAACTATTTGTGTTTTATTTCCGTGAGCGAATATGTATTTCAGGAATCAAAATCGTTTTTTCATATGCTCTTTCGTATAACGCCCTTCTTTCAGAATTTTCTTCTGGTAGTGACAGTTGATCGGTCAATTAATTGATCAATCAAAATTCATTGCTGGAGAACGCGCGCGTCGAGAAAATAAAATAGTCACTTACAATGAATCATTCGCGGTATTTATTTTAATGACAGAAAACTATAATCTCATTAAAAATCACAAGAGATATTGCTATGCCAGAATTATTTTGTCATTTTTTAAAGATTGAGTGTAAAAATTAATTGTAACGTAAAGTATCGACCTCGAGATTATTTCATTTTCGAAATCATAAGTGATCAGATTATTGAAACGAATATAGTTCATCGATGCATGAGAAAAAATTGATTGAACTCGGTCGTATTACGATTCCATCACTAAATACCATCACAAAATCTCCCGAATGATAATGACGAAAAACAAAAAACAAAAAAAAAAACGATAGTTGACAGATGAGTTTATCAAACAATTGTCCAAAGTTAAAACTGCTATATTGAAAAAAATTAAATTAATTTTCAATGTACCAGGATAAAAGTTTGTGAAAAAAAGAAAAGAAAAAAACTGATTTTAGTCGCGATCGCTGTCAATATTCAATGGGCAGCATTAATATATATACAACTGCGCTTGGTGTTTTATTGTTCGTGGCCGATCGGGGTCAATATTAATCGTGAAGTCACATCACGTACGATCAATCTTGCAATTTCATACATTTTTCATAAATTCCACGACGACCATTACGCGTATAAGCCATTTCCTTGGTTATACAAACGTTATTATATATATCCTCGCGACACTATTATCTCCGTTCCGAGACGTTTTTTTTTTTTTTTTTCTCCATACGTTCTGTCTTGTTCTGCACTCAATTCTCGGATCAATTCCATAAGTACGCCTTCGTGAATACACTGAATTTGAAAAAAAATTGCAAAACTCTTGTATTAAATAAACATTAAATTTTACGATCTTCACGTACTTGATATTCCACGCGGTTCTACCCATTTTTTTTTTTTTTTTCATTCGTTTCACTTGCGTTTTCAAGACTCACTTTTTTACTACTGCCTGAGAATTATTTTAAATGAACCTCCGCCGGCTTGTCGATTAATAACGATCGATCAAATCGAATGAAAAATAAATAGTGAGCGTTTTATCGTCAGAACTTTCAACTCCAAAATTTGTACTCATCACAGATTGAACGTGACGAAAAATCATTTTTCGAAAAGTATTATAAAAAGAATTTCCCCTGTTAATTCCTGACATGATTATTCGTTCAATTCTTGGTTTTTAATAATTAATTTCATGCGGTGATGCTCTCGAAAGCTCGTCAAGTAGGTTGTGACGCTTAGTACATAAAAAAAAAAAATGTCTCAATGCGAAATCAACATTATCAAAGTTTTATGGAGCTTCGTAAAGTCGAATAACTTCATCCCCTTCGACAGAATAATCCGCAAAGATCTCAATAATTCATCGAATCAAAAGATCGACTCTTAAAAAATCGTTAAAAAACAAAAGTCTTGACCTCGCGCGTTTTTCGTTTGCCATGAATTCGGAGCATAAATATTAGCCGTAATACGAGAAAAAATATCGTGGAATGTAGATAGTAACATAAAGTGGAAGTAAAAGCTTGGGATCGCGTGTTCCAGCGTTTAATTCTTGATATCGCTCAACGGGGTAGCAGGCGCGTTGAACCCCGAGACCCCGTAGTACACAGGATACATAACACACACTCATACCACTTGTTTTCGTCGCACCCTACCGGAAGTCTACGCAATTTCGGGGTAATTTATCCACGCGGGCGTATAAAGACCTCAGTGACATTTAACTGACTCAACATATACGTATACAACGAATAAATATAGATATAAAACGATCATTGATTGCCTGTCGTTGATATTCATATCATTCACGAGCCAAGAGTAATTTTTTTTTTGTTTTTTTTTGTTTATAATTTATTGAAGAATGTCAAAACCTAATGCACTTTTTTCGCATCAAAACTTCTCTAATATTCCATTAATTATTTTGCATGTTAACCGAATCCATTATTTATATCGGAATCGCGAAAATCGTTTGCGATTGACATTGAATACATAAAAAATTGTCAAAAAGTTAAGAATTTTATAAAATTTGGTGAACATATTCTTTAGTGTCAAATTTGACAATACAATTTTTTTCAGATTTTTCTTCTACACAGTTATCGAGTAATTGAAGACTAAAGTTCACGTGTATAAGCACAGCGTTTCCATATATATAGGTATACATTCCGGACATAAGAAATCTGCTTTAATGCGTAATTACTCGATAACTAAGTAGAAGAAAATTTTGAAAAAAATGTGTGTTTTCGTACTCGATGTTGAAGAACATTATATCACCAAATTTGATAAATTTCTTAACATCATGCCTTTTGTATACCGAAATTTGTGGACCAAAATACTTCGATGAACGCGATCGAAAATGAGTCTCGTTTGATTCAACCCAAAAGTTGTTATCGATAAACAGTTTCGGCGTTAAATATATCCATCGAATTAATAAAAAAATGTCATGATTTTTCATTACGAAGAATTAGCCATGAACCCCATGAACGCGAGTTCAGTTTTCCGTTTTAAATAACAAACAGCACTTTTTATGATGAGAGTTAGAAAAACATGAAGGGAAATGAAAGATAATAATTTCATTGAATAATTAGATCGAAATATATATGTGATATATCGTAATAAGTATTGAAAAGCATGGGTAAATGGGAACTCGGGAACTTAACATTGCGACTATAGGCTGAACGTTGTCTACCGTAAATCGCGATAAACGACTTCTCCAAGTTATACGCGGATAGTCTTCGTATACAGTTTCTGCAGTTGGCGAAGCTATGTCGTGCCATAAACGCGAGGTGGTCAGTTGCCTTTTACACATCCTCGCTCTCATTTCATCGACTCAGGTATAGACGCTATTACGCTTCGAGACTCTCAGGAATCACGACGTTATATGCATTTATATTCGAATATATATATATATATATATATATATATATATATATATATCACTAGCGTAGAGTCGTAAGAAAAATGACTTTTGCTAAGAAGTTTGTGAGAGTTCGGCCGTTTCGTTTGTCAGTCATCGTTCGCTATGTGTGTTAAGTGCCGTAAGAGTGCTAGTTTTGTGTTCTCAATGCTCCAGCTAAATTGTTTTACATTTTATTGGGCTGTAGAGAGAGAGAGAGAGAAAATAAAGAATGAGTGAGAAGCAGAGAAATGGAAATATTGAGAAACACTATTTAGTATGCACGAACGCACGAAAGAAAAATATGAAAAAAAAACTGCATCAATTACGCTGCTCATAAGTATAGCAAAAACGTTTGAAGAAACTGAATGATCGAGGGAGATAATTAATTTTTAATTCACTAAACGTATGACATCAGTGTACCTGTCAAAATGGCCTCTTGCGAACAAGAAGTTATGAAATTAGGAGAGTTATTAAAATCAAACTATATAATTATACGAAGTAGTTGTAAACGAAAACTACAATTGTGCAACTATTGAGAGGATTCTGTGAGAATAAAACTAAAAGTTTATTCGCAAGTTATCGATTATTTAACCGGAAATACATCAAACACACAAAAGATGTAAAAATACAGGAAAATTAGCGAGAGATTGAGGCTCTCTTTTGGAGTTAAACTATGGCGAGCAGTAGGCGAATGCGATCGTTACGATGTAGCCTCGGGCTCGTTCCACAGGCCACAGATACACGAGGGTTGTACATCGATCGCGAACACACGAAGCTCCGGCAGCTCTCGTGTAAAAGTGTAATACGGGACCGTATACGTTCTCCGGGACGCCCCAGAACTCGATTGCCAACCAACTAACCTCTGTTTCAAATGATTCCAAATGATTCTCCGGTTACAAGCTACATTGGTGTGCAACGCATAATGCCCTCGAGTTTCCTTCATTCTAGATTACTTTTCAATCACTTTTCTCGATCATCTGGTCGAAAAAATGTGAAGAATTTGTCGTCTGTTTCGTATACGATTGGAACAGATGTGATTGAAATGAATACAATTTTCTCGTCATGTAATTATTTCACTGTTCAATCAATTGGATAATCTAAAAGAGATATTCGATAGAAAAGTATTTTTATAGTGCTGCTAACTGGTTCCATGAATGGAAGCATTTTTCTTCCATTCAGAAAACAAAAAATGTTTTCACAATCAAACTCTGTTGCTGGTTTTTTTTTTTAATCAATGTTTTTCAATCCAGGCATAAAGAATTCTCACTTTTGTTAACGTAATTCCAAAATTTCCACTGTTTAATATTCGTTTGACTGAATTAGAAAAAATATGAATAAATTTTTGAAAAAGATAGCGGTGACGAAATGATGAGAAACATTTTCGGTCGCGCTTCCACCGTTTCCTGCATACACCTGAAGCTGTTATACCGTTTTGAGGCTGATATTACTTTTATAAAAATTGAAATTCACGTTGACATTTGGGTAGTGTTACAAGCATGTCATGGTAAGTGCAACTAGGCAGATGAGAAGGAAGGAGAATTTGAGGAAGTAGATGAGGAGGACGAAGTAGAGAAAGGAGAGACCGAAGCAGACGCAGACGATTGCGGTGCGGTTGAGAAAGAGAACGAGACGGAGGAGATGAAGGAATAACTTGGAGAGAGAAAGAGCGAGAAAAGGATAGTCAGAGGGAGGAAGACAGGCACAGATATGGCATACATATATATATATATATACAAGGAGGACGGGTCGCGCCGCGCGCTGCCTCGTCGTAACTCAAGTCTAGTTAAGGGAGCCATAATTCAGGGGATAGCACCAGGTCGTCGTTTACTTCAAACGGCCCATAAATTATGGGGTTTTAATTTCGCGATATTAACGGAACGATCGGACGAATGGCATAAAAGGGCGAACGAACTAAGAAAGGAAGAGAGAGGGAGAGAGAGAGAGAGAGAGAAAAGTGAACGCGAAAAGTGTGCAAAGAGCACTGTCTCTTTGATTTTATTTTTATTTTCATGTTTCTTCGACACACGTGTGCTAGCAACCATAAGGTTCGAGCTTTCCCGCATTGAACCTTCTCGTACACGAGATGGGACTAAGAAAAAGCGTGTATATTTTTTGCTGTCAGTCGGCTCTAAAACACTCTCGGGTCATACGACTCTCTGTGTTAACGCAAAATTCTTTATTGTAAATTATCTCGATGTTGACTGGTTATGAGGTATGCACATCGACGTTTTTCCCCATTTGACACTTTTACAGGTTTGTTTTCGTTGACCCTTTGTGTAAAGACATCCGTGCTTGAAGCGGAAGCTATACACAGATAATTGGAGACCCGAAGACAGCATTGTAGAACACACTTCGAAGCCTCTGCCTGCTCCTTCGAAGCCTCCTTTCAAAAACCATATTTTCTCAATAATCAATTTTTTTAATAATGAAAAATCACTTAAACTCAATCTTCTAATGTTTGATCTTCATTTAAAGAATCTATTCATTCGCACCATCGAATCTATACTCGATTAAGTTGAGAGTCGAACAAACTCGATCAAGTTGAGTAACGATCGATCAGTTTCACTGCAACTAACAGCAAAATTCAATAAAATCGTTTCAAAATTCATCAAATTGACCGTAATTCTGATATTAAATCACGCAAAGGTTAGAATAACAATAAAATCACTTTTCGTTATGCATTCGATCGATGGTTTTTGTCGGTATTTATACCGCGCGCGAGCGCTAATCGTCCTCTCATTCTTCGTAATCTGCACAGATTAGTATATACAAAGATATACTTTTTACGATTTAATTTCAAAATAAGGAATCGTCTTAGCGCGGTTCGTTGCACCGACCGGATGAACAGAAAGATCGTCGATCGGGAAAGGGGGCAAGGGGAGTTACTACCGCAGAAATCGACTCTCGATGAAGTCATAATGTGCTCTCTCGGAGAGTGCGAAACTGCCTGCGGGCGAGCCTACGCTCTCGCTCACGCACACTCATAATATAATATCTATATGTATATTTAAAGATATTGGGATCCTGGCACTTTAGATCTCCGATCTCACGCCTTTTTGCGGCTCGCGCGAGCGTGATATCATACGAAAGATAATCACCATTATCTCTTGTTCGTGTATATACATATACGTGGATATATAGCGAGCTTCAAAGATTGATCGACGGCCTACAGATCTGCACAGTCGGTAATTTTTTTTTCCCCTTCGCAATACAAGATACAATATGCGATATTAATAATTTACTGGATTCGGAGTAAAAGAGGAAATATAGTAATCGTATGTTAATCCTGTCAGTTATATGAATGAAATTTATTGAATGTCATACTGTGTCAAACGACCCGGAATAGATCCAAAAATAAGCATAAAAATTGTGTAAATTCTTAATTTTTTAATGTCAATCGCGACGTAAAATATGAATTATTCAAATTTATGTTGAATTTCGTTGTTTTTTTTTTTTTTCAAATAAATTCTTTGAGGATTGACATAATTCAAATAATTTGCTTAAACAGTTGAATGATTCGCTGTCATTATTTTTTCTGTCTATGAAATAGTATTACCATATTTCTTTTTATTTTAATTCGTAGTATGCGCGTATTGAAGTATATCCGTATAATATTTGTTGCGATAACGAGCGATAGAGCGAGCATAATGGCAGTTCGATACGTCGATCGAAACGGGCTTTATAGATGAGAGATTATAACAGGTGTTCCTCGACTTTATAACGCGCGTGGTCTGCTTCCATCCCGCGCACGTTTTTCGACGGTAGTATAACGCGCCAAGTTTACACCCTCGACCCTTAACCTTATCTTTTCTATATCTCTCGCATTATTCACGAGTCGCGTTTTTCTTTTCGGCGTGCGCCGCACAACTCCGGAGCTCAAGCCTCCTTTGAATCTCCAAATTTCGATGATAATCGAGGCAGCAACGAGGGAACTAACGAGTTTTCAATTTTTTGTTAATCACCAAGTCCGCGGTGATCCTTTCTCGACGATTTAAACTTAAAACGTCACTGTTCGTAAGGTGTTGATTCCAGAGTCATTAATAAACCGAGAGCTGTCGATATCAAAGCGTCAATTTTTTTTTCTTCCCATTCAATTACCTCCGATAACAGAGGGAAGCTCTCGCGATTGATACGAATTGATAAGCGACCAAAAAACTGCTGTTTTCGTTATGATACGTTCGAAATGAAATTATCTCGAAAATTGTGAACGTTTAACGACTAACAGGTGCGTAGGTGTGGCCGGATGATCGGTGCAGTTTGATCGAAACTTAGCACACAGTAGTAAGACTGCCAGCGCACTTATATGTCGATACGAGATACACGAGTATTGGTACACTTAATATCCTTGTATATGTACAGACACACGAGTATATCGATGTATATATATGTGTGTGTGTGTATAGAGGAGAGGAGAGTAGCATAAGCCGGCTACTTGGGTGGTCCCTCGAAGAAGGGACCGCACGCAGAGCTCTGGCTGCCTCCCTCCACCAGAAAAACTTTACCCAGCAGTCAGAGTCATCCCCTCTTCTTGTCGACGATACTGCACACACGCAGGATCATGAGACTACGACAAGACACACACTCGCTCGAGCCCGATATACGAACAAATACAAAGACATTATATGGTCAAACGCGATACACGTATATACATAACTCTTTGACTGAGCACGAGAGTGTGAGCGCATATACAGAGAAACACACGATAATACGTATACACTTTTACATTTACATAGACTCTGACACGAGAACGAAAAGACTCTCTCACTAACACGCTTCTCACGAGGAGATCTCCGGAATATCTCTCAATCTAGCCGAGCGAATTCCCGTCCGGTGCTTAGCTGGACCGAGAGAGATAAAGTGAGAGAGAGAGAGAGGGAGAGAACGAGCTAAGAGAAGGAGGGAGAAAGATGAGAGACTGTGACAAGAGTGACAGGATAGAAAAGGAAGGAGGCAGACACGATGAGAAATCGAGAGGGGGACAAAAAAGAGTAGGAAGCAAATAAATAATAAAATAAATAAAAAAAGAAGAACAAAAAAAAACCAAAGAAATTTCTGAGTTTCGGAGAGTTGATAATGCGTTTTCATGCCGCTTGATACCAGCCTCGGACTTGTCCCAGAGACTATTCGAAAACAAAAAAGGTTAAAAAGGGAGGGAATCCAATAAAAGGAGTATTCTCCAGCTTGTACAAAAGCCTCGCTGTCGTGTCACTTAATCTTTTTGTACGATATGGTGATAAAATTGATAAGGACTTGGAGAAACTGTTTAGGAAATACTCCCCTCCTCCTCCTCCTCCTCCCTACACCCCCTCAACTCTCTCTCTCTCTCTCTCTTTCAGATTCTCCTCTCGCATTTCCACACTCGTTGGCATTCCGACACGAATAAACCTGACAATATAAATGACGACAAATCATATATATTCACGGACTTGAAAATAGTGAATCGAAAAAGGAAAAAAAAAAAAAAAAATTGTGAATGGTTTCTGATACCCGCGATGAGCAAGCTCCGATAATTTAACGGCATTCTTCACTAATCGCTTACGCGATATGGGTTTCATAATTTCACCTCTGCTGTCGGATTTTACAATTCCAGTGTGCTGCTTCACGTTCGTACAGTGACAAATATAAATTCAACTCTCATTCACGCGAAAGGCTTTTTCGTATAAATTATCAATGATGAAATTCTAAACGTGAAAAACAGTTTCTTTTTAATATTATATCTGGCCAAATTCGACTATAAGCTTCAACGAAAAATTGGACTGTCGATTTATTTCACGTTACAATTTACCTACTCATAATACGAATAATAGAGACGCATAAATTATCGTTGAAAGTGACGTTCGAATGGAGTTTCGCCCAAGACATAAATTTGGTCAAAGGCGATCGTCGTAATTGCCACGTGTCCAGTGTCATACTTCGGAAATATATATCGTCATCTTCACAAATTCACAAAATTCGTGAAATACAGTACTTCGAAAGAAAAAAAAAAAAATCATGTGCACCATCGCGATCGTGAAAAAAGAAATTCTCTCGTCAAATCGTTTTCTCCTCAATATATTTAGCTGATATCTGTGAATTTAAATTCTCACGATAATCAAGTAAACTCAACGATGAAATAAACTTCACGGGACACTTAAGTTCGTGACCACTGACATTTAGGTGATAAAATACATGCGGAGAATGCGAGAAAAGCCGAAGAGTATCTGGATTTAAAACGTTTTAACTCACTCGACAGCAATAAAGCGAGATCGGTGTGTGATTGCTTTGCACTTTTAAAATTGTTCGAGTACGCGACTATATAATAGCGAATCTGAATATGTATGCTATATATGCATATAACTGTTTGTATGTAGTAATTTGATCGAAATACGATATTTCACGCACAGAGTATCGAGTCTCTCACGTCCACCCTCTTTTAAAGGCGCTCAATCTTTCCTTGTACGTATTATTTTTGTTTTGTCTTGTTTTTTTTTTTTTTTTCGATCAAGGGATCGCTCGCGTATCGAACAGCCGTAACAATTCTGCGTTTCTTCGTTCTCGTGTACGTTGAAGAAGAAGACAGAGAATGGGAAGAAAATAAAAGGAGCAGAAAGCTTCGAGATAGCACGATTCGCGTCGGCGAGCAATGTACTTATACATATCAAAGATGAACCACGGTGAATAAGGGAAGAGAGAGAGAAAAGAACGGAAGCGAGGATCGAAAACCAAGAGCGCGATGAATGGCAGACAATTGCGCTGGGTGATACCTGCGAAGAATTTATCGGAGCCTCCGAGACTTCGAGCCTCTCCGGCTCGCTCCATTCCTCTCGACTCTCTCTCTGCCTCTTTCATTCTTCCTGAATCTCTCTCGCACTTTCGTCGATTGCGATTGTTCGAAGATTCGACCGACAATTGCGTTGACCAAAAAAACGTTTCGAAAGAGTAATTACGACGCCGCCATACGCGAGAACACCTCAATCGAACGAAATGAAAAATAACGGCCCGCGAAGAGCTCCTGCAAAGCTTTTGCGATGTATATACAGATCGAGGCCGCGATTGAGTAGAAAAATAAAAAAAAAATTATAAAAAAAAAAAAAAAACATCTCAACCGCCCAATGAATCGACAAGATTTACAGAATCATCTCGAGAAATTTGCCCTTCACAAATGTTCCGGAAGTTCAGGATTTCGAGACTCGCGGTAGTCCTGAATCAATTACAAAATCATCGTTCTCTCTCTCTCTCTCTCTCATGAATCGAAATCCAATTTACCAAGAAGATTAAACTTATTTAATTCGATGAATTTATTTTCAATACGCCTCGCGACTTTATGTTTGAAAAAATCAACAGAAACAGGAATTAGTTACGCTGCGATGCAAAACGCATAATGTCGAATTTTTTTTTCTTCCCAATTCCGATGAAACTCATTTCAGACGTTCTAAGATCGAAAAAAAAAAGAAAACATTTTAAATTGCTAAAATTTATCGTATTTCATTCTTTTTTTTTTCTGCAAAACGCAAATTTCGTTAGATACCAAAAAAGTGTTGGTCGAATCGAATTTATTTCAGCCGCATTTGGCATTAGTTTCGAAATTGAGATGCTGGTTGAATGAAGATTGAAAATTTCGATAAAACTAAACAACAGATACGAAAATTATTGATTAACGCGATAACAGATGTTCGCGGTTCGAGCTCTAATTTTGTAAAAAATGAATAAAATCAATTCAGGTGCAGCCTTCAATTGCTGACCGTTTGTGCGAATGTATAAGGGGTAAATGGCCGGTTCGAAGGTTTGCGCTTACTTAAACTGTGTGCCAGAGAGAACTGACCACACGAGTAAGCAGGGCTCATTGAGAAAATTGTGGGTCTGTTTGCACTGTCAGATCCGTGCGTTCACGACTGCTTTCATTCGGTTGAATCCCGAAGACCGACAGCCTATACTTGAAGAGCCTCTGTACCGAAGTATATCTATAAGACATACACAGAGTTTGTTGCTCGCGGGACGCGAAATCGCTCTATCAGGAGATGCGGATGCTGGGAGGGGCACCGAACGCAAGAGTTTCAGGGGAAAGAAAAAAAAACGAGCTTCGCGCTCGAAGATCCTTTGCGAGTTGCTCGTAGATAGTTTTCATGACGAAGTATCGAGAAGTTTACGTTCGAAAAAAAGGAGAGAGAAAAAAGAAATCGTAAAGATTATCTACAATTTTCTTCCAATTTGTACATAATTAATTTCGAGAATCCAGTTAAACATTTCAATGAAAAATGCTCAACTTTGTATTCAAACACAACTCAATTTACAGGCGATCATCGTCAGTTTACGGAAGTAAATGAGGGTCGAAGGAGTACCTTAGAAAAATACTTCGTAAAATGAGTATTCTTCGAGGGACTATTAACGCAGGAAGCTGCACGCCGAGATTTTTTTTTTTTTTTCCAGCAAAAGCAGAGATTACGGTGATCAGGATGTCGACGAACGAGGAATTTGCTTCAAGAAATAAAAACAAATGTAGCAAAAAAACGAAATCATTGAAGGAGATAAAATGACATTCGAATTTTTAGAATATGCCCCCGACAAATTTTGGGACTCGATAATTTTCATTCATCTCGCAGGCCTTTAGATCGAATGACATCCGAGCTACATATATTTCTCATATGCTTTTGCAAACCGAAAAGAGGATTGATGAGCGGAGTCTCGAGCAAAACAATCGATTAATTCTGCCTACGGATCTTGGCTGAAAAATCGCCGAAGTCAATGAAACACAATGATGCATAAATGATGAACAAAAAAAAAAAAAAAAAAAAAAACAAGATGAATCTCACGCGATTGATAATATTCCATAAATGCAAGACTGGCCATGGTAAAGAGAAACGCGTCGATAAATCCTCGCCAAAATCTTGATCAAATTCATTTTTCACGAATAAAATTCTTCTCGCAGAGAAAGAGAGAGTGAGAGAGAGAGAGAGAAAGAGAAAGAACACGAAAAAATATGGAAAAAAGACAATGACAATGACGCGAGTGTCATTTTGCAAATGTGTTGAGCATATATAGACTGGATGTAATGTGTTCCATGTGGAATTTCATGTGTGGGCATTCGTTCCAAGAAACTTGACTCCACGTTCACGATCTAATCCCTCTCGACTTTATATATACAACTAACTGCGAATAATCTCTCGCGCGTATTATATCCTGGTGAGCGCATATCCCCATATCTTTCTCTCTCCCTCTTTTCATATATATATATATATATATATATATAAATATATATATAAATAATAACATATACATTTGTGTACATATATGTACTGGATTTTCTGTGCGGAGAGTCTTCTTTCGATCGTTCCGCGGTGAGGGACCGTCTCTCTCGTTCTCCGAGACTCCTGAGTGATTAATTAAGGAATAATGATAATAAATTCGTGTGCCACAGCGACCAGCAAAAGCGAGAGATATGAGAAAAAGATCGGGGTGGAAAGAGCGCGAGGAATGAGACGGAAATCTCGCGGGAATCGCGCGCGCTCTTGAGATCGCGAGAGAATCTCATCTCTCTTTCTATCTTCCTCTCTTTTTTTTAAATATCTCTCTCTCTCTCTCTCTCTCTCTCCCATTCTCTTTCTCTGTCCCTCGCGATGAGCTTGACCGAAGCGTATTTTACACGTCAGTTATTTATCACCGCCGAATATAACGGCAGTGCGAGAAAGAGCGAGACGGAGAGAGATTAATAGAGGAATGTTGTACGACGCGTCCACCGAAGTGAATCAATCTCTCGCCATTTTCTCTCCTCCCACTCATGATTTCATATTTATATATTCATATTTTAACTCGTGATTGAACATAGGTCCGACGTTCGAATTACATAAAAATTAAGTCTTTTGGCTAAACTTATATAATTCTGTTTGTTTTTTTTTGGTCTTTTTATACGAACGACCTGCGGCTTTTTCTATTTGATTTCAGCTGTGAAATGAAGATCTCCAGTTTTATGACGGATTTGTTACATTTGTCGATCTTTTACGTTTGAACTGTTTTCAAAATAACTATTCGTCATTTTTTCTAAACATCTGCTTCTCGATCTTTTTGTTTGTTTTTTTTTTTCTTTCCATTTTAATTCATGTAATTATAATTTGTAAGTGTAATAATGTTAATTTACGCTCGTAACAATTAATCATTCCAGTCTACAGTGTGGTCTGGACCATATTTGTCATCTTAGCGTAATTGTTTTCTCTCTTTTGCTCTCTTTGTTGCCCTTTCCTATTGAGAAGATTCTCCGTCGCGCGCGGGCTATTTATAGACGCTTATTACTTTATTGCACTCGTCGAGAGGATCTCTCTTCCTCTTCTCATTTGCTGCTTTCCTTCCTTCTCTCTCTCTCTCTCTCTCTCTCTTACTCTTTCGTTTCTTGCTCTTATGCGTTCTTACTCACGCCCACATATTCACCGAGTAAAACTGATGCGCGCCAGAGCTTCTTTTCCAACTGTTTCGCGGATGCAGATGTTTCTGGTTCGTTTTAACGTAACTTTTATTCACGCATGTATATACGATCATATGTAATAATCTGCACGTGTGTGCGAATTCGTATGCCTAAGACTCGTTTTTATTTCTCTCATTTTTTTGCCTTCGACTCGAGTATGTCCGGACCGATAATCAATTTACATCGACCATGAGGACAATTTCTCCACGAATACAAAGCTGCATCAGCGAGCGATCAATGATTTGATTCTATTTCATCATATTTCTCGCGAATCTTCGCATCATGGAATAAGCTCTGACGTCATTGTAAATCAAACATTTTTTTTTTTCATTCCAATTAGTTCGTCCGGTATATTTTTATTTTCATTGATCACCAAAGAAAAAACTCTTCACATTTTACCACATTTTTCTACAAAAATGTCAGTGCGGTTAACGAACGATTTTACCACGTTCAAGAACAGTGCAAACTTCATGGTAGTTTCAACGGTACATAAACCATTAAACACACTCGCTTAATACGATTTTAGATAACGTGTTACAAAGTAATTAATTCGTATTTTTTTATTTTTATTATTTGTTATTATACTTGTTTTTATTCCATAATGAATGTTAATTGCGCTCTCTTTATTCGAAATAAATGAAATCCTTATTCTTGATGCATGAAAATTTGATATCGCGCGTTAGTTTTGAGAAAGTTCATGGAGCTATAACGCTCAAACGAGGAAACGTTGCTGTAGGTGCTTCCAGATACACTCGTATTTTATATTCATGTATTATATAAAATGTATATGATGGGTGCATTCTTGTGCTCTGTAAAAGCATGAAATAAAGATGGCGAGTTTGTGTGAAAGAAGAACAGCCAGACAGGCAGTCGCGTCGGAGCAGGTGTTATGCGCAATATCCCTCGTCACCATCACCGTCTAATTAATTCATTACGAGCAGGCCCCTATGAATAAACTTTACTAATATTATGTGTGCTATACAAGGCGAGCGTAAAAGTGTTTCTTTCTCGAGGTATCAGCACAAACTTCAACCCTCTTAATTGATTCGTCAAATGTTTTTAAATGATCATTCACGTGTTTAGTGTATTTGAAAATACATTTATCCAAGTGTTCATCGTACGTTTTTATCGATCGAAATTAGTACCTGGTTGTCATGTATCGCGTTTTGAAATTCAATTCAAACGGATCGGAGAAACTTCATTTTTTTGTTTTTTTTTTTCGCACTGCTGAACGAGATAGTAGTTGACGAAATATGGCGATGCATTAAAATTCGATTCACATACGTGCGCTGCATCATATTTTGTCCGAATATCGCGGGCGTCTCTTGAGCTTATAACGTTCGACAATAATTAGCGTCGCGTACGACCCGAAGGACAGGTGAAGAATGGGCGTCACGCCTACCTCGCCGTAGGTTGCACGCGAACCTCGCATCGTGTGTGTACCCTTATTCTCATTCCCTGTTTTTTTTTTTATTTTTAAAAAAATTTTTTTTTATTCATCAACTTCTTTCCTTATTCTCTAAATGTTTATCTCGCTCTTTCTCTCCCGTTTTTTTTTTCTTTTCGTTCATACTCGTATTTTGTTCGTAATCGCCGAGCGAGCACCGGTTCTCTCTCGAAGATTCCTGTACTCTCGCGTTTTTATTTTTCTGCTCGCTTATTTCAGACCGTTCGCGAACTTTGTCTCTTGACTCCATGAAAACGAGAGATCCGTTTGTATATGCCTGTATGAATTTATATAAATGGACAAGTTTTATTTTTGTATGTAACGTTCGCTAAGTGAAGAATGAGAAAGTTCAAGATAAATTAGCGAATAAGCACCTGTCCATACAAACGCGATAAACGTAGCACTGCCATTCCCGTAATTCGCTCTCAAATGCGTATGAAAGACGCAATATGAATTCGAATAGTCATTCAACTCGAGCTTCGCATTCGAACCGCCAATTTTCGATTCGTAATTAAAACCTTTTCGAGCATGAGACTTATATCGCTGCACGAAAAACAAAGACGACTGTGCTTCCTACAGGTCTTTTAATTAGGCTGGAAAAGTTTCATTTATGTACGAAATGTCGATCAAGGTCGAGGGAATTGAAATACAGATTCGTCAAAATGAAATTCTGGTTCAATTCCGACGTTTTATTTTGTTTAACGTTTTTCGAAAAAAACCTGAAACATCCATTTTTGTTCGTTTGGAATCATAACCGTCAAACTTAAGACTAGAATTTCGGTTATTCGTTAATTTACATAAATTAGGACGCATTTTTGCTCACATCGATTGAGAAAATTTCGTAATCCACGTACCTACATTAATCTCTCGTTTTAAAAGTGAATGAATTTATGAATACAAATGTATTCGAGTGCCATTAAAATTGATCGAAGCTTCGAGTGAGTCTGGGAGAAAAATCTTTTATGAAAGATATAAAATAAAATCACTCGACGGGTCAAAATCAGAACTTTGAATTATAAATAAAGGTGCATATCAAAAGGAAATGTAAAGATAATGAAGCTGGCAATGCTTCATATTCGCATTTCACGGCGATCTTGTGAGATTTACTGGCCATAAAAACTTTAATCATGTCGTAAAAATAATCTTGCGCCGCGCTAAAAAATCTTTTGGTCAATTCGATGTACTCGTTGCTTGTTAACGTTTTATCGAATGGTTTAATGGAATTTATATCGCACAAGTTGCCGGAAACATAACGTTATTCGCAAAAGTTTTATAAATAGTATTTCGCCAAATTCGTGTAAAACCATTTTGTTCCGATTTTTATGTGTATTTTTAAAATAAATATATATATATTCGGATCATCGGACATTAACCTCGATCGAAAAACTATTTTATCTTAAATTACTTAATCAAATACAAAAAAAAAAAAAAATTTTCGAAAATGCAAAAGATCATTCTGTAATGTATGTTAAGTACGAAAAAATCTGTGCAGCAGAAATGTGAATCATTTATGCATTGTTCAGAAATTGAAATGAATTGAAATATTTATGAAATAAGAAAATGGCAATGAATAGAATTGAATCAGTAATAAATATTGGGGCGTTCGTGAAGCATTAATTATTAAAAATGAAAATATCATTTAAATTCAAAGAATGAATTGGAGCAATTGTTTTGTCACATAACTATAGAAATCCTTTCTTTTTCACGTATAAGCTTCGCATAAAGGCTGGAAGCTGAAAGCAATCGAAGTGAGATAATCAATGATGAAGGTTTATCTGAAGCTCATTAAAAAGCTAATAACGTGGATTTACTGTAATCTCCTTTTCTCTCTCTCTCTCTCTTTTTCCGGTTCGTTTTTTTTTGCAAGTGTAGGAAAGAAGCGTATATAAGAACGGAGGCAGAGCTCACTCGATCGTAGCGCGTTTTTCAAAGTACTTGGCTCTTTAGAGATTTGCGTCTAACAGCAAATGTAAACAAGTTCATAAAAGAAACCCACTCACCGATTATTTGTAGAAAAAAAAACAAGTGCAAACGTATTGGATAGACGAAATAATTTCGTAATGCAATGAAAAATTCGTTCCACTATAAATCAGCAAAGAACACAAAAACGCGATTTCATATTAATTAAATATATATAAATACGTTCCCCTATGACGATGAGATTTACAAGATTATTCAATTTTATCCAACATCGCGAAAGACTTTACTCACGATTTTACAACTGATTACACTTCCCGATAACGATTCGAGCTCTCCTCAACGTTCATCGATATACATATACCACATAACTATCTATATCGATATCGTAGAAGTCGATAAATGCTGTTTCGTGCTTCCGCGCACTTATCCACTCGTTATATCTAATGCGTTCATTGTTTCTTAACTTTAAGTCTATTACGAATAACAGGCAGAAACGGTGAACTATTATCGAGCTGTTTCTGAAGTTGGACGATTTATATTATTTTCATCCCTTGTCGCCATTCGTCGTTTCGATTGATCTTTCATCCTTTCAAATTTAATAAGAATTTATTTACTTTGCGTTGCTCCTGCAGGCAGCAAAAATTTCAAATTATTTTCACGCTTACAGATAATTTTACTTTAAATCCCATTTCCATTGAATACCCCCAGATTTTATGTTGCAAATATTCAACTAACGAGCATTACAATAATGTCAATTCTTCTGAATGATTTTACGTTATAATGCCCAGATGATTTTCACTTATTCCGTTTTTTATTGCTTCATTTATTCATCTATTCGTACGCCGGTATCAAAATCAATGCTATTTTTCTGTCAATCGTTCTAGTCAATATGATTTTCATCAACTCTCAACGAAAAACTTGAAATTTTTTTAGCAAGCGTGTTAAATTTGAGGAGAAAATGTTTTTTTTATTCCCCCAATGTTTATGTTTGATAAATTTATTCGCAGAATATAGTATCAACACATATCAGTTTTCAGATATTTGGAGATAATATAATATGGCAATAATATTATCAGAAATCGCTAACAGTGCTCATGCAACATTACGTTGGAGCAATTCGAGTAAACATGAATTCAACGGCGAAACTTTTCATGTATATCGAACGAGCAGTTTATTCATATACATTAAAATGACAAGAAGAAAAGTGATACGAGTATTTTTGATGCGATTATTATGAGAGAAAGGATTGAACGTTTTATCGTCGATTTTTTCGACCCCCGCGTCGTCAACTTGCGACGTTCAATTTTACCTTGTTCGGTTTAGCCTTATGGTCCTTTTGACGTTTCCTTACCGAATCGATACACCGGCTCACTGGCTATTAATACACGTGCACAAACACCCACACACGAGTGTGACACGATACACGTGACTTTCGTGACCGTTAGAAGCAGTGAAATATTTCAATGCTTTTGTCTCTCTGCGATCACGCAAAAGAACTGCGATGAAGGAACAGAGAGAGAAAAAAAAAACCAAAGGAAATAAGAAGAGAAGGGATACGAATGAAATGGGTCGATGGGTCGCTCAGGCATTTTTATTCTTCGATGTACAACCAATGAACGAGCCATTTTCAGTCAAGAACTATTTTGGTTAGATTCTGACCTTGCGCGAACACGAACGATGTTTTTTGATCGACAATCTATTAAGTTCGGTATCAGCCGTGTAATCTGGCTCGATCAGATATATTTTAGGATCATTTTTCTTCCTTATAAATGATAAATAAATTAAATCATGGAGAAAAGTTAATAAAGCGTCACACCATTGATCGGGACTGCGAGGACAGAAAAATGTTCAATCGGAATAAACAAACCGGAGAAACGAATCTCATCATTTCGTTCCATGATTGCCGGTAGCGTTTAGAAAATCAATGACTTCCGACAACGCTACGGAGCTAAGAATGAACTCACTCTTTCTCCCTTTCGCCCAGTAAAACTCAGGACTTTGAAAATACTTTGCGAGAACGTCCACAGCAGGACTCTATCGCTCTCTCCCTATTTCGTAACCCTTGGCAGGTCGGATAGGGCTGTAAATTCATTAAAACAACCCTTCGCTACTGTCCCTTATGCGAGGCAATTGAATTCCTCGCATACCAACGTCGACTCACTTCGCGATTTCTCTCGCCATCATGCCCGTAGAATCAATTCTATCAGAATTTTTCGTCGTCGTTGCAAAGAGAAGAAAAGAAAGAAAAAAAACTCATAGAATTGATGGCAGTTTACCGTGACAATTTTATCACAAAAACGAATTTCTCACGATCTATGTGCGATTTGAAATTAAATTAATATCAAAATTATTGTTTCATCTTTCTACCGATGCACCAGCGTTTTCTTCAATGTTTCATTACTATCAATCACTGTCCAACAGCTTTGGCAGACGCAACTCAAAGCTCAACTCTCCTTTGGCTCGAAGGATTATCGTGGTCTATACCATTAGATTGTAACAACATTTATCACCAAGTATCGTTTGTATTGAGTAAAAAGTGTAACGTCATGCAGTTAATTAAAAGGATTTGTTGATTGAACGACTGAAGAGAAAATACGATCATTCAAAACTGTACTTTAGCTTCAAACACACAGAAATTGTATTCGAATTTTCTTCAGGTTCGCATAAAAAATGTCACAGAAATCTCATCATTAAACTTGGCTAATCACTGCATCGTTGTGTTGATAAAAAAATTTTTTAAATTAGAAATGAAAAAACAGAGTTACTTCGGCATTCGTTGATAAATGGAGCTCAAATAATTTGATTAATTTTTACAATAAAATGCAATAAAGAATTGGTCACTCGTTCGAAAACTATTGCTCATTAAATTCTTCCATCGAATTGTAAACGTTTTTTTGTGTTTGCGCATAAGGGAATTTTGGAAGAAACCGTTATTTTGGTGGAGTGAAGCTGTCTCTATCAGAAATTGAAAAGAAATAAAACAGAGGGTACTAAATTTGTAACACCCTCTCTGTGACAAATTCGCGATGATAGAGAAATTCTGAGCAGGGGTCGCGCGCCCCCCGCCACCTAAATATACGGTTTTCGTAACCCCCGGTGAATGGGGATGATATTTTTTTGCTCTTCTTCTTCTTCTTCATTCGACCTCGCGTTTCGAATTGATTTTCGAAAGCGTGACGAGATTGAAACGATTTTTCGGAGTTGAAAGTTGTAAAGAAAGAGGGTAAAATCTTTTGCCTCAATTGATAACTGTAGAGACATTCTTTCAGCTGATTTTTGAGCCGACATTTTTTCAGGTTATTTCTCACGTTTATGTCCATTCCAATGCGGATCGATATGTCGTAATACAAAACAGCAAATTCTTCTCGTTCGAAATATAGCTGACGGTGTCCATCGATCATTCTTCATTTTACACGAAAAATTACAAACAAAAGCGGATTTTACTCTTCCCGGTTTTGAACTCAATATTTCAATTCGACTCGATAATCGCAACTGAGATTAACAGGATAAATAAATCGTGAAATATTTCGAAGAACAAAAATTCTACCAATTTTCTTGTTCAGAGTACCGTTGATAGAAAATTAATTAATCGAAGATAGCGGATCTTTGAGCCGTTAAGAAAAAGCGCAAACTGGGGAAAATCACATCGATAAGGCTTATCGTGCTTCGTTTTGTTCACTTTTTCTTATCAGCGCTCTCTAACGATCGTAATCGCTCCAATTAGGCAATACCACCTTAATAATGTATTGGACAGAAGAATTTATGGTCTCTGATAAATTTTGCAATCTTCGAAAACTCGCACATTATTCTAAACAAAATTTTTCTCTCTGATTTATATTCACAAATACACTCGAACTGTTATTATAACTGTGTTTAGGACACGCGTGCCACAAGGCGCTCTCGCATGCGACACCCGATCGCGATTAACACCCTCGCGGGCCAAGTACCCACGAGAAGAATCATTTCGCTCTCTCTCTCTTTCTTTTTCTCTTTCTATGTTTCTCGCTCTTATTCAGGCTCGAAGAGCAGTGGTACATAGTCAAGAAGACTAATAGGCTCCCTTCCCCAAGACTTTTCGCTCTCTCGTCTCGCGAGAGTTTCGCCCACGTTTCCCTTGTTCAACGACGATTCGCGTCGATGTTAATAGCTCTGGCAATGTGCCTCACTCACGCTTAAAACATATATATTTATGTATAAACACTTATATATTACTCGAAACGTTTTCTCTCGCCACTATATTGTTTGTTACGTGTAAAACGTTATGAGGATAATACAAGACGCGGTTTACCACCTACGGAGAGAGAATGAACCGCGAGAGGGCATCTTTATTCTCTATCTTGTGGGAAGTTAAATCACCAAAGAATTTTTTATCTCTACCGACTGTTTGTGCACAGAATCGAAATTTTCTCGTATTTTCCTTCACTTCCTTCATCTCTCCTTATCCCTATTCTTGTCCCTTTTCGTATAAATAAGGATGAAATTATTAAATGTTGAATGAAATGCGAAAGCAGCCAGCTGTGTTCGAATTAAAATGCAATTTCGAAAGAGATTCGAATAAATCAAATAAATCAGCGAATTCGCATTAATTGGAAACTGAAGGTATAACATTTTCTAAATTATTTCAATGTTGATAAATGCGAAGAACGTTACGAAATGAATCGTGCTGGCAACATCGATCGAGTCTTTTTGAATAATGTGTCCAAATTTTTTACACCGATGCGGTGTCAAAAAATAAATAAATAAATAAATAAAAACTCGTTCGTTATCAGAATTTAAACATAGTGCAGGAAACAAGAAATATAATTTGTGTCACTTGAGCGATGACTGTGGTTTTGGCAGAAAAATTTTGCGAATTTTTCACAATCGTTTCATCCTGATATTCATTTATCATAGATATCACAGCGATTCTTTTTGCCAAAGTAATTTATCAAACAACGGTATTAATATTTGGACCTTTCTCTCGTCGTTCTTGAAGAATTTAGTGCTACAAACTGGTTTTTTATGTTCTTCGCTTGATAACGATTCAAATAAATTGATTTGAGAATAAGGATGTCGAATGATTTTCGTAGTGTATATTTGAACGTCACATTTTTACGTTGGACGACATTAATCAAACTTCCTACACATCGGAGAGGTTCAATGAAAAATAATCTCTCCTAAAAAGTCAGAAATTTGAAGCCTGAAAATTGCCAAATTGTGTCAATTGCATTTGAAAATTTCTCCATTATTTCGTCATACCAGTATCAACGATTAGTCCAATTGATCAAATGAAAATCGAGTATTCACTAATTAAAAATAAACGAAAAATACATCAATAAAACACGAATCATCGTTTGATCAATATTTAAATATCCAAAATCGCAGTGCGATTCCTCGAATATTATTCTTCGAATGAGTATAAGATAAAAACTGATTAAATATGGTGAATGACGATAACCGGTAAGTTTGCTCCTTTTCCTCGTGTTGCTTGTTAATCGTCGATCCTGTATACATGCATGTTCGTAATACGTCGGGGATGTACACGAGAGAGGCACCTACCTAAAGGCACACACGTCGTTTACTCGTCTGTCCATTTATATTCGAGAGCATCGCACTCGAGCTCCTCTGATGTGTGCACGTGCTTCACTCTCGCGAGATTCGAGCTTGGACGGGGCCCGGAGTACTAACAGTTCGTATATAAATATATGTATATAGGTACGTAAGAATAAAGTACAGAATATATAAGACGTAAGAACGAATGTGAACGAAACGAGACGACGATGAGCCACGGGCGTTTAAACGCTGGGAAATTTGAGCGAGCGAGCGAGAAAAAATACTTTTAAAGTGAGACAAAATACAATTTATCGTGGGCACACGTTTACAAGTTGTTATGTACGAAAATGCTGATACGAAAGCTGGACATCTTCGCCGGCTACTTCGTTTCGACTTTCAAAAATTGTACATGCCCTCATTGAGGAGAGCAATGCACTTTTTTTACTTGTATAAAAAGACCTGGACGATTTGTTTTTTTTTTTTTAATCCGGAAACTCGTACGAATTATAATGCTGGAAGTTATTACGAATTGATCATGTTTCATTGGTGCTATACGCATAATTTGTTTGTTCCAAAAGTTTCCGAAAAAATTGTGTCATTTGTTGGAAGACATTAACAGCTCTTGATTCGTTGGATTTTGTGAAATGTTTAAGTAACGGTTGCGTTCACTTTTTTTACCACTGCTATTCACGATTCCAATTAATCCTGAATGTCGAAACACACGTGTCTGTATATAGGCACTTGCTTCGATAAAACGTAATCGGAAGTCCGTCGATGGAGTTCCGGAAGTTTGTAATTTCTTAGTAGACTCGCTAGTCTCGGGGATTTAATTATTTCGCGTGACTAGAATAAAAATACAGAAAAGGAGGATCGGTTTCTCCATACTATCGAACGTTACTATTAATTGAGTCTCTTGAGACGCGAAAAATATGTTGCCAGAATTGGCAACACCTGGTGTAATCGACGCGGAAACAACGTTTCAAAATTGGTCTGTCTGCGAAGCTTCGTACGTAATGATCGTATATTCGAAACAGCAAATAAAGTATCGTTCATATTTCCATTTGAGAATGAAGACAATCAATGAATAATGAGATTTATCGGCGATGATATCTTCCGGCTGATAATTTTTTCAACAATTTTTTTTCACTCAAAAACCTTCGCTTCTTTATTTTATTGCTTCAACTGGAGATAATTACGAAACGCACGCGCCTTGGCTTTTGTAGTACTCCTCCTGTGCAGACGCACTTATCCATCCACGTGTGTCAAGAGTTTCTCGTTTGCCTGCTGTCTCAAAATATTTATCTCGTCGAAACAATCTTTCACAACTGTTCAAATTTGTTGCTATCATTTTCGGCACGAGACTCATTTCGTTGAAACGTGAGTTTGGAATTTATTGCTGAATCAATATCTCGTCTATTCTCTTTTATTTTTTTTCCTTGTCGACTGTTTGATGTTCCGTAAATCGATAATAAAATCTCGTAAAAATTTGACACAATCACGACGACGTATTTGCTCTTCACCAGTTGTTTATACTCATTGGACTTCGGATCACTGAAGCAGTGATCGACAAGTAAACTCGTAAATTTTAATTCCGGTTGCCGGATGCGATCAAAATTGATGACATGGCTTTGATATAAAGGCACGAGATAATCCTTAATGTTAACTGCATAAAAAAAATATTGAACGAGTAAACTTTCTCTTCGAAACAAATTTATGCATCGTACATTCGTTTTCATTTTAAGTTTTTAAAAGGTAAGAGTGCAAAGTAATGGTCGAGTTCCCTTAACGGGACCGAACGATGTATCCCGAGGGATGCTGTCGGCGTTTGTGGCATCAGAGAAGCGTCACACACGGTCCTGAACGCATACTTGTATGTAAATGTCCTTATAGGACTGGGACTTTTCCATGGGCACAGACATGGGCGGTTCAACGCTGTGCGAGCAAAAATAATGAAAAAAAAATATCAAATGCAACAGGATTTAAAAAAAGAATAGTTATAACTGATACTGATTCGTAATTATTATTTAATAAGATGTCAAATCTGCAGATTTTCTCAGAGAAATGGCAAATTATAATAACAAGTAATTATGATGCAACTTTTGGCCTGAATTTTTGATCGATAAGTTTTTCGGATCGAGTTTTATTTCAAAAAGATAAAAAAATATCGTGAGGATGGACGATAAGGAAATGGAATATGAATTTCGATGAAATTTTCTTCCATGTAAATGAAATGCTTTCGTGTAGAATGTCCAGCACGAGTATATATATGTATATATATGTATATTGAAAATAGAACAGTATAGAGCTGTGCTCGAAGGCGATTACGAAGACCATTCGCGGAGCGATTTCCAAGCTCGTGAGCGGCTTCTCTTGCACTATCGTCTTTTTCCCGTCGTCGTCGACGACTTCTACTCGAACTATTATATAGCTCTCCGAGCGCAAATTAATGTCTCTTTATTTCACCGGGAAAGTTGCGAAGCATTGAATCGAAGAGAGTCTCCGTGTAGAATATGCGGGTAGATGTATATGTGTGTGTGTGTGTTTGTCAGGCTCGGGTGAGATCCTGATCGTCGGCAGTCGTTTCTTTCGTCGCGAGGAACACCGGGTGATTTATCAAGTGACACGTCGTCGAGTATATTTGTATTTTTTGTCTATTTATTTGTTTCGAGTGTTTTTTCTTTTTATTTATTTTTTATTATCAAGTTGATCATTGATTTTTTTGTTGGTCGTCAAAGACCTCGAGCCCGGACGTTCAAAGGAGTCCGATTACCGCTTTATCGGTTCATATAAATGGTAAAAACCGTATTCCGAGCGTACAAGATCGTTTAATAATAATTAATACCCAAGAGACTTTCGAGATTGCATTAAAAACACTCGCACACATATATTTATAGTACGTACTTATGCGCCTATGTATATTTATATGTTTGTACATAAATACATGTAGGTCCCATTTTATTTGGAATCAATTAGTATAATTACACGCGTCGAGCATGAGGGCAAGTTGCAATTTCAACACGTCCGACAGAACACACATTTTTGACTGTCAACCGGGAAAGGAGTCGTCGTCGCTTCAAAGCCGAGCACATGAGAGAACAAGTGAAAGAGCAAGAGGGAGAGAAACGAGCTCGTTTCGCGATCGTTGTCAGAGCCTCCCGGTCAAACTGGTCAGGCTCGCGCGCGCTTTCTTGCATCTCCGCTTTTAATCTTACGAGCATCTTTTTCGTACACGAAGACGAGACATCTTCTCGGTGATCGTAGTTACACATCATTCCTTTATACTAGAACTGGTAATGCGCGGAAGACGTGAAAGTCAACACCGCCGGTGAACTTAACGAACACCCGCCCGCGGTAGCGCTCCGATCTTTCAACGCGACGATACCGTGCGCTTACTTTATTGGTAATTCTTTCGACGTTCGTGGTCGTGCATTTTACTATTTAGTATGGTTTCAAGTTCTCGTGCTTCGTAGCTTATCCATTTGCCATTGCTAAAATGAGCGATTCATTTTAATCGATGAATAGTCGTTGATGCATCATTTTTAGTTTGGAGGCATTCGCAATTCAGTTTTTTGTCTCTAATGTTGGAATAGTAATCGACTGTACAATTTCGAGCTTTCATTCGTTAATTCGCCGGTACTTCCAACATTTTCATAAAAATTTTATTATTTCACAGCTGTTTGTCTCTCCTCTCATTTGCCGGGACGATTCGATTTCTGCGCCGCGAACTTTTAACACGGTCGTTATTTCCGGGGGTCATATTTCTTGTGTTTATTGCTTCGAGAGGGATTTGCAGTCGTTAGACTCACTGGGGATTCGTAACCTCTGAGCTGAGGCTATACAGTTTTAATTTCCTCGTCTTATTTCCATTATGTAACTATATTCGATTAATATTGAAATCGCTTAATTTCTAATTATTATTATCGCGGTGAATAAGAAAAGAAAAAATAATTTGCCAACTCACCAGAAGATGGTCTGTCGGAGTATCTGGTGCAGTAGACCCAGGCTGGCCATAGCATCTGCTTCGCCGGATCTGTCGTTCCACCCGTCGTCGTTGTACTACCCGTTGTTGTAACACCGGAAGCCACATTATTGCTCGCGCTTGTAGAGCTCGTATTAACCGTGCTCGTTGCACCGGGAGAGAGATTCGTAGCCGAGGTCTCGGAGCCACGTTCCGAGCCCTCGGAAGACGTTTCGCGAAAGTCTTTCGTCAGATCAATCGGCCGTTGCACTACTTTTTTTGAGCGGGATTTTTTTAACGATATAGGATCGGTGATCCTTCTACCAAAGTCCGCTTTGAGAATATTATCTATACTGAATTTTAAGCTTGCCTGATTTTGTATGTTATTATTATTGTTGCTGCTGTTGTTGCTGTTTCTGTGATGATTGTTGGTGGTTGTAGAAACAGTGGAGCTATTTTGTAAGCTATTGTTTCCTGGAGAAGAATTGTTCCGCGAAACATCGGAATGCCGATGACTGTGACGGTGATCTTCGGTAGCTCGAGGTTCAGGGGATTCGGGGCTGCCGGATTCACGGGTGCTCGATGAATCCTGACTGGTGTGTTGGAGGAGTTTGCTAACGGACAACCTGTGATGCCCGGTCGACTGATTACCGATAGGATTATGACGAGAATTGTGTGAGCCGTGATGGTGATGCTGCTGATGATGATGAAGCACCGTAGCACTTGCTGGAACATGCTGGACTTGCGAAGCACCCATGGAAGCTTGTTGATGAAGCAAGGAATGCTGGACAGCGGTTATTCCATGTGCGGAATGTTGAAAATGCGCCGAATGCCCAGCGAGAAGAGGATTCGCTTCTCTGGGATCCCGACAACCCGCTGCTGCGGCCGCGGCAGCAGCCGCCGCCGCCGCTGCAACCGCAACCGGATGGAAAGCTGTACTCGGAGCTGTCGCCTGAAGTCCCGTGACCGTCATTGCCGTGGGTGGTGATAGTGACAGCCTCGTGACCAGTGGAACGTTCAAAGTTGGAGCCGCTCTTGCGTGAAGCGATCTGCCAGGGTCTATCGATTGTTGGGTATAACCGATAAGATCGGCAACCGCTGATGTACCGTGTGAGACTGTTGTCAAACCAATCGGATGGTGGATTGGTATCCTTGGTAACGTCGAACCTCCGACAACCGGCGAATAGTCACTAAGTTCATTAGAATCACGACACGTCGTTACTAATGCAGCCGCCGCGTATCTGTTACTCGACAACAGATGATGATGATGATGATGATGATTAGTGTCATGATGATTCTGGGTTATAGATCCAATACTGTGGTGAAGGCTACCATTTATGCTTGCCGATTGATACCGGGGTACTATGGCTTCTGGATGGGCATCGGGGCGTCCGGGTGACGAAGCCGTTGCACTCGAAGAAGCCGGGGATCTCACCGAGGAAGCTGCCGGTGATGAGGGTGACCCCTGATTTTGCGGTGGTGTCGTGCAATAATTGCTGGCCGGACTTTGGGGGGGATCACAACTTGCTGAGCTGGAAGGTGATGGAGATGGAGATCTGGGCGATGGTGTAGATCTGACTACAGTCGATCTCCCATTAGCCGGAGTCTTTTCTCGCTCTCCACACGAATCCATGCCTCTTACCTCAATCTGAGCTGCAGTATCGCTCTCGTAATGTTCACCATCGCGCGGATCATCTTCCTGATCCACGACTAGACCGTCGGTAGCGGGTGTAGGTTCGCTACCAACGCTGAGAACTTCACTCATTTCACTATCGCAATCCGAAAGGGTGTCCCGATCGTCCTCACGATCTTTACATCCGCGACCACTTCCATTTCGATTTACACATGTCGTATCGTCCTCGCTCGTGTGGCTATCCTGATGCTCGTTACTAAGACGTTGAACGCCACGCCGATGCTCCACGAGCTCCATTCCGCGACCACTTGCTACGGCAAAACGTTTTTCTCAGTCGCACAAAATCCTCGTTTTCTCTTCTTTTTTCTTTTTCTTTCTAAACCCTAATACACGACCCATTCACCTGTTTTTTAAGCTGCACACCGGACCACGATCACGCAGTCGGGTTTTCATTTTAGCGTTTATTTATCATCAAATCAAACTAAAATTAGCGTCTCAATAAGTTTTAAGCGCTCCAGAGGTGAGCGTTTTTTTTTTCTTCAAGCTCTCACCTACCCGGTCATTATTCCCAGATTGTTGAATCGATTAAGTGATCAAGGTCGACTTAATAGACAATAAAATATAAGTGGTCACTATTGGGTACTTGAGTTATCGGCTGATGAATAATTGATACCGTTGCGCTTATACTATCGTTGTTTAATCAATGAATCCGTTGATTATTTTGTCACTTCAATTATCAACTCTTCAAACGGTTTTCAAAATAAATACCTGCCCCACGACAAATTCCGCACTTTCGATGCACCGTCGATTTATTTGCAATTCGGAATTAAAAAATTGAATATCTGATCTATATCCACTCCGGAGCCTTCATCTTCACCGCCCGTGTTTATGTTTAGGCACAAAGGTTTCCGATTCTTTGCGTTCTTGGGAAACTCTCGCTTTGTTGAACCGGTAATAAAACCGCAGGTAGTCCGAGCACCCCGTCGATCAAGAAGAAAGATCAGTTCTTCACTTGGTTCTCGAAAAGGGACAGAACAGCGCGTACAGGCCTTTCGCACTCGCATACCCGGTGGACAACACGAGCCCTCAAAGATACCGCTTTGTAATCCTGATAATTAATCACCTTTGGATCGTTCAGTGATCACGAGCGTAACATCATGTCACTGTTTACTTTCGTATTGTTTAAAACTTTATTATCGCGTACGCGAAATGAATGTTCGAAATAACGCGAGTCGCGGTTAATCCGTTCAGTGTAGTTGTTACTATACGAAGCCCAGACGCCTCCACGGACCTGATGTCTCGGCCGCTAGCCAGGCTGTCCACTTGGTTGTCGAGGCTCGTCTGCACCTACGAGAGACCAGAGGGCCGGCAATGGGCGTTACAAAGGCGTGGATTTTCAAAGTTCCACCCACGGAGTATCACCGAGTTGTCAGCATACGTGACATCTGGTGGCTCCAATGAGAAACTATTTTTTGGAACGCCCTCACTCTCTTCATTCTCCATCTCACTCAAACGCTTTGCCACGCTCAGAGCGATCTTTGTCCCCGTGTATACCAAACATGTCTCCCTCCCGTTGGCTCGACCCTATGCTAGTCTCGCGTGAAACGTCCCCTCCACTTCGTCCATCCTTCTTTCATTGCATCTCTTTCTTCTACGCACGTCGAAGAGTTCTGCACTGGGGCTGATGCACGAGACGACCGAGCCTCGTGGTAGGACAAACGAGAAGGCGGGATTCCCCTCTCCATCTGTCAAAGCGCAAAGCCCAACCAGGTGAGAGGCTTCCCCTCCATTGGATGACGGCCTACGGCAGACTTCATCAAGTCTTCCCTACCACTGCTGCCCTGGTGCATGTCCCGCTTCCACGAGAAATGCTGATTCTCATCCATTCTTGGCAATTTTTTACCCTTCCTTCATCCTTGTCCTGTACCCACCCTGGATGTCCTTACTGCTGATGATGACCAGTATTCTCTTCTATGATGCATTATCCATCCATTCTCCGCTCGGACTGGATACCTCCTTGCAAATGTGTCGTCAACTGTCGACCAGTGATTTTCGTACGAGAAACGTGATCATTAGCAGGTTACGTGTCTCTTATTCATCTTCGTTTTCCATGAAGAACGTTTTGCCAACAAAATCTACGGACCTCTCTAATCTATCAAGATCTTTATGCGTCAAGCGTCAGTCAAGGAGCATACTACCATTGTTCCAACCATGGAAACCTCTGTGGGAACATATTCAAATTTAAAAAGTAAGATTCTTTAGAATTTCGAGGGTAGTTTATAAGGAATGATTCTCGTAGTTATTGCTGGACACGTTTGTCACGTGTCCAACTACGCCCCCTTCGAAGGGCGCGACGCGAATTATTCACGTTATTCTTATTATTTCACGTGAGAGTAAATCTGTCTTTTATCTGGATGAAATAGAATTTATGTGCATAATAACGCATTTTAGAGGGTTGTAATCAAACCGCATCGAAATCGTAAAACGATCTGATTGAAAGAGAAAATAGGAATTGATGTCCATCTTTGGAATGGAGCTGTTGTGCATGGTGGTGCCATCATTTGGCGTTTCAGAGAACTTGACAGGTTGTGAGAAAAGATGTTATGTAGACATCGACAATGCAGAACTCTGTAATATAGAATTCCTTTTTCTCGGCAGAGAGTATTTGGAGCAAATATCTTCAGTCGATGAAGTAGAAATCTTTGGCTGTATTACCTACACATGGTTGATCATGGAAGCGAGAAAGAACTCTGCTTCTTTGCATTTACGTGGATTGGATAAAAGTTTTGTAAGCCAAGTGGATAACAATAATGAAGGAGACGAATTTTTTACGTTGTCATCATTTTTATTAGATTTCTTGGTCCTCTAAACATCCATGAATTTACACAACAGACAGTTTATAATATAATCATTATTTATCATTTCGTAATATACATGAATATGTTATTTTTTTTTGTTTTATAGCGATATACTTTTAGTATATTCCATAATAATGTTTATCGCTCTTAAGTGGTGGAAATCCACTGAAGTCTGCAGGCTAACTCAAGAGGCGCCTCCGAGCCGAGGAAGATGGTTAGTTTGCAAAATTCTCGAGGACAATCTTTATTCATTTTTCTCTCAGATGAACCGTGCTGATGAGATATCAATTAATTAGTCAAAGTCGATCGGTTACCTCGATAAGAAAGCCCGACAAGTCCGTGACTTTACTTTGCGACTCTTTTCCTTGAGGCAAACGTTTTTCAATAGTGAATATCTCTTCGACGAAGTGCTGCAGAATAAAAAGAGTCATCAAGAGTTGTCTTACAAGAATCTCGGGGTCTCAAACCTGCAAATGTTCAGTACGAATTTTGGGACATTCTGGTTAATTTTTGAGAATGTAATTAGCAGAGCATTGTCAACGTTTTTTAGGCATTCGGAAGAAAGGATTTTTCAATGTAAATTTAGACGGATATTGCATGGAAAATCCAGTCTGCAAGTAACAAAATTGCATGTTGAAATAAGTTCAGCCACATTTTGAATCGAATGCCCAATTAGATCTTTCGCAAAATCGATCGCGTACCAAATTAGATCATTTTTCATCCTAACTCAAAAAATTTAGGCAAGAAGAATTTGTTAGTTTAAATAAATTGACAACCCTGTAATTATCGCTTTTTTTTTTATTAACGAATTTTCCACCCTTAAGTCCTCATCTGTTATTGTTGGCAATAATACGCGATACTAAATGCAATCTTTCGTCTTCACATCTACAATTCATCGTTCGATACCCAAGTCCTACCAAAAATTTGATCCATACAAAAATACAAGTTTTTCCGCTTGCACCATTTTTCACCATCACAAATCTCCACTCTTTTGCATCTTTACAAACACTCTCGGAAAGTCATATACGGCGCCTTTTATCATCGAATCGATGAATTTGTGACGCGTCAGTCTCGAAAAAATTATCGCTCTCGTTTGAATTGACATTTGGATACCTGAACGAGTTACCAACATCACCTTCTCGTCAATATTCCTCTTCGATCCTTTACCTTTTACCCACTTGTTTTTAATCATCTATAATATTTATATCGGGATTCATTTATTCATTACATCATTATTAATAATCGTAGTAATAATAACACGTAAATTATCATCGGCTGAATATTAGGTCGGTTGAAAAAAAGGACTTTGTTTTCAATTTTTTCGGACTATTAAGAAGCACTTCCAAAACGAACATTTGTATTTCAGAAATCATATATTTTGATTCTCTTGCAATCTTTCGCGTAGTTTTATTCGAGTCAATATCGAATGTTTATTTTTTTATATTATTTTGGAAACTTTCATTAAAACTTGTTCCATCATCCGTTTAATCATTATCTTCTGTTACTCCACATTCTAATAAGAAAAATGATAGCTCATTGACTCTTCGACGCAGAAAAATCTTTGATTGTGGTAAATCAAAGTTTTTTTCTGCGTCAAAAAATAGACGTGCTAACATTTGAAATAAATGATTTCACTTACTTTCGAATAGCGAAACATAGAATCTTTCTTAACATAGAATTTTTCAAAGTCCAATTTTTCAATAACCCTACCAAATTATTCCTTGTTTTTCGACGCACGGTCGAAAAATCAGGTCACGTTCTGCTGGTAATTGGTATCTGTGATACAATATCTCGAATGAGTTTCCGATGAACTTCCGCGCTCTGTTTTTCAATCTCATTTTCTTGTTTCAGTTCTTCTACATCGAAGCAATGAAAGAAGCAAAGTTACTCGCATCTCGGACAGTGAAAACGAATGATACATATATACCCGTGCACATGAATATATATATATATATATATATTTAACTGCATTCACAGTTAATACACAGTCAGACCTTGAAACTCGTAATTTGTTATTCAACCTCGATTATACGTGGAATTAAATAGTTTTAGAACTTTCTCGCTCTTGGCAGTCCTATTATTGGGGTATGTCTATATATAATTATATATACAGTTATACACATGTGCATTCAACAAACGCATGTATATAGCAGCATATATAGATACATATGTATATATATATATTTTTTTTATTTCTATTTGTTCACTTTCTCATTTCGTTTAATCAACGAGTCTCATGATCCATTAGTCTTTTCTTGACGTTCAATCGAATACGATGAATGAGATTTTTTTTTTTCCCTCAAGGTCGAAAGTTTTTCGCGTCCAGCCTTTTCCCTCGCGTCACTTCAACGACTTATAATTTTTTTCTTAATTCTGTTTTTGTTTTTGTTTTCATGTGCGTTTAGACAACTATGACATCGAATCTCCAAAGCCGCAGGAATGGACCGATTCTTATGAATTCTTTTGCTTATTTTCGTTTATTTTTTTACTTTTCGGTTAGTTCTTTTATTATTTTTTTTTTACATTTCGGAGATTCTAGCGAGTATACACATCAGGTGGTGGTCCGCGATAAAGAAGCCAATAACGCAAGGTGTGCTAAAAGGCTGAATGATGAGAGCTTTTATGAGTACAAACGTTACACCATTCTCCTCATTTTCGCTGTCTTTCTTCCTCGCAATTATTTTCTTGTTTAATATTTTATTTACTTTTAATTTTGTTTTATTTCTTGAGTGTGTCTGTTCTTATTTTATTTTTTATATATGTTTCGTTTTGAAAATTCATCATCAAATTTAAACGCATGCTTTTGTTCTCGCGTGCATTTTTGTCTGCGTGAAATATCTGTATACAAATATTCGGGTATATTTGCTCACAAATGTCCTCAGGGAAACAGACTACACACGGTTCTTAATGGTGCTCAATAAATAACACACGTTAATCGTTATTTTTAAATGATTCTTGTTTTTTTTTGTCTTTCAACACACCGATCTTACGATCTATAATAAAATTACTTTTCAGTTTTGTATGTCATTAGGACTGCCCTATAATCAAAACAATACGTTCTTTGGTTTATTTCCTTTAAATTTAATATATCCTTAGTGTTTTTTTTTCTTCATTTATGCCTATGTGTATATATAAATGAATTTCGATAATTAATTAACGATTTTCTAAAACACTTTTGCCCTTACACGTGTAAATCTCTATATATCAAATACCTCGAGTACGATTCGATTTTCACCAATGTTTTAGTTACTTTTTATGTTTTATTCAAATCGTTTGAATTTTTGCGTATGGCGTTATGGCGATGTTATCATGGACATGTTTTTCGACATCTGTAACTTGACCAATGTGGTGAATATTTATCATTTTATTTTTGTCACGTTGATCTATTTGAACTCGTTGCTTTTTCAGCACGAATTCTTATCTGCTCGGATTTGAAATCAGGTGATATTTTTCGTTTTCACAATATTCGGTCGAGAAATGGGAATTTTCGAATTTTTCGATCTGGTACTTTTCAGAGATGTGAACGAGTCCCGATCTGCTTATATTTTGTACGTCGATCAACCCTCCCTCTCTCTCTCTCTCTCTCTCTCTCTCTCTCTTTGATTTTTTTGTATCCTTCATAAATGGTGTGCGATGAAAATTGGATACGATCGTGTGTCGCGAGCGAGAAACGATGGAATTAATAATCTTCGATCGAGTAGCAAGTAGAAAATACGATTATTTTAACGTCAATAATAATAATAATTGTTATAAATAACATGAATGATAATAATAATGACAATGTAACTAGTCATAATAACGGGGCTCGAGCATCCGCTCGTGTCCGGAGCGAAAGAAGCAGCAGCTTTGAATCCCTGGACCAGCCAGGATACAATTTATCTTACGTCTTGTTTTTGTCTTTTACTTTTCCAGCATCGATTCAATGTCGATGAACAAAGTAAGTAATTCGCGGTGCGAAATAAGAAGAAGTGGAGTCCGTATTGACCGAGTCGAGTCGAATTGTAAATCCTGACTCAAACATATTGCAATTAATTTCATTTCGCTTTTCTGAAATGATTTTCGCAATAATAAAAAAATACGAATAAACCGTATGTTCGAACAATATGACACGCGAAAAAAGCTCCACGTCTGCGCTCGGAGCAGCGTGGTAGAATTTTTATTCGACTCTCTTAATGTCGATCTTCGTTATTCTTTATTTTACGCGTTTTCTTCTTCTTTTTGTTCGATTTGGCGTTTTTTTTTTTTTTTTTTTTTTTAATTTATTTCAATAGGCCGTGCAAGGCTTGTTTTCGATTGGGGTCGGGAGTTCCTTACATGAGACTGCAAAACGCAACGCCGTGCTCGAATGCTGACGTAATCGCTGTCGTTTCCATGCAGAAAGCTGCGTCCTCGTACATCGTTGCGATACGCTGCTGATGAGCACGACTCTCGCTCTGCGATCTGTTTTTATTAAAAATATTCAAATTTAGATTGCCACTTTGCACAGCAAGCAGGGACACTAATTTATGCGCTGATTTATTATAAACAGGCTATTCGATGGCAATGCCAGTTCCAATTTTCTTCCTCCCACCTTCCTTCACAAACAGCTTTTAATTCGAACTCTTTTCTGGCTTTTGAAGATTTAGTTGAATCTATTTTTTTTTTTTAATTTTCAGTGGAGAATCGATAAACGATTGTTCAATGAATCATTTTTCCTCAGTTTTATCTATGACAGTGAATAGAAAAATAAAATTGCGATAAAATATGTTTTTTGAGAAGTGCTAAAAAAAAAAAAAATTGGTTTTTCGACCGCAAAATCCATCAGAGATAGGATGAGCAATAAAAATTTGCATCGATTACTTATTTCTACAGAATTTTGTGATTCTTGGATTTGATTAAATTATTTAAATGATTTAGAAGTTGAAAGTCACTGGAGATACGCTTTTAACAAACGCGTTTCATCCCTTATCCAATTATTTGTAATTAAGTTATTCAGCGAATCTGAAATTTCACGTGAAATATCCTCGTACGTTAAGATGTCGAGGAAAATGAGGATTTTACTATTATATTCGATATTAGGTTCGGTTAATACTCTGGTGAATTCCGCTGTCAGGGTAAAGAAAGGAGGGAGGTTGAAGAGAAGACACCTGACATTCAAAGCATAATATCGCGTGTTAGGCGAGCGAGGTCGGTACGTAACTAAAGTTAAGCGTATTAGACAATTGTAAATTATTCGTCTCCAGGTGACTCCGAGCTCTCGAGAAGACGATAAAGTAGACAAGGACCAATTCTTAATTACTTTAGGAGTTAGCACAAGCAATCATTCCAAATAATTTCCAGCAACAAGTGATTTAACCCGTCGATCACATTCACTAAATTTCAAACTTTCTATTCGTATCGTGAGGGGATCGTATGAAATGATGAAATGCTCTTAAAATTATATTGATTTAAAAAATTTATGAATTTACTCGAGAATTTCAATGTTCTTTTCTCTTAAATTACATCACATTCGATTCGGTTTCATTGAAATTCAATGATAAATTCCATTCGAAATATTACATCGAAACAGCATCAAAATTTCTCGACTTTCTTGCAAAAACGAGAGTGAGACTGGATCCTGATGGTTGAAGCGAAAGGACGTAATTCAACACGTTTATTTGAATTCATTGCGATCATTGATTTGCCAGCATTCTTCTGATCTTTAAAATTTGATTCGCAATCGCACAACTTCGCAGAAAATATTGTCACGAGTAAATGGTGCGTTGAGATTGGCTTAATGGGCTTTGCAGATGAAATTTTTGTAACGAAAAATATGAAAAATCTTGGAATCTCTGAAAAAATCGAATCAATCCAAATAAAAGTATAAGTTTTCATGTTCCTAAGAATTATTGGCGACCTGATCTTATTTTCTCGATTGATCGCTCATGGTCAGGATGAAAAAAAAAAATGATTGCGCAATCGAATGTATTTTCCGGAATTATAACGAAATATATTGGCCTAAAAACTTTTGATGTGAATTTCTAGAAGTTATTAAATTTATCCATCAGATGAGAACCGAGGAGAAGGATGGAAGAGGAGAGAGGCTTTTCGAGGAAGGATCCATTGTGAAAACGTAATGTAACTCACCTGGGAGGCATTGCACGAGCTCGTTGCTGTCTAACAGCGGCACTTTGTAACCTCAACGCTTGCTGGGATAGCCGTGCTTGCTGCTGATGATTTGACAGATTCGCCGAATCCCGCGGGACAGATTGCTGCTGTTGGTGTTGCGCCAGAGAATTGTAGGACGCCTGATCAAGCGCCACCTGCGCCAGGTACTCCCGTAGCTCAAGTTGACTCGTTATATGTTCAAGACGATTCGGTTGAATCCTTGGACACGTTGAGTCCGACCATGGCGGCGGTGGTGTACGAGAACGTGACAACATTGCCAGCTTGAAGCGGAGATACTCGTCGTAGGTTGGCGGGAGTCCTGACTGTGAAATATCGGGCAGTATTGAATGCTTTGGTCTCGCGGTATTGGTGCAACAATTTTGACGAACGTCAAATAATCGTTATGCATTTTGTACAATATATGAGAAAACTTTTCTCGCTGCAAAACGAATTCACTTTGATTTAGACCCTTCGAATGATGAACGTTGATGATTCAGTCATTTTTGCATTTTTTCGAAACAAAAAATGAAATTTTATTTATTCGAATGAAGACAAATCGATTGGTTGTGAGGTTCTGTAAGTTCGAAGCAATGACAACAAAATTCACTGATTTTCAATGCTTTTTTTGTTGTTGTGAATATTGCAATGATGTCTCTGACGTTTATCTGCCATTTTTAGTAACGTCGAACAAATAAGATAATAATATTTAAAAACTTTATGAAAGTTAAAAGGCAAATACGAGTTTCTCATATTTATCAAGCAAAGACTCTGACCGATTTTAAAAATCGCAAATTGCCATTAGCAAAACGATGAAAACAGATGAGTTCACGATGATTGCAAATTGCCAGCTGATCGTCGAACGAATAAATGTAAATACTTCGAGGTATCAAAGTTTTTCGATCGAAAATAGTTGAAAAGCGAAGGATAGAAACGATTCGAAGCAAGACATTTGAGGGATTTGGATCTTCTTATTTAATTTCTTGTCGCCTGATACTTTTGCACTTTTAGTCAAAATTGCGCATGCTTTTTTAAGGACCTCAATTGATTTTGGGTATTGCACTCTCTTTCTCTCTCTCTCCCATTGTTGTTGAAATAAATTAGAACAGTGGTATACACTTCCGATAAAATTTTTATCCTGATATTCGAAAAATTTATATGTAAAATGGAGCCTGAATTCATAAAACCCGATACACATACCCGAGGATTCCTCCTCAACGTGATTCTTCTCCGTTTGAGAACGATTAAAACATACTTTATTGGAAGTATCGGAGAAACAAAAAAAAATTTATCGGAACAAGCCTCTTTCGAGTCAGCGAAATGAAGCTCTCGAGAATATTGCACTCTCTGTCAATGAGAATGTCTTTTTTATTATCGTGATGTAAAAAAAGAAATTGGGATTCGTCCCAACACATCGATTTTACTCTCGAGTTCTGTTTTCACTTCGCAGAATATTTCAAACGTTGTCTTATAAAATGAATGACAGAATTTTAGTCAGGATTTAGCAACAATACTATCAACCGTCCTTCGTTTATTGATCGTTCGTTAAATATACTATTTCATTGCGCTCTTTCCACAACACAATTAATCGAATAATTGAAATGATAATTGTTCACTAACCGATATAAGGACAAATCCGATGTTGGTGATCAGCAAATCAAATAATGTCGTATAAAATACGGTTAAAATTTGCAGTGAAACTCCGCAGTTACATTCCATCTTGATCCATCAAACAGGGTTGGAATGCATCACGATTCCATACGTCACTCTCATAACAGTCACGAACACAGTCACCCATTAGACACACACGTTGATTTTTTATCTCGGGATAAACATATTTTCATTATTATATTTCAGTGCTCAGCACACATGCTTCCGTCTAATTCCACAGTGGGCTTATTCAGCTAACAAAAATCGATCACTTCCCTCATCACTTCATTAATCGGATGTCACAACGGAAAAAAAAAGAGAGAAAAATCACTCACTGGACGTTTCTCTTGGATTCGAATAGAATATTTTTCCATTGATAACCGTCGGAATTCATTTACATTCTTTTGTTTTCCAATTCTTCTCTCCTCTCCTCCGTTTTATCCCTCTCTCTCACTCTTTTTCTATCGTTCGATTTTTATTCTCCCGTGAATTATAATCGGGGTAAATGGGATATTCGAACAGGAGGGTTGGGGAGCCTCGGTCCTAAGGACCTCGTCCTCATCTGTGCCGAACGCGAGCTTTCAGTTCGTCGAACAAATATAGGAAATCGGTAGAAGCGAGCGAGCCAATAGAGAACAGAGAAAAAGCACGAAAGGGAGCAAGAACGAGAGCGAGAGAGGGAGAGAAAGAGCCGAACCATCTCAAGGATACTTAGAGAAAAAGAACTATCTTCGTTGAAGAAAAAAATACGCTGCTCCCGTAAAAGTAGAGAGGGTAAATTCAATTTGGCTGCGATCGAGAGTCCACAGGAGAAAAGCGACCAAGACGATTGGCTCAGAAAGAGATAAAAGATCCGCGCATCAGTGTGACGCTTATCCAATAAAAGCACTGGCTCTCTCGACGTAGTACATCATAGTATGCGCTGCTACCGCAAACAACCAAGAGATCAAAATCTATGGACTCTTCAATGCTCAGCTTTTTAATTTTTCTCAATAAACATCTCATGAAATTCTCATCGATTCTCAATCAACGCATATCTCTAAATAATCCAATCATTTTTTGCAATTATGCAAAACTCTAATACTCCTTGACAGTTTGATGCATTTATCAAAACGGTTTTATGAAGAGATTCAAACGAAAAAAAAATTTCTCTATCTTCGGCATCATTTCAACATTTTTTTCAACCTTTGGTATCTTTGGTAAGTGCATTTTTTATAAGAAATATTGCAGAGAGAGGCTAAAACGATATTTCAAAACGAAATTTGACAATGTTCGATCCACAGATGAAAATAAAAATTTTTTAAATTCAAAACAGAATAAAAACAACATTTCACTTGACACTTTCGAGGAACCTTATGTGGCAGTATAAAAAAATATTTCAATAAATCATTTATTGATTCGACAGAAACCGCTGTGGAAAATATGTCTTACTGAATCATCTCGTCGTATGAATAACCAGCTCAAGAGAAAAAAAAGAAGAAATGATCCATGAGATGAGCTTTATGGGCCGTGCTGAGCTCTCGTTTTCGATTTCATTGCTCTCTCTCTCTGTGCGGAGAACACCCGATCAAATATTTTCCCTTCGATGAGAAAACTCGAGATACCCGTTCGGCTTTGCTAACATGCGGAAACAAAAAAAAATGTTCTTCAGCTAATAAAGAATGAGGAGATAAACGTTCTCGTAACTTGGACTATTCCGAAGAAGCCTAGCGAATTTTAAAGATCTTCGAGAATATTTACTGTGTTCGACTCATCGAGTGTCCGATCACACGTGGATTTGTACTACTGCGAGCTCTCCGAATTCACGATAGTTACGAACGATTCTGTACGAACGACGAATACATTTTTCAAAGAATTTTTTTTTTTCAAAATGTGTGGCTTCAACGAAAAAAAAAAGTTGCATAATTAGTGCTCTTTCATTCTCAATCATATGCGTTTCATCGAGCTCATGAAAATATTTGAATCTCAAAATAGTTTTTCTCTCCAACGATGTGGTTTAGCGAATCAATTTAATTTTACTTCAACGAAAATATTATATTTGAAAAATCATCGACAAGCTCTCATATTTTTTCTCTCCCATATTTTCCCATATTTTTCGTGTCTGCGTCTCACCGCGTTGATTTTAGCTCGTTCGTTATATCGGACCACGGAGAATTTCTCTCGGCTCTATAGTATAACAATGGAAAACGATTAAGAAAACGAGGCATCGTAAATCAAATTAAACGACAGGGTTATATGTTGAAGAGGTTTGAGTGTCTTTTCATGAATGGAAATGACCACGATTATATTGCAAGGCTAGCGAAAAGCCAGCCATTTCCGTCGTTGTGCCCTCGCAGAGCCGACGATGAGAAAGGGAAGAAGAGCCCTGCGTTTCTGCATCGCTTCTATTATACTATTATCTCCCCGGATATACTTATATATAAAGGTAAACAATACATGTATACTGATAAGGGTGAAAATTCAAAGAGAAGGACGCCACGAATTGGGCTCTCGCTCCCTCGCGCATAATCCGTGATCTTTGTAATGAAACGTAAATTTCTCATTCCATCTACCTATAGAAACGCGTTTCTCTTATAACCATAGAAGAGCTCGCTCCTTCAGATTAATCCATATATATTTAGGTGCATGGATATGTATGAAGAAAAAATGAGAGCAAAAAGTTCGAGTCACTCTCTGCCTTCTGGAAGCTACTCGCTTTCCTTTTGCCAGGCCTTCAGATTTTTCAAGTTAATGGGCCAAGTTAAAAAGTTACCTGCGCCTCTTTTCTCATCTCATACACCTCTTTCCCGTGACTCTGATAGCTGATAGCTTCACGAAAACGAAAAGTTCGAGGGTGCGCGCCTCGTTCCAGCTATTTTTCTATTTTTATCTGCTCACTTTCGCTTCTCATTCTCGTTTAACCTCCTAAACAAAATCCTCGGAAATAATTAATGGCGGAATGACGAATACCGAAAGTTTCATCAGTCCCTACTGTCCAAGTGGGATCGAGAAAATAATGATTTTTTTTATCATTTTATTCACTATCGATTCATCGGTCTGAAACCAAATTTATTTCGGCTACCCGAGAACCCAAAAACCATCGGAAAATCAATCCGAACGTATTATTTTTTTGAGAGCCATTTTTTCGCTCTCATCTCGTCGGCATTACGTAAGCCTGAGTGATTTTTTTTTTTTTCTACCATTTCTTACATGCTCGGTCTTCGAACGCAAACCCCGAGGCTATTACCTCCGTGGGGAAAAAGACAAAACGAATAGTAAGCCCAGGCCTCATTTACCGCGGAAGACGAATCGCAGGAACACGCGTATTACGATGAAGAAGAAAAAAAAATCGAAAGTGTGGTACGAACAATTCCGAGGGGACAACAACCCGGTTAACCCCATTCTCGCGGAAAAGAGAATTACACGACAAACGAGCCTCGGACAAAGCCAGTTCAAACAGCGTGAGCAAACCTTCTTGCGGATCGATGATATAACAAAAAGGTGTTTACACACATTCTAGAAACGTACGGTGTATACAAACTCTCGGAATACAAAGACAAATATTGAACGATTCAGAATTTCTTCGTGTGTATAAACACAAAAAAAAAAAAAAACAAGTGAGCGTAGAAAGTAGTGGAAAAAAAAATCGTAATTACGATTTTTGAAATATAACGTGGTCGATTTGAAACAGCCCAGTTGATCTTGCAATGCTAATATATATTTTCCGAACGTTACCAAACGGTTTGAAATTTTCATCGTATTCGTTGCGATTCTCGCGATCCAAGATTGGCTTTAAAAGGCTTTTTTCTCTTTTTCATTGAATTGCTTTCTGTGGGTAAAATAATATGAACGTTTGACGAGAAAAACAAAAAAAATATGGTTGAACGAGGAGTTGAAAAAAAATTTGAAGATTCTACAGCATTCGCGTACGTATGCATTCAATTAATCTGACAAGTGATTATTTTTTTTCTCAAATGAATCAAGTTCTGATTTACCCTCGTAAGTCAGAAGAGAAATTTTCAATTTTTCGATGGATCGAAGTAAGCGTGAAGAAAGATTTTCTACTTATCGAACTGACTCGTTTCTCGCTGAGAAATATTATAATTTGGTGTAAATCTAAGAAAAAAGAGCATTTGTTTTTTTTTTTTTTTTTTTTTTTTTTAAATTTGTAATTAATATAGCACGACATTTTTCATCAATGCAAACGAAGCCAATCGAGGAAACTTCGAGAAAAGGAGAATATTTTTATGGTAACGAGTCTGTGAAAAACTGAAAATTATTACGAAAAAGTTTTCAAGGTCTCAATTAAAAGTATAACGACAAAAAAAAAAGTTGGAAAACCAGGTGTTATCCGAGCTCGTGTACCGGACAAAGCTCCGGATCTCTAAGAGCAAGAGAAAGTTACATCAAAAGAGAAAGAAAGCAAAGGAAAAGAAGCAAGAGAGAGAGAGAGAGAGAGGAAGAAAGAAAGAGAACGAAGAAGGGACACGAAACTAGTGGGAAAATAGAATTGTTCGTCTCTGCACTTCTTCTCTTCGCATTTTTCTCAATTCACGCTTATTTTTTTTTTTGTGTCCGGTAGTGAAGCGACTACATTTTCTTTATTTAAAAAAAAGAAGAGAAAAAAAAAAATAGACGACGAGTAAGAAGCACCGTTTCACCTTTTTACGTAAAAATCGACACGTTGAAAAGGAAAAGGCGAGCCACACGTAATTTAACACGTAAAGTGAGGTGCTTTACGTCCTTTAGCTTCTTCGCAACTGTTGTAAACCCTTTACGACTATATTTGTGCTAACTTTAGTACCGTGGAGAAATGAGATGCAAATAGGCGTTTCTAGAAGAGAATAACGGCCAAGGAGAAGAGAGTAGTAAAAAGAGAATAGAAAAAAGAAAAAAAAATAACATAAAGTGCTCGCGGTAAAGCACTACTCGGTTGGTAGATTTCGTGGTCCCCGGAGTAGTAGGCGCTTCGAGGTCGTCGAAGTGAGAGGCAAAGTTTTTGGGAATCTTCCCTTCGCTTTGTATAATATCTAATTCTGGTGCGAGATGAAAGAAAATGATGCATACACACATACACGTACGCGCACACACTTTCTATTTAAACACGAGTGTATTTTTGTAGATTAAATGGGCATACGGTGCAGAAACTACAGAACGATTCAAAATTCTATGGCTCCAGCTTTGTAAGATCAATGAAATACGAAATTCTGGAGCGATAAGTTGTTACACAATTTTTTCTTCATTGCACCGTTTTCTGGTTATTGTTAAATTAGCGACAGCCAATCCGGTGCGTCTTTTCGGAGAGAAGGGCGTGGCAGCAGTGACCGAGCATGCTCCTCGATAGGCAGAGCCCACTTCCCTTTCTTCGTTCTCTTACTCATCAGCGCAGCGGATTGGGTATCATTTCAATTGATTAATAACTCGACAACGAGGAAGTAAACGAAAAAATGCTTAAGGACTTTTAACTTAAGAATTCGATGATCTATTTGGACTCTGCAAATGCCCACATTTATTTTTCACTATTGTCTTTGCAATTCTTTTGTAAATGTGTACACAAATGTCGAAGCAATAAGGATAGAATAATATCAATGATAAATATTCTTACCTGATAAGTTTTGGCTACTGCGACGTCGTAAGTTGGGGGCGGTGAGGTCATAGACGGAACTGAGTAAACAAGCTGTGATCCACGATTGGACGCGTTAGTCTGATTGCTGATCGACAACGTTTCGTCGTTTACGGTAGGCAACGAGCTCGGCGACGTCTCGTTTATCGTCGCGTACAAAGCTTCTGGTATCGTATTCTCGCGTAAACCACCGCCCATTATACTTGAGCCCGAGTCTATTCAGCGTTAACAGGAAACGTGAGAACATTGAACGAATGCTTCGACCGTTTTTCAACGGAACGCAATTTATTTCAATTTTTTTTTCTTGAAAAAAAAAAAAAAAAAAAAAGAAATGAAAATAAAATTGAAACAGTTTTATTGTGCTTGAATGAAGAATTTTGCTTTTTGTTTTTTTTTGCGAAATTGAATTCATTTTTATGAAAATCGTCAACCTATCATAGCTGGAAATATAATTAGTTCGAATTATCAATACCTTATAATAAATTAGCCTTTTCAATCGAGTGCTTCGCAGTAAAGTTCTCTTCTCAATAGTTTGCGACTTTTTCAGGCTTCTACATCAACTTTTCATCAGGCTTTCAATGGATATATCAAGCAATTTTTTTATCGAGTACTCAGAAATTGAATAATTAAAAATTCTCCAAGAAATTTTTTGAAATTGGATTTTTAAAAGAACTTTTTAATGGCGTTAATTCCGATCTCCTTTTTCAATCAACTTTTGATGGTCGAACATTCGATTATCAATTTCTAGAAACAATTTTCCGAACGTCTTGACGTTTCGTTATGTTCGAAGGTGTTTTTGTTTTATTCGCAGTGATAAAAAAAAAAACATAAGTAAAAACGTATTATTGCTCGTTGATTGTTGAATAAACACAAAAAAAAATCAACGTTTCTTTGATGATGTAAATGTTGTACACTTACCGATATAAGTGTAATGAGAATCCGATCTTTCCGCACTCCTTGTTCTTCTCGATGCGTTGAGTCTCTTTTCTTGTTGGTTGCCATTATTACTCGTGTGATGAGAGTGTCCATTCATCTGTTCAGCAACGAAGCTCGTACTCCCGGTATCAGGTGCCCTTGTTTTGGGCCCCTGATGCCTAACATGATTATCTTGATGTTGTTGTCTCTTTGAGCCGCGGCCATCGCCTCGGTTCTTTGAGGAAGGTTTGGGTATGAGAATCGTCAGATTTCTCGTTGACAACGCGGTCGAGCCTGGTGCGGAGGAGCCGTTACGAGATTTCGGTGTTTCGAGTGCTATACCGCAGCCGCAAATTGGTGCGTTTTCGTTAGGCATATTCTGCAATTTAATTGTAATAAAACAAAAATCGAATGAAAAACGTATTTTTTTGAAGATTATTGTTGTTTCGACGATAAAAAAAGAAAAAAAAAAAACATTCCGACAATTCGTTGAAGGTAGACGATTGAATGCAAATTGAATTGGATCGATGTGAGACGATACGAAGATCGATCAATATGAAATAACAAATATCAATGGGTAATGATCAGATCAGTATTGATCGATAAATGATTAATGAGCATATAAATTCCCATGATTTCTTCATCAAAGTCCCAATATTGGACGAGTATATGTGAACAATTTTGGTTGATAAGATGGATCAACTAGCCAGATAGTTTGTCAATTCAGCCTCGAAATATCACGTGTTTCAAAAGGCTAACAAAAGCTTCATTTACATACGCATACACATTTTGGATTAAATTCATCAGAGCCTAATGAACGTTACTACGATCACGATGAGGAAACACGCATTGGAAATTTCACAGCAATTTGTAAGAGCCTCGTATACGAGCCTCGTACATGATGATCGCTAAAATAATCAACGAGTCAATCTCATCTGTATGCTTATTTGCTTGTGTAAATGTATAGGACCAACTAATATGGAGATTGACATGGAGAAATGAAGAAAAAAAAAAAACAATATGGAAAATTACGAATAGTTTACCATCCATTGGCAGCTTCACAAATTGTCAGACATCTGAACCTTCACTTGGCTAAATTGAAGATATTGATTTTTAAAAAAACCCGAATACAGTTGTCAATATCAACAAAATTCTCTGTCAAAATTTCAAGCCCTTAGGATATTACTTTCGAGATAAATTAATAGAAACAAATTTCTCAATTTAACAAGGTCTCTTGTGCATTTCTGTGGTTTTCCCTCCTGTAAACATGAAATTCGCAAGTATTGATAAACAGTTTCGAACGGAACTTCTATAAATACTAAAAGAATAAACAAAGAACTTTAACGACTTTGTAAAAACCATTCGATACTCATAAGATTCTGAATAAATGAATTTGTCTCGACGAAGAGGATTAAACTTTGTAGATTGAACACGCTAAAGATGCTAAGCCGATTTTTATTTTGACTTGCTAGGTACCGGATGAACTTTCTTAATGGTAACTTACCATCCCACGAATTCTTCGCTCGTTATATTTTAAATGAAAACTCCAAAGTATCGCGCCTACATACGAAAGCTCTTAAAAACCAGCTCATAATTACAGATTTTCATGTAATATTCGCGATATATATATTTTTTTTTTTCATTCAGTAGCGTAATTAATATGGAAGCAGAAGAAAAAAAAACTGTTTCGAAGGATAAAAATTGCTTGAACTTTGTTGAAAATGATCCAATTTTTCTTGAGGTTTATATCAGCGACTGTTCTATTCGTAAAGCAAAGCATATAATGCATCGTAGCAAAGCCACGGCAAGATATTAGACCCCGGGGTATCGTCAGACGCTAATATATCTTTTATTATGTAGATACGTCGTATATGTATAGTGTTTACGAGTGAATTTCGTTGACGACGAATAGCCGGGACGAAGAGAAGGAAAAGGGAAGGAGCGAAAGAGGATGGATGGTTTACGACTCTACAAAATCCTTCCATATAGAAGCAGCAGGAAGATGCGCGTCCTGATATTCGCGTGGGTCGAACAATCGTCGCAACACGGAAATCGAATTACGTGAGCGACGTCGTCATCAAGTCGTCTACGTCCTTCCTCACTTGTCTTTCTCGCTAAACGAGAAACCGCGATGAACCCGGCAAAAATATATCAAATTTCGTAATAAACGACCTGACTCCGTATTCCATTAAGACGAGAAATATCGTTTTTTTATTTTTTTTTTTTTTATCTTGACCTTCGTACGTCAAGTTGTAACGATAAAACGAAACGATGCTGCAGTTGAAATCGTCTTGGACTGAAGCAACGATTCATCCCATTGTTAGCAAAAAAAGAAAAATCATTCCTTCGCCACGTTTCGCTTCTGTTTCGTTCAGTTGAGAGCTAAAGCGAAGAATTAAAAACCTGATGCAGGCCTTCTTGAGGCTCAATTTTAACGTTGAATCGGTCGTTGACTCACGAGAACATTGATGCTTCGGGTTAAACGGCATAATAGCGAAATTCTACTGGCTATGAATATAAATGCAAATCTTCGTTTATATATGAGAATGATCAAAGTAGGAACCGAGAAAGTGAGTGATTTTGTAATGATTTGAACATGAAAAAAAAAAAAACATTTTCGCAGATACAAATTCGTCTGCTACCATCCGTTATTTCCATTGTTTTCGTTGACTGTGAAAGAAGTTTTTGAAGACTCTTTACTCTTCAAACAGTTCAGCGATCGTGGCGAAGTGAAAAAAAAAAAGAAAAAACACTCAATCTGTGCCCGACCCTCTTCAGCTATACCATCAATCTACCTTCCAGCTTTATATAAAAAAATGGTGATGTCAGAATGATTTCGATGATAAATGTCCTCTGTCAGTCAATGAAGCTGACAATATTACAGAAAGGGTACGAAAAAACCGTTTGTCTGCTTGTACGAAATTTGTTTTTTTTTTTTTTTCATACAATAGTTCGTAGCGTGCAACTTACGTCGACCGAGTAACGTTTATCCCGAAAAAAACGTATCAAAAAGAACATTAAACTCGTAAATGCGAAATTTCGATAAAATCGCTCGTGTGCTCGATTTTATGGGTTCGAGATACGATAAAGATATAAATTCTGCACAATATTCGGTCGCAAAGGTCAAAGGGTCAGAGTTAAGATGAAAATTGAGTAAATTGAAGCAATAATATTTCGTTTCGATTGGAGCACAAAATAAAAGCGATAAAGTATGATAATAATTTGAATTTAAAATTCTGAATTTAGATCAGAACACGAACAACTATAAAGGCATACGTGAATTAAAATTCAAAGTACGTAATAAAAAATTGCTTATGCGCTCATAGTTATAGGCTGTGCTATTTCGCTATGACGATCGAGAGATCTTTAGCAACGAGTCTCGCATTATATTGTCTGTCTACGTGCTTTCGCAATCAGCGTTGATTTTCATTTAACGCCTCCTCGGATTTGCCGAACGATCTCATTTCAAGCCTGCTCCCTCTGTTCTCCGCGCTACAATAATGTACACGTAGCCAGGTCGTTGGGCCGTTTAAATTCTCAGCGTGCCTCCTCTACCTCGCTCATTCATACATCGAAGGGTTGGAGAAAGGTCGTAATGAGATATGGGCTGCTCCGAGTAAAATTTTAGGCGTCTGGAAACTACGAAAAAAAAAATCTTCGTAATCTACGGTTGATCGTTTCGTCGGAATGAAGAATTTCAGGCTCGCGTATTTATCATATATTTTGTATGATTTTATTCTCTAGAAAGATCTTGATGGATAAAAGTACGTTCTTCCGCAATCCCCTTGCCTATAAATCACTGCAGTTTTCGTAAAATACCCCATGCATACGAGCCTGTTTACATTACATGGCGAAATACGAGCACTGCTTGTTGGAGCCAGCTTTGTTCTTGGTCCATGACGTGTAAACCGGAGGCTGTAGCTGTCATGTTTCCCTTGAAAATCGCGCTGCTATCGCAACAGTCGTAGTAGACGTTTCATACGTGCATTGTATACATTGGGAACATACACATCAAATTCACCAACTCTCTATTGTGGTTTGAAGAAAACGTAGCAGCTTAATGCACCGAGTCTCTATATATACGCCAGTTTAACTGTTTCGCGTTATCACTCTCGCTCCTCCTCTCTCTCTCTCTCTCTCTTTATCTCGTGTGATCTCTTCTACTTCCTTGCTCCACGCATGCGAAATAATCAATTTCCCTCGAGAAATTCTCCGAGTTGTATCCAAGACAACATAACACACGAGACAGGAAATCCCTGAGCGCGCACAATGATCGCGTATGACTGCCTCAAATGTGGAGTTCGAATTAGAACATGCGGAAAAGACAACATCATTTTGACGTAATATATTCATATTTTTTTGTTAACATCTGTTTTCTGTTCAGTGAAAAATAAATTGTCTTCAAATATTCAAATATTTTGGTGCACGTATTCAAACTAAATTTTGAATATTACAACAAAGCTTCGTTATAGCGAAACAGTAGTTTTTTGAAACGATAAAACATTTTAGCGCGTCGACGAAATATTTCGTTGAACGTATTCAACGATGAACGTTCAACGGATTCAAGATTTTAACGAAATTTCGTTTTCGAGCGAATCTCGTCGACTTTTGTTTGAACGAAAAAAAGGTAAAATGATTGACGTCATTATTTTTTTCCTATCTTTTCGCTTACCTGGCTTCGAAAAATGATCAGCGATTGATTGAGATAAATAAAAAAATATTCAACCGATTGCCTTATCCACTTATCGATTTTTTGAAACATTAACGAATACCTTTGACTTTGGTAAAAATGTTGAAACCACAATAACATTAATTATTCGTGAATTATACCGATGAACCCAATAATTAAAAAATCAATTACATCGTCGTTCCAAAATTCTCGAAAACTCAATTATTTTCATTGAAACAATTCATAATTCAATTTTTTGAATAAACGAATATGGACGAGTGATTTTTTCAACGAAAAACTTTGAATTAATAAAGGCCTTACGGCGAATAGATTGCGTGACAAATATTTGGAGTGATTATGCGGATAGACTGATAGAAGGATTGATTAAATAATCAAAATGAAAAGTGATTATTGCACGATAATGATTATTCAATCGGAGTGATTCAATATGAGCGAAGTGACAAAAAAAAAACAAATCAGAATCGAATAACCGCGCGTATTATACATCAAATATAATGATAAATGATAAACGTGGTTTTCGTGATTTTGTTGATAGAGCGAAATTCAAGGAAAACTACGTCGAGCAAACAAGTGGCATAAATCATTATACAAATTTGATTTTACAAAGGTTATCGAAGCGAATATTCGGTTGTACAAAAGATCGAAACGCGGTATATAAACATCGATAAATGATAACGAGGTCTATTTTCATCGCAAATTACGGGAATGATGGTCGGAATAAATAAATATACGTCGTTTCACCAATGAGGTTTACGCTCAAAAACGAATGAAACAACATATGTTCGCACGTACGCAAACGCGAATTCATGGGACGGTCAAGCGTCGTGTATATGCTGATGTAGCATAACATTATTGGTTCGTGAACTTATTCGACCAACCGGGTCTCTTATACTGGCTAAATGCAGTCATTACATGTGCCGGACCAGATGGGTCAGTACGAAGTGAAAAGAGGAAGAGATGACGAGAGGCAGAGAGGTAGAGAGAGATTGATTGATATAGATAAATATATTTATGCCTTGAAATAGATCACGAGGCAAATGATAATTAATAACAAATGAATGTAAAAAAAGTGTAAAAAACGATACAAAGAATAAATGAAAAAACCAGTAACCCATCACTCCGGAACAAAATGAGTGAAACTCGAGAGACAGAGGAAAAATTAAGCACGAAAATATTCGAGGAGTAATTGAGTTGAAAATTTTAACGAAGCGCATGCACTACCAAAAATATGATAAAGCGTGAAGTGTTTCGTGAAAAGTTAATTTATTTCGATCCACGAAAAGTATATACTCGACTACGATTACGTAGATTTGTGTCGAGAAGGGATGATACTCGCGAGCAAACACGTACAGGCCTCCATTGGAGTAAAAAATTATGCGCGTAAGAGTGTGTGTGAGCGGGGAACAAGAGCATAAATGTGAAAAAAAAAAAAAAAAACAAATAGTCATAGGAATTTTAGAGCGAATTGAAACAACCTCGAACATAACACGAATTACTATTCTAGTACATAAAATATGAAACGGCACACGAGTATACACGTACCGGTGAGCATGAATATATGTACATTTATAACCTCAGATGAGAATTTTCGTTCAGCTTCATTTTACTCGTTTCGTTATGGATTAAGCGCGTGACGGGGAATTAATTTGATCCCCGAGTGAATGGATGAAGGGGCAAGTTCATGTATATATATACGTGTGTATGAAAGGCATCCCGTACATACGCTACGGAGAGGAGAAGCGACGATACAACATTCATTCGATGAAGAGGGAAGCAACGAGAAAGAGGGAGAGAGAGAGAACTGTGGCTTAAGCCCTCGAAATTAGACCACGACTCCCTAACCCTCCCCACGATGTACCAACCCTTATACACTCTCGTTTTACCCCCCCCGGATCACTGGCTCCTGGATGTAGATATACATATAGATTTAGGGAAAGAGAGGCCGAGACAGATAAAGAGAGAGGGAGGGAGATCTGCTGAGAGAGAAAGAGAGAGAGAGAGAGAGAGAATGTCTGCTGAATCGTTCGAATTCTACCCGCAGGACGATTTAACGAAGCAAGCATGAAAAGGTTCATTCCAGCACAAGTTCGTCTGCCACGTCGCTGCAAAATCAGGACGTATCCTCAACGACCTTCCAGTCCTAACTCTCCTTCGTATATACAGTTATAGAATTTCTCCATATTCTGATCAGGTATAAAACATTTTACCCCTTTGCTGATTTCTCCGAGGATATGGACCGTCCGAACGCATAAGTTTACCAAAAAAATTTCTTGTTTAACTTGTTCTTACCTTGATCACTTTCGTTAATCATCTGCTTCAAGATTTCATTCGGATATGAAGCAACTTATTTGGTATCGAAGTTATTTCGTTCGTTGAGACAGTTTCTATCAATTTTTCTACCACGCCTTAACTCGAAGCAACATTTGTTATGGGAATGCCACGGTCATCCGTTCGTTCGAAATAAAAAGACAGATAACAGTCATTTTCAAACGATAATAGTAGCTTCAAAAATGAATAAAACTTTGACAGAAATTAGAAAAAATTGAACAGAATGTTGGATGACCCATCGTGCTTTGACTGACAAAACAAATAACACCGTCAGAACTTGTGGGAAAAAAAGGTTTTCGCAACAAAATACTAAAAATGCGTTCACGAATACATTTTCTTTGATTTCATCTCCCAAAATGCATTCTAAATTTTCCAATTCACCCGTTAATTTTATTTGATTAATAGAGAGCGTGAATTTTCAATTCGGAAACATTTGATCGAACAGAAATTCATTAGAATTCAAAGCATTGCTCAAATCCTCACAGTTCCTTCTATGTATGCGATTGGGCATGTAGATGTTTATTGAAAACAGTACAGGATCATATTTATCTACTGTTCCATCTCCCTTAAATTCTCTCTCTCTCTCACTCTCATTCTATCGGCCTCCCCCTATCCTTTTCCAAGCCTCCTCTGTCGTCCTTCACTGTAATTCTCAACTGAAACCTCTGCCATGTCGTTGACGAGAATTAACGGGGAATACTGGGTCATGTGTAATTTTATCGCAAACATCACCTGCAACATGCTAGCTTGTCCATCCGTCCTCTTTCGACACGTAACCAAAAGCCCTCCAGCATCCACGACGTTTGATACGACGCATCAACGTGTGTGATTCGTTTTCATTTTCGCTGCTTGAATTTCGAAATTTAATGAGAAGTTTGCTCAACATCCAATGTATATAGGATAATCTTCATTAGTAATTAGCGAAAGGGGAGACGGGAAGCACTGACTATCGAGCCAAATGAGGTCCAAATAATAAAAAATAAAAAAGAAAAAAAAAAGAATTTTGCAAGTCTTCATCGGAATTAGATGAAGCTGGAACATTTTTGATAAATATTTTTCCCATTTAATTATAATAAATCAAATAATAAAAATAAACCTTGTTACCATTTTAAAAAAATAACAATTTGCAATTACTTTTAATCGTGAAATTCATCTTTGTTGTACAAATAAAATGATTCACTTTGTTGCAGCTTCTTTCGTGCTGTTTCGCTCTTTTCGATATTCAAACAATACTTATGATCTAGACTTACGTTTAATGAGGATAAACAAAATTTGGGCCGTCCTCTGATAAAATCGAATAAAAATATCTCATAAAAAATGAAAGAAAAGCTTTCTATAACGTTGAATTTGAAATGAAATTAAATTCCGTCAATGTTTTTTTTTTTTTTTTTCTTTTTTTTATTCGCAATCAAATGATTCAGAGGCGTTTGAAGCCTCCGCGAAATGGTATAATCTCCCTACGCGAATCATTTTTATTCCTCCCCAGCCTTGATTTACCATTCGGCAAAATATACTTTTTGTCAACGAATGTTTTATTCAAAAAATTCAGCTCTGCCTCACCCATATATGTTTCACAGGCTTAATTTGATTGAATTGATTTTCCTCAATGGATACATATACATGGAAAAATATTCGTACATATATGTGTATACGTTACTCATCTGCCCGATAGGACCAGGAAGAGCTTCCGGACGAAGAATGGTCGAGATAAAATTTTATCGCCTTATCTTGGATATTTTCTCATCCTTTGGGGATTGGCTCTTGGTGATTGGCCAAATATAACTTGGATTTATTGGCGACAGGTAATATTCGAAAATTACTATACGGTTAACATTTACATGAAGCTAAAAAGTGAAAAAGAGTGGATGAAAGCTGTGAGACAAGGGAGAAAAGTGAGAACCATGTTTCAATTTACAATATCGAGAGTAATAAAAACTCGTGGGGAAATAAAACTGCTTATTTTATTTTATTTTTATTTTATTTTTCGTCAAAAATTCAATATTCGTTTTTTTTTCTGTTAAAGAAAAAAGTATGAGATACTGTTAAAAAAATTGCAATACTTCGATTATGTTTGCCGACCAATCGCCATCATTTCCATTTTCAAAGTTCCTTCTCATCTATTTGTTCAACAAGTGTGTCGCAAATGTAAATAATGGTGTAGAATTTTTTCTGAGTTTCTACTTCAATTTCTAGCAATGGAGTTCATCGGCATAGCTCTCAATATTTTAACGACGCTTTGAAGAGTCGATCGTTGAAACGTTATGGATAAAAATGCTGTAGGAAGACTGGACAGTTCGTGAAATCAGGAAATTAAACGTTGAAAATGCTGATATACAGTCTGTGCTGCTCGGATTACATATATATATTTTTTTCAGAATATCAGAAAATTCAATATTTCATACAAAAGTTCGTAACGAAGATTGTTCGAAAATTCTTTCGGTAAATGTCGGTCCCATGCTTTCAATCTGTAACCCGTTTTTTTTTCGTATTCGTAAAAGTATACGTTTCATAGAAATTTGAATTTTTTTAAAAATCATTAGCAACCATATGGGTCAAATATTTGCGTCATATTCTTTCAAATTTTATGGTTTTTTTTACCCATGAAAAAATCGTCGGACTTTCTATGAAAACTGTTGCAAGATTTGTCTTTCATTCCTAGAAACACGTGGCTTTGAGCAGTTCATAAGAGAAATAATTCGCAGAGTTAACAAAATGAAAACATTTCTGTTAATAATTTGTCAACTTGTTATTTAATACGAATAAAAAAATTGAAAGATTAAATTTTCGAATAATCTTTAATTTTTTTCTCCATTAAAGCGTTTTATTTATTTTATTTTTTCATATATTTAAAAAAAATATTTTTTAATATAAAAGTATGAAAAAATTTGATATTTTTTCATGAAAATTGTCTAGTTTTTCTTCTTAGTCAATGTGGGATCGAAATCTGTAGCTCAAATTTTTTGCGTTTAGACTTTTGGCGCGAAATAGCGAGTCATCGTGATTAATATTTTTGTATATAAAATAGAATTTGAAACGCCAATTACCGCAGTCTCATTTAATTTGCTCGTGGCTCTCTCATGTTCTCGACAGTTTTATCGAACAGTTCTGCTGGCCAATTTATCCGCCGGATACGGGAGTAAAACATCGTGGAAGCGAATCTCACGTGCGAGAGACGAGCGTTTCGTAAAAAATTGTGCGAGCTACAAACTAAATTTATTAATAAACCGAATATAAATTTCAACCTTTTCAACCTCAAAGTAATTAAAGTTTCAAACAGTTTCCGCGACCACGTGAGATTTTCATAATTTTGCAAATTCAACGACGCGGATCGGTAAGTGACGAGCGATGCTGCATAGAGCGCATATATGACAGACCGAAAATCGTAATAAAGAATAAAATCAAAATAAACTGCAATTTTTATAAAACGTTATTTGCATCTGAAAAAATGATTTAACCCGATGATTTTTGTTTGTTCATAGTTCGAATGACACTCATTTCCGTTCGATTATATTTTGACATTGCCAAACTTTCGTAGGACCCTGATGATTGAACATTTTTCTAAAGAATCGTTCGAATCACAACTCCATATAAGGAGACATGAGAATAGAAAACTTGCGAACCGATTTTAAAGCAGAAAAAAATCTTTTGTACACCCTGATTCGATCGAAGAACGTGAAATCGTTCTCAAAGTTATGGAGAAAGTGACCTCTTCGACGTAGTAGTAGTGAATTCCAACAGATTCGAGAAAAACGTTGTTTGAAAACTTCAATAAGCTCAACCTGCCAGGTACGTGTACGAAGAACTTTACTATACGTGTATCCTGTACCTCTACTCTGCTGCTGTCAGAATCCGTTACACGTGTATTTCAAACTTTAACGAAACATTGAAAATCAATTTGTATCCCGAACAATATTATTGTTCCACTCGCGTTTAATGGCAGCTGAGTAAAAGTTGTTTGAGCATTGTTAAGTCTTCGAAGCCAGCTTTTAAGAGTGTGGGAATACTGAGAAAATTGTACTTAAACATTTCTCAGAGTTTTACTTTATTTTTAAAAATGAATAAAAAGGTAACGAAGATGCGATTCGATCCCGAACGTTTCTCGATTTTAAAGGAAAACAAAATTTTTACAATTTTTCCATTTCATCATCATTTCTCTCATCTGCATTTTTTAGAACTAAATTTTATCATAAAAAAATTGAGTATTTTCAAAGTTTTCGCGATTGAGAGCTCTGAATGATGGAGTCATTGGTGGAAACAGGTTTACAATAATAGGATAGAGTTTTGCGAAATGAATTCTAATGCGATCGTAGTCTCGCCTCGATTTTTTGTTTTTTTTTTTTTCTTTTTATTCCATACAAACTCTTTGGTCGACTTATCCGGTCAATTTCTTTCATAATTGTCCCTTCAATTTACCTCTCGATTGGCCAGGTGCTTGCACGTGCTGCGACCGCAAAACTCGTTATGGACCTTTGCATATAAGTTGACCGTGTTGTGTGCATCGGTACAAGGTCATTCAAAGCTCGTAAACGAATGAAATTACGTTGATACACATTCTGTCGATGAAATTTTATCGAAGAGAGTATTTTTTTTGAGCTCAAAATCCAGCATATTTTCTCAACTTTAACAACGATATTGTATCTTGACAAAAGATTGAATTCGAGTTATTTTTATATATTTTATAACGTGGTTCGTCATTTCATGCCAAACGTTTAAAAAAATCGCTCAAAGTTTTATTGTAAAAGAAACAGTGTTTTATTCGTTATATTCATGACTGTTATTATCTCCGTTATAAGTCTGCGCAGTTATGGAAAAGCAAACTGCTCGTTTCCGTCACCCATGATTACGACTATTTGCATAATCTAAAAAAAAACATTATCGATCGAACGAGTGCAGTGTTTGTTGAAAAATATATTCAGCTGTGTAACAAGCTTCTGAGTAAATATTTTATCGGTTTGTGGACGACGATGAATACTCGTGTCGCGTTTTAAATTAGTCTGCATACTTTATTTTTGAAGCGATTCGGTCAACGGATCCTTTTGTAGGTCAACATAGTTATTCGTATTTAGACAAAAGATATATATTGACTTTGGAAAAGCCTGAAAAGGACAGAGAGATTCACGAGAAGACTAACGAAAGCTTAATTGCATAAAAAAAAAATTAAAAAATGACATTTTGGGCCGGTTGCAAACGACTGGAAATTGAATAAAATGAAAACTATTATTCAGAAACTCTTACGGTTACCGATTGAACGTACATTTTCTGTACAATTTTCTACCGATTTTTTTTCAATAATATTGTTTCAAATATGTATTTTGAATAAGCCTATACGCGTGTTCGTCTAGTAAAAGCTCTCGCTTTCGCTCGGTAGTGGTTTTTCTTTTTTTTTTTATCTAATAAAGTGAAAATTACGATTCACCAGCGCCTTTATAGTCCTGAACACGCTTCCACCTTTATCGTCGGTCGAATGTAGAAAACTTGCTTCACAGGAATCGAAGCACGCAGTTACGTGCCCTACGTGATATTACCAGAGGAGAAATAACGTGTGTGAGATTCCCATCCCAGTCAGACAGTGTAAAACCTTTCGTTCACGTATTTTTATATATATATATATAGATTTTTTTCCGTAATTCTATATCATCACCCTTCACATCCGGAAGCGATAAAAAAAAAAAACTCGTGTCTACCGTTCCTCTTGTTCCTTTCATCTCTGGTGAATTCTTCAAGCCCATAAATTTATAGAACCGGAAGAAAAACTTTGTCTTCTTCTGCTTTCTTCTTTCGTTTTTCGCGAATTTACCATTTCAACACGTACGAGAATTCTAAAAAAAACGAGAGGACGTATGTGTCAGAGACATTTTTTCATTCGTATGGCAAAAAAAGAAAACGGTCTTTGTGTAACTGAAACTCTCCGTTTCCGGTTAACTCGCCTTGCCACGTTATATACTCCCGTGAATAAATAAATGAAAAAAAAAAAAAAAAAAAACATTTTTGTTAAAATGTAACCAACCCTTCTTGTTAATAGAGTCAACTGACACGCTGGTGGTCTTTCTGCGAGTATTTTATTTTCAGAGTGATACAAGTTAACTTCGTGAGCATTTTTTCACTGACAACGTGTTCTCGAATATAATTTATTTTCCTTAAAATCTTGCCATTGAAGAATTATTTGAATTCAAATTAAATATTACGAGAAAAAGCATATCCGGGATTAGTATTTCTCCTGAATGGGCTTACGAATGACATAAAAACGAATAACAAAGATTCATATCATTATTTTTCGCGTAAAAAGTTACTTCTCGGAAAATAATTGCATGTTTTGAAAGAACACGTGATTTTTTCGTAATTGAATATAAAGAGTGCATTGTTTTTTTCACATTGAATACGTGCACGATAATTTATTCCATTATATCAATGAAGGAATGAATATTTTTAAGGGATGAATATTTTTAACAAAACCGAGAAGCATCGACAGTTCAATGATTAAATCTTCATGCAACGTTTTTTTTTTTCTCCTGGCCTGAATTTCAAAATTGATGCAAGTTTTTTTTGTGAAAAATTTCATCGACCATTGTTTATTTTTATTGATATACCTCGAATTCGAGATTATTAAACAGAAAAAGTTGAATAATGTAACGATGAAAAGAGACGAAAAAAAGTTTACGGTACGAGATATAAAAATGGAGTAATTCGTTTTCTCCAAAACGCTCGAAACGTTTGATCCGGTCTGTGTCTGACGTAACGGTGGCATTTCTACTTATTCGGTGAATTATCATTGGGCGTACGTGGCACAGGGCGACGAGGCGTCTCCTGCTCCCGGGTCTCTTTGACGTTAAATTTCGTAAAAGCTTTTCTGATATAATAGTTGAAAAGCACGTATATATTTATAGTTTTATTTCGTTGTCTAATCCATAAAAATATACAATTGGGAGTACGTGAGACTGGGACATTTTATCAGATCGAGCAAGGTTCGTATCGCAGGTTCATATATCAGCTGAACCGTTGTGTTTTCCTTGTGCTTTCGAGCTAAATAATTCTCGAATATTACTTTTATCGCTGAAGTGAAGAAAGGAGCTAAACAAAAAGATAACGAAAAAGAGACACATAAAAAGAATGAAAAGAGCGAAAGAAAAAACAAACGAAAAAAAAAAAAAAAAACGTGAGAGAATGAGAGAAAAGAGAAAATGAAGAAAAATGTTGTCGGAGAAAAACTACGAGAGCAAAACGGGGGCTCTCGTGGTTGCATGGGAGAAGAGAACAGTTAACTGGAGTTACTGGGCGGTATATAGGAGTGGGAAGAGAGAAGGGGTGCAAGGACCGGGATAAAATCAGGTCATTCTGGGCCAGGAACCAGTGACACCGGGGCATCGCCCACTCCTGAACCCACCACCCCTCTGGGAACTGGGTCACCCTTTATCCTTGTTGCGCTCTCAACATCAGTTGCCACCATGTCTCTCTTTCCCTCTTACACACAGGAAAATGCATGTACCCCTTTACGGTCTCTGTGCATTTGCTTCGTCTTAAATATCCTCGCTGCCAATCTTCATGCGTTTTTGTCTTACGTAGTGCTTTCCTTTTCCCATGAAATAATATTTTCGTTTGTCAATGTACCGCGTCATTCGTATGGTTTTATTTTTTTTATATCATTATTAAGTAGCCTTCTGAAGAGTACGTTGAAACGAAGAATAATTCAGATGCGCCTGGGGGCTTCGAATAAATTGCGAAATGATTTCATAACAATTCACGTTGCTCGAAGCGTCTTGAGAAAGAAATAGTCCCACCAAATTCGTGATAATTCACATGGTACGAAGGCAAGGCGTTGAGAAAAAATGTGGATACGGGTTAAAGAAATATTATTTTGGAGCCATCGGATGGGAACGAGAGAAGTATTAATTGCTTCATTATCGTCGACTATCTCGTAGCGATGTTTTTCCTCCTATTTCCGTTAATTTAAATACCTACATCCGTCCATATAATACCCAGAGAGGATAATAAACATAGAATAAAGTATTCTGAATCATTATTTTAATACGAATAATCTCTGTTTGATTTACAACGTTATTTTCATAATTCCTACAATCCTGAAATCTCATTATCAACAGCAGAAGCAGAACGAAGAATTTTTCTCTACAAACGCAGTTGTTTTATGTATTTTTTTTTTTGTTTTTTAATTTCTTTTCATCGAACGTGATATTTGCTCTCTGGATGAAGCGCAGGTCTCTAGACAGTGGATAGAGTATTAAAGCCACGTGTCACACGCAGCTGGAAGTATACACGAGATTATTTTATCAGCTTTTTGCAGTTTTAAATTCACTCATATAAAATACAGATTCGTTTGATCAAACGAAGCAAAAGTTAACAAGTCAAAAGCGCATTACAATTCGAGATAGAAATTCTGGTTTTCGAGATCAAAAGAAGAAAAAAGGGCAAATCTGCTGGAGCAGGAAACACTGGATCAAATAACGAAGCATGCGTGTATCTTGCCTCTTAACTGGTTCGCGTTCTTTTGTACCGATGCCCATTTATATCTCGCACTACCATGAAAATTATACGCTTCAGGGAAGCTGAGTCGTGGATAAAGAGCCGGCGGGACGAAGCTCCAAAGAATCGGAGATGGCGAAGCTCCCTGCTTTTTTGCTACTCCATGTGTATTACGGATGGAGGCAGAGATGTGGGCGATTTAAAGAGAAGCTGATAAAGATGGAACATCACGAAAATGCAACTAAAAGAATGAGGCGAAGATAAAAGCTCCTTAGCTCAGAGAGAAGGGATTTTTATTCTTTACGAAAAAAAAAAAGAAAAAACGCGACAACCATGTCGAGGCTATATTATTTGAGACAGGGGGGCCATTTCTCTTTCTCTCGGCTCTGTTTTATATATATATATATATATATATATATTAAAACATTCGATATAGCTGTAAAAGTACCGGCTGGAACTGCCTGCAGTGAAATAACGAAAGAAAGAAGAGGGAGAAAGGAGAAAAGAGAGAGGGACGATTTTCAGCGATGCGTATAATCGAGGCATTTTCAATTTCACGAAACCCCGGAGGATATAATAGAACGACGAAAATTTACCATCCTAAAATCAAGGTACAACATTTCTGATTGAATATATAATATAGAGACGACCTATCTAATAAATAAAAACAAAACGATTCAATCTTATATTCAATTAAAATAGTACAGCTGCGATAAACCAGCACCAACGAAATTCAACTGCGGAGTGTTTCTTGAAAAAAAAAAAAAAAATTTTTCTCGAGTTATTCGTTATTTTTGACAGCTCATTCCAAATGTAAAATAAACCACCCAGCAGAGAGTCGAAATCAAATTTTCTACGTTCACTGTAATCTTTGAAAATTTTCGTCAACGACACAGCTCCATCGATCGAACTCACTCGCGTGAATTCCAAAGAGAAAACTCATTTGTTCTTTCATTATCAGCTCGATCGAACTCTAGAAAAGTGACTATGAGAAAATATATACTTGAAGAAAATTGTCAATTTGCAAGTATATATTCTCGTATTTTAATACGATCCGCACACGCGCACTTTCAAGATTCATATTCATTCGTTAACCATGTATACATATATTGGGATAATCTCATAATTCACTACGAGTGAAAATTAACGCTTCGAGGCTCTTTAGCCAAGACCAAAGAACCTCGAGCAACGAGAGAAGGGGATGCTAAGCATATACCACGCTGTAAAGCTTTCTTCCGGTGTAAATTCCATGTACATTATACTTCTTCGATCGATACACACGCAGTTTCCGAGCAGCCTGAAGGCTGCTCAATGACGATGAAGCTCATAACTTGTGCGGTACACATGCATATAGACAAGTATCCACGCGGAAATATTCTAATCAGGATACGTAGCGACGATGATGAGTTATATCACAGATAAGCTCTGTTACTCGCCCCCGCTTCCACTCAATATATCCGGCTGTGCGCGAGAGATAATTAATGTAAAATCTTGTACAGCTCTTTATGCGTTTGAGCGTTGAATTACAAGAGGGTATAACCACGCATTGAATTTCTCATTGAACCGATAACTCAAAGCGACGTGGCACTTGCAAACTCATGAAACAAAAAGTGAAAGTTCAGGCGTGAAAAATAGTTTCATTTCGTAAAACCATTTCGCCTCCTTTCTGTAAAGAAGGTCTGACTTCATATCCGGAAATACTTATTTTCTTAAGCTACGGAAGCCGGAAAAAGAATCTCTTGAAGCACTCATTTTTTCTCGTATTTTTTAACACCCTGACCGGATTTTTATCACCCTGAATTGCGACCTCACGTTACATTTTTGTTAGAAGTATACAGAAATTGTTGCTCGTTCACTGATTAATTATTTGATGAATAAGCGACGTTTTTTAGTTTTAATAACTGCTAATGAAAGTATTTTTAATTCAGGAAAATTTTCAAACGACGGTTGCGCAATTGGAAAATAATCAAGAGTTGTGAATACTTTATTTTTTTTGGAATGTTTCCGCCTTTTCGTCGAACGAAAAGTGTGTAAATGAAGCCACGATTCGCTTATAGAATAGTGCGAATGCCTGAAATCGAAAAAGTTTTGATACAGTAAAAAAAAAAAACGAAAAAACGAAAAATAAGGAATCTTTCCTTTCGATTTAATCTCAGATATACGATTTTTCCGCCCTATCAATGTTTCGAAGTTGAAACTCATTTCGCGAAGAGTTGTAGCCTTAAAATTCATAACTACAGTTTGAAAACTCTGTTACTCCGAACTTAGATGAGAAAAAAAAAGATTAGGGGGGGGGGGGGGAGGGAAATACGATAAACGAGGACGGAAAACGATGAACGGCCGAAAGATTTTACAGACTCTCATTAAAGTTAAGGTCGATTTCACTCACATTTTGTCTCCCGGAACATCGAGGGATAAAGAGAGGGCGAAAAAAAACGTATATAGACAGATAAAAAGGTCTTTGTTAGTTCACGTCGTAGCGATTACCCGTCCAAGGGTTGACTCACAAGCCGAAATATATATAAACGCTCCGCGCGCGCCTTGTTCTCGCTCATTGTTTCGCATCAACTTAAGTTCATTCCAAAGTTTATCCGCAATGTTCCCTCTCAGGAGAGCTGGGAACAACAGCTCGCTCAACCTTAAATCGAACCAATTTCCATTTATATGTATATTTATGTTGAGCTAGTTATCGCGCGATTGGTGTGCGACGTGGAATGGGCGGAAGTGTGAGCCCGATAAGCAAGGGATGTGTAAATCAGAAGAGATTTAGTGTCTTCGTGGTCAGAGCAGCGGTTTTTTTTCGTTCGAGTAAAAACAACAACAACAAAAATTCTTTCATTTTGATTAAATGAAATTTTATTCGGCGATTCAGTAATTTTTCAAAATTCCGATATAAATTATGAATTTTCATCGATAAGATTTATAAGCTACATAAGAATCAAGTAAAAATGTTATTCTCGATATTTCGAAGCTTCGAGAAATAAATTTACGTTTTTTCGGACTCGATCAATTTGGCATGAAAAATTTATTGTTTCAATGAAAGACTCGTAACGATATTTATCATCTGGCCGATCGCCAGCTTTTTCATGCAGTTACAAGGGGAATCAGCGCGCCATCAATATCTGAAAAAGTGTGATTAATGGGAAAAAAAAAAAAAAAAACATTTGTAGAATTCAGTTAGCAACAAAAATCTCTGTAATTTATATCCGTATGAAATTAGCGAAGTTCTGAATTTCGTATCTCTGCTTCGTTCCTATTTCCATGGTATTTGTTTTTTTTTTGTTTTTTTTTTCTTTTGCGCTGCTTTTTTCACTGGTTCTCCAGAGAGTGAGCGTAAACCAGAAAATATAGGAAGGATCGTACAGGAATATACGAGTACATGAATTTTTTTCCCCGTATCACGTCATGAATGATATATTAGAGAGAGAGGCGAGAGTTCAGTGTAAAAAGCTATAGAGACAAAGAGAAAGAGAGCGAAAATTGAACTAACAGCCATCCCCCGTGGGCGACTTGGGCTAATCAAAAAGGATCAGCTGGGATTAAGCGTATTGGATAATGAAAAAAAAAAGAGAGAGAGAGACGAGAGAAAAGTTTAAGGATAAATGGAGGCTATATGTATAATAGGAAATGCGCGAGATTTCGTATATATACGCGAGAGAGAAAGAAAGAGGCTAAGAAAGAAGAGACGAGAAGAGGAAGAAGAAAAGAGAGGCAAGATTTTGTGAAAGCTACATGTACCCAGTTCGAGGTACAGAGGTGCTCATAGAGGTACTGCTGGTACGATTCGGGTAATCCACCCCTCTACTGTGCCTCTGAATCGAGGTCACATCCTATTCAATCGACTCACCATCGATATACTATTATCTTTGTATATGTACAGGCATGTGAACATAAATGTACGTGAGCCCAAGCTTCCATATAAAATCCACAATTTATATATCTCCTATACGATACATATGTATTTAGTTACATATAACGGCTATTCGAAGATACGTAATACGATCTTTCACCCACTATATTTTTTGGATACGTTTCAAGCTCCCAATAATCGCTGCTCAATCGAATCGATCACAACAACATTCTTCCGATATATTTCTCTCGATCCATTCACTCTGAAGTGTTGTCTTTTCTTAAAATTCACGCTAAAAAATATATATTTCTTCATTGAACTGATGAATCTAATTTTAATTTGAACTCTGAGGGCATGGTTTTTACTGAATGACAAATATGATTTTGTTCAATGAATTGAATCGTGAACAAGAAATCAGAAACAACTGAAACCAATCGTTTGTTTACGCATACTTTTTAGGAGCATCGATGGAATATTTGCTTGAATCAAATAGTCAAATTAACTAAACGGTAATCGTTAGAATGGATGAATCCGAATTACACTTGATTCGAACGATATTTTATTTCATTAACTAGTTGCTCTCGTATCGAACTGAATTTATGTACGATGAAACGATATTTGTTTCGGTCAACAAATAAAATATATATACTTTCTCAGAGAATGATCATTTCGTAGATTGGAAATATTGCAGATTCGAATCATCGCCTCTTTTCTAAAGTAAACCGGTTATGAAAAAAGAAAGTTGGAAAGTGAATATTTATTGCTTCGAAATATAACCAGTTCGTTTCCAATATTGCCTCCGTTTACTCTTCACGTTGAATGTCTTTCGTCCGATATGCCAGTATGAAAAAAATAAAAAAAATAAAACGATTAACCCTGTCATAGAGTTTTGCGCAGAACGGTTCATAAAATGAATATGAATAAATGATATTACGACCGAATGAAATGATCGCTGCAAAAATGGAATCGAAGCTATATCAATAGGAAATTTTATTTTCCACCGTCCTATGAAACTGTAAATATTGATTGCCTTTAATTGGTTTTCTATATATATATATCTATACGAATGCATACTAAAAGATCAAAAAAAAGTAAACATTACGTCATTGGATTTCAAGGTAAAAATAAACTGGATGAAAAGTGGAGCTAAAAAAAAATCAAAGCCTTTGGCACAAAAAGAAATTGAAATGGCACGTCCGTACATATGGAAAGTCTTAAAATCATTTTGTGGAAATGTCGCAAACCTATCGATGGTCTATATGCCATACGGGTTTCGTTTTTCGTTACGAAAGGGTTTTAATCGATAGAGACCGAGAGGAAAGAAAAACAGCGCTGAAAGAAGCAACTATTTTTCGTCAGGAACAGAGAGAGGGAGACGAAAAACGCGCCATTTTTTTCTCCCAATCTTTTTCGGGCTTAAAAGTACTTGACGTCGAAACATGATTGCTTCTCTGCTACGGTTAAAGTCGAGGATAAATCTCATTCGTCAATCAGTCCTGACGGTCATTTTGTGTTCAGAATCCGGTTAATTAATTTGGATCAGTGATCGAATAAATGTCGACAAAACTTTGTGAAATTTTGATCAACAAGCTCATTTGTCATTGTTTGAATCACAACAGTTTTGCCTTGATCCTTTTTCTATCGAGTGTGTCAAGAAGCCATCAAAAGTGATTCAAAGAACTGGTGAATTTTGGTCTGAAAGAATTTGAATTTTCTGTCAATTTGCAGATTCTTTTGTTCTCCAAATTTGTAAAGAAAAAAAATGAGAATCGATCGAGCTCGTCGGAGAAAGTCGATTATTACATATTCGAGAGATCTGAAGAGGTTGAAAGCTCTTAACCCACAAAATTTAGGTGCATTCATTCATTTTTAAAACTAACCCGATGAGAGAGCTTGACTTTGAAGTTTACTTTGAGCTTGTACTCATCCAAAAACTCAATAACCCGTAAGTTTTGATCCCCATTCGTAAACCGATCAATACGGATTAACGCCATAGCACGAAAAAGTCATTTTAGCAAACTAGTTGTTGCAAAGTTTCGTATCGAAGTTGAACGCAAATCGAAATAATCGGGTATTATGGTTGGCGTAGTTTGGGGAATAAAGTTTTTGATGTCGCGTGTGTTCGTGACAGTGAAATATTGATTAGATACGAATGTGCTATTATTTCATTCAATGAAATACCACGAAAATTATGATTTTCGTAACAACAAAAAGTCATTGATTCGAGTGGTTAATTAAAGATATATTTTTCGTGAAGGAATGTTATTCCATTTTTCGAAATTGTTATAATTCTGATAATAAAACTTACGAAACAAAATATTATCTGCGTCATGATGCGAAGTGAAGACCCAACTATTCCGAAATATATTGAAATCCTTATTGATTCAATTTTGCTCCGACATAGAAGAAAATAAATTTGAATGTGAAAATAAAATGAATACCGATTCGAAGAGTTATCTATTCGTGAGTAAAATCGATGAGAATAAAAAAGTTATTGTCTCGAGAATAAAGTCTATCGAGAATGAAATAAATCCGCATATTTCAGGCTTGAAAAATGAGAAGATCATAAGACGAGAAATCTTGTTCACTTTTTTCTAGGATTAATATGATGGGAATAGCCATTTGCACTCTGTGTGAATTGGTAGCCGAGAGTGCAAGGAGTAGATATCCTTTTCTTCACTCTTCATCTTTTGCCTCATTCCACACGTAGAATACCACACCATTGGTAGAGAAATCCTCCGCCGGATTAAACTTTTCACGCCTCTTTGCACACAAAACTCTTGAGGGCTCCTCGGCTTTTCTGTGGCTGTGGGTGGCCGCGATGCAGTCTGGCAAAGTAGCTTAAATCGATGGTGCTCTCTCGCCAGACGAGAATTTCATGAAAACCTTTCGAATTTTTTTTTTTTTTTTTTTTTTTTTTTTCATCGCAGTATATCTTTCTTACTCGAAGAAAAAGATTTGAAAGACGCTTTCGCGCGATGCTGGTCCTTCATTTCGCATGCAATTTAAGGCTTCTCCTTCCTCCATTTTTCACACAATCAGCACTCACCGTTTCCCTTTTCCTTTTATTTCATTAACAAGAGCTTTGGCAAGGAAAGAGTTGAGAGGGAGAGAGTGTCAGAGCCCAATCGATTTTGGGTATAGATTGGTCCGAATTGGCTTTTTTTCCTCATTCACACGCGGTAGCCATTTTCCTCCCGGTATATATATATTCGCGTGTCGATGGAAAGAGGAAGGGGGAGTGTGTGTTTTTTTTTTTCAATTTACCGATCGTTGAGCTTGACATCCAACAGACTGGCTTAACGCTTTTTTTTTCCCGACGCATCAAACTCAATTTCGTTCGAGCCACGCAACAGTAAAATGTAATATTTTTTTTTGAGGATGCGAAGCCTCGAGGCGAGAAGTTGTCTTGTCGGTATAGTTCAACGTGTTTCTTTTTTTGAATTTTGTTTTTCCTTCCCCCCCCCCCCTCCTCCCATTGTTATGCTCCCTGTTTAATATCTGCATTGTGTAAAATAAGTGAAATAAAAAATCCGTGCAGTCGAAGCTCTTTTGCAATTAGGTGACGCTCACCAATTTCGCTCTCGAGATTGATGAACATTAAACAGAGTGCACGAAGCACGTCAGAAGGGAGGAGGAAAAAAATGTAAGAAAAGAGAGACAAAGGGACCATGAAATCGAGAAATATTTCATGTTACAGCTTCTGCGCTTCGACTCGAAAAGGATCGTGTTCGGAGAGGGAGTGAAAACGGAGATCTTACGATTTTTCTTCGTTGAATATACGGATAACATTTTCCTTCGATGAAAGCCTACGAAACAACTGAAAGAATTCTTCTTACATCGTGAGTATAAGCTTGCTACGTTCTCGGAATAAGCACTAATAATATACATTCGACTAGAATTTTTCTTCCACGAAATCACATAACTTTTTCCTCTGTACCTCGTTTTGCCAAAGTAAAAGAAGAAACGAACCGATTGAATTCTCTCTTTTGCTTTATTCGCAGCACTCGTACTTCTTACGAAAAGCAGCTCACCGTATGCTCTTCTCATCGTCAAATAACAGAATAGAATGTTTCATTTTTTGTTTGCATTGAAAAATTAATCGCCGAATGAAACCGTAAAATAGATACTTCCTGAAAGAAACGCAATTTTGAACTCTCAGCACACGTGTTTAGTCCATTTTTTCTCGGCCTGTTTTCACCATTCGACTAATTCATTATCAGCAATAATTTTCTATCATAGACTAGATGTCATTTGTGAATAAGCAAAATTTGATTCAATTTGTGTGCCTCAATTAGGTTTTTTTAAAATGAAGTTGAAAAAAATAATGAATGCGGCCACGAATTGATTTGATTTTTGAGTCATGTCGAATCGAGTACACGAAATGAAGTTTCAAATCAGTTTTTCTCAATGCGCCATTAATTCAGGAAGCATCAGAATGTATCCGCGAACAATCTGACAATCACTATAAATCGAAAGTGTTTTTCTTCGAGTATAAAACAACGATCATATTTCTGTGAGTGTTCAACGTCAAATTCAACATAAGCAGCTAAATTTTTGGACAAAACTCCCGAAGTGCCCTTTTCTTTTCTCAATAATAACGAATGTCCGTTTCTCATATGTTCGTTTCGATGAAACCGGTATTCATGCGCATCACGAAACGTCAGAGTCGAGACAGCCCAAAGACACATTTAGTTTCGAATATTTGTTCGAAAAGCTCGCACAGTTCGTGAAATATTAATGTAATGAGATTAAAACGAGAAAGCGTGTTCATGAAAATTCTCGCGTACGTGCGTTTCGCACACGTGTGAAAAGTATAAAAATGAGAGTCTGAAATGCGCACCACGTACATATAATGGACAATATTGCGAGTTTGAAGGTGCACCTGAACAAAACTTCCCACAGAGGGAATGTTTGTAAGTTGCACTCGCTATGCGTTTTTTTCTCCCTTTTTATTATTATTTGCTCTCACATCTTTGCACTTTTTTTTGCCTCTCTGCGGGGTCTGTCTCTTGATATTTTTCACGCGCGGTCTCTTTATTTGCTTCTTGGAACATTGAGTTCAGGAACACTTGAGCTTTCGCACCAAATGAACGTTTGTCGTGGAGCTTTTAGCGCGAACGCGAGGAAGAGGAGGGGGTGAGGGAGGCATCGAGGGACACGCCGACACGCAAGAATCTCTCGGGAGCTTTCTCCTTCTCTCCGCCATAAAATGGGGGAATGTGCATGTATATACATAAAATAAAGTGTGAAGTGAAGTACGCACGAAACGATACCAAGGATTAAGGCCCATTCACTGCGGGAACGCTCGTAAAGCTCGAACTATTTCATGCCTCGCTCGCACGACGAGTTGGAAAAAAAAAAAGCAATCTTTGTTAAGATAAATAAATGTATTCGAGTGAAGTGCTTTTTGTTTATTTTTATACTCAATGCTACTCAGCGCATCCATTTGTTTCTCAACTATAAAATCGACTGTACTGAAAAAAAAAAAATAAAAAATAAAAAAAAAACATTTTCATGCAAACTTCTGGTTGAGCGAACGCTCTAATTGCTTCAAATAAAGTGTTTTATTGCCTCGTCACGTTGGATTTACATTTTTATTTACTTCTCGATTTATTGGCTCTTCAACTTTGTTTTTACTTTACGTTCAACAAATAACGCCATTTTTATTACGCCTACTTATTCATTCATTCCTCTTCCTGTGTAAATTTGATTTTTAACTCAAAGCTCGAATCAAACAAACGAAAATCTCAATTATATCTTGGCTCAAATGAGACGCAGTTTCAGATTTTTTAATTTTTATTTAAAAAAATTTTTTTATTATTTAGTCAAGTAAGAAACAGAGTCACACTGACGTTAATATTTTCATAAAATCGAATAAAAATGAAGAGAGAAAAGGCCATAGAAAGGCCAGAGGAGTTCACTGATAAAGTGCTTGACGATTCAACGATTTTTTCATGAGCTGAAATATTGTCTTGGATCGCACTTAATTGTTGTGCACCATGAATCCATAGATTTTTATTGCTAGCTGTAGAATCGAGAGAATTCAGGATAAATGTGAATAATTTATAAGAGTGAGACGCTGAAAAACGATTTCCCGTAGTTTTATCGTAAAAGTGAAGAAATTTATCATAAATTTTCCATTTATCCTTAATTATCCGATACGAAGGAGCAGAACAAAAAGGATCTTGGACGTATCGTTGCATTGAAAATGTAAATGTGTCATTTTATACTCCGGACATTATTTCGAGAGTTACTCGATAAAGTATAAAAATGGAATAAGAAGGTTCGTTGGTATTGAACTTATCGCGTATATATGCCCCGACATAAATACAGAGCAAAGCTTGGATGATCGAGATAAAAGCAACATTTACAATCGGGCAATTACGGGAAATGAAAACCTCGAGAAATATGAGGTTATAGTGCTGGGAACATCGTTTTCTCGATCTCTTCACTTCTTTTTTCTCGTTTTTCTCATTTTCTTCGAGAGTGAAAGAAAAAAAAAGTAACAGCAGCAGCAGCAACAGCAACAACAACAGCAGCATAGAATGGGAGAAAAATAAGTGTACTCTGTGGAACGAGAGCTTTAGCGTTGCAGCTTGAATCGCGCAGAACTCGGGGGCAGGGTTAGTCATCTTTTCTCCATCCTCTGGCCGTTTGGGGTTGTCAATGCTAACGGTGAGATAGAGAGACGCGGTAACGAAACGGATGGCAGTAGAATAAAAAAAGAGAGAGGAGACGAGAGGAAAAAAGAATTCAGGAGTGGAGAAAAAGTGAGAAGGAAAGAAATATGACAGGACGAAGAGAGAGAGAGAGAGAGAAAGAATGAGGGAGGGAGGGGGAGGAGGGAAACTTGCTGTGCTACTATTGCGGCAGGGTCGTTGATGCCGATACGGGAAAGGAGCCGAGGTAACTGGAATTGGGAGTGAAGTTGGTTTCTGTACATGTGGGATTGAACCGCGAGAAAGCGAGGGAGTGGAAGAGAGAAAGAAAGAGAGAGAGAGAGAGAGAGAGAGAGAGAGAGAGAATTCGAGGCTTCAGGACTCAGAACGTATATGCATACGTGTGAATGTTCAAGTGTCTTATATCTATACATTATTTGCTGCTAATATATATGAAACCAGGTCACTATCGGGTCACTGAGCTCGATGTTGCACTGTCTCTTTTGATTTGACTGCCTCGGTTCTTCCTGTCTCTCCCACTCATATAACCAGACAGACGTACTGGATGAAATATAAACACAAATATACCAGTCCACAGCTATTTTCCCATCGAAAGCACAATCGCTTCGAACGCTTTTTTTTCGCCAATTTTTTTCTATTTTTTTTTTTTTCTTTTTTTTCATCTCACTCGACAGTGGAACGAATCAACGTTAGGTCTGACACTCAGTGTATTTTATTTTCATTCTTCACTTTATTTTGTGCTCTCTCTCTCTCTCTCTTTCTCTATCTCCACCACTCACCACGATTCGTTTTCTCTTTTTTTCTTTCGTTCGCTAACTGATTTTTTTTAGCACCAGGTGCGACTCTGCTTTTTGTCATCCTAAGAAATATAAACCTTTCTCCATCGTGTGGAATATAAAGCTTTATACATTTTTAATGAGGTACTCGCGGATGCGAGACTTTTCATATGCTCTCCGTAGTTTGGTTTATGCATGACACCAAAGAACTTTTGCTGTAACGAATCAACCTTTCTCTTACTCTCACTCTTTTTCGCATGTACGCGACGGCGCCACAGAAACTGAAGTAATATTCCATCAGGGATCGCTGTCGATCTCATTTCTTACTACCGACTTTTATACTCCGTTCCTTCCAATTTCTTTCGACTTCATAAGTATCCTTGTCTCAAATTCTAATAACTTTCGTGCTGAAGATCGTTCTTCATTAAATATTTCCGCCATATTGTGAATAGTGATCGGTGAAAGTGTCATCATCTTTGTTGAAACAATCAAAACTCGGGGGGGGGGGGGGGGAAGTAGCTATGGAATTATAAATCACTTCGACGATGAAACATTCCAAAATTCTTCTGTCGTTGGACAGCTTCAATTTCTGAAAAAATAATTCACCAATATATCCAATGAAAAAAATGAAAACATCAAATACCAGAGATTTTCTGAATCATTTCTCGCTTGATAACAAAATACTTTTCAACGTTGAACCACCCAAACTAGCAAAGATAATCGATCCATAAAAAAATGCACGCTTTTTCTACGTGTTATTTCTCGAACTGATTTTTAATGGCTAAAAAAAATTGAAATTCCGAAATCTACTTAACAAAAAGTGGACTCCTTCATCATCAAAATTCATCACGTTTTTGTGTTTCGAGAACCTTATTATATTTGCCACTTGACACAGCTTTTTATACCATCGAATCAAAAAAATTGAATGACAACAAAAAAATAGTCAAGATTTTCAGTAAAATTTTTTTTACTTGACTAATTAGTTCGAAGAAACGGAAAGAACACGAAATGCAGAAACGGAGGAGAAATGAAAAAAAAAGTGAAGGTCATAAAGTCTTTTTTTTTTTAATTTTTTTCATACAGTTCTCAAAGCAGAATCGAGTCGCGAAAAACGTGGAACATTGAGAGTCCGCCGAACGTGTGATTTATTCTCTATATTTCAGTTTTTTTTTTTTTTTTTTTTTTTTTTTTTTTAATATCCAACGTCTGTGTACATGGCGTTTGAAGTTTTCTCTTTTTTTTTTTCTCCCTAAATAACGGATCTCGAATTTTTCGGGAAACGAGTACGCCGGTACATATTGCAAAACTCCATTGCGAATAAAAAATTCAACCGTGAATTCTCGTGGCGGCGCGTATATAGATCGATACGTCAAAACGATTCCATCGACATTTTCGTTTGTCAGGAAAAAGCGGGTGTAGGGATCGAAACAAAAAATAGAAGAAAATAATGAACAAATAAATAAAACGAGGAGAGAGAGAGAGAGAGAGAGAGAAAAAAGACGTGTGAGGAAAAAAAGCGTGGGAGAGAGATAGAAAAACATGCGGAGAGTGGGCTACTGCGAGGCTTTCGAGAATTTGAATTTTTCCGGGACGAATACGGTTTTTTCTCGCAATACCGCGAACAGCATTGGAATATATATATATATAAACTTTTAGCAAGGGCTAGCAACGCGAAAAAGAATTGTTTAATATTTTACGTATGCAGCCGAAGCTCGTACCTCGCATAAATACAAGGCTAAAAGGGTGTACAGCGATTTTTTTTTTTTTTTTTTTTAATTTTTTTCTTTATTCGGCAATGAGAACGAAAAGAAAGCTCTAACTAGTATGAAATTGGCACGTAACACTCGCACACACGTATCGTTAAACATACGAATATATATATGCTCATATATGTATTTCCGTTGGAAGTATATTTAGGCAAGGTAGAAAAGTCGGTGATGCTTAGGAGTGCCTCGAGACCCTTTATCGTTCTCATCACGAACTCGCTAGGCTGGAAATAAATACAACGGAGCTACGCATTTTTTCTCTGCTCTCGGGAGAAACCTCCGTGAAAAATGTGTCGTGCCTTTGTTCACTTTTCTGTGTCTCACTGTTTCTCTCTTCTTCTTTTTTTTTTTTTTCATTTTTTTATTTTTTTTCTATCTTTCAACCTCATTCCCTCGCCCGATCTCACTCCTTTTCCATTTCCTCGTATTTTTCTTCGTCTACGCCCGCCCCTGACGAAAATAATACGGATACGTTCCAGAAACAACTGCCGAGAGTAAAACGAGACGAGAGTCAAGAGTGACAATGGCTGGCTGCCTATCTCGATGAAAAGAAAATACAAACTATATTTTCATAGATACACGGACGAACTCATTAAACGTTTAACCAATTTCGAATCTTTCGAGTCACCCAATTGCTGCGAATCGTTCTCGCACCAATTATTTCTTGTACGAAAATTCATTGTAACCGTTTCTAGTGAAATTTCGATTTCTCCTGTCAGAGAGACCTCTCTACTTTTTGACCAAAATTTCTTTCAAAGATTCAACGAATACGAGAGAAAAAAAAATGTGAAATAATATCACAAGACACCCTCGCAAAAAAGATCAGTTTATGCAAACAGAAAGATTTATTTTACGAGAAAAAAAGAAATATTTTTATATTTATTTTGTACCACAATTTCACAGGCCTGTATATTTTCTTTCTCGAATAATTTCTATTCGGGTGACTATTATTTCTTGCAAAATCGAAAATTTTAATTAAAAACAAAATCGTTAAACGTGTTTTTTTTTTTTTTTTTTTTTTTTTTTTATCTACCGTTGAACCAGTGGGTCGCGTCTTGCCTGAAGGAATGACAAACAACTTTCTCTTTTGGGCATAAAATATATGTATATACACGTGTATAAAGCACATGTGCGAAGGTTCATGAATGCGGAAAATGATGAAAAATCGAAAGAGACTGTCAGAAGTATTTCGGAGGGTGTAAGAGAGATTTTCAAAAGGAATTCGTAATTGTTGAGGGTCGCGAAAATGCTTCGATTTTTGCTGGTAGAGGATGAAGGAGGGCGCATATTTAGCGAGGAGCCATTAGCGGAGGCTTTGAAATGACGAGTAAAACAGGGAGAAAGTTTAACACGCGGTATAGCGAGAGCGCAGGAAGCTTTTCTCAAGGAAAAAAAAAGAAAAAAAAAAATCGAACAAAAGTTAAGTGGGCTGTTGGCTGAGGTTTCGGTACAAAGTGAGCGAACGTTCTACTCCAGAAATTTTAAACCATAAAACATACCTGTCTAAAGATGTATATTTACTTATATTTTTTATTTTTATTTTCTTTTTCGCCCACATAAAACTTCTGAAAAGCTGATGTATACGTCTATAACATCATTTAAATGGAGCGGATGAATATTCAGCCAAATATTTTTTTTCCACGTTTTTTCGACGCGAAAAGAGTTCGAATAATTTTCCAACAACTTATTTTTTCGTTTTATTTTCACCGGAGAGCAGGCCACGGAAAAAAAAAACTTGCTCCTGATGGAGTACGCTTTTCCAAAATTTCAACCAAGTTGTTGGATGAAAGTTCCGCAAAAAAAAAAAGAAAATGTACGTCACGTTGTAACTTTTCAAGAGACACCTGACTCACTGAATCTTCGTGCACACGAATCACGAATTACAAAAGAACGTATTTTCACATTCAGCTTTTGTCAATCGGTGGAGACGTTCGAAGTTGAGCCTCGTAGATTCATCGTTTCACCGTATCATATCACAGAAACCTGCTCGAACGAAAAGCTACGATTTGGACAAATAATAAATCATACGAACGCAAAAACTGTCAATAAAAGCGTGGGTTTATGCAGCGACGTAAAACGAAGGTCGCTTTATCGTCTCGTGCTATTTACGAATCGAGGTGATTCGCTCGTCAATTTTTTCCCTCTCGAATACGATCGACAGAACTTCTTTTGGTCCAATGTTTTTCATTGTTTTGGCCTAATCAAACGGAATATATTTTTTTTTTTTTCCTCCAGTACTAAATACACTCAATGAACCGAAATTCTGTTTACCCTTCACCGGATCGCCATCAGTGGGTTATATAAATGCTGGATAAAAAAAACATCCATGCTTTCGAAATATTTTTACAAAGGCCAACGACTCATATTTACCGAAATTCAAAATATGAAATATCGGTCTGATGAACTGCGATTGAAATTAAAAAAAACCTTCAAATTGTGTAACGAAGAGCATGAAATTTTTTTATTACGAACGATCAAACGAGTTTTTACTTTTTTATGAATGAACCTCGAAGCGTATGAATTGCAAAGTTTTCATTTGACTGTAATTTTTATTTGACAAACAAGAAAGCAATGAAAAAAAAAAAAAAAAAGTGTATTTCAATCGGGTCGCGAGATCCGAGAGCATAATCACTATCGAAACTCGATTTTCTTGTTGTGAAAGAGCCCATACTTGAAAATTGAGAGTGAAAGAGATGTACGCAGAACAATATATACTTGTACGAAGTTTGTATCTGCTCGGTAGCAGTGACACCCCCACTGCCCCCCTCCCCCCCCCCTAACCCATTGTCCAATCTCTCTCGCACTCACTTTTTCGCGCGCCATTGCAGCATCAGTTGGCGACAGTAGCAGAGCCAGTTTCAGTGATCCGGTTTCGTGCTGTTGTTTGTTTACTTCACTCGAGCCTCCCTTCTTTGCTCCTCGTCAACCCTCTGTACATCCACAAACTCCCTCTCCCTCCCCCTTCACCCTCCCGCCGTACTTGGTACTTACAAGGTTATATGCGCTCGATAGAGTTGCTGCACCAGGGTGAAGATAAAGTATCTCTTTTCATCCCTCTCACTCTCTTTCTCTCTTTCTTTCTCGCCCTCATTCGTATCCACCTATACAGATTCAAGGCACTCATAAAATGAGTTTCTCAACCACACAAATCTTGCCCACACTCCAAGTTGCGCTCAACGACTATTCCTATAAAAAAAAAAAAAAAAAAATCACCCCTTTCTACCCTTATTTCTATCTTCGTTTTTTTCAACCCCCTCTTTTTCTCTCGCTCTCTCTCTCTTGCTTTTCCTATCTCCTTTTCACGTGTACTTTCCAACAGGAGAAATGACTCAAGTGTGGGTAATTAGGTAAGCCTTTTTTTTTGCTTTTTAAGGATAAAACGAAGAAGAGGCTTCGTCTACTGGCTATACTTGTACAGTGTGAAGCAGTAGGATGTATATATTTGGTACACAGCCTCACGGATCTCGGTAATTAGGAGAAAGATCGCTCTCTCTCTCTCTCTCTCTTTTTTTCGACTCTGTTCCCCACCACATCCAGCCATCGTCTTGGTCTCTCTCAGTCTAACATTCTCACTCTCTTCGTGTATCTCTTTCTCCTCTTTTATCTGTCTTGCTCACTGAGCGAAGAGTTAATTAAAATTCTGCAAGTCTTTTTGCACCACCGGATTTGCTACTGCGAAAGCTTTTTTCGTCCACGTCTGTTTCGTTTTTATGTTATCTCCTGGCAATTTATTTATTTTTCTTACTCACTCGTCTTTCTTATCGCCCAACCGATTTGCCCTCGACTGCATTCTAGTCTGTACAGCAATAGTTGAGGAGAAAAATAAAAAGAAACTTTTGAATGAAAATGACTCGTGTCTCTTCTCTATACTCCTCATTCAATTGGTACACGCTTGCAGCATCTTCTTCTTGTGAAGAGATAACTTGCCAGAACGAAATTACGTAATTTCGTTTCATCGATTTATTTAAGAACCATTTGGATTTTCAAATGTTTCTCGCGTATCATGCCTTCTTCATGATGACATTTGCGATCTTGACTAGAAACTTTCTCATCAATTTGTTTTCGAGTGTTTTCAATGTCCATTGAGAAATTTTGAGCTCACTAAAAGTTATTTCGATTATATATACAATTACGCCAAGTTTTCCATTCAGATTTCAAAATTTTATTGAGCTTAACACGCTCTGATCGATGCTAACGATCTCGTTAATGATTTCACGTCGATCATTATTCACTCGTGCACACAAATTTTCAGTGTGCCACCTCCCAAAATTTACGAGGCTACGATTGATTACAAAAAAAAAAAAAAAAAAAACAAAAAAAACCTGGAAATTTTTATCGAAGCTCAGTAGCTCTCTGTAATTTCATTCAGGATTCAGCATCGTTCGCATTTTTTCTAGCTTACTGTTTGCATTGAAAGAATAGCTCTGAAAAGAGTAGAATTATGAGAGTTTAACACGAAGCAAAAATATGTTTTCAATGCTAATATAAAATACTAATCACTCTTCAATGATCAACTTGATAGAAGACTAAAAAATTTTCCGTCCGCATCAATATTTCCGGCTCAATGAGATTCCTCAGAAGCTTTATTAAAATGGGTCAATAAATTACAACGAAATTGATTGTAAACGAGAGCAAGTTTTTGCATATTCGATCGCAGTTGAGAGTTTTACTTTTCTTCCTCACAAAATTTTTCAATTATGTATGCTCGAATCATAAAACGTGGGTATCGACGAATAATTTTCGACGAAATCTGCATTCCTGATACACACAGGGCTAGCCGGTTATTTATTACACTCGATTCCGACCGTTCTACATAATTTAAAATAAATCAATACAAGAAATCAGAGAAAAAATAGTTAGAAAAATAAAATTCAATAATTTCGTGCATTAATTTCGGATGTAATATATAAATACATATATACGTTAACAGCATATATATATAACATAAATATAAATTGTTTGATGATTAGTGCAAACGCGAGGGTGCAAAAAGCCACTTGAAGTTTCTGCACGAAGGAATATCAGCACCCTCGGGGAAGACGACGGGTCGACGTGCTCCGCTCGTGTAAAGAGAACGAAAGAGAGGAAGTTGAAAAAAAAAAAAGGAGAAAAAAAAAGAAAAAACTCGAGTCTGAGAGAAGCAGAGGCAAGAGAAACCAAAAAACATGAAGTGGCAGAAAAAGAAAAGAGAACATAGTTTTTCACGTTGGTTTTACGAGAGGAGGTGAGTTTTAGCAGGAAAAAGTATTGCTCGAGACAATAGTGAGCTGAGTATGCGACATTCCATCCAGAAGCCCAGCGGACTTGATTAATTGCAATATCATGTTAAAAAGCGTACTTGCTCTTGCCATTAGCACTTTTACTCCTCCGCCTCGTCCTTTTTCCCATTTTTCTCTCTCATCCTTTAGCCTCTTCCAATTTTTTTTCTTTTTTTTTTCTCTTCATTTCTCCAACAAAATAAAAACTCGTAGATAAATTCACTTTGAGAAATTTTGCGCGCTTTGACACTCCAGGCAAATTTTACTCATTTGAAATGTTAATACAATAGTAATTAGGGGAGACGGTCATTCTGGTCTGGTAAATTTTCCGGACCTTTCTAAACTTCAATTTCTCCAGGCGTCAGATAAGAATACAACTTCAATCGTGAATGCGAACTTTTGAATTAGGACGTTTAACATATAAACGAGACCGTTGAATTCCTTTTTAACGCAATTATCAAACTAATTGGAGAATTTTTATCGTTCTATTAAAAATACAAAATTAAACAAATATTTCGAAAGCTGTCCTATGCGCAAATTAGCTATTTCAAAAAAAGCAGTTCTTTGAATTAGTTTTTCTCGTAGAATTTGAAGAAAAAAAAAAACTCAGCCGAGTTGCACGGTGAAAGAATAATTTGAATAATATGCACTGGAATTCATTTCCCAATACGTTGACTGAGAGACTCGAACAATAATTTCATTCCGCAAGCTTCGAAAATTTCTTGAAAACAAGTTTTATGAACATTTAAATGACCAAGAACCAAGAAATCGAGAAGAAAATATATCAAGAACTTGTATGATACTTTTCTGCATGCGTTGTCGAGAGTACGAGGGTTCGACCATGACACTAATTATTAGTAGATATAGCCTAAAAAGGCTAGCGGGCAAATGGCCATGCAACGTGCCTCGTACGACTCTCAGATAGTTAAACTGAATTACTGTTCACGGTAATACCCGGTAAGTATTGACTACAGGGACGAGAGAGGACCGAGAGAAGCCGGGTTAGTGTTGCTGCTGGGAACCCTTGTACAGTTAATGATGTTCGTATAATGAAACACTCGAATCGATCGAACCGTTGGCAAGCGTTATAGTCAGAATTTGATTAACCTGATAATCAATTTAATAACTTCAATATTTTGTCGAATTATTAAGAAGAGAATTCTTTGCGCATTGTCAAAAACGAGAGAAAAAAATGTTCTGTAGCTTCGTTTTAGTGTATCGAGTGCAGACTTTGAGAATGTTTTGTTCGAGAAAACACTAAAAAGTGGGTAAAAACTAAAGTAATTATGAGACCTAATAATAAGTTTCTTCCTCTGCTATATTTTCTTATTTTTCTAATCGTTTCTTCTCCACATTTTTCTTTGCTGTATTATCAAAAAATAAATCATCATGATTCGCACCTTTCGCCCAAAGATAGAAGCGATTAAGTGTTTGTTAATACTTTTTAACGACACTAAACCGACGAAACGATTCTGATTTGAAGTTTACTCGTAACCGCCGCAATGGAGGGTCGTAATGTCATAACCCCTCACAGGCAGGTGACGAATGGACCAATTTTTCTTTCCACAAAGATATTTTTTACTAGATGATAAAAAAAAAACGTTTCTCCAATGTGTAATTAAGTGTTTGTAACGAAAAAAAAAAAAAAAAACGATGATAAACGAGTGTTCGATCGACTCTAAAAAATCTGTCAAGTTGGGCAAACCTTCGCTTGCTACTGGCTCAACCGTCATGATTAATTATAATGTGGTTGTTAAAAAGTTTCGAACATTATATTTCAAGTCGAGCGAGCTTGGTTGGATCTCTATGAGATGACAAGGACGAAGAAATTTAAAAGAGAACAAAAAAAAAATAAGACATTCAGATGCAGAAAAACAGGAGTATGAAGAACAGAGGAGGGTTCACGAGATATGAAAAATCGATTATCCCACCTGGGAGACAATCTCGAAGTCCCTACCTACTCATCGTGTACGTGATCACTCAAACAGCCACGACAGCCCAAGGAATTTTTGTTTCCTCCAGCCGCAACTCTTTTTGTTTTCTTTCGACCTTGTGATTAATTGTGAGAAACATTCACTAACGCGCCCAACTATATGTGCTGTAAAACACGATAACTATATATATTGGAAAAACATTATTTATACGGGACGTTACAAAATTTGTAGGCGAGACAGTTCGATGATGAAATTGGGGTGAAGAAAAAAAATTCTTCAATTATATTTATCTCCGATGCACCACCGATGAGATACTAATTAATTGGCCGGAGCCAATCGGATCGACGGATGAGAAGTGGGCGTGACGCCGCCTCGCAGCGTGCAACCACTTTTTTCTCTTCTTTTCGCCAAACTGTGAAATTGGCCATTAACAATTAATGCATAGCTCATGACGGCCAAATCGGTATGAAATATTGAAAATAATATTCAACTCGACAACTTTCACAATCCAGTCCATTAAGTTTGAGAGTGACTTTTAGCGTATCCTGTATTCAGTCAACGCCAAACCTTTTTTTACTCCCTTAAATCGCTTTTATCCTTGGGACTGTAAAGAAAAATGTTCACCCTTGAGAATGAGAAAAAGATCGTGAGAAATTTGCCTCGCTATCGCATATATTATCCTTTTGTCCCGTTGCTCAACGAGCCTGCTCCAAATTTTTTTTTTACAAATCTGTGAACGCCCGTGATCTCCGAAATTCGAATTAAATTACTAGCGCGTGTGAAAAAGAAAACGAATCTTTTTCTTCTCATCGCTTTGTTATCATTCGCATTATTGATGTCAAGTAGAAAGGAAGAAATGAAATAAATAAATATAAAAATACTCGAGCGAGAGAGAGAGAGAGAGAGAGAGAGATCGTAGCGTGGAAATATAGCTCGTATCAGCAAATCTCGAGATGCCGTACAATGACAAGTTTCTAACGTGCAATAAAGAAAACGATCTCGGACAAAGAAACGAGAAGAGATGTGAAAAGCAATGGAAATGAAATAAATCGCTAGTCTAAGGGTAAAAAAGCACAGAAGAAACGTTTTGTCAATTACCTTTGATATCAATCTCTATTTGACATATATCTGTGACTTTATAGGTGTAGATATTTATTTACCTGTGTATACGCGAATATATGGGCTCTTTTATATCGGGCTGTCATTCAATTTCACATCAAATCCACAGTTTCAAATCAAATGAAATATGTGACTTATTTTACGTCAAATTAACGGTTTTTTTTTTTCATTGAATGGAACTGAACTGTATCGGGAAAAAATAATAAAAGTTTAAGCGCATTTCTTATATTCAATCCCAGTAAACCCACTTGGATTATTTTCGCAACTTTTATGTTAACTTTACAAAATTGTTCGAAAAAAAAAAAAAAAAAAAAAAAATAGTTCACGTGAAGACTGCCAATAAAAATTAAATCTTTGAAAATCGGTGTACCCCGATGGCCAATCCTGATTTTAGGTCAAACTAATTTTTCTCAGTTGTTGCTACTCGAGATAAAGAATTTGTTCATCGAGCTCAACTCCACAATTTGGTAGACGAAAACGTGGCGAATTCAACGACTATTTTTTTTTAAATAACAAACGATTCGGTCAAGTGGATCAAATCATAAAAATTTCTCGTTGAATCAACTGAATCACCAGATTTCGTTCGAACAGCTAATACCATTTATTTGTTACCGCGTACTTTTTAGCTGCAGATTGACTTGACGCTTTAGCTTAAGATCAACAAATAAATGAGTTTATTTCAATGATATTTTGTTGCTCCAGCATCATTCGGTGCGTCTTTATATTTATCGCACGAACTGTCGAAATTTAGGACCGATATTGTAGAGCACAACATTCCCTGGAAAAAAGTTGCTCGCCATTTTTTCCTATCCCGAGTAGTTTGATCCTGAGAAGGGATGACAAAAAACCTTAAAAAATATTCGTCCTCTACACGCGACGCTTGGGAATGCAGGTGTTCTTTCAACCCGCTATCAAAGCAAACTACTGGAGATATCAAAAGTGCCGCTGGGAACTTTTCGTCGAAAATTTCATGCCTTCTAAGACTGGAGCTTTGATTGTTTGATCTATTGATCCAATCCTTTCGGCGATATGCTCAATGAGAGGAGCACGCCTATCGCCCAACTCCAGTAACTAATAATACATCAGGAGAAAGCGTGATAAATAAGGATTAGAAATAAGATTATAATATGAATGAAGACAGTCACAAGTATCGAACTTGGACAGATTTCCATCAGCATTGTTCCACCAGAATCCTTCATTGTTTAGCTGTTGACATTGAATAATCGTTTACATCCCATCACCATAACCAGCTGCCGAAATGTCCTTTTTTCAAATGCTGTTTAAATGCATTTTAATGAATCTACACTTTCTTACGGAATACATGCAAAAGACCTCAATAATAATGAGCTTTAGGATACTAAAGAGTTGCTCCCAGGGCTTTTTTCCTTTCACATCCTCTGACATTCGCTCCCACTTTCTCTCTCTCTCTCTCTTTGCTTCTTCGATCCCCCAGCTGCCTCTCGTCATGTTGAAAGGAGCTTTCGCAAACCGAGCTTTCCAAATATTTCGCGTTCCCCCTCGAGCGCCGACGTTCTCAAGGGTGAAAGCTCCCTGAACTCTCAATGTATTGGACTGTCCGTTTCAACTCTATAAATTCTGACCATAAGTATTTCGATTCCTGTGGCCATCATTTATTCTTGTATTTCTAAAGAAGAGAGTTAAGACTTCATTTCGTATAGGTAGTAAATTTTCTTTTTTGTTTTCTCTTCATCCATTCACTATTCAAGTTTTTTTTATCGACCGGTCCAAAGATTTATTTGCATTTTCTATATTTTATTCATAAATTCTGAAAATCAATAAAAAAAATTTCGCATTCTTTCGTGTAGAAAATTCAACGTTGATAATCATATGTTGATCCGAATTCGGTAAAGAATGCCGCTTTACCACTGTGCAAAATCGCATTTTGCTAATATCTCGGACGATTGATTTCGATAGGATGAAATGAAAGACTGAAGAAACGTGTTTGGAGCATCGAAATTGGCCTTCGAAAGCATTGATCATAAATGGAATCCGAAAGCATTAAACAGCAGGAAAAACAAGAGCAACAAAATGAAAAAGTTGTTGGTGAAAACGTGCGTAGGATTAGTTGAGAATGTTTCATATTTGGTATATTGAACCGCGAACAGTGAAATTGACATACGCCGGGAGTTTGTGTGTGGCAGAAGCCGAAGGGACAACCGTAAAAATCGTCCGCAGATTCTCATTTTCTCCTATATTTTCGTTCGACCGTTATTTCGTCTCGATAAAAGACGATGACAGAGACCCATGGGAGAGGGATGAGAGTTGGTGGAATATGCGATAGATTTATCGATCGAATAATAAATACGACGAGAAAAAATATACGATTCACCCAGTTTACATATAAACGAGCTTTTTTTTTTTGTTACTTCCTTCAATATCGTTTTTTTTTTTTTTTCAGGATCTCGTGAATGAAATTTATCTCGACGCCCGTCGACAAATGTGGAATACAGCCATGACAGACTGCTAGTCGTCGAGATCAAAATTTTCAAAGAAAGTAGCAGCAACCCTGGATGCAAATAAAAACGAAAGTATTTGAAACGCTTCCGTTAAAAGGCATTTCATTTTATGCAGATTTATTCTTTCATTCGAAATTCCTTTTTTGTTTATTAAAAAAACGTTCTTGATTCCCCGTTTCGCTAGATTTTAAAAACGATGAAGCATTTTTGTGCTTCTCTCAATATTGCCTCGTTGACTTTGAAGCAAAAAATGTTGAATATGATAAAAAGCAAACAAACTGAAAACAGTCAAACAGCTATGAATAAAATCTGTGCAACGAATGTACATTCAGCATGTAGACATTTCTAATGCGAAAACCGCAAACAATTTCAACGTCATTCGGTAGATGCACTTTGGCACATGAATATATTTTGATGGAATCCATCAACTCGTAAAGCAATGAATATATAACTGATAAAGTAATAATATACTGAAATTGTGATCTCTGTTTTATCACAACGTGTTCGACCAATATGAGTTTCTCAACGGAATATCTCGTAAACAGCGAATGTAATATTAATATCGTGAATAAATAATTGCATGATTTAACATCGACTACTCTGAAAGTTCCTCAATTAATTAACTCGAGGCAAAATGAGTATCAAAGTTTTGGTCCTTACAGTCGAAGCTTGGGGTTGGGGAAAAAAAAAATTGACGACGCAGTAGGGAAAGAGGAATGGGAAAGCGGAAGAGAACAGAGAGCCGACCTTTTTTTTAGCGGGGGGGGGGGGGGGGTTACAGCTACAAGGAGAAGTAAATTGGCCAGGAACGATGACCGAGAAAGCTGTCAGCAAACTCTTATCCAACATCTACACCTGATTCTACACTATTTTTAAAAAAATACACCGATCCCAAGTTATTTGCTTCGAGGCTTGTAAAAGGGGGAAAACGAGACTACACGATCTTGGGGTAAGATAGAAGAGCAAAAAAGGTGACAAAAGTATCACAAGATCATCCCTTCGTACTTACAGATCGAAGGTAAAGTGGAAAAAATAAAAAACATCGATCTCTGATAGGAAAATCCCTCCCTGACCTTTTTCCAGTATCAATTCTTTCCATCCAACCGAACTCAGAATCGATCAGATTCCATAGAAAAAGTTGACAGAATTGAGAAGACTGGAGACTCGTAATTGAATTTAAAAAAAGAAACTGTAACTCGAGTCTCGCGATAGTCGTTGAAAGAGTCGGAAAAATCATTGGATTTGTTACCATGGGGCCCAACATCTGGGCCCAACAGACATAATTTTGTATGAAAAACAGTGATGGAAAAATACTGTTGATAGAAAGGGTATAAAATAAAATAACTTTGGGCGAAGATCATGAAGGAGAACAAGTGCTAAAAAAAAGTTTTCGTATCCAGTAAATCTGTGTTTACATCACCGTAAAAAAAAAAAAAAAATAATAAAAGTTCTCTCGAGAAACGACAAAAATTCTGTTTGTTTCGAACACATTTGTATCGATCGAGCGTTCTGCGAACGTTGTAAAAGAATTGAACTTTTTTATAGGAGCTGCTAATAAAAGTTTCTCCGAACCTTCTTAAATCCGCTCATTTACTTAATTATTTACAAACAGGAAGAAACTCCATTAAAACGCCGTTGAGAGTTAGAAAAAAAAACCAGCTGCAAACTTAAAATGCTATCGGTAATGTTTGGCTATCAGTGTAAAGAGCGTTCTCCGATACACTTAAGTATCTTAAAGTATTGAGTCACAAAGCTTTACGTCTTGCCAGGTCGAGACCGATTAAACTTTCAGGTGTATCTATTCTCAGCGAGAAATAAAGTAACCCTGTTTTCCTGATCAATTTTCACTACTCTCAGATATAGCAGAATGAAGCAAGAGCTACATTCATGAGCTCCGAGATTCACGAGCCCGGATCGCATTTTTCATGAATTCTATAAATTGACACGAGTTGCTGGCTCCCTAAAATCTGATAAATTATCAACTGAGTTTTGCAAAATGTTTTTATCAATTTTCTCACTGAGACAGCAGCGATAACGCTAAACAAGAGTCCAATGTCTTAGCTATATAAAACGAAAACTTGAGAAAATAACGGTATCTCATGGCCCTTCTCATAAACATTCAGGAAACTATAACTGAAGGTAGAAACGTATCGAGATTATATTTGAGTATTTTGATCAATTATCCAACAGGAATGGCAACGATGACACTAAAAAAGAGAATCAAATTTCAACTATACAACGAAAATTCAAGAAAAAATCAGCATTTAAGAACGTTTCCAATAATGAATATTCAAAAAACTACAAATCAATAGGAGAATGTATCGAGATTATATTTTAGGGGCAGACTATCGAGATGCTACACAAATATTACTTGTGAGCAATATTTGTTTGTTTAGCCTGCAAACAGTCCATAATCCATGATACCAATATTCGAGGTGCTATTTGTAAACCAAATACGAATGAATAACAACACTCCTGTTCAAATTGTAGAAAGCATAGCTAAAGTTACAGGCAGTAATAGAATCGATGTTAATCTTGAGGACTCTTCTATTTAATTTTCAATAGATTCCTTTTTTTTTCCAAGTTTCTTGCAGTCAATCAAGTTATTTCGTTTCCATAAAAATGATATTTGAATATTTTTTTAAGATATTTTCATGATACGATAGAAAGTATGGTGCTAAATGATCCCGGTTGTTCGATCGAAATCATTTGACTCCACCGATCTCGTCGGTTGAATAAACTAATTCATTTGGCATTCAACGAAAAAAAAAAAAAAAATGTTTCGATCATTAACCATGTTCATCAACCACATGCAGATTTAGTTAAACAAACAAATTGTTTTTCTCAGTGAATATACTTCGAGTTTCGATTTATGGAAAGGTTTATATGCGAAACTTTACATACCCTTAAGGTACCTTCCAACTACCGAGTACTAGAATCACTGGCCAATTCCGTTTCCATGTATATGTACAATATAAACATTCGTATATAGGTATAGAAATATATAATAACGCTCTGTGAATGAAAGTGCCTGGGGTGACTTGACTGACGTCGCAGAGTCTCTCCCAGTACGTGAGAGTTCTCTTTCTCTCTCTCTCTCTCTCTTCGACGAGTATACACACGTGAATACTTGACTACTCACATCTTAAAAATGACCCAGAACGACTAAAGATCATTCCTCGAGCTCGTGAGTTGAATCCTCGAAAAAATGTTTAAAAAAACAAGGTAACAAAAAATTTTGAAACAAATCTCATCGATCGAGTTAGAGGAGATGTCGTGTTTGCTCTCGAAAATAAATAAGTGTGAAAAGCACTGAATGAAGAGGCACGTTTTCCATTCAAAATAGACATAAAAAGTTACAAAATTCTATGACAGTTGGATTGCTGGTTTACGTAATAAGCACCATTTTTAGGTGATCATTTGAGCTAGATCGTTCCAAAGCAACATTCGAACAATACGATAATCGCTTTATCCTCAAACTTCACAAATTTTCTTTATTTTTATATCACCAAAAGTTGTAGATAACACCAAAAAAAAAAAGGGAGAATTGAATAGACTATTTGTCAATCGAATTTACCTGAGTTGATTGAAGTTACTCGTCCGAGAACGCGGACATCCGCGTTTAGCAGTGCAACGACGGTCGTTTATGGATCTTTCCAATTGTTTCGTTCGTTCTTATTGTTAGTACACGATATAGAATCAATATAACTTTGGTTTTTTATACGTTTAGTTTGTTTGCGTTACGTTTTAAATGGTAAAAAGTGGAGAAACGTACGGCACACCCTCACGAGTCACAGTAAATTTGTGTTATTGCTCGTTGAGGTTGAAGGGAAGTACTGAATGGTGAAGGAATGTTCGGGTCCAGAATGAGCCTGGCACGTGATTCTAGAGAGGCCGAGTGGCGAACTGGCGCTATCAGTCCGTCGAACTGAGAGGCACGCCGCGCGAAAATATCGAGGTACGCGCGGGTAAGGACGAGAGGATTACGGTCGCGAGGAGCTTTCAGTTTGCCTCGAGCTTTAGCGGCGCGTCGCGCTGCTTACGGAAAATCGTCGTAGTTGGAGGGAGTTTATATTGAGAGAGGGGTGAACGAGCGCGCGCAAGGGCTTTCGGCGAGTTGTGCGCCCGCGCAATCTCATGATCGACAGTAGAAAAAGCCTAAGCGCGCCAAAATCGCTCTCTCTCTCTCTCGGACGCGAACACCTGAGCTTGACGGAAATTGCCGTACCAACGAATTCTTCAAGTTCTTTTTTGTTCTTCACAATAAAAAAAAAACTTTCCTCTCGCATTCGAAATGACGGCAGAGTGAATGCAAATAGTTCGGATCGTTTTTTTACCGCGAACCTCTTCTTTGGTTTACCTGGAAAATTAGTGTTTTTCCTTCTAGAAATATCTAATCAACGATTCAAATAACTTTTCGTGTTGTTCGTTCGATTTTGTCCTGTTGCTTCGATTTTTAACGACGAATCATTGCAAAGATGGATCGAACTTTGTTCATTGAAAAATATAATGATTGCGAATGAAACGAGTATCCAAAAAGTAATTCTGAGTTTGAATCAATTTTTAATGTAATTGATTAAAAAAAACAATGCGACTCAAAGATATAACACTGGAATAAACTATTTTTCAATAGAATTTTTTGAAACATTTCTTTCCAGTTGTTACCTCTCGAGTCTTTCCGCGCAGAAAACATTATTTTTGGCGAGACTCTCGCTAGACTCGCCGAGATATCTCACCGAGACTAATTTTTCTCAGCGCTGGTAAGTCCCGATTGTCCGCTGATATGTGAAGAAAATCTTTTAAATCCCCGTGGATTTAAAACTCCTAAAAACTTTGGAGCGTTCCCCATAACCCTTAGAAATCTCAAATCTAAAACAGGAATCTTTCTGTCTACAAAGTTATAAATTCTAATGCTTCAACAAAACCCGACAGATATTCGGCGGCACCGTAAAAATGAAATCAATTGAACTAATTTTGTACTATTTCTACACAAATCAATAAAAAACCACTATGAAATTTGAATTTATATTTAATGGCAGCTTAACACGACGACGATTCGTGCAGAAAATGATTCGATGAAAGAAATCGAATTGGTGCATTCGATGAATCTCCCATTGTTTTCGATACAAACGTTAAGCTGAATCACGTGATCCAGTTATCTCTGCAAAGCAATGGACTTTCGAGCTTCCCAAAGTATCATACAGAGAAAGAATGTGTGTGTGTGAGAGAGAGAGAGAGAAAGAGAAAGAGAGATAAAAATGAAAGAATGAAAAAGAGAGAATGAGATGAAGTCAGTGCTCTGTCCTTTCGCATCGATTTACCAACATCAAGGCGCACGCGTCGCAGTTCTCTCCAAACATACACACACATCTCTTTCTCTTTTATTTTCTCCATCATTCCTCCGCACCGCGAAATGTGAGCGTGTGAACCATTGGCAGTAACGATTGTAGCGAAATAGTTATTCGCGTTATTTCACCAACCCAAATACAAAAGTACGAACAGGCTGCTCCGATGATTGCATTTGAGCCGTGAAGGGTGAATGGGTCTCGAAATTCTGAGGGAAATAGTTCTTTTCTATTTTTTTGGCCAAGGCACCGTTTACGAGATAATAAAGAATGTGAGACAGCCAATCCGGTGCACCGACAGCCGGTAGTAGGCGTGGTCCGTTGATGCTCGAGTCTCTCTAGTCGTAGAATAGGGAGAAAACATTCTCCCCACTCCACGTTTCTTCAGGATTCATCCGATTGGCTCCGACTAACGAATTAATATCTCGTGAACGATGCTTCAGAGAGAAAAATGGATAATGACTTTTCTCTTCGAAATTTCTGTACCTATTCACCCCTCCAGGTCCTTCTAAATGACTTTTGTAACACTGAGTATATAAACACGATCTAGTCGAACTTCGAGTTTCTACGAATAAGAGGTTTGTGCGAAAGGGCTGGAGAGGATTGCGAAGACCGCGGAAGGGATGAAGCCACATCGCTTCCGGCTGGCGAAGAGCGAAGACAGATAGAGATATTTTGTTCTCTCGACTCCCTCAATCGTTATATATATACAAGTTTCATGTACAAAAGCTTTTATAATAAAAAAATAAAAAACAAACAAACAAAAAACATGTTTTCGTTCTTTCGATATCAGCCTGCTTTTAAGTTTCGAAATTCAATTTCTCCCGTTCCAATTATACTTGAACAATAGAGATATGCGAAAGTATATTAAACACTATGTGTATATTTATGAACGACTTTTTTCAATTTCATTGACCTCAATCCGCAATGATACAGTGAGAATAAAACTTTTTTTCCAATCAAACACTGAAATATCTTCTTTGTCAAAAGTTTTTCTTTAAATATTTTCAGACACAAAAATTGTGGAAATCAAGAAAAGTTTAGTCAAAAGTTGATTCAGCGTTTTCAAGATTATTGTTCGTTCAATAACCTACTGCTGCTTTCCATGAGATTGCGAACTTTCAATAAATGTCAATTAGTGCTAAATAATTATCGTTGATTCGAAATGAATCAATTTTCTACTAATTCATTGCTATGTATTGTTATTAAACTCTACACGTAGAAATAAACTTGCGAAGTATTAAAAAATCACCCCGAATATCAGGCATCATGCCATCGAATATTCGAATAACGAAACAATGATTTTTTGGGGTACGAATACGTTAAGTGGTGAGAGAAATTATTCGAAGAATTGAAAGCTGTGACTAACGAGGCAAATTAAATCTTGACTTTGCAATCTTTTCTCAATAAACTTATTTGTTAACTTGTTTTTAAAGTATTGAGTTTTGGGTTCAACTCAATTTGGCCTTAATCCCTAAAATACTTGTTCTTGATAACAAGTCCCTATAACGTGATGGTCTTAGCGGACACAACATATGCTACATCGAAGTTTAAAACTTTTCAGCGTCAATGCTTTCCTCATTAAAATAGTTACGGTTAAAATACGTGAGGTCTTTTATGCAGATTAATCGGTACGTTGTTAGATACCTATCTTCTTCTATTGTCGAGTAAATTTCTCGAACACCACAAATCTCTTTACTCTTCAGCGAGTATTCGGTTTCTCGAACTAATACTCGAACAGAACCAACCGCCGAAAGTACTTTCGAACAAGGAGATACTGAAATGCTTCTCTCTTTCTCCGTTCATCGTTCGCCTCCCTCTGTTTTCTCTTTCAATTCTCCTGAACCATCCGGCGAAGCTATTCATGCTTCAATTCCGGTAAAGCAACAACTTGCGGAGCTTCTCGCGTTTGAGACACGCGGTAAGGACAATCGTATGGGGAAATTAATTTCAGTTATGTACTAAATGCTTAGATCCGGTACGAAGGAGTACAAATATCAGGAATTTTTTTAATTACAAAAAAAATTCAAATTCAATCAATTTTTGGCAACAATTCATCTTCGTTTATTTCAATTTTATAGGTTCATTGGATTAGTAAACATGAATTAAAGCTTTTTTTTTTTTTTTTTTACCGAAAACTCAGTCAATAGTAACAACAAGCATTTCTTTCATTTTCACTCATCATATTCTTTAATTCTCCAGAAAAAAAAAAAAACTCAATTGAAATCACTTACGAATTGCAACGACACAACTATGTTTTTTCATTAATGAATCATTGAATAATGTATTCGAAATATATTTCGGGTTTTGATCGAACACCACTAAGAATCGTTTAGTTTCGCATAAAACAACCCATTCGTACTTTGATCTCAACTGCTGGCAATGAAAAAGCCGTGACTTGGATATCTCGAAGCATTGAATAGTTTCGATTGCTACCTTTTGTTTTGCCATACCGTATTATATACGTAGGAAAGTTGAGGTCGAAGCTCTCTCGCTTTTCTCAATCCTGGACCACGAGAATGTATATAGGGTGACACGATTGAGTAAATTCTTCGGAATAACTCGATTTCATTGAGTTAACGAGCAAATATCTCGGAGAAAAGGCTTGTTGTCACATTGATAAGAACCCGAAGAAACTACTTGGAAAAACTGCTGGATAATCGAGCGAGCGTAACTTAAAAAAACAAATAATTAACTAATGAAAAATAGTTACAGTCCGACTGGTTTTTCTCAATTAATTAATATATCTTATACCTGTTTCTTTTGTTTTCACTAATTTAGAGTTGTTCGTCATTATTTTTGCTCCCCCAAACGAAATCGTAATATAATCGTTCGAATAAATTTTCTTTCCATTTATTTGTACGTTCACAATAATCCTGGCATTTTTGTAAAAGAAATCTTTGATAATTTATATTTAATTCTCGGTGAGGTGTCGTGAAATATTTCGATGAGAAATATCCACAGGTACACCCTGTAGATATCGCTTCACATCCACTGAGCACTGCCTACTTATAATGCCTACAAGAGAGGCAGTTCGATAGGGTCGCATTAATTATGTGCAGAACTATCAAGGGTCCTTATTCGAGATCCTCTTCCTCACTTTGCATTCGTTCTATCTCACTGTAGCACACACATCTCTACTTATGTTCCGGCTTGACACAGTAAGCACGTACGTGCTCACGGACCCTAAACCCTAGCCGTAAATCTACGATGTTGTAAAATGCTGGGGAAACTCTCGTTTCTTAGACAACGATGAATATTAATTGAGTTCAAAATGATTAGGAATCATTTTTCAAATAATCTCTTTATTTATTTTTTCTCTTCCAGCTCATTGAAACATTTTTTAGTTGAATCTTTTATTGTTGCTGTCGAATTAAATTTTTTTTATATATCTGTCATTTACCAAAAGTTGCCACTCCTTTTGTACGTCATTGGAATGATACTCGGTTGGGTGACCCCTTGCCTACACGTCGAATTGCTCATGAGTTTTCACACTTTCATTATTTTCACAACTTTTGTGTAAACTTTACAAAAGCTCGTTACTTTTATATCATCATCAAAGTTGAGAAAATTATTCGAGTTGGGTTTTTTCACTATCGATCGAAATTCGTTAAAAATATCACTTCGCACGCGTGTGTATGTAAAAGAAATCAAATTTGATTTGATCAACGCGTATGCATCCAATAAAGTTCTTATTCATCGAATCTATATTCGATTCGACCGTGACAAGTAGAATTATTGATCGATGAAAGTTACAAGCTGTGTCAATTATTATGTTCCGATTTCCAGGTGACTGTGAAGCTTCGTGCATAGTGATCGTATAAGACGTTTTATCGAGTCGTCGTTTAATTATTTTTCCCATTTCCGAGGAACGTCTGACCGAAGTTTCCGCGTAAACTCTGACGTTCCGGTGAGAAAAACTATTAATAAAAACGGTTTGATAAAAAAAAAAAAAAAAAAAATACGAAACGATTTAAGACACTCGGGGCGAGAAGGCTGTTTCGGAGAAATAGGAAGAGAAAAAGGAAATGGGGGAAAGAAAGACTCGGGCTCAGAGGCGAGAACATCCAGAGCCGGTAATTTCACCGATAATTTAACTAGTAAGCGTGACGAAAAAAAAATAAAAAAATCAAGGGTTGGAATTCTGGAGTTAATGGCGAATTCTCAGCGAAACATTGAAAAGACGAGGAGACGAGAAACGAAAGTAAAAGAGAAATTCCTCAGACGTTGAATAAAGCGCGGAAAGGCGTTTAGGCCCATTATGTGTATGATATAAAACGAACGGAGAATGGCAATAAAATATACGGCCTCGGGGACGAACGATTCTGTAGATACAACGTGCCAATCATCTCTCGTTACAGTCTCTGTTTATCGTCTTATTGGAAGAGTGAAATATCGCGAGTGACTGTGGCAGATTGGAAGGTTGGATAGAAACGAAAGAGCCTGCGGGGCAGTCGCGGGTCCTCGATATTATATAAACCTCTTCGCTACTCTTCTTTCGTAAAAATGAAGAAATAAAAAAAAAAATTTTTTAATGTAAAATTTTATCGCAGTCTCTGAAACGCCGAAAAATAACTCGTCTGGTATTTGGAATTTATTGGAAAAGAAACGTGTATGAAATTCGCGAATGTTAAAAATGAATCCTTCAATATCCTGCGCTGCTTTCCGAGAAAAGAGATTTTGTTAAATTTTTTTTCAAATTTTCAGTCTTTCTCAGCTCTTTATAAGGATCGGCTTTTTAATTATTAAATTGCAATTCTCGCTGTTAATAAAGTCTCAATGAATTCAAATGCAAAACAAATGACCGTGAAAAGTAAGTCCAACTCGTACAGTTTTATGGAACGTTGATCTCATAGCCAAGTTCAGATTGAAATTAAACATTTTTTGCATTGAGATGGATTTTGTAAAATTCGTTTTATTTTTTTTTCAACCAACGATTTTCGTCTTCTGTCAAAATATTATTTGAAGCCCGGAAACCATATGCGGTGTAACCAGTACGAGATTTCGACATTTTCATAAGTCAAACAACACGAGCTACGGGGTCAGTGCGTTGTATGGGTGATCGCTCAACCACGTGCTGAGCCGGAGGCAAATTTTTGGAGGTTTCAACGGTGAAAAAAACCTACTGAAAACTCATTAGAACACGAGCGTCTATGTATGGTAACAGATTTTTCACAGTATCCGGTATATATGCTCACGTGCAAATGCGATACAGCGGTGCACTAGAAAAGCGTGGTTATGGGTAACACTCTCGGGGATCTCGCAGGAACTGGAGCATTATTGAAGTGGGTGAAAAGGCGAGGAATAATAATGAACGAGGTCGTAAAAACATTCGAATGAATAAAAACTAGTGAGAGAAATGGAAGATTTTTTTTTTTTTCGATGAGTTAATTACGTTTTTTTTTTCTTTTCGGTGTCAAGAACGCTGAGAGAAATTGTTTCTAATTGAAACAAATCGCGAATTAAATTTGGAAAATTTATTCGGAATTTCAACAATTTACCGATACCAGTATTTCTCTCTGTGCAAAAGTAAATGCACTTTTCTGTTATTCGGCTTCCTCGATGTAGGATATTTAAAAATTATTTGCTAAAAAGTGGCAAAACGTATGTCGATGCACCGGGAATCGCCGGGTATTCACAAAACTTTTTATTGATCCAAGGTATACAGATCGAATTAAAGGTCAATTCGAATATCGATCGATCAAGAAAAGCTTTGCTCACACGTCAATCATTCATGAAAATTGAACAGCAATCGGTTGCGATCCCAGATTTTATGGTTCGACTTTTTTCATTCAACTTCTCCCATCCATTCAAACGTTTTTATAGAATAAAAGCTCCCGGATGATCCAAAATTCAATGTTTTTCTTTCAACAAAAAAAAAAAATAATAATAATAATAATTTCGCAAGTCTAAGTAAAATGATTGAAATCTTGTTTACACTTTTATTCGTACGTTAAAAATCGCCATGATAATTCACTGTCCGAAATTGAGACAATTCGGTGGCGCTCACGGTACAGGAATCATAAGGTTGTAAGGAAAACGTACGTTTCCTGTGACTCATTAATAACTGTAGCGTAGTTCAGAAGTTGCAACAATTTAAAGCCCGCAGTAGTGAATTCCATGTAATCGTTAGAGCTTTATCCAGCTTACCGCACATTATTCTCCAAGACCGTATACACGAGCGTTCAAAAAAGGTTCATACGACGTTGAAACATCAGTTTCTGTTGATGAATCTTTATTTATCTCGAGACTTTTTCATCCGAATGATGGAAGGTTGAAAAGAAGAATCCTTCCAAGACATTTACCGGAAAAGTTCAGATACGAGTAGACTTGAAAAAAATACCATTTTTTATTGGACAAATGTGTCATCTGGAGATAAATTTTCATCTGACAAATGTCAAAGTAGAAGAAGAATAGAAATAGAGTAGAAAAACAGATACTTCCAAATAATTACTGGCTATTCATTGATTTTGGTATTTTTACGAGCCTGCTCTGCCCGAGTTTGAGCCCATTTTCATCGCTCCACTAACTTTCCCATCCCCGTGAAACCTCCTGAGAGCGTTGCTTACAGTGTCTCCTTCGTGATCCACTACTTTATCGCATTTGCATGAAGGCCTAGGGAAACTGCAGAAACTCCGATCGATTAGGATACTTTAACTGGAGTTTCAGAGTCGATCAACTCTATTAGAAACTCAGCAAATTTGCCTCCAGTGCAGTGATCGAAACGCAAGGACGGCTGAGCGGTCATTCGTTCGAGTAGATAGTGACTTGACTCGAAGCAGCTTGGTACAGCGATAGCGTACCCGACGCTGTCGCGATTCACCCGAGCGCATACTTCAGGCAAAAGAGAAACATCGAGTTTTCCCGGTACGTGTACTGTTAGAATATGAAAAGGGTAAAGAAAAAAAAAAAAACAAAAGTAGAGGCAAAATCGAATGTAAAGATCGAGGAAAATAAACAGAATATTGAGATTTCGTGTATGAGAGAAAATCATAAATTGTGATTTTGCGTACGAGGATTGAAATAAAGAGAATAAGCTATAAAGCGAAGGACACTATAAAAGCTGAAGAAGTAAGCAAGCGAGAAGATGGTTCGGTCGTGTATTTACTTTATTTTTCTTTCCATCCCTACTTTTGAGTATGTACGTGGATATGGCGCGTACCTTTTCGCGCCGTTTTACCACGGCGTTTACTTTCAACCTCCCCCCCCCCCCCTCCACCCACCACCCCCTCCGCCCCCACTACGTATCGTCTCCATCCTGTATCGGAGAGTCGACCTTTCAGCTTGGCAAAATAACCGTAGCGGGGCGCTGACGGTCGCATTTAACATGGCCGTCGAGCCGTGACACCCCTGGAGGACCATCGTGTTTTTCACCGTACAAACCGCAACGATACACCGGTACAACTCGTGATATTTCACTGAGAAAGTGGTGAGTAAATACTCAGTTTAATTGGCGTGTTGTGAGTGACTTAGTAAAATTATTAACACCTTCTTAAGAAGCTGTTGAAAATCTTGGGCGATGGAGGAAAAAAAAAGAGAGAGAGAGAGAGAGAGAGAAAAAAAATGTCGCGTAGAATAGCAACGAAATGGAATCGAGAGGAGAGAAAGAGAGAACGACTGTGGAAAAGAGCGAGTGAAAGGGAGGAAGAGTGAAAGAGAAGCCGGCGAGTCCACAGCGCCGCTCTAACGTCGATCAATAAAACGATGGGGGGTGGTATATTTTGACAGTACGCGCAGTGGTGGGGTTGCATGAACTCTTCTCCGTCTTTCGTGTTCGCCCTTATCACTGACTCTTTCGTAAATCTCCACCCTGCGCGCTTTTTTTTTTATTTATTTTTTTATCCCTCAACCCCTTATCGGAGCTTGAAAAATCACAGGTGCAAGAATGAAAAAAAAAAAGCAACAAATGCGTACGTGACGAGATCTGCACAGTCCTTCACCATCCTCTCGTCGAATCTCCTACCATACCAACAAGCATATCGGTTCAACCCTTATTGGAATTTCGTCGCGCTCTTTCCTATATACACTTTTACCTTTCAAGCTTCTACTTCTCTGCGGGAAGATCAGAATGCTTTTTGCTCACACGATTTACGATTTTCTTTCAAGATATAGACGCGAGAGCAGAATCTATCGAGACACAAAAATAAACATGAAAGAATCACCTCTTTGTACGCGATACACTTTGGAATGCGTTCCCATGAAGTATAAAGTGTAAAAAAAAAACGTGGAATTCATGACAATCAAACGGAAGAAGCGCGATCACAAGCATTCGCGACAAAGTAAAATAAAGTTTTGTGCGATAAAAATATTTCTAAGCTGCCGGTACGATAACGGAGAAAATATTTTTCTCATTTCTCTGCTATACTTTTCTTAACCATCTGATACGGAATGTTCATATTAAATAATACGAATCACTGGATAACTCCAACGTATTGCGGAGTCGAACGCATGCTGGTCAGGCTAATCGACCGACCAGATGGTGCGTGAATGAAACGTCGAAGCCTATGTATACTTTCACGTACGTTTATATAACCGTAGATACAGGAGCCTACTCTTTAAAGGTCTAATGGCCTCTCCGGCGTACATTTGTGACCGCTTATTACCTTGATTTTCCCCGAATTTCCGAACCACTGATCTCGGTATCGCGTTAATGAATCATACGGCATTTGCTATTACACATTTGGTGAAACGGTCATTTCGAATCGGTTACATGGCATGTTGAATTTTCAAATAAACGTTATGTGTTCAGTGTGGAATGGCGTTGGTAATAAAAATGAGATTTTTATACCTTCTTATTACGAGAAACTTGACGTTTCAAATATACGTTTAAATCCACAAAACTCATCGATTGTATTCAGATTGGAATAGTTCTGATGAAAAATCATTAAATAATTGAACGTCAAACATATCAGGAAAACAATTAAAAACTTTTACGTATTTCAATTAATAATTATCGCGAATGAATTTTACTCTACGATGTACAGTAAACACACTTCAGTATTCAATATCACCGAGTGAAAACGGTGTAATTTATGTGCCAGTAGGTACGACACGCGCATAAAGAACCGACAACGCTATTCTATCCCGTGTCACTTTCTGTCTAAAGTAAAACTTTCGTTGCAGCAGGCAGAAGAGTAATAAGGGAAATTTAACTTCGTTATTGAAAATCCTACCTGCTTCCTCGAGACCAAATACATGCACCTCGAGGCGTTCTCCACGTGAAATGATATCATCGTATATTTATGGAGGCCACGTTCACGAAATAATTTCCTTTCTCGCTTTTGATGTTAGTCAGCAAAGTGAATGGGTCGGAAAAAACGTCACCGAGTAAGAGAAGTACGAAGGGGTTAAGAAACGACACTGAACAAAGTTTCCAGAATCCATTCGCTGTTCAAAGCATCCGCATTTACATCAATTTCCGAATTATAAGTTTCGTTTCGTTCGTCTCGAGAATGATATCAACGAGCAGCAGTTATCAAAAAAAAAAATCAAATTTTAGAGCTGAACCCTTCGACTGAATGTGAACGAATGCATTTTCACCTTAACCTGTCCTCATTGCACATTTGTAATAGAAAAAAAAGAGTTTCCAATCGAAAAGTCCCTTAGAAACTTTGCAGGCACTTGTGTACGATTTTCCGGACATTTGTTTTCGGGGATCCTGGAAACAAAATTCTGAGCGAATGATACACTGGGCTCAGATTCCCTGAAAATAAGTATATTTTAATCAGGAATTTTGTATTTTCGATCTGCATTTCGTTGTCAGTGAATGAGAATGATGATTTATAACAAGGCTGAATCATATGAGGATTTCATTAGGCAAAAGTTGGCAAAATCCCTAAGAATTTTTATGGTTTCTTGGAAAGTTTTCTTCCATCATTCACGAGACTCCGATCCTCGAATTTAGCGTAGAATCAAGAGAAGAATTTACCGTACAAAACGTCTCCTGAGTTGCTTGCACATTGCTTGAACGATTCAAGCTAATGTTCAAGAGAAATGATCCGCTACGATTACAAAAACGCGTTCTTTGGGTTCAACATATTAAAATTTGTGCGTAGTATGATGAGAGAAATTGAATAATACTTTGGATACGAAGAAAAAAGAGATGTTGAAGCACGTGAGCCTTAAAAAGCCGAGACCAGGCTGAACGTAGTGCGCTTAAGTGACATACTCGCGTATTTTCCGAGCTTCGACGGTCTCATTTTCGAGTGGTCCTTCTCATATCTCGATCGTCTTTATCGAGTATAGAATTTCTCGACAGTTTGGCCCGCGGCTACTGCGCGGACGAACTATATTACTTGAACCCTTCAAAATTTCAGGAAGCTAAAGCGCAATCTGAAATAACCCCGGAAGCTCGAATCTCGCGTTATGATGTACCTCGAGGTACATCCGGGAGTTTAACCTCCTGTGAGGTCGACTCGAAGTCCGGCAGCTTGCGAGTATCCGCATACATCGATAAATCAGGGTTCCTGTAGACTCCTCGTATAACTATTTATCTTCAGGACCAGAAATCAAACACTCGGATAGCAGGACATTCGTGCCCGATCAACAGGAATATCAACTTTTCTCCATAATTTCGATTCACGAGAAAAGAATTCTTCATTTTCGAAAGCTTTCTTTCCACATTCAACGCGTTGAATGACAGTTGTTCAAGATCGATGATCCTGCTGATGGGTTTTCCCAAAAATGAAGGTGCGAGCTTTTTTGTGTTTTCTTCATACCCTTTCAGCCACTCATTCATCTCAAATTCAAGCATAATGTGCATTTCTCTTCAATAATTGAGATATTAAAATTCTTGTTACGAAAAAACTGAAAATTAAAATCCTAAATAGAAAAGGTCAGACATGTTCTTCCTCGTACACTTTCACCTCGAAGACTCTCGAGCGTGTAGTTTCGGTGTCACGTTAGGAGAGAGAATACACGGTAAGGACATTTAGGTAAACCCAAACAAGATACATCTATCAGACGAGGCTGAATCTTCTCATCGCTTTATCTTACAGAAGCTTCACAAGGGATTAAGGAAGTACACGGGCGGGACTTCGAAATCCTGTCATAGTCGAATATCACGGGTCGGATCGGTAAACACGGGCCTTAATCATAAACGGAAGCACGAGAATCTCGTTAGGCTTAGAGCATCCTCAGGCTATTTCGTGTGCACTTCACAAGATATGCATATATTTTCGTCAAATGAGAGCATCTCAGCTCGACGAATTAACTCGAAATTAAATTCACCCGTTAGAATTTTAGCTGATTCATTTATTTTCACCAACAGCTTTTTGCATCAAGCAACACCAAAAACTACGAAATCGATATAAAAAATGCTTTTTTTTTTGTTTCTACGGAGATTTGAGAAGTTCATTTTTCGAAATCTTTACTTTCTTACAAGAAAAAGTTTTCCTCGAAATACAAAACTCTGTCACAGATGAGCCAAGATATTGCTCGGTTGCGTAAAAAAATTCCATAAAATTTTATCGAATAGTGAAACAGAAATTCTGAGCAGAGGTTTCTTGATCCCAAACCTCCTGTTAAGGGTTGATCCATCAATCTGGATTTCAATGATTTATACGAGGCATTGATAAACTTGAAAAAAATAAAAGAGTTGATAAACCAGGGAATTTCGGAAATTCTGAAATAGAGCATTGATGTGGCGTCGTACTACGACGTGTGTATCGATCGAAAATTGCGCGCGATAAACACGAGGGCGATGCTAAGTTTCCGGTGTGTGTTTTAGCTTGAAGGGTGAATGATTGTTTGATATCAAATTTGCGCGCGAACTATGACGCAAACGGAATTCCTATGTGTCAAGCCATTTCACTACTACAAAAGAGAGCTTTAATGATTCATCAACCATCGCCTTTCAGCCCTGTTACATCATTTTCAATGAAGAATTTATCGATTTTTTCTCCCACCCCCCCCCCTCCCCACAAACGGAGTTTCATTCGGAAATAATATTCTAACTGATAAAATGAATTGTTGTCACAGTGGCAGCTCGATTTCAATTGAAATATTCGTATGAACTCAATGCATTTTGATATTGCATTGAAAAAGTCTCGTCAACAAGTAATTCGTTGGAATTTTTTTAAAATTTGAGAAAAAAGATGCGAAACTTTGTTTTACCACTTTGTAAGAAAAAAGATTGAATGTAAAAGCTGCGAGAAATATTTGTTTCTAAACGAGTGTGTACGATTCGTCCGTTGGTTTGACAGTGAAATCAATTGTTCTCGACTCATAAGTAGTCAAACAGGCGAATAGACAGACATCGAAACTTGTTTTTCCCTTTACAGAATGAAACGAGTTTATCGATCAATTTTTCTGTTTCAATCATTTAATTTACCTTTTAATAAACATTATTTTAATGGAAAAATTATTTGATCTGAAAAGCTGTGGAAAAGCGACGACAGGCGGGCCAAAATCACAGACTTTAATTTTCCTCTCATCATCTGCGTACGTAAAATTGTATTAACGAAAATGAGAATTTTCCTGAAAGAAACACGCAATCACGAACGCATGCAAAATTTATACACTGATTACCATTAACGGAGAAAAAAAAATTTAATTTGCAAGCAGTTAATTATTTTCATTTAATTTATACTAAAGCATATTCATGCAGAATGATTTCAAGCCAATAATCATAATATCGACGATTTTATCTCGGTGCACGAACATGCTAATACGGATAATATTATTTGAGATTTGAGGATTATAAATATTTAAATAATATGCGTTTAAATTTATATGTTTCTGGCTCTTTTTATCGTGATATTTTTGTTGTACGTGCGGTGTTAAATTTTTCCATATACACATGTCAGATATAGAGAATGTATGGTTCCTGTTTGTATTGACATACCGGGATCATATTTCGCTAGATTTTCGAAGATAAAAGGGTTTATGACATGTGTGCCTTTCGACACGAGAGAAAATGATTTGTTTTTTTTTTCTTCTTTTTTCTCCCTTTTTCGTTTCGTTGAAGATAGTTTGTTCGTGGTGAAATCGAGCGTGTCGACGAAACGAGCGAGCGAAAACGTTATCGCGATCGGTGAAAAATTCTATAACGTATATTTTTTATCGATTTTAAACGATGAGAGATATATATATATATTTTTTTTTCTTTTTTTTTTCTTCTCCTTCCTCTCTAAAAGGGTGTCAATCATTCGGATTCGTTTGTATGTGTACACGTGTGTGGGTGACGTCTCTATGGAATTACCAGCACATTTTCGTCCAATGGAAGTTCTCCGAGCAGGACTCATCGCGGTGATGTGACCTACATATTTCAGCGAGATTGAGAACGTTCACCGAAGCTCGAACGAATAGTTCTACTCAAATGACGATTCCAAAGGAGAACACTCTTTTAATTGTATTTCAAACGAGGAGGAAAGAGGGAAAAAAAAGAAAAAAAAATAAAAAATTTCTGCTATGCGTTCGATATGTCCTGCAGGGGTTTCCCTTATGTCAACGCTTTTTTGCAATTAACGTCGACGCGGAAAAACGGAATGACTGAAATATTGATCAACTGCAAAATATGCAGTTCCACCGTTGCTACATTTTTATATTTGTGTAGATTTTTTGTCGATTTGAAAATCTGAATCCGCCGAGTCTTTCTAGCCCTTTCTATTTATATTTTTCATCATTCGACGCGACGCACGAACGTATTCAAATAATTCATAAAAATCGGCGCATCGTACCACTCGATGATACGAGTCATCGTCATTTTTTCTGACGAAACTCTTTTACTTATAATCATTGATAAATGATGTTTAACTGGGACAACGGTGAATATAGAAAACGATGAAGAAATACTCGAAAAATAATAGAAAATTTCATCCCTTTGATCACATATGCATACGAAGAACTGCTCCCTTTATTTTTAACTCATTCCGACTGCCCACCGGGCACATAGACGGGAGTTACGCGTTTCACTGCAATCAGCTGATATGGGGGATTTCTTTGTAGCAACTTTTCTCTGAAACGGTCGTCACGCTTTCTCTTGACAAATTTTTTCTTCTGTTTTTCCATGTGTTACGGACAGTTTTCTTGGACATAGTTTTTATATGGTGGTAGACATAGTTGGATGTAGTTTCGTGCGTCATTTAAAATTTCATAGGAATCTTGAGTTATAAATGAATCATGAGTGACGCTTGGAAAGTGTCGGTTGATCGATATTCTTATTTTCATTTGTGCAATGTTTACTCACCCGTTCAGCGTATTACTGCAGGAAAACTCTGAACCACGGGAGTTACATTTTATGAATAATCTTCGAGAATTCAAAATAATCTGAAATGAAAAAAACGACAGAACAGGTTAAAATTGAACTGAATAATCGTATTTTTATAAAAATGCGTTTTCATAGAGATAAATTAAACGGAATGATCAATATTTTATTCTGTATACGGTTCCGAAAAAAAAGGGTACGAGCCGAGAGCTTTCGAGAGAAAAAGTTCACTCCGGTGAAACTGGAGTCTGATCCACTTTTATTTTAGTTTAGTCCACCAACATGAGCACGTGCAAGAATTTTTATTTGTATTTTCTTTGAATCTGTTTTTCTCTGATTTAAAAAAATGATGAATTGAAAATTTTGTCAAATGTCCGCTGAGTTGCGCTAGCAAGACTGCTTGAAAAAATTCTACACGTTTTATTCGGTAAAAGTTTTATTTACTGCGTTGTTTCATAAGTCGTGTCTAACCCGTTTTGTGCTTAAGAAAAACCCTCAAAACTCCATCTCTTTCAGTGAGGTTTTGAAAAACGTCAAGCGAAAAAAAGAAAAGATAAAAAAAAAAGACAAGCTTTCCAATGTTCTCGAGCACACTTTCGTTAATTTTTTCTTCATTATACACGCTTTTGGGGATGTATACGAGACCGGTAATTCTTTTCATCCCTCTTGATGCAAAACAGCTCATATCCACGTGCAAGAAAATATGTAATACGGTATAGGTTGGATCTGGTTTCGTGAGAGTTTTCGATCAACACCTCGGGGTACAGGAGACATAGGGAAATGGAAAGAGCGGGAGTAGGTAAGTGAGAAGGAGAGAAGAGGTGCAAGTAGATATAAGTATAAAGTTGGGAAGAGGGCAAGAGAGAGAGAGAGAGAGAGAGAGAGGGAGGGAGGGACAAAGAAAGAGAAAGAGGAAAGTATAGTTTTCTCGATGAAGAACGAGAGATGCTGCGTCGTCGAAAATCCATCTTAGACAATAGAGGCTCTCCTTTCTCTATTATTCTTCGGAAAATCGTGAATCTTCGGTGGTTGGGTGTGCGTGGATGTGTGTGTAGAGATTTCAATGAGCAGAAGCTCTGAGAGAGGAGGGAAGTGAACATACGACACGGCGAAGATGATGAGGGCAAGGAGTGTGAGAAAAGGGCAAGAAAGAGAAGGAGGGTGGGGGGGGGGGGGGGGGGAAGGTGGTTGAGGGAAGAGAAAGCAAGGAGAAGGGAAAAAGAGAGACAAAGAAAGGACGGAAGCCCTCCCGAGAGCACATACCGCTGAGGGAAAAAACAGCTAAGGGACAGTCAAGATAGAGGGCGCGATCGAGAAGAGAGGGAGGAATGAGGAAGCGTGATCTATATAGTTAATTCAAAGGAGTACAGATATACGGGCAAAGGTTTAGCTCGAATATAGGGCATCGCGAGAGAGAACGTAGTGAAAACTAGGACACCAGTCGCCCTCTCTCCCTCTTTCGTTCTCCTTCTCTTGTGTTCCTCTCTCGCTTCTTCTTTCACCCTCTCGAGGCCAGAATGCCACGGAAGGGGGTTTGAACTAGCTGGGGCCACTGACACGATGAGGCCGGTCCACTCCTGGGCAAAACCAGGGGCTTTAACATCAGGCTCTGAGAGGAAACGAGAAATCGAGAGAGCGAGAGAGAGAGAGAGAGAGAGAGAGAGAGAGTGTGAGGAGGGAGGAGAACGAACCCGCGGATTTTAACCCACCCTTCGCGTGGCTTGCAACCTACTTTGCCTTGTGCACCAATCCTCCCTTCTCCATCTCGTATACTACTCCATATTCGCGAATATACAAGATCCACCGAGATGCAATACCATAACCCCGGTGGGATCCTGAGAACACAAACCAACTTTGTAAATATCCTTATACTCCTTACTTTTAAAAGGACATGCCTCGCCTATACCGAACCATTAAAAACCTTCGGGAATACGTTATTTCCCCTTTGAGCTCATACGCTCCTTAGACTTTTCACATTCGTATGTATTATGTGCAAAGTTGCGATAGCTCCGCCGTTGATCCGACGCAGGAATTTTCTTCTGCGTTATTCTTGTTATATATATATATACATATATATGTATATGTATATTTGCATGTACGGAAATGTACGTCAAGTGGAACGGATTTTTTCGCGGCAAGCGATTTTTCCCGTCCTCTCGAATTTAACTCAGCTTCGCTTTTCCCAACGAAACTTTAACCCCGGAGAAGTAAGATTCTTCGAGATCTTTGTGATGGAATAGTCAGTTTCGAAAAGTTTCAGAGTAACATTCACGAAGCCAGGAAGCATTTAAATACTTCGATGTAAAACCACCTATGCCACCGGATGATGAAACTTATCGTGTCAACTTAGTTAGAAATCTGCTGTGATTTTACTTCATTTTCTATTTACTCTTCTGTTTGTTTATTTATTATTGAACACGGTTTATTTCTCAACTTTTAATGCTTGTATCAGCTGTATTGCGTTAACATTCGAAATCTACACTGATATCATGTGGAAAGAATACGAATTTAAAGAATCGTGTTTATTTTTGTTTTGTTTTTCGACAATCGATGAAACTCATCGGAGATATTTTTAGCTCTGGACGAACGAACGAACGGGATAAAAAATGTCATTTTTGAACCAATGAAACTCTTTGTATTCAAATATACAGTGCGTTCGTAACGTTATTGAAATCGATATGTCTAAAGATAAATTCGTTGAATCAATAAAAAAAAAAAAGAATGAATCAAACGCAACTCGTAAAATTGAGTTCGAAAAGCTTTTCTCAAATTAAAAATGGGAAACAGTTTTCAAATACGTTTTATTACTTTCTTCATATCTTTCGATCCATTAACGTAACAGACAACTTTCATTTCGTATCTACTTCGTCGATCAGAGCTCGGACCTCGAAATTTAAATCAATTTACAGAGGAAAGTTCATTTGCCCGATTAGCAGGGACAACTGAACGCGAAAGAGTTGTTTGACCTTGACAAGGGTTGCTCCACCCAGAAGAGGGAGTCGAGCTTACTGACAGATCCCAAGAGCTTGCCTGCCCGCCCACCACATACTCGAACTACCAACCTGTATGGGACAGTCCGTGTCACACTCACAGCAAAAAAATTACACATTTTACAACCAATTTTTGTCGCGTCTTCGAAACGAATTTTTTCAACTTTTATTGTTCTTCATTACGTAAGATTGTTCTTTTGTTTTTTAAATTTAAAAACATTGACATAGGGTCACGCACAAAAGAGTGGGACGCTACAAGTTTTTCGACAGCTACGAAAAACTTGACAAATCTGCAACTTCGGATGCTACCAGTACGTATACCAGGAGTTTCGGTACAAAAGCCAAAATGTTAAGAAATTAATGAAATTTGGTGATAATGTTCTTCAACATCAAGTACGAAGACAAAAATTTTTTCAAAATTTTCTTCTACTTAGTTATCGAGTAATTATGCATTAAAGCAGATTTCTCATGCCCGAAGTGTATACCTATATATATAGAAACGCTGTGCTTATACACGTGAACTTTAGTGTTCAATTACTCGATAACTGTGTAGAAGAAAAATCTGAAAAAATTTGTATTGTCAAATTTGACACTAAAGAATATGTTCACCAAATTTTATAAAATTCTTAACTTTTTGACAATTTTTTGTGTTTTTAACATGGTTTAGCATGGCAACATTGTATCGCCTGTACCGAAACTCCTTAAGAGAGAGAAACTTTGCTACGAACGATACTCTTTTGGTATTTCGAAATCGTATTTTTAGAAGAGCTCATTTTCGAAGCAGTCGAAGAAGGTTATTTTTTTTTCAATCGCTCTAGACCTCGTTGTGTGCACATTGCACTCTCTGTTTTTATTACTCCTGAACAATGAATAAGTTTATTGGTAATAAGTAGTGAGAGAAATTAATTTTTAAATACCATAAAAATATTTAAACAGTCATTGGATTAATAATAAATAAAAAAAAAACAAAGTTAATGCTGTAGTAAAAATTCACAATTGGATCATTGGTTTGAATGACAAGGGCTAGTAAAATAATATGAGATTATGAACCAATCGTGGTGATCTAGTTCGATTTCAATGATTGATCAACTGATACTGGAATAATTCAGTTGTATTTAATTGAATAAAACATGAGAGAGTGTATCGTTTGAATTATGATGGAATTTTAATGATTATGAGTTTATATCCACGTTGTTTTTCGATCATCAAAATCAGCACTTTATTTTTATAAAAACGAAGCACCGATGACGCAACAGTAATTTGGGGCGATGGTAACAACCATCGTGAAATATAAAATTTATTCTCAGCACATAGTACGAGGTTCAATTTGCTGCCTCATGAAAATCGACATTTTTCGTTAAAAAAAAAAAAAATAAAAAAAAAATCCAATCAACTAACAGCATTTGACCACTCCTACGATTGAAAATGTGATTTTCTTTCGCCAGAGCATAAAAATCAAATAAATATGTCTATGAATTTCAATCACTTCGAAGCGAATCATGAGATTAGTTTCATTTTCATCAAATAATCAAAAGTTTGATATAACCGTTTCAGTAATTCAATAATTACTTCGTTGATTAAAAATCTTCGATTTGTCTCCATTTAAAAAATTAAAAAATCAATTTTTAATCTCGTTTTTCACGTTTTTTTAGCTACAGACAATGAGTTTACTCATTTCTTTGATAATTCATTAAAAAAATCAAAGTTTCGACAGTGTTTGTAACTTTTTTTTTATTCCTTCAATTTTTGTTCATATCCCTCTGTGACTACAGTTTTGGTTTTTTTCACGAGTATATCCCATTATTTTAACTCCACCGATTTTAATGATCAAATGAGAAACCCAAGATCATTGCCCCCAAACACTTTAGCCCAATCCATTTCGGCATCGAATCAGAGTAAATGAAAAAAGAGAAATCGTTGAAAACTCTGTCGACCCAGGTCGTAAAACGCACTCATTTTTATTTTAATTTTTTTCATTTTCGAGCTCAATTCGATAAATCAAAATTGATTCACAGTGCATAAAAAAGTTATTTGATTCTATGGACTCGATAATTCGTCGATTGCGTTAGGAAATTTATTGATAAAATAGGGCGTCAAATAAAAATTCATATTTGGGTCGAGCTCGTTCTCGTTTATTGATCCATTTCGAAGAGATAAATCAAACAATTGCGAATGATTGGCACGAAAAGTTCCACGTTTATGCCTGATTTACTTGAACCACTGAGCGTTTTTGTCAATTAAGTTTATCACTATATTTACAAGATTCGAAAAGTCCCAGAAGGCCGATAATCTAGTCCGTTAAATCGATCATTCTTCCCAAATTGCCCCTATTCGTTCGTATACTTGCTAATATGTATATTTTCAGAAATGTTTTAATTGAATTGAAATGCTCGATACTCTATAATTACTCCGAGCGGTACTCTCTGGTTACTTTAGGCAAATTACCAGAACAGATGTTGCCCGAAATTAATATGTCATATAGTTTTTTTTTTTTTTTTTTATTCTGGTTGAATTGAAAAGGCATTTGTATGTAGAAACGAATTCATATAACGTACTACTTCGAGAATATTGAAATGAGACCATCTGGTCTCGTCGAACGGGACCGAAATTTCTATTCACCGCCCGAGCTCCACTGTTCATTATATATTGTACCCTCCTGAAAATTTCTGTAATTGAATTAACCTTTCTAATTAATTTATTTGAATGCTCCGTGGAGAGCAATATTTCTGGTATGGACTGGACTCGTTTCCTCGATCCACCTTTTTCATTTCGATGAAACTTTCGATCTAGAGTTGCGGTAGGGACTCGTACATTTACGTTACTATATGTGTGAAAGAAGGATTAGTCGCTATACTAGAGTCTTTACTATTTATGGAATTTCGATACGAGTGACAACATTTTACCATTTTGATGAAATTTACACAGTATATTTTTTGACGTGTAAGGGATGTTCCATCCAAATTTTAAATCGATCGTCTACACCGTTTTTGTGAAATTAAGGAGTTTCGGTACAGGCGATACAATGTTGCCATGCTAAATCATGTTAAAAATACAAAAAATTGTCAAAAAGTTAAGAATTTTATAAAATTTTGTGAACATATTCTTTAGTGACAAATTTGACAATACAAATTTTTTCAAATTTTTCATCTACACAGTTATCGCGAGTAATTGAAGACTAAAGTTCACGTGTATAAGCATAGGGTTTCCATATATATAGGTATTCACTTCGAGCATAAGAAATCTGCTTCAATGCATAATTACTCGATAACTAAGTGGAAGAAAATTTTGAAAAAAATTGTGTTTTCGTACTTGATATCGAAGAACATTATCACCAAATTTCATTAATTTCTTAATATTTTGCCCTTTGTACCGAAACTCCTTAAATATTGAAAAAAAAAAAAAAGTTTTCAACGTGGCAAGATGCCTACGGTCATTGTTGAAAAACGGTATTACGCCTGGACTAGTGATAAAAAACTCAACTATTTTACAGCATTTTTCGTGATATTTATTATTTCATGTGCCAAAAACGTCGACGTCGAAAACTTGTTAAAACTTTATTCTCATTTTGCCTTTTCGTAAAGTCTCCACTTTTCAATTTGATGAGAAGTTGAGTATAATTACATTTATTTACATTGATGCCTGAAGGATGGTGCGAGCGAACGTTTCGAATGAATTCTCTCAACGTTCTTGTCTCGGACACCGAAAAATTGAAACGTCAAACGACGAAAATAGATCTTCAGGCAAAGTAGAAATCTTTCAAAGGTTTTTTTAAAATTGGTATTTAAAAAAAAAATAATAATAATATTACAACAAAAATGTATTCGAAACCAATGGATCACTGATCTCCAACGAATGCGATCATACCCCAAAAAATATATTTCATGAGCGTTTTATCTATAATCACTGAATAGTCTGTGAAGTGTATAAATTGAAATTGAATGTGCAAAAGAATGTAATTTTTTCAAAATTCGTAAAAGCAACGAATAATAAATAATTCGAAAACCATAGAATGCGACGAAGTTTCGAAAACATTGAGCGAAACCATACAGTGTTTTGACGTTGCTTTTTTTTTATACGGATTACGGATCGGGGGTATACCGAGTAGCATTTGAATCCTGGTACGCGGAATATGAGGTCCGAGAGATTTTGCTGACAGAAATGAAAAGAGGATTATGGAACTGGTAATATGTATGGATAAAATATAATATTGTCTGTACTGTAGAGGAAATCGAAATGGTTGAATATCCTGAAACAGTGAGGAAGTTCCTATCCTCGCGAATCGAGCTTATTTACAGGAACTATGTATATATATAAACAGATGAGTGCACCCTCTCTGGACCATGACATCCCCGTCAGGGGACGAAAGAAAAAGAGAGAGAGAGAGAGACCGAAACACTCACAAAACGCACCGGGAAATCCGGTCAGTAGGGCAACGTGCAGATGCATACAAGCGTTTCCAGGGCAACGTGCTCTCAGTAGTACATATGTACAGTATGTACACATCTCGTATATATAAATATACGTGTCAGTTTTGCTCTGGTCTAGAGCGATCGTGAGACGAGAAGCTTTTACGAATGAATGATTCTCCGTCAAATCCACGTTACATACATGTGAATATGTTTCTGACAGGAGAACATGAAATGATTTTTTTTCAACTAATTGCTTATAACATTTTCCAATACATCGTGTTCATTAACGATACATGTTTCTGTTATCACGATTCTTTCCATCTGGTCTCTTTTCATTTTTGTCCCAGTTTACTTTATTGTAAGCACAACCGATCACATTCTCACTGGAAAACTACAGGAGAAATAAAAAATAAAAATAAAAATAAAAAAAATGAAGTTGATGAAATGAACAATCCGAATTGCTTTTAGATCGAAACGAACTTTCATCGAAACAGTCCAGAATTTTTTACTCCGAAAAAATGCTTCTCGCTTATTCGACATTCTTTCAATTACCCTTCGTTCTCTCGTTCTACGCGGTTATTTTTTTTATTTATCAACTACAATGCAGTAACAATCGAGTTTTTACTAATGCATACCGAAAAGAAGGCTCTTTTATTCGGGATATCACTGCTTTTTGAAATTATCCCATTTTTTTTTTTTTAATGACGCTTTTTTGTACTCTTGATGCTCCATTGTTTTACTGTGCGAATTTCGGTGCGGAAATAGACGTTTTTTTGTTTTGTTTTTCATTAAAGTAATAACTACGACACGAGTAGAAAAATTCTGATAAAAAATAAATCGTATGATAAAAAAATACTTTTTTCGCATCGACGTTTACCGATAGAGATTCGGAAATGGAATGGTCCCTGAGAATCTTCCATTAGTGAATTAATCCATCGTACGTGGTGCATGCTTTGGCCATATACAAAAATATGGCTAGATGCGATAAATGTACGTTTGTTTTAATTAAAAAAAACCTTGAAAATCTAATGCGCTCTGTCACACAGTCGCCATCGTAGAAAATCTTGGTGCCTGGTAGGGTACGAGGGTCAGGGATAATTGCACTTTAACGATTATCGATAACGCTGTTACCTGATTTATTTAACGTACAAAGTAATTCCGACGAATCTGCTGAGCTTGTATGCTCGTATGCTCTTTTTTTCGATGGAGAAAAATAAAAAAAGAAAAGAAAATTGCGAAATTGTGCAGTCTCCAGCGTCGAGTTATATCAAGAAAAAATAATAATGAAAGAATGTGACTTATTCTACAGGAATTTCGTCCGGAAAAATTCGTAAATATTAACGAGTAAGGAATTCAAACGCTCAGACATATTTTCTCAACAATGGCTCCGTTCAAGCTAAGATTCTCAAAAATGTCAAAATCCCGGAGCAACGGGAGCAAAGGAAGTCGTAGCAATAGCGTCGAGTGCGACGAACCGAGCCAACAGCTTCAGCCAAATTACAGCAATACACAAACACTCGCAAATTGCAACAGTCGACCGGAAACTCCGGGCACCGAAGCTGCAGCTGGTTTTCCAGACTCACCGCCACCTTCTTATCAACATGTACTCGAAGAAGTGAGTATTTAACAAAACAATGATTCACCTTTTTTGAGATTATTCGTACATCGATATTCTCTCGATTTTTTATGCTGCGTGACAAAATTATTCGAAAATGCTCAGATACTTTTCGAAAGCTTCCCTTTAATATAACGGGATCGATGTAAATTATTCTTTTATTACCATGAAATTTCACGTATTTCAATAAAGTATTGACCAAATTATGGGAGCGAACAACTTGGACTGGAATCCTCGTTAAATCATGAGAATCAACATATTTTTCAACATAACGATATAAATCCATAATTCGTCGACTCAAATTTCGTACTCGTACGTTAAACGAAGCATTCCAGTTCTTCTAAGCACATTTTCCATAAAGGACTTATTTAGGAATTAAACATGTGAAATTTCAATAATTTATTAACAAATTCCAATCCTCAAAAATATTTGCAACCATTGAATTGTCCTGAATCGTGTTCACGATAAATGGTCGATGCGGAATCTGAAATAATTTGAGAGCATTGTATCGCTTTGGGGACGTGTTTTACAAAATTCTGTGTAAATTTCTAAATACTCGTCTATGAACCGATCATGTAATTCGAACAAATTTTTGTAATCGAATGGATCGATGTGAGCTGCAGAGAATGATCCAAAACATTTTTATTGTTTCTTCATTTATTTTTAAATGAAAAAAAGTAAATAAATAAATAAATAAACGCGTTGATTTTTTCAAGAGTTAGAGGATATGAAACATTCGATTTTTTTGAAAAGTGCAATTTATCTAAAAACTCGTTTGTTCTTTGAGACAAACGTTAATTCGAATGTGCAGTCCACCAGCCAGTTTTACCGTCACGATTAATTCGTACTTTCTTTCATACAAACGCGCAACACGTATGCACGAAACGTAATTTCGTTTCTGCGGTCAAAATGTCCGGGTAATTGCTCCGTGATATGGAAACACAAAAAATTTTAATTGTTCTTTTTTTAACCATCATTTATTTATTTGTACAACGAATTCATAATTTTCATACAACTCCACCACCTTTGTTTGGATGAAAATTCTCAACGAAAATTTTTTTCTCATTTTTATTTAAATATCAAATGCGATGAATTGTTGAAAACACACAAAAATATTGCTGATAATAATGAAAAAGTGAAGGAAAACTGTAAAAAAAAAAAATAATAATCTCTTGAAAAAATATTTAAAAATTTTCATTCAATTTTTAATTCATTCATTCTGATTATAATTCATTCATTTATTCATTTTATTCGTTTGAAAAATATTAGCTGATAGCGATTCAACGAATGCGCGTTTGGGATTACGCGTCAATGAACGCGTCTTCTTTCACGTTCTGAATCTCCCTGTACGTATAACAAAAACAATGAACGTATAATTGCTTCGGAACAACGTATCGGGAAACGACGTTTGTATTGCACAGAAGCCCATTGTGTTAACACAACAATTGCGTCCTGTCGGAAAAATATGAGCTTTTAGCGCGTGGTCGTTTGAGATACACAAGATTTTAATGGCTTTTACCAACATCCGAAATTTATTTCTAGACTGGAAAACTGTACAATTGTTCGACAACAATACACGAAACCTTACGAATTGTCAGGTCTATATATGATGATTGAACGAACGAGGAATAATCAAGACCTATCGAGTTCGGTTTCATTCCTGTTATTTCTCACCGCGTTTCTCACATTTTTTTATCCACATTATTTATTTGATCATTCGTTCGCATTACTTCGAAACCGATTTTTTCTTCAAAGTCTGTCGAGTTGAATTTTCTTTTTTTTTTTTTCCGAATTCCCATCGATTAGCAAATGTAAAATTCAGTTTTTCGTACAGATTTTTATCGAATTAAGAAAACGAGAATATTTTTCATTTTTTTTTTCCATTATTTTCGTCCCTGAATAACTCGTAGTGCCAGAAAAGCGAGAAACTTTATGCTGATTCTTCAAATAAGATCGAATAAATCGTTTGACTCGATTGAATGGATCGAGTCATTTAGAGAAACTTTTTTTTTCGAACGAATTTACGTGTGTTCGTAAATCTGAAAAATTCCGAAATTTTTCGGACACTGAACTTTATTTGAAGCCTCGAAATAATCGAATCGCGCGTATTGATGAAAAAAAAAAAAAATAAAAAATGTACAATTTATATAGCTCGAAAAATTGAATTAAAATTTCATTGTGATCGACGTGAACGATTTGTTTTTCTCGCATTGCATAATTAACTAGTGCGATATTTCAATGTTGTGCAGACGCGGTTAAAGCGTTCAGCGACAAACGCAGAAGTCGACGTTGCAGAGGTCGATGAGGAATCGGAAGAGAATCGTGCTGAGGATAGGAGTAGAAATCAACGTCACGATAATATGTCGGAGGAGAAGAACGATCAACGTCGAAACAAGAACAGTGAGATACAGAGAAGTTCCGGTGGTGGAGGCGGTCCTGGGGGTGGGGGTGGCGGCGGAGGCGGAAGAACACCAGCCAAGGGACCGGAAATCATTCACAAATCGAGCAAAGAGCTTTACAGAGCTGTTGCCAAGGAATGGGGTATTACGTGCAAGATGAGCGATCAATGCAGATGCTTCGATTGTCAGGTACATTTTTTTTTCGCACTTTATCGAAATTAAATTTCGAATAAATTGATTAATAATATATATAAATATGTTATTTGAATTACAATAAAAAAAATTGAGAAAAAAATCAATTCTGTACAAGTGCACAAAAATTAATTACTTTTGTATTGTTTGTATAAGAAGCTGATCGATCGTTGAATAATCAATCCAATAATTGAGAAGGTAGAAATTTCGAAAAATTGGATCGATGATAAAGTTATTAATTTAGAAAAGAGAGTTTCAAAGACTAACTAATTAATTCGTAATCACGTGTTTCAGAGTCACTATTTCGATTGCGATTATGACAAAGATGAGCAGGGAAAGACTGACGGTGGTTTGAGCGCGGGTACACCGATGTTTATAGCCGAAGTGATACACGGAACTGCCTGCGTATTGCTGTAAATGAATTCTGTGAGGGCGAAGAGAAAAAAAAATCGCGAGGGCGATTCATTAAAAATGGTAAATGAATAATTGGGTGTAAAAAAATTGTCTTCGGACTGGATCGTGTGTATGATCTGGTCTGCTACGGTGTTAAATCGCCTCAGGAATGTATCGTTTCCTGAATTATTTGAAATTCGCTGGCCGTTCGGACACGGAGCGGGTATTTTTTTTTTGTTTTTCTTTTTATTTTATTTTTTTTTTCCAACGAGCTGCGAACGACCAGTGAAAATATTGGGAACATATTAATAGGAATGACGTTTTAATTGTACATTTGTGGTAACGTTCGTTTGATCGTATTTATCGAATAAGAGAAAGGGAAGAGAAGCATCAAGAGGAAAGAAGGTAACTATTGTTTTTGAGAAGAAAAAAGAAAACGTATTTTTACATTTTACTTCGAAAACAAATGTTTCGGAGTCTACAAGAATTGGACCACTTCGAGAACTCAAATAACTCAAAATAATCTTCAAATTTTATGGTTATGTCGTAATGACTCGAATCTCAGTGTGTCCTCACACGATCTGTCAATTCAGCGTGCAAACATCTTCGAAAAGTATATTGTACCGAAGCAAAAATTGCCTCGTTGCCCAAAAATATAGACTGATGAGATATTAAGCGTTTTATTGCATTGAATTTAATGTCAGCTGCTTTTTAACATTCGTCTATAATTAATGATCGGTGTATTAATTATTACTTAAGCCTCGGCCATGATTCGTTGTCACAATATTCGTTTGCACGACGATTTTTTTTATCCAATTCTGATGAAATTTCAGTCAGTATATCGATAGTGTACAGAATTATGAATTTTTCAAGTGTCTTTGAAGATTTTTTTCGTTCTTCGCTTCGTTCGATTAAAAAAAATTAATTTTCTCGTTTTTTTGTTTTTTTTATCTCTTCTTGAGAACAAAAATTTTCTCGACTATTAAATTTTGATTAATGGCAGTGTTTTTCGTTCATCGCATTCGTTCGAAAGTAACGAGAGGAGTCAAAGGGTAAAAAATAAACAAATCTGATTCATCGTTACTGCAATAAGTTGTTTATCGAAGAAGCATAAAACGCAAAAATGGAGCAAAAGAGTTGGGAAAGAAAATGATTTGTACCGAAGAGACTTAAGAAATGAAATTCTTCGACACAATTCAAATGATTGCGAACAAAACGATGGCAAAAATTGTCTGACGGAGCTGCTTTTTGATCGGTCGAACAGTGTCGAAAAATTTTACTTTCGAAATTTTTGCAGCTATATATATCTCTCGCACTCACGATGACGAGATATCGACTGACCCATACTTTTTAGCCGCGTCAACGATTTTTCTTGTTGACATTATTTGCAACGGCATCGATTTTCGTGTTACAAATTTAAAGAAAAAGAAGATTTTTTCGATCCGATACAATTTCTAATAGATTCAAACGCGAATCGCACTCTCGTGGCACAAGTGTCACCAGAATTTCGAGCGAAAAACAAAATGCTTTTTCTTCCTTTTTTTTTTAATATACTGACCGAGTCAATATGATGCAGGAATATCGTCGAATCGAAGTCTTTCAGAATAATGATTGACAGTTAAATATGAGGAATGAAATTGTTTTGACAGTTACAATGTTGTTTGAACTGAACGCTGATTGCTATTTCGATTAGGCTAATTATCATTAGTTATCGGTGTCGATAATGTCAATATCTTTCCTCGTCGATCGGTGGGGAACACCTAAATTTTCAATGTTCAATGTCGTTCCAGGGAATTAAAGAAAAACGCTGATTTTGAAAAGCGAAGAAAAAGCATGGAATTTCAGTCTCGTTTATTCTCTTTGCAGATCTGATCGAGTCTTACGATCGTAATTAAAACGTCGCGGTCGTTTGAGAGAGGAAAATTCTTTGAATTTTTATTCAATATTTTTCTCGCTATGTTTTCCGCAGCGAGAAAATATATACTTCGTAAAATGATGGATAAAAAAAATCCATCGGGATCAACTTACGAAGACAAATTTCGTTAGTCCAAATCGATGAACAAACATTTTTTCATCAGATTCTAATTTCGAGTCTGAGACAATGCGATTTCCTTCTGCAGCTTTCTATCATCCGAATTTATGCTGCGAAAGATCGATGATTATTTGTCAAACCCACAGAAAGTTTTATCACACAAGATACATTGTCAGAATTGTCGAAAAAAACCTTCAAATTTGTCGTTAACCATTTTGAGGATCTGATTTCGAGCACGAACATCGCGACGGTGCGATCAGATCGATATTCGAATGATTAATTGGTCAATTGAGGCGAAATGATTACTCGCTCTAATCCATATATCCACTGATTGCAAAAAAGATTTATAACTCGTAGGACTATCAATTTGATAAAAAAAATTGATTACCAATGATGGAACGTTACTGAAATGTTGTTTTACAATCATTTTCTTCGATATTGTTAGTATTTTTCACCATTTGTATAACTGAAGCTGTTAACGTGTTTTTATCTCCTGATAATAATTACTCGATTAATTGCATAATTAATATTTTAGACGAGTAATCTAATCGCCTGAATAATTACTCTGCGGTATTCGAGATACGAAAGAAACTACTAAAAACATTGAAAATTAATGAAAAGGCGTTTCCCGATTGACCAGCAAACAATAGAAAGTATTTAATTCGATGGAAACGTTAGCTCTTTTGTAAATGTGCAATCACGTCAATTTCAAGCGTCGTGGAGCACCCGAGCTATTTTAAAAATTTAGATCTTATAAACAATGTCAATGAAAAAAAAAAAAAAAAAAAAGTAAACAAAATACAAGGAAAATAATCGCATACGATAACATTTAATCGATCGTAATATATAAGAAGCAATTATTTATATCGACGACTGCTGTCCCGAATGAAGGATCACATCTGAGTTATAAAGTTCGTTCATTTTTATACGATAAAAATGTAGTCACGAAGAAAAAATTTGTGATTGATCTTTAGAAAAATTTTGTCAACGGGAATAGTGTATGAGAATGAAAGATATTTTTCCAGATTTAAAATTAAATTTGGCTAACAGTCGCTCTTATTTAAATTCGTTTCGAATTTAATTTTGTAAAAAATATAAAATCGAAATTCATCGGAAGACTGCGGTTTAGTTTTTTTATCGCTAATTTATTAACGTCCACGCGAACCAACTGTATAGTTCAACCGCGACAAGAATTCCAATGGTCACGTGAGATGAAATAATAAAAAAAAAACACTCATGAAACATAGAAAAGATTCGGCGAAAGAAAAAACAATTATTGGCTACTCAAAAACGGCGCTCGAATTTATGCAGCGTAATTTCTTACGATTTTTCTGCGACCATCAATGGCGAATGGAGCTCTATTTTTAAACTGCTGAGAATTTTTTTTTTTTTCTTTCGATCGAATCAATAAAGTACCTGCCTATAATATTGTAACATCTTTTTTTTTTTCACTTGGGAAAGAAAAATCAAATTTCAACAGTTGTATCCGAGTGTATTGCTGCCATTTTATTCTTCGTAGCGGGAATAAAAAAAAAAAAAAGAGCTGGATTCTAAATAGTTTATCGAGTTTCAAGATTTTCTGACATTTTTGAGAAAAAAAAAGAAAGGGCTAAGATTTCCAGTTATTTACGAAGGATGTATGGGACATTAAAAATATGTATTCAAAATTTAATGTTGATGGGACTTTTTGGGCATTCCGACTAGATAAAGAAAAAAAAAAAAAAAAAAAAACGAAGGAGAAAAAGAAAATTTCGACTGTAAACATGAAGATTGAAACTTTCAGATATTTTTAATAAATTAGTAAATTGTCTCATTATTCCTCCAATGACTTCTCCGTTTCAACGATTTGACAGAAACGTCTCAAAGTTGTCGAATGAATCTTTTTTCATTCAATTAAAAAAAAAAAACAAAAAAAAAACAGAAAGGAAACAAAACCGAAAAAATCGTTGCTGGGAGTTTTTGGGAAAATAATCGAGGAACAATTTTTAAGAAATCGATAGAAAATTACCAGGGAATTGTAACCTCATTTCGAATGATATTTAGGCACTCCATTCCCAAACATCCTTTTCGATGGATGGAAAAGAGAAAGCGAGAAAGAAGAAAGAGAAAAACTGAAGAATCTATTCAATCGAATTCTAGGAATATAATTGAATCTGTGTATAATTTTGATGACTCGCATTGAAATATCTGTATAAAGTTGATCAAATCGATTTAATTGTTCACCATCGCCCGGCGAATCTGCGGGCTGGATTTAAAATTATTTTAAGATGATGACAAACTGTCAATAAGTTGCGTCGTAATGATTCCGTAACGAAAATGGAAAAATTAACATAATTTTTGGGAATACATTCCAAGCAAAAACTGTTTAAAATCCAAATGAAATTTGCTGCTTTACAGGCCGTTGATTGCAATAAAAATAATAAAAAAATAAAAAACACATTTAATATCTCATTGAAGCTCAATTTCTGTTATACGATCGACGATATTTTTCGTTGATGAAAAAAAAAAATTTGGTCGCATAATACGGTTAATGAGTTTGCTCGGAAGGTCTTCGTGTACCGCACGATTTTCTCGCTACCGTAAAGTCCTCTGAAATAATTCAATTCTATTGCGTGCCCCTTCAGGTAGACACAGAAATCTAAAAAAAGAGCGACTTCAACTTGAAAAATAAATGAAAAATAAATAAATAATGAGCCTTGAGCCAACATCAAAAACTTGTCTCGCGTGAGCGCACAAAAAGGAGACTTACAAATACTTTGTAACTCTAATACCGATGCGTTCAATTATTATACATATCCAATCGACCAATCGATTGGACTCGAGAAATCTTCCACCGCTTTCAATTTTTATTTTTAATTCGTCACACTTGAACAAAACACAAGATTCTTACGCACACTAACGCGAAAGTATGCAAGAAACATTCAACAAAATTTCAACGTCAGCAAAGTGCGGCATATTTTTATTTGCAGATCGAGGAAAAGACACACTCGATTTTCCGAAATGCCTCTTCTTCATCGATTATCGATCTTCTGACGTTAGAAGAAAAAAAAAGGTTCAATGTTCATGCATATTTTCGTGAATTTTACAAAAACGTGCACTGAGAAAAATGAATTCGTAAATTCAACAAATTTTTTGTTGGTTCGACAAATTTTCTGTCGGTTCAAGAAATTTTTTTGTTGGTTCAACGAATCGTAGCGAACAAAATGAAATTTGTTAACCCAAACGAAATTTGGTTTATTCAAATACTTAATTTCTCACCACGACAAAAATATCGTTGAATCAACAAAAGTTTTGTTGAATCAACAAATTTAATTTGTTCGCCACAATATCAAATTTTTTTTCTCAGTGTGCGTATTTAATGAAGTAAGAAAAACTCTGAGGAATCTCTTTCTTCCTTCCTGCCTTTCAGTAATTTTTTATTTTCAAAATTGCGCGTACTTATTTATCTTATGAATGCGCATATACATACACATATATATATTAAAATAAAAAAATTATGTATACTATATATCAGCGTAGTATAAAATATGATATAATTGTAGAAAAAGGATTACGTGTTGTGTACGAAGAATTTAGATTGTATAATTCTCAAATGATCAGAGAAGATCAGAATGATGAATAAATAATTCGAGTGAGGCCCCGTCGGGTATAAAGAATATTATTGTGAAACTCGATGTACTCCAATTGAGCAGCACGAATAAAAACATGGCCTAATACGAATGTAGAAAGTTTATTAATTTATTGTCACGTGTGATGATCGTTTAAGAATTTTTTTACAAGTACAGTCATTGCAAAATTTTAAATCCGATTGATTCTCAAACTGGTGAAACTTATTTTTGAAAGAATTCGAAGAGTTTTTACTCGATCGTATTTTGAATTCGTATTTTGAAGATTGAATAAATCCTTGATCGCGTCAATTGTGATAGATTCGATTGTACAATATGCAACAAATTCTTTTGTCATTTGAAAATTTAACATCGAAGTTAATTTTTTTTTTTTAGAAATAAATTATTCATTCTGATGAATAAAGGGGGGACCGGGCCAAAGCAGGGTACATACAAAATTATCTCGTTTTTTTTTTTTTTCAAAATTTCTTATTTTTTAATACTTTTTAAAAAATATTTATTTAAAAAAAATTTCCAAAATTCATTCTTTTTATATTATCTGAAAGATGGAAAATTTTTTTTTCATAATTTTTTAATGTCTGCAGTTATAATGAATTTTCATGTACCATTTCGATAAAAATGGGATATGTTTTAGTACTTATTCAAAGACGCTTGATTTTCGGTTAATACTTTTCGAGATTACGATTTTTTTTTTAATTCGACCATTTTTATCTTTAATTGCCCATAACATTTTAAAAATTTGATCGATTTGGGCGTTTTTTAATTTAATCTTCCCGTTTTAAAATATTTTTTGAACAAAAAAAATAGGGTTAACATTTAGCGCACTGCTAGCCTCTCTTTTTTTGTTTTGACCGTTCCAAATTTGATCGGCATCCCCCACCTCGGCACCCAGGCCTTGGAGTTGAAATGTGAAATGAATTAATCGGTATCACTTTAATCAATAACTGATTAAGTTGGAATGGTAAGCAACGCAAATGGTCGACAATTCTGGACGGATTAGTTAGGAGTTAACTATTATTTATCTCAAGACATGACCGAAGCGTACGAGCCTCACTAGCAGTAGTACGTCGAATAAAGATTGCCCGCGTTTTGCTTTCCTGCTACGATCTTTCGAGTTGGAAGCGAAAGAGATTGAATATTTCAGTATTCGATAAATTCAGAAAAAAATAATGATGCAAGCTCCCGCAAGCCTTCATCCGTTTGATAGCAACAAAAATGAGACTCCTCGAGCGAATATTGCTGGCTTAAAAGAATTTATAAGCGTGTATTAGAAATAATGGAAATCAGGTATTTTCGAAACTTCCCAAAAAGTCCATTCGCTATACAGAACAATTATTTTCGCATGCGTTTACATAGTTCACGAAACTCGAAACGCTGTCGATTCTGAATTGTTAATGCGTTAAATCTGTCATAGAAACAAATTCGAAAAAATGATTTATGATGATTTTAGACAGGCATCATTTGATTATTAAAAGTGTCTCTTTTGAGAGGATTATTCGGTTCAATAATTTGCCCATAATTACGAGAGAGTCCGGGTACCCTGATGACATCACATACACGGAGCAAAACTCAGCTCTAGGATATTCCAGTTGGCTGTTGGCTTTGTCACGTGGCTGCAACGTGTGTGCAAGAGAATGAAATAAATGCTTCGAACTACAGGCTATTGCCAAATGGTTCTGTCTCCTTTTTCCACATTGAAATTTAGTATTTACTGTCCTCGTCAATATCGTACAGGAAGATTCACAAATTAATGAATATCCGTTTCAAAATTTTATGCTGATTCACACTTCATTCGGGCTTAATGAGAATCAACTTCATTTTTCCTATTTATTGCAACGAATAATAATAATAATTTTATTGAAAAAAAATAAATAAAAATTCTTTCTTTTGGCACAAATGAAAAAAATCATCAATCGAATAAAAATCATAAATTCATTTTTGTTCTTAACAAACGAGCATGATTATTTCATTATTATAAATGACCGAACCTTTTCGGTTCACCTCCATAAGAGTGAAAGAAACAAACAAATAATAGCGTTTGAAAAAGCTCACAAACCATGAATATTATAATCATTCATTTCAGTGATGAGTTTTACGTAAATCTTCAAAAAATTTAGTCCAACAATTGGCATTTATAGATGATCAAAAATAAAAATGAATATTTGACAAAATAATCAAAGTCCTAAAAAAAAAATGAATGTTACACGAATCATCAAAAGAAATCTAAAGAATTGGCATTCGTGGCTTCCAAAAATGAGAATTAAAAAAAATAATCAAATTCATATCGAAACGCGATGAAAAGAAAACGGCATTTATTTTGAATGAACCTGTACAGTGTTGAGCGTTTTTTCCCCTCCACCGAAAATGACAAGTAGCAGCAAACAGTTGCTGCTAACTCTCTGTTTCACGAATCGTAAAATCTTTCTCATATTCCCCACTCACGAATAAATTCCTTTACTTCCTTTTTCTCTCTTAAACACCAAAGAGATATTATATCTATATATAAAATGAGCGATCAGCCTGTAATACACATTCTTTGACTGGTCGAGCAGTCCATCGGTTGTTCGCTCACGATCAGTGTGCATACCAATACCGCGAGACTCGCCTACCGACTGTGATGTTTGAGCTCGCAGTTAGCGGGCTCTCGGTATCGAGCATTATGGCTACGACGACGATGGAGAGTGAGAGACGACGAGAAATGGTCAAAGTGAGCGCTAGCTCCAGACGGTACTAGAGAGCCCGAGCGCGCGGAACACTCTTTTCTGATCGGTCCCAAAAAAAAAAAACGACTTTGTTTTTTTTTTTGTCAAAGTTTTACTCCGGATTTAAAGTAGACGACGAACGGAGAGAAAAGTGACAGGAACTGGCGATGAGAACAAGATGGGAAAAACAGCCAGCAAATTAAAATCGAGAAGAAGTCAAAGTTAGTGATGATTTTTCGTATTTTTAATTAAGCCTTTTCGAACAATTTACAATTGAGAATTTCATTATCTCAAGTGTTTTTGCGTGATTTTTTTATCTCGCAATTGACGCGTCTCTCGTTTAAGAAGCTTAAATTTTACGTGATTTTATCATAATTTTCGAGTTTTCACGATTTTTCAGTGAATGTGATTCGTTTTTATAGTGACGCAAGAACGAACATACTGTTTTGTGTCAATTTTTTTAAATTTTCTCTATCAGATAATCCATTTTTTTTTAAATGTTATTCAATCAAAATTTCTCTTCCATTCAATTTGAAGAGGATTCATTCAATTGATTAAGTACGAGTGTAAGAATTGATTGATCATAAATCTTACGTGCTTGGAGATAATGAACGTTAAATATTGTGCAATTTATTCGAACCTCATAGTGACTGTATTTATTCGTATGCTGGGGATATAAAATGCGTGACGTAAATTGGTCTCTTATAAAACATGATTCTATGTGGTTTGATCCTCGATGACGTGATCTCTCTCTCTCTCTCTCACGCACACACACACACAGATTGCTCGATATTTCACACGATGAAAAAGTGCGTCCACACAAAAAAATGTAGAAAAGAAAAAAAAAATATGAAATTGCTGTCAATCGAAGGAATTTCCGCGATTGCAAAAAACCTTGAAATTTTCCGAACGTAGAAAGCGTAAGGAGGGAGAAAAGAGTAAAAAAAAAAAAAATAGAATCTGTGAGAAAAAGATGTTCAAAATGCCAAAGAGAATAAAATGAGTTGCAAAAAAATTGGATTTTTCGTTCGGTTCGAAGGGGATTCTGCATTTCAATCTCGTTCGAATCTCAGCCGAGTGACGCAGAATTCAAATATTCGTAAACTTCGAAAGAAAAAAAAAAACCTGACGAAACTTGGCGAACACGCAGTGTTCTCCGCGAGCATACCTCGTGGTTATCTGGACAAACTTACCTCTTATCAGCGTTGCCAGGTATCGTTCGCTCCCATTGAAGTCTATACATAGGTATATTTACCGATTTATACACGAGGCATTCCAGGTCGAATGGAACAGACTGAAATTCGATTACTTTTTACACATTTTTCCTGCCTCATTTAATCGTCATTTTTTTTTAAATTAAAAACTGACATCTGTGGTATTTCTATCAAATTTTTTTGTCGAAAATAATTTTTTTTCATATTTTTTTAACCTCGATTCAATTGCCAACAAAAAGGATGCATTGAACGAAGTTTTGTAAAGATGATTCCGATACATTTAGTGGTCTAATTATGTGAAAAAAAAAAAAAAAACAATTAAACGAATCGTCGTATCATTAAACAACAAAAGACTGTTTTTTCCTCGATCATTTGTTATTTCAAACGAGAGGCCTCGTTCATACGTAATCTCGTGACAATTGAATCTCGGAATAATCGGTTTACTGCGACGATTCATTGTTCCAATGACAGTAATTCAAATATGAAAAAAGAATGAGATTTTCTTTATAGTTTTTGTGTCGCGATGTCGATGAGAGCCAAGCCCATTTTCGAAAGGGCTTGGTTCAAGGTTCAGTTGAAGGCTTGGCTCTCTTGTCAGAAACATTGTTGACTGATAAATAATTCACTTAGGAGAAAAATAGACAAGAAATCAATAATCAATCTGTTTTTATCCAAGCCTTTCAGCCACAATTTCAAAAATGTCATAACAATATGAGAAAATTCAAAAATTCATACGAGATTAAAAAATTTATTTTTTCTCCCGAAATGCCACGTGTTTAAAACCAATATGTGCTTATGGCATGGACGTGGAAACGAGGGAATCTAGCGGATGCAAGCTGCGCCATATTTATCGCTGCAAACTCGAGCTCTCGATCATCGATCGTTACTCATAAGATTCGTGACGAACAAAAAGAAATGGCGGGTTCAATTGAAAGAATTTTTGTCAAGTTTATACACCATACTTTGTTGATCTTGATCAATCATTTCGGGATCATTTGATTTTTGGCCTATTTTTTGAACGATTCGATTGATGAAATGAAAAAGTATTTATTCGTTAAGGAGGCTGGCTACATACGACAATATGATAAGAATTCAATAAAATTTAGTGATAACATTCTTTAGTATCAAATGCAATGAGACAAATTTTTTCAAATTTTTCGTCTACATAGTTGTCGAATAATTGGAGTTTACAATATGCAAAATATATACCTATATATATGAGAATCCTATGCTTACGGATGTAAACTCTAGTGTTAAATTACTCGAAAACTATGTAGAAGAAAAATCTTTAAAAAAATTTGTATATTTATATTTAATCGAAAAGAATATGCTCACCAAATTTCATTCAATTCTAATAATTTCAAATTTTCCTATGCTTTTAACATGGCAACATTGTTGTGTGTAGCCAACCTCCTTAAATCGAATAAATGAAGAAAAAAGCAAGTTTTCATGCAGCAATTGTATCTTTCTCAGGCGTTTCAATTGACATAGTTATTGTAACGCTAAGGATTTTTCTCGGAACGTCCGGATATGATAAATCGCTCTTATGCATCGCGATGCACTCAAGCATGACGTCACAAGTGTTGTCGAAGTCAGACTTCGTTGAAGCTACAAAAGTTGACCGGAGTTGGCTCGAATTCCATAGATTTTCAAGTGGATTTTCGGGATCATTTGGCAAATAAAAAGTGGTGTCGGAGGTTAAGAAGAGCCCACTCGTGTGGGAATTCGAGCTGTGAATGACCGAACGAAAAATGCTTGCCTCTTGAGTGAAAAGACGTCGAAGAACGCAGGTAGAAAAACGAAGGAAAAGAATATAAGGGACGAGTTTAGGGGATAAAAAAAGGGACTAAACGCGTGTCTAGTCCATGAAATGATCTTCATGGCTCATTTATCTTTCTTTTTTTGTCTTTCTTTCTTAATTTTTCCCTCTTTTTTATTTTATTTTTTCTCGCTGGATTCGTTTGAGGCCATGTGGTTCGGACACGTCATTTTTTCGTGTCGATATTTTGTCGTCATCGATGTTTATCTGTCAGTCGCGGGCTACTCCCTCGATCGCTCGGTATTCTGTTTCACCAGTGTCTCAATCAACGCGTCGAGAAATAAAAAAAAAAAACAAGAAAATGTCCTTTTTAATGCGCTCGCGTTTATCTCTATCAGGATGAAATATTTCCGATATTTTTTCGTTAAAATTCAAGTGATATTCTTTGTTGAAATGTTTCTTTAAAAGGTATAGCATGGAGTTTTCGATTCCCGTCAATGGGTACGCTGCAAAATTTGGGTACGAGCGGTCGTCGAAAAAAACGCGACGGTCTCGGGGGAGCTTTCTCATCGAGCAAAGATTTGAAGCATCAGCAACGTCACACTATTCACTTGCAACCAGATGTGATTATTCAGAAGGAACCGATTCTCGTAATAACACCACCGTCACCGGAACAATTGTCGCGGCCGAATCGTGTGTGAGTAAATATTTGAAGGATTTCATAATTTTATTGACTCGTCGAATAAAAAACCTGTGTGATTCCACACTGTCTCGGAAGTATCGAGTAGAATATTGATTTTTTTCGTACCGTTTATCTTGTATTATTTTTTTGCAGTGTTTTTGGAATATTTTTCGTTATTTTTCAATACCGAAAAATCCGTTATTTCTGACGGTATATCTCGTATCGTCATTGCCGATCGAAGAGATCGGTTAATCAGTACAAATCGATCGATTAACGCGACAAAAAGCGATTATTTAAAAATAATTAAACGAGATTTAAGTAACGAATAGGACAGCTTTGAAAAAGCCGATACGCGAAGCCTCCAGGCCGATTTTACTACCTGTTAAACGAAACGAAGAGAAAATAAACGATAAGAGAAGTTTAAGAGAGTGAGAGAGAGAGAGAGAGAGGAGGTGCTTGATCGAGGAGGAAGCTCTAACCGGTTATTCCTCGATCCTTTGGGGTTCGAAATGCCGCTGCGCGCGTGAAATGAAAGAGTATATATATCCGTATACGGTAGAACTACAAGCGTAATCCCCCCGCCGATACGATTGCCCCCGTGGTTTGAGAACGCGCGAGGGCGGTCGACGGACGGACACACGGTGAGAAAGATCACCGCAGCATCTCTGTGTTGAATCTTGTTTCTCTCCGGGAAAGGTATTTTACATTGTGTGAGAAATTCAGTAACGTGTACCGATTGTTGAGGCTCAACAGGTTGCATGGCGTGTTTATTTTTTTCTCAAACTCAACGTTTTTTTTTCCTTTTTTTTAATTTTTATAACGAAAATCAAATGTTCAACCGTCTTGTCTCTCTGTTTTCAATTCGTAACAGTCAACGATGAGAAAATACGAAATTTGTTCATTCAATTAAACTTTCGTTGGATCAAAAGATCGTGGCGAATTAAAAGAAACTCGTAAACTCAAGGAAAATTTGATCTCGTTATTAAATCGATGAATCTGCCAAGAATTTTCATGGATTTTTTTGATCCAAAAATGTATCACTGTTGGATCAAAGAATCGTGAAAAATAAAATGAAATTCGTGAACTCAAAAAAATCTTGCTTCATTCGATGACGAAAACATCGTTTAATCAACAAATTTTATTTCGTTCTGTCAACAAATTTCTTCTTTCCCTGAGAAAAGAAATTTTTTTTTTTTCAACAAATTCAAAACTAGTCCGCGATCAATCAACTTTGTTTCTCAATGTGAATTCTTGGATCGTTCCTTTCGTACTTTGTACAGGTATGTGTGTTCATAAAATCTATATGTGCATGTTAAATTTATGCGCTGTGTACAAGGAATTCAGAGAGTAATCTCGTAAGACGAGAACGTCGTGATAAACCGGAAGGTGCCCAGGGCATGGTCAGCATTTAAAATCTCTTTATCCGCCGCTTCATGCTCTTCGTGGAAACATTTAATACTGCATGCACTCTCGCTCTCGTTATCTCTCATCTTTCTTTCTTCTCGTCACTCCCCCTCTGCCTCTTTCTCTTTGGTAATAAAATTAATACGACGTCTCACATTGTATGCACTTACGACACGTACACGAAATAAATTTTTCTCGATAACGGAGTCATCTTAAACTGGACATTTAGAAACTCGAGCGATCTTCTAATGAAAATTTGACCAGCGGATAATGTTTTGTAAGAAAATAGCAGCGATTATTGAGCTGCAAAATCTGTGGAATTTTGTTCAACAAGATTTTTACACGCATAACGACGAATTTCTTCGATCTTTTTCGTCTTTCCTCTCAATCTAATTTCATTTTTTTTTTTTTCTTTCATGCTTTTTTACGATTTCTTCATTAATCACGAAACTGAATATTGTAATATTTTCTTCGTTTCATTAATGCCTTAGATTTTTCGATGTTTATTATATAAACGACCGATTTTCCTATATTTTCAAAAAATTGTCACTTCACGCGGGTAACTTGGTGCGAAGAACATCGTCGAATAAACACACCAAAAGAAAATCATCCCGAAAGAATCGAGCCTCGACAAAAGAGCTCATTTGATATTCTAATCGTCGATGAGCGTTCGTCACGTCGCTCGTGTTTCGAGTGGAGAACTTGTTGGAGAGAGCAAAACTTTTCGACGAAGTATATAATCAGTATTTCGTCGACTACCTCGATGATCAAACTAATTCTTCGTCTTTCCGAAACGTTTTTTTTTTCACTTTTTTGAACTTGAGAGCAAAGAGAAAAAAAAGAACGATTTTAACAAGTAAAATGCTCGAACAAATTCAGCAACCGAAATAGTGTCGATCGCTCGAGAGGCTTAGAACCTCAAGAACAAAAAATGGGGCAAAGGAACGAAGAAAGATCGATTCTTGGATCTCGCGTCGGCACAAAGACATTCGAAGTGTCAGTTTAAAAGTTCTAAAAGTGAAGAATCGAGAGCCCGCGTTATCGAAGACTAAAGAAACGAGTCGAAAACGTCGTTTCAAATTGAACACTGCCACAAAGAAGAAAAAACTGATTGAGAAAAAAAAACCAAAAAGTGTGATCAAGAAAATTCGATGACTTGGGTTTTTCCCGGATAAAATCCAAAGAGCTCGTGCATGAAAAATGTGAATGTCGATGTTACGCAAGCGCGCGAGCCTTTCGGAGCATCCCCTCCCGACAGGGAGTCCCCACATTCGAGAAAAAGAGTTGGTCGTCATTGCGCCGGTCAGATCAATAATTTCTGGCTGGTGGTTTACCCCCAGCAGTCGGGGGTGACTGGACTCTGTCAGGACCCTCAACGAGGAAAATAAAAAAGGGCTTCGCGGTTCGTAAGGATCGTGCGTCTTCGCGTCGCTCCGGGCGTTAGGCAAGCTCGTTTCAAATCAAGAGTATACAATAATTCCTCGATGAATTTATTCAAATCGGAGTAAAGAAAACAGCGATGGCTCTTCATTGGTGAATAAAAAAGTTCATTAAAGTGTAAAAAGTGGTTGAATCGGGAGGGTGTCGTTGCGCTGGTGACAGCGGGACGAAGCCAGACGAGGTGAGCCCCGTGCTGTGCGTGCCTCGGAGCGAGGGGAGCCCTTGAAAAGGCCTTCTACCCGGTCAGAGAAAACGCAGGCGTCCCAGAGACTAGAGCCCTAACTGTATCAACGTTGCGATCGGGATTGTTGCAGGAGGGGGTTGAATAGAGCGAGAGTGAGTCGAAGCATAAATTTATACAAACGACATAGAAGTGCGTTCGTTATTGATATCCTGAATGAGAAAAAACAAAAAACAACAACAAACAAAAAGAAACAAAAGACTTTGAATCGTTGAACTGAACAATTGTGTCGTTGCTCGTTAAACGATCATACTATTTTGTTTCATTAGTGATAAGAGTCTTCGAAAGGGGTGGACAGCTTTAAAGTTCCGTTAAATTGTCACCGCAAGACAGCTATATATAACGATCCGATAACACGTTTTTTTGAAGAACGAAAATTCGAAATTTCCCAGTAACTTTTCAATGGCTGAAACAGTCCGAATGAACGAGAAAAACAAACAGATAAATCTCCGCAGAATAATCAGGGAAATTGGAGTAAAAAAATCGACGAAATTCACACGACTAATCGGACCGAAATCAGAGCTCCGGAATCAGTTAATTTTCTTCATAAATTTTATAATCCCCGCATGTTTCTTCTCGGCTTAAGATTCAGCCGAGCTGCGATATATTGAAAGTATTGTCGGTGAATCGCGGAACGTACTACGATAAATCGGATCCAGTGGTCGCGGTCCAGTGACTCTCTCTCTCTCTCTCTCTTTCTCTCTTTTTTCATTCTCTTTCTCGCAGGATCCTCGCGTGGACGAAAAGAAAGAGAGAGAGAGAGAGAGAGAGAGAAAAAAAGAACAAGTTTAACATCGTGGTTTCTTCACGACTATTTATAAACCCGATGAGGGCGGAGATGCGAGAAAAGCCCTCCGGACCAAAGTAACTATAGACGATATACGTGTATATACTTTTCTATATACACATTAAAAACATGTATAGACCGCGTGGTGGATGGGCGGCGGGAAAGACGGCGAGGTCGAGACGATCATCGCGTCTCGCATCTCTCGCGGTTCACCGGTTATATATACATATATACAAATATATATAGTTTATGTAGTTTGGTTAAAAGAGGGAGGAATAGAGCTCTCTGAAGATAGTTCAGTAGGGTGCGCGCGCTCGACGAGTATACCGTGCGTGCGTGAAATAGTCCAAAAATCATTTATATTTTTCACGCGAACGTTGAGCGATGAAATCCGGTTGAAGATAAATAGTCGAAATATAAGTTTTTTGAATTCGATTTGATCTTTCGGAGATGAAACGAGTTCTATTGATCGAACGACGAAGAAGTTTGATATTCACGTTTTTAGTGACTTTTTCGAATCTCTTTGTCCCGGGTATTCATAGCGGGTTGATTAGACCGTGTTCCGCGAGGATTTGGAGCCTGGGGTAGGGCCAAATCGGTGTAATGCGAACGAAAAAAGTTGGAATATCGAATTATTTGGATTCGGAATACTTTTGCTTTCATTAGAATGTGAAGAAAAAAAGAACGTGCGGTTTGTCAGATTTCTGGGATGAATTTTATTCAAGTGATCCGGTGACAGATCAACCGGAACGTTTTTTGCCGGACGTTCGAACGAATGATTCGATCGTTTTCAGTGCCATTGTCAAGGGGAGTCGATCATTCGTTGGGAAATTTTTATGAAACGTTATTTTGATGTGAAAATTTCGTTATTTCGAACGAGAATCAAGGTATTTTGGATGAAAAATTTTTGCTTCTCTTTCACTAGTCATACGATTACGACGATAATTTTGAAAATATTATCTTTCGTATAACTGATAGAAATCGTAACGTCAGCGTGAGCAAATATATTTTTATGATATTATCGTAGCTGTTAACCGGTTCGAAGTCTTCCCGCCAAGTTTTCGACTCGTTTTTCAAGGCAGAGCAGCAAGCTAGATAAATAGTTCTCGAAGAATCACGATTTTTATTCTTTTTCTTTCTTATCGTAGTATCGGCCTCACGGATTACGAGATAGACGACGAAACGAAAGAGGAAAAGGATTACGACGCATGCCTCCTTCGCCGGCCGGAAACCCCGTCGAGAGGCATCAAGAGAAACAACAATTCCGACTCTTCGATGGTGAGTACAGTGATTCCTTTGAATTTTTTTTTATCGTTATCACAACTTTTTATTATTATTTTCATTTTTATAAAAAAACTTTTGTAAAAATTCAACGCGAATTTCAAACACGCAGAACTGATTGGAATAACGTCCGACGAAAATAGAATCACCGCACGATTTCTGACAGCTCCCACACTGTGTTTGTATATACACCGGCAACTCCCTTTCTTTACCGAAAACAAAAAAAAAAAAAGTCCCGACGAAACGCCTTCGGTTTATTTACTCTCCACTGTTTATTCATCGTAGCGACTAAAACGAGTGAAAATTCTTTTTTTTTGTCACTTTTTCAATCCTTTTCATCGTTCTTTCATTTTTTACTTTTTTTCGAACGGCTGTCAATCGTGCTTGAACGCAAAAGCTTTCGTTACGATCGAATCTCGATTCACTAACGAATTTTTCTCCCAATATTTATTTTTTTTTTTTTTCGATGGAATAAAAGTACGAAAATGTGCAAAATTTGGTCAGTGACAGCTGAGAAAATTGTAGTTTTTTGAACGAAAATTCCTTCGGGGCATTCGTATGAAAGTGATTCTTCATTTTTTTTTTCTATCTCAAAGAAAATTTCCTTTTTTTTAATTCTGCTTTTTACGCCTGATATTGTTCATCTTCTGGGATAAGAAAAGCTGTAAATACCGAAATTACTTGAGTCTCGTATTTACGATTGTTAAGAGTCCCGCATATAAGTCGACGAGTTTGGATAAAGACTCTGGTGACAACGTCTCTCGTAGCTACGAATGAAAAGACGAGCCAAGGCTGCTCTCGTTAAGCCAATCTATTTCAACAACTTGTTTGTTACGTCGGTAATGTCTTGGTTCATTCTCAAAGCATCGCGACAGCATTCCCATGCCGATTCGTCACTGGATTTATGAAATATTCGGTTGGATAAATAAAGTCTACGATAAATCGACTTATATTTCACGTTACCAATGATTTGAGGACAGAAATTTGACTCGAAAAGCTCAAAAAAAATGATCATAGAGTCACTCGATTAAAATAAATCGTAAAAAAAAAAAAGAAACTCGATTAAAAAGAATGAAAAAATGTTGAAATTTCTCATTACCGAGACCTCTCTGTTTAGCGTTAGTATTATTTTCCTGTTATTGAACGTTCGAATGATTTCGAAATATTGAAACAATTTACAGGAGCAGCCGGAAGAAACGACTCGAAAGTTGTTGGAACGCGAGTTAAGACTTTTGGATCCTCGTGATTTGAGATCACACGCTTGGTATCATGGAAGCACGCTCAGAGGTGGACGTAAAGGGGCTGAGGCCGAGGTACCGAACGAGGGAGATTTTCTCGTTCGAGACTGTGCCTCACAGCCGGGTAATTACGTGCTCACCGTACGATGGAAGGGTCAAGCTTTGCACTTCGTCATCAATAGGGTAAATTAGTTTTCGTCAGTTCTTTACACCAAATTTCAGACTTGCTGAATATTTTATAAAAGCAATCTCTTCGGTCGACTTTCCCAACCGTTTTCGCGTGAACGCTAAAAGTTTTCACATGATCCGTAACAATTTTTCACCCATTTTTTCACATTCAGCATCAATGTTTTTTTGTCAAACACAAAAATTCATATTTTACAACGCCGAGCTCATATTTTTATCAGTATATTCACGTAAAAGTTTGACAAAAACATCACTCGCAAGGAACTACATGAATTGAAATGAAATGAAATGCAAGATCCCTGGCGGATCAGAAAGTCTCTGGAAAAAGTCCCGAAAAAAGTCCCAATTCGGGATTTGGGACTTTAGTGGACAAGTAAGACTCAATTGTGAGTCCCATATGGGACTTTTTCTCCTCACTAGGTGCGAGACGGGAATTTTGTCAAAGGTCAATCGCCAAAAAAGACCATGTTTGGGACTCTGACTCCTAATTTGGGATTCATGGCGTCACAGAAAAAAAGTCCCATTACTGACTTATTTTGGGTCTTGTCCACTCAGGTCCCGAGTCCCAATTGAAACTTTTTTCGAATTTTTGTTTTCAGGTAATAATACAACCGGATACAGTGTACGAGCGAGCTCAATATCAATTCGAGGACGAGGCATTCGATACAGTAGCGGATCTGATAACGTTTTACGTCGGAAGTGGTAGACCGATAAGTCAAGCGAGTGGAGCAAGGATAATAAGTCCAAAGACACGTTCCGTGCCTCTGACTTCGGTAGCGCCGTCTTCATCGTCGAGTGGTTTGCACTGTTCGAGTCCATCGTCGAGCTCGCTGTCGGCAGGTTCGCCGCCGCGTTTACCGCGTAAACAACAGCGCAGTCATTCGTTGACGCCGCAACAGCAACATCATAATATTGAAACGGATTTTCACTCGCCCGGACAATACTTCACGAATCAACAGCACCAAAACAACTCGTCGAACAGCCAACAAATTCATCACCATCATCATCATCATCATTCGATACAATCGAGCACTTTACCCAGGGTTCCACCGATACAAAATCAACCACCGTCTTGTTCTCTCTCACTCGGAAGACAAAAAATAACAAGGGTAATTTCCGATCCTTCGCTTCAACAACAACAAATGCAACATCAAAATCAACACCAATCCCCGATCCAGCACAACTCGAATCATCTTCAAGGACCACCGGCTGCTCCTCCGAAACCTCCTCGCGTACCATACATTCCTAATCATCAGCAACATCATCATCATCACCATCACCACCATCATCATGCTCATCATCAGGTAGACTATTTTAATTCTCATTTTTGTATGACGATAGTATTTTATTATGGGAAATTTTGTTGGAGAAATTTGTGGCTTTTATTTTTTTAGTGAATCATAACGTTTTAGAAAGGAAGATCAAAATAATTTATTATCGAGAGATTTAGAATGTTTTTCTGAACGTAAACGTGGTCAGTGAGACCAAGATTTTTCATGAAAATTACATTTCATAGACGAACCTTCAGTTTGGTTTTATTGATTGAAAACAAAAACAAAAAAGACTTGCACCATATAATGTGATCAATGTGGCAAAAAAAAGTGTCTACACTGCTGTGGATTTTTGAGAAATTTGCCAGGTCGCCAACTGTGCATGGACAGTCGAAAAGAAAATAGTAAATTAATTACCAAAACAGGGTGTTCTAACGACCCGAAAAGTCATGAAAAACCTTGAATGTCATGAAATTACATTCAGCCCTGAAAAAGTCATGAAATGTCATGAAAAATGACCATTCAACCTGATTTCTTGGAAGTCTCTGCAGTTTTCATGATGTTTTGTTTTCATAATTTTGTTTGTTTCTTTCCCTGATTGTTTTTCCTGAAAACTTTGTAATTTCCTAATCATATCAATAAATAGACGAGACAAATCAATTCATGTCGACTAGAAATACCTAACTATGAAAAAAAAGAAAAAAGAATCTAAAAACGAAATACCATTTTTTACTCCTTACAGATTATTCTAAATCTCATTGTTCACAAACCGTGTTTTCTTTTCTAAAAATATCTTAAAGAATAGAAATATTAAAATTCTGAAAATTTGTATATTTTCGTACCAGCAGCTCATCCATAATGTCATGAAAAAATCCATATTCCTCGGCTCATCAATTAATAAGCGTTTTGATATTGTCTCAAACCCAACGACTTAACCAGTTTCATAACTAATATAAATCGTCTTATTGCTCAGGCATACCAAGCATCGGGGAGTGACAGTGGAAATGGATCAGGCGACAGTGAATTTGAGGCAAACAGTTCAGGAGGAAATACTTCGGTGCCGATAAAAGGAGTAGTGATTCGAAGTCACTACGGACAGTCAGTCGAGGGTGCAAATGGAAATGGAAGTGACTATGAGCTTTCGACGGAGGAGCAAATGGTGGTGGCAGCGCCGTCACTGGAGATTTCAACGTTGCTCGACATCGAAGGATTCTCAACACTTTTGTTGCCAACCGGTGAGCACCGTCCGCTGGATGCAACTGCGTTGAGGGGAGTTTCTGGGATGTTGCATGACTCAGCACCTCGAGTTCTCGCCTCACATTTGACTCGTCTCGATCTTGAGGTCGCACTCGCTCCAGGAACTGGCAATCGTTCAGGGCTGAGTGGACTCGAATTGGCAACTTTGCCACACGGCCGACAGGCCCGACTTGATCTCATCGAACGCTCCGAATGCCTCAAACTTCTAGTCGCTGTCACTGTTCTCGCTGGTGCTACAGCCATCGAACGAGCCGCTACCATCAGCAAATGGATCAAAGTCGCGATCGATACAAAAACTGCTCTTGGTAATCTCTATGGATTTTGTGGCGTTATGCTCGGCCTTTGCGTACCACAAATACAACGATTGGCCAACACGTGGCATCTACTCAGACAAAAACACACCGACGAAGCTTTCAGCTTCGAAGCCAAATTACGACCTACTCTCAGGGCCATGAACGAGTGCACTAATCCTCAGGCTCCGAATACTACGCTTCCACATCTTTTGCCTATTGCGCTGCTGGGAGAACGCGGTCCTGAAGATATTTTAGGTATTTATAAAAAAGAAAAGAAAAATTTTCTTGCTCGAATTCTTCGGTCTTCTTGAAATGGTCGATTGATTTTCGAGTTTTTTTATTTACAGGAACCGCAGCACCTTCCGGACTAGCTGGAGCGATACTTTCGCCGTGGGAAATATCTGCGCCGGATTGTGGGCTCTCAATAGTTTGGTCGCATCTCGAAGCCGCGAGAAAACTTGCGGAAAGTTTGCCGCTGTTTCGTAGAAACGCTGAAATCGTGTTGGAAGGTTGCCGAAGCGACGAGCTCTTAGCGGACGCCTTTAGAACTGAATTTCATATTAAATTTTTATGGGGTAGCCGCGGTGCTGCTGTTGCACCGGAGGAACGACATCTCAAATTTACTCAAGTACTCGACGCGATGTACGAAAAGTGTGCGGCCAATGAAGTCGCTGCCTAAACCAAGAGCAATTGTTATTTTCTGCTCGTATATCAACGATCAATGAAAGACTGTAATCAAATTAATCCAAAATCGTGCTGTAGATTTATCTATTTGTGGGGGCTCTATTGTCAGTTCGAAATATCTTGGCGTTAATCATGTAATCGTAGGAGAAAAAATTTTTTCGATTGTTAAATTGACATCAAAATGTATCATTAGTATTTTTAATTTTTGTTTCGATTGAGATCAGAACAATTCGTTACCAACATTCACTTTTGTATGTTCTTCGAAACTATTATTTTTATTCAGTCCATGAAAAATCTTTGTTTCATCATTTTCCAGTCAATTTGGTATTTTACACTTCAAAACTACCAATATTTTGTAAGATTCGAAAAAATTATATCCGAGAATTTTCAACTACATCTTTCATCATGAAGAATGAATCCCTTACAAGTTAAATAGAACACAATTGAAAGAAGAAAAAAAACAACACTGCGACTGCAGAAAAAATCAAAAATGTTGAAACAGAAAATCTTTCTTCAAAATTTGGATATTCGTGATTAGAATTCATACTTTGAAATGGGATACCAAAAAATTCATCGTGAGAACACAAGTTTTTTTGAATTTCTGTCGTGTAAAACTAGGAAAAAATGGTGTCAAGCTCAATAAATACTATTTGCTAGTGCAATCGATAGAAAAAAACTCAATTTTTCATAAATCGATTAATGACAAGTTATTTCGATGGTGGGGCCCTTGACAAAAAAAAATGTATAACGACTGTAGAAAAAAAAAAAGGAAAATTGCACGTAAACTCTTTCCCTGGCCTCTGGGACTAATAATCGGCCCATTTCTGTGTCGTGAAAACTTCCCCAAGATACAAAAACAAGGAAAAAAAAAAAAAAACAAGTAATAATTAAACTCGAGCCCACGCCCCTGTGACAATACAAGAGAGCGCGTGTCCAAAGACTAGAGCGACGTCTATTACAGGCAACGAAAAGGAACGAAAAAAAAGAAAAGAAAGCGAAAAGTTCGTCACATCAGCCCGGATCGAGCCCGTAATATTCGTGTACTTAATTAACTGTATATTCGACCACTATTATTGCGTTAAGTACATGTTGTTCATGTTTGTTCATACGTAAATATATATAGATATATAAATATATTATATAAATAAAAAACAAATAAAAGAGATCTATATAAAAGTCACTAGAACGTAAAGAAGAAACGAAATTTACGTCTACTTATATATGACTTATTTTTTCATCGACCTGCGATTAACTTATCTGCCTGATTCTTATAGGAAACTTGAGCAAAATCTAGTGACCTGAAAAATCATGAAAAACATTCGGCCCTGAAGTCATGAAAAATGACTATTATTAAACCTGATTTCTACGAAGTCTCTGCAGTTTTCATGATCATTTTTCTTTTCATAATATTGTTTGTTTCTTCCCCTGATTGTTTTTCCTGAAAACTTCGTAATTTCCTAATTATATCAATAGATAGACGAGACAAATCAATTCATGTCGACTAGAAATATCGAACTATGAAAAAAAAAAAGAAAAAAAAATCTAAAAAAATTCAAGTGAATACAAAAAAACGAAATACTATTTTTTACTCCTTACAGATTATTTTAAATCTCATTGTTCACAAACTGTGTTTTCTTTTCTAAAAATTTCCTAATCGTATATTTTTTGTTAGCGTATGACATAGACATTTTTTCAAAGAGCAGAATGGAAATATGAAAATTCTGAAATTTTTTATATTTTCATACCAACAGCTCATCCATGTCATGAAAAAATCCATATTTCTCGGCCTAAAAATCCTTGAGTCATGAAATTTTAGTTCTCATCAAAATTAGACACTCTTGCAACACTTTTTCTCTAGAATACTCGAATTTTTCTTGGTTACTCGGACAAATGCGCTCAGAGCAAATTTATTGCGTTTCTAACATAGTTACGTTTTTGCAATTGGTTACTGCCATCAATCCTCAAATCTCAATGTTGGATCATTCGTATTTAGGCTAAATATCTCGAAAGTAAATACTCAAAGCACCAAGTAGCGCCAATGGCGCAAACTTTCCTCAATTTATCTGTGTAAATACCGAAAAAAGAAAATCGAGAGTGGAAAGAAAATAGTTTTGGGTTTAGTTTTTTGTCTCATCTTTACCACGGCAACCCGGGATACGACGAGTTAATTTGGTATGTAATCAATGGGGCGTTATAAGAAATTGACCAAATTGGCAAAACTCGGAAAAAAATATAACATTTAAAAAATGAGAATAATTTCAAAACAAATAGTTTTACCCAAGTGACGTAATCAACGAATGTAAAAACTAGAAGTTGCATGTCATCGTTACGAACGGAATGAGAAATAAAAATAAAATTAGCGAAACATGCTTGTTTTGTTTTTTTTACCGTTTGCATGGGAATTCCAGAGAACGTGTTTCAAACATCGAAGAAAAAAAACTTGGTCGGCACCACGCGAAAGGATCGGATCCGTGAACGCGAAGGTAAAAATCTGAATTCGCTTACTCGTTTTGGGACTTTGGAACTGAAATCATGGAATTTAATAGTTAGTATTTGGGGTTTGCTTTTTTGTTTTATTTTTATTTTCGTATGAATTATTATGTATATACATGTAAATTGGCCGATTATCATCCGAGACGACGCGCAACGTCGATCCTTCAAATACGAATTTCTTTCCTTCTTGTTAAATTTGTATTTTTTGTTTGCTTGCTAATTTTCCTTCTTGTCATTTCGTTTGCAACGCCGATGAGAAAACTGAGAAGAATTATTATGAGAGTCCGAAAGTGAATGATGAAATTGTGAGTTATTCTTAGTTTTCGCTTTATTTAATTCATATTTTTGTCGGTTTTTTAATCATTAGGGCACGAGATAACGCGCGACGTATTTTACTCCTAAGTAGCTTCATCACATTGTCAATTCCTGAAAGTAAAAAGAAAATAACGCTTTAAACGATTGATCACTTTTTCTCCATTCGAAAAAATCTACTGTTTTTTTTTTTTTCTCTTTTGGAGAATCAGTCTGCCAAGATTTTCAACAAAATGTATCATCTGACTGTGAATTATATTTGCGAAACCTTCACTTTGATCATCATCAGTGACTCGTCATTTCCAATCACTCTTTTTTAGCGGTGATTAGCGTATTTAAAATTTTTTACTGAGTGTAAATTTGAGTCCATAAACAAATTTGAACCATAATTTTAATACTTAGTTTGTCCACGAAAAATTTAACCATTAGTGACAAGTTTAAAAACCGTCAAATGTCGGGTCAATCCAGAGTTTTGATCGGAATCAACTTTTGAACGGACGTACGTTAAGAATCCTCAATTAAGAAAACGAACTCACCATAATAGCGTTGACGATATCATTCTCGTTGTTTTTGAGTGCTTTTATGGCTTTCCCTCGGGAAACGTTGGCTTGGCACATTACCAGTTCAACGTCCTTCTCTTCGACACCCGTTTCGTCCACTTCTTCCTCAGATTCTTCTTGAATTGGTGCGACAACCTAAGAGGACAATAAAAATAAATGATTAACCAATGAAAAAGCCACTAATTTTCGATAATTATCAACAAAATTTTAGTTTATGCAGATAAAAATCAGCATATCCTTTGAGATCTGTTTTTTTTCGTTGCTGTCAATTCGTATGAATTCATCGATGAAACTTATTGAAATCATCAGAATAGCAATAATAAAAAAAATAAGTATCGTACCGTTGTGCTGCCACCGGCTTCGGTCGCAGGGATTACCGGAGGTTCCTTGAACTGCTCCGCTGCGGCAACTTGAGCCTGTTGGCTCAAGTCCTCGATCTAAAAAGTTTATTTACTTATTAACCGTTCCAAAATCGTTCCGATGAAACTTCTCTGTTTCTTCATTAAAATATCAGTCTGCCAAGATTTTCAACAAAATATTTCAGTCATATTTTTGAAACCATTAGAAAAATCATCATTTCGTCAATGATATCTATCTATTTTTTGTGTCAACTATAAATTGGGTGTGATCTATATATTAATCATTAAGATATCAAACTTTGATCTTGAGTTTTTAGATCTGCATGATCATTTTGAAACTTGAGATAAGAAAAACGAAATTCATTTCATCACGAAATTATAATTGAATAATATTTTTGAATTAAATTAAATAGGAATTAGATGAACAATAATGATTGAAATTTTTATGCGATTCGTGATACTTGAACTTTTTTTTCAAACTTTTCGATACATTTCTATAAATGTAATAAATTTAGTTCACCGATTCTTCGGTGACCTTTTTCTATTCTCGCTTGCATGTAATTTTGAGTAGCTTTTTAAAAAGGATTGAATTCAGAATTTTTATTTACCTTAGCTTCACCAAATACGATGTACGTATCGGACGCTGGATTCTTCAGAACATCAGGTTTGTTGATAACAAACAAAATGTTCTTCGACTTCCGAATAGTCACCCTGTTGACTCCTTGAACCTGTGAAAACAAAACCGTTCGTATGGTGCTGCATTGAATCTGATTCATTCACTAAAGAAACAATATTTTTATAATCATTTATCAATGTACATCTCTTATTTAGGGAAAAATGAATATATTAATATAATTATAATTTTTTAGTCATGAATTCCATAATCAGCATTAATGGCTGCATTGAAAAGTCAACAGATTTGTGGTGATACAAATAATTTTCAGAGGAACACAACAATCTTGGCAGCATTCGACGTTCCTATTTTTCAATTGAAATGCACGATTTGAAAAACATTACTGTCTTTTTGGATAAAACATTATTTTCGATAGAAAAAAAAGTTGGCATTGAAAAATAATTAAAATTAAGTCAAACTAGTTATTTAATGTCATTTTTGCAATCATCTTATTTTGGGGACTCTCAATTTCGGTAGCTCACTCAAATCCAATCAATCGTTATGTTCGTGCAAATTTCGATACCAAATGTTGTTATCTTTATAGAATAAATAAAAATGAAATTTACCAATTTAAGTCCAAGTTTGCTCATCAGTTTTCTGGCCTTTTTCTCGCTGCGGCTTTGCTTGGCCTTGGAAATGAGATCCATGGGAAGCCCGGCGACATTGGGACCAGAAAAACCGACAGCGCCGCTCTGTCCGGATTCCTCACGGTCAGGGCTGGAGTCGTCGGAGTCAGAATCAGTTCCTGAGCCAGCTGCAGCGACTTCGACCTTGGTAGGTTCGGAGCTCGCGGCTTTGTCCAATTCCGTAAGTTCCGGCATCTTTGTGTGTATCTGATAAAAATTTCAATTTTTCGTTTTCTTTTTATCGACTTTTGTCTCGAGGCGTCAAACTTTTTCACGTGAATAACGAGCATCGCGATATTTTATATTGTACGTAAAAAGAGGAAAAAAAAAATGGTCGCGAAATACGCGAAAAAAGTAAATTTGTTGGGGAAGAAAGATTTCAAGGGAAATCGTGGTATCACGCGGTCGGCTAGACATTTTTTTGATCGCTTCCAACCCGCAGAGTTGTAATGGCGCCCGAATAGAGCGGAGACTGCCAATTTTGGTAATACGACGATGAACTTTCACGACCCAAAAATATTTCACAAGCAAATGATCCTTAAACGGCATTATCGAAATTCCAGAAAAAAGAATTAACAAAATCGATGACTGAAAGAAGCTTTTGGTCCGTTTTAATCATAGATTTAAATCGATATTCGAAATTTTTGTCACACGGAAATGTTGCACTCGCGAACCCCCACGACGAGCGATATTCGATCGAACATAAAAATGACAATACATCGAAATTCTACAAGATATTGACGGAATTGGGTTGAATGATGATTGAACAAATATTTTTCCCGAACTTTATCACTGGATGTTTAACGATGTGTTAATTAAAAACGGATTTACCTCGAGCGGCGTCTCGTTCAATGACCAAACGATATTCTTGCGGTAAAACACCAACGTAAACTTCGGCGCTGCGTGTGTGTGTGTGTGATGTACGCGAACGCCCGACTGACTGTCCCTAGTCCCTAGTGCGCCTCTAGCGGCGATCGAACAAACTTCTAACATTGCGCGAAAAATTCAAACTACTTTTTTTCATTGGAACGATACGAAACGAATCTTATTCCATTTTCTATGTTCATTGAGTTTTGCCACCGTTCCAGTATTTTTTCAAAAAACGATCCATCGCGTAGCTTTCTCAAATTTTCAAGCCATTGTCTCTAAAAATGTATGTTTTTACTATTCTCATGTTCAATCCTTTGAAACATTCGACTCCAATTGAATTTTGAAATCTGGACGGTAGTGTAAAAATTTGCTGAACATGAAATTTTGATTTTTTTAGAATAATTCCAGTTTCATGTCAGAATCATATTTTTGGTCAACCCGATCGGATGAATTTCTCAAATTCTACCAGGAAATACGAGTATGTGAAGAAAGTAGAAAAAAAACGGCTCAAATTTTCCTTCAAAACTATATATTTATACAATTTTTGTATTAACAGTACTCGAAAATCCGTTGGTTTACGAAGCATATTTTCAGAAAAGAAAAAAAAAAAAACAAAACAAAAAAGATCCCTCGAAACGTTTTATACAATGCTACAGATGAAAAACAAAAAAGAAGACACACGACAAACTGCTTAAAAATCTAGACGAATATATTATAATAAGGCTCGAACAAAAAACAGAATCAGACACATTTGTTTCACTTACAAGAAAAACAAGAGCATTGTCAAATTTCACAATTGACTTTCGAGTGTCAACTTATTATTTGGTTCATTTGACAGTAGTATCATTTTTTTTTTTTTTTTTTTTAATTTTTAATCGAGTATCGCTGTTGCAAACATTTGTACGTATTTTTCTCGATTGACTGCAATACCGTGAATATCGACGACAGGATTTATTAGAAATTAAATATTAATAAATTAACGACAAATGGCATTGTCACATTACAATATAACAGACGATAAAATAAAACAAAAATTATCGATGCAAAAGAAAAGACAAATCGATTGTGCCGACAGAGTTCTTCGCGTTGTTTTCGTTCGTCTTTATTTTTCATTTATAAATAGGAATAAAACTTGTAAGCATTTGCAAAACTGTAAAAGTTCCTCTCGTTCGTAAATATTTTATTATATACAGTGCGTGATGCTTATTGCTATTTATCTTCAATGAAAATCACCGAAAGTTCAACACTCATTATTTGCTCGACCAAAAAAAAAAAAAAAAAAAAAAAAAAAAAAAAATAAACAAATAATCTCCTGTTTTACTTATAGCTCCTATGAGTGCAATGATTACTGACGAGATGGACGCAGTCTTGAGATAAATACAATATTTGTTTTGTTTTTCTTTTGTTGTTGCTTATTAATCACAGTTCCAACTGGTTCGAGTTTAACAGCTTAAATTATTTAACACACATTTGAAAAACGTCATTGCTTTTCTTTTCTTTCGAACATTATTAACGTCGCCACCAGACTTACATGCGTTTTAATAAATTAAGGCAATTGTTGTTCTCTCTCATTTATTTTTTTTTTATCGTTTCTCAAAATCCTGGCAAATCAAATATCTTTTCTGTCCCTTTTAGTGTTTTGTTTCAATAAATATTAGTACGAAACGTTGCTTATCGTTTGTAGACGAGCACGACAGATCGATTCGACAAGAACACTTCAGTCTCAGAGATGAGCTCCTGTCTTCAATAAATAAGCCAACAGATAAATAACAACAAAATGCTGTTATGAATCGCATTCCGTTATTGAATTTATTTTAATTTTTATAGTTTTGTTTACCCAAATCGTTTAATAAAAGTAGCCAAAAAATCGTCGACAGCCGGAATTTTTCTCTCTTCGATTTTCTCCTCATTATTTACAATTTTGGTCACTTCGACAAAACATTCAATTAAGAATGCTAAAGAGCATTCCAAAAAAAAAGGAGAGGTGCTCATCTCTGATCAGTCTGTAATTTGATGATGATGCAGGGGAAGAGGGGAGAAAAGGGGTGAACGAAAGTCGCTTGGCCGTGAGACTCAGTATTTTAGTTTGCCAATGAAAAACATTGAGCGATAATTGGAATGGTTACGATTAAACAATTATGATAAATGTTGTTGTTTTTGTGTGTGTGTTTTTCGATGGTTTCAACGTTTCATCTTTTCTCGTATAGAGAGATTAAAAATCCAAGCCACTGACGGTATATCGCCTCTCGTTCACAACTCGAAAGTTCTCGACTTTCGTTATCAAATTGTTCATTTCTTCGGTGACTCGTCCACTTCCATTTTCTCGTTTTGATCATCATCATTATCATCCTCTTGCTCCTTCTGCGGATTATCTTCTTCCTTTGATTTTCCTACGTTTCCCATATTTTCTGTATTTAGAATCGACTCTCTCAGTCTCAAACGACGGTGCGAAGGCAATAACACACCCGAATCTGTCATATATCTCGATAAAACGTCTTGCCTACCTTCGTCAACGTTCTCACTCGCTTTTTCCTCCTCTCTTCCCGATTCTGAGCACGTATCTTTTTCTGCCTCCGGCCCCAAATTCTCCGATGGCTTTTCCATTATTTCAATATCGGAATCTGCAATGTGGTAGAAAAAAAAAGTTGTTTGAATCAATAAAAACATAACAAATTTATACAACATTTTCGGACTATTTCTATTTGAAAAAAGATTATTGTAAATATACGTTGAAGCTCTACTCCAAACTATGGAATATTAAAAGTATTGAATTCTTAACTTTCTAAGTTGAATATTTAAGATGACAATAATAATCGCTCGCTTCACATTCTACATGAAAATATATCGTTTTTCTAAACTCAAATTGAGAGAGCCCTGATTATTGAAAAACAGATGAAAAATTTAAAAAAAAAAACAAAAAGCCTTGACATTGAATTCATTCAGCAACAAAGTCTTGCGTGATCAATGCCAAAAATTTATTTGAGCGAGAGAATTCCATTTACAAATTTCCACAATATATTTCAGTAAATCTTTATTTAAAAAATGATGTTTTTCCGTTTTTTTAATTTTACTTTTTCCGAGCCTTTTCACTTTCTTCCCTCTGGAAAATTTCTTTGCGTCACGCTCGGTCAACGGAGTGTTAGAATCTTGACAGAGCTCAGAGGTTTCGCAGGATTTCATTTGATATATCGTGCGTCGCCTTTTTCTCGGATCAAAAATCTTGTCTAATGTGGAATTGTGCAGAGGCAAAGATGTTGGAGTATCGGTGTATTCGGGATCGGACGGAACTTCGATGCACGGAGTGATGGAAGGATTCGGAATAGCGGAGGTTATTTTAACTGAAAAAATGATTTTTGGAATAAAAAGTATTTGTTGAAGATGGAAAAATGGTGATGATTCTTTGAAAATATATGACACACGTTTCTTAGCTAAAATTGTGTTAAATCGGATCTTTGGAAGTTTGTGATTGGACAAGAATCCAAACAAAATTTCAACCGTTTGTAAAATATTTCCAAAAGGATCGGCTTTTTTTTCAGATTTTTTTTTATCAAGACTTTTGAAGAGAGAGAAATATTCGTTGCCCTCCATGAAAGAAGCCAAAATTTTTTACCCGAACTCGAAGACGCCGAGGAAACTTCAAGGTCCGAAATTTTTGGCGACTGAAGATTAGATTGAGGCGAAGTAGGATCTTCGAGTCGCGGTGCCGATGGTTTTTGTTTTCTCGCTGGATTCCAAAAGTTGCAGTAGCAACAGCGGAATCCAAAAAATTCAAATTCTTCCTTAAGGGCCATGCCGTTGTGAGATTCGCACATTTGACAGATGAGTGCGTAACGATTCGATGGCCCATCACCGACGAGATATTCCACTAAGCGATCCAGATAACTTCTTTGCTGGGGAAGAATCGGACGCGGTAGCGGAGATCCTGTACAAACGAAATTCGATTTTTTTTTAGTCGAACAAACTAGTTAGCGCACGAAGCAAAAAAAAATGAACATCGAAACGAAACAGTGATAAGAATAAAATGAAGAAATCAAACATTTTTAATGTGTTATCATTCTGGTGAGGAAAAAACATCCAAATAGCACTTTCTTTTATCTTCGCACCAGTTTCATCCAAGTTTGATCAAAGTTTAATCATGAAAACAGCGAGAGTAGTTGCGATGAAGTGTGATTAAAAGATTTTTCCAAGGGATTGTTGAATAGCGTGTTGTGTGAGCATGAAAATACTAACTAGCACCGATCGTCGCGGCATTAAACGATCTCGAAATCTGCTGAAAAGGTGTTTGTCGCTGGGGTGTTATTGCGGGGGCAACACCGACTGGCACAACACCAACATTCGTTTGCCTACCGATCGACATGTTCGCCGAAGCATTCGAGACTGTCAAGGCACGTCGCCGTAATTCACTTCCGCCTGGAAGTGGAGCCACGACTGCTTGCGGTGTGCTCGGACGACGTGGACTTTCCGCGACTGTTTGCTTGTTGAACGTTGTCTGAAATCAACGATAATTTAAATATCGTCTTGTCATAACAGTAAATTAAACGAGAACCGAGAAAATTTTACACAATTTTCAAACAATATCAATAATTGAATGTCCATAAATAAAATATTTGCAGTTTTTTGCAGTTTCAACGATTTTGTAAAACGTATTTTGCAAATAAATATTTTTAAATGAATATTTATGAGAAAAATGTCAAGAAAAAAAAAGATTTTCACCAAAATTCAACAATTTTCTCACAACTCGTTTATAATTGATTACATTAACGTTCTTAGACTTGGATAACGAACCTGAGGCGAGAGCTGAAACAAAAATGAGAAACAGAGCTATAAATAAAAATAAAAATAAAAAAAAAACATAATTGTGTTGATAACGAATAATGATTGTCAAACTTACAGGTGTCATTCTGAGCTGATCGGGTGCAAATTTCATCAGAATTTCTTTAGCTTTTTTGTACGTCTCGGTTTCCGTTACTTCGTCCAAAATTTTCTTTTTCTCCTGTTGCATCGTGCTGAGCTTGTCTCGATTTCGTGATATTTTACGGTTGTAGTACCACGTGACCATTCTTTTTGTCAGAATTATCCTTTGTAACGAGAAAGTAAAATTTTTTTTAACAATTGTTGGCAAAAATCAACGAAATTATTATTCGAAATAAATTTTGTTCGTGTCAAACGGTCTTTTCAATTTGAAATAAAATTCATACGATGACAATTTGCACAGAAATACTTCTCTAGCAATAACCAGGATTTTTTCTAAGCCGTAAATAGAGGAGAAAAAAAAAAGGCAAGAAAATTGTACTCACAACAGAGGAAAAATCAATAATGGTGTTATATAGAAAAAACGATCCCTCAGAGACGCCGGAAAGAAGTAAAAGTAGAAAACCACAGCAGCTATGATGTACAAAGCGACGCTCCAGATAATTAACGTTCCAACAATTTTCTTATGCCTCTGTTCGGTGGTTTGGCCATACCGCTGAATTTCTTTGATCTTCTGCTCGATTGAGAAAAAAAAATGGAGAAAAAAAATGTATCAACTATACATTGAGTTGATAAGTTCAGAGGGATGTAATGTTATTTCTTACTTTTTCCTTACCGTATCAAGATCTTCCAAAACCTCAATCGTAGTTTTCTTTTTCTGAAACCAAAATAATCAATTCAAACATCGACGAACAATTTTCAAACTAATTCGACTAACATGTTTGAAATTTGAAACGAAGTATTTATATTCTTAGCATTTTTTAAATGCAATTTCAGTTTAAGAAGTTTCGGTACAGGCGATACAATGTTGCCATGCTAAACCATGTTAAAAACACAAAAAATTGTCAAAAAGTTGAGAATTTTATAAAATTTGGTGAACATATTCTTTATTAGTGTCAAACTTGACAATACAAATTATTTCAGATTTTTCTTCTACACAGTTATCGAGTAATTGAACACTAAAGTTCACGTGTATAAGCATAGGGTTTCCATATATATAGGTATACACTTCGGGCATAAGAAATCTGCTTTAATGCATAATTACTCGATAACTAAGTAGAAGAAAATTTTGAACAAAATTGGTGTTTTCGTACTTGATGTTGAACAACATTATCGCCAAATTTGATTAATTTCTTAACATTTTGCCTTTTGTACCGAAACTCCTTAAAAAAATAATGCGAGAGAATCATTTACAAACAAATGGCATATTTTTGTTCTCCTCAAATACAATAACAAGCAAACGATCTTGTATCGAAGACCTACGGATGATACACCAATACCAGTGTTTGGACTTTATTATGAAATTGCAATATCTATATATAAATATTGTTCTAAAATTTATGAGTTACACATTCTGAAATGAACCTAGATTTTGAATTGAAATTTGAACTGAAATTTTATTATTTCTACAATTTTGCAAACATTTTTCATGGATAAGAAAGTAGAAGAAAAATTGCAGCAAACGTTTTGACTATAGTATATTCTGCACAATTTTCAGTAGCTGCCAAAATGTGTTATGAAGCATTTGGACTCCGAAAGTCAACTTTTTAATTAACAACGATGCGAAGTAGAGGTGAATATTATAAAATGTCAAAAATGTTACTATACTGAAAACTCAAAATTTATATTGCAAAGTTTTCAGAAATAAAAAAACAGGGGAGAAACAAACCTATTTTTGATTTTCAACGGATTGAAATTTTTGAAAAATTTCCATACTAAATTATGAAAATAAAAAAATGATCATGAAAACTGCGGAGACCTCGTAGAAATCAGGTTTAATAGTCATTTTGTGACTTTTTCAAGGCTGAATGTAATTTCATGACTTGTTAGACAGGGTTGTTAGATACCCTGTTAAAGAATCAATAATATTGCTGATCGTTTAGTATATATTTTGGAGAATTTTTCATTTCCAAGGACGGTTGAAGTTTCTGCGAGAGCATTTTAAGCAATAAGTATTCGTGAAGATTTGAAAGAGAACCAAGAATCAAACAAAGTTATTTCGAAGGATGTGCAATATTCGAGGTCACTTTAAGAGCCAATGAAAACTTGAATAGATTGTTTAGAACACTACCATAATTTGCGATTCATTTGCACATTACAAAATTTGAGTAGTTTTTTTTTTTCAATAAAGTAAGCCTGTGTACATAGCCAACATTGAATCACTTTGCATTCATATAATCCTCCACATTGAAACGATGAAATGAGTCATCAAAATGTCACTACAGGGATCAACGAACGTAAAAAAAGTAAAGTAAAAAAAAAAAAACGAAAGGAAAGATCGACAGGAAATGAAGCAAATTTTTATTCCGAGCGTCGTATACATAATTAATAATGACTTGAGTATTCGTTGAATGACAATTTGTGTTTTAAATTAAAGCTCCATTGCATAAATTTAAAAAATATCGAATTTCGTACAATCATTATCGAACAAAAATGATTTATAGAAATTCAAACGAAGCTTTAGTCAATAGCATAATTATTGCATAATATTAATTTCTATTCTCGCGTCGTTTAGAAATATTCAAAATGACGCGCCTAACCTTCAAAATAACGAAGACTAATCAGGGTTGCCCTAAAATATTACAAAAACTCGAACAAACGGGATTCATTCGAAGAAAAACAATGTACCGAGGACATTCGGACAAGTTTCCAGCTGTTAGTAATCGTAAATTAAATGTATTATAAAAGTGATGGATACTCGATGAGAATTAACCTCAAAATATGATTTCTCAACAGCCGGAAGGTCATAAAAAATGACGTTTCAAGAAATAGATATCGCGATAGATGAGACGATAACGCTAAAGAGCTTGGGATAACTCACCCGAAATCTCGAAAGCAAAATCCCCATAATTGACGTATTCTTTCCCTCTCACACACCGAATAGACGCGTCACCGTTTGTTTGCTCTTTGCCACTGCGCGCTTTGTGTCACAAAAGAGATCCTCTCCCGCTGCTCGCAAAAGTATAACAAAATAAAAGAAACAAAAAGAAAGAAAAATAAAAGGAAAAAATTGCACACTATTTTAAAATAGACTGGGGCGTGCGCCTCTCGATTGCTTTTCAGCCGGGTTTTGCACGCGTACACGGCCTATATGTCACGCTGAACGTTCTTCCGCCCCTCCGCCGCTTCTTCGTTAACCGCCCCCTCTCCCTCGCTCTTTTACCTTCCGCTTGTCTACCGATCCAAATTTAAATCCGCGATGCGATATTGAGGCCAGTATATTTATAGAAAATTTTCCTGGCGCTTAGCGGCTTTATCGATGATTTGCCCTACATCATTATATTGTTAATCTTGTTATTATTAATCATCATCGCTGCATCTCTGACCGTGAAATATTTATTTCCAAGTTCGAAGAAATCGAACGATAAGAGACGATGAATGTTTTCTGTTTGCAGCGAGCGTCGTCTCGCATTCTTTTCATCATTTTGACGCCAAATGTGGTTGGTCACGAATTCACCTCGCGATTAAAAAAAAAAGTGACGTTTTGTAAGCGCGGCGGTAATGTACGGACGAATATCGAAAGAATTTTAAGTCGGGGCGTGTGGGATGCATCGTTAATTCGAAAGCAAACGGTTTTTGCTAAATGGAGCGCATCGCGCTGCTGCGCTGTTGAGCAGAAAAAAAGCGCGCGCGTTTAATCGTTCGCCCGAATGCCGCCAGGGGCACAAATAGCGTTTTTTTTTTCGTTTTTCGCCGCGGCGGCTAACAAAGATTTTTTTTTTTTTAGCAACAATATACAAAAAATGACGAAATCTTTATTTATCAGCATTAGCGGTACGTACAATTTTTATAGCCATTTCGGATAAATCGTTGATGTGAGGTATCGATTGCTCGATCAAATCGACAGCCTGTCTCGACACTTTTGGCAATCCGTAATTCTTCTCAACTCCTTGTTTACCGAAAAGAAGATCGTTTGTAAAAAACCGACAAACCGGCAGAACGTCCGAACGAACGTACGCGCTGCACGTTACGTTCGGACGTCCGCACAGCCCACCGGTCAATGAAATCAAGAATTTTGATGCTGCTGCTCCACTCGACAACGAAGGACCTCTGTAACTGCTCGACGTACTTGACAATTCTTTGTCCGCTGATCTCAGCTCACGAACCAACATTGCTTCGTGCTCCTGCGTTACATTAGACGATTTAGGATTTTTTTTTTTTTTATTAGTTTTGACACATGAGTGAATTTTCGTAAATTCTTGAATTCAATGAGTAAACTTTACCGGACTGAACTGATTGTACGGTTTAGCTTTTGACAAGAGTGGGACAACGGTGCACGGATCCGCACCGCCCACGATAGGAACGGACAAATACGAAGGATTCAAGTCGAACAAATTAGCAGTCATCGATTCGATTCTCATCGCGTCGATGGCGCACGAACCAATGATTCTGTTGGGATTCCACCAGCCGTAAAATTTATAAATTTCTGAAACCATCGGTAAACTCGCGGTCACAGGTCTCGCAAAAACTGCTACTAACGCCGACGGACAAGTCTGTGCCATACAATTCGCCATTTTACTGATATAACTCGAGGTCGTCGAAAATTGTTCGAAAGGACCTAATTTTCCCAAGCTAAAATCTTTCTCGTCCATCAGAGCAACGATGTCAACCTAAAATAGCATCGAAATCATTCTCGTCGAATTAGCTCAACGATCTATAAATTATATTTTATAAAAGAAACGTGATTTTTCATTATTTTTTCGGTGCCAATGACAACTATGGCCGATAATCGAGCCTGAATTTTCTTGAAAACAATAACTGACATGTGAAGAACGACATTAAATTTTTTCACGCGAAAGTATTACCTTAAATTATTCGAAATTTGATTGAAAAAGTGTGTCATAACCTTAATCGATTTGACTTACATCGTGGAGAGCTTCGGTTAAGCATGACTTCCCGTAATATTTGATTTTCGTTGAAGTGTCAATGTGATTACAATCATTAACAGCATGGGCGAGTTCGTCATTAGGATCGGCGATATTAATTCTTTTGATTAATTTGCACTGTTTAAGAAGCAAAGACGCATAGATCGGTGTCATTCCACCTCCAATTATTCCGATTTTAACATCACCACGATTTTTCGTGCAATCGTCTTCAACCTGATCGTCAAAGCTTGACGATATGTCAGTCGATTTTTTGGTCTCTTCATCCTCAACTTTGGCTCCTGATACGAAGTTTTTTTCTTGAAAACTTGACAACCGAATTTTCGATACTTCCGATAAAAATCTGCGACAATGTTTTCGTGGGTAGAACATTTTTCATGCAGCCCACCAAAAATTTCTACTGAAAATTTGTGAGGTTTTAACATTATGCAGTAAACATTTGAATTTGGGAAATAAATAAATGAATAATTGATGCTTTGTTGAACTGAAATTATATTCATCATTTCTTATGTTGGCCAATGAAAAAATAAAACCATTGACAGAATTAACATTCGGCTTTTTGCACTGCCCTGATAATAAATTAATTACAAATTCATTAACAGCTTAAACCATCGAAGTTTGAAATTGTCAACTAAAAAATCGTTTCGTACAAATTAAAAAAAAAAATGTCTGACAATTTTTGACAATAGTTTAGTCACAAATTGACGAAGAGATAATCGTGAAAATATGAAAACTTATCATAATTTCTGATTCCAAGCAAAACTCGTTTTTTGATGATCTTTTTACTCGGAGTATGGTTTATTACAATCGGACTAAATGGAAAATGCTTTCGTGACGATAATTGATTATTGTCACTGAGATAATAATTAATAAATGTTGTATAAAAATAATAAAAAATACATATTCCTGGCTCGTATATCGTTAACTGTAATTTGAAAAAATAAACTTTATGTTTTTAACTGGATATGCTTCTCGAATTAAACAAAAATTATTTAAGAGAAAACGGTTAATCCTGTCGTATGATGAGATCGGAGTAGTCTTGGTTGGATTTGATTTCGAGGCACTTTTCATTAGCGATATGTAGCAGGGATATAACGGCGATGGGAAAGCTGAGAGCTTCGGCGTTGGTTCTGCTCAGATATTTCGGTAGATTTTTATAAATTGTATTGAAATTCTTAGTACCAATAATTTTGTCCGAGTGTGCAGCAGGGGTTTGCGATTCGATGTTTTCTTTCTGAGTATTTAGAGCGGTGAGCTGTTGCCATATGGATTTTTTGAGTTGTCGCATATCAATTTTTTTGGCACGTTGCGAGAAAGGAATGAAAATTTTACTGTTAACTTTGGGAGCTTCTACGAGGTTGTCGCCGGTGAATGCCTGAGTGAGGGGGCCCATTTCATCAGGTTCGTCAAACTCACCGGCGTTATTGATTCCATCTCCGTTCGAAGGCTGATCATTGGTTTCAATGTTAGGACAATAATCGGTCGTGTCGTGCTCGTTGTTGTAATCGTAATCGCCCACTTCGTCGGACACGTGAGTAGCGTTCATTTCATCTCGATGCGGTAATTTGGGGGAAGAAATTCTGAGATAGAACCTAGAACATTTGGAAGAATCGTAATGAACATCCTGCGGCAAAGTTAATTTTTCCTCCGACCAATAATTCTTTGTAGTTTTGGATTGTAATTTGAGACAATTGCTGCGGGTAACATCGAATTTGTTATCGCAAATTTCTCTCATTTCGTCATTGTGGGTAAGCACCAATTCTTTCCTTCGTCTCACAGCTTCCTGTGCGCAACCCTCAACGATTCTACTGCCGCCAAGATTCTTATTAGCAAATTTGATTTTCCAATGAGACGGTCCGTTCCATTGAAAATCAAGATTTCCCAGAATATAAGAATATTCAGAATTTTTGTTGTGTCTCGAAGCTTGTACGACTTGTCTTAAATCTACGATAGCTTGCCTGCTGCTGTTAAGCGGACCGCGACACCTTTCCATGTTCTCTATATTCTCATCATTCTCTATATCGAAATAATCCATTCCGGCGTGATTGGATTCCTCGTTCGGTGGCAAACTCTCGTCCAAATCGAACTGTAAATCTTCGTGGAAAGATTGAGACTTTTCGGGACTGAGGGAATCGATTTCATCGTCGGGAGACCAGCCGAGAAAATCGAAATTGGCAAACGACTGGCACATGTCGTCGTCTTCGTTGAAAGACCTTATTTTTGGGCATTGAATGACTGTGGGACTAATGTTGAGCTCTTTCGTGTTATCCACTGCATCGAGGATCACATCGTTGTGTAGATTCAGATAAATACCCTTATTCGCATGATAAGGCAATATCGCTTGATACAATAGATCCGTTGTTTGAGAATCAGCTTCCCCGAACATCAGAGACGCCGGATTCACGGTTTCCACTGTTCCTTTCAAAGCTGACGCTGCCAAAAGGAGCTTTTGCTTGCTCTTTCGTTTTTTCTTCCTATTTTGAGCCTCCGCCGCCTCTCCGCCTTCGCCGGTTCCTTCTATATTCTCGCCGTCTCCTCTTTGATCTTCTCTCCTTTCATCGCCTTTATCCTTATTGTCCTGCATTGCGCCAGCCATTTTTAAAATATCAGTGTGAACACCGTCGACACGAAAACCATAAATTTTCGTGCTCACATCCAGCGACGTACTCGCAACTTGCAAATTGCTCATATTTCCATCTTTCTTCTTTATCATGTAAGACATGAAATCTATCATTTCTAAGCTAAAAGCGTTTTTTACGTTTATCTTGTTCTCCGTGCTCAACTTTATACACTGTGATACTTTCTCCGCTATCTGAGGATGTGACATTTGCGCAACCAGACCCAAATCCATAGATCGCCTCTTGTCCTGTCTCGTCGCGGAAGTCTGATTTTTCTCACGACGCCTTACCAAACGTTCCGCTTCATCGTCGTTCTCCTCGAGGTCTGTTGACACCGGTCTGTGTGCTATGCTCGATCTTCTACGAAGGGGAGAAGACACCGATGGCGAACCATTCTTCAGCTCCTGCACAACTGGATGCATCAGGCTCTTTCTGCCTGCCATTTTTTTTGTCGTAGTGATTGTTCTCGAAAAAAAAAAACGATAAAACAATCTGTTTTTCCCCTATTTTCCAGTATCTTATTCTTTTCTCTTCTTGACTATTTTTCGCTCAAGACAGTAAAATTTTCAGTTATTTTCTCCAAATCTGTCCTTATGATTTTCAACAGAGCATAATAGTTTTTTAGCTCTCGGTAAAGTTTTTGCAAGAACTCCAATTCTTGGGTCGGTGTCAAGTCGCTGTTAGTTGATTCTGCTTGACTGGAATTCGTATCCTGGAAATTAAAAGTTCAGAGAATAATCTTTGAAATTCAATGAGAACTCAGTGGCAAACGAATTTTTAAAGATTTTCCAAAAGATATCGAATTCATCGCTCAACGAGCCTCTAATTTTTTGCGTTATGCCACAAACAATTCACGAAAATAACAAAGTAAACCTAACCTCAATATTACATCGAATTGAAAATAGTTTTTAACCTCCTATCCCTTTGTTATACACTTTCGTATTTTAAATTCAAGGAAAATTTATCCGAGTATATGAACACTTGATGAAATAGATAAAAAATACACGCATCTATTCAAAATTAGCATTTGTTTACGCGCCGAGTTAGTCATCCATGTTCACCTACTCGCCCAAAGTAACTTTACTGTCGATTAGCTTCGCTTAGGAGAATCAAACGTATTTTTTACGTATTTAAACACACCTGTTCTTCCATTGAACCCTAATCGTTTTTGTTAATGAACCACAATATTGTTTTCCGATTGCGATTCCAATATTGACTCGAAAACTCTTGCGAAACGTTAAAAATATACGTGCTCGCGAGAAACGGCGATCAACCGCCGTTGGGACGCAGGGCACATATCAACATTGTTTGAATTCACGCGCATGCGCGAAAGCTTCTGAGACGCTTTATCTACAGTTGATAAACGTTGCAAGAACCACGTACTCAGTCAGTATATACCGACTGAGAATTGAGATACTCGGGAGTTGAGCAAAACCGGCGTTGCGGTGCACCGACTCGGCGTGTGCGTTGCAACGAGTCTTGCATTTATCAAATTCAAATAAATCGAATTATATTAACATTTGTTGTTTAATTTATCATGTCACGTGCGATACAATGAATAATAATATTATCTCGAGTGATAAAACATAAAATACGTTATCGAGTTGTTTACACTACACGCGTTAAGATGACACGAACTTTCGATATTACTTTTCTGTTCGCATTGAATACACGGAATCATGGGAAAGAATTTTAACAACATCCCGTGCAAGGAACACATCAATATTATGCATCAAAAGTAAGTGAACAAAACTTTTCCGTGTATCGTTCGATCGTGGCTGAACGAACTTATTTCTATTTTTACTTATTCGAGAATTACTTCAACGAAACTTCAACCAGAGGTTAAAAAACTGCATTTTTATTACGTAGAAGTGACAGTTTTGGTCCGCTCGGTCAAAGTGACAAACGGTCGTCACATCCATCCCGTATTATATACGTCACTCAACTCGAATTCTAACATTTATGAGTGGGCGAAATAGGAACACACACACGCGATATCCTGTCTTCATGCATCCATACACATGGACAATTTGAGATTGCGAATTAAGGGAATAAATTGTCTTTCGAATTGGCAATTTGCGAATGGTAGGAAAAAAAAAAAAATAAATAAATAAAAACGGTATTCGATGCGTAATCGGGTATCGCTAGTAAGTCAATCACTCGCAGCGGTCTCGCCACACTCGTTCTCGCTAAAGTCTCACAATACGTCCTATATATATGTATAAATTTATTTATTTTTACTATACATATATTTACGTGCACGGTTCTCTATATATATGGAGAACCGTGCACGTTAATGTGAATTCACACCGAAAAAATCGTTGAGTAGCATTCGGAATGAAACTTACTCAAACTATATAGCGAAATTCTTAAATCTTCACACGTGCCTGAGAGACCCAGGTGTGTACACAAAGATTTGATTACTCATTATTTATAATAAACTCTCTAAATAAATATACGAACATAAACAAATTTCGATAAATTAATATTCATATCAATAAATCAATAAAATCAAATCATCATCAATCAAAAAAAAATCAATAAAAAAAAAAATCAAAAATAAAAAAAAAAATAAAAAAAAATAAAAAAAATAAAATAAAAAAAAATCAATAAAGATCATAAATCGATAATATTAATTGCAAAAAAATGATCCTCTTGATTTTTCTTTATTTTGATATTATAAATTATAACTAAACACTAATTTTCATTGTTCGGCGTATAAAATATTGTTCCTTCAACAGTATTTTCAACAGTTACCAATATTATTTGAAAAAATGCATTTTTTCTTTCTCAGCAGCTAAAATTCTAATTTCGACCAGAAAATCAGCTGAATTTCTTGAAATTTTTATTTCTGCACACAAACGCGATACCAAAAATCTTTATAGCGATATGGCACCATAAAAATTGACGATTACATAACTGACTCAGTTAAATTTTCATTTCAGTCTCTGTTCTTCAGTTTTTAAGATCCTTCGTCAGCACTGTTCATCTATCAGCATCTCATTTTTAATTCTCATATATATTTTTCAAGTGCAAATGAAATTTTTATCAAGATTTAAAATTTCGATAAAAACTGCGTTTGACGTGTAAGTTCTCAATGAAAAAGAAAAAAAAACGATTGAAAAATGTTAGAAACGAACGAATTTATTGATTTGAAAGAAAAAAAAAAAGAAAAAAATTGACGTTTATTCGCGATGTAGATTGAAAAAAATCAAAACCGTATTATTTATAAAAGTATAATTTATTACTCTCGTGATAAAAGAAGAAAAAAAATGAGATTTTTCACCCATAAAAAGATCGAAAGGAAAGAAGCGATATGGGTTAGTCGGTGATTGTACTTTAACCAAGTAAATCGGTTGAGTGAACACAGGGCAGCTGCGCCACGAGATAAGAAACGTCACCGACAGTAGAGAGCGAGACGACTCTCGTCATTTCGAGCTCACGCGAATGAGTCTTCTTGCGCCGAAAATTTCTCGCCGAATTTCATGCTCGGAAGTGTTTTTTTTTGTTTATTTTTTAATAATTTTTTTCTACACTCTCGATTCGTATAAAAAGAAAAGAATTTTTTTTTCCCATTTTCATAAGATTTTTGACAAATTACGAAGCTAATAGTGCGCATGCTCGCGTACACTTTTTCGAAGGATCAGTTTTTGTACGAGCTTTTTTTTTGTTTCCTTCTTCTACGAGGGGAAAAAAGGAATCGAGCTTCCTCGTCGATTTCCAGATTTTTTTGTACTCGTGCGAGAAGAAAAAAGTTTGAAAAATGACGGTCCACGCTGGTCGTCGCACGAACGGCGTCGAACCCCTCGCTCCTCAATCGTTCCCTTTTTCCACTCGGAAAAATCGTTTTTTTTTCTTCTCTTTTCATTGATTTTCTTCGATGATTTTGGTTTATCGCATGTTTTGTATTTCCGGTTGACCAATAACCGGAGCGAAATCGGGCGCGGGCTTTCTTGTTTCACAGCTCGTTGCACCACCCCCGTAATCTCTATAGAGCAGAATGAAAATCACGTTTCCGCGCAGCTTCGCGGTTTTCCGAGAGCCCCCTTCCCCGAAGAGACGAGTGAAAAGCTTTAGAATGCCTCGTCGACTTGAGCGAGAAACAAACGTTCGCGCGACTCTCATCGCAACCGGTATCACCTCGTACATCCCCGAGTCGCGATCATTACGATCGCGAAAAATTTCTGTTTATTCGTAATGACGGAATCATCGAAGCACGAAATTTCAAACGTTCGAGATAAAAAATGCCTCGACGATGCGAAACGCGACTTGATTAATATTCTCGGAAAACTCGACGAAATCGGCGTCGCGACGCGAGCATCGCGACTTTGGCGATTCAATTCTTTGCTAAGCGATCGCCATAAAACGGGAACGAGAAAAACTTTTTTCTCACTGTTTATTGTTATCGCAACCATTTCGTCGCTTTTAGCCAAAAATTATTTCAACTCAAACGTTTATCGCAAGGTAAGTTCGAGAGCTTTCGCGTGCGACTTGAATCACGAAAATACAAAATCGAATTCATCCACGCACCAGTAGAAAAAGAATTTGTCACTCTTTTTTTTTTCAAAATTTTTCCAAATCGCCGAGTTTTTTTATTATCACCATTGAAATTGAAGAAAATTCGTCGAATTTTTTGTCTGTATCAAAATTTCAGTGCTTGATAGAAACACCGGCGGTGTTTCAAAAAGTTTTTCGCCCTCCGGAGGACTGTTCGATCTGTCGGGACGTTCAACAGGTTGAAAAGATAGCGAACGTTGATCCAGTATTGTTCGAAGAAAGGTGTGTGAGTCTTTATCAAAAGAGCTTTCATTAAAAACGAATGAATCGTGAGTACGATCGGAGATGAATGTTTCATAAAAATTATTATATTTAGCATTAGTACCTGAGCAGTATCACTGAGAAAAGAGTTTAGTTGAATTAACCAAGGCTTCGTAGAATACGTCGAAAGAAATATTTCGTTCATTAAAAAAATCGTTCAGTTGGACGAATTATTAATTTTATTCCACTAAACAAAGATACCAATTGAATCAACCAAATGAGATTTATTGTCGTAGATTTTTTTGGATCAACGTAAAATATTTTTCATTCAATGAAACTGATATTTAGTATAACAGAATATTACATTGGACGTATTTCACGAAGCCATTTGGTTGATTCAACAATTCTCTTTTCTCGGTGTACCTGACCATTGATGCTTGCAACTTTTTTTTTTCGTTCAATTATTCAAGTGACAATCTGTAAAATTGCAAATATAGTTTCGATCATTTAATCAAATTTGTCAATCGAATAGTAAATATTCGCGTCAATAAAAAGAAATCGAAAAAAAGTGAACGAGTTTCTGGACAAAAAAAAAAGTTTTTTTTTTTTTTTTTTCTTCATTTTTATTCGAGTTTTTTTGTACGGATTTCACGAAATAAATAATCGAAAGATTTTTCGTTAAGATTTTGTTGATTCTGTGGTATAGAAAAATGTGTATTAATTATTTTTCATCGTTCGAAAGATACGCGTATTCTGGGCGACCAGTCGTCGTAACCGATGCCATGGTCAACTGGACCGCGACCGAGATATTTTCGTATTCATTTTTCAAAAATTTGTACCTCGGACAAGACGCGAATTGTCAATTTTTTCCATACAAAACTGGATTCGAAAGTCTTCAGGATGTTTTCAACATGAGCACGGAAAGAGCTCTTCTTCTGCCTGGTACGAAGCCTTGGTACGTTGGCTGGTAAGTTTCAAACGATTTTATAGTCGATCGTCATCGATAAAACGAATATCATTGATACTTGTGGGATAAGTGATTAACGAAGATAAAAAATCTTGAGCCTCGTCTGAAAAATATTATTTTTTTTATCTTTTCATCTCGTAAAGGAGCAACTGTGATGAAAAAATTGGGACGATATTGCGCGAGCATTATCACAGACCATATTTCTTTCCTGAAACAGCAGAAACCGAAAAAACCGATTGGATATTCATGGGCAGTACCGGATATGGTGCTCCGATGCATGTGAGTCTCACGATCGAAATGAGCCTGCGGTAAAAGCTCGATTTTTCACATAATTTCTACAAAAATTTTGATTTCACCTCGCATTTTTTTCAACTTCGATGTTTCTCTTGGGAAAAATGTTTAAAAAACTTTATTCAGGCTCACTTTTTAAAATTGTTTCAAATTTTTTTGTTTTTTCAGCCTATTGAAACATTTTTCTCGCAGCTATTTCTCTCTTTGACGATATTTTTTTCTCGATGCTATCGAATTATGAAATCATTGAACGAATGAAACTCAAGCACTCTTCCGAATATCTCATTTTACTATTTTATCGTTGGGAAATGTTTGCGGGAAGGTCGATGACGTGGCGTATCCATCGTGGCAGGCACAAATACGAGGAACGAAATTGTGGATTTTGGAACCACCGCGAGAATGCCATTACACTTGCAAACGACTCGAAGTTGTCGTACAGCCTGGAGAAATAAGTTGGTTCGAATTATATATAAGGCATGAAATATAAAACTTTGCGAGTATTACAATTTTTCTATTTTCTTCGAAATTTCTTCACATTTTTTTTGCTTTCACGAGAATTTGAAAAATTTTTGCCAAACGAATTCTCGACGATTTTTCATCGATCGCGAAAACAGAATCGAAAAAAAATCATTAAATTTTTGAACTCTCGTTACGAACTCTCAATAAAACTCATTGAAAAAAATTAACGATTCATCGTGAACAAAATCATTGTGTGATCTGCTCACGATGATTTTTTTTTTTTTTTCAGTTATTTTGGACACGAATCGTTGGTATCATCAAACGATCATAACGTCCGATGAAATGAGCATCACGATCGGGGCGGAATATGATTAATGAAGTTTGGTGAAAAAAAAAGTAACCTACAAATATGCGTGAAAATTTGTCAGTTCGTTGGAAATAAAAATGTATGTAAATATATAAAATTTCAATGAAGTTTTTTTTTTTTTTTTTTTAATTTTTAATCGCGCAATACTATTATCAAGATTTTTTTTCTTTTCGAAATGTCGTCCAGTCCAGAAAACAACGTTGATATTCCAATGACCCGCATGTGAGAGAAAAAAAAAAAACTTCGAAGCTCTTTCGTACATTTATAACCAATTTGACCAGACGGTTTCGAGAGTTATTTACAAATCTGACGAAAATATTATTGTCAGATTTTGTTTCGGTCCGTAATCGTGTGTTGGTTCGTTTGAGATGTCTCTGATTCGACTGAATTGTCAATTTCGTCGTTATTATATTTCGAGACAATGATTTTTCGGCTGAAATTTCTTAGAATCATTTTCATCGTCCAGATTCGAATCCCCGAGTCAAAAAATCATCATTTTATCGTGCCAAATATTTTGGAAACGCGACTGAATAAGAGAAGACGAAAAATAATCGAGGTACGAATTGTTCAACAAGATTTCAATGGGACGAGAAATTGGAGAAAGGGGGCCAACCGTCGAAAATCATAGGCCAATGAACTCGACTACGAGCCCTTTAAAGTTCTCAGCTGTTGATAGCCTGTTTGGATTGAAGCCTGTGAAGAGGGCAAGTTGCCAGTAATATTTGTCTCACTGTTTTTCGTTCAATGCTGCTTTTCATTTTCAACAGAAGTTTATAGAAAATGCGAAATAAAGAAAAAACAATAATTAATTCATTAAATATATTTCGACTGAGGCAAAAGAAACAAAATTCCGGTTCAAGTGAGAGGAAAAGTGGCTAAAAAAAGTCAGGAGGATGTTAGACGAGTGACCTGCTCCGAGAGCTCCGAGTCCCAAATTCTCATTTGCCTTTTATCAATTCCATTGAAAGCGTTGACAAAAGTTATTGATAATTTTTCTTTCGTAATTATGCAAGTTTCAATTTTTTCTAAACACGATCATTTGCTTTTTTTTTGTTATTAAATATTGAATAAAAATAATGAATTGAATTGTAAATGAATAATGAGTGAAGAATCGAGTGTTTTCGACCAATTTTCGGCACTTTTTAAACGAGCATCTAATAATCATGTCACGTGCCCAAAGACTTGGAAAGGTTTCCCTGCTATACGTTGTCGGCGATTCGAGTCTGTCTCTCTCTCTCTCTCTCTTTTACTTTTTTCTCCCTCGAACACGTACGTAGTAATCCATCGTCCAGGATGTATACATACGGGCGGAGAATCTGCTTGGGATACGTCAAAAAATAAAAAATAAAAATGAAACGGTTCCGCGTGGCACGAGTCTCCCCTTAACATATGAGCGTGTGCGAGAAGTACAATTCACGCAGATGGTTCGCTCTGCTGCTTTCTAGCACCTGGCGGCAGGTGAGAGCCTTTGGCTGTGCTACTCTAGGGGGGCCCCTTATTCCACTATTAAGGGTTTGGTAACACACCCAAGGCTTCCTCGTCCTCGTCATCGACGTCCTCGAGTCCTCCGAGTTCCCGTTTTCTTCTCTCTCTCTCTCTCTCTCTCTCTCTCTCTCTCTCGCCCCCACCCTTTCCTTCGCTTCGTTTTCCTCTTTACGTATACTTACCGCACCGCGATCTCCGCTTACCTCACCTCACCATGTGTTCTCTCCGAAGATCATATGCTCTCGCAACTGTAACTGATCAACCGTTATATATCGAGCATTAAAAAATACGATTGAATTTCCAATTCTTCGATAATCTCATTTGAAAATTCACACAAAAAATACAAATTTTTTTATTAAACTTTATTTTTTGTTGGATCAACGAATCGTGGCGAAATAAATGAAATTCGTTGAATCGGGATCCTAAAAATTTGACCGATTAAACCACTCAACTTTTGCTGATAAATATCGCTTACTGCCGCACGAAAGCATCGCTGAATCAACAAGTTTTTCTTCTCAGTCCGTAAAGTATTAATTTACGTTTGAAATCTCGCGATTGATCGAATATTCGGAAACGCCTTATTCAAGAAAATTCTATCATCGCTATTTATGTTTTATTCCGAAACGATTTTCTCACGTAAAAGTCCGAAATATGTCAAAGATTTTCAAGCACCGCGTGTTTTTATTTTCGGAATAGAATTTTGATGAACTCGTAATCGTAGTTGTCAATGAACGAAATTGACGTTTTTCCGCGTTCAAAAATTGGCTGCGAAAAATTCAAACGACTCGATAAAAAAATAAAAAATGATAAATCGCTCGATCGTAAAAAGCCACAATGCAGAGCTGCAACGAAGGTATCGTTTTCTCGGTTTGATGAACGCAAAAGAAAAAAGAAAAATAAATATAAAGATATAAGCATTCAAAACGCCCATTCAAATGTGCTTTATGAATTCGATTCTCTTGTAAACATAACTGTGAGAATTTCAAGCCTGTCCCTTTAAATCTCACACGTGAGAGTGCGAACAAATAGGAGGAGGAGGAGAAGGAACGACGACGAAACAATCGATATCGATCGATCTTGTTCCATTGCGAGCCGGAGATTCGAGTTGGGTTTGTGTTGGCGTGCTCGGCGTTGGTTTAGAAGGTGGCTATCTATATGTTTCTAGCAGAGGGCTCGGTCTCAATTGCATCGGTGAGCAACCGACGATTATATTTACCCGCGTGCCACAACATAATTATAGATATTGATTTTTCACTGAGAGTAACACATGTCGTGTCGCACCTCGATGTGCTCTCGCAAAAGCCCGCGCTCAAAAGGGTTCGAACGAGATCGGGAGGGGGAGGGGGATTCATTCAGCACATTCTGAGTGAAGGTGCGAGTACACGCGGTGCGAATAATCCCCATGGGGTTTTTTTTTTTTTTTTTCGACAGGTTGTACAGGTCGCGGATAAATGATAGTACAATGAACACGATCGATTTTCAAAGACATTTAAATCCTCTGGTTACACGAGATTCATCGAAAAAAAAAAAAAAAAAAAAAAAAAAACATCGATCGTTCGATGAAAAAGCACATTTCAATTGGAATAGTCAATGAAAATATTGTATTTAAATCAATAATTCATTTGATTAATATTCGGTTTGATTAAAAGCATATTTCAATGAAAATAGCAATGATTCGATTACGGATAAATTGATATCGATTCGAACTTTCGAGGGCTCCCTGTAAATGTCAATAATTTAATTATAATTAATTATAATTTATCCGAAGAATCATCTGTTTTTTTTATCTCTCTTCTATTTGTATTATATAATTATAAATTCGTTTAATATTATTTATTCGATAGCAAGCGTAGCGGACTGCATTCGGTTTGCTCGCAGCGACGAATCCATTTGTGAACATCCGAAAGTCGAGACACATACTTAACGATATCCGATTTCATTTAATAATCGGTTACACGATCCTCCTGTGCATTTTCAATTATCATCCCGATGGCGCGTGTGTATGCATAATCCTTACGATAATTGTTCGTTTATAGTGTCATTGAAACAGGTTGTTAAATCGTCCAAACAATTAAATACTTAAATATGAATTTACTACAAATGGATTTCAATCGAAATTCATTAGTTCCGAATGAAATTAAATTCTCCATCAAAGCGATTATAATCGAGCACTCGAAAAAATTGCATTAAAATTTCTCATTATTTAATAATGTCAAATCCGAAAAAAAAATGAAAGTCATCATAATTTTCTCTATAATTCGTTCAATTAGAAAAACTGTTTTATAAATGATGAAAATCAAAAAACACGATTCGTTGCTTCATCGATTTTCATTGCTTTTTCTCATTAATCTACGATTCTTAATGCCATATATACTTATGATCAGGAATTCATATTTTATATCGAGCTATTTTAAATGAATTCGTAAAGTTAAGAGTTTGACTCGGCGAGTTAAGTTCTTGGGAAAAACTGCATTCGAGTCTTCGCTTTACGATCGGAGTGTTCGCTGAGTATCTTTTCCTTGAATAAAGCGATTCACCGTGGTAAAGATAAATATATACATGTGCATAATTGCGCGTTATTACAATGCTTCTCGTTATTTCTAAACCGAAACTTTTTACGAACTATTTTATGCGAAGATTAAACGTGTCGTCTCGAATTCGTTAAGTGGGAAACGATCGTAATTCAAAAGTCGTTATTGACGAGCATAAAACGTTTATAATTATTAATAACTCGTATTTACTCTCGGATACACCTACTTCATTGAGTTTTTATCTCATTGCTGAGAAAAAATATATATATATATTCATTTTTCTCACTAAAAAGTTTTCGCCACTCAAAAGACGTGTACGAAGAACGGTTGAAAAGAAAAAAAAACTGTTTCATCTCCCTCGAACCCAGTGAATCCATGAAAAATATATTCCTTCATCAAAATGTATTTCTTAATGACAAAGATAATGTAAAATGACAAATATTCCGCCGCACAAAAACCATTCAACGAAATGAACCCGAATAACAGTTCCCTCCAAATATTTAGCTCCGAATATCATTCGAAGACCATCCACGATCTACCAGAAAAATATCCCCACCCCCATGATATTAATCGAACGTTACACGAATAAAGCAAAAATTCAGTTCGAGCGTTAATTAAAAGCCATTGGGAACGAGCCAGAAAAATATAGCTCCGCATTGAAATGATTAAACTTTATAAAAGAAATGCTGTTTCCTTTCAATCATCGAACTGCAAATGTTAAAGCACAGATAACCATTAACGCGTTACCAGAAACTTTATTTCCCCGTACAAAAATCATTGAACTTCCCAAAAAGCTTAAAACAAGCCCAAAGATATTGAACCTCAATCGCCAGTCCGAAACCATTTCTCTACCTCCAGTCTTAACGCTTTTATATTTTTATTAGTAACATTAGTCACTAATATTCAACACATTAAAAGCCCCAGGTGCATCTATATAAGTTCTGTTCTATACGCGCGACGGTATATTTCATTACATACCACGTAGGCTATTAGTACAGCCAGGGCGTTACACAGTACTGGATATACGTTGTAGTATAATAACAAGGTGACTGTGTATCTCCTTGGGTACTTTACATCTCTCTTCACATGTACGCAGACAAACTTGGACGCGGGTGATAGTAGAGAGTAGTGATATAGAATGGTATTGGAGAAACATGTACGTACATATCGGTCGCCCTATCGATTATTTTGCCCATGTGGAACTTTCCCCTATCCGGCATTTGCCCCACTCGGTTGTACGAAGATGAAGAGTGGAGAGGGAGGAAGGGGGGGGAGGGGCAACCCACCGAAGTCCCCACAGTATAGAGCGAAATATCGACGTTACATCGCCGAGCTCTATCTTTTCCCCTTTGGCCCCTCGGCCCTTCTCGTTCACCAGGAGATTTTCACCCCTCGTTTGGTCACAACCCCTCGCGAGCCAGAATCAACCCTCCCCGCGTGTTCCACCTACTTGCACGCAGACGCCAGGCTCTTACAGTGCTGGATTATTAGGGTTCTTTCGATGATCTTTCGTTCGACGATTATTTTCAAACGTTTTTGTTCGTCGATAACTCTTGTTTATGTTGTTTCGATCGAATTTATCGTTCGTATCGTCAACTTTTTTTTTTTGTACTATCTTCGTTATTGAGGAAATTTAGATTTTCGATAGCAAAGGGTTTAAAAAATTTGTGGAAGTCTGAATTGGTTTTTTGGGACTTTTGCTACGAGCGTAAACTTCTTCACTTCTGCGTGGCATATGGCTGACAACAGGCTCGTCACACTCTTTGAATACGACAGTTGTCGCGTCTACATTTATAGTTAATACGCGTACTTTAAAAGATGGAAAAACAAAGGGGTGCTGGTCATTCAAATTTAGATTTTGAGATATGGGTCGTGGCTTCATAATGCCCCAGTTTTTTTTACCTCGCATCCGAGAGATCGTCGATGGGGGACAAATAAAATTTCGTACGTCTGCTTTAGATTTTTCATTTTTTTTTTTTAATTTTATTTTTTCACCGAAACATCAAAATTTTATTGAATTTTTGAGACCGATTATAGTCCGTTTGAATTTGCTCGAGTACAGGGCTCGGGATTTTCTTCTGACGGGACTGATCGACCTCCTTGGCCTCCGGAGGGTTTTCAGCGTCCCTTGATCTCCCACCATCGACTATTCTCACAACCCCTACGTATCGAGTTCGTTACAGATCCCCGTAGCGCGAGATCGCGCGCGTGCCCCTCTTACCCTTCCTCAGCCCCGCGATCCCCTCTTCCATTTCGCTTCCTGCGCGTCATTTTGTCTTTCTCTCTCTCTCTCTCTCTCGCTCTCTTACTTGTCGTGCCAGAAGCCGCACACGACCAAGCACACCCTGATTACGGTGTCGCCGCACGTTTTGCGCAACTCGTCGTCACCAAAAGCCAACGATGAAGAGCTCGCGGGTACATGTATGTGTGTGAGAGAGCGTGCGAGCGAAAGAGAGAAGAAGAAGAAGAAGAATGAAAAAAGAAGAGAGAGAGAGAGAGCAGCTCCTTTTTCCTTATTGTCAGCTACGAGATAAAAAAACTAGCGCGCCTAAACGTCTCCATTTCGGGCAAAGAAGCCAAAAAAAAAAAAAAGAAAAGTCCGCGGCACCATTCCTCTCTCATCTCGAAACAATGTAACCGGTGCTACATTGTATAACGCAAAACATGGTAACCGAATGTGCCTCGTCGAGGGGATTTTATCGGGAATCGATGTACTTCAAGAAACTTGTAGCTCGATTAGTTGAAATGATTTTTTTTTTTTTCATGGAATCGATCTCGTAGCATGAAAAAAGGAACGCGGCGATGATTTACGGATCGAATATACGAGATTGATTTTTCATTCGAATTTGCGAAATGGTCGTAATTCCACAAATTTCAAGTAGATCGATACTATTATGACTGTTGCTTCATTATTATATATTAAAAGCAAACGAATAGATATCGATATCAACAAATGAAAAGTTGAAATAAAACGATTTCGTTAAATTGATACAATTTTGATATTATTTTCTTGAGATCGCAAACAAAATTCTAAATAAAATGTTGCGATCTTCCGTTCAATCAGCGATTGGATGCAGCGCAAATATATCATCCATCATCAACAGAGCTTTGTTAACTCAATAAAAACTTCGACGTTGCAATATCTCGTTGAAAGATAAAAACAAAAACAAAAACTGCTTAAATTGAATACCGGTTGGAGAGAAATCACATAAATAAAAAATACGCTTGCGATCGATAACAAATCGGAAGTAATAAATCTCTTAATCCTCTTATTTTTCGAAGCCTTCCGAACGTTCGAAGCCCTCAGCTCTTTGTGTTTTTTTTTTTTTTATTGTTACACCGCCATATATACACGTATATATGAGGAGTGAGTTTGAAGTTTTCGTTATTGATTTTTCTATTGACCGTATGGGAGCTTGGCTCTTGCTGGTAGCGTCGAGACGCTTCTGCGACGACGCTCTCGACACCAAAACCACCCTCTTTTTTCGCCCAACCACCCCCGCGCATAAAGCTTCGTGCCCACGCATTCTCTACCGTGGACGAGTCGAGATTGCGTTTGCCTGTGTCCCCCTTCTATGTGTGAATTTGTATTCGTACAAGTGTGTGTATCCGTTGGGGCAGAATCGTGTGCGCGAATGTCCCGAAGCGCGCCAGCGTAGTAACGTCACCGAAGCAATGGCGGCGTCTCAACGTCCCTTTCTCTCTAGAGTTCTTCATTGATTCGGCGATTGACGTTCGATTTAAGTCGTTCGAGCTCCGACGAATAGATAGTGGCTTTGTGCATGTGCGTCGAGTGTCCGAGAGCTGCGCAGAGCCCTTTATATACATATATATCTATATAAAAAGGTATTAATTTATAGATATATTTATATAAAGCGGTTGATGTACGAACGTATATCTATATATACTTATCGCTTTGGTAAGAGGAATCGATGAGAGCGCGGTGTGCTCGTTACGATTCGTCATCGAATTTTCGATCCCCGGTTTATCGGTAGGGCGCCGCGAGACCCGCGGACGGTGTGCGAACCCCCTGAAACGTGCGAAAATCTTTTTCGGATATTTTTCGGTGAACACGGTGAAACGTCAAAGGGAAATCGAAAAATTGAGCTTGGATCTCTTGCAAGAGGAAGGCTTGTAAAAAAAATTCTAAAATCTGTACTATCGCGATAAGACGTTAATGAGGATCGTGAAGAGAGTGAATTATCGAAGTTTATTCGATCGAATGTGAGATTCGATCAAATTTATCGGGACTATGATCGTTTGATGAAAAAACAGGTACAATGTAACGAGCGTTATCGAAATGAGAGAATTAGTTGCGCGCGTGATCGACTTTGTTAGTCGATAAAATCGATGAGTTTTAGACGCTTCTCTTCTTTGTAAGGTTCTAGCGTCGAAGACAAATCGATATCGCCGGGAATTTTTTTTTTTTTTCTTATTTCCATTTGTTATTTATTTGTTTTATCGTGCCAGGCGAATGTGAGTAAGAAATACCGGAGAAAAATAAAGAGACGGTGTGTTCGAAGTGGGTGGCTCAGGTGTCGTCGAAGAGGTGGCAGAAACTGCGTTCGTGTTTATATTTGCCATCCTCCTTCATCGCATGCTGCTCTCTCTCTTCTCATATACACACACAGACATTCGTGTTCGGTGTGTATATGTATAAACGCACATATGTTGGAGCATCGAGCGAGTACGGTCACGAGGTATCGGAAAATCGATAGAAACCTGACTGCCGCTAGAGCCAGAAGGGCTGATTTGTATAACTGTATAGCGTTGGAAGGTTGGTGGTAGTGGTGTTGGATTAGTTCGTGAAGGAACGAGGAGAACACCGACGAGACGTCGACGGGGCGTCCTCACCCGGCGTTGCACACACTTCGATTCTCCCCTCTCCGGTGCTCCGTTAAAAAGTGGGGATGATACGAGGATGAAATCGACCCTCGTTATTCGGATCGTCGTGTTGATGATTCTCACGCAGAATCCTCCGGAGGAATCGCGATTTATTGAAACAGAAGTCATTCAAATTCAGAATCGAGCCGTACATTTGTGCAGTTCTGTCGAATGAGCACGACGAACAAGATGTAAAAAAAAAAAAAAAACAACAACAAAAAACAAAAGACGAGACTTACTACCGAGTACATCACCGGGATGGAGAGTGTACGTGTTGGCTTTTGGTAAAATCAGTGTTGTTTTTTTTCGTACGTACTGCGAGAATCGGTAGGTAGCTAAATGAGCTCGATTTTCGTAACCGGTGTGCAAAGTACAAAGCCAAATTTGAATGAGTTCGGAGCGAAAAACCGAGCGGAAAGTCGTCGCGGATTATCGAAAAGCCGGTAAGAAAGACAGTCGGGTAAAAGAATACTCGCGAAATTTATTTTAAGACTTAAAAGGACACCTGGTCCAGGAGTAAACGTGGACACGCGTTTAGTTGCGGACAGCACGTTTGTAGAAGCCCCGTGTGTTTCTCTCGAGAACGTGCGCGCGCTTTGCGATAGTAAAAGAGCGCACACACGTGTCCCCGCGAGGGTGCGTGAGCTACCACGGTTAAAGTCGTTTCACGAGGTGTCCCGAAGTGTGTGCGTGTGCGGGTTTCGTGTGTACGTGCGAGTACGTACTCGTGCGAGGAGGACTGGGAATTGTGTGTGCGTGTATATGTGAACAGTTGGGTGGGATAGTTGGCATCGAAGGGGATGTTCTTGGTCGGCGAGGGGCGCGGGGGGCGTAGCGTCACGAAGGGCTCTTTTCTCTCTTTTTCTCGCAGACGTTGCAGCCGTTTCGCAGCATCGTTTTGGCTCTCGTGAGCAAAGAACCGCATAAGCATACAACCCCTCTTGCGAGATTGTATCGCGTTCACACCGTTCTTCCAACGCTCTATGGTTAGCTCCTTTTCACTTCTGTCAAATAATGGGCGAAAAAAAAAAACAATTGTATCTTGATCACGCTGCCTCGATACTGTAAAAACTGTGTGAACTGACCATAAACCAGTGTCGCGCCACCAGCAGGGCTGTGAGTTATCTTTCTCGCTCCCTCTCGTGGCTTCCCCCTCGTTTGCCCGGTTATACACAATCCGGGGGCAGCAGTGTGCTCACTCGCTCCGCGTATGTCATGGGTGCACGGTCCTGGCTCTCGAGAACGACGACGTGTGAATTTACATCTGTATCTTTCGGGAAATATACACGTAAATTTTGAAAGATGAAAGGATGGCGGGCCGGCTAATGATTTGAACGATCAATCTCATCCGGACAGGTGACGAATCATCGAATTTTATCTGCGTGGCATGTCGTGACATTCAAAAGTTTGAATCTTCGCTCATCGGTCAACGGAGCTACGGGGCTCGATAACGGTTAATCGCGACTTCCGGATAAACTATGCATTTTCCGAATTCACGCCAAGAAGTTTTCTTGTAAAGTGTTGAAAACGCGAGTTTGTTTAAGTTTATTTTTTACCGTCACTGTTTTCTCGCTCTCAATTGGGACATTTATTGCGAAGATTAAAGTGGAATTAACGAATTGAAAATCTGTGGCTAGCAGTATTCTTTGTTTACGTGTGTACGTTTCCGTTATGTTATGGAGAACAAATCTTCATGGCTGATGCTGGCTGCGACAGCTGAGTGGATTGATTAGATACAGGAATAGTTATCAACAATACAGTTGTTTTTTCGTTGTTGTTGTCTTCCGTGAAAAAAAAGTCGCAGCTATTAATTTACGGGGGTATGTTTACGTGAGTGTGAAGAAAAAAAATACAGATGCAAATGATGGTGTTTGAAAAGGTAGAAATAAACAAAAACGAAGGTGCATATAGCAGTTGAAAATTGGTTTTAAAAAGAAGTGTTTAGAGTTTGAGTATTTTTTGTTTATATTAAATAAATTAGTGATAAAGTTGTGGTTATAAGAGAAAACACATTGGTTACGTTTGGTTTCACAAAAGAAAACATCTTGACACGCGTTACGCGACCTCCGGGGAGACAGTGACCTACCTATCCGCGCGAACGACCTTCCTCATCGATCGTTGAAAGAACGACGAAAAAAAGAAGCATAAACTCTGCTGAAAGTACCGAATTGCACACGGCGCAGTCCACGTTAAACTGAACTAGATGTGCGTAAATGGAAGGTATAGGGGACATAACCGATCATCGGTCGCATAGCGAGCAATTGTTGGACTCGGTCGATTCCCCGGCTGCGTTAAGTACGCATGGCCGGGGTGGAAGTGGGGGTGGCTCGAATGGGAACTGTCGTGGTATTGGGGGTGGCGGTAGCAGCAACAGCAGCAGCAGCACCGGTAGTGCAAGCAGTTCGTGCAACATCGGCGACAGTAGTCCAAGCAGTATCGCTGGCTGCGGCGGCGGCGGTGGCGTTGCTGCGAGAAGCGGCAACGGCTGCATCAGTAGGGGTAGTAGGATTAGCAGTTCCGTTACCGGTAACTCCGTCGCTGGGAGCGTTAGTAGCGCCGGCGTTTGTGGTAACAGTAGTTTACGAACGAGTGGAGGAGGACGAGGGGGAGGAGGAGGAGGAGGAGGAGGAAGTGGAAGTGGTGGTAGTGGCAGTGGTGGTGGTGGTGGTGCCGGTAGTGGTGGTGGTAGTGGCGGTGGCGGTGGTGGTGGAAGTGGTGGCGGTAGTAGGGTGCATCGTCATCGCCACGAGGTGCGCGGTAATCCCGGTGGGGGTAGAATCGACGAGCTCGACATCGACGAAGGTGAAGCAGAAGCGAGCGAAGAAGGAGAAGAAGGAGGAGGAGGAGGAAGTGGAGGAAACCGGTGCGCCGGTGGTCGTGGCAGCAGAGGAGGAGGAGGAGGAAGAGGAGGAGAAGTTGAGGGTGCTTGCAGCGTCGTCGAGGGTATGTCATCGTCGGCATCACAGAGTCCCGACATCGCGTGCGCGAGCCTCCCGCTGGAACTACTCGGGGCTGGCGCGCTCGGCGTCAAGCAGGAGGTGGAACAACACCATCACCAGCATCAGCATCAGCAACACCAGCAGCAACAGCAGCAGCAACAGCAGCAGCAGCAACGAGGCGGAGGCGGTGGAGGTGAACATCACCAGCATCACCATCACCACCACCACCATCATCACCATCAACAGCAGCAACAGCACCTCGTCGCTGCCGAGGATCTCTCCTCGTCACAGGAAGCCTCAAACGCCGTGCCGTGTAGGGCGACCAGCAGTAATACCCGTGAAACGTTGTCAGTTATCGTGCCACCCCAAGACGTCGACGTTGATTCCCGCGACGACGCTGATTCCGAGCTACTGAGTCCCGGTAAACTGTCACCGACATCCGGTATAAGTGTGTCGGTAGCTAGTATGATTGACGCAACCGACTTCAGGGCAATGCAGCCCGAGCCTACTTATCAAACGCTGACATCGGTAGCCGAGAGAATGTCTCCGCCTGGATTCAGTCCTGGCTCCTCTTACGCCACGTTGACGCCGCTACAACCTTTACCACCGATATCAACGATGAGCGACAAATTTGCCTACAGTCACGGTGGCAGCGGGGTTTCCGGTAGTTTCGCCGTTATGCAAAATAACGGTCTTGCCAATATTGGCCTCGGAATGGGTGGTTCGCCTTACGCTTATGACAAATTGCCCTCGATGGGAATGTCACCGCCGCACAATTATCCGTCGCCCGGTGCTGGACTACAGCCGAGTCCGCTGTCACCCCAAAGCGCGTACAGTCAGAGTGGCCTCAATTCACCTCATAAATCGGCAAGTCCTCATTACGAGCCAGCATTTTTACCAAGATTACAGCAAAGTCCCGCGGCGCTTAGTCCACCGTCGCCACCCGTCTCCGCGGCAACCAGTTTCGCGCCTTCGCATCATTCACCACCTACCCTCTCGGTACCGGCCTCCTCGCCACCACCGCTACAGACTCAGCTTCAGCAACAGCAGCAGCAACAACAACAACAACAACAACAACAACAACAACAGCAGCAGCAACAACAATCACAGATACAACAACAAACGATATCGCACACGCAACAGCACGTTCAGCACACATCGGTTGTTATGAAGACAGTCTCGTCAGCGGGCAACGGTGCCGGTGAGGTCGAGGAAATCAACACTAAGGAATTGGCACAGAGGATTAGCGCCGAGCTCAAGAGATACAGTATACCACAGGCTATATTCGCCCAAAGAGTTTTGTGCCGGAGTCAGGGTACCCTCAGCGATTTACTTCGTAATCCTAAACCATGGTCGAAACTCAAGAGCGGACGCGAAACATTTCGTAGAATGTGGAAGTGGCTGCAGGAGCCTGAGTTTCAGAGAATGTCAGCGTTGCGAATAGCAGGTTAGTTTTTTTCGGAGCTCTCTCTCTCTCTCTCTCTCTCTCTCTCGTTTTTGTTTCACCGTTTTTCTTTTTCATCTTCTTCCGCTTCAAGTTCTCGCGAGACTCAAATACCGCATCACGGTTATTAGCCTAATTTCTTCTATAAATATTGCACCTCTCACATATACAATAGAAATTTTTTCATCGAATACGAAAGCAAAACAACGAAACCACTCACCATAAGGACATCCTATGCACCAAACAATCTTTGTTCCTCTCTTACTCCCGAAAAATACCACTGATACAGTACAATTATCTTACACCAATCAAATAACAAATTCGGTGAAAATCACGAAAATTCCATACCTCAAAATTCTCCCATGTGCAACAACAATATTACCTTTTTTTTTTACAACAGACACATAATTCGCTCCGCACTGATATATCGTCGCACGCATTTAAATCGTCACATTTAGATCCTCATGACGAATTTTTCGCCACGAAGAAAATAATTCTTCATAACTCGAGAACAAACTAGGATCGAGCATATCTACCTCGAAAAAAAAAAACGTCAATAAAGATATTACTGACTCAAAAGTATCTGGGCGATAGTTGACGACTACCTTCCAGTTGGATTTCATAGACTCTTCGAAAGTGCTTAAATAGTGGCATCGAAAGATTAAAGTCACAGTTAAGTTTTCACGTCACATGTAAATATGAGCATCTGTCCCTCGTGATAACATACGTAACGTGACGCGTGCTACCTTTCCCACTACGGTTCTACGGAGTGCGTGGGTGTGTGCGTACATCGGTAGTTGTAGCGGATGGTGCATCGTGCGGGTGTTATGTTATTGTGCGTAACGCGCGTGCGGTAGCCGTTTTTGAAAGCGGTGGTCCGCGTGAGGATTGGCGCCACTGAAACCCTCCCATGTCGTCAATGCTTCAGATGAGAGAAAAAGGCAGAGAGGGAAAAGAGACAGAGAGAGAGAGAGAGAGAGAGAGAGAGAGAGAGAGAGAGAGAGAGAGAGAGAGAGAGAGAGAGAGAGAAAAAAAGGACAGAAGGACGGGAAGAAGCGGGCACAAAACGCGAGATGAGGAGCGAATAATATACGTCCGTGACGGGAGAGTGGAGTTGGCTGGAATGCGCGGGTGGAGGATGGATGATGAGGAGAGCAAGGGGAGGAGAAAACACGATCCGGTGGTATGGTTTGCTGTGGCGCACACGTGGTATCCACGTGGAGAGGCGTTCCTGTTTCATATCATTCAGAGATAGACGCGGGGGAAAATAACACTTTTCGAATTCAACATCCTTCGCGCTGGATTTGCGGGTGGCTGCAAAGAGACTCGGAAGAGAAAGAAGGGTGGAGAATCGAGGGGTGACGCCACGTTTAATATATACGTGTATACCTTTCGCTCGGGGTTTGTGGGCATGACACAGAAAAGGAGAGAGGGAGTAGATAATAGTAGAGAAAGAGAGATAGAGATGCATTGCTGCGTGTAGTAGAGCGAGAGCGGGAATATACACGGCTCAAACACGTAGTATTGATCGAAATGGTGGTCACGCGGTGTTGGTTGGTTGGAGCATGCGCGACCTCGACGGACGCCATCGTCATGCCGCCTAACCCACCACCTCCTCTACCGCTTCTCGTCATCCCTCTCTTTTTCTTTCCCGCTCGCACACATGCTTCTAACAAATATTTATCTTTCTCGCTCTCCTTCTCTTTTACCTTTCTCATTTCCCCGTTCGTCCATGGGGGTTTATACCTATAAGACCAAACCGTATACACGCTACCCTTATCTACTTGCCGCCAACCGCGAACGAACGCGGGAACAGCCCGCGTTCCGGCGACCAGCTACTTTGTTTTCTTTTTTTTCTCTCGTTTTCTTGTTTTTTTTTCTCCCCCCCCCCCCTCCCCCCCGTCTTCTCTTACTTTATACTGCGGACAAGCGAGCTAGAAACGTAACGTACGAACGAGAGCATCCAATTTCTGTATTCCACGATTCCGCGGTATGGCTTCTCCAACAGACGTTCCATGACTATACTCCGGATGGTCACATCAGCCCCGTGTCTGTCTATCTATCTTCTCCTTTTCCCTCTCATTCTCTTTCTCGCAGCCGCGCACACACACACACACACACACACACACTTTCAACAACTCTGCAGACTTTCCGGATGGATGGAAAGGGAATAAAGAACGGTTGCATCGAAAAGTGGTCGTTGAATAAGTTTGAAACGTTTTGCGTGTTCGCTTTTCTTTGGGGACTGATCGTTGACGAGAAATCTACCAACACTGGACGAGATATCTCGATTTAGTTCATATTATCTCATTGCTTTTTCTATTCTCCATGTTACTTCGAATGATACCGAAATTATTTTGGTTTTCATAACAGCCTCATTTTTTTCGTTGCTTTTTTTCTGCCTCAGCCGATCGAATTTATTGTTTCTTGTTGATTTTCCTCTGTTGTTTTTTTTTTTTCATCCATTGTCATCCCAACGCTCCAAGAGACTGCGAGAGAGGCAAGATAGATAACCTCGAGGAGTTTTAGGCGCGGGGAGAAAGGGGCTCAGCTCTCTTGTGCTTGGATCTTGTGGCACGAAACACTTTTCAGAGTATGTACCGCACTACAGTGTGTACATTGTGGGAAAAGGGGATGAAAGAGAAAGAGAAAGAGAGAGAGAGAGAGAGAGACAGGCACAATGTTCACCGATAGAAGGGTTCGATCCAGTGCCCTCCAGATTGGAGGCTCTGCTAGAGCAAGGGCTCCCTATTGTTTTCTCATTCTCCTATCACTCTTGCCCTATCGTACACTCTTTCAAGAGCTATCCTCTTCGAAATGATTTCTCACAAGAATAAAAATTCTAAAATTTTCTCACGGTGTGTAGTTCTTTGAAGTGATTATTTTTGGGGGGGGGGGGGGGGGGGGGCTGAGAAATGTCATCGGTCGAATTGGAAGTGTCATTAGTCCAAATTCATCAACTGGAATATAAATATTTCTTGTGTATATGCAGATAAATATATATGAGCGAGAATCCAATGGCGATGAATCGAAGTTTCTTCGATCACCACATCGTCGATGAGCGATCTCACTAATTTTCATCCCCCTTACGTTGTAAATAATATTTCATCTAACAAACCGATCATGCATTAGACGTCGATAGAATTGTAAAAAAAAAAAAAAAAAAAAGCTTGGAACAAATATCCCATCGTGGACAAAAGAGTTGAAGGATTTCGAACGATGGGAATGGAAGAGGAAAAAAATGAGGACTATGAGGCCGGGAGGGTTTCACGTTTTGTACGCGAGAAAAGTTCATTTGCAGACAATTGCGTCGAGTGTCCTCGCACTGTGGCGTACGAGTGTTGGTCGCGTCAGTTGTTCCTCTCCTCCCCCTCCCCTTCCCTCTTTCTCTTTCATTCCCTTTCTCTTCTTCTTTCGTTTTTCTTTCTCTCTTTTCCCTCTTTCTCTCTCATAGTTCGTATTAGTAAAGCCGGGTATCGTTCCTCCACGATCGCGTGCTTCGTTTACCACCACGACGAAGGCACAGTCGCTTCTCCTATTGATCGACACAATGCTGGGTTGGATGCACCAGTTAGTAAAGTCAGGGGCTAGATAAACTTTTACTTTTCCGTGTGCCAAAGGCAGGGAGGGTCGAGAACGGTGCATAAAGAAAGAGAGACAGGTATAGGGGTCGTATCCACGATATACTAACAGGCCACGCATCCCCCAGCAAGTCAGAGGCTAATAAAGGAGAAAAAAAAAAGAAAAAATAACTTACAACTCCTTTTTAATATCGCACGTAGTTCTCCAAGGCTGACAAAACCACTCATTACAAGACCTCAATTTTTGTCTCCAAAATCATGCAAATCGAATGAGTCTCGTCTCATATTCAGGTCAATTTTTTTTTACTTTCACTCCCCTAATTCGAGTAGAATTTTGCCGAATATTCATTTTTTTTTAAATTGTAATAGAAAAAAACGTCAAGGAATTTCAAAATCATTCGAACCATTCGATTGTGTTACAAGAAATCCTTCAATTTTCGAATCTTTGCCAGTTTTCCTTGATATATGCAAATTGATGCAGATTTCTGATCGGAGTACTTCTCAAAATATTTTCCAAACGAACGTTCGCTATTTCGCTGAATTCTCTAATCATTTTATCGGAATGTTGAAAGAAAAATTTGCTTTTTGAGGACAATAAAAAAGTATTTTCACAGTATAAACTACGCAGATCGACGTTGAACCTTCGATGTTCTGCCTACCTATCGGTAAATAACATTGTAAAAATCTATCGATTTTTACAATGTTATTTAAATAGCAAAAAAGAAATGAAAAAATTTTAAAAACATTTTCTTTCTTAAAATTTTAATTTAGAAGGGATTATTTTTCATAACTTTTTGTTTAAATTTTGAACAAAAAGATTGTCAAATTACAACGACAAAATAACGTCCTGGTAGTGAGTTCGAGAAAATCGTTCAGTTCGGGTGTGTACGTATTTAGTTGAAAGTAATTTACACTTGAATATCGAGCAAGTCTGAATGAATGAACACACTATCCGATAAACGTATGCCGCTCAACGAGCACAGATTAACGCCCTTGAGAAATATATGCCACTCATCAAACATACGTAAATCTGACGATGGACGTTAAATTAGTTCTAATTACTGCTGAATAATATTTAAACATTGAGAGATTCAAAATAAATTGTCTTCAACATTTTCCGTAATATATATCCAATGAAAAATGCATTAGTTTCGATTTTCGTGACGAGAAACTTGCGTAAATATTTAATTAAATTTTTACTTGAATAAGTGATTGAAATATTCAGGGCCTTAAAAATTTATATCGGCAATAAAATATATATTATGAAGTCACGGTACCGAGAACATTTTGACTTTTTTAATTAATTCGATGGCTTTTGCTCATTCAAAATTCGACCCTCTTTCTTCCTCATTCTCATTTCACATCTGAAACACAGCACGAAACTGTTGAATGATAATTTCATGATAATTCGTTCAAATGAGAATGAAAAATTCCGTGTAAATTGCTTCGGGTTTATCCAGAAATTCGATAATTTCGTGACTTTTTTTCATCCACTATAATTAAATGGGATCACGTTCAAAAAAATCTTTCCTCGAATTAATAGGAGCATGAAAAATTGCAATGAAATTTCTCATCTCGATTTGTGGCAAAAAAAGATGAAAAAATTTTCCATTTTCTTGAATGCATCTCAAGAAAATAGGGCTGAGACATGCTCGTCTCCTTTTTGCGGTCACAATCATAAGATCCTTTTAAATCCCCGCCAGTTTGTCGAATCGGTTAGACGAACATATACAAGAAGATGGTTACATCGTATTGTAAAATGTTTATATACGGCTATATTTGTACATATGTATATATATATATATATATAAACATACACCTGCTGCAAGAGGGTTGTTACGCAAACGCCATGACTAGACCGTGCTACCCTGTGTCAGCGATGGACGTTACGTGCAGGGAAGGAGGAAGAGACGAGAAAGAGAGAACTCGCGTAAAAATCAATACCACACCGGTGTTCTATGTTATTTTGTGTCTCTTACTTTGCCGCCGATATATTCCAGAAAGTTTGGTCAAATTTCTTTGAAGACTGTTTCAAGACAGCACTTTTCTATATTTATATATGTATCAACACGAATGCATAAACTAGAATTCGTGTATGTATAGAAATTCATCGGTTTTGGTACTTCTCGACCGCGATCCTTCACAGTCCATATCCAGAAATTCGATAACAGATCACCGTTTGTTATCCAGCAGTTAAATTGAATTCTGCAAAACATATATAAATTCTTCTCGAATTTGACGAAACAAAAATTGAAAGCAATTAATGGAAAACGGTGCTGAGGATTGTATTTGTATTCGCGATTGGAAGAAAAAAGAAAGAAAATTGCAAAGAATGTTAGGATTAGTAGAACATCTCTCGTGGCCCAGTACAAGTTTGTCAAAAGTTCAGTAACATTTAATGAGATTTTTCTTCAAAAAATCTTCCAATTCTTAATCATATTGAATCGCCATTGAAATTCTTGATCCCTTAATATCCCTTGCTTTGGAGGTTGTATCGTAAAATGAAAAACGAATATAAAAATAACATCAAAAGTTCTGGACGTTGGCGGGAGAGATGGTGACGTTTTCATTGTGCCTAATGCAGAGTGAAGGCTTCGCGCGAGCTCGATGCTACGATTGTTCCATCCTTAACACACATGTGACTCGACTCAAGTAAATAAACATGCTTGTGAACAAAAAGCTCGAAAAACTCGTCAGTTAAAGCGTTGAATCAGTGGCTTAAGCCCTTTTGTTCATCAGACGTTGGCTGGTACATACGTGATATAGACACGAATGTGTCTCTCCATTGCAATTTTCATCCCTCTCGATGGAAAGTCGAGCTCGCTCGGCTCCTGTTCGGATCTTCGACGAGGTTCGTTTAATACACCTCTAGGCATAGGCTTTTACACGACTCGAGGTCATACTTAAACCCATAGATTCCACAAGAATACGTACCTGTATGTATATGCTGCTATATATGTTCCTGTTTACATAGATATACATGAATATATCCATACGTAAATATATATATATATATATATATATGCTTTAACACCTCTGACAATATTCCATCGATGTGTATTATATGTGGAATATTACACACGTGCACTCATACCGAGCCCGCTATACAGTACGTATTCACATTGCATCATTTTATATATAAACATACATACACAGCGGTGTTGAGCTTCAGATGTGGTGAGTTCTAGCAGAGCCTTTGTCGGACGAACGCGTATAACGCAACCACAGATGTATATGAGATTACATGTACACATGAAGCATCAGTGTATGTACGTGTATAGGTGGCTTGTAATCTATGTACATTGAATGACGTAGGCGCAGGAGTCTCTTGCCTGACGTTGGCCCGATTTCCCTTTTAGCATCGGTCCGCCTAAGCTTGGTTATCGCCATTTGCCATCGAGTTTCGATGAGTCAAGATTTTAAAATAATTTTTCGTCATTTCGTTGATGAATTGTTGTTGTTGTCGCTTGATCTTGAGGAGGAATTTTAACTTGGAAGAAATGACATAAATGAACGTAATAGCTTCTGTCGCGCGTGCTCTCACAAATATGTGTGTTTTCCAAGTAGTTTATATGAAAATTTGAATCGCTGGTCGATCGAATAGTAATACATATACGTATGAAATCGAGGAGCGAGTATAATAAAGAAAAAAGGCTCTTTTTTTCTCGTCCATTTGAGACGACGACTCGAGAAAGCTCTTTCGATGCTTTCACGAGCTTTCGGTATATATATGAAAAGCCACAGCCTAACGTTACGATGCTCCTAACGAAAAGTTATCTTTGCTTGCTATCGTCGAGCTTAGACTCCGCCTCGCGGTTCTTCGAGAACCGGAACTGTGCCGAAGAAAGAGGAAAAACAAAAATATATGTGCGAGAGCCGTGGAAGCACAAGTGTGATGTACACTTCTGTACAAAAGGAGGCCGAGAGAGGCAGAGAAGAGCGAAAAAAGTATTACGAAAAAGGACTGAAATGGGTGATCGAAAAGTCAGAACATCGGATTTCAAAGCGGGATGTACCGATTGTTTTTCTTTCTTCGAATTAGCCCCTAACGAATCAGTATAATGAAATTATCTGAACCAACTCGATATACGCTGATAGGAAAAATGAAGAGTGAGGAAATAAAGGACGCGCCGCTCCGTCAATCGTAGCACAAAGATCCAAGGTTACATCGACGCAGCAGATTGGTTACCGGTCATTAACTAATATCCAGTCAACGCTTCATGTTGCAGAAATTTATGAAAAAAAAATGTTTTTTATTTAGAATTATTGAATCCGAATATCTTCTCGACGCTTTGGGCGCGGCATTCGAAGCATCTTTTAAAGTATTTTTCGTTCACGCAGCCATCTATCGGGTTATGCGGAGTAGCTTAGTGTGGTTTTGAGGCCGTTGTCACAGCACGTGCCATCGAAATCCGACACCTCGGTGTCTGCTGTACGCATACGGACTCTCCGCTCTTGGAGCGAGGCCGTACGCGATGTTCCCAGCTCGCCCATAATCTCATCGCCCAGCACATGCACCGCAAAATTATTCGTATATGTATGCAGAACGTGTATCGTATGATTCGCAGTAGTCGGTCCCTGATTTCCGGTGGTTTTTCGAACCCACGTGTATTTTAAAATTCATGGGAAACCGTAGAACACTCTGCAAAAGTATAACAACGTCATATCGTTGAACGAATGACTTCTAAATTTTCAAACAATAATTACATAACGAAACTCAAAACATCATTCGAAGCTCATACCCCCATGAAGTGTCATTTTTTTTCCCCAACATTCTTCATACCTCTGAAACGTTTTATCGCGCGAGTCTCCAAAATCGAAAGCGACTCGAGGAAATGATTTTAGAAAATTCTCGTAATGTGCTCTGCTCGAAAAAGTAACAGGTCAGCAGTCACAGGTCATTTGATTCTTTACCGAGGTGAAAAATAATTACTTAATACGCCTTTCTATGGGCTCACACTACAAAAGACTTCACATATATCCGCTGCCTTACATAAAGCTTGATACGTTCTCCCCGTGTGTGCTGGTGATTGTTCTTGTGTCCTGGTACACCCTTCTCTTACAATGTTCTCACTTCACAAACTTCGATGATCCCTGTATGGCGCGCAAAAGCCTGAGTATCAATATACACCTCACTTCCACGGGATATCCTGTCGCCCCATGGGATTCAGCCGAACTTGCCACATGTACTACTCTCAACCTATATATCTCTGCCCTTGTCGAGCCATCCTACCCACACACGCCATTCAATAACACTTCCGCGCCAACTTCGAGCTCTGATCTTTCAAATGCGGCTGCACGAACTCAGCACACTATGTTTTACAACAAACCCGTTAAATTATGTGAAATAATAATGATAAATAAACGGTGTTAGCGACAGGATATTTTATGAGCGCATGAAAAATTTTGGAATTAATTTTTTCAATGATGAACGGATTGAAAAGAATTTTGAATCCGTTTTTATAAAATTTTGAATTCAGTTTTTAGTTTTTTTTTTTTTTTTTTTTTCGTACGAATTCCCGCGAAAAAGTGACGGATAAACGATTGATAGGCAATTTTTTTTGTGTCGAATACTCAATGAACGATGGAGGAATTAGGAATTCTTAGAGATTTTCTGAATCGGAACGAAAAAGGAAGATAGTGAAAAGGTTTTGGTTTCGATTACTTTGAAAGTCAGACAAAAGATAATTGAGTCGAGCGTACTAATAAGCTTAGCAATGGACACAGCCACTGGACTGATACAGTAGAAATATCAATGACGTTCAAATGCACACAGGAAAAATGATGGTGAATAAATGATGCAGTGATAAATGAAATGAGAACAGACTCCGAACGAAGAATGAATGCTCGTGACTACGTTTTGTAAAATACAGACCATAAATTTCGGTGTTTGTGCATATTTAATGTTGATTTCGAAATGAGCAACTAAATTTTGAATAATATCGAAGCAGATTCGATGAAAATGCCAATAATTTCGTACGACGATACCATTGAAGTGGATGAATAATAATAATTTAAAAAAATGTTGAAAAGTTTTAAACTGCCTTCGAGTACATTGAAAAACTACTGGATTCTATCGATGAATATTTCACTGATAATAATTATGAATATAAATTCACACAATACGATATTTATCGGAATAAATTTTCGTTCGTTGTGTCTATCGGAATTGGATAATTAGCGTTTATAATGAAAGAAATCAATTGAATAAAAAGAATGAGGTCGTCATTGGTAACCTTCTAGACTACATTTATTGGTCGGATCGTCCAGAGAAGAGCTCGAATTCGAGGCAGGTCGGTTGATAAAAGAAATACGAGAAGACACCTCGATGCCTTTGTACGATGAATACATATGTGGATCTTGATGATAAAATTTGTCCCGAGCAGGTTTCATTCTCACAAATACCTTTTATTTCTTTTCGTAAGTGCGTTTGTATTCTATGAGAAATTTCATCTGCGAGACTGTACGATTAAAACGGAAAATCAATAAATTCAATATTCGTCGACAACTCTGAAGATGAAAGAGCGTAACCAATAATAACGATAACGACAATAATAATGACCGTAATTACCAGCAAGGAAGATCTTGAAACCGAGGATTCAACAGCCTGCGACAAGAAAAATTAACGCTTTTCGTTATTCTTCTGTCTCCCTCTTTAATCGTCGAATTCTATTTGACATTAAAAACCAAACGGATAGACAAATGCACCTCAAAATCGCATCTAATTTAGGAAGTCATTTTCCAAAAAGAAAACAAAACACAACAACAACAACAACAACAACTATAAGAACAAAAAGAACAAATTGATGTACACAGATTTATCAATATTTTTAAATTGACGAATAAAAAATACTTATTTCGCTGTGATTAGTTACTCGGGGTTTTCTTGGTTTCCCTATTTTATTTCATTCCGGTTAAGTACGATTGAAGTGTTCCCTTTGCTTCGTGTGTCTTTCCCGCCAATTCTTCTCTACTTTTATTCTCGATTTTTCTTTAGTCTTTATCTTATGAATTGCGTGTGACGTTTCAGTTTGCGAGCAGAGCCGATTATGACGTTTGTCTAATCCATTATTCCGCTCCCATTAATCCTTCCCAAAAATCAACAAAAATATAAATATATTCGTTACGATGATGATTAATTCGTCGATTCGGGTCTACGTAAGAATTTATTTTCAATCGAAAAGCTCGTTTTTGCTTTCTAAAAAGTGTCTTTTCTTTATCTCCGCATCACCGTTTTTCCTCTTTTATTATTTATCGTCATGCGTTATCACGCGAAAAGTTTATTGATTTTCAGTGGTAAAAACTCGTTATTAACATGTTTGTTTAATTTTATGAATATATCATTAATATTACAAATACTGATATACTTTCAAAACACTCCCCATCAGTTTCACCTTCTTACGTGGCGAAGAATTCTTTTTGTTTATGGTAAATACACATTCTCACGAGTCATGGTGTATCACAGAATATTTTTTTTTCTCCATATATTTGAATTTTGTCGCACTTTTCGATTGCAGTTTATCCAAAAACATTTGAACAGAATCGTTGAAACAATTAGAATTCCTGTCGCCATGTGAGAAGCGCCTAGAAACGATGGAACCGAAACAGGAGATTAAACGACTGATCGAATAAACTGAATTTAGAGATGAAAAAAAATAAAAAAATAAAAAATAAAAAACAATCGAACAAAGTAATTATTCTGAATATTAGTGAAAACGCAAGGTGTATGTCTATCGGTTTGGTTTTAGCCCTGAGCAACTGCTCTGAGAGCGGCGGTGAACCGGAAGCGATGCTGGATATTCATCATCAAGGAACCGGAATCGACACTCATCATCAACAGTTTCACAACTCATATGGTAATATCAAAATCAATCATTAAACCTAAACCGACCGTGATCTATAACCCAATATACATACATGCGTAAAAATATATATATATAAATACATACGTGTATTTATAGCATAATTTATACATAAAAATCCTGTCTTCATTAAATATCAGTACGTTTAGGGGTGCAGTATACTAACGATGTATAAATATTCCCTGCTGCATTAACCGCCGATTCGTTGCGCTAGAAAAAAAAAAAAAAAAAAAAAAAAAAGAACAAACTTTTCGTTTTCATATATCCAGCTTAGTCCTAATCGCACCAAACGAACGTTGGTTTATGAGCTATTTTTATTCCACGTTTATCATCACGACACCTTATATTTCGAACGTTACACCAGTGTGTGCTTTAGACCAGAGTGAACAACCAATTTAGCACCTTTTTCCCCCCTTTTTTTTTTCAACTTTAAGGAAAAATAAATCGTTGAAAAAATGATCCGGATGCGAGAAATAAATGGAAACGAAAAGTGCTTCGGTAACACGTAGGAATTCTTCGATTATAAAAACATTAATTTTTAATTAATTCGGAACTGTGGATTCGGGCTCGTTATTTTTAAATATAAATTTTCAGCTTCACCCTTCACTGAAACGGTCGAGACTCGATTTTACTCGATGATTTTTATGAAAAAATCATTCATCATTTTCGACTGTTAGAAAATTCGCATTTTTCAGTTCAATCATCTCGTAATACTTTCGAAAAATGATATTTGTTTGTATTTTTAAATAATTTGTGTTTTCGTTCCAAAAATATGCAGTTGGCATCGCGTGAAATATTCGGCCAACTATTTGAGACTTTTTCGGTAAAGAAAAATCTCAATAAATCTAAGCATTGTAGTAGCCATTCACATCGGCTATCAATGATTATTCAGATTTCAATGATTTCATAAATATTATCTCTAATCAGCGAAATGCGTCAGTTACGATATTGCAAAGGGGATGCAGTTCCGATCAATTTTCATTCATTTCTCCGCGGTAGCAGTGTTTTGCAGGGACATTGCATACAGCGGATCTCGACTCACAATCGGTATGCAAAGTGAATAATAAAATGAAAAAAAAAAAAGCAACTAATACATTAGACGAAGAGCGTGGAAACGATATTTTTATGGCGTGCACTGTGCTATTTCATTTGTTTTCGTGTGCACTCAAGAAGAATCGTGATTAGACGGTAAAAAAATGTATATAAAAATGGGCCACGTGTACATAAAAGCATAATATATTTTGATATAAGTACATAGAAATATGTTCGATCGTATAAGTATGCATGGAGAGTTAGTATTTCGCGAAGTATCCGAAGGACGATTTGCAGAAGGTTCACAACGAGGGACGAGAGCAAGTCCGAATGAAAAAGAGTACGAAAAAAGGAAAAGAAAAACAAAAAATATATATTCCAATCGGAGATCGTAGTATTGTAACGCTGTGTATATATATCTCATAGAAATATAGAGACTCACGCGTTGAATATATATATATACACGTTTTAAAATACACATGTATGAAAATAAACGTGAAAATATCCGACCTCGGAGTGAAAAAGTAAAAGTTTCTCGTTCCAAGAGCTGCTCCCCTCGATGAAACGAGAATGATCGAAGTGAGTCGAAACTCTGTCTTTTTTTCGTTCTCTTTTCCCTCCCTCGACCATGATAGATTCGAGAACGAGTCCTGGTAGCCTACGAGAAGAGTTGACTCTATCGAGAGAAATTGTCGAATCGAAGCATTTAGGTAACTCTTTTTTTTTTTATTTATTTTTTTTTCAAGTTAGTTCTCCCGGTGAAGGCCTTTTTACACTTATTTGCCATTCTAACTCGTGGATCATCGGGAATAGTAGCGAGATTACCTCGGACGACTTATTCGTATTTGGGTGTACAGTTTGATAGAGATAGATGTCTCTGGAGATCAAGAGATGAAGAAAGAGAGAGAGAGAGAGAAACGTAGAGTCGGATATATAACACTAAATTTCAATTCCAACGAGTACAAAAGTCTGGAACCAAGCACTGTGCGGAATCCCGCGTTTCTAGACGACAACCAACGACTACGACATCTCCCCTGTTATCCAGGAAGCCGAGTAGCAAGAGAAGTACATGCCCAGGGCTTATATACATAGGATGTGTTCCTTATTCTCCCTTTTCTCTTCCTTTTCCACTCTCCATCCCTCTCTGCCCCTTTCTCTCTTTTCCCCTGTACGTCCTCCTATCGCCAGTCTATACTGTACTATACAGCAGGAACGACTCTCGTGCTCGAGGCAATGGTCCATTTCTCCGAGTCTGCGAAATAGATAGAGCGAAAGATAGACGGCAAGAGGAGAGAGAGAGAGAGAGAGAGAGAGAGAGAGAGAGAGCCCGTTCTTCGTTTCACCCGTTCACCAACTGTCGCGTCCCTTTCCTTCTCGTTCACCACCCGGAAAGCATCCACTAGTCCTACCAACCACGAAGAAGAGAACGCCAACCACCTTTCCCAGCCATCCCTTCGAGTGCTCTTGCTTCAACCATCCTCCTTCATGCTTTTCCTCTTCTCTCCTCTCTCTCTCTCTCTCTTTCTCTGAAGCTTTTCGCGTCGTCCTCGTCCTCGTCCTCCGATACTACCGGCAATAGGGTATCGGCTTGTATACAACACGCGCTTGGATTTCTACCCCTTTTACTTCGCCTGCAAGCACACACGTATACACACGCGCACGTTGATACTTCTTACTCGTACCAACACACCAGAAAGGCGCACCTAATTAAACTTGGGTAAAAGCTACGGTCTTCCCATTCGTGTGTGCCGCGACTCTTGGACGATTTTCATTTGCCACTGATACGATACATTTATATATTTATAGATATATGTAGCTATATAGAGCATGCTCTCTAATTTCAAAGTCTCATCTTGAGATTTTATGTTCAAAGTTCTGCAGAGCGATCATCCATGAGATTAATAATTAATGAATAATAATGGATGCGATGAAAGAAAAAAAAGAAAATTCAATATTCATGAACAATCGGAACGGATTCTCTACTTTTTTTTTTTTTTCTTTTTTTTTCTCTACATTCGCATCATTTTCCATAACGATTTGTATCATTTTTTTTTGCCATGGTTTATGGAGTCTTCGATTAACTTTCATAATTTATCTTCGAAGATTGAAATCAGACAATGAAACCGTTTCACGGATCGTATTTTTGCTTTAGATTTCTTTCGAATGACGTCAGACATCTCGATAAACTGCTCAGGAAATTCTGTAACTTGTATAATTTTGAATACGCTCAGAACCAACGAAAGGCACGGAGAAAATAACAAGGACGTCGCGTACGAACGCGTACAGTTTTCCTTTTAAACAACCTGAAACATTTAAGTTTCACGAGACTCCGTTTGTTCCAACGTAAAACTAATTATAGCTTCGTATTAATGCGATTAATGGTCATATCGTCGCGCACCGTCCTCTCGTGTCTGCCTTGTTCCTTTCGGTCTTTGATGTCACGTTGCTTAAAATTCTGTTAGCGATTGCTCGACATTACTCCCTTTTCCTTCTCCCTCCTTTCTCTCTCTTTCTCTCTACTCTACTCTCTATATCTCAACTGCAAAAATCCTCCGATCTTCTATCTCGTTCTATGGTCAAACATAATGCACCCTTTCGTGCCAGGCCATCATCCTTTTCCTCTTGTTCGACTCTATCGATCGGTAAAAATGAAAGTGTTCCATCAAATTCGGTGATCGAAATGAAAAGATATGATTTTGGTGAACTTTTTTTTCCAAATTTGACAGCCTTTTTATATTTTCTGATAGTCGGAAAATTTGCCCATAAAAGTATGAATTTAGGATAATTTTCTTTTTGATAAAAACAACGTTTTCTCGGATGCAGAGTTTCATTAAAAAAAGTTCAATGAAACAAAATACTTTTTTTTTTTTGTTAATCGTGCATCATGACAGCCAACTTGAAAAAAAATTTTGACTTTTTGCACGAAGCAGTGGATTAGATTGAATTCATTTGGACAGAAGTCGCCAGGGACGTTGAACAGTCCGGAAAGTAAAACTGGCTTAACTTTTTCTCGATTTTCGATCTTCGCTTTTCACTTTGATATCGAATAATCCTCTGGACAAAAAAATTATTCACTCTTTTGAGTTGGAGGAATGCGGAGTAGTTTTCGAACTTGAAATGCTCCAAGGCTGAAGCAAATTTTATTAATTAAATGCATCAGCTGGTAAATTCTTCTTTGATTTATTTTTCCTTCTACGACAAAAATATATGCTTTTTATCCACTCTCTGTATCCTTTAGAATTGAAAAAATGTATCGATGCTCTTTGTAGAAAAAAATCGTACAGGAGTTTGAGGTAAAATTTATCTCTTGACGATTGCATAATTGCTACGATGATGATCGACAATTTCTCGTATTAAATTCGTCGTTAATTCGAATAATGGAAAATAGCAGGTCGTATCCCAAATAATTATTTGTTTGGGAAAAGCTCTGTAGAAAAATAGCCAATTTTTTTTTCTTCTCTAGTGCTCACAGGCGTCTTCGGGGATTAAAAACTTTGACCATGAATGAATTCGAAACAAAAAGTTTTCAGGTCGAGCATGGAGAAAGTCGACTTTTCTTCTAGTTGGCAAGAGTTCATAAAGTGAGTGTGGAGCAGGAGATGGGAAGAGTAAAAAAGAAAAAAAAAAGAAGGAATAAGCAGGAAGAGAGTGAGTGAGAGAGGAGGGTTGAGAAAAAAGCGACTGATTGAAATAGAAGTTTGGCAAACGGCCCAGAATCCTTCGCCAACTCTTCGATTGCCTAATAAGATCAATTTCTCGATAATAAAGTCGTGTTCTCTTGAGCAGTTGGTGGGACGGGGGGGGGGGGGGGGAAGTCGTGAAAGATACATCGGTTGCCCAAACAATCGAATGTGTAATGGAGGAAGAAGAGTGAGGATAAAAAAGTCCGACGTGTCTCGATACACGTGGGAAATCGTTTTCCCATTGGTTCGAGGCGGTTTTAAAATGTTTGAAAAGTCGTTAATGCCTTTCGTGTGTTTTTCAAGTATTCTTTTTCTTTCTCCCCATTTACACTTTTTCCGATTCTATTTCGCGGTCTCTCCAAGACTTCTTATTCTTCTTTTTTTTTTTTTATTCACAAAGTCACGAAGTAACGCCTTGTCATTTTGTAACGGGAGAGAAAAACGATAATCGATTATCGAAACCGGATGAGGCTTTGGAATTCTCATACGAAATTCGTCGTCCGTTATTGCTACGACAATTATCTACCAATTAACCCTGGAATACGTCACAAATTTTATTCGAAAAATTGCTAATTAACCTCGATAAGATTCGACGATTATTGCTTCTCAAGTCGCAGTTGCTTCGGATCGCTCCTGTCAATAATTCAACGAAACGAATCTGCTCACATTCAGTTACAAGTGTTATAACCGTCAAATTTCAAAACACCGATACTCACTGGTGTTCAATTTTTCACGGATTTTTATTCAACTCATCCTCCTCCAGCGATTGGCAGGTATTTGTCCTGAATTTTGGTCTAGACGCTCATTAAGTCGCGTCGTTACCTCTCAAAATTTCTACCGCTTGATTCATTCATGAAATGAATACGAAACGGCGCATCTTTGATTTCCAATATAAAAAAAAAAAAAAAAAAAACGAAAATCGAACAAAAATTTAGTGACCGCTGACATAAATCGAAACATCGAATTGAGATTTTTAACTTAACCGGATTTTATTGATTTTTCAATATGATTATAATCAGATTAAGACAGTCGAAATATTGCTACGTATTAGGTACCGTTTTACGTGTCGCGAAGGGAAGATTGATAGAGAACATGGTCGCAAGTTCTGTTGGCCAATTGAGTTCATGAATTATTAAAATCCAAAAGAGAGAGAGAGAGAGAGAGGGAAGGAGAGAGTGAGAGAAAGGGAGTCAACGAAATTATGACGATTTGGTCGACTGGAGGATAATATTCTGTAGGTTCTCTTGCTAATGGTCGATTTTCAGCCGAAGGTAGTGAATATCGGAGTGTGATAGATGGCAGGTACATCTCGAGGTATATTTTATGAAGTTGGGCGGTACTACGATATATTTCTATAAATTTCTCTCACTTCTCGTTCAGATTTGAACGTGCATCCCTTACTACTTAAAATATACGCTCGTATCTGTGCTTCGCTTGACTGAATAAATCCACTTGGAATACCAAAAATATATACACATACATCGATTCATCTCCAGGTCATTACACTCTCTGACACATGATATATCTCCATGACCCATTGTCAGATTTTTGTTGAACGTATTTTAAAAGTGAAAAAATATGTTCTCCGTACACATTCTTGCATTAATTATTGATGGAAATAAGGTCGAGTAATTAACAGTTGACATGATTAAAAATTTCGTAATTCTTGAATTCGAGTCAATCACCCCCTTCTCAAGTATATTTTCGGATTTTAATGAGTTTGACCCTCATCTACATCACAGGCAGGATCACAAGATGCTGCATTCAACAGAATCTTCATTTTCGTTTTAAAAAATCTATATACCGACACTTCACTCAAGTTGTTGGATTTAAGTTGCTTGTATCGTATTTACGTTAGCTGCCTGATCAAAGACGGATATTCACTACTTTTTTACTCGATAGATATTCAGGTGGAAGATTTCCAGCGAATTTGGACCAGTTGTGAACTTCCTGAATTGTTCTGCAATCAGAATTCTTCGAGAAGGGAATGATGAACATTGATTTATTGACGTGTGATTAATTTAATTCACTTTATGTTGCTACGAAAACGAATCTCTTCTTCAACATCTTTGTCTCATATTCATGAAATCTGGATGAGAATTTCGTTTCAGAAAATCTTGTAGGTTCAATCCAATTAATTTGAGAAGAGAATATCAACCGATTCGTTTCAACTGAAACTTTCAGCAAAACGTTCTTCAATGTCTTCTATTTATCGATCCTAACAGTAACAGTTCTCCAAGTTTCGTAACTTGAAATCAACGATGAACAATGACAACGTTCATTGATCAACCTCCAAGACCCTTCGAATCATGTCATCATATTTTTCTATGCACTCGACAACAACATTGCTGCAAAGGGTATTTTGATTCTTCAGTTCAACGTGCTCGCGCAGATTCTTTCGATGTTCTGGTTCAAATAAATCCGGAGTTAAATACGGTTGAGTCTCCTTTAATAATTACTTTCAGGTTATTTTACAGAGTTTGACAAAACACGGTATGTGTCATTTATATCGTGGCTGGAACTTTCGTTGATTTTTTGGTTATTCAATATAAAGAAATTTTCCAATCGACAATTGGAAAGAAAGATGAGAAAAATAATTAGTTTTTTTTTAAGCTAGTTTGATCCAGATTTTCACAAAGTTCTCTGTATGTACAAATAATGTAACACGATTCCTGGGATCTTGAGATCTTAAAACAGGATTCTGAGAGTTAACTTTCTCCCATATAAGATCGTAGTTTGCAATAGAAGAGAGACCGAGAGAGAAGTATAGGGATTGCGATAAAAGAAAGACCGAGAGAGAGAGAGAGTCTTGGCGTTGCAACAGAAGTACCCAGGAGACGAGTAGTATAAGCCAGAAGAGGGCGTTTTGCGCGCGGCTGGCACAGCTCGCGGCTCGTGTATGTAACGAGTTTCCGATAATGGCTCAGCTGCGTCACCGCACGCTTGCTTGTTCAGTGTCTTTCTCTCTCTCTCTCTCTTTCTCTCGTTTTCTGTCCTTTCCTCGTTCCGAGCAACGATTTTGCACTGGAACGCTAAACCTCGTGCTTTATCCCGCCACAATTTGAGACTATAGGCCGCAAGAGTCGTGACTGAGCCCCACTAACTCACACTATCAGCCAAACTCTCATACAAATGTCCACAAGTTCGTCAGAGAGTTCCAAGAGTCCGGACGAATCTTTCCAGTTGCTATCATCCCCCGGGTAAATCATGAGGAACTCGCTCTTCTCCATTCCACCGAAAGATCTCTGCCTCTCGACTTTCTCTCGTCCTCCTTTTCTTAAACTTTCTTTGTCCCATCCTATCTCTTTTACCTTTTTGCTTTTTGTACTCTCACGAGGCTATTAGATTTGACAATTCTCGCGTTAGATTCGTTCCCTCAACCGTTTTACCTCAGCTTTATCGTTATCACAGTCGCTATCCTTCAACAAACTCAACTACCTCGTCTCTTTGTCGTTTCAATTCCGATAAGCCCTTCGAACTATCACGAGTTTCTCCCGACTCATTCGAAACCCTCGAACGAATCAAACTTATCTCAACATTGTGTACTCCCTCTAAAATTACGATGAAAAATAAGACTGCGAGCAGGTGAATGAAACGATTGAGAAAAATCTCGTCATTTTCCGTCTGGATCTTCCGAAATTTTTCAAATCCCGAAATGATATTTTTCAAGGAAGCTACGAAGGAGCTTCATGTGTCATTGGAGTATCTAAATCAGTTATTATTCTTGGACCCATTGCCAACATCGATACTAATCGATTTCTTCGTGCCTACAAAGTTGGACAAAAGTTTTGCATTTCGATATCGCATAACGCCTCGATTTATTACCAAGGAAAATTACCGTTCACCAAAGTGCAGGCTTGCAAAGTGCAGTTCGAACAAATCGATGTCCTCGATCGTTTCGCGAACCTTCTTTCACGAAGAAAAGCCCCGCAGTGAGCGCGAAAACTTTAGTGTTTTTTCTTCTCTCCCTCCGCCAGAGTGTGCACAACAACAACTCCTTTTCCACCCCTAAGCAACGGTTATATGCACCGCAGAGGGTCAGTTTATATCGATTTTCACTTGGTAACTCGTGCCCGGCGTTCAACAACGTTGGGTTAGTCCTTCGTATACGTTCCACCAAGAGTTACGTCTGTCCACCATGTGGTTTCCGAACACGTACACTCCATTGTAACTTCTAACTATATATTTATACACATTGCTATTTACTTGTAACTATATAATATATATTATTATAAATATAGATATATATTCGCTTGTGTTCGTCTTTCTTTGGTACAAAGTTGTTTAATCTTTGACCATCTCGAAGGATATCCAAGTAATATCAGTATAGACGAGAACAATATTGATAGTTTTCTAGTTTCCATCGGTCGAATACGGCTGAAACGCCTCTTTTTATTCATCATTTTATTAATATTTAGCATTAATCATTTTTGTTTCATTATTTTCGCGAACGAGAATCTTAAAAAAAAAAAAATACAGAAAGCTCCATTGATATCCGTAGTTCGAATCGACCAGTGAAAATCTTGTTAATAAATCGAATTATATTTTTCGTTAAAGTTTTGATCCGGAATATAAATAATTATAACGAATGGAATAAGAATAAAAAAGTGATTTTTGTTTTTTTTTTATATTTTTTTTATAAATCTTTAATTACATCTTGAAAATTGACCTCATTAATTTCCATCGAAATGCCCCATCGGTTTGGCTCTCGATTCTCGTTTATGCGGTGGTCTTGGCTTTTTATAAAAATACTACATTCTCTTTAATTATCATAACTAATGGGTTCGAGAGGCTGCACTCTACTGACCAATGGTAGAGTGAGAGAAAGAGAGAGAGAGAGAGAGAAGGAGAGCTACCAGGGCCTGCATTATATGGTGGTAATATGCAACCCCAACTAGTCCTTGAGTTATTGCCTAATCAATAATCTATATGGAGTACCAACATGTTGCCTGTATACATGTATTTATACGTATATACATATATATATGATTATGGTACTTTGTTGAGAGACAGAGCGAAAGAGCCTCGGGTGTTCGAGTAACCCCGACCAGCTTGTTCCATTGGGTAAGCTCCTTCGCTGAATATTGCAGCTGGGACATCACTATTGAGCCAGAAACATCGCAGATAGTAAGAGAGAAAGAGAGGGAGAGCAAGGAAGAGATAGAGAAGAGAAAGAGAGAGAGATGGAAAAACCAAGATCCAGACACTGCTTAATTTATTCGACGAGAAATCGTGCGACTGTCGTAAGTGAGTTGTTAAAAAAGTAAACATCCATATTTATTTCGAGCTGGCACGAAAACCTTTTGATGCAATCTTTTTCGGCGAAAGAAGATGTTTAGCAGTTGATTTTATATTTCTAGTGGTCTATACTAAAACCACGGATTCTGCTGGAAGAATTCTAACTTGAAAAGCAAATCTATCGGTTGTTATTTTGGCGTTTTGAAACAAGCTGATTCCATGGTTTTCGATCTGGACCGACGCGAAGAGAATCTTAGAACCCTGACTAAATTTTTAATTGATAATTCCGATTGTCCAATCCTAATCAGTATTGAGGTTGAGTCTCGCTGAATATCGAAGTCTATTGGTGCGAATGAATGACGATATTTTGATATCCGAAAGTTCAAGACACGATTGAAATCTGTGCGAAGTTTATTCACGTGTGAAAAACTGATGGAAACCCTTATTCCCTCATTCGGGGTTTAAAAACAAGGGTAGATTAACGATTTAGTCTCTAGAGGCTTTTCTCCGATATGATTGAATAATAAATGATTTCTCGAGAGGGCGTGAGTATAGGGAAGGAGAGATTCTCGATCGAGACACCCTCGATTACCGTGCAGACATTCCAATGCCCCCTTTCTCAACTTTAGTCACTAGATTCCTAGTACTATTTCGGTGACCTTTGCACCTATCTCCATTCATTTTTGCTGGCTCGTAGTCGTGTGTTCGTCATTGGTTATTGATACCAATAATATCGATTATACCGCCAGTCGAAATCACAATTGCTCTCGATTTTGCAAAGTTTGACAGAGGACATTGGAAAATTGGCACGAAATTCTTAGACCAGGAGCTGCGGAGCAGAACGGAATAGGGATATCCGAAGTTGGTAGAAAATCTGGATATCGAATGAAATAAAATAGTTTATGCATCAATTATAGAATCATCGATCAGCTTGTTCGTTCCTATTCTGAGGCTGAGTTATCGGCATGGTCCACGATCCGTTAGTGAATTAAATTCCCCGATGATCTCATCGGTCAGGCTTCAACAAATGAGTACGTGAAATTCTTGGTTTCAATAGGCCACAGGACATTGACCTTCGCTATCGAGCTGAATCGTTTTTTTCCGACGTTAAATTGGTTCCGTCTTGATGGAGAGTTTGTCGACCTCGTTGATTTTTACGGAATATAAGGGCTGTTCGTTAGTCCTGCGATAGACGAGAGGACAATCGCTCTATAGAAAAAAAAGGTTGGATGAGAGAGAGAGAGAGAGAGAGAGAGAGAGAGAGATACGGGGAGGGAGTGAGGTGAAGGTAAAGGAGGTGGTTGAAGTATAGAAATGCGTTCGATTGGTAAGCGTTGCGTCGCCGTGTCCTGATGGTTAGGTTCTTGGGGGTTCCTCTGTCCCAAGCGACAGAGAGGCTCATCGGGAGGGTAGTTGGCGGAGAAGCAGTACTGGCATGCACTAGCAGTACCAGTACCAGGAGGGTAGCTAGTAGTACGCGCGGGCAGATTAAAGAGAAATGGCTACACGTTCATATTGATTTTTGTCCTCCAGTTCGTGGGTGGACGCGGTGTGGAGGTACTGCGAGGGTGGTAGAGCCGAAGAGGGAAAGGGGAGACCGCCAATCTTTACAGCTTTCTCTCTCTATCTCTTCGGTTCTCTATTCCTCCTCTGGCTTTCTCTATTTTTCTGGTCCCCTCTCTTCTCTTTCTTTCTCTCCCTTTCTCTTTTTCTATTTGCCCACATTTTCCATCCTCCGGACTATATATCTCCGTCTCGTTTTACCCTTCTTTCGTCTACTTCTGTCCCAACGATGCATTCTTCGCTTCTCTCTTTTTCCAGCAGCCCGACATCCACCATACCACCTCCTTTCATCGCTCGCGCCCACCTATAGCCCATGGCGTCTATCTTTCGTCTCTTCTCTTTTTTTCCTACCTTCCCATCTATACAGCTTGCTCTCTTAGTCTCTTTCTCCATTTCTCTTCCTTTTCTTCCTTTTTTCCTCTCTCTCTCTCTCTCTCTCCCTCTCTCATTCTCTCTATGCTCGCGCCCTCCTGTCACGGTTTTCTCTACCTTTCTTGCTGCATTCACCACGAATATTCCCTCCTCTCTCTCTCTCTCTCTCTCTTTCTACCGCGGATAGTCCAAAGAATCTTCCCTGTTGCAACGAGGAAATAGATGGGAACGCGGGAGAAAGGGTCCATCCGCAACGTTCGAACCGCGCGACACCGACAGATCCTCTTTTCTCCCTTTTCCACGTTATAAAGCCTCTGTCCGCCTCTTCCTATCTTTACCTCTTTCGCCCAGCATTCTTCCCTCTTCTTGTTCTCAACGTTATAGCTCATGTATCAGCGAACGAATCAACCGAGCCATACCATTCCATACTTTTGCTACCTTCATTCACTTCTTAAGGAAAGACTATGCCTGGAATCTCCTCTTTACGTATACTGTCAGCTCTCAATGCCTCTATCGTCTCTTCAGAATTTTTACTTGTTGTTGAACTCCGTTGCAAAGAATCGCTAATGGCTCCGTAGCAAACATATTTTACCCAATTATATTGAAATTCCACGAGACACCATTTCACAAGTTTTCGAATAACGAATGACATTTTTTACTCAGCTCTGTCGAGTTACTTCGATTCAAAATTCAAAGTATTTTTAGATCTTACTCGCTCGGAACACTGAAAATTCCTAAAGAAACACTCGATCGTCTGCACTTGACTGCAGGTTTTTTTTTTTTTTTTTTTTTTTTTATTCAGGTGATAAGAGCTCATTCAAACATGTTCTAGAAATTTCCAAGAATATTACACTTCGCAACGATCGATGATTGCCCAAGGGACGTTAGATCAACTGTAATCCTTTCACTAGTCAAGTATGTTTATAGCTTCATTCAATTATTTCTTCCCGTTCCAACGCCCGATTGAATGGTCACTTCACTGAAATAATTATGATCTTTTATTACACTCGAATCAATTGACCTTCTCCGATCTGAATAAGTATTCAACCAAATATCTAAGATATTTTGGGGCAAGCTGCGTCCCGAAATGTAGGCATTTGAATCAAAGTAATAGAGAACCGAGCGTTGCCTTCAAAGGTCACCCAGGACACTCACTTACGAAGCTAACAAGTTTTTCTTTGGTAGCAAGTAATTTTTTTTTTTTTTTCCAAACTCGTGGACACTAGAGAGTAGTTTGGGTGTGTAATAGGAACGCACGGTGTGGGGATAGATGTGTGTTGAAACGTAGAGAACTGTGCTTCTCGCGAGTACACAGCGTCGAGGACGGACGGCCAAAAGGGGTGAAAGGATGAGGCGGCGGATGGAGGTTGAGCGAGGTTGAAAGAGGGCTGGAAAGAGCAAGAGGGGATCGAAAGAGGGGGGGAGGCAAACTGGTACGGCTGGATGGAATAAACCACAGATACGCGGCCGAAGCGAGGCCATACAGAAGTATATATGTATAAAATATATAGGGCTTGGTGGATCGAGAGAAAGAGACTAAAGAGAGAAAATTCTATCGAGGCTTCTCTTCGACGAGATACACCATACATCCTATATATACATTTTTTTATTTTTTATTTTTTTTATTTATCTATACACACATATATTCCTGTATATTTATATATACATATATAGCATAACAGCGGCTAAACCAAACTGACGGAATGCCAAAACTTTTTTATAATTAAATTTTTCCGAACAGTGGGAGTGTGGGAGAGTCGGAGGAAACGAGCAGAGTTACGCGAGCCATCCTAACCAACGATCCCCCTTCAACCCTATGTACCTCACTCTCATCCTTCCTCATACCACCCCTTCTACACTCTTTCAACCCCATTGCCGTCCAACTATAACCCTATACGATCCCGTGGCTATCGAGCCTCAATATTTTTAACCGTCCATACGTCCAACGTCGACGTTATTCGCTCAGCACGCTCAGCACCAGTTCTCTTATTTCTACGTGTACTCCGACTGATATATATTCATATTCATGTGTACGGATACATTTCACGCTCAAGATATGTATGTAATTATAGAAAATTTTCAATTTTTTTTTTATTTTTATTAATCTCTCTTATTTGTACATTCGTTCACGTATCCCCTGAAATGTCGCGGTTAGCTTGGGAATTTTCATCAAATCTCTTTCCTTTTTTTCATTCTATTATTCGATAAATCGCTGGTAACGTCTCGATGTAATTTATATATTTTTTTTTAATAATAATAACTGCGCATTTTATCGATTCTCTGGTATCAAGCGCTGAAAAATATCGTGTTTCCTCGGCTATTGTTTTTTTGTTTTGTTCTTAGATGTTCGAAGAGTGCACGGATCAAATCTGACATTTTGAATTTCGTAGATTTTCATGATTCAAGAATTTTCTCGACTTTGAAACTGTTTAAGTTGAAAAATTTCGAAATCTCTCGATCCTGGTGATCCGTAAAAACAAAATTCAATTAGAAATCTGTCAGTTACGACGAGACCGAGACTTTTCTCGAATGATTTTTCGAAGCGAGGATCTCTTCGTGAATACACGAACACATGTATGTACATAAATTTTTTATAGCGTTGAGGCAACAGGCTGGAGAACACGTGCTACGGTGTTGTTGGCTTGGATATTGCAGGATGACGTGAAATATATGTATATAATCTCGGGTTAAATTTCCAATTGATCGAGTCGAAACGATCGATCCTATATGCATTAATATACTCGCACACACTTATACGTGCATACACAACGAAATATGTTGAAGATACACGTATAAATCTAGTTGATTCGTTTAAGGGCGTTAGTCAAATGACCAAGGGGCTCAAGGGACTCGGATGACGTCCTTTTTAAGATGAGAACTCAACGTGTAGGGAGAGCTGCATCGATGTGCATCGGAGAGCATGTCTGATGGACCACTCCCCCCTTCTCTTTTCCTCTCAGAGTGTCTTTATATGCATCGACGCGGTACTTTACGATGATAAAGCTCCCATCGCGTCCTTTCTCTCTCTCTCTCTCTCTTACTCTTCTCCTGCTCTGCTCGACTTCTCTCTCGTTCATCTCTCGTCTACATGCAGCAAAAGCGACAGGAACACGGATGGACGAACGTGTAACGACCGGAAGGTCGACGAAAGGAGGAGATAGAGAGTAACTCAATTTTCGGCCCGAAAGTGGTAACACCCTTCCTGATGTACCGGCGGAGAGTCTTGCGTCACTCACCCTTCCTCTATATCGCTAACTCGGCTTTCATCCTGTCTCTTTCTCTTCCCATCGCCCCCCTGTTTCTTTCACTCCCTCCCCTCTATTTATCCGTCTCTCTTTCTCTCTCGTTCTACGGCCTTTTCCCTCTCTTGCAATTTACATACGGCTCCGTGCACGAGAAACCGGACTAGTGGAAACGCTTTACGGGTACAAAGGGAGTGTATTTTTACGCGGTTGTGTGCGAGACACTATGGGGTATCTCGTTAAATAAAAGGCGGCCTTACGTGCTGTCTATTTACTCCTGTATTTGTGTCTATAGACGAGCGAATATTTAAGAAATATTCTCTCCCAACTTCGTCAAATTCTGATTCACCTTCCTCCCAATTGTCATTCCTGTTTTTTTTTTTTTTTTTTTTTTCATTTGCACCGTTGTCGTTCAGCTGCCAAGTAAAATTACTATTCGTCGAATTTATAATAAAAAATTCGGCTATTCATAAAATTAAATATGAAAGAAAGCCTACGCCGGATTGTCGCTTTTTCGAACGACGAATAACGACCGGTGCTTTTGATTCTAAGTTATCTTTCGTGACTAATCCGAAGCTCAACTTCGTGCACCAGAATTTCCAAGGGTCTCGAACCAACGAGAATTTCTGTCCGTATTGAATATCGACAGAGACATTATACAGAGAGGCAGCAGAAGAAGGGGGGAAAAGGGAGTGGGAAAAAAAAAATTCCGAGCTGCACAATTACACAAGCGATACCTGATAATATCGGAGAGGTCGTGAGGGCGAACGGGAGATTAAAAATTACTACGGAAATATTTGGGTATGATAAAAGTATATAAAAGTAAAAGAAACACACAAAATGAGAGAGATTAAAATCCAGGCACATTTAGGAGAGTCGAAAAAGCAGAGAAGGAGAGAAGGAAAAAAAGAGATCGAGATCCCTTTACAAATGTATCTATATATCTATATAAATCCACTAAATATCAAGCTTGCTCGATCGAATGAAAGAAAAAATCGAAAGAAATAAACTCGATAAATTCATGCAGGCGGTAGCTCGGATCGCTACATACGATTTTCCCGCGTTTTTTATCCACGCGTTCAAGCCTCATAAACTTCTCTCCTGTCCTGCATCTATAGGCATATCAGCCACGTCCAGGGACCATCGGTAGATGAAAAATATCTAATTTTTAAGTAATTCTGCCTTTATTAATTTTCACTATGAACTCTCCCTCTCTCTCTCTCTCTCTCAGACTTTCATATTACCAGAGTCCTACCAGGATTATGATACACACATGATCCTGCCGCCGTGTATATAGACATGGATTTCAACAGCTTATTACTATGTATGATAGAGATTAAGGGGTGAGGCCTCTCGGCCAGAAACGTGGTACACCATTGCAACTAACGTGTCCGTTGCACTGGCTCAGCTACGCCGCGTATATATCACGATCGCAACCCTTCGTGGCTACCGCCCTTTCCATTCCTCCCGTTACACATACATATATATATATATATATATACACGTGTCCTGATTTTCTATATGTATATATAGATATACGTATTTCCAGGGTAGATGTTACATTGTCGATACATGCATATGTGTATTTATGTGACGATGTAAGCATATGGAGAATTCCAGGTGACTTGGCTCCGGTGACACATACTTTGATAGCAATAAACACACCTTGATTTCTTCACTTTTACTCTGATTACGAGAATCTAAGATTTTAGAAAAAAAATCCCGACTGTTTTTCAAGTTCCTGATTCTTAATTAGTCCTCTGTCAATAGCTCGAGACAACTCGTTGAAAAACACGAATAAAAATCGATCCGTTAACAGGGATTCGATGCTTTTGATCATCGCGAATTATTTGCTGAGATAAGGGAAGCCAAAGTTTCTCCGGAGACACGCAATCAGCTTCAACTTTTTGTTTCTTTGGATACTTGAGTGATACAGATTTAAAAAATCATGGATTTGCTGATATTTGACTCATAGAAGAGTCGAGAATGCTGATGACGAATTGCATTTGACTGAAAACGCCCCATAGCAGCTTGCATTAGGGCTGGTCGACGGAGCAGGGGTCGCTTGGGATTATTATGTATGTACTGCGAACATAAACCGGGCTTGAGGATCCAGAGAAAGCTGGCAATCTATATATATACTCGTATATAGTTAACGAGCTATGCAGTCTTGGGTACAGTTGTCGTTTACATAACGCGTTAAACAAATATTTCAAGCCTTTTATTTAAGTTTGGAACACCACGCTGTTCTCTTTTGTTTACGAGTTATTTTTGTGTGTGTGTTTTTTTTTTAACGTTAACTACGAAACGTTTGTTAATAATTATAATCGACGCTAATTTCTCTATGCTTTCGTTTACGTTGCACTTTTTTAAATCTCATAGTCGAGTGATTCGAGATTCCAGTTGAATAATCATTGTGATAATTAATCGTGAAAATTCGATGTAAAACTTGGCTCAAACTAAACAGTTTAATTTTGTAATATATTTTGAAAAATGTTGAATTTAGTAATTGATTTTTTCTCGTGTTTTATTTTTTTCGCGTATAATAATTATTCTCATTTATTCGATCACGGATTAATGCTGAATAATTTTTTTTTTTTTTTTTTATTCCACTTTTCTTCGAGATGTAACTTGGCAGGTTCCGCATGTCCATCATCTGCATTTCGCAGTGTCGAACCACGTCACGGAGTTAACTCAATGACGATCGATTCCCACGGTACATCGTTAGTCGGAATAGAGATATATGGCGGTGCTAATACAGCGCTCGGTATGTCAGTAATTTACTCCGTGCGAATGACACGGAGAAAGGGAGAGAGGAAAGCAGAGACAGAAATTGCGTAGCACCTTTTCTCGTTGTTATAAAATCGAACTCGAACGTTTGTGCAGATTAAAAAAAAACAAAAAGTGCGTCTTCTCTCATTTGTATATTCGGAGTTATTTCATTTCAAAAATATTCGAACGAATAAAAGAAAATGTCGAAGAATGTTTTATGAATTGGAAATTTTGTAATTCGAAAAATAATCAAAAGCTTTCGCTCTCATTCCTGATAACGCCGGCTCAGATGTAACGTGATTCAAATTGAAAATTATTTTTTATTTTATTTTATTCTACCGATGAATAAAGTGGAATTAAATGATTTCTGTTTAATTAAAAAGAATTCAAAACCGACCGACTCATCAGTCGAATAAATCAATAATTCTTGTTCTATAATTCAGTGGTCGTTTTTAAAATAACAAAATGAATTCAGTTGACACAGCCAAGTCGGTTTTTCGGTTTACAGAAATCAGAGCGTTGTTTCGCTCAATCCTGAACAGTAGCGTGAGTTTATTTCGTCTTTTAATAAAAAATTGAGGATCGAAACTTAATCAGGATGTGTTCGTCGCACGATACAAGATCGAATCATTCGTGTCAATATAACTAATAACAGAGTAATTTATTAATGTTTCATTTATTTTGGTCGAAATTCAAAAATATTTCAATGTCTAGACTTCATTGGCTCGTTGATAGAGGATTCAATCAAAACGAATTATCTTTGTTGGATATACGCTGATCAAAAATTTTCTCATATTTGGATTTGTAGACTCGTACAAAATCTCCGAAAACCACAAATCGAGGCACGAAAATTCACTCAACGTAGTCCAAACTAGTCTTCGATCATAAATACGAATATACATATATACGTATACAAAATGTACAGCACCAACTTCTATCTCTTTCTGTCTCTTTTCTCTCTTTCTCTTTTTCCATCCTTCCAGAGAGACTTGGATCCCGATTTCATCCGTTCTATTCCACTCTGTCATCTCTCGTTGCATATTAATCACGTCCGCGACTGCCCAACTAATCAGAAAGTGCATCAACTCTATGAAATCCATCGTACGATATGACGAGAGATCGTGAGAGAAAGACAGCCCGAGAGGAGGAAAAGAGAGACCGAGAGAAAGAGAGAGAGAGAGAGAGAGAGAAAGGCATGGCACATTCATCAAATCAAGAAATGCAACAGGAAAAACAAACAAAAATATTAGTATGGAAAAAGCGATTGAAAAAAATGTGGAGCTCGGGCATCAGTTTTTTTCGTAGTTTCCGCGCTTCGATACACACGCGCCCACACACGCTGCGATACTTTTCCTCCTCCAATACACACAAACACACTCACACACCCACGTGTGTATATATATATATATAACAAACGGTCATTATATATTAGGCTGTCGAGAAAGAAAAACCGAGCAAAAGAGAGCTTTATGACCAAAAGAGCGATGAGTTACGGCTATATCGATATGGTCCCACAGGGATTTCGACTCGCCCTTCTTCTATCAATCCCAATGTCTCACCCCCCAAACTGATCCCCCGAACCCTCTCTCCCTTCGTTGAGGTGCATGGAAGAGGGTAATATGCGCCGGGTATATGCCGGAGAAACTACCGCATCGTATTTTTATTCGCATAATTAGATAGCCATCAATCCTGCGGCTATATCCGTTTCGCTTCGGTCACCCTCTCGCGTTCGCACACGCGGTACACGTTTAAGCCCGCGCGACGTTTCAACCGCTATATAGGCCGTCTACCGTCATTATACACATTCGTGAGTGTCTCCATCCTTTATATCGGGCTCGTGAGAATGAAAAAGGCATAAGCGGGCTAATATGGACTCTGCCATTGTGGCCTCGCACCTTTCTTTCTCTCTCTCTCTCTCTCTCTCATCAAACATACTTTTCTTGCTCTATTTATCAACGTGTGTACTGTCCATCCGCAGCGTATCAGTCCTTCATGCATTTTGGCTCATCACCGCGACTAAAGAGACAGAAAAATTAGCGAGGAGTAGCCCAACAGACTCCTCGTCGATGGAACACCTTTTTTTTCAAATAGTTTTTCTATCAGCTCATCCTATCGCCAGATTCGTTGAATATTATCAATTATTTATGCCCAGACTCTGCCTTCGATGATGCCTGATATCCTCCCGCTCTTCCCTCTCTCTCTCTCTCTCTCTCTCTCTTCATATCTCTCTCGACATATTTCCGCCCCCTCTCTCTCTCTCTCTCTCGGTCTCTCTCCCGCTCTTCAACTTTTGCATCTCACTCTCAGGGATAATGACCGTTTCCCGATGCAAGCCTCGATGAGTTTATGAAGGAAAAACCTATACCGGATGACCAGCGAATGTCGAACAGCTCTCTGCGGCCATCACCGATGCCATCAAGCGTTATTAATTATATTCATTACTTATTCTCCATGATTATAATTTGCTTCATCTACACTTTTTTCAAAAAAGAAACAAACTTTTTGCTCGTATATTCTCGCAGACTCGGTCAGAGTTCGAGCACATTTTTCTAATGCCTTTTGGTCTGTTACTTCGATCAAGCAAACGTACGGATTTCAAGTTAAACTTATTGGAATTTCGGGGACATTATTCAGCTTGCAATTTTTTAGCAACGATTGTAGAAAGACATAAATAAAATGGATTTAACAATTTGTTTCACACAGCTGATTGTTTTACGTGAATTGAAGAATTTCTGAAATATACAAACTTACGAAAATTAAGTGCGCGCAATTAAGATTCATGCTAATAGAGGCACATGAAAAACGTTTATTTCGGTGATACATTTATTTCTTAGAATTTCACGCTATCGCACTGGTTTCTCGGTAGCGATTATATAAAACATTTGAAACAAGATTACGTATGGATAAACAATAAAGAAATAAGAGAATAAACGACAAAATGAAGCAGAATAAATACGAGATACTTTCTTTAAATCGCGAGTTTGAATCACCGATCAGAAATAGTAAAGGTAGAAAAAAAATATATAAATTTGCGAGGACATAGCTCGGCGCGGTAATAGAAAAATTCAGACCGGGTTCGATGATCAAACGCGAAAAATAGTTCCAACAGCAGATATTCAAAAACGAAGAACGTCGCAAATAAGCATCAGAAATAAAACAGCAACAACGAAGATAAATAAAGAGTCGATTGAAAAAAAGAAAAAAAAAAAAACATCTGACAAGAAAAAGTTTTCTCTGAATAAATAACAAAAGTAAATAATTATTTATCCAGCGAAAGAGACACGACAAAATTCAGAGGAATGACATTTTGTTTAATAATAGAGTAAGAAAAGAGATGGAAAATTTCGAAAAATTTTTCATCGCAGGTCACAATCACCGAGCAACAACGAAGATGCTGTCATATCAAGCCATCACCAAAAAAAAGACTCGACTAAAAATCAAAAGAAAAATATAGAAATAGGTATTCCATGAAATATCTGTAATACCAACTAATATTACCCAGAGGTAAAATTTCTCGTGGAGATCTACATAATATACATATATATGTATTTAGTATTGTGTCTATAACTGGAACACCCTCGGGCTTGAGCCTGATGCTGCGCTATATACGGATGTTCGAAGGTGGGAAGGGGGTTGGGAGAGTTTGGATTAGCTTCGGCATCGCCGGACGGTTCTCCAAGCTTTCTCCTCTCTTTCTCTCCCTCTCTCTCTCTCTCTCTCGCTTCGTTTTCTCCGGTGCTTCGATATAAAATATTCACGTAGGTAGATATTCCGACTGGCTGGTGCTCTTCCTCCTCTTCGATATATCTAAATATATATATATATATATATATATACATGTTAATGTGTGTGTGTGTGTGAGTGTCTGTTCGCGAGACCACGAGAGGAGAAACGTGTGAGCATCAACTCACATCCCACACGCCTACAGGTAAATCGAACTCGTATGGATATCGAAATATGCCTATGTGTGTGCATGTCAGTCCACCCAGAGGAGGATCGAGAAAGGTATTGTGTTTATATGCATATCGAACCTCCGAGAGTCTTTCTATCTCTCTCTTTCTCCCTCATCCTCTCTTGACTGCGATGGCTCTTCTCATTTCTCTTTTTCTCTGCTTCTGCATACCTTCCTCTTTCTTCCTCTTTCAGAGTTATCCCTCACTCTCTGGTTTTCTCTTTCTCTTTCATCCCTTTCTCTCGTTCTCCGACTCCGCATTTTCCAATATTCGAACCGAAACTCTATACTATATCCTCTCTGTCTTTCCTCCACCTCTCCTAGCTCATCTCTCCCAGTGACGACTACGAAAGCCTCTGGCCTCTCGCAAACGTATATCTCGAATACAACTATCCTATATCCTCCGTTTCTATACTCTCGAGACGACTATATGTTTATACGTATATAACGTTTTTCGTTTCGAATGATCCTAATACTATTCGCACCTTAATATTTTCGTTAAATAACTAAATTAAGATGTTTCATAAGGAAAATTCGGAATCTGCTTTTCAACCGTATTTTTATCCCTCCTTCCAACACTCTCTTTTGCTATTTAGTAATATTTCTTCACTGGATTCAGAAAATGAAAAAATGGTTTTTGATTTTAATCGAAAAAAAAAAAATCAATCGATTCCAGAGTCAAATGGAAACGATTTATGATGAAACGATCAATTGAATTGAAAGTAGCTATGAAATGATACTGATTATCTCACTATCCAACATTTGTGTACAATTTTCAACGAATTTTCAATGAAAAATTCACGTTGAAGCTGGGTTATTAATCATTTCGAAATAATACAGCAAACGTCGATAAAGTATTTGCACAATTGTCTCGTAAAAGATCTCCGTTGCTTAGAAATAATTTGGCGCGTCAAGTCCGTCGATCTTTGCTGAGAGATCGAACACGAAAATGTATTATTTTCGGATGTCCCAAGATGGTTTTCCACCGGAATAACTTGATTTAGTGTCATTTTTTTACCGGTGAGCAATAGAATTTCGCAAGGTTGACTTCGCATGAAATGTTCTAAATATAAAAGCTCTCTATTTCTCTCTCTCTCTCTCTCTCTTTGTATCAGGAACCGTTATATTTGGACAGAATCGAAGAGAGCCGCGATGAGCGAGTTTCCGGCCTGGTCGCCGAATGTGTAGGAGCAAAATCAGGATAGGAGTTGAAGGGATGAGAGATATACAGAGAAAGAGGAAAATCTAAAGAGAGAGAGAGAGAGAGATGGATAGAGGAAGAGTACAAAATCCGTATAGATAATATTCTGTACTCCCCACCCTAAATCGGGCGCCTCTCAAACATTTATTATAAGCTTTAGCCCCGGACGGAGGCATTATTTTTCGGAATACCCGAGAGTCGCGAGTGGTACCCATCAGCTCTTGCATCCGTCTCTTCTCTTGCATATACACATATATATAAATATAAGCGTGTATACATAAAAATGCAGGCCTCATCCTTCCGCACTTTTCATCCACCTGCCGAACCGCGAGAGAGTCCCGATCGTTTCTCCCTGTATCGATTAATATCAAAAGGGCTTAATATCGATTTAAAAAAGCACGTTCAATCCTTCGCTCCAGGTCCTTTTGGCATTGCCAGAAGTTGATATGTGTCTCCATTTCTAAATTCTTTCTATATACCACACGAGTATACATATCTCTAAATATCTATATGACTAGCTCGTTGAGGCTTCATCGAATCCTCATCGTTCTCGAGAGGCAACTATATACATCCATCCCATTTCTACATATATGTATATTTTTTATCCACCCTAATGTACATGTATAGAGGACACGGTGATAGATATTTAGACGAGAGCTTTTTGCTACCTGGACTCAGACGAGAGCCGTTCGACTGGACACCGACAATTCTACTGCCATTTTTTTTCTTCTCTCTCTCTCTCTCTCTCACTCTCTTTTTCTTTCTTCTTTTTCGTAATGGAAGCCCAAGCCCTCTCTCGATGAATTCGGCTCTCATAGCTCTTCTCTCTTTCGTTCTTTCGATCTCTTCGAACATATATACCAGGCGTTTATACATATTCAAAAAAAAAATAGCGTATCACCATCTATGTGGATGAATGTGCCTATATTTATATTAGCTAGCGATAGATATCAGAGGTCGCATCGCCTATACCTGTGCGATATAATCGTCAGGCTACCTATCCTACGGCGAGCACTTCATTTTCACAGAGCTAAAGATATATAGACACAGATATATGTAGAAGTATAAGGTCGAAGGGAGAGAAGCTCCTGCGTTCGGACTTTGATAACGTTCAAGGGAGCCCCCAACGTTTGAGAGCCTTCGATATCTCTCACCCTCCGCCAAACTTTTCTTGTGTCCCTAACGCGACAGAGAATTCTTTGACGCACGCGGGGTGCATCGTCTCTGGTGTGTAATTGCGACAAAAGCGGAAACAAGAACCAAAAGAAAACCACACACACACACACACAATAATAAAAGAGGAATAAAAATATAAAAAGAAATATTGGTACTTGGAGGAGTGGAACGAGAGATGGCTCACGTTTTTCTCATAGATATTGATGTCCCTATATACATAAAGTCTGTTGAATAAATTAACGAGTGAGGGATAACACAAAGGATGTACAAAATTTAGCTGAAGCCTCTCATGCTAAAAACGTCCTTCTATATATCGTAGACGATGTAATATACATGCATATGTATGTACCTATATATGTGTGTGTGTGGTCGTGTACAAATATCAGTTTCATCAATTCGTCTCGATTTTCTAGAGAGATTCACTGATTCAAAGTTTTTTCTCTGTATGTGTGTGCGTTTGTGTGCTGAAAAATAACGAGCGGAAAAGAAAGAGGGTCGGCGGGGTGGACCGCTCCAGAACGCAGAGGAGTGATGGCTCGTGTAACGATTTAAACGATAATATGTTATCGATATGCTCTGTTCCTCTATCTGAAATCGCCTCTTTCCATATCCACTTATCCTTTGCTTCGCCACAGTATCAATAAAACCCATAGAGACAGCAGGTTAACGAACGACGTCACAGCCATATATATATATATATATATATATATATATATATATATATATATATATATATATACGCGTATATATATATATATATATATATATATACGCGTAGTTAGTACATATCCATACATAAATATATCGACTGGCCACAATCAGAGGAAAAAACGTCTCTTCGTACAACACACGAAATTGGACTTGTTACGCCGTTTTTAGTCTCAAACCCACGCCTAACGATATGTATGGGAAGTTCACTGAATTAAAAAAAAGAAAATAAAAAAAAGGAAAGAAAGAAATTGAAATAAAAACAAAAGGAAAAATACCGATGATGTAGGAATTGATAGGCGGTTTTGCAACGTGGATAGCGTCACTTGTACTATGTATATACGAAAAAAAAAGTATTGTGACTCTCTCCTTTTTTACTCTGCTTTCTCTCTTGTTTTTTTTTTTTTTTTTTTTCTTTTTATTCTCGTACAAACTGGAACGTCGACTTGCAGGCTTTTAATTCGCCGATCAAAGGCTCTCGTTACGATCCTGATGCAGTTCCTGTTTCTCGATGCAACCTTTTTTCTTCCTACTCCCCTGTCCTCTCCCCATTCCCTCTCCCTTCCTCCTCGATGCCCCAGCCCCTTTTTCGTTCTCCCATAGATAGGCCATCCCGAGAACTCGATCCAACGTTCAAATTACTTTTTCAATTCTATATATCTAACGTATATTCGCGCTGCAATCATCCTCACATTTTTTTCATGGTTTACTCCGCGGAAATCGACTTCGATTTCCGTTTTGACAACGAACCTCCGCCAAGGGCTTTCTCTCTCTTTCTCTCTCTCTCTCTCTCTGTATAGACCAAGGAAATATTTGCAGGATTGCAAAATTTCAACGGATTTACCCGCTGAATGCGTGCGACTACGGTTTTATCCCTCCTAGTCCTGTTTATTCTACATTCCCATTTTTTTTTCTTTTTTTTTCAGCCAAATCTTTACTGCCCCATATAAATATATATCAGTGCGAAGTTAACACATCGCACAATCATTCACGGAAATTTATAAACTCTTGTGCGAAAGGCTGAAAGAAAAATCACTAAGTTTCTCATTCCAAACGATCGAGTTCCATTCGAATCTTCGGATCAAACGTTGCAGTCGACCCTGAAATCTTCGATGTCATTGAAAAGTTAAATTACAAAATCATTTCGATTTCAGTGAATTCGCATTATTATGAAAAACGTTTCCGCATGACTATACGTTCCGGAAAATTTTATTCGTTCAAATCCGTTATTTTACCGATCATTTGTAAAATTGGAGTAATTAATCAGCAAGCATTTAAATTATTGCGAAGATAATCGATTGTTACGACGAAGTGCGAATTAGAGAAGGAACGAACGATGAAAAATCATTGGTGTCTAAACCTGTAGCACGTTTAAACGGTCGTTCAAGTAATTCCGCAACGATATTAAAAGATACGAGCAACGTTTTCGACCTTTGAAATCAAAACCGTGCGTTGTGAAAAAAAAAAAACGAAAAGAAATGAAAAGAAAGGTGGAATCGAAAAAAAACGAATTTGCAAAAAGACAAGATTCGTTTGATCGTGAAAAGGACGGGAAAAAAAAAGGTGAAATTTTTTGCTACCATCGTTTTCATTGTTATCCCAGGGAGGGTGATAACGTTTCAGGTGAATCGACGGTAATTCCACGAGACGAGGATATCGATCGATCGAAATGACACGATCACTCTCGATATTCGAATTTTTTTGATCGTTCGATACTTGGCACACGTTCATCCGCAACCAGATTTATTATTAATCTTCTTCTTTTCAGGAACGAATGAAGGAAAAAAAAAGAAAAAAAAACGTACAAAAGTGAACATGTATTATATAAAAGCGTCCTCGAGTACACCTTACCGGCAAATTATAACAGTCATTGTGTGCCCCTTTGCCGTTTATAATTAAAACGTCACGCATCCCTGGTGAAGTTCAATGCGAGTTTTGCGGTTTCTCCTCTTCATCGGCATCCTCGTCGTCGTCGTCGCCGTCGTCGTCGTCGTCGTAGTCGTTTTCATTATCGATATGCCCTCACGAGTATAACGCGAAGCTTGGCAGTCTCCCCATACAAACATACATGTCCGTATAAACATGAATCTGTGTGTGATGATTCCGCGAGAGACCAGCCTCCCTGTCGTTATCGTTTGGAATTTAACGATAAAATACGCGTACCGCTCGAGTATATCGTGTTCTCGTCACTAATTAAACGATACGCCTCGATACCCCTGACATTAATAAAATTTTCTTTCAATTTTTAACACTGATTTTTTGGCCCCTCGTGACTTTTTTCTCATTCACTTCTATCCTCACTTTTTATTCGCGTACATTGAGCGTGAAGACCGAATCTCGTTACAATTGGGTCCTAATTTTCGGCGTATTACTCGCGACTTTTTCAAAATTTGACGCGATTATTTCAACGAGACTGAGTTCGTACGTCTCGCACTTAATTTTTTCATTGCCAACGCCATTTTTCGTACGAGAACGAGCGAAAAGAAAAAAAAATGGTTTTCAGTTCCTTTGTACTCCAGTTTTGTGACGTAAGGAGTTTCCGAAACTTCCAAGAGCAGGAAGATTCGACCAACAAGATTTCTTTAGCTCAGTTTATATCGATGAACACAAGATTAGGCGAAATGAAGAAGAAAAAAAAAAAAAATTTGCATAAAAAACCGTGGGAATGATTAGATCATGAAATCGATGCGACCGGAAGCGACTCATCCGCGGTGGATCCAGGCAAACAAAAAAATATTTTTTCCAGTTATTCAATTGAAAATTATTTCCAGCAATCCGACGATACTTAGCCACCCTTCTTCTGCAAATATCAGCGACAAACGTGTGCGAATCTATTAACACCAGATTCCATGTAATTTAGTAAATAATTAATCGAATGAGCAAAAGAAAATACACCGGTCACGGTATGATCACGAGTGCGGTGGTATCGCGCCCTCCGATTTCGCGATCCACCTCCCCAAACATATCCATAAATATAAATATGAAGAAACCAATATATTCGATTGCAATTTATTTTTTTTTTTTTATTTCGATTGCATTTACGTGATTTCGCAACGAAGGGTAAGAAGAGAGTTTGTTTGTTAGGTATAATGTCAAATGTTTTCGAGGCACATGGCAAACAAGTGTCTTGACTAATCGAGCAAATATAATCAACGAAAGAGCATGGAGAAACAAGAAAAAAAAACGGACGACGCAAAGATTTACTCCGGATCTGAGAACGGATGATTCGCATACAAAGAAAAAAAAAAAAAAAATCAATCAAATAAAAAAAAAAAAAAAAGAGACAAATGGTGACCAACCTGTCGTTTCCGAAGGCCGCCCGTTAATATTTGAACATCCCAATGTGTTTTGCATTGCAGACTGCCAGATGCGCAATGTTAACGTGAGATCAGTCAACTCTAAAAGAAGGAAAACACCCTCCTCTTCCTGCTTGTGAGTCTCTCAGTTTCGGTGTTCGTAATAATTCCATAATACCTTAATTACTCTAATACCAATTATAACATTGTTATTATATATTTATATATATATATATATATATATACATGTATATCCATATATATATATATATATATATATTATATACATCTTTTATGTTTATTTATCGTCGTAATTAAATATTCGAGAGCATATGACATGTGTTAGAGCATATGTTATATTATTTATATATTTATGCCATATATATGTGTTCACACACACACTATATATATATATATTTATATAATATATGAATATTTGATACCTGAAACCTCTATAATTTGTATAATTGCCGATTAACTTATTGCCTCTGCATACATTGTTATTTAACAGTTGATATAAGCAACACATATACGGTTATTTATCTCTTTCTATATATATATATATATATATATTATATATATACATATTCCGTTACGGTTCCGTTTTTCGTTAAACTCTTAATACATTTACGTATATTCATTCATGATTTTATTGAGAATTGTTTACTTTCTTTCACTTTATTTCGTTGACTATGATTGATGGATCGATCGTTCGAATCGTGCACCACACAGATTATCAATAATTTTCTATATCTCTACACACGCTTATTTTTGACACAAGTATCTTTCTTTATACGCATAATTATCCATGTATTTTTTCAAAATCTTCATTACTTTTGTGCTCATACATGGATGTTGTTCTTGTTTTTCGTTAACTATTTTGATGAGCTAAAATTTGAAGTTTGTGCTTCAAAGCCTTTGACAGAAAATGATACTTTTATGATCTGAGATATTAACTTGTACAACGAAATTTTGTCTTTTGCATTATTATTGGTCGTTATTTTATTTTTTCTCGAAATTTATTTATCAAGTGAGAACGAATTGATAAAAAAAGGATTACTTTTCGCGATCCGTTTTCGCGCACTCGTGGGCTCGAGCTGTCATAGTCTTATCGATAAACGGTTATAAACATTTAGTAAATGAAATGATAGATTAAATATTTGGATTTAGAACTTTTGTTTCGATCTCGAAATCGAGCTCCCGCGCTATCATTGGCGCGACAGCGGGTCGTAAAATCGTATCGACAACTGTAGAAAGAAACAAAAAGAAAACAAAATAACAAAAAAAAAAAAAAAAAAGCATCAAGAGTAATATTTACGCATTCCTCGGCTCTTTCCTTTTTCTTTTTCCCCATCCTCGTGGTTAAAGTGCACAAAAAATAGCGCCTCGTTCGTTGATTGCCCGTTTGAATCGTGATTTTTTTTTCGTATCTACCATTCGATTTTGAAAGCTTTTGGTACATGAACTAAGTAGTTTTTTTTTGTTTTTTTTTTCTCTAAATAATAATGGTTTTATTGAAAACGTATTTGAGACGCTGCGCGATCGGACGTACGCCGATCGAGGTGTCTCGAACGCGAATCAATAAAATCTTGACGTCCTTACGGCATAACGGGGAGCTCAGGTTGGCTCGTGCTCAGAGTTCCCGATGTCTTACGAGCGCAGGCCTCGCTCGTGAGACATCTCGACTCGGCACGTTGTTCAACTTCGGTCCACCTCGTCCGTATCAAGGATTTTTGTTTTTATTTTTATCAAATCTTCACTGCTCTACTGACGAATAAACGAGATTATGAGTACGAATATTCGCGCAATCGACGATACGAACGCGCTCGTATATATTCCTTATACGAAAAGGAAAATGAAGTAATGATTAAAATCGATCGCGCTGTCTGATAAGTCAGCCAACCGTTGGATCTGTTCACGAATTTTAGCGTCTCTCTCTCTCTCTCTCTCTCTTTCTCTATCTTTCTCTCTCTCTCTCGAAAGAATCGCTACTCCAAATGTTCACCAGTCTGACCGTTACGTCCGGTGACGATTATAAATGATCTTGTCCGAATAAAGTTCGCATGATAATTACGTCGAACAGAATTACAAAAATAGGGCGAACGATCGGGATTTTACGGTGGAATGATTATCACGAATCCATGAGCACCGCGAGATGTCTCTTGAAGTGGCGTTTCCGGCTTAATATAACCGTCAAACATTTGCTATTCTCGAATGATTTTAACATTTCCCCGCAACTTCTCTCTCTCGTTAATATTAAATAACGGATCGTCTAATTTTCCGGTTCTCTCAATCAGTTCAATTATTTTGTTTGCTCATTTATCTAACGAAAACGATCGTTTCGAATAATTCAAAATCTAGTTTCGAGCTTCGTGAACAGATCCAATGGAATCAAAAAAAAAAAAAGAAATCCTTGCTACACGAATTTTACATGGAACTATCCACTTTTCAATTATCTATTTTAGTTCGATTTTCGTTCTATTTTTTTTTCATGTGAAATGTCGAAAGGGAGAAAAAGAAAAAAAAAAGAAAGAAAAAAGAAGAATAGAAACGTACACGAAATCACAGACACGATATATAAAATCCCATGCACGCTCGCTGTACCTTGTATGAAATCGTATAAATAAATTGATAGCCTCTACTTTATATATCTCGCATAAAATAAAAAACGTAATTTGTTGCTGCTAATGCTGCTGCTGATGCTGCTTATTTATATACATATATATATATATACGTAAGCTTTTAGATTAAACGAGAGAACGAGAAAGAAAGGGGAGGGGGAGGGAGAGATATAGAATGAGGAAAGAGGAGTGCCAGAAAAAAGACGAGCATATTAAATATAAAAAAATAAAATGACAAAAAAAAAAAAACAAACAAAAAAAAACATTGATGCATTAACAAACTTAAGAAGCAAACATGTTCGGAGGCATTTTATTGAGAAGCCAATCGTTCACGCTCCAAATACGAAATCTACATTCTTTCAATTAATTAAAAAAAAAAAAAAATAAAACAAGGGAAAAAATGTTGACGCTGGAAGGAGATAACGTTCGATCGTGTTGCAAAAGAAAAACTAACGTCATAGTTTCCTTATCAAACACACGGATTCTCGCCACACATCGATTGTATTCAAAAAGCTTTTGTTGAAACAATATCTGAATCGAACTTTTCCAAAGATTTTCAATCAACAACGATATCGTCGATGAAAAATTTGGCTCAATTTTATCGCTGAAAATAAACGTTAACATTTTTTTTTTCTTTCTCAAATCAAAACTTTTTTTTTCGTCATGCATCGAATGTTTTTCGTGACACAAATTCAATCGCAATGAGAATACAACCGACGTTTGGACAGTCATCCGGACGAAGACTCGCTCGGTTCTCACGAGTTCAGCCAGTCTTCTCTGTCATTTACATTTGCAAAAAAAAATAAAAAACAAGAAACGAAAAAAAGAAACGAACTCAAATTGGAAACGAAATTGAAGATAATTATATGAAGAAGAAAGAGAAAATATGAAATAGTTAAAGCAAAACGGAACTGTAAGGGGTCAGCGTCCTGCGATGGCGCGAGCTGTTATAGAATATTCACGATTAACCCTGGAAGCCTTACCGAGCACCCGCAGCACACGTTGTTTTTTCGTCCACCCTCGATATGACTCAACCCATGCTCGCACGTGCTATATTGTACTTATGTATGAACATATATATACGTACACATATACACGCACACGGTTTAAGTACGGGCTCGAAAAAACTCGCCACTTCCGGTTTGCTCGCGTTGCTGCTTCTCACTTCACGGACTTCCGTGGTCTCTCCGTCTGACCACGACTTGTATCAGATTAAAATTTACAGTAAATGTCTCTGTACGCGATTGCAAAGTTAAGGATTTTTACATCGTTCGACCAAAAGAGCAATTGTTTCGACTGATTATATACAATAAAAATGTCAATTTTAGATAAGTCTCAGATATTTTTGCCTCGATACAAATTCACCAATTCGCGTTAACAATTTTTCATTTTCATACGTAACAGGCATCTTCGATCATTTCTGGCATATTTTTTCCACATTTTTTACGATAATATTGTTTTTTTTTTTTTTCAAATCTTTTTCGAATTGATTTTCAAAGATTCAGTCAATGAGGAAAATCTTTATCACTTTGTTTAACGATCGAACGATGTCATTTTCTGAGGCTGCAGGGTTGAGCGACGAAAAAATAAGGCTGCAACGAAACGTTGAATATCGTAATTTGTATCTTTTTATCGACTCCTGAATACCATTTTTTTTTTTTTGCAATAGTTAATGGCAATATTTATACAATCTTACAGAGAGAGATAGTATAATGACACGATTACACTCTTGTTGAAAACATTGGAAAGATGAAAAAAAAAAAAAAGAATTTTTTTTTTTTGGTAGAATTGACCATTCCATGATTTGTTTCTGGAAGACTCGACTACCCTTACGATGAGACTCGCAACGTCGATGTATTTCAAGACATCTTGGAAGCTGAATAATTGAAAAGTTTGAAAAAATTCGTCTGGCAGTCTTATTGTATATTTTGTTGACCAATGAAAAATAGACTTAAGAATTTGTGCAGCAGTGTGTTTATCAGTGGCACTAGGTTTACTTGAAAATTGGTATATTAATTATAATTTTATAATTTATGGTAAAATTGGTATTATTATGACACATCTAAAGTGAACTTAACCGTTCATTTTAGAAGGTGAGGTCCAGGAATTCGACGATTACTGCTATTGAGCTTTACCACCGAAATTAATGGAGAGAGACACACAGGAAATTGAGAGAGCGAGTGAGTTGTGAAGAGAGAGAATGTCGAGAGAGAGAGAGAGAGAGAGAGAGAAGATTAGACGATTGAAATACATCGACGATTTTAATTATTTCAACCGAACGTACCGTTGTCTCAATCCTTGGGTCCAGAGCTTCTTTGACATATCCGTGAAGCTTTGGTGCTCAATTTTATTCCGATGAGATACGAGAGCAAAGAGAGAGGGAGTGGTGAATGCATTTTTTTTTTTTTTAATTTTTAAGTGTCCAAATAACGATGAAAATTCTCAATAAAACGTCTCCGAGCTCGAGTAGAGATGCATGACCGCAACGGAAAGTAAAAAATCAAAATTGGAGCACAAAAAAACTTGAGACGAAAAGTAGGAAAGAGAAGGGAAAAGTCCTCGACGAAAAAAAGTTGTATTTTTTTTTTTTTTTTTTTTTTTTAACAATATTCTTGTTTCATCCCCGGTAATCTGCGTCTTCGAGTCAGTTTAGCGGCGTCGAGAGCCTCGGAACGACATTGCGTTGGAGTCACGATTCGGCCATACTACAATAAAAAAAAATAAAAAAAAAAACGACAAGCAAAAACCTCACAAACAAATGAATAAATATAATTATCAGAGATCATGAAAAAAACTATAAACTACTTCAGTGCCCTTAAATTATTTAAAAAAAAACAAAAAAACGACACGAAGACGTACACGGGGGAGTAATGATGAAAATAAGCCAAACATTCAAGAAAATTCGTAACGATATATATTATTCTCCATTTATTACTGAAAAAAAAAATAAAAGAAAAAAAAAAAAAAAAACGAGAACGTTTCTTACGAATTTAAAAATGTTTGGCATTCTGCTAAATAATAAATAACAAACAAGCAATAATTTTACCAACGTGAGCATCTTGTTGCGATCTGACCCTCCCTTGGCAGAAATATCCCTCGCCTGTCTAACCCTATTTATTGAAAGCCAATATCATACATATACATTTATATGTAATAAAAATATACATATTTATATAGATATTTATGAATATGTGTATTAGCTATTTTTTATCGAAATCCTCTTGCAGATATTCGTACTATACTCATCATCACAATTAAACAACAAACATTTATATATTCATTATCATATATCATAGATAATATTATAAATATTATACCCTTAGACCCTTTCGCCCCTAACCCCAGTACTTTTAGAATAAGCCCTGTAAAACGAAAGCATGTATGCATACTAAATACCAAATATATACTCCACCATGTACTACTACAAACTCGACAATAATCTTTTACACTCTTCATCATGAATACCACATTACTCAAGACCCATAATAACACTCGTAATAAGTATTTCATAGCTCTAGATACAAATCCGAGAAGATATGAAACCGTTTTCTGCAGACGTGACGTTTATTTTTTTTTATTTTTTTTTTCAGCAATCCGTTTCAGTTTAAACGAAAAAAAAGGCTTTTTCGTGAAACCGATTATCTTAACAATCATATTTATTTCGATAATTGCTCCCATTTCTCGATTTTAAGTGCATAAATCATTGGGAGTACTCGAGTAAAATAGATCAACTTCGCCACTTGATTTTCAGGCACGAAATCGTCAAACGTACTTCTTAAAAAAATATATTTCTTACGATTATCTTCGAATGAGGATTTAGCTCGTAATAACTGAAATTGAACGACTCGAATTAAGTTTCGATTCTTGACTCGTTTGACTTGAAAAAAAAAAAATATTTCAACCGTCTTTGATGACAACGCTCTTCGAAATCGAGCCCAGAATCACGAGTTTATGTTTTTCTATGAATATTTCTGTCGGGATTCGAATAAAATCGGGAATTCACATTTTAGAGATAAAAAAAATTTGAGTATCTGCGATTTTTATAATTCGTTGTAAATATTTGTTCGGCGCGTTGAAAAAAAAAAAAAAATTCTATCGCTGTTTAGATTTTTCATTTAGTATTTTAATATCGTTTTATTTATTCGTGTATCCGAAGGCTATTGGTCGCACATGACGCCCGATGACTCTTGTACGTTTTGGCCGGGACTCAGCGGAGAGAGATACGAGCCGAGCAATCGTTTTCGGGTTATTCTAAACAGTGTACTACCGCCGCTTCTTTCGCGATCGAACCAAAACTCTTTTCTCAATGCTTCTTTTATTTTTCAACGTTTTTCGTCGTCCTTTCTTGGCGAAAGAAAATCTCTACTGTCTGACCTATACACGGGGTGGGTTGTGGACCGCTTGGGCCCACCCATAAAACTCGCCGAGCTCGGACAGTGACCTCTAGCGGCCCCTAGAGCAAAGCGGCGAATCGACGAGTATTTCATGATAAGCGGTAGAGGGTTTAAACGCAACAGCGTCCTCGACCGCGACTCGTCCGATGCATAGCATCAGGGATGTGGATGGAAATCCGACTAACACGAGTAGAGCGTGCTCTATAGCTCCTTCGGGAGCCGAATGGGAGGTTGTACGGAAGCCCTAGTAGTTCGTTGGACTGCTTACCCTCCTCCGAACGAACGGGCTTCCAGCGTGGTGTATGGAGGTAGTCGGGGGTAGTCGGAGGTGTTAGTCAGAGGACGCAGGGGAGAGTGTCTGGAGACCAATAGGTCCCGCCTCTTTCGGGTCTGGCGCACCCGCGAACCCGAGGCTGGTCGACAGGTACCAAGGCTGGTTTAGAGCCTAGACCTGAGTGGGCCAAGTTGACCCACGAACGTCTCACCATTGGCGAATACTGGTACCACGGGGGTCGGGAGCCCCGGTGAGGGCGCAAGCCTTCACCGCCCGGAGCCACGGGTAGGTCTCGTGGTGGTAGTGGTACAGTGCGTGTGAGTTGCGCGATCACAACTCGGTTGCGGTCACCCATAGCCCGTAGGGAGTTTGGAAAGTGCTCCCCACCGGACCAAGGTGCTGAACGGTCTAAACCGCCGGGAAGGAATTGGTGGCAGCCACGGCTCTAGCGCGGCGCGTCGCGGAGCCCGTGGTATGAGCCCTGGTTGTACGCTGGCTGGGCGGGATCCCAGCCCCGCGCACTTGGGTGCCGTGTCGTAGACCGTAAGGTGGAGACGGCACGTTAAATACAAAAGGTGATTCAGTGTCTGACCTATACAAGCAGCAGACCGAGCAACGGTGACAAACACGTTTTTGATGCCCCTTGCTATATGACCTAACGAAAGAGTGACGACACACACGGAATATTTTGAAAATACTTTCGACCGAGTTCTTTACTCCGGTGAACATAAACGTTCTCGAATACCGTTTATCTAATCATTTTTTGTTACCGATCTTTAGACTTTTTTTTTATGTGAGTCAATAATTCAAACTTAACTTTCGATGCTCTTTCATGTGAAAGATTTTGTCTTACACATTTTTCGATGGTCTTGGAAAAAAATAAAAACAAAATATAATGAAATCGATGCCAAAATTACGTTCTCCAAGTTTTATCAAAATTGATCTTCATCGAAATCATGATAAAATATTATTCATTCAGGAATCGTCGATTAACCAGCAATCATCGAAGTAATGATCCGATTTTATTGGTTGTTTCTTTTTTTCAACGCAGTTAACCAAATAAATTTCGAAGCACTCGAGTTGTTTGAATTGCTTGAGTTTTTTCGATCGTATATCACGTAGCACGAGAGTTCATTAAATTTTCAACACAATCGTTGAACAGTTGAAAAAATACATTCTTGAAAAATGTCAATGAAAAATCGTGCTTTCGTTTCAAAGTTTTGAATGTTCGATTTATGAAAAAATCAGCTTTTCATTGTATGAACCAAAAGATAAGAAAACAATTACGGATTATCATTATTTAAATAACTAATTCTTTCGTGTCCTCTAAAAAAAAATGGTTTTGGAAGAAAATCAATACGATCGAGCCATCGAACAATGTTTTGATAGACACGAATGAAAATGAGCTTGAAGCAGACGTTCTGTAAATGGGTCGCCATAAATTTAGATTCGAGCATTTATGATATCGGGAGAAAGATTGAGTCCGAAGGAAATGTCAATCCCACAAATTATGTTTAAAACAAAAAGGTTTCAATGAATAAACACTTTTAAGATAATTCAATTCTCGAATAAATTTGATCGGCTCCGACTCATTTTTTTCTACACCGATAAATTTTTATTTTACCATCTGATTTGTTGCTCCTATAGAACATCGAGTATTTTTTTTTTTTTTTCAAATGCTTTTCACCTTGTCCAGTATACTTATTCGTGTCTAAATGGGCTTCTCGATTGCCATCGTTTTTACCGAGAGTAAACGAGAGTCGTTCGGGAGACAGCGCGAGCCTTTATAGTCGGTAATCGTCGCGTAGTACGAATCAATGCTACGGATGACACTCAATTTACGAGGAATGAAATAAAAAGAAAAAAATATTATCGCCTGCCATCGTTTCTGTAAGGGAATTCGAATAAAAAGGATCATAAACGCGCGTGACATCGCTCTCAGATACGAATCAAATAATCGGTTTCATGGCCGAATCGTTTGTTTTCGTAATTATAACAAATTATCACTTGAATCACAGAAAACATGCATGTTTCATACACGAGCAGAACAATGAATAATTTTGAAAAAATCGATGAAAACCAATATTGACACTGAGAAAAATCGAATTTTTATAATTTACATTCGATTTTTTTTAATTTTCCTGTTACATCGATCGATCGAATCTTATGTTATGAATATCAAAGTTACAGGAATGATTCGTTGAAAAATACTGCAGGATTTACTGCTTCGCTGATTTTATTACAGTAAACCAAATTCCGTTGTATCCTGCGAATCGTGAGAGGCTAAAAAGTTTTATTGGAAAAAAAATATATATCGTGGAATGTTGATTGATTTTTCTCGGTAAGCAGAACATCAGGGAACAACAACGACACTGATATTTCATCTACTCGTTACTACGCATCAACATAAACACAATAATAGTGCACACAATAAAACATTATACTGTACAAAAAAATATGAAACAATATAGCTCAGTCCAACCCTCGTAAACCCTTTAGTGGAAATGTTTCATGAGTGTAGTTTCAATTTCCGATTGGTTTCCTGCAAATTATCAGTTATATTAATAATGGACTGTACTTGTTATGTTTTCTATGTGTATACGTATATAATTAAGTCGTTTAATAACGAGCTACAACAAATAAAATAAACTTGTAAACAATCGTATAAAAAAATTTTAAAAAAAATTAAAAAAAAAAAAAAAAAACAGTTACAGAGCCTGAAAGTGTCGTTCGATAATAACTCATATCGGTTTTTCTTTCTGTTTCCAGCTGCACAGATTCCACAACGAGGAAGTAAGTATCAGCGAAATATTTGTCTTTTATTTATTATTCGATATTCATTACTATTATTATTATTATTATTATTATCAGATTATCCTGAACATTATACGTTTGTAACAAAAATTAAATAGTTTTTATTGTCCCTCGAGGGCTTTCAAAACTCATTAAATATCGGTTGAGATCACGGCTTGGTCTAGAAATTCACTTATACGCAATATTGTCTTTCTTAATACAGCTCTTTTTATGATATCGTATGTTTTACAGCATGCAAGAGGAAAGACGAGATGGCGAATCAGGCAGAACACCAACAGCCCGCCCCCAAGAAACCACGACTGGTTTTCACAGACCTTCAGCGCCGTACTCTACAGGCTATTTTTAAAGTGAGTACATGTTTTTCTTTTTTTTTTTTTTTTTTTCCAATAAATTTTCTCAATATTGGCAAACGATTTCGAAATGCTCATTTCGTTAATAACTTTCGAAAATTTTTATTTCTTTCTTTGCTTCAAACAGATTCATTCAGACTTTTTTTTTTTTTACAAAACTAAGGACGAAGGCCCTTCAATATTTTCAGTTGAAGAATCATGAATCATTTCGCAAAATCAATATAAAAAATAGTTTCAAAAAAAATATTGGCGCGATTGGATTTTTTAACGTAGTTTATCTGCATTATTATTTTCATTGAGACTTTCATGTCCTCGATATGAATTGATTAGAATTATTCTATAATTCAACGATCTGATCGATACTCACACCTTTCATTTTACTGCTTGATTCGACGTTTTGAAAATATATAGTACAAAACTATCGCACACAATTGAGGTTTGCGATGCTCCGTCAGAAATTCGATTCACCTGTTGCTCACTCGCGCACGCCACTTTTTTTTTTTTTTTTTTTTTTTGTCAACAACGTTAAGCTCTGTGTGTCAACTGAAAAGTCAGATTTTGCATTTTTTCACATTTTTCTCAAATATCTCATGAATAGCGACAGATTTTTTGATCATATTTTTCCATATCACTTCATTCGTATCGTCGTTACATCGCGGGTTTTTTTTTTTTTACTCATCGAATTCATATTTGACCCACGCGAACAGGGTTACGAATTGTTTTCTTCTGATTTTTCTAATTTTTCAAAATTCTGTTTATAATTAATGTTAATTTTCGTAAATTGTCATGAAAACCCTCCAGTTTTCTACGTAATGTTTTCCTCTATTAAATCATGATTCAAAATTCATACTTTTCCTTATTTTCTTGAATAAATAATTATTGTTCATTGGTGCTTACACTAAAATCGATTTGTTAAGAAACTCTCGTTTAAAAAATTCGAATTTTGGGAATTGAAAATATTTCAGTGAAGCATTAATTCAATTTACTTTCACTGCTGACATGCATTCGTGTCATTATTTTTTTTTTTTTTTTTTTGACATCGGAACAAGGAGAATCCTTGTGATCATTAAATTTTTCCATTTTCGGCATTATTGACAATTGTTTCGCTCGATTCATCCAAAAATAGAGGTCGGAAAAGTGAGGGAGGACGATGATAGTAATTAACTGGATAAAAGTGGAAAAAAAACAAAGAGAAAAAAATAATTAAATAAACAATTCGTGGTATTCCGTAACGCCTTTGATATTTCACAAAATAAAATGAAAACTCTTGTGAGTCGATGCAAGCGTATAAGTGTGGGTTCAAGAAGTATCGAAACTGGCCACAAGTGGCACCGCTCGGCGAGTTGCATTTCGTTGAAAATTTACAGGCTTTCATAAAACTTTCTGCCCTTTGGTGCCACTGATTTCGGTACCAGTGTTGAAACGCTTAGTGAGCGAGAGAGGGAGAGAGAAAGGGTCAGAACGAGACGAAAAAATACTTTTCATTTTTTATCCTTCAATTTAAGGAGAAAAAAAAAAAAAAAGTTATTAAATATGTCAAAATTAGAGCTTGTGGGCGAGCGAGCACGTCATCGTTTCCATTTATATACATATGCATGGAGAAGATGTCTGACTCAACGTACGAGCGAACTACTAGCCCCAACGAACAATTCCGCAAGCTCTTGGTTCTCGTCCACACGCAATGCCCCTGAGTCCTCTGTACGTCGAGCTGGCTGTTTCCCTCGTAGAAAAAAGGAAAAAAAAAAAAAAAAAAAAAAAAAAACTAACAAAACCATGACGAACCTTGGAAATTTTATTTGTTCACCCTGTAATATTTTTCAGTCGTCGAGGGAGCGTTTTAAAACGATTAATTCAAGAGGGAATCCCATTTATTTTCAGGCGCCCACCGAATAGACTTTTTTTTTTTTACAGTTTTTCTGTTTAGAGTTTCGAGCTTCACGTTTCACAATGGAGGGGAAGTTTTTTTTTTTTTTTTTTTTTTTTTTTCAAATCTTTGTTTGCCGAGGTTCGTGTCTGCTTTCGTTCTTCAGTTATGCATTTTGTTTCTTTTCTATGAACTGTTCTTTTATAAAAACGTATCAACGTTCAATTCAATTCGAACAAAATTCGTTCGGTTCGTTTAGTTTTCTTTCGAATAATCGCCGGATTGGAAAAATAGCGAAATAATACTTGAGATGATTTTTTTGAATTCTTTTTCCATCGGTGGCTAGAAATTTAGCGTATTTTCTTCTGGGATTCCGAATACGATTGAATATAAGAAAAATATATCTTTTTTTATCTCGTCTCACATGAATTCGATTGAAATGGTCTTGATAAGCAATTTTTGAATTACGGAATTTTCCTTCGGTCCGGAAACCCAGTTTCTTCGTTATTACGAACAAAAATATTACTATTTTTTTACGGAGAGAATCGATCCAGTAAATTTTTAACGGAAACGTGCTCGCACGAGAAAGTCTTTTTTTGGCTTGACTCACGATGGAAATTTCATGTTTCAATGATGCGTACACTGTGTTTACTCCCGTACCGCAAAGGTACACATTCTTTCGGAGACAATAGTTCATGGTATGTGCAATGAATGCAACGTGTGTCGCGTATTGTCGACAGTCCCCTTCCCCTTGACATGACGATTGTAGGGTGAGTCCGAGTATCGATCGACTCTTGAATAATTTCGTGAGAAGCTCTTTACCCCACGTTGCACATTTCAGTTACTGATTCTACGTGCACTTGAAGAAACCCTCACGATTTCGATGTGTGCTTTCTCTCACTATTTTCTCTATCCTCGTCTTTTTCCTCTTCTCTCTCTCTGTGTCGTTCTGGTACTGGTTTAGAACAGGGTGGCAAACGGTATGATCTCTCGATTCGCTCATTACTATTCAATGTAACCCAGATCGAAAAAGGAGCTCGTGACCCTCTCTCTCTCTCTCTTTCTCTTTCTTTCTCTCGCTTTTTCACGATTTTTCCCTATACGCTCAATCGACCTGACACATGTGAGAAAATCAGAGCAAATTCGAAAAAAAAAAAAAAAATTAAAACAATATCAGGACACACTGCGTCGGCTTTTCTTTCCCTCGAGGATCTTTATTTAACACTGATTTCTTACTTCGCTAACGAATTATACATACAATCAATGTGTCGAGATTCCATGTTTGGATACTGAAAACTGTCACGTTCGTTACGAATATAACACTGTCATAGAAAAATACTGGGATATCAAATGAACACACAAACAAATGGTGAAATATCTCAGGGTAGCTTCGTGGTTTCATTCGAAAAATATTATCTCCTGTTACTTTTTTTTTTTTTTTTTTGACAATTATGCTGCAATTTTGAGTATTTTTTTTATTTTTTTTGCCAATGTTCCGAAACTTTAATCATGTTAAATTCTTTCGGAGTTAAATACGGTTTTACTCTTCATTTTCATCGCTTCAAAAGTAATTGGATTCACGAAATCTTCGAAAAAACGTTTTTAAATTTGATTTACGAGCTTGAAAGCGAGAAATTTCTTGAATCTTGAGCAATAAGAAAATTGCACTTCTTATGAAATGTAGAGAATAATGGAAGTAACGATTTTCTTACTCCTGATTTCGGAAAATCTCAATTTAGTCGCTGCTGAAAATATTTCAATCTTTGAGCAAATTCATACATTGATTTTTCAGATTACAGCATTTTTAAACGATTTTTCACTCACACAGTTTTCCAAGTTTTAGTGGAAGCTCCTGCAGCGCTTTTTAAATTCAGTAAATTTGATTAAAAATCCGATTTCATATCGACTGCATGAAATCGTTTATAATTACATTAAAAAAAAAAAAGCAAGAGATGGTTGAAAAAATGGTCAGAATAAATGAGAAGAAAATGGGAAAATAATAAACGCAGAAATATAGAAACTGGAGAAATTCGTTGGTATAAATAAAAAAATGAAAATTATTTTGCAGGAGACGAAAAGGCCGTCGAAGGAGATGCAGGTGACAATCGCTAGACAGTTGGGCCTGGAGCCGACGACAGTGGGTAACTTCTTCATGAACGCACGACGACGCTCAATGGACAAGTGGAAGGACGAAGATCCGAAGAATCAGTCGGTCGACGAGGGACAATTATCCCCAAGTTTGGGTATAAGTCCGCGCCAACCAACCGAAGTTTTGTGACATACGTCCGACCACGAGGAATATCATGACGAGTCACCGGACGAGGATTTACCATTCTCGTAAAAAATCACCAAAAGCATATATTCTTTCGTGGAACAAGAGAGCAAAGAGCTCGTTCGAGTAACATTGAGCATCGTTTATTGTCGGTATGATAATTATTTTCACGAAACTTTGAGCTGACAGCAAGCAAGAGCCACATAAATCACAAGTCGCGCGAGGCCTTAGATTTCAGATTTTTTACACGTTTAGCAAAAAGCAAAGTAGTAGTGGAGCGAAGATAAAAAGAAAGATAAAAAGAAAGAAAAGAAATTATGCAATAATCAGCCTCCCTTCACGTGCTGTTCGCCATCGTTCGTAGAAAAGAAAGAAAAAAGAATGTACACACAAACACACACACGAAAAACGAAAGAAAGAATATAATTATACTCGAAAGAAACAGATCAATGTTCTCGAAAGCTGCCACAAAAGTTGCTCTTTCCGCATACCTCCCAAAATCCGAACAAAGAAAACAAGCGAAATTCTCGATTATTCTGACGTTTTAATGTAGTGCCATAATTTGCCATAGTAGGCGATAAGATTTTCATCTTAATTTATACTTCTTTTAGCTCTCATCGACAAAGAACGAATTGTTTCGTGTCCCTGTCTCGTGTTCTAGTCTTCATTAGCTCACTTAATCATCATTCGTAGTTTTGTCACAATATCCGTGACGCGGTCTAGTCAAAATTTCGGTTTTAACGATATCGAGATAAGTCCAGCATTCGTTGCAAATTTTCAATTCGCAAAATTGTGCATTTCGTTTATCTCGTACGGGAGACGATAATAAAAAATAATAAAAAAAAACGTTGAAGCGAATTGAAAATTTGCCGTTGTTCAGCTCGCAATCGCGATGAAGTTTTATTTTTTTATCATTTTTAATGCACATTTGTTTGTTCTTTTTAAAAGATTCATCCAAGTTCCTCATAAGTTTAGATTCGATAATTGAAAGTGTTTTATTTTTTCATCTTTTTATATATATTAATCTTTTTTAACTTGTTATCAACGTTTAAGAGAATCGAGAAACGAAGTTATGATTTTGAGGATGTTTTGTAAAACGCAACGACAAGTGGCAGCTGATCGTAGCGAAACGAAAGCAATATTAGACTCGTCAATTCCTCGTTGGTCACCCAACACACAGTGAAATAATAATAAATTATTAACTACAAAAGAATAATAATAATAAGAAGAAGAAGAAGAAAAAAAAACAATTAAATAAAAATAGAGACCGAGATAGTGGGTGAAGGTAAACGTAATACGTGCGATTGCGGTGCTACACGGACGTCGCACGTGTAACCAAGTGATATAAAAAAATTAATATAATTATTATTATTATTATTATTATTATTATTATTAATATAAAGGAAATAATAAAGAAATACTAATTTATCAATGTGGACGCTACTAAAGTGCGAGGGATAGTTTTTGACAGCTCGCGAGTGTACGACGTTGCGCGCGTTCGAGTGTGAGACACTGTGTTCTTTTTTTTTTTTCTCTATTTTCCCTCCGAGGGATTTACTCAGCGTCTCGACCGGTGCCATGCTCTGCTTAATGTACATATTGAACAAACTTTTATTACGAAAACAACAAGATAGAAAAAAAAAAACATTACTCAATACTTTGAAAATGAACACGCTCTACAGATTGGAAATCAGTCGAACGATACGACGCTCTTTGTTGTAGTTTTCCTCTGACTAAACGCCATGAAAAACTTGACTAAATCATTCCAAGATAAACGCTAAAATTGATCGGATCAACAAATAAATCGCTCTTCGGATCGTATTATTTTTTTCACTCGGTATCTCACGCGAAATAATCTCTTTGTTATTTTTATTTCTTGTCCTTCATGAACGAAGTGTCGAGAGGAAAATTATTCTAAATTCATTTGGAATCTCTTATTTTTTTTTTGGAACTTTATGCACAAGATTATCGTGGAAGATTCTTTTTCAGTTGGTTGAAGTATCACAATAGTACGACGCCAGAAAAAGAGATTTCAAAACATTTTATTCAAGATTCTCTGAAAATATACAAGGCAATAGACATGAATTTGAATTTCTTATTTATTAATTAAGAAAGAATTGGTTATTCGCTGCATTTTGAAATTTGGTGTGGGATTTTACGAAAAAATTTGACTCTTCTAATGTTTATGAAAATTTTTTTTAAATATAATTACATAGAAGTAGCTTGACACACAATTGTTAAAACGATTCGAAAATATTTGAAAACGAAACATTGAATAGATGTCGACAGAAATAAGCTCGTTTCAATAAAATCCTTTTTCGGTTTTCCTGAAAACTAGAAACCATCCCAAACACAAGAAATCGAACGATTGAATTGAATTTCTTTGGTTTTTCTGGACGTCCGTTTGTGACCCTTCAACGATAAATATCTTCCCGACATTGAAAACGATGAGAAAAAAGTACCAAAATAATTTGCCATATTTTGAAATTTTAACGATGAGAAAAAGTTTCGAAAAACTGAAAATTTGACGTTCGTGTGAAACAATTAATGAAAATTGGTTCGAAAAATTTTCGCTCCGCTTAAGATTCGATAGCAAAAAATGTAATTTTTGAAAAATGGCGTTAAGAATATTCATCCAACAAACGAATAGTTTATTAAAATTGAAATTATATGAAATGAAAAAAAAAAAAAACAAAATGATAAAATGACGAGGAATCATAACAAATGAATATTTTCAATCTCGAGTTTTTCGATCGTTCAAAACATTCAAAAGAAACCGTGAAAAAAAAAAAAAGAGATAAAACGAAAGAATAAAAAGCAAGAATAAAGCGTCGTCGTGTCATTCGCATTTGTAAAAATGAAAAGAAATAAATGAGGAAGAAAGGGGAAAATTCATCGTACCAAAACGCGGTCGACGTGACCGACGGATTAAGATCATATATAGTACAAAGTAAACATATACTAATTATAACGTTGGTTTAATTAAATATTAAGAAAGGTGAGAATGGAAGGAGCTGAATGAAAAGAAAAAAGAAGGAGAGCGTTTCGTCAGAAGTTCGGTCGAAGTTATGGACAGAAATAAAAAAACAAGTGCGACTGATAAAGAAAAATTCGTTTTCTGTACATGCAGAGATTTTGAGATAAATTAAAGAAACAAAACGAAACACAAGATATCTGTAAAGTGTCTGAGTCATCGGTAGGAATTGAGCAATAAAATATATGTAAAAAAAAAAAAAAAAAGAGACAGAATGCCCTGGAGTCGCGTCCTGTGCCTCGCGTTGATTTCAATGCTCGATCGTTCAATTTTTCAAAGTCTTTTATCGATGACTAAGATGTTTCATCGATGCTTTTATTTTCCGGTCCAAAATCTTGTCGAATATTCTTGAAAAATTCAAACTTTTTCGTGCTCATTGAAACACACATTTTGTCCTCGATTATAATAAAATTTAAAAAATTATTACGAAAAATGTTGCACAGCAAACAAAACGTAAAGTTCGATGAAATTTCCTGAAGTCGACAAAGAGTTGTGTTTAGATCAGAAACGTCAAAAATGTCCACGTAAAATCATTACTTGAGCGAAAGATCACACGAAAATCCAATGATATACGAAGATATAAATGAACAACAGCAGGATGAGTCGAGGAATGAGAGAAAGATCGATAAAATACGTCGTCTCTTGTAACTGTAAAATAATTCTGTAAATACAATTTAGTTGGGAAGACAAAGTTTTATTATTATTATTACGAACATTATTGCCATTATTGCTATTATCGAATCATCATTATTATAATTGCTATTATTATTGTTAGTCTAAAACAAAATATAAATACGAGTTGTTTTTGTTGATGAACAAAAACAAATGAACAAAGCTGTAAGCAGAAATACCAACATACACGTTACGCAGACAAAATAATGACACAATAGGTAACAAAACAAGAGAAAAAAACAAAACAAAAAAAAAACGAAAAGAAGAAAACTTGTAAAACATTATTGACGATTTGACACACTTAATTACGCAACGTAAATTTAAATGACGAAAAAATCATAGTATAATATTATTGATAATGATAATATATTAAAATAAAATGAGTAATATATTAAATTGAATATATATATAAATATATAAATATGGGAAGAAGGTTGGCTCGAGATTTTTCGTGACGAGACTATAAAACGTCGAGACCGAGATATCACACAAAACCCACCCAATCCGGGGGAACAGAATAATAATTTTTGACGCTTTCCGTCGAAAGATATTAATTGATTGAACAATTAATTCATAGTATTGATTACGTTCTAATAAAACAAAATGATAATCTATTTATATATATATTACAGTAAAGTACGAGGATATTCGATTTCAAAAAAAAAAACAAAAAAAAAAAAAAAAAAAAAAACAAACACATTTAATTAAATTAATGAATGCAGATAGAAACAAACGGTTCAAAGCATTATTAAAAGGAATAAAGAGATAAGAGAAAAGGTGGTTTTGGCAACACTCACGTTCGTTTAAAAATTCTTCATCGTTTCGTTCGACGCTCATGATTTTTCTGGGGGTTTGTCAACGAGTGGTTTTGCTCATTTGGAGAAATGACTGATGGCGAGAAAAAAAAAATCAAGAAAAAGAAATCGAGACACCGATCAGTTTGGAAAGAAATGAGTTGTCGAGTGCAATTTTCGATAAATAATTTGAACGAAAAATCAAATACTTAATCATCTCAGCAATCTTCTCTATGGATTTGAATAAATTCACTGAAAACGAAATTTCATTGATATATTCAAATATTTTGTTGCACGTATTCAACAATTTTTTTTTTTGTTCAGTCAACAAAATTTCGAATATTACAACAAAGCTTCTTTACACTGAAACGAAACATTGTTGAGATGATAAAACATTTTGTTGTATCGTCGAAATATTTTGTTGAACGTACTGAATAAAATATTTTAACAAAATTTTGTTTTCAGTGATTGAAATATAAATTGGGCGCACGTCGAGAGCTTGGATTTTTTTTTCAACGTAATTTATGAAACAACAGTACTGATCTTGGAATGAGAGCTCGAAAAACGAAAAGTTTTTGTCTGTTCGTCATAAGATATTTTACTCTTGAAAATGAGAATGTATTAAGCAATCATGCTGCCCCTTGATTGAGCGTCGAATTTTTAAGTTTTTTTCGTTAATGATTTTGAACGGAAGTTAGGTCTGTCCAGTGATTAATAAACATAAACTGCTGCCCCCGATTATGCGAGGGTCTGAAAGCGTATTTGATGACGTTTTCAAGACGTTTACATTAGTCTGGCTCGAGTTTCGAGACGTCTCCTCATTTCGTGTTATCGTCAAGGAGAAACCATATTTTTCTAAAGCTCGTTGATCTTCGCAGTTACGAAGAAAATGAAAAAATAAAAACAAACAAACAGAATCTTCAATAATTCATCGTCAATGAAGAGAAACTCGGCTCTCGTCTATTGGCAACGTGTAAATTAAAATAAAATGAAAATAAGAACGAATGATATAAGAAACCAAGAATTAAAAAACAAAAGAAAAGAAAAAAAAACAAAAAAAAAAAAAAAGAAATAACGATAAAAAACCTTACCACAAATTGTAAAGATTAATCGTATATTTATATTGAGATACTCGACACATATCCAACGGATTAGAGATTAATGACAACGTACAATACGATTATTTTTTTCAGTTACTTCGAAGCGAGATTTTACCTTCGTTCAACGATCAATTACCTTCTTTTTTCATTCATTAATCTCGAACAATTTCAATTGATTTGTGAAATAATTTGATTCGAATCGAGCGAGATATCGGGCGGGACAGTTGTGAGCATGATGAATAAAGTTTTACATGAGAAAAAAAAAGGACGTTCGACCAATTGAAAACGGATAACAACTTGGAATAATTAAAATCGCCATGCACGAGCTCGAACCTTTAACACAAACTGTACATCCGGTTGATAGTTTCATTTGGAGCGGAAAAAAAAAAAAAATACAAACACACATATACACACGGACACGCACTAACCCATATACAGAAGAGACACGAACACACAGAAACACAATGTTGAAACAAAGGAGGTAAAAAAAAAAATTATAACAGTTCGCACGACAATAAGGTATCGAATAGTTGACGAAAGAGGGAAAAATTTTTTTAAAAATAAACAAAAAAAAATAAATAAAAAAACAACGTAATGTAAAATACAAATGCAAAACCAAGTATACGTTATTATATTTATTACGAGAATCATCGTACAGACGCGCAGGACGATTTATATGCCGGTGAGAGTTGGTGTCACGAGATAAGGAGAGAAAGAGAAGCAAATTTTCGAGAAAAAAAAAATAAATAAATGAATAAAAAGCAAAAGAGGACGAGAAAAAAAACAAAAGAAATGAGAAAAATTTAAAAAGAAATCAACTTTCTTTCCTCATATCGTCGAACTATCGAGGGGCCCAGTTAATAACGAGAAACTCTCTCGTCGTGTGTATTTGAGAAAATATTATGATGGAGAACACGAGGGAACCGACTCGCTGTAGATTTATAAATAAAATAAATAATTTAATAATAGAACGCGACAGTACCAAAGAGCGAGAGAGAGAGAGAGAGAGAGAGAGAGCGAAATGAAATAAGAAAAATGTGAGAACAGGGTGACTGTGGCCGTTTTAGCGGAAACTACATGGTAGGTGAATCGAATTGGTGGAAAGTTCACGTAAAATACCAAAGGATTAAATTTAATGAAAGAAAAAAGAACCTTAGCGTACCGGAATGATCGATCGTACATTATTATTTGTACATGAATTATTTATCGATGTGAGGAAGAAGAAAAAAACAACGCGAAGGGAGAATAAGGACGTGGTTATGAACCCGGAAGTTTGTAAAATATTATTATTATTATTTCTGTACGTAGGCAAAATTTTTGTACATGTTGGAATCGGGCGAGAAATGCTTTTTTTTTTGTATGTTTTATCTTCTTTCTATATTAATTTTTAATTTTTTTCAAATATTTCGAAACGTGTAAATTAACCGCAAAAATAATAAACGTTCCAAGCATTTCGAGGTTATCGAATCAATTTCGAGGGAGAGTCAAAGCGCGATGATTGAAACTATTTTCACATGAATTATGATTTTTAAAATAATAAATGAATGAACAAATGAAATAAGATCGTACCCTCGACCTGCCTCGTATAATCTCGTTGCAACATCCTCGCCAAACGAGACTCTCTCCCGAAATGATTTTTTTTATTTTTTATTCTCTTTTATTTCTTCGTTTATACTTTTCAATTCGATTCCAGCATAAAAAAAAATAATGTGTAACTATGTAATAGACACATTCGAAACGATTCAAGACGTGAACAACTGTAAACTACTGTAAACTACAATGTTACTTACGTTTTACGAAGAGCTTATTGTAGTCAAGAATTATTAAACACAATTTAAGTCGTGAAGGTATATTTGAGTGTAGCACTACGAAAGAAAACAACAAAAACAAAAAAATGAAAAAAAAAAACTACAAAAAAAAAAAAAAACAAACAAATATCTTACAAAAAAATAATACGAGCAAAGAAAAACCTCTTTACACTTTTGCACGAAACGGTGTGTTGTAATTGAAACAAACAAAAAAAAATTAATTATTGAGAACATGTAATTAACGTTTTATTACTTAGCAATTAAAACTTAATTTATTTATGATTCGTCGTAACAATTTTGTGTTTTGCGCCCTTCGTAAATGTTCTTTTTATCTTCTTCTCGTAACGATCTTTTTTTTTTTTTTTTTTTTTTTTTTCTGTTAATAAATCGCGATATCGTGCAACTTTTTTCTTTCGTGAAATCGAATATCAAGTGGGAAAGTAATCAAAACCTAATTGAGAAATGTTTTTCTTTCGAAATTCTTTCGGTACAGGGAAGACATTTTTTGCATCTTTTCTGTAATCGAAGGGACTTTTTTATACACAATGTTCCGCGGGCTTTTTTTTTTTAAGCTTAATACGCTGATATTCCGGTGATCGATCTGCCGAGTATCAAAGCGTGCACGTCGTCCGTACCCTCATAAGTTATCACCGATTCCAAATTCGTTGAGTGTCTCATTATGTGATACTCGTCGGAAATTCCATTCGCTCCGAGAATGTCTCTCGCCACTCTCGCGATGTTCAATGCCTTTGCTGCCGAATTTCTCTTGATAAGAGAAATCATTTCTGGCGTTGCTCTGGAAATTAATTTTTCAAATAAAAATACAACGTTTAATAACCAAATTTTTTTTTCTCTTCCAATTATAGAAGATCGGCTATAAAAATAAAAATCGAGCCATGATTCGGTCGCAGAAACGTGAAGATTTTTAGCATTTTCTCATTAATCATATTTTTTTATATTTTTCGTTCTTATAACACGAGCATTTACTCATTTTTCTTTCATTCCATTCCATTACATTTTTATTTAGATGTCAAAACTTTTCAACTTGCCTTCCCTCGTCCTTAAGCCTTCCGACACGAAGACAAGCCTGTAAACCCGTAGCTATTTCCATCATCATGTCAGCAAATTTTTTCTGTATCAATTGATTCGCTGCCAATGGCCTGTCAAATTGTTTTCTATCGAGAGTGTACCGAACTGCCAATTTCATACAAGTTTCAGCAGCCCCCAAAGCACCCCAAGCAATTCCGTAACGTGCCCCATTCAAACACGTAAATGGACCCTGTTGAAAAATTAAACGAATTCTTGTCACTTCGGTTAGAGTGAATAATTTGACAGATGTAGATTGATACTTATCGAAAACTGGAGGATTATATCTCGAACGACAATCTCACGAAATGTTCATTTATCATTAAGTGAATCGGGATCGATTTTTCAACAATTGTCAGCAAGAAAAAAAAACTAAAGAAACTAATATTCAGGATTTGATGAATTGGATCGCTATTTTTCGCTATTTTTGAATCGTGTCTCCCAAAGAATGTTGATTCATTGTCGCCTCATCAAGATTAGTTTGATTAACTTTTTCATTGGGTTTTATACCGACTTCGTAGATACTAACGAGAGTCCATTTAAGTCAATCAAATCTTACTCTGAGACCGGTCACATTGGGCAAAAGATTTTCAGCTGGAACGACAACGTCATCCATTAAAATCATCCCTGTGGTCGATGCTCTCAGCGACAATTTTCCCTGAATTTTGGGTGTTTGGAGACGTTCTTCGTTGCCTTTTCTCTCGACGATAAAACCTCGGATTTTATCGTCCTCGCATTTAGCCCACACTATAGCTATATCGGCGACCGGAGAATTCGTGATCCTGTATTATTGACGAACGATATAAATAAAATAAATAACTGACAATAATATAATGGTAAAATAAAAAAAAAAAAAAAAAAAAAATAGGTGAATACGAGCCATGTTTTGCTGCCTCGAAGTTTATAAATTTTTTTATCCGCATCGTAAATTGCTCGAGTCACAAGAGAACCAGGATCGCTACCGTGATTCGGTTCGGTCAGTCCGAAACAGCCGATCAAATCACCTTTAACTTAAATCATCCGCAAAATCAATGGTTCGTACTTAAATCCGACGATTTTTGACGAATTAATTTCACTTATTCAGTGTTTCAATCTTACTGAGCTTGGGTAAAAAATTTTCTTTTTGCTCCGACGATCCCCAAGACTCGATGGCCGTTGTAGCGAGCGATTGTACGGAAAATGCAGATCTGTAACCACTGTCGATCGACTCAACTTCACGGGTCAAAAGTCCGTAAGCAACCGATGAAATTTCAGCCGAACCATAACCTTTTACAGTACTTCCAAGAACACCGAGATTTCCAAATTCTTTCATTATCGCCTTATCAAAATGCTCGTTTCTGTACGCCTCGATAACCCTTGGCAAAAGCTTTTCTTGGCAATATGCCCGAAATTGATCACGAACCATTATCTCCTCTTGGCTTAACTGTGATTCCAGATCGAAAGGATCCTGCCAATCGAAGGATGCTGCAATTTTTGTATTCACTGGTAAGATTATGGAATCAATTTTTTCTCGATTATTCGCATTCTCACGTTTTTAACGATTACTCCAAATCTATATTTCGATTTGGTCCATTAAATTTAACTTAATATATACTGCCGTCAGATCTGAAACTCTCAAAATTTTAACGTTTCAAAGGTTTTCTATCGATGATTAAAACTAACTTCGTTATGATACTAAAAATTAAATCTCCCTCTCATTTTTCTCATGACTGTGCTAATATTTAATCACCGATTGTCATTGAAACAATGATGAATCTGCCCAAATGATAAATAAACATGAAAATGTTTGGTTGAAAATGTTTTTGCTTGGAATTTTCTAAATATGCTTGACAGTAGAACAGATTTAAAATAAAATTGCGATGAATTTAGTGGAATATTTTGAATAAAAGCGAAATCGAACAATATTTATGATTTCCATTGTTACGTACGATTGATACTATTTTTACTGACATTCCCTCAAAGAATAACTTTCTATAAGAAGAACAAAAAAAAAACGGAATCGTTGTTATCGACGGATCCATAGATCGCGTTCGAAGTCAATCTCCGTGCGGCTGCGCCATCTACGCAAGAAATCTGGGACCAATTTGAGATAAACGGAGCATTCTACAATCGATAACAAGTTCGAGTTCCAAGTGGAAGTGAACATTTTTTTACGCTTTTCCATTAGTCTCGTTATTTTCGTAGAGATTAGATCGATCGAGTCTAGATCGTGAGATAAGATTTGTGAAAAATAAACTCACATTTGTTGTTGTGGCACGATGAAGCTGATATCACTGATGGGCCGAGAGAAATAATTAAGAAATAATACGATTTGATTAAAAAGCAACAGCGAACGAGGATTGCTTATGCACGAGGATATCATCTCGAATGATTGAAAAATCATTTGAGAATTTGAGAAAAAACTATAATAATTATTTTTAAATCTGTGTGACAATTGAAAACTCAATGAAAGGATACGTCTCGCAGTTTCTTGCTGAAAAAATCTTCCGAATTTAAGTAACAAAGTTTGAGTCCGTAACGCCATGTTTGTCATTTGATAATTTTATAGAGAGTCTTCGAACCGGAATCCAAACGTTGGGACGTTACACAACTCACTGAAACAGTGCTCCACCGACTCGACTGAGATATCTGTTTACGCTTATCATATGACCCCTCCAGAACTTTTGGATCCGACGCATCGACTTTGGTTTGACAAACAGGAGACTTGATTGTCGTACATCTTTTTGTATTTTTTTTGTATATATATTTTATTTATATATATTTGAGGGGAAAAGTGACGAGCGTAAGTTTCAAAACTAAGAAGTGTCTCCCGAGATTCTAGAAAGATTTTTCAGATTTTATTCTCATCGATTCAAAGTAATAATCAGTTATTACATTATTGATAAATTAGAGAAATTACATACTCGGAAAAAAAATTCTGTACACATCTACATAAATACAGAGATAATTCGAATCATTCAAGCACAATATTTGTTCATAATTTTATCAAAATAATTGACTTGGTCCATAAAAATTCTGCAAATATGCACACATTTCTGGTTATTTTGAAGAAAATTAACACACGTTACATCCACGCGATCGCATGATCTATTGCACTCAATATTCTCAAACACACATTATTTTCTAACTTCGTAAAAACAGTAGAGCACACCAATTTATCTAAATATTTATAACAACCCTCGATCGGTCACGTCTCCCGAGTAAAAACTTATCGACATTTCTATAACATTAATAAGTCTATATTTGGAGTATTTTAACAAAGCCACATTCACGTTGCAAATTCGTCTGACAAATTATTCAATTTCTTATTTTTTCAAAATCTGATAGATAAAAAAGATTTTTTTTTTCTTCACACAATCATAATAATGATGAATCTGTTCTGTTCTTGATAAAACGTTTGTCGTTACCAATAATATTTCAAGAAATTTAGTCGCAGATACATTTTTTTCTTAAGTATTCTACAAAACGTACCTTCAATTGTAGGATATCGAGAAAGTTTGGGATCGTGTGCACCCCTATAGTGCGTGATTCAACTCGCGCATTCCCTCGCCATTATCGATCCTTCGTTTGCGCGTTTACAGGGCACGGGGAAAAATTGACCACATAGTGTTACTTTCGGTACTTGGAACTTACGGAATAATTTATATATTAACGAACAAGCAGTAATGATTTCTTCGAGTCGAATCGACTTCTCGGGTTCTTCGACCTCGCTCCCGAAAAACTCGTGCTTTGACGACGTATTTCCCGATCGTTTAGATCGTGTGTTTTTGCACAAGCAAAAACCACGCGCCAACAAGATTTTGGGGATGCTGATAAGCATTGAATCGCTTAATTTTATGATCGCTTATAAAATTTCGTAGAAGAAACAATGAATACAATAAAGTTCGATAAATTTATCGTAAAAATGATAAAATTCGTTAAATTTACGGATAACTTTAACGTTTCGGATGACTAGGAAATATTGACGTGAATAATCCTTCGTATAAATATAGTATTCACAGTTAAAAATCCAATAAATTTATTCACGTATCTTCAAACTATCAATGCGTCCTCCTTCAGTGCAGGACCGTCCGGCATTTGTTGATTGAAGACTCTTACATTGTAGAATAAATAGCCCAGAGATTCCGTGCATGGTCGGACCAGAGCGTGAGTGCAGGCAGTGAAGAAGGTTCTTGTTGCGGCACAACTGATTTTCCAGACTCGTAAACAAGGAGCGAGACACCAAATGTGCTGAATTTTAATATTTATTAGCATTTCATTGTTTTGCGTGCTACGGATTAAAATTTCAATGATTTTATCAATTGATTCGTTGATGATAATGAACTAAAATGACCGGTGGGTAATGTCTGCGATAGTTGAAAATAATTCGAAATTTTCTATTCGTATGATCGACGATGCATGAACATGATCCGATGAATCAATTGATAATATTGCATTGTATAAATATTGCATTATCATTGATCTTTCGATGAAACTCACTTGAAAGGAGAGACAGGCAAAACTGCAGCCCAAAATAAGTGCAACGATCGGTGCAATCAGAACCGAAAGAAAAATGTAGCAACAACCCCTGGACAAACGAAAGCAATGACCGCTTAATCGCCAAGCACATTCGGGACTTCGTATCCCTTCGGGTTCGCCGATTACGTCGTCCCACATTACCTGTCAAATTTCAGTTGATGCTTTGCTCATTATTTATATTTATTTTTGCCCCAAGAAGCGATGCAGTTTCTTCTTTCGACAAAATACTTTTGAGGCTTATAATTTTTTGATTATCTCATCATTATAATGATATTTGATGACAGTTTAAAAAAATTTTTTCTCAACATCAAAATGTGCTCGTCATGGGTAAAGAAAAAACGAATGAACAATTTTTTAATCAAAAAATTCGTTTCCATATGACGAGTAAGTAACAGCGAATTTGTGGTGCTAAAATGAAATTAATTTTACAATTAATCGAGTAAGAGATAAGAACAAACCTGTAGATGCTGATTGAGATTATTCGGATCTCGATCCTCGAGATCGACAGCGCTGTCGACACCCATCGAGGACCCGGGTTTTTCCATTCGCGGTAATCTGATGTTCCGAAAAATCGGAGGGCAATAAAACACGCTTCTCAAACGACTGTACATGATTATAAATAAATAATGGTCATCAGTTTGATTTTTTTCCGCGTGATTCAAGAGTACCGATCAGATCGCTCGCGATACGTTGTCCGGTCATTGCAAAATCGTCGACTGAACGAAGGAAAGGCTATAAGTAATGGTCGTGCAACTCGGCAAACGTTTCATTGATTGAGCACATATGCATTAAATAATAAATCGTTAAACAGCCCTTAAAGCCTCGGAGTCAAGTATCGAAGAGTTTGAAGCACGAGGCTATGACTATCTTCGCCTCTAATCCTAAAGTTCAAAGATATTCGAGGTCGTGCCTCGGACCCGTAATTTCAAGGTTCGCGATATTAAATCGCAGCCAGACAATTTTCTCGATTCTTATATTCTTCTAAACTATTTTTGTTTTTGGCTATAAGTAGATAGAAATAAAACACTTTTCATGCCAACTTTCGTACAATCCTTTTATCCTAGTTTATACTTATGAACCAATTAATGAATTAATAAAATAGCGATCGAAAAATTAAGCTCACTTTCACTGCATGCGATCGAACGATCGACACTTACCTTCCGGTTCTACAATCGTTTAAATAACCGTGACAAAAAAAGTTATTTAACTTAGAAGAAGAAACTTCCTAGAAACTCAGTGAATTCGAATTAAAAACTAACATTAAATTTTTCTTTATTTATCAAACGAACTTTTTTCACTCTCAAGTTAAAAGCCAATGTGTTGTTATTTGTGAAGCAAAGTTGTGTACTGCTGTTTGAGATCGGGCTTTAGACGAGTTCGGTATACAAAGAGGACTTTACGTGTAGGAAATCCGGCAAAGGCAATATGAATGTGTATATATACACTAAAGTGGTCAGCGGTCAACGCGTCTGCGCGCTCGAATGAACACATGCTTTTTCAACCCCCAAGAGAGAATTGCTTTCACCCTCTTTATTCTAACAGGTACATTCGATCTAGGAAATAAGCGTGTTCGCTTAACGCATATATACATCGTTTTTTCTACACACAGCAATAAAGAATTTTTGACACGCAAGGTACACGCGGCTGTATATATTTTTTATCATCTATAATACACGAGTTTCGTACAGGAAGTGGAACAAATATTGCTCAACGATTTCGTAAGTTGGAGAAGAATTTCGGTTTTTTTTTTTTTTTTTTTTTTTTCATTCAGTCGATAATTATGTATTTCTTATCTAATTCTCGATTGGATTTCGCTGAATAAAAGCAGCTCTGCGAAGGGAAACATTTCATGTTTTTTTAAATAGATTTGTTTTAGGAATAAATCGATCGAGACCCTTTTACGAGGGTTTCCAGAATTCTTAACGGAAGGTTACGAGAAATACACTCAAATGCTGTAAGAAATACATTTGTGGTAAAGTAGCTCGTGCTGAGTAGTTCCAACGAGTGTTTTTCAAAAATGCTTCCATGCTAAACTTTATTATCGATTTGAACCAAGAACAAGAATATATTTGTGAAAATTTAATTGACAAAATTAAGTTTTACGATGTCGTGCATTCATCGAGACTTTATTTTAGAGAATTAGTCGTATTTAAAACCGATTTCAATGCACTTCTGTGCCTCAGAAGATCGTCGACAACTTAAATCAACAGATTTTGAAAAGGTCAGACAAAATTGAGTACAGAACAGTGTTTTTTTCTTTTTCGAATTCACCACCATCTCAATGTGTTATCGAAAAACTAGCACAGATGGCGTAACATGTATCTCCGTGAGAAATTTCGATCCGGTTGAAACTGTTTTATCGTCGGAGTGAGAATCGTACGAAAAACTTGACTCTTTCTTCTCGAGAGGTCTCTGATGACATGGAAATTAAGCGCGATCTATTTAAAGCGACTTACCGAGTGACAAAGCTCACATTGTCCTGCTATTGACCTCGGCCGCCACATCATCGTTCCAAGGTGCCATGAATGATTGTACAATTATAGACTGCAGCGATCAAATCAACCTCGCGTGAATTTAGATGGTCCCCATCGCGAATGTTTCAGCAGATAAATATATCCAGCGATATAAGAATGACTCAATTTAATGATCCTGCCGCTTGCCGAGATTTTCCAACCAATTGGAAAATCCCACGCTGATATTATCGATTGCGTAATCAATGATTTTTTTCATCAACAAATTGTTACGAAAATTGTATCTACGGTGTGGAACTTGAACGATCATCTCGAGTACAACATTGACGATTGTAATATATCAACGCAATAGAAATATTATTGAATGAAGAAATTTATGTGCATCGGATTCCATTGTTATTTCAAACTGCGTTCTTTCAAAGATAATAACATGCGTAAAAACGTGTGTATGACGATTAGGGTAACATCATTTTCATTAATACTGATAATCTCTTCAAATGACATCGAAACGAAAAGCAGTGTTACAATGAATATTTTCTTATGCATCATTTTCATGAGAAATTGTTTTAGAAGTATTGAACAAATAGTTGAAGAAAAATAATTTTATCTCATGATATATCTTCTAAGTAATCAATCATCAATGACTATGATATGGAATATGACACGAATAAAAGTAGATTCATTTGATGATGATATGACATAATGACATATGGGTTAATGGTTTAATAATAAATGGTAGCAATAAATTATAATATATGCTGAGTTCATGGTTCGATTTTATTCCAATTTCATGTATTTCAAATTGTAATTATTCTCCATTTCTCTGCACGTGTTTGAGCTTTGATGCGAACGGAGTTATTATATTCCAATCGATTCCCAATAATTTGCCAAGTGTCTTAATTGGTTGACCTCCTTCATCCGGAAATTGCAAAGTTGTAATGAAATGACACGTGTCTCTCCCTCTCTCTCTCGATGGTGTAGATATCTATGGTTCTCACGAAATTTTTATGCAGAGTGTCGAACGCTTTATAAAATTGTTGTGAACGTACGTACAGAAAATGCATTATTCTATTTCGAATTAGCGACAAAAGCTTTCTCGTTTTTAAACGAATTACGATCGTGCTCGTGTATCGATGAACAAAGAAACGTGCGAACTGCATCGTTTGCGGCGGGTAAACGCACTTTGAACAGACGATACATTCACTCGAACTTATAATTGACTGTTTCAACGATTTACCAAAGAGTATAAACTCATCAACGCCATAAAGGCTCCGCGATGTCGTATTCACATTATTAACATTTTTTCGTTTACGTTCTCTCCCGCGTTCGTCTAATTAATTTGACCTTTCGATACACTAATTGTTGAAAGGTTTTATTTAGAAAAAAATAATTTTACTTTATCACTCATTCCTCGTTGCAAAAATACAATTGAATTATTTTCATTGCACGTATATATACAGCGATTATAACTTTTCAATTTGTCGAATGATCTCAAAAAAAAAATATACAATTATTGAAGATTTTTAAGACCTTGTTTTTCATCTCTCATACTCATTTCATTTTTCTCAACACTGAATTACCACAAGAACATTGCTGCAGGATCTCTTTCAGCAACAGCGTAAACTCGTATTACGTAACGTTAGTCACGAAATGATTTTGTCACTACTAATTAAACGAAAGCCTCCCTCCCCCCCCTCTCTCTCTCTCGCTCTTTCTATTTCTTACTGTATTTATTTTTATTTTTCTTTCTTTCTCTCTCGGTTTATCAACTTATTTCTCTTTTTTGCTTGATTTTATCGTCTCTAGCTGCAACAGCCCAAAGAATTCGACGGTTAGACACACAGGATAATATACTCATACGAATGTGTTGGGCCACACCGTCGAGCCGAAAGCCCCCGTGTCATCGTCCCACGTGCGCACATTTGAACTCGTATATATATACGAGTCACATAGACACGTGTGTACGATTTGAGACTGAAACATTATTGCATGCATATAACTAACTGACTAACGGGGGTTACAGCGCAGATATCTCCGGTACAGTACCGCGTCGTGGGTTCGTCCACGTTGTCACGACGCGGCACGCGATATATCGTGTATGACGACGAGAGACTGACACTGATAATACTGATACGCCCTATGCGCTCTTATCACTTTAGTGAAACAGGGTTAACGCGTTTCATCTCACCTCAATACCAGGATGCGTGACGAAAAAAGCCTATCCGAATGATCTTCCTAAGATCCGAGACGTTCGCTCTGAGTCCCATTAAATTATCTGAAATTCTGCCTCAATCAATAACCAAAATGAATGTCAACTGATGGTTATTCATTGCGAATCGACGAAGAAGCTATGAATTCATCAAAGTTATGAATCAATTGCATTTATCGGTTTTTTCAAGTAACAATGGTTGTGGAAACGTCGACGCAGATCAGCTGAGTCAAAATGTCATTGCACTTTTGGAATATTGCTACGCAACAATTCTTGCTGGCGAAAAATCGTTCGTAGAGTTCCCAAGCACGAGGATCAATCTTCGAAAGAAAAACTTTCAGGTAATTGAAGCTGATTGGACGTCAATTTTTTCAAATTTTAGGGCCATTCAGCATCTCGATGTTAGAAATGGTAAAGACTCGTCTGGACTTGGATTATAAGAAGACGATGAGACGTGCCACAATTTTCCATTATCTTGTCCTCGCCCTTCGCCTGGTCCAACGAACCCCTTGACTCGTTCCGTTGCGTCATAGGGAGAAGCTCCGCGACGCGACTATTCACCACCCAGCTCCCATAGCTTTTACTATCCGCTGAGTCACGTCATCTCTCTAACTTATATATGTTTTTGTTCGGTACTGGCTTACCGCGCGTCTACGGGGTCCCATAAAACTGCCTCCGCTTTACGAACACATATATATACCTATTTATACAGAAGTATTATTTACGCCTACGCCTCTTCGGGACCAACGAGACTTCGACGATATGGAATTCTGCCCTTCGTCCATGTTCCATCTCATTCCCTGCTTATACGACACATCCGGTTCGCCTTTTCTTTAACAACTCACTCGTAAATCTGTTTTTTTTTCTTTTTTTTTTCTTTCAATCTCCTTTCAAATTATCCTTTGCTCATAAAATTAAACATTTTAAGAAAGCATCAAATCCCTCATCATGATTCACTTATTTATCACTTTCTACCCTTTCCAATATTCTAACTTTCGTGAGAATCATTTAGTGCAATTGCAGAAGTCTCGTGATTTTGAGACACGTCATCGATCCCAACAGCTCTTCAAAATTCGTTGTTTTTTTATTTATTCATTCAACAACGCTTCGCTTTCAGAGAGTAAATTCGTTATCGTTCGTCATAATTTTCGACATTCAGTCTGAGTACAGGTTTAAAGAAATTAGTACAATTCGAGTTTCAACATGAATGTTGCTCGGTATAACTTCGGTAGAGAAATCGAATGAATCGAGCTGTAAAAAGAAATCATTTGAGAGCTGCTGATAATTTTGAAATCTCAAACATCATTGAAAATGTCCAATTTTCATAAATAATGAATAGACTCTCTATAATTCAGTTCTATATTGATCGTAACATTTGATGCTAATGACAAGTGCATTTGTATTGGAAATAAAAAAAAAAAAAAACGAATGATTTCAGAGGGAATGAAATCTGAAAATAATTACGCGGTTACTGGCCTTCGCGATCATCAGCAAATATCTATTCAAGTCTATTACATTTTATTGGCATATACACACACGTGAGCAAATAATGTCTGTTAATCGCAGTCCTTTATCAAACGCGTTTTATCAACGATCGAAGTTTATATTCATAATATTTATCTTCGTCTGGGTATTTATCGACTACTGGTAAGCAAAAAGGCGTATGAAATACCGATCAACGTCGATGACACTATATATCGAACCCTTTTGCTATCCAGCAGTCGATGAAACTACGTATGCGATGCAGCTCGTTTCTGATCCGATGAAAGAAAGAAAAAAAAAAACTTTTCTTCGCTCACGATCTATAGATGTTCATTATATAAATACGTATACAATATAAAGCAAGTAAAGATACTTTACGTAAGTAAAGTCGTGTGGATTGAGGCCGATATCACGTCGTTGCGGGTGCGAGAGCGCATTATTCATCATGGCACGTGCATTATCGACAATGTACATTACCGCGTGCACGATCACGTACACTGCAATAGTGCTTATTATATATATTTTGTATCTCTTCAACGTTCGCTTAATAAATGACATAAACCGATTGATAACTAATGCAGTGGGTATGCGGCATAACTGCGAGAATCGACAGTATTTTTTTTTCATACTCATTCGAAAATCAGCATTTTTACGCTCACAAAAAACCGATTGAATCAAAATTTCTTCACACTTTATTGCTCCTGCCGTTTGGATTGAAGAAATCAATATAATCGAGGTAAAAAAATCATCAAAGGGCGTAATTTGTTTATCGAAATGGTCGAAATTCATATGTCAGTGCTTTTCATCATTGCCGCAACGAGATCAGAATGATTCGAGATTAGAAGCTCGAATGATTCGCTATCGATTGATTCGAGCAGTTTTAGTCCACATTCAATTTTTCATCTTTTGATTTTTTTTTTTTTTTATTGATCGAATTAACAGCATTTTGTCAATTATAAAATGGAGAAAAAGAAAGCAGGGATGACGCGACCCTGACCTTTATGAGCGTAGAGAAACTCGATCAAGTACTGTTATTATATCGAACGTTTAGCAATTGCGATAAAATACGAATCGTTGAGATTATTTAGAGCTCGATCGATGTGTTAATCGAAGGAATTGAATAATTTTGCGAAATGTTCGAGAGTGCAACGTTTAATTTGGCTCAATGATCAAAGTATCAAATATAACATCATAATAAACGTGCCAGCTATATCTATATAGACGTTTATGCGCATACATATTCGTGTATGAAACAGATAGATTGCATGCACTATTCCGGATTTCCCAGGATAGGCTAGCCTCGTTTGCGCCGATTGCATCTGAATTGCGTGAATGTTAACGGATTGCATAATGAAAACGACGACGTTGGCTCGAGTGTTGGTGCTTGTCTGAAGCGTTGTGTTTAGCGGTGTATGTATGTGTGTGTGTGTGTTTCACGACGTTAAATGTGGCACAACTCTGCCACCACCCGCCGTCAATCTGTGCTTATACGTGTGTTCAAATACGTCTGTCTACATCGTCCACATTCATCTGTGTGTTTCGAGTGTCTCCGTGTACGTGTATGTTTTGTGCGCTGAGAGCAGTTCACGCCCATTCTCTATTTCGCGCTCATTGCAAAATTTAATTCAACGGGGTCATCGATATCGAGGGATCAATGAACGATTATACAGACGTTACAAAAGCGTTTAAGCCTGTTACAGCGTATAATTTAAAGCGACGGGAAATTATGCAATATTGCATTCGAACTGCGATATATACTCGATAGATCAATCGCTACTCGATCAATTGTTCCCCTTTTCTTTTTCATGGATTAAAAAAAAAAAAAATCTCTTACCTTCTGTTAGCTTTAGCAACGACGATATGAATCGATGTTTGAGAAAGATTCCACTATGGAATCGAAGTGTTCTCGATCCTCTTGGGATTTCACCATGGCTCATGAATTAGTACCCAAACGATGAAATTCTCTTTCCTGTCAATTATTATTGCTTTTTTATTATGGCTTTTGTTCAAATTTTATTGGGTATTCACTTTTTTTACCTTTAAAATTACACCGAAAAAATGTATTTTTTTATTTTAATGTTATTTCTCAAATAGTACTTTTGGATACACGACAGTTTTCGGATCGAATCAAGCTTCAGCGCTATGAAATTCTCTACCGTTTAATTAAAAGTAAATTATTTAATGATACGATTTATAAATTGATACGATTGTGTCGAAATTTTATAACAATTCGCTTATAATTCACGATCTTTGCAAACAAACGTCAAGCAAGAAGCTTCTTAATCAAGTGTCACGTTTATATATACCCGCGAAATAAATCGTCCAATAATAAACGGCTCGTTCGAATCGATTAGCTTCTCAACTACGACAAAAGCGCCAGCACTGATCCTTCCGTGAACATAGAGTTCAATCCGAGCTATAGATCGAATCGTAGAATTTTCTATAACGAACACTCAGTCTGGAATTCGTTATTCGAAAGAGCACTTGCGAAAAAGTAAGCAGCATATTTCTGAGTGAAGAATATTTATAGATCCAATAAATCAATATTCAATTAGCCCGAATAATATTCGTGCTAACGTTCGCGCTTTTTTTATTTCGCAACTTTTTAAATCGGTCATAGAATTTTTATCGAAATATCTTGAGCTTATATACGACGATTCGAGAAAGTCTATTCGGCTGGCCAACGATCGTGATTCATCGGAATAAATTTATTAACGAAAATCATCGCACACCGTTGCCGAAAAGCTACTCCCCGTATATCTCAGGCCAAGTAAGAAAATTAAAATTCGTAATAAAGTATTTATAATAATTTAATATCGTCAATTAAATAATCTGGAAACAGACTAAAGCGCTTCATGAATTTCTTTCGTGTTTAAAATCGTAGGAAAATTTTGTTTTCGCTCCGAGTATATCGAGAGCCAGATCGTCGCAGAGTCAATTTTTTTTTTTGACTGAATTCTGAATTCTTCTGAATATAATAATAAAACTCAATGATAACGGCCGTACTGTTATGAATTGTTTGTCTCTAGATCGATACAATGGCCCCAACGAAAACTCGAGTGACGAAACAGGCGACTAATAAGAAACGCAGAAACAAAAACTGCTGCGCGAACACTTCGTCGACGTCGTCGGCTTCGACGTCTTCGAATTCATCCTCATCCTCATCCTCATCGGAATCATCGTACACTACGAGCGATTGCGTTGATTGCAGCTCGGACACCGAGAGCTCGGATTGCGATTGCTCGGACAGCGATTGCTCGGATTGCTGGGAATGTGAATGCGTACCTCAGAGAAAACGCGGTGGCAAACACAAAAAAATGCCGAGTCCAAAGGTCTCGAAAGCTGTGAACAGGGGAAGAAAAAGCAAGAAACACATGCGTCGTTCAAGTACGTTTTTATTTGTTTCTCGTAACAACAGCACTCGAAAATTCCAGTTTTATCACTAAATTTTCTTTTCATCAATTTTATTTTTGACTCAAATTGACGAATTATTATTTCAGAGTATGATTCATCGAGCGATGAATTGTCTTGCAGGAGCAGCGATGATTGTTACGAGTGCGAGCCCAAAAAACCTGGCCGCAGAGCTCGAGTTTGATTCGACTGAAGAATTGATCAAACACGATGAAAATTTTAGTAACCAATCAATCCTATCACTTGTGATTATTTATATATACATTTCAATCGACTAGACTCTTTTGAATGATAAAAATATGTTAAAATTCGTGTGCTGGCACCGATAACTATTGCTGCGATAATTCTAAGTTATTTTTATTCTATATTTATTGTCCGGTACTAATGTACAGCTAAAAATTTACGAATATGTCGAATGAATTAAGGAAATATTCAAAAAATTATTGCAAGACGTTTATAATGATAAGGCTAATAATCGAAAAATTGTACAAAATCAATGGAATGAATAAATAAAAGTTTTTTATGCTTATTGAATTTTGCAGAGTAAGCGAGTCAGCGAAGGCAATTAATTTCATAATTATCGTATATGTACCAGTATTTTCGTTACTATTATTCACACAACGTTACAAATCTCTAACATAAAACTCGTCGGTATTGAAGATATAATTTCGAATTAACACTGTGTTTTTCTTCTCGTTCTCTCTATTTCTGTTTCCACCATAAACATTTGTCGATACCTGTTGAATCCGATGGAGATTCAGAACATCAATATCTTTTTTGGGTCATAACGGCTCGTGTCGGGTCAGATTAATAAGGCAAACGGAAAAATTCGATAATTCACACTCGACTTATAGCTATAACACACAAGAGTCCTCTGTCAGATGATGTAAAATGAAGACCGATTTTTCGGCTCATCGTGAATTTTTTTGTGATTCTCTGTTCGATAAAAAGACTATGAACGAATGAAATGTATTTTCGAGGAATATTAGAAACGAAGACTTTGTCGATGAAATTGATTTAATGACGATTGTTCAAGTGGAAAAGACATGACCAAGTTTCAGTGCGTTCAAATGTTCGTATTTTGAATCTGAATTAATTTGATTGAATTTCTTTTTTTCTATATTTAATTCCTCTCGTGCTACATCGGTGTCAGCATTAAAATATAGAAAATTTATGAACCAAAATATCAAATTCCCGGTCCATCAAAATGCAGAATTCAGCAGACAGTGATATTTCGTTTCAGAGGCTGATAAAAAATCGAGTATAGCAACCGGAATGGTTTATAATTTTGGAGAATATACAGAAGTACGTTTATAGCATGCTGAAGATAACAGAATTCGATTAAGTAAGAATAGCATTCAACCATTAATTAGAACTCTGAACTGACTACTAAAATTTCATAAATTATTAATGTTTTTTTATTTTTGGCATTTTTGTTATATACTCGTAGTTGCAGAATGAAATGATATATTTTCTAGACCACTAACGTATTAACAGAGAGAATAATATTCTTGAATGTGCTCGTAAAACGATAAACGGGCGAAAAAAAAAATCGCTCCTTAAATTTTCTCTCTGACGCATGAAGTGACCTCACGAAAACGAAACGAATCTGCAGCACCGAATTTCAATATATCGCCAAAGAAAAGGAACAATATCTCGTAGAATATTGAAATGATAAAAGATTTTATTTCAAGTTTGTATATCTTAATGGTATGGAGATAGAATAAAGCCGTAGATCCAGTCACGTGCGGCTGTGCAACGTGCGGCATTCGCGGTTGTTCGCTGGGTTCACGGCCTAACTCGCTACTACAATTTCAATCGCACACCGATGTGCAAATGTATATGTACGAGTGTTCGTGCCCCGTTGTGACATAATAGGCATCGCTCGCGTATACAATCAAACGCTGCTGTTGGTATGCTTATGAAAGGTTCTCGTGCTAATAAAGTGAGCAAGCACTCGATGTATGCTCAATAAATCGTATTTGCAAACCTCCCTTCTCACCGTTCACAGCCTCCGTTGAATTTTACCGACGTTACCGGTCATTCTGTTTTGCTCTTTTTAGCTCCTGACTACACCCTTATCGTTCATAACTTCATATTCTATTTTATTTTATTTTTTAAACTATTCATATGAAGAGAAGCAACTGCCATTAATTCGCCATTCCAAATTCGTACGACGGAGATAAACGCCTAACATTTTTCTCACTCGCAAGCGAAACTTCGATAAGGGCTCAGAGATTACAACGTATTCTCAGTTATCAGAAAAATCCTTCCTTCGAATCCTTCGTTTTTGTTTCAAAATAAAGATTAAATTTCACCTCATTATTGTCGAAATAAATTAAGATGGCTCGAATGGTGAAACTTGTACTCTTTTTCTTCTAACTATCGTCTTTCCACGATCGTTGTCACTTTCGTGCTTTTCTTTCTTTCCTTTTTGTATTGCTACAAAGCTGTGAAATCTTTCGGAGACGTTGAAGTAACTGGCTGAATTCAGTCGCTGGACGGTTTTAGATTTACGGAAATTTCGAACTTTTTTTTCCTCAATTCTCTGAATTGAATATTGAAAAGTTTAGAAGCATTATTGATAGTTTTGTAATTTGTGAGCTTTGCAAAAAATGTTAGATCTCAGTTAGCTTAAAAACAGCTTTTTTTTTCATTACTCGTTTCAGAATATACTCGAAGGCTTTTTGTGCAACCAGCGAATAAAACGATCCTAAGATCGATACCGTTTATTTCTTATTTCAAAATTACTGAAAAAGCTGCGCGAATAAACATTCACGAAATATTACGTGCTACATTTTGTTTCTCTGTAATCTGCATTTTATTAAATCGGATAAGAGCATTTAATGCTGTTCGGATCAATAGCTATTGATAAAAATGTGTGCACAGTTCAGTTTGCTTATTGCACATTATATTCAGTCCTGAAAAATATTGGTCAGATTAACGCTTGAAATAATAACCACAACGAAAATACAGTGGCAAAAAAGTCGAGCTCAAATATATCTTTAACAATTTCAATAACAGATTCTGCTTTTTTTCTTTTTTGGATATAAAATATTTGCTCGTTCGGCTGCTTCGTTGATATGAATAAAAATATCATACGAAACCGCTGTGGTTAACAAAATTTATATTGTCAGGTATTATTTATTACAGACGTTATCGGCACCGAATTTTTGAAAATAACGAATATTTGAAGTGAATTTTAACTATTTATCCAAACCCTGATTCAGTAACGAGCTTCTTATTTATATAAAAAAAAGGAGTGAAAAAAAAAATTATCGTTTTATCTCATCGGATGCAGAGTGTTTATCAGTTTGCTTGGTTCTTATCATTTGAAAATAACGGTAAGACGGAACTCGTTAAATAAATATTTTTATTCAATTTCGTCGAGGCGTTTTATCTCGAATAATTTTTTACGTAACTCGATAATAAATATACAGGAAATAATGCTGAAATTTTTGTTTCGTATATTCTTCGAAGAGATATATCGTAAGCGCGAAATCCAGAAGAAAATAATTGATAATGTGAATTAATTTCTTATGAAATGAATAATAAAAAAAATAAAAAAAACTCGTCTCTGTTTTATAAGCGAATTATTTTTAGTAACCGAAAAGTTTTGACGAATGTATTGAAACTGATAAATGGAGGCGTTGATACGTTGATACTAAAGTGCTTCGCCTCTGAAAAGCAATTTTTTCTAATGAATTAGCTGAATACGTAAGAGGTTTGCTTCCCGATTCTGAAATGAAATTAGAAACTTTTGAGTCTCGTTCACCCTCAATTCAGACCCAAAATAATGTTCTCGTTCGAGTACGCGGTTATTGTGGTACACGTGAGATCGTGCATCATCCGCATGAATTTTTTCCCATTCAATATATTAACGATTCGCTACCGTGATCCTAAATACCAATGTACAAAAAGTAGACGAAAACTTTTCATTAATTGCATTTCATAAAAACTTAAAAAATTATTGAAATTTCTCAATAGGAAGCGATAGAATCAAACCGCGATAAATAAATTTAAAAAAAACTATGAATAGTTGAAAATATGGCGTTAGAGCAATCAAAAAATCGAATGAAATCATCGTCAACTTGATTTTTAGACATCATTGAATTTGTTAGGTCAGAACAAATGACTTCGGTTGATTATTATAATTCATTCGATCTCTTGATTTTTTAAAATATTTTGTTCGCCTTTGATTTTGAAATGTTTCGCCGCAGTGTTGCCCGAAAAAATACTTGGAAAAGTATTTTTTATTTTTCTCCGCATCGATGTACCAAAGTGCAAAGGATTTCATGTCTGTTCAACGACTAGAGAAAACAGGAGCAGTGAGAGCAAAAAAATTGTAGAAAGAATTTCTCACGTCAGTCATAGTAATAGTCGGTTTACTAAAATTCAGTCCGCAGTTACAGAGCACACGACGATCTATAATTTAGCTGCTTACCTAACTCCCGACCTCGTTTATCTCCTGTAGATAGATGTACCACAGCTCTACGTGTTTGTATCCGTAATAATGCACTCGTGAGTATCGGATTAGATAGCACGAAGCGATTATAAGCAGATACGCAAGTTCACAACGCAATTATCCAAGGCGACTGGGAATAGAACATCCAATAATGGACCGTGCAAGTCCTTGAATGTATGAATCTTCGATCTTCTATACCGAAGGCCTTACGAAGGTCTCGACGAGAATGAATAAATAGAGAATCGAATAAACATTGATTCGGAACAAAAGTCATGAATCTATGTATGAAGTTTGATTCGTCAATTCGATGGACTTGAATGATTAAAAACCAAAAAAATAAACATCTCGCGCAACAACGCATCCTTCTAGTAACCGCAGCATTACTTTTTTCTGCTTTCGTGTGATTCCATCTCCTCCAGATAATACGTTTTGAATGACCTTTTATCTCGTAAGAAACGTTCGTCGGATCATTCGAAAGGCGTGCAACAGGGGTGAGATGGCAATAGTGACATCGACTCGTGAGTACATAAACGATTGAAATGTTCACCCAAACGGGTCGTTGCTGACGTACACGAGGGTTGTATGGTTTATACACGTGATGAAGTGTACGACTACGCTCGTGAGCACGTTTTCTACCGCAAGACCCATCTGTAAAATCGTTTGTCCATCCGGACGTTTGACGCAAATGTCAGTCTGCCTGGCGGACGAGAGAGAGCTGTCTCCGCGTTTCATTCCATCTACCTCAAACGCCCGTATTTTGTCTCTTATGTCCGAACGATATTCAATTTGTATTTCATCCCTCTCGATCCACTCTATCTTGCGTCACGCTTTTTTTCGTGGTGCATTGTGTCGTCATTTTCCAGAGCAACGGAATTGCGATGATAAAGGACTGTTATACGCTGATAACAAGGATGCTGATCTTCAGGCATCTGTGCCAAATTCAATGGACGATTTGAGTAGACTGAAAATCGATTTGATCGAAATTACGTAAGTCGGATCGACCACGACAATTATGCTAATGGACGATCGAATTACGTACTCATCGATTGACGTCTGCAAAGTTTCACGATAACGCATTCTCATCGCGATTCTTTAAAAAATCATTCGTATTTTTTAAGCATATTTTATACATCCAATTGTTCGAATGACTGAAAACAGATCTACCAAAAAATAGCTCTTTTGTTTTCATTAAAAAATTTAGAAAAAAGTCGTTTAAATCGGCGATGAATGTCGCGTTTGAATCAGATAAAGATAGGGAAATAAAGTTCTCATTGAGAGTTCAATATTAGGTCTCACTCGTTTTCTTGTCAAGCATTCATTTCAATGTTCCAATGTTTTAATTTTAAACAAGGAATGTTCCGACCTGGACAGTTCCTATTTTCATTCCAATCTTAGATTGCCAAGGTTCCTCCAAATATTCCTCTTTATTCAAACTGATTTACAGGGAGTCCAGCTAATTTGGGATTACAGAGTACCAGTTATTTTGCATCCGAAATTAGATGCCTTTTCTCTATATGATATATAAATAACAGCTAATTTTACGGATATTGAATCAGAAAATTCGACAAGTTGTGTGCTCTCATTCCTCCCGCCAATTTAAATTCAAATAAAGAACACTGAGAAAAATGAATTCGTAAATTCAACAAATTTTTTGTTGGTTCGACAAATTTTCTGTTGGTTCAACAAATTTTTTTGTTGGTTCAACGAATCGTAGCGAACAAAATGAAATTTCTTAACCCAAACGAAATTTGGTTCATTCAAATACTTAATTTCTCACCACGACAAAAATATCGTTGAATCAACAAAAGTTTTGTTGAATCAACAAATTTAATTTGTTCGCCACAATTTCAAATTTTTTTTCTCAGTGAATAAATAAAATAAAAAATCAAGTAAATCAGATTCAATTTCAAACGCATCGTTGACATAGCGTACTAATAACGAATTCGTACAACATTCAAAGATCAGCGAAGATCCGAAGATTCGAAAAAGTCACAGTAACCAATGAAAGCACGTAGAAAAAGCGTTGCCGATGAAAAGACATTTGAGAGGCTAACGATTGCTGTAAATCAGTCTGCAATAAGAATCTCACAATTTCTCGATTGTCTTTTGTTGTTGTTGTTGTTTTTTTTTTTTTTTTTTCATTAATATTCTGCTTGTTCCCACGAAACAATAAGACGGTATGCCAATTCGATGACTCGTCTTCGTCCATTCTCCACACCACTTACGTGATCATCGTTGCCGCATATACGTCCTCCGCGCGTATTATCTCTCAGTCACATAGCCTTCGATATTACGTAAATCGAAAATCATTTTTCTAATGAGTCTCAGATGTCATACACACTTAAGATAATAGTCAGATTGAAACATTTCGAGGAGATAAGTACTTGATCATTTTTCTGTCTGAATTACTATCGATGTCATTCGAAGTAGCCAATCCTTCGCTAGGAAAAATATTTTTTCATTAAAAGTCTCTGGATCAGCGAAAGAATGCGAGCATATTTTCCTCCCCGTTGTTGGTCGAGGACTTAACATCGGTGTTTCGTAGAGAATAATAGAAGATAATTTATCGTCCCCTAATTTATATTCCCCTCCCATTTGCCAAACGCAAAAAAAAAAAATTTCTCCATGAACATTTTTCAGATATACCTTTCTTTTCCTGTCGATGATCCGTCATTGATGGTCCAAAGTTGCATCTGCGTGGTATCAATTAAAGTAATGAGAAGCAATGATTTCCTGTGAGTATTTAATCGAAAACCGATACATTTTTGAATTTTTAATAATCTTGATGTGCATTTCTCGAATACTTTTTATTACAGCGTGACTGTAAGGATCGCGGTGGATAACCACAGATGAACATGGCGCTGCTGGGAAAAGCGACTGGACCCCAAAGAGCTTGTACCGTTTTGTGTACCACATTTATGGCTGCGCGGTGTCTCTGTTTCGAAACCTCCACGTGTTACGTACGAGTATCATTTCGCTTGAAAGGACACGTATACTAAAAAAGAGGGGGCGAGAATCTTTGCGTTCTGCTTCGAGCAACGGTACAACTATCGCGCAGCATCACCTTTCTCGATCCCCCTTTTTTTTTCATCTTCTCTCCTTCCTCGCTCAACTCGAATTCTCGACCAGGAATTACTGTATCGCTCCAATTTCGGAGACTGCAGTTGATCACTAATATTATTCAGATACTTATTTTCGTTAATCTTATCGATTTCTTACACAATTGAAGGTAGAAAATTTACTCCAACGATCTTACTTTCCATCGTTAATGTACCGTTGCTCTTGATCGTAACCGTTGATCGAATGAGCAATGTTCGTAAATTTTATTGTTGAGCCAATCAATGTACTTGACTAAAATTGAAATGATGGTTTACAGTTTTTTGATAAATGATATTTTAATAAACTACTCGATGCGCAAGCAGAGTCTTGGAATACATCGAATAACATTGAAGAACGAATCGCGAATAAATGCTGAAAACTTTTCTCCGTAGAAGCGTCAAAAGTTCAAAGGAAAAAAAAAAAGTTAACAACAACGAGAGATTGAACGAGATTGATTAATTTCTTAACGACGTTGTCGTGAGACACCCTTGTGACCCATTTTTTTAACCCAGCCATTCAGACATATCCTCGTTCTCGTTCCCTCGTTTACCTATACATATATACATATTGATATGTGTAAACACAATTTAACACAGAGATACATAAAACATACAGATATATCAACGAGTCTAACGAGTATTTTTGAACAAGATAGTATGCGTGTGTAAATCGTCTCTCGTTCTTCCAGCGTCGCGTAACTCGCACGATCTTGACGTAACAGTGGGACTCGATAGCCCAGAAACTTTGAAACATCGACGAGGCCGCGGAAACGTTTTTGCTCTCACAAAACCGCATGTCCGCGATAATACAGGCAGCAGGAGAGGACGTTGGTAAGGCGCATTCGCGCGAAGATCGCCCGCCGAACGGGCCGCGTTCTCAAACGCGCTCGAAGTAGGTTTCTGGAGCAACTGGTGGAGCAGCCCTCGTCGCCTCTGACGAGATACTCGATCGAATAAAATACACGAGTACTTGCTTTATACTGTATGTAATAGCGTACTCGACACGTAATTCTTGTTACTCTTGACGTAGGCTGCGAGACAAGGAGAAGACATAGGAGGACATTGCTCGAAGGTCTCGTATTTCAAGAATTTGCATCGTTCGCTATCGCTACGAACTTTCAGCCAAATAATCACGATTTTTATAATCGCTCTCGAATGATTTTACAATTTTTTCATTTGAGATTCAAATTCCTTGAATCAATTTTGACAGACTGATATGGGTTTATATTGATTTTTCAAAAATTTTTCACACGAGATTAAAATTCTTCTGAAGAGAACATTTTTATTTATCCGTTTTGGTCTCTTATCATTTTTATTATTTGATCGATATTAGAACTGACGATTATTCAATCGAATCAAAGATCGTTAGAAAAACATTTATCGGAATATGCCAAATGTTTTCTTTTTGGTGTCTGTGTGGAAAGCATTTTTTCCAAGCTTCAAGAACTTGTTGTTTAAACAAACTTTCCGAAAAATCATTTTCGCAACTGAATTCCCCATTTTTTGACGTTTTTGTAAGAATTCCGAGGAGCTCACTCAAATTCTGATGGTCTGAAAATAAAATCTTTTTTTATTATATACTCTAACGGTTAGAAATGTATTTCGCATATAAATTTTTCCGAGTGAAACTCGATCTCAACCGGATGTGAGCATACTCGTAAGACCACAGATATTATATATATGTGCATTATGCGATAACTTTGTACCAACAGAAAACGTACACGAGACAAGGAAAGCGAGAGAGTGAGAGAGAGAGAGAGGGAGAGAGACAAGGGCAAAATTACGCGATTGTCTGGGCCTGAGAGCTCAAAGTGGGCCAAGAGAGCGAGAAAACCTCGAACCATCAGACGACTCGATTATGGTGTCATATATACACATATAGAGTGAATTTATCACATTGGTATGTACCGTAACTTATAACCCTCTCGAGACAAGATGTCGATATTGAGACTTTTAATTGAACGTTATTCAATAAATTCGAATAAAATGCAATCCGATGAAATTAAAAACCATAAAATGATTTCAACTTTGATTTTTAATTCAATTTTAATTCATTGGAATTGAATTAAAATTATTCTGAACGTTTACGTGAACGAAAAAAAAAAAAAAAAAAAAAAAAACAATTAATGTATCAAGCAATAAATTCAAATCGAAGGTTAATTGTAGAATAACAAATGCTCAGACATAAATTCATTCGTTTAAATATTTTTTATAAACAAGTAGCACCGCGAATCTCGAGTGAACGGTACAATGGAAAATTCTGCCGAGCTTCGAATATTGTTACAATCGAATTGTCATTCATTCTCGCTTGATGGATCAATTGACAATTCGGAATAATCTGTCGACTGAATGTACTGAAAAAATTGAAAGAACATGATTGATACAATTGCGACGAGAACTCGTGCGCCATCACACGTGACTCTCTATTAATTTCCATCGTTGATAAGGATCACGTGTCCCACTAGCGGGCGATTCGAATCTCTTCGTTTAAACTTATTGTATAATACGCGTATTGTATATTTACAATATGCGCAATTGTATAACTCTCGTCGCGCGAACCATTAGTGAGGACTCGTTTTCGAGGTCTCGGTGTGTAACGGCTACCGCGTAAGCTGTTCCAATGAGATATGCCATAACATTATCAGTATACGCGTTGCACAAAACTAAGTACCTGTTTATCCGGTGTGACGAAAAAAAAAAAAAAAAAAAACATTTCAAATTTTTTTTCTCTTTTTTAGATGCATTTGGGCTCGGCCGATCCATTTATCACTGGAGTAAAGGCAGGCAGAAAAAGATTTTTGGTCACGTTACACGAGAGAAATGTAATTTTCTACTATTTTTAGACTGCAAGTTATTTTTTTTTTTTAATTTATTTTTCAAAACCGAATTTGAATGATTTTGTCATAATTGTTCGATGAAAATCTGTCGATATGACGTTTGAAACTTGATAATTTTATATCAAATATTCGATGGTCAATCGACAATGAAAATCATGAATGATTCTGCCTGATTGGCAGCAGCCTGAAGAATTATAGATCATTTATAATGTATTTTCTCATACAGAGGACACTGTGCCATTAATTAACGCCAACTATTTTGCACTGATCGCTACGTATCGAGAATATGATCGTAGAAGTTACTATAATTACGTAACCCCTGAAAGATCGTTCAACGAGGTATCGATGCGGTACTTTGTGTACACTAGGAAATCATTTTATTCAAGATTTATAAATACTTGAACGTTGAAGTTTTGTTCGTTGGTTTTCCGAATGAAATTTGGCGGTATCAAAATTGCTGAATATTTTATTTGAAAATATTCTTGCAATTAAAACGTAACAATTCAATATTTATGGAAAAATATTCACGCGCAGAACGTCGGCTCAATCGATTCATTCATAAAATTATTACAAAGAGTCACGACAAAAAGAAGAAAAAAATCGTGTCGAAAAGAAATAATTATTTAATTAATTAGAATTGACTGACAATGAAGAGAAAATGGCACAATTAAAATCATTGGAAATCTCATTGCGGTCGATTAACTTTCAGATACCTTCATAAAATGAAGAAAAAAATTAATGCGAATTATTAAAATGATCGGTCCTTCGAGATAAATGACATTTACAAATTTCTGTAATAAAAGTAAATACGAATCACCGTTTTATTCAATCGTGGCCTCCATTACATTTTATAATCGTCGTGAGTCATGTAAAATGCATTATCACTCAGAATTTTCGAGTGCAGTCGTCAAAATGCATTAACCGCGATGACCCAGATCTGTTGCCAAATTCGTTCGGAAGCTTCAATGTCATTATTAGCGACAAGATTTTCATACGACTGGAGAAACGATAATGTTCCATGAAGACAGTTGACATTTGAGAGAAAGAACTATAAAACGACGCTGAATTTCTAAGGCTGACGTTTTTCGAAAAATCTATAAATTTCTCATCCAGCAATGATTCGTTTATTAATAATTAATTTTAGGGCGAAATTAGTATATGTATACATTTGACGTGGCAGAAAATCCGTGAGGCTCAATCTGTTACGAGTTTTTTCATGTGCATGATTACAATATTGAGATTTTAAAATGATTTGAAACAGCAAACTAGAATCTATTAATTTTAATCGTTCAATACAATGAATCACTATTGATTGTGCGAAAAACATAGTCGCGCGACATATTTTTCGCTGTATTATTTCGTCATCTCCGATGATGATGAACTCAACTCCGCAGTATTTCGACCTCCATGGAGGTTGACGAAAACTATTTTAATATTAACGAGGTTCGTCGATGCCATCCTGTTTTCAACATTCCACGAATTCTACCTCCCCTTTAGAAAAAAATAAACAAACAAATTAATTTGTCCGACGAATGGAAAGGAGGATCGAATCTGATGCAGCTAGCATATCAAACAGATGGTCTTTTGCAAATTGTTTTTTTACTATCATTCAAGTCGTGACACACAGTCATAATGAAAAACTTAATTGGATAATTATTAGTAGATATGTGACTATAGGAAACTGCAGATCAAAATGTATTTCTTCTTCAATAAAGTCTCTGATTTCTTTCGTCGTACTTGTTTTTTTTTTGTTTTAATAAATCGGTAATTTCAGAGTAATATGATGGAATGTCAAATTCGTTATTTTCTTAAACGCAAAATATTTGTTTTCGGGATATTTTGAATACGGTTGAAAACAAAATTTCGAAAGAAGTACGTCGACGAAAGAACGTCATTCGCGGTTGTAAAAATATGATACAGGAAAGTTTTGATTCCGAGCAGAACACAAAAAATATTCCTTGTTTTTAAGGAAATCATATATATTTTCTTGAAATGTTAATATTCGGCTGTTTCTTCATCAATGTGATTTTATTCTCGATTGGTCGGATGAACTACAACGATCACAGAATTTCCTACAGGATCGCAGTGCTTCGTATCAATTCTAAGAATTACGTAATGCAATGGAATGGAAAAAAGTCAGTGGTGCTGAGAATGAATAAAATAATCTTGTCGGACGTAAAAATAAAGCTGGTATGTTGTTCCAAGTGGCATTTATCTTTCCGGCAGACTTGTTTTAGCCGCTTCTTTTGCTTTCTCATTCATTTTTATTTGTTCTTAGACCTGTACGTGTGATATCTCAGGACCTCACCTCCCTCCCTTCCCCTCAACGACTTCCTGGGTATGCATTCACAAAATTAATCCTCGACCGTGAATTCGAGCGTAAAACACGTTATTATTACCGAGACAACAGGAACAAACACAAAAAAAAACTCAGACGTACCGCAGACAAGTCAACAATCTCTCACCTCTCGAGAGAACACACGTCATTTGGCTGCGTAACCTCTCCAGTTAGGCTAGGTCGCCACTACCTCGCATGAAAATAAGGCTGCATTGCTCATTTTCTTCTTTTCTATTTTCTCTCACCCTTCAAAATTCCATTCTATATGTTTCTAGAAAATTCATTTAAACGTGGAAATAAATTTCCACATTTACGTAGTTATATTTACACGATTTTCAAAAGTCATTAGAGATTACGATTTTTATCCTGAAAAATGGCATTCAATATTTCTCTCGAAACTCCCTTTGAACTTCTGAATAAATGTTTACAGTCACATGATCAATTATACGGTTGAAAGGATGAGTTATAGGAAAAAAAAATTTGACGTTTGAGAAGAGCCAGATAAAAATGACAGATAATCAACGATTCTAATTGAATACGATCCGACGATTAAAAGAACTCAACTTTGCTCGGCATTGTGCAAAAAAAAAAAAAAAAAACGTGCAGCTATCTGGTTTTCCGACGTCGTTCCACAAACGAGATTTATTTTCATATTATGAAAATATACGGTGTAGTAAACTCGATGCTGACCCGACAAAGTATCGATTGCAACAAAATAAGAGTTACGAAAGTTTTCAACAATTATTTTTATTGCTCTTGCAGCTAACGTAATTTTTTGTTCATTTTTTTTTTTTTATTTCCTCCACACGAAATGTTATTAGCAATTTGCTATAAAATCTCAAACCAATTATGCATTCGCTTGTCTTTAGTTATTTATTGAAAACTAATCGTAATTGAGAGATCTTTATTTTTAGTTCTGTAATTTTCAGGTTTGCGCATGAAGCAGCGATTCATTTATCAAGTGTTGTATCTGCCAAATGGTCTAAGATTATTTTAATGTATTTAAAAAATGACAACTTGATAAATTCTTTTATTTTCTGCTAATTAAATTCGACAGAAAATAAGAATTCGTATTATAAATTAAGAGACGTTTTGGAACGTTTCAGAAAGAAAAATAAACGTAAACTTTTTCCTGAATTGATAGTAGCAGAGTGGTTATTAATTAATTGATATTCGGATAGATCGTGGTGTCAAAATCCATATCATTGCCAGACCAAAAGAAATGAGATATCAAAAAATATTTCTCTCAGGCGTCTATCCGAGTGTGTAAAATTTTTATTTTTTCAATGTCGTGATATATATATATGTATATATATATATATATATATATACAAGGAAGGTATGCAAGCAAAGCAGGTTACACAAATTCGCCGTCGTCTCGAGGCAAGGTGTCATTCAGCAGCATGAAATAACAAACAACGACGTAAGAAGTAAGGAACGAGTATAAAAAAGAGTCTCGTCTGGCGGTTGTTAAGTTAGGTCAGGCCTACGAATTTAGGTGGTTACATCATTTTGAATCAAGAGATCGAATGATATATGACGATACGTGCCAAAGTCCTGTCCCGTGGGGATCTGCAAATATATATAAAAGCTCGTTTAACAAACAAGACAAGTAGCACTCTTCGATTATTAATTACTCTCTATCTTAACAATAATAATCCGAATGAAAGTGATCATTAATCGAAGCGAGGGCGAAGAAAGGAGAATAATTATGATTATAAATTAGTATCACGAGGGGGTCGAGTGTTTGAAGTTGATCTCTCTCTCTCTCTCTCTTTGTCTTTCTCCCGCATACTTGGTCTCTTCTTCTCTTTTATCACGCGAAAGAAAAAACAAAGAATTACGAGAGACAGAGAAGAGAAAGAGAGAAAAAAGACAGAATAAGACACTCGTACGTTACGTACATCCAGACAAGCGTTACGAGAATCAACTTGTTTTTCTCCTCTCACTGATACACGCCATTTTTTCGATCCTCATTTTTTTTTTTTCTTTCATTTCTTTCTCACTGGTGAATATATTATTACGCGATAATTCTCGCGTCCCCGCGATGTTATTACGGAGGAGAATGACATCGAATTATCCTTGAGACGCGATATTATCTCGACTTTATATATTTGCTTTATAAATAAATATATATTTATAATATACGCTTCTTGTTCACGTGATCGGAGAAGCCATTTTCTTATTGTTAAGCTACGGATTTCGGTATCGAAAGAAGAAAAAATAAAATTACAATAATATTTACTCGTTGAACTTTGGCGTGGAAGAGACTCTTTGCCAATATATATCGGAACAACAACTCGTTCAGTGAGGTAGGTTCGAATGCATAATGCACATTCATTTTTTTTCTCTTCATCTCATCTTTCTCCCTCCACTATTATTTTTTTATTTTCCTTGCGTTTTTTTTTCAGTTAACAAGCTTTTGTGCATTAGTGTATTCAGGACATGGACCAGACACGGTTCTTATACACGAAATCAATTTGAACATGCTGTCTGTTGCATCGAATGTGACGATCCTTCTTCTAATTAAATTCCTCACAATCGATGGTCTTGACCACTTTCCAATTTAGTCGTTATTGCGGATTTTTCAAATTCGAATGGAATATCTCTATTTTTTGCGTTAAGAAATTTCAACTTAATTCTTTTTCATTCGTATTTTGATGACAAGAAGTCACAAATCATAGCTCATTGAACGAACGGATTTGACAATTATTTGACTATCGGATCACCCTGAACGAATCCACGATCGTTTCACACTTCTGTACGAGGTCTGTTTATTTTCGATCATTTCGAGACTTCGAAATACTAGTAATATTTGCATTCTCATATTTCACGCCTGTGCACACTGGTCGTTACATTTTATAAATATAGAATCGAGCTCGCGGATGCAGGGGATGCGAGAGGGTCGAACACGAACGACAGGTTTTATCTATAAGCTTGTGCATTTTTATTGCACAATTACGCAACTTTTTGGCAATATTTCTCGAGCGCTGATCCGGCCATGTGATTTTAAAATATCGATATCTTCATCACATTTTGGTTTCTTGTAATGGTGAAGAAACGAAAACGCCGTTTTCATTTTTTGGTATCGTCGAGGATCATGAATACATTTCAATATTTAATAATATTTTGTACACAGAAAAAAAAATGATCAATTTATTCATCGTGCGAATATATTTGAAAGTCAAAAAAATCACGAAGGTAGACAAGAATAAGTAAAATGCAGACAAAATTTTAAAAAAAATTCGGGCGATACGATTTTCATGCAAATTTCAAAAAAGTCCTGCAGCACACGAGCATCTTTAAAATTGTAATATCATCGGACGAGCTATTGATAAACGAGGATCGATGCTTTCTTCATCAGTATTTGAGTGACCGTTGGAAAAACAGGACAAAAATGAGAGAAGAAGAACGGCTATGACGCGAATCCTCGAGTGTCGTAAGTTCTCTGCTGATCGACGTCACAGCTGCTCCTCTAATTTATTTATAAAGTCAGCTTATATATAATATGAAGGGTTGCGATAACGTTTATCGATTCTCGCAAGCATAATAAAACGTATCGAAGGGTGACGAGACATAATTTTCGTCCAGCACCAAAATAAAAATTGAGAAAAAAACGAATGAAATATCGTTAAATAAAATAATATCTTCTTCCCAACTGGAATTCAGATCTGATTGAAGTTAGAAGCCAGCCACGAGCCAATTGCCCGTCAAACATGTAGCCAAAATCTGTTGCAGAATAAAGAAAACTTAAATAATACAAAAAGCAGGTTAATCATCGTGTAAGAATGAAAAAAGACTTTGAAAATGCTCTAAAAACGACTGCTTCGAAATGAAACACCAGTTGTTTGCATATGAAAATGTAAGCGAAACGATCAATCACTTAACTATTGACCATGGACGTAACCGTGTTCAAAACTAAACAATTAAACGGTTAAGTCAGCGTAGTAAAAAAGTGCTATAAAAAAAATAATAATAATAATAATAAAAAACAAATGGACGTAGTAAAAGAAAAACTTAGTCAAGTCGATAATGATACGCAGTCGTGAATTTCAAACCTGGTTGAGTAGCAATGTTACATGTATTTAAGAAGTGGCAGTTAGTAATATGCTAATGATTCAGCGTAAGCCACACTTACGTAATTTAACGCTCGGCTGGAGCTTTTAATTTATTACTAAATCGTTAATTGGTAATATGTATATAGAGAATAACACAAAAGATATCTATAGCGTAACGAGAGAGGCTAACTGTAATTGACTAACGTGTATTCTCGAAGACCTTCATCGGCTTATTTTTTTTTTTTTTTTTTTTTTTTTTCTACAAACGTTAGATCGTTGGTGGGGTAGTACGGTAAATCCGTTAATATATTCTTTCACGTAAGAAGCAACGAGTAGCGCACGTGAAGAGAGCCCATGAGTTGAGAGCAGAAAGATTTTTCACGCGATATTATTTTCTCTTTCCGCGGCGATCGACGTCAGAGATCGAGAAGAAAAATAAATTTTCGTTCGATGACGAGAGAAAAACTCGTTTATATTTAAACGGGCTTTATCCTCTGATAAAATCAATTTTTAGAATTGCACAGAGTTGAATTTGCGACTTTGCCAGATATCGGTATAGCACACTTGTTTATTCAATCTTTTTTTTCTTTTTTTTTTTGTTTTCGACGAATCGGAGAATAACATTATTCATGGACGATAGTTGCGTCACAAATCGAGAAAAAATCTTTCCTCTTAAAGTTGCCAAAAAAATACGAGCGTACGGAAAATTTTCGAATGCCCGGTGTTAAAGGCGATGCTTTTATGATCGCCTTTAAAAATATTTTCATCGATCCACCTTTCATTTGCTCCAATCGAATTATATAAACGTTGGAGTAAAACAAAACAAAAAATCATCAGAAGATTTAGTGTGACGTCGAACCTACTCGAGATCGATTCCACTGTCAGGGAAGCGAACGTTGAACTCTCCTCATCGTCGCGGTCTCTCATCGCTGCTAATAGAATGTATGATAGCGTATACCTCGAGTGTACTTTTCACTGTTAGTTTGCTGCTGAATCTCGTAGTATCAGTGCTCCGATAAATGTTTCATGTTGTTACGTTCATCATACAATCAATATCAGTGCACACATACACACACGTATATAGATATTATATCGAATGATTTGCAATCGGGGTGTGTGCACGACTTTGAACGTCTTATCCAATCGCACTTCCCGTGCTTTACGATGCAACGAAATATATTATTTTTTTTTTTCTTCTCAGCGCCATTGCCCGAGTGTCATTTCTGATAACACCAATTGCATCACAATGTGCAACGATTAGTGTTTACCAGTTTGTCCAACGTAAGTCCAAACGGGATAAATAATATGAAACATGTAGATATTAATGTAAAAATAACCGACGAAGCCGCGTCGCCCACAGTAATCGATATGCAGCGATCAATCGATGTATCATACGAATTAAAATTCACTTGGTATCAATACCGAAAACCAGTATTATTGAATAAGGACGTTAAAGATCGCGATGCTCGTGACGAGTTGCCTCTCGCGAGCATAAGCAAACTTCCCTAAAGAAAAATACGAGCTGCCAAAATGTATGTATATATTTATTCTTATCCTCTGCCTCTTTTGTTTGTTCCTCTCGAGCGAAGCCCCCGCGATCACGTTGAAACAAACAATTTTTTTGATCACCCAAGACCCCCAGTCGCTATATAGTCGCTGAGCAAATACGCCCATCAGTTAAAATTCGAACAATATTCGTTCATGGATTGAAAAATACACTAATACAGATTGAATAAACACACGAGCAGCAAAGCAAAATAGGTTGCAATGCGCATTCGAGTGTGCATACTGCGACGCAAAATAATATTATGTGCGACGGATAACGTCCCGACGGAGGGGAGAAAAATTTGAGGACCGATTTCATTCGCTTGCGCAACTGAATCTCGTATACAGATCAAAACATCTTGCATTACGACAATGTTCGAAAAGAAAGAAAAAAAAAACTGCAGCACACTCAAATTTACACACGATATTTTTACAGCGTATCTCTATTGGACTATTCGAATCTGTGTAGATCGTCGATACAGGATGTTTTGCTGTTAGTGATCATCTGAGAATCAGGACCAATGTCCAGGCTGAAAAATTGTAGCAATCTCTTTCCATCTGACTCTCTTCTGGCATTAGTTTTGCCTTGAAATTTGACCGCGAAATTAATTGGCTCTCGGGAACAAAATACTGGAGATAGAGAATTATGGTCGGGAACATTTTTTATAGCGAATTGTGTGCTCTACAAAATCGATCTGATGCATTTTTGCTGTATTTTCAGTCGTTGCAATCGTATGAGCGATACAAGCGTGCGTCTGCGTCGAATGAATCATCATCGAACTAATGAATCATCTTGTGAAAATCAGCTGAAAAACTCGTGTTAGACATTTCGTATAGTGGCTGCGTATATTCCAGTTGCTATTCTTTCTACGTTCAACTAATGATGTAATCGAACGATATTTTTACGTAAATAACGAAGACGATTCGTAGCCCACTTATTTTTTCTTTCGTTCTCTATGGGTAGTGAAGAAGAATAAGATAGATTTTCGTTTCGTGAGAGTAGCGATCATTAGTTTTCTCATTACGTGCATCTTTTCATCAATTTTCCATTATTTCAGTCATAAAAGATAATAAAAATTTGTTAACTGTTTAAAAGGAATAAAAAATAATAAAAATCCAAGCAGCGAAAGAAAAACAAAAATTCGTTTTATCGACAAGTAGTGGCCGCTTGACAAGCTTTGCCCCATTCTCGCGCGATCAATCTCTTTCGGCCACACGATGTCGATTAGCGCTCGCTTTTTTATTCATAATACTTATCAATATCTTATGAATTATAAATACATCAAGATGCGAATGTGGGCACGTATCGATTGATAAGGAGAATAAAGCGCTAACCCACTTTACCGAAGGGGAAGCGAAGTATTCACTTGGAGAACACGAGAACGGAGTTATTTTGAGAACTCATTTTCCTGTGTATAATTTCATTTATTTAAATATTCTGCTCAAGTCGTATTGGGATATTGGCGAATCGGAGCAACAGCCAGCTTTTGGTGATCGATATTGTTCAAATTTCAAGACTCATTTTTAACGCAACACTTTTTTTTCGTTGATATCCGGTTGCAAGAATTTATTTAATATAACCTGGTCAAAGATTTTGTTTATTTTTTATTTTTTTTTCGCTGGAATTTATTGGTTCGGCCTTCGGTTACCAAGCCTACAATTTACGATCTGTAAACCGTCCAAAAAATTGTTTTCAGGATTATAGCCGAACAGCACAGACTTGCTCGAGCCCCTAATTGACGTCAGAAGAGTCTCTTCTTATTGAGTTTTGGTTAAACAAGTTTTGTTCTCGTCACGTTGCCGAAAGTCGTTGCTCGTTCCTGCAAAGCACAACTGATTTTTCATTCGAATCGTGCTTGCGATCGTAGTTTTTTTTGTTTTTTTTTTTGTTTTTGAAGCTCACATTTATTGGGTTCATCGAGTAATCAGCAGTTAAAGAGCAGTCAGACTTTGTAGCGTTGAGTCGTAAATTAATATGCTCTCACGACTCAAATAACTAATGAGAAGATTATCAATCATTGCATAATCAATTATTATGCGAAAACGATTTATATATATGCTCAATTGATGAAAATGTTTAACGCTCCATAACAATTCATCGACAATTATATACGATCACTCGAAACTGCAATAAACAATGCCACCTCGACATCCGGTGTGCTCGTTCAAGTAGTCGTCTGCGATGCTAGTTACATTAATGCATTCAAGGACACATTATTAAGCGCTAACGTCTCCATTTTATATTCCACCACGTTAAAAGGTCGAATAACTTTTTAATTCGTTATCTGCATCATCGAGTTTTGGTCTCCCTCTCTCTCTCTCTCTCATCTCGTATACGGCGCAGATTCGAAGATATACCGGTTGCTTCAAAAGTCAACTCTTCAAATGATCGAGAACAAAGTATAAGGACTCGAATCTTTGCGGTAAAAAAAAGTTGTCTACCTGACTTTTCTGTATATCGTCAAGGGGGTCCCTTTCGTTGAAAAGTCAATGAAAAAGTTTCGTTCTGCAAAGTCGTTAGCCCTCATTTACTCAGCCCCGAAGAAGCTTAGAAGCGTGTTTTGAGGCAGGCTGTATATATCGATCGAGAAAATCGCGAATGTTGGTTCGCGGGGCCAAGAGGGCGTTTAGGAGCTGATTTGACACGCCCGCACCCGACTACGCCACTCGTCGAAAGCGTGCGAGCGTCCTATAGTCACGTAACGTATTTTTTGACCCTGAAATACGGTGGAGTTCGACGGCCGCTGCAACCGACAAGGTCGTCCCCTCGTGATGCAAGACCGAGGCGCGCACCTCGCGTCTTCTTATCCCCACTATCGCAGCACCGCGATTTCTTCCTCCCCCTACTCGCTTCGACTCTCCTTAAATACCCTCTCCACCGCGCACATCATCATTTCGCGAGTTCGCGGTTTCTTACGCTCCCGATATCATCCAACACACCGAGCTTATTATAAAGCCGTTTTGTCCGATTCTCTAACTATACGAAATTGCATGTATACTTTAATCTTCAGAAAATAAATCCGATGCCAAAAGCATATACGTAACAATGTTTCAAGCTTTTTGTCACTTCGGCAGCAGAAACTGACGGAAAATCGTAGTTGGCTGACTCTTTCAATTAAACTTCCCGATGATTTATACCTTTTTTATAGCTAAACTGTCGCCAATGATCTGAGTTATTTCACTCACTGGATCAATTCTAATATTTTGAGAAATAAATTAATTTAATGATTTCAGGCACAACGGAGTTGAGACCTTTATTCGTTAGAACCAAAAACACGAATTATTTCTCATCAACAATGTTTTTGTGATTTTTTTGTAGATTTTGCAAGATTTTTCATAATATATAATATAAACAAATTAAACCTGCATGACGTTTATCAGAATTTATAAGTTTTCACGGCAACGATCGCCGGAATTGCATAACACGAGTAACTCGCGAGGAATTGAAGAGCTGCGCGTTATCACTTAAGTATTACTCTGTCAACCCGATAATACTCTGACTCTCGTGTCAGTATACTTTTCGAATCAATGCGTTTATGTTCAGGTATCGAATCCGTTGAAACAATTTACTGGAATGTAATTCGATCGCTTCGAACGATGAAACTTTTTGTTTTCGATAAATCGTTAACGGTAATCAATTCAGTTGAACAGTATACAAATCTCACCACTATTTTTAATTCGCGAATTGAATTATCGAACATTCGGATGTGTGACAAAAATGACTAACTCACTTGAAATTAAGCTTCATTTTCTCTAACCTCAATCGCGAAAGCAGACCAAAAATCATTTTCGTCTCAAATTGTTGCAAAAGATGCAAAAAAAAAAAAAACATCGGTCTTTCAATCACTCACAATCGTTGTATAATTTTTTTTTTTCTTTCAGAATATACGAAACCACGAACATCAGTATGACTGGAATGTATCTCGATAATTTCACGATGATTTTTCGTTACGACCGGAATCACCGAATTTTTAGATCACCCACACCGATGGAACCACTTCATTCGAAGTAGGTTGAATCGAGGTCGAAAATTCTAACGGCATATATACAAGACGGTAAGATTAGAATCATAGATCCGTCATTTCAAAATGTTGATTCGTTATTCTGTACTACTTGCCCATATGTATCTCTGCGTATCACGAGTCTATTTGTCTATGTATTTATACATATTTATGTGCACATGTGTGTGGTACACGCTGAGCTTACTTTGAATTGCTTATGGGCAGCTGTTAGCCTAAAAAAAATTGTGGCTTGAGAAATCCAAAGAGTTGCGAGAGACAACGAGGAATTACGGTATTATAATATACACAAGTCGTGGTCTTTTCAATCCCAACAGACTCATTTCTAATGGTTACGTTCACACGCCTCACTCCGAACCGTGCTCGTGCAAAAATCCAAACCGTTATGTCCCTCCCCCCCCCTCCCCCTGTTCCTCTCTTCCCGCCATTTCGTTTTGGCCGTTCTATGCTCGTTAAACCGGCCATAAATTTTTGAATAATTTTGCGGTTCCAAGTCTGAGCACTGACTCCGTTAAAAGAACCATTTGAATTCAACAAACCTAATTCCAGTTTTTTCTCGTTTTACTCAACATTCTTTTTTCTCTTCTCTAAAGGTCCAAAAAGCCTCGAACATAAATCTACAGTTGATAATAATAATAATAATATGAAATTAATAATATTTATTATTGATATTAATAGGAATTTTGAAATTTACTCATCGTTTCAATAAATCGCACATGGTATCACAAACAATTTATCATTTTTTCAGCAACGTTCTCGTTCTTACAAAGAATTCGATCTGAAAATTGTTTCTAGTCAAAAAAAGTTGTTTTATCAACAATTTTCAACGATATTTGGTACTTTTACCAAATTCTATACTTGGCATCAAGACGCTGCTGGATCTTGAGATAATATTATCATTGATTAGAAATTTCGATCATATTAGGAAGACTTGTTAGAAAAAAAGAGCAAAAAAATGCGGTCTGTTGAAGATGCAACGGTGAATGGATCATGGAGTTTTATTCTCTCCAAATTGATTTTTTTGCTGCACGTGGCCACGTGTATTGTACAGCTAAGCTCGAGGCATGTGAGCCCCGAGTAAAAACGCGAGCGTTACACAATCATTCGTATATGAGCGCGTGGTTTCGTAGACTGCAATTTTATAGATGAGTAGAGAAAATTTTCCGAGAAACGAACTTCTTCTGATGAACGAATCATTGGTTTTCTTCAAATCCGAATAATTGGAGTCGGGACTGAACGTTTTTATTATATCGATTAAATTTAATTTTATCATCATTATCAATAAGAAACGAAACGGACGAAAGTCTCAACTTTATGAGCCTCCAATATTTGTTTATTCTTGATCGTAATCATCGTGAATAAGAATAATTCAAATTGTCACAAAAAGCAAATAAATACAATTGCAGTATCAAACTTGCATAGAAAATTTGAAAAAAAAAATATCGATATCGAATATCTTGCACCGTTCTAAATCGAGTTCAAGAAGGTCGAATCAAACGTCTTGTTCGAAGATTCAAATAAGTTAACACCGTTGGATTAATGCCTAAGTATACCACTAAATGTCATTTGGAGGATCGAAACGAGTTTGCAAATTAGTTCAACCCTGACCTGCATACGACATATCACAAGTAAAATGACCATTAGTATTGATATTTACTTGCTAAAGTTAGGCGAGTATGTGGGTGATGTTATTTTCGTACTCTCGCAATTGCGGTGCAATTTTTCTCTTTCTTGTTCAGACATAAAAAATTTTCATCATTATTATTATTATTTCTTTCGTCTCCCTCGAGTGCATAACCACTTGCATGAGTTGCTTGTCGAAATTAGCGCAATCGAGTCTTCAAAGTGCATGTGCATGATATGCATGCAACGAGGCGAGGGATGAAGTAAAATATACGAAAAAGAAGAAGGGAGAACACGAGAATTATGCATGTATATTAATACATTTGTATTAGTAAAGTTGGGCCACTCACGCCAGGATAAAACGTGGCTCGCTCATTTGCGATTCTATTTTTAAGAACTCTCGCCCACACGCCTCGAACGTAGGGGCTGCAGCAACCTTTATTATTAAATCAAGGTTGTTGGCTTTCACTTTGCGTCGCGTTCGATACATGTTTCGCTATGTATGTATATAAAGTTTACTGCGAAATAGATGCGGTTCACGAATACATGTGTTCGGTATTCTTTCTTTGTATTCGTCGCAACAAGAATAATCAGTTATTTCCTACTTTTCTTTATTCGATCAAGAAACTTATCGCGAGCACCATTTCTTTCATAGATTCTAATATATTTCGTTTGGTGAATTATCCGATGTCCAATTTATCGAAAATCCGCATTGTAATATAGGAAATTAGTTTTGTGAATCAATTTTTGTGCGATTGAATTAAAACTCAGATACACCCGGTTGGTTTGCGAGGACTTTCAGGAATTCATTGCAAATATTTCGATTTTTTTATTGGGATTATTCACACGCGCATGTACGTGTCTTACATGCAGTCAAAATAAATTTTTGATGATAAAAGTGTATCGGAAGTGTGGTAAACTCTCGAGTTGTTTTTCGGAAACGTTAATCCTATTGCAACTGTGAGAATAATTATTAGAGAGTAAATTTGGAAAGACGGTACATCATGAATGAGAAAAGTGGGTTACAAAAAAGGTGAAAAAGAGAGTGGTTGGTTGGCTGTGCATAAAACGAGAAGAATTACTTTATTTAGACGCGTTTGAGTTGCCGGTATAACTGTAGCGTTTTTAAACGAACAAAGAGGCTTTTGACTTTTTTGGTTTGTTTTATTTTATTTTTTTTTCGAAAGGAGAGGCGACGACATGCGATATTTCTCCTTTTTCTCCTCGAGGCAGTAGGAAAATTGCAGCAAACGGTATCTCCGTGGGCGTCCATAAGGGGTACAAGAATTTTTGGACGATTTTTGTCTGGCTCCTCTCGTCTCGTAGACTCAAGAAGCTTCCTTCGAAAGAGAGAGATCTAAAAATCCCTGCAAGGGAAAACGACGAGAGACAGGGCTGATTTATCCATCCGTCTGTTGCATCTCTTCTTGACATACAAATACACACTCACATAAACATAAATTCCCGCAAACATAGACATATATTCACAAACCCTAACCCTTGTTTAAACCTTCGCGAAGAGAGTCTTGCTTTGCCACATAAGCTGTACACCACTTTTTTCGCCTCTTTGGATCTTCTTTGTCGTTTCTCTTGACAAAACTCTTCTCGTCTTATAGTTCGCACTTGTTTTCTCCCTCAAAAGCCGGGCTATTTATTTTCGTCTCTTGAGAGACGTTTAATGATCCACACACGAGCGGGAAAGAGAGGGCGCGCGCGCGCGCGCTAATGTTTGCTAAATTATTTTTATCACTCGTTTAAGCGCACAATCTTTTTTCTATGTTTTTCTTTTCTTTTAACGATAAGATAATACCCTTAAATTTCAAAAGCTTTCATGAAAAGAAGTTTATTTTAATTGCCACTAAAAGTCAAGAATTCAAATGCAGAATCATTGAGGTCGAGAGTTTACGAAAATTAAAATTCTATATCTTTGCCGCATTTGATCACTTTGATCCCATCTACTTTGTTGCGTAGTGCATGCAGGGAAAATGAAATAATATAAAGTCAACCATAGAAAATTTAATCCACAATAAAAGTCACAAAAGTTATAGGCTAGACTCGAGTTTATTAATTCGTAAATACTTTAACGAGTAATTTGATTAATTAAACAGAGGAGAGAGCGTGGCCTAACCTTAGTCGTCGTAGATCCACCCAACGTCAAGAATTCTTGACCACAGTTCTCGCTCATTGCGGTCAGCATAATCGTGGACGAGGTCCGTTAAATAATCTCGTAACATCAACCGGCGTATGCTCACCCAGAGGAATGTTACGGTATAATGATGTACGCTGAAACAAAATGTAAAAAAGAAGAATAGCAGAGGCGAGAAAAAGCATAGAAACACAATGGTACAAGCGAGATCGCGGACAGACAGTTTTATAAAAGTATAACGAGGTGTCGGTGTACGTGTATCGGTGTAAAAGCAGCCAACTTCGCCGTACGATTGCGTAATAAAATAATGGAGCTATCTAACGGTAAAGCAAAACGATAGATCGGCGGTAGAGAGAGAGAGAGAGAGAGAGAGAGGCACGCCGCGGCCATTAGCGTATGGTAATCGACTTTGTACTTGGTCGTTGTATCATCGAGAGAAAGAGACAGTCGCTGTGTTGCTGAACATTGGACACACACACACACACACACGCATATGCATTCAATCGAGGCCCACACTCATACAGGGACAAACATGTTGTACGGAACTAACGGAATTCGAGACTGAGAAAGAAGAACGGCCACCGAGTAACAGCCGGGCAAACCTCTATTTATCGGGAGGATATATCGTACGTATAAATGTATTGCTTCTTTCTTATGCCTGTATTAAGATATACACCCAGCTGTAGTACCAATGAGGAAAGACGAAAACTCGAGGGATAAAGAAAACGTAGTATCGTTAGAGTTTGTAGGGCTGCCGAGCTTGTGTGTGGGCCGAAACAGAGAGCAGGAAAAGACAGCTGAGCGTGAAGAGGACTATCAATGCACGTATATATAACGTGTATTTATATATACAGCTATATTTTTACACGTGGAGAAATGGAGAGGGATTCGAAGATCGATGCTGAATCGGATCGAGACGTCATTTGTAACGGTAAGTGCTCGGCCGTTATGTACGTGCGGGCGACCAGAGATCGCCGATACGTATACTACCCAACATCCAACTAAATTGGTCCAGTTGTTGTCGCCTCAACAAATGAAGCGAATTTCGAACTGTCGCTATTTTATTAATTCCATTGTATAATTTAGTATATCTTTTGTAGTATGGAAGAAAGTTTTCAAGCAAGAATTTCAATCGTCAATGATATTGTGTTAAATCCGTCAAATGTCAGCTTCTAAGTGGAAGAAACGCATGACACAATTCTGCATCCCAATGGATTTTAAACCTCACAGGACTGGATGGATGCCACAAATGTCGTTGACCATTGTTGTACCAGAAAGAACAAAAAGAAATATAATCGATTGTTCTAATTGAATTTTGTCCTAGTTACAGTAAGAGGAAGGAAGAGAGAAAAAAGCGATAGAGAGAGAGAGAGAGTCCAGAAAGAAAATGATCATAACAATTTGTTTGAGAGTTCGAAGGCTGAAATTCCGTGAGCGAGTTGTGCGAGGAAATAACGGAACTCTCCACGGTTGGACCCGGTAGAGCGTTTCGGGACTTTCTTCAAGGCCCACTCTGACAACAACAGTCTCCTCTTTCTGCTCCTCCGTTTCCTCCCTCTTTATGGGCGTACATTTTTCGTGGATGTCCCGTGACGCGTCATGCTGCCTTGACTCTTGGCACCGAAATGTTCACTTGTCCCTCTCCACATAACCGAGCCAAATACACGTACACACTTGGATTATGCGAGCGCTGCTTTTTTCTTCTTCTTCAACTTCCTACCTCTCTTCGCTGCTGGTACGTTCGAGGCCTCGTTGCGTGAGGTAACCGTTTTAACGGCCGAGTGCTAATTCTGTATGTGTATATGGCTCACACAAGTATTGAGAGCTTGTATTTAATATGTGTATGTCAGAATGGAGAGAGAGAGAGAGAGAGGAGAGGAGAGGTTAAGTGAGACCCGAATCCACCGACATTTCGCCGTCCCTCGGGTCCCGTTTCGGAATCCCGGATGAGATACATCGCGGAGTCCCAAAGCTACTTGTAACTTGTAACACACATAGTAAATCGAGCGTTACGTGTTGGCCAGTCCACTTCACTCGCGCCGCGTTTATAAATCCATGTTCGATCCTCATCAACGGTAAATCGTGTAAGATTCCCTACCTGCGCATTGACCTACCAAACAGTACGATGTATAAATCGTTGCATTCTGTAACAGAAGAGAGGCGGCAGAAGAGATTGAACGAATAGCTACCAGCGATGATGACCAGGATGATCCACTTATCGGATATCATCGCAATCATCAAGTTCCTGCCTCGTAAACAAGGGCAAGAGAGGAGGGCCAAAAGAAACAGAACCAGATGCACGTTTTCGAGAATAATCGTGCTAAACACGCTTCGTGTGACCGGCTCTTCTAACGGTAATTCACTGCTGGACAATCCCCGTAACTTGATACTACTCACTGAGAATATCACGCTGTAGCTTACTATTTGTGTTTTTTAAGGAAACTAGAGCTTTCATGAGGACGATTATGAGAGAAGCAGTTTATCGGATGAGAATCCACTGGACTACTGAGATTCATACGGGTGCTGTCAATGATAGAGCCAGGGCAAGTGCAGCTGAAAGGAACATTAGGTAGAATGAGACTAATTAGTCTTATTCGCCTGTGGGTGAACGCGAGAAATAGGGGAGATTTTTCTAACAGATGGTGTCCCCATTTACCAACCTATAAAGAAAGATTGTAAATGGTTGGGTCATTCCGTGCAAGAATAAAGCCGAATTCCAATCACGTGCTTATGACAACCGATCTCCCTTTTATCTTTTCATGGACATCATTAGTTAAGGTGATCTACCAATTCTTCATCTCTACCCATGAGCTAATATTAAATCATCGGAGAAAATGATTTCTATAACGGATGTTTGGTCTGCATAAGTACGGAACGTGGACGAAGACATTATTGCGTGGCATGGTAAATCATGGTCGTGTTCTTCAAGTTGAGTTACGAGATACCGCGATGTATATAGAAGGTTCAGTTAACTCAAACTTCTCTGTCGCACTGGGTCTGCATGGTACTTTTATCTTTGTTCTTTTCTCGTTGTCGAAAGAAGGGGGTGAAGAGGGATCTCACCTTTGCTCCAGATTGCACGGCTCGGCGGTGCAAGATGTGGAACGCCATCGAGCGTATCCGGGGCACACTGCATTAATTTTAATACCCAAGCCACAGAGCCATCTGGTGGTAGCGTTGTAGCACTTGTAAATAGCGATATAACAGCATACTGCAAAAATCTCTTGTAACATATGAACGCGCAAGTCAAGAAGAAAAAAAAACATATTATGTCTTTTGTAGTTTCTTCGTGACAGGATAGAAAATAAGAAAAGTTATGGCTATTTAATATGTATAATGATAATATTACAAGATTAAAAGGTGAATTCCTCGAAGCATGTGCAGCATACCAACCATACCGTTTTTTTAAATACTTCTCATCTCTTTCTATCCCGACACGAATTATGCGTCTGGCTCTGCAGCATCGTAAATCGCGCGGGAGTCAGAGCGCACGCGGTATGCAGTTGCGATAAAGCGAAAGATCTTGCGGTGTCTGTATATTGTGTATATCGATGTGTGCGCATATACATCTTTCTCGCTTTATCTCATTCTCTCTCTCGAGAAAGACCGATCCAGGCGCGTGCTGCTTACACGTTCACTGGAGATAACGGAGTATATATTTTACTAGTTTTATAGAGACGCGATTCAATAGAAGGAGATGAAATAATAGGTAGAGCCGAACGTTGTTTCGCGGTTTATGGACTGCGTAATATATCAAAATGGTAAACAAATTCATTATTCATTTTAAGAAGTCTGGCCTGCTGCTGAGACTTCAAAGAAAAAAACAATACTTTACTAGAAAGATTAGCTGGAAGCAGAAAACAAGAAGCGATCAATAATTGCAGAGGATTAATGTCCTAACTGGTCGATTATTCGATCGATCTATTCATAAGAAAAATGTTAAACTACCAGGATTCAGGACTGCACGTGGACCAATGTAAGAATCATAAAAACAAGCGAGTAAGTATGAAAATAGTTGCTGTAACAATAACATAGTTTAAGTTTCGTAAGTGTTAATAAGAGAAATTGCAATTACGCCACTTATCGGCATATTACGAAACGTCCAAGTCTCATAGGTCTATTTGTATATCAACAGTGGATTTGCTTAATAGTACACGATGTCCGTGGGATACCAATGACTTTACCGTTGCTATCGAATCCTTCGTGTACATGGAACACGAAGTTAACGAACTTCAAGCCAGGCGATCATAGTGGGGACATAACCCTCCCTACTGGTCGGTAGCGCGAAATCGCATATATTGCACAGAGTGCAACTCTCAATTGCGTCAATGACTTTATGGTGTCTTCGACACCCGTGCTTCTCCGCAATGTCCCCAAGGGATTTCTCTCTTGAAAAGTGATCCTGGAGTGTAGAATTGCCACGAGAAAATGTGAAGCCGCCGTTTATATATTTAAGCTCATCCCTCTCCGGTTACTCAATTCCTCGATCTTTCGCTCTCTGGCAACTTCAGCTTCTTCGTCGTTGTCGTTCTCAGGTGTTCCGTTACGTCTTTTGCTTGCACCACATCATCTGTCCTTCTGTCTCTCTTTCTTTTTCTCCTTCTTCACGGACGGTCATAACTCATCGTTATACATTGACTGCTTTTTAACAGAAGGTCTTAACCCGGATCACTTTGCGTGTCAACTCGTCTGGGTTACGTCTTTTTTGTTCGGCGCCAATCCATGTTATGCAGACCCTTGTATCGAGACAGTGATCGTCATCAAGAGAAACGATCCAGAAAAAGGAGAACGAGGAGAGGGAGAAGGAAGTCTCCTGCAGATATCGCCATCAGCGATTGCGCTATCAGTCATCCCCCCCTCTTTCTCTCTCTCTCTCTCTCTGGACCTCACCCCACCAACAAGTACAGGCCACCCGAAAAATCGTATTGAAATTGTGAAGGATGTTGTGAAGTTACGAAATTCTAATACCAGACTTCAGCACCAAATAGAAACTACCAATCAGGTGAGCTGACCCAAGAGAGTGGGAGGAGCCAAAACAGCACAACGACGCTCACCTCTGTCTGCCCTGTCCGCTGGCCTAGCTGTATTCTTTTTCTTACCGGCGAGTCATTAATTAATCATTCCTCTACCTGTTCCATTGATCAGTTTCTGGTCACTCCACAAGCCTTTTGACGCACTGTACATGCAAGCTCATCCAATTACAACTAAGTCCGAGAGGATATGGAAAATTTTTAAATTAATAGAAGCAAAATAAAACGATCGAATCCAGAGCACTGCATTTGGATGCTTTACATGAATGTATTACGGTGGTTTGCGGTGTGTGAAGAAGGAGGATGAAAAGGGAACTATGAAGAGGTAGGGATCGGTTGTGACAAACCGCCATCTCGCGTGTCCACATATGTGGACGAAGAGAGGAAAAGGGGGGGAGGGTTGAAAGAGGAGGTATAAGGAGTCGGACCTGAGCCGACGGGGTCAAACGGGAAACTTGCTCGTGTGACCCAATGCCCTAGATACCGTGAAATAAGAGAGACAGAGAGAGAGAGAGAGAGAGAGAGAGAGAGAGGCTGTTCGCAGCGGTACAACACGCGCCACTTCGTTATTCTCGTGATATTTTTTCATCCCATTCTAGCGCTATTGCTTTTCGTATTTTCATGAAGAGAGTTATGTATACATATATATAAATAGATCACAGTAACATCACGTCGTTTTCAAACTCTATTTCGGGCATCAGCGACCTTCATTTTTATTTCCCGATTACGTATTTTCCGGGATATGAAAACTGACACATATATTTTGTATTCATCACAATTGCCACGGAAGATCAAGACTCATATTTTGACGTAATCATATTTTTGTCCCAAAAAAAAAAAAAAAAATTCTGCAAAAATACAAATAACCGTTCGTTTGATTGGGTCACGTGATTCGAAAGGTCAGATTTTCTAATCATTTGACCCAACTCGGTTAATTGGAATTTCGAAAACCGATATCTGTCCGGCTGAAAGTCTCGTTAAATATGCATCTTATCTATTCTGAGTGAGTCTCATCAAATTTATCGAGTGTGTGTATTCGACCCAGAACACATGGCAAACTTCCCAAAAACCCCAAAATCAATTCTTAAACACTTCTTTCGATCCTTAGGATCGAAAAATTATCTTAGTGAGCCGATACCGGTACAGCAGTTTCGTAAAAAAAATGAAAAATTCAATTCCCACACTAATTTGAAATTTAAAAGCGGATCTGACATTATGAGCTATCTCAGCTATGTCGTCCGACGATCAAGAAAACTAACGAATAAAATTAAGCACCATGCAGATTCGAATCATCAGTCATGAATCAACGATCGTATTACTCGAGGCCACAGTTTTCTGCTTAACATAATTTCCTGAAGTCACCGCTGGTAGTGCGACTCTTGAAAGTCGACGGATCAAATACCGAGTGACTGTGCCAGGCGTAATGGCCTAACCCGCATGACACGAGGTATTGAATCATGACACTTGCGTCCTTAGGCTTGTCAGCATATCTGTCTGTGTGTACGTACGTTTTATTTAGTGGCGGAAATCGCACTGGCAAATTCATTGAATAACTGGTGGATATTACGGTCAAACGATATCATTGAAATATGTGCATCAGGAACTCGGGAACAGCGAGAGAACGACGATATGTTTGCGCCCACGGTAAAGGTTCTCTTGCTCAAGTGTGTGCGCGTGTGTGTGTATGCGTGTGTTTATTCGTATGTATGTATCACATGTCTCCCTCAAAGTTCGAAGCGAGAGATCTCTTATTGCCCTCTCGAGTTGCTCCACTTACGGTCCATTAGCCTTCGGGCGACGATAAATATACACTTATATACATTGACCGCGGTCGATATCGATCGGTAGCTCTGTAACTCGTGCTTGCCTCGCATGTCGTATTTAACGAGAAAAGCAAGAGCAAGATAAAGAGGAAAAACCGCGAGCCGGAGACCGACGGAGCGAGAGAGAGAGAGAGCGCGGTCAAATTCATCTTTTTTTCACCCTTTTTCTTTCTCATTCTTTTGATCGCGTGTCGTTCGCAAACGCGATCAAACGAATTCCGGATTATCCTAGCCTACATTGTAGACATGCATGTTTCATCGAACAAATGCAGAAAAGTATTTAGGTATTAAGGTCCTCGAGATTATTATCATATTAAGAATCTCTAATTCATTGAAATTCGAGAGTGATTACCGATCAAATGAATTGAATAAATATAAAATACATGCCGGTTATTACGAACGATTTTTCTCGTCCCAATCATCAATTACAAATCAATTATTTATACTTCAAATAGTGTCGGTAATCAAATTACAAACACGTTATTAAAATAATCAAGTTGAAATGTTACTAATATCTGTTTTACGAACTATTATTCTACAGTTAATATTAATTTGTAAATGATTATCGAAGAAGTGTCTTTGCTGTTCTTCGTTAGATGTCAAATTCTGCAACGAAAAATTATTCATGACCTCGTGCAAAAGTGGATATTGGTTGATTGTTGGTTGTTTCTAAAAATCTTTTTAAAAGTTTCATGAAGGAAGAGTCATCTATTAAACATGAAAATATACTAAAAGTTCATTGCGTTTCATCGAAGTATAAAGCATCAATTGTTACGAGACCAGAGATCTCCAAGATATTAACAAATTTATGAGAAATCCTCGAAATTAATATCGATGGAAAAATTGAATTTGTTGAATTTCCGATGTAGACTGAAACAGTTAAATTCAACAGAACATTCATTTTTAGCAAGATATTTTATTGCCTCAAACGTTTCTAACGACTGTACAATTTTTTCTTTCAAAAACAGTTTAACTATATTTCCATTTGCGTACTTTGTACTATTATAGTGATAAAAATTGCGCGAAAATACATTCATCCCTGGAGAGCATTTCACGGTCGAAATTTCCATAATATCGCAGCTCAGTGCCTATACTCTGTGTAGGCTTTTCTATCTTTGCCTCTTTGTCGCCTTCCTGTATTGCGCAATTATACGATGGCGTGTAAATAACACGATCAACATGCACATTTGTATTCCAAGAAGGCATCGACGGACGCGTGTATTTTAACTAAACGCAAATCTTCGTTGAATATATATTTATATACACCCATAAGTTGGTCAAATTGCAGGACACGTTTTGTTTTTCAATTGTGACTGAACGAGATAAGCCACCCAGTCGTTGCCGCGTCCCATCGATCAAAAAAAAAATTGTCGATTTATTATAGAGCTTTTCACAAGATTTGTACAGAGAAAAAATTTGCATCAATTTTTGATATTTTTGAATTTACCAGAATCTGCTCAGCAAATAAAAGAATTTACATGTCACGTGAATGAAGCATTCTCAATGAATAAATATCCACGCAGATACTACAGAAAAGAACATTTGATTATTTTTCTTTGACACAAGAAACAAGTCCTTGAATCCAATCATAGAAATGAATGATTTTCCTTGAAACAGTAATCCCTCGGGTCGTGTTCCTGGTGGACATGTTCGCAAAACATGCGGGCTTTCATCGTTTACAAAGCCCGCGTATTAGATCATCGATCGTCCTTCATACAGGCTCGATGAATCGTCCACAATATTTTCCTAATCTCATCGAAACAGGATTACTGTATGTCCTATGTATTGAGTGCTTCAAAACTGGATACCGTGATTGGAGCTACATTTCGGCGATTAAGATTGAGACTCGTAAAGTTTTTTCATCATTTTTCATAGGGCACAGGATCAATAACAATTGATGTTTGATGTTGAACCAATCAGACGTGCACATGGACTAACATCGTGCTGAACCTGTTCCTCTTTTGCTACGTTGCACCCGTAAGTTGCACTTTCTACACTGTTCCATTGGCAGAATTGATATTACTTGATGACTCATGAACTCTTTACAGGATCAATGAACCCCAGAGAACTTTTCAACGTGAAATTATCATTTGGATTTACTTTTGGGAGATGATTCTTCGGCTTTGAGACACCCGATGTATATAAAAATGTTCAAATGCAACACTGTTGCTTTGTGCTAATAGCATATAGTTTTACGACGTCCTTCCTCTTTCGAAGAGATCTCTGCTCGCTTGTTCGAGGATAAAAGGTAACCGTGAGCAGCAAGAGAGAGAGAGACAAAGATAGAGAGAAGGAGGCGAACGCAATGACGATAAATTCACGTACGCAAGGTCGAAACTGACCTTGTCTATGCGTATCCACGTCGACATACAGCTACATGGAGATCAATTGTAAAATACGTAACTATAACGAAGCGTGGAATAAAATAACTCGTTGAAAATCGCCTCGAGTAATGAAGAGAAAATTCACGACAATTTACGACGTTCATGTGTCGCGCATAAAACCCATATTAGGAGAGGATCGTTCATATCGGAAGTCGATTTGTCGATGGAAATTGATTTTCCCGAGGTAACAGGCCTGCCGAAGGCCTCCGGACACATCCGGAAACGTGCTGGCGGATGTACACAAACGATGCATTCACATAATCAATAAAAAAACACGTATATGAGCGTTTATATACGATCGTTCCAGGAAATCTCTTGATGACAAACGATTTTTTTTTTTCCACCTAAGAGAATCAGTTTCTTGGTTTTGGAAGTACAATTTTTCATCAAACTACACCAAGTCATACCCGAGACTGTCGATACAATCAATTGTGCCGATTAACATTGACGGAAGTGGAGCAATTTTTATCTCCCAACAATAACTTGCACATCGGCACGATCAGACAGCCGATATTTGACCCGGAAGTCATAATTACACGTGATAAAAATCATGGAAAAAGAAGAGATACGAATTAAGTGAATTTCAAAACTATAGAAGTAATCGGCAATGTAACGATTATAATAACGGAGTATATATGTATATTTTTGATGGAATAAGAGTGAAGAGTCACGTTCGTAACTCGTGCCGAATCATAAGATCAGCCCAGTGGCACATAACGATCCGTTATCGTGATTCAACCACAAGACGAGACACATAATAACAATCGCTTCCTCGCCTCCTTCTCCTCCTCTCCTCCTCCTCCTCCTCCTCTTCGCCTATCCCCCTTACCCGGCGCGTTCTCGTTTTTCTTTTCCTCGACTTAACATTTATTATGTAACAAGAGACTTTAACTGTAAATATTTACTGGTGGAGGCCCCGAAAGCGCGCTCTCTTTTTTGCTCGATCAAAAGGGAAGGGGAATACGTGAAGTAGACCGACGAACGATGGCGCTGTGATCGCACAGTGAAAAAAAAAAAAAGAGAGGAAGGAAACAGGCTCGGTGCGTTTTAAAAATACGTCTAAGTGGAACAAGTCCGAACGTCTCTCTTTCCTACTTGGACCAATGTCGCACCGCAACCATCGTATTGTCCTTTTTCATCTCTTGAACTCTTGAAATTTATGTTTGGAACAAAATAATCATTGTTGTCACACTCAAAGAGATTTCTCATGACAAGAAGCCTCATAAAACAAATAATTTTCCAAATGCTGATCTGAAAGTTTGCACATGTGTGAAGCGCCAATCAGTGTGAAGTGATCGGTACTATACTTTCTGTTCAAATTTCAGTGGACCGATAACCATCGAGGAATTTATAGCGAAATGGATCTGCAAAAGCTCCAGGATCAGTAAAATGATGAAAATCTCATTAAAATTAAATCGTAAACTAAACCAATTAGTTGATTGATATTTATCATGAAACTACGATATTGCTATTGATTTTATTATAACTCAACGACGTAAGAAAATAAATGAGAACATTTTGCTGAATCAGAGTGACAGCACGCGATAAAGAAATTAATTTTTTTTTTTCTGGACGCAAATAAATGTCGTGGCACAGCTACGAAATGAGCCAAGCAGAAAGGACTTGCTAAGGGAATTGAATGAAAAAAAAACACGGATAGAAACGGCGCCTGTGATTGTCCTACTCGGAACGCTGACAACGATCTGAGGAGAAAGGATATCCGCAATCGAAAGAGAAGCAACGATTGGTCGTGCGTTATATTCTCATAACGGTAAAGGAAATCGTGGAGTGGAGGCTTCGTAACAATTTTAGAATTGGAATTTTAGGGCACCGTGTTCACTCGTTTATTTATTTATTTATTTATTTTTTTTTCGTTTAATCATCATCCAATCTCGCCCACGTTACGTCAGAAAACAATGGCCTACACCATTGTGTGTATAATAATGACACGTTTTTTTTCTTGTCTCTTTCCCACGTCCATTCTTAACAATTATCATTTCCGGATGTCTGATCTAACGATGATTCAATATATTTTTTTATTTTTTCGAAATGGTTAGTGATAACGGTAATTCGACATGATAATTCGTAGCCTCATAAAGCTTGTTAGATTTTTTGTTTGAAAATCAACGTATTCGTGGGCAGAGGTTAGAAGAGTTAAGAAAATTGGAATCGGCTTGACATTCGAATGTTAATTGTGCTAATATTCAAATTGAATATTTTTCTATTGAACTTTCTCGGACATTTATGACGTTTTTTTTTTTTATCGTTTGACTAATACAATTTCTTGCTCAACGAATCAATTAAATAATTATGGCTTCGGCGTTACTGACAGATCAATTGAACGATCAATTTATCAACGAAGATGTTTTTATTTAAAATCTTGGTGTAATATAAAAATGAGCGACGGAGCATAAATGAATTGTGCTATTGATACATTATGAAATCGATTCAACAGTTTAAATCGAAACAATAAAGGCACATATGAAGCTTGAGACAATTGAGTTTAATTAATCCGAGAGTTGAGAGAGAGAACGCGACGTTGGTTATAGACTGAAGTTCAAGGAGAGGAAGTATCATCTGGGTCGAGAAAATTATACGTAGAGTCTTAGACTCGGTTAGTTTGAGGTCTCAAAGTGGCACAAAAAGAGACAAGAGACATTGTATTAATTCTGCTTTTCCTCAGATCCGTTGTGTTCTTCTTCCTTTCCCATTGAGCATTAATTTATTATTTATTCTTTTCTTCCTCTTTATTCCTCTTTATTTCTTGAGGAGAAGCAGCGAGACAGATTTGTAGGAACTTTCACATTGGGAGCTCGATCTCTCTCGTTCGTTCTCCTGCTCTCACGTAAGAAAGTGCACATGTAACCTTTACATTACGTAGAAAGAGAGCGAGAGAGAGAGACAGATATATATAAGAGCAAGAAACACGTAACTCTAGAGACTAAGAAAGAGCAAAAGATTTGGCTTTCGGATAGGATCTCGAAGCATCGCGGCTGCTGAGAACACCAACGAATTTAAACTTCGAAACAAAGAGAGAAAGAGCGAGAGAGATAGCGATAAGCTGGCGCAGCGCGACCCACTGTTTCGTCAATGCCAATGCCAGTGTCAATGTCAACGATCGGGGCCGCGGGATTTTCGAGCATAAGAGCCGGCAATAAAATCGATTGAACAAAAAAAAACTCATTTACAATGTAAAGTGACCGAGTCTCGTTAATGATTCATTCAAAAATTTCATTGAACGTCACACGACGATCGAATAAATCGTTCCACTTCTGTATTTTTTTTTAAATCGAAATCCTCGTTCCAATAGTCATCAGCAATTGAATCAACATAAAATTTTCACATTGAAGCAAACGTAGAATCAATTATTTTCGATATTCTACGAATGAATGATTCTTCCAATTCGAGAACAGCTTGAAAATCAATCTCGCAAAATCTACGCAGTAAATATTCGCCTCGAATTCTATCTATCGAGAAGTGTTGCCATGCCAGAATTGCGTGTTTAACGTTTAATGAGAAATTACAATAGCAGTCAAGTCTTTATATCTATCTATAGATCTATTGTACGTTCTCTCTATTATATGCCTTTACACACACATATTCACACAGAATATTCGCCTCGATATATATGTATATGCACAAAGCCATAGATACGTATATAAAATTTGTACTATATATCATTTCCAACTTCTTCTTCGTCACGGCAAACCGCTAGACGTTTCAGTTATGAAACGGGGTATGTGTTACGAAACAGCCGCCTCGTGAGTTCTCGAGGACGTAATATCGCGGGTGTTCTCTACTCGCGAGGCTGCTTCGCGCTGTGACTCTTCAATGTAGGCGAGCCTCGGTCTCGCGTATACCGTTAGATTTTCTCTCAAGACGAGAGCCACATATATAGCGAGTATACCGACGAATCCAGCAAGCATACCAGCTCGGCGGAGATGATCATAGAGAAATAACGAAGGAAGAGGAGAGATACCGAGATATTGGAGAGATGAGAGAGCAACAGGTATACGTGTTTGCGAGCCTCGAAACGCTTCGCTGAATTTGCTGTCACACTTCTTGCTGCGGAATAAGCTCGTAACGCGAAGAGGATCAGAACGGTGGGCACGGATGAAGATTTTAAAAATGGAGATGGACGATGTAAGGAAGGGAGGAAGAGAGAGAGAGAGAGAGAGAGCTCTACTCCACATCGTAATCCGGACACTCCATAATATCGTGTAACGTGCACATAAAACACCTGAAGGCACAAGACGGTAAATCAAACGGCTTGCCGCTCTATCTCTTTCTCGCTCTTTTTCTATCCGTCTTTCAATCTACTCAGTGAACACACACTGAAGAACAGAATTGAATGGAACGGGATAAAAAATTTTGCGTGATTAATTGTTGTTTAATTTCTTGAATGAAATTCTTGTTTAAAGTTGAGATTACGCGTACGGGATCATCGTTGTGTATATAATAGAATTGGAAAATTGGAAATGGAATAAAAACCACTTACATCCGTTTCAATCCAACGAAATTATCAGCTTGTGACGAATTGAGAACATTGTTTTTGTTTATTTTTCTTCTTTCACGCTCAATAAATACCGAATTTTTGAAGTAATCGATGAAACAGGAGATTCAAGCATTGATCATAAAAATATCTTGGTGAGAAATAGATTGACGTGATTTTAACAACTGTTTGAATCGTTATTAAAAACGAACGATTTTAAAACTCATTCTCCGATTGTTTTTGCGTTGATTAAAAATCAAATTTATCGCGTTCTGTTGCTGCACGTGCGCGCAAATTGATCGTATGTTTTTTATCAAATCTAGCCATCAAACAAAATCAAAAGAATTCAACCAAATTTTAGTAGACGAAAATAAGAATGTTTCATTAGGAATTTGATCGTTTGGCCTTTTACCACTGATTTATCTCCCGAATTTCAAACGTTCGACTTTCAAATTTGATAATAATTATTCCAAAAACCATCGCCTCAGGACAATGACCCGAGTAGAAAAATTCAGAGTTAATCATAAATTCCCAGCACCTTTGTTTTATTCCTCGTGTAAGACTTCCTTCTTCACCGTATCTCACGATCGAACATTCAACACCGAAATATTCTTCCGCGTTATTATCCTCAACTTATTTCAAACAATCCCCCACGATGCTGACCTTGATATAGCCACCTTTGAGGACCAGAGCAATCTTATCACTGTCAAATTCGTCTCCTCTCGTTTCTCAGGCACGCAGAGTCATATCAGGCAATATAAATATACGTTGAAACGTATAGCTATAGAGATACCGTTCAATCTTCGCAATCGAGCTTCCCGTTACAATCGTCAACACAGAAAAAAAAACACATGTACCGGGTGTCCCGAAAACCGAGTGTCCAACATGTGGAAAGTCTGTTACAATACGTTGAATCGCGAATGAAATTCTCTGTAATATCGATACATTTGCTCATTTTTCACTCAAAAAAAATGTCTCATTTTTATATATAATCATTTATTATTTTTTCGACTAAATTGGAATTTTCACCGATTGATGAATATTGAGCAACGTATAATAATGTAGCCTGAAAACACAATGGTCTCCTGCACCGATTAATATTATTTTTTTTTTAATTTGATGCAATGGAACGGTCATCAATTAATTTTTCGTAAAATAATCTGTAAATTTAAACAAATAATATATCCTCACCACCCTAACGATAACATTAACAACATCTTTGAAAACCTATATCTTTCCATCATTATTGTAATTTTTTAAAATTCAAAAAAACTAGACAATTGGTTAGAAGCTATTGGCTCGTTAATCGAGATCACCCAACGTACCAGAAGTTATGGTGCCTCCGTTAAAAGTACTCCGTATATATAAATTAAGCGCGCACGTTTCGGATGGTCGCACTGAGCGAGTCTAACTCACGGATTGCGAGAAGATCGAACAAAAAAAATGATGCGTCAAAGAGAGAGAGAGAGAGAATTCTCTCGTGGTTCAAAGTAGTCTTCAGTAAGGCTCGAGTAAGTACGGCTATAGTACACGGCCAAGGCAAAAGCCTGTTTTTCGAACGGTCCCGCGCCGCTCGAGCTCGGAGAAAGTGGTGTGTCCACGACGAGGTAACTGCGCGCGAAGAGGAACAGGAGAGCGTTTACTGACCTACATTACCCTCGCCCATCCTACCAACGTCGCAGTCGCCACCTAGTCCCCGTTGCCTTCTCGTCTCTCTTACTCGGCACGGTTCACTCGTTTAGCCGCTATATACACCGTTTTGTACCGTACTGTTAGATACTAGGAGACTTATAGAGAAGTGGATAGACGTTGTTTTATCTTATCCGACGATCCTACTATTTATTAACTCCCCTCCTCCTCCTCTAACCCTCGATTGGTGAATTTATATAATATATAGTATTTCGATTTGAATACTTCATTTTTTGACAGATAAAAATATTACTGGTAACTGAGCAAGTGAATTAATTCGTCAGATTTTTATTGAGATACCCTGTTTTTTTGGGACTCGAGCATGCAGAATGACGAAAGGATCGGGTTGGAATTTAATGAACCGAGTTCTGAAATGAGTCATTTTTTCCATGATTCCTTTGTTTTTATTTTTCTATTCGTGTGTATTCATGGTTTCATGTAGTCGATCAGTTTTCAAAAGTTTCAATTCAAGTGTCTTTTATTCGTTACGTAATTATAGGATCAAGAAGTTTTAATTTTCGTATTAATTTTGATTTGGACTCGACGCGAATCTCTGATCGTTCGTTTAGTTGGTTGGTAGATGGATAAAAAAAAGTTATAGCAATACGAAAATAATGAATTGATGAAAATCGATAAAAATATGATGAAATTGACTTAAACCCAGTTTATTGGAAGTGGGTCAATCTATGTATGTTCTGTTAATTCTGAATTAAGCTGAAACTTGACCTCAATAGTGTGACTCAATTAAAATAATCGATCAATCTTTATCTCCTCGTTAAATATCCTGACTTTATTTCTCTTTCTCCCGAGACGACGACCGAACGAATTTTCACCGTTTTTATTATTTTTCTCTCGTCTTGTGGGCAATGACTATAGGACCAAGACACCCACGAATCAAGCAGTGACTAGAGTTACCGGGACAGGCAACAACCGAGACGAGGTGAGACGATAGAACGGGCGAACAAGAGAGGGAAAGAAAAAGAGAAAGAGAGACCTGGTGACCTACAAACTCAGCAACGAGAGGAAGGAGACTGAAATTATGTCACCAGCCAAGTTCAAACTATTGGACACACACCATGAGCTCTCGAAGTCCTCGCTCGTATTATATAGCTAAGGAGCACGTGTATTTATCTCTCTTTTCTTCTCTTACTACTTAACCTGAGGCGTTTGACCTCTTACGTTTGAACTTGTACCAAAAAAGCCAGTAAACAGCGAGTCCATCTTTTGATGGGCAATAAAAAAAAAATAAAAAAAAGCCACACGAGATTTTTTTATCGCAAAATTTATGAAGTTTTCATAATTCCCAATGAATTACTTTATTCAATGCATGATATTTCGATCGTTTCACAGTCGATATTGGCGCTGTTCTTATTCTTTTATGCTTTTGTGTCGCGAGTGTAAAGAGAATTGAATATCCGATTGTGTCATTTCGAAGTGAACATTCGCAGCAACAATAAATTTTCCTTTTTTATCATACATTTGTAATCTTTCGAAAGTGAAAAAAAAATACACACACACACACATACACAGAAACACACAGCGAAGCTCATTCAAAGTGCGCTGGTGACTAGAAAGAACAAAATCAAGTGATTATCATATTTTAACATCCCATAAATTGTTCTCGAATCGAGGGCATAGCTCGATTCAATTTCTTTTCATTTTTCGCCGAACCAATTCGAACTATTTAACTACCGAAAGGACCGCAGAATCAATTGGCTCGTGTAACGAATTAAAAAAAATAATAATAATAATAATAATAATAATGAAAATCCTCACCTTTCTCTTCTGAATTGACAATGATTTTACGGACCATGACGCATATTATGAAAGGAGATATCATCGTGCCAGATAAACAGTCTTGTGTCTACGTCCCACGTGACGATTCATATCGTATTACGAAACAATGATCTCAGTCGATTTATCAAGCATATCAGAGGATGCACGCAATGCGTTTCGACCAAACTCGCACGGAGTCTCGTACCGATATGTTGAGAAGCTTGCACGCGTATGGATCCCTCTCAGTTTGCTTCAACAACGAGACTTCATACGCTTTGCATAGATTCCGTTATCTCGTGTGCTTAGAGATGGAGATGAAATAGATGAAACTCGAGAAACCTTGGCATTATTACTTTATGCTTCGATGTAATACGAATAGATACGAAGAAACTGGAAAATATGAATAGGAATTTAAAAAAAAAACGTATGAAGACAGATGTAAAAATGAGCATTAAAGTAAACGCTCCTGAGAGCATTAAATCTTTCGAACCACTTATGAAATCAGCTATGAGCTCTATGATTGGATATCCATGTAATTTTCGTCGAACTAAGCGAATGAAATTGTGGAAAAATGATACATTAGGGTTCATAACGATGAAAACTTTTATCAGGACCCTCAACATCTTACTCGAATAAAGATGCAAACTTCTCTCGCCTAATTGATCAATTCTCACTAAATCGTGGTCGTTTTATCTTTATTTTTTTTTGTCCATTCAAATAACTATTTTGATTTTATTCAACTCGTTTAACCGCGAATCACATTGCGCCGAGGCCCGTAATAACCGGGTATAGTTTCGAGGTCGATGGGAAGAGAGTCACGGTTGACGTTGCTGCAACTCGAGCTAGAAGTTCTTGGCTACTCTCGCCTGGGCTCGCCGGATCATTATACGATCATAGTCGCAGGCGCACTTTCTCTTCAGCCACTATACTCGCGTGCATATACTCGCTCTATGTACAACGAGCTTTTTCAACGTTCCACAGGACTTTCCGTGTAAAAATCCTTCGCGTCCTCAATTTTTAAGGACTGAGAGACGATTTCACGGCAATTCTTGTTTTCGATTGTTCTATTTTGTTTCGGATCAAATGAAAATTAAAAATGATGCATCAATCGTATTCAGCTCCAACGCTTTGGAATTTTGAACCGATGATTTTTATTGAAATTATTTGAATTGCCAGCAGTTACATTCGGAACTGGAATTTTTATTCATCATATAGAATAAAAAATTATTCTAGTTTTGAGAAGCATGAACCGATATAAAAATATCGATCACGCACCGCGCTGATCATCGGTGAACAAACAATGTCATTTTTTCAGGCGACAGATTTTGAAATCAAGTTCCACTTTGCCAATAATATACTGTTAACAAAAATATTTGGAATTCGCGAGAACACTTGTAATCGAAATATCGAAAAATATTTATAAATAATCAGATTTTTAATATCAAAATGCTCGTTCGTCTCGTTTCCACATTTTTAGTAATAAATATTTTGAATATTTCTTCACTTCGAATCGCAAGTGAAGTGTATTCCGTTAATTTTTTTTTTCTTTTATGAATGTAGACGTTAATTATCGAAAAGTGAGTGTCAGAGATTGACGAGAAATTGGAAAGTGGAATAGGTTGAGTTTTGTATAGGGGTGTAACCATCGAATGCATTTGACAGGAGCTTATTTTTCTTCAATATCTTGTAGCAAAAGAGAAAATGATCGAGCTGGTATAAAGAAACGGAATCTCTGAATTTTTCATGATTTATTTGGCATTTAAACTTTCCTCTTTTCTCTCTCTCTCTCTCTCTCTCTCTCACACACAATTTTTTCCATCTCGTACTCTGAGAGATTAGATAATCCAATTGGTCAGCTTTCACAAGCCTCTCGACATTGCAAATCGTTGTCCTTGTACGCGGCTCTCGAGCCCTCGTCATTCATTGTAATTTTCAATTGCACTTATATCAGAGTGCACCGTTAGAGGGCGCTCGTGCTGGAGGAGAAAGCAGCGAAAAACAAGCATCGGTAGAAACAACTTCTCTCACTCCAGACTATTCGAATAATTGACAATATTACTATTTCTTTTTTCGTTTATGTACGCCTTCCTAACGGATATCCACTTTCCCCAGTCCCGCTATTTTTATCTCTCTCCAGTCGTTATTTCAATTGCAAATACACGAAAGAGATTCTCATTTGAAACTCTTTTATTTTTATTTTTATTTTTTCCACCCTCGACAAATTGATCTATGAAACTGAATCACGATCCTGTACTTCCCGTGTGCGTGAGAAATATGAGAGAAAATATTGATTTATTAACTTTCATTAATTCGAAAGAAAAATAAATATCGTCAACGTTTGATGAAATTACAATTTCTCGATCATTTTCTCTCAGTGTTTCGTTGAAAATTATTTCCATGAAACATAATTTACTAAATTCAATTCTGAGAATATAATTTCATCAAAATTAATGACTATCAAGACATTCTCTTCTAATAAACATTGTTCTCAACTGTTTTATTTAATTTATTTCAACACGTGAAATTGTAATTCATCGGATGATTCAACGTGGTTGGCTTTTCGATTTTATGATTACTTCACGAGTTATCATTATTCCGTTGCTTTTTAGCGATCGATGAATTTTACTGAATTAGCTGAATCGATTACGTGTCGAATAATCCCTGGAAAGAAGCCTCCCATGAAGTTAGCTTTGTCTATTGATGTATATACGCATACGAGATGGGAGTGATTCATCCGATGGTTTACCAGGTATTCATGGCTTGCTCACTTCCGCTCGACCTCCCGTGACTTTCCTCCGAGGGTTCCCCCATGAGACCAAACTGAGCAGAACTTTTGTGTGAGAATGAATGGCCCCTCGGTTGGCAAATCGATCAAGCGCGTAACGAGAATACTCCTTGACGACTTGAAATATAATAATATTAGTAACAACGACACCAACGACGAATAACAATAATTAACTTTTCGTAATAAAAACAAAATTAGAACGAACTAGGAGAAAATTGCGTGAGCGAGTGGACCGGAAATGAGGTCAGACAGAGTTTCGTGGTCAATTCCTGCAAAAGGGGAGCGTCCGTTCTGAACAAACCTTCGTTTGTTTGTTTTTTTTTTTTTTTTTTCAAAAATCTACGTAATTTATGGAACGATAAAAATAAAACAGTAAAATAGAGACATGAAACTAATGATGCATGGGAATTAGAAATTTTTGCGCATTTTTTTTTTTTTTCCTCGTCGTTACGATCGTTTCTCATTAAGATCGAGAAAATTGTTCTGATGCTTCAACGAACCTCGAACTTCCTCGCAATAAAATATTTCTTGACAGCAGGCTATTCGGTAGCAAAATTCACGTTTTAACGAAAATCTATACTCGCTGCATTTTCCGCATATTACTTTTTTGTGCTTTTCAATAAACGCGAGAACAGCGTAATTACGTCGATAAACAAGTAAAATACAAAGCTCAGCTTCTGAAAAACTTGATTCAATCAACGATCTGTCCGCAATAAATTGTACGTTTGTTCCAATCAAATCCCTCACGGTATGAAAAATATTGCTCACTTTTGTTACTACTTATTAGATCGATCATTAACTCGATTGACATCAAATCGACAGCTTCTATCACGGACTATTTCAATCGGAAATCGAGAGAATTCAATTTTTCTCGAACTCATTGTCAGTCCAAGCCCAGTTTCATATGATCATGTCTTCACCCGATTCGATGGATAATGAAAAGAATTCTCGAACAGCGTTGTCCGATCGATGTAACGTAATATCGTTTAAGAACAACGATACGACCACGTTTACAAAACGAGACGGTAATGAAGTAGGATAAATATATAACTCTGAGGAGAGGAAGGAAGGGGGTGGACGACAAAACAGGCCAAGCGATTAGAAAGGTTTCCGGACTTGTACATGTAAACATTCATACATCTATATATAAATATACATTTAATGCTCAACTACGAGGCTGATATTATGATAGTATTGCGAGAGAGGAGAAGAGAGCAGCGTTTATGCTCGAGCTCTCTTAACGTCTGAAGACTGAAAGTAGGTCTCTCCTTGCTTTACTACGGTCCTCTTTGAATGTGCGACTTGAGAGCGCGCTTTGCGAGACCGAGCTCGAGCACTTGACCCCGATATTCCATCGAGGTTCTTTCACCGTCGCCCAGGACTGTCCTCGCCTTTTCCTTCGCTGCCACTCTTCCCATTTTGTTTTTTTCTTTTCTTTACTTTTTTTTTTTGTTTTTTTTTTTTTTATTTCCGTATACAGATCTCCATATATTTTAAACGATTATTTTTTATTTTCATTTTCTACGGGGTATTCGAGGTGTGCACACCGGATTACGCCAACGAGTATTTTTATATTTTTGGACCGTGGATCAAGTACGTGTGCGGGAAAGTAAATTTCATTCAACACGATTCAACGCGGTATTCAATTGAAAAATGATGATAAATTTTGTTTTCGTGTACGCTGAAGCGTTACGAATTTTCGATTTTTTTTTTTTTTCTCAAATTTCACTGAATGATATTATTTTTTTCCATTCGATTTTGATTGTTTTGGCATGATTCAATCAGCTAATAATATAACGTTCGAATGAAGCGAGGTTCACTCGAATTTCATATGTTAAAAATATTGTATTATTGGGCGTCGAATTTATTCGACGACGATCTTATTGGATCAATGAATTTGAAGATACAAATGAATCAATCAATAAATTATAATCATTCGTTTAACTCTTATCAAAATCGAATTTTTATCGATCTGTACATTTTCATCGCAGATCCTGATACTGAAATTTGTATTTGAAAAACTGAGAGCACGAGATATTGATTCGATATAAAAAAAAATGGGGTTATTGATAAATTGTTGAAATTTCTATAAAAAAAAATAATTAATTTTCAATTGTATAAAATATTATTTATGAAAATGAATATGAAAATTTTCAGTAAAACTTGGTTCGCACATCGGTGGCCCTGAACTTAAGTAACACTTGATATCCTTCAGATTCGTGTTACGACCGGGGTGGTGAGAACACGAGATTATATTTCGCTCTCACTTCCTCTCTCATTTGGGCAATCCGTCGAATCCTCTTTCACCCGTTAACTGACGAGTGTTACGAGAAAGGTTCAACGACTTTGAAAGTTTTTCGCTCGCGGGTTGGGTCAACTCTCGAAATTCCTTATAAACTGGTGTGGCCTCCCAGAGGACAGACCGAAATTACGAGAAACTACGTCGGAGGTCCCCCTTACGTTGAGTTCGTAATACCTCCGCTTCTTGTAACTCCACTATACGAATATGCCATTTCGAAAGTTTCGTGACGACACCAGAACCGAGAGTTCATTGCCATTAGAGACGATTTTCAAGCGATTTTGATTATTTTTTTTTTCTTATTATTCAAAGTCTCATGGAAAAATTATTTTTTAAAATGCAATTGATGAATAAAAATGTTCTTTATCAGTTTCAATATATTTTCGATGAATCGCGATCGTTACATTCTTTGTATGAAAAATGAAATGAAAGCGATAAAAACTGAAAAAAAAAAAAAAATCTTAAATTCCTAAATAAATGAAGCAATCAACAATAAATCGAGCTCATTATCTCGATAAGAACATTGCATCAACCGTTTTTTCAAATGCGATTTTGCATTTTCAAACGAAACGCATTGTTTCGTTCTCTGATATTCGTGATAGTCAACAGCGATTTGAGAAACGCACGAATGCACCTTCGACCGAGTTTTTTTCGCATTCTTACATCGGGGACTGAATATCGCCCCGCAAAGTAATATAGGTTAAACCGCTTTATATACATCGGTATATAATATTGTTGCATACCTATAAATAAAACGAAAAAAAAATCTTGCTTAGCAGCGAGCAGTGATCTCGTGCACACGAGATTCCCGTCACGAGAGGCTCAACTTTCTCTCTCGAAAGCACACTTTCCTCGCGGAGCGTATAGAGCGTGCAACACGTTACTCGATATCGACAGGAAACTTCGAGATTATGTTTGTTCTTTCATATTCTCACTAAAACGAGCCGTTTTAATCTCTCGAGAAAATATTATTGTTAATCTGTATTATATGAAAAGCCTTCTCCATTTGGATTTTATTTTATCTCCATTCTCATCTCGCTCAACACATAATTAATTAGGAACTCGAGATCCTTGGAATTGGAGAATTATTGAAAACCACAAAAAAACAAATGAATTCGATGGAATTTCAAGTCTCGAAGGTACTGAGGCCAGACATTTTCTTGAGCATGAAATCAGTCACGCTCGTTTGGAAAAAAAAAAGAATGAAAATGAAAAAATTCTTAAATATATTGTTTCTTCAAATGAAGGCTACAATTTGCCAACCAGGATATTACCGTCTCGTAATTTCGCGTATTAGAATGGTGCAAAAAAAAAAAAAAAAAAAATATTCAATCTCTTCGAAATAACTGGTGGCTTTTGTGAAGGTAGAAAAATGATGAGGAAGCAGCGAGCAAATCTGCATCTTTTTTTTTTCTACACTCCGGATGTAATTAGCCGAGCGCGAATTAATGGGATATTTTCTCCTCAATACAGAGCAAAAATAAGAAGGAAATAATATTTTATTGCTTTTAAAAGATTTTAACCGTGAGACGGATTAATAATGTTATCATTTATTGTCCATTATATTTATTCAATCTGTAATTAATTGTTGATGCATAACTCAATCAATTATTGTATCAACGTCTTGTCAAAGGATCTTGGTTTATTGGCAATTTCAATTATATTTCATTCATTTTCATCAAAATAGACTACGAAAGTTAGAAGAAAAACTTTTCTTCTTAGTTTCTTCGATATTCTTAGTTTCTACCAAGAATATTCATGGTTCATTGACGAAATATGAAAAACAAACTCAACGCACATACTGGAAGCCTCAAAACATCGGAGTACGAAAGGTTCACTGATTCAATTGCGAATTCAATCAACAGTCATACTCTACGAAACATACTTTCTTCTCATTTGTCTGTATAAAGAAAAAAAAAAAAAAAAAAAAACAAAACAAAATCAAGATTGTTAATTTTGTTATGAATAAAAGCGACTCGTTTGTGAGATGAGAAGTCGAAAAACAATGAACCGCAAAAATTTGATGATTCGTGCTCGGTATTTTGGTACGTACTTTTCTGTCAGATTTCACAAAGATGATTAGTTCCCTTGGGATAGTGCGATTGTCTCATAGCGATTACCGAAGTGCAGCTCTCTCTTGAGGGTATTATAGTAAGAAGCGCAACTTTCATCGCGAGTCTTTTAATGATAGATGGAAAAAAAGAACTCTCGTTGCGCATTTAGCTCGCTCGTAATGTACATATATGTATGAGGCTATTCTAGTATCGTCACGTCGTTTGGATAAGTACTCTTCGCGTAAAGCGGATGAGAAGGTCCCGCTTTTCTCCGTTAGGAACGAACTAAATCGGTATATGAGTGTCTTCAGAGCGTGTGGATGTTTGCCTCGATTACACCTCGATCTTTTTTTTCTTTCTCTCTCTCTCTCTCTCTCTCTTTCTCTCAGCAGTAAAATGCGTAACCGAAGTATTGCGCGCGAGTGCAACTCCGAGACGATCATGCCACGTTGCACGCGATGCACTTTCATAAAACTTTCAGCTTTCCATTGGCAGTCGCGAGAGCTGAATCGCTCGCCAAAGGAAAGAAAGAAAGGAAGAAAAAAAAAAGAAGTGGAATCTCTCCCACGGACGTATCTAGTCCTCCAACCCCTTTCCCCTCTATTTTTTTGTCCTCCCCTCTCTCTCTCTCTCTCTCTTTCTCTTGGACAAAACCAGAACCCTCTCGAGAGACTCTCGTTCTCTTCTATGCCGCAGATAATGAGCGAAACCTTTTTATCCTTTTTCTTTTTCGCATCACAACCAACAATGAACGAATTTTATGATGCCCGCGATAACTTGAAAGTTAACACGAAATAAAAAAAAAAGGGATTGAGATCCCGGGAGAAAGATTGCGAGCCTCTTTCACCTACTCGAGATTCTTTTATTTCGTAGGCAATTATCTTATTTCATTTAATGACCTTGAAGCGCCCAAGTTTATGAGCCTAATCATTTTTTTTCTTTTTCGATTCAAATTTATAATCAATTGTAATTTTTTTTCATTGAACCCAAAAGCACTAGCGAAAAAAAAAACGTGTGAAGACTCACAGCTATAAATTTGTGTGTATTTTTTTTCTAATTTTCCATTATTTGCGGAACAATAATAATTGCGTGGCATTTCATTAAAAATTTCACTTTTGCCAGAAATCATTTGTAAAACGATTTTTCACGTGGACTCACCGAGTTTCAGTAATTAAGTTGCTTCATTACTTATTCGTCTTCCCTTCAAAATAAATCCAATGTTTGTCAAACTGGTTAACATCTGAAAATAAATATTTTCTATTATCCTGAATTATCATTGACTCTCCAGTCGTATCGTTTTTTCATGTGACTACAACATGAAAAATCAGAAAACAACAAGAGATTTAACGAAAAGCTCTTGCCACTTGGATTATTGCTATTTCAGCATCAATTCTATGAGACTTCGAAAACCCATTTGAGAATAAAATTTTGTGCGAATAATTTCGATGATAATTTCAAGCGAGTTGAATGACTGTTAAAATGAAGATAATTGAATAGACGATATTTTTTAGTGACACTTGACAATCGTGTGTATCGCGTAGGAGATTGACTCCGTGTAATTCACAAAATAAAACTCAATCGTCACGATTCGTGCCAACTAATTGACGTGACATTGTCTGTCGGAAGCTGTCAGGGACAATCTCAGGGAGTAAAAGGCTGATGGGTGCGTGTGTGGATAAAACTAGTTGCGTTGTAGACGAGGAGAAAGAGAAAGGTGAAGTGCACACGCACACATTGAGTACGGCGGGAGGAACCGACGCCTTCATCATCGTGAAGAAAGTGCAACGACGATGACGCGACGCTCTTCCAGATTGCACTTGGTGCGCTCGTTTCTGTTTTCCCTCTCCTATTACCTACTTCTTTTTGCCCTTTCTTCAAACTTCTTTAAGCTTTCTATGCTACTTCTAACGACTAATATCACTAACATAATATTTTTCGATCTGTCATTTTCTGTTTTAATGGAACACTTTCCCTTCAATTACGATAGATAGATTCTTACATTTTTAGAGTATTTTTGAAAAAGTCATTCGTTCGATTTTCATAATTGTAAACTCTACAGTTCTTGTCATAAATAATCATTTGGACAATCAATTATCAGTTGGTTTTTTATCTTACTTCATTTTCGCAACGATCCTGTCGACTGGTTTATTCTCTCTCGATTCACTCGATCGATCGACTAGTTTTTACTTTTCGAATTTTCTCATCGATCCCTTTTTCTTCTTCTACTTTTTCATTAAGCATGGGCAAGCATGAGTTTCAGATATTCAACTTGACCGCAACATCATTTATATTTTTTGTTGCATCGAGACTGCAGAAGAGATATTTCGCTCGATCTAATATCCTTTTGTAATTTTTCTTTTCTTCACTTTTCTCACTAGTATCGAAAGTTTTCTTCTCTTTTTTATTCATTAATTTTCTTATTTCTGTTATATTTTTTTCGTAGCTGCAATCCACCGGTGCAATTTTTCCTATTCCAATACATCATCGAGCCTAATAGACTCTTAACATCCTCTGCTTCGATCTTTATTGCCCGTGGGCAACCTCAAGTCCATTCTAGCAACTTCGCATTCTTCATCTGCTCTTCTCTTTTCGATTCAACTATCTCCGCATCGATCGTCAGCTCGCCTCTAGGCAACTTCATCTCCCTTCCTTCGTTATTAAAAACATATATTTCAATTCGTCATCATTGTTATCAAGCTTTTTACTGGCATCAACTGCGGTTAATCCCATCAACTTAACTCGCGCTTCGCTCAGCTCCGCATTTCCTATGCAACGCAACGTTTTGACCTAACTATATAACCAGATCCAACTTCAACTTCTTTCTATTCAGCTTCGAGAAACAGAGAGCTCGCTTTCACGAGCTCAATGATTGCGAGAAGCGCGTTGCATGCAACTCTCGTATAACGTGCCCGTGTTCCCGCGCTTCCGTTTTCACCGTCGACGCTTCAATCCTGTCTCTTCGTTACGTTCCTGGGGATTTGCAAAAAAAAAAAAAAAAAAATTTATCGTGACCTAGCTTGACTCGAGAATACACTTGTTTATTTCGCTCTCTCTCTCGAGAACAGATGAATGTAAAAAGAAATAAAGATAAATTGCGAAAAAATATTGATCGTCCGACCCGAATGAAAAGTGGCCTAAAAGTTCTAAACTTTTGTCATATTCTTGGCACGAGTTACCGAACTAAAATCATTGTCACGCCTGATAATTTGTTAAGAAGATCAAAAAGTGAGCTGCAAAGTAGCTTTTTAGATTTGTTCACTCCAGAATAAATGATCGATCGAAGAAAGAAGCGTTTTTTCCAAGGTGCTGAAGTTCCAAAGTCGAAGATCAGGAGGTTTTTGTTAGGAGTAAACAAAAAAACAACGTGCACACACTCAAATGTTTTACAGCCTCATTTCTTTTATGGATAATGAGTCGGTTCGCTGTTGAAAATCCAATAAAATCCATTCACTTGCTGTTTAAGTAACAGCCAAATCCCGTGAAAAAACGACCGAATGGCCCAAGCGTCGCCCAGCGCTGTGCCAACCGTATCTTACGGTTGTCCGACCGTTGGCAGAACTGGTCGGCCCACCACTGAATCTGCGTTGGAGGTGATAACAACGGTCCCACGGTTGGCTACAGCTCGGGACCAGCACTGGCCCAGCGTTGGTCATGACAACGGCCCGATGCTCAGCCAACCGTTGAGCCAGTACTATAAAAAAATTGTTTTTTATTAAAAAATTTATTTAGACTCGCGTAGGGGCTTTTTCGCCTTCTACAAATGAACTCGACTGTCTTGGGCGCTCGCATTTTGAAATTGGGCCGAAGAAAAATTTCCTGTCGATCGGGGATTCGAACCACCTACCTCCCGTTGGCAGTCGAGGACGCTATCCATTACACCACTCGTGTCATGACATTATTCATTCAAGAAATCTATATAACCAGAAAATTTTTTCATGCACTATTACATTTATTAATTGTCGACAAGATATGCCAAAATATAATTGCACAATCAATACATAAAAACGTATTGTTGTGAAATATTTCAAATAAGCTTTATAGCGTATACATGTGTTAGTACGATTATAAAACTTAAAATACATTTCGATGTATTGGTCGTGGAAAATTTCTGCATATCCCGTCGATATTTAGTAATTTTGCTTCACAACAAATTTTCCATTCTAAGTTTGATAACGTATGTATAATGTGTTACATTATACATACTATATATATATATAAAACTTTTTTTTTGCTCGAAATGAGGAAAGAAGAAAATGGATCGCGATTCGTGAGATGCCTTTCCAAAATAAATACCGGCTTAGCCCGGGCTCTTTGTCAGCCGCCGATGGCGGAATCGACTCTAGAGTAAACAACACAGTGAGCAGCATCGGCCTGATGCTGGGCGAACACTCGACAACAAGAGTCGATCGACGTTTACAACCCAACAATTGGCCTAAGCTTGGCCGGCCGTCTGAGCCGATGCTGAACCTTAGCGTTCGTTAAGCATAGGCACATACGTTGAGCCATGTTCAGGCCAACGGTTGGTGCCAATGGTTGGCTGCCCAGTATTGCCCCGGACATCGGCCGTGTTTCAAGCGTCGGCAATTTTTTCACGGGATGTACCTCAGACCGTTGGACTAACTTTTTGCCGCTGAAAGTATATACACTTGAACATTTTTTTTATAAAGTATCTAATTGAATAGGACGAAAAACTGCTAATAATCTGGCGAGTTTACGTGTAGGTGGTGTATAACGATGATTATTATATGTGCACAACGCCGCATCGTGTGTCTTGTAATTTGCGCAATACCTTTCTCCCATTTGATTTTCTTCCAAGAAAGTTTTCTTCAACGAGCAACATGGGCGTTTTTATGCCGAATGTAATAATTCACCGAAACACAGAATCGTATTTTTGAATGAATCTTCATAATTCCGGGTAAAAAAAATGAAAGATAATATGAAAATCGATAAAAATCGACGAAACTACGATTAGTAGCATTTTTTTATCGGTTGTATTTTAAACTTTGAATCACAAAACCTTCGGGCAGTCGAAGAAAAAGTACGATTTCGATCACAATGACTGGTGCACCTGTAATCGTTGCAGCGAGATTGTAAATAAAAGGTTTTTTTTTTTGTCTGTTTCCCTGAAACTCTCAATCGTTTATATTATTTTATTTTAGAATGTAAAGTTAACAAATATTATTTACTCTCGATCGTTTCGTATTTTTTTTTTTCTCAGGCTAAATCATATCTCGGATTCGCGTATCTGGTATTGCTTCTGGCGAAATGTACTATCCCCTCGAGATATCACTTCTTGCAATGAATTTATATATAGATATAGCTAAATATGTGCGAGAGCTTGGAGAAAGATCAAGGAGAAAGAGGTCTCTCTGGCTTGCACTTCCATCGCGACTTTCTAACGGCCGATGCATTTTTATGGAGCTCTCTCTATTTAAACTCGCTCTATAGCTCTTTTTGTCTAGCACATTTGGACTGCGATGTACCTTCCTCAAACCCTGACCGTATACAGCGCGAGGAATGTCCGCGATGAAAAAAAAAACTGCACGAACAACATCGCGAGAAGATTATACAATGCCGCTGCAGTTTTCCCTCTTTTTTAAGCTCTCATTCGTACTAAACGTGCGATAAAGAAAGCCTGAATTTATAAATACGAGATAAAATCACGATTATTTTAACATTTCCTCATATTTCGTGAGATATTCACCATGATTATTCGATACGTTAATATACGCTGAAAAATCAACTGAGAAAAACTGAAATTATTTTTCAAAACAATTGACCGATCCTGACAGTCGCTTTTGCGATTAATTTTTTTTTTTTTTTTTTTTTTTTGCAAATGTTTCCTGTTGTATTAATTTTAGAGAAAATAAGGAAGAAAAACATGAGTAAAAGCACGTTTGAAACAGGAATTAATAATTTATTGATTTCTTCGATCAAACATCAGTTTTATAATTCTCCTTATTTTTTTCTCAGATTCATGATGATTTATGGCCTTTCGCGCGAAACTCAACAGTTTTGTTGAAAGCAACGATTGTTTTCTTATTTCTAACCGCAATTTGACTTTCCCCTCGAACAGTAAAAAATAATGGAAAAAAAAATAAAAAAAAAAAAAAAAACGTCGTTAAAGTTTAACAAGAAGGTTACGATTGTTTGGTTCGTGTAATTCAATCGCCCGACACTATACTCGTGAACGTAACCGAGCGAGCGAGTGACGTGGATTTGTTATAAACTAAAGCACGCGCGAACTTGCTACATGAACGCACGTGTAATAATGGATACATGGAGAATTCCGTGTTCAAATTCGACTCAGAAAACTATAAACAGAGTCCAAGTTCCGTAAATCAATGAAACAAACGAATATATAAACAAAAATTGTTGAATATCCACGTCATTGAGAGTCGAATATTTTGTGTGAAAAATTCAAAATGATTTAGCATAAAACGTATCGAGCTGATCGACGTCTCATTATCATCGGTTCAATTAACGAAAAATCAAAATATTAGGAATTTTCAATCTCTGACGTGCATCGAGACTATTTATTAATTGACTGTTTCGTCGTAGAGTGCCTCATACAATTTCAGTGAGGACGGATGTAATGTCATACCGAGTTGGTTACAACACCGTCGCTTATCGTTCCAAATTGTTTAATCTAATTGTTTCATTCTCTCTTGGTCAGCCGTGGACTCGATCTTTCTTTACATACAGATATATGTATATATACAGCGCGCTCTATTAATAATACAGCGTGAATCACACGACACATATCCCGATAAGCGAGTCCGAGGGATTGTTTTTTATTTAACAAATCGCCGCGTACGCTAACAACTCGAATTAATCATCATCGTTCTCGTTAAATATCATCTCAAATGGAGTCTCAGGCGAGCTCGACAGGAACAAAAAAATTCAAATTTCAAAATATATAGACACGATATCAATCACTTTTTTTCAAACCCCCGTCATTCGCAGTTGCTGATTCCAAACTTCAGGAATTTCTTGCACTAATTTTCTTCTTTTTTTCCACCAATTTTATCTCGATAATTCATCTTCGATGTATGAAGATACGACTGCATGATCTTTTCCAATAAATGAATACAATAAATGCTGATTTGTTTTGTTCCTCTGAGGTGGAAGATTCTTTTTTTTTTTTTTACAAAAATCGAATTGGATTTACACGAAATCGTTCTATTTAACCGGTGAACCTTAAGATGCGACCTTTGGAAGAGACTGTACAAGACAATCTGATTGCAAAAAATAAACGTAAATAAGCAATTCTCTGAGGGAATGTTGAGCGATGCGTCAGCGAGGTCCATTTTAACACACTGCGGCAACGATATTTCGATCTTTTTAGTGCTTTTTTTGTTTTTTTTTTTTGTTTTTGTTTTGTTTTTGGGCAGCCCTCTTACGCGAAGACGGTGCAAAGGAAAGACGAGTGCGCGAAAATAACCGACGAGGCTCGCTTGGATCGTAAGTATCTAAATGTCTAACGGACTAAGTAGAGCATCAGAGTGAGTTCGTGGCCGAGGTCCTTTTATGTCGTCCTCCGGGTTGTCCGAGTATTTATGCAACAATAGATTTAGACGGTGAGTGGACCACTGGGACATGGAATTGAACGAAAGGAATGAAAAATCGAGAATCAAATGTGTAACGAGGCTCTGTTGAAAAGAAAGTCTCTCGATTGCTACGAAAAAAGGAACGTCGCGACCCTTGACATCGAAAAGCTCGTTGAGTCTCTCTCTGTAAGAGGATTGCAATGTTGGCGTTTCTCTCAGAATAGATTAAGCATTGTTGAGGATTAAGAAGAAGCTGTATTTTGAGATCGGTGAATAAATCCTCACTGTAATCGTTCGTCGACATGAAATACACGATCGTTTAATTGGTATGCTGATAAGTAGCTTTGAGATAATCGATTATTCGATTCTCATTTCGATATATTTGCCGATGATGATCATTCGTTACGCAAGTTGTCGACAATAGTCGCGCTCATCGGTAGAAAAAAAAACCGCGTTAGGAAAAGCCAGAAAACTCGCGACACTAATCGGCTAATTGCAATCCTAATCATTCCACTCGATCGCCTGAAATAACATGAAATTTTTGTTTCCCGAATACCCTTATTTCAACCTCGTCTGATGACGCTTGAAAAAAGTGCCACGATAATGACAACTATGCGTTAACAAAAACGCAAAAATGTATTTAAAAAAAAAAATGCAAACTAGAAACGAGCTTTTGGTAACGATCGAGAATTGATTCGCGACAGCAATTGACACGTGTCCGACTTTTGTCCACGAGTAGCGTACGCGCTTCAATGAAACAACAAGTGTGATTCGTCTTATTTTTGTTTGATCGAGAGAACCTCCGCACGCTCACCATTGTTTGTTTCTTCATTTTGTTTTAATTCAGGAGATCGGATGGAAGTAACATCGCAGTTTGACTTTCGAAATCGTGTGATACAAGAAATTTAATTTTGTGTACTCTTCAAAGAGTCTTGTCGAAAATAATAAAAAAAAGTGCGACGTTAATCGGCACGTGTGCGTCCTCGACACTTCTCTCGCGAGATAGAAAATTCACTGTGTTTCCTCAACTCTACACACACGCACACAGTAGCATGGAAATCTGCAACCAATGTCGTTAAATGTTGTAATATGAATGTGTGACGACGCATGAGTCCAAGGGCCCCTCCCCGAGTGCAAAGCGTTTACATTCCTAAAGTATTTCCGGTTGCTAGTTTTGCCCGGTGCCAAACGACGATGCTAAATCTCCGCATCTCTATAGCAATGACTCTCCTGGCGTCTACGTTTTACATATACTATTTATGTGCAGCATATATACAACATTCGTGCCAATGCATATAGCTGCGATAGGCACTACGCTCGTTAGACCCAATTGCGTAATACCGCTACGTAAACATCGAGGAGCTCTCGAATCTTCCGCCTGACCACCTACGAATTATATGCAATATAAATATATTGATTCCCTCGTAAATTTACTCCAATATCAGAGTTTTTCGGTTATTTTCGTAGATGAGCATTTGCGATAATTTTATTTATTTTATTTTTTTCTCAACGCACTTTTAAACGTTGATTTTCATTGCTCAAAATTTGCCCAAAAATTTTTTTAGTTTTCACGATCTATAGAACACGCAGATAATTCTTTACCGATGCTACTATTTTTATGGAAAACAAAATGGGCACGAAAAAGCTATCGAATGCTTCATTCACAGCGGGAAGTACTCGAGTAATGATCGAGCTCATCGCCGAGCGCGACAACGAGAACTCCAATGAAAATATGACGCAAGGTGAATGACGAAGAAAGCAAGAAAAAAATATTATATAAACGGATAAGTGGAATGGATATGGCGCGATAATTAATTCGCCGAGTTTACCGATCCAAATATCAGACATCGATACAATTGGCTTACGAGAGTTGTATTAGAAGATAAAAAATAAAACACTCGGAGATCTACGTCGTCATGAAAATTATTGAAAAATGTAAAAAAGAGAGAATTGCAGATTCTCGTGAAATCGTTGAATAACGCCGAAAAAGCATCATCTTAGAATTGATTTCATCTAGTTTCATTCATTTGTTTCATAACTCAATCGTTTTCGCATTGAATTTTCTTCATACTCGTTACGATTATCATTGCTTTTATAATTATTATGATTACTGTTATCTTCAATATATATATATATATATATTTTTATTTTTATTTTTATGCATCGTGTAATTATCAGGTGATTTAGAAGCATGGGCAATCTTGCCAGTTTACCCTGAGGCAGTCAGGGCCGTCACGATCGAATGACGAATGAACACCTGCATGCGGATTGCATATCCACGTGGCGTTTTCTCTCTCTCGGACCCCCCCCCCCTCCCTCCTCCCCCCAAGTAACACGTTACATCGAGAAACTCTCCTTGCTCACGAGATATATCTCCGGTTTGTGAGAATTTGCGATAAAAGCACAATTTTAATGTCGTCGTTATGTATGCACGTTCGTACAGTGATCGCATACCGATGAGATTAGAGGGAGTGCAACGAAAGCATATTTTTTTATTTTTATTTTTTTTTTTCTCAACAATTCAGATGTTTGCATGCAAAAATTCATCCAGTCCAGTTGGAACACGATTATCCATCGTGGAATGACGAAATAATTCGGTTCATAGTAGAGATAAGTTTGAAATTAATCGGAAAAAAACAATCCTAATCATCGAATTCTTTGCAATAACGAATAAAAAAAAAAAACAAGAAATTGTACCTGTTTCATGGCTCAAAAACGAGTTGCAAAACTGAATGTATAGCACGGAAAAACAGAGAGACTCGGATGACGATACCGGAAAACCCTGGAAGACTGTTAAATCGCAAGAGTTTCATCGACCTTGTGAATTTAAATCGTATACATTTAATTCTATCGTTAAATTCTTAATTCTCGTTGCGTCTATTTTCTAGGCCGATCTCCCTACGAATCGGTCTATACGTCAAATACGCAAAAGTGTATCTCTGCTTGGCACTCTCGATCGGCGGTTAGTCCTGGAAAAGATTTGAAAAGCTCGTGACTTTGATTTTATTCATGAAACTTAGCATCCGCGTAATTCAATTATTTTGTTATCGATATGAAATAATTGAGGCCGAATATGATGAAAAATTGACTCTCTCCCTTTGACCAATTCCAACTCGAATGCGACGATTAAAAGTATGTGCCTGTGTAACAGAGCGCACATTTTGTTTTGTTTTCTCAACGAGAAAAAAAATCTTTCGACCGCATCGTTGCAAAAACAGCTGAGATAACAGGCGCAGCATTCAGGAATAACAAGTTGAATAGCCGTGGACTTGTTTCACTCTCGTTCCCCTCATATCCTCTCAGGCGGAGGTTATATTACATTACGATTCCACCAAAGTGCATTTCGATAACCGGTGATGCCTCGCTGAACGTTCATTGTGGATTAAAATGTGGATATCTCGTTGAAAAAAAAAACTTACAAAATATATTTTTATCGAAACGCGTTCAATGTACGGGATATTCGATGTGAAAGAAACTTCGAAATTTTCAAATAAGAATTTTTTTTTTTTTTTTCTTTCCTCTTCTCTCAATTATAGGCGCAAGAGAATATCAGAAAAAGAAATGGAATGATTTTTATTCAACGAGCCGATAATTTAGTTTGAAATTATGCCGACAAAATATTTGCTTCGTTGAAAAAAATCGAGAAGAAATCCGAAGAATCGAGTTCTAATCGATAAAATGTGTGTTTTTTGTTTTTTTTTTTTGCGTAACAACATTTTTTTCTAAAATACCAAAATACTGTTTTTAAGAATATTCGAATACAATCACCGTTGAATCGCTGAAAGCATACCAGTAATCGAATTCTTAAATGCCTGATAAATTTTCATCCTGAATATTAAAAACAACTTTCAGCTTATTACGCAGTATAACTGAATATTATTATTATGTCAGCTTAAAATACAATTTTCGTTCAGTTGCAACGTGTACGGAATGCGCTAAAATAGCCTTGCTCGAAGCTTTGGAGAGGCATTCCTTATAACACTATCAGTTCTGCACACACATTTTTCTTTGCACTATCTGAGATATATATCGAGTGTACTACATCTAAGAGGCCTTGTCTGAATCGAGCATACGTAATAATTCCTCCTAACTAGCCCAACAACAAGTTTACTAAGAAAAGCCTCATAATGATAAAACAAGTGTCTGCAATTTATAGGGGTAGGTCACGTTATTGAATGATTAGAAATTCTCCATTACAAATCGTTTTATCGATTATCTCGAACTTAATAATTTAATTAAAATGTCTGAGCACTGATAATCGTTGCTGTAGTGTAACGATTATTGACAATCTCCAATCAATACAAAACAATAAAAAATATTTAGCAATAAATTTGTATAAAACTTCAATTGAAATTAAACTTCGATTCAAACTTCAATTAAAATGAGTTAGTAAGATTATAATCTCTCAACGAATAATTCTTCGAAATTAGTATTAATCGTCGTTCTCGTATCCATTTCTTCTCCTTCTCAAGAAAAACAAAAAATTCTTTCAACTTACGATTATTTATGAAATTCGTTTCAAATTTATTTCGATCATCAAACAAAAATTTTCGTTTTGTCCCGATGCAATGAAAATAGCAGACGACTTGTATTGTTACTACTCGAACCTTCTTTTTTTTTCAACGTTAATATATCTCCCTGTAAGCGGGTGAGTTTTTACTGATAAATTATCGGTAGATTGTGAAAACATGCAAGACGAAAAAGTAGCTCGAGAGCAATGTCGTTGACACCCACGTTTAATATTAAATGTATAAATATATAGGTATATAATAACCGTGACATTTGGCTGATTGTATGTGAGCGTCGACACGATTCGTGCATTTACAAGCTGCTTTCTCCTCAAGTCTTTCAATTCTTTTATCGTCAAACGCATCGGACGATTCAGGGCTGAATTTTCAATCAAAAGACTCACTTTTTTTTCCATGAAAAAAGAAAAAGAAAGAAAAAAAAAAAGGTACGAATCTACAAATATACTGAAATGAGTTTTAAGAACGAGTGCGTTTTTGCTGAGCCGAGGCCAATGAACGATATTACGTTGGGTGACCATGTGGAGTCTAATCACACACGGTGCATGACGAAAAGACTAAGTGTGTCGTCGTTTTTATTATCTGCAGCTTCGTTTTCTTTGCTAATAAAAAAAAAAAAAAGCATGCACTAACAGAATAACGACGAACAAAAAGAAATACGTGGCTCGATGACGAATCGCTCAATACGAATCCGCGGGTAAATATATTTATTTTTTTTTTCATCATAAACGATGAACAATGGAATTGCTCGATACTTATAATTCAATCAACTATTCTTTATGAATCGAAAGAAAGAATTATGAAAGAAATTTTTTTTTTTTTATTCTTCACTAAATGTTCGAAAATAATCATCATTTTAAGCTAATTTTTTATTTTTTTAATTTGTCCCGCGATGCGTTTACTATATTTTCAATCAAAAATTTTTTTCTGTTTTTCGTAACTTTGACTTGGCACGATCCAAATCTCGGGCTCGAAGGGTTGAAAAATTCTGAAATATTTATCGACATCGGATATGTACGATTTCAACGATACGAAATTAAATTATTTGATTGAAATATTATACAAAAATATTCATCCAAAATTCGTTTCAACTCGATGAGTATGAAATTGAAGAAAATTTTTTTTTTTTTATAAAAATAAACGACAACAGGAATTTGACTCGACCGAAGTTCATTTTTTTCGTAAATTAATCGAGGTTTCATTGAATTTTGAGCATTTCATCAAACTCTCATCGAGATTTACGTTCTCGCAGAGAATATGAATAAAAAAAAATGTTTTTTCACATTTTCGTAAAAATAATGTTTCCAACGCCCAACCGACGATTAGAAAACGATGCAAAGAACGGGAAAAATATAGTAAACGAATTTAAATCGTGTTTTTTTTTTTATTATAATTAAGCAATGAGGGATAAATGGTGAAAGAGTAATTTTTGCAAGGATGATGCGATCGACGATAATAATGATAATAACGGTGGGAGAAGTTGCAACTCGCGATGGAGAGACTCGGTAGGTAGGGCCTTGGGGCGTACTGTCCTTGACTCAGCACAGTTACCCCGACTGGCGCGTTCGCCGATGTGACGTCATTCTGCATAACTCGCCTAATTGCATCGTTGCTGTTGCTGCTGCATAGCCCCCTCAGTCGCTGTCGTTTATTTCCCCCACTATATCCCCTAGTGTGTGTTGTTCTTCTTTCCATGCAGTCGATTCCCGACGTGCCGCATCTTTTTTTTTTTTTTTTCTGTTTTTTTCTTTCTCCACGATGATTTCTTTGTTTTCTCCTATCTCTCTCCGCCCTGTGTGAAACTACTTTTTGCTATTGCAGTTCGAGGATCGATACTCTTCTTTGTCTTGTTACTTCGACGACTTCTCGAACCTGACTCGTTTTATCTTCCATTTTTTTTTTTTTTTTTTTTTTAATTTTGTTTCCAAAACTAAATGCAACTTCTTGGGTCTCTTTTGATTCTGCTCATTGCCCATTTTGGTTGACTCGTTTTCATTGGTTCTCTCCTCCATAACTTTGCATCTTTGATCAAATTTATCGCTCGGGATTCTATTTTTCATGGGTTGAATATTTTTCTAGATTTTTTTGTTTAGATGCGGATTTGCGGATTGCTTTTTGAAAACGTTGGTCTCGCTGCGGTTCTTCGTCTTTCGGATCGCGTTTCTCATTTTGGAAGTCTTGCTTTCGCATTCTCTGATAATTAGATGTTTTTTTTTTTTTTTTTTTTTTTTCTTGTTCCATAGTTTTCAACGGTAGAAAGAGATTATTGAGAGGTTTGGACTTTGAAAATCATTGCTAAATTTGTAACAGGTTTGAGGTCTCTTTTTTTTTGAGTTCCCTACTCTCGCTTCTTGTCCGTATTTTCTAACCTGTTTCATTTCGGTTGTCACTCTCTTTTTCTTTTTTCTCAGTCTTGTTCTCTTAATCTTTTTTATTATCGTACGATTATATTATTATCTCACCTCTCTTATTTCAGTTTCTCTACTATGCCGAAAGTTTGAAAATTTCTTCTCTTCCCTTTAACTTCTTTTACTTTGATTTTTCCTTCTGTTTCTCAGTCTTGTTTAACTCCTCGGTTTCTCGCCTCTACAGTTTGGACTTTTCTTTTTCTTCGCAGTTAGGGAATTACTTCTTCTTTACTTTCGTCTTCTTCTTCTTCTTCGACTTCTTCTTCTTCTTGTTTCCGAGCTTCCCTCACGGCCATCACGTTCTCTCGGTTCCCTTTCTCTTCACCCTCTTGTTCGCCTTCTACTCGTTCGCTTTTGCTCTTCCTTTTATCATCTCCTCTCTTTTCCTCTTTGTCGTCGACTCTTCTCCCAGTTCCTTTTTTCCATCATTTCTTTTTTCACCTCTTTTTATCCAGTTGTTTTTTGTTTTTTTTTTTTGTTTTCTTTTTCTCACCTAAATTGTGTGCGCTCTTCTCTCACCACCTTTCTTTGTTTCTAACCATTCTCGTACCATTTTATAAAGCTCCGAGCAAAACTTGGCTTACTTTTATTTATGTATCCTTTATTTTTCTGTCTCGTTATCCCGTTTTCTCTTTTTATTTCTCAGCTATTTACGACCCGCAACGATTCAACACTTTTTCAAACAAGACTGTAAAAATTCCGATAACGAGATGACTAGGCTTTTGTCACTCTCTTCCTCCTCCTCCTCTCTCCTCTCCATTTTTTCATCACACTCTCGTTCTCTTTTATCCTGTACTTGCTCGAGTTTTCATGATTCTTACACGAGCCACGAGTGATGTCATAATTATATTCGCTTCTCCGTTTTATATCGACGTCATTCATACACAGCCCTATCCTCTTTCTGTAGAGCGTTGCACTTTCGCAGTCCCCTTCTCTCCTCCTCCTCCTCCCCCTCCCCCCCCCCCCCCCAACCCTCCCACCGAACAGTTTTTTTTTCTCCTTCGACTAAAGAGCTACATGCATTGTAAGCACCGATGAGACAGTCTGACGTCAGAACAAGAACGTGTTCTCTTTTCGTCGCGTGCAATGTACGATTCTATCATCGCGATAAGAGCGCATCGGGATTCGATCGATTTAACGTTCAAGAGAGAAAATACATTTCAATGAAGCAAAATTGTTATTCGAAGCGCGCAAGAAAAACGGGAATATTGAAAAATGAAACTGCGATCGATGAGATTTTTTTTTTTTTTTTCTTTTTTTCAAGTGAATTTCTCGCAGGCATTATTGTAATCATCATTTCAATTTCTTCAGTTTAATATCGTTCGAAATAATTTGATAGAAAAAGAAATGATCGAAGAAAATCATAAAATAAATGTTATCGATGAACGAAACGGAGAAAAATTTCATTTCGTGATTCAATCGGACGTTTCTTTGTCCTCCCGGAACTCGTTTGCGTTTACAATCGTTATTTTATTTTATTAACACGCGAGATACGACTGCGCGGACGAAGGACAACGGGAATAATAAATGGTCATGGGTGATGCACTTTTTTCTTTTTTTTTTTTCCCCCAACAATTGCACTGGAAAAAATGCATCGCGTTATGTGCAGCGCGAAAGAGAGAGAGAGAGAGAGAGAGTAAGAAAGAGCGCCAGACGCGTGACCCTGGACGATACAGAGGCGCACCTTCAACCCGAGCGAGTTCGAGAGATATAATAAAGAATAAAAAATTTAAAAAAAAAGGAAAGAAAACAAAAAATCAAAAAGAGGAACGATGGAGTGAAGAAAATAAAAATCAAATCAGTAAGAAAGAGACGAAAAGGAGACGAAAATATAAAAGATTCAACCCTGGTGGTATAAGTCGTTGCAGGCCCCGCGATTGCACCGTCCCGTATTATATAGTAATGCAATACAGACCCTCGAAACACACGCGCAGAGTGAATAAACACACACGCAAAATGCAGGCGCCTTCGAGACCGGGAGTCATCGACTCGCATTTGGCCTGGCCTTCGACTATTAGCGAGACAACGACGACGACGATGGTCGAAACGATCTTTCTCTGCTGGTCCATCAAAAGAAAACGAAAAATAAAACATCATCCCCTCTGCGATATCTCTTATATATTCGCTGATGTTCAACTCCGTATAGCGTACACGAGTGTGCATAAAAAAAGCTAAAGCTATACTTGCATCATCCTTAAAAGAGCTGCAATAATAATCAATTCGCTCTCATTCAATTGGATCACAATTATAATTGTGCGCGAAGCCTCATTCTTTTTAATCAACGATTCACACTTTATGAGATTCATTATTCTCTTTTCGTGATTCGTCATTATTTTTTTTATTTATAAAAATAATAACGAATCGTCACGCAAAGGAAAAAGTGATTGAATGAAGATTTTTTAATGAAATTTTGACTCGCGTTACATCGGTACTTTGAAACTAAAAATTTATGTTTGCAAACATTTTTACAGGCGATACGGATTTTTGGCCAACTCTTCCCAGCAGACAGATGAAAAAAAGCAACTTATTGATTCATCGTTACTAATTTTATTGTAATTCTTGACAGGTCGATTCCTAATCATTATAACTTTCTCTAGTCGTTTGAAAATGAACGCTATTTAAGAACAAACAATTATATCATTAATTTATAAGCGCTTTGTTAATAATTTGGATCAAAAAGCAACGAGACGTATCTCAAGCGAATGTTTGTCCGGGAACAAAAGATTTTCCTATTTTTGGCGTTCAATTAATCCGATACCGATATCGATCTGAGTAGAGCGATGCAAGATGTTTTTCGGAGAGTGTGTGAGAGGAAGTTGCCCTTGAAAATTGTAGGGTCGTCGTCATCGACGAGAGCGGCGATCGTGTCGAATGAGGACGCCTTGTTTTCACATCGAGGGAGCGAGAAACACCCTGAGAGAAGATCTCGCGAGGGCTGGACCATCGCGCGAGAGCAACGTTTAGCGAACAACCAGAGTTCTCGGACATTCAGACTCCAATCTTTTTATCTCTTTCTTTCTCTTCCTCTATGTTTCTGTTGCTCCTTCCTTCGCAGATCATAATAAAATTTCTTCTCCCTCTCTCTCTCTCTCTCTCTGTTTCCGAGCATATGTGCATGTGCGGAGAGAAACGCAAAACGCGATGCAAAGAGGAAGAGAGAAAGAATGAGAGACTCAATAGGTGACCTTGACGGGCGCAATCCTTTAACAGAGAGTCGCATGGTCAACGTTCCAGGGACCTTCGGCGAGGTTCTTTCCCATCGCCTCGTCGTCGTCGTCGTCGTCGTCGTCGTCGTCCTCTCCTCGTGGTAGTCATGGACGGCCAAACCATGAATTCGTTCGTATTACACAGGTATCTTTATAAATATCATGCACTCATTATATTTAATGAATTTCATTTACGTGCGCATTCATATTTCGAATATGATTATAAAATACAAAAGTATATTGCAATGAGTTGCAACTCACTGTTTTCCATTCATTTCATTTTCTATTTCAACATTTTCATGACGAAATCGAATATTCTATTTGAAAAATACTATTTCCTTATTTTTTTTTTTTTTTTTAGACAAAACTCGAAATGAATACGAGAAGAAAAGGAAAAGTTGAAGTTCGCTAACTCGACGTGCTGCGAGATTATTTGCTATCACTGAAAACGAAATTTTGTTTAAACCTCAAAATATTTTGTTGAATACGCTCAACAAAATGTTTCAACTACGCAACCAAATATTTTATCGTCGCAACGAAGATTTTGTTGCCTGAATAAAAAAACTTTTTTTTTTTTTGTCGAATACGCGCAACAAAATATTTTAATATTTCAACAAAATTTCGTTTTCAGTGGCATAAAACAACGCTCCGATCGTGTCTATATTTTAAACGAGAAAATCAATAATAAGACTTTTGAACTGTGAGTAAAATGAAAAAAAAATATATATATGATTCATTCAATGAATCATCGGTTATTTTTGAGGCTGAAGAATCAGAAAGAAATGATCGAAAATTTCAGTACAAAGAGTCCAACTAATAAAATTTTTTTTCTACTAGAAAGGGAGTAGTCAAGATAGTCAAGTTTTGCGGATTTTTCATTGCCATTTGGTTTGTTTTTACAATTATCGTAAATCGAGAGTTCGCGAGCAACACGATCACGAGGATAATCGCTACAAATGTTTATTTTCTTGAGTCATTGCTTGATTAATTGAGCTCATTTATTCGTAGGGTGTCTTCGACGAAAAATATTGCGCAAGTTCCTCGAAAAAAAAAGTAAACAAACGATCCTAGACGATCCCATTAAAGCTCACTCCCTCTTTCCCTTTCGCTCTTTCTCTCCGCACGTCTTTATCAGCATCTGCCTCCGGTGCATACTCATGTATACTTCAATGAAAGTATATACGACGCACGTTCGAACATGATACGCGTGACCGATACACCTGCCCGACACTCGAGACTAACGATAACTAAATATTTCATAGAAATAAAAGCAGGAATTAAGAAAATCAGACTTTTCTTCGAAACAAGAATTAAAGTGTTTTTATTGGGCCGATCTATCGGTCTATTTCTTTTTTGTATCCAGACCGAATGAATTGTTTTTGCAAATTCATTTTTATTTATTTGAAAAAATTATTGTTTAAATTTTATTTCTGTTTCTTTTGGATCATTTTATGAACATTCTATTTACAGTTATCGATAAATTTTTCGTTTGTTTTCATGTTAGAATCGTTAAGAGAAATGTTCTAACCAGTTCAAAGGTGACTTCGAAAGATTTCACGAAGATCCGGAGCACTTTGATGAACGAGCTTCTCGACTGATTTCGTAACGTCATACAAATTGATTGATAAATATGAATAGAATAATCGGCAGAGTGTCAAATCGACACCAGCCAAGTGCCTAGTGTCTCCCAATCGTCGTACGATGGTCAGAAAATATTGTGGGCAGTTTAGACATCGGGCACTTGGCTGGGTGTCGACTTGGGACCCTGCCGAATGATGGAGAATAAAAAATGTCAGGTACGAAGTGCGCGTGAAAAAAAAAAAAAAAACAAAAAAAAAAATTTGCATTCATACACTCGCGGCACGAGACGAAAATCGTAATTGTTCGAGCGAATTCGCCTCTATAATGTTCAATCGAAATTATTATTGACTCGGTATCATACGCACAAGATAATCGTATGACAAGTATTTCGAGTTGTTTCAATTGCATGAGAATAAATATACAAGAAATAATATGCAAACGTGTTTATCCACGCATACTCTTTCCTTTTTTTTTTTTTTTTCATGTCGTACGTTTTTAATTGTACACTCGATCATTTGCTTTTACACCGAATCCGATAATCGTTAAGAGCTGGACGCTTCGTTCATGTTTCTTTGATGAAAAATAAAATTTTTCTTTGACACATTACAATTATTATTTGCGTAAACGTTATTGTGAATATTGGTTTTATGGTCTCAGCAATGACGCCATCGATCGTTAGAAATTGGATCATAATATTCGACTGAATGAAAAAAATATTTTTTTTTAATGAATATTTGCGAGGCAGTGAGCTGAAAAGTTTTGAATGTCGCGATATATAGAATCGATAATATTTATATATACGAGCATATGTCAAAAGTAACATCGAAGATAAGACGATCTGAAAATTCTTCACGTGTCGGTGCACGAGATAGCTTTTCCCTCTCAAATATCTTACACTCTAGTTTTTATCACTTTTTGCCTCTCACCGAGTATGCACAAAGCTTGACCTAAATCTTATGCATTGACCGTCATTTACGATTGGCCTGGAGAGACACGTCGTTCCGATGCAGTTTCGAATTCATTTTTGTTGCAATCTCGTTTTTTTTTTCACCGCAGAACATGCATTTATTCCAATGGGGTCGCGACGACGTCTATGCACACTCGCCCGAGCGAATACAATTTTTCAATGGATTTTGCCTGCTCGCATCTCACTTATGCGCATTCTTCGTAATGCCCGCGATTACTATCGTTATCACGAACGTTCGATCTAACGCTTCTTATACTGAATCTTAAAAGCTCTCACGGAATTGTGACAGCTCGTCGTCGACAGGATATATGCGTAAACTAAATGGACCGAGATAAAAATAAAAATAAAAAATTACATGGGAAAAACGACGAGGATCTCGAGACCGAAAGAAAAAAATTAAGAGAAGAGTATTTTCAGTATTTTGTCAACTAAAAATTCATCAACTACCAGAATCGATTGGCGCAAACGAAATTTAATTTCAACTCTCCTTTCGTAGCTTCTTTTTCATCGTTTCAACTGTTCCTTTTTCGTTTCTTCGACTGTGGTTTATCGATTTCTTCGACTCATCTAAACTTCAGACCATTTGAATTAAGAGAAATGAATTAATTCGTAATTGGCTAATATCGAATTCTCATTCCTCAGCGTTTGCGACACGCACCCTCTTCCGATCCTCGAATAATCGAATTGAAAATCACCGATTGATTAGTACTTCATGAATGATTCGAAGAACTTTTCTCTCGAGAATTTTTCACCGCGCGACACGTATCCTCTTGGTATTGATCTCGAAGCTGAAACTTCGTAACAATTTTGATACGTATGAAAACACATATTTTGATAAAAATACTTGAATATCGAAAGCGAAACTGAGGGGCTAAAGGGAGAGAAGAAATAAAAATAAGTGGAGTATAGAAGACTGAAAGTGGCGCGCGTCGAGAGCGAGTTTAGGTTCAACAAGGGTCATTTCTGAGTCATAGACCGGACGCCCGTGACTGCTGTTGAACGTGCCCGTACCCAGAGCCACCCAGCTCTCGAGAGCAGCTATTCCAGAAATTTCCGATGACGAATTCCACCGGGATAACGCGTTTGAGCAGATTTCGCATAACCCGCAAAAAACGAATCAACCAGGACAGATTTTCAATTCGAATTCTGCGTGCAATATATATATCAAGATACAAAATCAAAATTATCAGCCATATCAGAAAAAAATTCATTTTTTGTGTACGTTTTCGTGAATCTCGTAGAAATTCTCAAACATCATGAGACTGAGAATAGCGATCATTTTTCCATAACTATTCCGAAAACTCTATTCTATCGTTCCTCGAAAAAAAAAAGGGGGGGGTTTTCATTACCATGAAACATTTGAATGACGAAAGCCGAAAGCTTGTAAATAAATCAATTGAATTTGGAAGTCACGTTGATGCAGTGCTGGTCATTACTACGAGCGTCACGAGGACAACGATAGTAAAAGTCAATGAATGCAAATCATCGTGTCTCGGTTCATGAACGAACAAGCGAAATTTGTCGTCGTCAGTCTCGATGCCCAAGCTCGATCCCGTAACGCTCTTGCCTATTACATAGCACGTTGCTTTTACTGTCTCTGCACTAATATAAAAATGCATAGAGAGGCGTGAGTGTGAGCTGCAACAACAACACGTTTGCCGGACATTGGAATGTACCGGAAACGCGCACTTACGCAAGTGATGCGCAAGCCGACGTCGACCAATGTGCACAGCCAGTCTATAACGAGTCGAGAATACGTTAGGGTCGAGAGTTATTCAGGAGAGAGTTTTGTTGGTTAATTATTTAGAAGAGGGAAAGCAAATGAGGATCATACTTTTTAGGAACTTTATTAGGCTCTCATTTTTTTTCACTTCATTTATTTACCACAAAAAAAATACAAATAATGTTCAGCAAAAATGAGAGTTTCGAATTTAAAAGCGATTTGAGGGTACTTGAGAAAATTCCCAAAATTCTCATGAAATAATGTTCGATTATCATTACTACATCTGTGCGTGTCCTTACAACATTGTTGACGAGATAAATATTGCGAAATAAAACGAATGAAATTTAAATAACAAATAATTCTGAATATCGTTTACGTTGGCTTCGAATTGCGTTACACTTTTCAATCAAAATTACGAGAGATTCCTATGAACAACATACGTCACGATCGATAATAATATTTTTTCAATGAATTTCAATTTACCATCAATAAGAATCGATACGTTTTGACAGTTGGCAGAAAAGAAAACAAAGTTACGATTTTCTTTTTACGCCAGTTTCACTCTGTTCTTTTACATAAGAATAAAATGGCCTGAAAGAAAAAAAAAATCGAAACCAACCAATGAACAAGTTCGATGAAATATCAAATTCAAATTTTAGCCAAGTATCTCAGCAATCAAATAAAATTTCATCGAACTGTGATTTTGTACAAATTTTTATATCGAACGAGCTTAAAAGTCAGAAAACATTTTGAATCTTCTTTCAATTTAAATCGAGAAAACAAAAACCACTAAATTTTAAAAATTTAATGTTAAAAAAAAAAATTCAAAAATTCAATTTCAAAATGATTCTCCTTAAGTTTGAATTATTATTATTATTTTTTTTAATAAAACGTTTTCCAGATTTCTCAAAAATTCCATCCAACGATCATACTTAACAAAAGAGCAAAAATTGAACCAAAAAACGAAAATTGTTTCGAGCAGCGCTTTTCTCGCCAACATCGGACGAGATAAACTCGGCTCTGTGTCAATGACTGTTGCATTATTCCCCTTAGTGATAAGTGATAAATATAGGTGACGAGTATACGATAACAAAAGAGAAAAAAAAAGAGGTGCGGTAAATCGTTTAATACATTAACAAATTCTAATGAATGAACAGTTTTATTGTCTCTGGCAAAGTAATAATTACATTCTTTGGTAAACAATAGCTTTCTCCGCACTTTATTACCAGCTGATTTTTTAATTATTTTTCTTCGAAATGAACCTCAATAAAATTAGTGAAATAATTTTCTGTAATTATGATAATTGTGGCAGAAATGATGAAATTATACCGACGAATAAGCACATCGGCTAGGGTCAAAATATCGTTGCTAAAATGCCTCGAAATCGCTCAGATTTCAGGCACAATTCAAAGCAAAGGATTCGAAGTGCTGAAAAAAAGTGTATATGAATCCAGCCGGTTTCAAAAAAACGTTGGAAGAATGTTAAGTGCATTACGAAAAACGAGAGATGAAAAAAAAAAAAAACCAAAAAAGGTTACTTCGGTATTTTCTTATTGTAAATCCGGCGTTGTAAAAATGCAGCGAGAATTTGAATAAAATAAAAGGTAAAAATAAAATATCTAAGAATGGCGAGAGTTCGAGGGAGTCAAGGGGAAGTTGAGATCGTTGTCGACCGGGAGGGAGTGAAGGGAGGTCGTCGGTGGCGGCTCGACGGCAACTCCCGACGCCGCTCTGCCTTGAACCTCGCGCACGGTGCATTGCCCGTCGCTCAAGGGCGTCCGTCGTTTTCTCTCCTTCCCCTCTCCACCACCACCACCACCCCCCCCCCCTCCCTCCCTCCCACCCCAAAGTTCCTCCACCCGTTGCTCTTGGCTATGCTCGCTATATACACACTCTACTATCATTTTCCCTCTTGCTCATACCGAACTTGCCCCTTTGCTCCTCTTCAGCCCTACCTACTAGCAGTGCGTCTCGTCAGCCAGCTGCAGCGATATCGTTGCTCTCGACAACGTAAAAGAGAGAACGCGAGAGCTCAAGACGAAGAGAGAAACGCCCTCGCGATTTTTGACGCTCAACTCCGCGGCTCTCGTTCGCCGCGACCCAACCCGACCCGAAAGCGAACACTCGCTCCATTCGGGGGCGATACACTCTCGTCTTCCTTTTTTCGGGCTTCCCTTCTCTCGCCGCCTTTTCCTTCTTTCACTTTATACGCAACGAATCATTTGTTTCGTCAAATTTGAAGAAAATTTATTTTTCTTCAAAAAGTTCGACGCACCCAAGCGGCAATCATTTTTCCACGATTTATGTCAACTGCGAGAAAAGTCAGGCCGTCAGATTCTCGAAGATTCTGCGGCAACTTTTTTCGGTGACTCTTCTTCGGTGGTATCCGAAAAATTAGTTTTTTTAAATTAAAAAACGACGATTCAGGGCGATTCTGAAATTGGTAAAATTAATTATCAGTTATCGACTCAATTTCTTTGGAAAGCCAATATCGTGAGAAACCAAAAGTATCATAAAAAAAAGTTGAAAATACGAGTAAAAATTTTTAGAATGAATTTAATTTTTTGCCGTTTTCCCACTTCTTGTCTATTCTCCTCGTTCTTTCTTCTTCTCAGCTTTCTTTTTTTGCTACCTCCAGGGCATTCGCCCTCCGATTTTCTCATCCTCCTCGGATTCTCCAACCCCTTTCTCCCTCTGCTCTGCTCTTTCTAACTCCAACACGATGGGGCTCAGCGACCGCAGGCTTTAGAGATCCACGACCCCGAGCCGGGCCGAGTTCCCAAAAACTCGTCTCGCGGGGTTACTGAGCCTTGCAACGTTCAACATTTATTTATTTTTATTTTTTTTTCTTTTTCTTGAGATTCATCCCAACATCGACAAATTTAAGAATTCATTGAATTAAGAATCGAGAACAGAAAGGGATTAATATGCCGAAACATTTTCCACAGCTGGTTTACAAATAATTAATAAAGTAAGACTCGTAAACGCATACGATAAATCGAATTGATCGATCTATTGAAAGTTTATGTTAGAAAAAAATGGAGTCATTTCATAAGATACTTAATCCAATAATATTTTGATACAGCTTTACTCGATTAAAGCACAATTGCATATCAATATCGATAAGTTTTAAAATGAACGTGATACACACACTTCGATAAATAGTTCATTGAAACAACTGGTCTATTTTTAAATTGTATGGTGAGACAAATTTAGACGAGAAGTAACAATAACGTGAAATGTGAAGAACATTTTTCACAGTGGACGACTCATATTTAGCTCCGTTTATATATTTCTGGAGAATGAAAAACGTGATTCGTAATGACGTCAGTCCGGCACGTGTTCAAGAATAAAAGGGCTTCAAGAACACAAATCCGTTCAATCTTGCGAACGGCTTACAAAGCTAACGGGACTAATCGTGTCGACGTTTTGTTTCATTTAGTCCTTTGTTCATTTATTATAATCACGAGGCTTGCCAAATGATCAAACAAACTTACCTGTAAGTGAATTTTTATCATGATTTTATAAAACGCTTCTTCCGAAGCGATCATTACGTAGTAGTAGTAGTACTCCTATTACGCACCGATGTCACCACTATTTTCAAAATTCAATTGCTTCAACTGCCTGTATACATAACGATTATCTGCGTCATTAATACAAACTGTTGCTATAAACACCAGGATTTTTAATTAGTGGATTATAAAATGGTATAACCGAATTGGATGAGTCTGATCTCTTAGGCACTACGTACAATTATGATAGAACTTCGCTCACAGGTAAGTTCGTTTAATCATTTAATTGTTTAGTAGCTTAAAAATCATTTGAGTTTATTTTTTTTTATCTTTTGAATTCAAAATCTATGTAAATCGGATGTAAAAGGAATATTATAACCAGTTAACCAGCTCAGTATGGTTTTATTTGACGTTATTTCTGCCCAGTTTTCTTTGAAATATGCTAATCTACCGGCGACTTAACCCGCGTTTAATTGTTATCTTTCGCATTCATCCGTTCCTGTTTTTTGGTACAGATTCCTTCTCCGAGACGTGAACTTATTGGCTCTAGTGTAATTGTTGTTCTGACAATAATTCTTCTGTTCCCGCCCCTCTCCGAATATCCATTGGATTTCCTTGATCGAACGATTGCTTCAACGAAGTCTTTAGTTGATTGCTGCAAAATTTTTACCGCCTTAATAATGATAAGGCCCAATAAGTGGCCTTTCGTTAAGTTCTTTCCCGAAAAGCCACTCATCGGACTAAGAAAATCGTTCAGCGTATCCTTGAAGGGTGTTTTATTTTTCCCATTTTTTCATTGTCTCCCTTTTTTTTTTCTTTTGTTTAACCAAAACGTCTGACGTGATCGCGGCACAACGAAGAATAATGAGACGGGCGATCGTTATGGATAAAGGTGGTTCGAACAATTGAACACTGAAAATTGTGGCGACATCGGTGCATGGAAGAAGTACTACATAACGACGATCTCGAGAAAGAGTCGCGCAACACAATTTTGGCCACGTGCGAAATGTCAAAGTCAGACGCTCGCTTTACTTCACAACGTTGATATAAATTTAGTTATCACGATTCACGTTTTTCGATAAATATATCACCGAGAAAAAATTCTATTGTAGCTTTTACTTAGTTAACATAATAAAGTGTGGATTAACCATATTATCGTAAAGCAGACTAATACCTGCAGCGTGCAACCATGAACATGGACTATCTATGCTTCAGTTAAACTTTTTTTTTCATAGTAACAACTTTTCATCGTATACCCATTGATATTCGGTGAATAAGATTCACTAACATGCCCAAAGATATATGAAAATCTAGGAAAAATTACACCAAATATTGTTTTTGTCAAAGATTAATTTTTTTTTTTACAATACTAGCCACCACATACTGTAATAAAATATTTGATGTAGGATACTACATTTTTTTTTTCTCAGTGTAATCACGGCAACCTTGTGATAATTTTGCTCCAACACTCTCACAAACAGACAGATTTAATTTCCTCCTTAAATCAACCAGCTCCGGAGCAGCGATTCTGACTATTTTTGGTCCTTTTCAAGTCTCTTTATTCATGAAAACACTCGACGCGGATCATTCTTCAAATTTTTATTTTTCCTATAACTGTACATATATTCTGGAATGAAAAATACAAAACTGCTCCGTTTATTCCTCATTCATTTTATATTTTTGTACGAAATATTCGAAGACGCACAAAGTCATCTAAAACTTTTCAAATGATCAAGTACCATTGATCTGAGGAAATAATTTAAACATTTTTCGGTTCTTGACCAAAACAAAAAAAAACATGCAGGAGAACTATCTCGAAATGATTATTTACACAAAATTCTGTTTTTATACCGAATGACGAGAATAAATAACAGAAATAAAAACTATCGAGGAGTGAAATAAGATACAAAACCAATAATCGTTCATTCGGTATCATCTTATTCAACTTGAAAAAAAGTCTAAACTACTTCGAGCAATGAAATGAAATTCGGACAGTAAGATTCCTCTTCAATGAAGTTGAACTAAAAACATATTTCAATCAATATTCCACAAAATCCATTCGATACTATCAAATTTTATGACACCTAATTAAGGTATTTTATTTTACGAATCAACACCGATGATAAATCGCTTTCAATGTCTCCCTGATCTTCGAAGCTCATCAGTAACTTACGAAAGAAAAATGGCAAAATTCATTTTTTTTTAAAGAGGGGGGGGGGAGAATGTGGGAGCTATTTTACCAGTGCTGATGCACTCTCTCCTTCGACCGGTTTCCCCGGTCGTCGCTGCACGCATATTATATCTTATGGCTTTATATATACGTGGATATAGGGACATTCGCATATTTATATACAACGCACCGCGCCTAACGCCGTCCATACAACGTCGCGACGAGCTAACTTTTAATTATTTTTTAATACTCGTCCGGACATTTGCGTCTTTACAAGCACACGCGGAATAACAGAATCAAGGACACAATCCTTCGAGAAAAAAAAAACGACCATAATCGGCCTCTGTGAGAGTGTGTAATATACATGTATAATATATTACATGTTGTATATCGATAATGGACGATGGCGCGGGTCATTCCGGATGCGGCCAGTCTCGCGCCTCCTCTTCATCCCCCTCAGCCCCACTTTTTCTCGATAACCTTGGAGTTTCTGTTCTTGGCGACGACGAACCCACAACTCTGACAATTCAGGGTGATATTGGGGTAACGAGAGTCACGGTTGTTGCGATTCATTTAAAAGAGTGAATATCGAATGGACGGTGACTCAAGTCTGACTCTATTCGTGGGAATTCATTATTTGTTTGATGCGACATAGCGATTTTTCAAGAATTTCGAAACGATGATACTTGAACTCCACATTTTATATAGTTGCCGTGAGATTATGCGATTTATCAAACTGATCGCAAATTCCATATTGAAACGTGAAAAGATAATATTGATATTGATCGATTTGGCAATGAACTTGGATTTTGATGCGCGAAGACATTCTCTCTTCTGTGCTGATTCAGATACCAGAATGTAATCTTGATCGATAATTCACTTTTTTGTTTCTCGTTGTTTCAAACGAATCGAAATTGTTCGGCTTATCGGCCAATCATAAATTTTGATGTGCTATTTCAGAAGGTCATTTTAATCGGTAGACGATTGATGAACTTGAATTTGGTACGAAGTTATTTGAGCATAGAACGCGATTGAATTGGAAACTTTGTTCCCATCTTGCAGTATCATCTACGAGTTACATACTCGAGTATTTTTAAACGACCCTCATTGCCAGCATCGTATACTCTCGGTCGTTCATGTATACGAGCGTGCTCTTACACCACTTTTTGCAGTGGTGCAGTATGTCGCACAAAGGCGCATGGTCGCGTGGGCGGTTATGATATTCCCCCTCGGTAAACAATAGCAAAATGCAATACACACACGTACTTCTTGATAAAGTACGAACGGTGAGTACCTGTTCAACTCTTGCAGTGGTATATAGCTAACATTAAATGTGTATTTTTACGCAAATGTTTTCATTATTTTATGTCAGCAGTAATCACGAGATTGTACAGATATCCAACGTCAAATTACAAGTGTAATCATTTTATTTGTTATTATATTTCGTGTTCTTACTTGAGAATATGGAGAATTTCCAAGTTTTTTGATATCGTATCAGATGATGTTTGACAAAATCGTGAGAAGAATTACGAGAATGTCTCTCGGAGAATGTAGTAACTTGACCTATTTTTGTTAGAAATGATCTGAGAAACTATAATTATTGGTAATGATCTGAGAAACAGAAGAAAAACCAAATGGTTTCGATCAGTTGTTCGGAAATCCTGACATCGGAGAACTTGTAACACGAAATAATTGACAAAAGTAATAAAAACTTTTGAATTTTATCAGCTAACGAATGTTAACCACGCGTCAAAAGAGCCATAAATATGTCACTGAACAGTAGTACAAGTGTATATTACTTATGCACATAATTTAGTGCATTATGGTGAAGGGAGGAGGACAGAGTTGGGGATATTTCACAGACGGGTTTCCGTGAGGTTCGGCATGTGTGAGTTCCCTCGGTTTTTATCAAGGTCACCGAGCGGCGGCTGCAAACGCGTTATACCTAGTTGCGGTAGAGTCTCGCGCAGGTCCGGGCTGCAGCAATCATCAGCAACACACAAACACACATACACGCAGGAGGGAGGTCAGCAGCACAAAGAGCATTCCTGGAACGGCACGTGAGGGAAGCATGAGGAGGTTAGTTTGGACAGAGAGGGCATGAGAGGCCATGGAAAGGCTGTAAGGACTTTTTGCAGTGTGTACAACGGCTGGAAGATAATAGTTGACGATATAGGATGCATGTTACGAGGGATATTTCTTTCCTTCGGGCACGGGGCTAAAGAAAGCATGAAATGTCGTGAATGTCGATGGGCGGAGGATTATTACGTGCGTATATTCATGTTTACGACATGATTGTTCAGCGGCAACTCGTCCATGTCGAGGAGAGACGCCATGACGATGTTGGCGGAGCGTAAACAAGAACACATAGGGTTGGAACCATTGCGCAACCGGTTGACGCCACACTAAACGGTTCCTTTTCACAGTCACGAAGTTCCCTACCGAACAAAAACTGTTGCCGAAAAGGTTGGGCCAATGTGCCTTAGCAGAAAAGGGCGTCAGCTGCGTACAATCGTAAACTATCATTCGTAATATGAAGTTACACCGCGAGTTGGATAACTCGCTGCGAATGGAATATGTAATGGCGAAGGAGCGAAGAAAGGAAGGGAGCAGACGAGACCGACGAGGGCTGCTTACATTCTTCGTTCACAGCACGTACTAACCATCCACGCAACAGTCCTCATGACACAAGAACCTAGCAGTGCAACTAGTTGCATAATCGTTGCATTTCCCATCTTGGTATAAGGAGCTCTCCCGATGCAGAGGATACGAAAGAGGGAAAGGGAGGGCGATTGCTAGCATGGGCCCTACGATCCGCTCAGGGGTGGAACTCTGCAACGTCGACTGCGGTCAAGTGATACGAGCGTAGACGTAAAATGGATTGTGAAGGAGAGGGAGGGGAAGAAGGGAAGAAGGATAGATGGTGAGTGAAAGAGCAAGATGTGGAATGGCGGAACGAATGGAGGAGAGAGACGGAAAAGATGAGTCTGGAGAGGTGGAAAGAGGAGGAACGAAATGAGAATAAGGGAAAGAAAGACAGCCAGGAACAGAGATGGACGTGACTGGAATAGAAAGAGATCGAAGAAAGGATAGACGGCTAGAAACGAAGGGAGCGAGATCAACAGAGAGGATGAGAGAGAGAGAGGCAGGCAAAGATCAGGACGAAGATGAAAACATGGGCAGACGAAGAATGAAAAAGAGAGATAGAAATTGTATGTGTGTGTTTGGTTGTGAGTCGCCTTTATTGCGTTCTCGATGGTGTTGCGATGCCTGCAGAAGCCTCGCTGACTCCAAAGAGTCAGAGAAGGTGCATCGCCTGACAAGAGACCACGAGACTCAGAATAGAACGGAGCCAACGGAGAAAGACAGAGATTATCTTACTTGTAACGCGTTCGGAGGAACGCCGGAGTAGTCGGACTCCGGGAAGAGGGGTCGACGCGGAGGAATAGCCAACAGGACGAGAGACGAAGAGCGAGAGGGGAAAGTGGAGGTTAGTAGCATTGGAGCGGTTGGCCGTGTGACCTTGTGTTTATGCGCCGACTGCGTCTGGCCCGATGCGCCAACATGTCGGTAGTCGTTCCCTCCACAACTATAACCAATTATCAACTCACTCACTTTCGAGACTACAAGCCGCGTCAACTTCGGCTCTCTGTAAACAACTATTTTTTTGTTTGTTTGTTAATCTTTCTCGACTCATCTGGAAATTGCGATTTGATGCAGCTTCGGGGACGATTAAAATTAATCAAATTTTTCGTTCAACACTTTCAAAGCTCCTCTGTTTCATGCCCTTGGAAAATGTTTTTAAACAATTTGAAGAAAAGGTCCAAAATCTATTCCACACGTCAAAGCCTAATCCTTCCCTTCCCTTGATACATTTCTTGAATAACAAATCTCTGGATGAACCCATATTGCCTTAGAAAAACAAACCATCATCTCCGATGTGGAGAGACAGGATGCATGTACAAATATCTATTAATAACTTCTCTCTTCACGAAGTACTGTGTACTCCCGAGGCCGAGGTACTGATGGGAGACTCCGGTACCATATAGTCGGATTATTATCAGAGCGTTTTCGATTCCTGTTTATCAATCGTGTGAATCTATTACACTCGGCCAAATTGAATGGCTCTCAACACTACTTCTAGGATCGAGAGGATTTGGAAAAAAATGTCCGAAGTTGAGAATTTGAACAATGACTCAAACCATCCACTCGCTTCTTGTTATTTTGTCAAACTCGAGAAAAAAAAAAATTACAAAAATTCTTGAATCGTTTTTTAATATTCGTATGATTAAAAAAAATGGAAATTCCCAACTTCTGCAGTGAATAACAGCTCTGAAAAATTTTTCCAAAGACTATTGATTTACGGCAGACATTTTATCGTCTTTCCTCTCTGCGTGCCATAAAAAATGTTAACACGATGGGCAATGGCTGTGATCCTGCTTTAAAATATATTTAAACGAGTACTCGACAACTATTTTCTTCCAGCTAATCACTGAGATTAGCTCACCTCTCGGTGCATTACATCAGCGTGGCATGATCGGACTGCCGATGATGCACTCTTTCGATTTTTTTTTGTATACTCTCCACTCTCCGTCTCTCTCTCTCTCTCTCTCTCTCTCTCTCCCCCTCTCACTTCTTCGCTCTCGACTAATATACACGATCTTTGTATCTTTCTCGACGCCTCCTATCGCATCAAAGTGAAGCACACCGAGGGCACAACGGAGCCGGGAGGGGAGGCAGAAAAGACTACGAAGGAGGGATGATCTCACATTCGAAGAATGTGGTCCGGACGTTTGGCCTTCTCGTCCCGAAAGTGCATCGAGCTCTCGACGACGTCGTCGTTCGCTCAACGGCGGCGAGTTCATGTTTTTTTTTTTTTCCTTTTTTCCCCTCATCAACTATCATACTAATGTATATTTGTATAGAATTTAAATTAATGCCTTCGTAAGAAATTTTTTTCTACTGTCTTGCACTGAACAATTGCACGTAGAATTCTCGTAATATGTATTTTTGGTTGGATAACAATTCGAGGAAGCACCGCAAATGTTGATCGTTACTTCCTTTTTCAAATGGAATTAAAATAAAAACGTTCAACTTTCAATGAAAACTGAATGAACGATTTTTTTTCTCATGCCAAAAAAAAAAGTAATCCGAATGGAAATCCGGGCTATGAGAAGAGTCAAAACTTGGACTCTTGATCACCCGTAAATTACTCTCGATTCACGATGTTCTAACGAATTATTTGTCCTCAAAATATGCCCCCATGAAAGGAAGAAGCAAATGGAACTTCGATTCAATCTCTTCGAAGGTCTCGTCCCAAAACTCGTTGGCCCAAAAATGTCTCATTTATGCCTCAAATTTAGTTCATCATCATATCCCGTCTTTTGTTCTCCTAGTCATGTAGGATCGTAGAATAAAAAGCGAATTGTCAAAACTATAACAAAAACATAAAAAGAGCAAGTCATGAATTCTATTAGCGCTGGTAATATCCATAAAAATGTGAATATTTCGTCAATAAAAAAACAATCACAGAAGTGAGCTTGTCCGCGATGAATCAAAAAGATGAAAGTAAGGGGATGATGAGGACCCGGGGTGTCTCGATTTAGACTGGAATGTTTAATATGCGTATAAATATACAATGAAAGAGGAATCATATACTGTAATATAAAGCTCGCGATCTATGTGGACTTGGTTCCCAGGATGTGGCGAGAGAGCGATCGGGAGGGTGTGCGGGGGCGTGTTGGGCAGACGGCTCGACAAACATCGTGGATCTCGCGCGAGGCTGCCGTTGTAACACATCTACATCGAAATGTATATATAAATGTATGAATATCGTGAGTGTGTTCTTCTGATTTTGTGAGTGCATATTAAGGTCCATTGGTATTGGTAGGCGTTGTTTGAGGTTGTGTTAGTGTGCGGGAGGGATATTTTAACATTGGCAGCAAGTGAACGAGAGAGAGAGAGAGAGAAGAGGAGGGAAAGAGGGGACGATAAAGAAGCAGAGGCCAACAGGCTTACCGCTTACGATAGAGCAAGGTGCAATGCTCGAAGGCACTCTCTCACTCTCTCGCGAAGCAAGTTCGACCCGCGATGCACAAACAGCCGAGCTGCGGGGCGCGACTCGGCGAAGACCGCCGATTCACCAGCCAAGGTCACCCGGGTAATGTCCCGATGCCCCCTAAGCAGGACAAATTCAGCGGCGGCGCACACTCCTTTTTTTCTCTTCGTTTCCGAACTCTCATCCCACTCTTTCTCAATTTTCATCCTTCTCTTCGTATTTTTTGACTTTTTGTTTTTTGTTTTTGCTCTTTCCTTCTCGATCTCTTTTGCTTCTTGACCTCTCTCTCTCTCTCTCTCTCTCTGCTTCCCTCATACTCTTCCTTCTCCTTTTCTCCGAAACCCACACTTTCACAGATGCAACACCGAAACGCACACAAAGCTCGAATGCTTCGGTTCGTGCACTTCGACGAGAGTGCGAGAGCAAAAGTCTCTCGATATGGAAGCGCAGAACAGCCTTTGAGAGAAAGAGCTACATATTTATTGAACCCTGAAACCAGTCAGCGCGCCTCTTTCTTGGCCAACAAAACAATAAACCCTGAGCCACCATTTGATGTTACTCGAACGAGAAAAAAAGAGGCAACGCCATCTAATTTCGTCATTTTCATTATTGTGAAACTCTTACTTTTCAGTTAATCTTCGAAGATTTATTTATATAACACGCAATGAACATTTTGTCTCGATCACTCGGTTTCTATCACCAGCGATCAGACCCACTGATGAAAGTTTAAATGTTCACGGTTACCGAATAAAACTCCCTACAAAATTGACATTGACGAAATCAATGGATCAATCATTTTGAATCCTCAATCTAAAAATCTCCATCTCAAAGATTGGAACACTAAAATTTCAGCATCTATTTATAAATTTCAAAAATTCTCCGAAGAATTATTTCAGTACAGGATCTCCCTGAGGATCTATTTTATATCACAAAAATATTGTACCATCCATAAAAATAGCCTGAGAATGATTCAATTTTCAGAAGACACTGTTTAGAATTAGCATCGCAGAAAGTGTTTTCTTATCAATTCCTCAACCGAGAAGATGACGATTAGGAGCTTTCGATCCGACATAAAATCATGATTCGACAATAGCGTTAACGTATCATAAGTTTTTTCCGCTTCATTTGTGGTTCTAAAGCGTTTTATCTGCAGTGATTTTCTTTTTTTATTTTTTTGCTGGTACAAAGTTGCTGATAAGAACAGTTAAATGCTTGAGTAGTTTTTCTCCGATACGCAGTTATCGTTCGAGAGAGTGCTCCCAGGAAAATTATTTCGCTCCAAGTTGCAGCTCTTGAACTTCGTGTCTGTAACAAAGTTGACGCATATTGCGCAACTTTAGGAAAAAAAAAAGAAGAAAAATAGATGGCGGAAGGAGAATGAGGAAAAATGGAGGCAAACTCGTTTTCTCTCTGCAGTCATTCTCAGCGGAAAAGGGACCCACCGGAGAGATTCGGGATTTATTTATTCGCTAATCTACAGTGTGGTTGAGAAGAGGTTTTTGGTAGATCACGAAAGAGACTCACGTATATATGAAAAGTAAAATGTGTGCGAGCGAGACGAGAAAGAGTGCAAAACTCGTTAGATCGAGAGGCTTTAAGCCTAAAATGAGAATAAAGCCGGGAGAGGAAAAGATCTCTAATGCAAAAAAAAAAGAGGGAGAAGCAGAAATGAGAGAATTAGAAAGAGAGAGAGAGAGAGACTGAGCAGCTATCGCGTTATGCAACGGCGCGCCACGAATAACGAGACTACGACGGGGGCCTTCTCATCACCGATGCGCTACTAAATCCGCACACATCTCTCAACAAAAACGTTTCTCTTTCTTTGTGCCTCCTCGTCGTCTATACGCACACACCCGTACCACTAAATGCGGGACGAAAACCGCGAGCACATTCGACGTGAACGATGCGGCAAAACTCGCGTTCGCCGACGCCGCGCGCGGTGACCCTCGAACGCGCGCGTTATATACACGATATATAGAAGAGAGGGGCGAATGCACTGACTCGATCCGCCCAAATCGAGACCGGCTATGTGTGCACATGCGTCCGTATAAATCTACATGTTCACCACAATCTTAAAATTTCCTGGAATCACGCATCCATATAGGCCTTTTCGAACGTAAAAAGTATTCGCCAAAAAATAAACCGATTTTTCAATAATATTTTTCTTCCCCTTCCTTAACAAATGTGGATATAAACTCTCAACGTTTTTTTCGTTTTCGGTATTTCGAGAATTCGAGTATCGCGCATGATAATATTAAGAATAAAAAAAATTAAAAAAAGTACGCAAATTTAACGATGAGAATCTACTTTATTTCGATGCTCATTTATTCATTTTTCGTATACACAGTCCCGATCATTTTCAGCCGATAAATATAAAAATGATTGTTCGTTCGAATTGCAATTAATTCGACGACGGAGATGCGGATTACCGAATCGAATTTTAATTTGAAAGCGTTTATGGTCATAGATTTTTGTTTTTTTTTTTTTTTGTTTTTTTTTTTTCAATCCGTACACTCGTATTTGATTTTTATTGAGAGAGAATAATAAATAGTGTTTTTTTTTTCTGCTTCCAAGAATCCATTGACTCAAAGTTTACATTATTGCGGTCGAGTTCCGGCGATGATTGAACAGACGCTATTTCGCTTCTCTCTTACGTTCAACAGAAGCACTTTGGATCGTTCAAGTTAAATTTCGCAAGCATTGAACGAGATGAAGTGGAAAAAAAGAGAGAGAGAGAGAGAGAGAGAGGATGAAGAGAGATAGATAAAAGTTGATGCTGTGTGATCTTATTCAAGCTGGTCCAGAGGATACTGCGCCATCGACCTTGGCGTGACTCGAGATATTCTATATATCGTGCTGCAGTGTTGCCCCACCGTCGGGGGGTCGTTAACTCGACATTCGAGACGAAAATTTCGCTCTCTGTGACCTTGTGATCCAGCAAATCTCTTTGTCCCGATTCCTCTATTTCTCTCGTTCGCTTGCATTCGCAATTTCAACGTAATACCTAAGAACAAAATAAGATAATATGAAATTTTGAGATATCAAGTTTAAAGCAACAACGTTTCTGTCTTTGTTCCCGGTGAAGAATAAGCTGATTTCCACCTCGAAATGTACCAATCCTCGGCATATCTCGCCATCATTTAACAAGACGTTTTGGAAAGGTATCAAAAAAGTCATCACTTTACCAGGAACAATGAGTCTCTCGATTTTTCGGTTATTCCGAAAACGCGAAAATATTCAACTTCCGGTTTTGGCTTATTTCCATTTTTTTTTTTTTTTTTTTTTCATCCGTTCCTCACGAGCGAATTATACGAGAAGAACATTTTCTCGTGATAACGATACGAAAAAATATATATTTTTTTTTTTTTTTCATCATTCAACGTTAAACATATTCCGTGATTAATATATGGCTCGGTTATAATGGCGAATTCAAAGTAAAATGTTCTTTGTACTGAATACCATCGGTGAATTTGTAAAATCAAAGAAATTGGACTGAGGCCAAACAAAGAGATCAGTGCTCCAAATTCCGAGGGCCAAGAAACTTTTCATCGAAAAATTTCCTCGCCGACTCTCGTTCCGTCAACGCGGTGGGTGGTGTCCCAAAAAAAAAAAACAATTATAAACTAATAATTATATCGATTCTACGTAATCCTCGAAAATGAATCACTCTCTCGAAAAAAAAACAAAATAAATTTGAAAAAAAAAGTCAAGAGTCACTGACGTATGTTATCGATGTTGGATAAGATCGCGAACTCGAGTATGCGCTCAAGTACCGAAATAACTTTTACTCAGAAGCACGAAGATGAGTTCAAGAAAAAAAATGAAACAGATTAATAAAAATAAAGCGATTGATAAAAGGTACGAAGAAATGGAAGAGCTTTGAAGAGCAACCGGAAGTGTGCGCTTCCGGAAGCTGACAACCTGGAACAGACTTTTCCTTCGACAAACCGAGTGAAAAAAGCCGATAAATATATATTTTTATCGATAAACTCCTCGCATTCTGTATTCTCCCAGTAAAACGTTACGTATAAACAAGTCATCGACTATATACGTGGCAAAAAAAAAGCATGTTAGTGATGAAAAAAAGAGGAAAAAAAAAACAATCTTTTGACGTGAGTGAATTTCTAGTTGCGTAATTATTCGTATCTATAAGAATGAGTCAATCCGGTGATGTGCGTATCGATATGACTAACATCGCCGATCGATGATCACAGAGAATAAAAATTCACGCATCTTCCAACGTTATATAATCGGCGATAGTGCGCCAACGTTTCGACTACATAAATGTACGAACGTGGATCTAAGATGTGGGGTTATTCTGCGTGTCACATAACAAAATTTTTTCTCAATTCGAACGAAGCAAATTTTTCGTTAAAAAAACTTTCCTAGCGAGTTCCAAATTTTCGAACGAACGTCGCACCTTTTTTGTTGACTATTCCCCGATATAAATATTCCTCGTTCGTAGACTCTCTGCGCGACAAAAAAAAATGAGAAAGAAAGAAAATAAAAACGCGAAACTATTTTTCACATTGTTTTCTCAAGTTTTTCAACCGGCTTAAGCCGGTTTTTCGAAATTAATTAAAAGCTCTTTTGCAATGTGAAATCGAGCGTAAACGTGTGTATCGTCGATAGCTCACATCCACAACACCCTCCACACGCGTCTTATATAACAAACAAATATGAACAAGTGTTGTTTTTCCTCTTGAAATATTCAACCTTCCAAATGACTAGTCGAATTACCTGTTTATCGATCAATCGCATTTACGTAAAATAAAAAATAAATAAAAATTAGAGGACCCAATGAGTCTGGAGAACAGGATCGAACTTTTGATCTCACAAAAAGCTCGATCTTTCGAAAATTAACATTTTCCGAGTGCATTTCCATCGAGAAATTTTGCTTTGAGACAAAAAAGAAATACTCAAGTATTTTCAATTTTTATTTCGATCGAATGTAGAAAGCGTCATGTTTTTTTTTTAACGATTCCTAAAATTTGAACCAATTTCTCGATTTCTTATACATCCCTGAGGTTCTTAAGCGCGCTAACGCGATAATTGCATGTCGTCTCAATTGCCAATGAGACGTCGTATGCACATATATATGGGCAGGTTTCCTTAAGAAACTCAGCCGATATATGGCGCAAGTATGCATTTCAACGATTATTTATAAAGTCTTCAGCGAGCCTTATAAAGCTGTTGAGCCAATCCTTATTATTCTCGACGATAAAAATGAAATTAAAAAAAAAAAATGAAGCTGGAATTGTCTGCTTCAAAACGACGTTTATTAAATTGAGTTACAATTCTTTTTTACCGAGATATTTTGACTTTCTGTGTGGGTCAAACAGACCTGTCTTTTCCTAATTCTTTTGCGGAAGACTGTATTCACGTGTATATGTAACAATGTCTGCCAGAACGTTGCCGTGCAAACAATCATCTACATAAACTCTAACTGTACGAAGTAACAAACATCGATGTTTTTGTCTCCTGAGAACAGTTTTATTATGTCAATGTAAATGATAATATTGTCAGTTGATTGGACGATAAGAATTTCGGAGTCGTTTATGTGTTTCTCGTGTCAAAAATTTATAATAGATTCAGTTCCTTGTCTATTTAGATTCTCGAGGAAGCAATTTTTTGTTTATTGTATTCATTCGATCAAGCGACAAACAAGTCGTTGATAATGTACTCCGTTTTATTTTTCAATATTCGTTTTTTTTTTCAATCGTCGTTCTACGCACATGAATTTTATATTATCGATTATTATTATTCAGCTAGTTATTAAACGGTAGGCGAATGGTGGTTTTTCGAAAATTTTTAAATTATTTCCTCTTCGAATTATCTCTTCGTTCGTATTCGAGTAGTAGAAACTAATGCGGCACACGTGCCTCGATTACGTAATGAGGAAAATTGATTGAGAAAAATAAAATTCTGCGGCCATTGTCACCAGAATCAATGATTTCCATTAACTCCTTTTCATACTGTTCTTATTTCGGGACAATACAATCGATTTTTTCTATCAATAAGTTGTTTCATTGTCAAAAGATTCTATTCGTAAAGAATTCATTCGATCGATCTTTTCGTTCGTTTTATTTTTGTTTTATTAAAAAAAAACTATTTGGAAAATAAATTTCAATACTTATAAATTTCTGAAAAAATCGTTTCTGTTTAATTCGTTATTAAAATTCACGATTTGGTGAAGAGTCGATTCGAATTATTGTCCGATCAAACATTGTTTTTCGCACAAAGAAACGAAACGATGAGTAATATATTGAAAAATTTATCAAGACGATACACAACCCTGAAATAAATTCGTTGCACTCGCGCTCCTTTATGACCTATGTGTTACCACAAAGACAGAAGCTGACGACGAAAGCACGAAAGTTATTTTGGTCGTACACACGGTGCAAAATCCGTCGATGCGTTCCTCGACGTCCGACGACCCTCCCTATTCATGTGCAATGCTTTTTTTTTCTTCTTCTTCTTCTTCTTCTTCTTCTTCTTACCAAGAACAAAAAATGAATCAGAAATTGGGAGAAAAAATTTGAACGATTTTCAACCGGAGAATACTTCGCTCGAACAAATCGGAGAAGAGCAACGTCAACGGGAGGCAAAAAAGATCGAAGTGCGATGTGAATTTGTCAAGAATTTGAGGAATTAGCAACTCTACCGATCAACTATCGAAGGAAGCTTTGTAAGTTTTTTAATTTCGAAGTTGTTGAAGTAAAATTTTTCTAAAAAATAGCTGCTGATTCAGAGAGCACAAAATCGTTTTCGTTGCATCTTCTTCAGCCTTTTTTTCATTCGTATATTTTATCCATCGTCGCCAGAGTACCGCGGCCATAGAGAAGCAAACGAACAGCTTGACGTGACCTTGCTTTGTCACTGACCTGTCCTAGCTGCGGCGGCTGCGCCGGTGGTCACGACGCGTTCATGGGCACGAGAGAAATAAAACCCATATACACATATCATCTCAGACTGAAAGAGACACACAGGGATTTCTCACCCCCTCAGCTTAACGAAACGTTCGAAGAGTTTGCGTCAGTAAGTGCAATAAAAGTATTTCCAGTCGTAGCTTATTATTTCCCTCACCGCGAGAGGATCAACGATTCTAATAAATTTTCTTAAACCAACCCACGTATCAACGAACATGAAAATATTTTTAAAAACGATCTTGTATATCTTCGTAAATCATCATTTTTTTTATTTTTCAACACTGTTATATTTGCCGAATGTTTCTCGTTGAAGATCAAAGCGAACATTGTAAAAAGAATTTTTGGATATTTATATTTTTTACAGTTTGTCGATTTTTTTAGGGATCGTCGCATCGAAAAAACGTCATTTCAACATTTAGATCGACGTTACTACAAAAGAGGCAAACAACATTGTGGAAATTGGAATAATTTGAATTTATTTTTCATTTTTTTTTTTTTTTTGTGTCACAAAATATCAGGATCCGAGACACAAGGATCGAGGAGCGGTGTCGAAAAGTCTCAATCGATTTTCGCATTTCGAAGATTACATCATTTGAATTTTTTTCCAAATGTTTATTCAGACAAATTCTTCATTGAGAAGAAAATTACACGCGGATGGAAGAAAAATAATATTGTTTTAAGGACTCTTCTTGGACGCATGCAGCATCTTTTATCTCGTTTCTCGAGATCACACAGCACTTTTGCGTTTCTCAGCTGGATCTTCTTGTGTTTTTCTTCACCCGCTTCTTCTTTCTCTCGTTTCTGATCTTTACGAGCTCGTTGGCGTGTTACGATACTTATGGCTCGCCAGGAACAAGACAATTCGCGTTAGACCGACGACCCGACAAAGAGATCCGTTTTTATTCTCTTTTCATTCGCATCACGCTGATATATGCGTCAGGATCTTTACTCAAAAACGAGCTCAAAAATGTATAAGTTTAAAAAAAATTGAAAACCGCATTGCGAGATATTCACCAGTGAAATGTCACGACGAGAAATAATTTGACATCGACAATTAATTTTCTATCCGAGTAAAACAAATATCTCGTGTCATGTTTTTTATAAAATGCAAAATACTAAAACATAAAATAAATTGAATTCACAGCTGATAGGATGATTCCTTTGGGAGAATTCCTGAAAAGTAAGAGCCTTTTAAAGCTCTCCAATGAGCAGCTTCGCAGCCCATTTAACTCGACATTTTTCGGTGTTACGTTTTAAAAGATTTTATTATTGTTTCCATTTATTTCTCAAATCAAATATAACATTTTTAATGAAATTTCTATAACTTTGTTACGACGGTTCGCTCCGATTGGTATAAAGTTTCATGAGCTCGCTTCACTCGTCTAATTATTTTAGTAGTTCCATCGTACACGTCTTTCCATCGAGTGTTATTGAAAGGCCGACGTGTTTTCGTGAATTCGAAGCCATTTCACTTCCGAAAGCGAGTCTCGAAGTTATCTCCATTAATTTCGTTGCAATTTACAGTTGAGAGAATCTAACGCGACGGAACTCTGAGACAACGTCAAAGATGCACGGATTAATTAACGGAATAACCGAATCGTGCTGTTCACTCAGATGGAAGCTCGCCTTCTTGCTCACCTGCTTATATATTTTGTCTCTGATTAAGTATCACCGTGAATCCGATATGTTTTAACAGAAATCAAACTTCTCTGAGGAGTGATCAAGAAATTTGCACACGGATGAACATCGTAGATCGAGCATTGGATCAGAATCGTTGGGTTCAATGATTTTTAAACTGGTCTTTTTCGTTTTTATCTTTCTAAAGATAAAAAATAAAGAAATAAACGAATGGAATGTTTCGTTTGTCGTTGATGCCTCCAAGCATCACGAAAAAAAATGGTTTGCTCGTTTGAATTTTCAGAATGAAAGATTATTCAAATTTATTATTCTTCGACGAATTTACTCCTCAATAAAAATCCCTGCGTTTTAAACAAATTTTCTTCGCTATCAAGAAAACTGAAGACAATAATTTTCCAAGTATTGAGAGCTCAATTTGTGTACACTTTTCAGTCTACGTAATACGTAATAATTATGTAAAGATTAACGAACGTCATCCTTATAGCGCATTCGTGCTTTGTCAGTTATGACGTTGTTTCGACGTCAGGAAATTTGCGTAACGTTATATAGCCAGGAATATTGACCATCAAGATTTACGTAAATATCATCCCTCGTTGCTGCCATCTGCCAGGAGATATTTACCAAATAGTAATTCGCGACGTCACATCCTCGTCATTTCGTACAGACGTAATATGCCTCGAATAATCGCGTCCTCGTACAATCGTACGAAAAGTACAAATGAGTTAAAAATAAACATAAATCAATAAATACGAAGAAGGAAAATCAATTTTCAGAGGTTTATGCTGGGTATCGTGATAACGAACGTTGCAAAAGCTTTTAACAAAATCTTTGAATCGTGTGTTTGCTGCTCTAACGATGATCAAAATCTTTGAAACGTCGATTAAACATTTTCATCGATCTGTACATAAACTCATTGTTTTTCTGTCAAATTTCCTTTGAATCTTAGAAAACACAATGAAAAAATCTTTCTTTCATATTGAAATGGTTGATTAGTCGTTTGATTTATCGGTGCAATTCTTATCAATTAATTCACTAATTTTTTCTCACCTTTCCATTCGCTGTAACAGCACCTTAACCAGTCATTCGTCATCGCATTCTTATGTCACTCTCATCGGTAAGTTAGTCATCGACAGTCCGTAATATCTCAGTGAGTTGTCGCGTTATGCCTTGTGAATTTTCATATCGTAAAATGCACACGTTTATTCGGCCAAAGAGAGAGCAAGACAGAGAGAGAGAGAGAGAGAGAGAGAGAGAGAGAGAGAGAGAGAAAGGTGTGGAGCAAAAAAAGAAAGAGGTACGATCAAGATCAAACTTTTAGAAAGTAGTTCATTGCCCTCTTGGAATTTGGCATTGGCAATGAGGATCCATCAGTCTCCCTCTTTCTTGCTCTCTCTCTTTCTTTATTTCACCCGGGCAGCCTCGAACTCTTAAGAAAGGCCAACCACTTATCATGACGTCACTAAAAGCATTAACAAGCATTATTCGTATGATTTCTCGAAGTGTATATACAGAGTGTCCCAAAAATCAGGTTCGCAGTCTGCATGGCAAGAGTAAGATGAAAAATTTCCGAACAGAAAAGTCTTTATCGATTTTTCTCCCGAACCCACCGCCAAGTAATTATGGATCGATGACTGTTCCACCAATGAAATTCTCCAGTCTCGAGCCATTTGGCGTCCCGATCGCCACGCCTACTTCCCTTCAGCTTCGTCGCAATTGGCTGTTCGCAATCGATTGATAAATCGCAAGATCTGCATCCCAGATAAAAATGCCCAAAGACTTTTATCTTCAGAATTCAACGATTTTTCTATCCTCCACGATTTTCACACGAATTTATCAACAGTCCGTTCTGAACACACGAAATCATTGCTATTCTCGAGCGAAACGTGTATCAAGCGATATTTTCGGATGAATGTTCGTCAGGAGGAATCGATATACGCTCTCGGGGGGGGGGGGGGGGGGGGGGGGGGGGGGGGGGGGGGGGGGCGGAAGAGATGGTAGCATTCCATTTATGACATCCCAGGAGATAGGAAGCCGATGTAAAGATTAAGGAGGATAGGTATATAATAGCTCCCGCGTGCACGGAGTGAAAGTTTTGCCAACGGTAAGCAACTCCGTCGTTCTCTAACGAGAATTTCGTTACAAACAACCCAAGACGCAATGCCAAACGTCCGGTCAACGACACGACACGCTTCTATTGAAACCGGTTCATACAGCAACGACAACAAAAAAAAAAAAACAAGAATTATATCTCTGCACACATAAGTGTATCTTTCATAATTCCGAGTAAAAGTTTTCCTCGCGAATTCTATGTACTTCTATCGTCAATCCAAAAACAATAGATCCTCCGAAATGATTTACACGATGATGATTATTACTTCCCAACTTATTTTCGATGACGAATTTCTGGTACAAAGAGTTTCATTAATTAATATATTCTTAGAAATACGTGACTCTTCTTTCGCTTTCGGAATCAATGAACTCTTCGTTTGATTTTCATTTTCGAACGAGAGAAATCAATGAACTCTCGATCTTATATTCGTTCGGGAACGCGTAAAGGAAATTGACGAAATTTTTTTTAAATCCAACACGAGGATTATCGTTACGATATATATACAGTGACATAAATAATTTTGTGAAATCATGAATTCATTCGATTGATAATTTCCTTTCGAAAATAGATTTTCTTCCAGCGAGAATTTCAACGTATTTTTTTTCATTATTGTATAACGATGTTTTTTTTTTTTTTTTTTTTTTTTCCAGATGAAAGTTTAACTCTGAAAATTAACATTTTATTTCTGCCTATTGGCGGCACTTTAATCGAAACAGGGAAGAATTAGGCGATGAGTAAAAGTTGACGTAGATCGTCCCATAAAATGGTTTGTGGTCAGTGACACATGTCCGCGATCGATGAACTCCGCTGTTACAAAAGTCGATGCGACTCGTACGTACGTTTAACATCCGTGAAAAGTTTTCATATTGACGAAGCACCTGTTAAGCGTGTATATAAAAAAAAAAAAAAACTCTTTAGTACTAACTTTCATGACGTAATTGCGTCAGAGACACGGACGAGTAAATTCTCACTCGTGCGCATCTCCGTCACTCCATTTTCCTCATTTTTTTTTTTTTCTAATTCCAAAGAACGAAATTTACCTCGTTGTCGGTGTAATCGGTTTGTAGAACATGATGAAGAAAGTTACTAAAATGTTGTCTGTAGTAAATTGACGAAAAATGAATGAATTTTTTCTCGAATCGATTACAATCTTGGAATGAGGCGTTTCGAATCTGACATCCAGCTGCAAATTCGTGTTGAAATATTGAAAAAAAAAAAAAAAAATACGAAAATGACTTTTTCGTCAGTAGCACGATTGCAGATTCGTTGAGCTGGATCTTCAATTACTTAAATCGAATTTGAAACGATATTGCAGATGAAAATCGCACGTGCATCCAATGTGTGGGCGCGAAAGAAAATGCAAATCTCGTAAAGACGTGAGAAAAAAAAACGTGAGCAAATACATGCATAGAGCGAATTACGTTGATTGTCTGAAAGCTGAGAACAGAACGAGAGAAAGCAGTAAACTAAAATGAGAAAAAGAGAGGGATAGACTGGGATTTAGCAGCTCTGTCTCTCTCTCTCGTCGACTACGCAGGGCCAGTGTCAGTGGCCTTGCTTTCTGCGACCTACTTTCCCATATGTAACAGAGCACCCGACTCATACACAAGGATTCGTGTACACGTACTTCGTTCTTATTTCATTTTTATTTTTTTTTTTATTTTTTTTTTCAATTCTCTTGCAATCTCCATGAAGACTGCAGTCTCTTGGCTGAGCGTATGTAGTACGTATATACATGCTCTAAAACTCTCTCGAAGAAACCACAAAACCGCGAAGATACTGTGAGAAAAAAAAAAGAAAAAAGTACAATACTAATGACCTCAAGCCTAATCGCAATCAATCAAATATGGAGGGCAATTAAAATTGTGCTGAATTCGTGTCTTATCGTTTTCGTTATTTTGTTCTTTCGAGAGATTGAGGTTATTACGTTTTCGATTTAAACTTTTGTATTTATTTTCAAATTACTCCGATACAAGCTCAGTTATTATTAACGAGTCTTATTTGGTAAAAGTCTTCTCGCTTTCGAAAAATGCTCCAATTTTTCGAGAATACTCATGCTCATATTTCAGATAATTTTTTTAACATTTGTCCAGTCGTAATCCTCGATCCGTTCGATTATTTTTTTTCGTTATTTGATCCAATAATCGTCGGAGCATTCGAATCATCGATTTTATCTCTGCCAAACTTTATTTAAGAAAAAAAAACTGCCAATTTTCATACTCTTTCTTGTCGATCTCCATTTTTTTTTTTTTTCTTTTTTATAACTACTCGAACGATTATTCATAGGAAACTAAAATGCTCGAGAGATCGATCGACCTCAGCTCTGCCACTTTCCTCGTACCCAAAGTTTTTCATTATCGATCAAAACAAATTGAATAATTTTATGGAGTCGTACGTAAGCAGCGAACGTAATTCTTATGAGGAATGCAATTTTAGCGTGTAGCACGTGTAAGTTCCTCGTCGTAATTGAAACGAAATAAAACAGCGCGAGAATTCAAAGTTGTACAAGAGAAATTTGAAACAGCAAGTTTCCTCGAGAGCAACGTCGAGTTTCGCGCTTTTTTCTTTTTCATTCGCGCTATTACGTGCTAACTTGCGGGGAAATGCATTTAAATCGTTCCGGAACTCGAGGCGAACGTAATTGTCGAAATAATCTGCTTTTGTTTTTGTTTTTTTCTACCCGGATAAAAAAATGAAATTACAAAAGTCCTCGTAACTCCGTGGTATATAAACTAGTAAGCAAATTCCGTTCGGATGAAAGAGAGAGAGAAAAAAAAAAGAAAAAAAAAGTGCTTCGCGGCTTGGACGCTCGGTGTAGACACGCAAAAGAGTTACATAAAATCGTTATAACGTGTATGCGCTGTCGGAACTATGGCGAACGACGCGTGAGCCTCACGTGGAAGGCCAATGTCCTGCTTAAACACAGTGAAAACGTGCGTGCGCCATGCTTTTTCTCTCCTTTGTACAATTACGTACGTGCTCCGAAGACATATGTAACATTGGTCCACCGGTTTGTATCAATTGGCTTTTCCTTCCTCAAAAAAAAGAAAAAAAGAAAAAAAACATATTTTTAGTCTCAATTATTCGGATTCAACGAACGATTATCAACGAGACCAAAATATCGTATAGAATTTAAAAAATTTCGCCTTTGTCGAAATATATTTAAACCATTAATCTCAGATAAATTGCTTCGCGTTTTCAGACGGTATTACACGCTTCGCGGTACTTGAATATCTCCTATACTCAGAATAATCCAATCTTCATTCACGCATTATTCGCGATGCACGAAAATTTTTTATGCTAAGAATACAAGTGAATAGATTCATTTTAACGGTCTTTAATTAACCCTTAAAACTTGAGGAACTTCCGAAAATCTATTTTCGGAAGTTCCTCTAGTCTGTAAATTCATAAACGGTCTAAAATGAATCCTTTTAATTATATTCTTAGCATGGAAAATGTTCGATGCGCTCGCGTCTTCGTGTATCACGAATAATGTGAATGAAGACTGTGTATTATTGTGAGTAATATTCAAGTACGGCGAAGTGTAAAATATACCGTCCGACAACGACGATTTACATGAGACGAATCGGCTAAATATATTTCAACGATGGACGAAATTTTGAAAATTCTACACCATATTTCGGTCTCGTTAATAAATAATCGTTTATCGAATTGGAATCGTTGAATACACTTGAAATATAACGGACACGTGACTGATATAATCTCCACAAATTCAAATAAACTTGTACAATAAATTGTGTACGAATAATCAATTTTACGAATTACGATTTTGTTATTTTGTTTTTTTTTTTTTCAAATTTAACAATAGACAATGTGCAAAAAATGTCAAATGGGCGAAAAAAGAATTTTAATACCATTCGAATAATCTATAAATAACAAACAAACAAAAAACAACGATGATTACAAATGTTTTGCTACTTAATGAAAGGCAAAAACGTATAAAAAAAGGATTTTTCAAAATTTTCAAACCTGAACTTGAACCACAGAAATGAGGCTTCCTGACCATGATTCGTGATCCAGTACTCCGATGAATAAATTTCAATATGTTGGAAGATTCAAAAAATGATTGAGAATTTGTTGAAAACGCGAGTGAAAAATTTCGGAAAATTTGACTCGAAGAACGCGTATAGCTCGATAAAACTGGGTGTAAAAGTTTCTTCGTGTATAGGAATGAAAATTTTCATGTGACTAAACGGGGGCCGAGATATTTTGCAATCGAGTTCACATTTTATGTCTTGTTTCTTACAAATCCACACACGTAATTTGTAGCGCAGCGTATAATATAATGATTGTGAGGCAAATATAAACAATTATATTCATAGCTGCGCATAAAAGCATATACAAATATATGAAGGAATAATGTGCGGGAGTTTTCTCGTGCATTTATAAACGCTCTCGCAACAAGTCCACATGCACTTTCATGTGTCTCAGGAGTGGAACAGACCGATTAGCTCTTGCAGGGAATTGACTGGTTTTTTTCTTTCTTTTTTCTTTTTTTTTTTTTGAGCAAAGAGCGAGACCTCCATTAGAGATAACCACACGGTGAAGGCTAAGCGTCCTGCAAACGGCGCAACCTTATTTTCTGTCTTATATATCTCGTGCGCTACTCTTTTTAGCTATTCGATAAAATTGTACAGAAGCAAATAAAATGAGAAAAGTTGGTGGATGGTTGAGAGAGAACTGAGACTTTCCAATGCTGGATATATATCCGCGAATGCAGCACTTGCTCTGACTCTCTCGGAAACTTTCTTCGCGCGATCATCTTACGGAGGGGACCAGGAGGAGGAGGAGGAGGAGGAGGAGGAAGGTGTGCATAGAGCTCTCACCGTGAAAGCAGCCACCGCATCAACACCACTCGAACCCTTATAAGCCCATTTCATAACTGGTTAACGTTCCGTAACGTGGGAATACAACGAGTTTTCAAATATACAATATACATGTATATGCTTCTTATTGACCATTCAAACGATGCTGGCAGAAATGCATTTCTTTTCGATCTAATGAAATTTCGATTGGAGCAAAATTTATCTTACGTTCATGTCTCTGCAAAAGTAACGCTCGTTTTCTAATCCAAATTTTGGGGTAATCTCGGGGAACAGAGGTTAAAGGATAGCGAGAAATCGTATTTTCGAGAAAATGGAGTTGAAAATCCATTTTTTTTTTCGATTTTTATGAACCTCATTTTGAAAAGGATTCATTTTATTCTCGACATAAAAATCTTTTTTTCAATAAATCTATCGCGTTCTTTTGTTGCATTCCCTTCGGTCATAAGATTTGGTGAAAAAATTCAATACGATTTTGAGATTACCCGGGGAAAAGTGGATCGCACAGATTGGAGTGCGGTGTAAAATGCTTTTTTCAATATCAGACTTTTGGACGTTCGAACGACTCAATTGATAGGAGCTTCTACGTAAAAAAAAAGAAGTAAAAAAAAATTGCGATCAACGAGACATTCACCTCTGAAGCCAAAGAGCTTGAATCATAAATATTCTTCCATATAATTGAGTTCATCCAACAATAAAAGCAATAAAAAAATAAAACAAACGTTTCAAAGGAGTGATAAAAAAAAAATGATAATAAAAGAAGATAATGATTCGGAATACGTCACAGAGCAATGAAAAATATTTGTAATTAAAATTTGTTCGGAGTATTTTTATTTTTTTTTTCTATGAAACTCATAATGCTCGTTGGGCAAATTAATTGAATAAATAAATAATATACAAAGACACGAACGAGAGGTCGATGTTCGCGCGAAGACATGCAGAGGATTGCGAAACTCTCTCGACAGCGCGACGATTCGTCGTTATAGTCGCACACGAGTTTCCTTCCCGCCGCTGTGTCAGCAGGTATTTCGATCAGAACTCTCTTATTAGGCTCCTTTCTTTTTTCACTCTTTTCAATATGATTTTTTTTTTTTTTCTTTTTTTTTCATCGTATATACCTGTATTTGCTGGTGCTATAAAACGCCAGAGAGTCGATACTCTTTCAGATTGCATCGAGGGTCAACGACTTTCTCCGATTACCTGAGCGCCATGTGCAACCAATGCGTCGTATAAATATTCGAGGCTAAATTCACACGATTACGACCTTCGCCATTCAATCTAATTTATTTTATGCATAGATAAGGCTGTATAATTCTGTGCATTTACAGGGTCAATAAAACATCGAAAAACCCTGTGAGAAGAGTCCTACTAAAATTCGTAAAAATAAAACGTAAATTTGACTCATTCATTAGGATGCAATTGGTTGTTTAAAAATATTGAATAAACGTGCTAAAAGTTGCAAAAAAAAAATTAAAAATGAAAACCTCTCCGCGGACAGAGAACAAACGAGAATAAGTTTTCTATTTTTTTTTTTTTTTTTATTCTTCAACGTTTCTATACACGTGCCAATAGATTTTGATTCTATCGCCATTTTTACGATGTAGAAAAAATAAATAAATAGATAAATTCATTATAAAACATTAAAAATTATTAAATGATTTATAAAACTGTTATTTTTTTTTTCTTTTTTCCACCATAATTTATCATCATTTCGATGCTTTTAAAACTATTTTATTATTTTTACATTGTAAAGTATATACAAAGACAGTACTCCGACTTGACAACAACGAGATTTTTTACTCCCCGGATTAGTCAGTCTCGTTTAAGTGCACGAGAGGTGTTCGTGCTAATTTAACAGGAGTCTTTCACTGGTTAATTTAAATCCGAGTGAGTGAGAATTACGGTGCACCCGCGCAACTTTCTAGATAGATTAGGTACGACGAGAGTATCCCGTGTAACCGCGCGCACACCTATACACCGTAATATAATCGTTACACACGTCCGTGAACTCGAGACTGGCGAGTGAGAGCTGGAAATTCCCCGTAAGCAAGACCGCTGCTCTACCATTAAAGACGATTTTCTCTCACTTTGAACGAAACTCACTCGTGTTAAACGTAACATTGAAAATTGGAGGATTTTTTGTACACGGAATTTATTGATCATAGGGATTTTTTTTTTCTGTTACGAATCACCAATGTGAACCGAATGAATAAATTACAGCAGCGGTTAATCAAAAAGGAAATGAACATCGACTATTGAGACAGAAAGTTGAACAATTTTTTTAAGAAAAACGAATCATATATAGTCGGTCAAAAAAGGAGGAAAAAAAAGGAAACAATCATCAGGAGAAATAGTGATTTGTAAATAGAATTAAAACGAATAATTGTATATTAAACGAATGATAAATTACAAAATGAGCAACGTGAGAATGAATTTCGAGTTTTCGTCTCGTATTAATCGAGAAATAATGAATTATAAGACAATTTTTTACTGTCGATTGATAACAACGTAAAATGACACTCGCGATGAACCACGTGATTATCGAAAGCAGTTTTCCCATTGAAATTAATTTTACGAAGTAGTATTGCATACATTCCATTCTCGAAGAAAGAATTGTTTTACGATGTGAAAAAAATTTGTCTCGATTTACATGAAATGGCAAATGTTCACGAACGCCATTTACCGAGACCTTAATATACAGACGAATTAACATTTTCACCTATCTCCTGTATAACGTGTGTAGCGAACCTTCACTCCGTCAGTGTCAGAGTGTACTTCGCTGCTGGTGCGCACTAGAAATTTTAACGTCAGCCGAGAGAAGGGAATGCCCCGAAAGGGTAAGAAAGCGTAACGTCGCGCACCGCGCGACTGAAACAGTCGGAAAGAAGAAGAAGAAGAAGAAGAACGTTGTGACGACCGAGACCCTCCTCAGCATGACGACGAACAATGCAGCCTGTCTCGAAGCTGCAAAAAAGTTTATTTTCGCCCATTTTGTTTTTTTTTTTTTTTTAACTGTCATCGCTGTTTTTCAGGAGAAAAACCAAACTCGGGTAAAATCTATGGAGAAATTTACTCGAGCAGTTAAAATGTACTTCGATCGAGAAAAAAAAATTGCGTTGCAATCGATCGATACTGAACATTTTTTATCAGACAAACTATTTCAAACGAATGAGCAAATCATTCATTTTCATTAACGAGGCCAAATTCGTTTTTTTGAATATCGAAAAATCGTGAAATTTAATATCCTCAAAAAAATTAATGAACGACAGACAATCGTGGAAATCAGTTCGTTCCCGATGCTCCTTTAATTATTCATCAGACGAAATGTGATCTCGAGCCAATATCTCGAAGAGAAATTTTAACAATTTGTTGAGAGCAGATGCACCAACAGGAAGAGCAGGGATTAGACGGTGCTGAGAAAGGGCAAAAACGTTGCAACATCCCACATGGACTTGTCATCTCTTTCGACAAATGTTTCGAGAATCGTGGAGAGTCAGAGATACGAACGAGGAGTAATTAGAGAATAACAGTATATATAACTGTCTCTCTCTCTCTCTCTCTCTCTCTCTCTCTCTCGAAAAAGACCGGAAACCAGGGGCAAGTTCGACTGGGGAGACGCATTATTTCACACAGTTTCGAAAAATTAGGGTGAACTCGTGTGTACCCAGAAAAAGGGAAGAAAAAATTCTGCCGGAGGAGGACGAACTGAGAATAATTAATGAGAGATGGAAGAAAAGGAAAAAGCGTTCGGTAAAATTGGGGAAGAAACTTGGATTTTGTATATTTTTCGTAACAGCTGCAAACGTACCATCTATTTATATCACGTTTACGTACCAGAACTTTTTATTATTATTATTTGTTGCATTATTCATTCAATAACGTGACACGAGCTCCTTCATTCAAATTCTGTCAACTTACATTATCATCGACGCGCTATTTATCTAAAAATTTCTCCCAGAAGTCAGGCGTGCGGTGGACTCGAATAACGATGTAATGGGATTAGCGACAAAAGCTGGGTGCAAAAAATGAGAAGAATCATTCAAACAGGATTACTCGGAGTGTCGGGAACAAACTTGTTGAAAATTGGATCTCGAGGCATAGTTTTTCGAGTGCAAATTCGTGTTTCCCCGTCATTAGTCCGTTACCAGACACCCATTTACAGCAGAGAATTGTACTCAAAAGCTCATTCAGTTTGTCCTGAAAATTGGATTTGGTCGCTGCCCCGAGCAAACACCACAGCTTGGATAATTTTCGTAACTTTGTTATAAAAGTTACGAGCTTATGTAACGTCAAAGTTGTGAAAATAAACCGAGTCTGTGTCTGCGTTGATGCTGAGTCGGATGTAAATGCCAACATAAAATGATAAATTATATTTTTGGATTAATAATTTTTGCATAAAAAATGATCATAAACGAGTGTCAACGATTGATGGAATCTCATTGAAATAATGACAAAAAAATAAAAAATTTTATAACCGCAAAGTAATTTATCTCTTCGTTCTACTCGAATTAACGACTTCAAGAGCATCTCCGATCATTCGAATGACTTGACTCACGGAGCATGGACTCTCGGTGAGTTAAGAGAAGCGTGTTATTTTCTGCAAGACTCAAGGGTCGTGGTCAACTTTCTCCATCTCTCTATGATGTGTGCGTGTGTGTGTGTGGGTATTTGCTGTGGATCGCGTGCCACACAGCTATTATCCGGGGCTTAAGAGAGTAACATAATGTACTAGTTGGAGCGCTCGGCCGAGGTTGGCCGTGTGCCCACGACCGAGAGAACTCTGCTAGTGATTATTATACGTAAATGCATACAGCAGGTTAGTGTAAGGTGTAATCGGAGCTCCATTCGATTATGCTCGAGTGACAGCATCGAGGCAAAACAGCAACGATCTTTTCTCTCTCTCTCTCTCTCTCTCAATCTTTAATACTTAAATATCTGCATGTACTACATGCATGTTACGTACACGCGTGGATATTGAATGATTAATTGTATATGAAGAAAAAAAAAATGATGCTACTTTTTTTCTATTTTCGTTTTGCTCATTGATTAGAAGCTTGCATAGGAAAAAAGCTCGTTTCAATCTCTATTTGCATCGGTTATTTTTTATTTTATTTTTTATTATCGTCATAATACTTGATAAGCTGGATTTAAAATTTCTTCAAATAGTTCTTTAATTGCCGGATTGGTATGAGCATTTTTTTTTTGCCGAATCGAAAATAACGTTTGCCAATCTGCATTGAACTTAATTGATTTTACTCAATCGAATATTCCAAAGTTCGTAAGATTTTGAAACTCGGACGAAAAAACAATGCCGATTTTAATGGAACGGCTTTTTGTTTTTTTGTTTCTTTTATTCGTTTGTAATCATCCATTAAGACGTTGAACGTTTTTTTTTCTCTTTTAAAACGATCATGGCCTTGTAGTCTCGAACGAAGTGCTCTCGAACTCGCCGGCCTTTCGATAGTGTTGAGAAAGGTTATGGCGAGGCTCCCTACCCCTCTCTCCCTCTCTCTCTCTCTCTCTCTCTCTCTCTCTCTCTTTCCCTCGCACATCTCCCGGTCTACCGTAACAGAAGCAAACAGAGTGACGTAAGTGATAGGACCTCGCGCGCATAAGCCCCTGCAGTGAAAGAAGGGCCGTTGCAGAGAAATGGAGAGGAATAAAAGGGCCAACAGCCACGTATAACAACACCCGGCTCGACTGCATAACACGCATGAATATACAATGAGACCTTATAGCTGCAGACTTACAACGCGTAATTACTCGCTGTATACTCGATAATTATTCGAATGTTACATAAGTCAGTAATCGATTAATATTATTCAATTATTCTAAAACGACGGATATCAATTTCGTTGGCAATTTTTTTTTTTTTTATGCCGAATTTCATCAACTATAAAATGAAAATTCGAATATTCATTGAAATTGTGATGAATTTTATTGACCCTCTTCAACGTTTCTTCAATGATCGTTAATGATTTAATTGATTAACGTAAACGATGAATTTCGACCTGGAAACGTTGATTTGCCAGTGAAATATCTAAAAACATCGGATTCGTATTAGCGAATGATTCCTCGAATGAATCGAATTCGTGATCAATGAATTTATAATTATAATGTAAATCGAAGACGACGAAAACAGGCGACTGAGCTATATGACGACGACGATGACGACGACGACGACGACGACGACGATGGCCGACCCTCTGCACGCACAGGAAAGAGGGTGTCTCGGGACGTAAATAGAAACATTACGCAGTCTGCACCACCTCTCTCTCCCTCCCATTCTCTCCCCTTTGGCTTTCTCGAGCTCTTTCATTTTTTTTTTCTCTCCCCATTCTTTATGGAGACTCGAGAGAATCACACTTCATCTTTTTTCCAGCATTGAATATCGAGTGCGCGAAAAAGCCTTTTTCTTCCAAGCCGATTGCTGATAAAAAAAAATCTTCTTTACACTTTTTTTTCTAGCCTCGATCCAAATTCGGCATGAAAAAAATCCATCCCTGGGAGATCGAAGCACAAAAAATGTATTTAAAGAAAACGAACAAATTAGAACAGTGACAACAATCTTCGAAATGGCTTCGGTATGAACACGCGATTCGTCGATGATTTTTTTTTAAGTATTCATTCAAACGATCAACCGTCAAATAAATTTTTCAAATTCTTTTGCAAAAACTCCTTCGATCCAAACGCATCGAAAAAGATTATCAAATTTCTAGTCTAAGGGATCAGAAGAAAACGTACAAATAACAGTCCTATTCGATGTACACTTTTCTTCAAAAGTGTGGATTTATAGCCTCAGGATTTTCTCAGTAAAATTCAAATGATCAAACGAATGCAAATCATCCAAGTATTTTTTTGATCGCCATCAGCTCTGATCGACAAAATTAGTGGCGATTTTTCAGACTATGCACATTTTTTTTTTATGTATAATTTTTCGTATACATATGCAAAGGAAGGTTTGAAGTTCCGGAGATTATTGCTATCAGGGTCGGCGTGAATGAATATTTGTTTGGTGTTTCCTTAAATCGTAAGCCCACACGTAACGTTTGTCGCGTATACGTTAAACGGAAATGGAAGTGAGTTAAAGCAGCGTAACGCGAGTTTACCGAGACGACGACGAACAAGCTGGAGAACACGGTTGTCTTATTGAAGCATATTGTATATATATATATATATTTATATATATATCTATATATCTATATATGTATATATGTCACGTAGTTGGAGATACGAAGAGAAGAGAAGGCCCGGGTTCATCGTCCACTTTCTCTGGCCTCGATCACATCGTCCTCGTGTATGTTTTACCGCACATTTGTACATTCAAAACGCCCCCTCGAATGGCCAATCTCTTCGCGAGGTGTGAGAACACACAGAGATACATTTTGAAGCCGAAAAAAAAAAGAAGAAACATATAAAGGTTAAATACAATTCAGTAATGCGCTCGAAACATCGAGGAGCGTGACAACGGCCTTGTCCCACGGCCAAATTTCAAGCTTCGTGGGTGGTCCGCCAGGTGGCGATTAACGGGCTCTCTCGCCTCGGCGAAGCTCGCGAATCACTCTCATAAAGTACTTCTCGTTCGGAGCTATGCGTTTGGATAATAAACTACTGGAATAATTCTGTTCTCAAAGGATGATTCAGGCTTCACATAATTCCTGACAATTGATGCTTTCTCTTATAATATATGTGAGAGTATAATTAGAATTTTCGAATTATTTCAATTTCAGATATTTTAATGAAGAATTTTTTATTTTTCAAATCGATTCATTATTCATAAGAGACTGGAAAAATCGAGAGATTCGTGCATGCGTCAATTGAGTTATAATGACAGAAAAAAAAAAATGTTATTTCGATAATAAATAGTGGAACTCTCGAAAAAGTGTCAACAACGAGTTGTTATATATTTATTTTAGATTTTATTCGTTCAATACAATCAGACGTATAACTTTTCCATATTATGAGAGCTTGGAGCTTGAAATGTTGGTCAAAAATGTGCTTTGTGAAGCAAACTAAATCTAATTGTCGTTGTGCTTAAACGATTAAATTCTGGCATAACATTTTTCTTTTATTTGACACTCGTTTGAATATTGGCGTAAAAACCAGTAGTCTATTTGCCTTGAAACGAATAATACTGAATGCTCGCAAGAAAACGTACACTGTAAACCGTTCTGTTAGCTCCCACGATTATTTCAAAATTTTCTTTTCACACGTTTTATACTTGCATTATACTCGAGACATACTCGTAATCCTCAACCAAAACTATCCTTGAAACTGTTTTTTTTTTTTTTCTTCCTTTTAATTCTCAGGGAATGTACTTGAAAATCTCCGACCTCGTACGCACGATAGAGAAACATATGGCGCACTAGAAATCCACGTGCTCGAGGCTTGTCCTCCTACCAGGAATTTAGATATTCCTAATCTTAATGAGGTCCGGAACATGTTCACGTGGAGCAAAGACGTTCGCGTATACCGATTTAGGAATATCGCCATCTCGGCTGGTCCATGAAACACTTTTCCAATGACAAAATTTATTTTCGTTATTTATGGAAAAGTTAAATCGATTAATAATTAAGTTATTTTTTGTTTTCTCGATAAAACGTTGATCCATTTATTTTCACTTGTTCACGATTGTTGAATCAAATACTCATTTTTTTCGTTGGAAAATGTTTCAGCATCGTCTAAAAAAATTTCGTAGCTTTCATTTCTTTCATTTTTATTTCATTTTTTAGATGTAAAGAATGCTTCTTTAAATTCATAGCGAATCGATCGAATTCAATAAAATTCTGTTTGACAGTATTTTTTTTTTTTTTTTTTTCTATTTTATTTAGTATTTTTATTGATTTTTATTCTTTATCATTTCATCGTTTATTTTTCAGTATTTCTCTATTTTGGTTTTTATAAAATGAAAAAAAAAAAAAAAAAAATGAGCAACTGGAACGAGTGGGATTTGTAGTAATTATTGTAACGTAAATAAAAGTATCTTCCCACTTTCGTCTATCGAAATTATCTAACGTCTGCGTTACGGATTCACCAACGCATTTGGTACATAAATAGCTCGAGAAATAAGATAAAAAAAGAAACGCTTTAACGATAAATGACGATCAGATTGAGTCCGCTCTCGACTAGAATATGAGAGACACGAGCCAGGATACACTGGCGACGTGTTTCTCCTATCTCTTCGCGGACATCCTGCTGGACCCGCTGCATCATCCGTTCTCCTCCCATTTATTGCGTGTATCATTTACACGCGAGAACGCTTACGCATCGTTGTACTTTACGCGTGTCGTTAACCTCTGGTAAAACGGAAATTTCATGAAATTGAATTCTGCTTCACGGACTCGTGCAATTTTTTTTTTTTTTTTTTTTTTTATCTCTCTTTTACAACTTTTCTCTTGTATCATGATCACTCGTCTAAAAATAATCAATTTCATTGATTTCGTCAATCGATTAATTAAATTAAAAGAGATTTCACTATTTTTGCACTTTCCCACACTGAAAGTTTAGCTTTATATTCATTTTTTTGTGTGTGTTTTTTTTTATCAAAGCTTTTACTATTTCTGCACTCAAACGTTTGTTCGTCAAAAAATCAATCGTTCTTGTGTTTCCAACTGTCTTTTCTCAACTACAAATTTGAGAGTAATAGAAAATCTGTAAAATTAACTGAAATATACTCAAGCTTATGCCTCCGTTCATTCGAATCAATGAAAAAATATTCCAACTTCGAATCCCACAATAATTGAGAATAAAATAAATAAGAAATAACAAAAAAAATCAAGAGAAAATCGACGCCGAAGACGACGATACTCCACTATTTTTTCTTTTTTTTTTGTCTTTCTTTTCACCTTTTTTTTCTCTGTCCATATGGAGACATGGGAATACAATTGATATTCGTGAAGGTGGGCAAATTCAATACATGTTTAAACATATAATAAAATATACGTATATATACATCTGTTGCTCGCTGGTGAATGGTGCGGGCTCTGGGTAATGCGACCAAACGAAGTAACGGTGCTCTGCCCTCGATATACGTGCGTACTATAATGCGCCCCCGAACCTCACTTACCGGACTCACTATTGTGAAACTTCGTGCACGCAAGTATTATGACAGAGAAGAGGAAAACCCGAGAAAGAGAGAGAGAGAGAGAAAGGTGTTACCTTTATTCATGCACGGGCCGTTTGAGCTCGAAAAACCGAGTTTATTAAATATTTTTCTTTCGGGTTTAAAAAATTTGAAAATTTGAGCATAGCTTCGATGTTGTTGAACGAAAAATCATTTTTTTTTTCCAAAAGGGAAAAAGGTTCAGTTTATTTAACTGAATCATAAAAATTTCTTCGGGTTTTGTTGATATACAAGATTAAGGAGTTTCGGTACAGGCGATACAATGTTGCCATGCAAAACCATGTTAAAAACACATAAAATTGTCAAAAAGTTAAGAATTTTATAAAATTTGGTGAACATATTCGTTTAGTGCCAAATTTGACAATACAAATTTTTTCAGATTTTTCTTCTACACAATTATCGAGTAATTGAAGACTAAAGTTCACGTGTATAAGCATAGCGTTTCCATATATATGGGTATACACTTCGGGCATAAGAAATATGCTTTGATGCATAATTACTCGATAACTGAGTAGAAGAAAATTTTGAAAAAATTTGTCTTTTCGTACTTGATGTTGAAGAACATTATCACCAAATTTCATTAATTTCTTAACATTTTGCCTATTGTACCGAAACTCCTTAATACATCGGTGTAATATTTAATAGGAAATGATTCGATCGAAAAGAATTGATGAGTGTATTGATTTTGGAAGAAAAAAAAAAAATGACGATCTATTTGAATTTCGCCTAATTCGTTGAATGCTAAAATATATTTTTTTCTTGCTTATCATAACGAAAAATTCAAATTTATTTTCGATCCTCGATAAATTTTTTTTTTTCCTGATCCATATTTAGACTTGGAAATTTGAAAGAGTTAAAAAAAAATGGAAGGAAGTGTTGAAAAATCATGTAACGATCGATTTGGATCGACGTTCCCCATACATATAAGAACGAGCGTTCCATAAACGTTTCCTTTTCACGTAATTTCGGAGCGGGGACGATGCAGTCCCGAATGCACCACGCATGACACACTTACACGGCCCTTTTGTCCTTTGTCTCGATTCACCAAAAGGATCCAGAACGACGTGAAAAAAAAAAAAAAAACCCAGTAAAATGCTCTGAATAAAAAAAGAAAAGAGAAGCGTATTATCTGTCGATATTTTATGCAATCAGATCCGATTGAAATGAAGAATCGTCGATGGATCAATGACGAGAGGATCTTTCGACCGGAGATCCCGGATCGAAAATACGTCGTAAGGATCTTTATCAAAATGAATTATTATCGAAGCAACATAAAATTGCGTTGATTACAGAAGAATTAAAATTCGTCCACGTTTTTCAACGAGGAGATTCAATAAATTATTAAAAAGCGGGTATCAACGATTGCGAAACAAATTTACATCGTTCGAGATTAAAAAGTTTATCAAAAGAAATAAAAAAATTAAAAAAAAAAACAGACCGAACGATCTATAACGTTGGATAGCGAGTGTTGAAAAGCTACGTATCTCTCATTAGCATCGATAGGTCGCAGTCATTCCAAACGGATATTTCATCATTCATCATAATTTTTATCGTCATTGTTTATTATCGTTTGATTTAACGGTTCATCGACCCAGTGTGTATCGCTCGCTCTCGTCTTTGCGTCATTCGATTCTATTTTTTTTTTTTTTTGTTGTTTTTTTCCTTCAATCTTTACGGTACAAGTGAACGAACCCTTGCAAGGTCGATTTCTTTATATCGCGATGAAATTTTTGCCTGCGTTCTCGATATCTCGACCATTATCGTCGATCTCACTGTCGCTCTTGGTGAGATTCTTTCTTCTATTTTTCTGACTCCTCCAATTCGACAGTCACGTGGCTAAGGATTAGCTCCCCGCAGAGAATTCAACCGTGAGATATTTCACTCGCGTTGATGGTCGATTATTCGGTAAAATTGCAGCGAATCTGATGAAGCGAATCATCGTAGCAACGAATTATTTTCACATAGTCGTGACTCCATTTTTTGTTCATCAAACCTTTGACTGCATCGCGATTGTTATATTTTATTATTTATGTAGAATCGGGTTTGAATAATGACAAATAAAATAGCCCTGCTTAGACGATGCAACGAATATCGACGAGTATAAGATATTTTTCTGAAGTTTCTGAAGCAATCGATCCTCCCTATATTATTATGAAACCCAAATGTTTTTTTCAATCTCTTATTCATTCGTTATCCAGATAAATTCAATCATGAAAGATATATATGTCTCTGATACGAAAATCTTGTTTATCAAAAACGTTTTTAATCTGAAAATGTCGAGATGAAAAAATATGCGAATAAAGATTTTGACTCGAACATATAAACGATAAATTTCTCCAAGCCCGTTACAAAACAATGGACTCTCATAACTCAAACAATAATTTTTCGCAATCCTTTCAATCGTCACGTATCCAGGCTACCGGTACGTGACATCTGAGGAGACAATTATCTCGACGACTTGTCACATTGAACAAAAGTTTCAACATCGAAACCGGAAAACAATCATTTTTTTGTGATAACATCTCGAAAAAATCATTTTTCGTCTGGTCGATCGAATCTTACGAGAAATTGAGAACGGAACAATTTTTTTGACCACGAACCGATCTCCGAAACTCATTAGTTCAATGTGCAACGGGATATTTATCGACTAATCACTGCGTTATAACTCGATTCCAAGAGTTTTCACATCGACTTACGAGGAAAACAGATTATCGTCAATTTTCATTAACGCGAATGACGATATTCGCGGGTTTCAACGTTCCAAAAACACTAGCGAATATTACGATTTTTTTTAAACAAAAAAATAATATGCGATCGTTTTGAAATCTTTACACTTTTTTTATTGGTTCGTTGAAGTGTACAAAACAATTTTTTTTAATTGAATTTAACATTGATTCGTTTATGATTTTTTATCTTAAAGTGGAGTCCGCGAAAAAACAAAGTTGGTTGCTTCGGGTAAGCACACAGCCTTCCGTAGTCATTTGAAATGAAAAAAATTCAAGGAGATTATCGTTCTGCAGGCTTAATTCTAATGAACTGACCTATGATATGCATATTTGAGAGAAACAAAAAAAAATGGTAGAATTGAGAAAAAAGGATGAAAAAAAAATTTTAGTTTTGTGAAATTGTTTAAAAAATTTAATTAATTATTGAAAAATTGGATTTTTCAGAGTCTAGATATTCAGCTACGCGTGTCTAAAATAACGAGTTAAATTTTGAGAAAACGTGGTTTTGCAAAAAGTGCGTTTAAAGTTTTGACAACAGATTTTTTTTATACAAAAATAAAATTCATTTCAAGAAATTGGAACAGCGAATGGCGAGATGATAGCGAATTTTTTTTTACGAATATCACTAACTTTTTGTCTCCGATTTTCATAGGAATAATGAGAAATTGCATTGATATACGCATAGCAACGTAACGAGAGTGACAGCGAATGCAACGGTCTCGAAGAGGAATCAGCATCACCGTCATCGTCAATTCCATCAAAAAATGCATCATGACGAAATCATCAAAACGATCAAGACATTAACAAAGATCGTACTAAAAACAGACACTCCGGAATCTGCCAATGGAAATGAATAAGAAGAAAAAAAAAAAGCAAAACGAAATTGGAAAAATGATAGAAATATCAACAAAAGTGTTTTCTTCCCTCTCAGATAATTTCGTATTCACAAAATAACAGTAAGATGGTGCAATGTAAAAGAAAATTTTGATCGACGAGAAGAACAGCGTCGATCAAAAAGGATAACGCATGCGCCCGTTAACCGTAAATAGGAGCAGTACGAACAGTTAGTTCCATTATGTCTCGCCCGGAGTGTCAGCTGAAAAAAAAAAAACAATCATTTCGAAAAAATGGGATGCGCAGTATTTGAATAATAAAATAAGAGAGTGTTGCATCCGGAGTGTGTGTGGGTGAGCGCATGTGCGCGAACGCTAGCGGCTTTTTTGTACATCGTTTTGATTTTTTGAGTCCACGAAAGGAGAGTACAATGAGAACGAGGAGCTCCCCCCTCCCTCCATCCGGACGAGGGCGAGAGGAAATTTTTAAAGAGGCAGGAAATATTTCCGAGCCTTTCGAATGCACGCAGAAAAAAAAATCTGTACACTAGCCTACTCCGCCATCCTTTTTTCTCTTGCGGTTCAAATTTTCCTGCGATTCAATTCACCGTTGAATTTTCTGTTGGTAACGTTAGGTGGAAAGACTCGATGCAGCTTGGATCTGCGTTTTTTTCGGTTGTTTCATTTTTTTTTTTCTCTCTCTCTCTTTCATTGATCTATTCAATCGCGTTATTGGGTCGTCTCAATTTTATCCTCGTGACCTCGATTCCCTCTTTCGACGTGGCCCATTGTCCCATTGACGCGCGCGGGTGTACTCTCAAGTTCCCTTCTAACATCTGCGAAAAAAAAAGTGTTTTTTTTTTTTCATACTTTTTCTGGTTCTGGCATCCTGAAGGATTTAAAACGAACCACTATGAAATGCGCCGAATATGATAGATCCCATTGATTTTCTATCAATCTTCACGTTTGTTTTTTGTTTTATGAAGAAAAAAAAAAAGCTCGGTAATAATTGTGTTTTGTTTGTTTGTATTTTCGATGAATTTTGCACTCTTATCGAGTATGACGAAAGACAGAAGACGAGAGCAACAAAAAGAGGCTTTATCGTTCCTTGACTTCGTTTTGCTCGTTCGCCGACCCGAACGTCCGATACAAACGTTCGCTCTGGCATTATATATATTCTTTTTTATTTTTTTTTTTTCCCAGCACATTTCCACATCAACTTACGTCGCGCATTCGAATCACGCGAGATTAATGTAGCGCTGATAAGTTATGAAAATTACGAAAAAAAAAAAAAAAAATCATAATTTTCATGAAATTGTATAATTCGAGGCTTTCGAAACACGAGTCGCGGCAAGCATTTTTGGCTCTTCGTATAATCAAGTAAATCGAATTTATATGTGTGCTTCTTGATCGATTGACTTCAACTTCGCGCGCGTATTCGGCGTTTAAATTAATTTTTTTTTTTAATCTTTTTATTTCTTATCCCAACAGAATTTATTTTCCTTTAAATTGTATCGAGATAAATCAATTTTATTAATCCGATCGATGATTCGAAATTTTGTAATTTCTCGATGACGCAACAGAAAAGCAGAAAAAATATCGTCTTCGCCTTGTCTTTTTGTTTTTAATTATTTTAATTAACCTATTTGAATGGAATTGTCAAAAGCATATTTTTTTCAATCATTTTTTCATCTTTTTTTTTTCATACTCCAGACACGTATATGCATTCGCATTTGCATATACGTTGCATTTTCTTTTCACGTGTGGTATATGTAATATGCATACATATTTCTGGATATCTTCATATACGTATAGACATTCGAACATATATATATTTGCATAAGTTCTTGTGTACGTTAAACTCCGATTCTATTATTAACGCAGTTGCGATCTCGTTGTCTCGACGCCCGCAACATCTCTCTCTCTCTCTCTCTCTCTCTCTCTCTCTTGCAGTTCTCAGATTCTCTCCACCTTCCATTCCAGCAGTCGAGAGCTTCTGATATCTCGGCTGGGCTGTTACGAAGTGTCCAGAAAGATATAATATGCATATCTCTGTTTATAAATATATATAACACGACTCTTTATGTCCCACGCATAGTTTAACCGCTTAATAGACTGAAAATTGTACGAAAGCACCGTTAACATTTTATTTCTGTACTTCTGATGTATCATTAGAGTTTAAAAACACATGTGCACACAATCATCCTACGAATTTTCATGATGATTACAAAATTACTCAATTTTACTCTACGATATTAATGCGGAACCACATACTTTTTCGATGAATTTTCAATTAGCCCACTAATTTTTCGTTTTTCACTGAATTTTTTAAAAGTTAAAAAAAAAAAAAAAAAAAACGAGAAAAATGATCGGAGAAAGTCCCCTCATCCCGGATCTCTCGGACCGAAAATCAAATTTCAAAAGTCCTAAAATTTGTAAGAAATTTTAATAAAGAATCAAAGAACGATCAATCATTCGGTGAAAACGATGTCCGTGATAAAATTCAGGAAAAAAAAACGGGATCGAATGCCACGTCACTCTCGTTATCATATTTTATTGCGAAGGGATATTTGGTCGGTTGAGAAATGTGCTGAAGAGCAGAATATTTGTTGACACGTGCGGTGAGCAGAGGTATTATAAATCGGTATAATAGTAAATGGTATAATAATTGGAGAGGAAAAAAGAGGCGATCGGAACCGCGAGTTTCGCGAGAAAGAGAGAGAGAGAGGGAGAGTTACGTCCTGCAGCCAAGTTCTCCCGGCGGCAGCAAAAGCGCACGCACTCGAAAGAAAGTTTTGCTGGCGTATGCTCGTTGTGAACGAATGCGGTTCATCGACACCGAGCGGTGCTCGGGCCTCTTGAGCGTGTACGGGGGTGGGTGGGAGTTGACGAGTAAAGTTCGACGACGTTTTGCACACACGAATGGTGCTGCTGCTGCTGCTGCTGTGGCTGCACCATTCGTCTGGTGTGTGAAAAGGGGAACGATTGCAAATGCCCACGACAAAGGAGAAGAAAGAGTGAAAGAGTTTGATCGCGACGACGGCGGGTTCGTACGAACGAAGAAACGGAGGGGCACACCTGTTCGCCAAAAATTTCACGAGCATAGTCAAAGACTCATTTTCGCGAGGCCGCCAAACGATCCCGACCAGATTCACCACCTTCCTATCTCTGCCGGGGGGCAAACTCGCGATAAACGAAATTAAAAGAAAAAAAAAACGAAAAATCGATGCTCTTTCACGATCCATTTTTATTTCAACGTTCCTCAAACTCTTTCTTTCTTTCTCAGCTCTTTTCATTTATCGCTTTTTCTCTTTATTACGGGGCCGATGAACTTGCTACGGAAGGTCACGGGCGCACGTTCGCGTGGGCGATATTTCGCAGGAGAAAAAAAAAAACGAGAATATATTCATCTTATCAGTCTATTTGTTCTGGAAATATGTGAACAACTCCGGTCGTTAAATTCATCGTAATACTCGTCTCTTCTTCTTGATGGAATTTTTTTTTTTTTAATTTTATTTCATTTTATTTATTTTTTTTTCTCTTACATTATTGGCTCTTAGTTTTATAAGAACTCTTGAAATCTAGAAGCAGGTGAAATATCTGAAAGTCTCGTTTTGTTGATCTTTTCGAAATTCGATTAAGTCGCACTTCCGCTTTTTTAAATCCAAACTCCCTTTATTATATTTATTTTATTTTTTTCTTCGTATTTATCGATTTAAACACGTTCGAGTAAACTCTCGTTCTTCCTGTTTACCGATTATACTTCAATCTTCGTTGGCATCTTCATCACGTAGCTAGAGATTGTACACGTGAAACAATAAAGAGTCTCTTACAATTTCCTCATTGAGAAATTGTATTTATCGCCGCAAATATATATTATTCATTATTTTGTAACGAAAAGCTCGGTCAATTTTCGATTGCTGAAAAATTCGATAAATTTAAACTCAACGCGATTATAAAAATATATATTTTTTCCGATCTCGTTTAATCTGAGAATACGAATGAGAATAATTGCGGCAATAGTTTATTGCGAAATCGAATTAATCGAACGATTGTAATCCGTTCCGTTTTTTCCTATCAAATTTTCGTATCGCTCGATCTTACGAATCGCGGAGTCTCGAATCTTCCATTGAATTAGATCCATCATTAATATAATCAATGATTTAATTCAATTAATATTAATGAATTAGATCAGAGATGAAGTTTGGTGAAAGATGATCGATCCAATCGATCCGAATGAAGAAAAATTTTTCGATTGTTAGAAAAAGATAAAAAAAAAAACACATGATTATCGAAATATTTTCATAAAATATTATATAAAAACGATGGTGACGTCAGAGTTGCAGAATCGGTTGATACGACAGAGGCCGCTCGCGTCCAAGTGCAAAAGTGCAAATCCAGTGGTACCCCTCGAGATAAAATGGGGTTTCCCCCATTTTATTTATTTATTGAAACGTTCGTTCAAGACGCTGAAAAAAGTTAAAACGTTCACGTTTTTACGAAAAATGTGAGATTGCGCCTTTTAATCCCTCGTATTTTTAACGTCTCAGAGTGGCTCGTGATCACGCGCATCCGGTTCAGTAACGAGATTTTCCAGTAATTTCTCGATTCATTTTTTATACAGATACGGCAGAGAGCGAAGCAACGTAATACGTTTAACGAGGATTCGGGACGTTGCGGACGTTCGTTAACCCGTGAGAGTATCGATTACACCCTCACACACACAGACAAACTGCTCGGAGGAAACTGATTAAAACGAAATTTTCGATCATATTTCTCATATTTTCTCATATTTCTTATCTTATTTCTCATTACTTAAGCTGATATTTGTTTATCTGACATGTTCGCAGAAAAAAAAGAAGAAAAAAAAAAAAAAAACATCTTCATTGCATCGAACAAATATCATTAAACACCTCTAAACATAAATAAAAAATTGTTAACAATGGAAAAGAAAAGCTTGGCTAACACTGAACATTTGTTGCGCAAATTTTTTCGCAAACACCAATCTTTTCGGTCAAGATATATTGAGTCGCGTCGGTGAAGCAGAAAAAATCATCGTCGAATATCAACGACTAATTTTTCGATCTTTCGCCAAGATGTTTCTGCGATCTAGCGACGAATAGAGTTCCTCGAAACAATCGATCAGACCGATAAAGCTTTTTATTCAAAAGTGAATGAGTATATGGGAATGATCGAAGAATGAAAATCGAGAAAAAAAATGTTTAAAAATCATCATTTTTGAGCATATTTATTGGTAAATAATAACGATTTCTCCGCTCAGAATTCTCACCTCGAATAAATCAGGGTCAATGATCGAGGAATGTGGAAGAAAAAAATTTCTTCAAATTCGTGATTAAAATGTGCTGGCTCTTGTAGAAGAAAGAAGGGGGAGGGGGCGGGGGGTCACTTTGGGAGGGAAAAATTTTGATTTAATCGGCGTAGTCTCGTGTAGCATTGACCCGAGTTACGAAGGCTCAAGGGCTTATGTGAATATAAAAGGCTTAACAGAGAGATTGTAAATCCCTATTTTACGAATTTATTCGTTTTCCACAATCTCACACTCTCGCAAATAGGTCGAACGGTACACACGCACGCCATCGTTGTTTTTTATCATACACATTTCACCTTTCTACTTTGCAATCAAGCACTTTCATATTGCTTTCACTCGCTCGATGAAAGTACAGCGCGACGCGCTCCTCTTATCCCTCCCTCCCTCCCTCCCCCCTCCTCCCACCATCGTAATACTCGTTCGAGAACACGAGTATAAATTCTATACTGCGGCGTCTTGATTAGTCAACCTCCTTCTTTCCCCCACCCCTGTCAAACTGACAGCTTCTTCACGTAAAACTCCGAAAAAAATTTGATTTCGACTCCTGAATTTTCCAAAATTCAACATTCATCTTGGGACTTGAGTATTATTTTGTTGTTGTTGTTTAAGTCTCCATCTTCGTTGCTTCAAACTCAAAGTTTTTTTCAAACTTTCAACTTTTATCTTCTTTTAATTATTCTGTCGAAAGCGATCCTTATATTTCCAGCGCTCAAAATAATCAAGATGATACTTTACTTTTGTTCGTATATAGACCGGACGTTAACCGAAAGGAGGAATCGTTCGGATGTTTAAATCCTTTTTTTAAAAAATATTTTTCCATTCGGGTCATTCACGCGGTTTACGGAACGAGGGCCAATGGACTCTCCGCGATGATCGAACGTTCACTCTTTCCTCGTGTGTATATATATATATATAAATATTAAGTCAGTAATGTCGAAATTTTCGTGATCCGGGGCCAGTGAACTTTTCACCAGATACGAGAAGAAAAAAAAAAACACTCGTGAAAAGTGTTACACCGATCTCTGTTCACTTTGAATGCATCTGATGAAGAAAGTTTTTCCTTTTTCTACGTTTAATCCAGACGAGAAATTCGTGAATTCGAAAAAAAACAAACAAACAAACGAACGCGACGTTTCGATCGTTTTGGTGCGTTCAATTTTCATTGGCTTCGGTTTATTCGTTGATTAACATTGAAACAACTGAAATCAATTTCTTGAGCTCCCAAATTCTCGCTTCGAAAGTACAGTCTGAAGATCGATTATGATTTTTTTTCGATTCCAGGAATTAGGGTGTCTAAAAAAACGTTCATTTATCGAGGCTTAACGAGGATTCTTAAAAAAAAGGATTCGAAAGCTGATAAAAATGAATAAAAATATGGTTTGAACCTCGATAAAAATTATTTCAACAATGAAATATATAGACAAACATCCCTGATATCTTCAAACTTCATTTGATATCGTATCACATAGATTTCTGAATGAATAAATTATAAAATTTTTCGTGAAAAATCATCGTGATTATTGTGATTTTTTTATTCAATCGATTAGATTCTCCAACGAATCTTGTTACAACTCTGATTCGTTGATTCTAATTAATTTTTCATGAAATTCATTTTAAAAAAAGTTATTCGCTGATTTTATTAGCGGTATAATTTGGTAAACGAGAAATGAGATCGACTGTTCTTTTTCGTACGTCAATGAGTACAGTTCGATCGGAAATCGCGTGCGCAATCTCGATTACAACTACATCATCATCATCATCACCATCATCATCATCATCATCATCATCATCATCATCGCTAGTCCTACTATTACTTTAGCAGTTACACTTTCTCCTTAGTGATTTGCTCGACGCCTTATCCGTCGTCGTGCTGCGCATTCAAGGCTCCAGAACTCTCCTTCTCAAGAGCTCTAATTTTGCTGGTGCTCACGTTTACAGCAGAACAAGAAAGATTGAAAAAAAAATTAAAAACAGGCAAAAAATGTTTTCCTCCCTTTCGAGGCGTTTTTTTCTTCGGCAACGAACCTTTCGGCTATTTTTTTTTTCTACTTTAAGACAATGCGGCTCTTGCAGACGTGTAAAATCCATTGAAACTGATTTTAAACGCCAAAATACAGAAAAAAAAAGAATTTCAATATCGATAAATTGTCGAAAAAAAAAATTGAAAAATTCGTTTTCCATACAAAGTCGTGAGAAATCAATAAAAAAAAAAAAAATTTCTCAAGTAATTAACGAGGCTATAAATGTTTTATTAAATTTGTTTTATTTTTTCATTCTATTCGACTCGATCTCAAGTTCAAATTCCCGATCGACAAATGTTTCCTCGTCAATTATAAATTTCTCCATACAATTCGTTTTTGGCATCGCTTACCGATCGAATGGTATAAAAATAAAAAATTCAAACGAACGTTTATTTAATTTGAAAATGAAAATGCTCGTTACGATCCGTTCGTGCAAACATTATTTTCTTACAAATTTATGATGAATCTTTCGGATCGCGTGCTCTTTATACAGCACGCGGTGAAAGCATGAATCTCTTTGCTTCGGAGTTTACAACACATCGAAGGAGTGAAGAGAATCCGATCATTAGACTTACGTCTGTTTATTTGCGAATCGGTTAAAGAAACAAGAAACAACGCTGCTCGTCACAGGCCTTCCCCAATTACAGCTCGAGAAAATCATGCGGCAGCGGAGAGTGAAATTGAAATCGTTACATATATGCTTCGAATCGCAAAAGTAATCGCGAAATTTCTAATTAAATAATGAGAAAAAACTTATCTTCGATATCGTTATCGTTAAATAATCACTTTTATTTTTATTTTTTTCTCACATAAAACGAACTCGATACTTGTCTATTTCGACCGATTGAAAGAACGGAAAAATTGTTTTCGATCTCAAATCTAATTTGAACTTATCAGAGGCATTTGAGTCATGAAAAATTCTCGAATAACTCAATTTTTTCATCATTCCAAAAGACACGAAATTGGATTTCTAATAAAAATAAAAAAAAATTTCATTTGTGGAAGAAAAAAGTAAAATTTTTTTTTATGACCAACAAACAAAAAGAAAGAAAAATGTCATTCCGTCATAGCGAGTCGTGGGCGAAGGAGGAGCATTCGTGAAAACGTTTTCGATGTGAAAAGAGTAAAAATTTGATTTTTCGATAATTGCCGATAATTGTATAGAAAAAGCGATAAAAAATCGTTTCGTTCGATTGGAAAAGAAAAGTTGTTCGAGTCAACAAAAAAAAAAAAAAACATCGGAGAGCTCCAAATTTTTTTGTCTCTTTGAAAAAAAAAACGAAAAGAAAAAGAGAAGCACAGGACTGATGATCGAATCTGAAATTCGTAGAAATTGATAAAGCCTGCACCTGTCGATTATTGGCGAACGGGCTAAATTAGTCGACGCATTAAATTGACCGATAAGAAAAAAAAATATACGGCGGTCATTGCCACGGGAGAATCGGGCTCAATGATCGGCAGTTGAAAAATCTTATGCAAAGAATAAATGAAGAAAGGAAAATTAGGAGAATAAAGAGAGGGAGAGAGAGAGAGAGAGAGAGAGAGAGAGAGAGAAGAACAAAGCTCGACACATAAATCACCGTGAACTTGAGCGACAATAATATAATTTTGTTTATCATACTTAACGTTCGAGAAAGTGAAGAAATAAGAAGGTCGACGTACCTGAATTGCGTCGATAAAATAAATAAATTCGACCTCACTTTTATTTTTCGGCCTCTTCGTTCTTCCGGGACTCGTTGAAGTGAGCGGTAGAATAGAAGAAAAAAAAATGGAAAGAATTTAAAAAAATCTCGAGATTTTGGTCGTTCCATTTTTAGTAAGCGGCATGTATTTGCATAAATATTTTTTCTTCAAACGCGTACATATTTCGACGTTGCCGCTAGCGTATTACAGTATATAAAAATAAAATAGTAACAAAGTTGTGAGAGAGGGAGGGCATTAACGAAATTGCATAAAAACAAAACCAAAAAATAAAAAAATAAAAGTGAAGGTGACCCGGACGGTGATTCATGAGAGGGCTGATGCCCTCGTTGTCTGGCCTCTGCCGCGAGCAACAGCCTGAGAATAAGAAGAAAAAAAAAAATAACAAAAAAAAAAAAAGAAGTTTTACGAGTGGGGATGATGCCACGATCGGAGGAGAAGCAGGGGCTGCGCCGGGGAAACGAATCTTGCGAGTTTTTTTTTTTACGCGATATAGATATGAAGAAATAACAATAAAAAAATAAAAAAAAAGAAAAGAAAAGCGAAACGAGGCTCTGTTAACACATCTCGCGAGCGATTCCATCGCAATCCTTTGTTTCCTCGATTACTTATTTTAATCAGTAACACAAGAAAAAGCAACATTGCTTCTCTCTGGTTATACTTACTTTTTTTTGTTTTTTTTTTTTTTTTTTTCTATATATCTTTTCGTTTGTCTTCTACGATCGATGCTCCCACGAATTCGACCTTCAAAATCCTATCGACGATTAATCAAAATGTAAATCTTTCACTAGGTTTAACAACGCTTTGAATACTCGCTTTCGATCTCATTAAGTGGCCAGTCACTTTGGCAGGGAATCACAACTTTTATATTTTATTATTATTTTCAACGATTACACCACCGAGTCCAAAAGTGCAGACAATGAAAAACGTACTTATCGACATTATTTCGAGCATTTCGATTTCGCTGCAGGTCCCAAAGAAAATAAAAAAATAAAAAATAAAAAAAACAACTTCTCTTATTCTAAATCATTGAGATTTTTTTTGTGGTTATGTTCTCGTTAAAACGTGTTATAAATGCATTAAAACACGTTCCTGTGCGTGTTCGAAAAGCGATCACTGTGTCTCTTTACATTGTATCAATCCGGTAGAAACGTAATTTATTTATTTTTTTTGTTGTAAGAAAGAAATAAAAGTCTCAACACCGAAGCTCTCAAAAAAAAAAACAAAGGATACAACATAAAGGGGCAAATGAAAAAATAGATTTTCAAACGTATATTTGGGTTTAACTTGAAAAAAAAAACGACGAATTGTTCGAAAAACGAAAATATTATGATTTTTAAAACGTTCTCGATGTCCGATAACCTCTAAATTCTCGGTAAAAAAATCGCGTGTCTGAAAAAAAGGGCAAAAACAACGAGCCCTCAATATGGCGGCCCTCGGAACTGACCTTGGTTCAAAGTTAAACGGAATTTATGTCCAAAAAGCAGAATAAAGAGAAGAAAGAAGAAGAAAAAAAACAGAGATCAATTGACGAAAGGATGTCGCCGCCTCTTTCGCGAACGAGCGAGAAAAGAAATCCACGTAATTTCATTAGCCGTGGCCCTGATCTTGTCTCGTTTGTCCCTGGCGCAAAAATTTCACGAGCAACAGGCCGCCGCGCGGTGAGAGCCTCGAGCGCTCGTGCTGCTCTCGTGGCTCAAGCTGCAACTCTTATGTCTCTCCTTTTTCTCCAGCAGTTGTAAAGAGCGCCGAGAAGGGGGGAGAGAGGGACAAAGCGAACGCATAAAACAGCAGCAGTGCGCACGACAAGATTCTCCCCATCCCCACCGGCGGACGCAATCTTTCACCTCTCTGTTATATCTGCCTTTATAAAACACATGTATACACCTATATATCGTGAGGTTCATCTTTCCCCCACTCCCCTCTTCTTACGCGTCGACCAAACGATCCACCCACACGAAGAAACAAACGGATGGTAGAACATCGTGGACACACGACGGGGCAGCACCGAACGTGCCGAAGATCTCTTTCTTTCTGTATTCTAGTTATCGAAAGTATTGGGGTTATGAGAGTCACTTAAGAAGAAAAGAGAATAAAAATCCTCGAGGATGTTGTTTCCTGAAGCAAAAAAGCAGTGAGGAATGACTGTGATCGATAAATAATCGTAGTTGCTTTGGGGACAATTGGGAAAGTTTATTTATTCGTAGTAAAGTGTTTGTTCGAGTTTTCGTACACGAAAAGTACGAGAACATTATTTTTCACAATAGTCAGTTATTGTTTATTATTATATTTTTATGAATTATTTATTAGTGAGTGTTAGAACAGTCGGAGAAAGAAAGCAATTAATAAAGCATCGATGCACGAATAAACTGGTTGCGAGTGCGTCGAAATTAGTCATTGTTCGATGCAAGATTCTGCGCAAAATATTTTTCAATAAATTTCATGCGATTAAGGTCCGCCGATTGTGCTAGACACTAGTTTTTGAGAGAAAAATATTTTTTTTTCCCGGAGTCCTTCGGTTGAGATCAATGGGAGTTTTGTTTTAACTGATCCGCGTTGCCCGCAGCGCTTCCTCAGATCCTCGCAGCGTCTGTGCCGCGCTGAACGCGGCATCCCCCCCTCCCACTCTTTTTGTACGGACGCACGAGCTCGTCGCACTCTCGCAGTCGTTCACCGGCTCGAGAGAGGAGCGCGAAGTCGGTAATCTCGCACAATTCGTATATATTACCAAACACGGGCGCACACAAACACCGAAAGGAGGAGAGAGAGAGAGAGAGAGAGAGAAAGAAGCACGAACACAGTGTAAATTGTCTTTTAGCTTTGAACGTACACATCGGCGATACGACGGCGGATTACTCGACGACATTGGGAGTTGCGTACGGGAAAGGGGGAGGGGGCCGGGTGGAGGGAGCGCGGAGGAGGACGGGAAAGAAGACGGAGGCAAGAGACACACGGAGTACTAGAACCTCACGCGGCATCGAGTCAGTTCGCAGCGCGGCATCGTATCGAGCAGACGTGCCTACTTTCGTAACTTGTCTCTCTCAAATACAAAAAAGCAACTTTCTCTCATTCTTTTTTGTTTTTGTACGTTCGTTTACTTCGTGAAATTCATTTTTTCTTCGTCAGTTTGAAATCTTCGGATCGTTTTCAAACGTTATTTACGAACGTCTTTGTTTTTCAATTGTTTATCGATGCAACGCAACGAGATCGTAAACACCACGTGAATACAATATTCGCGTTTTCGGGGATTACAACGACCAATGTTGACGGAGTGTGAAATTACGTCGGTTTATCGACAATAACATCGATCACTTTTGTTTGATAATTCAAATAATCAACGACGAAAACAAAAAACATACTTTTTCCAAACGAACCAAAGGATCTTGGTTTTTCTTCTCGCTGGATCTTTGTGTCGCGAGTTTATTTTGATTTTAAATACTACGAATATTGCGCGTGTTTTATTATACCGAGGATTAATCCTCGATGATTTTAATACCAGGTGCGAAACAGTTTTTTTTCTCGACAAGAAGATCATAAAATTGTATTTGTGCCCTGTGCATCCGGCTCTTATGTCGAACGTGATAGTTCCGTCAGTTTAACGAACTCACCTGTAACTTTGCTTCGATAAGTGTGACACGTGAGCCTCGCTGTCTGGACCGTTTTTCAAATCCAGGGCTTGTGGATATTTGGAGTTATTCTTTATTCTCTTTGTGTCACCGAAGATATTACTAAATTGGACAAAGTGGATCGCGTAATAGGCGTGAGATCCCGATTGGAAGAACATTTAACGATTGGTGAGCAACATTTTCTTTTTTTCGTAACAATTGCCATAGATATTCATAATTTTTTTTTATTTTTGTACCTTCGTTATACGATTTTGATTTTTTTTTTTCATCATCACTTCCGAAATTGATAAAAACATTGAAAAAACGTTATTTTCTTTACTTTTCGAAATCATGTGATGAGAAAACTAGATTTGTCGATATAATTTTTTTTTTTTTTTTTTCAAATCTGAAACATTTTTTCCGTCAATTTTCAACTCGTCCTTTTCGTTCGAGTTTCGTGCTCGTTGCCTCGAGCCCCACGCTTTTCGTGACGTTTCGCCTCGTGCGCGTTGCGTCATGATGCGAGTTCGCAAAACTGAACGCGATTCATCGAAAATTGCAGTATGAAACGGTTGCTCGGTCGTTGAGAGACTAAATACGCGGAATCGTTAATACTCTTCTACGTATTCTCAAGAAAAATATGAAAATTCTCAAAAACGTTAATTATTGAAAACGAGAAGACACACGTAACTTGATGAGACGCGGAGTGACGTTCAAGCTCGTTGACTCATCACCGATTAAGTTACGTGACATCGTGACAGTTCTTTTCATATCATATGTGTAATCCCGATAAATGACAATAACGCTTCAATTCTCAAAAAGTATTATTCGATATAGAAAAAAAAAAAAAACGAAAATATTTTCGAGCCCGAATGCAAATGAGCCTGATTATTAAATTTGAAAATTCCTCCACCTCGTCAACTGAAATTCCATGAAAACCTCGTTAAAGAGAAAACAAAAACCATCAATTTCTCATCCCTTGTAAGAATAAATCCGACTAAAAATTTCGCTAGTCCATACGAACCGATACGAACAAAAGAAAATTACTTAAAAAAACAAAAAATGACAGTTCTCGAAAACAATAATCCGAGAGAGATCTCGACCGTCTATAAGAAGCCCAAAAATCTTAACTCTTATGAAATTATAAAAAAAAAAAGAGAAGCATTCGGATCCCGAAAGAAACAGTCGCCATGAACTTGAAACGTTCTCTCTCCCGAGTTCATCCTCCTCCTCCCACATACTCGTTTCGCCCAGTCAATGTCAGTAAACTGGCCTGAGCTTTCGCAGTGCGATGCACCGGCTCGAGCGAAGAGCTACCGACTGCACGTGGCGCTGGCGACGAGTGAAAGGAGTGGGGGGGGGGGTAGGCGGACGAGCGAGAGTGGTGGGGGGAGAGTGTCGTGAGCTCCCCACTCCGCTCGAGTCGTGGAAGTTAGCTCGGTAAACGGGAATCCCCCACTCTCTTCGTTCGCGCGTTCCGCTGTGTTCGTTACACGTGCTACGACGATTCGACGTGGCGAGTGTCAAGCGTTCGAAATATTAAATTACGAGCTTTCGTATACACAGATCATGGTGCAATGCTTGATTATCATTTTTTTTTCTCCTGGAACATCGAGAATAAATATTCCTCGATAAATGAATCGCTCGGAAGCAAACGATCGTAATTGGGGCGATGGAAAACGAGAAATAAAGCTTTTCTGCTGCTTCGTTTCGTTTATAATACGGACACGCTCATCCCCGCTTCTTCGAGGGCGAATACACTTTTTCGAGCTGCTGCCCCCTTCCACGTTCAATGTTTCAACTCCCGTCCCCACTTCGAGGCGTTGAAGCCACGTTTTTATTTCACCTCCGCGTCCATAAAATCACCGGCATTCGCCCCCTCTCCGATACTCTCACGTACCTCGCTCAAACGTCTCCTTATCCCTCTCACGTCCATTTATACTCGTATTTTTATGTTTTTGTGCATGCGCGCCCCGCTCGAAGCAGAAATTCTCCGTGGCTCACATTCACCGGCTGCAAAGTGGGCCACGGCCCAATTTGCAGAACTCTCTCAACCTCGTGCACGCGCTCTTTATCCATCCACTGTCTTATATACTTTTATTTTTATTTTATTTGATGTTTTTTCTTTTTTTTTTTCTTCTTTTCATATATAGACTTCGGTTATGCCTTAATATAATTTCTACCGCATCATCGCGAATCTAACAAATCGAGAACGGATTTTTCGCGCACTCGTATATCTCTATGTCTATCACGTACGTAAACGTTTCACGGTCTTTCGTTGACGCGAAGGACAAACCTGCTGCAACCTTTGAATATTCCCCTCGACGGATGAAACGTCGCTGGTACTATTGGACATAATAATAGCGATTGATTGATAAATTAATTTTTTTTTTTAATTCATCGATTCATTGATAATCGAAATGATTTTATTATTATTCGATTTTATTTTCAAATAATATTTAACACGAAATTCTTTAGTTTTTCGAACTTTGGCCTCTTGGTCATAATATTGGGGACAATAATAACGATTGATAAATAAATAAATTTGATATTGTAAAAATTCGTAAATTCTTCATAAATTGAAGTGATTTTATGCTCTCTTCGTCTGTTCAATAAAATTTCTTCGATATTCATCGAAATTTTGTTCGATTTTCAAATGATTTAACACAATATTCTTGATTTTTTTTTCAAGCTTCGGCTTCTTGATCATAAAATTGGGGATTGTAATAACGATTAATAAATGAATGAATTAGATATTTGAAAAATCGTAATGTCTTGATAAATTGAAATGATTTAATGCTCTTCGTGTCAAATAAAATTTCTTTGAAATTCATCGAAATTTTGTTCGATTTTCAAATGATTTTACACAAAATTCATTATTTTTTCAAACCTTTGTTTCTTGCGACCATCAAATTTTTCTTTTTTCTGACCTTTATTGAGCTGTTTTCGCGCGGTTTAAGTCTCACTCGAAACACAGAGGTTAACGTACATCTGAAAATGAGGCATTCCTGCTGGAATGGTAACCGACGATTTCGAGCAGGTACAACCACGTAACGTTTCTTTTGTTGTTTTTTTTTTTCTCTTTTTCTTTCGTTTTTTACGAGCAATCGTTTCAAACGTGTCAATTACTACAACGATCCGATAGATCGACGATTATACTCGTCCAACATTATTCGTAATTATTACTCGCGTGTATATTATGACGTGCGTCGTGCTCGCACTCGATGGGATTAACGGGGTAAGGCTCAGTGGGACACTCGCGACTCGTGCATCTACTTTCTACCCGAAGCTCGATGCATGCTTTTTTATAAAAATATTTTTCAATTTTACCGATCGATAAGGCCGAATATAGGAATAAATATAAATTATTGAATATTTCTCGTTTTTTAATCAATATTTTTACTATAAATTCGATTATTTTCATGTTATCGCCATTATAAAATCTATCGACTCATAATCGTCGTTATTTCGTCATCAATCGTTATTTATTCTTTGTAAAAAGAAATATTCAAAAAGTAGAAAAAATAAAATTTTGTTTATTTTTCGTTACATTGCGACGCATTATTTCGAGAAAATAATTTCAGAATCGTTGCACTTCGAGGTTTCGCGATTTAGCGAATAAAAAATAATAAAAAAAAAAAAGATATTTTTCGAGAGTCTCGGTTGATCTCTTTGTATACTCTCGATATGACTCGAGAGACGACCGATATGTGGATCAATGTCACGAAATACGTACACGCGCCATTTTTCAAATGTTCTTATTTTCACAAAAAAAAAAAAAAAATAGAAAAATAAACAAGAGATAAAAGCGAGCACGAAACAACGTTTCGCCGAGTATATTTTTTTTTTCACAGTCAAATATTGAACTACTTTTATTAGCTCGAGTCCAAAGATCGTTCGTTGAAACTTTCTAGTCGTGCGTTTGATTAGAACTTTTCTCACTTCTTCCTCGCAATAAATCGATTGATATAGTATCGAATAAATAAGTGATCAGTTTGTCACTGAAACGAACAAAAACAAAAACATCGATTCGACTCGAAATATTCGATCGCAAAATAATTGTTTCCTGGAGCATGAATTTCGTTATTTTTTTTTTTTTGTTTTTTTTCGAAAATGAATTCGACAATCGATTATATTTAAACTCGATTAATCCGACTAATTCGATCAACAAATAGATCGATTAATCCCACGAAATGTATTCAATTTGATTTAAATTCAAAGAAACTCGATCAAAAGAAGAAGAAAAAAAAAACCAAGAAGCCACCACAAGCCTCAACTCGATTTTTTCTTTCTTTTGTTTTTTTTCTGAGCCTTTTTTTTTTGTTCACGAAGTATTTCTCTTTCGTCCATTATTTTTTTGCTTCATACACGCGTTCTAGTGTAAAATGGCTGGTACAACTGATTACGCCTCGTAGACGATTTGTGTCAGCGTATTATATGGACACGTGAGAGCTTTTGTATATAGATATAAGCCAGTGTGCGCCTCGGATCTAGTTACGTAACGTACGTTGCCACGCGTAGATCTTCCCTGTGTCGATGTTTTAATCCACTCGCTTATCTATCTATTGCGCTATTTTATGAAGACATAATTTTCGATGTATCTCTATATATATAAATCTGTTCGCTAAAAAATGTTTGTCCGCTTTTCAATCGAAAATAGCTGAATCGATTACAATGAATCTTTCACTAGATTAAAGATCACGATTCAAACTGAGTTTGTGGTTTTGTCAAATTTCGTTATCTCAATTTTTACAGAAATGCAAAAAAAAAAAGTTTAGTGATTTCGTTGATTCTCCAATTTTCAAAACTCGACGGTATGAAAAATTAAAAATACGAAAGTCTTTCGTTTGATTATTTTATCCAGAATAAAACTGAAGAATTATGTCTTAAATCGAAAAGAAAACGCAAAAAGATGGCCCAGGTAACATCAAAATACTTTTTTTAAGTTTTTTTTTTTTATGTAGATTCACAAACAATTTTTATTCCTCATTTCTCATATTATATAAAACTGATTCAACTCTGAACGAAATAATTCATGTATCTAAAAAATTAAATTAAACAATTAAAATAGGAAAAATTCACAGCTAGTCCTCACAGCCAGTCCAATGATTCGTGTTGTACACGAATCATTGGACTGGCTCGGTGAGTCACGAGAGCAACGTCGCAAAGAATTAGTTCTCGATAGGCCCACGTGGGAATTTCCAATTTGCGTGTCTCTTCGTTATCATCGTCATTGTTTTTGTTCCTCATTCTCATTTTCCTCCTTCCCCCCTCCTCTTACCTACTATTCTCGCGAATAATAATATACGACTGCGCCACTTGGCAATGGTTTTGTTGTCGCTATTCACTATCAATTTACGCGGTAAAACTCTTTCTCTCTCTCTCTCTCTCTCTCTCTCTATATAAATATAAATTTGTATATGTTACTGCGAACTATTTTTGAAATTAAACTTCATAAACAAAATGAAAATTGAATATAAGAAATAAGAAATGAAAAACTGAACGTATACAAATTTGGCTTAAGGCACGAGCTAAGGCTTAAACAATAAATTCAATCAATCTCTCTCGCTCTTTATGTTTCTCTTCTCTTCTCTCTGTCTTTCGGTACGAGAAGAAAATTTCGTCGCATTTTATAGTACCGTCGAATGACACTAGAATATTCGAGTAAATCTATTTTTCCTCGAGGATCGGAAAAGAAAAAAAAAATAAATAAATAAACTGTGTCATGGAAATTTCAAAAATAGCTTTTGTACCAAGGTGAACCGAGATCAATATATCGTCGGATGAAAATAACAACTCGGTAATCGAACTGAGAGACGATGATTGTTCCGATCGTTTTCATTTTATCATATCTCTGTCCTATACAATGCTAAAGTTGTAAAATCGTTCTGAAAATTTTTACTATTCCTGGCATCTTGGAGTTATTTATTTCCACCGTTTACGACCCACATTGCTTCGGTCCCAGTGCTCTATTAACGTAAAAAAAAATAAAAAAAAAATAGATTCAGCTAATAAAAATAATCTCGAAACGTCACAGAATCCGAGAGTTTCTCGACCTCACTTGTTTGTTTTTTTTTTCGTTTACGAAATCGCTCTTTTATTCATTCGTAAATGGATGGATCGGTGAAGTTTGAAAATGATAGAAAAAGAAAAACAAAGTTGTTGAATAAACTCCTAATACAGAGAGGCCATATTGGTTAGTTACTTTGATACGCATAATAATACGATCGCGGTCAACGCTCATATAACAGCTCGGCACTGATACCGTTATCGCGGCCAAACCAGAAAGAGCCCCCTTGCCCTTCTTTTCGTCGGGGCATTAACGACTGTTGAATTTTCATAATACATATATATATATATCTACAGAGAATAGCGTAGAAAAATATTTCGAATTCGTTTTTATTTTTTCGTTTCCCACGCTCGCGATTCATCGAGTTACGATTTCTTTTTTTTTTCTCTCGCGTTACGAGGTTCGCGATACCTGCACCGATAACGAGTAATCACATCGAAATAATAAATCACAGCTCTAAAATACTAATAATAATAAACATTTATTCGTACATTTTTTCGAAAGAATAAATCAATCGAATTCGACGATGATGCTTATTATTTATTGGTCCAATTTGAAGAAATTATTGATCATTGTTACAACATTGAGCAACGTTGGAACAAAGTTCACGATGAAAAAAAAAAAAAACGAAATAAAAATAACGATACGACAAAATGTCATCAATTAATATTAACCATTTCGACGTGTTTTAAATACTTTGATAATATTGTTGAATTTTAATGGCTTATAAAAATCGCGATTCTTTGGGGTCATCTGCAGTTTAAATAACGAGAGATTCGCATTAGTATTGAGCCACACGTGTCGACTTTTTTTTTTTTTTTACTACAAACTATTTATCACTGATAATAATGATGATTAATTGTATTGCGCAATTTTCATTCGCACGCATGTGGCCGAGAAGAACATGGCTACAAGCACGCTTCTAACCAGCGAAATCCGCGCTCGTTCAAACACGCGATGTCCGTGAAGTCATATTTTTGAGACTAGAATAATTAAATATAAATCTGTCATTTACACAGACTATTGAATCACCATATTTTTGTTTCGAATGAATAACGAAGCCTGATTTTTATTTGAGTTTTTTTTTTTTTTTTTCTTTTTATCGTTAAATCATATCGCATACACAGCTGAACGTACTATCATAATATAGTTGAGAATCTTAATCGAGCTTATCACTGGGACGTTACGAAACAACGTAAAGATATAATCTATTCGGTACAATATCATAATTTCTTCACTCTTTATTACTCAACGAATTCCCAAAACATTTTTTTTTCTCTTCTCGCAATGACTTTGTCACGAGAATTCTCAAAAATATGTTTAAAACGATATCAGCATCTTTGTCGAAGATGTGTATTTTCGACTGAAATAATTTCTCTGAAAGAGTCGTGCGTGAGAGCAGAGATCGAGAGTTTTGAGAAAATTGTAAAAATTTGCCTTGTTTTTTTCGGGCGTTGACGTAGCAACGAGGAGGAACGAGGTGGGCGGTAAAATACAAGAATTTTGATTAAAAAAATGTTTATATATTCGTTGATTGTAAATGTGAATAATGCACTTTTCATTCAAGACCAAAGACCTCGATTTCTCGCATCGAATATTATACGCACATTCGCGATACGAGTCTTCGAGATCGTAAATTATCGATTTCCTCGACTGAGAAAAACTACGCTGTTACGAAACATTCTGTTCTTTTTTTTTGTTTGTCTCTTTTTATTCACGTTTTACATTAGCATTTGTAATGCTTCCTCGTAACTATTGCCTGATGATTTTTCCTCAATCAGTAATATCGTCATCGTATTTTCCAACGTTTGTAACTATTCATTAGCGAGCTATAGAGAGAGAGACAGAAATTTCTCTGAATCTCGAACACGTTCGAGAAACCCGAAAATTAACAATTTTTCTAGAACTATGCCAAGAACGCACTTCTTATATTTGCACTGTTTTACTATAGAAACTTTTCGCGGAAATTCCACGATATACAATTTGTATTTTTGCCTCCTCCCTCCCTCCCCTCTCTCAGTCACTTTTCATACACACTCATTGATGCAATTCGACGACATATATTGCGCAGTTTTGCGCGCGTCTCTAATCGAACAACACGTGACTACTCGGGATTCATCCGAGAGGCAACAACTGCGATCACAACATTGGAAAAATATTTGTTTTATTCTCGACTTTTCTCTTTCTTCGTCTCTCTTCGTCCTACGTGAATAATTAAAAAAAAAAAGGTAATTTAACTGTTTTACTGAAATGATTTATCAGTTTTCTGCCCCCATCAATCATCGTCTTCGTGGATAATGAAAATATATTTTAACGATAACGGATAAAAGATGAAACGACGAAATTGATGAAATATATCGAAAACGGTGGTAACGATGCAAATGGAATGAACGAGAGCGATAATTAGAGAGAAAACGCGTGGCAGCGCGAACGTGACGTTTGTCTCGTCGTAAGAACGTGAGCCAAAGAAAAAAAAAACGTGGCTGGTTGCAGCGAATAGATATACCGCGTGTGTGTACGACGCCAAGGGTTTCCGTATGCGTCACAGAACAGCAGCAGCAGGCCTGCCCACGAGAGTTATCGCATCGCGTTTTTGATCGTCGTCGTCGTCGTCGTCCGAGTATAACCAAATGCGTTTTGTTCTTCTTGGAGTACAAGTAAAGCATTGGTTATATATGGGCGACGATATCGTCGTCGACTTGTTCGTCATCCTCTTATAAAGAGGGTAACAAAAGGCGCGAGGCCGGAGCAATGAGAGGCCGGGGAGTAAAGACACGAGCGTGGCATATTATATCGATTCACCCCTTTTTATTTTTATTTTTTTTTATTTCTTTTGTATTCGCACAAACGCTCGATGAAGCATTATTATTTATGGAATTTTTCATGTTTCCGATATACTTTTTAAACGATTATCCAATCGGTGCTTTCGATCAATCGCTTTTTCGAGCTTGCGAGAGCGAGACAAGAGCCTCGAACAATTATAACTTGTCCAGTCAGCGATAACCTTCCTCGAAAGTCTTCATCGTAGTTCTGCTCGGACATTGAAATAAATTGAAGAAAAAAAAAAAAGATGTTTGAACATCTAAAGAAATATCGTGGATTAATCATCGTAGTTACGCGTGTGTACAAATCGCGACGATAACGATAAGTCCGAAACGTCCTTCTCTGACGCATCCTCCCATGAATCGTCTTTACACACATTTATTTTTTATACGTACTAAAATACTTGTAGTTTACGAAGACAAAACGTATTACGTTGCTGAGAGAGAGAGAGAGAGAGAGAGAAAGTTATGCGCCAATTTACGAGTACTTTGTCGCGAGGCATGAGTCATAATCGCATTGAACGCGACGTAACGTCGATATATTTTCATTCACCAACGTCCTTTCCGTTCTACTTAGTTATACAAAAACGATTTTAAATTATCCATTCCATCAAATACTTTGTTCCATTCATCCATGAATTACGATTTGATATTCAACCGATTTTCTTCTTTTTTTTTTTCTTTCTTTTTTCAACAGATCCAAAATTCGATTATTCTATTCGCGGTGTATCTCAATCGCTCTCAGCTCATCGTCATTCATCATTTTTTAAAATTATTTTTGTCTAATTGAGCGGAATAACGACCATGACTGAAACGAGTCTTATCAGCTCTCTACTATCGCTCATAATGCTTCCTGTTCGAAATGGAATTTGTAAGAGAAACCCGAGCGATATCGAGCCAGCGGATAAACTCCGAAAAATTAGAAGATTTTTCGTAAAAAAAAATGAAAATCGTTCTTTTTTTTTTACGAAAATAAAAAACATCTTTCGACCTACATTTGGCTTTTTTGTTGGAACAAAGATACTCATTTTCGTTTTCTTTTTATTTTCCTTTTCTTTGTACAAACCCAAAACGTAGGGCACGTGTATCTATTGTTCCTTTGCACTTTGCTTCCCTTTTTGCATGTTATACACGCAATATGGTCACGTGGAACGTATATTATCTCGAACAGAAGCGTGGTCGCGCGTTGGTGAGCGTAATACTGTACGTTCTATAGCTGAATATGACTCAGAGGGAACACACGAGAATTTCTCTCCCTCTGGCTCTCTCTCTCTCTCTCTCTCTCTCTCTCCCTCTTGGTCAAGCACGTATATCTAACGTCTGCTAACACTGGAAGTAGTTAAAATACAAGTAAATCCGACCATGTTTCTATATAACCAGAAAATCCACTACATTTAAGCACACACACACGTATTTAAGAGGCACACGAACGTACAGATAATTCCGGGAACCTCGAGAACGGTCGGTCACCTTTGTGAGAAGCCATCCGTTACATCGAATTAGAATACCCGGTAGAATTTATATCTCTCATCAAACGATTTAAAAAAACTCTACACACACACACACAAGCTCGCTGCTGGGGAGCTCTGCTGATTTAGACGAGGACAAAAAAATGTCTCATTCCAAATAGTTATATACCCACATCCTCAATACCACTTTCGAGCTATTGAAATTTCGTCAGGGATTTGCGCAATATTTCGCAAATTTTTGTTTTTTTTTTTTTTTTCACGGAATGACGAATAAAAATTTTCTCGAAATTTCACGATTCGAACGATGAGTTATCGTTCCGGTGCGACGTATATCATGCCCGCGAATACGTTGAAACTCATTTTTCGATAGATCACTGGAAAACGAGGGTCTGATAAATTTGTCGTAATCGATTTTTTTTTTCCATAGTTATATCGAGATATCGTTACGTATCAATTCCGATGTTACGAACAGAAAAAAATTGAAGAAAAAAAAAAAACTACCGGAAAACATCGAGACACTCACGTTTAAAGCTCCTCGCCCCCCGTGAGACTTAATCCTCTCTCACGTGTGAACACAACCTTTTTCTCCCTCTGTTAGAGCCTGATCTCTCGCACGATATAGCAAAGGTGGTTACGTGATATCACGACCTCCGCACCAGGTAAAACGATGATCGATATTTCTCGAACGACCACGAGTCATCGTGTGACGAAAGTATAGCAAAACGTGTGTGCACACACAGGAGTCATCGTTCGAATGAAATAACGAATAGAAACGTTTTTTTTTCCTCTCTCTCTCTCTCTTTCATTTCGAATTACCTTTTTTTCTTCTTTTGACGTCTCCACGTTTATTCATAGCTGCAAAAGTGACTGTGAGCAAAATTAGTCAGCGTCTATACGAAAAGCACGCGATTCGTCGTCTCCGCAAACGTCTCCAGCATCCTTCGAAACGAGAACAATAAGCTCGAGCTTCATTAATTGTTACTCCGAATATGTAGATATATTTATACGAAAACTCTATGACGCCACGTGAAATCGAGAGCTGCCTCGCGCTGTCTCTTTTTCTTTCAATACTTGGCGAATCAATGAAGCACATGTTTCGCCGAAACCAACTCGAACCTACGTCATTCCCCAGTCAATTGTCTCTCTCACAATTCCCCTTTAAATATCCGATAACCCTGTACGCTTTTGTAATTGTGCATATATATTTTTAGCTAAATAATTTTGTACTCCTTAACAAATCCTTTTGTTCCACCTTCCGTAACCCTCGAACACAAAGACTCTCGAAATACGCCCTCCTCGCCTGGTAATCGTGATACAATTAATCATCGATTAAACTCGTATCTTTAAATTTCCAGGCACATTTCTTCATCGTTATGAAACTTTACTATTTTATCGTAACTTTATATATTTTTTTCATTCACGTTCATCAGTTTTCCGACTTTTTATTTCGCACAACTTTTTACTTCGAACACACATTCATGAACATAAATTCGTATTTACTGGGGGGAGGGGGGGGGGGGGCACACAAAAAATCTATTTTTCAAGTGCGACAAACTCTTGTGCCAATTTATTTACGATGCATGAAAAAAATGAACATTTCGTCGACGAAAATTCATCGAATCAAAGAAAAAAAAAAAACAAAATTGAGTATACATTTATCGCAAAATGATAATTCTATTTTTCACAAAATCAATGTCGCGTCAATAAATCGAATACGAATTGAGGCAACGAACAGTAGAATGCAAATTTCTATGACGATATACATCGGAATCTCGATCGTTGAATAATCATTCGAAAGAAAAAAAAAAAATTGGCCTCCGTTCGATTGAATCTTCCGGAAAAAGGGAACGAGGATCACGAGTCCGATGGAAACAAAATTATTCATTGAGCGAAACAAACAAAATCATTTTTCTCAAAATGATTAGCGCGCGCGTCAATGAACGACATTATGAATCGAGCCGATGAATAGTAAAATTCATATTTCTATAAATATCAAACTCGAGAATCTCAAACACGTTCAATGATCATTAGAAGAAAAAAAAATAGTCTACGTTTGGATGAAACTCGTCGAAAAAAAAAAAAAATAAATAAAAATGAAAAAAAAAATTGATGAACGAAGAGATGAGAGGTCCAAAGATTCACCGCTATGTAATAGATATAACTCGCGTGTTATATACTCTCGGGTAATAGACGAAGGCGAGCACGTGGCTCGAGATTCAGTCCTGCGGCGCTCTCAATGCGCAGTCGCGCTTAGCGCGACTTACACCCTCCCCCCCCCCCCCCCCCCCCCACCCCACACAAACACAAATATTCACGCACACAGTCACCGGATTATTCTACGATAGCAATGTGTATCTAGCGGTTAGCCGAGCTTACGTAATAGAATGTCTATAGTTTCCGACTATATATATATATATATGCACGAAAACTAGTCGTGCTCACGCGCCCGAGTATGCTAACTGTACGTATATATATACGATGATGTCTCTACGAATTTGTACTGGTATTGCTCGTAAAATGTATTTTAATGTACCTGACTGTGATGTACGATGACGCAACTCTTACTAAACCACTATAAAGAGACGCTATCAGTTACCGCTAGACGACATTCTATCGAAATGTTTCTATATATGTTGGACAAACGAAATGGTATAACAAAAGGGATAACAAAATTCTTTGGATATATTGAACGAGCAGGTTTTGACATTTCTATCAATTTGAGGCTAAACAAATTTGACTTTTGTACGTTTCTGATCACTTTAACGAGGTATTTCAGAAATTCCATTCGATGGCTTGATAATATTACGTTTTTATTTTAGAATGTTTTTTTCGATATTTTTTTCATTGGACTGTATCGTGATATTGGTTTTTGGGATTGAAAATATTTGCAAAAATTTTGGTAAACTTTCGATAATGATGAAGATTTATTTATTTTTTGTTTTTTAATTCGATTAATTCGAATGAATATGAAGAAAAGACAGCACGTTTTTCTATTTGAATTTATGAAAATTTTATGAATGAATTTTATTTCGAAGCTGGGAATCGATCGATCGATAAATAAATTGTTTTATGTTAATTCGAATCGGGGAATGGCTAAGTTAGTTTTAATGGTGATTCGATTATTTGGGGTATTTCGAGAAATTTATTATCGCGAAATTGTATAAGAGTTTTTTTTTTTCTGTTTGATCTATCAAGCGTTTGAATTGTCACGAAAGAATTTCGTCGGTTTCTAATTCGAGGTCATCGAGTTGAACGACCTCACGGATACAGGCGCACGCACGGGCTAACAGGCTTTCGCTGAAAAATCATTTTTAAGTTTGAAACTCCCCGCGTTTCTAATCTATTAACTAGTCTTATACACTCATACGAACGTGTGCTCGCACGTGACAAAAAGAAGCGAAAGAAAATGCCCAATCATTCGGCTTCGAGCCAGAGAGAGAGAGAGAGAGAGAAAAATAGATTTGAAAATGCGAGGGAGGACAGATGCGAACAGGGCAATGATCGCGATGCTAAGTTCGCTGATCTTTCAACGAGCTTCTCGTCATTAGCATCATTCTATATACCAGTGTCATGATTTTTTTTTTTTTTTTTTTTTTTTTTTTTTTTTTTTTCAAATTCAAATCGCGTGTCCTCGCTCAAGGCTCTAAAAATCTTGTGATTTCACACGAAAAAGTCGACTCTCGACATCGACTCTTTTTTTTTTTTTCCTTCACGTAACACATTTGAACGTATAATATCATAAACGAGCAGACAACGACGTGCTTCTTGGCTAATACACCTCGACTTTTCTATCGCCTCTCATTCCCCTCCCACACATAATCTATATACACCGGCAAGCTCTCGCATAATCCTTACTCGTGTGTATAATGTACTCGGCAAGTAAAGAGAGCCCCGAGGCAAGCAAAACGCTCTTGTGTAATCGCATAACTACTCTGACGGAGAATGCAACAAGCCCATAGCACGTGTTTTCTCTATATATCTCTCCTCGAGGGATTGTGTGCTCACGTTCTTGCTCGTTGCATCATCACGACGCGCTCGCTCCGCGAACACCGGAGCGCGCGCGCCGCCCTGCGCTCTCCAACGGTGCAACGGATAAGCGAGAATGAGAGATACCCCCCGAGATTACAACGTTTTTCCGATCCTTGCTTCATTTTTTATTCCATATTGCCAATCATCTTTTTTCTTCGTAGATCTCGATTTTGTTTTTTCCTCCTATTTCGTCTTGCAACACTTTTGTTTTCTCAACTTTTTCTTATACTTTTGTGCAACGTTGCATTCGTTCCTTCTCTTTTTTTTTTTTTTTTTCATGAAATTCACGACGATTTCATCGTAAAAGAGAGTAAAATGAAAAACTTTTCCTCTTTGCAAAGTTTCTTATGAATCAGCAATCATTTTCATCGATCTCTGCTTCGACGTGTCGCGTTTGATCAGGCAAAAAGAAAAAATACTTTGTAATAACGAAGGTTAGGATTACCGGGTCGATGAGAATCGTTCGCAACTTCAAAGCTCTCTGTCCCTGTGTTAAGAATCGAGTGAAAAAAGTTGGACGAAGCATTTGCTACGATGTCTCCGATTGTTATTTTGTTCTCTCGGAGCGAAGATTCCCTTGATGGACGTCGTAGGAAGAGACTCGATAGTCCATCAAGAGAGGTACGCGACCGTGGCACGATTCTCGCTCATTTATCCGCAATAGACGTACACATAGGCGCTTATATCTTTGTTTGAACAATCCGCTCTAGACCGGCATACATGCGCCCGTAAATTTCCACGAGGTCGTTCGCGCACAAACACACGTACTATAAATGGTATTCTGGCGGCATGGTATATTCCCATGAAAAGCGAAAACGATTTCCTCGTTCCTGATTCTCAGTCGATCGTCGTTTGTCTCGAGCATGCATGCATCGTCACCATTGTTTTTTTTTTTTCATTATTTTTTTTATCATTATTCGATTTTTTTTTCTTCTACGGCGTACTCGACCTTCTCGTTTCTTTACGTGCCATAATCAATGTCCCTCGAACACCGACGATACCATATTATTCACGAAAGTCTAACGTCTCGTCTGAATCCAGACATTTTTTCACTACTCTTTGTCCCGTAATCCTCGAGCTTTCAGCCCTGGATGCATCAGAAAAATTTGCTCCGTCGAACCCATTCGACCTTCGCGCGTCTATTTCTTACGTCCATTTTTTTCATTTAATGAAACATCGCTCCGTACTCGCGCCCCGATATACTTTTCCTCTTTCCATGTACGAATTCTTCGGTGTCTGAGAACGAAGAATCTCTATGCTTCCTGCTTCCTTCAATGACTCATGAAACATACTTCCTTGAATGAGAATATTCAACGCTACGCGGTTTCGAGAAATATGAATTTTCTTTTATTGACAAAAAAATGAAATTTTTAATGAATTTTTCGCTTTTTCCGTTACGATATATTTGCTGAATAATGATGAAATGACGTTTAACTAACGGATTATTGGTAATTTTTTATGATTACAGATGTTCTAAGAGGACGAATTATGGTGGCAGAGTTTGTCGCCCGTCAGAGTGGATCGCCCATCAACGGTGAAACGGCCTGTTTAAACGGAAACATGCCGGCGAGCCATACGATGGCACACGCAGGTCACGGTGGTGGAAATCACGGCCACAATGGTCACGACGCTCATGGACCAATGCCAACGTTGACGCATCCCTCGCACCATGGACCGCCTCCGCAGCAACAGCAGCATCAGCATCAACAGCAGCAGCAACAGCATCAGCAGCAGCAGCAGCATCAACACCAGCAGCAGCAGCAACATCATCAGCAGCAGCAGCAGCAACAGCAGCAGCAGCAACAACAGCAACAGCAGCAGCAACAACAGCACGAGCTCCATCACGACACTCAGTCAAATCACTCGGACTCTTATCCCCAAAATTTCGACATACGAAAAGAGCTATTTTCCCAGCGTAAACAGAGAGAATTTATTCCTGACAATAAGAAAGACGACAGTTATTGGGATCGTCGCAGAAGAAACAACGAAGCTGCGAAAAGATCGCGAGAAAAGAGGCGTTTCAACGACATGGTTTTGGAGCAAAGGGTAATGGAGCTAAGCAAAGAGAATCACATATTAAAAGCTCAATTGGACGCGATAAGAGACAAATTTGGTATATGCGGTGAGAACGTAATAAGCACCGAGCACGTATTAGCAGCGTTACCAGCGGAGCCAGCGCTCAGTGTAAAAAGAGCCAAATTGCCAGCATCAGCGTCTCTGATATACGCTAGAACACCGAGTCCCGTGCACACATCGGTCATTCATCAGCCCGTAAGCGGTGCTCGATCACCAAGATCACCGGCCCAACTTTACGTCCCTGAAACTTCGGCCTATCCCGAAACCGAGAGCTTTCAATATCCCTACACGCACCATCCAGCGATGCATTTCGACACGACCAGCGCCCTCAATCTTTCCCGTGCCCGACGACCTCAATCCCCCTTCGAATTGTCCTCGGGCAGCGGCGACGAAAGCACCCAAATTATTCCTTCCCAAAATATCTCCGCGAACAACAGTCTTCCTCATAAATTGAGGCACAAATCAAGAATCGGTGACAAAGACGCCGCCAGCGCCCTCCTCGCCCTTCAGGGTATTAAACAAGAACCCGGACCCAGAGCCTCTCCCCCCTGGGACAACGAGGGATCCAGCGACGAAAGAGACTCCGGTATTTCCCTCGGCAACGAATGGACTGGACCCTCGGTTCAACCTGTTCCTGAAACCGAGCGAGAAGTCAAATCACGACTCGATCGTTTAGCCTCCGAAGTCGCCTCCCTCCAGTCCATTCTCCGGCTCGGTAAACCCGTCGATTCCGTCGTTACCTCACAACTTATAGCCTCCAACGCTACCAACTCATCGATCAGCGTTAATGGTATCAATCACGTTTTACCCTGAAAACAAAATCGCACCGGATCCAACGCTCTCCCTCGTTTTTTCCAACTATCATCGCTTTCGCTCTTCTCGTTCTTGATTTTGTTTTTTTTTTTTTTTCTTTCACCCCGTCAACAAATTTCTACCCTTTTCTTTTTGCCGGATCACTATTTCTCTGGATTCTGGTACGTTCGCCACTACGAATATCCTCGATCATAGAATTTTCGACAAATTCTCATTTTCTCACCTTTTCATCAAAATTAATATTGAGAACAAACATTCTTTTTTATCCCCCAAGGATTTCCCTCGTTTTACCTTTGATGGAGTTGATTGATAGGAAAAAACGATGAGTGCGTTGAACATTTTTTTTTTCTCGTTTTTTTTTTTTATATCCAGTCGCGGTTACTGATTATTTAAAACCGCCCTCGTGAACATAGCAACTATTTAATACCACGCCTAAGCATTAAGTAAATTATGATTTTTAAAAAATAATTTTTATTTCCGTCGTTGTTATTATTATTATTATTATTATTATTAATATTATTATTATTATTATAATCGTAGTTTGTTATACATGTTGCGCGATTTGTTATTCGATACGGAGTCGAGCCTAAATTGGTTGTCTCAAACATGAGATTAAGATTGATCGACCAATGAATTTTCGTTTCGACTCTTCGATTTATGTCGCCGCCCAACCGGCTATCACATCACCGCCACTGAAAAAAAAAAAATTATCATCCTCTTGAAGCGATGCATAATCCTCGCTCTAATTGAACATATTTTCGTGAAAAATTTCGCTCGATATATTTCGTGTATGAAGTAAATGTTGCTTCGTTCTTCTCCCTCGTTTTTGTTTGTTTCTTTTTTTTTTTTTTCGGTGTTTTTCCCTTTTTCTATTTTCTTTTTTTTCTTTTTTTTTTTTTTTGCTCGTCCTCTCTAATTCGTACATGAAAATGTTTCGAGTGACGAATATAAGCGAAAAGATTTGTAAATATATTTATATGTACATATAAATTGAGATAAAAATTAATACTGTTTTTTGCTCGAGAAATAATCGTACGAAAATTTGACCGTACGCGCATGTGTGTGTATGTGTTTGTGGGGAAGTCAACAAACTAATGGAAATTCGAGGCAGTCTCTATCAGACGGAAATAAACAAGTTGGGAACAAGTTTTGAGACGAAAAAAAAAATACATATATATGTTTTTTCAACATTAATGTGCGTAAGAATATTGATTCTTTGCTTTTGTATTGCTATTCAAAATTATTGTGATAAAAGAGAGTCGGAAGGTTTGTCTCTGTCGAAATAATTACGAGTCTCGAGGAGTTTTTAACCATTTTGACGATTCGTCGGTTTCGAATTGAACGAACGAATAAAGAACAAAGATTAGTATGAAACTTTATTGAAAACATATTTTTGTATTTCTCAAAAATTATCAAAAATTATCGGTGGAAATAATTAAGGAATATCGATGGAAAAAAATGCACTCGTTCGCTTGTTGTTTATAGCTGTAGTCTGTCTCAATGGATAGAAAAAAAAAAAAAAAAAAAACAGAAAGAAAAGTATTTCCAAACTATAAAAAAAATGTTTGTTGTGACTAGCGTAGAAGAAAAATTTACGAATTGAAGAAGAAAAAAAAAACAAAAAAAAAACTCATGATGCGTGTTGCCAAGCACTATACCCAGAACGCGCACTCACACACATTCGTCATTCGTCTATTATGTAATAAACATTTAAATATATATATTCATAAATATATATGTATTTTTCAAATTCAATGTATTTTTTCATACTCGTGATAAAAAACGTGAATAATAAATAAGAAACGAACATAAAAATAAAGGGCTCTAAACGTTTAGTTTTTTTTCTTTCCGTTTCGTTATTTCGCGCATACGCGATTTTACGTATGAATATTCGATGTTTTATGAAGATTTTTAATCATAAAAAAAGGTGAAGAAACACGAAAAAAGAAGAAAAGAAATATCGGAGGGAGAAAAAAAAATCGTGCGATATTCAAGGGCGTGCGAATGAGAATAACAAAATAAATAACAAAACTATAATTAACTGTTTTGCGACTTGAGTATTGCATAAGTGGGGAAAAAAATGAAAGAAATATAAAGCAAAAAGAAGGAATGAAATTTTTCGTGAAAGGATGACGAAAAAAAAAGGAATGTGAGGGAGCGACATTGTAAATTTGTTTTTTTTTTTTTTTTTCTTTTCTTATGAAAATCGCAAAAGTTCTCGCCACCTTTATTTCATCCTCTCACGAAGAATCGTCCACAAAACACACACCCACAACACACAGATTGGCCGATGAATTTATAAATATAGCACGTTGGTGTCATTGGCCGTTCGTTATGTATTATATAACCACGTGATTATCAGCACCAAGTGCCGATTAAAATAGGTATAAACGGATGAGACGAAGAAGAATTGAAAGAAAGTAAAATTGAATCCTAAACAAAATCTATCCGATGATTATTTCGTTTTTTTTTTTTTTCGTTTTTTTTTTTACACCGAGTAACATCCCAATCGTGACTAATCATTTTTAAGAGTAATTCCCTCCTCCTTCTTCCAACTCTCCTTGCCCTCCCCAAAACTATTTATTATCATTAATTTTTTTAAGTTTTACGAATGAGAGTGCAAAAAGCGGATATATCGTGCAGCAAACGAAGATGATCGACGTGCACTATATAAATACATATGAATATGTAACTTGTAGCTTTGGTACTACTCGTGTGGTGTTTATATACAAGTGAATATATAAATATTGAAGAAAAAAAAAAAAAAAAAAAAAAAGTTTGACAAAACTTGCGAACAATTTTTTATGGAAAATTTGAATAAATGAAAAATTCATCCACGTGATCAATGATGGATAATGATAGCGTTGTAAGATTATTTATGAGGCTCGTTTTCTAGCGACAACAAAACAAAAATTCAATCGAATGAACAATTGAAAAGTTTATGAAAAAAAAAAAAAAAAATATGGTCCAGAACCCAATGAACCCGACACAAGACTGTTTATTACTATTGGTGTTACGTATATGAAAAGAAACACAAAGAAAACGCCTCTTTTCTCTTGTTTTCTTTATCTTCCATCATTTTTTTTTTTTCGTTTCTTCTTTTTTATACACATGTTATATAGATCACTCCAAAATGCTGAGAATACGACGAAAGTGAGGATTTTTACGGATGGAAATACATGTTGAGAACAAAGAATGCTGAAAATGTACGTCGAATATGAAAAATTGTGTAAAAACTATGAAAAACTTACGAATTATAGTGTATTTGGCTATTTATATTATATAAGACATGACTGGTGAATAAATATGCCGAGCAAAGACATCGTACTACTTTTGTTTTATTCGAAATGCTTTTTTTTTTTTTTTTACTTTCTTCCCCCAACCTTTTCTCTATTTTCTCGTTTCTTTTTTCTTGTGACAAAAATCAACAACGATCTTTTGTTGACACACGATCATGATTCTACTCGTTATTGACAAAAATTTATGAGGCGCAACGTTGTTCTAAAATAGATTTGATGTTTGGGGACGATAAGTGATCGCGAAAAATGAATGCGAAGCGACTTCGAATCCGGTGAGTTCCATGTTCAACAAAATATTGAATTTCCGATTGTTTGAACGCAATTTTATTATCCGAAAGTCTAGCTGAGGGTTTTGAAACAAAAATTTAACAAAAGTAGTTGTAAAAATGATGAAAATATTAAACAGAAACAAAATGATGATGCAGCAGTCGAAATTGCTATTTTCGATCGAAGCAATGGTGAATAAAAATCTGTATTCGAAACTGATCTTTTATACAATGAACCTAGAAAATTTTAAGTAATACGGTGCATTGATTTCGGAGGGTTTTTGGTCATCGACTACATGGAAAAATAAACAGCAAACGCAGGATATTGTAATGAAAAACGCCAATTTTCGTTTATAACATTATCGAAAGAATGTTTTATTTTTGTATATCGTTCAACGGGCTTGATTTCTCTTCATCCCTCTCTCTCTCTCTCTCTCTTTCTCGATCATCGATACGAATAACATTATAGAAAAATTAGAAGCTCGCAATATCTCGTAAATAAATCGTTGAAAGAGTGAAACTCACTGATTTCTTTCGCAAATAAAAATGACGAAAGAATGCCCATGTCGGGATTTCAGCACACACCATGAAAATGTACACTCCAATCAATTCTTCAGTGGTCTTTTAAAATATCGAATGTTTAAACAATTATTCGTAGTATTAAACAATCAGCAGGTTCAGCTTCTGATGAGAAGACAAAAAAGCTTTGAAAGCAAAGAGAGCTTTTTAAACAAAAAAAAGCAAATTTTTAACAGAAAGAATATCTTTCGATCTTTCCTCTTCGTCGAGATCATGACAACGTTCACGACCTGCGCAAGATTGTCGGACAATATACGTTTGTGTATATATATTTATGTGGTGCGAAAAGACCATGATCATCCACGGACGAGTCTGAATGATCATTTCATTTTTATGTTTTCCATTGGAACGTATTACGTTCATTTGCGTTTCTTGCATTTGGTACGACCGCGACGACGTCGTGAGGCGTTAGGTCGAGCATCTGTTTTTTTCGAAGACCTGTGTAGAATGATAGAAAAAAAGTTTATAATTTCATCGACTGAATACTGGTCAAAGGGAAACTGGATTCTTTTTCGCTTTTTTTTTGCAATTATTTTTGGTCTGATGATTCGAATCATTTTACCGAATAAATTAAAACAGAAATTCAGTTTTTTTTTTTACAAAAATCTTTCTCATGCTGCTATTTTCGATTTTTATCTTCAAAACCGAAATAACTCATGCGCGAATAAGTCAATAATTCAATTGAAAATATTTCGGCTCCAGTTTTTCTCGAGAATCTGAACAACAGAAATCAAATAATGCTAAAGTACCTATGAACTCGGTTCACCGTAACCGAAGTCGTGTGCTTTTTTAGGGTCAAATGCTGCTGCACCAACTCGGCCAATTTTCCCTGCTGCGCCAACATCGACAAAAATGTGCATATGAACTCGTCGTAATTGTGAGTTCTTCTGCAATCATCAATCTGGAATAAAAATAAAACGATTACTATAGCTGGTCCAAAAAATAGTTGGTGATTTTAATTTCAGTGAGTCGCTTGAATTTTGGAAAAAAATGTAAATTTTTCAACAAAGTTTGTTCCATACTTTGTATTTGTTTCTCTTGTCGTTTTCGTCTTTGAGACTGGTTTCGCACATGCTTATCTCGTGTTCGAGATTTTTCAAAAGAGCGAGAAGATCCTTTGGGGCAAAAGTGTGAGGCTCGAATAGCTCCGGATATTTCGAGCACAATTTCGGATCGATCTTCTCCACTTTCTTCTCTTCCGTTACGGTATCACCGTTGCTCGTTTTGACTCGTGCGTGGGGAATTCGAACTTCACCGGACAAACAAACTTTTTTGTGTAAATGACCACTCTCCGATACGAGCCTTTTTCCATTTATATTTATATTTCCCAGTGACCGAGCTAAACCAGAAAATCGTCAATTAATTCAATCTGCAAATACCTCAACGAAGGAAATTAGTCCAAATTTTAAAATACTATTACGTAATTAAATTAATTGTTCAACATTTTGAAAGTAAATATCTCAAGATCACATAATAAAAATATTTAGAGATGTCAACGCGAAGAAATTTTTGAAACTCTTGAATGAGTTTAAGTTTCCACAAATCTTCATATTTTTTTCGTTGTTCTATTTTTCACATCTGTTGTTCTTTTTAAAAATCGAGTTTGTACGTATTTTCTATATTTCTATTGATTTTTTTTTTTTTTTTTTTTTTTTTACTTTATTGAGTCAAAGTTATTACTGCAAAAGTGATTTGATGTTTTGTTAATTTTATATACTCACTGAGACCAGCTTCGTGTTTTTCATCCCCGGCGACTCGAATGACAACGAACTTTTTGAAGTCCTTCGTCGACGTGGGACTGCTTTGACCGGAATTCCATCCCCAAGCTGTAAAACAAAAAATTTCATTCGAACAAAAACATTCACAAAATATTTGAACAAGAAAAAAAAGTCCGTTTCAATTTTTTTGAAAAATTCGATAAAAATTTGAAAAATTTTTTATCGAAATAAATAATTAAAGTAGACAAATTTGTTTTCGTTCACAAAAACAAAAAGTGAATTACACTAACAAGGAAAATAAAAGTAAGAGGGACTATTTCCTCATTTTTTTCCACTTAGAAAAAAAAACTTTGTTAAAAACCGTTGTTTTTTTTTGTCGCAAATGACTAATCTTCTAATTCGGTTAATCCTCAATTGTTGTTTAGTTCCTAATAAAAACTAGCTCGTGCTTTTGTTTCGATCGTACACGACTAAAAATCGAGGTGACCGTTCTAACATTTTCAACTTTACATAACTGTATAAGACGAGGTGTTAACAAGACTCGTCAACGACTAACTCGGAGAGGGGAACGTGAGAAGAGTACATAAATTCATTCCACTATTCTGGGATTTCAGTGGCTCGAACAACTTCGTGTGAAAATGGCTGGCGGATGCAAAATAAAAATTTTCATTGTACTTTGGATGTGCGTCGTTTCGATCGGAGCTTCCAAATGTCCGGAATCGCGAAAACCCCACGTTACGAGTTGCACCATTTTTTACAATTGCATCAATCTGCCGGAGGGTGGTTACGTGTGGGCGCCCGCTAGATGTTCTCAAGGTTTAGTAAGTTTTCAGAATATTCTTGTTTTTTTTTTTTTTTTTTTTTTTTTCGTCCTTTGAATTTTTGACAGCTGAGTACATTTCACAAGTTTCATAAAATTGGTCGAAAAATTCTTGAAATTGTCGTGCGGTCTGATGAATCTTGATTCCGTTATTAATTCCCACTGAATACAAGTTTTTCGTTTATTCGGCAAAATGAAAATAAATTATGTGTAAATTCGATGATGTTTCAATCAGATTAAGAATAAATTCAAAGAAAACTCAACGCGGTTTCAAAAAATTGTAACAACACTTTGTAAATTAAAAACTGTCGACGTTGAGTCAAATTTGTCAGGATCTCATGCAAAAAATATAGACTAAACCTATAAAAACTGGAAAGTTTTTCTCGGAGTGAAGAAATTGGTACTGTCGAGAAAAATTTTCGGCAAATTTTGACGACTGCTATTCATATTTTTATCGATTTTATTGAAGAGTATATTTTTTGAAACTTGCGAGGATAATTTTGATGAAAAATAAAATGATCTGTTTGGTTTTGTGTGTGTGTGTTTTAAGGTATTTCAGCCCTATCTCCGAATTTGTGTGTTGCCTGGTGACACATGGACGTGTGATAATTTAGAATCAGAGAAGATCTCATCGAGCGAAGCCCTGAATAAGCCAGAATTGATAGATCCTTCGCAGACGAGTTATTACGAATACGAAAAGTCTTCGACGGAGAGCGCCGCGCCCGATTCTTCAGAACTCGGTAACTTTCGACCGGAAATAACTCCGTACCCTCTGATCGAGATAACGAGCAACAAAGATAAAATCGATTCAGCGATAAACATGAAAAGACCAACGAGCGAGAAGACGAAGCAAGAAATGGAAAATTATTTGTTCGAATATTTCGAAAGCCAGCACAAGTTAAGAACGAGATTGGATAGTGTTTTGAGCAACAAAAATAGAGAAAACAGTAAATATACTTGGCTCCGAGGAATCGTCGACAGAATATTGCTGTTCGAAAATTACGAGAGTTTTCAAAATCCCTGCGAAATTCAGGTAAAAAATCATTTCCAAAAGACCAATAAAATCGACGATTTTCAGAATAACATCCTGCATTATCTCGTGGAAAGTTATGTCTTGGGCACGAGACATCCAGTGAGAGAAAAATCGAATAAAAAGAAAAACGATAAAGCAGTGACAACGATGGAAAAAGCAACGGAAGAAAAAATTCCCATAGCAACGACTGAAATGGAGGTCGCTCACAATAGCCCCATCGATTCGTTGATCAGCGAGGCAAAATCGGAAAATAATATCGTCGTTGTCGAAGGAAATCTCGGACAAAAAGAATTCATAACGATAAACAAATACAAATCATTATCGAGCCAAATAAAGCTTCGAGTTATCGATTTGCTGCCGTGTGCGCGAGGAGTTCGTTTGCCAAATTCGACCGATTGCACGAAATATTACACCTGCGATCCTGACACTGCGAATATCGTGGAATTTTCTTGTCCCCCGAAAACTGCCTTCAACGATTTCAATCGCGTTTGCGAATCGCTACGTTTCAAAACTTGCACTCGTCGATTCGAGCAACAAAACGAACAAATTCATTCTCCCATCGCGGATACAAGTTCGGTAACCAAAATTACGGAAGTGCCGGACCAGGATCCTTGCCTCAGCACAGGAAAATTCGTCGATCCCATCTCCGATAAAAATTATTACGTTTGTTATTCCTCGCTCGATAATCCCACGAAAATCGAACACCTCAAAATGACTTGTCCCAATAATTTGATCTTTTGTCAAGACAGAAGAGTCTGCAGCACGCGTAAACGATGCTACGATAATTAACGTTCCTTCAAAAAGGCTGAAACAATTGAATTTTTCGTTAAATCGAGTTGGCCTGGTGAGACATTCATATTTATATCATTTTTCAAATATTATTGATGTAGTTCCGAAGAGCAATGTTGTGAGTGCAGAAAAAACTAGGCTTCAAGTATTTCGTTCTCAAAAATTCATTTATTTTTTTAAATGTTCAACCCTCAAGATCCCCAAAATTGAATTTCCTATTCACGACAACGATTTTTCGTAAAATTTCAGTTTGATTAATCGATTTGGCAATTTTTTTTACACGAATAAAACGAAAATATTTTTCTTCAGTCTCGTTATTTTCTTGAATTTGCTGAAAATATCGTAGATCGTGAGAAAAACTATAAATATCGCTTTTTTAGAACGCCTGAAAGAAAACCAAACTTATTAGTGTTTTTCTTCCACCAGTTTCATCTCCTCAGACTAAAAATCTCTTTAAATCCTTCTGTATACCTTGTGTTGGAGAATTAAAAGCTGATCCAATCTCCGAAGACGTGTCGGTGCTCGAAGAACTGTGCGCAGGTGACGTCTGAATTCTCAAAGGCGTTGCGTAATCCAAAGCACACATAACGACCTTTTCCATACTACTGAAAATGAGAGAAAACAAAATAACGATTAGGTCAAACGACGAAAAAAAAAAATACGGCCGGAAATCAGCGAAAAAATTGAAATACTTCTGAGAAATATTAGTGATTTTATATTCTTTATAATATTCGACAAAATGTCGGGAGTTCTAATTATCGTTTATCTCTTATCCAATTACTTCTATATCCTTACGTTAATCACTGTGACTATTATAAAGGTAAAAGGGGTACCTCGTTTCGGATTTTCCGATGTTAACGTTAGAATCCTCGTTTTCGGAGTGTTCGGTTCGGTCGACAGTGGCTGAGACGTTGATGGAGACGTCGATATCGTGTTTGCAGTTGACAGAATGATCGTCTTCATTTTTAATCCGACGTTCGTTGATTTTATCATTTTTATCGTAATTATCATGGTTCTTATCGATGGCAGCTTCCTGGTGGCTCAATTTGACGAGTTGTTGCAAAGCTTCGAGTACAATTTGTCGATTGGTTTTGAGCATCGTGAGTTTGTGCGAAATAGCTAAGCGGCGATCGGGAACGACAGCCATGAGATTGAATCTTATGTCTTGAAGTTGTTCGCCGGTTGCCATTCCGAGACGATCCGTTATAACCCGACGAAATTGCTCGGTCCATTCCTCGTGCTCTTTCCACGGACCGTGATCCATCGGATATGGTTTTAAGCCATCGAGCTCAAAAAGCCTGCCGTTTATTGGCACGTAACTGACGAAATGAAAAGCTTCGCCGGTGAAACGTCCAGTTGAAACTCCCGTGTTTTTATCTTGTCTCCTCTTGGCCTGGGGCATCGCGTGAGAATTATGAGCGCACGCCAACTCCGGAGTATTTCCAATCGCCCAGCCTTTGTTTTCCGGACACATGCCCGACGTGTGCACCTTCAAACGCGACAACGTCGTGCCCAAATGGATGTTCGGACAGTTAAGGAGAACAGAGAGCAATGCATGAGTCGCGCAACTGTTCGGAACCACCTGAAAAGATTTAAATATGTGAAAATTAATAACGAATGTTTGTTCTCTTCGGTGTTAATTATTGAAATACTTGTTCAAGACAAAAATATATAAACCTGTTGAGCAAAGAAAATGTTATTGACGATATCCTCATCTTTGACGAAGCTTTCATCCTGCTCCACGACTTTTCTCCTTGATCTTCTTTCCTCGATCCATCGGAAGAGAAATATGAAACCATAGACCGGACCCTCGAGAGATTTTTGTAGATCGTATATTTCTTCTACCTGAACTCCCTTAACCCCAAAATCTTCGAGAAGGAGAGTGAAAAGGCCTGACAAAAAAAAAAGCAAAGAAATATAGTTGAAAAAACCTGGTTCGATATTCGTTTTCTAAATAATAATAATGAGAAGAATTTATTTTTGCAAATCTTTTTCGAAATTTCGACTGTATGAAAAATATTTGATTTTTATAAAATTTATACAAGCATGATAAATTATACATGTCATGAATATTAATTTTTTTGGTACTATGAAAAAATGTGTCAATAGAAATTCCTCTCAATCAAAATTATTCTTTTTAGAAACCAAACAAATATGAAGTACGCATTTATCGCTGCAATTAAAATAACATGGAATAAAGAAAAATCAAAGCATTTTAAATGGAAAATAATTACAAATCATAAGTAACAAAAATTTCGTGAATTTAATAGCTAAAAAGAAGAAGCCACTTAACAACGTAAATATTGATGGAAATTAGTTATGGAAATGTTACGTTATATCTGTAAGACATTGTAGAAAGATTGATTGAATTTTGGAGCAACTTGAAAAGCAATATATGCATATATATGTATGTATGTGTATATATATTTTTTTTGTACCTGGATCACTCTCGAGCTCGAGCCAGCCCTCAGTCAGACGATTAATGTCGACAGGCATGACGAAAATTTCCAGTATCAATCCATTAGATCCACTGTATCACAAAACTTCATTGTTTTTTTTTTCCTTTGTTTTTTAAGGAGCATCTTTTTCAACTCACTGTCACATCGAAGCCGCCATATTTCTATTATACTTGGAAAAAAAGAGAAATCTTCCATATATTGCGTAGTGTTGCAAGAGCATTGTCGGCTAACTACTGAAATTATCGAAGCTTTTCGCCGATTCGTCGGATACAGAAGAATGTTACGATATTCTGTCGCATAAGTGGAGGGAGAGAAACAAGATCACCATTTTTTATTGGTTGGTCCAGCGAATTTGTGATTCGACGAGCATAGCAACCTAACCTCGAAGTATTTGTCCATAACCTTTTCATTAACATGGCCGGAGCGGTTTCGCGGATATTTACGAGCAAAGGTATAAATTTCATTAAGTACCGGAATTTGAAACAAAGTGTCAAGGAATAATTAACGTTTTAATAAATCTGTTAAAACCACCTTTTCATTAATTGTTCTTCACAGTGCTCGGAACCAGTTACCTGGTCAGATCCCTTGGATCTTACTCTTCACAGATCGCTAAGCTGTCAACACAAACAGAAACGAAAATACCGATTTCCGAAGGTAAGAAATATATATTCTTTATTAAAACAATAACGTGTTAATTCACGGATATGATTTGAAGTGTATCGATCAAACTCACAATGTACTATGAATACCTTTTCGATTTCAATCGTTCGTTTTTTGTTTCGATTTGTATATGATTGAAAAATTATATTCTAAATTTAAAAAGACAATCCATTTTTTTACCCCATTAGAGAACATTTTCTTTCGTTTTCCCCCAATGAATCTTCAGAATTTTAACAAAAAATCAGTGTTTGTAAATGAAAATACTATGAAATTTCGAGTATAGTAAATTTTTTATCACACATCCTGCCTCAACGGAGATAAAGAAACATTTTGATGAAAAATTAAATATTCTATTTGGTGTTGGATTCCAAAGCTAATTTTAGTGCGCGGTACTCCAAAAAACTCTGGATGGCACTTTTTTGTGATTGGTAGATTAGTTTTGCGAGTGTATAAAAATAATACCACAGTTCAATAAACTCTACTAAGCCACATCTACTTATTCAACATATCAAATGGTTTTTTCAGCACCAGAGCTACAAACGTCGCTAATAGATCCTCTGAAACATCCGGACTTTTTTGGCGTGCACACGCTCTTCACCGTGAAAGATCTTTTCAATGCAAGAGTTCATTTGGGTCATAAAGAAGGTTCACTGAACGACCACATGCGACCTTACATTTTTGGATCGCGTCAAGGACATTTGATAATAGATTTGGATCAAACGGCAGAGTTGTTGAGAGACGCTCTTAACATAGCGGCGCACATCGCGTTCAGGGACGGAATAATACTTTTCCTAACGAGACATCCTCAGGCTGTACATTTAGTAGAAAGGACCGCAGTGGAATGTGGAGAATTTTCTCACGCCCGTAGATGGCGAGGTGGAACATTCACAAATTCGACAAAAGAATTTCAAGCGGTAACACGACTTCCAGATCTTTGCATTTTTATAACTTCCCTTGACACAGTTTTGGAACCTCACAATGCGATTAGAGATTCAGCCAAAATGTGTATTCCAACAATCGGCGTTGTCGACACCAATTGCGATCCTTGCCTCATCACTTATCCAATCCCTGGCAACGACGACACACCCTCCGCCATAAAACTCTACTGTAATTTATTCAAAACTGCGATTCAAAGAGGAAAAGCCGCACGTGCTAAATTAATGGGGCACGTTGAATGAAAATAAGTATTTACTATTATCAGTCAATTGTTTTATCTTGTGTACAAAAACGTAATAAAAAAAATCAAGTTGAAAAAAAAACAAGCGAAGACAGAAGCTCTGTCTGTATAAGGCGCATATGGCAGTCTTAGTGATTCGATTCTTCCGAACTTTGTCCATCTTTCACAGCCACTTTGCTGTCTCTCAACTTTTGCATGTAAGTCGGCCCAAAGTACGAGTACAGTCTGTAAATAGGAAAAATATGGTTCGGATGAAAACCAAGCTTGCTGGAACAGGAAAACCACTTTCGAAAGTCTATACCTTCACGATTAACATACTAAAATTTCAAGTGAGAATCTCCAATTATTTTTGAATTACAGTCTTCTAAAGAGAACATTTTTAAAATTTGCTGCAGTTCTAACTCAGATACAAATCATCCGATCGACTTTAGTATCGTTTTAGCGTATTTAGTGTTTGTTTATTCATACAATGACCCTACAGTTTTTCGATTGGAAATGCTAATTTCCAATCGTTTAATGGACTTAAAAAAAATTGTATTCCAAATACTCTGAAGGTCGCAATTATTGCAGCAGTGGAAGGACTTTTTTTTTTATTGAAGACTCGAGAGATTGCTTATAATTCGCTGATAATTGAACATTTTCATTAAAAAAATTGTCTATTTACATAATTAGTGGTGCCCCTTAAAGCCTACTAGAGTTTTTTTCAAACGCAATATTGCAAATATCTGTAAAGTCCGTATGTGTATATAATCTCATAAAACAATGAAATTTTTCAACTCACAATCTACCGATGTTGGGATAATTGATGGCAAGATATGTCAATTGCATGACTAATGGATTGCCGATCCAACACTCTCGAATCTCATTTGCAATGGCTACTGCCATGAGTTTCGAACAACGTCCTGGTCCCATTTTCAATTTCGATATTTCAGTCTCGTGTCCATATTTCTGTAAGAATATTGAATTCTTTGGAAATTCTTCAAAACAACCATTTTTTTTTTCGTTTCGTACGAATGCAATACGACCAGCAGCTATTTTTCAGTCTCGTTTGATTGTATCGAATAAATTTCTCGTTGTTTATTACGATCAGTGAATTCGACCAAAATATTTATCATTCAATGTTTTTTTTTTTTTCCAAATGCTTTATATGAGTTTTCTGTAAATCAAATGAACGTTTCAATTTTACTTACTACACCAGATTTTTCGGTGAAACCCTCAGCCAAAAAAGGCGTCTGTATAGGTCCAGGACAAACCATCGTGATGGCAATATTCTGAGTCAATTTTTCATTTCGTAAGCATTCGAAGTATCCCTGAAATGATTGAGTATTAAAAAAACTCATCATGTTAATTGGAAGGATAAAAATTTCATTATTTTTCAAATAAAAGCTGTTATTGGTCAAGTATTTTTCAAGCATATTTATCTTTTCAACCAAATCCAATAAATAATGATGGAACAAGTGTGACTACGAATGAAAAATTCGTCAATTGCTTCGGTGGATTTGAAAACAAAATGAACAAAAATTTCATTAATTTTTTTACTTAATGTATCTTACGTGTAGAGCGTGTTTGCTGCCAGTGTAAGATCCTGAAAATGGCACACCCCCAATGCCTGCAATGCTTGATACAACGACCAAATGCCCTTGGCCATTTTCAATGAAATGTTTTACCGCCAATCTGCTCAACGAGACAACGGAAAAAACATTCAAATCAAAAACTTCCCTGTCCACCTCGATCTCCACATCTTCCCAATTCGCTCTCTGAGTTCTTCCAGCGTTGTTGACCAAAACGTCCAGCTTAAAATAAAATGTTTTATGAAAAAAAAGCCTTGGAATTTACACACGCAAAATGGACCATTGATGAATTTTTTTTACTTCAAATTCTCGTAACATTTGTTAAATTAATAAAAAAAATATTATACTTTGCCAAATTTCGAAATGACAAGATCAAAGGCATCTTTGTGAAGATTTGTTTTGACGATGTCGAGAGGTAACACTTCGACGTCAGTTTCCTTAAGATTGGCATTGACTACGGAAAAAAAAAAAAAGAAAAAAAAAATCGTACGTTTTGTCAATTGAATCCTCAAAAAATAGAAGATTGATAAAAAATGTGAAATTTACTCCGGAGACACTTTTCCTTGACTTCCTTGAGTAAATTTGCTCTGCGTGCAGTCAATACCAATTTGCAATCAACTTTTGCGAGCGTGTATGCCAAGTGTTCGCCGATACCACTGGAGGCTCCAGTTATCCAAACTACTTTGCCTCGCAAGCTTTCTAACAAGAGTAAAAAAAAAAAAAAAAAGGCTGTAAGTTATTTACCGAATTTTTTGAATTATTGATCGTGCTTAGCCAGCGATATGTATAAAAATTAATCTCTAACACGTCATCGGCGTTTTTAATGACTCAGGTCGTCACACAGTCTGTTGAACCGAAGATTCTTATCTGTTTTTTTTTAATTTTCGAACTAATGAAATTTTGGGACTCAATTGTGGTGAAATCACAACGTCAAATTCTGATAAAAAAAAAAAGCAATCGATCGAAATAATAAATGATTTGTTCACAAGTAATTACATTCGATTCAATGAAGCATGTCGTGACAATGACGTGCTAAAAATTTTTGTATAGATATATATATATATATAGCATCGACATATACGTATGTACCTATAGACCTGCCCCATTTTTCGTAAAACGCAAGTTCTACGTCACTGTCCAAAAACCAGGGAAATATAGCGTAGAACAAGAAGTACAAAATAACAAACAATCCAACGATTTCACAAAAGCCCATTGTGCATGAAAATCCGATTGAAGTTGTTCTGAAAACTTTTTTCAACGAATGAAATTAAAATAAATACGAAAATACGAATAGATTAATTAGGTTAAACGTAAATGAATTCCTACACGTTGAACACTCATCCAGTTTCAATTTATATGAAAATTGTTATTTTTCATTGCGATTAGCAGTATGAAAGATGACGTAATTATAATCAAGTATTTTTTTTTTCGTATTATATGTCAAAGAAAGCATAAATTCAAATGACGCTGTTCAATTAGGAAGAACATGACGTGTGGGCGGGAAAAATTCCAAAACAATTGCTCTACTCACCTTTATTACTTGATAAAATCTCTTGATTTAAAACGAAAAAAAAAGGCACACTTCGAAAAACTTGCAACGTAAGCACCGAGATAAAAATATGTTTTTGTTTTTTTTGTGTTTATCTTTGGATCTCGTCGCAGATGCAAAGTCCGGTCTCGCGAGAACGTCGAATAACGCGAGCAGATCACGGTCTTACGTACAGGTCTGAAAACTCGGCCAGAATTTGTGTGGTGGGGGTAGGTCGCTTACGGACAAAAATTTTCGTCAAAAATTGGTACTACGCAGCGCTGGAATCTCGCCCCCTGTTAACATAACCTTAAAATCGAATTGTAGGTAATTGTGTAAACCAAAACGACTTTTTGCCCGCAAATTAATTAGTTATTGTATTGTTCACAGTGAAAAAAATGCCATTTGAAACGAATTCATTTTCCCCTAAAGACTTAATATTTAGACAGAAACAAGGACATTTTCGTATCCAAAATATATATATTAGCGCCAATTAAAAAAAAATAAAACGAATTGAATAAAAAAAATTATTGGACAAAACCAATACAGTTTTATCATCATTTTTTTTCCAATTCATATGCACTTTTTTCGTTTTTAACTAATTTTGTGCTGTAACGGGCTTCATTTTATAGTATTATGATTTATCAAGAGACGCGGTAGCGGCTTTGATTAATACGTGACATCTGATTGGACGATGACTTATTAAAATGTAAATCAAATCACAAAAAAATATCATGTAGCTCCAATTACTGCTTATTAGAATGGCAGCGAAAATGTCACTGAACTATAGTATTACTATATTTCAGTGGAAAATATAAATGAGAAAACAGCTGTTTGTTCACATCACAGTCCAGATGTCGCTGTTATACCGGCGATTGATGATACAATTCTGACGAGGATATCAGAATCATGCTAAATTGAATTGAATTTCTTATAATACCGCGTACAACGCATTTTTAAGTTAAGTGCGATGCGAGAACATTTGTGCGGTGCTTATTTGGTGCAACGATGTGTGTTTAGCATACGATATTTAACCGGTAATTTTAACATCAAGCCACAAACGCACGTTCGATGAAAACTTTCATTGTTTACGATGCGAAATATCGTTGTTTATGACACAAATCTTCGTTCATCGTCGTTTTGAAGTTGGTGAATTTCGAGAAACAAAATTGATTATCAACCGCGTGATTGTTGGATTGTTGTTCGTTATTTATCAATCGTCACAGCTGAACAGAGAAGAAAAATATTTGAAACGTGAATAAAATGTGCACGAAACGTATCGTACGTCACAACGTTTACGTGATCGGTGAAGTGGTCCCTCAAATAATTGACAATAAATTGCCATCTAAACGTCAAGCTCTGAAGGTTTTGTACTACAATTTGCGAGAATTGAAATTAACGCTCTCCGAAAGTGCAACATTGGCGATAAAACAAATTTCGCTTTTTTGGGAAAAAGCTCATTTGCCTACCCAGCGGTATCAACACTGTAAAAAAAAACTTATCAAATTGTACAACAAACTGCGCGAGTTACAAAAAAATAAAAATAGACTTGTGAACAAAAAGAAAGAAAAAGAATTCTCTTCGTCACTTGATAATTTGTTTGATATTGCTCATGGCAACATTATGGAAATGGTCGACGAAGATAAGAGACAGTTTTTATTAAAACAAAGAGAAAAGGGTAGAATCGGCTCTTTCGAAGACATTAATACTATTGACGACATCAACACGGAACATCAAATGGACAGAGAAGATGCTAATGCGTATGAAACTAAAAAACGCAGTAAACGTAAGATACTCCCATTATGAAAACACTATTTCATAGTAATAAAATTTGCATCATGAAAAATTGACAAAGTTTTTGTTTTTTTTTCATGCAACATATTCTTCATTCATGTTTATTCCTCTAGTAGCTAAAAAAGTATCAAATATTTTTTATTCATTTCCTACTTTAAACATTAAAAAAAAAGATTAGAATCAAACTCTCAGCTCAAGGTAAAAAATTCTGCCTGAAGTTAAGAAAAAAAAATGAACGAATTTATACTTTCTCAACGCTGTTAGCCTGGAAGCCATTCTTGACCACTTATTTTTATTTGAACACTTGAAAATTACGATTTTATTATTATTTATAATTTGTACATTAGTTATAACGTTCTTATTTTCCAATCAGATCAATCTATAGGAACCAACATGATTATTGTAGTTACCGGATTGATAAAATTTTCCAATCAATGTGATAAAAATTAGAGGATTTCATAGGTAAAATGAGAAAAATATCAAGCGTTATACACAGTAATCAAAATTGACCTTAAACCTTTCAAAGACCTCAAAAACAACCACGTCTTTTTGTGAAAAACTTTTATTTTCTATTCTTCTGATGCTTTTTATTGTTTTATAGTTTTCATTGTTGAATATTCACCAAAGGCGACTCGATCATACTACAGATCACTGTCCTCTTCGTTATGAAAAAACCGAAAAGACCAAAGTATGGTTAAAGCACATTATCGCAGAGGCGCATATTAAACTACTGAGAAGATCAGGGTTCGCATCGTTCGAAGTCCAAGAAATTATTGTTTTTGTTCCATATTTAAAGAAAACATGAAACCTCCCCAGATTTTTGTTTCGTATTCAGTATTCAGGAGGCTTGTAACAGAAACAAAAAATGTAAACTTCAACATGATTTTTCTGTTGCAGAGAAACTCGCAGACTCGGCTTTGAGCAATGGAATTTCGATAAGCACCCGAGCTCGGAAGAGGCTAAATTCCAATTCCAATCGAGTGACTGATCGCGACGAACCTATTATTGCGAAAGATCAATCGGACACTGAACCGCAACAAGCGAAAAAGTTGTGTGAAGATACTGACAGATCGAACGAACAATTGTCCTCTGTTTCGGTCAAGTGTTCATTAAGGATGTACAGGAAAAATAAAAGCAGAGCTTGAAGAACCTACAAAAAATAACGGACAGAAACTTCTGTCTTTTGTTTCAAAAATGACAAGTTGGACTTGCATTTCAATATATTACGTAAAAAATCCAGTACAGTATTTTTCTATAATTGGTTTACATCGATAATGTACCATTTTATGATAAATGTAAATAAAATCGATTTTCTAATATTTATCATACAAGTATTATCCTAAAAATTCTACATTCTTAATGATGAAAAAAAACAAAACGGCTGAAACTTGATAAATACTGGAAGAGAAGTCGATGTATCTATAAGAAATATTTAACAAAAGTTCATTGAACATTTGGCAGCTAAGATGAAGCAATATTTTTAGAAATGCTTATCCTGTCCTTAATATAAGTTCGATTATAGCAATTACTGCAAAGTGAAAGCAATTAACGGATCGTTTAATTGAAATACAATCAATAATTTTGACGACGGCTTACTTGCTGAATATTTTTTATATTCTGCTCGAACGCTATCGAGATGGAGAATTTCTGAGTCGTTCGAAGTACAGCGATTCCTGGAACATGACAAATTTGTTTTTTGTTCAAGTCACAATTGAGCTTTTTTTCTGGTCGAAGAACAGTTCAGGTTTTACCATGAGAAATGCAGCCCCGAGCAAAAGGCTTTTAAGCTTTACGTCCATGTCCAAGGGAAACGTAATTGTGACGTAATAATCCATTACTTCGAGATCCCATTGCAGAACTATAGACGCTAAAGGTCTGCAGCCGTCTATTGATGACACCTGAACGTCATTGCAACTCGTTAAAATTTTTTGTAGCATTCGATTATTTATTTGTTTAATCGTTGCTTTTTTTTTTCATGCGTTCTCGATTGAAAATCTATTTGATTTGAACTTTTTCAAACTAGATATGAATTAAATAAGGATGTTCATCTGGTACCGAGCAAGTCAAAACAAAAAACTGTCACGAGTATCGTAGTCGGCTCATGTCAGTATACGTTTAGTGTGTTTAACCTCCTTCTCCAAAACAAATTTATTTATTTCGAACCTCATAAGTATCGAATGGATTTTACGAAGTCGTAAAAAATTCAATTTTTTTTTTTTTTTTTTTCAATATCTGTTTGTTAATTCGATTATCAGATGAACCTTTTGTTAAGACGTTGCATCAATTAAACTAGATGCTCGAAAAAAATGGCCAAATTCCGATTTATTTCCTAGGAATACATTTTTTTTCTAATAAAAACACATCATTTTGAAAACCTGACAGAAAACCATTGAAAAATGCAGAAAAACTACAAAATCATGGCGTTTTTCTCGAAACACTGTTTTCCCGGTCCATTTGGACATGATATTTCAGGAACGATGTATTGTTTCCAACAGGAGACAAGATCGGTTTGACCGATTACAAAAAAGTCTGTCAGTGTACGCAGGACCCTGGCAAAAATTAATTTCAAAGCATTTTTTTATAATCGGTCAACGAAAAATGTCACTTTCGAAATTTGCAGCTATCGTTTTTGACCCTGATGTATCCCCGTCACAGAGATTGATACGATTAGGCATTTCGATAATTAACGAGCACCGTGAAGAAAAAAAAAAAAAAAAAAAAAAAAAAAAACATTTGTAAAAAGTGAACTGATTACCTGAAAACGTTCTTCTTTGTAATTACAAGTGCAGAACGTATGTGGTGAGTAAATAAGACAGAGAGGCTCATGGTCCGCGTTATAAACGGTGAATCTTGGCGCCCAAAGTGTGAAATCTTGCTCTACAGTTCCGACATAATCGGTTCCTTGAACGGTTAATTTCTGAAATAGTCAAACATCATGATAAAGAGATTTGTGTGACTTTTTGTGCTCTTTGATTCGTCAAAAATTTGATGAAAAGAGGATAAAATCAGAGCAGCAAATATACTTCGAAAGAAACTTCCCGAAAGATAGTAAAAAGAAAATCGGAATACCGCATCAAATCCTAACCACACTTTTTGTTTTCTTACGTGCAAAAATCCTGGAACGCAGCCCCAAGTTCTGCTCTTTTTGAAGGTGAACGCTGTTTGCCCCGTTGCGTCCTTCAAGTCAACGATGAAACCTCTCGAGGAGCCAATTAGTCGAGCAGCGTTGTGTTCCGTAGCGAGAAAGAGTGTTTCGGCTCCCGGTACTTTGACGCGATATTTGTAAACATTGCTATCTACTTCGTCGCCTGAAACTTCGAAAAAATGTCGTTTTCTTTTTCAACGTATCTAATACGAAGTATTTTTTGAGCAACTTCTCATTTAACCTATAACCACGTATACGGAACAAAACTTTTGTGCGAATGAAAAATATTAAAAATAAAACTTCTGATAATCAGAAATAAATTGGAATAGAACTTTTGTTGTCCACGTTAAAAATGAAATATCTAATGATCGATGATTGCGTTCAATGTTCGAAAGGCATACGATTTCTCGGTCTCAATTCTTCATCATTAAACTTGATTCTCTTCAACGTCTCTGTGCGATTAAAATCAATTTTAAATGCAAAATTATATTCGAATATGTGCAGCGCAAGAATTTTGTCCTCGGGCCCAAAGACACGAATTTACGGAATAAACCATTTTCAATTCTCAGAAGTCAGTATATCTCGCTCGTTCAATCTGCACGCAGATAATGTTAAACTCAAATCGACGAGTTATATTCAGATAATCAAGCTTTTTTACGCTCTTCGAGACTTTGAAACACGAGTCGTGTATAAAATTATATTTTATCATCGAAATTCCAAGAAAAATTTTCAAATTCACGAAAATACATTGAGATCGACGATGAATAATCATTTTAATTATTTCTCGCGTATAAACCGCAACGAAATAATATTGTATTTATATCAAACCGATCGATAAAATATTCGAGTTTGCAGGCAATTAGGAAAAAAAAAAAATCTCATATTTCGACGAAGAATTCGAGCTTCAAACATTTTTCGACGATTTATATAGAATTCTCGGAATCGCCAAGACTGAAACTCTGATGGCCTCGTAACAAAAACACACCCACATCCGGCGAATTTTTCTGATAATAATTTTACGACATTATATCGCAGTTTAAAGTGGATGATGAAGTCACAAAAAATCATCGTTGATCATAGCCGAACAATCGTTGTCTCTTTCGGAGGCATATATCGTAAAAGAAAAAAACAAAATACTTCGCCGAATATTCATCGGTTTTTTTTTTTTTTTTTTTTTTTTTAAATACTGAGAACCGTAACGACGCGTCAAATAAGTTCTAACGACAGTTTGACTCACGTGATATAAGATCCACCGTTTGTTGAATCTCGAGTTGTTTTACGCCGGAAAGAAATAAAGTGCTGCATGCAGGATTAAAAAGTGATCGAGGTGTCGAAATCCAGTCGGTTGTGTTAACGGGAATTGGCCTTCGCTGAGGTGGTCTGTTGAGATCTGATAAATGAGTCGACAACGTGACGGATAAAAGTGGAATTAATTGATAAATAATTTTTATTCTCCATTTGTATCGTTCAATTGTTTAAACTAATTGTTTTTTTTTCTTTCTTTTTGTTTTTCACAAGTTTCATTGAGTGTTTTTTATTTTATTTTTTTTTCTGTGATTATCATAGTGTTTGTTGTTTTACCAATTCGTGGCTGCGAAGTGATCGCGTAGGGTTGATTGAACACGGGCAATTGAATCGTATCAAAGTGCGCGTCTGCAACGAAAACATCAAAAAGCTCGTTAATCCTTGTGGAATGAAGAATAAAAAATAAAAAAAAAAACAAAAAACGAAGAACACTGCGAAAACACTTGAGAAGAAAAAAAATGCACGATTACCGGACGTTCTTCGCTCCGTCAAATTTCCGTACTCTTCGGATATCGTGGCAACTTCGATTCGTGACATTTTTTTCACGATATTAATAGGGAGCGCTAGCGAATTAAGACCTTCTCGCGCGTCTATCACGACGACGAGAATATCGTTTATAATTTTTTTTTTTTTTTTTTTCTTTAAACCGCACTTTTTTCATTATCTTTGTTCGTAGCCGAGCACGATAAGCACGATAACTCTTATCATCGATCGAGCTTCGGCCAATAAATAGCGTTGAAATATTGAAAAAGAGAGACAATACGATCGTTGACACTCGCTACCCATTTTCTGGGTATTAGCTGTCATGATTCGACGCCAATTCAATATTAGCAGGACGAAGATATTTCGTAGTGTCAATGCGCTTGTGCTTCCTGAAATCGGGAATCGACCATCAAATTTCATTCCTCGTCGAAATAAATAGTCGATTAATCAGAATTACAAAAGAAAAAAAAAAAAACATTGCCTTCGATCGATGTTGATCGAAACATTGGAGAAAAAAAAAAAACATGAAAATAGCAGACAAAGTAGCGAACTCAACGACAAAGAAACAATTGACCTGTCAAAAAAAAAAGATCGACTTTGCTGTAGAAGGAGACTGCAATAAAAAAACGAAAAATCATCGGAACGTCAATCTGTCTATTAATGAAGAAAAACAGAAGGCCAGCAACATATATATGCATAAAGTTACGAAGAAAGCTTGGTTCATGAATAAATCAACATATTTATTAAGATTTTGCGTAAAATTTCACTGTTTTATTTAATTTTCGAAGGTTTGGTTGTTAGGCAATGAGAAAAATGAATAAAAATTCGTAATTATGGTTTGAAGGGTCGATGGAGCGAAGCCTGGTTTTCTTATACGTGCTCTCTTGTATATATAATATTTAATGTCAAGGAGCTTTGGTCCTTTATGTAGGCACACCCCATCGTCGCTTTCGTCATCTCACCCTCATAAAAGTCGCTGCTTTCTCCACGTATGTATGTATACATATTTTTCTATTTATTTATGAGCTTGTGAAAGAACGGTCGTAAGTTGGCTTTTCTAGGGTACGAAATATTTTTAGTTGAGCCTTTACGCTTATTGCGAATGGACGAAGGTGGCTCGCTCTACGTGTGTTCATAAATGTATATAAACACGGACAATATTATTGTCATGGCGCGGTCTCTTACTTGTTGCTGCGCCAGAAAAACGCCATGCGCCGTTGTATCGATCTTTTCTCCTGGTATAAAAGCTTCAGCGCTCGGTGGTGGTGGTATGCAGAAACGGATTGCCCGAGCTCGAGCAACCTGTCATCCGGAGACAATACCGTTAAAAAAGCTATCAAGCTTCTCGTGTTGAACGCTAATAAAATTCTTTTTATTACATTTTTTTTTTGTGAAATCGAATGAGGGGCGATTGAGATAGAGGTAAGTTCGATATTTTTTCGATTTATTTTCTGTGTTTATGTCTCTTTCTCTCTCTGTGTCGTGACACGAGTCTCGCACGATGTTTAATGATTTTGACCGGAAGAAAATTTTCACCGAGAAAGGGCGAGGTGAGGATCATCGCTCTCTTTCACATTTTTTTCAATTTCGTTTCGATAAATCAACTCAAATATTATTATTTAATTCCCATTTCGTGGATAATTCAACGAAAATAAATGTTTTTGAATTTTTATTGTTCTCGTAATCGAATTGAAAAACGAAAGAACAATTTCGAGAACATCTGGTTGAAAAAAATCGAAGATATTGCGTTCTTATTTCACACTCGCGTGTGCTACTGTGAAACGCCGGGAACACTCGGAAATGTCAAACGTACATTGACCATCGATCATCCTGTAATTCGGTGTGCCTGTGTAGACTCGATGACCTTCTTTGTGAAAGACTCTTTTTTTTTTTTTTTTTTTCTTTTTGCGCTATTTAATATGGAAATGCGTCGATCGATTAATATAAAAATAAAAATTTTCCTGAGACCAATAAAATTACGCGGTTCATGAGTTAATTGAAAAAGCAATTAGGTTAGCTGAAAAAAAAAAATCGTTAAAGTTATTCATTTTCACGATTAATTTTTTTCGTTCTTTTCGCTTTTTTATTCGTTTAACAATTTTTTTTTTGTCAAAGTTGCTCGATTATTAGAGCAAAATTATTAATATTTAAATGAACTAATAGTAATAAACTGATAAATACTAAATTTTAATAAAATTCACAAAATTCTGGTTTCGAGCTTGAAACATTTGATAAAAATATTAAAAATATTAAACATCTTATCGATAGAGACCAAAAACGAACGACTCCCAATTTCGCTGAGCATATTAATCGAACGACGAAAATAACGACGACTCCTGGAGGACGGCCACTGCCCCAAATTTTTTCGAGACGTCATTCAAAATTTTTGTTGATCCTTGTAAATAGTATTGTTCGACGGATATACAAAGGCTCGAGGGTTCTTACTTAAGCTTGTTCAGCACTTGGAAAATCGTGTTTATCGATTTGAAAGCACATCGTATTGTTGTGTCTCGTTATTCAAGTTCTATACAATTGTTCTTATAATGGATCGAGGACAGTATGACGTAACAAAACGAAAACAATGATTTTCTTCAAAATGATAATAGAATTTGTCAATTTGAATAAAAAATTTTTGGAACAATTGAACATTAAGGATGATTTCGCTACTATAATAATCGAGTGTAAAATTTCAATTTATGATTATAAGAATGACGTGAAAAAGTCACTATTTCAATAAACGTTGAAATAGTTCAGTATTTTTCATTATTTCATATTATTTTGATGCTTTTTTTGTTCAACAAAAAATCTGCGAAATAAATATATTTTCGTTGCAATTTCTTTCGCGTTATCGTTATCGGAACGTCCGACGTTAAAGTTTCATTTTTTCGAAGTTCAATCTTCGTTCTTTGGGCAATTACAATGATATTTTTTAAAACTTTCGATCTTAAAATAAGTAAATTTTTAGCATATTTTACAAGATAAATTGACTATGATTTCTTCAAATAAAAAAAAGAATATTCTTTCATTAAGATTCTACCGCTGTCAGACAGCCTATTATTTTTAAATCTGTAAATGAGCCATGAATGATCGTTGATTTAGATTTCATTTCAATAGAATTACGAAAGTCGATGATTTTTTAAACGCGTCCCATTATCATTTGTGGAATTTTATTGAAGCATTTTGAGGCACCGAATAAACGTCGTTTATGGCAAGGATCTACCGGAAGTGCCGTGAACACGGTTTTTAGTCTGTCAAATTTCAAGATTAGTCTTTAGAAACCTGGATTCTGACAAATTGGATAATAAGAATTTTGTAAAAAATAAGAAAAAAAATATCATACCTCATCAGGTTGTTGGCACAGTAATATTAAAAAAAAACGTTTCAATTTCCGGTTGAAAATGGTGAGAACCGCGACGTTGACGAGTTTGGTTGCTTTATTAAAATTGTTAAAACGAATATTCAACATGAGTAAACGTGAATCAGAACAGCTGTGTGTAAAATGAATTCGGGGTCTTTTTTGACCCCGAAGTAATAGTCGATTTTCCTCGATAGCAATGTCAGTCGAATGAGAGATTTTAAAGAATTTAGTATTATTACTAAATTCTTTAAAATCTCTAATAACTTTGTAAGACTTTTCAAATGTCATTGAAGAAAAACGATCTGTCATTCGTTTCACCAGCTTCGTCGTGAGTCCCTCTCTAGGATAAGTTTTTCGATTTAGATTTTAAATCTTCCGCAGTTAAAACTCTCTTTAATTTTCTCTCCATTATTCGAGGAGACTGGCTGCTCTCTGCCAGCCACCGTGAAGATGATCGATTTTCGATGAGTTTAATTACAAAACGCGCGTTCTTCGTCGAGGGCGTATGAATGTCAAGAATTTCAATACTCTCGGGCGCGACTCTCAAGGAATCTTTACGTTTTATATTCTTCACGATTCTCGTTCGTAGATATAAAAATTCCGAAACCCATGAACGCCTCTTGTTTTTCTCGTCAGGATTGAAATGGCTCGACTCTGCTGGCTTTCGTGCCTCGTGCTCAGCTCCTTCGCACTTCTCGTATCCGCCACTTCCATTTTATCGCATCACAACAATGAAGAATCCCTTAAAAGCGCTCTCGACGCTGTCACCAGAAAACAAAGGTCCCTCGATCTTTCGCACCACGATTATTACAACGACTTACAAAACTTTAAGTATCGCCCCAACGACGCAGAAAATGAGGACCTCTTCGGTAGACAACAGGATCAAGACTCGGACGAGGAAGACGAAGATCTTGAATTCTTACCGATTGGTAATTTCAATTTTTAAACACAATAATCGTTTTCAATAATATTATTTTTCGAAAAATATCTATTTTCTCATTTATCAAGACCATTCGTTTCATTCACATTTATTTTATTTTTTATTCCTGCTTATATCATCCTTGCTGGTTTTTACGAACTCATCCCGTCACTTTAACCTCACTTTTCCTCTCACTTCATCATTCCTGCGAGACTCCCATATATTTTTACTATTTTTTTTTCATTTTCTATTTTTTTCTAAATTTTAAAATTCGTTTTTATTGGAATTTTTTTTATTCACATTTTTTAAATATTTTCAATCGATTAGAAGCATCCGAAATTCAGATAAAACTTTTCCGCTCGGTGATTGGTGCGCGAATCGGTGCATGGCTGAAGCCCAGCCAAGTACTGTCCTCGTCCGACACTGTTGAACTTGGGAGATCGCCACAGTCGTATATCGAGCGCACCACGCATCGATGTCGATTTCTTTCGCGTTTTTTTGTTTTATTACAAATTCGTAATTTAATATCGTATTCATTATAAAAATGATTTCATCACTTTAGTTGAGTTACGTTGAGTTATTAGCTTTCTGACTGCCCGTAAGGGCAATTAAAAGACGGGAGTTATGGGTTTTGTTCGTCGCGATCGGTCGAATTTTCCGTCGAGTCATCAAATTTCGTTGCTCAGTTTATTCTCTTGATATTAGGAATCACAGAAATGATCTCGCTTTCGGGAACGCGTATGAAATTTTTCAGAAAATGGTCAGCTCGAAAACATCGGCGGTGGGTACCAGAATTTTAACAGCAAACGATTGGAACGAGCGCTTTTAGATTACCTCGAAAATTCTTCGGGTCAGGTGAGTCTTATTACTTTCTTCAAACCATTTCATAATTTTTATCGGTCATCTTACTGCTTTATTTTTATTTTTATTTTTTTTTTAATTCTTGATTCGATTGATTGACGAATGATTCGGATAACAGCACTGCTTATAACCTCGAAAATCATGGATAACGATAATTTTGCAAAACTGTTGACGAATAACCATAAAATTCCACCGAGTCACATCACCGTCGAGATTTTCGGAAGAAAAAACGATATTTGTCAGTCGATTTCAATGCACTAAGTTTTATTACGTTTCTCGGAAGATTTCCGACGAATGAAGCGCGTTCGTTTTTTCGTTTTTTTTTTTCGAAACTATCCAATTCGATAACTACTTTATGGGAATACGTTTTTTTTTTTTTGAAAAATTGAGAGCAAATCAGAAACGTTGAATCCTGATGAGACACTTGCTCGAACGTTGTGAAGCAGTCAATTGACCTTGACAGTACCGATTTTCGTTTGAGACAAAAAAGTGTGCCGCACCGCGTTTTCAATTTCAACTGAAACTTCTTTTGAAAAAAATGGTCGATGTTAAAAATTCCCAGAGAGAAACAGTACCGTCCTCGTTTCGAGAGCGGGAAAGAACGGGTGGTCACAAGAGGGCGTTGCTGAGCGATCATGACAGCCCGAACAGCGAGCCGGACAAAGACTTGGCGGAGTTGTTGTACAAAGAATTAGAAAAAGGTCCGTTGTACGGTGGCGGCGTTGGGGGCGGCAGCATGCCAGGAGTGGGGAACAGTCAGGATTACTTGTTGTGGGAAGCGTTGCGTTCGAATTACGACAAGTACGTTGGAGAGCAGTCGAAATTAGGTAGAAATAAGATTTGGGATACGAGTTCGGATCCGATGTCGTGGGGGGATATATTCAGTAAGCAGGAATCGTCAAAGGCACGCAGTAACAAAAAAATGTTGAGTGATGAGAGGAGCGACGAGGAGGATGACGAATCGATGGTGAACAGTGATTTTGGTAATCGGGAACGTGATCAAGATTGGGGCTACTTGTTGCCGACCGAGCGTAGAAATGTAAACGGTCGTTATCCTATTGGTCGGGAATACGGTGTTCTTTTGAAACGTTATCCATTGACAAAGAGAAGTCCGAAGCCATTGCACCATGATAAAGAGCCAACGGGAGTCATCACCGATCCCAAAGTGGCAAAGGATCTTGGTCCATTGTTCGGGGGTCAAAAAACTATCGATTCTATAAATAATCGTACGGAAAATAAGAATTTGAGCTCCGATAAGGAAAAACACGATCATGATCACAGCCACGAACATGATCACAGCCATGATCACGATCACAATGATAAAAAGGATGATAAAGGTCACGAGAACGATAATTCGAGCCAGAAACACGATCACGACGCCTCCACGACGACTTCGGCCACGAAATCAGTTGAAAAAACAATTTCAACGGAAGCCCCGAAGAGTCTAATAAATTCGCCAAAAGTTCCGACTGGTCAGAAGGAAATAACGAATCCAAACAACCGCAGCAACGCTCCGACCAAAATGCTCAACAAACGGGATCACCGTAACCTCGAATTGACCAAGAAAAGCATCGACTGGTCCGATTATTTCGGGATCGATCGCAGGAAGAAAAAGTCAGCTTTGCTAGCTCGACCGGGCAGCCAGGATCAGGACGACGAATGGATGCTCCAACGTTACTACAAAACAATGGCAGAGAATTTGAAATCTGCCGAGGATAATGTTCATCCTGACAAGGACCCAGGTGAAAAGAGAGACAAACTCGATCAAATGGACAATCGGCTTAAAAACGTCAAGAATTTGATCGTCGAGGACGCTCTCAAGTACGGCAACGAGGGCAATTCTCAAGAGGTTAAGGACGTCGTTATGGCACGTTTGGCTGCGGCTTATTCCTTAGAAAAAATGCGAAAGGCTCTTGAAGAATTTCGTACCAATATCGCCGCGCAACGAGATCTCATGAGAGCCGCACACCCAAAAAACAACGAAACACACCAATCTCGTGATAGAAGCGACGACAATAAAAATGGCAACGAATACGATAAACGCAGCGGACATATAATCGATGACGAAACTAATTACGAAGGTCAGATTTCTTACGATTTATTCTCATTACAAAAATTCATTGATTTTCTTAATCTTAGCTCATTTATTTTCCTAATGACTTTTTAAATAATAATAAAACATTATTAATTATTATCTCTGGAAAGAAACTCTATTTTTTTACATCTAACTAAATACATGAGTCATTTCCGTGATTCTTATTTTTTAAGGTAATCCTATCGCGGTCATAGGATTCGCGTGATAAATTTTAACGTCGTTCTTCATAGTTAAATTGCTGTTCTTACGATAATTCAGGCTCGGTTATCGATCTTTTAAGAGAGAAAAAAATTATCAGGGGTAGGTGTTCTCCGTGACGGATTCTTGGCAGGCTCTGACATTGGAAAATCCGATTTCCGGTTACTACAAAAATATATATCTTGGTGAAAATCCATAATATATTTTACAAAAATCAGATTTAAGTATTTCAAACTTGTGTCGATCCAATGGTCTCAGGAAAGAAAGCGGTTATCGAATTAGTTTTTATGGGATGTCGAGTTGAAACGGAGCTTCCGGCATCGGACAGTGTTTTGACACTTTAGATACGAAGCGGTTAAACTCCCGGATATCGGCGCGGTCGAGTACTACGCCAGTCACTGGAATAACTATTATTTCAATTTTGTAATTGTATACAAATTTTTATAAACGATCTTCGATTGGAAGAAATATTTGTATTAAGGTATTATCCCTGTGTGAAGCACGTTTTTTTAAAAGAATTTTTATGCATTTTTTTTTTAAATAGAATAGGTTATTATTGATATCTTGTACCATACAAAAAAGTCTTTTTCAAGCCAATTTTACAATAATTGGTCATTGATTTATACAGTCAAAGTGGAGTCTTAGAAAAAAAAAGGACAAGGGAGGCTGGGTATGTCTAGAGGCTGTTGTAGTGATCTGAAACAAAAAATAAAAAAATTATCGTTGAGTAGGTTCGCCGCTGTTACCTGAACTAGGATCTTTTATTTTTATGCATAATTAACAAAATGGCGGACTTGAAAAAAATAATCGTCGTTTATTTTTCAATATTTTTTTTCAAGTTAAATATTTCATTATAAAATTAAAAAAAATTATAGCAGTTTTTTGTGGTTTCAATTATATAGTTGATCAATGATGATATCTGGATGACAAAGGGATTCCACCAGGGTTATTATTAAAAATATAATTTCTTCGGAATATTATTAACATTGATATTTAATTGCATTTGAATTCATGCAGATCTATTCAAATATTGAGAATAATAATAATGATGATTCTGCTATTCCGATAGGAAGAAACATCGAAGGTTTTGACGAAGGCAAAGGTTGTCCTGTGCTCGATGCGATTGTGCATCGATGTCCCCGTCCTGGTCCTGGTGGTAAATCGAACGGAATTCACGAGCTCTGCGTTATGCATCAGATATGTCATGCTTGCGTGAGTACACAAATAAGGAATCAACGAAATTTCACATTATTTTTCAATTTTTAGTACACAATTTCGATTTGGTACACTATTTTTTTTTTTTTTGTGTATTTAGTACACAAATGACATTGGGAAAATTGAGGGCGTTTTTGACTCTGTTTTCTTTCAAAAATTGTAAATTTTTCGATATTTTTTAAGTTCCTCTTGGAAGAAAATGAAAAAGAAAAAAAAAAACATTTTTTGATATACAAAAATAAACGTCAATTTTTGATCGCCCTAAACGTGTTTATTAAGACTGTTTTTTTTCCTTTCTTCTCAGGACAACGAGGACGAGGATTGTTCCCGTATGTTTACCCTTGGAGCGGAGAAAATATGTGAGGTAGCGGACGACCCGAGATACTGTTTGCACATTGTTTCGTACTGGGCGTTACAGCCATCGCCAATGGCAATTGCATCATGTAACGCAGGCCCTGATTCTTGTCTTCGACGATCTTATCGTAACCGTCATCGTGGAATTTATTATCAGAATGGTTGGTTACCTCACGTTCCTCTGGACATTTCCCAGTTAAGTGAACGATAAGATCGCCGCCCGTTGTGTTTCTTTTTCGAAGATTTAAACCCTCGTCGCAAAATGAAACAAATAAGATAATAAGAATATTAAAGAAATAAACAAAAGACAACTTGAATGAGAAAATCTACCGTCTTCAAAACTAATAGCGAATAGGGCAAAAGATATTAGTGCGAACGAAGCGTCATTGTCGCGGAATATGACAGTACGGGAAAACAAAAAAATCTTCGAACCGATCGAGACACGAGACCTTGGAATCAAAACAAACGATCACAAGGTCAAAAAATAACAGAGCTGACTATCCAGATATTATCTCGTAACGTCGTCATCACTTCGCACTTAAAAATCAGGCATTTATTTATTTATAATGTCAAAAAGTAAAAGAAAAAACGAAAAAACAGACAAAAAAAATACACAAATTTTGGGATATTTGTCCGGATTATATATTATCTCTCTCTTTATCATCGTAATTATTGTATGATGTTACTTATATATTCTACGTCGCAGCAGGAGACTCGATGTTGAGATTTTGGGAGAGAAAAATTGAAAGGAAAAAAACGAAAAAAAAAAAAAAAAACTTGGAATGAAAAATGATAAATCTCATACTTGTAATCGTATAAACGCTTAAATCCGTACAGTGTGTACCTGAATGTATAAATGGTAGCATCTAAGCGATACTATAATTGTATACATTTATGATATATAATAATATATTCATTGTTAATGATTTTTCTCATTTATTATTTTTTTTTCGTTATTAACTAGTTAAAACTATGTCTGCTTTGATTACCAACTGTTAAACAATGCTCAACACACACTCTTCAAACGGACCTAATGATTTTTCAGACGCAAAATTACTTTTGCCATATTTTTATGTAGACTTATTCATTCGTTTTAAGGAAGTTCATCTGGTAATTGAATTAACGAACACAGATATTGATGAAAAAAAAGTTGAATACAGTTATCAACATCAATAAAATCAACTGTCAAAATGATAGGCCCTTGGGATACTTTTTTCGAGAGAAATGAACAAAAACAGATGTCCCAATTTAACACGGTCGCTTATGCGTTTCTGTGGTTTTTCCTTAACTTTGGAGGTTAAACACACTAAACGTACTGAGACGACTACGCTAGTCGTGACAGTTTTTTGTTTTGACTTGCTCGGTACCAGATTAACTTTCCTAATGGGGTGTGCAGAAGAGCCTGAAGAAACGTGACCGGATCGTTATTCTGGAGCTCGGTATATTTTTTATAACGATTGCGTGAATCGATAATTCAAAGCCTCTACAAAAGCGTTTTCAACGGTACTGTTTAATTAATTATTGTTCATTGTAGACTCGATTGAAACCAGATTGGATTCAATAAAAATGCCCTGAAATGCGACGAAATTTGGAATGCCGAAATTTTATAACCGCATCGACAACGGATTTTATTGAAAAAATTGCATTCGCCTGATTTTTCTTTGCAGGAACTGTCAAAAATATCGTTTATACGTTTTTATTTTATTTTTTCGTGAAAAATCGTCCATGTCAGAATCGAATTATAAATTAGAAGACAAAAAATGTAGGTGTTTGAATCATCTTTATTTTATAAAAATAATTGCACGATCTTCCTCTTTGAAACCTTCATAATTATGTTCGCGTCTCTCAATTCGGAAGGGTGATGCAGTTTTTATTACCGAAATATTACGATCGAGGGTTAATAAATTTGTGATAATAATTCCGTCAAAAAATATGAATTTATTCAGATTTGAAATCAGAACGATAACGTTTCTCACGAAATTATATAATATCGATATTTCGTAAAGTTTATAGGTTATTTTGACGATTTTCGGCGTCTTTAGGTTCTGTATTTTCCGGGAGTTCGATGTTCTCTTGATCGTCTCGCAAGCCCTCGAGCTCTTCGGGGAATATTGGTTGATACAAGGTCAACATGTCAAATTCCAATTTCGCGCACTCGACTGTAAAATCGCAAGATATAAAAAGATACAAAACGATAATTATGTGTTTGAAAATAGATGAATCTAAATGAAAGTTGAAAGAGAAAAAAGGGTCAATCTACCACGCAACAAGACACTTTCTTCCAATAATTTTTTTAATTTCACGAGGGTTGTCCCGATCTCCTGAACGGCAAGGTTTACCGTATCCACGTTCGTGGCCGACATGTTGTTCATATATTTACGAATATATCACAATAGCTCGTAAAATGTAATCTACAATTCCAATTGAAACAATAAGAAAACCCGAAACCAGGAACTCGAAATGTAATGTTTTTTTTTTATCGAATTTGAAGAAGCGCCACGTAGTGGGCAGAACTGAAACCAGAGGATCGACCTGAGGGCGAGAAATGGGCGATTATTATGTTTTTTTTTGTCCGTCATGCTGCCATGTAGACATAGCATTTATTTATTTATTACGAGAATAAACAAGCATCACAGTATTTTCAATTTGGAATTAACAGTCGGTCCCGCCTTCTTTTAAATAGGATTTTAGTGCTTGGAGCACCAGATGGCGTCGAGGTTGGCGCGCATTATCGCATCACGTGCACGTTTCTCCATCTGACGTTTGAAACTCAAAGCGTCGAGGTCAATGAGTAAGAATCGAGCAAATTTTATCATCGTTTTTTGTAGCAAACATAAATACGTACACATGTATATACTCAGGTATTCATAAAGAACGTTCCGCAAAAGTGGCGGTTTCTTTTGGCTAATGATAAAAGTTTCGTGAATCGTAGTTATTCGACACAGTTTTTCATCGGCTATACAAAGTCGCCGTGTTGTTGTTTTTTTTGTTTTATTTATTTATTTTTTTTTTATTTTACGGCCCTCGGTCGCAGACAATTATAATAATAATATATCGAGAAAGCCGGTTTGTTGTTGCCGCTTGAAAATATAACCGTAAGTATCTCACGCTTTGTAAAGTGTTGTAAAATTTTTTTTTTTTTCTGGATAAACAGCGCGTAGCATTCGGTACGAAGCAAGAAAGACGCGAAAAGAGACAAAGCTTTTGTCTTATTCGCAATGTAATTTATTACACTTTGTGTATGTGTGTATATTTAAGATACTTTATTCCCCTCTTCGTCTTCATATACTTGGTCGGTTCGGCATCGGGTGGAGAGTGGGGAGACCGGAGTAGGGAGCCGGTGTAGCGAGTTGATATCTCACAATTTTCCGTTTATCTATTTTCTCTGACTAAACCCTGTTTTTTTGTTGTTTTTCAACGAAACTATCTCCCAGACAAGTTGCCGCATGAAATTATCACGGTACGTAAACATAGTTTCTCTCGAAGCAATCACGATAAACAAAAAATTCCTTCTTTTTTCTTTCGCCTCCCATCATTCCGGCTTTTCTAACCTTCAAATTTAACGCCGGATCAAGAATTGACCCTATCAGTATTTTTACCCTTGAACGCTAAGTCGAACATTCTCATCAGTAATTCAAATCTACTTTTTGCAAGCCATGCGAAATACTCGCGAAAAATGCATTTTCTTTACAAAGTATTACAAAACAGTTCATTTTAATGTTCGTAATCGTCGATACTTATCGCGATCTTTTCATCGAATCAGACATAAAAAAATGTTCGACATTTGAATTTAACGACAACATCAGATTAAAAATCCTATCAAAACAGCATTTCACGATGTTTTTTTTTTTGGTATTTGTCAGGAAAAAATTATAGCGTAGGTTATGTGATCAATCGATCAATGAAAAACTCGAATGTTTCCAAAAACTCGCAGGCAATTCTCGTTCTCAGCACAGTACTGAAAAATATGTCGATTGAAGAATAAGAAAAAAATAGAAATTTCAATAAGCTTTCATCGTGAATTTGTATATCTGGTCAACAATTGAAGCTTTAATATTTTTTTAAGCGGAAAAAAGATTGCCGTCAAGGATGCGAAAAATGAAATTAAAAAAAAAAATTAATTATTAAAAAAATTCATTAGGTTCAAACAAAAATTCCATTTATTTAAAATAGTTTTTTCAAAAGTATGAAAAGGTTGAAAAAAAAATTTCTATGTAAATAAATATGTGATACGCGATGATAATAAAAGGTCAAATTTTGCTTTCCGTCAGTTAAGAATTTGGACGATAGTCTAACAATGGCAGATCCGGACACGATTCCGGAAACGCAGACGGACACTCAAACGACGTACAATGCGGCGGCTGAGAATGTGACGCAGCGAGCAGAAACAATGGATCATTCGTCGATCGGCGAGAGTCAGGATTTTCAACTTATCGACTGCGGCGAAACGCAAAAAGAGGCTGAAGACGGTGGAGAATCTGGAAAAGAGGCTGAAAAAAATGTCCGAGACGAGAAGGATCCTGAAAAAACAAATCCAGAGCCAGAGAAGCAGATTGAGGCACAATTGTCAGTGGATTCCAGAGCCGAAGGAGGCAAAAAGGAAATCACTGAAAAAGAAGAAGTCACAAATGCGATTGGAGATGAAAAACAGTCCGAAACGATTGAGAACAAAGAAGAAAAAATGGAGACAGAAGAACATAAAGAATTGTGCGAACAAGAGAATGACGACGACGACGTTGATTTCATTCAGAGTAGCCAAGTAGAAACTTGCTCCCCCTTGAAAAAACAGCTTTCGAGTCTCACAGGCATAACGTCTCAAAAGCGCAAAGCAGAAAGCCCCGATGATGATGACACATTGGCAAAATTTCCTCGCACTTGTTCCCAGGAAAGTGCGTTGAGTACAGTTAGAAAGCGATTGGACGAAGAAATGAATGACATTTTTACAGAAGATAAGAAAAAGGATCAAGACGATGACGATGAAGTTATGTCGGGTATAATTCAAGAGACTCCCGAAGCTGCTGAGAGCTGCGAATCTCTACAGCAAGTTGAGCAAGCGCTCGAAGAAACATTATCGCAGCATTTGATCGAGGATGACTATGGAAAAATGAAAGATTATGAAAAATCCGATGAGCCTAGCAAAGTAGAAGACTGTAAAAAGAACAAAGAACAAATAGAGGAGAAAAAAGGGGGAGCGCAGAAGGAGAAACCTGAAAAATCCACCAACGAGATTGATGAATTAATTCCCAAAGCCGCAGAAGTTCTAAAATCCAAAGAGCTTTCTATCGATGCAAAAGTAAATGAAGTTACGGAGAAAAACGAAGAAGAACCATCAAAAATTCCCGAAGACTTGAAAAAGACAGAGGAAACCAAAGAAAAATCGAGTCTGGACGACGTAACGTCGACATCGAAGAACGAGGACAAAGTGGAGAAGACTAAAGACGATTCCCCAGCGATCGAGACTTGTTTCGTAGCGCCAACGAGCAGTAATCGTTCGAGAATGAGCATAGAAGTGATATACGATCGTGCGACAGCGCCACCGGAGAAAAAGCCACCCCGAGAGCTCGTGGAAATCGACGAAGACGGTGAGAAAATCGTGCTCGATTCGTCGCAAGAAAGTTGCGACAAAACGTTGGAAAAATCGCTCGATAAAATGGACACTTCGTACAAAACTTGTGCGAGTACAGATTACAAGTCGATCGACAGTGGCAAAGATTCCAGCAGCAACGATCACAACAAACCTGTTCATTCGTTGACAAACGGTAGTACAGAATCGAAAATGATGGATTCCGATTTAACGACAACTGGGCGATCAGATTTATTCACAACCGATTCGAGCAGTGAGAAAAAAGCTTCTAGCGTTCAAAGTCCGAGCAAAAAAATGCGTGAAACGCCGGTTAAAGTTCTCGGGCATCCAGAAGTTTTGAGCATAAGCGACAGCGATGAATCTTTCGTCGTTGAAGAACGTTCCAAGCTCAAAGAACAATCCTCAACGAGTTTGAATCATGATAATTCAGCGATAAAGACTTTGCCGCTTGAGAAAGAATTGAGTATTCTCGTAAAGCTAAAGTGTCTCGTTTACATCGACGAAACAACTAAGGAACACGTTGAGAAAATTATCACAGGAATACACTGCGAATCAGCGAGCGCTGATTTTTCGACATTGCGTCACAGGAACAGCGACAATTCGGCTAATTTAGCCGACATATCAGGAAACGACAAGGATGCATCGCCGGGCTCAGTGACGAGCAACCCGAATCCGTATCCCCTGAACGCTCGTTTGTCATTGGCTTCGGTTGCAAGTACTTCATCGTCGTCGAGCGCAGGTTCTTTAAACGCTAAAATAGCTGCGATCAAATTTCAACTGCCACGAGGCCCAGCGAAACACGCGAAAAAAATCAATATCTCGGAGTATGCAAAGTCGGACGGCGAGGAGACTCTCGAACAAATAAAAAAAGAGTGGAAAAACGTCGACACTGTTACTTGCACGATTATGAATTTCGCCAGTCAAGAATTGAACAACCCCGATCAACACAACGGCTCGACCATCAGAGTCGATAATTCCATCGAAAGAATACGATCCTCGACACCGGAAGTAGCCGAAAAAGACCTCAAAATCGATGCCCAATCGGTCACACCGAAACGCGGAACAAGAAGATTATCCCGAAGCGTTTCGAACGTCTCTGCCAAAACAACGAGAACCAAAAATCTCCGTTCTTCCGATACAAATGGCCTCGAGAAAGATTCTCCGCTTCCAGAAATAGAAAAAAAGACTTCGGGCCCTGGCAGAAAAAGAAAATCGTCGGAAACGACTTCCCCACTCTCCCGACAATCCTCCACGAAGGAAGAACCGATCGAAATAAACAGCGAGGACGACGGAGAACTTGTGGGCAAACAAGTATTCGCTAAATGGTCCGACAACAAGTATTATCCGGGCACGGTTACCGGCAAAACGAAGACTAAATTCCGCGTCAACTTCTACGACGGACAGAACAAGCTCATAATCGAAGATTTCATCGTTCCAATGCCACCGACTCTCAGCTCCGGGCTCTCCGTATACGCGACTTCCGACGAGGACGATTATGGATCTTGCGGTATTATATTGGAAGTTAAAAAACTTCGGGACAAGGTTATTTACATTGTCGAGACTGACGACGGCGAGAAAATCGAAGTTGACATTAAAAACATCTTTCTAACGAACGATCAGGTGCAAGTTCTGAAAGAAGAGACTAAAATTGAAATGAAAAGTCCGCCTTCGACCCCGAAACATCTGGGCAAAGTTACTCTCGAAAACGTTATCGATGGTAAGAGAAGATCGAAACGTATTTTGACCCCGGTAACCACCACGCCCAGAGGAAAACGTGGACGAAGTAGTCTGGCGGATAAAGTCGTTGACTTTGCGAAACCATCAGCTTCCGGGCTCTCCAACACTTCGAGCGTCAAATTCGAAGACAATCAGGAGGCAACGAGCGATTCTAATGTTTCTGGAAACGGAGAAGATCCTGATTCGATCGGCGTTCAGGATGAAATCAACGGTACCCCCAGTGAGCAAGACAGCAAAGGACAGCCGAGCTCTATCAAGGGAAAAGGACGTGGAAGAAAGAAATTGGAATCACCAGAAATAATCAACAACTTGGGGCCCATACCGGCATCCAATTCCGAACTCTTTAAAGGCATGTCCTTTTTACTCAGTTGCGCATCCTTAAATACAATCGAGAGATTTCAAACGAGAGAAAGCTCCAACGACACCAGAGACTCGAACTCCGATCCTGGCACCGAGAACGAAGAAGAATGGAGCAGAAAACCGTTCGTCAGAGATCGCTTAGTCGCACAATTAACTGCTGGCGGTGGTAAAGTTTACGATACCTTCGAATCTATTCCACCCGAAGAGTATGTCAATACCAAACACATCACAAATGTACCCAACACCACGAGAAAAAGCTTGCTCTGCCTCTCCGTTGGTATCAAATCGTACAATCATCGATGGGTCATCAGGTCTTGTCAAGAAGTGAGATTCTATTATGGTTTTTACGAGAGTACACTCTGCTGAAAGTCTCAAATCGTTCGGGCTTTTTATAAATATGATAAAACGTTGGGTTTTTAGCGTTGAAAAAATGGAAATGAAAACCTCGATAATTTGACAAAATTATTTCACTCTCTCTAAGCTTTCGTCGTTGCTGATTGCTTATTTTTTTCACAGCTCTGTCAACACTTTCATTACAAAAAAAAAAGCGCTGGTCTTACTGCCCTTTATTTTACCATCTATTAATTGATGCAATTTGCATGATGAAAAGCATGAAAAAATATATATATATTGAAAATTTGTATTCTTACTTCTAATCTTTTTAATTTTTATTTTTTAGAACAAAATGGTTAGCCCTTCGGAAGAAGAATTGCCAGCAGGATGGAGTCTTGTGAAAAAATCTTACGTCGAAATGTTCCAAAGACGTATGGGAAAACCGTTCGAAACTCTTCCAGTTATAGTCGTGATACCGGTGACACCGGCGAACAAAGAGTTCGTTACTTTCTGGCGAAAAATATGCGAAAACGCTGGTGGTGGTGTTTTGCTAGTTGAAAATCCCGGTACGTTGAATTATCAATCGATCCAAGATCCTCAATTTATTTTCTCTGAAGTATAAAGTCGTGTATAGAAATTCTTTTTATACGAAAACTTCAAAATCGTTTTCAATTTATTTAAATTGCAGATGGAAAATTAATTTTCCATTTTTATGTTTTCATTAGCATTCTAAATACTAATACAAATTTGCCAAAAATTAATACATTTTTTTATTTCAAAGGTATAAATGTTTTTTCTAGTTTTTTGATACTTTACGTAGAAATATTGTTGTTTTTTAATTTTAATCATTTCGAAATTCACTCATTGAAATGATGAAAAAAAAAAAAAAACATTTTCACCAAATACGAAAAATCCGTATTTTATGAAATTTTAATACTTTTTCAGACGATAATTTCATCGAAGGAACTGTGGTTCTTACGAACGAGCATTGTCCTTCGTGGGTTGTGGAGAAAGCATCGAGCTGGAAGATACCTATCGTGTCGACGACATGGGCAATAGAATGTTTGATCCAGGGCGATTTATGCGGAGACGATACTCACGCATCGTTCAAGTACAACAATTCGAAAAGATCGTCGTCTCACATATCGTATTCGAAGCGACGTTAATGTTTGGGCGTAAAAAAAGAGCCGTGAGTCCAATTCTTCCAAACGCAAGAAATTCCGATATAAAGCGCGCGCACATCGATTATCATTTATCTTTTTATTTTTATTTTTTTTTTTGGCGCGGTAAAATGATCCAAGAAGGATCCAAGAAAAAAAAAAACACCATATAGAGGATAAGCGTCGTTGAAGAAAAACAAAAAAACAAAAAACGCAAGTGTTCTCAAAATACAGTATATTTTTCTCAAATTTTTTACAAAATGTTTACGAAACGATAAAACAAACTCTAGAAACGTGACTGAATCCTCATTACTAAGTCCTGTCAACGCGAAAGTGGCATTAGTGACGAACATTGATGTTAAAAGAAGGTAAAATTTAATGAAAATATCTACCTTCAGACTTAATAATACTGAACAAACTTCAATGACTCGTTTAAATTAGCCTGAATTTCGTGAAATCGAAACCTCTATGTTATTGTAAACGACATTGACGACTCGTTACATGTGTACGTTCGTAAATATGATATCTACATTTGCATATGTATATACGTATATATATACATGCCTATATAATAATTTTTTGTTTTTCATTTATAAGTTGTAGTTACAATGTACAATTTTTCTGGTGATAAAATATATTGAGATATTTTGGCAGACCAATTTGTATTTATTCATCATACTCCAAGATACCGTCACTGCAATGAAAGGATTTTTCAATTTCTATTTATCAAATGAAGCAGGTCAAATCGAAAACGAGTTCAATTAATTTTCATGATGCTTCAAATCTCCACAAGCATAATATTCAAGGCTTGGGATTTATAATAACTGACGTTGAATTGGTTTCCGTAACTTGAATTTTATCACTGATGCCATACACTCTCAGACGATAGATAAAATATTCCAATAGGTGCATCATATTTGGCGATATTTTATGAAACGAGATAGCTACGTCGGAGCAACAATCGGGCCCGATTATCGTCGGATAATAAATATATTTCCAGTACCAAAAATTTTTATCAACAGGATCAGACATCAAAAGTTGTTCGGGTAAAGATTGAAAAAATCTAGCTCGTCCGTGAGGATCCCTAGTGTCCATGGCTTTGACGCCAATTTTTTCCAAACATTTACCCATTTCGACGTCCTCCGCGCCTCCTCCATCCTTCCGACATGTCGAGTTGTTCGGAAGTCCCTCCTCAACGAATTTTTTCAGACCTTCTTTGCTGAGCACGTAGCCAGCTCCTCCGTCCATGTAACCTTGCTTCACGAAGGGCTTGAAACGACAGCCAAAATAAAGCGGCGATTTTGGATCGTAAGACGAGAGCATGTAACGAAGATTTTCCACTATAACGTAACTATCGACACAAAAGACAATTAAACTTTGAATGCTGTTCAAAAAATTGTCCAATTCATTTACTTTTTTTTTGTTTAATTTTTTTGAATTTACGATTATATCGATAACCTACGTGTCGTCGTCGGCTTTCATGAACCAATCAGCCTCGTCCTTGTATTTCTTGTAAGCGTATTTGAAAGCTTCTTTGGTTTTCGCCCACAGATTGTTTCTGCCTTCCTTCACAGGAAGTACCACAGTTGGCAAACTTGAATCTGCAGAAATGTATCATCATCAACAGCGATGGTCGCACGATCATCATTTTTCGTATCACCCTAATATTTAATAGAAATTTTATGAAATTACCTTCTGCAGAACTCATGAAAAGTAGAATATCGCATTTTTTGCCCCATGTGGCTTTAACGTGCAGAGCCTTAGTCTCATGATTTTTAGGTCCAGTCATAATCCAGCAAAGAATACGAATTTTTTCAGTTATTTCTTGAGCAACTTCATTCTCCTTTCGATAAAAATCTTCGTCTACTACGTGAGATTTCATCTCATTTTCTTTCGAAACTGGCTGGCGAAATAGAGGGAAACGAGGGAATGAATGCTGGAAATTCTTTTTTCGAATAGTGTGTACGACGAAAACGTTTTAATCAACTATGAAAAGCTTAATTTTGTGTTATTTACCTCCGAATGGAGATGAGGTTCACGACTCGAAACCGGTACTGTAGCTTGTAGACTACTTAGAGAATTATTCTGCGGGCTTATCAGAATGCACGCCGAAATAAATCCGAATGCCAATCCGGAAACGAATTTGCTTGTAAGCCATTGGCATCTAAAACCTTTTATGCCCAGAGAACAGAAAATTCATTCGTCTTTTCGTTTTTACCCTCCTAGAGAGTATAATCAAAGAGAAAATGTCTTTCTCGTGAAAGGTTTAGAAAATCATAACTGCTTTCCGAATAATCCAATGAAAATAAAGAAACGATAATGAAAACTTCGATCTAGAAGCCTTCAACTTTTGTAATAATAAAAATAAAATATAATGGTTACAGAAAGTCTCACAACTTCCGGGTGCAAACCGTTTGAAATTTATTCGGATTTCCGATCTCTCATATGCGCTTTAATTTCATTTATTTTTTCAGCGATTCCCCGTGTTTTGAAAACGTCAACAATTTTCTGGAACTCTATATCCTTTCAGAAGCTTCCAGCTTTTGCTTTCATAAATTATATTATTTATTTCTATTTTTTCATAATTTATTTATTTATTTCTAATTTTTTAATTTTATTTGATTTTTAATAGAATTTCAACGATACAAAATGCATTGAATTTACAATTTTAAAATCGGCTTAACTTAATTTTTTTTTGCTCTGTTCCATTCGAGACTGTGAAGTAAAACAATTTGAATGTTTACCGGTGAGAAAAAAAATTAAATAAATTAAAAGTTTATTACGTCAGCAGAATGTTGAAAGAAAAGTAGTGGGTCAAAACCACTTGATTCTTACTCACCGCTCATGCTTGAAAGACGATCCCGAAACGAATTTCCGTTAAAAGAAAATGAAAGCTTTTTCCTTTATTGCCACAGCGACCAATGATGAATTTTTTCTCCAGTGGAATAACTCAAACTGCAGTGAAAGTTTTCCAACGATCTTTTTCGTCAGAAATTTTTTTATTTCTTTGTTATGAGAAAACGTTTATTTACTTACGTATCCTGACATTGAGTACGTTCGGGTTGTACGCTTTCAGCGCTGTAAACGCTCAAAATACGTTCGACTTGCACGCTGTCAGCGCTGAAAGCGCGTGATACAGTAATACCGAAGCGCGGTACAGCGTGCAACTCGAACGTACCCTTTGAGCGCTTACAGCGCTTACAACGCAGAAAGTGTGCAACTCGAATGTACTCTTTGTGTTTGGAAACATTTGGGCATGCGATGAAAAATCCGTTTTTTTTTTCGGCTGTATGCATACTAACTGCAGCAATATTCATTATAAAAAGTGCAAGTTTTAGTAAAAAATGTGTTCATAATTGTTACGAAGAAAGCGTTGTGGAGGATTCTCATTATTTTTGAAAATTTGAAGCGAGCGAGATGACAGGTATGACAATCGTCTGAGTAAAAAACGAGTATAGTTTGTTGAGTCGAGAGAATTTTTCTAAAAATAAATCCTCATGACTTCGTCCATTTTCCGTTAATTGTGCGATTAGATTTACTTACGTGCTCACACACACAGGCTTTCTTCTAGTTCTGATTCTGCTTGTAGAGATTCGAACGACCGACTCGTAACATGAATTTTTCCAACTTGCTCAACGATCAATTTTAATTTTAGCATTACGATAAATAACCCAAACAAACCGGCTGACTTGAATTGTTCATGAAAATAAATGCATATTTTTGCATTTTTTTGCAACGTTCTTTATGTGTTTATAGCCACCGTCTAAGATCGCTCATCGGCGATGTAAGATGCCCCTTTTGTCGACGTTATCTGAGATTATTCCGAGTCACGTAAAAAATAAGCGACCAGTGTAAGAAACGTGTTTAAAATGTGTTGTGAATAACATAAATAACTCCCGACAAATCTCCTGACTTCGAAATGGCATATTGCATCAGTCGGAAGTTATTTTATGTTTTTTTAAAACATTTTGTTTTTTTCTTGCGTGGCAAGAGATTGACGTGGCTTTTGATTATGAAATGATGATTCAGCGTATGTTTTTGGTTAGAGTCATCAGGTAGGAATTTTTTTTAATCAATACGGTTATGAGGTTAAAAATAAAAAAATTGTAAAAATCGCGGAAGTAAAATCTGACGGAAGCTGGGACGTTAAAGTTAAATAAACAAAAAAGTTCGCGACGAATTCTTACATACTACAAATAAGAACACTGTTCGGCATATGTAGAAAGTTATGCCAAAAATTGGTCAAGACAATTATCATAGTTTCCGAGAAAACTGGCGACAAAGGAATATCCCCCCACCCACTGAGCAACGTGTCACGTCAAAACTTATAAAAGATGAACGCGTGCTCATAACGTGGTCAAATCCCAGCGCCCATGAAGTCGAGATCAGTAGACGCGGATAGCAATGAAAACATAAAAATATACAAGGCTTTCCTTATCCACGACCGAATAGAGTCGTTGATAACCTCGCTTAAAGTTCATCAGTAATTTTTCATCTTTGTTGTATTAATTTTATACTCTATTATCTTCGTATGACATTCTACATCAATCGTTCGTTGAATCGCTGAATTATCTCCAAATCACTCCCCTCGTCGTTGTTTTTTTTTTATTAACTCTTTTTTCAATATTTACCGAAGAATTTTGTTGATACGTTCGCTTCGATCGAATTTTTAAACGCCAATGAACGCGGATCAAACGCGATTGTGATTCTAAGAATCCTTTGAAATTGATTTCTGGTGTGTTATCATTTGTTTATTTATGTGTATCGAGGATTATTGAAGAAAATATACGAGGCGCTGACGAGAAAAAAGTAGATCCATGAGACACGGAGATTCAGCCGGGGATATTTCAGCCTTCATTTTTATTCGCGCTGACAGTATTGTAAACGTTTGTCACACGAAAAAAAGTAAATGCGGTGCGCGCACACACAAAACTAACGAGGAAACAGAAGAATGGAGAGTGTAAGAGAGTGGATTCTAAAAACTACTGGTTTGGATATAGATCGCACTGAATGAGAAAATTCATGGTTGGCTGAACCGAGGAAAAAAAAACAGATTTCTTGCAAAAGAAAAAAGGAAATTGTCATTTTTGGTTCATATATATATTTGAAATCACAGGTTTAAAAAAATTTGACAAACGCTTGAGTGCGAGAAAGCGCGCGCCAAGACCCCAACGTCAGTGTTTCGTGACACACAGATATCGAACAGCGCCACTGTGGCTGAGGTCAGCACTAAACGAATTCCAAGAACCAATAACACCGTGCTGAGTGCCGAGCGCGCTGATAAAACTTGTTTACATCTATGTTCTCTGCTATATTGATACACACGCGCGTTATGCGTATATCTAGAAACGTGAAATAAAAAAAATTGCACAAACGATTATTTGAACATCTTAATTGTGCCAGAAGTGTTTTGTAACTGTTCGAAATGTCGACGGTATTGCGTGTCAAACGTAGGTTCGATCATGAGCCTCACGACGCTCTTGTCATCGCTGTCAAAAAGCGTAAACTCGAAACCGGTGCAGCCAAAGAGGTTATATCCGACGAACACTTGACCGAAGTCTTGAAATTTGCCGGTACTATCGAAAATCCGGTAATAATATATTGAGCACACATAATTTTATACAAAAGAGTCAAGTCTTGGTGAAGTGCTATCGAAAAGTTAGCTCCTTGATCAATGCATGAAAGCTTAGATATAAATAATGTAATATCGCAATAACGTTGTTGTATTTCAGAGAAACGTGAAAATTCATAATGTAATGGAAATAAAAAAATTCAGCTCAGAGTTCCCAAATGACAATATTCTCCCCAGTTTCTTCATTTCTCTATCACTATCTAGAGCTAAGGGCTGAAATTCTATTTTTTTCTATTTCCTCTATAATCTATGCAATAGTTTCATAATTATTGCAGAAAATGTGAAATTCTCAAATATCCCTTTCAATAATGTATAACTGTCCAAATTTTTTTGCTAGGCAACGTTCTTGCAATAGTGACTCGAATAATTGCTTCAAATAGTAGCAAAATTGATCAAAGAATCCATCTGGTGAACACGATAGGAAATTGAACAAACTTCCATGTTTTGAAGATGCGTTAATGAAATTGTTAATTTTTATAGCAAGACAATGTCGTTGAACATCTGAAAAAGGCTTTAACCAAGGAAGAGCTGAAACTTAATTACAAACAGCACGCTATCGACTTGACCAGTAAAGCTCGAGCAAAAGCTAAAGAAGAATCACGAGAGCATCGTTACAAAGTCATCAACTATTTTCGTTCTGCGGGTCCAGCAAGTTCCCAAGATCAAGATGATGGTGTCATGACCGTCATTGATGTGGAACATTTGAAATCAGATGATGCTGAGAAAACTCCTGTCCTCGATGAAACGGTAAATTACTTTTTTTTTTTTCATTTGGAAAACTAGGCTTCACGATATTGCATTTACTGTAGAAGAAATTGGGAATAAATGTTTTCTTACACAGAAATAATCAATTGATTATGCATGATCGATATTTGATTGTTTTTTTTTTTCTAGCAGACTTTGTAAAAGAAAATAATCCAAGATTCTGTGCTCTCTGATAAATATTGACTAGAATGATTAATTGATAGTTAATTTATTTCTTAATTCATTGATTATTTTTATATCTTAACAGGAAATCGGCTACGTCTACGATTTGTATTACACTCAAGCGAAAGAAACTTTTGATGTGGACGATGACATGACGATTCAGCCATTCGAGCAAGACCTCGTTTTCGATTGTGAGGACACGTACAACGCGCGTCATGAGATGGATGATGAATCGGAAGATTCAAATTCCGAGTCAAACGTCAAAAACGATTACCCTGATTCCGATAAGTCGGTAAATTCCATAGGAGAAGAGGACATGAGAGCAGCCGTGCGAAATATGAAAATCGGTGATGAAAGTTCCGATCTTTCGAGCGAAGATGATTTCGTCTACGCCGCGGACGAGGCTGATGTCGAAGCCTACGGTTACAAATATGCAAAGTACAAAGCAAGGGTCAAGGAAGAGCTCGATCAAAGTGACAGCGAAAAAAGCGATTACGTTTACGCCGAGGGTTCCTACGACGAGGACGAGGACGACGATGAAGACAAACACAAAAATGAAGAAGACTGAAATTTCCAATTACGTAAATAGATATATTTTTTTAAACAATATCTACTCGTTAACCGATAATTCAATGAAACGTTGACGAGTTACCGAATTTTCGAAATTTCATCTGTTTTCAAATTTGTTCCATAATCCTTACGAATAACTTTCCCAATTAATATTTAGCATTTCATTTCTTCATGTTTTTTACTTGACGCCTATGATTTATCACTCCTCTTATAAATTTAATGTAAACATCGAATTTAAATGATAATTTACATAAATTTGAGAATTTGTTTGAGATACCAGAAAAATCTATGAACCTGAAAACAGTTAAAAATTCTGAGAAATGTTTTAACTGCGAACTCTCCGAGAATATAAAAAAGGGCAGGTACCCAATAAATGGAGAAAAAAAAAATGTTGTAAATACTCAATAAATCATTGATAAATTTCATGTTTTTATTTATTTTTTTATTATCTCGTACTGTTTTTACGTTCAATACATATTTGTATCGATATACATGGATGTATACATCTCATGCGCGAAATTCAGCGATTAAAATGAAACCGAATGGAGCGAAAAAAATGGAATTATTCGATGAAAGAGAAAAATAAACTTCCATGTCAGAAAACGATAATTGTAAGATATTTCATTTGATATTTTGATCGATAAGTGTTGATTAATTCAAGATCTTTTACGACGTAATATTAAATAACGTTGGATAATATGAGTTTGATAATGAATAATTTATTATTATTTTTTGTAGCATGCTTACGTCCGTGATAGCGAAGTTTTTGCATTTTTCATCACTTTAGGATCGTGTCACAATCCATTCCTCCTTTATTCTCAGTTTAGAAGAATTTTAATGAAAAAAAAAAATTGAGGAAGGTCCTCGTGCTCATTTTTTGATCACTGCAAAATAATTCGATAAAAAGAGAAGTGTAAATTTAGAATTTATAATGAAAAATGCGGATTCGTAATTATATTGTGGTGAAATTTGCAGTGTTAGGACGCAAGAACCGTTAAAAAAAAAGATTCCCTTGATATTTTCCATTCTCAGAGTAGAGTAGAGAAAATGATCTGACTTCAGTGGATGCTCGTTGGGAACTTGATTATCCCACAAGTTTATTGATCATTTTCGAAACAAAATTGAATCGAAGAGACAAAAAAATCGTGAAGTTGTAACGATGGAAATTTTGAAGTTTTCGTTTTTTTTTTCTAGTCTTCAGCACGAAGACCCGGAACTTATCAACTAGCCAACTATCGACGGAGAAATTGGAAGAGCACAATTAGTTTGATCATTCATTTAATCGTTTTTTAATGATTTCATCATATGATATGAGTAGTACACTGCGTATACATGTAACACTGGCCTTAATTCTAAAATTTATACACTCGTGTGCCCTCGCACGACAAAATATTTCGTTCGCGCGTAAGAACGACGGTATAGTAAATAGCATAATCGCGGATAATTTTGATTATTCGCAAAATAATAATTATCACTGATTTGGTGATGATGTCCCGAGGATTTATCATATTTTATTGATTCTTCTTATGTGTCTTTCTTTAATCTTATTTATCTTTCACTCTCATTGTCTCTCGATGGCTTGTGCACAAGCGAGAGCTCGATCATTGAAGTTCTTAAATTGGCTCTTGACCATTCAATTATATATAATATATATTAAAATGTTATATTGCAACGTAACTTAACAGATTCATAAGCTGAGATTGGTATCATTCAGGGTCATTGCTATATTCGTATTTTAATACTCTACATTCTTTCCTCTACTGTACAACATTTTACACTCACTGTCGTAATTCCCCGCATTTTTATTTTCGCGATTATTTTTCTTGTTTTCATCTCTAATCGTTATCGTGATTTGTTTTTCTTTTTTACTTTTTTCATTTCCTTAGGTATGTCGATTAAACTTACATTGCTACGAGATTATTTGAAAGAGTCATGAGATTGCAAACCCTCTTTTTCTTTTGGGTATCGATAACGTTTCATGTTCTTTTATTCCATTTTTTTTGTCGCATTCCTTCAACGATTTCGAGACCAGCTGCGTTTCTACAGTCGTATTTTTTTACGCCTCGTATTATCTCAAACAAAAATTTCTAGTCATGTATCCAGGCTCGTTAATCCTCGCTGAAATTATTCTCTTAGCCGATAGAAAATCAAAAGTTTTGCTACTTATTTTTTTTTTTTTTTTTTTTTTTTATTTACAGGATTTTTCATCGTCGTACTCACTTTCGCCTTTTCAAATGATCCTCGACCCAATCTTTCATCGCTCCTTGTCTACCCTCCGATATGCCTAATATTTTAATGCGTTATTTACACCTTGGTAATATCGAGCTCAATGAGTACGAATAATTCCCTCGATTACAAAAAAAATTATAAAATGCAGACAAACATCATTCAATAATATTCGAACTGAATCCATACTCAAAATGATCGTTTTAATTTTCTCGTTATATATGTTTATATATATATATATAAAAACTGGCAACAATTAACAGTCCTGTGGTTTCAATGGAACGAAACATTTTTTTTACTTATCCCTCTTCTTGCAGAGAATGGAAATAATATGAAAAAATCAATCGTTACGTCTCTGATCCTCGGATCGGAGAAAATCTTCCGTCGAAGCTTTCATTTCTTCCGGAATTATTGTTACTGAGTACTAGTCGAACAAATGCTTGATTCGCGAATCCCGTTTTTACAAACTTTCACACACATAGGTGTTTCAAAGTTACCGAACGATCGCGCATGGAAATGCTTTGCAAATTCAATTGTTCAAGCACACTCGCGTTGCCAAAAAAAATTTCTGTTTTATCGACAATTTCAATAGTTATAATTCTTAAGACGTTCGATAAAACTCAGCTTTTTTTATATCCTGGATATTGATATTTTAAATAATTAGGTTTAAAAGTTGTTGAATGATTGGCTATTGAAATTTTTTTTGTCTAATCACTACGGTATCATAGTTACATTCGATAAAATTTTACCGGTTTTGAATAAACGTGTGAACTACATTGAATTAAACAAAAACGTGATCGTTCGGTAAAATAGTGAGAAATTTTGTAAGATGTAGAAGAGAATAAAAATTAAAAAAATGACTAAAACCACTTAAAATTGAAAAACCTATGAAAAAATGATTGAAACTTTGTAAAAACGATGTTTTATCAGTAATATAATAAATCGACTAATATTTAGACGAGTAGCTCGATGGTCAGAGACACTTGGTTAAAATTTAGAGTACAGAAGCTTCGGTTCTGCCGGTCGGAGGCGTAGCAGTTCTCGTAGTCGTTGTAGTCGGCGGTGTCGTCGACGCCGTCGTCGAATTGTTGTTGTTATTATTGTTATTGTTATTGCTCGCTTCACCGGCGTGACTGGAGCAATAGAATTTCTTGTGAGCTATAAAAGTGCTCAAATAATTGAAGCTTATGTCACAAGAGCGGCAATATCGGGGACCAGTTTTGCTCGGGTCGAGACTCTCCTCGGGCGGTGGCGTATCTTCGCGTTCCTGCTTAACTTTACCCACCGTTTGAGGCGCCGCTGGTGGCGCTGGTGGTGGCGGTGGGGGCGGTGGCAAAGGAGGACTTTTTCTTACTTCCGCTTTGCCATTTATTTGAATTTCCGCTGGTACTTCCTCCGGTGTCGTTGCTGTTGCTGGCTCGCTCGCTGGAACACTCGCATCGTCGTCGAGCACGCACGTGATGTAATTTTCTTCCTGGAATAATAGAAAAAAAAAAGAGTTTTTACGTGTTTATTTATTTATTTATTTTTTTATTTTCGTCCAGTTTTTAACTGTGAACACTAATCGCAGCTCTTTTTTAATTCTTCTTGAAGATCAGTCTCTCGAGAATAGTTTTTTTTCTTCTTCTACAATATTTGGTAGATGAATTACTATTTCCTATTTCTTTCAACTGAAATATTTTTGAAAAACGACTAATATAATTCCTAAAGATTCCTTTTCACCCAAAAATATTAAAATTTTCTTGTTTTGTACTCGGTTCATTACTTTTGTCGTTTCTTTTATCGTATAAGACGTTGAAATTCAACGATTAAAAATCTCACCTGAAGATCCGTTCCACGTTTTTCAAAGTGCATTCTTATGTGCGTTCTCATACCGCGCAGAGTGTTTCCTTTGTAACGGCAAATCGTGCAACGAAAGGCTTTTACACCCTGATGCGCATCCATGTGACGTTGAGCCGCACCCGCTGTTGGACTGACAGCACCGCACACCGGACATCTCCATCCACCTGTGGGACCACTCGAGCACGTGTGCGTTCCACCGGGTTCGATCATCGTCTATAATTACGATGAAATTTGTTATTCATTTTCTTTTCGAATTCTCTCATTCGTTATTTCTTAATCAAATTCGATGTTCAATTCATTAAAAAATAATTTAGTTCTTTTTTTTTCGGAGTAACAAAACTTCGTTGATCTTTTTTTATTCATAACTCGACTTTTGATCTTTGCAACACAGATATTTGTTTTATGATATTTATAAGATTTATCTTCTGTTTTTGAATAAATTTATAAGAATATTGGAATACGATGGAATGTGAAGAGGAAGGGATCTGGTTTAGTTATCCAGACCGATTAACATCGATTGAAAATATAAGAAAGGTTGGAGAAGAAAACATAAAAGATCGATAAAAGTGAGATACAAGAGCAAGATAAATATTTGAAAGATTAAAATATTTGAGTAAAGTAGAGAATAGCGATAAAGATTGAGATTATTAATACGACGAGGAAACTCAATGGAAAATAAATCCGTGGATAAGATTCGGAGTCGTGAGACTGAGATAAAAATTTCACGGATTAGAAGATCGGAAAACCGATAGAAAGATTGTGAGGATAAAGGTGAAGCTGCCAAAGGAATTATTGATAAATTCATATGATAAAGAAGAAAGAGAACGAACCTTGCATTTGGGACATCGCGTATGATGTTCCTGGGGCTCGGGCCTTTTTGGACAGTAAAATGCTTGATGAGCTGCGAGATTGTCCATGGAAGCGAATTTAATGCCACAAGCGGCACATATCAGTTGGACGAGAGGTGGCGACGGCGTACCCGGTGGTGGCGAATTGCAAACGGTACTTTCTCTCGCTTGGCAGTAATGCTTTTTATGAGCTATGAAATTTTCGTGCCGGCAAAAAACTATGTTGCACTCTTTGCATCTGAAAGTACGGAGAACAAACGTTTTATGAATTCACGAAAAAAATTGTTGTCAGGAATTGAAAAAAAAAGTGAGTCGAATCGATGAATCATTATCGAGTATGTAAAGAAAAGTTTGTAAAAATTGATGAAAAATTTAAAATTCGTTGCTAGGAAAATTCTCAGAGTGCGATAAAAAATCGATTTTTCGTCATTAAAAATCGATTGAAAAGTCACGAAAGTATAAGTATATGTTTCGCACGAATATTAACCTGGAAACTCCTTGTTTGACGAGAACACTGGGAACCGGAGGAGGCGGTAGTTCAGCGAGTCTGAGTGCGAGTTCGGTGGTGGGTGATTGTTGTTGAGTTTGTGAATTTGGCAAAGATCTCGTTCTGGGTGAAGCGCTGCCGCGTGATCTGGGGCTGCCAGGAGGCGGGGGTAAAGATGATGGTGCCGGAGAGACACGATTTTCTTTTTCGTCCTGTTGAACGGGTGATCTTCGAACGCTGAGATCGAGGGGTGCGGAAGCTCCGGATGAGGGTGATGTTGATAAGACGGGAATGGACATTACGACGGGGGTCGCTGGTTTGTTTGCTATCCTGAGTACAGCGGGGGGATCTTGAACGGTGTTTTGGGCGTTTGTGGGAGGAGGGCCTCGAGTCATGGGCTGGAGGGAGCCGTTCGGCAGAAGGAAGCACGGTGTGTCAGGCGTCGGTAAAGTAGGGGCCGCGAGTACGCTCGCTCCTCGGAAGAGGGAATAGGGCACGATGAGGATGGGATTCGTTGGTAGAGCTAGACAGGGTTGAGGGGGCGGTGAATCTCCGGGGCTCGAAGTGGCGGGTGGTGAATTTTTGGTGGTCGTCGGTGGTGCATCTTTTACGACGTGTCTCGTACTGCAATAGTGAGTTTTGTGAGCGCGATAAGTTTTCAAAGAGCTGAATCTGATGTCGCAATTTCTACAATATCTCTCGGCTTCTTCGTTCAAAGAGCCGTTCGAGGAGCTCGAAGATTTAGTTACGTTAGCGCTCCCGATCGGACTCTGCGGAGTCGTTGTAACCGGCGCCGCCGGTAACGGGGTCGCTGCGATCGGCGACGTCGCGTGCATCCTCATGTGACGATTCAACGAAACTTTTTTATCCGCGCTGTATGAACACTGGGGACATGCATAAGCTTTGCGCGAATCGTACTTCGCTCCACCCGTCTTTTCGTCGTCCTCCTCGTTGTTCGCATTTTCCTCCTCCAAACGAGGCCTGTGCGCACAATAAAACGTACGATGAGCCTCCAACGTACTCGCTGAACTGAAACGGATCCCGCACGGCGGACACATCAGTGGCGCTGGCCTCGATGGCTCCGGTGTCAATGACTCTTTGCCTTCCGTTGGTAATACGAATAAACGTCCTGATGCTATGGCTGTTGACAGAAACGAAATATCATTCGGTTTTCATTATTTTCTTATTTTTTACGATTTTTTTTTTTTTTTTTTTTTTTTCCAACTATCTTCATACCAATTGCTCGCGTTTTTAGAAACATCGGTCAAACGAATAAGAGACAAAAAATATTTTTGACAGAATTCTATAAACCTGATTCGAATAATGAAATAATTTATCGCTTTTTGAGACTTTCGGTGATTTTTCAGGCTGTCAAAGTAAGAAACCGTTTGCCTGAGTAAGGGAAGAGAAAAAAATTATCTGAATTTTACGAAAATAAACGAAAATGGCTTTTCCAATAAGATACTCATCGAAATGGACGTACGAATGACGTTCTAATTGTGGAAGATCGTAATTCATTCGATGGAGAGAAATTGTTAACTTTTGATTGGAAAATAAGATTATAGTGAATGAAAATCTGAGCAAAAATCAAGAAAATTCCATTTAAACGATCGTTAAATCGATTAATCAATAAAAATCTCTAACGAATTCATAAATTTTTGTATTTAAATCGTGAAAATGAATAATTCGCACCATTTTGAAGACCTGGAGGTAGGGCGGGTGTCGAATTAGGTGGCGAAACGTTTTCAGGCTTGATTGTAAGAGCTGCAACGGTTGCCGGTCTGAGAGCCGGATCCGTGGCAAGACTAGCGTTGAGTCGGAGTCTCGGTGCGGCGTCATCATCGAGACGTATTTTTTTGGCTTCCGATGGAAGATCATCGGTCCGTCTCGAATCTTCCGATTCTCGTCTGTTACCATCACGTCGTCGAGTCGACGATTTTTGATTATCCTCGTTATCCTTAAATCCTCGTGGACTGCACACGACAACGTCTTCGTCGACGTCCGTTTTAGTTGATCTCGGACTCGAATCTCGCGTCCTGTTTCCACGTCCCGTTGTTTTTTCCGTTCCTTGACGCTCCCGAATTCCTTTCGCGATCTTTAACGAAAAATAAAACGAAAATAGAGCATCTTTCTACTCGGTACTCATCAAAATTGCTCCAAATTTTCACATTTTTTTTTCTCAATTCCCAATATTTCGTTGTTTTTTCATTACAAATCATTTGTTCATACATTTTTTGTTTAATAAATGGAGCAGCTTCGAGTCTTGGCTTGGCCAAAGACACAGGTTTACGGACGAAGAGTTAAATCCCATTGAACCGCACAAAACATAGTCACTTTTGGCCGAACCAGAAACGAAACATTTCTGTGACGTTTACACGAAAGAATCGAAGAGTTTTAGTCTTAACAACTCAATTTTTTATCGAAACATTCAAAATATGCTCCGAAAAGAAAAAAATTACGATTTCTCTTGAATTTACGAAAATTATACGAAGAAATGAATATTTAGGGGCGATGAAAACAGCATATCAAAGATTACTGAACTCTCTGAAAGCGATTGAAAAGAGGAAAATGTGAAAAAAAAATTGAATTTCATCATTTTTATATTCGAATCATTAATAATTATTCATTTTTAAACAGTTTACAATTTTCTCGAGATCAAAACCTTTCGAGTAAAAGTGGATATGAAAAATATTTCTGTTTTTTTTTTTCATGAATTTAAATGAAGTATTAACATTTGTTAACGATTTTTCAATAATTTTATTATGTTTACTGTGCGCTCACCTCGAAATCCTCGGTCAGACTGGCCAATCGTTTCCTGGCGTCCTCGCTGAGTACACTCAGACGTAATCTGATGTCCTCGCCGGATGAGTTCGGTATCGTCGTCGTATTCGATCCTACCGATCCACTGTTAGTTGTGTTTGTATTTGTGTTGGTGGAATTGTTTGTCGTAAGTCTCGGAGGTGGTGGCTGATTCGAGTCCTCGTCGACGTTTGGTGCCACCGGACTCGAAACTGCTGAACCTCCGCCCTCCAAACCGCTGCTCACCGATGGCGTTTTCTCCGAGTCGCTCCATTCCTCGTCTTCCCCTAAAACGAACAATCGGAAATCACAAAATTTATCATTGGCACAAAAACACACACGATTACAAAAGTTCAGAACGAATAAATGAAAAAAAAAACCAGCTTTTTGTCATTAACAAATGATAAAAGACATTTTGGAAAATTTCTATGAAAATACTTAACCAAAACAAAAAAAAATCAATAAAAATTAAAAATTATATCAATTTACATTCAATAATTGGAAATTTTTTAATTGTCAGTTCCGAATCAAATCGATCGAATTGTATTTCGATTGATCTAAATCGAAATTTTATTTAGGATAATGAAAACGAGAAATAATTGAAAAAAAATTTGAAACGTTTGAGATAAAAATTGCAATAAGTTCGAAGTAAAAACGCACTACAAGTACAATTTCAAAAAGTTTGGTACCGATGTGACCGGAGAGATGAATGAAAAAAGAAAAAAAAAACCAAATTGAAAACAGTGGGAAGAGTTATATAAAAGAATATTTGAAAACGTACATTTAATTCTGTCGCCCTGGCACACGACCACGTGGTCCGATGACTCGCGGGAAACCACCATATATAAACCGGATTCGCGACGATAGCGATCGCGCGAGAATGGTTAGGTGGGAAGTAGTTGCGTGCGATCGTTTGAAACCGGAAGTAACACTCGCGAGGGACAACGACGACGAGAATGAGAGAGCGAGAAAGAGGATGGGGAGGGTCTGAGACGAAGGGGAAATAAAACAAGACAGGAGAATAAAAAAGACGCGGCTCCGAGTACTGTACTGCATTTATATAGATATATATTCAAATTATGTTTATATATATATGTATGTAAATGTTCATACGTACAAACGCGGAGAAACGATGTGTCCCCGCGGCCGTCCGCGTCCCTAATGGCAACGCGCCACGCTAGGCGAATGCGTGTACCCCTCGACAGTTTCTATCTCCCTCTACACCGTCTCGTCGTCTCTATCTCTCTTTTTCTCTCTCTCTCTCTCTCTCTCTCTCCTCGAGCATACATACACATTCAACACGCATACTTTTACCCTACTCCTTTTCTCTCTCCCTCTTCCTTTCCTTTCCAAAGTGCAGTCTTTCTCGTGGCTCACAGCGTCTCTATCTGCACTTCATCTATCTGCTTTCCCCTCTTCCCATTCGAGGCTCTTCACTCCCCACCATCATTGCGTTACTTCACCCCCACCTTAAAGCTTTTTGGATTCTTCTTCCACGCCAATGTGTGTGAGAGAGAGAGAGGCCGAAAACCTCTGGGTCCTTCTCTGCGCAGGTCGATTTTTCTCTCTGTCTCTTTATATTCATCCTTCGAATTTACCTCCGCCCTTCATGGGCTCTCAGCTCCCAGCCCTCGATCTAATCTTATCCTGATAATAAAAAAATAGTCCAATATACACGAAGCTTCAAAGATAATTGGCTACACAGCTTTTATTTAAGTCCTCCGAAAATTTTCATTCGTTTCTTTTTTCTCCACACTTCGAATATTGTTTTTTTTTTTTCGGGAGTCGATAATTCGATATGAATCGGGAAATCGTACTTTTTGGTCCAGAACCAAATTATGTACGAATTTTGTGATTGAAATGTTGGCGAATTTGAAGAAGATTGTCGAGCATCATTTTTTTTGACGAAATCATATAAGAATAAAAAATAAATGGGAGTCAAAATGTAAATTTTGGTGATTTTCGATAATCAGTAAAATTTGAAAATTGAAGACGTTTCTTTGAGAACTCATCAGTTGAAAAAATAATGTTGAGCGAAATTCTGTTTTTTATTATTTATTTGGAAACAATAGAAATTTTGGAATCTAGTCATGAGTTTCAGTTCCTTAACTATGTTGTTACGTAAAAAAAAAAAAAAAAATAGTCGCAGATAATAAACCAACAGAAACGGATTGAAAGCGAGGGGTAACGAGCCGCAGTGATAAAGGCAACGAAAGGTTTTTTGAAAAATAGTTTCGAGGCGAAGAAGGATAAAGCAGGTGTCTATTATACTCACGCTGTTTGCATGCTTTTATCGAGAAAGGATCGAAAAGAAGTTGAGCGGGTGACATATATCGCAATTGAATTTCCAAGAGAGACGTTATGCAGTCGGTTAAGACGACGATATTTCGCAGTGAGGATCTCTATCCTCACCTCTCTTAGAGAGAAAAAGAAAGAAAGAGGGATGAGAGGAGCGAGAGAGAGCGAGCTGAGACTCGGATCTGTTGGTCGTCGTCTTCGTTGTCGTCGTCGAATTACCCGGATACTTTAATTGCCTCCTCGGGCGAGGCTTGCCGTGAGGGATATAAGAGATCCACGGTTAGATTGGTGTCGAAGAGGTATAAGAAAGAGAATGAAGGGATAGAATACGATGAGAAGGAAGAAGGCGAATAAAGCGTTAAGTGAACGAAATCGAAAGATGAGAGAACGAGAAAGAGCGAAAGAGAGAAAGGAGAAAAGAGAGGATCGTAATATAGTATAGAGAAAGAGAAACGAGCATATCTTTACCGCCCTCGCGTACGTTCTTCTAGGCTATCCGTCGTTCGCATCTCACGTGGCAGTTCAAGTTAAAATATATGTCTATACATGCATTGGACATTGGTGCATCAGCGCCGTGTTCTTGGCTCTGTAAATAAGCAGTCATCGATGGATCGTCATGAGTCCGTGGCTCTCTTCTATTCCCTTCTTTTTTACCCTCCCTGCTTGCTTCTTTCCTCCGGAGGTGAACTCGCCGAAGCACTCCTATGTCTTCGTCGCAGCTTCAATCATATTCAATCTCCTGATAATTGCTCCGGTATTCAAAAGACGTTTATTCCAGCTATATTTCAATGACTGTTTATCAACGCTCGGATTTTTATGAATTTTTATCAAATTTCATGACTAAATTTTCACATCGTAATCGTCGCCGATAATTGAGCAAAACTTCAGAAGGAAATACGATCTTTGGATGCGACAATAATCGCTAACAAGCTCTCTTGTGCTCCGGTCGCTGAGCCCTAGAGCCTGATCCACCAGAATCCATGGGCTTTAACTTCTGATTCGATACTCGCCTTCTCAGGAAGTTACCAGTCAATGATTTTTTCGAATTGACTTTAGATCGCTCCATCCCAAGACTTTTCCGTTTCAAACTCATCAGCTCGTGAGAGCAAGACCTCACAATTTCAATCTCATACGTAAGTATGCAGGAATATGATCGAAATTTGCACCGAATGATTCTTTTTTGGGCGTTTAAAAATCATTGTAACTGCTTTGATATGACTGAATGAGTATTTTTTTTTTTAGTAATCGAGTGAGTCCGAGAATTTCAAGTTGTTCGATGTACGATTGGTAGGAAATAGGGTTTCGGGGTTGAATATCACGAGCCGCGTGAGTCTACGCGAGCGCGTAGAGGACGTAATATATCTCGAGGTAAGGTTCGCACGTTGCAAAACGCGGGAACATTGAACGAGAAAAGTAGCGGGAGTGAGAAAAAGAAAAGAAAGGAAAGAAAAAAAGAAAGAAAGAGAAAGAGAGAGAGAGAGAGACAAGAAGAGAGGAAGAGGAAAGAAGGATGGTGGAGGAACGGGGGAGGGTTTACACGGTCGCCATTAACATATCCGCGAGCTGATAAGGCTTTCTCGGAACCGATACCGCCACAGTGCTCCACACCAGCGCCATCGAGTTCTCCTGTGGCGATATATATAACTACAAAGTCCGCGCGCGTATTCTGCAAGCTGTCTCTCTAGCTATATATTTTTATTTACATGAACATACACAGGGCGTAAAGACATGAGGGAAATAAGCCAGTGCTTGGTGAAAAAGACGACGGTTGAAAATCGTCCAGGCAAAGTTTTATGTAAGAAAGAGGTGGAGCGAGGCGTTCAGGACTTTCTCTCTTTCCTTTCTGTTTCACCGCGCAAACATTATTGTTCGCGATCCCCAAGACAGTAAGACTTCGCACACGTTTTACCATATAGCGTTTTAAGATAAAGCCACATTCGCGCCAGCTATCCAACCTCCTAAAACGCTTCGTCTATTCAACGCGTATACATTAAACAACTTGCACGAGTATCCTGATTGCTATAAAGTTGTGCGATTGCCATTCTCCCTCTGTCGTGTTTAATACACGTATGTTTCTTAGCCACTAGTCACTCCCAGCCGGAAATTTAAATTGCCGGATAGGGAAGAAAAAGTTTTCAAGTTGTTTATTTTTTTTTCTTTTGCTTTTCTTGTGCTTTTTGTTTTGTTTGAATATAACACCGAGCATGCTAGCTCCCTGCTCATGTAGAATTGAGCCTTTATTTAGCCTGCATGCGGAGTTGTGATGTACGCGTGTCACGCTCCTGGATAAGCTTACATTCTTCCGCAGTTTCTCTTTAATTGATGACTTCTCATTGTTGTTAGTGAAGGTACAAACTTATGATTGATTGGACATCAAAGTTTTCCAATATTCCGATGAAAACTGGCTAAAAAAGTTGCTTTTCTTTCCGTCTTTGTACTCTGGATTTACCATCATCGACCAATTCATATCTGATGAACGATGAAGAGAAAAATAAATGCGGACAACTTTCACTTCAGAATTTCACGATCCATTTATTCCACAAACTTGAGTAGAAAATTTTGTGACGCGGTTGCTACACGCACACGAGATTAATACTTGAGCTCAACCGCCTGACGAGATAATCATAGTTCTGTTGGTAAGCTTTGGCAATTCACTTATTTTCCGTGCATCGGATCGGGAGGAGATAACCTAAGGACACACTCAAGGTCTTCATTGGATGCAGAGAGTGAGTGGGCGAAGGGGAAGGAGTGAGGGGCGAGGAGGAAAGAAAGCAGGGAATATAGATGCCAATATATACGTTGAAGAATAGCAGGGAGTGAGCAGCTTCATCTCGAGAAAGAGGCGCTATGCAAATAGGATCCTGATCGTGACGGTGACCAACACGCGACGTACAGCCTTTAGCTATATAAAAGGAGGTCGCTTGATTCTCTTCACTACTAAGAAAGAACGCTTATGGTCGTCTTGATTTTCCATTTGATTCGCTGCTGGAGTGAGTCCTCCCTTCTCATTGTTCTCTTTTCTCTGCAGAGTGTTGATTCTTTTTATGAGCGGCACACGTGTTGCGGACAAAGGGCATACACGGTGTATATGCCACTGATAATGTGCCACACTTGGATTCGGGAGTCTCATTGGCCCTTCGTTCTTTCGGTGTCTCTGTGTGTATGAGTGAAATAATCACATCAGCATCATCAGAGGCGGATCATGCGACAGAAGCAACTTCTCGCTGCTGCTGCTGGTACTTCTCTAACATGAGCCTTTCTCGGAGCTTAACATAACCCGAGTAAAGGCTAAGAAGCAGATATGCTAATGTGGCAAGTGAGAAAGGGAAAATAAGAGATCGAGAAAGAGGAGAAGGGAAGGAGAGAGAGAGAGAGAGATGAAGAAAACCGTGATCGTGACACCGGGTTCGCTGCTAAGTGAGAGCTCAAGCCAGCAAACCTTCTTCTTCTTCTTCTTCTTCTTCTTCATCTTCTGCTCCTTAGTCTGCGTCCCATCGACTAGAAACTCTTGCTTGTGCCTTTGCCACATGCTAAGTATCGTTCTCTTCTTGCCCCCTCTGCCGATACGATGTTTCGTGTATTGACTCTCGGTAGTTTGATATCCCGATGGAGCTCCCGAAGACTTTATTCCGTATATACAGACACTACCCCGTTCCATGGGCATCTTTTCGTGCCATGGAGAGCTTCGCAATCTACTTAAAGTCGCTGCAAAAGACTCTCATTGGGAGAAGAACGGCGTAGAGATTCGCTGGCTCGGTTGCCCACTTTGGAAGGCTTATTCAGCTGCTTCCTTGCTCTTGTTCTTTCACGATCGGAGTTCATTTCGTTCGATAATCGAGTTCTCCGCTGCTCTCATATATGCCTTTGGCCTTTATATCTTTGTTTCTCGTTCTCTGTACGTCTGTGTCTGTGCATTCTCAAACACCGCCAACTCGCCAACTGCTTGTATATGCCTCCGGAACACTTGGGTGGGTTTTCGAACTGTTCCTTTTCTCATCGCTAAACTGTGTACAGATATACATATATGTTTATATATACTACATTGATCTCGTCTCGGTTGACTTGGTCCCTTGTTGTAACGGTGGCAATGAGGCCAGTCCATTGCTCGTAATACACTTCAGGTCGATCTTCTCCGAGAGATCTTATTTTCTCTCTTCCTCTCTCATTCTTCTCCCTTCCGTGCACTATGCATATGGACCTCACTCTCGTTGTACGTACACGGTAATGTCTCTCTTTCCGTACGGTCAAGATATATTCATGCGGACGATTCGAATAACACATCCATGCACCCAATGCAAGATAGAAAGAGAGAGAGAGAGAGAATGCAGAAGAGAATTTTGCATGAATAATGCACGGGAGGCTCGAACGCGATCACGCGGGACTTCTCGGAAGGGCTGAACACTTCGATGAACACCGAACCTTCGGGAAAGGCCTTGGGGAATGAATGAGAAGGAAATTGAAGCTGTTGATACGAGAAAGCCAACTAATCGGGGCAATTTAATCATTCAATTAATGGACTCAATGCTTGTGCCAAAATTTATACCTCTTGGGACAACCATCCAAAAATCAATGTTCAGATTCAATGTTTCGTTGATTTTTTTTATAGGAGAACTGTTCAACACTTTCATACACGTTCAATCGCTGTATCAGTCTTCACGAAATCAATCAGTTCCGAATTCTAAACTAATCCCCTGCCATGTAAGGCGACTGAACTCTAATAGCAGTATCGTCAATCGCCACCAATGACTCATTCAAGATGTTCCAATTATCACGACCCGGTCAACCCAAATACACCCAGCTTATGAACAATTGGGCTTCGAACATAAGTTTGGTACGTGAAAATTAAACTTTTTGCTAGACCATCATCAACCTGCATAAGATCCGAGCTCCATACGTAAAATTTTTTGGATTTTCATCGACAACATTTGACCGCAGTATTTGAAACGTTTTTCCGGCGCATCGAACGACAGCCGGTAAAAGGTGGGCGATCGTTGTCTATCCTTAATCATGCTCTCTAAGAGACGTTCACAGGGGAAGACTCGATAATATACGAGGAGGTAAACGGGTAGATTAGAGAAGGACCAGATCGAGCGTTCATTGACTCGTTGGACTAATCTTCGGCACTTTGCCGCAGAGATCTTGACGACCCGATTGAATGTCTACCAAACATACATATAGAGATTTGGAGTCACGAGTGTAGGAGAGCTCAGAGTGGAGTTTGGAATTCGAAGATTATACCGAATGAGAACTTCCAAAATCTTTTAGTACGTTTATTTCTATTTTTCTTCTCTTAATCCTCTCTCTTCTTGAAGAATCTCGCAAACTGATGGACGAAAAAAAAAAAAAAACAAATTCTTCTGTCATATTCCGAGACTAATAAAAGTTCAATTTCGAATCAAGCGATTCGTATCGTTATACAAAACGTCATCTCGATTTTATATATCCTCCAGACATTTTTCTCTCTTTCAGTTTATTTTTCATGTCACGAATCCAACGATATATGTGACGCGTTAGTCGGGACACTGGATGCTGTTGTTGCCAGTTGGAGAGTGAGTCGTTTCACGAGATGCCACGTATGTGGTAGTCACGAGAGGGTGCCTTAATTCGATCTTTGTAACACGCTGAACAGGATCGTGAAAGTGTAACAAGGAGCACAACAAAAGCATCGAATTGTATATACGTGTATAATACGTATAAACGTATACTCTTGCCGATCACGAGGAGCTTATAAGAACGCAAGATACATTCAAGTTCGACCTTAAGAGGACCCCGGGACAGTCGTACGCGCGAGTGTGGATCAAGGTTTCAGTGCCAATAGGGCGTATCTCGCGTAGCTCAACACGGAGACATTTGTGGGATGGTTTTTTAGTTTTAATTATTTTTCGCTGTGAATTGATGTTTGGGCGGTTTCATAAAGGCAAACAAGAAAAAAGAATGGCATGCGATGACGATTCGATCATCATTTCTTTCTCTCGCAAAAGAGGTTTATGCGGGGTGACAAAAAAATAGGCTACACGAATAAGAAAGAAAAAAAAAAAAAAAGGATCTTGAGAGATGGGAGATGGCGAGAAGGATGAACGAAGAAGGAAGAGTGACGAAAAAGGAAGAGAGACGTGAATATGCACGTGGACACTATTCCTCGAAGGAAACGAATCGAATTAACCCCGCAGGCGACCCTTAAACCAGCCCGGGTGCGACTTCTTCCTCTTCCTCTTTTGCTCGTTGTTTTTTCTTCTTTCACCTCTTCTCCTTCATTCCAGGCTTGTTTGAAGCCGTAATTCTCAAGGCGGTGTTTGAATAGCTCGTGTAAAATTGCATTCCATCTCATGCATCAACGGCCAACTGACCATTTGTCTTTTTTACGTGAGCTCATATAATAATTCGCCGAGATATAGTATATACACAAAATGATGCGTGTGTTTACACTCTAAAGCGTGGAACTTGAAGTTTCTTCGTTTTATCAAGGGAATAAGAGAGACATTAGTACAAATATACCTCTCGCTCTTTCTTATCGTTCACGATCTTACGAGAGAAATGAATATGCTTTTGGGCTCGGCATAAAAACACGATGTTGAACAGGTGCCGAATTTATATCTTCGTGACTTTTCTTTCTCACTTTTTCCTCTCTTTATTCTGCCTCACTCTCGCTCTCTCTCTCTCCTTCTCTTTTGTTTTCTCTTCTTTTTCCCCGAGACGTATTCGTCCCTTTTTGACACACCTTTTCACCGCGTCGCTTATACGCTTATTAGGATTCTCGCGTGTTCTTTCTTCGTTGATCACACTCGCGTTTCTCTATCACTCGGCAGGTAAAATAAAACGATGAGATCTATTAGCAACGTGGGAATATAAAATTAAGAGGAGAGGGTGAGTCGAGAAGGGCGCGTGCGTTCTTACCGCGAGCTGTGGATTGCACATACACATACAATATATATATATATATATATTGTATAAGTGTGTTGAATATGCAGAGGCAGAGGATGGTTTATACGTGTCGCCGATTAAGCCTTGAGATGGGGTAGTCATTAAGAGATAACGGCCCGTTGACACCACCGAGACACTCCGGCGATAAGAGTCAAGAGAAAGAGAGAGAGAGAGAGATGTTGCAATACCTTTCCCAACACCTTCGCCACATTCGCAGTTAAATCCCAAACGCTTTTGCGTTCCCTCTTTCCCAATTGAGACAGAGACGAAGACCAGGGAGAAAGCGAGTAGTGAAAATTAATTGAGCTGAAGGCAGGCAGGATGACGTCAGGAAATAAATCGAATAGGAGAGTATCGTCGAATCAATCGAAAATTTTGAAGAATTCGAACATAATCGAGGATACTGACAATTTCAGCTTCTGTAGAACAGATTTTTTTCTATTTTTTCATGATTTTTTTTTTTTCAGGCTCTATGGAATCTTCTTTTTCATAAATAGCACTGATATCCGGGAATCCAATGTTTCGGGGAATTCCAACAGAGTTTTTAATCCTGACATCAATTCGATTATTGAACAGGAGTGTGAGACAGAGTTGAAACTATAAAAGTTACACAGCGGCTTCAATGTGGCGGATGAAAACATGTTTCCACGCGGTATGAGATTTTCCTGGAAGTTTAACCACATCATGCCTTGTCCTCCCCCCCCCCTCCTCCCCTCCGTAAAAATATTAAGAATATAGTAAAACTAATTTGATTCCGAGTGACTAAGAAAGAAAGTTTTAAATATAACTCGACAAACTCGTTCCCTTTAAAATATGACGAATAAACGAGTGTCTGATTTCCAGACGAATAAGTGATTGTCGAAATTTATAAAATATTGCAGACGCCTAATATTTTCATGAGAGAGTGTAGTTGCTGAACGTACAGAAGCAAAGATTTCGATCTTTTGTCCATTCCGAGCTCAGCAGGTTTCGACGTTAGATAACGAGATTCAAGCCTATCTGTTGGAGATTTTTAACCTTTCTTTTTTTTCTTCCTCTTCATCTTCTCTAATAGAAATAATGGAAAAAAAAGAAACATAAAGGCGCGCTAGCAGCCGGATGAATATAGAAAAAGGGAGAAAAAAAAAAGAAGCGTCGGATAATGGAGCGGGAGACGATGAAATCGAGGTAACGAAAAAGAGAGCGCGAGATGAGATAGAAATGGAGAAAGGGACAGGGAGCTGGAAGAAAAAAAAAAAAAAAAAACTTATTCTCTCTGCGCCTTCTCTGTCGCGTTTCTAGCGAGATCTAATCGAAAATTCCCGTGCTGCGTGCCTAATTAAAGATCGATATCTCCTCGATATTATTGCACTTCCCTTCCCCCCCCCCCCCCCTCCCTCCTCGTTCTTCATAACCGTCCGGGGGTCCTCTCGCTAACGTGTATACAGATATGTATACACATAACCAAACGAAAACATCGACACCAGGAGGCTGTGAAAACTGGGCACCCTCTATGAGCCTCTCGCGCCTCTCATCTCTTCACTCCCTCCTCCTCCCCCCAGTCTGTTACTTTCCCTCCCTCTGATCTCCATCACCCCCTAGCAGGTTATTAAATTCTCTTATCTCGAAAATCTGGCCCGGCCGCGGTCCTGCTTCGGCTCTATCTGATCCAGTCCAGCATCCGCGCTCCCGTCCCCCCTCCCTTCTTTTTCGTTCTTTTCTTCTCTTTCTCACTCTATCTTTGCCCTGTTTTCTCTCCCTCGCAGCCTCTCATTCAACCTTTTCACTTGTTCTCCCCTTTTTTTTCCCCATTGCCTCTCCTCAAAAAGACCAACTTCTCAATGTTTCAACATAAAATTTATGCCCTTACAACTTCTCGACCACGATACATATGTTTTATACCCACCTTCGAGGTTAGAAAACCGACTCAATCATTTTCGTGTCTCCCTGCTTCAGTCTCATTCGTTATGGCTCTTGATTAGCCAGTAATAAAGAAATATTTCTGGCCATTTTCGTTCCAGAGAATAAAATTCAAACGCGTACCGTGATCGTCTGAATATGCAGAATTCTGGAGGAGAATCGAGGTTTCATTCATTTTATTACTTTTCAGGGTGAAAAGATTTTCGAAAAATTCAATGTATCGAATATTTTTCATCTGATGTGAAAGTAGAATCTAAGATAATTACAATAGTCTTCAACGATTTTGCTGAACGAGCTGATATAATTATTGATAATAATGAATGATTTTTTTAAATCCCGAGTAGTTGAAAAAGATCATTATGATTTACTTTTTTTCTTCTCTATTTTCCGAGGCTTTCATAATACATTCACTTACAATAGACAACTAAAATGATTCTATTGAGATGAAAATAAATTGAAAATAAACTTCATTTAATGAATAAAAATAACGATAATGGTACCACCACAACGTTTCCGGGTTATTATATTTATTTTCAAATAATCGTAAAAGTCATTTTTTCCCGAATGTGCGTTATCATTTCATCGATGAATATCACAATGGCATACATGAATAAAATGTTCTACGTTCAATAGAAAGTACGATTGAATTGTTAATTGATTTTCATCACGATGAACGAAGAAAAGTTTAACAATCGTATCGATGATGGGCTTAGAATCTTAGTACCGATATCGTTAATCGTATCTTCCTAACGAATAATGTATTGAAATTGATTCGCGTGAAAGTAGCAGCAGCAACAAATAATGAGGTCGATTTCAATTGGTATTCCTGTATACGTTTTCGATAGAATCGAGACTGCATCCGCGCATTAATGCACACTCTCGACGTGCAAGATATTGCACCGGTTGAAATAATATAAATGACTCTGTCGATGGTTATACGAGAAATGATTGATAATTCAACGTCACGGTAGTTATACAAGATCGTGAAGCTAATTGGCATCGGTACGGAGAAAAAAGATATAGAAAGAGTCGAAGAGATAAAGAAAGGGAACGTGGAAGGACCGGAAATGCAGGATACAAAGATTACATCGGAATGAATAAAACGAAAGGGCATAACGTTGGTCGTAAAATGTACCAATTTAAGCGAGTTACGACACTTTGCAAGTCACCTTTTTCATATAAATATGTACATAAACTCAATGTTGTGCAGATATCATATGCTTATAATTCTTGCGACATTATAAAAGAAGTTCTCGTCGTGGTGTGACGAGATGAGATGAAAAGATGCGAGTGTAGGAGTTCGGGAGGAGACAGGGAGGAAGGGCGGCAAGGAGGGGGAGGGGGGAGGGGGGGGGGCATGGATTATACATCTACGTATATAAGTATAGTTCGACGCAGAGACGGGTGTCCCTCGGTAATTATTCATTCGGTCGACTCCCGGGTGGACCACCGGCGATAAGGATCTTAAAACGTCCAGAGTCCGCGAGAGGATGAAGAGAAGAAGGACGAAAAGTCTCGCTCTGCTCTCGGTAACGTTAGTTAAAAAGGAAGAGAGTAAGAGATCTTCGTTCTCTTTCTCCCTCTCTCTCTCTCTCTCTCTCTCTCTTTCTGAAACAGTCGCGTACGTCGTGTGGTACGCGTTCCGATACGAAATCTCGTGTGTCCCGGTCGTGTCGTCGTCTTCGTACTCCACCTTCTCACCCGTTGTCGCATACGTACCAGAGCCAATCGTGAAAGAGGATGGTGGATTGAGCGAGATATGCGTTAAGAGACATACAAACAGAGAAATAGAGAGAGAAGGAAAACTAAAGCGAGATATGAGAAGAGCGAGAGAGCATATCGTAGAAGGAGATGTGGCAAGCAAAAGAATGAGTCAAAAGAAGATAGAGATGCTGCGGAAAAGGGTTTAATGTATGCGAACCGAAGAGAGAGAGGGAGAGAGAGTCAACGGGCGCGAGAGCTAAGCGATAATTGCCCGACGTGGCACTGGGCTTCGAGAGACAATATCCTGACTCTTTGCCAGAAAGAGAACTCGATATTTTCTGTCTCTCTTTTCGCTTCAGCCCATATATGATTCGTTTTCTCTCTCTCTCTCTCTCTCTCTCTTTCTATTCCATCGAGCTATTGGAACAGATCGTCGCGTCTCAATGCTCTAAAATCATGCACGAACAATCTTCCATTACGAAACGATCCTATTAACGATTACTTGATACAATTATGTTCGCGACTTTATGAGACTGCACAGATTTTGCTTTTTCAAACTTGAATCATCCACTGTTTGCCTCATACAAAATTGCCTCAAAAATATTAAGTCTCTGAAGTAACGAAAGAAGAAACGATTCATGGAGTCCTGAGAGAAATTCAATCGTTACCAGAGAAAATTATCAACCGTTACCACGCCCTTCGTTTCCCCATACTGGCTCTGCCACGATAAAAGTGAAGTTGATAATTTCGTTAACGAAACATTTTTCCATCGTCACAATATTGTTTACCGGTCACACGATATCACTCTGTATTTTCTTCAGCAGCAGATTCGCACAAAACCACAAAAAAAAAGATTTTACGCGAATTTGTATGTCCACTAAGAAGGAAACAACTACTCTCCTTTTAATCTGGATCAGAAAAAAAAAAAACATTAAAACAACCCCTTTACTTTTCTTGTTTTTCTTGGGGGTCGCTCACAATCACGTTGAGATCCCAGTGTTTACGCAATACTTCAAGCCTCAACTGCATCTTGTTTTTCTCACCCCTTTTATGCACCTGTATATAAGCAGCCATAATTCCTATAATAACGATACGCGAGGCTGTATGTGAATCGTGGTCGATCCGCGGGCTCTATGTTTGATCGAATACCCAGGAATGGAGAGGAGGGAAAGGGAAAACCCGGGGACGTAATATATACGTGAAAGATTACATTAACGCGGGAGTAAAGTACGGCGCTACTGTACGAGGTATATATGTATATAGCGGGGTAATATTTTCGCAAGCTGCTATAACCTTTCTTGACAATTTTCCTTAGCTTGTGTTGGATGCCATCATGGGGCTCATAGGGTTTATATTTCGAATACGTGACTTCGCTGCTGCTTTTATACACTGTTTATGGCTTCTATGTATGATGTTCACTTTGTACATATGTGTTTAGGTGTTTCTCGTGTGAAATGAAACGATTTTGGTACGAAATTACTTTTTATATTACCGAATAGTAAGTACAGCTTATTTTTTCTTTTTTCTTCATGTATACCAAAAGCGACACGTGGAATTTTTCTCTCGAGAAAACTGGAGGCAAAGAGATTTCTGGAATGGAACATAAATTCTGGTGGAAATATGCTGAAAATATTTAAGAATATTCTCGAAATAATGATCTCGAGTTGAAAGGTTGGAGAAGAAATGTTCACAGATTTATTCAGCCAGATTTGATTTTTGTTTTTTTGGAAAGAGTTGGGCCAAAATAATATTTCGAGTGTTGGGAAGCACTGAGAGAAAGTTAAAAACACTGGAATTAAGAGCATTAGATGTCGAAAGATTGAGATGTTCGCAAACGAGAGAGACGCGGTTGGATGTCGAGCATAAATTTACAAATTTTAGGATTGTTCGGCGCTTTCAAAGAAAAATTAGAAGAAAGGAGAATCTGTTTCGTCTGGTGAGATATTTCTCGTTAGTCGTCATCGGGCAAGATTTTGAAGTATTTGTGCGTCGCGTCTCCCGGAGCGAGGATAGAGATAAAGATTAAAAGGGAGGAAAATATGAGAAACCGAGGAAGAGAAAGAGAGAGAGAGAGAGAGGAGAAAGAGCGAAGAGACGAGATAAATATTCGTGCGTGGAAAGAGGCTGAAGAGAAAAAGGCACTGATGCACTTAGAGCCGATGGAAGAGGGATAATAATGTCGTGATAGTGTATGAGAAAGAGAACGAGGAATGATATGAGAGTGCAGGCAGCATCAACAGCAGCACCGGAGGTCTTTCTTCTCTTTTCGTCTGTCTTTCTCTCTCTCTCTCCCTCTCTCTCTTTCTCAAATCTTTTCCTTTCCTTTTCTTCTGTTTCTGTAGCTTTCTTGCTCTCACTTCTCTCTCGCTCTTTCGTCTTAGTCTGCTGCTGAGCTTATCTTACCGGGCAACCCATTCACGTGGGTAGCCCAGGCCGAGGCGTTATCTATCGTAAAAACTTCGACTTTAACCAGCCCAGGGATCATAATCGGTGCCTTATCTACGAAAAAGCTTTCTCCTCTCTTGGCTCTGTTAGATGAGAGCTCGCGCGTACTCTTTTCTCGCCAAAGGCTATCTATCTCTTTTCTTCTCGTCTCACTTCTTTTTACTCATTCATTCTACGGTATTTTTATACATATATCGATGCTTCATGTCATTCAATCATTAATATACATATATGGATCGTGTCAAGTTGGTACAATTATTATTGTACGTTCGTACGAAGTACGCGGGATCATAAAAATCTTTTAAAATAGCAATGCGTATGTGGATTCGCCTGCGTTATTGTTACAAAGCCTGACTCTTGTATCGTTGCAACGAAGTTCGTGTGTTCAGGAATTCGATCTAAACAGATCTCGACCGAAGACGGACTTATGACCAAATTTAAAAGTGCTGCTCTGTTCTCTTGAAAACTGATGTATCAAAAGAAAATCGTTGCGCATTATCCGTATTCTGATCAGTTTTTCAAGGAAGTTATCTAAAAATGTTGCTGGGTTAACGGAATCTTAAGAGAATGTCGTGACACGTACCGCGAACCGAGATTTTTCACAGAATTTTCTCATGAAAATTCGGCTGAAAAAACTAGAACTGTGACTTCGATGGATAAAAACCTTCAAGAGATATATATCAATTAGCAATATTTTTCGTATTCGTGTCCGCACGTTTTGAAGCAAATGAATTATATTTTCTTTGGTTAAACCATCAGTGAAAAATGTATCGAAAAAATAATGAGATTCACGTGTTCAGGAAATGAGTTTAACGAACTTGGAATATAGGCTGCTGCTTGACTCAATCAAACTCGAGTTCGACTGTATCTTTAATTAAATGTCAAACGTAATATGAACCAACGAATTTAAATAAAATGGTACACACGCAGCATTAATTGAAATATAATTGGACACTCATATTTTTACCTTTCACCGTGACACACGAAATTATTTGATCTGTAACTGAGGCCTGGCAATGACGCGTTTTGTATCTCCGATGAGTCAGAGATTATAGTACGACGGTGATGCTATAACGTTCTTGAATTCAGCTCGCGATCATCGACCAAACTTTGAGCACGTCGGGCATTTCCTGGTCCTATACATTCATTTCGACATAAGATACACACGTGGACATGTGTGTGCGCGTATACATAGAAATTCAAGGTGGTGGATCGATGATGTCTATTTTTAGGCTACTCGTCTATCATCTTACCAAAGTTCCGATTTCATGGTGGTAGAACTTTGAGGGAGAAAACATCACTCAAAATTTCAACGCGGTACAATATCTTTGGAGACAAACAAAAAAAGAAAAAGAAAAAGAAAATCTATCAAAGAACCGTGTTCATAATAATACCAAAATACGTGAACAAGAAATGAGACAGTCTGAACATTTACACGTGTTATACATGCATAAATAACGTACCTCTTCTATATACATATTTATATGGGCTTAACGAAAGAATCCCAAAGCCTTTTAGTCGCTTTACGAGCCTCCAGACAAGATATCAAAGAGCTTTGGGGAAAAAGTAAGCGAAAGAAGAATAAATATCGAGACAAGAGGGCAACAGGGTAAAGGGGTTGTTCCAAGGGGTTGATACATTAAAAACCATAATTCGGGTTATGTGTCACATGGGATGTTCCATATCGTAGAGATTTGTGCACAAATGAATAAATTTTCTTGGGAGGCTTGCTATCTAATAAGAAATTTTCGAATCTATAAATTCAAGTAAATCCGTTTTTTTTTTCTTCTCTTTTAAAAAATAATCGAAAAGTATATGAATTAAAAAATGATGATTCATTTTAATATTGACCAAATTAAAATTGACCAAAATGTAATTTTGGCAATCGAGCGAAACGTTTTGAGAAACGTTTCACTCGTAAAAATCCTGGTGACATAATGGGCGAGTAGAAAAGAGAGCGGCAGGCTCTCGAAAATTCGAGACTTTCTAGTGGCCAAGAATTGGGGTTAAAAATTCGAAAAAAATCTTTGCACATCGCGGAAACTTAGTAGATATTGGTAAAAAGAATTGCGAGGAATTGGGAGAATGAATCGGGGTGAAATGCCCCATATATAGTGAAGTCTTGGTACAGTATAACGTGAGCGCTATCTCATCGGGCGTCACAATAAATACTGATTCCTGGAAGCGAGAGCGAGAAGCTGCGGTATATCGCGCACCAGGCACATACCGTATAGTGTGGCAAAAGTCACTTATGCTTACTTATCCCCGGATTCTGAACGAACGTTTTCCCATCTCAGTCTCCCTTCTTGTCTTCGCCAGTTCTTCTTCTTCTTTTCATCTCTCTGTCATTCGCTCTCTCGGCTCGGCTGAGTGTGTCTGATCGCTTTTTCCTCTCTCGCTCTTTATTCACTTCACCACAACTTTCCAATATCGAAGAATACACAAATATATACATATACATGTGTGTATATATTTGTGGATAGAGTATGGGTGTGTATAAAGGACGTATATAGATATGGAAATGCCTTTATAAGTGTTCCACCCTCTCTCTACTTTACCAGTATCGAATAACCGACGCCGATAGTGCGAGGAGTAATTATTCCCGATAGTTCGATATCTTTTCGTCGCGTCTCTCTTTCCTTCTCGCTCTTTCTCCTTATTTTTGGTCCCCTGAGAGCGGAGGCTTCGCGTCTCTTGTTTTTTTTTTTTTTTTTTTTTTCTTTCCTCCCTCGCGATCACGGATGCTTTATGCTTATGCTTTATAAAAACGCGAGAGATCCGCGAGGCCAGCTCTCGTGTGGCACTCCGTCGAGACTCCATCGAGAATGTGTGTATAGTTTTATACACGATGTATACTTAATCCTCTTTTCTCTGCGGCATTGCCTGCAGTTTTGCCACGGTGAAACAGTTCGGGGAAGCGTGAAACGACAATCGCCAAACCGGTTAGTAATTACAGACGATTAATTACGCACTCGCGTACTCGTGGCTGTGTCTGCGTGTGGAACTTTCATCTTTGTGTATATATATTTCATGCATTGAATTTGTTGACCTCGCACTTCAACCCCAACGACCCGAACCCATAGATTTGGATCAGTCTTCTGCGATCAAAAGCGACGCGGGGCACGCTTTTCTCTCCAAATAAATGAAGAACCCTCAGTCGAGAGTTAACGTGGATTCATATTTATGTATATATAAAATATACTTGCGATTGAAGAGTAATTGAGTGTCGATCCATGTGCTGAATATGCCAAAAAATGTCGAAGATATAATCAAATTACATAAACGAATAAACATTGTAAATAAATGAAAAAATTGCTAAAATTCAGAATCGCTACAAAATTGATGGTGAAATGGTATCGATCAAGAAAATTGATTCGTTTTTGCATTCTCTCGAGTGGGGTCTTCGATAAATATTCCAACGTTCTTTTTTTTCAATCTTATTCTAGTTGTTTTGTTTGTTTGTTTGTTTTTGACTAAATGGCTGGACTCTTTCATGGATTGGAATAAGTAAAAAACGCGAAAAGCATTTCAAGTACGCCATACTTGTATGAAATAAAATAAGGAGCGAGAAAGAAGAGGTAAAAAGAGATAGAGAAAAGAGCTCGCGCGCGCGTTTATTACTGTACTCTCGTGAGACACGCGCTATCTTCGGACATCGGCCCTGATGTGGTAGGCGAGGCGCGCGGGCGCCCGGTGAACGCACAACGAACGCATTATGCTGAGGCCAGGGCGAAAGATAGCGAAGAGACTCTCGTGGCTTATCGAGGAGGTGGCGACGTCGAAATATATACATATATATATATTTATACTGTTTGAACTTATATCCAGACGTTTCTCTTGTAGCCACCATTTTTTTTTTGGTTTTTTTTTTTTTTTTTCATGTCTTTCTCTCGCTTCTCCATACTCATATTTCCGTTCGCACTCATGTTCCAATCGCGCCTCTGCGCAATCTCATCATCCATATTGAAAGTCACTATGAATGACGCAGATTCGGCGAGCAAAAACACATTTCTCGTATCTGATGTCACGGGACGTCGGAAGAACAGAAAATCTTCCAAATTTCCTAGAGATATTGCAAAATTTCATGGGAATATGTCGTCAAGTTCCTGATCACCTTGTGCCATCGCACATTGAATTATTTTCTATATTCATTGAGCAATCGATAAATCCACAATTCCATTTGAATATTTTCTTCTCATATAGTAATTGTATCATTGGTTTTAACGAGAATAAGAATCATTGAATTTATGATACATAATTGATGCAAAAGTTTAACAGGCCATTGAAACATTCATCATGCAAATATATATATTTTTTTTCTCCAGATGTAAGATGAGTTTGAGTGAAATTTTGATGCCCTGAAAAGTGGCTATCGCGTTGGGAATTCTTGATGTTGCGCGATGCTAGAATTGGAGCGGGGAGATGGCCCAAAAGGGGTCGTGAAGCTAAGGGAGTGTACGCGAGAAGAGAAGGGTGGGGGGAGAGGAGGGATGAGGTCGGAGGGTCGTTCGTAGGATGGGAGCCTGGACGGTTGCCTTATCAGTCCAGAAGGCGTTATCAGCTGGATGCAGCTCCCTTCCAAGTGGCTTGCAACCCCTTCTACCCTTCTTCAGCCACGATTTTGTCTCGCTCACTCATGATGCAAGCCGAGACGACGGAGATAGAGAAAGAGCCAGGAGAGGAAGAAGACGAGTGTATGTGCGAGAGAGTGAAAGAGAGACGGAGAGAATGAGGAGTGGGAGAGGGAGAACGAGGTAAAGATATTGAACACGCGCTTCTCCAGTTCTCCAGTGCTATCTTCCTCCCTTGAGAGGGAAGAACGAGAGCGAGAGAGATTGCTGTAGAGAGTGCATCTAGCGATAACGAGGCAAGTTAAACAATATCGAGCTATACGAGGTCTCACCGAGAGTCCCGACCTAAGATTAACCGGACTGTACGCGGGAGAGCACATTCTGTTGGGAGTATAGAGAGACCGAGTGAACTGGAAGGATCCGCTGGAGGCTTCATAAGACTCTGGGGAATCCGATTTAATCGATAAATCATTTTTCATTCATCCGATATCGGTTAAATTACCGCAACTTTTTTCTTGTATTCAGGACAACGATGAGAAGGATCGAAGCCCAAATTATTTCATATTATTCGCTGTACTTTTTTGTTGGAGCTAGCGCGAATTTTTGGTTACGATTGTTTTAGTTCAGAATCTTGATTGTATGAAATTGGGCAATCGAACATGAATGTGAGCTCTGTTCGACCCTAAGATTATTGAACGTACCAAGCAGAAGAAGGAGAAGAAGAAGAAGAAGTATGCAGTCGAGGGATAATTATATCATTCGACGTGTCGTTAACGCGAGCGAAGAACAGAACGATCGATTATAAAAATACACACATACTTGCAGGAAGGAAGAGACAGGGGAGAGGAGGTATCCTAATTTTTATCTATCATCGGGCACGCCGGAGTTTCTTCTCCCTAACGACCTTATATACTATACACAGGCTTCTTTCTCCTCTCCGTCTTTTATCGCGATTGATCGGTATCCCCTTTAGCCTTTCTCTCTTCCTTTCTCTCAGTCACTCTTCCACTCTGGACTCGTCGTGTCCGCTCGCAAGTCGAGGGAAACTCGCTTTGGAAGAGCAAAGATAAATACCGTATAGGAATATAAAGAAATAAGAAACGGGAGTGTGCGAGAGGAAGCGAGAGAAGATGACGAGGAGAATCCGCGAGAAGAAAGAAGGAAACAGGGAGGAATCAAGGCGGAGGAATCTCTTGTTAAAAAGAAATAGCGCCGAAGTTACGAAAATCAATGTGAAGAATCAGAAGGAGGAGGAGCAGAAGTATAAAAGGAAGAAACTAAAAGGAAAAGGTATATACAGGCGGAGGAGGGAACGAGAGACGAAAGAATGAGGAGGAGCCAGGAGAAACAAGGGACGAGGCCGCGGTCCAAATATTTGGACACCCAGAGGTTCAGTGCGCGTGAACCACATGCAGTGAAAGCCTTGCATACACATTTTTCTATCACTGTATACAATACATCGAGATAAGTATATATATATATAAACACAGGCGTTTAAATTTCTTTTCGATCGGAGTGTAGAGGCTGACGACGTATGTACAAAAAACCACTCGTCCGGGGGTGGGAGAAAGAAACGCTGTATACAACACAACGGTACGAAAGATCTGGTGGTGCTGAAAGGGCCACGAAATCAAGTGAAGACGATGAGTCGGTGGTCTTGAGGGCCCATGAGGGCTCGCGCGAGCCTCCGAGGAACGAGAGTGATTGATGAGCGAACGGGCTAATGAGGAGCTGAGCTGCTCGCGAGACGGGATCACGATAAACAGTTTCCTACACCACTACCATCACTGCTAGTGATATCTTACACTGGAAAGACTTTGGGCACAACCTGAACGAGGCTGCGCACACTCGTAACACACCTAAACCTTCTACCACCTTCTTCTCTATCTTGCCTTGTCTTCCTTAGTCATTTCTTGCCGCTCTTTTACCTCGAGGATCTAAAGGAAACCCGGAGCAGTGCGCGCAATCAAGAAATCTCATCTATCTATAAAGTTTTGTCCACGTATCTCAGAGGTGGGCAGGCATTGGAATAACGAAAAGAGCAAAGCACATGTTGGTCCATTTTCTTATGTACCACAGGAAAGCCTTTATGAACAGCGATCAATTTAGTTCTGACAGCAATTGAAAAAGCTTCCGGATCTTGATCTCTTGAATGTCATGATTAAGAAACAATTATCGCTGTCGAATCAGTACCTGTTTCTACTCCATCAATTTTCAATCTTCTCCATTGTCACTTTTCGCGTATACACAGATTTTTTTTGCTGCTATATTACCAACTTCCTCAACTCTTATGCGTGACCGAGAACTGCTCAGAGGGTTGAAATGCCAAGCGGATTTAAGGCAAGAAGAGAACATCATACACACTGGAAAGCTGTCTGGATTCCATGTCACTATAAATATATGTATGTGTGTATATCCGTCTGCAAAGGATTGAAGAAAGAGGAGAGGGCGAGATAGAGTGAAGCTTTCGTAGTCACTAGAGGTTCCTCTAGGGCAGCGGGGGTTTATAATAAAGCCTGCAGGGGCCAAGATAGGTGGGTTGGTAGCCGTTATCGTTCGAGTCCAGCTTTCAAGAGTAAAAGAGAGAGAGAGGGAGGGAGAGAGTGAGAGAGAATTCGCTTTCTCGCCGCAAAACCCTCTCCGACGAGTCTCGCTCCCGGAACATCCTGGCAATGTAGCAAAGCCATACACACCTCTGCGTCCAAATGTATACCAGATGAACGATCTATCATATACATATACTTATTCCTACGTGCCTCATGCCACACTATATTCTGGCGCAGTATTGAAATGAAACAACACGATGGCCATTCTACTATCTCATTTCTCTCCTTTCAGGCTATCGCGTCTTTGACCTCGACTTTTCTTCTCTCTTCCTCAATCTCCCCTTGTCCTGCTCTTTTGGACTACGACATCCGAGGGATTTCGCAGTGGAGACGCGAGATATTCCGGATACCACTCGATCTTCACTGTCCGTTTTCACATCCCTATGTGCCTTTCCTATCCAAGTGGAAATTTCATCCAGTCGTAATCGGACTGACTCAGACGTGGACTAATTGTCGTTTGCATTGCGGAAACACTCGAATTTACAATCAAAACTTTATGAAATATGGATTAGTCGTCACACTGCCTGAACTCTGAATTCATGACAATTGAAACGACATTTATGATTGTTAAAAGTTAACTATGATTAGTGTATTCGGAGGGCAATTAATTCTTCGGTATCGAACTGGTAGTATTTAATTAAACATTCATTCAGTAGTGGCTTTCGACGCCGGAATTTCTAGAACCTGTACTCGGAAATGTCCATTGTTGGCAACGTGGGAATTCGAGACACGAACACCTGTACGATGATTCAGCCTCTAGTCAACTGTGTCACAAATCACTCAACCAATTAATGAAAAAATCTGGGTACACGAAATCATATGTTATTTCCCAAATTGTTAGAAGTTATATCCTGTGGGCTCGTTATTGCTGTAGCTTGCATGACTCCTCGCCCACTCATCCCTCATACCTCCTCCATAATTGATACCCTATTAATACTGTCCCTTTGTAGCCACGCGTGAGTTCGCCTGCCGAACGATTTAACCATAGGCAACGTTTTCTTCATCCCCTTTCTTCTCGGCTTCATTTCTCTGCATACACATATAGTGTTTTTTTTTTTTTTTCCATTCATTCGGCCGCAAACGGGTTCGCCACGAGCCAGAACACGTCGGCTATATTTCGTATAGAAATAAAACGTAGGTAACGGGGTCGCCAGCAAAGGGTGGTGGTTATATTGTATCTCTCTCTTTCTCTTATTCTCTCTTTCTCCCTCATTCTTTCCCGTACAGGAGAAATCAGTACACACTATTTCTTTAGGGGGAAAGAGGGCTTGCTGCTGTTGCTGGTAACTGCGGTACTGGTCGGCACTATCGCGGCGTCAGTCGCTCTCGTACAACCCTACCCCTCCCCTAAAACTCCTCACCGCCAACCCCCTGTGTTCAGCGTTAGTATACTCGCCTGTATTATAACGTGGAGTGTGCGAGCCCGAGTTATCAGGAATCGTGTCGTAATCTGGGTCTGGGATCACCGGGCTCCGCTAAGCTTCGCTCTCGCAACCCTCTCCCCCTTCCTTTTCTGTATGTACACCTCTCTCGTTCCTCTTTTACTCTCTCTCTCTCTCTTTCTCTCTCCCCTACCCCGTCCACGCGGGGTCCGATAACGAAAGGGTTATCACGCCACGCTCTCCCCCGACGTCGTTGGTGCTCGAGCTTCTAGCTAAACTAGCGCGAAAACTGTAGCCAGTTGTGTGCACATTTGTATATGTATAATAATGTCTGTCGGTGTGTTCGCGCGTGTGTATGCGCGAGAAAAAGACAAAGAACTCACGCCAGAAAGATTATTATATTTTCTCTTTCGTTCCTTTTTTTTTTTTTCCATTTTTTATCTCATTCTTTCGCTCTTTCCTCTTCTACAGGGACAACCCTTTTATGCCCTGTCTTCTATAACACGAAAATCATGATTATGTTCCCTTTGACTCGGCCACTTTACTGCCCAGCAGCGTGAGCATTTTATAAGCTTGTACATTTAATGGACGAAACAAAAGTCACCATTGTTTCTTGGAATGCTCGGGGGATGAAGACGTATTACCGCTTTTTTGTAGCTTCTCCTCGATCTGAAATGCTCGTAACTGTCATCTGCAGGGTATAAGTAGAAGGCTCTGAGGTCACGATTCAGCAGTATAAGTTCAGCGATAATTGCTTTGGCATTAAAATATCCAGCTTGAAGTTTGATATCCTAATTAAGATGGCAAGCAAATGACATTGATTCGGTTTGCAATCATAGAAAAATGTTTTGACTTTCATGTCAAATAGGTACTTATTCATGTCGAATTCAAATAGATGATCGAACAGTGCTTCTAGAAAGAGTCTCGAATAATTGTTCGCACGTGGATACAAGCTCTGAATGATCCGAGCGAGTAATCCTTAGAAACGATCCTGATTTATCGAGAAATGGAGTTTAATGTTCTTGCGTATAAGGTGAGATATAGCACTCACAGTATCGGAGCTATATCGAGAGCAAAAAAATTTACATACATATACACGTGGATACTCGTTCGTTAGATTTCCCGGTGAGACATGAACGCGGTGGGTATAGCAATTCAGGCTGCTCGGATCTCGGGCTGCTGATGTTAAATAATTAATTAAGTTACGACGACGACGACGACGTGGAGAACGACGACGAGTAAGAGTCCTCGAGCGAAAGGTTCGTGTATCTCGTGATATCTCGACTGTTGCATCTAACGTGCGTCTCTCGTGGTAACTCGAACGAAAAAAAGAGGGAGAGAGTGAGTGAGAGAAAAGAGAATAACGAGATCAGATAGAAGCTCGTGGGAGGAGGCAGCACGAGAATATTAGGAGAAAGAGAAAAATAGGATGTACTAAGATTTACTGGCATATGTTGGTCTTTGGAGCATGCTCGAAAGAACCTGCTTTGCTCTGGAACTAGGATGCTAAGTGAAGACATCCTTGCTTTGATATTATGCACTGTTTCATGCTTTGACGATGATTCTCGATATCTGGCGGTATCTAGCAATGTCCTCGCAAGAGTATACGGGATCGAATAACTGGCAGCAACTTCCACCTGCGTCAAATGTTCATTTGTCGTAAGAATCGTCTTTAATTATGTGCACCAACGATTTTATGGGATCTCAATGACTGATAGAACTGTTAGCTAAATCGTTGCAAACTGTGGAAGTATCAAAAGTGACTGGTGTTATTTCATAAGATATATTATACAGAATTAAAATCATCTGAATGCAAATTAGTGTGCATTTATCGCTAAACTTACATCAATTCGCAGCCCCTTTTCTTCGTTCTCTTTCTGTTTTTATTCATGGCCAATTTAACTCCATAATGTGGGCTCAGTGTTCTTATAAATTCTCACTTCAACCGGTCTTTCGGATGACGTTAAGCCAGCCGCTTTGGGAACAAGAATAACATGTAAAAAAGGGAAAAGGGAGAGGAAGCAAAGGTGAAGGAAAGAAAAGAGGAAGAAGCGTGCGGCCACTCGCTAATTTAATATCGCGCGTCTTGATGGTCCTTTATTTTCGCGCTGGCTAATGGCAGCAAATTTACTCACGCGGTCTCTCGTTATCGTCCCCAAAGCCTCTATCTTCCTCCTTTTCCTCCATCTCACGCTTCCCTCTCTCACTCTCTTTGAGTATCTCATGGAGGCCTCGCGAGAGACGAGAGAGCTACGACGCAGCGCTGTGCTCTCGGCACGGCTTCATCGACGAAGAGGAAACAAAAAGCGAAAGAGGTAAAGAAAAAACGTCTCGTACGCCTGTAGACTTGTTAAGCGAGCCTTGCAGATAACTTGGCCATTTTTTTTTCATCCCTCTCACCGAAATCGCAAAATCATTGAGAGTACCATGATCAATCGAAATTCCTCCGAGTCCCATTTATCTGATGGATCAAAAAAGCCTCGTGTCCACGATTTTTCAATCGAAACATTCGAAAATATATACTCGTACGCTTTCCTGATTCTCTTCAATCTTTAAAAAGTATTTTTTATCTTCAGTTTCCCCGAAAGAAGAAATACAAAGATCGATTAATATAAAATATTGGCACGAAAAAACCTAAGAAACCTTTCTAATAACGTCATCAAACCTGTTCCAAATCATCGTATAATTTCAATTAATTTCAAAGGAATCATCAAATCTATAGCAATGGAAATTCATTGCTGATTCTAAGAGGGCATTTATTCGAAGTTGTCATTCTTCGAGGCAAAAGCCATAAATCAGCTAAATATTAAAGTATAAAAATAAAAACGATAAAGAAAGTGAATTGATCGCATGTGATTAGTATTATTCATGGCGATACTCGCGGAACGTTTGCTATGAAAAATGAACATTGTAAGCAAATCTCTAGAGTACATTGTACTTATATGGAAGATATATTTGTGTATATATATATAATAATATGAAAATAAATCCGCGCTTTTCGCACGTGCGTCCTGCGAGATATGGCAGGCTTTGGCAATGTTCAACACAGAAAAGTGACGGGATAACTTGTCGCTGGAATTCCGTAAATTTTTCCTAAGGCTCTCGTGAAAAGGTTGCGGCAGCTACGAAATAAAACGACTTTGTGTGTACCCGAGGAACGAACGAATAGAGTTCTACACGTAAGAATATACACAACCGCACTGACACACGTGTAGTTATACGTATATGAGGTTGCTGGTGCAGCAAGATAAGTAGATGTAATCGTGTATGCTCAGCCACAGTGGAAAATCATTGAAAATTGATTATCAAAAAAGAGAGATCGAGGAAGAGAGAAAGAGAAGAAGCAAACGCTGGGGTCGTAGATGTGATTCATATGGGGAATTCCAAACAAGTTTCTCTTCCCTTATAAAGGGTGATCGAATTGAAATTTCGAGAATCATATGAAATAAATCAGTGTTACATAAACGTTTAAGGATTCTGTACACATTGATTCATCATTAATATTATTATTATTATATTATTATTATTAACAAATATATCGATTCACTCGTGATAAGTTTAACGTGAATTTCTTTATTCTCTTTATTTAGAGATTTATTGATAAATTGTGATTAAACGGAGTTGAGTTAACGAGTATAATTCCACGTTTTTTTCCTCGCAATTTTTAGGTTTTTCCGTGTTAAGCATCGTGTACCTTACACGACGAGAATTCAATTGGAAATAGACCAAATTTTTTAAAGACGTTGAACCTGGAACATGGAATTGATGCCAGTTTACATATTTCAGTAAAAATATTGCTAAACACGATCCAAAACGGTGATTGAGCATCGAAACCGTTACGTATATATCGATGGTTTTACATCATGAGATCGAATTTTTGGAATTGGCTAATGTGGCATAGAATACCTCATATAAATTCGCTAACACGTAGATTTATAACATAGTGAGCGGCATCAGGGAAGACGTTGTGTCGGCTCGGTCTACCAGTGGACGTGGGACGCGAAAAAGTACACGAGTATTCGTCGTGGAAGTGAACAGATTGCGTACAAGCAAACGTGTGGAGAAAAGGAGAGGAAAGAGGAGCTAGTAAATCGAAAGAGAGAGAGAGAGTGAGAGAGTGTAAGGATGCGATCTTTTTTGCTGGCAAAAAAAGACAAGCCGAAGGTTATAAGAACGAAGTAAGGGAAAGATGCGAGTAGGGGAACACGCGTATATAAGTGAAGTAGAATAAGACGGTGCAACGTGATACTCCAGGGACGAGAGGAGGTAGGGAACGATTTAAAAAGGAAAGTACAAAACGAATTGAAAAAAATAAATACATATATAAGTAAACAACAACAAAAACAGTAAAAAAAAAAAAGGAAATAAAACGGGAACCGCGAATGGTCGAGAGTCGGTGCGCGCTCTTTTCTCTATCCGGGCGTGATCTGCGCGAGAGAGCACATTTCCAAACAATGAGCGAGCGAGAGAAAAGGCGAAAGACCGCGAGCGAGAATCTCACATCTCTTCGGAGGATCGACAGTGTATATATTCCATGTACAAAGATATATAAAAGTACACATGTAAGTATATATGTATATATTTACATGCACATAAGTATATGTAGAGATGAGGACGGTGCGGGGGCTGGCAAAAGAGCTGACCGGATCAGCACGCGAGAGGAAGAGGATCAAGAAGTGAAGAAGCGAGGAAAAAGCGTCGAGAAAGAGAAAGAGAGAGAGAGAGCAGGAAAGAGGCTGACGAAGGAGGTGAATGTCGATAAGAAGAGGGAGGAGGTGCAAAAGCGGTGGACCCGAGCGGGTCGATGTATCGACGATGGTGAAGGTGAGAGAAGCGGTAACCAGCTAGCTATTGGTTCTTACTGGTACCGCCATCGACCAATAGCCGTTAGCTCGACCTCCTTCGTATTCAGTTCTCTCAAAAGTATACTTCAATATCATCATACGTATACGCTAGTCCCTCTACTAACAGTAGAGTCACTCAGTCCTACATCAAAATTCAAAACATCAACGACTAAATTAAAATAAACGATCCTGAACGGTTGACTAAAATGACGAACCTTTCAAATCAACATTTTATCCAAAATCCAGTACCTTTACGTTCCATAATCGATCATGATAACGACGCTATTTTTATGGTGAAAATTCGACAGTGTTTCCGAAATGAGTGACCTTGGACCTCTAGGAATACTGATTATCGCAAGAACTTCAGAAACTTTGAATATTCATTACTAAAATCAATGAACTTTTGACTCTGACTCGTAGATGCTGGCGTTTGAATCCCTGTTTCATTTGATTTTGGGAACCCTTATTTGTTAGGACGTCGAAAATTTGCTCAGAAGATTGCACAAAAATGAATCACGATCTTTTAATTTGGTAAATAACAGTAAATACGAGCTGAACTTTCTCAATTGGTCTCATTGACAGAATCACATCACTATGTTGAAACCGATTTGAACCGTATGATTTAGATCAGAAGTAAAACTTGAATGACACGTGTTGAAGGACTCAAAACATAGTCTGCTGTTGGGGTGGTCCAGTTGAAAGAAGGCCAAGAGGCTAAGAGGTGCAGGAAGGTGGACGGGGAGTAGAAAGCCGTCGGCTTTCATAAATCTCTGAAGTGAAGAGCCTGAAGGTAAAATTTGCAAGCCAGCTACCGAGCTACCCTGATTATTCATCCAGTGTACTTTGCATCAGGTCCAAGAAGAGCAGGCAGTTCTTCTAATAACAGACTCGGCAAGAGAGCTGCAGGGTATTGCAGGGTGGAAGACAGAGAAGGCGAAAAAAAAGTCGATGATCAGTCGAAGAAGCGTGCTCTTTGATTACAGAGCCTTCGATACACCCAACGCCATGATATTAAGTTGATGAATACCTGCGCATCGGTCTTTATACATCACATAATAAAACGTGACTCGAGACGGTAAATCGACAATTGATTTATTATTCATCGGTCCGTTTCTCTTGTTATCCTTTCAGCAATGCAATTTATACCAAAGCGCGCGAACTAACTTGTTGGGAGCGATCTCGCAATCATTGCAGCATTAATTGACGACGCCGCGGCAAGAGAAAAAGAACGCTTGTTTCGAATGCACCTACCGCTCGCCGCTCTTACTCGATACACAACGGAGCGACATCGCGCGACTACCGTATCTTTATCGTGACGCTGGAATTCACGGACGTGATGGATCGTCGTCGGTTTAAAAAAAAGAGGGAGAGAGAGAGAGAGAGAGAGAGATGGAGAGAGCACGCGCGATCTTACGTCCTCGTCGTGTATAAACGTCGTGTTAGGTTCCCGAGAAATCGCATGCGGAATACCTTAATGAGGAAAGACGTTTGTAATAGCTGCGTTCCATCTGTTACGAAGTCGCTCGGTAGACTGATCATAATGCGTGCAACAAATGCTCCGACAATATCGTGGAATACGTAAAATAACTGGAAACGAAACCAGTTGGAATATGTCAAATGCTTAACGCTAGTGATATATATTTATCAAGTGTCCAGAGTTTATTGATCTAATTAATGATGACGTAAAATCAGGTTATGGTTATAACCTGAACAGACGTGAACAGATCGATCCAGTGCATTTTCAAGTCTGGATGGAATTTAAAAAGGATAACAATTCTTTATTGAGCAAAGCTGCAACTGCTGGTTCCATTTTTTAATCAAGCCTTCCCCAGCTGCCAGAAAGTAATGCAACGTTAATAAAAGAACGTCATGGAACAGTTTTCATGAAACAATATCAGAGAAATTGAACTAATTCTAGTCTAACAAAACGTTATCTCGAAAGGACTCACAGTTTTAGGATCATTGGGATAAATTGACAAACGGCGTCATTGGATGTCGATGGTACGATGATTGTTACAGATAAACATATCCTATCATTACAGCGATAACTATCGGCGGAAACTACCAGGACATCATCGGAATCAGGAACCGTCCATCATTTACGGAAGTATGTACCTATTATCGAGATGTACTGCTGACTACTGCTGCAAGGGGGGCATTTCGATCGATCGACGCATTTCACAAGCGACGGGGAAACACGTTCGAATAGAGATGAAGTTGCATTAACGTCGGAAGCGACCAAGAGTATTCTGTATCTGCTATCGATATTCTCTTCTTTTTGTTATCTTCCTGCATCATCTAATCCAACTATCACGAAATGTTGCCTGAGTCAAGTCATGTAGATGTGAATGATTCTTCCCATATTTATAATTTCGAAATTCGATATATTTGGTGCGATACGCACCTCAAGTTCGAAGTTCTTTTTGCACCTTGAAACTCCGCATTCTTGAAAGGATCATTTCAACAGAAAGAGGAAAAGGGTAACGGCGATAGCAGCCGGAGAGCGCAAAGAAAAAGAGGAAGAAGGGTTCGTCGACAAATTGCCACCAATTAAAATTCTCATACCCGCAGGGCACCGATCGTTGGCCAACTCTCCTTGTCGAGAGCAACCTGGTGCGAAGAGGCCACAAGCCACTGTCTCGCTCCGAATCTTTCTCTTTTACGCTCTTTTGCTCAAGGCTCATCCTTCCATCTTTCTCTACCTTCATTTCTCATTCTTCCACCACCCTGGCCAGCCAGGGCCTCGGGACCAGTTTCGGCCAATTAAGTTGTAGACAGAACAGGGTAGAAGGAGAACAGTGGCGAGGTAGATAGATATATACTGGTGAACCTGAACGAAGAATCTCGCAAAGCAAACTCACCCTCTCCTGTTTCCCTTCTTTTTGCTTGCTCTTTCTCTTTCTCCCTGTTACACCGCAATTTCCTCTAATTCCTTCGGGAGCACCGTATAAATTAACACTAGATTCTTCCGGTGGCGGAGAATAAGAAAAAAAAATGAAGGAGGATTCTTCAAAAAGGGAGATAAAAATATTTGAACAAGCATTTAACCTTGGTGATGAGGTAAGAGATGAAACGTCTTATGATAAATCGACATCACGACATAGTTTGGTTGCCTCAGTCTATGAGAAGTGCGGATATAATCAACGGTGGAAAGAGCAGTCGACGACTGTTTTTCTAGCGATATAAAAACTTCCCATCTTCTGATATTCGTAGTTACCAGCAAATACTGAGTATGCGCATCTTGCGTCGAGGAGAGAAAGGATGTCAGATATGTATTTGAGGTTCTCTGAATCGTACGAAACTCTCTTGATGTACAGCAGCAGCATGGAGCGATGAAGGAGGTGGACACCAAGGGAACCTGCCGAACTGAGGAGAAGGGCCAAGAGGACGAGAACGCGACGACGGGGGCTGCAGTACTCTAGTTGAAGCTCGACAGCATCGGCGTCGCTATGCGGATCGGGGCTTATCTCGAACTCGCAGACGCGTCACAATCGATATATCTCGCGGAGGTTCTCTCCGCCTCTCCCTCTCTCTCTGTCGTTCTCTATACCTAGAAATAGGTGTATACGGTCTGGTACCCACGTACGCCAACGTCCCTCTAACGCCCTTCCGTTTCTCTCTATCTATGTCTATCGATGTCGACGATTCCTAGTGTAACATGCGCACACACAGTCGGCATGTTGTACGTCGATCGACGGCTACCCATAGTCAAACATCCCTTGAGAGGGTGAGAGATAGAGATAGGAGAGTTAAAGGGACAAGACTAGGATGGATGAAGAGATTAATATCTATGTGTTGAAACTGTATATATTGGCAGAGTGGTATATAAGAGAGATTCTCTCGAATGTTGAGTGAGAATGAGACGGACGAGATGGACGGATATATACATGCATAATATGTAGAGAGAAAGAGAGACACGATGAGAGTCAGAGGCGTGAAGTGTCCTCTCAACTATTCTCTGTATCCCAAGGCCTATATGCCTCTATCGCATTCCCACCATTGCAGAAAAGATCAATTTTAGATTTGCGACGATTTATAACTTCCTCTAATATGGCAACCGATACCATCTAGGCACGATCTATCCGAACAACCTATATTCCTCGTTCACCTTCTCACACCCCATATAATCTCCGGGAGATTCACCCAATTTTTTGATTATACATTTATGATACCTGGGCTCAATCCTATCGGATACAGGAAAGAAAATCTGGCGAGACTTCATCGCTGTCATATTAAATATAGCCGATCGCCGATTGGCACTAGTTCACCAACTTATTTAACAGACTTCAATGCATTGAATAAAACCAAGCATTGTGGAAATACGAAAGTTGATTCCGTTCTCTATTAATGATCCAACTATGGCAACTGCGCTGACGAAGTTGCGCCCTACTTTCTCATTGTTTCTTCCGCCACGACACGCATTTGACCTCGAGCCTAATCAAGATTCAACAAATTTCCAATGAATAAGTTTTATCAAAAATAAGAATCAATTGACTGAGACGTCTGATTCACTTGGATAAGAACATTTTTATCAGCTTGAACAATACTCCACGTATCTGTACGTCTAACTTGCCCTCTTGAGTTTCCACGTTGGAATCACTTCACCCTCCATATCGGTACATATCTGTGTGTATTATACGGAGGGCATAAATACATACATATCGTAGATGTGGTGGTCGCGAGCAAGCGGCGAGTGTACGTAAACAAGCGCGAGCTGCAAGTTCCGTTATCAGCGACGCGCAGCGTCGCGTCGACGACGCCACGCGCCCGTTCCTAGAGGAGATCGACTGGTTTCGGGGTAGGAGAACAAGACGAAGACGGTTCGGAGCACGATACAGGAGAATAAGGGATAGAGAGTGCGAGTGATGAGGGAGGTGAAACGTGTAAGGGATGCAGTACACCAAAGTATCTTTATACGTGCGAGTATGGAAACCCCGAAAAGTGGAGGATGAGAAAGGGTGGTTGCAAGTACACAGTAGTCTCGGCTTCTCTTCGTCGTCTTTATCGCACTGGCAAGCGTCTCGTTATCAGACGGCCATTAGAATATCTAAATACCACCCCTCGAACCCGAATCACGACGGTCTGAGAATATTACCAAGCGAGACAACACAAAACAAGCCAAACTTGAAGGAGAAAGAGAGCGACAGACTTCCACGCCGTCTACCCCGAAACCCTCAGGTTTTCGCGCATGTTACCACTTGATAACGTCGCCTTGTCCCCTGAGAAGGAAGACACAACAGAGAGTCTTCTCTCTTTTACCATCTTCCTCTTCATCTCTCTTTCTTTCTTCGCAGATCTTTCGCATTGCCGATTATTCCAACCCCCTCAGAGGCCTTTTACGAATATAATTCATCGATGCTACATCGATTGAAAACCGCAATGATAATATCCTGATGACGTAATGATAAGTCAACTAAAATCAATGACGAATCGCGGTTTCTTCTTCCCGAGTTTCACCTTTTCATGTATTAGTATATTTCAAAAAATAACGCGTCCCCTTCGAAGATGCAGGTCCATAGCTCGAAATGAAAAAATAAAATAGGAATAATAAATAAATCATGTATCGCATTAGAAGCTAATGGCTTCAGTAAGAATTCCTGGAAAAATAAGTCGCGACTTCCTTTTTATATCCGCATTGAATATCTCTAGAATATCTCAGTGAGATGTGGAGGCTGAGGTAGATCGAGCGCGAGCAGCCATCGTGGCTTTTATTATCAGTCGACGCCAGAAGGATATCGCGAACGCTAGGAGAGTCACACCCCTGCAGATTCTCGGTTTGCACGACCAAAATCAGGGCTGCTGTATATATGTATTAAAAATATATGTCTATATGTACAGCAACATATATATTATGCGAGAGCTAACGGAGTACATATCGCGAGAACGACAGAGCACGCGCAATCTCTTTCGGCCTGGCATATCAGTCATCCCTCATCCCGGGACGGGCGAGATTATCGCGCGACTCGTCTCTCTATCTCCGATGCGACTGCCGCGGAGAAGATTTCGAATTTATCTCATGCGAGGGAATGACACGGGCAACCGATGGAAGCGTACACCCAGAGAAAGAAAAAAGATCGCTTTGATATCGTGCTCTGACGAAAATCGATTAATTCCTCACACTGCCTATCATATATACATCTTTCTTTTATATTTTTACCCTCTCTTGATATTCCTTCATTCTCCGACACCCTCGGATATGAGTTCTAAAATTATAACAACTGCTATCGAATATCAAGTCTTTGGAGTAAAACCGATGAGCGATTTTGGAGAGTCAAAAAAATTAGTAATATCACATTATGTTTTTATAAATTAATATTTATTATAATATATTTTCATTTATCGATCTTGATTACTTTGTATAACTGGAAACAACTAAACAAAACTAGTAGGTAGATACTTATCAGTAAAAGCTATGTTGTGCATCACGAGTGTTCGTTCAATGGGTAGAGAAGTCTTCTTTCAAAGGGTAAAGTGTTCGGGTTTTGGGATTTCAGACATGACGTTTTCTCTTGCTAATTTTTGATAAATTCATTGATATAAAGGCAAAACAAAAATTCATATGCGATATTTAATCCGTTTCGAACGAATAATAAAAAAAACTCAATGTCATTCCAAAATTTGGTCGATTTTATTGGAAGATTTGTGACTGTTAGTGGATTTTTTTGAATGTACGATATATTAAGTGTTTGAAGGTATACGTGCAGAAAGAAAGGGTTGAAAGAGGAATCAGCTCGATGCGAAGCACTTAGAGAGGGCAGAAGGGAGGGAGAGAGACACGTGGTAATCTCTGTACTTCTCTAGCTCTCTCGCAGTGCTTCTCGTTGCTGCTGCTGATGCTCTTCTCTACTGGAAGGGTTAAGTTGTAGAACGTCGGCTGGTCGTGAAAGATAAGAACATGCGGGGGTCGGGACCAAGAGTGAGAATTCCCTCTCCACGTGGATACGAGAGAGGGATTTCGCAAGCAGAGCCGCAGAATCCGCAGAGAACCTACGTGGAAGAGATCGACAAGAAATTCCCTATGGAGAGCGAAAAAGTGAGAGAAAGAAATGAAAAGCAGAATGTGTGATCATCGTGCGAAGCAGATTTAGTTGTTTCATACACTATGAAAAAAAGGCCTTTTCGAAAATCATATTTCAAGTTATTTCGAGATTCCATCTGTACTCAGGCCATTAAAGAAAAACTCTAAGTTTAAAAGAAAAAATGAGAGTTTTTCAAGTCACCAAAACTCTTCACATTTCGGGTTGGATTTTCCGATTTTAGACGCAGCTTTTAGTAGTTCAACGTTTCGGATAACCCCAGGACCAACGATGTAAAAAAATTGCATAAAAATTGTAAAAGCATCGTAATTGAACTCACTCAATTAAGTAATCTCGAAGAATTCATGAAAATATCGTCGTCATCTTGATGATATACTAATATTTGAAGCGCGACTTACCTGAAACAGACAATAAGAAAGAGGTTAAATTTTCAATGCTGTAATATTTGATTTTGACGAGTTCATAATCGTGATTTTAATCGAGTGATTTTAACATTTTTCATGTTCTTTTTTTCTAAAACAAAACGACTAATAGCGTTGTTATATAAATCTTTGATAATTGTACAAAGAAAAATTCACTTCGCAGGAAAATTTATTAGTCAACTCTTCACATGATAAGAATAAATAATTATCATGCATTCCTGAGTAATAACGAAAATGTCACGATCTCAATAAATGTAAGAATTCTCGCTCGGCTAAGCCTGTCAGAAAAAGGCAAGGAGATGGTCGAGAATTCAGATTTTCACGATTCCGAAAATGTATAAAAATTCTTTTGATCGATAAAAAAGACACGAGCTACACGATCGCATGGTTAAAATTGCTGGTCGATGTCCTTTTTGGCCGGGAATCGTTTATGGTGAAGGGCGAAATGGAGGAGCGAGGGAAGGGGATGTTTGGATGGGGTACACGTCGTGGTGGTCGGTATAGGAGTAGCTATGGTAGGCAGCTAATATCCTCCTGGTCGCTATCCGCCAGGCTCATCTCAATAAATTCAATATACTTGTGTAAATCGCGGCCTCTCCAAGCCCCTTCATCCCTTTCCTACGTGTGTCAAAGCGTTCGCTCTTTCTCTTTCGCTCTCCCACATAGTCACAAACTCCCTTTTCGTCGACGATTGCTACATATATTTGCGGGAGAGGACGGAGATGAGCTAACTCTGCTCCAGTATATCGTCGCGACCCCATTACACCCCCTCCATCCCCTAACTCCGAGCGTCGATTCTCTCGTCGTTCTCGTTGTCGTCGTCTGCTCCTCTACTACCTTTACTCCCATCCCCTCGCCATCCTACTCACCCTCGTACCTCATCTGCATATCGTTCGGCAATTGTAGAATTTCACAAACACATACACACACACACACACACACATACACCCGCATATTTATACCTTTTTCGTCGTGCTTTTTGAGAATACGTATATGCAGTGGGAGGAGCGATAATGGATTGGTTATTGATTACCCGTAATGAGCTACTGAGATGTTTTTTCCAATTTTTTTTTTTTTTTCAGCTCACAATGAGTTCTCATTTTCTTCCGGTTTCTTCTTCTTTTTTTTTTTCCATAGTTCGATTGTAAATAACCCGAGAAGAAATGGTTGAAAAAAGCAACAGAAACTTTCGTTCCAACTAAATAATTTTTACTTCCATTTATTTCTTTTTTTACATTTATTTCGCTAGTAGATTAGCTCTCTGCGACTGTTTTTCGTTCTACGATGCACTCGGTGGAGATACATTATATAAATGGTAGAGATAACGGTAAAAATTGTCTCGGGTCGTATAAATTTTCACTCCTTCATTATTAGATCGGGCAGAAAACGCGAGAAGGTTTTATCACTGATATGCATCAGGAGAAACGCGAAGCTCTTCGAATACGTATTCTCAATAATGACTTCTAATGGCAAGTGGCACGGGAGTAGTACTTCAACACCGAGGGATTCGTAACAACTACCGGTCTTTGAGCTATGTGCTAACTTCCTTACGATCGTCTTTATCCCATTGGGCTATACGAGAAGGGTAAAGGTATGGATGAGAAAAGAAGCTAAAACGGTGAGCTAGGATTTCGAGCTAGAAAAGAGGTATGGAGAATTCCCGGCCCCGTGGCCAACGAGGCTCGTATATTTTCCGGTAATTTCTTAGCAATCAAGTTTTGCACTGGCTCTCTGATATTCTTCACTTTCTCCCTCCTCCTCCTCCTCCTCCTTCTTCTTCTTCTTCTTCTTCTTCACTTCACCTTTCCTCTATCTCTCTATCTCTTTTGCTTCTTTTCGCGTAATATCCGACGCCTATCTTTCTTGTTACGAGCTATCGCGACTTTGTGGCAACGAGCTTTTCATCGAGTCGTTAGTTAGAAACGAGAAGTATACCTCTCTCCATATACCCTCTCCATTACCACCATATTTTTTCTCAATCTTTTGGATTTTTTTTTCTTCCCAAAGATTTTATCCAACATCGACGACGTTTTTCTTATACCTTCTACGCCAACTTATCGAGCCTAGAGATGAGCTCAGCTATCGCTGTAATGTTCTACCTACAAAACTCACTCCTTTCGATGCAGAGAAAAAGGCCAAATCACGTTCATCAGACTCATTGAAAAAGAGTCTACCGATTGAAGAAATTCTTGCGATGCTTTTTCCAGTATCGATTCCGGTTTTTCGAGCAGATAATTCTCTAGTTCTCTACCCCATCCAATGTTCACTAGGATCAAATCCCGACAAAGAGTTTATTAGATAATCGTCCAAAATAGTGCAGAATGAAAATATACGAAACTACCAATTGGACAGTTTTTTTTTTTTTTAAAGAGCGTTGAATAACAAAAATTTAGTGCGGAAGAAAATTTTGAAACGCACGAATGTTTTTCCCTAAAAATGTCAACTTCAACTGAGATATCGGAGGTTCACCCTTCGATCGTATGGTACGCACATAAATTCTTTCTTAACTCGAGTCTCTTCCCTCTAAACTCGATGTTGCCTCTTATCACGGGAAATTCGGAAATTTTCGCGGGAAATTTCGTTCTCGTTCTCCTTTTCTTTTCTTTTTTTTTTTTTTTTCTTCTCTTTGAAATCGGATAGATGCAACGGTGTGGAATGGCTCGGGGATACGTGGTAACGATACGAAATGATGGAGACGACGACGTCGACGATCGAGGAGAGGTAGCACAGGCATGTTCTCCCCTATCGAGGAAAAGCGCAATCAAGCAACAACGTTATACGGTGGATGTTGCAAGAGCAACCTCTCCTGGTATATCGAGGATATAGAACGGGGAGGAAGGTCTATCTATTGCCGAGTGATCTATTGCTCAGGGGTGCTCATATGAATGATAGAATTATCATCCCGAAATACTATACATGAAAATAAAGTGTCTAATCTACTTGAAAGCTTTCAAAATAATTTTTTAATCATATTATTTTAGAATTCTTTTTAAAAATTCAGTGTTTATGAAGTATCAAAGGAATCAAACTCGTTTTTCAATTAGCATATACATCTGCGATGTTGATCAAACCTAAAAAAGGTTTGCATTTGCAGATCAATCACGTCTCGCTGGCAACAATTGAAACGCGTTTGCATTAGCAAATGTTTATTCGTAGATTTTCTTAGAAAATAAATGTTTAATGATTAATAAACATTGTTTCAAATAATATCAAGTTCTTGTCATTAAAAGAAGAATATTTAACTTTCGCAACAATATTCTTGAGAGATAATCTGCTACGAAAAGCCTCTTAACTCTTTGCCACCCCTCTTACGTAATGTCATATAGATTGGTCTTTCTTTTACCGATCGCTCACGTCACTGTACAACGTCGTTTTTTTTTCTCCGTCCCTCGAGAGATTTGGCAGCATCGCGCTCCACCACCTTTCGCGGGGAGAAAGGGGGATGAAGAGAAAATCGTGGTACGTCTCGCGCCCGAATTCCTCGGAGCGTGGCAAACCGTCCGAGCGAGCGAGAAGCCCACAGAGCACGAAGATAAAAATAATAAATCATCGCGTCGTATATACCCCCACCTTTTACCACCCCTCATCGCATCCGAGGCGATCGGGCACGTGGTTCTTCCACCCCCACCGCTGCTTCCTCTCTTTCTCTTTCGCTACTCTTTCACCTCTTTCGCTCTCCGCCGTGTTCGCCGATTTCTCGGCAGCGGTATCGGCGAGCCGATACGGAAATAGGTACGTTGCCCGAGAGATACGGACTCGTTTGGTCTTCCGAGAAGCACATCTACCCTCGTACATATAACCACCAAAAGGAGGAAAGAGTATAATACGTACGACGTCCGTACAGACGTGCGCGCTTCGTACACACCTTTGCTTCGCTCGTTTTGAAGGTAGCCGCGTGTGTATAACCACGTAAACCACCCTCAACGATCTCGAAGAGTTGGTTGACTAAAAGAGAAAGATTTTGAGAAATGAACGAACGAGCGAGAGGAGCTGGAGACAGCGAATACCTTCGAAGGGAGGGAGTATCGAAGTGCGCAAAACGCCGATTAATAACGAGCAGTCGTTACCGAAGATAAGGAGACTCTCCCTCTCATTTCTCCTTCCGATAGAGTAAGCAACGACATTCGTATGTATATGAATGTCATTCGATCAGATGTAACTCAAAAAATCTTATATATTTACAACTGCAAAGCGCGTCTGCTTCCAAATCGGGCAGTCGCTATCAATAATTTGTTATTTGAGAATTTTTACGTGTCAAGTGAAATATCGCGATTGTTCGAGTTCCGCGGGGTCCCCCTTTGAGAGAGTATACAAGAAAATAAATAAAGAAGAGAAATGTGTTTTCCATGCGATTTTTGGAGTGACTATCAGTGAATTTTGTCATTGAATAAGTTTGCGTTTGGAATTGACTTTTTTTTTTCGGAAACACTGTGTTTCGATCAAAATTCGATTCATTTTCAATTGGCTCGAACCGAATAAGGAAAAACGAAGGCGGATTATTTTCATTATCAGTTTTTGGGCTTGGAGTAATTGTAAAAGCGAAGTGTCCAATTAGATTTATTTTTATGATTTCTCCTGCGATTGATTTCGTCGGGCCAATGATGATTTCTTGACTTTGGTGCATCGGAAATCTCAAATAAGATAGTTTAGGCTCATTTGTCTTTTGGAGACTAAAATTTCTAGATTTTTTTTGTCGCGATCAATTGATTGGTTCATCGAAAAGTTTTCTGCCAAATCTTAGCGATGAAAAATCGACCGTTGCTGACCTTTTGAAGGATTAAAGGTTCACGAAAGATTTGCAACGATACGAATTTGCGGTATCTGTGTCCGAGATAAGAGAATGAGGATGGATATGGAAGGAAAGAAAGTAGAATGAGACGCTATAGACGCGAGGATGGTTGAAAGGCGAAGAGAAAACGAGAGTCAACGAATGAGCAAGTAGGTGGTTTGATACAGCAATGAAAGTTTCGAGTGAGGTGGGAGACGTCGAAGGGAGTGTATATAGATATTTGGCAAAATAGAATGGTCGGGGGCTGTTTGGCTTATCGCTGGGCGCACGCGGTCGCCACCGCCAGTCACCATCACAGCGTGCAAATTCGCGAGCTTCTCCGCACAAGGGATCCGCGAGAGCGTACAAAAAAGAGGGCAAGAGAGAAAGAGACTCGAAATTGGCTGTTTGGCAGTCAGTTTTCCCGATTACGATGAATTTCCTATTTTTTTTTTCTTTTTCTGCCCATTCAGTGGGAACGAGGAACGTTGTGCCAACACGTTCCCGACAGCCACGAGCTTTTAATGCGCCATTTACAATCGTTTCATAAAAGCAGCGAGCCCAATGAACGGAAGATACGTATATATGATATAAGTAATGCTGAGTTTATTCATTGAACTCATGTGAAAACGCCATATTTTCAAGAATCTAATCGTTCAGAAATATCGCATTGGATTTCTGAGATTTAAAATTAAAATTTCGCTTACTCAGCAATCAAATGAGGTCGCATAATTTTCGTCAATTATTTTCCCTCCGTAATCAATGAGAATGGATTACTCTGCGCTGGTTGAGATTGGAGAAACTTGAGATCGAAAGAAGTTGATATAGATAAAAGGCAATCGAAATTTTCAATTAAAAGGACAAAATTGAGAAATATATTTAATTAGAAGGGGCACGAAAAAACTTGGAAGCCAATTTTTCAAGATCTGTGCAAGGATAAAAAAGCTCACTTTTCAAGGTGAAAAGTTTGACTTGAGGGTAGAGAAAAGTGTCGCAGGACGATGCAGCATCCTTTTTCTGTACGTGCCGATAAGTATACAAAACAGATGGTAAGTTATGAGTATACATACGAGCAAGTAAGCTCTCGGGGTTCTGACAAGTATCTCTGTTCTTCGTAGCAACACAGAGTGAGATAGTTGTACGACAAAAGCATAGAGATAGTGCATTACACAGTGCTCTTTTGTATTGAGTTCGAAGATCATCCTTCGGTAGAAGCGCGAAGAGAGGGCCATTGATTCTTTCAACAGTTTCTTCTTCGCTGTCTTTTCACCTCTATTCCTCTCATGTTTTTTTTTTTTGCCAAATGTGCATGCAAATATATTTGCACATACACAGGGCCACGAACATGTAAAAATCCAATAAATCTATATAGATAGGTATAGCAGAGAAGGATGAAAAGAAGAATAAAGTAAAGGGGAAGAGAGAGAGAGAGAGAGAGAGAGAGAGAGTGGGGAAGAGGGCACGAAAGCCTCGAAGGCTTTGAAAAAAGATCTCTACGATTGAGAGAATGCACCAGGTGCACCGCGAGCAAGTGGGAGAGAGCTGGACGTTGCATAAGGGCTATGAAAAGAGCAAAAGAGAGAGAGAGAGAGAGAGAGAAAGAGAGTGAAAAAGGAAACGATGGAGTGTCTCGGATGCAAGTGAGCACATGCAACGGAGACGAAAAGGAGAAGAAAAAGTAGAAGAAGAAAGAGGTGGAGGAGGATGGTCGATGCAATGCTGATAGGGGACGGACCTGCCACAGTCAGAGTTTCTCTCTTCAATCCTATACTTTGGCATATTTTACGCAATTCGTGTGTACTCTGTTCTTTACTGTGTTAAATATAGCGCTGAAAAACATAAAGGCGTGATCGTGGCTGATTCCGATAGTCAATTTGTGTCTTTTGAGACTTTTGGCTTTGCTGTCAATCGATCAATGCATGTTCACTAAGTTTTAATTTTCTCCCTCTCTTTTCTTCGTCTCTTTTTTTACCCTCGCATATTCAGCAGTCTACGACTGCTTGTATACGTACAGGGATGAAGCAAAGAGAGAGAGAGAGAGAGAGAGGGAAAGATAGAAGAACCCAAGATGCCCTCCTACAGATACAAATGGGTACCTATGCCAACGGCGAGGCAACCTGTTATTATACATTCCCCTATACAAACAACGTGTTAATCGGGCCCATTCCCCCCCCCTCCCCCTCCATCAACATCTTTCTCTTCTCTTCCTTTATTTCTACTCGACCTTACTCTCGACTTATCTCGATAACTCTCACTTCTTCATCATCTACATCATCATCATCATCATCGTTTTATGCTTTGTGTAATAATCTCACGGGTCATTTGACGAAACTGGGCATCTCTTGGAACCGCATTATATTCTGGAATAATCGATTGTTAGAATGTAACGGAGTTTAAAAACTTTGGAAACACACCATCGAACTCAGATGATGAAACTGTGGAATCTCAGGTTCGAATTTCATTTTTTTTTCTTTCACCAATCATTTTCAGTAGCAGAACTTCAGATCGTTCGAGAAGTAGAATCTAATGACTATTAGAAAAAAAATTTCTATACGTTAAACCGGTGAATTTACCCTTATCGCTTTTCGAGCAGTTTTTTTAACGCTCTTATTCCTTTCCACATCGTAGTTGATGTACCCCTGCGGCTTTATGATTTGTTTACTCGCCCTGTTCCGCTCGCACCCTCGATCCTTCACATTCGGTTGTATGTATGCAGTATAATGTTGCAAAGGGAGCATCGAGTAAATTCGCACTCCGCCCCATTGAGGCAAAAGCGAGAGAGAAGGAGAGAGAGATAGAGTCCCGTGAGCAGCGAGATCGAACTCTGACCCCTTGGCTAATTGTTGTTGGCTCTAGATCGTGGATAGGACCAACCGCACGATTACCAGGGGAAAGAGTGAGCGAGAAAGAGAGAGAGAGAGAGAGAGAAATGAAGAAGAGAGGGAGGCAATCCGGTGCATCATCGTGGCCTGTTTGGTCCAGTACTTTGTATATATGTATGTATGTGTATTGGCGAAGAGACCGTTCGATCTTTCTCGCGGAATTTACCCAGCGGATATAATCCTTCAAATATATTACTCTCGCTCTTTTCGAAGCTTTTTCTCCAACCCTTTCTCTCTCCCTTTCTCTTTCTCTTTTCTGCTCTCCCCTTCGTACTCTTCTCGCGAAATCTTAATCGTTCACCGACGATCTTAAATTTGTTGCTTTTTTTGTTGTTTTACCCAAGGATTCTTTCGCTTCTTCCCTTCGTTTATATTATCGTGGAGAATAATCAGCGAGAGTATACAATCAAGATATATTTGCAAGAGTATGCTCCTCTCTGTGCTCCTTTCCCTCTCTCTCTCTCTCTCTCTTTCTCTTTCTGTCTTTCGGTTTATAGTGCATCGTGGAGTTTCCACATAGCAGCGAATAAAAACATCTTCACGATTTTTCAGACGTGAGAGAGAAATTTGCGAGATATATTGTATTAAGAGAAAGACAAAGAGAAACAGAGCATAAAAATAAGCAGAGAAGTCTGCGAAAAACAGTGAGTCAATGAAAACAAACAAAAAAAATAAAGGATTTTTGTTCAGGCAACTTTTATTATGAAATAAAATTCATTTGAATCAGTTCATTCATGAATAGTTATAAAATCAAGAAAAAAAACGTTACAATTGATGTTTAACCAGAATAAAAGATTGGATTTGCTTGAGTTCGGTATTGCAAATGGAATGAAACAGGAATTGCGTAAGGAGCAGCAGCAGCAGCAGCAGCAGCTTTAAAAAAATAAAGTTTCCATTCTCATGAAGATACGTGAATCTTATCGGGTAAACGAATGTTTGACCATCCCCCGACGCAGGTTTATCTATTGCTGCTTTATCTGCAGTTGCAATTTTCTTTGCCTGCCCTCGCGTCCTCTATTTTTGGTCGTTACTCTTCGGACTTAGGACGCAGAGATAAAACAACATATTTGTTTTATCGCTCATTTAACAAAATAAAAAAAAAGCTTGGAGTATATATATATAACGTTGATCGAATATTGATTCAATTATAATTCGATTAATTCAAGTAAATTGATAATAACCGATGAAAATTATCTTTTCGTTGGATCCTGCTGCCACTTTTGTCTTGCACTGTCGAACAGCTAATGGTTGATCATTAAATCGTTGAAACAAAAATAACCAAACAGTGCACTTGCCTTATAAATCTCCTCGCACTTCGAGCGACTTTTTCTAATTAACGGCTCAGCTCCGGATATATTTCATAACGATTAATACAGTTTTAAACATTTATCTAAATTGGCTATTGATATAACAATTTAGCTCTTTCTAAAAGTTTTTATAATGCTCATTAACTCGATCTCTATAATTAGCATAAGTAAAACATCTTCGTAACAGGGGTATACGCTTGATGAAGACTGAAGAATGAAATTCTTGAGTTCTTCTTGATCATCAATTTTGACGACGAAAGCAACGGAGACGAGACGAGGCTGAGGTAAAAAAGCATAAAGCTCGTTTCGATCGATCGATACGTTCATCTCGTTATAAACACGCCCTCTGTCGATCGAGACGCTCGTGGTACAGCGAGATCTCAACTTCTCTTTCTCTCTCTCTCTCTTTTTCTTGCTCGTGATCGAGTCTTTTTAAGACATGGTGTGTGTGAGAGAGAGAGAGAGAAAGAGTGAGAGTAAGAGAGAACTTTTTGCACTTTTTTCAGCTTCTGCTGCTGCTTGACCGGCGCACAATTATCTCATTTGCCGATCAGACCCTCCCACGTGTTAATTTGCTTGTTGGTTAACCCAAGAGTCTCATCTTTTCCTCTCTTTCTCCCTATCTATCTCCTTACATCTTTTATTTCGTGTTCTTGCTCTTTTCGTGGAAGCCCTCAGGCCGATCTTTCTTCTTCATTCTCTTTCTACACGCTTTTTATCCTCGTCTTTCTCGCGCTTATACTCATCCCTATATACATCCACACATATTTAGGTTGAATTCGGTTTGTCTCGAACTGGCTCAAGTCACGGATGTTTCGATTCGATGTGCGAGCATCAAGTGCTCGTAGATTCAAAAGAGAGAAAAAATCGATTTCGATCCTGACTCAGATATAGCAGCATTGATTTCTCGATCGCGCTTCAACTTTCGATTCCATCAAACGAGAAAAATAAGAAGCGTCCAGTGGGAAACACGGTACGGTCTCCAGGAACTGTGATTCGCCAGAATCTTGAAATTTTCTCGTCTACATTTGAATCTGGGAAACTAAATGTTCGATTCGGACTGTATGACCTTCGGGACGATCTACGATCGCCAACGAATTTTCCTATCAAACTTTTGCTTTCATTTTCTTGTTTTTCTTCGTTTAAACAGAGAGCTTAGGTCACGGCATACAAAAAGGAAGATTCAACTTGATAAAGAAACGAAAAAAATCTGCTTAGCCGTGATAGATTCGCATTGGATAAAAATAGATGGAGAAGATACGATACTATATTTTTCTCTTTCATCGATCGTGGAGTGACAGCGTGTGTTGCTCGAAATAAACGATATTATCGATCTATTCGATAACATCTGTAACCATGACCAGAAAGATAATCCCATTCTGATGCGTGTGTCTCGTAAAAAAGAAAAGAAAACAGCTTTCCGATTTATTTTTAGTACACTGAGAAAAAAAATTTGAAATTGTGGCGAACGAATTAAATTTGTTGATTCAACAAAACTTTTGTTGATTCAACGATATTTTTGTCGTAGTGAAAAATTAAGTATTTGAATGAACCAAATTTCGTTTGGGTTAACAAATTTTATTTTGTTCGCCACGATTCGTTGAACCAACAAAAAAATTTGTTGAACCAACAGAAAATTTGTCGAACCAACAAAAAATTTGTTGAATTTGCGAATTCATTTTTCTCAGTGTACGAAAATATACTACCAAGTTCATGATAAATTTATTTTCTTCGTTTAGTCGTTACTCTTTCGATGAAGTTTGCTTATCAAAATTCTTTTTTTTTTTGTTTAAAGCGAACTACGAAATATTCTTTAATATCACGTGTGAAAGCGACGAATATTTGAGTCTGTATCACTGTTTCCTTATCGCACGAATTTATCAGTTGGCCTAGTCTCTCCCGGTGTGACGGTCACGTCGCGATAAAGTTTAATATCCGTCATTCAACTTGCGATGAAGAAAAAGAAACAAAAAAAAAAAAAAACAAAAAAAACATTTTCAATATAACATACGCACAAACGTATTATATCTGTACGTGAGTTTCGAGAAAATGAATGTTCGGTAATCTCGAGTTATAAAACAAATTTACGACTCTGGAATAATAATAGATTGGTGATAGCGATCGATATACCGCGATATTGAAATTCATTATCGATCGCGCGATTCGATCTGCGTGACTAATAGTACGAATTCCTTGATTAGAAAATACGAAACAGATAGACATATATATGTATATACATCGAGATAGGCACACCTAATCGTGACAAAAAATTTCTAATCGTATCGAGAGATCGAAGATTTTCCAATTACGCGGCTCTCCCGTAACAATCTACCGGACAAATCGCTCAGATCGTTATCACGCAAGTCTCTTTAGAAATACATCGAGATTTCAATAAAAAAATATATATTTCATCGAATAGTATCGTCGAATGAAAATATATGGGTGCTCTATTTTTCAGCGGTTCATACTCACTCGATCCACTGACGGATGTCAGCATCCGCAAATTAGATCTACGCTGGCGCCACAGGAGTACACTCATCGTGTATTCGACTAAAATTCTTGAAAAGTATCTGTCTCGTTTTATCTTCTAATTCCGCTCAAACATGGCACAATCACCGCTCACACATTACCCAAAAATTGGCCAAAAAAAACGCACGCGCACACACAGGCACACGCAAACTTAACAGCAGCCAAGAAAAATCCTTCCAACGATTCTACGATCTACATTTTAGTGTTTCTTCTGATTCGTTGTTCCATTAATTAGTGTCACGTGTTCATCGGATGAAATACAATCGATAGAACTGATAATAAGAACGAACGATGAGTGTAATAAAAAATGTACCAAAGAGAGTCGAAATTTTTTTCAATCGTTCAATTTGATTTTCACTATTCGAAGGGCCGTTGGCGATAAAAAGTTTTCTTGCAATTCGAAATGTCGTCGGTCATTATTCGTCGTATTATTTCACAGCATCAATTTTTTTTCGGTGTACAAAAGTACGAAAAAAAAAAAAAAAAATGTCATTTCCGGAGTTCCGAATCGCGATTCCTTGTTGTTGTTGTTTTTTTTTAATTAAAAATTTGTTTTTTCAATTCTGTTTATTCACGAAAAGATCCGTCGCTTTTTTTTCCTTGGATATCGGAGTCGTTTCCCGGTGGTCGGTAAAAATGTGTTTATCTCGTTTCTTCGCGCCTCTGCGTGGCCGCGAGGCTCACTCAGGGAGGGCCTCCTCGTAGACCGTTTTACCGATCACGATCTTGCGATCTCAGTTCTCGGTTTGCCACAATATAAACAGACACATATATATGAATATATATAGGTATAAAATATGTAGTTGGAGGAGACAGCACGGGTGGCCCCGTCGGCTGTTTGCCTGGCTATTGTCACGATCACGTAACGCGCGTGAATAATCGTAGTCGTGATCCTGTGCCAACGGAGCAAAGAAGAAGCAGCGCAGAGGCTTCAAAGATATGGGATAATATGATGAAAAAAAAAAAAAAAAAAAAATTACGCACGCGGTGTAAGATTAACGCAAAAAAATGAAGAAAAAAAAAAGAAGGCTGACACTGAGCTTCACTTTTCTCACAACTTCTTACGTGTCTGAATGAGTATTTGTTACTGGCAACGTCCGATAACGTTTGATAATTAATTGATGAAGAATCCCGATCTTTATCGTTCCCCGATCGATCTTATATTACGTGGCAGACACGGCCAACGCGGAAAAAACAATGATCAGATCGATGAAAAAAAAAATTAAAAAAAAAAAAAAAAGTAAAATTACATCGACGCGTGGCGTAGATAAGATCTGAATCGATGAACTTTTCTTATCACCGCGATTGGTCGCGGCTCACTTATATATTCCTCGATCGTTCCAGTTTCACATTATCAGCGATTTCTTTCGTTTCTTCATAAATGAAGTGTCTGATGAATTCGATTAGAAAAATACGATTTTATCGTTAAATAATATTGTAAATTGAGAATGAGGATAAGAAACTTTACGAACGAGGCTGACCACTGGCGGTGGGGAGATTGAACGAGTTTCGAGATGCTGACGCCTCGGTAGAATTAGTATTACTGGGTCGGTTTTCCGAGCGTGGGCCTTGCTCGAACCTCTCCGACAAAGCCATGGCTACCTGGCGTTATCACTTTTGCTCTCTCTCTCTCTCTCTCTCTCTTTCCTCTCCTCTCTCCATTCTTTTTCTTCTCCTGTCTAGGTCCCTCTCACTATCTTCCCTCTCTCCCCTCTCTCCTCTGCTCTCTGCACATTCTCCCTTTTTCCTTTTTTTCTCCATCTTTATCCGTCTCACGTGGTCTCCCTTTTCCGTTTTCTCCGATAAGCTTTAACCACCACCTTTCTGGCAAACAAACCTTCGCGCTATATCTTCCTTTTTTCTCGTCATTTCCTTCCTTCCCTCCCGCCCCTCTACTCTTTTCTTCTCTCGCCGCATGCGTCTCTGCGCTGCAATCATTTTTTTTCTTTCATTCCAAGACTCCTTGGCACACATGTGATCCTTTATTTGCCAACGTTGGATACCTGGCTATGAGTCCTCAACCTTCAAACCGTTAAGAATGATGAAATAAAAATTGCAAAAGTGTTGGATACGAAGACGTTCTTTTACAGCTATCCACCGATGACGTGACCATTTACACACATATTGTATAAATAAATGGAACTTTTCATGCTTACCTGACGTTACAGTTTTGAAAATTAATATTTTTACCGATCAATCATGATTTATTGGTCAATTCGATGATTACGGACGATTCTTTTCTACTGATAAAAGCCAAACTCGAGATGACGTTAACCTTGTCTCTTTGCAATCCAGCAATGATCGTTGAGAAAGGTCCAACTCCACAGTGGACTGACAATAACTCGGAAATAAGCGACGAAAAACAGTGCAATGACTTTATAGACTCGATTCATTTGGATCTCTAACGAGATGAGCTTCTCTCGTGGCCACCTAGCGAAAGTTTGACGAAGCTGAACGATATATCTGAAGATCGGACGTTCGTTACACGATAAATATATGAGTGGCTTGTTTTAAAGACTTATGTTTAGCCTCTATAGGTGAATTGATGGTGGTACATGTAATATTGATATGTGTATACGTATATGCTCGGATATTATAATAATAGCGTGTAACGTATATGCTGGTGAATCGTTCACCGCCGTGGGGGAATGTTGGCTTGTGTCGTGACTTGAACTCAAGCAAGCGGCGGTCGCCCGGGACTCTCGAACAAGAGACGATAGCGTTGATGATAAGGAACGCGAAAGAGAGAAAGAGAGAGAGAGAGAGAGAGGGAAGAAGGGAGGGAGGGAGAGACAGACAGAGCGAGAGGGACTGATGTGAGAAGCAAGAGCATAAAAGAGAGAGAGAGAGGAGGGACGGAGAAACCGGCAAAGGCGATAACGATAACGATTTTATGATGATATAGTCCTTCGTACACTCGAGTGTATGTACTCTAGACTTTCCTACATACATCCATATAGTTCATATTATGTATATACGTGTACCAGGACTGCCCGGCGGCTGCTACGACTATACCGTATACGTGACTAATGGCGATAACGATAACGCGACGAGTGAATCGCTACACACATCTTCATATACCTACGTAGCTCAGAACCAGCGTGTATAAACAGGCGTATTGTTTGACCGTATGAGGTTATGAATAATAAGCCAATTAGTCATTATTCTGGTAAAAAGAGAGAGAGAGAGAGAAGAAAACAAAAACTCAGACAAAATTCTGCGCAAAATCGTATTGCGATGTGCTCATTCGGACGCCTATCTTCGTCGTGTCTCAATCTCATAGTGCGAAAAATTTAAGCATATTTTATTAAACCGTTAAGGATTAGAGTTCTTACGAACTGAGAAGAAGAGTGTAAAGAAGTTTCTGTTTCTTATTCTATTTTTCAAAAGAATCTGAGAAAAATTGTTAAGTTTCGAAAATGAAATGCACATATCCACCTATATGAAGGTATACGAAGTGTACTTTGACTCGGACCCGGATAAACGGTCTTCGGGAGAATATAATATATGTATATTTAAACATTTATGTATGGGGGTAACACACTTGTACACTAAAATGCTTATATTCTCAGTTACTATATTTATATTTAGGGAATAGTATAGTTGGGCGACGTTACCCTGCCTCTCTGCTCTCTCTGGCATCGGTTTGTATCGTCGCGGCGCAGCAGCACCAGAGCCGGTGGCCTTATCGGCACCCGCGACTCGGCCGGGGCTTATCGCCTTCGTTCCAGATCGGCTCCGACGATATCAGTAGAAACGGCAGCAACCCCGTATGCGCTGCACCTCCATACTATCGCCTCGTCGATGCACATATATACATATAAAAATGCAAATATATATATATATATATATTTACAGGGTGTCCCGAATTTGAATATAAAAAGTTGGAGAACGTGCTTGGCATCGATAGCGTAAGACCAATGGTTCTTCGAAGATTTTCTCGTTATCGCATCGTTTTCAAATGAATAACAATTGAACGAGAAAGCCTCGAAAAGCCTACGAAAAGCCTCTGGTCATTCGAGCGCATTGGTTTAATGAATTCTATTAACGAAATAAATGTTTCGTGCAAGCAGAACGAATTCGTTGCCACGTTTGAGGATTTCATACGATTTCATTTGACCGTTATAAAGTTTGGGTCAAATGCTTTGGGTATATAAATCAAATTAATTCATTTTACTTTCCAGGAGAAAAAGCAGAAGGCAAAATCTGGAAAGCACCTCGGGGTGAGTGTCTTTATATACAAATATCTATGTATGTATTATAACGTGAAAAAGAGTCTCTCGTTTTTTATCGGCCTTAACCGCGAGCAAGAGCCGCGCGTCGCAATTATGATTACGTCACGAGAGAAAAAGAGGACAAATATGAAAAGAGAGAAAAAGAAAGAGGAAGAGAGAGAGAGAGAGAAATAGGGAGATTGTAGCCTCAGCGATTAGGGTAGTTCACCTCGTCAAAACGATCTCTCCAACGGGCTTGAGCCTCCGGAGAAGGAAAAGCGTAGGTGGAGAGAACAAATGGGGAATGTTTCTCCTCTAAAGTGGGATGGGAACGAGAGCCAGGGCGTATTTTAACGCTTCTCTCGCGATGGTAGGGATGCTGCATCATCCCCTCGGAGCAAGAGCTTGCAGCTCATCGCTCCTCCGAGCTGTAGGACAGCGCACACTCTGTTGTATGCGGTTGGTCAGCCACATCACGTTGTTAAACTGCGACGGAAGAGGAAAACGTGAGCTTGCTATACCTCGCCTGAGAGAGAGAGAGAGAGAGAGAGAGAGAGAGAGAGAGAGAGAGAGAGGAAGAGAGCAGCACACGGAGATTACGCAAATGAGAAACGAGCCATCCTCTCTCGCTCCCTTTTCTCCCTTTCACTACCCTCTGTCCTCCTGCAAACTTTGCCACTCGTGCGAAACAGTCGTACGTCATAGTAGGAATATTTATGTCTGTATTTACTGTACATATGTATTATGTAAATAAAATTTAAATATTTTTTTAGTTTAACCATCTTTTGATGACTATCTTTCAGTCGTTTTTCTCGAAAATCATTAATTTCTTAAACGAAAAGCTTATATTTTTTTGATAGCGACAACATTTTTTTGTTACACTTCCCTAAAGGTTTTCATTTCAATTATCAGTGTGTTTTATTGGTCATTTTTCCATAGATTATTAGAATTCTCATTGTCACGATAAGGTATGCCAAAAAAAATTGTTTGTTTGTTGACAATATTTGTATCATTTTCCATTCGAATAACATCGATGATGTAAAAATGACGATGAAAAACAACGGGAGGCTGGAAGCAGATTAAAGGTGCAATCGATTCGCACACGTTTTTTCCTTCATTTGTTTTCTTATGATCCCGCTCATCCGTTTGATCGGTACGTTCGCTATAGAAGCATGACTTCCGACAAAGGTTGGGCGCGTGAATAAAAAATTGTGCGAGGAACCCTTGGAAATCCGACGGTCAAGGGAAAGGATCGGCTTTTCGCGAAGCATCAATCGATTCTTCGGCTCTTTTAACGCAGCTTTTTGTGTGCTTTTTTTTTCACACAAGTTGGAATTCTAGAATCTCTCGATACTCTATTACTCGCACTATGTAACACATCTACATATATATATATGTAGGGACAAATCTCGGGAGCATCGAAGCCTAACTCCATTTCGTTAGACCACAAAGATCAGCGCATCCTCGACTTTGACAAATCGTCGATCCGCGTCCAAGGGAACCGAGAGATGCTCAACTGTACGATCTCTCTTTTGCTCTCTTGTCTCCTCATCGTTATCTCATATCTCTCGTCGCTCTGGATTTCAAGCTTTGCTACGACCATCGGGCCGGACTCTCCCCGAGCCAACGAGAATCGAAAGAAACGATCTAATATCCGAAAATCCTTCACTTCATCAATCATTCGAGTAATTGTTCAAGAAAACGTTACATTTTTTTTTCGTGTCAGAGCGTAGCACGAACAACTTTTCGATATTTTTAGTTATTGTTTTATCTCATCAGGAAAACTAATGTTTCAATTTTATAGTTTGGTTTTGCTCTTTTCGAACGACTGTTAATTTTTCGCAAAACGAACAAAGATGATTGATACGAAATAAAAAGTGATAAAAATCTTTAAAAGAATAGAAAAAGCCAGAAACAAATTGGAAAGTAGTGAAAGAGATTTATTCTATTGCGAGATACATTTCTTCAGAGTGTGACCCAGATACTATTTCTTTAAGGTAAATTTGGGAGAGCAGATTTTAGCGGAATGACTTCCAACAGTAGGAGGCAATCAATAAAATTGGTAGAAAAGAAATATTACGGGTATGATGATAGATTTATCGGGTGGGTTATATAAATTTTTTATATTCTTTTATTCTCCCTTGAATTTCGGAACGACGAGACACGAAAATATAACGGTACGAAGCATATCGGATATCCAAAAGAGCTCAAACACGAGAGAGTCTCGATGTAGCGTCCTTGGCATTTGCGAATAAATGGATCCACTGTCCCCAGGATGGTCTCCGTAACCGCTTTTGGTGAATGGTTTGTATCTCGCTCTTTCTCTCTTTCCCCACTTATGTCAGTGTGTGCATATGTATATATACGTTTGCGGGGTCGCCGCCGGTCGGCGAGAGAATCGCGAGAGAGAGAGAGAGGCAGAGACAGATTCGTCCCCCGAAGAGAGAAACGTCGGGCCCTAGGGTTAAGAAGGCGCGGAGCGTTTCCGTGTGATAAGATAAGCGTCCGGACAGCGTAGAATCGTCTGGTCTCTCGTGTGTCCTCGCTAGCCGCGTCTTTCAGCCTGACCAACTTTCCTTCGTAACCATTTTTTCTGTAACGCTCGATTCTCGAATGTTTTTTAAATTTTTTTTCAGTTTAGCTCAAGTTTAAAAATATCCCAAGGGCATTGAAATTATTTACGACATTGCAGAGATCGATTCAAACGCGTGATTTACACTTTTCTTACCTGCAGGATAGTTTTGAAAAAAATTAAGTCGATGAAGAAGCAGAGAAAATCTCGATATATGATAAGCGCCCGGCGTCGGCTCGTATCTATGTGTTTATTCAAAATAATCTGAGAGTTTCGGCCTGGTCGATACTAAAAATCGCGCAATCGAGATGATAATTTTGAGAGTATGAAGACTGGTTTGTACGCGAGTCATCATGCTTGGTCACCGAACATCGATTCGCCATTAAGCCATTAGCGTGTTCAGCCACACACGACACAGCATTGGCTAAAAAACGTCTTCGCGTGCGTATGCGTGTTCCACGCGTATGAATAAAATAACCCTGCTCCCCTCTCCTTGTCTCCCCGTATATACTTGACACTTAGAGAGCTGGCTTTTGGATCGGGAGTGTTGAAGGATGTGAAAGGAAAAAGATTTATCTGCTTGGCGTAGCAGATTTCGCGAATTATATGCGGTGTCAATGATCGCCCAAATTGCGTCACGTTTTTGAATAATGAATCCCGAGACGGAACAGCATGAAAGATCAATCCGTTGAGCGATCTTCCAACAGATATTTTCAATCATACAATGAAGAAATATGGAGAATCCGGATATTTTACTCCTCGCTGGGACGATCGACCAACTGTTTCAACGCAAGGTTCTCGCTTCTCCGCCATAATTTTTTTTTTTTTTTTTTTTTCACATCTCATATCTGTGCGCCTTCTTTTCGAGAGGATAACCGAGTATCAGGGCCATCTGAAAATGTGATCCTTCAAGACCCAAAAGGGTGTCCTTCGTGGTGGCAAAAGCCAACGGAGCTCAGAGAGCACGTGCGACATCCGTTTCCTGGACAGGAAGACACACCGATCATTTTATGCATCGTAGTCGCACACTCTGATGAAGACGCCAGTGTATACACGTAGATGTATGTATATAAGCACGTTGAAAAGACTCGGTGTGTATTTCTAGGACACGTGGCAGGATGTCTTGGAAGGTATCCAAAGGTCTCAAGGCGCTCCTCGAAGACGAAAGAGATCACGATGACGAAAAGAGGGATGGGGGGGCTCGAGTGAACGACGGACAATGCGGGTGCCACGAAAGAGCGCACTCGAATTGTCTTCCGATTTGACATAACAAGGAGTATTACTTCGTGTTATCGTCGAGGAAAAGCAATTTAAGTATGAAACGAGAGAAGACTTTTTTTTAAACGAAAACGGCTTGCGAGATATCAGCCAAGGGTCACGTTCGTTTAAACCTTGTCATTCTTTCGTTCGTTGGATTTCTCATATATACTTTAACGTTAAGAAGAAAATTATAGCTAGGGTTTGTTCCATTAAAAATTCAATTTGAATCTATGAAGAGTCATGTACGCGAGGGACTGACAAGTTCCCAAGTTGACAAGAAGATCCTCGAAGAACTTAAAGCCTGAGAGTAATTTCTCATGACAGTATCAATCGGACAACTCTCAAAGTGGCAATTGCACAGGGCAAATCATACACTCTGATTCTTAAATCGAAAAGTAATTTCAGTTCCTGACTTTGACAAGCTGATTTTCATTGTCGAGTGCATTTTCTCTTCTCGTTATATTATTTTTCCAGTATTATACCATTCCACCACTCACTATGGGGAAAAACGAGATCGCGAAAGTTCATGATTTACACATAAATACGGTTTCGAGGACACTGTCAATGAGAGAAGTGTTCTCGAATGGCTACCTAAATGCTAGACAGCTGCACTTAATCATGGGGCAAATAGTTTTTCAACGGTGACTAAATCCTGAAAAAAAAGTGCTTCATTTCCATTACTCGAACCTTCTCGAACGAGTCAGAGATTGGTGTTCTTTGAATTCTCGTGATTAAATGCGAAATCGAAGAGAGTCCAAGCACATCGAGTCGCAAATTGATCAGTGGATGGCACACACGTGTCACGTTGACCACGTTTTCCCTCTCGTTCAGTGGCAAACAAAACAAAACAAAACAAAACAAAAAAAGAAAATAATTCAATAACGAAATGGGCGCGGGCTGCCGCAGGGTTGGTCATTGTCCGAAAAGTGTTAGGGACCTTTTAGCGGGTCGCGTGTAGTTTTAAACGTGGTTGAGGGCTCTGAAAATGTTTTTGATCGTATCATCGCCAACCAACCAGTATATATGTATAAATCTATATAGTTATATAAAGAAAAAGAGTGAAACGGTCCAACACCTATGTACCCAATGACCAGGCAGCAATCGCAAATTCAACAGGAATCGTATGAATGAGGTAGACAAGGAAAAAAGTGAAAGAGAGAAAGAATAGAGTTTGTATTTTACCCTTTTATTTCTCTCCCCTAAATGTTCTACAACACATGACAACAGCTTTTCACTCTCGTTCTCCAAACGATTCATGTTCATTTAACTTTTCATCAGCTTCGATATCGAACTTTGTGGCAATTTTATTTAAAAACAAGTAAAAAAAATAAATGAATCAAAATGAAAAACGATCAACGTAAACGCAAGTTTGAAGCTCTTGATCGTAGCCAGATGTGTTTTACACTCGTATGGGGACATTTAAAGGCGGAGGCAACAGGAATTTCAAAACCATGAATGACTAGTCTGCGATTGATACTCTGGACGAAGCTTTTCGAGTGAAAATTCTGGTGCGAAATTAATTTATAATCCATGAGAGAAACTCTGTTCAAACTCGTGCTTTTTGGGTGGCATAATATTATATGATTGCAGCTCTCTGCCATAAATATATCTCTGAAGCTTGGTCCATGTTTATTACACTTTTGAATAAAGAAGTTTGTAAAGCTCGCCCGTCAGAAACGAAAGTGAATCGTTATCTAATAGATTTGTAATTATGTATTTCTAATAGAGATGTTAACTACTGTTTGCGTCAGGAAGACTTGTTAATTCGTAGAATTATAACTCCGAATACTCTTTCGAAGATCTTTATATTCCATCAGGGTTGTTATACGGTTGTAAAGTTTCATTCAAATTTGTAAATATAGCGATGAACGTTGGCTTTTACAAAAGAATGGTATTTGACGAGTTTTCTTCCCATTTTCAGTGTCGATTTATCAATAATAATTAGCCAATCAGTGTGTAGACATCTTTTGGAGAATTTCACTGTTGAAGAAAACATTCCGTCGAGAGATCAATGTATGGATAAGCGAAGAACATGTGAGTATATGTAGAGTGGCGGAGTGAGCAAGAGAGAGAGAGAGAATTGTGGAATAAATTCCTGAAAAGATAGACTCGTGAGACAGGCAGAACCACTTGGAGGAACTAACGAGCCCGGGATATCGATTCCTGCTCACTCTCTTTCTTTCTCTCTCTCTCTCTCTCTTTCTCTTTCATGGCTGTCGAAGATTCCTGGTCCAAGGTTTATCCGAGTGAGAAAGCCCCGAACGAGAGGAGATAAGCTCGAAGTAGATGGGAGAACGATAAGAGTGTAGAGTAGTGTTTGCCACAAGCTCTAACATATTGGTATAGTAATATGAACATAGATATATGTAACAAGGTGGCGGGAATGAGTTCGAGAGGCAGAGAAGTCGTTTCCAAATCGTCAACACGTCATTCAACTGCGTCGTATGAACACGCAATGCCATCAAATTTCTCAAATGAAAAACTTACTGCGGTAAAACAAAACAAATGTAAATACGATTTTTCATTCGACTCAATGCGGATTTAAAAGTTCTTAATAATTCATTGAGAATTTCGTGCAGCAATCACAAAAATTTATGTACGTCCATACAATTGAGAGAGAAAGAAAAAAGGTTATTTTTCGATCGAATTAACATTAAGTACGTGATAATTTATCTTGCAATAAAATGATTCTCAGTTATTGTATTAAATATATCGAAAGGATTGGTGATCGAAAAATTGAATGATTTTTCGAAACCGAAAGAAGCATCGTTGGATAAGTTTCATGTAAGTCACATTGAATTTATTCGTATTTTCAGACGAAGCATTAGCCTTGAAATCTTATTTTCAATGATGGTCAGACGATATAATTTTTATGCCCATATCTCTTATCTCGTACACCGGGTGATTCCGTCTAGTCCGATGATCCTGTCCTCATTCAGACAGGTGTTCTCTCGCGCTCGCATCACGAGATACTTCTATCGTCTCTCTCTCTCTCTCTCTCTCTCTTGTCTCTTTCTCTCCATTTCGAATTTAATACACTTAATCTCCCGTAGGCCGGTTTTTTGACGATCGCTAATGAGATTCCGAACGTCAAAACTATCCGACGAGCACATATACACAGGAGAGGATAAAGGAGAGAAAGAGAGAGAGAGGAAAGTAGAAGACGAGGAGGCTGAAAGTTATTCCCAAATAGCCAGACCCCCAAATAACGGATCGTGCGATTAGATCGGTTCCGATAAGCTGAAAGTCATAAGCCCATCTCGTTTTCTCTATTTTTTTCTCTCTCTCTCTCTCTCTTGTCTCGTCGCGTTTCTTATAACAGCAAGCACACATACAGACACATAGATCAGGCCAGAAGAGTGGAACCTCCAGGCGTCCTGAATGCGCAGCATCCCTGAAAGCAGCAGGTATATATCCGACATAAGTCGAATCTATCTTTTTGCTCTCAACTTTTTTTCTCGATCTATCCCGCTCTCTCGTCTTTTTATCTTCTACTATCTTCGGTTATACACGCGAAAGGCTATACGCGAAGAGAAATAAAGAAAGAAAGAAAGAAAGAAAGAATGAATGAAAGAAATAAAGGAAGGAAGAAAAAATAGAGGAGAATGAAGAGAAGCTAGAGTGAGAGATTGAGAGAGAAAAAAGAGCCGATAGAGTACAGAAACTGTAGATGGATAAGCAAGAGTCAAGAGGAAACGGGCGAGAGAGAAAGAAGATGATAGCGAACGATCCAGAGAGCGATGTTATATGGAAGAATTCTCGCAGGAGAAATAGAGAGAGCGAAAGAGCTAGAGAGGGAGAGAGAGAGAGAGAGTAAAAAAATAGAAAAAGAGGAGGCGCGGGCAGAAAAGATAAAGAAAGGACTAAAGAGCGGAGATTAGCGCTAATGCACCATCGGGTAAAGAGGGGATGGGTGCGAGGTATGGAACGCGGTAAAGTGGGGGCCGAGGTCCATCGTATCTCTCATATTTCAGACCCCCGTGACGTCGGGACGAGATACCGAATCGTTTCCCACCTAGAACAGCCCCTTCTAGATCTCTCTCTCTCTCTCTCTATATATATATATACGCTATTTTTAATCCCTCGTCGCGCACCACCCATCTTTACCCCCTTTTACCATTTCTACCGTATTTCTATCTTTAAATATGAATGTGAGGCTTGATGTCTTTTCTTTCGTATTCTTTAACGAGCTGAACAATTATCTTTGCTTCTCTACACAATTTTGACCTCATTATGAAAGAAGAAAAGAGCCTAAACATGTGATTGTTCAAATCCTAACAAATGGCACATCAGGATAATGTGTAGAAGGAATTAAATTGAGGATTTTCAATTTAAAAAAATGAGTTAATGCGATGCATTTTGATATTCTAATACAGTTCTAATGGATATATATATATAATTCTTAATTGTATTTCTAATCTGTTGTAAAAAATTTCGAATCGCTTCTCATGATTTATGTGAAATCTATAATCACTTATTTCATCTATTTTCGACGATAAATTATTAAAATACAAGATGAAAAATACTGAAAAAATGACTTGGAACTCGAACAAGGTATTTTTTGGATGCGCACACTACGGAATAACATTTACCTAAATTACCCTGAACATATACATCACACAAATATATAAATATATCGGTAAAGTGGAGGAGGAGAAAAAGCGCACGGCGTATCGCATATACAGCGCAGCACCGCAGTCGCCCACTCGTGTGGAAAAATGATAGCGGCGTACTGACTGAGTGGCCGGGTGGGAAACTCGCTGGCGTTTCGTGGGAGGGTGCTTTGCCTCTCTCTCTCTCTCTTTCTCTTTTTCTCTGCCTTTCTTCCACCACTCTTTTGGCGAGAGAGGTAAAGAGGGGAAGTCGAGATGCCTGGGCCTGATTCCCTTATCGCAGCAGCGCAGTTGTGTGTGCCTTTATGAAGATCTGTCAAACTCTCTTTCTCATTTTCTTTCTGTCTGCTTCTCGTTCTCTCTTTCTCTCTCCCTCTCTCGTCGCTTTCTTTTTCTGCTTTTTCTCTTTCTACCAAATACCTTTTCGTCTTAGAGAAGTTTTTTTTTTTTTTTTTTTTTCGGCATCACCTGTCCCCTTCGCTTTTAATAACGATAAGCTGTAAGGAAGAGATGCCTCTCTCTTTCTGTCAACTTTTTTGACATTCCATCCGATGGAAAACATAGCGATTGTTACCAATTTTGGGATTTACTGACAATGAAGTAATTCGTTACTTCAATCAAGATATATGAGAGTACTCGAATTGCATAAATATAAGATAAATGATTGTACGCAGTCTGGAATAAATAGTAGATCATAGTTATTCATCGTTTCTCATGTTCCCTCATTTTTTATTTTTTATTTTATTTTTTTCACGCGATTCTCTTCCCCAAACATGAGAGTGACGAGCGCGATTCTCGTCGTCAGATGATACGTCAACGCGTTATCACCAGGCCAGCTTCGTGTCGTAGCACACACACGAGATTTTTCATGACTCAGCTTCGATGCTATGAAATTTGATATTTCGATCTGTTTTTTTTTTTTTTTTTTTTTTTTTTTTTTTTTTTTCATCGCCTCTGATAGATCAGAATCCCTAGGGATCTCCGTGAAAAATGCTATTTGTTTTTGGACCTTTGTTTTAAACATGTGTGCGTTGCGTGAAATCGTCGGTACATAACTTGGACGTTTCATCGAGATTCTAATATGCTTCGATAAAAAAAAAAGAGAGAGTGGAAGAGTGAGAGTTTTGTGGATGCAGAGAGGAGGAACATTTGACGTGAGAAGCAAGAGAAATGAAATGAGACGAGGGTAACGGTGGAATCGTGATAAATCGTGAAATCATCCTCACGGAAGAGGCGGAGGGGGTATAAGAGGTTCATGAAAGGGGAGAAAAGAGGGATGGACAACCCTCTCGTCGTCGGGAAAAGCATGTCGAATGCCAAGAAAGGCTGAGAAATAAAGAGCGAGAGAAAAATAGAGGGGAAGGTAATGTGTGTGAAGAAGAGGGAGCTCATGGCCAAGATTCCAGTCACGTGTCCTATCGGAAATTAGAGCCCCGTCAACCTGTGCAACCCTCTAAGATCACGAGAGCCTAAAGAATCGGCACAAACGACGAGACTAACTCTTGTAAAGAAGACTCCGGAGAAAAACGAGTGCATGGTGTGGCTGAAAAAGAGAAATCGAAACTGGACGAAAGAAAAAAAAATGTTTATAACGTCGGAGGGCTCTCGCTGATAGTATATTTTACCCTCTCGTTTTCGAGCGAACGGACGCATTTATCACTTTTTCTCAATAATTTATCATTTTTAACCGTCGAGTAACTTTAGGATCATGTTCAAAGAGAAATTAAGAAACAAATTTATACTTTTTTTCTCCGCTCAGAAAATAATGAGTTGGAGTAATAAAACCAAGGGTCGATAATCCGCTTTTCTAAAATCCACATACACCGATGAAAGAAAGAATCTAAAATCGAGAGTTGACGAGAAAAAAAAAAAGAAAAAAAACACGTTGCGAATCTCGATTCACAACATCCGGTTTTTCACCGTCGGATATTCCGAGCCTCTAAGCCGTACGGTTTCAATGCAACGTACAATCGCAACAAGAGCAATAATCAGCATTGTCTGCACTCGGCTAGAGTGACGAAAAGAACGGAACAGAAGAGAGGGTGGTTGAAATCGTCGTCTCGTTTCATATTATATACAAGCGTTAGTAGAAGTGAATCAAAAAGGGAGTTGGTTGGTGGGTGGTTGTTGATCAGAGTGGGGTTGGGATGAATCTCTGTAGTTTGAGCTGGCGTGTCGGTAACGAGAGTAAAGAGGATGAAGATGGGGAGGAGGAGGAGGAGGAGGAGGAGGTTGGAAGGGGGATGGAAATCTCGCGAGTGAGAGAAACGAGAGGAGGAAAGACAAAGGAGCATTCCGGTTGCTGGAATCACTCACTTCTCGAACGAGAAGTGAAACATGGCGTATCTACATCCCCGTTTGCCTTTCTCATTTCTCTCTTACTTTCTCTCTCTCTCTCTCTCTTTCTCTTTCTTTCCCTGACACTCCCTCTCTGTCCTTTGTATTCAAAGGGAGGAAAAGACTGTCGTTCTGATCCGTAGCTGGTAACATAACATCGTATTATAGACATACATACCCGTATAAATCTATGTATTCAAATCGAGCATATAATACGAAGTGTAAATTTGTATAAACGTAAGAATGTATAAGGGCCGATGAAGCATAGTCGTTTACCAAGTGATTCAAAACGGTCCAAGCCCTTTTGTACATCGACGAGGCGCACAGATATGAATATAAGCGAGTAGAGAAGAGCGGTATTGGGAAGAGCGGTTGGGCGTGTATTGCCGAAGCTTTTAGCTATAGAACCTCGCACGATTATTAGCGATACTCCAGTTCACGCCTTTTCATTCGCGCCCTGTTTCATACTCGCATGGGTGCAAAGCACGTATATATAGAACTATGTATTACAAGGCTTGTAGCGCAACGAGAAAAGCGAAAGGGATAGAGAGAAGAAGAGAAAGATTAGCTCGCTGGTTTACAAGTGGCCGCTTTCAGAAGCGGAGGGAGAATTTTGCGACGAGAGGGGGCTGGATATACATCGAATTTGAAGAAACGACAAGGGCGTAATCCGCGTATAAGTTAACTCGTCAAATCACGTGAGTTATGCCCCTTTGTTTGGTCAGGCAAAAGTCGATACACGTTATGCTCAATGAATACAGAGAGAATTTATATACATAAGGCAGTTTTGCGTTATCCAATGTCTTTCTATACATGGTTTATGCACTCGTAATTCTCTCGTTCTCTCTCTTTCTAGTTCTCACGTTCATAACATGCATATCAATGCAGAAAACACACATACCGAGAGAGTTGACTGGATAAATGGTGGCACTCCACCGAAGCTTTGGGAGGATGAGAGCGAGAAGGCAGAAAAGGAAGAGAGGGGTTGATGTACAACCGTATCGAGCACGTAACTCCGGCCTCTACAAGTACCGAGAGCTTATTTCCAACCCTCTCGAATCGAATTCTATATCCCTGGTAGAAAAGCGAGGTGGGACGAGTCTCTTCTAACGTGTACGTGGCAGACAGCAGTCGGATCGTCTGACTACAAAGATTCTGCATTTCTAGATCGTACACCAACCGAGACTTTCTCTCCCTCCCTCCCTCCCTCATTTTATACATATCTGTGTACATATACTGCCTGCAACGCGACGACACAATTGATTCGACTTTGTGCAAGGATAAGCTTCGAGCCATATCTCTCCGAGCCATGAATTGACTAACTAACTCTGCGAGAATACAAACAAAAAACTTTCTAGACTGGCATCGTCTATAGTTAGAAAATGAAAGTGTCATTTTTTTTTAAAAATCATTATCATTGGAAAAATGCTCGAGAAACTCACATTCTGCAGTTCATAAATAAACGCATCATTGTCAATGAAATTAACATCAACGTGTATATGTTTTTCTGTGTTTAGCTTTGCCTAAGATGTATTCAAACATTGGCGATTGGAGTCACATCATTATTTTTTTCCATATCACAGAGTCCATATAATCCATTTATTATTGAAAAGCACGTTTTCATGAAAGGAACATTCCGGCGAGGAACGTAACAAGAAAAATAAATGCGTTGAAGCACTCGCGCGTGTGCTCGATCGTTTCATCCCGATCTCATGATTTCTGTATATTTTACGTGCAATTTAATAGTGAAAAAAAAAAAAGAAAAAAACGAGTAAATTTTCTGTGAATCTTGGCAAACGAAATGCTTCAGAATACGCTATGAAAAGCTCATTAATTATTCGCGTTAATTTCCCGATGAACAGAACACAATATTTGTTTGTATGGGAGCTTCGTTCAAACAAATCGTTATCCAATTAAGCTACAGCGAAGAGTGATCTTATCATCGTACGAAATATTATTATTATGTCGAATGTTATTGCCATTATTATGAATGATATTATTGTTATTATGATGGTACGAGAACGCCCGGCGTATACGCGGTTTGCGGTAATAGGGAAGATAATGGAACGCGTGCGTTTGAAATCTCTGGCGGTTATATGTCCGCGAGACGGGCGACCACGTGAGAGGAGGGCATGGACGAACAAACACGGGAGGAGAGCGTATACAAAAACGAGATTTACGATTTCACCAGGAAGGAAGACTTTCCCGCGCTCATAGCACCATTTTTGGCTCAACAGCCGTCTCTCGCCGAGTCTCCCCTTAAATGGTTCAACCTGCGGTGGGGGGAAGACTCGTACCGTTTTTTTTTGTTTTATTCATTTTTTTGCGCCCGCGATATCGCGGGCTCTCGTTACGGTGACTCGCGACTCAGTGCCCATGTGAGAGAAATGTATATTTATACGTATAAACATATATGTATATATTTATACGTTTATACGCACTTATAAGAATTCTCTGTGAGGCACGCACGTGTACAATTGCGTACGCGGTGTAAGATAGGAGAGAGTGAATCGGCTGGTTCTCTCTCACGAGCTATTTGATGTACAAACTCGACGTATTTTCCTTATTTATTTACACGCATATATACACGCATGTGTATAAACGATAAATGATGTACATACGAATATATATCGCGATTGTATTGAGATTTGCATTACTTTTTGCACCAAAGATATTACACGTTTTTTTTTTTTGTATTTACATTGAAATAAAACAAATAGGAAAACAAGAAATAAAAAATAGAAAAAACAAAAATTTTCTGCGCGTTTCTTCGCCTAACTTTCACGCTGCCTTGGCGAGTGCTTATTAGAGATAACTCGCTGCAGATATATATATATATATTGCGAGAAATATAATTGATAGCACGCAGGTATTCACGAGCTGCCATGTCATTCGGCTTCTAGTTACCGGAATGTCGATCGTTTTAGTATTTTATCCATCGCGATATAAATGATTTATTATCATACCAGCTGCTGTGCCGTGCTGAATTATCAATACCGTTAACCCGAAATCTCATTGGAATATCGAGCGAACTAGTTCGACGTTGAATTTCTGATCGGACTCATCTTTCAATCGAGTATACTTCCAAAACGGTGAGAGATAAGAGAAAAATGCAGAGGACCAATATTGTAGAGCATCGAATTTCCGGCCAAAAAGTCCTTAACGACATTTGTGTATCTCGAAGTGTTTGGACGCTGAGGGCAGTTACACAATCAACCTGGTTTCGAGGGCTGCAGGCGTGGCGAGAATTTTTGTAATTTTTTCCTTTTCGATCTGCTCTCATGGGAAATAGTGAAAAAAAAAACGGTTCTGCTGACTATTTGGATTTGGAACGCCTTTATATCGGCATATTTCAATTTTCGACTTCATTTAAATGATTTTAGCGTATAAACACGAAAGATCGAGGATCGAGCAAAAAGACGAAACGTAAAGATATGAAAATCCTTTATAACGGCACACGTGGATCTGAGGATTTCGTTAAAGAAGCGCGATATCTCGATTTCTCTTCGCGCCAATCGAAGATAATCTGGTGAGCTTAAAATTTTCCTTCAACACTATTCCGACCTCGTGATCGGGGAGTTTAGAAAGGATGAAAAAAGAAAGGAGATTCGGGAAGGGAAAGAAAAAGATGAGAAATGGTAGAGAATGGATTCATCTCGATATCCGGACTCGACGGCCCGAGCATATTTCTCTATATAAATATACATATTTATGTGTATAATAACCGAGACTAGATCACCTCGGATAAAGAGGAAGCGAAAAGGAGGAGAACTGTTCACGAGCGAGGAAAAAAAAAATATATATATTTCTTCCGATTTAAATTATGATTTACTGTTACGAGACTTGCAAGCTGCACTATCGATTCACGATTCATCGATACATATTTTTTTTTCTCTCTCTCTCTCTCTCTCTCTCTCTCTATATATATATATATTCATATTTACACACCAAACTAAAGGCTCTTTCATGTTGAATTGAGAGGATTTAATGCTGCAGAAATCCAAAGATCTGAAAGTCGATGTAGCTGATGTTGATAAATTCAGTTTTTTGTTTTCTCATTCAAAAATTCAATTCAAACGACTCAAAATGCGTCGACTCGAGAAATAGTGCCTTAATAATCAATATTTTATGGTAAACGAAGGAATTTGAGATGAAAAGACGATTTCTGAAAAACGGAGACTAAGAAACCCATTTATACGTTTTTTTTTTCTTCGTCAATATTATTGCAAAACTTTCTCGAAACATTTAATCTGTCACGAAATGGTCCATACAAGTGCAACACATTTCGCGCCCATTTTTACTCTTTTTATCGGATGCTGCGCGATCACTCCTCCTCCCTTTCTCCGACTCTCATCGGTTCGACTATGAAAGTGATGGCTCCACTTCTCTGGTGCATATATACACACACCGGTATCATGCTGGATATATTGAGTGAAAGCGATGCTCAGGACTGCCCTGCGCCACACAGCAAAGATTCACGATCTTATGGCTTTAAATTATCCGAGCTGATCTCTCTCATTCTCTTTTTTTTTTTCTCCGTCTTTTATCCGGACATTTATTTTTCTTTCCCTCGCAGCGTTTATGAGAAGATGAATATATATTTTTGAGATAGGGGATGAACGTAAGTGGTAAGAAATTTGTAGGATGAATTCGGTGTCCCGGCGGGGACGGGAGAACGTACAAGGGTGAGGCTCAGTGGGGTTAACGAAGAACAGAAAAAAAAAACAGAAAAAAAAAAAGGTGAAGAGGAGAGGAGTAACAAAAAAGTGGACGAACAGGAACGATTAAGCGACACGCTTCCATCGTGCTCGGGCGCGAGAAGCACATCAGAATCTTTCCCCGAGGGTAATATCCCGACCAACTTTTTAAATACTTTCAAAGTCGACGTAACATCCCGAGGAAAGATGACAAATTGGACGTTGAATCGTTTTTTTCTTTTTTTTTTGCCTTTACCGGAGCGCTCCACTCGAACGATTAATTCTACGGAACGATCGTTCTCCACTTTTTGGCGTGTCTTTTCGCGCGCTCCAAGAACTTACCTATACATCACTCTGCTCTAAGAGACGTAGGGCTCGAAGCGAGCTCGCGATCAAACTCGAAAAAGTACGATAAGTAGTCTTGTTATTAAGAAATGACTTTTTTTTTTTTTTATATATATCAAAGCTGCAAACACTCGGATTTATCCTCCTTACAGGGAAGAAAAATCGAGTGGAAGTGCCGAGAAAGTGCACTGCCTGAGGGATGATTTCGAACCCCTTGCAGCGGTCGGCTGTCGCTAATTTTTTTTTTTTAACACTGCAGCGATGGAGACAATATTCGTTAAAAACAAATTGAAGAAAAAACGTTTTGCAAAGTCTCTTTCGTGATAGTGAACTGCAATTTGGTAAAGTTCATGAAAATAACGTAATTTTCTATGCATATAATAATTGAGCAAACTAAACTATTGTTCAATTATTCTTCAACAATAGTGTGGAGAAAAAGAAGTAACATCTTATTGCTTTATTTCCATGAGATAAATCGTTGAAAAAAAAAAAACAAAGTTACAATCATAATGTCGAGATGAGAGTAAGACAATAGGAATGAGTATGAGCTCGATTTTAATATGCTTCGAAGGAAAATGGAAGTGTATTATGAGAACACTTGGCGTGAAAATCCATTATGAGAAACGAGAGCGTTTCTGATGGAGAAAGAAAGATTCATTAGGGGCGATAATAATTAAACGAACGCGTCTGGCTTTCCTCGGGCATCTATCTCTTTTCCTCTCTTTTTCTCTCTTATATAACATTCGTTCTCCAGTCTTTTGGAAGTTTCGAGAGGGTCGAGTTACGTACTCCCTCGTGTATATTCGAGCCTCTTTCCATACGGAGTCATCTCTCATCTCCGACTGAAAATCTCGTTTAACCGTTTCTTTTTATTCCTAAACTGAGACGTATTTTTTGTATATTTTTTTTGTTTGTTTTTTTTTCTTCATATTTCATTCTTTTTTATTTTTTAATCCGTCGGAGATGATGTTCGAGGTGGAAGCTTGTATTTCTCCTGTCCTCGAGAGCTTCTACTCGCTCAAGCCTCTCATTTCAATCTCTCGCGACTCACCAGAAATAATCGAATTTCTATGCAATGGATGAAGTCAAGTAAACGATATATATATATATATATATACGTGTACATAAACGGTGTATGGAGAATCTGGTTGAATCCCTTTGAATTTGTAAATCGAGAATTGAAGGGTGCATCCCCTTATTCTCTTCGATTCTGCCTATCGATACCGAGAGCTCTCACTTTTCCCTCTTTTCTTCTTCTTTTTTTTTCTTTCGGACCCTCCACCTGCTCTCTCTCTCTCTCTCTCTCTCTCTCTCTCTCTGCTACCCCTGGACTTTCGCGATCGCGAGAAAACTCGACGTACCAACTCATTATTGTTATCGCGATTTAAATCCACACGAATCGGTTCCCACATATATAACGACGGAATAAAACTCTTTTATAAAACGAAAAATTATCCTCTTTTAAGTCATATGTCTGTATAGATGATAGCCGCCACGGTAGCTCTTGATATAGAATCGTGATTTAATTTACTCCATTCCGAATGATTCACCCGAAATTTCGTTGTTCAAACAATTTTAGGTTCTTAATGTATCAGTTTTTCTGTGAAATTTCCGTTTTTGTTTTTTCTACTATCAATTTGCAATAATTAAATAATAAATAAATTTCTTGCTCTCTTTCTCGCAAAGCAAGTAGAAACTTGAAGTGTATAGAGAACTTTCTAAACTTCGCAATCATTCGCAAAAAAAAAAACAAACAAAAATGTTCGAGGGATTTGTTTAATTTTCGTCCCCACTTATTGGGTTCACAGCAGACATCTAGCAGACGTCGCAAAGTCCGAGGGAACGTGAAGAGGTGGCGAGAAAAAAAAAACGAAAGCTGGAAACGCGGAGAAATAAACCGTACACCGGTGTGGATATCTGGTAAAAGTAAAAGAACAAAAAGAAAGAGGGGAAACGAAAGTGAGAAACAAAGAGAGAAATAAAAACAAAAAGAAGGTAGAAAAGGTTCATTTTGCAACCACGAGAAAACGCAGAGAGATGCTGGACGAGAGGGTAGTTTGCTGTTTCATAAAAAAACGAGGGGGGGGGGGGGGGTGGCTATACAGAGAAGGAAATCTCGAGCGAGAAAGACAGGGCGAGAGAGAGGGAGGAGAGGGAGGGGGGGAGGGGGTGCGCGTGGGGTAAGATAACACATTTTGACGGTATAAAAATGAGTGTTTTTCTCTCTGGCTATCTCTCCTTTCGCAGGGGAGAAATAGCCATGAGTACCTCACCACAGAACATTTCTTCACGCTTCTCAGTCCTCTGTCTCGAGGAGAAGCCAAGATTCCGTTATTGCAAACGGATCATGACTGACTTTGTCTTTCCTTTTTTCCATCTCGAACTCCTGGGCGGGGTCTCCCTATCAGGCTTGTAATTAGGCATATGTCCGTCTACTTTATAATAAATAAATAAATAAATAAATAAATATTCGACTGTAATTATGAATTTCAATGAATTGACGAGCTGATCTAACCAATTGATAATTCCCTGGCAAAAAAATATAACTGAAAACCCCTACCGCGTTATCTCCGATATATAGAAACGTGAAAAAAAAAAAAAAAAAATCATCTTGTTCACCGATTCTGGCGCGCGTTTTCTATCGACGTTATTACACGACAACAAAAATAATGTGCGCACGAGAACACGAGTGTTTAACACGCACACTTTTATGTTTTCGCGAGTGTTTTATTTTTATTTTATTTTGCATATTCGAGGTGTCGATCAGCGTTCGATGTGAATGAAATAAAAGAGGCGAGCAGAAAGTTACACGAAGGGAAGCTCGACTGCGCCATGTAACGTATTCGAGGATAATTCAACTAATAATACAATTTTTGTTGTTGCTATGTCTGGATGTTTCGTTATCGTCGTCGAGGGAGAATTTCGCGTTCATTTATTTCGAGCACAGGCAGGTTCGTCGTCGCTATCGACGATTGAGTTAATCTGCACGTCGATCGTTCTAGTAAATTTCATTACCGAGTTGCAGCATGTAACAAATTTATAGATAAAATTATATATTTGAACGCATGAATAGATTAAGTAGATATAAATAGTATGAAATGTACGTGAATTTGTGTGTTTCTCGGATGAAAAGTATGAAAGGCGTAAAGGAGACGATTTGGATGTAGAAACGTTGGAAAATACGCCCTTAATAATGAATAACAATCGGCGTTTGTACGCGGCGGGTGTATGTATTTCATGAAACGACGTGCGCACCGAACCCCGCTATCGGTCAGAGATATGTTAATTTCATCGGCGCCTCTCTCAGTGCGTTTCGTGATCTTGTTTCATCTCGAGACTGGTTTGTCAAGAGAGAGAGAGAGAGAGAGAGAGAGAGAGAGAGAGAGAGAGAGGAAGCAGAGAGACGCGTGTATGAAGAAGCTGAGGAGCTACGTAGCGAAATGTTGCTCCCTGCTACATACTGATGACGTTTCTACTGCTTTGCAGTGTCTCTTCGCATGCCACAGACTCCATTTAAATTAGATCTCTTCCTATCTACATGTATATATTGCATCTATGAATCTCGTGTTTGCGCTAAGTCTTGTACGTGCTACCGTATTCTCGTTCCAAATCCTTGTTTCTCTCTCTCTCTCCCACTCCCTCATTCTGTCTTCCTGTTTGTCGTCTCTCCTTCTTCTTTTTCTATCTCCCTCTCTCTCCCTCTTTGCCTATCTCTTTCTCTTCCTCTTTATCTGTTTATCTTTCTGGATAGCCGGTTGCAGTCTGAAAATCTCGTGAAGATATATAGCACTAGCTCTCCAACATTTTAATAGCTCAACTTCTGAACTACTCCATCGGTTGATACGAATCCACGTACATACATGAGAATAAGTTTATTAAAAATCAAGTTATCCTCTCCCTCCCTCTCTCTCGCTCTATCTCCAACGTGTATTTATTGCTGGAATAATTATCGTCCAACGACTGGATTTGTTTAGTTTTCATAGAAACACATCTATATCTATTCATAAATCGATACAACTTTGTATCAAAGGCATAAAATGAATAGTTGCTTTTATCGTTGTATTTTTTTTTTTTATTGTTTTGAAAAAAGTTAATCAGTTCGCTGATTGTAGTAAAACGAGCTTTGCGAGGTTCATTTTGTTTCAGTAAAATATTTGGCTGATCGATCGTCGTTGCATGTGTTTCTGTCTGGCGTATAGTTTTTTTTTTTTTTTTATATACATAAGTTCTTTCATTTTCCTTTTATTCAGTCATAACAGATTTATTAGCTTTCAGTTTATCTTCGCTCCCGTACCATTTATCTATTATCTTTTATCTTTTATCCATTCTCTTTCTTTCACGAATGAAATAAACCACATGACCAATAGTTATATATATATGTAGACCGAATTCTGTTGCGCTCTCTGATCTATCTTTCTATGAAGGTTTCGTCGAAATCGAGGGGTCTCCAGTGTTCCTCGAGTTTCCATCAACAAAATGTACAGATGAACGAACAACAGGAAAGCATTCGAAAACAATGTGATTTCTCCACTTAATCTTAAACACGAACGATCTTAGAAGCATTTTTTGTCAATTTCATATTTCATGAAATTCAATAAATCGAGAGCACCGCTTGCTTCTCATCTTCATGAATCTTTAGTTGATACAAATATATAGACGATGAAATTTTCGTTCAAATTGCAGATTTTTCAAATTTGACTTTTCTCTCAACGAAAAATAAATGTTTTATCGAGACGCAGCCTCTTTATACATTCCTCGCTTTAAATGAATCTAGTTATTAAAAAATTTGACTCAACGATGATATTCGTTGAATAATTTCAGTGAAAAAAAAACGTGGGTAACTAAAAAAAAACATCATTTTTAGCAACAATGTAAATATACAACGATACGAAATTGTTCCTCGAATCGTTCATACGCGGGATTGTATGACGCGCCGCCCGCCTCGCCACATCCCTGTTCCTTGACGTATATGTATTTTATATATTTATATATAGATATACATAAATACGCAAGTGTATTCGCGCGAGCGCCCGAGATAGAATCAGTAGCTGGAGCTAGTTAGATGATAGGATCGCTGAGCCGCGATGCGAGGGTACCGACGGTTGGACGGATGGACGGATGGAGCGCGGCGGAGTGAAGGGAAAGTACAGCTGTATATGCGTACTACATATGAATGGGAGAAAGAGAGACGACGTTGGAGTGGCTCGTAGTTGAAAAGAGAAGGAAAACTGTGGTGGTTATGCGGGAGGGGAAAGGAAGTGAGGAGAGAGAGAGAGAGAGAGAGAGAGAGAGAGAGAGAGAGAGAGAGAGGAAGGGAGAAAGAGAACGCGGAGAGCGATCGCTGATAAGAGGAGAGCCCGCGCGGCCCGATAACGCTCCCTTATCTGTACCCAATCCAGTGGCGCCGCCGCAGCTCTTCAAGGCACTAAAGAGACTTCAACCGTACAGTCGAGTTAAACGGGTTCTAAAAATGCTTTTTTTTTTTTCTTTCTTTTTTAATTTAAACAAAATCGTACAATGATCAATGTTGGACGGTTTCGGAGCTATTGGAGGTATTTTGATAGAATGCTTTTTTTTTCTTCGATTTTTCGCTTCGAAAGCGAAGTTGAAGGGCAACTTTTTTTCATGATAATCGTGTCTAAAACTCGTATCACAGATCGAAAAGGTTGAAAAATAAAATAATAAAAATTTTCATCCGCGCGTTTCGGAGCTTCGAAGCTCCCTATCGATGAGACTGTACCGCGCAGGATCCTTAACAAAACGCTCTTCATCCTTTTTGTTCTGACTTCGATGCATATCGTCAAGATACACTGTTGGTACCGGCCCCCCGAACAGTTTATGTGTTCGTTCTTTTATATATGTTCAGGGATCTTCGCTCACCCTTCTCAGCGATTTTGCGATTTCGTACTTCAGATTCATCTTCCTCGATATAGATACGCACGGGGGGATCTCGCAGACGCGAATACGAATATATATACGCGAACGTACGTTTGGCAGAAATGAAAACTTGCACCACACGCGCGTACACGTACACACGTGCGGGCAGAGAGGTGTGCTGGATGTAAACGAGAAGAAAAGAAAAAATAAAAAGCGAAGAGCGGGTGCGAAAGCGTTGAGGACCGAAAAGTAGCTGAAGAGTTGGCAAACGATTGAAAAACTCATCGGTTTTTCCTCTGCGGTGAGTATAATACGGCGATGCCGAAGCGAGAACCGATAAGACGCGAAAAAGATTGAGTGGGAGGCGGCACGTGAAGAAGAGAGCGGGGGAAGGAGGGGGGAGACGGTGGGGGGGGGGGGAAGAAAGAGTAAAACTGGTGTGAAGATAAGGAACAGTTGGAGAAAAGAGAGAAGGAGGTAAAGCGAATTAAACAAAAAAAATTAAGTAGAGAAGTCGAGAAGAGAGAAAGAGAGAAAGAATGATTTAAAAAAAAAAAAGGAGGGAGAGTGACGTGGTCGAGATATCAATCCCAGAGCGAAGTCAGAGAGTTCTGAGAACTGTTCGAGAGCACGCTATACACGATGTATGTATAAGTACACATCCATATATACATACATATATTTATTCGATAAACTCTCTCTGAATGGTATCATTATTGCAGACACTGCTAATTATCGTGATATTCGTACGAATTTAAAAAAAAAAAAAAAACAAAAAAAAAGTGAGAAAAAGAGAAAACAAAATCAACGCTTTTCTGTCTGCACAGAATGTAATCTCCCTGTTTTATCAACTGTCCAGAATATCATGCACATGTATAATCAAATTTTCGTGAATTCACGAACTACCACATTTTTATTCGCTGATAATAAATCCTTTCAACGACTGCTTTCGTAACAGAAACAACGAGAGGTTTGCGTGTAATTTTATATTTTATTACATTCCATTATTCAAAGTTTGTGTTTCCGAGGTATGCCATCAGTGCTGATTACCGTATTGTGATCGAAATGATTTTTAACTCTCATCGAAATAACGTTTATCAATTAAATTTTCTTTCGCTCCTGTATTTGTAGCCATTTTTTAAAATAATATATATTTGACACGTGTAAACGATTTATGAGCTTTGCACACCTCGTGCCAGCGCCTTTTTTTTTTTGTTACAGTCGCAAAAATAATTACTTTTAAACGAAACGATACGAATCTTTCAAAGAAAAATCAAATTAATTAATCTAATTATTTAACACGATGACTTCATTTCTCGTTAAACTTTTTTTTTCCCCCCGTCATTCAGCTGCACGAGTACTAATTACTGCAACTGCACTCAACGAGGGGAGTAATTTTTTCTCCAAAAAGATATAAAATTTGATAAAGAACAGAGGCGATATGTAAAAATAGCTGTAGAAACATCAACCGATGAGCTCTTGAAACTTCATCGGAGTTTATAAAGTTATCGCTTTCTTGATGTGCGTTTCGAAAAACTAGGGAAAACCGTGGAAAGAAATATGATCGAAAAAAACAGTCTTAAAAATAAAATATCACGGGGATATATTTTTCAGTCAAAATTCAGGTGCGATGTCCAGGTAAAAAATGAGCTATTCTATCCGTTTGTATAAACATCGAAGAACCGTGGGCTGGAGAGCTGCTGGACAGGAATGAGAGAGAAAAAGCAAGAGAGAGAGAGAGAGAGAGATAGAGAGAGAAGGGTGGAGAAGAGGAGAAGGAGAAAAAGAGAGAGAAGGAAAAAAATGAAAGATTCGCTTATCAGTCGGATATCGATGTACATAAACTGGGACACAGGCTGGCGGATACACACACACATTAACACACAAGCAAACACAGACAAATATGTATAAATATACTATGCAAAGCTCTGTATAAGTGTACAAAGATCGCACGAGGGGGGTCTTCAAGGTGGAAAGAGGCAAGAGAACGAGGAGTGCGGAGGTGGAGAGGGCCAAGAGAGAAAGATTCTACGAAAGATAGGGGAATAGGATGCCAGATTACCGTGAGAGATTAGATCACAGTCGTCGATAAGAAAAGCGCGCTGCTGTACTCTCGCGACTGCGCCCACTTCGCCTATCTCTCTGTCTCTTTCCCATCATTCTGTCTGCCATTCTTGTACTTTGTTTTTTCCTCTTTTTTTCATCTTTTTTTTTTTTCTTTTTCTTTCACTTTGTACTCCCTGTATACTTTTACACATCGAGAGTTAAAAAACAGAAGGAAGAAACGAAGCGTCGTAGAATGCATTAAGTAACTCGACTTACGCCTTTTTTGGTCTCAAATCATTTTTTGTGTATGAGTCGTTTCGTTCTTAATATTCGAGCTTGTTTTTTGGAGATGAAAATCCTAAGAAAGACAATTAAAGATCGATGAATATCTCCACTTTTACAATTATTTTTGTTCGATCTTGACCGCGACGTTGAAAATTGTTTTTTTCATTTTATTTTTCATCATTTTCGATAATCGTTTTTCCGGCAGCCATTTACGAGTGGTGTTTCGCAAAAAAAAAAAGTAATTTTCATCTGTAATTTGGCATGGTGGTCGACAAATCAATATTTGCAGAGTGATGTGAACTTCATAAAAAAAAAAGAAACATCGAAAACCGATTGTAAAAAAAAAAATAAACGAACGTCGAGTCGTTTGGATCACGAATCTGCCGATTTCGACTGAACAGACGCGTACCTAATTCGAATTCTTCGACTTCGAGAGACTCTCGTAAAATTATACATTTACAAGAATTTGTAGTTCAAAGCCACCGAAGAGGCGTGAACGAATTACCAAATTCGTAATACACTCATTATCTACATCGTTATCAGAAGAACAATACGCACGAGCATATATTATTTTGTTTACAGATAAAATAACGAGACTCGACCGAGTCTCTCTTGATTCGACGATTCATACTTTCGTGACTTTCTACACGTGTGTTAAAAATATTTTTTTAAACGACTTTACCGTCTTTGTTTTTTTGTTTTTTTTTTCTCTTCTCTTGTGCATATGTCTGCAGAGTATAACACGAGTGAATAAGTTGCAAATGAACTTTTTGTCGACTTTATCGATTCTTCGTAATCTTGTGGCATTACCGACGTTTGAATTTGCGACTGCCTGTACGCCCGTCGCAAATATATATATGTATTTGTCATATATCGGTGGAAATAATCATATCGTAAAAGTTTTTTGATACGTTCGTGGTCCTTGGCGCACGTAAGGACACACACGCGATCGAGAGCGATGCAGATTATCGGTTAGGCCTGACAGCACGTACTCGTACCTATCGCACGATTCGTAAACGGATAATGAGTAAAATATAAACGAGTCGTGAGGTTTAACGTGTGTCTGCAATTGATGTCTGCGCTTAAAATTTACTAATTATTTTTACTCGCTTTATACAGGTAATTCCTTTGTTCTGATTAACCTAATTTTGAGATAAACTTGATACGATCTTGTTAAAGAGGAGCGATAATGAGTGAAGCTAAAAATTACGAATCTTGTTACGAGTCATTGAGCGAGGAGAAAAAAATGAGCACGAAATTGAACGTTTCGAAAGATCTTTTTCTTTGAATATTCCTTGAGCAAAGTTGGGAGTGAAGTCGATTGAATTTCTATAAATCGCGATCGCGTGTAACATTAAAACAGCTTCCATCAAAACACAGTTTTGCTATATCTCGCAGCACCGAATGACGTATGAATAAAAGAAAGAAAAAAAAGGTTAATGCGAGTGTGGAAAAGGATATTAAAAGAGAAGAAGGCGCGAGAATGAATGACGTGGCTTCTCCGATGCGTGCCATACGTGCTCGCGGTACCGAGACTATCCTCATATCCTCTCTTTCTCTCGTCTCGTAGTGGTCTGAACATGACTGATACGAAGCCACCGGTACGTGAAAAAACACTTAAAAAGCATCGAATACAAAATGATTTAACAGCAAGCATATATTTATTTGGCTGCGATATACAAAGTAGGTAATTGGGAAGAAATAAAAATAGTTGCAAGTGTAAAGAATGCAGGTCGAAGCTACGAGCGTTCAGAAGAATCAAAATTGGCGAACCAATGAAAAATAATATTTTAATTTTTCATGCAGCCTAAAAACGAACAGTTGATTCGAATCGTTATCACAAGGTTTTACCGAGAAGAGCAGAATTTCGCGATCACAACGAATACCAACGAATCACCGAGAGGGTGTGAGTCGAAAAAAAATTGAGAGGGAAGAGGAGCACCGGGAATTGAAGAAACAGGGAGAGTGCTATGTTGAAAAAAGGAGGAGAGTGAGAAGGACGGGGACACTCGGAGTTGATCGTTATCAGCACTTTCCTGTGTCCTGCCACGTTCTCAGAAGAGCATACACAAGAGCTGTATGAGGAAACTCTGTCCATGAATAATTCATTTGTGTCGCCAAACGAATAAGCGAGGCAGAGTGAGAACGAAAAACCACTGTGGAGTGGAGTGAAAAAGGGAGAAAGAAAAAGAAGAGAGATTATAGGGCCCTGGCCCTCGAAAGGACACGTGATCGAAGAATAATAAAAACGTCGATACCCTTGAAGTTTATACGTAATTCACGAATTTTTATAGAAACTTGAAAGAAAGCAACGCGATTACCCTTCGTTTCAATTTTCCATAACAGTGCAACGACACTTAATTCGCAGGAATAGTTGCACGCACGTTTGTTGACTGTTTAACACGAGGGAGTGACAGAACATCAATATATATATCTGGCGCCGGGGAGGGATTCACGTCTCCGAGCTATTAAACGAGACACGTCAGCCAAGAGGATTCGTACGATGTGCCAAAAGCACACAACAGTATCGAGCTGCTCACTATTTTTCTCGAGATAAATTCCGTTCTCGTATACAAATCGTGCGAACGATGCGAACTCGTGACAATTATTCGAATGACGGAATAAAACAAAACAAAACAAAAAACGACACTGCTCGTCAAACAACCAACAAACGACGATGTTGATGCGCGTATGCGAGCAGTCGAGAAACGAACGACTAGCGTGTCGATTTTTCTTCCGAAATGTTTTAACAACGATGATAAGCCTTTCGAAGAGAGATATTGATTCATAAACAACGAAGCTTTGGGTTAGAAAGAAGCAAAACGATATCTTGAGATCGATATCACGATTTGAGTACGAATCATAGATCACTCGATCGGGGCGAGTTTGATTGATCAAATGTTCGTGAACTGTTTCGAAGGTGGAAAAACCCGAAAGGATTCCTCTCGAAATGTTGCCCGATCAAAATCCTTTTTGGTCGCAGCCTAATGGGATACGCGGGAAAAAAAAAATGCAGGATAAGTATACATCAAAAGTAAAATGCTTCAAATACGAAAGGCACGAAAGAACATAATCGAATAGAAATTTGTTTGAATATCAACGAAAGTGTGTGCAGATGGACTGGGTCGCAGGGACCGGTAGAGATTTACGTTTATAAGTGTGCGATCGGTTTGGGTCAAACTGCACAGGAAAATCGACAAAGAAGAATGGACCCAAAGGAGAAAGAGCTCAGAAGAGGCGACGAGAAAGGAAAAGGACCAGAGGCGCGAAGGCTCTCTTACGAGTCACCAAAGCAGAAGAGTGAGGACACAAATCTTGTGACGCATCGTTGGAGCCGCGGTGTGTATCAACTGCGCCGGTTTTATCTGTGGAGATGTCAAAACGCGCACGGGAGCCGGCAAAGTTTTGCCCGTGTGGTCGAGAAACGTAACACGTATCTACCCCTTTCCTTCCTTCCCGTCATAGAACCCAAGATAGTGACGATATGTGTATACACGTGTACCTCGCTCTGTCTATACGTGTGAATATAAATGTGTGTATGTGTATGTCGTTGATGGACTCTTCAATGTCAGAAAGATAGTGGGTCCGATATGTGGAGTAACCTGCGACGAACGGGAGACAAGCCCCACTCCTTCTCTCACTGTTTCTCGTTCTTGATAGAAAGAGAGAGAGGGGGGGGGGGGGGGGAGTGACGATATGAACGGGAAACACACTCAATCATACGGACAGAGACACTCGGACTTCATCGAGTACTTTAAAACCCCGATTTTAATATATATCAGTTATGAAGATCTTTTATCGTCATATAGTGAGAGAGAAAGAGAGACAGAACTGATTGAAACAGTAGTTTATACATGCCAATCTCGTTTCTTTTTCTCGTATCAGTTTCCACGAGCGTCTTGCAATCAGGTCTGAGGCTGGAGAAAAAGAGAGGGGAAGCGAGAGACCGAGAAGAGGATAAGGGGGAGGGAGGGGATATTCTGAGATATATTTTTACCATTTTACACCGGTAGCTCCGGAGCAGCTCTCGCTGCGTTTCAGTGTCAAGGACATTGTCAAGACACCGTGCGAGAAACACGCGGTTTTCCACTCTCTTCTGTATCGAGATGAAGAAACTAGAGGATTGAATAAAAGGATTTGAAAAAACAAAAAAAAAAGCTCCAAGCTCAAAGGTGGAGTCGTGATTCCTCGGCATTCGAGTCCCGTAATTCGCATTCATGGGTGTTTGCACATTTACAATATATAAATACACGAGTGTATATGAAAGTAGCTATTAATAAATGGAGATTGTATAATAATGACAAATTGATAACAGACGCTGTCTATCTCTCCTTGCTTTGAAATACCTCTTCCGCGGAGATTATCTTTAAAAGATAATTATATATATCTGCTTGTGTCTTGTGATTAATTATCACTAGATATTAAAATTAATATTATTCATAATAAATAAGATAAATAAGAGTGAAAAGTAGGCAGAACGCGTGGGGATCGATAGGAGAAACGAAAATAATTGAAAAATTCATCGCATCGATACCGAATTTTGAGCAGGATAATGACGAGAATTTCATTATCATATAAACCAATGACAAACTCATTAAATTACATTATTTCCTAAATTTGTCGATGATTCAAGCAAAAAAACGTAGAAATTGCGCGACAACGCGGATCACGAGAACGTGAATTTTGGGAAAAAAAAAAGCATGAATTATTCTCGAACGCAATTAATCGGTTTGTACATCGTACGCTTGTTCAAGATTTATCTATAGACTGGTTATGTGCGAAAAAGATTATTTTTATGATTCCAAATGAAGAGACGTTTGTATTGGTGTACGAGAACGCAACGATCGGGTGTAAGGGAGAGAGAGAAAGAGAGAAAGAGAGAAATGAAAAAAGAGAAAGAGGAGGTCAGAGATTAGCAAACCTGGAAGAGAACCAGACGTCGTATAGCGCATATATAGAGATATGTGGATATAATTCTGTATGCATATATCTACATATTCATGCGATATGCGGTTGCTCTCTTGATATCTCGATATGGAGCTGCCAGCAACAGAATCAGGAATGAAAAGCAGGCGAGAAAGCACGTGTATATGCATATAAATAAACATTACGTATATATATAAATATATAAATAAAGAAAGAGAATTCCATACGCTACTTCAGTCACTCAAGAATGATTGAAGCCCAAAAATATCGCAAAATCGAAATGCTATTCGAGAACGACAATGCTACCAACTCTTCGACCTATTTAACAACGAATAATACGTACGGCTTTTTCAATTATTTCGATGATGCACCACGAATTTTGACGTCGCGATATCAATCTTCGGAAAGCTATTGATAAAAATATTGAAAAATTGCGTGTGAATAATTTTATCCGTCTGATACCAACCGCTTCGTAGCCGCATAAGGCATACCATTTTTTTCGCTGTTAATAAATAAACTTTCATCCAACTAGTCTGAATTGCCAAGTTGCGTATTCCTGTATAGAAAAAAAAAACAAACAAAAAAACTGCATCGCGGCTCCTCATGATTCCTCTGTGACGGATGAATTCGAAAAAGAAATCATCGTCATCACGGATCGAGTGATTTATATACTTCTGGATAAAAATTCTTCAGAAAAAAAATCGAGTGATTTAGACGAAGAAAAAAAAAAAAAAAAAACAAATTTTGTCAAACTTGCAAATCGTTTCTGAGTATCGAGACGAGATCGAGAGGCGAGTCATTGCGTGAAAGATACATACGAAATTGGTTTGAGCCTCTAGCACTTAGGAGACTGATAGAAAATGTATATTCGATGCTAAATTATAACCATTATCATAATCAATGTTATTAAAGGCTCGTTTAGGATATATTTGAGTAAATATTCGGTATAGAAACTCGTGTAACAGTCAATAGGTTTAAACAAATGTGGAATCGATGCGATACATTAATTATCGGGATTAGCCTCTGAAATATAATCTGTATCTTCGTGAATAATGATCGAAGCGACTTTTGGAAGAGTGAGAAATATCTCTCGAATATGCCAGTCCGCCGAAAACTATGTGAAAACATATTATTCATCTCGCGTTTGTTTAAAAATAAATAAGACACACTTATTCGCGCGAACGCATGAATACAGAAAATAAGAAAAAATGTACAGTGAGAATAAAAAAGCCGGATAGACAGTTAGCAAAGCTTATCCGGTCTGGTTGGGGTGCGATAAAAGATCTCCGGCGAATCACCGAGTCGAGTGATAACATCTGATTACTTTAGTCCGAGTTGCTGCTAACACCGCATTCATTTCTTGCGTCTCAGCTTTCATATTATATACACGCATAAATAAATAAATGTACATGTTTTATATATATTTATACGTATGTGTAACGCGTTGCATTGCGTTCTCGGTCATTACACGCACCTCTCGCTCGCTCTCCTCTTCCCTCTCTCTATCGCGCTCTTTTTCTCCTGTCCAAAGCCACAGAAGAAAAATTAAAAAAAAAAAAAAACAAACAAAATGACGTTATAAAAAATGTGTCCAACGTTTCGCGAGAGTAAAAGGGGCGTCTGGCTCTCGGTATCTCTCATCCTGACGGTTTTACTGAAAGAGAATGAGTTAAAAGATAGGAAAAGAGCGAGCGAGCCAGCGAGAAAGCATAGAGAGTGAGAGAGAGAGAGGCACAAAAGATCTGCGGAGAAATAAATTGTCCGAGAATTATTTCATTTTTCATATATACACACATAAAAACGGAGTCGTACACGCATGTGTTTCCTCCTCTCTTTTCCACTGTCCATTCTCGTTATCACGGTCCCTCCTTCTCTCTCGCCTGACTCCTGTAACGTGTGTACATCCAAGTGTGATAAGGATTTTTAAACCATTGCGGATTAATTCGGTTGGAGTTGAAACCGAGGAGTAAAGTTCACAGATGTGTCCCATCGATATAATCGGTAGAAGAAAACAAAATGGCGATTAGATTTTGTCCACTGAGATTAATGTCTCAGCTTGACAAGCTTTTTGACAGTTTCATCAGCATCATTGACTCTTTCAATATTTTCCAACAGAACTTCAATTTGAATGCGTTTTTTCGTTAAAACTTTAGCTCCCCAAGAAAACGTAAATGATGCACCAATGAAATGTGAAGTAAGTGTTGAAGAAACTGTGAATAACTCGTTGACAGCCAGTAACTGAACTTGCGGGGAGGTACAGCAGCAATTTTCTTTTTCAACTGCTACGAGAGCTCAGTTATTCGTCCTCGAGAGTCGACGATCGTTTTTTAATGAATTCGGTAACGAAAAATATAATCGATTTAATAAACACAAGCAAAACGGTTTGGTACAATTATGAATGACGAGAACGATAAGCTTTGGAGAATCGACGTTAAACTTTGGGCTAATTTTGAGGTTGAAAAAAGCTGACGTTGATCAAATGCCATTCCTCACCGCGGCAGGGTCCGTCTTATCGCTCAATTTTCCGGTCAACCCGCGTTGTGGAACTAATGATTGTCAAATCGTCAACACTGTTTATTTGGTACGACGCTGGCTCACGGTTGAGTCGATTACTAATACTTTCGAGGTTAAAAAAAAACGTTGATAGTTGTAACTGCGCGATGATAAGGGGATCAGAATATAATTTCATTTTACATATATTTCTCCAACGACATATAACGTACGAAATTATTGCAGCACGAGCCAAACGTTCGGAGAGACCGCAGAGTCCTAAAAAATAAATACAAACGAGCTACGAGAGAGAAAAAAAAATAATAATAATTATGACGAATCAGGAATTTGTGAGCGAGGCGCGAGAAGTAGTCGTGGCACGTCGCTAGAGCGGTTATACGACTTAATGCGTTGTTGAGAGAAAAAAAAAAAAAAGAAAAGTTAAAAAAAAAAACTTAAAAAAATGGAATGAAAAAGAGGAAAAAATATAGGTAGGAGAGTCGTTCGACGGTGCTGCTCTCTCGCGGCGCGTTCTGAGCTTATCAGTCATTTCCATTTCTTGATAGCTGTTTCTGCTTATCGGCCCGCGGTCCGAGCGAGAAACTCCCTCCGCGGCTCTCGCTTCTCTTTTTCTGATTATACACACACACACACATATCTATATATATATAGATATCTGTATAAAATTCTCTCTTTCTCGCTATTATATATCGTTCCTCTTTCTCCGCATGTATATTTCTCTTCATATATATATGTATACGTCTCTCTCTCTCTTTTTCTCTCGTCTGGTTCACCGTTTATCTTTCTTTCTCCCTCTATCCGGTAATAACTTGGACTATCGCCTTCATTGATCTACCTATCACAGTTTTATCTCCGTTGCAATGGCGTCGCAGCCCCGGGACTTTCGAGACGTCACGATATCGTACTCTTTCTCTCTCTCTCTCCCTTCCCTCTCTTGCCGTAAACGGTAAATTTTATTTCGCGATTTTATGGTAACCCCAATAAAAAAGCAGTCGAAATTTTTCATCAATATTAAAATTTCAAACTCGCTGAAATAAAGAGAGAAAGAGAGAGGTGTGTATATATATAACTTGGTGAACGAAGCACGCGGATTTCTCCGATTGACGATTTTTAAATTGTCCATTTCACGAGAAAATGCAATTGAAAGATTTTCGATGAATTCGTTCAAGTATATCGAGTCCTTTAAAGCATACTCTGTTTCATGAGACGGCTGAAACTTCATCACGAAAGCAGAGATGCTGTTCGATGAATTATTCGAAAATAATAAGCAACTGCGCCGAACTCGACTCTTGTTCTCGACCTCTCGAATCGCGACCTAATTATCGATCAAATAAAATGTCTAAAAAAAAAACGATTCACCGGCAGCATAATTTGACACAAGATAGTCAAAAAATCCTAGACGAATCGCGTTAAAAAATTGTGTTTACCAGTTTATACTCACGTTTACACTTATAAATACAGTTTAACCGCGACATATGCCGGAAATATCGATGATTCATTCACCCGCCTGCTGAGAGAGTCTCGCGCCACATATACATCATTACCATTGCGAAAATTTCATTCACAAAAGCGTCACATAGTAAATTATATAGCGTTATATACAAGTGTAAACCCCCGGCTTCGTATGTATAATACAGCATGAACACAGAGCTTACATTTCATTCATAAAGTAAACGTATGTTACACGAAGAGTGGTAATTCAATGTTGCAATCCCGAGGTGGCAGCGAACTTAATTCTTATGCATACATATATATATAAACGTGTAAGTATTATAAGGCGATTCAGAATGGCTCGTAGTTTAAATAATTTATTATGTTAAAAAATTCTTTGAGAAATGTTTTTCTTTGCATAAAACTGTCGATTGGAATAATACACTCGACGAAATGAATTCGGTTGAAAAAAAAAAAAAAGACGAGAATAGCGTTATTCAAAGTTCTGCAAGGATCTCGGATCAATGGAGCATCGCTTGACTTTTCTCGGTGAAATATGTTTTCACGTTTCGAGGGGCATTAAATGATAACGTAAAAGATACACAAATAAACAAATGACCGAATGAAAAAGTATCAAGAAAAATAACAAAGTCTGATATATTCACATAATTCGATATACAGAACTCAGAGAACATCGGATGAAAAGTATATGTTGATTCTGAATGGTCCTGTATCCCATAAATGTGTTAACTCCATGAGGAATAAAGCCTGAGCTGCTCCGGTGTGGCTTATTGCTTCTCACTCGCGCGTCTTGTCTGCGGATGCGTAATACACGTAATAAACGTACGAGTAAAAGGGTTGATCGGAGTGAGATCGCGATGAGATTTCGTGCGCAGGGAGAATCGGAGTCGCGCGTGTGATATTATAATTATATCGGTAGCGAGAGATGACAACGAGAGTTCGGTAGACGTGTCATGCGTAATGTTCATCTCGATTTGCATCGCGCGGTATATGTAAACCGATGTTAAATATATGTCTATAGATTTAGGTATGAAGAAATACGAGAGCATTTAGAGGCAACTGGAACATAAATAATGGAGATAACGATGCTGGGATGAGGAGAAGCCAATGGAAAAGGGGTTTGAGGAAGCAGGAGAGGAAGCAGAAGAAGAAGGATGAGGAAAGGAGCGATGGTATACGAAACGTCGTCGATTGAGTCGATAGTCTATGAGCTTTGATATATATATATAAGCATATATTATGTACTCACGATCCCTAGATCTGATCCGGTTACGCCATGAAAAGACAGAAAGCGAGGGAGAGAGAAAGAGGAGCTCACACAGGAGAGTCAGAATTATCTCTTTCTCTCCCTCTCTCTCTTTCATTCTGTCCGTTTCCTCATTATTATTAATATTTCACAATTATCGCTGCGTCGTTTCGCGATCGTTCGAACGCGATAAACGCCACGCCGTGGCTGCTCTACTAGACGACGTGCGGCTCGCGCTTGCCCCGCCGCGATACTTCGTAATGTTAAATTTATATTTATATATATATACATATATATTAGATGTATATATTCGTGTGTGAGTTCTCCCGGTTTCGCTGATATAGACCGATCGTGAGCCGGTACAAACCGATAAGGAAGCACGCTTCGTCAAGACTTATTATCGCTCGACTTCACGGCCCCGACTCTATTAGCCATTTGGACGGTTTTTTTTTTTTTTTTTTTTCTATATACACATATTTCGTTTTCCATCCTCTAGGTTGGCCTTTCCGAAACATCAAACAATGAAGAACGAATGTGTGACAGGACGATTGATGGGTACGTCACAATCAATGCGGATATACTCCCACGACTCAAATGCACACTTATATAGTTGACTAACGAGACGAAAATCGTTTATTATTTATCAAAAGATCGTGTTAATTTTGGGTGAAAAAAATCATGACACGAAATTATTCTTTCATCGATCCTAACATCTTCGTGTAATTTTTATTATTTATCTTCCGCATTTGTTGAAAATTTATTTCTCTCGAGCGACACTCGAAACTTATTTTTCTAATTGATAATCGTTGCGGTTTTGCTCTGCTCAGGATAAAATGAATGAAGCAAAACTATGACGGGCTTCGAAGGAACGTTTTTTATTAAACGATGTTACGAAGTTTCAAGAGTAAAACTTCTATATCATAATTTCTCGATCTCAAGGTCCGCGAGGTGATCTTTTTTTCCTTTCTTTTAGTTCAATTCGTTTACAATATTGGAGAATGAAAAAAAAAAAAAAAAAGAAAAAAAAAGGCAACAGTTCCGTTTGCACAAGGGCGGGAAAAAGGAAGGTTCGAGAGAATATCATGAAGATTCTATAGTATGTAAAGGCGCGCATATTCCCGGTGTAATTCACGAGGAACGAGCGAGTACAGAGCGAATCTCTCGTCAATCGGTCTTACCCATCTATTTCTCTCTCTCCCTCTCTCTCTCTCTCTCTTTCTCTCTTTTTATGCTGCAACGAGAAGAGTCGTGCGTTACTATATGCTACAAAGAGTTCGATATCTCGAAAACGCATACATGTATATTGTACATATATGTACTTTGTGAAAGATCGGCGTACAGGAAAGAGAGAGAGAGAGAGCCGAGGGCGAGCCCCTCCTTCGCCGCCGCCTCCTCGGTACTTCCATTCGCGCATAATCACGGGCAATAAATCTCCGTTGCATAAGTGTAACGAGAGATACGTGATCGCAACGCACACAGCCCCGAGGGCTATGGGCTCGCGCGCGCGAAAACGTATTCTCAACCGATCCTGCCCGATATACTATATGCACATGTTTCGTATTTATATAGATGTGTGTATAAATATACCGACAAGTGTAGTTATATATAAGCATATATGAAAATGCATCGATGCATATAGTGCATCGGAGCCAGCTCTCCCGGGGAATACTACAAGAATATCTATACGATCGATCGAATATCAAAGAGCAAAAAAAATTTTCAACATTTTTCTTAATATTTCGGCCGGTTCAGCAAAATAATCGATGTGTATATATATTTCGCTAATAAGAGAAATTTTGTTGTTGATTCGAAAACATTTTAGTTGGATTAATAAATCGTGGCGAAACGACAAATAAAATTCGTTAATTCGACCGAAATTTGGTTGGTTCAAAATCAGTCATTACTGGCTCAAATATAAATATATTTATGTATGCGGTTCACCGCAACGAAAAGGTTGTCGAATCAAGGAAAGTTTCGGTCAATCAACAAATTTCATTTTGCTCGCCACGCGAATCGTTGATCCGATAAAAAAATTCTTTTGCAGTCAACGATTTTCATTTTTTTTTTCTATTTTGTACAAAATTTTTAAGAGTTACAGATTTTTGACAACCATCGAGACCTGTTTGATGAGACAAAACATAATATCAGAAGGATACAGAGAATATCGGAAAGAAATGAGCCTTTCAATGAACGGTAATCTTTCCCATGAAAATCTCAAGATCGCGTTTCTTAGCGTTCACGAGTTACTCTGCCATTTGAAAAGAAAAAGAAAAAAGAAAAAAAAAAGAGATGAAACCGCATTTGCCGTGAGAATTACGCAAATTCCTTTGAATCATCACATATTTACGAATAAAGTACGACGTTTTTGCGATCGATTCTCTCACGGATTCTCGCAAAATACCATCTTTTTAACCCCATCTCGTGCGATCTGTACTCTCGATTGCATTCACACTTCTTCCTCGATCCCGGAGTCCGGCGCGGTGTGTTGTCTCGCGGCATCTCCCGAGTTTCCTCTGTGCACCAACAAACGTGGCTCAAAGTCATCCCTCCCACGGGGATATTCGTGTAAATTATACTCGCGACAGAGTGTTCATCGCGCGTTTTCACAGTCGTTCAAATCGCTTCTAAAATGCTTTTGTAGTAATTCATTCATTCAAAAATGAATAAAATAAAATTCATTTCTACGATTCAATTCATCGTTTATATTTGACAGACGTTTCGTTCGTTTAGTATTCGATAAAAATATACTTTTGTGTCATTTTTTTTCGACTAGACATTATCAAATTTCGTGTAATACGCACGAGATCCTAATTTCAATGTCTCCAAAAGTTAGACACGATGGCAGAAACGAGATTAAAATTAATAGAAAAATTAATAGTTAAAATACTTCAAAGCTTAACTGCCTTTTTTTAAAACTTTATAGACAAAAAACATCAATAATCATAAACATTGCGACGTGGAATACGCGTGCATTGAATTTTTATAAAAAAAAAAAAAAGTTAATGAACTCTTTTCTCAGTTGGTTACGATATAAAAGGCTTTCGAAATGATCTTCCTCGTACTCGCAAGGATCGTAGAAGTTGCACATAAAATGGAATATATTGAGAAGAAAACGTTGAAAGATCGAAAATAATTTAACCGTTTTTTATTTATTTATTTATTTTTTAAATATTTTTCATTCAATTTGTTTCTCGTGTTGCTTGAACCGCGGAAACGCGAGATGGTGAATCGTTTGAGCAATATAATAATCTGATAGTACGTGTACGAGACGGCGGTGCATAAAATTGTCAAGCATACTATTGGAGAGGCCAGGCAGCGCGCGATGTTTTATGCGTTTGCGAATCGACAGATATCAGTTGGCGAACGTTAAGTTTATCGCAAGGCCAACGACAAATCGTAATCTCTTATGCGTTTGCGCCGAGAAGCGAGAAACGGGAGTACGAATGAGTCTATATGGCTGATGGAGAGCAAGAAAGAGATGGCGAGAGGAATAACAGAAAAAGGAGAGTATATATACGCGGGCGAGAACGCGACAAAACGAGATTACCAACTATGAGATCGGTTGACCGTTCACGAGAATGTTACAAGTCGTCGAGAGATCGCGAGTGAAATATTTACGTAAAACTATCTTAATGCGACTGGTATAAGAAAGAAAAATGAACCAAACCGTTTCTCTTCTTTCTCAGAAAAGTTGAAACAGAGAAATAAAGAACTAGGATCATTACTTTTCGAAAGCATCGTTTCCATGCATCGTTGGTCCAAAGAAATTCTATCAAATTCGTATAATAAATTAATTGCTGTCGAAAATTGTAATAAGTTTGCAACGTTTTGCTGGACATCGAAATGCCAAAATGTCGAACAGAGTCTTCTCTCGAATCATTCAGCATTCTAGTTTTCTTCTATAGACTTTATGAAATCGATAAACTCGATCCTCGAAGGTATGTGAATTGTTCCGGATGCGTAAAGCTCACGCAGCTTGCCCTGCATATGCGTGGTATATCGATAGAGTACGAGGAGGCTTGAATGCCTGTGTCGATCGCTGACAAGCGAAATGCTGGCCTAACTGAAATTATTTACACCTGATATCGTGTGGGTTAGACTCTTATTTAGCGAGTACTCGATTTATGTTCGTAGGGAGTTAGGCATCGTTTAACGACAAGGAGGAATTCGCATAGGCGTATAACGGTGCCACATTTGCGTACACCTTCCAACTGCATAGTTCAGAAAACACCTGACGCTCTCTACTCGGACTCTTTCCATTACTTATGTCGAGACTAAGAGTAAGAGAGAACGAGAGAGAGAGAGAGAGAGGAGGAGGAGGTAAAGAGAGAAAGCTAATAATTTCTTGGCCGCCTTTGAAGCGATAGATCGATAAATCGAACGGACACATGAACCGTGAGTTAACCAGCGGAGTAAGAGGTTTGCCATTGCACATAGCCAGAAGGCTCTTTCTCTCTCTCTCTCTCTTGTTATGATCAATGTGCTTGAGATGCAGTCGTTGAAGGCTTTCATTCCAATCTGAATCTGCGTGCACAACGCATTTACGATTTAAATTACCACTGCAACGACAGAAGTAATAAGTTTTCATTACGTCCTATGAAAAATCCTTCGGATCCATCGATTAGTCGAGTTTAATCGATTCCAAGGCGTGTGAGTAGTCTCGTCCCAACAACACTTTTGTCAATATAATCAACAGATTGAAGAAAAACGTTATTATACTTTTTATCTCTCCAGTTTGAGAAGAAGAAGCAAAATTGTTTCTGTTTTTAACTCTCGATAATTGTCGATTAATCAATTTAAAGCGACTCAGTTTCACTTTAACTTCATTTTAACGACGAAGTTTAGTGAGGAAATCCTGAGGATTCATTTTTTTCGGCACTTAAAAAATCTTCAAGTCATTAAAATTGTTTTTATTGAAAAAAAATGTATAATCACGATCACAAGTTAGCTTCGTTAAATTTGATTTTGAAAAAGAAAAACGCGTTTCGTATCTGAAAGATCGCATATGCATTTTGGATTAAAATCGAGATGTGATTTTGTATTTATTAAACGTTAAATTCGATGTGTACGTTACAGTTTCATGCGTGTTCAATATACATGCACGAGTATATATACTCGCTATATCGCGTTTGACCCGAGAGCTGGCAGTGAGAGAACAGCGTGACGGTGGCTTTCGCACCTGTTGCAGTTCAGGAATGGGGCGAGTGTAGGGGCCGTGGAGTTTCGAGGACACGCGGTACAATAGCGCGCGAGTTGCGCAAGTTGATCGATTATTTAAAGCAAAAAGCCACCGAAATTGGGAGGCTGGATAATCGTTCGCTATACAAATTTATTCGCGCTTCTCTCTGGTTCTCTAATTTTTCGTGCCTCATTTGTGAACGATTTCGATCGTTCTCCGTGTATGGCTCAATTTCACGGTTCTAATTGAACTATCTGAAATTTGTTTAGAGCCGAGAGTTGATTTTCCTAACGATCGCGATGACTTTTGACCTCTATATATTCTATTGTTATCAAATGTGCTGCTTGAAACAGAATCGTCGAACGAATATTTCGTACTGTCTTACTCGTTCGTTGATATTCGTTGTTTTAGCAGAAATCTTCGAGGTTCAACTCATTTTCGGCGGGTTTCAGTGCCGCACTTTTTTTTCGACGATTTCTATTCTCGATCTTGAAATGTCGAACGACGAAAGGGCAATAATATCTGTAAAGCACACTCGAAAAACGACTGCATACATTTATATACACGCGTTGGTATGTGTACCTGTATATATGCGCGAGGAGGACTAGCTCGTACGTCGAAAACTCATGGGTAAGAAAGAATCCAACAGGAAAGCCATCCGGGACGAGGATGATCGGACGATACGATAATATAGGAGCACACAGCGAGAGAGGAAGAAAGAAGCGTGGGGGATGGGTGGGACGAGGGGAAGTTGGAGGAGAGGGGACACTCGCGGGAGCATATAAAATTCGGCTATCTTCGCAATCTGATGCTGCACGAACCAGTTTTCGTTAAATATATGTAGTGAACCTACATATAGAGAAATTTGTGCAGATTTTCGTTAAATCGTTATTATCGGTCAAACTCGATTTGTATGAAAATTCAATTATTATTTTACTTTATTTACTCAATTCGAATGTTTGGGGCTTATATGGAAAACGTAAAATTTAAATGTCCATGCAGTGTTTTTCAACGGTCCTGGGGCCATTTTTAAAATTTAATTCATGATTTTATCTTATGAATTTTATATTCACTTCGATTCTGGGAAGTATATAAGCTGCGAATGAATTACGAATTTCCAAATATTCAAAGCATCAAACGATCGTTTCAGCCTTTTAAGCACCAACGATTCAATATAAATTTTGTAAAAATGGGGGCTTTTAATTTGACGGGCAAGTTCGAATTTACAAAATTTATATTTATAAAAGTATTAGTATAATTTGTTGTTTTCTTTTTTATTTATTTATTTTTTTTTTCTAGAGAGAAGGGCAGACGCAATGAAAAGCTCGAGAAGGATCGCGAAAGAATCGGCAGAATTCCTCGCTCCTCTTCTCCGTCTGGCTTCTCTCGTCTCTCGTTCTTTTCTCTTCGAGCAGTTGTCGTCGCCCCCGAAAGAGAATCGGAGAGAATGAGAAGAGCGAGAGAGAGAGAGAGAGAGAGAGAAGGGGAGGGAAGGGAGAGCGACGACGAGAACTGACCGAGAAAACACCTATAGCCGATCGATTGGCGAGATCGATCTGTGGTCTCGCGAGGCCGCCCCACTCGCCAGAGAAAGCGAATTCTCTCACGGTCCTCTTCTTCCTCCATATATTCTGCCATTCCTCTATTCTGCTGTTCGCCTGTTTAATGTTCCCGAAAGCATACGAGGCCCCAAAATTACGTGTCCGAAATACAATAAATATTATTTCGGTAAGATTATTACCACTGATTTAAATACAAGCGGATGCTCTCCCAATCCAAACTTCTTTTTCCTTATCGATTTTAAATTTACCGGTTTCTGTTTTTTTTTTTTCTTTTTTTTAAATTTTTTTCATATTTTCTGTGATGATTAATTACATAAAACGCTTAATATTACGAAAAAAATTTCAAACATACTTCCGACCCGTACTGTACAGTTAATGATCTCGAACGGAAAAATATCTCGCAATAATATTAAACATCCGGCGTGTTCTTTGATAACGAAAAAAAATTCTGATTACAAGCGATAATAATGCCAGATCGCGGGCATCGATGTCTCCCGCACGAATACTTTTTCTTTTTTTTTTTTTTTTTAATAGCCCAGTAACAGATAAAAGGGGCGAGGACAAATTATCTCGGACTTTATCCTATCTTTTTCCACGACCAACGAGTATCGAGGAGACAGTCATTCGGTCCATGAATGTTGATAGTGTCACAAGTGTTCGAGAGAGGGAGAGGGAGAGAGAGAGAGAGAGAGATAAAGATAGAAGTTCGGAAATGATGATGGCGAGACACGGAGAAGTGCGGAGAGCGATGGAAGCCAGAGAGAGCGTCGATGACGCTCGTGATAACGCGCGAGAGAGCTCGGTGGTTATCGAGTGATCTGGGGGGCGTCCGCAAGTGTTATCGGGGCCCCCGGGTTGCCGATAAGGTGCGGCAACGCGATAAATTAACCATCGCAATCTCGTGTGACCCAGGCCTTCCAACCTCGCGCTCACCAGAGAACAGTGCAGAACGATTTAAAGTGGACCGAAATTTCATTCACATATGTACAAGAATCGAATTAATTTATTCAATTTTTCATCAATATCAATTATTCATTCGTATGAAATATATTTATTCAATCGAATTAACACGAATTTACGAATTATCAATTAGCAATTGCGATTCAATATCTTGAGCGTTTGACTCAAATCGATTTTTAAACCATTTCAATATATATCCAAATTCACAATAACGTTGACCTAATTTTAATCAATCGCTCCAATAATTACGAAATAAAATGAAAATTTAATTATTTTCGATGCTCCAAAATGTGTTTTTATTTTTTGTTTCGATGAGACGAAACGATTGTAAATTAATCGTAACACGATTGCAGCTTATCCGAGAAATGTATTCTCCCCGAATCGCGACACTGATTCTCGTACCTTTTCGTGATTCGGGTCAATCTCAATGCGATATTAATCACGTTGATAAATATGTGATACGAAAAAAAAAAAAAAAAAAAAAAAAAAATCAACAAGAAATCAAATGAAACGAATTTGTCGAAAGATCACTGGAGAGAAATAAGCGTTGCGGAGGGAATTTTGAACGAACGAGAAAGTTCACTGAACAGAAGTGTCTTTCGGTGAATAATTGAAGGCGCCTAGAATCACGAGATTAATAAGTGCTATTTATTTTATCGAGAATTCGTTATGTAGAATCCGCGGGGTCGGTGGAAAGATTGATTGTCGAGGAAAGAGCAAAAAGAAAAAAATGTACCGTAACTGAAAGAAAAAAAAAAAAAATATTCTGTTATTTCCATGGGATGAAAAAACATGAGAATTGTTGAAAATCTTTCTCGTGAAAGAATGATTTTTTCATGGAATTTCGAAAACGATAGAGACCCAGGACATAAATACCCACCGAAGATTTCTTCTCCGAGTTTCTTTTAAAACGCGAAAGCCTCTGTCGATATTTCACTGTCAAATGTCGATTTCTACGCGCACCAATCGAACAAACGATTGCCTCTCTCTTCATGGATATTCCAAATAGCTGTAATAACATCGATTATAATGATGCGATACTGATAGAAAAAAAATGGGGAAATACGAGAGAAAAAACTGTCTACGTACTCGAGTGCTGACGCGTTTCGATCTATCGAAACGATATTAAAGATTTTCAATCGCACAACATTTAAAATTTTTTCATATGAAATGTTCCTCGGAGACACAACAAATGCGACTATTAGTTTGTTCGATGTGGACGCGATGCGTTTGGCAAAGGCGATCTTCGCCGGGAGGAGATTGAACGAGATTATTTTTCTCTCTGTCGCTTTTACTGTATTTTCTCTCGAGGAAGAAACTCGAAAAAAGACTCGAGTGTACAGCGTTCCGGAGAGATTCCAAGAGAACATAAGAAAGGGAAAGGGAGAGAGAGAGAGAGAGGGCGAAAAAGATGTGCCGATTTTTGTGGACGATAATCCGAATGATCCGGCGGGCAAAAAAAAGATCGTCCGCGAGCTTCTCTCGGCAAGAGAATGGAGAAGGCAAAAGAGAGTCCAGCCGCGGTCTCTCCGCGAGACATCTCCTCCTAAGATCGGATCTCATCGATCGCGCTCGACCGCGTTCGCCAAATGTGTATAAATATATACATATATATATATATGTATACACGTTTATTTATAGGAATAAGAATTCGCGGTCTCGAAGTGATCCAAGAATCCTAAATATTGCGGCATGCACAGCACAGCACTTGCCTTAACGTATGATGAAAAAGTTTTAACGTGACCAGAATCTCTGCTTCTAGAAAAATAAAATTAGAAAAAAAAAAAATGTGCAAACAATGTGAAATTCATCAAAGTCTCAATCGTTTAACGAATGCTCGAAATATTAACAAATTTTATTGAAAGAGTTTTGTTGCCATGAACCCGATCCCATGAGGTGAAGGGAAGAACGATGATAAAATTACGTAAACGGCACGAAAAGGCAAACGAAATAAAATTTCGAAAGCTCGACGAAAGTTCGTATAGTTAAAAGAAAAAGACAGAAATCGATGAAAATTTGTGCGAAGAATCGTCATAAAAACTGTGACAATGATTCCGAATCGCGTCGATCGTTGATTATTTTTTCCTCGCTCGAGTGTCGCAGATTCGAAATTTCATATATGCGACTCCGGTACTGAATTTCGTTGTCCGCGCGCAATATCAGAAAAGGACGGAAGCGTGAAAAGGTACTTTACATAATACGGGCATTATCGTCATTGAATGTTCCGCCATATATGATAGCCGCACTGCAAACCGGAGAGGCGTTATCGCGCGCACTCATCGAGAGAGCAAGAACGATCGAAAGAGACTCGTGTCAATATACGTTTGAAGTACATGCATATAAACAAATATACACACACACACACACACTTTAACAGAATCTCATTTATAAATATGAATGTAAGAGTAGACGTATAATGTATGCGTAGACACGATGGAATGACAAGAAAAAAGGAGTGGAAAACGGCGTGCGAGAGGTGCGAGAGAGATCAGTATCGATCGATAGAACCTTCTCGATAGCATCTTTTCCCACCATTCGTGTGTGCAATCGTATACATCGTATACCGATATATGTATGCGCATAAACTCGATCGAGCGATTCGATCGTTTGTCGCCAAGCCAAAGATTCTCGATACCTATAATTAATGCAGTCTTGATCGATATAATGATCTGATTGCTTGTCCTTCTTTCGTCCATTTCTTACTCTCTCTCTCTCGTTCTCTTTCTCTGTCTCACTGTTGCACCCATTACAGGTTATACTCTAAAACGTTGTCGATATATATCTCGCATGTGCATTTACGGTGTCTCTCATTCGCGCAGAGTTCCTCACATGCTGGCTAACAAACATTCGTCCTCGCTGGAACGATTAATTGGCACCGATCGATTCCTTCATCTCGTGAGCTGCTTCCTCCTGCCTTTTCGTCGTAAAAACTATATGTATAAGAGAGAAAATGGATGAGCGCGAGGTAAAAACAAGAGAGAAAACATGTACGATTCTAACTAACGATCCTCTCGGGGTCTACTAGTACTTCCACGCTGAAAAGAAAATGACTATTCGTGTTTACCGTAAGCAACGAGCGCACGAGCTTCTCAAACGGCATCGTTGGACTTGAGTGATGGAGAGAAAAGGAATTAGAGTTAGGATGCGGAACGATAGCTTTTCCTGCGATATATTATATACACACATTTGACAAATGTTTCTCGAACTGTTATTTCGAAATAGAAGAAGCGAAAACGAACGAGAATCGATTGATTCTACGAGCTATATCGAGAATCGTTTTCAATGACTTTTTTCGTTGCAGTTTCTTTTTATCGAGGCTATAGTTGGTCGTTTGATGAATTCACTCAAGTTTACTATCAAAAATCGTCAGTAAAAAATGATTGAGACTATTGAAATTTTGGCTCATGCGTACTGAAAAATATTCGTTTTTTTTTTTTCTTCTCGATATCGAAAATCTTTGGTTTGTAGTCTTGTGAAGATCGTCGTGAAACACGAACATATATACGTATCCACGAAGGTAAGAGAACGGAGGAGAGCAGAGAAGTACGAAACGAATAGTGCTTCATGAAACGAAGGTCCGGGAATGGACGAATGGAAACGCGTGAGAGAAAGAGAAAAAGAGAGTGAGAAGAATGAGAGGAGGGGGGGTAGAATGGTGCGCGAAGCAAACGGGCGCGGCGATAAGAGAGCCGCGCGGCGCGGTGGCGAGCCACGTTATCGCGATCACCGCAAGAGAGCGCGGCCACGTTGTGCTGATAACGATAACAAACTCTGGCCCGCGCTTCTATACAGAACTCTATCTCATTCTTTTTACTCCAACTCTCTTTCTCTTTTCTATCTCTTCTTCATTCTCTCGCGCGTATTTTCTCGTATGCTCTCTCTCTCTCTCGTCGGAGCTTCGACGTCGTGTAGAGCACCAACTGCGTGGTAAAATGTCTGTACGCCTACTACCAGCAGAAGCAACAGCGGCAGCAACAACAAGCAAAACCGACTCACCAAAGTACAAAACCAAACAGAGAGTGACGCGTGTACCAGTCGTGTTTTTCCGCGCCCTTTTTGCATCCTCATCTTTGAGACGAGCTTACAAATCTACAGGCTGTACCAAAAGTCACTTCGAAGCCGTGGAGGATGGAGGGATTGTTGAATTCTGGGGAATAAAAAAGTCCTCAGCTGTTCTCCTTGCCGGGGCAACGTTGACGAGTTATTTATTGATTGAAGACAGCCAATGCGATGAGTCGGTAAAAAGTAGACGTGACTATAAAATATGCGTTGTCAGCTTGGTCCTATCGACGGCAGGGACAAAATCGAAGAATTTTCTCCCTGCTATACTCGGTATTTTTCTTGCTCACGACATATTTGGAATTAGAATTAGAATGAGAAATTAGAACTTAAGAACAAGGTGGATGGAAACTCTTCTTTTAGAATATTCGAAATATATTGAGCCTGCCAACGTTCCCATTATCTTTTAGACACCCTGTAAGTATACTTGAAGTTGTGAGGGAAGCGGAAACTAGAAACGTGGGGGCGTAAGCTGCCTGGAACGACTCTCGATCGTTGTTTAGAAAAATGATGAAAACTTCATGTCGGGATTGTTGAGTCTGACATAGGAAAAAGTGGAATTTGATCAAGATTATTGGGATCACGAGAAATTTTTCGAAACTGTAATTTTTTCATTAAGCCACTTGAATGATGGTATTCATGGGGATTAGAAAAATTATGAGTGAAACTTGAAATATATTTATCATCCGTCATCAAGATTAAAACAGGATTGAGAATTGATTAGAAAATTGTAGATCCGAAGATAAGCAGTCCACTTATGCTCACGCCCACGAGCTATTTTTTTTTTTTTTCCTCCGATTAATTGGAATTATCAATATAATTGTTTTAATTAAAGCACCTTTGCATATAAATGAGAAAAGTAATTGAGGCGATAAGATCTAATTGAAATTGGATAAGGCAACTTCCGTACCGAGACATTATCTCGGCACGATACAGATTCTGGATCAATTATTAAGCAAAGAACGTAATTACGAAATTTTTTTTTTTTAATTACTCAATTTCACTAATGCAACGAACTTTCGTCTCAGCGGGAAAAATCTTATTCGCGCTTTTCTCCTTTTATTTTTTAACTTTCCTTTTTCACTATGGTCGACTCATCGAATTTGTACTATTCCCGACGATCGCCAGTAGTCTTATCAATATATATATAGCAAAAAGTTTCCGAATCGGCGATTCCGAAATGACCGAATAACTGGAGAGCTAGTATCATTAAAAGAAAAAAAAAACGAAACCGAATTATTTCTCCAAGTGACGTCACCCATTTAATGAAGATCTCGAAAGACTACTTCAAATATGCATGGAACAAGAGTGTGTCAGGCTTTGGAAAAGTTATTCGAGCGGACTATAGAGACTGCAAAGAGATCGGAGAGACGTGGTGGGCCTCTCGGTCTCCTTTTGCTCATTTTTTTTTCCGAATGGAAGCCCGAGTGAGGCCAGATTCTAAAATGCTCGGTATAACACGAGTTTCATCCCTCTGGATGGAATATCTATATGTGTATATAGAGGGAGGGAGGGGGTGGGGCGAGGATATATATATAGAAACATATATACAGAGATATAGCAAGGGCGATAGTGCATGGTGGTCGCGGTAACCACGAAGAGCGAGGGCGTTATCGCGTCCGCCCAGATTGAATATATTTCATATGTTTTCATAACTACCCGCTGGAGGGAGGCAAGGAGGGAAGGAAGAAGGGAGAAAGGTATGGAGCGGAGGGGGAGGAGAAGGTGAAGAAAGAGAAGGGAAAGCTTGGGAGTTAGTGCTGCAGCAGCCGTTTTAGGATTTCACACCGGGTGTATCCTCCGACGTGGGAGTTTCGTGTCGCTCTTTCTCCCTTAGCCTTTTGCGGGAGTGAATAAGGAGTGAGAGGAGAAGGAGGGAGAGAGGAAGAAGAAATGCGAGAAGAGGAAAAAGGAAGAAGGAGAAGGAGGGAGAGTGGCAAGGGGTTGAAATCGTACGGGGAGCTTTGCGAAGTGTAATGGCAGGGTGAGAAGCAGGCAAAGGGGTCGCTGCAGCAAAAGCAGTAGATGGCGAAAAGGAAAGAGGCATGAGAGAAAAGGAAGAAAAGCGGGAGGTAACGGAGAAGAGAGCAAGCGAGGAGGATGAGTGTAAGAGACGGAGAGATGCATTGAGAGGGAGAGGGAGAGAGAGAGAGAGAGAAAGATCCGCGACGCGCGCGCGAGCGAGCCGACCACGGGAAATCAACCGTGAGGAGATACCGCTTGACTGATGTGCGCCTTTCTGTTGTAAAACGATAAAGGCGACGCGGCATTGGTCGCTCGCCGAGGCTTTCCGATAGCGGGCCAATCTCCTCCTCTCCTCTCTTTCCTGATGCTTCAACCCTCCCGTACCTCTTTCCCGCTATCCACCCTTCAAGCATCCCATCGGTTTGTTCGTCGTCGACTGCTTCTTCTCTTCGTCTCCCATCTATCCGATTTCTCTCGCATCTTTGTCCCGGCTCTCTTTCTCCCTCGCTCTCTCTCTTTTTTTTCTTTCTTTTGCTCTTGCTATCTCTGACTCTGTCGTGTCATCCCTGAGGCCAACAGATCTCATCGTCAGGACCGCAGCCACTGCATTGCATCTAACTCCGTGGCTGCTGCGCGAATAACCATCAGGAATGGGCTGGAGGCCCCAAGAATTCGTGTACAGCTCATTTCTATGTTGTATTACATCGAATTTCGTACTGAGAGAAAGCAAAGAGGCAAAAATTTCCGAGCCAAAATCAAATTAATCCAAAAGACGTAAAAGCGAATGGACATGAAGATTTTTTATTTCACTGAATAAACAACCTGAGTGAGAAGATCGAGATCGTTCAGTCTCGACTCCATTAAATTTTGATACAGTACGAATCCCATTTTCATCTTCATCAAAACGAAAAAAAACCTGTTTTTCAGCGTGGTCTTTAACAGCCAGTAAGATATATATATATATAATTTATATTTACGATTCCGACGAATTATCAGCGGATTATATCCCCTTAATCTTTAGCCAACTCGCGAAATTTTTCCATATACACAGTCAAAGATCCATATACATTTGCATACACATACAGAGAGCGAGAGGGAGAGAGAGAAAGAGAGAGAGTCGGAGAGAAATGCTAGTTTGCGTGGATTTGCGAGTTTAATATTCATTTTGCGGGTAAGAGGAGAAGAGTGTGTGGCGCAGGACGATAAGACCTGCCGCGAGGCCAGAGGTCTTTATCCGCGAACAGGAAGGCTAACGTCGAGAGAGAAAAGCACACAGACACGAGTCATTCTTTTTCTCTCCCTCTCTCTCTCTCTCTTTCTGCTCGTTCAGTCATTAAAAACAAACAACTAAAATGCGTTTTCGGTTGGCCAAATTAGTACTTGAAAATATAATAATTTCTCAATCATTAGGGTAAAGATAAGCTTAACAATCAGATCCCTCGGTTTATCACATATTCTATGCGTAGATGTGTATTTAGCTTTTCGATGAAAATAATCGTTTCAGCTAACTTTTCAAGTCTCCATCAAGCCGAGGATCGCGCGAGCCATAAAGCCTCTGAGTAAGAGAAAACTATGGTGTGTTCAGTGCCCACTATCTCTTTCTCTTCCTCTTTTTTTTTTTTTTTTTTTTTCTCCCAGTGGAAGAGGCAATACCTCCCATTCCCTCTGATAACGAGAATAGTAGGTTTTAACATAGGTATCGCGACGGTGGCGGCCACCTCTCTTTCCCCTCAACATCGGCCATTATATCGTCGCATACCTTTTGTACAAAAGATCGAGCGTACGCGCGCGCGTCTCTGCGAAAGAGAGAAAAAGATAGAATGAGCAAGAGAGAGAGAGAGAGAGAGAGAGAGAGAGAGAGAGAGCCCAGCGATGGGTCAACGATTTACCACAAGGTTTACGATTTCGCTAGTATATAGTAACACACCGGGTAATACATATACGAGCGTGAAACTACAAAACGTGTAACCACACATATAAACCGAAGCAAGGTAGAATACAAAAGCTTCCAGGACTATCTTGCACCTATCGAAAAGAGGCATTAAAAAAAAGATGGTTAAAGGGGCAAAGGAAAAAAGATAGAACAGAACGAAAAAGAAAAAAAGACAACGAAAACTCGATAAGATTTTGTGAACAGAACAAAAAGAAGGAAAAAGAGAAGAGAGAGAGAGAGAGAAACGAACTCTGATAGCACGAAGAAAGCATAGAAGCATAAATATTTTTATCCAAAGCTATTGCGTGTACGTGGCCGAACAAAACCCACGCGCGGTTTTTCGTCAGATAAAATATATATATATATCAACATTCTGCATTCCTATTCTATCGGTCAATGTATGAATACTTGGATAGAAAACACGTGCTTTTTTTTTATATACATACAGAGACTAAACTCAACGAAAATGAGAACCGCCACCGTTCAGGCGGCGGTTTATTTTTTTTTACTATCAATTATGCATGTGTTATTATATAATGCGCCAATTACATATATATCCCAGTATTATCAATTATTTATACGTATTAATGCTTTAAAAGGGGTGAATTATAACGTGTCGAGGGATTTGTGAGTCCGCTGACTCGTGCGTGATCCCCATGTGCGTGTATGATACAAAAGCGCGATTTTCACATACGTACATACTCGTTGCGTGTACGTTCTCCAACCGAGAACATGAACTTACATCGATAAAGTACATCCAGAGCGTAATATCGGTTAGAGCGAGAAAACGAGAGCTTAGAAAGAGCAAAAAAGAGAGCGATAAAACTTGCAGATTTCTCGACTTATTCGTGAAAGATCGCGATGTTTTCGTATGTTGCCATTGGACTGGTATATTTTTTGGGGATTATCGTAAGAGCTGCGGGTGTGAAGAACATCGGTGATCATTTATGTTCGATCACGTACCCAAGATATCACGGTGTTCGATGTTTATCTTGTCGAAATAAAGCAGCGATGAGATATATGAACTCTTGGTAATCTATACCATCGTGATAAACTAAAAGTGCTCAAAAAAATAAGCTTGAAAATTTATTACACCGGACATCTCAGGAACGACGCTAACAATTACACTGAGAAAAAAAAAGTAATAAAATGTTTTGTTATATCAACAAATTGTCGGGAAAAAAATTTAATTTCCAACGAAACTTTTGTTGATTCGATGTTGTCGTCATTGTGAAAAAAAAAAAGATTCATTGGAGGCAGAGAAAATGAAGTATTTTAGTTATTAGAGTCAACGAATATGTCATTTTTTTTCTCGTGCCACGACTTTTGTTGCATGATCCAACAAAAATTTGGATGAATCAATAAATATATTTTCTCAATGTAGAGATCGATATTTTGGACGATAAAATCAAGTTGGAATATGCCTGTGCATCGTGTGCACACACTCGAATGTGTAAATATGTGTAAATTCACGTAATATACATGTGTGTAGTATCCCTGATACGGCGAAACGATCTCGTAAGGAGCAAACAGGCGTAGGGCCACGTGGTTCTTGAATAATCTTTATAGTTACGAGTCTCGATAGAGGCGTCAGGCTTCGTTAGGATCGTATCAGGCTTGTATGAGAAAATATCTCTCTCTCTCTCTCTCCTTCTCTCCCTTTCTCCCTCCCTCTCTGTGTTTCTCTCATTGCCAGAGGCTTTTAATTCCAACGAGGCCAGTAAACCTCCGGGCTCTTCGGGACAGCAAAAAGCTGATGACTCTCGGGGCTCTGGGAGAGAAAAAAATCACCAGCTATGCAAGAAAATCCACGAGCCCGTATATCGAAAATGCACGAGAGCACACAACACACGCTCGTGCGCGTCTCTGGATCTGCGGGTTTACGAATCTGCCATCCGAGAAAATACAATTTATCGTGAAAAAAGAAAACGAAGATAAAGAAAAAAGGGGAGAAAGGGAGAGAGAGAGAAATTCATGTATAACCAGAGGTGCAAACCAGATATTATCTCCTTAAAACATTAAAATACAAAAAAGAGCAGTCTCTGATCCATGAAATCCTCTTGGCCTGCTCCAAAAAATGTCATCTCTCGTGAAACACGTTGCTTTCCACAGCTTTTTTTCATATTTCATTCCAACAATGTTTTATATCACACACTCAATACCATGAAACAACAACGAAAAGCTTACAGCTGCTGCCAAAAATGTGCACGCACATTTACGTAATTGAAGATTAAATAAATGTTCATTTAAAGCTCTGAAGGATTGAGGCCAAAACAAAACTCCCGTACAAGCGAGAAATTCATCGAGTTCTCAATTCTTAACATCAGATATATGACGATACCGATCAAAATTTATGGAGCTCTTTATTGTTTCGAAAATATCTCATGAAACAATTTCTCTACTTCAGTTAATCATATCGAGAATAAAAAATTTATCGATCTTCGAACGAGAGCAAGCTTTCTTTTTCTCTTTCGATCTACATTCGTTTTTTTCACATCTCTTTATACAAATTGCATTATAACAATACGACCAACAATCGTTGACTGTATGCACACCAGAGCGAGACCGGAGGTTTTTCAGGACCAAAAAACAGTGTCTAATCTCAGAGAGGAACAAACTAGATTGGAATTGTTGTGTGAAAGCAATACAAACGAAGGGTAGGGATTTGTGCTCCTGCACGTTGAGAGTAAGAGAGCGAGAAAGAGAGAGAATGTGAGTGAAGATAGAGACGCCCGGTACGTTGATGTACCGTGCATGTAAGCAGATAGTGCACACTCACCACATAGAGGGTGTCCTGATCAAACAAAAACCGAAACGAACAGGTGCACAATGAAAAATTTGTACGATTCATCAAAAATTCCTCTCGCTTCGACCCTGATCACTCCGATAACAAAAAAAAAATTTTTTTTAAGTACGAATTTCCACCGAAAAGTTTCATCGGAATCTGAAACTACGCAATCGACTGAAGAAAACCGCGATAAAAAAAAAAAACTCCAAAACATTTGAATCTTCCACGTTTCGTCGTACTCAAATTCCAAAATTTCAAAGTTCACGAAAATAACAGAAAATTTCGGATTCTACACGAGCCGACTAGTCTCAATGCAAAGTTTGTTGTTACTTTTAGCATATTTGTGTCACGATACGAAGACCAAAGGAATCGGTGGAACTGTAATCAAAGCCAGTTTTTTTTTTTTTTTTTTCGGAATTCATAGATGAGAGGCAATTTTTCATAAAATAATTATCTCAGTTGTGCCAGTCTGAGAACGTTTTACTCAAATACGTTGATATTTGGATCCAGGACACCCTATATTTTACGTATAAAGTATATATATGTATGTATGTGTGAGGAGCACGCCGCGCGAACGCGATCCAGCAATCGGTGGGAGCGCGGGAGTCGAATCTAATTAAATATAATTAGCTGCGATTTGCATAGATAGCCGATAGAGACCGGACGCTGTGATAAGAACGATAACGGGCTTGCACGGACTGATACGAGGTACGATTATTGTTGCCGCGGCCAAATGCACCAATATGTGTATACATCCATTATATATATATATATATATATATATATATATAGATGTACGTAACATGAGCACTAGCAAGAGAACTCGCTTGTGTTTTCTACGATATCCGTATTTATCTTTCTCTCTCTCTCTCTCTCTCTCTCCTCTCTGACTCTCTCGCCGTTGTTGTTACAATCGTGAAGCCCTCGTAGCAGAAATCGGCACGATCGCGAATTCCCCGCAACTCTCTGCTCGCCTTTCCATCTCTTATACCCTTCTTTTATCCATGCCCAATGCTCTTCGAAAGATAAAAGAAAAAAATGCGATCAGGCAATCCGAATACGTAACAACAATAGCAATGATACTAACAATGAGAATATTAAAGCTTCGAGACGTGTCCGCGATGAATTTTGTTGTCAGGCAGATTTATTGGTAAATCACGGAGATACCAAACGCAAAGATCTTGATCCCATCATTTTACGACGCTGGAATAAAACACAGATGGCAATAAGTTTGCTGAATTTCACAAACTCGTATATAGATTCTTTTTTACGTCGAACAAGATAGCACCGCCACATGCGAAAAAGTGAATATCAAATATTGCATAATTAAGAGCTTTTTAGGAGCCAATTAAGTGCTATAAAAAAAAATTTGGAGCTTCATCCCTTCTTAGTGAAATCCATGGTGGTGTCAAGTTTTGAAAAAGTTAGCACCGCCACAAGATTTTTTTGCTTGTGGCGGTGCTAACTAAGATGAAGCTCCAAATTTTTTTTTTATAGCACTTAATTAGCTCTTAATTTTGGTTTTTGAAAAATTGTGATAGAGCAAAAAAATCTTGTGGCGGTGCTATCTTTTTCAAAACTTGACACCACCATGGATTTCACTAAGAACGGATGAAGCTCCAAATTTTTTTTTATAGCACTTATTTAGCTCTTAAAAAGCTCTTAATTTTGGTTTTTGAAAAATTGTGATAGAGCAAAAAAATCTTGTGGCGGTGCTATCTTTTTCAAAACTTGACACCACCATGGATTTCACTAAGAACGGATGAAGCTCCAAATTTTTTTTTATAGCACTTATTTAGCTCCTAAAAAGCTCTCAATTATGCAATATTTGATATTTACTTTTTCGCATGTGGCGGTGCTATCTTGTTCGACGTTTCTTTTTTGTTCAATTGGATTTGGTTTCTAATAATTGAACGATGATAAAAATGTTCTCGGAAGATCGAGATTTCATTCAGCTCTCTTTCTCTCTTCATTATTCATCTTTGCGCGATCATCAACCATGGAAATAATGTCAAAAATATATAACTAATTTTGAAGATTCGAATGACATTGCCGCGGCTAGCTCAATGTCTTTTGCTTCAACGTTCCTGAGCCTCACTTCGATTTACCGAATGCACATAGAAAGAGAGAGAGAGAGAGAGAGATTCTACGGTATCTTCGGGGTAAATATCGGTGGCGGTATAATCGTCTTTTCGTTTCGGCACGTCCGAGGGAAGCGAGACTCGCGAAGGAGTCGCGAATGAGAGTTGAGATAGTTCGGTTGCACTAAACATTTATTTTCTCTTTTCTTTTGATGCACATAAGTGCGGTGTGGGACACGCTCGAGAACACGCGTTAGTGTCACCATGCGTGTAAAGCCTGTTAAGCCGGTGCACACGTGTATATATAAATACAAAATGAGAAAAGCCGACGTATTGATCTATATATACGTAAAGACAGAGAGAGAGAGAGAGGGGGGGGGGAGGGAGTAGAGGAGAAGAGGAGAGAAAATGGAGAGTTCCGAGAGGATGAGGATGAACGATAGGCGAGAGGGATTCGATATCTGTTCGCACGTCATTACCCAGGACGCTGCTAGCGACGGTTTTCGTCGACGACGACGTCGCTCTCGTCGTTGTCGTCGTTCTGCTCCCCCTCTTTCCCTCCCCTTTTCTCTCGGATGCTGCACAGGATCAGCCGGGCATCTCGTTGCGAGAGCATGGCGATAAAGGAGAAGAGAGTCGGGTGCACCAAGAGTCAGTTGAACATACTCGAGGGTATATATACGTCGACTAATAAGCAAAATGGCGTAAGCAGACTCGAGGCAAAGTGTAATTTCGAACTAGTCGAGTCCTTATGACATCGCTAACTTTTTCATATTATATATATATATAGACGCGAGAAGCCACAGAAACCGCAGCACAACTCGACGATCCATGCCAATGATCTATGGATCGCACACACGGTTAATTCGTATCGGAGGAATTCATCGCTCCCCTTTCTTCTTCTCTCCTCATCTCTCATCCCTTCTCTTTCTCTGCGTCTGACTCGAACTCTCTTTATCTCACTCACTATTTCCCTTTTCCTCTTTCGTTCTCTCTCTCTCTCTCTCTCTCTCTCTCTCTCTCCGCACCGCATTTTGAGAGCGTCTCACGTCTCTCTGCAAATCCGTCGGCGTTCACTTCTCTCGTACCTCGATCCTTTCGCCTGTGTATATGCACGCGGTGCACACCAGCACCACCGGCTCTCCGAATTCGCCCGTTACCTCGAACCGAGAATCGCTATCTGTATCGACGCAAACTGGCCAACTTCACTCACTGCCTAATCTTCATCTCACGAAGAGGGTGCGGCGAACGATCATGTACCACTTTTTCGGATCCCGCCAAATTTCATCGTCACTCAGAGATTCCAATGGACGCGAGTTACGATTTAAAGGATCTCCGTTCAAGTGAACAGACCGCAGCAACGAGTCCTTAGAATATCAGGAAAGACTCGAATTTGTGCGGGGGAAGAGCAGATTCGAAGCGGGAAACCGCGCTTGCATAGCGCGGGCACGGAGCTATACGTAAGGAAAAAAAGTTTTCATATTTTTTTTTCTTTAAAATTGTAGCGCGACACTGCTGTGAAGCTAGGAGTGTTCTGATCTCTGAAGGAAAAGGCGCCAAATAAAATGATCTCCATTCATGATTATTCCGTTAGAGAAAGAAACCCATTCTAGTTTCTTGACGACCTTCTTTTTCTTTTTCTTTCGCGTTCTCAAAAACATCCTCAATACATAACAGAATAAATTCTCGTGCAAATTTCCTGACGATAATACGCTCTCGGGGCACTCCTCGAGCATTTTTTCGACATTACATACAATTCTGTCCGGATTTTAATCACCGTTTGCCGACTCTTTTTTTGCATAGCTCGGATGGATAAAGTAAAGAGAAGAAAGGGGAAGCAGAAAACAAAGGAAAACAAGGGGCTCACTCTCGGAAAATTGTCGTCTCGCATGTGGCCGATCTTTCTTGATAGCAGGGTGGTACGCGAGTACAGAGGTTAGATAAGTGCGCGCATAGTCCGATATATAGAAGCAACGTAATGTAGAGGAAGGTATAACACGTACAGAGATTCAAATCTTTCTTCCCCTCCCTCTCCCTCTCTCTCTCCCACCCTGTTTCGCGTGGCTTTTATCCCCGGAGTTTTTGCAATAGCGTTATAACCCAACTAATACTTCTCTCCTTCTCTCTTTCTCTCATTCTGTACATTAACGTACAGAGAGAAGAGAGATATCGTAGAAGTGGGAAGCATGGATTGTTGTACCGTGCATTCTCACGGTGCTGGCCTCTCTTCGATACACTCGTATTCGATATCCATACAATGCTCATCATCCGAATACTCTCGTAGAAGAGAGAGAATATAGGATTACGCCTATATATCCAAATATACTTGTACGAGTGTCCCAAAAGTAGAACATATACGAACAGCGCAGGATTCTTTGATCGAGGATTCTGCAGAAACAAGTTTTCAGCCATGAGTTTGTCCGATCGTTGCTAAAATGATGAATGATTATGAAAACTGGGTGGCAGCCAATTCGATAGACCATAGAGAATAAGAAAAAGTCGAGTAAATGAAGCTTGTCCCGGACCCTTCCAGTCCCAGACTTCCAAATTTTCTTATCAACGCGACAGATTTGCTACGAAGAAACATCACATCGAGGAATCATCGAAGGTAAGAATGACCGAGGACTTTTTAACGAAGGATTTCGTCGTCTTTCGATCTTCCAAAAGAGATTCGACACAGTTTTAGAGACATCCTGTATAGACACAGGCGAGAGTTCGACGCTATCTCGCTTGCTCTCGAACCACGTTGAGATAAGGCATGGCACACGTTGCTAGATACGCTTCGGATATAAAACTCCATAGCGCGAGCCACACGCGCCTTCGGCTCCGTACCAATGGCAACTCTACGACTGCTCTTCGCGTACGTACGTTGTATATGTATTTTCTTACGCATAGAGTTTGTATATACGTTCGTATACATGGAGAGACACGAATACAGAAGCGTCAAGAATAACTACGATGGTGAACACCGGCTACTGGCGATTCGATGCGATTAACTTGCATCTACATGATTCTCCATAGTCCAGATAAAACTGAACATTTGAACTCTTTCATTTCGACGCTGAGAGAAATAATATCGTTAATTCGATAAAATTTTTGTTGTTTCGACAAATCGTAGCGGACAAAGTGAAATTCGTTGAGCCAAATGAAAGTTTGGTTCATTCAAATACTTGATTTGTTGGCTCAAATGAATATTTCTCAACACGACAAAAAACATCGTTGAATCAACAAACGTTTTGTTGGATCAACGAATTTTATTTGTTCGCCACGATTTGTTGATCCAACAAATTTCTTATCTCAGTGAACTATTTCTAGCTTCATTGACGAGCTAAAGAAAAATCTTCGAAAGAACTCAATCTGCGATTGTCACCGCCAAAAGATCTGATTAAACAAAATAATGTGTTTTTATCAATCTTCTTTGCGAATTGGACGCTCAAAACCAAGCTGCTGACCGCTTGTTCGTTGATCACGCCATTAGAAGAGGCTCCAAACGTGTGATCAAGAAGAAATGAAGAAAAAAAATGTTTGAGATCGGAAGATTGTGTCAAGAATCGCGAATAGCGCAACAGTATATATCGTAGCGAGTGATTGAAATTCATTGACCGAGGCATAATATGATAAGTAACTAAAAAATATAACGTTATCAGTGAAACTAACGCACTGGACATGACTAAAAATTCTTGGCTCAGTTTGCAATCACGAAGTAGTTATATATATAGACTCTGGTCAGAGGGATAGAGAGACATCGTGTTGCATAGAGTACGGAGGTTAAACTGATGTATAACTATACGTTTTGATGTTGTATATCTCGCGAGAAATCGCCTCATATCCATACAATGTCACGCACCGTCTCGCGCACACGTTCATCGCGTCGGCATCGTCGTCGTCCATTCGTCTGACCTGTACATACGTACGACTGAGGAAGAGAAAAATAGTCAAGTCCTCTCGCGTTGCAACAACCAAAAGAAGGAAAAAGAAAAAAAAAACAAAAAAAAAAAAAAGAACACGAAAGAAAAAAATGAATACATGCACTCTCCGAATGGAGAATAGGAAAGTGTGGCATTAGAATTTCTTAATGTCGGCCGAGAAGTGTGTCATTGTTGGGCATATTATAATAATCACATGTCCGTTCGTTATTTATACACAGAATGTGGCGTACGTAATACAACGTTGTTGTATTTACGCTTGCATGTGTGATGTGGAACAAAAATTGTTGTGTGGCGTGTAGAAATACTCGAGAGAGAGAGAGAGAGAGAGAGAGTGGAAGAAAAGAAGAGAAAAAAAGACAGAAGCGAATGGCAAAAGAGAGGGGAGAGTACTCTATCAAGCTTTACATCCGCATAAATCATGTGCAGCACTTGTGTGTTTATGTGTACTTATATATACATATATATATATATATATATATATTAGTATACGCGCGTTTGATTATGTATTGGATGCTTATACGGGAGAGTGTAAGTGAAATAGAGAAAGAAAAGAGTGCAACGCGCCGCCACGCGGCATAAATATTTTCTTATCGATATTCCTATTAATTCTCAACCCTTTCGCACACCTTTTCTCATTTCTTTCCCTCTCCACGTGCTCTCAACTAAAAGACTTATAATCCATAATTGTACGGTAACGTGGTGTGTACCCCCCGGCGAAACTAATCTAATCACTGATCCGCGAGGTCACAATTCTTTCTTTTCTTTTCCACATTCATTTCAACGTCGTACATTAAAGAACAAAACAAAAAGACTCGAGAAAAATAAGAGAGAAAAAGAAGAAAGAAAAAAAAACACAATTTGTAGATTTCAGCAGAGTTTGGTGAATCGCGATGATGACGAGCGAGTAAGAATTTGCTCGAAAATATCGAGAGAAATCAATTTTCAGGACCTCTCGATGAGATTGTTTTTTTTTTTTTTTTTTTCTTTCTTATTCTTTTCGGACAGAACGAGAATGAACGAAAGACTGAAAAAGAGAGAAATAGAAGGGAGCTCGTCAAGGAATGTTCGTGAGGGAGGGAGAGAAACAAAGAGCGAGAGAAAAGCCAGCAAGCGCGAGTAAACCGTAAGGGGAGAGGCATGTGCTAATGAACGCCATTAAAAGCAGCGTTAATTAGATTGCGCTAATCAGATTGTCCCGCGCGTATCTGTGCTATCCTCCCTCCCTCTCTCTCCTCCCTCCCCACCCCCTCTCCATCTCCCACGGTGTCCGTTCGTTGATTTTTTTAATTCTATTTTTTTATATTCTTCTTCGTCTCTTCCTCCCTTCTATTCCACCTTCGAGTCATTTGCTCTCCTTTTTTTTTTCCTCATTCACTGGGAGAGAGGAGGACCACGATCGCGTTACACGACCCAGCACAGTAGGCGCAGGTAAGTGGTGTGGGTACGAAAAAAAAAAAAAATTATTCTCCATTCCTCCCTCTCCGCGTTGTCTCGCCGTGTGGGACTCTCTCTCTCTCGAAACGTTACCGTACTCGCGAACTTTGCCATTCTATTTATTTTTTTTTGTCTCTTCCTTCCTTTTCTCTTACTTTATTTTATTTCTCTCTATTTTTCTTTTTCTTCTGTTCTTTTTTTTTCTTTTCTTTCTTTACAATCCTCCAAAGGCACACACGACGAGACAAGCGAGCGAGAGTAAGAGTTCGCGGGATTGGGACTAACGACCGGCTATATATGCCGATCGGAATAATCGATCGATACGCTCCCCTTAACTCGAATTTTAATCTGGCCAACTAATTCGCAAATTATTTTCTTCTTTCATTCCTCCATTCTTAAAAGATCACTCGGAACTTATATCTAGATAATAATTTATGAGGAAATGAGAACGAAGGCGATTGGATTTACGGATAAAAGCTGTAGGATAAAAATGCATGAGAAATTATTGATCGTGGCGGTAGCAATTGTAGATTTTTATGCATTCAAATAGGTCAAGAATTATAACCAATTGTACGGAGAGTCTCCGTGTTGTTTCAAGGCTGGAATAAAAATGCCAATGAAAACATTCAATCGTAATGAATTCAAAGGGATTATCGACAGATTCATCCGTTCGCAACGGTCATTTTAATTAATCGAACGAAGAAAAGAAAAAAAAAAAAAGAAAAAAAAAACAGCTCCAATAATTATTCCACTGCCAAGAAGAATCGAAATGTTGCAAAATTTGAAAAATTGCCGAAAAATATCGATCCTCCCTAATCGGAATTTTTTAACGAAATAAAGAGTAATAATTTCTCGAATAAAATCTCGTACGTTGTTAGATGATCGATGAAGCAGTGGAACTGGTTATAAGATCAAAAGAGGATAAAAGGGGGAAAAAAAAGGGCGGTCATGACGTCGGTATCGTTCGTTGCTTTGCAGTCTGACCAGCAAGGGCCGGTACTACTAGCTCGCGCGACACCGCACCTCCAGATTTGATACGCTCAAGAATATTGTTGTAGATCCAAACCCACACACACACGCGCACACATTTAAAAGTGCACGCGGAGAACGTTGACGTTCTCTAAGCGGCGAGCCTCATAAATCCATATTCATCGTTTCTTACTGCATAAAATTACGATACAAAAGTGAGAAAGCGAGAGTCTCGCGAGAGAGTGTTTCGCCTCGCACTTGACTCTCTTGTTACGTGTAATAACACCGTGCTGTTGAGATTAACTACCAACATGACGTATATTGTAAGTAACATTGGACGGAAACTGAGCCGGCATATCGTAAACGCATAAAGCTCGGACGTTAAGAAACCTTCGAGAAATTTACTATCACAATATTTAGTGTATGTTCATGTCAGTAAACGCGAAAAATTGATGATTATTATCACCAAGTATAAATGCGGCTCGACTGTGCAACGATAAAAAATACAAATTTTGACAGCTCTCGTCGCGAAGAATGTTGATTCAACAAACTTTTTTTTCATGTACAATAAACAGGTTTTTTTTTTTTTTTTTTGTTCATGACTCGTGACTAATAATGTCGTTTTTCTCATTCGTATAATGAAGCAGCAAGATCGTTTTAGTCGAACGTTAAAGATGCAAAATGATTTTTATTGGCAGAAAAGCAAAATCATTGAAAAGAATTGAAAAAAGGTTTTTTTTTTTTTTTTATTCGAGTAAAGAATAAAGTTGACTTCTCTTTAAACTGGAATTCCATTTTAGAGCAATCGATAATTGGCTGGTGCTGCTGCTCATCAACGAACAAACTGGCTGAATTTCAACTATACCGATAAAACCACCCCGGACGTGTTACCGCAGCACTCTCGTCGACGAACAGGTATCAGGCAATAGAGAAAAAGGGAGAAGATATAAAAGGAGAGAGGAAGGAAGAGAGAAAGATGAAAATACGCGCGGTGTACAGTCCGCACATGAAGCCAAGAAGCGACGAGAAACTCATCGCGTTATTGGCAAGAAACATGCGATATCGGTGAAGCATGCATAAATGCATAGGGCAAGAGAGTACGAGATAAAGACAAAGAAGAGAGAGAGAGAGAGAGGAAGAAAGAAAAAGACTGACTGATCTAGTGGCTCGCAGAGATGCGCGGGGATATCGAAACTCCGCGCGCGGCACCAGCGCCGCGTAGATTTTACAATCTGACAAGGGCTGTGTTGGGCCATTTTAACCCCTTTCCTACTCTTCCGATCCCTCATAATGCTCTATACTCGTATCCGAAACTTTGATCAACGAACTTTCGTGGATGAAATTCATGCCGTTTGAATCTCGCCTCCACGATCGCATCCTTCTCAATTGCGAGAACATTGTTTCCTCGTATCTTTAGCGTGATGTATAATGAAATGTAACAAAAGTAATAAAAGCTTTGACGCACGAGGAAATTCAGAAAAATTTCACCGAACGATCTGATACACTGAGAAAAAAAAAAAAGTTATTGGAACAACAAAATCTCTCATTACGGAGTGCCAATAAAATATATGATCATCATAATGTCATAAACCATTGAACGAACACATTAATTTTTTATCAGACTGCACGATCTGCCAAATTCTGCCATTCTGCCAAAGAAATGCGCATTTCAATTGACAAAAAACTCTTCCAATAACATCAATTTCTATCGAATCAACCATTTTTTTTTCTTTCTGTACCAGCGTACAATTTTTCATACTCGCCGCGCATTACCACGAGGCAAAAATCCCGTTTCTGCAAAGATGTAAATGAATAAAGGAAAAAGCCGCTAGCGACACACGCGTATTCGAAGCAGCAAAAAAGAATCGAAAGAATTTCGAACGATCGGGGGGTGGTCAAGAATCATTAGTTCGCAGGACTGATGATCGCGCCGGTACCAAAAGAAAGAAAGAATCGATCAAGAGAGAAAATGAAAGCGCGAAAAATCAAGAAGAAAAAGAATAAAGTTAAAGGAGGTAATTAGTACACGATTTTAATGCGTGGCGCACCACAGGGAAATGCATCGTCGGCGGGATAACAGTCGAGCATTGGCGGTAGGTGGTTGAAGAGTCGGGAACACCGCAAGGAGAACGCCTCGGGTTGAAAGAGCGAGGAGGAAAAGAGGGAAGTATAATGGTAGGAGGAAGAGAATAAGGCAAGTGAAGAGCGAGAAATTGCGGACGAGAAGTGTTGCATTCTTGTGGCGATCGAGAGAGCCGATTGATTGACAGTCGCGGCAGTTTCTCGTATCGGGAGAGAAGTCACGCGGATTTTCGCGTCTGTATATATGTATATACGAATGCATTTTTCGCCAGGATCAAACGAATGGCGATCTCACTGGTTCGCTCGCCTGGGCTAATCGCCTCAACGAACACACGCGCGCACACACGATCGTGAATTACTTCGAGATCGACCGCGGGGGGGAGCTTTACTTATTCGTTCGTGTACGTGTGAGCCCGTAGATGCATTCGACGTGAAAAAAAAAAGAAAACAAAAGACGATCGGACAACAGCGTTGTCGCGGCGCGTGGTAATTGCAAATTGAGCCGATTCAATCACGTTAAGCGTTATAACGGTGCATAAGACATTTACGTGTCTCAAACAGACGAGATATAAATATATATATATATATATATTGCTGACCACAATCGATGTTTCGTTCCGCGCTTTGCGACAAAGCGAGTCAACCGATGCCGACATTCCAACAAAGACAATAAAATACCGGGAGTATTAAAATTCCAGAAGTTTCATCCAAGTCGCTCTTCAAATGTCAATCGTCAACGAAAAAATTCAAAAATGAAAATTAATAAACAAAAAACCCGAGTCTGTAGACCGAATGAGCTCGATGATTCGTTTCCTCTATAATTATCGTACGCATCGATCGTTTATCAGAAATTCCGAATTGAGGCATTACACAAATATAATCAAGTGAATAAATTTAAGAGTCACCGAGCGATGGCATACGCAGCGCCAGGTGCCAAAAAAGCAAACTAAAATTCTATTCTACCGGATTTCGTCGCGAATTTTATGATTACGCGAATATAAAAAATATCAAAAAATCCGGTTTAATTACCCGGTTCCGGCTGTGCTCCCTTTTCGGAGATCAGTGATCTCTTATCAACACAATAAATTAACAAAAATACAAGGCGCTTTACTCGCGCCATGACAGCTTTTTCGCCAGTCACAATAATTATTTTATTACAAATTGTACACACATTCGCCACAACTGAAGAGACCAGAGCCGGATTCACGCCACTTCCTTGCACATTACGAAATTTATTTATCGCGATTTCAATGAAAACTCACGGAAAAATCCGGTAGAATACACACGAGGCGTTCAAAATTTTTAATAGTTATGAATTGATTCTAATAAACGGTTATTCGATTGTTTATCGTGATATTTATATTTTATGATAGTAGGTATACACACTAATGATGAATGAAAGATGAGAACATGGAACCAAGACGAAAAAGAAATATTCAGCACATCTTGCTACGATGAGCCCGGCAGTTCTTCTCTTCTATCTCTCTTTCTCGTGTTTCTCTCATTCTCCGAGTCGTCGTCCGTTTTTTCTTTTTTTTTTTTTTCTGTGCTATCCGGCAGTCTCGTCACGATGACTCACGGAGCTCGCGATGCATGAGTGCATACGCGTCGCGTATAAATCGCTCACGCACTCGCGCGAAGTCTCTCGCGCATCAATCGCCGTTGATGCACACACCATAAGAGACAAAAAAACTACCGGAGAAACTAACAAGAAAGAAAGAGAGTGAGAGAGAGAGAGAGAGAGAGCAGAAGACTTTCTCGAGTGGTAATGGAGGAGCCATGTCTCTGCGGCTGGCTATCGAATGCGGGTATCGATACCGTCCCGTAACTCGTTTGTGTACGTAGCTATGGTGCATTACACCACAAAGTAACATCACGCACAAAATACCATCGGTGTACAAAAAGAAAAAAAAATCGTTGATTTTTCGTTATCAGCGTTATTAATTCCAACTTATTTTCTTGTGATTTATTAAAGGCGCGAATTCTAATGATTTTTCTGTTTATTAGAATGATGAGATCGAATAATTTAGATTCGTGTATTCATAAGAAATTCAAGAAAAAAAATAGTGATATTATCAGCAGCGGGGGTTAAGTCAATTATTCAGTTTTTATTGGTGCACGCGTATCGATCGGAGCAGACTCTGTTGAAAGATGCAGAAAACTTTAAACCCTGTTTTTTTTGTCTATCGATCCAGTCGATTTCTTTCGGTGGATCGCTGCACGACAGAAACTCATTTATGCATTCAGATGCCTCGTGGTTTTTTTTTATTTTTTTTTTCTTTTTCCTATTTTTCTTTATTTCCTTGGCGACATACGTTTGATTCATTGCGAAAAAAAAAAAAAATGCGGCGTACCGCTGCCAGAAGAATGAGGTTTTTATCTCTGAGTGAGATAAGAAACGTACGTGTATCGAGATCTCTTAACGATCTTATAACGTCGAAAGAAAGAAAACGATCTGCTGCAGCGCATATTATCGAAGCTTATTAGTCAGATATATATTTATGTATTTATGTGTATAAACATGGAGATATGGCGTGCTGCGATTACGCGGCAAACTAATCAGTAGATATGTTCTCGTACTGGAATATTTTCAACTAAAAATAGTTCGACTCAAGAGCGAGTACGCCTCGAGAAAAAAAAAAAAAATTAAATAAAAACTAAAAGCCGTACGTGTTTCTTCGTCTCCGGACAAATTTCTTTCAACGGAAATCAGCCGCGGTCATTCCCATGATAAAAGATTCTTATCGGGGAGAGGAATTAGTTATATTTATCGTCATATCCCGAGTGATTCGCGCTGAAAACAAAATTCTGTTGAATAAACCTTAAAATATTTTCGTTCAATAAAGTTCAACCGAATATTTCGACGACGCAACTAAATATTTTATCCTCTCAGCAAAGTTTTGTTTCGGTACAAAGAAGCTTCGTTGTATGATTCGAAATTTTGTTGCCTGAAGAAAAAAAAAAAAATTTGTTGAATATTTCAACGAAATTCTGTTTTCAGTGCGTGTTCAACGGTGTAATTTTATTCCTCTTGATAAAGATATTCAATACACTCAAGTATTTGATACATTTCGTAACCGTCAGGATAAAAAAAAAAAACAGATTGACAACCCCCCCGCCCCCCCTCCCCAGAAAATCAAAATCTGCAGCTTCATTTTCAGGATATTATACACGTTTTGAATCGATGGCTTAAAAAAACGATCGAGACTGTTTTGAAAAACGTGTTACTTTACGAACAGATTGACGTTAGCTGCCACATCGCTGTCGTTTCCTTGTCGACAGCTGTCACAAAATCTTTTCTGAATGCCTGCGCTTACGCATTTGTATCAGAATCGGTGTGAATACATTTTCCATATGAAATTAGAGGCGATAAAAGGGAGCGAGAGGGAGAGAGAGAGCGGTCCGGAGCGGCAGACAATTATCGAGGATTAATTTCTCAATTAACGAGGTCCGACGTGCGAGCGGGAGTTACGAGCATCGCGGGTGTTCAGGGCGAGCTCTCAGTATGTTTGAGCGCGCCGATGGGTTATATTCATCGCGCCAATAAAGCGAAAGCATATAGACTAACGATATACAGATATATGAACGCGTGTCGCTACATCGATGCATCGCGCGATCTCTCTTTCTGCTTAATCCTTTCTCTCTCTCTCTCGTTTAAACGCATTGCGTGAGTTTTGCCTCTGGAGTATTCGCGTTTTAAGCGAACGCACATCAGGTGCTTTATACTTCCTTTATACTCGTACAAATATATATCTATATATGTATATTTCGAGCACATGGCTAAACGAGAAAACGTTTAAACGCGTGTATGTACACACGTTTGTATTGTGTTGGGATCGCGGTTCTTATTTCGCCGCGCCGCAGGCTTCTCGATCCATTCAATTACCCAACGATCGATATCTCGACGCGTCCTTCTCGCGGCCCGCGAGAGAAGAACTTCGTCGTCGTCGTCGTCGCGTCCTCTTATGGCGGTACGATAATTCCTCCTCTTTCAATCTCTTCACTCCTTTTCCCCATATGTGCGACGGTGTATCCGCGCGTATATACAAACACCAATACAAACAAGTCTGCTTATAGTTCTCATGGTAAATTATTATCATCAAGGGCAATTAAATCTCCGCGAGGGTCGCGATCGGGAAGCTATTTAAAATCGTCTTCATACATCTTCGATCTGATATATCTGCGTACTTTTTTTGTTTTTTTTTTTTACTTATTTTTTCATAAATTTCCTCTTACGTAATCGATGAAGAACTCAAGAACTTGGATACTTTTGGAATCTCGGTACAGCGACCCGGGATCAATTCGATATTAATGGAACGAGAAAAAAAAAAAAAAAAGAAATTAATGGACTTTCGACAGGAACGGCAAAACTCTGGTTGATGAGAATAAGATCGAATTAGATTTTGTGGCCCCGTTTTTATTATACATCTGCGCGCGCTTCCAATGAGATAGAAGACACATGAAAGGAAAAAAAAGTAGGATTTTATTAATATAGAGAAGGATGAGGGTGGTGGAAGAAAAGTTAAGAGCGAATGAAGCGCGGAGGTATACGTCGAATGTGTATTGGCACACATGCCACGACGTTTTCAAACGTTTAAATGATAAAGCACGACGTAGCCTCGTGACGGAGAGTCTGAAAGGTATGAGGGCGCGAGTTTTCCTCCGGAAAACACGCGCTCCATATAACGATATACGTATTTATATTTATGCACGTATAACGAGAGCCATATATCATTATATTTTATATATATATGATCGAAGTAGACGGTTTTGAGGTCGGTGATTTAATGACAATGGTACAAGAACGGAGATGGAGAAAAGGCAGGATTGGTACATGACTATCATTCCCGACTCGTATTCTCCTTCTCTTTCCTTCGCAATTGTCGCGAGCAAAACGCGGATAACCCAAGACAATGGACACGTATACACGTTGAGAACGTCGCTAAAAGCCGATTAAAAAATAAACCCTCGTATAACGCGATAATAACAATAGAGCCGAGAAGAAAAACCGGATGAGGACAACGGACTGCGAGAGTTATATTAATACCTGAAAACGAATATTCATCGCGGAGACCGGCATTATTAGAAAATGTCCAGTTTTCTCTCGTGTGTTAATTCAACGCGTTTCGCGCGTTCGTTGTGTTAAAAGATTCGAGCCTCATTTGTTTTTTTTTTTCTGCGCTGGATAAACCCCGATTTTCTTATCGTTTGATGAAACTAATAAATAAAAAAGATCAAATTGATTTTATAATCAAAATTTTCATCAGATTTTTAGATGATTATATTCCCGTTGGATCGTCTATGCGTCGCATTACATCGATGCTAATTCGTAGTTCCGGTTGAGCTGGTCTAAAACGTCGGCCACTGAACGGACATTGACGATTAACGAAACCTTGTCAAATTGTTTTTCTATTTGCCAAAAATCGACGTAACTTTTAGTTGAATAAAATTAGAAACGTTTTAAGAAGAGTTATATACACGAAATTGTCGATAAATCAAAATTCATTTTTATTTTTTCACGTAATAACATGCTAAAGTAATGAAACATCATTTTTCAGTATTCACGGAGTAAGCACATTTTTTTTTCCAATTTCTGAAAGAGACGCAAGAGAAACGATCGCGAAAGGAGTAACGTCGAAGGGGTGAAAAGGGCGAAATTTATACGCTTATATATATTGATGTATAGATAGACAAAAATATATGCAGTGAATCCTGCGAGAGTGTGAGAAGGATATATGCTATACGCCTCGATTGTAGTACGTGCCTTGTGTCTCTGATTTCATAATTTCCGCAGTCGCGGTACGTGCTCACTGGCAAACGACCGGTCGAGAAAGAGGGTGCGCGCCGGAGAAGGGAACGTTCGAAGCTTATATATATATATATAAAGGCGTGAAAATTTATAATACGAAGAAAGCTCTTCCTCTTCGAGAGAGAATTTCGATGTTTTTTCACATTTATATACATGCATGCAATCACGGAAAAAAATAAATTACGGAATGACAATGCGAGAAATCGAATCGTAATGGTTTTTTTTTTCTTCTTCTTCTTCTTCGATCTTCTCCTGTTTGGCTGCGCGTAAAAAAAAAAAGAAACTTGATGGAGAATAAAATTTGCATAAACTTATTGAAAATATTGATGACTTTTGTGGATATTCGATTGGTTGAAAAAGAAGAAAAAAAGGACGCAAATTTCAAGGGTCGATGTCGAATTTGAGAAAAAAAAAAAACTTGAAGATTATTTGAAAATTATTCGAAACCAAGAACAAAGAAGAGGAGGAGAATAACCGAGTTTGGATAATTCTCAGAAGTGTTTTCCATCCAGCCAAAAAGCTCCGAATAACAATAAACACGTCGACTTTTTCAAGAGCTGAGAGGACGAAGCGATTAAATTTAAAGCTTGTTCATTCCAGTGGCTCGGAGCTTCTTCATCTTGGTGGGTGTAAAAGAGCCTAGGCAAGTGGAATAAACAGCCGGGGTGTGTCAGAAGGAGGAATGGCGATGCGGCGAGAGGAGGATGAAGGAAACGTCGAGAGTCGTTGTTCGTGTCTGCCAAGGTAGCCACGGACAGAAGCGAGAGGATCCCTGTAGTTTACGATATAGGAGAGGTTGGAGGCTGCCCTCGTTGTCATGCAGGATGCGAGGGATGAAGCCACCCCAGTTTCCTTCGTGTTTCTCTTCGCTCCTTGGAAAGCGGGCTACGAGTCGCGGTAAAATCAAGAGAAGAAGTGGGGATGAGAGGAGGTGAAAACGTCCGCAGATTCTCATGGAGCAGAAGGACAAGAGAGAGAGAGAGAAAGGGAGGAAAGAGCTTATGCACAAGTCAGTCGTCGGAGTGAGGGAGAACCGGGGGTGTAGGAAGTGTAGAGGGCGCTCTGGCTCACTTCATTTCCGCGTCTTACAGTCGACCCGAGCTGGCAAAAGGAAATGAAAACAATGAGATACAGCCGGTCATCCTTTATGTGCTCTCTATATGAGCACCGTCGCCGCTTCTTCTTCTTCTTCTTCTTCTTCTTCCAACTTAGCGACGACGATGATTTTATCCCCATGTTACGGTATAAACACGCACACACACGCATACATTCGCATATGTATATAAGAGAAGAAGAAAACAGATAGAAATTCACACGATTCCGAGTACCGATTTTACTCTGCACTTTAGCAATTCTCTTAAACACGCATTTATATTACTTAAACTCACCGTTACGCCGAGAGCTGTGGTCGTTCGAGTGTACCAAAAGGGTGTTTACAGCGGTGAAAAACGACCTGCGAATCCATATCAACCGTTACAACCCTTATTTCGTTATACCACCGGGTATCATCATTTATAACCCTCTGCTCTTCGAAACCCTTTTCATAACCTCCTGCCAAGCTTTTACCCTACACTCTGCTCTACCACATTCTTCTTGCTTTTACACATTATTTCGTGATATCCCGTATTCTCTCGAGGGCTCTCGCCGATACGAGCTTTCCGTCCCACGAATTTACGTGATCCTTACAAAGTTTCGATATATAACACGCGCGCTGAAAAAAATCTTTCTTCGAATTCAACCAGAAATTCAATGAGAATCCTCAAATTTTCTCCTCAAAATTCATCAACTTAATCGTACACTTCGTGTTCAACTCTCGATCTTCAACTTTTTAGAGAAACTAGATAAACGAACAAGGACAAGACTTTTAGAGCTAATACCGGTCACTGGTTATTCAACATTTTCAATATTGTGCCTCCAGCTATATCAATTGATATTAAAAGTGATAATAAATCAAAGAAATAATGTCAAACGCTGATTAATCTGGAGAATATATTTCAATCGCATCATTTTTTTTGATCGGATAAAGCGTAAGCAATATTCATAATACGCACTTATCAAAAGTTAGATCGAACACTTTTCATGGCTACTGCAAGAATTTCTATACATATTATCGGGAAAATCTTCGTGTCTCCAGACAGACCGATAGACGAGAATATTTACGAACGAGGCTTAAATAATAAATTTTTCTATCTTCTTCTGATTCTTCTTTTCTTCTTCGTACGTTAAGACCAACATGACATATATCTATAGGTAGTGATCTTTCGGAGCGCGTGGTTACTCGTTTCGCGCTTGTTCGTCGAGTTCGCCTTACGTGCAAGTTTCTCACTCCCATATCAATGAATCGATATGTGGGATTCTTTAAACATCTCGTTCGCTCTCGGCATACGCATGATGCATAAGTTGTTATGTGCACGAGACAGGTAGCCAATGAGCTGTGTATTACCTCATACTCTCTACTTGTCGATCTTTGCACGCGTCACGTCGTGCGACGATGAGAACGACGACGACGACAAAGACGATAGTAGAAAAAGATCGAGAACACAGACGAGAAATAAAAAAAAAAAAAAAAAAAAAAAAAAAAAAAATGAGTCGAATGGAAACAACGTAGAAAGGAGGATTACAAGAACGAAATAATAGAAAAAGATCAAAAACTTGCATGCAGAGACGAGCCGAGAGAAAAAGAGAAAGCAGATGAAATGACAGAAGTCAGGGTGGGTGGGTGGGTGGGGAAAAAAAAATATTGAAAGACGAGGTCAAGGGTTTGAAAGAATTCGTGAATAATGCCATGGACAAGGGAGACGAGAAAAGCAGATGAGAGAAAAGAGTCGAAAGAAAAGAAATGAGAGAAAAAAAAAAAGAAGAAAATGGGAAATACACCAATGAAGAGAGAAAAAAGCTATTATTTGACAGATGACTAAATATATGGACGACGAAAGAAGAGAAAAGAAACGAAAGGACAAAAGTCCTCAGGGAGCACATACACGAAAAATGAGCAAATGAGGAGGCGGAAATTATGGAAAGGAATGAAAACGAACGAGAAAAAAGGTACAAGAGACAAAATGGAGAGAAGGATATAAGAATAAGAAGAAGAAAAGGTAGAGTAGGCACGTGACACTGATGCAAACGACCTTTATTATAGTCAAGTCCAGTAACGTCCAAGCACACGCGTTTCTGCATAATGTGCTGGCATTCATATTTCTCTGTCTTCGTTTCCATTCGTTTCTTTCCATCCTTTTATATCTTTCTCTCTCTCTTTTCGCTTTTCTAATCATCCATTCTCATTTTCCTTGATCCTTTTCAATTTTTATCGAATTTCCTCCTCAATTCACTGTCTATATATCATTCTTTATATGTTTTCCTTCTCGGACTTGATGATAATATTGTAATATTGAGGTCGACACGACGGGTGTGGCGATGCGTCTCACCTCCGGCTAATCCCCACCGTAAACCTTAAAACTTCATCGACTTGGATGCGAATATTGTTTATCGAGAATCTCAATAGCCGATTATGCATAAGACTATTTTCAATTTATTTATTAAATCGCAACGGGGATCGAGCATAATTCACATTGATCAATCCCATTAATGGGTGTATCCGAGAGATCTCGAATCGTTTGTATAACGACCCCATACAACGAGAGAGGTTACTTTATGACTTTATTGTTGCGGCAACGTCGTTACGGCATCGGGGCTATCGCATATCAACGAGATTCAATGTTTATCGATCTATTAAACACTCGATATTTATGGATTGAGATGTGGAAATTGAGAATGAATAAGAAAGAATGAAAAAAAAAAATAACAGTTACTTCGATCAAACGCTTGGACATGATTCCAGATACTTTTACAAAGCTTCTTATACCTCTCTCGGTAAGCGACAAGTTTCACATTCTCCGATCATTTCGATCAAGCTTCACGTCCAAATGATTAATGGAGCTTCTAGACAATGGACTTCTTGAAGTTATAAACAGTCGAAATGTTCACGACTGTTGGTTCGATTCATTTATTCAATTTTTTAAATCATTTTGTACGCACTAAAGTTCGCGACGAAACTCATCATCTTCATTCGGATTGGAAAAAAAAAAAAAAATGTTAATTTCTATAATTGATGCAGAGGTTCAAAAAAATAAGCGTCAGAATACGAATTCTTAATGAGATTTTTGATCGTAAACAACTTCGCTAATCGGACCTTTCGTCGCCAAAATATTTCAATACATTTCTCGTTATTTTTAGATTCTTCATTTCCCGATGAAGCTTCGTAACAAAATTTTCGAACTATTCTCCATGGCAGGACGACAGTTTTCCTTGCCCCGCCGGAGAATTTCCTTCGCTCTCGTTTCTCGAAGAGCCACGATTAACCTGTTGAGCATTATGAACGCGAGCTTCGTGTTACTCGAGAATCTCCTGCTGTCGTTGCCCTCTACAGCTTGAGAAAGAGAGAAGGAAGAAGGAAAATCGTGATCCTGGGATCTCGGGCCTGAGATCAACAGGTTAAATCCTACTTGCTACGAATATACAACCGAATTTGTAAAATATTTAGCAATTCATTTTTCACCCAAATACAGCGAATCGAAAAAAACCCTTTCAGTCAAGTCTATAACTTTTGTTTTTTTTTTTTTTTTTTTTTAACCGGGGGAAAGATAAATCGATAAAGTGAAAAAAATGTTGATGTCGACCAAAAAATATGGCGTTGAAGGCCACTTTTTCGAATCTTATTTTTCTTCTATATTTTTTGTCCCATAATAGCCACCGAATTGCCTCGATTGCTATCGAGTATGCGGATTTTTTTCTTTTCTATGCCCAGAGACTAAGGATTTCTTGTCTGCAAAGCTGCGAAACGAATTTTCCGAATAAAGAAAGAAGGAGAAAACCGGAGAAAGAAAGTGGCGAATAGAGAGTTTGAGCTTCGAAACGAATTGGCGAAGGCGAAAAGCCTCGAGTGAGGAGTGAGAGATTCTCGAGGTGGAGAGCAGGGTACGGAGGGCGAAGAACAGAAGGGAGAAGAACCGCGTGAATTAACACCTCTCTTGCCGGATCAGATAGCGAGGGCCCAGACTGTTCCTCCCCACATTTCGCACTCTCTCTCTCTCTCTCAATTTCTCTTCCTGCTCTTCCTCGTCTTCCTATTTCCTCGAGAAAGGATCTTACGGAGGAGGAAGTATATTATAATTGGCCACGTGAGTCTTCGAGCTCTTCGAAACGTGTTCCTTAGCGCTCCGTATACCAATGAAATGAATTGATAGATAAATTGACGTCATCAAAAGTCGAACATAACGAAAAAAACACAAATGTTGAGTGAAAGCTTTTTCGTCGTAAATTAATTTTTAAAAAATCTAATTTTTCTCATCGGCAAACGACTTTATTTCTTCCTCGATCTGAAATTCTAAAAAAAAAGTCTGAAATTTCTCTGGTTGCGGATCGTCAAAACGATGTGATTATCGATTCAAAAAAAATGAGGATATCGAATCGATTTATTTTCGGATCCTTTTCCACGGTCGTGATAATTGAAGAAAAAAAAATATCGAAACTTGCAACGAGGAGGAGGAGGAGGAGGAGAAGCAGGAGATTTGTAGGCAAAAACCAACAGGCTGTAGGGGGGGCTGCTTATCTTACGATCAGGTAGACAAAGTGTCTGAAAAGATAAGAAGAAGACGAGAGGCGAGAACGACGATTGGTCTCGGATTACGAGGGAGAAAAGAGATTAAACAACGGAAAAAAAAATCGTAATAAAAAAAAAGAAATTCTGTCGACCAATCCGAGAGCTCCTGACGTTAAACACCTACGCTCAACGAGATAACATTATGTACCTATAACCAAATGATATATCTGTTTGTCGTGGGTGGGTACATAATTCTCTCGCACCTCCCTGCTTACCGAGATAATACAACTCACGTGTATAATATCCGGTGCGCGAAAAATCTCCGAGAACGACCATTGGAGAAACCTACGATTCATTTTTTCTCCTATCTATTTGAAATTTCATTGGCCGCTGATAAGAGCCCGAAGATATGTGCGAACAAACAATCTCGACCAGTTGTAAGGATGAATGATTCGTAAAGAAAATGTCGGCCAAAAAACAGGGCAAATGGACGTCAGACCTAAAGTGTTCGAAGCTCTTTACAGCTTCTTCGTGTACCCGAACATCCGAATGTTAAAAATATGTCTGTTGAAGTATGGAAGGGAGGAGAGGAGCGATGAGATGAACAGTGATTCGATTTCGACTATGAATGTGAAGTATTTCTTTCATTCTTTCCCACATCCAGCAATTATAAAATTATCAAAAAATTATTCCATCGCGTGCATCAAGTTCGAAAAATGATGAGACGACATGAAAACTTATAAAACGAGAGTAACGATTTGTATTAGAGTGTTTAATGAATCGGATACATAAAAAGTTGAAATAAAACGTTTCATTGTTTAAATCCAACAGCCACCCTCTTACATTAGTTCCTTTTGCTACCTCGTCTTAGGTTGAATCACACGGGGTGAGGCGGTAGGCGTTTGGACAGTTGCAAAGGCGCGAAGATAATAGAGACCGGAGTGCTGGTAGCTTCAATGCTGCTGGGCAAACCCGAGAACGTTACGTTCCTTAGATTTCCGTAGCAGGAGCAAGCCGAGAACTGTGTAACCCACAAGGGAATAACCGAGAGAGAAAGAGGTGGGTAGAGGTAGCCACGATAAGGAGACATTAGCGACCCGTATGCGATACGGTGAGCTCTCTCTCTCTCTCTCTCTCTCTCTCACGAGCCCGACAGTCCCGACGACCAACTGATAAGGGACACACGTCCGACTACGACGCCCGCGACGTAACGACGCGCCCGAACTCTCGTCTCTCGCGCTCTATATCTCTCTCTCTCTCTGACGTTTCGAAAAAAAAAAAAACAAGCGACTAAAAGCACGAAGTAAAGGTGCGTTGCGCGTGAAATGTCAAAAAATTCTGAACAATAAATTTAATGTAATTTCGATAAAGCACGATTGACTCCCGCGTATGAACAGAGTCCGAAACATTTGACTCAATCGATGATTGACGTGATCATTGACGTGAAAAATAATTCAACAATTTTATTCCAGAAAAATCAGCAGAAATCATCTGAATCAAGTAGCTCAGAAATCGTGTACCGGTTTCAATTTCACCCACACTTTGCTAACCGCTTCGAATCCATAAATATAGGAACATTAGGATGAAAAAAAAAGACGTGGAAACAAGCTTCTTTTAGTCGACGAAAAACTCGTCAGCCATAAAGAAAAAGTACGAGTAGCCTGGTAAACACCTTTCGGTTGGTAATGCGTCATGGCAAAAGTTCTCCGGGCTGAGAACTATCGCATCGCTGAGCGCTATCGTCGTTCATTTGTGGACATGAACCAGCCCCCGGCCGTCGCACTTTACTATCTTTTGCCCGTATCCGCGTTACATTGAGCTCGAGAAAAGTAACAGTAAGAAATATAAACTATGAAAAAAGCTCTTTTTTGTTTCTGTTTTCCCTCGAATTGCTACAGCGAGTAAGAAAAAAAAAAACTCAGAATCGGTTAAAAATGAATGTTCAACGCGTAAAACTATTCCAATCCCAACATCGAGCCTCCGCAGAGACTTCGAAACGTCATAATTGAGCTCGTTGAAACTCATTGAAATAAACGTGTTGAAGGAAAAAAAAATATTAAAATTCCACATTCCCATAGAATTATTCACAGTCCTATGGATAAATTCGTATTCACGTATCAGGCCGAGATGAGTTGAGATAGAAAAAAAGAGCGTCGTTTCAAAAGCGTATTTTTGTGAAAAAAAAAATGATCGAATGAGATAAAAGTCATAATAGAGACTCGAGATTAAGACTATTGAGATCGCGCGCGGTGTCTCTGTCCATGGAAGAAGCTAAGTTTGTATTCAGCGTATTTATATATGACACGGTGCATATACTTATGTACAGATACGTGTAGGACAATGTGTCCCTGGAGATTGTTGCTTATTTGGATAATGCAGAGTATACGAGTATAAATATATACGAGCGAGTGTATTAGTATCGGGATTTGCGTGCGTGTGTGTGTGTGTGTGTATGAATAAGAGTGAGAGAAACGTGGAAACGTCGAAACAAAGGCTTACGTCGAAATGAGATAAAGGATATAATGGGACGATGGAGAGAAAAGCACGGAGTAGAAACGCGACAGTAGAAACAGCATGAGGAGCGGGAGGAGAAACGGATAAACAGACGAAGAGCAAACACACTGAGAAAACAGGAGAGTGAGGCTTATAACGAATAGGTTCTGTACCCGTGAGTCGCTCACGCCTGCGGGCCGATAAGTCGTCGGGAAACGGTGTGGGCGGACAGGTAAGCCATGAGATAGAGAGCGAGAGAAGAGAGAGAGAGAGAGAGAGAGAAAGAGTGAAGCGATCGGAAATCGATCGAGAACGTCAAGTTAGCTTGTTACATGGCTCTATATGCATGAAAGATAGACGGGGGGCTGACTTGAGCCAACTCTGAGTGTTTTCTGTTCGTAGACTTTTGTCATATATATATATATATTCTGATGGAATATAACAAGTCTCAATAATACTGTGCATGACTTTATCGCTGATACGTGTTGATTATTTGGAGCTCAATTGCGCCGTATCTGATTTCATTTGAATCACGAATTTTCTTTGATCCTTGCTTTTTACGAAGACTTGGGAAATAGTTTTATTATCAAATTATTATTCTGCTCACGGCTACAATTTTTATTCCGCAGCTTTCTGATGTGTTTACTCATAAAAATTCGATGTTTCGATTGATCTTGATTCGGCTACGGAATTATACTGGATATCGAAGATGTTTCGTAATTAATTTGGCAAAATTATTGAATATTTTTCGGAAATTAAGGAGTTTCGGTACAAAAGGCAAAATGTTAAGAAATTAATGAAATTTGGTGATAATGTTCTTCAACATCAAGTACGAAAAGACAAATTTTTTCAAAATTTTCTTCTACTTAGTTATCGAGTAATTATGCATCAAAGCAGATTTCTTATGCCCGAAGTGTATACCTATATATATGGAAACGCTATGCTTATACACGTGAACTTTAGTCTTCAATTACTCGATAACTGTGTAGAAGAAAAATCTGAAAAAATTTGTATTGTCAAATTTGGCACTAAAGGATATGTTGACCAAATTTTATAAAATTCTTAACTTTTTGACAATTTTTTGTGTTTTTAACATGGTTTAGCATGGCAACATTGTATCGCCTGTACCGAAACTCCTTAAGTCCGGAAGCGAACGTCCAAAAGAGAGTTATTAATTAAAATAACTAATATTGAGTCAAGATCAAACTCTCGATGACTAATTGGATGGTGCTGTTTTTTATTCATTTCGAGATAAACGAGAAGAGTTTCAAAAATGACCAGAACCAGGTGTAGAATCAGCAGGAAAACTATTTTTTCTTCTCCGGATACAATCTACTTTGGCGACGATGCTGCAAAACATCGGCAGCGATCATTTCTTGATTCGATTGATTCTGGTCCTGCTGCGTGGATAGGTATTTAACTGATACGCACAGAAAAAAAAAAAAGAGAAAGAGAAAGAGGCGCAAAAAAGGTGTCGACGTGTCAATGAGGCGAGAAAGCAAATCGAAAAATAACGGTAAATCCGGAGGGTGTGGGTGATGAAAAGACTTTTTCATCGTGACGATAAAAATATGGATGTATATTGTCCACGAGGGAATAGGCCGATGACAGTTCGAAGCTCGGACTGTTGAATCGATATCCGAATATTCGATCGTAGCCGATGGAACAACCGCGGAGAACACATAATGGGAGGAGAATAATGAATAAAAATTAAAACAAAAACATTAATGTCCGATTAAATAACACATTGCGAGGAGTGTTTAATGCCCCATAATAAAAATAAAAAAAATTAACATTCTACATCTTTACCAACCTTACATTTTCATTTTTATTTTTTTTTATTCTTTTATACTCGTCAGTTACGAATGTGTACTAATACGAACACGAGAAGAAGAAAAAAAAACAACGACAACTTCAATCGTCAGTGTCGAGTCTTCGATCTCTCGGGTCCAGTTTTATCAGTGTTTGATCGGTAAAAGTGAAAACATTTTTTATACTCTCAACAACCGATTAATTGTATGCAAGAATTTTTGTTATGTAATGCCATCGTGTGTGCTATTAAAAAAGTATTTTCAGAGTAAAAAAATCAAAAATCTACTTTTTTCGAATGATCTGATTAATGACAACAATTGTATCGATGTATTTTCTCGTTCAACAGCCAATAAAACGATTTCGAATCCATTCCTTTGGTGCATAAATCAAATTTTCATCATTTTCGATCATTGAAAAAGGGCTGCAAATTATCTATCTCAGAGTCGTTACCGATCGAAAAGTCGATCTCCGTTGACGCACAACGTTTTTCTACAGTCGCAATTCTGATTAAAGGAAAAATAAAAAATTTTGGAGCTGCTAATTCGCGGTAGAACTGCTGGTAAAAAATTAATAAAAAAAATATCTCGCGGTTGCGAATGACCGCGAGATTCAGTGGAAATACCAGCGGGGGGGGAGGGGGAGGGGGATTGGTAAAGGTGTCAATGAGATTGAGGCTCCCGGAGGTATGCAAAGAAAACGAAGTAAGACGACGAGGAAAGGACACACGTAAACGACGTCGTGGGCGATCGCGGCTCGACACACGCCGCCGGTTACGCGGTGCGGCGCGTTCGCACGCCCACCTGTTGAAACCGGAGCCGAGGCTAGAAGGTGAATCGAGCGAGAGAAAGAGGAGACGAGAGAAAGGGAGATGCGAAGAAGAGAGAGAGAGACAGAGAGAGAGAGAGAGAGAGAGAGAGAACAGGCGATAGAGAATGAGAAAGAGGCGCCGTTTGTCCGCATGCATAAGCTGCTTCTCGAGCGATGAGAATAGGGCGAAGGGGGGGGGGGGAGAGAGAGAGAGAGGAAGGAGAGAAGAGGAGAGGCAAAAGGTAGAATGCTCATTCATTATCCGGACGCGCGCGGCTCGTTCGCTGCTGCTGCTGCCGTTGCATGAAGCTCCCTTGGGCGCCGCGCTGCGATTTGCGTTGCACTCGCGCGCCTCCACGAACGCGATGCGCTTTCGCGGGAGGACAAAATCGATGGCGATAATACGTGTGAAAGAGCGATATATAACGCGATCTTTCTGGTCTGGCCAATTATATACGCGCATCGTACAATTATATCGCGTACAACCGATAAACCGATCGAGTACTTTGAATTTAACGTTCATTCTCTTGTTCCTTTTGATATAATCTTTTCAACGCTCCCAACGAGATCGTAGCATCTTAAGGAAGTTTTGCTCCTACTTTGAGGGAGCCACGGAGTGCCGGGACTTTTTTCTATCTTCTTCCTCTCTTTTCTGGTTCTGTCTCTCTTTTTTACTCTGTTCAGTTGCTGCGTCAGAGGCTCGTGCGGCCATATTCCAAAGAATTCAAGAAATTTTCATAAGTTAATTCGTTATATCTCATCACATACGTGGTACATCAGGTCTTTTTTTTTTCTATATCACTGTAACGGATGGATCAATACTTGATTGAATTTGTGTTAAGCCACCACCTTTATTGCTGCATGATATTCAACTATTTCTCCGATCAAAACGGTCACAGCCATAAGACTCTGTACAATTTGAAGGCAACTTTACGATTATATATCTCGGAAAGTAGACGGTCAATCTTGTTCAAATTTTGCAGGTACACGGGGAATATGTTCAAGAATGTACTATCAAAATTTCAAAGATCCGCCATCGTTTTGAGATTCGAGCAGGATTTCCTTAATCGCCGTATTTTCTCTCAACATTGGAACGAGGCTGTTTGCGCGCCTCGTATTCACATGAAAGTCCATTCCGTTTGTATTTCTATGTGATTTTGTGCCTTTTTGTGGAGAATGATCGATAGTTTTCCTACATGATCCATGTATCATAGTGGTCACGCATATAGAACTCTTCAATTGATCTTGTTGATAATTTTAACGAAGCATTAACCATCGGGATAAATCTACGTGATCAATGGATCATTGGAATATTTTTCAAAGATTGTTTAAATCATGAAAAAACGACATGATTTCAACGTGCGACGTCGAGATAACGAATGTTCGTAATAAATAGTCACGAGGATGAAGCAGGAATCTATGAATCATTGAAATTTTTAAATGATCGTTTAAAATATCGAAAAGATCGTTTTATTAATGATCGTAGATCATCAGGTTTCTTGATACATACACAATTTTTTTTTTTTTCTGATGCGACTCGCGTGAATGTAAAATACTGTAATTGATTTATAATAGAAAAAAAAATATACATATATGTATACAGATATGAATGAGAAAAATATCATTTTCTTGTCGATTCTCTCCGCAGCGATGCTGACACGAGTTTCGCGCTTGTTTAACTGCGCGCCAGTTGCATCCCGATATCTCGAGGAGGCCGATACCCTCCGGGTGATCTCTGGGACAAGACAACAATGCAATCTCCGTGTGTCTCGGCGTCCGGTTCGCGATCACGGTAAAATACATATTTTTTTTTTTTTTTTTTTATTTTTTTTTTCAAAAACATCGATAGATGAATGAAAGAGAGAAGGAGAACGAGAGATAGAGATACACGCGAGAATATCGTTATTTTTCGTATAAATCTCACAGTCCAGACACACGCGACTCTCGGTACTCCGGAGAGTTACGCCCTCAGTCCGATCAAAGTTTATCCACATTAAATGACAAGAGAAAAATCGATTCGGACACGATTGTAAACATCTTCGTTTTCATTTTATTTCAACAATTATTATTGTAATACTGCACATTTTTCTTTCCTTTCGTTCGATTAGATATCGTATAATCGTAATCGAACGTTCATTTAATTGGCGTTAAAAATTAAATATTCCAATGAAATCAATTCAACCCGAAATAAATTCGGATGAAAAATAGATTTCATTCGTATATACCGGGGTCGAGAAATTCTTTGAAATTTAATCTCTTGATCGGTGGATTAAAAGCTGCCTCTTCCAAATCGTATCCCTTCAAACCTCGACGCGAATGACTCTTCAACGAAATCAAACGTTTCTCCATATTCTCTTCGATCGAACCGAAAGTAAATTAATCTACGAGCGCAGGCATATTATACACGAATGCCGGCTTTCTCAAGAGGATTATTATCGAAATACGATGATGATTGGTTATCTCGAGACGCATTGATAAGGCTGAAGCAGCGATATAGTGTTGCAAAACGCGAGAGAGGGTCACGTCCCGGAGGAAAGTTTCCAGCAGCAGCAGCAGCAGACGCGGAACTCGGGCGAATAACCCGTGGAGCTGTTCATTTCGAAAAGCACAAAAACAGAGAGCAATACCGAAAGCAAACATGCTAATGAAAACCGACAGAACCTGACCGATCGGTGCACGAATCCTTATGTCACCAAACTTTTTACATTGATAATAGAATACGGAAATAAAAACGAAATAAAAACCCTTGACACGAATGAATAGAAAATCGTAATGAGCGACGACAGAAGTGAGCAGAGAGAGAGAGAGAGAGAGCGAGACAAAGAATGAGTGTAAGTTAAAAGAGAATTCATCCATAATAAGGGAGCTAAGAGAGAGAGAGAGAGAGTGGGGAGAAGACATAGAGAAAGGCACGTGGTGTATGCGCCTATAAAAACGATAAAGGAGAAAGAGTGGAAAAAAGAGAGAAGCAGCGCGATGAGATGAAGGAGGAAAAGGAGCGAAGAATGAAAGAATGAGAGAGATGTTTAGATATCGAATAACGCGGGAGAGAAAGGAACAGAAAGAGAAAAAGCGAGAGAGAGAGAGAGAGAGACGGGGGGGAGAGATGGTGCAGGACGGATCAGCGTGCGATCTCCAACGGAATAATAATGCGGGTGAAATAAAACTTGAGGACAACCCCCTTCGTTTCTTCCTCTTTCTCCCTGCTGGTCCTCTTTACATCAAGAACTGACCATCAGCAGCGAAGAATGCGTTTCGCGACCCTTCCCACATAAATATATCTATCCGTGTATATAAAGCTCGCGGTCGCCTCTCCTCGAAGTTCTTGTCGTTCATAGCTCAAGCGGCCACGAAGCACATATATATACATTTGCCCCATAGAGATTGGAGCAAGATCAAACACTGAAAATTACAGCATTGTGGGGCATTCTTCTCAGACAGCACGTGGACGCGCGGCGCTCGCTTTTTCATTATTTCCTTTTTCTCTATCCTGTCTATGCCTCGTCTTTTATTTTTTTTCCTCGTGGCATCATAGCCGAGCAAAAACGATAAAGATCTAACCCCCGTTTATCGTCTTCTCGTACCCCTTAATCTATAACCCTTGCAACAAATTTCACTAACCATACACAGGTGCACGTTGCACGAGTAAATCCGATTCTGACTCGCTCAGTCCAAAGCTCGCACCGTTTCGAATCGAAACAATCGCGGAGCCCTGGATACTTTTTGTTCAAATTAAAAACCTGAAAATATTGCATGATATTTTTCATGAATAATGAATTTCGCGTTGTTGACTGAAAAGCGTTTTAAGAGTCATCGAGCTCACGTGACCAACTCAAAATCGACGGTGGCGCCTCTCATAGTAAAGTATATCTATATATAGTATAAATATAGTCGCTGACACACGTCAGACGCCTCGTGTGTATTCTACCGGATTTTTCCGTGAGTTTTCATTGAAATCGCGATAAATAAATTTCGTAATGTGCAAGGAAGTGGCGTGAATCCGGCTCTGGTCTCTTCAGTTGTGGCGAATGTGTGTACAATTTGTAATAAAATAATTATTGTGACTGGCGAAAAAGCTGTCATGGTGCGAGTAAAGCGCTTTGTATTTTTGTTAATTTATTGTGTTGATAAGAGATCACTGATCTCCGAAAAGGGAGCACAGCCGGAACCGGGTAATTAAACCGGATTTTTTGATATTTTTTATATTCGCGTAATCATAAAATTCGCGACGAAATCCGGTAGAATAGAATTTTAGTTTGCTTTTTTGGCACCTGGCGCGCTGCGTATGCCATCGCTCGATGACTCTTAATATGTATTTCTTTCACTTATGAACGGAGAATCGTAACGACATTGTGTTCCAAAATTTCATTTATTATCATTATATATGCTGGCTCATGAGATAAATGAAATCTCGGATAGAAGAGAAAGTTCATTATACACGGAATTTCGAATCCCGATCGCGATTCATCAGCCCTCAAATATACTTGTATATGTAGAGGCGCAAGTGTATCAAGCCGGAGAATCCTCGTGGACCAAGAGCACGATAGCACACGTGGGTGGGTTGGATATGCGCTCAGGGCGATCGAGAAGATGAGTTCGTCGAGTTAAATGAAAACGCAGCTCGAGCGTAAAAGAGACGGAGAAATATATACACACATCGGACATACGTTGTATGGATATAGGGGATTCAAAAAGAAAGAAAAAAAGATAGAGAGAGAGAGAGACGAGTGTGTATTCGTGATAGTATTGAGAAGCTCCATAACCGCGGTGGTGTATAATCAGACCGTGCAGAGTAGCTCTGACGAGTCTCGATAAAGAGAAGACCATGAGGAAGAAGAACAAGAAGAAGACAACGAAGAAGAAGAAGAAGCAGAAGAAGAGGAACAGATCCAAGAGGAAGAGAAAAAAAAAGGAGCGTCCGAAGTGCATAGAAGAAGAAACAAAAGGGCAAGAAGAAGAAAAAAAAAGGAGTTGCGATGATAAAAAGAAGTCCGTGGGGGTATGAAGAGGCGAGATGAGGTGGGGACGGAATAAAAAAAAATGTCTATCTGTCGCTCTATCTTCCCCTTTCGCCTTCTTTTCTCTCTTCTTGAGAAGTGAAAAAAAAAAAGGCCGTGAAAGAAAGGGATAAGAGATAAGAAAAAGAAACGCGAGGAAGAGAAAAAGAGATAGAGAGATCCGAGAGAGAGAGAGGAAAGAAGAGATAGACATTTAAGAAGTACTGCGTTGATCTTCCTCTCCTCTCCTTTCTCTCGGGCAGCGGCAGCACATCACCTCATTCCATCCCCTTATCTATGCATCTTCCGCCCCGCCGACGCATATACACGCGAGGGTGTGCGTTGTCGCTCCTTTCTTGAATAAGTCCGAACAATTTTCAGTATGTATAAGTCCACTCGATCTCTACGTGTATATAAGTGTAAAGAGTTTTGTGTATATAGCCCACTGTCCATACAGAAAACGCGCGCGTTATCCGGCCCGGCCGCACATGCTCTCGCGAGAGATACTCCTCCGAGATGGCGGAAAAAAAATCTTTCGCTATAAGGCCGAACGAAAAGGAACATGCGAGCAGACGATTCGGGACAGCGATATCGAACAACCACCGAACGAGAGGAAGAAGACAAAAATAAATAAAACGATCAAGGAAACAGAGTCGGAGAGAAGAGAAATGCATTTGAATAAAATCTCCGATTTATCCATAATGCGAAAAAAATAATTGAGTCACATCATCTTTTCGTGGGCGCACACTAACATTGTTTTTTGTAAATGAACGAGAGCAATGCGTGATCAACCTTCTGATAGATTATTCATCGACCAGGCTGAAATCGATCGTTCAACAAAAAATTATCGCGAAAAATGAAGAATCGCTGTACATAATAATCGAAAAGTTATCGCAGCAGCAGCAGCTCATTCTACTAAGTTTAATGACTTCAAAAAGAAAAAGAAAAACAACTCTGTTGCCATTAATTTTTGGCAATTGGAGAAAAAATTCATTGAACCATTTACCAGTAGCTGAGAGCACCGAACAAAGGATATTCAAGTTTTTCACGATCAAGCAGCACATTTTTAAGACTCGTGCGAGTAAAAGAAGAAAATTTTTCAAATTTTTCTTCTCTTATAAACGAAAGAAACCGAAGCTTCGATATCATTAAAACGCAAAAGTATCAAATCATAGAAGCTGCATCGAAATAAAGTTACAAAAAGTACAGCACAGTTCTACATCGAAGAGAAACGATATCGATGCTCGTAACAGCATTACGAAAGTATGCACAAAAACTCAAAAATATGAAAATACAAACCCAAAAATATACAACAAATGTGTGCGTAAAGGAAACATTGATATGAGTGTAAATATTCGAATAATACATCGCGAGAGGCAATACAGAAGAACAGGTGGTCTCTCTTACGATCTCTAAACTGAGCTATTTAACGAGCGGTAGTCAGTCTCTATGGTCGTTGTCTAGTTTCTCGATTGGTTTACCTCTCGTCCGGATTCTGATAACGCCTGTGTATACAATATAGTCAAGTGCATACACCCACATGGACCGATATTTACATGTATGCACGTATATATCTTTGGTTACATATATATATAGGGCTGCTGCGAAGCTGCATGAATATACGAGAGTAAGTAGGAGGAGATATGGAGAGAAAGAGATAGAGGGAGAGAGAGAGAGAGAGAGAGAGAAAACGTGGAGGAAGAGAATGAGGAGTAGGAGAATGAGGAAAGAGGAGGTGGTATCTGGTACAACAATATCTTGTTTGGTCGGACAAACAGCGGCACGCGCGCCGTGTCGACGGTGCGGGACCTAATTGCCTCCTCTCTCTCTCTCTCTCTCTCTCTTTTCTTTCTTTTCAGCTCTCTATCTCAGTCTCTCCCGCGTACACCCACCTTGGCAGCTTCTCGAGTATTTGCTCGACAAACACCTCAACGATTCTACTATGCCAACAACGCCTTTGCTTTTTTTCTCATTTTATTTTATTGGAATAACGTACTCCGATCATTCGAACTGAAAAAAAAAAAGGAAGCAATCGAATTATTGAACGAGGATTTGAAAACTGAAAGAATGCGAAACATTCGCGTATTCCTCGGTCTTCGCGTTCTTTTTGTATCCATTATTGGTAATTGCCAATGAAATTTCATTGCCTGTTTCCACTGGCAGTGACGAAAGCGAAAGAAAAAACAAAAAATTGCCATTTTTCGTGAATCATTTGCGAAATAAAACGGATGACTGGCGCGAATAGATCGATCTGCATATTTGGCTTTGTACGGACGATAAAAATTGCCAATTCGAACGAGGAAAAAGCCTCTCCTTCTCATCAATTCTTTCGAAAGAGAAACACTTGGAAAAAAACTTTCAAAGCTCCGTTTTGCCATACAATTTTATTTTCCCCCGGCTGCGATAATAAAAAAATTTCGACCAATAACTAAAAACTCGGATGAGAAATGACGAGTGAACGCGGTAAGTTTACTCGCACCGGTTAAAATCGTAGATTAATTTGGATAAATCGTTAAAATGTTGAATCGCGTGCCCCGATGGAGAGACACTCCGGTGTTTTGCCGCGCGCAGGTATAGGAATAATATTTGCGAGCATACACATACGTAAACCCAAGTACAATAATATGAAGCAGAGAGACCAGCAACTGCATAAAGTATGATATACACGGTACAAAGAGGGTCCGGAAAAGGAGAGCGGGAGGAGAAAGAGAGAGAAGCGGGGGGAGGGAGAGGGAAGAGAAAGGGGGAGAAATAGCGGGTCGCGGTGGAATCGCGAAAAGGCCTTTACGGAGCGCGGAGCACGATCGAGATACTCGCGTATCGGCCGGCATTTCGAGTGAATATTAGCGTAATGAGCTCGATAGCCAGCTGATATGAGATTTCGAGCCGGTCCTGGAGTCACGTACCCCCGGGTGTATATGTGATGCACACGGATCGACATACAGCCATTAATAAACGTAAAATCGTACGAATGTATATGTACAAATGGATTATGTGTGTTCATGTGCGTATAAATGTTGACTTAACATTCGTCGATCCGTCGATCAAAAGCATCATAGGGAGGAGGGAGGGGGAGATTCCACACATTGGTGCACACGAGAACGATTATGGAGGGAAGAAGGACAGAGAGAATGGTCGAGCATCGAATTTCGGAAGGTTATGCAACATTATGGACGAGTATATATGTACAGCGCTCGTTTGTTGGGTACGAAACCTCTCGCGCGATATCGTTCCGTTTATTTTGTGCATTTACCTTCTGATGCGCGAGCGTCTGTGTTGATGTTTTAATGAATTAAACGCGGGCTTTGTAAAACGAACGGGCTTGTAATATCTGCGCGAAATATAGCGTATCGCGGCGGGCACAAAATGAGAGAGGGAGGGGATAAAGAGATAGCGAGGTCCATATACGCACGTGCCGTTATAATAAGAGAAAAGTCGAGAGCGAGTGGAAATTTTTTTTGTAATCGCGCGCCTCGTTCTTTCGCGATCGATGCATTATCTGTTTTTTATTTTCCTCTCTTTATTTGTCGCTCTAATTATCGATACCTTCGCGGGATTGGAGACCGGGAAATAATGAAAAACAATGAAGATTAGCGAAGAAGAAGAAAAAACGGGCTGCGATCATCGCCGCTGTTAAGAGGATGAATCACGGTCCTCTCTGTTTCTATTGCCGTAACGATAAAACTGATCGAAGTATATGAAATATACAAAATTGTGAGAAAAATGGATAATGATTTACGAGATTTCGTGATTTCGACGAACATGCCCGTGACTTTAAACAGCATCGAACGAACTATTTGAGATCGAAAAGTACGCGTTTCGCGGGGGGAAAAGAAAAAAGAAACGATTAGGTTCGAGCTTAATACTTTCTAATCCGGGCAAGCGACAGAGCCCGAGAGAGCTTTTAACAGGAGAGATATGCGTGTCGGATGGGTAAGTTAAGTGGGAAGCGTTCGGAAAGAGAGAGAGAGAGAGAGAATGAAAAGAAACGAAGTTGCTGGATGCAAGAATATAACGGCCGGGCTGTTTGGCGAGAGGCAGAGCGTCTTGTGCCGAGCGAAGAAGAAACGCGAGAGTGAAGGTGGTTAAGAAGAAGTTAAAAGAAAGAGGATAGAGAAAAGACACGAAGAGACGGTATATATGGATAAACGGGAGAAGAAGAAAGAGAAGATTGAGAAAAAAAAAAGGAGGGAAGCACCTCGAACACCATTCCAACGATGCCATGGCCGTGTCGCGAGAGTCCTGGAGTGACACCACAATGCGGTGTAGCAATTTGTAGGCTCGCCCTTCGTCGGCTCGCCGTCGACTCTTTCCCCTTTTTCACAACCAACGAGAGAGAAAGGAACGGAAAAAGCGAGCGAGAGAGAGAGAGAGAGAGGAGCAATGGACCAAAAGAGAGAGAGAGAGAGAGAGAGGGAGAGAAAATGGCGATGTACAACGTCTCACAGGCGCACGTTTCTCACTGCAAGAGAGAAAAGAGGCGCGCGAGTCCGCGCGCCTCTTTTCTCCCTTGCTCATTTCCCCCTTTATTTTTACCCTTCCGCGCTCACGGTGTTCTCCGCACACCGTTGCTCTCGCATCTTTTCGAGTCCCGTCTTTTCCCCTTTTCATATCGGTATATATCTGCTAACTATATGGCATAGAAGTGCATACAGGAAAGAGAGAGAGAGAGAGAGAGAGAGAGAGAGAGAGGACCTCCGAGTTGCGGCATCTCGTCGACTGTATTTATGAGCCGTCTTCACTCGCCGCGTGTATATATCTATGTATTTTATACGGATAAATATATATATATATAGATAAATACGAGTATTTGCGTTCAAAGGATCATGCGAAGCCGGCAGTAAAGCAATTGTGCCGGTAAAAACAATCGGTGGACATGAATTACGTTCATCTCGGGTCGATAATTTTTATGCCTGCCGGTGGCAAAAAAAAAAACAACCAGAAACAAAATAGTCGTCAAGCTTCATCGAATGGGAGAAAGAAGAATGACAAAAAAAGCAAAGTCAAAACTTCATTGTTTTATTGATCGTTTTTTGACTGGAGCAATTAGTCTGTTCTCGTTCCAAGAGATTGGAGTAAACGAAGAAAAAAAAACGCACTTTTCACGACCCCAATAGAATTGCCGTTAAAAATAACGACACTCTTTTGAAAAAAAAAAAAAAAAAGCGGTAAAAGGGGAACGAGCGAGAGCCACGAGTCGAGAGCAAGATACCCAGGCGATTTCCATAAATCGGTTGAAACCGCCGAGAGTCCCGGTCAGTGTATATCGAGAGACGGTAGAACAAGTGCGGAGAAAATCATTTTACAATCATTTTGAAATCTTTTGAGAATCGTGTAGGTCGTTGAAGTGCGCGAGACAATTCGTGATAGAAGGAGCAGCCGCGGGTTGAGCAAAGCAGAAGGAGAATTGAAAAAGGATGAAAGAGCGAGAGAGAGAGAGAGAATAGGAGGCATTTGATCTTGAAGGAGAGGAAGATGGAAGAACGAGAAAGAGAAAGGATGAGGGAATAAAAAAAAAAAAACGAATGAGCAAGGCAGAATGAAAAGACGGAGGAGGAGCAGCAGAAGGTGCACAAAACGCAAAGAGGGCTAACTAGGCGAGATCAGGAGAAACGATATACGTTTTGCACCGCGCTCTCTTTGCCTTCGCGAGAAATAAGAAGGAGGAGAAGGAGGAGGAGGAGGAGAAGGAGGGAGAGTAAGGAAGAACGGAGAGGAGCACCAGGACCACGGAATAAGAAGACGAGAGAGTCAGATAAAGAAGAAAGGAAAGAGCGTGTACGCGAAGCGGCGCGTTCTGGTGAGACATCTGCGATGGCCGCGTATACGTGAAAAAAAAAAAAAAAAAAAGAAAAAAAAACAACACAAAACAAAACGAAAACGACAAGGAAAAAGAAACACACACAAACACAGAGACACACGTAAAGAGCGGAATAAAAATCGCTACCGGTGCAACCGCATCAGCGAGACGCAGCAACAGATTCATGCGTTCGCTTTTGCCGAGCGCGGTGAAACCCGAAGAAATAAGGGAAGCCGGGGCGAGAGATAAGCGACAAGAGCAAGAGAGAGAAAAGGAGACAAGAGAATATAGAGAGTCCAAAAGGACCGAGCACAGAGACCATCTCCGAGAGTCCTGATGGGGTCTCTTCTCTCCTTTCACGTCACCTCGGAAGAATTTCTATTTCTGCATTTCTTCCTCCTCCTCCTCCTCCTCTTTCCTTCTCATCACCGCGAGTTCTTTTCTTTTCACTTTCATTCTTATTTCGTCCGTCTCCTAATCACTCGCATTTGCCCTCTTCAGGCGTGAAAGAAAACGATGAAAATTGAAACAGCAAAATGTCTCTTCAAAACCTTTGCACACAGGGGAGATCCGAGAAATTAAAAATCGACGATTGTCTCTTCGATTGTAATACGAATCCGTTGAAGTGGCAATTGATTAACATATATTTCTCTTCAAAAATCGGAAGATTCGTCGTCAACGTTTCTCTCTTTTTTTTTTGTTATTCAACGAATATCGATCTCTTTTCTCCAGGCTTTTTCTCTCTCCGATCTCTTCGATCCAGTCTCGAGATCGAAGTTCGTTCCAAAAGAAAAAAAAAACGTCTGAACGTGCGATAAGAAATAATTTTCGAAAGAATTTCATTGAAAGAAATAACGGAAACACCATTTTATATTATCATTTCTCACGATCCTCCTTTGAATATTCTCTCGAACCTCTTGGCAGTAAAACAATATTTTTCTCGCTGATCAATTGGCGAGGTTAAAAATCGGACGATGTCAACGTTGAGGAGATGCCACAACGCAGGACTTTATCACCGGAGTCAAACGAACCGTGAGAGGGTTGACGGGAGCTTGATGCTCGGCCAAGTGGTATACGCCATAAAGTGTGCTGCGCCAGAAGGAAAATCAGTCGGGGAGGAAAAAAAAATAAAAATAAAAAAACGAAAAAAAAAAAAAAAAAAAGGATGCAGCAACTGTAAGACCTGAGATTGAGCGAGTCTCGGAGAGTGACGAGCGTGAGATTCCGCTTTTGAGTTTAACCAAGTGTATACGTAGCGAATGCGCATATATATACAGACTGAAAAACCTGTCTTTAACAGGCAAATCGGCAAGAAGTATCTTAGAAACGAGAACAGACAGCTACCAGAGAAACATTTTACGTTTTATACTATATATCTGTGTGTATGTGTTTACGTAGAAATTATATGTGTATATAATTATATATATATATATATAAATACAGTCGATCCACCCATTTTTATTCTTCGCTTTATTTTCTCTCTTTTCTCAACCCTCCAGCCCCCCCCCCCCCCCTCCCTCCACTCCTCTCTTTTCTCGTCATTTTTCTCTCGTTGGTCTCACTCCGAAGATGGTGTGCTGAGATATTATTTACTGTGAACACGATTCAATAAAGCATTCTATAAAATCATCGGTTATTAATTTGACGCTGGTGGCGCAACGGGGGGTGATTGCTGGCTCACCGCACGGGGTCTCCTTTTTCTCCTTTCCTCCCTTCACTCCTTTCCTTCAAACCTCTCGCCACTCTCGAGTATCGTCATCTTTTCTCTCTCTCTCTCTCTCTCTCTCTCTTGCGGGAACATGACAAGATAGTACCAGCGAGATACATCGAGCTCTCGGGACACACGGAAATTCATGTGTTTCGTACCGTTTCCTTCGCCCTTTATCGAATTCGATACTTTCCTTTCGTTTCATTTCTCTGCTCAGCTCACTCGTATACGAGTAAATTTTTATTTTTATTAATCCTCCCGGAATAAGCTTGACGCAATGACAAAGACAAAGTTCTGAAAAATTCTTTTTATAAATGCATTTCGAATCGAACTGTTATTGCCTTTTTTTTTTGTTGCTATTTTTCAGTTCGAATTCCTAGGTTAATTATGAAGATTTATCGAGATTCGAAAGATTTTTTTCACGCATTTAAAATTCGTTGCAATATTATTACGTAATTTTGATGATTTTTTGGGTGAAATAAACGGATCTTTTGAGGCCCTGTGTTTCTATAAAATTTCTAATTTAATCCGAAATACGAGAAAAAAAAAAAAACAATTCGATTGCGACGGAAACTATTTTGCTGTTTTATAGTCAGCGGGCGAATATAATAAGGGGAAAAAAAGGAAGAAAAAAAAAAAAACAACAACACATGTGCACGCCCGGACGATCAGGTTTGAACGTTTTCGTCACAAATCGTTCGCGTATAAGGAGGCGAAGCGTAAAGTTGATTCGCTTCGAGGGTAATTGGAGCTACGCGACATTAAACGCGCGGAGGTTGTTAACTCACACCCTCGACACTCTAGAAACGCGGAACTAATTAACACACGTATATACGAACGTGTATTTCCTAACCGAGTCAGCTGAAGAGCTATAATTCAATTCAATCACTTCGTTCATGTTTTAAGCTTCTCTGTACTATATGTTTGCTTTAACGACTAATAATCGCTGTTTATTGAATCTCTAAAAAAATCAATTTTATCATCGTGATTCTCAAGTCTCGGTATCTTCATTGCAATTATTTCGAAACAATGAAATTTCTCTTTCTCACTCTTTTTCCGCTCTTTTTTGCATGATGAGCAGATTCTTTTTTTTTTCTGCGAAATAAACGACGATGAATTGACAAAAATTTCTGAATTTCATCATCATACTCATGAAAAACTGTCAAATCGATGAGTCTTCGCTACAAAACCTCATCCTTCTCGATAAAAAAATTATCGTTAACGATTAAAACTTTGACGATCAATAAAAAGGGAGATGATGAAAAATGAATTGAGCTAAAGATTAAAATCAACAAATTATCTATTTTCGAAATAACGTTTTTCAAATTTTCTAATTAAACAGTCCCCATTCTATCGGTTTGCGCGGATAAGCTCTCACGTGTCTCCGATTTTATAGAGCGTCTATGAAAACCGCGAGGATTTTTCAAATGTCAACTTCCATTCAGAATAAAAAAAAACATCTAATTGCTTAGGATTTAATAAAATTAATTTTAAGAAATTATTTTCTCTGATTCGAAACATTTGTATTTAAGGAGGGTGGCTACATACGACAATATGATAAGAATTTAATAAAATTTAGTGATAATATTCTTTAGCATCAAATGCAATGACACAAATTTTTTCAAATTTTTCCTCTACATAGTTGTCGAATAATTGGAGTTTACAATATGCAAAATATATACCTATATATATCAGAATCCTATGCTTATGGATGTAAACTCTAGTGTTAAATTACTCGAAAACTATGTAGAAGAAAAATCTTAAAAAATTTTTATATTCATATTAAATCCAAAAGAATATGCTCACCAAATTTCATGAAATTCTAATCATTTCGAATTTTCCTATGCTTTTAACAAGGCAACATTGTTGTTTGTAGCCAACCTCCTTAAGGGAATGGATCAGTCAGTATCTTGCCACCGTGAGTGCGAGAGAGATAGCTGCAAATTTCGAAAGTGAAATTCTTCAACACGGTTTGTCTGATTAAAAAAAGGCCCTGTCAGCGGATTTTTGCCATCGTCCTACGTCCGCTGACAGAGCCTTTTTGTAATCGGTCAAACTGTACGGAAGAATTTCAATTTCGAAAATTCGAAGTGAGGTTAGGTGACTGATCCATTCCCTTAAAGATCAATCGAAATTTTATTTTATCGATTTTCAATTTCAAAAAGTTGTCACAAATTAAACAAGCATGATGTTGAACCGCAAAGAATATTTATAATATTAATTTGCACCATAGTTGGTATGGTTATTATTATTATTTAATAATATTTTTATGGATCTGAAGCCCTGGGTGGGCAAAAAAATTTACGATCGTCCGTTTGTCATTGGACGTGCTACGTTTTCGAATAATTATCATTTGCGGGTTTCCGCTATTTATGCACATCCAGAGCGTGATTCGTATGTAAGAAATGTTTCGGCGCTCTGCGCCATCTACTGGTCGAAGCGATAAGCTTCGACGCGGGCACCCGAATAAATGCACTCGAATAGAATTTCATTCGAATACAGCTTTCTAGTCGAGGCAAATGGAAAAAATTTTTTTTTCTTTTTTTTTTTTTTTTTCATTTAAATTTCAAAAAATCGAATAAACTAGCAGATTGAAACAGAGATCTTTTTTTTCTGAATAACGCGCGATAATCACAAGATGACGAAAGCTCTTATGAAAAACGAGTTTGTTGCACGCGATACTCCGCGAATGTAATCTCGACTCGAAACTAATCTCGATTTCGATCTTTCTTGTTTATTTCTTGTTTGTTTATATCAATTTTTAGAACGAAAGGAACAAAAAAAAATCGCGAATTTCGGGTCAAGAATTGCTAGCAAAACTTTGTAGATATTGAAGCACGAAAACTGGTAAGGCGATTTTCCGTGCTTGACGTCTATCGACAGCAGCGATACCAGTTTATCGAGTCGAGACTGACTCGAGAAGGCGCAGAGTTGAACAAAAAAAAATGTCATATTATTCGTAAAATCGAGTTAAAACGTGGATTCGCTTGACACGAATATTCTCGCTCGAGTCGATAAACACTTTTAGCTCGATCTTGTCACTACGAATTGTCGTTGAAATTGTCGATTTTTTTTTTTTTGTCGAATTGTCGAAAAAAATTTTCGAGCTCAAAACGAGAAGTATGAAAAAATGATTGGAAAGAGCGATGAAGAAAGAAAAAAAAGAGTCATCATTCGATTGCGATATCGCTGACGAGAATAACGAAGCAACCGCACCGTTATCTCAAAATATCTAAAAACGTGCTCATCGATGACATAAAAACGTGTAAGCAACGCGCGTTTTTATCAATATTATGGAGAAAAATTAAGATATTCTCAAATTAAAATGTCTGACACGTCTCGATAAACAAAAAAAAAAAATTTCTTTTCTTTTTTTCTTTGTGCAAAACAAAGAAGAAAAAAACGAAGAAAAATTTCGTTGTTTGTGCTATTTTGTGACTGTAATGTTCATCGATGATGTACAAACGTTTTTATGATTTTTTACACATTTTTTCAGAAGTTTCAACTTCGAAAAATGGGCTGAAAAATTTTTGACATCTTACGAAATGATAGTTTAGAAAAAAAAATTTTTCCATTGCATTTCACCGAGGACTGACTCTTTTCTTAAAAAACGATCAGTTATTTGTAGCAAACTTGATCAATTCGAAGGAAAAAAAAATCGAAAAAGATTTACTGCAAAATATTTTCGAATTATTGACACCCTCGGACTGTCACTTGACTAAAAAACATCGAAATTCACTCGAAACACGATTTCCATTGGATGAAAACGTAAAAGGTTAGATAAAAAAAAATACCAAAATGATAATTAGTCGCCCGAGAAACGCAAAGTTTCGAAACTTTCCGATCAAATAAAACAAATTCAACTTTTTATTGTTTCATCGAAATATTGAAACTTCCACGAAGCAGATTTTGTACTTCAGAAGTACGAAAAAATTGAAGAAATTTTTTTTTTTCTTTATACGCATCATTAATTTTTCTTGTAAATTTACTTGCAATAAACAAAAAATATTTAATCACATAAATGTCTATTAAACAATAAACTTTGCAACAACGATCTAGGAAAAAATGCAACGATTATATCGTGAGTTTGGAATTCCGAGAAATGTACGCGAGCACGCCGGTCTACCGAGAACAACGTGTGCGTGGCCACGTGGGCCGGGAGGGCCGTGGTGTCACCAGCACGAGCTAAACGCTAGCACAAAAAAAAAATTCCACTTCCAGCACGAAAATTGAAAAACCACAAGAAAAGTGAGGCATAAATGCGTAACGACGTTTGCTGGGATGACAAATAGCCAAAATTGTGATTATGAAAGATTTAATTGACAAAATAAATTGATAATCAATTAATAAAATGTCAAAATTCAAAGAAAATTTGAATTTAATGATTAATGTTTGTCGATTTTTCAAATGCTTCAATTCGTACGAGGAAAAAAAAAAATATTATTAATCGAAATCAGTTATATCCACGATGAAGATTTCTTGGTAAATTTACGAGCAAAAAACATGGGTAGTAAAAACACGAGAATAAAATGGTACTTTTTAGTCGGACTCACGTTTCAGCGGTTTTGGGTTGCTCTGCTTGCGACGTGACATCCTCTTTTATCTGCCATCACCAAAATACCGGCGACATACTGAACACGGACTTATCAATTCGAAAAAAAAAAAAAAAAAAAAAACAAAATTATCAAGCTAGCTTCTTCACGAAGGGCTACCGTTTTCCCAGGACAAGCAGAAACAGGGGTTGCACTCGTTAAAAGTTACGAAATAATTTAGCACGTGAGGTAAACTCAAAAAATGCTTGTAAAAAATAAACTGATAAAGCTCACAACAACACGTTCGACTAATCGAAAATGTTAAAGAATTAAAACGATTCGCCTACTGGGCTTTCATCATTTTATTCATCACTTATTTACGTTTTTTTTTTTTTTAAATTTATTTACGAAATAGTGTTAATTTATTTCCGGGTTTTTATAAGTTTAAAAACATAATTTAACGAGACTGACATTCGTTTTACCATATACTTTCGTTTTCTTCTCAATAAATGCTCAACGTGAACAATGCATCAACAAATAAAAAGCAACGAAACAGAAGCCGGCTGTCAGAACGCGCACATTTTTTTCTTTTATTCTGCTTCCACCGATCACGTGACAAAAATAAAAATGAATAAAAGAACACAAAACTCACGTATACACGAAATAAATTGATAATGAATTTTCATATATTTATTTATTCATCCGGTTGGTGTTAATATTATTAGATAATTACTTTAACCAGGTTCATGATAATCAACGGAGACAGCATGAATCGTCGCGCGTAATATTATTTCCAAACGTTTTGTTTCCGAGGTTCAAAAACGAGAGAGGGAGAGAGAGATAGAGAACACACACGCACACCGCACCGTCTCTCGGCCGCTGTCAGCAGGCAACTAAACAAACGCGATGCTAAACAACCCCCCACTCTACGTTACGGCGGCGTGACAACGACGCCGGTGACGACAGTAACGTGAGAAAGGAGCCAAGAGGGAGAATTCTTCCGAGTGGGGAGAGAGAATGCTCCGCCCACTCGCAGTTCTCCAACAACGGTGGTTGCGAATAAACGCGCCGCGTATTACTCCCTGAATTATCGACAGAGAACCTTGCACCAAAAAAAACGTCAAGTATCGTTACAATAATGATTAAACTCTGCCGCCAAATAGTAACAACAAAGTCATTTTCGACGGTCAACGTTACTGCAAATAAATTGTTATTGGAAAAAATAATAACTGCAATCTAATTGTTTCAAGACTTTGAAATTTTCACATTTCATCGTAATCGAATGTATTATTACAGAATTCAAGTAAATTATTGGTGAATCTGTTTTTTTTTTCCTGAACTAGTTTTATTCGGTACAAAAAAGAACAAATAGAAATTTAACATCTGTCAGAAAACATCTATCATCATAACGTGTGAGTTTTTTATATTCGAAAACTTCATTTTAGGCTACGAAAAGTTTTTTTTTGTTTAAAAATGTTTGAAGACCGAATTATGCTTGAGGCGCGATATAAATTTGTGTTTTCGTAGCTTCGTCTCTACGCCGCACGCAGCAGCACATGTTGCGCGACAAAGGTTTCGCTTTCATCGACATACGCCGTTATAACGTTTCATTAGTGAACCGAAAACTAAAACTTTTCTGGGAAAACGAAATTCTTCTCAACAATATATCGTCGCATGTACGAATCGCATTTTTCGAAAATGAAAATAGAAGAATGACAAAGAAAAATATTTCAAACATGAAAAAAAAATAAAATAAATAAATTTTATCAATTCTAATTCATTTTTGTAATTATTTAATCAAAATTTAATATTATTCCCCTGTTCTCGTGATTTGAAAAAAAAAATCAGACTTTGTTCTCTCTCATGCATAGTGAGCCACCCAATTGGCGGCAACCATTAGTCGGTTCCTGCCCATTTTTTGTACGAATGCAAAGAAATTCGTCCCTCGAATATTCGTCTTCCGAAAAATTCGTCCCCCGGATGACTCGGTGTTAGGGATGAAGATATATTTTCGGGGACGAAACTTTGTGTTACCGCCTATTGCACTGCCGCGCCGCTCTCCTCGCCTATCCCCTCCATCAGTGTACAGTTTTGAAACGCAGCCCAGCTCGGCCAGCGTTATCCCCACCATCCTCACTACGGAGCGCGCGATACCGAACAAAGGGCGAGCGCGTGTAGTTCGAGAAATATTCAAATATGACAGCTTTCTGTACTGAATAAATTATTATCCTATGCTGTTCAATGAAAGTGCAATATTTTTTTTAGCACTCATTTTACTACTTTGTTCGCTGATAATTATGTGTATAAAGTTTTAAAAAAATCATGATAAATCTCTGCGAGATTTTCCGTTGATACCATCTGATGCTTGGTTTCGTCTCATGTCAAAACGTCGTTCCATTGCTGACACAAAAAACAGTAAACTCAGTTACTCACTGTTGGTAAGGTAAAATGCCGATAAGCTAGAAAGTAACAATTAAGAAAAAATATTGAAGTAGAAAATTATGAATAATGGCAGGAATTCGTGTTAAAACAAATCAATTAAATTTAGCGACACGATCAGATACAGAAAAAAGGTCAATTCACCGAAGCTGGATGTTTGTTGAAAACTTGGCTCGACAGCTAGCGCTCCCCACTGCTCGTGTGGCCGAGCATGGAACTAAAAATCTTACACCCACGCGTTTAAAACGTTATGAATATTGTTCATGACAAAACGATACGCACGATAATTTTTAATGAATCAATCACTAAATAAAATGATGTATTTAGAAAAGATTTTTTTTCCACGATTCGATCCAAACTGTCGATGTTCCGATGAATATCGAAGTTCAAAAAACAATTGTACAGTTTCATAATTTCAAAGAATTATTATCTCTCAATTTTTATATCATCCGATAAAATGGAAAAGAAAAAATAAAAATTTTGCAAGAAAAAACGTGATTAGGAGCCCCGATATAAAAAGAGCGCGATAACTTTGAAATTGCGGAGCGGACAGTGGCGCCGCCCTCGCGGCGCTTTTCGGAACCATCGAGTTTGAAGCATCGCCAATATTCCCGCGTAATTTATCCAAGACGCGATTTACATTGATAAGAACAAAGTAAATAGATCGAACAAAAAAAATGAGATTAAATATTTTCGATCAAAGATTAACGCATCGGATAAGCTTAACGTTCTTTAATTGAATGTTAAATGGCAAAAGTGAAAAAAAAAATTTGAAGGGTCCTGCGATAACGAACAAAAAATTGTTTGTACATGAATATATGCATGCGGAGACTACGTGACTTTGCACCACACTTCGTCGAGCCGATGCCCAGACGCTATCGACTTGACGAAGTGTGGCGTATATGTATATATATGTATACTTATTTGTACATCCGTTCTAGCAGACGATCGTTCACTCTACTCTTGCCCAATTGCACATAATTTATACCCACAGTGAACAAACATCCGTGAACAAGAATGGATGTTTTTTTTTTCTCTTGTACAATTATTTTTTAGCTCAAATAATTCGCCTTAAATATTCATGTCAGATTGTCTCGTTTCAGATGGATGGAATTAAAAATATACGTCTAGCATTCACGATTCGCACGTTGCGACGTGCAGTTGCAGCAGACAAAAAACTAAGGGAACGTGTATAACACATGTACGGTTGGGATTCATTACTGTTTTTATTTAATTCGGTGGAAATTTTATTACATTTTATTTATTGTTTTTGACGATAAATTTCTCGTGAGAAACTTCATTTTTATTTGTGAACGGCGTACGTGGAATAATTTCGATAAAGAAAATTAAATGACAGAACAAAATGGCCGCTGGGAGGAACGGATTCAGTGATTCTGGATTATTCTTCTCACTTATATTCACGAATGAGGAAAGTCCAATACTCTCTAAAACGAATCGTTTTTTCTTCATCGATATATATAATTTTGATTTTGATCTATTGAACTGATCAAGTCGTCATGTATTCTCATCGCATTTTGCTGAAGCTTTTCACGCGGGAACGTTCTGCAAATAACCTCAAAATTAACGAAGTATTTTTGTATTCAATATTCACCTCGGTTCTTCAAATTTTTCAATTTTTTTGTTTTATATTTATTCGCGCAATACGAATGTTCATTGTTAAACATTCGAATGAATGCAATTTTTGTGTAATAGGAAAAAATAAACAAATTTTCCAATAATACGGCCTCTCGTCAGAGTTTTTGACATTTTTTTTTTTCAACCTCCTTATTTCCCTTGGTAAGTAAGTCATAAGAAAAAATGATATTTTTCTGGTCGCGTGGGGTGCAACGGACGTTTCGCATAATCGTCTCGATCGCAAGCCCCGCCGAGAGCCTCATGCCCATCAATTCCTTTTTTTTTATTGTTTGCCACAAGGTCGTCAGCCCTCATCGCACATCGAAACGAGAAAGTCCCGCTCGTTTGATCTCTTTGGAGTTCTTCAGTCACTCGCGGACGAAAACAAACGAGGTAAGTGAGAGAACGGTGAAGAAAAAAGAACAGGAAAACATGAGGACTATTATACATTGGCATGGATAATAATGTGTTCGAAATGAGCAAGGACAGTTAAGTCTAACAGGCGCAACGCGAGACGAACGACCAGTAGAGACAAGAAGGGCCAAAAGTCTTTGTCCCCGTCTTTCGCGTTTTTCGTTCGACAACATGACCAATTTTTTTTTATTATTTTCGTTTGAAAACTTTACGAAAACGATTAATCATGAAGATGAAAGAAACGATTTTTCCTGCAGTGAAATTGTGCCAGAAAAAATGACGAAACATTTCAATTTTTTACAGAATTTTTTGGTTAATTGAAGAAAAAAAAAGAAAAAAAAATTCTGATTCATTGTCATCGTGGAAAAAGTCGTATTTCAATTCAATTAATCTCAAATGGGGAAAAACAAATGTACAGTAATGAAAAGTTAGAGAATCACTCGAAAACATGTGCTTTAAAAAATCATAAATATTGCGTATATGATCAAACACTTTCGACGAATCTTTACTAGCAGCAAACAAAAGTGAGGTTAAATGTGTGTGCCAAATTCGATCAAGAGCACTCGAATCGTTCTCGAAAGATCACTTTACTTTTACACACATATATATAAGCGCACGCAGGTTCTGCGTTTTGCCACAAGCAAAAATTCAGAGGCGTCAAACTTGTGATAAATAAGGAAAAAATCGAAACATCGAAAGATTCGAGCACGAAAATACACTCATTTTTATTTTCAACGAAAACAAAGCTGTCGTTTCGTGAGAGGAAGTAAAACCTATTTTTAGCCCTTTCACGTGCACATCTCCGCCCCTATATACGAGGAGGCGTTTCTTATTACCTTGAGATATTCCAGAAGCATCGTACTTTTTCGTTTTTTATAGGTTATCCTCGTCTCTATGCTTAATTTTATGTTGAAATAATAATCTTTTTGAAAAAATATACTTTGAAATACCAAAACAGTTTTTTTTTGTGTGTAAACACTTGAGAAAATATAAAGTTTCTAGAATTTCTAAAAAGTTGTAATGAATTTTGAATTTTTTTTTTTCACTCGATGCTCAAACGGTTCATTATTTCCTAGAAAATTGATTCGGTTACGATGACGATAATTGGGACCAAAATTTATTGTACCTTAAAGATGTCACTCACGTTATAGGAAATGCCGGGAAGAATGTGTCTTCAGATTTGCCAATACCATAAAAATAAAACACTGTTGTTTTTTGACGAGGACTAAAATTTTATGACTTTTAAAAGGATTTTCAAGCCAAAGGAATAAGAATTTTTTCATGAAAATATGGATGAGTTGGTGGTATGAAAATACGAAAAATTTCATAATTCTAATATTTTCATTCTGCTTGCTTTGAAAAAATGTGTATTTTCTATGCTCACAAAAAATATACGAATATATTAAGAAATTTTTAGAAAAGAAAACACAGTTCGTGAACAATGAGATTTAGAATAGTTTTCTCGTATCCTCTTAAATTTTTTACATATTTTTTCTCTCTTTTTTTTTTCATACTTACGTATTTCTAGTCGACATAAATCGATTTGTCTGGTCGATCTCCTGATGCAATAAGGAAATGGCGAAGTTTTCAGAAAAAAAAAAAGTCAGTTGAAGAAACAAATATATTTTTGAATTTGAACAGATTGAAATTTTTACAAAATTTCCATAAAAAAATGATGAAAATACAAAAATTATGATGAACAATTGCGAAGACTTCGCAGAAATGAGATTTAATGGTAATTTTTCATGATTTTTATTCAGGTCGTTAGACACCCCGCGAACTCGTCCAATAAAAAAATATTTTTTTCAGCAAGTATTCTTGTTTTGGCATCGTTATAATCGTACTTTTTTGAAGAACACGAAAAGAAAAAATATGAAAAAGAAAGAAAAAAAAACATGTGGATTTTATTGAAAAGATTCGAATGTACACAGAATACATGTGTACTCTTCCGTTGCGGCTACCGAAACGGTGTGTTACGAAATAAAGTGCATCTTGATTTACACTCTCTTTGTCCCTCTCTTACTCGTTAGCAAAGTAGGAATTTGGAGGCTCGCCGTCTCGCAGTGGCTTGGGAAAATACTACTTGTAGTAAAACGTCCTCATTTCTCTCTCTTTTTTTTTCTCTCTGTGTGGCCCCAAGATCCGACGTCGTCGTCGCCGCGAGACCGCAAGAGCCCCAGCAGCGTTTTCTTGTTTCATCCTGAAGAAGAAAAAAAAAACAAAAACAAAAACAAAAAAAGCAGAGAAGAACAATTATTAACTTACGTTCGCAGATATTCTATATTTTGTTTATACATATTATGTTTTCGATGCTTCGCCGCATATAACCGTTGAGTGTTTGTGATCCGAGATGACGTTCCCAATGAATCTCTTGCAGTGTGTGCATGACGCCATGACGTATCGACCGTGGTCTTTTCTCTTTCTCTCCCTCTCTCTCGTTTTCTCAATCCGTCTCTTTCTCTCTCACGAAACGACACGCAGCCTGACGTCACGATCACGACCTAAGTCAGACCGCGAGCACGTGAACATCACGCCGCTGATCACGCTCCGGCCAAATGACGAGAATTTTTTCATTGGTCGGGAGGGGCGAGCCCCTCGCTACGATTGGACGGAACGAAACATCGCCGCATGATCGTCGCAGCCACATACACACTACACACATAACCTCGGGGACAACAACACCATCGTGCTCGCTTCTCTGACCTGAGAAAGGCTTCATTACGATTTTAGTCGGCCAACGAGTACCTTCTTTACTTTTTTTTTATTATTTTTATTCAATATCCTTGCGTGAACGAAAAATTAATCCTCGTGTTGTTTCGATCTACGAAGAAAAAACGTTTTACTAACGACAACGTTAAAATTCTTTTTCTTCTTTATCCATTAATCGTTCATCGAATTATTCATTTCTCGAAAATATCGGAACAAATCTTTGTTCAAAAAATTCTTTCCGAGAATAATTATACAATTTGATTTTCGGTGTTATTAGTTCGACGAAATAATTCCGAACTTGCATCGAAGCTCTCGAGTGTTATTCCCAAACCTTTTTATTACATCGCGCTTACTTTTTTTTTTTTTTTTTTTCTCGCATTTGACAAAGCCCAAAGCTTTGTTCTTTTGCTCAACGATGAAAAATATAAACTCGACAAACGTACCATTGTCACCACCAGCCTCGCCCCATCTCAAACAAGTTCCCGTAAGTATTATTATGTAATTCGTGAAATTTTAATATTTTCTTTCAACCCCTTTGTTTTGAGTTTCGCGTTTTTTTTTCTTCACTCTCGCGCTGTGCTTCGCTACGCTCCGCGGACATATTCGTGCGATATTTTTGGTTTTTGAACTAAACCGCCGGCCGACTTAATCGTCAGCCCCACCTACGGATCGACTCACCATTCGAGTGTTTCAACAGCGACGAGTGACTTTGTATCTCGTGCTGCGCGCGCGCGCGCCTGTTTGACATAAAATTGAAATTGCCGCCGCGCCAGAAACGCTTCCAACTAAAATACCGCGAAATACAAAACTCTCGATTTTCAACGCTTTTCTCGCGTTTATTCGTGCGCGCCTCACTCTTTGACACGAAAATCCGTTAGTTCTATCGTCTCGAATCAACCGCCATTCCTTCACGGAACTTGGAATGAAAAACGATAAATCAGTGCGATCGAATTTCGAAAAAATTTCAATTTGTGACAAATTGAGTGCAGTGTTGGAAAAAATAAAAAAACGCTCGAAAATCAGTGAAAATAGTTTCCAAGTGTGCAACTTCAAGTCGATTAACGAATATCCCTTTTTTTTTTGCTCGAACAAATTTAATCGCAAAGCAGTGCATCCAGCTTACGTCATCGCTTTTTTGTTTTTCTCTTGTCTTATAGGTCGAACCGTTGCAGTCTTCTTTTAGCGTCGCATCGCTTCTCGGTGATAAATTATTCGAGAAAAACGTCGAAGAGAATAATAAGTGCACGAAAAACCACATTATTAATGGAAATGCGAGACCTGTCTTACCGCCGACTCCTCAACCGTCCGACGAAGAGGAAGATGAACCTCCTCGGAAACGGTTTCGTTCCGAAACCTGCGAATTGGCCAAGGTAAAAATCCAATTTTTTTTCTTTTATTTTCTTCATGTTCCCCTAAAAATCTGTGCTCGTTAAAACTTCGATCGAAATTTCTTCTCGGCTAACACGCTTTTCCAAATTTTCGAATCTGTCCTACGAAATTTCTCATCAAAAAATGTTTTTTTTTTTTTTTTTTTTTTTTTTTTTTCAAAATTTTCCTTTTTTTTACATCAATGAATCTGATTTTCGATGTCAAAATTCACATTTCGTGAAAAAATAAATAAATTAAAACATTTCGACAAATTTCCTTTGTTTTGGGGTTCCTGAATTTTATTCTCAATTTTTACGAAAAAAAAAGAATATTTCGGAAATTGAATTCGAAAATATTAAAAATTTTTTTGATTTTTTTAAAAAATTTGTCGGTTCATCGACGGAAGCTATTAATTTGACAGAAAAAAAAAAAATTTGACATTTTTCGTTGAGATCGACAAACGGCATTCTACCGACCACAGGTCGTGGAGAAAACGTTTACTTCGAGCCCCGCAGTCGCGTGCCTTCTCTCTCAGCAAAACTCTCACTTATCCTTCGAGCCACGAGCCACACTTTGAATGATTTTATTATCGAAAATTCCTGTGTTATTTCAACGAGACAGGATAATAAATTCTCATTGAGTCGCTCGACAACCGTGCAAAAATAGCACGAGACAGACGTCTATGCCCGAGTCGTAATATATTTATAGCACAAAATCCCCTTTACAGTCAATTAAATCGAGAATAAAATCTTTCGAGTTTAAAACATCAATTTTCATTCCTGTACTTTTTTTTTTATCCTGCGGGCGTGTCCTGCTTATTTGAATCCGAAAGTACATTCGTGTGTCATAAGCTGAATAAGCTCGATTTATTGTTCCAGTCTTTTCGAAACGACCGGGCTGGGTCTAGCGACCTGAAAAATCATGAAATTAACATCGAGTCCTGAAAAAGTCATGAACAATTACCATTAAACCTGATTTTTGCGAGGTCTTCGTAATTTTTCATCATCATTTTTGTCTTTTCATCATTTTTTATGTGAAAATTTTGAAAAAAATTTCAATCTGTTCGAAATCAAAAATATATTTGTTTCTTCTCCTGACTTTTTTTTCTGAAAACTTGGCAATTTCTTTATTGCATCAGTTGATCGACCAGACAAATCGATTTACTAGAAATACGTAATTATGAAAAAAAAAAAAGAGAAAAAATATGTAAAAAATTTAAGAGAATACGAGAAAACGAAATGCAACTTTTTTCACTCCTTACGTATTATTCTAAATCTCATTGTTCACGAACTGTGTTTTCTTTTCTAAAAATTTCTTAATATATTCGTATATTTTTTGTTGGCCTAGAATATACACATTTTTTCGAAGCGAGCAGAATGAAAATATTAGAATTCTGAAGATTTTCGTATTTTCGTACCACCAACTCATCCATATTGTCATGAAAAAATTTATCCTTGGCTTAAAAATCCCTTTGGAAGTCCTAAAATTTTAGTCCTCCTCAAAATCGGTTATTCTGATCGAGATTTATTGAAATTTATACTTGAAACAACATTGATTTTAAAATGAAAATTTGAAAACGTCAAAAGACCGAATGAATCTGACGATAAAATCATGAAAAATAAAAACAAAAAAACGTTTCGAATGTGAAGAATTCTGAAACTTGACAAAGAAAAAACTCGATTTTCCGAATTCTCCACATCGTAACGCCGCGAGTCTTAATCGAGTGAGCGATAAACCGGTGGAATAAGAAATTCATTGTAACGTGTAAGTTTTTCCACCTTCAATTAACCGGTTCTTCGTTTATTTTTTTCTGTTTGTCCGAACACAGTTGCTGTTGGACGGTACGCCACCGCCTAGTCCGGAGCCAGCGTCATTGGCGGCAAGACCGACGGTGATAATGCGCGCGAATCGAGACGGGAGTTGCAGTCTGGCTAACATAGCGAGCGATTCGATGAATACGAAGAGCGAATATTGTCCGAATTCGTTGAAGTCGGAAAAGAGTAGAGAAGCTCGTGTCACAATGAGGACGAAGCGAGCAGTAGAGCCTGAGAACATATTGAAGAGTTTAAAATTCAAAATGAGTCTAAGAAAAGAGGAAATAATAGTGAACAACAAAAATACTGATCGCGAATCGATCGGTTCAGGGGGATTGACAAAATTGCAGCCGTTAGCACCGAAACCAGCGCCGATAACGATGGTCACGAGTTTGATAGGTTCGTCGATAGTTTTGCCACGAGGTTCGCCGCTTCTTCTAGTAGCAGCAGCATCATCCTCGTCGGCCTCGAGTTCATCCTCATCTTCGTCAAGTTCATGCTCGAGTTCCACGTGCCCAAAAACGAGTAAAAACGTTTCGAGCCTCGGGCCGGAAGCTTGTCAACGTCGAAGGGTCTACGAATGCGAGTATCCAGGCTGCGGAAAGAATTATTTCAAATCGTCGCATCTAAAAGCTCACACGCGTACCCACACCGGTGAACGACCTTTTCCCTGTCCTTACGAGGATTGCGGAAGAAAATTTTCACGCAGCGACGAACTCTCCCGTCACAAGAGAACTCACACGGGCGAAAAAAAATTCGCCTGTTCCGTTTGCCAACGGAGATTCATGCGGAGCGATCACCTCGCCAAACACGTCAAACGTCACGCTCGTGATCGCAACGCCAACACTCACAACAATATACCAAACGTAGCGCCTCTCAGAGTCAATCTACTTCCGGTTATCGCACCGAGAATCTCGCCGCAACGTTACACCTCGCAATTATTGTCACCGCCCCAATTGGCAGCCTGAACAGCTCGTATCCAGCGACGCTCCGTCGCTCATACTTCGTTCTACGTTCGAGAAAGAGAAGAAAATAAGCTCGAGCCGCCTTATCGTTCCACAGTCCTCTGGACTTTTCACGCTGCTCCTTCGAACGCTTTCTTTCTTTATTTTCTTTTTTTCGTACTCCGAGGCAGGCTGGCACCCTCCTCGCTCTCCACTTTTTTTTTTTTCCATCTTACATCAAGAAATTAGAAGATGAGAACATTGTGGCGCCTTCGAAGATAATCCGCAAGGTTTTTTTCTTCGTTCGGTATAACGGGAGATGAAAATCGTGAAAAATCTCAAGATTTTTCTTCTGTTTCATTCACGAAAATCAAGAATTATTCCAATCGCTCGATTTTCCAGTTCCAGAGAGAAAAAAAAAAGTCTCATTTTTCTCAAGCCCCAAGTTTTCATCTTTTTTTTTTTTCCCGAGACGAAATACATAAAGCTCGTACTTTTTCGATCCGTGGGCTCGTCGTCGCTTCTGCGAAAAAAACGTGTCTTCGTCGAATTCTTCTAGTCGCGACTAAACCCTCGATTCTCTCCAAAGACTCGGTCGTTCGCCTATAAGAATAATGAGAAAAAAAAAAAAAAAAAACAATAAGTTTCAAGAAATTTTCATCGAGTTATTGATAAATCGTGAATTTATCGTGATAATAATAATCAAAATAAAAACGAGTTACAAGTGTACCTAAGTCAATCTGTGATACCGTGATTCTGCGTTATCAATCGCGTTATCCGGATATAAAGAAATATATATTTATTTTTATTTACCTTCTTCGTAATGAGCTTATATCAACGAAGAAGTTCAAATTTAAAAAAAAAAAAAAAAAAAGATGTAAATACTAATTATTTTAATAACGTTCATTACATTTGTAATATACTCTTATCACGTGAATGTCTCATTTTTTTTATAAGTTGAAACATCAACGCTGCAAAAATAACGAGGCATCGTTCACCATCTTCTACAAAATAACATAAAAATTGTGTACAACGACAAGAAAAAAATCATGAGCTAAATAAAAGCTTGAATTACTTTCGTTAAACCTAATTTGTTTTTCTCAATTTATTACACCTCTTTCGTTTCCCAAAAAATTATCTTCATTATTGCAGGCTTTGGGCACGTGAACTTTTATTCCATTTTTTTTAACGTTTCAATTTCACGAATAAGTTAAAAATTGAAAGTATTTTTTCAAACAGACGAATAAAAAAATTTCACACTTTTTTCGGATTTGAAAAAAAAAAAAGACACGTGCTGAAGTAACGCCGCTTGAAAAAAAAATCAGACTCGTTCTTATTTAGACAAAAACGAAACGCGATGATCAACGATATGTCAAACGTTTTTTTCGATTCGAATAAATAGCTTGTTAAAATCGTTGCTACTAATTCTTAGAAATAAAAGACGCCATTTTTTTTTTTGTGAAAAATTCACGATTTTTCCTTTTTCGCCAACAACTTTTGTTACGAGTTATCAAACGATCGATTTTTTTTTTTTTTCCACGAAATCCAATGAAAAGGTTCATTTCGTGTTTATTCTGACAGCGTGTTGACACATCTAGAGCAAACACTAATTTCATTCCTTTCATTTCAATATTCATAGAATATGGAAAAATGATAAAATTTCGTAACGGAAATTTTTCAAATTTATTCCATCGATCGCGAATTTATTTGATTAGATTAGATATCATTGAGGTTTCAAGTGAAAAGCAAATAGCCGCGCATGGGAAAAAATCACCGATCGTTTTGTACAATCGCTAATAAAATATATTCAAGAATTCTTCAAATGCCTTGACAAATACCTGTGAATATTAGTTTCCCATTGTGAAGCCACATGTGCGATACATTACAGAGATGACACATCGCGAAACACTAATATGTAAATTGAATAAAAAGTTTTATAATACTCGATCTCATTTGACAAAGAAATATCAATTCGATTACAATTTTAAGTTAATATTTACTCTTTTTTAATCATTCTTGACAAAAAAATATAATCGAACGTTCCAAAACGACATCTATACTTCAATCAGGTTCACGAAACTAACCTTCAAAACCGAAGTTTCAATCTTCTTTATTTAGATTACTACTGGAAATAACTGTTCAAAGTTTTTCATGAGAACATTCGTTCCCTGAAAAGGATTTATTCACTGGAAGCTTCAAAGACGAAAAGAGATAAATCCTCGGGTAATTCGAAAACATAAAACATCGACGAAAACAAAAAACTCTCGTTCCGTCGATCTTTTCTCCTTTCTCCAATAATAAACGAAAGAAGTGTCTTTTCTCGGGGTCCAAAGTCAAAATTTTGCACAAATCGCCTCTCTTTCACTGCAGTCTCCATTCCAAGACATGTTTTATCCATTTTATCTCAATACTTACACGTTCAAATAGCGTACATTTATGTGGAGCGATATTTATAAGGTTATTGCTATAAAGGAGGCGGGAACCGAGTGAATAAATTAAAGTATTTGGCGTACGAAGTATTTATATACATTATTATTTAGACACGTATATTTATTTATGAATGTGTATGAAAATGCATCCACGTGTTGCATCCTCCACGCCTTCTCGTTTCTGCGGCGCCCCCGTCGTGTTTCTTTCTTTTTGTCACACACGCACTTCGCGTATACTTGTTTTGGCCGGGAGGTCAGGGAACATCGATGACGTCACTTATATGTGTGGCAAAGTCGTGCCCGCCCTCGTGGTGTATTACGAGGTTGCACGTGAACGCGAGATGTTCTCTATTCTAAATTCAACATATATATACACGTGTTTACAGAGATACGGGAATCGAGGTACTTTGGAATAAGCCATTTCGAGTCATTTTTTTCGCGCATTACCCATTTTTTTTTTGCACACATTTTTATCGTCCTTGATGCTAAATATGCTTCAAGCTTTCAGCTCCCGTTTCGTTGTTTGCACAACTATTTTTAATCTGTCAAAATTCAGGCTCTACCAGTACGAAAATTTTAATTAGAGCTTACTTTTTTCTCGATTGTTAGGTCGTTGAACAACTTTATAACTGTCATTATATACGTTTAATCCTCGCTCCATAACCTAAAAAAACTGTTTAATTTCACTTTTTTTTTTGGAGAAACAACTCCTCGGAGATATGATTCCGATAAAGATTACATCATTTCTACTCAAATCATCGAAACGACGATCCAATTATCAATATTAATTAGCTCAAATTTAATTATTCAGCTGCTCACTCTTAAAAAAAAAATCCTATAAACCTCATTCAACGATCGTACTATATCAGTATAAAAGCTATTATTGAAACTGATTGAAATGGAATTCTATTGAAAATACAATGAACAATGAAATCGAATCAGTTGTGTAGACTAAAAATAATTTTTGATTATCAACGCATTGAAAATTTCACATTATTCAAAAAAATTCAATGTTCTTTATCATGAAAAACCGTTCGCAGCCTCAGTTGGAATCGATCGAAATGAAATTCAGTACCTAACCTATAAATGCGAAATTTGATTGAATTTTCTCAACTAAAAACTTTTTCGATGATTCCGCGATTCGAATAAATGAGATTAGTCAAATCCAATGGTCAATAAGCTCGTTCGAACGAAAGTCGAAATTTTCCAAGAAATTCAACAGTCATCGTGGCCTAACAAAACATATGCATGTTAATATTAGAAGCGTGAGTATAAAATGACCCTTCGGTAAAACACTTGTGTTCGACGTGTCAAATGATAGTGAATAAGCGACGTACGATCATCGTCGCATATTTATATATTTACGTATATAAATATACTGCATGCCTATTCATATGTACATCGTCGTTTCTCGTGGCTCACTTTTTCTCTCTCGTCATCGAAAAGTTTCCATCACGCGTGCGAACGACACCATGCAACTTCGTGTATGTGTGAATCGACCAAGAGAGAGAGAGAGAGAGAAAGGTTTTTATTGGATTGGGGTGTGACACACCAGATGCGGTGTTATTCTAATTAATTGCTGCAATCACCTGACCGAAAATTTCTACACTTTTCACTCGATTTTTCATTATCTCGTATCATTTCGATCATTCAAATTGAAAACTTTCGTTGAACATGGAGTCAAAATCCATTTCATCGTGATTTATGAATTAAAACTGCATTCGAAAAAAAAGGTTAGAAATCTTCAATGTTTATTTTCGAGTCATATTATTATTCGAAGAATTATACAGCCTAGGGACTCGAACACTATTTTATTTCGTAAACAGAACTGCGAGTCCTTTCAAAATTATTTTTTTAAGCAACAGAAAAATAAAATATAGGTAAACCATACAAAATGGCGGCCACGTACGAGTTTAAGTATGGGTCAGTGGGTATCCCACCACCGTGAGTGGAAGAGAGAAATAAAAGCTGCAAATTTCGAAAGTGACATTTTTCGATCGGCTTCGACTGATTACAAAATGGCTCCGTCAGCCCATTTTTGCCATCGCACCCCGTGGACTGACGGAGCCTTTTTGTGATCGGTCAAACAGTGCTGAAGAATTTCGATTACGAAAATTCGAAGTGAGGTTAGGTGATGACGGATTTATACTTCCAGCTCGTTCCGCATTGGGTGGTTAACTTTAGTTCAATTAATACTAAAATGGGGAAAAATAAATAATTTACTGTTATGAAAAAGCTATAGAAAGTGGTGCTTAAATTTATTATTCGTGAGACTATCGCGAATAATAAAATGAACATTGTCACATATATTCGACTCTTATTTTCCTCGAAAAGTTGTGATAGGAAAAGTCGTTCGAACGGCGATCAACAACGCGACCGTCCACGTGTGCTGATTCGTTCTCGTTTTTTTTTTGCGTCGCGGATAGTGCTTTTCCGTTGTCGGGAAGTGTACGCCCACGTTTTTATTTTTTTCACCGATAAGCGAATTCCACGATTCAAATGAGCCAGAGTCTCGGCGTACTGCAAAAAAGCGAAGCACGAACAATTTCGTCTGATTTCATCGACTACGACGTAATGGAAAGCACAAGAAAAAAAAAACAAAAAACGAATCAATAATATTCATAGATGATTGTGCGATCGACGAGGGATTGTTGTTAAAACAAAATTGAAGAAAAATAAGAAGAATTAGATTTTCTTCATCTCTTTTTTCTTTTTGACTCTCCTTGCTCCATCTTAGTCAGCGTTTTCGTACATCTACAGCAAAAATCTCGTTTATCTCTCGAAAGTGCCAGTTCGCGTTTCGCAGTTTTCGCAGGCAAATTCCACGCTGTGTATCGAGCACTCACTCGACGATTCCTTTCTTTCCTTATTTTTCTTTCGGGTCTGAAAGGTCGTTTTCTCTCGCTGCTTATAAAAATAAAAAAAAAGCACTTTTTTTCGGGAAATAAAAAAAAGTCCCTTTAACCTCAAAATCTTATCTCTCTGTTCGTCGAGCACGAAGGAAAAAACGCTTCATTTTTTCGATGTATTTTTGGAAAATATATTTCTATGAAATCTCATTTATATTGAATAAACAAACACGGAAAAATAATGTCAGTAATAACAATGTAAAACAAATAATTGAAACGTCGGAAGATTTTGTTCTTGATGAAAACGCGAAATAACTCGCCATTTTTGTTTTTCTCTTGCTTCCTGTGGCACAAAAAAATAGTTCTATTTATGTACGCGTAGGTCGTTTTATAGTTACATATTCTTCATGTTGTTGAAAAAAAAAAAACACCCGAACCCCCATTATCGCGAGACTGGCGTCGTAACATAAATATAATCTTACGAAGAGTGTGAAACCCACGGAGGCACGTGCGACCTAGCTGATTCAAACAATTTTTTACACTCGACGAGCGTAATCTCTCGTTGCATGCGCCTAATGATGCGCAACCCGAAAGCAGAGATTTTACATTTCGATAAGTTATGAGAACTTGACGTAAAGCACTCGACATTGTAAGAAATCTCGAAACTTTGGAAACTCTATTATTTCTGATGTTAGAAAAAAAAACAAAAAACTCTCGATTTGCAAACCGTCCAATCCAAAATTCTCCAACATTTTGAGGTTAATAAGTGCGAGAGTCAACTTCAGTCGTTCTGTTCAGACCGGAATTTTCTTTTCCATTTTCAACAACAACTTTTTACTGGTCAAATTGAATAATATCAAAGAATAAAAGAAAAATAAATTCTCACAATTGACGTAGCAACCTGCTCTTCCTCATTTTCTGGAGATCATGGATTATTCTTCGAATCTGCCAAGAGTGACAGAAAAAAAAAAACTATTTGCTGACTTTCCTCGTTTCATCCGTTACAAAAAAATGCACCTCAAATAATACACCATTTCTCCATTATATTTTGATGCGTTCAAATGTCAATGAAAGGTGTACAAAAGTTCAAAAATATTGATGTTTGTCACTGACAAAAAAATGCCCTGCATCATCATTTTTATAAACCTGCGAAAAATAATATAGAAAAGAATTCTTTTTCATATTTTTTTTTATTTCTGTATCACTGAGTTTTCCTTCATTCCAATGGAAAATAACGAATAAACAGTCAAAGAGCAAAGTGCCCATGAATTTTTTCACGTGTGTTTAAATTCGAAGAAAATATTGGATATTCCACAGAACTCGAGGTTTGTTGAACAGGTGCTACGAAACATGGAACAAACGAAAGTGTATACCTACTGTCAATTATAAGCCAATTTTTAGCTAATGTGAATTGTTTCTTTACGGACACATATCGTGAATCACGTGATAACGGTGTGACGATCGAACAAAGCGGTGCGATTCGTCACGTGGGTGAATGATTTCGAAGGTCTGGGGGACCGAGAGAATCTATGAGGACGCGCGACACACCGTTAACCTCGGGTCTCTCGCGGTGTTATAATTAAATATAGCGATAAATCCACAGTAAAGTTTGAAACGTTTTGAAACCTTTTGCTCGATTTTTGAGCACATATTTTTTTTGCGCATTACTTAATCCGGGATTAGAACATTCGAAATTGATTTTAGAGAGGATTTGTAATCAGTTAAATATGCATGGATCACGTTTGGGAATTTCGTAATTGCTACATTTGTTTTTTTCTCATGCTAATTGAGATAAAATTTTTTAAACTCGAGTGAAGTTTGAAAATTTTTTAAAGCTTCACAAATTTTAATTGTGAAAAATTCCTAAGAGTGTCGATTCGTCAAGTAAATTTTTCAAATTCAGTCAAAATATTCATTTTTACAAAATGTCATTGTATAAATGAACTATAATCGATTTGCAACTATCGAAGTCTGCTTTTTTTTTTTTGCTTTTTTTTTTTTTTTTTTTCAATTATCGTGCCCAAGCGGAAGTACCGATAAAAATGAGCGATAATAAATTCATATGAATGCCAACGAGTACAAGATAAATCGTGACAAAAGAAGCAGGAAAACGCCGAGAGCTTCGTGGCACGAGCTCTCGTCCACCCTCTCGCGAAACAGATCGAGGGAACACGCAATCCATAACGCCACTTTCGTCAGTATTATGAGAAGCGAATTAAGTCAATACGGATATTGTTAATACCGACGACTCGCGTTTCGTTAGCCACATTTGTACGTCGTATTGAAAAAAAAAAAAAAAAACGGAAAAAAAATAAAAATCGTTATGCAGTATCGATGTTCCACTGACGTATTTTTTTTTTTTTTTTTTTTCGATCGACAGTACAAGTTGCTCAACAGCTTCATCATTTTTTTTTTTTTTTTAAGAATCAGAATATTGAGATCAATCAGAAGTCTTGATGATCGACTTTGGCTTCAACGCGCGATTCAAATTCGTAACAGTATACGAAATGAAAACTTCGAAAAAAGCTGAATACACAATCGTAGACCGAAGCGCTCAGAATTCTCGATTTTTCATTTTGGACGCTCGAACAAAAAAGCTTTTTTAGTGAATTTTTTTAAGAGATCATTAGTAAAGATATTGATGTAGGGTTTGTTGGGTTTAATAAATACACTTTTGAAATACATTAAAAAGAATTTTTTTTTTTTTCATTTATTTTATGCACTTTTTATACACAAAAACGTAATTCGAATAGAATGCCCTAATTAGTAGGTGGGTCTGCGCCGTTGTTAGAATCTTGGTAATGGGCCATCTGAAACTGGAATTTTTAATCTGCATGCAAAATTTAAAAAATGGCTTTTCACTTTTTTTTGCAAAAAAAAAAAAAAAAAAAAAAAATACAGTGAAAATCAAATTTCGAGATTATTTTGATTCAGTCGTTTAATATAGGTGTAAAGAATATGCGGTTAAAATTTCATCACAATTGGTTCAGTAGTTTTGGAAATTTTAGCACCAAACGGTATAAAAACGCGGTTTTAAGAAAAAAGCGTTTAAAGTATTTTTTTTTTTTAATGAAAAATCAAATGAAATTAAGCTCGATCCACGATGCCTGCACCATACAAATTGCCTTCTGACTGTTCCAGATATTAATTTTCTTCCAAGTTGATTTCTTTCAAGTTCCAAAGTAGAATACTGCGTTAACAAATTTTTTTTCGTATTTTCAACACGAAATCTTTGCTTCCATACTTATTTGAATTGATAGATATATAAAAGTATGTAATGATAGACCAAGAGAAATAAAAATTGCATTTATGATTGAATGCTTTTTCGAAACGTTTCACGATCACGTTATTCTCTACTTCTGGAGCAATTAGCTTGCAGAAACCAATTTATCTTGCAATCATTCGAGCATTCAGCTCGAGCTATCGATTTATCATTTACCAGTTTGGTTGAATTACAATGTAGACCAGGATGAAGTTAGACGCTCGATTAAACATCTCAAATTACATAGCACTTCCTACTTCAAGAGTTTCACACATATTTTTCGTTTTTTATGCACACAAACGCAGCAAAAGTACGTGCAAATGATCGACTGTTGTTGCATGTACAGGGTGAGGCTGAAACGCTCGTCCCCCTTCAATATTTTACAGCCTGAAAGCTAAAAACTCTCTTTCTTCGTACTATAATTGTTTTTATAATCATTTTTGTATTCTAGCAATGAGATATGAGTGAAAAAGTGATTCTGATTTTTTCAATTTTCAATTCTAAATTAAATTGTAATTAAAAAAGTCAAAAAGATGTTCAATCATCGATCGAAATTTGAAGAAACAAATCGATAAGAAATTGTTTTTAACATTAAAACTTTTGTTAGAGATCTCCGTTGTAAAAATAACCAAGTTTTTAGTCTGGACGCAGTGGCTACACATTCATTACTACTTGATCGAGCTCGGATAATCTTTTGTTCCCATGCTCAGTATTATGAAAGAAGCTGCAGCTTTCGTTTATATGGAAAATTGAGTTTTCACAGTCCATCTGTAATCTCGATCGATAAACTCGTAACACGAGTTCTAAACTCGTTTTTAATGATGGAAAAGAGTGAGCATCCGATTAAAAGAAGAATGTAGATGACCCTGAAATCTTCGAGAGCTGCTGCCCACTCGGAAAAACGTGGACACGATCGTCCTTTTTCCAAATTCTTTGAAGCTTTTTGGAAGATATCCTCAACGAGAAATGTTCCCCTCTCAATGCAATAGGCTGAAAGATACATAAAAAGTACGAAACGTTTGTTTTCTCACCCGGTATAGAAAATTTCTTTGCATCAAGCTCTCTCGGCGTTAAGTAAACGAGCAAAAGTGTAATTTAATGAGAGATCGGGTCAATCGCGTTTGAATACACAGGCGAACTAAGACACCTACACAATTGCGAATTTCTCTCCATTCTCTCGTGGAAACGTTGGCCGAGCTGTGTATCGACGTGTCTCGTGAAACCTTCTGGTCTTCTTGCGTCAGCCAAGGACCCAACCTCTTTTTAGAATCGCAAATACCAGCGAGCAAGGTGCGCACGCTGGACCGGTAGATGACGCAAAATGCCTTCTTCATTGCCAATCCTAATGAGATTATTAAAATTTGTTTTTATCGTTGAAAAATTAGATAAAAAAAATCTAACGAATCATATTCGTTTATCACGTGTGAAGCCTTTTTCTCTCTTTTTTTTTTACAGCGTGATTTATGATGCCGGGCGGGACTAAGAGATCATTAATATTTACGATTTCTTCAGAAGCTCCGAGACCTTGACAATGAATCTCTTCGAACATCATTTTCAAATGGAGCCATTGAGATGAAATCACGACTGGATCATTATCGAAGAACTGGAGTTTTCCTGCCGTTCGTTATTCTCACGCAGTTTCGGTATCGCAGTCATTTTCTTTTTCGTTTCACAGGAAAAACTTGGATAAATGGAACTTCGATGAAAAGGCAACGACGATCTTGGGTGCCTAAAAAATTCGACAATCTTCGTAATAATGTGGTTCATTTATTATACAAATTCTGCTCATCTCAAGTTCCTCCAATCGACTCTCGTCTCTTATTCAAAAAAAAAAAAATATATATATATATATATATATATAAATGTATATATACTTAAAATATATACTATTATAGCCAACTACGTCATAACATGCGTAATATTTATCCAAAAATATGAAAGTACTAAAATATCAAATAGCTGATAAAAACGAGTTTTTTTCTACTCTCTCTCTCTCTGAAAATAGTTCAACAATGCTTATCATAGTTATTTTTTCGCTAATTATTACGGCCGATCTTTTTCAAGATTATCAATATCTTTCTTTTTTCATGATTTTTTTTTTTTTTTTTTTTTTTTCGGGATAATCGAAAGATTTGGTATTCTCCCGTCGTCGGGCGAGATGCGGCAGTGGGAAGACCGCGATTGGCTGGTCTCGAAATGCGTTATTCCCTTTAGCTCTTAAATTCGTAACATTCAACGAAAATCGTCTCATTTTCGTCGATCTCAAAATGCACTTTTGTTTTGTTTAACCTTTCGTTTTTCTTTCCCTCTTTCGAGTAATATCGTATCGACAAATATCATTTTTTTATTTACTGAGCGTGGAACTTCTTAGTCGAATCAGCAGCCATGTCGTAAAGCATCTGGCATGGTTTGAATGCTTCGCCGTAGTGCGATTGGAATTCTTCCATTTTTCTCACGAGGTTTCCTGCGCCGTATGAATCCACCCATCTGAATGGTCCGCCTGTAAACGGCGGAAAACCGAGACCGAAAACTGCTCCTACGTCGCCCTCGAGCTGGGGAAAACAAATTCGATCGGGATAATGAAAGAAATTTTAAATTTGAATCGAATTAAAATTGAGAGTCAAAAAACTCGATGTTTTTTCTATATTTTACGTGAATAAGAATGTTTCAGTTGTACGAAGAAAGTGTTGAATGAATAATGAAGTTCGTCACTTCATTATCCCTGTTACTTACCGGATTCGCAAGAATTGTTTCTTGCAAGCACAAAATTGCCTCGTTGACGAATCTCGTGACTAGTCGCAATTGACGATCTTCGTCGGAAGTGCTGCCTTTTGGTTCGAGCTTGTATTTTTTAAGAATATCGAGGGCGCCGAGATTGACGTCCCGGTGCTTCGTACCGGTCTCATAAACGTAGATACCTTTGCCAGATTTTCGGCCTGACATTGCAAAAAACGAAATCAGCTTCATTTCACAATTTTCAAAATATATGACTCAATATTTTTCAATAATTTATTTTCGCGGTTATAACACTAATTCATAAGTTTCTCATTAATATATATTTCTAAAAATGAATCAGATACCAAACAATTCCGACGCAAGTAATATTTGAGGAACGGAATCACTGGAAAATAATATAATTTGTAAACTGGTAGAATTATCACTTCAATTATAGTTTGAGTTTAATGTTGACTTATTTCAATCGTTCCAATCGTGTTTTGATTTAAACTCTAAACCCTTACGACGGAGTCAAAAACACGTTTTTTTTTGCAAGTGCAAATCGTCTTGATCATATTTTTTCGAAACTGTTTATTCGTTTTAGAGTTTTTATGATTCAATTTTTATCGAATGTAAATTTATTATTCACCATTCTCTTTGTTATCGAAAAACGGAGAGAATTGTGTATGTTTGTACTGCAGTATTGTAAGCAAAAAATATTCTATGCTAAGGATAAGATTGGGGCCGGTTTTCATGATAAATGTAATAAGTATAAACGACTGTTAAACCTTCAATATTTACCCAAATATCCAGCTTTGACCATATCTCCAAGAATGTGGACATCGCCACCGGAGAACCTCGAGCCTAGTGCCTGGGCCAAATCGACGCTGATGTGAGCACCAACGTCGATTCCAACTTCGTCCGTAAGAGTTGCAACTCCAACAGGAAAGCCGAATTTCTTGGTCAATTTATCGAGATCCATAGGTTCAACGCCTTCTTGCAACAGCCTCAAAAATTCGGACATCATCGCGCTTAAAATTCTTGTTGTATAAAATCCGGGACCATCGCCAACCGTGATTACAACTTTGCCTTGTTTCAAACCAACATCGACTGCTGTTCTAATGGTTTCGTCGGATGTTCCTTTGTGCGTTATCAACTCAAGGAGCTGCATTTTGTCGACGGGCGAAAAATAATGCATCCCAATCACCTGTTGTCGGAAAATATTTAAAAATCTTTCATTTCGTTCTTTGGTCAAATGTCTTCGTACGCTTATATTCAATTCGATTTTCAGGAGCGTTATTAGAAATCGTGGAGAATTAAACAATTTTAAACCTTTTCTGGCCGACTGCTACCAGCAGCGATTTTGGTTATTGGTATGGCCGATGTGTTGGTCGCAACGACACAATAATCCGGCACGTTAGCCTCTATCTCTTTAATTACTTTGTGTTTTATTCCTAAATCTTCGAAAACTGCTTCGATTACTATGTCGGCATTTTTGAACGCATCGTAGGACAACGTTGGCTCAAGATTCGAGAGGAACTTCGATTTTTCAATGCTGAAATAACGAAAACATAAAAAATAATCATGAGGAATAAATTATTTATGAAAAACATTTTTTTTGCTAAAAGTTATCGATTGAAACAAAGAAAATGCGAATAATTGTTCATTGCGTTTCAACGGTATGGATTGTTCGAAACCATTTCCAATTATAGATTTAACAAACGTCGTTTTAGTCGAAAATTACGAATTGAAATGAGGAAAATTGGTAATAATTGTTCGTTGTGTTTTGACAATATGAAATTTTTGAAACTATAAATGAATTATAGATGTAAACATCGTTTTACTCGAAAATTACATTACGCAGACATGAACTTTTCAGAACAATTTCGTATAATCGATTTTATCATTCACCAACCTACCTGCTTATACGTTTTCGCTTCACCGCGTTCTCCATACCGTTCTGAATTTGTCCAACTCCTCTGAACAAACCAGCATTATTCGTATCTTTAAGTACAACATTGTAACCTTTGTCTATGCTCACATGAGCGATTCCGGCACCCATTAGTCCAGCTCCGACTACGGCGATTTTGCTGCAATCGTGATAGAAATTTATAAATAATCGTGAATAAAAAAAATGAATCAACGAAAAAAATCTCGGTCTTCAACTGTTTTTTTTTTCTAATCTAGAAAATGAATATGCTGTGGTGGAAGGTGGAAAAGACAAAAAAAAATTGTGAATGAAAATTATTCTTACTTGACTGCGCTCTTGGGAGCACCAAACCGGTTCTTCTTGCAAGTGGTTTGACCAAAGAAGAGACTTATGAGTCCTTTGCACTGGGGTGTATTCGCCAAATAGCCAAAACCACGTGCTTCGGCCTCAAAACCGGCGGTGGTACCTTTGTCAAGCCCAACGCGAACGACTTCGAGGATTTTCAATGGAGCCGGATAAAGGCCACCGGACATTTTCATAACTTGTGCTTTGGCCCGAGTGAAAACTTGATTCTTAACAAATTCAGTTGAAAATGCCCAATTCATTACTTTATCGGTGATAGATTTTGGACCACGGTCTGGTTTGAGCTTTCCAGTTGCGAGATCCTTGGCTACTTTTATAGCATTTTCCTCCAAGTATCTCATCGTACTGCAAAATATTAACAAATTATATTTCTCAATCGTTGAACAAATATGGAAACTCATAAATTCATTTTTCGATTCATTAAACCCAGCACGCTCGACATGATAGATTTTCAAATTTTTTTCAACAAATTTCACATGTCAAGAATGTCCAAGCGTAATCGGGTCCTGTTGATTAATCACTTGTCTTGAAAATTACTTTTCCTCGCTCGATGTGACTCCTGGCCCCAGTCGATTCACCAACATATCAACGATACCGAATTTCTTCGCCTTGTCTGCTTTTATCTGCTTTCCTGTCAACGCCATGTCCAAAGCGTTCGGCAGTGCGGTCAGTTTTGGTAATCTTTGAGTACCTCCGCCGCCTGGTAATAAACCCAACATCACTTCCGGCAGTCCCAATTTCGTTTTAGAGTCTTTCACAGCAAGACGATAATGGCAGGCTAACGCAAACTGTAATTTCGAGTGTGAATTAAAAACTTTTAAGACTAGGGAAGAGAACTTTCGGAGAACACGTAAATTGTAACGTTGATAAACATAAATTTTGAAATCATAATAAAAAATTGGAAGATAAAGTGAAAATTTACTGAAACGAACTGAACGACATTGAAAAAAAATACAATAAAATATTCAGAGTAAATCAATTCAAAATTCGACCGAAATTCGCAAATACTTCAATGTTTTTTTCATATAACATCTTTTATAATTTTTCTGTTGAATGATTCTTCAGATTATTGAAATTAAAATTATACTGAGACGTATACAAAATTAGTAGATAAGCTCTCTGACAAATAAAAACTTAATGAACATGTCGGACTTTGGCAATAAAAAATCATTTTATTTCCTTAGCAACGATAAGTAAAAAAAATGATGTATGAAAATTTTTACCTCCAAACCACCCCCCAAACAAGTTCCTTGAATCGCTGCAACCACGGGCTTTTGACTTTGGGCTATTGTGTCTAAAATTTTGTGACAGTCCTTTGAGATTTCGTAAGCTTCCTGTTCGTTCTTAACTTTTTGCAGCATCGTCACATCTGCTCCAGCTATAAAATTTCCTGGCTTCCCACTCATAAATACTACGGATTTTACCGCAGCATTTCTTTCTATGTCTTTTAAAACTTGAACCACTTCTTGCATAACTTCTCCATTCAAGGTGTTCACCTGCAATTAATAATGAAGCTTCAACAAATGATTCCAACATTTGCGATCCAAGTGCATCTTGATGAAATATTCAACAACTTTCGAAAACAAAAACATTTGAACATTTTAAAAGTTTGTCGTCATGTTTATTTTTTGTTGAAAATCCTAAATTGAACTTTTTATTGATAAATGAGTATGAAGATAAATTTTAGTTATAAATATTCTGAAAGATTATTCAATTTGATAGACATAATTTTGACAGAATCTGGTTTCTGATTAGAGTTCCATGTTCATGCGACTAATTCGTGATCATTATTGAATAGAATTTCGATTTAAAATATGAGTATACATCATCCTTGATCGATTCAATACATTTATTGAAAAAGAATAATTTCTTATAATTCCAGAGCTGTACCTTTGTCCCTGGTGAATCGAGGGTAACAACAGCGACATCGTCGACGATTTTGCATTTGAAATGTTTTTGCATTGCTCCTGTAGCAAGCATCCTCAACGGTGTGTGCAGTGCTATGAAATAATTGGAAACAAGTTATAAAAATTCATGTTCAATGTGATGCTAGAAATCAACATCCTCGAATGTGCTGTTTTCTTAAAAGTCTAAATTATTCGAACGATATTGAAGTTGGCATTGTTGGTGCATATTCTTTTTTTTCGACCTCAATTGATAATTTAGATGAACGGAATCTTTCTTAAAAATTTCTGCTTCAAACGACATGAAAATCGCTTAATTATTTCGTGATTTCATAACTCGAAGGCAATAAAACTGTTATTGAAACAGAAATTTCAAGGGATTTCAGAGGTTATGTTAACTTTGTACCACCCTTACACATACATAGTGGACTGGGATTGTAGGATGACCAGCAAAGATCTTCTTGACAACAATCAGCAACAATGAAGGTAAAATGAAGGTTAAAGATGAGATACAATTAGAAAATTATTGTCGATCAGTAATGAACTTGCAAACTGAGACTGGGAGCAAAGGTTAATTCGAAATCACATAACTACAACAATTTTTTTGTTGAATATGGAAGTTTGGGTTACGAAATATGTAAGCTTAAAAACATAATTTGATCACTTGTAGCAATAAATAATCACCTCCTCGAGTCACGAAATGAATATTTGTTCGTGAGAATTTGCTTAGAGCCCCAAATAATCGACAGCCTGCCATTTTTTCACTTATAACTTATAACGTTCTACCGGGCGAAACTGAAGGAAAACTCGGCCACCGATGAAGGAGGTCGAAGAAATTACACTCACTAACACAAGGGACTGTCCTTTGCACGCACACGTTGGATACTAGCGCCATCTGATCTTTTGACGCACACAAATTCGTCTCCTTATTGATACGCATGCGTATTCCCAGCCGGCCGGTGTTAGTTAACCTGCAAATTTCACAATTCGAAAGGACTTTGACCCTATGTAGTTCAAAACCTTTAATTGATCGGAAAATGAATATGTTCGTCACTTATTGACGTGAAAAAACGTTCAATTCTTGTTCTCACACATGTTTTTGTATACTGAAGAGAAAAATCTCTCAAGTATGAGTAAAGCGCGAACGGAAGATTAAAAATACTTGTATCATTTGTAATATATGTAGTTCATAATTTCAAAAATGTAGATCAGAATCATTGCTGAAATAAATTTATTAGAATACAACAGAGTTATAATAATTTGATTATTGTTGACAGCTGTCAATCTTGTAATCGATCAATTAAATTCTCATAACAATCGAGTGTAGTTCCGTTTTTGACCGCGAGAGGGATTTTTGTACCTGATTTTCTCGTCAATGCTGAACCCTCGTAGCGTTAATATATAGCCGAACTGCTGCTGTCATCGTTACTCTGGTTTCCCTTCAACAAACGCATAAATCTTTCGCCTTTTACTAAAGATTTCCGTGGAGGGGAACAATTGATGAGTCTATCTACCAATTTTTTGTGTGCCCGGCGAAAGCTGGGTCGTAATCGAGATTAAACAGAATATCTATGGTCTGAGTTCTGAGTTCATACGGAACGGAGAACAGTCATATACAGGACCGTTGTAACCAATCCAAATAAATTATTTATCTTCCAAATCCAAACTGAAATGGTCCAAATAAATATTTGGACCATTTCAGTTGTTCGTAACAGACTCAATTAAATGGCAATCTTCGCTATCTTTATAAAAAATTTTATTCCTTACGATCGATTTCCACGAATATTAAATTATTGAAAGATTGTCGAAACATTTCGCTCATGTTATTCTATCAATGTTTATTATTGCATATCAAGACATTCGTAAAGATTCTTTTAGATAACTTTTGGATTTCTTTCTTGCTTCGATGTTTTGGGTGGCGAAATTTGTTTATTTGATTTGCAAACCGCACTAACCGCAGAGTGCCGATATAATTTAATCAAATAATCGTTTATTCTATAATTTTGTAAATTTCGCCAAATCCTGAATCCAAATTGAAAATTCCATTTCATTCGAAAACAATTTGAAAGACAGTAAAATTTGTCAAGATCTCAATTGTCGAAATGTATTGATCAAGATTCCCAGGTATGAGGGCAGCACCGTGCAACATGTGTAACACTCCGAGCGGGAATTATATCGATTATTCTATATCGATCAATTCTCTTTCTATCACCGGAAATGTGGAGTATGGGTGCGGTCAGTACTTGGATGGGTGATCGCTTAGGAACACTGCGTGAAGTTAGCTTTTCGATTCTCCCTCCAAGATCTTCAGTTTTTCATTTTTTTTTTTCATTTTGAGCAAAAGATGTTTTCATCAATGTACGTGGGCACTGTGGATTGCATCGTTCATTCATAATGTCAATGCATCGATAGTGTTTTCCCGTAAGATCATCAGGAATTGAAGAAAATTTATTTCTTTTTTTCAGCTGCTTCCCAAATCAAGTCTGCGTCAAAAGGGAATAAATATGCAGATCCATCGAACATCTGGCGGTATGGACACGCTCGAGGTTTCTACGCTCATTCACAACTACGTTTTTGGTTTCGCTTCTCCGCTTCTGTGATTGGTGCGCTGGTCCGTATTTTTACCCCCACTCTCGGCATTGAATTACTGCGCTGGTCGGAACGGTTGCTTACATAAAAGAGACTGCCTAACTGCGAGCATTCATTCATTCTTCAACTTTCGCTTAAGTTGGTATCAACATGCCGCCCAAAGCCAGTGGTAAAGCCGTCAAGAAGGCTGGTAAAGCCCAAAAGAACATTACCAAGAGTGATAAAAAGAAGAAACGTAAGAGGAAGGAAAGCTACGCAATCTACATCTACAAGGTGCTGAAACAAGTTCATCCCGACACTGGCGTCTCCAGCAAAGCGATGAGCATCATGAACAGTTTCGTTAACGATATTTTCGAACGTATCGCTGCTGAAGCCTCTCGACTCGCTCACTACAATAAGCGATCCACCATCACGTCTCGGGAAATTCAAACTGCTGTAAGGCTCTTGTTGCCCGGTGAACTTGCCAAGCACGCTGTTAGCGAAGGCACGAAAGCCGTCACCAAGTATACCAGCTCGAAGTAATTTGTGTTGAAAACAATATATCGGCCCTTTTTAGGGCCAACAATTATTCAAACGTTGGTGAATTTTGAGAGCAATCTATTTTACGTCGAATTCATGATGAATATAAAATGTTCTGATCTGCGCATATCAAGTCAAGTATCTGTACCATGATATACTCTCTCTTTAACTATTCAAAAAAATTTCATGAAACTTCCTCGATTTTCACTTATAAGGGAATTTATAAATTTGACATTCAACCCTAGAGTTGTGAACATGGGTCATTCGTGTCGGTACATTTCAGTGTGAACAGCCTACATACTTTCAAATTCTGATAAAAATGTTTATTGAAAAAAGGAGTTTCAAAAATTCCAATTATTCCTATTTCCAAATTTTTTCTAACATAATAACATAGTCAATGTAGCGATCCATGTTCATGAATTGGTGCTGAAAACCCTGAAAACTACGTCATAACTCGAGGGATAATTGTAGAAGTCGAAATTTGCATATAAAAACTTCGAAAAATCGTCAACAAAAAAATCTCACTGGGTTGTGTCATCTTTATAGGCTTAATGATAATCGGTGTACGAGTGATATTGAATTATTTATTCATCAAGTCTCTTGAAATGAAACTCCTGTGATGACAGCCTATATACAAATTGTCTTTACATTGTACAGTCTTATTTACATTTTCAATACAGTACTACTCTCCTGTATACAGTTACAACCACACCCAGCCGGGCACAAAGTTTCGGTGATAAACCACGTTGCCAAATGATTCATGTGTCCTCCATGTCCGCAAACGATGCAAAAATTACTGGGTCCTAAAAAATTAGTTTATTTAGATTTCTTACGAATATAATTCTTAAAACATTCATAATAATTAAAAAACGAAATTCAAATTATTTTATACGGTGATAACATTATAGTTGAACAATATTTTTTTGTACAATTTGTTAGTAACTGTTTGGCAGTACTATTAATGAACATAGATGTTAATAATATTTCAAATATCGCCGTACTTTTGAAATGTTGTGAAGATTACTATGGCAGTTCGGAAAAAATAGCTTTTTCAAACTTTTAAAAACCCGGACTATCAATTTTGAATCAACGTTTTCTTTTCTTTAAAATCAACCAAATCCGTAATTCTATGCTTACAAAGCAAACATTTTTTTCCCGAAAGGATAGTAATTGCTGGCTATTACGGTTTTAAAGTTCTAAATATTTTTGTTTATTTAATATATTTATTGAATGCAGCGGTCGCGTATGAGACGGTTTCTCACACTTTTATTAAAACCATGATTATTCGAAAAATTTAAATGGCATGAATGTTTGGAATTTTTTCTATCTTTATCAAACTTATTTGTCTGTATATAATAGATTAGATAAATTTTTTGTTTCCATATTTATTTTTCATCATTTTTTAGTTATTTATTCATTCGAAGTGTCAATAACCGTTCCATTGATGATCTTTATTTTTAAAGATCATCAATGGAAATGAAAAAAATCAAATTTCAAATCAAATGGAGCATTTGTGTTTTTACACAAAAAAAAAGCGTATGGCGCCGCAAATCATTCATAGAAAAAGCGAAATAGAAGCACGAGTTAGATTAAAGGATTCAGTCAGCAGAAAAACAAATCAAATGATTTTTTTTTCTATGTTACCTCTCACGGAAATGTGACAAATGACACACTGAAATGTTAGTCTCTTGCAATTGGAGCATTGGGGTCCTCTGCTGACTTTGTCACAAATGTGGCACTCGCTCTGAAATTCGACATCTTTGTAAGTGTCATGATGCGTGACGCTAACGTGTTTCAAAACTTGTGCTCGTGCATCAAGCAATCGCCAACGGTGTAAAACTTCTGCATATGCTTTTTTGTAGCTGTCGTACAAAATTGTGTATTTCTCATCGAGTAACCTGCATAATAAATATAACAATATTGACTTGATTATTTTTTGTTGATTTTCGTAAATACGAAGAACTGGAAAAGTTTCAAAAATGAATGTTTTTAATCAAGAAAAACCTCGATCCAAAAACTCGAATAGTTTCCGTATCCAATAAATTTTTACATCTCAATAATATTATTTAAAAGTTCATGAGTATTTGAAGAAGTAAAAATTTACAGCTACAATAATTTTTCAAATCACTAATATCCCGTGGTTACCACACTCGATAGAAGTGTGGTTACTACGGGATATTTCGTTTATTTACCTTATGTTTCTCAGAGTCTCATAGGATGCGTCCTGGATGACTTTGAGATCATCCAACGATTCGGACCATGAATTCGAACGATGTTGTTTGAGATTTTGAAAATTCCAACCCTCGAGATTTGTATCGGCTGGATGTATTGTGTGATATGGAGAACTTCCAGGCTACAATTTTTTAATTACACGTAAAATTGATTTTCTTAGAATTTGTTTTTGGTTATTTTTTGAGACAAGCGAGCAAAAACTGTCGAAAATAATTATAGCAGCGATATAATACATTTATTTACAGTATAGAATTTAAAAATCTTTTTTCAGAAGAAGTTTATATGAAAATTAATTTTTCGTTATTTCCTTTCATAGCTCCATCATTAATTACTTGAAAAAAAGTTACATAGATTCCATATTCCGACAATTCGATGAATAATTCGATATTTGTTGGAACAATTTTTTCAGACGTTTTTAGGATTATTATTATTATTAAAAATCAGTGTTCACGTGTTAAAGATGATTAAATTTTTCTATTTTTTTGTCGAATTCGGAACTCCAAAAATCCTGAATGCATAACGTTTTTGGCTGGAAACGGCATGAGTAGAATTACTCGAACGAAGTATTTGAAACTTTGGCTTGGAAACGAGTAAAACGTATCATTAAAAATGCTAACATGTGAGTAATGCTGTTCGAAGGTGTCGTAAATTATTAATCGTCTACGAGGGAGGAACCCTGAAAACTGATTAACGAGAGGCTAATTGTGCTGCATTCTGTTATTAAATTTTCAATGTAGAACACAGAAGCCTTACCTTGGACCACCGTTTCCCAGTGAAAAGCCTCTATAACAAACATATCAATAAATTTATATATATTAACGATGCTAATAACCCGGTGATTATTTCTAAGACTGCCCTTGAAAAACCGGAAGCCATAAAAGTAATTCTGTATTTCAGTCAGGAACGATAAAAAAATTTTTAAAAAATTCGAACTGAAATATTACTAATATTAGTAACTTTTGAACTGCAGGACGTTAAATTCCATCCGATATTTTTGTTGCGATCGGAAACTCAAATAATGTATCCGACTTTTTAAACAGCGGTTTATGATGAGAACTTGAACGATCTCACGATAATCCTATAATTTGAAAAATGAGAAGCCCAAAAACCGAAAATTTCTAAAATAAATTCTAATTAATTCGATTATAGTCCGGAAGCCATTAGAGGCTTAGTCAGGCGCTAAAAAGTACGCAACTTTGCAATTTTTTGCTTGAAAAATAAGCTCCAAACTGAAATCAAATTTGACACTAACATAACTAATGTATTAGTCCGGGAGCCAGTGAACATTTTTTGGAACTTATTTTCGCACGCCCTATTTATACTAGTTTCGTTTCCATTAATGATGATTTTTAACAAATATACGCTATTAACCGATCAGAATCAACCGATATGATTGAAAAAAAAAAAAAAAAACTGAAAGAAATCCCGGAAAACCTGAACGAGTCGAAAAATGTCACAAACTTAACTAAATGAAATTGCGAAAACACAACCGCACTCGCAAGATGAAATCCACTGAGAGACAACTCACACAAACCAAAATCAATCTTATTAAATCAAAACAACACCAAATAAATGAAAATGTACCGAAACAAATTCTACAATACGAAATTAAAGCGATGAAATTCAAAAGAACGTGGAAACAATACTGACTAAAAGAAAGACCCAAAAAAGAAATGCTAAACTTTAGATATGGTTGTAACTGCAAATTTAGTAAGAGAAAATGCAACACATTTTATCGTGACGACCGACTCTAATAAATTCCTGTCTTATATATATTTCCGAAATGTCTATCATGAAGTAATACAAAGAAGTAGAATGTTTTTCATCGAGCCCAGTTCAAATTGGTTTCCAAACGATTTTTCGATCGTTCATCCACAAGTTTAAATTATTCTAACTATGTTACTAGGTACAAAAAAGTAAAAGTAGTAAGTAGTGGAAATAAATGATTAAAAACACTATAGCCTACTCCCACAATAATAATACCAAAAGAGTGATTGACTCAATGAATTATTGGATGCCTGAACCGACACTGATTAATGAATGACCGATTTGAATTTAAAAAAATCGTTGGAAAAAAATGTTGGCCAAAATATATTCTTTAGTCAGGTCAACAATTTGGTTTCTTTGTTTGGACAAATTATCGTTATGTTAAGGTATTGAGGATGCAGCATCCCAGCCGAAAGGTTCATTTGATTGGATTTTCAGAACTGCATAATTAGGTAATAATCAAAACTATTCCGGTTTTTCTAAGATTTTTTTGGACATTGATTTTCGCTAATAACTTGATGAAAAATGAAAAAATTGTTCAAGCAATCTTCCGTCATTTTTTCTTACCATCTCTGATCAATTTCCGATCATAATTTTTTACCGCATAAGTACTAAGATTATTGACCGTATCCCGTTGCTAAATGCGGGGTTTTGGTTCGTGGAATACTCAGTCGGCGAATGATGAACATGTGGTTTTTAAAAACTCATCCTTTCGCACAATCACGGAATAACAAGCGAAACAACGAAAAAAAATCTCCAATATTATGGTCGAATTCAGCGATATTATTTTAAACAATCACTTACGCTGACGTTGACAGATTTGCTGAGAATTCGCGACTGGCTCACATCAGGATTTTCCGATCGATAGCTGAAGGCACAACTCAACATACCCGCCATTTGGATATCAGATTGACTGGCATAATGCTGAATTCTTGAAAAAAAATAAAAATAAATAATGTATAAATTTGTAACGTACGGTGTCCCTCGACCAATTAAGCATTTCTAAACTTAAATTCCGTACAAAAATCTGAATCGGAGTCTCACAATGCTTTTCGGTTGAATTCATGAGTTATAAATAATAATTGAAGTTAAGGAGTTTCGGTACAAAAGGCAAAATGTTAAGAAATTAATCACATTTGGTGATAATGTTCTTCAACATCAAGTACGAAAACACAAATTTAAAAAAAATTTTCTTCTACTTAGTTATCGAGTAATAATAATACACGTGAACTTTAGTCTTCAATTACTCGATAACTGTATAGAAGAAAAATCTAAAAAAAAAGTATTGTCAAATTTGGCACTAAAGAATATGTTAACCAAATTTTATAAAATTCTCAACTTTTCGAATTTTTTTGTGTTTTTAACATGGTTTAGCATGGCAACATTGTATCGCCTGTACCGAAACTCTTGTCGTCCATAATACAGGTGAAACGATTGGACATAGAGGAATAGTATATTACGCCACTGGGAAGGGAAACTCCGTACAATTTTGCCCGTGATTCGAAATAGTCTTTTTTCACTCCCGTACAGCGTATACTATTTTTCACCAGACCTTCGCGGAAATTTTAATTTCCCGAATAATAAATAAATAAAAAAAAATTCACTTTTCCGTTCCGCGAAAGTTGAAATTTCCGCGTCCCTATTGGCGATATATACTATATATATATATAGCACCAATCTTATGAAGTATGCGATTTCCTACAGAATAGTAGTTCTCGGGGCATTTATATCTTTAGTAATTTACATTTAGTTAAAGCATAAGAAAGAATCGAATAAAAAGTCTTGAACAAACAAGTATTTTTTTAAATCCGTTTGCAAGACTAAACTATTGGAGATAGAGAAGGGCCGTCGGGGACTCTTTCGTTCGAAATTCTATGTTGTACGACATACGTCACTATATGATATTTGTTTCTATCTCCAACTGTTTATATGAAATTTTGTCATATTTCAAAACTTAAGTTGGAGCGATTTTTTTTTTCGACAACATGTGATCCATTATTTTTTGTCAAGAAATAACGAACTCTCTGATAATCGACCTTAAATGCCTATATTCGTATTGAAGAATAAAGATAATGAAAAATATAATTCTTCTTTATTCTTACAAGGAGTGAATCAAATTTTGACCGAAAGGATGCAGAGGCCAAGGAGCATCGATGTCCGGTACTTGACAAATGTGAGTCCCAGTTGACAATGGCTGAGAAATCACAAGTGCTGCCAAACACCAAGCCTGCACTAAATCTGGCCGTTCCAGAGTCGCTGCAATGTTTGCGTTGTATTGACACATAGCCGGAATATCGGTAATGTTGATTCTAAAATGGAAAAAAATCACACAAAGAAAACGAATAAGGGAAAGCGTATAATTAAAGTTCGGAAAGAAAAAAAAATCGAAAATATTTGTATTGCAAAGTTTATAATGTTGTTTGAAAATTTTCATTGACCAAATTTGAAATATGACAAAAAACGATGAAAATTATATTATTTCACAAAATCTTACACGTATTTTTCAGCGAGTTCCTTACTGACGAAAAACAGCGATGAAGCATCGTAAATCGTTACCATGGAGTAATGATTTTTGTAGCACGGTCTGTTTTGAGACCGATTCGATCCATGAGGGAGTTTACGCATTCCTTTCTGAATGACAAAAACATCGATCTCAGTAAAACTGATTTTTTTATCATGAATGTAGTATATCGAAAATTTCTATGCTTATTGTATTCAGCGCTTCGTCACAAAAGAAAACGATTCTAATTACAAAGTGGAAAAAAGTTTCAAAGCGTTGGAAATAGTTGTTCAAAATTAAGTTTTTTTCGTTTCGTAATTTTAAACCGATCCAGGCAAAATCAGACTCAGTTTTGTTCAATTTATTGACCTTCAATCAAATTACTGTGGTGTTGATTTCTTTAGATTTATCGAGGTTCTCCGATTTATTTCGGTTCATCTCATTTTTACTTAGTTTTGTTCATTTTTTATCTTTCGACTTTCTTGGCGTTCCCCGATGTTTATTTGGGTTTATTTCCCTGACGTCCAGGTTCGTTTAAGGTAGTAGTCTGGTAGCTTGGGTCGGAAAAATCGTTTTTTTTTTATTTTATGTATTTTTTTTTTACTTATTTAAATTTTAGACCGAAATTCGAAATATTAATGAAGTTATAATGAATATTTCAGAGCGTCTCGTAGTTGGACGCCGAAGGTCACCCGACAGCTGCAAGCGATCGAACCCTTCTATTGTTTACGCGTATCCTTTATACCTGGTAAGAGCATCTCGTACCTTTGGGATTACTAAGAAGTATATCTTTGTATTATATATTTTCTCGCGTTTTTCGAGAATACATTTTTCTCGAAACAACGTTTTTACGGTCGGCCCGGGTGAAAAAAATTTTCTATCTGACCGATTGGTCTGAGATTTTTACACGTTATTCTACACATCAGTAGTTCTCGTCGGGACTAAGATCTTTCTTTTTCCATGTCTAGCTTTCCGATTTACAGCCCGATTAGAGCCTGAAAGAAATGAATTTTATTTTTCGAAGTTCGCCATTTTGTTATTTTCTGATGAAATTTAATAATCCTAGTCCCAACGAGAACAACAATTCTATAGGTTAACAATCTATTTGATTTTTAAAAATTCTCGATGGCCTCAAGAGTCGAAATCATCCGGGCCGGTCACGTAACTTTTTTTTGAGGCGTCTACTTTGACCAATAATAATAATAATAAAACGTTGTAAAATTAAGTCAAGAAATTGTTTTTTGTATCCTTTAGATGTCAATAATAATAACATACTAAAAAAGCAAAATAATTGAATTGTATTTTCTCATAAAAAAAAATGCCCGATATAGAGGTAAATAAAAAAACGTGCAAGTTACCAGACTACTACGTTAAGAAATATAAATTTTATTGAATATTTTCGAGCTTGATTGCGTTTTGTCAAATTTTCGAAGGAAGGAACTAGCTTGCCTCGCAAAAAGATGATATTATCGAGTGTCCAAATCCCTACGATCGCAACTGTAGCGTAAAGCATTTTTGAAAAAAACTTGCCCTGTCTTGAAAATAGAAGGAACTGATCGACAATGCATCACCCGACTGACCGTACGAGTTTGGATACATATTCATGAAAGGTGAGGATACGCCATTAACCATACCCGCTCCCAAAGCCGACAAGGCTCTTGGAGTCGCTCCTTCTGGCTTCATCGACGATCTTCTGGGATAAGACGATCGACCAAAACATACGAGGATACCTAAACATTTGATTTCTTTACGCTTCAATTACACTTTTTCAAATATTCGTGAACGACAGCGTTCTCCGTGCGTCAAGATGAATTTTTTCAAATTTATCGTAATCAAATCGTACATCGTTTCAATTCAATTGAATGAGCTCACTGAGGAACATAATCATGGCACATAAACTTTGGAAAATTTTATGTTTTTTCCGTCCTGAAATACGTACCGACGCAGCTAAACTTTGCTCCAGATGTTCTGGGAAATGGTATGTAAGTATCCTGATAATTTGTGCATATGTTTGTTGAGTTCAAAAAATCTTCGTTCCTCTGTATATGGTAACCCAAACGAAGAGCTTCTGATTCATCATTTACACATGTCTAGAAAAAATACATCGTACATATTTGTCCTCGTTTTCATTTTTTGCTGGACTTATTTCCACACTCGTTTTAACCCACTTTAAATTTGCATTCTCAGCAGCGAATATCTTCGACATAAACTTTTATATGTCAGCAATTCCGCTAAAGTGTTGCATGCATGTATATTTATTATTTTTCCATTGACGATAATGTTTCCAAGAAATTATAATAACAAAAACGTTTGTTTTAACATAAGCAGATTCGTATAAAACTTTGAGATCGTTACAGATCGTAATTCTTGTATTTTTTCGGAATTTCTCTTTTTCAATTTCTTAATATGCGGTATTTAAAAAAGCTTTCTCCAATTGTTTCTACAAATGTTGATTATAACGTTAAATCTTGTTTAAGAGTTCATCAAAATTTCGGATTTTGCTCAATTGATTTTCTAGAATTTTTAAAAGAACCTCAAATGAAAATTTTCGAATTCTCAAATAATTTGTTGAATCGTCAAGGAGGTGGTGAAATTTCGAGAATTCTCTGATTCACCGTTGAGAAATTCGTTTGTTTTAAAAGTTTATAGATATCATTTTGACCTTGATTGTATTGATGATAAATGTTAATTGCATTTCAAGAGCGGCAAAATTTTGAGAAAAGTCAGCAGTTTTTGGGAAATTATTCTGCATTGAGATGTCACGAATATAAATATAATTCTGTTATATAAAAATTAGAAAACCGTTAAAATTTATGACAATTAGTTGAAAGTATTATAAATACGTAAATAAAGAAAAATATGAGATTGTTACCTGTTCCAAAGTACTAATAAGTTGCCTCAGACACGGTTCGAGACACGTTCGATTCTTGCGAACCCTTTGTTGGGCGGTTTGTTTGAGAACCTTCAACAATTTAGCCATAGTTGCATTGTCAACCGTTGTTCCCGGACAGAACTGAAACGTTGGCTGAGCACTTTGCGGATAATTCCCCGGAAAATTCACTTTCAATATAACATTGTAATTTTTATTGCAAGCGGTAACTGTACAGCTTCTTTCCAGCGCGTCCATTGCATTTACCTTGAAAAGAATTAAAAAATCCGTTTAAAAAAAAATGAGCGGTCGAGAATTCCACCTTTTTGATTTTTACTTAAAATTTTTTTTTTTTTTTTTATGGGTCAATAATCCCTCTCATCGATCAAGCTCGGAGTTTTCGGAATTTTCTCGATATATATCTTTGATGAATTGTTTTGAATGACAGCGAGGCAGTTTCAACGATCCCATGAAAGACAGCAATTTCAAGCTTATCACTTGGACGAAAATCTATCTAGAGTCACGGCAGCTACTCGAGACAAGTAAATTTATTTATGAAAGAGGGTTCGCTCCGAGAGAGATTCTTTACCGGATACATTGTGATTCGAATGGTTTTCGAAAACTTTTAAGATTCGTTTCTGTAATATTAATTAAATTACAGCAGTTTAGAGGATGTTGCGAGTTCACGTTTTTTTTTCTCTTCCGATCATGACCCATTGGAAATCTGTAGCCTAACGCATATTGAAGATATTAATATATCAATTGTTCGTTGTATCAAAAAATTGTGCATTTTTTGGCACACATTCTTGATGTTTTTTTTTTTTTTTTTTCGTACTCGCTGTTTAGTGACCTAATAATATCTGGACGATACACTGACTGATATTAAGGCTTGATTACACACCTCTCCCTTCATTTTTCAATTATAAAGGGAATGATATTGAAAAACTGGCACTCGGCGAATATCTCTGAAATATTTCTCCGTATTTCGTAACTTTCGTAACGAAACATCAAAATTTATGACATTATTGAACTCTTCGAAATGTACGATCGTTCTGAGAAGATACAACGCATTCAAGAATCACGAACAAAAAATAAATTGTTTTTTAATTTTCTAAAAAAAAAAAAAAAAAAAATCATGTCAGAAAATAATACAAAATGTTCGCAAGAAAAGAAAATATGTAAAACAAACGTCGAATTAGAAAAAGATTGTTTGGAAAAAATAATGTTTTATCAAGGAAAATTGGTGGCAAGAATCTTGAGGTGTTTATGAAATTCTGTTTTTCTAATTAAATAATATTTAACTCTCATTTTGGGTGTTTTATCTGGAGAGAGTAAACTCTAAAGGTCCCCTCCAAAGGAATGAATTTTTCCATTTAATTTACATGCGAAAATTGTCATTTAATTGACATTAAAGAAATAATTTTTGAAAACAGGTAAAATCACAGTGCTACCAGTCAAAGTGTCTTGTACACAGACTTGCTTGTAAATGTACTTGCCTCGAGTCGTTACTGCGACTCTTATTGATAGAAACTTTCCAATACGATAAAAAAAAGCTCGAAAAAATTGAGTACAGAAGTTTTTCACTAGAAAACTCAGAGTCGTTCGAGATGTCACCGCAAGGATAACGGGTTCCCATGAAAACTCACTTCTATATTCGGTATATTCATATTGATGAGAGAAAATTCTTGTTGCAGCGTCTTTGGTTGAGTAGGCGAAGCAGCTTCCTTCTCAGTTTCCGGTAGTGTACTCATTTCGTGATGTATCGCGGTTCTATCGAGTTTTGCAGTAACGCAATTGATGTCAGGTTCATTTTCCGAATCGTTGAGCTGTATTTGTTGCACGGATCGCAAAGTTCCTGTCACATAATAAATTCAATATTTAGATGAGCAACGCTATTTTTAATAATATTGGGTCTATCTACGATGTAAGAAAAATCCGGACTCATATCTGTGTTTTCCGAGTACTGCGTATAAACGGAAGTCGCATCATCCATGTCGTGACCACATAACTGAAAAAGTTATTGTATTCATCTTATTCCATTACTAGCACAATAAGTTCAAGTATAATGATTGTCCATATTTTTTTAAGAATTTTTTTTACTGACTCGTACCCTTGTTTTCTTTAGGTATTGCTAAAAAAAATATTCTTTTAAAAAATTAGCTCGATTGCTCAATTTTTAGAGGTGACTATTTCGACTTTAGTACATTTTTAATGCATTTTTCGATTTTCTATGCAATTATCCATATACTAATGAGATTGCACTTGTCAAATGAATACATACAAAAGGATGGAATCACCGGACAAAAATTCGATCCGCACTCAAAGTTTGATACCTCTTTGAAAAATGAAGACATTTCGATTCTGCAAACGGCGTTTTGAAGAAGACAAATCTATATTCATATACTTATTTTCAAATATTTTTTACGGTTATTTTTCGATGTGGTCGACTTTCGAAAATGGCTGTTTTTCGCCTTCTGTGGCTGCGGTAAATTGAACCTATGGCTTGCTGACATTTTTTCCGCAAGGATCTTCCATAATAACCTTGAAAGGAGGAGCAATAGTTTTAATTTCATTTGTGAAAAAGTTTTTAGAGACCTTTTTTTACAGGGTTATTCTATTTTTGCTTGAGAAATACTACTTTTTGAGAATTCAGCTCAACTCAAAAACTTTGAGACTTGTATAAAATTGTCAAGAAAGAAAAAAGTTGCATAAGAACGTTCTGAATTGACTTGGTTTTTTTTCAGTAATTTTTTCCGATATTTTTTTTCGTCATTTCCCGTCGAAACTGATGACTGGACTGGCTTAACTCAAAAACCATGAGTCTTGGGCCAAAGTGTCATTCTAGGAACTTTGGCCCAAGCCAAACAAGAAGATTTCCTTTCTAGGAAATCTCCTAACTTTTAAGTCTTCAATCCATGAGAATTTTTTGCTCGCCGTTTCATCAAAATTGCCTTGCGAATTTGAAGAAAATAAATTATGGTCAAAACAATTTGAAATTTTTTTTTTATACGACAACACTCCCGACTGACGAAATCGTATATAGCAGGCTAAAAATTGTAAAAAATAATCTCCTGACTTCGAAATAACATACGGAGCTAAAAAAAGTTTGAAAATAGCCATTTTCAAAAGTGCTTGTCACATCGAAAAACAATCGTAAAAAATATTTAAAAATATGGATATAAAGGTAAACTTATCCGCTTCGAAACGCCGTTTGCCAAATCGAAATATCTTCAATTTCGATAAAATAAAAATTCAGTTTTTGATAAAATTACATGTGAATATAATAAATATCATTCATGAGCATACGGAAAATTGCGTAGAAAATCGAAAAATTCATTTAAAATGTACAAAAGTCGTGATAGTCATCTCTAAAAATTGAACAATCAAGCTCATTTTTTAACAGAATTCTTCTTTCACGAATACCTAAAGAAAACAAGAGTAAGAGCAGGTAAAAAAGACAAAAAAATTGCATCAGTCTAATGAACTTTTGATACTTTTGGAATAATCAGAAAATCCCTATTAGAAATAAAGATTCACAATTATGATTATGCAACAAGATCTTTAATTCATTCTCATATGAAAGAATGGTAACGTGATTACTTACGAATGAAAAATGAGCCGTTTTAACACAGCGTATAGATGTATTGAAATAAATAACATTTATTTACTTGTATATCATATGATATTTATTTACCTTTTTGAGGAAAGGATCTATTTTGAAGATCCTCAAGCATTGATCTTTCGACCACGTGATCAACTCGTAATCGTTTACATCTGCAAAAGAGAAAAAAATTGTTTCGCATGAAGTCGCAAATTCCAGAAACATTCACGTTGTCCCGTTAAATTTAATCAAAAATCAACTCGAACAAATCAATGATATAATTATTTCCTTCAAATTATCATATTTGAGGAGAAAACCAAGGTTTTTTGTAATTTTTGCGAACGTTTTGAATTTTGAAAGAGCCGTTAAACGCAAAATTCGTGAGTTTGTATTTCATGATATTTTTTCAAATTATTTGTTTCGATGCAAATTTATGAAAGAATGTTTCGAGGCAGGTAATGGAATTTGCTGGAAAGTGAGGTATAGTCGGTTCGGAATGTTGATTTTATAAATTATACCTGTTTTTGGGTATCGCCATTGAAATTCCAAAACAACGTCCGTGTGCCCAACAAATGTATATATTGGTGCATTGAAATTTGATGTGTTCCATAATAGTAAACTGTTTTCTCCTCTGCGCAACTGTGGTACGACTATGGTAACAAGACCTTCCCCAAACGGCTGTGACAGAAAAACGATTTTGATAAAGGATTCAATAGAATATGAAATAAAATAATTCAATTTTATGCATAAAAATTTTTCAACGATATTAGTTAACGGTAACACGAAAAAATTTCTTCACACAGCAAGAAATAGTGTTTCAAGTTTTTTTTTTCGTACAATACCACTCATGAAAATTTTGCATATCGAAAAAGTATATCTTTACCGTATAGCGTGCTCTCCAAACAGGGGAATTAGTCGTCAAAATACTTTCAGCTCTGCGTGGATTCGTGATATCGAAAATTTTTACAGTACAATCTTGACTAGAAGTTGCCAGCTGATTTTGTTGAAACGGACACCAATCCAATCCGTGTATCTGAAACATCATCATGAACAATTTTTAAATAATCGCATATAGAAAGAGTTCACAAGAAACTGAATGAAAAACTGTGATAAAAAAACCAAATATACCTTTGTTAAATGTGCAGCTATATATTGTACCGGGCTATTTCCTTTACGCTGATCCCATATCTTTACATCGCCGTCATGAGCAGTCGCCAGAGTGTGAGGTGACAAAGCGTTCCATCGAACTTGGGACGAGCCGGCTAAAATTAATTAAGCGTTTTTTAATAGAAATTTTCAAGTTCAGAGCAACTATACCATTTCCCAATGTCTTAGAAACTTCAAAAGAAATCAAAATACAATTTACAAGTAAGACTACCCGGGAAGACTCCCTTGTAAAAATGTTTAAATATTTACAAATTTCATCAGAAATGTTTGAATAATGCGTACCAACTGCTGATAAAGATAAACAGGGTCGTCGCTGATCGCGTATGTCCCAAATGTGAATGAAAGTGTCGATACTGCACGAAGCAACGATCGAAGGTTCTTTGGGGTGCCAATTCAAATCACTGACCACTCGTGTGTGAGCCCTTAGACTATGGGTTGTCTGTAATTCATGTCCACCTCCTCCTGCAAAACTCAATATCTCTACCCTTGTGTTGCTCTGAAAATAACGAATGAATTTGTTATGGTGTTTCGTTATATTCTTTCAAGCTATTCTAAACTGCTTTTTCTTTTTTTTAGTTGCCAAAATGTCATGAAGCCCGTCCAGCGTTCGAATCTCTATTTCAAATATTATAAAAAGTTAACGAGTTTTGATGGTAATAAAAAAAAATTTACCACAAATCTTTGGGTTTTAAAATTTTATCAATTAAAATTATTACATATCTCGGATGAGAAACGAAAGAAAGAATAAGAAATTTTTCATTGATGACTCACGGATATTGCACACAAGTGACTATTGGTCAATGTGGGATTCCATTCGGCTGAACCAACTTCGTATTTGCTCTGCCGTTGAAACTTTCTCAGCCCATCCATTTCGTCGTTTAAATTTTTCACAGCAAAATATCGACGCCTGTCATTTGATAATCGATAAATATTTTTTTCAATAGTTATGACAACAACGATAATGACAATTATAATTATGAGAATGAACGATAGTTGCATTTTATGAGGGAAAAGATAAAGATTTTTTAAAACGAGAAAACTCACCCTGCTAGTAAAACGTAACCTCCAGTTGCGTCGATCGCCATTGTATTCGCCTTATATTAAATGAAAAAAAGGGACAATTGTAAAAAAAGCTGTAAAAGCTATTTGTCAAATTTTCATTCTGGGCAATTTTTTTTTTTTTTTTTTTTACCTGCAAATCGCGATGTTCCGTGACGACATAGTCGCTGCCCCAACGTTTTGACATATTAAAAATTGCACCCAAGTATATTTAGGTGAGGTGATAGAGGTCTTGTTTACTTTTTTTAATCACTGTTCCAATAAGGATCCTGTATTTTTTTATGTACTTCATCTACAACGATTCTTCTTACAATTATTTGGAAAATTTTGTTTATACGGATGCATCAATCTTCTATTTCAATCCCATTGTATCACAACATCCTAACCTGACCTAACAGTTCAAACACAGAGATGAGCAGCAACATACAACAACAAGATGCATATATAGCGCTCTATGCATAGGGTTAGCGATTTTTCGTACTAGATTATTCGAATCCGACATTCGGTAATGTAAATTTTTATTCATCACTCAGTTACCATATATTATTCATTTTTTGTTAAGAATTTCTTTCAGGCGAGCTCAACAGTATTTTTCAACAAGTGCATTAGAAAATTCGCGAGATGTATATTTATCAGAAGAAATATAAAACCGTTAAAACTTTTTTTTTTTTTAGACAATATAATAAATACTGGATTCCCCGCAAACCGCGTAGCTTCGGGTGATGATCAAATACCGAGTAAAAATTTCACATAAAATCGTGAAATAAATAAAACTTTCATAAGCATTTACAGTCAATTACATTAAAACCCGCCATCATCGAAAAATCTTTCAATCAATTCTCAGTACAGTTTTGTTCCATGAACGGTACAATTGTTTTCACAAGAAGAATTAGAATTAAAAAAAATCCCGATACAGACAAAATTTTCATACGGAAAAAATTTAGTTGAAAAAAAATTCGGACGCGAAGTACTTGGCAAAATGCTGCTGAATATTATGGTAATGATATAGCTATCACTCGTGCTCGTGAATTCGCCAAGTACTTCGTCCGAATTTTTTTTTCCAAATAAATTTTTTCCGCATTAAATTTTTGTCTGTATCGGAATTTTTTTAAATTCTAATTCTTGAAAAAAATTCTGAAAAAATTCGAGCGAAAAGAAAATTGAAGAATAAAAACATTTTCCATTTTCATATTTGCCTTAAACTTCATGGTTCTCGAGTTAAGCCACCCTTTCAATCGGAGTTTCGACGAAAAATTATGAAAAAATTCCAGAGTATCCAGTATGACCGCACGCAACTTCTTATCCTCTTGACAATTTCATTAAAACCCTGTAGTTTTTTTGTTACGCCGAATTTTTTGAAAATGGTATTTTTTATACAAAAAAGGCATATTTTTGCAAAAAAAAATCGCACGAAACTTTATAAAAAAACAAAATTGAAGCTTGTGCTCCATCTTTCAAGTTTTCTATAGAAAAAATCATGGAAAAAAATTTCCATGGATGCTGCGCCCAATTTTGAACAGCTAAAAAAAAGACGAAAAACGATCATGTTCAAAACTGTGTACTGGGTCCAAAAAAAATCGTAAAAAATATTTAAAAAAACGCAAACGAAGCTGAATATGTACTCTTCAAAAGCCCGTTCGCTAAATTGGAATATCTACATTTTTGGCAGAGCAATCGAACTTTTAGTGCGGCTCGAAATTACGAAAAGCGTTTCCATACTTTTGACCGGCAGTGTACTTCTTTGTTGTTGTTATTGTTATTCTTATCGAAAGAGACTTCGGCAAGAGCACGTTTGTTTGAAAAACGCCAGAGAATATCAATTCGCAATATCGCACGTGTTTAAAAAATACGAAACCGTTGTTTTACGTTTTACGCTAAAACGATATATGTGTCAATCTCTCCTCATCACATTCGCATCACAATAAAACTTGGCTTATAAATTATGGAAAATAGAAAGAAAAAAAAATGGGCCCACGATCGGACCAGTGTTAAAAATCGTGAAATTGCTTGGTCATACTATCTACCTATTTTAGAGAATATTTTGGAAAAAAATAAAAAATGGCAATCATCTTTTCAAAAAATAATTTTTGAAATAAATGTTTCGACAACGCTGATTTAATATGTTTTTTTTTTTCCAAAATATTCTCTAAAATAGGTAGATAGTATGAACAAGCAATTTCACGATTTTTAACACTGGTCCGATCGTGGGCCCATTTTTTTTTCTATTTTCCATAATTTATAAGCCAAGTTTTATTGTGATGCGAATGTGATGAGGAGAGATTGACACATATATCGTAAAACGAACACCCACCACAGCCATACAAAGACATGCAGCCAAATCCTCGTCTTCGGATAATGTTTCATGCATTTTTGCGATTAATTTTATGCGCTTTTCTCCGAAGACTGAATCTGCTGTACAACATGCTAAAAATGAGCATACACTTTATGTACAGAGCTGTCGCCTGTCACTACGATTTTTGTAAAAAATAAGTAAAATTACCTTTTTTTACCCTAATTTTCTTATTTCAGATGATTATTTCAGTTCTTAAAAAGTCATAAAAGAGACTCAATGATGAGAACATAGTTTGGGATCGAAGTCAGAATTTTAAGGAATTTACGAAACTTCATATTTGGCGTGTGCGTTATTTACTTTGCACCATGCATCCATTTAGCCTGAAAATTGACCAATCAAGGCTAATTAAGGGTGAGAATATATAATTTGGGCTCGAACATTTTTTTAAATGAATTTTATAAAATTTCGAATTTGAAAAAGTTCAGTTCACCCTTCCCCTATATATCTAGTGCTCGGAAATCGGATTTTCCTATGTCACCCTAGGAATCCGTCATGAATTGTTTTTTTTTTCTCTCTCAATTGGTCGGTAACCTGAAATTTCGTGAAAACGATAATTGATATTCGAAGAACGGCATTAAATTTTTTCACGTTAATCCTATGGCCTTGGCACCATGCGCACGCGATAGGATTGTCTCAATTTTCCTTTCTTTCGAAACGTTTGAAAATTAATTTCTTTGTTTAAAAATTTTCATTGTTATACCCGAAGTACGTATTTTTCTTCTTCATATCTCTCAGGCTATCCGTATCAAGAACGTAATAAAAGAGACAAACCACACGAAAGCACGTTTCTTTCAATAAGAAAGAACGAGTGGAAATTTTTTTCTTTCAATTTTTAGAAGAAAGCACGTTGATTATGCTTATGCGCGAATATATATAAGCCCGTTGCGTTACTGAATTATTATGTATTCCGGTCGTTTTACAGCCAACATTTACAACCTGTGAAGAATTTAAGTTACGCGTGTTCCAAGTCGAATAATAAGAAGTAACGAGTCAACAAAATGTAAGTCCGGCCAAGTTATTGATTGTTAATTTTAGACTTTAATTCATCATGGCGACCGAAAAAAAGACCGAATAGGGTTTTGGTCTTTTTAGACGTACCGAATTTGCCGAAAAAAAAAGACTCGATTCAATCTTTTTTATAATTTTTATTTATTTTTAAAAAATTTTCTTATTTTTACGAACCGACCAAAATCTGGCTGTCAAATGAAAACCCTGATTTAACTGACTAATTTTGAAACGACCCCAATGGTTCGTTTTCGGCAAATCAGACGTCTAAAAAGACCGAAAATTTGGGTCGCTATATATGATCCGCCAAAAGAAGTACACTCAACCATATGAGTTTGTATCAATATATATATTTTTTTTTTCAGCAACATGAATCTCAAACAAGTCCTGCTCTCTATTGCTGTCCTTGCAATAACAATAGACGACGTTATTACATCGGAATCTGCAGAGTGGCGGATTCAAGGGCAACCATTACCACCTGAGCTACCGGGGTCAGGATCTAGCTTGGTAAAAAAGCAAATGACAGGTGGTGACTTGCGGAAGCTTGAGGATGAACTGCCGAGCTTCCGACGATCTCGAAGATTCATAGATTTAAATATAGACATATTATTAAAACCCATTTGGTACTACGTTTCATATAATCAGCAGACCTACTACTACATTTACTACTATTATGACGGAAATCTGTACTACTACTCCTTCTACAGGAACAGAAACAATCAACTCGTTTATTACTGGAAATCGTGGTCATGGGATAATAATATACCGGTGTACTACGTCATTAACAACATTTTTATAAAATGGTGATAGGGTGCATGATTTCAAATAAGTTGACTCGGATCAAACTGAAAATATGAGCAACCAGCAGGGAATAAAATCGGAGCTCATAGCATTGCCACCGAAATATGACACGAGTCTTGAAATCATCATCGACGACGGAGCTTATTTTATTACCAACGCATTATCGGAAAAATAAAAAAAAAAAAACAGAAATATGATAAAATGTATTGAAAATCGTTGGAGCTAATAACGATCGTCTCGCTCTCTCGCATTTCGTCGTAACGCATATTATATTTGATCGCGTTATTATTTTTATGTATATATGTATGTTATTCATAGTTTATCGACCTATTTTTAACGAAATTTTGAAGGAAACAGTGTAATTCGTGTATAGTGAATATCTAAATAGGGCCTGAGTTGCCTTCTTATTTGTGTGTCCGCGTTAGGATATACATTTATAATAATTCATTATGGTACTACATAAGCGCCTTATAGTTTATTAAAGTGAATAAAAAATCATTCAAATTTTATCTTTCTCTTTCTCCCTCTCATCTATATATGAGATATTCCACGTCAAATCGGCGGACTTTTTCCCTGCCCCTCGCCGATTCGGTTAATTATTTTTTATATGATTATATGAAGTCTAAAAGACACCCTGGAATTTTTTCAGATTTTTCTGAAGAGTCATTTTCGAAAAAAAAAAAAAAAAATCCAAAAAAGTTTAAAAAAAGCCCCATTTTAAAAATCTGAAAAAATTCCTAAAAATCGCTGATTATATGCCAAATACTTTAAGCTACCGCCGGTAGTGGAAGTACGATTTTTTCTGGGTGTTAATCGGCTACTAACGTTGAAAAAATTCAAAAAATGCCGAAAAACACGTACTCTGACCCAATAGTTGAATACCTCATATGTACTTGATGATATTAGCAAAAACCGAAGTTGTCGGAAGTATCGCGGAAAGACTATATATAGTTGTGCCAATTTTGTTTCAAAACCATCGAGTTTTCGTAACAACATCGTGTCGATCAGGCTCGATGATAAATTTCGTACTTTTTTCACAAACGCGACTGTAAAAAATTATTTAGTCACGTGATCCGATATTGGCCGATAAATGACGAAAGGCGTCGGCTCATCGAATAAGTAGCCCCGGCCCCCCCGACCCGACAGCCCGAAACCACGCGAATGAATGAGCTTATGAACAACTGCTGATGCTAAGTAAGGCTAACCAACACACAGAAGAGCAGCAGCAGCAGCGTTAACACAGAGAAGCTAGGCATTGTGGTGGAGGGGGAGGGCGTGGATATTCGGCGGACGTCGACGAACCGTCTTGGAATTCGACTGTTTTTTTATGTCGGTGTTAATAACGTTTTTATTATTATCAAATTGAACTATCGGTTGGATATAAATTCTAACAAATCCTCTATGCATAATCTTTCTTGATAATATTATTATCAACGATCGAAATTTATTGTGTCTAAAAAATAAATAATCGCGCGCAATGGGTTGTGCGACGAGAAATGTTTCTATTTTAATGACGCTGTTGCTTTTTATTTATGTGGAACAAGGTGAGAATATATACTGGCTCATATCTTTCAACTATTTATTATTATTTTATTTCTATTAGAAAACAAAACAATCTCGTGTTTGTTACTAACCGTGCAATAAAATATCATGCAAGCGTTGAAACTCTTTAATTTTTCAATTATATCGAGCATTATCTTAAATAATAACTTTTCTTCAAGCCTTCAACATAGAGAGGGTTGTTAAAATAATGTTATTCTTTCCAATTTCTATCCAACGTTTTAATATCGTTTTACAATATCCAATGAGTTATTTAAGGGCGTTTCACTCAATTCAACATTATTCTGACCTAATTCCAGACAACATAGTAAATTGATGTTTAACCTCTGACAAATCTCATCGCCCCTGTGTCATGGGAATGCCCCGAAGGAGAACCCATCCATGGTTTAGCAATTACTTTCACATTGAGCCCTATGAATTCAGAATTCAGATACTTTCTTGTAAAGAAAAACAAACGAAACATGGGTCGTTCGTGTCCGTACATTCCGCTGTAAACAACCGACATACCTCTGAATTTGAATAAAAATGTTTATGGAAAAAAGGAATTTTGGAGATGCCGATTATTCTATCGTACAGTTAAGAGTTCAAAGGTCCATGATTTTTTTCCGATTTTTCCCTAACATAACATCGCATACGTTTGTCTGTTTTTCAATCGAAAACCACTGAATCGATTACGATAAATCTTTCACAACATATATGATGATTCAAATTGTGTTTGTCGTTTTAAGAAATTTTGATGTCTTGATTTTTGATGAAACGACGAAGAAGTGAAATTCTTTCGTTCAATCGATTTATTCAGAATTCAACTGAAAAATCATGTCTGAAATTGAAAAAAAGATCACAAAACGATTGTACGAGGCATATAAAGGTTATATTTGATAGAATACTCAAGTTCAATGATAAATGGTCTTTTCAGGTTTGTCGATAAAATGCTGGGTATGCAGATCAGATTTTGATCCCAAGTGCGCGGATCCCTTTGACAATTCTACCATAGGATATTCAGACTGTAGCCAGCTTGATCCGCTCGGACATTTGAATGGTGTTGGAAAACCAACAATGTGTCGAAAAATTCGTCAAAAAGGTGAGCCTACGATTTGCTCGATACACTTGAGGAATATTTGCGTATCATCGTTATGAATAATGTTTAAAATTTTTTTAAACATCGCAAGATTCTCAACAATTTTCACAACATTTTCATTTAATCAAAAATCTCTACGGATATATAAATCTGTTGGCTAAAAATTGTTTGTCCTTTTTTCAATCGAAAACCACTGAACCACCGAATACGATGAATCTCTGAAGATATTAAAGATCACGATTCAAATTGGGTTTGTGATTTTAAGAAATTTTGATATCTCTTCATTTTAACGAAAATGCAAAAAAAAAGTTGAACGATTTCGATAATTAAACGCTATTCATAGATGAAAAAATCGAATTAGCAATTTTTGAAGAAAATTGGAAAACGAACGAAATGAGCTTGGCTAGATGCCACAGGGGAAACCCGCAGGCACGGCTAGTATCTAATGAATGAAATGAATAAATAAATATTGCATCCAAGAGAAAAACCATGTAATCATTTTATGATTACTTCATAATGTTTACAAAAATTGTAAAATATTTTTAATTCTTACAGTCGGAGGTGTCTGGAAATATTTTCGCAGCTGTGCGTACTTGGGTGAGCCAGGAATCGAAGGTGACGAAAGATTTTGTCTAATGAGAACAGGATCGTACGATGTATTCATGGAATATTGTACGTGCAACAGTAAAGACGGATGCAACGGGGGACACGATGTACGTGGAGTTTGGTATATTCCAATTATCGCCGGGATATCTATACTCGGATACGCACGAATATTCCTTTAGAAACTCGAAGATTCGAACTTGGAAACCCGGAAAGATCTCGTGAGATAATTTCTTTATGATCTCCGAGTACTATTCGTAAGGTGAAAATTTGCAATTTCGCAAATCCCGCGTTTGACGAAGCGTTATAATTTTAGAATTTTTTTCTTTTTTAGAAATTCGATTTATTTGAAGGGCCAAATTTGACGTTTATAACCTAGCCAACTTTTTCGAGGAGGCTTTTCTATGTTTCTGACCAAGCTGACCTTTTTGAAGGGGTTTCTTCATATTTTTTTATGATTTTCCAAATTTTTATTAGTTATCGTACTCGGTTGATTAATTTTCATCTTACATTTCATTATATGCTTGAAAAATTAAGAGCTTGTGTTCGAAAACTTAAAAAATAGTCATCATTCAGAGAAAAAGAAAAAAAAAACTTTTTGGAGACTGCACTTCTTGTCGTCCCATAAAAAGTACGACTGTAGTTAAAAAATTATGTTCTTTGAAGAACGAGCGCCCGAATCAGTGTTTCGTCGACTCGGAGTAAGAATTTCGAGGCGTTTGGTTGGTTTTGCGATGGAAAATTTGTCGAAGATTTCAAGAAAACATAATTTAAAAAAAAAAAAAGGAAGAATTTAATGAATGTTGATTATAAAAATATTTCGGCAATGATTCAAAAACCTCGCTTTAGGATGCCAAGGAAGAAATAATTTTTCCCATAAGAAAATATGCCCCGAATCGTTATACAAATGAGGAGTCTATTTTTATTAATTCGGTTCTTATTTTCTAAACAGTTTTATTATTGAAAAATATAATGCTCGACTTCAATATCAAAATCAGAATTGATGAATAATCGATTACTCATGCAGTTGAGGTCTTTGCGAATATTTTCACGCTAGTCAATTATCGTGACTCAGGCTATTCGAGCTTTGCTGCTTCTCCAAAAAAAAAAATAATAATAAAAAAACGGAAAATTGTAAAAGTTTTCACATTCAGCATAAAGGATATTTTTCCCGGTAAAAATATTTCAAGTCTTCGAAAACTGTTGAAACATCCATCGCGTTGGAGTACAACGAACATTATTTTCCGTCATTGGCCAATTTTTTCACTGCAACTCGAAAAAGGTGCGAAGACTGGTAAAAGCAAAGAGAAAATTTGATGGATTTTGACTATGTGAATTTCGATATTTTTAAAAGTAACAAAAATATATTTTTTCTCAATCCGAGCCTTTTTTATATAAGTGCCTTAGCCAATAAATTTATGACACGTGAGAATCTCCACAGAATCTCATAAGTCATACTGTCTTATTCCAAAATAGTACAAGCAATTAATATTTTTTATACTCGCTGGAGAAATTTACCGCTCCTTCATAAATAAGTTTTTTATACATGAATAAATAAATAAATATATATACACCAACCTTATTAGGAATTTCCAGGTCTAAGATACCCGGGAAATGTGCAAAACTCGCGATTTTCACTCAAACAGTTTTTTGGGGGAAAATAATAAGAGCTTGAAGATTTTGCCTGTACGGATATGATCTTGAGTTTACGGAAATCACAATATTCGTAATTTCGCCGGGTTTCACAGACCTAGTTTGCGCAAGTAGGCAGAAAACAAGTATGCGTGTACTCCTAAGGCTGAGAAGGCACTGATGACCGCAAATAAGTTGAAAAAATGAATCATGTTTACTTCGATTAAAAATTCAAGATTTTGTGATTAAACGAAATTGCCGAAATAATAACCATTTTCAATAAATTTAACAATGGAAATGGTAAAAAAGCAATAAAATTTATTTGAACGAAAAATAGTTTTAATAAAATGCAATAAGTAAAAGCAAAATTATTAAAATGCAATTTAATAAAATACAAAAAAAAATCATTGTCTCAATTCGTTAATGTTCATTAATAATACGAAAATCATTATACTAATTAACGAAATGCAAAATTTCATTTTATAAACTTCTGTAGGCGTATGTTGCCTCTTTTAAGAATGAGACTGCCAAAACCGTCCAGAAAAAAAAAATTCCATCGAGCACAGTACTCAGTTAGGAATTAACGAATACCCATTGTTGGTATTAGTAATAAATAGTTTTAAACGATTATTCGGACAAATTTGCCGGCGTTTATTGTTATCGTAAATGATTGAATGTATATCATCTTTATAACAGCGTGCTAAAACATGGACGTTGATACATGAATAAGAGAAAAGTAGTAGCAGATCATTGTAATGAAACTTTTATTAATTGATACAAAATAACGAAATGAAAGTATACATAAAATATAAGAATGTAAAAGCAGTGAAAACAAGACTCGAAAATGTACATTTTTTATAAATATCAATTCTCACTACGATTTATTACTTAAAACTAATAAAAAAAAAAAATAAAATTTTTACAAAATATCAAGGTTTTCATTATTGAGAAATTTTTCAAAATTTCCAAATGCAAATCTGTTAATTTATTATTTTTCCCAAATTTTATTCTTCTTCCCAAAGCGTATTTTGAAACTGACAGTTCTTCATTTCATCTGAATATATTTTATGCACAAGAGTACGATGCTCCGCGAAAAATCGAAGAGTTTATTTTTTGCGTATTTGTAAACAGCGGACAATCTTTTTCTTGTCGAGAAATCGTATATAGTTGATACACTTTCTTCGCGAAATCTTCAATGTTTGCATAAATGTGGCGATCAAACCTGATTTTAGAATAGACCTAGTTCCGATTTCTCACACAGAGGTTCGGATAAACTGGTTGGGCGTGGTTTGAACTAGATCAGACTGCAATAAACCCAGTGCTCTCAGGAAGAACTGGTTTTGGCTGGGTTAAACCGGTACCAGAATTATCTGGTTTAGACAACTTCAAACCAGTTAATCCAAAGAAGCATAGAGAGAGAGAGAGAGAGATAGGTTCGGCGCAGTTAAAACTAGTTTGGTCTAAAATCGAGTCCCGCCTGTGAGTAAAATCATCACGTTAATTTATCTGAAAAACATGTTCGAAAGCACCAGTTTTTGTTTAAAAAATTTGGCGGTAAAAACTTGTTTCCTTCGAAAATTCAGGTAATGAATTGCATCAAAATTTCATGTCCTGATTCATACAGTGATGAGTCATGCATTAATGAAATCTGCCAAATTCTACGTTTAATTTCTTTGTTTTACAATCCTCAACTCCGTTTCTTGGTTCAGTATAGCAAAATTGATGTTATCAAACAACAAGTTAAAACATTTGAATGAATGGTGCTATCTCTTTGCTTTTCTATATCTCTATACATATAAATCTGTTGGCTAAAAAATGTTTGTCCGTTTTTCAATCGAAAATCATTTAACCAATTACGACGAATCTTTAACGAGATTAAAGATCATAGTCGAAATTATGTTTGTGGTTTTAAGAAACTTCGATATCTTGATTTTTACATAAATGCAAAAAAAAAAGCCTACTAGATGCCACAGGCAAAGCTCGCAGGCACAGCTAGTACGATATATATGAGGAAATTTTCCTTTTTTTTTTGCTCCATCAATAAGAACCTGCTTTGTTTGCAGATGTTAAGCCCCGTTCTGAAAGAATAAAAGAAAAAGCAATAAAAAATGGAGTGAATGTTGAATATTTAACAGTTAAATACACTCATTGTACAGTTCATCACAACGCATCGTCATTGTATTATTCTTAAGCTCCAAGTTCGTATGATAGAAGAAAACTAATATTGAAAATGAAATCTTGATGAAAAATTGGTAAATCCGAATGATTAATAACAGGCCCGAGAATTCATTAAAAACGTACTGATTAATGGTTCGATTCATTATAGTTTCATTTTTAATTGCTATTTCAGGGGGTCACATAAAACAAATTGTAAAAAAAAATTAAATCTCAATCGAATATGAAAAATTGAGAAAACTAAGTTCTTGGACAATAATTCGAATACCATTATTTAATTTTTGGTTGATCTTAAAGAAAAAAAAAAAAATTCTCAGCATTCCGATATCACGAACAAACAGTATTGTATTTATAACATTAGCAGAATATAAACCTGAAGAACAATATCGGTAGACCGCCAAATTTGATTCCAAAGGGATAAATCTGGTATAGAAGTAGGATTTTCAGCGACGTCATTGGAAGAATGTGGATCGTCGCTGTTTGTTTTCATCTTTTTAGCTTGTTTTTCAACATTTTCCATAGCGATATTTCTAGCTTTTTGAGCATCTTTAGCAATGAAAATTTTTTCATCGGATCGCGAAACATTGTCGAACGATTCGGTATCGTCGTCGTTTTCATCGGCACAAAGTTTATCTAAATCTTCTTCGTTTTGAATTTCTTTGATTAACTCCAGCGGTAACGGAGTTGAGGAAAGACCGACTCTGGGTTCGGCGGAAAACATAGCTTTGTAAGGTGACTGTTTAATGCTGGAATGAAAAGCTCGGTTTTTCATGAACTGTACGTGCCGCAAGCCTTCGGACCACCTTGCCGTGCGATTGTCATTCAGCCAAGAGCTTAGCATTGTTTTAATGTGTTTGGCTCTTTCGAGGGAGCCTTGACTCCGGTCTGGTCTCCCCGGAATGATTTTCAGCTCCGGCCATAGCCTGTTCAGTTCACGTATAATGTCATTAACGAATTCTTTCCCATTGTCAGATTGCAAAATGCATGGTGCTCCTATGGTTAGAAATATATCGTTTAAATGGTAAGCAACCTCTTCGGCTTTCTTGGACTCTAGAGGACGGAGCAAAACAAATTTTGTCGCATAATCTTGGTAAACTAGGACGAAATTGAATTTACCGTCCGCCTGCGTCTGAAAGTCTATGAGCTCTACTTGACATCTCGTCTTCATTTCAGAGTGTAAAATTGGCTTGGTGGATGAACAGCAATTTTTTCTCTTTGTTTTCTTTTGCTGACATACTTGGCACATTGATAAAAAAAGACATATCATTTCTTTAGTAATATTTGCAAATTTCTTTGATGTTTCAGCTGACATTCTGTCACGACCACCGTGACCGACAGCCACATGAGCTGCATATATAACGTCGTAAACTTCGTCAGCTGACAGATAATACTTAATATTTTCATTCCCATCGTTTCGTGCAACTAATTTTTTCATACCACCGATTTCTAGGACGTTAAAACGTTTTAATCGCCTCTGTTGAAGCGATGTTTTCTTTTCAGTTTTTTGAGCCTCCTCAACTTCTTTGATTAGTTCCATGTATTTTTCTCTCGTAAGCACATTGAAATGCGTAGATTTTTCACTCTCGCTCTTTAATATTTCGGCTAAAAATTTATCCCTGCACTCCTTGTTACATCTTCTTCCACTCGTCGACGACGCCTCATCCATTACGGTCAATTACACCACCGAAGAACCTATTTTATTACGAAGCGTTAGAATTAAAAAAACTCGTGCGTAAACAATCAAGGGGAAAATACAATTTTTCATTCAACCGGGGTCTGACAGTCATTGGGTACTGGCAAACACTGAATTCTAAGAATTCTTTCACTTATTATTGGCACTGGATTGGTTTTTCTTCTTTTCCCATTGGACTACTCTCTCCCCCCCGACTGCCCGACTCGCGACAGTGAGGAGACTGATGTAGTCAGACCAAGGAAGACCAACACACCAACCGACCAACGGCCGCCACTATTCACTGGTCACTGGTTGCCACTTTGAAATTTTAAACTGCTAGTTATTAGGGATGAATTATTTCAAAAGGTTGGTGTTCTATTTCCTCCTCTTTTTCCCAGGCTCCCCTAGACTACTGATGAGGAGGATAATTTTTTCTTCATCTCACTATTCGATTGCTCGGATATTGCCATAAATGTCGAACAACTTTGTTCTTTTAGATAGTGAACTGAATATTTTGCGTTAGCAATGAAATTACTATTGTATAAAAAAGGACAACGCGATTCTGTGTAAACATTTTTTTTATTGTGATTTTTGACATTTATATTTAACATAACCTGCAACCTCACTGGTGTGTGAAAATAACACAATAATAAAATCTGAATGAGCTCCTCCTCCACATCACTCAAAGTTTCCAATTGTTAATGTTAGCTTAATTGCTTAATAGTTGCAGTGAAAATAAAAATAAATTAAAATTGTATCTATTCAGCGACTGGCGTAGTCGGGCGTAGTAGTACTCGACCGTGCCGATACTCGCGGGTTTAACCTCTTCATTCCTGAAGTGTCAAAACAATGGCTGATGCCGAAAGCTCCATTTCAACTAGATATTCCATAAAAACTAGGTCAACATTCGTTTTTTTTTTCCTGAAACACAAGTTTACAAGCTCGAAGTACTGAAATCTGATTTCCAGTACAATATCGTGGATTTTCACTAAAATATATATATTTTTAGTGACCGGAAATTGGATTGTCCTGTCGCCCTGAGAATCATCAGTCACAGAGAAAACCTACTTTTAATAATTTTTTCCTCTCTTTATTGGTCGATAACCGACGTTGAATTTTCGTGAGAACAATATAATTGATCTATGAAAAACGGCATTCAATTTTTTCACGCGAATTCCATGACCTTGGCACCGCGACAGGATAACCTTAATGGATAGTCGAAGTAATTTGACTCGGTACTTCTATATTTCAGAGATAGACGAAACACGAAGATATGTCAAATAGTTATTCTAAATGTGTTGTACCATACTGTGGGCATGTTAAACGTAAGCAAGGAGACTGTCTGTATGCGAAGTTTCCACTGGATGTCCAGAGGTACGTAATAAATTTTGGAGAATTACGTGTTGAGCGCCAGCCCTATTGAATTCACATTTTTCTCGCGCACATTTCCTTTTAATTATGATTTATTTCGTATTTATTTAATTTTCCTTTTAGTTTTCTTTGGAAATTAAATGACAATTGCTCGGCTTTTCGATGCGTTCATCGATGATCAATCGATTAATCGTGTCGTGTTAATTTTTTCCAGATGCCGATTATGGCTTCGGATAGCCGGTGTCGAAGACTTGGTATATCTTCCTTCGGAAAAATTGAGTAACATTCGATACATGTGCGGTTGCCATTTCACGGATGATCAATTTATAAATTCATCGCGCAAACGATTGAAGCGCACTGCAATTCCAACTTTGGCCGACTCGAGAGTAGTACCGCTGTCCGATACTCTTCTGCGGCAATATCCGTTGCAGCATGACAACAACAAAGATGACGTGTCTATCGAAGGTTCCTTACAACAGAAAGTCGCATAACTGAATTTCGAATCGAAAAGTTTGATATTTTTTTTTTTTTTCAAATTCAACCAATGTGTACAATAGGATGAGTATCATTGACCGTTCGGGCCAATCCAAAAATTTAATTGAACTTTTCTACTTGCAATGCAGGCCTGAAGCGAAATTTGCATCGGTAACCATTCGTCGTGAGGGGCATGAATAATTTTCTTGAACTATTATTCCGCAGGTATCGACGCTGTCGCAAATCACTGTAAAACGCAGGTCGATGATTTTAATATCGTCGATACAAATACAAGTTAGCAGATATTTATTTTTACACTTCTGGAAGATCCAAGACGTTGGTCAACCGAGCAACTTTGTTCATAGTTCGCTGTTGTTTCTTGTTACAGTAGTACACGAAACAAGGATAAATACCGAAGCAATAACTTTGCCGAAGGGAAAATCATTGGAGAGCGAAGACAATGAAAATGAACGCTTATCCTCGGAACAGTGTAAACCGTCAGGTATTAATTTTCCCTCGTTCTTTTCGAGCGAACGAATAATAACGAATCATTACAATTAAGAGTATGGATCAGTCGCGAAGCTCGCTTTGAATTTTCGAAATTGAAATTCTTCAGTACAATTTGACCGATCACAAAACGGCTCTGTCAGCCCGCGCAGGGCGATGGCAAAAATGGACCGGCAGGGTTGCATTTTGTAATCTGTCAAACCATATCGAAAAAATTTTCTTTCGAAATTTGTAGCTATCTCTCTCGCACTCATGCGGTGGCGAGATACGGACTGACCCATGCTCTTTAATTGCTCGCATGGTGCTGCACAACACCATTGATTGAATCTTTTTCTTCATTTTACAAAATTCAACGATTCATGTGTGTCCAGATGATACCGAGAACACGCGATAATTATTACAGATACAGCACACGTTGAAATTGATTCGATAAAAAACGGAGCCTGCCCGTCTTTACTCGAGACTGAGAGCAGTTCAAGGGATGAGCAGCCTCCTGCTGTTAAAGGTACATATGTATATCCTTACAAATCTGAAAAGTGTTTTTAATTGTTTCGGTATTTTTTTAATAGATTAATATGTAAAATATATATTAATGTTAAACATTCCTTTCAATGAATATAGAGGTATTCCTGGTTCGGTACAACAAACCTACCACGCGTGAAATAAATATGGACGGTGTCATTGTTGAAAAGGCGCGAGTAATTATTTCTCATGAAAATACATCGAGTATGGAAATATGCCCAGCTTCCGATTCAAAAATACAACAAAATCGTTTCGGCATTTCAGAAGGCATTAAAGAATGTAAGTTATCTTATTTTATTCTGACCCTTACCTCCGTCAACTGGGGTCTTTATCGTGTTTGGATCTCTATTAGTATTTCGACGTATTATTTCTGTGCACAACAGTTTTATTTGGATTCGGTGGCAATTACTGCAATGATTCAGTATTTTACCAATTTTCAGGTCAAGAGTTATTGGCAAACTGGGAGTCGAAAAAACTTTCCGTCACTGAATTACCGAAACGTTGGGGCTTCACTGAAATGAATGTGGCGAATGGACCTCGTTTGTTGTTCACATATACCGTGATGAGAGTGAAAAGGGGTATTAATTCACCGGTTACCCAAAAAAGCGTAACCCTCGATAACGAGGGAAACCTCTGTTACTTCGTGTATGGCAATGCGATCGACAGAAGGAAAAACAATCTTCCATTAACTTGTAAAAACACTACGTTGATGCCTCAGGTTTTGGAGAGGTTTTTGCAAGAGTGTATTTGCATTGGAATAGGATCTATCGATTCTCGTTGCATTCCGTATGAGGAAGCATTCAAAGATTACGTTGATACGTGGCGCTCAAACGAGTGTCCACTCTTGTCGATAATAAAACGATGCGATTCTTGTGATGGACTCAGAAACACTGCATTACGAGAAGAAAAGGTTTTGACCTTTTCTTGACAACAAAAAGGTCGGAGACGATTAATTCATTCTCTGATTGTGAGTCAACATGAAACAACATAAAACAAAAAAATTTAACGACCGAAGACACGAGCTAAGTATTTGGAGAATAAAAATACCACAGCACATGGAAAAATGCTATCCGAATAATTTATTGCCACTACGAATATCAGTACACAAGTATCGACAAAAATATATGAGACTTTTGTATTCATGACAATTACATATAAAAATATTTTTGATTCCACGTAACTTATGGAAGATCGTTCGTCGAAGGCTTCGATTTTGAGCATCGCAATGAAGAATTTACACCAGAATTTTGTGATATTCAGGTATGCCAGAAGTTCATTCTATATTATTTAATATATGAACCGTCCAACGAGAATTTTCTTTATTTTATTCCGAAAAACTGCATTTTTAGATTTATCGGAATACGGTACTGTACTACGATTGAAAGATTTTAAATGTACCGTACAACAAAACGCCAAAAATCTGATGAATTCCTAAGGTTAAAATCTTTAATCGAATCGAAAATGATGCATCGATCCAACAACCTTGGTAAAAAAATTGTCAAAGTGATATGCTACGATCATCTCGACTAATTTTACACTTTAAGGTAATCCTATCGAATTAGCTGGTCGTACCAATCACTAAATTCGAAATTTATGCCTATTCCAATTTTCGATACTCGTAAAAATAATAGTTTTTAATACAATAATTTGTCCCAATCGAATATAGATTATGACAATTTGTATATAATTACAAAACTTGAATAATAGTTTTTTTCAGTGACTTGGCGTGATACTCGACCATGCCGATACGCGCGGGTTTAATCACTTCATCTGTAAAGTATAAATATCTTTTAAGATATATAACTCGAAATCCCTATGCCAGCACCATGGGAATTCATTGGTCGATAACCGTTCTCGTGAATTTTCATGAGAACAATAATGGATCTATGAAGAGCGACATTAAATTTGTTGACGCGAATTCATCCTATGACCTAGGCACCGCAATAGAATTACCTCAAATTCTTATTCTTGTATAATAAACCGTTATTATTGATGTCAGGAAAAAATTCCATTGAACATGATATCTGAATTTTTCCATCTTTAAATATATTTTATAACAACGGTTTTGGGTTTGTCTCGCCATTTTTATCATATTTTAATAATCCAATTGTTGCGTTGTACAATTTTTGTGAGCGATAACGATTTTTTTCAAAAATAAAATTATAATATACAATTTTGTAGTTTTCGAACAAATTTTTCAAGCAAGAATTCAAAAAACCCGCCGGATTATTCCAACGTCGCGTCGCCGCATTGAAACCGGCGCATGAAGTTTCAAATTTTGATACGCAGAGCGCATCAGACGCGGTTCGTTGCGCATGCGCGTGTGAGTGTATTAAATAAGAAGAGAAGGACAGATGTTGGGCTCGACTAGGACAAAGAGAACGAGCAGCGAAAGGGAGCGTAGGAGAGGGAAAAGAAGAAGACGACGCTTGTACACTATATTTTTTGCGTACAGCACGCACGGCAACGAGAACCGGGCGCTCCGGGGGTAAACGAGAGGGGATGGGAACGCACACTTTCGAACTTTCGACGCGCCCGTGTCACCGAACACATACAAACGCACTCCCTCTTTCTCTGTCGCGGACGTGCGCACGAAAAGCAGAGAAAGAGAAACATGCGCATAACCGACGACAGTCCTAAAAATACTTATATATACGTGTCCTGCTTTGTACATGCATGCGAGCATAGATAACGGATACACACACGCGCGGACGAACCTGTATACATACCAAGGCATTTGTATGCATATACGTGCGTGAATCAGTTTGACTTCGTAGTTTGCGATACGAGCACACAAAATTGGACACATCCCAATAAAAAAAAAAAAAGTAAAATATCAAACAGTGACGGTTACCAGAAGTATATCAGTCCAGTGCATCGAACAAAGTGTTTATAGAAAAAGAAAAAAGGGAAAACAAGCCTTCGAGTATTATTTTATTTCGACGCATACCCAAGTGTCCCCTTAATCCCTAAGTGGCATTTTCTTTCGTGGCCAAAGTGAATTTTGACACAATGTTTACGACCATGGATTGTTATCTGCATTAGCGGAGGCTCGTTAACGAAGAAAAAGTCGAGAAAAAAACAAAAGTTGAACGGTGTCGATTGATTTTCGGAGTTATTAGACACGGGAACTTGAAAATCGCGTTTACGCGTCACTCATTAAGCATTTTCTAGCAACGAGAATAAATCCATCTATCCATCCACATATATATATTTATATATGTACCGTGTACAGCGGCTTTTGTCACGTATCCTTCGAGTTTTCGCTTTTTCATGACTCCAGCAAATCGAACCGATTGCAGACGCTTTCATTGAATTCGAGTGCGGGCTGACGGTTTTCAGTGACCTTCAATCACGAAACTCCATTGAAAACTCTTTTTGCGCTCTCCCCCACCCTCCCACTCTTAACAATCAGACTCTGCAGTTTTAAAAACTAGTTATCGAGAAGATCGAAGCGAATTTATTCGGTAATAACGATCTCCTTCCGAGATCGTGAATCGAGAAGAAAAAAAACTAAGAAACGAATAAAAGAATTTTTCGAGGAACTTTAGAAGAGTCGATTTGTGTGATGTACCCAAAGTGTAGGTCAGAGGAAAACTCCGTAAGCGCAACGATTAACTTCGTACACTCGAAGAGGAAAGGAATCTTCATAAACATAAAAAATATGGTTACGGATACGATAAGTCTTAGAAATCGTATAAGTCCGTTAAATGATTTTTCGTACTGAACGATTAATAGAAGAAAAAATCAAAACAAAAAAAGAGTTTCGAGCGCGTGAGAAAGCGCGTCTCTGAAGAAAAGCTCCAAGGGATAAACGTTGTTCCGAGAATACCGATTTTTTGACGGTTTCTCGAAGAGACATACAGACTCGTTGTCTCGCTACTGAACGCGAAGAAGAACACTGACACGGGGGATCTTGGGAAAAGTTGTGCGAAAAAAAATTGACGAGAATTTACGATTCAAGCCAAATTACATTTAAAGGCATTTTAAATTCTTATAATAATTCTCTCGCAAATCATTTTTTTCGACCTTTTCTCCTTCCCTTTTTTCACTTCTATAGCGGCGCACAATGAAGCTCCTCGAAAGCACGCGTTTTGAAGCTATTAATAGCGCCTTGTGCATCAAAACTGGCGACAGCAAAATTATAGGAAGGTAACTCGCTCCCCCTCCCCTCCCCTCCCAAAATTTCACCTCTTTTGGCTTTCTTTAGTTTTTTCTTTTTTCTTCGATTTTCCATATTTTGCTTACAGAATCGAGAGCTATTCCTGCAAAATGGCTGGCAACGACAAACAATTGTACAAGAGATTCAACGCTGAACAAGGTGTTAATCCCCATGACCTTCAAGCGTTGTCACCGCCACAAACTTCTCTGGGCACTTCTCCTGCCCAAAGCTATTTTAGGTACGGGCTTCCTTCTCCACTTGTTGTTGTTGTTTTCCCTGTGTACTGAGTCAACTCTGCAGAAATTCTCTCGAATCAAAGAGCCTTGATGAAAATACTGCTACTGAAATAATTATTTTCGTGTTTTTCTCGAGTCAAATTTTGTGTTTCGACAAAAATTGCCCAACTCCTTGAGTTATTAAGTATCTTTAAAAAAGATTTAACCAATTTGTGGGGAGAAAACAAAAACGAATCGTTGGAATCTGAATTTTCATTGGCTGCTCGGAATTTCGAAAAAATTGTTTCCTTCGGTAACGAAAAGTGGAGAAACAATTTTTATCATCAGAATCAAGTTCAGGCTTTCCGGAATATTAGGAGCTGAGATATTATTTTAGATTCAAGTTCAAGTACACCAAACTCTTTTAATTTTCTCCTCAAGCAAAACAACGTCAAATTTTTTTTTTAAATTGCTCCAAAATTTATTACTCCAATTCGAACTCAAGTTTTTTTTTTCTTTTTTCATTAGCAGAAAATTAAAAATTTTTATACAAATAATCATAATCACAGATATATCTGTCGTTACGATATGATTTACGTGAAAAACTTGAATTTTGTACGAAAAAAAAAAAAAAAAAAAATCAATATTAGAAAAAAATGGAAGAAAAAATAGACCCACGATAGGAGCAGCGTCAAAAGTCGTGAAATTGGTCATACTATTTAAGAGAATTTTTTGGAAAAAATAAAAAAATGGAAATCATCTTTAAAAACAATCGTTTTTACTTCAGATATGCGAAAAAAAACGTGGACAACACTGATTTATTATGTTTTTCTGGAAGTGTGAACGAAAATGAAAAAGAAAACCGATGCAGCAACATTTTTCGATATATCGATTATTTGCAAAGATACAGGCGTTGGAACGTTTCCGAACCTCGCTGAATTTGGGTTTTTAAAAAAATCGTACTTCATGAAAGACGTGAGATAAAAATCTAAAAATTGGCTTTGAAATTTCCCGCGTTGGGTACTATTTTATAAAAACAAAAAAAAATGCAGGAAAATAAAAAATGGTCGGGGTGACGGTGACGCGAAATGGCGTGGAGTGTCTCAGAAATATATACACACATATGTATATTTATTGTTAAAGTCAAACGAGTTTGAACGATATTTAATGAATACGTAAATTTTTGAAAATTCTAGCAGGAGCATATCCGGGGACGAGGACGGTCCTCTCTGCGACACGATCAGTCGCAAAACTTTGTTCTATTTGATAGCAACGTTAAATTCAGCATTTCATCCGGATTATGATTTCTCCGACGCCAAAAGTCACGAGTTCAGCAAAGAGCCGAGTTTGCAATGGGTGATGAATTCAGTGGACAGTAATCTCAGCGCAACTGCGGGGGATCATTATCGTACCTTAAGATCAGCCCTGTGGGCTGCGGTAGAGGACGAAATATCGATGAACGAGTGCGATATTTACAGGTAAACAGAACTAACGAAGTTGCGAAAACGTGTTGTGAATTTTTCGAATTTTTCTAAGCCTTTTTTATGTGCCAATTCTGTCGAACAATGAAACAATAAAATAAAATAATAATAATAATAATGAATAATTTTGAAAAACAGTTTTTTCCACATTTTTCGGCTATCGTGAGCTCTCAAAAGTTCACGCGTACATTAATCGCAACTGTATTTATCGAAAGACCTTGTTTCTTTTTTTATAGTTACAATCCCGACCTGGCGTCAGATCCATTCGGTGAAGATGGATGCCTGTGGTCTTTCAATTACTTTTTCTATAATAAGAAGCTCAAGCGAATCGTCTTCTTCACCTGCAGAGCGATAAAGTCAGTGCCAGGTTTTGTCAATCATCACACACACTCACACGCACATTCGTCGACACAATTTAAAACGATGCGAAAGTCCTGTTCTATCAACAGAATCAAACGAAATTTTCGGCGTTTTCGTTTTAATTACTTTCACCAAACAAGAGCAAAAATGCTACCAGTTGTGGCCAATAATATTTACTCTTTTCTTTGAAACAATAGATCTTCATGAAAAAAAAAATCTGGACACGGTGATTTTTTGTCGGTTTAACTTCTTTCACATCACTTTTGTCAGCACCCTTGGCCTGTTAATCGTAACAAAAATGAGAGATTTTTACGTGGAATATTTACTAATTATGCTGTTTTTATCGTTGCAGTCCTCTTTACGTCTTAGATTCCGGTGTCGGCAGTGACTTTGCAATGGACGAGGATGACGAAGATCGATACTGAGACGATTAAAAAGCTCCCTTGATCTAGTATTTCTTATTTCAATCCCAAACATTTGTAAAGAATTTGGCGTCATTGGAAATGAACGATATTTCTTTTATGCATTATCTCTGTCATTTATTTCGCAGATGTTTTCCGAAAAAAATTGATCAATGCTATTGAATATTTTTTGAAAGACAATATCTGGAAAAATGTTTTTACCAATTTGGGCATGATGAAATTGAGATGATGATTGAGAACATTCGTTGCATTCCAAAGACGCACATTTCGATACTTTTGTACACTTGTGTAATACGAAGAAAAAAAAAATTATAGAAGGTCAGGCACAAAAACTTGGACACCTTGAATTACAAACCTGACCATCTTTTTTCACTCTATCTCTCTTATCCTGTGCAAACGGACATTCGTCTCATTGTAACAATTTATGTCTTTATATTACATTAATTTTCAGTCTTGTGAACATTCTTCGAATCCTGATGTAATTAGTGATAAAAAGAAGAAGAAAAAAAAAAACTCAAGTTTGAAGAGTTGACCACGTGTGATTCTTTTTGCGCTGTGATTTTTCGGTTTTCCCAGTTGTTTTTTTATCACTGTTATTTTTTCATTTCTTCATCAATCCGTAAAAAGCGTTTCGGAAAATTTCACGATACGCAGAAGTTTATTTAACACCTTCACCGATTAAAACGATTGATCTTATAAACTGTTTAATTTCATATTATTCAATAAATGCCTGGCAAACATGATTCACTGAAAATTAATCTTATTTTTTCTTTTCGCGTCATTCAAGTCATTTTTCAGATGCTCCTAAAATTGAATGAAATGAAATAAAGAACGTCCCCCCAGCCCGCTTTGTTGCAGGTTTTTTCAAACTGAAAAAAAATTTCGAAAACTTTGACTTACAGTCAAATTTGTAGTGTCAAAAATTGAGAAGCAAAAGCAAAAGGATGAATTTGTGTTTGTTTTCAAGTATACGAAACTTCTGAATTCTCGTTAATTGTAGGCTCGAATGATTCCATGAAATAGTTGACACTATAGATGTATAATAATATATTCAAAGCAATTAAGAACTTGATTACAAAATTCGATAAACTGCTCAAAAAAAGAATTCTTGAACAATTATCCTTTTTGGTATGAAAGATCAATTGAAGAAAAGAGTGAATTCTGAAAAATTTGTTTCGAGTGACGGGAAAACAGGGTGAACAAAATTCATCCTAAATGTTGCGTGATTTTCTTTCAAGTTCTCTTTAAAATCGATTAAGTATCGAAGTTCTAATAAAGCATCATTTTGAAACGGAAACGTACATGTAAATCATGCTTGATTTATTTTTCGTTGCCACAAGCAGATATTTTTGTTTATGTATTCACGAAGCCACAATAACAAATCGTTTGCGTTAAAGTAGGATCAACGTACAGCTCGTACCCGATAATTTCATTCAAGTTGTGCAATTTCATCGGCGAGGAAAAAACAGCCAATAGCAAATATTACAACAGTCAAACGCTACTCTATATAAACAGCATAGTTATCAGATTTTTTAAAAATTTTTGCTTTCCGAGTCCAATGCATTTTTTTTTCAAAATAATTATGCCAATAAAATGATAATGAATAGATTAAACGAAAAAAATGGTTCAACAAATGAGTTGCCAAGTTGTTTAGTCACACGCAACAGGATTTATTTTTTTCGAGAAATTTTATGTTTTTCAGGGCCTCTGCTTATTAACTTTACCATCAATATTCTGTCAGAATCGTTTCAAAATCAAGTCACGTATTTTCCAAGTCATTGAAAGAAATTTTCTTTCAAAAATCTCGATTGTTTTTCTTTCAAAAAAGAGGATTTTTCAAGAAGACAAATCGTCATGAAATTGACGAGTATTTTGAAACAAAATTCAATTTATGTCGCATGAAACGATTTCTTGATTACTTTTTCATAAGTCGGGATTCGTTTTATTGAATATGAAATATTTACAATGGAGAAATAATATGAGAAGTCGACTTGACAGATGGTGCGTAGCAGACGGGGATGAAAAAAAAATATTTGGCGTTGAATATAGAAATGTACTTACCTGAAAAATAATAAATCAAAATATTCGTAGCTGTTACTGAAAGCAGAAATCTATGTTCTTCAAATAAATAAAAAATCAACTTGTTTTTTTTTTTTTGTAGCGTTCAGCGATTTAATTTTTGCAAACACCACGACTACGTGAATATCGGTGTAAATTAACAAGTTGCAAACAAAGTAATGTAATTATACAGAATTATATATACGCGGTATCGTACGGGCAACTTATTTCAGGAAAAAAAAGATCGTGCACCAAACATCTTTCCATTGTTTCGTAATCACTTTGAAAAGCTCCGACAGTCAATTCCGGCTGAAAAATATATTTGTACAAATGTTGAATTTTTTCGGTGCCTTATTCAAACAACTTCATTGTACATATTTCAAGCATTTATGCGATAATTGTTTCGAACCCATAAAATTGCAAAGTAAACCCCATTACTGAGTCAATATGGAGATAAAAAAGTTTTGGAGCTCCTTCGAGGTGGAGTCGTAATTCGAAACAATTACCATTTTTCATTTTTTCCAAAAATCCTCAAAGTTATTCTTGCATTATAAAGTGTCGTAAAACGTAATCATAATTTATGATAAAGTAGAAAAAAAATATTCCGACGTCACGTGACACATCGATCTGCTTATTTTTCCAGATCAATTTTTATACTTATTCAAAGACATGTTTTTGAGTTTGAAATCGAAAATGATAATAGATTTGTGAAAATTTGTTATGTTTTCGTATGAAATATTTAAGAGATCGTGTAAACATTTTGCGACAATTAAGCTCTCTATAGAAAAATTTACATTAACAGGTTTCATAGGGACTCAACATTCATAAAGTATACTCTGTCGTGGCTTACGAAAAAAAAAAAAGGAAAACGGATTTTCATTAATTTTTTTGTAAATCAAAGTCAGACATTTTTTAGTTGTTTTTTTCGAGGGTAAGTAACTATCGAAGTAATAACGGGAATGGAATGTAGAATGGTCATTTTATATTGAGGTCGCCATTTTTTAATACTTTGCTTTCTTTTTTTACTTTTTGATTGATCATACATGAGGATCCTTGCTGTCACTTTTCGAACCATGAACTTTTCGGTTTTTGTTTTAAGGAAAATTTGAATTTGTAACTGAATTTTTACTGAACACTGTAGTAGAAATATTAGAATACTAAACTTGATTTTTCACGCGTTGTGAAGTAACAAAAAAAAAAGCTGTATTCATTAATGAAACTCCCGTTGTAAATATCGAATAACAAATAACATAAATTTAAATGAAAAAGAAATGATATTGATAAATTTCGTAGATATTCGCTTACCTCGGTCTCAGTTTCGACGATTTCAGTTTATTTGTACATCATTATATCTGACGATTGATACATGCACATGTACGCGTCGCACAAAAGTCTTTTCGCGTGTTCCGGCAATTGACGATCGTCGGTTAATTCGGTCAAGGAATTAGCGCCTTCTTCGCTCAACCAATATGGAAAATCAGGACACGGAACCATCTCAGGTATGTTATAACCATTTTGCTCACCTGTCGATAAAACAAAATTAATTATGTAAAAAAATGGGCTGTTATTCAACTGTGCAATGAAAGAATCACTATTTACGCTCAACTTCCGAAGTTTGAATTTTAATTAAACTCAAGATTAACCCTCAAGATTCAATGAAAAGAGATAAGAGACAGAGACAGCAAATAAGATGATGAGAAATACTTAATGAACTTAATATCTTCAATATCAATGTCTTCGTTCACTCTGTAATGTCGTTATTATACTCTAGCGTGATAAATCATTTCGGAAAGAGCAGCGCTTCCGCTCCGAAGGAAAGATAAGGAAGTGTACTCAAACCTTCTCTGTCAGCCATGGAATCGAAAAAGCACCATGGGGCTTCAGATCCCGAGCCACATTTAACGAAAGACACGTAGTGCGAAGTTTCGATGCAAACAACGGCGGACAACTCCAAAAATAATCGTGGCACTGGACAATGCTCTTGCAAAATGATGAATTCCGTCGGTATATCGAGCTTCTTTGGTTCGTGATTCGTTCGTCGCTCGTGACGATGTACCTGGAATAATGTTTTCCTTCATTCATTTTCGTTTCCGAAGGAAGAATTATCGAAAATTTATCGAAAATTCGCATTGAAAAAGAAAAAAAAAAAAAAAAATTCACATAAATTGGAACTCAACGAATCTGTTTGAAATAACGATGAAAATCTGAGGATGTAAGTTTTCTTGAAAAATCGTAAAATCTACATATTCGAGTGTATTCAATTAAAGATTTATCACTCGTGGTTGTCAACAAAAATTACCTTTTCAAGACAGTGCATACAAAAAGCTATACTTTCAAGGCCGACACCGCACTGTCCGTAACATTCTTTGCATTCGAATTCCGCCAATTTTCCGCAAACAGTACACTGCCGAGGAGCTGTAACAAACACGCGATTATTGTATTATTTAATCTGTTTGTGCGTCAATATCCCACCTGTATAAACAAATTATTATTCATTTCCGAGAAATATTATACAATGGGCGTCATTTATTTAGTAGCACCTGAGTAGCGTTTTGGAAAATCAATATTTTTTATTGACCATTTGTAAAAATGAGTAATTGTTCATTTTTCATCAATTATTTTAGAATTTTTCAACAGACATTGAGGTTTGTAATTTATAGAATTATACTCAACAGTCTTCGATGATATCCGTCACGTCGAGAAGCAGCGTTGGTTGAATTTTTTGATACATTTTAAAGGATTTTCCGAAACGTGGCATTTGAATAATTAGACAGGATGGAACCTCCTTCAGTCTGATATTACTCGTGAGAAAACTCTGCTCGAGTAATTGCTGAACCGTAGGGAAGCTGAGATGATCGTCTTTCTCAACGAAAAGCTGATAATGGTAGGCATCCTGGCCGGAACTTAATTTCAGGAATGGTTCAGCGTTTAATATCTGTGCGACCAGAGACGTTAGAAATTCTTCAGGATCTATTGGAATTTAAAAAAAACGAGTAGTCAAATCGTCGAACATTTAGAAAAAAAAAAGAAAAAAACTTGACATCAGAAGTTTTTACCACTGCGAAGTAAAAACACTCAATGAATCAAGAAGAATTTTGACGTGAATATAATTGTAAAAGAAGACAATGTACCTTTTTCTTCACTAGTGAGGCCGGACACGGAGGAAAGTTTTTCGAGCAGCATTCTTAGTTTCATAACTCTGTCGGCTTTCACAAGCATGTTCTTTCTCAAAGGATTCACTATTTCCTCGCGCAAGACTCTTTGCACTTCTTCGTACTGTGGGCAATCCTTTTCATTGGGTGGTCTAAAAAAAGACACGTATAAGAAGCTTCATTTTCACATTTTGATTTCAAAAGTTTGGATGAGAGATTTCTTCGTTTTTCCCATTTAATGCTCAGTGTGCAGCGATTTTTCTTGTCTCAAATGGTATGAAGTGAGAAAAATCGCAGAATAATTTTTGCCGTACCGAAATATATGAAATTTTTCAAAAATGCTTAATGTACCTGAAGAGTAAATTGTCGAAAACGCTTGTGAAAGCGAACATACTGAATAAAGTTGCGTCCAAATAACACGAATTATGATGTCCTTGTATACCTCGATATTTTCCGCATATACTTTCCAGATCTGCCTCGACGCAAATTGGCCTTACGATCCCTGTGACTACCGGATTTTCGCTCGATCCAAAATCACTTCCGTTCAACTTGTAAATATGGTCGTCAGTCTTGATACAGAAAAATAATAAATATCAAAGGTTTATTCTCGGTATAAAGTTTTCTTTTATCTTCATTATCTCGTGTACGTTTTTTTGGAATTTCGTAAAAAAATTAAATCTAAAAGAAAAAAAAAAAGAAAAAAAATCTCATTCATTTATCGAATTCCGTAATGTTCATAAATTTGTCTCATTTTCATATTTTTGCCTTATTCGAAAGTTGTTTTCATAAAGAAAAATTCAGGTGAATTCGTCATCAAAGTTTTCACCGTATGATCAAAAATAAATTTTAGAAAGCAGTGTAAGATTTTCTCTCAAGTCACATCATTCGATTTCAGTAAAATTAAGTTGTACTTACGAGTGTCATATTGAATTGTTGACAGTGTTCCACGTCTGTGAAAATGGCTCGATGAGGTCTGCAGTGAAAATATCTGATACCGTTGTAGGTTCCGTCTGTACCGAGGGAATGTTGGCCATCTCCCTGAAAAGTATGAATTTCATTTTTTTTTTTAGAAATCTGTGATCATCTGCATCATTTATTTTCCATGTTTAGATTTGAAGTGAATTTCTTGAAATTGGGGATTAGATTGGATTTAATTTCTTCAAATATTTCGATCATCTGTCCTTTCTGAAAATGTTCAATTTTAATACCGAGATTGAGTTATTACCAATTCAATAGCCGCGATTGTTTTACCGGGTGTGAGACCTGGGGGTGTGCCAATCCATCGTACGACACCGTAGCGAGTTTCAGGACCTAGTGAAACTTCGACTGTAGCACCAACTCTCACATCTCCAGTATCTTCGCTTTTTGAAATTCCATTGCTTCCATGCTTCTTGGGCAGACTGTCTGGGAAGATAACATCAAGGAACACGTTTAATAATCATCTATATTTTGATTTCAATTTCACAATAAATCATTACAAAACACATTAATGGTCAATCCAAGACAGTAGAATTCAAACCAGCAAAATAATCACTCGATAAATATATTTTGACGTTTCAACCAAAATCGAGACTTTTTTAAGTCTCAAATCAGATTTATTGGATTTGGGCTAATTTTCGGTATACACTTTCAATAATGTTTGCATCTATTAAAAAATTTCTTCAATTATTATGATTGAGTTTCAAGATATTAGACAGTTATCCGGCTTTTAGTCACTTCACGAACTTTTTCAATTGCATCGAATTATTTCAAGTGGTCTTGGGTTTTTTTTTTTTTTTTTTTTCGGGGTTTTCACTTCAGGTATGCATCAGTTACGATTTTTTTTTTGCTTTTTTTTTTACCTAGTCCCAAGTCTATTTGTATTATTTTAACAAGAGTGGGCTGCTCATATTGGTTTTCACAGGCTTTGGAATATTTCAGAGTGGTTCCGGGTTTGTTTGGGATGAGGTGAAAACACTGTATTTCTTTGGCTTACTGTTCTCGTTCAGATTCACGCGATCGTAGCACGTATCCAAATCACTGTACACGTTCGATTCAATGTCGCTACTCCATTTGTGCTCAAGTACGAAAGTTGGAATGTTTTGTAACGCGGTAGTCATATTTACGTTAATTATATTAGTTTGTAAAAAAGGAGAAAAAAACCAATATGAAAATACCACGCGGGTTTGTCCACATAAACGAGACCCGGGCAACGTGGCTCACGAATGCTTCGGCCTGATTGGTACGAAACTTCCGAAAGCTTGGCCTGCCAGCTCGGTCTCCGGCTATTTTTAAGTTTCCTGCTTATTATTGTGCGCTTTTGCGGGCCACGAACAACCGCTCGGTCCCTCATCGTATATAAATTCGAACTACATTAAGGTCCGATTTGAGGATTCTCCATACGCAAATGTACCAAAAAGCTTCAATTATCCTACACCATTTAATGTTATAAAAAGACATTTTTTGTCGCGTACTTGCACGCATTGACTTTCGCAGACTCAATCAGCTTTTTTTCCTCTGTAAAGCTTTGTGCACTGAAAAAAAAAAATGCACTGATGAAAACCAAAAGTTTTCCATCTATTTCAAGTGTTTGGGGCCCAAAGTGTGCTCGTGGGATCTAATGCGCGATGCTATGAAATTCTCATAGAAATCGTACTTATTAGAGAAAATGCTTTTCAGGAAGGAAATTCTATTCAAATCATGCTGAATGATATTCAGCAAGTTCTTAATTTTTTTTTTTTTTTTTTCAATTAAAAAAACAAATAAAAATGTAGAGACAAAAAGATAAAAAATATCGATATCGTGGATTCCATAAGCGCTAAACGGCTATAATAATGCAAAGTGAATACGGAAAAAACAACTTTTTATTATACGTTGATTTTATTGGCATTTGAATCATTTTTTCCAAACTATTTTTCCAAACCATTCATCACTCTCTTTCTGTAAAATTAAGCGTCTACATGATATTCGCACGAAAAAATTGCAGAATTAATATATGTGCTGTGGCAAAAGCGAATTTCTTTTTTTTTTTTCTCAAACTCAAATAACGAAAACATTTTGATATTATTATTACCAGGAAAATTGAAGCCGTCGTGATTCCTCGAGAGCAGAGAACTCGCATCGTTGACGAGTATCTTCGACTTGGCGGATTTATGCGCAACTTTTGGGACCAAAGCGTTGCTCAAATGTGGCGATGTGTCTCTGCTGTTATTATTGTTGTTATTGTTGTTCCTATCATCGAAGATGTTTAATCGTTCGTCAAAAGCAGCACTAAAATCTGATGGAATCCTTTTGCCGTTTGTAATATGGTTGTTGGACGAACTTTTCGGTGGTCCATCGAAATAATATTCGTTGTCCACGTTTTCTATGCTCAAAGATTTTCCTGGAAGATGGATGAAAAAAAAGACATAATAAATTAATTAAAAAATAAAAAAGAACTGGGTACATACTCAAATGACATGCAAGTTTAGAGAGAGAGAGAGAGAGCGAGACGAAAGATCTTAGTAGACAAGAAATTTTATTTATTAACTGAGAATATTTATTTGCAAAATTCTTTTTTATTCTCTAAAAAAAGTGAATTTACGACGATATTGATCGTAAGAATTTTGCTCTGCCTCTTTACGATAGCCGTGCTAATTTTTCAATTAATTATTTTGACTACTATTTTGTTACTTCTTCCAAAAATTTCGATTAAATTTTATATACAAAAAATTTCATACTGAGTTCACTTGGTATCACTTCGTCGGAGAGTCCAAATTCAAAAGGATGAACGTCGCTAAGTGTCGCCAAGGTCAAATTCCCAAATGAGCCTGTAGAGAACTGTCTAGTTAAAGCAGACGCTGGTATAGATTCGCGATCATCCTGAAACAGAATTTTGCCTTTTGTTATCCGAATTCGTAGAACAGAAAAATCTGGATCGTGTATCCAAAATTCATGGACCAATTTCTACGTTTTGGGGGTCAATCAATTCGTTTCAAGCTCCCTAGAATTAGAATCTTTATATTTTTATTCTATTCAAAGAATCTGAATTATGTTTTCACCCATTTATCGCAATAAAAAATAAATTGTGTATAACATATTAAATTGTGAATAACATATTAAAAAAATTTCAAGATCGAAGGTACAAGCCCATTTTCTAAACATTTACTGTAAAAACTTTGTGCGATCAATATTTTCCTAAAAAATAACAAATCTATGCTCTCGAAACGATTGTCGGTTGAACTTTTCTCATTCCTTAGGCCCACAAATGTACTCTCAAGGACAATCACTTTGAGCATCAACATTGAGGTAGATATTTGTACATTTGTTAAATGTAAAAAAAATATACGAGCGTATTTTAGAATTGAAATTCGATGGTTTATAAATAATGCAGAAAAAAATAATGCGAACGGACCAGCAATTCAAGTCCAAAGTGAAATCCAGGTCCGAGCTCGGGTACAGGTCCGATGTATCTTATAACTGCCAATGTTTGTTCAGCATTACGAGGTGATCGATACCAAACATTGATGTTTTCCTTGAACCTGGCAGCTTCTTGACAAAATCTTTCGTTACTCGCGATTTCAACTCTTTTTTGAAGCACTGGTACAGCAGCAAGAAATTCCCAAACTAAAGTCGGTACTTTGATAAGATCGATTTTGTGACAACGCCATTCGGTTTTATGCCAAATTTTTTCATTGTTTGTGCCATTGACGCGTATTCGAAGACCTCCGTCCGACTGCTCTTCCCTAACCTCAACCAACATGCCAAGAGGCAATTCGGTGACATTGACGTCGCACGTTCCAGAGATTCGACTCAAGACAGTATTTTTTTTGGCAATGTAATGACACATAAGAGTGGATGGATCACACTCGATCGACCACTTGTCCATCGCTAATTAGATTTTCTTCAAAATATCATTTCGAGCCATTAAAAAATATTGAACCGGAAAAATTGAAGAAAAAAATTCTCACGAAAACTTGTTCGAGAAAGCTTTGAAGGAATGTTTAATTTTCTATTTTCATATGACGTTCGAAAAATAATAAAGCCACGCTTCATCGGAAACACATTTTCGACCCTCCACCGCGGTGTTCTCTTTTCACATTCGCTGTCTTTATGCTCCTCGCTAGGCCCAACACCATTTTATGTTTATTTTCTATATTCTACTCTTGAATCACTCGTCAAAGTCAATTATTTACTATCCCTGATCCTAGTTTTTATTTTTAATTAGTAGTACGACAGAGACTCGGAGAAAACGTGAATGATTAAAATTGACAGCGACAGCAGGGCCAACGTCGAGACAAATGAACCTGCCGCCCCCTCCCCCGCGCTGTGGGGGCAGGTTTTTTAACTTCGGTTTTTGATGATTCCAAACGTTTGTGATTCATTTGTAGGTGATTGGTAAAACAGTCGAATAGTTTTATTTTAAGTAAAACTCTCGTAAAAAATTTGAAATAAATCAAAAAACCGTAGTCACTTCTGCAATTGCCCTTGAAACTGAATGATCTCGATTTTTTTTTGTGTCCGGTATCCGATTAAATCAGGTATTATTACGGAACTGTTCGGTATCGACACTGAAGTTCTTTCGAACCAGAATTTGCGTGTCGACATTCGAATTGAGAGTTTTGACACTCATTTGTTGGTAAGAAAATTCATGGTTTTTGGATGGAATACTTTCCTTTCGAGTCTGGAAATGAACTTGGCCGTATGATCGCACCGCCTGAGGGCGCTGATCGTAGCCAGCCCAAATGAAACATACCTACATACATACGAGTCTGGAAATAATCGGCCAAAGTTGCCGAAATATTATGATATATACATAAACGTATAAATGTCGAATTAAGGAAAAAACTAATAGATTTATACAAAATAACGCATTGTTGAAAAATCTCGTGGAATTTGTACTTCCGAGGCAAGAAAAATGCAGAACTGTCAAAAAGTAACTGCAAGTTTTTGTAGGCTACGTATTTTCGGAGTGAAACCTAACCCTCGTGTTGTGAGATTTTTTACCACCGATAAGATCGACACAACTGAAACATCGGAAAAATCGGAGGTATTAAATAAAAATGGAGAAACCGTTGAACCTAAGGTTGAACTAAGTGGTTTTGCAAAGGCATTTGCCAAATTTTCCGAGCCAGAACCGCCAAAAACGGAAGAAGTTCGTAGTTTCGCAAGTTTACTACGCCACTCCAATTTTGTCGATGTAAGTATCGTAATATCGATTCTTCTAGTTTTTCTCTAACATGCATTCGATGATTTTTTTTCATGAATATTTCTTCTATTTTTCGTGCCAGCTTCATTATACGTATTCGCATTTTTGAGAAGTTCTCACTCTAAAATTGTATAAATAAAATAAAAAACAAACAAGGAATGAACTGAAAAACTTCAGTTAATAATCAAGTAATAAGTAATTGTTAACCAAAACTTAGATTTCTTTGGTTTGAAGACTTACATCATATGATCTGGGTAGGAAAATCAGTATTCTACTTATGGCTTTTTTAAAAATTCGTGAAACTTTATATCCTTGTAGTTGGGTGATCCAGAAGGCAAGGTCGTTCCAGGCAGAATATTTCATGTGGTTGGCGATGATTTGTACATTGATTTTGGTTGGAAGTTCCACTGTGTTTGCACACGTCCTATGAAGAATGCAGAGTATGAATCTCAATCATCGCAGAGAATAATTTATGTAATACATACATTTCTAACGTCTGTATTATTTTCAGGAATTATGTTCGAGGCGCTTTGGTACGAGTTAGGATAAAAGATTTGGAATTGTCCACAAAATTTTTGGGATCTACAAAGGATCTTACAATTTTAGAAGCCGATTGCGTACTCACCTCATTAATTAGTACACCTATGAAAAACATTACCATAAATACTACGAAACAATAAAATTTTTAACTGACCTGAACAAACATGTGTTATTTTCATCTAGCATTAGATCTGAATCATGATTCGTTAAAATGAAACTTGAGGAGTAACGTTTTGTATCAGCTGGAAGAAATAAAGTATTGTTCCCTCATGACATTACATTTTAAGTACTTTACCTGTGTGGAAAGTAAAAGTTTCAATATAAACCATTTTTCCACCAGCCTAGATATCTAGATCGAACAATGGTCCAAAAATCTGCATTGATTTTTAGGGTTTTTGAAATAAATCAGAACCATCATTATAACATTTTTATCAGACACGATTTTCTGTAAAAAGGAAAATTGAAAGAAATTTCACGACTAAAAATTTGCACATGGGCATTAACGATTCAGTGTGATACTAAGAGTAATGAAATTCTCAAGAATAAAAAAAAAAAACAGTATTTTTACACATAATTTTAATTCGATTAACAATACTCATCCGTATTATCTATTATGATAAATCGTTAAAAAAAATTCATTTTTTTCATAGCGTATTCTCTTGTGATTTTTTTTTAAAACTATTTATTTGATGTGTTTCGCATTCGAAAGTCACTGTATCGCGTGATGAATTATTCGGGATTCATGGTAGTTGTTTCTAACACACTATCATGTTAATTTGGATATCAATAATGTTTTGAATTTTCCTTTATATTACAAGCCGGTCTATTGACCATCAGGAATTTCATTTTTATTCGAAAATTAACACATTCCGTGATATTTTGTTGCGTTATTATGTTGCGTCTCTGTTTAAATCTTTTCAGCTGCGAAAAATCAGATCTAAATTAAAAGTCCAGCGATAAGAGAGGAACCGCAATAAACGAGGCTCTATGTGACACAATTGCTTAGCCGTAACCTGTAGAAGTACCATTTCACAACTTATTCTGGTTCTTTTCCTACATCCGATTTTTTTAAAATCGGGATAAAGTTTTTCTTAAACAAGTATTCAAAGATTCTTGTAGACATTTTTTTCCATGTTGAGATACCTCTGTCGATTGCGCGTAATCATCGTTCCTCTTATTGAATAGTCCAGTCACCTTTGGAAAAGTTTTATTCAAGAGGTGCAGAGGTTAGCCAATTTTTTTGTAGGTTGTTTGGACCCATTGAAATAGCCCTGAGTTTTCGTAAAAAACCATCCTGTATTTTAGCAATAAAAAATTATTGAAATAAATCGGTTTTTTTGAGTTGACACGTCCTTTTGATGCATTCGAGGAACGCGTCCTATTGAACAAAAATTTCAAATAAAAGTTGTTCATCATAATGTCTTCTATGAAAAAGGTCTCATAAAAAAATACGCTAGCATTGTTATTTAAGCGGTCAATTTCAAATGAACAAAAAATTTGTTAGCAGCCACGATCGAAAAAAAAAAATTGAAAAGTAATTTCAGCAATATCCAAAAAGATTTTTTTAGAGATAAACCTTTAGGAAAACCACTGCTCCATCACGTAGTAAAAATTTTTTATGCAAAATCGCGATTATCAGCCACGATCGGAAAAGAAAAATTGAAAAGTGATTTCAGCGACCTCCAAAAAATTTCGTTTACAGCTTAAATTTTAGGAAAACCACTGCTTTATCAGGAAGTGATATTTTTTTAGGCAAAACGAAAAAACCGAATTTTTATATCACGATCGTTCGTCAAAATCGAAAAAAAAATATTAAAGTTACTTGCGCGAATTAAAAAAAAAATGTTTTAAGCTTAAATTTTGAGAAAGTTACTTTTTTGATAAGTACTAAAAGCTATAAAAGTTGATAAAAAAAAATATCGATTTTACTTTCATTACCCTAATACATATGAAACAGCCCCATACTCCTAATATTCCTTCTCACGCCAACACCCGAAACCTCACCCCCCCCGCTCTATCCTTACACCAACTCTTTCCCATGCATTTCTCTCTCTCTTAACTCGATTAACTCGTGCACTCTCTCTCATCATTATCAAACCAGTCTTCAATAAACAGTTCAACATTAATCCCTTTTACATTGATTTATTAAACCCCTTTTGGCGTATCACACATATACTACTTCTGACAATGAGTGATATATATTCTAACCGAGTTTATTTCACGGCGCATCCGTGTACTAGTGTAGCATTCGTGCAATGAGTTTTCTTTCGTTGAAATAATTGTTGGCCCTGAAAAGGGCCGTTGTTCGTTTGAACGGTGTAGAAAGTTTACGCTTTTTTCTCAGTCTTTTTCGGCAAAAGTACTGCTTGGATGTTTGGTAAAACGCCACCCTGAGCAATAGTAACTCCAGAAAGAAGTTTATTCAGCTCTTCATCATTTCGGATTGCCAACTGAAGATGACGAGGGATAATCCTGGTTTTTTTGTTATCACGAGCAGCATTTCCGGCCAATTCAAGTACCTCAGCAGCCAAATATTCCATTACTGCTGCGAGGTAGACTGGGGCACCAGCACCAACTCGCTCTGCGTAATTTCCTTTACGAAGGAGACGATGAATTCTTCCCACGGGAAATTGGAGACCTGCTCTGTTGGAACGAGTCTTTGACTTTCCCTTAACTTTCCCACCTTTGCCGCGTCCGGACATACTGATTTAGTGAATACACACGACGACGACACCGAAACGAGTCGCGAACGAAGCTCGAATGATATCTGTACATCGCACACTGCAGGCATGCTTACTTATGTATTATTACGGTCGATCAGCTGACCAATCACGGACTAGCTGGCATCAGATTGGTGCGCTACTCATGACTACAGGTTTATCCATCGGAGCGGTAATCTTGGCACAAGACATTGCTAGCATTGTCGTTTGTTAGCGCGATCAAATATAAATCGAATATAATAAACAAAAAAATCTGCTTTTGTTTTACTTGATACTGGAAAAAAATTTATAGTGCAGTGTGGGTACTTGCCCTTATACGTAAATCGCACGTACTCTTAATGAAAAATAGTTTTTAATAAATGAATGTTTTACTATCGTGACACGACGTACGTCCCAGGTCAAAAACTGAAAATAAAGTTAATGTTACATGAAAAGTAGGCCGATATAATCGTACCTTTTTCTGGAAGTATTTATTTGCCACAAATTTTTAAAGATGCAACCTGATTTCCCCGCAATAGTTAACGGATATCTATACTTTTATATAGATCAATAAATATATTTTTGCACCAACGGGAAATTAGGTTTTTCTATGTCTCCGTGGGATTCGGTGCAGGAATAATTTCTACGTTAAGTAATTTCTTAATCGGACAGAAAGTAGGTAACCAACTTTGAAATTTTATAGAAATTACAAAGAACAGCATAATATTTTTTTATGAGAATCTTATGGAATCACTATATAGTGAAGCAGATAGCGCTGAACAGCTCAATTTTTGAACACTTACGAATATTTATTTAAAAAATAAAAAACGAGAAAATGTCTTACGACCATACCTAAATCTGTGCGTTTTTCATTTTTTTAAATATATTTTTGTAAATATCCAAAAATTGAGCTGTTCGTGACCTTACCCACTGTTCGGTACAACCTGTTTCGCCCCTGTATTCACTTTTTTTTCTTCAATTTGATATACTTCACATGTTCAAGAAATTAAACTTTTTCGACGTATAAACTCGCATGCAATACCATACATACTGTCATTATTGTAGATAATGTAAATTAGTTTAGTCATATAAACAAAGAGGATAATAGAGTTTGCTCAAATTTTATCAAGGTAAGATGAATTAAAAACAAAATCAAATCTTTAAGTGCCGAAAACATTTCAAAAAGACTAGTAAACTGCAAAAATTGGAAACAGTTTACAAGGAAACCTGAAGAGCACGAAAAAAAAATATCCCCGAGTAAGCTTTTCAATTGGAGATTGACCGTTTGCCGTTTGACAAATCTTTTCCAAGTATTCTCACCGCCACTTTCGCGCCTGTTTGATTGGCGCGCTGGTCTGTAATTCTACCCCCACTCTCATCGTTGATCATGTGCGCCAGTCGGAGTGTCTGCTGCTTTATAAGAGACCGCTTGCACACCGACCATCATTCTCCTCGTTGCTTGACTACCTACTGGTATATCCAAGAACTCGCATAATGCCGCCCAAAGCTAGTGGTAAAGCTGTCAAGAAGGCTGGTAAAGCCCAAAAAAATATAACGAAGACGGACAAAAAAAAGAAGCGTAAGAGGAAGGAAAGTTACGCAATCTATATCTACAAAGTACTCAAACAAGTACATCCCGACACTGGCGTCTCCAGCAAAGCGATGAGCATCATGAACAGTTTCGTTAACGATATTTTCGAACGTATCGCTGCTGAAGCCTCTCGACTCGCTCACTACAATAAGCGATCCACCATCACGTCTCGGGAAATTCAAACTGCTGTAAGGCTCTTGTTGCCCGGTGAACTTGCCAAGCACGCTGTTAGTGAAGGCACGAAAGCCGTCACCAAGTATACCAGCTCGAAGTAATCTGTGTTGAAAACAATAAATCGGCCCTTTTTAGGGCCAACAATTATTCAAACGTTGGTGAATTTTGAGAGCAATCTATTTTTTTCAATTTCAATTGACTGGCTCAATTTTTATACATCAATTTCTAATGTTATCAATATGCCAGCATTTCATTTTGCTTAATTTTTTACTCAACATAAGATTTTTCCATTAACTCAATATTGACTATCAGCATTTGATCGTATATTATTACCCAAGTATATCGACTATAGATGTTTAGAATCGCATTGAAATCTTGTAAAATTATATCTTCAAAGCCTCTGCAAATCTTGTTCGAATTATGAATTTCAGTCCAAACATCATTTTAATCCTTTTTTCTTGACTGCTCGATAAAAAAAGATGAATTTTTTCGAACCTGTAAGACGAAAACTTGAAAAAAAAACATGGATCATACTACGCAATGCCACCTTGAAGTACTGCGCTGAAAAAAATTACTCTTTCAGATGTTTTGACATTTAATAACTGTGTTCTTCATCCAACTGTCCTCATTTTCCGTAACTTATTGTTCAGAGTAAAAAGCATTAATTTTTTCTCGAAAATACAAGCTTAGATGAAAAATGCCGCTTCATTAGATTTTTTAAGCTTTAGAGAGCTTTTCCAAAATGCCTCGAGCCCTCAAATTTTCTAATAATGAGTTCAAATTTCGGCGAGTCGTCTTTTTTTAACCTGTTTATTTGAGAAAAATCGCTGACCCAAGCCCGCATTTTTAAGAATCAAATTCACATTATCGCGGTCCCATATTTCAGTTCCTCGGAATTGGTTGACTGCTGGTACTCTGGCTTCGATTTAAAATATTTGAAACAGAAAAACTGAGCTTTTTTCGAAGGTTATAACCATACACTGTTGCTGAACCCAAAAAATTGAAATTTTCGAAAAATTATATTGGCTTGAAAATGTAAATTTTGTTATTCTCAATAAAATTTTCACTGTTTCGCAAAAAAAAAAAACCTACATCCTCCTTCTTCTTCTCTTCTAAAGTTTCACAGGTAAACTCATAGTATACGAATATTGGAAATATGCATTTTCGAGAAAAACTCGCTTCGATTTCCAACAAGGAAAAACGGAATAATTTTGACGTTTCAATTTCACGTATATTCTGCGTGTTTCAAATAAGTTAACATGAAATCAATCTTACAAATAGAGAATAGATGCTTGCGCACATCAGCATACAGGCACTAGATGTTTAAAGTTTTCATCAGTAGCCTAGATTTTTTGACACTTGCACCAGCTATCAAGCTCGAAACACTTCTGACGCTCATTCATGATTACATGAAAAATATTTGGAATTCCGTTCCGAGAATTGAAATAATGCTCCCCATAAAAAAGCGCAGATTCTCGCCCTACTGGCAGTCGGGAGTTGAAAAAAAAAACTTTTTTGTTATAGAAAAAAAAAAAAGCTTGAAAATTCTTTTCTCCGTTTCTAAAGTACTCATTTGATTTGACATTACTTAAACGTGTTACTAATTATTTTCCTTGAGGATTACCTCCTACAAAATTATAAATCCGATTTTCATACTCTTATGTCAATCAGTTTACTCAATGGATAGATAGGAAATCTAACAGAGATCGCAAAAGATGAGAGAAGTGAAAAGATTTTTAAATCATACATGTACTTCCCTCGAATTTATGAATGCCATTCGGCAATTAATCTACACCGAGAGAGCGATTATTTGAATCAAGCAAATGGCTTCATGAAAAACGGCACAAGTAATATTCAGATACTCATTACTACTAAGCATTTGTTACATTAAATGAAACATATTTTGCGTTGATTCAACAAAATCAAGACAACAAAATTCATTTAGTCCAGTCGCAATACGTTTTTTTCAATGTGATAAAATAAATAATTCGTGCAACTGACAAGTTTTTTGAATGAACGAAATATTTCATTCAACGTATTTTACAAAGCCTTGGTAAATTAAACTAAACTCTTTTTTTAGAGTAATCCAAAAATCGAAAGTTCTCCTTTTGAAAACTTTTTCATCAATTTAGAAATAATTTAAAACGCGTTTGAATATAATATATTTTTGATAAAGCATTTTTGAATGTATGTAAGCGATAGTTGAAACTCGACAGTCTTTTACTGAATTAAGTGATCAACGATTTCCGATTACGTATATCTGTTTATCATGTTTTAATTAATTCATGAAGAAAATCATTCCTCCGACAGACCAATTGTCTTGCGATTCACTGCCCACGTTTCATAATATTTTCAAATTTTCACCGTTGCATGGTTTTTTTCATAGTATGGAAGTCCATAAAGATATTTTTTTCTTAAGTTATGAAACGTGATGACTTCTTAAACATTGCAACATTTTCATGACTTCGTCTTTTGCTACTTTTCACCTAGGCTCCCAAAACATTTTCCGACATCGTGAATTTTAATGCGTATATTTGTTTGATTGACTCATTCTAAATCGAGACTAATCGAACAAAAACAAATTTAGTCAATGATAAAGAATTTCCACAGTGTTGATTTTCCATCGAAATTTACATCACTTATGTCGTATTCCAAATTAAAATCGAAGATTTCGTATCAAACACTTTTAATACAATTTTATGAAGTTATTGATGCATGAGATGACTTGGTACCTTCTGAATATAAAAAGCTCACAATGAACGAATGTTTTGCCCAGATTTTGGTTTTGAATAGCAAAATCTTGAAATTTATGTATATTTATTTTTAAAAAACGAGTCTACACTGAGAAAAAAAACGTTATTGGAACAACAAAATCCCTCATTACGGAGTGCCAATGAAATATATGATCATCGTAATATTGTAAACCATAGAACGAACTCATTAATTTATTATGAAACTACACGTTTATTCAGACAAAGAACCGCGCATTCCAATTGACAAAACTCTTCCAATAACATCGATTTCTATTGAATTCAAAAAATTTTTTCCTCAGTGTTCAAATGACGGTAAGATCGCAGATGGAGATTGATCGTCGAAATTCCAAAGTTTGATAGTAATTTAACTTTAGTTTTTGAACGAGTTATCTGTATAGGTACATTGAATTGAGCCGATTCGTAATACGTTTTTTCATACTACGAATAAAGTCGAACCGCAAAAGTCCTTAAAACGAAACAACAATACATAAATGAAATTATCGTAGCATAAGTGTTAAACAAATTCGCATAAATAATAATGAAAAATTGTTGCGAAGGTATGATTGTCGGTTCACGCTTCGGGAGAACTGAAGTCGCAATAACGGGTCGAAATACTCGAAGAAAAAATTAGTTTATAAAAAAGAAATTTACATACACGAACAATCTCATTATCCCTCTTTCTGTTGTTCCAAGTTCCAATTCGATAGTATCAATATTAATAAACGATAATATATTTATAACACAAGAATGCACATGCTGTGCTAACGCACATCGCTCGAGAGTAGTCTATTTTTCTACATTGTCCTATGTTTCAAGGTAATTAAAATGCAAAATCATTATAGTTGAATATTAAGTAATCGATAACCAATAGAATAAATTGGTAAAAATAAGGAGAAGTAGTAGAAAAACTGTTAAAAAACTGGAATTAGATACCAGGAAGAATGTCTAACAGCAACCGCCAGGGGCACAAGAGCACTCGGGTCTCTCTCCATGGTACGCGCTCCGCAATGAAGCCGGTAGCTAGGGCATCGCTCGAGACAATCGCAATTACAGTAGTGCTCGAGATCTTTGAACAAATATTGAAAAAAAAAAAAAAAGTATCTTAGACTTGAATCTACGCATTTACAATACGAATTCATCAATCACATTGAAAATGACGGACAAAGTAGCATCAGCGGTGACGCCGGTATCCGGAGGAACAGCCGTAGCTTCGAGTGCATCACCAAAAAAAGCAAAGACTGCTTTATCGAAGAAACCGCGCGCTAAGCCATCGCATCCGAAAGTCGCTGACATGGTGAATGCGGCTATCAAAGAACTCAAAGAACGCGGTGGATCCTCTCTCCAGGCGATCAAAAAATATATGTCTGGAACTTACAAAGTCGACACGGAAAAACAGGCTCCGTTCATTAAGAGATACATAAAGTCTGCTCTTGCATCCGGTGCTCTCGTACAAACCAAAGGCAAAGGTGCCGCAGGATCGTTCAAGCTTTCGGCGTCAGCCGTCAAAGCGACAGTCGTCAAGCCCAAGGCCGTTAAAAGTGTTGCCAAACCTAAAACAGCCGCGAAGAAAGCTCCAGCTGCCAAGAAACCAGTAGCATCGAAGAAAGCGACAAGTCCGAGCAAACCCAAGAAACTCGCAACGAAAAAACCAGTGACCGCAACAAGTGAGAAGAAAAAGACAACCAAAGGACCAGCGGCTAAGCCGCCGAAGGCGAAAACCACCAAAGCCAAGCCTACGCCAAAATCTTCTCCCAAAAAAGTTAAGGCCGCTGCACCTAAAAAGGTGAAACCAGCTGCTGCCGCTTCACCAAAACCAAAAAAAGCCGCGCCCAAAAAAACTACCGTCGCAAAGAAGTGAATTACGTCGTCACTTCGGGACAATAAAACTCGAACGGCCCTTTTCAGGGCCACCACATTTTCATACGTTGAAACGATTCTGTTGCTAAATCTTCTATACTCAACATAAGATTTTTCTATCAACTCAATATTGACTATCAGCATTTGATCGTATGTTTATTTATTTTTTATTTACCCAAGTATATCAACTATAGATATTTAGAATCGCATCGAAATCTTGTAAAATTATATTGTCAAAGCCTTCGCAAATCTTGTTCGAGTCAAGAATTACAGTCTAAATATCATTTTAATCCTTTTTTCTTGACTGCTCGATGAAAAAAGATGAATTTTTTCGAACCTGCAAGACAAAAATTTGAAAAAAAAAAAACATGGATCATACTACGCAATGCCATCTTGAAGTACTGCGCTGAAAAAATTTACTCTTTCAGATGTTTTGACATTTAATAACTTTGTGTTCTTCATCCAAGTGTCCTCATTTTCCGTAACTTGCTCAATAGCAAAATCAAAAAATCAAATATCAAAAAAATGTTACCCCCACTACCGAAACTTACTTTATTCAGAGATAATAATAAATATAAGTTTGGCGAGCATCCGGTCAGCAGACGACAGAGCTGCCATGTCCCGAGACTCTACCGAGTCTCTTGATAGTGCAAGTTTTCGGTTTCGGGTTTCAAGATCCAACTTTTTTTGAGTCTCTAATACGAATTTCAATCTCTCGCTGAGAGCACGGAAGAGATTGCGCTCTGTGCAGAAAAAAAAACACTTCGAGGATTCATAGGAAAAATATGATTGATAAATATTTGACAGAAAAATAAGAGGAATGGCTTCATTGATGTCTTTGTGTTTTTTGGATACGTAAGGATATAAAGCATGACGAATCACTTACAATCGCATATATTTTGTTCATTCGCGTTGAAAAATCGAATATGTGTTTCCAGACACAAGAACGATTTTGCGCGGGGACACTACCTCTGCATGACTAATAAAATCCAACTGAAAAGTAGAAATCAAGTAACGGTCGACGAGAGACCGAAAAATCGATTTCATAAGAAGGGCGATAATCGGAGAACCTTTTGCAGCTGCGAGAAGGGTACTACGCAACAAAAAATAGCAGTCGGTCCAACTTGGCCTAGTACTGATCGAGAGTTAACTATCAACATTTTTCATGATTTTTAGTTTGAATTTTTGAACGAAAAATTTGTTTATAATTAGTAATCCAGTGCCTGGAATTTTTAATTGGATTTATAAAATGTTATTATAAAATAAAGTTTCGATCAGATGGAAAAAAAGCAATTCACAACGAAATCAACGTACTTTCGTCAATGATCAATAAATAATTTATCTCTTTATGAAATATAACTTGATGAATATCTAATTCGTTAAGATAATAATTTAACCGATATAATATCTGTATGCTTTTTGGTAAATAGATTGAATATTGAACAGCTATTACCGTTTGAAATTTAAAATTAACGATCTTGTTGAAAAAAAAAAAAATTATTTTCGCATTTTTATAATTGAGAAATTTGATGAAAATTATCGTGTCTCGTTTTATCATTCCAGGACTTTTTTTCCGCATCTCCATACGTCGCAGTAAAACATTTTTCGGAAGTCTCAAAAGAGTATCCGATATTCGCTTACCAAATCAACCAATTCGAACGATCGTTACAAGGTTTTTCTATATACCTCAGATGTGTGTTTTGGACATTACTAATGGTGCACTCTGAAAGTATACTTTATTGGAGATTCTCGCAATTATTACTTGTAATTTTTTTAGGCCAGGAAATAAAGAGTTTTATTTTGACAACAATTATTATTGCCATCACACGCGGAAAGGTCCCCTGATGTTAATTGAATGGTTTTGGACACGAGATTCCGAGTACCTGGTTTGTTATTAACAAATTAGTGAAAAAAAACGCACTTTTTTTTAGTTTTTTGCTTATAAAACGAAAACCAATGAAGCTATGGAAAAGCAACCGAGAGACGAAATTCAGGAAATAAAAATGCGAAAAGAATGAGCCCTGAAACGACTCGATCGGTTAATAATTAACGGAGAAAATTTAAAAAAACATTAAAAAATTGCGTTTTTTCAAAATCTGATGATTTTGTAGCTTCGTTCCCTGGCCTATTTGTATAATTGACGAGCAGCACAGCTGGATGTAACCGATATCCTAGAGTAAAATGATAGTTGATTTACACGCGTGAAGAAACGAGTAACAGTCAATCCCCGTATCGAATTTTTGTAATCAAATTATCTAATCACAATTATTTTATTTTGATTGTGAAAATTTTCAGTCGTGGCTCGGCCTATTTTATTAACGACGTTTCTTGTACATGTTGATATCGAACATTCCGTTTTTCTTGACATTCAAAAATAATATCCAAGATCACAAAACGAATTCTGAAGAGCTCGATTACTTTCAAGTATTTGATTTTTATATATCATTATTTGATTATTTTTTGTATTGAATATATAAAACCGCAATCATCGGTTTCTCACTATTCATATGTTGTAAGCAATCGTAGCGAATATGAGGAAAAACCTGCTCTATACTCAAGCCATTCTTTATCATGAGTTATTTTGTGTCCCTACAAAAGTTGGTGAATTAATAACTAGATTTTGATAAAAGGTTGAAATATCGCTATTCATTCCTTTGTAAAGAATACGTGACACAGTTCATGCAGGCGTGGAATATGTTTGAGAAGTTGATCTTTTTATCTGAACAGTATACGTTTCGTTCGTTTCTTTGAATTTGTTTTTTTTTTTTTTTGTTCGGTTTCACAAGAAAATTTCTGGTAAAGTGGTCTATGATCCGTGGTCGTTCCTATTGCTACCGGTTCAAATCGATTTTTCAATTGTGTCAGTACATTTAATTAAAGCTCAATATTTGATCTATGTATATTCTCGCCGAAAGCATTTCTACCAATAGCTTATTGGTAGAAATGCGCATTACAAATGACTTTCGAGGAACACAAAATGTTTCCTAACGGAAAAGCTGCGATGAAAAAGAGATTTTTCAAGGTTGTAAAAACAAGATGTTAAACAACTGCGCATCGATCAGGGTAAAAACATTGTCGAGGAGTTGTGGTTGATAGTTTGTATTTCTGACGTACCAAAGTTGGAAAATGAAGGCAAAATACGGTATGAAACAATTAATTTATCAACATTTTTTTTATACATACGGATAATATCATTATCCCTATCTCAATTGGTTTATTCATTAATGCAACAATGTTGATACTAATAAACGATAAATTGTTTACAACATATAGGAATGCACGTACTGTGCGGGCGCACATTACCCGAAAGTACTCGATTTTTATATTTTGCCCGATGGGTATATTAAATGAATAAGTGTAATTACAAGGCTGAAATAGTAAGTAATCGATAATTGAATAAAAAAATTGGCTCGAGTAAGTATAAGTGAGTGAAAAATTGGTGGAAAGCTGAAGTTTGATACCAACGTGAGGGTCTAACAGCGATTGCCAGAGGCACAAGAGCACTCGGGCCTCTCTCCACGGTACGCGCTCCGCAGGTACACAAGTAGCATGTGCGTCGTTAAGGCATAACATAATAATCGCAGTTACAATAGTACGCGATATTTACACAATAAAAATACGACAGAAATCGCTTCGGTTTCAGTAATCTGAGACGGATATAGAAACGGAATTCATCGATCAAATTGAAAATGACGGACAAAGCAGCACCAGTTGTTACACCGGTATCCGGAGGAACGACCGTTGCGTCGAGTGCGTCACCGAAAAAAGCGAAAGCTGCTTCGTCGAAGAAACCGCGCGCTAAGCCGTCACATCCGAAAGTCGCTGACATGGTGAATGCGGCTATCAAAGAACTCAAGGAACGCGGTGGATCTTCACTCCAGGCGATCAAAAAATATATGTCTGGAACTTACAAAGTCGACGCGGAAAAACAAGCTCCGTTTATCAAGAGATACATAAAGTCTGCTCTTGCATCCGGTGCTCTCGTACAAACCAAAGGCAAAGGTGCCGCAGGATCGTTCAAGCTTTCGGCGTCAGCCGTCAAAGCGACAGTCGTCAAGCCCAAGGCCGTTAAAAGTGTTGCCAAACCTAAAACAGCTGCGAAGAAAGCTCCAGCTGCCAAGAAACCAGTAGCACCGAAGAAAGCGACAAGTCCGAGCAAACCCAAGAAACTCGCAACGAAAAAACTAACGACCGCAACAAGTGAGAAGAAAAAAACAACCAAAGGACCAGCGGCTAAGCCACCCAAGGCTAAAACCACGAAAGCTAAGCCTACGCCTAAATCTTCACCGAAAAAAGTAAAACCCGCTGTCGCTGCACCAAAACCTAAAAAGTCTGCACCCAAGAAAGCTGCTGTCGCAAAGAAGTGAATTACGTCGCTGCTTCGGGATACCAAACCTCGAACGGCCCTTTTCAGGGCCACCACATTTTCACAACGTTCTAACGGTTCCTGTCGCAAAACCTTCTTTTACATTCTTTTTATCTTAATTTTATTTAAAAAATAATAATAACCAGCACCTTCGAACTATCTCATACGTCAAAATCATAGAAAACCTATGCTTTATAGAATAGCCTCATTATAATGATTTTTATCATGGTTCTATTCGCTCCTTCACGTATCCGATCACGCAGCCCATCAGTCACTGGTACAAAAATAATCTTCGATACGAATAAAAGTATAACCCCGATTTATTTTTCAATCGTTCGAAAGAGTAAATTCAGTCTTTTTAAACGGTTTCGAATTTCAAGGGGTCATTGTTATTGTCTCTCTATTTAATTCTCTATGACTTTGGTTCTGATCATTTTTTGGTTACGATTTTTCAACTCAAATTCAAAAATAACGGCGACATTATTTAATTATTGCTTAAGAAGTTTCGGTACCTACAGGCGATACAATGTTGCCATGTTAAAGCATGTTAAAAACATAAAAAATTTCAAAAAGTTCAGAATATTTTATAAAATTTGGTGAACACTAAAGTTCACCCCTATAAGCAGAGCGTTTCCATATATATAGGTATACATTCCGGGCATAAGAAACCTGCTTTAATACGTAATTACTCGATAACTCGGTAGAAGAAAATTTTGAAAAAACTTATGTTTTCGTACTTGATATTGAAGAACATTTCTTTGAAGAAATTTCTTAACATTTAGGCTTCCGTACCGAAACTCCTTAATCGCTCGTCCATTTCGAACTTGAACGCATCGCTGGACACAGAAGACACTAATTTCTATAACTTTACCATACCCCAGACGCTGACGTCACCAATTTTGGGAAAACTACGATTTTTTCGTCTTGCAAACAAGTAATTTCGTGCTTAAAATCTGATAAAAAGAAAGAAAACGCACAAAAGAATTACGTCTTTAAAAAGTCATAAGGAAAAACGAAATAAGGAACATACACTACCAAAAGTTATTCATACATTTAGTCACGAATTTACTCTAAAATCACGTGTTCCGTGAATTGAGGTATAAAAAATTATAGCAAATAATTTCGTAAACTAATGAGAATATTTTCTCTAGTCATCGATTCGCGAAAAACGGATATTTTCATGATCAGTCTTAAAAAAAATGGTTCGGAAACGTACATTGAGTGTGACGATTATCTCATAGGGCTTAATTGGTAAGAAGCAATCGGCTCTAAGTATAAGCATAGGACGCTCCCGATCCCGCAATAACTTTGAAAAATAATCAAAGTTCACATTCGACTGATTAAACGGTGGTGAAAACTAGTTGCTTATCTTTTCTTCTGAAAGAGTCTTTATTCGAATTCAAGACAAAATCCTTGTGGGAAAGCACGCGTTGTTGGATTATTTGTAAATAGAATCTTATCACGAATAGGCTGAGAACATTCGAGCGGAAAGTAAAATTATTGTATAACACCGAGTTCTTTGCCAACTTCGATAAAAGCATTTACAGCCAAGTCGATTTCGTCCTTAGTGTGAGCTGCGCTTATTTGAACTCGGATCCTCGCTTTTCCTCTCGGTACCACGGGGTAACTGAAGCCGATTACGTAAATACCTTTACCTGCGATAGAAGAATATTCATAAGCATAATTTATTGGAAAAATGCACATCATGAATGGGAGAATAAAAAATCAGAGGCTACGTTACAATTGATCCAGAAAGGAAATATTCGCGACAAAATATCCACCGTTAGCAATTCACGGTTAATGAATTGTTGATCGATTGATCTATAAATCATTACTCATAAGCTGAGATAACTTGCTTCATAAGACGATGAATGTTTTCCTCTCTAGAAACGTCGAAAGACGTAAGTATGGGCAAGATTGAAAAAAAGTCGTGAATAAGTATAATTCAACCGAATAGTTTCAACATTTGTCTTACGAATATTCAATCTTATAGACATTTTTTTTTCGCGTCAAATGTTTTCCAACCGTCCAAAATCATTTGTGATTTTTCAGCAAAAAACTGAACGACGTTAAGTGAAAATTTTCTTTACGTACGGAGCATTCTGTCGGCAAAATTAGTTGCCAATTTAGCATCCCCGAGCATAACGGGACTTATGGGATGATTGTCACCGCTTATGCTGAAACCTGCGTCAACCATGGAACGCCGAAATCTTGTTGTGTTTTCGGTCAATCGGTTCAAAAATGAGGAGCTGCTTGTCAACATTTTCAGGACCTAGAAATATCAAAATCATAAATGAATTAACCTCGAAAATCGAATTCAATAAAAGAAAAAAGATCAAATTGCAATAGGTTGGACTCGAAATTTACTGAAATTGAGCTCGATGGAATATCCGCACATTTTTGAGATTATGAATAAAAGATAAAAATCGAACTCAGTTATAATTTAAAATGTGGTAATTGAGAGAAAAAAAAAAAATCTATTATGATCGCTTTAAATTGAAAATACTTTTGGGCGTTAATGACATACTTGAATTCCCGTGGCAACAACTGGTGGTGGTAATGAATTGGAAAACAAATACGGTCGACTCTTTTGTCGCAATAAATCAATTAATTCCTTGGGTCCAGTGGTGTAGCCTCCTGCAGCTCCGCCCAAAGCTTTGCCCAATGTTGAATTTATAATATCGACACTACCAGTCTGATTACAATATTCCTCGGATCCACTAAATCGAATCAATTAAATCATTGATAAATAAGAATCAATGGTTATTTTAAAAACCATTTCTTGAATGTTCAGTCGAGTGTCAATTTGATATTCATGCCAATAGTTATTGAATCAAGAAAATTCCAAGTTGTTCTTCCACCAAATTCAATTTTATTTCAAAAATTTTCTGTTCCATTACTCGAATAAAAATACTCACCGGCCAGTTTTGCCAAAAAATCCAGTGGCGTGACAATCGTCTACAAACGTGAGAGCGTTGTGAGCTTTTGCCAATCCGATTATGTCCGATAAAGGCGCGACCGTTCCGTCCATAGAAAATACTCCGTCCGTAGCTATGAGGCGTAAACGTGAACCGCTGCTCTCTTTCAATTTCGATTCTAAATCGGCCATATCTCGATGCTTGAAACTGTAGAAAAAATAAAAATAATCGAATACATGAAAAACGGAATGAATGAAAAATATAATTAAAATACATATGCACAAAAACGAAACAAATGAGAGAGCAATCGATGAAAAAAACAATGGGACAAAAAATTACACGAAATATCTAAGAAAATTAAATGAAAAATTGAAAAAAGTTTTTCAAATAAACTGAAAATTTACATTGCTGTTTCGAAGAACGGGCCTCAAATAAAACACAAAATCTTTTCTTTCATTTCAATTATTTTGGCTCATTGCTTCAAATATAAATCGCAAGGAATCCGAAGAGATCAAAAAGATGTGAATAATCAGTTTTGTGAATGAAGTAAATTAAACGAGCTGTATTACCGAAATTTTTTTGCTTTGCAGAGTCGAATACCGTCGATAATTGACGCATGATTCAATTCATCGCTAATGACGGCGTCCTCCGGCGTCAAGAAAGATTCAAAAAGTCCTGCATTTGCGTCAAAGCACGATGGATAAATGATTGCAGCTTCTCTTTCATGAAAATCGGCTATTTTTTTTTCAAGCTCTCTGTGTATTTTTTGAGTTCCACAGATGAACCTTACGGAGCTTAAACCCGCTCCATATTCGTCTAAAGCATTTTTTGCCACAGCTATCACGTCTTCATTATCCTGAAAATTGAGTAATTCAAACAATTTTTAAACAGATTGTTTACTGAAAAAATTCTTTTATGAAAAAATGGCCTGAAAAAAACGATAGCATCAAAAATTTGCGCAATAAATCCTAAATTTATTGAACAAATTGAAAAAATAAGAGCTTAGTTCTAAGAGTGAAAAAAAAAATTTCAAATATAATAAAAAGTTTACCGCTAATCCAAGATAATTGTTGGCGCAAAAATTTAGCACTTTCGATCCATCGGCTAAAACGATTTTCGTGCGTTGTGGAGATGCAATAATTCTCTCGTGTTTCCACGTGCCAGCATCTTCGATTGCACGGAGCTCCGGTTTCAATAATGCCGCAAGATTGCTCGCTTCACGCAAGAGACCATTCTTTGTTTGAAGTCTCAGAGCTAAACGAAGACAGAGTTCAACATTTTTTCATATAAAAAATAATGACTACGGACATGAATTTAATTTTGTCAAATTAACGTTACTTCAATTCTGAATTTATTTCGATAGTTATACCCGAAAATTTCGATACAATTATACTTGCGAATTTGAATGAATAATAATTACCATTAATTAGCAAAAAATATTAAAAATATTCCACGTGTGTCATACAAAATTTATTGAAATAAAATATTTAAAATAACATAACCATTTTGTTTCATTAAATTTTAAACTTTCAAGTTATGAATTATAACATCATTCCAGATTTGTACTAACAATTGCTGAGAATTTGAGAATCAATGTTTGACTACAATAACGCTAACTGTAACTACGGAAAAAAAAATCATGAAAAATTAATTTATCCTATTGAAAGTGTCTACTGAGTTATTTTCAGTTTATTGTATTGAAACTATCTATTGAGTTTTAACGAGATATTTCAAGCAAGAATTTGCTTGATTTTCAAAATATAAAATAAAAATACCTGTAGCTCGGGGGAAATTCATTTTTGCCCGATAAATGAAGACGAACGTATGTTTCTCCGGAGCAGGTAGGCGCCGCAGACTGTTGAGCGATGAGATCGTCCAACGACTTTTCATCTCGTATACTGGTTAAACTTGTTTTCATAGTCGTAGAGGTGGAAAAAAAAAAGGCCTATTCAGGGGGCAAGGAGACCAGAACCGTTTTATTTTTAGTGTGTCTAGCAACCGATTATGAGTACCATTTTTTTCCAAAATTGAATTTCAGTTTATTAACAACTTTAAATTATCGATGAAGAATATACTCATAAATAATAACAATAATAATGAATATATGTTTTTTTCTTGACTCAAAAAAAAATAAATAAAAAAAAAAATTGTAAGAGGACGAACCTGTTGAATGCGTGTCACTTGAATGAACGTTTTTTAAAAATGTAGTGTAAAAATCGGCAACAATTTTTTCACTTGGCGTAAAAAAAGGATTCTTTTGAGTTAGGTAAGGAGTGAAAAAATGATATATCACTTTTTAACAAATAATCAACACTTTTTTATTTCTCAAATGCATTGCATTTTATTTAAATCCAGATTTCAAAATTAACCTAATACCTGAAGGGAGGAAATGTGCCACTAGAAAAAGTGACGAATTCCAGAATTAAGCGACGATAAATAATGTCTAATTCTCATACGTATTTTGCGATGATTCTGGCACATTGTCGCAGCCATTGATGCAGCATTGTTACCGATGTTTTCGAAACACATGGTGGCGAAAGAAATTCCATCAAAACAGATCAAAAAAGAGAAAGTGAAAAAGAACAATTCGCTACCACGAATCTTAATAACGGAAACGCTCAAAGTAATTGGATGCAGGTTTTTACGTCGTAGTTTGTGTCAAAATTTTTTTTTATTTTTTTTTTTCAAAATGCACTACTACGATACGTCGGCGTGTGAAGATGCCCTAAACAAAACGTCACAATAATACCACGTTATAACCGCGCTTGAACGTAGTTCCAATAAAAATTTAAATAGGATCTCACAGCACACACCGATATCTGTGTTGTATTGGAGGAAATTTGAACACAGTAAACATTTTAGACGAAATGGCGATGTTTTGGGAAAAAAAAATAGCGATTTCCCAGATTAAATTTATTGATTTTCTGCTGAATACGAAACAACTGAATCGTGATAATGATGCTATGACAAACGCTTGGAATAGTATTGTATTATGATTTTTTTATCGCAACTATTCTCAAAAAATATATTTCGAACCACGGAAAACCTGTATTCAATTATTCTGAAGGTTAAAGTCTTCCGAAAGTCTTTTCGAACTTGCGAGATGTATATGTCTCCTCAAGTGATGGAATATTTGAAATATTTTTGACAAAAAAATGCGATTTTTTTATGGTACCCTGGAGGATTTGTTTGTTCGTTTTTGGTTTTTGCGATGCAAGACCTTTTGGACGAGGTCAGCGAATTCAGGCCGACTTGGTTTTTATTGAGAGCCTTGTGGCGAGCGAGTAAACTCGAGGAAATTCGTGGACAGCGAGATAAACGATTCCTAAGTACACAATTATGGCCAGTGTAAGGAAAAGGTCGAAAACAGCCGGCTTTACACTGGAAAATAAAGATAAAACATTGGAAATAATTTCGATTGTTTAACATTAATGAATTAAACCCGACTGCATCCTTTTTCACCCAACTAATCACCGATAAATTGGGTTTTAATAATAAATCTCGAGTCACCTTATGTTTTTGCAGATCAAACTAAAAATCATTCAGATCCTCATAATAATCACGAGAGATTTCAATCTTCAAGAAGCTATGTAGAAATTATTTCTCAAACGATCATACTGCAAATGTTCGCGTATATTCAAATTAATTAGTTATGATTCCAGTAATTCAAAAGTTGTTCAAAAACCGTGAGAATTTTCTAAATATAAGTTTGAAAACAATTAGAATTCATTTCGAAAAAATTGGAAATAGTTTGAAAATTCTGAAAATTTTTCACACGCACTTGGATCGTGAATCAGGTAAACTCTCAAAATAGCAGCAAATTTGAAGTAATTGACAGAACGGTAAATAATCATTGAAATATTGAAAAATAGTGATAAAAACTTTGAGTATAAATACCTGTAGACATTCATAGTAGCTTTGGTGACGTCATAAAAAACAAATTCTGGGTCTCGTTTGTCGGGACTGTGAAGACTGACCTTGACATCGCCAAGATAACGAGACATCGCTTCTTGGAGGGAATTTACCAAAGGATCTTGCTTTTCGGCTAATAAGGATGCAGCTCGCGGCTGCGATGTTAAATAATTTAACCACATCGCCAAAGAATCCTTGGAGATAGCCTGAAATTTAGGAAAAAAAAAAAAAAAACACAACTCAATAAGGAAATAACGATGAAAATAATGCAAAAATTAAATACGGATTTTTGTCCATCTTTCTGAAAATCCTATCATTGTTAATCTGACTTGGTTTGAATAGTATAATTACTATTTATAGACGGATAGAAAACATTCCGATTTTAAAGAGATGGATAAACTTGCAAAAAAAAAAAAAATATAATGTTTTAGTGTTTCAGAAAACACCATTTTTTGTAATAAAATATTAATAGTACCTCGGCATTTCCAAAAACGTGGCTCGAACTCAAATTGTACATGTGTTGGGCCAAAGCTTCGGCAATGATTTGCGTGTTTTTGTGCAGTCTGTCGATTTGGCCATTCTTCGTAACGTCAAGAATCGACATACGTCCACTTTCGTCGTGACTTTTGAGGGTAGACAACGTTGCGGCTGGTAATCTTCGTATGCTGTATCTCTCATGTTCCCAGGCCAATGTCTCATCGGCAAGATTGATTTTCTTGTGGATGCCCTCGACCTTCACCGAATGCATCGACGCTGCGGCTAATTTTAAATTCTTGTAGAAGATACCACCCGACGAATTCTCCTTCGGTGGCTTGGACACGTGCACGTAGAGATTCTCGGACGACGACACCGAATCCAAACAAATAACATACGATGCGTCCTAAAAAAGAAATAAAATTTTTTGCATAAACAAACAATTTTTCGAAATATCAAAATATCAATGGAAACTCAAATTTTTCATTGAATACCTGGATAACGGATGCTTCATTTCCATCAAGTTGATCTTCGAGCCATTTTTTGCTACCTTGGTAATTTAATTTTCCAGCGCCGGTGAGTACAAAAACCAAATTATAGCGAGGAGTTGATCGACTATTGGAATAGAGGCTGGAGAAAATTCTTGCGAGCTCGAGAAGCATCGCAACTCCAGATGCGTTGCTTTCTGCACCGAATGACAATTCCTGGCAAGTGAAAAAGTAGATAGATAGATTTATTCCTTTGTACAGTATGACTTTTTACATCTTTTCTCTCTCTCTACATTTGTTTCGTTCCAGTTTTCGCGTTAAGCTATAGCCAAACACAAATTAAAGCGTTTTTTCCAGCAGTTCACTTTTCCGCTTCGCGAAAGTTAAAATTTCCGCGAAGGTGTGGTGAAAAATAGTATACGCTACACAGGAGTGAAAAAAGACTATCTCAAATCGCGGGCTTGTCAATTTTACCCGCGATTTGAAATAGTCTACTTTCCCTCCCTAGTGGCGTAATATACTGTTACAATCAGTGAAACCATCGTTATTTAATAAGCAAAATTATGGCAATTCGGAAAATCAAGAGAAGATGTAAAAACATGTTAAAACACGAAAATCCTCTTTTTCCAATGTATCATACTAATTATGTATGAATGCAAGAAAATATAATTGTAGCTAATTAATAGACAAGGCGTAAGGTGAACATGAAATGGCATTTACATTAAAAACTCTGAAATATAACCAAATTTCTTTCTTTAGCAGAACGTAGAATTCATTTGCATTTTTAAATAAGACAAATGAGGCATAATTTCGTTTTCGTAGCTCCGTAAGAATGGAACGTCTGAACATATAAAAAAAAATTTTTTGTTGATTGAAATGTGATTCTTAGTCAGTTTACATTGTAATGAAAATAAAAAGAAAGCAAATCATTGAGGGTGCATTCGACTTGAGCACTTTCAGTGCTTGAAGCTGCTCAAAGCGTACTGTATAGTAATACTGCTCCATAGTCGAGCCAGGTTCTAAGCACGAAAGCGTCCGAGTCGATCGCACCCTGAGTATTGGTTCTTAAAAAAAAAAAACGTAAAAACAGTTAATTGTGAAAAATCATAGGTCTGACCAACCGGAGCGACTCCGGCGCTGTCATAATGCGCGACTAGAGCGAGTGTCGGGACTTTTTCGTTGCTTCCCAGGCCACCCAGTCTTCCGTAAAGGGTCGCAACTTTAGCATCGGTTTTTGCAATAGCCTGTCCCGAAGCTATGACAACTTGATAGCCGCTAGCCGCGACTCTATTAATCATCGCCTCCATTGCTGTGCCTGCTTTCTCATCTCCTGTACTGTGCGACAAATCATCCATTATCGTTTGCAAATCACTGGTCCAATGAACAAAGTACACCGGAATTGTTGTCTCCGATCCATAAACCATTGAATCTTCCAATGTCAAGATGTGCTGTAAAACAAACTATTTTTATCGAGGGAAACATTATATTACCTTGAGCTTAATTATTATATCGCTTCAATCAGACATATTTTTCAAAAAATCTATTTTTCCAGATGTCGCACACAAAATTGTCAAAAAAGTAATCGGAATAACGACAAGTTCTATATAACAATTCTCGTAAGTAATAGAGAAGAATTTGAGTAAATATCAAGTATAAAATTTTTTTCAAAATTCTTTCAGGCACAATTGAAAACAAAAACAGGAAAATGGAACGTAATGGAGAATAATAAAAAAAAAAGTACCAGAACAATTGAAATCTGAAATGAATTACGTCGATCGAATTTAAATCATTGAAAATTCTTGAAAATCTAATAGAAGATTATGTTAAAGTAAATAAAATTCATAATATAGTAATAAATAATAACTTGAAGATATTTTATGAAAAAAACAAACCTGTTCTTGTTCCTTGGACAGATTTATCATGTCCTTAGGCAAAACGATGACGAGAGCACCGGCTTTACTCTTGACAGTTTGCAAAACATCAAGGGATAAATCAATGGCTTTTACAATGACGCAATGCCTTGATGTGCTCCAGCCACTGGCGGATCTTGCTTCGAGAGACACAGCTGTGCTTCTGCAGCCTTTTGGTAACACAAAAACAGTAGTTTCAATTTTTGAAAAAAGGAATTTCATACAAAAGATGTCGAATTGATCATTTCATCAATTTTTTTCAATCGATGTTTGGAGAATGATTTAAAAAAGTACAAAAAAAATAGTTGATTATTTATATGAATGGTGAATCAACACGAAATTCAGTTTGTTTTTTAAGTTTTAGTCATTCATCAGTGGTAATTGGGTCACAAAAAAAATTGGCTTCTTTCATGAGGGGTCAATTTATAAGATTTATAAAAATTAATTTTTATTAACCTTAAATAAATCATAAGTTACTCACCGTGCGGGACACCGTGCAAATCGTACTGATGCATACGATAAACTGGAAAATCATGAGCAGCCGCGACCGGATTGGCCGGCGAAATAATAATGAATATCGGCAAAACTATCAACAAATAATACGGCAAATAACCTCGACAAAGTTCCGCGAAACCATCGCATTCTTCAACCCACATATTTGACTAATTTTTATTTTCAATTATATTCAACTGTATCCAAGATTTTTTTTCGGGACTTTGTGCTGTTCCGCGTTTTTTTTTTATTTCATGAATCCGCGAATTAACGTATGAGCCATGAAGAAAAAAGTGTAACGGCGAGACGGCGACTAAGTAATAAGTAATTACGTTATGTGATCCATAATTAAATTATGCTCTTTCTCTGTTACAAGGAGGGAGGAGGGACTCATTTTCATGGGTCAACGCGCTACGCGCTGTGACGAATCCCGATTCGTTACTTGCTATGGCCGCAAGAGGCAGCATTGCGCAATTCTTTGCAAGGGAAGAGATTCCAACATTATCATCCCCGTTGAAATCGTGTTTAGTGCTCCATCCATCGATCATCTGATCACGTTTTGTTTCTGTATCGTCAGAGTGCGCTGTGCGACAAAGACTCAAAAAAAGAATTGTAGTTTTGTCTTGTAAATTTCAACTTCATCGTTGTTATTTTCGCGGCACTGCGGGTCGGTGCTTGCTGCGCCAGCCAGTCGGTGATATCTGTTATAGGCAGGTTCGTACAAGTTTCGAGAACGTTAGTTTCTACGGTTCAGTATCCCTAAAAGCCAAAGAATTGCGTTCCTATTATTCGCATCTTTTTTCGATGATAAAAACAACAATTTCATTACAGTATCGTTCGAAAAAATATTATTCATATAAATAAGTGAATATCTTGTCATTTTTCTAGTATTCAACAGAAAATCTTTACATTGCTCAAAACCGTTCCGAAACTTTTCTGTTGACGAGTTCAAACAAGTTTATGGTATGAGCGACGCAAATGGCAAGTTTATATGATTATACATCTTTTAGTTTTTATTTAGCTTTTGTTTTTCAATTACAGTAGTATTCAAGATATTTATAATACCGATATTATTATTATTATTGATATTTCAATCAAGCATGCATATATTAAACATTTTTTATAGTTTCCCAAAACTTTTGGGAATTCATTATGATTCAAAAACAAATTCGAAAACATTTTTTCTTTTCCAAAATTTTGTTCATCAAATATTGTGACCATTTTGATACTTATAATAAAATTTAAAAAACATGTATAAACAATTGCCAATCAATTTTTGTTATAAGAAAAAAGTCATATTTCCTTTCCCCTAAAAAGCTAACTCCTTACCACCTAAAAACAGTATCGACTTGAATTAGCAATTCGAAAAATGGTAAAGAAAAAAAAACAGATTGTATTAATAATCAAAATCTTTTCGAAGAATCTATTAATTGCGTAAATTGGTTTTTGCAGAGGTATTTCTCTGATCACAGCACTTCTTGATGAATTTCTTTCAAGTCTGAGAAAGTCTCTATTACATATTCTTGTAGAGACAAAAATTTCCTTACAAAAAGTTATTAGAGCCAAATATTTTAAATCATTTGTTCCAAAGTTATCGCCGTTTGAAGTTCAATCTCTATACATTGAACTTTAAACAATCTAATACACGTTGAACTTCAAACAGCGATAAGACTGGAACGTTTGACTCTAATAATTTTTTTGTACGGAATTTTTTTCTCTACAAAAATATGTAAGCGGCATGTTCATAAAGTTTTTTTTTTTTTTTTTTTTTTTTTAGAATTATTGTTGTTCGAAGCTCAATCTATACAGATTGAACTTCGAACAACGCTAACTCTGAAACGGTTCATCCGACATACTTTGCTCTGATAACCGTTTAGTAGGGAATTTTGTTCTCTATAAGAATATGTGGGCAGCATATCCATATGTTAATTTTTGCTATTTTAATTTTTTTGATATCCATTATTCTTCCAGAAAAAGAAAGCGACTTGTTTCAAATAAGTTGCGGTTTTTTTTATATATTAAAAATGAAGCTTGCAGTTTTTTCTGAAATCGTTCTCTTTGTTCCCACAGCCAATTAGCAAACTCGGTTACAATGTCAAGAATCTGCAATTTGTCGATAAAGGGCATAAGAAACTTTGACGATGAGCGTGAAGGCCCGACCATCCATTTTTCACGACCATTGACTTTAATTTTGGGTCCAAATGGAACGGGCAAAACAACAATCATAGAATGTCTTCGATATGCCTTGAGTGGAGAATTCCCACCAGGTTCTGAAAAAGGAAAATCGTTTGTTCATGATCCAATGCTGAAAAGATTAGCTGCTGTAAGTTATATGAATAAAAAAATTATTTATTTTTATGATTTCGTTTAAAATCAAGTATTTTCATTTATTATTCATAGAAAGTGGTACGGAAACTTATTTGCATTTTCTGTTGTTTCGTAAATTAACGATAAACCGGATATTTTTTCCTTCCCTTTTCTCCAGATCTCTGTTCGAGGAAATGTAAAAGCAGAAATAGCGGACATTCGTGGCGATCGTTTGACCATAAGTAGAACTGTGGAAGCTCAACGTGTCAATCAAACAGTCAAATTCAAGACCCTTGACAATGCACTTGTGAGAATCAACAGGAAAACGAGAGAGGTGAACACTTGATTTTTTATGTTCTACTTTTATGATCCACTGGCCGGTGTAAAAGCTGCTGCACGTTTTTTTCAGATAGTGGGATTTTGAAAAAGTTACAGATCAATCAACCCCTATGAATCACTTCTAAATTGACAGTAATTCACCTCTCAATAGATTTCATTTTCCGTTATTTTATCCTGATCTGAATCGAAATGTAAGTGCTTCAGGATACATATGTATGTTCCGAAGGACTTACGGATAATTCCAACCTTTACGAACAAACCTACAGTTGGGAAAAGTTCACCCGCAATACATAAAATGTTATAATACGCTCAATTAATTATCAGATAAATACTTTTTTGTTGTATACAATGTAGGTTCGTATTTGGAAGCCTGTTTCTCCATGCTATAAGAATTTCGTATATGCGATTTTAATTTTTTTTTTCTACAAAAACTTGGGCAAACTCTGTAATATCTCATGACTTACCTGGGACCTTAGGACCAATAAAAAAATGAAGGAGTTTAAAAAAAGTTCACATACATGAAGAAAAATCTGAAAAAAAAAAGATTTTTTAATATTTGTCTCAGATTTTTCTCCATCGATGGGTCAATTGTTCAATAATATTATTACTGAAAATTACTTTTTTCGAATTTTCAAACATAGCCGATTTTTTTGCAAATTCAGTGATTTTATGGACTAATATTACATCTAATAATACTAATCAATGATAACAAGCGTGATAGAAAAAGTTCCATGCATTTTGAGTTGCAGCCGTGATCGAGAGACATGACAGCGGTTCGACGTCAAGTATTAAGAGAGAAAGCTTGCGCGAGCCTTGTTGTACTCTTATATATTCGAATATAACCGTTTTGAAACGTATTAATGAATTGATAACTAATATCAGAAATAAAAATGTATTGTTGTTTATAGAAAACTCAATTGTCGGGAACGTGCGCGGCCGTGGACATTGAAGTGCTGTCATCAATGGGGGTTTCGAAGGCAATTCTGAATTACGTGCTGTTCTGTCATCAGGACGACTCGAATTGGCCTTTTGACGAGGGGAGAAAATTAAAGGAACGATTCGATCAAATTTTCGATACGACTCGATACAATAAAGCCCTCGACACGTTAAGGAAAATAATTAAAGACAAACAAGCTGAGTTGAAAGTGTTGGCCGCTGAACAGCGTGGCTTATTGATGGTTGTGGACGAGGTAAAATCCAAAAAGCGCAAAATGAAGGATTTCGAAACACGAAAGAATGATGCGATTGAAAAAATTAACGCGTTGACAAGTAAACTCAAACCTATCAATCAACGACTCGCCGAAATCAAAGAAATCGAAATGGAATATTGCAAATGGCAGATCGAAGAGGGTAAATTAAAAAAATGCAATCATATTTCATATTAGATCTTCGTTACCTTTCATTCGTTTTTTATGCTTAAGGCGGTTGTGTTGTTTTATACATATATTTTTCGAACGACAGCGGTATGTGCGTAGAAAGCACCATGAACAGAGTTTAAAAAAATTTCACACTGTATTTTCTGGGAAATGTTATAACAGTCTTTTTTTTTTTTTTTGCAATCAAATTCATTCCTTGATCTTATATTATTATGATAACTTAATCATACATTTTTACATTCTAATAATTTATATATTGAAAAAAGTTTGCACCATATTTATTTTTATATTCAATGGGTTTTCATATACTTTGATACTTTACATTATAATATTTCTGGAATTCTATAATCTTATTGAGATTCTTTGTTTCTGCATAGTTTTATTTTTATTTTTAGAAAAGAAAAAAATGGAGTATAAACTCTTGCAGTGCCAAATAACATCTTTAAGAGAAGAAATCAAGGAACTTTACAAAGGCACGACCTCGGAATTGAAGAACGAAATTGCCTCTTACGAGGCAATACTTTCCGAAAAAAATAATCAAATCGAGAAGGTGAGTACTAATTTTCTTAACGAATTCATTTGAAGAGTGTAGAATGGATTCTTCAATGAGTAATAAATACGTGAAAAAACAATTAGTGAACTCAACCGGTGATTGAGATTTTTTAATTGAACCATTTTCGTTTTTAACAAAAAAAAGATATATATATATATATATATATATATATATATATATATATATATAAGAAGTCCAATACTTCAATCATTTGTAATTTTTTTTATTTTCATTTCCGATGATTCTTTCATTATTAGCTCGAATGTGATTTACGAGGGCGGGCAGCTAAAGAGGCAAGAATTAGCGCTCTCATGGACGAAAGGAGAGTCGCTGTGGGAACATTGAGACAACAAATGCGTGATCAAACCAACAAAATTTCTCAGCGTAATGATACCCTCAAAAACATGATTACGTCATGGAAATTGAGTGGAAACATTGAGTCTGATATTTCGGAAAATGGTATTGAACTAAGCTAAATTTGGAATTTTTTGGATTCGAGTAATGCCTTGGGCTGATGTAAAAAAAAGTATTGTAAAATTATCAGTTCGCTTGACAACTTTTTAAAAGTAAATTCAAATATATTATTCATAGATTGAACCGATATTAGCAATGGGTAAAGGGTCGGTTTGTGGATTTGACGGTCATCCAAGTTGAGCTATCTCGGACAAAGATAATACTTGGATATGTGACCGCTTATCCATGCATCGGTTTGCGCACCAATCTCTGAACAGAAGGCATTTTTTCTGAGTGTTGACAATTTGCACGGTTTTTTTTTTTTAGTTTTGCCGTTGTGCAAATGATTTATAGTAATCCATTAGAAAATAACCTGCAACCAGGGTTGCGACAGGGGCAAGAGAGGGGAAGGTAAAAGAGGTTTTAGAAGGTTGCTTACGAAAACTAATGTGGTTGGGAAAAAATCATTTTCACGTTGTAAATTTTGTACCTTTAACCTTTTCACTGGTAGACGACAGTTTGAGTCTAAAGTAGTCATTTCTGGTAGACGAGTCGCAAAAGAAAATATTTAAATTCTTAGAAGATATTTGTACTATTGATGGGTACAGTATTCCTAAAGACCAAAAAACATGAAAATTTTTATTTCAAAAATAGGGGGGGGCGGGGGGCGAGCTACCTTGGACGCTAAAAAACGCGTTTGTCACCGAACCTAATTTCTGAGTAATGAATATAAGTAAAAAGACGATTCCATCTTGAGTTGCAACCGTTTTTCTCGGCTTAAACTTGAAAAAAATATTAAAACCAACGAAATGTCAAAAATTAACAATTAAAAAAAAATGAATGAAGAAACGAAAAAATTTCAACAAAAAACAAAGTATAGAATCTCCTCGTGTAGCCTCTTTGTGGCAGACTCCGCATCGTTAAAAACTTACGAAGAAATTAGAAAATTTATTTTTAATGAAATTAAAATATTGAATATTAACAGATGCTTCCAAATGGTTGAAACAAATCGAGGAGGCATTGCGTAATTTGGAGGAAACGATTGAAGTGAAAAGAGTCGAGCAGGATGAAGAATTAGAAATTTTGCAACGAAAATTGAATACGCAGCGTGCAAAGCGAGCGACAACGGAATCGCAACTGGTCAATAGCAGACGTGAATTGCAGACGACAGAAACCGAAATTCGCGCAAATTCCGCTTTGCTTAAAAAGGTTTGAACATGCTCCATTAATTTCTAGTTTTGAGGTTTTCACGGCTATTGTTGTTACAAAAGTTCGAGGCTTCTGGATGGATGCCGTGTAATGTTTCATCTCAATGCCAAAATTTTGCAAACGTATTCTAAGGCTCCCTGATCTAAAGTAGTCCTTACATATGCATTGTCATCGTTCCGGATAAGCGCATCAGCTTATCCAGAAGTTTAAAGAAGCCATCCATCCGAAACATTCATTTTCAATTTGATTCATAATTTTAAAAAACTCCAGAGTAAAGTTCAAAAAAAAATATGAATGATATACACAGTATGCTTATTGTTTTTTCTTTACTGAAAACTAGTACATTTTTGTTTTGTTTCGTAAACGACAATTGGAAACTCAAAAATTTCAAGGAAATATTATTAAACGAAGGACGTTGAGCAAAGCTCCAATCGTGGAAACAGAAAACATATGAATCATTGAAAAAAAATAAATAAAATAAATAAATATTATTTGACGCATGATCGTTTGTAGTCAGGACCGATGGAACAGAAATTGAACGAGGTTGACGGAAAGCTAGCGGCGGCGAATACGAAATTTGAGGAGTTGAAAGAAAAATCGGAAGTTGATGACCTCAACCGAAAGATGCAAGAAGCAACGGAACAGGAAGAAAAGTACGAGCGTGAATACAACAGTATTGAGAAAGAAATTAATTTATTGCGAGAACAAAGCGCGCTGCAAATGAAATTGGAGTCTTGTCATGTCGAGTTATTGGAAAAAGAGAAACAGATCGCAATTTTGCGGAATAAACACGAAGAGACGTTGAAAATGTTGCTCGGAAAGACGGATTTTCCTGCGGGAGGCATGATGGACACTATCGATGAAATTCAAAAAGTTTTAGTAAGTTAATATTCATCTACATGTGCAATACTTTATTTATTTGAACAATTGACTTTTAATATTACATTGCTTACTTTTTCCGGGCGCTCACGATCATCTTATGTAACACAGCTCCATAATTAGTTGCAACACTTTCAGAAGTGTTGCAAACAATTCAGATTTTCTCCAATGTACAACTACATTGTTTTTTCATGAGTGTACAAAACAACTACATTTGTTCTGAGTTCGAGCTGATTAACATTACAACAAATTCAGAAGTACCTCCCGCTTTTTTTAGTTGCTGCTCATTATTATCAATAATTTCATATTAAATCACCGTTACTGATGATTTTTTCAATTTAAAAGAAAAAAACTGACTTTCTCCGTGCTTGTAGAACGATCGGATACGAAATCTCAAGAAAGAAATTGATAGCGTGAGATGTGAGGCGGCGAAACTTGATGCCTCAGTAAAACACAAGAGGGAAGAATTGGAAAAGAAAAAAGTTGAAATTCAACGTGAGTACACGAGTTGATTCTCCAGATTTTTTGGTAAAATATTTCGAAGTTGTCACAACAAATTTCTTGAACATGAATTTGTGGAGATCCAATCAATTGTTTTTTTTTTATTATTTTTAAAATTTATTTATTTAAAATTATTCTATGGTCATTGTAATGAAATTAACGAAAATATCGCTGTTTCGTGCATGTCTGTTTTCTAGAATATTTGTTTATCCGAGTGTAATTGTTATTTCTCAGGCGACAAAGAAAAGGTATCGTCGCAGTGTGGCGAATATGAAAATTATCGCGAGGCTCTTTTGTCGAGTTCGAAACGATTGAAGGACATCGAAGACAAGAGAGGAATGTACGCTTATCAGGGAGCTGCTTACAATGAGTACATTAAAAAATTGGGTGAGCCAAATCCGTGTTGTCCTTTATGTTGTCGCGGTTTCGAGAGTCAACAAAACGCGAAACAGCTTATTAAGGATATGACCGCCGAAATGACTGGACATCCAGAACGCTTGAAAAAATGTGAGAAAGAATTGGCCGACACTCGTAAAAAATACGACTTGCTGTTACAACTGCAACCCATTGTCGAAAAAGTTGAATACTTTGAGGACCTCGAAATGACTAAAATGAAGTAAGGAGAAAAATATTTTATGTTGATATGTGAAATTTCGTAATTTCAATTTTTCCCTTATATTTGTAATTTTCTTTCTTTAATTTCGATTTTTCGTTTTACAGTATTAACTGTGGTCATTGAAAAGAATTACGTCATTCTTATCTCAAAATCTTGAATGAAAAAATTGTAATTTTTGATGTTATTTCATAATATTTTATGCATGGAATGTTCGATTAATGTGTTAGAACGGAAGTGGAGGAAACTTCAAAGCGCCTGACTGCAGCGAATCGAAAGATCAAGCAGCTGCAAGAATCGGTTGTAGAGCCCGAAAAACAATTATCCATATGTAAAGACATGATCGGTGATATGGCGTTGTGGGATCGCTACGCAAATGAAATCGATTCCAATCGTTTTTCGGTCATTGAAATTCAGCATAGCTTACGGGAGGCAGGTTGGTTCATTTTTAGGCGAATATTTTCATTTATTGAACAAGATGCCTAGAGGAGAAAAAAATCAGGTTTAGTTACACCTAAACATGAATCATTATCGGAAAACGTTTCATAAGTAAATTTTGTACATTTGACATGTAATGAATTTCATAAAAATATGTATGAATCGCATGAAATTATTTGAAAATGAATCATGGAAAATCATTTTCTAAAACAGAAAGATTACACATAGTTGAAAAACAAAATTTGACAGGCTTGAAGAGCGACAAAACAATCCAAGAGGCCGAAACTGAACAGAGCCATTTGCAACAACTGTTGAAAGATACTCGTCGAGACCTAAAAAACTTGCAATGGATTTTGAATTCTCGTAACGAAGAACTCCGCCGGATTACGGAAAATCGAACGAAATTGTTGGAAGAGCAGTTGCGAATACATAAGGAAATGCAAGAAATAAAACAGGCGAAGGAAAAACTGGAACAGTTGCATTCGAAGGAAACTTCGCTCAAGGAAACTGTTTCGAATTTAGATGAAGAATTGACCCAAATTGGTAATGAATACGAAGCGGCGAATCAAGCTTTGGAACAGGCCAAGGTTCGTTTTTAATTCGAATACTATTTTTTCAATTAACTGGAAATGAGCATCGCGTCTTACTTTTAATGAATGAATAGTTTTAGTAAAATTTTTAAGTCGAAAGCTACTTTTGAGTACACTAAAAAATGGAGAATTGATTCAAATCAAAACAGGTAAATGAATTTTCTTCATTATCAAAATGAAAAAATGGAGATAGTTGTTAAATTAATTTTGTTTTTATTGACCATATTTTTTTTTAATAAAAAAATTACAAATTAATAAAAAATAATTTGAATTAATTTAATTGCGAATATCCATTAAAAGTAAATTTTTCCATTTTCATTTAATGAAGTAATTGAAAAACACGTTTGCATATTTCAGAAAAAAATTCGGTCTATTCAAGATTGCGACAGAAATGAGTTGCGGGAGCGAAATAAGGAATTCGACCGCCTACATTCGATACAGGTGGAAGTTACGAAATTTCTGTCTCATAAAATCGACGATAAGTTAAAGTCGGTCGAGGAAAAATTAGAGATCGCAGAAAGATTAGCGAATAAATACAAATCTGAGAAAACGGCTCTAGAAGAGGAAATTGCCAAAATGAAAGCGGATATTATCGCCCATGATACGAAGAAAAGGGATCTTACAGACAATAACGCGATGCGACAAAAAGAGATAGATGCTGAGAGTTTAGAAACCGAGTGCAACTGTTTGAGAGAAAAACTCACTGGAATTAACTATGAAACAATCTCCAAAGAGCGAAAAACTCTCTGTGAGCGTCGCGACATCACTGAACGTGAGGTAATTCTATATTTCATTTATAATCTTATTTATTCAACGTCTGAGCCTAGGAGGAGGGTATGTACGAGGAAAAAACCGTTTTCTGTAACTGGTGGGTGCATTCATTTTCCGATAGTGATGGATCCATCGCTGTCATAAAAATGGTTAGAAAATGAATTCAATTTTGGATATGAGACACAGAAAATGTAAAACAAATATCAAATATTTATTCGATATTAGAATACGCACACGAAAATGAATTTAATGTTTATTTGATTCGGTAAAAGCGGTAATCATACATTACAATTTACAATCGACTACATCCAATTATTTAGATACATTACCCATTGAGCTGATGAAATGTGACACTACTGCGGACTACCTGTGCATTATCATTGAATTATTCAATAAAATTAGTTTGCTCCATTTTTAGAGAAATATTGCTGAAGGTAATGAAGAAGAGTTGCAAAGAAATATTGCCCAACTGAGCCTAGAATTGGAAAAAAGCGAATATCGTTTGGCGTATACCAACTACAAAGGGAAATGCGTAGAAGTAGTGGTAAGAATTATGATCTTTTTATTAAATATGTTAAATTTCGTAAAGAAGTTCAGATTGAAAAACCTCTTCTGACAAAATAGGCAAACAGTTTGAGCGTGAAAGATTTGACAATGTATTGCAAAGTATTGGATATTGCGATGATCGAGTATCACGAGGAACGAATGGCAACGGTCAACAAGAGTATGAAAAAATTGTGGGATTTAATATACACGGGTACCGACACCAGCTCGATTCAAATCCGTACCGAAGCCACAACCAGTACGACTGACAAAAGGAGATCATTTAATTACAAGTTAATCCAAATAAAGCACGGTGTCGAAATGGATATGAAAGGTCGTTGCAGTGCAGGACAAAAGGTACATTCGTTTCTTCCTGTTCCTTGAGGCATACACGTTTTCTCATTTTAGGTTCATTGGAAAGTTTTCTCGCATAATTTTTTTTAGACAATTCTTTACAAATCTGAACTTCAAACTTGAAAATAAGCGAAAGCTTTTAATGAATAGAATTTTTAGTTTGAGTATAGGATGAAAAACGATTCTATATATTTTTTGTTTATCAACAAGAACCTTCCAAAGAGTCATTCAATAATAGAGATATTCGAATAGAGTTGTTTTGGAATACAGATATTCGACGATGTTATCAATGACTAAATAGAATGTTATTATTATTGAATTTTTGCAATTCATCGTAACGCTCTTCAGCATTCATTATTTCGATATTATTCGTTCTATTTCATACTTTTAATTTAATTGATGTTTCTAACAATAAACTCAGCATATTATTCGCAACATGAATTGCAGTCAATTTAATGTTATTTCATTTTAATTATCATTCGCTTGTCTTTAAAGGTTCTTGCATCGATTATTCTTCGGCTGGCATTGGCGGAAACTTTTTGTGAAAAGTGTGGGGTTTTGGCACTAGACGAACCGACCACGAATTTAGACGAAGAAAATGCTAAAAGTTTGGCAGATGCCCTACACAGGTAATTTCAACACAATCATGAAATATATATTTCTTTAAAAACTAGAGTTTCTAGCGTTTTTGTTATAAATTCATTTTGTGGTTTCCAGCTACGTGAATCGCCGCGCTAAATTCCAAAAAAATTTCCAACTCATCGTCATCACTCACGACGATAATTTTATACCGAAATTGGGACAGCTCAGCAAAAATAATTCGTTCTATCAACTTTACAGATATGAAAAGTAAGAATAAAATAATCTTTCTAAAATCGACAAATCTTGACAAAAAAAAGTATTTTTCTTTAAAAACAAAGAGGAGTCATTCAATTTTTACAGTGAATATTAAGAAAATATATTTTTTTTTTTTAAATACTTGCCGAATTGATTGCCTTTAAGTTATTCGGCGTTTTCCTATTGTTGAAAGATTGTTTTTCTAGAATAATTTATTTGTTTCATTTACTGTTGTGTTTCGAGTGAAAATCGTTACATACATCTCGGCTTTAAATTTTAGAGGCAAAAGGAATTTAAATTGATTTTCATCGATGTTTCAATTTTTTAAATAATCCAGATTACGGAAGCAATGCAAATCAAATAAAGCGTTAAATAATACGTGTGCGTTCTGAAAAGGTCGGATATTAATTGCAAACGATAATGAAACATTTTTCGATGTTATTTGAAGGAAAAAAACTCTCGGACCGAAATATCGTTTCTGATTGTCTTTTTCGTGTATATTTTCACAATCTAATTTTAAACCTCAAATTTTAGCGGCTTGTCGGGCATAAAATGCGTTTCGTTGGATGGCCCTTCGGGAATCTCACGAAATCCTAACAAAGAATCTTCTGAGGATGAAGAGAACGAGAGAGGAAGAAGTAGAGAGGAAAGATCAAAACGAGGTCCTTCTAATTCGATCGAAAGACCTGATCGAAAACGTGCTCGAAAAAAACCAGTTTTCGAATAAGCCTCGAATCATTCCAAGGTTTTTCATCCTCAAAGCTGGAATTTTCTGTTTTTTTTTCTATTCTATTTTTTCTTACTTTCTGTTATAAAGTATCAAATATATTCAAACTGAAATTCAATAGTGATGTATTTTATGAAAAAAGGCCTTTTTTCGCCTTCTCTCGTCGATCACGTTTATCGATAAACGTTGATCAAGAGACTGAGAGTTATAAATATCTTGTTTAATGAAACGGATCAGTTCATGCAATTGTAAAAAAGAAAAAACTGTGCGACGTTTTTTTTTCTCTATCAGATATGGTTTATAAACACTTATCTTCGTGGTGTTGCCAAGTGGAGATGTTCAAAAATGGCTGCTTTTTTTTTTGTACGTTGCCTCACCGTGTGAATAATATTTAATTTTAATAAGTCAGCGAATTATTCGTAATTTTTTAAACTTATGCGAGATTGTTCCATTATTTTTCAATGTCAATTTTAACAAGGCGTTATCTCATTTAGCGATTGTCGTAAAATTTTTATTGTAAAATGGTGTCACCTTTCGTTTTCCGTCATGGTCCGTCAAAAATACACGTCAAGTTTCGTTTACGTGACACAAGTTTTTTATAGCCATAATTTTTCCAAATTGCATTTTTTTTAAATTATATTTTTCAATTTAGCCAAGTTTTTCCAAAATTACTGACGTGTCGTTTTAACGAGTTTTTTTTTGTTTATGGCATGTACAAATTGCGCCATGGTTGCGATAGTTTGCCAACCAGAATTTTTCATAATCAAAATAGTCGTTTAAAAATGTTAAGGTTTATACTGACTAGATGTCCCACGGAAAGTTGCTGAAACTTATCGGCAATTATTTTTAACTGCATTCAGGTATCAAGATGCCTCAAATTGGTTCTAAAAGAAGACATTTTGAGGTTTTTCCATGCATAAATTTATTTTGATTTATAATATTTTAATACATTAATTTTACATGCTTTAAATCCTCGAGCAACAACCAATTCTTTGTCTAAAACTATGCAAAACATTACTTAATACTTCATCTGATATACTGTTTACAGTTTTCCTAATAGGGTAAATATTCCACCTGAAAACAACTCCAACATTTTTTCTAGAACTTATTAAAATGAAATAATATTATGTCATGCAATTTTGAGGTGACCAAAGAACTTGAACATCATGAAAAATTGAAAAAAGTAATAGTATTAACAAATAGCTCCTTTATTCCTAAATCTTTTCTACTTATTGCATGTCTTTAGAGTTTCGAGCAATAGTTTACATTGCGATTTAGACGCTTTCTTTAAAAAAAAAAAAAAAAAAAACCTGGAAAAGCGCCGAATTAATTTATCGACGAATTTATTGTTCATTAATTGTATATACCGGGACCAGAACCGACAAACATCGTAATCATGAAATTCACAACCGACAGATGATTGCGCTTTGATTGAGACCGAAAAGTTATAATGTACTTGATTATTTTTAAATATTGGTCATCTTCACACAAAATTTTGTTGTCTTATAGTGAACGAGACTCCGAAAACTGTTTTTATCATAATCTCAGTGGCTGATAAATGACCGCTCTTTGATTAGACTATGGAAAATATGTAATATTTTATAATTTGGAAAAAATTGGCTGATATTGCACGAAGCGATTATTTCATATTTTTCTAATGAATCGGCATCCGACAAACGATTGCGCTTTAATTAGGCTTTTGAAAATTTACGAGATCTCAAAATTTCCAATTAACTCATTTCCGACGGTCGTCGATTTTGATCCAACAATCACCGACAAGACAAGAAGCCCGATAAACTATTTACATTTCGAAAAAGTGAGAAATCCAAAACCATTCGGCCAAGTTCACAGAGGTATGTGTTAACCTATTAATAATAATAATAATAACTGTTATTATTATAAAAAATAAATTTTTATGAATAAAAGTAGTTAATATGAATATTATCATAATATAATTATGAATTATGAATTTGCTACTTGAAGAGTATAATTTCCGTTATATATTCAGCCGTTATTATTGACATTAACGGTGTACTTATGAAGTTATGAAATACTTGTATTGCTTGCGTTCGAATTAATTTAGGCGGTGAACAAACCGACCAAACCATCAAGCCTAATTTAATCCCAATCGGGGCTATAACTTGAATATTAAAAAACCTAATAATAATGGCAAATAGGTCTGTAGCGAAATTGGTAATCCTCGAGACAGTATTTTTTTGCATATTTGACTAGGTCTAAAAAATAGATCCATCCATTGGACTAACTTTCAAATTTATTGAGCAGTAGTATCGTTCACAAATTTAGTTATTTCATTACAAATGTATAATGTCGATGGCTGCAGATTTTTATCTCTACTCACATCCACCCCTAGATAGCAGCGCCACGCCATGGTTATTTCAAACACTCAAAACCCGGACAATAAGAGAACCACGCCGCCGCCGTTCTGTAGAAAATAAGATCTTCCGTCGTTGTTCAAGCTTTTTTTTCTCACCGCTGCCACGGCATGGCGCTGTGATAGGGGGATGTTACAAGCTATATACAGGCCTAATTTAAACCGTAATGTTCTCTCTTCACGTGTTCTCGATATTTATTTCGTCAAAAATTATATGGACGTGAACTTGGCCGTCCGACATAAACTTTTCAAAAGTTTTCTGATTTCAATCGTTTGTAGAGTATTGTGAGAACAAAATAAACGCTTGTGAGATGAGTTTATCGCGAAAAAATCAAAAATAAAAAGTAGCGTGAAGTTAGCCCGCCCATTCAACTTTTTTAAACTAAATGAGTCTAATTGTACGTAAATCAATGCGAAATCGTTTGTAGAACATGAATATTACAATAAAAATGTTTGTAAGACGCATATTTTTATGAAAAAGAAAAAACAAAATTTGCACAAGTTTTTCCGAACCAGTCAAGGAAACTGGTGTGTACCATACGGGTCGCAACTGATTTTTGAAATGCTAAAAACGATAAAACTGATTCATAAATGCGAAAGTATATGGATGGTCTGTTGAACTGATTCAGATGTTACCCCTGCTGGTCTATTCCTAAATTTTATTTTATGAGGGATTATATAAGAATATTTTGGAATGTTAAAATGGAAAAATTCTACAGACCAAAAAAAATACAGTATTCATTCCTCATTTCATCAATCAATCCACGGTCAGTAAGAGAAAAAACATTTTATCCTTTAAAGATTAACGATTGAAATGGAAATCGAATTCTTTCAAAAATAATAGTTCAAATCAAAGAAAGCCCAACAGTTTGATACTGAAAATTGCTATGCACAGAAATGAAAGCAATAAAAATGATGCAATTATGTACTCACTCGTCGATGTCTTGTTCCCCTCCTCAATAACGAACCTACCTTTGGCAAAACCGAAAAGTCCGCAATTCCGAAATAGTCCGCACAGTTAATATCCACTTCCGTTGCAGGACACTCATTGCAGTTGATTAATTTTCACTCGATTTTTCCCAAATCCTGCATGATTCTGAATTCAGACGAGCAGCAGCAGCGTCGTTTTTCCAACGTTGAAAACGATAGTTCATCATAGTTCAAAATTCAAATGCACTAATTCACACAACACCAATATTAACTTTTTACACTTCCGAGATATAGTAAACGCGTGATTAAGACGTCAAGATTTTTGTTTATTTTCGCGTCAACGAACTCTTGCACGAAATAAAAAAATTCATTCAATGTTTCTTTGTTCCGCTGACTCAAAAAACCTTTTTCTCTTGTGTCAATAAATGATCTTTTAGCAATCGAATAAGGTTGACGACGAGTGACAGAAAGTGTAATGGCAACTTGTGCCATAGTTTCGTGGAAAATCGTGCGTGCTCACGTGGGTGCACGCGTGCACGGGCGCTTGCGTTCTATTGTACTATAGCAATTGCGATAGTAAAAACTATTCGCAATGCTGTACAATAGCTGCGGTTATACAAGCCTTGCGTGCATTGCGTTGCGTTGCACCGTTTGCAGCATCCGGGTTATATGCATGGACCTTGCCTGCGCGACTTCGATATGCGATACAGAAACTGTATCGCGTTCGGAAACAGCAAACTACAGAGTAGATTTATAGCTTTCGTTCCGTTATTCTTGCCGACAATCCCATGGCTTTACGGCCTGCGTGCATTTGGTGCTTTGCGTTGCGTTGCGTGACTCGCATGTATGGTTGCATCTTAGCTCCGCTTGCGAACACGCGTGCGTGCGAGCATACACACGATTTTCGAAACTGTAACACAGCCGTCACTAGACTGTCTGTCACTCAAAGCCCTTACTCACGATCTCATTAATCGTGATTCGATCAAATATTCAAAATAATTGCCACGAAAAATAATATCGTGGGCAAGAGGCTTTCCTATCGACTTGTCGAATATCGCTTGCGAGAAGAAAACTCATTGACAAAAGAAAAAAAAAATTGAAAATTCGTTACGATTGACAAACGAGCGAATTGTGTTTAACGACCCTAATATTCTTTTCATAGCGTTTTCGTGCATGGTTCGTTTTCGAGAAATCGCGCATATTTTTAAGCTCTTATTTTCGTGCATTTTTTATTTTCAAAAAATCGCGCACATTTTCAAGCTCTAATTAACGGAAATTATTACGGCGATAAAAAATTATGTAAAAATTATAGATTTGGATGGTTTTAATAATAAAAAATTTTATCACGATTTTCCGTTTTTTTATTATCCATCGTTGTATTTTTATTTGGTTTAACGACAATTCAGACCGTTTAAAGTATTTTATATAAAGATTTTCGTCATTTATTCCGCACTTTGTTTTATCAATTTCGAACGTGTTTATCAACGAACGATAATGCGCGGTATTGCACTAGCCGACCGATGCTTATGCAACTCTCTCCGCGCGCGCTACTTGCCGCCCCGCCCCGCGTTCCGCGGGCGACTGAATGAACGCGAGACCCTCGCTCGCTTGCTCGTTGCCCCGCGCATGATCCAGTTATCGCTCCTGCCCCTTCCAGTCGCCCCGGCGTGAGCTCTCCCCACCATCCCCGCTACGGAACGGCTTAGCAGGCCAAGCGGCGCGAGAGCGCGTAAACGTAAACACAGAGTCGAGGCTCCACGAATATAAACAAACCAAATAACAAGCTAGGGACATTCATTCGCCAATATTTAGCGATCACATTTTTGTGCACCGTATGAATATTCGTTCAGTAATATTTTATAACAATTCAACAACGTTTTATTCTCTCGTTTTCCCAACGCATAAAAATGCCAGTAGCAAAAGAAAAGACCGTCAATCGAATTTCATTCGGTTTTTTGAATCTAGGAAGATTCAAAAAACCGTAGGAAATTAAAAAAATGTATTAAATCAAAGAATTATACAAGAAAAAATTTTTTAATCACATCTTGGGACCTAGAACTATCCAGGTTCATAAAAATCAACATTCGAACGATACGTTGAAACAGTAAAACCGGATTAGTAAAAAAAATTAATTTCGATTAATGAAAAAGAAAATTCATAAAACTGGACGATCCCAAAATCTGGCAATCATACTGCGCACGCGTGGATCTCGACTATTTATTTTCCTGTGTCCACTCCTTTTCTCCAGTCTCCCTGACTGGTTCGGAAAAATTTATGCAAATTTTGTTTTTGCTTTTTCATGAAAATATACGTCCTACAAACATTTTCATTGTATTATTCGTATTTTACAAACGATTTCGCATTGATTTTCGTACAATTTGACTCATAAAATTTAAAAAATAGAATGAACAGGCTAACTTCACACTTCACTTACTCTACAAACGACACACAAACGATTGAAATCAGAAAGCTTTCGAAAAATTCATGGCGGGGAGCCAAATTTACACCTCTAAAAATTATTCGTGTAACAATTTAAAAATCTTTAATAAATTGATTGCATTAAAATGACGAAATCCTGTGCGGTACCTCACTACAAAACAGAGGGTATAAATCGAATCAAGAAAAGAGCTCTGTTTTTTAAGTGCCAAAAAACCCAGATCGTTTTAAAAAGTGGCAGGCAGCAATTCCCGGAGTGAAACTAAAAACATCTCAATACGTTTGTGAAAAACACTTGAGTCTTCTACAAAAAAAAAAAAAAAAAAAAAAACTGTCAAGCGACTGGCTAAAAATTAAAAGTAGTTTCAAAACATGTACAAGAGTTTGTTTTTGGTTTTTCCCGAACACGTTCTCCTGCTTGATCCCGGTCCTATGTCTATCATAAAACTCCACTTGTGCTTTTTTATTTTTATTTCCCTGAATTAACGATTTCAACGAAAAACAATAATGATTTTCATACGAAAAAATTATAATGGAGAGTGCATGTACTGTGCCCAAGAGACATATGGCTGTCTCTTTCGCACACAACATCCCTTTTCCAATGCGCACCATGCGGCCAAACATGGAAGCTACAAACACTGGACGTTAAGCGACCCACTCCCCACCACCGTCGTTTTCAGACCTGTATGTACGACCGGGGTCGTGGTTGACTTGACAGTGTCGTCAGTGTCAGTGCATGTCCACGGGTGCAGTGCTTGGAATGCGTTAAACATCATATGCAACAAAATATGATTTGAATAACACGTTCCAAAAATCAACGCTAAATAAAAATTAATTATATATGTTGGAACCACATAAAGAAATCTTAACGAACAGTTAACCCTCCGTCTAATTTGGTAAATAACTAAGAAAATTGGTTAAAACTACAATAAATTTCGATAACGCGGATAACGTAACCTATAAGTTCCGTGTTAAACCTATTATTTCACTGTTTTAATATTGTAGGTTTTGTCGGAATCATTTGAAAAACTGGTGCAAAATGCTAAACAAAGACAGTCCGCCAGGTTCGCCCGAAGTGGAGGAGAATTTTGATGAGGAAGATTTAATTTACATTGGAGATGTCGACGAAGTTTTGGAGGTTATGGAACGCGATGATCAAAACGAAGACGAAAGCATGGAGGAAGAAGGAGAACAAGCTCTCGATAAAGGCGATGCTATTTCCATTTTTACCAAGCACGAAGGTTCGAAATAATGATAATACGTTCTTTTCGAGTTTTCTCAAAAAAATTTGTGCAGTTACTAACACCAATACATTTTTGTCAAAACAATGAAAAATCTCTCTACCAAGTTTTGATCACATATCCTTTTTCTCATGGCTTTCGCACATCAATCTCAGAATCCTCCAATGAGGTAATTAGTTACTCCATGAAAATAGCAAAATTTTTGTTCTGAACTATTTATTTCAAATTAATCCTTTTTTTTTTTTTTTTTTCAATAAAGTTTTTATAAAGAAATAAAGAGTGATATGTACAATGATACTCCATTACTACCCACAAAGAATATTTGATGCTAAAAAAAAAATCTGGGTTAATCAAGAGACTCGGTAGAGTCTCGGTTATTTATTCCGGTTACAAAAAATATTTTGTAGAGTTCTGCAGTTTATAATTTCAAAGAACAATTATTGGTATCAAACACATAATTATTATAAAGTTTTTCTAGCTTGATATAAAAATTTATTGCAATGTTGTAAAACATTTCCACTCTGTTAGGTATTTTTTTTTCCAAAAAATTCTCCAAAATAGACCAAGAAAATGACCAATTTCATGATTTTTGACGGTGATCTCATTGAGGGCACATTTTTTCTTCTATTTTTCATTCTAATATTGTAATTTTTTTTTGCAAAAAAGTTGAAGTTTCTTATGTGAATCATATCATAACCACATATATATTTGTGTTTATGGTATGATTCACAAAAAGCTTCAATTTTGTGCAAAGAGAGTAAACTGATTGATACAGGTCGCATAGTAAGAAATATTACATGAATCGAAATTCAAACTGATGTCGCAGTGTACTTTTAATTTGACTTGAATTAAATTTTTTGCAGCATTCCAGTTAGTGCATGCTTGGTTTCAGGTTTTTGAATGTCGTCAATTGATGTATTTTGTTTATAACTACTAAAATCATTGACTTTTTGTTTTAAACAATTTTCAAACGTCACAAGATTTATTCCATTATCAAAGTTTTACTGCGGTATGAATATTGTCGCTCTTGATTTTCATGATTTATAAACTTGTCATAATTTTCAATATTTGTTTGAAAGATAAAAAAAAAAGATTAGAATGTTACGACACATATTGATTTGAATACATTGCAAGCACAATTTGATAAACGTTCGTACTATTACAGTGCGACATATCATTATCAGTGTTGTTATTTGAAATTTTTCAAATTATATTATAGTGAGAATATTTTCATAATTTTATTCGACCATATTTGTAGAAAATGAAAATGTTGGTTTTTTTTTTCTTCAATATTGCAGGTTCTGTGTTTTGCGGATGTTTGAGCAGAGATGGGAAATTAGCAGCAACAGGCGGTGAAGACGATATGGCCTACTTATGGGACACGTCATCCGGAGAAGTTATTCTCGAGTGCAAAGGTCACAAGGACAGTGTAATATTCACCGGATTTAATTACGATGACAACTATCTCGCTACCGGTGATATGAGCGGGAACATCAAAGTTTGGAAAATCATCGAGAAAAATGTCGTTTGGGACTTTGACATGGGAGATGCTACCGTATGTTGTAGGATTTGCAGTTTTATTAATTTATTTTAGTGATACTCATTAATAAATAACTCTTTTCACCACAAATGCACGGAAAGTTCACTTTTCCGCTCCGCGAAAGTTGAAATTTCCGCGAACGTGTGGTGAAAAATAGTATACGCTACACGAGAGTGAAAAATGACTATCTCAAATCGCGTGCTTGTCAATTTTACCCGTGATTTGAAATAGTCTGCTTTCCCTTCCTAGTGGCGTAATATACTATTGTTTGTTTGCATTTTTTGGATGAATTTTTTTTTTTTTTTGTTAACTTAACCGCCATTACTAAAGATTCAAATGTTTTCGTTTTTTACCATAATCTTCAGTTTGTAGATATTTATTGCTAAAAATCTTAGTAGCGAGGCTCGCATACCGCGGGTCCCAGCTGTGATTCTCGATCAAACATCAAATAAAAATGGTAAATCACCTTAATACGATGGAACTTGGTAGATGCCTGGCTAAACAACTTCGATACCCGTGCTCGAACATTGCCATCCACGGAGATTAGTTAGGTACCGTTGATATCTGCAACGTATTTTGCAGTCTCCCTAAGTCCTTGGCAAATACGAGACACGATTTAAATACGATAAGATCGACGGAAACTGCACAGAGATGGCGTGAACTAAGTTTTTAAGAATACGTCAAATTTTCACGATTTTTTTTTCCGTTTACAGTGGATGCGCTGGCACAGGATGGCTAATGTTTTGTTCGCTGGTTCGGTTGAAGGGGACGTATACATGTGGCGGATTCCTGATGGAGAGTGTAAAATTTTTCAAGGATTCGGACAGAGAACCGAGACAGCTGTCGTTATTCCGGACGGTAAATTGGCGAATTATATTATTTATTGACTTATATATGAGGCCACGTCAAACCGGCGGACTTTTTCCCTGACCCTCGCCGATTTGGTCAATTATTTTTTATATGATTATATGAAATCTAAAAAACACTCTGGAATTATTTCAGATTTTTCTGAACAGCCATTTAAAAAAACAAAGCTACCGCCCGTAGTGGAAGTACGGTTTTTTCTGTGTGTTTTATGAGCTATTAAAGTTGAAAAAGTTCTCAAAAAATCAAGAACCGAATCAGTCACAATAATTATTTTATTACAAATTGTACACATATTCGCCACAACTGAAGAGACCAGAGCCGGATTCACGCCACTCCCCTGCATATTACGAAAAGTATTTAATGCGATTTCAATCAAAACTCACGGAAAAATCCGGCCATGAATTAATTCACTAATGTATACTGCCGCAAAATCGTATCGGAAATGGCTTCGAAAAATTGTCTTAATTTTGTTTGGAAACTTTTTTTCCTATAGTGTTCATATAACATGGAAAGCCCGAAGACCGTCATATTCGCGTATACAGCGTATACAAGAGTGCGTGTACTTCGCATTGAAACGCTGCCGTATCTCTTGATATGGTGGAATACGATATTCAATTGACTGTTCATTGAAAGAGAAAAAAATCTGTTTTTTTTTGCGAGTACAGGAAAAAGGCTCGCGGTTGGATACGAAGATGGTACGATACGAGTATTGGACCTGAAAACCGGTACAATACAATCAACTGGTACACCAGGTTCCGGCCATTCGTCTGCGATCACTGATCTGGATTGTCAGTCTGACAGTAAACTCATTATCTCGGCTGCTGTTGATGGAAAAACTATTTTGCGAACACCACAAACGGGCCTGGTATTTTATATGACATCCATTTATTTTGTCTACCTCAGTTACCTTAATAACGACGAATTTAATCTTAATCTCAAGAGCATTCCTCCTAAGAAGCTGAAACGTCGATAGTATGCTGAAATTTTTTTACGACATCCATTGGCAAGCCATGTCCATTGATTGTGGCATCAAACTTGTTGAGCCCATGATTCTGTTAAAAATGATTTCGTATTCGATAACTTATTGGATTTCATTATTTTTCACTTCTTGAGGCTAAATGCGATTTGGGCTGAGTTGCCATGAGCGCATGAGAAAATAATTATAATGGATGATTTATTTTCAGGTCGTAGCCACATTACAGAATTTGCAGGAAAACAGGTCGACTAATCGGGAACAAGGTGGCGAATCGAGCGCTCCTGAAGTCAAGGACAATTGGGTCGAAGCTGTGGCGTTTTGCTCCGATATAGATTTACAATTGGCTGCTACAGGAACCGTCAATGGAGAAATATTTATTTGGGATATTACGAGAAAAGTAAGAACAAAAATATATGAAATATTTTGGAGCACCAGATGTACGTCAACCCACGACTTCAATCTCATATATATTTTTATGCAACGTGCAGAATTGAATTCCATTTTGTTACCGATACTTCGTTGAAATATAGGGAATGTAAGAGGTCGACGGAAAATTCAAGAAGCTATACATTTAAAAACAAATATAACACAGACAAAAACATTTAAAGGGCTGTCATATGTAGATTGGTAATCCTCAAGTTTTGAAGGCAGCCGAAGGTATCTTCGAGATAAATGAATTTTCAGATTTTTTTCTCAAACGGCTCATCCGTCAGAATGGTTTAAATACTCTAAGACGTCATAAGACTGGCTTTTTCTTTTAATACTTGGCGTCAAAGTGCCATCGAGTCTCTTGATCAACTATTTTGATCTTTTTTCAGCCAGTTGATGAGACGGAGCTGAATGACATTTTTATCCACACTCCCATTTTTTGCATCATTGCCCTTTCGGTATTCATAGAACTATCGTATAGAGTTCGGGTGTGCGAAATCAGGTGCTCCAAATCAGGGTTGACTGAATAATTTTATTTTTCGAATACATATTGGGCTGAATGAAATAATTGGTGTAAAAAAAGCGCGTATTACTGTGAGAAAAGACTACAAGATAACACGATTGAACAGGTACTGAGGCACAAAATCACTCAGGAAAGCGGAGTAAGTAAGCTCGAGTGGAAAGGTAAAACTCCGTTTCTGTTCTCCGCTGGTTTGGATGGCGTTCTTAGATGTTACGATGCCCGAACAGCCCAATGCGTTAAATCATTCACTGGACACACCGAAGACATTCTAGACTTGTACATTTCTGCGTAAGTCACTTGAAATTTTTGTTACAGCAAACATTTTAGAGCATTAGATCGTTTAGATCGACCACGTATTTAAACATTTTTATTCAGTAAACTCAACTTTTGAGCCAGTTGTGCTTGGAATGCAATCATTGCCATCAATTTTTATATCATTCAAATTTTACCCCTCAGTAATATGACAATAATAAAAAATTTTCCCCCATTTTTGTATTAGAAAAGAAATTGATAAATTAGTTCAATAATCTTAGCGCAGTTATCTGTCGTAATGTCAAAAAGGTAACGATTTTTATCCTCCCACATGCGTGTCACCAACTTGAGATGAACAGACTTTCAATTAAGTGCATTCAAATAATGTTACATTTAAGAAATAAAAATTGTTTCGAACCCACCTTTTTATTGTATGTAAGAAAAATTATGGACTATGATTTTGCAGTGATGGAACTCGGATATTAACGACCTCGGACGACTCCACAGCGAGAGTATTCGATTTGAACATATGTTAATTGATGTGTTAACTTTTCGCATAAATTTGCGAAAATCAATTCTTTATAAGAAAAAAAGATTGAAACAAAACCATGTTATACTTAATATAAAAAATTAAAAAAAATATTGTTCGTTGAAAGGACTTTTAGTTTTTATTTTCCACACGGAAAAAAATAATAAAGGAGGAGAAGAATATAGTAATTTTTATTTTATTTCTTGTCTATAGTAGTGTTTTGGTGCCATTGGGTGTCGAGAAGATATCGTTTTCCTTTCCAATTAAAATGAGTCGGTTCATGTTCTTCTCCATTTTCGAAATCGAAAAATCGACTCATTTCAATAGCCAAATTTGATCTCACGAGTCCACCACCTCCTACTTTTGACGATGCTGGATGATAAATTCTGCCTGAATGTATACTCATGTAAAGTTTTTCCGGCTCAAACGGTACCTTTTAAAAGCAGAAAGAATCCCTCGATATTCCGAAATAATCCTCGCACATTTATATCAATTAACCGTTCTATAGAATTTTTCAAATTCTCCTTCCAAAGGATAATCTGAGTTTTTTAACCGATTTTAATGCACCAAATGTTTTCTTTTGTTTCTCAAGTAATCCTCTATGAATCCACATAGATTTTCAAGTTCATTTGTTTGAAAATTATGGCAATTTGTTTACGGAAGTTTTTTTTTTACAAAATAAACAATTAGCAGCCACATAAACGATTGAGCTTAGAAGGACCCCTTGTGGCGAATTTGTAAAGAATACTTTGAGGAACAAAATAAGATGTGGTGCATTATAATCGGTTTAAAATTACGGTATATATTCTTTGATTTGACAAATCCCAATGAACAAGTGCTGTCATAGAGATCTGTATTTATAAGTTGATCGTTTGGCAAATCTAATGATTTTCATTTTTTTTTGTTTTTAAGTTAATAAGAAATGCGATACGAATCTACTGAAATTCCGTGCGTTAAACTTTGCCTAAACTAAACAATTTATTATTTTCAATTTTTTCAATGATAAAATAATAAATTTGAAAAAAAAAAAAATATTTTTAGTTTCAATTAAAAAATAAATAAATAATTTTGTTTTTTTAAATAACATAAATGGTACATTAAACTTGGCCTAATAGAATTGTGAAAATTCAGGGCACATTTGACTAGTATGCAGTACAGTATCTACCCTATTTCCGTTTCTCATAAGTATTATTATTTTTCATTTCATTTATTTCAATAACCATGATTGTTATTGAAATAAACAAAACAAGGGAAGAACATACTGACCATTAAAGAGTCGCCTGCATGAGCGTAACTGAACCACCAATCTTGAGACTCTTTTTGCAGGACGTGAGTAAAAACGATCGGCACATCGTCGCAACGTACAAAGTTTCTTTCACGGCCGCATACAGATAAATATGGAAATGTTTTATCGTAACGATCTGTATCGTTTTTTCTGAGATTTTTGAAGAAAAAGGCCAAGAACTTTTTTTCTGTTAACAATTCATTAGATAATTTATATATTATATTTGTTAAATCCGAAATGTGGAAGAATCTGTATTTATCACTCGTATTAAATTCGCCACATCCTTTAGCTACGTTTGCTGATGCCCAATAAAAGTATTCTATGATTCGAGTGATGTTTATATATAACAACGGCTACCGTACCTTTAAAACACGAAGTGAAATTCTTCATTCGTGCATCGTCTAAAAACAGCTGAAAAACAATTGTTTTTCGATATGGAATGCTGGTCTCACGTAAAATGTATTTTTATAGTTTTGCCCAGAATATATATTTACCATTCCTTGATGGTCAATATAATAAAAATATTCTCGGACTTTTGCTTCGGGAGATTGACCTTGAACGTAGTGTAAATAATTTCTATGGATCATTGAAAGTCGGACTGAACTGCGAAATTTTGACATCTTGTCAATTTTTATTCGATATACCGTTTTCAAATAATTATTCATATGAATTTACGAATAACGTAGCCACCAATTTTATATACTTATAACGCGTCTAATGCTTAAACGCTTTGCCATAATGACTTGCGCGACAGCAGACTACTAAATGTCGCGAAAGAATTATTTTTTTTATTTTGATGATTATAGATGATCAGCTGATGACATGCCATGCGTCCACTGAATTATAATAATAAGTATATTTGATCGCGCATGGCCATTACGAGGTCATCTAGTACGGTTAAAAAATAAGTAAAAAAGCAACTTTTTTTTTAAAGCAAATTTTTTTATAAAAAGCAAAATGAAATGGGATTTCTCTCCTTTAAAATGCCGTTTATTAAATTTATTTATCTACGTTATCGACGGAATAACATGAAGAAGAGTGTGGAAACTTTTTTCCGATATTTGTATTGTCAAATTTGGCACTAAAGAATATATTCACCAAATTTTATAAAATTCTTAACTTTTTGACAATTTTTTGTGTTTTTAACGTGGTTTAGGATGGCAACATTGTATCGCCGGTACCGAAACTCCTTAATTATATATACATCAAAACCTATTAACCACCAAGCGCTTTTATTACGCTACCAAAGACCACCAATGTGCGACGATTCAACAACGTAAATAACAAAAAAATTGAAAACTAACTTACACGTTACACGGCCATAATTTTTTTCATGTTAGTGACAAACAAACGACGTGGAAGGAAGGCGGACGAGACGGACGACGGCCGACCGGACGCGGTTACATTTCCAATATGGTCTTGACTGATGACGGAAATATCTCGTCTTCGAATGAAAGCAACACCGCGACGACCGCGACACGGTGCGCGGTGTATCAGCTTGTTTTGGCTTGAAAGTAACGACGAGTCTCGAGACATTTCAACATTTCTCAACGTCATTTTTCTATTTCTCTTTCTTTCCCTCTCTCTCTCTCTCTCTCTCTCTTTGCTTCTTTCTTTGGGCTTGTGGCTACGAAGAGAGAGGAAAAAATTGTGAAGCAATGAGTGAGATCAGGATACAGTAGCAAGTCGAGTGAATGAAGAGGCGGCGGTGGTTCGCAAGTGCTTTTTGTCGTCAAAATAGTCAGAAAAGGGAATAAGACTTGAAAAATAGGTGAAAAAAATTTGAATAATATCGTTCACCGAATTATGACAGTCTTGTTCGCCGGATTTTAAAAAATCACGCAAAGAAAGAATGGAGGAAAAAAATTAAGGACAAAAAATGTGTCTCACAATAACTTTGATAAAGAATAAATCGTTGGTTCGAGGTGCGAGAACCCGATTTGTTGTCACTGCCAAATAAGTCGTGTTCTTTCAACGGCGTAATCCGGTGAAGTTTCCCAGAATGGCCTCGTCAACGAAAAGATCCTGGAAACTCCGTAAGTTAAAAAATTCATAACGTTTCGTTTCTTTTCTAACCTCCATCGTTTTTGGCTACTTTTACAATTATTTTTTCTTATTTTTTTTATTACGTTTAACCAAAAATTCATCCTATTTGGAGATTCAATCTTAATAAAATTTTCTTTCTGAAGACCATTCGTGTTCCTGCTCTTGACTCTTTAAAAATTCATAGAGCTTGTTTATAAGTTGTTAAGAGATGAAAAAAAAATAATACCACCGAATTTACCTTCTCTTGTGAAGATTGAACTTTTCAAAATGTATTCGTTATTTGTTATTTTAACATATTTATCTAAATTTAACAAAGCAGCGACTCATTGTAATCTTCTCTATTTTCATACCATTGGATTTCAACGTAGACAATTAAGTATCTCTATATTTGCATGAAAATATATTAAATGTAGTTGTAAACATGTATTGTATATACAAAAGTATAAGTCAAGACAATCGAAACACTGATTTGAAAAAAAACACAATGATTTTCCATACAAAATTTTTATTAATTCGTCAAGTGTACTATTATTTTGGATGTTAGTAAATTATCAACTAGAATTGCAGTTATAATAGTCTTATTTATCATAAAAGTCTGTAATCAGTCTTGTTTCTCATGGAATTCGGTAAGATCTCTTTGATTTTTGGTTTCACAATCTGTAGGCAGGCAGGGTCTTCATCTTGAGTGCTGACAAAATAGTATCGAGCGCTCAAGGCAAAATGTGCGGAGTATATACTCGAGGTTGGTTAGGTTACTTTTTCTATGTAACTCAACCAAATTTTTATTTTCCATTACAGAGGATTTTCTAGCCCATTCGATAAATGTAAATTGTCTCGCACTTGGACATAAATCAGGACGAGTTTTGGTTACCGGAGGTGATGATAAAAAAGTTAATTTATGGGCTGTCGGAAAGCAAAATTGTATTATGGTAAGTTTAATTCATTTTTTCTCTCTATTCCAATGCTCTTATATCTAAGTTATATTTTTTTCAATTCATCATTAGAAATGGTGAATAAACAAAATTTACAGATTCTACAGCCTCTCAACTAATAATACAATTATTTGTTGTGTTTGCAATTTAGAGCCTGAGTGGCCATACAACACCGGTAGAATGTGTACGTTTTGGCCAATCGGAAGATTTGGTATGTGCTGGTTCGCAAATGGGAGCTCTCAAAATATGGGACCTGGAACATGCAAAGCTTACGAGAACTTTGACGGGACACAAAGCAGGAATTCGATGCATGGATTTTCACCCTTACGGACCATTTTTAACGTCCGGGAGTCTTGACACATCTATCAAATTGTGGGACAATCGAAAAAAAGGCTGTATATTTACTTACAAGGGACACGATCAAACTGTAAATAGTTTAAAATTCAGTCCTGATGGCCATTGGATTGCCAGTGCTGGGGAAGAAGGAATGGTCAAGGTAAAATTCAATAAAACCAATTTTACTCTACGTATTTTTGTTTAACCCGTCAACGGTCGCGCCATGACATTTTTTCTCACACTTTTATTAAAACGATGATAACTCGAAAAATTCATATGGTATTAACATTTGAAATTTTTTCTATCTTTGCTAAATTTATTCTTCTGTATGATTGACGACATACACATTTTTTTTCTCAATTTTAATTTTTTATCTTTCATTATTTATTAAGTCCATTTGAGTATCGATGATCATTGGATTGATGGTTTCCAACAAACATGTTTCAAAACCATAATCAATGCGGCTGAATTATTTTCAAGCTTTTATTTATTGAATATCGGTGAGAAAACCTTTCGTCGTCTGATCAATGTTTTAAGTACAAGTAGCACGATCGCTGATGGCTTAAAAGCCAACCTATTCTTTCAATACATAAACAGTTATAAAAGACGTCGTACGTTGTGTATAAATACGAAAAATTATATTTGCGTTTTAAACGAACATGAAACTAACGGAAATATATAGATACTCCACATACTTCGTATGAAACTTGACGTCACATTAATGATGTTGATGACATATTAATGATTTTCGTATTAATGTTTGTACTTCAACTCGACTCAAGTTGTGGGACCTTAAGACCGGACGACAACTCAGCGAGTTTTCGAAACATCGGGGGCCAGCAACTACGGTAGAATTTCATCCTCATGAATTCTTATTGGCAACCGGAAGTGCCGATAGGACAGTCCATTTTTGGGACTTGGAATCGTTTCAGCTCGTATCTTCCACCGAACCAAATCAATCGACGGCAATAAGGTATTGTTTATGAATAATAGTTCTCTAAATTCAGATTTTTTATTTAATCCGTTCCTCCGTGAGAGCGGTTTAAAAAAATCGAAAAGTTCGAAAAAAAAAAAAAAAAACCACGTGCAGGTTTTTTCAAACACTTGGCGCATCGCGATTTTTGAACTTGGCATATCAGTCAATTCAATCAGGCAATTGGAATAGCAGTCAACAATTTTGAAAGTGTTGATATTTAAAAAAAAAATAAAAATTATTCATGCTTCGGTGTATTGACAAGAAAATTGTTAGTAATAAACTCTTTTTTCGGATTGGTAATCTAAAAAAAAATCTCATACCATTGAAATTCAATTAATTTATCTGTTTAAGGTGTTTGTACTTCAGTCAAGGTGGAGAATGTTTGTTCGCCGGAAGTCAAGACGTACTAAGGGTTTATGGATGGGAACCATCGCGAGCTCTCGACACGGTTCCGACGGGATGGGGAAAAATTCAAGATATCGCAATAGTACAAAACCAATTGGTAAATTAAACTATTTCGCTATAAAATTTTTTAATGATGCTCTCGAACTGCGGGCCAAAATTAATCCTTTATTTTTCCAAAATTTATTCAAGAAACAATTTTTCTATGTACTTAGATCGGCGCGAGTTTTCATGCAGGAAACGTCGTTCTCTACGTCTGTGATTTGAAGAAAATATCTCCTTTCTGTGGAGTTTCACCCTCGGGAACATCATTTAATCACGGAAATTCGTTGCGCAAAAGTTTCTCCAAGGAACGACCATCTGGCCTAAAAAAGCACGCGTAAGTCGGAGTTGTTTTTCAATCATTATTTTATTCCGAAATCACAGCTCAATTCAAGTATTTAATTCGATGAGTATATCATTAAGAGACTAGAATAATTGCAATTAAGACCGGGTAAACAGGGTTGAAGGATTTTATTATTTTTATTTATTTCTCAGTAAACAATATCATATAATATATATTTTTTTTTTCATCGCATGTAAACTATACCTGTGGACCAATATAATAGAAAAATGTCACGTCATCCGATTTTGACAAACGAAAAAAATTTTCAAGATGAATCAATCCGATTAATCAAGAAATGTCATTATTTACAGAATGCATCTTTCTAATGCCCTAATAAGTGGATGGATTCTTAAATTTGATCTGTCAGAGTAGTGGAAAATGTTTTTCTGAAAGAACCCAAAAATATGACGGTTTTCGAACTGTTCTATTTTATTTTTTACACTTAGAAATGGAAAATTGTAGTTCCTGGTACATAACAAAATTCGTTTCAATCTTAATTATATTTTTGTTGCTTCTTCACATACCCTTTCGGGCTTTTACGAGCACATTTAATCACTTTAACCCCTCATTTAACTGTTCCTGTTCCCCTTCCTTTTTTTATTCTTGTTTCTGTTTCTGTGAGACTCTTACTTCCCCCTTCTCAAAGAGCGTCGCCCAAAGTAACTCTTTGCACGAAGGCCAATAATAACTGTGCAAAGCCCAGCTGATACAGGTGGTTATATATTTTTGCGGATTTTCATCTGGTTGGGACCATTAGAAACTTGGAAAAACTGCCTCCCTTTCAGTGATTGATGCTTGAGCCGGTACATGTCTAAACGGTCACCGATCCAAGTATCGGCCTCGCCCGGGCTGCTTAACTTGGGGGATCGCCGAAGTCATATACCGACCGCACATCCATTGCCGTTGACAAAATTCTTTTTAATCCGTTTTTATAGTTGTCTCGATGATAATTTTTACAAGTGTTCATCGATTCTGATGAAATCCACTAACGAATTTAAGTTTTTCCAATTGATTTGTATACACATTAAGGATAAATATTTAGCGGTAGTTTGGGGATCAATTGTTCATCGGGTGGCAGATTGTCCCACTTTCTCATCCAGTCGACTAACTAATAGCTCGGTAAAAATTGTATAGCTGACTGTGATACCAGTTCGGGCTGACACTCCCGAGAATGTTTCCGAGTGAAAACTCAAGTTGAAACATTTGAGGGTTTAGGCAGAAACGTAGAAATAATCTAGTGAACCGTGCAGAACAAATGAGTATTTAAAACTAGTAACTCTTTGAATATAGATTGCAAGTGAAAACCATCGAAGAAGCTGACAAATCTGGTACCGATCCTGAAGATGAAGTTACCTTTGCCGAAATTCCCAACGTGTCGGAATACAAAAATGTCTTTCAACCAAACAGAGCGCGTAAGTAAAAATAAAAATTAACTTCCTTACTAAAACTTGCCTAAGTGCTTCATTGTGCAATCCATAAACTCACACATTTTTATAATCAATGTCTGCTGCAATGTTCGCATCCTCTAACAATCATTAAAAATTCTTTCTTTAAGAAGAAAAAAATTGCGCTAAACGTACGAGTCTAAAGAGAGCTAAATTTTCTTAGTAATTCCTATTTCCAACTACTTAAATGAGAATAATAATCAGGTAAGGTAAATGTGGGTAAGAAATAGCTGGGAATTTCGAAAGTAAACATTTTCGACACCGTTCAATGGATCGGCATGAAAAAAGTTCTAGTCCATCCTTTGCATTTTCATGCGTGGGAATTCACTTTTTTTTTTTTATTCCAATCGGTTGTTCGGTCTTGAAAAATGTTTACTCACAAAATTATTAATTGGGCGAAAAAACGTAACACATGGCCTTACAATTAATTATTATGCCATATTTCGGAGATAAATATAAGCCGTTCTTCATTAAATTTTTAGGATTTTCAAAATCCGAGAAAACGTGATCAGTGAGTAGTATTGAGAACGATTACCAATATTGTTATTTTGTCGACGATCATAATGACAATAATGATTACTAATTATATAATCACAATAACGATAATGATCGTGATTGTAATGAATAATAACTACAACAACAACAACAACAATAATAATAATAATAATAATAAAATAACGATGACAACGGCTTTCTAAACATATTGAACTTGAAAACTAAGAATATCCTGTTTTATTACGGTATATCATGGTACTAAGTTTGAAGCCATTCTGATTTGTGTCAAATAATCATATAAATGTTGAATTGATTCTAATGCGGTAAATAGTTTGTTTATATGAATAAAAACTGAAGCATTAAATTCTCAATGACTTGGGAGTCAAAGAAAAGTGAAGTCAGACGCACGGCCACGCCAAATCTGTCGGTGCTATTCCTTTTCTTCAATTTTCAATTCAAATTCAAATTTATTTTTTTGCTTTAAAAAAATATCTATCACATCTAATCTATAAAATTTCCGTTTTTAATTGAACCAAGTTGGATTTATTAGTAGCAAAACCATGATTTGTGAAGTTTCGGCCAACTTTCTCCATAAAAAACTGTGATTTCACTATTATAAATACTCAATTTTATAAGGCAAAGATAGAACGTTCGATATCGTCTCAAGAAGCGTTCGTCTACACAATATTAAAATCTCAATTCCGAATCTTGGATTCTATGATATAATTGCACTTCTTTGATAAGGTGAAAATCGTACATAACGGAGTAGAAACAAAATGGATTAAAATGATATTAAAATGAAGAAATAAATACAAGAAATTGTATAAATATTTATTAGAAAATTTGCAATATTTTTTGAAACTCGAATTAATTGGCGATTGTTGATCCAATGCTAAAAAATTCAAACGATTTGAAGTAGTTCGTCACAACATGAAAATGATTTTGAAGGATGAAATAATATAGTGAATTATCCATATGTCTTTGAAGTTACGTAGTAGGATCGTAAAATAATTTTTTTTATGTATTAAAGAAAAATAAATAAATTTACAATTTCACTTCGTAATTCCAAAATGCATATTTTTAATACACAATCTTCTTTCAAAACGTGAACTTTTTTTATATAATTTTAAAAGATTTTGGAAATGTCGCATAATCTAGAAACGTACATGGAAAAATCTATGAAAATTCAATATAATTTATCCATTTGAATGCGTGAAATCATAGTCTTTTTAATATATCTCAAAAAAATTGGATTAATATTGAAAATTTAGCACTTTTTTGACTTGATTAGATCGAGGTAGTTGATTAAGTTGCTGTAATAAGTACGTGAATGAGCATGCTAAGCACGATGTGTTACAGTGTCTCGCACGCCACCCCCCGAAATTGCGGCTTTTCCAGAACCACTGGAAATAGGTGAGTTTTCTGTTGAATATAGTACCACTTATTTTCTTCTTCCGGTTTTTCGTTACGTCCTTTCTCCCTTATTATTCCTCTTTGGTGCTCGTTTTCACGGCTTTAAAAGCTTGCTATGGAAAAAAAATGATTAGAACATTAAATCTTTTTGTTTAGTCGTAGCAAATGAGTTGCCGGAAGTGAACTAGGCAACATTTGTAAATACAGCGTGGCACTCGATAAAAATTGTACCGTAATCGCTTTTTTAAAAAATTATTTTGTAATCAACTTAATCGATCAATCCTATATAGCAGTGGAAAAAAAAAAACAAAGTTAAATTACATATTGAGAAACAATATAGAATTGATTTACGAATCGAACCCTTTTCTAAATTTGAATAGGGTTTGAAAATTTAAACATATTTGACGAAATTTGATTGTTGAAAGGTAATTAGATTGAAGAAAAACTTAGTTGATTCGATTAAAAATAAAAAAATTTAACCAAAATGACATTTTACAGATCCGGCGCAGCCGCAAATTATTCAAAATCTATCAGAATCGATGTCGAATCTGAGTACAACTGAGAGTCAAGAGTACGATGAATCACTTCCAGTTTCAACAAGTTCTTCTCCGCCGACATTATCATTAACAAAACCAGCTCCGGTTCGAGTTAATCCGATAAAGTCTTCGCCGCCGGTTCAACGAAACGCCATAACGTCGACCAGTCAAATTCGTGCAAATTTACAAGCTAACAACGCGCTGGGACGAAACATGCGAAATCTTGCTCAAATACCGCCGTTGAGGCAAAGCATCACGCCGCTTCCGGGAAAAAAGTATGCTTCCAACAATTCGAGCGGCCATCAACAGCCGTTGGGTCCTCAAAGATCGAATTCCACTTTGACTCCACGTGTCGCTCCAATGGCTTCCGTTTCACCCGTTATTGATGATGGGAATATCAAGAATCGCGCACCGAGTCCTGATTCGCCAAAAATTTACCTTAAACGACAAAGCAGCTGTCGTGACGGTGAAAAAGAATACGAATCCGATTTTCCCGTTCAGTCAGTATTCTATTTTTGTTACAATTTTTCTCGATTCATTGACCTCTTTGACATTTTCTTTGCTACTCTTTATCTCATTGGTCAAGAAGTTGTGTAGAAGCTCAAGTTTGTGCAAAAGTTATATATTTTTGTGACACTGTTTTCTATTTACAGAATGAACAATAGTATAAAGCATAGTCCTTCGGATCCACAATTGAATCGGCCGAATACAGGACAACCGAGAACGGCAATTGTGTATCGAAATTTTGTCGGAAATACACCGTTGTCAGCGAGAAATACATCGACGACGAAAAAGCCGACAAAAGCTCAGGTTACACCTCATCAAAAGATCGAATCGCGTGTGCCTCAGCTTAGGCCAGCACCGGAACACCCGGAAAAAGCGGAGTTTGTGCCTATGAGTGCCGATAAACCGTACGGTCTCGATGTCGATACCTTTTTACCCGTAAGTTTTTTGTGACTTCCTTTGTTGGAAAATCTATGCAAAAATTAACGATAAAAAAATGTCACATCTTTCGCAGTATATCATAGTGATGCATTTAAACTTTGCCACAGACTTTTTTTTCATCATCATTTACTGGAATGTATATGACGAAGTTTAAAAAAATCACAAGAATTTCGATCACAGTTTTCGATATACAGTGACCCAAATTATATATTATGTGTCGAAAATGCGTATCTAAGTTTACAAATTTCGAATGGAGAGTTAACTTTCGAACTTGACTATGACGAGATTCACCATAAAAAGATTTTTTGTACATAAATTTATAAATCCGAGATAGTTTCTTACTGCTATTTTGAGAACTCGGATGTTGATATTAATTAATGTGCTTGTTATTTAGTATTGTTTGGCTCAATATTTTTATTCGCGAAAATCATCAAATAATTCTCAAATAGTTCAGGGGAAAAAGTTTTCTCATACCTCTAATGAAAGAAAATGAGGAAATTAAATTGAAAGTGTGAAATAGAATAGTCAAAGAAAATTCCGTTCTCTTCACAGAACTTTCTTACATTACATGGTGCATTTCTTGGTATATTAACGCATTAAAAAGATATGGTTTTTTGTTTTGTAATTAAGTGTTATTGCTGACCTTTTAAAAGTAAAAAACATATTTTCAGAATAAATATGGCCAGCCTTCGGGCTACGCGCAGATGGGAGTTTTTGGTGATATGTCGGAAGCCGAAGTCATCAACAGTATGATGAGAGGACATGAATCGATGATGGCGGTTTTGACTAGTCGGCAAAGATCTCTGCAAATCATTTATTCTCTCTGGCACAACAAAGACCTCAAGGTAATCGTTTGTTTCCGTTATATTTTGAATTTCAAAGTGGAAAAAAATGCTTTTTAGATGTTGTGTGATTTTTCATGGAATTGCATGACTTTTTGCTGTATACAATACGTGTTGAAAAAAAATATATAGTATACTGAATAAATTAATATCGAGAGTGAATATGAAAAGAATACAAGAAGAAAAATTTCAAAATTTGTCAAGTTATGTCAACCAAGACGATAAAAGTCTTGTTAGTTTTTATTTCTCCTTGAACTACTCTGCCTCGTGACATGCGGGTGTAGTTTGGCACGGAATCCTGAGCGTGCAGCGCGAGGGAAATACCTAATAATTTTCAAGCATTTGGGGTAACATAACTAACAATGTTTTTTGTTGAAAAGAAAAATTGGAAAATTTTTTGTGAACAAATTGCCAAAAATTATAAAAAGATATGGAGAAAGGACTTTTGCACCAGAGCTTTCTAGCACTCTTTGCATAAAATACTATTTTCGATCATTTCTTTTTGGTGCGTTTTCAAAAGAGTATCTGAACACGCTGATCTATGTTCTCAAAAACTTCAATTTTTTTGTAGCTTGGGTAAAAAATGAAAAGTTAGTGGATTTGACTAGAAGAGCTATTTCGTAGCATATTTATCCCTCACATAATGAAGCTTGAAGAAACCGTGTCTGCACACTTTTTGTTTAAAAAATCAGCATTCCAATGATAAAGCAACTAAGAAGAAAGTTTACATATGGTAACGCATATTTAGATCCGAAAACGGATTGGGCTCCTAAATTGGCTCTGTTTCCTGGTCTTTTGTATATAGGAGAAGTTACTAGGGAAATTAGTGGGATAATACAGGAAAGACTTATAGTTTTACCCCATTATTGAGTTATTTTGTGCAATAAAATGATATTTAAATCTTGACATTGTTTATTAATAAACGTGTTGATTATTATTTTTTGTTCAGTCTGCCATTGATTCAGCGGTCGCCATGAATGATTTATCCGTTATCGTCGATCTCCTCGGGGTTCTCACTCTCAAGCCGTAAGTTTATTTATTTTTTTAGGACTCATTGGGGAAAAAAATGAAACCGAAACGAAATTCATTATTTTGGAGAAATTGAAAAATTGTCATTTTTAAAATTAATTAAACGAATTGACTAATTGTACTCGTTCTTTACAAACAATGAAACTGTGAAATAATTTTCACTGTTTTTTCTGTTTTGTTTCACATTTTTTTCGAAATATTGATATATGATTTGCCAATTTTTGACTTCCAGTACAGAGTCCACACTTTTACAAATTCTGTGTGATGAAAATAATAGGCTATAATTGTTATTTTTTTTTTGTTTTTTTTTTTTTTTTTCAGTACGATGTGGAACCTTGACCTTTGTAATTCTCTTCTTACGCCTATAAGTGAACTACTTCAAAGCAAATACGAAATGTGAGTAAAAATAATTATTTCATCTATTAATGAAATGAATCTACAGCTTTGCTCGTGTGATTATTACAATGTGCGTTTTCTGTAACAATTCTATTTTAAGACAATATGCATAAAATTCGAAGCACGATATAAATTTTCGTATCTATATTCGGGGATCAGTGAGGTCGGTCCTTTAGCATTTTTCGTCAACAATAAACACGTAATTTTTTACGAAAAGTTTTGATATCGGAGAAAAACCTAACGCCAATGAGGAGAAATTTTTTACAAGGGAATCAATGTGCCAACATCGGGAATAAAGGAAGAAAGAATATAATCAAATACATTAAAAAAGAAAAATCTTGTTTTGTGCATGATTATACAGAACTCGGTGAAAAATAAATTCAACTGTTGTTTTCGATGTTTAAAAAAATTATATTTCAAAAAGTTTGAAGAAAATCATATTTGTCAAATTGAATACTCGAATTTACAATTTTTGTGGTGGGTGTAACGAAAGGTGAACCTTGTGAAATTGTGTTTTTGAATTTTCTTGGGAGTCCTTCTGAGTGCGACCATTATTGAACACGAGTCACGGGATTGAACTGTCAGTAATTCGCGTTAAATTTTGTTTTGAGATAAGAAAAAAATTACAAATGATAAAAATAAAAATAGGATGAATAGAGTTATAATAATATAAAAATCAGAATCGGAAGATTTTAACCAACGAACGTTTTCATACAAAAATAAAGTCATGACAAACATTGTTAATTTTCTTTTACCTTCAAACACATGAACGAAAGCTCTGAAATTATGAGACCGCGAAACATCCGTAGAATATTCTCGAAGTTTTTGCGGTTTTGCTCTCACCGCAAGTCGTGATGGATTTTTTGTTAACTGCGAGAAAGTATGGTAGTCGGGTTTATCGACTTGCCTCTTTCTCGCGTCTTGAAGACGTTTCACGAAACGCTTCAATGGACTCGTATAAGATTATCTTTTTGCTTATTCCTTTGCGAAAAATTGACCATAAGTTTACCTGAATATTTGTTGTTATCGTACAAGTAAAAAAAGATAGGCTTTAATGAATAACAATAAATTATATAATTTTTTTGATAATAACGAATTACAATCTATCAACATCGTCTTTCAACGTGGTTTAACTTACTCAATTCAATAATGAATTAACAGTATTGTAGGTCTTCGAAACTTACATTCCCTCTGCATCCACTATCGCGTCAAGTACACGGATACTCTTTGCATGCCTTTTGAAATTGCGAACTTCAACTTGATTTTTCCGAAGCATCTTTGCTATTAAAAGAATGATTACTCGCAAATTATGACTCCGCATATATTGTAAAATGTTTGTTTACTATAAAAAATACTCGAATTTCAAAGAAGAATAGAGATATTTTGAATCGCATCGATAGAATGGTTATTGTTGTCGTACTATGCATGTATGAAGCATTCGCGTTACGGTTACATTCTGATCTTACGATTTAGTGCCAATTTTTTTAGCCAATGATATATGTATGTACATTTTTTTAAAAATCTTTTTGTATTCGAATTGTAATAATAAGGAAAATATGAGAAATATGAAAAATATTTGAATTTTTTTTTAATCTCTTTGTACTCGAGTTGTAATAATAAGAAAAATATGAGTAATATAAAGGAAAGAAATTACTTATTCGAGGTTCTGCAATTTAATAAAATGTCAACATTCTTACCCCCATCACCAGGGGTCGTTTTATTAAAAAAAAAAATGTGACTCCTCGAATAAAAACTTTTTGGTTTTTGACGGTTCAACGGAGATTCTTAAAAAAATCCATTTAAAAATCTGTCCGGTGCACTGATCTCGAACTTGTCGCATTTTTTCATTTTCGTAAACTTTTCATAGATATTCCAAGTTCATCATCCATCTAGATTAGGGTGTCCGTTATTTAACAAGTTGGTTTTTGTTATGCGACGCCCCGTTGCGTGGGACAATAAAGACCTCGTTCTAAGTCTTTCATGTTGGCCCCGCTATTTAAAATTATGAAAAATAAATATTGGACTCGTTATCAGTGATACCCGAAATCCCCATATACAAGTCTCCAAAGCTAGAGCGATGTTTGAATTTTTTTGATCAGCCATAAACCCGTTAACATGAATTTCGAAAATGTGAGCCCAGATTTGTTATGAGCGACCCCAAAAATCTTTATATCCAAAATTTTAAAGCTAGAGCGTAATCCTTGACTTTTCGAATCACCATATTGAATCCGTCATTTTCAATTTCAAAAATTGAATTCCAAATTCGTTACCAGCGATCCCACAAACCTCATATTCCAGGTATTATTGAAATAACTGGTTGCACAGAAGAATACGGATTTTTTTACACGTGTAAAAATGTCTTGAGGAACTCTGTGGGATTTTTTCAGAAAAATCAAAAGGGTCCAAGTTTTGAAAATAAAAACATTTTTGAATTAAAAGTGAAATAAACATATGAGAATCAGTTTTCATTTTATTCCAATTTTTTTTTATGAAACTACCATTCAAAACGCATAAAATGACAAATTTTTTATTTGATACCTATGTTCCCGAATGAGTTATGGGCATTCCAAAAAATTTTCTGCGAAATCTTGAAAAAATCACCATCTTATTACGTGCTGAGATAAAAAACCAAAAAAATTGCGTAGAACTTCTTTCAGTAAGTACTGACGGATGGAAAATTTGCAAAAAAATCGAAAGTGGTGAGGGTAACGGGCTGGGTGGTTTGGCGTGGAATGCCCCACATTTTTTTTTTTTTTTTTTATCAACCCGTAGTAGCAACACTTTAATCGAGCATACGTACCAACCACACTAGTGCGATTTGGGATTTAGCATTGTATAGATCTTGTATAAATAATTCAAAAGTATTTGATAATCAGAGTTTCTTAGAGGAAAAACTTGCACCAATCCAATGGCAATAGTTGCGAATGCAAAAAAAATGATATTTTCGACATTCATTTGGGGTCGAAATCGACCCCATTGATGAGTTCTAGAGTTAAAGCGGAGAAGAGTGTTGTAAGAAAGGTGATGAATGAACCATCGTCTATCGAAACGAGAGCCATCAGGCTTCGAGGGATTTCCCCTTCTACATCATGTGAAGCCCTTTCAGCAGAGAAAAAGAGCGAAACGCTTATCCGTTCAAGTCCATGCATGAGAATGAGAAATGCGCGTGGATCGATCGACAACCGGGATTCGGGACTGACCCGAGTTCACGAGGGTGCGAGGTCGCCACAAATTAGCCAAGACAATAGAGAGACAGTGGCAGATGCAAATTCGAGGACCGAACCTTTTGCGAAGCTCTATCTCCCTGGCAGTTTTTATTGTTCGAAAATGAATAGTGAAATGTGAAGGGCGCATCACTTTCGCTTAAATTCCCTCTCGGTTCCTTTTTTCGCTCATGTCAATCGGGATTCTTTAAGCTCTGAAAATAATATCAACAATTCGATTTTGCTCCCTCTCATGATGTTAACCGTTCGACGCGTGTCTCGCGTTCTCTGAGTCTATTATTTTATTCTCTGTCTTGTTCGATTTGAATACACAGTATGCCTACAGCAATTACGAATTTCAATTTTAGCTACACACTATGATCGTTTTTCACATCCATTTGATACGAAACGGAATATCAAATAACATTCTTTGAACATTCTTGTTTCATATGAATTAAATACGGTGTATCATGGAAGTGCTTTTCCAATTACTAATATCATGGCATAGATTTTTCCGTTCGATATTAATCAAATGTGTTTTACCAAGTATGTAAAATTTTGAAACCTGTTCTGAGTTTTACTTTTAATTGAATATGATCGGAAATTGAGATACCAAGAGTTTTATCTTAACAATTCTTTGTGAGACACAAACAAATATATTTTCGAGACTGAGCCATCTCTTACATCCCCGAATTGTACAGAAGACGAGGAAATATTTCATAGGGCGTGTAGGGGCCAGAACGTGAAATACGTGTATAGAAACATTCGATCCGGTATTTAGTCACACTCCGTTGCTTGACGATTTGTCGAATAATAGCCCAGAATTTCTGGTTACCATCAAACCAGCTTATTTCAGGGCCAGAAAATTACGGTTAATCAAATGAAGGATATTAATGACAAACGTTATCCTCGATAATTATTGAAAACTTTTCCATATGGAAAGTATTTGAATGATCATCAATCGACGTATTTTTTCCTGAGTACAAGCGTGGATCAACAATTATAAAGAGAAAATATGACTTATCATGTGCTTGGAATATGGCTTCAAATGTACTTGCCTGATTGTGAGTCTGTACCGAAGTTCTCTGATAGCATTTCGTTCGATGAAGAGACTAAAATATGCACTTTGTAATTTCAAACAATTTTGATGAGGAATCAATTCAACGGGTGAGATCAAAATTCCCAGTTAAAGCTAAACACATCAAATTTAACGTACCATATGGGAACGATAAAATATATCATTTTATATATTCAAAATATAAAATACAATCGCCATTATGATGTCACGTCAACAATGTCAATCCGGAACTGACATGAGCAGGAAATTTATAATTAGCCAGTTTCACGGTTCGTGCTTACCTGTTCGTAATACGGTAAAAATGAATTCGACTAATTGTCGAGCGCCTCGCAGCTGTTGAGCAATTTTCGGCTGGTTCTTTCCCCATTCGTTCATTATTATCATTTTTGTTTCTCCTTATAGCTCTTCACCCTGGCTTTATTTGTTTCTGTATTGTTACGTTATTTTTCCAGCCATAATATCTACATATCAGCACAAATCTTTTCTGCATTCCTGATTTAATGCTGTGATACTTGTGCTTTAAATTTTTTTTTATGGAATACGTAAAAGAATGTAACGAAAATAGATGAAAGAGTTACAAAATTTAATTGTTGAATAAAAAAACGGTCTAAGAGTCTTTCATACCGTTCAGTTTTTGCTGCATCCATTTTTTCAAACTGATAACTGATGATGTTTCAATCAATGAACATTATTGTGCGGATGGTGGATGCGGAAAAGTTACTGCAAAATTTTTTCTATTTTGTGTGAATTCTCGAGAAATGGATTTGACATTTGTAGGATTAATTGAAATTTATTGAATCTATTTTGCTCGCTCGCTCGATTGGCACATTTCTTGATCGGTTTGAAATTACTTTACCCCACTGAATATTTAGATGTTACCAATTTCATCTCCATGCATAATTGATCTGTAAACATTCAAACAAGAAAGTTCCGAAAAATGCGTTCAAGTTTGCTGCATATTTGCTAGTCGTTTTCATGGTGTATTTGTCACCGATTCGAAACGGGGTCTACGGAATCGTGAGAAAAAAAGCATCAATGAATTTTGAAACGTATTTGCCAGCCCTTTGCTACAATGTCGAGGGAGGGGGACCGTAGTAGTGGGATGGGGGAAGGAGGTGAGAGGGCACGTGCCTTCTTAAATAATGCTCGACTCATTTCGATTGCATTCTACTCAGCAATGTTTATATCTTTCTCTGAAATATTTAAAGTTGAAATTTTTTCAATTTTCCTGCAAGTCGGGTTGAAAAATTCGAAGTGTTATTTAAAATTCGAAATGACTTAAACTTTTTATGATACGACGGATCGAAAAATCCTCAATTGGGTAATAATGCATCGTAGTCGCAGGGTTCGGAATAAATATTTCACCGGAATTTCCATGCGTACACTGTTGCCGTCTCCCCGTTCCGTTCCCCTCCACTCGCTCGCTCGCTTGCAAAATATGTCCTATGCAGCCTAAACCTTAGTACATCTCGAGATTATATCAATCTGTCAAACTAGATGTTCAATCACCTTGATGTTTTTTTTACAATATCCGTGATATCCTGCTCTAGCTCCTCCTCGTTTTTCATAAACTTTTTAATTTTAGTTCTAACGGTAGAATTAATAATGTACTGTTTGCCTATGCATGGTACATATGTTACGTGTTAATTGAGTCAACTTCAATTATATATATATCTCGTGTTCGGGGTGATGGAACTTGTTAAAATTTTATAGAGGTTTTTTTCACGTGTTAAACAATACGTATGCCAAATTTGAACAATTTCTTAATTCAACCGTCTCGTAGGGGAAGCACCTTAAAAAATTCTCGGTGTTTTCACGGATCGACACACGGGTTCTTGATACGTGGATCTGACCTTAATCTACCGTTAAACTGTAGTTTCGTTGAGAACCCTTTATTGTTGTGATATAATGAGCCCAATAAATAACATGGCCGTTCTGCGAGGTTTGCCCGGATTTGACACGCTCGCGCCTCTTGTCAACGATAAAGGGTTTTCTTCATCTCCATCCCCAAATCGTCCGTGTCCAATCTAAATGGTAGCAATGAATTTGATGTTCGATGTACGGGGACTAAATTCACAGAGACTAGTTTGTAACAGTAAGTTATTTACAGACCAGACTGTTCAATATTTTTTCTTGGATTATTCCGCAAAATTTTCATTGTTTACAAATATATTTATATGTTCATAAAATAATTGAAAAAGTCTATAATCAAATAAAGACATGACATTAGAGTAAGATTTTCTGTTGATGTATACATACGCCCGGAAAGTGTCGGATTTCTCGAGGACCCCTACTTTCCTCAAAAACTCTTTTGCACTGGTTCGAAACAATCTACAAATCACCCGGTCAAAGAGTTTTGAATTGCTGAATAATTCATTAATTTCTCTACCTTTTCATACAATTTTCTTCATTCTTTTGATTCGAACTTTGCCGTACAATCTATTAAATTATTTTCCTGCAATACTCCAACGCTTATGCAGTTATTTTATATTTTACATAATTAATTAATGTTAATGAAAACGTTGCAATAAAAAGTTGTAATATAGATTGACCATTTATGAGTAGCTTACGCTGACTCTCCAAAAACATTATGAATATCAAAAAACGTATTTAAAATTTTGAAATCATAAAAAAAGAGAGAAACTATTGATTTATGGTAATTAGCAGTGACTGCAGCAGTTTTGTGAGAGATTGGTTTGCTTATTCAGAAAATATGTTTAAGTACTGGGCGATCCCTGAAAATATATTTAGCTTCAGTTGAACTTGTCCCAAGACTCTACCGATTCCCTTTATTGGATCAATTGTGCAATTATTGAACATAGTATAATTTTTCTTTTCAGGTACGTGACCGTCGGTATTACGGCCTTGAGGCTGATCCTTCGGAACTTTGCGCCAGTCATTAAGTCGAACGTTGAAGCTCCGATACAGACAATTGGGGTCGATGTTTCGCGTGAGGAACGGTAAAGAAACTCATCGAAAATTCAGATTAAAATCGAATTTCATTCATCTTCAATCCACAATAAAATTTTCGGCAATAGCATATAAAGATTAATTGCAATTAAATGTTCAAAATTTTACGGAATCCGAAAAAAGTTGACATTTTTTAGGTGTTTTTATCGTTCGAGTTGCCTTAATTTTTCACCATCTAATTCGAAGCATAGAAAATGTAAAAGAAAAGTTGTCCAAATTTGAGACGTATAATAATTTTTTGTTCATCACAGATATCACAAGTGCTTCTCCTGTTACGATAAACTTGTCTCGATGCGTGGTCTAGTCCAGAAGAAACAGTCGATTCCGGGTAAACTGGGTGCTTCCTTTCGCGAGCTGGCAATCCTGATGGGAACACTGGAATGACCTTGCCAAAGGTACCCAAAAATCTTCGACTCAGATTGCAAAACCCCGGTGCTGATAGAAGGTGATTTCTAAAAATTTGGTGTACCTGATGAGGGTTCGTTCAATTTTATTTGGTCATGAACAAATAACGATAGAGTGAGTAACCATGAAATCCATGTGCAAGTGGGAACAAAAGTATGCAGATTCTTCAAAAATTTTCCGAATATTCCAAACAATTTTGTAACCGATTATTTTGCACGAAAGACGCAGAGAGAGAGAGAGAGAGAGAGAGAGAGAGAGAGAGAGAGAGAGAGAGAGAAAGAAAGAAAGAAAGAGAGCAAGGGAGAGAGAAAGAAACAAAAAATGCAGGCACATGTTAATCCTTGTAAAGCATAGTAATTTTGTTGTTGTTGTTGCTGTTGTTGTTACCCGTCATATTTATCGCAATTTTTTGCTAAACCAATAGATATAAACCAGATGAATTAGAAATTGAGAAATTAGAAGGAAAAAATGCAAGGTGGCCAAAGTGATGGAGTCCTCGGAAGAACAGTCATTGTTTACTTTTGCAGCGGTAAAGATGTCTTAAGACTACGCTTCCAGCAAAAAATTTGACTCCATTCGAATTTCGGTACTAAGCGTTACGACAAAAATGTGAAAATTCAAAAAAATTCACGTACACGGTAAAAAATTTTTAAATACCTTATTAACAACTTGTTTATAATATTATGACTGCAAATTAATGTTCATAATATTTGAAAAATGTCTGAACTTTTCCTTTTTTGTTGAATCGCGAAATACCGGCATTCCGTTTGTCATTTATTCTCGGCTTCGTACAACTTACAAAAATTTTGATTAACAGTTCGAGTGGAAAGATCATACGGAATTTTCTCTACACAGTTTTCCGATCAACATTTACTCGAAATCCGAGAGAGTGAGTTGTCTAGGACACCCTTGTATATGAAAAACAGTTCGCTTTGAGGACCGAAAAGCATAATTAGAGGGATTTGCACAATTTCGCGTGCTGTTTCTTTCCAGGGCCCTTGTTGCCTCTAATGCCATATTCCACGGACGTATAGACGTTACGTGAAAAAATTAAAAGACGAAATAATAGAAAGAATTGTGCGGCGTAAACAGATTCGTTCTTAATAGATTTATGTCCGTCGCTCAAAAAATGCTTGAAAAATGGCAAGGACGACTGAATCATCAAATGTGAGTAAATTATTAAAAAGAAAAAATGCTCCCTGATCTCCCAATCATAAAAGGGAAAAAAATAACAATCAAAGAATATTTCTTGCCGCTATCGCGAAATCTCTGATGAACAGATTAACCGAGAAATAATAAAAAAGACTAAGCACTTATTAATAACTGGATGCCCGTGGCGATTTGTATATTTAAGGAATAATCGATAATTCGCAGTCAATCATTTTCAAAGATAGCTGCAAAACAAAATGTATTTTTCCATGAATAATTAAATTGTATAATCTCAAATGATAATTGGATCTCTTAAAAGAAACTCGAAATACAACCGATAATTATCAACGGCGATAAAATGCAGAAATAATCGGTGAACCAAATCAACGAAAATCAGTTAAAAATATTTGTTTGTTGTAAAACGAATCGATTTTCGAAAAAGTTTTAGCTACCGAAAATAACGTAAGATTGTTAATTAAAAATTTAAATGCAATCACATCGTTATGAAAATTCCCAAATAAATCGTGGCGAAAGGTGACGTTCAAACGACGATTTTTCAATAACCTTATTATTTTTCAAAATAATGTAACGAGACAATCTTTTTTGAGGCTTTGTTCTGTAAAAACCCTGAGAATAACTTATTCAGCCATTTTTTCAAAGTGACTTTTTTTAGTACGTGTATGAATGATGTTTGCCAATAATTCTGTTTTCGTAGAATATGTTTCATTTGGTTTTTCGTATCGTAAAAAATTGGCATTTTAATTATATAAAATTTTTTATCTCGATTTTATCTCCTAACACTTTTTTATGCAAGTACCGTTCCGTCCACAATAAATAATGAATGAATTTTGCAGCGAGTCCCGATGTAATAGAATAATAAATACAAAAAATTAAGGAAGAGAGGCTGAAATAAGAATGAATTTAGTTGTTTCCATTTCATCGTTCAATAAGTATTCAAGCAATTAATTTGTGTTTCGTGAGACTTATGGCAATGTTTTTGTGATTACTGAATATATTTTTTTTTTTCATTTCATCCAAATTATTTGAAATCATTGAAATTTAAGCTTTTAACGACAGATGAAAAAAAATGATTGAAATTTTGTGATTCAATCATATTAAAACTCGTCATGCTCAATATTTGGGCAAATCAATTTCTTTCAAGGTCAGTTAACGTCATTGAGGTAGCTAAAATTTTTTGTTTGCATCCTCAACTTTACATATGAATAGTAGTGCCCCTCCTCCCTTCCCTTAACCCTCAAAAGCAAGGAACATTGATGAACAGTGAATAGAAATTCTGAAAATAATGACGTGCTCTGTAACGGATAACAATTTCAAGTTTCGCGTAATATTATGTTGCTTGAATGGCCATCAAAGTAAAGTTCATTGCGGGAAAAAAAGAACAAATTTCTGACATCGTAATGAAAATAATGGAACAAAAAATTAATAGACTGAATATTTTGCATGGTAAAGTTGATTATTGAAGACGGACCACATTTGTAAAAAAAAAAATGTTGGTAGGACATTCATTAAATACGACACTAATTCTATTGATCTTTTAAAGATGTTGTGTCGGGATCGAAATTCTCAAAAGTTTATGCCCCCTGGAGGCAGGAGCATCATATGATTTTCTACGATTCCGAAGGCTGTCTTTTGTCAAACCTTCGTGACGCGCAGTTCACACACACTCACGATCATTCATGTACATATAGATTAAACGTCTTTGTCAAGCAAAAAATAAACGTATCGTTTCGTTTTCTCATCACGAATATAACATCTAATTCTTTTGAAACTTGGCACATACCTTGTTCAATACTTCGAGAAGCAATTCTCAAATGTTCATATATCGAAGCCATGATCCCGCGATATTTTAAACAATCCCATAAGAAACCATGATAATTGGTTAATTAATAACTTTTCAATCATCCTCCCAAATATCGTCAAATTTTGCGAGCATTTTTTATCTGTAATATTTCGTTGCTTTCAAAGTTTCATTGAAATTTCTCTATTCTGATGTAATGACACAACATCCTTAATTTGCTCAAAGCACAGCGCTTATTTGTTTCGTCCAAATAATTCAAATAACAAAAAGAATGCCGATAAAACAAATTATTCAAGTTATTTAGGGAATTACCGAATATTCTATGAAATAAAAAATTTACTTCAATTCTGTAATTGAAAAAAAAAGAAACTTTCCTACAATTTCCGAACAATCAATTTGGTCGATAAATAGAAATGATAATAGAAATGATGAGCAGTCAATAATAATTACACAAATTCGAAAAAATGTGAAATAACGATAAAAGGTCAATTTTTTTGTAATTATTTTATAGTTTGACGAAATTCATAGAGATCATTTGAGTTTTATAAATCTTGAAATTTAAATGAATCAACGTTTTTGATCAAATTAAGTTCGAAAGACCTCGATAATCCGTAGAGCTTCTATGATTTGTGGAAATCAAATTTTGCAGGTATTCATTCAGGCATCTCTGGACATTTCCAGTAATTATTCGGTTATAACGAAGAAAAAAGATATGAATCGTCTTTTTTATATCATATCATTTCCAGGGTTTCATTAAATATTTCCACTTGGATAGTGGAAATAACTAAACAAAAAAAAATCACCCGATTCAATTTTTCGCTTAGCAATCATATCTTAATAACCTGAAAAATGTAGTGTAAGTAGAAAAATGTAGAAAAATTTAGATTTTGAGTAATTCGTATGAAGCGAATAGAAGTTCAATCTAATATACCTCGATTATCATTAATTGGCATAATTCTCAGAACGGCATAAGAAGACAGTCAGAGATATCATAGAAATATCAATAATAATTGAGACATTCGTTTTCTAAAGTATTTTTTTAACACGGATTGTTCTCCACATGTTCATATCCGCTAGAATGATTCGAAAAATCCGTCCAAAATGTATTTTTCAAAAAGATGAAACGTAATTTTGCACTTAGACATAACGTAGAAGTTTGGCGAACATACGAATCGATTCGATTGAAAAATTCCGAGTTTTAACAATTAGATATCAAGGACTGGCTCAATCTCATTCAAAAAGCCCGGCTTTTCGGAGAGTACATCGAGTATTCTCGAGCAGAGTCCATTTTCTGCCAATACCCAAAAAAAAAAGAAAAGATAATAGGCAAATGAAAAAATGGTCCGAATAAAGGATCTTTTTCTCGATCGGAAGTTCTGAACTCATTTTCAGACGAGAAGTTGTGTGATTTTGATGGCCTCGCCTCTTAATAATGCTGTATCCAGATGTTATGAAAAAAGTAATGATAATAATAAGTGAAAAGAGAAGATGGAAGAAAAAAGAAAAAATAAGCAACCGATGTAAATACACACGTATAGATATACATACATACTTGACAAACAACGGGACATCACAGAAAAGGAATTGTCACGATTGAATGGAGCGTGTAATGGAAAGATGTTGAAGCAATCTTATCGTAGAATATGAACTGAAAAAAGATATAGAAAAAAAAAACGATAGAAAAATGTCTTTCTTCTCAAATTTACGATTTCTCCGATTTTTTGTACGTTTAACCTGTATTTCTTACGGGCTTGTTGAATGATTATATCGAAATAATTCAAATACGGACGGCGAAGCTGTCCTTCGTGTCACGTTATAAAGGCTTTGATTGTAAGGCCTCTGAAACATTGCTTTTGTAAAAAAAATAATATATTCATTAAAACATATAGTAGATATGTATGTATATATATATATATATTATAATATACATTAACAATTAATTACAATAATCAAGATATGATTTGGAAGGTTTATCCTATCCCCCAAGGACGTTGGTTATTTTCGATCGATTTTCCACTCCGGTCTTTTCCAGGAGAAAATGAACAGAGGTAAGATCTGACACGAAAAAATTTGGGTAAGTTAAAAAAAGAGATAAAGCGATGGGGATGATTCAATTATCGATAACGTTTCTCCTCCGAATCGATGTTTGCGTTGGCTACAAGTTCCGTCGAGAACCGTTTCGTATTGAACCGTTTCATGATTTTTGAACATTGGTTAGTTGTTCAAAAATCGAAACTTAGGATTTTTGAGATCCTCTTCTCTCTCGTGGAGAGGTGTGCAAGTTCGTGCACTGACCGGCGAGGTCTTTGCTAGGAGTAGGAGTCACCTTCAGATGCTGCACTGTTATCGCCTCCTTCTTTACGCCATAGGGCTGAGCCTCACTACGGCGTCTCTAAGGATAGCGAACTTCTCGTGACACAATCGGGCGAGGCCTCGCTATTCGCTATTGCGCCACCGTACTTTAATTGTACGAGAAGCGTATTTCCTCGATTGAGGATATCAGTGCTCCATTCTTTTGTGAATATGAATTTTGTGGGTAGGAATAAGGAGAAGGAGAATGGAAAGGTGAGGGAGCCTTATCGGCGTACGGGTGATGCTCCGCTGACGCGAGAGCGTTCAGTCCGTCGCCCTCTGTCAGGATTTCTGTGAAACCAGAAATCGTGACAGGGGATAAGGCTGTCCCGTTACAATATCAATATTTATAATTTAACCCATCAAAAAAATTCGTAAAAATAGCCTTTTTTTTACGCATCTAATTATGCCTGAAATGCAATCCCGACTAATATACATAGACAAATCATTGCGAAGAATAAATCTTGGAGGACCAATCCCAGAAATAATTTCGTCAAACTTTAGCTCGGTGCTTATCGTGCAACGGAAAAAGAAAACTTCGCAATTATATTGGCAGGTTTCGTCATGGGCTTGGTAAAAAAGATCGATCGATCTCAATCTTCGTAAGAGCGTGAAATGCAGAGTAAGGCAATTTCCGTTTGTTATCCCTAATCCGTGAAATATTGCAGACGTAAAAAATACAGAGTGCGCGTGCCAAGTGTTTGCTTCGGGATTTTGTATTCATAGGATTAAGCGTGCCGTCTCCTCTTGGGGAAGGGTGTCAACCCTTCGTTCTACTAGTCTACCGAGCTGACGCTTTTCACACCGATATATGGGATGTACGACGTGAAAAAAAAAAAAAAAAATACATTTTCCTTACTATCTCGATGGGACGAAGACCGATTGAGCGATGCATCTATTTAACATCCTTATCACAAATCCATTCTATCGATATTGTGATTTTTTTTTGTAATTTTTCTCCTCTGCTTCATTCACACAAAATATAAAGATACAGACTTTTCTTTTATCCAGTCTTTTGTAGTATCATCAAGCTTGAAATTCAGGGACGAGAATAAAAACAGATACATTTCAATGTATCGTTAGTACAGTGATAATAAACGTTGATTAACGAACAGGATTAGAAATAATGACAAAATACATTCGCGAAACTTTTCCAAATGGTTAGAAGTAGTGCAATGGCGAAAAAAAAAACAAAAAAGGTTCAGAAATGCGTAAATGTTGAAAAAAAATTGCAACGAAACGAGCAATCCTGAAAATAACGAAACATGGTGAATGTTTTTAAAAAAAGGATCATAAATGGGGTCAATCGTTGAGAACGAAGCAAGTGAGGGTTAAAAATCCCCATATAACGGTTGAAAATAATGAAAAATAGAGGGAACGATGTGTGGCAGTGAAGAAACTCGTAAAATGGCAAAAGATAATAAAACATGTGTACAAGAACGGAGGTATAATGCTGATAAATTCATTTTTTATTTTCTAGTTTTTTCAAAATGATGAAATTATAGAAAAAAAAAAAAAAAAACACGATTATGAAGGGTAAAATAGATAAAAAGGAGGGTAGCATCCTTAAAAAGGTTACAAGGCATCGTATATACAGGTGGATTTGGGTAACGAGACTAAAACGAGAATGGTACAAGGTTTTGTCATTCGATCTCGATATTTCGTGACCAGCAGAAGAGATTTGTCTCGATTCTTCTGCCGTGATGTGCTTATTTCGTGAATGCGCGCTGCACTAAGAATTTTTCTTCCATTATGAACGAGCGATAAGTTAAGTCTGTTATTGACGCCACCTCGAGCGACGAAAATGCTGTTTTCTCACAAAACGTGGTAACAATACGAGCCGGCAAACACGCCCGGTAGGAGAGCCCAAGCAGGAAGAAAGCTAAGACGACAAGAGCCCGGGCTGGCTCATTATGTCTCAGGTAAGCGGATTAACCCGAGTCCGAGTAAGCGATACGTTCTATGTATGTATCCAACGGTATATACAAACGAATTATATTGTACGAATACACAAGCCGTACATAGGTACGGCTCATGTCTACCTGTCCTCTTATGCGGACACTCCTATCGATATCCCCGATTGTTTCTTTACTTCCCAGCTTATACTTTTTAGACGTAGAATTTGGATCTACACGTCATTGAGCCAGACTCCAAACACTCGTGGACAGACTCCATACAACAACAAAAAATCCAAGAAAAGACACTGCGCATACGTACAGAATCTTTCAAAAATAAAAGCCCGAATGATTGCAAGATCCTTGCTTCGTAAATGTCTCTACGAATAAAAATCATTTGTGACCTTTTTTTTTTTAATTTTCTAGGTACTATATTTAGAACCAATCTAAGCCTGACTATTCCGACTCGTTTCAGCAACGATCCATATAGACTCTCTATTATTTGTTAATAGCAACCGTTCCAACAGCGGTGTGCTTGAAAAAAAAAATTATTAATGACTTTTCTCTCGAGATTTTTATGATATAGTTGCCGCCGTAGACATTTCAAAGAATCTTCGACGCTTGCTCCAACCAGGAATGGGATTTAATTGTCCGTTCGAAAGACCCAACCCCGAGTACTGCTGTTTTAAAAGCATATGTACCTGAGATAAAATAACAACCTAATTGTATACTTTTCCAAACGGCTTTCGCAGCGCAAACTATACAATAGTGTTTCTTCCAAAATTCAAGTTGACCTTTTTATGAGTCTTTATACAGGGGAACACCCTGTACATATAACGATAAATACGTATGCGTGAATTACATGGAATAATTGAATAAACGGTAAAAATGTACAGGACTCGCTTCCGCCGCATCTCGCTCGCCATTGTATTCAAACTTGAAAGCCATCTATACTGTCAAATTTTCTTTATATTCCTTCCATTTATATTCTTTGGAGCTCCTTCCTGAGCCTTCTCCTCGACAGCTCCTTTTTGCCCTCCGGTCTTTTGAGTCCTCGTACACTGCGATCATCCCTATCTCCGCGAAATCTCTTCTCTGCATTTTCGTCTCTTTGGAATCATTTTTTCGTATCTTTTATTTTCTCTCCACGCCCTGAAGTATTTTTTTTTTTTTTTTTACCGTTTTCCCCCCCTTAATCGCGTTACTAAGGTTCGTTTTTTCTCATGCCTAAATATGCCACTCGGAACATTGTCCTGCGAACAGAAAATCCTTCAATCCGGAGGACTCATCTCAAATGCTAAGTACTTTTACCAAAAGTAAGTTTCCAATTTCTTATTTCCATTGCAGTTTTTTTTATCTTCATCTCTTTCATTCCCAAGTACATTCAAATGATTTTAGCTCGCCATATACGAATACATTTTGCTATATACATTAGTCATTTATTCCGATTCATATATTTCGCTTTTATTTATACTTCCGGCTTCTGATCACTATTTTGTAGCCTTTGGTTAACCCGTTTTTAACTTCAGCACATGGCGTGTTTCAACAGTTTCGTTTTCGTTAATCCATCGGATTTGTTCATTTTCCCGACTGTTTGCTAGTATACTCGCATATTTACTATCGTCGAATTCTGAACTTTTTTATCTGCTTATTCGCTGCTTCTTCCTTCAATTCACTTTAGACCAGGCTTCTTCATTCTTTGTTTCTCCGAGGATATCCTACGTCTGAACACATCGAACATATTTGGATTTCATTGCAAGCTCCCCTTTCTCTCTTCTTTTTCTCGTATGTTCTTGATCTTGATGCTTCATCGTTCTTGCTATTTCTCAATTCGTTCTTTAGAAAAATTAATCATCGAAATAAATGAGTCTCATCATTGTAAAAAAATATCCCACTAAATAAGATGATTGACAAAATAATGTCAATTTATTGCTGTCGTTATTGCTAAGACCGAATAAATAAGTTATAAACAGTTATTAAGGAGGGTGGTTACATACGACAATATGATAAGAATTTAATAAAATTCAGTGATAACATTCTTTAGCATCAAATGCAATGACACAAATTTTATCAAATTTTTCGTCTACATAGTTGTCGAATAATTGGAGTTTACAATATGAAAAATATATACCTATATATATGAGAATCCTATGCTTACGGATGTAAACTCTAGTGTTAAATTACTCGAAAACTATGTAGAAGAAAAATCTTGAAAAATTTGTATAATCATATTTAATCCAAAAGAATATGCTCACCAAATTTCATTAAATTCTAATCATTTCGAATTTTTCTATGCTTTTAACATGGCAACATTGTTGTGTGTAGCCAACCTCCTTAAGACTCAATGATTCATTTATAATTCAGAACACAACATGTTTAATTAATTAATAATCCGTACACATGTTGGAAACAATGAAATAAACAATTGCTAGTCAATGTAACATTGCGTATATTGTAAAAAATATATATTTTCAAAATAAATATGCGATGAGTACTTTTATTTATTATGCACCGATCCAAATCAAGAGTTCATAGTTTCAACGAATACGTATAAATGACTGACAATGTAATGGGTAACCGTTAAGGCAAGTTTATATTTATTTGGTCGGAAAATCTAATGTTTTGTATTTATTGATAAATTGATGTGCAGAATGTCGGGCGGCTACGGTTTGCTATTCCGCGCAGTCTTAAAATTGCATTGTTATTTAGTGAGCAAGAACAAGTCACTCTATAGAAAAAACAAAGTAGAAAATATGTGACGTAAATTTAAAAAAACCACGATTTTCCGAGTTTTTCGAATATCCATTTCAATTTAGGTTTAATATGGAGGAAATATTGATCCTCTTTCGTTTATTCGAACTCTAGTCATTTTTTCATGTTCTACAGTTTGCCCGAATTGGCTGCGATCATCATGCATCTTGGTGTTTCAACCCACGTGTCCAGCATAGAATTGGTTTATTTAAAGCCATATATACTATAAACTTCGATATTCATGTCTTTTTTTTACTAAAAAAAATTGCCTAAATTTTACAAATTTTTCGATCAAATAAATGTACATTTCTTCTCGATATTACATATTCTTTCGACTATACTCGTTTGTTCAACAAGGATGAAAGGAGTTGATTATTGTGTTAAAATATGGCAAATCTCGTATTACGCTCTTATATCTGCCCCAAAGTACAAGAGCCATTGATTATTCATTAATTTTTTTGTACGATGGAACTCCACCCTCTGCTCCCCACCCTTTTACTCCCCTATTTCATCGTAACCTCCTCAACCTTTGTGGAAGCATGTGAAACGGTTGTGTAGCATTCGCGTTCGTCATTGGCTCCGAGGGTAGTTCAGAGGCGGGAGGGTTCCACAAGGGTTGCTGACCCTCCAATCCTATTGGCTAATTACCCTGACGCATCTATCACATCGCAGCGCTCGTTCGCAACGGGATTGGTCGAGAGAAGAAGAAACACCCTTGAAATTGAAGCTTAAGGATGTTTACCAGACACGTGTTGGGGTGGGTTTTGTACTCACCCTATTCTCGTGTCAAGCACATCTTAAAAATGCACTCGAGGGGCGGTAACGCGGACTACAACAACAAAAAAAAACAGCAATATCCGAAGGGAAAATCTCTTTGACGGATGGAACAACCCTCAAGAGAAACAGGAATGGTTTCAGTTACGCAGACTGGATTTTTTTTGTCTCTTTCGACGACCCAACTGATAATTTTAGATTCGCATGGCGTATTTCATTTGATTGAGAGGAGGCGAATATTTCAACCAGGTGCTCGACCCGACAGCCTTCAAAAAAGGAACAAAAAACTACCGAAATGTATGAATGCGCTACGTTCATTGGGCATAACCTTGGCAGTGGATTGTTTTTTTTTCTTCTATGAAAAATATGGTGCGCTGATATAAAGCTTGAAACGACTATTATCTTCTCGCGTTATAGTCCGGGAGCCAGTGAATATATCTCGAACTTATTTTCGCACGAAGTAACCAAAGTTTTTTCGGTTCATTTAATGTTTTTTAACAAATCAACCGTCTGGTTATTAAGTTCCGATCGATTCAGCTAGAGTAGGCTTTCAAAAAGCTGAAAAAAACGTCAATGGATTGAACTTATTTTCGCAAGAATTCTGCTTATCATAACCATTAAAGTGATTGTAGAACTTAGTTAAAGGTGAGTCTGAAAATGGCCGATTTCAGAAAATGGGAAATGAGTCTTGTACGCGAATAACTGAAAAAAACTTGTCGAACTTATTATCGGACATTTAAAAATTTGTCAGATGGTCAAATGCTTTATACAACAGTTGAAAAAAAAAACAGTCTAGTTACCATTTAAGATCACTAACGACTTGTCAGACTAACCGGAAGATGCGTTAGCTGGCGATTCAGAAGCGATCGTTATACCAACGTTTGTACTTGAATAGTGATTACAGTTTTTATTTGCACATCTGAATTCTCTTCTGATAATAGATTACACTATGATGTGAATAAAACAAAAAAAAACAGTCTAGCTACTATTTTTAATGACCCTAACGTCGCCAGACTTATTAAATGTTAGTTATTGAGCCTTTTGAACGTCATCTCTGGCGATACCGGAGCACCTCCTGTTCTATTCGTTATTCATTTTATAAATAATTGTTATTATTATAAATAAGAATAAAGTGAGAAGATCGAATGAAAAGAAGGAGGAAGAGACGTGATGGGAAATTAAAAAAATTTTATAACGAGAAGTCTCGAAACAATTTTTCACATTAGATTCATTAATGATAGATTCACGGAAGAGCGACTTGCTTACGGATTTTTAATAGGCAGACTAAATATTTGGGACCACACAACAAACTCGCTGTTAGAAAATTGACATTTTTCCAGAAGCCTACTGTTTCATTCCCTTTGATCCCCATTGTTTCTGAAAAAATTTGTCTTGAAAAAATAAGCACATGAGATAACAGGATAGAAGCAAGGGCCTAATTGGGCCACCAGCCTGGCAAAAGTAACAAAGTCGTTTGGTTATTTCAAAAATATCTATTATTTAGATATTTATAAATATCGATGTTATATGGTTTCATGTATATTTCCGAAAGCAGATGTCTATATTATTCGGATAAACAAAGTCAAATATTTCAGAAGCAATTAATGAAGTATTGGGATTGATGGATGGGTAGTTTTGAAGCGAAAAGTCTAGATCGTTGGGTCAAATCCCAGCCGGTGTAGGCAGGAAAATTTATATGACGAAATCCGCCGTAACTTTGCGCTTCCGCTCGCTCGCTAGCTATTTTTATTCTCTCGATTATCGCGCTCAAATAGATCATAGCTCTAAGACTATTGAGAACGGTCAACCAAATTCGACCCGAAAAGAAAAGCCGAAATCTCTAAACAAAGCCGAAAAAAGTGACGAAACAAGTACAGTTGAAATGTGACCAATCGAAAACTGTAAACAAAAGCGATAATTGACAGCAAAGTCATAATCAGCAGCTGAAATAAAATGGAACGGAACGGCCGTCACACCAACTCACCAAAGAACATTGCTATCATTGATTTTGATACATGCTACAAGCTGAGTACTGATTGCATCTCGATTGAAATTAAAATCTTGCACTCTCACCATCACTCACCACCGAATTGAGATAGAAGACAATTAAATATCAAATAGTTATTTGATTTTCCACCAGAAAGAACTTAAAAATTATTCGGGATTAAACATTCCATGCATGCCAAACTCGTCGGGGATCGATTTGTTGCAGAATTATTAGTTAATAACCGAAGAAATGGAAGAAGTTTTACACTTTTTATGTTAGGTATAGTACTAGGATTACTATTACATTATTTTCAATTGGAATCCTTACTCCATCTCTTTTGTCTTTCATTTCATGAGGTACGTTTATTCGTATTGACCTTTTGTCTAATGTAAAAATTGATATTCAATTCTTACCATAGAAATAATATCCCATGTTCCGGATGCAGAGATTATTTTTTGTGTTTCTGAAGATGTCGATCTCCGAGATATCATAGTCCGCGAATAGTCCAATCTTTTTTATAACCGATTTTTCTTTGTTTGCATAATGCGAAAAATCGAAATTCATTAACTGCTTCACCTTAAAAATCGAACGATTAAAAATATGTCAGGATGAATACCATTTTCAGTTGAAAGTGCTCGAATAATTTATAGGAACGCCATAGAAATTATAAAACAATATTAATAGTATTCAGCAAATTTTAATGAATAACTGATCATTTGAAATCTCGGGGGTGTCTTATTTCTCTCTTCTTCTTCTCCCTGCTTATTCATATTCATATCTTGATTTTATTGATTAAGAAATTTGAGCCTTTAAAACGAAAATGATGTCATCGTTTAGACCGATTGAATCCTATGGAGTTGAGTGTAAAAAAAAAAATCGGTCGAATTTTCAACGGGTTTAGAAACCTTAGAAAATCAATAACAATTTAGATTAAATAACAAGTGCTCTTGTGGAAATCAATACGTTTTTAGTGATATTTCGGAAAAAATGATTGGCTAAAAATATGAAAATTTTATCGGTACATTTTTTAAAATAATTTTTCCGTGTTTGCACCCATCGTCCATTGTTGTTGGTTGTAACAACATAGACCTGGCGGGAAAGGAATACAAGCACAAAACTCACACTTTTGATTAACATTTTATCGTACAGGTCATAACTTTTGGATAAAACAAATGACTGCGCCGACTCAACTTCTTCAACAGTTTTTTCGGACTCCCATTTCTAATAATTTTAAATAAATAATTAATGATATTTCAGAACAAAATAAAAATAAGCAGATTAAGGTTTTTTTTTCAATTTGTTCAATGTTTTGTCATTTGCATTTTTCAGATCGGAGTATAAGCCTAAGCGGATGTAAACAGACCTAAAAATGCTTTTAGAAATTTTGACATGTTATACAGGATGGAGATAATACAAAGAGGTCACGCACGCGCCAGATGGATTGCCTGACCAAAGGTCCGCGCGTCGAGGGTCTCGTGTACGACTAAACACGAAGATACGGAGCTTACGTTCATGCAGCTGGTCCGATTCTCGTCCATTGCCCATTACCTTTCGTCTTTTGACTGCCCTCGAAAAACGCATTTTTTAAAGAAAACATTTAGCCGTTTGGCGTTCTCGCTCTCGAACGATTTTTCTGCATACAGGGTGTCCTTTTCAAGGACCTTTCCGACATCACATTTTTTTGTTCCCAATTCTCGATAGCCTGATTTCTTAAAAAACTCGAAACTGATTTTAAAAAAATGAATTTTAGAAAATCACACTTTTTATTAAATGAAAAAGTGTTGGGATATTTGATAATTCCTGATTCGAATTAATTTAAATAATAAAATTTAAGCGATTAAAAAAAATAACCCAACAAATTTCAATTTATTAAAATTCTGGAAATAAAATAATTTTAACGGAAAAAATGGAGAATTGCCTAATCCAGTTGGAACAGACATGAAACCTGGATTAAGAGCTCAGCGCAGAATCAATTTTTTTTGTAGGTTTTTGAGGCCTACAGGAACATGCCCCCAAGTTTTCTACAAAATTTCATCGAAAAATGCAACACTTGGATAGTTGTACTATCTACTCTACAAAAAAGATCTTATGCGAAAATCTCTTAAAATTTTTATATAAGGAGTTATTTGTAATTGAAAAAAATTCGAATTCTGCATTTTGCACTCGTAAGCGGTAAATAATCAACATATCATACCGAAACTCATACATTATCTAGAGCAAATCCTCACCAAGAGATTCGTGCAAGATTTATTGACCAACGTTATATAGTAAACCAACAATCTCCGATCTACGGAAATCCGGAGTTTTCAAATTCCCAACGAGAAAGGCCCACAAAGTAGAAAAAAATTCAGGAGCTTCGTTCTATCATGTACATTCCCGATGAAAAAATTTCATTTTCGTTAAAAAAAAACACTGTTTTTCGACGATTTTTAATTTTCGCTTATAAGCCATGGTAACAACTGATGTATGAGTTTCGAAATGATACGTTGATGAATTACCACTCACGAATCCAAAGTACAAAATTCGAAATTTTTATTTCAATTGGAAACAACTTCTCCAATAACAATTTCAAGAGATTATTAAATACGACCTTTTCGGTAGAGAAAATCGAGACGCACAACTTTAATTCATTCTATTTTTCGCTAAAATGTAATAAATTTTTATTTTTAATAATTTTTCATTGAAAAATTATTAGAAAACTTGGGGACATGTTCCTGTAGGCTCCAAAAACTTCGTCTAGAAGTCGGTCCAAATATCGGCTATTCCGACTGGAGTACCCCTATTAGAGTGATTATTAGATAAAAATAAAAATAGATATTTAATTAAAAATCTAAAAACAAAATGTGCCATTGTTTGGGCACTAAACTATACGCCTTTCAAGATTCATTATAGGCCAACGTAGTATTAAGAAATATTTTCAATGTCAAAAATCATCTCATTTAGAAAAATATTTAAAATACTTAACAATTATAGATGAACTGCGTAATGAAAGTTCTATTTATAAATGGAACTCCCAGGATTCCAAATAAATCATTAAAAAGTGAGATCAACGATGTTTGGAAGATATATCAATAGTTAAAATCGGCAGAACTTTCGGGAAATCGAAATTTTTTGTAGTTCTTAGGACCGTGACGTTCCCAAATTACTTTTTTGTTGGAATTATATCGCACCTTATGGACCGGAAATTTTCTAAATTGAAATGCTTCGGCACGGTTTGACCGATTATAAAAAGGCTCTGTCGGTCCACGTCAGGCGATGCCAAAGATGGGCTGACATGGCCTTTTTCTAATCAGTCAAACAGTGTCGGTGAATTTCAATTTCGCAATCTGCAATTATTTCTTTCGCACTCACGTTGACGAGATACCGACTGACCTATACTCTTAAGGACGTGGATCGGGCGCGTAGAAGAGTCCATAAGAGCGGAAGAGATACATAAGGTATGAAGAAGGCATGATGAGCATTAGAGACACGGTTATACTTTCCTCCGTTCTTTTGAAATTAAACTCTACATTTTTTCTTCTCGGGTCCGTTTCTGTAGTAAGCATTAATATTATATTCGAAATGATGTTTTTGCTAAAGATTTTTGGATCCACTGTAAAAGCAAAAATATCAAAATCCCAACATCATCAATTAATTAATTAGTTAATTAATTAATTAATTCATTCATTCATTAACAAAGTTTCTTAATGATAGAGCAAAATCTGTAAATGCATTTTTAAAAATATATAATATTAAATAGATCCTTCCGAAACGTGCGGAACTAATTGGCCTTCAAAAACATTGAAGACTGAAAACATGGTATAAAAACGTTGTACAGTTCTCGTGCCAGAAGTCGTTGATCCTGCTCGTGGTTGTTCAATCGAATCGATCATCATATTGGGTCTGCGAGATTCTGGTCGCAGAAGAGACCAGGGTCGAGGAATGAAAACATTAGCGATCGAAAAAAAAGGATATTCAATACACAATTATTTTAAATTTTACACGAATTTCGAATATCCATCCTAATTTGTCACTTTGTCTCTTTGATATATCATTGCACAGATATTAATTAAGGAAGTTCACGCGCATTCAATGATAATCAAATATTCCAACTTTGAGGCTTGAAATTAGGGAATATGGTGGGGATCCAAATATAATTCCGGTGATCGATGTACGGTATATTTTTCTATTACGCTTCCAAATTTCAACTGTTAAAGTTGGAATCTTTGGTTATCGTTATGGACGCGTAAATTTCCTTAAAATCGAGATAAAGCCAATGTGACATGTGAAACAAGGCGAAGCAGGGTAACGGAGACAGGACACGGTATGGATCGCGTTCCGCCTACCGCAGACACGTCTCTCCGCGCTTACCGGAGCCTGGAGTCACTGCAATTCCGTTCAGCGTGCTGTCTCCCCATCTCTCGTCGGTTAGACAACGCATTGTATTTAATCGTCATTTACGAAACGATTGGTTTTCAAGAGAAACAAACGACTAAGCATTTTTCAATTAGAAACTTCTCTATTCTCTAAAGTTTAGGGATGACAGAAGGTCGGAAATGAAGAAAAAAATGCGAAAGATCAAGGAGTTTCGGTACAAATGGCAAAATTTAAAAAAAATGATGAAATTTGGTGATAATGTTCTTCAACACCAAGTACGAAAACATAAATTTTTTCAAAATTTTCTTCTACTTAGTTATCGAGTAATTACGCATTAAAGTAGATTTCTTATGCCCGGAATGTATACCTATGTAAATGGAAACGCAAAAATTTGTATTGTCAAATTTGGCACTAAGGAATATGTTCACAAAATTCTATAAAATTCTTAACTTTTTGACAATTTTTTGTGTTTTTAACATGGTTCAGCATGGCAACATTGTATCGCCTGTACCGAAACTCCTTTTAATTTTGTTGAGTTTGAAATTTTCTTTGAAAATAAGTCGATCGATGAAAGCTAACGGAAAAACGAAATGAAAGATTTTTTCGACAGCTTGAGGTCAAAGTAATATGAAAATCTCTAAGTGAATTTGTGTCACAAACAACAAAAATAAGACGAATTAACTAAGCGAGCTGGTCGATCGTAGCTTATGAAAATAAGATTTGTTGATAAGAACGAGAAAAGATATTTGAGGAAAAATTCGATTCGAATACGTATCGGAAATAAAATAATTTACGAAAATATTCAAGTACGAAAAAATTAAAAACATTTATTTACTATTATTTTACTTAGTGTCGGAATTGTTTTCTAATAATAAAACAAAATTTGATTTTTCTCTTTACAATATTCATAATTCGTATTTTATTTGATCCTACTGTTAATGACTTTTCAAATTTGGGGTTAGCCTGTACGGAGATGAAGAATGAAATAATATGGAATGAGAAACTTTGCGTGTGCCCTGTCGGTGTTGTGTTACCGTATCGATATCAAATTATACGCAGTCTTGAATCGATACCCCAACAAGAGACGTCGTTTGTGGTCACTAGGCTGGAGAAGACAAGAAGGAAAGGGATCCGGAGAAAGTATTTTAACAAGAATGGCATAAGCCGAAAGACTATTCAATGCCTCAGGGGACTAGGCAAGTACGTGGAAAAAGTCTCTATCGAAGCATATATGAAAATATTCGTACATCGATAGATGTTATTAAACAAAAATTTAATCAAAAACATCAACATGTGAAGTAGAAAATCGAAGCGGTTGTTCTAGAGATAAGAATCATTGGTATATGAAATACAATTTTATGAAACACTCCACGCTGTCTTATAATCGATTCTAATTTTTCCACGAGGCTAATTCTAAATAGCTATAACTCGGTCAATTTCGTTCGGATGTAACAAAAATTTAGAAAGGATATATTACAAATGTAAAAAAAAAAAAAAAACGTATTTAAATATTCGAATATCCATTTTTTAACTGATCTCGCCGCGCTTTTTTGAAACGAAAAATATGCTTATCATCGAATAAATTGCGCACGTTTTTAAAGGAATATTTCAAAGAATTTCTCGACATGAGCAATCGGGGTACAGGGGGTCAATGAGAAAGAGAAAATGATGAAAGAAAGAACGAAGAAACCGCTCAACTGTTGTTCCTGCGGAGCATGATCCTTTGTGCGGTTTTTGTTCCCGGTGTATCTCGCCGAACTGGTGGCCAGTGTAATTGACGCAGATATATATAATGGTATCCTCCTGCATGGCTGCTTGTTGCCTTACCGCAGACGCAGGGCTTGGCTCGACCGTGGTTTTTCGTATATTCTTTCATTTATGGCACTAAAGTAACCGTATAATCGAGACGCTGAACTAGAAATTCACCGTGACCGAAACAGACTCAACACCCGAATTCACAAAATTTTTAACGTTCGCATAACCGGAAGTAATTCGGATGAAATGAAAAAATTTCTTTCTGCACGTTTCTTTTCTCCGTCACGACGAACAGGTCCATATTTCTACACCGTGTTATTACGTTAAGCGGAAATCGGCTTCGGAGAGATAGACAAGCAATACGTTTATCCGCGCATTGATGAAAGAAATTATATCATATAATGGGCGAACAAATTTTTGATAATACGGCAAAAAAAATTGTACAATATCGATGAAATTATTAAAAATTCTAATTTTCTTTTTTATCAGATTCCTACAGTTTTAACGTTCAGATGTTTAACATGAGTGAAATCAGATCACCTCGCAGATCAGTGAGTTTTTTTTATGAAGATGTTGCACAATGTTATCAGCAGGGAGAACAAACTACCATTGATCTATTTTTGGGTATTGACTACGTCATATTTGAAGAAAAAAGAAAAAGAAAAATAAGAAACAATGCTACGTTCAACTTTAACTCTTACCGTTGCTAAACTGCGGAAATTCTCTTTATATTGGCATATAAGACTTAAAACAAATGATTTATGCAAGAACTCAAGAACTAAGTTAAAATTAACGCATCTATAAAGTGGAACGGAGAGAGGGAGAGCGAGCAAAGTATAAGGATCCACTGGACAATTGATCACTGCGATCGAGTGAACGCGAACCGCGGGTGGGTCCATTTTCAGCGTGGCACGCTTGATTATTGCAATACAATTGCAAAGTAAACGGACTAAGATGCTGTACAATATAGCTCAGAGAATAAAAAAAACAAGAATATAGAGATAAAAAGGATAGCTACGTATGTATATATAAGAACGTGGAAAACGAGGGTACAAATAAGGTCAGGATAGAAACTAGGAATATAAATAACAGCATCGAGCACGTCTTAAACCATTATATTGAGCTTCTTTTATATAGCAAATAAATTAACTAAAATACTAATTAAATATGCTGCAAGTCAAAGAAAGTCAAAGGAAATTAAAAACAAGAGGATTGGCGTAAAGGCTGATTATAGAGTACAAAAAATGGAGAGCTCGTGCCATAAAAGTACAAAGGCCAACGGGTGTGACAAAGACAATGAAAACATTCGTTCACCAAAGACTGCCTAACGCGTTGATTAAAACGAGAATTGGGGAAATAAAGAGTGTCTAGGTGCTCTGTTAAGTCGACCCCGTCGGCTCGAGTTTCGTCCTCCCCTTATAAACAATTCGAACCTTCTGTTGCTCGCATTCAAGTCCAATTTGACATGACGAACGAACAAGCTCATTTGAGAAAACGACTCGTGACATCGTTGTCATGCCAGGTCTTTCACATCAAATGCAAATACGTCAACGAGCCCGTCAGGTATTTTGCACTATCGAAATTTTATTCAAATACAACTTGGATATTATTTCGGAGGTCTGAAAATGTTCTCATGATGGAATAACGATACGAAAAATATCGAAATTCATATGCTTTCCGAAGGATGATATGCAGGAAATTTTTGAATTGAAATTTTCGTCACCTTTGTAGCATTGCGCCAGCTGGAAATATCACGCGCTTAAACAGCTCACCATTTTTCAGCTTCCACTGAGGGTTTTTTCTGGGTATACATATGTTGGATCGTTTTTTAATGGCAATAATGGATTCTTTTGCAGCGGGGCACATCATCTCATATACTTCAAATTTTTTCATCACCTATGTACAATTTCCTATATAGACTGGGTGTTATTTGAAAAAGCATGTAATACCATAACCCAGTACCAGTGGTGTTTATTTACGCCCTAGTGACTCCGCGATCTGTTTATGGTCGTTTGCCTCGTTTAGGGACAGCGAGACAAATTCTGAATGATCGAATTTATGTTACAGAGTATATGTGAATTATCGTAGTCATTATAAATACATTACGTTATACGGAATACATAGCTTTACCCATTCGATTGTCGAATTGAACCAGTAAACGCCGCGTATTAGTAATAATAAGTTGTTCAAAAAATGTAAAATAATCAGCAACAGTCTCGAAAGATTTTTACTTTCGATTCACTATTTATTAACAACAATATTTATCAAATATTTAGACCGTTTGCAATTTGAAATTATTTCAATTTCCTGTAAATTCCAATAAAAATTTTTTCAACGTACATCGAACAAAACTCTTGTCATTTCAGATCAAAATAAGCAAGGCTCCGTTTGTGTTGGTAATCTAAAGGGTTGAACGGTAATAAAAAAAAGAGAGAATCTATATTTTATATTATATATAGAGAATAATAGTATATTGAGAATCCTATTAGAAAGAGAGCCTAAGAGTCAGTCGAGAGGATAAAGGGAAAAAAGTGTATCGTGTATCGAGCTTTAAACGAGGGTGTTGAATGGTGAGGGTGCATCACCTGGTACGACCATCCATCAAGAAATAAAATAATGAAAGGGCTCGAGAGCTCGGGAGCTTGGGGGCTGTATCCATCGCGCCCGCTATAAAGGCGGGACACGCTAGTGATTCCCAGAGTAGCGCGATGTTACATTGGAGATTCTCTTCAATGTAGAGGCTTTTTCAAAAATTCCGTTCAAACACGGGATCGCACTGTTGGATTATCAAATATTCCAAAGAAAAAAAATGTTTTGAAAAAACATAAAAATTCCCGACTGAAAAACTCCTTCACTTGAAGAAAACAGTATTAAACTTTGAAAGTCTGAAATAAAAAAATAGATGTCGGGATTTTCGTCGGGAGATGTCTCTAATCGAATCATTGAATAAGAAGTAAAGACATCTCCCGGCGAAAATCCCGACATTTGTTTTTTTATTTCAGACTTTTTAAAGACCAGACGCGACAGACGCGCGTCGGTTCGGATTGAAATTAGCAGCGCACAACGGTGTGAAGTTCGCGATAGTCGAGCATGACCTTATAAGGTCCCCTTTCGATATGGCAAAATGTATTTGAATATGAACATTAATGATTCCTAATTATTTCAGCGAGTTTGCAATAGAATTGAACGAACTATGTCTAAGAAGACTGTCTGTCACACATGGAAAGTATGTGCAAAAATTGGTCAAGACAGTTGTCACTGTTTCGGAGAAAAGTGGTGACAAAGAAATAGCCCCAATCAGCTGATCGCAGTGAAACGCATAACTCCCGTCTTATTGCCCTGCGGGCAGTCGGGAGTTAAAAACTTTCGGTAAATGGTTAAACTCTCTTTCATAAATGTACTTGTCTCGAGTCACTACCGCGACTCTTGATTATAAGTCTATGTAATGCGTTCGAAAAGAGGATAAAGCGGGGATGGCAGGTTCGATGCAGCATTAATTTACTCTTATATCTCGTAACCAAAATGTACAGAATAGAAAAATGTTTCAAGACGTTTTTCAGTAAAATTTATACGATTTTTTGCTTCGAAAGCTTCGAGCGTGGATTTTGAGCTGCTCTCTATGAAATTGCAGTATGCAACTGGATAAAGCTACCAAAAAGCCGAGCTAAAGCGAGGGTGTCTCGAAGCTCAGGGTTAATTTGTCCTCGTCACGTTTTTATTGGCCGATGTCAGTGCTCGAAGAAGGGTGTCACAGGGCAATCCATTCATTTTTTTCTTTTCTTTGTTGCTTACTCTTTTTCTTTCTTCCCCCCTTTGGCTTTTCCATGTTCAACCGAAGCCCGTTAACCTCTCGTAATGCTCTCGCTCGACTACATTTTTCGAAGATTACCCAACAGCGTTATAAGACGGGACAGAAATTTTCGTAGGGTTCTTGAGCACCGCCTGTGCAGCATCAGAAGGGGTGTGCGTTTGACGGTTAATCGACTAGCGTTACCCCATTCGGTAACGAGAACCAACTTTATCCTATAAAAGTACAGTACATCTATTGACGATTCGCGCGTGTGTTACGGTTCGTTGAAATGATGAAGTGCAACATCGTTACATCCACCCGGTACAGCTCTCATTATTTTATCTTACCCCTGCATGTTGACGAAAGGGTCGCCACGCGGTGAATCCTGCAATACCTATGGTAATATGAAGAGACCGGATTGATCGTTAGCTTTGACATTTCGAACTTTTTAGTGATAACATTTTTGTACACGAGCAGTGCATCAACATGCAACCTCCCATATTTTTATTTCAAAATAATTTGATCGTTTAGATTGTGTTAGTTTATTTTGGGGAATCACACGGCTGTAGAGGCCGCGACTCTAGATGTCGCGATTGCCGCGACATCTAGAGTCACGGCAAGTACATTTATGAAATAGAGTTCATTCCAAAACTCTTTACCTGAGCGACCGCGTTTCCAACTGGTACATGATTACCGATGACATCGTTCCGCGTTTCATTCAATTTGATTTCTTTGGCGATCGATTGTTCATCTCTTTGGATTTGGAAGTATATGAAGGGTCCGAGAATGTCAGTCAATTCCTTACTAATTGTCGAGCATTTTCGTATTTTAGTTATTAAGAAGTAGCTGCGTATGAAGCAGCTGAAAGAATGGGAGTCACGACTGTTGGAGTCGGCACTGATGAAAGCTAGCGGGGAGGTTCAAGGCGAGTACGATATCACGTATGGGTTTTCCTTGGTATAATTCTCATATGTTCCCGGGAGTCGTCGCATGAGTTCATCATATCTAAACAAGTCCGGGACGTAATAAAAGCCTGCTTCACCGATAATAAAACGCGACGTATGGGCCGTCCCGTTTGTTTAGTTTGCGAGCAGTCTCGCCTCCGATGTCTGTCGGCAATCTACAGAGCGCCGTAGTTTTACCAAGGGATTTCCGTATATCTTCTGCCGTTGCTGGAAAGATCGTTACGTTTCCACGACATGAGCCACGACTCCCGAGAAACTCAACATCCTCATCGACACTCCCATGTTCTAAAACTATCTTACTACTTAAACTCGTTGAATAATGAACTCGGCTGTCTACGACTTTCGTTCACACGACAACTACTTTAGGTACTACGGAGCGATTTGAATCATTCAACAATTTTTACGCTGCTCGGAACTATTTCGAATATTCCTTTTAAATATTATTCCCGGAGAAAATTTTTCAAAAAACATGCTTCAAAAGAATTTTATTGAAATAATGTCCGTACCATAAGAATACCTCAAGCAAAGTTATGTATTGAAAATATTAAAAATTTGTTTTTCGTTTTTCAGTCGTCTCGTTTTTTAACTCCCGACTGCCCACTTGGGCAAAAGCCGGGAGTTATGCGTTTGACCGCGATCAGCTGATTTTCACGAATTTTTTAAACAGAATGTTTGTTGAAACGGCGAAAAATTATTTGACCAAATTTAAGACACAGGTTCTATTACTAGTGGACGTGGTTTGGAGTCGTAATTTAATACGATTGCTTGTATATTTAAAGAATAATTGGAAAAACAAAAAATCACCGTTCAACCATATCGACACAACATTAGGTGACGACACAATATAGATAATTAACATAAAAATGCACCTCTATAATTTACGTCCTTTCTATAAAATGTAGTAAAAGGCAACGCAATAACAATAGTCGCGCGATGTGAGAATAGCAAAGGTCCGAACTAACCCATGATCACGGGAATTGGTAAGATTGCGAAATTAGCTGTGCGTCCAGTACATAGGCGGTCAGTTTAGTAACTTTTTGTTTGTTAACACGATGTCCAGCGGAGTGGTCCGGGCGTCACGCAAAGGTGATGCAATAGAACGCCATTTCGTGCAGTGACTGCGATCGAATGTTCGCGAAATGGAGCCACATGGCGTGACGTTGAAATTCCTTAGTCGAGTTTTTTTTTTTGGACAAAGCAAACTTGAATACGAAGAACCATATAGGAGTTGGGCGGAAACGAAAGAAAAGGTAACAGAGAAAAGGAGAGAAAGAGAGAGGATAAGGAAAACGGTCAGGCGGGCATATGCAGCTGCGTATCACACAGACATTGTTTCGTAATTGAAGCAAAACGGAAACTCGCCAGGAGTTGCTCGTAGTTCTCCCTATAATTCGATCATAAACCCCTTGACGCCCGACGATGTTGACATTTGGTTATTTTGACATCACGCTGCGTCGCTCACGTTTTAACGTAGCGTGAGTTTTCGCTCTCTCTTTTTGGCTCCCTCTCAATAATGGCGGCTCCTCTCGAACTCTCTTAGGCGTATCTCGTCCTGGACCCCATTCTGCTCGATCGTACTAGAAACGCCACGAGACTTTTTTTCTCTTTTTTTTTTCACGACATCGTGCTCTAGTTCGAAACATAATCGCAAACCCCCTTCACCGAGCCCGTAGAGGACCCCCCGTCGATGCCAACTACAAAAGATCTCGGCCTCTCTTAATTGATGCGTACCGAAGAACCGTCTACGAGTCTGCACACTAAACGCCTTCTCGTCCGGGCCGAGTAACTTGGTTTTCAAGGCGTTTGTTATGGAAAATATTTATCTATACCATTTGTTTTTCTATTTAGTTACTTTTTTGAACTCTCTCAAGAGAGATTGTGATTAACTTAAGACAAGTGCGAAATATGATTGCGAATATAAAAGTTACTAGAAATAAGAAATCTTTTGGTTCTGCGGAAAATGTTCCTGGAACATATACAACTTGTAATAGAACATTACACGGACCGCTTCCAGTAACATCTCGTTCCCACTGAAAACATTACAAACAGGCAACACGCAAGCTTTAATAGCATCTTTTTGGAAAATTATTGCTGCAAGTAACCTGCAGCTCCCACTACGATATACGTAGTATTAAGACAATCCAAATTTTATTCAGGAAGCAGTATGATGCGGATCTACGGATCGTTAGGCTCCGTCAGGATTCTGCTGTAACTCTTCATCTTCTGAGCAAAGCAATTATAAGACAAGGTAAATGATTCGTACACTGTCAGAATACGTGCCTCCCTCTATTCATTTTTTTTTTAACGCGGAATATGATGATGAATGGAGTCGTGCAAGGAAGGATGAGGTGTGCCGAATGTAAATCACGTTGAAATATCGTTCTTTAAACGACTGTAAAATTGGTGGTTGCTACCCGACCAAATTTCCGATTACCGTCGTAAGTTTCTTTCAAGTGTTCATTTTTTCAAGACAGACTTCTACGAAGAGTTCAGTGGCGCAGCCTGCGATACCTGTGATGATGACTTATATAACTTTTGAATCCCTTCTGAGTGAAGATACGAAAAGTTATGACGGAACATGATAATTTACAGATGGCTCCGCACCTATTATTTCATTAACCCTAAAACTATGTTGTTGTCAGAGTATCCAAGCTCTGAACATTAGCCATTCGTTTTCAAAGCTTATTTGACTGTTATTGTAAAAGAAAAAATCTGAACTGAACTATAAAATTATTGCTATCCCTGGAAGTTTCTTCTTCAATGAACACTTTTATCTGAATTCCAAAAAAAGCCTTAAATTTTTACTTTTATTAAAATAAAAACCAAAAAAAAATTGGGTTTCACTATCACAAAACATACACTCGGAAAAAATCGGAATTTTAGGCATAATCAAATGAAAAGATGTTTTCAATATAGTACATTCTTTCAATGGCATTTATAAATGTACCAATTTTTTCGTATTCCAGCGTATGCTTCGGCAGATCAGCAAATTTAATGCTGATTCCATTTTACGCGATCGCTATTTCTTTCTCGATACGCTTTCCTTATATACAAATGAATATTTCCGTAATTCGTGGTCAACCAGTAACATGAAAAAATAGAACTTTGACACACGCGCGTGGAAATCTTTTCGTACTAGAACGAAAATAGAGCGCTTCCAATCTTACTGAATAGGCATTTCGACGAGTTGAGAGTGTAATAATATAATTCATTTTTCATATATCACATGATTTATGGGGAAATGATGAGTCGAAAAACGGATCGATTTTGTAGAGGATATGAGTGTTGAAGAAAGATTTTTTTTTGCTTTGGCGATAAAAAAAACGTGACATAAAAATCACCGTTAAAAATACGAAACAAATTTTCCATCGTTCAATTTTCAGGGAAACAAATGTAAAAATAAGAAAATCTTTTTCTCTTTGCAACCATGCAAATTCTTCAAAACTCATGGGAATCATGAAACATAATTAGCAAGGCATACGTGAGGATCCCTTACAAAGATTTAATTGTTTAAATCAGCATTTGATTACAAATTAGTGAATGAATTTGAATTTTTACAAATATCATGAATATAAGTGCGTTTTTACAAAACGAAAACAATTGATTAACAAATTCGTTACATTCGTACGTATAAGAAAAATTTGGAAAACAATTTGCCCATTCCGAAAGCGCTACACGAAAATGGAATTCCAATTCGATTATTGTTCTTTGTGCCTTGATGGAATTTTCAAAAGTTTCATTTTATTGAAAGCTATGGCGCTATTCTAAGAAAGTTGTTGGCTTCAATTTAGGAGGAGAGGATCGATGTTCATTTTCGTGCGACGATTGAGAAGAATAAGAAGAGCGATATTTCTCATCGTTACGTTTCAATCGGAATCGAAAAGAAGAGAAGTGAAAGGAAGGAAAAAGAAATAATGAAATAGCAGCAGGTAGTTTTCGTTTCGTATATTTCAAAAGCTTAGGGGACATTTACACGTTGAGGAAAAAACGTCCTCTCTTACTTCAGATGGCAAGTTGACTCTCGTTGGATTGTTGCATGCATGTATGCAACGCCCATTGACATAGCACGGGGCTGTCAGGCCATAGACATTTCTCCCGCCTGTTTGCGCATCATTCGACCTCCCTCTCCCCCCTCTAGCCCCGTTCTCCCGCTCCCTTTCCCTTTAACCATCCCTCGCATCGTTCTTTTTTGGCCTGTGCGAAACGAGCTCGTCCTACTACTGACACAAGCACACACACACGCGTGCACGTCTAACAAAACAAATTTTCAGTGTGCTTCGGTGTGTGTATATTTTATTGTATTGCTTCAACCGGCTCTCGCCTCACGGTACGAAGAGTCTCTTTCAACGCTTATTCTTCATCCTGCTGCATGCTTGTCACCGCTCCTTCTTTTTTTCACATCCAACGCCGACTCTGCGGCGGGTCCCAGCATTTTTCGAAGAATAGTTCAGTTGCGTACTTTCATACTTTTCTTGGCATTTCGCGTTTCGTTGAAAAAAACTGTTGGAATTTTCATGACACCGGAGAATATTTAGTCTTGTTGTACTTCTGTTTCAAAATTTTTTTTTTTTATCTTGTTTTTTGTAAATATTTGATCGTGGAAAGCATCTTCAACACTTTTCTCACTCATACGGGGCCTTTACTGGGCTCTTTAGGCGTGCAGCCAAACTTTTTAACAATTCGTCCTTCAGTATCCAGTGAAATGACGTAAATAAGTCGGAAAATTTCCAGAAAGTTTTTGCTTTTTTCTATCAAACATAGATTTCTGCATGACTTTTTTAACCCCGTCGTTCCTACACGGGGACAATTTGTCTTCAGATACATTGCCTGCTCTCATGACTCTGCTTAAAATTCATATTTTTCAGAGATTTTTTTTTTAAACGATAGGACACATCCTGTCGAATGCTTCGAGTATCAAAGCGAAAGAATGTAGACGTTTGAAGAAAAAAAACGTATCATTCACTTTTCGTGTGTAAAGTCGATTTTATCACCCATGCAAGAACCCAGGGTTAACGGTACAGAGAAAAAAAACGATCAGTGTATCACTGTAGCTGAAGAGTGTAACTGAAATATGTTCAACGCGTAATTTAACGTTGGACTCGTATAAAGTCCAACAGGGTGGGTACTTCACCCTGTCGGAAACCTCACAGATATTTATAAAGATTTTTCTCAACAATTACGCGACCGATCATGCTGATTTTAGGCTCAGTCGAAAGAGAATTTCTTAATTAGCTGAAAGTTCAATTTTCAAAGCATCACATGGCTCCTGAGTTTCGTAATTAAACAAAATGATGTGCCAATTTTACCCCCTCCACAGCGAATCGTTTTATTCAGAGAAAGTATAGTCTCGGCGAGCCTCGGGCCAGCAGACGACAGAGCTGTCAATGTACTTGTCCCGAGACTCTACCGAGTCTCTTGATTGAATTTGAATTATTAGGAATGAGTTTCGGATGCGACCTATTCCTACTAAGTGTGCAGTCGAAATGTATTTCCCCATTGCTGCCGTAAAATCAACTACCGGCCGCGACATTATTGAATAATAGAATAATATAATGAATTTTTTATTTTCGCCGAAAGGCTTCGAGAGAAGAAGGATTGAATATTGAATATTATTACTCTTGAAGATATTTTTTGTTATTTCTTAAGTGTTTTTCGTTCCAAGGGTACAGAATAATTTTCATCTATGCTAATATGTTTGTATATTGACCATTTTTTTAATATAAAATATTTTTATATTTTTATTATTAATTAAGATCGCGAAATAAGAGATTTCGAAGATTGCGGACATTTTTAAAATGTAACGCAACATAAACTTCTCCGTCTGTTTAACCCTAGAACTTGTGAACTATTTTGTAATTTATATTTTTGGCCGTAAAATTGGCTTTACGGCGACAAACAGACTTGTCGCTATAAACCTTTTTGTTTTTCAATAATTAATAGAATGATATACGAAAAATGTAATTTCATGAAAAATGAATTGACAAAAAACATATGCAAAAACTGAGGAATGAAGAAAATCAAGAAAAACCTCATGTTTTCGACATTCATCTGGAATCGAAATCAACTAATTTCATGAGTTCTAGGATTCAACTAAAATTGTACAATACATTATCCACCATATTATCAATAGTATAGTTAGTAGCAACAGCAGCTTGAAACATTGCGAATGAACGAAATTTTTCAAACACATAAATCGTCGTAATAATTAGTCCATTTAGAAACTGTATGAGGCAATCAGTTGAACACATTTTTTTTCAAATTTAAGAAAAACGAGAAAATAAATATGAGAATTTTAAAGATACCACTACAAGTTCCATGAGTTGAAACAAATTGTGCATATGAACAAATACACAATTTTTTAATTGCTATCAGAAAAAAATTGTATAGCTTGAAAGATTGCTGATATTAAAAAACTCCTGACTGTAGGAATAGTAGCGAAATTGAAAATTTATTTATCGAGAACTGATTAAAAAAATAATAGAGATGTCATTCGAATAACAAATAAATAATTTGCATAGGAATATAAACATTTTAAACTTATTATTGTAACGTTCAGTAGATTGTTCTATAGTTTGGGCAACAAAAAATACGTATTTAATCATTCACCATTCTTCGAAATTCATTGCGATCCACATTTGTAAATATTGATACTATTTGGGTATTATAAAGTGGATACTGTTTGACTACAGGATACCTTTTTAACTAAAACATATCGATTGTCATTCAATAAATTAGAGAGCACAATTTCAAGAAGTTGGCAGTACCTAAGTACCTCTCTGAAGCAATGCGTCTTCACTTGAACAAAACGTAGCAAGTTTACTGAAACATTTCAATCTTCATCAAAATATTTTTCTCTCTCGTATTACCAGTGCGCTGTATGGGTATATTCTCGAATATATGATTGATACGAATGACCTACTGTTGAGTAGTCTTCAAACATGAAAAGTGAGATGCGATCGAAGCTGCTTGAGTTGGGGTCAAAAAAAAAGTAAGAGGTATCCCGACCATATACAAACGGGCAATTTTCAATACATACAGGATCCTCTTGTGACCTAGAACCGTTGACCCGGGTCCCGATGGGTCGCTCCGATGGATGCACGTGTCACTAGCTCAGCTTCCCTTCGACCGGGCATTGTAAAAATTGTACAGTGTTAAACATCAGTTTTTTCTGTGAAAGAGCGTAACAGATCGTGTCCGGGGCTACCGATTTTCTTCGATCATTCGTTCCCTTGAAATTCGACAGGTAATGACGCCCGTCCGCTCTTTCGGATCTTCTAGTTTTTGAAAAGAAAAAAAAAAAAAACCAAATTGAATGGAGAAAAAAAAGCGCATGCGAATAGCGAACGTACGTCAGAATCATCGGACTGCGTTTCGACAAGCGGACAAAACTCAAGGGCATATCCTCTTACGTCCGCGAATTACACGGATCACTATTCTCCAATGGCTATCAATCATCGTTACTCCTACGGTAAATAGTAAATATCTATATATGTAAGAGTCTCTGAAGCAAACTTTCGTTTTTAAATTGGACTTGCAGGGTTTTTGGAGTCACCATGGCGACTCTAGATCCTCCGTGCATGACTTAACATTCGACGTGTGTCCAAACTGAAACATTGTAAACATTCTGGGTCCGTTTTCTGGGGTTCAGTGATTGAAAAATCAAACTAGTGTTTCTCCAGATACTTCCAGACCCTTATTGAATAACATGGATATCTCCAGCTTGAAATGTCCGGTGTCATTTTCGTCGTTTTATATCACACGTAGTTGTCTTTAAATGAATCCCATGTCATACTCAACTAGTTTGTATATGGCAACTGCCAAATTATTCTATTCAGTGTCTTGATGGGCACAGTTCTACTCATTCGTTGAATAACATTTTAGTAAACTGATTTTTGCAGATACTCGGGTCTTTATTGTAATTTTTTAAATTTATATCTTGAATCACATTTCATTTTTCACATCATACATTTAAATTATTTTTGCATTTTTGCGCTCGTGGGGTTATGGTCAAGGCTTCAAACGAATGGCTATCTAGAAATACAGTCATCTGTCATTATGAATACTTTCATATCGAATCTGTTCATTGTAGTCTGCGTTATCTAGAAAACAATTTATAAGAACCTGTAATTCAGTGTTCGCATATTACGACCCATTTCAAACGAATAACGGCACGATCTTTCCCCATGTGAAAGAATTTTTCTTCAGAATACATATGGGGCATTCCACGTCAAATCGACCACTTTTGAACCCGACCCTTTTTGAAATTTATCCTTTTCTACTCTACCAAAGACGTTTTTCAGAATTTTTTCACCCGACCCAAAAAAAAGTTATAAATTTTCCAAAAAAATAGCGTTTTTTTTTTTCAAAGTGACATAACTTTTTCGAAAATTGACTTATTGAGACTTTTTTTTTTCAAAATTTTTGTCTTTGATTGTACTTTTCAGAAAAAAATATTAAAAGATGAATAAAAAAAACGAAAATTTTGGGATGATTGCCATTTTTTATTTCTATTTTTTTTTTTCCATTAAAAAAATTTTTTTTTTTCAACAGCTTATTTCCGATGTCACCACTTTGAAAATTTTCTAGGATGTACCAAGAACCTTAAAAGTTGAAGAAAAATAATAATTATAACAATTGAAAGTGGTAGTCATTGGAAAAATATTAATTTTTTCCGAAAAAATTGAAGACAGCCCTGAATAGTTTTTGTATTTTTTTTTAACCATATTAGAAAACAAAAAAAATGGAATAAATTTTATGATTTGGCCAAACTATAAGCTTTTAGAAATTTAGAAATATGTTAATCGGGATAAAATTCATTTGAATTTTTCTCTTTTTCATTCTACGCTTTTTTCTCTGACATACCCGAAAAAAAAACATAGATTATTATATGATTTTAACTTCAGTAGCTATAAGTACATTAAAACTTTATTTTCATTGAAAATTATATTATTTAATAATTTAAATAACTTTATTGTTGTTACAAACTATTCTTCTGAACTTCCCCGGCACTCAAAAATTGCACTCTGTTATACCGGGCAAAGGTGATTATCTTATCGTAAAAGATTATTCAAATTCCACTGAATCAAGAGTATGTAAATTATTCAAACGTGTAAAAGAATAAAGTTTTAATGCACTTATAGCTACTGTAGTTAAAATTATTCAATAACCCATGTTTTTTTGGGTATGTAAAAGAAAAAAGCGTAGAATTAAAATGAGAAAAATTCAAATGAATTTTATCACGATTAATCTACTTCTAAAATTTTAAAAGCTTATAGTTTGGTTAAATCATTAAATTTATTCCATTTTCTTTGTTTTCTAATGTGCTTTTAAAAAAATACATAAAATATTCAGGGCTGTCTAATTTTTTCTGATTTTTTTTTGGAAAAAATTGAAATTTTTCCAATGACTAACACTTTCAATTGTTATAATTATTATTTTCCTTCAACTTTTAAGGTTCTTGGTACATCCTAGAAAATTTTAAAGTGGCGTCATTAGAAATAAGCTGTTGAGAAATTTTTTTTTTTTTTAATGAAAAAAAAAATAGAATACGAACAAATCTCACTCTGAAAATTTCGGAGAACTTGTAGAAAATGTCAGTTTCTTATGAAGAAAAGAAAAAAAAAATAAAAAATAGCAATCATCCCAAAATTTGTTTTTTTTTCAAATTCTCAACAAAATCGTTGAAGATGGATTTGTATGACCTTATGAAATTTTTTCTGAAAAGTAAGTGTACTTTTCAGAAAAAAAGAAGACAAAAATTGTGAAAGAAAAATTGTCCCAATTTCCGAAAAAGTTATGTCGCGTTGAATAGAAATAACGCCATTTTTTGAAAAATTTATAATTTTTTTTGGGTTGGATAAAAAAATTTGAAAAAGTTCTGAAAAACGTCTTTGGTAGAGTAGAAAAGGATAAAAAAGTTTTTGCCAAATTAAAAGGGGTCGAGTTCAAAAGTGGTCGACTTGGTGTGGTATGCCCCATATATATTTTCATGTTGCTGTTGTTATTTGAATAAGCTTTGGGAGAGAAAGAATTTGGAATTAAAGAAATAGCTGACCTCTCACGCACCTGTGCTGACTAGACTAGGTCAGCGCAAGTGCGTGAATCACCTTATCATATTGCGTTCGCTTACTAAAACGTGAGACTTTTAATACTTTGTTGTTGTTTTCTTATACACAATCGGCACATTGCAATTGATATGCGGTGAATTTATGGAACATAAGATCAGATAGATAATTAAATGGAGCACTGATAGTGATAAAAAGTATATAAAGTCACTGCGCAAAAGTTCTTTTGTAAGTTTCACGAGGATTCACGACGATCATTTTCATCACAAATTCAATATAGATTTCGGCAAGTTTTATCAAGTTATTTTGGCAGCATTAACCTTCATTGGGAAAATATTTATTGAGAATTAAAGAAATTTACGGATTTATGTATTTCACGTTTATGTGCAATTGCAGCGCTCAATTCCGGAACACTCAAGTTTTCATAAAGTTATAAAAGTTACATAAAGTTTATAAAGTTGTAGAATCGAAATACCTTATAGACACGTTCGCGCTTCTGGAAAACCAGGTATTTTTATTTAAATCCGCTTTGGTGAATAAAGTGCCTTTTTGAAAATAATTTCGATCGTGTCAGCAGTAGCCCTAATAACGAAGGGATGCATTTGCTGAGAAAACAATTTGTTCATCCAATGAAATTCCGAAATTGGCTGGACGACAATAAGAGGTGGATTCCACTTTTTTTTTTCTGAAATCGCAAATTATATCGTTTATTTGACTGAGAAATTGTTAGATTTACCATATTTTTGGCCAACTATTTACCATAACCGGGATTTTGATGAAACGAAGTCGTGGCTTCAGTTCGTCGTTTTGCCTCGGGAGGCAGAGTTAGTCGTATGGCAGCCTTTTGACCGACTAAATCTGCTTCACCAAGCCAAATGAAGCCGTCACTTTGTTTCAGCACCATTACCAGCATCAGCACATTACTCATTGTCAGCACAACAAAACAATAAGCAAATGGGATTTTTTTCCGATGAACGAGTTTTTTTTCTCCGTGGAAATAAATAATATCATTTCCCAATTCTGTAGTTTTTTTCGAAGCATTGATGAGATTTTCTGATACTGTTCCAGGCGATATATTTAAAATGTTTCATATCAACTTCGTTGGGTTACTTCTAATTGGCTCTGTTACTCTGTGCCTGCTGCTAAATTCGTGTTTGATAGTGGCAAACAACGTTATTGATCCACCTGGAGATCCGATTGAGGAATGCTCAAGCCGTGGAATTGTCCGTAGATCTATACAGCCCAGAAGAGGACTTCGTTTGATTAAAAGGATTGAAAAACAATTCGAATCTAAATATTTTCAGGTAATTTTACTATAAAAGATAGAATATGCATATAATATATGCATAGTATATCCTAGATTTTTGTCCCATTACCAGTCAGCAGGCCGTTTCGGCACGGTTGTGTTTTTAACGTGAGATATTTCGGTCCAGAACGTTTTTGCGCAAGAACGTTGTCTCGTTTTGAATCCTGTAGTATATTGCCACATAAAAATGTAATCGTGTCGAAACGCCCTCGCGCTGAACCGGCCAATGAATCGTCTATTTGATGATTAGTTATTCCAAAAAACTGTTATTCAACGAATAGTTCTTTTATTGAATTGTTATTCAGCGAATTATATTTTACGTTTTTCGATGAGTTTTCTGCAGACGATCGCGAAGTAAGCGACCCAATCGGGTTCCAAAATGTGTGATACTTATCATTAGAAATCAATGAAAATGAAAAAATTGTTGGTCTCCCCACAGTTACGTTCAAATATTTGCTCTCCGTTCGAAAATTTGAAAACGACTCGTCGAATAATCGAAAAAAGAGTGAAGGGAAATTGCCCAATACGCTGCATGTCTTGTCATTGCCGATTGAAAATTATTTTCTCAATGCCTGGTGTCAAGACTCTGCCGCGTCTCTAGAAAATGGTAGAACGAACAGATCTATAATCGCTCGCGGGAAAAAAGTTTAATGTAAAGTTTAGTTATGAACGTTAGTAATGTTAGGTGTATGCATTATGTAAAAAATAAAACAACCTAAATGTGTCATTTCTGGGCGATATTTTTTTTCACGATGACGCCTCAAAAATCTTCAGTTTGCACCCAAAAACAAAACTGTTCGAAAGGAGGGCCATATCAAAAAGTATTTAGAGGTTGCGCTTTGCCATTGAAAATCTCCATTTAGTTAACACGAGAACATTTTTCATTACACTATTTTTCTATTACCCTATTGCGATTTGCCATGCTGTAATATTTTCCAATCAGCTTCTCATAGCAAATTGGATGCTCTACAATAAACGTCGGTTCATGGATTGAAATCAATTTTACGTTAAAATTTCTATTCAAATGGCTCTGCTATTACGCCTGCTGGACTATTGATTATACAGAAAACATTCAAATGACAACTTTGTAGAAAAACAGAGATAGTATTGTATTATATATATGTAGAAATTATTCAATTTATAGACTTGGTTCATATCAACGGACGTTATTGTAGAGCATCCAATTTGCTATAAGAAGCTGATTGGAAAATATTACCTCTAAGTATTACCTCTAAGTACAGACCTCTAAATATTTTTTGACAGGGCCCTCGTTTCGCACAGTTTCGTTTTTGGGTGCAAACTGAAGATTTTTGGGGGGCCATCGTAAAAAAAAAATATCGCTCTGAAATGACACACCCTAATGTACAGTTCACGTGGAGTTCAATCATGATTCAACATATTGAACTATATTAGTTCTAAATTTGTAATTGCTATTTTTTTTTCTGATCATGGTTCTTATATTGATTTTCTATCAATAGGAATTGTATTCCACTCATATTTTTCTCTTCCGTTCAAGTGATTTGAGATAAATGAATACAATATTTTTATCGTACCGAATTAATGTCAACCCATATATGGCTACCAATGTTGACTTTTCGAACACAGAAAATGATCACATCATTTGATCGTGAAACATCCGTCATGTCGCCATTGGGTGCGTTCATACCTTTATTTGTCATGTCCTTTGGGGCACGAGGACCAACTAGATCGAAATTTATAAGTGCCCTTCAAATTGATGGTCGAAGAAGTTCACGCGCTAAACGGGGTTTTCGTAGATGGCTTCAAATACTAGCTGTGAGTTATGAACAGAATTTTTTTTCGGTACAAAAGGCAAAATGTTAAGAAATTAATCAAATTGGTGATAATGTTCTTCAACATCAAGTACGAAAAGACAAATTTTTTCAAAATTTTCTTCTACTTATAGTTATCGAGTAATTATGCATAAAAGCAGATTTCTTATGCCCGAAGTGTATACCTATATATATGGAAACGCTATGCTTATACACGTGAACTTTATAGTCTTCAATTACTCGATAACTGTGTAGAAGAAAAATCTGAAAAAATTTGTATTGTCAAATTTGAAACTAAAGAATATGTTCACCAAATTTTATAAAATTCTCAACTTTTTGACAATTTTTTGTGTTTTTAACATGGTTTAGCATGGCAACATTGTATCTCCTGTACCGAAACTCCTTAAGAACTTTGAAATTAATTCTTGTCAATTTTTTCAATACCCGTGGCATCACAAGCTACATATAGCCACTAAAATTTATTATCCTGCTTTCTCTCTCCGACCGAGACTCTCATTCGTCGATATGGCCTCGTATTACTTGAATACGACTATGGAGAGTATCGAACTCAAAGACGGACATATACCAAGCAAGCGAATCAACCAATGGCTGTCAAGTCAAACGAATGATCGCTCTAATGTTAGATTGTACGAGCCTGGTGAGAATGTTACTCTTTGCCTCTTCTGATTTTTAAAATTATAAACGCATACATATAAACATTACAATCTGTCAAATACCTTAACGAAACTGGGGCCCCGATTTTGTAAACAGCGGCGGAATTGGATCAATTCGAGTTTGCGCAGAGTTAATTTTTCCGCCTTTGAGCATCTCACGCGAGGTCCAATTGGACCGGATGCATCTAACCGAGCGCAAACCGTTCCATATTCAGCACATTGTGTGAGAAATTTCATAAATCGGGGTGAACAAAATCTGGGTCTCAGAGTACTTGAGGCCACTCTATTAGGATCACGATAGAAATATTTTTCATTCTGATCCACTGTTTTACAAAAAGAATTGAGGAGTTTTTTTGTTTATGCACCACGTGGTAATATGATTCAGTCATTATTGTGGTTATTATTATTATTGGCTTAATAAAAAAAATCTGTTCAAGATATTTTCGAGAATGGCCGGAGAATTTCTTTACTTGGACCTGATCCAGTGATGTTGCTCGTCAGTGTTGTCTATTTTAAGGGTATATGGGAGACGGGTTTCAATACTGCATACACTAATTTACGTCCCTTTACGACGTTAAATGGCACGACAGTCAATTGTATGACTATGTATAATTATGGTACTTACGAATACGGTGAACTTCCGGAATTCGAGTTGAGATTCGTAAAACTCCCGTTCGATGTAAGTAAATTTGTTGAATATAAAAGAAACAATACAGTGATGGTCTGCTAAAATTATTTAAAAAAAAATTATTTCGCGTACTTTGCTTAGGTTGATTTTTCCAGTAATTTTCTGAACTCGCCCACTACACTGTACGAAAGACGAAATGATTATATCTCCATCTTCATATTTTTGTCTCTGTTGGAATATAGACTGAAAGAATCCTTTTTTTCTGAAAATTCTAGGAAGAAAACCTCACCAAGAACGCCGAAAATAAAATTTTTATTGAATTTTCATGTCGTTTTCAATATTTTCTAACATTGAATATTAAAAACTAAAGTATTCTTTGATTTTTTGTTTGAAAAAAATGTTTTTCCACGATATAAAAACCCGTTTTAGAGAACTTCCCCATCAAATTCCGTAAATATGTTCATCATACTGCCAAACGCGCGGAAGAGTTATCGGGACTTGTTGTCGAAACTCGGAAAAATCAATGTGAAAGATCTTTATCACAGGGGTACGATAAGAAACGTACAACTGTATCTGCCAAAATTTCGACTCGAGAGTACCATTCCACTTCACGACTGGTTACCAACAGTTAGTATTTTCCATTGGATGTATAATTTTGTAAAGCGCAACTAATGCTGGAGAAATGATAAAATAGAGAATTTATATACTAAAAAGTAATTCGTTACCAACCGATACTCTATGTTCAGTTTCTCGGAGACTCTAATGGGTCTGACTCACGGGCCACCTTTGATAGGATATTCGTCAGGTCACCTGAAGTGCGTTTGGGCCCGTCGCAGAGCAGAGCAGTAATTGAAATTGATGAGATGGGTGCCGTTAGTGAGCAAGCGACAGGTCAGTATTTTGATTTTGTTCGAAATTATTTCTTATGCACGACATTGAAACAAGAGTGTATAAAAAAATCACCATTTTCTGTTGCTTATTCACCAAGAAGGTTGAGAAAAAAATAATAAAAATATTTGGCTAGTGCAATTAATTTTTAAGTAGTAATAAATAGCAACTAATAAAGTAGTAAAATAATGGGGTTTCTGAAAATTGTATTACAACATTGAAGAATAAAATCGTTTCACAACTAATCAACCGTTATGCAGTGAGAAAAAAAGGATTGATCCAATAGCAGTTGATGTTATTAGACGAATTTTGGTAATACAAAGGCAGTCTTCTCAGTCAGTCAGAATATATATGTCCACGTCAAACCGGCGGACTTTATCCCTGACCCTCGCCGATTTGGTTAATTATTTTTTATATGATTATATGAAGTCTGACAGACACCCTGGAATTTTTTCAGATTTTTCTGAACAGCCATTAAAAAAAAAAAAAAATCCAAAAAAGTCCAAAAAAAAGCCCCTTTTTAAAAATCTGAAAAAATTCCTAAAAATCGCTGATTATATGCCAAACATTTTAAGCTACCGCCCGTAGTGGAAGTACGATTTTTTCTGTGTATTAATCGGCTAATAACTACAGGATAGAAAGCGGACAAATCAAGTTCCATTTTGCATTTTTGTTGAATTTATGTGACTTTTTTTATATCGTGTACGTAATTTTAGAAACGGCTTTTTCCATGATTTTCCTATTTCGAAAAACATTGAAAAGTCGAGATTTTTTCACAGAGGGGAAAAATTAAATTAAATAACGTGTATTTTCTGGTAGACTGCTAAAGCTTAGTATTCACCCTCAATTAATAAACTTTTCTTCTAAAAAAGAGTTTTCCAATATTTTTATAGGCTACCCTTTGTTTACCGATAAAAATATTGTAACACAATATTTAGAAATTCTATTATTTTCGTGCGTAATACTTCTGTAAAATTTAGCAATGTAAAAAACTTTTAGTTTTTTTTTTTCTTCGTACACTTTGATTGTTACGTGTATTATATCATTTATCTTTATTCTGTCCAGGATATTTTTATAGACTTCGAAAACCTCGAGCCATCGATACACCAATATCTGTCGAATTCAAGGCGGACCATCCGTTCATTGCCATTATTGCGACTGGTGATGACATCATTCTTAATCTGTTCACTATTTTCTTCGATGGCAGGTCAACTTAATGCTCCACTTTTGAAACTTTCAAACATTTGGAAACAACAAATGCCATGTTCTTCACGTAAGGTTTTTTAAATTTAATATCGGAACGCTCGGTCAAAATATTTCGCAATGGTCAAGAGTATTATTTTTTGCCTCGATGCAAAATACGCAATTATCGACTGTTCAACTAATGAATTATTTGGGCCGCTCCATCTATAAAAATTTAAGCCGAAAAACTGATAAATGTCCCGGAGCATGTTGATCATGGATATCGTTACTAGGGTAACAAGAACAAAAAATCGTTCATTTTTTTTCGCTTGCATCAACCAAATATGATGAATTATAATAATAAAAGGAGCGTTCCACAAGGAGATCTTAGAATTAAAAAATTACTCGAAGATTTTTCGTAAGAATAACTTAGGGAAATAAGAGGGTCTCTAAATATTGTGCTACAGTTCTGAAGAACAAAATCTCATGAAAATGCAACTAACATATTTTTATAAGAAATCAAATTCTCTACAAAAAATGTCTATAAATGCAATCTGCTCAGAACAACTGTTCGATTCAAAGTTAAATTGACGAGGGAAAATCATTTAACAGGTTATCACACTTGAATTTTTACTCAACGGAAGAAAATCATAGTTCTATTAGTATTATTTTCATAGCTTCAATAATGTCCTGTTTGATTTTTTGAAAATATCCATTTATTTACTTATAGACTGTTATATGTAAGTATTAATAATATTTTGGTTTCTCTTTGGAAAACCACGTCGGTTTTCGAAAAATAATGTCAATTGTAACGGATTTAATATTGACAGGTATGACGTTAAATAGTTTATGAACGAACATTGTTAATTTTTTCATTTTACATTTCGAACTATTATCATTCAGGGCCCCTAAAAAATTATTCATTTGGAACGCTGAATACTAGGAGTTAGCTATACATACGAGCTGCCTATCATCATCATTTTCCCCTAAATTTTATTATGAAACTCAACTTTGACGCTTTGACCACAGTTTAACAATTCGAACGAAAACTAACAACAAAACATGATTATCCATTAGTTTTGTAGGCTGTGCCACAGCAATACGAATTCGTAATATATACCAAATTGATGAATAAAATTTTAGCGATTTCAACGTTTAGATTTATTTATTATCTCGTGCTCGATGTATTGAATTTATTGAACAATTATAAGTTTGATTTTCAGAAGCTACGTGATTCGATTTAGTTGCATTAAACAACGAATTGTTGAATGCAGAAACTATATCATTTATTTCCTACGAAAAGCGGAATAAAAAATGCTCAATTGGACGACGAAACTGTTTCGATATATTTCTACTAAAAATGAACGAAATTTATGTTACAAAAAAGTGATGTGGGGAGTAACAAAAAAGAAAATCGTATCCGTTTTGCCCGGTTGATGATAAAATCATCGATTCTACGCGACGATATGCGTTAAGTTCAAAAATCGTCGGCATTCTTTGAAGGAACAAATCCCTTTGATCTTTTTTTCAATCAATCGATCCTATTTACTGTATTTTTTTTTTCGCTCGGAATGGCCGTAAAATTTTTAAATTGAACAATACCATAATTATATTAGTTACGTGATATCAACAAATGCTTTCGCGAATTCGAAATTTTTTAACTCCAACATCAAGCACTTCTTATCTGTGTCAGAACGTCAATTTCCTTTTTAATCCATTCCTCTAGCTCCAGTTGAACGTAACAGTGTGACACACAACATTTACATTGAACATTGTGACATGAATTTATAACAAAAAATGATCGATTCAATGCAGAGCAAAATCAAAGTGAATCATAGATAACATGAGTTGAGAAGATTTTTTCTAGAATAGGTACGTTGGTTTTTCATTGATCGAAGCTATTATTGGATTTCAATATAATATTTTCTGCACGTATTATGGTCGCGTCGATGACTCGGAATTTAACTACCCGCCTCTTTCTTCAGGATCTTCAAACACGATATAAATGTACACACAAACAGGTCTTGGTTGCTAATAAAGTTCACTTATATTATTTATGAGCTGCCATTGAATTCGGAATGGTAGAGTAGTATTACATTTATAACACCTAGAATAAATATGACGAGGAGGCGCGATGAGGCATCCTGAATGAAGTGAATCACAACACGGGATAGAAAATCCGAAACCTTCAATGTCTAGCAAAGGTTGCCTTCATTTTTTTTTCGTTGCTTTAAGGCTACCCTTGGGCCTTGGGTACGTCTCAATTTTACAGAACGTGTAGAGAGTTCACGTTTGCCATACGTTTTTCACCATCGGCACTCATCACGAACGGAAGGCAAACGTGTACAAAAAGGAACTGAGAGGCGGAAAAAAATAAAATAAATAAAAGCATTGGAAAAAAGAGGGATATACTCGAAGGTGGGTTTGGTATTTCGTTGATGCATTCAACAGGCAGGCTAATCCGGTGAGTCGGCCGACGGCGCATGACGAGACTGCCCCTTCTCGGATTCGAGCTCAATCTCTTGCCAATGTGTACCATTCAACTCGAATACATACGAGAATGCTTTGAATAAGGAACTTGTAACGATATCCCGTTTGCCAGCCATAGCCGGGCCCACGGCTGAAATCCGTAGGTAATCTCTCCAACAAGGTACAATAATCGCACCAATGTACACAGTCCTTCATAAGTCGCCGTGTACCTTTGGGTACTGGTTGGCTCATGATATTTCCAAAACAGAGACCTTTGGCCTTTGTTTCCGTCGGCAATGTATTTTGATTCGTTGCGTCAAAATGTGCGATTGTGTGCCAGGTCCTACTCAATTAGTATAAACAAAATACGGCGAACTTTTTGCTTCAAATTGGGCTAGCACGAGTCTGGCTTACGACTAGGGTGCACAATCTTTTGGTGGTATTTTATAATTGGCCGTATTTTTCTTCGATTCAATACTGGTCACATGCAAACTGAAAAGTAGTAGTCGGTGCGGTATGCGGTATGCCGATGAGGAGTGAGAAGCGGCTACTCTACTTCACGTTTTCTGCAAACACTGCAGCGAAGCGGTTTTTTTCGAGGCGTTCGCGATGAGTGAAAAGCGGTGAAAAATTTATTTTTAATTCCGAAGTGCACTTTGAAATAATGTTGAACGTTACTTTTAAGAACTCCTGTATATTGCAATAAGCAGTTTTTTTTTTCTATAGAGTAGTAAGTAGCACGTATATTATTAGGATACGATACAATAAATATATGTTATGGCGTCCATCAAATCCCTGCAATACCTAAATCCGTTTGGGCTCTTTCAATTCTGCTTAATGTGGAGTATAATACTCGATATCCTTGATGGATATCGTTACAAATAGTTTTTGAAATGATGCAGGATTGTGAAAAACGTGTAAAAAACTGCCCTTTGGTGGTGAGAGATCAGATATTGGGCGGATGTTCATTTTCTCATTATCAGTTTATTTATAGTGTTAAAATATTGATATTAGAAAGAATCTTATGGCTCTTGATGGTAACATTTGAAAACCATGCACGCCAAGTTCATGTGTAATATTTGTAGTGAATTTTCTTGGGACTTGCTGCTCCAAACTGCTCCAAAATAGGTTGGCTTCAAGACACTGTCGCATATCTCAATAAGTTTTTATACATGAAAGGAGCGCTGCAGCGCTACCAGAAAACCGCTCGCGCGCTTCAGCGCGCGTGATGCACCCTAGTATTATATAAAACTGATGAAACTCTGAACGGAATAATTCATGTATCCAAATATTCTATAATGTGTGGTTTTAAGTGAGTAAGAATCTCACATGCCGGTGCAGTGGCGACGTTACGCTTTGCCTCATGTAAAATATGATCAATACCCTTCCGATGGTATATACATTTTTTTTTCCTGCGACCCGCAAAAATACGCGAATTTGTAATCGGTACCGACCGATGTCTCGAATTTATTTCAGAAAATTTTCTTCCACAATACGCATGTCTATATTTTCTGACCCCCCTTCATATGCGAGAACCTTTTCTCCCCACTCGTAAGCAATGTAAGGAAAAATAGTATTCAACACATATTAGTTTTCAAACGCGAGCTAGTTATGATATTTCAGGATTTGGTGGTTGATCGATTTCTTACAATTACCAATAGATAGATAAAAAAGGAAATACCATTATGATTTTTCCAGAAAGTCTTATTTGGGGACTTTATTTGGGTACCTCTTGTCTTCTGAAGTCCCAATTAAAACAGATTTTTTTTAGGAAATTGTTGATCCGTTAGAAATACCATGAAACATTAAATAAACTGTTAGCAGCTTATTTTAAAATCGTGGAAATTTAACCTTGTCTAAAGGTTTCACCCCTGAATCCCCGTGGAGGAAAAAGACTAAAAGTTTATTTGATACGAATGACTAAACTGAAATTCACGAAATGTCCTCGTCAAATTTGTGGTTCAAATACAGTCAGTAGGGAATAAATCGCTTATGTATATTCAATAAAGCTCACGTTTGACGTGAACAGAGTTTTCCATGATTTTCCCTCGTTCATTGCTTGAAAGTTAATCCGAGAAACGTAGGTGACATTCAGACCCTCGTGTTATATATATTTATTTATATAGCTGGTATAAGCTGTACCTATTTCAGGCATTTTTTCACCAACTCTCCAATGCTTCACTGCCTGTTTGCCTTTCCCATATTATACACGTTTATCCGGGGAGTTTTGTGGTATTCAGCCTCCGTAATATGCCAGCTCTTTTCTGTTGTCGTCACCCTGGCAAATACGGAAAAGCTCGAGGAATGAGAGACTCATAATGGTGAAGTAGATCGGCTTATGAGACGTCCAAATACCTTCCGATGCTTAAATATACGCCCAATCTTGTTTTGATGTTTCGCAAAGAACGTATCATGAATGGCGATTGGCTTTTGATTTTTTCTATCAGCTAACATATATCAGATCCAGTAAAAATGTAGCATGGAAACGTAAGCAGATAGAATTGTATAGATTTAGTCATTTACCGTTATATTTTTTATCGTATCGATCCGCCTTCTGGTCAAATTTTAATTCCTCATATTCCGGAAATAATCGATGTTTTTCAAAATTTCGGAGGAAACCAAAATGGGACTATCGATTCTACCAGGTTTCATGGTAGGATCGGATAGCTGGTGTTTTTCCAGCTTATCCGAGTTCGACCTTTTATTCACTATACATATCTCCGAATCTAATGAGCGTTGCGAGACAATTCTTTTTTGTTGTCGGCATTTTTGAAAATAACGGAGTACATTATGTAAAAAAATACATCGGATTCGCGTATCAATAATTTGTGTGTCATATAAGTTAATAGTTCAACCCGGTCGGATTCATCGGCTGTGGGGACCTACAAATAAAAATAAGAGAGCACAAAGTCAGCTTAAATTTAATAAATAATTAACCTATATAAATGAATAATGAATATGATGATTCGACTGTCGATCAAACTCAAATTAATTTCGTTCTCACAAATTGATCAGTTGAAAAATCATACATTTATAACAAAAAATCTTCCTAACCCAATTAACTTGATTATAAAGTAGCCTTCGAACGAAATACTAACAACTGCCAATAGCTGGAGTAAAAAACATAAGTCAAATAATTCCATTCAGGCTGTCTCCAGTCGAAAAAAATGCACAACTGTAGAGCGCGCGGTTGCAACCAATGGCAATGAGAAAACTTACTCAACTGCTAAATTGGTAAACGGGGTTCCGTGCAATCTCCAAGCGTAACGCATCAGCCGTTTAGGCCAAAAAAAATTTCAACCTATTTTTCCGGTAAAGATAAAAATTCGGAGACCCCTTCACTGTTTTTTACTCTCGCTGGTAGGGAAACCAAAGGGGTGATCGTTTGAACAGGATCGCAATGAACGATTACGTGAAAAAGGGGGATTTTTAGGCTGGCAGTGGAACGGGTTCACCCCAGATCGCTGTTTTATATCAGATGTCGTAAATCAACAACGTGAAATCAATTACCACTCATAGTCCAACTCCTTCTCTCCCCCCCCCCCCCCCTTGCCACAAAATATTGCGCACAAAATAAAAATCGGGCGTGGGCTAAAAACCTGTTTCATCTAAGAGATTTCTTAGCTTTTGTGTTCCAATGATGTCTTATTACAAAAAATAAATAAATAAAACAATTCGTGAAAACAACTTGTCATAAAAATATTGTACAGCTTGTAACATACAAAAAGGTTTTCAATTATTAATTAGTGTTCAAATTATACTATGCAATAAATGAGCATCCTCATTTCTTAACTAATACTTATACATGCATCAATTTTCAACGGAACTGTGTACCAGTTGCCATGAACCTTTTGCATTTGGGGGTCATTCCGTGACTGGGGTCACGGAACCAGACGTGGGCCTCTTTTTTACTCCAACTTAACCTGCCATTATAGACATTTAATCAAAGAAGTCATATTCTGTGTGTGAAAATCTACACGTCCATGCTGCTGGTAAATTTTATAACATGGCGTATAAAAGTATGGGCGTGTGTCAAATTAGGGTAACGTTTTTTGAGGTCTTACCTGGAGTCTACCTCTTTCAACCTACAAATAAATCCTGGTAAAAAATGTATGAATTCGTATTGAATCATGATGCTTTTATTGGAAACACGATTTTTTCATTATTATTGATATTTCAGAGTTCAGTTTCATATTGTGTTCCTTACAAAGTAAAAAAAAGTTTTTTAGTATTCAGGTAACTCGAATAACAGTTTTGTGTAGAATGAAATGTGTTTAACTGCTTTTCGATTATACATTGTTGAATGAAATTTCTCACTTCAATTTTCCATTGATTTTGAATAAAATGTAAGATTTCATATAAATTTACTTAGGACGCATATAACGCCGAGGGACTTCGCGGTCTTTATTTGCGATGAAAATGGTTATATTTCAAGATCATTGTTACGTTTGATAATTTTGTTATGAATGAATAGCTATGAATGTCATTTTTTTATCCAATACTTTCCAATTAATGTTAACTGAGAATGCTAATAAGTGCTAGAGAAACAGCTACAAAATTTCGAAAGTAAACGTTTTCGACACCGTTCGAACGACCGGAATAAGAAAAGTCTTGGGCCACGCGGCAAAATGACAAAAATGATTTAAATAGTATATTACACACCTAGGGCAGGAAAATAAGTAATGTCTCAGATCACATGTAATTGTCGGCCGAGGCGAAGCCGAGGCTGACAAACATGTGGTCTGAGGCTTTACTTTTTCCTGCCCGAGGTGTGTATACGATTTTTCTGTCCGACGTAGCCGAAATGTGGCAACTTCGGCCCGCGTAGCGGGCCGAAAGTAGCCACTTTCGGCACGGAGGACAGAAAAATTTCTTTTTTAATTTCCATAGGAAAGACGGTGTGAAAAATTTTAACATTCGAAGGTTGCAGTTATCACTCCCTACATTGATGGCGGCTCGGTCAGTATGGTACTTATGTTAGCCTAGAGTCTTCGCAGAGAAATGTTTTGGATAGAAAGAAAGATTATAATAGTGAAAAAGAGACGCGAAACACAATAGACATAGCCATTTTTTTCTTTTAATTTCGAAATATTCTTTAAATGTCTACAGATATTAAGGGGAAATGACCCTGCATGTGTTTGGAAAATTGAATTGTTTTCTATTAAAAAAGATTGCATAACAAGTTGGCTTTTGCACCAGAGCATTGCCTCGAAATAAATATTGTATTTACAGGAATATAGAGTTTTTTTTTTTTTTTTTTTTAATGGGCGGTTCAAATGAGGCAGGTTCGGCATGAAATACCTCGTATATATTTCGTTTGAATCAAGTCTTAGTATTTACAATGAAATCGTGTCTGAACGTCAGGTAACTCTTTCAACACTTTCGTTTTGTGCATTCGGACCCTTATGATTTTTCTACCTCGTCGCCCTTGTACGAGGTTTGGGTCTTTTTGGTTCCTCTTTCTTTCTCTTTCTGTCGCTTTCTATTCGGGTACCCTTTATTATGATTTATACGATGTTAACTCTCTTTGAGGTTCAGTGAATCGTGCCCGATCGTACGTTCGTGCCCCCGAATAAAAATTAGAGAAAGAAGGCGATAAAAGGGCCCCGTGATCCTAGAACACTGTGAATAAGTGGAAAGAACTTGGAATCCTGCTCTCAGTTCGTGAGACCTTGATTATTACAAAAGATGACATCCACGATTTTTTTAATTACTATTTTTAAAAATTCCATTAAAGAACCATGAAATTCACAAAAAAAGCCATTTTTAACAGTAATACAATGTTGTACAGACGTAAAAGCAAACTTAGATTTAACGCAAATCACATGAAAACAATTATTGAATATTCATTAATAAATAATTCATCATTTTTGATATATTATGGTCAGGAACATGAGTAAATCAAATAAAAATATTTGAACCATCTAACGCTATGTAAAAGTCCACAAATCCTTTCTGAAGTCATTCCTAATAAGAATATTTTAGTGTATTACACTTAAGCCTCTAGTAAGATGAATTATTTTTTATTATTGCGAATCTCTGTAAGCCACCTCATAGAAAATGTATGAGAGTTCGCTACATGCTGCTACAATAGTTAACGATTTTGAGCCGTTTTGATTAGGGTCCAGCATATAACAGATCTCGTATTGCAAAACGTGCTCCCGCGAAATGAGTACAGTGTTATGTCAAAAATTTGCAAAATTATATAAAAGGGTAAACGTTAGCATTGAGAAGTGAAGAACATCGGCGATTCTTCCGACAGAGCAGCACTAGCTGTGATTAATCTGCTTAGCAATGGTCTCGAAACATGTTGAGATGATATTTTGAATGTGAATGGAGCGGTGATATATCGCTTTAAACTACTGACTACGATATAATGGGGCGTGCTGCCTTGTCTTTTTAGGGAATGCAATTAAGCCCGTGGATCTGTAAGCTCAGTAGTTGTGATATTATATCAGCGGTAACAGCCGAAGAAAAAGAGGAACAATAACGCAGGCGCCGAGCTACCCTTTCGTCGGCCATCTTCTGGTCGCCATGGATACCTCTCGGAGGAGGACTACGAAAGACTGGTGTATCGATCGCCAACATCAGATATTTTGGTAGGGAATCTGCACTGTTTCATAGCAAAATTAAATTGGATGGCGATATAACTCGCGAAAATTTTCATTTTCCGAAAATCAAATGACTAAAAATGTACTCTTTATACGAAGAGCCATTACGATATTCGTTTAGGACCTTGGTGAGAGAACCACAATTTTAATCTAATATATAGAGGCGTGTAAGTGGAGAAAATTAAAATGTATCTACGTGTTCGAAAAAAAAAATGATTATTCAATGAAAATTTGTATTAATTGTACGATTTCGTTTCATTTATGAAATTCTCGTATATATGAACTGGATCGCCCGCCGAAAGGATAAGAAAAAAATGTTCGAATGTAAATATTCGATTAGCATAAGACCACTATTAATACGGCTGTAAGTATACGTTGAAAAATTATTTTCGTTAGTTAGATCGATGGTACTACTACTCTGTTTTTCGTTTCATAATTCTGTGTTTCGTCAACTCTATATCGGTAAATATCTCTAATCATTTCTCTGCTCTGAAATAACTCTATGGGCAAAATGTTATATTGTTCATCCTTACATATCTCTGTGCTTAATTAATTAACTGTATTCTTATAAAACCTTATTCTTGAATATGCAACCTCGGAAATATGTCAACTGAAAAATATCACATTATTGTATTTAAAGAAACATCTTCGTTTCAAAACATCTCTTTTCTGACATTTCTCTATTTCCTCACTATAATATTCGGTTTTCAATTGCTTTTGCACTTTAGATATGTACCTGAATGGAAAAATATTGGAAAAGAGATATCCAGCCGTAGTCATTTGTGACTTTCCATTTCATTTGATCAAGTTTTCGAAAATGATTTTTATTCAAAAGTATGGACGTTTCTTTCAATTCCACGCTTCCATGCGTGGTTTTATGAAATATTGAGAAGAGACGAATTCTGCTGAAAAATAAGCTCAATAGCTCAAGTTTTGAAGGTTCTCATCTGGTATTCATTTCGATCGTTCCCATTGGGCAATTTTGTTTTTTTTTTTTTAATTTTCAGCATAAACTTTTTTTCTTCGGACATGAATTGTGTTAAACTTCTGGACAAAAATAAGCTTGCTTCCATAGTTTTTCGAGGTATAGAGGTATAAAAACAAAAGAAATTTTATGATTTCCAACAATACTTAAAAAATACAGTTACGAAAAAAATCAGGTGTTTTACGTTTGACAGAGAAAATTGGTTGATAAAAATTGATAATTTAGGATAACGGGACCGATGGTGAGTGTGAGAATCGAACAAATAGAATCGATTATTAAAAAAAAATCATTTGCTTAATTTATTCACTAACTTACTGAATAAATATCTGAACATACATCAGGTACCGTTCAAATTTGTATATTGTTAATGAATGAATACAAGATTTCAGCCAATCAAATCAAGTCAAGGTCACCAATTCTAAAAATTTTGCTAGTCGCATAATTTAAAAAATCCCGTGTGCTGAGAAAAAGTAATTGGAAGACGAATCAAACAAATACCTAAAAAGCGATCATGAATTCTTGGTAATTTTTAATATTGACTAGCATCAAATGCAGACCATAGCAATTTCACCGAATTTTTCATCGTGTTATTTTGACAGCCAAGAAACCCTTTGAACAATTGTATTAGTATCACTTTTTTTACTTTCATCTTGGAATGATGAGTACAATTTTTTTTCTCCAAAAGATCGTATATGTCGCCTTCTGATTGATTATTTATAGCGAAGAACATCCGCAATGATTGCGAAAAAAATGAAAATATATTAATTAAAGACTCGTTGATGGAGATAAACCATAAGAAATCCCAGCAGCTTTGGATGAATTTTGTTGTATGTTCGAGTCCTTTCAACGCTCTTAAGGGTCAGGCCAAAACAATATTCCAGCATGGCTGCAGTAGCCATTCAAGCTTCTACCGAAAATAAAAGTGGTTCGATATTTGGTTCTAGGTTACGCATGTATTTGAAACGCACTCTTCTCCGGTTGACGATATCGCTATACGACAAAAGAGCATTCAGGGTGTTGAGGCGCGACGCCGGTGCTTCCGTTCGTAGTTTTATAATCCCGTCGACAGCAAACCGAAAAAGGGGTTATACCCTTATTGTGCTTGATAATTTAATGTCTGCAAACAGACGGGGTGTCGATGTAAAACATGCGCAAACATATCTATCGTATGGAATAAGGATTAAGGCAGACAGATCACACGCCGATTCGGACTCAAATAATATCCTAGAGTTGGAGTAGTACATATACGTATATATTTTTACGCACATTATAGCATTTCTTATCCGTGACGCGTCCGCGTCCTCATACATCGACATTTAAAGTATCTCAAATGTCCCTACCGAAGGATCACAGTATGCTTATAACGGTGGGAATACGTGCACCGGTTGAATTTCGGACCAGTACGGCATAATACTGAAATTCGCGATTCATTCCGCAGTTCCATAGAACAAATCGTGAACGCAGTGTAGACGAGTACAAGAAGTATTCTGATTGTTTATAAAGTTCTTTTTCTCATTTGACATCTCAGGCTAATCCTGTCGTCATGAAACAAAACTTTTCAAGAAAGATCAAGAGTAATTGTTGAATTGATACTTGCAACTTGAACGTTATTTACCATGGAGTTTGGTAATAATGTGTTCGTAAACATTGGCTTCTTCCAAACACTAATTCTTACAAATATAGAAAAATCGTATGCCCGTCGAGACTTATTGAATACTTACATTCGATGTTTCGAAATTTTTTAAATAAAAAATTAATCACTGCATTTCGCTAACATTTCTAAATATAAAAATGTTTGGGTTTTTAGACGCTACCGTTAAAAATTAGCCGAAATGTATATAAAAGAGTATGGGTTGTAGAACGATCAGTTTGATTATGTATTCTTTCCTGCCTTCGAATGTTTTTACCATATTTGATGAGTATCGATGGAACTAATGGTGATAGGTATCGCACTTAAATCTTCTGCCCTCTCGTAATTACTGTGCGCATTTCACTCATGAAATTACAATTGAGAAATATTTTCAAAACAATAAAATCGTATAAAAATTTCCATTTTCCAAATCGTAATTTCAATGTACGCTTTTTATTTGAATAAAACTTTAGTCCATAATAAATACCGCAAAGATCATGTAGCCGTCATCGATCTTCCTCAATTACCCCTGCTTTTTCAATTACAAAGTTTTATTCATGTGAGAAACTTGGAGTTTTTGCATCAAATACAGGAATATTAGTCAGGATATGCGATAGTGTTTTTACATAGCGTGAAGGGAAGTAGTCTTGCTGAAACGTTTTTCTATAGAATTTTGGGAAATTTCAAAGGCATATTCGGGAGACTATATTACGTAGTCACTATACGAAACATTGAAAGGATTCGGCATCCTGCGATCGAGATATTGAAAATCATCGATTTTACTACATATGGGAATGGTACATAGTTATTTCAGCCACACTAAACTTTACATTAGACATTTTTTTCGAAAATTTTTTCAACACCTTCCATCATTAGCTTATTCCGCAAATTATATTAAAGTTTCTATACTTAATAGGTTTGAAAGTGTATCAGTACTAACGAGGCGATATAGGATTAGTGACCTAGTAGAAATTCAAGTAAGTTGTTGGTGTTATTGTGTTTGTTCCGAAAATTGGATAATTGGATCCTGTTCAGGCCAGGGTAGTTAAAAATTTGATGACATCTCCCTTCGTCGGTATAAGTCTTCTCCGGAATCCGATCTCATCTACCTGTACTGGTAATACGATATACATGTTAGAGTGGCGAGGACAGGTCACAGTAATTTTTTCGTTAGTATTCGGAAGCACGTACTACGGTTCCATCAGCGGTGAAAGAAAGAACTATGTAATAGAGATGTCACGATGGACATATGTGACGTGTAATTAAACAGGCATGCGAACGCATAGAGAGCAGCGAGTAAAACATGGAACTGGAGTTTATATAAGTACAGAAGTACGTGAGTAAGCTGGAGTCACGTGCCCCTCCCCACCTCGATCCCCATACATGTTAGTAATCTACGTGAGCCCGTCGCGATCCCCCGTGATGCTGGCAATTACCGAAGGCTTAGAGAACGAACGCTCAGGACGCTTGTCGTTGAGTGCCAGGGACCTTACGCTCATTTTTCACCCAACCCCCCGTCGTCATGAATACCTACTTCTCCACACGGGGCACGTGTCCCGCCTTCTCGATATTCATATTCGCCTCACCGCATGTGACCCTGTCTCGATCTTAAAATCGAACGACCCACCGCCGGAAGCGTCAACTTCGATTGTACAAAGAAGCACATTTGGAATGAAACATAATTGACCGGTTCTAATGATGAAAATATGTTTCTGGATTATGAGAAACGGTTGAATTGCTGGCGAATATCGTCTCTTGGAGCTACCTGTAAAATTATAAATTTTGAAGGGCTTGAGTATCCTATAGTACCGATACGCGGCGTCGGGAGATGTCTCTAATCGAATCACTGAATAAGAAGTAAAGACATCTCCCGACGAAAATCCCGACATCTATTTTTTATTATTTCAAACTTTTTAAAGTTTACTACTATTTTTAGTTGGGAGTTTTAATGTTTTTTCAAAACATTTTTTTATTTCACACTTCTTAAAGTTCATAATTTTTACATTAGCTATTATAAATATAATTGAATAATAAAAAAAAATAACAAAAACATAATAACACAATCAACCAATCAGTCACAGCAACAACCAATCGGTCACAACCAACCGAGTGAAGTATGGCGCAGATGTTGCGAGTGAATATAGTTATGGCGGCATCACCTATTGTTGCGTCGATATGGTTGAACGGTGATTTTTTGTTTTTCTAATTATTCTTTAAATATACAAGCAATCGTATCAAATTACGACTCCAAACCACGTCCACCGGTAATAGAACCTGTTTCTCCAATTTGGTCAAGTAATTTTTGGCCGTTTCAACAAACATTCTGCTTAAAAAATTCGTGAAAATCAGCTGATCGCGGTCAAACGCATAACTCCCGGCTTTTGCCCGGGTGGGCAGTCAGAAGTTAAAAATTGTAACGTAGCAGTTTAAAAATAATGTTGAAATCACACAATACGTGATGTCCCTCTGAGCTGCTACAAAAAATTAATAATTCTAATTCCGGAAGTGTTGAGAGGTTATCCATAGTTCGGTTTAGCAACATGAATAATATAATTTCGAAGAGTAATCAGGACTAAACCACGTACTTGATAATAACATACTATTCAATAAAACGATACACACAAAAATAATTCACAAATTGTAGTTAATCGTTTCCTGAATTTCATGAAGATAATGTGGTCAATTATTGTTTCATGCAGTTTTGCGTTTTACTTACCCCCCTGCCCTTTCATCCGCCGCTACACCCACACTTAAACATGTTTGAACCAGTTCGGTATACGTGTTTTCAAAGAGTTGAGTTCTCTTTAAACATCGGTCGTCGAATTGTTAATCAATCTCATAATGAACATCAAGTAATAATCCCGCTTGTCAAAGAATGAGAAAGAATGAGAGATCTCTTCGCCTTTTGAATGTTAGATTGCCCGCTGTATATATTATACATATTTTGTGCGCTGACGAATGCAGGCAATAGCGAACGGGACGTTTATTTGACTTCTGATACTCGAAATAATATCGTTCTAATGTTCGATTCGATCCTATAATGACGGGCTGTCAATGCCTAAAATGGCTGAATAGAAAAGGCTCTCCGTATCGTACCCTTGGTTGTTTACTTGTGTGGGGGTGTACGTTACGCGTATTACGTTTCATTCTCCCTTTTACGATATAAACGGGCGAGGGTCAATATTATACGAGTGATTGAGTCGGAGACGAACTTTTCTCTATATTCTCGTATTGTGTTTGCGTTTGTATTCCGACCGAACCAAACAGGTCTTGAAAATTAGTGCCAATTAAAGTCGTATGGCGAGCAAACATAGCAACGATTCCTCATAATATTTGAATGCTCGTGGAATTGCATTTAGCGAAATTGAAAATCTATTAAAGAAACGTATTTACAAATAAAGTGACTTGAAAATTATGTTTTAGTCATTTTTTGAATGTACACCACCGTGAATCGTTTTTTTTTTTCAAATTAATTAATATATTGTTCAAAAAATGTTTAGTAATTGAAATTTAATGAACTTAGTGAATTGTAAAACATGTCATTTCCATAACAGCCAGTTTTGTTTACAACTTACACAGTGTATCTACGCAAAGGAATTGAACAACGTTTATACCTATTACCATTTTTATATAAAAAATTAAACTGTAATGAAATCATATTATTTTCAATATTTATAACTCGAGGCACCCACGCTAATTCAAGCTCAAGCTAAGATCTAAAACTTAATGAAAGTTAATTGTAAATGATTTTCAGATCGATATACCTTAACATCAACGTTGTTGCTAATTTTTTAGGCGGGAGGTGGAAGAGACAGAGCTCCTATGATTCATGCATTGGGTAATGTCAGCAATGCCAAAAGGAAGCTAAATGAATATTAAAAAATCCACGTGCACTGTTTGAAATAGTTCATAATCTATGGATTTCGAAAAAAGTGCCTAGTTTTGATATGCAAATAAAAGGATTTTGATTGAATAGATACTATCGTTAACGTGTGATGTTTCACACCGGCTACCCTTGATTCTATCGAAGTTATCATACATGACCATCAGTAAGAGTTTCAACTGCAGTGAAACCACCTATTGTGGCAGCACACTTTGCGTACAGCTTATTATCGTGCAAGCTTTTCTTATCACGACGAGACGTCAATCATATGTAATCTTTTCGGTCCAACCTCGATATCTACGAGTTCACTGTGTAGGTTTTTTTTTAAATTATAGTAGTATCGTAATCACGGTAATTCAGCGGAAACTCAGAAAAAAATCCACACGTTGAATTCGTGGAGAATCTCTAGAGAACGAAAATTATTCGTCAATGTAATCGAATTTACGTCAATGTAATATTCAGTTCTACTAAATATTGATTTCATCCAATGAAACATATCTTGCGTTTATTCGACAATATCCAAGACATCAAAATTCATTTGGTTTATTTAATACGCATCTTTGTTTAGTGGAATAAAATAAACAATTCGTTCAACTGAAAGGTTTTTTAAATGAGGGAAAGATTTCTTTCGATGTATTCTACGAAGCCTTGTCAAATTCAACTACACTCTTTTCTCAGTGTTCTTTGAAAAATCTCGATAAAAACATGACACACTATGGAATTTCGCATTTTCAGTTGACGCATCCGTAATTCTATTGCTATTGATATTTTTATAGGTCGGTAAGATATGCTGTAATAAATATAGCTGTAATAAAATGATATATTCCATAAAGTATCATGAACAAATGGAAATAGCTTAAGCTCAAAGATACGTATGTGAGATTGAAAAAAAAAAAACATGTTCAGGGATTGCGATTGGATCCAAATAGAAACGTCAATTAAGTACTTTCGTTATGTAGTTTGAATGAAACGATGGGATTTTAAGAAGTTTTGGAAAAACAAGAAACTGAAAGAAAAAAAAACAAGATTTTCGTTTTTTTAATCAGAAAAGTAAAGAAAAAAAAACAAGATTTTCGTTTTTTTAATCAGAAAAGTAAAGAAAAAAAAAACAAAAAAACACGACTATTTTGGAACTTGGACAATCAATAGTTTGAAATTTTATTAAACTGACGATGAGTGATGATAGTCATTTTCATTTTTATACGCATATAGTCTATATACGTATATATCAATTGCAGTTTCTTTCATGGGAAACATGTTAAACTGTAGTGCTGATGAAAATTATTCAAAGTTTTGAAATGAAACGCATTCAGGCGCATATATACTTACATATTCAGGTAGCTATAAAGCAAACTATAGGTTTTGGTACGTACAGAGATATACCGTACATTACCAGAACAGGAGCTAACATATATTGTCCATGTGACGTTGATTCGAGGTAATTGGCACCAGGAAGGAGACGAGCGGAGCAGAAATGATTGAGATAAGCCGGTATAAGCTGGGATAAGCCATGTGTGGATTTACCCTCTGCCATCGTACCGATAGCTTTGAGGGGTCCGACTATAGTAGTTCCTTCTCTGTATCGATATATGTTTGAATTTTAGGGGAATACATTCACGTTAAACGATATATACGAAATGATCAGCCTTTCCTGCTGCCTTTTCACCTTTCAATCACTTTTTAACATCTTAATTGCGTAGCTGTACTTAATAGCCTAACTAGTTACTGCAAAATTGAAGGCCTATATCATTTCTCGATTACTTGAGAATTTAGCTTGGAAAATAAAATAAAAAACTGATTCCAAGATTTATTCAATAGAGGTTATGAAGAACCAAAGTATTTTATATTTTATTTTGTACTGTAGAATTTATATTTTCAGTCGTAATCTTGCGTGCAATGGATCCATTGAAAAATAATCCATGTAAAAATGCATGATTTATTAGAAATATTTTTTACTATTAAAAAATTGTTTAAACCGATCGATTTGTTCAGTCCTGACGATGAAACAGAAAATTGTGGAATCAATGTGTTGATCAAAAAATTTATAAAGTTTGTAAACCTATCAAGAGACGCAGTGGCGGCTCGATTCAATGTGCAGTAAAATCGATTGTTCGATGATCTATATATTTATCGCACGCAATAAGAATGAAAGTGCTTTTACTCGTAATGCGAACGTTAAACACTCGAAGTATCTCCAGTTGGTTGGAAGAATTTCGTGGGAGTAGACACCTGAGAATCCGACCGACCCTCGGAGCCTCGATCGATGGTTCATGCGGAGAATGTTATATGTTCATGTTGCAGAGAAGCTTTCGTGAAACCTGACAGTATTATTGAAAAGCCCTTGGGGGCTTTTTTGCACGGTGTGTAAATAGAGGTTCGTCCATTTGATGCACGTTTTTAGTAAGAGGATGAAAGTAATAAGGGTGTCAATATTTGATGCTAGTTTTTAGAACAAGAAGGAGCTAGAATTTTAACATCTATTTTACTAAGTTGTTACTTATTTATTTTTCAGATTATAAATAATCATAATATAGGTGGCAAAAATCTTGAAAACTGGGCACACATATTATGTACATTGTGAGGTTTAAAATAGAATTTTCACCTATTTTTCTAGCAATGGTTGCGATAATTACACGGTTTACGAGAACAGCCTCGAATTTATCTTTTCGATTCTCCCTTATTTATTAATTTTCTGATGCAATTTTTCAACTTAACTCGAATCAAAACATACAACAGGGAAAGTTTCTTTCTATCAAAAATAAAACAACAACTCTTTAAAAATGAATTTCAACTTTAAATCACACCCGAGGCACAAATTTAGCGTTTTGAAACTTTGAAGACGCATACTTCATTTTTATCGGTAAAAGACGGTACAAATTAAAAAACAGAGCACCACGCATCTTTCTAGAATAATTTCAAAAATTTATTTGCATCAATCTGTCTTAAGATTCAAAGGTGTCCTCTCAAGAGTAATAACCTTCAAGTATAGAAAATACCCAGTATTTCGGGCCGTAATGGGACTTTTGTGGACATATTCATACATATATATATATATATGTGTTTATTAGTAGAAATATTTTTGTCGAAAATCTTTTGGTAATCTATGTGAATTCGCCGATAACGTTACTTCAACTGTAATTGGACGTGAGTTGCAGACAGCGAGAGCAGGCTCAGGTTACAAAACCCGGTGTCGCATAGCGTTTGTCGCTACGGAAGGATTAAAAATACTCTCCGAAAACATCGAACTTTTGCTGACTCAGGCGACACGCTCACCCCGTTTAATCGAACGGAAAAAGTTGGGTGATTGTTATTTTGATGCGGAAACGTAACTTCATTTTTAGGAGGCGTTTCCATGAAAAATCATCACCTGGTGCCATTTGTGCACATGACAGATCGAGAGGGTTGAAAAGTGATGCTTTCTCCTGTCTAGAACAAAGACCAACTCGTAAGAACCGAATGAAGGCCGAAAAATAACGCGATCACTTGAACTGGTATGATGCATCAATAACTTTTCACGGTCGAACCATGACTGGACAGTTTGAGTATTTTACGTCGTACTTTTTCAATATTAATGTCACGATTTTTCAGTAAAATCATCTTGTTCAATGTATTATACACATTGATTATATGTTAGAAGTGTTTTGATGAGAAGTCATCACTCTTCTATTATAGTATGAGTAGATCATTTCTAACAGCAACAAAAATATCATGACAATATTTCGGGTTATGCGAAACGGAGTAAATGTTAAAAACGGTCAGCTTGCTGAATCGCTAATATGAATAGTTCAAGCTGATACGATAACATACAAAACGATGGATTTCGAGAGGAAATAAGTTAGTTATGATGAGTTTTTTCGATTGTTGGAATTCCATTCGAATTTTAATGCGTCTATGCACTATGCGATTTGCGAATAAGATGACTGTGATCTTAGCGATGTGCATTGGTCTCTATGCTCATTGAATTGTGCCGATTGAACGATAAGAAAAATGTACACGTAACGTAAATTGTATTCAGAGTGGATTTAGGGGCAACCGTGCCTTTTGCATATCGAATGGAGAGCGTGAAAAATGGGGACATATGCAAAACATCCCAATTCACCCTTGGACGATACAGGAGGATATCGTCGTAAAATACAATCTAGGGCTTTTTATATGCATGTGAGTGTGTGCATGTGAGGCACCCTTTTGTTACCCCTTGTCCAACGAGGTCCGATATTTATGAGGCTGTCTACGAAATCGGATCCGAAAAACACTGTGAGCTCGACATAGTGTTAATAGTTTACGTTTAGTCCTAGCCCAAAGAGTACACACGTGCTTAATGTATCGTGATTTATGATATTCTAAGCATCCGTTCTGATTGAATACGAAAACGAAATGTTTTCACTGAACTGGGGGCATAATTCTATTTGACGTTGACAACTGTCCTCAATGTTTAAGTTGAATGTAATCACCATGAGAACAATAATAAAATTGCGAAAAATTAAAAGTTTAATTGTTGTTGCTGGTTGTGGATAGACCCTGAACAAAAGATGGTATGGCAGCTATTATTTTTTGAAACGTCTTATATAATCGAAAACCTCTTACGCATAGCCCGAATCAATTTAAACAAAAATTCAAATAAAAGTGGGAAAATAAAAGAAGTATTTATTCTATATTTACGATCATGCGATTAATAGCTATTGAAAAAATCAATCTACATTTCGATAGTTCATTTTTAACCGTTCAATGTACTATGAAAATAATTTCCATATCACATTCAAAGAATGAGAATGAAAATTTTTAAAATACTTCATGCAGTTATTTGGAATCTGGAATGAAAGAACAATTTACGTTGTTCTTATAGAAGAGAAGGAGAGATAAGGATGGAATTCAATATTATACCAGGCTGCATACCGAGCTTCGAGTTTTACTTGCCGAAACAATTTCGTGCTGGCGTTAACCCCCTCGGTGAAATAATAAAACGAATTAAAGAATGCAGGAGGCCCCTTGATTGGAGGGAGCACATCTGTGCACGCGCCCAGCCGTGGAACGTTTTCACTGCGCCCTCTATACGTCCTTTTATTAATTCACTCATGCTGGATGATTTGTAAGCTTTTCTACAACGACAAAAAATGCACGATCGAACCCCCATCCCTATATTCACCCTATTAATTGCCTAATTGGTATCAGAACCGTTTCTCCTTCTTTTTAGTCACTAATGATCTACAAACCTTATATGAGTATGCTAATAGTACTAGAGCCACTATGAAAAAACCTCGAAACAGGTGACCTCCGCCCCTTGAACCACCCTCATCCGTCATGGTTCATGCTTATGTATATATATTTTTCTCCCCATCTTCTTATTCCAAAACTAAAATACCGCATAATGAGAAACAATACCTCAACTCTTGGAAAAAATACGAGAGTCGTGGGAGCAGTTCTCTCGAGAGGTGTGAAAACATTTGTTTATCTTTCTATTTCCGTTTCATACCGTATTGGTATTTTTAAATAACTGTTGTGTTTGGTTGTAGAATGCTTTAAAATGCGTATATCGTAAATTATTGAAAAGATGGTCTAGATCCATAAAAATAGAAGTGCTTAATCGTTTGTATTAATGAAGATGTTGCAGCAAAAAATTTAATTCAGAAAAATTTGTTGCGTATAATTTTTTTGAAGAAGGATTTTTCATGTAAAGTTTTAAGTAGGGCTAGGATCTTATTTTCAATGTGCACCGTGGAAGAATAATTCCAATAGCAGTCGTTACCAGTCGACGAAAAAATGGCATAGTTGAGAAAATTAATTGAACGAAGGGAGGAAGAAGACAAAGGATTGAAACAACAAATATGGCAGGTGATATAGAATGTAGGGCATGTCAGAAAACATCGGCTGCAATAATTATCTTTTCATTATTCATTGAGTAATGTTTTGGAATTAGAAAAATAAAATCCTAAGGGGGTTGTTTTGACGTGAATTTTTTATCTTTCTGTCGAGTTCCATTTGTTCAATTCATTTTTCGAATGTTGTTCTATTTGCCACTTTGTTTTTTTGAAATATATTTTTTTCTATTCTACATCTTTTTGAATGAACGATTTTTTAAAGGTATTTTTTCATAAGGGTTTCAAAAAATACTCATGAACTTCATATGAGGCGTTTTTTTTTTTTTAATTCGTCAAGCTTCTTAGGTTATATTTTGATTCTGGGATTATTGTTATCCGTCAGTTCTCTGAACAGCACACACGATTTAAAAAAAAAATACGATCTGAACGTGAGTTAGAAAAAAGGATCCAACAGCTGTTTTTAACAATGTTCGTATTGTTTTATCAATGTACAACTGATTGAATTCAATATTATCTCAAAGCATAGATTACAGATTGGCGAAAGAATCTATATTTAAAGTTAGATTAAGAGATTTTTGTCGTTTTCGAAAATATTCGGCTATAAAAAATCTTCAAAACCAGTTAATCGCGGTCAAACGGACAACTTCCGTTTTTTTGCCCGTACCGATAGTCGGGGGTTGAAGAAAACGCCGATTGACTGAAATTGTTTTAGGGAGATCGCGAAACAGTTTGACGTTTCGACGTTGAATTTTTTTTTTTTTATAAATGTGTAAGTGGACTCGAGGGTACTCGTCAAAGCGTTATGATATAGTATACACACTGGTGTTGAAGTAGTCTATTGAAAAGAGGCGGTCATCTGTGAAACACATTTAGCTTGTTGGCACAGCGAACTCAACGGGGCACAGCGAGAGGTCTCTTTCTACACGAACTGTGTCTAACTGATTGTATGCGCGACAGAGCACAGCACCAGCGGTATAATGCACTATATACCCAGGTATAGAAACGCACATGTACACGTACACATGAGCACGCACATGTATATATATATATATATATATATATATATGTATATATTAGTGCTGAGGGCACCCTTACACGTGCGAGGAACATCACGTACCACCACGCATGGCTTCGTTGTTCGAACGACCGAGGCGTACATCGATGAGATAACAGTATCTGTTCCAGAGACTGATCTCAATGTCGAGTATTTATCTCCCCTGCACATAATGAAAATAAGTATTGCAACGACAGGTGACATGATTAATCAGCAATTAAAAAAATATTTTTCGTGACGCTTCCCCTGAAAGTACGATTTTTGATTGATGAAAAAAGTTGCGGATTTTTCGACAATTTTCTCGCTTTTCGGTACCAGTGTAGAAAAAACACTTGCCGTCGGCCCGTGCTGCAAATTACACTTATTCTTTTGTGAAATGCACCATAAGCTTTCGGCTCACATAGCAACATCACGCGCAATAAAATTCGTCGCTTCCCTCGCTTGTAGCATGTATTACTATTTTCGCTTGGTCGATAGTTTTTTGTTCTATGATTTTGGACTGACTTGAAAAACTTGAATGTAGCGATTCAGATGCGAAATGAAACATGAACTTAGTCGTTATATGTATGATTGCGGCGGGCTATCAGTTGTTGAATTCTGAATCGAATTTTGACGGTAGACTTTCGATAGAAATTATGTATACGCCATGTGCAAAAAAAATGAAATAAATCGCATGTAATTGGGCGCCTCTGTCTCGATCTGTAATAGTGTATTTCAAACTTATACCCATACTGCAACAAAATATACATACATGTACGTGTTATGGTATTCTTTGCGTTTCTAACACTTTTTTCTAGCTCTATTTATAACTATTATCTAATTATTGTTGCTCAACGCTAGCTTCATGGAGGCGTGGCCAAACTGAAAATGGCGTCAAGAGGGTGCAACGATACATGTATGTGTTACGTCTATAAGTGACATGTGAGTGTGTTGGTGGTCTGTATATGCACTCACAATTTAGTTCAAAATGTGACACCCGATTTCATATAAACCTTTGTCAGATGCCAATACATGATAATGAAAGTCGCCTCATATTATATCTCTATATCTCTATATATATAAATCTGTTCACTAAAAAATGTTTGTCCGCTTTTTAATCGAAAACGGCTGAACCGATTACAATGAATCTTTCACGAGATTAAAGATCACGATTCAAACTGAGTTTGTGGTTTTGTAAAATTTCGTTATCTCAACTTTTACAGAAATGCAAAAAAAAAGTTTAGTGATTTCGTTCATTCTCCAATTTTCGAAACTCGACGGTAGTTAAATACTAACGATAAATAAAAAAAACGATTTACTAATTTGAAAGGAATTAGAAAACGAACAACATGAGCCGTGGTTGAATGCTCAATTCGGTATAGAAAAAAAGTTACAACATTTTTAATGAAATTATGAAAAATTAAAAAAAATCGCAAAAATCCCCTCACGGGGAAAAAAACGTGGACAAGTACATTGGTGGTCCCTCGTTTCCCTATGATTTTTTATACTATCTATCTATATCTATAGAAGATATAATATATAGAAGATAGAATATATCTATAGAAGAATACAAAAAAAGTTACAAAATAAGTTAAGATCTGTTGAAATATACGTGGCCAAATACGGGAAGCTTTACTGCGTTTCAATAAATTTTCAAATACGGTTTGATGTTGATAGAAAAAATAATAAAGTTCGGAAATTCAACTATGTCACCAACCAAATTGCAAACGTAAAAAAATTAGATTGTAAAAAAATTCTGAACGAAGTACTTGGCAAGGATTTTTCCATGAAATTAGCGTAATGTATAGATCATGATCACGAACTCGCCAAGTACTTCGTTCAGAATTTTTTTACAATCTAATTTTTTTACGTGTAGTCGATTAGGTACGGAAATCACAAGAATTACTATCTTTTATATCTTTTTTGCTAGTCATATTCTAAACCTTTCTTTATGATATCTCGTGCTTTTTTGGTTTCAGTTGAAATACAAGGCAGTAAGCTAGCTTTGAAATTCGAAGGAATAGAACAGTTTGTTTCCTATAAATAGCAGTTACAAATTGATGCGTTGAAAAATATATAGTGCTCCGCAACTGCATTAATATTTTATATTAAATTAAAGGAGATAAAAAAATTCGATTACCAGATGTACGTACATATATGTGTTCATTCGTAAAAAAAAAAGAAATCTTGGAATATTTCTTTTTCTTTATGATAAATTTCTGATGTAGCTGTCGCATATTTTCGAAGACACGAATGGGTCCAGAGTTGTCGTAAATCGTGAGTACCGGAATGTGAAGAATGGAGATATATAGAAAATGTTAGACAGGCAAAAGGAGAGTGGGACTTGGATAAAGATATATTGGGGCAGGAAATAAAGGCAGCAGATGCAATCGTCTTTCACGACTAGCCTGTCAAAACATAGTTAAGTTGTAGGGTGCAAGCAACGAGCGGTGAATCACATATCTTTGTCGCTACACTAACCTCCTGAATTTATTGAACTTTGACTCACGTACTTATGATTGTTTGTATACGAACTTAAAATCAACAAAACGTGACTTTTTCGATTGCTCGTTAAATAATGCGTTTGTAAGGTTAGTTGAGCCATTTTTAAATGCAGCAGCCTTTTAAATATCTCTATTGTCTAGAGTGTTGTTGAATTTAGTTTTCGTTCAACAAAATCAAATTCCGTTATGAACAATATTAATGTTTGCATTTTTTTTTCAAGTTTTAATAGAATGCACAATGTTGGAGGATCATTTCACTGTTTTCGTTGATGAATAAGTGAATATAAACAATGCAAACAAATTGTTTAATTTTTAGGAAGCGTAATTGCGATTGTATAATTTGTGATATGCCGGTTTTTCAACAAGTTTTCAACATTTTTTCTCAATATTTCAGGCGTAATATTGTTGTTCACCGATGACCCTAGGCATCTTGCCACGATGAAGAGTCTTTTTTGCTATTTAATATCACAAAAACGGTATAGACGATCGATTTAAAATTTGGATGGAACGTCCACCGGTATATGTCAAAGAATACACTGTGTGAATTTGACGTACATGGTAACATTTTGCCACGGGTCCCTAATCTCCTTAAATACAATATTTGCAGTTTCAATATTTGATAGTTTTTGATAGAGCAGTTTATGACACTAGTCACTCAATACAATTTTAGTCCACGTAATTCGAATAATACATAGTTTTTATATTCCTTTATTGTTTGAAATACTATCATTGGTCACATTTTTTGTTCTTGAATTATCATTCAAGTTAAACTTTGAATAACTTCGGAGTCTTCTGCATAAAACTACACTCGGTTGCAAGGATATATTGACTAATCAATATACATAAAGGGATTATTTATTGAAATATCGGGTTTGTTTCGCTATAATATTGGATGAAAGGATGAAAATTTACGACGATCTGCTGTGCCGTTTTTTAGCAATCGCAAATCATCACATTTTCAAGTGATCACAGCGTGTTGCACATGATTTTAAACACGTTAGCTAACTTTTGGCACCCCAGAGAGCAAGAATCATTAATTACAATAAGAAATCACTCGAAGGCAGATGCAACGAGTGTTGGGACGTTAGGGCCAAGCGCAACGGGTGACCGATCTCGACCCCTCACTCCTACGGACAATAACAATAATGTTTCGACTAATACAAAACGATACGCAAGCGTCAGAAGCGTGCATGTCTGCTCAAGCGAGACACGATCGTTTTCATGTCTCTTTCTAAAAGTTTCAGACCTATGTTGACTTACGGTAGGATGTCGATCGTTGCGCTCTCTTACCTCGCTTGTTTATATTCCCCTCTTTCTCAATTGCTTATCCAATCAGTTCTATCCTCCTTCTTGCCCCTTTTGCCCTTGCATAACGCACTCGCACTTCATTCAACCTTTTACACAGAAATGCTCGTAAGACTCCTACTAAAATTTGTACCTCGTATAAGACCTTTTCTTTTTTCAAACCCTGTGACTGCCCGTCCGGGCGGAAGCCAAGAATCATGCGTTGGACCGTGATCAGATATATAATTTTGAAAGATATAAAATCACTTCACCAAATTTAATATATAATTTCCGAATATGATGGTTTTCTAACTTTCTCCCATTTCAAAAATGTAATTAATTGAAGAACTCGCAATTCGCCCTCATGGTGGTGAGATACCGTCTGACTCATAACCTTATATTTATAAATATGACTTGCAAAATTGTTATGGAATGACCAAAAGTTCCCGACCACGAAATGGCATTGAACCTCAAAAGAGGAAAATTAAAAATTAGTATTATTTTCGTGATATCTCCATTTCCGTGATAACCCAAGTTTGCGACCGAACGATGCGAACGAACATTCGTATATGGAATGGGAGAAGATTAAGGGAGTTCATCTGGTACCGAGCAAGTCAAAACCTAAAACTGTCACGACTAGCGTGGTCGGCTCAGTATGTTTAGTGTGTTTAACCTCCAAAGTTTAACCTCCTTCTTCGAGACAAATTAATTTATTCCGAACCTCATAAGTATCGAATGGATTTTGTGAAGTGGTAAAAAGATTTTTTAGAAATTTCTTAAGCATTTATAAAAATTTCGTACGAAACTGTTTGTCAATGCTTGCGAATTTCGTGTTTACAGACGGGAAAACCACAGAAACGCATAAGGAACCGTGTTGAATTGGGAAATCTGTTTTTATTAATTTCTCTCAAACAAAGTATTCTAAGGACCTGAAATTTTGACACGTGATCTAGTTGATATTGATAACTGTATTTAAATTTTTTAATCAATATCTGTTTGTTAATTCGATTACCAGATGAACTCCCTTAATAAATGTATCAAAATTTAAAGGATGACGAGACATGGGGAATTTCTCCTGATCACATATCGTCTAAATTAGTTCGTATTTATCGTTTTCTACCATTTCATGTGAATAATTCTGTAATCATTCGGTTACAAACTTTACTAAAATACAATTGTGACGGAGCCGTATACGTACCGATACGATGATGGTTCATTCTCCACTGCTATCGATGTTGTTCTTATTATGGTTCTGACATTGAGATTCCTTTATCTCGAAACTCTGAAATGTTTTTGACACGACTCATATCTAGCTTACTGTAGGAAGGCTATATCTGACCACCGGAAATAGCCGGAAGGAGCGCCATTACTGTGATAGCCCAATCAGCCTAGTTTGAATATCGAAACCCGCCTAATGTGAGAAAATCTGACGTGCTAACGACGAAAAAATATTCTCACGCCTACGTCCCTTACGATTCATGTATAGTCTTCTTTCTTTCTTATTCGCTCGCTGTCTTTCTCATTGCAATACCGTTAGTATCACGTCTCAGAGGATCGAGATTCGAGCGACGTACTTTTGAGGAGTCCTTGAGTAAGGCTTCTCATGAGGATTGCAACATAAATATGCGTAGAAGAGTCTCATCTTACTTGTAAATTTTATACGATCGCACGATTATTATATCGCCAACATCGACAATCGCCTTATTGATGCGTTATGGTACTACCCCTACGTAAAATACGTTTTTAAAAATAATTTTTTTTTTTATGAGAAAATGCAATACAATCTTTCAAATCTTTTTATAAGTTATTATTGACATATCTTATACGATACAAAAAAAAATTTTAAGTCAGTTTTACAATAATTATTCATTGATTTATAGAGTCAAAATGGAGCCTTAGAAAAAAAAGACAAGGTTGGTGGGGGACGTCTAAAGGCTATTCTAGTGATCTGAATAAAAAAATAAAAAATGATTATTGTTAAGTAGGCTTGCCGCTATTACCTTTTTTATTTTATTACATATATCATTACTTATTTTTATGCATAATTAACAAAATGACGGACTTAAAAAAAAATCGTGTTTGTTGTTGTTGTAAATTGTTTAAAAAATAAGAAATAATTTAAATATTAACTAGTTCGGGTAAGAGAGTTATGTGTGTAGAACGTTGTGTTAATATTTAAGACCAAATAAAATTTTGTGGGCGCGTACCCCGCGACTAAAAAATGTAGTTTCAAGAAAAACGCGGTTAAAGATTTTATAACAAACGCGCACTAACCTGACGCGCTTTCTATTTAGTATCATAACTTTGCAAATGTTCTATATTTCGATCCGAAACTTCTACAGTATATTTTCAACATGTTTTGCTTTAAAAATATTTAAAAAAAAAAATCAATTCTTTGAAACCGTCACATAGGGGTAGTACCTTAAGTATTTCCCAAAATGAAAAATTTTGAATCCGTTGCTGAGTACTGATTTTCGTGTTCCAAAACATTTTTTAATTCGATTGAATAGACAATATTATGATGAATCATTTTTTATGTTGGATTAAGATTTACCTTCGGCTTATACTTGTATTTTTAATTTAATTTTCCATCATCATTTTTATCGTAATTTCTCAATTTTCCAAAAACAAAATTTTCTTCGTATAAATAATGAAGGTGGAGTTTAACACTTTTTTCCCTGATAGATCAATTGTCTCGAGTCGCTACCGCGACTCTTATTAGTCTGTTTGATGCGCTTGAAAAAAGTATTACAATTCTTTCCGGATGGAAACATATTTTTTGAAAAAAAATGTAATACGTTTACGTTTTTGAAAAATTTAGGTACAATTGGATCAACTTTCATATATTGTAAAAACTTTCAAATAAGTTTAAGATTTTGAAGGCTTGTTCAATTTTTCTAAATCCAGTGGAATACATCTAGCAATTTCACTGCTACTTTTTTCACAATACTACTAAATACATCACGGAATGATGGAAAATCGATTGTATTGTTGATGACTGGAATTTAAAAAAAGCCTGTGTCTACAACGAAAACGTGTGCCACGTCTATTCTTGATCGATGTGAAAAGTACTAAAACGCATGCACGTAAATAAACTATCTGAAAGAACGAGGACGTTGTTTCAAAGGGTGTTTCCATGAGTAAATGTATGATGGGGCGTCGGAGCGAAGAAATTCAGATGGCATTAAGTATGCACCCTCATGTTGCGATTACCATCGACCGATCCAATGCGATACCGTCGTGTGTATATATATATATATATATATATCTATATGCTGGGAATGGATGCCGGCTTATCCTCCCTCATTTGAACCGATTCCCCTTTATTGTTTTAAGCGATTTCAGAGAATCAATTAGAACGGATTCCATCGAATTTACCTTGACGATTTGAGGTAATCTATCCTCAGAAAGATTACGATTGAACGGGGTATGCGATTATATATAGGAGGCCAGGAGACTAATAACGCTAATGCTTTTCTTGTGGATTGTTTATGGCGTGAGTTGAGAGTTTTTACTAGGGAGTAACAAGGATTTTTTTGAGACGTGAATGGTTGTAATTCATCGACGTACTTACCTTTATTTTTGCAGCCTACGGCCATACCACATTTATTATTTTAAAGTTCGTCAAAACAGGTTCATAAAAATCATGACACCGAATAATTTATTTGTCACAAATAAAATTTAATCGATAAACTCTTCACAAATATTTACAATAAAATATGCAACAAAACTCGACGGATATTATACATATACGTGAAAGTGCTCACCGAATGAGAGACTCGCGGATAACATGTATCTTAATAATGAATTGAGAAAAAAAACTTAATATCCAATCAGAAGACATTAGAATAGAAATGAATAAAAACCGACGATTCTTCCTAAGATCGAACATTATTTGTGACCCGACTTGTAACATCATCGAAGCAACGGTAATACATTATGAATTTAATTCCAAGTACAGTTTACTTGGTGTTGAGCCGCTAACGCATTTATTGATGATCAATTCTAAATATGGAATCAAATTGACAACGAATTCAAGATAAAATTAATGATGTTGAAATTAAATTTTAATTTTTCAGTGGAACTTAGCTCTAGATCTTACGTATGTACTATTTTTTTTACTCTCTAATGCATGACAGGGTTCGATGTCGACCTCATGGTACGTTTGACCATAAAATTGTTTTTACAAAGATACACAAACTTGCAACTATGGGGATCTTTTCGTTTTTCAATAACGAATAGAATGATACACAATAAAAAAAAAAATCTCGTTCTTCTTACATTCATCTTGGGTCGATATCGACCCCGCCTATTCGTTTTATGGTTAGTGAAATAAAATCAGAGTAGCATTAATGCGAATCGTGATCCTAATTCCATAGGTTAATTGGAACTTGTAATTGCGTTGTATCGTGTGGTTATAACTGATAACGTTTGGATTAAAAATTTCAAGTACCATACACCTTTACCCAAGTTTCAGTTTTGCTTGTTGAAAATTGGCATAAGTTCTGACTTGAGTTGAAAACTTCGAGTTAAGTTGAGTTTCGAGCTAACTTCAAAAATAAACTGAAAAATACATGACAACTTGAATAAAGTACTAGTCGACGTCAAAATGATTGACATATTGATCGGAAAGTAAAAATGGGAAGAAGCCATTACTATTGGAGAGAGAAAGTGGGAGAGCGGAAGGGAGGAGAGAGATGGTGAAATAGAAAAACTTTGAAAAGACCTGCGGAGGCACGCTCTAAGATGCGCGGCTGTTTAAGATTGGATCGTTCCGATGAATCATAAATACATACAGATTCACAAGGTGTTTACGAATCGCACTTTCTTGTTCGATCACTTCGATTGCGCGATAACACTGTGGACATGCACGACCACATAATTGTTCGCCTATTATGCCCACGTTATTTTGTATTGCATGACAACTGTGTATATTTTTAATTCTGTAAATTAACAATAACCTCTCTCAACTCAGTATGCGCGAAGACCCACCTCGATCTCACCATGAGATTCGCCACTGCCAGCGCCCGCACCTGCAACATGGTGATTGTGATGGACATGATGATGGTGATGATGATGATTAAGATGCGGATGCTGAGCAGCTCCGGTTCGGTAAGCCCGTTGTTTTTCTTCGAAAAGACGCTTTCTATCGTTGTAACAATCTAGCTGAGCGCGCAATTGAGCGTCCTCCCGGGCTGCAGACTCTTCATCGAATTCGAGACAGGCAGCTCCGTCCAAACGCTGAAGATCGAACCAGCCACGCCACGTTACGCATACGCCGTTCAGTATTAAATTCGATCTCATGTGCACCTAAATCAACAGAGGATGAGAACATTTTTTGTTATTATTCCATTCGTAATCAAAATGTAATAAAATAGTCGGACATGCCGGGAAACTTGATATTCATAACTCGAAATTATGGGGCACCACTAGTGTGACTAGCCAAAAAAGGTGATTTTCGGGAATTTGTTGAAAGAAAAATATTGCATCGATTGTTTTGAAATTCCGAGAATATTTTTGTCTATAAATGATGTCTATACAGTAATTTTTTCGTACGAAAATATTCAATTTTCGGCGACCTATAAACCGTCTCCCGATTCTCCAATAAAAAAATTCTCTCTCATTGTCAGCTGCAGTCATTGCGGCCTTCAGTGTTTAGAATAAAAAATAATCCGTTGAACTAGTGAACTAGTTCGGCTAGTGATCTCCAAAAGCTCTCCATTCACTATCCGGTATAATCGGCTTATCGATGCCGATGTGAGTTTACACGGGATAGTGAATGAAAGGCTTCATCTTCCCTTTTGATGACATTTTACGGATTATACACTGTTAGACGATTCCGATTCCAAAAAAGTATTTCTGTTGTATTTCGGACCTTAAACATTCATGACTTTCACAGTGCTTTTTGTAAAAAAGGAGCAATTTTTTGGACAATAATCGTGCAACGCTTATTTACCATTCCATAATTATTCATTGCTTTCTGTCTCCTCGTTTCATTTATATATTAACAAAAATGTAGAGTATTATAGAGCCCTATACCATCTGCGTTAAAAATTATAATTTCAAGTGGGCGAATGATGGCGGCATCGTCTGTTGTTTTATTAATTAAATCGACATGACACAACAGCTTTTTCTTAATATGCTAATATTAGTATGAATGTATACAATAGATTGAATGAAATTATAGCCTAAAATATAGTTCATTGATGAGAGAATCTAAATTTGGAATTTGGACAAGGCTTTTTGATCGTTTTTACAAACATTTGGCTCTAGAAAATCTTCAAAACGAGTTGGTCACGGTCAAACACATAACTCTTATTTTTTTGCTCGTGCGCGGGCAATCGGGAGGTAAAAAATATACCATCGTCAAATGTAAAACGTATTAGGCCCGGGCAGAAATGATCTTCGAGCTATTTGCAAAAATAATACTCATCCAGCATATAGTCATAGTAAAGATTCAGAAATATGGAGTAATGGCGAATCTAATAGAATCGTTAGTTTATCGTGCTATTGCGCTAGAACAGATGGCATTTTTTTCATTCCAAGCAATGTCACGGCAACGATGAATGGATCACGATGGGAATCTCATTCGTATTATTATTGAACGGCGGGACGCTACTTAGCGGTATTTTTGGCGCTATTACGGTCGTTGGCCAAAAAACTGCCGCAGGGGAACAAAGCGTTCAAAAGAATTCATCTTTCTTGTATCATTTTGATGTTATGAAAACTCTAAGTTATAATTGTTCGCTCGATGACATTCAATTGTTTTTTTAAGGCATCAAGATATTTCGTGCCTAGCTCATTCATTGAGTTTCTTCATTTTTGTTCATTGTATCTAATAATATATACTGAATAAACTAAATTATCAAAACGAAATTGAATAGTTTGAAATACGTATGATGATTATTGTTGTTCATCTGTGTTTATCGATAATGTGTGAGATGCGTTCAACTCCATTTCGTGTGGACATCACCTTGACCATTTTCGATTTCGACTCATCGTAGAAATATCGAATATTGCATTTTAAAATCATTCATAGGCACAATAACATTTGAATTGAAGTAAAATAATAGTTATCAGGGTAACTATTGGGAAATACTGATTTTCATGGACCTTATCGAATTGGCGAGAGAATAATGCGTTAAATTAAAAATAAAAATCATTCTATGACCTTTTGCGAAGAAAGACGTCCTGGAAATTATCGGCTAAACCACTCGAGGGGAGCCGCAGAGTGAGACGCGGTGTTCCCACCACGTCGCGAGGCCGCGCCGACGGCGCTGTTCGGTATTCCGTGTACGGACGAAATAATGATTCGGAATGACTGCATGCAGAAAAGAACAACCCGCATTTTTCTCTACTTCATCAGAGCCTCCTTCGGAAAATGCTATCGGAAAACGCCAGATTTATGCAGATTGGAGTTGTTGCTGAACTACATAATCTTCGATTGATGTATCTTATACGTATCTCTTGAAGATACATCGTTCGAGGTGAGACATGGGTCCGTATGACCGATAACAGATGCGAAAAGCGAAATAACTATTGTTCAAGACATTATAGAAGCACATCATGGCGCACAACTTTTAGAAGAAGTATTTTTTAATAAACACCAATTTCAAGAAGCATAAATTATTGATGTTTCAATGGTTATTCTTATGGTCGAAAAATATGGAATATTTTTGCGAGAATTTTAGGGAACATTCCTGAAGATCCAAATTATGTATAAAAAAAAAAAGGAGCTGCTCTCGTACCGATGTACATTTCGATTGGATTATGAAAAATTTTCCACATTCTGTTTGAGAAACAACAAAAATAGCAAATATCGTAAAAGAGGATACTCCTGGTCCAGCTGAGTATCGACGGGAACGACTAGCATATAAATACATTTAGACCATGATATGATAAATCACCAATATATTCAATAACTATTTCCAGCCCTTTATTATCATGGAAAGACAATAAGAAAATGAATAATTTAAACAATAATCAAATTTCTCATTCAGCCCTTAGAATAAACGCTGGTACCGAATGACATAGATAAATTTGGACGATTATTCAAGCCTGGTTGTACTACAAATAGGTTTACAAACTTTTTGCACCGATTTTACACGATAATTAATTACTTCAAGGAAATAAAACCCAGCAACCCTTTTTTCGTGTTGGACCTTTATTAGCAGGCGCATTCTCGTGTCACGTTCTCACGCAACGTTAAAGCAAGCTGAACGAGTGAGAGAGGGAAAAAAGAAAGTGACTTTGTGTTGTAGGAAGGTGAAATGAAAAAAAAAAATAAAAAACGTTTAGCTCCTTCTGGGCGTGACACATATCGTCATAATGCGTGGCGATATTTAAACTGTAACGCATTTCAGCGCGTTCCATTTAGGGTCAACCCTTCACCCTATTTGCATTTAGGTAAGAAGAAAAGAATGAGCAAAACAAAAAATAACATGACCACACACACGCACACATACGTGATTAAGGTGTGAAAGGGTGAAAATGAGGGTTTCGATGAACCCAGGTTGATTTTCCACGGTTGTCATTGTTGTGTTTTTCATACAAGGATAGTACGTCACTTGAGCTCTATCCTTGCTACATTCCAACTTTGTAATAATTATTCTGGAATTTAAAAAAAAAAAGAGAATCAGGATTAATTGCTCGGTATTTCCAGGATATGTGTGTTTTCTGAACTGGTGGCTCGTATTCTGAAGGTGAAATGAAGGTGAAATATCGACGGCAAGAGCCTCCGCGTACTTCTGTCCAGCACGAGAGGTCAAAAATTCTATATTAAGTTGATCTCGATGTTCTTCATTTGGAGTAGGCATAGACGAGCTTGCGCTTCGGTGACCAAAACTTCGGGGTAGCCGAATCGCAGACTCGGACAAAAGTCGACTGGGCGATACGAAAAAAGAGATACGAACGGACAATGTGAATACAAATAAGAAGCGCTTAAACGTATTTTTCGATGGGCGTAACCAACCATCCAGTCATATACCGAGAAAAAAACATTCGTCATGTAGGTCAGACAGGACTACGACAAATGGCCAATCGTAAGGTCTCTCTCTCTCTTTCTCGCAGTTCGACTTTTATTCGCGTTCCTAGGCGTAGCTGTTGTGCTCCAAGCTGGTTATTATTTCTTAACAAATTTCCATCTACACTAGAAATAGAACACTAGAAATATCTATGGAATTATCAATGTATTTATAAAATTTGAGAAATACTTTAGCACATTCTGAATACTGTGTGGAAACGTTAAAACTTCATTGGGATTGCCTTTCAACAATTCATTTTGGATGTTTTTAAAAGATTCGTGCAGGTTGTTTCGTTGAGCAAACAACTCCAATTTCAAATAGTTGTATAATTGTACCTAATTTTTTATTACGGTATTTGTAAATGACAAAATTTTTGTAAAATAACGTCATTTAACTTTAAGACTTCATAAGTGACGGCAACTTCTTAAATGTACTTGTCTTCAGTTGCTATCGTGACTCTTAATTATTGTTGAAGAAAATATTTCCTGCGGAGTTGTGATTAAGGGAACAAGAAGGGTTCAAAGGAGCGTTAATATTTTTCAGTAGAACGAAGACCTTTTTATAGCTGTATCTTGAATCTCTATTAATTATCGCTCGCCACAGGGCACACACCAACAATGCCCAGCATGCGTCGTTTATCCAAACGTGCTCTCTTCCTTTCTCTCTCTCTCTCTCTTTCTCTCTCGCTTTCTGCTCGTTCTCTCTTATATTTTATCTACCACATGTGAGGTTAAGTCCCTTAAAACAATGAAATCCAGCTACAGGAAACGTCTACAAATGCGTAGAGCGTTTTACGTATTCCCTTCACAATGTTTCCTGTTGTAAAAATTCTATATAAGATAGAACGTGCTGATTGCTTTTTCGTGAGCTCGTTATTTAGCGTCTGAGCAAAATATTGTCCAAACGTACATATACCTTGCAGTAAGCTTCAATTTTGCGCGAAAATTAAAAAATGTGTATTCGATACAGTTAATGAAAAAAAAAAAAAAAATGAAATCACAATCCCAACGTGGCGGTAATATTTTACGAAAGGTCAACAACAACGTACTACTATATGCTCGCCATCGTGGCCCCAGACACATCTTCGAAAGCTCTTTCTCTGTCCAAACTTTTAAATTTCCGGCAGCCGCAGGAGGTTATTTGGAGGATCCTGAAAGTCCTTTTGGGATCCTTTTTTTCGTAAGACCCGCCGCGTGTAAGATTTACGACCCATTACGCGTTAAATTTCCAGTCGCTTGCTTTGAAAGCAAGTTTCTGTTGCCCTCGTCGCCGCCTCCAAAGGAGCTCAACTAACACTCTTGTGTCCACGATGCTTCGGAACATCTAATTGTTAGACGATGTTAGACGTATAGTATCAGAAGGCTGACTCGGAAACCAGCATTTCAAAGCCTAGCCATTCCTAGGGTTTAAAATGTGTCATAAAGTAGAGTTCAGCAAAAAACCAAACATATAGTATAGCAAAAACCATCGGTAATTATTTTGTGAAGGACGATGTTATTTCGAAAAAATCGATATAATAAATTCGAAATAATAAACTTGTTCGGTCCATTCGTAATCTGTTGAATTACAGGTTGTTAATATACAACAAGACGCATGATTAAATTTTTTTTAAAACTTCGGGCGTATTTTTCGACACATATACACAAATGACTTTGACTCGTGGTAACCACTTTTTTCTTGAACAAACATATTAATCACATTAGGGCGATTTGAAATTTTGATATGTTAAACTCTTGCAAAAGTAATCTGATAATATAGTTTCTTGGAGTGCAAATCCTCAGGATTCAAATGGTAATAGTCCCAAATACGAGAACAAAAATTGATACATTGAAAACATCTCGCAATCAGAACGAAAAATAGCAAAAAATATTATTTCAGTCATGCACATTCGTACTAGAGTTTTTTGTTGGTGATTTTGTTTTTTTTTTTTTTTCAACAAATTGTTGAATTTGGCAGTTATTGATGATTATGTCAAAGTACATTCCATGACAGAGCTAGTAACTGGTCATTTTGTAAAATGGCGGTCCAAGAGCAAGGAGTTATCGATCGCAATGGGAGTTGAAACATTCACCCTTGTCAGACCATTGCGTCGGCGTACACGAACCACTACCCAGGGTACCTCCCCTCCTTGCTGCTTATAGGCTGTCACCCTGGACTATCGTACAGAGACTTTTTTAGGGTTTGTGAATATAAGTTAAGTAATGGAACAATATTACATCGAATATTTCAAATACCTTAATATGATATGTATCCGATCTTTCGTTTGAGTTCGTTTATGAGATTAACATGCACAATAGGTATTGAAAGATGATTTTGGTACGTTGGCTTCTAGAATTTTCTTTGAGGAAAATTTTTTAGTACCCGAAAAAAGTAAAATTCTGATTTTTTTTTGTAAAATAATTGGTGAAAAAGAAGCGCATTTTCTTTTACCGCAAAGGTACATATGGGGTATTTCACGCCAATCCGGTGAACTTTTGCTCTGATAAAAAATAACGGAATTCGATCCGTTATTTATTTTTTATTGCATTGAGTCTAAAAGATATGCTGATTTTTCTAAAGATTTTTTATAAGCAATTCGTATTGAAATAGAATATGGAAAAAAAACGTCTTTTTTTAGAAATCTGGAAAAATTCCAAAAAATGCGTGATTACAATGTGATTGCAATGCCTCAGATATTGAAAGCCTTAGAGAAAAAATCACAAAAAAAAACATTAAATGACTTTAATAATGAGGTTTGCGACAGGACAACCGTAATAGTATCGTGGAAATGACGACTTTTTTTTTTGATTTTGTATGCTTGAGTTTGAAATGTGTTTTTTTTTTCATCAACCGTTTTTCGGAAAAAAGTTAAAAATTTGGCCAGTTTTTTGGAACCTCTAGGTAGGTGTAGCACCTTCCAGAAAGTCAATAGAATCCTAAAATTTATGTGGGATCCAGTGCAAAGTTAACAAAGTATTTCGTCAAGGAACGAAGCATTTTTTCTTGAAATGAAACTGCGTAGAGGGCTATGGAAAATGGAGTGAAAGATGGTGAGCCATATAGAAAAGTGAAATTATAGTACACTGGGGATTAAGACCCGGTTGTTAAAGCCTTTGTAAGCGAAGAGCTGCAGTGTGTATATACGACGTGTGGGGGAAAGTTTTACAAGATCGGAGTGCCCTCCAGCCCTCACAGTTATTCATACCATGCACCCCGATTTTTTGCTGTCACCGTTCACGTTAGGCCCCAGATTCAAATGTGAATTCCGAATAAGTTGTGGATTAGGACTGACCAAGCGACGGGGAAGGTCAATTTCCAATTTGTTTGTTAGCAATCGACGAACGTCTGGTAGGTATGTTTGCCTGTCGTCGATTCCCGGCGAAGTAGTTTCACTATCCCTATATATCGATGGTGGTGATGGACCTCCCGTGGTGCCGTCAGTTCGCATTGTCATATCCTTGTTCTTTGACGGAATGACTGAATGCAATGTCACCACCGGAAGTCTAGATTCTGGTGACGCATCGCACATTATTGGGTGGATAGACTTAGTGAGAAAAAAACGTTCACACCATAATAGAATTTATATTCTGCTCTATTAGAACTCTTTTCGATTTGACATCGCATTATTAAGTGTTGCTACATACATACTGGAATGCTAGCTTGGAGAGTGTATCACGCTCTCCGTTTGGAGCTTCATTGTCCCATCAGCTATATATACATCCTCAGCCTCCCTTCCCTCGCTCCAAATTCAGGAACCAATTTGATAGGATCCACGAAAGTGTTAACATTGCGTGGATAACCGATAAGCAAGTTCGATGATCGAACTTTCTATACTACTGTGCTGTAGTTCATTGTTTTTACAAATCAGATCTGTTTATCTTTTTATCGAGTCCCGATTACTCGCATTAGCAAAAAGACGTCGATTCGACCGTATTAGCAAAAAGAACGTGGTAATCAACCGCGATCAGCTAGTTTAAAAAAATTTTTAAAGCAGAAATTTTTTTGAAAATGACAGGAAATCTTTTGACCAAATTTTGAACATAGATTTTTTTATCAATAGATTATGTTTTAGGCTATAATTTAATTCAATAGATGGCATATTTCTATGGGCAGATCGATTGCTTTTCCACCACGACCTGCGGCTTTGGGTTAGCGATTTGGCTGCCGATTTTTTTCAAGAAAGTAGGTTATAAAAAAGACAATTTTTCGAAAAACTTGATGTAAAGAAATCTATATAATAGCTATAGAAACTTTCCAAATGTTTGAAAAGGCAATTTTTTTGCCTTTTTTCACGATTTTTTTACGCGAGTTCTATGAAGTTTAAAGACTCGAATGGCATTTCTCTTCTTTAATCTTGTATCCGAGAGAAAACAATAGTTTTCCATTCTAAGCCAAACTCCGGTTCCACTGACACCCATTTATTGAATTACTATTTGAACAGAATTCTGCGAAATCTTTGAAACGCTGCTGGGGCAAGAAATTTCCTAGTAAACAGCTATAAGATGGCTCTAATTTTTCGTCTAAGTATATTCTACTATTACCACACAAACTAAATTTTGCATATTACGAAGGACGTTCCTTTTTATGCACGGCCTTGCAAAACTCTATTTGGTGAAGAGCCATTTTTCGACTTTTTCCCTTTCTTTTTAGGTTCACTGCGTCTTCAGAAGAATTTTTTTATGCGTTTTTTCAGACAGAATCGTGAATGTGAAAAGTTGAACTCCAATTTCGTATTTTAAAGTTTTCCAAAGATATTCCTTTTTTGTGCAAAAAGAGTCAATTTGGGATACACCGCATGTATTACGAAAACGATAAGGTTTCAAGGAAAACCTCATGTTGGTAAAATGTTGCAACGGTTTTCGTAGTATCCATGAGTATGTTTTCAGATTGTTTTCCGAAAATTCAGTTTTCATCTTTTCTCAGTGGAAATTTAATAAAACAATAAAATTGAATAACTGTATAATTGTTGTTCAATTATTCATTCAAAATTTTTTGCAAATCAGAAAAATGGAGTTATGAGCGAGTTAACAATTGAACAATTGAGCAATTTTTTAATTAATTTTCCTTCATTTAATTATTTTTTTTTTCCTTTCTTCATCCTTGCAATTTGCAGTAGGGAGTTTTTGTTTCTTCGAAATTGGTTTTTTTTTTTCTATAAGAGCATAAGAGGAAATCCATGTCATGTAAAGCGGAGTGGTACCTAGTTCCACATTTTTTTCACAGAAGTAAATGCTAGAACTTCATTTAAACAGGAGTATCTTCGAACTCGCTATTTTAGCTAATCGCGGTATTCCAAACATGCTAGCATAACGCAAGGAGTGACCATATTTTTTTCGCTACTTATATACTGGTACAAGTTGAATTCGTGGAATTTGACCATGTAGTGAATATTACGAAAGTAGAATCACGGTCCTTCTGGTAAAAGTGTCTTGTGCGACTCGCTTTCGTAAATGTACTTGTCTCGAGTCGCTACTGCGACTCTTGATTTTCGCAGAACAGAACCTACGTGTTTTTTTCCAAGGTGGCCATTTTTTTGTAAATCACATCCATATTGGGAAACTTATTCTTTTATTCTGCCCGCTTTTTTTCCGAAAAAATTTGTTCCATGTTAAACAGAAGCGAATATATTAGCTGATTGAATGAAAATAAACGCTCACCTTGCCACGTTCCTTGTCGAAGTCGCATACGCTTCGTTCACCGTCGTAGTTTCCTGCGGCTGGACCAAATGTTAATTGTAAGTTGGTACCAAAAGCAGCGAATGCAAGTTCGATATGACCTTCACGGCAACCATCTTGGAAACGTCGTTGACGTTCTTCTAATGGACGATCTCTGTATCCGGTATATCGCACCTATCAATCAAAACGATAACGAAGATCTGGTTCAATTGTTTTCTTGCTATGATTATCAGAAAATTTAAGATTCCTTTGAGCTTTGAAGTTCATTTTCAGGTTTCTTGGTATTATTTGAATCGGTGAAGACTTTGTCCCATCTGTCTAATTTTTCCATTTTTCTATATAGCTGCGATTATGAAAGACACGGATTTTTCTGATTCCACCGATTTTTAACGTTTGAATCTGATCCCTAAATCCAATTTTTCCATTTCATGATAAACTGTGAATTTTCACATCATGAGCATAGGTTCGTATTCTTATTACTATTTACTCCAAGGTGAATCAACACAGCTGATGAAAACCAAGTTTGATGCTTACATTGAGAAGAAAATTTGTTGGAGAAGTCGATTATTTCGTCGAATACGGCGAACGGAATATCATCAGATTATCAACAATAATAATTGATTCGTTTCAATAACTTTGAAGAACTGCCAAAAAATATATACTGTTTAAATACCAAACATCTCGTTGTGAATCCAATAACAATTTGTTAGACACGTTTGACAGAGTCGGTTTTTTCAACAAACTTTGTTTCCAGTATCGATTCTCATTGAATTTAATTCTAACTTAACAAGCCGCTCTATTGATGCGCAAAATTGCTAAAGACTAAATATTTTCATGTTATTGATTTCGATCAAAGCGGTAAATATCTAAAACTTGTGTAACAATAATTCACATTGCTAGCAAAATTTGCGTGACTAAATCACGACGTTGATGAGTTTCAAGAAATCTTCCGATCTATCCGGTCTCAAAGACGGTCTGCTTGAAACAGCAGTAGGTACAGGAAATTCCCCGCACGCTCTGATGACTAATACGAATCACTCATAAATACACTCGCATAACAAAAGCGTATATGAGAAACCCAATAAGAAGTTTCCTGGTGTATAAATAAAATGAAAATTCCAGACAGCTTCACTGGATGTATAATATTGCTATAGAAAAATTAACATTTGAAAAATGTATCGATGTTTCAAACATAAGTTAATTTCGAGCATATTTAAAAGCTGAAACTGTTGCAATAATATAACGAATATGATTAAATATTAATCACTTAATTTCTTTGGTAATCTATTTTTCAACCCGACCGAATAATTTTAAAAATGCCTATCACTATCATTTATTCAACTTGAGATTCTGACAATACCCATAATTTATCTATTGATACACTCATCAATTAGACTAACAGCGATGGTACGAGCGTTCGTGGTAATAGTATTGGTAGTGAGTTTTGGCCTTATAACTGGGTTTTTTTTTCGTACAGAACCCAATGGATCGTCGATCGTGGTCTCAATCAGCTCTCAATCAAGAAATCTTATACAATATCTGATTGAGGAAAATCTACATATAGCCAGGAAAGTTATGAGCCAATATAAAAAATTTGGATTGTTGGTTGAACAGTTTTTTGTATAAGCATTTTTTAAATACTTTTGCGCATTATTATTATGTATTATCAATAGTCACATATTAACGATGAGATATGTTGAGACTCTTAACGAACCGCTGAATATAAGAATTTGAATCGCTGGAGGATATCTATTGATAAGTGTAAAGCATTCATAATTTGTAAACCAAAGTCTCACAGCGGTTGAAGGTTGGATGTAGATCTGAGGTGTTCGAAAAACACGAAAAAAAAGGAACAGAAATGGCACACAAACCTCACATTCACGGCTGAGCCTCCTAAAAAGTTCGTCGTTCTCGAATTTGCTCTTTTGATCGGGCACAACTTTTGGCATCTTGTAGACGAATCTTGGTCGCGGTTGTGGATAGAGGCCCATGCCGTCGAAGGGCAAGACGGCATGATCGCTCATGGCGTGCATCATTTTGAATCAATTTTTTTTTAAATCTTGTTGCCAAAAATCAATTTATAACGAACGTCGCAAAAATTTCACGGGGCCAATGCAACAATAATCAGGATAAATCCGTCAATTGTTACCAGCCCCAAAACGATATTCGACCAATCGCCACTTCGATATTTGCGTTGAACTTTGTCTTCGAACAAATCGCGATTGGTATTTCTAATTAATGGGAAATGTAAATGCAAAGTTGCGGTTTTTGCGTTTTAATCACTCTCACATTTGCCACCAGAGTGGCGTTATCTTGAACAACTTTTTTTAGCGTAAAAAAAAAAATAACGACAGGTTAGATAGAAATCAGAAGTAAGCAGTCTTAATTCTTTGACATTTGAGATTTTCTACGTTTTCGAAATGAACCGCTCGACACGGACAAGTTCACAGCGCAGCAGCTCTGCGGAGACTAACGACTCAATGTGCTCCGAGGATCGCTCGGTTTCTTTTCATGTCCTGCCGACTCCGCCCCTGGATTTTGCCGCTTATTCTATCCGCCAATCCGGACAGAAAAGCTCGAACGCGTATTATTCGACCGCCCCCCCCAACCCTCTCCAGTACCCTGCCATTAGAAGAGTTTTTGTTTTTTCTCGTTCAAGTCAAAGTACTCTCAAATTAGCATGGTTTTTTTTGTCGATATGTGTGCGTTCGCTGGTACATAAATGGCAATGAACGATCAGGTCTAACACGAATTATCCCGTTTTGTAGAAAAAAGTGGGTTTATAATCAAGAAGAAGAAGGATCGTATTCCAGAAATAATAATCACGCAAAACGTTTCTTGCAAAGGCTTTAAGCTTTATATCTACTCCTTTGAGATTTAGTGAACTATCGCAGTAGCATGATTAATATCCACCGTTGAATCCGTGTACCATAGACTTTGATAAAACCAAGAAAAAACAGCATAGATGCTATAAAAAAGATGAGACGATCCACTCGTGATCTTTATAACCTTACTTTTTTAACCTTACAACTATCACTATTAATCCGCGATCGCCATCTTTATAACCGTCTTTAACTCTCAGTTCACATGAAAATGTGAACTGTTTTTGTGACTGTGAACTGTGAACTGTGAAGAAGCAGAATGTTGCGAAAAACACCACCTTTTTTAATGCCTTGGAAAAATGAGATATTAATATCTGCAACATGAAAAAGAAACATGAATGAAGAAATACGTGAACTCGCAACAATTTTGAAAACGCTGCAATTGATCAAATATCGTGGAAAATTTCCTTGCTACAGTGACTCTAGATGGACATTTATTTATAACTAACTGTGCCTGCGGGCTTCGCCCGCGGCCAACGAACTCAGATTTTTTTTTTTGCCGCGGCATATCTAGCAGGAGCATTTAGCTGTGCATTCATGAAAATGTGATTTTTTTCAATCTTATTTTGAAAATTTTGTGTGAAAGACACAGAGAGGGATAGGCACTGCACCGGTGTGAGATCCTTACTCATTGAAGACCATACACTCTTTCACACATAGAGAAATTGAATTCACTAAAAGTTTACGAAGAAAAAATTTAATAAGAAATGTATGTATACAAACAAACCGTCTTGAAAAATTTCGATTTCATCCAAAAATTGATTGAAAGCAGTTACATAGGTGTACTCTTGACTTCGCCAACAACCGAGTATATTTCTGAACATGCATCATTGTGGGGGTTTATAATTTCATCAGTTTTAGATTCTTTGAAGAACAAACTGATTCAATTTTTTTGTCTTGTGCATTTATTTGCCATAGTTAGATATTGCTAAAACTAAATTTGTGTCAAAATTTGAGCTCAATCGGGCAATATTTAGAGGTCAGTATATCAACTTTTACGTATTTCGTAATATTTTTTATTTTCAAATTGATCACATGCCAAGTAAATATTGTTACAAGATAGAATTACAATTTGAATCTCGCTCGACTGCTGTTTCATTACGAAAAAGAACATCAAGAATGGGAAATAAAACCTGGCACTTGAAAAATGTATACAGCTTCGTGCAGAAGTATTGAGCACTCTGCGGCTGTTGGACTCACAAAAAAGTCGAATATCTCAATCAAAAAAACTGTTTTGAAAAAACGAAAGATCTCTTGATTCAAAATGTCACATTTAAAAAAACTTGAATAAAAAAAAAAAAAACAAGAAAATAATCATATAAGAAACTCCCTCAGGATTGCGTTGATCTGATCTGAAAATTTTTATCAATGAATAATTGAACGGAAAAAAACGGGGACGCTGGGAGACGTTTCCTGCGTTTCTTGTGCATACTCTAGGAAACGTCTCCCCACCATCCCCTCGATTCCATATCAGCTGCCATAATTATCGTTCAATTATTCATTGATAAATATTTTCAGATCAGATCAACGCAATCGTGAGGGAGTTTCTTTTATGATTATTTTCTTGTTTTTTTTTTTTTTTTTTTTATTCAAGTTTTTTTAAATATGACATTTTGAAGTCAAGAGATCTTTCGTTGTTTTTAAAACAGTTTTTATCAAGCTATACGATTTGATCAGTCGGGAGTTTTTTTTATGTTTTTTAAAACATGTTTTTATTTCACACTTTTCAATGTTTATTTTTTTTCCAAATTATTTTAATCCAAAATGTTTGGATTATTCTTTTTTTACATTCACTTCCAGTATTCACTGCCAGTGCTGCTAGTACATGGTAAAATAAAAAAATAAATACAAAACAATACCTATTTTTTATCACATTAGATGAAAATTATAACCCACAAAATATGTATACATATGTATAGACGAACTGTATAGAAAGACAAAGAATATTGCGGAACTCATTAGAACTTCTAGCTGATAGCGTTATAATAATGATAATAATGAAATATTTCATTACTCTTTAGAATCCATAATAATAAGAACAAGAATAATTATTTAAAAAATGACGGAAACATTTTGAAAACACGAATGTCAAAATTTATTTAAAACTGATAAGGTGTTTTGAAATTTTTTTGAAATTTGAAAATTTTATCCCAAAACGTAAAAAATAATGAATTTTATTCATATTCATCTCGGCTCTAAAAATTTTTTATTCCACATGAAGATCGAATAAGATTTTTGTTGGAGTCTTAAGTTTGGGCTTAAACAGTGAGGTTTTCAAGACCTCCGTGAAGTTAGCCCCCACACTTCATTTTTAATAACTTTCGTTAATGCAAATCGTTTCCAAGAACCAAATTCATAACTTTTCTCTGTTTTATGCTTCAATTAATGCTTTCAATTTGTTAATTTGTTTTTCTACCAGTCGCCTGGACTTCAATCACTCAAAGAATAGTCACCACTGTGGAATCATTGGAAATGTATGCGTTTTAATATTATATAGTAGTGACACCCACATCAATCAAAGTTTAAACTCAGTTCATCCTACGACGAAGCTAATATTACAATACTTAAAAAATTGAACTGATATAGTGTAAATCACGGCAGACAACGCGTTCTTTCACAATTCTCCATTGAAGATCGCCAGCGGCTATGGTTTTTTGGTTGATATAATCAAACTGATCACCACTCAACGTTTTAATCGCACTACTAATCACCACCAAATGATTCTCTTTCGATTAAGATTAATTAGAATATACTTGGTTGAATGTTATCGACTGGTCAAAAATAGTCTTTTCAAGTTATTTAATAAAATCTAATGACTACATAATGATGCATTCAAATGCCCGTGACCATGAAACGATTCTACATCGATTATGTCACTTGATTTGATCGATTGCATGAAAAAAATTTTTAAATGTTCGGCCAACGTAAACCCAATTTTTTGTTTATTCAATTATAAAATAATTAGTGACTACTAAACATTTTAATTACGGTACTGATAACCACCGAACGACCGCCAAAAGGTATAAATTATGAATAAAGATTAGAAAAGCTCAAGTTGCACAACCAAGTATACGGAGAAGTATACTTCAGTTGCTTCAGTGTGTACGAAATGCCGCTCACGGCGCTGCTGCATTTTTCTACTTAATTCGTCAGGACACGCCAGACCGGAGATTGCGCTTCTTCCATATTCCATAGTCTTCTTAGCCGGTGTTATTGCATTACACGGAGTTAGTTCATCGCAGTTGATCGAATTCCCTGCTCGGAGCCAATCACAAAGGAGCTAACACTACTACTACTGCTTTATCAAATTCGTACTGGAATCATAAGATACCCGTTGCAAGTTTATAAATATTATCTTTTTCATCCTAAAAAAAATCGACGAAATGCCTGGAAAACCTGAATACAAAGTTGGTAAGTTGTAACAACTGATGAATTACTAAACACATATTTAAGTTATATTTTTTGCTGTACGCACTACTTGAGCCACCATGTGTATTTTTCGAGCCGCACGTGGCGGGCCGGCATCTTGCAATTGCATGCAAATTTCTTTTGACGAAATATTTATGAGCTACACCGTTTTTTTGTATTCGAAAATATTCAAACAATTTTGTTTTGGACATATCGTGTCACGATGTTATATACTTGGTTTTTTCAGAAACACAAGTATTTGTACTGAATCATCCGTATAATTTGATATTTTCTCTGAATAAATTCATTCTATGTAGCTCGAAACTTTTGACTGGATTTGAAAACATTCCGAAAACATTAATATGAAAGAAAATTTAAATTTTTGTAAATTTTGCAAAAAATACATTGCTGTAGTACTATAATTTTGAGGGAACTTTTTTTTTGGGAATCTGGACATAAATATACTCGAAGCATCATATTAGATTATTAATTTTTCTAGCCTAATACAATGCATGGTTCTGTGTCTTTCCACTAAAACATGAATATTAATCTAATGACATTTTATATGTCAAAACTATATTAATAACAATAGAATGAATTACAAACACATGGATCATTTGGTTTTTTCTCTTATAGAAAAGCATTACTAAATATTCTGTCTGGTTTCTCGTTGATTGGTTCTTAAATATTCTGTGAAACATTTTAATTCGTAATTTTGTATTATGATTTTTTATTAATTCTATGGGTACATATCTTCGTTCAAAAACTATTTTTCTTAATGAATATGAATATTGTTGAATAATTCTTGACATAAGTAACTTCTCAAGCAACATCGATCCCAAACATTTCTACTGAAAAATATCTATTCATTCGTCAAATATCCAACAATCAAATTAGTTATATTCCTATACTTTTTTTTGTTATATTTCTTTGAGGTGATATATCTCTATTTTGATACATTTCTCCTAGTTTGAAATAATTGCTGGGAAAACTGCAGCATGGTTACTGAAAATACTTTCATATATTTTTATTATCCAAATTACTGTTCACAAGTGCGCATATCCTTCATGGATAATCATATTCTGAAAGAAGGTGATCACACACTCACAGAGTTGTCAAAAGAATCACATTTATTGCTACATATCAGATAATTACTTGCTACCATGTAAAAATAATTTACTCCTTCATATAGTTTGTATAAGCTGGAATATGACGAAAGAGACCTTTCACAATTTTCCTGCTACAGCAAAGCACATTTATCGGTGCATAGCTCATGGCTGAATAAAAAAAAAAAGTTTTTCAAAATGAATGTATTTTTCTGTAGAGTTAATCAAGAATTCTGGTATTAAAGAAAAGATAGTTTGGTGTTTGGGCATTGATAATGCAATAAAATAATACATGACTTGAGTTGCTTAACGAATCAAATTCCCTTGAGCCTAGAAAATAAATATATGTCACAATTTATTCCATAGCTGATTTAACGCTGGCTGAATGGGGCCGAAAAGAGATAACAATGGCTGAAAATGAGATGCCTGGATTAATGGCGATTCGTAAAAAATATGGTCCTAAAAAAGTTCTTAAAGGTGCACGTATTGCCGGTTGTTTACACATGACCGTACAAACTGCTGTGCTCATTGAGACACTCACTGAACTCGGGGCCGAGGTGAGCCAAAAGATCTATGTTATCTCTCAAATTATCAGAAGAGACTCCGTATCTTTTTTCCTCTTTGAAATTTGACCTTATATTTTCTTTATCTACTATGAGGGCTTCTAGACTTGTGACAAAAAGATTTTACATTGAAAGAGTTTAGGTGACTGAATATTTAGAACTAACAGTTACATTTGAAAAAAAGTATTACAGTTTAAAAACTTCTGTTAGCCAATGATATGAGAAATTTAAGCTATACTCGATTTTAAGAGGTTTAATAGTTTTTTTTGGTCTACTAAATATTCATCATAATGGAATATATCACATAATTATAAGACTTTAAGATCTCATTTCATAAATATCTAATGTGGATAAGCAATCATGGCATTTTTATACAGAAAATGAAAATGAAAATATGTGCATGATAAGTAGTGATTAAAGCCTTGCACTGAATTGGTGTCACGAAACATTTTAAACTGTAATAAATTTACTAGTCCAACAAATAATTTAAAGAAATATTTCAATCAATAAAATGTTCAGGCAATCTATTAGCCGTACGGTCGGTAAAAATCCTGCTGCACGTTTTTTTTTTAATAAGTTTGATTTTTTGTAGAGATGGAAAGCTATACTTTTTTTTCCTTTTTTTGCATTTACTTTTTAGTCATATCTCTTTGTCTCTCTCGCACTCACGAAGCTGTAGAGCGCGTTAATTCGAAATCAAGTTTCATGAACCGAAGAATTGAATATTTTTTCACTTATCAATTTAATTAACATTCGAATTCAGTTGAATAATTTTTGTTTTCATGTATACATTCGAGTGCACATTTTGTTCTGATTCAGTGCTATATTCTTACAGAGGTTTGCCAAAATCAACTTGTACACACACTACTAAGAACTGAACAAAATATTATATTTATGACTGTATCGCTGTGTAAGACAACTAAAATTATCTCCATAATAGTTTCCATTTCCTTATCTTTGATACTCTCAAATCTTTCTACCGATATCACTAGTACTTTCCGGTTTCGAACATCTACAAGTTCGATCCATCTTAATCTTTTAGATAAGATACGATTTAAGCAATGTTTACCAAAAAATATCGTTCCGCGAATAAACAAAATAAAACAATTGTTTCGAAAAACAGATACCTAATCAGCAGTATATAAAAAAAGAATGCCTCAAGACAACAGACGACAGAGCTCACAACGTACTTGTTCCAAGTCTTTTAATGATTTTTTCAATCAATGGTGTTTTTCAAATTCAATTGTAAAAAAAAATTGAGAACATGAATACATGAAATATCCAACCAAGCCAGTGGAAGTCAATCATTGTGTAATAAATTTATAGGTACAATGGTCATCCTGTAACATATTCAGCACTCAGGATCACGCAGCTGCAGCAATCGCCAAAACAGGAGTCCCAGTTTACGCATGGAAGGGCGAAACTGATGAAGAATATCTTTGGTGCATTGAGCAAACCCTCGTCTTCAAAAACAACAAACCCCTGAATTTAATTTTAGACGATGGCGGCGATCTTACCAACCTCGTTCACACAAAATTCCCAGAATATCTCAAAGAATGTCGAGGCATTTCCGAAGAAACTACCACCGGTGTTCATAATTTATATCGTATGATAAAAAATGGCACCCTCAAAGTACCTGCAATAAATGTTAACGATTCCGTCACGAAGGTATGCGTGAAAATATTTAACAGATATTCGTATCTTCAAGGAGGGAATTAACTTATCATGAAAATCTATGAAATTTGTTCATTAGTCAACCCGATCGTTGGCATGCAAAATATCACTACAAGTGCAAACCGTTTAAAATTCCAAGCGGTTTATCCAAAAATACCAGAACTAATTGCAAAAAATTAACGAAATGTAAAATTGAGAAGATATGCTTATAATGTTCAAAAATATGGGCCATATTTTGTGATTCTTTTATCATTACGGTTCAATTTTTCTTCTAAGTGAACATTCCAATATTCTAAATGATATATTGAAAAATATAATCATGCTATAATTAAAATGTTGCAGAGTAAATTCGACAATCTGTACGGATGCCGTGAATCACTCATCGATGGTATAAAGCGCGCAACAGACATAATGATCGCAGGAAAAGTTTGTGTCGTAGCCGGATACGGAGACGTAGGCAAGGGCTGTGCTCAGAGTCTTCGGGCGTTGGGTGGTCGAGTCATCGTCACTGAGATTGATCCGATAAATGCTCTACAAGCAGCTATGGAAGGTTATGAGGTCACCACGATGGACGAAGCTTGCTCGAAAGGTCAAATTTATGTAACGACCACCGGCTGCAAGGATGTCATTATCGGCGCTCATTTCGAGAGTATGCCCAATGATGCAATCGTCTGCAACATCGGTCATTTCGATTGTGAAATTCAAGTTTCGTGGTTGGAAAAAAACGCCATAGAAAAAATCAATATCAAACCTCAAGTCGATCGTTTCAAATTGAAAAACGGAAGGTGAATAGAAAATAATAATCGTACTTTTTTTTTGAATGCCTGACGATCATTAATGTGAGTCGATTGCTGATAACAGAATTCATTGGATGAGGTTTTGAGAGACACTAAATGAACTTGAAAAATAGTGTGGGATATATTTGACTGCAGTGATCTGTTAATTATTTGTTGCAGACATATTATTTTATTGGCCGAAGGCAGATTGGTCAACTTAGGATGTGCGACTGGACACTCCAGTTTCGTAATGAGTAATTCTTTCACAAATCAGGTTCTCGCACAAATTGAGTTATGGACCAAGACCGACTCTTATTCGCTCAATGTCCATATGCTGCCAAAAAAGGTATCATGTTTTATTCTTCAAGGAAACTAAAAATTGTTGTGAAATAGTTGTTTTATTTAGTGTAAATTATACTGATGCTTTGATATTTTTTGGCAGTTGGACGAAGAAGTTGCAGCCTTGCATTTGGATCATTTAGGTGTGAAATTAACGAAACTCACCACAGACCAATCCAAGTACCTTGATATACCAGCCGAAGGACCTTTTAAGCCCGATCACTACAGATATTAGTGGAAGTTTTGAAAAATCAAATGACATAAATCAAGTGCACTCAACTTCGTATGATATTACATTGTTTTCAGTCAAAAATTGTATTTTTTAACATTCTAAACAGGACATGACTTGGTAATCAATAATAATAAAAAGAGCGCTTCTTTGAAACGTGCAAGGGTATGTAAAAATTTCTTGATGTGATGTGATCAGTGGGGTATGTAATTTTGGGTCAGTTGAAGTATTTGAGGTCGGTGACACCGAAAGTATTTCCAGATTATCGGCAATCTATATGGCAGATGCTATACAATCGATGAAAATTTGAAGTTTTCAGTCCATATAAGAATTAGTATTCTAGAGTTTTCGAGATTGCTGAATTTACTGTCAGATTAGCGAATCCAAGAACCGTGTACATAATTGGGTCGATGAAAATTTAAAAAACTTATTAGACGTCTACTGCCTCAGATACATGCATTTTTTTGAGATCACGAGATCGAAACTTATCATTTTTAATTGAAAAGTGGATTCGAATGTGTCTGGTTTGAATTTAGAAAGTTTAATTCCTCCAGATTTGAGTATCTCACAAAAAATTTGAGGTCACAAAGTATTAGGGTGATTTATTTTAGAGCAACATTTTTTTCTTTTCTTCATCCCGAAAATATTTAGTCGATAACCAAAAACGAAGCTACGCGAAAGAGAAAAAATGTCAAAAAATATCTAGTGGTCGCGAATCGAAATTGGAGGTTTCCTATATTGTCGCTGCTAGTCCAAAACCGCGTATGACCAGTTTGTAAATACCGCGTAAGTGCATTTCACAGATTTTACCGGAAGTACAAAAAATTTAATATTTCAATCGTTCAAAGGAATATATAAAACCGTGTCCATGCCAGTCACTCAGTGCAGCCAACAAAAAAAACAAACTTTTGCATGTTTTGTGTGGTTGGTACTGAAAACCGAGTTCCCGAAACGTTCGACCAATCAAAATCGTTTCGGGAACTACCAAAATAAGCCCTATATACCTTAAACATTGAGTGTCACCCTCCTGCACAGTTAGGGAGACCAACTGCACTCACCACCCACCCTATTGCTTAGAAACATGCGCGTGCGCTTGACAAAAGTACATTATCAATACGCATGCCATCTAACACAAAAAACAGTATCGTGTAAAAAAAACTTTTGTGTTTGTGACTCAACTTTCGTTGCTCATGTTGGTTTAATGATCTATCACTGAATCTTCTCAAATATTTTTCATGTCAGTTTCAATAGGAGGCATAAAAGTAATATATATATGAAAATTATTGTTAACGTCAGAAAGTGACTAACAAACGAAAGTTTTTAGACGGACTCTACGATAAGGTAGCGAGCTTTTCTTACCATAGATAAGAATGTCTCAAATGAATGAATTGATTTCAGATGCGGTGGTAAGTATCGCTCATGCAGAGGAGTTATGAATTATGTTATCCAATTCTGTTTTTCTGTATTGACCATGAAATCCTTGCAAATGGAATCTGAATATGAATCATTTTTATTAGGTACCAACTCCAATCACCGAAATTCAATGTTCAAATTCTGAAATTCACAAAGTTTGTGAAAGTGATGAATTGTATTATTCGGATGAAAGCGAACGACCATCAGGAGAACGTTGGGCTCCGGTGGGAGCCAATGATGGTGACAATGATTTTCGTGATGAATACAAATGTTCACACAGTATGGAAAAGTAAGATATCTCATGCATGCATTTTTGACAGTGCTGTTGTTGAAACTTATGCATTACTAAGTCATGTCACAAACCATATCTCGCTCCGAAACATACTGATATACAAGTTCTGCACAATAGTGCTCATCGATATAACCGATACACCGCCATACCAACAGCTTTATTTGAGCAGCTCTTTGTTAATTACATTTGAGTATCCCGTTTTTAACTTGAAGTAAAAGCATTGTTAAAATTTCCCGTTTTACATATCTAGAGGGCATTAAATTAAAAATTTCCATATACCTCAGCTTAGAGCACAAGTGTTTTTTCATAATATCAGTTTTCAGTATTGATTTCAGTTGATGCCTGTTTTTTTCAAGGTGCTTAACAAAAACCAATTATCACACCATATGTCGTAGTAAGTTTTTATGAGCAGGAAATTTCTGCAGATCAAATTTAGAATTCTGGAGCAATCGAAGTGCCTAATTTCTGGTTGCAAAACCCGGTTTTGCCAAACTCATGTACTTTAAGCGAACAGCATGAAGCAGTTAAAATTACAGCCACAGATTAGTTTCTGATTCAAAATAAATTGTTATTTTAGTTTGTTGAGTAATGATTAAGATCTTAGACCGATACGAAATTCATGCGTGGTGGAGATTTTTTTTTAGATTTTTTCTGTGTCAGTGAGTTTTTAAATTAAAATAATCGGTATAACAGATTTTCTATTGGTGCCAAATTCCTACAGACAAAATCTGCAAAACACTTTTGAAAACTTTCAAAATCAAAATAGGGCTGAATTTCCTTTATGCATAGTAGCAGTTTGTTTAACACTATTTCTTCAGGTTCATTTTCATTTCGGTATTTCATAAATCTTTAGTAGAGAATGAACTGTACTGACTGGACGATTTTTTGTTTATTTCGAGACTCTATCGTCTCGATTCTTTTGAGCTTAGAATATGGAGTCATGCAACTGACAGAACCTTGAATAGTAAAGTTTGGAAAAATTAATTGATCCAAGAGTTATTATTCATCGTACGTAAGATATCAAAATCTTATTATACAGGGAGAAATTATACATTCAACTTATTATTAACTGCTTTGGGACGTGAGTTCATTTTTATGTGTGATGTGTTTGACTCTTCGTCATCGGCATTCGATAGAATGGGTGTGAGATCGCTGCTGAAATACATTGAGAAAAAATGAATTATTAAATGTGTAAATGCTAAGATAAGGTCTATGTGCAAGATGATTAATTGAACTGAATTATAGCGGAGATTAATGCTGTAAAAAAAGTGGAAACAAGTACACTTACTTCCTCCAATTAGCAGTTCAAGTAACGAATCGCCTTCCTAACACAAAACCCTCACAAAACATAAATAAAGTCTCACAAAAAATTATCCATCAAATCGACAAGGTAGTTGGCGAATTTTTTTAATGACGTTTTCATAATGAATAATCCCCTAGAAGTGGGTACATGGGAAAGGTGTCCTCTGGACGTTAAAGGGTTTGGAGGGAGTAAATGTATTCAAAAATACTCTAAATAAGGACCACTTTAATGTATAGGATATGCTGAATTCTAATTTTTTACTGAAACGGTTCGTCCATCAGAACGATTTAAAAATGCTATGACGTCGTACAACCGGCATTTTCGCGCATATAAGAGTGCGGCAGGTCTCGCGCTGGCTTTTACTTTTCTTTTAATACTTGGCATAGACCCGCTACCGCGACACCGCGTCTCTTGATAATGTACTAGGTCAATTCTGACCAAAATGTAGGGCCCGTCTTAAAACTTTTTGAAGATTTCAGCCTACGTTATATCCTGGCTCCTATCTTGAAACTTATTATATGATGAATCACACTATAGTGTTTAAGTTTTCCCCGCTGCGGTCCATAATCTTTGTTTTCAATGTCTGCTTATTCATTTTTTCAATCTTACCGTACAATCGCAGCCAAAGACGATGGAAAATCTTGTTGGCTTTGATATAACAATATACTGAAGAAAAAAATGTGGAACTTTTCGTTGTTTGCAGCGATGAAAACTTTAATACCATAAGAATTTTTCCTACGTGAGAATGATCCCTGTATTGTTAATGCATGTCTCCTACGCTTATGATTGAAACTTTACTTAACTGTCTAACATTTCATATGGCTTTACAGTCTATCCTATGACATAGACAGACTCAAACTGTTGGAAGAGGAGCAGGAAATGCTCAATTCATCACTGATTGCATTAACCACCCATTTTGCCCAGGTAGAACAAACACTTCTCAAATTTCCGGTGTTATAACTACTGGTGACCATGTTGTACCATTTTAGGTTCAATTTCGTCTTCGACAAATTGTCGACGCTCCGGCAGGTGAAAAAGAAGGCTTACTTAAGGAACTTGAAAAATTCGCATTTAGGGGGATTCCCGATGTTCCTGGTAACATGTTACACAAAAGTACGTCTGTCACTCCAGCGTCTTCAGTGCCTCATCAAGAAAGTGTAAGTGGGGATTTATTTTTAACAGTTCCACTAGTGTTCACTCAGTATTTGGTTGCGAAGTCACAAATGATTGTTTATCAAAATGAAAACTATATTTTGACTCATAACACTCCTTTTTTTTACGTTATTTGCAAAGAATTTAATTTAACAACTTCTATATAATTTTTATGAGATGTTAACGTTGAGTTGCCTTGAAAACAAACCTACTATATAAGGCTGCACTGCTTGACCTTTGCATTTTTTATTTTGCCGATTTTCTTTCTTTTATCAAGTGCACTGAAAGAAGCTCACCTGATTTTTTTAAAATTTTTATCTTGAATAATTTATCCAGCAGAAATTTCTGAAAAATTTTCATTGTTTTTTTAAATTAATTTATAACTCCTCAAAAAATTGAGCAAATGGAATGGATCGGGGGTCAAAATTTTCGTTTTTGAATGTTCTTTCATTAAAAAATATTTTAAAAATTATGAAATGAATTATTCGATCTGTTTTTTCAATTTTGAGCAAAAAACCATTTTTTGTGAAAAGTTGTTTTTGCTGTGACGAATCCCTGGTTTTTTTTTTTATTTAGCCCTGGACGATCGTGGGCAAATCATTTTTGCTATTTGATTTTAGAGAATTTTTTTCCCATTCTCAACAGAAAAACGTTTTTAAAAAGAAATTAAATACTAGTTTTTTTACTTTGTTTTTTTACTTTGAACTCGAAAATCTGAGAGTTTTTTAGAGAAAAACCTGTATTGACCGTGAATTTTGTCTTTGACCTTGAATAACTTTTGACCAAGTTGACGTAGCGAAAAGTGTCTGTAGACCTTTTTTGTAGAGCGTTCAATTCTCTATAAAAATATGCCAAAAACTTTACAGTACGACCTATCGTTCGTGAGTTACAAAAATCAGAACGTTTTTTAAAAAGAAGGGCTCTGCGTGATACACTCCGCCAGCACCACTATTATTTTGTACCTTTTAATTTTTGTTTCCAAACATATAATAAATTCTGTACGCTGTGTCACTGCGGCCGTCAGTGAGGTATCTAACTATTTTTTTGATACACATTATTTGTGTGTATCTGACATATATAGGTATACATTCCGGACATAAGAAATCTGCTTTAATGCGTAATTACTCGATAACTAAGTAGAAGAAAATTTTGAAAAAAATTGTTGAGGGGTTAAAGTCGTCGCCATTGGTAAACGATTTAACTCGTGGAAAAAAAATAAAACTCCTCTAACACGATTGGATCAATGTTCATATTACTCACCTTTTTGTGATTTCAGACTGATGGGTTTCAACATGATGTAGAGGTTGAGTCGAAAATGGCATTTCAACGGTCGAAACAAAGAGAATTGATTGGTCAACTGAAACATCAGCTGCAAGAGTTGGAAGCCTATGCTTATGAAACTGGGGGACAAGATCTACCGCAGAGCGTATTACTGGAGCGGCAGAATATAGTAATTAGTAAGTAAATGAACAAGTTCTACAACGGTTCCCGTATGAATCTGAAAACAAAAACGATTGGCAGTGAAAATTTCCAGCCTGACATGTTGCGTTATATGAATTTCATTTCATTCGGTGGATGCTTCCTTAAAATATTAATTCCACAATTGTTCTCTGGCGACAAGAAGTTTGGGCCTAAATTTGATATGTTTTTAAAATACAAATCCTTGAAAATATCGTATATTGCAATTTTCACTCGTCAACGGTCGCGCTATCAGACTTTAGCGTATCAAGGATGTCCTAATATTTTGATCTTCACGTTGATTGTCTATGGAAAATGCTTCTGTTGTGTTGTGTGTATAATTTTTCTTTACCTTGTTAGGTAGAGAAAAATAAAACCGGCACAGATGATGAGGACATATGAACGAATGCACCAATTATATAATCGACTTCTATAATAATTTACGGAAAATTCGCTGACAACAATTCGTCGAGAACAATTCGCCGAAAATACAATTCGTCGAATCCAATTCACCGAATTACAATGGGTCGAATCGCAATTTATCGAAGATTTGCAGAAATTCCGCACACACATCCAATCGTTGGACACGTTTGAATGGTTGGGTGGGTCCGGAACATCTTTGGATGTGTGTGCAGAATCGTTAAACACGTAAATGGTTGGATGGGTCCGGAACATCTTTGGATGTGTGTGCGGAATCGGTGGACACGTATGAATGAGGACTGTAAAAGACACAAACTTATTAATTTGTATTTTTTGTATTAATATAAAAACATTTATGAGTAAGGTAGTCGATGCTTTTTGTATAACAAAGAGTAATCTGTTCGGTTATCCTTGGGGATTAAATACTCCGTAAAATTTGCTCAGTTGATGAGTTGCCATGCACTAATTGTTTTCGACAAATTGCGATTCGACGAATAATTATTCGGTGAATTGTTTTCGGCGAATTTTCCGCACACAGGTTAGCGTTTTCGACTCGAATACATGTATTTCGGCGAATAATGGTTCGATTTACTCGTAAGATATTATACTTCTAGAAAATGAAATTTTTAAAAAATGGTTTTTTGAAATTTCTGACTGAATCTCCCCCTTGACTATCTTCATTATTATTGATGTCGTCACATGGCCGAAATTGTACATTGTTGTTACTTTCTGGACGATTGAAAGTGAGATGAAATTCGTCTTTATTTTGTTTAACTGCTTGGAGTTCCTTAACACACACGTTGTGTGTTTACTTGTCCAAGTTTTTTTCCCCGTGTCAACTATCTTGAAAAAATCACAAATAAAAAGAAATAAAGCGAAAAAAAAATCGGCCGGAGTACTTGACGAAATTTCTATCTTATTTCATATAATATTCCCACATCTGATAGTCACAAACTCGTCAAGTACTCCGGCCAAAATTTTTTTGCGCTTCAATCCACTACTAGCAAAATGGCGAAAAGTAGCTCGAAAACTCTTTTGATTTTCCGTCCGGAAACTATTCGTCGATAATGTTTATACTTTTAATAAATTCAAGAAAACATCGATTTTCATGAAATTCTACTCCGATATAAGTTTTCAAAAGCTTAGAGTTTGACAGATCGCTATCGAGCATTACTGGGCAAATTATTATATTGCTTTTGAAACGTAAATATGCATGAAATTGTTACAAAATAAGAATGGACTTTTTTAATTTCAGATCATTTAAAAGAGAAGTTGAATTTCAATGTTGACGACATGTGCAAGTTACCTGAAGATGATCTGCGATGGCAAGTTGATCACGCCATAAATCAGGTAATTAAATAGCCAAGTTTCATACAAAATCTATCCAGTATTTTACCATTTGTAGGAAAATAATCGGCGATGTTTTTTTTAGATTGTTAGTCCATTAAAAATGAAAGAACAACTCGTTTCTCAATTAAAGACACAAATAGTCGATTTGGAAAGATTCATTGACTATCTTCAAGGTGAAGTCAGTTCAGAAACGCTAGCTTGCAGTTGTGCCTGCCCCGTACATGCAACCAGTGTACGACCTACATCAACCACCTCCAGGAAAGCGGCAATTCCTGAAGCGAATGAGGAAAATCGTACAAGAACTTTGTATACGGTCAGAAAAGTTGTGTCGCTGCTGCATATGTTTGTAATGTCGCAGCTCGGTTGTGGCAGTAGCCAAGTACGACGATCTTTTCAAAAGAATTCTGTGTATAATTGGCGTGACTTACGTACGCGCCTGGATATTGCTGTGGAACACGTTTTAGAAGCAGTCTCTGAAACCCATCGTCATGAACACAACCACAATGAAAACGAAAGTGTTTATACATCTGACTCTGAGTCATCTCATGTTTCATCAACATCCACAATTACAGCTGCGGTCCGAAATCAGTTGGCAGTGTGCATCCGCAACTTGATGCAGCACGGTGTGGTGCCCGACGTGAAAACGACAAGCATAATACCATTTGTTGGCTGTTTTCCGCTGAATAGTTCTTCATCGCCTGCTTCAGTACATATTTGGGAAATCATTATTAAATACTATGAAATTAAGAACGGACAACGTTACAATTCGAGTCCTGCACAAAAGTTATCACAAAGTTTCAACTTAAAACTTGTTACCGATCACAGCAAATCAACTAAGCAGGTAATTACGTTGATTAGTAAAGACGGGGCTCTACTTTAGAGATGACAGATAATCGGTATCTATTGCCTGTTACGGATAGATCAGGAAGGGATATACGTAACACTTAAACATGCAGGTTCTCGTGAAGTTCGGAGTATTCCTGAAATGAGTTAATTCATTACTCTTTCAATTTAATAGGATGGCTAAGCAATGCCTCATTATGGCCCTGAAATTTTACACTGAAAACTGATGAATCACTAGACAATCTTATAAATTAAGTTTTTGCCTGATTGCCAGAACGTGGAATGTATGCAGAAAAGTTTGATATAAATTGTTACCATGTGAGATTAGAAATAATCACTCCTTGCAATGTAGTCTCACCATGTGTTGTAAAATATTCTGGAGTAACCATTAATTGATGCATTGAATGGTTGCTTCTTGAAAGTCGATTATAGATCATAGCAACTAGTATTAGTTCCTGAGATAATATCATGTGAATTTACATAGCTTGCGTCGAGCGCGCTCCTATTACTATAATACGCCTTCTCCGCGGCTGCAGTTTGACCCCTACCACTCGACCACTTCCGCGCGCTCAGCCGTTTTCGCTCATGTTCGCGCCTAATTTTCACCTATTTTTCAACATTTGCACGAAAAACGAAGATTGACGTTTCGTAGCTGAACACTTCTACTTTAAAAATCGGTTTGATAAATTGAAATTGGACGACTTCCAGAGCATCTAGCCTTGCTGAAAAATGGCCTTCTCAACTTCTGAGTGCAATAACTAAAAGACTTCTCAGTGCAATAACTAAAACTTTGGTTGTGAGCTGGAAATCAACAAGCTTTTAACAGTCGATGAAAGAACATCGCCATAAGCAATAGCAGATTAGATAAAGGAGAACTTATTCGGAATGTCGCTGCCGATTATGGTGTTGGAGAAACCACGGTGGGTGACTGGCGTCGAAATCGATCCAATTTAGAACAATTCGCGACAGTATCCGGCGACGCAATCGTAAAACGATAAAACCCGCAGAATATGATAAAGTTGACAGAGGTTTATTCCTATGGTTTACTCAAATGAGGAAAAGAGATTGCCAGTCTCAAGTGAGTACATTTCATAGTTTTTAAATCAATATTTGTTGTCTATGACGAAGTTTGGAGATTCTTCTTCAATACCATACAGTGCAAATAAGTTTTTTCTGCAATAACCTTTCTTTTATTACGCACATCAAAAGAGTGCTCGGATGAGTCGCGATCTTTTCCAAAAATGGTTTTTCGATCAATTCGTTCCTTCGGTTAAAAGTTTTTTTGAAAAAAAAAATGGTCTTCCTAGAAAAGCGTTTTTATTACTCGACAACGCTCCATCACACCCAAACGAGTCAACACTCAGAAGTGACAATATCATTGTCAAATTTTTTCCACCAAATGTGACCTCCATTGGACAACCAATGGATCAAGGCGTTCTCGAGACGTTCAAACGTCATTACCGACGTCTTTTACTTCAAGAAATTCTAAAGAAAAGCACCGCCAGAAGTACCCTCAAGAAGTGTTTGCTTGCAATAAATATGAAATGCATAATTTACTAGTCGGTTCAAGCTTGGGATGCCGTCCAGAGGTTCACGTTGAAGAGATCATGGGCAAAAATCTTGTCTTCTACTGATCAAAGTGATGAAATTGCAGTCGATGTAGACCTACATAGCATCATGGAGCAAATCCCTGATTGTGAAGACGTTGACAGAATCAACACTCAAGAATGGATTCATGGTGACGATTGTGAACAAGAACTTACCATCTCGTGAATTCTGGAGAAGAAATCGCGGATGATATAGAAGACAGCGGAACGAAAGAAACTCCACAAGTCAGCTACGAAGAGGGATTAAATGCGCTTGAAATAGCTCTTCAATATATTGAGGAACAGCCGGAAAGTAATGCAAGTGACCTCTTGTTAATGAAACGATGGCGAGATATTACAGCTAAAAAACGAATGAACAGGTTGAAACAGTGCTCTATCACGGACTTTCTGAAGCCCCGTTAGTGACACGATATGTGATAACAATGCTTTGTACACCAAAAATTAATCTAAGTTCGTTCAATTTTCACATTTTGATTACATTTCGTGATTAAATTTCATTTTATCATTTCGAAAAATAACAAAATTTCATAAAAAACATAAAAATTAATTAAAATTTTCGAATTTTTTATTTTTCCCGTGTTATCCGAGTTTTCGCTTATCCAAGGTACCTCCTCCCCACATTACCTCGAATAAACGAGGTTTTAGTGTAATAACAAACAAGGTACTCAGAATCTCGTGTCCAAAACTATGCAATCAACATCAGGGAACCTTTCCACGTGTGATGGCACTCGTGGTTACCTGTTAGCACTTTTGTAAAAATCTGATGATATTGTAGCTTTGTTTCCTAGCCTATACTGAATAACATTGCTGGGTGTAAATTTTTATTCATCATGAAAGACTTAAAAATCACCATTAAAGAATGGAAATGAGATTCAATCTGAAATTTTAGATAATTTTCACAGTGCAGAATGTAAATTTTCATGGAAATGAAATAAAATTCATTGTTTATGCATTCGTTTTATCCGAATGGTGGTAATGCTCAAATCACTGTCTTCGACATTTACTCCGATTATTTCAGAAATTACTACACATTGTGCGTCAATTTCTGATACAAATGGAAATGAAAAAATGAATGCAATGTAGAGAAATTGAAGCGTAGCAGCTTAAAAATAACCTTGAAATCACCCAATGTGTAATTTGTAAATGTGTAACCCCACTGAGATGATAAGCTGTTACAAAAGATTAATAATTCTAATTCCTGAACCCCCACAGTTTTGAGATTCACTGCATTTCCTAAAACTATTCGTTTTTCGCAAAAATTAGAATAACTTCGCAAAAGAAAAATGGCACGGTACTTTTTGTAAAACGAAAATGTAGCTTTCGCTATCCGCTTTAAAGCTGTGGTAAAGAGAATTCGGAAATTTTCCACTAGATAGGCAGCGGATTTCCGAAGGCCAAAAATTTGTCGAAAAACGGCCTTGTTCTAAAGCACGTGTCAGCTAAAAAAAAATCGTAAAAAATATTCCGAGGTCATAAAATGAAGCTCAATTTGTGCCGTTTAAAACGACGTTTGATAAATTTGATTGAAGCTATCGACTTTTTACTGCGGGTGGAAATTTCGACGAGTGAACCTAAACTTTTGAGCGGGAGTGTAAATGTTGACTTTTTAATATATAGGGCATTCCATGTCAAGTGGGCCACCTTGAAAATTCTTATTTTTTTATTTTGCTCAAATTTTTTTTGACAAAAATACTAACAGGTAACCGCGAGTGCCATCACACGCGGAAAGGTCCCCTGATGTTAACTGCATAGTTTTGGACACGAGATTCCGAGTATCTTATTTGTTATTAACAAATTAGTGGAAAAAAACGCACTTTTTTTAGTTTTTTGCTTACAAAACGAAAACCAATGAAGCTATGGACCAGCAACCAATAGACAAAATGTAGAGAATAAAAATGCGAAAAGAATGAGCCCTAAAACGACCCGATCGATTAATAATTAACGGAGAAAATTTAAATAAAAACAAAAAAAAGACGTTTTTTTTTCGAAAATTGTTATCGTCGCCATTTTTTAAGTTGGATCTTTTTTTTTGCACGATTGTAGGTACTGATGGATACTTCCTCTGTGAAAAATCCAGGTGCTGTCGGATAAATAGTTTTTTAGTTATGGCACTCAGAAGTCAAGAGGGCCATTTTTTTCAGCAAGGCTGGATGCTCTGGAAGTCGTCCGATTTCAATTCATCAAATCGATTTTTAAAGTAGGAGTGTTTAGCTACGAAACGTCAATCTTCGTTTTTCATCGAAATGTTGAAAAATAGGTGAAAATTAGCCGCGAACATGAGCAAAAACGGCCGAGCGCGCGGAAGTGGTCGAGTGGTGGGGGTAGAACAGCAGAAAAGCCGCGGGGAAGGCGCTATATATGCGCTATTCGAGCGCATATATAGTAATAGGAGCGCAAAATTTCTTTAAGCATGTTCGAAAAGTCACAAGTTTGTACAGAGATTGGTGGACTCAAGAAGAACATAGTGGATAAAGTTCAACAGAAAGTCTACGATAGGCTTGAGTTCCGGTTAATTTTTTAAAAAATATTATATATGTTGTGACGGAAAATTTCCCTGATTGCCACAAAAGCTCTTCTCTCTAGCTCTCTCATTTTGCTTAAATGCAAAGAAAAAAAATTAGCCGTTACCCAATAGTCAATAGAAAATAAACTGATAATCTAATAACATACGTCATCATAATTCCAGATGCTGTTGATTACTATTGGAAATATCGCGTCTTCACATACCCTATACAAAAGGAGTTACGATTCTCAGTTCAAGGCATTCGTTTGTGCTGCTCTCAAGTAAGTATCTACATAATAGGTTTAAAAGGAAGGAAGGATAATTGAAGTTTGGCAAACTTAAAGATTCGAACAGGTATACTCGCTCTTTTATGCTGTTCAAGTTTGTACTTACGTGTGTACTCAGCTCAACCAATTAAGGCCTAAATGGTCACTTTTTGTGTTTGTATTCAGTGGTGTTTTTTTTTATGAAATCCATCTTGAGAGAAATCTATAATCGTTACTTAATTTGAAAAAAAACTTTTTCCGTTAGTAGCTTTTTTGATTCATGTTTTCTTATCCCAATTCCATGGGGATTCATCCGGAAGATCAGGATTTTACGTTCTCAGGCTAGTATTCAGGGTTCCCTTTCCACATCTATTTTTCTTTATGTTGACATGCAAGTGATACTTAAGCACCGATTATGGAAACCGCTGTTAAACTTCCAAAATGACAAAAGGATAATTGCCGAATGCCGTATTCTTTTCGGAAATTGCTAACAAAGATGTTCTTGAAAGTGCTAATTTCGAATCCGTTATCAGATTTCTCAAATCCGAGTCAGCGAGTTGAAAATAAAGGACAAAAATTTCCGTATTCGTTTTTTTTTTTGCAAAAATTAGTGTGTGAGTATTTTTCGAGGCTGCGCACATGCACATGACACCAAATGAATCGATTGAAGTGAAAGAGCATCCATTCATTAAAGCTCGTAGAAATCATTAATGAACAGCTCTAACAAAGCTATGCTTGATATCTACCCTAATTCTGTGTATTTTTCGAACAGTACGAAGTCCTGGTTGCTGGAAAGCAATTGCGAATGTTTTATAGGTAAAATAAAGAGAGAACAAACACAAGCGAAATTTTGTAAAAATTGTAACAAAATTTTTTTTCGTAGTCACGTATTTGTTGAAGCACAATTCGAATGAACAATGTTGGATAATCGGTACGCGGCCGCCACGTGTAGAAGCTCTGAATGTACATGATTCACATTTAGCTGCCTCGCCATACTTTCCAATTATGAATAATATATTTTGTTTGTTTCAGTGCGAAGAAGCTGGTTGCTTGGCTGAAGATGATTTTACAATGTCAATATATTTTGGAGAATTATTACGCATCTTGGAGTTACGTGGTGAAAACTGGTAATTATTCAATTGATTAGACTGTTTAGAGATGAAGAAGCACGGCAGTTGCTCGATGTCAAGCGTTGAATAAAAAATTCGTATAAAGAAACTAAAAGAATGAAAAAAATAATTACAAAGAATAATTTTCTATTTTTCCGCCTTTTCTAATAGTTGTCGATACTAAACAAATCATCAAATGATGTTGGATAGCTGTATCAAAATATATGTGGTCAAGTACGGAGGCCTTTATCGTGTTATCTTATGCCATCGAATGATGTTGGATGTTGATGGAAAAAAGAAGCGACATATAGCCAAAATCCCCTCCCAGGAAAAAAAACCGTTATAAGTACATTAATGGTCTCTGGTTTACCTATTTTATCACAAACATCGTACAGAAATTCTATAACCCCATCTAAAGAATTTTTTTAAAGTCTTTTCATATTTTTTCAGTCCCAGATTACAATGAATTTCACTTCGAATTTTTTCCCTCAGAATAGAAGAGCAATTAAAAAATATATAAAAAATTAGCACAATGGAGATGAGAAAAATATTACTTATGACTGGTGTGTAAAAAGTATCAATAATCTAGAAAAAAAAGGAAAATAATCACCATCCAAGTTACGTGCAGTAATAAAAGTCATGATATCAATACTAACAACAAGTATTTCGATGGTAATTCAGAAAACATCACCATCGACGTATCAAGAATACTCAATGAAATTATTAAATTAAAAAGGTTACAAAATTATGTAAAACCGCAAAAATCCCCTCACGGGGAAAAAAACGTGGACAAGTACATTGGTGGTCCCTTGTTTCCCTATGATATTAAGAAAAATAATCATTTTGATACAGCTATCCAACATTTTGATACAGCTATCCAACATCATTTAATGATATGTCTAGTATCGATAACTATTAGGAAAGGCGAAATAATGGATAATGATTCTTTGTAATTAATTGTTTTACTATATAAGTTTCTTCATACGAGTGGTTTGGAAAGAAAGCCCGAAAACGGTCATATTCGAAAATATATGAGTGCAGGAACGCTTAAAATACATTAAAAATATTTGACGATTAGATGAACTACGGTAGTAAAAGCTCTGTTTATAAACGAAACTCTCAGGTTTCCAAATCCATGATGAAAAAGTGGGGCCAACGAATGTTTGGAAGAGATATTAATAGTTAAAATCGGCAGAACAGACAGGAATCCAGATTTTTTGTAATTTTTAGGACCCTGACATTGCCATGCGTTGCAAATTAAAAATGGATTGTGACTTTTTTGTAGAAATTGTATCACTGGTATCACGATAATGGATCGGGATTAATCAATTAATCAACTAATCAATAAACCAATTAATAGAAATCTCGATTCATCGAAAAAACAAGTAATCGAAATCTCGGTTGATCGATTAATCGCACAACCCCTTTTTTATATGTGTGTTAGGTGAATAGGACTCGCTCAATTGTTGACGGAACTAGTAGTAGTAGTAGTTTATTTCCAAGTATGCCCTTGCGGGTTTTTACATAGTTCCCCCCCTATTTACAAAAGTCCCCACTTACTTCCTAGGTATTTTTTAGATAATTTCCTTTCTTATGTTTTACTCAGTCCTTTTCACTCCCGTTTTTCCTCATCATCCATTCATATCGTCTCACATATTCACACAGCTCTATGCTCATTTCTCCTTTTAGCGCTCTATTTATTTTCTCTTCCACTCCTTCCCCTCCTGTTCTATCCAACCATCTTTCTAGTCCTTCTACCTCTTCCTTTCCCATGTCCGCTTTTATTTCCCTGCACTCGCAGATGTGTGCTAGTGTTTCCTCTTCCCTTTCGCATTTTCTACATTTACTTTCCCTGTATCCTTTGGATCTTTCTCTTCCTATATTTCCACATCTCATCCTCGCCCATGTTTCTTTTGTTTCCATTCCTGTATCCCTCCTCTCCCAATATTCTTCCATCCCTATTTTCTTTTTCCTGTCTTTATACTCGCTGCAGTATTTCGATTCCTCCATCATTGTCCAGTTTAATTGCAGTTCCTGGTCCATCTTCACTTGTGTTATCCTTTCTACTATAATTTCCACCCCTTCTGTATTGCCTTCTCTTATCTTTTGCCATATTTGTCCCTCTCCTACTTCTTCCATTCCTTTCTTCATCTCCGTTCCCCATTTTGACGGGTTTCCATTCAAGTTGACGGAACTATACGACGATGAATCTTTTAACAGTTTGTTGGTTCAACAGGTTTTCAAGACGCCTTCAACACCCTTGATCGTCTCACGACTTGTCATTTCACTTTGCCAGTTGATCTAGCAATACGACAATTCCAAAACATCAAAGATGCGTTTTGATACCGAACAACGGGATGCGACAGAAGATATAGCACCAATAGCGGCATATGACAACTACTGTGTATGAAATTATTTCACGATGTTAGAAGATTCTATTGAATGAATGTAACATATTATCAATATGTAAAAATTTCCGGTCCCAATGTAAAAAAATCCTCATGTCAACAACTTATTCTTTTGAATAATATTTAGAATACTTCATCGATTTTCATTTACTTGTTTGATTTTTACGTCCTTTCATTCCTCATTTCTAAAACACTAATTTCAATTGCATTTCGCGTCTCTTCCTCGAGACCATAAATGTTTTTTAAACCATTTTTTCTTTTTCTTTCATACTTAACGAAACATTCAAGCCAGATCATGATTATCTTTTTTTGAGCAGCCCTATATATCGAGCTACTTGCGAAAAATAGGTATTTGAATCATGATTTTGCCGCTTTGTTTGCTGAAAATGTTTCGTTAAATATGAAAGAAAAAATGGTTCAAGCCATGAAAACTTGCAACGACTCCAGTCGCCAAACCAAAAGATTTGTCATTCAAAAAAAAAAAACAAATTGGGAAAAAAAAGTGGAGTGGAGATCGCATCAACGATCATCCGCGTGTCGCAGATTTGGCAGCTTTAAAAAAAAAAAAAAAAAAACATGCAGTTTTGTCTCATCCGATGTTCGAATGTGGGGTACACAGCTTCTCACTTCCGCCACTACGCGGCCAAAACGTCGATCAACGCTCTCGTCGGCGGATGGTTTGGTATGCGTTTCAATATATAACGATACCCTGTGACGCTACAACATCCTCAGCGCGTCTAGGGCACGGTGCGGTCACTCAGCCCTACTGATGAGTCTGTGACCGTACCGGAGACGAAACGCAAAGATCCCTATATTTTTCTACGCTACGCTAGCGTGGGGATCTCCTTTACCAACCTCCAAACCATCCTACCTTACCGACATAGGCCTTCGACGGTCTAGCAGTTAACAAAGTTGATCCTCCAATATGAGCTCGCTCAATGTCTCTCCGACATAACAGCCGCCATACGAACTTGAATGTAGCGCCATCTCTCGGACAATCTGACAATTAGCTTTCACGTATTATCTACTGTTGGTAAGAAAAATTATTCTACATGCTGCAAGGAATAATATCAACCTAATGCGAAAAACAGGCAATAAAAATAGGCGAATAGATTTTTGTGGCGATATTTTACTTCAAACGATTCGATCAAATTAAATTTTGACTGCAGCACAAATCTGCAGAACGACTAACACTCTACTCGGCCAACTGCTGTTTTTCCACTAAGGAAGTAACGTCGCAAAGTGTCGCCCTCTACAATTTTGACGAAACTGTACAGAATTCTACAGCCCGTCAGAACGGTAAACACGAATATTCCGCTTTGTCGAAATCTCGTTTTCAAACACTGCTACGAATCTCGAAATTTTTATCAATTCTTTTTATTCGTTTTTCAGTCCTGAACAAATTAACAGTAGGAATCACGTTTGTTGCAAACATTTTTATTTCTTCGTAATTCAAGGACGGGAAAACCTTCGTGTGTGTGTGTGCGATGGACAGCGCGAGGTCTCATGCGACACGGATAAAAATATCCTTTCTCCATGCCGTCCGAAACACTACACGAGTCTACCAGATCCATTTTTGTAATATTTTTATTTCTTATGTAAATTATTTCAACACGTAAACATTTATTAAATTACATTCTCCAGATATTTCGACCTCGAACGTTTCGAAAATCACGAAACTTGGAATATAATCACGCGTTAAAGGTTGACCTGTCGCAGCAGTTAGACAAGAGACGAGAGAATATTATTCTGAAATTGTGACTAAAAAAAAAACCCTGCAAGGAAAAATCGCTATAGAAAAAAAGGAAACGTTCGTCACAATTAATCGCGAAATAAAATTTCAACCGAAACCAGCAATCAACGATTCAAGTTCGATGTAAAAATCGTGGCTGAAACTCCATGAGGTTCTGGAGTCTCAAAATTCTTTCAATATATTTCAACACGCTGATTCACGAAGCACTGAAATAAAATACATTTTGTTTCCATTTCGGATGTGAGAAAAGAAAAAAAAATTTTGTTGATCGAAACAAATTTCGATTCTCAAGCAAAATATTAAGTTAGAGGCAAGCTGTTTGGTGCAGCTGAACAAATTTGTGTTGAGACAACAGAATATGATCTGAATGAAATGTTTTATTCATTAATCCTAACGATTATCGTTTGGTAAATTTAATAGTTTAAATTCAACCAAATATTTATTGAAGCAACTAAAAAGTATTTTTAAGCAAATAAATAATATCAGTTGTTCGAACAAAATCATTTGATTTCGATAACATATTGTTGATTAATCTGTGAGACATTTTCATCATTTGATCGAATGAACTAAATCATTTGTCATTGAACGAAAAAAATTGTTGTATATCTGCCAAATTTTATCGTTGGATACAGTTCAGTGAACTCATTCTTTTCTGTCACAGTGTATGGAAAAACAAAAGTCGTCAACCAAGGAATTTATTCTGCCATCGATCGGTGAAATTTCTCATTATTTTATGAATTTTTCAGTGATTTTTTATACCCTCGATTCTATCCATATTTGTGTCGAAAAAAACAATTCATTTCGTTCGATTCATTTCCGATGTTGCAGTATCGTGAATCTCAAAAAAGATCTTTTCTTTCTCAGTGTATAATCTCAACGTCTCTAATCCTATTGAGTGAAGGATAGATTATTTCACGTTCATTATCTCTCGCTCAGAATTCTGTCCGATGGTAGCCTCGAGGCAGGTAATCTCTCGACTGTGAGTGTGCGTTCGTATATGCAGTGACGATTAGTGCGCGCCATCTTACCTAGAAGATACTACAATGTACAGACTGTTTCAGGTGGGATGATCGACGTTACAAGAATGAGTAACGGATTGAATGTTTCGTTGAAAACTTTTACCACAGCATTGTCAAACGAAGCTCTTTTTTTTTGAAGATTCAGCAATATTGACAGTTGATAAATTCTAAGTCTTCGATCGCTCATACTGTCAAAACCGCGGAAGATAGAGCAAAAATGCATGGGAGCAATCTTGTAGAGCATTGAATTCTCTACAAAAAAGTTCCTGAGCATATTTTTCCATTTCGAGTAGTTTAGCTTCGAGATCGTTTTTAGTTCGAAGGGATCAGCAGCGCCATCTTTGAACCGTTGCTCAGGATCAAACTACTGGAGCTATAAAAAAATCTATTCAATACTTTTTTATAGGAAATTTGATGCTCTACAAGATTAGTCCTGAGCATTTTGAGCCTATCTCCAACCGTTTCGACGCAGTACGCGATTAAATAACGAGTATTCGTATAAAAATTCGCACGACAAAAACGCACAGCGATCGGTCAAGTAACCCGTTTTAACGTTCAACCTGAAACAGCTCGTGTATTATACGTATGCACACACACCCACGCATCAGCATACGGAAACAACACACGCACACATTCTCATTACTTCGCGTCCGAATGAAAACAGTGCGTACAGAGAGCACGAAGCCGCGATCGAAATAGATATAAAATTCGATAGTAGAGAGGTCCAAGTTAAATTACTAGGAACTCGAATTCTAAACACTCGAACGAGAAGATATTAAGTACATTTAGCGGAACCGTATAGGCAAGAGAACGATCGTGCCCCCCCTGGAAAATTATTCTTGATAACCAGACGCGTTGAAGGCGACTGATTATTATTTTTATTGAGACGTTTAAAATAAGATAATAAACGTCACCTTTATACCTAGCTCACGTTTTATTTCAATACTAACGAATTAATGCGATTTAGTAGCCAAAAAAATGAGTCACTGTGTGTATGTGTGTGTACGATTCACCCTAGTCGACCTACTTTCGTTCCCACCTCTCGAACTTTTGACTCATGAATTTTTATTTCATTGCTCGAGCTCTATGAGCTGACTTCAAACTTTTCATTCCCATCCGCTTTTTGAAACCGATCTCGAATTGGATCAGCTTTGAAAATTCGTTAAATAAAGCTCCCTATTTTATTTAGCGCCTCAACAGTTCAATCTCTTACTCACAGCACGAGTTTGCATTCGATACTTGGTCGTATGAATAATTTATGACGATGAAGATCGTTGAGAAAAAAATGAGACACGATTAGCGTCTCAGAGATTACTCGACCGTGACAGAATCGTTTCTTGAGGTTAGGAAATCCAGGTCTATCGTATACACGTCACCTATCCCGTACACCCGATCCGCTAACCACGTACCGATAATTCACTTAAATACACCGCGTTCCGCAGAGCCTTATAGGCTTTTGTGGCTGAGCGATACGTGACGTTTCATCTTTTTTTTTTCTTTTTCTTTTTTTTTCACTGATTTTCTATCGAAATCGAATTAACGTCAGGCTACAATTTAACGAGGGCAAATTGCGTTGTTTCTCGAGACATTAAAGCTCACTGGGACATCTTAAAGGATTTATAACGTCGAAAGAAAGGGTTAAAAGAGGTTATGGATGAAAATAAAAGATGGAAGAAATCATTTTTAACTCCCGCGACTGCCCACAGGGCAAAAAGACGGGAGTTTTGCGTTTTGTTAAACAATTTTTTATTCACACACACGTTACATACGGAATGCTGTAGAGTAAAAAGAACGACGAATAACACCATAAAAAATCAAACGATTTACCTCTGCCCTGGAAAACTTGATCTTTATTTCATCGCCCTCGGTTAACCTCGCACACATTCGTTTTCTTTCAACGAAGATTTTCAAACAGATTGTAAACTGTGAAGAATCGAAAGCAGAGTAAAAGGGATATGCCGAGCTGGAGATAAATATTCAAAAGGCAGTGGATTTAATTGAACGGAATTTTTCCTGTTATTATTCGTGATATCGCACTGGTGTTGACATCGCAAGCTTTTTTTTCTTCTTCTTCTCTTCCATTTTCGTAATCCCGTAAAGCAAGTTTCCGAGGAAGATGAATAGGCGATGCAGAGGTCACGCCTTCCCCGATAGCACACTCCACTGACGATAAATATACTCGTAATTTGCTGGCTTTACGTCTTACAGCACGCTCTGATGATTAGAGCGAGTACGAGATAAAGAAAATAATGTATGCATCGAACACGGATCGTACATTTACTTAGAAAGGAGGAGATTTTCTTACTTCTATCTCCGTTTATCTATTTTCCTACGTATGTGTAACATTTGACTCTTCACTTTTGACGTTATTCGAACAAAAAAACGAATTTCAACTCGAGAATTATTTTAGTTGACAAAGTCGCTCACTTTTATCGTTTTTTTTTGCCGTGCAACCGTTATAGATGGCGCCAAAATGCATAGGACCAATTCTGTACAGCAACGAATTTTGTACGAAAAAGTCTCCGCGTGTGATTTTTTACAGCAATTCGTCCTCCTGAGAGCGACGACGAGAAAAACGAAATTTTTTTGTGAGTGACGCGTAAGCTACGTAGTTTTACGACTTTTACGGTGTCTTTCGATCCGCTTCTAAGATCAATCTACTGCAGATATAAAATCGCGCTCTGCCTGTCACTTTTCCGCTGAAAATTTCATTCTCTTCAAAATTCGTTCTGTGCAATCACGCTCTATCTTTCTTCGTTTCGAGAGTGCGCGTCGTTTCGTCAACTGGGACTCGAAAATTTCTCGAGCACTTTGTTACCTTCTAAAAAACAACCAGGCACGACGTCGACCCCTCGATTTTCTTGGTCGTAAAATCGTGCCAAGATAAAGAGAATCACCACCTTATGAATATATTTTATTTGAACGAAAAGAAAAAGAAAATACAAGAAATTTCGTGTCACGGAAGTATGGTTGACGAAAAACATGTTTGGGGATCAATGAACGTTGCGCTTTGTACAGTTGACGATTAATAACTAATCAGGCGAGTGTTTAACCTAAAAAGTGCATCAGATCCGTCGTTTTTTAAGTCATTACCAATCTCAAGTTTGTGGGGTGATCGTGGTACACCCTGTATACGCGAATTTACCTTTGAGCAGGATGCGTGGAACAAACAATGTTTTGTAACCAGTTATCCAGAGGTCTGTGACGTGATTTGTGATTGCCAACACCACACGATATGAGCCAGAGACGCGTGCAATAAGCGCTTTTCCTATGGTTAATAAAAATGGCGGAAAATCGGTACTGGAATAGCACCGGAGCTTCGTCAAGGTGAGGGGAGCGATGTGCGTTGCGAGATAATCGAAAAGTCAGATTTACCGTGTCACGAACAGGGAACGACAGTGATGGGGTGAGAAAATGCAAGAGAGAGAGAGAGAGAGAGAAAGCACTAACCACACACGTAATCTAATTACCGACCGCACGTTCGCCCATTATATCGCGCCTGTGTTTGCCTCGTATGTGTAAGCGCGACAGGCGGTAAATTACAGAACTATTGTATTAACGGGCACGCCCTCTGCGTGGAACTGGCAAAATCTTAAACTAAGATCGTAAATACATTATTTTCAGGTTAGTTTTTTCGAGCACACTTATCTACAATAAATATACAGAATAAAAAAAAAAAATACTGAGCTTCGATACAGGCAGCTTTTCGCGATCCCAGCGATTTGAATGCCTTCCTCGTATAGTTTTGCATTAAGAAATATATTTTTGCAATCCATCGATCAATGTCTTAAATCCAGTTGTTTATTTCGTTCGAATATCCGGAGGCTCAAAATCGTACATTCTCTTACAAATTGCATAAACATTTTTGACGACCTTCCGTTTTCACCGTGTCAAAATGTTGTCAACATCGATTAAATTACCTCTAAAAATAAACAATTATGGAAATTACTCGGGTGTGCAAACCCACGATATACAAACGCGCGACGACGTCACATCAATCATTGCGACAAAAGTAGAGAGAATTTTTTATTTTTTCACCAAGCTCCGAATATTTAGTTCGGTATATCTAGCCTCTTTTTCTCCTGGTAAAATAACGATAAATGTAATCTCGATCGAGCTCCTACGGTCGATCTGAAGATTGAAGAAGCCCTTCGAACTAAACGAATCGTTCGAAACGTCACGAAAACATTTTTAGAAAATATGAATATACGAGAGCCGTACTATGCATATTTGAATTTTCATATGCATGGCAAAAAAGCTTCCGGTAAATTCACACGAATCGTTATTGCAGGGATGGGAAAACTTTTCGTTAGCTAACCTACTCGATATTCGTCTGCGTGCCACGAAGCTACGAAAACAGGGCACGAGATCGACCATTTTGTCTCTCCTCCGCTAGCTCGCAGCGGTGCCTACGCCGTGGCCAGGTGGATCGCAACACAAACAAGGGTCGTTCACAAATATATTCACACTCACACACACATATATATATATATATATATCTTTTCTCGTAAAATACCCCGGATGGAAACTATATTCCCCTTCGACTGAGAAACAGACACATGCACGTGGCACATGCTCACGAACGAGTCCTAACCCCCGCATAGAGAACCCAAGTTTTTCATACATTCACGCTCTCCCTAGTGCTCTCCTCGTCTCGGTATAACCTTACCTTCCTGCCTCCTCTTTAAGGACTATACTATAGCAAACGCTGTGTAGAGCCTCTGAAACACCATTTCTCTGAATGTACTAAACTTTTCGGGGCTTCTATTCGTCCTGGCCCGTTTCACCTATATATTTATAACTCTCTCTCTGACCGTATATTTCGCCCGTGTTGGCTTCGTGATCGTCCAATACGTGAGAAGAGTTGATAGGGGGGAGGGGATTCGAGATAAACAAATTTTGTGTTTATTTACTCTCATCGTTGTTATTTTCAACGAAAAATCTCGTTCAGCAGGATCAGATATTATTGAACTTAATATTTTTATTAGTCAGTATTTAATTTATTTTACGAATAAAATTTTGTGAATTTGGGCACGTATATTGGTAAATGGCTTACTTAATTTTTTTACCGTGTATTTCGAGAAGCCCTAGTTACGTAAAAAGAAGCCTAAATAATGCGTAAACTTTATTGAGGAATTGAAAAGATGAAAAATTCTACTGCCCCAGAGTTGCACAGGAAACCGAAAACTGTACGAGTATATATACGTTTGAGCCTATATACGCAGGTCGAGTCAGTCCATCGAGGCTGTTGTATAGCTGTAAGCATTGGGCGGTCATGAATTGCCGAAGAAGTCCTCTCGGCGTAGCACAGTCTTACGTGAGACAGCGTAGGGGCAACATCGTTTCTCGGACAGCTGTAAACCAGCAACGTTTGCTTGTTTTTTTGTTTTTTTTTTCTATCCTGAAAACGTGTTTCGTGACGCGCTTCGTTCGTACGCTCAACGGAATTAATAATGGCGTTCAAAGGATAACTTTTTTTAAAACAAAAACGTTCTAACTTGCATAAAACTTCGTATATGTTATCTTTAAAAGTGTCTTTTATATAAAATTTCGCGCAACTTTTACTTCTGTGGTGTTGTATGTAGCGCGCAAACGCGAAATCAGTGTACGTACGCGTGTGTATATTCGTGTGTGTGTGTTGTTGATAGTTTCGAAAAGTTTGGCTAGCTGGGAGAAACTCATCGGAGAACACATGCATGACTATTGTCGATATCGGAAAACTATCGTTCGTCGAAGAACAAGAACAGTCTTCGAGTAATATTACTCTCGTGTACGTCATATATAACCCGTTTCAAAACGATTGATACGATTTCGTATATTTATACGTATATATATATCTATATATTCGTACGATCGTAATAACTGTAAACTCTTCCACAAGAATTCACGTTCTCGCTGACTAAACCTCGTAAAGCTTGATTCTCTCGTGAACAATGATAAGTGTCAGTTGAACTGGAATAATAAATAACGTGTAAAAAAAAATCCTAGTTTTTCGTACCTTTGTTGTGCACGTTCGTACCGATGTGTGTATATGTGCGTCAGTGATGAAGACGCGCTCGGTGATTCAGACGAAACGTTAAATTCATCGACGCGTGTACTCGAACGTTTAATCGATATGCTTCGAGAATTTTTCGCTTAAACAATATCAATATACGTGAGTATTTTTCTCTGTCATTGATCAGCATCATTATCTCAAAAATGCTTTACACTTATTGGATAATAAAACATTGTTTTTTTTTTGTATACATTCGAGGCAAGAAAAAAGTGCGCTTATTAGAATGAGAAATGGTTGTACCGGCTTTCAAAACAAAAACAGTAATCCCCATCGCGATACGTTATTACGATCGATCAATTTATTTCATCGCAATAGCCCCAGGTCTCGTCGATTATTTTATCTTATCTCGGCTTTGAAAATGACGGATCAGAGATCCTCGAGTCATATTCTTTGTTCGTCGATATTTCTTAGTATCAATGACTAGTATAATGTAGCCTGTAAAAATAGTATCAAATTGTGAAAAATCTACGATATTGTTGATCGAAGAGCCGGAAGGGATACGAACAAGCCGAAAAAAAAAACAGAATAAGGAAAAAAAAAAAAGGAATATTTTCCTGTTCGGGTTGTTCTTCCTTTAATTTTACGTGGGACGAAACTACGCAGTAAAACACTCGGTCGATTTAGCGGAGGGTGAGTTCGAAGGATATTGCGTACTCGTGTAACGCCACCCCTGGCATGAATCAAAAGGGTGCGAGAGTAGAAGAGGTTTATCTGCTTGTGTGTGTGTGTCTCCTCTCTCTCTCTCTCTCTCTCTCTCTCTCTCTCTCACATGGACACAAAATTCTGTAATACGTACAGACAGATCTACGCGTCACACACGTCTGTGCATGTGTTAAGGGACATGAAAAGAGGCGAGAGGGAATCGCCTTCGGCTCATTGGTGGTCCAGTTTCGAAACACGTTCCTCTCTCTCTCTCTCTCTCTCTCTCTCTACGACGTATTCTTGCAGTTTCACTGGCAAAAGCCCTACGGTATATTACTTATCCAAGATTTTTCCGCCAGGAGGCTTATGTGTTCCTCCCTGTTCTCCTTACGTCACGATCTCTTCGTCCATAGATCCTTTTCCTTTTTCCTGGATATTCAACGTTTCGAATACACTTGTATCAAACTCAATTCGTGCGAATATGGACCTCGGAATTTTTTTTTTTTTCTTTTTATTGCTGGTTGCAAAGCTCTGAGTATCCTCGACGCAGCTCGGGATGTTCAGGCGTTTGGTCAAGTGTTCGGATTTTTTTTTTCTTTCATGATCGCGATCCACGTTCGCCGAGAGATATATTGGAGACTCGTGGAAATTGTTGATGACTTTTTTCAAATGTTTTGCTAATCGTTCACTACTGATTTGAGGCAGAATTCTACTCTTTAGATGATCGAACAAAAAAAGCTTTTTTTGTGAATTTTTTCATGAGATTATTAATAAAGATATTGATCTAGGATTTGTTGGACTTTATAAATACACTCTTGAAATATATTGGATAAATATATATTTATATTTTATGCACTCTTTTTACACGAAAACGTGATTCAAATAAAATTAAATTATTAGAATAAATATTCTATTCGTCCTGAAGGGTTGGAGAATGGTGCAATCATTAGATTCGATCCCGTTTCATTTAAGGAGGTTGGCTACACACAACAATGTTGCCATGTTAAAAGCATAGGAAAATTCGAAATGATTAGAATTTAATGAAATTTGGTGAGCATATTCTTTTGGATTAAATATGAATGTACAAATTTCTTAAGATTTTTCTTCTACACAGTTTTCGAGTAATTTAACACTAGAGTTTACATCCGTAAGCATAGGATTCTGATATATATAGGTATATCTTTTGCATATTGTAAATTCCAATTATTCGACAACTATGTAGACGAAAAATTTGAAAAAAAATTGTGTCATTCCATTTGATGCTAAAGAATGTTATCACTAAATTTTATTAAATTCTTATCATATTGTCGTATGTAGCCACCCTCCTTAAGGAGTTTCGGTACAGGCGATACAATGTTGCCATGCTAAATCATGTTAAAAACACAAAAAAATTGTCAAAAAGTTAAGAATTTTATGAAATTTGGTCAACATATTCTTTAGTGCCAAATTTGACAATACAAATTTTTTCAGATTTTTCTTCTACACAGTTATCGCGAGTAATTGAAGACTAAAGTTCACGTGTATAAGCATAGCGTTTCCATATATATAGGTATACACTTCGGGCATAAGAGATCTGCTTTAATGGATAATTACTCGATAACTGAGTAGAAGAAAATTTTGAAAAAATTTGTGTTTTCGTACTTGATGTTGAACAACATTATCACCAAATGTCATTAATTTCTTGAACATTTTGCCTTTTGTACCGAAACTCCTTAAAATTCGTTTGACTAGTTCATAGTGTGATTCCTTTTATGGGCTCCAGTCATTTTTTTTTCTTCTTTTTTCTCTCTCTCTCTGTTCACACTTGCGTGAATCACTTAAACGTCACCGATTATTTGAGGTTTTCGAGGAAAAAGGAAAAAAAAATATTAAAATGGTGTTTTCATGCTTTTCTCAGGATGTGATACACGCGTGAATACAAAGAATATGGATTCTCGATGTAATTTCTGTGCTCATTTGTTTCAAGGTCATTCGCGCATGGCTTCATACACCTTTCAGTACGGATACAACTTCGTCGAGAATTCTTTGTTCAGATTGTTTACCCTCCATGAAACGTTCATTGGAATCTTTCGAATAACGATAAATTTATTATGATTATTCGAAAAAGATTCGAAAACAAATTCCGAGTCGTGACGTCGACGTTTTCATCGTTGGACTGCAAAAGTCTTTTTTCTTCGTTTTTGCGGATATTTATTTGCAAAAATGTTCGAATTATTTAAAAAAAATTGAGCCAATGATAAATCGTTTTCACACGATTAATTTCTCGGTTGTAAAAATAATTATTGCACTTTATTGTCGTAATTAATTTTTTATTTATTTATTTATTTTTTCATTTCTGTATTGAAACGTACTTGCATCACATATTTGAGGATGCTTAGCGCATACCTTCTCATTACAAAAGTGTTGGTCGATGCAAATTGAGCGAAAGTTTGAAATTTCGCTGAGTTTCGAGGTCATTCGTCGTCAGCGAGAGTCTCATGTGTACAGTCAGCGAAAAATATGTTTCGAAAAAACGAGAATCTCAAACTAAGCTCGAATCATTTATTAAAAATCATAAATCGACGATTTTGGTTGGATTCTTTAAAAATTGAATCAAGTTTTAACGAGAATATAAAGAAAATAATAAAACAAGTATATTTCTCACACTGCTTCGTCGTTCGATTTTTCTCTTCGAAGGGTTAAATTCCAATGGTCGTAACACGAGAATACTCGGAAATGTTGAAACGTTCGTCGCTTCTGCTGTACGTCTGCTAACTTCCCGAAAAGGATTTCAAAAAACACGAGAGAGAGAGAGAGAGAGAAAAAAGACGAGAAACCCTGACGTTTGCTGCGGTAGCCGTTTTGCGGTTCAGCCGTTTTTCTCATATACCGCGTGGTGGGAGAGAGCGAGCGCGCTGCTGATCATAAGCAGAAGGCATGTGCGCCGGCCTCGCCGCCTGCGTTTCGTTTTCTTTCTGTACATTTTATTCGTATATCAGCCCTGTGTCTATACGCGATTATTTTCGTGTTTATTGTTCGTTTTTCTCTCGCTTTCTTTCATCGTTATGAGAAGATGATAAAAAAAACGTCAACGAGTTTCATAACACACGCCAAACTATCGGCATCGATCGTAAATATCAAAAGAGATTTTTAGCCCGGCTGTTACTGGCTCGCGTCACGCTAATTGTATTTCGCCTCTCACGCACGTGCTCTCAGCCCGGCGGTTTTCTCTCGATTGGGTGCGAACGCAAACTTCTCTCTCGTCCCGCGCGCGCCTCGAGTTTATGTATTCACGAGCGTTTACTCTATAAACCTCCGAGCCTTTGGATGAAGACGTCAAAGCTCTACCGTGTTCGACTCGAACCCGTATGTTTTACGTTTACTCTATGTATCCTGATATTTAGAGAATCGTGGGGCAAAATGAACTAGTCTTAAAAACAATAATTATATTATCCACCGGCTCAAATCGGCAACGTATTTCGTCATCTATTCAAAACAAATCTTTTCTCTTGCTCGATTTTTTATTCTTGATTATAACTTTTGTTCGTTGTACAAAATGACTGAATTTTTTCAAATATTATTTCTACATTTTTTATCAATCTCTCAATTTTTTTATGTTTTTAGTACCGACTTTGTTCGCGGGACAATAAATGACGGGAGTCACATGCGTTGAGTGATGCGTGATCACCTGAGATCGGGGCTGTTCATTCGTTACCATTTTTTTTTTCGAAACGGTCACAACTGGTCTTGATCAATTTTTCTGTGTGCGATTGTCAGTGTTCTTAGACGCGGTTTTATCAATTCTCTATTGGAAACTCGCTGATATAATTATCGTACAATTATTCATTGATCAATATTTTTCAGATCAGAATAACGAAATTCTGTGAGGGAGTTTATTTTTTTCATCAAATTTTTTTTTTTTCAAATATGCCATATATTCGTGGGGTAAATTTATCAACGAAATATTCAGACATTCGATACGATTTTGTTGAAAATATACGAAAATATTCATCAATAAAATATTTTTAAAACAATGGTCTCGCTGGATCGAGTATCCGATGTTTTACACCCGGTTTCCTCCCGCGTCTGTCTCTCTGTGTGTGTATATGCAATAGCTCAGGCTGTCGGAGCGAGACTCCATAAACGCGGTTTCCGTTTGTTTACAGTTATCCAATTGACTCTCTCGACGAGTGAATCGTTTCGACATTTATTTCTCTCCCATAATTTTATCTCCTTATTTTGTAGCTCATCGAAAAAAATGTTGAAGGAATCTCAAGCTTTGTAGAAATTATTTTGAACGGATAATATTTGTGAAAACATGCCGTAGCTTTGACGTTGAAGTTTGCTTCGATGAAAGGCATTAAAATTAAAAAAAAAAAAAATTTTATTGTGGATTATTTGCGTTTTTAAATTTCTTCGGATCTTACGAATTTTACGCGAGAATACAATTATTGGATTCGCAAAAATTCCTTTTTTTTTCTTAAGGAGTTTCGGTACAAAAGGCAAAATGTTAAGAAATTAATGAAATTTGGTGATAATGTTGTTCAACATCAAGTACGAAAACACAAATTTTTTCACAATTTTCTTCTACTTAGTTATCGAGTAATCACGCATTAAAGCAGATTTCTTATGCCCGAAGTGTATACCTATATATATGGAAACGCTACGCTTATACACGTGAACTTTAGTCTTCAATTACTCGCGATAACTGTGTAGAAGAAAAATCTGAAAAAATTTGTATCGTCAAATTTGGCACTAAAGAATATGTTGACCAAATTTTATAAAATTCTTAACTTTTTGACAATTTTTTGTGTTTTCAACATGGTTTAGCACGGCAACATTGTATCGCCTGTACCGAAACTCCTTAAAACCGATAATAAATTGGGGATTCTGAAGAATTTATTTCCGAACCGGAAACCAAAAACGCAAAAAAATATTTGTGCGACTTTAAAAATAAGAGAATTGGTAAATAAATCTGAAAAGAAAAAATAAAAAAAATGAAATAAAGTAAAAATAAATAAAATAAAAAAAAACTTTCGTCGAGTTCGACGATTTCGACATCGCTCGTGGACCGTTTTTTGGAATTCGTTGCAAAGTACGTGTATAAAAATTTATTTATTCGTTAGCAAAATTTTGTCGCCCGAAATATGATGGATGTCAAAAAAAAAAACAAAAAAAATGGTAATTAGGAAAAAATATTCATGTATTTTTCTGCACGCTCGAAACGTCATTTTCACATAGAGACATCGATTGTGTGTTTATCATTAAGTCACGTACGTTCGTTACACGAGCAAAGTAGGTGAGAGTAGGTCAGGCAAAAAAAAAAGCGTACGAACAGAGAATTCTCTCATAAACTTGTATGCTCTCATCATTGAACGAACAATTCGTTATTATTGTCGACGTGATGATGAAATTAAAATACATGTTAATTTATACACTTTTTCTCTTGTCAATTTTTTTTATTTGGGTAATTTTATTCTTGACACCAAAGAAAAATAGCGGGACTCGTTGAATCGAACGAATAGCCGGAGAACGATCTTTTAGGAAATGAGATAAAAGTGGGAATTTTGTTGCTCTTTATTCGCGATTAAGTACGTCACGTTCGTAAGCGCACCTAAAGTCGACTCGGATTATAATCGTACCGTGAGCTGCATCGTAATCTTTTTTCCATTACATTACAACATTTGAAGCTTTATATATTTAAACCGTCACGAAAACGAGACTCTTTTTTCGCTCTAATTAAGAAAATACATTGAAGATAGAAACGAAATTTCAATCATCACTTTTTACGTGTTATTTTCATCGTATTGTTTTTGATATCATAGAAAATAACATTCGAAGCTCTACATTATTGAAAATTCGACGAAAACGTGATTCGTTTTTTTGTCATTTACGAAAATACCCTGTAAATCGATATAAAATTTCAATCATCGATTTGCACTCATTATTTTTATTCCAATCTTCCTCATATTAAAATAGAACATGAAAAATTTTCGATCTTTTTTTAGATTTGACTAAAACGAGGCTTTTTTTTGTCTGATTACACTCAGAAAAAACGTCCAGTTGGTTCAACTAGAATCTAAGTAAAATATTTTTTTTTGTCCCACGACCTGATAGAGCTGTATTCAACTTTAAGAAATTATTTTCTTTCATCTGAATATTTTCATACTTAAAATCAACCAAAAATCTATTTTTTGCGATTTTCAATTTCAAAAAGTTTTCACAAATTTAACGAGCAAGTCGTTGGGCTGCAAAAAATGTTTATTATATTATTCACACTGAATTTAACATTATTATTATTATTTAATAATATTTCCATGGGTCAGCAAAAGCCTGGGTGGGCATAAAAATTCTCGATCGTCTGTTTGTTTTTAGACATGGTTCGTTTTGAGTAGATATAATTTGGGTTTCCGTTATTTATGCACATCCACAGCGGAATTCGTATATAAGAAATGTTTCGACGCTCTGCGCCACGTAGTGGTCGGAGCGATAAGCTTCAACGTGGCTACCCGAATAAATGCACTCAAATAGCATTATTTATTCGATTCGAACACAGCTTTTTAGTTGAGGCAAATATAAATGTCTTTTGATTAAATTTTTTTTCAAATCGAATAAATGATCCTAGTAGATCGAAATAGATTTTTTTTTCTTCGTATACGAAGAATTATTTAAAATAGACACAAAATCCTCGAAGCAAAATTTTTTGGCATGCATACGTACGATTTTTTATTAATAAAAATAATTTTTTTTTTCTCCAATTTTTCTCTGATTTTGACAGTTAAAAGTAGATATTCGAGGCTCATATTTAAATATCTGTCAATCGACCGAATGAATGAAATCGTTTGAAATATCGAACGTGCGACGAAAGCGTTAAAACATGCAATAAAATTAATCAATTACAGCGATTGATGTATCGTGTGCTAAAGATTTTTATGTGACTCGAAACGTCCGACGTTTGTCAGAGCTTTCAAAATGTTTACCGCTCGCGTGCACAACACGCAAGCGGTTCGATTAACCGCGATATTTAGACACGAAGACAGAGGGGCGGGGGGAGCGAGGACATGTTTTATGGGAGATGAAGAGCAGCTACGAGAGAACAACAACCGAGAGAGTCTCTTCCGAGAGTATATATATTTTCGGGATATTTCAGGAGCGAGGAATCTCCGCGTCCTCGGCGTCATGCCCTTCGGCCCATTCTCTCTCCCGCGCGTATACATCGTCAGCGAGAATTCAGAGAGTCTCCATCTCGATTTTTTTTTTGTTTCTTTATTCCTTCTCTTCTATCCGTCCTCTTTCGATGCTCATTTCGAAGAGCTCCGGAAAAACGAGCAAGAACTATCGCAATTATCTTTCTCGTTCCTTTGTTCGTAAGGAATCGCAATTAACGATTGTCGAACGGAAATTGAAACGTCGGGAAATCAATGAGATGAAAAATTCAACCTCGTTCTACATTCCGATCGCGCAGATTTTCATTCGGGACTCGATAAGCTCGATTTTCCATGTGGCTAAACACACGCACATTCAATTTCTTTTTTTTTAATTAAAATTTTTTTTTTTTTTTTCATACATTTTTAAAATTTTTATAAATTGTCGGCTTCCCAAAAAAACATTGAAAAAAGCCTTCGATCTTTCGACCACGAAGAAGCCTCAAAAGTTTCACTTAATTAAAAAAAAAAAAAAATCGGAATTTCAAACGATCATTCGTTCAATAAATTTTTCTTTTTTATTTATGATTTTATTTATTTATTCTTTTACATTTATTTATGAAATTTATGATTTATTTATTTTTTATATTCATGAAAATTACAAATTTTGTTTATTTCCGACGAGTATTTCTGTAAGAATCCAAAATTTCGTTTCATCTCGATTCATACCCCTTGGAAGTTTTGGATCGTGAAGAAATTAAATATTTAGTCGAATGCGCAATAGTTGAGATATGCGAGAAGCTCACGACTCAGTGAACTGGATTGATACTTTTGCATCGTATAGTAGCGAGACGAGACGACTATCGAGTTTCCGGAGACAGGATACGTATGCGTAGTTCGAGAGACAAAAAAAAAAAAGTAAAAAGAAGTAGAAAAAAAAAAAATTCGCGTGTGTATGATCTCGTGTTACGGTTTTTTTTCTCGAGGAGGATCGAGCACGTGGAATGTCAGACTTCCTATAGAGAAATAAGTACATAAACAAGATTTTCTTCACAGAAAAATTTCTCGGTACAAAAAAAAAGCCGAGAATGTAGCGAACAAAACGTTTTTTAACGACATTGAGCTTATCACGTGAGACATTTTTCCTTTCGTGAGGCGTAACACGCGCCTGCTGAGACTTTTCCTCCTGCTGCCTGCATCGGATATCGCGAGAGGAGCCAGCTCCAATTTTTCGAGTTTACGAACTACTCACATCCGAGTCTTTACACCAGGCTATAGACCTCAAGAACGTAATAACCAACGTCGATAACGTATCTCTGATCTCGCGTTAAAAAAAAAAAAAAAATATATATATTATTACTGCAGGTAAAGAGAGATATGACTGTTCTTGGAGGGAAGAAACGCGAGAGCGTGTCGGTAAATCATGCATACGTTTCGACAAAAAGTTAAAACAGTCGCGATAAAAATTCAGTCGAGAGTTAATAAGCATTTTTGAAGTTTGGTCGTTTATTTTTTTTTAAATGAAATTGTTTTTTTTTTTTTTTTTTTTTTTTTTTTTTTTTTTTTTTTTTTTTTTTTTTTTTTTCGTGGGAATAAACGATGAAGGAAGGGGCAAATTTTTTCGGTTGTACTCCCGTCTCTCGTTGGTTCAGGAAATGAAGAATTTACCGGAATTTCGTAATCCTCTTTTGAAAATAGCACAGCGAGTGAAACAATTTCCGAAACATTTTGAATTTTCAAAAATAGATTTAATCTTATCCGGATACGATAATCTACACCAAAAAAAAAAAAAGTGTCAAGCAACATTGGAAAATTCGTATAAACAAATAAAGTTGGGAGAGAAGAAAAAAAAACAGAGATATCGCTTCGAGATTATATACCGACAATGCGGTAGATCATCTCGCGAGAAATCATAAATATTTCTGACACTTCCTGTGTCTCTTCAGTCGGACAGTTTTTTTTTTGTGGATTGTGGTTTACGAATAGTTTTTTTTTTTTTTTTTTTTTTTTTTTCCTGTGACAACGAGGATCGGACGTACGTTGCAGAGCGACGAGAATGAGTCGGTAGATTACAGAGGGAAATGATCGTCGCCGTATTTTCTCTTCGGCGTCGAGGGAGACTTAATCTTTCGTTTTCTCCTTTTTTTTTTTTTTTCCCACTTTTTCGTGTTTTTTTTCTCTCGTCATCTCTTAATCCGGTCCGCTGAAGGCTCCGAACGCTTGGGCGGGCTTCGCGGTGAAACAGGTGGAGTCAAAATCATCGGTGTATGTGTGTTTGCTCTCGGTTTTCATCTTTTTCACATTCTTATTATTTTTTTTCCACTCGTTTTCTCCATTTCGTTTGTCTTCACTTTGCTGTCACGTGGAGCACTCGCGAACGAAGTGGTTCGCCCGAAGAGACACGTCAGTCCGAGCCAGAGAAATGTCAGTCGAAAAAAAAAAACACCGAAACGGAAATACGATGAAAAAAAAAAATGAAAACGAAAACGAAAAGGGCTCGAAGGCGAAAACATTGGCGAAGTATTTTTGTCTACATTCAAGGGGGCCAACGGGGGTCGGGTTGTTCGACGAGTATAATTACCAACAAAGTGCTCGTTTTCGATACAATTTTTCGAATTCAACCGTATATTCATTGAGAAAAAAAATTTATTTCGATCCACTAGGATCATTTATTCGATTTGAAAAAAATTTTAATCAAAAAACATTTATATTTGCCTCGACTAAAAAGCTGTATTCGAATCGAATAAATAATGCTATTTGAGTGCATTTATTCGGGTAGCCACGTTGAAGCTTATCGCTCCGACCACTACGTGGCGCAGAGCGTCGAAACATTTCTTATATACGAATTCCGCTGTGGATGTGCATAAATAACGGAAACCCAAATTATACCTACTCAAAACGAACCATGTCCAAAAACAAACAGACGATCGAGAATTTTTATGCCCACTCAGGCTTTTGCTGACCTATGGAAATATTATGAAATAATAATAATAATGTTAAATTCAGTGTGAATAATATAATAAATATTTTTTGCAGCCCAACGACTTGCTCGTTAAATTTGTGAAAACTTTTTGAAATTGAAAATCGCAAAAAATAGATTTTTGGTTGATCTTAATATGAAAATATTCAGATGGAAGAAAATAATTTCTTAAAGTTGAATACAGCTCTATCAGGTCGTGGGACAAAGAAAAAAATTATGATTTAAATAGATCCTAGTAGAATGAAACTGATAATTTTCGGAGAAAATGAAACAACGCGTTCTTTTTAAAACTTAAAATTCGTCGTTCCGACGACGACGACGTCAACAATGAATTCTTATCAAATATCTTTTCCCCTTGTCACGCACAGAATTTGATATAATCTCAAAACTTCATTCCGAGTTTCGTCGCTTCCGATAAAGAACGGAGCGAGAGACACCGGGATACAAAAATCTCTGGTTTTTTTTTCGAATAAAATTATCATCGACAAAAGTGTAATCGTCAAAAGTATTCAATTTTTATTCGCCTCATTGATTTTGTACCGTATTCGAACGTATTTTTCTAAACCGTCTCGCATTACCCCCAGTTTTCCCTAGCCACCGTTTCGAAAAGGTTTTATTTTAAAATTGAACAAACAACCGAAAGTTCGTTGAGTGATTTGATTAATTATGGAAAAGAATTTGAGTGAGAGACAGACAGAGAAAGAGAGAGAGAGCGTGCACGAGTTGATGGCTCGTGATATTTCAGAATAATAAATTGTGCGAGGCACACTTGGGGGGAATAGTTTTATACACGAACCAGCGAAAGGAACGACGCGTAACCTTCCGTGAGTGCTGATTCAGGAGGAGAAAAAGCATATAACGTATAAAGAGATTGTTTTATTACTCTTCGAGATTTCATAGAGAAATGTACCCGAGGAATGCGCTACGTTTGGACCTGGGTAAGAGGCGATTACTCGAATTTTTACATCATTTTTTGCAACAGTTGAACAAGAAAAAAAAATGCTCACGAAGCGTTTTTCAGCTGTCCCTATTCGCCCTCAACCGGAATTTCTCTCATCGCCGGGCTCGAGTCCAAGTGCATTTTGACGAGCGTTCCATCTCTCAATTTCCCTTTACCGAGCGAGCGAACCGGTGAAAACAAGGATCTGGAAAAAAAAAAAAAAAACAGTGGGAGTAACGCTGGTGTGGGAGCATCGGAGAAAATCGGGAAACGCGTTAACCGCACACCCGCGCGAAACTCACGTTCTCGATTCGTCGTTTCAAGCCGGAGGCCGCAAATGCTATTCTCGTGACGATAAAAGCCTATTAATCCCCATCAGATGTACAAATATTGAGACAACTCGCAGAAACTCAGATAAATGTACCTTTTTTTTTCGTTTTTTTTTTTTCTGTGAACACAATAATCAAACTAATCTTTTTCGCGTCTACAAATATTGAAAAAAAAACCTGACGAAACGTTGATATTTCGTGTTTATTCGACGTGCAGTCGTTCGACGCATTCACACACCCGGCAATTCTATCCCAGTGTAAACAGAAACTGAGCGAGCAGGTTGACGATCGTGGCGATACACAAATTCTCGCTCTCTTTCGATCTAATCGTTTATCGCCAAAACGTTTACGAATATTTTGAGCGATTGATCTCAATCGGAATAAATCTTTATCGGGGTTTCATCAAATAAATTTAATAACAGAGAGATTTTTCGTAGGTGAATTCGATGAATTATGAGTCATCGAGCGATGGCATACGCAGCGCCAGGTGCCAAAAAAGCAAACTAAAATTCTTTTCTACCGGATTTCGTCGCCAATTTTATGATTACGCGAATATAAAAAATATAAAAAAATTCGGTTTAATTACCCGGTTCCGGTTGTGCTCCCTTTTCGAAGATCAGATATCTCTTATCAACACAATAAATTAACAAAAATACAAGGCGCTGTACTCGCGCCATGACAGCTTTTTCGCCAGTCACAATAATTATTTTATTAAAAATAGTACACACATTCGCCACAACTGAAGAGACCAGAGTCGGATTCACGCCACTTCCTTGCACATTACGAAATTTATTTATCGCGATTTCAATAAAAACTCACGGAAAAATCCGGTAAAATACACACGAGGTGTCTGACGTGTGTCAGCGACTATATTTGTACTATATATAGATATATTTTACTATGAGAGGCGCCACCGTCGATTTTGAGTTGGTCACGTGAGCTCGATGACTCTTATTCTCGTTCCATCGGAACGTCAACAAAGTTTTATATTTTTCTGTTACCCCCGGGGTCGCGTCTCCTTTTCCATTGATTCCGGTCAATTATAAATTCGTGACATTCCGACTCTCTCGATCTGCACAGTTTTGATGATCGATCGATGGGTTTTCTTTCCCGATGAAGATGCATCCTCGCGGAATACACGAATCCAAAAAGTTTTCGTATCCATACTGGTGTAGTCGGCTAAATATATAGAGAGAGAGAGAGAGAGAGAGAGAGGTTTCTCATCGTAACTTCTGAAAGGACGTCCACTCTGCCAGTTTGCTTTAACAGGGTTTCCAAGTTTTAATGACGGAAATTACGCAAGAAGGACGAAAGTTCGAGTTTCAAAATCCGCTAGCATCCAGTCTCTCGGTGACGACGACGGTCCACCATCAAGAAAATTGTATTTCCATAGAACATCGTACGTATGGGGCATTGCATTTGAGACGAGCGAGACTCTTCCCATCGACGAAGACAATTTTTTTTTCTTCCATTTTATCTTTCAAATGAAACGAATTTCTTTGGAAATAATATTCCAAATTCACTTTTTATTCGATCGATTTTTTTCTCTCAGCAATTTCAGTTCAGTGGAATAAAAAAAAAAAACATTTCCAGTTTTTTTTTCTTCTATTTTTCTCGATGAATTTTTTTTTCAGTCTTCGTAATTATCAAAAATAAATAAATAAATAAAAACAAATGAAGAAATTCGTAATTTCGATTCTTCCATCGCTCGTTTCTTCATTTATCGAATATGCAAAACAAGGAAAATTACACACGAAATGCCCGATATATGTAGAATACACGGTAACCAAATGCGGAGCGAAGACATTGCTGTCCCTCGACTACAAAGTGCAGCAAGAAACTTTCATCCCCATTGGGATGTACATACAATTCCTACACATCCGAGGAATTCTCTTATCTCAATATATATACAATGTATTTTCTCTTCGGGATCGTGTACAGACTATTTTTTTTTTTTTTTTTTTTTTTTTTTCGTTTCCATCAAAAACCTGAGATCCGAGAAGAAAACTCAATTATAACGATGCTCAACAGTGGCTCGTCGGAATGTTGCGAAATTTCCTCAACGCGAAGCAAGTTTTTTTGAAGTTTGAGCAACGATAACCAGTCAAACTTGTATAGAAGCTTGGGGGGCAACGAAAAATAAAAGCGAATGAATTTGTTTGTTGCTTCTCAACGATGCAAAGCTTTAATGCCATTAGCTATCTCGAGTGCGGAAAACCCATTATGGGGAAAGAATCCTTCCAGTTATTTGAAACGCTATTTTTATTTTATATTTCAATGCTCGATTTAATATGGGAGTTTCGTCTGAAATTTTCACTCTGAAACTCTGACGCGATTTTATTCAGTTCAATTTTTTTTTTTGATGCTGAAAAAAACCTGAATTTTAGTTTTCGAAAGATTTTTACTGTCTTGAGAAACGAGTATAAAAAATATACAAACATTTTTCGAGGCCTCAATTTTTTTTTTTCAAGTACCTTAAGGAGTTTCGGTACAAGAGGCAAAATGTTCAAGAAATTAATGAAATTTGGTGATAATGTTGTTCAACATCAAGTACGAAAACACAAATTTTTTCAAAATTTTCTTCTACTTAGCTATCGAGTAATTGTGCATTAAGCAGATTTCTTATGCCCGAAGTGTGTACCTATATATATGGAAACGCTATGCTTATACACGTGAACTTTAGTCTTCAATTACTCGCGATAACTGTGTAGAAGAAAAATCTGAAAAAATTTGTATCGTCAAATTTGGCACTAAGGAATATGTTCACCAAATTTTATAAAATTCTCAACTTTTTGACAATTTTTTGTGTTTTTAACATGGTTTAGCATGGCAACATTGTATCGCCTGTACCGAAACTCCTTAAAAAATGAGGAAAAATCCTCTCGATAATCTCGTCGGAAGCTTTATAATTTACGAGTTTTTTAAATTAAAATAACGCTAGTTGCAGGAAGAAGCTGATATTTATTCGATTTTAAAATGAATTTCGTGAATCAATCTGTCAATTTGGCCTGGAACGCCCCATACAAACGTATATAATATCGCACGTATCGAAATACGAGTCTCGTTGCAGAGCAATCAGAAGTATTCGCTATCGAGTAGCCGTCTTCTTCTCTAGACATCTCTCGCTGCGAGAAAAAAAAACTAAAAGGGTAGAGAGAGAGAGGGAGAGAGAGGAAATGGAAAATAAGGGGGACATTGAAATAAACTGCAGACCGATACCAATCGCGAAATATTTCTCGCGAGAAAAAATTCCAATATAAGAGCGTCACGTGGTTCTCTACGCTTCGTAGACGATTGTACAACCCCTCGTTGTGTTTCTCGCTACTTTTCATTTATTTATTTTTTTTTTTTTTTCTCCCATTTTATTCCTCTTTACCTCTCGCTCCATCTTTCACTCTCTTGCGCACAAAAAATTTTTTTCGATAAAACTTTCGTGCCAACTATTTTCGTACGACCCTCGAGAAAGTGGAAAGGGGAACGCGCGAGTCTGTGTATGTTTTCTTCTCTCCCTCCTTCTTGCGGCTAATGGCTGCTTAGCTCGCGTGTCCACTCCACCACCGGTAGTTCGATTCGAAAAGCTTTTTACAGCGAGATACTTCACTTATTACTTTTTTTTTTCTTTTTATGCCTATATATATTTATACACATCTTCACACATTTACATTTTCGTACCTATAATATATGAGGCTTTCCTCGCCATTACGACCACAAGACCTTGACCAATTTTAATTATCCTAAATCTTTTTTTTTTTTTTGTGCCTCGTATGTACACGTATCAATGGTTTCTCTGGATTGACAGTGACTGCCTTCCAGCCTCCAAAATGTGTGCTATTATTAATTGAACAGAGGACTTGATCAGTATTTTTAACTCTCCATTTCTTTATCAACGATTTTTTTTCCTCTGAACTTCCCTACTCTTTATCTTGTAACTCTTTCTGCATATATTTTGCTTCCACGCGTTCGTGTTTACGTACGATTCATCGATTGTTTACGTCTCTTTTTCATGTATTTATTCTCTTTTATTTACAGTTGCCGATATGTTTATCTTCATTGTAAATTTACTGCTGCTCGCGGTGAACCTTGGGACTGCGATACGACGGGACGAAGTTATGATTCTTGGTGCTCAACCCCGAACCACATTGCTTACCGATCGGGAAGTAAGCCCAAGAAAATGCCGCTACGCTCATACCTACTCGATGCTACAAGCTCAGTGTACCAATCTCGGACTCGACGAGGTACCCAAAAATCTTCGAACCGATATTCAGGTGAGAAAACTTCAATTGGTTTTTTTTTTTCTATATTATTTCGAAATGTCATCGATTTTTTTTTTTTCAATTTGCAATACAAAGCAATTGAGTCTTAATTGAATATTATTTTTGGTTGAATAGTGAAGTAATTCACTATGGTGAATTATTAATCATAAAATTATTATTCATAAAATAGTTTATCAGTTGAATGAAAGAAAAGATGAGAAGAAAAATTAAAATGGTCACTCATCGATCCCACGAATTATTGAACAATTCAATTGTCTACCTCTCGAATCTTTTTTTAAGAAATTATTGAGTCGAATTTTTTTTACTTTGACAAACGATGATAACAGGTAAAACTGAACTTTTAATTGTTTCAGGTTCTCGATTTTTCGGTAAATCGTTTGAGGGACTTGCAGAACGAGACGTTCAGCGCGTACACGAGTCTGGGTTATCTGTATCTGCAAGACAATTTTATACAAACGATCGAGGAAGGCTCGTTCGATCGTTTGCGAAGTCTGGAGGTGATTGATCTGACGAAAAACGGTTGCCAAGATTTTCCAAAGAGCACGCTGGCTCTACCATATTTGCGAAAGCTATTTCTTTCGCAGAATAAATTAAACGATGCTTCATTCGCACCGACCCCATTATCGGAGGAATCGAATTTGGAGTATCTCGAATTATCGAAAAATCAATTGAAGCGTTTACCATCGTTCGGTAATTTGCCATCTTTGAAGTATCTAAACGTATCGAAAAATTTCATAACGAGCGTGTCGACCGAGGATTTGGCGAAATTTTGTTCCCTCGAGATTATCGATTTGACGGGTAATCCAATAAAATTCAACGAGTCAAGCTGCGAATGTGATCAATTCAATTCATGGATCAATGTTCGCCGGATTAAAATGAAACCAGAAAAAATCGATTGCATCACCAACTCGAAAAAATCACACGAATGCACCACCGGCGATCTCGGTGAACCGGAATCGTCGAAATTTTCCAACGAAACGAACAAGCTCTTCGATTCTTGCCGGAACGTCATTCAAATTCGCGCTGAAACTGCGAAAGCTCGTTCAACCTGGATCCTCGTTGCTTCCTGCCTCGGTGTTTCTCTACTCTTCCTATTTTTTACGCTCTACTGCATACACAAGAGAAACAACAGGAAAAAAGCGCGACAACGATTGAAACATCAGCAACAACTCGCACTCAACAACGCAAACACTGAATTACTCAATGGAAATGTTCTGCCCGAACAAACCTGAAGAGAGAGAACTGGATCGTTCGATCATACGAGAAAAGCTTGAATCCCTTTGTGCTTTTATTTATTTATTTTTCTTCCTTCTCTCGTATTTCAGTTCGTCTAATGTTTAGTTCCCCGTTCACTTTTCCATCAGACATTATTGACAACTGCGATTTTGTTGTCGTCGAAGATTCGGGCGTTGGGACATCCTGTGATCGTTCAGATTTTAATACGAATTAAATTAAATCATCAATTTACAAAACTTTCTCAACCGTGTAATGAGTATATGTGTGATTTTTCTCGTGTACTTCGACGCCATTTGTATAGATAAACGTCAAGTCGTTTCATTGAAATTGTGAAAAAAACGATGTTGTCTTCGAAATGAAAAACAAAACTCACGTAGCTAATTGTACTTTAAGCAAATTTTCGATAACTTTGAGATCCAACAAAATTCTATGTAGAACGATGGATTTGATTTTGTATTCTCATTATTTAGGGCTTTCTCGATGAACACGATGTACTAAGAGTCTTGAACGACTCCGTGGAGATAATTTCGTTTTCTGACGATTAAGTTTTTGCATCTTTGGAATGCAATCTTTTTTGTTTTCAAGTAAGAAATTAATCAATTTTTTACCGAAATACTTCAAGAGTTTAACGATTCGAGACATCGAGAAACTGACGAGTAAAAAAAAAATGTTTTTCGTTGCTTTCTAACGATCAAAGCTTCGATATAAATTTCTTTTTTTTTGTATTCCAAAAAGAAAAAAAAAATAAGAGTCCAAGGAGGAAGCTTCGCGAGGCAATTTTCTTCGCATACTTGATGGCACTGCTTCAACTTATTTATTTCGCAATGTAATAACTCGTCGCAAACTCGCGACGGAATCTCGACTTGAGACTTATTCCTGAGAGCAGTGACGAAGACTTATAAAAATGTAAAACGCGGCGTTATGTACTTGACCGACGATATGTTAATAAAAAAGAAACAATAAGTTAAATAAAAAATACTTTTTATGTGAAGAATCAGGCAGAGGATTTTTTAAATGTTCATCTTTCACTATGTTTGTCTTTATCCATTCTCAGATTCAAAAATTGTTGCAGCTCGCCGACTTTCAGGTTTGGGAAATCCTCGATGTTGGGTAGTATGTGCTTTTGAAATTGGTTTTGCAAGGACTGTGGAGTCCTATGACTCAAAAACTGAAAAAAAAAAGCAATATTCGTAAGAATCCAGTAAATTTTTTAGTCGTTTGTATAAATTGCATAACTTACGCCATCTTCGATCAACTCTCTCCACACCACTAATCCTTTTGCTTTGGATATACGTTTATTCCTGATCAAATATTGGACCATCACTCTTCTTTCACTGGCGCTGAATGGACCGCTCCTGAAACTTGAATAGAAATTTTATGAATTAAACTCATCCAAAAATCTCCGTTTTTTCAACCAGCCCAGCTTTCTCGGCTTACCACAAATTTCCACTTATATCAGAACTATGGTGAATTTTTATTAATACTTACTTTCTGCTACGTTCTTTTCCATTGTTCATAAGCTGGGCACGCCACTTCTGACCCCTCGATTGCCTGCAATATAATTATCAATATTACTATACTTAACGATATAAAAATTCCGTTAACTACTGAAATTTTGCCATTGAACAAAAATCTAAAAAAATAACAATTTCTGAAACTTCCCAAACATTAATATCTACTTATAAGAAATTGAGAAAGTTAGCAACTTGTTGTTTGAAAAAAACATTAACGGATGATCAATTTTCGTTTTCTTTTTTACGTGAAAGCTGGACGTCTGGTCATTTCTCTAAATCTATGCATTTTTTAAAATGTTCCATTTTTTCAACAAAAGCTGTGCATCAGATGTGGAGCACTTTCTTTTTGAAATTTTATCCTTAATTCTAAGACTTTGTTTATCCAATGATAAATCAAGAAAATCTTTCGTACGTGGGTTTTGAATCGGACTGCAATTGCTGGACAACGATGTGCTTGTTATCGTTGGCTTTCTCCACACGAGCGTGATGTGACTTCGAGTGGTTACTAGTTCGAGAACTAGAATGATTGTCCCATGAGTACACATCGTCATCGCTTGAGTCTTCTTTATCACTGGGATGAAAAATACGTCTGAAGTCCTGTACACGGCTGGGTCCGGCTTCATTCAAATCCTTATTAAGCTGCGTCCATGCTGCAACGGAATCGGTCTGGTCACTGGAGTCCGAAAGGTTGGCATCTTTCTTTCGAGAGTGTTTACTCCTTGATTCATCCGAAGAGTATTCTAATGAAAGGTCGGTCGAATCATCATGATGCTTGTCATGTTTCGTAGACTTGGCAAGTTTTTTTTTAGAGGTAACGAAACTATTTTCTTCATCATGGAGGTTCAATAATCTTCGCGCGGTCGTTTTGCTCTTGGTAACGTTTTTCTTTGGCGAATTTTTTTCTTTTTTTCTTCTTTCCAATTCTTCTTCTGCTTCATCATCCGATGATTCTGGCACCCGGACTGACATTGTCCTCGAGTTTCCGTCTTCGTCGCTGTATATCGTTTGTCTTCTCAATTTAGTTTTTTTCTTGCCCACATATCTCTCATCTTCGGAAGAATCTTGTTCTTTTTTTCTCACTTTACTCTTGCTTGTGTTTCTCTCAGAGTTCAATAATTCCGCCCCTTGATTATTCTTTTTCGATCGTTTGCTTGTCGTTGTTTCGTCACTGGATATCTCATGTACAAGTTTCCGTTTTGGGGTTTTTGAAAGAACCTGCTTTCTTGTATTTTCCAATGTGGCAGCTGCTGCGTTCAAGCCTTTGTAACAAACGTTAATAACTTTTGAGCGGTCGGTAGGAGTTGAAATGTTTTTTATTTTTTTCTTAAGGTTAGCAGGTATTACGGTGTCAGTCAATACTTCTGGAACGTTTTTCTTTGCTAAGCAAGTTCTTGTTTCTATCCAACCTGAATTACTTCCGGCTGATGATTTTTCAGACGTTGTGACTTTTTTTTCAGGATCGTTTGTCAATTTTATGCACGTCATGTTATCCGGACTATTTGAGTTATTCGTAAGGTTCAACATCGGTTCTTCCTTTATCCGATCCACAATCTCCGGATCTACATTTTCTGTATTGTTCGCGCTTGTTTCTTCAGTGCGAGATAGATTAGTTCTTCTCGAACGCGTTCGCAGTGATCTTTGTAGCTGTCGATTTTCTACGCTGCTTTTTTTGTCGGCAGCCAGTTTTTTGGCTTGCCTTTCGAGTGCAGCCATTTTTGGTTGGACCACCAATTCGTACTCTACGTTACAAGGCCGTTTTTCGTGGCATAGGGTTGTTGCTTTTGCTGCATCACCACCTGCCAAAGTCGGTCCGCAAATTTCCAAATCGGATGGAATAACGACCGCTTGCGACTCGTCCACGTAATCTTCCACAATCTGCATCGATTGTCCTCTCGAAAGAGCAATGTACATGGTCCCATCTGTCTCCGAAGAAGCTACATATTCCTGGTTATCAGTTGCATCCTGAGTTGTTGGTACTGAACCGTTTGAAAGAGCCAATTGTTGGAGATTTTCATTTCTGGAAAGCATTGAAAATTTAGCATCAAATTTAAGTGCGACAACATTATCAACAATGTTTTTTATTCTTCAAGTATAATAATACCTGTTAAAGGAGCATCCTCCAAAGAGAAAATGCTCCATGAGATACTCGTCACCAGGAACTTTTGTGCTCAATCTGTTGAAATAATTGATATAAATCTCCATAAATTTCAAGATATATATTAAGCTTTTACGAAAAGCTCACACGATTGCAGCAACTTTTGTATTTTAGTATGCGGAGCAAAATTTTAGAAATCTTTTCTGATGTTTTAATTGCATAAAAAAAATGTGAAAAAATGAAGTCGCTCCGTCACAGGTTAGTTTGAGAGTAAAAAAAAACAGATTTGTGTAGCTAAAAGCTGCTCGCTAAAGCTCCATTCTAACAGTGAAATATAAGGAACTTCAATGGATATTTGAGAGATGCAGAAATTTGAACTATTTTTAATGATAAAAGTATAGGTAATTTTCTATGTATACCTGAACTGGTTCGATTCGACAATCCTCTTTTCTTTTATACACGTGATAATGAATTCAACATTATAAATTTGAGCTCTTGGATAATGGTTTCTGCCGAATGCTTCTCGCGATGTAAATTTAATTAAAGACTCCTCATCATTTGTACTCTCTCCGCCCAGGTCCTGGAAAACAGGAACAAGCGAATTAGTGAACACATTCAAGAAAGAACTCAGCATTGTGCTGTTCGACAAAATCTCTGGAGTACAAAAAATTATTACCTTTATTGAGTTTTCCAAAAAGTCACGCTCGTCATCCTCGATATCGATTAAATGGAACTTCATCGGTCGGTTATTGACACGAAACAATGCCATTTTGTTAAGACACAGAAATTCTCAGTAAATGAAAAAAGGCTGATACCACATGATCATCGAGCAATGATTAGTTTGTCCATTTGAAAAAATTCTCGAAATACCATCGAGTAAAAAACTCAATTTTGCGAATCACTTATTGTTTGTCAAAGTCAAATTGGTGATGAAAAGAATTTGTTCGAACGTGGTAATATGTCGCATTGTTTTTTTCAACGTTGACAACGTCAAAAAGACGCGATTGAAAAAGGAAAAGTAGCACTGAGAGTTGGAAAACAAATAAAGAGGTTAGGTTTATGAATTTTTAGTTTTTTGCACTTGCAAGTTTTAAATAATTTAGTTAGTCTACCGGTTCTCACAAAAATAATTTTATAACCTCACTCACACACAAATGCACGATTGCAACACCCCTGTTAAGAACTTATTAATTTTAACGATTATACTTGTGACGAGAAAGTCATTTTCTAAACAGCTTGATCTACACAGAGTGTTTGATTTTTTTTCACATCGAAGCCGTCGAGTATAGCACACGATTGATCTAGGTACAGTCGTAGAAATTGAAATTCAATTAAATAGGTTAGGTCTGCGATTATTTTTCAGTTTTTTTGTGATCATGATTTCCGAAAGTGGGATTTTTTGACAAAACAAACAACACTATAACCTCACGAACCACCGTGGATATTCCGCGTAAACAACTCGATCTCTCGACCGTGAACCAATTGAATGCTCGATGATTCCGGTGGTTATTTTTTTTTGACTCGCATATTCTGTCGCACCTTTCGCACCCTGACTTGACTATCGGCCGGTAACAACGTAATGCAGAAATCGATTTCAATTCGATTTCACTGCTTTTGGTAATAGGATTTTGTGATAATTCTATGATCACCGGTAAATGAGAGAATGGGATTAGAACATTCTTCGTCGAATATGAGAAAAACGGAGAGCGAATGCGATGTTTTCACATAGTGTATACTTAGCATATAAAATTTCAAATGTAGGGCATAACGAGTGAAAACTGAATGATTTACGAAATCAAGATATCTTTTTCTGCAAAACTTTTGAATTGCGCTAATTTTCGGAGACTCGATTAACAGAGTAATAAGGTAACGAAGGAACCTGTTAGTAAACGTCTAAACGTTAAGTCGTAAAAAGAACCACACCAAGGATATTGAAGGATATGACGTCAAAAAAGTGAAACCAAGTTTTCATTGGATATCGGCGATCGCCTAGGTTGCCTGTTATGTCGCACGTCGCGCTCTGTGAGACAGAGCAGTGGTTATTACTACTACGATCGTGGGAACGGAAGAAGGTGGGGATAAGGGGTCGTCGTCGTCGTCGAGACGACAAACCGCGTTAACCGAGATTGCGCAGGCGCACATTATTTGACGTTCGGATTTCGTCGAAAGCGCGACTGAGAAATGTCAATGGGTGGTCATAGTATAAGATGGCGGATTCTGCATCCGAGGTACGGCGCTCGCCAATTAACGAGGACGGAATGAATATATCAGTGACAATGGTTAATAACGGACGCGTCCCTCAACATTCAATAAATACGTCAAACCCAATGGGCCAAGGACCAAGGTGCGTCACGATATACAAAACTGAAACGGGTTTTGGGTTCAACGTACGAGGACAGGTCAGCGAAGGTGGACAACTTAGGAGTATAAATGGTGAATTGTACGCACCCCTTCAACATGTCAGTGCTGTGTTGCCACATGGCGCTGCAGAAAAGGCTGGAGTTCGAAAGGGTGATCGTATTCTCGAAGTGTGAGTTATTAATATTTATCTATTATTGTTATCGTTCAACTTTTATCTTTCGTTCGGCATCTTTGTTTTCTCAATCATTCGGGTGCGTAACTCTTCGTTCACGAGCTCATAATACGTCCCTATATCTATATATGTATACATAATAATAAATATAATAATATGCATTTATATTGATTTATATATTTATATTTATTATACATATCTACACATTCTTAGCAACCATTGCTCAGCTGTCAATGTATTGTTGACGATACGAATTAACTGTCATATTTATGTATTCGTTACGTATTCGCCTGTCGAGCTGTCTAAAAAGTGGGTGATGTTCCAACAAGTTTTAATTATTATAACTTCGTAAATTGATCGACTCATCGTCCCAAATAGAAATATTCGAAATATTAAATATTTCGTCATGCGTGTATGAGTAAACTCACAAATTGGTATTAATCGACAAACGAATTTTCACATTCATATTTTCATTAAAAAATTCATAATAATGATCGGATAAAAATTTGAATTTTTTAATTCTTTACAAAATTATTGTTTCATTTCTATCGAAATTTATCAATTTATTCTGTAGTTGGGAATTGATCTGATTTATCTTGATAATTTTTTTACCATTCGTAAAACAATGTATCAATAGTTTACATCAAGTGCGAACGCAAGTTTTGTACTTTTAGAATTGCAGTCAAGTTAGTTCCAATGTACAAAATTCAAAGGTTAGGAATTGTGAAAGTGTCAGGTGAATCACATTTGAACCTACCTTTTTCCTGCAGCTCGAAGGTCAGTCGATATCTGACACGGGTCACACATTTAGATTTTTATTACAAGCAAATTGTTTGTATCGTCGATTTTATGATCAATTCATATTTGTTTTTGTGATTTCTATTAGTGGAACTATGAAAAAACGATTTATATGTTTTGAAAACACGATATGCCATCATTGATCTATCAAGGATCTGTGGTAAAGTTCAAATGAATATTTGAAAAAAAATAAAAATTTTTCTCAATACCAATTCTCTTGAGTATAGAAATTTTCTATATTCTTCGAGATTAAGGTTCGGTTTTCTGATGACCGTGGTCAATTTTTGTTTCAGTAACAACGTTAATGTCGAGGGTGCGACCCACAAACAGGTAGTGGATTTAATTAAATCCGGAGGCGATGTCTTAACTCTGACAGTAATTTCAGTGACTCCGCAAGAAGCCGAAAGATTAGAACCATGCGAAGACTTGAGGTATGATTCTGAAAAAAAATATTTATCGACACGCATGAAACAGTGTAGAAAATAAGTTGGGAATTTGGAATAATACCTGTTCTGTCTTGAGACAAGAGAAGTTTGTGATTAATTTTTGACATGTGATTTTTTGTGCGTTTTATTTTAGTACGAGTTTGGGTAATTTTCGGTAATCTAATCGGACTTTGAATTTTGGAATTATCTATAGAAAAATCAACAATTCATTCAAAAATAATATTCTTTTCATTTTTCCGTCAGTGAAATCGCCATGTTCGAAGAAAATTTAGTGAAAAACAATGAAATAGAACACCAAATAGAAACTAATATAAGCTACGCTTAATTTTATGCCCAACATCTTTTTATATTTCTTTCAGCTATTCCTCAGTCGACTATAGCGAAAAGCGCTCTCTACCTATCAGCGTACCGGATTATCATGTCCGTGAAAGAAAACATGAGCGATATGTTGTTTTCAATGTTTACATGGCAGGACGTCATTTGTGCTCAAGACGGTATCGGGAATTCGCCGCGTTGCACATGGCGTTGAAGAAAGAATTCATTGGATTTAATTTCCCGAAATTACCTGGAAAATGGCCTTTCCAGTAAGACATTTTTCGCAATCTATCAATTTTCATGAAATTTATGTAAATTAGTCGAATGGTGTGATCAAAATTTCGTTCTTCATATAAAACACTTACGATTCAAGTCTAAATGTTACAAACTCAAATATTCCTATATTTTTTAAATTGATATTTTGTATCAATTTATTAATAGACTCAGCGAACAACAATTGGACGCGAGGAGACGGGGACTCGAGCAATATTTGGAAAAAGTATGCGCCGTACGTGTGATAGCCGAGAGTGACGCGATGCAAGAATTTCTGACAGATAGACTCGAAGAAGACGGCGATCAGGGCCCAGCTGTCGACCTCAAAGTTCTCCTTCCGGACCGTGAGGTCGTTACGGTTACCGTACCGAAAGCTGCGCTAGCGAAAGACGTATACGATGCAGTTTGTTACAAAGTTAGCTTGGATACCGAAACAGCCAAGTATTTTTACTTATTCGAGATCGTCGAATATAATTTTGGTAAATATTATTCCGGAATTTTGCATTGATCATTTTTCATCAGATATATCTGGCGTATTTGCAACTTTATAAAGAAATTACTAGAAAGGAAACATTTTTTTCTGTAGCAATTTTATACAAACTGGCGATCAAATCCGGAATTTCAAATATGAACAAGTAAGAAAACAAGACAAAGAAACCTGAAATTCAAGAAATCAAGTCAATTTGGAGCCGGATTCAATCATGAGAAGATTGAACGGAAACAGTATTTTTGTCTCGAAAATTCACATAAATGAAAAATGATCCTGAAATTTGTAACTCAAAGGAACAGAATTTTTCATACAAATTTTACGTAAATGGAAAATATCCTGAAACAAAATTCAATGAGGTACGAATCCATTGTTCTGATTCGTGTGTCATTTGTAGGCATCCAATTTCTAAATAGGACACATTCAATGAAATAATGCAGAAATTTTCAACTCCTCTTGTATGGCACTTCGAAGGGGTCTTGTAATTTGATTATCGAATATTGATCGTTTTTTTCCTTCAAGTCTGAAAATATGAAACAAAAGCAGAAACAAATAAATAGCATTGATTTTTTTTAAATAATTTCCTAGAATCCATAATGGCTTTGAAATTCTATCAAAACTTAATGAGAATGAATTTTATTCGTGCCAGGACGAGTTTTCTTATAGAACGACACGATTATTTTTCCTTTTTTTAACAATCGCCAAGGGTTTCAAGTCAAATTCTTTTTCATCATCAGATCAAATGATTCGGAGCGTTTAAAACCTAAATGCGTTAGTTCAACGCGCATTGTAATGTCGAAGCAATGATGCAACAAGATTCATCATTTCTTTGCATGACTCAACTGTTTTTGCAGTTATGAGTAAAAAAAATTAATCGAACTTTCCGTTAAGATGTCAGTTTCGAAATGCGGGAAAATAGAAAACGAAGCAAGAAATTATTATTTTTTTTTCGTTTCAATGATTCATTATCAAAGATTACTTTGAAAATTTAAAAATATGAAAATCAGGTTCGAATATTGAGAATTATTATCACATTGAATTCACTCACGCCAGACACGAGTTAAAAGAAACATTTGTAAATGTTATTTTTCAGAACGAAAATTGCAACCTCACGAGCACCCGCATACACTGTATATTCAAAACTATTCGACCGCAAGTGCGACTTGTTTAGCAATCCGCAGGTGGTTATTCAACGTATCGAGGCCTTTAAGCGAGCAGGCGTTGACATGGATATTTTGGCAAACGATTGACGAAGTTAATAGAGGACACATTACGGCAGGCGAGAGATTGTATCAATTAAAAGCGCTCCAGGATGCTTCTAGAAAACATGAAGTAAGCTGCATATTAATAAGCTTAAGTGTATTAAACTGGTCAACACAATTTTTTCTCATGAAAACCTTGAATTTTTGTACTTTTCAATATCTTTCGCGTAAAGTAAATAAAACTTAGACTTCACCTTTACTTTTCACGAACTGTGCAACTTTCGAAACGAAATCCCCTGGGAGATTCTTCATGATTACAAAAAACATTGTTAAAAAAAATACATTTGAAAGTCAATCATAATCTTCATCAATTCGTCAAGCTTATCCAATTTTTTTCAAAATAAAACAATTGATATATTAAGAAAAAAAGTTATGTGATAAAATAAACTTTTATGCTGTTGACCAGTGTTATGGACTTGGATATTTTCTTGCATATTTCAACTTTAGAGAGTTGTCTAAGTCTTGAACGAATTGAGATTGGTTCAATGTACATGAACGTTATAAATTGTGGACCTCACGCAAACATTTTTTCTTTTAGTATCTCAAATTGGCGAAGGAACTAAATGGCTACGGTGATATTGTTTTTCCACACTGTGCCTGCGATTCCAGAAAAGATGGTCATGTGGTAGCTGCTATTGGAACCGCGGCTTTCAAATTGCATGCGGCTAAAGAAGATGGGACTCTGGAATCTCAGGTTGTCGAATTCCCATGGAGAACTATAACACGGTGGGAAGTCGATGAGGACGGTATGGCCTTTTGTTTTCAATACACAAGGCAAGACAACCGACCTCCTCGTTGGCTCAAAGTCTTTACATCATACGTAAGTCTCCCTTTCATCTTTATCATTTATATTTTTATTTCAGCCTCGGTCTATTCTATTCATTCAATTCTCAGTTGTCCCAACTGTGGGTCGAAAAATAAAAACATTTTTCATGTATTTTATCAAATTATCATTCAATTTCATTCGGGCGAGAAAGTGAGACCAGAAGTGGACTCACCAGAAGTTCAACATTTTGTTGAAATAAAAATGGACCGTGCTAAGATTTAGCCTCTTGATTTGAAACTGGGGAAAAAAAGTTTTAATACGTCGAAATCGGGTGAGATGAAATTTGCAATTCGATTGGATCTGACACACTCAGAAAATGGCAGCAAACAATTCGTGTGTGTTGAATTTTGAAAACTTCGTTGAACAGGATTGATCCGTTTTTGTTTCCTATCTCCCCGACTGAAAGTGAAAAGTTCTCAGAGAATTTTCGCTTTCGTTCGATTAAATCATGCGATATGCAAAACTATATATTTTCGTGTTACGAATAAATATTTTTTCGAATTATTTCGCTGCAGTATACGTTCCTGGCAGACTGCTTCGACCGAATTGCTCAGGAGGCGAAGTGGAATGATCCAGTGGAATGACAGAATATCAAGTGCTGAAACTAATCTCAAATTGTAAAATAAAAATGGAAGAGACATAGTAAAGGATCCCTAAGCTATTATGAATGCGTTTTAGCAAATTGCTTCCAAACGACTCGTTCCCTAAAAAGCGATGGCCCGATAAGAAAGTGTGCATGAAAAGATTTCATGGGAGAGCATCGAATTTCAGAGCATCGTTGTAAGTTTCAATGCTAAGGTCGAAGGTGGAAACGTTGTTCCGCCGATCGGAATAGTTATTATAGGTCATTTTGTTTTTCTTTTTCTCTGGGAGCAAAGTGATTGCGACAAAAAAAAATCGCGATGCCAGGAAGAAAAATGAGAATAATATTATCATTCCTCGCTTAGATATATAGAATCACTTCGTTTATGGGTAATCAACTTTATAAAACCCTTTTACGTGCGGATTGAATATGCAAGATACAATTGGAGAGCTGGGAGTGAGAAATTAAAAAGAAACATTAAAATTGTAAATTTGAAGAACCAACAAATGCATATCCATTAATTGTCTAAATTCTTTATTATTGCTCGTTGAATTTGTTTTATTTTTATCTTTACTCAACACATTCATGCCATCCGATCTAGTTTTAAAAAGCATCTCTCGTCGAATGTAACACACGCAGTATTGTAATGTAAACATCGTGGGTTGAATGTAAACACGTGATGAATGTAAGCTAGAGATTCAACGGTAGTCGTACTATTGAACGAAAATCTGTATACATCATATACATATTTCCAATGAGATGCAAATTGTAACAATGTCTTTACATATTATTCGTTGAATTGATAAATTTTCAATGATATGCAAAGAACACCAAATAATGTCTCTGTATCGATGATTTTATTGTGGCTCAATACGATCGTTAGTAAGAGAATGATAATTGGTTAATTTGGATTAAAAGTATTTGGTATATTTGCTCATTATAAAAAAAAATGTCAGATTTTTGGCATAAAAGGGATCAGATTTCAGTCGACGATACCGGGAACGCCCGTGTCAAAATCAGACTGGAATAATGGGAAAATAATATCAGTGACTGTTTTACGATTCATTGGTTTTTATCGTGTCAGGCTTCGGCAAATGATTAAAAATAAAAAAACATAAAAATGAACGATACGATGACAGTATCGAGGGATTAAAAATTGCGAATGTATGAGCATATGTTGACGCTCGAAAATCACACTTATGTATGGAATATGTATACTACGTGTAAAGAATGATCGTTAATGTTTCAAAACTTTATTGAAGACGATAGAGCGCATAGGCTAGATAAATGTAAAACAGTTAATCTATTTACGCGCAGTTATTCACGATGAACTCTGCGTTCTGTCATAGACTGAAGTCCTTCATCCGGTGAATGCTGTATACAGCGAATGGTCGACAAAAAAGAGAGCAACGCGACAGTTTATTGAAAAAAAAAAAAAAACAGTTTATAAAAAAGGGCATTTTCGTGACAAAACATTATGGCTGTGAAAATTCACAATTGTTTCACTGATTATCGATGTTTGGCAATCTTGTACAAAAAAGCGAATACAACGATGGAGAGTTTTTGGTGCAACTTGAGCGATTTATCATTTGCGTGAGTGCCAGAGGCCTGAAAAGCAGATTTACGTTTTTTTTCGGAAACCCTCGATAAATTTCGAGAAAAGCTCAAGTTACACCTTGTTCTCTGGTGAAAAAAGAAAAGTGTGCAGCCAGATTTTTACCGACCGCAAGACTGATGGATCGTCTTCTATTTTCTTGTAATTCTTTGACATTGATGAACTATCTTCGAAATTGACTTTCCAAACTTTTTTAATAATATTTTTTGCTGCATTTGACACTCAGCCGATCGATACACGCATATAAGCCACTCAGTATTTTTACTCGTATGTTAAAAATTAAAAAATGAAGTTTTTCTCACGTTTTCTGTATGTTCTGCTGGAGTCACTTGAATATTTATAATAATTTGTCTCAGACAGAAATGAATATTCCTTTTTAATACATTTTGTTTTTCGTCCTGTAAAAAACGAATTGAGCGGTGGTAGTTGAAGGACATCGATTGTGAGTTAATCAGCCATTCTGTTAGTTTATCAACGAATTTTTCAGACTTCTTAAACTGTTTTTCAAATACCAGCGAGTCGCAGAACTTTTCGAACGAAAGAGCATAAGAGTAAACTCAATAAAAAGTGTATTCTATAGTGTCACTATAAAAATAAGTAAGACGAAGATTTACCGACGAATACGTTTTATGATATACGAGAATCGCGACTAAAGATTCCAACATTTTCATGTATGGTCATGTACGCGAGTAGAGTGTTTGACAAACAAATGAATTGTACGACTCTTGTCATTATGAATCATTGTAATCGTACGTTTTAAGGCGTTATTCCGTTTTGCGAAATCGAATCAACCGAAATTAATTAATCCTGTTTATTATGTACAATGAAGTTGAGCCACTTATGCCAGAAAAATATTCAATTGTTCTACACCGAATATCTGGATAAAAATTGAACTTTGAAGAAGAGATTGATCGATGATTTTTTCAATGAATATCAATCTTTCGATTATCGTAGCAAACATCTCGAAACCGGAGATGTCCACAGCGCTATAAATTTGCAAACAAACCTTTCATAACGCCCGTTGAGACACCTAAAAATACGAAAAATTGTGTTGAAACTTGGCGAAATATTGCTTGTGGCTAAGAGAACCGAAATTTCAACCACGTTAGGTTTGCCAGCGCTGCAATTATTTGCGTCCACACGCTTTATTATTATTAATGAATAATTCACTGGCCGGCGTTGATAAAAACCCCGATTGGTGCTACTGAGAATAAGAATTTTTTGATTTTCATGAAAATTCACTTGACGACGTTGGTCGAATGACGTAGCATATTAATCAACTTAAAAATATGTTTACCATTAAGAACTTTGGAGAAAAAAAGAGAAACGAAAAAAAGAGAGAATGACGAGAAAAAGGGGGCGGAGGGGGAAGACGATTGGATGAAGATAAATGAAAAAGATATAGATATATAGAGATATATAATACGAAACGAAATTCAACGTCGAACAAAATATATTCTGTACCTTTACAAACAGATGCATTGGATAAAACATCAATTGAATCATCGAAAAATTGACTAAACGATGCACAGAGAAATACAAAGTTATCTTACCTGTTGAAACGACCATTTGATCAATTTTTCCTTTCATTCCTCTCATTTTATCCTGAAATTTAATTAATGGAAAACCATTTTTTTTTTCATCTTTCACTAATAGCTTTCGCTATACCTCGTATCACAACTTTTTTTTTTCTTTCTATCTTTTAACGCCACTTTGCTTCACAGTTCGTCTCGACGTTACTCAGCATTCGGCGTTTCGCCAAATCGATTTGTTTCTTGGTGAAAAACAGGATTCGTATACTCTGGCTCGAAAAAAAAAAAAAACCTGCGACAACGGGGTCGTTGATCTCACGGGTTAGTTACGAAACGCGGAAAACCGTTAATTTCCATTTTTATTTTTTGCTTATTTTATTATATTATTTACTCCAAGTTTCAGTTTCGTAACGTATAATTTCTTGAAGCTTGATCAAATTAATTTTGTTCGTTCCACCGAAAACCAAATTTCATTGAAAGTATTCGACGATAGTTGGGCAGGCAACAAAATTCGGCTTCCATAGTGAGAAAAATTAGGGAAAAATTGATAAATCGAATTTGTTTTGTTTATTTTTGTTATTTTCGTTTTTGCCGAAAGTGATTTTGTCGGTGATCCTTTGATTGTATCGAACTATTCAATAAAGCAGAGAATATTGAAAATTTTAGTAGTTCCATAACAATGTAGAGGTCGCTATTGTACTCGTGCAAACGTTTTAACAGACGATGGATTCTTGGGAGAAAAAAGCAAAAGGGTAGCGCAGCGCAGGATCGTGGTTGGGCGTTCACAAGGCGCCGAGACGACGGCGTATCTCATCGATCTGACTCGCCGAATACCGCAGTCACTTATGATATACTCCAGCTACGTCACACTCATATAAGAGAAAAAAACTTCATGTATTTATAATTAGTCAGAAATATTGAATTTCGAATTTTTCTTTGGATTTTTGGAATTATGCAAAAAAAAATAAGTAAAGAAACGAATTTTTCGACTTATAAAAACTTGCTTCGAATTTCAATCGCTCAAACGATTCGTCACCATTTCAATCTCGAGCATGCTTGATGCTTTTTTTTTTTTTTTTTCAATTGAATTTCACCAAACGTGACAGTTTTCATTCTACCTTGTACGTTTCCTTTTTGATTTCTGGCTCTTTTCGTTATTCAAAGGATAATAAAGTTATCGTGGATTGATGAGGAATCTTCAATAAAACGATGATTTTAATGGAATTCGTGGATATCGAGAATGAAGGATCTCCTCTAATCAAAATTATTCACGATTTTTGGGTCTGAATGAAAAAAAAATTCGCTCATTGAAAACATGAATTGACAAGTGGATTTTTAATTAATTAATTAATTTTTTTTTTTTCATACCGATATTTGAAGTTTCAAAATAATGTTTTTGGATCAACATTGGATCGAAGAGATGAATGAAAAAATACGAAAAATGCTTCCCAGCATTTTGGTGATTGTATAAAAATAATTACGAATTAATTTGTATCCGAGTTCAAATTTCTATCGGTATCTGATGATTTGAAATTTGAAATCTCTTAAAAAATGGTGCTAGATTGATCGACAAATTTTGAATCACCAAAGCTGATTTATGTTTGCAAATTTTTTTTTTCATCGATTTTTCATTAATTCTTGCAGAAGCGGGCAATTTCAGCATTGGAATGAATCCAACAATGTTCTCTCTCGGAGGCTACTAATGTGAAATCCTTCGTGACATCCAAGGCGTTGTTAAGCCAAAATTGAACAATTTTTCATACGAATTTCATTGGAATAATTGATACGAACGTATTGATTTTTGTCGCATTTTACAAACGTCAAATTCTCGCTTTTCGTGGTCAAAAAATATTTCCAAAATTTCAGGACTTCCAGGATTTTAGATGATGGCCGCCCAGGACTTTTTCGTCTCCAGCCATAAAAAAAGTTGGCAAACTAAAAAAATCGATAAATCTGTAAAATGTAAGTGTACATTCTACACTTCGGAAGAGATTTGCTGTTCCAAACGTGAATAAAAAATTTGCATTACGTCGACAAATGGATGAGACCACGGTAGCATGTAGTCGATGATAAAATATTTGATTGGCACTACAGGACACGATTTCTTTATTTTTATTTATTTCCATAAAAATTCTTCGTAATTTGTTGCTATATCGACTGCGACAGAAGAGCTCTGTTACAGCGGGGTCGTAGGTCCGCAGGAACTTTCTTTCTGTATACGAGAGGCTCGTGTAGACTTTACGACACTATGACAAAAGCTTCAGACTTACTGTCGCCAGGAGGAGTCGAATAGCGCGGTAAAAGGACTGCGTAGAAACGTTTTAATGTGTGAGAAAAGATAAGCCGGAGCAGAGTACGCGTGGCCCATGTGCATGTGATTCTCCTGCGTGTGGATGTTCCCGGTGCGTGGATCCAGCAGCAGAAAATTCGGAGGCGGGTGGTGGTATGAGCTGTTTAAAAGCATCAACCTATAGGGTGTGCAGCATATACCCTAGACAGAAAACACACGTTGATGTTTTTGCTCCCGTTAGTAAATGCCGGTCAATACTAGCGCCGCACACTGCGGCAGTGGGGGCTAACGGAAGTACCATGCTGATCAAGACGTCTATCCGGCTAACGAGTCACCGTCTGACGCAATTCACGCTTTTTCCCATACGTGTATATGTGTCCGATGCATCGACACATTGCTTTTACCGGCACTTGTTTATCTCTGCATAGCCTCTGCTTCTAAACGTTTGTACAAAGACCATTTATAGGCTTCGATTCGGTTGACAATTGAAAAAAATAAGAAAAAAACAAGAAAACGTCATTTTCTTCGAAAATCACAAATTGTCGAAAAAATCCACTCACTGTTTAATCGTTTATTCTCGCGAGTCTGCGACAAGAGGGGAACGAATGAATAAAGATTTCATGAGGAGAGTTTAAACATGTTTCCTCGTACGTTCCCATTAACGATGATGGTTCTTTGAATAATTATATATTTTTTTGTGTACACTCTTTCTGGAGAGAAAGAAAATCGATTTATCCATAGTATTATTTTCAGAACACACTTCCACTCGGGTCACTTTAAAAATGTGAGTGGGTTTATGTTGCGCAAGGAGAAACAAACGTTAGCGGAGGCAACAAAAAATGTCGCAGCGTGTATGATTTATGTGTCCCTTGAACCGTAAGAACGGAATTATGTTCCTTGATTACGAAATAAAAAGCTTCTTATTCATATTTGATTTCGATTCAACGTATTTGAAAAATTGATGAATTAGTCACAGCCAATCCCATGCCCGCGACCATTCGAACGAGGGGGAGTAAAATTCTTTTTCTCCGAATTGGAATCGGGCGCGGTGTGTGGCTTTTTATTCGCACTTTGAGCTGCTTCTCTATTCGTAGCACAGAAAAAAAATCGGCGAGAAATTTTCGCTTCGAATTTACGAGATCTACTCTCGGCTCCTCAATCGTTAAGGGTAACCATTGGACACCCTGTATAAGAAGAAAAAAAAACTGTCTCTGGAGGATCATTAAAAAATTAGGACAGCGAGTTCGAAAGAAATTTTTCTTTCAAGTTTTTCTCACCGTTTACCAAGCGAATTTCGAGATAACGAATCTCTCAGAAAATTCTATGATCAAACGTTTTTACGTTAATAAAAAGACGGAGTAAATTAAACCTCGCGCGTTAACGAATTTTCATGAGATCGTACAATGAAAAAAAAAAAAAAAAAAAAAAAAAATCTTTAGGACTTGAAAAACGCGATTTAATAATGGCACACGTGTCCCATGGCCTTGGCCCGCAAGCGCCTTTCTCAATCGCTTTAATTAATCGACCAGCAAATAAAATAAAAGTGAAAAATAAACACGGAAGTTAAATTCCGAATGTCCAGTTTATAAAATCTTATTTTCTCTATTCTCTTTCCCTCATACTTCATAGAAGTTCGAACGAATAATAATCGGGCAAAAGAAATAAAATTGATTTATGCTAATTAATGACGATTGACCCAGCTACTGCGGCGGCTCTACACGCACTCCAATAGATTCCTCATATTTCTGCATTCTTACTCCGCTGCTGCTCTTCTTAATTATGCTATGTGAAAAAAAAAACAACGGCATTCCATTGCCGCAATATTTAGCGTAATAATTAAAGCAAAAAAGAAATCGAGATATTTTTTTTCTCCCGAATTAATTAAAAGCTTTAACTAAATTGCAATGTTATTCAATTTTAAATTCGAATGTTAGAGTTGAGCTTGAAAAATGAAATGACAGATTTTCCAAATAACGCGTAAAGCCTGAAAATAATAAAAATGAGAGAAAGACAGGAGCGAGGAGCGATATCGAATGCTTAGTAGGTAATCGTGAAAAAAAAAAAAATAATTGATAGCGTAGATTGGATTAGCCATAAGCCACGTGTTTCTGGTCGAATAGGACGAATCGGTGATCGGATGATAGTAGATATCAGGTGTCTTCTTGTCTCCGGAAGCTGTCAACGCGAGGAGTACAGAGGGAGTTGGGAAGAATGAGAAAGAGCGAGAGCGCGGCACAAGTTGATGGTAGTAGAGAGAAAGAAGAGGAACGAAGCAGACAAGTAACTATTCATTGCCGGTAATTCGGATTTCTGGTGATGCGGCTGGTTTGCTGGTTCGAGTCGTCGGTATACGCACATTATATAGCGGGTATATGTAACATTCGCGGTTTCGCGAGACGACAGCAGGGTGAATAGTGTTGTTAAGGGAGAGGGATCGGACTCGTCATTCCTTGGCCAATAAGAAGTCGAGTTTTAGGTCGTATAGGCCAGTGGGAGTTTGGGGTGACATTGCGCCATGGATAGTAGCAAAGGTACCGCGCTATACGGCTGGATTTAAAGGAGAGGGGAGATTTTTCCATGTACGTGAATATAGCGCAAGGGGGTCCGCATAGCCCCAGTCGTCGAGTCTGTCAGAGAGCCGGCAGCTCGCAACGTGAACTGCTGCCGAGGTTTCTGCAGCTTCGAAAGCTGTCTTACATTATATTCGAACATAACGCGAAATACATCATTGTCTCACACGTTCATAAAGTTTATCTGGGTTGTTTGTCGTTTCGTTACTGTTCCTCAATAAATCATTGCCGAGATCGAGGTTTTATCGGGAGGGAAGAAAAAATTTAAAAAATAATAAAAAAAAAGGAAGAAAATTGAGAAGAACTATCGGTGGGACGTAGAATCGGCTGAGTGGGTGGGCAAACTTGGCCTGACTGCTTCGTTTTCTTTTTGTCTGTTGTTTCTATCATTATATTCTCAAAAGTACGTAAGATTGATCGTCGATAATTACATCGCCCGCTCAACGACTGAACGAGAGCAAAGCCTATCGGCCAACTCTGGATACTCTGGGATAAGAAAAAAATCAGTAAGTATAGCTGATTCACCTGTTTTATAGTGCTCTCGGACCGGTACATACTCATTTTTCATTCACGATATTCAGTTAAACTTTCCTCGAGATAAGCCGAGACCTTATACCGGCTTAGACATTTATTTAATTAATTCAAGCTCGTTATCAATCCTACACAAAAGAAAAAAAAAACGGCAAGCTCTTAAGCTCCAGCGCAAACCGCTGCGGCTAAATTAATTCCGGCGACGCACCCTTTTTTTTTTTTTTTTAATTGTAACACGAATGGAATTTCTTGTGAAGAAAACGGGACTCCAGAAGAATAGATATATTGTTGAACGTAAACCGGGAGGGTCGCGAGGTTGCGTGTGATTTTTATTGGACGTACGGGAGGTTAGGTAAGGGAGGGGTTGTTACTAGGTGGTCGGTTTGCAGTGGCGACGGGAGGTCGCGACTGGGGTGAGTCTTGATGATTTCATTCGAATTTCCGTTGCTACCGGCGAGCTTAAGGATTCTTTGACTAATCCGCAGGTTTATAGCTGTCTAAATATCGTTGGTAAGGGCTGAGGATTGAAAGCTCATGATTTTCGAGTGTTGTCGTTTATCTATTAACGCAATGACTCGTATATCCTGAGCTTTGTGATATTTTTAGATTCGAATAGAGCTACGGAGAACGGAAGTTTTAGCGGTAACCCCAACCCTTGAGCTCGCGACAGAGCTCTCCCCATTGTCAAATCCTGACGGAGCCGGCTTTTTCTAGCTTTCCGCACCTCCCTTCTGCCCTAAAAGGCCAATCACGCCATGGGACATATGACCGGGCATTTTTTTAACTCCTTATAACCAATAATTAATACGCACATGAGCCACGGAAAAATCAATGAGTATACGGCAAAATGGGAACCATAAATTTCTCGAACGAAAATCGAGACCGTGCGCGGTGAAGTAAATTTAGATCAATGATCTATACCTTACCTACTGGCATATACTTGTGTCGGTGGTGGTTCAATCCTGCGCAAACCCGCTTCCAATACCCATAGCTCCTTCTGCGGATGGTGGTGCTGCAGACACGGCAGGATAGTTGCCCATTAGATTCTGCGCAATAGCCTTCGTCAGGTTGCATTACTCATTGACCGCAGAGGATTCTCCGAATTATTCTTCAGCTTATTTTATTTAATAATTCTTAATAAAAAAAAAATAAAAAAATTCACGATTTAAATCGAAAACGATTGTCGGTCGAAGATTTCGGGCTTACGTGTCCGAAGTACCGATCAGCCGGCTCGCTGAAATTTATTCTCCGTTAAACCGGCTCTCGCATCAATAAGTGTACGAAAATCTGGTGCAATATTGTGGCGCAAAGCTCTCATTTTTCTCAATCCTGTAAAATTTATTGTCGGAAAATAGATTTTGTTCGTGGTGCTGCGTTTTGAAAGTTTTTCATTTTTTTTTTTCTTCAAAAGTGACTTTCGCTGATTAGCTACTGCCGGCAGAACAGAGAAAAGGTTTGAGCATCGTTAATTACTGCACACACAATTAGCACCTGACAGATAAAGCTCCTGATGGAACGAACACTTTTTTTTTTGTGGGTAAAGTTGACTCAACTTTTCTCGTGAAAATGCGATGAAAGTTTGGTGAACAATGAACGGATAAGAGGGCGTGATCACCACGTACATGTAATCCAAATCAGTGCTACATCTTTCGCATTATTTCTACGAAACACTTTTTGCGTCTATAGACATTTATAAAATATGATTGACACATCCATAAAGCTGTCAAATTAATCGATGATGTACGAAAAATTCGTAATAAAAATTAATTTTCTAATGGTTTCATTTTTGTTGCATGATTTTTTCAACGATATTTCATGCCTTTTTTTGAACGGTAATGTGATCTGACTCATTTTTTCAAGTGAACAACTTTTTACAAAAGCATCGAGATTCGCTGCAGCATTTATTGATTGATCATATCACGAACGTCGGTTTATTAATCTCGTATTTCTAAATTGTTACAATAATCGAGTACCATTCATCGTTTACCGTTGGAATAAACTTTCGAATTAATGCTACGTTGTAAATATCATAAGAGCTTTTCAATCGAAGAAACTTTTGGGATGCGTCATTTTAGGTGTTTTATTTTTTAATTTCTGCCATAAACCATTCGTAATGATAACTAAAGTTTATTCTGTTATATTGAACAATCTGAAAATCGTGTAGAGAAGTAAATTAATATTAATTAGCAAATGAGATCAGAGAGAATGTGACGAAAATTTATTCGCATTTTTCAATTTTTCTTTCCACGTTTTTTTTGGTTTATTGATGCTTTTTTGTTCGGATCTGGTTTCAAATTTTTCGGAAAGTTAAATAATAAGAATTGATAAAAGAAGAACTCAAAGTTGATTAAACTTGAATATTTTGAGTGAATTTTGGCAGAATAATACAGATATTTATGCAAATTTCATTTATTCTCGTAAGCTCATATGGATCACGGATAAAGTTCCGACAATTTTAGCGATTCTCTTCCGGTGCACTTGTCCCAATAGTGTCACTCTGCTTGTAGATATGAGTACTACGGATCCGACCGGCGATCGAGGAGGAGGAGGAGGAGGGGGTCTAGCATCAATAACACCATTTGATGACAACGTAACTCCAGTTACATCATCAACAGGCGTCGCAGTTTCACCGGCATCTCATCATCAACAGCATCCACCACCTTCGCCCCTTAGCGGATGTTACCTTCTCGTCGTGCTTCCTGAACCTCATACCGCACAACACAAAGATCTTATTCTTAATCGTCTTGCCAAAGGTAAGATTTACTATATCTTTCATCAATTTCGTACTCTTCTTGCGCCATGAAAAAAAAAAAAAAAAAAAACAATGAACTTGACACAAATCAAACAATTATTGATATAAAAAAACAAATCATTAATTTCGGATAAATAAGAAAAGGAGGAATAAAAAATATGTGAACTCGAAGCACTTTTCGAAAAGCTGCAATTAATCAAATATCATCGAAATAATTTTCGAAATCGCTCTGCTTGCGGTAAAAACTCTAGTAGCGACTCGTTTATAATTCGACATTCGTCTCGCTACAACGACTCTAGATAAATTTTACAAACTGTAATCAAAATAATACAAAATGAAATTCCGCCATTTGTTTAGTCGACAATGATCATTTAAAAAACCCGGCGGATAATATTTTTATTCCAACGAGGTTCGAGCTTGAAAAATAGTTGAGATTAATTTTGATGATCTTGAATCAATATTTAGAGTCTCGGTTATGCTGCAAGCTTAAAAAGTTATTTCCACCATGCCCAAGGCAGGCCTGCGTAGCGAGAGATCACTGGGAGGCAGTTAGCGAATTTTCTACTTCTATTCGGTTTGTGTGGTCTTTGGTCTCGCGTAAATTTAGCGACGTTTGAAAATCGCGGTGAAGGGACCGAATGAACAGGAAAGTTTGCTGCTCTACTTGGTGCATTCTTTAAAGACTCATATAAAAAGACACGCGGCGACTCCTCAGTCCCCTCTTCCTTTTTGCAAAGTCCCTACATTTTAAGACGATTCGTACGTAGACGCATAAATGTCATGGCGTCGTGAACGCGAGACGAGGAAGACGTTACAAGGGGGTTGCAACGAGTGTGAGTCGTTCCGTATTTATAGACTATTGGAGAAGCAGCAAGGGAATTTCGAGGATCCAACAAAGAGGTTTTTCAACTGCATTGCAAGCGAAACCTGTGCATTGTCGGATTAGACGAAAAACAAAGTGCTGGGAGTTGAACGAGTTTTTAAGGATAAACTGAATAATAAATCATTCAGTTTCTGAGCCACGAATGAACAAGCTTCAAATTTTTAAGGACGTTCCCGATCCTCTCTCTTCTCACGATTAAATTTACTCAATTATTCAATAATTATATTGCAAACGAGTTAATATAATTCAACGAAAAGTCATCAGTCGGCCAAACTTCCGATGTCGAAATGACATTTTTTTTCATTTAATCATTGAAATTGACAGCTGTCAGCTTCACATGTTCTATTCGTAGTTATAGCACATTGCCAATACCATGATGCACATCAGTGGCTCAGCAGCCGGCAGGTTAATGTGGGAGAGCTGTGAAAGAGAGACAGCGACAGTGCACATGCGCTTGGCACGGTGCATCGAAAGTGCCAATGAGCCGGAGTTTAGCCCGGCTGGATGTGTGTCATATAGATATTGAATTTAAAGACCCGCACAGACCGCGTACGTGTCAGGCTAAAACGCCGTATATGCACTCTTTCCCGACGAATAACATTGTATTTTCAACTTATTTTCTCATGTCCTTACTAATAATTCAAATAGCTTGAAAAATATCATGCAAACTTTGAACAGTTATTCCCTCGACTACTCTGCGTATTCGCCGAAACTTATTTAACGGTCTTTCATTGTCATTGAACAATACCTACGTTATAAGCGACGAAAAATATTTACTGATCGAGAACACTCATCAAAAAACATGGTGTGCTCATCATTAATATTCCTTAAACGTACCAACTCCTACTTGATATACCATCATTCCGGATACACAGTACGTATATGTCGGACTCGTGATGCTTTGACGATCATAGTTTATAAATATGACGTGAATTTAAATTTACGAACCGTTATTCAGAGTAGCTCGGATTTTGATAACAAAACTAAATTCTTTTCAACTGAATACAGCTGCAATCGATTTTAATCTTATTTTAATACTCCGAAATATTTCTGTTTCTGTGCAGATTTTTTTTTCGAGTTTTGCCAAAATCCACTCTTTTTTATCGCTTTTGTTGATGCCATCAGAAGCTCAAAAACTGGGTCTCATCTTTAGTATTTTATTGAAAAACTGGCACGTGGCTGAGTGCTAATGCATCCAAGTACTGGGCCTGGTTAAAGTTGATTCATTTGAGAAATCGCTGGAACCATGCTGCCAGTGCAAACTGATTGCCGTCGGATTTTCATCCAATTCCGTGTACTGTTATTTCTCTCAATTTAGAGTATAAAAGCGAAGTTTGGTGCTCTACAATGTAAACCTTTTTCAGACAATCATTGAGGCCATTTATAGGAGTAACCAAGTTTTTGAACAACCGGTAATTGAGAGTGCTGTTGACACGTTATTTTTATTGGAAAATGATGTTCGTGAGAATGGAAATTTTTAACTTTGGAGACGGTGGAATAATTTATTCAACCATTAACAACAATTGTAAATGATAAATTTCGATAACTTATATAAATTCTTCTTTTTTTTTGACAAATATATTTTGATTGGTTTAGTATTCTGTGATTGACATTTTATAGACTAGCTCATTCGTTCTTTAAAGTAAAAATCCCAGGCGTATAACTTTTCTTATTGGCTCGGAAGAAAGGTATAAAGTTGTAAATTGAGTTAGAATCTTGTGAAAGGAAGAATTTCGATATGATGATAAACGTCGAAAAATGGAAGAGAGTGACGACAAATTTGGCATGACGAGTGTCGGAGAGTGGGAGTGACATGTAGTTCCGTACCTAAATTCGGCATGCGCACATCGGTACCTGCTCGAAGCTACATCCCTGCAGTCTCAGAAGTTCGATCAATAACCCATCCACTCAGCCAGAGGAAACCGTCGCTAGAGTACTTTTTCCAGAGTGTGATAACGATAAGAGCGAATGAAGATCAAGGAAATCATCTTCAGATTTGGATCACAATAAACGTTTGACGTCCCATTGAATTTCATTAGAATCAGGACGATAGTCAATACCGTGTGATCGTTTGACCTTTAAAAATTTTTATTCGATGCTTATTGACATTTCACCTGTTGGAAGTGGTCCAATTAAATGTTTACAAGTTTTGCAAACACTTGACCATTCTACGAAAGAAATATTCGTGATAGGAAGAATTTATGAACAAATATCAATTTTTCGGAAGCATTTCCATTCATAAAAATTGATCGATATTTATTTTCGACAGGGGAACGTTTGAAAGGATTCTTGATAAAACCGTGTCAGACTTGCTGGAGTTTGAAATTTTATGTTAAAAAAATTATCCATCTTACGAATATTTCAAATAAATCTTATATTTTAAGCTGCCTTAGCATACCAAGGAGTCTCGTCCAAGATGCAAGTGCATTATAATGTATCATTTCAGGGTGATTGTCGCTCATACTTACCAAAATCGGAAGCCCTCCTCGTTTTACTTGAAAGAAGAATCTGCGAGTGATCACGTGATGCTGTATTCCAAACATAGCAAAGCTAATTTTATCATGTTATTCAGCCGTTCCTTTCACTGTACGAACTGCTCTCGCTTCACTTTTGACTTTTGCCATCTCCTCGACTATTTTAACCGTTCTCTATTACGTTTTTGAACCTGACCTCAACTTTGTCTTTTTGAAGTTCATGTCCATCGCTTCTAGTAAACCGAGATGCTAATCTATTCCACCCTCCTGTCCTCGTAAATTTATTGACCAGTCTCACACTTCAAATAGTCAATGTGATCTTTCTGATAATGCCAAATGTTATCAGTTACAAAAGCATTAAAAATATATTGCCAAGTCGTATCAATATTTAAACAATCTGTGTACCGCTCTCAATTACATTGATTATTTTAATATACGTTTATATACTCTCGTCGTATAGTTTAAATAGTTTAAAATACGTATACTATCATCATGTATTTTTATAAAATAGGATAGGTCTCTACTATCGATTCCTTGCAATATGGTTACGTAGTAAAGTTGGAGGGGCTGCATCAGCATTTCTCTCCTGAACTTTTTGACCTTATTACAAAACAAAGGCCTCTGATAACTCGTGATCAGCAGGATCCTTCAGCAGACACAAAGCAACCGCATAGAATATTTTTCTTCCTAGCAAACTTCTAAAAAAAATTAAGAATACTGCAGCAGTTCAGCTGAGTCAAATCGAAGCTAGATTGCAAAATTTTTTAAAAAGATTTAATGATATCCAAGATTATCATTCCAGTTGAGGTGTTCTAACGTTGTGGAATAAATTACGTTCATTTTGTACATCAGAATATTTTCTATTAATCTAAAATGCAGATGAAAAATATAATCGTTCTGCAGTCGGAACAATTAGATATGGTTTAAGAAATGTTGATAACATGCGATTGATAAGTGAATTCAGTAGAATCTCAAAGTTATTTTTGCACGAATTGTTGAAGTCAACTATTTGCCAGATCGGTGATATTATAATCGAATAAATACAATGCAGCATTAATTGTCACTTCGGATGATTAATATTTGTTCGTAAAATCTCAAGAGTGCACAATTGTGGCAATACGGCGTATCAAAACGGCTATGGTCATTGCGATGTTTCGGATATCAGAAACAGAAAGTGAGGGGTTCGATGAGCATTAAGAAGCGTGACTCACAGCACGGCTTCTCTTGTATCACCTTCGGGGCTTCCGATCAATTCAATGTAGCAGGGAGCAGCGGTATTATGCACCCTAGGGCACCAGTTTAAACGCTTCGAGATATTCATTTTTTGTGCCGCCTTTTTGTAAAAGAATAGTTGACAAGCATTTAATTATGTTCTCAAACTTTAATTCACCATGATTCGATGGAGTTCCGATGGATCCTAAAATTTATGAGGCTCCATTGAGAATGCTTCACGATGTTTTCGTATTTATGTAGGTTTATGTTGGGAAGTAAATTCGATCTAAGCCGTAACATAAATATAGTACCACATCCGTTATTCGATATCTTCGGTTAAAATTACGAGAAGGAAATCGGACCAATACAGAAATTAGATACCGATTCGATATAGTTACAGTGTCGCAAGACCGATACTCATAAAGGGAACTCGGCTATATGGGAAGTAAATATTAAATCCTTAATAAAAATAGCTCTTCGCAAAAGCCATTACTTAGGCTTTCTCTATACCAATTGCTGTACAGATCTATTGTGACTTAGAGTAAAACTTACAGCCAGCACTTAATGCTGCAGAATAGGGTGTCAAGACAGTTCACCTTCTTAACCTTAACCTTACATCATTCAACCCTGAGCCACTCTCATTTTATGAAGCCCGATGAATGCATCTTAGAAGCGGGACCGTGTAGCGTTATGACCCACTGTACTATCTACGTCAATGACAAGTTATTGTTTTATTGGCTATTACTTATACTCGTGCATAATCGATTTCAGCTATGAATTTATTTGGGCGTTGATAAAAAATGTTCATGGACAAGCACGATACAATTATACCCACTTATTTGCATTTCCTGAACGAATTTCAGCAATTGAATTATTTGCCACGAATTCATTAAGGCAAATTTTCACCACACGAAACCATTTCAATTTCACAGGATTTCTCTCGTGGGACAAGGACAGTTGTCACGTTGATTTAGAAAAGGAATTGCAGGCTCTCGTAGCACAAGCACCTGAAGGCGAAGAGGCCAGAAACGGTAAATACTTGTCATCAAAATTGGAGGAATGTCTGATCGATCAAGATGAACGATATTAATCATTTACGATAATGAATTGTATCGGTGCTTGATTTTAAAAAAATGCATCGTAGCCAAATCACGCTGGTAGCTTCATTCCAATATCTAAATTGTAGGTGAACGTCTTATACAGTACGCAACCGAAAATCTCGTTACGGAAGTTCTAATACACCCTCAAACAAATACCTTATTGCAATGTATGCGAAATCTTCTCGCAAGTTTTACGAAGCATCGGCACATCATTCACGCTGGATATACATTCAGTGGAAATGGTTCCTGGATACTGCAGGTGCGTGAATTTCATATGAATTTTTCTTTTAGTTTTCTGCTGGATACTTCAAACCTTTACGTATTCAACCTCTGTCCGGCCAAATTCTATAGCTACGCGTAACATTTTTTTTTCTCATAAGTTTATACGAAAGTTGGAGGGAAATTTTATAAAATAGTGGTTTAATTTTTTCAGATTTTTTTATAAAAGAAAAAAAAAAAACACATTTTTTCCAAATCTGGAAAGCGGCTGTTTATACTTCAGCAGCCGAGTTTTCACTTGACTGACGATTTTTTCCAACTTAGTGCCGACCACTTGTCGCAGAATAGAACTGAATAACAACAGAACGAAGTAGTAAACCGCGTGCACAAATAGCTCCATATTTTTCTGTTATTATACAATCCTTTAAGTATAGGAAACACCTATCAAGAAGATTTCTGCTATTCTTATACGCGTGCTAGAATTTTTTCGAACTCTTGTTCCAAATATGTAACCATGGGCGGGAAAAGGTTAAAAAGATTTGAATCCAATGATGAATTTTATGAATTAATTGATGTACGCTTCATACGATGAAATGATTCAATTTCAAACTGATTCTTCGGGATTTTCAAAAATAAAAAAGAGATGTATAGGCTCACCACGGAAAAATCAAGTTATAAGTTTATTTAGCTTCAACGACAATGGAAGTTTGATACTTTAATCTACAGGTATTCCCTGAGAAATGGACAATTTTATTGCAATAACTTTGTATTTTTTAAAAATCGCGTCTCTCATAAAAATAGATAAAAAAACATTGTTAGTTTGAAAAAACCGATGTTTTGAAGCGAAACAAAACAAAGTCCGATTGCAATCGAAAAAAATCCCGTCTTCCGTACTTTGGATGAATCACAACTATGGTGTTCTGTATTACTTGCCATCGATCCGCTGGATTATAGTTTTCATTTTACCTCTGTTATAGGACATCTTCTCTTCATGGATTAATCATTCGATATGAACGATCATTTTTTAGGATGGAACCTTCAGTCTAGCAGACTTTCTGGATGCTTTCAGCGAACATGAAGTACAAAGGGTTCTTCGAGCTTACGAAAACAGTGTTACAGTAGATATTAATTGTGCGGATGTCGGCGAATGGTCGACTTCACGACTTTCGAAGGAAGCTTGCACTCGGTGAGCACTATTTGATAATTTATTTTATTTTGAAAACTTATTATTTTATATGCGCACAGATTTTGGGTACAAAAATGTTGTTTTGGGTATCAAATTTTGATGTGTGTTCCAACTTCTGGCCGAGCGAGTTTTACCAAAAAAGAATGCAGTTTTCTCTTTTTCGTCACTCTCCAATGAATACCTTTTTGTTTCTTAGCTCTTGTCGTGTAAGATTAAATCCGGACGATGTGCTCACCGCTGGAGTTCCAGCAATAACAAGTTTTACTAGCTACGTCGGTCAATATCTCGTGTCTCAAACACTGGATCAACTGATGGAGCCATCCGACGTAGTTGGCAATATTAGGTTCAGTCATCCTACACTATACGTCTTCCCCGGTGGACAGGGTGATGCTGCTCTTTTCGGTATTAACGGCTTCAACATGCTGGTCGATGGGGGTTTCGCAAGAAAAGCGTGCTTTTGGGATTTCGCAAGGCATCTTGATCGCCTCGACGCTGTTTTAATGACGAGGATTAATAACAGCAACGTTGGCGGTATGTCGAGTGTTCTACGTAAAAAGAGGGAGATGCACGTGTATCCACAAATCGGACATTTCTTTTGCAATTTGATTGTGAGTACAAAGCACTTCATTATGTTTATTTTTCTTGTTGATCTATCGATGCAATTGCTGTTGAGTCACACACATATCCGTACAACATTTATACATTACCGTTTAAAACGATAAAAATGACCAAAAACTCAATTCTCCGACATACAGGAAAGAAAAAACTTGAACTCGCCAGACGGTGACAAAGATCTGGATCCATTGATCTTGAACCTTACTGACATCGGTCACGAGATGATGGTTGATTTGAGGCACATCAATCTCCGAGCTCATCCATGTTATAGAGATCCAAATCCCATTAATCTCTACCATAAAGTTGGTCACGGGACTTTGGACATGTACGTTTTGAGCCCCAGTAAAGACAGTCGTGAAGTGAGAGAATTCCTTAGCAAATGGCACGCTTCTGATTCGAAACTGTTCAGCGGATCCTTTCGAAAAGACTCGAACAACTTGACTTTTCCCATCCAAAATCTCGCTTCGATTTGTGCTCTTCTAGTCTGGCAACCGGCAAATCCCGAAGATACCATAACGAGAATTCTCTTCCCTGGCAGTACACCGCAGCACAAAATCTTCGAAGGTATCGAACGCCTTAAACACCTCGAGTTCCTAAAACATCCTGTTTGCACGGCGAAGAGCATCTCTCCATCAACTTCTCTCTTAACGCTTAAGGACAAACCAACGACGAAACAGAAATTAGGTCTCATTGAAGAGTCCAGAAAGGCTTCTGATGCGAAAAAAGATAGAAGAGATTTACTCGATTCCAAATTATCAAAAACCAGTGAAGACGTCGTAAGCAAACCAACACCTCAAGGAACTCCCATTAATCAGCCACCAAAAGTTCAAACACCCAAAATTGATGTCAAGACGAAGAAGGTTATAGAGAACAAAAAAATTGAAACTGAGAGTAAGAAGATCGAGAAGGACCTGAAGGAACACAAAAAAGAACCCATCAGGAAAGACTTTTCAAAGACAGAAAAAGATTCTGACGTTAAAAAAGTTGAAGGATATAAGATAAGGATGGATAATGAAAAGGCGGCTCTTACGAAAGAGCCCAAAGCTAAGCCCGAGCCAAAAAAGAAAGAAACAAAGGAATCGAAACCAGTCAAGATCGGCAAGGCTGAACCTATGTCCAAAGCGGCCGTAAGAATGGGAGATAAAAAGCAGAAACCTCCGGCAGATAAGAAAGATGCAATGAAGGCGTCACCGACGACTCCCAAGAAAAGCATGAACGGAGCGGCAACGAAAGTCGAACTTTCGAGAACGACGCCACGGCCTATAACAAAACCATCTTCGAAACCACTTTCGTCAACGATGCCAGCTAAGAGCGCTAAAGATGCCAATAATAGAAAAGTCGTGGAACAGAAAAATATAGAAATTGCATCCGCTGAAAGTGCCGCTGCACCGGCGAGCACCAAAGTACCACCAAAACAAAAAACCGCCGAGCGAAAGCCGATTGGCCGACGTCCTAAACCAATTAGTCCTATCAAAGCACGTTTACCAATTAGTCCAACGAAATCTACGCGAAGTACACCGACTACTTCAGTAAAATCGGACAAGGACGGTATCATCAGAAAAATCAAAGGTGATCGTGGAACGGCAGACTCCTCGACGGTGTCGACGCCTTCCGGAATCGAAATTGATTCGATGACCAAGCTGGCTGACAAGTGTCTGACCGAAAAGTCCGAAGATATGTCTCTTGATTCTATAGAAAGCAAAGTTCTTGCTGATCTTAAAGAAGAACGTGAAGTCGTTGAGGAAATCGAAGCGGTGTTACAAAAAGCAGAAAGAATCGAAGGGGCAAGAAGAGATGATCACCTGGAAGGAGATGACGACATCACTGCGGAAGCGACTGATAAGAAAGAAGATGATATGACCGAAGATGACGTTACGGCTGATATTGAAGAAATCCCGAAGAAAGAAGGCTCGCGAAAGACGAGTCACGAGCTGACAGAAGAGGACGAGTATTTAATTATTGAGAAAGAAGAAATCTACATCGAGGATTCGGTGCAGAGTGGTGAGGTGGAAGAGAAACATGCCACTGGTGTAGTAGATGATGAAGAAGCGAAAACAGGGATAGATGCCGTTCCAACCAAAGAAGAAGAGGAAGAAGAGGAAGATGAGGTAGAACAGGAAGAAGCTGAGGTTTCAGAAGGAAAAGAAAAAGCAGACATTCCAGAAAAGCAATTAGGTTTGGTTGAAGGAAAGCTCAAGGAAACGGTAGAACCGGAGAAACTGGCCAGTTCCGACGAAATATTGGAAGAACAGATGAAAAACATCATCGCTTCCACGGCTGAAATGGTTCAGAAGACTGATGACAAAGACGATTCCGGGAAAAAAGATAGCGAAGACATTACGAAAGAACCATCAAGTTTGAGTCCTGATAAATTCGATTCGTCGGAAAAGAAAACTACTGACACCGATGTCAAACCAGAAATCGATCAAAAAGATCGTCAGGTACCTGGAATATTAGAAGAATCGCATGAAAGAATGTCGACGTTAGAATCCGGTGCCACAACTACGGCGCCAACATTACCCGAAGATGAACGGATTCCTCTCGATGAAATAAAGGAAGTCGTAGACGAAAGATGTCTGGTCGATCAAGAAACAAAGCCAGACGGTGAAATAAAAGTTTCGGAACCGCTTGTAGCACAGATTCCACCTGAAACAAAACCGGACGCGAAAGCATTTGAAGTTCATCCTCCGCTTCATGGAATTCAGCGAGAAATTGTGAAAACCCCCGATGAGGTGGCTGATTTACCAGTTCACGAGGAAGTCGATCCAACTCTCTACCGCATGGAACACTATGAAAAAGGCAAAGAAGAAAAACCAATGCAAGCAGCGGCGCCTCAGAAAGAAGTCAAAGAACCGGAGATTCCAATAGTCAAAGAGCAAAAAGGCGTATTCAGTTTCTTTGGCAAAGTTGCTGATAAGTTTGAAAAAGGTATCGACAAATTGACCGGGAAATCCCGGCGAGATTCAGAAAAAGACATTGATGAAAAGTCATCTTCGAAATCAGGCTCTCCTAAAGAAGTCAAAGCTCAAAGTATCGTTTTCCCTGGTGAAGTTGCGGCTGAGGGCAGCGCAGGAATGATGAAAGTTGCAGAAGCATCTGAAATACCGGAAGCTTTCGAAAAAGGCATTCCTGAAATCACTAAAGTCAAAGTAGCAGCTATAAAAGATACTGCTTCGTTCCTCGCTGATGAAATTGAAGATTTGAAGAAAACTAGCCCACTCTATAAAGAACCCAGTGACATGAAAGATGAAACGGCAATGACAAAATTAGATTCCGAAACTGACCAATCGTCAAAACCCCTATTTGAAACATGTGTTCCAAGTCATATGAAAGAAAAATTAGACGAGGTCACCGCTGAACTGGAAGGTGAAGACGATGTTGAAGAAGTCGAAGCTCTATTGGCAGAAGCCTCCAAAAAATTCAAAGATGTGAAGGACAGTCTTCATGATTCGCTCGAATCGTTAGAAGAAAAAATAGCTGAACAAGAAATGGCTCGCGCTGAATTGCACGCGGTTTCTCAAGATTTTGTAAAAGATACTCTATCCGAAGTTGTTGAAAAATTGGAAGATATGAAGCCTAAAGATTTGGACGAGCTGGAGGAGAAGAAAGAACACGAGGAAACAGGAGAAGCTCCTGGAGACGAAGAGGATTTGGACGACAAAAAAGACGAAGCCATAGTTACCAAAGATTTGAAAGGAGCTGTACGGGATGTGGGCGAAGTTCTCGCTGGCTCTGCCGGAATTTTGATCGATGACAAACCGAAAGACGTTATCGAAATCGTGAAAAAAGTTGCTGAGGTTTTGAAAAAAGACGATTTTCTTTCGCATGATGTGCTCTTCGACTCTGATGCAACTGAAGTAAAAGACAAGATAGGCGAAAATGAGATATCATCTGCAAAGTTGAGCACGGAAGCTGCGATAATCCCGAAAAGAGTAGGAGTTACAGAAGAATCGCCATCTCAAGAAGAAATTGAAGAGTTGCAAGAAAGCCGAAGAGACTCGACTATTTCATCAACGGCACAGAAACCTGTTGCCGCCGATGAATCTCATGAGGATATTACAAAAGCGTCGAAAATTCAAACTCCGGCATCGTCTCCGACGATAGATACAGCCAAGGACAAAATCGAGGCGATGAAAATTTGTGCCGAATTCTTGGACGATGAGCCTATTTTATCGAGGCAGAAAAGAAGCGAAGTTGAGGATCCAACGAAAAAAGATGTCGTAGAAGCTGGCATGGAAGCAATTTGCGTTAAGCAAAAAATAGAAAAACCGACGAGTACCGAAGGCGAAGCGCATCATGAATTAAAAGAGCAAAACATTATATTTGACCGAAAAGTATCGCCTGTTACAGCTGAAGTTGTGATCGTCACGCCTGATTTATCACCAACATCACCAATGCTTCCATCAGAAAAAATTCACACGGAAGATGCCGAGGCAAAACCGGAAGTGAGCGATGTATCCCAATTGCTTCCTTCTGATATACTGAATGCTTTACAAAATGAAGAATCACTTGAAAAAATTATCGAAGAATTAGTATATACGAAAAATATTAAAATTACTCGAGAATTTGTAGAATATATAATAATAATTCGAAAGATCTCACGATACGACGTTATTCGAATTATTGAACAACTCATCTCTAAGAAAGGCAGTCTACCTGAAAGCGTCGTCACCGATATCAACATATTGGTGGAAGATTTACTTTCAAATGACAAAAGGGAAGACATTGAAAACTACATCAATAAGGAATACATCATGAACAATAAAAAAATTACAATGAAGATCATCGAAGATATTTCCAATCAAAAAGGCATCACCAAACGAATCCTCATCACAATTATTACAGAAATCATCATAAAAAAAAATATACCACGTGGAGCTTTACTTGATCTTTCGGAAAAAGAATTTTCACAATTCGATTTGTATGAATCAGTCACCGAAGAACAGGATAAACTCTCGCAAGCAAGCGAAATCAGTGGCATCGAAGTAGATGATGGTCAGGAAATTACATCATCTGACAAATACACTGAAGTAAGGACTTTCATCGAAAATGAATTAATTGCAAAAGGACAAAAAATCACCCCACAACTTATCGATGACGTTTGCGTTGCAAAACTCGTGCCGAGACGAATTTTCATTGAAATCATAGAGAAAATCATGATTGAACGCAAAATTCCACGATCATCGATGGTTGACATATCCGAAAAGGAAATGTCAGAATTGCTTGCATCAGAAAAAGAGCATGAGGTCATCTCTAAACCAGAAGAAGACGAAGATGGTGATGCTGATCAAAGCGGGTCATCGACTCCAGATAGAGGACAAGAGATTGCTTCGTACATTTCTGATGAGTTTATAACGAAAAAGAAGAAAATAACACTACAGTCTTTCAATGACATCTGTGCGCGCAATGATGTTTCTGTGCAAATGCTTTGGAATTTAATTGATAACGTAATTGAGAAACAGAAACTCGACAGAGCAGTTGTAATGGATATTTCCGAGAATGAATTGGCGGATTTATTGACTGTGGAAGAGGAAGAAATCATAAAAGAAGATGACACTCAAATTACTTCGCTCGCACTAAATAGATCCGAAATCGAGAACAGCATCGTTGAAGAATTCGTGTCTAAGAATCGAAGAATCACACCGTACATATTTGAAGACATTTGTTTACGATACAAAGTTCCAAGGCGAATAATAATTGAAATAATAGAAACAATAATTATTAAAAGAAATTTGCAAAGAAATTCTATTCTTGATATTACGGACACTGAACTCTCGGAATTGCTTGCTGTCGTGGAGGCCCAAGATGAAGAAGAAAGTGAGGACCTTATAAAATCTCCTGTAAAAGAACAAGAGCGACAAGATGATGCTTCTGAAGATAAATTGGTCGATGGTTTTGTCAGTATAACTTCGACAGACGACGTGAAGACTGAAGATGTTTTGAGAAAGAAATCAGTGGAGCCCGTTGCAAAAGAATCTGAAAAAGACGTCGATGATTTCGAAGCTGTAGAACAGGAATACAAAATCTACGGTTTGTCGCTTACACCGGACAAAGAATTACCAGTGACCAGTCAATCTATTTCAGACGAAAAAATTCTAGACGAAGTGGAGGATATTGTCCACGATCACATCAGTGATGTTGTTGAAGCGAAGGAGAAAATTGTGGGAACCGCATCGAAACCAGTTTCTGCGACGAAAACCGAAGAAAAATCGCAGGACATATCTGAGCTTTCGGAAACTATTGATACTACTGAAAAGTATTTGATGGAAGCGAAAGAAAAAATTGAAGTAGAGGTATCTAAATCAAAATCTGTTTCAGCCTCTATTAGTGATATAAAACCATCTGAATTACCAACTGATAAAGATGCTTATGACATCTCAGACGGAATTTCCATAAACGAAAAAAGTGTCATGAGTGTTGCGCATGGAGGCTCAGAAGGTGAAGCAAAACTTGTAAAAAGTGATATCACTCTACCAAAACCGACCGAAGTAACATCGCCGGAACTTCCAGATAACGATGCAATGATGGATGCAACTGCAAGGAAGCCTAGCACAACCGGATACCCAGTAAAACAAGAAGAATCTCGGAAAATCGAATTGGACGAAGAAAGTGAAAAAATCGAAGATGAAATGAGCATTACCGTGACAAAGCGTGATAGCCATGGAAGCGTTGATGGAGTAAAGAAAGTCACGGATACAGAGGACGTTACATCACAACCTGGATCTGTATCTCCCAAGGATGACAAGTCCTCGAAAGAAACTAGTATCAACGAAGAAACACCACTTTCGAGTAGTACGGTACATCGGATGGTGGTTACAGCGAGCAGTGAAGACGGTGGACATGAAATGGAAGTCTGCCCAACCGGAAGCATCACATTTACACCTGATGATTCACTTAAGAGTTCACCTATAAAAACTACTCCTGATCAAGACTCGTTGCGATTGGACAAAGAATCAATACATTCGGGTACTAGCACACCCGAGAGAGACAGTATCTCAGATAAATCCGCAACTGGCACAAAAGATCAGGAAAAAATAACGCCCGAAGATAGTCTCGACAAATCACCTTCCGGTACTCGGGATTCTCAGGATCTCGAGGATAGTTTGGATAAGTCAGATTTGATAAAATTAAAAGAAACTAAAGCACCAGAACGTCTGAGTAAAGAGCAAGAGGATGCAGCGATTGATCATATTTCTGACGACGAAAAATCAAAAAGAAGTCATGATGGATCTCCCACGATTGATACAGTTAGTGCAACAGAAACCAGTACCAGACAAATTGAACCATCAAAGGTTTCTGTAGAGGAATCCGTCGAAAAGGCTGATATTTCCGAAAAGCCTTCCAGTTTAGCTACCGAAATTCAAAGTGCTATCGAACGAAACATCGGAGCTGATATATCAGATCGAACCGGGGTCGTTGCTTCAAAAGTTTCGGATGAACCAATTGTTCAAACAAAATCACCAAGTCCAAGCGAAGATCATGAATCGGATGTGACATCCGATCGACTGAAGCGATCTAGTATTTTCAATGAAACAAAACACGATGCACCGAAATCTTTAGAGGTTGGTAAGCTGGAAGATAAGGTGGAAAGTTTACAAGTTAAGAAACCCGAGGAGATAGTTTGTTCAAGTACGCTTGATGGACAACACGATGCAAGTCCACAGACACTTGAACCCGCAACTTCTCCATTTGTTGATAGTCATAAACACACTCCCGTAGACTCGAAAGACTTCGTCGCTACAGTGCCATCACCTATCGTTATTAGCGATGGCGGCAAATCTGACAAGCTACTAGCTGATCAACACGAGGAAATAGCTTCAAAAGATCTAGTTGCTAAAAGTGAAACGGTAACGAGTGGAAAGAGTCCAACTGATGATGTCAGTATTTCTACTGAAATGCATGACGATAAAGATTCAATGACTCGTTCCAGATCGCCTAGCATCACTGCTGAAACACACGATGAAAGGAAAAAGATTTCACATTCTAGGTCGCCTAGTGTTGGAGATTATGAGCACGATCATCTAGAAAGAATTGATTCTTCTATATCGCCGATCGTATCTGCAGAGACGCAAGATGAAATTAGTGATGTTGGGGATTCTAAGCAGTCTAGTATGGCAACTGAGAAAAAAGACGGAAAGAGTCCTACATCGCCAACGATAGCTCTTGAAAGGCAAGACGAAAAAAAATCATTTGATGGCTCCAAGTCTCACAGTATGGCTGGTGAAAAAGAATTAACGGATCGGTCTAGATCAGCTAGTTTAACTTCTGAAAAACAAGGTGAAATAGAATCAGCCGACCGTTCTGTATCACCAAGTGTTGCTGTAGAAGAACAAGGGGAAAAGGAGACAGTTGAACGCTCTAGATCACCTAGTATAGGCGTTGAGAAGGAAGACGAAGAAGCATTGCTGGATCATTCTCAAGCTCCCAGTGTCACTGGTGAAAGAGAAGATGACAAAGAATCGATGGACCGTTCTAGATCACCCAGTGTAGTGACAAAAAAGCATGATGAGAAGGAAAAATCCGATCGTTCAAAGTCACCAAGTACAGCTAGTGAGAAAGGAGATGAAAAAGAATTCATGGATCGCTCGAAGTCACCGAGTGTAGCGAGTGAAAAAGAAGACGGGAAAGAATCAGTCGATCGTTCCAGATTAACCAGTCTGGCTTCTGAAAGACAGGATGAAATGGACGCTATAGATCGCTCTAAATCGCCCAGTATAGTTACAGAAACGCCCGGTGCGAAAGAATCAATCGATCGCTCCAAGTCACCCAGCGTAGCCAGTGAAAAAGATGAAAAAGAATCAATCGACGGTTCTAGATCGCCTAGTGCAGCAACGGAAAAACACGATGACAAGGAAACAGTCGATCGTTCGAAGTCACCAAGTGTAATCAGTGAAAAAGAATCAATTGACCGTTCTAGATCTCCCAGCGTAGCGACAGATAAGCAAAGCGAAAAAGACTCAGTCGATCACTACAAGTCTCCCAGTGTAGCCAGTGAAAAAGCAGATATAGAACAAACAATTGAACGCTCTAGGTCGCCCAGTGTAACGACAGAAAAGCAGGATCCGAAGGACTTAGTCGATCACGCCAAATCACCCAGTACAGAAGACAAAAAAGAATCTGTGGGTCGCCTTAGGACAACCGATATAGTTACTGAAAAGTACGATGAGAAGGAACCAATCGACCACTCTGGATCACCCAGTTTAGCGACAGAGAAGCAAAATGAGATCGAAAAAATCGATCGCTCGAAACCGCCCAGTGTAGCCAGTGAAAAAGACGAAGAAAGAGAAGCGATTGATCGCTCTAGATCTCCCAGTGTAGCAACCGAAAAGCCATGTGAAAAAGGACCAATGGATGGCTCTAAGTCACCCAGCGTAGCGAGCGAAAAAGATGTAAATGAATTAATTGATCGTTCAAGATCACCCAGTCTGGCACCTCAAAAACAAGATGAAAAACTAACGATCGATGGCTCGAAGTCACCCAGCGTGGAAAGTGAAAAAGATGAAAAAGAGTTCGTGGAACGTTTGAGATCGGCAAGTCTAGCTCCGGAAAAAGAAGACGAAAAAGAGCCCATGGATCGGTCTAGATCGCCCAGTGTAGTGACGGAGAAGCAGGATGTGAAGGAAACAATCGATCGCCCGAAGTCACCTAGTGTGCATAGTGAAAAAGATGAACGAGAATCGATTGACCGCTCTAGATCTCCGAGTCTAACGACAGAAAAGCAAGATGAAAAAGAAATAAACGATCGCCCCAAGTCTCCTAGTGCAGCCAGTGAAAAAGATGATGAAAAAAAATCATTAGACCGCTCTCGATCACCAAGTGTAGCGACTGAAAAACAAGATGAGAAAGAAGCCATCGATCGCTCCAAGTCACCGAGTGTAGCCAGTGAGAAAGGAGACGATAAGGAATCAATCGACTGTTCTCGATCGGCCAGCGTAACGACGGAGAAGCTGGATACGAAAGAATCAATCGATCGATCCAAATCACCGAGTGTAGCCAGTGAGAAAGGAGATGACAAAGAATCAATCGACCGTTCTCGATCGGCCAGTATATTCACTGAAAAACAAGATGAGAAAGAAACCATCGATCGCTCCAAGTCACCCAGTGTAGCCAGTGAGAAAGGAGATGATAAGGAATCAATCGACCGTTCTCGATCGGCCAGCATAGTGACTGAAAAACAAGATGAGAAAGAAACCATCGATCGCTCCAAGTCACCCAGTGTAGCCAGTGAGAAAGGAGATGGTAAGGAATCAATCGACCGTTCTCGATCGGCCAGCGTAACGACGGAGAAGCTGGATACGAAAGAATCAATCGATCGCTCCAAGTCACCTAGTGTAGCGAGTGAGAAAGGAGACGAAAAAGAAACAATCGACCGTTCTCGATCGCCAAGTGTAGCGACTGAAAAAGAAAATGAAAAAGAAACCATCGATCGCTCCAAGTCACCCAGTGTACCGAGTGAAAAAGATGACAAAGAATCAATCGACCGTTCTCGATCGGCCAGCATAGTGACTGAAAAACAAGATGAAAAAGAAACCATCGATCGTTCCAAGTCACCCAGTGTAGCCAGTGAGAAAGGAGATGATAAGGAATCAATCGACCGTTCTCGATCGGCCAGCGTAACGGCGGAGAAGATGGATACGAAAGAATCAATCGATCGCTCCAAGTCACCCAGTGTGGCGAGTGAGAAAGCAGACGAAAAAGAAACAATCGACCGTTCTCGATCGCCAAGTGTAGTGACTGAAAAACAAGATGAGAAAGAAACCATCGATCGCTCCAAGTCACCCAGTGTAGCCAGTGAGAAAGAAGATGACAAGGAATCAATGGACCGTTCTCGATCGGCCAGCGTAACGACGGAGAAGCTGGATACGAAAGAATCAATCGATCGCTCCAAGTCACCCAGTGTGGCGAGTGAGAAAGGAGATGAAAAAGAAACAATCGACCGTTCTCGATCGCCAAGTGTAGTGACTGAAAAACAAGATGAGAAAGAAACCATCGATCGCTCCAAGTCACCCAGTGTAGCCAGTGAGAAAGGAGATGACAAGGAATCAATGGACCGTTCTCGATCGGCCAGCGTAACGACGGAGAAGCTGGATACGAAAGAATCAATCGATCGCTCCAAGTCACCCAGTGTGGCGAGTGAGAAAGGAGACGAAAAAGAAACAATCGACCGTTCTCGATCGCCAAGTGTAGCGACTGAAAAACAAGATGAAAAAGAAACCATCGATCGCTCCAAGTCACCCAGTGTACCGAGTGAAAAAGACGACAAAGAATCGATTGACCGTTCTCGATCGCCAAGTGTAGTGACTGAAAAACAAGATGAGAAAGAAACCATCGATCGCTCCAAGTCACCCAGTGTAGCCAGTGAGAAAGGAGATGACAAAGAATCAATCGACCGTTCTCGATCGGCCAGTATAGTGACTGAAAAACGAGATGAGAAAGAAACCATCGATCGCTCCAAGTCACCCAGTGTAGCGAGTGAGAAAGGAGACGAAAAAGAAACAATCGACCGTTCTCGATCGCCAAGTGTAGCGACTGAAAAACCAGATGAAAAAGAAACCATCGATCGCTCCCAGTCACCCAGTGTACCGAGTGAAAAAGATGAAAAAGAATCGATTGAGCGCTCTCGATCAGCAAGTGTAGTTACTGAAAAACTGGATGAGAAAGAAACCATCGATCGTTCCAAGTCACCCAGTGTAGCCAGTGAGAAAGGAGATGATAAGGAATCAATCAACCGTTCTCGATCGGCCAGCGTTACGGCGGAGAAGACGGATACGAAAGAATCAATCGATCGCTCCAAGTCACCCAGTGTGGCGAGTGAGAAAGGAGACGAAAAAGAAACAATCGATCGTTCTCGATCGCCAAGTGTAGCGACAGAAAAGCAAGATGAAAAAGAAACCATCGATCGCTCCAAGTCACCCGGTGTACCGAGTGAAAAAGACGACAAAGAATCGATTGACCGTTCTCGATCACCAAGTGTAGCGACTGAAAGACAAGATGAGCAAGAAGCCATCGATCGCTCCAGGTCACCGAGTGTAGCCAGTGAGAAAGGAGATGATAAGGAATCAATCGACCGTTCTCGATCGGCCAGCGTAACGGCGGAGAAGATGGATACGAAAGAATCAATCGATCGCTCCAAGTCACCTAGTGTAGCGAGTGAGAAAGGAGACGAAAAAGAAACAATCGACCGTTCTCGATCGCCAAGTGTAGCGACTGCAAAACAAGATGAAAAAGAAACCATCGATCGCTCCAAGTCACCCAGTGTACCGAGTGAAAAAGATGACAAAGAATCAATCGACCGTTCTCGATCGGCCAGCATAGTGACTGAAAAACAAGATGAAAAAGAAACCATCGATCGTTCCAAGTCACCCAGTGTAGCCAGTGAGAAAGGAGATGATAAGGAATCAATCGACCGTTCTCGATCGGCCAGCGTAACGACGGAGAAGCTGGATACGAAAGAATCAATCGATCGCTCCAAGTCACCCAGTGTAGCGAGTGAGAAAGGAGACGAAAAAGAAACAATCGACCGTTCTCGATCGCCAAGTGTAGCGACTGAAAAACAAGATGAAAAAGAAACCATCGATCGCTCCAAGTCACCCAGTGTACCGAGTGAAAAAGATGAAAAAGAATCGATTGAGCGCTCTCGATCAGCAAGTGTAGTTACTGAAAAACAGGATGAGAAAGAAACCATCGATCGCTCCAAGTCACCCAGTGTAGCCAGTGAGAAAGGAGATGATAAGGAATCAATCGACCGTTCTCGATCGGCCAGCGTAACGGCGGAGAAGATGGATACAAAAGAATCAATCGATCGCTCCAAGTCACCCAGTGTAGCGAGTGAGAAAGCAGACGAAAAAGAAACAATCGACCGTTCTCGATCGCCAAGTGTAGCTACTGAAAAACAAGATGAAAAAGAAGCGATCGATCGCTCCAAGTCACCGAGTGTAGCCAGTGAGAAAGGAGATGAAAAAGAATCAATCGACCGTTCTCGATCGGCCAGCGTAACGACGGAGAAGCTGGATACGAAAGAATCAATCGATCGCTCCAAGTCACCCAGTGTAGCGAGTGAGAAAGGAGACGAAAAAGAAACAATCGACCGTTCTCGATCGCCAAGTGTAGCGACTGAAAAACAAGATGAGAAAGAAACCATCGATCGCTCCAAGTCACCCAGTGTAGCCAGTGAGAAAGGAGATGAAAAAGAATCAATCGACCGTTCTCGATCGTCAAGTGTAGCTACTGAAAAACAAGATGAAAAAGAAGCCATCGATCGTTCCAAGTCACCGAGTGTAGCCAGTGAAAAAGAAGACTATAAGGAATCAATCGACCGTTCTCGATCGGCCAGCGTAACGACGGAGAAGCACGATACGAAAGAATCGATCGATCGATCCAAATCACCGAGTGTAGCCAGTGAGAAAGGAGATGACAAAGAATCAATCGACCGTTCTCGATCGCCAAGTGTAGCTACTGAAAAACAAGATGAAAAAGAAATCATCGATCGCTCGAAATCACCCAGTATAGCCAGTGAAAAAGAAACAATCGACCGCTCTGGGTCGGTCAGTCCAGCGATTGAAAGACAAGATGGAAAGGTACTGATCGACCGCTCGAGGTCACCCAGCGTAGCAATTGAAAAGCAAGACGAGAAAGGATCGAGCGATCGTTCCAAGTCGCCCAGTGTAGCTAGTGAAAAAGAGGAAGAGAAAGCATCTCAGGACCGCTCTAGATCGGCCAGCCTAGCTCTCGAGAGACCGGATGGAAAGGATCCGACCGATCGGTCCAAGTCACCCAGTGTAGCTGGTGACATAGAAGATGAAAAAGAAGACCGTTCAATATCTCCTAATGTAGTTGTTGAGAAGCGAGATGAAAAGGAATTGTCTGGGGGTTCCAGATCGCCTAGTATCTCTCCTGCGAAAGAAGATACAAAGGAACTTTTTGTCCGTTCTAGATCTTCTAGTATAGCTAGCGAAAAGCAAAGTGACAGAGCATCGGTCGATCATTCTAGATTTCCTAGTATAGATGCTGAAAAGTCTGAAGAAAAAGAACCGGTCGAAATAGCTAGGGCACCCAGTGCTGGAAGACACGATGAAAAAGAAACAACCGATGGCTCTATATCACCCAGTACGGCTGGTCAAAAACAAGATAAATCAGACGTGGTAGACCGATCTAGGTCACCTAGTATAGTTGGCGAGAAACAAGACGAAAAGGAGTCTTCTGACCGTTCCAGATCAGCTAGTATGGTTACTGAACAGCTAGAATCGATTGATCGATCCAAATCTCCCAGTTTAGCTGGTGAAAAACAAGACGAAAAGGAATTGTTCGATCGCTTAAGATCACCCAGTATATCAGGCCCGAAGCAAGATATAACCGAGTTAGTCGATCGCTCCAAATCGCCTAGTGTAGCCGAAGAAAAACGAGATGGAGAGGTCATCGATCGCTCTAGATCGTCCAGTATACTAGGTGAACACCAAGCTGAAAAGCAATCAATCGACCGCTCCAGATCGGCTAGTGTAGCTTCCGAAAAACCAGATGGAAAGGATTCGATTGAAGGCTCCAAACCGCCCAGCATAGCTAGTGAAAAACAAGACGAAAAAGAATCAATCGATCGCTCCAGATCGGCAAGTATAGTCTCTAGGCGATCAGAAGAAAAAGAATCGATGGATCAATCTAGATCACCTAGTATAGTTGGTGAAAAACAAGATGAAGTAGAATCGGTTGCTCGCTCTAGGTCGGCCAGTGTAGCCGTAGGGAAACAGGACGAAAAGGAAGCTATCGCTCGTTCAAGATCGGCCAGTATAGCTGTTGGGCACGAGGAACAAGAATTGATGGACCGCTCAAGTTCAGGTAGTATAACTGCGGAAAAAGGAGATGAAAAGAAAACGGTTGACCGCTCAAGATCGAGCAGTGTAGTTGTGGAAAAGAAAGAAGAAGAGGAATTATTTGATCGCTCAAGATCAGGCAGTGTAGCCGTGGAAAAGGAGACAGAAAAGGAGTTTGATGAGAAGTATGATGACTCAAAACCGATCGATAGTTTCTCGTTATCGGATACTGTCAGTAGGGGCCAAGTGGAATCTGATCAGTTCGATCGTTCGCGATTAGCAAGTATCACTAGTCAGAAGACCACCGAAAAGCCGTTAGCAGATGGTTCGAGGTCAGCGAGCATCAGTCCTCAGGAACACATTGAAACAGAGCCGGCTGACCGTTCCAGATCATCGAGTACCGTTGCGGTCACAGTCAAAGAAGCAGAGTCGATAGCCCACTCAAGATCACCAAGTATTATTGATGGAACAAAAGATGCAGAACAGCTAATTGATCATTCTGACTCGCCCGACTTATCCAAAACAGCGGTCCTTAAAAAGCCTACCGGAGTAATCGAATCAGACATTATGACGACGCAACGGCCAACTGACATAGTTGGTGAGACGTCTCCAAAAGATGGCACCGAGATACGTGAAGTATCTCCATCGCCGAGTGCCACGAGTGAACAACAGGATACAAATGAATCAGTGGATGGCTCCAGATCACCTAGCATTGCTAGCCGTAAGCTTAGTTTGTCGAATGTCATTGCGGATGAAAATATTGATACAGAACAAAAGCATAAAACAGATGAACCAATCGATCTATCATCAGCAGCACCTGTTGAAGGTAAAATGAATGGCGTGAATGCTTCCAAGCGTCCGAGCATTATTGATGCCCATAGCATCGATGAGAAATCTCCTGATAGTCGAAAAGAATCTGTGGCAAGCGTCGTAATAGTTCAGGATAGTAAACTTGACGCGACCGATGCAGTTCAGGCGATGCAGAAACTAGCTGAAACGATTGCTGACAAGTCACTGGCATGTGACATAAAAGATAGTGAAACGTCCCGTGACGTCGGAATTATCGAACATGACATCATTCATGATGAAAAACGATCTCACAGCTCATCCGAAGCTGGTGAAAAAACACCAAAAAGTCGTTCACCTACGGCGAGCTTAATTGACGACGAAGTACCTGGGGTTTTAAAACCAAGTGACCAAGCAATGATCACGAAAGACGATGAGTCAAGAAAGTCGAGTATGGCCGACATCTCGCCCGATAAAGTGGATCAGTTGCCAAGTGATTCTAACAAATTTTGTACCACGGGAATTGAGGGTGCACTTCCGAAACGAGGCAGTGTGGAAATTGCAAAAGACATTGCTGGACGATTCGCAGATGATTACCACACTACATCCGATAAAATAGCTGAGATCGAAGAATACATCGTCAATAAATATATTGCAAAGAAAGAAAGGATTAGCCCTCAGATAGTAGAAGATATTGTATCCCTCTATTCGATATCAAGACATATAATCTTGGAGCTCATTGAAGCTATTATTATAGAAAAGAATGTGCCTAGGGACGTAATTGTGAGTTTTCCCAAAGACGATGGAACAAAGGTTTCCGCTATTGTGTCTGAGAATGATCATGTCGACGTGATCGATATACCCCCGGCAAAGCAACAAGAAATCGAAACTCGTATTTATCAAGAATTTGTTACAAAAAATAAAAAAATTACTTCACTAGTTATCAATGAATTAGCAGCTATGACGTATATTTCGAGACACATTATTATAATGATTATCCAGAAAATGATTCGTGACCAAAAGGGGCTGACACCAGACTTGCTTGAACATGGTATTCTTGATGAATCCACGACCAAAAACGTACAATCGGAAGCCACCCATGAACAGAGTCACGAATCGAGGACGCTCGACGAAAAACAAATCGAGAGCAATCTTCTATCTGAAAGTACCGATGTTATGTCTTACTCAGATGCGGTCAGTGAGGATAAACTAATAATTCCTGATTCAAAACGAATGGAAATCGAGACTTATATTATGGAAGAATGTGTAAAGAAGAGAATAAAAATAAACTTATTAGTTTTCGAACAGATAATAATGAGGACGGGTGTTCCAAGATCTGTATTGTTGAGTGTTATTGATAAAATTATTCTCAGTGGGAAAATACCGCGAGCCGAAATAGTCGACGATGCAATTTACGATGAAGTTGAGAAAGCTTCAGACAAATTGTGTGCAAGCGAGGAAAAAGGCTTCAGAGAACCTATGTCGAGCAAAGATCGGGTGACAGAACTTTCCGGAAAATCTACTCCAGATCCCAAATCCTCTGGTTATTCAACTCCTGAGGTCCGACACTACGACGATAAATTCGATAAAGGTATGGTATCGTATTCACACGACTATGAGAGCCCGTTCCACAAAGCGTTCGTAGGAGGAATGACGGAAATTAGGACTACTCACATAACAACCCTCTCCGGCAAATCAACCCCGGACTACACTGTACGGGCTGAAACACCGGAATCCTTATCGGAGAGCACTAGCCAAACGAAGCTCGATGAAAAGTTCGGTCTTGACAGCGTCGCATCGTCTCAAAAAACTACTTCGTCAGTTCATACAACGGACGCAACTGCAACGACGTTTACAACCACAGTGCACACGGTAACGAAACCGGTTGAAACCTCTCATTTGAAAGATGAAATGGTTACACGAGAAATATTGTCCGATCAAACTGAAATATCAAAGAAAGATGCAGTAGCGTCTAAAACGGATCATTGTAATGGATCCGATGAGGATCAACCGGAGGTAATCAAAAAAGTGATAACAAGAGAAGTCGTAGAAGAAACGACACCAGTGACAGAGATAACGATACATAAGAAAGAAATTGTAGAACAGCTTCCAGAAATGGATAGTCATTGCGACGTGCACAAAATTTCACGCATAGTTCAAGAAACGTCATCACCTGAAACGATCGAAATTGTAACGGTAAAAACTATCGAAACGATTGTTACAGAAGACATTACTCCGGAGACAATGGTATCAAAATTAGGCTCTCTGGATGGCACACAAGATATCTCGGTTACAGAACATACAATGGGAGATGTTAAAACTGTAACAACTACTGTGACAATGATGAGTGACCCTCAGACTATGGAAGAAATTGTTGGAGAGTCTACATCCAGATCACTGGAAAAAGAAGAAGATAAGTCGCATACAACTACGCAGATCATTAGCAAAGTAACGTACTCGGCGCCGCTAGACAGTCAACAAACTGACAAGTTTATACAAGATGTCAAGGAGGCTGCAACAGCGTCGCCAACAACCATAACATCGGTAATTCCATCGAGGACTGATCGAGACGCATCGGTCGAAGATTCTCCTGAACGCGAGGAAAAATCAAAATCCGCAAGCCAGATGATTTCTGAAAGAATGGGATTCGAGAAATTGGACCATCCTATATCACCAGTAATCAAAGATCTCATATCTGACCAGCGAAGCTTCACCGGTCGAACCTCTCCGGATGTTGTTCCAGGTAAAGAGGGTCAGCAAGGTGGTTCGATGTTGCCTTCAGCTACAGATGTACCGGGTTCACCTTTCTTCAGAGATAGCGGTATGGGACATGCCCAATTGTCCGGACGATCAACCCCTGACAAACGAGGGGCTAGTCGGTCTAGTACTGCTACACCTGAAGGTATGCGCTCGAATGAAGTAATCAGAACAACTATCACAACCACACGAACAATGTCTGATGAAGGTGACATAATAACAACTACCATGGAAATCACCGAAACGACGAATGAAAAAGGAGAAACTATCATTTTGGCAGAAAAAACTGACGTTAAAGTTGAGGACAGAATTATTCCCGGAGACATGAGTAAGAGCACACTTACCAGCGGCTTCGAAGCCCTGAAAGCTCCGGCTGATTTGACGGGCGAGGCAGATGTTGATCAAGTCAGTCCTCGAAGTGACCACAGCAGTGTGCAAAGTAGAGCAGGTACTCACATTTGGGGTAGCAGTGAAGAACGATACACATATTCGGATGATGATGTACCGGGTTCGCCACTGTCGACCACTTCCCAAGTCGGTTATTCTCCTCAGTCCACCTATGCTTTCGATGATCATAGCTTCGATAAGGGTCCCTCGCGAAAGAGCATGGAATTTTCCGTGGCAGATATGAGTGCCAGTTTCTACGGCGAATTACCTGATTTGCCTCCTAGAGTTACAACAATAAAAACCACTCATCTGGATAGCAGTGATACGGAGGCTCAAGGAAGTTCAGAACCAACTGAAAGTGACTTTTCCTTCAAGAAATTTACAGTCGCTAAGGAATTCGCTGGTATTTCCCGAGATGGGAAACCAGATGGTAAAAAGTACATCGATGATGCTGATCTTGATTTTGAGAAGGCTTTAACAGAACAGAAGGAGACAAAAACGGAAAAGGAAGTTAGCCGCGTAGTTGAATCGAGCTCTTCGCATGCAACCTCGTCGTCACAATCACAGAGCGGAGACAAAAAACCAGAGCCCAAGTCTGATTCGAAGAAAGATCCCTTAGCCGGATGGGGTTCACCGTTGGGACTGCCATCACCTAAACCACCAAGAAAGTTCAATTTGAGATCAGTGACAAGACCGACCATTAACGTTGTTGACGAATCTCCGGATTCGATCAATTTCGATCCAATAAACGACTGGGGTGAACCACTCCGATTACCGTCCCCCGCGCCAGTTGTCGACGAAGGCTCAAACAAAGGAGCGCCGTCAACTCCCAAAAAAGAACGCAAGCAGCCGAAAAAGATTCTTTCTGAAAACATTAAAAATAGAAAGCGTTCCGAGAGTCCCGCTAAAAGCGATAAAAAAACGAAAGACGCGAAAGCTAAAATTCAACCGGTTTACATTGACCTCACATATGTTCCTCACCATGGTAATTCGTACTATACCTCGGTCGAATTTTTCAAAAGAGTTCGAGCTAGATACTACGTCTTTAGCGGCACGGAGCCTAGTCGAGAAGTCTATGATGCGCTGCTCGACGCTAAAAAGACGTGGGAAGATAAGGACCTAGGTACGTTCAATATTTCAAAATCTTTATTCGCTTTTACCTATTGGTTGAAAAATATTTTTACATATAAAGATATGAAGCTGAATCACAAGTCTTCATTCATCGATCAATCTCGCAAATGTCATTATTCATTCTATGTAACTTTTTCAATATCATATACTCAATTACACTTCGTTTTTCAAAATTACAGAAGTAACTATGATACCAACTTATGATACCGATACATTGGGATATTGGGTAGCTGATAACGAGGAAGCCCTCGCCGCGAACCATATCGACCTTTCACCGTCAGCATCACGTTGCACTATCAACCTACAAGATCATGAAACCAGTTGTAGCGCTTATCGACTCGAGTTTTAGGAATCGGCAGCTTGTTCAGCGGTCATCGTCGAGTTCTGAGCTCCGTCCAGAACAAGACCAATAATCACTCGACCTCGATCAACCACTGGTAGATCAAGAATCAGTCATAACAATGTCTTTGAGGGTGATTTCTCAAAGTACTCGTTTATCCATTATCACACAACAATTACGTTACAATGAAAGCGATCAAAAGACACGAAAAACAGCGTAGCGTTCTAATTTCGCTTAATTAATCTATTATCTTGGACGGCAAAGGTGGCAAGTAATGAAATACTTTGTGACTGTTGGACAGTTATAATTGAATTTAACAGTAAAATTCGACATCCAAAAAAGTTACAAGATATATATTTGGCCTAAGTCAGAAGAATGTTGTTGATGCATTAGAAATAATGAACAGCAACGTAAAATCGAGTAAAGATTAATGCCATATTTTTTCGCATAAAAAGAATAATCCATAACATTTGCATTCACCTAACAATCCAATCAAAAATGTGATAGCCAAGTCTTAGTGCACTAACCGTGCCGAAACATCAAAAATACTCGAGAATATTTCTAATTGTAGTTACGTCTGCGAAAGACCGGTTCAGTCGAGAACTGGACAATCGCCGGAACGAAAAATGTGAAAATTTTTTTTTGCGAAGACGTAACACGATTAGTAACGATATTTTTTCCATCAATTTCAACGTTTATCATCATCGTTAAGTGTTGCGAATACGTATTAGAACATTGGCTCTGGAATCGTTACACTACGAATCGTAATGCCGAAAAGTGAATGAATGTCATGCCATTAATTGCTCCGTAAAGTAATTTGCTTGTGCATTTATTACCGAATCTGTATCGTACTTTGACCAAAAAAGCTAAAGAAAATGCTTAAAAAGTTTTCAGCAAGTGAGCGGCGGATCCAGGCTTTTTTTTTTATCGAGTGATGATCGGGGTCGTGCCAGTTATGAAACATCCATCCACTAGTTCGGTTTTGCAAAATTGTATTAAATTTAATGCCACCGGTTCCATTGTCAGCTTCCGAGCCTGAATACGTTTGAAACGCTTGGTAACAGCAACTGTTACGCTGACTGATGAATCCATCAACAACAACCATCCCGTCCGTCGAGTCTGCTCCTATTGGATTAATTATAACCAACTGACACGCTTAGACCATAGACGAGAATGTACAATCCAAGAGCCATTGAACTTTTCTACTTATCCTTCAATAGGTCATATCGACGATGAGGTTTTGACTTGAAACTGAAAGACATTGCGGTATGATCGAAATAAGATGAAACGTTGCAATATTGAGGCAGAAAAAAAGGAGGTAAATGGTTGGATGTGAACGAAACTACGAGGGCGATGATGATGATGATAATTATAATAATTGAACTATAGTTTCATGAGTTTATTGGATCAATCCACGATCATCGAATGGAGATGTAATATCTCTGCAATTATTTTGGATGTCGTGTTGATTGATTTGCCTCAAAACTATATCCGTTACTGGAGATCATCAACATCAGCCATTTTTATGGAATTTTTAATTTAATCAAAGGAGTAGAAGGAAGAACGATTGATTTATGATAACCTGTGATGGTTGAAAGATGCTTTGTCCAACTTTACTTAATAGGAATTTTCAAAGTTTATTTTTTATATTGGGCAGCTTTGTCTTTACTGGTAGCTGAGAACCAATGATAGCTTAATATGATCCTAGTGCCTATTCCCCATTTGTTAAATCATGGGCGACTTTTAACTCATTTATTAATTTTTTTATTTTTATTAGTTTTCTTTTGAGAGTTATTGTAATTGAATATTGATGAAAAAGTGCTGAGTTTATTTCTTTCTGAGGCATGAGACCATGCGTTTCAGCACGAAAATATTTATACAATATTTCAAAGGAGCTTATCAACTCGAGTGATTATTAAAAACAAAAGAAGCTGATTCGCTATGGAGTTTTAAACGAGTATTTGATATATTAAATGATAACAATGAAGATGGATTATTGAATGAATGGCAAATATAATATTTACCCCGAGTGCTAAAACGCTCAAAAAAAAAAGATGAAAGTCTTAAAAAAATAAAATCATTCAAATTGGAGATCCGAAACGATACGAATAAGACGATATTTGATTATTGCAGTCTTCTAAAATATCATCATCCTACATCGTCCTCCTCGATTATATAGATTATTGCTTTTTATATGGTACATACTGACGGACGTGAGAGAAATAGAAGGAGAGTGCGAGAAAGACACGGAAACACGATAAGCACGGTCGTTAAAAAAAAATGTACTTCAGAATTTGTGTATTCTTTAATAAAAATTAAATAACGATGACGACCAGCTATCTAGGTAGGGTGTTGAAATTAAAAGCGAACAAAAAAGAAACAGAAGAAAACTAATTAAAAAGGAATATCTCCAAAAAAGCAGAGTTATATATACTGATGAACGTAACGACGAAAATATAAAATTAGGTGCGAGCTTTCACTGAATACATTAAATAGAATGGCTGCGATGAAATAAACGCGACAGTGATGATACGCGAAAATTACACATGTACGAGCTCCAGGATTGAAATGCGCCTCAGGGGTGATAACTGTTGATTTTTTTGTTGTTTTTATTCACGTCACCTACCGCACGATTTTCGTTGTAAATGATTTCATCGTTCAATGTTGGTTTATTACGATGTCATCTCATAGTGCACCAAAACGCCATTATTAACGAAAATAACATTGATTTCGTGCGTAAAAAAAAAAAAATAATGTCATAATTCTTTGAAACTTGTACATGCACGCCTAAGATTGAAAGATCTTGAAAATATTTCATAATAAATGAATCTAGTCATCCGAATCATTTTTTAAATTACGTTTTTTTTTATATAAGGAGCCAAGTAGTGAAATTGCAGGTATCACCTCCTCGAGGTGCGGATGCGTGGTCGTGTCCACGCTCCCAGATTTAACGAAAAAAAAAAACTAAATCTTATTGTGGAGTGTTCGTGGTGCTATGGTTATTATTATAGAATAAAAATGTTACGATATATATATATATAATAAAAATGATAATATAATAAATATTCAATATACTACCTTTGATTGCAGTACTCGCTTGAAGGAAAACGCAATGCTTTTAATTCTCTATTGTATTGGTGTTGAAAAAAAAAAAAAAAACTTTAGTTCTATTAATTATTTGTGACATAAAAGCTGGACATTACCGCATTCTAAAAAAAAAAAAAAGAAAAAGAATTAATAGATGAATAACAAACCTTGATGGGAAAACTGTAGTTCTGGTCTCGTCTTTTAATGAACGAAGTAGCTTAGTATTTCATACTCCCTCGGAATCCTCGTCAAACCGTACAATTAACGTCAGTCCCTATTCACGGATGATGTAAATGATTCGACAATACTTACTTCCGTGAATATACGATATTTTTGCTTAACTCGATCCATAGATTCCAAATGATATCACGCGTTAATGTGGAACAGACCGATTGTTTTCACGTAATTTATTGAAGGCTTCATTGAAATTAGTTACAAAGAATATGTCGCGTAATCGATATCCCTTTATTTTTAGCACAAAACATTTTGCTACATGATATGCAAAATATATATTTAACGATGAAACTTAAAATGAAAAAAAAAATTAAAAAAAAAACATCCCGTCGTGTTTCACCATCAATGTAATTCTCAAAATCGGAATTGTTTAACATCGAATTTGTTTTGTTTAATATATACTGTAAGGCTCTCAAAATCTCGTGTTGTCCGGCATTTTAACAAAGTACGCGATCTTGTCTTCGGTGACCCGGTAATTGTGAATCCATCGTGATCCTTTGCGAAGACTTCCGTCAATGCCATCTTTCCAAACACCAGCAGGAAGATAAACTTCTCGTTGTCGACTACCGGAGTAAAGAACCGGAGCAACGATCAGTTCTTCGCCGACGGAAAATTCGTCGACGACAACGTGGCAGGCGGAATCTGCAGGATCGAGCATCCACAATGGTCTGATAATGGGCAATCCGGTGTCCAATGTTTCGTTTGCGTATTTTTTGAGTAACGGTGTCACAGTTTTTTGTCTGAGTTCAGTGAGCTTTTTGGCCATTTCTAAAACTGTTTCATCCGAATATTTACTCGGTAAATGGGTAAATCTTATGACCGGAAGAAAGGTCGATAGTTGAAGCCATCGAACGTACAATTCTTTGTCCGGTAAATTGATTTCGTAATCATTAGCAGGATTATTGTCAGACATGGGCAGAGCGACGTCGCCACCAACGGAGCCTGGCATGATAAAGGGATAGCCGATCATTCCGTAACTGAGAATCGTTGGTATAACGGTTTTGATAGCTTTCCAAGAGGATGGAAATGGTGGTAGGGATACGAAAACGGGTGCCCTTGGTCTTGAGATTGCGCTGGATACGCCGATGACCGATACCGCGCTGAGTATAGAATTAGTAAAGATGGTTTTATAATGATCAGGATTTATAAGAGGTTTCTCGCATTTGTAATAATGCGGCATGTCCTGGGCGGTTCCAAGGTCGAGATAAAAAGAATCGACGTGATATTTTTTGATAAGATTTTCGAGTTTGGTTTGAAGCCAAGGTAGAGTCTTGTTGTTGGTTATGTCGAGGACACCGGCGCTGTTGCTCTGTCGATATCGTGTAAGTGCTGGAATTCTGGGATCGCTGCCTCTCTCGGATATGAGTAGTCGATTAGCGACGGCATCTTTGAAATTGATGGACTCGGTAGAAATGAAAGGCTGAATAGTGAAAACAATTTTGAAGCCACGACGATGAATGACGTTTATGGTCTCTTCCATAGATGGAAAGCGATTTTCATCGAGTTCGAAATCACCAGGATTAGGCTGCCATTCTTCGTTCAATAGAACGTGACCTTGACGGAGAAATCCTAGAGCTATTACGTCTTCGGTATAATTATAGATCGCAGCTTCGTCGGTCGGTGAAATTTGCCAAACCGGCTCGGAGAGCAGAGTATGAACCGCTTGCAACTCGTCGGGCTTTAGTCCATCCCATAATGACTTTTCAGCCATCGATGAATGAAGACTTTTCATGTTATCCGTAGCACAAATAGTGTAATTCAATTGAGGAAGTGGAGTCAAGTGATTTATGTAAGCAAACACGTCGTGCTTTGCTTGGAGACAAAACTCCTTCGATCTATTTGCGTTTATCGAGACGTAAAGAGGGCTTTCTGGATCCACGACTATCGTAGCTCCTTTCGAATTGAGGAAATATCGTTTCAACACGTTTCCGAACGGATGCTTCCGTATGTCGCCCGTTATGAAAGGACTCAAGTCCAATTTTCCTTGACCCAGCGGATAAGCCATGTTTTGTATTTGACCTGCTCCATACCAATGCCCTTGCTTCAGTGACCAATCAAAACAGTCCTTAGGATTGAAGAGCGAGCTCAAACTTTGCCAGGTTACGTGATAACAATGCATCTCGTCACGGGCACTGTGCGCCAAATACAATCTCGTCGCGCCCAGCCATTCCAAACACACTGCATCTTGTCTTTGGTGACGGGGAAGACACGGAAATACACCCGTTTCCCCTGGAATTTCGACTCCCAAACGAGCCGCTATTATTTCTGCTCCTATGCTGCTGTACACGTGTAACAAACGTTCGTTTTTGTTGAATCTGTTTCGGGAAACAAAGAACAAAAAAAAAACAATTGAGTTTCAAAACAACGTCATTAATTACGAATTTCTTCAAATTTGCACGAATTTTATTCAGTTTTAAATGAATTAATTTCGTTTTGTTTGCAGCTGGAAGTTCATCGTAGGATGATTAATTCGAACGAAGTGAAAAAATCGACTGGAATATAATGAAATAAAAAAAGATGATGAAACCGAATGAATAAACAGGAGTGAAATGATAAAAAATTGATATGATATCCGAAAATAGTGAATAAATTAAATGAAAACGAAGTAAGAGTTATACCTGAATCGTTCAAAATAAGCTCGTTGAAGAACGTGTTGAGTGTAATAAACGTGGGCGAATCCAACGAGGAAAACGACGCACAAAAAGAGAATACCCACAAAAGCACGAAGTCTAGAATTTAAAAAAAATCAAACATTCATTATAATTGTTAAAGCAATACATTCGTATGTTTCTTCCAAAAGAGATCAATTTTTTTGTCATACTAATACTAAAAAAAATGAAAAAAACTTTGTTCAAATGTAAAATAACTCACTTGTAATCGGCATTCTGTCGTTTTTTACTACTTCGGAGTGCCTGGGGTATTGATAATTGTAATTTTTCTTTAAGAAGACTGCTAATGCTGTTTACGCTTGTTATTGTGGAATTTGGACTCTGTACATCGGGAATGTCCGATCCATCGGTCCCAAATTTGTGACTTCCCGAGGACGGGACGACCCGAGGTTTCCGTCTCGGTGGTGCTTGAAGAGGAACTCTATCGAAAACGAGCAGCAAATTGAATAAAATTGATATGACAGGTAAAAATGAAAACTTGAATTGACAAGCGGTGAAAAAATGTCCAAATTTCTTCACGCAGTATTTCAACGGAGCAAAAGCTTGCGAAAAAAGTTTGTTGATACGCAGTAAAACTTATCATCGAGAGTCGGGATTAAATGAGTCAAAGTCGTGGCCCGGAAAATTAATAACGAAAATGATGAATTTTAGTAGAAAAAATAATGAATGAATTATTGATTATTATTCAATGAACATCCGAGATGAGCAAACGGTAAACAACTCATGTTTGTACCTCTGCAAAGAAACAGCACTTCCAACGTCATATCGAGGTATCATTTCGAATTCTGTATTTTTTCACTTCAAAAGCACTTGCCGAAGTGTTGCACATTTTCATTTACGTTCACTTCAACACTGATCGAATATGTTCAATTAATTTTTCCATTTCTACAGTTTCATTGTATTTTCGAATCCAAAATTTAGTTCTTTTGTTTTTTTTTGTCTTTTAACTTTTATAAAACACGATGATGCCGCGATGGTTTTTCAAAAGTGACTGAAACCCTGGGAGTCACCGAACGAAATGAGGAAAAAAAATGATTCTCGATAACCCTGGAGCGATACGAGATACGAGAAAAAGGCCCGTCAATGCGCACTTGAGACGGTTATTAGCATCGTTCGTATTTCATTTCGATTCGTTCGACGGTACGCGAACATGCAAAGCATATTTACTTACGTGCTCGGCGGTATGTAAACACTGAGACGGCAAACATTGAGAAAAGGTGAGAAATGCAAAGCGGAGGATGAAGAATGCTCCGGTAAAAATATTGTCGATTTTCAGTCGTGGCAACGATAAGAAAAACTACGAGTTCTAATTTCTTAATTTAATGAAAAAAGGTGTTGATTTTCAAATCCTTTGATTCACTTTCTCAATTAAACTCCCTTTACAAAAAGTTAATAGAATTTTTGATCGTTTTTTTTTTTGTCACATTTTTACTAACTTGACCATCTCCTCGTCATTCGCATCTTCCTCTGTTTCTGAGCCCATTGTACTTCCGTTCGGAGTTGACTCGCTGTTACTGAAAGTTGTGCTGCTGTCACTTTCAATTCTCGAAAACTTCGACGTGATGCTCTGCAACACGATTAGCTTTTTTCTGTTTTTTTTTTTTTTTTTTTTTTTTTTTTTCGTTTCCGAGTCAACAATTGTTTGTGCGCTGATAATCGAATCGTAAAAAAGAAACAAAGTTGCAAGAAATAATAGTTCATGGCTTTGGCCATAGAATGATGGAGATTCTGAAATTGTACGCGAAAAAAAAAAAATCGCGACCGGTTTTCGTTGATTTTTTTGTGTGATTCGAGAGCGTTCGGGTGTGTTACTTGGTTCTGCAAACCCAAAATTTCATCCGACCAACAGCCATTAGTGGGTGAAATCGGAATTGATTTTTTTTTTTTATAACAAATAGAAAAGGAGTAAAAAAATGTAAAAAAAAAATAATGAACATGCGGTTGAGTTTCATTGGTGAATATTATTCTATTTTGGATCTAGCATAATTATCATCGCTTTCATACTGATGTCTGGCGTAAGATTTTTATGTTTAATTAATGATAAGATGTTTACCGTTTGTGTGCCGTTACGTGTGTCATCCATTTTCTCCGCTTTCAACGGCGCACTGTCGGAAATTTTGTTTGACGAATCTTCTTTCCGTTCGATGTTTTCTTCGTCGGATAATTTATTCGCTTTTCCGATTCCGTTTGTTTGACGATTCAAAGAAACGATATTATCTAAATAGTAAAAAAAAAAAAAAAAAAAAAGAATTATTGCATTGTAGATCAAATGGGAAGGATGAGAATTTCGTTAATAGTTTAGAAGGTTACGTTCGGGAACTTGAAAAAACCACTGGAAAAATGGAAAATTTCAAACCTGCTTGAGGTAGATACTTCACTGCATTCCAGTCAAATGGGTGATAAATTTTCACAATTTTTTCAAGTCAAGTCTAATGCACTGATTAATCGTAGTATTCATCGATTTGTATCACAGAATGTCTTATTACTGTGAAAAAAAAATAAAAAGTGATAAATTCGCAAAATCATTAACTGATAAATGCAAATTTTCATGATGGGACATTTCCATTAGGATTGGTCGAAGAATAATCCGTAATTTTTAACCAATTGTCATGCGTCAGGTCTTATTTCGTACCTGAAAGTATTCTTCACGAAATTACCACATGCATTTTTTCTCGACATGATCATATCTTATCGTTGCAGCTAATTGTTGATTTTGTGAAAAAAAAAAAAAAAAAAAAAACAATTGATAAACAAATTGCTATAATTTCTGAACGAACAAATTCAGAAAAAATCTACGTCGTGAATTCGTAAACGATCACCTGATAAACAGAATAAGACATGACAGATTTAAATCGGTCCAAAAATACAGATTATTCTTTGAAAAATCCCGATGAACGTACGTGATTATGGAAATTCGTAACTGTCAGTTGACGATTTCGCAAATCCATCGATATTGTTATTTTTCTAGGTTGAGGTGGCACGTTGTTTTACAAATGCACCTTCACTACGCTCATTTGGTGCATTAAAATGTGGATAAAAGCATTGTGAAAATTTAAGACGCATTTAAAAAATTAAAAATAAACTTTTTGTTCTCTACCACGCAGCTGTTTTTGTATGTGAAATGAAAAACAGTAGAAATTCGGCAAAAAAGTTATATGAAAAGTAAAAACAATTATTAACCTCGTTTTCACTATGACATAAAGGAAACATTCTGTTGAGCATTCTTCAAATAATAATTCTTCGGCATCGTAAAGAGAATTGCAATACGGATGAATAAAAATGTGCGATTGCTCGGTAAAATATGAAAACAAAAATGCTTCTGACCCACAACCGATTACGGTTTCACCATTTTTCGGAACATGCTCGACGCTTCCTGTTCAACGATCGGACTATGCAAAAAGTTCTTTACTAAATGTTAGACGAAAAATAGATGCTGGCGATGCCAAAACTTTAGTCCCAGCAGAATTGTCAACTGGGACAAAAAATAATGGGATTTGTATCGGATCGTTTACGTCTTCATCCGACGATGGATCTTCCGATAATTCAGAAAATTTGGTTGGTTCGATACACAAAAGTATTAGATTTTTGTTGAAAAATTATTCGTTCAATTGATTTTTATTCGAGGCAAAATATTGACGAAATATTCTTTTTCCAAAGCTGAACAATAACGAATCGATATACAAAAATGATTCAGAATGTGCTATCGGCTGCGGGATTTGGGACGAAGGCGAAGACTGTATTTGCATCGAGGAAAAATCCAGCAAAGAATTAGATTTCGAGCATACCCTCGTTGTGATAAAATCAGAATCAATAAAACATTTAAAAGAGCTGGAACATTTGATACGCGAGGAAGGTTTCGAGGTGCAACATAAGAAAAATCTTAAATTGACGTCCGAACAGGTCGCCGAATTTTATACCGACAATTATGGAACCATGGACTTTACCCATTTTGTATCGTGCATGACTTCTGGTCCTTTGGTCGTTCAAATTTTAGCAAGAAAAAACGCGATTCAAAAATGGCAACTGCTAATGGGACCAGCGAAGGTTAATTACAACAAATTTTCTCTCAACCTTGGAGCTGTACTCCTCTGTGAATTTAAATCTCTCGATTTTGTGTAAAGCACAATATTAGCTTAGTTTTTCTAATAATGAAAAATCGGAGAAAGAAGCGTTTGAAAATAAGTGTGCAGCCTTATTACATTGACAGTCTTATTTCGGGATTTTCTGAACTATTTTTATCCTCAAGGAGACTGAAGCGAGCCTTTATTTTCCTGATAGCCTTCGTGGCAGGTACAGAAGTGCTCGATACAATAATTCTTATCACGGGAGTGCCGATTCGCAGGGAGCTGAACGCGAAATCCATTTCTTTTTTCCGGGATGTGCGTAAAAATCTATTTATTAAAAATTGTCTCTTGGCACAGTTTTTTTTTGTTTTTTTATCGAATAAATCAGACCAGAACTCAATTTTGGGATGAATCGATCTGACTATATTTTTAGACATTTTGGAACCAATAATCGAAGGGCAAGATACGGAAACGTACTTGAGAGAGAGGATTAACGATTTTTTGGCCAAGGGTCTGGCAGCGGTAAGGAAAAGATTGAAAATTAAAAAAAAAAATTCGAAATCCTGTAATGAATTATGAAATTTCTGGATTTCGTTATATTAACTGAGTTTGCTTGTTTCGATACTATGAAATTTGGAATTTCCTTCCCAACTTCGACGAGTATAAAGATTAATTCGTATTTTCTTTAGTGTTGCGTAGCCAAGCCGTTGGAACCAGTTTTGTGGCTTGCAAATTGGTTACTTTCCAATAATCCGCACGTCCCGAAGCTAATAACAATGAATCATTCGAAATGAATTTTTCTCGTGTATCGCGAAGATGCGATATGATGTATGAATTGTTAAAATAAATAACTCACCATTTCGAATCGTTTCTTTTTGGGATGCTTTGTTTTCAAATGGACCGTCTAGTTCGGCAGCAGATGATGCTCCGTATCTGTATTCAAGTGTGAGGAAGAACATTATTTTTTGTTAAATTCAACTAAATTTCATTTCGATTCATTTTTTATATGGGACTAAAGTTGTAGGAATTATTTAGATGAATAACTGAGAAAAAAGAGTCTCACAGCTGATCGAAAATAATTCTTATAAAAGTAGAACCTTATAAAACAAAATAATATGATTTTCGATCATTTGGAATTTGATAAAATCATGAATAAAATATCGAACCTTGAATGAACGAGTTGAGTAACGATTTTGCCTACGCGAGCTCGATCATGAGAGATTCGACGTCCTCGAAAGGCAAAATTATTTTTTTTTACGTTCGATGAATTGTCTCCGTTGAAAGATTTCGTAATCACTGGATTTTGAGGTTCTTCACGATTTTCAATTAATTTAACTCTTTGTCCATTTTTTTTGGTCTGCGATCTCAAGATCTCTTTGGATTTTGGTGACAGGTGTTGATTACCATTTCGACGAGTGAGAACAATCTCCGGTGGATCAAGTTCTTTCGTCACTGTTTCATCGACACCGTTTTTTCGGAGTGAGGACTTTTCTTCATTTTCAAAAGACACACTGACATCAGAATTATTCTGAAATTCAGAATTTTCAGGCTCCACCGATATTTCACGTGTCACATTATCATTGAGTTTGTCTTCGTCGGGGGAAGAGTATTGTCGGTTTTTTATCTCCCCTGGAGTCTCATTATTTCCAGTTTCGAGCGGTTCGAGAAACGTTTCCGGTTCCGTCAACGCAGATAAACGCTCATTTTCAATCCTGCGATTTTTTCATTCAATCAATTTTGACTATAGATAGAAGAATTAATCAAATAGACAATGAAACTATTATATCATTATGCACTTTCGTCGATTATATTAACCGATGTATTCATAGAACTGTTTCAACGATCCTTATGAATTTATGGAATTTTTATTCTATTATAAAAACGTTAACTCCATTAACGATCTCGAAGGACCAATTATTGTAATTTATTCTTTTGAAATTTGTTCTATTGAAAAATAAAAACGAATTATTGACCATCTCGGAAGACTCGTTATTCTAATGAATTCTTTTGCATTGCTAAAACAAAAAAAATCGAGAATAGAACGTGAATAGTAGAGTTCTATTGTTTTTTTTCTTTTTTTTTTTTTTTTTCCTTTTCAGTGCTGCGTATTTAACCGCATCGAAGCAAAACAATTGATTGTTTATTTCCGTTTATACATATGTGCTAAATGACGTGAAACTATTGCGGAATTTAGAAATGATTTGAAAAGAGCAAGGTTTTTATGGAATAGCTCCGCCGGTTATTAACAAGCTGCGAAAAACTCACTGCGTAGGAGGAGTCCAAGGTTGTTGCCAAGGCTCAGGAGAAAACCGAGCGTTGTTGGATTCGCTCGAATTCACGTGATCGGCATGAGAACTCGAACAAGTGGTTGGCTTGTACCAGGGAGACGGTATTGACACGGGACTCAAAGATGACGGCCAAACGTGGCTTGCCACTTCCGGCCTCGAGGCTGCTTCAATATCCGTCAAAGAAATGCCGCGTCTCTTCGCCAAACCGAGCGGATTAACACTGGCTACTTTTACGTCCCAGGGATCGACGATGGACAGTAAAACGTTCTGAGTTCATGAGAAAGAGACGGAACACCGCTATGACAACGTATTACGGTGAGTGGGAGAGATCATTCGTTAAGGCTCGTTATGCTCGTGCACAGTCTCAAATGATCTCGTACACGCAACAGAACCGACCATGCATACGTTATCTACATGTACAATGTACATTATTTTCGAGCGCATTCTTACCGTTACGCGTTCCAAAATCACTGATAATTCAACGATTTATTTATTTATTTTTTTTATTCAATTTTCATACACGATTCTTATTTTTCAGTTAATTTTAAATTATCTTATTAAGGAGCTTCGGTACAGGCGATACAATGTTGCCATGCTAAATCATGTTAAAAACACAAAAAATTGTCAAAAAGTTGAAAATTTTATAAAATTTGGTGAACATATTTTTGGGTGCCAAATTTGACAATAGAAATTTTTTCAGATTTTTCTTCTACACAGTTATCGCGAGTAATTGAAGACTAAAGTTCACGTGTACAAGCATAGCGTTTCCACATATATAGGTATACACTTCGGGCATAAGAAATCTGCTTTAATGCATAATTACTCGATAACTAAGTAGAAGAAAATTTTGAAAAAAATTGTGTTTTTGTACTTGATGTTGAAGAACATTATCACCAAATTTCATTAATTTCTTAACATTTTGCCTTTTGTACCGAAACTCCTTAATTTCTTGTATTGACAAAAAAAAATATTTCATATTTATTGTTCATAATATTCTACTTGCTTTGATAATATTTTTTAGACTTTTTTCCGTTTATCATTCGTCAATGATTATTTCATTCATTTTTTTATTCGAAAAATTTTTGATAATGATTTACTTTTCCGGGATGAATTTCTTGTTGAAACTAAATATAAAAAAAAAAATGACAACATTCACGCGTTCTCAAGATTCATATTGAAATTTGAAATCGTGTGCCACATAGATTAGTCGATTATTTAAAATGAATTTGTTAGTATTTCAGTAGCGAATATCAATGTCGACTAATGGAGTATAGAAATGTCACAATATACACGGAGAAAACGAGGCTTAAAATTCTAGAGGAATTTACTAGGAATATAGTATCTTGAGGACAGTATACTTGCTGCATTACAGTATTAATTCGAACAGTAGTACTGAGAATTGTTCTAGCCACCATAGTAAAAATACTAATACCTGGACCTTTGATCCACAGGACTTGCAAGCGTCTTTCACTATAAGTATAGTGAAAGATGTTTATTGTAAAGAATGGTACGACAGCCATGGAAACAAAACTATACGTGTCGTAAAACCTCATACGTTTTCGATGTATATTCATATACTTATTGTAGAATTTACTATGCTGACATACAAAATTTGCGATTTTTAATACATTTCCACATGTTACTAAGTTCCAGTCTGACATGGAAAATAACACATGAAAGTGAAACGGAATATCGCTGTCACGCGCATTACTTTTTCCTATCCACGTAGAACTGTTTATAAATCAGTTGGAGAAAAATTGAAAGTTCTAAAAAATGCTATGCCTTTTGCAATTGGTGCCTAAATTCTTTTGACATTCTTAACATTTTTTTTATTTTTTACTATCCAAAACGAATCCGTTTTCTCCGTGTAAATGGGAAAAAAGAATTTTCGATCGTTGGAAATAGCTCGTGAGTAAAATATAAAATTTTCATACGAATGAAAATATTATTGGTAAAGAATTACCGACAGCGATGGGTGCGCGGATGGCGAGTGGCTTTGACGATCTCCCGGATCAAACAGCTTTGGGTGAAGCCAGTACTTTGATGGGCGACCGCTTAGCCATGTACCGGTTCGCGCATCGATCGCTAAACGGGGAAGACAGTTTTTTTGAGTTTCTGATGGTGATAACCAACTGAAACTCAATTAAAATATATCCGACTCAATAAAAATATGGCCGTCTGTGTCGGCACAGGTTTTTCAAAGGGTTTTTTTTTTTTCTAGATCTCACGCAAATCCAGCACGGAAGTTCAGTAACGTAGTAATCTCGCTAAAACACTTTTCTATAGATTTTTTTTTTTAATTGAGAACTTATCGAGAATATTAATGTGCAAAATTTGAAAATGATTGACCGTTCCATATTCGAGATATTAGAAATCAAAAATTGTATAGTTTTACGTGTCTTTCGACTTGGAAACTTTTTTATAGATTTTTTTTCCAACCGTCATTTACAGATAATTTTATGACGAAGTTTTTGAAAATGTTACAAAAATTTGGATCACTTACTTTCAGCTTTGTAATGTATACTTGTGTATTAGAGTGTATCGAAAAAAATGAAATTTTTTGGTTTAGGATTTCGTCGGCTGAAACAGTTGGGCAAGGTCATAAACAGAAGCTGTCAAGAGGGAAAGCCCTAAAACAATAAAATATGTTATGTGTAAAAATACGTGTATTTTTTCCAAAAATTCATACGTCCTTGGGCTCTTGTATGATCTGAGAATTGTCATTATTAGGTCGTTCCACGATTTACATTTAAATTTTCGAATTTTGCACCGAAAATTTAACTTTTGAACGTAATTTCGACGAGAATTCTACCTCAAAGAACTGACTGTAAACAACACTTTGGGAAGGTGTCGAAAGAAAATGGAAATTCAGTTGAATCAACTGGAATGGATTTAAACAATTGAATTAGATTATAAAATTCTTATTGGAAGGAAAAGACGTCTAGTGCTCGAAAATGAAATGCCCAAATTCTCGGATACTGAGTCACTTTGACCCAGATCAAAATCTTCATTTCCTAATTGAGATAAATTGTTGTTTTTCAAACTTTGATGAATGTAAAATTGATGGTTTTGAATTAAAAATGGTCGAACCAATAAAATTCTGAATAATTTTGATTTTCTTCTTTGTAATCATTTAAAAAAATATATTTCTGTCACTGTCGATACGAATAGCAGAATTTTTGTCGTTTTTAATGATAAGTTTTGCATTTTAGATTTTTAAAATGTACAGATAAAGATTAGCTCGAAGAAATTAAGCAAACCAAAACTACTGTTGTGATTAGTAATGCAGCACACGATGAGTTATGATCTAGCAGCTTCTTAGCACGCGTGCTAATTTCTATACTTGTACCACGTTCGTCCTGATAACAGCTCGATAACAGTTGTCACACATATTAGAACGCACGATTCTAATTAACTCTTTACCGGCATCATAGCTCTCTCTAATCTCGTTTTAGTCTTCAAATTTCATACAAATGTCTTCCAAGTAAAAAAATTTATCATCGGATTACAATCTTACTGCTTATCTCATTGCTTCCAAGATCACTCGCCATTTTAACAGAGAGACAAAAAAATTCAGTTCAAAATGAATCAGTTTCAAACAACCTGCATCGCGAGAATTTGGATTGAACCGAACAAATGAAAAAATTTTTTAAAAATTTTCAAATTTTCCTTATTCAAAAAATTGAAAAAATTCACGAATTATTGATTCTCATTATTAGAACGGATTCAAAAATGTTATTGTATAATTCAAGATTCGATATGTATGAAATCAAAATTGATTCCGCACAATTTAGAAATGATTTGCGAAAATTTTCCACTTGAGTTATTTTTCAACAAATTTTTTTTTCAAATTCAGTATTTTTTTCAGCAGAATTTCCATTTGTTTGAAAAAAAAAGTATTTTCACGCTCGGACCTTGGCTTGGCCGTGGAGAAGCAAAAATTTGGGACTCACCCTTTGATTCGAAACATTTTTTTTAAATCGCGCAGGCTCACGTGCAAATTTGGGTAAAGAGAGGGAGAGAGAGTTGTCAAATTGACTGCTAAGATGGAGAACGTGTTAACTGTATGCCGTGGCCATAAAACTCAAACTTCAACTGCATAACACTCGAAGTGTTATCTTTCCGCGAGTATAAATGATATTATCTACTCACGTGACATTTAATAGAAATAACGAAATGTCTGCGAGTCCATAAAAGTAGATTAATTAATAACAAGGAATATCACTATATTCCAGCAACGTTCGATGACACAAAACAAAAGAATATCGAATTGCTGATATTATTGGATTCCATCAATTTCTTCTATCTTCATGGATATTCGCAACTTTTTAGTCCTCGTTCCGAAGTAAATTTTCACGAAACATCCACACCACCATTTTCACATTAATTAAAAAAATTTTTTTTAATCATACGACGAATCATGAAAAAATATGATTATCCAAACGTGAAAAATGCCACGAACTGATTAATAGTATGAAACAAAAAAAAAAGCAATTCTCACGGTGATTCAACTGCACAACGGGTCAACGAAGGCAGTACCTTCTGTTTGCGGGATTTTTTTTTCCTTTTTCCCGTAATTTTCTCCATGACTCAGTTGTAAACTGGGAAGGCACGATATTAAGTTTGAATCTGGAGGAGAGCGGTTGAGATTCGAAGCAGTTAATGGAACGTCTTTGACCTACGGACAATTAAGACTACTAGCACCTTCGAAGATAGTTGCTCGAGTCTCGAAGCGAATTCTTACAACGAAATGGCTCTCGACCATATCGCCTTCCGATTGGTGGAGGTGGAGGCTCTTACAAGCGCGTATATACTTTCGAGTTAAATAATTTTACGAACGTGAGGATCAGATAAAAGTTGCTCTCACTCGTTAACTCTGCAGCTATCGTATTAACACTCTAATGTCATAGACAAACATCCATAAACAAATCGAGATTTGTAGGCTCTTGAAATACTCGCGAATTATACAAAGGTACCGCACTCTGCGCTTTTGGTGTGCACACATTTATCCTCGAGACAAACATTCGTAAGCTGTCGTCATAAACTCTCTTTCAATATCAGGATCGAACGTATATAAAATACATGTACGTATATGTATTAACGAGATTGTCTTATGACCTAATTGCCGATCTTACGTCTATGTGTATCGAGATAATTGGCGATATCTTTCAAAACAGATAACGGATTTTTTTGTTATTAAAGAGCACTTCTCGGGATCGGAGTTTGCATCGAAAATCGTTGTACAATTTCATTTCCTTTTACAGTTTCGGATGATTGCGTAAGATTCCGGATGGTTTTTACTGAAGAAGCCGAATAAAAATTTATTTAATTTTCAGTAGAACAGGATTTTTAAGCTCGAAATCAACTTACATAATAATTTTGTTTCTTTAGCTTTCGTGAGTGAATCTGAATGAGTTGAACATTTTTTTATTTTGTCAATTCGTTTCGTATTTTTAATCAGCACTGATTAAAATTTGTTGAAGCTAGAAGTGAAAAACTTACGTTTTTTTCTGTATTAAACCGTATATTAAAAAACCACATTATTGTACACGTTAAATTGTATGTTAATAGACAGTAAACCTCGAGTTTGTGTTTCTCTTATCTAATAATAACGAATTTATATTAAAATTATTGTATTTGTACACACTGATTAACGTACGGAATGAATACGTCATTTGGATCAATGAAAATAGGTCTATGCCGGGATCGACGAGATGTTCTTCGTCTCGCATGCGTTTATCACTTCTGTGAAGAAATAAAAGAGTCAGAATTTGGAGAAAAAAAATATATAAAATGAGCGACAAATTGCGGATCAAAAAAAATTTGTTTACTTTTAACGATTTCTTGTAACGCTCGGACCGCAAGTGATTCTGGCATTTCCTCAAGAACGTTTTTACCCTCGTCACAACATCTTGCCACAAGGGGATCGAGAGGTAAGGAACCCAAGAACTTGATGTCCATTTCTTGTGACATTTGTCGTCCACCTCCGGTTAATGCTGGAAATATTTCTGCAGTACTCTGTAGAATGGAAGAATTAATTTTTTTAAATGATTAGCATCTCAAGGAATTATTTATTTATTAATTATTCGTGTGTAGAGAGAATTGTGTTAATCAAATTTTCCATTTCAATGTGAGTAAATTAACCAGAAAATCAGTTTATAAAGGTTATTTAAAATATGAAATGATTTTCTGAGACTCAGACTGGTAATTTAAGGAAGAAACAATTCAATTGAGAAGGTTGAATAATGCAGGTTGAAAAAATTCGAGTTTTTCATTAACGTGATTCGGAATCGTAAAATATTTTTGAGGGTCTCGTGTCTGAATTTTCAAATTTCAGATTTTTCGTTAAAATTGAACGCTTGCCTTGCATTTCGGGCAGACGAAGATGCTCATGTTTTCAATTACTCCCAAGATCGGTACGTTGACTTTTCGACAAAAGTCTATTTCTTTCCTCACGTCTAAAAGCGCAACTTCCTGAGGTGTTGTTACAATGATAGCACCGGTAACCCCGGCGCCTTTCAGATACGAAGTCGCCGATAAATGCTCATCCGACGTTCCTGGTGGCGTATCCAAAATCAAATAATCCAAATTCCCCCAATCGACTTCCGAAAGAAATTGTCTGATCATTCCTGAAAAACGAAAAATTGTTAAATTAACGAAATTTTGAAAATTTCAACAGTCCATCTTTGTTGTATACCATTTTTCTTTGGCCCTCTCCATATTACAGCATCACTGGGACTACTCAACAAAAATCCTATAGACATTAGCGACAAGTTGTCTTCCACATACTAAAAACACAGAGAAAAAATGTATCTTAAATAATTACACTTCGATATAAATTGTTTTATTGATAAATATATTTAATACTCACAACTGGGGACCACCCAGAACCGCTTTGGTGTACTTGTTCGTCGAGCACCCCGAGCACTCGGGGTTGAGAAGGCCCACAAATATCGATGTCTAAAACTGCTACCTGAATTTCGTAATAAAAATTGACAATTTAATCAAATGGAATTCAAATATGTATATAAACTAGCTGTGCCTGCAAGCTTCGCCCGTGGCATCTAGTTAGACTCATTTTGTTCGTTTTCTAATTTTCTTTTAACTGGTAATTCGATTTTTTCATTTATCGATAGTGTTTAATTACCGATGAGTTGTCAAATTTCGAGATTGAACGAAATCGTTAAACTTTTTTCTTGCATTTCTGTAAAAATCGAGGTATCAAAATTTCTTAAAACCACAAACACAATTTGAATCATGGTCTTTAATCTCGTGAAAGATTTATCATATTCGGTTTAGTGGCTTCCGATTGAAAAATGGATAAACATTTTTTAGCAAACAGATTTATGTATATAAACGAGCAGAGATATACTGTATATCTCAGATGTAATTTACGTAGCTATTCGAACAGTGGAACTTACACTTTCGATACTAATAAATTAGTAAATTAATCAATAAATATTTGTTTTACGATAACTGTACAATATTTGTTGAGACCTTCTTGAGGAACAATTTCAAAAACTATCCAAGTTACGAGAGAAGAAAGATTGATTGCATTTTATTAATTCAAATCTTTATACCATTAATCAGGTAATAAAATAATTGTTGAATATTATTAATTGTTCTTTATTAATTACCGTGGAATTGATTGTACTCATTTTCGTTAATTTTATTTTTGATACTTTTTCTGTCTTCCCAAGTACCTATTTCTATCTGCCTGAATTCATATTTTTATAATTATAATTTTGTATATTATAAGATCAAAGAGTTTTATGTAAATTCAATAAAATTTGTAGAACACCTGCTGTACAGCAGGAAGCAATAGAGGACATGCTGGTATAAATCAATAGGAGGCTGGTACAGGTCGGCACAGCAGGCACAAATAGCTATAGTGAGTAAAATTCTTGAGCACAACACATTCCTTCAAACTTTCAGTCCCTCGTTGTATCCGCTCTATGAAAATGTACATTGAAAATCACATGGACGTGCTTGGATTAGGAAAGCGGGTAAATAGAGGTTTTTTGTTCTACAAAAACAACAAAAGACTTACATTTTTGTCAGGATTATCAGCAGCAATGGCTCTTGACAGCAAAGACGTGACGGTGCTTTTACCAACGCCGCCTTTTCCTGACAATACCAAAATTTTGTGTTTTACCGACGACAGACATTCCTTCACTGCATTTATCGCCGGATCTGGTAGTTTAGGTGCACCTGAAGCGCATATGTTTTGATTTGGACAGCCAGCACATGCCGAAGCTTTCCCTGCGGTGACACTTTGTGTACCGGGACAGTCTGTAGTGTCAAAAATGTTAATTTTGTGCTTAAATGTCAACATAGTTCAATTCCTACTCTCGTTGCAATACTTTGGAACTTTAATTTTCTCTTCTTATTCGCAATACTTCGGAGTTTTAACTGGGAGCTTGAACTGAAGTGTCTAGAAAAGTTTTAATTTAAATATCTGAAAAAAAAACCTACGAAAAAATAAAATTGAAATATAAATCGTGAAAATCGATAGTCGATCCAAAGTATATCTCGTGACATTCAACATTTCTGCAGCTTAACCTCCAAAAAACAATTTCATAACGTAATGATGCATTACCGTGCATTGTCAAAACGTGAAAATCGTTTGAGAAATTAACCATTAATTCGTACATCATAAATAAATAATTGAAACTTGAGACTCATTATTTACAACATTATTAAATTGTTTATTTTCAAGACTTACGTTCTGGAGCTTCCGTAGGTACATCGGCCATGACACCGGAAATACAAATACTGATGTTTCTGATGCGGTTGAACCCATCTCAGTTTTCATTTGATATTCAAAACATTTGAATGCTCATTGTTTTTTTTGTTTCTTTTTTTGTTACGAAATTTAATCTCATGGTACAGTAAAATGGTCTGCAATAGTGTTGATCAACGAATCGTAGCCTGAATGACACATGTTTCTCAGTCAACAATTTCATTGGATTACAGATCGAAAAAAATTGAAATAATTATTATTTCAGTAACAAATAATTCTGGAAAGTCGTTAACATGTTTTTTAAGCACTTTACGGATAATGAGAATTTTTTTCCTAACAGGAAAAAACAATTCAATAGAATTCATATCAATTTTTTCTTTCAGTATTCACTCCATTCACATTTCTCGTAGAAAAATTGATTAAAAAAAAAATTATTCAAGTCAATATTGAACGTATATCATGAGATGAAATTGTCGAACTCACCTTTTTCACAATTTTCGGAAAACATAAAAAGTAATTTGAAAAAATCACTGATATTAAATATTTTTATGGCACAAAACCGTGTAATCCTAAAACATGCAACGCGCCTATACTTTTTCATATGCAGCAAATTCAACCTTGGAGTACCGTAGGTGCATCGATGCCGGCAATAGAACCATTAATTCCAATCGGAGCCGCTGAATACTACAAACGTTCATCCTTAATGCCTTGGCGACCAAGTATCAGCTACAATCAAAACGTCCAAGTTGTTCCTTTGTGAGTGATAACAAAACAAAAAAATTGCTGATTTTCAATGAATAGAAAAATTTTTAATTGTTGCTACACACCAGAAATTTATTTGTATATTTGAGGCACACCACACCATTCCTCATTTATTTAAAAAACAATAATTTTAATAGAAAAACGTCTCAAACTTTTGCTTTTCTTTTAATAAAATGTAAATCAAAATAAATATCGTTTCACAGATCGAGAAAATGTGTCTCAAGCTATGCGATTGATCCAAGCGGTGCAATGACAAGCAAACCTCTCAGATTTCCAAATCTCGTAACCGGATACCAACGCGATCCAGTACACGCAGCCCAAACAGCTCTCCACACGAGATACACGCCGAACGAATGGTTCCAAAAACAAATGAGATTTTACAACGAGGCTGACGCGAATACTCATTATTCCGAGAGGATACGCAGCGATGCCGTTAAAATAATGAGGTCGATTTTATAATTAAAAATTACATTGAAAATAAGTTAACAAAAAAATCGGTTAATTCGTAAGATTTTTCCATTCAATCATTTTTCTTTCCATTATTCTTCATTTGAATTTATTTAACTTAGAAATCCTTATTGCGAATTCAGAATCGTATTTCTTAAAACATTTTAGTTTCAATGATTAATTTAAATTTATATTTGAATAATTTTTGTATTGGCGAACATTCAATTACGTTAGTTTTGAAGAAAAAATAAATTTTGAGCAGCTATGACCCATTGACGAGTATATTCATAATTTAGAGCTGCAGAGGAGAAAATTCAGTACGCTCAATACGACACGGGACGGAGACTAGGCGAGAGGATAACGGATGTGACATTTTGGCGAAACGAAATTGCCTCCGAGCTGGAAAAGCTTATACAAGAATGCGAACGTCTTCAAGACTGTCGAAACGTACTAGAGAAAACGATGCATGATCTCGAGGGCCCTTTGCACGTTGTTGAAGAGTGTCTTTATCATCGGGAAGCAAGAAAAGGCACTGAACTCGTTCACGACGACTGCGAAAAATCGTTGCTCCACGAGCTCTCTAATCTTCGAAATAGTCAAAAAATAGTGGAGGCGTGTCTCACCGATTGCAAGGATCAGGTGACGATTTTTCGCAATCGAAATGATTTATCCAGGATTCGAATTGAAGGAACTTTGATCATCGAATATCCCTGGACATTTTTTTGTTTTTTACAGCTGAGAAATTGTCGAGCATCCCAGCATCAACTTGAGATCGACTTGAAAAATAAAGAAAGCACTTTAGGCATAGACACGCTGTGTCATCAATTGAACAACTATAGTCATGGTTTGCAGTATTATTCGGGAATTGAGAAATACGATCCATGGTACAGTTTTTTTTTTTCTCGAGAAAAACAGCAGTTTTTCAAGAGTTGACAAAAATAAAATTAAAATAATCAAGATTTGGAAATAAAAATTAATTTAATCAATAGACAGATATAAAAAAATGAAATTTTTTTTTATACCTGTCTCGAGATAACGGGTTTTTCCTCCACAGTGCTTCGGTTCAAGAATCTTGGGCCGACGCGGCAAACAGAATAATACAAAAGTCCCAAACCGAGAGAACAAAATCTTGTCAATTGAGGTCCGAGGCCGAAGCATTGGTGAACCGAGTGGCGAGAGACATGTGGGAATCGTGGACGAATACAAACAACGCTCTAACTCGACGTTCCTCTGAAATGTTAGAAGCAAAATGCCATTTGCAACAGCACATCAATCGGGTAAATAAAACGTGTCGAATATTTGAAGAATCATCTGACATTAAACGGGCATCATTTTGTTGTAGGTTCAACAGGAAATTTTCGACGTAGAAAAAAACCTTGAACTATTGAGAAAAGCTATCGCCGACAAGAGTCATGCTCTTCGAGTTGCTCACACGCGACTCGAAGCGAGAATGCATCGACCGGAACTCGAATTGTGCCGAGACTATGCTCACATAAGGTATCATTACTGTTTTTATTACAATTTTTTATTTTTTTATTTCGTACTTCATGTATTATTCATTATTCACTCGAACCTTCAGGATAATTATTGTACTAAATTATTCTGTAGCAACTAAACTTGTATTCCGTTAGTAAAATATTGAGAAGGAAAAATGAACAAATTATTTTTAGATCGCATGTCTCGTACTATGAGTGTCAAATATATTTTATTTCTAGCATTCATTTTTCAACGCAACTATTTTAATTATTTAAAAGACTTTTAAGTGTTTCTGTGACCTGAGGATTTGTTCAGTTTGCAGAAAGAGATCGAAGGCATAAACAACGAAGTGAACAAGATGCACAAAGCTCTGAAAGAGATTGAGAATCAACATCAACGATTGTTACGTACAAAAAATGCTCTTGAGCATGATCTCGCTCTGAAGATCGACGCGATGCATATCGATAAAGAAAAAGTGTCTGGTCTAAGACGGGCCTATCCCGTTAACGCGCTCTTTCGATTCTAATGGATCAAGGAAAAATGTCGAGGTACGTAAATATTTCTCGTAAATCCAAAGATTTACGACGCTATCAATGAAAAGTGTAATCGATTATTTCAGACCAACTATACCGTGTTTCCAGCACGCGTTTAATCTCACATTTCAAATCGTTACACAACCTCTCAACAACCACGGTTTGTGCGATAGTCACTTCGAGTTCACCAATAGAGTTATCTATTTCAAGCTCCCTACGTAGCGAATTGTGGTACGGGCACTTTGAAGCCTGGTTTAGCTTCGAAAAACGTGTACGACAATGTTATTTCGTTGCAAAATTCCATCTTCGGATCTTCAACGAATTCCGGATCGATGTAAAAGAATACTGGCATGTCCACCTGCGAAATAAATCAAATTAACTGACTGTTAACGAGCGATTAAGATTTTTAGAAAAATTTGAATTTCATTGTTGAATAATAGATAATTAATGGAAATATTTATGACACGAAACTATCAGTTTTTTTCTAAGAATTAACCATGTGTATAGAAATTCTTTTATCATTCATTTTTATTCAACTTTTCACATTATTTGACTCTCATTATTTTCAACTTACAAATATTACATTCATTTGTTTAATCAACTGCCACCACTTTGTGACAAATCACATTGCCAAACACACGTGTTACAATGCTGTGTGAAAAACGAATAAACATATAGCGAATGAAAAACTGTTTTCTTCTTCATTTGTAAAAACCCGTGTTACCCTAAAAACTTTTGCTTTTACTTTGAACAAAAGTAAATCAATTGCAATTATTCCAAAGAAGATTAGCTAGCAAATTTACTTTCTGTGTAATAGAATAAATGAATTTAATTATTATTTTGAGTAGCAAAATTATTAAACTAATAATGTTTCAGGACGGATGTAAAACCCAAAAAAGTACAAACGCAGGAATATTGAGAATAAATAACATTTTATTTCCAAACCAGCTCACCTGTTCTCCAGCTTCTAGGCGTTGTTCCTCAAAACAGAAACACTGTATTTTGTTGAAATATCGACCGGCTTCGAAAGGTACTACGTTATACGTTGAAACACCGGTGATCGGTAAATTGGTTGGATTAGTTGCGGTATAAAAAGCAAGAGCAGTCTCTCCTGGCACGATATGAATTTCTCGCTGCTGAGGTTTGAAATTCCACAACATGGATGAACTTATATCGGCATTGAAGCGAATTTTGATAACTCTGTCCTTGACCGGCTTCATGTTTTCTATGTTAGTTTCATCCTGTGTTATCGTTCCTCCGTAACTTGTCGACTAATAAAATTTGGAAAATTTCAAGATATTAACAAATTTTATAATGAAATCAAAGTTGTCTCGGGAGGACGAAAGCATTGCAGTATTTTTATAGAATCAAACTAATTCCTTTGGAAGTTTTTTAGTAAGCATGAGCTTTTTTCTTGTTTTGAGCTACTAAAATTGGATTTTTTTTCAAACATGAATACTAAAATTAACAGGAAAATTCGTATTGAAAAAATTAACAAATTTTTGACTAAGAAATATATTTTTTGTTGCATGTTCAGTGGATGTTCATTTGGATATCGTAGAAAAATAAATAACATACCTGACAGAATATTCGGTACATTGGAACAGCAGCATAAGCTAAACCGACTGATAGAAGTCCAATAGCAGTCACATAATTTACGACCGTGATTTTCTGTTTACGTTGGAACGGATCTGGAGTGTGATGATCCTTCAATAAATTTCGTCGCACATTTGTGAAAAAACTTCGCGCATAATTTCGCGTTACACATTGATACGTTCTTAGCAACATTTTACGGTTGAAATCTGTTCTTACGATATTACATCACAAATCCTAACAGGCTTAACCTATAAAAATATATATGCGTGAAAAAAACTCAACAATCACACTTGTGAAGAGAATAAATTTTTTTTTCAAACATTAAGATCAACGCATGAAACAATTCAAATGTAAATTAAGTATTTTAATTTTTCATCAAAATGGCGCAATAACATGCAACCGATCCAATCAATTGATATTTCTTGAAATTCAATTGCACCGATGCGCCGCAGGCACCATAACGACGACAGCGACTGATAGCGACTAGCAGGGGGGATGACGAGGAAAATATTCGAAGAACGGAGTTTTTGACCGAGTAAACTTGGCTCCACGATTTTAACTTTTACCATTTTTTTAAAATCCTTTTCGTCTGTGAGTTGTATAAGTCAGTGTCACAAGAAATTAAACGTGTGTGTTATATGAGTCTATTTGAAAAGTGAGAAAAAAATCAAGCGACAAAAGTGACTTCCCTCGATATTAGTTTTTTTGTAATGCTTGAAGAGTTTTATATTCAATCGCGATGAGGAATCATCTTTTGGAGGAGACAAATATGAAAAATAGAACGTTTCTCAAATGCTTGACTATAAAGTAATGAAAAAAAGTAGAAACAATACTTCGGTAAATTTTCCGGAACCGGCCATATATCAACAGCCCGTGAAAATTGCCGGTATCAAAATATATGAACTTTTATATGAAAATATATGAAATTTTTTAACGCAAATCCTGTGACCTAGGCACCGCGATAGGGTTACCTCAATACAATTTTTCTGTACGAAACCTCATATTATTTTTTCTTGCACAAATAAATTTATTTCTCGTTTACAATCCCTGAAGAAATCTTTCCTTCGATAACCAAACTAACATGTACTATACGTAGTTTTTCATTTACTGAAAATTTCCGGCCGGTGGCAGCCGCCGACGAAACCATGTAAAATGCTGATGAATAAATTCAGAGTTTCGAAGTCGGAATTATCGGCGATCATAATTTGCGATTCACCAAATATGAACATGGAAAACGAATAAGGTAAAAAAACGGTACATATTATCTAACAGAAGCTAACTAAATTCATTTATTCATCAATTATTCATAAATTTAACGTTTTTTTTTGTTTTCTAAAATGTACAACGAACGAGCCCGATTACTAAATTCAAAAGTAAACGGCAGTGTCATAGTCGATTAAAACTGACAATGGGATAGGGGTTTGAGGGACAGAGGAGATATAATTATACGAAGGGAATACACAACACCGTTCAGAAATCTTACGAACATAAAATAATCACAATAGTAACGGGCACGCATACTCTTATGGCTTTCACAAACCAATTGTGAAAAATACATACATATAATGTTGATTTCCCATGCTCTCGTAGAAGGACAACAAACAAATAGGGTATGTCGTCGCTCTCGTGGAATCGCGCGTTGAAATCAATTCGAGGTTATACGAGAAAAATGGCGGGAAAAGAAAATTCAATTCTAAAAGTAATATATCAAGTGTCCAGACGACCTGTTGGTTGACTAGGGTTTATATATATATAACTATATATGAGACTGAGATTTGTTTTCCCCGCAAATACACATCAGGTTAAGCGCGACTGTTATTTTTCAATCCAACGATAGAACGGACTCGATGGAGGTACGATTTTTCGGTTGCAGTCTCGGGCCACCCAGATAACTCAGAGGATTGTCGTAAGTTCTCTTGTCGTCCGCAAGAAATATTGGTGATATAGTGAGAATCTTCATTTTCGCCCGTTCTGCAAATAAGAAATATCGGGGGAAAAAAAAAAAAAACAACAAAAAATTGTTATCAATTCAAACGGAAGTCGAGAACAGAATTGATGAATTCTGTGTATGGATCAGTCGGTATCTCGCCGATGACTGCAAATTTCGAAAGTGAATATCTTCACCGTGGTTTGACCGATTACAAAAAGGCCCTATCAGCGGATTTTTGCCATCGCCCTGCATCGACTGACAGATCCTTTTTCGTGATCGGACAAACTGTGCAGAAGAATTTCAATTTCGAAAATTCGAAGTGAGGTTAGGTGACTGATCGATACTCATAAAAAACATTTTAAAACACAAGTTTTTATCGAAAATCGTACCTGACGAATCTCGTGATTCCATAGTCGTTTCGCGTCCATTCGGTGCACCCTGTCCAACAAACATTAATATAACTAAATTCAATAAAAAAACATAACCGTAGTTACGTGTACGAAAATATCCAAGCAAAATTGTTAGTCGCGCTCGCTCGAAAAATTTTCAATTTCATGTCTCTCAAATATTTCTTTTTTTGTTAGTACGAATTATTCAAGCTCTCACTTACTTCGGCATTCTCGCGCATTGACTTCCAGTCGCACATAACAATGGATGATTGATGTATAGCGTGGTATATATAATTGAACGAAATATGGATGAGAAAAAAGAGAGAGATACAGAGAGAAAAATAAATTTTTTGACGGCACACGATCGGCGAAACACTGAGCGATGTTGTAATGGTGAAGATTTTTTTTTTTTCATTTTTTTTTTCATAAAAAGCAGATTATGGGTGATGTTTTCTTGTCTCAAACGTTCAGCACTGCAGCAGCCCAAAGCGTAACATGCAATGAAATGAACGTCGCATAAGTTTTATTTGTTCTTATTCAAACGATTTTTTATAAATCGACTTTTCAAAATGTTTCGACGGTCAATAAAGAGCAAATGACGCAAGAGACAAACGTTACGATAATAAACTCGTATATTTTTGCATTCTTATTCATTTCACGGTTTCATAACATGCTATAAAATAGTATTTGGCTCGCAACAGTCCTTACTCTCTACAGGACGTGTTTTCCTGTTCTTGTTATTCTTTTGATCTAAAGATTTATAGAGACGATTAATTACTGGGAAGTTTATCTGATCTCCGTTGTACTGATATTTGCCAAACAGACTCCAGCGCTTTTTCTTTTCAACTCAGCAAAAATGATCAATGTTAAATTTATTTTTTTACACAGTTTCAAAATATTTCAAATGAAATAAAAAATTAGATTTCATCGACACTAGATTTATTTGTAAGAACAATTTCTTTTTTTTTTTTCTATTAAAAACCAATCAAATTGAAATCTCGCTATGAGTCAAGCGTTAATTGAAAGCAACATCGACTTATTAAAGTTATTTACGACGCGTGGTTCGAAGCTGCAAAAAAGCGTTTACCAAATACGAATGAAAAATAATTTCTGTTTGTTGAAACGACAAAGAAGTTTTGAATTTAGAAAAATATGAAAGAAATACCAAAATTCGAACATTTGTCATTCCAAATTAGCAGCCAGAGTCTGTTTGGAATACTTTCAATGTTTTGATTATCAAAACGCATTCACATTTTTGATAAAACATTATTTTTGGTACTTTAGCGTAAGTCGGAAGCAGCTCAAGGCATTTTCGTTTCACCTTGTTCGGTGTATCTATCATACAAATATATGTATATATATATATATTGAATCATTCTTTTAAAAAATATATTTGTCGCAATTATTGTCGTGCACACAAGCGTCGAGGAAATGATACCTCTAAAGTTGTATGGTCCCGTGTGTTTCATCCGGTTTCGTAATGGAGTTTAACGGTATCACATTCTCCTCGATGCTCGTTCTAGACCAATTTTTAATCTGAAAGTACACACTTTTCTACATGAGCGAGCACATCGTTTGTGAAACTAAATAACGAGAGTTTCTGCGTTTTTTTTTGTTGTTTTTCCGAAAAAAAAAGAAACGATAGCATCGAAATGACCGATTGACGGAAGGACAAATCTATTCTTTATATTTCTATTCTTAAATAACTCTATGCCGGATATCTCTATTCCAGGACATCTCTATTCCTGAATATCTCTATTCAGAATAACTCTGTGGGTAATAAAACTCTATTCGTAAATAACTTTATTCTAAAATATCTCTGTGCTATATTATGTCTGTTTCTAGACATCTCTATGCTTAAATATCTCTATTCGTGAATATGTCTCACTTTGAACATCTCTATTCTTATACACTACCGTCGGAAAGTTTTCGAACAAAAGTCCACAAAAGTTTGCGCGCTCTTTTTCATGCTATTCCGCTGATTTTATAGATAAATGAATTTAGTAAACGGCATTTTGAAGGAGAAGAATTCCGTTTCATTTTACTTTTTTTTTTCAAATTGTTTTGCAAGTTTTTTTACAACTAGGAAGTCATTTTGAAAATGATCGTTTTTCGTCATTTTTTTTACTCTTTTACCAACGGACCGCGTTCCGGAAAGATTTGTTTTTTCTACTCCCTTTGACCAGGTCTTCAAAGAGGAAAGCTCAAGCTCCAATTTGGTTTTTATTAAAAGTCGGTACGATTGTTTTTTTTAAGTTATTTTGTTTTTGGTAAAAAAAAAGACAAATTCAAGGAATCCTGTTTAACACGAAAAGCATCACGTTTAGGAAGAAATCTCAGAGGAGTGAAAAGTTCCGTCGGCCATTGTTCTAGTCACTAGATTTTTTTCAGATTTTTTTTCGAGTTTTTTTTTTCGGTTGTCAGTTATTTTTATCAAGCAGAAATGCCTCCGCAAGGGAGAATAGAGATGTTTTAGAACAGAGTTGTCTGAAGCCATATTTAAGAATAGATATATACAAGAATAGAGATAATTAAGCATAGAGATATTCAGGAATAAAGTTATTTACGAGTAGAGCTTAATTATCCTAAGAGTTATTCAGAATAGAGTTGTCCTTATACCGAGCGATTCTTTAAAATTGGAATTATGACATTTGTTTGAGCTATGAGAGTGGATGAAATAATGCGTGATGCACGTAGATTAATGACGCTCGCCACCAGTAAAGCCACGGCACACACTATTGTCCTTATTATCTCGATTCATTTGAAAAATGATTGAAAAATATAACGATTTTGCCAACTTAAAAGAAAACGTGAAGCTGTGATAACCGTGAGCAACGAAACTCGATTACATGGTGAATTCATTTATCAACTTATTACTATGCTAATAAGATTAATAATAGACTTTTTTTTATTCGCAATTTCTCGTAATACTATGCGACGTTGTGCCAAAATTACTGAATATTGATTTACATCTATGCGATTCATTAACGTATCAGCCTTTCAAACTATCTACTAATTCGAGAACTGCAATTTTCATTTAAAAATATTCAATAAAAAGTTCAATCTTTCGCAGTTATACCGACATATAACATTTACAATTCGTAGAGACGTTTACGATCTCGTTTTAATTTAAAAAAAAAAAGGAAAATAACGACATGATTCGAACAAAAAATCATTCGATGAAACATGTTATCATAATCGACAATAATTTTAGCACAAAATTTATGTTACGCTGATACTCGTGTTCGATTATTCCGTGTTAAACGATCAGAAAAAAATAAACAACGAACAATTTGCTTGGAAAGTGTTGGAACGTTGGAACGTAAAATATTTGATGAAATTTTTCGAGTTTTACGTCGTTGTTTCGTTTGAAATTTTGTGATGAATTATAAGGAACGATTTTTTATTCGAATTTGTGTATGTGTTGAAAAATTGATTTCGTTAAATGTGTTTTTTTTTGTTCCTTCTTCTTTGATCATTGTTATTGTGGAGAATCGAGCAATTTGGCAGTAACTCTCTCGACGTAAATGCTCTCGGGTCTTTTACCATGACCGAAAGAGGTCATAGGTTGATAGCTGCTCCGTAGATCGAGGCTCGTTGGTCTCGTGGGTAATGGCGTTGAAAAATGATAATTGTTACCGCGAGCCTCGATCTCATTCTGAATTCTGGGTACTTCGTTCGTTTTAATCTCGTTGATACCGGTTATGGAAAAATTTGTTTCCAACATACGTTTTCCCCGTGATAAATGTCCGCAGGTGCTGTCAGGATTTTTAAAGCTTCCAAAGGAATTTCTTACCGGCGTTGGCCTTATGATTATGTCGGTATCGTCGAGGTTTAACGTTTGTGTATTATCGTCATTGTCGGTTGATGCTTTTTTCGGCTCTTCGCCAGTGTCCTCATCCTCATCCTCGTTCTCCTCGTCCTCCTCTTCGCATTCCTCGAGCTCCGGCTCTTCCGTGAGATCCTCCATTGACTGTCAACGTAAATAGAGTCAATTTAGAACGAATAACTTTCTCTTTTTACTCTGAATCAAGACTGCACTGATAAAGTTCTCATCCAGAATGCGCAATTTAGCAAAAATCTTTTTCATCTGTACTATTCGACGATTCAGACTTTCGTGCAGCAAACCTCAACCATTTAAAATAAAAACCCTTATTCATGCAGAGAACCTATAACGCGAGACTTTTCGCCTGTGACTAACGATAATTCTGAATTCATGCTTTTTTTCCTACACTTTTTTCTGTCGAAAATTATTTTCTATTTTCATTAATTTTAAAAAGCCAAACCCTTGAAGCTTCCAAGCTCTACAAGTATACAAAGTCACTCGGCATATGGACAATTGAGTTTTTTCTCAGTGCGTCTCTAAAAAAAAATTATTCCAGTTCATTTTTGTTTGTCGCTTGCGAATATTTATCTACGTTAAAGAAAATACTAAAGGGATGCAACTAGCAAATGCCTCGATGCCAAGTGAACTAAGTGTACATTGATTGATCGAAAGAAGAAAAAAAATGTGAAAAAAGATCTTTACGAATGGATTCGGTTTCGCAGGTTTAGAGACGGTGCCTGTATTTACCCCTAGCAGCTCCTTTTTCTCTGCTTCTTCATCTGCTGAAAACAAAAAATCATAAAAATTCTCCTAATTATTGAATCATCTTTTTGAAGATTGGTACCCGGACAAATATTTCTCCTAATTTTATAAAAAATAAAATACATTACGGACCTTTAGCCACAACTTTTTTGTCGTTGACCGGATCGTTCTTGTGTTCCGAATTCGGCACAGGTTTGTAATCCTTAGGAATGATTTTAGCGTGTGTTCCATTCGGTCGTTTCTCATTTTCGATATTCGTTTTAAATCCTACGCTTTTAGTGCCACCCGACGGTGCCAAGGGTTGTTGCCATCGTTGAGTACCGGAGGGTGAACCGCCACCGCCACCGGCGCCGCTGGTGGCCCCACTTGCCGCAGCTCTCCTGCGCTTCCGGTCGCGTCCCGCACTGCGAAGCACTTCGTAAGTGCAGCCAACGACAGCAGCCACAAAGATGCAACAGAGGGCTATAAAAATGTACGTTCCAGCTCCTTGTTCCTCTTTTGTTTCGTCCGGGTAGAGCGATTTGTAGAGAACTCGTTCCGGTGGATCTTCGACCCAGGCACGATCGCGACCTTGCTGCAAAGATTCAAGGATAACGAAATTTTAGAAACTTGAATCAAAAAATTGACGACAAATTTTTTACAAAGGTTGAATGAAAAATTGAATCAATCCCAATTCAATTTCAAGTTACTCCTTTCTTCGAATTCGAAGCTTCGAATTACTTTAGGCACCAAAGAAATCTGATAATTGTTTGCTGTAGCAATGATTCTCGGTTTTTCCTTATGATTCGTAGTTGCAAATTCATTTGGCAGCTAAATTTTCGATGAAACACTCTAATTAGGAATAAACCGAAAACCTACCACGCTGTCGTTTCGTGGAGGTTCGAGGCCTTTTGGTTGAGCATGAAATACTGCGCACTGTGCACTTCGAACTCCAGCTGGCATAGTTGCTCTGACAGTCTCGCTGCCTTTTTTCGTAAAGAGCATATATTCCTCGAGAGGCTTCATACCAGCACCTCCGTTCATTGATACAACAACGTCTGCAACAAAAGAATTCACAATTAAAATCTCAATCGTACGAAAAGTGATGTCTACTAAAAATGTTTGCAAATCTTGAACATATTTTTTTTCATTTCAATAAAAATGAAGTTTTCATTCATTCAACAAAAAAATAACTCACTGCTAAGGCAACCGGTGTAGCCCTTGTAAGCGCTGAACCGTTGATCAGTTGTGTTTAAACCGCCGAGTTGAATTTCGGTCGCTCCCGATGATTCCGTTTCCTCTTCATCGTCATCATCCCCGATATTGAGAACGGGAATTGGCAGCAATTGTACAGGTTCTCGATCGATCAATAAAGTAGCCGTATTATTGTCACGAACATAATAAACGCTGTGTCGTGCTCCGTTGAGAAAATTTCGGTCGTTCAGACGGACCCCATAGGCCGAACCTTCTCTGTCTTCTTCGAATATTAGTTGACCTTCGGACGTCAGGGCGACGAGCAGATAATAACTTCTTCTGAAAAAATTATTGGCTCGTTGCGATCAAACTTGATAAAACTTTTTCAGGCATTTTATGCATTTGCAAATTTTTTGTAGATTTGATCATTCGACATTCGCAAGTTTATTGTTTGAACAACAACAAAAAATGAACAGAATTGTGAGTAGATTTTGAGAAATTTTTCTACAAAATCGACACGTAAATGCCCGATCTTCGTTAGTGCGTTAATGAGTAAACATTAAAATTAAGACTATGAGCAAAACTAAAGTTGAGACTAGTCTAGAACGCAGCTGCCTCAGTGGAAAGAAAACTGTTTCGATTGATCGTTGAATCTGAATAGCACTTCTGCCCAGTTTCATCAATTCGACCAGATTTGAAAAAAGTACGATTTAACTTACTTATAAATAATCTCAAATTCTCACAATCTTTTTCCGATGGGTCATAGAAAGGAAAATTGAACGGAATGAAAATATCGAAAAAAGCTTACTTATTCTCAGTTTGTAACAATAAAAGAGCGCTCGTTCTTTGTCGGAGATCATTGGTTGAGAATGCCAATTGAACTTTGACCTGATTGATTTCGCCCTCGAATTCAAAGTCCCGTTGTAAGACACTCTCGCCGCTGAAATCAGCACCTTTTTCATCGGCGCAATGTTCCCCGAAATAGGACGTGAGAGCACAGTTGCAGGAAGATTCTTGTCTGCCAAAGTCTTCGGTGCATATGCCCAAATTTTTGCACGGTACAGCGTCGCACTTCATCTGACAATTGGGCAATACGCCTTTGCTACCCTCGTGATTAGCCTCGCTCGCTAAATTCGGCAAATCAACCAGGTATTCTCCGATCATTAAACCACGGAGACAACCAACGTAACCCTGGATCAGAGTTCCTTCGGTTCCGACACGTAACAAATTGTCGGGATCGAATCCACCGAGATTTACCTAAAATTATTTTTTTTATTCAATGAAAATTGTAATTATTTCTCACAAATAACTTGTATTTTTTGCAGTACACTTTCACTTGTACATCAAAATTTTATATTTTCTTCGCTCTAATATCTTTTGTTTGAATTCATGATTTTTCGTTTATTCAAAAATGTTTACTGGTGTTAAATTTACTTGAAAATGTTAGAAGATTATTTTTGTTTTGTTGTTAAATCTGAACCGACCTGGAAATAATCAGTGGGTGGAGCAGGCGGTCTTTGGGGAGCTAAAACTTCCTTTTCCGGATTGGTCCATGGTTTGTTGGAATAAGAATCGAGAAGCAGAGGAACGGCATCGAGGGTAACGTTATTTTCATTAACGTGAAGTGTAGTAGACTTTTCGCTTCTGACAATTGCGATTTGTACCGATATTCCTGTGTTTACACCTGGATAAAAAAATTAAAATGAGTATTCCTTGCATATTCGAGTAATAAAAAAAGAAAAACTCAAAAATAAGGAAAAATTGGAGCAATTTATTTTTCCTTTCTGAATAATAAAGTCAGATTTGAAAATGAAATTTTAACAAATTTTTAATAATCCTGATTCACCTGGATGATGAACTGTTATGTTTTTAATTTCATTTCCGGCATTGAAGAGATAAACAATGCTCGTTCCGTTGCTTATGTAAAGATGAACAAAATTGTTGAGATGATCATTGGCGTAAAGAATCAACGAGTGGGTGTCGTAAGTTCTCAAATTAATGAGAATATTCTGAACCAGCATGCTTTTCAGCAATACTTTTTCTTCGTCCTCGCCCGTCCCGAAATAATTCTTCTTCAAAAATGCGCCCGTTGATGTGAACGTCAATGCTTTGCTGTTTATGTCTGGAAAAAAATGAAGTTTCCATTTTTTTAAACATCGTATCGCAGATACTTATCTTCTTTCATATTATTGGAGCAATAGTATTCAAAAAGTAATACAAATTTTGCAATTAAAAATAAAAAATAAGTATTACAAATCATACAAATTTTTTCTATTTTTCAAATAACAAAGTGAAAAAAATTTATAACCATTTACAAAAAATTCCCAAAATTGGGATATCAGAATTGAAATTCCACGTGATATTTATGAATGAACTTACTCGTTTCGCAGAATGTTCCCAGATGAGCCCATCTGTTTTCGCAAACGCATTCAAAATTGCTCCAGAGTTCGACGCAACGAGCACCATTTTGGCACTTGTTCGGTTGACAAGAAGGTTTACAATCTTTTATAATTTCGGATAAGTGCACCGACATGTAGCTGTGAATGTCTAAAATCTCGCCATTCACGACCAAGCCTCGGAAACAGCCGATAAGACCTTGTCTCACGGTTGACGTTTTCAAATGTTCACTAAAAATAAAAAATAAAAATTTCGAGTTTTTTCGTTTATCACAGAATCTATTAATTTTGAGTAATTCAATTTTCAAAAACAGATAACTCACGCTGTCGCTCCGCCAATAAACATCGAACCTTCGAACGGTCCGAATTCTTCTTCCGGTAATAAATCGACCATTTGAAAATCCGTATTGATCATAAATCTCACGTGATAATCATTGTAATCGATCCAAATTTTCTGCCACTCGCCGTTATTTAATTTCCGCCGACTTTTAACCTCAAGTTCACGGTTGGTGCCAGTGTTCAGAGTGAAATTGAAGGTGAGCCTGTAGTCCGAAGCGAGTGCGACCATGAACGAAGGATAATTGCTACGAATCGGTGGCTGATATAGCAAAATTGCTTTTTCTCCTGTCGTACGGAAACTGAATGCTATGTCGCCTTTTCTCCAGCCTGGGACTTCGATGTACGACTGTGACGTCGTGAAAGTCACGACGTATTTTTGAGTGTCTGAAAATCAAATGAATATTCAACAATTTTGCCTCACACAGAAATAAAAGCTTATTTATAAATAAAGTGAAATTTCTCTTTAAGCAAAGTTTGCAGTAACAACGATCTATAGATTCCAGAGCTTTTCCTATTCAACAAAGGTCTAAAATATAATTGGTCAAATCCTTCTGAACATAAAATTGAAAATTGTTGTTTCAATCTTATTTCTCACATTTAATTTTACAAATATAATTATTTAATGAAAAAATTTCTTCATCAATGTCAATTGTTTTCTATCCGAATGCCGAGGACCACTTAGAACTAGTCCAAATGTCATTTTTAAATTTTTTATTGTTCCTGTGAGAGCCTGCCCAGAGCGTCGTCCACAGATACTCTTTCCTAATGCACTGCTGTATCGCGTTGGCACGCGGACCAAGAAAAACTGTAGAAAACCCGACCGAAACAGGTGGCTATACTTTTACTGAGTTTCAGCCGGCTGGGGCCATTAGAAACTCAGAAAAACTGTCTCTGATTCTAGTCCTAAGTATCCGAAGGTATGATTAGAAAAATAGGAAAAGAATTGTAATTTTGAAACGACTAAAAATTCGTTCAAAAATGTTGAAAAGTGTTTGGCTATAGAAACATTGAAAAACGATGATTTTTCAATTTTTAATTTATCTTATCGGTTAAAACTTTCGATTCTGAATGATGTTCATGAGGGATCGAAACGAAAGAGAGTATTATGAAGATTAATTTACTGGTTTCAACGCATTCGAGGGGTCCGAGGGTTATTCTTCCTTGAGCATCTTCGACGAGATCCTTCGGTTGTAGAAAAACCATTCCAGTAATGCCAAGAGAATCGGGGCTCTCGTAATAGCCTTCATCCGACAGCCATTTACCGGCGGAAACGTCGCAATTGCAGCTCAAATCCGGATTAACGCATGTTCTGTTCACTGCCACGAAACAATGTCACAATGAAACTATTTGTTTTTTTCTTTCTTTGTGAAAAAAAGAAAAATATTTAAAAGAAAAATGAGTAATGATTGTAAGGAATAAAACTTACTGCCGCAAGGACACGAGCCTCTGTTAACGTTGCCAATGTAATCGACGATCGATGATTTTTTTGATCCAAAAAACCACGTAGCGCTATGAAGTTCTAACGGTGCTCGATAACAATCGTATTTAATATACTGACTGCAATAAAGCGAGTGGGATATCAATTCCTGCAGCATTTCCGCCGAAAATTGTCGATATGTAATATTGAAGGAAAAATCTTCTTCGCCGATTGATCTGACGTCAACCTGCGACGGTAAATTATGCTCGACGATAGTTTTCGTCGAATCTTCGATCGATTGAAATTCACACTTGACAAGAGCCGGTGGAAATCTTCCGTTTCCATCAATGTCAATTTTGTATACGTCGTCCTGCGTATAACCGAGCAGAGCCAGTTCTTCGCAAGTTTTTCTGTGCTGCGCTAAAAAAATACAGAATTTTATGTTTCTCAATTTCGTTTATTGATCGATACCTATTTTGACATTTCTTTAGTTTCGCGTATTTATAAAGAGCATTTATAAGAGCATAAGAATGACAATTCGACATTTTTAGGAAAACATCAGAAAACAGTATTCTGTTATATGCTAAAAATAAATACAAGAATTTTTGAAAAATTTATATATTCGGAATAATTTAATTCTCTTAGTACCCACTGGGTCTGAGAGACCCAGATAACTCGCTGATTTTATCGTTTCTCCAAAATTTGTTCTGAAAAACTGAAAATTTGCGAGAAAATTGAAAGAAAAAAAGTAAACTACATTGCTGAGTAATAAAATTTCGTCATATTTACCAAAATGACAATTTTTTCCGATGTAACCGGTGTCAGTGCAATCGCAATTAATTCTGTTTTCTTTGACGGAGCATTTGCCACCGTGTTCACAAGTATTTGGTCTCTTACACGGATCAACGAATTGGCAATTGTCCAGAGCAACTTCACCCACGACTCTTTCGGTGTTAATCACATATCTAGGCTCAATAACCTCGTTATTGACCTTTATGTCTCGCATGCAACCGATCAGACCCGCATTGCTCTTTCCACTTCCTATGATGACCTTGCTACCGAGCTCGAAAGTCATTGCGAAAAGTTTGCTCTGCTTGTTCCGATAATCGACGAGTATGCTGAGTTCGCCCTTCGTGTAATTCAGCTCAACAGCGTGCCAGGATGTGTTGTATGGCGGAAATTTAACTGCTGCCGAGACGGTTATGTTGTCCGATAATACGGGAATGAGTTGAAATCGAATTTCGTCATTGACCAGACGAAGCTTGAAAAATGAATTCGAAAATGTCATTAAAAAACTTGTCAATTGTTAAATTTGGAGAAAAAATACTTAATTTCTTAATCCGTAGGGTCAGAGTGAAGTTTAGAAACGAAATAAATCTTAATTTCATACTTTTCAATAATTTCAGAGTATATTAAGCTTCTGAGATCATCGAGAAGTAATAAAATCGCGGATAAAAATGATAATATTTGAAAATCTAAGGAATAAAAAAAAAAAAATTGTGTAGAGAAAATATTGAATTACCTCCCAATATCCGGGGCCCTGATCGCTCTTGACATCGCCGGATGCAACGACGGCGATGGGTTTGGAGCTTTTGAAATCAAAATTTAGGTGTAGGGAATCGGTGCTGTTGACGGGCCACCAAATGTGGCTTCCGGCGAAAGGATAAGTAATGGGAATCACATCGACGTCAGCCTCGTAATATTCGGGCTCAAGAACACCGATGTAATGTACCATTGGATTGGACCGTTTGAGTTCGTAAATGATGGATTTGTCATTAAAAAATACGTATTTTAGGGCGCCAGCAAAATTATTGTAGGAAACGAGGCCTCGTTTTTTGTTGAGCTCGGGCCCACCGCCGATGTAAATTTCAGGATCAATTATCATGTTGTAATTGTCACCTGGCACTTCGAGAACTTTTGTCTCGAAATCAAGGCTCACGTAAACGATAGAAGCGTTATGAAAAATAGTCAAATTGCTCCAATGGTTGGAGGACACGTGGTCACCCATGACGGTCTTTATTTTTGCTCCGTGGCCAAAGTCAAGCTCGACGTGAACTTTTCGTTGCATTATCGCTGCTGCTACGTAATGTGGAGTACCGTCGATTTCACCGGATGCATAAAATAACACGGAATCGTCCCATCTCGTCTGCGGTTGAGAAGAAACAAAAAAATGAAGAAAAATATAAAACAAAGATAGATTGAATCGTCGAGACGATGAAAAAGGTCACGAAAAGTTGATCTCGTGATCCAAATTATTGTTGTATAACTTGAGGACATCGTTGAAGCAAATTACTCGTAACAAACGTTGCACGACATTTTTCTCACCTTGAACATTAGGCTTATCCGGTTAACAGAGGAATGAACACGATCTTTCCAATCGTAAACCCGGAAGGACACGTATGACGAACCTCGCAGAGTTAAAATTGTTGCGGCTGTGAAAGAAGAAAAAATTATTTTTCACCGTCTTGTTTCAACGAAATTGGAATGCACGCTTTTTAATTTCGACTTCACCGGAACCAATGACTCTCCGATATTGAGCCACCCGATCTCACAATCGGTTACAAAATGAATTTAAATAAAATTAAAAACAAAAAATTAGAAAATCACAAATTTATCCATGAGCACGAAGAATTGTCTGGGCCATAGGGACCCACAGAAGTCTCTGGTGAGTTTGAAATTTCATTCCCAAATAAGTCAGTTCGAAATTCTTCTTTTTTTTCATTATGAATTTCTCCGTTTGTAATAGTTCTTTCAATTAACGCGATTAATTGATTACGTACTATAAACATCGCATCTTTCTCCCTCGTAGTACGTTCCAAAACAATCGCAGGTTAAACTGTTGTAATGATTGACGCACTGGCTACCAACGAAGCAGAGATTTTCCCTCGTCCAGCACCTGTAAAAATACGTTTTTTTTTTACAAATAGAAAATTTGATTCTCACCGTTTTCTTGATCATTTGATATTTTAGAATTGTTCACGTTATCTCACTGTTTTGTTACCACTTTTATGACGATTTATTTTTACTTTTTGAACCAGCGAGCTCACTCATTTTGAGTAACATAACAAATTTTCGTACTCAATTCGATCTCAACTCACTTATCGATGCAGCCTTCTTTCACGTTCTCGTGTTTCGTCGCTATCAGGGGCCTGATCGGTAACAAATCACTCGCCGATTTTCCCGAACTCAATACCATGTCTCGGATACAACCGACGAAAGATTCGATTATGTATTTGACCCCGTGTAAACGTTCCTCGGAGCTGAGACCTGAAAAAAACGATGATTTTTATACAGTCGTTTAAAAATTTTTCAATCTTTCACTCTGGATTCGTGCAATAAAGAGATCAGGAAATTCCGAAATTGTGAAATAATTCGGATGCTCCTATTTTTCACATTTAAGGTAATCCTATCTGATTAACCGGTCATTTTGATCATTCGATTATCAGAATTTTTCATACTTGTAAAAATAATAGGTTTTAATAAAGAAAATTTGTCCCAATCGAAGATAGTTTATAAAGATTTGTACATAATTACAAAACTGAAAAAATAGTTATTTCTTTTTAGTCTTTTCATCTCTAAAGTGTCAAAACACTGTCCGATCCCGGAAGCTCCATTTCAACTCAATATTCCATAAAAACTAGATCGAAAATCGTTGTTTTTCTGAGACCATTGGATCCCTACAAACTTGTAGTACTTTTATATGGTTTTTGTAAAATATCTAATGGATTTTCACTAAGAAATATATATTTTTAGTGACCGGAAATTGGATTTTTCTATGCCACCCTGGGAATCTGTCACGAAGAACGCCTACTTTTAATTGTTTTTTTCTCTCTTAAATGATCGATAACCGGCCCTGAATTTAGGTGAGCACAATAATTGATCTATGAAGAACAGAATTAAATTTTTTCACGCAAATCAATTGGCTGATCAATTAAAATTTTGTCAGTCGTCAAAGAAAAAAAAGTCCAAGAAGTTTTTTCACGTTTTTTCTGATCTCTAAACGTCAGTACGAAGCGAATATTTTGTTTTATAATTCCTCAGTAAAATAATAGGGGAAATGATTGATAAAATTTTTTTCTTTCTTTTTTATTGGATTTCAATAGGAATTATTGGTCCGGAGGTTTGTACCTCCGATCAAAACGACGGACGCAAGTTCCTCCGAGACTCCATAATTGACGACTCGTTCCAAAACTTCGAGAGTAGTTTCCTCCTGGGTGTCGTCGACTCGAGCGATCAATTTAGCACCGTGTACGTCTATTCTCACAAGTACGCTGTGCCATTCGTCCCTGTTGAGTCCCTCGCCAACGGTCAAGCTCGTCGAACGTTTGCCAAAAACGTGAACAACTTTCAATTGGCCTTTTTCAACGATAACATACAGAGCATAAGGATCGAGACTTTCAGGTCGATCCTTGACACTGTGATATACGAGAAGACCGTGCGGTAATTTCGTTCTAAACTGGAACGATATCTCTCGGCATAATCTGCAAAAATTCAAACAATTCCTCATTTATTTATTTATTTATTTCTTCCTCATCGAATTTGCGAATAAAACTATTTTTTTTGCTATAGTTCTTTGTTACTGGAGAGTTTTGGAACCTCAATTGAAAAGTCTTGATACCGCTGCCGTCAAGTTGTATAAATGTGTTGCTCTGTGCGAACATAAAAGTCTTTTCGTGTCCGGATTCCATAAAAGTTAATTCCTGAAATGGAAAAAAAAAATTCAAATTAACAGCATTGATCACAATTTATTTTTGATTCGTTGATTCAATCGAATCTCGAGATCATCGATCGGACGAATATTGAAATTGATGAATGTAATAATACAATAAAAAATAAAAAATATATAAAATAATAATCCAGAAAGTAAAAATTGAATTGATAAAAGTCAGATTTGAAAAATCATTTTTTCGATTATCAAATTTCTTTGGCTCAAGAATGAATCATTGCTTTCGAATGATCAAAATTATTGAAAGTTTTTTTTTCTTCTCCTTTTTTACCTTTCCACGTTTGTGCTTTGGGACCGGTGGTCTCGTGGGTTCCGGAGGTGAAAATGTTGGTCGGGGTGTACTCGCAGTGGTCGTAGATGGAGTACTCGTGGTTGTTGTGCTTGTAGTGACAAAAACGCTGCCCTTTGTCACCATGTACGAGGGCAGAGTATCTAAAAATTGAATTTAAAATAAAATCAACAATGAAGTGAAGAAAAAAATCCCAAAAAAAAAGTGGTGAATGTATTTTTTTATTCGACTAAAATATGCGAAAAAAAAAATGAATTATTTTATTAATTTTAGTAAAAAGTACCAAAAATTATTTCTGAATTCGAAGATTGGAAAAAACCGTTTCAACGAGCTTACAATTAGGTCCTCCGATGCAATGATGAAGACACTCGAGCTGGGAATTGAAACGATTCTCGTTTCCTAAACAACCGCCGTAAACGAAAGTTTTGCATTTTCCTTCGGCCTTGCTGAAGGTCCATTTGTGTATGTAATGCTTGCAGGGTCCGCTCTCCGTTTTGACGAGGCAACGATCCGGCAAAGGCCGCTTCGTTGTCGTAACAAGAGTACCGTTGTTTTTTTTCTCCTCGATAATATCGATGTCCGGAGGATCCGTTGTACTCGCAACGGTCCCACGAGTCATCAGAGCGATGTTCAGCAAAGCAAGGACCACCAGGATCCTCCTTTCGCGGTTCACCATCGTTCTTCATTCGCTGAATTAAAAAATTGCTTTGAATTAGAACAAAAAATTACAATTATATCAAAGTTATTTTTTTCGCATATAAAATTCACTAAAAATTCACTAAAAAAACTAAAGAATCACTAAAAAAAATTGGCTGCTTTTTAATGGAAAAACCACCGAACCGATTGCAATGAATTCATTTTTCAAATTTTTTTCTTTAATCATTCGATCAAATGAAAAAATTCAAATGAGCGATGCTCTGGAGTTATAATTTTCTACGGAAAAAAAAGTTACAACAATCACAATGAAACGATAAAAAAAATTGAAGAATTAAGAATTTTCTTTTTAAGTAATAAAAAATAAAAAGAAACTCATTGACAGATCAGAGAGTGTTGACGACGAAAAATTTCAAATACAGTTGAAAAAACAAATATACTAATTGTAGAGGACTAAAAATTAAACGAGAAACTTTTTTCTTATAGAAATATGGTTCTGTTCGTTGCTGAATCCAAGTATCCAAGTCCAAGTATCAAGAAATAGGGCAGGGGCTCTGGTATATGTTTGTACCCACGTTGTACCGAAGAGTATTTGATTAGCGTTTGATAACAAAATGTAGTTTTCTTGTTCTCGATCAGGCAAGGTCGAAAAGGCAATTAAGGGCAAAATAATTCCATCGTATCTTGTGATAGATCAATGTCAAAAAAAAACCTTTGATTTCTCAAAGAACACTTGGGATTTTTTGACAATCGTAATTTTCTCATTCGCCTGTCAACATTTTTCTTGATGAAAACGATCCAATTGATTCGTTGGACGAAGTTTTTTTAAAAATAATTTTTAGTGGATATAATCAGTGATTTTCTTGTTCTTATGTCAACGCTTATCGATAAAATGGATTGAATTTTATTTATCAAAAACTGAAAACAAAATTTTGTTGATAAAATATTTTGTAGCCTGGTCGAAATATTTTAAGCTTTCAACAAAATTTTGTTTTCAGAATGAAGTTTGTTCGAAACGTTTCGTAATTCATGTGATTCCAGCATGAAATTCGATAAATTTCGTTTTTTTTTTTCATTTTCGTACTGATTAAAATGATTCTCAAGAATCGTATTATGAACGAGGACCAGAATGATGGTTCAAAAAAGATGTTTTTATTTTCGTTCAACAAAATATTCGTGGATTTTCGATTTTTATTAAAAATGTGCATTTTTCAAGGGAACCCGAGATCAGCTGTCTGTTTTTTCAGCTTAGAGAGTCTGATAAGCATCGTTGGGGGCACGTGACAATCTGAGTCGTAACGAAAAAGGTAAGAAGAGAAAAGGGACACGATAAAAGAAGAAACGTTTTGAGAAAAAGAAGAAAAAAAAAAGAGAGGAGTGTCTTTAATATTCGTCTCACGGGTTAGGTCGCCCACGCGATAAATATTTCCGTGTAAGACTCCGCTTCAAAGCCTTCCGGTTTTGTCCCGAAGTGGACAGTAAAAAAAAAAATTTTTTTAAGTAGCCTCCAAGAAATTTTCTTTGCTGGGGCGGTTCCGATGCATTTTAGCGATTGCGCGGAGGCTCCTGCATGGATTTACGACTTCCTGTCACCGGGATTGACGAGTACGAGCACGTAAAAATATCACACAAGAGCCCTTATACGATTTTCGATTTATCGCCAACTGCTATCTTCTCCGACTGCTCGGACTATCGACGAGCCCTCTCGGGGGCTCAAATGGATGACGAACTTCTATAAACCCATTTCGAAGGAATCCGAGGAAAACTTATATCTGAGGAAAAACAATTTTTTCTGTGTACTTTTATCGAAAAAGGTCTCTCCTCGATGATAAAAGATCGATTATCTTAAATCCTGTAAATAGAAAAAATTCCAGCCCACAGAGCCTGGTGGAAGGAAGAAAAATTTTCAGTTGCACAGGGACCACAAAATATTTCGATCGCCCAACAAAATATTTTCTAATAATTTTTTTTTTTTTGCTCCATCACAATTATTGAATGTCCTCTTGGAACAGATTATAGTTGCAAGCAAAAAAAGAAGAAAAAAAAATAATTTTTTGCAATTCGTCAAAATATTCTTAAATTTTGACGTTTAATATCAAAGATCATTGGCAAAGAAATAAAATCGCTGAATCGGTTACCAGGAATGTAAGATTTTCGAAAATAAATTAGCACCTTTGACGTTAACGAGTAAAATAAAGTTCCACTAAAAATCTGAAAGTTTGTCAAATAGTGTGAGATTCTGAGCCCCATTTTAAGCCGAATACACTGAAATACCAAAGAGAAATGACTCAAAATTTGGAGACGTAAGTAGAAAGAAAAAAAACTCTTGCATCGGACGTTCCGACATCCTTTTTAAGATAAAAAAAAAAAAAAAGCGACTGAGAAAGAAAAATTTGCTTTTCTCTCGATGATCCGATATATGTACACAAGGATTATTACCAAGCGAAAAGCAAAGCTTGAAAAGAAGATTAGGCTGCCTCGTCTTATCTAACACAAAGTACACATATTGACCGAGGGGGAAATCTTGGGGGCTGGATACTTGAAATTTTTCGAGGTACAGAACCGTTCAACCGATAATTCTCGTTCAGAGAAAACAATAAAAATGAATTTCATCGATTAAAAAATTTATTTGCATTTTGAAAAATTATTTTAAACATTTTTTTTCATGTATTTATGGAACGAATCGAGAAGAAAAAGCACCAAATTCGTTTCCTTTATCGATAATAAAAAATTCTCTCGATATTTCGTCAATTCGTTTTCAAAAAAATTCAAACTGAGTAATTCTACTAATGAAAAAACGATTTTTCCACAAATATGTTTACACTTTTTGCTTCGAAAATTTCTCAACTATTCCTGAAACGAATTAATAAAAAAAAAAAAAAAAATGTACACCAGGAATCATCCGTAGTCCTTCGATGAAAATCTTTTTTGGTATTTCGCAATCCCTTTTTTATAGTTAATGAAAATACAGATTTTTTTTTTCTTTTTTAGGGTTTTATCGTCAATGTGTTATTTCGAATAGAAGAGCCGATATAACGTCGAGGATATAAACGCTCACGGTATACGTATATACGTATTTATGGACTCTTTGATAAATAATACTTGATAAGGACTGATACGGATCGTTGCTTCGAGGGCAGTCGATATATTAGCTTTTTAATGTTCTCACACGATTCATTAGTTTCGTCAATATTTTAAATAAGTATTACGATTAAAGTATGACATAATTTTTACGTGACAGCTCGACGTCACGAAACTAATTTTTCCATAAACAATATTTCATTACAATTACATTTTATCAACCGAATCAATTTCTCAATATTTTTCAGTCCTCAGCGTTTTTAACGTTCAAAAATGCTGAAAGAAAAGGGCAGAAAAAAAAATTGAAGAAAATCGATCGAAAATGAGAATCAATGGCAGAAAAATTATGAAAAAAATAACGCAAAAATCTATATTGCCTCGACGAAAGTAAAAGTCACGTGTAACACCCCCCCCCCCCCCGCCCCGAAACGCTGTATAATAATAATAATACGATGAGACTAATCGTCCAAGTACTGTTCCCTGGCTCTTTAATGAGTTACTCACGAGGAGTGAGAAATGAACGTGGCCAAAGAGAGAGAGAGAGAGAGAGAGAGCGGAGTCATGTGAGTCAATTCTCTCGTGCCAGGCGCTTCCTCGGAGAGTCAATTGAATTCGAGGCTAACCGAGAGTAAAGTTCCAACAAAGATGACCGCGGTTATATACGAGCGAGGAGTATCAAGAAGGGTCAGAAAGACGAGATCAAAGAGTAAGGGGCAAAAGATCACCGTTTGACCGGAACAAATTCGCCAAGTTTTTCAAACTTAATTTCAAAAATTCCAAATTTTCTAACACGAAACATTGAAAAATAAATTTAAAAAAAGATATTTGTAATGAATATGAAAATAATGAAGAATCGTGAGAAAAATATGAAATTTCTTATCTTTTCGGAATGCTTTCTCCGATCGTGATCCAGTATCGAGAAAACTAACGAGCAACGAGACACAATTTCGTACTCTCAAAATCTTTCGGTCGTAAGATTTTTAAATATTTTCAAAAATTTATTTTCAATTACGAACAATAAAAATGTTTTTCGTTCAACGAAAAATCAATTGAAAAAAAAATAATGTGCAGAATTGAGTAAAGTTGACGTCCAAAAAAATTTTTTTATTCATTCGTTGAAACAAGGATTTATCAATTGAGATAAAATCGAAAAAAAAAATTGAAAATGCAATATTTTATAAAGTCGTTACATACCGAAAACGAAATTTCGTTGAAATATTAAAATATTCACAGGCACTTGTTGAACAAACATTTTTTTTTTTTTTTTTCATCAGACAAAACTTCTTTGTATCGAGAAAACAAAAATCCAATTTTCATTGTAACAAAACGAGAGTAAATACTGAGAATAAATTTTCTAAAAAATTTATCCGAAAAAACGTGATCGATTAAACGAGGATATAAAAGTATGAAGAAATGAATGAACTCGGTGCTATACACGAATAGCGAGTAATTGCTGAAATTCGAGGGAATAGAGAACGCTCGCGCTGGTCCACGAAAGGATGCTCGTTCACAAAGTACGTGCGGGTGCATTTATATATATATATATATATATACACATAGAATGAAACAGCGTCATAAAGCAGTGACAACCTTGCCACGTTCAAGACCAATTATATACGCGTGTGTGTTCCCGGAGATTTTTCAAGGCGAAGTGCACTTAGCGTATTGAAGGAAGGATATCGCATCAAGACCCTCTGAAATAATCTCTCGCCTGTTGCACGAAATGGATAATGCGCTGTGGCCACGACTTCTGTATTCTTCTTCTTTTTTTTTTTCCTTTTTTTTCTTTAAGCCGCAAACGTAATCATATCACGCACCAACGAATTTCACGTCACGAATGTCAGAATTCCGATGTGCAGGCGCCCGATCAGGCAATTATAAAAATGAGGAAGCGTGAATCGATGAATCTTCGTTCAGTTTTTTCTCCTGCTAATAATTTTGATCCAAATCTGCTGATGATTGTGGACCATTTTTTCGATGGATCCGAGCTCGAAACGAGTTCCGCCGAAGTTTGCTGGAACTCGTCGATTCAGAATTTGATCAAAATCTTTTTCTCCGATTGACAAAAATCTATTTTGACCCTTTCGATGAAAAAATACGCCAGAAAAATGTGGAATAAGATCGATTCGGTGGTCGGGGCTTCGAGAGAGCAGTTGGAGTTTGGTCGATACGAGATCGGATGGACACGGTGTGTTCGGAGTACCGCGGGCAAAGCCGGTATGTAGTAACAGAGTAAGCGACGAGTTAGCAGGATGTGACGTCAGGAGTGCCTCGTCGGGCACGAGAACGAGCATCGAGAGGGGCCGACGTCGGAGTCTCGACGTCGGCTATCGCTCTCGCCTCTCTCGTCGCGTTCCCTGGTCTTCGTATATAGGACGTCCCAAAACGTTTGCCCGGAAGATCAACAGGGTTTATAAAAAAAAAAAAGAAAAATCGTGATTTTTCATTGAGAAAAGAGTTGGACGATGAGCCGCGATCGGGCTTCGGGGGCGGCTTCGAAATTCTTTCAACTTTTTTAAGCTCTTGATATGTGAGTTTTGTTCTCCGGATTTTTGCCATGAATTCATCGCTACTTTAGGGACGTCCTGTAAATCGTTGATCGAGCATTCCGGCTACGAGTCAATTGTCTTCGCACACTCTGATATACTCGCGAGCAAAAGCCCGTTTGCTTCGGTAACGTTTCTGCTCTATTTGTTCTTCACGTATACGCGCATGTGAGAAACGATATATGAGAAGAGAGAGCGAGAGAGAGAGAGAGAGAGAAAAAAAATGGGAGATGGTGTATACGAGAGAGGAAAAGATTCTCTTCGGAGCTCTCGGTCCCAGCAGCAACCCCCGCACAGAGACACTTATTTATTAATTCTATACTCTCCAACGGACCGCTCCTCTCCGTTACTCATCACGGTTTATTGACTTCCATTCCGATCTCTCTTGGTCTCGGGCGATTCGCGATTTCTATCTTTTCTTTTCAAATTAATGCTAATTTAAAATTTTTTTTTTTCTCTCTTTTGGGAAAGATGCATCTGTTAAGAATGTTCTCACCAAATTTTTTTAAGGAAATTCGTAAAATTGACGGAGATACATATCCTTTGGCGTTTTTCTCGAAACTACATTTTTCAAGCTGGTTGACATGATATTTGAAAAACTATTGATCCGATTCGCGTGTACCGAGTCTTAAAATGTTCGCAAATCTAGTCTCTATGGCGCTACGTAGGAATTTTTTCCATAAAGAGCCTCCTTCTATTTTTTTTCTTTCATAAACGACAGAAATGGGGAAACGAGAGAAATGTAAAAATAGGAAATAAAATTCGCTGATCCGCAATTTTCTTATCTTTCTAGATATCGGAATTCTCCTACGTGACGCCATAAACCTATATGTCTAGTTTATGAACATATTTTTTTAGGATTTTTCGGATGAACCGTATGGCTTAACTGCTGTTCACCGATAAGCAGCAACTTCGTCGGAGTGTCCTTTTGGAAACGGCGTACACCCCAAACTATTCTTAAGATTCGAATTAAAAAAATTTGTCCAGTGTCTTCTATATGTACATATCGAATATTGGTATTAAAAAAAAAGAAACATTCATCGTTTGCTCGAAAAAAAAAATTATTAAAAATACACCCTCGTACCGCGTGCGCACCGTGTGGTCCCTGGTGCCTTAAAAAATTCCGTCAAACTGACACTTTTTCAGATCTTCAAATCTCTAGTTTTTCACCTACAAAAATGTTGGCCATCTTTTGTCAAGCCTCAGAGATCGATATATCGAGCAAACCCTAGTCGCCCTCACCCTGCTCACCCACCCAGGAGTAGGTCACCCGAGTTCGTCGACAGAAATAATATAATCATGCTCTTTTCATTCTTCTACAAAAACACTTCTAGCGCCTGAGGTATAGAACTTTTCTCATATTCATCAGGAGCGTTCACAGTTTTACCCCCGATTATTTATTATCGTGGCCTTGATTTCATCGCTATTCTTATATCCAATTTTCTTGCTGACGAATAAATTATTCAGGAGACAAAAACCACCGAGCAGGTTGCGATCAACGCACTAATTCTTTAATTCTTTACTTTTTTTTTCAATATTTTTTATGAGCAAAGGTTTCAACAAAATTTTGTTTTCGCAGTGTTGACTTAAAAAGTGAAAACAGCGTCGTCGAAGTGTCCGCGACTCGTTGAATAGCAAACAGAAGTTTTTCCTATTTTCCAGTAAAACTTCAAAATCGTAAGAATATTTTGAGGCTCCAAAAATCGGACCCTTTGCTGGGACGAAGAAAAAAATCTGTGACTTGCCTCCGGGAGAACTTGAAAAAATAAAAAAAAGATAAAAAAAAAACAAGAAAAGTTGTTCCGCTCCAACCGGTTGACGATTAAGAAAATTTTGAAATTTAATGGAGCTACCAAAGATGGGTGAATAGGGGCAAAAATAATGTCGTCCTTAAGCGTATTAAACGGTTAGAAAAATTCATGATTCCCGAGTGAGATGAAACCGAATGAATTTCCATGCTGAACGAGTTCCCAGGAGAGGGCAAGGTCACAGTTCCGGGACAGAGTGCGATGGATGCTGGAAGCTGGGAGCGAGAGATGCACGCGCCCGCGCGGGCCTGCATCAATCGAGACTCGGGGAAACAAGGCCATGGCCAAGCCAAGGGGATGTGGAGGACGTAGACAAGCAGAGTACTCTCTCTCTCTCTCTCCCTCTCTCACAATAACCTTTGCCATGGCCTCTTGCCCCTTTAGCTCAGGGTTTTTGTTCGTCGACCCTGACAGTGACCACCAATTTTTCTTCAGCGCGTGGACGCGCTGGGACGATAGCGAAATCTTTCACGAGCAAAGAGTCTTTCGCTCCAACCACCGTCCGAATTCATTTCTCGAAACGATGCATCTGTTAAGAATGCTCTCACCAATTTTTTTTAAGGAAATTCGTAAAATTGACGGAGATGCATATCCTTCGGCGTTTTTCTCGAAACTACATTTTTCGACCTGGTTGACATGATATTTAAAAAACTATTGATCCGATTCTCGTGTACCGAGTCTTAAAATGTTCGCAAATCTAGTCTCTATGGCGCCACGTAAGAATTTTTCCATAAAGAGCCTCCTTCTATCTTTTCCTTTCATAAACGACAAAAATGGGGAAACGAGGGAAATGTAAAAATAGGAAATAAAATTCGCTGATCCGCAATTTTCTTATCTTTCTAGATATCGAAATTCTCCTACGTGACGCCATAAACCTATATGTCTAGTTTATGAACATATTTTTTTAGGATTTTTCGGATGAACCGTATGGCTTAACTGCTGTCCACCGCTCAGCAGCAACTTCGTCGGAGTGTCGCGCTGCGACGATAGCGAAATCTTTCACGGGCAAAGAGTCTTTCGCTCCAACCACCATCCGAATTCATTTCTCGAAACGATTTACCCGAATTGAAACACAAAATGAAAGAAAAAAAAATAAAATTCGCACCATTTTTATCCAATCGGCAATCCATTAATTAATTCCGTTAGTAATCGATCGATGAATCGTTAACCAAACAAATAAAAACAAAAATTCGTTTTTTTTTCGGTAAATAAAACGAATAAACGTAACTCGAAATCTCACTGTGGCTTGTGAGTGATTTGTATCCTTCCGTCACCATCGATTTTACCTTTTATTTTTTAAGCATATTTGCCTGGTACACACACACACACACACACACACACCTCGCATAGCCTGACAGTCGCGTTCTCATTATTAGGAAACTCGATTACTCTTCATTGATGTTCCGCTCAAAAACTTGGCACTTTTTATCGCCTGCAGACATGAGACAATCGAGGAAAAGTTACAAAAAAGGAAAAAAAAAGAAGAACAAATGAATCCGAGTCGAGTGGTATTACGAGAAAGACAAAAACTCCGAAAAACTATTGAGAAGAGTAAGCAGAGGTGTAAGAAAAAAAAAAGAAGAGACAAGAAGAAATAAAAGAAGTTTGACAATGACGTAAAGAACGAAGGAAACGAGAAACGTTTGGTTCACAAATTTTCGAATGAATTTTCCACAGAAAACTAATGTACTTCGTATGAACCAGAAATTGTTGGGCTTCGTTGAAGAAAAAAATCAAAATTCGTTGCAGTTCCGTCGCTGCCAACTCAATAATAAAAAAAAAAAATTTATTCAAATATAACTTTGAAGATGAGCGAGACGAGGAGGTTCCTACAAAAGCTACAAAGAATTTTGACCAGGAGAGATAAGGGAGTCTCCGACGAAACAATAGATCGAAGAAGAAACACCGAGAGCCTTGGCGACCGGAAAACATTGTGTGGAAGATAACGCAAGCGAGCTTCATGCAACGATTTTAAATGATCGACTCCTCGACCGGCTTTTATTCTTCTTTCCAGCGACCGATCATCGAGCCCGTCGTATTGTTTCCTCCACATTCGTGTCTTTTCTTAGTCTTCGTTCTTTTTTTTTTTCCAGCGAAAAGAGGCACGTGACTTTACTATCAAGCGTGCAAGAATCACGCGCCACTCGTTTTAACCATCGTTGTTGTTTTTTTTTTTTCTTTCTTTTCTCTATTGTACGATCGCTGAATACTGGAACGTGATTTCCCCTTCGTTTATGGTAATGTCATAACATAAGCGCACGCGACTAACGCACATTTATTTATTTATTTATTTATTTATTTATTTATTTATTTATTTATTTATTTATTTATTTATTTATTTGTTTATTTGTTTATTTATTTATTTATTTGTTTATTTATTTATTTGTTTATTTGTTTATTTATTTATTTATTTATTTATTTATTTATTTATTTCTCTCATTTATTTATAAATTATAAGCTGTTATATATTATAACAATAAATAATTTTAATGAAGCGATTATAAGGACATTTGTGTTGATATTTATATTAACATTTTGAGCAAAAACTTTTCTTGGTGAATTAACATTCGCGAGTGTTGTTTTCTTTATCGTTTCGATTTTTTCTTTGACGTTTATTCTCGTCTTCGTAACAATCTCGTTCGAAGAAAAGTGGTAAAGGAAAAATAGTTCCAATCAGCTGATCACACGTCGAAACACATAATTTCTGTCTTTTTGTCCTGCTACCAGTCCCGGAGTTGATAAAGAGTAAGGAAAAAAAAAAGTCACATTATTTCTCACACTAATTTTCATCATTTTTCTCGTTCTTTTCGTACCCCCGATTCGCGCCCGTTACCTTCGAGACGCATCTCTTAAATTTATTCAAAACAAACATCAAGTGTGTTACGCGGCTGCTTCCAGTTACTTTGACATTTTCCTCTTCGTACACGTTCGACACTTTCAGGCCAGTCTGGTTGAAACCAGATACTCGTATACCGAGTATAGAAATATATACACGAGCAATTATCGTGGGTGCAACACCTCGAGCAAAATACACCTTATTCTCTTCAGCGTAATATATGTAATAACGTCAACGTGCGTGTGACCCCCAAGAACATATTTTTGTTTTCTAATTTATGAGTTTGTTCCAAATTTTTGTTTTTTTTTTTTTTTTTTTTTTTTTTTTTTTTTCATCATTAATTTTATGAAGACCTTTTACTTCATTTTTTTTTCTTTTTATTTCTTTCTTTATTCATCATTTTTGTCTGGTTGTTACGAAAACAAAAAAAAAAGAATCAAAACAAAAATAGAATTTTTGTATCTCGCCATACGTCGTTTCTGTGATCGAGAATTCGAAGAGAATTGAGATTTCTCGAGTGAAAGATAAAAATAGAGATAATAAAATATTTGTAATCAGTAATTAAAATTTTATTATTTCAAAATTTTTTTTTTTTTTTTTCAGTTGGACTCGAAAGATTTGATCATTTTTTTTTTCACTAAAAAATGATCGAATCTATTTCAATGAAATTCCACGTTAATTGCTGCAGAGCTGTTCAATTTTTCTCTTAGAAATTAGAAAAATTAAATTAAAAATAAAAAAAAATTAGAAAAATTGAAATTCTGTTAAATTTTTCTCTCCATCAATATGGAAAGAAAAATTGAACAGCTGGTATCGAGATTCATTTGTCGAATGAATCGGAGACCAATTAATTAAAAAAAGTATACTTGTTCATAGAGAGAGAGAGTTGAAAGACAGGGGTTACTTGATACGCGGTGACAGGCCTCGTGGAAAACGGTGCAAGATAGCATGAATGGAACATTACGCGATAGAAGTGTATCAAAATGGAGTCGTTTACATCAACTACAGTTGAGGATTTTGATTTCAATGATTTTTTTTTAACATTTTTTTCACTCGATGGCATAATCAGGATTTACGTGTGAGAAAATCTCGGTAATTTTTCATTGCAAATCTTTTCTGAATCTGCTGAATGAAGCAAATAACAAAAATAAAGTGAATTTCATCGTTTCAATGTTTTGCTCGCTTCGTGAGTTATGTGACGTCGAACGAAGAGAAGAAAAATTTTAGAAACGTCAAGATTAGAATAATGAAACTTCAAAGACTTTTGCGAATTATGAAAATTTTAATTCGATTCTCTTTTTCACGTAAAATGAAGAAGAAAAAAAAATGTTTTATTACACCGAATACTGAGAAATTCGTGTGGTGGCTTAGAATTTCGAAATTACACTTTTTTACGGAACTGTCATTGCCCAAGAACTTGGATTAAAAAAAAAAAAATAAATAAAACACTTGTAAAAATAATTTTTATTCCGAAAACCATTTGGAATTGGTACAAACGACGATAAAATCCTCATTCGGTCACGGTTTACGGATCTACAGCTAATCGAGCCGCTGGAACTACGTTAATTATTTTTTCTATCATCGTTATAATTATTGGTTATTAGGTTTATAATTTAGTGCTCGATATAGCTGGTTCGTATTAATTAGAACCTCGTATCAAGGATGAGAGCGATTCGTACGTATTGTTCTCGAACATTAAGAAATTTATGACAGTTAAAATATTGAAAGTGGTGATTGAGTTTTGTAACGATTAATGTTAAAAAAAAAACTAAGATTTTCGGCTAAAAATCACTCACCGAATGACAGTAAACATTTTGTTGTCATTTTTTTCATAATTTGGAACACATTATTACGCGTTGTCAACGAAAAAAAAATATTCGAAACAAACTCGTAGCGTGTAATTTCCAATTGAAAAGAAAAAAAAAAGCAAGGATTAAAGATATTTTCAAGAATTCTGTAATAAGTGTTTAATGAAGAAAAATTATGAAATAGTTTTGAAACGTCATTCATCTAGCTTAGCTTTATAACAATCAAGCAACGGAGTTATCGATCCTACTTTTTTAATCCCAGGACTAGAGGGTATAGGACACATGTACACTGAATATATAAAATATAAATACGCTTACTTACATCGTCACAAAATGAGAGATGGTATGAAAGGGTTCGCGTGGGAGAGCATCAGTCCGATATTTTTTTTTCCCAAGTACCTTTCTATATTCGTTGTAAATTAAAATGTTTGGCTTATTGAATTTCTGACGGAACACTTTTTCATGCACATTTGTCGTGTCATAAAAGCACAAACTGCATCACTACATTAACAATTCATGATTTATTAAAAATAAGATCGACGTTTTACAGCGAGGGAATCAATTATGACACGTATTTCTTATTATTATTCTTCAATTATAAACTGATTTCAATTATAACGGATTATAATGTTGAATTATTTTTCCAATCTTCATTTCCCGAAATCGTGCAACACTTGATGAATAAATTTTCATGAATAAAAAAAAAAAACAAAACAAATGCGCGCGAACGTATGTATACCGAAGATCGGACGACCTCCGACCTCGGCGAGAATCAGAGGCAAACTGAGTCGAGAACTGTGTGCACTCGCGTCCAAAAAGTCCTGTTCGTAGTGTCATTCGTTCGGAAGCTAAACGTCGAAAGCTCCCCCTTTTTTTTTTGTTAGAAAACTTGCAAGTTGTTCAAGCCTGAAAATACATTTTTGTGCGATTTATTTTTTATCTCGGACTTTAACACAATATGTCACGCGCGCGTTTTTTGTCAAGAGAGCTCTTCGAGCAAGTACGCGGCGCGACGAAATCGCGCTCACGACTGACAATATCAGGACAACTCGTGAGCTGCAAAATCTTCGCGCCGCCGCCGGCGAGGAGGTGGGAGAGAAAGAGAGACGGAAAGAGGGCGCGCGCGTGATGTCGCTACTCGCTCTCTTCTTCACGCGAACATCATTCCAATTCTCATTAGAGTCTAGAAAATATACATGTCCACCCACATCTCACGATTATGAACAGGTGACTCGATGATTCATGATGAATAAAAGAGTTTTATGCTCTTTCATACATCAAACACATAGCCGGCCTTTTTTTGAAGCTTTTTTTTAAATAATTCTTGATGTGCATCTTTTATCATGACTTCGATCATTTTCACTGTCATTAATTTTTTCATATTGGATTTTGTGTCATCGCGATCCCCTATTGCAAATAAAGGCCCAACTATACTCAGTACAGACGAAGCGTATAAGTCTTGTACGGTGTTTCGGTGTTTTGACAGCGATGTATACAGATATATTGCTCAATCAAGCGGCAAGGGTTTGCGGTGCGCACGTTTACGTTAGCGCATGCGTATCGAAACGTTTATCATCTTTCAGTATCGTGCCGGCCGCCAAGGCAAAATTATGGAATTATTATTGTTTAGCAGTTTCAAAGGTTCTAAAACTTTATGTATTAACATAGGTATCCTAGGGCTGTGTGACATTATTAAATCGGAGACTCTTAGAGGCCTTTAATTTTATGAAGAATAAAAGAGCTGATAGTGTTAACGTTTTCGATCTTGCATTCGAACCGCTGACGATCGTAAACAAAACAAAGTTCCAAAAGACTTATTAGAATTGGAATCTACGTTTCTTGGCGATTTCAGTGAACGTAAGAGCATTCTTGATTGAACAATTCTAGAGCCTGTTAAGGACACGATAACTTGGATTTGTCGTTCGCATTTTGAGGTTAAGTTGTATTGTTTAGAAAATGGCAAGAAGACTGAAGGAACTGCGTTTGCGGGAATTATCCCCTGTAGAATTTTTCGATAATGCCTCGGATTCAGAGGAAGATGCAGTTCTCAGCGACTCGTCTAGAGATGATTCAGAAATTTTATTGGCCGGTGACAATTTTGGAATCCCGAGTGATCTAGTGGAAGTGAAATTGGAAATACCCGTTTCACCTGAACCAATAACTCCAAAGTATGTTTTCTATATAAAAGAAATAACATTTTCCATAGCAATAAAGACTTTTCTTGTAATTCAAATAAAGATTATACTTCAAAATTATTTGACCTAAAAAATGTATTTAAAACGAACAGATGTAAGGAGAATTTGAATCTAGCCGAACAGAAAGGTCTCCTGTCATCGGGTGGAAAAACAAGCCCACCGGTTGGAAAAAATGGTGCGGAGCAAGTTAAGAACCCCATGGATGCCTGGAATTTCTTATTCAATGACGAGATAATGACGATTAGCCTGTGGTATACCAACGAAGAAATAGTCAGGAGACGTTCTATGACCCAATATACAGAAACGCACAAGACTTACTCTCCTCTCTCAATGGCAGAATTTCGTGCCCTGATCGGTCTACTGTATTTCAGTGGCTCCAACAAAGATGGATTAAAAAATACGCAAGAACTGTGGGCTAACTGGGGGCCGCTAATTTATAAAGCCGTCATGTCACGACAACGATTTTCATTCATTATTTCGTGTCTTCGTTTTGACGATAGATTAACACGAACGGAGAGACGATCGATTGACAAGTTTGCTCCGATTCGAGACATTTGGAATACTTTTTTGATAAATTGTGACAAATATTACAGTCCCGATCAGAATCTCACGATCGACGATCACTTGGTTTCGTTTCGAGGTCGATGCCCCTTCAAAACTTATATGAGGAACAAGCGACACAAACAAGGTGTTAAAATCGTTATCATCAACGACGCTACGACTTATTACATGATCAACGCGATTCCTCACGTTGGCAAAATTGTTCCTGAAAATGAGGAATCCGTTGCCTCCCACTATGCTCGAAAACTGTGCGAAACCATTGATTCTGCGGGTAGAAATATCGCTTGGAACAAAAGCAACGAAGAGACGGATGCGTTCGGTCAATTGTGCAGCGACTATTCCACCGCGCGAAGAACTCGACGTTGGCCTCTTCGAATGTTTTTTGCAATGCTCGATTACGCGGTTCTCAATAGCTTCATACTTTATCAGCTTAACCCAGAGAATGAATCTCTCAATCGATTAAAATTCATTCAAAATTTATCCATGTCGCTGATCAAACCTTTTGTCCAAGAACGAATGGTGTTGCAAACTTTGCGAGGCAATTTGAAGTTAATTATTTCTAGTACTTTTGATATCGATATGCCTAAGCTAGTTCAGTACGATCCTGTCGATTGTAGATTGGAAAAAAGAAAACGATGCGTACACTGCAACAGCGATCGCAAAACTCAATACGTATGCTGCACCTGCAAAAGGCCACGATGCGACGAACATAGATCTAATCAGTGTATCGAATGTTTCCAACATAATTTTTCTGTTACTTAAAAATAATACAATTTCATTAGGCTTTTTCAATTTCATTTTTATCAAGTTCTTTGATCCTTTGATTTTTTATCCTCTTCGCAATCCAATTTAATCGAATCGATGATCTTCAGTGATCGATCAACGTACAAAGTATATTTTTTTCAAAAAACGAAATTTTTCATGAAAAAACTAATGCAAATTAGCAGCAGGAAGAAATTTTATCAGTGGAACATCATAAAATGGCAATACCATTCAAATGAATATGAAATCTTTTTCATAGCTTCTGCGACGAAAAAAAACAATACTCGTGACGCGATCCGTATACGTCGATCGAATCATTGCGAGCGAGTTTTCTATTTTCCTCGGTTTGATCGGTAATTACGTCAAAAATTTAACCTTGTTTCTCATGAAGTCATCGGATTATTCGAAAAAGAATTTTGCGAGAACAAAGGATGCATTTTTTTGTAACAAATTCTGGACAATTACAGCGATAAGGAGGCAACGTATATTTCCTGATTGCTTGAGATTTGACAAGAAAAAAATCACTATCAGATCGTTCACTGATATTCAAAAATGTACAATTCTTTGCATGGAAATTCTTCACGAGCAGTCTTGCTTGGGAACGAGTTTCCGAATGCAAAACTTGATCGATTATAATTCCTTTTGCTTCGATGGATAAAAATGCAATCGACGCTCTGAATAATTTCCTGTGAATGTTGATTTGTAAGAGCAAAGACGGAATACCGAGCACTCCTTCAGAAAAAATCTAAACACGAGCGGAAGTTTCATTCAATAGAAAAGTAAAAGAAAAAAAGGAATTGAGAGGAAAAAAAAAGCGAGTTCAACAGTAGCAGATGCTCGATGTACACAAAGCCGTTTTTTTTAACAGACAGAGATTATCGAAGGTAGATATAGCTCTAGATCTTTTCTATTAATCGCCCTCGATGTCAGGACAAAAGAGTTCGATAAGTCTCTCAAACGCAAATCTGTCGAAAAGCAGGCTCTCCCTCTCACTCCAAAGGCGTACGAAAATGGACGATTTTTTTTTTCATTTTAACGAAAGTCCCACGTTTCTCAAGATAGATGCAAGGGGGCGCGCGCAACGATAAATAAAGTGACAATGGGATAATAGACAAATTGAGACTAAACGCATCCGATTCGTCAGGTTATATACCGCCCTCATGTGCTATCCGTATAACCGACGAAGTGTACACTTGTGATGTAAAGAAGGTAATTTAGGGTTCCTCGTGCAGCTGGCAACGATTCGTTTACAGTTGCGTTTTTTTGCTTCCGAATTTTGAGTGAAATACTAAATTCCCTGGGTGTCAACGTGGAACTAATACAATATTATCCGTACGACATTTATTGGTGTTTTTATTTATTTTTTTAAAATTACATTTGGATATTTTCTCCGCGATACTAATTCGTAAGTCTTGTTGTTTTGGTCCGTATAATTGGCATCTTTTTCGCCGACTGGAACGTTGCGTTCGTGTAGAGGGCATCACATAGTAGCAGAGTGTACACGCAGTTGCGTATCACGACAAAACGCAAAACTCTTTGGACGCGTTCCTCGCTCGTTTTGTACCGCGTATTCATTCGTGTTTCTACCATGAACAACGAGACGAGTATGCAAGTATTACGGCTCGTAAACTCTCGAGAAAAAAGAGTGAGAGAGAGAGAGGAAGAGAGACGAAGAGACATGCGTACGTGGTCAAATGACAAATTGTTTCCTGAATGAAGTAGCAGAGTGAGCAGCTCTTCCCTATAGCGTTATGTCCTCATCCTATTCTTCTACGAATTTGTATGTGTCTACATCGTTCTCGACACACAAAGTTGTTTCTTTTTAAAAATATATGTATCGCGGAATCGTAGCAGCAAGGACGCGGTCGAGCGGGAGAGATTATAAGATTTTCTCGTCTTTTTGAATAATTTATACCATAAATATAAGCGTGGGCTCGAAAGTATTCTGATTCGTTTACATCATAGCTGTTTTTAGTTTTCGTTAAATATGATGGTCAATGACACACGACGGACAAAAATTACGAGATATTTTCATTACTGATTAACGTTTTCGTTTTTTTCTAAACACGATTATCGACTTGGATACCGGTTTAGACAAGAAAAAATAATTATCTTGATTCTATATTTTGAAAAATTGGAAAAAAATGTTAACGCCTCATACGTAAGCACAAAAATATAATTTGGAACAAGCATCTTCATTTTGTCAAATAAATAACTTCTGAAAAATTGACAGAAATAAATTGTTCCAACGTTTCTCGTCAGGCGATCGGGATTCGAAATGTAAAAAGCATGATTTTCATTGGTCAAACCTTTTAGGTTATATTTATCCAAAATATTAAAAAAAGATTTAGATTCATCGGATGTCTACCAAAGCGAAGATGCGTACAGGCGTGTTTAGTTGCACCGCCAGGACCAGCGATTGCGTAATGTTCAATCAACACGTATAATAGTCGCTAATTTTTTCGGACTCATTAAAAATCGCTAATAAAACGAAACGAGGCTCTCTAAATGAGTTTTAACGAACGGAAGAGATCGACACTGTTGAGGCGCAACATGGTTAGTGAATATCCCTAATTGTTGCTAAAATATTTGACCTATAAGTGGTTAGCGGTTGCGCAACTTCTCGCGAAGAATTCACGTGACCGGCGTCCTTCATTTTTTTTTCGTTCAGGAAGAATTTTTTTATCAGACTATAATAAAAGCGAAAATATCAGGTTAAACTCTCGACATCGTTATATTTATTATGCATTTTTAATGTACGTAATGGAAGAAATGAAAAATTCGTGAATGTAGATTCGAAGTTATTCGAAAAATTTCAGAAACGACGAGTTGACATGCAGTGACATCGAACGTACAGCTTCGTAACTACAACGACGAATGATCTCGACTCTCGACGTTATTATCAATCGGTAATCATCACATGTGTGCTTCGTTCCCGGTATTTTTGTAGAGTTGAGGTTAGAGCAGCACGTTCAAAAGACTCATTGCTTTTATGGACAAAGTTTCTTACTATAAATTATTGATTATTTAGTAAATAAATAAGGTCGTCGACGCCTTTAAACATAGATTTTTTATTTTTAAACGGTGTGTTAATTCGATAATTACTCGGTTAAGCAGTGTTTTGAGATATATAACAACGCGCGTGTGTGTTTAAATTCACGATAATATGGATAACGGAACATGTTTGGAAATTGCCAAAGACCAATTTGTTAAATTAATGAATAATTTGACAGCTAAGCAGAAAGACAATTTATTGTCTTTTGCTGTACAGAAATATATCGGAGGAAAACCCGGCGATGACGAATCTGGTAAGAACAGTAAAAGCAACGTTTTTTTCTTTCCAAGCGGACATTAAACTTTAAATTTTTTATTGCAAAAAATGTAGGCGTTTTTTTTTTTCACAGGAATTTTCTACTATTCACTGTGTGTGTCATTCATCGATTTTAGCATCGAGTAAATTGTTTATAAAAATTCTGTAAAAATATGTTCTTTTTCCAATTGATTATTGGAAGAAACAGTATTTTTTTATTATTAAACAACTTTTTGGATGTTTTGTGAATTATTGACTCGAATTAATCCTGATAAATTAAACTTATGAATCATCGATGCGTAATTGTAACATCGAATAATGAAACGACGTTTCAGACGAAGGTTCGTACTGTCCGGACGATGTCATGGACGATCCGGTAGCCCTTTTAAATTCCATAGCTAAGGAAATAAGAGGAAAAGTTCCTGTAGACGCTGTTCTCCCATCCGAGACCATAATAACACCAAAAAAAGGCCAAGTACGATTTTTTAATAGCTCTATTAAGTTTCGTGTTAAACGTTTTTTAACAATTTTTCATTGTCTCAGAATTCTGACTGTGACCCTAAAATAACAAAGCACGTAGATGCTTTTCTGTACAACGACGATGAGCTCGAAGATCTTGTGAAGGATGGAAAATTGAGCAGAAATTATTGTCTCGACTGTGGCTCCACAAATACAAAACCTCTGAGTAAGGAAAAAAAATTGGCTTTACCGTGAAATTTTTTTTTTTTTATAAATACGAGTCATTTTTATCTTTAAGAATATTTTGATTATTAAATTTATCGTTTGATTAAATCGTTGATTCAGCTATTCGAAGAATTGGGTAACTGAGAAATAATTTAAAACTCTTGAACTATGAATTGTTCTTTCTATCCTGAAAAAAAAAAAAAAAAACTAAACCGTGCCATTGAGATTGTTCATTTTTCACTGATGTAAAGATCAAGACTTTCGAATGAATATTTATTGTCATTCATTTTACAGTATTTATATCACATTCCACATCGCGGGAAGAGCTTTATCACATATTCAACAATCTTTTACCGCCTCTGGATGGAAAAATCATTGTCGACGTCGGTTCACGACTCGGAGCTGTTTTGTATGGCGTGAGTATATTTTATTAATTATTAAATGACGCAAACTCTTTTTTGGAAGCCGACAAAAATCTTTTCCACTTTTTTGTGGAATATTGAGTCGAAATGGAGCTTTCAGCGTCGGATATTGTTTTGAAACTTTTGAGATGAAGAGGTTTAAACCCGCATGTATCAGCACGGTCGAGTGCTACGCTAGTCACTGGAATAACTATTATTTCAGTTTTGTAATTATATACAAATTGTTATGACCGATCTTCGATTGGGACAATTTTTTTCTATTAAAAACTATTATTTTTACAAATATCAAAAGTTTTGAATTTAGTGATGACCCCCAAAGTCGCTAGGATTACCTTAATTCAGTTGAAAAATATATTAGAAATAAAAATGATAATATTAAGCGTATTTATGAATTCACAGGCTTACGCGTACACCGACGCGAAACGAATAATCGGTGTCGAGATGAACAAGGAATTCTGTGATCTTCAGAACGAGATAATACGAAAGTACAAGATGGAAAAGCGGATCGAAATAATAAACAGTCGTATCGAGGAAGCAGCGGAAGTCGTTAAATCAGCAGACGTATTGATACTGAACAACGTGTTCGAGTTTTATTTGTCAGAGTCGGAAGAAAAAGAGATATGGAAATTTTTGCACGCGAATCTTAAGAGCGGAACTTTCGTGGTGAGTCGTCCAGCGATTTCGGAAACTTTGGCTGCTCTCAACACGGGAATTAGAATTGACGAGTGGCTCAAGGTCGAGGCTGTGCCACCGAAAAATCAAAATTCATTTGGAATCGATCAGGATGACGACAACGAAGAAAACTCGGAAATAAGTTGCTACGTCGTTCTGTAAGCTTCCATAGTGGAATAAAAAATCAATTTGTTATCACACTCTCGAATTATTTGAGGCCAAATAACGTTACTGTCTAATTTGCGATTTGCTTTTGTTTTTACACAACTATAGCAGCGCCTCGAGCCATTGATTTTGTGACTTTTTCAACGATTCCTGTTTCGCTGAAGTTTATCGAGCCTCGATCGATCGTCCTGAATGTTTGTTTCGTTTTGGGATACCGGCTTTTTGGTAATACGCGATAAATCGTCTCTCCCACCCAACCCGAGTCCGTTCTCGCCCCCCGTTCAACGGGTAGGAGAGAAAATGTAACGGTGCGGTAAACTGGTCAAGTTCAAATCTCGAGTTCAGTCGACCATTGGCTATTACGCGATGACAATCGTTCCCTCCAATTCGAATGTGCAACGAAACTAATTGACACACGCGTGAAAACAGCAACGTGCCTGTTTTATCGGTAAATATAATGATAAATGTGAAAATAAAAATTAACCGGAAATAAATCGATCCTCGCGCAACGTACATTTTTTTTTCATGGATCTTTGCTCTTGCGATTCTTCGTTCTCAACGGTAAAAACAGTGCTCTCTTTCAATAACAATTCTGAGAGATATTTTTCCTTAATCATTTATAAAACGTTGAAGAATAAATATTTGTAAATTAATCGTCCGATTTGAAATGATTGGCGTTACAAAAATTCCAGCAAATTATGAAAAGTTTGAAATTACAACGCCAGTTATCAACACCGAATCGTTTACAATGCCATTTTTTTCAAATGTCAAATCAATAAGTTCAATTAATCTTTATTGTTTTCGTTATCTATTACCGATTCAACATTCGTATTGAAATTGCAACTTTTAACAACCTTGACATTTATCTCCGAGCTAGCGTCGCGTGCTATTGCGGTCGCAGCCGGCTGTGCTTAACGTATCGCATTTGCACGAGTCAGAAGGGGAAATTAGACGGTAACCCTATGCGCCGATGAGGTTTTCTGTCATTTTTTTTTCTTCTCATTATCTCGTACGATTCGTTAAAACCTGAGTGACTTTTTTCAATTTTCAAACTCGTTTCATTAACTCTTGGAATGGACCAATCGGGAGGCTCGCTTGAGAATTTGAGGCTACGATTCATAGTCCCAAACACGATTTCATGGATTGCATTAGTTTATCGAGTGTTTCGATTCCAATTATTCGGTTTTCAGTAAAAAATTCGATCTGATTTTGTTTTTCGAACGATTAACAGGATCGAATTTGATTTCTGCTCAAAAAAATACTTCGATTTTGGCCGAAAGTTAGCAAACCGGAAGTCTTTGAAATTCTTGTCTCCGAAGATCCGGTTGGAGGACGTTTGCGTGTGCACGCGAGGGAGGGGAGAAAAAAAAAGTGTGTCGTCGAGAGAATAAAGTGAAACGGTCAAGAAAAAAAAGGCTCGCGGAGTGTGAAAAGGGAAAAAAATGATGTATGAGGATGGAATCGAAAAATGGGTGAAACAATTGAGTAATTAGTCGACATGTAAGACGAGTAATTAGCAGGTTGTTGTGCGCATCACGAAAGAAATACGTCCTGTTGTATGATTATATACATTCTACAAATAGTGATGGTAAAAAAAGGCTAAGAAACGAGGTCGGGCGTTCTCGATGACGTACGTGAGACGATATTTTTTTTTCTCGGTTTAATTCCAGTCGAACGAGCTGAAGACAACACTCAAAATAATTCACTTTATTTTGTCCGTTGTTTTGGTTGACGACTAAATTCACGAGTTTATCGGTAATTGTATGAATTTTCATCGTTTTTTTTTTGTTTTTTTTTTTTCACGACTCGACTTTGTATCGATAAGTGTAATTGTTTATCTGGAACAGAAATGAGAGTCACTGGCCTTCGAATCGACATTGACCTGTTTCCATTTTAAAATTGGCCTCCGGGCCGGCTCTAACTAGATCTAAACAATGTTTTCACTCGATCGCTATCGATCCAGTTTGAATATCGACTTCTCATTAATTAATCGTTTAAATTTTTGTAGACGTCGAATATTTTATGCGAAGAGTTGATGATCAAACGGGAGAGACATGGGGGGAAAAAGCCCGCGAGATTTGAAATGTTGCGAGAGTAGCTCCACCTTGCGGTGATAAGAAGAAACAGATTGAAATTCAACTTCAGTGCAGGAGAGGGAAACCGTGACGGGGAGAAGCTCTTTATTTTGAATAACAGCAATCAAATGTTTTTTTGCATCGAAGGTCACGGAGTACAATATCCAGTTTTATTATGTATCGTTTGAAACAGTAACGGTTAGAATCTTCAGAAATAGCGCGCATGCCGGAGGTTCATCTGTCCGCATAGAAATAAATGTAGGCAGCTGTGGCAGCAATTATTCGAAGCTCACGAGGAAGATGGATACGTCCTGGGACGAATTATTAAAATTGAATACAGGTGCGAATTCCGAGTAAAAAAGTCTCTCGTAACGTCGTTCGATGAATCTTTTATTTTATTTATTTATTTTCTTTTAATTTTGATAATGGACTTTGTTTCATCGCGTGTACTGCCAAAACTGTTAGAGATAGAGCAAAATTTCATGGGACCAAAATTGTAGCGGATCGATTTTTCTACAAAAAAGTCCCCGGTTACAATTTTGTATTCTCTCTAGTTTAGGCCTGAGAATAGAACGAAAAAATGATAAGCGTCCAAGGTTGTGCTGGCATCTTTTCAACTTGCTCTTATGACTAAATTACTGTTATCAGAGAAACTTCGTCGGGCACTTTTTTGTAGGAAATTTTGTACACTACAAAATTGGTCCTCTGATACTTTGCTCTATGTCGAACCGTTTTCGTCGTATGCACCATAATTCAACGAGCATTCTCGAATTTTTAATCATTTATAATTCTTCAGAAAAAAAAGGTGAATAAAAAAATAAAAAAAATCATTGTTTTAACAACAATATCTTACAGCTCGAATCTCTGTCCTATTCGTCGTCGTACACCCTGTATATACGGCGTATGACGTGCGAGTATGCGGATGTTTGAAAATAATGTAGAGAAATTTTATTACTAACGAAGGATTATAATCCGAGTAATGACAAATATTTGACACCGAACCAGGCGGATGTTCTTTGTTCATGATGAACCTATTCATACGGTGATACGGGATAACGAGCCTCAAATGAAGTAAAAGTATGCTCGAAACGTCACGAGATCAAATTTATTTTTACCTTTAAACACACATTCTAGATTTATTTCAAATCTTACAGGTTGTTTCGAAACTTTTGTTCCCCAAGAGTCACAAGGTTCATAAAAATTCTTAAATTCTCAAAATTTTTACATTCACGACCAATTGTTTTTACGATCTGATAACAATGACATTTTTATTTATGATTGATTCGCTCAAAGTAAAAATTGTTTTAAACAACAAAAAACTTTGTCAGAGCATGGTATAACTTGGAGAAAATATATTTTTATAAGAATATTTCTAAAAAAGAATGAAAGGAATTTCCATATAGGCGATCTGCTGCAAAAATTCTTTATCAAAATTAGACAGTAGTAAACTCTAAAAAATGTGATATGAAAAATCATTGAAAATTATACAGCCTTGTGCAAAAGTATTAAGCACCCTGCGGCTGTTTGATTTATACAAAAAGTCAAATATCTTGATAAAAAAAAAATATGTAACTGAATTGAATTTTAGTCTTTTTTTTTCAGTATATAATCTATACAATTTTTATTGGGCTCGGTAGGTAACTTTGAAAATGTCTATTTGCGATTTGTTCACCTTAATAAACCGTGTGCTAAGCTCGTAAAAGTTAGTAAACTGAATATTTGGTCAAGAAACCTTAAAGATGACATTTCTAGCTTTAATTTGGTTTTTGGAAAAATAAAATCCGATCTTTTTTGGCGAAATTATATACAGTTTTTTCTACGAAAATGATCGACGAAAAAACGGCCGATTTCGCACGGTTGGCGTGTCTCCAAAATTATTTTCGATTCATCAAAAATATTTCAGATTTTTTTCTACAACATTTTATTTGTATTATCATTTCTGGTTTATAAAATCAACGACTCGATATGATATGAGATACAGAAAAGCTTTGAAGAAAAAATATCGAGGATAAAAATCTATTTTGGTCATCGATTTTTAGGTTAGAAAGAGTATTTCGCATATGGATTTTTTTGTAGTTGTAGGGACTGTTGAAATATTTTCACGAAAAGTTGATTCTTTTCACTCGTTTTATCAGGTAACCCCTTAATTAAATACTATCCCGTTAACGAAGCACTAAACTTTTGGATCACCCCGTACACTGGCACATGTGTGAGGTACGTAAAATGAAAACACTCGTCTCGCGTAACAAAAACGCGATTCCTAACCACCATTTTATCATTGCCGAGAAAATAGTGTTTTTTTTTTAAATAGTTCTGATGTTACGCGCACACTTCTCGCTACGTGAATAATCGTTCGAGCATTTTGCGTCTATCAGTAAAAATATCTGCCATATTTTTCGATAATTTATTCTTTTTTTTTCTCACAAAAATGTGAATACGAAGCTAGAGGCAATAACTCTGCGGCTGAAAAAATCCGAACAATATTTTCCCTCTGTATCAACTGTTCGGTAAGCGAAAAGAAGGACATTTTAATCGATAATTTACGATTGAAGTTACGCTCGATAAAAAACGTTGAACAAAATATATCTTTTCAGTTTTTTTTTTTTTTTTTTTTTTTTACTTCGAAACTTTCATCAATGACGCCTGAATTTATTTTTCAACAGTTTGATGAGTAATTGTAAAACAAATTCGACACTAAATTTCTGCACATTTCTACGACAGTCTCAAAAAAAATTATCATTCTGAACGGTGCAACGATATTTTTAATTATCGATAAAATTTTCCGTTTTATCAAACATTCGTTGGCTTCATTTACGAGATTTTTATCGTATTTTATCGAAAAATAATAATTTCCATGAGTTAATAAAAAAGTAGTGACCATTCTGTATTCTTGTTCAAATTTGTTATTTTTTCCGATGCATGCCAAAAAGCGTTACCAATATATACACAATAACAGTGACGAGTCGATGCGAGGTAAATGACTCTGATACGTTTGCCAGACTTGGTGGCTGGCCTGTCTCTACGACAGGCTAAGAAAACGGTGTCACGATCGATCTAAAGAATCGAATAAAAATGTGAAACACTCGAATCGTGATAAACGAGGAAAGGTGAAATAATAAAAATAGACTTCAATTCAACGCTCCATATGCGGAAGCCATTTTGTTTTTCATTATTTATTACGATAGAATATTTATGTTTATACACAATATATTATGCCTGGGAGCTAGCTCAGAGATACACGTGAAGAGTCGTAAATTATCTAACCTGTTGACTTATAAATGATGAAAAAAACAAAATAAAAAAAAAAGTGTATATATAGACGAGAGTGTATAGGAACAACGTTATCGCAAAAGAGAGCGTTCGTATAGTTGTTGAAATCGCGATGATGGGCTCAAGTGGCCAACCAGGCACTTGAACCGAACAAGATAATGGACCGATTGTGCCGTATCATCCTTTTTTTCTCTCTCTCTCTCTCTCTCTCTTTTTCAAATCACGCATCAGCAGGAGCGACGAGAAAACGAATGAACGATATATAAAGGATCCCGGTCATGAAACAGTAGCCAATCGCTACGCGAATTCAACATCATTCAATCGAAATACTTTCTTGTTTCTTTGAGCATCTCTGACGCACGTGTGTGACGTCAATCGTACACGAGAGAAGCAAAAAGCGAACGCGCGAGAGGTCCGATAACACACAAAAACCAGAATTTCAAACAAAATGTATAGGATGAAACTATTTGAGTGTGCTCATTGAAACATCGAGCTCGGTTGTCGAAACTCTACACACCGATTCGCTTCGTGTGCATCGAATCTCAAAATAATTGGATAATTTTGTAGGGAATAAATAAAAAAATGAACCGCAATCGAACTTGACTCGCGTTTCCTCAGATTTGGTACAATATAGATGCAACAAGAGGGCACTGTTTTTCACTTACGAAAATTTGTCATAAAACATTTAAGAATTCAAGAGGGCGCTATTTATTCCTTTGAAATTTAAACCGTTTGGGATCTGCTACGACGTTTAATTTTTTCTTCTTCTCTAGATAGATAAAAAAAAAAAAAGACTGCGAAAAATGAAAAAATATGAAGATAAAAATAAAAACTGGAAACCAATCGATCATTGTTCCACGCATCATGATGACAGTAATGTTTGCTCGATTATTCGTCATTCGCTAGGCGTGAATAATCGCGCGCGCGCGGCTCTTCGGTACTTTTGCCCTCGCACCTACCGTTATTACTCACACACAAAACATTACGAATTTACGAAAGCCAGCACCACCGCGAGAAGTGTAAACTCTAAAGTGTAACCTCAGAGTGACTCGATGTCCACTGCCTTAAAAAAACTCGAACATTAATTGAACGTTCTACTTCGGTACTGTTGTTATTGTTGTTTGTATTTGTTATTGTTGTACCGTTAGAAAATATATCGGGACAATTTAAAGTAAGAAGCTACCGAACATGGCCGACTATGACGCCGGCGTTGCGACTCGTGCTCGTGACGGCGGCATGTAGTGGTGAAATATACGCCCGTGTCGAGTTCTACACGTACAAACCTACGATTGCCAGTTGAAGTGGCGGCTTCGCCGACGCACGTCGAAAGAAAGTTTCGCGTACGTGAAAATAGTCTCGTTCCACTTGAAACTATACAGTTAAACGTGTACAAATTCCACGGAAAAATAATAAAAATATACACGGAAGAAGGAGGCTGAATTCCACGGTTTTTCACTGTGGGATCGAGAGTTGCATTTCGTTCTCGCGCACGCGACTACGCGAATGAATACACAACAGAGTGCCGAAGCTCTTTCTTATTTTCTCGGTCATATAATAAAATAATATACAGAATAATACCACGCGAAAGAAAAATATAAATAAAAGAAAAATATAAAGTGAACGAGAGAAAATTATTTTGAATAAAAAAACATTTTATGTTAGGAGCACTCGATAAAAATCCACGAATGTCAGAATACAGTAAAAACTGTTGCGTGTCATCGACGAGATTGTCAACAACGAGAAAAATCAGGATTAGAAATCTCCGAAGAATCGTCAAGTCGTCCGAGATTTTATCGCGTCTCAGTAAAGTTTCGTTCTTTTGTTTTTCATTACCACCGAGCAAGGATTTAAATGGCGGGAATATTTGAAATATTCGAGTGAAATGAAGTGTAAAAGTGTTTTGAAACTTCGTGCGGAAGAAGGCGAGATAAACGACGTTGATGTTATCGATAATATCGAGGAACACGACGAGTTTAATGCCACTAGCATGATGCCGGTGGCCGCTAGAAAACTTAGCAAAAGTCCACTCAGCGACGAGGGCATCGAACCCGACTCTGAAAAAAGCAAACTCACCGTTACTTGCTCTTGGAGCCTAGATTCCAATAATTATTGCGAAGAAGACTCGCAGAGACCAGAAAAATTGTGGCCGAGAAGAAGAAGCAAACAAAAAGTCACAAGATGCTGCAGCTCCGACAGCGCTGTTCTCAGCGACGAAGAACAGGTCAAAGGTATATTCTTTCATCTTTCTGCCTCTAATCTTTAATTTTTTTTTCGCGTTTTTTCACTATTTTTCTGCATTTTATTCATCTCTCGCACCTTCTGTTTTCAATATCCATCATGTTTTCTTTAATTTTTCAATATTATTCGTTCGTATCCGTCGCTTTTACCCATTTTTTCTTTCAAAATTTTGTTTATACTCCTCTTCATTGTTTCCTGTTACTTTTCATCATTGTCCATAAATTTTACAACTTTCTTTCTTGTTGTCAATTAATTTCATGAAGTTCTTTACTTTTATCTACTGGTTCGCGTTGTTTCTTTGCTCATCAGAAAAATTTCATATTTTACTTGTTCAATGTCAGTAACGCCTGTTCATCTTTCCTATTATCTATAAAATTTATTCGTTTTTCAATAATTTATGTACAATCCTTGTCATTAAAATCAATAACAGAGCGTCTAACCACCTGAAAAGTCATGAAAAACCTTAAATATCATGAAATTACATCGAGCCCTAAAAAAGTCATGAAGCGTCATGAAAAATGATACAATGAACCTGATTCCTCCACAGTTTTCATCATCGTTATTGTGTTTTCATAATTTTGGATAGAAATTTTGAAAAAATATTTAAATCCGTTCAAAATCCAAAATAGGTTTTCTTATTTCCCTGATTGTTTCTTTTTTTTCTGAAGTTCTCAATATTCGTATGTTTTTTGTTACCTTTTTTTTTTAAGCGCAGAATAAACATATCAGAATTCTGAAAATTTTTATATTTTCATACCAGCAACTCGATCAAAGTATCTAGAAAAACAGAATGCCGAACATAAATATCAAGAAACATTTGAATAATACGACAAGTGTTGAAAAATTTTATCAATTTCCAAACCTTCTAAAAGACAAACAAACAAAAATCTCTAGTTTTCTATCTTCGAATCGCGGAGTTGCCAAATTCATAATTATCATTTAAATCTCATGTATCTTTGTCTGAATTATTGAATTAAGGAAATTTTTGAGTTTTCAACTAGAGACATATAAATTTTGGAAAATGAAAAAGTTGGAAATAAAGCAAAGACGGTATTTGAGAGGAATATAAAGAATTGAATTTTAATGCTCTTTCTGTTTAAAGGCTGGGAAAATATGATAATCTGCGATCGAGCGGAATACGACGAACCATCCGAAGGTAAACCTCGGTATTGGCGAACTCCAAGCGTCGTTGTGAGCGACTATTCCGATTACTCGTATTTGGAAGAAAAATACGAAAGGAGCGATCCTGACCTCGAGAAATACGAGGGTGTCATCAGCGGAACAACCAGCAGAGCGAGCAGCTGTTCCTGTCTCGATTGTGACGAAATTAGAGAATTCGAGGATCTCACCGGTTCCTTGGACAATCATTTACTTCAGGTTTGCGGAAGAAGAAGACATTCGGATTCTTGTTGCGCTTGCCTCACTCCTAACGCGTCGATCACACATAGGTAAATTCACATTTATTTAAAAAAATATATTTTTTCATGTATTTTTCCAGACTGTTCGAATCAGTGTTAATTACTTATTGCCTTAATGATCCTTCCGGACAGTTCTTTTCATTTTTGCCAAAGAGCCAATTAACGTAACACAGAAAATCGCTATTTTTCCGTAAATAAATACTCGTTCGATTAAAATTAACCATTTTTAAATCTGAAACAACAAGAGAATCGCATCACATTATTAATTCTATTGATTTCTCGTGAAAATACAATGAACCTCAATTAAGGATTTTTTTAAAAACAGATTCTTGGCTGAACAAACAAAAATTTGGAACAATTATCAAAACATTTTTTCCAACCCACAAAAACGTTTACCTAATCACGTGACCACTGATGCGATGAAAAGCAATGTGGAACGAATTCTACGATTCAACGTCTTCCCACTTCCCTTTTTGATGCCACAATTCTGAAAATGTTGAGCTCATCCAATATTTCTATTTGCAGCCAAATTAACGATCCATCGAACCGACGAAATTCTTGTCTCGCATCACCGAATCCGTATCGTAACAAGAATGATAATTCAACGACGGAATATAGAAATTCCGAGCAGCGAACGAACAGCGCGACGACAACGACGACGACAGAGAGCGGAAACAACAGTGAAGATAACAAAAAAAGTATTGAACTGTTGGATATTCCACCGTTTCGGAAGATTTCCGATTGTTCGACAAATTCGAGTCTGAGCGGCGATGATTTTGAAGTCACCGAGCTCCAACCGCTCAAAAGACCACAGGTCAGTATTTTCTCATTCAGTTTTACATCTGAAAAACGTTTCAAAATATTTGGCGAACATAAAAATCGAAAAAATAATTAAATAATCGAAAAAAATGTCGAGGATTCACAAAACGATGAATAAAACGATATTTTTCGTTTGAAATATCGACGACGAATCGCGGTGAATAATTTCGCAACGTTTTAGAGAGAAATCGCCTGAGCGAGAATAAAACAAATTCATTGTAATGCGTTTGTAAGGTGGCGTGTAGGCGCACGAGTCCTAATTAGTTAGGCAGGGAGATAACGATTAAAAGAGTACAAGGATTTAGAATCCCGAATGAATCAAAACAACGTAGCGAGCGCGACGTTTATCAACGAACTGCGACCTACGGGTGATTAAATTAATTCCTGTTCACTCGATGTATTTGCTGTGATCACGTGTCTCGTATATACAGGCTGACGAAAAAGTCATCTTAAAATTAACGACGATACTTTCATGACAGAATCCCGAACGAAAAAGTCTTTTTATGCTGAATTTCTAAATTTTTCTTTCCTTTTTTTTTTCTAGAGAAGAAAATAAATTCTTCTAGAGGAATAAAAATGTTGCGTTTATCTTCGAACGATTGAATGAGACGAACATCGAACGATTGTACTTTTTAATTCATTAATTCAGGCACAGAGGATAGAATTGAATAAATTAACAATTTTTTTAAATGAATCTTTGGTAGATTTATATTTCATTGAAAGCGATTAACAGAGAAAAATGGCTATAGGATTTCCTCCTCGAAATTCACAGCTGTTTTAAGCTTTAGTCGATCTTTTTGGTTTATCGTTAATGAATCATCGATTAAGGAGGTTGGCTACACACAACAATGTTGCCATGTTAAAAGCATAGGAAAATTCGAAATGATTAGAATTTCATGAAATTTGGTGAGCATATTCTTTTGGATTAAATATGAATATAAAAATTTTTTAAGATTTTTCTTCTACATAGTTTTCGAGTAATTTAACACTAGAGTTTACATCCGTAAGCATAGGATTCTGATATATATAGGTATATCTTTAGCATATCGTAAACTCCAATTATTCGACAACTATGTAGACGAAAAATTTGAAAAAATTTGTGTCATTGCATTTTATGCTAAATAATGTTATCACTAAATTTTATTAAATTCTTATCATATTGTCGTATGTAGCCATCCTCCTTAATAAGACTTTTCTTCAACGTTAATTCCCAGTGAAAAAGTTTTTTTTTATTTTTTTTTCTTTTTCAAGAATTTAAATATCTCGAATCCGCGTAGAGATACGCGATTTTAACGACACCCTGTGAAGACAAAATATAATCTGTGGTGTTGGCCGTGCGTGGGTTCTTCGTAAATGATGATTGAGCCTCGTGAGGCCTTTGGTGAATGCTACAATGACTTTGGACACGATCTTCATGTGTAAATTTTCATCTGCGTCAGAGCTTCGTTCTCTCGACGAGTTTCCGTCACGTGAACGTGAGATGAATCTCTCTCTCGAACGATCAGGTTATCGATTCGAAGATTCGGCTGAGATTTCGAGCGGTTTTGGTAATCATTGAATATTTTCCTTTTTCCTGCTGTATTTACGCGTCGGAATAATTCTTTTTTATTTAACGATTTTTTTTGTCAATGCTGAAGACCCATTGTTATCGACAATGAAATTAATTCTTTAACTTTGCTCTCGACGAACCTTTTTTTTTTTCTCCCTCTACGTATACTCTTTCCATTTCGTTACATCGAGGAACACGCATTTCTTAGAAAAACCCATGATAACAAATGACTACAACGATAAACAATTGCTGAATATTTTTTTTTCTTTCCCTATTATTTGTTTTTCTGCACGAGACAATGGTAATTTCGATTTCTCAACAAATAACTCTACGAACAATAAAATTCCGAGTGATTGTACCCGTAAATATAAATGCAAATGAGTTGCAATGAAATAATTCTTCACGTTAGAAGATATACGTTCTCGAATGATACGTTTATAGGAAGTCAATTTGTCGTGTTCCACTTGTTACTGGAAAACTATCAGAATGACAACGAGCCTCGAGTTCGTACAGTCCCAGGAGCAATTATGATTGACAAATGTCGTCACTTTTATTTTTATTTTTTTTTTTATTACATTTTTATTCGGTTAATGGTCTCGTAGCTCTCGCTGTCGTATACATCGTCGAATGAAAGGAGAGAGAGAGAGAAAAAAAATTATACACTGTTACTCCACGAGCTTACGATCCGAACGTACATGTGTGCTTCAAATTTCGCAATCGACGACTCAATCATTCGCGATCTCCCGCATCTCACTTTCTCTCGACACTTCCTCCGGCAATTATTTATCTTATTCTCATATCCATTCACTTTTTTATGTTCAATTTTTTTTCTGAACAGTATTTCTTTTCCTGTTTTATTAATATCCAAAAAAAGAGACAGCAAACTATCGTGAGAAAAAGTTCGATTCATCGATAGGCGTTTCTGACGATTGAATTCATTTTCAAATCATTTCATTCCGACTTTTTACATTTATTATATTCCTTGACATCCAAAATCATCCAAATACCAAATACTCCGCGTGCTCGGACAAAATAAATCATTTTCAAAGCACTTGAGGAATTCGATCCTAACATAATATTTTTTTTTTTCTCGTTCAAATCGTACGTCTCTTCATTCGTGTGTTTTATTCTGAACGTACGCGCGAGCAGTAACGCAATCGAGCCAACATTCATTCGTGCTCACGTTTGTATCAATGTGGACGAACTTCTGTACAGGGTGATTGAAAAAAAAAAAAGAGTTCAAAACTCCATACGACTCTTAATGGCAAAATGAAAAAATTCGTGAAAATAAAACGCGACGAAGAGCTTAATTGTGGATTTTTGTCTCAAAGAATTCGTTCATCTGAAAACATTATTCATCGTATTTACAACGAGACTCGTTTGATATTTAATGAAGCACATGATTCATTGATTCGTTTGTTTCGATAAAAATTATCTTGAAAAAAATAAAAAATTATTTTTGGCACACGAGTTTTCGTACGCGATTTTGAACTAAAAATGAAAAAAACACGAAGATCGAGAATATTCGGTACTGCAGCTTCGTCAGTGACCTGCTTTTTCTCATTACTCGAAACTTCGCGAAAGTAGAAAAAAAGGCTAAACAAAAACACAAAATAAGATGTAAAAAAAAAAAGTAAAGAAAAAAAAAACGTAAACACAGCAAACGTCACAGGCATGAATTATGAATGGAAATTCATAACGGATTCCTCATCGTGAACAGAAAACAGTTTCTTCGCGCTTCGTGAAAGAGAGAGAGAGAGAGAGAGAGATGAAGAAGAAAAAAAACAGGATTACAAAGAAGTCGAGCCTCCGTTGTGAATATAAAAGGAAATAAATAGCTCTCGCCAGTGGGGATTGATTAAAAATCATTGCGAATCATCTTTCAACGGAACAGATCCGTTTGAATATTTTTTACTGTATTAAGAAAAAAAAAATACATATTTTCACACGATTCGTGGTAAAAACGTTTGATCCATATTTTTAAGGAGGCTGGCTACATACGACAATATGATAAGAATTTAATAAAATTTAGTGATAACATTCTTTAGCATCAAATTCAATGACACAAATTTTTTCAAATTTTTCGTCTACATAGTTGTCGAATAATTGGAGTTTACAATATGCAAAAGATGTACCTATATATATCAGAATCCTATGCTTACGTATGTAAACTCTAGTGTTAAATTACTCGAAAACTATGTGGAAGAAAAATCTTAAAAAATTTTTATATTCATATTTAATCCAAAAGAATATGCTCACCAAATTTCATGAAATTCTAATCATTTCGAATTTTCCTATGCTTTTAACATGGCAACATTGTTGTGTGCAGCCAGCCTCCTTAACCAATCGACGTATAAAAATCAATTTTTTTTTCTGATTTCAAAAAACGAATTAACAATTATATTGAGAATGGAATGAAAAATGTGATTGAAAGTGATCTCACGAGCTCGCGAAAAACGAATAATATGACGCAGGCAAATAGGAATGAATGTTTAAACTAAAAAATTTGTTTTCGTACGAAATTTCATTTCAACTCCATCCAAATTCGACATACTAGAAATTAATCAGCCAAAATAAAAGCAGCTTCGCAACTATTCTCGTTCGAATCGAGAGAAAATCGAGGATAAACACCCGTTAGAAAAAAAAAATAATAAAAACGTAGATGAAGCTATTTTTTTATTTTTATTTTTATTTTTTACGTTTTCAAAAGAGAAAAGATTACCGAAGCTCGGTGAGCCGGTTCGACACGTGTGTCGGATACTCAAGTATACGCGAGAACGGCAAATATCCTGAGCAAGTTTCTTAAGTAACGACCATCGTCGCATGAGGCATAGAAAAGTAAGTCAGCCAGTGCGGATTCGCGGGAGCAGTCACTCATTCACCGTCTTCACGGTCTCTTCGAGACCACGAGATGTGTCGCGTCATTTATGTTATTCTCTTTTTCCTCTTATAACCGAGACTATTCCGGGCTTATTCGTATTATTGACGTCACGGAGAGATAATAATTTTGATCAATAAAAAATAATTCGGCGATAACATACACAGGGAAAAAAAAAACAAAAAAAAAGATATTCAACGAAGAAAATCAAATTCATTTGAACCAAAAATTGAAATTTAACGAAACATCGATTTGAGCATCGAAAAATCTGATTCTGTTACAAATCGTAAATCATTTTTCGAACGATAAACAAATAACAAAAACATAAATAGACTTTCAACGTAATTTAATTCAAACGAATACGAAAAACAAACGCGATTTGGAAAAAAAAAAAAATAATTTTTTTTTTAATTGAGAAAAACATTGATTTACGATGAGAATGGGAATAATCGCGAAGATTGGTAAACAATTGATGGGTGAACCGAGGAAAACATAAAAAAAAAAAAAAAAAAAAACGGTAAAAAAAGATCGTGTTGAATGAGGAGAAGAAAAATAGTGTCTAAAAAAAGATCGTTGCATTAGCGGGGAAAAACCTATGAGAAAAATTGATAAAGCTGCGACCGAAAAAAAACTTAACCGACGAAAAATTTGAGGGTAGAGGGGAGCCAAGAAAGAGAAAGAAAAGGAGTGAGAAAGAGGGAGCGAGAGAGAGAGACTGTGACGGTAGTCCAAGGAATGTTCATCGAGTCGTGCAGAGGTGATCGTCCAAGAAGCATCTCGTACCGCGAAACTCCAAAATCCTTAGCCAAGTATCTCCGGCGTGCGAGAATCTCAAGTGCGTGACTTGTGAAAACGTTTATCTCTCGTGAACCAACGATTTATGAATGTCGAGCCGAGTGTGTGGGCGAATAAATGAAACGGCGCTGTGACGATTGACCAAAAAAGAGACGAATAAAATTTAAAATAAATAACAAAGAATATAGAGAAAGGCAAAGAATCATGGTGCGGATACGAGTTTGAAATAGGCCCGGTCGCGACCGGTCTCACCGCGACTCCTCCAGGAAAGTCAGATTCGCTGTCAGTTGTGCGCGGACCTTTCGACCGATATAAATTCAGTATTTTTATCGACGTCTCAACGTTCAAGATTTCCGATCAAAATTTTTTTTTTTTCAAAATATTCGTTAACGATTTAAATTTATTTTTCTGCTCTAATTAGATTTTCCGAAATGCTCGAAAAATAATGCGATCGAATCATCCCTCATAAAAGGTGTGCTACGAACTCCAACGAATTCCTGTCACAAACGTTTATTCAAGTATCGAACGTTTCATTATTAATGTCTTCAATTCGTCAATTCCCGCGAAGTGGATACACGTAAATAAGAGGAAAAAAAAAGAGAGAAAGAGGGTAAGAGAGAATATTCAAAAAAAAAAATGTCCAATTAAACTTTTCTCCCAGGATTACACAAAGTTCTCAAATAGCTGTTTCTCTCGCACAAGTCCCAAAAGTTCGTTGATTCCGAAACAGTGAGTCAGCCCAAGTCTGTACTTGACATACACCTGATAAAATTGAATTGAATGACAAAAAAATTTCATTTACTCACGACCGATAGAGAGTTCGATGCCATTTTTGGATAAAATTATCGAAAAAAAATTACGTAACATTCGAAGAAAAAAAAAAAAAAATTCTATGATTAATGTCCGCAATAAAAAACGACGATTGAATTATTGTTTTCCGAACGAGAAAATTCGAACAAGAAATAAAGCAAAAAAAAATATATTTCCAAACACGAAAACGACAGCGGAATCAGTATCAGTTCGTCAGAGATATTCAAATTTTCCAACTTGATTAATTTCTATCAAAAATTTTTTATTTACCCGAGGATTCTATGGGCCCGTGTTTACCCGTGTTGTAACAGCATATTCGTTAGTTATTCGTTACCCGGGACAAAGGAGGCGACTCAGCTTCTCTTGAATCGTGATAAAGGAAGAGTCTCACGACGCGCCACGTGACGCGTAACACATGACCGATGTTTGAGGACGGTTGAAAAACGTAAAAAAAAAAAAAAAATAAAATAAAAAAGAAAGAGGAAAAAAAAAGAGGTACAAACACGCTCGAAGATACGTTGCTCGTGAGCTGCGAAACGCTTCAACTACGTCATCGCAAAGTACTGTGGAGCATTGTTATTTTTTTTTCTTTTTCTTTCATTAATTATTTACCAACGTGTGTTACGCGCTACGTTTTCCGGTTAAATAACACCGAGAGAATCGTGTCCGTTGAATTTTCATTCTCCGGTACGTCGAGCGTGACAAAATTGTTTGACGTATCCGCGAATATATCAGTTTGCGCGTGCGCCTGGTATTGAAGAATTAATCATAATTCGTGGTACTCGAATCCCACGAATGTAGCAGAGAAATAAATTTATTGCCTCAATTGCACGAATATTGGAATAATAATAATGATAAATAATTTAAAAAAAAAAAAATGTTTTCCTCGACAGCGATCTTCGTCAAATTCGGGCAAAATTTCGTTTCTTCGTATTGAAATAAAATCAAACGGCTATATATCGAGGCTTTAAATGCGAAATTGCAAAGATTGAGGGGTTACTAAAGGAGCGGGTGAACGTTGGGACATAGAAAGAAGGTGATTACCGGATATAGAGAGACAAGGCGCGGGTGTAGCGATCGCGACACAGAAAAGTGTCCCGTGGATGGGCTCGCTTCGGGCACGGCATTTAATTTAATAGCCATTACGTGGTGCTCGAGGCCGTGACACAGGAGCAGAGAGAGAGAGAGAGTACAGAGCCTGTACGACGCTCCGTGCAGAGGAGTAGAGGCGAGAGGAGAGAAAAACATGATAGGAGAGCGCGCAGTTGCGCATCCGTTGCCGGGAATAAAGCACGTGAATTTTTTATTATGAATATATGAAAATATGATTATATTCGAACAGATATATATTTTTTCTGTCGAGGCATTAGTACGTGAATAAAAATTCACTGGCGTTTAAGGGTTGTTTACGATGGATACTAACAAATAATTTTACAATCAGATTTACATAAAATAAATGTGTAGAAAAAACGTCAGTGCGCTTATTCAAACCGTATTCGGATGGTCATTCGGTATTCGTTGACGTTGAGTTATCTCGTTAAACGTATTTTCTTGAGTGAAAGTTTGATTTGTAGTTTAGTCATTTGCGAGATCGTTGCCTCGAGCTCAACGGAGGAGACTGTTGCTTGGGAATAAATTTCCCATAAAAGTTGACGACTGCAAAACAAAAAAGCATCGTTGGTGGTCGCCCGCAGTCGGATTGGTACACGAAAAAGAAAAAAAAAATACGGTATACGAGCCAGGCACGTTGATTTCGTTCGAAGCACATCGTACTCTTTCGAATGGGGCCCCCCAGCCCTCCCCCGTGGGCTCGAGTCACGTATGATACGTCGATACGGACTGTGACGTTATTTTTCAAGTGCCGAAAATGAAGTTCTAGAAAAAAAGAAGTGTTTTGAAAAATTTTGTTACGATAATGGTGTACCAAGTACGTGGTAAAAAAAAACAAAATTCCTGTACCTTACGTTGCCTCGGAGAGATATATATTTTCGTGACACATTCGAACTAGAAATCGATGGATGAACTTGATACCTCCAAGCGCTGCGGCGCAATAAAATTGACATTTTTTCGCAATTTATTCAAGAAACTTCTGCTCAAATTTCAAAATGATGCCAAGTCTTTGAAATTTTAGTAGGATCTTCTTGAACATGCTCCGCGTGTACCAGCAAAATTTGAACAAGATCGACCATCTACTTTCCGAGATAAAAAATCTTAAAGTTAGCTTCGAATTGCACAGAGTCTTATGGCTATTACTGTTTTGACGAGAGAAATGATTCAATATCGTGCAATAAAAAAGATGGTGGCTCATCAAAAATTTGATCAAGTACTGACCTACACGTAACAGTGACATGGAAAAAAAATTGGATCCGATTCACCGCGTATTTCACGAGATATAACGAATTGACTCGTGACAAATTCGTCGAATTCCTTGGGACATGGCCGCACGAGCCTTTGGCCCGGCAACTTAACAGAGCAAAAGGGAGACAGACAGAACGAGAAAAGAGAGGGAGAGAGGAAGATGGAAAAATCAGGTTGCCAGCATTGTGGCTAGCCTGTGTACAAGCGTAGGGAGGACCCCCCCCCCCCCCCCCCCCGGGACCCTCAAAGTAGGGGCAGAACTTTCTTATAAAGTAAATTTGGAAGAAGCATTCAGTGTCGCGTTGTGAATAATTAGAGTCGCCATCGAAGATTAGGAGTTTTGGAGAAATACCGAAGATTGACGCAATTACTCACCGACTTGCCAGAAACTTGATTTTATTTCGTTTAATCATTTTATTTCTCTCCATTACTCTCTATCTCTCTTTATTTTTTTCATTATTTTTCCACTACGCAAGATCGAGACTGTCATTACATGTTAAACGTAGCGAGGATTCAAAGTGCGTCGTTTCGTGAATTTTTAAATCTCTGTTTTACGAAGAAAAACAAAAACAAAAAAGACAATAGAATAAAATAATTTAAAGGAATTCGAAGCTTCGTCAAAAGGCAATCGCGCAATATCGTAAACACGCATCGTGCGTATTTTTTTTTTTTTTTTTTTTTTTTTTTTTTCTTGTCGGTGTGCGAGTACAGTTGGTGGCGGTGTAAAAAGAAGAAAAATAGTTTTACAATGGAAAACGAGTGTAAAGAAGGATCATCGCGTCCGTCGAGGGTCGGACAACCAACAACGCCGACTTCGCCCTGTTTGAATCTCATGGAACAATTATTACTCGCGAAAATCGAAAGACAGAGTATAACCGACGTTTACGAGGATGATAAACACGCGGCCAACGATTCTATCTCAGCCTCAAAAACATTGTTATTTAGAACTGACTCGATGGACAGTCAAACGAGCGCGAGTACCTTCAGTTCTGTTATCTCCGGTGATTCTCCATCGACAACGACCAATCTTTACTGCAAATGCGACGATTGTTTACTCGGTATCGTCGACAAACATCAACTACGACCGCCCTCTGTCGGACGAAAAAAGGTAAACAAAAGCCTTTATTTTCACGGTACTATATTTGTACAAATATAAATATTTTGTACGCTTACTGAGAATCCATAAATAAAAACAACCCCGTAAATAACCTGACGCGGACATCTGCCAGTCGAGAGAGAGAAAAAAAAAAAATTTCTTTTTCGTAAACTGTCATCGATCCGTCGGTCGATCGCTAAATTTAAGGTTTTATTTTTATTCGTTAAATGTCTGAAATCAAACGTCTAACGCTGATAAATCCTTGATGTGTCTTGAAAAATTTCTCACCGACGTGCTGTCACTAGTGTCACTGAATAAAGATAACGTCTGCTTGACTCCGCTCTCACAGCACACCAGAGAGACACCAGTTATTCTCGGCCTGCGTTGGGATCAGTTTTCTCAAGCTTCATCGACAGATTTTGTCACCCCTTTTTCTCAATGTGTGTGCCGCGTGGCAACGTTTTTTTTTCTGCTTTTATTTTTGTCTTGGACTTTCCCTGTCCAAGTTTTTAAATAGTAGAAACCATTTTCAGGGGTTTAAAATTCGTCATTTCCGAGTGAGCATTTTTCACTGAATGTTTTTCATTAGCAAAATGGTTTTTCACCGATTTTATCGGCTTCAATGCTTCCCGAAAAGATTTGAAACACTTCGAACGATTTTTCTTCTTCTAAAAATTAATATCGTCGATGAACTACGATTCCTGTAATTTTACATTTGTGAACAAAAGTTTTTTTACTCGATTATCTGTGCAAAATAGAACTTTTGACACGAAAAAAAAGTCCATTCTGATTCATTCTGAATTGAGATTATACGCGGACTCTAAAAGAAAAAGAGAAACACGCATAAGGATAAAACAGAAAAGAAGGCGAGTTTATTGCTCAATCGACGCGTGTCAATTAAGTCGCTTAAGTTAAGTCGCTCTCGTTCTTTTATTCTTACGAGATGCCTTTACGAGTTTTCCCGAAGAATCTTACAAACTTTTAATTACTACGAGCTATCTAGTTCAATTATTTAGAAAATTCAATAATTACAGGACAATTGAAACTTCTGAAGTTTACCGCCTCCGTGACTCTCTATCTTATTTATTTTTTGTTTCACAATTTTTCATAAATTTATGTCTCCAACTTCACGACGACTGTTCCCTCATACAAAGTATAAAAGTGTCGAGTAATTCGGTCGCGACTTCCAGTAAGAGCAGAACGAACAAATATAAAACTATACGCTCATAGGTGAGATGACAGAGTGGAAAAAAAAGTGACATCAAACCTGATGTACGGTAAAAGTCAGAGCGTGAAAAATCGCAAACACTTTATTCGACGCTGAGTCGCTACACAAATTACGTTTGCGAACATATGCGCGCTCGTGTGTTACAGAAATACGATTTGTGCTCTCCAGTGGCTCCATTGATATGGCCCTCGAACACAATTCGCGAATCGTAATTGGTACCGTCCTGCCGCAAACGCGCTGCTTGTTCTCTCTGAGGAGTCCTCGATTACGATAGAGCGTATAATCGTATTTATAGGGTGTCCCCGAGACTCCGGAGATTCACTGAAATCTTTAATTACCGAAGAAAACATATGGCGATCCATTTCTTTTCTCCCCAAAAGTCTCGTCGTAAATCAACAAATTTTTATCACTGATTAATAAATATCTCGCTAACGGTCCATCGGAGAGAAAAATCGCTGAGGACTTTTCATCCCAGAATCCCACGATCTCCTTAGTCCATCAGTTTAGCCAAATGACTTTTAGGACACCCGCTATATATATTTCGAACTCCAGTGGTACGGGCTCATTAACTCGCGTCCCCCGAGGGTTCGCGGCTCTGCAATCGCGGTCTCGCGCCTCTCAGAGGCTCATTCGTTAACTGCGAGTCTTACCGCGAGTCTCACGAACCTGTACGCGTTCATTATCCGCCCGGCAGTGCTCCATTAGCGGTACTCGCGATTTTACATTCCTCCCTCCCACCCCCCTTCTCTCGTCCTTCTACACCTCCCAGACATCCATCGTAAATACAGTTACAATCCTTTGACAACTCTCTTTTTTGATGCAATAATAATCGTGATATACGTCGAAATTCAGAAACGACAAGGTACACCGACTTGGTCAGCATTTTTTTTTATAGAAAAATCTATAAAACGTGATTTTCCAAAGAAGTAAAAATCTCACTGTTTACGAAATTTTTTGGAGATTCGTACGAGAGCTATAGAAACTTAATTAATTCGTTGTTGATGCTAATCCTCGGACCAAAATGCTAAACAAAACTTTTTTTCCTGGTTTTATCAATTATTTATCATTGAATTTTCGGCAGTTTCGAGTTCAATCGTAAAGTTGTGGAAGAATTAAGAAAATTGTGCATACTTGAACTTTATTATCGGATGTTGGGACCATTTTATGTTCGAGAGAAGATCGAGATCGTTTTTGACTTCGTTGTAGGATTTACGCACGAGAAAATATACTGTGAGGGTCTCAAAGTTGATTCCAAATCTCACGTTTTAAATAGAAAATTCTTTTTTCTGCTGTAGGTAAATAGATTTTCGTTAACGAATGTGAACTGTTTCGTATTGAGAGACAGAGTAATAAATCGTTATTATTCGATAAAAAAAAATTTGTTGCATCATTCGTCACTGATACCAACCACACTAGTGCGATTTGGGATTCGACATTGTCAAACTCTTGTACAAATGATTCAAAATTATTTCATAATAAGTGTTTCTTGAGGGACAAATCCCCAGGAATCCAATGATAATAGTTTTGCATATAAAAATTATATTTATGTGGCGTAATCGAGTCATAATTGAGACGAAAATTTTCAATAAATACAACTTCGGTGGTGCGAAATCGCACCGATCAACTATCGTTATCCTTTCATAATCAATTTCTTTGATTCTAACTTGCTGATTTCGCATACGTGATAACAACCTCTGCGACACAATATCGCATCAACTATTTATTTCAACCATCACAACGATATTTGACACAAAAAATAAACAATTGCAACTGTTCAATTGAGTATTTCTCGAAAAATATGAGCTACAGAAAAAAAAGGTTTGGAATAAAAGTGATCGCAAATAAAACAGCAACAAAAAAGCTTCTTAACATTTTTCTTGTACGATACACCGTTTACGAGATATTTGCAAAAACGTGTTTTTCAAGATGCCGACTAGTACTCGCCCCCTCCCTCCTCTAAGATGAAAACTTCCACCCCCTCCCCCGAGATACTTCAATTGAAAAAATCGAAGTTAAGAATTTTTTTGTTTTGAAAAAAGTTTATTCGATCCGAGCACGTGCTCGGTATCGAGGACTCTCGGGCTCTCGGGATTGCTGTTGTGAAGCCTGCATCTACATATAACCATAACTGCGATGTTGAGTCCCTTGATTAAAAGTTTCAGCGAACCTTTCATTCGAGCATGTTCTCAAAACGTCCGAGCAGCAATATCGAAGTGTTTCCTCATCGATAGCAATTTCAATTCAGCAATAATCGTTCGTAATCGAAAAAAATTTCGTTCCAAATAACAAGCCTCGAGAAATGCTCAATCGCGTCAACGATCGCTGCGACACTGATGTTCTCGACCCCGAGAGCGTCCGCTTTTATGTACCATTCCCCCACCATTCCACTCCCACTACTCCCCACGGTTCTCCCCACTCAACGCCCGGCTCAATGTTGTCGGTTGCGCGCGCAACTCCGCGCGCTGGCCCGGCGAAGAGGGGGGGAGGGGGGGGGGTGCCTCGTATTCAAAACGATGGCACTTGCACACTGGAATCGATCTATGCAACGTAAAAATACTCGTTGATAATTAACGGCGATGATATCGATCCTTCGTAATCGGTAATTCCTCGCTTCGCGCATCAGCTATTCTTCGCGATAAAAGTTCCCTCGCGTCTCGAACAGTTCAGGTATTTCCGGAAGTTTCTTTCTAAACGTTTTGTTTTCGAACTATTAACTAGCTATTTCGAGCTTTTATTTGTTTTTTTTTTTTCATACACACCTGTTGTCCTCGTATACGGTTAACGGTTCTAATTATATTTTTCGAACGATCCTCCCCTCACGAGAAAAAAAAATATTTCGCGTCTTTTTGCATGTTTTTCAATCTCCAAATCTCAATAAATCTGATCACCGATAATAGGGCTCGCGTATACGTTCGCAACGATCATGCTCCTGTCCCGTGCTGCGTTTACTAACGATGTATTTAAAAGGACATGAACTTATATCTTCTATGGCAGAGAGCCCGGCACTCGGAACGTGGTAATATAGAAACGCGCTTGGTTCGAGCAACTCGTAACGGTTGTACGTCTTCATTAAAACGCTATTGAGATACCGAGATGTTCGCCATCCAGCCACATCAAACGCCCGATTCCTCGCTCTCTTTTCGCCTCTTTTTAATCTTTCACTTGCCATCGGTTACGAAATAATAACACGTATTAATAAAGACGTCGTTTTATATTTCGAGGCCGTGTTTCCCCGTACGGCAAATATGCGCTAATTCCCATTTTATCTGGTCAACAAAATTTTCCGTTTAAAAACATTCTTTTTTTTTTTTCTTTTTTCTTTTCTCATAAAATTTCTTTTTCTAAAATTTCTTTTTTTTTTCGAACATCGCATCGAAACTAAATTCTCGAAATACGCGCTAACGATTTCTTGCAGATTTCATAAGTTTTCTCAAAACCCGTATCATAACAGTGCGGATGAGCAATCGAATGAAAGCTTCGAATGAGAGAATTCGTCGATGGTCTGTGCATGTGTACATATAATCGGTAGTGAATCAGTAGTTTCCTGTTACGTTGGATCTTCCGTATTTCGTCCAAATCGCTCATACATTTTTCGGACGTCAAACATTTCGCAGATAAAAAAAATAAAAAAAAAAAAACAAAAAATGTGACTCGTGTGCTACGACGAACGAATCGACGAAACGAAAATGCAAACACATGCAAACGGAAAGAAATAAAAAATAAAAAAAAAGAGAGCGAGTGAGAGAGAGAGAGAGAGAGCAGCGAGTGTAAAACAGGTTTACATTATTAATTAGCCCGGCGTTGTCTCCCGATGACGCATTTGCAGAGCGTGTGCGGTCACTCGGTAAGGCCCGTGTGTGCGCGTAAATCAACCTCTTTGCCGAGTCATATTTACCACTGCATCAGGCTCTAAGAAATCCCCGCGAGATTTCTTCGATTACTCCTTCCTCTTATCCGTCCACTTTTTCTTCTAGTCGTTCCCCTGTACTATGTAAAGTTCATCGCGCGACTATATATATATACAGAGATGAATACAGAAATATATATTCCCATATATCTATATATATAAATGATACTTTGATCGTCGAGAACGATTCAGTTCGAGTTGGCCCGCAAAACGTCTCGCTCTACGAGATTCTCCGTTCCGTAAATTCTTCTTCGCTCTCTCTCTCTCTCTCTCTCTCTCTCTTTCCATCTTTTTCTCGCATTTACAAGTGTTAAAAACGGGACAGAAATATTCTCGAGTCTGAGAGGGAGTCAAGTTCCGTGATACGAGAGAGAGAAGACAAGAAGAAAAAATAAAACGCGAAAAAAGTGTTGCGCGTGTGTGAACAAGTGTGTTTGCTCCTCGAGTTTACGACTGCGCATATGTAATTCAGTGGCGCGTTCTCAATGCAAAGAGTAGAGGGCGAAAAGAGCGCAAGAATTAATCGAGATAACATTTGCCTGGTCCAGTGAGCAACTTCCCACGATTCTATTATCGTTGCGTCGACCGAGTTCTCCGGTCGGAATCGTTTTTGAAGAAGAAAAAATAAAAAAACTTCTTTTCCCCGAGTTTATTAATTTTTTCATTCATTTTTCATTGATCAGGGCCTATTTCTCGTCTCCGATCTCCAACAATCCGGGTACTATAATCTTACGATGCAGAGGCCATTTTGTATCGAATCACGTATATGGAGGAGGATAGAAATTTAATATTTTATGTATGCGCGCGAAACCGTCTCGTAAGATCTCTTGCGCAACACTCCGAACGGACAATTTTGATCCATAAAGTTGACGATTGATAACCGCAGTGTGCAGTATTGACTCGGTGGTGTCGGAAACTCGTACTTCAACCGCGCATCGGTAAATCTTCATAAAAATCGATAATTCAACGAGTTTCGTTGAGTAGTGAGATGACGCAACGATCGTTGAATAAATAGACAATAATAATCGACTATAATCGGATCAACGATTATCTCAAAACTGCTACTCGATAAAACAAAAAAAAGTTTCATAAAATCGTTAAGAATACAGAAGAAAAAAAAGGTTTTTTGTTTTTTTTTTCTCGTACACGCACGAAGAAACGTCGAGTTCAAGAATCCTGAAACTCTTTTTCTCGATATTTCATGCGACAGAAGGAAATAAACGACGCAAGAAGACGGGACGAAAAATGCGGAAAAAACCTCTCATCGAATTCTCGGCATTGCAATAATAACGAGAGAGAGAGAGAGAGAGAGAGAGACTTGACGTGTCAAATAAACGTCGTATCGCGTCAACCCTGTGAGATAAGATTTTTATTTTTTCCTCTTTTCTTTCTCCGTTTCGCGGTTCACGATAAGCTCTTGAAATTAAAAGAGACAGAGAGAAGGGATAAAATGTTGAAATAAAACAAAATTAAAAATTTTTTTTTTTTTTTATCTCCACTCGGAGGTTCGTTCGACCAAAGTGTGTTAATATCAGTGACGATATTTGTGTCGATTCATATCGCAACGATTCCGAGATAAAACGAAACACATTAGTTCGAAATAATCGTCGCTCTTAACAATCGAAATACGTCAATTATAGTCGAATTACAAATATAGATAAGAACTTTTATTTTTTCAATCGTGACGTCAACTCTTTTCGGGAAAAAAAAAAAAAATCTTTCGTAACTTCGAAGGAAAAAGTGTGTTGGTCTTTCGTTATGTACATTTTTTTTTTCTGACTCAACGAAAATCGTGTTTTATAATTCGGCAATTTTTTGTCGTGTTTTTTTTTTTTATTGATGCTTCCCGCTTATACCGCCACCTCCCGAAGTTCGTTGAGTCCTTCGCCTCAACGTGTTTATTTGCTGGCAACGAAGACGTGAATTAAAAAGTGGCACACACGAGGCTTTCCAACCGCGAAGCAGAGAAGCGCGCGAAATCGTCACGAAGTAGGCCCACACATACGGAAAAACAGGCTCAAGGCGTTTACGTTACTCTCTCTCTCCCTCCCCTGTTTGTTTTATTCTCAAAGAATAGCAAGAATCGCGTGGGTGAATTCAAAAATATTTACGATTCAAAGATCCAGCAGTAATCGACTATTGATTTTATTTTTATTTTTCTTTTTTTTTATCGTTCAAACTCGTGCGCGAAAAAAATCGACGAGACCACGTGGAAAGCGGGTCAGTTCGATTCTTCTCTCTGGTCAAGGACAGTCTAAATCTCCAGCAGGCACAGTCTCTTCTCATCGCTCCACGAGAAAGTGATCAAAAATTACGCGAATTCACACGAGAGGGCCATACTAAAAGGTCTTTTTATTCGGCCTGTTATACAGTGAATCTAGTCCCGTTAGTCCTGTTAACTCCGTAAACCAGGACGAAATCAAATATATTCGTAAAGTCATAATTCTTCTACGATCGACAATAATCGCAAGTGTGATCGAATCGTTTGAACGTTATCAGTGCGCCGAAGAAAAATTTCGTTGAAATTTGCATTTATCGTCAAAATGAATGAAGCGAGGGAATTTTTATTTTTTTGAAATGTTACTGTGAACAAAAGAATTTCGAATGAATTTTTATTCGATTATAATCGAGGCGCTGTAAGTGAAAAAAAAAAAATAATTTAATTGAAGCAGAGTTATTACGTAATTCAGTAATATTTTTATTGGACGAATAAAGAGAGTGAAAATGCAAGGGACTTGCGAAAGATTGATACCAAAAATTGTGTGCACAAAGGCAAATAATTTTAGCGACAGTTGCGTCGTGTTACATCACGAGGATGAAAATTTGTGCGAAAAACGATTGTCAAGCCGACAACGTAGAATCGGCAGGCCGAGAATCAGACGAAATTCTCGACGCTTGTCTATAACACAGGAACGACAATCGTCTTCCTCGTCCAGAAGTCCATCGCCCTCGCCAAACACCCATCAGACACGTCTGACCTCCGAGACACGAGTCTCACAAACGAGATACAATTGCGATTTCATAAACGACAAGTTCGAAGGTCATCTACTCGTTGACAATATCAATTCTCCTATTAATAATACGACCTCGGGTTATAGCCAATATTTACAACTGCTCGAAGTGCCACAATCGAGTTTTACCTCCTCGTCTACTACGTCATTGATCGAATGGGGCGAACCGAGCGGTGACGATCTTAGCTCAGAATGGGAATCCGATCATTCCGATTGCCGAAACATTTCTACCGATAATGTAGATAACGTTGCAAAGGTAGTCCCGAGCCTTTTTCGAAAATCGAGAATAATATACCTATTTCGACTAATTTTAACATTTTCAAATTCATCATTGAAAGATGGAATATTTTTCTTCTATGTATATACACTGAGAAGAAAATTTTTGTTGAAATATTCAAATATTTTGTTGCACGTATTCGACAAATTTTTTTTTTTTGTCCAAGCAACAAAATTTCGAGTATTACAACAAAGTTTCCTTTGTACCGAAACAAAATTTTGTTTTCAGTGTATATAATATTATTTATTTCACTCGCCACAGTATTTATTTTGTTCAAGAAATTCAAATAAATAATGAAATTTCTGAGGTTCGAAAACTTCATTATTTATTTGTTTTTCGATATTCTGCAACGAATGGGAATTTTTATATAATTATTTCATCTGTTGACATTTGATCATTCGAATCGATTAAACTTTCTTTTTTTTTTTTCTTGGCTAAACTTAAGAATTGTATTTATTAGATTATAATCCGGGTTCTAATTGCTTATTGATTGCAGAGTTCTGGGTGGCGAAAACTCAGAAATATTGTTCAGTGGACGCCATTTTTTCAGACATACAAAAAACAACGATATCCATGGGTGAGTTTTTACTTGACACCTGACACTAAAACTTTTTTTTTTTTTGTTTTAATCAATTATACAGTTTTTACTTTTAAAATAAGATTCGATTCCATGTTGCTGAACGAAATTTTGAAAAAATTGAATTAAATTTCATCACTTTGTACTTGGTAAATTAATGATCAATTGTTCAGATTGTCTCTGCTGGTCGATCCAATATCGTTGTTGTTGTGTTCCTGTTCGTTGCAGTTTATTCGGTTTAAAAAAAAAAGGCAATAAAATTGTACTCGATGCAAATAGGATCGAAACAGTAAATCAATTTAAAAATTGAAAAAATGAAATAAATTTAATTGCTACTTCTCGCAATTTCGAACATCGAGACAATTGCTCTTTTGAGTCGAATCAATTTGAAAACGTAACTATAACCAAAGAATAATAACTTTTTGAAAAAAATTACACTTTCAGTAAAAGTATTAAAAAAAATTACTTTTTTTTTGGATAAAATTTGGACAGTAAACGGCGATGAGTTTGCAAATATAGTTTCAAGGTCATAGGTAACTTCCGTGTTTAAACCGATTGTACAGCAATTAAAAAAATGTTGACGAAACACATTTTTATTTGAACAGGTTCAATTGGCAGGCCACCAAGGAAATTTTCGTGCCGGTCCAACGCCAGGCACGATATTGAAAAAGTTGTGTCCCCAAGAAGAGGCTTGCTTCAAATTATTGATGCGCGACGTTCTCAGACCTTACGTGCCCGAATTCAAAGGCGTTCTGGACGTTCGAGAACCCGAGGACGAGAGGCACAATCATCAGAACACCGAGAACACAGGAGTCAAAGAGGTCGAGAACGATGCGAACAAGGGTATAATAGTCGCTTCGTATCTTCAACTTCAGGATCTTCTCGGTGATTTCGAACAACCATGTGTCATGGACTGCAAAGTTGGTGTACGAACTTATCTCGAATCCGAGCTGGCCAAAGCCAAAGAGCGACCTAAAGTGAGTGTGCGAAAAAGCAAACGAGAAACAATTGTTAAAGAATAAACAATCATTGAAGAATAATTGCTTGATGATTTTGTATAAGCGATAAAGTGATAACTCGTCATTCGAATAAAAGCTCTTTCGAGGTTTTGCTGCCATTTTGACAGAATTCAAAAATATTCTTTTTACTTTATTACTCGAGGTAGTTGAAAATAATTGAATTTATGAAAAACTGACAAATTAAAAAAATTACGTAATTTACTGATGGAAGACACTCTTCGATGCGTCTGAACGTGACAAAATTGAATTGTTCAAATTTCTTTGAACAAAGTGGTGTCAATTTTCTTATATTTTCAAGAAAATAATTTAATCTCGCTGTGGTTTTTCATTGTCGTTTTAGTTGCGGAAGGACATGTACGAAAAAATGATTCAAGTCGATCCAGCGGCGCCGAACGCAGAAGAACGCAGAGTTCAAGGAGTCACGAAACCTCGATACATGGTATGGCGTGAGACTATATCGAGCACGGCCACGCTCGGATTTCGGGTCGAGGGTATTAAACTTGGTCATGGAGGATCGTCCAAAGACTTCAAAACAACGAGAACGCGAGAACAGGTGAGTGAGAATTTAAAAAAAATTCTAAAAAAACATCGACACCAGAAACAGAATGGATTCGATCAATTAAATTGTTGTCTGATCGATGAATTTGAATTTTGGATTTCTTATCTATATACAATTTTCCAATAAATTTTGGTCATTTCAATCGTTTGAAATCATTGCGTTTGAAAAATGAAAAAATATTCACAAGATTTATGTCAAATCGCCGAGTGTCAGATTTTGATGGAATTAAATTTTTATCGGAGAAACGTTGGTGTAAAGCATCAATAAAATACTCGTGAATTATTGATGAGCGTTATTAAATTCATAAATTTGTGTGTTTTCTTGTTCAGGTAACGGAAGCCCTGAAGCGTTTCGTTGAGAATTATTCACACGCAGTACCAAAGTATTTGCAGCGTTTGAAGGCAATACGCGCGACCCTCAAGGCCTCGCCATTTTTCGCTTCCCACGAGGTCGTCGGCTCGAGTCTTCTTTTCGTTCACGATACGAAAAACGCGGGTGTGTGGATGATCGATTTCGCGAAAACACTTCCATTACCACCTCACTTGCCAAGTATACAGCACGACGCCGAATGGCAAGTTGGTAATCACGAGGATGGATATCTCATTGGTGTGAATAATTTAATCGACATATTTCAGGACATAAGAAATTCTGAGACGTAATTTTTTCCGACTGCGCGCTTTTGCGCCTCTGTGTGTATGCGTGTCTGTAAATATGTGTGTATGTGTGTGGATCTGTGTACATGCGTTAGTATAAATTTGTCTGTATGAGATGAGAAAAAGAAAGACGAGATCGTCGGGACGTGTTTTGCTCGACGAGTCAATTAGACTACGTAAACTCGATAGTTCGATAAATCCGTTAACCTTGCGTGTTTTAACGCCTTGTCTTCCTGAGGTACGAAGAATTTGGACAACGCACGAGAAGAACGCCAGAAAAAGAAAAAAAAAAAACCAGAAAAACGAGCCTCGCCTACAGGCTCTTTTAACAGTAATTTCCTGTTGGTATTCTACTCTTCGTTCGCGTTAAAATTGAAGTTACTCGATACACCGAACGCAAGACAATGTATAGGGCGTACGTAAACTCATTAGTTCGATAAATTCTCGGTTCAATTGAATTCAGTGCCGTAACGCCATAATTTTGATACTACCGATGATATTTGTCAGGTTTATCGAAAATATCTAATTTGATCGTACGTCCAGTGGTTATTCAGTTTAAACCTAGGTTATTTCCTTTGTGAGAGAATTTCTACATTTTTGATAAAAGGAAATTTTTCAAGCTAGTAACAATCCACCGATGAATTTCTGGCGAAATTACCGTCGAAACCAATCCGAGTACTAATTGTTATTTGATTTACATTTTTTTACTGAAGAAAAATATTTCGAATATTGAAGTATTATTGATTTTCAAATGCCACTGGATGTCGAGAAATATTTATATATGTAAATATAAATATTAGTCATCGAATATGTACTCGGCGCCGATTTCGAGAAAGGTTCCTACACGAAAGAGGAAAATCGAACGTACAGTGAGAAGAAAATAAAAATCACAGACCAAAGACGCGGCAGCGAACGAACTGCCTAGTAAGAAGAAGAAGAAAAGAAGAAAAAAAATAAAAAGACGTACATTATAGCCGCTTAGGAGAATTGAATCGAGCGCGATTTAGACTTGAAACGTAGATTTTTAGTACAACAATTAATTTAACAAACTTTACCTATACGTAAGACTTTATTTATACCGTTGAAAGTAACATAGCGATTTCGTCGATCTGAGTGTATTTTTTGTGTGTGGTCAAGACGAAATCGTATTTTTGTATTCAAATCGTACCACACGTTGTTTTTTTTTGTAATTACTGTTTTTTTTTAAATGAATAAGTCGCAACTCATCGTAATCATCGTTTGTCTCATTATGTCCCTGACACCGCAACGTCCTCACTTCAAATTCCTACGACGTATTCACGTATTAAATATTCTTTTATTATTTAAACGTCTGCAAACGCCGTTACTTGGCTGTACACTCGATTTTGCATTCACTCACGAACGAAAAATAATCTCACGTAACGTACATTAACATTGCGGAATAAAATAAAAAGAATTGTCCTAATTTTTATCATTGATTCTCGTACGGACTGTTTCGCGATGCTTGAGTCTGTAGAGTCGTTTGTTGTTGCTGTTGCACGACACTTGCCTGCGTCGAGGCTATCGTCGTCGGCGCAATAACTCTCGCGTAAACCGCCGCACCTGTTGTCTTCAAACCAGCCGGTGTTGGTATCACTTTCAGTCCGTGCAATGTCTTTATGTTCAACAATTGACTCGGCAATATTATAGGCTGCTGATTATTCTGCTGCTGTGAGGATTGCTGCTTCCCGAGAACAACGCCGCTTTGACTCAATCCCACACCAACACCTTTGTTACCGCTCGCTAAAACAATCGGTTTACCGGCCAATTGGGCCGTCACCATTCTCACTGTCTGTGCACCCGGAGTTTGCTGCTGATGCGATGTCACGATCAGTTTTGGCTGACCCGATTGCGATGAAGCCTGCGACACAACCTTGAAACAACCGAAATTTCATTTTTGTCTAGAAATTGATTAATTTTTCGTTTGCTTTACACTAGAAAAAAAAATTATCGAATGCGGTGATGTTGTGTTTATCGAAAAAAATGATTTTTTTTGTACCTGATATTGCGTTTGTATAATTTGTTTGCCTTGTCGATTGAGCTGATTAGCGTGAGATGTTGTAGTCGCAAGTTTCAAGCCTTTCTGAGCCAAAAGACTTTCGACCGATATGAGTTGACCACCACTCGCACTGGTCAACACCTTCGCGAGAATCTTTTGTTGCTGCTGTTGTTGCTGATGCGGAGATTGTTGTATCTGAACTGCGATCGGTTTACCACCGATTTGCGCTATTATCCTTTGCATTCCTGAAGACTGGAGCTGTTGCTGCTGTTGCTGAGGCTGTGTTTGCTGTGTCGTCACTATACGCTGCTGAACGTGTTGTTGCTGTTGCGGTTGCTGCTGGACACAAAACACGAATGCAAAAGTTACGTTGTCATTAAATTCTGCCAGAAAATTTTGAATGAGTTGTTAGTATCACTGCAAATACTCTAGAAAAGATCTAAATATGAAAATTATTCACTTTTTTTAACGAACGTACCTTGAGTTGTTGCTGTTGGACCTGTTGGGTCTGACCAGTGGAAGGAGAAGATTGTTTGATGAATATCGTTTGCCCCTGAAGACCGTGGCCCGTGAGCAACGATTTTATTTGTCCCGAGCTAACCAATTTTATTTGCGAAGCTAACAGTGTTTTTCCCGGTAAAACGTGTTGTTGATGTTGCTTGAGATTCGCATTCTGCAATATACTTTTGCCCGGTTGATTAGTGACAACGGTTTGTTGTTGTTGATTCGCTATTTTCGCTGTTGAAAAAATCGTAGTCATGTTAGCTTGCGTAGTACCAACGCTGGTTGCCGTTGTCGCCGTAACTTGTTGGGCCGAATGGAGAACGGAGTGACCAGACAAACGTATTGTCTGTAAACCTGCGGATGTTGAGACTTGAATCTGATGATGAGGAAAGTTTTGTTGATTCGATTGTAGCAAGCTTTGGGTAGCATTTGTTTTGACAACTGCCACGGGTTTGCCACTGATGTGAGAAGTGGTAATTTTCTTTATTTGTTGCTGCTGTAACTGTTGTGCTTCTCTCAATTGCTGTTGTTGTTGTTGTTGCTGCTGTTGTTGTTGTTGTAACTGTTGGTCTCGCAATTGTTGGGCTTCGCGCAACTGTTGCTGTTCCCGAAGTTGCTGTTGTTCGCGAAGCTGTTGTTGCTGTTGTTCTCTCAACTCCTGTTGTTCCCTCAACTGTTGCTGTTCTCGAAGTTGCTGTTGCTCCCTCAATTGTTGTTGTTCCCGCAACTGTTGCTGTTCTCTCAATTGTTGTGCCTCACGCAACTGCTGTTGTTCTCGTAGTTGTTGCTGTTCTCGTAACTGCTGTTGTTCTCGCAACTGTTGCTGTTCTCGCAATTGCTGTTGTTGCTCGCGCAATTGATGGTGCGATGGAGCCGAAGACGTCGGTGGAATCGATATTTGAGGTTGACTCGACTCCACCGTAACCGCAACAGACTCGGACAATGGGTCGATTATCGGCGTTGATAGCGCAGCGGCCGGTGACCCCGTTGAAATCGTCCCTCCAGTTGTTCCAGACATCGAACCAGGAGTTGCAGTTTGCGATACTACTGTCGTTGGCGTTGTTACTAGATTCAGTGATTCCGTTAAGATAGATTGATCGACAACTACTTTTTCTTCCACTGCTGGTTTTCGTGTGTCTTTCCTGTTATTAAACATTTTCATTAAATTTATTCAGTAAAAAGATGGAAAAAATATTGAGTTTTTTTCATGTCTGTCTTTTTTTCGAATTCATTACGTCTGATTTGCATGACACTTTAGAATTGAAAATGATGTGTTTAATAAATATGAAACAAAATCTTTATGTTTGTCGAAAACGTATTTCGCTGTACTATTTTTAAAACTCTATGCATAATCACGTCATTCAAATACAATGACGCCGTGTTTTTATGTTCCTAATAACGGAAACCAAAAATATTTTACATGAAGAATTATTCAAACTTTGCACAATATTATCATTCTTACTTGATAGTGATGTTAGAAAAGTGACGTTATACTTTTCATGACATGTATATTTTCTTCTATTTTTAAACAGTTTGTGAAAAATATTTGTGAACTTAATAGTCTCACGTCAACTGATTTGACGTCATTTTTGGTTACAGTTTTATACACAAGATAAGAACGCTATTTTCGATTCCGTTATCTCACGGCGCCATGAGTCAATAACTTTTATGTTGAAAACAAAGTAAAATGTTTCATTTCCATTTCAATATTAAATATTAAATATTAAATATGCGTTCAAATTATCTTAATCCTGGACAGATCGAGGTACGAATGTTGATGAAAACGATTCTTCGAATGAATCTTTGCTAATAATTTTACCTGTTCACTATCTGCTGGTTCGAAACCATTGATTTTCTCTCTTTTTTCGGTGTCGTTTCTCTCGAAGTGTTTGGAGATTGATCCTTGTTACCATTAACAGTTTTAGGTGAAGGCTGCACCGATTTATTCCTCGACGAGCCTCCAGAACTCTTTTTGTTTTTCGCGACACCCTGAAGTTGTTGATGGTACATTTCTGAACGCGAAACGTAAAATAGATGAATAATTCAGATGAGTATATTTTGGTTATTTCTGAGCTCGTTCTTCATTTACTCACCGAATTCTGATTCCGAACGAGCTCGATGAAGATACAGCCATTCTTTACGTCGCGGGTAGTAACGAACACAAGGATCCGCTTCGTAATGGAGACGGTCGAGTGCGCCGGAAACCACCGAATGGAGATAACCCTCCTTCTCGTGACCTCCACCCTCGGAACCTTTTTCACCTGCATTTTTTTCTTGACCCGGTTGTATCAAACCTTGGTCCCGTATATACTGCGAATCTTTTAATAATTGACAGATATCAGATCTCGTTCCCTCGCCGTTAGGAAGTCGGGCTGTAGCATCTCTCACGAGAGCGAGAATCGTCACGAAATTCGGGCGTTCGGCGACGAGTAACGAATGACCACGTGCTTTAGCCAGCCCAGAACCTTTGATAAAAATTTATATGTTATTTCAAGGCTATTAAGAAACTTTCAAACACTATTTTACATTGAATTAAGAAAAATTCTCAAAGAAATAGGATTAATAATTTCAATTCGAAACGCGGCCGTTCGATCTTACCAGCGTTATGCTGATAAATTCCTTTCACCGGTCCAACGACAGAAGCGTAACCGTGCATTCGATACGTGAAAGCTTTGTGAGGTGCGGCGTAACGCATTCGTTCTTGTCGTCTGAATTCTTCGCGTTCTTCAGCCGTCGATGGTCGAACTTTCCACTCGGTAGGCCAAAGTGCTCTCGGAGGTTCAGATTCCGTCATAGTTTCGATCAATTTACTATCCTGAACAATTGACTCAACTACGGGACTCCCGCTTCTCGCGCTACCTGTCAAACTGCTCGTTCCACTGCCGTTGCTGTTTCCGTTGCCTGATTGTAATTGTACGGAATACGATTTTACGGGAACGGGGGCAGTTGTCGCGAACGTCGGAACGGTCGTTCCTATTTGTGGAGTTATGAGAGAATCCCTGTTGAAACGAAAATAAAAAGAAAAACGTTTAGCGAAATACTGCTTTCCGAAGATAAAATTTACAAATACTCGACGCAGTGGCCATTTACCGATGAAGAAGAAACCGTGTGCAGAGCAACGATAATCTCGAATCCGAATCCCGACCAGCGCCAATCCAAGCATAAACGCCTCGCCCTTTGTTCTCTAGGTAAGGAACTAACTCGTTATCGCCGTCCTGCGATGGCTCGTGCTCTTGAGTGCACGCGAGTTCGCCAGCAAGAAAACTCAAAGCTCGTGGAACGAGAGCCGGCCATGATGAGGACAAAGCGTACCAATCGTTCAACGGCGATATTGGATTCCCTTGCCAAAGAGTCACCGCGTCCTTCATTTCCATCATACTCATGCGGTATTCGCCTTTCGAGATGAAAGCGTCTCGCAATAGTGAGAAAAAACAGGCGTGAGTCTCCTGCATCAATTCACCGTCTCCGCTCATCATTATGTCGTCGGTATCTTCAACGGAAACTTCCTTTTCTGTCATCGTAATAATCGCTTCGTCCTCGCACCTGTACCGAGAAAATCCCTTGATTATTTTGTTTTAAAAATGTTTGATCGGTAAATATTGTTTCTGCTGAATATCAAACGTTGCGACAGCACTTTTTTGGAGTTTCTAATAGAGTGGAGGTCGACAATACTGTCGTAGAGCCCCATGAAAACGGACAACTGTCGAAAATTTGGTTTCTCGTGGTGAAAGTGCAAAAATGGGAAAAAATTTTTTTTCACTCACTTGACTTCGTTAAGAATATCCATTCCATCGCCCAATTGAATAGGGATCTGCATCATATCGATATTGTTCAAATCGAGTTCTTTTTTCTCCTCGCGATCGTCCTCGTCCTCGGAATCTGCTGTCGGAACTTCGATCGTTTGATTGAATTCGGATTTGACATCGATGTCGTAATCGATTTCATCGATTTCTTTTTTTATTTCGGTCATTGGTATCGGTGCGGTTAACGGCAGAGTCCGATTAATTTTCGGTGCAATGGGACTTCTGAAAAATCGAGAAAATCATGTTGTAGTAGCCGAGTTTGAGTCTAATTTGAAAAACCGTTTGAGAAATATTTACATTTTGTTTTTCGGAGATTGATGAATCTCGTATCCGTCGATAGGTTCGGTTTTGATCGGCGTAAGAGCCGTGAAACGCTGCTCCATTTCCGGTGTCATGAAGTGTTTCGTCTCATCGGTTGTATGAGAATAATCACTGTTGTCACTCTCTGGTTTTACAGGACTCGGAGGAATAGTTTTTGGTACGACCGGAGGACAAAGCGAGGTGGGTTCGACCTTGATCTTTTTTTTGGCTGGTGTTACGCGCACGTGATTGGTAGCGGTTAATTTATGCTTTTGGCCGATCTGAGCCCGGAGCGTTAAATCAGCCAACGCGATACCTTGCGTATTGAGCTCCGGATGCACCTGTGAATAGGAGGCGTTTAAAACATGAGGAAAATTTTGAGATTCCATCTCTGTGTGAACTTACATCACGTCGAGCTCGTCGTTTTTTATGCGCTTGCAACATCGCCCTATAAGTTTCTTCCGTCTGTTCAGGAATGAGAAATAACGGATTTGGAGTGTATTCAGCACGTTGTAACGTCGAGAAAACTGGTCTTATCGCTTCGTCCTCTTGGCTCAATGGCATGCCTCTCATCGGCGTTGTCTGCAACGCGATCGCATTACGTTTCTTCTTTTTTTGCTTGCCACCGGTTGATTGAAGGTGAGGATAATTCTCTTCGTTCTCGGACGTTGTGTCCGCTGACAGCCGGGCGTTCGCACCAAGCTCCAACCTTAGAGCGTTCAATTCTTCCATATAACGAATGTTCGTTTTTTCCTCCACTGTGTAGTAATAAAACAAAATGATGCGTGAAAAAAAAAAAAAAACTATTTACTCATTTTTTATCAGTGAGTCTTCTATTTTTTTTTCTTACCCATTGCTGGTTTTGGTTTACGCCAGTGAAGCTTCGACGACGGTCTTTGAGTCGGGTTACTGAAGCCCTGTTTGTAAGCATTGAGCAATAAGCTCTCTCGGGATTTCAACAATTGTCCGGCAAGCTCGTAGGAACGTTTACGTTCTTCAAACAATAACCTCCTCTGTTGTGCTTTGCGCAATAAACTTCTCATACGTCTGATATCCGGACGAAAATGACCGGCTGACAGATGATTCCGGAACGAATCCAGGGCTGCTACGCCGAACCTGGCGACGATTCGTGTCAATAGTGTTAATTGGAATAACTCTATCAGAATAATTTTCTTCATACGCTGTCTTTTTTTTTACCTTTGGTTTTCTCTTTGGAAAAGCATTCTCAGTGTTTCATTCACTTCCGCTTGGACATTGCAATCGTCTGGGAATTTTGGCAAAAACTGAAGCAGCGACTCGCGCTGTTCTTCGCTCAAACATTCTTCCCAGATTTTTGGATATTCCAAGAGTTCGTGAAATATTTCTGAATGCTCGCACAAATCTTGTGGTAATTTCACTCGACGACCAGCGGTCACGCAAGTTTCCCATCTCTGCGATTAAACGTAATTTTTAATGTAAAATTTTCTTCCATATTTTCAGCTCCGACGGTATTATTTGTAAAAAGTTTACCGACCACTGTATTTGTATTTTCGTGATTCACCCTGTGCTGAGAATTATCGTTGTCGAGATCATCTTCATCTCCTGAACTTTGACTTTCCGACCTACTGCTGCCGTGATCTTCCGCAGATTCTTCGCCGCTATCAGAATTTGTGGTAGTTCCGCTGGTGCTACTACTGCTACTGTTACTTCCGGATCCGTGCAACGATTCTTCATCCTCTTCTTCTTCCACTGCGGAATCTCCACCAGCCGAACAGTCGTCGATCTATCGAATCATTCGTATCAATGGATTATCCAATTTCAACAAGGAAATTCCAAAACGATAGTCGGTCAAGTAATTCAATGAAGATTTGATGAAAAATCATTTGATATGGAAAATTATTCACTAGCTTTTTATGATGAGATCATTCGTCTATCTTGAAAATCGTTGCGTACCAATTGTTAGTTTACAATTAACATTAACTCTGTAGGGTTCATGTTTTTTGCTCTGTTTTAGTCGGTGCGGATATCCGTGTCTGACACTGTTCTCACTAAATTAAAACTTTAGAAAAATACTCGTGAAATTCATTAGTTACTTGGATGAATACGAACTCAGGAAAGCTACCAAGTTTTTGAGAGCAGTCGTAGAAATTGAAGTAGGACAAGACACGAATAACTCGTGTCAACCTGGTAAACTCAGCTCATTCAATTTGATTTCGTTACGGACTAATGGTAAGAGATTATGGATATTAAAAATTCACTTTTAAAACAAAACAACGGCCTCTTGTATCAGGATCTCAATTTGTCGTTAATTTATGGAGAATACTTTACGAAATAATTATGTGCTAAAATAATCTCAAAAATTGAACATGTAATGGACTTTTTTTAATATCAGAAAACTTTGATTCGCGAACGACTGCATTTATTGGGATTGCGATACGGAAAGGTATAGGTCACGAAATGCTACTTGTAAAAAGTTGGAGGTACGTAAATACATGAATAACGAAGTACCAAAAAAAAACCAACCTCCATTCTCGACAAAAATTTTATCTCAACGATTGCTCGTTCGTGTTGGCCGTGTCCGTTGACCGTGTTTGTTATCTCGTTCGTCGTCCCGCACTCCGTATAGGAAAACTCCGGTGAACGCTGTCCCACTATGACCCGGGTGAAAAATAATCGCGTGCAATACCCGATTCACTTGAAATTGTGAGCTTCAGAATTTTTTGCCTTATTGATCGTATTATTAGGTAATCTCGCTATTCGACGATCGACCTGTCACAGCCACAATACTCCTACTCCACTGTGAATTTTTCGTCATGGCGTGTGGTAAATTGCAGCGGACGAACCACGGTGTTTGTGTATGAAAACTTGCGCGCTACGTGAAGCAAGGAGAAAGATCTCGTGACGGCTGCGAAAATTTTCGATTTTCGAGGATTACGAGATTTTGTTACAACGTGAACGTTGCCGCTAGGGTGATTTTACTTGGTCGAAATAGATGGTGCTAATTGCATAAATCCAACGTGAAGAATAATACATTTCACGCACAATTTTTTTTCTAAACTATTTCCATGTTTATTTATAATTCTTCATTTTGATAATGAGAATGATTATTTTAACATCTTCGAATCTGATAATCAGACGCGAGAGAGATGTTAAATACTTTAGGTAAATCGGGATCGCAAGGTAAATTAGTTTCTATTTTTTCCGTTGGCGCTGTTTCGTGGTATTTGGAAGTAATACATAAAACTCACCACTCACCCGAATATCGTGCGAAGTTTCAGCGGTCATCGTTCCCTGATTTAAAACAATTCTTGCGCCATGTTCTTCGTGTTCAATAACAAGAACTGTTCATATAAAAAATACACTTTTAAATTCATATGATTTAAGAGGTGAATCATTTTTCACTACCATGTTACTGTCAATATTTCTTCCACCCCATTCAACACTTGAAAAATTTCGAATGACGAATCAAAGAATTTTTTTACACCAGGATAACAATTATCATTTTATTTCTTTATTTATTTTTCATATCAGTATAAAATATATTACAATGTATATATGATACATAGGGCAAATTGCCGAATATCTGAATAGGCCACAAGCCCAGCTCGCTGTGCACACACACTCAAACTTTAAAAATACATTCGTTATTTAGCTTTATTTTTTTGTCTATACTTTACGTATTTGTATAATCGATGGGTCGATCGGTTTCAGTCCGAAATATTTCGTTGACAAAATTAAATCCAATGAGGAATGAACTTGTTATGTTCAATTTTTTGTGGCATAGCTGCAAAAATCTTGTAGGACATGTTTCTCTATCAATCTTTTATAATTAATCGCATTCGTTTGCGCTGGCTTTATTTTTACGAGCCATTATAAATGCATTAAAACAATAATTACAGCCGTTTGTATTTTAACCCTCAAAGTAGACACGTTCCTGCGTTGTAAAACCAAGACTACACAGGATCTAGTTTATTCCAGAAAATTTTTCCATTTTAAGCTGAATTTCATCAGACTTTTGCCCAATTGCGAATTAAATGTGTATTATTTTCAATTATTCTCCGATGAATGTCCAGTTTGCTTGTCGAATAGAAAAAAAGATCGGTTTTCAAAAAACCAGGTGATCAAATTTGGGCTGACATTTGCCTGCAGTATTCTGAACTCAAGAATACTTCAAGGGTTAAAATTTCAATAAAGATTTTACGTAGGCGACTGGAGCTATTTGTTTGTTACGGTTTTATACATTGATTCAACGGAAAAAAATAGCAGCACCGATAAAATGTATCGTTTGTAGTCTGTATGCTGCTTCGTTGGCACAAACTTCATAAAAAATATTCAATGTTCGTAAAAAGCAAACAATTAACTCGGTCAGTCCGTTAATTTATTCGTTTAACAATTTTAAAGCGACTCACAATAGTAAACAAAAACTTCTCGTGCAATAAAAGAGATAAAAAAAAATATTTCACATCAACAGTGGCAATATTGCTGTTCAATCATTTCTTATGAAAAAGTTTCCACCGGGTGAAAAAAAATGTCAAAAGTTAAAAAAAAAAGTGAAATAATTACAATAGTCTAGTCTGCTGTTCATTATTTTTTAAATACGTAAAACGGTGATGGATTTGACACAAACTATTCTTATTATCCATAATTATAAAGGATAGGTGCGTTTAGAGGAATTATCTAGGCCATTGTTGCTGCAATCGAACAAGCTCACAAAAGTGTTACGACTTATTGAAAATTGTGCATTTTCAGGGCCTAGAATATAGTTCCACAATTCACATGATTCGACAGTTTTGACTTGTAGAAGAAAATAAAAACGGTTATAAAGTTTGCCAGAGGTCAAAGTGAAATTAGAATTGATATGATTCACGAGTTGTGATCATCGGTCAACGGGACTTCCGGATATTTGGGAAATTCGACTGCAGCTACGGGATTTTTAACTTTGAAGCTAGGATAAAGACCAGTCATGCTGGTTCGCGTATTACGCGCCTTGGAAAATCCATCCCAATGATTGCCGTAAACCTCGAGAAAATCACCGACACGAATTTCGAGCTCGCCGGGCCTGCGGGGCTTATGATCGTGTATAGCGACGTGCGGATGTGAATTTTGACCGCCGTAATACCAAATGTCATCGAGAGAAGCGAATTTATCGTAAGCATCGGTGTGATAAGTTTGCATCAGCTCGTACGCGACGCGACAGACTTGCGAGCTGAAAGTGCACACGAGATAATCGCTCAGTGACAGCAAATGAATATCGACGATTACACCGTGCAACGAGGAGTCGGAATATCTTCGGGAAACCGATGCCGTTTCGGCAACTTCGGGATCACCGATTATCTCGTATTTCGGATATTTTTTCTTCGCCGCTGTAATAACCTTCGGATCGTCGCTCGCGATAAATACTCGTCTTACCGAAGGAGGATCTTCCAGTTGATCGAAATACTGCTCAACCTTTATCATGTACTCGTGGATATCGTGGTAAGCCGCTTCAGAACCAACTTTATCCGTTCGTCTTACGTGAATTCCAACTATAGGCTTTTCGAAGCCAAGCTTTTCCTTGGAATAATCCAAAAGATTCTTCACGTTCTCTTGAGGTCTCATCAAGTATTTCAACACTTGACCGACCCACCACACGATCGGGTGACCGTGGATTTTTTCTAATCTCACCGCAATGTCCGCTGGCACACTCGGCGGTTGATATTTTGGCTTCGGATAAACGTTGTCCACGATTGGCAGTGAAACTACTTGCTTCGTTATGTCACCCGGCCAATTGCTATGCGTCGCTCCGCTCGTCGACAAACACGTGTCGCTCACCGGCTTGAAAACAGACTCCCAACCGTCCTTGTGATAACGCCAACCTTTTGATTTCAGTATCAATGTTCGCTCCGTTCCGTACGCAACCAGAAAGCAATATGTTAAATGATGAATTTGACAACCGAAACCGCATCCTTTGTTCAAACTGCATATCAACTTTTTTGCTTTGTTACAGTCGCTTGGATTTTGCAGATATCTGGTACAACAATAAAAATGACAAAATTTCTAAATATCATTTCAACAAGTTCTATTAATCGAATCAGATATTATTTCTGATCGAATTTGAAAATTTTTTGAATTTCGTAACGCATGATTTTGGTCGATCTCGAACGAATTGAGTTTTTGTCGATTTTCTTCGTTTTTTCGATTTTTTTTAATCAGTTTCTGTGGTTGACGATGAAATCCAATTCCTCGCATACGGATGACTGCATTATTGAAAAATCGAGTGATGCTTTTTATCTCTATAGAAATTATAAATGACCAAGAAGTAGTTGAGCTCGTAGTAAACCCGATCATGTGTCATAGTGTGAAAAAAAAAAAAAAAAAAAAAAACAAGGGTCGTGACGTTTAGAGTTAATGATTTTTACGAAGAAAAACAACGAATCTTGAAGCATGCAACGATATATGATTGCTGTAACTTTGTGACTAGAATATTCTTTAAAAAATGATCATTTATTTCATACCTAAATCGTCTTTGCACGAGGTCCGATAAGTCTTTGGCTTCTTTCTCTCTCCATGCTTCATGCCCATCAGCTTTGCCTAATTTATCTAAATCAATAATCAGTGATTTTTTATGTTCCCAAACCATTTTAATGGCCTCATCCATGTCTTTATCATGTTGTTCTGCTCCCACTACATCAACCTTTTTTTTGGCTTTACTCAATTGAGCATTAACGTAATACCTGAAATTAAAGGAAGAGAACAGTAAATAAGAAGAAGTGATTTATTTTCAAAACATTTTAGTTTCCGTAACAAACTTCATTTATACTGACCACATCTCTTGAACATTGTTGCGAATTCTGCGTCTCAATTCCTCGTATTCGGAAGAAGGAGCATTGAATTTTTCACTACCTCGTTGACCCAGTAAATTGTAAAGAATCGACGATTTATCCTGCGTGGATACTAAGTCATTCGCTTTTCCATCTTTTGTTCCTTCTCTGCAAAATATCGGAGAGAAATTAATTTGAAAAACGTTTCAAGTCCATGAGATGAGTGAAAAGAAATGCATCAAAAATACTTTAATAAAATAGGACTCATTTTTTGACGGAGAATATATTTTGTGTTCCAATAGAAAATAACAAAGACTATGTCCTTTCAACAATTGAATATATTTTGAAAACAATTATCTACATTAAAAAATAACGAAAGAGTTGAGGAATACTTCTCACCCTAGTAATAAATTGGCAAGTGCTTCATTCTGCTTTTTGAGTATCTCAAATTCATTGGACATCTGTGCAAGGCGCTGTGAGTTATCTCTGTTATTTGTTATCGAGTGTTCCGAGGATAACGTATTGTTTCTAAATACATGAGAAACTGAAAGTATTAAGACCAGTAACCAAGCACCGAGCAAGATGATTCCGAGTTTACCCAACCACCCCGGTCTCCCTGTCCACAGTGCCATTTTTACTGGAAACGGCAAAAAGTCGCTTCGAGCTAAATTTTACAATATTGTGACACCTGGAAGATAAATTTATGAAAAATTAAATTTGATTTGGTACAAATATAATCATCGACTTCGATTCATTGGAAAAAACTCAAGAGTATGGATCGGTCGACTGAGCTTACCTCAAATTTTCAAAGTTAAAGTTTTTCAACACGGTTTGATCGATTACAAAAATACTCTATCAATGGACGTGGTACGACGGCAAACATCTGCTGACTGAGTGTTCTTGTAATTGGCGGCCGAACCGTGTTGCAAAATTTCACTTTCAAAAAATCTGCCAACAGAACATTTTTGTAATGGGTCAAATGATCGAAACATTTCATTTCGCTATTCGTCTTGCACTTACGGTGGCAAAATACTGACTGATCCATACTCTCAATTGTGAAACGATAATAACTACGACTCAGCTCAGCAGTTTTACAAGTTCGGCATCTTGTACGTTGACATCTTTTGCAATTTTTCTAACTAATCTTTTTACTAATGTTCAAGTCAACACAATCATACTAATAATGCTACTAATGGAATAAATGCATGACTATTGTTTAACTCAGTTACCTGTAATATTATTTTTGTTTTTATTTCTCTTTCATTATCACATTACAACGTTTATTTTCCATATATCTCGTCTTACTTTTTATATCTGTAAAGTTCTGCTTTTTTTTAAACATATTCACAAATGATTAAGTTTTGATTTGCGGTATAGCTCAACATTTATTAGCAGAGTTAATTGATTTGAATTGGTCAATCGTGTCAATAGTTGAAAAAAGGCTGTGAAAAAAATTTGGATTTCAAAAGCAAATTACATCATTACTATTATTGATTTTTTGCAGTCCTTAAATTATGTCAAAATACGTAAATTCATTTTAAAAAATTATTAAATTTTATTACCTTGATCCCGCTGATCATACAGATGTCGCATTTTTATTAGCGTTTTTTTTTCGACGATTTCGTCCGCATTGTCATATGATACCAACGTTATGATGTTTGTGTAGCCGTAACGAGAATAAATAACCGGATGCTCTAATACCACTTGAACTCCATGACACTCACGAGATAAAAGCACGATTTTTCATAACGACATTACATAAAACTAATAAATCGCATGTTTTTCAATGATCAACTGGTGTCAACGGTATTCATGTCGATAGAAAATATAAAGGGAGTTAAAATTTGAAAAATTCAACGCGATTCCGGCACACGGAAATGTTTACGTGTTTCTGTCGGATTCGCAAGGGTTCAACAGTACGGAAATAGTCATTGCTACATGTAACCACGTCAAAGGAATTTACAAATGATTTGTGAATGTGTGACGTTTACATGCTAACCGTCAATGATGTTTTTTTTTTTACGCGTTCCGTGTCAAACGTGTATGAGTTTCGTGTACACCGTCGCGACGACCGTGGCATGTACACACAGAGCCAGAAGGGCCAGAATGCCCGAAGGTGACTGAACACGAGCACTACGAGCAGGGATGTTCATGATGCAGTCGATGTCAGACCGGTCACCGTCACGGTGAATTCCTTGTACGGTTTGATGGACGTAAACTTGGCCCCCCGACATGAACTTTTCGAATTTTTTCTGATTTCAATCGTTTGTGTGTCGTTTGTAGAGTATTGTGAGAACAAAATAAACGGTTGTGAGATGAGTTTATCGCGAAAAAATCAAAAATAAAAATTAGCGTGAAGTTAACCCGCCCATTCTACTTTTTAAATTATATATGAGTCTAATTGTACGTAAATCAATGCGAAATCGTTTGTAGAACACGAATATATATTCATACGGTAACAAAAATGTGATCGCTAAATATTGGCGAATGAATGTCCCTAGCTTGTTTGGTTTGTTTACATTCGTGGAGACTCGACTCTGTGTTTACGTTTACGCGCTCTCGCGCTTGGCCTGCTAAGCCGTTCCGTAGCGGGGATGGTGGGGAAAGTTCACACCAGTGCGACTGGAAGGGGCAGGCGCGAGAACTGGATCATGCGCGTGCGCGGGGCAACGAAGGAGCGAGCAAACACTCGCGTTCATTCAGTCGCCCGCGGGACGCGGGGCGGGGCGACGAGTAGCGCGCGGAGAGAGTTGTATTAGCATCGGTCGGCTAGTGCAATACCGCGCATTATCGTTCGTTGATTGCAACGAAATTGATAAAACGGAGTGCGGAATAAGAGTCGGTTAATGACGAAAATCTTTATATAAAATACTTTAAACGGTCTGAATTGTTGTCGTTAAACCAAATAAAAATACAACGATGGATAATAAAAAAACGGAAAATCGTGATAAAATTTTTTATTATTAAAACCATTAAAATCTATAATTTTTACATAATTTTTTATCGCAATTTCCGTTAATTAGAGCTTGAAAATGTGCGCGATTTTTTGATAATAAAAAAAGCACGAAAATAAGAGCTTAAGAATATGCGCGATTTCTCGAAAACGAACCGTGCACGAAAACGCTACGAAAAGAATATTAGGGTCGTAAAACACAATTCGCTCGTTTGTCAATCGTAATGAATTTTCAATTATTTCTCTTTCGTCAACGAGTTTTCTTCTCGCAACGTGATAAGCGATAAGCCGATAGGGAAGCCTCTTGCCCACAATATTATTTTTCGTGCTAAATTAAAGGACGAATTACTTTGAATATTTGACCATGCAAATCACGATAAATGGCAGTGTGAGCAAGGGTCTTGAGTGACAGACAGTCTAGTGACGGCTGTGTTACAGTTTCGAAAATCGTCCGTATGCTCGCACGCACGCGTGTTCGCAAGCGGAGCTAAGATGCAACCATACATGCGAGTCGCGCAACGCAACGCAAAGCACCAAACGCACGCAGGCCGTAAAGCCATGGGATTGTCGGCAAGAATAACGGAACGAAAGCTATAAATCTACTCTGTAGTTTGCTGTTTCCGAACGCGATACAGTTTCTGTATCGCATATCGAAGTCGCGCAGGCAAGGTCCATGCATATAACCCGGATGCTGCAAACGGTCCACGCAACGCAATGCACGCAAGGCATGTATAACCGCAGCTATTGTACAGCATTGCGAATAGTTTTTACTATCGCAAGTGCTATAGTACAATAGAACGCAAGCGCCCGTGCACGCGTGCACCCACGTGAGCACGCACGATTTTCCACGAAACTATGGCACAAGTTGCCATTACACTTTCTGTCACTCGTCGTCAACCTTATTCGATTGCTAAAAGACAATTTATTGACCCAAGAGAAAAACATTTTTTGAGTTAGCGGGACAAAGGAACATTGAATGGATATTTTTATTTCGTGCATGAGTTCGTTGACGCGAAAATTAAAAAAAACTTGACGTCTTAATCACTCGTTTACTTTCTCGGAAGCATAAAAAGTTAATGTTGGTTTTAAATTAGTGCATTTGAATTTTGAACTACGATGAACTATCGTTTTCAACGCTGGAAAAACGACGCTGCTGCTGCTCGTCTGAATTCAAAATCATGGATCTGGAAAAAATCGAGTGGAAAGTAATCAACTGCAACGAGTGTCCTGTAACGGAAGTGGATATTAATTGTGCTGACTATTTCGGAAATGTGAACAATAATATCGGTTTAAAATCAGTGCTATTGAAGTCTGAATAATAGTGCGTGTCGCGAGTGCAATATGTATTTTAACTCATTTCACCGAAAAACATCTAGTGTTGATCTACATCGGAAATGGATCTCAGCTGCCAAATTCTCGAACGGTTTTGCCAAAGGTAGGTTCATTATTGAGGAGGGGAACAAGACATCGACGAGTGAGTACATAATTCCATCATTTTTATTGGTTTCATTTCTCTGCATAGCCATTTTCAGTATCAAACTGTTGGGCTTTCTTTGATTTTAATTATTATTTTTAAAAGAATTCGATTTCCATTTCAATCGTTAACCTTTGAAGGATAAAACGTTTTTTTTCTTACTGACCATGGATTGATTGATGAAATGAGGAATGAATCCTGTATTTTTTTTGGTTTGTAGAATTATTCCATTTTAACATTCCAAAATATTTTTATATAATTTTTTCATAAAGTAGAATTTAGGAATAGACTAGCAGTGGTAACATCTGAATCAGTTCAACAGACTATTCATATAATTTCGCATTTATGAATCAATCTTATCGTTTTTAGCATGTCAAAACCTTCAAGATTCATTCATTTCTAATCAGTTCACCTGTATGTTACACACCAGTCTCCCTGCCTGGTTCGGAAAAATTTATGCAATTTTTGTTTTTGCTTTTTCATAAAAATATGCGTCCTACAAACATTTTTATTATAATATTCGTGTTCTACAAACGATTTCGCATTGATTTACGTACAATTAGACTCATATATAATTTAAAAAGTAGAATGGGCGGGCTAACTTCACGCTAATTTTTATTTTTGATTTTTTCCCGATAAACTCATCTCACAACCGTTTATTTTGTTCTCACAATACTCTACAAACGACACACAAACGATTGAAATCAGAAACCTTTCAAAAAATTCATGGCCGGGAGCCAAATTTACACCGCTTACGGTTTGTACCGAGAGTTCACTAGATATTAGAGACGAAAAACTAGTACGTTCGTACTACGCTGCGGCGCTGCGAACACAAACATGTAACACACTCCGAGCGGGAAATTGTACGTAAATTCTATATTGTTCTTGCTGGGTCCGATTGATAAGGAGCTGAGGCAGCTTGCCTGGCGAACTTTCTCCTCAATGATTAAACGAAAAGGAAAAGGTGTTAAAAAATGAAAATATTAATTTTATAAGTAATAGAGTTCCTTTCTCGACGGTTAGACAAAATGTTCTTCGGATTTTTCTTTCTTCGCTTAATTAATTCTCATTCTTCCATTCCGCTGGCAGCGCTGGTGTGGACTGCACACCACGCTCGCGTGGACACTCGTGACAGTTAGTTTCGTGCACATGCGCTTCGCTGTCGCAGCAACGGAATGTAATAAAATATTAAAATTATTTGTTAGATATGAAGAAGCTGTATTGGATTTTTGACTATATCGACGAGGATATTTGGAAATCAAAATATCATTTGTCCAAATGATTAATATTTCATCACAAATTCGTTCTTTTTTTCGCGATATTTTTTGGTTATAACGTTTAAATTGCATGCGCAGCTTCAATCTTTGCAATTTTTTCAATATCTCTGTGATCTTGGCGGATAATTCGAATCGTTGAATTATCAAAAAGAATATTTTTACAAGTTTTATCCATCCATGCAGACCTGATCATTGTCGATGATGAAAAATACGATTGATAAGATTCTTACACGGGCGACAAGCGAAATCTCTCATTTTCCAGGAACGAATAAACGAAAAATGTTGTGTTTGTTCATGATATAAATCCACGTGTATTCATAGTGATGCATAGATAAATTAAACCAGTCAGGCGAGTTCGCCCGAGAGTTATCTCGCGGATTAGAGATATACGAGAGTTGCCAATAGTTACTGAATCGCGGTTGATATCCTATTGGCTGAGCCGAGGAGGTATAGGCATAAAAAAAAATTTTTTTTTTTAATTTTTATATCCAGTAATGAGGCAAACGCGTGTGACAGTCGTCTAGCGCGCGCGGTTTCTATATTATCATTAAAAAATTCGTTAAACTTTGCATCTAATTAGTTCCACTCAAAATGAATAATAAATAATTTTTGCAGTTTTTTTCTTTTTCAATATTTTTTTTTTTTTTTGGTAAATTCACAATATTTCATTTTCATACATTTGAAAGTTCATGAACACGAAAAAGAATTCTAATTGAGAAGAAAAATCTCAAATGGTGAGTACCAAAAGTCGTGAAAATTTCTCAGATTATATTTTATACATTAAACTAATTGGGAATTGTAATTGAAAAAAAAAAACTGAGTGTGTGACTGTAAAAACGTTTTTTTTATTTCAATCGACAGAAAGCTGTTCGAACAAAACACCGGTGACAGTTTCGTTAGTTTTTTTTTTTTCAAAAGATCAATGATTTGTCAGTTTTGGAGAATTTAGAAAAGTGAATTAAAAATATCGACATTTTTTTGAATTAATTACAACGACGAGAAATTTTTCGAAATTTGCTATAAATATTTACACAGAGAAAACCTTCGTGCAATGATTTTATCTTTGAAAAGATCAACCTTGTCCAAATAATCTTATCATTTTTTCGAAGAATCCATTCGACCCCTTTTTTCAGGAAGGACTATCGAAAATATTCTTCGAAAGCTAAGGAGATTAGGGTGATTTAATCATTTCGAAAAAAATCAGTAAAATTGAACGAGAAAAATCAAAATTTTTGAAAGATTTCAATGAAAAACAGCACCAAAAACGAATATTTATTTTTCGCCTTCTCGTTCATTTTATTGTATTCTCTAAACGTATTTTCAATCATCGAATAAAAAAGTCTTCAAATATTTGAAGCTCAATTTCTTACTATCGAGTTTTTGCTCTTACTGGACAAACCTTGAATTCCAATTTCCGCTGCACTCACTTGCTCATTTCGATCTACACGTATACCGCAACTTACAATCTCCGCTCGTATACACTCACTAATGACGATATTTATATCGATATCTACGCTCGAATATTCCCAAGAACTTACGAACTTATGTCAGCAAACTTCGATAACACGTTTCCTCGATGTTGCGATTTTCTTCTTCGCTCACTTTTCTTATCATTGTTAGTTTATAAAGATAACAATTTACCGATCATAATCGTGATTAAGTTTTCAAAAAAAATTTTTTCGTCTAAATATAAATTTTATGTGAATCGAAGAAAATGAATGTTCAGTTGGGGAGAAAAACAACGAAAATTAATGACTGAAACTATTTTGAAAATCGATAGAAAAAAAAAACCATATTTTATCGATTTCGGAAATTTTTTATTTTGTTCCACGTTTTGAAAAATATTTTAGAACGTTTTTAAGATTTCGGGACAACGATTAAACGGGAGAAAAGACGAGAATAAATGAACTAAAAAAAGTTTCGTACTGACGAAGAAAAGTGGAGTCAAATGATGAACGATTGAAGTTAAAGTAAGAAAAATCGGAAAAATTAACAATTGTAAAGATTTCGGAAGTCGATGAAAAAAAAAATGTAATTTGCTCCATTTCATGAACGTTCATTTTTTTTTTCATTCATCAAGTATTGTTAAAAAAATTCGAGATTTTTTGAAGGTTTCGAAACGACGATAACGAAACGAGAAGAAACACGGAAATAAATGCACTGATGAGCAAAGATCTGGTGATAAATTGAAAAAAAAATGGAGTAAAATGAAAATTCAAATGTTTGAAAACAAAAAAATATATTTGAAGATTTCGAGAAAATTTCATTTTCAGAATAAAAGATAAAAGTTGTTTGAAATAAGAATGGCTCGTACATAGAGTAGGAAACAGCGGTAATAGATCGCGAACGATAGATCGGAGGTGCAAGAATCTCTCATTAGAACGTAAATCCAGCAGGTGCGTGTGGGTTTGCAATTGCGTGAATTTTATTAACGCTTCTTGGTGTTTTGTCGAGCGTTATGAGCGAACACAGCGACAAGCTTGAGCATTCTATATCGAGGCATTGAAACGTCTCAAAGGAACGAGCGGATAAACAACATTTGCATTAATCACAATATTCATATTCACTATCAAGTTCAAGTGTTTCTTTTTTCTCTGTGTTCTACGTTCGTTTGAAAAAAAAAAACAAAAAAAAAACCTGCGATATAATCAGTCATTAAGTTGTGATTCGATTGATCCTTTTCCATTTTTTTTTTTCGATCGTAAATTCAACGGTTAATTTTATCATTGATGTGTAAATATGTGCATGGTAAAGAAAACGAGCGTACGAAAAAACGTAATTTTAAATATCGTTCGATAGCGGTGAGTCGATACTTTTGTACGAGATTTTTCATTATTATTATAATTATCGAATCGAATTCGAGTCGATAAAAATTAAAAAAAATTAAAACATTTCGTTCATAAAGAGAAAAAAAAAGACGTTTCTCTCTCGAAACGTGCAAATAATGGATTATCGTAGTTTTAACGAGTTTCGGTACAAAAGGCAAAATGTTAAGAAATTAATAAAATTTGGTGATAATGTTTTTCAACATCAAGTACGAAAAGACAAATTTTTTCAAAATTTTCTTCTACTTAGTTATCGAGTAATTATGCATTAAAGCAGATTTCTTATGCCCGAAGTGTATACCTATATATACGAAAACGCTATGCTTATACACGTGAACTTTAGTCTTCAATTACTCGCGATAACTGTGTAGAAGAAAAATCTGAAAAAATTTGTATCGTCAAATTTGGCACTAAAGAATATTGTTCACCAAATTTTATAAAATTCTTAACTTTTTGACAATTTTTTGTGTTTTTAACATGGTTTAGCATGGCAACATTGTATCGCCTGTACCGAAACTCCTTAATAGCCGTTGGAACTCAGTGAAAGACTTTGAAAAAATTTCATCACGACACCAAAAAGAGTGAACCGAGCTCCTATCAATGCTTTGTTTTTAGAAAATCGTTTAGACGACTCGTAGCACCGACTAAATTGTGACAAAAAAAATAAGGACAGTTTTCGACAACTCTTTTTCGTACGTTTTGAGCTTGAATGCTGCGAAAGATATTGACAATGAAATAAATAATTTGATATATTTTTACCGGTTGAGATGACTTCCGATGCGTTAGATTATCTTAAAATAATCTTAAGAATTAACACGCGAATAGCAATGCAATGATAATTGGTAGATATATCGAATGTCTATGTATTTTAAACGGTATGTACATCTGTATTTATTATTCAATTGATTTTTTTTTCATTCGAATTTGTTTAATCGAGATTCATAGCCGTAGAAATCATATCCTCGTATTGTTGTTTATATATTACTTTGCTGCCGGTCGCTGGCGATGACGAAATGGGTCTTCCACCGTATTCAATATTTTCTAAGGGAATTCCAAGAGCAAGTGCTAATCTGTCTCTAACGTAATGATAAGCACCTTGATTTTTATGTTCTTCTTGTAGCCACATTATCTGTCATTTCGGAAAAATGATTGTAATAACGTTATCAATTACCTTGAAAACAGTCATTTTAATCATCGCGATTTGCGATAAAAATTATCATCAATAATATTGATTTTATCGATTTATCATTTTCAAACGAATTCTGCCGCGTAAATATTCGAAACGAAAAATTATCGATCGAGTGAAAAAACAATTTTCGTAAATTCCAAATTCAAAAATGAAAAAAGAGTGAAGAAAAGGGTTAAAAATGAATTGAATTCGAAATTTATTGTTCGAATAAAAGTCTCATGGTATCGAGCGGTAACTCACTTTGGATTTTGAATATCTCGATACTTCGTTGGCGACGAGATTAAAGGGAAAAGGACACAGCTGCTCGATACGAACAATCGCAATTCGTTGATCTAGCTTTCTGCGATTTCTTTCACTCACTAAATCGTAATAAACTTTGCCCGTGCACAGCAATACTTTCTCAACCGTCGAATCATTTTTCACCCCTCCTTCCGGATAAATGAGCTTGAAGGATCTACCGGTCGCTATTTCCTCGAGAGGTGAAACAGCCATTGGGTGTCTCAGCAACGATTTAGGGGTCATGACGATCTTGAAAAAAAAAAAAAAACAAAAAACAAAATGGTGCCTTTCGAAAAATAACTTAAATAATGAACAATTAATATTTTCTCATATTTTTTGCAAAAATTTAAAGAAGAATCGATTTCGTTGGTATTTCTAAAATTCACAGAAAAACGAGAAAAAGAAAATCAGAAATGAAACGATTCTTCTTGCGAATCGACGATGGCCCTAACCGCTTATTTTTCAAAAACAATCATCATTTTTTCTATCGATTATCGAATAGCTACACTTTTTTTCGTATATTCATGAACTCGGTGGTCCAACAGATAAGACACGACTTCGTTGACGTTCGAAGCTAATGAAAATGCAAAGAGTATTCCTTATCGTAGGCATTTGCATTATTTTGCAGCCGAAGAAGTCTCCATTTTAACGCGAAAAGACTCAGCGATAAGGTTGCAAAGGTAAAAGTGCGACAGTGACATATTTTTCACGACTCAAAAGTGGTGACGTGCGTTAATTCTCAAAACTTTGCAATTTTACCGTCGTTTTTCATTGATGAAATAAAAAAGAAAAGAATTAAGATTCAAATTTATCTTTCGAAATTAATTAACACTAACCAGTGGTTTCCGGAAAGGCATCAGAATTTGACGTCGTAGAGCATGAAAAATATTAGCCGGAGTTGTCGGATTACAAACGATCCAATTGGTCTCAAAAATTTGGCGCGTCATGATTTCCTCGGGAGATTCTTTTACGGAAGAATCTTTGGATTTCGGTGGCTCGGGCATGTGAGTACAATCCTCGTCAGCCAACTGAAGAAATCTTTCTAATCGAGCCGACGAATGCTCGGGTCCTTGTCCTTCCATACCGTGAGGTAAAAATAGAACCAGACCCACTTGTTTGCCCCATTTTGATTGGGATGAACACAATAAGGAATCGATGATGACCTGATTTAAGAGAAAAAAGCATTTTCGGTATTTTTTTCCCGACAGCTTTTCAAAGCTGTTTCTCTTTGGATTTTAATTTTTTTTCTTCCAGTATTTTCTTTAAGTTCAATCATCATTATTTTTACTCTCGACGATATTTCAATTGACATATTCGATAAAATGCGTCATTGCTTTCATCCAAATTATTCGATCAAAGACTTCATCATCGAGAATATTTTGAAATTTGATCATTTTTACCTGACAGGTGTTGGCAAAGTCACCGAATTGCGCTTCCCATATCGTTAACGTGTTGTGATCGTACGCGGAATAACCGAGCTCGAAACCTTCGAACAACGATTCAAAAATTGATATCCGATTCAAAGAATTTCAATACATCAATATTGAAGCCATACTCGCAGCTTCGAAAAAATTATTTTAAAAAATCTTTATTCAGGAGGTTGGATACTCAGACAAAAAATAGTTAAAAAATTGATGAAATTTTTTGAGGACATTCTCTAGGACATCTAGATGTCTGTGGAATTTTTGAAAAATTTTCTTCTACTTAGTTTTCGAGTAATTATGCATCAAAGCAGATTTCTTATGCCCGAAGTGTATACCTATATATATGGAAACACTGTGCTTATACACGTGAACTTTAGTCTTCAATTACTCGCGATAACTGTGTAGAAGAAAAATCTGAAAAAATTTATTGTCAAATTTGGCACTAAAGAATGTGTTCACCAAGTTTTATAAAATTCTTAACTTTTTGACAATTTTTTGTGTTTTTAACATGGTTTAACATGGCAACATTCTATCGCCTGTACCGAAACTCCTTAATGCTTCATTTTGAAATGAATGAGCAGATGTAAAATAAAAAAAAACAAATAGATAATGGATTTACCCAAAACTCCGTATTCTGATAACGAAGAATTAGTAACGGTGTACAAGGCTTGATTGGGAAAAACATCGTGCAATATATTTTTCCATTTTTTGTCTTCCATTTGATCATGAATAATGTGAATTCTGTGTGAAAATGTGCCACGTTCGACATCCTCGCCCGATAGACGAACGTGATGTCCTTCTTTGAGGAGACTCAGGATAGCCAAATTTTCACCCATTGCCCAATCGAATTGTCCAGCATCAGTCATTTTCTTTCGCTTATCGAGAACCCTGTGAACCTAATTTCGTTTTCAAATCGCATGCGAGACAATTTTGAGGATTTTTTCCAACTCGAAATCTCACATTTTCGATGTTTTCTACTAAGAAATCGATTTTTTTTTCACGAATTTTCATCAGTAATTTTTCAATATTTTTCTTTTATTATTCGCTAATTTTGAATTCGGCCAATCTTCAGAAGTCCGAAAAAGAATTTCGATCGACACAAAATATTTATAAGAATTGGTCTCACGTGTTCGTTTCCTTTTCTGGAGGCCTACAGACACTTACTTGACTGTGAGCTTCGATTCCAGCTGGAACAGCGGAGACAGCGTTACAAATCTTAGTTATGACATCCTTATCGATACCGGTGGCTGGAATTTTTTTATCAGAACTTTGATGAGCAAAAAAATCGGTCCATGGAACGTCGTGCCAATCTTTCATTTGCATAGTGCTAATGCTCTGAGCTTTTTTGAATTCTGATTCACAGTGATCCAGATATTTTTGGGTTTTCTGGTCGATTCCAAAGATAAATTATTGATTTAGCGAATTTCAATGTCGCAAGTGACAAAAAAAAAAAACAAAAAAAGAATGTCAAAATCATCATCAGTTTTGATTTCATTGATTTTTTTTTACTTCTTTGGCAAAAGCTTCGTCGATTATTCCCTCGTTGATTAACTTTTCGGTATAAATTTTGAGAACATTCGGATGTTGTTTTATACGTTTGTACATGATGGGCTGGGTCAACATCGGCTCGTCCATTTCATTGTGACCGTTTCGTCGATAGCCAACGATATCCAAAACGACGTCATTGTGATAAGTTGCTCTGCGTCATATTTGATATTTTTATTCTTTCGTTTATATATATTCATTCGAGGAAAAAGGCATAGTCAAGAAACTTAATAAGAAGCTAAAAAGGCTCTCGTTTCGCATTCGATTCGATCGATCACCTGTATTCGGCAGCGACTTTGCTGCAGTAAGCAACGAGATCAGGATCGTCGGCGTGAACGTGAAAAATCGGTGCGTTTACAACCCTCGCACAGTCTGTACAATGGGCCGAAGATCTCGAGTACCTCGGATCTGTAGTGAAGCCAATTTGATTGTTGATGACAACGTGAAAAACGCCGCCTGTCGTGTATTCAGGCAAATTCGTCAAATGCATTGTTTCGTAACAAATTCCTTGACCGGCGAAAGCTGCGTCTCCGTGAACTATTATGGCGACTGATTTTTCACCTCGAAAGTAAATGTGGTTGGGATTGATCATCATTTTTTGTTGTTTCGAAAAAAAAACAAAAAACCCAAAAAAGATTGAAATTTTCATTCTTCTTTGCCTACTTTGAAGATCGCCTTTGGCAACCTGCTCTGCTCTGACACGACCGACGATCAATGGATCGACTGCTTCAAGATGAGACGGATTAGCCATCATTGCAATCCTGATTTTTTTGCCACTCCTCGATTCATCCATTTTTTTAATATGAAAACATTGTTTACGGATCATTATTTCTTCAGTTAGAAACTCGTTAACCGATTGAAATTATTGGCATTATTCGAATAATCAAAAATAATTATGTCAAATTTCGAAGAATAATAAATATTCATCAACACTTTTGACTCTCTGCGCGGACCAAACAGAATTTGAAAAAATCTCATGGGCCGAGAGTCTTTTTTTTTCTTGTTTCAAATAAAAATCGGAAGCTCTTACATCGCTGGAATACAATTCAGGAACAGGAAGAGTGAAGTTAGGGGAAAATGGGGTTGAAGCGATGAGAAGGGCTCGTAGAAACCCGAATAGGTGTACGCAGGAACAGAAAAAAATAAATGACTCCCGTCTACTGTGGGCAATCGGGAGTTAAAAATACAGCTGGATAAAACGTTGATAACAACCGTTTGAGTTTTCACCTTTCTAAAAGATTTTCCGAGTGTGTTCCAAGATGATATTTAACATCGCCCGAGCCCAGACCTTCCAAGTCAATTGGATTGAATTGTGAGAACAATTGATTCATGGGTTTTGCACATATATTTACAAGAGTATTCAGACGGCCTCTGTGCGCCATTCCGATAACGACAGTTTCGACCCCTGAATAGGCAAGAAATGAAGAATATTAAAAAAAATTTGAATGAGTCGAACGATTGTGTTCGATAGATGTTTTCATTTTTTACCATTTTCAGCCGAAGTCTCACAGCATTGCATGACCGCAGGCACGAAAGATTCGCAGCCCTCGAGACCGAATCTTTTTTCCGTACCATATTTTTTGGCGAGAAAACTTTCGAAAGTTACGGCTCTCATGATGTTCATCCAAATCCATTTTCTATGATCCGGGGCCAATTGCCAGGCTCCTGGTATCTCGAATTTCTGTCTCAACCAGTCTAACTGACGACGCACAATTGAGAATCAATTTTACTCAGAGTTTTTGCAATTACGTTGAAAAAACAAAAAGAACAGGAAATCGAGCAGATAAATTGCTCGCTAGATCGAATTACCCGAATCGTTGTTTTTCACAAACTGTCAACCAGTGTAATTACAATTTTCGAAAAATTATCTCTTTCAATGAAAAAAAAATTCATGATCTTTAAGGAAATATGTCTCAGAGGTGTTGACTGACCACGTTCAAATCGTGAATATACGTGTACTCGAGCCCGAGATGTCCGCAATAAACTTCGTTGAGTCTAATGAGAATGTCGCGAAGAAGAAGCTTCTTTTTATCACCCCCGATCATAGTTATAGAACCCAATGAAAATTCTCTATTCATATCGGATTCTGTCATTCCCCTGAGATGCTGACGAACCACAACGGCTGGAGGAAGATTCGGTGTTCCTTGCAATTTCGAGGACTCGGGATTCTGTATTCCTAGTGGATCTATATCGGCTATCAAGTGACCTCGGGCCTGATGGAAAGAATTAAGGAGTTTCGGTACAGGCGATACAATTTTGCCGTGCTAAACCATGTTAAAAACACAAAAAATTGTCAAAAAGTTAAGAATCTTATAAAATTTAGTGAACAATATTCTTTAGTGTCAAATTTGACAATACAAATTTTTTCAGATTTTTCTTCTACACAGTTATCGCGAGTAATCGAAGACTAAAGTTCACGTGTATAAGCATAGCGTTTCCATATATATAGGTATACACTTCGGGCATAAGAAATCTGCTTTGATGCATAATTACTCGATAACTGAGTAGAAGAAAATTTTGAAAAAATTTGTCTTTTCGTACTTGATGTTGAAGAACATTATCACCAAATTTCATTAATTTCTTAACATTTTGCCTTTTGTACCGAAACTCCTTAAAATACTCTGAGCATTATTGAATTTTATTTGAATTGAAAAGCCATGAAAATGTTGGAATTAAAATAAAAATGAAAATTCAATTCGATTTAGAAAAAAATTGACAAAGCGAAAGTTTTAACGAGTATTTTGAGATCTTTTGATACCTGATACGCACGAATAGCAGCATCGATGTCAAGTTCCGAGCCTTCATTACCGTGAGAACCAGTCTGAGAGGTTCCTAAATCTCTTGGAGGAACGAGAGCTCGTGCTTGAGGTTTGTCCTCGACCCATGGTCGGGTGTTCTTATTACCAGAAACGTTTAATGAAGTTTCGTGTGATTTTAGAGAACTGTCAGATGTCATCAGCTTGAAATAAGTGTCCCAAGACTGATCGACAGATTTTGAATCTTTTCGCCATAACTCATACATGTGATCGATGTACTGGCTGTTGTTAGGATTTAAAAAAGAATCCTTTCGATGTTTCGAGCGTGGAAAAAGCCATCGTGAAATATTGGATCGTATTGCGAACCGGCTACTCTCGCAGGCTCGCAATAGCGACCACATCTTTTATCCATTTGTTTCCTGATCTCAGTCACTATTTTTCATCCAATTTATTTCATTGCCGAATCAATGCAACTGCTGCCTCCAATTATTTATTCGATAAAAATACGATTAATTTATTATTGTTAACTTGCATGACGATTACCAAAGGTCACGACTTTTTTTCGTGTTTCTTTACACGTATACGTATAAAAATAAGCAGCTGCTTTTTATTGCAATATAAAAAAAATGTGAGAGACAAGTGAAAATTTCGAGATAATCGTTATATCCAGATGGCAACTTCATAGTAGCTATTGATAATAAAAAAAAACGAGCAAATGACTTAACCTTTTTGTAACTAATTATGTAAGCTAATTGGTATAAAATGATCGAAACTATAAAAGTGATCGTTAGACCGGATAATTATGATGCGTCGATTAACGACTATTCACGAATCAACAGAAATAAGCTCGAGCGAATCAATATCTAGACGAGAACGATTAGATTCTTTGGCACAAAGACCTGCTCGATTTTACAAATTTTTTAACCTACGATCCAGTAGATCAGTCGCATCTCCAGGACGTCGAAACTTTTTCAACAGTTCGTTTTATCGTATCCTTCATCAATTTTATCGAACAGCAAGTTTTGTCAAACAAAGTTTAACTTTATTTGAATCGTCAGGCTTATAGGTTCGTTGAAATTCATATTTTATTTTATTTTTAAGGGCGCATCGAACTCGACACTAACAGAGCACCGGATCATTGATATAAAGCCGGACAATGTCCCGGAAGAAACGACTTTTCCCCACAATCAAATCACTTCCCATAAGGTAAACAAAAAAACATACTGATTGTTTCAAGTTTAAATGAAATAGTTAGGAAATATTTCGATTACCATTAATCGCGAATACTTTTGATCCAATCTATTGTTAATAATGAAACTGCGATGTAGAAAAAAAAATGATATTTTTTTAACGATGATAATAAAAAATATTAAATATTGTGATTTTATTCTGTGACAGTACACGTTCTGGAATTTCGTACCGAAAAATCTGTTCGAACAATTTCGTCGTATCGCAAATTGTTATTTTCTCATAATGGCAATGGTCGCGTTCGCGATAGATTCGCCTGTATTGCCATCGACGAGTTTGTTGCCCCTGACGTTCGTTATCGTAGTAACAGGCTGCAAACAGGGTTACGAGGACTATCTGCGTTATCGGTTAGATCAAATCGTAAATCGCATGCCTGTTAAAGTTATTCGTAACAAATGCGTTCAGGTAAGAAACTCGATACTTATTTTTTATATTAGAAAAAAATGTCTTTTTAAAAGGAGGGTCGCTACATACGACAATATGATAAGAATTTAATAAAATTTAGTGATAACATTATTTAGCATCAAATGCAATGACAGAAATTTTTTCAAATTTTTCGTCTACATAGTTGACGAATAATTGGAGTTTACAATATGCTAAAGATATACCTATATATATCAGAATCCTATGCTTACGGATGTAAACTCGAGTGTTAAATTACTCGAAAACTATGTAGAAGAAAAATCTTAAAAAATTTGTATATTCGTATTTAATCCAAAAGAATATGCTCACCAAATTTCATTAAATTCTAATCATTTCGAATTTTCCTATGCTTTTAACATGGCAACATTGTTGTGTGTAGCCAACCTCCTTGACTCAATGATTCCGAAGATGATTCAAGCTCCCAACCGATTGTTTGTTTCGATTTCTTTCTCTTTTTCTTATAACTATTAAAATCAATGTTTCTTTCGTCAGGAAATTCACTGCGAACAAATAGTCGTGGGCGATTTAGTCAAAGTTCAACGCGACGAAGATGTACCCTGCGATTTGGTAATTCTTCATAGCAGCGAAAGTACCGGATGCTGTTACGTCACGACCTCGAATCTCGATGGAGAAACGAATTTGAAGGTGAAAATTGTATTCCTAGCCTCGTTTTTGATTTTTCTTTAAACATATATATTTTTTAAATATATATATATTTGAGTTGGAGCTTTGTAAAATGAAGATTCGTTTATTCTCACAGACTCTATCCGTACCAAAAGCAATTTCTTCGCGGCCAATCGAAAATATCGTTTCATTGGAGGCTGTTTTAACGTGTCAACATCCCTTGTCAAATCTCTACGAATTTTATGGTAAATTGGAGATCATAAACGCCGATGAATCCGTCACTACTTCATTGACGATCGATAACGTTTTGCTTCGTGGTGCTAAGCTCAAGGACACCGAATACGCGATAGGAACAGCCGTTTATACTGGACGAGACACCAAATTATCGCTCAATTCGAAAATGAATCCTAACAAATTCTCCACTGCCGAAAAGTTCGTATTAATCCCACGAGAATCTATTTTTTTTGTTTAGGTTTTAAGTGCAAAAATTCTTCATCTTCAAAAATCTTCATTTTTTATTATTGAAAAGATTTTTCAAAAAAAAGAAATAAAAAAGAAAACTCATTCTCTGGCAAAACATGATTGAAATAATTTCAAAAATTATTTTTTCGATCGTAACGAATCGTCGCATCACCGAAAAACGAATTTCTCTCAAAATTTCACTCGTTTCATTCGTTAACATTTGGAATTCGACACAAAATATAAATTATTCGAAATCGTCACTGTTTTTTTTTCTTTTTTAGATCGATAAACAAATACATTATTTTTTTTATGGTGATTTTATTGCTGGAAGTACTCGCTTCGACGGTGCTCAAAGAATATATGAATTCGAACGCCGGCTGGAACAGTTATTTGGGCAAAGAAAATTCCCATACTTCATGGCGGATGCTGCTCGATGTTTTATCCTTCACAATTTTATACAATTACATCGTTCCAATATCTTTGTACGTTTCCGTTGGTGAGTAACGCGCATAATCGTATTTTTTTTCATTTTTATTTTTCAGTATTAATCATTTTTTGACGAGTGTCTTATTTATTTATTTTTTTTCTCGCTCTTTTGACAACAGAACTCCAAAAGTTTTTGGGCTCTCTCTTTTTTCGTTGGGATTTGGACATGTACGATGCTAAGAATGATCAACCGGCTCTCGCCAATACCTCGGACCTTAACGAAGAACTTGGACAAGTTGAATATCTGTTCACTGACAAAACTGGAACTTTGACAGAAAATTTAATGATTTTTCGACGTTGTTTCGTCGATGGTAAAACTTACATGGAAAAAGATTGCGATGGAAAAATTTATCTTTTAGAAGCGGACGGAGTCGAGGAGAATGCTGTTAAGTTGGGATCTTGGCCGGTAAGGAAACAACGTCGAATTAATATACGATCAAACTTTTGAACTTGAACATTTTTGTGCCCTAAATTCATCGTTGATGAATTGTATCTCAATCGTAATGAAAAAAAAAACACCAGATTCATGGTTTTTATAAAGATTCTACAAAAAAAATACTCCACTTTTGTTCTTTTATTTTTCAGACTGAAATTTGGCATTTCATGATGAGTCTGTCGCTCTGTCACTCCGTTCATATTGCGCCTGATTTGCTTCAATCAAGCGCTGCGATAAAACGAGCCGAGTATCGTGAAAGTTTTCGCCAAAAGAGAATAACGAGGGTCAACAGTTCTCTCATGATGGATCCGAATTTGCCGGAATATCAGGTTCGTCGAAGGGAGTAAAATATATTTTTTTTTTGAATATCTGCAAAACATCTTTTGGTTTTGGATCTAAAATTAACAAAAATTGATTCATTCGAGAATCTCTGATGCCACGAATATGAACGAACTTTTGAACGTTTTTTTATTTAATTTTTTGAATGTGAAACGATGGAACGAAATGAAACAATTTTTTGAGGCAATTTTTTCGAGTCGTTTGATGTTTAAACTCGAAAATTATTTGCTCGGTATATTCGAGGCTGCTTCAGCCGACGAGAAAGCTCTGGTCGAAGCGAGTGCGAGATGCGGAGTCGTATTGACGAAATGTGCAGGAGATGAGATGGAAATTAAATCGTCTGATGGAATTCTCAAATTCAAAAGGCTCGAAACGCTGGAATTTAGTTCCGGTGAGTTTATATCGTTCTCGGGTAAAAATATGTCGAATTCTATCGGAGCTCGGAGATTTTTATATCCTGTAAAATAAAACTCTCGTTTCGCGTGCTTTTTTTTCGTACTTTGTGAAAATATTAAATGAAACATGTTTTGTCAGAGAGAAAAAGAATGTCAGTTGTCGTGAAGGATTCGGCTGGCGATATTTGGCTGTATTGCAAAGGAGCTGATTCGGTAATATTTCCATTAACGACTCTTGGAAATATTGACAAAGCCATCAAAAGTGTGTCCGATTTTTCGAAGGTTCGTTGAACACAAATTTCTCTGTTTTTTTTTTTTTTTCTTCTTTTTTTTTTCGTCAAATAAAATTAACATCGTTATAGAATTTTAATTATTTCAGAGAGGCTTGAGAACGCTCGTAATTGGTTACAAAAAAATGAATGAAACGGAATACAAAAGATTGTCACGTACGATCGAACAGGCTCGACAAATAATTGGCCCGGAACGTGCAGCTCACGTTGAACGAGCCTACGACACAATGGAAAAAGGTCTCGCTTTACTAGGGGTTTCCGCTGTTGAAGATCGTCTCCAAGAAGGCGTGCAAGAAACTCTTGAAAGTTTGAGAGTCGCTGGTATTAAGGTGTGCTCGATTTTACCAGAAGAATTCAGATTTTCATTCAAATTTCAAAAATCCTTAAAAAATCTACAAAAAAAAACGATTTTTTTTTTTTTCATTATGATTTTCATTTGTCAAGGTAATTTGTCGTGGTGGCCAATCATAGTAATACCTGTACTCAATACTCACGTGCACTGAGAAAAAAAATTTGAAATTGTGGCGAACAAATTAAATTTGTTGATTCAACAAAACTTTTGTTGATTCAACGATATTTTTGTCGTGGTGAGAAATGAAGTATTTGAATGAACCAAATTTCGTTTGGGTTAACAAATTTTATTTTGTTGGCTACGATTCGTTGAACCAACAAAAAAATTTCTTGAACCAACAGAAAATTTGTCGAACCAACAAAAAATTTGTTCAATTTACGAATTCATTTTTCCAAAGTGTCAAAACAATGTCAAAACAACACTCCATTGCAACTGAATATTACTTGAAAACTAGGTCGACGATCGTTTTTTTTTTTTCGGAACAACTGAATTGCAGGAAGCTTGAATTACATAAATCTGATCTTTGTCAAATATCTTAGAAATCCTACTTTTAATCATTTTATTTTCTCCAAACCAGTCGATAATCGAGCCTGATTTTTTCGTGAGAACAATTAAAAAAATATATGAAAAAGGGCATCAAATTTTTCTAAACTGAGAAAAGAGTTTAGTTGAATGAACCAAGACTTCGGTAGAATACGTCGAAAGAAATATTTCGTTCATTGAAAAAATCGTTCAGTTGCACGAATTATTAAATTTATTTCACTAAACAAAGATACCGATTGAATCAACCAAATGAGAGATTTGTCGTGGATTTTGTTGGATCAACGTAAGATATTTATCATTCAATAAAACTGATATTTAGTATAACAGAATATTACATTGGACGTATTTCAAGAAGCTATTTGGTTGATTCAACTATTCTCTTTTCTAAGTATACGCAAATCCTATGGCGTAAGCCACCATGACAGGATTACCATAACGAGAAATAATTGTTTGTACAGGTGTGGGTATTGACAGGTGACAAAGCCGAGACTGCAGAGAACATTGCATTTTCTTGTGGTCATTTTAAACGAGGCACAGAAGTTCTGAGGCTGATGGATCAGACGACCGTACAAATATGCTTCATAGCTCTCACGAGTTTCGAGTAGGTTTCGCCATTGTTTTGGCCAAGTAAATGTGATCATGGAACACAATTATTCACGACGAATTCGTTGCAATAATAATGATAATGAATGAATGGATATTTGGGTCATTGTAGACGTCGCTTAAAATTGGAACCTTTGAGACAATATGGACTCATGATGGATGGTCCGAGCATGGGAATCGCTTACAAAAATTTTCCTGAATTGTTGCGAATAGTATCGACGCACTGTGATTCTGTTGTTTGTTGCAGAATGTCACCGTTGCAAAAATCTGAGGTAAATCACTTTTTTGCTCTCAAAACTTTTTATAAACTTGATAATCGCTTTTTTGATACAATAAGAATTCAATTTTTCTTCAAATAATTGAAGTACTGAGCAATTATCTTTAAAAAATGAACAAATTTGGTAAACAATGATTTTGTGATGTATTTTTGAATTTTTTTTTTCCAAATTTTTCATTCAACAGATCGTTCAATTGATCAAGAATTCAAAAAATCGTCCTCTGACAGCAGCAATCGGTGACGGTGGCAACGACGTTTCGATGATTCAAGAAGCTCACGTGGGTCTTGGAATAATTGGCAAGGAAGGCCGTCAAGCAACGATGAATGCAGATTTTGCATTCTCCAAATTTATGTACCTTAGAAAAGCCCTGCTGGTACATGGTCATTGGTACTACGTACGAATTAGTATTTTGACGCAATATTTTTTTTACAAAAACATTGTTTTCATAACACCGCAATTATTTTTTGGATTGCACAGTGGATTTTCGGCTCAGGTAATCACAATTTTTTTTTCTACTTCTGTTCATGATGTTATTACTCTAAATCTTGACCGCAAAATTATTAATATTGTTATTATTCCAAAATTCGTAGATTTTTCAATCTCTGATTGGCGAAATAATTCAATTGCTTTTTTACACGAATAATGTTTTTCAGGCGATATACGACAGCATTTTTTTAATGTGTTTCAATCTGTTCTTCACGTCAGTACCGATTTTGTGTTTTGGCCTTCTCGAACAAGATTATTCGGCCAATAAATTGTTACGATTTCCACAATATTACAAATTGAACAGAAGAAATCGTTTGCTCTCGCCACTCGAGTCTGCAATTTGGGTCTTGATAGGTAATTTTTAACAAATTTTTTCATCAATGCTCTAAAGTATTTGGAGCAATTCCATGCATCCAGAAAAAAAGATCTGTTTCAATCTACTAGGATCATTTATTCGATTTTTTCAAATTGAAAAAAAAAGAAAAATTGATTTGCAACTAAAAACTGTATTTGAATCAAATGAGTAATGATATTTGAGTGCATTTTATCGGGTAGCCAAGTTGAAGCTTATCGCTTCGACCACTACGTGGCGCAGAGCGTCGAGACATTTCTTATATACGAATTGCACTGTGGATGAGCATAAATAGAGTGAAACCCATGAAAATATTATTAAATAATAATTATAATAATATTAAATGTGGTTTGAATAATATTATTAAAATTTTTATCAGCTCAACAACATGCTTGTTCAATTTTTTGATACTTTTTTAAATTAAAATCGCAAAAATAGATTGTTGAGTGATCTTGAATATAAAAATATTCAAATCAAAGAAAATAATTTCTCAAAAGTTGAACAGAGCTCTATCAGATCGTGGGACAAAAAAAATATTTTGATTTAAATAGATTTTAGTTGAATCAACTAGGTGTTTCTTCTGGATGCACGTTTCCATCTCATTTCCGTCAATCTAGGATTCAACATCGATATTCAATGATTATTGGTGATCGATTTATTTATCATTCGACAGGAGTTTGGCAAACCAGTGTCATCTACTTTGGAGCCTATTTTTACTGGCTCATCAATCCAGTAATTTTGTACAATAACACACCGGCGGATTTCTGGTCATTTAGCACGTGTATTTTTCATCTGGTTACATTGGTCACTAATGTACAGGTGAGAAAATCAAATTCCCAATATCGAAATGACCATTCAAAATAGTCATTTTTTTTTCTTTGAAAAACTTGACAAAATATTTACCAAAAGAGGAGAAAAATCGACGACTTCGATCTCTTTTAAAAAATCAATTGTTTCAGATTCTTTATCGTAGTTCATATTGGACTTTTCCACTGATATTGAGTGTGGCTTTATCTGAAATATTATTTTTCGGTGCAACACTCGCTTATTCGTCACTAAAAAAGTAAGAAAAACAATTATTTACAATTTTACTTTATTCTTCGACGATTTATTATTGATTTTCAATAAATTACTGTTACAGAGCATACGACGGTGACATGTTACGAGTATTTCATAATCTACTCATTTCACCTTCCTTCTGGTTACTGACCTTCGTCATTCTCATCACGTGCATCATTCCGGATCTCCTGGTCAATGTACATAACGCTTACAGACCAATGTTTTTCGACAGCATGGAACAGAGATACGCGTCGTCTCAAGATGACAATAGTATTAATTACAGCGAGGCGAGCTTGGAATCGGAGGTGAAAAAATTTATATTATCAAAGAATCATTACTGCATGCTAGTCAAACGAGTGCTAAATTTTCACAAAACTTTTAGGTCGAATTTAACGTACCAATGGAACGTATTGTCAGTGTCTCATTAAAGTAGAAAAATATTAAAAACGATAGTTTTGTAAAACCATCAACCGTTAAATGCAAATGCAATAGATTTGTGAAAATTTAGCAATCATTTGACTAGCACCCAGTATATAGTAGTTACTTTGGGGCCCAATTGAGTTAAACTTCAATTCCAATACTTTTAAAACAAGTTAACAATTAGTTTATTGAGAAAAGATTACAAAATCGAGGTTTATTTGTCTCGAGACCAATCTGTCAGAATTTCGTCAAATTACGAGCCAAGTTTCGTTCAACTTTTAAGGAGGTTAGGTACAGGCGATACAATGTTGCCATGCTAAACCATGTTAAAAACACAAAAAATTGTCAAAAAGTTGAGAATTTTATAAAATTTTGTGAACATATTCTTTAGTGCCAAATTTGACAATACAAATTTTTTCAGATTTTTCTTCTACACAGTTATCACGAGTAATTGAAGACTAAAGTTCACGTGTATAAGCATAGCGTTTCCATATATATAGGTATACATTCCGGGCATAATAAATCTGCTTTAATGAATAATTACTCGATAACTGAGTAGAAGAAAATTTGGAAAAAATTTGTGTTTTCGTAATTGATGTTGAAGAACATTATCACCAAATTTCATCAATTTCTTAACATTTTGCCTTTTGTACCGAAACTCCTTAAAGAAACTTTGATGTTTTTTTTTTTCTTTTTTTTAGAATCAGCGACGTTGGACCTTTATCCCATGGAGAGGGAAACTGTCTCTGGGCAAAGACACTTGATACCCGATTAGTAAATCATTGTTGAGCCTCGATCGAAAATATACGAAGTTCCGGAATGAAAAGTAGAAAAGGTTCGCAGAGTTCTCGTTTCTGCTTTTCGCTCGACAGGTACGAAAAGAGAGAGAGAGAGGGAGAGAGACAAAAAATTTATTTTTCTTTCAAGCTCAGTCGAATGTTTACAACGAGAGCAGCGCCACCGCTACAAATCCGGCATTGTATATATGTATACTGATTGTTACACGTTTCCCTCTGCAGTTATATATCGACATTTTAGTTTAAGGGTTGTTCACAGCTGTTCGTTAGAATCGCAAAGAAAAAATAGGCTCGTGAAGCCTTTCTATTCTGTGAGAAAAAATCCATACTTTTTCAAGAATTCAAGCGAAAGTGCTCAAAAAATGTACACAGTATTTAAAAAATAATTTTAATCGAACGTACAATAAAAAAACAAAAAGTAATTTCTACGTATTTAAAAATATGAAAAGAAAAAATTGAATTTCATCGAACCTCGGAACGAACTCGAGAAAACAACGAATTTTGGCACTCGCGAATGAAGCACCACGCAATTTCCGTTACAGCACATTAAAAAGATAAAAAAAAAAAAAAAAAAAACACAATTCCTTCAGTATTTTTAAATCAGCACCTTTTATTCGAATTCTACAATTTTTTTTTAAATTTGAACACAAAAATAAAATGTGAATGCACCTTGTTGCAATAAATTCAGAGCACCTCGTATATCTATTAATTATTTTATTAGAGACAATTGACGTCCTTCCGAATAGTTACCGAAGCGAAAAGAACGATTACCGGAGAGAAGATAACGAGAGAAACACACACAAAGCTTCCGGCTCGAATTTCCAGATTTCTCGGCCGACTAGCACACAGTTTGCACAATATTTTTTCAGCGATTGCGAACGAAAATGAAATCAATAAATCTGTACGGTGTTACGCGAAAAAATAAAAATAACGAACGAAACAGAGTTGAGACGACGACGCTTTTATAGTGTTGTAAACACGAATATTGTTTATGTATTGAAAATCCAAAGATTTTATCGTTATTGTCAAAGTGGCAAATATGTTTTGCACACGCAATGCAGCAGAGTGTCGCGGCGTTCTCGATGCTGCTGCCACTCGGTGCTGCCAAGAGGACATCATACACGAAGCACGAGAGTTTAACCTCAGTTCTCAGTCGTGTTCCGTATTCCGTGTATCGAGCACGGGGTGGATAGCTCCCTTTGTATGTTTCTCTGGCTCTCTCCCCCATCTGCGTCTCGCTCTTCCTCTCCGTAACTCTTTTTCCCCCGCAACGTATGTACATCTGGAATATTTTTTTGTAATCGCAGTGCCGCTGTTTTCTTTTTTTTTTTTTTTTTTTTTTTTTCAAAGTAATGAAAAGGGGGCGTATCGTTTGTAGGGAGGGTATAAAAAAAAAAAACAGCTCGTTCTCTCGATGTACCATCGCGTCAAATTTACTCTCTTATTTTTTTTTGGCACAATAGTTCTTCGACCTTTGTGAATAAAACGTCGTGTCAGAACCGAGCCTTCGAGTACGTACTCTGCTATTCGAAATAAAATAATAAATGTATGTGAAAAATGTGACAAACAAATTCTGATGACGTACCGTTTTGCTATCGAACGCTCGAGCTCGAGTGTTATTTTTGCCGGCATTTCGTCGCAAATTTTTGTCGTTGAACCAGCGAAAAAAAGGTATGAATATTTTTAATGTATGTGTATTTGTTTTGTTTTTTACCGTTTCGAGTACATTTTGGAGAGAAAATTTGTATGTAAAGTGAAAAACCGGAATTTATTTATCAAAAATAAAACTTTTGTTTACTCTTACAGAGCAGTGGATTCAATCATTTTTTATTTATAAGTAAACCATACTTTTGGTCATTATTTTATTTATGTATGAGGCATTCCCACGCCGTTTAGCCCGGCCGTGATTCCGACCGTTTTTAACTTTCCTTAAATTTTTTTACAAAATAGTACCCACCGACAAGAATATTCAAACGAATTTTTAAATTTTTATTTCCCTTCTTGCAAGAGTTACAATTTTTCGAAAAACCCAAATTTAGCGATGTTCGGAAACGTTCCAAAGCCTGTGTCTCTTAAAATAATAGGGGTAGACCTAACGAATCGGCGGTGTCAACGTTTTTTTCGAATCCGAAGTAAAAACTATTATTTTTAAGGACGATTGACATTTTTTATTGTTTCCAAAAAATTCTCTAAAATAGTATGACCAATTTCACGACTTTTGACACTGGTCCAATCGTGTGCCCATTTTTTTGCTAATATGAAAATTTTTGTTTGTAAATATTGAAGTTTTTCATGAATCATATCGTAATCACAGATATATCTGTGGTTTTGACATGATTCACATGGAAAACTTCAACTTTTTTGCAAAAAAAAAATTTCAATATTAACAAAAAAATAGAAGAAAAAATGAGCCCATCATCGGCCTAGCGTTAAAAGTCGTGAAATTAGTCATAGTATTTTGGAGATTATTTTGGAAAAAATAAAAAATGACAATCATCTTTAAAAACAATAGTTTTTCCTTCAGATGTGAAAAAAACGTTGACAATACTGATTTCTTATGTTTCTCCTATTGTTTTATGAAATTGTGAACGAAAATTAAAAAAAAAAACCGATACAATAACATTTTTCGATAGATCGATCATGTCAAATCGATCATGGAACGTTTTCGGATTTCGCTAAATCTGGGTTTCTTTTTCAAAAATCATAACTCATGAAAAATGTGAGATAAAAATCTAAAAATTGGTTTGAATATTCCCCTCACTGGCTACTATTTTATAGTATTGCTCTTACGACTGTAATTCCATTTTCCTTTTTTTCTTTGTTTCATTTTGATTCATTAAAATGTTTCGATCATCGAATACAGGAAATAATGATTCCCAAGAATTTTGTGCTTCGGTAAAATTATTCCAAGATTTCCATATTTTTTCCATACGAAATTCAGCAGCATAAAACGAGAGAAGAAAGGCAAACGGTACTTTTCTTGCTATTTCATCATGTTAGAAATGATAACAGTAGCAACTGCTGATAGTTGAATTGTTTTTTTTTGTTTTCCAATCAGCAAAGTGGCTGCAAAAAAATTGAAAACGTTGCAGGTGTTAACCTGCGTTTTGTTGTACCGCACGCGATCTGTATCGAAAGTAAATGCAATTTGCGAGGTTTCAATAAGGGGAAAAAGCGACATATGCGGGCCATTAAAGTAGTTTTATGTACGTTAACGCATTGCTGCGCTCAGCATTGCTGCAGTCGTAACGTTTTATTGACGAATTGAAAAGCAATAATTGAAAAAAAAAATTTCTAACAGTTAAAATAAAACTCGACTAATTAAAAGAAAAAAATGGAATGAATTTGTAGGAAAAAAAAAAACGAATGTGACTAATGAAAAGAAAAAATAAAAATATGTAATGAATTACTTTGCAGCGACGTACACTCGCATGCTTCTCGTTGTCGTTAAACTTCTATCATTCATTTTTTTTTTTTATAGACAGACCCATTGAATTATGTATGAACAGCAAGAAAAATTATACCAGAAAGAAACTGCCAATGTTCATTTGCTATGCATGTGTGTGTTGGAAGTATCGACCTCGAGGTCGTCCCTTGCAGTCCGGTCGATTCAAATGGAACAGAAATCCAAGAAATTAAATTCAGAACGAAAGGAATCGTGAATAAGAAAATACATGATTGGCTATTTTCAATCTCAAAAACACTAAAATAATTGGCAAATATTTATAGAAGACTTTTTTGATAACTGACGACAAAATTGTTTTTTTTTTTTTTTTTTTCTTATATTCAGTTAATAGGCTTTCGGGTGGCCGCTATTTGGTAGAAATCGGAATTTTTGGGATGCTCATTCGAAAACAGAATCAAGGTATATCAAAAACAATCTGTGCAAAATTTACAGGCGCTCGGAAAATTTTGACACCCGCCAACGAGGGATCGAAGGGAGGGAAGGAAAATACATGTATTTTTTCAACTAACGAATTTATTTTTTCTTTCCAAGCATAATGGCACTGGGCGAAAAAGAATTGTACAGTAAATCGCAAAACCGTGGTCACGTGCTATGCATTGGTTGAAGGCTAATTCCTTTTACTCAATATTTTTTCGAATATTGAAAATTCAGAATTTTCCGTTTACACCTCTCGAGCTAGCGGAGCACCAGACAAAAAAAATTGTACAATAAATCTTATATCCTTGAAACTGCAGATATTTCGCCTGCTCTATTCATTTGTTGGTATTAATTTTTTTTTCTATTCAATAACTCTTCCAAAAAAATTGAAAATAATTTTTTTTTGCTCAGACCTCTCAAGGTGGCTTATCAAAATATTGAATTTTTATAAAATGTAGAAGAGCACAATAAATTTCAATTCAGCACATAATTAGCAAATGAAAAGCACTCAATTCAGGTGATAGATGAAATCGTTTTTTCATTTATCTCCACTATAGCTTAAGCTCCATAAATTGACACGTGTGACAGAACATTAAAAGATTCATATCTCTGAAAAAGCACATAAAGATTCAACAATGCACGCGGTTCGCACATAACCCCGTTCAGTCACAGACACCACTGTAGTGGCATAATTTTATTTTCAGTCTCACAATAATTCAATTTTTTTTTTTACATGGAAGAGTAAAAAGCACGTAATTACTGATCGAATAATTTTTTGAAAAGCTAGCTTTTAAAGAGTTTCGGTACAAAAGGCAAAATGTTAAGAAATTAATGAAATTTGGTGATAATGTTCTTCAACATCAAGTACGAAAAGACAAATTTTTTCAAAATTTTCTTCTACTTAGTTATCGACTAATTATGCATTAAAGCAGATTTCTTATGCCCGAAGTGTATACCTATATATATGGAAACGAATTTTTGTCATTTTTTCAGAATCACATAATCATGAGAATAGCATCATGTTATATGAGGCGGCTAATGTTGGCTGGTTTACTAGCTGCTCTCGTATATTGCGTCATTCAGGTGATGCGATCCGAACTGAGGTTGAACGATACCGATCTCTCGAACTCGGACAAATTGTAAGTGTGTTTTTGTCTTCATTGTTGTTATTCATTGGTAACTCGATAAAGAAAAGAAATAATGAAATTTAATGGTAATGTTACAGGAATTTTTCAGAATTTACCAATAAAATTGCTGAATTTTTTTAAATGCTTGAACATTTCGATTTAAATTTCACCCTTCGTTATTACAATTGACAATTTTTCTGAGATTCATATTTTTTTAAATATTATTTCAGAATCCGGATATCGCAGATGATAAAGGAATCCAGTCAAGACGTTCTCTACATGGGGTATTGAAATTATGCTTTCTCTTTTTTTTTTTTAATATTTGTAAATAAAATTTCGATCGTTTGTTAAATCGATTGATGGATTTTGAGCATTTTTGGGTTCAATTTGTTTCCACAGGGGTGCAGTTCCAGCCTGCAAACTGCCAGAACTCGATTTATTGAATCCAGAGATAATAAAATTTATCCACGATGTCCCCGCTCTTGATTGTGGACCAGAAGACTGGGTAGTCGTGGAAGGCTCGAAACTATCTATTCTGGATAAGGCTAAAAGTCGCTACGGTCCGATAACGTGTGCTTTTAGTGGTATGAATTTTTTGAATCAAGATAGACCCCCGGTGGCGACTCGATGCCAAGTATTAAAAATAAAAAGCCAACGCGATGCCTGCCGCTGCACTCATATAATCGAATGAGACAGCTTTTCGAAATTTTCTCAAATGCACGTTAAAACTTGTAGTTCACTATTTCATTACAATTTTTCTTCTTTTTTTTTTTTTTACACACAAAAGTTCACCTCTCTTTTGGTTGGTTTTCAGAAATTCTTAGAGTCGACGATTTCAACACAAGACAAACGGAACCTCGAGAATCTGACGACTATTATGTTTTACGTCACAGTGATTTTGTCGACGTGAGATGCGAATCGAAAACTGGTAAACAGTAAGTAATTCAAACGATTTAAAATTGATTTGGGACTGTGCAATTTGAAGGTAAATTTACGATTTTTTATCTCAGAAAGTAGATGGTCAATTTTGTTCAAATTTTGCTGGTAGATGCGAAGTATATTGGAGATGGTGCTATTAAAATTCCAAAGATCTGTCATTTTTTTAAAAGTCGAGCAAAACTTCCTTAGAGATCCAACGACATAAAAATAGACAAAGAACATTGGTTTATGCCGAAGATTATTTTTTTTTCTGTGATGAAATCTTAGTCTTCATTTCAGGGAAGCAGAGTCGTTATTTTTTTGTATGAATTTCAATTGATTTTTCTGTCATTTCGAGAAAAAAAAAAATGTTGGAAAAGAATTTTAATAAATACTGATTCAATCTCCTTGGGTCGGCGTCTAAAGCTTTTCCCGAATGATCTTCAAACTGATAGCTTCCTTCGTACATACTGCATTAAAAAATTTGCAACGAATTTTTGTGTTTTTTTTTTAATGAAAATTTGTAGTTTATTTTTTTTAATTTATTTTTTTTTAGGTGGCACAGTGTATTGGCAGGCGTGAAAGAAAATCTAACGATAGGAAAAACACACACGTGGGACAAAGTACCGAACAACGGTCTAAAATTGAACGTTTTGATGTTCGGATTCGATTCGCTATCGCGAAATACATTCATACGAAAATTGCCAAAGACATATCATTACTTGAAGCAAAATTTGAATGCCCTGGTTTTAGAGGGTTACAATATCGTTGGCGATGGTACACCACAAGCTCTCATACCCATACTGACCGGTAAAATAGAGCTGGAATTGCCGGAAACCCGAAAACGCATGGGATCGAAAGCTCATTACGTTGACGTTTATCCAACAATATGGAATCGTTATAAAGAAAATGGTTATATTACTGGATTTATGGAGGACGTTCATCACATTGGAACATTTACATATCGCCTCAAAGGCTTCGATAAACAACCCACGGATCATTACATGCGAACTTATTATCTCGCAGCATCATCCTATTTCAAATACTCGAAGAAATTCTGCATCGCTGGTCTACCCAGGCACATGGTTCGTTACTTTCCGAATTCTTTTTTCATTTTTTCCTCGGTATATGTGAATCTTATATCGTTATTCACATCGTTCCTTTATTTTTTTTCCCTCTTTCGATCATGACTATTTGGAACTCTGTAACTTATTGCATATTGCAGATATTAATATTTTATTTTTTCGTTACGTTAAAAAATTGTACATTTTTTCGCACATTTTTTTTTTTTTTTGATTGCATGTTCGAACAACGCAAATTTCCAATATTACTAATTATTTTTATTTTTAATATTTCTGAGTTTAACCTTTAGGGTTCACGAGATCATTCCATCACTTCAACCCCGTTTTTCTTTTCACTTTACTGTTCCTGTTCCTGTTACCGTGAGATCCTTCAGAGTGTTGCCCGCAGTCACCTTTTCCTGATGAAGTACTGAATCACTTTTGAACGAGAGCCAAAGGTAACTGCAAAACCTGCGAAAGTCAATGCAACAACGAAAAATGTTGAGCTCCTGTATCCTGTATCCACAGTTTCTGCTACTTTTCTTTTTGATACTTTTACTATTTTTTTTTCGGCACTTTTACAAGTTTATCGAGGAAATGTCTGTACGCAAAATCTTCACGTACTCGATCTCTGTTTAAAAAATTTCAATCGACTTTTTTTATAACCAAATATAAACTAGAAGTGTCATAATTTTAGGGATATTAACATTTTTTTCAAATTCGCAAAACTCTTATAATAAAATAATATTTCAGCCATCACGACAACAAATGTGACTATTTTTCTGTTCAATTTTTTTTTTATATTAAGAAATCGCGCTTTCATTAACGATTATGAATATGTTTCTTGTTGTTACAATTTTTACAAAAACTTTTTGTTTTATTGATTGTTTTTTGGACTGATTCTTTGATTGATTGATAGTGGTATAAAAAAGTTCAATTTATTTATTTCCCGGTAGAGATTGATGCAATAAACATGTAATAATTTATCGTTTATTTTATGTGTTTTTCGCAACTTGAATTTGTAGCTTTTTACACATACTGTTATTTTTTGTTTCAAGGTCATGATGAATTACATAAAAACAATTTTCAACACATATCGGGATCAGCCCAAGTTCGTTTTTGGTTTTCACGGTGAATTGTCGCATGATTCTTACAACGATATTGGCGTCGCCGACGAAGATGTGCACAAGTGGATCAAGGATTTACAGGCATTTGGGCACTTGAACAATACAGTATTGATTCTGATGAGTGATCATGGTCACAGGTACAAATAAATCAACTGCTTCAATCGACAATCGAATAATGAAGCCTTTCATAAATAATAACGTTTAAATAATTGTTCGTAACAAAAAATACTTAATTTTGTAGAAGATTGAGAAACAATGAATTTGGAGATAAGTTAATTTGTTTCTTCAAAGAATTTTTTGAGATTTCAGATTCGCCGAAATTCGTAATACTCTCCAAGGAAAACAGGAAGAACGTTTACCTTTTTTCGCATTTATTTTTCCACCGTGGTTCAAACAAGTACATCCAACAGCTTACGCAAATTTTGTTTACAACACACGACATTTGACATCGCCTTTCGATGTTCATAGAACACTGGAAAGTATTTTAAAGTTCGAGACTCCGATGGAAGGCGACACTCGTGATCGTGCAATAAGCTTGTTCAACAAGGTACGATTTTTCTTGATTTTTCGATATGTAAATATTCAAAAAAAAAAATGGAAAATCATTTCTCTTCGTAATTTTGATAATTTTAGCTTTTTTTTTTTTTGCATCGTTTGTTTAATTATAACGATATTTTATCTTTTAACAGATTCCATTGGAACGAACTTGCGCCGATGCTTATATCGAGCCACATTGGTGCGCGTGTCTCAGTTGGCAGGAAGTTCCTATTGACGACCCAACCGTGATTCTGGCTGCTGAACACTTCGTTCAATTCTTGAATAGTTACACCGAGGAACATCGCAATATTTGCGAAGTTTTACATTTGGACAAAATTCTATGGTCCTCGAAATTAATTCCGACAAAAGGTTATTTTTTTCATCGTAACAAAAATAATTTTATTTTCCGAATAGAACCTGCAACAGAAAATTTTCAAATATTCAATCATTCGATAAATAAAAATAATTGTGAGACAACTTTACTTTTTTAGGAATCTTAAATTTTCAAAAATCCGGTGACCTAGATGGCTTCATGGCTGATTTGAGTGCCAAAACTGCTCTTACGTCCGAGGTTTATCAAGTCAAAGTGAAAACTGAACCGGGCGGTGCATTATTCGAGGCCAGCATAACTCACGACGTGAAGAAAAATGTTTTTCAAACAAAAGTCAGTGAAAAATTCTCTCCATTATCGATTTTCTTGATTTTTATCATTTTTTTTTCAATTTATCTTCATCAATTAGAATTCAGTCACAAAATTTTATCATCAATATGCTTTTTTCAATTATTTTCAGATATCGGACGTCAGTAGAATAAACAAATATGGTACTCAAGCGCGATGCGTAGACAAGGAATTCCACGATTTACGAAAGTATTGTTATTGCAAAGACTGAATTTCGAAGGAATCTGAAGGAGCAAGTTTGCGGGAAAAAGAGTTTATGAAAAAGCCAATTAAAAAGCATTGGTGATGAGAGAAAAAAAGTATTTTGAAAAATTCTCAAGGTGGCCTGCTTCGAGTGAAAGCAAGCTCTGTGATTTTCAATGATAGAATAATAGAATATTTGGTAAAATGTCTCGCGTGCCAATGAAGAATCTCAACATAGTTTTTTTCTCCCAATTTCGAGTGCACTTAAGTCACTAGGGTCCTCGAAATGCAGGCTCAATATACATCTTTTCATTAGACATAATGAAACAACTGAAATAATTCGATCATTCAGATCGAAAAAACTCAACGTTCATTAATCGATCGAATGGAAAAATTAACTCATTCCATGTATCATATGTAAAGAATTTCGAATTAATTAATCAAGTATCACTAGGCCTTTGAGAAAGTAGAACATTTTTTATAGGGATTCGATTAAAGACATGGACACTCATTGTTATTATTGAAAATAATAGTGTGACAGCTTCACTCTCCATTTTTTTTTTTTACTTTTCATAAAGTTTATTTTCCAATATTTCTACTCTACGACACTATATTTACCATTAAATTTCTAGTTATGAAAATTTTATACTTATGTGCCATCATTAATCTCAGCTATTTCAATTGAGAGTACTGGAAATTTCTCCTCCGAAATGTTGCTACTTTAGAGAATGTCTATTAGAGTGATTAACAAAAATCGACTTTTTTCTTGCTGCTGTAAGTGAATTTTCGTAATGAAAAAATTATTTGCTCAAAGTGTGAGTCGATCAAACGACTTGTAGAAATTACCTTAACAATTTCTAATCTTTTTTCCCGATTTAGTCTGGCATCCAGACACAAAAGCTCATTTTTTCCTGAATCATCTTATCCAGAAACATTATTTTTCATCAGCAGACACTTCATAAAGTAACGAAATTTCGGAGTAAACATATATTGAAAATGTTTTTGGTTAAAAGCGTATATTTTTTTGGCAAATACATAATTTTTAGAGTAGAACTGTTCTGAAACACATGAAAAAAGAGTGTAGTTTGTTAATATCTTTTCGAAGTTTGTTGATTTTTGATTCTCGATGCCCAAAATAGCATCTAAAAATGAAGAAAATAGATGTGTCAAAATCGAGTTTATTTTGTAATGATTTAAAAAATATGCATTATAAAGAAATGCAGCTTTTTTCCATCTTGGATGTGTCCATTATTCGAATATAATATGTCACACACTGTTTGGTGCTCTTACAGACTAAAAATAATGAGAAAATTAACGACGATTTGTCACGACCATAAAATCTCAGCTCCATCGTCGTGAAAAATCTCAATTTGTGATCTGATTGGCGGTAAACAAATGTTTCTCCATTTGTTTTTTTACCTCCTGCCAATGTTTAGCTCAAATTATTGAAAATTTCTTACAAAATGTGTGACTGCGAATATTTGTAAGTAGCGTTGATACGACACGAAATATCATTGAAGCTATATTTAATATTTAATATGAAAAACAAAAGCAATATCTTGTGCGAATGATTCTACGAGTGAACACTTGAAATAATTGTAGTTGATATTTTTTTTTTTCTAATTCGCAAATCAAATCGTTTACAGATAGCAATATGTAATGCGAGGAAAAAATTGTACAAGGCCTAGTCAACACGATCATTATCAATTAAAGCCTACAATTATATAAATCGAATTTCATCTTGTACTCTCCGTCGAGGGTTCACAATTGTGCGAATTTTGACCTTTCCTTGTTCACAAATAACGTACACGAATATATTTTCTTGTTTTGTGTAAACACGAGAATGAAGTACAGGGAAGAAAAGAATTAAAAAAAGTATGAAAATAATGGTGTTCATATAATTATCCTTTTTTTCAGCACCCTGAAAATAAGCTGTTTCGACTATCAAGCAAAATATCCTGAATATTGGTGAGCTAGCGTTTTTACAACGCGGAGATCGCTGTCTATGAGCAAAAATGCATTGTTTTGAATATGCTCGGAATCGTAGGGATAATACGAAAAGCCCTTGGCATCTTTCGCTACAATTTCCAACACCATCGTACTGACTGACAGTTCTCCGGAATCCGAAGGTCTTTGAACTCTGAAAAATCAAGATTAATGCGAATTTCTATCTGCAGCATTAGGATTAAAATTAAAATAAATGAAATCATGAAATTATTATGTTTTCATTTGCATTTTTTTTTATAACGATAGAAAAAGTCGATCGTTTTTTTTTATAAATTGCTTTAGAATTATTCTGAAAATAAAATAGGAACCTGATAAGATTTTTGTAGAAGTTTTTAGTGCATTCGAGGTAAGGTTCGAGCGCGTCCTCGTATTGACACAATTCCCCACCGATAACGAGCGTTTGAAAAATATGGAAAATAAATTCATCGCGCTCAACATTCGGATACAAAAGATACTCTGGAGAATCTTCGTCCAGGAGCATCTAAAACATTTTTTTTTTTTAAATAAAAAAAATTCAAAGTATTAAAAATTACAAAAGTCAGATGAATATTTTCATTAATTAAAATTTTAATGTCATTCCGCAAATCGATGTTGAATTACTATGATCAAATAATTGTAAAAAAAAAAAACAGCAAATGTATTAATATTTTCGTGGACTTACGCCTCTAAGATTGTCCGATACTAAAATTCCATCGACATCGATGTCCCATCTTTTGCAAATCATTCCAGAATCATGAACGATTTTATTTTCTGGATTTTTTACTTTATCGAAGAACGTCATATTCATTACCGAACACGGAATTTGTTTAATTGTAATCGAAGATGCGGGAATACCTTGATTATAAAAATGGATAATGATTTTCATGTTAAACATAAAATATTAATAACTGTCATTGATAATAAAAAAAAAGTACCTCGCGGCATCCACGAACCACCGTCATAAACTTTCAGTGTGTTAGCTACATGTTCACTTTTGAAAAATGCCTGTTAACAGTAAAACCCACGAATGATAAAATCGAGAAATTCGATGAATCTAAAAAGGAGTTGATGAAATGAAATACCTCTGCAAATTGGTACTTGTGGTACTGATGAAATGGCTCGTTGAATAAATACTCCTGAATGCTGAAATTCGTTCCCCTGAAAGTAAGGATTATGTGCGAATGAAATTAGCCACAAAATTTTTTTACTGACATTGACAACTACCATTTTTTTAAAAACTCGACAGTTTTTTTATCATTTATTCCCTCAATACTCTTGTCCGGCAGAGAAACGAACGTGTACTTCGGATCAAGATCCATTTTTATTACTACAAACGCATTACTCACCATGGCAACGTTTTGTTTGATTGTTGCTAGGATTTCGTTATTTTTTTCACTTAACAACTAATTGTTTCTGGAACTTAATCATTATGTATTTTACATGGATAAAAGAATTTTTATCATTTGGATGAATATATTAGTTCTCGTTCTCTCGGTAATGTTTAATAATATTTGCAACGAAATTGTGATATAACGAATTGTATTTATTTATAGAATAATGCTGGAGCTCGTGACTCAATCACATTTTATTATCATTCAAATATAAAGAAGAGAATAACTGCTCAATTATTTATATATATATAAAATGGCCAGAGCAATATAAATATAAACAATGATGAGAAAATAAAAAAATCTTGGAAAATACACTGAAGAAAAAAGACAAACATTGAATCATTTCAATCTTCGTCGCTACTGAAATTCATGCCAATTGTAACATCGACAGATTTGTCACAGACTTTTTTGTAACGGTCAACAAGATCACTTATCGAAAGCCTTGCTTTCAGTGGTTTTTCCGTCTTTTTTGGGCTCTTCAAGTTTTTTCGTGCTATGGGACTATGATCCGATTCGATTTTATCATTTTCTATGTTTCCCTCTCCTGTGAGTGACAATTCACTAGTTCTTGGAGATTTCTCGGGCTCGATTATAGTCGACGAGGCACGATCGTTCTCGTTGTTTTTCGACGGTGTGAACTTTTTTGGTGAACAAATATCTGTGTTCTCGGTAAGGTGTGCTCTTAATTCCGATGCATTGTAGACGTCGCAGGTCAAATTCATATCTATCATGGAATTTAGTCGTGAGGAACTCGAACCAGATCGAACACTGTAATTCACTGTAATGGATTGAAAAAAATAAAAATAAATTAATAAAACAATCGTGCAATGAATTCCAATTCGATTTATAACAATGTTGATTAAAAATTTTTTGTTCAATTTTAATTTTTAAAAGTTTGAATTAAAACTTTAATTTTTAACTGATAACTTTTCAAACTGATAAATATTAGACTAGAATCGAAAGGATTTTGTGCAAAAACAGTAACAACTTTAAAAACTCAACTCGAAACTAGAGTTGAAGAAAATAAAGTGACAGAGATTGCAACAGCTTTTTTCAAACAATTCTCATATAAGTATGTTACCCACATTTGGTCGCAGGTCTTTTCTTGATAGTAGAAAAAAGACGAGAGTAAGTTCCTGCTTTATAAGCGTTCCATCGATCAACCGTTCTCGACGAAGAGTTTCTGGGAAGCGGAGATAATCGAGAAGCATTTTCGCTGATCGCGGTGCATCTTGTTTCATCGAAATTGATACGAGAAATGAGTTGGGTTGGTCGTAATTTAAAGGCTTGCAATTTTCCATCATCGTTTCTTCTGTGCCTCGAGAACAATGCTCTGTGGATGTGTTCTACGGGCGTTAATTGAAGTCGCTCAGGAAATTCATTACCATTACATTCGGGATTCCAATCGATCCTGATCGTCGGTGAACGTTTTAAAAGTACGCTATCGAGCAAATCGTTATCGATGCTGTACTGGTAAAGATAATTCAGTGGAAAATTATTTTCCTGAGTACTATTGGTCTTCGAGATACTCGTTAGCTCAACGACTCGGTCGTACATCCCGTGAAAAAGATCGTTCATTGTTTTCAAGTCTTCACAACTCGCCGATATTTGAGATCCGCATTCCGAAAGATCGGAAAATCCATACTTTTCAATGAAACGTCGAAGATCCGTGAGCATGAGATTAAAAAGTGACAAAAAGTTCGCTAATTCCAGAGTCTCGTTCTCGTATACGCGGTACAGCATTACCTACGACAACAAAAAAAAAACGAAACGGTTTTTGAAATAAAATAATAAACCGTTGGGATCGTTTTTATTATAGAAAAAAATAAAACAAAGCTGTCGTAGAGTAATCATTCAGCTCACTTTTGTAAATTTGAATCGCTTTGAAGATGAATAAATGAAAATGCGTTAGACACATTTTTCATTGAGCTAATGAAAAATTGAAACGATGCTTACTTGAGTTTCAGGTGACAAATCATTGATTTCAGAAAGTTTATCGACTTCTATGTCCGGTAAACGTTTGCCATCTAAAATATTAGTATCTTTTGAAACTATGCTTCCAATCATATTTGCCACATTGGTACTCAATTCACTCAATGTTTGCAAGCGAAGCTGTTTTTTCTTGAGGAGTTTGATGCTTTCATTGACGCTTTGTTTCCACACTGAAAAATAAAATGACAATAAAAATTGTCAACTATTTTGTCATATGAAAGCTAAAAAAAATAGGGAATATCCAACGTACATGGCACAACTTCGCTGTCATTGAGATCGGCCAAGCGACCTTTGACATCTGGATGGACCGGCGCTTCGGACGATACCCTGACTAAGTTTTGTCTGGCTTGAAACAATTCGTCCGAATATTTTTGTATGGATTCTTCTAATTCACTGAAAGAAGAAAAATAACCAAATAAATACTAATATTGTAGAACGGTACTAGAGTTGTGCCGAAATCTTTTTTATTGGAAAACAAAAATATTTTGAAGAATGTTTGAAACAACAGAAAAAGAAGTTATTTGGATGAGTGATTTTAAATATTTCATTTAATTTTTTGTGACTGAGAAATTGAGAACCAAATAATGGAGGAGAAAAAATAAGTTTTAACAGAAATAAAATGAATTCTGGAATAATCAATGGAATTGGTGGATTACTTTGCAAGTTCCTTGGCTTCCTCATCATTTTTTGACATGACTACATTGCCCGCTTCTATAATCTCAGTATTTTGGCTAACAAGATTATTCAGCATGGTCCTGGAAAGATCATGAGCAACTTTTGATTTGGGGACGAGCAAAATTGGTTCATCTAGTAAAAAAAAAAACAAAAAATATATAACATAAATATAAAAGACTACGCGAATTCAAGCATAAAGAAACCAAAATGAAAAATTGAATTTTAACATTGACGAAAACTTACTCTCATTTTTAATCCAAGTGCGCAAGACAACTGTCGAAAGATTGGCCATAATACAATTGAATTTGCTACCACTGGCATGTAACAAATGCGAAGCCAAAATTTGTGGAAAATCCACATCAGGATTTTCATGAGCTATCAGAGTAAGGAAATCTTTGACATCCCCTCTGTATTTGGCTTCTGATTTTTTGCAAATCAGAGGCCATTGTAAATTTTTTTTAAAACGATCTGGATCATATATATTTAAGAGATAATGAGTAACATGTTGAAAACCGATGGTATTAGGTTTCTCGAACATCCCCTAAAAAGTCAATTACAAAAGCTTTTGTAAGAATAATTATCTAAATCAATTTTCATCATAAATGCAACAGATAATTACCTCTTTGAAATGCTTGATGAATTCCTTCGAAGGGGGTACAGCTTGAGTAAGAAAATAAACATTTCGGTAAAACAAGTTCCCGTCCATTGCTGCGAAAATGAATTATTTTTTCTCTATGAAAACTGTTCCTATGACATTTCAGCCTATGTGATTTATTCGTAACACAAGCGTCTTTGAGGTTATGAACAAATTGCACGTTGGAACAACCATTACGGGACAATCCTTTGCTTGTTATAGATTCTTGTGTTGGTTTTTTGATACACGGTATTGATAAAACGTGAAACTGTTGTTGGGGATGTGAAAAAATATAACTGTTCGATGTAAATTTTTCGACTATTCGTACTACACGAACAACAAATGACGCTTGATAACTGGCGGTTGTGGCGTATGAAAAATTTAAATTTCGAACAAGTAGTACCCTTCCCTATAGACGGCAGCACCGTTCAACGTTTCACGAGCCACTTTCACGTACACCATCATGATACAATTATATTTTTTTAGTGAATCGATGTTTTAGACACGTGCGCACTAAAATGTGTCAAAAGTGAAAAATAGTGGGTTGGTTGGAAGTATTGACATCTGTGCCATGGCGCCAGGTCAACGTCAACGTCAACTTTTTTATCTAAAGAAAGATCAGAAAAAAAACAATGCCAAAAAAGCCTCGAAGTATGTATATCGGAAAATTGAATTTTCTGTCATCAATGTTTGAATATCGAATGGAGAAACGAAATGTTTTTATTTTTATTGTTATTATTGAATCGGAAATACCGGTTCACGCTACCACATTTTTTCATAGTAGTTTTTGAACATCTCGTTTTTGTATCATTCAGATAAATGAATCATGAATTATTTTCATATCAATTTTTATTTTAAGAGTCGAAGAATCTTCGGATATCGGCCTCATTTATCCCGGACCAGAAACTGCTTTTAAGCTACTTCTTTCGGCAAGATTTTGCTCCGCTATATGGAGCTATATAACTGACTGCGATGAGACTTACAATTATTGGGAACCGGTGAGTTTTCAATGAGAGAAATAACAAAATTACATCAAACGATAAGACCTACAAAATATTACTGCTAACTAAGTATTTATAAGTATCTGATACTCAGTATGCGCTGCTAATTAAACTTCTTAATTACAATTCGACAATTTTTCCAAAACGAAAAATAAATCTATTCCATAGAGTATCGCTGTTCCGTAGAGTAGAAAAAAAATTGTTATCCATGTTTGTATGTTTTTTTATTTGTACACAACATTTTTGTCATCATTGTTACAGAGCCATTATTTGCTGTATGGAAATGGGCAACAGACATGGGAATACAGTCCAGAATATGCCCTGAGATCTTACACCTATCTCTTGATACACATGGTCCCAGCGCAATTGTACTATTACATATTGGAACCGAACCCTGTTCACGTATTCTATTTTGTCAGATGTCTTTTGTCTATTGGATGTGCCCTGGCCGAAGTTTATTTTTATTTGTGAGTTTTTACAATGTTGTTTCTTCTTCTTTTTATTGTCCTCATAATTTTTTTTTTTTTTTTCATACATGTTTTTTTCCAGAAACGTCTGCAGAGAATTCGGAGTGCACATTGCAAGATTGACGTTCGTTTTTCTCATAACGAGTTCTGGAATGTTTATCTCCAGTGCTGCTTTTTTGCCATCTTCGTTCTCAATGTATGTTGCAGAATTTTTTGTCATCGAAAAACCATCCCTCCAATTTTCTCTCTTACCAAATTTATTTTTTCGGAACAAATTACCGCTTTTTACTCGCTAAAGAAAAAGATAAAAATAATCTCCATATAAGAATCGAAAAATAATTGGAGTAAAAAAAAATATTAGAGTTTTCAATTTTTTGGATTTTCTAATCAAGAGATAATAAATTCGAATCAAAAGCTAGGGAAATAGGAAAATAGAGAAAAATCGATTTTTTTCTCAATTTTTTTTTTTTTTGAGAAAGAAAAACCTTCTAGGATTAATCTGTTTAATTGTTTTTTCAGGTATTGGAGTACTGCAGCAATAGCCGCATGGTATGCTAGAAAGTACGAGTTGGCGATTTTTACAACTGCAATTTCGTCTTTGCTGGGATGGCCGTTCGCCGCTCTCTTAGGGTAAAATAAAATTCAATCTTCCGTATAATCTCACTCTCTGAATCGCTGAATCTTCACTCGGGCTGAAACAATATTATGAAATTTTTTATTTTTATATCAAGAACAATCCCAATCTTCTCGACCCCTTTCTGCAGTGTAAAATGTTCTTCTTATGAAATAATGAGGTTAATTCGTAATTATTAATTTTTTTTCTTTGATTCAATTCACAGCGTTCCAATAGCTCTGGAAATGTTGCTGCGCAGACAAGAGTGGATGAAATTCATAAAATGGGTGATGATATCAGGCACGGTGATATTATTATCGATGGTATGGATAGACTCGATGTACTTTGGAAAATTGGTTGTCGCTCCGATGAACATAATTCTTTACAACGTATTTACGAGTCATGGTCCTGATATTTACGGAACAGAGCCTTTCAGTTTTTATCTCATGAACGGATTCTTGAATTTCAATTTTGTTTTTATCGGAGCTCTGTTCGCACCGTTAGGATTGGTGAGTAAAAAATAATGAAAAATAATTATCAATGATTTTCATAATTATCAAATGAATTTTGAGAGACCATGATAATCTGTAGATATTATTGATATGGTCAAATTGATTAGAATTTTAATAGAAAATTCTTGCAGCTTTTAACGTGGGCTGTCGTGCCAGCAAAACCCAGAAATCGTTATTGCTTGCCTTACTGGTATTCCCTCGCTCCGCTCTATTTATGGCTAGTCGTATTTTTCTTCCAATCGCACAAGGTAAACTCCAAATTTTTCTTTTCAACTTGAAAAATAATATGAACATTTTTTCCCAATTTATAAAATAATGCAAACAATATTCCCATTTATTTTACTATCCGATGTATGAAAAGATTCTTCGATTCCGATTCAATGGGATGACCAAAAAATATACTTTTCTTTGTCACTTTAACGCAGGAAGAACGATTCCTCTTTCCAATCTATCCAATGATCTGTTTGGCTGGAGCAATAAGCGTGGATGTTTTACAAAAATTATATTTCTTCGTGAGAACTCACATAAAACCGTTACCATTCACACATCATTATTTGCAAAGCACGACTCATATCATGTTCGGTGCTATTTTGATGTGCGGATTGCTCGGTCTTTCAAGATCTTTTGCTCTATTTCGGGGTAAATATTTGAACAAAAATTCATATACTTCCTATTGTATTTCAATGTTTAACATTTTTAATGTTGTTATTAATCAATGGTGATTTAATTTTCAAGGTTATTACGCACCCATGGAAATTATGATGGAAGCAAATAAATTAGGAACCGAAGGACAAGTCCCGAGCGAAGTTAACATCAATTTTTGCGTTGGCAAGGAGTGGCATCGGTTTCCCGGAAGTTTTTTCTTTCCGTCCAACAAGTAATTTTTTCTCATTTTTATTTTGTCTCTTTACGAAGAGCCGGAAAAATTGGCAGGAAAATTTTAAGGTATAAAAAAAGTTAGAGAATAAACTATACCAATGATTCGTAGTGTCGAAATGGAGAAAGAAATCGTTTTACTTCTCTTCAAATTACTAATTTTTTTAATTATTAAAATTTTCCGAGCGTTCTATCTGTAGATCCCTGAATAACGATGATCAAAAACAATTTTTTCAGCATTTCTACGATGTAAAATTGAATATCATAATAAGATGATCTCTTCTTTATTTCGTTGTACAAATTTCAATTTTTTTTATAGTTGGAAACTTCAATACCTGAGATCCGAATTTAGAGGACAATTGCCTCAAGCATTTTCGAACGAAGAGAATGGCACGAGCATTATACAAGCGAATTTCAACGATTTGAACAAAGAAGAACCTTCTCGTTACGTGAGTTCAATCAAAGACATTTGTTAAAACCTTTATTGATCTTTTCCATTGAATATAAATGACGACCAAACAATTTGAAAGAAATAATTCGATCCTTGAGCAATGAAAACCTATTTTTTTTTTCATCTGACTTGCTCAATATGAACATGTGAATTTTATTTTCAAGTTCGACGTTGAAAGATGCCATTTTATTTTGGATCTTGACCTCGGTACAGAGACGATTCTCGAGCCTAATTATTCTCATCAACCAGAACATTTCACGGTGATAAAGTCTTCCCCTTTTCTAGATCCATCCAGGTAAATTTTCATTTTCATAAAAAAGTTTGTTATCAAAATTATAATTATTATGTATTGAAGATGTTTATTAAAACATATTTTCATTTTTATTCTGCAGGTCCCATCCATTTTTCCGAGCTTTCTACATTCCATTCGTCTCGGACAAGTTCTGTAATTATGGATCGTACAATTTGCTCCAGAGTACAAAATTCAAGTTGCTTCCATTGCCGAACAAAGGAAAAACTGCCAGAGCAGCGTAAAATCGCAATCCAGAATTTTTGTTGCGAAATTCAAAAAATCATGAGGCAACGAACTTTTTTTTTTACTCCTTCGAGGCCACAGGGTCACGTGATTTTTTTTGGAGGATTTTAAATCCTCATAAAATCGCGTTAGCTGTATTTTGTATATTACGAAGATCAAATCCTCTTATCACTGTCGAGTTCATTCCAAATGTTTATTTACTTTTTACAAAAAGAACATTACAAAAATCAATGTCTGATAAACAAAATGTTTACTACGATTTCGTATTGAATGTTTTTTTTTTTTTTAAGAAAAGTTTATTTTTCGATATTAAATCAAGCAAAATGGTCAAATCAACGACCGTCTGGAGCAATTTTACGAACGTTCGAAAAAATTCGAATTCATAATTTACTATTGTTACTTTTTGAGAAAAAATCTTACGCCATATATTCCGAGTTCCCATCAGCTTTTCGTTATGAAAAATGAAACTTTGGAGTCATTGTTCGCAGCCACGATAATCACGATGCGAGCAACAATTTTTAACAAGAGTATGATGAATAACTACTATTTTGTGAAAAATTGATTGATCCATTAATTTCTGATAATTTAGCTTGCACTGTGGAAAAACAAGCTGATAACAGATATATACGATTTTGTATATATTTCGAGCTACATACTTAAGAAAAATGTGTTTGAGTCTTGTCAAAATAGGTTCAGATAATACGAGAATCTTGGAGATGAGTCATTTCAATAAGTGCATAATCGATGTAGTGAAATCGCTCAAAGTTATGCCGGACGTAATTATCAAAATTTGTGTACATATTTTATACAAATAAAAAACTGAAAAATTATGGTATTCGCACACACCAAAGATATTTTTTCATTCAATAATTATTTTGTCAATTATTTTATAATGTATTTCCTCCCAAAATTTTCAAGTCGAACAACATTTTTCTTGCATATTTATTTGTTTTTTTTCTCTTGCAAATTTAAACAATCCTGAAAAAAAATGAAAGTCTTTTTGTAGCCAACTTCACATAGATAATGTTGCGAAAACCTGTTGGAGGGGGAGACAAGGAAACAACGGCCATTTTTAAATATCTCAATTTTTTGACAAATCCCTGATGAATAGTTGTTTTGCTTTTTTATTCGCTTCAGGAGAACTCCCGAAGAATGAGGCATGAGGAATGCAAAGTTGAAATATATTTCGTAAATCATTTGTGATCAGTGCGCGAAGAAGAGTGCTTCGTGCGCGATGATATGTCAACTGGTGTGAGAGGTACAAGACCATAGCCACCACAGTGATTAGTGCTGAAAAATAAATAAATATAAAATATAAATAATTTGCATTAAACGAAAATGGCTGAGACGACGAACGACGATGCACAGGTCCATCCGAAAAGTATCAAATTACCACCGGCGGTTGAAGTTTTTGCAAATTTAAAGAACGCACAAAAATTCGCTATCGACATAGGTAAATCACGAAATGTCATCTATTAATTCGCTCTTTAAAATAATATCGTTTGTTTGAAAACTTCTGAAAAGTTATCCGCTTCCGCGATTTTTAGGTTAACATGAAAAGGAGAATGTTTTTATCAATTTAATTTATCCCTTATGTAGTACTAAATTATTTTCAATTTTTAAAAATTTTTATCATTTTAATTGTACAATCTACGACGAAATTTGTTTTTATTTGTGTGTGAATCCAATCTTTTCTAACGTACAAAAACGAGCTCATTGAATAAATACTTGTTTTTCACTGCAAAATTTGTCATTACATTTTTTACATTCTCCCAACACCAATGGTTTTCTTCACAATTTATTAGCATCTTGACTCTAGAATTTTAACAATTGTTCAATGTTACATAATTCACACAAACATTTATTCAAATGGTTCAAAAATATATTCACATTTCCCAACCTATAAAAACAATACACCCGAATATTTTTTCACTCAGAAATTGTTGTTTCTTTCCACGTTTTTATAGTTTCGCTCCCATTTCTCGAATATTTTGAAATCGACATATAAATTCCCTTTCTCGACTTGCTAGGACGAGTATTAATTGAAAAATGAAAATTGCAAAAATAAATTTCGTTTGCAGGACTCTCGTTAACAAAAATAGCTTATTATTCGACTGTGAATTATCGCCGAGCTCTTTACGGGAGTGATGGTACCGGAACCAGTGGAGAAAGGGCATACAAAGTGTACGAAGGTAGCAGATTACATTTTGTCAAATTTGAGACAAGATACATAGAAAATTGTTTAGATTTTGTGAAAGAAAATTTGGTCAATGTTGAGAGATTCGAGGGCAAAAGTATTAAAGTGACAGGCGGAGGAGCATTTAAATATGCACATTCGATACAAAAAAAATTGGGACTTCAGTGAGTAAGATTCTTTGTGTTTTATCGCTTTCATTTTTTCTTGATAAAATCACATTCGAACCAATTTTCCGTTTCAGAGTCGACAAAGAAGACGAGATTTGTTGTCTCATAAAAGGCTGCAATTTTTTGCTCAAAAATATATCGTGCGAAGCTTTTGAATTTGAGAGAAACGGAGATCCCGAGTACAAATTTCGGAAAGCTGAACCTAATATATTTCCTTATCTTTTGGTCAATATTGGTAGCGGCGTGAGCATTATGAAAGTCGAGTCTGAGGAAGAATTTGAAAGAGTCGGTGGCACTGCTACGGGTGGAGGAACTTTTTGGGGATTAGGATCTTTGCTCACTAAAGCAAAGGTAAACGTTTTTTCAAATTTAATTTATTTCTTCTACATTCCTATCATGAAATGAATATATATTGAATTTGTTAAAAAAAAATGACTAAAGCCAAGTAATTACTTTTCAAATGGTCACCAGGATTTAATTACACTTCAATAACAATGACAGAAAATTAACATCAATTTTTCCCTGCATGAAACAAAGAAAATAAATTTTTAGCTTATTTTTTGCTCAACATTTATAATTTTTTGAGTCAATGAACTATTCACGAAAAAAATGAAAATTGATTCTTGCCAAAATTCAATTGACGGTTTTTTATTTGTTGATATTTATCAACGTTGAACTTTCTACATATATAAATTAATTTTATTATAGGGATTCGATGAACTGTTGCAACTGGCAGAGCGAGGCGATCATCGAAATGTCGATATGTTGGTCAAAGATATTTATGGTGGGGATTATTCTTCCCAAGGATTATCTGGAGACATTATAGCATCGTCTTTCGGAAAAACTATGGCTCTAAACAATGTTCCAGGTATAATATTCAAAAACAGCCACAATATTTTTATCGTCGATGAAATATCAATTGTTAAATCATCTCCAATGAATCAATCATTTTGATCAATGCCAATTTTTACCATCGCAATTCACTGTTGCAATTCTTATTTCATGTTTCTGTCTATGAAGGATTGTATCCACAGTTTTAATCATACGAAAAAATCAGAGGAATATTGCAAATCATAGCATTTTACTCTGGACGATAAATATCCAGAATGAACAGAAAATCATAAAAATCTAAAGATACTTTTCGAAACGCGTGATATACGAAGATTTGAAAAAAAAAAACAAAAAATGATTCAAGTATGTATATGATTTCAGGTGAAAAAAGTTTTTCCGAAGCCGACATCGCGAGAAGTTTATTATTCACGATAAGTAACGACATTGGACAAATAGCAAGTCTCTATGCGTCTCTTCACAACATGGAAAAAGTTTACTTCGGTGGATATTTTTTACGAAATCATCCTCTCTCGATGCATACGATTTCTTTTGCCATTAATTATTGGTCGAACGTGAGTAGACAAATATTTCTTGATTCAAAGAGTTTCCGGCATTTGGGAATGAAAAAAAACTTTTATTCGGGTCCAAAAAAAGGAACGTCACTGACAAATTGAAAAAAGAAATATATTTTTTCTACAGGCTAAAGTAAAACCATTGTTTCTTCGACACGAAGGTTATCTCGGAGCGATCGGAGCTTTTTTGTACGGTGCGGAACAATCGGACAAGTACAGTTGGCTCGAGAATTACGCGGGTTCCTCGGGATTCAAAGATTCGATCGCAACGAATCTCGGGATCGAAGTCGATCAATTGGAAATCGACAGAGCCGACAATGCCGTTACTTTTTGTCCCCTTCTCAAAGATCCTGCCTCGTACAATCCTGACACTACGGATCTCGCTGAAGACAAGGAAGCTAGGTAAAAAAAGGAATTTTAAATCGTTGAAAAACAAAAATTGAAGTAAAATCAAAATAAAATCAAATAAATTTTGCAACTAAAAAACAAGAAAATGATTTTTATACGAAACTTTCATTCTTCGATCAATTATTTTATTTGCAAAAACTTTCAAGATGTGCATTATTTCAAGGGGAAAAAATACATAAATATTCTTTTTCAGTAATAATCGCTCGAATAAAATAAGAGCATAATTTTTTTTTTTTTAAACCTATAATAAAAAGCACTTTCCCGAAAACGCTGTCAAATTGGATGTTTTTCAACGGTGTTTTTCCAGTACTTTATTACGTAAATTTATTGAATCTAACTCTCGTCTGAGTAATTTATAACATCGTGAAAAAAAACATGAAATATTTATCTTCAGAATCATAAAATCATCGCATTTTGGAGTAAATTTTCCATCCCTGTCGTGATTTATCAATTTAGTAAGTGTTTGATCATGATGTTTAACAGAGATTACTGGCTACGATGCTTCGAAGAGTCTGTTGATAAATTTGTGGCTCGTGCCATTCACAGCCAGCCACAAAGTCCCACTGCCAAAGATCGAGCGAGCAAACTTAAGGAAAAATACGTCAATCGTTTGCACTACTTACACCTTCAACCATTGTAAGATTAGATAAGTTTCATAGTTCTATTTTTGATGACAATCTTTATTATTCTTGTCATAAAATAACTGAACTAATTAGGTGAATGCTTATCGAATAAAATCGAATGATACCATTTTTTGAATGAACGTTTTCGAAAACATTCTTCTATGCTTTACCATTAAATTGTGAAATTTTTTTTTGCAGCGCTTATGGCACTCTGACAGTTCGAACTTTACTGGACACGATCGAGCATTGTATGAAAGAATTCGATTTTCCAGATCCATATTTACAAGTAAGACAAAAAAAAATCAATTAATTCCCTATTTGAATTCGATATTGCGTCATCTCTGGATCAATGACTTTCATAAAATTGACGTTGAATCTTTGACTCAATAGCAAAAGAAGCAAGAAAATGAAGAAGCTTTGGAACATTTGAGAGATCGAATAACCTTCCTTGATTCGTTGCAAGGTGCTGATAAAATAAAGGCACTCGTAATGGGCGTTCTCGCTGGTAACATGTTCGATTGGGGTGCCAAAGAAGTCGCCAGTCTCATGGAAACTACCGAATTTCATTTTGAACAGGCCCAAGACAAAATACCTGGTAAATTTATGAAACTTTATTCATTTTCAAAGGCACGCAAAACTGGAACAGTAGAAAACAATGAAAAAAAATTATGAATTATTCTATGAAACCGACTGAATAACTACTTTTCTTTCATTGAACATTTCGTCGGACAATAAACTTTTCTATTCAGTTGAAAATGTATTTGATTGACACATAAAATCCTCAATATTTTTTAACTGAATTTTAAAGGACTATTTTATTTAATTCAATTTTCTTTGAACATGTAATCGTTTTAAAAAAAGCCAAATAAATTTCATATTTAATTAGAAATATATTGTCGAGCTGTAAACTATTTTTTTTTCATTTAATAGGCAAATTTTTTTTATGGTTTTCAGATCGACCATGGCTTGAAGACAATCTGGACGAATGGACGGAAAGATTGCAGAACGGTCCGCCGCACAGATGCGCTGCTATTTTCGTTGATAACAGCGGAGTCGATATCGTACTCGGGATTTTGCCTTTTGCACGAGATTTATTGCAACGAGGAACAAAAGTGAGTTTTTTTTTTTAATTCAGCCATTTGAAAGCTGTTTTAGTAATTTCCCTGCGTTTTTGTGTATCATTCTGAAAAATTTTTCATCGGTATACCAGAAATTTGGATTCCGGTTGAAATTTTTAAACGTAGGTTTTACTTTATTACTATCATTTCAAGATTCTTTTAAACGCAGGTTATATTATGTGCCAATTCAATGCCAGCATTAAACGACGTGACTTATCCTGAATTGGTAGTGACGTTACGCGATGCTGCAAAAATATGCGGCTTGATAAAACGTGCGCTGAAAGAAAAACGTTTAATCGCCATGGAGACCGCTCAAGCAGGCCCGTGTTTGGATCTGAGGTATTTATGACCATTTCAGATTGATGATAATTCGCACACGCGAATATTTCCAATTAATAATTATAATAAATCAGCAGTTTGATAATTAGCCATTTCGAAAATATGTGAATAAATTTGGCCATGTTTTTAATATCTTGCAAACATTTGTTACCGTTGATAATAATGTCAAGAAATTAGCAGAAGTTGTTCAACACTCAAACAAATTTTTTTTCCATCCCCTTATTCGATCGAATTCTGAAAAATTCAACGATATTTTCAAAATTGAATTTGGAACTGTTTCTTTCGAAAGAATTCGAATAAATATTACAACAAATGTGGAAATAAATAATAATTCCATTCAAATTTTACGAAATAAAATTGTTTGATTTACAGTCGATTGAATTTGGAACTGTGTATGACGATGGTGAAGCAAAACGTGGATCTCGTAGTGATCGAAGGAATGGGACGTACCCTGCATACGAATTTGTACGCGAAAATGAAGTGCGAATGTTTGAAAGTAGCGGTGATAAAAAATCGATGGTTGGCGACGCGTTTGGGGGGTGAAATGTACGCGGTGATTTGTAAATACGAGAAACCAGCTTTGATAACACCGACAAAATTCGAAGACGAAGAAACAAGGAAGGAGAGAACGAATAATGAGAATCATGAGAAAGATTCGACAGATTTTCCAATAAATTATTGTCATTGCAGTACGATCCAACAAAATTTAACGGAAGACGAAAAGATATTGTACGATCAACGAAAGCGCGATGTCGCGATAAACCGGAGCGGTGATTCAGCAATATCGAAAGACGAGAATGGCGAAATCGTCGAACAAAATTCTTCCAATACGTAGAAAATAACGAAGAATCCAAAATTATTATCCAAATCTTCAAACTTGAAAAATAATGTCAAAAAAAAATAAGAAGAATTAAGATTTTCGGTAAGCTGTAAATAAATGTAAAATGAAACGCTCGCGAAAGTGCCGAAACAACGAGGCTTCATTTAGTTGTTTTTATTCTTTTATTTTTGAATACTTTTGAAAAGGAAACAAATATTTCAAAATGTGCAGTTTGTACAGGCCTCTGAAGATCGAAATGATTGCAAATTTTTTGCTCGTATTTCATCTTTCGGTACAACTCAACAAACAAAAACTATTTATGTAACCGAGCAAATCACACCTTGCTGCCTTAAGACAAAAATCTGTTATCAAAATAAATAATACGATATACGTGTGAATTTGATTATTTCACAAGAATTTAAGTGATGTGGATAAAGTACGAATAACTGTAGAGTGTCTTAAAAACAACGAAAATCTATTCTGGATTTTTGAACGAAAGAAATAATTAAAGTAAAAACAAATAAATGGACAGATTAGTGTAAAACCATTTTGAGATTTCGGTCAAAAGTTCATCCTCGTTTTCCTTCATGATATTTTTACAATTTATCATCGAAAGACTTTTTTCCCCCGATTAATTACGTCAGCAGACACTCCCTGATTTTTATTCCGGATTGAAAAGATATTTTCTAACGGTATTTCGAGTGAAGAAATATTTCGAAAGATTTGTAACCGAACAAAGACGTTGAAATATTTTTAAAAAATGGATGAAGAGTAGTGAAACAAATACAGACAATAAAAAATTGAGTTTTAAGGCGAAATAAAAAAAAAAAAAATAGAGAATTATCTTCGCTGATAAAATTTAATAGATCACAGTCAAATCGTAGTACTCTTTAAAATTCTGTGATACAATTGATGATTATAAGTGAAATTCGACGTTGTGGGATTAAGGAAAGGACGAAAGATTTTTCCGCTACCATCTATCCTGGCAAGAAACTTCTTATTCTTGCCCACCTTGAAACTCGTGCCATACTGTATTTCTTTTCTTTTTTTTTCTTTTTTTACTAGAATAATGGATTCGTCCATCCCACTTTTTATGTAAATAAATTATACTAAATCTGCAGTTCAACTCGTCAACAGTCTTGTTTTATTCATCAAACCTTCACTTCATTTTTTTTTCTCATCGCCGTTTTTTTTTTTTCGTACCGTTGAGATAAAAGATTTGACAAAATGTTTTTCCATTGGAATATTGACTTGGGAACTTCGCATCATGGTTTTTCGCTAGTTGATCAAAGTTTCGATGTCTCTTCAGTTCAGGTTCATTCCCTCCTTGACAAACCTATATAAATCACGAACTTTTATATTGAGCTCTTTTCACAATTTCATCAAGCCCTTTCCTTTGAATGAACAATTCCAATTTTAAATGATGCTGATAACTTTTTAATGATTTACCGAATCTTCACCGTACTGACAAAATTCTTGCGACCTTTCCATCCAACGAAAATATTCTGGTTTTCTTTGACTCAAGAAGTTCGAGCCTATCTATTTGAACTTTTCTATCGAATTCGATTTTATGCTCTTCTGAAAACTCTGAGGTCAATCTGTCGAAAAAAAATATAAATGTAAAATCTTAAAAACTCAAACAATAATTGCAAATATTCATGGCTAGACGTTTATTTTATTTTTCGCAGTAAATGAACAACTTACAGGTTTCCACATGAGAAGACGAGCCGTTGCCTAATATCATAATTAAATCTCCTTCGGATGATGCCCAATTTTTTAATACTATTTGAAATTGCATTGCAACGTGACATTCCTTTTTGACTATATTTTAATGCACAATCTTTCGATCGAAAGTAGACATCTCCAATTAACGTGACACTATCAACGGAAAAAATAAAAATTAATTTATTTAGAAATACAAACCCAAAACATTCGTATGAACAGAAAATTAGCAAGATGCGCCTGTTAGATGCCCCGGGCATAGCTAGTTGATAGTAAAATTTTGATAAATAATTTCGATAAGGTTGTTACCGGAAATGATTTATAATTTTGGTTTACAGTGGTTGGAATATTTTGATATTCAGGAAGAAATACTTACAGATATTTGATCGGAAAATCGTGCGGCCTATAACTTTTGAAGAAAATTTGCCAGCTGGTTAGATCGCTCCCGAAAAAATGGCACGGGGAAATTGGTATCCTTTTGTATTCCATTTTGTTAGGACTGTGCAAGTGCTTGAAAAAAAAAAGTTATTGAATATATGAATGATGATCCAAAAACAAAAAAATGTAGCCACTTGTTTTCTTTCATTATTTTCAGATCGAATGAACGAATACTGAGAAATATGTGTGCTAAAAATTAATCCTTACACATACTGCAAGCCCAGGGATATCCTTCCAATATTTGAGAAAGCGTCGCTTCTTGAAAACCATTATTGAGTTCGATTTCATTGGACATTTCCATTCTCTCATGGCCACAAAAAATTTTCTCCGATCTAACATAATAGTTGTGTTCCATTTCCTGGTCGAGACTAATTCTGTTTCCATTATCGGATAGTTCTGGGCTGGGAAGAAAGTAATTGTGTTCTGTTTGTCGAGAAAATTCTCCGGAGCTTTCGTGCGACTGCGAAGAAGGTTTTTCCTCAATGAGTTCTCGGTCGTTGCGCGTTTCACAGACATTTTGGCTTTTGAATCTCTCTCCTCTTCCGTCGGTACAATTTTGTAGAGGCATGCCATAATCCTCTTTGAGCAAATTTTCAGGCACCGGAAACCAGGTCTCGGGAGGAATTTTAATCGCGTAATCGTGCTCCGCTTTCACCACGGATATCGCGCCCTTGGATTGATGAAGAGTGCTTAAAATTAATTGAACTTTGGTCGATCTCTCTAAGAATTCGTACAAATCATCTAGCCTCGCGCAACAAGGTAGGCACATTATTTTTGGAAGCGAGTCATTTGGATGTACCTGAAAAAAATGGTTCATTTTCTCAATAACAAACAACAGTAGTCACGTTTGTTTCAATTGGAAAACAAACTCATAAAATTAATAATTGATATTATATTAATTCCAACTGTGGTCTAAAACAATCGTTACGGTAACAGTAGCGTTCGATTAACCCTTAAAGTATTTACTTCTCTGTAGTCACACGATCCAGACAATACCAGTTTGTTTGAACAATTGCAGAATTAAAAGTAACGCACATTTTGGTTGGAAAATAATTTGTGTACCATTTTCAAGTATTTCTTGATAATACAAAACTGTTATCGAAAAAATAAAATATTAACATGTCAGAAGAAATGATTAACTTTCCAAAGACCGAATCAACAAATTCGGATGAGATATTCGAGATCCCGAGTATACTTTAAGGGTTAATAAATGGCAAAAACATTTTTCTTAACTGACAAAATGGAGGAATATTAAAAATGAATTGTTTAATTTATTCGTTAATTTATGCGCTGATATTTTCATGAATAAAATAGTAAATAATTTTTTTTTTTTACGTTGATATTCAAACAGGAAGATGCCTTCACGCTGAGATCTTTTTTGAGTCCATTCTCGTCGAAAATATCGATATAATCTTGAGTATTTTGGCCGCAAAGTCTGCACAATGTGCTTGTCGACATGATACAGGAAGGAAATAGAAAAAAAACAAAATCGATGATTCTATGCTGGAAGAAAAAAAAAAAAGAAAGTGACATTTTTCGCTCAATTCGAATGTATTTTCGAACGTGGGTGATATGAAAAGAGAGGTTATGTAATCGATTGGATTTCATGACTTTTGTACACTTACCGAATTAATTTTTTTATTCCATTTATGATACGTAGGAACCACTAAATTCAGGTATGTCACTTAAACTTTTTTTCAAATAATTCGTTCAAGTAAATTCAAGCGATAATACAACTGATATAATTATATTATTGATTCGATTCAATCGCGATTCGCGATTTTGTAACGAGATCGTGAAACGTGTGGTAGTTTCCGGAGAATTATTATAATATACCGCTCCGAAAATTAAATTTTGTCTCGCCGGTCGCGTGTTTTTTTTTTTTTTTTAATCTTGAAGATGTTATATATATAAAACGGAAATGGACTATCTGAGATATCGAAGAATCGAAAGAAAGTAGAATATACAGGGTACGTTCGGGTTGCATATGCTGACAGTCTGACAGCGCTGAAAGTCCACGATATAGTAATACCCAAGCACGTTATAGCGTCAAAGTCGAACACACTTTGAGCACTTACAGCGCTGCTGAAAGCGTGCAATCCGAACGTACCCATAATAAAAATCCAGGAAATGGAATACTGTGAAGTTGTTTCATTTTCCGCTGCGTTGTATGAGGCGCTATTTATTCAATAGCAGCGAAACACCACGTTTAAACAATTGAATCAAACGATTTATTATTTTTATCCAAGAAAATGTATATGAGATTTATTAAAACGATAATATTCTACAAAAAAACGGAGTAAAATCACTACTGACAACGCACTTAAAAATTTTCTTATTTACGAACCTTTACTTTTTGCAAAAACTCCAAATATAATTAATCGTACAATTTCGATAATATTCAGTATAAAAAAAAACGATTACGTTCGTCATTTAAAAAAAATTTTTAAAATCATTGCAAAATTTTATTCCATTATTGTTGAATCATTCAGTGCAGAAAATTCAAATTTAATAAAAAATTTCAGTCAAAATGATTAAAAATATGAGTCAGTAATGTTGAAATAAAGAGAAATTTTCACGAATTTGAAAACAACGTAAAATTATCCTGAAAAAAAAGAGAAAACGAACCGGTAAAGTTTAGTCGTAGGAGCAGACAGAAAGAGCGAGCGAAAAGCACGTGAGAGTCCAGCAGGTGACGGCACCTTGCGGACTAGTACGTATGTAACCGATTTCAGGGGGGCATTTTCCCCCACCTTCATCAGGTCTTTAAGGTATGGAGTTAACACGTTAGGATGAGTATATCTATGTATACATACACAAGGAATATCCGCAATGTCCCCCGCTGTGTTTCTTTCACGATCCCACCTGATAACATTCAGGTTGACTCGAGACTCCGATGTTTGGTGGTGGTGGTAATTTTAAAAGCTGTACAACCAAGGAGATTCGTTTGCCTCTCGTAGATTAAAAAGCGAAAAAAAAAAAAAGTAGTGGGGTTACGGTTGGCCGTGTGTGTATACAACTCGCGTCAGCAGTGAGCTCACGCAGGTCGAACACGCGAGAGGCGTTCCTAGGTTCGTGCAAAGCAAGCCTTTTAATCGCGTACACCCAAAAATGGCGTTACTCCTATACTAAACATCCTTTATATACGCGCATATATATACACTTACACGTGTTTACATACCTACGTGTACATGTATGTATGTGTACAAAGATCGTAACACGTATTTTTGTAGTGAAAGAAATCGAAATCGTGTGTGTGTTTTTTTAATTTTTTTTCTTCGAGTTTCATTTCGCAACGAGACACAAAGTTGAAATATTTTTTACATGTTTTTACGATTCACGTATTTTCTTACACCTTTTTTCTATCCCATGTGAAAATCCTTGCAAATCTCTTTTTTTTCTCTCTTTGTGTTCCGTTTTTTTTTTTCTTTTTCTTTTTCGTGCCCGTGCGCGTTAATATAAATATAAGCGAGTCCGCCCTCTTCGCCAATCAGGATCGCTCGGACTATACGTCCTTGCAAATCCTGTCGTAAATATTTTGCTTTTTCGAAACGAGTTTCTTACGAATTAAAATCGGCTTGTGCAACGAAATGCATAACGAATAATATTTTGTTCCTTCGAAATAATAATTATTTCAGGAATTTTGCACCGATTCCCTGTGAATTATTTCGATTTGTTTCTTTCTGTGCTATCTCTGTGTTTGTGACTATGTGCAATTGTGTGTGGGTGCCCCATCAAGTGCTCGCGTAGGATTACGCGATCGTGCATACCGATTAAGGAGCCTCTATGAAAAATCAATGATCGATTTTGTTTTTGCTTATACACCTATTTTCATATCGCTTCGAAAATGTTCGTAAATTTTCAAATTCATTGAAACAATCGAAGGATCTCTCGTCTTACTCGATTCGAAAAAAAAATTCGATGATTTCTTGTCAAATAAGTTACAATTGGAAAGGATCGGAAAGTGAGATTTTGAAACATTGTTTTATCGTTCGAATTACCGAGTCAATTATAGAACGATAATCATTTTTGTGGTCTGTTTTAAAACTATAAACAAGAAAATCAATTTATACAAATATGGGGTCAGGATATTGTTGTTTTTTTATATGTACAATAATAAAATTAAAAAGCTTCCTCAAAAGATTATTAAAAAAAAAAAAAAAGATTTCGACCAAAAATATGTTTGACAGTCGATTTTTTATTCAAAATTAAAGATTCATTTCAACGAATTAATTTTCATGGAAGAAAATTCGAACGTAGGTGAAAACTGCGTTACGAAACGCCGCGCCTAAAACCGTGACGCGCCGTTGCCGATTTTGTATTATGCTCTCACTGCATAAAAGTCGACCGATCATGATACACGTGTAGATTCATTTGATTTTTCTACCATGAAACATATTTTGAAGAATTTATTAATTCAGAACAATAAAAAAAAAATAAATAAAAATAAAAAACGAGTATTGGATTGCGGGAAACAAGGAATAGGAATGTTTGATATATCGCAACGTTACGTTCGGACGATCACGTAGTTTTTACCGTATTTGTAGCATTGAAGTTCGAAAAATATTTGAATACGCAGGAGGGGCGCTCTCGCTCGGAACCGAAACTCCTTCGAGCGATCAAACACACTAGATTGTACATTGAACTCTTCATAGAAATATATATATGCACGAAGCCTTCTTCGTTTATGCTCTTTTCTTCTCATTGTGCTTTTTGTTCTTCTCTTCTTTCCATTTTTTTTTCTTTTTCTTTTCTTTTTGTTCTGTGACGTTGCGGTTACTAAAACCACACGATGTTATGATTTCCCAATGGCACATGGGTCACGAGTATATGTTTCTCTGTCACTCGCAGGTGATGAAGTCACCTGTTGATATAATCCATCTTCTAACGCATAACCATCATCGTCTATTCGAATAATTCAATCATTTCTATTTTCTTCCATGAATCATCGTGTGATTTTTCTTTTATGTACAGTTTTTTTTGTTGCTTTACGCATTATACGGATAATGTTTTTATGCCGAAAGTTATCGAATTCTAAGAAATTCACGAAAACTCTCGTCAAAGTTCGGCGAATCGTAAGGCTATTCGACGAATTTTTTGGTCTTTCCAACCGACAAATTTTTTCTCGATCATTTTCTCGAAATTATAAAATCAATCTGTTCGGGGATAGGAAGTGCTCGAAATCAAATTATATTAATTTTTTTTAAATTAATTTCGATAAATTATTGCTCGTATTTTTCGATCCGATTCGATCGTCCAATTGGAAATTATTTTCGTATACATCGAGTGGTGAAAATTAAACAATTTTTTTGTTTTTATCGACCAAATTATATTTCTATTGTTTGATCAGTAGATTTTTTTTTGTCATTTGCTGATGTTTTTACTTTTCGTTGTAATTCAAGGTCAATATCATGGTGGATATTTTCTATGAAATTTCTCAGTAGCAACCGCACTTTCTTGACACTCATTAACAGTTCAAAGGTCGTATTTAACCGGAAATTATTATTTAACATCGAATTAATTCTTCGAAAAATATTTTTTTCGTTATAAAAATGGTGGCACGCGTTTTTCGGCAGAACATTTAAGATTTTTCGTTTTTTTACGTGATCAGTCAACTAGCAACGTTATTCAAGCACATCGTTTTTTTTCTCAGAAAAATTCATCGCGAATCCATACGAATCGTTGTGTTTCGAGTCGCGTTGCACTTATATCGCAAATATTTGAAGAATTTGTTCCGGTTTATTTTGCTATGTTGACGAGATATTCCCGGCTTCGACAAGCTCCACCTCGATTTCCCCGCGAAAATAATAAACCAGGAGAGAAAGACACTTCTCTCTCCCCCTCCCCCCTCCTCGCCCCCCCACAAACACAAAGATGCGCGCGCATGCACGCACGCGTTTACGCGCGTATATGCATGTAAGTCCGTGAATCGTTGAGATAAACGGGCCGGAGCGCGCGGGCGAGCTCACTTTCACTCGTGCGAACCTTTATCCGGAATTGTCGCTCCTCCACCTCTTTTATTTTTCTTTTTTTCCCTTCTCGTCTAACTACATATTCGTCCAAAAATAATTTAAAAAAACTTACATCCTTCCTGTGAATATATTTCTTCGCCTGTTTTCTATTTTGCTCAATAAATTAGTCAAGAAACGATTAAAATCAAATTGACTTTGATGATGAATTAAACGCGGAATTAAATTTTAAAAAATTATCGTGACAATTGGATAATTAAATGGGAGAATTATTCATCATTTCTGACAAAAGTTCTTGAAATTTGACACAAATAACAACGAGGATGACCGTTGACAATAGTCCCAGAAATAAGGATACAAATAATTGATTTTTTTAAATTTTTTTTAATTTTTTTAATAGACGAGGAAAAAAGTTGTGAATATTTACAAAACTGAAAGGAAGTGAACATCGAAAAAAAGTGATTTGAACAAATAAATACAACGACAAAAAAAATTGATCGAAACACAAACGAGAAAATAATTTTTAAAAAATTATTGGAAATGAGGATTCTGTGAAAAAAAATCAAAGCAGGATTAATCGTGAACGATAAATTGCGAAATGAATGATGAAAACGATCGTATGAATGAATAAGAAAATAAATATAAATAAATAGAGTGACTAAGAAAAATAATTGAAAAATTGAAATAAAAAATCATAAAAAAAAAAAAAATTAGAAATCAGGATGCAGTCAACGGAGCAGCTCCGACCGGACCAACTGGTGGGTCTCGTAGCGAGATCGGCTGAGGGTACAGCCGCTAAAGGAATGCCGATAAAGGGTCACGAGGATCTTTGGGTCGAGATACAGGCAAACACATTCAGGAATTGGGTTAACGAGCATTTGAAACAAGCGGGTGACATGGGTGGTGGTCCGGTGGTCGATTTGGCAGAAGATTTTCGGGACGGTACACGTTTATGCGCCCTTGTCGAAGTATTGACACAACGTCGCTTACCAAGATGGAATCCAAGACCGGCCAATCAGCATCATCATCTTGAGAACGTGTCCACAGCGCTTCAGGCGATCGAGGCTGATGGCGTGAAGCTCGTTAACATCGGTAAGCATGTTGTTTCTCTCTCTCTCTCTCTCTCTTTGTTCTATCGTTCGCGCGCTTCTCGACTTTACGTGACTCTTTGTTGTTTTATTATTTTTATTATCAAACATTCCGTTCACGTTTCTCACAAATGCACACACTCGCTATTATTATTCGTAATCGGATAAGCTTCTTCGGAATAAATTAGAATATTTTCATCGTGCTCGCGATTATCGAGTATGAAATGTCAGAGGGTTTCGATTATAATTGCTGCGATTCGGAATCGTCGATTAGCGACTCGTATATTTGCAGATCGATCGAAGTGAGACATTTTTGTTTGTCAACGTTCGACTTTTTTTTTTTTCTCATTAATTTTCCTGAAATTCATACAACAAAACGTAAAACTTTTTTTTTCCCGCGCGTGATAAATAAGTTGATAATTTTTTTTCTCGAAAAGTATCGACTTTACGATAGAAATGTTGTGGAACAAAACAGTTTTTTGGAATCATTCGAACAATACGTGGGTAAATTATTTCAGAATTTTTGAGAATTTTTCGAAAAAATGGTCAAAATTCAAAAATGACTGGAAAATTTCTGAAAAAAATGCGTACGCATTCTATGGATGATTCCAGACACATTTTGTTGTGTAAATTTTTTCGTCAATTTGATACTTTTTGAGATAAAAAATCATGGAACTTTGCATCATGCTGTTTTACAAAAATCGCCATTTTGGAAAAACTGAGAGGTCAAAACACGTTCATGACCAGAGTTTCGGAAAAATCAGACACAGCAACAATATAAAAAATTGATTAGAAAAAAAAATCTTGACTTTTTAATTTAAAACACAAAAATAATAAAAAATTCGATTTTATTTAACAAAATAAATGTCAGATTCAAAAAGATTTTGAAGACATTTTTTTTTGTTTTTCAATTATAACAGTGAACTTGAAAATGTGTGCACAAAATTATCGTTTCGCGGATTAATGGGTCAAGGTAATACTATTGCGGTGTTTAGGTCGTAAGATTTGGGTGAAAAAAATTAAACGGCGTTCTTCATAGATCAATTATTGTTATCACAAAAATTCAGGGTCGGTTATCGGGGTCGACCAATTGGGAGAGAAAAAAAAATGATTAAAAGTAGGTGTTCTCCGCGACGGATTCCCAGGGTGACGTAGAAAAATCCAATTTCCGGTCACTAAAAATATATATATCTTTGTGGAAAATCCATAAGATATTTTACAAAAACCAGATTTAAGTACTTCAAGCTTGTAACGATCCAATGGTCTCAGAAAAAAAAACGTTTGTCGATCTAGTTCTTATGGAATATTGAGTTGAAATAGAGCTTCCGGCATCGGACATTGTTTTGACAATTCAGAGACGATTATTTCAGTTTTATAATTATATATTTGAAATTTTTTTTAAGAAGTTTTGGTACAGTCGATACAATTTTGCCATGCTAAACCATGTTAAAAACACAAAAAATTGTCAAAAAGTTAAGAATTTTATAAAATTTGTTGAACATATTCTTTAGTGCCAAATTTGACAATACAAATTTTTTCAGATTTTTCTTCTACACAGTTATCGCGAGTAATTGAAGACTAAAGTTCACGCGTATAAGCATAGCGTTTCCATATATATAGGTATACACTTCGGGCATAAGAAATCTGCTTTAACGCATAATTGCTCGATAACTGAGTAGAAGAAAATTTTGAAAAAAATTGTCTTTTCGTACTTGATGTTGAAGAACATTATCACCAAATTTCATTAATTTCTCAACATTTTGCCTCATGTACCTCCTCCTCCTCCTTAATCATAAACTATTATTTTTACAAGTATGAAGAATTGCGATAGGCACAAGTTTTGAATCTAGCGATTAGTATGACCAGCTAAGAGGATAGAATTACCTTAATGCGCACATTAAATACGAATAATTGAATATCGAAAAGACTTTTTATGAGGAAGCTATATTCTCGTGTATTTAAAGTGCGAAGTGAATAATTTCTTAGAACAAATGATTACACGGCGAGGAACTTCAAAGTCGGAAATATAGTATAACGGAGCGTCGACACTAAAATTACACTCGCATTCCAGAACTAACGAGGAACAGTACAAAGCTGTATATATACAGACAGATATAAAGATCAGCGTTTTGCCGAGCATTGTCTTTCGTGTTTTCTTTCTATTCCCAGATTTCCTCTTTTCTCGATCGTTATAGCGAACCGGTTTTGTTGTGCCAACATGTTGACAATAAAGTGATACGAAAGAAGAAGAAGTTTTTATTTATTATTCTCTCGTGTACCGCAGCTGGCTCGAAGATTCCGTCGAGCTAACCTCGCGCTGGCTTCTCGAATGTTTTTCAAACGACCTTCAAGTTCCTGCTCAATGAGCTAATTTTTCATGATTCCTAATCGACTCGAGTGCCGGGCAATAAATCAAATTCAGTCTTTTTTTTTTTAATTTCACATTTCGATCATTAATTCTGTTTATTTAATTGACCAATAAATCTTTGTTTCATAATAAATAATTAGTGGCTTTAAACGCCACGAATTTTCCGGGCCAAAGCCACAGATCCAACGTTATTTTAACCTCAAAACAGATTCGCGGTAATAATTAGAAACAACCAACCAGCCTGACGAAAATAATTCCCCCTGTTTTTTGTTCTCCTCTTTTTAATAAGTATTTTAGAGAGATTTTTTATGGTCGTAATTGGAACAAAAAAGCGGTACTTTGGCATCGATCTTGACACGCATTAAATTCCGTCACAATTCCCAGCAGCCTCGCGAATCGTGAAGTGTGCTGAAAAAAAAAAGTAGTCTCGTAACTTCGGTCGAGAGAAGATTCGAAAACGTTTTCATTAATTTAATTTAGAAAACTTTTTCTCTGAACATTCCTTTTTTTTTTCACCTTCTCGATATTTATTCTTTCAATATATTCCTTCATACAGGCTGCTTCAAATCGCATAAGCTATCAATAAAAAAAAGCTCAAAATTGAATAATTGAACGTTTAAGGAGGGTGGCTACATACGACAATATGATAAGAATTTAATAAAATTTAGTGATAACATTCCTTAGCATCAAATGCAATGACACAAATTTTTTCAAATTTTTCGTCTACACAGTTGTCGAATAATTGGAGTTTACAATATGCTAAAGATATACCTATATATATCAGAATCCTATGCTTACGGATGTAAACTCTAGTGTTAAATTACTCGAAAACTATGTGGAAGAAAAATCTTAAAAAATTTTTATATTCATATTTAATCCAAAATAATATGCTCACCAAATTTCATTAAATTCTAATCATTTCGAATTTTCCTATGCTTTTAGCATGGCAACAATGTTGTGTGTAGCCAACCCCCTTAAATAAATTATTCGAAAAAAAAAATCAAATATTTTATGATTTTTCGAGATCGAGACAAAAATATGATAAAATTATTATTATTCGACGTCGTCATGAGTTTAAAAAAAAATAAATTCTTTCAATAGTTTGCTAACGAACTTTTAGTAATGCTAGCAAATTAAATATTTTTTCAACCACTCAATCGACTTTCTCGTCATTTCTCCTAGACCTGTGTGTTTTCAGTATAATTGATCACACAATAAACGCTTGCTGCTGCGAGAGCCAATACTAAATCAATTCGAGCATTCTCATTCCAAGTTTCGAGCTCCCCTTTTTTATTGTAATTCCGAACAGCCTGTATGTTCGAAAAAAATATATGTGTCCATTAGCATATATCGAAACGAGGTTCACCCACGTTTTTTTGCCTTACAAAGTCCGATCTCGTCGAGAGAGCCTCTCTCTCTTCGCGGAGTCGTCGATCTCGCGAGCTTTTCTCGAGGACCATAACATGCGCGAGAAACTTTCATTCCAACGAGCACCGCGTAAGCTGTTGTTCTTCACGTTCGTCACAGGAGAAAAAATATTTCGCTATGCACCGCTGGACGATTCATCGTCCATCGTTACACGTTACGTTTCCAGAGATTTTTTTTTTCTTTTCCTTCCATACGTTTTTTTTCCTTTCTTTGCTGCTGCTGCTGCTTTTTTTTTTTTTATCTAGCGTGTTTCGAAGTACAAGACACGCCTGTGATTAACAATGCGTTATATGTAACCCAGTTTTTTTTCTTCCTCGTAGCGGCTCCACTCTCGTGTTACGAGCAGGTGTAACGTTCGTCTAAACACACGCGCGCGAACACAGACACATTCGTGCTTTTCGGGCCATTCGTGACGCCAAGATTTTCAGATACATTTTCTTTTCCTCATTAATTGCTGTTTTTCTTTTTTTTTTTTCAAATTAATTTCTTTTTTTTTCTTTATCGAGTTTCGATCGTTTCGTGCAATTTGGTATTTCAAGTTTTCGGTTCTGAGGCCTTTTCTCAGCGACCGAGGAAGGGATACGAGTGAATTTTCGAAAGTTACGAGCTACATTTTTCCTCAAATATCTTAAATTTTATGTCAACTTTTCTTCTGCTTTGCTTCGATGAATAAAAACTCGAAAATGATTTTTTTTTTTTATTCTTTACTCTCTTAAACTCGATCAGAATTCGTGAGAATTTTTATTTACAAAATTGATTGATTTTTCGAGTTTAATCATTTTGGATAATAAATAAATTTAATCGGAACAATGATCTCTGGATCTCCATTGGACGATGATCAAAATTACAAAAAGTCTCGAATTCCAAAATCTATGAATCGTGGCAATAAATAATAATCGATGCAAGAGTCTGGAAAAATTCAGCGAATCTCAACGAAGTTTGATTATAATGAAAATTAAATACGATATTATAAAACATGGTCAATGACTGTGACATCCACCTTTACGACAGACGAGGGGGGGCGAATATCCTCAAGTTTGCATCACAGACAAACCCGCGTGCGAGAGTGTTGCCTTGCGCTAATCGCCGTTCGAGGTCGTTGCCTTTCTTGTGTCTTACTGTGAAACTCTGTTGTGCACTTTTCTACAGGGAATTCAAGGTAAAAAAAGAAAAACAAATGACGTTTTGTTACGAAAAACGTGACACCTCCTGACCTCTCGATGGAGTCGTTCGTACCAATAAATTACGAGGAACAACGATTTTAAGGAAATTCTGCTCGATTTTCAAAATGATGCCAAGTCTTTGAAATTTTAGTAGGATCTTCTTGAACATGCTCCGCGTGTACCAGCAAAATTTGAACAAGATCGACCATCTACTTTCCGAGATAAAAAATCTTAAAGTTAGCTTCGAATTGCACAGAGTCTTATGGCTATTACTGTTTTGACGAGAGAAATGATTCAATATCGTGCAGTCAAAAAGATGCTGGCTCATCGAAAATTTGATCAAGTACTGACCTATACGTAACAGTGACATGGAAAAAAAATTGGATCCGATTTACCGCGTATTTCACGAGATATAACGAATTGACTCGTGACAAATTCGTCAAATTCCTTGGGACATGGCCGCACGAGCCTTTGGCCCGGCAACTTGACAGAGCAAAAGGGAGACAGACAGAACGAGAAAAGAGAGAGAGAGAGAGGAAGATGGAAAAATCAGGTTGGCAGCATTGTGGCTAGCCTGTGTATAAGCAAAGGGACTCCCCCCCCCCCCGCGTCCCCCGAAGTAGGAGCAAAACTTCCTTGAGACCCTGTCGATTCAAAATTATCACCAATTATCATTTCGATGAAATCGATCCAAAGATTTTCTCGAATTATTCAAATTTTTGTTCTAAGCCTCATGCGTTTTTGTATCAGTGATGAATTTAACGAAAAAATTAAACAAACTCGATAAAACGAGCAGTAGTTTCATTCGACCTGGAATCAACTGTGCTTCGTCATATATATGGAACTTATCTAACTCTATCACTGTATACATTACAACGCGCCCACCGCATCCTCCAACTCGTTATTACAAATTTACAGTTACCGGTGCTTTATTTCTCTTTTTTTTTTTCGCCGGTGCTTCCTTTATATCAGGAGTCTTTCGTAGGTGGAGAAAAAAAGAAGGACGAATGAGAAAGAGAGAGAGGAACGTCTCTTTTGTCACGGAAAATTGTCGTTAATTAAATTCTTTGAATGTCGAAGAAAACGGAATAGAATTATATGCGCTTGCCTGATACTTGATTTTCTTGGCGAGTGACACATCGAATCAAATTTGTCAAAATTTGGCTCGAAAATTCATATTTATTTGTTGATTTTTTTCGATCATTTTTTAGCCAGTTGAATCCGTTGAGTTTTGATAAAATAATCATTTTTATTGTGAATTTTTGCTGGAAATGTTAATAATGTTCTTAACGATTTTTAACGATAAATTCGAGTACGCGGAGCCCATGAGCCAATTTAAAATCTATCGAATAGGATTGCGGTCAGTCGATGAATCGTCGATTTTTAATTATTCATTTCCGGCAGAAAGGCTCTTTTGCATAAATATTTGTTACGAACCATGAGTTTGATTTTTTCTTTATTGTTTGATTACAGAAAAAAAAAAAAAAATATATTCGTTACATCAATTATCCTTGACACCATTTTATCGTTACAGGCAACGTCGACATCGTCAATGGAAATCTCAAATTGATCCTCGGACTCATATGGTCTCTCATTGTTAGATACCAAATTGGCAAGTCCAAGTTTCCACCGAGGAAGCTCATGCTCGCTTGGCTCAAGGTCAGTGTATACATCACAAAATCACAACGAATATTCTCATCAATTTCAACTATTTCAATTGACATTCGTTTCTCCTAAATAATACTTCTTGATCGTCGTTTGAAAAAATAGTAAAATAACATTGGAGATTACTATTAATGTTCTTGGTAAAAAAAAAAAAGTTTCAATTTTTGGACGAAAAAACTCGGCAAATTCAAATGATTTAGATTTGATTTTTTAAATTATTTTACAGTCTAAATGAATCGAGTAATATTTCTTCATTTAATTTTTTCTTATTTACGAATGATTTCAGGCAGTCTTACCCGAATGCAGAGTTAACAACTTCACAACCGATTGGAATTCGGGTGTTTATCTCAGCGCGCTATTGGATTACTGCAAACCAGGCCTATTCCCACATTGGAGGCAACTCGATCGGACTGACAGGTGATTCACGTCGAAATTGCAGTGAAATTTATCATTTTTTAGAAAGAAAAAAATCAAAATTTTTCGAGATTGAAATAATTCAGGGAAGAACAAAGGGATTAGACGAATAAACAATAAAATAAATAAAACAATAAAATAAATTTGCAGAATCGATTGAATTTATGATAAACTTGAAATGTTGAGAGAGAAGACTGATCATTTATTTTTGATATTTTTTGCAGCGTTTACAATTGTCGAAAAGCGATGGAAATATCAAAACGAGAATTCGACATTCCGGTTGTACTCGAACCTGAATATCTCGCCTCTCCTTATCTCGATGAACTTTCCGGAATGACGTATCTCTCGTATTTCATGAAAGAAGGCTCACCAGGTTTTCATGCGACACTGAGATGGGTAAATTCACAATTGGCACACGCCCCTGTCAGAAATTTCACGGTAAGAAACAAAATTTTCGATTCGATTGTTATTCCTACGCAATAAATTGCTGCGATTTCATTAATTCTTACAAATTTTCATTCGTTTCGATACTTTTCAGACCGATTGGAACGATGGAAGAGCTCTTTGCAGTATCGTCAGAAATCTCGGTGGGCCAGCTCCCACTTACGATAAACTGGACACAAAATCATCGTCTTGGGAAAATAATTTGCAAATGGGTACGATTTTGATACAATTATGAAGAAAGTTTTTAAAAAATCACAAAATTAGTATCAACTGAATAATTCCACTTAGTTGTTATCTGCGAACTTTCGTGTCTATTATTTTGAAAAATTTCGTTCGTAAAGTCTCATGATTTGTACAAAAAATGTTGAAACTTTTTCAAAATTCAACGAAGGATCTCATTCAGAAAAATGATACAAAAAGGAATCAACATTTTGATTTTATCGTCGATTCGTCGCAACCACCATAATTGAAACAATCGAACGATCCAACACCAAATTGGAATGTGAAAGAAAAAAAATGGATTTTTTACTTCAAATGATAAAATCACAGATCTCATGTTATTTGATTTTCAGGCATTGACGGTGCAAAAAAATTAGGAGTCGAGCCAATATTGAAAGCGAAAGACATGGCGGATCAGAACGTCGAGCATTTGGGAGTGATGGCATACGCAGCTCACTTTCAATGGGTCAAGCCTCGCCCTCAAGCGAGCGAACAAATAGCCGTGCACGTCGAGAGCACCTCCGCCCGAGTTCAACAGCCGGTTAGTCCAGATGCATTGTCTGAAAATTGCTATTGCGAAATTTGTCTTTTTTTTTCCACTCGAGCCAAACGACTAAAGACGAGATTTCACCATTACTAGTCGCTTTTTTAATTCACCAGTGTTTCTGTCAGCGAAGAATTGCTGGCATCGCTGAATTTCCAGGACACGATGAAAATTTGTTGTCTACGATTGTCATTTGGCTGATAAATTCATCAGAGTTCTTCTACTTTTAGAATTTTTCGGATTTTCTTTCAAATAAATAATTTTGCATGACGAAATCGAGCGTAATTGTAGGAAAAAGTAAAAAAATTCGTACAATTATCAGTCGCTGAGTTCTCCATGCACTTGAACTTTTTATCTTGAAATAATCAACTCTCTTTTCACCTTATTTCAAACAGGCTGTCTTCAGATTAGAAATGCTCTCGAAGGAAGCAAACGCCCGAGAAGTTCGCGGCGAAATTATTTCTCCCAGTGGTCGTACCGAGTGCAGGCTCACTTGGAACGGAACCCATGGAAAAGGCACCTTCGTACCCACAGAAGTTGGAATGCACAAGGTACTAAGAAGTGGTCTGAATCGTAGCAAATATTGGGAGTTTTATTTCGTTATTTTCATTTCAATTTTATAGTTTCGTTGAAAAATTTTCTAATTTCGTTACAAACGTCAATTTGCTGTTGGAGAATTTCTGCGAAAAAATCTTTAGTCTCGTAATAAAATTGGACGTTCACTCGAAAAATCAGTTTCCATAGTTTCCTAGCAAATATATTCTTTCTTAAAGATCAAGTTTCAATTCAGATCACAGCTAAAATTAGTGCAGTATACTGGAATCGAGGAACAGGTATAAAAATTGTATTTTTGCTGGATTTGAGAGACGTAAAATTCCAGTGCAATATGTTATCTTTAGCGTGACGCGTGACATAGCAGTACCGGAGTCTTTTTGCCATGACGGTCGGTAAAAATATAGTGTGACGCTCTGTAAAATTCTTTAAGCACTTAGATATGTCATTAAAAATACGATTTTTTTTTCTTTACCGATATAAAATAATGAGTTGCATCGTAAAACTTATTCGCACTTATTCGTCAAAGGTGAATTTAATAAAATAGTAAACGAGAAAACATAATTTTTATTAACTCTTGAATAAACAAAAAATTGAATGATTCCGTCTCGGATTCCGTGTTTTCTTGATTCAATTAAAATGTGATTTGTCGTATACGACGTTAAAGTTTCTGACGCTGAAAAGCGACATAATATTACCGAGGGAAATATTTCTGTCGATTGTTCACCGGACGATAATTCGAGATTACGAAATAAGTGAATAATATTAAAAAATTAAATTTTCTAATTTACAGTTGATGGTTTACAACGACGGCGAGTTAGTAAGCGGCTGTCCATACTACTTCAGGGTTTTACCTCCGTTAACAAAAATTAAATCACCCGGCATGGATCCATGTGCGATTGGATCGATCGTCGAGGTTCTAGTCAACAGTTACGGTACGAAAAACTGAAAACAGGAGTAAAAATAAGGAATATCCTAAATGGATTAGCGGTTAAAAGTCGTCAATGAAGATAAACGTGAAAATAAAATTTCAGGAACTAGTCATGATGGCATAGACGTGACGGCATGGTCGCCAACGGGACGATCGTTGCCTTGTCCCGTAAAGGAAAACGACGGTGTGCACACAGCGACGTTTCAGCCTGACGAGACCGGCGAATGGAGCATCGCAATCACACACAAAGGAAATCACATTCAGGGTGGTCCGTTCACTTGTTTCGTTTTCGATCCCAACGGAATTAAAGTGAGTTGGAAAAACAAGTTCTAAAAGATTTTCACGGTGCAAGATAATAACGCTGATTCTAGCGAATTAAAGTTACCAAAAATGGTCAGATATTTCATTGATTTTTATTTGATCGAATACGAAATAAGAGAACTGAACTGTATTTTTTTATTTATTTCGAAGCTCGTCGACACCGAAGGTGCAATGCCAGGTCAGCCATTTTCATTCATCGTGGACGCGACGGGAACGGGTGGATTGGGTGACGTAGCGATCGACATGGTGCACGACAAGCAGTCGGTACCGTTTCGAATCGAGGACATAGGGCACATGAGATATCGAGTGTCTTTGGTGCCACGTGACGCCGGAAAATATCGAGTGTATCTTTATTTCAACGGTTCGGATGTGCGTGGTTCGCCAATTTCGATAAGGGTTGGCACGCAAAAAGGTTCGAGAAGATCAAAGGGAATGACGTCGTCGTCGAGCGGAGAAAGATCGAAGATAACGTCGAACGAGAGACGAATGAATGGGCTGAACGTGAGTTCATCGGAGCATACGAAAACGAGACAATCGCCAACGGGTTCGAGCACAGCTTATAAAACGTCGAGTCCGACACAAGCGTACAGAGATTATTCTCCCCACCAACAATATCATCACCAAAATTTTTCCTCTTCTTACAACAAATCGAGCAGCAATTACACGACTGAGAATTCCTCCTCGTATCATCATTCCGGCGCTATTAATTCGTCACGATCACCGGTACAAAACAACGTTGGAAGAAATTCCAGCAGTCCATCGATGATCAAAGAATCCAAGGAAGTTTATTCCTCCAGTGCTCTCAATCGATCGAGATCACCCAACTCGCTAAGATCCCCGAACCAGGAAAGCCCCAGCTTGATCAAAGAATCCAAGGACATTTATGCCACGACTACCGTCAATCGACCACGCTCTCCTTTAAACACCACTACCAATTTACGCGAATCCACACACGCCACCAGTCTTATCAAAGAATCTAAGGATATCTATCAATCGAGCTCACTCACGCGTCCACGCTCGCCGAATCGCAGCCCTATGGCTTTTCGCAGCCCCAATGAAAGCCCCATCAATCGGAGCTTCAGCCCACGCACCAACGATAAAGACTTTTCTATGCGAAGACGAGGCTCTATCGAAAGTGCTGTCGTCGATACCAGCAGCAATGTTCGAGGTACTGGAAAACATTTCTACACGCTTTTGAAATATTTCAACTGAGACTTAAATTTTCATATTTTCATTATTGAATTCAACAGTTTTCAAGTCATTTCCATTGTCAATGATTCCGTATTGATTTGAAATAATCGCGATTAGAATCGTTGGCAAAAAAAAAATTCAGATTTGAATATAACAAAAACATGAATGAACAAATTGGTAATTTTGATTGCAGTATCTTCGATGACGGGTGGAACACCTCGTCGCGATTCGTGGGACGCGATAGCAAAAACAAAATCGATGTTGTCATACGGAAGTTTGGAGTCGTTGGCAAATTTAGCGAACGGTTCGTCCCTCTTTGAAAATACCGGAGGAAATTCAAATTTCAATAATTCGCGAAACACGAGCAACAATTACAGCTCTAGCAGCAATGCGCTCCACACAGAAAATTCATCAAGCAATTACACCTCGTCGCATCGATTTGTGACGAACGAACGTTCCGCCTCCCCGAAATACAATGGAAGTGAAAATTTAAACGGTCGTAGTAACGGTGCAACTCATGGTATATTGAAAAACAAAAATAATAATTATTACAAAAGCGTCGATACGACTGACGCTGTTCACGAAAGGTTTACCAATAATGGCGGCACAAATTTCACCTCGACTCCGAATTCCGAAAAACGTAAAGGTTCTTCTCTCGTCACTGGAAACGCGCTCGAAATGTTACCCATCCATAAACCCATGACTTTTACCATCGATCCTAGTATCGATGCCAGCAAAGCAACGGTCACGATTACAGGTCATTAACAACATTTTTCTTCTTATTTTTTTCTCTCAAGTTGCATATTTTTTTATTTTTTTATTCAAATTACTTTTCGATACTCGTCAACGGTTGAATATTTTTTTTATATTTTCAAATTTAAGTCAATTCGATAAAATCGTATTTTTAACGAATTTTCTTGATCGAACGAACAATAACGAAGTTTTTTTTAAATTATTTTCAAAATTCTTTGATTGCACAAATTGTAATTGCTCATCTTTCGTTATTGATGAACGATAAGTTGAAAAAAATCTCTTCTTCATGCTGTTCATCATTTCGACGACTATATTTATTGATTTTTAATTCAGGTCCCAATGGGAAACAAGTACCTTTCCAAAAATCGATATTACGAGGTCAAATATACACTGTAACCGTTGAGGAAGTTGGCGAATACATAATTCAGATAATGGTGAACGGTCAGCACGTGAAAGGATCTCCGTTCAGGTAAACGATTGGAAATAAAAATAAGAAAAAATAATGAATGGAACAGAAGCTCGAACGATTTGAACGATTTATTAAATTATTTTTGACGATTTATCAATCGTTACGATAGAAAAAATAAATTATAATGCCGATGAATTCGAAACGATTGATGAGAGAGAGAGCAATCTGATTCAATTTGATTTTGAATTTTATTATTATTTTATGCTTACACAGATCGCAAGCTTATAACGCGAGAGCCATTCAAGTCGGCAACATTCCAAACGGAGTTGTAAATCAACCGGTCGAGTTCGAAAGTGAGTACATAATTATTTAACACGTAAATAGTAATAAATTGAGTTTATCAAACTGGATTACCTTCCGAGTAAAACAGGATTTTAAACGACCAACGAAACTTGCCTTATTTGCATTTTATTTTGCCCTGATATAAATCACGAGCTTTGAAGATTTTCCAGACTGAAAAACGTTTCCAACTTTTTTTTTCTCTCCCAGACTTCAAAATAGTTCGAAACTTTCATTTGATATTTTAGTCGTGCTGCTTTTAATTTGGAAAAAAAATAATGATTGCTTCTGAAAACTGGTCAAGTGAGGAAGTTTGTTTCGGAGAAAAAGTCGAAAAATTGTTTTGAATGAATTGATTTTGTTGGTAAATCCAAATTTCTTTTTTCTTTTTTTTTTCATAGTCGATGGATCTCGTGCCGGTTCAGGAAACCTTGAAATTCTTGTGAACGGTGGACACGTTACGAGTTTCGTACGTGCACTGGGTAGTCAGAGATTTTTGGCATCGTTCGTCCCGCATGAGGCTGTCACTCATTTGGTAGAAATGACATTCAATGGCGAAACAGTTTCCGGTGAGTAAATGGAATCCCTCCAGTTTATTTAGCTGATGAAAAAACGATGAGCGTATATTTGAGGCACTCAATTTACTTTTTTTTGTTGAATGGCACATTTTCTTCATAATTTCATGGCGAATTTTAATAACAATTGTAACGAGATAATTGTTTCGTTTTGAATTTCAAACTCGACGAACCTTTTTTGACCCACAAAAAGTATTTTTTTTAGGTCGAACTTTCTCAGAGCTTTGTTTACAATTTCTAGCTGGCTCAACGTGTCAATGACTTGACGGATCATTTTTTCCGGGTCGCTGACTCCGTTTTCTTTTTCCATGTGCAGTCCATCTCGGTCTTGAACCTTTCTCCCTCGCGCGCGAGAATCGTCACGGAATAAATGGCTCGCATTTCCGGGATGCAATTCATAGCGAAATCTTTCTCAAGCGCTTTGTCCATGCATAAATGAGTTTAATAAAACAACAACTCCGCCGTGACTCGTGAATAATTACTCGATTTTAAAATCACATTTGAATCAGCGAAGAGAATGAAATTAATGTTTTCGTTTTTTCACGTCAGCGAATATTTATTTTCGCTTAATATTAATCCAAAATTCACAAATTTCGATAATTCTATCAGTTTTTCATAATTATTTTGAGTTCAACTATTTAAATGATAAAAAAAAAACATCTCCTGATTCTTAAACTTCCAACCTGAATAAATTCGTGTCGGATAGACAAAAAATGAGAATCAAGAATATATTAACGTTCTGTCGCATGTTTGCAATATTGAGACTCGAAAAACAGTAAATTCCTTCGAATTTTCTAGTCAAAATTGCTATTTCCGCAGGTGATTTTGAGGATAGAATAATTCTGAAACTGTTAAAGTTTTCTTTTTGAAATTTCGTTCACGTGTTTGTAGATTCTTCAAGAAAATGTAAACTTCGATTGTCGATTATTTCTATGTTTATTAATTTGATTATCATTTCCAAAAAAATTGGTGCGTTTTCTCGAAGAATCTCACTAAACACGTGTACAAGATTTCAAAAATAAAAGTCGAACACTTTTCGAATTAATTCTCTCTCCAAAAGAAATGTTGGAAAACAGGATACGAGAGAACTTTGAGTTTCTTCTTTCCCTTTTGAGTTTCTTTTTTCGAATGAAAACAAAAAAACGGTTGATTTAAAAAAGCAAGGAAACGTAAATTTTTTGTAAATTTTGGCATGTGCGTCTCGGTGATATGTCCGGCACGAGGAGTCAGGTGACTGTCTACATATCTTTAAAATGTAAGACAGTAGAGCTTCGCGGAGAGTCCCGGAGGTCATTGACTTGCGATTTCACGCACACACGAGGCGTTCCACTGACCCAAATAGTGCACGTCATTATTATTTTCTTTTATAACCCCGTCTTCATGACGCGTGTGTTTAACAGGACATTTTTTTTTTCCTCCAAGAGCCTAGTGAAATTCCAGCTTTTTGGTCGATAAATCCGAAGCGATGCTCCTTGACAATTGACTCTTTCTTCTATCCTATTATTTCTCCACAATATTTTTTTTTTTTTTCAAATAATTCTCGAACCAAGCATTATTTTAATAACGCTTATTTCGCATCGGGCTGCAATAAAACTCGCTGCAATCATTTTCGAGAGCCTCGACGATGTTGCATCGCGAACGCGGACGTTATATTATTTCGTCGAATAATACGTATGCTTTGAACTAAATAAAAATTACTTTCAAAACTTTCGACGAATTAATAACCTTTTTCGTTTCATTATCGTCGTTACATACCTCGCGGTTATTCCAATAGAATTTCAGTCGAGTTTAATCATTCTCTTTCACTTATTCAAATATTCATTTGCATAATCGTACGTTGCATCGAGGGTGGAAAAAAAAAAAAAGTATAACCAGTCATTGGTGTCATTACTATCGATCCGAAACACCGGAAACTATGGAAAACACTGAATCCATTTCATTATTGACAATAACAGTGAATGAGAGAAACTCGAATATCGAATATTTGAAATAAAAAAAAAGGATCATCTTTGTAACAATATATTTCGATCGAAACCTATGAGCTCGTCGATCGTAGCATTGACTGATGCACGTGACCGGAGGACGCACCATTCCTGTAGATTTTATACGTTCCTGTATGCATCTTTCGTCCACGTGTTCACCGAATACGTAACAGAATAACGTAATACAGATTTTCTCAAAATTTTTCATTTTGTACGATTAAGATTCCTTGCAACGTGTCATTGGAGTATCCAATCAGGAGAGATTGAAAATTTTCTAGAAATTTCATAATTAAAAAGCGTAAATTCGAACGAGGATGATTTCGATCGAAAATGATGATTTTTCTTTTATTTCTTGCTAATTTTTTATTTTTTTAAATTTATATTTTATTAAATAAAAAAATTATTCAATGAATGAAAATAGAAAATTGTTTGATCCAAAGGTTATCGCAAGTCCCGAATATTCGAAATTCGACAAAAGGGGAACGGGTCAAAGCTCAAAAGTGCGAGAAAAATATAATAAAATTTGAAAAAATAAAAAATAAACATCGAATCGGTCCTCGAGCAGAGACACGAATAAAGATGAACCTGAGAAACGTTGACTTTTGTCAAGAATTTGAGTTTTAGCAGTCTGTATATGTTCGCATATAAATATTGAACTGGAGAGGGAGGAAGAGGAAGAAACGACCTATGGAGACGGTGATGCTGTTGATACGCTCATAGGTGTGGCTCGATCGGAGAGACACGTATACTAGAGATAGAAAAGGAGGAGGGAGAGGAAGAGAGAGAGAGAGAGAGAGAGAGAAAGGTGAGCTTAGTATGTGGACGTATTTGGTTACGAATGAGGATACAAACGCCCACCATTCGCTCTACCGGGTGCTTTGATACATAATCAAATATATGGACATCCTTGTGGTTCCCTGCAGACACATATATAGATATAACGAGTACACGAGTTTATCAAAGGGACGAACTTTTATACGGACTCAATAAAACTCGTTGAAGTGTGGGCATAATCGCGGGGGATTCCGTTTTAATTTATCCACAACCTACGATCGTTGTAACGAAATCCATTACGACTTGCAACTCGTTTAATCGTCATCTTCGCTCTCGGAGCATGAAATTCGTTTCGTCATTTTCAAAGTTTCATTCTACATCGTTGATATTTGTTTATATTTTTTATTATATTTCATTTGATTCATTAATTTTTATCGTTTTGGGATACACACTGAGAAAAAAAATTTGAAATTGTGGCGAACAAATTAAATTTGTTGATTCAACAAAACTTTTGTTGATTCAACGATATTTTTGTCGTGATGAGAAATTAAGTATTTTAATGAACCAAATTTCGTTTGGGTTAACAAATTTCATTTTTTTCGCTACGATTCGTTGAACCAACAAAAAAATTTGTTGAATTTACGAATTCATTTTTCTCAGTGCAGTTTTTGATTTTTTTGTTCTTTTTATTTTCCGGTAATTAATTATTTTATGATAAATGTGACTTTGGGTCGATTTATTCCTGGTTTTTTTTTGTTTTTAACGATGAATGTAACAGTTGCAATGAGATCATTAAAAAAAACATTGAAACAAGCGACACAGTTTTTAACACAGGAAATAGCACGGTTACTCACGAGTACGCTGAACATTTAATGACAAAAAACAAATCGTTTTATAATTGTGAACGTTTATCGGGCGAGGTTTTAACGAGACGACTATTTTTTTTTCTTTTCTTTTCTTTTTCATATCAATAATGTGCGAATTGTTTCAAAAGTTTTCTGGCACAACATTATTGTTCGGCGTGTTATTGAATTGCAAAAAATCAGTCTCGTCGAGTGTTCGTGGCCAAGAGTCATGCCTCCTCTCGAGATTTATTGCTCAGAGTGACCGGTGCAGGTTGCTTTGCTGACGGGCGGAATGCGCTCGTCTCACGTGTGCATTACCGTACCAACCGATGACGTTTTCTCTCTCTCTCTCTCTCTCTCGTCTTATCTATAATCTCATGGACTCTCGGGACTCGTCGATGCAACAAAATTCCTTACGTTTAACGCGTTACTTGTCTCTGTAAATAGCATGACGTTTCAATACGAAAAAAATCGATGAAAAATTACATTTTCGTTTCGTTTTTTTCGATATTCGATAGAAAAATAAAATTATGCAAGTTGAAATAATCAATGATTTCGGGTATTTTAAATGCTTCTTATAAAATCTCACGAGTCGGAGCTCAACCTCATTTTATCGTCACGTTGATACTTTGTTTTTTGAATTATCGAGCAAAAAAAAAAAAACAATTTTCTTCGAGTCACTGAATCGCCGTTTTCAAGAGTTTGAACTCTAGAAATCTGACCGATGATTCAACAGATTCTTGAAGGGATGCTGCAAAGTCTGACAGCTCGAAAGCGTCACCGGATCGATTGATGAAATTTCTGCAAGTTTGGAGTCGAATAAATTTGAGAAAATTTATAAATTCAAAAAAAAATGCAGAAATATTGTTCTTTTTTTTAGTATTCATAGCTCATAGCTCAACAAAATTGACTTTTACGACGATTCAAAAGTTTTTATGGACTCGCAATGAAAAAAAAAAAAATAAAAAAAAAAATAAGAACTCAACGGATCGATGCACAGAAGTAGAGAAATGTGAAGAATTTTTTTTTTTGAAACCGACACGTTGGTAACCCGGTTTAATAAACAATTATACGGTTATTTGTATCATTTTTCTCCGCTGTTATAGGCCTGCACGAGTGTGTGCATGTGTGCGCACCCCGTCAACCATAAATATGTGCATTTTAATGGCCGCTGAATGGCAAAGCACGAAAGAGCAAACGGGGGGGGGGGACTCGCGAATGCCATAAGAAAAACGTTCGAGCTATGCGAACGCCTAATAATTCCTCAACGTTTCGTCCGGGATCGACGTCTCGAGAGGGGAAAATAATGACGATACGCGCTCAAACAGCTTAGAAACGCTTGGAAATCGTTTTTTTATACGCGCACTCACACAATGCGAGATTAAACCTTCCTGTGATGCTGCTGCTGTTGCTGCGGCATTCGTGTCACCGGAGTCTTGCTAATTTCATCTAACGAGAGATTTTGATGCTTCGGCCACCCGCACAGACGATGTCGCGCTCCGGATTATACGCAATTTTCTTTTCTACAGAAACTTTCGATATTTAAATAAAACGCGATAACTCTACTGAATTTCTGATTTTTACAATAGAAAAAAAAAAATAGAAAAAATAAGAACTTCGAAAAGTAATCGTTCAAATATTTTATCTTTTTTTTTTTTGCACTCAGAATTTGTTTAATTTCAGAGCATTTCAATTTGACGTTACGAAACCTGGCCTTTTTGGTCGAATATCCAATTTCGATTGACTAAAAACATTTTTTTTCTTTATTAAATAATTAATTGCTTTAGAAGATTCTCCAAAAAGCAGATGCACCGATGAGAAGAATGTGATTCATCTCGATGGATGGGTCTCCGAGCCAAAATATCATATTTTTTAAAAATTTAATATACAAATTATTTTATTCAAAATAACACAAATATAATGATATAAATTTAGGAGTTTCGGTACAAAAGGCAAAATGTTAAGAAACTAATGAAATTTGGTGATAATGTTCTTAAACATCAAGTACGAAAACACAATTTTTTTTCAAAATTTTCTTCTACTCAGTTATCGAGTAATTACGCATTAAAGCAGATTTCTTATGCCCGAAGTGTATACTTATATATATGGAAACGCTATGCTTATACACGTGAACTTTAGTCTTCAATTACTCGCGATAACTGTGTAGAAGAAAAATCTGAAAAAATTTGTATTGTCAAATTTGGCACTAAAGAATTTGTTCACCAAATTTTATAAAATTCTAAACTTTTTGACAATTTTTTGTGTTTTTAACATGGTTTAGCATGGCAACATTGTATCGCCTGTACCGAAACTCCTTAATATAAAAATGAAATTAAAATAAAAAATAAGAAATAAAAAAAATAAACAGATAAATATGAAAATAAAATGCACATAAAAGAGCAATATTTCAACAATATTTTGAAAAAATTTCATTCAAAAATATGAGAAATTTAGCCGGTGGGAGCTGGTTTCCTCAAAACTCAAAAAAAAGTGTCCTCGTGGTGGTCAGGATAAGCAGCGATAGCTTTATCCGAATTGAAAAAACCAAATTTTTTCTGTCAGTAGATAAGTATAGCTCGTGCTTGAACGAAGGATTTTTCAAAAACATTGAAATTCGAATTTTTCGCAGAGTTGTATGCAAAAAAGTTCAATTTTTCGTACAATTCGTACTACGCTTTGTAAAATTATTTTTAATCGAGAAAAATCGAAAAAAAAAATCTTCGTTCAATCACCAGCCAGTGTTATTTTGAAGAAAAATGAAAAATTTCAACAAGATCGGTGCATTTGTTTTCGAGAAATCGTGTCCACCAACCAGCTGTCCCAGCCACTGAATTTCTCACATTTTTCAATGAATTTTTTTTTTGAATATTTATGAAACGTTGCTCTTTCCTGTGCTTAACATTTCCAATAAAATAATTTGTGTTGTATAATGAGAAAAAAAAAAAAAGAGAAAATATGCTTTTAGCATCGAAACCCATGGAACCCCTCAAGTTTCTGCAAGTGGAGCATATTATTTCATGTTTCTTTTGCAATCTTGCAATAATCTCAATCACAATTATTTCATTTCGAACGAACGATCGCACGAGTACCGACAATCATTGGAAAAATGAAATTCTCATCTTTCTCTCTGCTCTTTCGAATCATCGGCTCGTTACTAATCGGCGTATATAAAATGCAATGATTTTTCCTGCTCAAATTGATCTGACCCTATTTTACGAGTGCTGCTAAGAATAAACAGGTGGATCTTTAATAAACGCGAGCGTGTTTCTCGTCGGTATGCTACGGATACGAATGGCCAAGTTCCATTTTTACGTTTGACCCAAATACAAGGTCATTCACGAGGTCAACGAGCGTTTTATTTACACTCACGTCGCTTCTTCATATATTTATCGTTATTTTTTTTCTTCTCTCTCTCTCTCTCTCTTTTTCAATTGATTTTCGAGAAATTTTGGAGCTGCGTACCAACTGATGAACGAAACGTGTTCGATGGAAGAGCTCTCTCGAAGGGGGGGCCCCGTTATGTCGGGGAATGCAGCAATTGAGTTCCTACACTCGACTCGCTTCGAGCTCTCTCTCTCTCTCTCTCTCTCTCGCTTCAATAATCCTCGGACTCGAATCCAAACTTAGGAGAAGAACGAGTATTTCGTGACTTTGAATTTTGGAGAATTGGAGAAGCAACTCTCGTGGGAAAAAAAAAAACTTTTCCTATTTCATTTCAATTTTTTTTTGCCAGATTTTTTTGACAGACCGGTGATCCTCGGAATTGCACAAAAATTGTGTAATTTCTCGATTCCAAAATGGACCGTTCTCATCATAAAAAGATACGATTGATAATTTCTTTCATTTTTTTTTTTTATCGAAATACTGTCAACTATTGAAGCGATTTGCCCTGATTTCTCAATTACGAAACGATCGATAATCGAATGTGAAATTCTGCTAATTGAATGCTAAATACATGGTCGATCGAGGATCGAGAGCTTTTCAACATTGAAATCTTTTAAATAATTAAATTAAATAATTTATAATTTAATTTAATAATAAATAATTAAAAATAATTTAATAATAATAAATTTTAAAAATTTAAAATAAAAAAAATAAAATTCTTCCAAGCGTGAAACTAAAAGAAACAAAACTTCAATGACTTTTACTCGGTGAATTTGACAGTCGCGGTCGTTCGCGGTTAACGGAGCCGAGTCAATGAAACTAAATGTTACATTTTTTCGAATACTTTCTTCCAAACAATAATGAGTTTCGATAAAATTTAAACGATCAAAAAAAATTCCAAGTTGTGTCAAGAGGCACAGAGATGAGAACTACGACGATTTGTTTGTACGTCGAATTCTCCATTTTCTTCGCGGTATGCGGTGAAGGGTCACGGATCCTAAAGCACGTTTTCTCTGTACGCAATATGCAAATAAAATATAGGAGGATTAAAAAAACGAGGCCTGAAAATGTCTCGGATTTCTTGATTTCGTGCGTCTTGGCTCCATTCATTCAGAATTGTGGTTTGCCATTCGAGATACGAGGAGGAAGAAGAGACTCTGTCATTCGCATCCGATCGTGAACCCGAGTTTGCGTACAGATCGAATTTCGATGCAATATTCTTATGCCTGTACATTCATTTTTTTTTCCTCCTGTGTATTATTCTCGAGTTCGTGTTTCTTCGCGATGAGAGAATGTGTGTGTGCATATATGCGTGATGGCCGGTCGAGCGAGCAACGAGAAACAGGGATGGGACGAGGGGGAACGGGTCTTTGATTCGTGTGTGCCTTCTTCGGGCCTCTTCGGGCCTCTCGTACCTTTCTAATGACCGTATTCACATTCAAATTTTAGCTGGTGCCTATTCAAAGGGCCCCTTTTTCCTGGTTTCATCGTTCTTTCAATCCTAATTTGTCAATTACACGATTCAAAATAACGAAAAATCGAAAAATAATTTTTCAATTCAATCTCGAATTACGTTGTTCCATTATTTTCGATGACTGAAGCTCTCTTCAATATTTTATTCATTTTTTTCAGTATTCAGGGAATCAGGGATTATTTGGCATGGGAAACACGCTTAGTTCGAAGCTTCGATCTTTATCAACGAATTATTGTTCGATCAGCTTTCAGTTTCTATTACTCGAATAAAATAAACGGCCGACGAATAATTTTTTCTCGTCGTCGATCCCAGAAACAGAGTTTTTGATGTTTTTTTTTTGTTTTTCTTCGACAATAATTAGACCGAAGCTTTTCGTTGGAAACGGACACAGAAATGATTCATAAAATAAAATATCGAGTTTCTGTTAATATTTGAACTTATTCGAGAAAACTGGCCTCGAAAAACGAGGAAGCACGAAAAAACGGTGGAAAAAAATATTAATTGACAAATTGTCAAATAATATATTTAAAAAAATAACGAAAATACACACACTTTTTTTACTTTTATATCGAACAATCAATAAAAAGGTCTGGAATAATAAGAAAAAGAGAAAATTCGATACAAAAATTATAGCGGTATCTTGACGAGTGTCTGATCGAATAGCGAACGATAAAGAAACAGCAAAAGTAAGAATTCCTGGAGATATTGAAATAAATAATAACGAGATTTTTCTCGTGTGGGGGGGGGGGTGAAACTGGTTATGCTTTGTCGTAACTGAACTTGTTTATCTAATCGAATTGAAAATATTTCGTAGTGAAATGAATGACAAAAATTTGTGATGTAAAACGAACGGATCTGGTCCAGGAAGATTCGTGACATTTGACGTTGGTGATGATTGATTAGACGTTTTGATATTTAAATCACATCCTGACGAATGTCGAGAGGCTTTTACTTGAGGAGCGATTGGAAATCGTTACGGCCCTGATTCTCGAAGCGGAGTGGCGGCGGCGGTCTCTCGACTCAAGCCAACGCACACTTGTCTCGTACAGTCGTTCGACTCGGTCGTGAGGAATCGCGATGTGCTGACGTTTCGTTCGTTCATTTAAAAGAAGAATTGAAAGAAAAAGGGGAAAAAAAAAGAAAAATCGAAGCTCTCAGCAGCTCGAACGGTCATTCGAAACGTTTTTACACTCGAATTCGTTGGTGCTAAGCAAAAACAAAACAAAAAACGATAAACTAGTTCGATCGTCGTCGGTGTAATGAATATTTGTGTTGGTTGAAAAAATAAAAAAAGGAATAGGACGCGATGGATCGGTCACGATCGCCCGGGCATCGATCGCGAATACCGTACATCGAGGATCGACTGAAACAGCTTTATTCACCGACGGAATTTACCTCGTAAAATAATACTCGAATCTAATAACTGCGACCAATTAAAACACACAGTTCTTCCCGTGCTTCGTTACTTATTATTCGCCGAGACGAGAGCATATGCAATAAAATTGTGTGTGAATAAAGACATACGTGAAAATATATATATATATATATATATATATTTATTTATTAATAAAAGTGTCTCGTGACGCGTTTATCGTCGAGCTTTACGTGCCTTTCAAGTTTTTCGATCGCCTGGACTTTCGAGTCCGTTCGAATACTTTTTTCCCTCTCTCTCTCTCTCTCTTTCTCTTTCGTTTTTTTTTCTTAAGGTTTTCAGGCAATTTTGAAACTTCCTTGTTGCGCGGGATTGAGGTAAATGGATCATCCGGATTTTCGGAGAGATCGACTCCCTTTTTTGTTCGCTGTTTTTTAAATTTATTTATTATTTATTTTTTGTTATCTAAAAACGACGTTCGATCGCATTTATTCTTGATCGATTTCTTGCTGTTATTATTCCTGGACTCGGACTTTTGTTTTTTGCCTACTCAAGGCAAAAGCCTGTGATGTGTGACCGATCAGAATCGTTCTCGTTTCCGGATAACGCGAATTTGAAAATTTTTCAAGATTCGACTTTAACGCCGCTTCGTTTTCAATCGTTTTTGTTTTACACAATTATCGCTTTTGCTGATTTATCGAATGGCGAAAATATGTGAAATTTTTTCGATCGATTCCCAGCGCAGTTGATCAAAAGAGAATGAAAAATTGTGAAAAATATACGCGAAAGAATTATGAGCCATGAAATTCATCTGATGAATCAAACGCTGATCGTGATAAATAAATATTTCAAAAGAGAAGATGAAATTTTCCGTTATTCACGAGACAAATTGTTTGATTAATTATTTAATAAATTGTTTCAGGATCACCTTGGCGAGTAGGCATAATGCCCGGTCCAAAAATGTCTGTGGTCGGGGACTCTGTCAGATTGGTCCCTGCAGGCAGTCCCGCGCTCTTTAAACTCTCGGCCCTTGGTTTCACGAGCAAGGAAATAGATGTGCAAATTATAAGTAAGTGGAAGAACAAAATTTTAACCAGAAAACTGTGAATTTAGGAGTCAAATGTTAGGAGTCGATGAATCGTCATTGGGAATCGATGAAAAATGATTTTTCGATTAAATTTGACACTGTATTTTGACAGGTTGTCGAAAAATAAAGAATATTATTATATTTCGGTGAAAACGTTGAAAGGAAATACTAATGAATGTGTTTTTTTTTTAAGGTCCTTCAAAAAGACACATTTCTGCTCACATCGAAGAGGAACCAGGGAGGAGAGGAGAGTTTAGAGTCGAATTCACACCAACCGAGGTTGGAAGTCATCTACTGGAAGTGAGCATCGCGGGACAAAAGCTGCCGGCAGGACCTCTCGTCGCCAAAGTTTACAATAGCAGTCTCATCCAAGTAACTGACATACCCAGTGCCGTTGTTGGACATGCCTGCCAATTCAGAGGTACGGACTTTTCATCCTTTACGAATACCGAGATCGTATTGTTGTTTGGAATCCTTTTTTTTTCCAACATGACTTTTGGGGATGGAATAAATTCGAAAAGTATTCGACTTTACTTTTTGAAATCTAAAATTAATCAGAAAAAGTAATATTTTCAAAAAAATTGTAGAATTCGATCGAAAAACAAGTTTTTGATCTGTTTTTCTAAAAAAAAAATGACAGAACTAAATATAAAAATAATATTTTCAATTCCATACAGTAAATGAAAGTTTTGAGAAAAAATTTCAGAATCATTGTGAAGAAAAAAAAGTTCCCTCGACCCAAATGTTCGTCGACTATTTATTGGAGTAAAAAAATGGAGTTTTTTGATCGATCTTTATTGTTTTTATTGATTTATTTTTTTTTTGTAATTAGTTGACGCGAGTGCCGCTGGCGAGGGTCAATTGGAGATATCGATAAACGAGGGCGAGGTACCGAACGACGTGCAAGTTGTGGGTGGTGGTCGTTGCCTCGTCTCGTTCACGCCTGACGTAGCAAAGCCTCATTACATCGACATTAAGTTCAACGGGGAAGCCGTACCGGGTTGTCCCTTTGTCTGCAACGTATCCGACACAAGCAGAGTTATCCTGAGCTTGAACCACTTGGAACTGATACCCGTTGAACAGCCCGCAAGCTTTCATATGGCGGTTGACGGAAGTGGTTCCGCCGAACTCGCAGTTTCCGTCAGAGGTAAGCCCCTGCAGAGTAATTGAAAGCTTCCTTCAACTACTCAGTTTGCGATTCAGATTTGCAAGAAAACTTGCAAAATGCAAAGATTCTTTAAAGTAATGTAATTTTCAAAGATCTTATTTTGTTTTGGAACATTTCAAAGTTCTGGAACACTCGTAACGAAAGAAATAATAATTTTTCGAAATTTTTTATACGAATAAAAAGTTTTTTGGTTTTTTCAAATTCACTGAAAGTTTGGTAAAAGGGTTTCACATTTTTTAATTCACAAAAATGATCCCCCAATATTTTGAACCGTTCTGATCCTGTTTCAATGTAGATGAAAAGTTTTTGGAATTGATTCAACAGAGTTTGATACATTTTCTTATCTTTATTCTCAGGACCAACGACGGAATTACCTGTTAAAGTGACTGGAAACATTCACAGTGGTTTTACCGCCGAATTCACACCACGAGACGTTGGTGTACATTCGATCAGTGTCGAGTACAATGGACATCATGTAAATGGTACACCTTTTTTGGCGAAAGCTTTCAATGCTGATAAAGTCCTCATTGGGCCTGTGGCTCGAGGAAGCGTTGGCCAACCTACTCATTTTACTGGTGCGTATTTTTCAGTGATAAACCAGCTTCGCGAATTTCAAATCAGGGACATTGAATCAGTAAAGAAATCAAGTCGAAATGAGTTTACGATTCTTCTTCAAGGAAAGATTCTGAAAGATAATTTAAAAAGAAATTGTTCCACCATCGAATACCGGATTGAATAAGATCCGCAAAATTATAGTAATTCATTTACTCCTGAGAATATCTAAAAAAAAAAAAAAGTGTATAAATCGAAATGGAAAGTTATTTTTTCCTTGACATTTCGAATGGTTATGACACGAAAGCTGCTGATGATTGAAAATCATTTCGAAGAATAACTAATTAGTTTTCAGAATTTAAATTCATTTTTAAATGCTCCAGAATTGAGAATTCTTTTTTCGTTCCATGGTAAAAAAATTGTATAGGGAAACACGAGTTTTTATGTGCTAATGATTTTTTTATTTACACCTTTTTTCAACAGTCGATGCAAGTCAGGCTGGAGAGGGAAATTTGGAGATAACGATATCGGCCCGCGGCCAAAACATTCCCACCCAAGTAACTCCTCAGGGAAACGCTCGGTTCTCGGTTAGTTTTGTACCGTTTGAGGCGTGCGAGCACGTCATTAATATTGCATTCAACAAACGTACCGTACCCGGTTGCCCAATCATAACGAGGGTGGGTGGCGACAGTCACGTGACCGTGAGTGGTCAAGCTCTGAGCAGTGCTGGATTAGGACGGCAAAGTTATTTAACTGTCAGTAACGTTGCCGGTAGCTTGGAAGATCTTGAAGTTAACGTTGAAGGTAAGTTTTTTCATTCTGACGAAAAAAAAAAAATCAAACGAGTACCGTGTTTCAGTTTCGATTTACAATAAGACAGTACAATAAATCATAAGAAGAAATGAATAAAATGGAAAAAAAAAAGTTTCAAAATTGATTTTGTATCAAAATAATACATTACTCAATGAAATTTTTCCATTCTATCATATCTGATTGAACGAATTAGTGAAAAATTGATAAAAAAAATCAAGATTATGATATTCTCGTCAGTTCTTTTTCTTATTATACTTCATGCTCAATTTGTACATTCAATCACGTCACTCTGTAAGGTCACGAGCAATATTTTGGAGATGCACAAACAGCTGTTCACTCATGATAAGTTTATTCTCTCTCCTACATGTACATTATTCATATTTTTTGAATTATTCACCTCAATTTTTTGCGTGGTTTTCGACCATTCGTTTTTCCTGCACATTCATTTTGTCAACCGAAATAAATCGATTCGTTGAGAAAAATCAACAATTCTTCAGACAATGACGAAGTGGAAAAAAAAATTTGATGTTTCTCTTTGACATAAAAAAAATATAATTATATTTTTGCATCGACTAATCGTTCGAATTTATCCAATTTCGAATGAAAGTTTCAAAAAATTTTCAATCAGTAGATTAAACGATTAAAATAATTATACAATTTTCTGTATAAAATTCAAATTCAAGATTTTCATCGAATCGATTTTTTTCCTTCAGCCGAACAATCATAAACTAAGTGTTTACATGTGCAAAGGCATAAACATATCTAATAATCTTCTACTTGTTCACAATTCACAACTAAGCGTTACTGTTTTTCTCATCAACTGTTTGTAAATATACTCGTAATAAAAAAAAAGGATTCATGTCATCAGAAGTCATCGTTGAAATGAAAAGAATCACGAGGATCCACACCACGAGCACTCTCGACTCATCAGTGTGTTTTTGTTTTTTTCTCATCACGTTTTATCCGGTGTCGCTTGAGAGCAAACTTCTCTCTCTCTGTTGCAGGTCGGCCAGCTTTCAGACTACGACATTACTAGACTTCTCAAAACAAAAGAAAAAACACAAAAAATACAAAAAAAAAATAATAATCAATTTAAATTGCCTCATTTCCGAGCTCTAACTCTTACTTTATCAAAAAAAATGGGACTTTGTAATGCAACGAACGGTGGTGGGTACATAACTCTCGTATTAACCCATGAAAATATGAAATCCCAGTACTAAAATCCTTTTTTCCAAGTGCCATGCACATTTTTAAGCAGAAAAAACAAAAATATGCATGGTTCAATGAATTGCTGGCATGGGTTACGTTACCACGTTATTAAGGCTCTAACTAATTCCCTTTTTTTTATTGCTTATGTCAATAACCAATTAACACGAGTCCATCGAAATAATGGTGCTATATAAATAGACATATAAATATTTACATATATATATATAAATATATGTATATAATTATATATATATATACACGTAATAATTCCGTTAATAATGAATTAAGTCACTGATTATCATCAACGATTTTCAAGACTCAATCGATTCCTCTCATAATCATATGATAGAAAAACAATTGCCAATGTGAATTTACCACACAGGAATGCCATAAGAGCACATTTTCTATTATTCCAGTTACCACAAACGTTTCAACACTCAAATTTTTATAAATAATAATTGAATGAAAAGCAAAGGAAACTTGCGTTGTACTAGCAGTGTCACGAAACTAGTATTTTTTTCATTATTTCTCCTTTTCGTATGAGTAGAACGGTAAAGAAAATAGTAACAATTGCTTTTTTTTTTTCATAACGATTTAATTGAAAACGTATCATCGTAATCGCTTCCCCTAACGCGTGGATTGCTTGGTAGAAAAAAAAAAACAAAAATTAGTAGTTTCTTTTTCCTTTTTTCGTAGTTTTAACATTTTACAGTTGTGACTACGACACGCCCGTTACGAGAACTAGAGAGACAAAATCTGCATTCAGCGATGCTACTTTGAAGATACGAAAAGAACAAATAGAATTTCAAGTCAATATCGCTTCCTCCCTTCGCTCTAATCCACTCTTTTCTATACTCAAAACCCGACTACAACCCCCCCCCCCCACCCTTGCTCGCCTTCGTTTTTTGGCTAGCTAAATTGTGTAATACGACTAACAAGCGGACTTGATAGGGCCCAATGGACAGGCCGTACCAGCTCAGGTTACTGACAACAAAGACACAACCTGCACCGTTGCTTTCACGCCGCGTGTCGTTGGTGAACATCGTATTTCTGTAACCCATCGCAATGTACCTGTCGTCGGAAGCCCTTTTAGCTGCAAAGTCTACGACGTCACAGCCATCAAAGTCAAAGACTCCAAACGCGGTGTCATCGGCATGCCCGTCACGTTTTTAGGTACTCTCATATTTTTATTATTATTTCGTTTCGTTTTTATTTTATTAATAGTTAAATTTTTTTTTTTTTTTTAATGTGTAAAAGTGGGAAAAAAATGCAGCGATCTCTGGAAAAATTTCGGACTTCGATATGCAATAATAAAATGAGCGGAAGTTTATTAACAAATTGTAAATAAAATTTTGACCAAATAATCAAACGATGCTTTGTTTCAATTTCTGAATGTTGAATGAAATCAATTGGAAAATTATTAGTGTCTAAAAATCTATACATATTTCATAATTCATGCAGTAAAAACTAAACTGACAAAGTTTGGGTAAGCTAGAAACGATAATAATGAAACATGAAAAATAAAGAAGAAAAAACAACAATTCTACAGTGGAGACGAGTCAAGCGGGACCAGGAAACCTGGAAGTGACCGTTAACGGGGGACGAGTACCAACTTCGGCCCAAGGCCAAGGACCTCACACGTACGCAATATCGTTTACACCTCGTGAGCCCGTTGTTCACACCGTCGATCTTCGATTCAACGGGGAAGATGTTCCTGGCAGTCCTTTCAGTTGTCAGGTATATTTTTTAACAGAAGAAATTTTTGTTGTTTATCCAATAATCAAAAAAGTTCATTTTTATGTCACGTAATCCGCCAATAATTTATTATCGTCGAAATGGTATTAAGATTCGAACGTTTGATCAATAAATTCTACAGGTTAGTGACACAGCCAAAGTCCTCATCACCGAAGGCCTCGAAAAAGTCTCGGTCAATCGAATGGCAACGTTCTCGATCGAGGCTGATGGCTCGTTGGGTACTCCAGCTGTTGAAGTTTTGTCACCAACCAGAGAAAGTCTTCCTGTTCAAATAAAACAAGTCACTCAAGGATCTTATACGGCAGGATTCACACCCAAAGATGTTGGTGGGTGGGAAAATTATCATTTTGAAAGACGATTACAGCTCAAAATAATTCATCGATTTACGATTGTTCTCTTCGTCTGTGACATAAATATCTGTGAAACATCAAATGAAATTGTTTGAAGAAATTATCAATAATTTTCATTGTCGAAAGGGAGAAAAATTTACTGAATTAATCATATTTTTGTCAGTTTTTAATATTCTTGAGAGTAACAACCAGGAACGTACTCAACTGGAATCCTCGATATTTGCCGCTGAAAAGTCAGTGTGTCAACGGCGATTCGGAAATTGAAATTTCTAGAGAAAGTTTCCAGCTCTCTTTAGCTTTTACAAAATAACATTGAACTAATTTTGAATTATGGTGAATTGTAAGAAAATGAATTCTCACAGGTGACCACAGCGTCGAAGTCAAATTAGGGGGATCGCACGTCGAGGGCAGTCCTTTTCTCGTCAAAGCTTATAACGCTGACAAAGTTAAGGTCACTGACATCAACAGTGGGGTCGTAGGGAAGCCCGTATTTTTCAGTAGTACGTATTTTATTTTAACGAGAAAAGATACATTTTTGACGTCAATATTTCAATTTATTAAAAAAAAAAAATTCGATACTTTTTTCTCATTTAAAATCAATAGAATTTTGGTGTGGTTTTATTGATAAATTCCTTTACAGTTAACGCCAGTCAAGCAGGTGCCGGTAACCTTGAGATAATCGTCGCTGTTAACGGCAAAAATGTGCCAAATTATGTACAGAGCGAGGGCAATGCCAAATTTCGAGTGAATTTCAAGCCCCAAGAAGCTGCGATGCACAGTCTCAGCGTGAGATTCAACGGCGAACCTGTACCAGGTAAAATTTCCATTCATTTATTGTTATTCATTATTCATCATTCATTTATTTTTTTTTGTTTCTTAATACAACAAATAATGTATAAAAATACAAAGACTGTATACAGACAAATTGAACAAAAAAACAAGTTAAAGGAAAATGAGAAAATAGAATAAAAAATCGCTGTTACAGAATTTGCATAAAAACACAATTATTTTTTCATAAACCCAAAAGTACCAAACTTTGGAGTCATCACTATGTGGCAATTTATCGACAAAACTATTGGGTACTCAAATTAATTAAAATGAATTGATTTAATCGAACAATATTTCTAATACTCGTATTATTTTTTGTTACATTAATATCTCATTTTTTTCGTAGGTTCTCCATTCAGTTGCAAAGTCGTCGGTGCCGGTCAGGCAGTGATAACCGGAAATAATTTAAAAATGGGTGCAGTTAAGCAATTGATATCATTCACGGTGGATCCGCAAGCGTCATCGACAAATTGTGACGTGATAGTTACACCACCGTCGAATATAGCGTTGCCGATAACGATAGAGCCGATCGAAGGTCGTTACAACATAAGTTTTACACCGGTCGAAGTTGGACGTCACAACGTCAGTGTTCTCGTTGACGGCGAGTCGATAAAGGGCTCGCCATTCGCCTGCAACATTTACGACGTCACGAAAGTTCACGTTTCTGGTTTGGGGGAAGCTCTTCTCGGACACGCGACGACCTTCACCGTCGACGCTGCCGAAGCCGGGGAAGGAACACTCGAACTCGTTGTCAGCACTGAAAATAACACCGTCAAAGCAGAGGTCGTAGCATGTGCTCGTGGACTCTATGACGTCACTTTCGTGCCGCAAACCACCAGTCCACATTACGTAAATATCAGTTTCAACGATGACAATGTACCCGGAAGTCCTTTCAAGTGCCCCGTCATCGGTGGGCTCCTCGATGGACCCTCGGTCATTCGGGTTGGTAACACCGCTTACATGGACCTCGACATGCCCAAGTTGGAAGGCCCCGTTTCGGCTGAAGTAACTGGTAAGTTTCCGTCACGTTTTTTCTGTCATTTCTCTGCAGATATATTAATTTTTTTTATTTCCTTAATTTTTCTTTGCATGGATAATTATTTTTATTTCTTTTTATTTTTGATAAAAGTCTTTCGTCCGATTTTTTAATATTTAGGAATATAATTTAACTTTTTAGCGTTTATTCGTTAAAAAAAACGTTTTTTTTCAGGACCGGATGGAATAATTATCCCAAGCACATTATCGAAGCTCTCGCCAAGCCTTTATCGAGTGGAAGTTCGAACTCGTCAGGTGGGAACATACAACGTAATATTCAGCGATGGTCATAAGGTGATAAGTTCCCAGGCATTGCAAGCCTTCGATCCCAGCAAAGTGACGATTAAAGAAATATCAGACGCAATATGTCATCGTCCAGGAACTATCATAGGTAAAACTACTCCAGAATTCTTCAATTATTTTCACAACCAAAATGAATGATGAATTCGACGTTTGTCAATCAGTCGTGGCTTCGAAGGACGCTGGACCCGGAAAATTGACCGCGAACGTTCGAGCGGGTGGGGCTGACGTCGACAGCGTTATTCGCGAAGCTGGAGATGGAATTTACGAAGTTATTTTTCATCCCACGCGGGCCGCTCCTCACAGAGTTCACATCAAGTACAATGAAGTTCATATTCAAGGTAAATTTTTTAAATGATTCAATTATTTTTTTTACATTAATTCAATAAGTATTTTTATCAATCGACCATAGAATTTTGATTCTAAAGATAAGAAACTTGTGTTTCATTTCATTTTACATCATTGTTTTTTTTTTTTTGATTCGTTTTCATGGAATGAAGAATATGAATATAGAAAAATTAGTTTTGGATTTTGAAACATTCGTGTTTGTTTATGCAACAGGAAGTCCTTTGGAAGTTGCTGTTCGAGGACCAACCGGAGGTCGAGAAGTCACCGCAACAGGTCTTGGCCTTTATCAATCGTGCGTTGGTAAAGTAACTTCTTTCACTATCGAAACGCTCGGTCGTCCTGGCAAAGAATTTGATGTCGTCATAAGCGGACCTCAGGGAAATGCTGTACCGGTTCGTTGCTATCAACATCGGGATGGAAATTTGTTGGCTGAATTTACAACTAACTCCGTTGGTAAAGAATCATTCGAAAAATTACACTTTCGCGATCGATAAAATTGAGATTAAAATTACTCAATCACCATATTTGTGATTGAGTACAAAATGAATGTGATTTGACATAAAAAAAAGTACATTTGAGACTGGAGATACATTTTTTTCATTAATGTTTTATTTTTCGTTTATTGTTACAGGCACATATAAAATTGACGTATTACAAGGTGCCAAACCAGTTTTGGGTTCACCATTTTTCTGTCAAGCTTTCGACGCCTCAAAAGTCAAGCTTCAAGAACTTGGACCAACAACGGTTTCCGTTCACGATCGAATCGCGTTCAAACGTAAGTACTCCACTAATTATAATTGACTCTCCTTTTAAGCGCGTTTTTATTTCGTTCGTTCGTGAAATTTTTCATCTCCGTTATGTTATAAATTATACGACTAATTAGCGTATTACCGATTTCCGTGATTTTTCCTCGCGTGCTTTTCCGCACAACAATCACGTTACGGAGCAGGAAAAATGAACGATAAAGCGGAGAAAGTCGGTAACTGCGCTTTAACAATTTCATATATGACGTTTCAAGGCTCTTCGACGTAATTACAATAATCAGACACGAATAAAATTGTTGTATCACAGTTATTGGCACTCTCGGAGAAATGCGCGTAAATCAACGGTCTTAGCGAAATTATTCGTAATCGCGAACACATTTATTGCGTTCTATAATTTGTTTACTGCGAACGACCAGTTCCAGAGTTTTTTGTTTCGTATATTCAAGTCGTTTTTTTATACTCGAGTTTTCTAACTGTACTGCATTTCCGCAACGTTTATTTTTTAATTTCATTCGATTTTTGCATAATTTTCGCTCCTCAATTATTGTAAAATCGTTAAAAAAAAAAAAAAAATATGTAACAGATACATTTTTTGAATTTTAATTCCGTAATATCTTGAGAAAATAATTTTTTCATATTATTTTCTGACGCGATGCGTCAATATTGCGATTCGAAAATCGAGTATTTGAATTTGTGTTTCAAAATTTTAAATTTTTTATCGATTTAACGATTGTTATTGAGTTTACTTTTTTTTTAAATATTGCTGAAGGATTAAATATTGAATTCTGATTAGTGATAAATTGATAAAATTCTTCTGGAAAACGTTTTTTTAACCCCTACTTTGTAGATCATAAAATTTCTATGAATTTAATTAGTTCATCTATTATTCTGTAATAAATTTCACAGTCCACTGGGGCTGCCAATGGCTGTACAAGAGAAACGTGATAAATATCCGCTCCACGGTGGGCAATAGTTGGTCGAGATATTCTCTGAATTCTAGACTACTTTCGAATAGCCTTGTTAATGCAGCGCGGTGAACAGAGCGTTATTCGAATGTTTCCTCGACCGCAGGTGTATCGAAGTTCAAGCGTGTCGCGAATTCCAACAGTTGTTTATTCCGTTTCAAATTCATGAATTCGTAAAAAAATAATATTTTTTTCAAATTGTTCAATTGTCTTCTATCGCTGTTCAAGCTTTTCTACTTCGATTTCGAATAAATATCGTTTGTGTCTCCATGTCTTATCGTCGAGTTACACGGCACTGGGACATTGATGTTTCGTTATTTGACAGTGATAAAAGTAGATGCCGGTGTCGCCGATCTGGATGTCACTGCGACCAGTCCACTCGGACAAGAACTACCCTTACAAGTTACCGGCCTTAACGATGGGGCTGAAATGATCGAATTCTCGCCCAGTGTTCCTGGATCATACATGGTCAACGTCACTTATGGTAAGTTTTTATTTATCAATCTCAAATATAATAATTGCAAAAATCTTTCTTTTCTCTGCTTTTTTTATATCCATGCTTCATAAAGTTTTGACAAAAATTGAATTCAAATAAAATTTTTCAAGTTGAAATAATGACAATAGAACCAATAAAATTTTATAATAAAGTTGGTCTCTCTGAAATCTTTGAAATTGATGAAAAAAAAAAACGAAAAAATTGTATTTTTACTTTTGTTTTTAATTTTTTTCCTTGCTTCATTTTATTATTTATCGTTTCTTATTGTGAAATTTTTCGAAAAAAATTCTGATAAAAATATTGAAATGCAACGGTTCGCGCGATTTTTCATCATTCCTGTCAGGAATCTGTTTTGAATTATTTCAATTTGACGTAAAAAATATTAGGAGGTTCACAAATACCGGGAAGTCCAGTGGTATGCACGGTCGAAGCAGCTGGACAAGCCCGAGCGAAAGGCGAGGGTTTGTTGAGCGGGCACGTGGGAAAGCCAGCACATTTTATCGTTACTGGCACGAGAAGTCCACCAGCGGTTCAGGTATTTCTTTCTCTTTGAATACATTTATATACGTGTGTTCACTTATGTGATAGATAACTTATTACGCGTGTATACTTTTCTATCTATATAGATACGAGCAACAATTTGATGTAGCTCAGACCAGAGCATTCATTCGTTTTTTTTTCTTCAATCGTTTCTAAAAAAATCGAATCCAAAAAGATGAATCGACTTTTCGTTTTAAATTAATAAACAAAAAATGTGAAAATCTTTTCGCACGGTTCTGAATTTTTTTACTCCGCTTGTGTAGAATATTGCTGACTGATATTTAATTTTAAACCGATGAGCCGGCCGAAAAATACAGAATTTCATTTTTCATGCCATTAATTTTTTTTTATGCCAATTTAGACACTTGGCGGTTTCCAACAAAAATTTGAAAAAATTGAGCCTTTTTCGAGACGTTACGATAATCGATATGCAATAATTATAAAATAAACTTTTGGATTTTCTGAAATTCTCTACAATTTTTTTTCCCTTATTTTTGACTTTTTCACACGCGAAATTTTGCAAACTATTCGTCAACTGTCTTAAAATTTCACAACTGTAATGTTGAATCTATCAGCAAAATCATGCGTGAAATTTGATCGAACTTTTTTTACTCAATGAAAAAATAAGTAGTCGAATTATTCGATGAAGAATATTATGTTTGAACAACGCTTGTATTACTTTTCAGAATCATTATTACGTAGAATCAATATTTGCAGAGCTTGAAAACTGGCGGAGTTTTTTTTTCAGACTTTTGTTCAAATACGAAATTCCGGGATTGCGATAAATCAATATGTTTGCCCATAAAAACATGTGTAATCCTTAACGCTGCCACTAAATAAGTCGAAATTCGAATTATGAGTCGCTACTACAATTTTTCACACTTTATCATGATGCATTGATAGAAAAACTCCTGAATTTTATTCATTTTTTAGGCTTGTGTCATCCTCGGTGTCGTTTAAAAAATTGAGTGACTTTTTAATGTGTATTTTACGGTTTTCGATAGGTCGATGGTCCTGACAGTGTGTCAAAGGCAACGATCGAGGCTGGTGCAAATCCAGGAACATGGAACGTGTCATACGTGCCAACGGAAGTGGGAGTATTCGACGTGAGGGTCGTTTGCGCGGGTCAACAATTACCAGGATCGCCCTGGCATCCAAAGATTATAGACACGAGAAATCTTCGTGTGATTGGTGGTTGGGCAGCGATATGTGACGAAATGGGTCGTCTAAAGTTAGGCCCAACGTCGAAAATAAGTTTCGACACTGCAGAAGCTGGTCCTGGTGAATTAAGCGGCAGTGTCGCCGACCAACCGATCACGTTCGAAATGACATCGAACAATCGATTGAAACTCGTATCGCCCCAATTGAACGGAGGCGAACATCGAATGGAAATCATGTTCAACGGTTCACCGTTTCCTGGTGCACCGAAAATAGCCGTTGTTCAGGAACTCGAGCCTCCGCCGCAGGACACCAGTCGCGTTATGCTCCGAGGACGTGGATTGACCACCGCAAAATGTGGCGAAGAAGTCAGCTTCACGATCGACGGCTCTCAAGCTGGAAATGGCACACCCAAAGTTCAATTATTTTCTCCCACTACTGAGATTAATGTCAATTTACAACATCTCGGTGATTATTATTTGGTTCATCGTTATTATGATTGTTCTTTCTCCGTTACCATTTTATTTGAATAATTTTTAGAGAAACGAGTCATGGATTTGGCCATTTATTCATTTCGTCTATTCACAATTCTGATTTTCTCGTTAATCCATCTTTTGATGTCTCTTGAATTTCTTTCAATAAAATTGTATTTATTTTTTTTCCACTTTTCATTACATCGTCTGACAGTATTGTGGAAATAATTGTGTCCATTTTCTATAAACAGGTGACAGTGTATACCGTGCAAGTTACGTTCCACTGACCTCAGAATCCCTTTTAATGACGGTATCATGGAACGGAAGGCAATTGAAGGGTTGTCCGCTCCAAATAAACGTCACATCCGCCGCAGACGCCTCTAGAGTTGTCTGTTCCGGCGATGGATTAAAAAACGGAATCGTCGGCCAAGAAATACGAAGTTTCATCGATACTAGGCGAGCTGGGCCAGGTAAATAAAGTTTGGAAAGCGAAAATGAAAGTTTTTGAAAATTTACCAGAATTTTAGATTATCGAGTTGATCGAATTTTATTCGATTGAGCCTTTTTGCTGTATCAAGAAAAATCTATTTTTATTGTTGCATTTATAGGCGAGTTAACCGCGCATTGCGTTGGTCCTCATAAAGTTGCTTATTGCGAACTCTACGATCACGGCGATGCAACGTTTACACTTAATGTGAAGCCTCAAGAGTCCGGACGACACGCCCTTACGATCAAATATGCTGGGGAACACGTTACCGGCTCACCCTTTACGTTAAGAGTTTCCGGTGCTCCGGATGCTTCCAAGGTAAAACCGCAATCTCATTTCATTTTTCATCTCCTTAATTGAATCTTATTTCTCCCCAATCTCCCCAAATTCAATTTTATTTCGAAATAAATTGTTTTTCATCTCAGGAATCGATGATTAAACACAATAATCTGTATTGAAATAAACCTGCGATTTAATTGAATTATTTGTTAATTGATTCTTCAAATTTTTTCATTTTTAATGTACGGAAATAGGTTCGAGTTTACGGTCCTGGAATAGAGCACGGAGTATTGGCAACATTTCAATCAAGGTTTATTTGCGACACACGAGGTGCCGGGGCAGGCCAACTTACCGTTAGAGTTCGAGGACCCAAAGGTGCATTTAGAGTCGAGATGCAGCGAGAAACCCAAAAAGATCGTATAATACTTTGTCGTTACGATCCAACCGAACCCGGCGATTACAGGGTCGAAGTACGTTGGGCAGGTGTTCTCGTTCCAGGCTCACCTTTCCCCGTTAGAATCGTGGATACGCAGGACGAATTGTTACTGCTTACGCAGGTAAATTATTATTATTTTGCCTCAGATTCTCTCCATCATTGGAAACATATTTTAAATTAACGAAGCTGGAAATTTATTGCTGTATGTTAAAGAAATCTCGAGAATCCTGTCAAAGTTTTTTGCCTATTTGCTTATTTGAGCTTTTTCAATAAGAAATCTTTAAGATGAATGTAATTTTTCGAACACTTTAATTTGATGCTATTTTTGAAATATTTCATTTGCAACGTTTTTCGAGATTTGTTTTTTCGATTTTGTGTTAATAGTCAAATTTTTTTTTGGTTTCAGGGTGCAGATAATTATTCAACGGGCCATCATACTCTTACATCGTGGCGAGGTTCACAAGCTATACTTTAAGACACGAAGAAACGAGCCACGCGTAATATTGTTATTTACAATACACAAACTAATATAATATATTCGATAATATATGTGTATAAATATATATTATTGTAACTTATACATAAAATAAATCAATCTACGTTTTCAATATAAAACAAGAAATAAACAACAAAATCGTGAACCATACTTTTTTATTGCATTAACAAAACTGAAAGAACAAATGTACAGGATTACAAAAAAAAAAAATCTAAACAAAAGGTGCCGGTCGTTAGCGACGTTTTTTCGCCTCTCTCGCTTCTTTCGCCTCCATTTTGCTCAAAGTTCGGAAAACTTGTTTTTTCAGTTCTTTTTGACGTTTCATTTTCTTCATTTCTTCAGCTTCAACCCTCGCCTTGTAAGCGTTCATTCTCTGGGATGTAGCTTCTTTGAGTTTTTCTTGTTTGTGACTGTAGCTGGTTCGTATCATTTTCATGAGTTTAGATATTTTTTCTTCCCTCGGTTCGCGAACGACCGCAGGCCTCGTGGACTCGAAACTGACTTTGCGATTTTCCATAGTCGGTTGTAATTTCGGCTTGTCTCGGTAGGGTAAATTTTTCTGAAGATTGCGTGGAATAATGAAAGGTTTGAAGACTTTCGGTTCACGGACGATCGGTGTGTAAAGAGAATCGTTGTTCGGCAGAGCTTTAATGCTGTTGTCTTTTTTCAATTGTCCCGTCGTTCTCATACCGTGCCATTGACTTTTTTCAGCCAATGGCAAGAGCAGCGATGTAACTGGATTGTAAAATTTGGGTACGTCGACTTTGTACCAAGTACGACAAAATACAATGTCACTCAGCTGAATTTTGTCTTCGAAAGTTGCACGGAAACAGCCCTCTGGCTTGGAAACAGCTTTTTTTATTTGTCCACGAATTCCCGAAACGGTTTTTATCCTGGCCCCCTCGAACTTTGCCACTTCCAAACTCGAGTTAAACATGTCTTTGATAAAAGCAGTTTTCTTGTAGATTTTCAATGGCACCCCGGTGAGTTTGAGTTTTTTTACGATTCGAGTCGTCTTGTCGGTCTCGACGACCGAACCGGTCGCTGCAATACGAAAACCTGGCTGTCTCGTTGAAACGTCTTGGATCGCGAGGACTCCTGTGGATTGCGGAGTCACTGGACCCCAAAAATGGGCCATGCAAGCAACGTGCTCAGGCGTATATTTCAACATACGATTTTTCATGTCATCCTCAAGTTTCGAGAAAATAGGTAACGTCTGAAACCTTCGCCAACCAACGGACAATATTAGTGGATCACGGGTCTTCAAAATCTTCGAGTACCAACGATGTTTCTTTATTCGAGTTTGCACGAAACCAATGTTTTCCTCACCGTGCAATAAACCTCCGATTATCAAAGGATAAGATGGATCGAGATTGTTCACGAGTTCGCATGGAATCGAATCGATTTCCACGCGGACGTACATTCCCGGACGGAAACCTTCGAGTTGAACTCTCGTATCGTCATCCAGACTTTCGAATTCCGATTTATTCAATTTCGATTGTCTCTCGGCTTCTTGTTTAAGCTCGTCGTAATAAGTCTTCGTTTCGTTATTGTCGTATTCCGAGTCGAATTGTTCTTTGAGTTTGTGCTTTTTCTCCATTAATTTTTTTCTCTCTTCAACTTCGTTCTTGCTCAATTCTTCTGGAGCTTTTCTCTCTGCTGACTCATGGTGTTCTCCAGTTTCTAAATCCTCGAAATCTCCGTAAACATCCTCGTCCTTGAGATCATCAAGCTTCAAAAGTTCTTCAGCGTCCTCAGACTCCTTCCATTTGCCTGTTACGAAACGATTTACAACGAGCATTTTATTCGTCGGGTCCAACCAGTCGCGCGGTTCGTTACTTGTGAAAAATACTGATTCCTCGCGATTCTTAAGCTCGCGATCTTTGATCTTTCGCCTCTGTTCCTCGCTGACTACTCGGAATATTCCACCGATTTCATTATCTTCCTCCTTCTCTTCTTTATCTTCGTCTTCTCTCGACGAAGCGATTGTACCGTAAACTAGGGCCATGAGATTTTGGTTGTTTCGCTGACGACTCACAAAAGATTCTTTTGCTTTCGACGCCAAATTGCTTTTCCATTTCAAATCTTCGTCCTCTTCGCTCTCATCTTCTTCTCCTTCATCCTCCTCGCTTCCTTCCATTTCGGACTCAGATTCTTCACCAGGTTCTGCCTTTTCGAGCTCTCCTTCTGCATCGTTGTCACTCAATTCATCAAAACTCTCATCGTCCGTCAATTCGTTCTGATCCTCCGATTTTGGTTCTTTGATCCTCACCGCTTTTTCACTCAACATTCCAAGAGCCTGAGTTATTTTCTCTTTAACATGAATATCCGATTCTTTTGTAAGTGCTCGATAGATCGTTGGTTCACTTTCCATCTCTTTCTTCTTTTCGACCGTTCCTTTGGCACGCAGCTCTGTAAGTTCTGCTTCTAAATCGTCCACGTCAAACGAGCTCGTAGTTTTTAGCTTCTTTGGGCTTTTGGCTTGATTTTCCTGAGCTACTTTGCGCTTGGAAGAAATTTTGTCTGAACTTTCTTCCTTATCTTCGTCATTAAGATTTTCATCTTCTTTATCGAGTTCGTCTTCGTCTTCCTCATTAAGTTCATCTTCTTCGTTCGATTCATTCTCATCTTCCGAATCACTCTGATCTTCCGACATAACTTTTTCTCTCTCCCCGCTCTCATCCTCAAAAATAACTTTTCTTCTCACTCTTCCTTCCTCCATGACCGTTTCTTCGCTCATACCAGATGCGAAATGAGCTACAACGTCTCGTGCTTTGATCGGCTCAGCATCGCTGAACATTTTCATCTCGCTCCGCTGCAGTTTTTCATCCAGGGTTTCCTGAGTCTCCATGAGATTAGAGATGAGTCCGGTGTCGTCTTCTTTGTGAGAGTGGCTACCGGCAAGCTCGACATAAACTGCGTCTTTGTCATAGACGATTCCACCGACACCGGAAAATGGAGCATAAATAAATCGCTCTTTTTCTATGAGAGATCGTTTCTTCAATTGTTCCGGCAGGGGACAAGGATCTGGGAGAAAACTAACGTCCTTTATCCTCAAATCCCCGCAGCCTGGAATATGCACAGAAGTCTCTTTGTTCAACGGAACGCCTCGGACGTAGCCATAGAGACTGATCGTTCTATCAATTTTGGGATTTTGTCTAACGAGCTCCGGCGCAGTCAAATCTTCAATTCTATCCGCGAGCAAGTAGGGATGACTGGTTCTCCAGGTGAGCGGTCGAAATTTCATAACCGAAATAAACCTCGCAAGGTTCTTAACCTCCGTACGAAGATACTCATTGTGCATCAAACCTGACAAATAAAAGAGCTTGGCGCCTGCGTAAACTTCAGTCCAGAAACGAGTTTTGAGAGTTTTCTTTGTTTTTCTCAATTGTTTTGCATTACTGAGAAGATCAAGATGCGTTAAAACTCCCATTATTCTTGGCATTCCGTGAACTTGACAAATATTCAAAAACTCGAATATTTCCATTTCAAAACCGAACGACGCATCCACAAGAAGCAACACGAGATCAGCCACTTTTGCTATGTCGATCATACTGTTTATGTCGTTGTTGCATTCCATGAATGTTATACGACGCTTTTTGCCCGATACCACCGTTACTGGACCGATTATATTTGTCAGAGGCTGCCTCACATAACTTTTGATCAAACATTGTATGAGCAGAGATTTACCGACTTTTGGAGGTCCTACAACAGCTACCAATATTGGAGGTGGTTCTACCGGTGTTCTATCTACCAACGGTATATGCTGCTTCTTTGTGTCTATATCTTGCTTCCTACGGAATCTTCTCTCTGCTCTTATTGCCGAATTGAAGGTGAAGGCTTTCGGATTTTTCTGTTTGTCTGTTAAAATCTGAAAAATATTTCCTTCATGAATACGTCTGTCTTAGTTTAATATGTCAAAGTCTTTTGAATTCAATTAAAGGTGCGTTTAGTCTTTTGGAAATTGAAGATCATTCTTTTATTACAATTAAATTGCTTTTTGACAGTCTATCATTGAATTTAACTCAGATCATTAAAATAACAACTATGTTTAATTTTTTTTTTATCAATACCTGTTTGTTAAATCGATTACCAGACAAACTTTCTTAATAACAAATCGAAAAAAAGAGATTCCTATTTTATATCAATTTTTATTCTCAAGTATTTTCGTGAAATGATTATAAATTAAAATTTTTTTCAGTGTTTCGAGTATTTGAATAGACATTGTTACTCCAAAAAATAATGCAGCGAACAATAGAAAATGTAAATAAAATTTGAATCAACAATACCTGTTCGTGCTCATTTTTCGATTTTTTCTTTTCGGCTTTGCGACCCGAATGTCGCTCCCTGTGAGTTTTCTGCTTAACATTGTCAAATTCACTCGACATTTTACTCGTTTATTCACATCAGCATTAATCACATATTATTTAATTACAAATATAAGGCAGATCTTTACGACAAAGTCGTGACACTTCTAGTCGATGTATTTTTTTATTTGGAGGTTAATCAACACGCGGTCACATTTGTAGGATTCAAAGCGCCTCTATAGTCAAAAAATCTAATTAGGAGACCGTACTAACACTAACAGAGATGATCTCCGGCATTGACACCATCGAAAGGTAAGTGTAAAGTACCGGAAGTCGATGAGTTAGAATATCGTCAATATTTTCATCATTTTTTTCAAATCTTTGTGATAAATCTAATTTTTTGTTACCTGAAGTGCATTTGAAGGTCATGTCGTTGTAAGATGCAGAATTATTTACGTCATGTATCGACTTTTATTTTCTCCAAAACTCCGCAGATAAAAATGTCATCTAATTGCTAGCGTAATTTCTAGACCATAGAGCGACAGTGCAGTGGATCAATAATAACAAAAATGAGCTTCGTAAGCTTCGTAGAAACTCACTTGAACTTTGAACGTTTATAAAGTTCGACGGATCGACTGTGTCGAGGCAATGATTACGCATTTCCGTTGTATCATCAAATTCGATTATAAAATTTGATGGTAGGGAGAAAAAATAACAATGCGAATGAAATTGAGACCAGAAGCAAAATCGTGAGCCTTTTTAACGCCCAACAATGACTTGACTCGATTGGAAAGTAATCGATCATAAATTATAATCGCGGAATAAAGATATACAACCAATCGTCTTGTCAAAGATACGAGAAGAGAGAAATATACACGAGCGATAGCGTACATGTGTTGTAAAATTTGAAGGGGTGATCGATGGCCTTTGCCGCAATGAAATTGGCCTGCGCATCCGTCAATATCGACCGTACATATACGACGCGTGACCTCTCCGACTCATGGTCCAACAAATGTAACCAAAATTTTCATTTTTTCTTCTCTTATGAAACCTTCGTATTTCAATTTCCCAAAAAAACTACAATAAATCATTGTCACAATCCACTTATCACCTGTTTTATTTGTTTTTCATTCTTTAGTGAAATGTCATCTGTTATTATAACTTTTTTATTTTTACAGTTGATGAGATGGAATAAAAATATTATTGAAATTCAATATTGCTGATTCGGATTCAAGGAACAAATTATTCTTTCAGTAATTCAATTATGATAATTTTATAATTGACAATAAATAGGAATTCGAAATTTTTTTTTTTTTGACATTTCGACTATTTCGAGACTTGTATTCAGCAATTCGAGAAAAAAAAAGAAGACTCAAATTAAATTAATGATTGGATTTATTTACGATTTGAATGAATTCAAAAGTTCCATTCGTTTAGATTTGACCTTTTAAAATTGGCGCATACAAGAAGCACGGAAGAACTGTACAGTCCATTAGAACTCGAGCCTACTTTTACGAGAGTGAAAATTAATGAATTTTACGGTTTGACCCAGCCCCGAAATTACGTGCAATTGAGTTGTACGCGAAAGTAACGCTCTGTCAAACATTCTTGACAGACGTCACTCATTAAAATCAAGAGTGAACAAAAATAAAAATAAAAAAAAAAAAGAGATTTTGCGCAAAGGGGAAGTCCAGACCGCGGAGTGGGCTCTTTACACTTTTTATTGTATTGCTCACTTGCTTGTCCGCTGAGTTTTTAGCGTGTCGAATCGCCATGACGATTGAGGGTCGTTGGATTTTAAACGCGTCGCGTCCAAGAGGGAGCAGATATACGCGGATTCAAGAGTCTGCACAATTCCCAGGCTCGAATAGATTTAAACTATTGTTGGAACACTTTTTTTTTTCAACTTCACTTTTTTTTTTCAGAAAAACATGCCATTTCTATTGTGTGAGTCGGGGGTTGGTGTTAATCGATTTGAAAAAAAAAAAAATGTCATAAAAGTGGAGGAAAAGCGACGGAAAATTTGATGAACTATTTTCCTATAAGAATTATTTGAAATATGATTCAAAAGATCAAAAAAATCTAATCGCGCGATAGGATTTCCTTAAAGGTATATGGGTCAGTCGATATTCCGCCGCCATCGTGGGTGCGAGCGAAAGATAGCTGCAAATATCGAGAGTGAAATTTTTCGACACGATTTAACCGATTACAAAAAAGCTTCGTCAGTTCATTTTTACCATCGCCCTGCGTGGACTGACGGAGCTTTTTTTGTAACCGGTCAAACCGTGTCGAAAAATGTTCACTTGAAAAATTTGAAGTGAGGTTAGGTGACTCGATCCGATAATCTAGGCCCCCCGATATAGCGTTGATATTTCGTTAGAGGGGAAGGTGTATTCTGAGAGTTTAAATCTAAACCTGCTAACAGCCTGATTTGGAAAACATGGAAAAAGGAATTTGGTCACGTTTCGAGTCTTAATTTAATGTGCAATCAAGCATTTATTGACGGACTAATGAGCAAGTTGCGTATTTGAGGTTAGGAGATTTTGGGAACTCGCACGAAAGAATCGTGTATATAAGAACAACGAATCAGAACATTCGAAGGTTGGATTCATCATTCGTTGGTATAAGAGTAAAGGCACTCACAGATGGTCGAGCGGCAAAAATCGAGGTTTTCCCCTCGAGGAAATTGGTGACTTGACGAATCTCGGAAACTCGAGTATCCAGGGAAAATCATTGGCACGTACAATCACTTAATTGGAAGCAATCGACGTAGAAAAACTTTATTGTGTATTTTTTCGATCGTTTGTTTGAAATCGGCTTCAGCACGCTCACACTTACATCATGAAACTTCTTTTTTTTTTTTACAAACGGCCACCGAACTTCGCACGAACTCTCAAAAAGCGAACAATTAAAAAAATTGATGACTCACGATAATTCGTAAAAGAGCAATACTTTTTTTTTAATGAAGTTCCACTTTCCATCGAAGTAGAACAAAATTGTTTCGTAACGGTTACGTTTTTTTATATTGAGAATTGACTTGGCACTTGTTGCAACGATAAAAAGCACGTGACGTTGTAAAATGGAGGTGACTTTTTTACTGTTCGACACGCCACCTGCTCGGTTATTTTTGAACTCTTGTCGCACACCGTCTACACTTGCACTCGTCGTTAAATTTCGGAGAATGGAGAATAATAATATTCGTAAATAACTTTTCTGCTTAAAAGGGATTTTTATCGAAAATAAAAAAGTTTGTTCCAATCACATAAAAAGTCGTAACAAGGTTCGATTTATTGACTCTCGTATATCCCGAGAAATGACCATTGCATGACCAAATGGTCATTTTCATAACACTTTGGCGAATTTACGATGGAAAACATGAGAGTGACCACTGGGAATAAAGAAAAATATGTATATATAATAAGGATTATCGTACACGAGAGTCCGAAGACAAAATATCGAGTATCGAGTACCGAGTAACATAATCGGTGATAAATTTATTTGCGATTGTTGAGGCGTCGGCGTGATCGAGAGAAACAAATCGTAAAGTAAGAATATAAGTGTGGTCGCGGTTACTGGTACGCGTATGAAAATGGGAAACTGTCCGGCATGTTCGTCGAGGACAATAGCCCAATTATCACGAAGAATTGTGTTCCCACCAACTGTCGATAGGGGTCAAGCGAGAGTTTTTGTACGTAAGAGTGACCAGTGGACGCTCGTACGAACGAAAAAGTTTCTTCATCTATCTATATCTATATAACGTTATGTCCACTGACTACTACTTTCGCCCTTCCTCACGCCCTGACCAAATGTTTTCGTAAGAAATGGTACAAACGCTTTGCGGAACTATATGGCGGTCACGTGTTGTATCATGGGCACCTACACTGCAGACATAATTCTCGCACTCTCTTTTCATCATTCGAACCCCAATTCTTTCAAGGTCGAACAGAATTAATGGGCCAATATATCATAAATCGAATCCCAAAAATTCATTATGGTAATTTATGTTGACTATTTTATTCATTGAAAATTGGAAGATTGCGAACGAATATCGGTTCAATATCGAAAGTTGATATATTTTATTTTCGTACCAAAATTACACGCTTCAATTCTGTAAACACTATATCTACGGTCAAAATAAAAATAAATAAATAATACTACCTTCTTCAAGATCGAATTATAAAACTGAAATATTAGTTATTTCAGTGACTGGCGTAGTACTCGACCGTGCCGATATGCGCAGGTTTAACCTCTTCATCTCTAAAGTGTCAAAACCCTGTTCGATTCCGGAAGCTCAATTTCAGCTCAATATTCCATAAAAACTAGGTCGACAGACTTTTTTTTCGGAGACCACTGGATTGCTACAAACTCGAATCACTTAAATCTGGTTTTCTCTGAATTTTCGTGAGAGACTAATTGATCCACGAAGAACGACATTCAATTTTTACACGCGAATTCTATGATCTGGGCACCCCGATAGGATTACCGTAAAAATCGTTCTAAATTCACATTGTGCGAGAACAAATAAACAAATATTAAAAACTTCAATATCGTTGGAACAATGATTTGAGTTTAAATTCTGTCAAATTTGATATTTTGGGGTCGAATACTGAGAACCGAATCGTTCTAAATATAAATACACTTTTCCGAACTAAAATTTTTCACTTTTGATTCCGATGAAAGGATTGAAAAGAAGTTTCAAGAAGGCCGAGTTATTTATTTTCTCAATTTTCATGTTTATTGGACGAAATCGAGCTCGCAGTGTCAGCTTTGATGCGAGAAGAATCGAGACCCCGGTGTACGATTGTGAACACGTAATGTATGCGTGTTTACTTTATCCATGCAGGGGCGCCGATATACGCAATGGTACTTCACGGGGATCGTCGATACATATATCCACACACATATCGAGAGAAACAAGCCTCGCGCACTGTGTTTGTCCAGAAGACGGACAATCGGTGGACAAACGCGCTCACTTGACCACGAATTCATATACGCGTTGCTCGCATAATCGAATGAGGATTATGAATAAATATTTACAATTCGTTTATTCAAGGATTCGTCTCCACTTTCACAAATACGAATAGGACGATGCGTAGAAAAAAAAAAAAAACAAATGATTGTTATGCGCAAAATGAAAACATCGACAAGAGAGGATTTTCGTTGAGGTTAGAAAAAATATCGCGCGTTGTTTCGTCGAATAAAATGATTGATAATTATCAACAGAACACCAATAGTTAATCATTTTTAGTCACTTTCTGGTTTTTTTTTCTCCTTTTCCATTGCGTTGTGGATTTTGATATGATCTGAGAACAATAATATCGTTTTTTATTGCATTTTGAAACCGTCGAAACAAACGTTAATATTTTTCTCATTTTCGAGCCTCATCGCGACTTCACTGACGTAGCGAGCCAGAGGGCGCTGTACTTCGTTTCTAACTTTCTGTCCATTGTCGACGATGCTCTTCGTGCTTTTTTTTCTATCGAAGGTCCCAACAAAGTGTGACTCCACTGACACTCGGTGGCGTCGACATTTATATTCTCGATTGGATCCACCGACGGAGCCATTTACGTTGAAAAATTATATATACGCACATATATTTTATTTGTACAAAGAAAACCGAAAGTGAGTGAAGTATTAAAATACAACGCAACTTCGTGGCGTAGATCCACGAAACGTGTGGTCACACGCTTTGCACACGTCATTTCGTCGCGATTGCCACGCGACTTCACGTGCATAAGTCGCGTGCGGACCGGAAGTACGACGCCGGATGACTTAACGCTCTCGCCCGTCCTCGTTTCAAGCCGAGCTCTCGAATCATCCACTTCGATCGTATAACTTTTCATTTTTTTTTCTCTTTATTTACTATCCTCTTTCTTTCTTTTACTTTTTTTTCGAATCTCCCTACAAACAAAACAAAGAAATCATTTTTTTTTTTTCAGATATACTGACATAACCTTTTTGTTCGAATGAGAATGTGGACAAAAATTTTTCGATAAATCCTCTGACAAACCACACGACGATTCTTAACCTCGATCTGAACATTCTTTTATCGTAACTCGCTGCATACTTCGAACGTTTAAAAAATTCTTTCCTTCCCTGGATCTCTCTCATAAAACACTCAATCTAAATATGAGAAAAGTATTGAAAAAAAATCACGTAAATGCACGTGAATTCTGGGATTGAAGAAATCGAAGCACAGATGGTGGCAAAAGAGTCACGCTCCAGGAGAATTGTTGGCGTTTACAAAGAAGCATAAATAAGGGTTCTTGACTCAGTGTCCAGGTGTACCACTGACTCGTAATCAGAGAAATTTGCATTTTTTTTTCTTCCCCTGATCAAATTCGTGACGAGCGTGTCTCCTGATGTTTTTAAATAAGGGCCTGTTCGAATGTTTCGCGAATGAAAAATGCTATCGCGGTGATTTGGTCATAGGATTCGCGCGTGAAAAAATTTTTATTTATCACTCAATTAAATTTAAATTTAAGGAGTTTCGGTACAAAAGGCAAAATGTTAAGAAATCAATGAAACTTGGTGATAATGTTCTTCAACATCAAGTACGAAAACACAAATTTTTTTCAAAATTTTCTTCTACTTAGTTATCGAGTAATTATGCATCAAAACAGATTTCTTATGCCCGAAGTGTATACCTATATATATGGAAACGCTATGCTTATACACGTGAACTTTAGTCTTCAATTACTCGCGATAACTGTGTAGAAGAAAAATCTGAAAAAATTTGTATTGTCAAATTTGGCACTAAAGAATATGTTCACAAAATTTTATAAAATTCTTAACTTTTTGACAATTTTTTGTGTTTTTAACATGGTTTAGCATGGCAACATTGTATCGCCTGTGCCGAAACTGCTTAATTTAATTGAGTGATTAAAATGACCGGTTAATTAGATAGAATTACCTGAAGCAGCTTGAAATTGAAAGAAATCCGATGATTTATTGATCTTCTATCGAATCGAAGTGTCCGGTAACGAAACAGCAGATCGGCCAATTTTGCTGGACATATAATTACAATAAATGTAGAGATTGAAAGAGTATTTGGCGCATCCCCAGACAAGTTTTAGTCTCAGTATCGTTTTTTAGCTTTGATATCTCGCGTGTATACGGAGCTGCACGTGTCTCAGGTGCTACAGCACTCCTTGATGCTCTCCATGGGTGCAAAATCTTATTCATTGTTCGTGAATCTGCGTGCAGATGCTCGACCCGCTTCTAGTCACATTCTCTTATATATATATATATATAAGTATAGACTCGTATTTGAGTCTCTACGAAGTTCTCTTTTCTTCGTCTCTCAATGAAGCTGCTGCTGCTGCAGACTGGGGAGGGTTCGAGTTCTCTTCATCCCTTATGTTCGTTCCTGGCAAAGCTGCTACCTGTGGGAACTTTTGACCCCGCGCAAAAAGATGAGAAAACACTCCTTTTTCCTCTCGCTCTCGCTCTTTGTTTACTCGCGGTTTTTCTTTCCCTCTTTCTCGTTTTCTCATTCTCTCGACACGAGACATTCGCAAAACGTATAAAAGCCCGGAGACGTATCATGAGGGATAGATAAATGAAAAAAATGGAAAACAAGAGTCATAAAAAGATTGCACGATCGATTGGTGGAAAAAAAAAACTTTGCCTTCGAGCTCAGCTTTTCTGCCCTTTGTTCACCTGGTCAATTTCGAATTAGCAGCGTAGCCAGCAGCAGCAACGGAGAAGTCGAAAAGGATATCGATTTTTTTCGTTGCAACTTGTTTTTCAACCGACCATTTGTTTTGTCCTGTTGCTCGGACGTGTGTCGGACGTGTGTACGAGCCCCTGGGATCTTCTTCGGCCAGCAAGGAACACACTCACTTCGCGATGATCGATGTCAGAGCTAGAATTGCTCGATGAGTTTCTCATCTTTTTTGTTCGGATTGTACACGCTTTTCTTGGCTCTTACACGTTTTGGATATCAGCCAAGGATGTCAATGTCAAAGAGTCTTCGATGAAAATGATTTTCATTTCATCTCTTTTTCATCATTAGTCGTTGATCGAATTCTTCGTGCTCGATTGAATTGATGACAAACTTTAGGATCAAACATTTCTGCCAGCAGCAGTATACAGTCGCATAAACGTATGAAGTTTGTTGATTGAACAACATTTTTGACGAATCAACGGAACATCGTTGACGCAGCAAAAATTTGGTTGATTCGATGACTTAATCTGCTGGTTGCAGATCGTTGCTCGATACGACGAAAGAACAATTGAATCAAAAAAATTTAATTCTGTTCGCCATAATCCGTTGATGGGCAACGAAAAATTTTTGTTGAATCAACTTTTGTCAGTGGAAGAAGAAACAAAAACAAGAAAATGAAAATCCATTCGATAATTGCACGATCGGATCTAATTTCATTGCTAAAAACGTAAGAATGATAAGCAAAGACAGATGTCCAGGTTCATGGGAACCGTGCATGGTAAGTTTGAAAAAAGAGAGAAAAAGAAAAAAAGTAGCGGGCGATTTTGTTAGTATAATCTCGAGCGGTTAATCAAGGCTGAAAAGTTAACAATTCGATTAGTCAGAGGCAATGTAGGACAAAGTTTCCCAGGCTCAGAGAAGGGTATATATGTCGATAATCGTGTGAGCGCGTGCTACGACCGATTCCTGTGTGAATTTTATTGTGTACACACCCCCAGGACGAGAGCGACACCCCACCAACTTCAAACTTCCAACTCCCTCGCCCCAAACTTTCGTCGCTCTCATTCCTCGCTCTCTGTACTTTCACTAGTTTTTTTACTCACTCCAATCGTCCACCACCCTCCTCCATTTATCGACTCCCATACGTATATATGCACGTACAATATCTATACGTGGATTGATATACGTGGAAGTGATTCGAGCGAGGGTGGTAGGAGTGGTTTAAGGCTGATTTCATGGTGGCCTATAGGCTCGAGCTTTACAAAAGTCCTTATCAATCGCAAGTATCTCATAAGCACGCAAATTCATCGAAGCTTATAAAAAATTTTTTTTTTAAATCTTGATAATTACGTCATTCGAATGATTTCAAAAGTTTTTCATGACAAAAACAAACAAATGATAAGCGAAAAGATCATTTTGAGCAGCAAAATTTCTCATCAATTTTACTATTATCATAAACAAACTGAGTAATTTTGGAATACGTCAATCCGAGTTCAAGAAGAAAGATTGGCAAGCATTTTTTCGAGGGAGTATGATTAAAAAAAGAAAGCAGAAATTCTTATCGCGAGGATCGGAGCACTCTCTCCGAAGACTCCATTGTAGGAGTATCAATCTTTGTCTCTTTTTTTTTCGTCAGATCACAAGTTTATTCCCTGCTTCTTTCCGGTGGCCTCGGGGGGTCTTTTGACCGAGTATATAGAAGAGATTCATCCCTGAACAATGAGCAATGTACCGAGTACACACGACCAGTACCAATGCCTTAATAAAGTATCATATATACGTTACGTACACCGCATAAAAATGCGCCTGTGTGTATATAAAGAAACTCGTAGACTTTGGTGCACACATTCATTTGTACGTATGTATAATGGAGCGACACGCGTTCCCACGGAAATGTTTCGGCGCCCTTCTCGCGCTTCGATTCCGCGTGTGCTGCCCCTTTTTCATCCCTCTCTCCCCTGTCCCCCCTCCACCATCAGCCAAATCTCCCCCATCCGAGCTGCCCGTTTACCAGTAACGGAGCGGAATAATATCTCCATCTTTTTTACACCACTGTGTCCAATGACCACTACAGTCGTTGGCAGCTTCATCTTCACGTTTTACAGAAAGAGACGAAGAGAAGCTAATCACTGTACATCTTTTCTCCCACTTCATCCCTCGCCTATCGTTACTCCATTATGCTAGGATTCCTTTCGACAGAATTTTTCTTTCTAATTCCTTGTTTCCGTCATCGTTATTATTATTATTTTATTTTAATAATGAATAAATGATGAAATTCTGTTCGTCTATGGATATGACGCATTAACCACGAGATCCTGCCACGGTGTTATTAGCGAGGTCACTAAAATGTCGAATTTCCTGGTGAAACTCATTTTTTTTTAAACATTCCTTCCCTTTTGTGGGGTTTTCAGGATTAAATAATAGGAACATACAACTTTATCATGTACGGGTTCGTTAGTTATCGAAAAACGAAGGAAACGATGTATAATTAAACCTCATCGGTACGTGTGTGGACCACCATGGGCTGGGGAGAAGATCGGGGTTATTATTTACTCAGTATAGAATTTAGGCTTGAAGAAATAAAGCTTTGAAAATCTAGGGTCAATATTGCAATCGAGACGCCTTTTTTTCTTCATCCAAACAATTTTTATTTTTCATCGTTCTTAAGTGAGACTTTTGTTTCAATCCACACTGGATTATTACACACTGAAAAAAGATTGTAATTCCAACAAAATTTGTTGGTCCAACAAAAGTTTCGTTGATTCCACAAACTGTTGTTCAACGGTGAGCCAGCAAATGAGTGATAGAATCAAGCAAGTGTTGTTAGGATAACGAATTTCATTTAATTCCCTATACAATTTGTCGGTTCAACAAATTGCTTCTTTCAGGGAAAAGCCGAATTAGTTTGGCCTGGAAAACGTTCGGATAAAACTATTTCGTCCTGAAATCGAGTTTGGCCCGTAAATTTGAAGCATAGGATCCTGATATATACGCGTGTATATATATATAGGTAGGACTCATAGGGAATACTGGGACTTTGCGCCCCACTACAAGGACCACGTGGCAGCAGGCCTTGTTCTCCCTCCACCAGGATTCGAGACTTAACAAAACGGATAGGTCGTGTGTCGTGTTCGTCCTCCCGCACACGACATACGTTCGCCGCCACGCGACCAGTGCACACGCATCGGGAGCAGAGCATCGGATCTGCACTTTTCTATCGGGGCATTAAAAATCGTATTGCTTCGGCAACATCTCACGAGACTCGCATCAGTTTTGCGATAACGCGCAGGATACATATATATATATATTTTATTTTATGTGATTGCGACGCATGTCGGATAGACAGATAGAAGAAGAGAGAGAGAGAGATAAAAACGAGGTGAACTCGGCCATTTCCTTTCTTTCTTCCGGACGACAACGACGATTATCCGGAAACGGTGTGTGAACCAAGTGTAATGTTCGGTTGTTTAAAATCCGGATTTTAGCACCAATCCGAAGTGTTGATTCGGCAAATGTTGCCTCGATACCGTGGAGTGTTGATTATTTAATTGTTCCACAAACACAACGTCGAAGGATATTGGTTTTTCGTTTTTTTTTTGTTTTCCGAGTGGCCTGCGTTCAGTGGCAGATCCGACGGATGATGATAATCGCAGCTTCACGATTCGGTCGATCGTCGAAATCGATCTGTTCGTTTATCTTCGATAGTTCGCGTGAAATTTTTTCTTCATCGTGAGATCAATCGTTCTTCGATCTAGATTCATCGATTCTTGTGGTTTTTTGTATTTTTTTAAATTCTATTACACGAGGTAACTCAGGAATAAATAATCGAAAATGTGGCGCGTTGTCGTTGCCAGAAGCGACGAGAACAGCACTTTGTTGTCGTCCGAAATAACACCGAGCGGTGTTGGCCCCGGTGGTGGTCACATTTCCACTCTCACTGCTCCAGCAACTTCCCATCATTGGGGTTATCCTCCGCCTCCCCATCATCATTCGCCCTATCAAGCTCCGCCTGGACCACATCAACATCCGGATATGCGTCATCATCACGACATGCGTGGACCGGACTTGAGACACGCTGACTTAAGACCCAGCGGCGCCATCGTTGAGCTCAGGCACGATATGCAACGAACTGACTTACGCGTGCATCAGCCTGATATGCAAAGACCGGAAGTTCGCCATTCCGAGATGCAAAGAACCGAATTAAGACACCCTGACATGCACAGATCCGAAATGACCACCAGGCAACAACAGCAGCAACAACAACAACAGCAACAACAACAGCAACAGCAACAACAGCAGCATCCTGAATTGAGACATCAGGACATGAGTCATCAAGACATGTCCGTCATGAGACCCGATCTCACTGAATTGAGACCTAGCCATGAGCTTCCCGAACTTAAAATCGATGGTGCTGAACTTCGGACTCGTGAAAGTCAACAACAGCAACAGCAGCAGCAACAACAAACCAGTAGCCATCAACGCGCTAGCCTCAAAAGAGCCATGAGCGATTCTGATTGCGATGACGTCTTCTCTGAAGAGAGTGGCAAAGAACCGTTAGTATACTTCTTACAATAGTTTGAAAATATTGTTTGAAACAGATGAAATGTCAGGCCAATAATGGCACGTTGAAAAATAAAACAAAACAATATTCTGTTTGGGAACGTTTGGGACAAGCTCGTGTTGGCCAACCGGACAAAATTGTTTCATTCATCATCGAAGGATCAAACTCCATAATTACACTTTCATGGAAATCTATGGAGTTTTTATTTGACTTATATTTATTTTTAAAAGAAACGCTACGAGCAATGATACAGAATCTTGTAACTTCGAGCCTTAATTGAGCCTGTTTTTTTTTCACTCGAAATAAGTATCGATAACTATTCATCAAAGTGTCGATTCGATGACACTTTATCAAAATTATTGCGACACTTTTCGAGCATCCTTCTTAAACCTTTCGTAGGAAAATTTTGTTTGCTGGAAACGTTTTAAAAAGATACTTCTAAGCAGAAATCAATGAAATTGCCTGTTTTACAAGTTAATTTGTATTCGAACAGTTGGATCGTTTGTTATTACCGAAGCCATTTATTCAGTTAACAAAAAAGTGGACAATAACTCACGAATGAATGATAATTGAATAGAAAAAAAATGAATCATTTGCAAATTTCGTCGTACATATTATTGCACGTGCATAATTCGATTGTAGAGTAAAAATGCGATTGAATTTGACTCGTATAAACATTCGCGTCGTTATGGAAGTTGGGTTCATCGAATGCGATGAATATTCATGATTTCGGGACACGGTACGCAGGCACATATCCTTCGACTTCCAGGCACATGTCGTCCGTGCCCTTAGTCCTGACAATAACCGAGCTCGATTAAGTCGCCATTGTAAATAATTCGTGACCCTTGCCAGACCTATTGTCTCGGTTTTTTCAATCTCTCAATTATTCCGAGTCTTCAAAACTTTGATAAATAAAAGTCTACGAGAAAAAAAACAATACGATTAATTAGATGCGACCGAAGCAAACGTATTTTACATTGAAACATGCCCGCCTGAAAGCAAACAAAAAAAAAATGAAAAGAGTTTGTATTCGTGGTCGAAAAATCATTGAAATCATCTGTAAAATCATGAAAAAATGTTTTTTTTTCCCGAATTGTTACAGGTGTAATTCCCCAGGTGGCGATTCCTGTCAACACGCATCGAGAAAACGTCGAAGAGGAATGATCGAGAAAAAACGACGAGACAGAATAAACGCATCGCTCGGTGAACTTCGTAGGCTAGTGCCAGCAGCAGCGAGAGATCCTCACAGTGGAAAACTCGAAAAAGCCGAAATTCTTCAACTGACCGTCGAGCATCTACGAACCCTCCGTAACAAGGGTAAGTCGGTTTTTATTTTAACGTATCCAACACCTTTTTGATGTGAACGAATACGAGAATGACGAAATTTGTACACGACACTTGAACCAAACTTTTGTCAGTGTCTAATTTGTCATCACTCGAGTGAAAAAATATCATAAAAAACAGAGCAACCAGGAATGAGAACATGATGAAAAATGAGACGAAGCCAATTTCATTTTATTTTTTATTTTATCCTAAACTTCACTTTGTTATTGAAATTTTATTAACGACATTTGATAATTTCGTATTCAAGCAAAAATTATTTGTTATTACGATTTGGATAGTGATTTCATTATATTTAGCGTTGTTATTGTTTGGTAAACGAGTTTGGAGACGGTGTTACGAAAGAATCGAACAGATGGAAGGATTTAATGGGAGGAGAGTGGAATTCCTTTAACGGTTAGCGTGAAAGATCCGTTCTCGTGAGAATAAACCGGAAGTGACATTCCGCACATCCGTTAAACGCGTGAGCCTTAAATTTCTTACGTATTTTAAACTTCCTCGAGTTGCACACCATATACACGAGAATTTTAATCCTGTTTTGGTCCGGATCCTTCGTACACAGATATCCTTTCAGTTTTCAAGACTCGCGCGAGCTTTACAAACAAATCCGCGTAACCCTTACCTTAACTCAAGGGAAATAAGGCAGAAAGAGAAAGACGTTGAGGAATTACGCAATACTCGAACGGAAGTAGGCGTTTTTGAAGCTGAAACGGGACCCGTTGACTCATCGCTTGTATTTTTTTTTTTTATTACTCACCGATTTTTTGTTCTCACAACTATACAAGAGTTGGAAAAACATTTAAGAACATCGGCTCAACGTCGGAAAAACGTTAAAAAATCCTTTAGTTCTTCGATCAACTTCGTTCCTCTATGAATTTACCGAATTTTTTATTCCCCCCAAATTTTTCATGCTTCATTTACGTTTTCCAGTTTGTCCGTGTATAATTATTGGTAAATTGGTGAAAAAACAAGTGACAATATTCGATAAAACCGATTGTTTTTGTCGATGAAAAAAAGTCGTTGAAAATTCCTCGAATGTGGATAGTTTCCTCTCTCTCTTTCTCGTGTGTGTGTGTGTGTGTGTGTTTTCCTCCAGATTGAATTTCAATCTGTTTTGATGATTAAGAGTCTGTCGGGTTGTATTTGAGATTCAAAGTCACGAACGAACTTTCGTATCCATTCTCGTATTAAGGTTCACTCTCGATGGTTGGCTTTCGCGGCCGGAAGACACCTGTTGACCGCAAGGGTGGCGAGGGTGCATGTAGCGTGGCTAACTAACTGTAACCTAATAACCGAATGCCCATCTGTTGCGAGACTACGTATACTGGGAGCAGAATCACACTTTTCCTTCGAGCCTTTCAATGTTTACCTCCAAATATTTAACATAACTCGATCCCCTTTCACATTATTTGACTCCCTACATTTCATTCGCAATCGAAAAAAAAAGTGTTGTGCTAACTAAATTGGATGTATGATAAGATAAACGGTTTGGTGATAGAAAAAAACTCTCGACATTCGAGGCAGCAGTGGCAAAATGACGAATGAAGTCATTCACAAGTTTTTCATTCAATAGAAAACGCATTGAAGAGGCTTTTTTTCATTGAATTTTTACAAATGATATCGCTGCGAATATAAGTTGAAAAATTACGATCCGTAGAACGATGGGGATAAACAAATGTTGTTGATTTTCTTCGAAATGACATTAGCAGGATTTCTCTCATGGATTTTGTTTCGAAGTAGATGCCTATACGGTATAGATCGACAGCAAAAACATAAAAGATGGAGAAAAACGAGGGAGAGAGAGAGAGAGGGAGGGAGAGAAAGAGCGAGGAAGAAAGGCTGGTGTGTAGGAAAAATAGAACGAGGAAATACCGCTAAGCGGGATGATGAAGCAGGTGGCTGGGTGGACCCGCGGCTGAGATCCTGTGGGAAGCTCACAGGAAGTCAACAACTCTTCCGAGTAGAGTTCCCACGATTGACGTGGATTGGCAGGGGAAGGATATTTTCAGGAGAGCGAGACAGAGATGAATAATTTTGAAATGCTTCGAGGATCCTCGAGGGTCCCTACGCCTGTTTCACCCCTCGTCACGAAGAGCTCCCGAAAAAGAACGAGGGAGAGAGAGAGGGAGCATCGATGTTAGGTGCGCCATGAGGCAGATGTGAAACTCTGTGGGAAACCAGCAAGGATATTCCTTCCCGAATTTCACCACTGATTTCCATCTGGTTCTGCCTGTTTGTCCATAAAAACTAATCTTTCGGACTCGCGTGGAAGGGGAAGCGATCCTTTCCCGAAGCTGGCGATCCGTGCGGACATTCAATTTTTCATTCCTGTTTTCACGAGATCTCCAGCGAACAAATAAATCTTGGATATTTGAAAGAAAAAAAAACATCTCGTAACAAATTTCAAATCAACAAATCCACACTAAAAACGCCTCGTCGCACACTGATTTTCTATTTTCAATTGATTATCGCGCCAACAAGAATCATTATTTTCTATTTCAATCTCTAATAATCAAGAGTAATAAAGAATCGTCTTGATCGGAAGTCTGTAAAAGTCCTGAAAACTGAAAGTTAAAACTTTCTTTTAATCCTATCAAACTATGATACAAAATTTGTTGATTTTTTTTTCTCAAATATTTGTACGTATTTTGAAAGAATTCATACAAAAACGTGAACAAAATTTCGAAGCCTAAGCTCGTGAAGTCTTAGAATCTAAGAACGATTCTACCCTAAAAATCACCTCTCAAAGAAGCGAAGAAAATAAATCCGCTGATTCGAATATTCGAAATCATACATCGAACGAATGAAATTTGTTGATTCAACGAATCCTTCGTTGCTCCGACTACATTCTCGTCGTAGTGAGAAATATCGAATGGAGCCAACGGATCAAGCGCTTGAATCAATCGAATTTGTTGATCCAACAAAAATTTCGTCGAATCCCCTAATTCGAGACAAAAGTACGGCTTCAAGAAAGTTCGTAAGAAATGCTGCTCGTGATTTAAAAAATTTGAAAAAAAAAAAAACAAACAAACGAACAAACTGGATCCACTCCATGCCATATATGCATGTCGTTGCGGAAGGGAATCAATCGTGTTACGGGAATTCCCTCGTGGTGGGGCGTGAAATTCGCATAATATTATGTGACATTGTAAGCCGTACTACCCTCGAGATTCTACGCATATGGATCCGTATACAGTTCAATACACTATACAGATATACAAGTATGGTGAACGATGAACACACGAACACGGGGCTTTACGGGGGTCTAAACGGTTCCCACGCTACCTGTCCCGTTCATGGTATTTATACAAACGTATATATAGACATATATATATATATATATATATCCGATGAATTTCACTGTTGTGAAGCCGACGGCTGCTGTGTGAGATGCCCCTCCCTTGCACCCCATTAATAGCCGGCTGTCGGTGAGCCACCTTGCCGGTAACACATGCATCACCGACTCGAACATCGATAAGTTTCACTCTCATTTATTCTCTCGTTCTCTCTAATTACTCTTTTCGATAAGAATAAGTGGAAGAAAAATGATAGAAAATAAAAAGATAGGAAATTTCTCATCTCTTTCCTCGGTAGGATTACCTCCATGGGGGTTATTAAGGAAGATTTATCGAAGATAGTTAATGGCCGAATTGATTTTTCATTAGTCAATTGATACTCGTGGCTGTGAATAATAGCAGTAATATAATATTCGATGAAATCGTGTAACGTTTTATCAAGTTTATCGATTTTGGTCTTTGGGCATACTTGACACACATTTCGATAATAATTTTCAACTTTTTTTTATAATCGTGACGTGACTTCGTGAATACCGAATTTTTTGAACTCGCTAACAGATTCGTCTGACAAACCACTTCTGTGGCTCTTGCTTTCTTTTTTAAATCTTAGCTGAAAACTAGAGAATAAAAATAATAATGAAATTGTAAGTTTTTTTGTTCTGAAATTCGGCATCTTGTCGAAAATAAATTTTTTCCAAGTCGGAAAAGACTTTTTCCAGAGCTCTATCACACTTATTTTCTATTTCCTTTTTATTTTTAATGAAAAAAAAATTGTACACGTGCCTCAAAATGAGTTTTTTTTTGCCGGCGATAGTCTTCTCGCTGAATATACTTCAAGGTTCAACAAATGAACGAATCCATTCCGGTTGTTCGTTCAAAAATATAATAAAAATTTTGTTTCACTCGTTTGTCTCGCAGTTCTTAGAAAATAATTAATTTATTGAAATTTTTTGTTTTTCTATTGTTAAAGGACCCGAAGGTTATGACAGTACAAAATTAGCAATGGATTATCACGCAGTTGGTTGGGGCGAATGCGCTGCCGAAGTCGGACGTTATTTAGTGACGATGGAAGGTCTGGACGAGCGTGATCCTCTCCGATTACGTTTGTTATCACATTTGCAAAGTTTTCATCGAGAGCATCCGACGAGTGGACCAGGAACTGTGACCCTCGGCTCCTCGACGTCCTTAGCTTCGTCCTCACCAGCGACGAGCTACGAGCCACCTCCGAGTTCCGTTTCCGGAGGTATGGGACCCGCTACCGGAAGTATGCCACCAATATTGGGTGGCAGCGCGCTCGGCTGGAGCCAATATCCTGGACAATATCCCCAGCAACAACATGGAAAACCGTATCGGCCATGGGGTGCCGAATTAGCCTACTGATGATAACTTTAATTTGTAAAAAAACAAAAAAAAAAACAAGAAAAAATCTCATTTTTCATATCGCCCTTTCTCATATTTACGCCCTCAGCTTTTTAAAAATCGAACGAAAAACTTGGCTCGACATTCGAAGCGATTGAATTTTGCGAACGAAAAAAAAAAGTACTCGGTCAACAAATTTACGGTCAAAAAATTGTATTTTTTTTTCACCGTTGTTCTTTTCACTTTTTTTCGTAAAATTTTCCGCTGCGAATTATTTCCCAAGCGTTTTCTCAAGAATGAAACATTTTTAAAAAATTGAATCAAAGAATGAAACAATGGAAAGAATTTCAAAGAAAATTACTTGTAATTCAACGAATCGAAGAAAGTTTGGGGTGCGTGAAAAAGAAAAAGACAAAAAAAAAAGAAAAACGATTTACGAGTGATACAAAAGCAAAATAGTCATTAACCGAGTACCTTATTAAATAGAGTGAAGATACATATTATTTATTTCATCGTGAATATACGAAAATATAAGTTATTGCTTACTCTTTTTATTTTTTTTTATTTTTAAATACGTGACGATTTGGTCGAGAACGATATTACGTGTACAGTGTAAATATTAATTCCCTGTAAATATTGTGCTTACATTTATTGACGAAGAATTATAAATGGAAGAATAAAAAAAAGAAGTGCGACGAAAAACAACGTGCCATCGACATATCGAAGTTTATACGTGTGAAATGAACGGTTCGATCGAACAATAAGAAAGCAAACTGAACGTTCGAATATTTTTGCAATACGAATAAAGGAAAAAAAAAATGAATAAAATTTATAATTCTCTTACACGAAACTTGTTGTGTTTTTTCTTTTTTATTTATTTGAAAAAAAAAATGCAAATTTATGTCCGCAAATATTTGTCCAATCGAGAGAGGTTTTGTCACACCTTTCACGTGCAAAATTCTTTTCACAGATTTTGCGAAACCCTTCACGCGTCAGACCCGTTCCGTGGGCTTGCTGGCAATAGAAAAACTGGTTTGTTTTTTTACTCTTTCACACTTACGTTTCTCTGGTGACTCATGAGAATGAACGACTCTACTGATTGTTCTGGACTCCGAAAAAAATACTGCAGCCGGCACCAATTATTCCCTTTTTTTCCATAATTGACGACCTTTTTGACAAAAAAAATTCCTTCTGGACACGTGCACTACAGGATTTGTATGAAACATTATTTTTTTTTTTCGCATTTTCAATCTTATTGCACAATCCCAGCTCAACGAATATCGTGAAAGCTTAAGGGTCGTAAAAAATATTATGTTCTAAAAATATATTTAAAAAAAAAAACTTTGCACTCGATTTCATTGTTTTTTCTTTTTAATTTTTAAAAAATTACAAAAAAATAGAAATTTGACAATCGTCACTTCAAATTAATAGAATCAGTTTTTCGAAGAGTAGGGATTTGGGGATTTCTGAATGTTTCTTAAAATTGATTAATCACAAGTCTCATTTTTTGATAGAATCGTTTTTTTTTTCTTTATTATCGTGTGCCACTCGATTAATTGGCGACTCACAAATTCACAGCCTTAACTTTACCGTTACACTTTCGTAGCATCCATTTTGAAATATATTTTAATAGAAATCTGGATCCCGCAGAGTTGATCATATGCTCTTATTTACAAAATGCCCATCATGAAGAAATTCTTCTCTCAGTTACAACTTTTTTACTCTCATTCATTTTTATCTCTTTCTATTTTTTATCTCTTTCTCTCTCTCTCACACTCTTTCAATAAAACTCACTATTTTCATTCGTTTTTCATCAATGTCGTTCGTAAAGGAAAGAAATGCTTGAGCAAAGACCGGCACTTTTTTTTTTTATAATTCGTGCACGTTTAAATATCTGTATATCTCGAGTAATCGAAAAGTTTTCATGCAAACCTCACGCGATTTTACTCCAAAGTATAAATTAAGTTAATTATTTCGTTGGACGTGATCTCAGTTTTTATTGCTTGTATTACGTTTTTTTTTTTTTTTCATCATTTATTCCAAGTTCGTTAGGACACCGATTTGTCGAATTGACCAGATTCTTTTTTTGCTCCAATAAGTGATAAGCAATAAATCATAAAATATCAGTCACGGATGGTCATCATCGATGTAAAATACGAACGAAAAATGTTCAGTTTTAATTGACGACAAATCGTTGCTTCGAATCAATCTTAACTGAATATCGATGAAAATAAATCTTCTAATTCACAATGTAAAATAAACAAAAATGTTACAAAATCCATCATCTGTGTTAAAATACTATAATTTCTTGATCATTCAAACAGTACGAAAAAAATGTGATTCAATCAATTATTTCTTGAGACAAAAACTATATCATTTATCTTCGCGGAGACGACCATCCTTGCCAGGATGATATTTCATGTCAAATTTCTCATTACGATATACGATATGTCGAAAAAGCTGAGCCGATAAAAATCTGCCAAATATTTCTTCGCATTAATCTAAACTGACGAGTATTCACTGAATCTATAATCAGGAAAAAGGAAGACTATACTTATGGAATTTCGTTCTAATTTCTACATGCGTTGCAACCTAACGATTAATTAAAATGATGTGTGTTCGCTAATGTTAATTAATAAACGTATTAATCTGATATATTTATAAATTAATTGAGCCACACTGACTAGAATGAGATTCTGACGAAAAATAGATGAAAAAAAAAAATATATATATAAATATGTATAGGACTTTATAACGTGCTACGAAATTTCATTGAAGATAAAAAATCTAAACACCATTTACACTCACAATATATATATATATGGATACGTATACATTTAGAGTATCGAAAATAATGAAAATTAGAGTCTTTTCTTTCATCCTGCCCTTCATCGTTTTTTCCTAAATCTGTTTTGTCTTGAAGAAAAACAAAACAAGCAAATAAACTGTAACGTGCTTTCACTCTCGTTAGATAATCATCTCGTTTTCACGATTTTCATTTCGCTGATTCTCGTCGTGTTCGCGACAATAACAACACATCGAAGAACACTCATCCATACTCTCGGTCACATAAGTCAAATAAGTGTCTACGCTTCTGGTATCAAGAGATGGCAATGACCAGGACAACGACACAGAATCCGGATCCGGATAACTCGGTGTCCAATTATTCGTCATTCTCAATGGACTCTGCTCGTAATTTGATATTTCCTGTGATTTTTTCACGACTCTGCTACGAGTTGATAATTTTTTTATCGCCTGAAATCAAACATAAACGAGAGTCAAACGAAGAGGCTATTTCAATTGAAATTCGGATCGTATTTGTAAATGAAATTTGAAGAAATGGAGCTACGATAAAGCGATTAAAACGAAGCTTCAATCTCTGTCCAATCAGAAAATAATAACGAACTCATTAATCTGAAGATCATCATTGGTAATTTATAATGAAAATAAAAATAAGTAAACAAATAACTTTTTGATAAAACCCACGAAATGTTTGGGCCAATGAGAACTGTTTGAAAATAATTAAACTTGCGAAAGAGCGTGCTCACCTTTAATATTCGTCTGCCAGACTTAGTCAGCACTTCTCTGAACATTTTTCCACCGTGGCGATAAGAGATCGACGAAATTAAACGCGAAATTTCGACAGTAACACGTCTTCGAACCCTTCGATGTTATTCCGAAGCGACGCGAATACAATCGCGTTTAAACAAATGAGAGTTCGGATAAAGGAACAGTTTTTTTTTTGACGTTTCGAGTATTTCGTAAAAAAAAAAAAAAATGAAAAATGAAACAGCGTGCTCGATGAGGTTCTGGTTCGCAATAATCGCAGGGAGGTCGCGTCGTAGTTGGGAAATCGATTCGAGGTCGTCGTCGTCGACTACGTCGACGGTGAGTTGTGGAAAACCGTCGCTCTTTTTCCCTTTTTTGCTATTTCTCTCTCTCTCCCTCTCTTTTTCTACGTCTCGCAAAATTTCGTCTTGCGCGTTACTGTCTTTCTTTCTCTCTCTCGCTCTCTCGACTTCGACGTTGTATCGTCGAAAAGCAAACGATGTTCAGCCCGCAATGTCTCGACTCGCAATGCTGCCAGAACGTCTGGCGCACCCTCTATTTATAACTTCTCCCACCCCCGCGTGATCCTGGCTTATCAAAAGGCACCAAGGGAGGTCGTAGTACCAGTGGATACAGTTATAGAGTAGTAGCAACCCTTGGAGAGAAGGGGGGGGGGGGTGGCTATGTAGTCGACGCAACTCAGTATATGAATCGGGTGATTCAAAAAAAGTAAAAAAAAAAAAAAATCGCAATTAAAGATGTTCATCTCGATAAAAAAATTGTCTTTGGCAGTAAAAAAAAAAAAGGCCAAAGGATCTAACACTTTTGTGAGCAAACTTTTTCGATGTGAATAACGAATTGTTTATTTCGTAAACATTTTTCAATGAGACCCATAACAGAATTGAATGTCAAATTGAAAAAAAAAAGCGGTTTCCCGACGCCCTCTGCTTACCAATAATAAGAAAATATGCAAACAAACGTTGGCTTCAGGTCGAATCAGTATGGAATGCCTCGTACACAATGATTCATATTCCATGGCAGACGAGAGGACTCTCTGCGGCAGAATGAGGGGAGGATCCGGTCCAAGACAGTGGAACCGTGCGAGTCCAAGACCTTATGAAATAAGTTTTATTTATGATAAAAAAAAAAAACAATCTTTTCTCAAGTGCATCATCGTTGAATGGGTTTTATATTGATGAACTAGAGAGACAGAATTAATCGGTATAAGATGATTGTTCGATTCATGAACATAAACCAAAATCGTAAACATCATTTGTCATCGATTCGTTATATTCAAGAGCACTGTATTATTGTAGAAAAAAAAAGTAAATGAAATAAAGAAAAATTCATTATGAAACCAACAATGATACGTGAATAATTATGATAATAAATCGAACAATCGAATAAAACGAATCATTTCGATCTCCCAGCCATCGAATGTCTTGCTCTCATTTAATCTCAATTGTCAAATCGTATATATACACTCGATCATTTTTAATTAACCATAGTGAAAAGTTAACATCGAAATGGCCACAATCCCATTATTTTCATTTGGTCCATCAAAACTTTCGCGATACAGAAGCATATTCATATATATATGGGTTTGGGGTGAAGTCGCACATTATTTTACCTCCCCTAACGCTCTGATTCTCTGCATCCAGGGGTCGATTTAATATTTCTGAGTGAATTTACTACAAGTTACGGTATATTCGAATACACGACAATACAAAACCGAGCTGCTCTGTATAAGAGCGATCTAGACGAATGGACAAAGACGTTTTCGCGCGTGTGTGTATCATAAATACGTGTTATACACCCCTCAGGAGTCGCGTGTCGAGGTGAAAGATGAATAAGTGACAGGGTGAACTGTCGCGCAAATTGTCCCACACTACAAGCCACACAGCTTCGCTTTAATATCCTCTATAATAACAATAATAATAATCGGTAATAACAATACATATCAGAGACACAAGCTCTTTCCCAAGCTCTCTTGTTCCTTCGGGATTTCGAGAGACAGTCGTCAACCGGTACACCGACTTAATCTTTGTATCAATACAATCGATATCACATACGCTCACTCAAACTGGGTCAAAAGATACATTTTTTATTTAATTGTAAGCGCAATCGTGACAGCAAACACGTTGACGTTCTTCGTTCGCGTTCAATTTAAATGCGTCGGTCGGATGAATTTGTTCATACGATTAATTTTAAATCACTGTATCATTTTTTTTTAATTTATCAATAAAGTTATCGATAAATTATTAAAAATTAAACGTTAACGCGTTTCGGTATGAGATATTTTACAAAAAATTTGCTTAGCAATGTGATTTTGAAAAGTGGTGTGCCGCTTTTTTTTTTTTTTTTTGTTATTTTTTCACGATCCTTGGCCTTCTGGCCTTTATGGGCCTCCACGGAATACTCCAATCTCTTGGTTCGTTCATAAAATATTAATGCGTTACGAGGAAATCACGTTTGAATCGGGAAATAGAGTAGATTCTATCCAGTTCCATCCAATTGAACGCTTTTTTTTTTCTTTCTTCTTCCAACATCTCGTGCACCCAGTTATTTCCAGTGAAAAGAGATACATTGTTCAACAGCAAGTGGATGATCGAGAGAATACGAGGGGGGGAAAAAAAACGAGGCTATAATTCGTGAAAATTATGCAGCCAAAGTTTGCTGCTCGGTGAACAAGGGTCGCGAGGGGATCTAATCGAACACGTTATCCATTGATTTATAGCTACTCCGGGACAGCAGGTAATCCATTAAGTATATGCACGAAGGTTTGACAAAAGAAAAATCATCATTTTTTTGTCATGAAGCCACATTGCCATGATTCTGTTTCATATTTTGTTTAATTCATCTTCAAATTTAATCGAACGACGTGATATATATATACTTTGAGTCCGAAGTCTTGAAAACAGGAAGGAGAGAACTAGGCAGGTTTCTTTTTCGGTTTCTTTAATGTTCGTATAAAGTTATTTTACACTTTTTCTCATATCTTTTCGAATTTTTTTTTCAAAGCCAGACAATTGTATAAGGGATTTTCAAAAATATGTTATACGCTTGTTTAATGGATTTTATAGCTTTCAGTACTAATTTTAGTTACGACGATTCCAATGATTTTCGACTTCCGCGTTGAAACGTGCATTTTGGTTCATCGCGCGTCTAGCTTCGTCTCGCGCTTGTTGCAATCTCTCCTCCTGTCTTTGTCTCGCTTGTTCAGCTCGTCTTACAACGTTCGATACAACTAAATTCCTTGCGTCCTGATTTTTCTTTGCTTCTCGTTCATGAGGAGTGAGCGTTTTTTCTCTTTTTACCCTTGCGAAAGTGTCCTCGCAAATAACCATCTCGGAATATGGATCCGAGCGTGGAATCTCCTCGACCAGAATTCTTTCAACAGTATCGTTCTCATTGATCACCTGAAAAGTATATTAAAATAATTGAAAATGTGAAAAAGTAATTCGTCACTCGAATTATTTTTCTAAATCGTTTTTTTTTTATTTAAAAAAATTTTTTTTTTGGATCCCCACCTGATTTGTGTCCAGAACATCATTCGATTGGACCGTCAGCGACGATTCTCTTCTATCGGACTGTGACGGAAAAAAAAAGCTTTAGTATACAAATTAATTAACCGGAGAGAAAAAAAAGAACAAATAAATTTTGACACTTACTTCAGTCCCTTGGGGATAAGCGTTCGCTCCAGCGATTGCAAGAATGAAGAAAAAAATGGTAAGGTGGTTATTCTTCTCCATCGTAGATGCGCGTAAAGTAACGAATACTTGATTTTTGTCGAAAACCGAAGCGAGATGGCTTTATATATCCGGACTGATTTGGCCAAATCTTTACGTAACTAGCGTTAAATATGTGATCAGCCATGAGAAAAAGAATTGCTTTCCAGATGATCGATTACGCGCAATCGTTTTAATTTAATCGGATAGATAAAAATGTCTCGAATTTCTATTCATATTATGAAGTTATCTTGCAAGTGTCTCACTGCTCTTTGAATTTTATACGGAAATTTGGCTGTCATATTCAATCAATAATTCATTATTACATAGAAATAAAAATTCTGTATTTAATTATATTGAAACGAAAGCTAATGAATCAAATTTGCGTCTGTTAAATTTTTGTCACAGAATTAATATGAGCTTCAAAAAAAAATATCAGTTGTGAAGACTTTAATGAACGTCAACGACCGATGATGATTTTACTTAATCATAGTAGACTTTGTGATAAAAAAAAAAAGTTCAACAATATCCAATAAAGATTGTTTGAATTATGTTGGAGCATTTCCGTTTCCATTTACGAATACCAAACGGTTGCGATTCTCGCGAGTAGGCTAAGGGTGGGGGGGGGGGGGGGTTAGGACTCTAGTCCGCGTACTTGCTCTTGCGACAATTATCGAAGACTCGAGTTTTGGGCAGCAATGACGGAGGACGTCTTTTCTCGGGCCGTTACCGTTCCTGATGAAAAATCCGACGCCGCCAGAATATCGATGGAGAGATTTTCCGTGGTCTTTTTCCGGATCTTGTCCTACGGAAACTGTAGTATGGTGAGCCGTCGTTTTGTTCTTATTGTCGTTTTGTGATATTTCGTAATGCATTACTCGCGTGTATCTTTTGAAGAACTTTGGTGTTTAACGAGCGATATTGTTTCGGGGTACGCACACGTTTGGAAAATTCTGGTTACGCTTTATCTCGTGATTTTTATCTTTCGCGATTTTTGTCGTTGTCGTTTAATGAATTTGAATTGCCGAGAGAAATTCTATTATAATTTTATCCAATCTCGAGATCCCATAGTTTTAGTAATTTTTGTTGTATAATTGTTGGTATCGATCGGGTCACCTATCTTTAAAGTACGTTAATGGCGAAATCCTTAACGTTACGAAATTCTGTATCGTGGACGATCGAGCCGAATACTTTGTAAAAACGATTTTTCGACGGTTAACAGAAGTTTATTGTGAAATAATTTTGTTATCGAAAATTAACTTGAAATCATTCTCTTATTTTTATTATCGAAAGTTTAAATGATTCGTAATTTATATTATCAATTTTCCGGAAAAATATTTTCATCGTTGTTTTTTTATTTTTTTATTTAATAAATTCCAATTGTAATTCCGGATTTTCGTGTGAGTAAAGAGTGCGATTATTTTATTAACTTGACTGAACACGCCCCTCTACCAACTTGGTTTAAAACTACAGCTACGACCGGAAAATCTTAATATTCCTTCTCGATAATTTCGAATAAAATTTGTCTAAGGTCATCTTAGGCTGGCGTCCAAGGAATTATCGAGATCGGAATATTTTGTGCGACCCTTGGAAAAAGTCGTCACAACCTATATATATGGAAACGCTATACTTATACACGTGAACTTTAGTCTTCAATTACTCGCGATAACTGTGTAGAAGAAAAATCTGAAAAAATTTGTATTGTCAAATTTGGCACTAAAGAATATGTTGACCAAATTTTATAAAATTCTTAACTTTTTGACAATTTTTTGTGTTTTTAACATTGTTTAGCATGGCAACACTGTATCGCCTGTACCGAAACTCCTTAAGAATATATTTAAGGAGTTTCGGTACAAAAGGCAAAATGTTAAGAAATTAATGAAATTTGGTGATATTGTTCCTCAACATCAAGTACGAAAAGACAAATTTTTTCAAAATTTCCTTCCACTTAGTTATCGAGTAATTATGCATTAAAGCAGATTTCTTATGCCCGAAGTGTATACTTATATATATGGAAACGCTATGCTTATACACGTGAACTTTAGTCTTCAATTACTCGATAACTGTGTAAAAGAAAAATCTGAAAAAATTTGTATTGTCAAATTTGGCACTAAAGCATATGTTCACCAAATTTTATAAAATTCTCAACTTTTTGACAATTTTTTGTGTTTTTAACATGGTTTAGCATGGCAATATTGTATCGCTTGTACCGAAACTCCTTGAATAAATTAAATTAATGATACTAATTTGTAATCTATCTTTCATAGTACGATCGTTAGTTATTTTTTCATGTATTTTATGTAATTATCTCCTGTAATAAAATTCTATAAGTACATTTTATGGTGAAGAACACATTATTTTATAGTAATTGTGACAATAAAAAGTACCCTACTTCTGGATACTAAATTAAATATCCTTTTTGAAATAGATAGACTTGGCAAATTTTTTATCCAGAAGAGTATAGTTTCAGCTACAAATACCCGCAATATTTTTGTGCTTTATGTTAAATTGAAAAAAAAAAAACGAAAAAAAGAATCCGATTTTTTTCGTAAAAAAAATTTTATTTCGAAAATAAGCTTTTTTTGAACAATTTATTCATCGATTGAAAAATAAAATGGCTATAAAAATTATCAGATCTTGAAGTAGAATCAATAAAGAGAATTCCAGAATTTTTTTCCTTCCTGAACAAGCTTGACGATAACAAACGGCAGTGTATTGAAGTTTCTGCATATTTTATTCCGACGGTCAACGCCCAGGAGAATGGATTAATTACGCGACAGAACTTCAACCTTTAGAATAATGGAAATTTGGCCTCTTTATACCGACGAACAATCGAGACACAATAAGTTTTTCACAGGCCGTGTGTCAACGAACTGTGCTTCGTTGGATCGATAAGAATTTACACGAGGTTACAGGTGTTTTCAGACTCTTTCATCTGATCGTCAAAAATTACTGTTCGTGGTAAAAACTAAATAACTCCTAACCCGTGAATATTCGTTTCTCTTGTTTACGCACTGATGTTAAAATTTGATTTAAAAAAAATCGGACCTAGTACCATAAAATATAAATAATATCGATATTTACGATTTAAAAAATATATAAGGATAAATCATAGTTTCTGAGATCTCGTAACACTCGAAAGATATTTGAACATTGATAAGAAATTCACTGGAATAAATTTAAGAAATTTGTACAATGTCCTGCAAAAATAAACTGTTTTATTTCGTTCTCCATTTCTCATAAATATATTTCAGCATTCATATATGTAGAGAGTTAATATATACACATATATTTATGTCATCTTGAGGTATGGAGTGGGAGTATGTTTATTCGTATCTCCCTTTTTATAAAGTAGAGTCATGACGTGTAAATTAGCTGTTTATTGTCATCGTTTTTCCGCGATTCTGATTGATCGCTGTGTGCAATGCCATACTATAGCGTCTGGCTAGGACTTAGGGCGCTCATGGTGGCCGGAATTTGCACATTCTACGGGACTGTCAATCGTTGTCTTATAGAGCTTCGCAATGATAAAGGCACGCAAAGGAAACAGTTGTTGTTGTATAAAATCATGCAAACATGTATTGAGGTCCACGAGTAGAGAAATAAAATTTTACTCGTTTTCAGCAGCGAGTCATAAAGCCGCGTAAAAAAAAGTGGATAGATTGGGTCAATAAAATGAAGTAAGTATATTTTTTGAGGTTATGTTGATTCGTTTATAAGGTATGCAGCGAGTGAGAGAGAGAGAGCTCAAGTCAAATTACGAGTCTGAAGTTATTCTGTCAGTTGTGAAATTGTTACAATGACAGCTGGTTTTTCATATGTCTATGACAACTCAGATTGCTTCATGACAAAAGTCGTTCATCAACAATAACGAAGAAAAATAGTTGTCAATAAATTTCGTAAAAGAGAAATTTTTATTAAAACTTGAGCAATTGATAAGAAATAATCTTTTATATATAATTTATTTTTTATTTTTAAATACAATTTAGGGTTCGAATAACGTTGAATTATAAATGTTCTCTATTAATAAAAATACATTCGATTAATAAATAACATTCTTTAAAAATTCATCCCACATATATTTCCACTAATCGATAAGAGATAAAACCTCCTAAATGGCTTCAGACTGGCTAAGAATTTCATCGGTTACATGAAAAAGTCAATCATCAGCATTTTCCTATATAACGAAGCTTTTTTTATAAACAACAATTGTTATATTTTCTGTTATATCGCTGCTTCAAAGCCTTGAGCCTACGGCATGTTCATTTTCGTATTCAATTATTTGAATAGTGAGGTTTGGATCATCCTTCATAACGCGCTGAATCGCTATAGATCTGGGCAGCTTTTGCTGCGTATAACCACCAACAAGGGTCTTAAATCGTTGTATTCGTTGTTGATGCTGTTCAAATTCTCTTTGTCTCGCAGCGTCAGCCCGTCTTGCCTGTACTCCAAGTTCGAGAACTCTATCTTCCTTAAGTGCTTTTATCAACTTATTATAAGCATCAGGTTTCACATCTCTTCTTGTTCTTTCCTCTTTTTTTTCGAAAGGTATCACCGGTAAATACCTATCATCGTCCTCTATATCCTCATTGAATTTTCGCCTATTTATAGTAACAAAATTTAGCTAAAAAAAAAAAAAGAATATGTGAATTGTGGAATTAGATGAAAAGGAGAATGGCGGAGGCTCTACCGAAATATATATCTACTAAAAAATCTTTCGTTAAATTGGCTATGATATCGAGTCTGGTGGCAATTGTCGAAGGGAATGAAACCCAACTGGAGTTGACAATCGCAAATTTTGAGTCAACTGCCACGACTCGACTTCATTATTTTTCTCAACCGTCATTTGCCGATCAAAATTTTAGTGAATTTATATCATTTAAACATAAGTTACCTCCTCATTTTCAAAATTCTGAGCCAACCCGAGTTGTGGGAACGAGTTATAAGCCTGAAATAAATGTATGAATGCGTGAAAATTTTTTCCAGAACATACACGAATGAGACAATTTTCGTGATTTTTTTAAAAAAGATACATTTACGAAAAGACATTTGCGAAAGATGTAGAAAAAGACGACCGAGTCGACCAGTTTATTCGCTCAATAATATTTCGAACTTACATCATTCGTTTGCGGATAGGAATAAGCCTCGATGATCCAAAGAAGGGTCAATGAAATTACGGCGTAGTTACGTCTCTCCATAATTTATATGTTAAACGAAAAACAAGAAAATGTTGAACGGGTTTACTCGCGATGTCTGATTATTTGATGATGTAGGTGCTCACTGCTGAAGTCTCACCGCAAGAATCTCTTATATATGTTGGATAAGGCTCGGTGACATGTGTTTTACACCTTTTTTTTTGGTTTAGATTTACATATGTGAATGTAGAATGATAACCGAAAAGAATTATAATGTAAATTTAAATTATCCGTTTCATTTAACGGCACATTTTTCTTTCACGAATCGACAATACTTTTGAATCTAACAAATGTGATAAGTGATTCTCGTTAATTGTTTCGTGACATAAAAAAATTCTCTCAATAGGACCAAAAGATGGATCATTATTTATTCTTTTATCTATTTATTATATCTTATCAGGTATAATTTAATTAATTCATTTTTTTTTCTATCCCGTGCCGTCTTCATCGACGTAGAGGTTTTACACACTTTTTCCCAGTACTTTTGGGGAAAAAAAAAAATTTCAAAAATCCAAAAAAAGTTAATACGATTGGCTCACGATATGGGACTGAGCTTTTAAAAAATTTTCAAATCAATTCAAGTTTTTTTGAGAATTTTTTTTTTTCGCGATTTCAATGCGAAATAAAATAAAATATTGAGACGACTCGAGCTTTTCGAAAACTGCGTTGAAAAACGAAAGATTGAAAACAAAATGATCAAATCGATCAATTTTTCAAAATGTTATGGATAAAAATCGTGAAATTTTAAAAAATATCGATATCTCGGAAACGTTCAGCCGAAAAAAAGTTTTGAAAAATATAATAATCCATAAAGCGGACAACTATATGCGTGTATTGGCAGGGTGCACGTAAATACTAATACCATTCAATTATCAGTGTGTTACGTATTCATGCATACTGTCAGCGCCACCAAAAGGGCGGACCCGCATTTTTGGCGGCTAAACGTATACACAATACACACTTATTTTTAAAGTAGTATATGTAAGCGCACCTAGCGAATAGTAGCGACAACCAGTGTCATTTTTCTCAGTACACTCAACAAAATAAAATAATAATTGAATACTTCGAAGAAAAATTGTGTTATGACGGGAAGCAGATTGTGAAATGAAGTCAGACACAAAACAGAATAATTTCAAGCATTTTTTATTCAAATACTTTTCGATCCCGCAAATAATGATCCCACTTTCTTAACATTGATAGAGTAGAAATTATTTGAATCCTCGAAGACAATTCTTAAATTGAGAATTGCTATTGAACATGATGCACGCAGGAGAAAGTCTCGCTGATAACCTTAAGTTCGTTGGCGAGAAAATTTTCGTACTCAACATAGTTTTTCGGAACCCTTTCGGTATTTAAGCGGTCGATAATATCCAAAAATGAAGTAGCATTTTTGTTGTAATCATCCGCAGTTTTATTAACCGTTTCGATGATCTGAAAAATGGGACAAACACATACAGCTAAGAATGAGAATTTCGTGTCAATCTGGGATTAACTTTGCGGGATTTAAGGAGTTTCGGTACAGGCGATACAATGTTGCCATGCTAAACCATGTTAAAAACACAAAAAATTGTTAAAAAGTTAAGAATTTTATAAAATTTGGTCAACATATTCTTTAGTGCCAAATTTGACAATACAAATTTTTTCAGATTTTTTTTCTACACGGTTATCGCGAGTAATTGAAGACTAAAGATAACGTGTATAAGCATAGCGTTTCCATATATATAGGTATACACTTCGGGCATAAGAAATCTGCTTTAATGCGTAATTACTCGATAAGTAGAAGAAAATTTTGAAAAAATTTGTGTTTTCGTACTTGATGTTGAAGAACATTATCACCAATTTTCATTAATTTCTTAACATTTTGCCTCTTGTACCGAAACTCCTTAATCAACCGATTATTTTAATTGTGTAAGAGAGTGTCAATAGAATATCTTGTTGAAAAATTTTCACACATATTCCAGGATACAACTAACGAGTTATTGAACGATTTTTTTTCTCCGATCACAACACAAATTTTTTATTTCAATCATTTACGAATATTTACTAATAATTTGGTATTTAGTATTTCGAATAAAGTCAACATGTATTACTTGACGACTGCGAGAATAGTTCTTCCAAGGAGTCTCTAAAAACCAATTCTCAACGGCGGAATTTTCAAAATTTTACAATAATATTATTTATGAATATCGTTTAAATCTTGCTTCTTCATATGCTCAAAGATTTGATGAAATAAGTCTTTTACTATATTATAATAAAAATAAAAAAATAAAAATACGTTTTGTTTTTGCTCAGTTAAACACCGATTGGAGGCCTCAAGAGGTTTTATTACTTACCTCGTTACATTCATTTCCACGACACTGATTCGCTCTTTCTCCTTGGTTTTTCAGTTGTTTTTGCGCTCCAGCTGATACATTCATCATTTCACTGAGCACAAATACTGCCTTCCCTAAAGTGGTGTTCAATAACAAGTTCTCCAAAAGTGCTTCTCCTTTCTTTTCAAAATCATCGAGGTAGTGTCTGCACGGGTTTTCATTGAAACTGGTATTTGCATTTTTAATAATATTATTAACTGCGAGACGAACCTGCGTAAAAAAATAGAAATTCAATAGAAATTCAATTACCGATACTAAATATCCTCGTTTTGTACTTACGTTATCGATACTTTGTGTCACGTTGTGTCTCATCTCATTCGAAATTTCCACCTCCTCGTTGTTACGCTGTTCTGCCCTCAAATTTAGAATTTTGTTAAAAAATTCCGAGATCCTATTTTCGATGTTTGTTGTTGCCTCATTGATCTGGATATTGGCTGTAATGTTATCCGCCTTTTCCAAATTGGCGGCTGTTGCCTATAAACATAATCGAAGGAACAAATTATAATAGTCGATAATTAGAACAATAAACACTTGTATCCGATCGTTAAAAAACTATGAAAATCAACTTGATCGTCATAATGATTTGACGATTATAAATAATTTGTCAAAAAGCTCATTCGAATTAATTTTTTTTCCCCTTTTCATACAAAATTGTTTTTTTTTTTTTAATATTGTTTACTGTTGATTCGATTGAATAGTTCCAAGTAATAGAAATAGAAAAACGATCGAGTTTAATTACCAAGGTGATAAAAGTGGCGGCACAGAGAACGATCGTGAGCTTCGACATATTGTTGATGCTTAACTTCTTGTGGCTGAGCAGAAAATAATTGGAGCGTAGACAAGTTTGGCTTTTATAGGCATTTGGGGATCGTGATTATGCAACCTGAGCACTTGTATGATGACCACGTGAGTAATTAAACAAAAAATTTATAGGATATCGTTAGAAAAAATAGATAACGGCACACCAAATTTCGTAACCTGTCAAATGTTTTGATCTTCTTCTCGCATATACCGAGCATATTTACCTTAATTCGATAACGAAATTATTTTCGGCTCACCAAATAACGCGTCTGGATTATTTTGGCAATTTTTATGTTACCTTAACACAAGATCGTAACTTTCGCATAAAAGTAACGAAAATTATCAAAGTTTTATTTGCCGGTTCGATGCCCATAATCGACGCATACGTGTGATCCGCCAATGCTAACTTTTTCAAAAAACCCAGGACAGGCCACATATGTTTTTTTAATTTTTTCATCTTTGCATATGATAATATTTAGCAAATATCATTTCTACGCCGTATTCTGGTAGAACAGGTCGACAAGAAAAACAAGATATTTTTCAAGAATTACGTATTTATTCATGGAAATTGGTAGGAGGGGTTTTCGAAGGAGCTTATTACGGATCCATCATCAGACTCGTCGAATTAAAGAAGAAAGCAGAATTTTGTAGTAAAAATTCGTACAAGAGAACTTTTTATTTGGAAACCATCGTACGTAGGCATGCAACACGAAAATTTTTAAGTTTCAGAGTCGAAAAAAGAAGGAAAAATATAAATTCCTTAGCCACTCTCACCACAAAGAGATGAATGCAAAGTCGAGACAGTTCGAGGGTATTCGAATTTGTTTGTTTTGCTTTTATTTTGTTTTGACATTTCTCTTGGCTCATACATTTACATCTCGACACAGTGCCAATTGTTTCCGCAGAACCTCGTTAAAATGATGTAATTTGAAATGATTTTATACTTCATGCGGTTGTCTTGTACTCGGGAAAATGAAATTTTATGGATTTCTGCGAACCGTAGATACATCACGAAACATTGATCTATTTTTCTTTCTTCTGAGCAATCTCATAATTATATTGGTCCCATCGATGCGTTCTTAGGTATTATGATTGAAATGTATCCCTTAGTAGCCAATGATTACGTGTAGAATAAATACACATACACACATGCAGATGTCAGTTCATTTTCATTTATTGCAGTCTTACATTATTCAATACATATCAATTCGAAAAATTGAATAACTTGATTATTTTTTTTCGAGGACGCTTTCAAAAATTGTGCACATGCTTCGATCTGGGTCTAGAAATTATGCAGATTTCGTGAAGACGCCGCTGTAGACATTTATTGAATGCCCGTGCCCCTCGTATTTATTCGTAAAACTGATGCTGGTCGTTGCCCAAATCTAGTTGATACAAATAGTTTTCGAACGGGTACACTGGACGTTTGCACATTTTCGGACTTCTCTTGAGCTTTGTAATTCGATGTTGTGGCAAAATTTTCAATCCTCCATTCGGGTTTTTCAGTGGTTATGGAAGCCAATTCTGAGGGTTGCAAAAATTCGCGTAATTTTTCAAATTCTCCTCTGATCATCATCTCGGACAGCGACAACTAAAATATATCAACATTTCAATTAGTTTTATGAAATTTAAATGAGATTTTTTTTATCTTTTAAAAATGAATTTATTTGTTTTTTTTTTTCAGACGATTCTACATTCCATCGTTGATAATCTGAACTTTCACTGAAAGAAGCTTCCTCGAAAAAATGCGCTTTGTAATCATTGAAAATAATTGACTGAGATCAAGGTGCTTGAGCCTCATCTTTGGAAAGCAAAATCAAAAACACTTCTTTTTTGGTTGTTTGGATTGCAGTATTTATATTTTCAGAAACGAACCGTTTCAAGTTCGTCATCACGGTATGGAGGACTGATTGGCTGGGCTGAACTGGATGGTACGAACGAAAATACCTGGAGTAAAAAATAATTTAAAAGTTACGTTACAAAAGTTTGAACCAATACGATTCGTAGATGTTTTATTATTTTGCATTTGATTAAAATTTTTTCATACCCCGATGATTCCAACGATGAAAAAGCAAACGTTGAAACATTGATATTTCTGCATTTTTTATTCAGATGATCGAAAATTTTCGGAGTAAAAGATTTTCTTATTAGAACTTGAACGTAGTTGAAAGTGCGAGTGATTACTGAAAAAAAAGGGGATTCGGCGTCTTTATACCAAGGAACCATAGCTATGTATGAAAAATTTCTTACAGGCCTTATCAATAAACTTTGTTTTTTCAGGCTGTACATAGCTAGGATGAGAGGTTACACGTGTTTTCAGAGTCTGTTACTTTATTTCATTCGTCGAAAATACTGGTGATTAGAGAGCGAAAAAAGACCTTGAAAATATGAAATGGTATTTTTCGTTTGGTTACACAGTGGTGTTGACAACGATCAGAGGCAGATCATAATGTTAACGAGAGATGGGCATATTTGGATCGGTATTCATTGTCATATTAAATGATGATAAGGCAATTGCGATCATTTCGAAGCCTTTGAATTAGCATTGAAAATGAATCATTCGTTTGCTGAAACGAGTTCTCAAATTTGAAAATATTTCCCAAATTTTACGGCAATTTATTTTTTAACTACGACGCCAGCAATTTCCAAAATCTTTTTTTTTCTTCTTCTAAACGTGTATGAATAACTGTACAGCTCTCAATCATGAAAAATGACGATTTGGATAATTATCATTATTTTTCTAGCAGCATTTGGTTAATTGGGAACAAACTTGGGTCATTGCAGTACAACGCTCAATATTCACAAGACATTTTTGTATTTTCTAAACATCATACGATTCCTACAATACGTACTATTTCGAGTCGCATACAACATTTTTTTTTTTTTTTTATTTTTTTTTTATTTTTACTTTTTTAACTATAATCTGTCATTAGAATGACATTAAATAGTTTTGCTGTTGGTTAGAACAATGTAGTCGGTGCGATGGCGTGTACAGTAGGGAGAAGCTAAGATGGTGCATCCAGTGATGCACGCTAATCTATTTTTGACTGTTTATTCCGTGCGGAAGCGTACGCGTAAGTCTAGTGGCTTGTATTTTTTTAATCTTCTAGAGATTGTCCGTCTGTCGAGTAGGTTGGTTGCGAGTGGGTTCGGGTGCTGGTCTAGTCTCGTTTCGTACGTCGTGCAGAGTTTGTGTGCAACTGTTCTGATTGGGTCTATCCCGAGGTCTTGGTGTAGCCTGGCGTTGGTGATGAACCAGGGAGCGTTTGCCATGATGCGGAGCGTCTTGGCTTGGAACCTTTGGAGGATTTCGATGTTCGAGTTGCTCGCAGTTCCCCAGAGTTGTATACCGTACGTCCAGATGGGTCGAAGTATGGTTTTGTAGATCAGTAATTTGTTGTGGAGTGATAGCTTTGATTTTCTTCCGATGAGCCAGTACATTTGTTTAACTTTACAGTCTAGTGCCTTTCTTTTATTTTTGATGTGGCTCGTCCAAGTTAGCCTTCGGTCGAGATACATTCCCAGATATTTTACTTCGTTGACGACAGGAAGGGGTTGTCTATTTAGCGATACCGTCGGGCAGTTCTTCTTTTTCATCGTGAAAGTGATGTGTACCGATTTTGTGTCACTGGCCTTTATTCTCCATTTTGTTAGCCATTTTTGTACGTTCCTTAGTTCCTTCTTGAGCATTCTCGATGCGGTGTGCGCGTTTTCGTGAACGGCTAGGACAGCTGTATCGTCGGCGAAGGTGGCTACTGTGATGTTGTTGTTATTACCTACAGGGAGGTCGGCTGTGAACAAGGTGTAGAGAAATGGGCCTAGGACACTCCCTTGGGGCACACCTGATCGTATGTAGTAGAATTGGGAGAATTCTGTTCCATGTCTCACCTGAAATTTTCGATTCCTCAGGTACGATTTCAAGAGCAGATAGTATTGCGGAATGATTTTTTTGATCTTGTACAGCAGACCCAAGTGCCACACTTTATCGAAGGCTTGCTGTATGTCTAAGAATACTGCTGAACAGTATTTTTTTCTCTCGAGCGCGTTAGCTATCGTATTATATACTCTATTTACTTGTTCTATCGTCGCATGGCTGGATCTGAAGCCAAATTGATGATCAGGAATGATTTCTCTCTCGTTGGACGATTTTTTTATGCGCAAAAGTAGTAGTTTTTCAAAGAGTTTGCTGATGATAGGCAATAAGCTTATAGGCCTATAGGAGGTGACAGGCATACAACATAATTGAGTAAGTTGAAGCAAATCTTATGGTAAAATTATTTTTCAACTTTGCACAATAAAATTTTTTAAACAGAAAGCTTGAGACAGTATATGAAACTTCTGGCGGAATATGCCGATGATTCACCGTCTCAAAAGTGAGATATTTATTGTCAAAGTTCGCAATTTTTCGAAAGCTCCCATAAGAGCTCGTGTTAATCTTGTCATTTTCAACGATGAATATCTCGATAACCAGACGGTGAAACCTCTCCAAATTTTTCACACATTATTAAGCGCTGTTCCAGAAGGTTCACGCAAATTTTCAATTCATTGACTTTGGAATAATAAAATCTAATGTATTTTTCGTATGGTATCTTATATATATCGCTTGAACTTCATTAACAGTACGAATAGACGGTATTTCATTCGGCATAATTAACCGTGATAATTATTGACACTATATCGAACTAATTGACCGGCTAAAACTGGATTTTCTGAAAGTGTGCGTTCGATTGCTACAGGTCTACTTAATCCCTGCCGCATAAAACCAGCAATAATATTTTGGTACTGCTGCACTGCAGCCTGACGCGCTATTTCTCTTTGCCTTGATTCATTCGCGATTCTTGCAGCATCGGCGGCTCTTATTTGTTCGATCGTTCGAGTTCTCGATCGGTTACTTTGTTTCGGTATCCTGTCAGAAGAGTTTTTTTTCCCTTTTCATCCTTCCAGAACGATCTCGGTTGAGTCGCATCGATCGTGAGTATGAATCATTGAGCTCGAAATCTGTGTTGAATTTTCTTGGTGTTGAGGATTCATCGAACTATTGAAAAATGTTACAAATTTTAATTCTATGAAATTCTCTAAAAGTAACTGATTATTTTAAATCGAAATCATCGTTGGTACTCGAAAGTTATTGCAAACTTTAGATAGAAAATATCAAGAAGGGCGTATCTGAGTTGTTGATTATAAATTGTTGTAAAAAAGATTTTTCTGTGCTTTCGAAAATTTGTTAATTTTGGTTGATTCACGTAAAACTTAAACTTCATCAAAATTTTGAGTAATTTTGTCCCAAAAAAAAAAATAGATATAGACTCATTACTAAAATTATTGAAAGAATTAAAAAACGCCAGGAAGTAGTGAACTTCGTGATCAATTGAAAAGAATCAAGTTCTCTTCGAGATTTGGTTAAAAAAATATTATCGAAAAAACTGTTATTAAAATTCAAATAAAACTATTTATTTGCTCAATATTAAATCGAACTTACTTCATTTCTTTCGGGTAAACAGTAAACTGTGACGATCCCAAAAACGAAAAGTAAAATCACCGCGTAATTACGTTTCTCCATTGCTGATTTATTACAAAAAATATCAAGTACTGATCGAATCACTATCTCTTATAGAAGGATCATGTGCTAGACTGTTGAGAAATGAAAAAAAAAATGTTGCTTTTATAAATCACCAAGAGTCTTTATTACTAATCTGAAACACCTTTTTGCACATTTAATTGAATAGATTATACGCGATAAATATACGTAAATGTAGAATAAAACGCTTTCATCTGGAAAGCATTTTTCTTCTTGAATGAACGCAGTGCGTTTAAGGAATTAGCACACATTTATCCAGACGTGGATGAATCTTGTAAAGGAATAGTCCCGTTGTATTAAGCTGAACAAGCATATTGTCGCGAATTTAATTCGATTGAATACACTGAGAAAAGAGAATGGTTCGATCAACTAAATGATTTTCTATAATCCGTCGAATATAATATTCAATTGTGCTAATTTTATTAAATGGAACATATCTCCCGCTGATTCAACAAAATTTAATTAGTTCGATACATATCTTTGGCCAGTCTAATAAAATTAATTATTCGTTTTCGACTGAACGGGTTTTTTCGTACGTTCGACGTATCTTACGAGGCCTCAGTAAATTCAACTAAATTCTTTTCTCAGTGTGACATTGTGAGACATCAATCGTCGCCGGTATATTTTTTTTTTATCAATTATACATTATAAAAAAAGAATCAACGTTAAATAATATGAAATCATTGGTAATCAAGAGACGGACGGTAGCGACTCGATGCTGAGTACATTAAGGAGTTTCGGTACAAAAGGCAAAATGTTAAGAAATTAATCAAATTTGGTGATAATGTTCTTCAACATCAAGTACGAAAAGACAAATTTTTTCAAAATTTTCTTCTACTTATCGAGTAATTATTCATTAAAGCAGATTTCTTATGCCCGAAGTGTATACCTATATATATGGAAACGCTATGCCCATACACGTGAACTTTAGTCTTCAATTACTCGCGATAACTGTGTAGAAGAAAAATCTGAAAAAATTTGTATTGTCAAATTTGGCACTAAAGAATATGTTCAACAAATTTTATAAAATTTTTAACTTTTTGACAATTTTTTGTGTTTTTAACATGATTTAGCATCGCAACATTGTATCGCCTGTACCGAAACGCCTTGAAAGAATATTGAAAGAAAAAGGTAACGCGAGCCCTGCCGTATTCTTATATACCGAGAGGCCAAAATTCCGTCTAAACCAGCCGATGCTTAGTGCATTAGGAAAGATTGGGTGTAGGAATGAATGATTCGAGAGGAGGAGGGGGTCTCTCGCACAGGAATAGTGAAGCGAGGGAAAAAGTAGTATTAAAGTGATCAATTCGATAGATTAAATAATAAAAAAATAAAAAACAAAAGAATTATCGACTACTTCAACCCTGAGAAATGCAGTTGATAGGAAGTCCAGGAGCTGATTCCATAGATGATCGTTCATGGCATGTTCAATGACTTCCAAATTACGCAGATGTTGACATGAACATGTCATTAGGTAATCATTCAATGCTCTACTTCACTGATGAGGCTAATTCTGCACTTTCTGCACTGCCGGTTCATTCGCCATTTCATATTCCGTATCAAACTTTTTTCTGATTCATATCAATATCGAGTGGCCTAAGAGTAGTCGTATCATCCACTTCTGCTTGTTCATAACCTGTCCGTGAATCGTTTCCATCAAAGCCGGATTCTATTAGCTGAAATTTTTATTCGCAAATCGAGCGGCTGAAGCTCATTCTCCGAACACAGATACCTGCGCAAAAAAAAGAATCGTTGGAAAATTTGTTTTATCATTTGATGAACTCAACACTTGACCAATTATTTATTGTTTCCACGAAAAATTACGCTGCGAGCGTATAAAATACCCCGACAAGCCCGGCGATTTGGAACCAAACGGCGATGTACTCGTGTTTTTTCATTTTGTTTTTGTTAATTAAATACTTTTATACTCGCGAATAATCGCTTCACGAAACATCGCTGATATAGACCACGTCGATCAATTTTCTATTATCAGGTTATGGAACATTTGTATCAAGTTACACGTGTTTTCGAGGTCGTTCCATTCCGTTAATTCGACGAGAATATTAATGCTATCGCAACGAGAAGTAACGTTCTGTATATAAAAATGTGTTTTTTTTTTTCTTTCGTATTCGCACCTGTGTAGACATTTATTCGGAGTGAGATCTTAATCTATCGAGACGGAATAGAGTTATTGTGATCGACATTTTTTATTGTTATGAAATATAAAAATTGAGCGATAAATTGATAAAATTTGTACAGTTGTCGAACATTAATTTATCGATTAAAATAAAATTGTAAGTTTTATCCTCCTGTCCAATGAATAAAATCTTCCGTGCTTCATGGGAAAAAATTTGGAAAATTTTTGACAATTCGATGAAAATTTTTGAAGAAAACTTCGATTTTTCGTAACCGCAAATCGATGCGTTGTTCAAGTTTGTTGTGCCAATGACAACGAAGATAAATGATAAAATCCATTTTTTCATTAAATCAAAGGAATCAAGTCTGGTGATTCTCATGAACGACCAACTGATTGGCCAGATCTGGGTCTGATGTGATAGCGCCCCGAATCGCTGCGCCTCTGGTTAAACCTTTTTGCGGCTGTAAATTATCAACGATTGTTCGAAAAGCGCTCTATACTCGTTGTCGCGATTCTCTTAGATTCTTCGTCTAGCTGCAGCGTCTGCCTGTCATGCTGCCAGTGAGATAACGCTGATTCTTGCTTTTGTTATTTTACGGAAAATAAAAACAAAAAAAAATTGTTTCACTTGTTGTTTTTAATTTTTCTAGCATAAATTCTTTTAAAAAACTCAATAAAATTGACTGCGTAGTGAAAGTGACTGCGTATTTTACAAATACGAAGTCCAACGTCGATAATGATTTTTTGAGACCAAATAAGTGATCAGTAGCACCTTGAAGTATTTGTCGATGCCAGTGGCTGAAAAAATGTCTACTTTTATTACGTTCACGATTAATTACACACCGAAAAATACGTCTACGTATTCTGTATTATTAGACATTCAATCGTGTCCCTATTGTTCTCCTTGAAACGTCAGAATCGATACTTATTATTGTAAGAAATAGGGCATAATGAATTTCAATGAGATTTTCGATCACAAAATATCATAATAAATGTTGAATAACGTACATCGACGAATTAAAAATTGTTTCCAGCACTTTTTTATTTCACGTGTCTCGCCTCATCTGGCTTACAATATTCATTCCAAATGAAAAAGTTACAGAGTCCGATATTATTACACGGACATACTTTTTCTTATATTTCGATAATTTTGAAGAAAAAAAAAAACAGATGCGAGAGTGTAATAAGATTTTCGAAATAAAATCATACAATATTAGTAAGTAAATTCAATATTAATAATATTAATAATAATAAAAAATAGCATAAGCTAACCGTTTCACTGGTTTAAAACTGCATAAATGGCAACAAAAAATATTTTTCTCGTTGAATTCAAACTTTCGCTAGCTCGGACGTTTTGTACTGATTTTAGACAACTTTGGCCTACAATTTTGTGGATTAATCGATAATAACTCAGGTACGACGGTGATTATTATTTCTATGACGCAAGATATTCACAGTCGCTTCTGGATTCTCCATTATCACGCGTTGCGTTGCGTTGCGCAAATTTATACCTTGCGCTTGATAATTAGTTACGGCAGCTAAAAATTCGCGTGCTTGATTTGATGCACGTTGTGCATCAGCGTCTGCTTGTCTCGTAGTCTGCGCTGCACTTGCGAGCCGGGCATTTTTGTCGTTGTTATTATTTCTTCTTTCATCTTTATGCGGGGCTCTTTTTACTCTGTCGCTCGGGGCTTCGAAATCAACAACGAGATCATGCGGATTTCCTGTTTCTTGCGGATTTGCCGATCTTTCCAGTCCTTCATCGAAGGTGATAGACTTTTGCTGTGAAATGAACATATTTACTTGTTTAATTATTGATTGATCTTCAGATCGTTATTCGTTTTTTATATCGCCTTATCTACATTCAACTCTTTATTTTCTAATTCTCGATGTAATTCGTTTTATTTTTTTCCTTGCTGGAAAAAAAAAAGATAAAACCAATAAATTATAGTTTCCAACACCAGTTCTTTCACTGGAAAAGAAATTTTGTCGAAACCTTCGAATATTTTGTCGAATACGTTCAACAAAAATATTTTTTCCAGGCATAAAAAAAAAAAAAAAAAAAAAAAAAATGTTATCGTTTCAGTAGAAAGAAGCTTTGTTGCAATATTTGAAAATTCTTGAACCAAAAAAATTTTAATATTTCAACAAAATTTCGTTTTCAGTGTATTAAAAATAGTGATTAATTGAGTATAAAATATATTTCAATAAACCTCGAGATTTTGTGGAAACGAAAGTGTCCCAACGATTCCAAACGCCAGAATCCACGCTGCGAAACAACTGAATCTTCCCATTTTTGAAGACAAATTACAAATATAACACGCTAGCAATAAAAAATAAAAATTGGAGCTTCACAAAAAATATGACTTGACAGAAGTCGTTAAGGCAAAAGACAGAAGGTAGACGTCGACTGGTTCGTCTTTTATACACGCGATTTGCAGACCTCATTTGAATTCAGCACACACCTGCTAAAAATGTATTTCTATCGAATAATCATGGGTATTTACGTTGAATAGGCTTAATAAGAGTCTCAAAAATCATGCCTGTCTACTTCGGGCAAACGAATGTCTGCGATTTGAAAAAAAAAAAAAAGCCATTATTTTATGTATTTTATTCGTTATAACAGGATTTTTTTAAAATTTTTTTATCGATACACAAATTTTTCGTCTCAGTCCACACGATTAATGAGAATTTATAATCATTGGAATCTAGAAAAAAATCAAACAAATCGAAGTGTCATTAAATTTTTTTAAGTTTCGTTATCATCATTTTATTATCTATAATGAGATATACAATAATGATTATGGATGTATCTATAGGCACAGGTCGCAAGTGTGTGCGGGCACATGCCGCATGCGTATGAACGTGTGTTCGCGTGCGTGTGACGCGTGTGAGCGCGGCCGTTCTCACGCGGCGCCACGCGTCGCGTCCTCCCAGTCTCCTCATCCCTCGTTTCATACATACTAGTCGATCACCCCTCTCGAAATGCAACTCAATGTGCAGAGTGAACGACGTCACTGGCTTTATATATATTTATATATATTTATATATATATATGTGTATATATATATATACAAAATAGTGAATATATGTACGAGATCATAGCACGTGCCGTTTCATCTACCCACGAAAAACTTATAATTGTCGTAACATCTCCCTTTACATATATACACAATAAACTGAGCCACGTAGTATTATTATGTGAATGTATACGTGCAATATAAATTTCGACGAGATGAAAGAAACTTTTTCCGGAATGATTTAACGTCGTTCATATATAGTTCTTGCTTTTTTGTTTTTTTTTTTTCAAATGTAGTCACTTGTGACTTTTTGAGACTGAAAAAAGAACGAAAAAAATTAGGATCGTCGAGAAGCTTTTCAACGATTATATCGTTTCTAAAATTTTCTCAACTTGGGGTGTGTGTAGTTTTGAAATTTTTTTTTACAATTAACCGAAAATAACGAATATTTGAAACTTGGCAAATTTCGTTCCAGTATATTTATATTGTTGTTTTAAGTTGCAAAATTATTTCGATTTTTATCACCCGAAATTCGAGCTCTTAATATGCTCTCTCCTTCGTTTTACCATGCTTCTTTATTTTTTTTTTCTCCTCTTTTCATCTTTACCAAGCTTGGTAACCTGAGTAACTAAGTCGACGCGGCACGTGCGTTCCTCTTAACACGCTACAATGGCTCGTAGTATTATACTGTTTGAAAAACCAGCCAAGTTTCGTCCAGTTTTTAACGAGTTGAGTCATCTTTTGAAACGTTTTTTTTTTTTCCATCATCTTCTATGACGTTGATAATTAAAACAATTGTAAAATATTCAACTTTGAATTTTTTATATTTTTTTTTCTAGACACATTGAACGAAAAAAAAGTGTATTAGCTGGCGTTGTAGCGTTATAGAACGAGGAACGTGAACGCTTATCTAATCAACTAAATAGAAATGATCGTAACTGAAATACAAAAAATACGACTTTATTTGTACATCTGTAACAGAAACGTTTTTCTGTCGGTTTCTTGCTCGTCGTAGGATTCTTTATCCAGAAACTCCTCTGAAAATTGGCAGATTAAACGCATAAGCAAGTGGGGATAATCGGACGAAAAATTGAAAAAATCGTGAATAACGAATGTTTGTGAAAAATTTCATGCCTTTAGATAGAAAAAATTGTACAATTTTTTTGGTTTTTAATATTTTTATCAGTATACTTGACTCGATGTATATTGATCAAACCACATCGATCATTTTTATCGACTTTCAATTTCGTGAGCCTCGCAAACCACTTAATTTAGGAATCATCTTTTTTTCAAAGATTTATTTACAAAAAAAAAACTTGTGGATGGAGCATGCTTCATCCAGTCAACGTAACGCATTCTATTTGAATGAAAAACAAAAAAAAAAAACAAGTTGTATAAAATGAAATTGATAAAACAGTTGAAAAAAAATATTTCATCGAATAATAAACTCGTTGATAATAGGATGAATCATTTGAAAACCTCCGACAAATCGAAGGAATAAAATGCGGCGAGAATGTATTGACGATTCAGAAAATTGTTCTCCACTATTATCGAGAGCCAGTGCACTTCTAATATAATTTTTCAAGGGAAACAATTGCCACTGGCGATGAAGTAACGATCGACGCGTGGCGTCCACGTGGCTCAAATGCGTTCAAACATCGAGGCGAAAGAGAGAAAGAGGGAACTAGACACAAGGGATGAAGTATTCTGGACATACTCGTTTTATACCCTTCTCCTCTTTCTTCTCTCCTACTTGGCTATTCAAACAGAGAATAAGCCTCGCCTAATTGCGTTCGAAGACCCCATTCCATTAGAGATTAAACTTCAAAAGAGAAGCTCGGAGTAAACGGGACCGACTGGAAGAGAGGGAGAAAGCGAGAGGGAGGAAAAAAAGAGGGCTCTTGGCGTGAGTAAACGCGACGGTGTATACCAAGTGTTCTTTAATTAATGCGCAGAATACTTTAACGTTATCTCAAGAGTCTTATTATCAACTGGAATCACCAGTTCTTCCAACTTCAAACTTCTATATGTTCGTTTTATTTCTATGAATGTCAATTAATTGAAAATTCAATACAGAACCTAATCATTGATATTTATCGACATTGTTTTTTGCATAGTCAAGCGCTTGTAATAAATATTTATTGAAAAACTGCCAACCATATCGATTGTGGTACAAATTTTTATGTACTTGTACAATTTTTTTTATTTAGAAATATTTCAAAACCCCGGTTGTATTCCAAGAGCACCTTGTTTCGAGCATCACCTGCGGTGGTCATGATAACTCGAGAACGATTCATCGGAAATCAGAATTTGAAAAAGATTTCATTGGTACATTGCATTGGCTTAAGTCTGGACGAAGGATTTAATTATTTGTTGAAAAAAAAAAAATTTGTACCAACAAACCGTGAATTTGGCAGTTCAAAAAATGAGCTATTTTGTTAAAATTGTCATCATTATTTTAAAAAATGTAAATTTTGACAAATTCTTCCTTCAGGCTCAAGCCAACGTGATATACTAATTGAATATTTTTTAAATTCTCATCATAGATAAACCGTTCTCGAGTTATCGCGACCACCGTAACTGATATGCGCGAAAAAAAGGCGCTCTTCGAATACAGCTGGAGTTCCACCATTTTTAAATATTTCTAAATTTAAAAAAAATTGTACAAGTACATGAAAATATGTTTCCGATATCTCTATTTCAAAAACGCGATCGAATTTTATGTGCTCGAAATAGAATAGTAAATGTTTTTAATGGATTATTACAAGAGAAATGCAGAAAATAACGATTGTGATGTAATTGAACGATATCGAATACACACGAACAATATAAATATGAATAGTTTCAACGATGATCAATTTTGTAACAATTTTTCAATTTAAATGTTCGCAAATTCGAAATTACTTTAAAAAGAAACCTTGAAAATCTCAATCCTCTTCTATCGATTTGATAAAACGAAACGATGTTGCGGGGTGACCTAAAATACTTGTCATATTTGTACGAGTTTATAAGAGGAAGGCAGAGAGTTTGCCCTCTCGTACAAACCACAACTTAAGTTGTTTGAAACTGTGTAGAATCTCGAATAGTATGAACAAGGCACTTTTGCATTTGTGTGTGGGTGAGATTGGCAATGGGGGAGAGAGCGAGAGAGAGAGAGAGAGAGAGAAGTCGTGTTAATCCTTCGGAGTGTCAAACGCGTGGGAATCACTTGGAGCCGAGCCTCACACGCGACATCCGCGTGTGTGTTGGTGGAATGGAGGGGGGGAATCGGTTCAAGACCCCACTGTGGACGGGGTTTGCAGTAATTTTGGAAGGGTGGCGAAGGAGAGAATAGAAAAGAGATAATAAGGGGACGAGTAAAAATTAACAAATTTTTCTATCACAAAATGTTAGTCCGAAGTTGAAAAAACCAGAACTTTTGTTACTTGTTACTTCTTTTCAGTTTTTGTGTAACGAAAAAAATCATAAATACCTAATTGTTAATAAAATTATTAATAATTAATATAATATATACAATTAATAATAAATAATTAATAATTAATATAAATTAATTAAATAATTACCTTATTATTTACATTTTCATTGACTTTTAACCAACTATGGTACATCAATTTTATCGAACAAACAAGAAGAAAAACATTCGAGAGAAGGGAAAAGATTTACTCAAATTTAAAGAATGTTTCTTTGCACAAAATAATAATAATAAATTTCCATAGCTCATTCAATCGTCGTTGATGTTACCACCATGATATACCAATGTCAATGGATCATCCGATGGTTCTTGCAAATTATTCAATAAACGAAGCTTACTTATTTTAGTCCCGCACGCTTACGAGGATTCGTCATGTGTCCGGAGGAATTGATTTTCTCAACCGTTGATACAACAGAAAGCGTTCAGCATAGAGACAGGCTAGTTGCCGACCGATAGAACGTTTCGGCTGCTGGTGAAAGGGTATCAACCAACGATACATGAAATAAGGATACTTCGGTTATCGACTCGAATGCTCAATACTTAAACTGACTTTATTTTATTAAATATAATAGAACGAGAAGAAGTGACATATTTTTTTTTTAGTGAATTCACGTACTTCGATCTCGTCCCATGAACTTACAACGAGGATCGAGCTATTTGTATTCCCACGAAGATTGATAAAACCTGCCAAATTAAATGACAAAAAATAAAAACAAGAAAAAAAAAAATGTATTTTTGCAGAGTTAATTAATATTCACGAAGAAAAATGTCCGTGGCCGGAGCAATTTGCTTTAATTGTCCATCGTCTTCGGGATAAAATGAATATAACTCTTGTATGAATAATGGAATAGCCAAGAGCGGCAGATTTAAAAATTAGTTGGTACACGAAAAAAGGCTTGCTGGAATTTTCCGCTACACACGTGTTACGAATCACCGATGCAAAATGTCGTTAGACTATTAATCATTCTTAAAAGCCTCGTGGCTCGTTCCGAGACAAGGATAAAAACGTTAAATTATTTATCGTCTAATATCGATTTTCGTGTTAATAATTGGGTCAGACATTAAAATAACCCATACATATATACACGAAGTCGCGTCTATTCGAAATGTTTCATTATTAACGAATATATATATGACCAGAGACTTATCGAGAATCGAAAGTGTGAAGTATTTTTATAAACACGTGCACGTATGTACATTTGCAGATAGATAAATTGAGTGACAAAATGTATGTTGTACCGATCGATGAATACAATTAAATAAGAGAACGATGATTGATAAAAGAAAACAATCCTGATGATCGAGCATAAAAAACCCATGTAAATCGTGCTTATGAGGAAACAATATTGCTCGTTTATACCTCGTAGGTACTAGTATTTTATGGAATAAAGCCTCGTCGAATCGATATATCGAGCCATCACGGCTTCACGATCAGCCACCTCGACCAACCGTAGTAACCATTACAAAGAATTTTCTCAGTGACGAATTACCATTAAATTTTCTTGCGACACGGTGCACACGTAAATGCGTTAGCACATTTACGATATGCCTCCAGAGCATGGCTATAACGATAATTGACTTTGGTGCTATACGTTTAAATTATAGGCTGACAAAGAAAGATCATAAGATCCGAATGAAATGGGAAAAAGGAACTTTAAAAAGATTGTTTAATGAATAATTAATAAATGGGTTATTTCGTCTAAATGAATAATCCGATAAACGAAATGATGCATTGATCAATGACGATAACAGAGAGTAGAAAAAAAGGAGAAACAATTCGCGAGCTTAAGGAGTTTCGGTACAAAAGGCAAAATGTTAAAAAATTAATGAAATTTGGTGATAATGTTCTTCAACATCAAGTACGAAAAGACAAATTTTTTCAAAATTTTCTTCTACTTATCGAGTAATTACGCATTAAAGCAGATTTCTTATGCCCGAAGTGTATACCTATATATATGGAAACGCTATGCTTATACACGTGAACTTTAGTCTTCAATTACTCGCGATAACTGTGTAGAAGAAAAATCTGAAAAAATTTGTATTGTTAAATTTGGCACTAAAGAATATTGTTCACCAAATTTTATAAAATTCTTAACTTTTTGACAATTTTTTGTGTTTTTAACACGGTTTAGCATGGCAACATTGTATCGCCTGTACCGAAACTCCTTAATTGCTGAGCTAATTTTTCAAAGATTATATTCATGGTAAATTGCAAAGAAAGATATATATCGATAACGATGAAAAATAGACTAAGGACAATAGGAGTAATATATGATTCACTAGGTATAGGAAAATTTAATACGTATCTCCGTATTTGAATACACAATGGTGAAATCGTATTAAGGACTACGCGATCGTTTTATGCTTGAGCTTTTGGTGTCCTTCTAGCTGGCTGACTGCTGCCTGGAAGAGGATATCGTGACACGGATGAATAATCCTTAGAGCATTCAACCGATTCACCCTCGTACCCCTCCCTATTATATGATCTTCTTTCTTTCTTCTCTCTTGCTCTCAGTCTGAATCGTACGTTCGTTACCAACGAGTATACACATCGAAAAAGCGTTCGAGCACGTGCTGTGCATAGCAATAATGGATCTTCTTGGTTCATGACTGCGTCTGGCTATTCAAATATTAACAGTTATTGGCAAGCTTCTGATAATCGAATTTAAGGTTAGAATGCTGAAAAGAGGATTAAAAAAGTTCGGTGAATGATAAAGTCTTCTATTCCGAGTTCATAAAGCCAATTATTAGTTTTAGTAGGCTTAATAATCGGGCCACTTATAGATCTCTCAGTGATTTAGCTTCGTTCCAAAAGCTCGCATCTACAATCTTTCTAGCCAATCGGTATATTCCATTATTTAAAGAGAACTACTTTGAACCAGGACCGTCTGAATAAAGGTGTCGTTCGCTCTCTATTGCTGCTGGTACATGGAAACGTTTCAGCAGGGTCAAAAGAAACTTGAAAAGGCAGAAACTGTTCGGATGAAGAGGCATCGAGGCAAAAGGGTGGAGGAGGTTCGACGAGAAAGCTTCAACCGGAGGCAGACGAAGAAGAGGCCGTCGTCAGGGTCGCCGAGGCGTCGAGCACTCGCCTCCCGCTTTCGCTCCCTCACCCTCCCTCTGTCTCTTTCTCTCTCTCTCTCTCCCCCTTTAACCCTCGCACTTGTTCTCCGTCGGCGAATACCGGCGTTGAACTCGAACTTTGGCGCGCGTTCGTTCGACTAAGAAGAGGGCGGCGGCGCGCGTTCTGCCGAGAGGTTTAGTGCGCCGGGCCGAATGATCGTGGGGTAGGGTTGAATATAGCGCTCGCAATTGAGAGTACCTGCGACGGAGCCCGACGAACGAAAGGATGGGGCAAAGTGGAGCGATCTGAATCGACAGCCACAAATGTTTCTTCCAATAAAGTGCCATTTATTTTTATCGTAGTCCGAGACCCGATGACACGTGCAATCAACTCTGGACCTTCGGAGTCATTTATTAAGAGACACTTTCAACCCCGAGTTTACGAACATTTTTGCACTCTCTCAAGTTCTCGCCAGAGACAATTGGCCACTTTGAAAGAGTCATTGCCCAATCGAAAAGAAACGATTTCCGGCGTTGTCACTATCATGCCGAATCATGAAATTTTGTTGAATAGTGGATTCGGTATATTTCAGTATGATGAAAGAATGGAAGGTAAAATAATGAGAGCACTTTATCGTGATCCACGAACTTGAGTAACAGGATCTGCCAAATGCACACCCTTCTTCCAGTGTTCCTAGCAATCGTATCCGCAGTGAAGCTTTGCCAGATGTCGAATAAATTAAAGATCTTCATCCTGACCCTAACATAATAAACGTCATGTTCGAGAGGAAAAAAAAAGCATCTTTCGTTCAAGATTCCCGTTATAACAGATCCCCGAGTGCCGGAATATAAACGTTTAGTCTTCTGCTTTGTCAATTCGTCCCGATTTTCCGCGCTACAGTAGCGCGCAGGGTGGTTGGTGGATAGCGAGGAAAAGCGACTGGGTAGTGACCGACATAGAGTACGGGAAAATCCAGAGAGAGAGAGAGAGAGAGAGAGAGAGAGGGAGGGGGAAAGTTATAGAGGGATAAGGAGACGCGGAAACGTCGTTCCGTGTTCACTGGAAAACGAGAAACAAGGAAAATCATCGGAGTCTGCGCGAGATGAAAGCAGAGAGACGAGTTTATAAGAGGGTTTTGAGAATAAGGGAGAACGGGGTTTCGGGAGAAAGATAAAGGAGGAGGAGGATGAGGATGAGGAGGAGATGGAAGGTTGGAGAGATGTGAATGGAGGGGCTGAGAGGAGAAGGGAGTTTGATAGATCGAGAGGATAGAAAGAGCGCGATAGGATGAGAGGGTAGGTTCGCTCGGGTGGCCGGCCGGCCAGCCAGTCGTGCTCTGGCGGCAACGACTCTCGGCTGGCTCTTGAAGCTTTGCCGTTGCCGTTGCGCGTTTCGGGTCTCTTCTTTCATCCCCCACCTTTCACCCCTTGACTCTCTGCTACCCTTGCGATGTTGGCAAACAGAAAACGCTCACGTTTCTCAAGTCCATTACCGCTCGCCAATCCTTAACTTCCGATTGTCACGTGTGCAACTTTGGTCGTGAGTCAATTCGAACGGGAATCCAAGTGCAAGAATCAGCGCGAGCGCGAAATTTTTTTAACACTTTTGAATCGCTTTACGAATGATAGATAAACAAATATATTTCAATCGGTCTACAACGGTCTAATTTGACGTTATGATCAAGTTATGAAGGCTCATCTTTCGGCTCGGAAAAGAACGAGAGTAAGAGCGATGCACGTAAGTTCGAATATCCTCTTTAACGGGGAGCTATCGGTTCATCCACTTTTGTTTCCTCTTCATAATTAAGGGCTAATTGTGTTTGGACCGTGATCTCCTCAGCTCTTGCTCCTTCCTCGTCTCTCCCCTTCTTCGTTGTATTTCTCAGGAGATAATAATTTCTTGGCTATCCCCAATCACATTGTTCTCCTATTCATGAGATTCCTCGAGGCATTTAGTCACTACAAATTCGCTTGCTTCCCGATCAATTTTATCTCCGGGGTTAATGATTTTTTTTTCCTCTTCTTCTTTTTTAATTTAATTAACAAAAACTGGGAGTAGCGTGTGGAGAAGGTGGGGAACAAGCGTCAGTTATCGATTCGATATTAGCAACGATATCTTCTCGGCTCAGCTGCTCAACGCAGTGTTGCGACGTGTTTCATTTCTACGTGTGCACGCGTTTACCTACGCCAGATTCGTCCATGTGTGCCCGTGTATGTATCTCTCTCTCTCTCTCTCTCTCTCTATCTCTTCCTCATTCTCTGCAATGTTTGTTGAGAGGTATTTAAAAGAAGAGGAATAGCCTGGTCCGCTTTATCCTTAAACAAGCTGTGTCGTTCACATTAATTCGTAATACCTGTTTAATATTTAAGGCGAGCAATGAGCTGTCTAACCCTACCATGAAAAAGCTCAACAATATCGTCAGAAGTCTCTGCCGGCCGAGATTTTTTCGAGGGTGAACATTTTTTTCATACCTTCTCGCGCTCCTCTAACTTTTCTTCTTTTTTTTTCCAAATAGCAACTGGTATGGGAGGGGAAAGTACAAAAAGAAAAGACCTCGAGCCTGTTCACGAACCCGGCTCGCGAACTGCAATTTTCCTAAGTGATGCTCGTGCATACTATCTTCCCAGAAACGTTGCACACCGCACAACCTCGTTTCCCCTTAAGATTCGTCCGGATCGCTGATGCTGTAACTCAAACATATTTATACTCTTTTATGTCCCAATTCATTTTTATTCCCTTTTCTCACAATATTATTCATGAATAAGAGAAAAATAAAAACGAATAATCGACGAAGCAAGCAGAGTTTCAAATCAAATATAAAGCCGTACGAGTATGAACAGTTATTCAATTACATCGACAATGGCAAATAATTACGTTTATCTATTTTCAAATAATTAATGAACTCGCACGAAAAGTTTCAACGAATATGAAAAAAATACAAAAAAAAACAGATGAAAATACATTAGTTACGTTCATTCTGAGAATTCATGTGGAAGAGCTAATTATACTTTAATGAAACTTCAATGAAACGTAAATCAACATGATATTGGAGTTCTGCGAGGAACATAAATGAATAATTCAATCATATGAATTCCTCAAAATATTATCTTTTCGCGTTCATCACTGAACGAAAAAACTTTTCGTTATCTACAGCAGTGAACAGAAATAAAATGCATTAATCAGTGTCCGAAAATTGATGAGAATTAGCTAGAAAAATATTAATTTGGAAGAAAGAAAAAAAATTATAACTTTTTTTCACTAAATACAGACTTTTCTTGATAAGGGAAACAGATAAACAGCGCATTTTGACGTAAAACATGTATACATATGAGAAAATGCATTTAATGATCCAGAAATTGCGTGTATGCGACCAATTCCGATAAGAGGGATACATCGTTTATAAGGTCGTTACAATACCTCTAATGGATCGTGTCGTCGAAACGAGTCATTATTACGAGAGATTCATCAAAATATTTCAAAATACCAAAAGTAGATTCGTCGAAATTCGCCTACCGGCGATTCTTAAATTTAAGAATTTCACGGAGTCAAGTGCCCTTTAATTGACTAAAAAAAATCTGTTTTTTTCCTCAAGTCAATTTACGAAACAATTAATATACAACAGCGAAGCTTTTTTCTTGATTCTAATCGTTTTTTATCGGCTTTGACAATTTCGGGCTGAAAAAAATTGTAAATTTTGCACAAAATATGAATAAATGTGCAGTGAAAAGTTGACAGTTGCATGTTTATTTGGTTCGCTGAAAAAAAGTTTTCAAAAAAAAAAGCCTTACGATGATTATGTTTTGCAAACTTCATAAACTCCATTCCGAGTATCGCCAGCTCTCCACTCAACGAACGTAGTATTTCGGTGTCCATCGTGTGATCAGCAAATTTTTCGGATCAAACTTCATAAAATACAAATTAATTCGATAAAAACCATTTCCCCAACGTTATTCGTTGCCCCGTAAATTTATTTCGATAACAATTGTGTTTTCAGCCTATACCAAAGGCAACTCAACCCCCAAAAGATTTCGACGAATAACGAAACAAAAAGGAAGTCACTCGCGAAACCATCTAATTTGAATTGATCCGATTCACAGCCTCATCTTCGTTACGATTTATTAAGCACGCGTCATATGCAATCGACACGCGAGCCAACGGGCTCGCGTGTCGCAGATAAAAATCAGAATATATACAAATCGCGTGTCCCCTGTTCCTGTAATAATTGGGCGAACAAAGTGAGCTCTTTCTTGACTCAACTTGGTAACACTTTTACGATTTATTTGACAAAGTATTTTTTCTGATATAATATATTGGAAGAGAATTAAAAGTTGGAATAATTGAAACCGACCTAAAGTTAAAAAAAAAACTCGCTCAACACAATTTGCTATTGTTATTCTAAGAAATGATTCCCTCCGTATAAATTCTTCTGACAAAAATTGACACCGTCATACGTGTTCTTCTGAAAAGAGAAATTGGCAGCGCAGGTGTAGTCGCACGTCATTTGATTAGTCGTCACCGACGTTTGCTTGTTCCACTATAACCAAATAACGTCCTTCTATACCCATGAATTGACAATGTTCCTTTTCTTCCAATCGGAATTATTCATTCTTATTTTCATCGAAAATGCTCGAAAAGTTATTTCACTGTTAAGGAGTTTCGGTACAAAAGGCAAAATGTTAAGAAATTAATGAAATTTGGTGATAATGTTCTTCAACATCAAGTACGAAAACACAATTTTTTTCAAAATTTTCTTCTACTTAGTTATCGAGCATTAAAGCAGATTTCTTATGCCCGAAGTGTATACCTATATATATGGAAACGCTATGCTTATACACGTGAACTTTGGTCTTCAATTACTCGCGATAACTGTGTAGAAGAAAAATCTGAAAAAAATTGTATTGTCAAATTTGGCACTAAAAAATATGTTGACCAAATTTTATAAAATTCTTAACTTTTTGACAATTTTTTGTGTTTTTAACATGGTTTAGCATGGCAACATTGTATCGCCTGTACCACTCCTTAATGCATCTTAAATTCCATCTAATCCTAATAAAATGAGATAAAAATTTGCCTTATTGCGGTGATTTATGTACTTGTAAAAATTTGGGTAAAACCTTCGAATACCAAAGAGGTCACGGCCCTTTACCGTACGGATTGGAGATTTCTTGAATAAAATAATTTTCAATTTTTTCTTTTATAATTGCAAAATCATAGAAGGAATGAGACGTTAAAATTTGAGGAATTTTCGTATAAATTCGAAAATTGATTACGTTGTACTATACATTGAAGAATACATGCATGAGAAAGTGTTTATTCATAAGAAAAAAAATGGCGACATTCGCCAAAAAAAAGCAACACTCAAAGTGCTGCTATCTCGTCGTGCTTGTACTATACGTTGAAATATTTGTAGCAATAGTTGAGTGGTGTGAGCTACAAGGGTGTCCATATATAGTGGTACTATTTTCCTGTACTGTCAGCCCCCCCCCCCTCCCTCCCCCCTCGTCGTCTCTCCCTTTTCTCCTTGTGACAAAAGAGTCGATCGATTTGTTTTCGTTACCCACGAGACCAGAGCGGGTCTCGTGGGTATAAAATTTGAGCTAGGACTCGTCATTGTCATCGGGGCCAGCTTCCGGTGATGAGCGAGAAGGATCGAGGACTCTCTCTCTCTCTGTTTTGCCACTACATTTTGAAGTGTGACGCCAGTCTTCTCGCCTCGATCTGACGAAATAATGGAATGAAAAGATTATTTTTTGACATCTTTTTTTTTTTTTTCCTTATGCTCGTAGGATTATATATTTTTCTGTGATAAGACTATTATTTCAAAAATAGATATTACTCCGAGATGTTTTGAAACCAGGGTGAATATATCGAAACGAAAATAAGGATGGAACAAACAGAATTTACAATAAACTTCCGCGTGTTTGAGGTACAAATAGAATTCACAAACATGTACGAGCACTTTGTCAATATTTCCTGGATACGAAAAACATCGAATTTACCTGAAAATACCTGTCAATACGATGGAAGAGAATTCCTTAAAAAAATCTTAAAATTTCATCAAAATTTTTCAATATTTTAATTTTTTATTCAGTTTGATTAATTTTTATTTTTCTATTTACTTCTATTTACTATTTCATTTTCCGTACAGTTTTATTTACTTACTTTTATTCAGCTGAAAAATCAAATATTTTCAATTAATTTGCTGGTCGCTTTTTTGTGAATATAAATGCTAAGGAGGTTGGCTACACACAACAATGTTACCGTGTTAAAAGCATAGGAAAATTCAAAATGATTAAAATTTAATGAAATTTGGTGAGCATATTCTTTTGGATTAAATATGAATATACAAATTTTTTAAGATTTTTCTTCTACATAGTTTTCGAGTAATTTAACACTAGAGTTTCCATCCGTAAGCATAGGATTCTCATATATATAGGTATATATTTAGCATATTGTAAACTCCAATTATTCGACAACTATGTAGACGAAAAATTTGAAAAAATTTGTGTCATTGCATTCGATGCTAAAGAATGTTATCACTAAATTTTATTAAATTCTTATCATATTGTCGTATGTAGCCACCCTCCTTAAGAGAGATAAAAAATGTACTAATGAGAGATAAAAATGTACTAATGAGAGATAAAAATGTAATAATGAGAGATAAAAAATGTTTTTCACGTTGATTAACACTGTTAATTCGTGCCTCGAATTAACAGTGTTTCCTTTCGTATTAAATTCATTTTGCATTGAATTGAAAAATACAAAATTTATAAATATTTTCGAATTTTACATAACCGTTCGTATATTTCGGAAAAATTAGCTGATACGATGTTAAACACCTTGAAAATCAAACAATTTCAGTTTAGCTCTGATTTCATGCGAGGAATCCCGAAATATCCAATCGTGTTTCGATAGCAAGGTCTCGTTCGGATCTATTCGCGAAACAAGGCAGCCCAAGTTGCTCGTACGCGTGAATGTTATTCGAAGGAAATTCGGTACACAAACGTCGAGAGCTTTTGTAAGCAACGAAGGCCGATGCATGCATGAACGTGGCCGTTCGAGAAATTTTATGGAAACTTGACGAAAAATTGTTGAGCAATACTTTCTCCCAAACATCCGATCGAATAATATGGTCGAACAAAAACGACGAAACACATGTTTTCCTGAAATGATGAGTTGTTAAGATATATCCTCGATTTCATGCATCAGGCAACGAATTTTTTTTTTCTGAATCTTCACATTTATTTTTTTAATTAAAAAAATGCATTGTTTTTCTGATGTTAAAAAGAGTTTCTATTGTATCCTTTAAGAAAAAAAAAAGTCGAGAATCGTTGAATAAGAATATAATGCTTGGCCTCGTTTTTTATTTTTATTTTTTTTTATTTTTTTACAATTTTTTCTTTCTTCATCCCTCTCATTACGTACATGTAACGTAAGACGTGTGAGCTTTTTTACGCTGCTACCATAACTCCGAAGGGTGAAACCTGTCTTAAGATTTCCACCATTTTTCGTTCAGTCTTGACGATTTCTTTGTTTTTTTTTTTTTTTTTTTTTTTTTCCTTCACTTTGCTGGCTTTACAACACCTTGAGAGTTTTTAATCAACGTGGCAATTTAAAGTGAATTAAGTGAACAAAGAACGTATATCGTAGGCAAGGTAAAACCCTCGGTAATGCAACCCGCTACTCGAGCCTCACCGGAAGTAGAAACTCCCACTTTAGCCAGAATCACCCCCTCCCCCCAAGAAATATAATATTGCATATATTGAGCGTGTAAAATTAATTAAAAAAAAAAAAAAAGCACAAGAAAAACTGGAGAAACAAAAGCTTGATTCTGGTAAAAATTATTTTACAGATTTTCTTAATTTTCAAACAATCGACGATAAAAAAATCCGCAATGCGACAAATAAAAAAAAAAAAAATAAAAAACATAAACATAAAAAAAAGATTTATTTACTCGTTGAAAGAACAAAATAAAGGAGAAAGCAATCGAGTCTCGAATTAATAAGCCACATCGATACCACCAATTTGAAATTTGCATAAAGAGATGGTTAAGTCGAGGGTGAAAAAAGAAGAAGGGCGAGGGCAGGTCGGAAGAAGGGTGGGAAGGAGGGAGGGTGAGTTGAAACATCCTCGTTTAGTAGAGTGTCGAACGCTGGATGTTCGAGTAGTCGTGGTGATATTTTCCCCCGAGTACACACCAAGGTTAGCGAGGGGTGAGCTGCTCCCTTATAGCGAAGGGTTGGGGGCAAAAAGATTGTAACGCTGAGAAGCAACGAAAAGGAAGAAACAAGGAAGGCAATTGGCATAAATGACTCTGCATGCTGACGTGACCTTTTTTTTCTTTTCTTTTCTCTCATCCCGTACACACGTAAGAGCGAATACACGCGAATGGCTTATGAAAAAAAAATGACCCGACACATATCTATTTTGCATCTCGAATTGTCCGGCTTTAGGCTCTTTTTTTATTCACCAACATTTGACGACATACATGAATGTATATATTTATAGAACATATATATATATATATTCAGGATTGACGATGCCGAAGAAGACCGAATACTTCATGCAGAATTTGAATACTTCTTCTACTTTTGCTTCTTCTCGGCGAGTCAGAGTTTTCAAGGACTTTCGAGTGAATCCTGAAGCACTCTCTAGGATTCTCCCACGTTTGATTTCTTCCGGTTCCCCGTTACAGTGGCTTCGCTCTTTTCATTCGGTACCGAGAGATATTTTATGTATCTATAGATACATTTTATTCAGATATCTATACATCCATCTGTATATATATATATAGACGTGAAAATACAGGAAAGAAGAAAGGAAATCTCGCAATGGAGGCTGTAGGGCTAGAAGAAGAAGAAGAAAAAAAACGCTTGGACGAACTCCTGCTTTGATTAATAAAAGTGGACCTATTATAATTCCTTTGAACCCGAGAATATACGGAAATGATATAAAGAGAGCGTAGAACTGATAAGAAACGAAAAATAATAGCTCCGGTCCAAATAATCGATCGATTCGTAGCCCCAGACAAGAAAAAAAAAAAGAAAAATATATATAGTCTATAGTCATCGCGTTACTCGCATCAATCATTCATTTCATTCCTCTTTATTCGATTTTTCTCTGTGCAAAATCGATAATACATTTTTCTGGATGACATGCAATTGGAAATAAACTGGGAATTAACTTCTAGATAAAAATGAACACGTGTTCGGTCGATCGAGGTCACTTCAATGGCTGAATGGAATAATGGATTAAATAACGTAACGCCGCATGCTTTCATTCGTCATTTAATCCCTATTATGTGCTTCCAATTCCTTCGAATGTATCTGAAAAAAAAAAAACAAAAAAATAAATAAATATTAGATTTTGCTTTTTATTTTTAAATATCTGAAATAAATTGTAATGAAATTATTTCTGGAAAAGAATGTTTTTTTTTTTCTTTTTCATCAAGAAAGTGTTTTATTACAACGTTGAAGAAATATTGTGAGAAATAAATGTTTTCGCATAAAGTTTTATTTTCTTTTCGATATATATATAGGTTGAACTCGGCCATGAGATTTATGTGGAAATAAAAATATAGTGAATGAAAACTACATTTCGTTGGGAAAGCTCGGGGAAACTTGGATGATCGATTTAGCGAAAGCTCGAAGCCTGAACGAGCAGGGACGGTTTCCGGTCTGTGATTACAGGAAATGCGCGTGATAATCGAAGAGGCGCCAGCTAAATACTCTCGCAATCCGTTGAATTCTCGTCATCTCTTTTTCGCCGTTTCTCTCTCACTCTCTCTCTCTCTCTCTCGAAAATCCACCATGAAGCAGTCGAGCGTAAACGTTTATATTCCCCGAAGATTCAAACGAAATATCCCGATTTGTATGAGTATCAGCACAACTTTTTTTTTTTCCTAACTGGACGGATCAAAAAGTTTCATAGCATAAAAGCTTCGCCTCGAGAGAACATACAAAGCACCCGGAGAATATGAAAAATTCAGGAAAAAGAATTCTACATATTTGTCTTGCAATGTAACAAGAACCCAGATACATAGCACGTATATAGAGAAGAATAAACACTTCTCTAGATGACAGATTGAAAAGAAAGAAAAAAATCAAAAATAAAATAAAAGATTCAGCATCGTCTCACACACAGATTAGAAAAAACAACGAATCCTAGGTACAACGATTCACCAAATATTTCCATATATATATATATATATATATACTAGCTGTGCCTGCGGGCTTCGCCAGCCACATATCTAGCAGGAAAAATGATCAAACGAAAGATTTTCATTTGTTTTTTTTTTAATTTTTCATCATTTCCATTAAAAATGCTGCAACTTTTTTTCTATACCGAATTAAGCATTCGGTCACCGCTCGTTTTGGTCGTTTTCCGATTTCCTTCGAATTGAACGAAATTCGAAATTGAAGAAAATCGTTAAACTTTTTTTTTTTTTCATGTCCGTTGAAATTAAGATAACGAAATTTTACAAAACCACAAACTCAGTTTGAATCATGATCTTTAATCTCGTAAAAGAATCATTGTAATCGGTTCAGTCGTTTCCGATTGAAAAGCGGCCAAACATTTTTTAGCGAACAGATTTATATATATAGAGATATATATATATATTTCTTGCAAAGAAGAATCAACCGAACCGCGGAGTGAATGATAAAACAAAAATTAAAACACCGGATAGTTGCTCTTACGCCTTCGTATAATTTTATACACGAAAATTCACCGGAGAATAGACAAATTACTACCAAAATAATGATTGCCCATGAAATTTGTAAAGACTGAATTTTCACCTCTCGAAATATATAGTTTTAAAATAATTTTTCAAATAGATTAATGACGATATTTGATCGTTCGAATTTTAATCATTAATTTGCTTGTTATTACATTTGCCAACGAGCCTAACAGAAGGGGAGTAACAATTGAGAAAATAAAAGGAGTCGAGGAGAACTCGTTAAATATTATGAAGGTGATGTTGTAAAAAAAAAAAAAAGAAAAAAAGAATGAAGCTTTGGAGTACTTTCCCCTTCACGTGTCACGGAGGACTTTTGTTCGTCATTACATCGGGGAACGTGTGACACTGACGAGGAGAGCGTTTTGTGACGATCTGTAAGTGATGAATGAACCGCGTGAACAAATTCCTCCTCGATTTTTATGTCGTTCTCGTGTCATTCGAGTTTATTTCCAGGGCTCAACACAGCGTATATCGAATAAAAAAAAAGAACCGATGATACGAATAGAATCCTGGACATTACAATCCCTTTTATATATATATATATATATTTACGAATGAAGAAACCGTAACATTATAAAGCTGGGATTGTTTCAAGTTTATTTGTGAGCAGTGAAACGTCGAGTAGTATCGAACGAATAAAGCTCGAAGCCTCTTTTTAATCCTCCGGGTCTCGTAAAAATTTCCAAAACTTTATCTACTTTATTTTCTTGTAAAGTTTTCGTATATTTCTTCATCCGTAAAGTTTTAACATTCAAAACATATTACGAGCCCTCGTCCCCGTTCCCATTTATCTGACTGCTGGTCTGATTTCTTTTGTATACTTTTTTTGTTCTCGTAATTTAATGCAAGTCGCTTGGGAAAGCGAGTCGCTCAATAATAATTAAGCGATTTTAATGCTCCCGGAGTTGAGCTTTTCGAAAGATTTGAAACCACCTGCAGTTATCCTACTTGCGGAGTCGCTCAGCATCTTTTGAAACGGTGCTCAAGAGAACGGTCAAAGCTTTCGATTTCAAACATCTCTCGCTCTCGTAAATTAGATAGGTCGTTTGCGTTTCGTATATTTAACTAAAATTGTTTGCTGGAACCACGTAATGGAATAACCAAACACGATGTAATTAAAGGATAAAAAGTCACAAGGATTTAGTCTATTTGAAAGGTGGTCAACTGCTTTTTTTTTTTCAATTCTGTCTTCGAAGATCTTTTTTAGAATAAAATAAATTTTAAATCATTTGGATTTTCTTTCCGAACTTTGGCTACATTTTTCGATGCTTCGAGCCTAGAAATCGTTTCGAAAAAAAAAAAAAACATGATACATATTTTATGACATTTTTTTTTAAATTCGGAAACATACTTTTTCAACTAGCGATCACAATATCTCCGGTATCGGTTGGCTGATTGTAAAATTTGGAAAACGCATCTTCGGTGAACTGTTTTTCAGCAGTTATCGCAGCATTCAATTTGAACAGTTGTTAGGTTTTTTTTTTTTCATTATGACCCGTAGAAGCGGAAGAAACAATCGGAAAATCGATCATCAACCATCAGCCTGCTGTACCGTTTTGCGGAAAATAAAAATTTTCCTTTGAATCTGATACAATTGCTCACAATATTTATACAGACGAGTATACTTTTGGTTGCTTTTTTTCGGATGCATAGAACCTCCGCAACTGTCGCATCGATTCATTTTTCTGAAGAGTTAACTAGTACGTGTAAAAAATTGAAAAGAAAAAATTGGAAAATTTTTAATTCGAAGGAAACTGGAATAGTATTTTTAGGTCCATTTTTGTTGAGCAAATCTCGCAGCAGCCTTCATCACTTTTCTGCACCAGTCCAGATCGCCGTTGAAGTTTGATTTTAAGAAAAAAAAATATATACATTCATTCGCATCTCAATATTTCACGAAAACGTGACGTATCCACTCCAAAAATGCTTTTAATTTGAAAAGTAATAAAAAATAGAGATAAATAAATGACGTTACCGTGTTTACGTAATTGCTGTTGTGTGCATTGATATCATAACAGATAAACGATTTTTATTCTTCATTTTTTGCGTATTTTTCATGATGTCGTTGAATTTTCTGAATGATTTTTCAACTAAATTTGACGTTGCATCAAATTGATTAATCAAGGTTTTCAAAGTACTTCGACTTTTATTCCGGTTAATGAAATTTCTGAGTCCTACGGTGCGTGAATTCTGCTTTGTTCTTGTTCGTAAATTCGTTACGAAAAAAAGAAAAAAGAAAAAAAAATGTATATTCGATAGACATAAATGAAAAATAATGGCAATTGAAAAAGAAAAAAAGTGTAGTAGAAAAATATAAACGTCATGATGTATAGGTAATTGCTATTGTGAGTATTGATATTATTACGAATGCAAATGTGATTGTGCATGAGTACGTGATGCTGGAACAGCAAGCTACTCGGTTTCGAAACGGGTCTCCCATTTCCATCTGCATTCTCGTCGCCGAAGTAAAATGATCGATACTTTAGTACGGCTAGTCCGTTTAGTGTGTCTTATCTATGATATATATATTTACCCGTGGGACATTTTATAGCGAGTGAAAAAGAACGGAATGAAAAAGTTCAAATTTCGCTGAGAAAAACAAAGACAATGGTTAAAAAAAAAAATGACAAAAGAATTTTTTTCTCCATTTCAAATAGCTGAAGAAGAAAAATTCTTTTCGGAAATACCGGAAAAGAAAAATAAAATAAAATTCTTTTCAATGGATGTAACATCGGAGCTCTCGTTTAAAATAATCCAAGAAAAAATGTTCCTTTCACCCTTCGTTCGTGTAAAACTACGATAAATCCCGATCGCGTGTCAAATTTGATATTCTTCTTCTTCTTTTTTTTTTCATATTATTTCTACCGAAAAAAAAAAATGACCGACGATTTATAATAATAATGAAAATAATGGTTCATCTGATAATTCTTCGGGTTCATTTATCCGGAGAGTTGTAAGATGAGTAGGAGGGTGATAAAAATACCGGAGTGCCTCGTATTATGTGGCTTACAATGGAAAATTGGAGGCAGATAGTGAAAACCTTGAGAGGGATTTATGCAATCTCATGACATGCGGAAGAATAACAAGGACGATAGTTTATCCGAGAGAGCTTCGTTTCAACCCTTATAGAGTGAAAAAAAAAAAGATAGAAAAAGAAAGAAAAAAAAGAATTGGTGGGTGAAAAAAAAAGAAAAGAGAGAGAGAGAAGAAAAAAAGGCATCAAGCCAGACGAACACGAGTGGGAACAGCAGCCGTCACACTCCCAGACTCTTAATGGCCCGGGCGTTCCTCGATGTCAGTGTATCGGAAACTAAAGCTTCGAAACTCTCTCCGGAGCTTCCATCATCACCGAGCAACCATACCATCACCAAAAGCCAATCTTTCGCCATTGCGAAACCTTCCCTGTATCCCACGAAATGTCACATCTTTCCATCACCCTGTCCACTTCGCGTTTCTTTTTTTCCCTCTCTCTCTCTCTCTTTTTCTTTCTCGAAAACTCGTCCTTCCAGTACCTCGGCCCTAGAAATAAGGCAATTTGCTCTCCAAGAAGAGTATGTTTCGTCCAGATCGCGCTCGATTTTCAAGCGTCAAACAAAAACTTGAAACGAACGAAAAAGAGCCCAGCAGCACACGTCCGGGGCCACATTTCTCTTTTTTTTTTTCTTTTTTTTTTTCTAGGTCATTCGTTTTGTGGCACAGCCATTTATTTTTCTCGCTCAAAACTTCTCACTCTCTTATATATACACAGTGACGCTTCGTGTGGATTCTTTTAAAACTGGACAATTGTACCTTTCGCTTCGGGATATGTCTATAGCCGCGAGAAAAAAAAAAAAAATCTCTGAGGGATATGCACTCTGCGCACATATAATGTCCTCACCGTTTTTTTCATCACTCGCATACGCGCTTTTTTCTCTGGTCTCATTCACTTCAAACCCTGTCCTCTCTATTTCTCCCTCTCCTCCCCCCCCCCCCCCTTTTTCTCTCTCTTCCCTCTCTTCACTACTCTTCTCTCACCCTCGTTCGTCAAATGCATTTATATATATAAATATATACACGTATATATAAATGTACATTCCGCCGCACGAGAGCGAGTTTGAATCGATAACGCAAATGTCAACTTTTTTTTTTTTTTTTTTTTTTTTTTTTTTCATTCTCCGCATTTAACCAACGTACGAGCAAAGTGTGTTATTATTATTAATGCCATTATTACGCAGACCAGGGATTAAACACGTTGTTATTCGAGCAAACATGATTATTTTTTTGTTTTTTTTTTTTTTTAATTTCTAATTCAGACTAAAGAAATACATTTGAGAAAAGAACAGAAAAATATTAGTATTCATAAAACTTGTATTTGACAATACTGTACCTTTCTATATGGAATAAGTGGGGATTAATTAATGTGAAAATAATTGAAGAGCAATCGCACCAATTATGCATCCGGATCCGGAGTAAAAGTTGTCCTTGTTCAGGGCACGGAGCGAGAACGAGAATCGATAAAGCAGCGAAGAAAGAAAGAAAAAAAAAAAAGTCATCCCGAATAGTCGGGGGTTGCGCACACATCGATCCACGTAATTGTCGTTGAGAGATGTGTCTGATCGAGCGTTTCTCAATGTATGTGTATACAGGAGATACGTCAGACTGTGTATATGTTTATATGAGAACCTCTGAAAGTCCACCGCTGGGGGAGTAATGGAGCGATGCTGTTTACGAGGATGTTTTGGTGAACGTGATTCTTCCGCGATTTCATCGAAGACGACATTTACCGTTCTCTTCATCTCTCTCCCTCCCTCCCTCCCTCCCTCTCTTTCTATGCTTCGCTTCTTTCTCGTGGTTATATACACTGCACCCGAGGGAAAAATATCCGATATAGCTTGAGAACCTCTGCAGGGGACGGGGTAGTAACGCAACCAGCGATATTGAGCGTGTCCTAACGATTTTGGCCTAAAAAAAATCTCTTTTCCTATTTTCCTATTTTCATCATTTTTGTTTTAAGGAATATGCAGAAAAGAAACTAGCAATTAGTCAATAAACGTTGAGTGCTGACAGCCAAAATATTATTTCTCACGCGATATATCGTTAAGTATTTCAGCTCAATTCAACTAGATTCGATCTACACCCTGAAGGATTTTATCAGTTTTGAAAATTGGACAATAGTTGTATGAATGTATTCTGAAAAATATTCGACACCCAGCGATAAAGGCTTGGTCGATGGTGATCCGGTCTTCGATGATCTCCCGAACAACTAGGTTCTTGGATGGGTGACCGCTCGATCGATGATAGTCGGTTGCTGGTCAACGAGTGTAAACCTACTGAATCTGAGGATAAATGTAGTCGACTGTATCGACAAGGTTTTCCGCAGATTCTCTTGGTCCTCGTCTCGTGCGAATACGATGCGGTAGCGCGTCAACGGAAAGTGGCTGCGAACAACCCTTGAGAGGATCTCACAGGAGCATGGAAGTCAGTGAAGTGGAAAAATGTGGGGTTCGCGTGATGGAATGGGCTCGTAAAAATCCCAAAAGTATACACCGAGAGGCATTAAAGATTAGAGTTCGAAATAAATGACAAAATTTACGTTCGAAATACCAAAACGCCCTTCCCACTCGAAGCTACTACCGTCGGGTCAATTTGACCCGGTCCAAAACTGTACTTTCTCATTCAATTTTGATTTAAAAAGTTCCCACACTATGATTACAGTTCGAATGCAATCGACCGGTTATAAAAAAAAAAAAAAAAACAAAAAATAGTTTATCAGTTGGAAAAAGAAAGAACAAAAAATTTCAAAAAATCAATGAATTCGCAAGAACGAAATCCATCTTTTTTACTCTCCAGACAAATTACCATAAACCTCAAAAAATTGTACAAATTCGAAAGAAAAAATTCGGAATCAAGCTGAATTTGTTCACTCCAAAGATAGTCGTGGATTCGATAAATTCAGATGTCATTGGAAGATTCTCACGATTCGACTCAAGTTTTTTCGGTCACAATAAATGTGCGGTTTGATAAAAAAAAACATTGGCACCTTTTAATAAGATATGCGGTTGATGCAAAGACATTTTTTGAGCCTTTATACCAAAAAACTTTTGGTCTGCAGTGTACATTGAAATGAATTTAATCCTATAAGAGTCAGGAGCATGGAAAATCGCATGAAAATCCAGAGCAGCAACGACCGGACCTTTAAATAAAATGTTTTTAACGAAAAAGGGTTACGAAGCGACGTCACCATGAAGTATCGAAAACTCCACATTCTCATTTTGACAATGAGAAAAAATGAAAATTTTGAGATCGGTCGCTGTCCTAATTCCTCTTCAGCAAAGATTCTTCTTTTTGTTTAATAAAATAATTCATTAAAATTGTTCCATCGATTTGAATGACGACACTGATGTAAATATCGATACTTTGCTTCGCATTAACGTTGATATTATATTTGTTAAAAATGATAGGACACCTACAACTATTATGGAAATTGTCGTTTCTGCTTGCAGGATTACGTCCACGCGACTGGCAGCAACTAATACGATGATAACGAGGAAGGACGTTAAATTAATTAGAGCACGGATGGGATTAGGGTGACATCTCACCCTGCATTATAATGCTCTGTTCCGGAGAAAAAGCTTCAACTCGTCGAGCCAACTGTCCTAAGGTTTGATAAGAAGAAAATTTCATGAAAACCAACGACCATGGAGAAGACAATGATGAAGACGAAGACGACGACGACGACGACGACGACGACGAAGACGACGACGGAAATGACGGAGATGAAGAACGAACGAGAATTGATTCAAAATTTTATCGATTCCCATCGGAATCTTCAATCCGGAAGTTTGTACAGATGAGAAAAGCGAATTAGATCCGGAATCAAAGATTGTAGACGGCGGTCTCCAAGTTCGATCATTAATACTAGTAACAAGTAACAAGCATATAGGAGGAAAGGAACTTGCTTAATAATTAAAAAAAGAAAATTAAAAAAAAAACAAACAAACAAACATTTACCCACATCTGTATTATATCAACAAATAAATGCGACAAAAAAATTAAAAAAACGTTGAAAACGATGACAAAAATGAGAAATCTCTCTACGACCGAACACCTCACGGGATTCAGACACATTATCAAATTGTTGAAAGTGTATATATCCATGGTACATCGTAGTACGCGGAGGAACCGAGCGATCTCTCAAGCTCCGGATATAATAGAGAACATACGTGTGTGTAGCTGAGAAACGATCTCGATTCTCGATGGATAATACCGGAGCATTTTGAAGTTGAACGATTTCTCAGCGTCATCACCAGGCCAAGAAAATCGAGAGAGAGAGAGAGAGAGAGAGAGGAAGAGAAAGAGGTGAAATCGTTTTCGTGGACTCTATTGAAGAAGGTATACGCTTATATATATATGTACGCAGATCGTAGACGAAATATACGAAGCTTTCTGGAGAAGACGTCCCATCGGTTTGAAGTATTTCCACTCCTATGTCTATGAATATATATATATATATATGTATATATAAAACAGTGGTCATACTATAAAGTGGTTTCAGTCTTGAGGGACTTCCGTGTACAGGAGGATCCAGCCTGCATCATCGTAGCGTCAGTTAAGATGACTCGAACCTCGTTTCTCATGATCCCTTTCCTCAATCTCTTGTTGACGATACAAATGACTTTTTATAATTACGGTGGGATTGGTAGTTCGATTTTGGTAGAATCGACGAAATCACCGGTCGAGCGTGAAGCCATTTTAATACCCGGAGACATTGTTCTCGGGGGTTTGTTTCCCGTACACGAAAAAGGCGGCTCTACCTGCGGCCCCAAAATTTATAATCGTGGCGTTCAAAGACTCGAGGCTATGCTGTTCGCCATAGATCGCATTAATCACGAAAACAAATTGTTGCCCGGTATATCGTTGGGTGTTCACATACTCGATACTTGCAGCCGAGACACTTATGCCCTCAATCAAAGCCTACATTTTGTAAGAGCATCGCTCTCTAATCTTGACATCAGCATTCTCGAATGCACCGATCGATCAACACCGAGATTACGAAAAACTGCTAGTGCTGGACCAATCTTTGGAGTCATCGGAGGATCTTACAGCTCGGTTTCACTTCAGGTGAGTTGATCCTTCGATCTTTGTATACTTGATGATTTTTTCGACGCATCAAAGTTCATTGATGCTTGTTAAAATTTTTATTCCGGATTATTCAATCATAAATCGTACAAAACTCAAAGAGACAACTCTCTCAATCTGTTCCAAAAAGCACCTGCTATCAGAGAACTAATGAGCGACGTATGAAACTAAAAAAATAAATTTTTTTAAACTGGAACAATTCTCGATCTATTCTATTAGATCCGAAGAATCCTCACCGAAAACTGCATCTCGAACTACATTTTCAACCACCATTAATCCCAGAATAACACGAGCCCTCTAAATATTTATCAAGGCCTTCCCCGCATGCCGATCCCCAATTCGATCCCATAAAAATCGATCGCCGAGCTAAATAATCGATAAAGCATCGAAGCGAAATAATTTGAACAGCAGCCAACGCTTACACGACCTCGAAGTGCCAATTTCCCTAGCCAATAAATTTACACTCCGAGTGTAGAGTTCAGAGACGCAATGCCAGACTCTTTATATAGCTTTTACAATATACGCGTCGACCCTTTCGAGGGTATAAAAATTCAAGGTCGCGACTACGCCCACGGGCGCAAATCGTAAGGAGCGAAACTATTTCTCATTGAGTAGAACGAGTGCACTGGCGAATTTCCAGAGTACCATATCCTATAACTTCTTTTTTATCTGTTTTCTTTTTTTATTTTTCAATCTTTGTATACGCTCACCAGAATCTAAACATCATTCGCATTGTTCCCAAAAGTATTTAATGCTCCCGGAATGTGTGACTCGAGTCCGGATACCATGAGAATAGCAAAAATTGGCTTCTTTCCAAATCGGCACAGCTGGATTTTCCCATTTCTATGCGAATCACCAAATGCTTGTAGTTTTTTGAATTCCAGTTGAAAAAAAATAAATAAAAATGTCACTTTGAACCTTTCATTCGATTATTTACAATTTTTTTTTTCTTCATTTAGCAGTAAATCGTCAGCTCGTATCGATGTTTCGACGATGATCAATCACTTTTACCTTACTTTCTTTTTTTTTGTTTGTTTGTTTTTTTTTTTTTTTATTTTCTCAGGTTGCCAATCTCCTAAGACTCTTTCACATACCGCAAATATCACCGGCCTCAACGGCCAAGGCGCTCAGCGACAAGACGAGATTCGATTACTTCGCGAGAACCGTGCCACCCGATACTTTTCAATCAATCGCTCTAGTCGATGTTGTTAAGAGTGCCAACTGGTCGTACGTGTCGACCGTATACTCCGAGGGATCCTACGGGGAGTACGGTATCGAGGTAGATCTGTATATTTGTGTATATATATATAGATACATATAGATATATATAAACAAATCTCTCACCCGAATGAAATCGCAGTAAAATATAAAAGTGTTGAGGAAATGGATATGATTTATTTGATTTTTTTTAAAAAAGGATTTTCTCACATCAAAGTTTCGGCGATTGCACCAAGACCAAATCTCTTATACATAAATTCCAGCGAAACATTTTTTTTTGTTTTCTTTACATTCAAACTGTGTTCAATGTGCAGTATTCCGAAATATGTTGAAAAACATAAGGATTAAGAATGTCGGCGAAGGAGTTCGCGAAAGGGTGAAATTTTTTTTTTCTTCAAATCTCGTTCATTCGGAGAAGTCAACGATTAAAACTCATTCAAAATTATTTAACATTATTATTGAGATATTTTTATATTGAAAATATAGTCGAATCGGTAAAGTAGCAAATAGTCGAGGGTGGAGAAAAAAAAATGATTTTAGCAAGACGATTCGAAGGAGGAAGAAATATCGATACGCCGGATGTTTCATTTTGTATTTTTGTTTGTTTTTTTTTTCTTTTTTTTTTCGATATGATTTGGGGCTCGTAACAACCAGGTTTTCACGAGAGAAGCTACGGACAGAAACGTGTGTATAGCAGCAGCGGAGAAGGTGCCGAGCGCAGCGGACGACAAAGTATTCGACGGTATAATACAAAAGCTGTCAAAAAAGCCGAACGCGCGTGCGGTAGTGTTGTTCACGAGAGCTGAGGATGCGAGAAGAATATTGGAAGCCGCGAGAAGATCGAATCTGAGCCAACCGTTTCAATGGATCGCGAGCGATGGCTGGGGCCGACAAAACAAATTGGTTGAGGGCCTCGAGGACGAGGCTGAAGGAGCTATTACCGTCGAATTACAGTCGGAAAATATACCCGGTTTTGATGATTATATGACATCGCTCACGCCCGAAGCTAATCGACGTAATCCATGGTTCGGCGAATACTGGGAGGAAGTATTTGGATGTACATTACGCACGAATGTACCTCTCGTTACTAACAAATCCCTGACTGTGTGCTCACCGAAACTACGCCTAAGCCCTGCCACTGGCTACGAACAAGAATCAAAGGTCCAATTCGTCGTTGATGCCGTATACGCTTTTGCCCTAGCCCTTCATAATCTCCAGAGGGATTTGTGCGGAAAGACTCAATCTCTCTGTTCAGCTATGATTAATTACGACAAGGGTACATTCTATAAGAAATACCTGCTCAACGTATCTTTCACGGGTAAGAAAACAAACAAAAAATATAAATATACATCTAACTGTGCCTGCCCGCCACATATCTAGCAGGAAAAATGATCAAACGAAAGATTTTCATTTTTTTTTTAATTTTTCATCATTTCCATTAAAAATGCTGCAACTTTTTTTCTATACCGAATTAAGCATTCAGCCACCGCTCGTTTTGGTCGTTTTCCGATTTCCTTCGAATTGAACGAAATTGGAAATTGAAGAAAATCGTTAAACTTTTTTTTTCCATGTCCGTTGAAATTAAGATAACGAAATTTTACAAAACCACAAACTCAGTTTGAATCATGATCTTTAATCTCGTAAAAGAATCATTGTAATCGGTTCAGTCGTTTCCGATTGAAAAGCGGCCAAACATTTTTTAGCCAACAGATTTATATATATAGAGATTAACCCTTCAGCAGCATTCATTCTCCCATTAATCATTTTTGTATTCCATAGTAAGTAGCATCGAACGAGTTACTATAGAAATATCTCTATTCTAATAATATATTCCTTTAAACATGGAATTACTAAAGATTCGATATTATTCATAATTTTCCTCACAGAGAATGAAACATTTATTCCCTTCAATTGAATCTCTCAATAAGACCATTTCGCTCGCTCTCATTAATAATTTAACGAGAGAATAAATTCTTGCAAGATTACCTCGTTTCTAGGACTAACTATTAATCATAGTCCGAATGAGTAGAAAAAAAAAAAAGTAAAAATCATTAAAACGAACGAAATTTCCTTAATAGCTGAAATTGCTTCGGGTTGATTCTGAAGAATGCATTAGAAGAAGAAGAAAAAAAAAAAAAAACAACAATTTTCTGTGATTACCTCGTTAAAATTTGCAAGCTTCGTTTTCTCGTAAAAGAGAGAAACGGTGGTGGGTGATGTAACGGAAGTTATGATGGTTTTCATAACCAATTTTATTTTATTCGTTTATCGAATTTCCGTAGGCCGAAAAACGAGGGTGACTTAAATATAGCCGTAAGGTTTCGTGTTTCAGGACACAGCGGACTAGCGTATAAAGTTTCTTGACTTCGTACTAGATCGGAGAAAAAGTAAACAAGCTACAATTTTTGGCACCTTCCGTGTGAAAGCAAGGGATGTTTTTGATGTGTAATTGATGGTAGGGTATCGGGGGAAAAAAAAACGATGTGGAGAAATCGATTGAGACAAAAAATAGGAAGAAATAAATGGACGAAAGAATAAAAAAAAGGAAATAAAAAGAAAATGAAAAGAGAGAGAGAGAGAGAGAAAAAAAAATTGAGTTGTGTATCAGAGACAGAAATATGAGCTTTCATAAAATACAGTCACACTATAGAGGCAATATCCGAAGGAAGGATATCGATCCTCGAACTTTGCGCGTCTCCGCAAATTGCTGTTTCCATGAAACGAAAAGTCCTTCGTGCATATATATATAGATAAACATAGTCGAGGAAAAGCGTCTCGTCTCAATTCACCTGACGTCGCACGAGCCGCCTTTCGATAACTTATTCCCTGTACACCCTCGTGTCAACGTTTCATACGAAGAGAGGCTAAAAAGATCTAAGAAAAAATTCTGAATATTGCCTTTCCACGTATATATACGATTTTAATAAGCAATGTGCGCCATTTTCAACCAAGACCAAATAAGACTCATCTTCTTAACAAATTCTTTATGTATTTCTGTCATCGCTATTGATGAAAAATAAAAATGAAAATAAATTAAGCAACGATCATTAAAACCTTGAGCTAATATTCGTATTACTAGAAAATTTTATTATTTCAATTCTTCGAAAATAACAATACAGGTTTTATTTCTCTAAAGGGTATAATTTTTAAATCGTTTCCCTTAATTAAGGTTACCAGCGTCGAGTCTCACTTTGCCCGGAGACTAATCTCCGAGTAAATTAGTACCAACTGTTTTTTTTTTCTTTTCAAATCTTTGACTGCATTGGAGAAAAAGAGTTTCGGTAGTTCTCGTAACTGTGAAAAAAGAAAAGAAGAAAAAAGAACAAAAAAGGCGAAGTACAGCGATTTCTTCGGGAGTTATTAAGCACGCGAACTTGCCCGGGTTGTAAAGACCCGGAGCTATAAAAGTGGTAGTAACTCCCGGTTATTAAACCGAAGTAATTGCAAGATGAATGAAGTTTTTGTTGATATATATATATTTGTGAATTATTCGGGCAGCAACATAAATTAATTTGTTTACAAGTAAAGGCAGTAATTACAAATATCACACCTTTTTAGTAACTCCATGGTAAAAACTAGAGGCGTGATAATAATTTATCGCTTCAGGAGGGAGGGGGAGGGGGGGGGGCACAGGTCGAGGTAAGGGAAATCGGAAACGAGGTCGCTTCGTGTGGCTATACCGAAATAATTTCTAACGTTCATTCCGGCAGGTTGCTCTATCGCTTGCAGAGACACGTATATATATACGTATATACATGCACGTTCATAAAGTACATGTATAAATTCATGGAGCAATATCAAACGTCTCGTGTGTATCCTTCGTCGTATAAATCACGGTTGGATTTTCGTCCGGTCATAATTATCAAGAATGTTATATTCGCGGTTTAATCTTGAAATTCTCTCTGTTCACGATCACCCGTTATATTGTTTCATCCAAAATGTCAAGTTACACGCTTTCGCTGTCGTCGCTTTAGTCTTGATTGGAATTCCTGACTCTTTTATTAAAAACCGTTTGTGCTATGGCAAAATTATGTCCTCGATTACTTTGAACTATGAAGGAACATTCTCGTTGGTGATAGAAACGAAAATAATTCACGCTACAACTCGCGAACAACGTTTTTCATCAAATCTATTCGTTTTTATATTTTTTTACAGATTTGGCCGGAAGTGAAGTAAAATTTGATCAACACGGCGACGGATTAGCGCGCTATGAAATTCTCAATTTTCAGAAGGCCAATCAGAGTGGAACAAACGGATATTATTATCGGGTAAGCTACTGTCAAAGATCAGTGGTTGTCGAAATTAAAAAAAAAACATACTTGGAACGATGCAACTATTTGTTAGTCGCACACAAATTCATCCCAATTGCAGAACGTTCGATATTTTTATTTATTAAAAAATTCAATGAGCGTAAAGTTTCTATGAAGCACGAGGAATCATTGAGCCCAGAAGAAGCTTGAATTGGCGTAGAAATTTCGTCGATTCGTAATGTACTTCGTCAGCTGGCTGGAATGGCGAGCTGATGATGAAATCCTCGGGAAGAATGCAAAAAATAAAATCCTGAATTTGATGTATGTAAAGAGAAAAGAATGAAAAAATAAAAACGCTTGGTTCTTCTTCTCGAATTCGGCAGGTAGTGGGAAAATGGTACAATCGATTGGATCTGAGCACGGACGAGCTGATATGGGCTAAGGGAACGGAGGAGATACCGATTTCAGCATGTTCATTGCCATGCGAGCCTGGAATGATTCGCAAGCAACAGGGTGACACCTGTTGCTGGGTTTGCGATCGTTGCGAGGAGTACGAATACGTTTACGATGAGAAAACGTGTAAGGATTGTCAGCCGGGATATTGGCCGCACGAGGATAAGCGTGGTTGTTACGCTTTACCGATAAAGCATATTAAATGGACGAGTGGATTCGCAATTGCACCGGCAGCGATATCGTGTTTGGGAATAGTGGTTACACTGGTAGTTGCCGGATTGATGTTCAAACATCGTGATACACCGGTTGTTCGTGCATCGGGACGTGAATTAACGATAATATTATTAGCCGGTGTTTTATTCTGTTATTTAAACACATTTCTCTTATTGGCAACCCCTACTACGATCACCTGTGTTCTTCAGCGTTTTGGTGTTGGAGTTAGTTTCAGCGCGGTTTACGGTGCTCTTTTAACAAAAACTAATAGAATAGCGAGAATCTTTGATTCCGCATCGAGATCGGCGGTTCGACCTCGTTACATAAGTCCGACCTCTCAAGTTTGCATAGCAGCCGCCCTTATAGCTTTCCAAGTAGTGCTTACCTTGGTATGGATGATCGTTGAGCCCCCTGGAACGAGACACTTTTATCCGGATCGTCGACAAGTTATATTAAAGTGCAACATACAAGACATGAGTTTTCTATTCTCTCAACTTTACAACGCATTTCTCATAGCTGTTTCCACCATTTATGCCGTTAAAACACGTAAAATACCGGAAAACTTCAATGAAAGCAAATTCATCGGTTTCACCATGTACACCACCTGCATCATATGGCTCGCTTTCGTACCTATTTACTTCGGTACCGGAAACGCCCACGAAACACAAATCACCACGCTATGCGTTGCCATAAGCTTAAGTGCTTCCGTTACTCTTGTCTGTTTATACTCACCCAAAGTCTATATTATAGTCTTCCAGCCTGATAAAAATATACGGGGCAAAGTCACCATGGGTGGCAGCACCTTCAAGAAACCTGGCAGCAGCGTCGGCACCTCCTCCGTTACCAAATGTAAGTCGTTATTTTCTTCTTTTTTTTTTATTTCAACATTCAATCAGAGATTGTCTGGAACAGCAAGGAATTTTGCTCTTCCATACAATTTTTCTGCCAATTTTCATCTTCCTGGTTTCGATGTTTTGATCAATCGTTGTTTGTTATTTCAACGTTTTTGTCGATCGCTTTTGCTCAAACCGCTCGAACTTCATTTCTCATTCTCAAAAGTCAATCGACACCGTTCCGATCAATGGGAATGAAAAACGTCTGAGCTGTTGTACTAAAATGATCTGATCAAGGGCGTAGACCGTTTTCACTTTTCCCTCGCTGAACATCAGATCAAATGTCCATAACTACTGACTAAATCAGTTCGCTCAACTCCAAAATTCGTTCAGGAATCTCCATCAAATAATTTTTTTCTTGCCAGGATTTTTTGGCGCATGAATATCGGGAAAAAAAATTCGTCTACAGCCGGATAAAGAAAAATCGTTTTTATCTCTCTTAATATTAGAAGAAAAAAAAAACGCAATAAAAATGTGGGTAAGCAAGCCGAAGACTGACTAAACGATCGGATGAAAAATTTCATTTCAATTTCAATATTCAAATGAGGCCAGAGGCTTCGATGGGGGAAAAAAAAGAAAGTGTGGGATTTGGAAGATTGGATCTTGATAGATAGGGGGTTGTAAATTCTGAAATCCTGCATTGTTTATTCCTGGCTCGAAAGCCCAAGACTTGCATGATCAATAAGCGGAACACATTACTCTTGCTTGTACACGCCAAAGGAAAGTTGAAGGACTTGCCCATAAAACACACGTTTTCTCGGTCGTGTGTCTGAGCGCAATCCTGATCGAGTACGGTCAACCCTTCTTACATCAGATTCAGGCTCGATAAAGCTTGACTGATGCGAGGAAAACGTGGTTTAAGAATACGAGTTTGGAACCTGCTCCTATCATGCGCGCGTTTACAACGAAAATCCACACACTGATAAGATCTCTTAATACATTATCACGTAGTTAATACCTAATTTGAACGATGACTTCGGGAACCGCGAAGGGTTCAAGGTTGCTTCATCCCCACCGACAACCCTCCAGCAGGTAAAACAACAGGAAACTCAAGTAAAAACCGATACAAGAGATAAGAATAACATTTTGATGAACTGTGAGCGCCTGTCAAATTCCCTTAATTCAATACTCTTCTCTCCTCTAAGTTCGATATATCGAAAAGCGTCCAAGCAAGTTGACACGATCAATAATCCTTTCAACTATTATCACTGCTTATTGATTTCATTCGAAAAGCCTTTTATTCATAGAGCAACCCGAGCTGATCCTGGCTTTGAGGTCATTTCGCGATGGCTCTTTGACATTGATGACCCTGACCTCCTTCCCCATCGTAATCGATGCAACCCCTCCGAGAAGCTCTCCTTCAAATAACACGCAAACAAAACTCTCTACCGACTCTTAGCAACGACAATAAGACGCCAACGCGTCCTTCTATCATGCTTCCCTTATTCTTGTTATATTTTCCCTCGGGATATGTTACCATTTTCAAATAAAAACTTCAATTATATTTTTACTGTTACCTTGACTCGATAACAATTGATTCGATGATATTCTCAAATTTCATACGCGTTTCAACTTTTATTGAACTGATCGAAGAGACATCGATTTTTTTTTGTCTCGTAATCGTTTGGACTCGGGACCATTGACTTTTCATCAAATTTTTATATTCAAAGCATTTTTTTTATAGTTTTATTTCATTTTTAAAGATTTTCGAAAAAAAAAAAAACAAATGCCGTTCGACGAAATCTTTACACTTCAATCACAATTTGTCACAAACTATTATAATATTTCGAGCTTATATCGGACTAAATTTTTCTTCCATTTTCAGTTTTATCAATTTCGATGATTATATTTTCAGCTTTACGATCGAGAAAGCTGGCTTTGATTTAATTAAAAGTTTCTCAGATATCAGCGTTACCGAAGAAAATTTTATTTTTCTCTATTTTCACAGACACTGGATGTGAAACAGGAAGTGAACACGTGCCCCTTCGAAGTGCCCTTTGCGCGGTGGTGCAAACGTCGGTCGGTGTTACCGAGATTTCTTTAGCCTCGAACACTTCGAATCAGAGGAATAACGAGCAAGTTGCCCAGCTCTAAACTTTTCTGAACTTTGCGTGATTAAATTTGTACGATGCCAGTGTTTGCGTAAATTCGTGTATGTGTGTGTGTGTGGACGTATCTGTTTGAAAGGGAAAAAAAAACAAGCTGAGAGCTGGAGCAATACAAACTCGAAGAAAAAGGCCAAAGAGAAGAAATCTCGTCGTTCAAGTTCCTGAAAAAGAAACGAGCGCTCAAGGACGTCGAGAGAATATGGCCGGCGAATTACTTCGTGAAAAATGCATCAAATCGATTATCCCAACTTGTGATCGACCTCGCAACGGACGCGAAAATTTAAACACCGAAGAGGAAAAGAGTAAGAAAAGCAAAAGAAGAGAAAGAAAAAAAAAAAAAAAAACTGTAAATGTGTTTCTCGAAAGATTCATCAATCTTCGTCGTTCCGGATACCGCAAGATTGTGTGTGCCATGTAGAATATCAGGGAGTGAAAATCGCCTTGATTGACTGCGACAAATCCGATTTGTATACTACGAACATAACACGGTGGTCCATTTTTGAGTTTCTTCTTTCGAAACTACCGAGCAGTTAAGAAATATCAATCGATCGAGGGGAGAATAGAATAATCTTTGGAATATTTTACAAGAATCGTGTAAATTTTTTTTGTTTTTTTTTTCTGTTCTCTTCGTTTTTTGTTTCTTTTTTTTTTTTATGAAAGGAGAAACATCAACTGGTTCACCCTAAAATATAAATATATTGATAAATATATATATATATACATACATATAAACATTAGAGGTGATTTGTGACAAGTGAATGAGAGTAAACGAGTTAATGATGTTGATTAGTTGAATATACGAGAAGAAATTTTAGATTCATGAACATGAGGGCCTGTCGATATCCTCCCTCGATAAATAAAAATCATCGTCTAGCTATAAGTTATTATATATCATATATACATATATATATAGAGAGAGAGAAACTAAATAATGTTTCTATAGAGTTGAGTCCAAAACAAGTGGAACGAAATCACCTTATTATTTGACAGCTCCAAAATTTTGAACGATGTATGGAAAGAAAAAAAAAAGAAACAATTGAAATTTGTAGTAAATTTTCTCAGCTTCCGAATGGAAATCTTAGCAAACGGAATGGCTGACCGAGCTAACTTGCAGAGCGGTTCAAAAAATATCATCGTGTTTCACTTGTTTTGGTGGTGACTTCATATGTATATTGAAAAATGTGTCATGGCAATTGTCTATATCGGCCTCATCGTTTGCACACTATTGAAATTACGTACAATAAGATACGCAAGAGAGAGAGAGAGAGAGAAAGAATTATATATCGATCACCCACGTCATTATTGTCGTTACCTGATATTGTTACTGATGTTTAAACATGTAAATGTATTTTTTCGTGGACAAAATTTATTCATAGAGAGTGCTGCTCGCCGGACCTAAAAAGATATATTTTACTCGCCTGTACTTTATTCCTCGAGTCATTTTTTTTTTCGATTTTAAACCCCACGTGACAGGGGGGGTCATTATGTTTACGAGCGATAAGAAATGAGAAGCGAGATGAAGGGTGGTTCACGGTGGAATCGAAAATAAATCTCGTGAGCATAAATACATTTTTGCTATTTATCATGCGGGTGTTGTTTGATTATTGAAAAAAAATTGCTTTATTTTTTAATCATTTTATCATACGGTTGCTCCACCTCGCAGAGGAACTAGGCAAAAAATCACTCCAAAAAATTACATATTTACAGAGTATAACGAACGTAAAATACAGATAAAAGGACCCACGCAGGACGTAATATTTGATATTTCAACGGATGACAACCGTTTATATATTTTTTGAATATCTGTCGAAACAATCATTCGTTTGTAAAACGGTACTATCAAAAACTTATCGAAGCCTATCGCAATAACATTTATTTATCGGATTTTAGACGAGTTTTTTGTTTTTTTTTTTTTTTTTTTTTTTTTTTTTAACTTTCGGCCTCTGGATCGAAGAAACTCTGGATGGAAAAAAAAATTCTGGATGGAAAGATGGAATTATTGAAAAAAAATTGATCCATATCTGAGAAGAATATAATCGTACGATGAAGAAAGAACAGCGCGAGAAAGAAAAAACGATTGAGAAAAAAGCTAAAATTCGATATCCGTTGTTGAAGCTTTATTGATTTTTTTTTTTTTTTTTTTCTGCTATTTACAAACCCATTGGTCGCGAGGATATATTATTACTAATTAAGTTTAACGAGCGCAATAATATCGGTATCACTGTTGTTGTGATTTTATTATTAATTAAATATCACTAAGCAGAGAGATGATTGTTATTATATACTCGAACGTTGAATAAAATTAAAAGGTATATTCGAGGCACCGAAAGAATCGCAAAAAAAATATAAGAAATACGAGAAAACAACGTTTCGTTTTATTTTTAATTAATGCGTTTGTGTCTCCTACCCTCTCCCTTCTTATTCCCCTTTTTATATTGTATTTCACTTTTTTTTTTCTTTTTTTTTCATTCCTATTAACCAAATTCATCGTTGTCAACGAAAATACAATCGTGTAAATTTTCCGCCTTTCAATATTTACATTTCCAAACTAATTACCTTGACAGGAATATAAATTGGAAAAAAAAACATTTTCCCAGTGGTAAAAGCAGTTCGATTTGTTTTTCTTATCAACGGTTGGTATCCCACACGACCCAAATATTTAAACTCAATTTGAAAGCCAAACGAAAATAAAACAAGATCGATATATTTACCATCCTCGAAAAATTTAAACTGAAAAGACTCGGTTTATATATTGTTCATTATTTGTGCAGGGTCGAAATGAGTTTGTCGATGAATGTGTCTCTGTTGGGGTCATGATCTCCGGACGACGAATTTTAATTCATCGTATTAAATTTGATTTCAGTGATCAAGAATCGTGATTCTATAAATTACTTGGTTCGCGAGTACGGTTACGCGGCCAAACCCAATTTTTAGGCTGAACTAGTTTTTTTCCTGACCTAGTTCCAGACGAAACTGGTTTTTCCTGACCAATTTTAAGGCCAAACTAACTTTCCTGCCAGTTTTCAACACGAAAGAATTTCTACTTTCTAGGAGAAACTAGTTTTGACCGCTGAAATTTGGGATGAACTAGTTCTGCCTGACAAGCTTCCAGGAAAAACTACGATTACTAAACATAATCTACGATTTTTGGCTCAGATTTCAAATAAACATAGTTTGGCCTGCTGAATTTCTAGGAAAAACTAGTTTGGCCTGTTCAATTTCTAGGAAAAACTAGTTTAGCCTGCCTAAATTGTTGGACACACTAGTTTGGCCTGCCGAATTCACAGGATAAACTCGTTTCGCCTGTCCAATTTGTAGGAAAAACTAATTTGGCCTGCCAAAAATGTTGGATTTCCTAGTTTGGCCTGTTAAGTTTAAGACAAAACTAGTTTAGTCTGCCCGATTAGTAGGATAAACTAGTTTGGCCTGTTAAGTTCGAAGGTTAATCTAGTTTGGCCTGTCCAATTAGTAGGATAAACTAGTTTGGCCTATTCAGTTTTGAAGATCAACTCTAATGCAGCCTTAAAACTTAAATAATGAATAGTTATTCGAATTCTAATATCTCGAAAAACTGGTTGCGACATCAGTGTGTTGTGGAGAGCGGAACGAGAATGGAGTCTCGGTGTGTGTGCGCTACATGTTGTCCCGTTTTATTTCTTATCAGTGTTATTGACACGTTGGCTACGTAATCACGAATTTCTTTCTGGTATTATAATACGAGAGTTATTCACGATCAAAATCCAATGTGGAAATACATTCGATCGTTTTAGTGAACCGGACAGCATGTTAAATTTATATTGAAAAAAGAAAACAAAAAAAAAAAACTCATTATTATAACCAGTACGAAAGATTATTTTAGTACAAATTTGTGTGTTTATTATCTTTCTGGTAATTTCGAGTGAAAAATCTTGGTTCATATATCGTGGGCTGTGACCAGCAATTGGAAAATGGCTTTGCGTGTTTCAGCGATCGTACGACTGGTAATTGTTACACATTTCTTGTTTTTCTTTTATTTTCAAATATATTCTTCTCTATTTAGCAGAATTCTCGAAATTTAAAAAATTTATTTTAAACATTGTAAATAAAATTCGACTGAGATTGAATTCTGGATCGATTAGTTTCGATCGAATCATTCGACTAATTCGAGCAGCTTCGTATTTTATATTTTGACAGGGCAAAGTCGTGTGCGCTGCAAATAATCGGTTTCTCTCGCTGAGTTCGACCAGATATGGGACTGTCGTACCTTTCAAATTGTCCGACATCGGTGAAGGAATACGTGAAGTTACCATTAAAGAATGGTGACATATTTTATCTCATCAACATTAAATATATCGTATAAACTTTTATCTTCGTTATTTGTCACCTGCCATTACATTTATCGATCGATTGGCAATTCAGTGTTGTCGTTGATTTTATGAGACTACCAGGATAATATTTCATTTGCAATTGTGTATACAATTGATAGAATTTCATTATTCGAAAATAATTTGTTGAGTGACATCTCCAGTAAAACATTTGAAAAATATTTTCAAAGCTCGGAAATAATATTTGCCAATATACTAAAATGATGATGCAATTTCCAATTTCTTTTGCTTAACTGGAATATTCAAAGGGAATAAAGTGAAGACAGAAAAGTAAAGTTTTACTCTTTCTAGACACTTTCTCAAGCAATTTGTTCCCTCAAACGATATTAATTTTGCGAATAAAAAATGTAAACGACCAGTAAATTTGTAGGTTCGTATCACCAGGCGACAAGGTAGCCCAATTCGATCAAATCTGCGAAGTACAAAGTGACAAAGCATCGGTAACGATAACGAGTCGTTACGATGGTCATGTACGAGCCCTTCATTACAAGATCGATGAGACAGCGTTGGTGGGTGATTCCCTCGTGGATATCGAGTTATTGGACGATATTCCGGGTGTAACGACGGACGATCAGATAAGAGCGGAAGCCGGTGAAAATTTGGCCGCGAGTGCACCACCGAATGTTCATCTCGCGCACGTCAATCACGATGACACGAATGTTGAATCGACTAAAAAATTTCTCACCACACCGGCGGTGAGGCGAATCGCTTGGGAAAATAATATCGATCTCAGCGACGTAACTGCTACCGGTAAAAATGGTCGAGTTCTCAAGGAAGATTTACTTGGCTATTTGGAAACTAAATCCCCCGGGAAGATTTCGACTGGGACAGAAACTCGTGCCAATCTCGTTACAAATCCTCATCAATCTGGCAACGAAATTGTCTCACTCAAAGGCTACGAAAAATCCATGTGGAAATCCATGACTCTGTCTCTCGTAAGCCTGAAACAAAATTCCGCATATATAAATAACAATTTTTTTTTTTTTTTTCATATTTACGATTTTGTCTATTAAGAAAATTTGCTCGTTCGAAATTATCGCGATTTTGCACATTTTTTTCTACAATCATGAAAAATGTGATGTTTAGAAAATGGATTGAAATATTATTATTAATTTAACATTTCGATTCAAATATTAATGGAGCAAAAATTTAAACGTAAAAAAAAAAAAGCTGTTTTTTTGAGTATTAGTTATAGAAAAATAGGCGAAGAAACCAAACGGATCGATACAATTATGAAAATACATTTTTTTTTGCAGAGTATACCTCATTTCGTCTACAGCGACGAATGTGACGTGACGAAGCTCGTAATTTACAGGAATGAGGTAAAGGATCACATGAAGGAGCAAGGAATCTCGTTGTCATTTATGCCATTTTTTATAAAATCAGTATCGCGAGCACTGCACGAATTTCCTCGATTGAATTCTTGGCTGGACGAGAGTTCCAAAACGCTAAAAATCATCAAACAACACAATATAAGTATAGCAATGGATACACCGGATGGTTTGGTCGTTCCGAACATAAAAAACGTTCAAAATCTCAGCATTACCGAGATTGCTAAAGAATTAAACAGACTTCAGGAACTTGGAAAAAAATCTTCCATACCTCTGAACGACATTTGTGATGGAACATTTTCTCTTTCGAATATTGGAGTCGTAAGTTCAAACTTGAGTCGATTTGTAGCTCAAAACGAAGTTTAAAAAATATTTTTGATTTTTTGTTTTCTTTCGTTAAATTATTGACAGGTTGGAGGGACTTACACGAAGCCAGTGATTCTCCAGCCTCAGGTGGTGATCGGTGCAGTGGGTAAAGTTCAAAAATTGCCGAGGTTTGACAAGTTGCAAAACGTTATTGCAGCGGATATATTGACGGTGAGTTGGGCCGCGGATCATCGAGTGGTGGACGGGGTTACGATGGCCAAATTCTCCAATCGTTGGAAACACTTTGTAGAAAATCCTTCTCATTTACTGTTGTGAGATAGAACATAAAGAAAAACAAATAAATTAATAAATGAATGAATTTAAATGCACAATAAATAATAATGTTACGTTGTTTGTATGATTAAGCGATCGAAGGGAAAAAAAAAAAATATTTTATATGCTACAATTGAATAAAAAGAGCAGAGCATCGTATGCATCATTAGTTTTCTTCAGCTTATTTATTTACATTTATATTTATTTTGTATTTTTTCATTTCACAAATTTCACATGCGGGTGATGGTTCTTTGAATTATTTTTTATTTTTTTTTTTTGTGGATTTTTGTCATTTTATTGAGACGATACGATCTTTTCGGTTTGGTTTTTTTCCATCAAACACTACGTCATATTATTACGATATTACAAATCGTCGAAAAACGTATATAGTCAGTCTGTTTAGTTGGAGTAGGAGAAGTAGAAACGGTGTACGTTCAGTATTTTTTTTTTGTTCTTTTCATGATTATTTTTTTGTTATATACGTGGTCCTTGAATAGTTATTATTTTATTTACAATCTAATCCTTCATTTGACTTGAGATCTCACTTTTCTCTCTCTCTCTCTCTTTCTTTCTCTCGCTCTCTCTCTCTCTCTCTTTCTTTCTTTCGGCTTTGAGGACCGACATATTTTGAAAGTTTGAAAAAATCTCCACTTCATTTAAACTTATTTATTACAATTATTATTATTATTTTGTTCTCTTATTTATTCTTTCTCCAATTTCTTCTTATCATAAGTTTTAACTGGGCACGATTGAAACACCAAAGTTTAATGAAACATCAGTGTCATTGAGAGTATTATTGATAACGTCAATTCGAGAAAAAAAAAAAAAAAAAAAAAAAAAAAAAACAATTTTTAACGAGGAAAAAATATTTATATTATATTCACATATATCACCGTTCACATTCTTGCGTCAATTGATCATGGGTGCTCTCTACTTTTAACTCCGATTTGCCGAAAGAAAAAATCGTATCAAAAATTCTGATAAAGAAATCGTCGAAAGAGATGTATTTTTCGAAAATAAAATAGACCTTTTTAAAAATAGCCCTCTTTCACATTAGTGTGTTTAGCTAATTAAATTTTATCGTTTTTTCCATTATTTTAGACAAATTCGTAACAATTTCTTAGCTGAAATTTTCATACGATCTTTCTTTAGCATTTAAAAAATGACATTTGTTTTTCCGTAGAGCAGAATCCGGTATGAGAATATTCATAATAAATATATATTCATATATATGTATACGTTCACACATTACAGTCGGACTTGGCAAAAGATTTTTCCAATATGACTAGGGCGCTAAATTGGACTTGACGTAAAGTATATACGAGCGTGTCCGTGTGATTCTTTAAATACGTTTTTAGTGAAAAATAGAAACCGATGAACTGATTAGTATTGCTCAAGTGCTCATGATTTTTCTCATCTCCATTTTTTGTTGGTATTTTTTTATATTTTATTTTTTGTTATTTTTATGATATTCAGGAAAACGATTGTTTATTTAAATCCTTTGAAATTAACGAGAAAATTTCATGAAATTAACACCGCTTCATCGATTCCCAAATCTTACTTTTTTTTTTCTCTCTTTCGCTCAAAATCTTAAATCTAGAGGCAACGAACCTCGGGATCATTTATTTCATGACATGACGAAATTGCTCTTTGCTTCTTATCATCTCTTTCTCTCTTTCCTCTCCATTATAATGCTATAACGACGATAATTTTTTTTTTTTATGTCCACTTGTTTCAGTGTTTTATATATTTATCACTCGAAGTCTTCGCTCAGAAGAATTTTACGTGCTAGTGAATCCATGGAAGAAGACGACAAAAAAATAGACTCGATGATTGTTTATCGATGGAAAAAGTAGAAATTTGCTGTTTCGACAAGCTTCCATTTTACAAATTCAAGTCCCGGAGGATCGGATGAGAAAAAAAATAACGCAGTTAACTCGTTACACAAAGTCCAGTTTCTTCAAATTTGTTAAATCCACAAAAAAAAAAAAGGTATAAAAATTTGAAAAAAATATAAAATGTGTTATTTTCTCTATTCTCTATGGATTTATAGAATTGAGCCTGTCGAGTCACAGCAAATCTCGATTTTCGAGTTAAACATAGTCGCAGTTCAACTGCATTTTAGTGTGCTTTATTCGTGATGAAAATTTGTTGTATTATTGCAAAGAGAAGCGTAAAAATTCCATTTAATTTTTAGTCCAAAGATGGGTACGAGAAATGACCTTTTTTTTTTACTTCATTTTTATCCACGTATATAATTTTTGAATAACAATCTTATCGATATATAAGTTCCGAAATTTGTGACAAAAATTTCACACTTTTTGTTGTTGTAAAACGAGAAGAAAAATATGAATCATATAAAAATACAATAATGTATCTGTTTGTGTGTTTTATCACGAAATTTTGTGAGTGAGGAAGAAAAAAAAACATTATTCAGCGCATCCATCTCCGGCTTAGTCTCATAGTGTCGCGTCACAGGACGTCTTACGTGTTATTAAATATTGAAGGTACTGCCGTAATAGAGAAATCTACGGTCGTATGGTACATTTGTCGAAAAAGGATTGAAATTGTAATTTTCTTCAATTTCGAGTAAATATCGGTGCAATCGCACTTACAATTAATGAGTGCTCAATATTTTAAACGCGACTCCTTCAACGAAGTTCGATTAATCGGTAGTGAAACAGAAAAGTTTTGACGAAACGTCGAATAGAAAAAAAAATGCAAGTACGATAAATACGAACAAGAACGATATAATATTTTTCATTAAAATGGCAGTATTTTTGTTCTCTAATAACACTCATGCAAAATGGTCCTAACGTGTCTATAATTCTCTGAGACAATAATTCTAACAATGCTCATAAAAAGCCTCGAGCTTTGTGAACTAGAGAGAATGAACGTCGTAAAACTACAATAAATACAAAGAAAAAAGAAGCACTTTTCAAATGACAGATTCAAGATCTTTCAATTTAAAAAATCCTTGAAAAAAAAAAGAAAGAACATTCGAAAAATATAAACAATCTGACAAAAATTCATCCCGCAATTTTCATCTCCGAATTTATTTTTGTGCAGAATTTTTTTTCGCTCCTCATGAATCGCCCATAGAACAAAAATCGGGTGATACCACACGAAAATACATGACCTAATGACCCCTCTCAGAGTCGAAAACATAAAACGATGAACGCATGAAAAAAAAACAAAGAATATCTACCCTTGAAAAATTATCTATTGAGCAAAAAAAAAATGACGAAGCGTATAACATCGGGCTGTGAATTTCTAAATTATTGTAACCAGTCATAGAGTATCCTATACCGTTGATAACAGTGCGATACGTGTATAACATTATATCCGATAAAAGTACGGCACATAGAAGAATATCTTTCCTTTCTTTTCTACGTCTTAATTCGAATAACTATATCATATAAATTCTTGTTGTGTATAATATATATGTATAATACATAAACATATATACATATATTATTTATATATATATATGTATATATGTGCATATATTTGTTTGTTTATAATATGCGTGTATATCGTTAATAAATATTTTTGTTTTGTTTTGTTTTGTTTCTGGCACATTGTCAGTACGGTAAAACAGAACGAACCAGTTTCGCGTCAAATTCACGTTTGTTTTTGTTGTTTTTTTTATCTAACTCACTCCTCTTTACCTCTCTTTTCCCATTTCCCGTTGAATACGTTTGTGCTCAGGAAGAGGAAAAAATGTGCGTAAACATTACGTCGTGACTCGATTAAATAACGAAAAACAACGTGAATGAAAACAAATTTTCTAATAGACAATCATTTTTTTCTTCACCGATCATTGTTTTAATTTAATTTTTCGAAATAAATTTTTCAACGAACTTGAAGCTCGTATACAAATTTGAAGGATAATATTATTTACGCTCTCATATTTCTACCGAGTTTCGGCCCTACGAGGTGTTTGCTTTGATGGAAAATATATTCGATCTCTTTTGTCGACGTTCGAAAGTACGTTAAACGTTTATTTTGTCATTTGATCCCATCAGATCGAATTAAAACCGAATTAATTTATTCTACTCAGTCTAAACGGGGAAAAAGTATGTTTGTGCTTTTTAGCGTGCATGATTTTGCTTTTTATATAGATTTTAACCGGAATTACGAACTTTCTGGTATTTCCTAGAATCTCCAAAACTTAAATTTAGAATATTTGAAACGATGAAAAATTCGTTACTCCATGCGATTAATGAAGAAATTTGTTCATTGATGCCTGCTTATCAGCATCGATACTATTGCTCCAGTCGATCGCAAAACTGATACGGCGGTATTGTGATCCGACTTTGTAAAATCTATTCCATCGACCTCCAGTATTTTGTCGCCTGGACGTAAAGCCCCTTGGGCAGGTCCGTCGGGATTCACTTTTGTCACAATTATTCCCTGGTAAAAAAAAACATTCTTCATTAGTTACTTATCATCATAAATACTCTCGAAATGGAAGCAAAAACTTGAATTATTCCAACTTTGAACTTGCGAGATCTTTTAAGAATTCCAAGCGAGTATTAAAATAATTTCGTTTTCGCACTGCACATAAATCTACACTTCTGATCAAGTTGAAAATGTTGTTTCTTTCAGAAATGAAATTCAAACTTTTTCGCATAAAATGAGCCCTTGCAAATGCTGCTTCGGACGAAAGGAACTGAGAAAATTTACAGAATGGGTCAAAACTCGTGCACTAAACTTCCAAGTGTCTTAGTTTCTATCGAATCAATCATCCAACTCATTGATAAATTTTTAAATAACTGACATATTCGCGATTGACAGTTTTCTTGATGTCCAAAAACAACCATACCGTTTCGGCACCTGCTATGCCTCCCGCAATGCTGAATCCAAGCCCCGGATTTTTTCTCACTTGAACAGATAACTAAAAAAAGACAACGTTTAAGCAAAATTTAAATACAAGCAATTTTAGCTCTGCGTAATATTGAATTTGACTTTATTTAAATCGATTTTCGAGTCATTTTTTCGAGGATCAATTGATCGATGAACCATGGACGAAGTTATCGATAATTAACGTACCACGTTAACGATTTTGTGCGGTCCAAACATCCATCGATGCCTCGGTCTTCTATCCGGATTGTCACTGAAGTCATGATTGTTGGCATCGATCGAGTCAAGATCGTTGGAAGTTTCATACGACGAGTTCATGAACGAGGCGTTGTTTCTTTCCAAGTTGTTAGAATTTTGTTCATCGACGAAGCAATTATTTCCAGGCGGTGATGAGAACGAGTGTGAATTTGTACTTTCCATATTGTCATCTCTGCGGGGATCTTTGACGGAAGTTTTCGAGCCGGATCCGTTGTTAGAGGACTCAAAAGATCCGTTCGGACTTTCACGACAATTAGTATCCTCGAAAGAGAAATTTCCATTGTTCGTTTGACGTTTCAACGAACGATCGGATAAACGTGTTTGCAGAGACAACGGGCTTCGATATTTTTTGCCGGTCACTGGCGATGTCGGAATTTCCGAAGGATCCAGCCTCAACCTCTCGAAATCTTCTCCCGAAGCGTATTTTTCCGTTGAATCGATTTCCGAATTCGAACCTTCGGGATTTTTCGTACGGAAAACAGGGATTCTGCTCGGTTTCGATCCCAGCCGATCACCTTCGAAATTATTCTCCGTTTCATTCACTGACGTCTCCAACACCGCGTTCGCGCGAGAACGATCTTTCGATTCATAAGAATCTCCACGTCCTGGAACGTCCCCATTCGCCAGTGAATTTCGTAATTCGTTGTCACGCTCGTTCATCGATCCGGGCTGCAAAGATTCTTCCAGCTTTTCAGGCGGTTGCGTTTTAGAGTAATTTTGTAAATGCTGGGGAGATGCCACTTCATGATTCGTACACACTGCTGGTAACGGCGAAGATGAATGGTTTGGTCGTGGAACTGAAAAACAATTTTTTTGGAATCAATTTTTAACCGTTTTAAAGATTAAGAAATTAATAAAGATTTCTTGAACGGAATTTTAGTCGAATTACGTTTTTAGCTATACCCGATGTGTATGTAAAATAGGCCGAAAAAAAATGGCTACGAAATGTTAACCTGTTTTGATCTTACCATGATTGAATTGTTGAAAAAGGGCAGCTTTTTTAGAAAAAGCAGCAGCTATGTGATAAGGCGGAGGAGCAGGAGGTACTTCGTTCGTTTTTCCCGTTGGCAAACTCGATCGATCAGAGATTCTCGTATTCAACGATGGATTTTTGTACGGTTCAGCGAGTTTCTCGGATTCAACAATTTTCGCGGTATTCGTTTTTGAATATTCTTCTGGTTTCCACGTTGAATTGACGTAATCCGCGATTGTCGGTGTTCTCGCGAGACAATCCGAAGTCGGATTACGTACGCATTTGGCTTCTCGTATCTCCGGACTCATTTCCTTCGCGATTACGGTGCATTTTGCTTCCTCGTTCGTGTCCTCATTTTTATCGGACCTTTTATCCCGATTCACCGAACCGTTCGTGTTGTAAATTTTCTCTGGTTGGTCAACTGTAGTTGTGGAAGATATGTAGGAAGAATTCTGCCGAAAGAAATACATAGAAATTCATAATTATAATGAAATGGAAAAATCAATTTTCGTTTCTTTCAAATCAAAATAAATTTCTTCGGGGATCAGAACGAAATTATTTGCCAAAGAAAAACCAGATTCAGTCAAAAATTTGCTGAACTTTTTGTCATTTTTTCCTAATTGTTTCATAAAAATTAAGTAACAACAAAAGTTTGTCCCTTAATTAGGATTTTTAAATCACAATATATAGGCCACTCGAATAAACTTATAGAAACTTTGAAAATTTTGATCTTACAACCGTTTCATGAAACTGTCTCCAATTCGACTACTTTTTTCAGAACCTTTATGAGGAAAATGAAGTTTGTCTCTATTTTTGAAAAAAAAAAATCGATTTTATCTCGCAAGAGGCTATTTATTTGTACCTTATTGCTTTTAGTTTGTGTGGGGCAGGTCCCAGTAATGGAAGCAACGCCAAGAACGGAGGTAGCTTTGGCGACAACGGCTTCTTTAATCAAAGTCTCACGTTCCGCTTGGACCTACGAACAAATAGAGTGTTCATTGACCAGGATGTAATATTTTTGGTGCTTCCCCGTTAACGTGTGTACTCGATTAACACGCTTGAATAAATTCAATCAATTAATACCCTCTGATCGTGCGCAGTCTGATGTTGAAGGTTGCGGGCGTGTCTGGCAAGATTTCGGAGCTCTTTGGGATACGGGGTTGGTGCACGATGTAATTGTCTGGGTACTTCGGTTTCAACTTCGGCGGCGAAACATATTCTTCTTCCGGTGCCAACGATCGAACCGGAAATGGGACCTACGGCTTGCTCCATTTCTTAAAAAAACAAACAAAAAATGTCAATTTAAACCTCATTAAAATATCGATTTTTCTCTCTTCATCGGACATTGAATTTAACAATCACAAAGATAACAAACTCTGAAAAGGTTTTTTTTTCATCGAATATTTAAACTAGAAAAGATAAAAGAAATTTTCAAAATTGGTATTGCCATGGTAATTTTTTTTTCTTAACTCTACCTTACCATTTCATTCTTCCTCCACCTCCACTTCCTCGTTCTCCACTTAATGCGGCATGTAAAAATTGACTCATGATTTACGTGATATTTCAATATTGCGATTAATCGCAATAATATTTTCGAATTTTTTTTTTTTTTCAACAAAAGTGCTAATTGCAAAAAGTATTCGAAGAATTGAAGCGAACTCAATTTTTAGTGAATTACATCATTAACTGTCCTTGCCGAAAACATCGCAATTCTTTTTACATTTTCGAATGATCATTCAAGCAGAAAAATAACAAGTTTTTTAAATTTGATAATAAAGAATGCAGATTCGGCAGTGGGAGAGTAAATTTTTTTGAAATGCTGAAATTTGTTAATGAGGTTCAGAAAATACATTCGGAATGTCTTCGTCGAAACGTCAATTTCAGTAAATTTTAATAAATTTGAAAGTTAAAAAAAAACGTGGAATAAATGTACACTACCCATCACAGCGGAAAAAGTTGGAAGAAATAATGTCGAAAAAGAATTTTCGAAAATTCTGATGTATTTATGATTGAAAAACAAAAGTTTTTTCTATCTTGAAAATTTATTAAAAACCCCAAACGTCGATCAACTTTTGAGATTTTTGATTTTTTTAAAAACAAAATTAAAGTTAAGAATTTCTCGAAACAAGCAAATTGAAGCGAGATATTTTCGATTCGAAATGCCGTTTGTTCAATTTCACTGCCCGCGAAATGGCATCAAAAATGGCTTCAAAACTTTTTCGCAATTTTGTCCGAAAACTTTTGATGGGTAGTGTATGCTGGAATAAAAGCGACGTCGACTTACGTTCGAGTTCCTGTCGTTGTTTCTGCGGTAGCATAAAACAACTGAGAACCATCATATCTTCCTCCGTATTGAATTCTTGTTGCAGCGGTACAAGAGGCTGACTCTGATTGTCGCTGAGCCATAGAGCTTTTAAATTGGTAAGATTGAGCATAGAAACGGGCAAAAATTGTATGCAATTATTGACGAGATTGAGAACTCTGAGTGAGGACAAATGTCCCAATTCGGGTGGTACACTTGACAAATTGTTGGATCTTAACGAGAGTAGTGATAGAGCGGTGCAACTACCGATTTCGGGTGGAAGGCTACGTAAATAATTATTGTCAGCGTTCAAGCAATGAAGCTTGCGCAAAAGTCCTATCGACGATGGCAGGTACTCGAGAAAATTCTTAGTAACTATAAGCTCCTCCAAGTTTGACATTTGTCCAATATCAACTGGCAGTGAGTTCAATTGATTGTCATCAATTTTAAGGGTAACTATTGTGCGCAAATAGCACAGAGAATCCGGAAGCTGATATATCTCGTTTGACGAAAAATTCATAATTGATATGTCGCGCCAGCCTTGAATCTCAGCAGGTACCAAATGTACGGCGTTCATTGTACAATCGAAGTGATTCAAACGATACAACTGCTCGATATTAACCGGTATACGTCTTATGTCGTTACCGTCGATCCACAACTCCGTCAAATTCGTCAAATCACCCACGACTTCCGGCTGTGGAAAAACATTACATCGATAAATAAAAACAATTTTTATCAGGAATAATATTCAAATGTAAAAAAATGTGAGTGGCAATTATTCAAAGTTTTTATATGACACAACAATCGTATGCAAAATTCCATAAACTGGAAGATCGTATTCCAAACGTTCGTGCAGTCGAAATGATACACGAAAAAAAGGTTTCAAAAGTATCTAAATTTCGAAACTTTGATCGATCGATTTATATAATGAAAAACCGTTTTCGACTATTGCAAATTTGAGTAAATTTATTCATGAGTATTGACTACTAAAGCTTTAATTTCAAAATATTTAGAGAGACTCTTACCAACTCGGTGAAGTCGTTATTTCCGATATCCAGCCTCTGCAAATTAACCAACCGGCTCATACTCTTGGGCAAAGTCATCATATTGTTTTCACGCAATTCGAGGGTTCTGAGGGCTGATAAACGCCCAAAATTAGCCGGCAAATATTCTATGTATGCATCGTTTATGTACAACTCTCGGAGACCGACGATATGCGTGATAGCATCGGGAAAACGCTCGAACGGATTAACGCTTATGTCGATCGAACGTAAATTTTTGCACTCTTTTATACTGTCCGGCAATTCCTTTATACCTGTAAGTGATGAAAAAAAATTGAATCGAAATTCGAAAATAAATGAAAAGGTAAAATAATCATTGATCGATTGAACTTACTGTTTTTACTGAGGTCCAGATGTTCCAGATTTATTAACGAAGCTATGGCGGGTGGTAAATTAGTAATTTCATTGTCACTGAGCGATAAAACTCGCAACTCGTGGCATTGAAATAACGGCCTCGGCAAATCTTTTATCTACAAAAACAAAACGTTATAAAATCAGTCGATTCCAGTACCGATGACAGTATTGTTTCTTGCGAAAAATAGAGATGCGACATCTTTTTTTATACATCACTTTCAAATGTGAAAATGAATCATTTCATTGTAGAAGAAAATCCGTCGTTTCGATAGCATTCAATATTTTTTATATTAAATTTTGGAAAGATGATTTTTACCCTATTAGCGTCAAGATAAAGCTTCTCCAACGTTCTCTCGTAGATAAACACGTCTGGCGGTACATCGTAGAGATTACAGTGATTCAACTGTAATTCGCAAATGTCTTCTTCCTGAGCTCTCAGGCATGCGGTACACTGCCACCAAGAACTACCCATTTCAGGTTAAACTGAAAAATCAATCCAAAGAATTCAATACTTTTTCATTTGCAACGATGCAATAAAAAGCTTTCTTCAACAATCGTTTTTGAGAACAATAATTTACATCGTAAAAGATTTGTGAGCAATGAATATAAATTTAGGGTACAGAAATATTTCGATTCTATTTCAGATAGAAATTTGGATATTTTCTGTAATAGAGAAAAAAAAAGTTGATATGATGCAGAATACAGATCAATAATTTCTCGTACATTAACAAATTATTAACATTTAAAAATTGAGCGTATCTTTTTACATTAGTGCGACATAGAGAAGTGCAAGAAAAAAAAAAAAAAAGCTTACCCTTTATCTGTCAAGAATGATCCATGAACGAGCGCGTCTGTACAATCGAATGACAATAATCCGAGAGTTTTTCTCGAGTGAAAACGCACGACGAAGAATAAAACTTGAACGATTTGGTTGAGAGTATGAAAACCGTTCCCACAACACAATCGAGTGAGAGCGTGTGAAATTTAATTCATTAGTCGCGTCGATGCGATCTATATCGTTTTTTATTTTTTTTTAACGCAAAAAGCCGAAAGAAAAATAAATAAAAGTAAAGCAAATAAAGAGCCTTTCTAATCTACCATTTTGACTGGATAATAATCACGTTTTCTTCGAGTTGGTCTCGCGATCTCGAGGATTCCTTGGACCATTGTAAACACTCGAAGCCTCAGACCCGGTAAGACCACGACAAACACGATAATAATAACAGTAGTAATAATAATAATTTAAAAGGGAAATAATGGAAGGGTTACGAAGATTTCGGTTTAAAAAAAATATCACTGCACAATTTTATTTTCGGGCATATGCTGATCGCTGTGTAACAATGTTTTTTTTTCCTCCTTTTTCCTTTTTTTTTTCTCCCTTGACGTTCTGGCGAAACGAGCGTTTCAGTCAAAAATGACAAAGATGTTGAATTCTTTGCCAATAATCGCCGAAAACCGGCCCAACGAGACGACGCTTTATCGACCGCGTGACAATCACGCCGAGGATTAGCTTTCGCGGAAAGATGAATGAATTTTTATGACTTCGAACGCGTAAAGTTATATCCCACCCAGATATTAGAGGGGGGCGCATACAATCAGCAAAAGAACCTTTGGCGGATCGCTTACTGATCCATCACTGAACCAACGACAATCGAAGAAAAAGCCTCGTTTGCAATGAGACGGCAGAAGAATTTCTATTTTTAGCGAGATCGCCGTATTTACGACAAATAAGTCAAAATTATGTATCGACGGTCGGCAAGAAAGAAATTGCTGCGTAACGTCATGTAGCCGCGCGGGCGAGGAAATAAATTAATTCAGAACATTTCAATCAAATCTTTAAAATGTAATGAACAGGTCTGTGCGGAATAGATATTGGGGTAAATTGCTGGTAATATTGCCATTCATTTGAAAAGAAATTAAATTTTCCCGCACTCACAAAACCGCCTTGAGGTCGAGCTCGAGAGAGAAAGCTAAAATAATAAATGTTTAGAAATACAAGAAAGTAACGATTTTTTCTTTGTTAACCAATTATCAAAAGAATTTTTTTCAGTTACTTCAATTTTAATATAAGATATTTAACTAAAACTTGATTTTTACCGACCGAACATATTTTACGTGATATCAAATTTATCCACTTTTCTACTCCAAAAAAGACGTGAATTGTCCCTAGAACAGAGAACGAAAAAATTTTCTCGTTCGCCGAGCGGATGGCAGTGGTTGGCCCTTTACAAATGGCGACTCACGTTGCAGCACGCCGACTTGTATAACCGCGTTATCGTGGTGTGTGTCGTGAGGCGGTGAGGATCGGGGATTATCTCGTGTAAATATATTATAAAAAGAAAAGACTAAACGAGAAACCTCGTGACAAGAGGAGTAAAAGAATTCCTCGAATAATCGGTTTAACGAGCTGTCGAATAATCGGAATCAATCAAAGGAGCATTTAACGAAGAGCACATAAAGAAATTACAAAATCGTGTGAAAATGGGAAACGTTTTAGCAGCGTCCGCGCCACCTCCACCACCGCCTCCATCCACGGCTTATCCACCAAATCTAGGAAAACCTGATATATCGAGCGGTAATTTAGCACCTCAGGAAACAAGCGCTCGTCTCGAAAATCCTGGCACTATTGACGAACTCCACAAACTCTGCAAAGGTAAGATTTTCACAAAAGCCGGGTTTTCCTCCTTTTTTTATTTCTCTCCTTTCATCAGAACCCTTGTCTCCCTTTTTTTTCATAATTTCTCGCTCTTTTTTCAATCGAAACATCAATTAGAACTTTGACCTTTTCATTTATTTTTTATCTCGAGGTAATACGAATGATTTTTTCCATACAGCGAAGACAAATTTGGGCACTGTATTTCCTGAATATCGATTGAAAATTAATCATTTTGTTGGACGACAAATTTCGTATTTTCTCATAGTATCTCTCCCATGTGTTTTTTTTTTTTCAGTGCTCTGAATATTTGTACACTCTTAGGCTATTAAAATTCGTCTGACAACCAGTAGACCCGAACCTCAAAGTGCATTAGAGCGATTTGGACTATTCAAAAAATAAAAAATTGATTGACGAAAAATATTCATTTTTTGCGCTACAGAAAAGTAAATTCAATTCCACTTTTCTGGACTCAAAAAACGTTTTTTTTTGGCTGTTCCCAACAAATTTTCATTCAAGAACTTGCCAAAAATGTACAAAGTCGATATCAAATGTATTGCGATCGCTACAGTCTCTTTGAAACACAGATAAATTTGGATATAATTCTCCTAACGATCGCTGAGTTCCATCAGTCCGAATTTGTACCGATTCAAAACGTGTTGCGACGGCAAGTGACATTATTGCTTAACAGCTAAAAAAAACATTCCAACTATTAGTGTTTGTACAAGAAAGCTGAAATTTCAGTGCACTTTGCTTGTCAAGAGATTAGTCTAGAATTGAAAAACTTCAAATTTTCATTATTTCAAATATCCGAGACTTTTGTTTTATTTTTCTTACTAAATTTTTTCATTTTATCTATTTTTTTTAAATATGCAGTAATGATTTTTCTTTTAACAAAATATTGTTTCAACCTCACAGATGTATTTCCAATGAATTTTGAGGGTGCGAGGCTGCTGCTCAACAGAGGACTCAGCAATCATTTTCAAATTTCGCACACACTCACGCTCAGTTCGGCGATACAATCTGGATACAAGTACGATATTTTTTATTTATTGAAACACCACCAACCGGACCATTTGTTGATTTCAATTGAATTCATTTTAATCCGTGATGGTTTTTTCAGATTCGGAGCTACGTACGTAGGCACCAAACAAACTGGACCGACCGAAGCCTATCCGGTTTTCCTGGGCGATATCGACCCTTCGGGCAATTTGAATGCCAATATTCTTCATCAACTTGCTCCTAGACTCAAGGGCAAATTAGCCACCCAAGTTCAAAACAATAAATTCACCGCCGTGCAATTGTCCACCGATTACCGAGGAGATTCTTACACAGCTTCTCTCACCCTTGGAAATCCTGACATCACAAATGGCACAGGTACGGAGTAAAAGAAATTAATTGAACTCGATTCGATGTAATTCCATCAAGTAATTTGACTTTTCTTTTCATTTTTTAAATTCATATAATATAATAAGTAATTTTAATTAACACAAAATGAAAATAAAACTATCGAGTACTTGGCAATAGAAAAAGACGATTTATTACTTTGTTGGTGAATTCACCGTAATTTGTAATTTGTATCATTTTCTTTTTTAAAAGATCGTATCATTATTCTGAGCTAATCAATTCGATTGATTAATCGAATCATCGTTGAACGCTGAAGTTGGACTCTAAAAAAAATTTCTAAGAAAAATTAGTTTGATTATCCAAAATTTTCACCATAAAAACTTTGATACCGTTTTTTTTTTATCAGTCAATTGGATTCCAAGAAAAATGAATAACTGAAATTTTGCTTTTAAGATAATGAAAAAGATGCGAGGTCTAAATTGAAAAAAAAAACAAATGTTTTTTCGAATCTCTGAAATTGAAATCATTTGACAAAAACTCTCGTAATTTTGTTCCAAATTTTTTTTACACATTCGACGAATTTGTTTCTCCTTTTAAAATGAATTTTCAATGATTCTAGGACTAATCGTGGGCCATTATCTCCAAAGTATAACACCGTCATTGGCCCTCGGTACTGAAATAGCACATCAGCGAAGTCCCGTTCCCGGTGGACAGATCACTGTTGTTTCAGCAGTCGGTCGTTACACGAGTGGCGAGTCGACCGTAAGCGCGAGCGTCGGTAAGTGAACACAAACTTTTTTCAACGTTTTTTTTTCTCTCTGTCACAATCATCCAAAGAATCCTATTCCTCCTCTTTCATAAGCTCTATTTCATTTTTGTATTACCGTAATATCATTAATTTGTGTGAAATTTTCATCATAACTTCGATCTTTCGTAGGCCTGACCGGTGTTCACCTGTGTTTCCATCAAAAAGTCAATTCCGAGCTCCAAGTATCGGCGGAGCTTGAAGTGAACGCAAGGGTACAAGAATCAACCGCAACTGTAGCTTATCAATACGATCTTCCCAAAGCAGATTTAGTTTTTAAAGGTCAGTTGAGTCATACAATACTTTTTTTTTCAATACGAACAATATATAAAAAAAACAACATGAAAGTGAAAATAAATTTTAGCTCAATGGTAATTCTGAGGTAAATCAACCAATTTTTTAAGCTCGACAAAGATTGAAATCAGAATGAAAACTCGAAATCGTTCGACTCTAATCAAGTAGAAGAATACAAAAAATCGTTCTTCGATAAGATTCGACAAATAGAAGAAAAACGAAGCCAATAAAAACCTGCAAATGATCGATCTTGAATTAATTAAATTCAAAAAATCAAAGCCACGAATTTTGTTAATGATAAAGAGCAAAAAAAAAATGATCGAAAATATTAAAATAATTATTAAAAATTGTAGCGCAATGATAGAAAAATATTAAAAAATGTGTTTATAACGAAAATGACATTTTTAGGAAGCGTGGATTCGAATTGGACGGTAGCAGCGGTCCTGGAGAAGAAATTGCAGCCATTGCCATTCACGCTAGCGTTGAGCGGCGTATTGAATCACTCGAAGCCAGACTTTAAGCTCGGTTGTGGTCTGATGATCGGTTAAAATCGACCGGAATTCGTCGCATAGCTCATGTTTTTCTTTCTCTTTATTTCGTACTCTCCTTTTTTTTTTTTTTACCCGCGATGCAAACGGGTCAAGTCCGTTCTCGCTTTACAGCGAGATCACAAGAAAAGCCTGGAACCAAAAAAAAACAAACGTATTTCCAACTCTCTTATTTCGGAGCGTCATCTCAAGTCGTTGATTCTGCACTCCGTCTTACAAAGTGTACACGACGCGCGTTTCCTTATTAAAGAAACAATTCGAGAAATCAACGCATTTCCTTCGTTCACGTTTCTCTTCTTTTTCTACGTTTTTCATTATATTTTAATCGAGCCACTTGTTTCTCTCTCTTCTCGTTTCCCACCTCGTCTAACTTCACTCATTGCCGATTAACGTTGTTTGTATATATTCGGAAATGAGCATTATGTCTGGAAACAAAATTTTCCATGTTCATCTTATCGGTCTCTGATCGTTCGGACAGTTCCCATTTTTTCAAAACGATCCATAGCTCCGAATACTCTCGAATTTTTGTTGCTGTTTCGAAAAGAAAAATTTGCTGTTCTTCTTTGATTTTGCCTTTAGGTTTTATAGATTTTCAGCATGTGCAATTATTTACTCACGTCTTAAAAGAAAATAGTTGAAAATAAAAGAAAAATTACGATATTTGTGAAAAAGCTCGATAATCGATTGATCAAGTTGAATACGAAGAAAACTGTTTTGAAATGATGTCTAATAAAACAATAGTCGTTTAAAAAGTGGAAGACCATTTAGAAAAATGTAAGAAACTGTATGAACCACGATACAAAATCATTGTCGTTTCGTTTAATGGCCCAAATGGTGTCAAAATGGTGTAACATTCTTTCAGTCGAAGTAGAATTTCTGGGATTAGGAAGAAGAAAAAAAAAACTAAGAATTGAGAAGTGAATGAACGCGGATGACTCGTCCTCTATTTTCTCGAGGAATTGCTCATTTTTCTTATATATTTTGAATTTTTGGCACAATACTTACCCGAACGAACATTCGCTTGTGAAAACCGTGTACAGATTAAACCTCGATTCACGTCCGACAAATTTTTCTTATATTTTCTTACTTATTTCCCTTCTCTACTCGATCTCATTATTTCTACGACGATTATAATGATGAAGAATATTGTTCGAGCCTGCATGAGCGAAAAGAAAACGTATAGCTAGCGATCGATTTGAAAATCTACGGAGAAAAACACGAAGAAGGAAAACAAAAACAGTGCAGTTGTGTAATTATTGTTAATTATGGAAATGCATTTCAGACTATCGACATCGACGAGACAATGTTAAACAGAGAATATATTGTTAAAGTTCTTTCGTGTTATCCCTGTTGTAGATATATCGAAATACGTAGTTCGTATTTTCTTCACCCCCCACACAATCCCCAGCCAGTGAGAGTGTATTTTACCAAAAAAAGGCCATATACATATAAATCTTGCTATCACGATCTCAGCTGTTGTTCATCAGAAAAAATCGTCGTTTTTCCTGCAAATTTTCCCTCGTTTAAGCTTTCCCTTTTCTTCGAACAAAGTTTTTATCCGATTTCCTTCGTGATTTAGTGAGAAATATTTTCATCGAAGTTTTCGATTGATGCTGTAAAATCTGTTTCGTGAATTTTAATTGAGAACGTGTTTTTGGTATTAATCCATTCGTTGTACTGTCGAATCATTCGTTTTTGGCTGATTCGTTGTTTCCATTTTTAACTCCCGATTGCCCGTAGGGCAAAAAGGTTTATTTTTTTTTAATAAAAAAAATAAACTTTTTTTTATTCAAAAAAAAGTTTATTATCTCATCACACAAAAATCACTAATAAATTTGTTCGAAATAATATCAAAGAAGGCGTTCAGTGCACGCTTTCCACGTTGTTTTTGTTGTTGATCTTTGCGAGTAAACTCGAAGTTTAAAGTTGCAGTCAAAAACCGTGTCTCCAGCACAAAAATGTGATCGCTAAATATTGGCGAATGAATGTCCCTAGCTTGTTATTTGGTTTGTTTATATTCGTGGAGCCTCGACTCTGTGTTTACGTTTACGCGCTCTCGCGCTTGGCCTGCTAAGCCGTTCCGTAGCGGGGATGGTGGGGAGAGCTCATGCCGGGGCGATTGAAAGGGGCAGGCGCGAGAACTGGATCATGCGCGTGCGCGGGGCAACGAAGGAGCGAGCAAACACTCGCGTTCATTCAGTCGCCCGCGGGGCGCGGGGCGGGGCGACGAGTAGCGCGCGTAGAGAGTTGCATAAGCATCAGTCGGCTAGTGCAATACCGCGCATTATCGTTCGTTGATTGCAACGAAATTGATAAAAACAGAGTGCGGAATAAGAGAGACGAAATTCTATTTGATCGTCAGTTAATGACGAAAATTTTTATATAGAATACTTTAAATCGGTCTGAATTGTCGTTTAAACCAAATAAAAATACAACGATGGATAATGAAGAAACGGAAAATCATGATAAATTTTTTTTTTTTTATACTATCCAAATCTATAATATTTACATAATTTTTTTATCGCGATTTCCATTAATTAGAGCTTGAAAATATGCGCGATTTCTCGATAACGAACCATGCACGAAAACGCTATGAAAAGAATTGATATTAGGGTCGTAAAACACCATTCTCTCGTTTGTCAATCGTAATGAATTTTCAATGATTTCTCTTTCGTCAATGAGTTTTCTTTTCGCAACGTGATAAGCGATAAGCCGGTAGGGAAGCCTCTTGCCCACGATATTATTTTTCGTGCTAAATTAGAGGACGAATTACTGTGAATATTTGATCGAATCACGATAAATGGTAGCGTGAGCAAGGGTCTTGAGTGACAGACAGTCTAGTGACGGCTGTGTTACAGTTTCGAAAATCGTCCGTATGCTCGCACGCACGCGTGTTCGCAAGCGGAGCTAAGATGCAACCATACATGCGAGTCGCGCAACGCAACGCAAAGTACCAAACGCACACAGGCCGTAAAGCCATGGGATTGTCGGCAAGAATTACGGAAAGAAAGCTATAAATCTACTCTGTAGTTTGCTAATTCCGAACGCGATACAGTTTCTGTATCGCATATCGAAGTCGCGCAGGCAAGGTCCATGCATATAACCCGGATGCTGCAAACGGTCCACGCAACGCAATGCACGCAAGGCATGTATAACCGCAGCTATTGTACAGCATTGCGAATAGTTTTTACTATCGCAATTGCTATAGTACAATAGAACGCAAGCGCCCGTGCACGCGTGCACCCACGTGAGCACGCACGATTTTCCACGAAACTATGGCACAAGTTGCCATTACACTTTCTGTCACTCGTCGTCAACCTTATTCGGTTGCTAGAAGATAATTTATTGACCCAAGAGAGAAACATTTTTTGAGTTAGCGGGACAAAGAAACATTGAATGGATTTTTTAATTTCGTGCATGAGTTCGTTGACGCGAAAATTAAAAAAATCTTGACGTCTTAATCATTCGTTTACTATCTCGGAAGCATAAAAAGTTAACATTGGTTTCAAATCAGTGCATTTGAATTTTGAACTACGATGAACTATCGTTTTCAAAGTTGGAAAAACGACGCTGCTGCTGCTGCTGCTACAACGGAAGTGGATATTAACTGTGCTGACTATTTCGGAAATGTGAACAATAATATCGGTTTAAAATCAGTGCTATTAAAGTCTGAATAATAGTGCGTGTCGCGAGTGCAATATGTATTAACTCATTTGACCGAAAAACATCTAGTGTTGATCTACATCGGAAATGAATCTCAGCTGCCAAATTCTCGAACGGTTTTGCCAAAGGTAGGTTCATTATTGAGGAGGGGAACAAGACATCGACGAGTGAGTACATAATTCCATCATTTTTATTGGTTTTTCAAAACATTTTTCTCGAGATAATTCTGCATTTTTATAATGATTTGTACCGAATATAAATTTTCGACGAAAAATCTGCGAGATCGATTTTAGACGAAAACGGTTAAATTGGCAAACAAAAGAATCGATGGAACGAGCAAGTATACACGACTCGTCACAGAAAAAAATCATGTTTATTTATTATTTTTGTTTATTCATTCGATGATTCTTGATGATTTTATTCAGTTTGATATTTAACGACAAAATGATTGAAATAATTTCAAGAGAAATACTAAGAAAGTTCGATTATTTTTTGTTCGTTCTCAAATTTACAATTTAATCCTATCGACTTACCTGGTCACACTAATCACTAAATTTGAAACTTGTGCCTAGCCCAATTTTCGATATTTGTGAACATATTAGTTTTTAATGAAAAAAATTTGTTCCGATCGAAAATCGGTTATAACAATTTGCATATAATTACAAAAGTGAAATAATAGTTATTTCAGTGACTGGCGTAGTACTCGACCGCGCCGATACGCGCGGGTTTAACCTCTTCATCTCCAAAGTGTCAAAACACTGTTCGATACCCCGAAGTTCCATTTCAACTCAATATTCCATAAAAATCAGGTCGACAATCGTTTTCATTTCCGAGACTATTGGATTTCTACAAGCTTGACGTACTTAAATCGCGTTTTTGTAAAATATCTTATGAATTTTTACTTAGATATATATTTTTAGTGACCGAAAATCGGATATTCCGAATCGAAGTTAAAAAAAATGCAATTCAGTCGAAAATTGCGGCGTTCATTGTTCACTCGGAACACCAAACTTCGAGCGATCGAAGACTTTTTTCGTAAATGAAAGATTTTTCAAAAATGTTTTGATTTCTTATTTTCGTTTATTTCTAAATCGGCAAATTCGAGTTTTTGGGCAATTTTTTTCAAAATCTAACTTTCGTATTTATTGCGCAAAAGTATTTTTCCGAAGTAACGAAAAAGTGTCTCAATAGCGCATTGTTTTTCAGCACAAATTAAACGACGGAAAATGAATTTTTTTCGACACTTTTACAGGCGTATGCAAAATTAAAAATTTTATTGTTATTTCTAGTTTAATAATAAAACAATCAGGATATAATACGTTGTCGAAAAATTCGATGCTGGAATTATGGCATAATGACGGTCGATCGGACGAGATGAATGAGCGATCGATCGCCCGATTGAATGAATGGACAGCCTTGTCCTTGGTGACCGACAGGCTACAACAGCAACGACGTCTCTTTCTGTAACCTGGCACTCACTTTGATACCAAACACATCGAGCTAAAGTTGTCACGTTCGAGTCTCGATCCTCTCGTCCCCCTAACCTCTCTCTTTCCAACCGTCACTCGTCTCAGCACACTTCTCGAATATGATTCAGCCTTTCGATATTCTATCAACAATTGCTCCTTTTTTCTCTTTATTTTTCTTTTCATCTCGCACTCACCATTCCCCTGTGACACGTGTGCACTCTCAACATGCATTAGAAATCACCGTCTCCATTAAAATCACGACAAAAGATTCGAAAGTTTTTAAAGATTTTTTCGTATCCATAACCTCTCATTGAAAGATTTTTTTTGTACCAAAAGCTTGAAGAATCACACGATTTCCTCGTATCCATAACTTTGGGGATTGTGAAAGATTATTTTTTCTATTTTATAACTAAAAACTTTGAGGGTTGAAAGTTTTGTCGTATGAAAAACTTTGAGAATTTAAAGATTTTTTTTGTATCGAACGGTGAAAATAAAAAAATTAGTTCGTATCGACAAATATCGAGGTGCAATCTTTTTTCTGAAGGGTATTTGAAAATTCTTATTGACCTGCAATTCGCTCCGCATTATCCTCGGACTTTGCCTTCTGACCTCTTACCTGAATGACTCACTTTCATTTTGCTGTAGGATATTTGACGATCGTCTTTTCAAATTCGTGAAAAACACGCCACCCTGCGGTGATACCTTTTTTTTCTCGTGCTGCTCAAGTCCAAGTGAGATTTCACGCAACAAAAGGATTCGTTGTTTACTTCTGGCAGATGAGTCACGAGCCAAAATGAAAAGAAAAATAAGAAAACAAGTTTTTCTTACTTTGCGGAGAAATCCAGCATCCACAAACCGTTTCGTATGACAGGTTAAACAAAGAGATTCATTTATAAATGTTGACAGTTTATTTGAGCTTGATTCAGCACTCGAGTCTACTTCGCATATGTCGTTTAATTCACGAAACTTGAAAATTTGTATATAATTCACGAGAAAAACGATACTTTTCGTAATTCAGTAAAAGGAAAATAACTGTTTCAATATTTTTCTCGATAGTTGAGTCATTCGTAATGCCAACGCGTCGTTTTCAAAGCCCTTATTTTTACGAACATAACCTAACAACCGAGTTGAAAGAGACCCGAATCTCTTGCATCAAATGTTTTGCGTACGCGATGACAAGATTCAGTTGTGCGCTATTCTCTTCGTTTTTCGCTAGCAAAAATATAGGTTAAAGTCTTATTCGGACAATATTCGATAACGAAAACTGGATAAAACAAAAAAGTTTAGAAAACTAATGAGAAAAATAATTTTTTTTTGTTAAAAAAAATGAGACCGTTAACGGAGCTCTCTGTTGTATCGAGTCAAATGTAATTAATGAAATAATAATATGAAATTCCAAGTCACTGAAAAAAAAGTCACGGGGAACAAATTCTCGTCGAAATTCCAGGGCACACAGTATTTATTTACGATCGAAGCCGAGGGTGACTCTATCGGAATAAATACGAACTTGAGCGAGTAGAGAAGAAAGTGAAGTGCGATCGAGGCTCAACTATACATAAATCGAGGGAGGAAGGGGAGCGGGGGGGGGGAATAGGAGGAACAAAAGTGTAAATTTCGCTACCGCGAGCCACAGAGTCGAACAAGGCTAGCTTGGTTCGAGAGGCAAAAGAAAAAGCGGAGGAGTGTGGGGGTTACGGGAGGCTTTCGGTTTGATAAGAAATATGCTCGCGCGAACACACATGCGCTTTGTGGTTGCCCCGAGCTTGCACATACTCCGTTTGAATAACCAACACGCCAATAATATTCTCCTACCGAGTTATAGAATCAACGAGTGAAAATCATGTATACGAGAAGTTAATTCGAACGAAAATGCGCGAAGAAATTTGCTCGTTGCATGCGTTTTTTTTTTATATATTTGCATATTTTAACGACGCAGGAAGAAGCCTTATTATTTTCGTACATGTATGCTTACCGATAAATTTTCTATTTTTTTTATTTTATTTTCGAGAACATAAATAAATCGTTGATTCATTTGATATAATTAGAGCTTCAACGAAAATTCAATTTGAATGTAAAAATTGTCCAATTCTTTTAATCTTCTCAAAACATCAATTTTCATCAACGAATTAATGTTGTGTCATAGTTCCAATGAGAACCGTCAATCGCGCTAATATCGCAGTGTCATGGTGTCACTCAATCACTAGTTTTTTTCTTCCTACACGCGAAACCTGTGCGAAACACATCGTTCAGTATTCGCACTTAATATCACAAGACCGAAAAAATATTCATCGTTATTCTCAATCTTCCAGAAATGATGAAAAATTATGTTTTTTTCCTGTTCTTTTATAAGTACGAATAAATTCACGGTAAAAAAATATTGCTATGATCTCGATGTTTTGTCGGGTAAATCCCGCAGAAATCGCAGTCGATTCGCAGTTGATTTTCGATCGAATTCAGTATTTGGATGGGTGACCGTTTATCCAACGATTTGCGGATTTATTGTCGCGAGCCGGAGTCAGTTTTTTTTCCGAGCTGCTAATTATGCTGCCCGAATGAATGTCGCCGCGCGTATCGGCTGAGTTTTGTACGATACACGTTGTCGCATTAGAAAAGCTCCGGATGCGTGGGCAGACTCATGGGAGTTTTTACGAGAAGGCAATAAAGTGGATAAAAGTAAAAAAATATTTAAATATGTCAGGATTTTGTGCGCGTAGGTTATTCAGTCTCGAAAAACAACCGAACAAACGTGCAAGAGCCCTCGAGATTTTTGTTTTTGTAAAAAACCGTTTTTTAGAGGTTAGATCGAGACTGTTGGGATTCTTATAAACCCGACAAAGCGATTTCAATGAAGTAAAACGCGGTGAAAACTTGTGAGAGAGTTCAATTTTTTTCATAGAATCGAAGGAGTTAGAAATAACGAAGAGAAAAGAGAATATACGAAAGGCAGAAATGACTCCCACCATTGGGTCAAACTGGGGGGCAAAACTAACGTAACCTCCCCCTACTCGAGAGGCTTTAGTAGCGCGTTCGCGATATATAGTGTGTCTCACTCCTTCTTTTCCTTGCTCGTTCGAAGCTCGCGAGCGTTTCTCGATCGCTCACTTCGTATAGAAACGTTTTGCCCCGCTTTTATGACCAAAGGCATCGAGGCAAAAGAAAAACCTGAAGAGAGAGAGAGAGAGAGAAAAAGACTTGGGTGACTTCGCCGGCAGTACGAGCGCTGTCGCTCTATGTACATAATAACTAAACACGAGTGCGCACACCGAGAGCTCTTTCTCTCTCGATCATAGAAGCTCAACGAGACTCTCTCGTATACACTTTAGTTACAACGAAACCATCGACAGAACGCGAAACTACGAAACACCGTACACACTCACTCTCTCCTCGTTTCATATTTATTTTCATTTCTCAAACAATCAATCGAGCCAATTCACATAAATAAATACGTTCGCGAAACGATCGTTCGAAGGGACTATTTTTTTTTTCCCGGCGCACAGTTCGATCAGCAGAAAGTGCAACATAAAAAAAAAAATCTTCGAAACATCGTGTCAACGAGTTATCGCTAAGATGAATTTGTAAATAAAAACGAATCGACTTTTAACCGAATTCCTTCTTCGATCCTCGAACAAATAACGAGTGCACCGATCTGAAAATTCGAGCGAGGTGAGGTGCGACCGAAAAAGCTATAAAAACTTCTGGTTTTTGTTTGTTACGAGAGACATCTTTCGTTAAAATATGAAGCGGCGAAGAAGCTCGGAGGATAAACAGAAGACGAAATATCGTCATCGTCATTACGGTGAGAACAATATTAAAAAATTTTTTTTTTATTTATTATAATCAATTGAAAATATTTTCAATTTATGATCACTTTATGAACGATCGTTGCACCCACGAAATACACACTGATTTTTTAACGTTTTTCTCAATATCGTCAGCGCCTTTTTTTTTTAATTCAAATTGTTTTATTTTTTTATTCAAACAACTTTTTGGAGAGGGGAGTTTGTTCTTGTTAACGGGAATTTTCCAATGACCTGTGGACCATATCGGTCATGCGGTATATCAACAAACAGCCCCTTTCCAGGCGATCTTTCTTCCAAGATCGATCACTCGTGGAATATTTTTCCTTCCTTTTTTTTAATTATATTCAATCAATTTCTTTTTTTGTTTTTTTTTTTTTTTTATTCTCCATTTTCGTTAATATTCTTCCAACTAATGACTTATAACTGGGCCGGTGGTCCGCGAGTTACTGGAGACCAGAGGCCGCTAGTGTTGGATGTATATATGTTCGATATCAGAGTGATAACGCCGCCCCTGCCTCGCGATAACGGAATATAGCATACTTGGGAACCTCTATAAACGAATGTTTCCATTTACCGTCATTTTTTTGCATATTAAAATAGCACCCTGGCTTCTTCGACCACAAGGGAGTTTGACAATATTTACTCGAAGCTTGCAATTTTTTAGGAATTTTTAACCTCCAAATTTATATTCGATTTTTTTTCTTCTTCGTTCCAATATTTATCTTTCGACGAAAAAACTTGCGACTCGTTTTTTTTCGGTAGTCCCAAATATATTTTTCGATCCAAATCCCGTTATGTGAAGTTGAATTCGTCGTTGAACTATCTACGGAGGATGAACAATGGAAGTTTTTCGAAAGGTAAAAAATGAAACGGGCGAGTGTCAGTCAGCGCCGCTTTAACGAAAACACGAAAAAAACGTTGAACACGAGTGCGCGCGCACGAAGGGTTCGGGATTTTAGACTTTGACGTTAAAAATAAATGTTGAAAATATTTTTTGACAAAATCGAACCTTCGATATTTCGTACGTTTTTCCTGTTTAGAGATGAAATGAAAATTTTTTATGTAAAAAATTGCGCAATTCTGTCACAACGATCGAAAGAAAACTTATCAATTTCGATGCTGTTCGAGGACTAAAAAAAAATCCTTCATTCCTCTCAGCCACAAGAAACAATAGAAATGTAATGAACAAAAAATCAAAACAATCGAAAAAATTGGTTTCTTTTTTTTTTTTTCATAAAATTACGAAGAACGTGATTTCACGTACGTCAAAAGAATGTATAAATGAAGAAAACTAAATGACACGATTGGTCAAGAAATACGTTACTTGGCACAGCGGTGAAAACCAGCCAAGTGTTTGAAAAAATCATTATGCATATTTCGCACAAGCTGGTACACGGACATCAATTTCTATGCGACTCGAACTTTCGCACACGCAGAGAGAGAGAGAGAGAGACACACGTACGGACATTGATGTATGGATATATACATATAAAACACATGGTCCGTTAAATATTATCGCTAGCACTGATCGCTTCAGGGTCGTCATTATTTTGCTATCCGCGCGAGCGTTCCAGCTGCGTCACACTTTGTCCCGGTCTAAGCTGACTCATTAACGAAGTGCAACAATTTTGTTTTTTTTTTCTTTCTTTCTTTCTTTCGTTTTTTTTTTCTCGTTAATTACTCGGTTCCGATGCACCGTTCGATCGAAGGTCATACTAATTGAGCTAGAAATCAGAACTCAATTAAAAACCCTTTAGAGAATGAGACGATTAAAAAGTGCTTAGGTATCATTCGATTTCGGTGAAATAACAAAGTTTAGTGGAATCGCGCGATTGACGTGTGATCGGTGAATATTCGAGAGCTCTTTGAAACCGTAAAATTCGATTTTTTTTTCTCGATAATCGAGCGATTCTCGTTCGATGTTTTTTGAGGTTATATGCGACGCGTCAAATGTGCCTCGTTCTACATACAAGGAAATCGTGTATGTCGCGAGTGTGAATTTATGAATGACCGAAAGAAAACCGAAAGAGCACGTGTCTCGAACTGTCATCGTCGAAAAATCAAATAAAGGGGCTTGTCGATCGTTCAATATACTCGTATATGTATAGGCAAGTGTGTTTATGAAGTGTCTGTATATATTACACAAGTGGCTGGACCGGTGCAAGTTCGTTTGTTTTTGGTAGGCGGCGCGCTGGGTCGGCGAAACAAAAAACACCGGAAATCACTTGACCATTTATATGAGATATATATGCACGTGTGTGTGTGTGTATATCGTCGTTCGACGAAATCATTAATTCACGAATTATTAAACAGTCGAGGATCGAGGAGGGGGGGGGGGGGGGGGGGGGGGGCTCGAATTCGTATAAACTAGCCGAGAAAAATCGTAACGAAAGTCTCGCTCTTGGACAATTTTTCAACAATGGCGGAGCTAAATATTCAGGAATTGGAAGTGAACGGATTCGTGCGACAAATTCGATCGTTTGAAGTCGAAAATATCGATTTGATTTTTCTAGGTCCTTTCTTAAATCTTTAAAAGAATTTTATTTCTTCAATCTAAACGAAAACGGTTTCGAAATGATCTTCGGATCCAAGTTGCTTTTTTTTTTGTTTTTTTTTTTTTAAATTTCTAGCATACACGCGTTGTGTGCAGTGATCGACTTCAAAATCGATTATTCTCAGTGTAATCTGACCTCTGGGTGACCTCACCGATCTAATTCAGACTAAGAAAAAATATGGCAGTTTTAAATCGACTATTTTTTTTTTTTTTCATAGTTTTTTCTCGCTTAACCTCGGTGTCTCTTCGCAATGAATGTCGTAACATCTTGTTTGTTTCAACTGAAATGCGGCAGTCAGCAGATGTCGATCTTTTTCGTCGATCGAAGCGAAGACCAGAAATTTGTAAAAATACAGAGTTTCCATCATATTTTTTAACTTTGTTGATCAAATTATTTTTTTTTTTTCTTGAAAAATGTCACAAGCAGAGTGCTTTTCGTAATCGCGACTTCTCAGAGGTTAGGTTCGGCAACGCCATAAACTGGTTAATTGGAGAAATTTTTTTTTTTTATTCCTGGTCGCTATGAGGTTGCTACGAATGCATTTTTGAATGAAATATTGTTGATAGAACTTGAAAAAAAATGTGACAAACAGAAAGCTCATCGTAACCGAGACTTCTTAGGCCACTTCTCATCTCCATTGAAATTTCTTGTTCTTTACGAAACTTCGAGAAAAAAAAGATCTATTCAAATCTAATAGAATCATTTATTCGATTTTTTTTTAATTTAAATAAAAAAGGTTTCTATTTGCCTCAACTAATAAGCTGTATTTCAATCAAATAAATAATCCTATTCGAGTGCATTTATTCGGGCAGCCGCGTAGAAGCTTATCGCTTCGACCACTGCGTGGCGCAGAGCGTCCAAACATTTCTTGTATACGAACTGCACTCTGGATGTGGATAAATAGCGGAAACTCGTGAATCTTAATGGCCACCCGGGGTTACAAACCCATGGAAATATTATTCAATAATAATAATATTAAAACTGGTCTAAATAATATTAAAAATATATTTTACAGCTCAGCAAACACGTTCGTTAAATTTGTGAAAATTTATTGGAATTTTGAAAATCGCAAAAATAGATTTTTCATTGATCTTGAATATAAAAACAATTTTTCAAAGTTAAAATATAGCTCCCATGGGTCGTTGGGACAAAGAAAAAAAATGTATTTGATTCAAATAGATCCTAGTTGAATCAACCGGATGTTTTATCCAGACGCGTCGATTCTTTGACTCAAAAAGTACGTTTGTAATTACGTAAGAATTCAAAATTTATCTCGTTTTATCATCTATCCGAGAATTAATATTCAAATGATATTTTTTAACGAAATAAGATACGAGAAATAAGTTTAAAGCTATTTTCCCCAAGTTGCATGAAAATTGGAACGATTCGTTGGTTCGTCGGAAGAGTTCAGTGATCCGGACGCTCTGTGGGTTCGCTCACGATGGTGGGAATCGCCATTTTTTCCATCGTTCAATTCATCATCATTATTATTATGATTTCATGATTATTATGATTTAGTATTGGATATTTGCGATCTTGGGTTTCGCAAGATTTCATCCATTCGAGCAAGTTCACATAGTTCATAATTGCATGTAAACATAATTATGTATTTATGGATAAAATGTGTGGAGAAAATGGTGATAGAAATGCTGAAAAGCAGAGAGACACATCGAAGCTGGGTGAGGATAATGAACGATGAAAGAGTCTTATCAGTTATCGAGCATGAAAAAAAAAAAGAAGAAAAAAGTCGTACGGATTTTTTTTTAAAGCGTCGATGCCTGATTCGTAACTTTCAAAGACGTGAAACGTTCGAAAGGGTCATATTGCCGGGTCGAATATCGCACACAAGTCGGGGGATCACGCGAACTCACCATTAAATCATCGTCATAAACGCGATTTTTCCTCTTCCAGTGAATCGATGCTACGAAAAATTGATCTCATTCGAACCATTCTGAACGAATCTTCCAATCTTCGATTCGTTGCTCCTACGAATGAGGTATTCCACGTCAAACCGACGGATTTTTTTCCTTATCCCTGCCAATTTTCGTTTTTTTTTTTTTTTAATATAATCGCATTGAGTCTAAAAGACATGCTGATTTTTTTTTTTTTCATATTTTTATAAACAACCCTTTGGATAAATAAAATTTTTTTTTTGAAAAACAAAACGCCCAGTTTGCAAATCTAAAAAAATTTCCAAAAATCAGTGATTGTATGTAAAACGTTTTGAGCCATCATCCGTGGTGGAAGTATGATTTTTTCTGTGTTTTACGAGAGCTGTCAACGTTAAAAAAATGCTGAAAAAAAAAATCAGGCTTTTTCAGACTCGATGTAATCGTATGAAAAAAAAATGAACTAAATTGGCAGGGATCGGGCTAAAAGTCCGTCGATTTGGTGTGGAATGCCTTAAATTCTTTTTTTTGTATGAATTCCGAAGAACGATGAACGAAATCACTGATTTTAATGAGAAAGTCAGTGACGTTTTTGTAAGTGACACGAACATTCTGTTTTTTGAATGTTTTTTTTTCTTCCAATGCCATCGTAATTTTATTTTTATCATTTTAATCAAAATTCTAGTTGCCAATGATTAAGAAGAAGAAATAAAAATGAATCGAGAGAAATTTTGAGGGGTCGAATGTTGCAAAAAAAAAAAAATAAACCTACGGTGAAGAGTCAAAAACACGATTTCTCGCACGATCGAATGATGAAACGTTTTTTTAAATTTTTTTATCATCAACCGACGAGACCGGATCTGGTTTTCACACCACATCCCGATCTTTCCAAGCTGCAATGATTGTTTTTTTTTTGTTTTTTTTTCTTTCTCTCGACGTTGTTTTCGTGAGCAACTTGAAATAAAATTAACAGTTCGGTCTCTTCGAACGAATATCGAACGGTTTAAAAAAAATGTATTTATTCATTTAAAAAAAATTTTTTTTACTTCGACTCTTCAACCAGCTCTCTGGAGAATTCGAATTTCTTATGATTCCTCAGCATAAAAATTATGTTATGACGAATGTTATATTTTTATAATAAACGAAGAATTTATTATTTCGTGGATAATACGAGAGTGAAGCAAGACAATGTACAAAGTTCACAGAAGGGAGAATACACTTGTTTGTCTTGGTATGACTCGTTCCCGGGGTTCAAGTCCATTGGAGAAACAGAATTCTCTAAAACTTTCCATAAATCTTCGACTTTCACTGGAACAGGAAAACAATTTTTTTTCGTATCATAAAAGAGACCAAAGAAAACGAAGCAAAGTATAGAAAAAAATGGTTTTCGAGTGATTCTCGTTATGAAAAAAAAAAAAAATGAACGATAATTGGATTTTTAGTATCGAAAATTCGTTCGAAATCGTCGGATTACAAAAAATTTATAGTCCGACTGATCGAAAATCCATTTTTTATAGAAAAAGCAATTTACAAGATTCGAATAAATCGAAAGTCATTGAATATCGAGTAGAATGAAAGAGAGAAAAAAAATAATAATTTGTCAAGCAAAAATGTGTTTTTAGAACCAAAAAAAAATGTGATAATTTACGATTGTAAAAAACGTTGTAAACGAAAAATTAGAAAAATTTGTTGATTAAAATTGGAGAAACGTTTGAGCTGAGAACCCCGGCAGAAAAGGCGTGTCTGAAACGTTCGATTCTATCTGCCATGATGCGGTGAAGAAATAACAAAGATTGTGATTATCTAGCGTATCGGAATAACGAGATAACGAGGCGGGGGGATTGTCCATGAATTTCTCGCAGAAAGTCACAAACTCGAGGCGATCGTACGAAGAACAAAAAACACTCGATTCTTTAAAAAAATTTCGTTAAAAATGCAAACAAAAAAAAAATGGTGGATGAGAATTGAGCTGTGAAAGAGAAAGATCGTAAATAATGGTTGACGTGCAGCTGTGATGCGCGGTAGAGGCAACGCGAATTTCGGCACTTTTTTTTCTCTACCCGAGACTCCGCCCATCGCTCGAAAACCTGATCCGATGGTTCTCAACCGAGAGTCACTCGATATCGAAACCTTTTGACAGCCGATTTTATTTTCATTCGTTCAACGATTATTGATTCAATGATATCAAGGAAAATTTATAATTATTTTTCGCTCACTGCCTCAAATCCCAATTAATTGTTGTCGCTCGATTTTTTTTCTTTTTTTTATTTTCTGATTCAATATCCTTGCATTGGAAATGCGTCAATTTTATTCGGCAAGTATTCAGAGTTTTTTCGTCTCGTGAAACTTTTCAATTTTTCCAAATAATTTGGTCTTCAGAGACAAAAATATAACGTCGAGCATAATTTTCAATTTTTCATCTAACAAAATACTCGAAATAAAAAAGATTCTTCATTTTTTGACTTTTTAAAATTTCGTCAAGATCGCTGTAACTTTTTTCCTCCAAAAAATTGGAAGCTCGACCACAGCTAATTTTTTTTTCCCTCTTCGAATCGTCTTCGAATATATTTCGTTTTTGAAGTTTATATTTTTGAATCACCGATGAATTATCCAATTTGTAAATTCCAACGAAAAATTCAACATTTTTCTTTCGTATTCGCGTATTCGAATTAAAAAAACACGTTTTCAACAAATAGTTTTCGATTCCAAACTCGTAATTCCAAAAAAATCGTAAATTCAACAAATTTTTTGTTGGTTCAACAAATTTTTTTGTTGGTTCAACGAATCGTAGCGAACAAAATGAAATTTGTTAACCCAAACGAAATTTGGTTCATTCAAATACTTAATTTCTTACCACGACAAAAATATCGTTGAATCAACAAAAGTTTTGTTGAATCAACAAATTTAATTTGTTCGCCACAATTTCAAATTTTTTTTTCTCAGTGTGACTTACTACAAACGTGTTTTTTTATTTTTTCAAATTTTTTTAAACAAAGATACAATTGAAAAATTGACCTCGTCCCCAAAAATTTTCGCAGGATTTTAATTTCTTCGGATATTTTATCTCTCGTTGCGGTGGGATTTACGCGAGAAGCGGCTACAAAAGTCTATCAGGCCAAGGATGCGCTTGTGCATTGGACGGGCTGGCTCTCCCCGTCGTTGCACTCGCGAGAAGCCCTGCCCGCTCGACAGACACGCGATTGTAGTTGAAAGAAAAAAAAAAAAAAAAAAAAAAAGAGAAAAAAAAAACGAGGCAAAGATGAGTACGTATGTGTAGCGATGAGGAGGAGGGGAGGGAAGCGAAAGGATGAAAGAGCTCGAAAAATGGCGCTGGTTATTCGCGGTTGGAGCGAATGGCTTTAGCACACACAACTGATCAATGTCAGCCTCGAATCTTTTTTTTTCTACACGTGCATTTATATTTATGAATGTCCGAGAGACTCGTTAATACATATGGAAATGTATAAATATATAAATGTTTAGCTCTCAAAGCCAAGCGAGTTAACGAGGAGCTCCGAATTACGATTATCGCTGGCGATACCACCGCACAGTGGTTCTCAATACACTTTCGTTAAGTTGGAAAAAAAATATATCGATTTTAGCCAAAATGGCTATTTCAATATTATCGAGAAAAAAAAAATCTTTTTTTTTTTCATTTTATCGTAATCGTTGAACGTTTTCTTGCTTCATTCATTTTTTAGTCGACTTTTGATACAATTTTCGTTGGACAGAACAATTTTCAACAGCTGAGCAATAAAATTCGCTATTTTTTTGGATCTTTTCCAAAATTTTTCATTAGAAATGAGAAAAACTAAGAAACTCGAGCATTTCGATACGAAATTAGTGCAATATTTTGGAAATTCTTTTTTCTATTTTTTTTTTTAGGATGCTCGTTGGATATTGCTCAGAAAAAGTTTGACCTTTCGTCGTGGTTTTTGGAGATAATGCGTTCTCGATGGAGTTTGTTCTGTTTGTCTTCGTTCGGTTCTGACTCAAATTCATATCCAATGCGTATGAATCCGGTGCAACGTTGAACAATCGTTATTAAGAGTAAAAAACGAACTGAAAACAAAATTTGGTTGGAACAACGAAATTTTCGTTCAACCAAATGGATTTAGTTCGGTGAACAGATTTTTTTTTTGTTGCATGAAAAATAAAATCGTTTTAATAAAACAATAAATTGTTCACTGAACTAAATTCATTTGGTTCAACGAAAATTTCGTTGTTACACAACGGCACAACGTTCCTCGCGAAAACACTCTCCCCTGTTAGAATTCCTCTACGCTTTTCTCGCAACGAGATAATTATTGGACTTTCTCAAAAAAAAAAAAAAAATGAAATCGAAATTCCAGAAAAACGAGAGTAAAAAAACCACTCTGAAAATCTGTAAATTTCGAGTGAAGAACGAGGGACCGAATAAAAATGGAGAAAATTGTAAATCAGATGGGAAAAAATACTTTTAAATAATGATGGATGAAAAAAAAAGAGAAAAAACTATTGAAATTTTAAATTTAAGGAGTTTCAGTACAGGCGATACAATGTTGCCATGCTAAACCATGTTAAAAACACAAAAAATTGTCAAAAAGTTAAGAATTTTATAAAATTTGGTGAACATATTCTTCAGTGCCAAATTTGACAATACAAATTTTTTTCAGATTTTTCTTCTACACAGTTATCGCGAGTAATTGAAGACTAAAGTTCACGTGTATAAGCATAGCGTTTCCATATATATAGGTATACACTCCGGGCATAAGAAATCTGCTTTGATGCATATTTACTCGATAACTAAGTAGAAGAAAATTTTGAAAAAATTTGTCTTTTCGTACTCGATGTTGAAGAACATTATCACCAAATTTCATTAATTTCTTAACATTTTGCCTTTTATACCGAAACTCCTTAAACGTGTACAACAAAAATTTGGAATAATTTTAAATTTCGTTGTTACAGATTTAGAAAAAAATTGGTCCGTGAGCAATTCGTATAAGATTTTGTAATTTTTTATCTCCGAGAATTTGGTCTCCGGATGAATTTTAATGGGGAACTTGAACATATCGAGAATTTGATAAGTTTTTTTTAATAAAATTGCGAATCGATCTCAAAGCTGAAAATTCACAAATATTATTTTTCGTAGATTTCTAATCAACAATTATTGTTGTGGGTAACGCAGCTCAGGATTTCTAGGGAGTTTAACGTCTGCCGGTGTTGGGAACAGCCCATAATCCTCGGAGGTGAAACAAGACGACGACGATGTGTCGTTCTCGGGGTCGACCCGCGCCACGGGAGCTCTCTCTCTCTCATTGTTTTCACGCTTTAACCGGATTGTTTACACGAACCCGGTAGCAAATAAAAGCCTTACTTATATACCTCGACAGCCTTTTAACCGCTGACCATCTGAGCTTACGCCATTCCGTCCAGAAACACAATTACTTCCGGCTTGCAGAAAATTCCTGGTTTATGCTTCTCTCTCTCTCTCTTTCTCTCTCCCCTCCATTAGTATCACAATGTAATCGATATAGCAAAACTCTGTATATTAAAAATATGATATTTTTATAAGCCATCAAAATTGATTGGGTAGAAAATCTTGGAGCAATTATTCAGAGCATTTATACTCGTATTTTACTAAATAGAATTTGCACTCGATATCGTAGCACGCGGATATTTTTCTGCACGGATAATTATTTTTCTTTCTTTTTTATTTATTTAATTTACGTTGTGTTATTTATTTATTAACAGAATCCAGCAGGCCAAGTCCAATGTCAACTCGACGAGATCTCGTATAGTTGGAGAGAGACAAGCTCAAAATATTGCAAAAAAAATCACATAATTTATGCTCACAAAACGCATCTCGCGTAGACTAAAAAAAAAAAAAAAAAATACAAACCTCTAGACCTTCGGCAATGATTCGATCATTAGAAAACAAAATATCATTTGAACCGCGTACGAATCAATAGCGGTGTGCATCAATGGATGCAGCTACTACCTTTACTTACTTTTTTCTATAATCGCCTCAACGGAATGATTTATTGTTATGAAACATAACAGCTTATGATTGAAAATAAATGAGAAGAAAAAACAATAATTTATGCTCGTATTTTTCGATAAATAATGTCGATTTACTTATTTTATTGAATAATTTTCAAGAATTTTTTTAATAACATTACACAGTTCGTTGAAAATGTAAAGACACCGAAAGAAATTCGATTGATTTTTGTTTGAAATTTCTTTTTTTAGTTATTTTATTAGTTATTTTGCAGTCGAGCGTAAAAATTGACTTTGAAAAGTGTTTCGGGTCGCGTATATTTTTTTTTCGCGTTTTTTTTTTCCAACTTCGTTTGTTTTTCTCGCTCTTTCATTATTGTTTTCGACGACGCATCTCTCCGGTTGTGCTACCGCGATTTCATTGAACCCGGAAAGAAAAAAAAAGTTGAAAATTATTGTCGAACGATGTTTTGAATATTCGAAGACGTGAAAAAATTCAGGATTTTTTTTTTTAATACAGGAATTGAAATGATTTTCATGACTGTAAACAAGATGAAAAGAAATAAAAATGGAACGAAACCGTTCAAGGCTCGCCGAGGCTGAGTGTTTTACGCGGGCGATTCGCCGAGTACGATATTCCATGCAGTTTGCTTGTTCGAGCGTTACGTAACCGTGGCCATGATGTATCGAGCATCGTATCGTTTGTGGTCGGTACATAATAATTTTTCAATAAACTTCTATAACTGTATATACAAAAATAATAGTACAAGATTTATGTTCGTGTCGATGAAAAAAGAAGAGAAATAAAAAAAAAAAAAAACAAAAAGAACTTATGAAAATCTCAATTTTCAAAGAATCTTTATAAATCGAGGAACGAAACCCACTCGAATTTTTTTGAACCCACAGGATAACTGTCGAATCGTTTATACTTTACGACGCCTGTCTTTTTACGATCGATAAAATGATTGATGTATCGAACACTAACTCCTACTCCAAATCTTTCCACCTTTGTTTTCAATCGAAACGTGTTCTCGATCCGATGAAAATTCCATTGGTTATGCTCCTCAATTTGTTAGTAAATATTTTACAGAAAATAAAAAAAAAAAAAAAACGATACTAAAATAATGATTTTGTTTTCAATAATGTTATTTCGTTCATTTTTATTTTATTCAGGATCAAAGTAGTAAATTCACAAGAGTCAAGAGTCGGAATGCTCGAAATAATGGTACAAAAAAATTAATCACATTTTTGTGACTGTGATAAATGTGGACAAGTTTCTTTGCAGCCGGTTGCTCTATTCCTAGTAAATTTTTACTTCGAATATTCATCGATGAATTCATTTAACAGAAACTGTTAATATTTCGTTGCTCATTAATTTATTCGATCGAATATAAAATAATGAAATTTGGTGATAATGTTGTTCAACATCAAGTACGAAAAGACAAATTTTTTCAAAATTTTCTGGATGGTAAATGTTGACATATTGACATGGTTTAGCATGGCAACATTGTTATCGCCTGTACCGAAACTCCTTAATAAATATCGGTTACGATTATCATGGAGAATTATTTTTCGTGTATTCAAATATTGAAAACAAGATTTTGTCTCATCAGTCAACTTTATTCGTTCTCGATAAACGGTCCTCTAAAAAGTTCATACGCGAGTTTCATAATTGTTCAACAAAACATAAAAAAATCCAGCAATTTTTTAACAAACGCGTGAACCACGTGTTTTAAACCTCACCAATAAAAAGCGTCGAAAGTTATTTTTAGATGCATCGAACAGCATTGTTTTTGCACGGTATATCGAGTCCGTGTAAAGTGGTCACTTGAAAATGAATTTCGACTCATTGAAACGTGAACGGTATACGAGCAAGACATGGCCCGTATATATATATATACAAAGAAGTTTAAGCGATCAGTGCAGGTGCACGTATTTCCATTGAACTGTAATGAAAAATGATGCGTATGTGTCCGTGGGCTCGGCTAATTTTTTTCCAATTATTATTATTTTCAGTTGGAGGTCACAGTTAGCGCGCAGGAAAATAGTTGAAAAAACATGACACCTGATCGGGATAATTGTGTGCGTGTGTGTAACACAATTTTTTCAAACTCGTCGTAAGCGCAGAATTTACCAACACTTTATTTATCACAGAACAGCGACAGCGTAAGACATTATTGGTCGACCTCGTTGAGATAATGAACTTGTGAATCGTAGCATGAAGGAAACGATCCAAACAGAATTCCCGAAACACCGCAGTTTCTTATTGTCAAAAATTTTTTATATTTCGAACCTTTCTCAACTGCACTTTCTTCATCGTTCTCCAAAAATGTCCAAACCTTTTGCTCCGATCGAGCAATGAAATATTGAAAAATCGACACTATTTTTTTTGGGTCTTTGATTCAATGAAGACACGAATGAAGTCGAATGGCCAACTGAGCCCGAGTAAGCTACGAGCTCCCCGACTGATTTTATGAAATACTCGGTGATAATGCTGCACACCAACAATCACAGACACAGACGCACACAGATTGAGGGGAAAAACCACACGGATCCCGGCTACCCCGATATCCGGCTGTGCCTTGGACGTTTCTATCTTGCATCGTGCAATCGCGAAACGTTTGCGGTGTGTGGATTGTTAAATATGCTTTAACGTTTTTTTTTGCTCGTGCACGAGTTTAACCGATAGGAGTTATCTGGCGAAGAAACGGCATAGTTCCGTGCAGTCTGACTTTATTTTCATGCTGTGTCTAATCACAATCGCGCTCATTCGCCAATCTTCTTCGTTCTAATTTCACTAGTTTTTCGCGCCAATTTTAACGAGCTTGGAGAATTTCGTGATTTGAATAATTAGAGAGAGAGGGAAGAGGGGGGGGGGGGGTCGTGGGATCATTTTGGTTAGAAAAATGTCGAGAAACAGTCGGGACGCTTGGAGGAGCTTGAAGTTTGAAGACATTGAGCGAGCACGATGATCAATGAATCGAAAAATGATTCATTCGCGAGTTTTTCTGGCGCACTTGTACGAAAAATGTCTTAAATTACGAACTTCACGTGATATTATTGAATCGAATCACAATAGCGATATCAAATTCTTTTCGATTTTATTATCGTGTCATTGTAGCACGCGATTAAAATAATCAGCGCAGCGGCTTCGATTGAAGTATTAGGAATGAATGAACGAACGCACAGCATTCTCGATTGTACTCTGTAAAAGTTTCAATATAAATATATATTATGCGCGAAAGGATATCGACTAACGAGGCATTGAATTTACGAATAGGAAGCTTCTGAAATTCGATACTCGTTTCATTTAAACTTGAACCTGGATAACTCAGTCACTCGTGCGCGACTCAATGAGATTGCTTCGTACTTCGACGAAATGCCTTCAAATGCGATACTCGCTCGAAGCGTTTAGGCTGGTATTTCTGTTTGCTCAAAGGATATCGCTGCGGGGTAATGAAACAAATTTGAAAATAGGTTAAAACAATTCGTCGGGCGTTTGAACATAAAAAAAATCGCTTTGATGACGGGGGTGGGCATCGTTGGAAACGAAAATTGTAAAAAATTAATTTCAGCGTTATTCAAGACTTGCGTCAGTGATTTTTCAATTCGTAGTGATAATCGTTTGATCCAATCGTGAGAAACCTTCAGTCATAGGGAATCAGGGAATCAACAAACTAATTTATTTACTCGAGGTCTTCCTATCGCGCGGTGAGGTCATAAGATTCGGGGGAATAAAATTTAATCCCGATCTTCATAGATCAATTATTGTTCTCACGAAAATTCAGGCTCGGTTATCGACCAATTGGGGGATGAAAAAAATGATTAAATTCAGATGCGTGTGAAGTTGGTCCCCCGATGTGGAGATAAAAAATAAATAAAATGAGTTCTAGTTGCCCCCCACATAGTTCCGGAGTTCTTTATACTTTTTGAAAATAGTTCTATTGTTTACACAGCCTAAAAATGATTTTGAAAACAAAGGGGGGCTAACTTCTCAATTTCTATTTTTTGCGATCTTGCGCCGTGAAAAGTATTCACCAGATCGAAAAATGTTCAATGGGTAATGTGTAGAACTCTTTGGGGGGCAACTAGAACTCTTACCAAAAATAACAATTTTCAATAATATTTATACTTTTTATTGTTTATTAATTTTCATCGTGGCCTGATGGCTTAATTTTTGACCGTATCAAAATGAGTTCTATAGATAAATTGCAGAACTCTTTGGGGGGCGACTAGAACTCTTGCCAGAAATTGGATTTTTCAAAAATATTAATGCGTGTGAAGTTGGCCCCCCGATGTGGAGATAAAAAATAAATAAAATGAGTTCTAGTTGCCCCCCCCCCCCCCCCCCCCCCCCCCCCCCACATAGTTCCGGAGTTCTTTATACTTTTTGAAAATAGTTCTATCGTTTATACAGCCGAAAAATGATTTTGAAAACAAAGGTGTCTTCGTACTTGATGTTGAACAACATTATCACCAAATTTCATCAATTTCTTAACATTTTGCCTATTGTACCGAAACCGAAATAACTATTATTTCAGTTTTATAATTATATACGAATCGTCATAACCGATCTTCGATCGGGACAATTTTTTTTTTTTTTTATTAAAAACTATTATTTTTACAAGTATGAAAAATTGGGATAGGCATGCGTTTTGAATTGGGTGATTAGTACGATCAGCTAAAGTCGATAGAATTAGCTCTCCATCGATTTTCGTATCCTCCATGAAATTTTCGAATCGACACAGTTAATTTTAACTTTTCATGTGACGCGGCACCTAGTGTCCAGGTTAGTACGGTAAACTACATAGATAAAAAGAAAAGAAGTGTATATACAAGTCTGCATTAGTCACTGAGAGTCACTGGCGTGCAACTATATGTTAGTGCAGATAAGGTATCGCTCCGGAGTCGAGCAGACTCGAAGCGATATCGCTTCGCGCAACGCATACTTAAAATTTTCAAACGTCAGAAAAAAAAAAAAATATAATAAAAAAAAAAAAAAAAAAAACGCCTCGAAGAATAAATGACAGATGAGAATGAATATGATTGAATTTGTTCACTAAATTTTTTACGCCAACACCGGGCGTTTGTAACCCTCGAAAATTGCGATTTTCCACTATTTACATTCTTTGATTTCACGCATAAAATGCGGAGCCTCTGAATGAACCCAAATAATCGATAGCAATTTATGAAAACTATTGAATTTCGTGGGTCTTCGTTGATCCAAACGAGCCGCGACAGCTCTTAACGATCAAAATATATCGATTAAGGAGTTTCGGTACAAAAGGCAAAATTTTAAGAAATTAATGAAATTTGGTGATAATGTTCTTCAACATCAAGTACGAAAAGACAAATTTTTTCAAAATTTTCTTCTACTTAGTTATCGAGTAATTATGCATCAAAGCAGATTTCTTATGCCCGAACTGTATACCTATATATATGGAAACGCTATGCTTATACACGTGAACTTTAGTCTTCAATTACTCGCGATAACTGTGTAGAAGAAAAATCTGAAAAAAATTTGTATTTTCAAATTTGGCACTAAAGAATATGTTCACCAAATTTTATAAAATTCTTAACTTTTCGACAATTTTTTGTGTCTTTAACATGGTTTAGCATGGCGACATTGTATCGCCTGTACCGAAACTTCTTAATCCCGTTTTTTTTCAACAAAAAAAAAATAACTTTTTTCTCAAGAATGTTTTATTTTCTCGATAGCTTCGATCAAAAAAATTTATTTCCATAATCAACGATATTGGGACCAATGAAATGTTCACTGATCCTGATCAACTACCGCGAAAAAGGTATCATCACGCGCACCAAATGACACTTTTGAAAAAATTCAACGCTTTTTATACTTTGACGTTTGATCGAGCGCTGGCTGAATTAGCATTCGATGTTTATTAGCTAAAGCTCCTCTCTTTATATACATACAAATACATATATATATATATATACGTTTACATAGTAAAGTGTGCAATGACTCCGCATTGATATGGTAATCTCTGTGGCCGGAGATTAGCCAAGGACGCTGAGATAAACTAACTCCGATAGTGCGTGAGACAGGAGCGTTAAACGTTATAAAAGACATAGTATTTATATACACTTGAAAATTCTGGCACGTATACAATCGTGTTGCACGATATTGTGTATCAATTTTTTTTGTTTTTTTTTTTTTCTTTCTTTTTTCCACCATAGCAATAATTTTTTCAGAGACGTAACATCGAAACTGTCTCTATTGATATTGACTGCGCCCTGAAAACTCGCCCAAAACTATCGTAGAACAGTCGATTAAAAACTATCTCAAGTTCGTCTCGAGACTCTTTCGTCATATCGACTCTAGATAAGTGACGTAATATGGACATTCACACCGAATAATCAGCGACTATTAAGATAAGACGATCGATGCACCTTGTGCACCAATTCGTCCGGGACGGCCTATGATCGCGAACTAATCTCAAGAATGTCGCTTCGCGTCGTATCACAATTTATAGAATTTCATTCAAATTTCAGGCTTTTTTTTCAATTGGATCGGCAACAAAGTTTTTTTTTTTCAATTATTTTTTATTTTTCGAAAAATCTTGAAAGTAGCAGAGAGTTTATGAAACAGTTTCACGATAATTGAATTAATAATAATTTCACAGTATTTTTTTATTTTTTTCTATCGTTTTTTTGTTTTTTATTTATTAATTTTTTTTTTTTTCGTATTAAAAATGAAAAATTCATTTCAACATTATTACGCTCCGAAGAAATTGTTTAGCTCGACGTTTCGTCGATCGCGGCAACGTTCTTCTCTGTTTGTTACAGCCGCAAAAAAGCTTTCTTTTCTACTCTGGCTTTCGGGATCTCGTGGCTCGAGCAGCTGAACAACTCTCGTGTAAAAAAAAAAAAATTTGTTTTCCTTTTTTTTTTTGATAAGAACTAGCATTTTCCCAGGAGCGCCGAAGCGGAAACGAACACCCGCGATATATTCCTCCCGTTGTGCTCACGACCAACCAGCTCGCCCTTATGCGGGTGCGTTATCGCGCGGCTCACGAAAAAAAAGACGAGAATGAAGAAAAAAATAAAAAAAATAAAAAAAAATAAAAAAACTCGGGGAAACGCTGCGAAACGGCCCACTTTAGTCGCAAACGTTTATTTTTTTTTTTTGTAAAGCCTTCGCGTTCATGCTAATTACTATACGTTCGCTTAGGTGTCACTGCAAGTCCACGTTTTTTTTTTCACTTTAATCTCCATACTTTCACGTTTGTATTAACTCGTTCCGGACTTGTTTCTCTCACGGAATACAAATTTCTCAGTGTGCTTCGGAAACATATAAATTTTTCATGGTATTTCGTAGATTTTTTCAAGTATGTGCAAATAAAATTTATTTAAAAAAAATATAAATTGTTAAATCGGTAGGCAAAATCTTTGAGATAATAATAAAGTTGAATATTTTCATTCGCACCGATCCAAAATGTGTCTCTATTCCGAACTTATAAATTAAGCCAAAGTTTCGTTCAATCTGCTGTTGTTTAAGACGCACTATTCGACCGATAACTGAGCGGTGTTTTTGGGTCAAAATTCAATGATGAAATACCGATCGATTGATAGCTCGAAAGAGATACATAACTTTGAATGAAATTCTTTTTAAAATTTTCCAAATCGATCGGATCGATCGAACGTTTTATCGCGACTCGATACATCGCTGGGACTATTTTTGTCCCTGATTTCATAAGATTTTACAAGATTCACGTTATCCTGGTATGTTTGGAAAATAATTTATTTCAATTCGATTTCGATCGAACAGGCTTTTTAACTCCCTTAAAGTTCTCGGGCCAATGAACTTCGTTCTCGTGCCACTGGATTTTGGTTTTCCGAAAAAACGATCCATAAGACACATCTTTTTAAGGAGTTTCGGTACAAAAGGCAAAATGTTAAGAAATTAAAGAAATTTGGTGATAATGTTCTTCAACATCAAGTACGAAAAGACAAATTTTTTCAAAATTTTCTTCTACTCAGTTATCGAGTAATTATTCATCAAAGCAGATTTCTTATGCCCGAAGTGTATACCTATATATATGGAAACGCTGTGCTCATACACGTGAACTTTAGTCTTCAATTACTCGCGATAACTGTGTAGAAGAAAAATCTGAAAAAATTTGTATTCTCAAATTTGGCACTAAAGAATAAGTTCACCAAATTTTATAAAATTCTTAACTTTTTGACAATTTTTTGTGTTTTTAACATGGTTTAGCATGGCAACATTGTATCGCCTGTACCGAAACTCCTTAATCAAACTTTTAATCAAATCGAAATCCTTATCGAAAGAAAATAAAAAAAATTGAGGATCAATGCTCTGCATATTCGAAAATTCATGATTCAAGAACTTCAATTATATTTCGCACGTTGATAATTCAATGAAAGTACTGTGAAAGTACGAAATTTTTAAGTGATTAGAAAAGGATGGTAAATGTTGACATATTGACGGGTATGACTGCACAAAAGTACTGAATATGGAGACCATATTGTCCTTCGAAGTTTGAAATACCGAGGATTATCCACTAATGTGAAATTTCACGGTAACAAAAGGGACAATTAACCGGGCACGAGACACACTACGTAGGATGTAGTCTTTCCGCATGATCCCTCGGGTGTAATTTCGACTCTGTGGAGCCGGAAATGTCAGGGGAACGCCTAGCAAAAGTTCCACGAGTATGGCAATAGCTCAAATTTGTTTATTTTTCGTCTTTATTTTAGTTAATGAACTTTACTCCCCGAATGGCAGAATTTTTTAAAATACCGATGGCACTTATCACAGGCATTGATAGGAAAATTTGTTCTTACAAAATTAATCACACAGCGATCCAAATTTCGAATGAAAAAATCTTTTATTTGCCATACGAATTATAAAATATTTGTTTTTTAATGATCGAGCATTCAATCTCCGAACGCAAAAGTCTCCTCCGGAACGTCAAAAGACTCCTCGAAGGGGCATGGACAATAATAATCGATTAGCTGGAACAGCCCGGATAAAAACTATTCTTTTTTTTTTCACCGAGATAACTGCAGATCGAGAAGCAGATACATCCGAAAAAGCGTGCCCCGCCGTTTTTTTTTCTCCCTTGAGAAATGAACGAAAAAAAAAGAACAAGAAAAACGCCCCATCCACGCGTGCGTTTACGCCCCCACGATTCTCCATGGATTCTCGGTTAGCGTGCATGTGAATTCTTCAACGAGAAACAAATTATCTATCATATTCGAGTCGGCAACGAGCCAGATTTCCAGACGCGTACCGTTCGTAACGGCCTGTCAAAACAAATAATCAACGTACTCTGCTGCTGCCTTTCTCCGTGGCTACTGCACTTTTGCACGAGACATTTTTCTCAAAATCTCTCCGATACCGCCCTCTTCTCTTTATTTCAATGTTCGTGCTCACAAAACTCTTTGATCATTAATCAAAAGATCGTTCATGCATCGTACAACAATTGGAACTTTGCATTTTCTACTTTCAATTAATTAACAAAATTAAAATTAATCACTTCGATTTTGAATTTACATGCTTTTACTTTTTTGTTTTTTTTTTTTCATACGATTCTTCAGATTTCTCTATAAAATTTGATAAATCAATCGCGATCATTGACTTGAACCTTTAAGGAAGTTCTGCTCCTACTTTCCGTAACGCTGCCAACTTGATTTTTCTATTTTCCTTTCTCTCTCTCTCTCTTGCTCTGTTCAGTTGGCCCGCCAAAGGCTCGTGCGGCCATGTGCCAAAAAATTCGACGAATTTGTCACGAGTCAATTCGTTATATCTCATGAAACACGCGGTCAATCGGATCCAATTTTTTTCCATGTCACTGTTACGTATAGGTCAGTACTTGATCAAATTTTCGATGAGCCACCATTTTTTTAACCACTCGATATCGAATCATTTCTCCCGTCAAAACAGTAATAGCCATAAGACTCTGTGCAATTCGAAGCTAACTTTACAATTTTTTATCTCAGAAAGTAGATGGTCAATCTTGTTCAAATTTTGCAGGTACACGGGGAATATGTTCAAGAAAGTCCTATTAAAATTTCAAACACCTGCCATCATTTTGAGATTCGAGCAAAACTTCCTTAATAAGCGGTTGGCATGGGTTTACTTTGTGTCGATCGTACCGCATTGCTTCTTGAATCGTAGGAAAATTATTTTTTTTTTAAATATGCTACGTGTATACATATATGTATGCACGACATATATACGTATATCTGCAGCCTACAGACGTGAATATATGCACAATATCCGAGTCACAACCATTATAACGAACTGCCGTGCAATATTTTACGAGTTCCATAAGGAAACGTCGCGTTTCCTCCCTCTCTCTCTCTCTCTCTCCTTCTCTTTTTCTCGTGATTGTTCTGCGTTTACAGAGCAAAAAAAAAAATCATTGGAGCAATTGCTCGAGAGAAGTTATACACGAATATACTCACTTTATACGTATGCACGTGTGGATCGTTTGCCAGCGAAGAAAAAGGGCCTCACCGGAGTTCCTTTGCGTTTGAAATACCAAGAGTTACGTCTTTCTGTCACCGATTTATGAATCCAGGCAAAATTTACCGTAACGAGATCGACCGTTCGATGCGTCTCACGATCCTGCGCGCGAGGTCGTTAAGATAATCGACGTTACGTTCTCGCGCGATCGAGCCTCGCGATTCAATAATCCACGAATTGAAAAGGCTTTGAAGCAACATTTTTCAAAATATATTCATCGATCAATATCATTGGAATTAATCTATCTAGAAAATTTCAATAAATTGGTCTCTGTAAGTAAATGGGTGCTGGAAAAAAAAAAAAAGTAAAAAAAAAAACTGAAACTGAAGAATCATTCGAAATTTTCTTTTCGCAATTCTCGAGTTTGAATGAATTTTTTTCTTTCACGAATAATAGAGAAAAATTGTATTTCTCACTGAAAAGTCACGACGAAAATATCGTATTTCATACATATATTCAAGGCTCTAATTCTTTTTTGTCTTCTTAATCTTCTAACGGTACGTAATAGAAACGAATGGAACAATGGTCGTAACTAGGTTGCGCTTTTGTTTTATTTTATTTTATTTTTTTTTTTTTTTTTTTCGTTTGTATGGGTCTCGGAACGAGCGTGAGCTTCGCCGCCCTCTACGAAGCCCGAGTTTGTTGAGCACGTTGCGATCATCAAGTGGTTTCACGTTCTCCACGATACCGCGCAGTTGACCTGGGAAATGTTTAAACAGAGCGCTGCCAAAGAGTCGTGCTCGCTGCTTACAAGTCGCTTTTACAATAACCCAAAAACTGTTCTTTTCGACTAACCCTGAAACAGCGAGTTTTTTTTTTCCTCGTACATCGAAATATCCTCAAGAATATTGAAAAAAAAAATTAAAAAAAATAAAACATTGATTCTACTTTGATATAGTTGCAATGATCGACTGAAAAATAGAATTTTTCCACGGTTATTTAAAAAATGTTATTACCAAAAACAACGTTGTATTTTTAGTTCTCATTTGAGCTCGCTCGACAAGCGAAAAAAATGAATTTTCAAGATCGTTCGAAGAGTTACGAACATGACAATGCAGAGATCGGATATCGGATTTTTAGGAGAGACTTTTCCATTTTACTCCGCGATATTTGAATAGAGATCAAAACGAAATTTTGACCGGAATTGCAGTTATTTTATACTGCTGGTAGGGACTAATGGCTGTAACGAAACTCGGGCGAAGTCGAAAGGGGGGGGGGGGGGGGCGGGGGGGGCAGCTAGCGAAGTATATAAACGAACGCGAGTTCAAAATGACGTTTCTGCGAGCTCATGCCATCTGTGTTTCTCGCATAGAACTCGATCCCCTCTTTCCCTCCGAGCGAATGTTGGCCAACGATGCTGATTACGCAATTGCTTAATGTTGAATTAATTCGCGTCGATTCGATGCCCACTCCGGGCCTTTTATCATTTGTGCGAAATAACACGATCACTTCGATCTTATCTGTAAAATGAACAAAAAAAAACAGCTTTTACATCGACGAGGTCACCTCATTCGTAAGGTTTTTTTTAACAGTTTTTCCACGGTTCGGACGGAAACTTTAAGCAGATTTTCGGGGAAAAAAAAATTCGGCATACTTTCACGAGTTTTGGATCCATGACGCAATATTTCGAACAGATGTTTTGGTTTAGGGATACGGTGCAGAAAAAGGATGGAAATTATGATGCAAATCCTCGGAGTATCACGAGAAAGAGAGGATCAAAAAACGTTTTATGGTCAAACTGTCGTTCGATTTTGTGTCTATACGAGGATACGCTGATGTACTTCGTTTCGCAATACACTCGGACTAAAATCTAGTGGTTTTGGAGTTCTGTAGCATTGAGCTGTCCAAAGATGTCCCTTTCTTCATTTCCTTCTCTCTCTTTCTCTCTCCCTCGCTGCTTCCTCGGGGCACGGGGTCATAAACTCGTAATCCCTTGCAACACAAAGCAACCGCCGTAAAATAATAACGAGGCAAATATTTGGCGTCGTCCTTTGGCGGAAAGTGTGGCGCGTTGCGTCGAACCGGCCCCTCGATTCCTACTCCGTTCCCTTTCGTTCACCAATTTTCATCTTCATTTTACGCTCAACGGGCCCGAGAATCCCCGAAAATCCAGAAAACCGCCGTCGGGGAATATCGAAGAATTCAAATGATCCACAAAATGGATGATTCGCGATAAAAAAAAAAAAATTTACACTCCTCCAAAGAAACCCTGTTTCTTATCCCTCTAATCGTCGTCTCTTCGTGCTCGAACGACTTTAATCACGAAATACAAATTCTAACGAATCTGACGGGAAAAAAAAAGTAATAAATCGTTTTATTAGTTGTTTTTACTGTTTTTTTTTGTTTTTTTTTTTAAATCAGAATTCAATGAATGAATCAACATTTTTTGAATCCCAATTGAGCTTCTTCAATGATTCATTTTAACCAAAATGCTTCTTATTTTGCGGCTGATTTTGAAGAGCGAGGAAGCTTCGTCATAAAAATTGTGGAATCGAGATTTATTCCGCACATCCGTGTGTCTGCTCGGTCTGAGATATTCCAGTGAGAAGATATCACATCCATCTCTCGAACCATTTGAATCCCTCATCGATTGGGAATCCCCCGAATCGTACGTGGGCAAATTACGTCTGTCGAGGCTAAACCGGCAGATCTTTATTCCATATTTACAGACTTATTTACTCGTAAACACGCATCGAGTGTTTTTGTACCTCGGGGAAAATCTTCGAGTTTGAAAACTTAAAGATTTGGGCTATTCCAGCTCATCTTGTATTTGCTAATTTATTTGCCGACTCTCCCGAGAGAATCATGGCGTTAAATATTTCTTACGAAAATACAGATTTTTTCTCTAATTGAACGAAAACGTTTTGAGAATCATGCGATCATGTGTTTTGAATTAAAATTTTTTTATTTTTTTCGAAACTTTTTCAAATTTTTTTTTCAATTATTATTATTTACATGAATTTTGTTGAGATTTTGAATGAGAAATTTTCGTGATAAAAAGACGCGAAAGAAAAAAGAATCGTTGAAAAAATATTTTTTCTAAACGCATAATTTTTCAAAACTGAACGAAGACAAGAGAATCGTCAATGATTACGAACTTCGTCGATAAATAAGTTTGCTTCGTATTCGAATAAAACATTTTTTTATGAGTGACATTCATGTATGATTTCATCAATCGTTATTCCTAGCTACTTTGCTTTGGACTTGTGCAGGGGTTGCAAGGGCGAGGGAGGGAATAGGGAGAACGTAGTGAGACGCGTAGATTTCTCGTTATCAGACTCGAACAGGAGTCCGACGGTTCCAGCAGCAAAACCGGATGTCCGCCTACCCAGGATGTGACGTCACTTCGATGGTAACTTCTCGAGCCAAACAAGCGAATGAAAGGAGAGAAAGAGAGAGAGAGAGAGAGAGAAGGAATGAGGGACATACTCAGACTCGTGAGCCATCGAAATAAATGTTTGTAGTAACCGTAGCGAGAGCTCTCAGTCATTTGAGATTCTCGATCTCGTGAGGCTGTGATTTTAACATTCGATGCTTGTGAGAGATGTCACGTGACTCCTACGAGATCCCACATTCAGTTTATCTCTATCTGTCCTGTGCGTGGTTCATTGAAAAATATTTTTTCTTCTTCCTTTTCTTCTTTTATACCTTCATTATTATTTTCATTGTTTTATTTAGGACCACAACTCATTCAGCTACGAATAATATAACGAGATCAGGACCCTTCGTTACATTCCAACGTAACGAAATCCGAGAGTTTCGATAACAGGAAGAGAACGATTATTTACTCTCCTGGCATTTCGCCAATAACGAGTCGCCCATTTGTCTCCGAAGTCTTTCGATCTGTCAGAAATTTTTTTACATTTAATAACAATTTTTTTTATTTCTCTTATTCGTTACTCGATCGTTGTAATCACATGGTATGGATCTTGCGTATGCAAAATCTATGACGAGAAATGATCTCAGAGAAAACTGAAGATGTACGATTACAATTTTGAAATCTCTTGAGCCTTTTTATACTCTGATATTGACGATTGAATTTTCGTTGAGATTTCGTTTATCTTTATGAAGAGAGAGAGAAACGAACTGAGAGGATTAAAATTTTTCTTCCCAACTCTTTTCTCTTCGAATTTTACTTTTCACTGGCATACAGAATTTATTTCACATTCTGTTTGACTTTTGATCCCTTTAACGAAAGATTATTATTTTTTCTACTTTTCTGCGCTTTCCCCCCCCCCCCCTCCCCCCATTGACTTTTCGACTTTCTGACTTTCTCGTCGTTGCCATCGAATTTAAGACGTTTAACCTATTTCTGAACTCACTCGAGTGTCAAAAGTCGTCCGAACAAAACAGCTAAACGTCGAGTCAGTCAAACAAACTTAACTCGCCTTTTTCTTACCTGGATATCCAGTGTCCAAACAATACGTGTATTATCGACTCGGTCCCAGCCCTTTCGTGTGAAGAGTCAAAAAGTCAATTCTGAAAAATCGTTTCACCCATTTTACACACTTATTTTTCATTTTCGTATTCAAATTTTTACTGTCTATCATCCCTCATCGATATCTTCACAGATTTTCGACGAAAAATCGCTGAATCGATTACGACGAATCTTTCACGAGATCAATGATCATGATTCAAACTTTGTTTGTGTTTTTACGAAATTTTTATATTTTGTTTTTTACGAAAATGTAAAAAACAAAAATTGAATGATTTTGTTCGATTTTTAAATGAGAAAATTCATCGGTATGGTAACGATAAACGAAATACCAATTTGAAAATGATTCGAAAACGAAAATTTGATTTCGTACAGGAAAACAGCGATTTTAATTGAATGCTTAAAAGTTAAAAAATAAAAAATCTTCATTTTCACATTTACGATCGAAACATGCTTTTGTGCATGATTAGAACGTTAGTTCGATTCTTATTATCGACGACGAAAGATTCGTGGGAATTTGAATTGGTCGATTGCACGGATTATAATGATGAAAAAAAAAATTCCTTGTCCAAAGCCTGAAGAGAGATTCAATTTTTTTTTGTTTTCATGAGATCAAGTGCAGCGTGAATGATTTGGCTCATAAATTAAAAAGATAATTGAGGGATGAAAAAGGGCTGAGAAAAAAAATGGAGGGGTGCGATGTGTTTATTACATTCTCTCTCTCTCTCTCTCTCTTTTTTTTTTTGTTTTCTATGCTTTGGGGCATTTCGACAAAAAGCATTTTATTACGGTAAATGTCCCACAAGGAACTAATGGGATCGTCAACCGGCTGCGCTCTTTCGAATCCTCAGGTTGTCAGAAAAAAAAAGAAAAAGAGAAACGAAAAAATGTCTCGCCTTGATACTTCTTTTTGCTTTGAGTGAAACGAACGAATATTGGTGCATATCATAGCATTTTTTTCTCGTAAATTCTCAACTCTCCCTTTCTGTCTTTTTCTTGATATTTTTTTTTTCTCTTCTTTTCTCTCCGCAGACCGAAAATTTTCGACCCCTGACCCACGGTCTTTCTGATTTACTGCTTCTCTCTTCTTTCTCACTCGTTCCTCCATTCCCTCGGTTTCTTTTCTCCTCGTTCGTTAGTTTTTCTTCCAATTTTTGCTTCTCTCGTACCAAATCCGAGCGCGGTCTTGAATTACTGATCTTTTTCATTTTTTTGTCTCTTTCTCTCCTTTTTTCGAATGAAATTTACGCACGATTTACGATATATCGTTTTTTAAATTTCCACTTGGCGCAATCTCCGTCGATGATGAAACGTATACGGGAAAAACGAGAGTCGTGCGAACCCCGGGAAATCAACAAAACCGAGTCTAAATCACGATCTAATTTGTGCCCAATGAACCGTCGAGATTTTCAATTATTTATGATCCGGAACAATGAATCGATACCGAAAAAATTTTGGTAATTTACAGTTGTTTTTTTTTCTCTCTGGAAAGCCAAAAAAAAAATATTTCATGCCCATGGATCGAGAAACAAAAACTTGGAACTCCGAAAAGTGACAGCTCAATTCAAATTCGATGATTGTAATTTCGTTCGATAATATTCGAATATATTTTTATTACGATGACAAATAAAAGTGCCGAATGAACTTTGAAAACAAAAAAATGGTGAAAAATACGAATTCACTTGAAAACGAAAAAAAAAAAAAAACATCCAGTTGGTTCAATTAGGATCTATTTGAATAAAATAAATTATTTTCTTTGTCCCACGGCCCAATTTAACTTTGAAAAATTATTTTCTTCGATTTGAATATTTTTATATTTAAGATCAATAAAAAAAATCTATTTTTGCGATTTTCAATTTCAAAAAATTTACACAAATTTAAAGAGCCTGTTGCTGAGCTGTAAAAAATATTTCTAATATTATTTACACCAATTTTAATATTATTATTATTATTTAATAATATTTCCATGGGCCTGCAACCCTGGGAGGACATAAAAATTCACGAGCGTCTCTTCGTTTCCAGAAATGGTTCGTTTCGAGTAAGTATAATCAGGGTTTTCACTATTTATGCACATCCACAGGGAAATACGTACATGAGAAATGTTTCGACGCTCTGCGCCACGTAGTGGTCGAAGCGATAAGCTTCAACCTGATTACCCCAATAAATGTACTCGAATAGAATTATTCATTTGATTCAAATACACTATTTTAGTTGAGGCAAATAAAAATATTTTTTTTATTTAAATAATAAAAAAAATCGAATAAATGATCCTAGTAGATTGAAACAGCTAATTTATCTGCTTGTGAAAGTTGGATGGACAGGCGGCTGATCCAAGCGATTCAACGATCTGGTATTCGTAGTTTAACAGCAGCTCGTCGATAATCCACTGTTTGTGGGGGGGGGGGGGGGGGGGGTGTCGAGAGCTTTTCCTTAACAAAGTGGCGCTAAAATTGCCGAAAAATCTGTAGTGAAAGTGTAAAAAAAAAAAAAAAAACGAAGATAAAGAGCAAAATCGTGGTGAAAAAAGAGACCACACTTGTTGCTTGAGGTTCAAATTAACAGTAAAAAGAAACAAAGAAAGAGAGAGAGAGAGGGAGAAAGATTGTGCCCCGCTGTGGGTTTCACGTCTCAATCTTACGTCGTCCGCATGGACCGCTGTGCAACATCTTCTCGAATTACGCCACGCAGTCTGTGTTGCGTTGTTCGCGACCGAAAGGAAAATGAAAAAAAAAAAAAAGAAAAAAAAAGAAAAAACACATACCTTCGACTCCGACGACTGTTATCGAGCCTTCGATGGCACTAAATTCATCACGCACTGTCGGCAAACACTTGGCACGTTCGGAATAATTAAGAGATGCTCCAGATTATTATAATTCATTCTCAGCCCATCACTTTTCTTTCGGGCTAAAGCTATCGCAATATTTATGGGGGTAGAACATTTTTTTTTTACACTTTTAGCCTAATCCCAGATTATCTGGACATTGGAAACTGTTTGTTCGATGTTTTCGTTGCTTTCGTGTCGAATATTTTGTTCAATAACATTATTGCTGGAAATTAAGTCGAGAATAAAGAGCTTGAATCAAAGAGCGATAAATCCTGCTGACTGTGAGAACTCTGTTATTCACGTTTTCATGGATTAGTAAGAAAAAAAAAAACATATTTGAATAACGCTCAAAGAAAACGCCCTTTAAGTTAATCACAGAAGTTTAGTTTGAAAAAAAAAAAGGCAATAAAGCCATTAAAAACGAGGTCTTAATGGCCGATTTTTGAGAGAACGTTTTTTTCATCGCGTTTAATTGCTCTTCCAAAGGGCTCGGTAGTCAAATGCTTATCGATTTTTCATAGCTCGTATATTATTCGATAAAAATGGAGACACAGAGGAAAGTGAGTTCGAAGAGATGGACGAGCTTCGATGATAAGTAGCCTTTCAGATATTCGTGCTCTTTTTTCTTGGGCTTCTCGTTCACCCTCTCTCTTCGAGAGGATCATACTCAAAGGGCATATAATAGAGAAACGAGGATTCGAGAGACCCGAGAGGAACTAATGGGCCACGACGGAACCTTCGAGATTCCCCAGCAGTCTATATTTCCTACAGCTTTGCTACGAGTCGGTGGAAAAAAAAGAGAGAGAAAAAAAAATCGTAACCCGATACTCCAGGCTCAAGCTCTCGACACTCATCGTCTCGAGTTCATCCATCGACTTCTATGTCGAGTATCTCGGAACGAATGCTCGAAATTCTCAGCTTTGATAGATCGCGAAATCTCGATAATAATCAACTTTCGGCACTTGTTTGTTTATTGATTTTTTCTTCTTTTTTACCGAAACATCGTTTTTGAGATGTTCGCCTATTAGTGACAGCCAATCCGCGGTTAACTGCGAATACGATTATCAGTTTATTAATATATTATGATCGATGCTTCGGTGAAAATAAACGTGCACCCAGAAAAAAGATCTATTTCAATCTACCAAGATTATTTATTCGATTTTTTTCTATTTAAGGAGTTTCGGTACAAAAGGCAAAATGTTAAGAAATTAATGAAATTTGGTGACAATGTTCTTCAACATCAATTACGAAAACACAAATTTTTTCAAAATTTTCTTTTACTTAGTTATCGAGTAATTATGCATCAAAGCAGATTTCTTATACCCGGAGTGTATACCTATATATATGGAAACGCTATGCTTATACACGTGAACTTTAGTCTTCAATTACTCGCGATAACTGTGTAGAAGAAAAATCTGAAAAAATTTGTATTGTCAAATTTGGCACTAAAGAATATGTTCAACAAATTTTATAAAATTCTTAACTTTTTGACAATTTTTGTGTGTTTTTAACATGATTTAGCATGGCAACATTGTATCGCCTGTATCGAAACTCCTTAAATTAAAAAAAATTCTATTTGCCTCAACTAAAAAGCTGTATAAAAGCTGTAAAAAGATGTGCATAAATAGCGGAAACCCAAGTTATACTTACTCAAAACGGACCATGTCTCAAAACAAGCAGACGGTCGTGAATTTTTATGTCCACCCAGGCTTCCAGACTCATGGAAATATTAAATAATAATAATACTATTAAATGTGGTGTAAATAATATTATAAAGATATTTTGCAGCTCAACAACATGCTTGTAAAATTTGTGAAAACTTTTTGAAATTGAAAATCGCGATAATAGATTTTTCATTAATCTTAAATATAAAAATATTCTCGAATGTAAGAAAATCATTTCTTAAAGTTAAATAGAGCTCTATTAGGCCGTGGGACAAAGAAAAATATTTATTTGATTTAAATAGATCCTAGTTGAACCAACTAGACGTTTTTTCTGGGTGCGAATTTAACGATTCATCAAACCTTATGATTTTCCTAATGAATTTTAGGATCGTCCCTCTATAGTATCAGTTTCCAATCGTCTCCAAAAATTCATGACTTTTTGGAGACTTCGACATTCAGTGATCGCCGCACTTCGCAGTTTTTTTTTTCTTTTCGTTATTTGTACGACGTTTTATGAACGAATGACGACGGTTTCTAAAGTTACATTTTTTATAATAGCTCTGATGAAAAAATTTCAAAATAATATGAGAAAAAGCTCGTTTGATAGATCAGAATACGAGGTTAGAAAATCTTTATTTCAATACAATTAAATTGATACAAAACGTTTGTTAAACATATTTGAAAAAGTGGATGAAACATACTTTTTTTTGAATTTCTTTCATATTAGGGATTTTTGAAAAAGGATGTGAACGTATACGAGAATATACCTGACTCATGAGAAATCAGGGGGAAAAAGGAAAAGCAAAGTGAAGCTTTTTTTCGAAACCGTTTTTTTTTTCTTTCGTGCAACGTTGTTTCCTTGACCTTTATACACAGACTACTTCCGGTATAAATCTTTATTATTTATATTTGCACCCTTTCTTTTTCTAGCTCGACGCTAATGAGCCCTTCAACGTTGCCCTTTCATTCATGGGCCTTTTAATATTTACTTTTTCAATGAAATTTAACGAACTGGCGTTCTCTATTTTATTCTCATACGCGATGCACTCGTATAAAAGAGAACTTTTGCCTTTACGATGCTCCTCCCCCAGTGAGAATTCAAACAAAGAGATAAAAAATAAATATATTTTTTTTTATCCCCACGAAAATCGAGTGTGGGAATAGAGCGAATTTTTTTTTTTCTTACTCCTCCTACTCCGAATACATCATTTCCCTTATTTTCGATTGCAAAACAATTTTTCGTAACGGACGATTTATTTGATCCAATAACGTCGGATATTTTTTTTTTTTTTTGTAATTGAATCGAATTTGAAAATAATCATTTCATTCATAATTCTGTTGCGTCGAATTAGTAGGCAGAAAATACTTGAAGAAATTTGTTTCAAAAAATGAAATTGTTAATTACGAATGGGCCTGAACTCGTTGAATAAAATTGTAAAAATTCGAATAAAATTTCGAATGATCGTTAAATTCATCTTTGAATCTTCTCAGATTTGTGTGCTCTGAGAGATCATTTGTTTATGATAAAATACGTAATGCAGAGACACATTGGTAGGAGGAAAAGAAAGTGAGAGAGTTGTGATGATAAATAGGGGTTAGTGACCCTCACTCCGGTGACTCGAGCTTATATTTCTTCTTCGAAGCAATACAGAACGAAAGCTGCTGCTGTTGCTGGTCTACGAAAGATCATAAATCGATCGCTCCCAGTCTCAACTCACTATCTGCCGATTTTTATGTATCGTTTCAATATTTCGTTCCTCACTATTTATATCGTCTCTAAAAAATGCATCAATTAATTCGATCCTGGCAGAAATTGCTGTTTTCCCGATTGCTCAACAACTAAAAACCGTTTTTTTTTGTCAGCTCATTTTCTGTAAACATGACTTAAAAAAATGAACGAATTTCTGAATGATCCGAAACGTAAAACTACAAAACCACAATTTTTCATTCACAAAAATATTTTTGACAAAGTAATACAAAAATAAAAGATTGAGACGAAAAAATAGTCCATTTTTTTTTTCGTTTTAATGAAAATGATCGTAAAGAGACTGAAAAAAATTTTATGACTCGTACAAAGTAAAATCGTTACGTGAGCTCCCTGTTCACGACGAAATACAAAAAATGATCGAAATTTGATTTTTAAACGATTTTAATACTTTGTGTACACGAACTCTTTCGGTGTCTTTACATCTAAGAGGGTCTTAGTTCGAGTATAATACGGTCAAAGTATTTTTTAAATACCACACAGCCTCTTTTTTTTAGCTCGCTCTCTTTTAATGCTTTTCTGAGAGTCAGTTTTTCTTTTACGCTCGCTGCAATAAACTTTCGATACGAGCTATAAATCTTTATTAACGGCGTATATAAAGTCGAGGACGAGGTGACAAACTCTCGAGGGTCCTCGATTCGTGCAACCTCGAGGCAAGAGGGAAAAGTCGACGCAGAAGAGGGATAGAGAAAAAAAAAGAAAAATCGTTAGGTTCTCGGAGACGAGGAAGAATTTTCACACACGCGTTACGTTCTACTCTCTTGATCCTCCCAACTCTCGACTCGATCTGTCTCTTCCGGGCTCTTGATACACTCGTTTCTCTCTCTCTCTCTCCCTCGCATATATATCGTTTTTTTTCAGAAAAAAATAAAAAATAAAAAAACGTTTCCCTCATTTTTCGTACAAACACGTCAGAAAAAGCGAGCACCCTTCACGAAGAGGGTTAAACTCTTCGTCGCCATATGGGTAATCTCTTTCTCGAGATGCAAAGTATGTATGCCGAAGGGCATTGGAGAGAGAAAAAATTTGGGCCTCAAAAATCTCTCCTCCCCGGTAATCCGTCTTCGTTTTTCTTGATGCTTTGCATATTGGCAAGAAATCTCTTATTTCTTGTCCCCAAAGTTCGAGATTCATCTCGACGAAATCGTTCATTTCTAATATTTTACAAAAACTCAATACTACAAACTTGTTCGTTTCGAATCGAAAAAAATTCATCATTTTTCTAACCAAACATCGTTAGTAATTTTGTATTTCATACTAATTTGATATTCTAATATTTTTTTTTTTGTCTTTTTCTTTCTGGTAAAATAATTTTGAAAATATAATGAAAAATTTTCGGAATATCTCTTGAAAAATATTCGGTAATAAAATATATTTTTTGAATGCGCGAAAATATTGTATCCGGGTACAGGGGCATTAAATTTAAATATAGTCGTCAAGTTTTATTATTATTACGTATATAATCGAGAGATCACTCAATTAAACCATGAAGGCTTTGAGGAATAATGAAAATAAAATAAAAAAATGAAAAATACGAGGGGAATACAGCGGTGGAAGCCGTGATTGAGGTTCATAGGTCCCGACGGGTCACAGCGTATAGCTGTGACGGTAAAAGCAGCTCGAAAGCAGTAAATATCATCCTCGTATACAGCTTTAAATATATGTATTAATTTTAATTATGTACTTTTGTATAAATCCTTAATAATTAAGACGAAAAACTCGTTTATTTATTTTTGTATTCTTTACCGAACGAAAAAAAAAAAACAATTTCTTAGTGATGAATAAAATTATTCGTAAATTTACATAAAAAGGGTTTTTTCTCGGTAAAAAACTTGAAGATTTTCGCAATCATCGAAATTCCTTTGATAATCGAATCAAAATATTATTGTTATTTCATTTTATTTTACTTTTTTTTTTTTTTTCATAAATGTTTTTCTTCTTCTGTACGTGCTTCACTCGCGGAGTAATATTATCTCGGAATAATTTTATTACTGATTAAGAAGATCGAGAACGGATGAGAAATTGAGCTGTTCCCATTGCCCCTTTCACAATTTGTTGGAAGAACGTCTCGAAGAGAATGTATGGATACTAAAAAAAGATGGGGGCTGGGGGGGGGGGGGGGGGGGGGGGGGGAGGGAGGAGATGAATGTTACTTACAACAACAAAATATATTTACATGTGAATGTGTGCTTTATCTCATAGAACATTTAGATGATAAGAGTTGAATCGCGTTCGAAAATTTGAACAGCAGTCCAAAGGCGATCACTATAAAATGAAGCAATATCTTCGTTGACCCTTGACGGGGTTGCAAGTCGTTGTGCTTGACGAGCACACGCTCTGTGGCAATGTTTCGACGTTAAAAAAGCAGGGGAGTTTGCTGGCTTCGAGATCTGGAAAATAAGAGACTAATGAAGTTTTATTTTTTGTTAATTTTTTTTTTTTTCATTCGACAATCTCTCGAAAACTTCTCTCAAATCTCACGCGTCTGCAAAAACATATATTTATGCTGAATTTCGGATAATGGAACGTGCTCCTTGAAAATTGAATTTTCATTCAATTTTTCTAATCACTATTTTGACGATAATCATATATAAATGACGTAATCGAGAAGAAGCTATAACACGATAAAATGAGTCGCGTGCCAAGCTCTCAACGTTATTATCGTTGAAACACCTTATCCCGGTACCCTTTGTGTAAAATAATCACGAGCTAATCGCAGCTTAGGATGACTCTCTCGAGGTTTTAACGGCCGATAGATTCGTTTTTACTCTTTCTGTGTCCCTCCGTTTGATAACAATAATGAGATTTTTTTTTCTTTTTTTTTAAGGAGTTTCGGTACAGGCGATACAATGTTGCCATGCTAAACCATGTTAAAAACACAAAAAATTGTCAAAAAGTTAAGAATTTTATAAAATTTGGTGAACATATTCTTCAGTGCCAAATTTGACGATACAAATTTTTTCAGATTTTTCTTCTACACAGTTATCGCGAGTAATTGAAGACTAAAGTTCACGTGTATAAGCATAACGTTTCCATATATATAGGTATACACTTCGGGCATAAGAAATCTGCTTTAATGCATAATTACTCGATAACTGAGTAGAAGAAAATTTTGAAAAAATTTGTCTTTTCGTACTTGATGTTGAAGAACATTATCACCAAATTTCATTAATTTCTTAACATTTTGCCTTTTGTACCGAAACTCCTTAAATGCTGATAAGAAAAAAAGAAATGATAATAACGGTGAATAATTAGAATACGCTGAGTCGCCAAGGTTAGGCGTCTATATTCTCAGGCGAAAGAGGCCCTCTGCGAGTGTGACAACATTCAACGGTTCCGTCTGGTAGAATAACGCGGGTGAAAAAGAGTCTTTGCAGCCGTCCTCTCGCAAACACGTGCGAGAAAAACCCCTCTAGAAAAAAAAAAAAAAAAATACCGGGGGTGTTTGCACGTTTTACGACCCAACCGTGTCTCGTGGGTTGGAATACAACGGTGAATCTCACAGGGGCGCTGATGCGACAAAGAAAAAGACACCTAACGCTCGTGCCTTGTGTATATATACGTGTATATGTACACCTTCCCTTCCTCAGCATTTGCGTCAAACACCAAAAAATGAGAGACGAAAAGATAGGTGAGGACAAGAAGAAGAAGAAGAAGCAAAAAAAAAAAGGTGAAAAATAATTCAAAATGCGATAGTGTTCTTTGGGGATTGAAAATAACGTTTTTTTTTGTTTCTACTACGGCATCAAGAACTGTATACAACGAAAATATGAAAATGAAGATAAAAAACGTAAAGAGTATCCTCGTAAATATTTCAAAGGATTGAACGAGAAACAAAAAACAGTTGATAAATTTTGACTGATAAAAAAAATGTAATCAGTGCGATTTACTAAATACGTGATAAGAAAAGAAAAAAGAAAATTATATTCCAATGTATCCAAACTATCGGGAATGTAATACTTGTTGCAAGTATAGTCAATTAACGAGAGATAAAAGATAAAAAGTAACGTAAAAGAAGATAAGTGTTCGGGAATAACGTACGAGGGGGCGCCTAGATAAGCAACTCATAGGTGAGATAAAATTCACTGGTTTTACTCGCGGTGGCACCAAGATAATTCAAAGTGGCAAATCATTTTGCGATAAAATAGAATAAGGTGGCTGGACAATAAAACATATACGCGTTTATATTTTATGTATATATAGATTTATATCGTACGAAAAAGAAAAAATGAGCGAGAATAAGATTGACGCAAGCTCAACGACCATAAGAATCGAATAGCCGCAGATTAGCCTATCTTTTCTGGCAACGCGATATATCGGAGACGAACGGGATGAATGGACTCGTCGATTCTCTATAGTACGTGTATATACTAACGTTCAAATATATATATATATATATATATATATATATATATATATATACAGATATATCTATTTCTATAGTTCGAGATAGAGCATATCATAGCTACCAAGCACGCGGTCGTTTAGTAGTAAAATTTCTGATACCCGTCTGATCCACCAAGACTCGGGCGCTATCAAACCTCGCTTATTCATTCTTTCTCTGTGCAACATGCGATTTTATGAACTTTCTATAATCAGCTGAGCTTACGAGCCACGACGACGTTCTTCGTCGTGTATACACATCTGCCTAATCTGCTCCGCTCCTGGTAGACATCGAGGCGACTTTTATTTTTTATTTTTATTTTTATTTTTTTGTTCAAAACGACATTGCCAAGTTTCTTCATAAGATGAGTTGATAATTCTGCAGGATCGCGATAACGAGTGCACATTTTATCGGAGCAATGAAACAAGCGTGAATTTAATAAGTAAAAATATATATTTTTTTCATTATTTTTCCGATAAATGAACGAATTTACAGTCGTGCTCTCTTGATCGATCGACGCTTATCGATAGAAAATAAATCAAACCAGACTGGGCCTTATATACACCAAGACGGTACGTTTCTTCCGCGAGTACGATTTCGCACCGAGCCACCTAGCGGAGCACCGGAGAAACTTTGAGCTCTCCAGGCCTCTGGAACTCTCCCCCCCACAAAATTTACGCTTCTACGAACATTGAGCAGTTCTTTTTCTGCCGGAATGTGATTCCACAGGCCTAGCAGTGTCGATTTTATACTGAAAATGATTCTTGTATTCTTCAAGTATTTGCTCCACGAGAAGAAAAAAAAACGAACGAACTACGAACTACTATGAGATCCGCACGTTTATATATGTGTGCTTATATACATTACGCGGGTGAAGAAACACACCTGGCCTCCAGCTTATCGGAAATAGGCAAAACACTCGGAGCCTATATACTCGTATAACTTTGTATATAAATTTACCGAAGGACTCGAGACGGGGCTAACCTGGTGCATGTGTCTCGTGTGACGAACTGTACTTGTACTACGATATCACATAGTTTACGATTATTAAACATATGAACGACCACTGTACTTGGGCTGCACACGTCACTTTGCTACCCATTTTTTTCCCTTGCTCTTTCCAGTTGTTTTCATACGGGATAATATCTCTGACGTTGAACACAATGGTTCGCTGTGTTTCTCTTATTTTATTTTTATACACTGAGAAAAGAGAATAGTTGAATAAAATAATTTAATAAAATAGTGAAATACGTGGAATGAAATTTTTTTTTATTTTCTCCTGATGTTCATAGGAGGAGCTCAGTTTGCCTGAGCTTTTTACAGACGAAAAATATGAAATTCGTTGATCCAACGAATATTTGATTGATTTCAACGCTCCCAATTTGATGGCTCAAATTAATATTTCTCACTACGACGAAACGGTCGGTAAATCGATAAAAATTTTATCGTGTATCAACGAAAAAGTGCATTTTCTTTGCCACGATTTGTTGTTCCAAGTAAAAATTTGGTTGAATCGAAAAATATATTATCTCTCGGTGTACTGGTGTAGCCGCGAGGCAAAGCCTCGCTCGAAATTAACTTGAGCCTTTGATACATATTCGCAATTTATGAACTCAGAGGTTAATACGGAAGATTGGAATATTTTGAAGTTCATAAATCATTGAAGTTTTGGAGGAATATTTGAGAATAATTTTGTACCATATTATTCAACATATCAAGATCCGGAATGAAAATATTCGCGATTCTTAGCAGAGCTCGTGTTACATAAACGTTGAAATTGGTCTTTTGAGCTCAGTTGATAAAAACTTTTGAAATAATAATAAATGCGTTTCGCGTATAAGACAATTCGCGATAACCCAATATTTGGTCTTTCGCGCTCTCCCGAATTTCGATAATTGGCTGTTTTATATTATTTGATTAAACGAGCGTAGTAAAATAATCGAGAATTATTATGAAAAATTTTTAAAAATATAAAATTTCGCATTTTTTTCTTTCATTTATAAAAACAAAACGAATACAAATCGTTGCTATGGAAATTTCATATTTTTCGTCGATTTGTTTGGGCTACGATACAACTCGAGATTCACGCAATCGTCATATTTCGTAAGAGCACAGAGAAAATCGAGGCTGTCGTTATAAATAATTAGAGAAATTGATCCACTGTAATAAAAAAAAAAAACGATTGTACGACACGAAAATAAAGGAGGATTTAAAATTAATATTACAATCAGGAGTAAAAAATTTCCTTATTTTTAACAAAACATCGTAAAATTCGAACCTAAATTCATCCGTCGTTGTATACAAAGAAAATGTCGATTCTCGAAGCAAAAACTTGAAAACAAAAATACAAAAAACGAAGAGCAAATAATTGAAAGAGGGCAAGCCGCGCGCTCTGGGTCCGTTTTCACTGATAATTAGGATGGACCTGACCTCTCCAATTCGATTAGGTAACGTCAATAAGGTCGGACCAATGTCGAATTCACGATAATGCTAATGAACGCACAATATGCGTGAACTCTGTCAATTATATATTCGTATATCGGAGTCTATACTTTGTACTCGTTTGGAAGAAGAAAAAAAAACGAAAAAATTTTATCAAAATTTCTCGAAGAGATATTTTAATGTCAGCCCGTTATCATCGTCTAATTTCTGACATTGTTAATTGGGACAGTATTCTCGTAATCATTGTGGATTGAAGAAAATTTTGTTTCAAACAAATTAAAAATCCTCCAGAAAATTAGCATAAAAATTAATGATCAGAAGGCTTATTGGAAGATGAATCTTGAAAATCCTGTCTCCGAATCTTTACGTTCGAGATATTTTGACAATTTTAACATCATCAGGCTGAATGGAGCAGGAATTTTACGAGACAGAGAAAGAGAGAGGGGCAGGGGGGAGAAGGTTGAGACGACAAAAAGAGATGGCGATCGCGATCATGAGGATCGTAAAGCTGGACCTGCCATCAGCTCTGACCCTCGACGATCGAAAATAATATTTTTATCTTTTGACCCGAGCACGAGTTACACACGCATATACTTACTCGTATGAAGTTCGCGAGTTCCCATCTCCGTCATATTCACGCGCCTGTACACACGAATACAGTTTTCTCGATTTTTTTTTTCACGCATCTTCTCACTTTTTTCTTCACATAACTCTCTCTCTCTCTCTTTCTCTCTCCCTTTCGTATATTTGTACATGTTGAAATTGATGCCTACGTGATGGTGAAAACGACACACAAATAATGCGGACATGCACGCACATCGACGTATACGTACACAGATCAGTATAAAAGAACGAGTGAGAGATAAGGGCCCTCGGTTATTTTTGTAACATACCCAGCTAGCAACAGTTTCCCGTGTGTGTATGTGTGCGTGTGTCTTTATGACGGGATATTTACGAATCTTCATTCGTCCCCTTCCTTCGTTTCACCGCTTGCCGATTTTTTGTCGTACTTTTTTTCAGTCCATTTTTAATCGTACGTTTCCCTTGTCCAGGCTTCTAAGTCACGTATACGATTCCGATTCGATGTAATCACAACATCATGGATTTGAAGCATTTATTATTGTTGATGCGACGATGATTTAGTCGGGACTAGAATTTCTGGATTTTTGGAGATATAAATGTGGCAACATCGATCGACAAAAGAGTCCAATTTTACGAAAAGATTCTTCTGGAGAACTCCAAACCCATTTCATTCCGACAATTTGTAACTTTTTGCCTTTATTTTTTTTATTTTTATTTCTCTCCACAAAATAATGATTGGGTCCGACGTGATTGCTGCATGGAAAATAGGAATTTGTTGTTGTTTTTTTTAGGGGTGCTGGGCGAATACACCGAGAACGAAGAAGATGAACAAGGTCTTGTGCTCGAGGGAGAAAGTTTGGAGGGCGTTGTCGAGGACAACGAAGAGGGAGAGGTTTTAACGATAAAAACAGAGAATAACATTGAACACGAAGTCGTTCTGGGGCATCAGCATCATCAGCAACAGCAGCAAAACGCCACGACCGGGTATGCAAGCAGCGTCGATGAAGGCGGGGATGGCGTGGGCGTTCTGGAGGCGGGTCGACCGGAAATGAAAAATGGCGTCCTCGTTGAAAGCAACGTCGAACAAACGGTCGATCTAAATGTTCCTCCTGATCCCGAGGATGATTCGAACACAACTTACACGCTTCATCAGCTCGGCTATTCGACTCATCACATTATACATGACAGGTATATTTCAATTGTTTACATCGTTGAATAATTGACTGCCGAAATAATCTTTTTGAAACTTTAGAAAAACAAGTCGTTCGTTTCACTTTGATTTTTGCACCGATCAAACAATTTCGAATTTCATAACGCAGATTTTTGAGAATCGTTCTTCTAATGGACTCGAACCTCGCTGCTTTGACAACTAATTAGATTCCGATAAAAATGAGATCCAAATAAAATTATTTGTACGAAATTTTCGAAATTTCAATCAGAAACTGTTTCATGAAAAATATGTTTTTAACCCAAACATATGCGATGATCAGAAAACCTAAGCACGCGGCCATTTAGAAGCACATTTGGACATACGAAGCAGCAAGAGTTTTTGCAATCTTGAAGTTCAAATAAATAGCTTAACGTTTCGAAGTAAATTGTTTAAAGGGAAAAAGTTACATTTACAAAGTAAAGTGATTTATATTATCGCTATAAAAACAAGAAATGTACAAAAACAAAAAAATTTGAATCGAATCAGAAGAACTTACTCCATTAGATCATAAAAGATATTTGAAAAACGAGAACACGATTTAGTTTTATATGAACCCCCCCCCCCCTCCTCCTCCTCTAAAAAAAGGGAAGTAAAATAAATTCGAAAAATATTTGTAATCCTCATTGCACAGAGGCTACATGGCTGGAGAATCTCCGCATTACGAGGGTGGCCCCGTCGAGTTAAGGGAGGATCAAGAGCAACAGGTCAGGAGCGATCAACAGCAGCAGCAGCACCCCCTCCACGAAGCAGCACACCATCAGCACGTTAACCACCACCATCACGATCACCAGCAGCAGCACGAGCACGAGCACCAGCACCAACACCATCAACATCACCAACAAGAACAGCAGTTTGGTCAACTTGGGGCGGGAGAGATCCCGATTCCTGAGGGAGGGGATAGCCGCCACCGTCTCGACGAGGCTACGCTTCCGTCCGAGGGAAATCAAGTCAGCAGTCACATGCCTCACTCCACGATGCTACGGTACAGTACCGAGACGCTCTCGCCGCCGACGGATCATCACAGTCACCATCAACATCATCAGCAACAATCCCAACAACAACAACAACATCACTTAACCAACAGCCAACACAGTTCGCTCTCAGTTCAACGACATTTGGAAGAGGCACAACAGGCCCAACATCATCAAGAAGCTTCCGAACGTGTCAGTGGAATAGTAGCTGCTATGAGATCCGCCCGAAGTGATTTTACACTCGGACAATTTCTCCCTCATCTCGCCAGTGCAACATCGAGCGGCCAATCGCCTATCGACGTCACGGCCACCTCTCATCACCACCATCATCATCATCATCATCATCAGCAGCAGCAACAAGCGCATTCCCATCAACATCAATTGGATGATGTTCTAACCGAAGATCCTTATCTTCAGCATCAAATGAGAACCCCAAGCGCCGGAACCGGAGCTACCAGTGTTGCTAGTGGTGTCGGTGACAACGGTGGTGCTAGTGGGCCCAACGGAGGTGTATCTCCACCTCTCAGAACCGGAAGTTCACCCGGCTCGAGCAGAAGTCCTCACGACGATCATTCCCGAAATCTTTCATCACCAACACATCGTCATTCCGCACATAACGACGACGACTACAGTCCCAATGATCAGGGACGATTGCATCAATCTTTCACCAATCTCACATCACTTCAACCACCCAATTCCGTACAAACTCCTCATAATCTTCAGGACAACGAGAGAGTCAATGAACAACTTTATATCGAATCGATGTACGCGCATCATTCTACCGCTGGAACGCCTCATCATCATCATCAGGAACACGAACAACCGTCCTCTTCTCCGCACTCACCCAGTGGCGCTTTAACCAGGTTAGTTCGACACATCCTTCATTTCTTTAGTTTTTATTTTCGTCTATAGGAAAAATATGCTCTATTTAGGGCTCGAGAAGCGTCAGTGTTTTGGAATGTTAATCGTGTCGTGTGTTTTGTGCCTCATAATTATCGATAGTTCATTTTAAAAAAAAGTGGCTACGGTGCTTTGGTAATCGTGTGAAAAAAAAAATTCATTGTACCTCGCTCAACGAGAAACCTGGACTTTCATTTCTTTGAAAATCATGAGATCCTCGTGATTTTTCATGTTTTTGGGAATATGACTGGTCGTCGAAAGATTACGGGTCATGGATAAACCGATAAGAAAATATACACTGAAAATAAATTGGTAGGAATATGGTCCCCATGAATTTGTCTCCAGGGATTTTATCTCGTTCGAGCATCCAAGAGGACTCGTTATTAATTCTAAAAAACAGTGGATACATTCATCGAGTCGTTGGTTACTCAATGTCTTCATCGAATCCATGAATTCCACCGACAGTTACCCTGCTTCAAAAGCATTTTATTTCTCTTTTCGTTAAAATGATCAAAGCACCGATTCACAGAGACAGTCAAACGTTTCGGACAAGAAAATATTCATTCGTCAACTGGCAAATGTTTTCACCCAAAGTCCTCGCGCGTAAAATTAGTCATTCTTCGTGACTTTCTTGCCTTCGATCGACTCTGACTCACTTTCGACTTCTTCGCTTCTATCTACTCTTACTGTTTTTAATAATCGACGTTTCTAGCTTCAACCATGACTGTAAAGATTCAAAGTCTGCTTTTTTCAAACCACTTTCACGCTGAAAATTCTTTACTGATATTCAGTCTTCGCGATCAAACTTTTCTTATCGAAACCTTCGATCGAAATCGTTCATATTATCCTTCGAAAAGTTTTGAAACAAAAAAATTAAAATAAAATAAAATCCCCCAAAAATTAACAGATCTGATAAGAAATTTTGGAAGCATTTGAATCTTTTTTTTCACCAACTTTCTCCAAATCGAAGTATGCAACAACAGTTATCAGTCATTATTCTTTTGAACAAATAAATTCATCCAATAATAATGACAATATTAACGAGGAGTTTGAAAATAGAAAATTTTAATCTTGAACTCATCTTCATATTTATACACACACAAAAACAGACACACTTATTTATGCAGTGAAAAGAAACACGTCATCGTTTTTGGTCCTCGTAGAATATCCCGCGAAAATATTTGTTCGACAGCTCAAGGGTGGTTACACACAGTTTTGACGGGTTTTCGTGTATGCGCAGGCGAGAAAGAGGGAGAGAGAGAAAGGTACATGAGAGCGGTACTTTCATCGAGGGATGAAAACGATGCGTCCACTCGTACATGTTCTGTCTCTCGAGGTATTCTCCTTTTCGGTATTTCTTCTGCGTTTAGTTTTTGGCCTATGCTAACAAAAATCCAGACTCCCTTTCCCTTCTTTTTCTTCGTATTCACTACGGCGAAAGCCTCAAAAACCTAAATGAAAGTGTGACTGTATGTGTTTTCTCGTGTTTGTTGTTTCATGGTTTGGAAAATTAAGCGGCTCGTAATATCGTCCAAACAATTGCGATTCAAAAGCGTGACTAATTTTTCTCTGATTTCATTGAGACGAAGAGATTGCAAGAAAAAAAAAATGCACAATTTTACTTAAATTATTCGATTTGATTTGCTCTGAAGATTTTCAATAACGAATTTCTTCTTTTTCTGTTTCATTTGAACATTGAAAAAAATTTTTTTTTTTATTCATTCGATCGATGATAAGACTTCTACTGATTTTTCTTTTTTTCTTTGAGCCGACTGTCATTTTTCAAAGCATTTTTATAAACGAGGTCACGTTCGCAATCATTTTTATCATCGAGCAATTTTTTTTTTTTTCGCGCTCGACAGATTTCTGCGATAAAATTCATTGAATAGTTCATCGTGTATACACGCCGAACTAAGAGCGTGCAGCAAGCTCGATGCATGGAATTTCCAATGCATCAGACACTTTCGATCAAACATCAATCATCGATTAGATTAGGATCGAAAAGTTTTCGAAAAAAAATATTATTTCGTTATCTTATCGTTGAAAATCTTACGGACATTGTATTCATCCAGGATGAGAATAATTTTCTATGCAATTTTCCAAAATCCATCGGGTGTTTTCACATTTTCACGAATTTTTTTTTTCGTTGCTCATATCCTCGCTCGAAATTTCATGTCCTCAACGTCGCTAAACATTTTTTTATTCTTTCCCCAGCGACCCCTAACCTCTGGAGAGATTATTCTCTACATTTTATATACCCAACAGCAGTAATAATAATCATGAATATAATAATACACTCGAATAATCACTGCTGACAGCATCCCATTCGAGTTCCAAGGAATCCTCTGGTCAAATGTCCATTGTGTATCGTTGTTGTTTTCGTCTTCGTCTCACATCCGGTTAAAGGAATAGCTTGGTCCTTGTCTCGATTACTCGAGTCTTGGACTCGAGCACGTTGACTTATTTAGAAATTCACTGTCCTTCGATCCTCCTTTGATCTTGAGAATCCTCGAAAAAGCACTTTTTCAAAGTTTCTTCGTATCCAGCAAGATAATTATACTTTTTTTTTTTATCGAGACTACTGATCGTACGATAATTTATATAAATTCCTACAAATCCATTTTTCTGGATTCGTTACAATTATTTTTAATCTATCGCTCAATTTTTCGTCTCTAAATTTCAAATGGTTTTGTCACTCGTTGATATTCTAAGTTTGCGATTAAAATTTCAATAAATTAATGTTTTTATTATTATTATTGAGCAATTGTCCTTGAATCTGTTTCGTGTTTGATTTTTTCAGTTTTTAATACAAGTTTTAACGAAGACTGAGCTAATAGAATTATTCAAAGCTTCATGACAAGTCATTGTGACGCGTGTAAACTGTTCGAAAATCATAAAAGTTTCGGTAACAATAGTAATGATGCAAAAATCTGATTTTTTTTCTCATAAAAATATGAGCTCAACAAAGCATATTTATTTTCAGAAAATAGTCATTTGAATAACATAATTTTCGAAAAAAAAAAAAAGCAAAAGCGAAACAAAATATTCATTCTTTAAAAATGATTGTTTTCTGCACGTACCGGTTAGTCGCGTGTGTATTCGATAGCCGAGAGGAGTAGGAGATCGGATGGTGAGGAGTAGAGTGGGAGGGAGAGTTCTCGTCGCGAGAGCGTAAAAGGAGGGGAGAAAAGTCCTGGTTAATGCCACCTTCGAGGGCCACCACCAGGCTATTCGTCTTTCAACGTTTCGTCAACTCTCCACCACGAGCGATTCGTAGCTTCAGTTCTTGTTCGCCCGTGGTGACAGATACGGAACTTGAATAATCACGTTGGTCATATTTTTATTTTCATTTTTTATTTTCTCTCTCTCTCTCTCTCTCTCGCTTCTCGATCGGTTCGTTTTATTTCCTGATCTCTTTTGATTTTGCCACCCTCCCTCCCCCCAACCTCCTCTCCCCGCCCTTGATTTTCTCGCGGAATCAAACCGGAAGAAGCTGAAAGTACGACGGAGATAAAGAGACAAAAGAGCGGGATAAAAACCGCTATCTGAGCCGGTGAATTTTGGGAAGAAACCTCAGCAACGAGACAGCATGAAGTGAGTGAAAATTAACATTTAACATTCGCCCCCTCGTTCCAGTTTGTTCACTTTTTTTTTTCTTTTTTTTTTTTTTTTAATTTTTTTTTTTTCATTGGAGATCGATCCTCGAAGGGAAATGCGAAAGAAAAGTGTGAAACTAGTCAAGAGAAGGGGGAAAAGAGATGAGTCTATTAAAACAGTTTATCTCTCGTAATGACCAGCATTTGTGCACTATTATCTCGGTCTGTTTGGTCTCGTTTAAGATAAACTCGTACACGACTTTGTATTCGCGACTTAGTTGATACTCGTATCGATATTTGTTTGTCGTGTGAATGAAAATGAATAAATAAATAAATAAATAAGTAAAGAGATGATTACAACGAAAAATGCACTTTGTCGTGCTCTGTTGCCGGATAAATATAATACTTTCATTTTTCATTATGGAATTTCGACGAAAGTTTATGATTTTTCACTTTCATTCTCGATTTATTTTATTTTATTGCTACTAGTATTTTTTAAATATTTTTCGCACGTATTTACTCGGATTTGATGCCAACGACTCGAGCTCTAAGGAAAAACTTGATTCTCCCTTCTCTCGTTTCTAATCACACGAAAAAGTAGCAGACCAGTCAAATTTTTAATCTCTTCTCATATAGTTACCAAGTCGAATAAATATCGAAAGATTTTTCGAGACTTTTGTCAACTCTACGCCTGACCAACAACCCTCGTGTTGAAAAAAAGAGGAAAAAAAAAAAAAAAAATTGTTCCCATCCCGAGCATCGATAATCTTTGGATAAGTCTCGATGCCCGACCGAGCAAACACAGAAATAGTGTGGCCCATTTTATCGTATGTGTACCGTGAAAAATCCTGATAAATTTTTTTCTTTTTTGGGTACTCTCGAAATGCCTGAAACTCGTGTTTTCTATTTTCAAAGATAGAGCTTATGTTTTTTTTTTTTTTTTTCTTACACCGAATCAATACTCTAAAAATCAACATCCGAACAATGATAAATTTAAATTCATTTTATTTGATTTATACAAAAAAATAACTTCATTTTTGTATTTTTTTATGTGAAATTTGATCGATGAGACATAACTCGAATAAAAATTTAAAAAATATAAAAATAATTTGGTAAATAATAATATGAATTGATTTTTATTGATTTTTTTTATTAAAATTTTTATTTAAATTTCATTCGATTCAATTTGTATGAAAGCAATAGATTCGGTTTTACCTGATAGAATAAAGAATGGAAAAATGTTTTTTGTTGATTCGAGAAAAAAAAAAAAAAAGATTGTTAGTCGTTTATGGATTGGATCGATACTTTTAGACAAACAGTTAGCTCACGATCAGACAAAATGCGTTTTTTTTCTCATAGAAATTGAATTTTCGTCGACAATCATTTCTGGGGGTCTATGGCTCCCGTGAGAAAGGCCCGAACACCTTATCGCATATGTATTTGTATTGTACTCGATATATATATATCTATGTATATTTACACATATATCCGTTGACGCACATGAAGGCATTAGATTTCGTCAACCGTGCATATTATACTTCTCGCAACGTTTGAGCATCTCTCGACCGACTGTTCTCTGCGCCATCAAACGCTGCGAGCTCTTCTCGAACGAGAAATGAAACTTTACAGTATTACATTGCTACGACTTTGAAAAAAATTTTTTTTTTTTAATCATCGAAGCTAACATCTCTCCGGAGGTGGCGAGAACGTCACGGGGATATTTGATGCTGAAAGAAAGATTACCCGGAGGGGAGGGCGCCCGAGGTGTCTCGTCGACGTGAAAAATGCACACTCGCGATCTTGGGATCCTTGACCGTTGTGGAATTTGACAAATTTTTCTATCAGGAAAACCGATAAATATTTTGCTAAATTAAAAAAATTATTTTCCGTTATCGTTGCTCATCAACGTTGTCAATCTCACTTCAAGCAACTAATTTCAGTTTAAAGTTGTTTATCAACAGTTTCGTTCAACGAACCAAAATGAAGTGAATTTACGAAACAATTCGCCAATAATCCAATCAACATTTTCATTCGTTCGTTATTGAATTTATTTATTTAATTTTTTCATGAATATTCATCGAAAATGTTACAAGGGCTGTTTCTTTGAATGAAACATAGAGGGGAGAAGTAAGAGAAGACATTAAGTTTCGTCATCAATAAAATACGGTGTTAGGATTCTCAGAAGAAATCGGAGATATGCGTTATTGAGACTGGCCTATATAAGTGTGTTATAGAAATTGAGTATCAGATCACTAACACAAAGAGAGGGCTCACGCACTCTCGAGCAATTTACACCCATGATATACCGTAAACACCACACCTTGCTCCGAGCTCTTTCATTCTCGCTAATGTCCACCGACTCGACGTTCATGATAATAATAACAATAATAATAATAATTATTATTTTTTCATCAGAGGCTGAAGGAGTATTGAGCAGTTGAAAAAAGAAAAAAAAAAAAAAAATAGAGCAGAGTTGGGTTTCGTTTGAAGAATCTTTGAAATTTATTTATTTTTTTTCGAAATACAAATTTCCCCATACGGAAAGGATGCATCGATGCACTTTGCCACGTGCTCGCTCCGGAATTCCGGAGAAACGTTTTGCTCGTTCTTCAAGTTTCTTCGCTCGTTTCCTTTCCTTCGACCCACCTCTCTCTCTCTCTTTTTTTTTTCTGTTACCGTACAAAGTACTTTAGCAGTGGGATAGGCAAAGGTTCCTGGCACGAGTTGCGTGAAACTCTCGTAGGATTTCCCGAACAACTTGACTAACCGTGTCGGACATTAACATCGGTCGCACTTAGGCGTAAGATACTCGTTCGAGTCTGAAAGCCCCCCCCCCCCCCCCCCCCCCCCCCCCCCAAGCGCAGCCGAGTGCGAGAGCTCGTTTTTTGTTTTACCGACACGAGCGAGAAAATATTTCAATGATAATTTCAGTCTTCGATTACGATTGAGTTGTCCAATGAATTCAAACGAGTGACGTTCGTTCTTTCATTCATTAAAAAAAAAAAATAATAATAATAAGCGTACACATGTGTCTCACTCGAGTTCTGAAATAATCTCATTTTTCACAATCGAAACACCGACCTGTCTCAATGGATATTACGTCAACGTGAATCAGACCACCGTCTTTGGCTAAGCAGTTTTTTCGACGAGGGCACGGACACTCCTCGGTGTCAAGTTCGTCGTTAACAAAGTGCAAACCGCACACTTTTCGTGACGAAACGAATAATCGGGCCTTTAACTGCCAATTAAATAATAATAATAATAATATTAGAAAAAAAAAAGAATCCATGATTCATGGTTCAACGTCATCCAAGTTTTTGCAGTTGCAGCAATAATCGTCTTCGCGACGGTTGTAGTTTGGTCGAAAGTAGGCTAAAATCGATTCGATCGGTAATGAATATTTTTTTAAATCCTTTTATTCAACAAAGTTACTTCCAACGTTAGACTTTTCATGTAAATTGAGAATTATGCACAAATGAATTTTCTTTTGATCTTGAATTTCATGAAAATCGGTATATTTTTGTGTTTTTTTTTTTTGAGAAAAATAAAACGTTTTAAAATGCTTCTTATCTGTAATTAATTCTGAAGTTGAGAAGAATCGCGCGATCGATGAGGATCGAGAGTCGCGGAAGCGGCTTTAAAACAAGTAAATTTTTCAAAGAGAGTTCGTTTAAACACACGAAGAAAATAGCTGTCCTGACAGTAGTCGGAGGACGCGGTTCGTCGCGATAATAATTCGCGTCTCTCGCACGTGCTGCATTCGGACTCGAGTCGATGAGCACGTAGTCGAACAACGGAACGTGCCAGATGATCGTAAACTTCAAGGCCACATCCGTATTGACATTTGTCAGAATTTTTAGCAATATTTATGCTGCAAAAAAATAAAAAAATCACGCTCAACGTGTTTTCAGAATCATCGCATCGGTTAATCTTTTCTTTTTTCTTTTTATTCTCTTGATAAACTCGAGCTTCTTGACTCTTTTAAAACTCGAGAAACTCGATAAGCACGATCTTCTCGATTTTTTATTAACCAAAATGTTGCCTCGAGTAAATTCGATTGCGTTGAAATTCGTGATTTTTTTTAATTATTATTCTTTTTTTTTTAAATATAAACCAGGAAGAAATTCCAAAGCTCGAGCAGTTGGAACTCGATTCGAGACGTTTTTTTTTAAAATAAAATCGGCCCGAGTTTCCGAATAATTGATGGTGAAATTCAATTTTTAAAAAATTCATTATTGATTCAATCCGAATTGAATACCCCATGAAAAACATCGACCAAGGAATTCGTGGGTCGATAAATATCAACAGATTCTGGTCATCCGATAAGAACGAAAACAAGAAAAAACGAGAGCGCCACTGTCCTGAAATCCCTTGAAAAAAAAAACCTTCCGAATACCTGAAAATTCTCTCGAATGAGTCATACTGTTTTTCTGCCCGACACTTCCTGCGTGGTCTTTGGCGATGAAAAGTTTCACGGGGGGTTTCCCTCATTGCGCCCCGTTTTTCATGTTTCTCTCCGGATGATCTTTCCTCTCAAATCTTCCGCTACACTGGCTCTTACCTAGGAGTTTCGGACCTCCTGGCTCTCGAAGATAAAGAAGTTAAAAGAGACCCCACGGAAATGGAAGCCGAGCGTCAATTAGGGGAAAAAAAAAAAAAAATACATCGCATACCTCACTCGTAACTGTCCTGGGCGACAACATTTTTTTCGTTTAGATTCTTTTTTGTTTTCAATCGTTTTGCTCGAAATCCTTTTCTCGCAGTCGTTGAAAATGGTGCTTGATTTTTTTTTCTCGAATAAACAGGGTTTTTCTTCCATTATTTTTCGTCACGAAGGTGCTCCGATAAAATGGACGATTCTCAGTGATTTAGGTGAGACAAACGTTCTGGAAGATTTACAAAATAATGCAAAATCCTCTTCCTCTTTTTTTTTTATTGTTTTTATTCTTTTATTACATTTTGCGTTACCCCTAGCATGGGATTTTCGCTGTTAATGGGCCGATCCGGTAATGGATAACTCGTGTCGTTGCGGATGTCGAACGTCCGGCAAGTAAATACTCGGTAGAAAAAAAATAAAAGAGAAATAGAAAAAAAAAACAGAAGGTTTGAAAGTACAGAAGGAAAAATCTTGCCTGAGGCACGCGCCCGCATTCGCGACTCGAACTCCGGAGTTCCGGTTAACAAAGGGTTACTTCCGGTCTTTAGAACCGTTTGATTTTCGACGTGTGCTCGTCGCCTCCTGACCCCCCCCCCCCCCCCCAGGTGCATTCCGATTTTCAACGCTTCGAACAGTCGCCCACTTTTCCAATGTTTTTTTCCATTGGTTTCTCTCGATCTACTTTTTTTCGTTTCGATTTTAAAGAAGTAATCGATTTTCGAAAAATTTGGAGTGAATGCTTTTTAAAAAAACGTTTTTTAAAATAAATTTCTCGAGTTTTCTTATGATATTTCGAGTTTTAAAAAATTATGGCACGTTCTCGAATCTCTGAATGGAAAGAAGAAAAATTTTTTTGAAAAGACCGAAAATTTGCTTCCAGAAACCTGATTAATCGAGGTCCACTTAGCTGGTAAAACTTGGAACACCTGAATCACGTCGCGAGTGTTACCGTCGATCTGCGTTTTGTTTTTATGTACTTTGGCGGCTGGTTCGCGTGAAACCACCGGTCCGTTTCCTTCCTCGTGTCTCGCCGGAAGAGTCGGACTCAGCAGGAGGCACGTGTGCACCGTTAGAATTGCAGTTTTCTCTATATTTCGTGGGGGCAATTGCGCTGGCAGACTTTGCTAAGTAGGAAAAGAAAGAAAAAAAAAAAACAAGTCCGTTAAAGACTGTTCATTCTATATTCAGCATTTTTTTTTCTCATTCCAAAAGCATTGAACTCACGACAAACAACACGTTGATTTTGAAAATTATCCAATTCGAGTTCGATCACACGAACGAGTGATTAATAAAATCAAAATTTCACTCCATACGAGATCCGTTCGCTGACGATTGTTTTATTCGCTTATTTTCACACGTGACGATTCGTTAAACGCGCGATTATCCCCATGGGAAGAGGCGTGTTATTTCCTACCAGATGTTTGGATCAACGCGCAAATTCTAAACGATCTCGCGAGGCTGAAAATATACACATTTCTTTCTGCCTTACTCCGCTCAAATATTTCGATCGATTCAATCATTTTTGCAGTTCTAGAATTTCGATCGATACCGTTTTCGTTCGTTTACTATTTGTTTTCTGTTCGTATTTCATCGAAAATCAATTTTAAATACTTTCTCTCACGTTTTCGATTATCAAGGTCCTTTTCCCAATGAATTTTCTCATTTTTTTTCAATTCTGTTACAGTTCATCTTTGTACAGATCAATGAGCGGTGTTGGTGGGATGAGCGGAAGTGCTCCCAGCGGTACGTACGGTTTGTCTTACATGACCGGAAGTCCGACCGAATTAACGACTTCGCCTCAACAACTTTGGACTTCGCAGGGTAAGTTTGATCATTTTTAGCCACTTTTTAAAAGTTTTTAGACTTTGAAAAAGTTCTCAAAAGAAGTTTGTTCTTCTTGAGTTTTTCGAATCTCGAAGATTCATTTATTCTCATTTGATTTTTTGTAACGCAGGATTGGGTGGCGCGCTTCCACCTTTGACAGAAGATTATGGCAACACAAAATCACTTCCGAATCTCACTCAAGCCTTTTCGCAAACTTTCGGTAGGACCACGAGCTTTCGAAATTATAGTCCACCGTATTCGTCTCAACAGTCGGGGGCTGGGACACCAGGAAATCCTGGTACCGATGCCACTTCCTGGTCTTATCCTTCCCAAGCGAGCGAAGCCCTCGCTAACGCTCCTTACACCGTGGTCGTACCACCCCGAAGACAAACGTCAAATTCTACATCGCAGCATCAAATTAGCGCTGCGGCTAGTTTATCAGCTCGTAAGTGTGAACGAAAATAATATTAATTTTTTTTTGTTTCACCTTCAGGCGTTGAGAAAAAAAAAACCTGATTTTTAACGGTCTGTCATTTTGACGAATTTGACGAACTTACTGCCAACATTTTTCATCGCTGTCAGCCGTATTACAATCGTGATATTTAGACTTTTTTTTTTTTTTGAAAACTTTACGACTTTTTCTTTAAAATTGTACGTGCGAACGTGAATCGATTCGATCGAGCTGAAAATACGAACGGAAAAAGAAAAATTACTGTTGCGAAGCAAGCTCATTTTCATCAGTGTCAGCGTCCAAGTTTCAATGCCTCAATGTCTCAAAGTTGCGATAATTTTAAACAATTTTTTCTCACCGAGAAAAACTCGGTGCATATTCTCACGTTTAGCGACATTAACGAATTCAGATATTCGTGACATTTCGCGTTTTCCTTTGTAGATTAGCGATTATTTCTTTGGACTTTGAAATTTATGCACGAACGCATCTCGCCTCGAATGAATTCAGAGGAAATTCAACGGTTTTCGAATCGTCGTTTCGAAGAAAAAAAAATTGTGATATTCACAGTTTCAGTTATTATACGTGGAAAAGATTCGATCAAACTTATTTTTTAGACTCTCCAATCGCTGTAAGAACGAATCGTTCATCGGAACATCGCGATTTTAAGGAGTTTCGGTACAGGCGATACAATGTTGCCATGCTAAACCATGTTAAAAACACAAAAAGTTGTCAAAAAGTTAAGAATTTTATAAAATTTGGTGAACATTTTCTTTAGTGCCAAATTTGACGATACAATTTTTTCAGATTTTTCTTCTACACAGTTATCGCGAGTAATAGAAGACTAAAGTTCACGTGTATAAGCATAGCGTTTCCATATATATAGGTATACACTCCGGGCATAAGAAATCTGCTTTAATGCATAATTACTCGATAACTAAGGAGAAGAAAATTTTGAAAAAATTTGTCTTTTCGTACTTGATGTTGAAGAACATTATCACCAAATTTCATTAATTTCTTAACATTTTGCCTTTTTTTACCGAAATTCCTTAATGATTAATTACGAAAAATAATATTTTTTTTTCTTTCCATTCTCAAACGAACGAACTTCGTTTTTATTACGACGAAAAGTTCGTTCAGAAAGAAAAATGAAATATCTACGATCTCGAAATGACGCCGAATATTAAAATTCGAATAAGAATAATCGAGAAAAATCCGTGGCGCTTGTAAGGACTTTGGGGTGGTCTTCGGGCAGGGTCAGAACTTGGCGCTAGTAAAAAAAAAATGAAAGAGAAAAAAAAAGAATAGGGAGAGAGGATCAAAGACGAAAGACGAAAACGTGCGCGTGGAAATTGTCAAGATGCGAGTTCGATGGGCGTGTGCTCTGTCTGTTGAGCTCGTTTCGTTTTCTCGAGCATGTTTCGAAGCGTGTATCGAGGTTGAAGGATCGCAGACCACCGCACACGAGACCCGGCTTTGGGGACATTAGCGACGTTCGTCTGTTTGCACTCTCGAGCCTTGAATTTTCAAAGGGATGCCGATTATTGAAGGAACGACGAAAACGAAAACAAATTTTCTCGCGATCTGATTTCATAGCCCGGATCAATGCTTTTGAATAATTATAAACGGCGATTGGATCACTTTATCACAGAATCGATCAATGCCAAATTTTATGATTTTTATTACTATTATCGTTGATCTTTATTTTGAGTTAAAAATAATAACAAAATTTGATAAATTTTATTATTTACCTTTCGTTCAATGAACAAACGAGAAGAGAAAATCCAGAGGGAACCAGTGACAAGATTCTTTCAAGGTGGCCTCGTTCGAAGCAGACACAAAAAGAACTTGTAAGCTTCGGAGTTGTGAGGAAAAATATGTTTTGGGGTGGATCCAGTTTCAGTACACGCGATTTCCAATTTTTTTTTTTCTTCTTCTTTTTTCGTTCACATTTTCTCGTTTAGAAAAGACAGTTTAATGGGTCTCGTGTCTTTTTCGGCTTGACATTGATTAACTTCATATTTTCGAGTGCAATCGACTTTTCTGTGGGACGAAAAAATACGTCGATTCATAGGTTTGTAAAAAAATCAATGAGAATGAAGTCTCAAGAGTCTCAAGACGAGAAATGCTCGGATTGTCAGAGCAAAAGAATTTATCGAATAGATAAGACGAGCTTACCTGACGCTTCTCGGTTGTTTGAATCTTTCTTTCACTCTTTTCTCCCCTTCGTTCTCTTTTTATTTCTTTCTCTCTCTCTCTCTCTCTCTCTCTCTCTCTCTCTCTCTCTCTCTCGTTATTCGGTCCTTATCAAAAAGTCTGGCGAGCAGGACAGAAAGCAGCAGCGAAAAGAGAACGAAGTATTTTCAATGGGAAAACAAAAATGTGAGACGAGAAGGATTCTCGGGGTATTTATTGCAAAAGCGAACGAGAAAGAAAGAAAGCACGAGACAGAGAGAGAGAGAGGGGGGGGGGAGGGACGAGGATGAGCTCGAATGCGCTCGGAGAGTCGCGAAATTTATCTCTCGGTTGGGTCAACCCGGTGGCCGACTGGTGCGATATATCAACACACCCTGAAGTTAAAACCTCTCTGGATGATAACGAGAGTTCAACTTCATTTTTTTTTCCTCGCTTTTACGTTATCCCCGGACGGCACTGGAGTTGAAATTCGTAAAAAATAACTTGAACAAATAAAAAATAATCTCGAAACATTTATCCATCAGAAAATGAAGTAAAAATTCTCATGAAATATATTTCATTTTTATTTTGCTCTCTAAAAATTGTTTTTTCGGGATTAATTTTTTATTTCCAACACGAATTTCATCGATCCATTGAAATATATTTATTTATTTAATTCTGCAAGTTTTTAGATCATCAGAAAAAAAAAAATTGCGATTCAATGAATCAAAATTTGTCATTTAAACGATCGCATTACTCGAATTCCAATGAAAATTGATTGAAATTCATTAATATTGATCGAAGACATCGCTCATTTTATGGGACAAAAATCTATTAGATTTTGGGTCGTATTTTCAGTTGCTTAAGAATTTTATCGATAAAAAAAATAAAAAAAACTTACATCCGTGAATAACATCGACGTTTTATTTTGAAAATGATGAGTCTTTGAACGATGTACTAAATTTAACGTGCTTTTGATAATTGAATCGGTGATTACGAGACATAAAATTATTCGGCGATGGGACCATGACCTAGGCATCGTGACTCGATCTAGGTGTAATCAAGTTTTGTCTACAAGTGCGATAGTAACCGAGCTCGCGCAGGTTTCTATTAAAACAATAGGGCTGTATCTCTTTAAGATTATTTTTGTATTTTCCCCAGTAACAGCGGTCGTAAAACTTCCACCTCTATCTAATCGATGTCAGCTTACGTTTATTTTACTATTCGAAACTTACCGAATAACGTCAAACAGATACAAACATCATTATGGACAGAAAACAAATCGTTTTTTGAAGTTGAAAAAAGAAAAAAATGCTCTTTCAAACATTGATTAATCGCGAATAGAAAAAAAATCATTTGAGCAATGAAGATAAATTTTTATGAAAGTCAATGACTTTTTTGCTAAAAAAAAATAATATTCCAGAGAAATCAGAAGAAAAAAAAACGAAGAATAATAACACATCAATTCAATGAAGAATATTCGAATGCAGAAATGTTTTGAATGTGACGGAACGATGTTTTGTGTCGTTTCGTTAAAATGTGAGATTTTTGTTCGAGGCAGTAGTGAAATTCTCATAATTAACGAGTTTCTGCCTCTCTCTCTCTCTCTCTGTCTCTTTTTCTCTCGTTCTCTCCACCTTCATTTTCACGATGAGACATTTTTCTCTTGACTCTCAAGTGGCGGCACATCGTCGTCCAAAGACTTTTGCGGTCGTATCTCCAAGCCGCCTGAGGCAAGGTTGGTGCACCGATCTTCTAATGTGCACCGATGACGTTCGAGGGTTTACTGGAATAAAAATGTTCTATTTCACGAGATCGAACTAGCCAGACAGTCTGTCACTAGCACTCACGTTTCTCCAGATCCAATTTTTATACCCGAAACTTTTTCTTGAATGAAGATCCTTTGCCACGTGGCTCTTACGAGCCAGCTCTCAATACGAATCACCTCACTTTTCTATCTTCGTTATCTGCGAGCTGGCATGTGTCGTTTGAACCAACAACAAAAAGTGCATTTTATACGAGTAGCTTTACCAGACGACCATAACGAGAGCATTGATAGCACACTCACCACCATTTTTTTACCACTCAAAATTAATTACCAAGAATTTTAATCGTTTCGAGCCTTCCTCGACACTCGTAGTCGAGAAACCACGAAAATATAGTTCCATTAAAAAAATACTTTCCAACCAACAAAATATAGAATTATCAAAAATTATCCAACTTTTAAAAATTAATAAAATCAACTTTACTCACCAGAATGTTTTCTGTAAAAATGAATTTAATCTTTTAGTATTTTTCTCCTCGATAATCGTAAAAAAAAAAAAAAAAAAAAAAAAATTTGGGTTCATTGAATTAGTCTCAGGATCGGTGCACATTCCATGTATCTTTATAAACAAGAATGAAAATGAGTATACGCACACGAGCAAGGCGCCGTGTAGGCGCGTTAGCGCAATCCGAAGCTGACCGAGAAGCGAATCTTAGTCGAATGGTCATTCGACCAAGATTCGTCGTTGTCAGCATCGCCATCATCTTTCACGATGCGATCTTATTAACTTGCATAATATCCTGTTGCTTTTCGCGATCCTTAGGACACCGCTGTCCTCTCTCTCGTCACAGAATTCCCATAGGATTCTTCGCCGGGAGCATTTGAGGTCAAATAAGTACCGGAGAGCAATTCTCAGGATCAGTATTTTATCCAATTAAAACGAATAACCTATTCCATTCAGAATCCTTCTATACGATTTATAACAATAAAATTCCAATTTCGAAAAATGAAAAAAAATAAAAAAAACCTGTTGAAGTGTAAAAATTTATTTGCATCGATCGAGTGATCGTTTTATCATTGAAATATTAACAATTTAATTGAAATAAAAAAATCTCAAGACTCGTTGCACGACAGTTTCATGCATAAGCGATAATAATGCACGTAGATACTCCGCAACGGTCTTAAAATAACTTTTTTTTTTTTTTTTCTACACTACCGCACTTAGTCGCATTGTATACTGCGAGTTTGTAGCGTCGAAGTGTGGGAGGAACGCTGAATTTTCCGGTTCTCGTACGTATGCATACATATTCCGGGTATTATCGTGGCGGAAGTCCTGATAAACGAACGTCCGTCTCCTGCAGCCCACCGTTGAATCCCCGCCACGTTTTTTTTCTTCCCAGTAAACTCGATTTTAAATTATTTAAAAAAAAAAAAAAAAAAAAAAAAAAATGAACAATATTCATTCAATCGTTTCTTGTTCTCACAGTTTATAATATTTCGATCGCATTTCGATTCAAATATCATTTCGAAACTTCATTTTCTTCATTCTTTCGTCATAAAAAAAAATAAAAAATAAAAAAATCATCGAATACAGTTACGAACGCTTTTTCTCCGGACACGTATTTAGCTCATGAAAAAAATCTCACCTCTGAATACCCATCAGGAAACACTTATTAGTGAAGAATTGAGCGAGGCTCATTAAAAACATATAACGACGATTTTTCGCCCGAGGAAAAAGTTTGAAAATATTTGTAATTTCTTCAAGGTTTCGTGTCATTTGGTGCGACTTGAATATTAAAACTGTACGTATAAAAAGAAAAAAAAAAAAAAAAAAAAATTATTCTTAAGTTCCTAAAAATATTGATATTTTTGTAACTTCGACTCGAGATACTTTGAAATGACGTTTTGTACACGAATGTACATGTGTTTTTTTCTATTGTCACGATCACTTCCTGTCGTTGACTTAGTATCAACTGAAACTTGCTCATTTTGCATAATTGTTACCCTTTTTCTTGCCTCTCGTCATTCATTTATTCATCCTCACGTCCGACTAAAGAGAGAATAAAAAGAACAAAAAAAAAAAAAACAACGTTTGTAACCTCACGTCGCCATTAGTATTGTCTTAGAAACTAAACGTGCGAGTAACAAAAAAAAAAGAGGTCAACAATGTTGTGTGCACAAAATGCCAACACTCTCGTGAAGTTATTACACACCAGCCCGTAAAAAAAAAATTTATGCTTTTTTTTGTTTCAAAATTAAAACGAATCGTTTCTTCGGGCTGAGTGAAAAAAAAAAAAATGAACAAAAAAAATTAGATTTAAACGAGTAGCTTAGATCGTTAAGAGATTGAAGGAAATAAAATAATCTACGGGAAATATAAAAAAATAAAAATAAAAATAAAAAAACAGTGCAGCACAACATCGAGGCAGAGTACTTTACGGAAGGTCGAGAGTGCGTTAATTGTGGCGCAATATCGACACCCTTATGGCGAAGGGACGGGACTGGACATTATCTGTGCAATGCCTGCGGTCTCTACCACAAGATGAACGGAATGAATCGGCCACTGGTGAAGCAACCACGGCGCCTGGTAAGCAAGGAGCTAAGGTTACCGCCTCGGTCATACGGGAAACAAAAAAATACACATATATATCAATTTTTTTTTCTTTTTTTTTTTTTTTACTAATTTTTGAAAAGGAAAGTGCGAGCGAGAAACAGAAAGAGAGAGAGAGAGAGAGAGAAAGAGAGACAAAAATTAGGGACTCATCAAGAAACGAGAAAAAATTGAGAAACGAATGTTAAAAGCAACCTGAAGAGGAATCATAAAAAAAAAACGTTGTTATTTATTGAATAAATGACATTCATTATTTATATCATTCGAGTGAAAAATAAAAATTTTTATCACAATAATAATTTTCATTTAGATCTCGTCTCAATTCAATCTCGTTTCAACAATCAAAATTCGTGCTGAAAATTTCATACGGAAGTAATAATAATACTTAATGTTTATTTCGCGCATGACCGGCGGCTACTTACGCCTCTGAAAGGTGACCAGGAGCCTATGTGGAAATTCGCCCGTGGTTTTTGCCAAAAGTATTGTGAGGCCGAGATATTCAGGCAAAATTTGTCTGATGGAACGCCATTTTTCCTTCTCTTCCAAATTTATTATGCCACGAGGCTTGCAAATAACGTGGCTACAGATATGTCCAGTCTAGTCAGCAATCCCCGTCATTATTTCCAACGAGATCGCTCACAAAACGCGATTTCGTTGGATGCTACTTCTTGTCTATTTTCATTTTTATTTTTAAAGAAAAAGAAATAAAAAAATAAATAAAAAATAAACGAAGTAAAATTGAAAAAAGAAAGATAATCATTGTACTTGGAACGAGACCCTTAACGTTTTGGCCTCCTGTCTGTTTCAGTGGCGGACCAGGGCGAATTCTACAAAAGCTTCTATGAGTGTAGTAGCGCCCGTCGTGTCCTCGAGGAGAAATCGAGCCGCCGCTTGGTAGGTGTCACCTTAACCTTCCAATCAGCATTTTTTATGCCCCCCCCCCCCCCCACCCCTCTCTCACCACTCATTGAATATTCATTTTAATATCGATAATTACATATTTGTCTTTCTCTCTCTCTCTCTCTCTCTCTCTCTCTCTCTCTCTCTCTCTCCATCTCTCTCTCTCTTACTTACACTGGATTGTTAATTGTCACGCTCTTTTTTTATTCGCTCACTGTTTTGTTTATATTGCAAAATTTTCTTGTTTCTTTCTGCTACTATTTTCGACGTTATTTCCTTCTTCCAAAACTCCATACTCATGACCTTTCACTTTCTTGTCATTAACTTTGTTTCAATAGTTATAAATTTCCTTTTTTATCTCTCTTACTCTTTCTCTCTTGCTCGCTCGCTCTCGTTTTTTCCCTTATTTTGTACAGTAGAGATAGTTTTTAGTTCTAATGCTTTCCTGTTACTATCAGATTTTTCATTTCATTAATGTGCCAACAAGAAGATTTTAAGCAAAATTATTTTTTCTGTCACCTCAAAAACCGTAAACACAATAATTTACGAATAATATCTCAATAAGAAGAAGCGAAATTTTGTATCAAATTCTCACAGTCAAAATTTTGTAATATTTTCGTAGTTTTATTTCTTTTGCTTGTGTGTTACAAGAAATTTATGATCTTGCTAAATTCCTCGTGAAATATCGAAATTGCTTTAATGAAATATTGAATCTTTTTTTTTTATTTCGTACAGTCGGCATCAAGACGCCTTGGACAAACATGCAGCAATTGTGGAACCACCATTACTTCGTTGTGGCGACGTAACGTGAGCGGTGAACCAGTATGCAACGCGTGCGGTCTCTATTTCAAATTGCACGGAGTAAACAGACCAATTACAATGAAAAAAGATACGATTCAAACGCGCAAACGAAAGCCCAAAGGTGGTATGAAGCATTCCGATACACCGCTCTCCAACAACGTGTCTCAATGTTCTATCAACAACAATAACAACAACAATAATAACAACAATAACAACAACTTGAAACTCGAGCCAGGTCAGTTGCTAAATACTTTTCCCAACTTTTATTTTATTTTTTTCTTCAATTTCTTCAAAATTTTAATTATCGATGATAAATTATAAAAAAAAAACGTATTTGTTACTGAAAATAATTCCAAAACAGTTGAATAAAGATTTGAATTTTAATACGAATGTAAATTGATAAATTACCGTTGAAAGTATAAAGAAAAATGATTATATTTTTGTTCCAGACAATTACACAAATTTGAGAATGGTTGGGCCTCAATCAATGTATTCAAACGCTTTGTATCTTGACAGCCCACCGGCTTCGAGTTGTATAATATCGTATCGACAAAATCCATCGAACGCTTATTACGACTCGTTGGCTAATCAACAGCAGCAGCAGCAGCAGCAGCAGCAACAGCAGCAGCAGCAGCAGCATCAGCAGCATCAACAATTGTTGGAGAGCCATTCGCCAAAAATAGAGTGTTCCTCGCCACCGGGTCGTCTCTCACGCTCACCAGTTCTCGTTTCCGGAAATCATTCGCCGGATCATCACCATCAATTGACATCACCTCACGTTGCAACACTGAGCAATCTGTCGGTGTCTTCGACGATGAATAAGATACTGTTGGACAATGGTCATCTCGAGAGACCGACCGTCGTTTCGATATCATCGTAAACGAATGAAAGAAATTAAAAAATTCCGTGACGAAAAAAAAAAAAAAAAAACGAAAATAAAACACGTTAATCAAAATGCTGGCTGAGGTTTTAGAATGATCCGATGCTGGACAATCGTTACGTCTTCGTAAACCCTCGAGCTTGGCTTAAATAAAAAAAGAACGAGAAAAAAATCCATGACGAGGTGTCTGGGAAAGTATCGAAACAAAATTCCTCCCCAATTTATTTAGGATATTAATCATTTTTCACTTTTATCATAAGATTTTTCACGCAAATCTCGCGTCGAAAAATCCATTTTTTCTTCCCTTCGACATATTAGAATATGTATTTTCAATAGTGTACATAATCAACCGATTCCTACATATATATATATATTTTTTTTAAATTTTATTGAAAACAAGTTTTGGTAACGTTTTTTGAGACAAAAATCAACGATCGGAAACGTCGGACGCTGAATTAGAAATGTGATTTTTTAACTGACAATTTTATGTATCAACTAATTTTACTACACGTTATTTACTATGATTTTTCTCAAATTCTGTCTATTAATTTCAGTTTTACGAGATTTTTTTTTTTTTTTTTTTTTGTAATAAAAAAAATACCTTGCTGCGTCGACAAAAGATTCGTGAAATGCCTCATGAAGAAACAATACAAACAACATATTTGTTTACAAATAAATAGACATAATGAAGTGTTTACATGTACAAAATGTATGTTTTTGAAACGTAAGCTGAACTACGACTTCCGTTTGTCATAATTATATTCGTTGCTGGGATTTACGCCTTGTACATAAAACACTATGATAACGATAATAATAATAATAATAATAATAATAATAAAAGCTACGTTCGTTAGGAAAATAATAACGCTAACAATAATATTACGAGGGAATATGGATCGGGTGGCGTAGAGGGATCGATTATTTTATTTATCATCAAAGTTTAATGGAAAACTTGTCGCACCTCTTTTATATTTTCTTAATTTTTAGTCAATTTTCCAAATCAATATGATATCTCGTTAGAAATTTCGTTCTTTTATCCATTGCCCAAAGACAATAACTCGCTGTCAATTTCCATCGACCAATTAATTAAAATTAACACGATGATGATAAATTGACAAATTGCTATCTTTAAATAAAAAAAATTTTTAAAAACGCATACAGACATTTTTTCTGTATATAAATCACGTTAGGGATCATAATTTTAGGTTACGAATATAGTCCATTATTCTTATTGCCCTTTACACCATTTCTGAAGGCACGAAAAGCACGCTTTTTCTGCTTAGAAAAAAAATGACAAACTATTACGTTATTTTTATTTTATTTTTTTTTTCAAACGTCGGATACGAATGTTGGAAAAACGATAGATAAACCAGAAAAAAATATTATTCTGATGATTTTTAAACGCGTTGGAACATCAACGATGTTCTGATCCTCTTATTATTTTGTTAACGAAGACAAATGGCCCTACTACCAAAGCTTGCACCAACTACGTTAACACATTTCTTTTAATATATTTTCCGAGTATTGTATCGAGTCATCAAGTTGTTTCTAAAAATAAAAAGGGATATTTAACACTGCGTTATTCCGAATGTATAAAGACCTTCAATTTTTTTTTCCACTCCACCGTTATCCCCCAAAAATGAGTCTCCACAATTCGAGAAATACGAAGAACGCTACTAAGATTTTAATCTGCATTAAAAATTTCAAAAAAATTCAACGTTCGTCAAACTAAGGCCATTTCATTGTAACAATATTCGTGCAAAATCGAAGAAAACAAATTCGAGGTCTTTCGAGAAATAAAAAATGACCAATTCCGATCACATAAATATGTGGTGAAAATGTTTTTTGACAATTTCCTCAAGCGATTGCGCTGACTTTCACTAACAGGTTACAAGGCTTCGATAGAATTAAGATTTATATAAAAATTTGTGAAATTTATTCGATCAATCGATGCAATAATGCGAGTCCCCGGAGATCGTGCCTTATGGGTAAATATTGAGGAAAAAATAATAACGCACCTCTTTATCGTCACGAATCCTCCTGTGCTCTGTAACCACGACGACAACCCTTGATAAGAAAATTTTCAAGCTGAGCCACTAAACTAATGTAAACTATCCTTCGCCACCGTGAATAAGCTTATTAAAAAATACAGTCATATGCAGCATGAATCTATAAATAATCCGTCAACCTTTTAGCGCTCAACAAAAAAAAAAAAAAACAAACAAAGAAGATCGTAAGTGTTGGAGCGAGAGGAAAACGGTTGTTATTATAAATAGCTCGAGTTTTATCGTACATTTACAAATGCGAGTTTTTCATTTGAACTTGAAATTCGAAGCTCGATTTTTCGATACGAAAACTTGAATTTAATAAATTGTTTAAAATAATTGAGATTTTTTTGAAGTGAACCAGAACGTCAGCCGAAGCAAATTTTTTCACGTTATCTCCGATTTTAATTCGAAAGACTCATCTGGTCAATCGATCCTTGAAGAAATAGCGACGAATCTCATCGAATTCGTCTCAAAACTGGACCCTGATTTTGACCACGATGACATTGCTTCGGTTCTGTTATTCCGGTGAACCAAAATGGCGAGCGTGGCACTGACAATTTTACGTTGCACGTTTCGATCGATTGGTTCTGAAAAATCTCTCTTGCAAAATATCCAGGACGAAAACGAAATGTTTTCGTCCTCGAGTTTTCACCCCGACCGGAACCAAAATGGCGGTCGCGTCTCGCGCCCCCTGGCGCAGGCGTAACGAAGCTAAAGAAGATAAAAGGAAGAATTCGTTTTCCGATATCGCGTTAGGATGAAGACGATAGATATTTTGATAAAAGTGTTAAAGAATGTAGAAAAAAAAATAAATATACGAAGAAGCGTAGTACAGAGTTGATGCGTATGCGAAACGATGGGAATGAAAGGTTCGTGGCGACGCAACCAGGCGGCAGCATTGATGTGTTCGCACCTTGGGACACACCTGTGTCAAGCGCTGTTCGCTTTTGGCTCGATTCTGTCGCGCGAGCTCGGTGGATCTTGTTCTGTTCGCGGTGTCTCTCCTCCTCGCGACATATAACAAACACTGAGTGCGGGAGCCGAACGTGTAACGAGAGCGCGAGTCGTCGAGAAGAGGAGTAAGAAGCGGCGCGGTGGGTGAACACGCGAAAGTCAATTCACGTCGACATCGAAGCGTGCGTCTCGGTATATACACTTTCGTTATTTATTATTTATTTTTATTCTTATTAAAATATACGTACGAGCGTATAAATATTGATACATGTATATATAGAAGCTCAGTATTTATTTCGCATTTAAAAAATTGAAAAACAACGAAAAATTACAAAAAAAAAAAATCATCACGAAATACTCGAGGAACGATTCACTCGAAATTTGGTAAGTAAATACGATATTATTTCACGATTCATTCGAATCATTTTTATAAATTTCATCACCAACGTATTTACGATTCTTTAATTTTTTAAAATTAAGGATAATCGTTTGTAATTATGATCGTTTGATAATTCATTATGGGATTATTAATTATCGATTAATACGAGTGTAACGACGGTATTAGGAACTTAAAAAAAAAAAGAAAATGGTAAAATTCGTATTATGCGTGGTGAGAAACGACGAGGAACTTGCGGGTGTATAAATATAAAAATAAAAAAAATAAGTTTCAACCACACGGAACACTTGAAAAATGTGCTTCCAATGTGTACCTTAAGGTCGTCATAATAAATTTGCATGTGCGCGTCTTACCACTACGTTTTGCCACATTTATATGTATATATATATATATATATATATATATATATATATATATTTGTATCAACATACATCGATATTATATAGAATCGTATTTATTCGAGTTTTGAGTCAGTGCTACCATGAAAGTTTGTTGTAGGGGAGATACAATGGGAGGAGAAATAGACAGATATTGAGTCAGATTGACTCCGATGACAGACGATCGTTTTCGCATTCGTAGTGCTCGCGAATTTGTCAAATTTTTTTTTCTTTTTTTTTTTTTTCAAATTTAATTGGCGCGAAAACCAAAAACTCGATGATTTATTGATTCGTAGCCCTGGTGCGGAGGCGAAATTAAAGAACGAATGAAAAAAAAAAAAAAAAAAAAAATGGTGTCTCCGACTCAATGTGAGTCCGTATCGTCCTTGAGAGTCAATGTTGTCACACGTGTTTTGGTGTTTTTTTTTTATTATATTTTTCTTCTTTTCGCTAAAAATTGAAATGGTATAGCTGCTGAAAATTTGAAATAGCTGAATTCGGGGATCTTCGTTTTTTGGGATATTTATCGAGTGACGATCTTTGATAAAAGAGCGGGAAAAAAAAACGAACAAAAGAATATAATCGTTCCATCTATTATCGAGGATTTTAAACGGATTTGGGTAATTTTGAAACGTTTGAAAGAAGACAAAATAATTTGAAAAGAAGATAATTTTAGAGAAGAAAATGATGATTTTGTTTTTTTTTTTTTTTTCTTCTACTCTCGTGCACGTAGTTTCGTGGAAAAATTTGGGAACGGTGTGTAAGAATTTGGGCATTTTGTTGCCTCGGGATACACACGCACTCGTAACTCGTATATAGAGCGACGGTACATGTCGCACGGGCTCCGATGTGCTGTCGTAATAATTATTGCGCTGCTCGTTTCGATCGCAGTCTGCTTCTACACCTTCCTTCTCTCTCTCTCTCTCTCTCTCGAACTTTTTCTTCCTCCCTCTTTCTCTCTTCTTTCGATTTTCTCAATAATTTCTCACTCTCCTTCGTTCTTGTCGATTTTTTTTTTTTTTTCACCTCTTTTCCTCTCGTTTTTGTAGTACTCCGTTGAGTTTCGACAGAGGCATTTTTGTTATCGACCATTCGTAATTGTTAGACATCGTGACTGTACAGATATTTGTGTTTTTTCGCCTCTCTTTTTCACTTCATCGTTGAATTATAAACAATAAAAAACCCAAAAAATATGATTGAACGAAAAATTGACCGAAAAATCGTGGTTAAATAAACATTTTATTTTAATTTTAAAAAAATATCAATACTTTTTCCAAAACTGTCATTCAAACCCAACGGGTGACACGATGACTCCGAAACTGCGAATAGAAATACTCGAAAAATAAAAAAAACAACAACAACAAAAATTCATCAAGCTCTACAATCTTTCCTATCGAAGAATCTTTTTTTTTCGCCAAAAAAAAAACATATAATTACGGTACTTTGAAGGGGCAATAAGAAATCCATATTTGTTCACGAGTCGTTATTACACAGGAATATATAGGCTGTGCGCCTGGATTACGAGAAATATGCTGAGGTGTGCTGTTGAAAAAAAAAAAAAAAAAAAAAAAAAAAACAGACGATGAAACGTGTCATATGTGAATATATATAATATATGTATTCAGAAATGTACGCGGGACGCACACCTTTCGGCTCGAAGCTGTGGGCCACCGCGATCGACCAAATGTTTTAACCCGTTCTTGCGTATGTTTGCCGTCTGATCCCCAAAGTTAGAGTGAGAGAGAGAGAGAGAGAGAGAGAGAGAGAGAGAGAAAAAGAGCGAGGTAAAATTCACTGACATAGAGAGCAGAGCCAACGAAGTCAAGTGTCACTTTAATGACACGAGTTCAATAAACTCGGCGATCTTACATAAAAAATGATAAATTTCATTTCTACAACAATTTATTCGTCCATTCGTACGATGGCGAAAGAAAAAAATCTCGAGAACGTCTCCGAAATGAAGCACTGGACGCGAGAGTTGTGCGATTTTCACTGATACAAAAAAAAAAAAAAAAAAAAAATGAACGGAAATCGCGTGATGAATCCATGACGATTTACTGGCTCTTTTATTGCACCAAAAACTTATTAATTTTGAAGCGTTTACACTCACGACTCGTTCGCGCTTCCATTCACTATAAATTCGAATCGAATTCGTTTTATCCTCTTTTTCGTTTACCATGTGACACCTACGCGAGCACGTAACGCACTCGCGATCGTTCAAGACCAATTTTTAGTCGTTTTATTTCCTCCAAATTTGTTCTCCTCCTCCATTCTTCTCAGTGCACTCTTCAAAAATGGTTTTTTTTTTTTCGTTTTCGTTTTTTGGGAAGTTTGCGCGAATTATTGATGGATTTAAATCGAACACACGCTGCTCCGCCAGTCTTCGACTGCGTCTGGCACGAAACTATCCGTCGTCAGGGCGGAGATAGCCCCTCTGGATGTAGATAATATTTTATTAATCATTAAGCACATAGCCGAGAGTCGTGGGCTGTATACATATGAGATAATGAAAATAATATATATGAGGCAATACTTCGCGATAATGTCGCACGTTTATCATACGTAGCCCGTTAATTAATTTTCTTCAACGTTAAAAAACGATCGTTCCGACGGCTAAACATTTCGTATCATGAGTAAAAATTTTATACATTTACCGTCGCTCGTATTATACGATCATGGAAAAGAGGCGGCAGAATAACGAAACGATATGAAATCTTCGAATATTACAATTCTTCATTATTAGAGGACCGAAAATATTACGTTTGCTTGGCATTTTTTATTAGATTTTCGAACATGAAATTCTTTGGCAGTGTAGAACGTGTGAGAGTAGAAAATATTGGTGGTAATACACTCACTATAAATTTTTATAGTTGCGATTACATTTGTACATTTGACGAGACTACAATTTTATCACTGGGATCATTCATATTTTTATAATTATCATGACTTTTAAATGGAAGATTTTCTTGTTCTTTGAAGCAAGGTAATCCTATCGACTTAGCTGCTTGTACTAATCACTAAATTCAAAACTTATGCCTATCCTAATTTTTAAAACTTGTAAAGACAATAGTTTTTGATGAAAAAAATTTGTTCCGATCGAAAATCGGTTATAACAATTTGCATATAATTACAAAAGTGAAATAATAGTTATTTCAGTGACTGGCGTAGTACTCGACCGCGCCGACACGCGCGGGTTTAACCTCTTCATCTCCAAAGTGTCAAAACACTGTTCGATGCCCGGAAGCTCTATTTCAACTCAATATTCCACAAAAAATAGGTCGACAATCGTTTTTTTTCCGAGACCATTGGATTGCTATGAGCTTGAAGTACTTAAATCTGATTTTTGTTAAATATCTCATGGATTTTCACCAAGATATGTATATTTTTAGTGACCAGAAATCGGTTTTTCGACATTCCAGGCTCGACAACACCGTGAACTGATTAATTGGGAAAAAAAAATTTTTGATTCCTAGTTGCTGCAAGGTGTGATAACGGGTTATCATGCATTTTTATTAAGGAGGGTGGCTACATACGACAATATGATAAGAATTTAATAAAATTTAGTGATAACATTCTTTAGCATCAAATGAAATGACACAATTTTTTTCAAATTTTTCTTCTACATGGTTGTCGAATAATTGGAGTTTACAATATGCAAAAGATATGCCTATATATATCAGAATCCTATGCTAACGAATGTAAACTCTAGTGTTAAATTACTCGAAAACTATGTAGAAGAAAAATCTTAAAAAATTTCTATATTCATATTTAATCCAAAAGAATATGCTCACCAAATTTCATTAAATTTTAATCATTTCGAATTTTCCTATGCTTTTAACATGGCAACATTGTTGTGTGTAGCCATCCAAATTTCATAAGATCAATGAGTCTTCTATTTATGCGCCCACAAAATACGGTCCTTCGCGAAAGTAATACCTTAATGGATAGAGCTCACCGCAAAGCCGACGTTAAGTGTCTCCACCTTCATCAACGTCGACATATTTTCTTGTAACAAATCTGTTCTTGATTCTCCTGTGAAATGTTCGCTTCAACTGATAACAACGAAGAAATTGGAGGAACAAAGTTACTAAAAACTTAAAATAAGCAGTGGATTTTTCAATTAGGAATAAAAATAATATTTTCGTCTCTAAAAATTAAATATTCCTCAAGGCAATGACCTGGTTTAGAAGGTAAAAAGCCGATTTTTGGAGATTTCTCTTCAAGTGAAGAATTTAATCAATTATTTTGAACCATTACGCATATACTAATGTTTATATCAACAAATATAATAAAGGAATGAAGTTTTTCAATTAAGATACGTGTCAAGGGCAGTGGAACCCTTAATTCTAGCCTGAAATGAAAAAATGGACAAGTTTTTCGTTTCAGAAATTCATTCAAAGTCAACGAACTAAAAAAATTTTGGGAAACATTGTAAAATTGTAAATAATTGTAATCTCGAAGGCAAAAACTTCGACATTACTTTTGCTAGCATATACTCGCCAAATAGGGAAATTCACGATGATGGTACTTCGAGAAAACGCAGTTCAAGAGAATATAAACACACCCACGGAAGAGTAGAAAAGAATGACGAAAAAAAAAAAAAAAAAATTTCTTCAGAAAAGCATTGGCGTAATGGGACGAGGGTTAATCGTGCGGCGAAAACCATTAATGTAGAAATGTATTTGAAATTTTTTTTTTCCATGCCACGAAAGTGACTACCGATCAAAGAACTCGTAACGAACGAATTTCGAAAGCCATTAAACCGATTTCTAACCATTCGTCATGATCATTCCGTCGGTTCTTTCGTATTCGACAGAAAACCAAGAAATGTTCACTCGAACAAAAAGCATTTTCTGTACGAAATTCCAAGTCATCTGGTCCAATAAAAATCTACATAAAATGAACTTCGTCATCGCAAAAATATTATCACGTGGTTCGATATCCCACACCATTGCCGTTGTCGGTTGATTTTTGACGGTGGGGCACCACCGATTGAGGAAGAATTCCAAACAGGAGTTCGAAATGTTTTACATTTTTAAAAATTGTTAATTTTTCTCAAAATGAGATTTTTCAGACCTTCTTGGTCCACAAGTCCCCCCTGAAGGAGAGAAATACACGTGACTTCGTTTACCATACAGACCATTTCTGATCGTACAACAAAAACCATGAAGAATTAACGCAAAGTGAAAAATGCGATTGAGAATTAACTTTAGTTCTATTATCAAAGTGCATTTTCAAAATTGCATATGATAAAAGTATTGAGTCGGTCTTCTTAAAAATTCTCACACGTCTCAATTAATAATTCAACTTATTAATCGCGTTGATAAAATGAAACAAGAGATGGGTAATTTTTTTATTGCAAATAAATTTCTAGTTTTCGCACCTGTACAAGGTACACTCGCATCGAATAAGTGTTCACCCTAAATAAAATTAATTTCGTCTCAGACTGAAAGCAGAAAAACGCATAGCCATCTCACATTTCGCGCCTTGAATTCGCCCGGAGGCAGCCGACGAATAACTCTGTCAATTTAAACCATTTTGTTAAAAAAAAAAAGTGCGATGCTCTGATAAAAACTAGTGACAGGAAACCCGTAAATATTTCACAATAAAAACAAATCGCAGTTATTGAAATAATATCATAAAATTATTCAAAATTTCGAAGATTCTATGCTTTTTTACACAAATCTGTAGGAAATAGATTCCAATCGTTTTTCAAACTTTGGGAACTATCAATTCGAGTAAAAAAACGATCTTCCGAGCCCCTAATCTGGATCATCGTCTTGGTACTTTACTTCAATTCTTTCCTTCCCTTTTTGAACACTTTTCGGAGGTGTTTCATGTCAGAAATCAATTGCGTATCTAGAAATATTGAATCGCAAACGATTTATTCGCTAATTGACTTGGATTTGAATCTTCTTTCGTACAGTTTCCTTGTTTTATTCCAGAAAAAACCACCAAGCAATAAAATATATGGTTTGACCTCTTTTCTCACGAAAACACGGGTGAATCGGGGGAGGGGGGAGGGGGAATTAATTTTTATTTTAATTGACATTACTCATGTTCAAGTTTATATAGTTATTTTCCTTCGTTCCGTTTTCATATTTACGTTCAACTTTATTGTGTTATGACGATTCTCCGAATCGTTCATCTTGGGATCGTCATCGGTCCAATAACCGTCTCGGTGTATGTACTCGACGAATGAGAAATAATAAAACAATGAAAAAAAAAAGGAAGAATAAAGGTGTTCTTGTTTGCTCGTAACTTGCTACATTTCGTTGTTAATCACAGTCTCGAGCGAGCGAGCGAGCGAGGTGAGAAAGGCCTCGTTGTAAATTTTCAGTAATATGATTGGGCTGTAAAAGTTTAACAAGCGAATGCTTATATGCTCTCAACAAAATCCTTTCGAGAATCGGTACCTGAGAAAAAGACTGTCGGAAGACTGAGAGAAAATAATGAAGACGAATCACGAGAAACCGCGCGAGAATTGTTCCTGATAAATGTTGTTCCTGCTCGCGTAGGAATTTTTTTTCGTCTCGTTCCTCGTATGTCTCTTGATCAAATAATAGAACGCTTCAATTCCATTTCATCATCATTTCTTTTTATAATTAATATTTCTATGGATATAATCATTTTTTGAATATTTCGCCCGGTTTTCCGATAGATTTCGAACTCATTTTGTGCCTTAATATCGGTTATATATTCGGAACTGGGAATCGATAGCCAATTTTGAAACGATGTGAAGATATTATTCGAATGAACGAACAAAAGCTGAAAATTTGTAATTTTGGAGGAAAATATGTGTGCTTCGATGTTAGATTTATACGAATACGATTCTTTGGTAAATCAAAACGAAGTGTCGTATTCTGTAAATTGCAAATATAAAAAAAAAACCGTCGAAACATGAACGAATAATTAGTAGCAAAAGGATTGTGGTTGACAAAGAATTATTGAGTTTTTCAAGATCGCATGTTTCTTCGAAACTTTGGCACATGAAAGAGATTTGAAATTTTTTTTTTTGTTATTTATTTCACAACGCGCACTTCGGACGACGCGACGCCGATAAACGATACAGAAAAACACGAAGGAAATGATCGAAGAATTTAATTTCGTGGTCAAGCAGCTATCTCGTCCATTGATCGCTGAAAAGGCATAGATAAGGGGCGCGAGCTTGGTGCACGTGTAATTTTTAGCGATAAAAATCTTCCCCCTTCGGTGTAGGATTTAATTTCCTTGAAACGAATCGAAGCGTGTTGCGCAATCGAACGAATCTTTGTCCTTCGATTGCCAATGCTTTTGTATTTCACAACTTTTTAATCCGGTCGAGACGAAAAAAAAAGAAAACGCGCACTTCGGTATGAGGAAGGAGGAATAAAAATAAAGAAATAAAATTTAAAAAAGAAGAAGAAAAAAAAATGGTGGAAAAGTACGAAAAACACCGACTCGATTCTGATATCTATGATAACGCGATCCATTCGAGATGATCAGTGTCTCATATCTTTTAATACATACGCACATGAACATCGCTTAATACGTTTGAAGCTTTGTCAGACAGGCTGATAAGCTCGACAATAAAATGGCGGAGAAGGCGCTGAACGAACACGAACCCGATGATCAGGGTTTTAAATCGAGAGATGACGCATACTCCGCAAATTTTTTTCTGCGCCAATAATATAGAATCGTTCTTTTTTTACTTTTATATACCTTTCCAAAGTAAAACTTGTACTGATAAATCGATAACAATGTTGAACACACTTGATGCAATTCGAAGAAATGTTTTCGGCCATCTTGCCACGAGATAACGTACGCAACGATATTCTTCAACCCTATTGTCAAGAATTCATTATAAATCAGTGAGAAATAATCGAGTTGTATGAAAGCAATTGATATTATTGAATTATTTTTAAACTTATTTATTTATCGATATAAATAGTAACGACTACGAACTCTTATCGGTACAAAAAAATACAGAATTTATTGAATAAAAGAGATTTCATACGTGATTATTTGAAAGAAAAATTGTATTCGGAAACAAAATATTTCAAAAGAAAGTTACAATATCTGAATAAATTATAAAATGGGGTTGCAAAAAATGGTGGCAACGAAAAGAAAAATCGTTCAGATTTCACCCTTAAAAAAGATGATGAGGATGAATCCTTGAAGTTTGCACAGTTTTCGAGAAATGTTTTTTCATACATTCTTCATAATCATCGACAGATTTCGAAACCTGAAATAAGTCACAGGTCACTAAAATCGATTTAGCAGCATCACATATATAGCAGCTAGTTTTATAACTCGACGAGGTCGTCGCGACGCACGTGGAGAATGAATTTGTCAAAACGTGATCACTTTCAAGATTTCTCGATGAAACGCGAATGTTATGAAAAATGCGGCGTTCTCCATGATCGAGAACAGGTCGATCGACGATCGCGAACCGGACAGGATGAATGGCTCAGCCCTACACGTTCCTGGCCGTTCCGTCGACTGAAATTATCATTTTAGCTGATACTAGCTAATGTAATGATGCAGTTTTATCTCTTATTATCATGGGAAACGAGATAAATTGCGATAGTGCCGTTTATTTTGACAACGCTTTGTGCCTCACGACCTATCGTTGCGAGCCTCTTTCTCAAGCTCTATATATTTTTTTTTCTTTTTTTTTTCATATATACGTATATACATACGTAAGTGATTAAATACAGGTATAAATGGTTTTTAAGAGAACGACGAGAGACACCGTATCAGCCCTCATATCTTGAGATTTTTACTGAGGCTTCTGTAACATTCTTTTTTTTTCTCATTCTGATCTTAAACCAGCAGGACAAATTTTAGAGGTACCCGAACTTCCTAAAGACGTTGACCCGATTTTTTTCTCGCGCTGCTACCAGTTTTTCGGTTTCTCGCCAACTTGGAAACTCTATTTTTCGTAACTCGAGGTTTCAGACATTTTCCTTTCTCATTGAACATTGTTATTGGTGTATGCAATTTTTTTAGCTATAGTTAAGTGACAATTTTGCAGTTTTTTATGCTTTTTCAATGCCAAAATGTTAGTGGAGTTGTGCACAAGGTTTGTCGTGATTATTCGTGAAATTTGGACCCTTTTTTCGGCTGATTTTTCGCTGGATCAATTGTCAATTGGTGCTCAATTATTCATTTAGGATTTTCATGAAATTTACGTTTTTTTTTGTATTTCTCTTTGAATCGTCGACAACGTATATTTCGATGTTTTCGCTTTTCGATGAAAAAAAAAAGGTTTACAAAGGTTCACTGAACCCCAAGAATCATTTCTTCCACGATACGATTTTATCTCGATTTTTTTTTTTTATAAGAACGAGGTTTGCTTAAACGGAGCTTCCTTATTATCCAGCCAACGTCTTCGGGGAAAGGTACGACCAAAATATGAAGTGTATAAAACGATAAATCGAACGGAGCAGATTGAAGAAAAAATTCTTTTGAGTTGATGCGTTAGTTTCGACATTATCGAAGCATTGCACCGGTAAAGTTTCTTGCAATGATTCAAAAAGCAAAATGACTCAGTGCTTGTAAAGCTCGTACGTCATCCAAGAATTCTCGTGAAATTCGCATCACCGGAAGTTCGATTTTTCGAAGAGTAAATATACATTTGAAAATTCTTCGAACATAACTTCATCGTCTGTTTTTCGTAAATTTTCCATTTTCCTCATACACGAAGATTGAAAATAAAAAAAAAAAAAAACAAAACAATGACGACTCATGCGAAGGGCCAAAGTGGAGTTTTCTCGATGATTCAGTGGCCTCCGTTTTCTTCTTTTTTCGCAACGAAACTTTTGTTGTTCTGCCTATGTGAGTGAAAAATCTTTGCTCGTGCCATGAATGACGCGTATTAGGAGGAAAATTTTGTTTGCGCGTCTTCACGGGGAGCGGTCAATAGATCGAGGATGACTCATCCATCCCTCGAGAGTCAGAGAACAAATTTTGGCAGGAACGGTGGGGATGAGGGTGCGAGAGGACAGAAGAAAGAAAAAAGCATCAGGATCATTAGTTCGTCAGTAACAAAAATAAATATATATTTCTCAACGCTTATATACAGATCCTATAAAAATCGTGAGATACAAAATGGCGACGACGCGAAACCGCACGCGGGGAACACCCCAGCACTTTTGCTTACATATATACTATATCGAGCAATATGGCTGCTCGACGTTTCTTTACTCTCGTTATATGTATTTTATACGGACACACGGCAGCCGTTTAACGTCGCAACGTTATCTCGAATTCTCCTCGTTTGTCGCTTCGTTTCTCTCGCCTCGCAACCTTATCGTAGAACAAACAGAGGATCCCTCCACTCTCTGCACCCCGAACATGGCACTCTCGAGCCTCCCCCTCAGCCCCGACTTTATACTGTCAATCACGAGGCAAAGCTTCACAAACTTTATAAAAGAACAGAAAAAAAAAAAAACGTATACGAAATGTATGTATTTATTACGCCGCTTGAGGACGAAGGGCTTTGGAGTAAAAAAGATAAAAAAAAAAAAAAAAAACAAATTTTGCACCCCTATTTTTTCGGGTGCTCTCGGGCTTCTTGGACAGAAGTTCTTTTTTCAGTAAAATTTGGTGAACAAGAGGTATTGCGATGGAGTATTTTTATCTGGAGATTCGTATAGCTCGTAGGGTGGCAAAAGTTAAAAATATTTATTACGATTTCGAGGGTGAATAATAGTTCGAATGAAAATGTTAAATTGAGAAAAATTCCTTTCTTTAAATTTGTCTTTTCGGTGTCGTAATATTTTATTTGGAAAATGTTTCCAGTGACTGAGGAGACGATTTTTTTTTATGACTATCTCTTTCTCTCTCTATTTTTCTCTACTCTCACAAATATTGTCTGCTCGATAAGATCTGGGCTCCTTCAGGTATATGAAGAACAGATCTATCAATTATTGAAAATATTTTTAGACCATTTCCTTCGAGACTGTTTACAAATAAAAAAATCGTTTACTGATGGATTTTCTTATTTATTCGTGATTTAAGCGAGCTGTGAAAAATTGTCCGCAATGATGCACCGATCTTCTTCATACCTGGGATATCTTTTTTGGAAAAAAAAAAGAAAAAAACACGTGTACGATCTTCTCGAATCTCCTACGAAGCATTTGTTCCGCAAATTTTTTTTTTCTTACTCCAAAGAGGCTGTGTATAAATAATTGATAGAAAACACACTGATGAAAAATTAATGAACAATCAACTTTTGGATGAAATTTGAGTGGTTTGTTTGAAAAGTTGCAATTTCAGTGCACTCAGCTCTCGGAGTATTCTTGTCCGGGTTGCATATATATATTGCTAAAAGTAAACAAGAGTAGGGATGACCACGAAGGTTATATATCTATATAGAACGAGGCTCCTCTATAATTATCATAGCTGAGAATGACCGAGGAAACGTGTATAAAGTTGACCAATGAGGAACGAGAGGGGCGTCGTCCAACCGGCTCTCGTTTCATCGTTCCATCGTCGTCGGGTTCTTGCACGCGGCTCGTGCGACCTGAGAATCATTCGCACCTCACTGTTCCGGGCACTTTATTCGATCCTCTCGGTCGTTAGTTGCGTGCGAGCTCGAGTGAAAATTCAAAACTAAAAATCCGCGACGAAATTATCAAAATAAAAGCTCAGTGTACCGTTTAACAACTTGATGCACGAATTGCGATTGAAACGAACAATTGTTCTAACGTTCAATCGCATTTCCCGCCATTCGTTATCAGAAAAAAATTTTATCGAAAAATTAAGCGCCGCGTCCCGTGTGTTTATTTATTTATTGTTTTTCTTTGGCTTAGTGAATTTTTTCGTAATTATTGTTCAGGAAAAAGGACTTTTTTGAAACACTCTATTGTCGTTGGTCTTTTCCACCTCTTCGGTGCAGCTGGGCGTTGCAACGAGATTTCTTGACTCTTCTACACACGTATCTCTTCGTTTACACGTTTATTATACGAAACTCGTCGGGAAGCCAGTCATCGAGAAGAGAACGCGCGTGATTCCTCTCTCTCTCTCTCTCTTCCAATTTTTTTTTTTTGTTTTTGTTTTTCGCGAGTGCATTCATCAATTACGGTGCATCGCGTCGCCAAGAAGACACTCGGAAGCTACGAAATTTTTGATTTCGCTCTGTTTTTATCATCGCGATATTTTTTCTGATATTTGGATGAAAAAAAAAAAAAATATCTTTTTATTCGTAAAAGAACGGCGTTTGTTTTAACCGCTTCAGGATATCACCAGAATTCGTTAATCTTTCTTCAAAATCAACTCTTTTGAAGCACCAATCGATTTTTTTTGTCAAGTCCTCCGAACATCCGTTGTTCAATTCGCCAACGAAGCTCCGGGGCACAAACATTCGCTGGTACTCGTCTAAATGAGGCACGCAGCCATGGAGGTAATTAATGAGATAATAATTTAACAATCACCTCGGAGATATGTAATTGTACAACGATGCGCCCATGTGGACGGTCATATCTTTGCTGTTGTTTCGTATCTTTGATTTATTTACTTTTTTTTTCTCAACTGAAAATATGGAGCAGAAGGTGCTGTTGGTTGATAAATGAATTTGGAAATGTCATGAAAGTTTTGCTCTGCATCAATTTCAAAATCGAACAATATTTATTTTATATTCTCGCGCGAAGAGGAATTACACGTTTTTTGCTTTCTCAATAATATGTACAAAAATTTCGTTCGCTTTTCAAATTTCATGTTCAGCGTAATGGCCGATTTGACTCATCGTTAAAGTTCGTCAATAAAAATAACGATAAAGTGGACATTTGTACAAGAAATTCCGTACTTCGAAGCGCATTTTAAAGAGCATGAATGAATGGAGCGTGATGAGCTCCTCGATGTTGGCTCGTTCAAACGTTACTAAAGCTGAGATAGCGAGATTCGAAACGATGATTTTTTAGGACATACGAAACAAAAGACGAGAGATGAGATGACGAGAAAAAAAAATGAGATGGAAAAAAAAAAATATCCTTTATTTGGGCAATGTCGAGCTCGCGGACGAGTTTGCTCCGTGTTTCAACCACCGACTCGCCGGAAGTCGAAACTTGACATTGCCGAGCGGAAGTGACGCGCGTTCGGCAAACAATCGTTTCTTTTTTTTTCTCTCTCTTTATTTATTTTTTTTTTCATTCTTTCTCGAAAGACGAACGAGGTGTGTCTTTTCGTTGCCGCGGCGTTTATAGCCAGTGGACACAAGAAGGCCGACGACTCTCGGTTCTCCGTTGTGTGCTTTGGTCGCGTGCCCCTCGCCCACAACCGTCATCCAATCTTTCGGGACTTTTTTTTTCTTCCCGAAATTTTCTCGGCTATTACCGGAAATAGTGAAACTCTTTTAAGGAATTACAGCAACGGTCAGATCTTAATTTAAAGAAAAACTTAGCAACGAGCGTCATCAATGTATTCGGATTGAACTATAGAAATATCGCGAGGGTCTTTACTCACCGTATCGAATCGTAATCAATTCGAAGAATTTCTTTGCAAAATAATCGAGCAAATAAGCAGTTGTCAAAATTCATCAAAAAAAAAAAAATTCATTGTAAAAAACGAAATTTCAATAGTTCAGGATTGCTGATAAACTTGCCTCAAATTTGTCCTCCATTAAATACATTCGGTGACGGTACCGTAATGTCAACGCAAGATCAAAGAAAAGTAAAAGTCTTTTTCTGTACTTAACGACGATGTAGTTAAACTGAAACGAGGGCGTGTTCCATCAGTAACTCAAAAACGCTGACCTAGACACCGATTTTTAACATTTACGTGTTTCTTATCCGGAAAAATGGAAGAGCCTTCCTAGCCCACCGATGACTGATCTTTCGTACGTCATTAGGAGACTTGCTATAAGTTACGAAACAAGCGATCACTATTGCAATTTCAAAAAAAGAAATCTTATCTTTGTTCCTGTTCTACTTTCCCAAATTTCTATTAGATTTCGCTGATTCGCGCAAACCATTTGAAAAAAGTACTTAGCGAAACCAGTTGCCATTCTAAAAACTTTTAATATAATAATTAAATAATAAGTAAACTGTCACGAATTTCAAAAACGAGAAGCCAGTAAACATAGCTATGAAAATACGTGCTCGATCCGGCGCCTCTTATCCGAACAACCGGGCTGCCTACTAATCACGGCTAGATAAAGAATTTTACAATGAATCTTGATAAGCTCAGAATTCGCCGTAATCACAAATCAAAAATAATTACAATTAATTATTTCAGCGAAGATATAAAAAACAAAACAAAAAACGTATAAGAAATATCGAAAACGACCGCATGCTCAGATTTTCATGTTCCAGGATGCGATGAAGGAGAGTCTGTTGAAACAGGAAGTCAAGATGGAGTGGGAGGGTCGCCGTCCGGGGGATAGTTCGCCTCAGGTGCCGCGTACAGCTGAGGAGCAGGCCGGTGGTAGTCCCCAAAGTGTGATAACGACGCGTAGACACGTTAGAACGATAACGACAGCAGGACACATCACGGAATCGATTGCTGACGCTGAACCGGAGTCACCGGAGCCGAGTCCACCTTCGCTTAAGCAAGCAGCGCACAACAATAATAACAATAATAAATTGTTGCAACCAGTTGTTCATCAACAGCAACATCAGCAGCAACAGTCACTGCAACAGCAAACTGAACAAGAACAGCAAGATCAACAACAACAACACGACTCTCAACAGCAGCAGGATTCGTCACAGGAACAGACACATCGGTACCAGGAAAATCACCATCAGTCACATCAACATCAACAGCAACATTACATCAATATATCACAAGCAAACAGTCCCAAAGATCAGCAATGCGGTGTCGAACAACCCCAGCACCATCAGGTTGTTTATGCGACCACTAACGGCGAGGATATGCAACTGGAGGGTCACGATTCCAGCGAGGGAACCATAACCATAGGGTATGTTTTGATTTTTGTAAATAGTAAGATAATCTGGAAAGCTTGAAATTCGATTTCACTTTAAATTTGATTCCGTTGGGAATTTCATTCGATTCATCTGATCGGGTTTATAATCCAGATCACAGTTGCTCTCCGAAGTCGTCGTACTCCAGACCATGTAAATGTCATTTTCACACGACCATTCCAAGTCGTTACGTCATGTTTTTTTGATTTGTTCGCCAGCAGGTATGATACACCGGGCTCAGGTGAGAGGACGGAAGTAGAACGCGTGTTTGTTTACGCGGAGGATAGTGGGGATGTCAGACGAGGTGGGCACGTAATAGCCGTGCAGGTCCAAGAACACAGACGTCATCACACCCAACAGCATCAGCAACAGCACAACCAGCATCAACGATTCAGTCCCCATGAGAATGGTCACGTGACCAGATACCAAAATTCCCCTGTTGCTCAGTCAGAGGAGTATGAAGCAACCGCAATGACGACGTCACAAGCTGGAACGGTGCAACTGGGTTCTCCAACCCCGACGTATTCACCGCCTGTCGACGGTATTCGAACCACTCAGCATCAATTGGTCGCGACTGGATACACGGAGAGTGGAAGTCCTACTGTTAAATACGAAACTATAGCAACGGTACCTACGGATGGCATAAAATCTACAGGCACTTATACTACTTTGGAGACCGTCGCGTTGTCCTCTTCACAGCCTGTTCAGTACACCCAATACGTTACGGATACTTTTCAACATGCGAGCTACACGTACGCTAAACCTGGAGAAATCGCCTACCACACATATCCCAACAATCAACCGAGTAGCCGAGTTTCTGAGGTGAGTTATCCGTTGTGACGATCACTTCTGATCTCTGATTTATTCTGGACTCTTGTGAGTGCCAAAGCCACTGACTGGGCTCTAAGTGATAGCTCCATCATTGGTTGCTGAAATTCATCAACACCGTTGATGTTTTTAGACTCCAGCCTGTCAGATCGTTCCAGGTTCGAATTAATTGCCTTGAAACTTGATAACAGTTTTTTTCAACTTCATTTCTAGGTGGAATCCCCGGCAGGAATCTTCATCAAGAGTGATCCGACACTAACATCAACGTCGCTACTGGTCCCTAGTAGAACAGCACCGCTCCATTACGAGCAGCCGGGTTCTCCGAGTTCCCAAGTAGCAATTTACGGTACAGCTACAGGACCGACCTTCCAATTCATTAAATCGGCCGGTGATCAATATTGGCATCCCAGTGGATCAGCTTCGCCGACCACTCTCGAATACGTACCGGCGTATTCGGGAATGCCAGCGATCTCGACAAGCGACGCGACCAACATGCTTTATTCCGGAGGCAATTACAGTGTTTCGGGTACCGGGAATGGATCACCGTCCACGTGGCCTATACAATTGGCTGGGGCGGAAGAAAACTTCGAGGGACAAGTGTCCAATCCTCAATCGAAGGAGTGCGTCAACTGCGCGGCTAGTTTTACGCCGCTTTGGCGTCGCGACGGTACCGGACATTATTTGTGCAACGCTTGCGGTATTTATAGCAGAATGAACGGAGCTAATCGACCACCGGTTAAATCTTGCGGTGGCAAAATAAAGCATAATGTAGCACCGGTATGTAAAACAAACTTTTTTTCTCTGGTATCATCGTACACGTAATCATTCCTCCATTAAATCATTCGCTAACTCAATCAAAAAATCCGTAGCGTATTAGGTAACTGGAAAATCCAAGTCTCTCTGCTAATATGTGTCAAAGTTGTACAAATGTGAGACGATCGCAATTCGACTATCCCTCATCGAATGTCGCAATTACCCAAAAAAACATTCATCCGCTGAGCTTGGACAACGCAACAAACGGATCAACTACTATAGTCCAAAAATTTGTCCATCTTGCTTACAAACGAGGCCAGTTGGCGTCCCGTGTATTTGTCCTGATAACGTCCGACTACAGGCTGGTAAAGGGAGGCGAAGAGAAGTAATCTAGAGAAGGGGCGCTTTGCTCTCATGCCAAGCGAGCAGCGAGCTAACGCGACACGACTTCGATATTAAGTAATGTTTGTGCTCTCGAGAGGAGACCGTTGTTATCTTTCGCGCCTAGAGCAAATAATATATATATATATATATATATATCTCGTATATATGTATACGGTAAAGACTGCACGAGTGCCATAGGGACAACAGCGGGATCCTGTTTGCTCTAGTTTGTTCTTGTACCTGACGCTCTCGCACGTTACCGCCCATTTTTCTTCGCTTCCACTTCCTTCTTCTTCGTAAGCATTTTTTCTCTCCACTTTTTCATCTTTTTCATCTCCCGTTCTTCTATCTTCAGAGTACAATGTACTCAAATATCAAAAAGGTATTTGAACCGAGAGATACCTGTGATTCCAATCACGTGCTGTAGACACGTACTCAAATGTCAGCTAAATTGTCTATCGTTGTCTTCCTGGTTCGTCGTTTTCGAAGATAATCCTCACAATCCGCAGATACCATTCATTCAAAAATGGAAAAACAGTTAATTTCGTTTACTTTTTGATTCGCTAAGCCTCGAAACTAATTCGTCGGTGCAAAAGTTGATCGTCCGTGTTTCCAATCAACCCTTCAGACGAATCCCATCGAAACTTTTTGTAAATAGGAATTTATTCCATTTTGAATTTGTTTTTTTTTCTTCTCATTTTCAATCATTTGCTATTTCAGTCTGGACGAAGGACCGGAGTTCAATGCGCTAATTGCAGAACTAGCAATACCACCTTGTGGCGAAGAAACAACAATGGCGAACCCGTGTGCAACGCGTGTGGTCTTTACTTCAAACTTCACAACGTAAGTAGATTCGTTGTTCAAACATTTCAATTGAACAGAGTATTTTCAAAATAATTTAACGAATATTTTATCACAAAAACATGGTGCTTTGAAAAATGTATCAAGGGGATAGGAAATTCTGGAGCATTTTCAATTTCATACTTTCGTACATTAAATTTCATAATATTTTTTTATTTTACTGCTTCATTCCATTAATGATTTCACAAAGTTTTCAAATGAAATGCAATTTCTCCGAGGTAAGAAGTAATAATGGTGCGAATGATGATTAAAACTCAATTTATAGTTGTGAAAAATGTCGTAAAAAAAATTTGAATTAAACTGTCATTAAAATTGACAAACGAAAATTGAATAATTAAATAAAGTAAAAGTTAAAAAAAAAAGGATTTTATAATGCCATATTTTTTAAAAATTCCGAAATTCTTTCTCGTTGCCACAGAACTATGAATTACAGCAAAGTGTAAAAAAAAAAGAAAAAAAAGCGAGAAACTGAGAAACGGGTTAAAACAAATGCAGTAAAGGCCGCAAACAAGGTTCGTTGAGCTGCAGTGGTTTTTCTGTTGTCCTTTTCTCGTGACGACAGTTTTATATGCGGTCGGAGTTTTTTCTCGAGTTCTTCCATTCTTGGAAAGTTCAAAGGCTCGTTTTTTATTTTTTATTTTTCGTTTTCATCTCTCGCGTACATTCTGTACTAGAGGTTCACGAACTTGCAGGAGAGAACAACGACACCTTAAGAAATAAGGAACAAACAAATGTGTCACTTTTCTTTCTCCCCTTTTTTTTATGTGCAATCGAGAGTGCAGCAAACATTGATGGAGAGAATAATCCAAATTCCAAATATTCTATTCTATTATTGAACTAATTATTATAAATTAACACTTGAACAAATATTAAAAATCGTCGTTTCATTTAAACAATTGAAAAGTTTGAAAAATTCGATATTCACTTTTGAAACATTGTCGTTCAGGCAGTCGATGAAAAAAAATGAGACCAGGTGTCATTCGATACGATCTACAAAAGTGATGATAATCAATCGTGTGTTCGAGGAGTTTTTTTTATATTTCTCTCTCCTCGAATTTCTCGTTCAATTTCGGCGAATCAGGGTTTTTTTTTACTCCTTTTTTTTTTTAATAATTGTGTCACGTAGGTTAGAGAACGAGCAATCTTTTTTGTTCAATCGATACCAATCTGAAGACAGGGTCTCTCGATCGCGGCTAATAAAATATAGGCAGCTCGATGTCCATCGCGGTTATGGCGTGGCTTATCACTCCGTCGATTTTGATAAGAGATGAAGCGCCACAGCGACTCGCTTTTAAACACATATCTATTTGTTTTTTTTTTTTGTTTATTTCTCAAGAATTACGAATCGTCGTAGGAGTTCTCATGGTCCTTCGACGAGTGATACTTTTATTTATTTTTTATCGCCTCTGATCATCGTTTCATTCCGCATCAACGTTTTATTGATAGAATAATATTTTTTTTTTTTTATTCACACAGAAATAGTGGGATTAATGATTGACGAGTAACCAAACCCAAAATTCTTATCGATTTCTCCATTTGAACTAATGTCAGTGGAACGATCACATTTCCTTAAATAAATAGAACCACATGTGTGCAGTAGTTTTAATAAATTCATTTTTTAAAATCCAATTTCTCTTGTGACAAATATTTTTAGGCAGCAAATTTTCATTAATTTTATTTATCCTTCAAATATACATTTGGAATACAGGAATGTTTATTTTATTATGTTCATAGGTGAACAGGCCAATGAGCATGAAAAAAGAAGGCATACAAACGAGAAAACGAAAACCGAAAAATCATTCGGGTATGGGAAGTGGTGGAATGGCTGGTCCAAGTGGACATCACAAAAACGAAATGAAATCGAATTTGCTCGGTGAGTTTTGTCAATATTTTGGATTTTTATTTCTTTTACCCTCCACATAAGTGAGTCAATGAACAATAGAAAAATTTAACGGATCGTAATGTTGCGTCGAAATTGTCTTTATACCGAGCGAGAGAAAAAAAAAATTCCACGCTCTTTTTCATTTGTGCACTTTCGTGATGACACAGATTCCGATTCAATAAAGATTCTTAATTTGTATTCAGTATCGGTGATGTGAAAAATCATCGTTTCCGTATCAGTCGTCTATCGGGGTTTCCCAACATCTTTCAATCTCCGACAATAGTCAACATTACGATAATAAACAAACCCGGAGATTCCAAGCGAAAATGTCTACCGCTAAATATTTATCGTCTGGAATGTTGATACCGAAGCGTGACAAATTAATATCACAAGAATTAAAAATGGAAGGGGAATGTGACTAGACACAATGCATCAGCACACGAACAATTATCACGATTCGAAGAATCATTCTATCCAAATGAGACTATAAAAATTCGTTCGTAAATTTGAAAAAAATTTGAAATCGATGAAATTACGTACGATTAATTCGCTACGTTCAATTATCATCTTATCTAAGAAAATAATTGAAAAAAAAAATGAATAAAACCACGAAACTGTAAACTGGATTTTTTCATATAATAATCGCAATAAAACAAATAAACGAGTTAATTAAAAATTCGAAGACAGGCATTGATCAAATATTTTCGTCGTTATGGATCGTTGATCAAAGTCCCAATACGAAGATCTCTCTGATCGATTAAAAAATAGGCCTGATAAGAAAGCTTCTTCGCTCACGTATCCCATGCGCCAAAGTTCCATCGAGTTCTTTATTTTTTTTCTTCTTCTTTCTCTTCGCAACGACGAAGAATCTTTTTATCCTTCTTTCGATTTCTCGTTCGCTTCTCAAAGAAATATATTTTCACTCCCCGATAATTATTTATTTTTGACGAATTGCAGTGGACTCGAAGCTGCCATTGAACATGTTTGCGAGCGGTGGTGGGAGTGACGGGAGCGAAGAACAACATTATCTAGGCACACTGACAACCGCACAATTAGGACACGCACACTCTCCCCTTGCGTTACCCTCTGCCGCGGTTCTTAATCGGCAGACAACCCTTACGTAAGTCATCGATGACGTTCGTCATCCATCTTTCTTTTTGATTCGCCAAATCAGAAATATTGAAAAAAAAAAAATCGATCCTAAACTTCATAATTATAATTAAACATTTTAGATGATCATTTAAGGAGTTCGGTACAAAAGGCAAAATGTTAAGAAATTAATGAAATTTGGTGATAATGTTCTTCAACATCACGTATGAAAACACAAATTTTTTCAAAATTTTCTTCTACTCAGTTATCGAGTAATTATGCGTTAAAGCAGATTTCTTATGCCCGAAGTGTATACCTATATATATGGAAACGCTATGCTTATACACGTGAACTTTAGTCTTCAATTACTCGCGATAACTGTGTAGAAGAAAAATCTGAAAAAATTTGTATTGTCAAATTTGGCACTAAAAAATATGTTCACCAAATTTTATAAAATTCTTAACTTTTTGAAATTTTTTGTGTTTTTAATATGGTTTAGCATGGCAACATTGTATGGCCTGTACCGAAACTCCTTAATAGCCATAAGTATGGTGATGGACTCCATAACAATAGTGCAGGAAAATCGAAAGTAATTTTTTTGCATCTGATTCATTCGTGATGATGGTTTTTTCATTTGCTTTTTCAGCGTGCCCCCATTAGAGCCAATAACGAGTAGATCGGGTGGTGATTTGGCAACCGTCATAACGTCGACCACTGCCGCCCACACCGACCGAACGTGAGCGGCTCGAAGAATTTTCACTCGTTTTACCACATCATCATCACCGCAACGAACTCTCTCGGTCGATTTTCGAAAAATGTTCACCGAGCGTATACAGCTACGAGAAACATCGACCGCTGTTTCGCTTGCCGATCGCGATCTACTGTGCCGACGTTCACAGGGCAATCGGGGCACGAGCACCTTGGCAGAGACTGAAGTTTCCTGCCCTCTAGCCACGACCAGAAACTCGTCGAGGTTGTGTCTCCTCGCGATCTTCGAACGCTTGAAAGACGATTAACATCGAAACACCTTACTCGGGGCTTGAAAAATAAAAAGAGACCACTGGGAGTCAACTTTTGGGAAAATCGAAAACGCACCGATCGGTAAAAACATTTGACAATCGTTTGTTCATTTTTTTCAGTCAGGTTCATATTTCGGAAAAAAGTTTATTCGAGCGATTTTTTTTTCTGTAAATTCTACTGGTGAGAGTGATTTTATCCCCTTCGATCGTACAGCCGCGTCTCTTGCCCTCATCATAGGCAATACAATCGGATCGATTGATTATCTGTTTTTTTTTTTTATTCTTTGCAAATTCATTTTTCCTCAAAGCACCCTTCGAGAGCAGCTATTTTTACTTGTTTCTTTGTAAATAATTTTTATACGACGTCGTCCAAAGATTCGTGTGTTTATAATTGTATACACAGATTTTTACCCCAAAGAGTAATATATTTGTAACTAATTGTGTAAGTCTTGATTAGATAATTTAGTTCATCACATTCATAAATACTATGGAAAATACGTTTTTTTTTTTTTTTTACAAAACACCTATTGACGTATGAGTGTACATTTGAGCGATTGGATAAGATCGCTCTTGGTAAACTCTGTATAACTGATGTTCATATTTGTATATGAAATTCTTACTGTGTAAAAAAAATCACAAGAAAATTCCCTCGGTTCCAACGTTTTACGTAGTAAACACATTGTACGTATAGAAGTTTTATTAATCAGGGAATGAAAATTTTTATTACGATTTAAGTGATTGAGCATCGATAATTTAGTTGAATTGAAAATGATGAAATAAATAAATTATGTGTATAAAAAAAATTGTGTTTCATCCACGATCGTTGATTTTCTAAACACAATTATGCTTTCGTGTATGTCGTAGAACAACAAATATTTTGAATCATGTTTCCAAAAACATGTGGCATTATTTTGAACTCGTTGGATTATTGCATTTTTTTATTGAGTGGAATTTGAATAATTTTTTTTTTTTCAGTTTTCACTGGTGTGTTAGTAGTTACCTGGGCTTAATAGAATTGTCAAGATTGTGAAAGAACGATAATATTTTCTGGTCAACGATATGAATATTTAAGAAAAAATAACAAACTCGTCGCAATGATTGATTTTCATCTCAGCTGAGCTCTCACTCGAACATAAATCGTTTGAATACTTTTCAAATTTTTCCAGTATATTTGCACGACAGATAACAAGTTTTATGCCTTATCAAATTGATTTTTGCATCCGTCGGTGTGAATTCATGGGGTTTCTCATGTCCTTAAAATCACTTTTGATCTAACCGATTGACCAACAGCATCATAAATCAAATCATTCGATGAAAAACAGTTAAATACCATACAAATGATGGGCTCGAACGTCAAGAAAACTCGTGAAAGGTTATCATTTTCATGAATATTTTCTCTATCCATTTACATCTCACGTTTCTATCTGATGTGTAAATCAAAATGACGATTCATTACGAATTAATTGAAGGCATAATTTTTTTCGAACAAGCAAATCCAATAAAATACTCAGAATTTTATTGCATTTTTTGTAAACTTCAAAAAAGTAAAAAAAAAAAAACGAAAAAAAATGGGATTTCATCCCAGAATCAATTCAAGTTGTACTTTATTCGAACTGCAGCTTCAAATCAACTTTTATTTCTACAGAGAATTTTGTTGAAATAATGTTTCTGGTTATGCCTGCGTGTGTTTGGCTCTTAGTAGCCGTTTACAACCTGCAATATCAAATGTTCATAAATCATATAAATTCAATCGAATATTACCAATTTTTGATTCTTACGGGGTTATAAGCCATGCGCTTCCTTAATATTGCACGAGTTACTACTTTTCTGTGATAAAGAATGATACAAAAAAAATTTGGAGCTGTTTCCAGGCGGAGCCCCGGTTTGACATAATCGTGATAATTTGTTTTCGAGAAATGATTTAGGAGACAAAAAAAAACAGTAACATTAAACTGAAATTGGAACTCGAATTTTGCGTAATTCCGATTGTTTCTTTCAAATTCCACAATCTTGAAGAAAAAAAAAAAAAATAAACTGTTTGAAATCGATGTAAAATTTTGGTCCGATTTAATTATCTAATGCGACAATGTAGCGAGTTAAGTTGTGGTAAAGTGGTAATCCGTGAAGGAGACTTCGAATGGAACGAGAGAATGGAAATGCCAAAGAAGTAACGCGAGAGAGAGAGATAGATAGAGAGATGAGAAGAAACGAGGATCCGTAAAGACTTGGAGCGAGAAGAAGAGAAACTGGAAAAAAATGCCTTGGCGAACAAAGAGAGATATAAAGAATGAAAAAGAAAGACAAAAAGATGGAAGACAAGGAAGAAGGAGTGAGAAAAAAGAATGGGAGCGAAAAAGCTTTCGTAAGAGATATAGAAAGAGAGAGAGAGAGAGAGAAAAAAAAAGAACAAGACCAAAAGGAGAAAAAGAAGAGAGAAAGAAAGAGAAGATAGAATGGAGCGAGAAAAGGATGGAGCGAGGGAGGTCGAGAAAGGGAGGGCGAAGTCCATCAGGCAAAAGAGTGGCTATCTCGTGCCGGTGCCGAGTTCGCTAAGGGCTATTCCATGTTAACCGCTCGTCCCCAACTCCTTTTTTTCTCTTATTTTTTTTTATTTTTTTATTTTTGTTTCTTTTTTTTCGAGACTTTTTGCTTTTCTGGACGCAAGACTTTTTATTCTTCCTCTCTTTCTTCTATTTGGCTCTCTCAGCTCCGGAGCGACGGGGCGAACAGCGTGTGGCGCCGCCCTCCATCCTCGCGGCCGCCCTCTACGCGCGGCGTCATCGACTACGGATTTTTGGCGCAATCATAATCATCGATTTATTAAATTTCTTTATGATCCCATGATTTTTGAAATTCAATCCTTGTAAACCCAATTTTTTGTGCGATATTCATAGAGTCGAATGAGGTGTTCAATCATCGATTAAACTAATTATTTCTATTTTTGTGTTTTTTTTTTTGTTTTATCAAAAAAACTAAACGAATGAACGTTTGAGAAGAAAAACATACTTCGATAATCGATTAAATTAACATATCGAAATGAATGAATGAACGATTTATCTTATTTTCATAATGGTCAATTAATTTCAAGTAAATCAAGAATAGATAGTAAGTGTCTGAAAAAAATGACGATATCTTGAGAATTGAAATTCAAGGTGCCCAAATCTGGTCACATTAGTTTACATACAGAGAGAGATAAAAGATTTATCGAAACATTTCTCATAGGATACAATCGTTGCGGAGTGATAAGAATCGAACGAACAGCGATATATGGTAGACAGCAAGATGTAGGCTTAGCTTACAAGTGTCGCAACAATTACACGCTTTTATCTGTGCAGGTTCGACGGTATTAGTGATAGATACAGGTATATCTGGTTGTATGGTATGCGTGTAATCGGTGCGAAGCTATAATAAACAAAGTATCATGGCAGAACATAGAAATTAGTGTACGCGTAACTCAGGTAGATTGCTTTAAGAGCTTCGAACCTCCGATTTCTAATAAACTTTGTTGTAATTGCGATTTCCATGCCCTCGTTAATCCGAAGTCAAAGTATTGAGCTTTCAGTAGCACGAAAAATCGATATCACGTTTCACCTATTGATGTGGGAACAGCGAACGATAAAAAAAAAAAAAGGAAGAAATTCAACTCTCCATTGCTCAAGAGCGTTAGATCCGCTATTTCATATTTTTATTTGTCGATATAAGGACAAAAGGTGCGAGAACTACACCACCGTGTTACTTAAGCCCCGATGAACCATCGCGAATCGTATCTAGACTCGAGAAAGGCTTCGAAAAAGGTCGATAGTCAAAGAATGCAGTCGGCGAAGCGAAACGATCGTATACCAGAGGCAAAATAAGTAGAAAGAGTATAACCGATACCACTCTCCCAACGAGATGTACAGACTCTCCGGAGCCTTTCGAAATATCCTATATTACCGGTCATTCCCATTTCATGCTTAAAACTCCATATTGGGTATCAAAATTTCTGTAAGAAATTAGCACTCGAATGCAAAAGTTACGTTTTTGCCGAAATTTCAATGTCGTGCTCTACAAAAAATCAAAATTGGTATCGCGACAAGCTCACGGTCTTAAGCTTTATCGCTTTAAACACTTCCGATGCCGAGTTCCAGTAAAAGGTCTGGCATCATTTTATACACCCATTAGTTCAGCATTGGACCAGACTAAAGTGTATAGACGCTGTACACGACCAACAAACGAGACGGCGCCAAACTTCTGCTCCTGAAAAAAACGTCTCGTGGTTCAGAGATTCCGAAACACCTTCCAGACCGACGCCATCGTCGTCGTGTCTCAATGCGGTCACCTAATGATTCGCCTATCACAAGGAATATCCGAAACGAGACAAAATTCTTTGTCCGCCATTGAAGTTCAGTTCAGTTCGCTAAAAATGCTAAAGAATCATCGTAGTGATGACGAGGAAGTCTCAGGTCACTGTACAGAGACCTGGCAATGATTTGCTAAACATTTTTTCATCAAAGTCATCAATTTAATGGATTAAAATAAATCGAATGGAACGGTATTGCCTTCTGAGTCAATTAACAGGCTCGCTACTGTTAGCAGCACCATTCGACCGGTATTGTGAAAACGGGTCAACCTTTTTTTTAATCGAATCCATTTTTCTCTTCTTAAATAGCCGAGTACACAATTCTTAAGGCATCACCCACTGGTATTCAAGAAGATAACAATAATTGGTTCAATGATTAACAAGACGTCAGTTTTTAACGAAGATACCCGGTGCGGATATTATGGACCATCCTTTCCAATAAGAAGCCCAAAAAAAAAAAAATCGAACCAAGAGTTGCTTCGGAGTATTTGACTATATTGATGAAGGGCTCATGACAAAAATGACTCAGAGACTGATATCGATGGAGGTGCTCTCATATATGTTTTCCGTTGCCATTCTCGTTCTGGCTCAGGAGTGCTGTTAAGCGAGCCGTGGCAAAGTCTTCGAATATATCTGGTCCGACAAGACCATCAGCCCCGTCAGAAGCCGAAGTAGCAGAAGCCAAATCCTTCTGCCAGAGATTATTTCGGATCGATCCGTTATGCTATTATAGCGATACGGAGAGCCAACAGGAGCAGATCACTTGTTCCGATTATTTCGATCGATCTGTTACGCGTGCTGGACCCGTCACGGGGTGGCTTATTCGTTCGAGTAATTTGTAACGATGTGCTGAAAGTTCCTACTACTTTGGTCCACTTTTTATATTTGATATGGCACTTGACATCACGATAGAAAATTGACTATGGAATGACTAATCAAGAAGAGCATCGATTGGTGATAAATCAATCAGACGAATCTTCCGTTCATCCGTTCAGTGGATAAGGCACCAGATTTTTTACGCGATTTCTCTAAACACCATTTCTTAGACATGTCGTCAATTCAAATCGTCCTATGGAGTCGGAAAGTTGTTTCTTTATTATTTCATGAAGTGTTTGAGGCTGAAAGGCGCCGATGACCGAAGTGCTCGTGGACGCAGACGATTGTATACCAAACGGCGACGAAGATGGGAATGGCATTCTCGGCAGGATTCTTCGATCCCGCGAGAATTGGTAAAGGCGCGCAACCGTCGGCACTACTGGACAAAAATCCGAATAGAGGATCGTAGTGGCGCCAGAACGCGATGAGTCTTATCAGTGACGGAAAGTGTGGAGTTCTAAAGACATATATATGTATACAGATATAGAAAATATATATGTGGAAACAGACGACCGTTAGCTGTTAGGATCCAGAAGGTAGATCTATCCTTCTAGACATCGGGAAGCTTGAAATATTAGAGAAGAACAACTAAGCGCATCAAAGCACTCGCGTGACTCGCGTTTCATGGATTTTTAATTTTCCAGGCTCGTACCTCTACGCTTAAACTGCTTTAGCCTCTCCGGGAAACCTTTAATGGACTTTGGTATACGAATGTGAGCTGTGAAAGACAAACCGTGTTAAATTAAGGAGTCTAAAAGTCTTTTGGATGAAATCGTAGCACTCAAAAAACTGTTTTGTACTCTTGTAAGTTCCTTGTGTCAAAAAAAATTTTGTTCTTTTTTTTAATAAGGAAATAATTTCTTTAAATAAATAATAAATGAACGGTACCTCTCACTGCTGGAGCCATTTTGACTCAAGAGCCTTTCTTCGAGATCAGTTGAAAAAAAAGATTAGGGTTCCTCTGTGTTTTTTGTTTTTTTTTTTTTTTTTTAGCTAATGCCGGTAAGAAAACGCATCTTGGTTCTCTTGGTAAGCGCAAAGATTCTGCAACACATACGTCTCCGGTGATTCCTGGTTGATTCCTCGAGAGCCCTCGGTCTCGTTCTCGTCCAGCTCGTTGTCGCAATAAATAAGCACAAAGCGCAACAAATTAGATCGTGCAGTGCGATCTCTGGCGATGGAAACATCGCTTAGGCCACGGAACTCGTTGTGTTCGCGATATTTCATGGGGGCCTCTCGAAGTAAGTTAAGTCGGCCCATCCTGAGCCCACTCTTCTAACCGGCCGCACCTTGTATCCCCTCTCTCTACCATTTTCCTGCAGTGATTCTTCTCTCAATCTCTCTTTCTCTTTCTTTGCCATTATTTCTCGTGCGCCATGAGATCCCTGCTTCATTCCTCTTCTCGTTCTTTTCTTCTGGTCCAATGTCTTTTCTTTCCTTTCTTTGTATTCATCCTCACCGGCTCCAACTCTTTATTGTCCTCTTTCGCGCGAAGCAACGGTCGACCACCACCAACTTTGTTTTCTCCTTTGCTCCATCCTCTCTTGCTCCCTCTCTCTCTCTCTCTCTCTCTCTCTCTCTCTCACACACACACACAATCCACAATTTCTTCGTATTCATCCAGCATCTTGTTTCCCTTCTCTTTCTCTCTCTCTCTCTCTCTCCCTGAAGAGTCGTTTATTTGCAAAACATCTCGTCGTCTTCTCTCTTACGCGTTGTGCAGCTTGGCTCAAGAAAAATAAAAATAAAGACTGAAACCAAAGTGATTAAAAAGAAATAAAGGATGCATAAAAATACTGCGTGTGTTTGAGTGCGCACACGCTGCTCCGGTTTCCAGGAAGCGAGCAGCCTCAGGAGAGCCGCCGCGCGCTCGGGCCGATTAGATTAGAGGAATCAATTCGTGAGTGGAGAATCTCCCTCTTTCTCTTCCTTTCATTCTTCTTTCTTTCGTTCCTGCTCTTACTCTCGGAGCAGACTTTGCTGGACCAGCGCCAGTCCTGCGGAATCCATAAGGTGTCTTACACCCGAAGTCTCCGCAGAACCAAAGCCTCCTGACTTGGTGGTTGTTGATTGCATTTTTTTTCGAGCACCCGTCGTGGTTGCGAATGCAGACATACAAGTGTTCGCTCGTTCAGAAACAACCCCTTAATTTCTGTATTCAGACTAAGCCCAAAAACAGAATATGTAGATTTGGCATCATTTTTAACAGGCTTTGCAAATATTTTTTTAAGTTATTGCTCAGAGCTGGGTGGCCACATTGCTCAATTCATTCTATCCTAATGGAAATAGCTTCTATATAACCATCCCAATAAGTTGAACATTTGACATTTCCAAGAAGAAAATATCGTCCCGGATGGAGGAATTGATTAACAAAATCGTTTAATCGCACACAATTTGAAGTCAGACGAGTAGATTTGAAGTGATCTTATACAGAAACAAACTCCTCCAAACTCCCCTTTTTTCTCTCTGGTCCTCTTTCTGTTTTTTTTTCCACATTCAATGTTGTTTCACTCTTTCTTCCCTGTCTTGTATTCGGCGTCGTTATTTCTACCGTAAATGTATACATATATTATATTTATGGATGTCCGACGACGACAGTCGTAAAGACCGGTGGAAATACGACTCAAGGTACCTCGATCGTTAGGGAGGTATTTTCACCATTTTTTTATTAAAAGAGAAAAAAAAATCTGCTAATGTCTCATGGATGGATTTGAGTCCAATCGAGGAATGTCGCTAATGCTTATTGCGATAAAAAATATATATATATATATATATACAGTATCATTGTTTTATTGAGATTTATAATCGCATCGATGACATATTTATGGCAGTAAAATATATATTCAATACTAAGGTAATCAACAATTTTTTCAAGTATTCCAAGCAACTTTCTTATTGGCCATTATACTTATTGAGTGCTATCACTCTTATTATTTCTGCTTGATCAATAGTATCCATCCTTTCAACAATTTTCATATTATCATATTTCTTATTTCGGTTGATTTGTCAATGTTAGATTCAACCAATTCCCTAAAACATACAGTTTGCATTCACCATTGTTTTCCAGGACATGCTCTATTCAGTTGTTGACATTCATCCGCGCGACTATGAAGTATTGAAGTATTCTAATTTGAATACCGCTTTTGTCTGGTCACTTTCCAATTTTTAATGACCGTGACTGCAACAATTTTTTCTCGCAAAAAATAAACAATTATACTTATATTTTTATATTCGCTGAATCGTCATTTGATCATCCGCGATAGCTAATAACCCAACATCTATGTTTGCTTCAAGTAAAAAAAAAACATTGAAGTAATTATTTATTGAGATTTGCATGAAAAGCTTTAGATTTACTCACATAATATCTGACAAACGATAAAAAAAAAAACAAAAAAAAACAAAACGAGTTTGTAATGGAGGTAATAGAAAATCTTGAGATAATTATCGGTAATCTTCATGTATCACGTGCGTGCAAGCGCTAAATCGAGAGCGGGGTATAAGAGCTCGCGTGCAGAACCGGAAGTCGCGTGCTCAACATCGAACCCGCCCACCTCGTTAACTACCGTATACATATCCCGCCTTATTCTTCACGAGCTTTCCCCAACTCGTTATAAGAATTCTCTAAGAAAAATAAACAAACCCCTTGTCAAGGAAAATTGATGTGATTAACTCTCCCTATGCAAGCGTGGCTTTCTTCCATCTCTATAGAGCTATGAGCGTCTTCTTATTTTCCGATAAACAACGATATTCATATACTTTTGTTTTTTCAATTGAATTTCCTGCCGGATAACCTGCTTGTTTTAAATAATAGTCATTATGAAAAACATAAAATCATATTTTTTAAAATGAAGAACATTAATACGGTGATTGAAGTTTATCCTGTTCGAACGTTGATCAATAAAAATCTTTGTGCATATGTAGGTACGCTTCCTTAAAAATAATCGAAGCGAAAAATAGGAAAAATAGTAATTTCAATGGATTCCAAGTACTTTGTTTTCCTAGGATGATACAGAAATGAGAAAACACTGTTCAATATACTAAAAACAATAAAATAGTCTCTCAGGATGAATAGGGAGTGGAATATATGGTGATGGAATGTCTCATGAAAGGGAACAGCACCCTTTGGGTGAAACTGCACCCTTCTGGCAATTCAATGATCAGTGGCCACGCCTATTTTTCTAAGATACATATATACCATTTATATATCCAAGTATACGAGTAACCCCGTAGCTAGTGAAGTGCACCGACGGCCATATTTTATCCGAACGTCCGCATGTCCGTAAGCAAGAGAGATAATGAAGGCGTTCGATGTATATATAGGAGCAGTACTAGTATATATAACGGTTTATACATTAAGCCTGGTCTCCATGAACTGATCGATCGGGTCTCGTAATTAACAGCCGTCCCCTGAACACACGAGGGCGCGCATAAAATTGCGTAGGAGGTTAAGAATTATTTTCCCATAGCTTGAGCATAATTATTGACGACGACAGACATGAGACATCCATAATTTTAACCTCCATGCAAATTTTCGATACATAAATGTAGCAAAAAAAATGTACATATAAAAATGCCAATCAAACGGTGACGAGAATGATTTATAGAATTCTCATTGCGCAAAGTTCGATCGAGAAAAATCTTGTCCCATTGAAAGGTGTTTCAATATTATTGCGCGAGAAAACGCTAATTTTGTCGCCTCAATCAAACCGTAATTACTTGTTATTCGATTGAAAATTGTACAGATATATATGCTATTTACGTGTCGCAAGAATCAAATGAATTGACTGCGAAGTGCAAAAATAATTTATATGTTGAATATTGTATTTGATAAGAGAGGCGATCTAGTGCGCGGGTGAATAAATTATAGATTCGATGCAGTTAAGTTAGGTGCATAAGGAATGCCGTCAAGGTAAATTGATTACCTAATTGAGGGTGGACTGCTGTGCCTTTTGGCCTCGTTGGCTTTTAACGACTAGATCAATGCTCAATCTCTTGTTTCTTTTTCAATCTGCACTCGTTTTATTACACGAACTATTCCACTTTTTGAATTGTCGGTGATCTCATCGGAGGAATATTTACAATTTCGATTTCGTGTCTGATACAAACCTCATTTATCAAGAGTAGTTCGTTAACAGGCAGCTGCAATCAATGATGAAAATTCGTTATTCTTTGTCACAGAATATATCAAAATAGTGAAAATAATATTCGAAAAAAATGTGTTTCTTTTCTTTCGAGATATTTGATGACATTTTTTTTTCTTTTTTTTGCAATTTCGGGCTCTCAGAGTAACCACGAAATTTACGATCAGTGTGTCGACGTAAATCTTAGGGTACGTAAGAATTGAGAAAGAGAGAAAAGGGAGATGAAAACTGAGAGAATCTTATATTAAATGTATACATATCGAGAAACCTGTGTACATAAAAACACGTACACACATTTACATGTTTATATAGCTGCATGTATATTTATTTTCATACTTCGGGGAGCAGAATCCTCCAATAATAAACGAGCTGAAGCACTTGGGGCTTGAAAAAACGTTTCACCAAGAGAAAAGAAGAAGCAGCATCATTCGAGATGGGTCCAGTTCGTGCCACGAGCGAAGTCCAAGTGGAGGGGGGGGGGGATACTTTTCCTGGAAGCAGTTCTCGGCTTGTCAGGACAGATAATTTTTGTCCAAGCACAGGGAGGGCTCGCGCGTCTCGAAAAACCACCACCACGAACAACATCGGCTCAAACTTGCACCGCCCTCCTCCTTCTCTTCCTACACCTTTCGAGAAATCCTCTCCTATCTCTTTCTCTTTCTTTCTCTCACTCTCTCCCTTTTTTTTTGTTTTTTTTTGCTGATTTCCTCCGCGTCCTCCGCGAGAATTGCATTCCAAGACGCTCGCTAATGGACCTCCGGAGCAATGTGTGCGAGTCCATACACTCAGACATCGAGAGTACTCGCAAACGCTTCGAGAAAAATAAAGAAGCCGAGGGTTGCAGTTATTGGCCAATGGAACATGCCATGATTCAGTTATTCTAGCTTCTTTGGATTTTCTTCGCACGTACAAATCTCTCCGGTGATTAAGTAGATATTCTCGCTGTTGTTTCAAATTTCGCATCCAATTTGACATTTTCATTGAAAATTTGTTACCCTTTAATATGTTGAGTTTAATGAAAATTCAGTGGCTACAATTCGATCGAAACATTATCGAAGAAACGACAGAGATATCTTCGTGTGGAAAAAAAATGATCTTCCATCTGGAACTCTTCGGAACACAATTTTCCGAAACCAAAAAAGTCGGACATTTCTAATGGTGATAATGAAACAAAAAAGATATTGATAGGAGAAGTTTCCAACAGCATTTCATTACAGATGTTTATGAAGACTTCATTTTGTTCATGTTTCGATCAGTTTTATCCCAACGAAAGCCACTTGAAACTGGCCGAAAACGGGAAGGAATGTTCACACGAGGATGCTTGCAGAGATTAGTCGCCAACTTCACAAATGGGCGAAAAATTGTGGATCAAAAAGCTTCCCATAGTTTTGTAGATAAATTAAAAATCTGGAGGAAGGAGACGATAAAATGAACGTTAATTTCAAATGGTAAATGTTTCACTCTTTATTAGGGAATTAACCAAGGTGTCGATCGTATTGAGTCCTCCATTTTTTTTGAGTGATGAGACTATCGGAAGCTCTGGAACTACAATCCGTATTAATCAAAAGGAAATTCCCAATTTTCTCTGAGACGCGATTTGCTCAGGGAATCGATCATGATCTTTCCACTAATTTATCTTCTACCCTCCTGAGTTTTCGATGGATACACTAAAGACATCATGTTCTGTGGAATAGTTTTCCCAGACAATTGTATCGAAGAAATGACTGACTAAACGATTGATAGATGGCCTTGAGACATGCTAGATACGAGAAGGTGGAGAAAACAAAACGTCCGGCAGCAGGCTCCTAGTCGTGAGGACTTTTCATCAAATTTGAAATATCCGATTCTGAAATGGTCGTAGTACATCATCAGAGGACACAGCTTTAAGCGATTTTTATCAGGGATTAACAATGTAATAAAATTATTGCTACCTTCATTTCGAAGCCATGATCTTCCGGTGTTTCCTCAAAGAATCATTACCCATGTAATGTCTGAGTAAACAAGAGGATGTTCTGGTGTTTGCGCAAACACTTATCGTCAAGACACGCGCTGGACGTCAATTTAAGGAGTACAGAAGAGGGGGAGGGGGAGGGGGAAGACACGATGCGTGCCCGAGGTAAGATGGAAAGAAGAACGAGTCTAACCGCTCGAAAATTTGCGTTTTCGATTTATACACAGACACAGGTATACGAACAAAATATGAATGTCAATCGCGATGTTGTATCGTGGACCAAAGGAATCTCCGCGGAGTCAAAAGATCGTATCGTCGTGATAATTGGTAGCCGAGATCGTGTCCGGATAAACTACGAATCTCTTTTTTTTTGGTCTTTCTCACTCTTCAGGAGATGGGTCTTTTCACCAAATTAGAAACAGCTCCATTACAACTGACATCATCACACCCGAACCTTCTTCGAGTCTTTGAGAATACATCTGGGCGTTTGAGATACATCATTACTTTAATATTCTCAGTCACTAAGATATATTAGCGGAATCTTCAAAAACAATTCATATAGAAACGTGGTACTACTCAACGAGTCATTGGAAGAGATGTAATAGCTTTTTTTTTCTTAATTTTTATAAGAGGGATAGCGGACTTGGTCTTTCTGTGTTGCCTGTTGCGAAACAAATTCAATTGCCTCTCCGCACTCATTGAATCTCTAACTCGGGGAGGTGGGTCTACCCGTTTTTCGTAATCAGTTTTTCGAGGTTCCATTCGTCAGGGTCAACTATGCTCGCAATAGTTGGCTCCCTCGCGTTACGAATGTAGCATGTGACGAGCATTTTAGAGCATCGCTACGGGATTCGTCCCTACACGTATTTAGGAAAAACCTCCTTGAAGCGTGGTCGAGAAGACGCTCCTAACTATCGTTTCGTGTACTGACTACGGTATTCGAATTTGAAATAAAGAAAAAAAATGTTTTCTTGCTGACCATTTTTAGTCCAAATGACATCAGACCCCAGTCCCTCAATTGCCTTCCTCCTACAAACGCACTTTTTGATTCACCTCGAAAACAGGCTTCGAACATTCTCGACATTCTTTCTCACAACAGAATTTTTGAGTACAAAGTATCATTTCCATAAATTCAATGAATCAGTTATTGGAAAACGTATTCGAGGGGTAATTGTAACCCTGACTATTGCTAACTATTCAAGGGAATAACTGTAATGATTGATGCTGGACATGTTTCATTGTTTCGATAATTTCACAAAAAATATACTGAAGAAATTCACCCGATTGTTTTACATCCCAAATCGAATCCCTATCCGGATGGAATTGCATTTGGATCAATAACAGGCAATGACCAACCAGGAGGATGGTCCTTGCTGTTGAACATAAATAAGTAGCCCATTCATTCTGCTTCCAAAGCTCTCACTTTTTGGTGCATCAGTCCTGAACTATTCCGAAGTCATCAGAAGCGGGATAGTAGTGAAAAAACGAACGAAAAATATGCGAGGGAGAGCTACAGACTCGATTACCAAAAAGAAGAAAAACAAAGATAGAAAAGCCCCCCAAAAAAAAAGACAATTCCTCTCAATGGGCAACTAGAGCTTCCGGTTTTCCCTGATTCTTATCTTTTCAATATGGGTGGCGGCTTCGTTCGGCATACCTGAGCCTCCGACTCTTCAACATTTCCGGACTCGAGCATGCATTTTCTTGATGTCCGTGCGCGGACAGGGTGAGTTTACTTTCCCTTCTCGTTCTCCCCTGCGCTCGTGTATATTTTTCTGTCACGCCAGAGGTCCAAAATAGTATTTTTTTTTTTCTTTTTTTGCAGATGACGTGCTCGATCTACCGTTGTCCTCTACCAATTTTTCGGGGATGAGAGAGAGACGGTAAAAGCAACAGAAACAGACACAAAGCCCTGAGAGAGTCCAGCGGCAAAAAGTCCATTAGCGCGTTATATAGTGGACGGGTTTCACGTTCGGAAATAGACTGAGTTACGAGCCTATTTTTGAGAGCCCCCATGAAGGTTAATTTCCACTCTCCCACCCGTCTGCGCCATCCATTTTTGGCTATTTTACTATATATCTTATTCTACGTCATTCCCCGATTTATTCATTCGAAAATGATAATCTAAATAAAATGTTCGTTAAACAAATGATCCGTCATCAGCCTATTGAGCCTCATTTTATTTATTGACTTTTCCAGACAAAGATAACTTTACTCTGGTGACGATAAATGGAAAGATCGTAATGAAATAAGAAGTTACTCGAATGCTTTAAAAAAAAAGGCATTGTGGAATGGATAAATAATGGACACTTAGTTGGAATCCAAGTGGCCAATCAGTATAGCGAATCCACATTGGAAGCAGGCTGCCATATTGGTATAAAATGAATTGTTAGTTTCTTATAAAAAGAGATTAGTAATAGCATTCAGTAAAGTCAGATCATTCAAAAAGTCTGTGCAACATTATCGATCATTAGTGAATTCAGTTTCTATGAACAAAAAGGAGCTGAGCTACCGCCAATTTACAAGTCCTTAAGAAAATGTTTGTATTGATAAAAAAAAAAATCATCGATCGGTTACGCGAAGAAGAATCCTCGTCGAGAATCAAGACCGTAGGTAGATGATCAGTACAACATCGATAAAGAAAATATTGCAATATAAATCAATAATACCTCAGGTCAGTAATTGGATCAACGAGTGTTTCGCGATAGCGCGAAATCTTACATGAATTGAAAGAATTAGAAAAAAAAAACACACAGAAAACGACGATATGGACTAAAAAGTAAATGGGACCAAAGCCAGGAACGGAGAGTTCATAGGTTTATGCGGACTCGTTGATATCGGGCAATGTCATCAAATCTCGTGTGGTTAAAACGAGTTATTGGTACAGTTTAGCAAAAGTTACGGGTGAGCAAACAAGGTGATATCTTTTGAACTAGTTTTGCGATCGGCTACTCGAGTTTGCTTGTTCGATGTACGTTACTCGTATTGCCGATGTGGACATAAATACAAACGAGGTTGAATTTAGATTGGAGACAACGGATATATAATAGATCGAGTACGGTCGCAATCTCGAGCGAGATGATTTTTAGGTTAAGTTCGTTTGTTTGTTTCAGTATACTCGATGCATCTCTTGAAACTGGCTAAACGCGATTTGTCCGAGAGCTACTGTGATATGTCGAGAGCTTACCACAGTTGGCGTGATTTCCAATTGAAACTCGATGTACGATGATCATATCGGATTCCCGGTCGCGCACGAGGCAGAACCTTTCCCGAGGAATTGCTACCACGTACACGCGCACACACACACGCATACCTCTTCCTTTCCAATCAGCTCGAGCAATTAACGACTCTCCGATTAATTGGTAATGGCGAGACTCGGTCACATCGGGACCGCCGAGATACCACAATTACGGAGCAGGCGATCCTTTTTCTCTTCTCTCTTCGACAATAATGCGTGCTCACCTACGACGAGAATTATCCTTATTTTTCAAGCTGCGCATTCGTATTAATGCATCTTCGGAGTAGACAACATGGAGCAGCCTGTTTTTTTTTTCTATTGGTGCGGAACGAGACTAATGAGTCATTTTCAAGGCAGAGAAATTGACCGCGAGAAGACAAATTCCTGAAACGTTCTGCGTGCTCTTTTCGAAGAAACACTGCTTCGAAGTTATGACTCGACTGAAATGTTTATAAAATCATAAGATTAAATTGATTTATTGATATCGTATGTGGTAACACTTGCTATATCAATGCTTGAATCGATCTATCATCGGTCGTTTCGTCAATAAAAATTCTTCCGCACATTTGTCTCCGTGCAGCTTCAAGGATAATGCGAATCTGTTTTCCAGCGGTCTTTCTCGCATTCGCGCGATTGACAGAGTACCTTAATTGCAAGTAATTGTACAGACCTCGATCAAAAGACTGTACCGAATTACGCCAGGAACAAAATGGCGATCACGGTATCGAAACCAAAGTGACAGGACGTTGGAAGTTCCAGTGAGTCCAGATTTCTACCTGATGTAGGATCAAATTAAAATGGCGTCCATGTTGGATAAATTTGTGGAATAACTCTGTGCCAAGATTCTCTAAAATGCGGAATATCAACTGAAACCAGGGTGAATAAAAAGAAAGTATAAGTTCGAAAATCGAGAGGCTAAGAGGACCGAGGGCCAAGAAAAAGGAATTTAAAAAGTCATAACTCAAGAAACTCGGTAGGAGGAAGGAGTAACAATGAGAAAGAGTCTTATGACGTTACGTATAAACTCGATATAAAATTGATAACCTTTTATAAATACGTATGCGTGTACGGAAAGCTTTCACTGGCTATATATACGTGCCGCAAAGTTGAATATTTCTTCGTAGCCCTCTCGCTCGCGAGGGAGCGAGAGTTACCTATGTTTCACTCATTCTCGCTCGAGCATATAACATATAAACGTATACAATATACATACATATAAATATAAATATATAAAATAAGTGGCCATATAGCTAGCAAGATATGGGAGTGAGGTACGGTCGGGGGTTTTATCGATGCCCGATCTCGTCGGACATTATAGCCGCGAGGGCTCTTTCGTATTCCCGGGGGGGTAAGTGATTTTATGAAAATTGGAAGGGGCGGGTTCTCGCCGAGGTACGTACCTTCGATCGTTGCCCAACGAAACTATCGCGACTTACGAAGCTTCATTGTATTTATACACTCACATGCACAATGCCTGAAGCCTGATATTCCCTGTGTTCGGATAAGTGTGAGGTACATTCGACTTCTTATGTTCCTGCAAACAGCCTTATACGTACGTCAGAACTATGCTGAAGTATAAGTGCACACATTTGAGTCGCTGAAGGAAGAAATTCTATCGGAAAGAAAAACGCGCCAGAGCCAGAGTAACTTTACGTTGTATATAAGCTCGGTCAAACTCCGCCTCTTTGACAACTCGCATCCAACTCGGATACGCCCGATTCGCCTTATACCCACTCTACTTTCAACGAATCCCCCTTAGCCGTTCCTCAACGATCTCGCTACCACCTCACACACGTTTATCTCTTCAAGCCAAACTGACCACACGATCAAACAGACTCCATCCACTTTTAGCGTTCATACACGACTCTCAACTCCGCGCCTTTTTTTCTCTCCTTCTCTCTCTCTCTCTTTCTCGTGCACCGCTTCCATCCACGTAAATTCCCTCCGTGCCCTCTTTCCTCCCTTCCAGCTTCTCAGTCACTCCAGGCTCCTCCCTCAAAACCCCTCTCGTTCACCGCTCTTCTTCCCGCGCTTCGAACTCCCCTGGAAAGGTGACTGTCCAGGACAGTTGGTAAGACGCAGTCAACGACTGCACCACGTATACTACTCGCAGCACGTTTTTAACATACGACATTTCGCTTTTGTCGTAAATTCAACGAGTTTATAAAGTTCTATTCTCGTTTATGATCGTCTTGAATTATTGATGATCAAGAGATCGTTGTTCTCAGAGTTGTCTTTTTATCGTCTTTCAAGGATTCGATATTATTGAGATTTTTCGTTACCTCACCAATCTCTCGTATGTCAGCCGTCGCGCGTTCTCTAATCGTTTTTTTTTTTTCCACTGCCAACTACGATCGATCGAATCAGTGTCAATATGAAGTTTATTCATATTTTGTGCTAATCGCTTTGATCTCATTTTTCATCACAGACTCGTGTATTTGTGCATTTCATTTTGTTCGAACAAGGATACTTCGAGTGAAGTGCAAACCCTTTGGACTTACCGGACTTTAAGTGCTTTGTTGTTTTATCAAGGATTTATTAACCTGACGTTGAAACTGGGAGATTTTTATTTGAAAAAAGTACCAAAGAAGTGTTGAACGATTCGCCATTTTGGAGATTTTATTGTTCGAATGTTTGAGTTGAAATTCAGGTAGATTTGCCTGAAAAAAGCAATCGAATCATTGACGTTTTCGAGTGGAGATCAGAAGACCCTGTTCGTGTTTTTGAAAAACCGATGATCGCTTTCTCGAACGGAATCCTCAAGTTCTGGAGCCACTGATGCGGCAATTTTTGATCTCATCCGACATCGATCGAAAACTCGATCTAACATAAATTAAGTCCAGCCTGCTGGACCTAATTAATTTTACAAGACTCTTGCGGTTTCCTTGACGATTCGTGTTCGATTGATTATTCAAAGGAGAAGGCGCCTTCGTGGAAAGAGTTTTGGGTGTCTGGAGTGATGACGAATAAGTAAACCCACGTTTTATTTGGCCGCAACCAAGTCCTAGGCATTCCAGGGCTCTCAGAAATCGATCCAGGACAAACAGATTTTGCCTCGAAGAAATATAAATACGAGTTTTCTGGAAAAACTATCCTGCCAAGAATTGGATCACCATCTGACTGATTGAACGTGAGTTTTGCACCGTTATACTCGATGAAAAATAATAAACATTACTTTGCTTACGAAACGCACAAAAAAATCGTACTCGAATCTCTAAATTCTGATGTTCAACAAATGGCTTCACGATGCCACCGCGCATTTAAATTTAAAATATTGTTGGTTGGATACTAGACACGGCAACCAAGTGCTAAGGATTATTTTACGATTTTTTTAAGTGTAAAAACAGAGAAAGATACATAAAATCCTGAGCGTAGCGCCATCTACTGGACTAGTACATATTTCACATTTCACGAATCCTCTGTATTCTTTATGAAAGAATAAAGTCGAGGCAGCATAGAATAAGATATTTTTTTCAGCATCTAGTCTGGTCTAAATGCTTGAAACCTGTTTTGAAGGTATATTTGAGATTTTTTTTTTCGGATAAACCATTAAACCCACTGTTCAAGGATTTCGCACCTATATTTAGTCATACTTGAACGATCCGTTGAATTCTTTACAAATAATTTGATTGCAACATACGCAGCTTATATGCAGGTGAAGTCGTTATCTTCTAAAGATCTTGTCCGAGATCGTTCTAAGATCGAAATAATTCTAGGATTCTGGAAGAAGAAACAATCGGAAAAAATGTTTGTAAAATTTCGAGATCATCGGGGGCCCAGTAACGTATGAAAAAACTTGATCTGAAAAGTGTTGTTCTGAGAAAAACTCGTCCGAAGTTTGTTCTGACGATTCAATGTAACCACGACAACTTTGCTCTTTCTCCCTTAACGTAAGAAAGACGTATTTTCGAGATTCCAAACTATAAGAAAATGGGAAAAAAATTGATTTAAAAAAAATGTTTGACTAGAAACTCTAGTTCAAGCATTTAGAAAATCTGATTCCATAAAACTAGATAAATATGGATTTCAGCAAAAAAAAAGCTCAAACACGAACCTGCGAAATTCCAGTTACTATAAAAAATAAAAATAAAAATATAAAAATCAAACTTTATGATTTCATGTTGTAGGCTTCTTCGCTTTGAGTACTTGATTGAAAAATTCAACATTTTTTTCGAGGTTTCATTCAAATATTTTTTTATTTTTTTTTTTTTCCTCGAGCTCGCATATCGTGTAAAGTCAAGTCGCATTTAGGATCGCAGAATCGAGGCATCAAGTCCGATTACGACATAGGGGCTTCCTGTTAACGCGAGTCTCTGCTGCCGGCTTCGTCATATATATTCGCCGTGACTAATATACAGAGCTGAGAAGCAAGTACAACGACGATAAGAGATAACGAGAGCTCGTTATCTTTGCGTTAATTACCGATAACTGTTCATAGGGGTGATTTCCTGGACTGGAGAAATCGTTTGTTCCGTTATCACTATCGGAAACGCCCTTATCCCGCAGAACTTAAAAACTTACAGTAATCCTTACTACTTTTTTTTAAAACTCATTAACAATTTTCTGACTGTGAAAAGGAAATGATAACGCCTGTAAATTCAAATCATATTTACGGATCGTATTGCTCCGATGAAGAAGAAAAGTGGTGCTTTAAAATTCGCGCCATCGCGCACACGTGCGATTTACATTATTTATTCATGATCGTAGCAACATGAGGTCGGAGTGTCGCAATTTTCGACGATTGCAATTCCTGTAATCGCTGCAGGGTTTCTGTCTACCCAGTAGAAAATGTGAAACTGCACTAACACCTTTCTTTCTCTCTCTCTCATACACACACACATGGACGCACACGCATGGTCTTTCTATCAATCGCTATTTTTTCTACGTCTTTTACTTCGACTCGTTTTTTTTTTTTTGAGTTATGGAACAAGCGATAAATCAAGAAATAAATTTTCAGCCGTGTTTCTTCGTGGTTGAAAATGGGGTCGGTGCTGTGACACTTTTTTTATTTATTTTTTTTTTTTTCTAAGCAATATTTTACTCCAATTTGCATATGACACATGAGAAAATTTCTTGTGCTTGTTAGGGACTTACAAACATTGTGTAAACCTTATAAAAGATATTATATATAATTATACTTTTAAATAAATTTCCATCTCCCAACGAACTTTTTTCGATTTTCTTCCAAGACTCATCCATTTTTTTCCCACTGCTGATGCATTTCTCTTTTATTTTTTTACGCACTCATGGACCATCGGCCAATTCCCTTCTCCGCTTATATTACCATCGAACGTATTTTGCCACATTTGAAAATGCTTTAGAAATTCTTTCGTTCTGAAAAATCCATAGATATTCCCCGAGATATAGCGTCGTCCTTTAGCACGGCCATTTTGCAGCCCGCAAGCTGGTCCTCACGAGCACGATATTCTCCGGCTGAATAAACCAAAACCGAACACTGCGAAAAAAAAATGAAACGAAGCAAATGGATCTCTTGCATTCGACAAGAAACTGACGATGAATTTCTTCAAAAACGTAAATAAATATACCGGCGATCCAAAACAATTGAGTTACGAAAATCGTTTTTTTTTCTACTTAGCAAAAAGTTTTTGCTGCACGACGAAATCGGTTTCCCTTCTTCGCGTGTGTTCGTTCTCCATTGCTTTATTTTCCAGTAACCGTTTCTCCGCGGAGTACCGAATAAATATGTACAAGAAATGATGGTGTATCCTCGCAGTTTATACTGTTATATATACACGTGCATCATGGTTTAAGTAAGAAAAGGGCCGAAGGTAAAGGTTCCAGGACGTGAAACTATGCGACTTGGGTCGTTTCGTTGGATTGCGTTCGATATATGTATATATATATATATATATGGTCGGGTGAACGCGTAGATATATAGATGCGTAGGTACGACACTATCGGAGGCTCATAAAGCAGCTTGGACTTGACGTATAGCTCGAAATGTACGTATATATATGTATACAAAAAGGCAAGTAAAATCGTCGGCGGAGAGAAGGCCGCTCCAACTCTTTACGCCAAGAAACAATGCTATCCGTATCGTATATATACATAGAGCCATTTACATATCCATATATATTACATACGGACACTAATACATATAGGTGTGCTTTACCCGCGAACGCTTCTCGCTCGGTTTTCGTATCGCTTATCGTAATACCCCCGGGACGAGCGATGTTCCCCGTTTCGTTTCGTCGCGTTCTCTCGGTCTTACTCTATATATGTATATACAAATATATTTCTTATTTTTTAAAGATATTTACATCGGAAAAAATCTCCTGGAGCTATCCACTTATTTCTTTATTCACACGCGCACTTTTCTTTTCAACAGTTATAATCAATTAATTCAGGAGTTTACATAAACAATTAATTTTATCATTGTTTATTTATTTATTCGTTTCGTTCATCTATCCTGTTACTCGCTTCTCTTTATATTCATGGCGGTATAATATCGAAAATTTTGTCGATATAAATGCTAAAAATGTTCTGTCAATGAAATAAAATGAGAATGGATCATCGGGGAGGTGTAAACGATCGATAGTCGTAATAATTTCAGTCAATTTTTAATCATTTTTAACGACACTGAATTCAACGCCCATTCTCATCGTTCACGAGTACAGCTTTAGAAAAATGAGATCAATTCGAATTTGAGAAATCATGAAAAAGACTTGCTTGAATTTCTATGGAAATGTATTTTCCTGTCACAACTAAGCTTACCAGAATTTTAACCCGCAGTAACCACTTTATATATATGTATATATATTTACTATGTGTATATAGCCGGAAGTAGCTCAAGCAATCGCGTCTGCAGTTTTCAGTACGCGGTACGAAGTGTGTAGTCGGCGTGGCCGCCAGAGATAGCGTATCGTTGTGCCGATAGGAAGTATACCTACTGGTCTTGTCCGTTTCTCGAGTACGTACCTACTAACACGTATTTTTACTTCGCCACTTAAACATTCGTGTATTTAAGTCGAATCTACGCGAAAAGGATTATCGAAATATTTGGTCATTTTTAAGCTTATCATTGAGCAGCTTCGCGAAATTTATTTTTTATTATTATTTTCTGATATCATTGTATTTCGTATACTTTTACTGGATTGTAGATTTTTTGTTTTTTTTTTATTCTTCGTGCATCGATCCATAATTTTTTGATTCAGGAATTCTATTCGTCTGGAATGACTTTACGATGTTTTTTTTTGTCCTTTCCCGCTGCACTTTCTCCCTGTTAATTTGACAACACGCGATGAATCTTGTTGATGATCGCTGTTGTGCAGCAACGATGCGATTGAATTGCGAGAAAATTCATTGTGCAAAAACGTTCGGAGACTACGACGAGTAGAATATCAGTTTCTTTCATTTATATTTCGCGTTAATTCATACGCGTTATAACGTGTGAAAAGATACGGGTTCACGATCATTTTATTGCGCGTTTACAAAAGAGAACGTGTCTCGGAAAAATTGTTTCAAGATAATGTTCATTCATTGGAACGCGCAATTGGACTAATCGGGAAAAATCGTATCCGCACGCGAGTTTCATTGTAAAAAAATGTTTCGAGCAACATTTTCATTTAATTTCACTAAAAAATCGTTGAATCGAGAAAACATTTGTGATCCATGGATATTTTCATAATCATTAAAAATGAGGAAAGACGTAGAAGAGAGGATACACGAGAAAACAATCACCGAGGGAACGTTCGATTCATTGAATACGGTGACAGAGTCCCGACAGGAAATAGTAGGCAATAAAAGATCGTTTAAAAGGAAGAGTAACGACGACACGGTAAAAGAAATGGAGTGTTAGAGCAGAGGATAGAAAGGAATATCACCGGACAGGACGGTAGAAGAAGAAAGAGAGAGAGAGAGAGAGAAAAAAAAAAGAAAAAGAAAACAAGCGGGCGAGAGGATGAATAAGAAAAAGAAGAAGTTTTCAGCGTGCGATGACACACGGCGATCCTTGATCGTATCCATGAGAGAGAGGAGAACGAGAGATGAGTGTTGGTTGTTTTCTGACGGGGAAGTAGCGATGAAGCATCGATGTCTCTGGGTCGGCACAAAGGTTCTGTGAAAGCGAGGAGGCTCGCCGGGTTTTTAGGCCTAATTAGTTGTCGCGCCCGGCGTCACGTTTTGGGGACATTATGGATCCTACGTAGGCGCCTGAATCTTCGTCTTCACCACAAAACCGGACATCACACGCTTCCATCCGAAAAGCCCCAGAAAGGCCCGTCTCGAAATCTCTCCCTCCTCTCTTTTTCCTCTCAAATATACCCTTCTCATTTTATAACTCCCTTTTGCCGCCTCTCCGTCCCCCCCTCCCCCTTCTCCCCCCCTTTCCGGGCTCTTAACGACTACATCGTTTGTCTTTTGCCGGCGTTCGATCTTCATTTCCGGAGTTCCCCATCGACCCTCCACCGTCTTCCAACCTAACCCATTGAATTTCGTGTGTTAAATCCTGAAAATAAAAAAAAAAAACAGGCTTTTATTCGTGTGCTTGATCAATCGGAGGTCAATTTACCTCTCAAAGTAAAACCACGAATACCAAACACTCCGAATCAGCCTGAAAACTCTAAAACTCCTAACCAATCCTGCATTAAACGACGTAGAACCGTGCATATTGAAATTTTACATTAATTCTAGTTCGTTATTCCTACAGAATTCGGACGCGAACATTCCAATTTTATAACGTCATGGAGTTCGATAATTGAGCAGAAAGAGATCTGTCGAAGAACAAATTGCAACGTCATAAACTACGATTCTATAGCTCGATCGAACCTTACCACAACGATCTTTTTCGTTGCAATACTCCATTTTTTTTTTCCTCTTTATTTCGACAACAGGGACCATATTTCTCGGATCTTTTATGCAGCTAAAGTTAAGTCTTGCTACCGGTGGCTCGGTACGGTGACCGCGATAAGTCGGAGGATCAGTTCCCTGGCAACTTTGCTTGGTCATAGTCCAAGAACTCTCACGAGATCCAGTAGGAAACGGGGCGCGAATTGCCCTCAGCTATAACACTATATAACACACATTACTACAAACATATATACTTAAATATACGTATATATGAATGTTATATATATATATATATAGGCTTGTAAGTACACATCTTTAGCTTTTGCATTCACCAAGACCGGATAATATTTGCAGATCGTATCGAGCACAAATAACGTGGGCGAGTTTAGTCGCGGAAATTCACTGTAACCAACTATCCTTTGACCATATATTAACAATATTTGTGTGAATAGTTTCGTAAACGCGAGTAAACAGAATAGTAAATAGTTCAATAATGGATAAAAGGAAGAAAAATTAATTAGCCAGACACTTGTGAGAAAACATCGATACATGGATTGATCGTTTCATTAAAATAATTTAAAAAAAAATTGTTATTCCTGAAATTTGTCTGATGTTTGCGAGATTTCCTTCGAATGGCAAAATTTACGAAATAAAGGAATGAACGATAATTGATTGGAAAAGATGACGAGCGTTACAAGTACACCGAAGACTTGGGATGGTGATAATACGTTTAACGAGTCTTTGAAATTCGCAGAGTGACAGTGACAAAAATACGTGATAGGACGAAGAAAATGAAGCGTTTGAGTGCGAGGGAAAAAAAATTTCTTTACAATTAATCGTCGATGGAATATCGTTATGGATGCTGTATTTTCATTTTATTTATTTTTATTTTTTTCATCGCATCAAGATCTCAGACTCAAGCAATTATCGGTGGTGCTGATACCTCGCTTATAAAAGTCGTAACGCGATACACCTTCTTGGTGTGTATCAGTGCTTGCATATATCCACGCTTCCATATGCACATCAAAAATCTTCTTCTTTAGCTTTTAATCCACGCAAAATCAAGAGTATCAAATGATACACGTATCAGGAGCATATATATACGTGTACCGATTATACCGTACATTTTACACGCGTAATATCCTTATATCCCTGATACGAGCTGGAATTTCATTGATATTAAGACAGTTTCAACGACTTTACAAATAAATGCTCGAGTGGACTATTTCTCCTTTCCCTCTCTCCTCCATCACTCGTCTGCTGCACTCCTGACAGATAAATTCGAATGGCTTATCTATACGAACAGCACGCGAATAAACCAAATTGAAAATATCATTTGGTACAATCGAAGCTCGATTATTTTCAACCTCTTCCCAATGTTATTTTAATAAATTAGAGACTCTTATGTGCTTTCGTTCACGCATATATTTTTCTTCAAATTTCATTCGCATTGAAATTTTGTTTTTATTGACTTTGTACGAAGCAACCGGACCGAATTGACAGAATCAAAAAATCGCTTGAACTTGAAGCAAAATATATATTAAAATATTTATTTCTAAAGAGACAGCGGTGTCTTAACACTGGATATTGAAAAGATAATTTTTAGCCGGTAAAGGCGAGAAGTGGATTCAGAATTCTCGAAAATAATTGAGTAAACGAGGGCGCAAAAACTTTGTTATTCGCAAATATAGTTTACGCGTTATTACCTTCGTTTCAATAATTTATATCCGTTTGAACGAGTGTGCTGGAACTAATTTTCGAGCGTGTGAAACAAAATTTCGTAACTGCACACTTGCGGTCTCTTTTTTTATATTTTTTTGTCTCTCATACGAGCATTTATTCGAGTCGAGTCTCGTTGAATATGAGAGAGGGAGGGAGGAAGGGAAAAAAACATTTTTTGAGAGGTTCTCCCTTTGATGATCCGATACGAGACCAGCGTTTTCCGGAATCTTCCGTCCAGTCGAGCCTGTTATACATTTTTGTTTTTTTCCTCCTCTTTTTTTTTGTTGTTTTTATCCCTCGAGTGCATATGCGTTTACGTATATATAGGTGTGCGTATATCTGTACGAAGACTCGAAAGAGATACGTTGGATGATCACAGAGAGAAAGACAGTCCTCGAGAGTTGAGAGACACACACAAGGAACACTCGAAACGCCGACAAACTGGTTTTCTCAGCTTTTTCTCTTTCTCTCTCACTCGCTCTATCTTTTTCTCAGTCTCCTTATATCTCTCTCTCTCTCTCTCTCTCTCTCTCTTTCTCCGTTTGCATGCATCTATACCAATGCAACGAATAACAAAAGTGGGGCCACGTGAAAAACTTTCAAGTAACTCGCAACACCTCTCAGACAATATTCGATCATTTGTCGCTACTTTGTATTCTAATATCTTCTTTTCTTTCTATTATTATTATTATCTCCGAGACATTTAGAGGAGGTCACGATGAATAATTCTCGTATATGGAGATAAAAACAACAGAAGGTACATCAGAGATTGTTAATTCTTATTGATTCAATTGAGGAGTTTCGGTACAAAAGGCAAAATGTTAAGAAATTAATGAAATTTGGTGATAATGTTCTTCAACATCAAGTACAAAAAGACAATTTTTTTCAAAATTTTTTTCTACTTAGTTATCGAGTAATTATGCATTAAAGCAGATTTATTATGCCCGGAATGTATACCTATATATATGGAAACGCTATGCTTATACACGTGAACTTTAGTCTTCAATGACTCGCGATAACTGTGTAGAAGAAAAATCTGAAAAAATTTGTATCGTCAAATTTGGCACTAAAGAATATGTTCACAAAATTTTATAAAATTCTTAACTTTTTGACAATTTTTTGTGTGTTTTAACATGGTTCAGCATGGCAGCATTGTATCGCCTGTACCGAAGCTCCTTAATGTAAGTAATTAAAAATTTGGGGATACCAATAAAACCAATATCGCGAGATCGATTACGCTACTGAATAATTAAAATCTGTGAAAGACATTACTTGAGTTTGATTTATCAAAAGAAATACGGTTGAAAAGTGATGAAAATGGTAGAAAAAAAAAAACCTCTACGGAATAAGCCAATAAAATATAACAGTAATTCAACGAATGATTATTTCAACGCTTGAATGATTAACCGAAAAGGTGTTTGATTTTTTTTATTTCTTTTTTTTTAAATTTGATTTTGTGGTTTAAATAGAGGACGGCCGAAATGTTTGGTCACAGAGCCGCGACAGAGGAAGAGCGCGTGTATGCTCGTGCCTAAATTAATGGAGTCTGTCGCGAGTCCGACGGGAAATAGCGGAATGTTGACGCGAGAACTGCTACACAGCCACCTTACATCGAGCCGATCCTTGTTGTTTTTTGATTATTATTTTCTTTTTTCTTTCTTTTTTTTTTAATCCCATAAACACTACAACCGATCGGTCTCGTCTCTGGTTGTGGAGAATGAAAAAAAACGAATGGAGAGACGTCGAAAAAAATGAGAGACATTATTTTATAACGACGATAAAAAGATCGGTATAGAGAAAAACAAAAAAAAAAAAGATCGCGCTCTCTCTCTGCCGAGCGATGACAGTCACGTTTTTTCAGACAAGAATTTTATTGGTAATACTTATTTTGGTGAAAAAATGAACACACTATAGGTCTTCGGATTCGATTATATTCGTGACGATTTTTCAAAGGAACCCTTCGAGAACTGCAAGTCCGCGACGCGAACTTCCATTCGGTATAACACCCACGCACTCGATCGCGCGAGCTCTTCGATTGAGTTGCTTCCCACCGAGATTGCGATCTCGATCTCAGAGCCAAGATACCCGATCGCGACTCGCGGCAATCGATGCTCTTCGTCATTGGCTCGCGTGTCAATGCCTCGTTTTTTTTAATCGCCCAACAATTAATTACATAAATATACAATCACAAAGATTTACGATAAAATTATAAAATCTGGACGATTTTTTTTTTTTTTTTTTTTTTCAAAATAATTTCTCCAAATTTTCATTCTTCAAGAATTGAAGTTTCTTTCCAAATTATCCTCGGTTGAAATACAAATTGCACCTCTAATTAACCAATAATCTACGACCGACTTCACTGCTACAAAAACTCACAAAAATTATAAAAATTATTTGCTCCGTTTAAATTAACACAAGAACGAACGAATAATTTTCACATTTAATTATCAAGTAGAAATTGATTTTTTTTTTTTTTTCATCCGAACAACGTACATTCAGACTCCACCCGAGTTAGACGATTCTAATTTTATCACTATATATGCAAAGATATATGGATGCAACAGTCGCGAGTTACAAGGCAGATTGTAGATTCTAGGAAATGAGATCGTCCACTAGAATCAAAGGGGGTTGGATATGCTCCAAAGCCCTGAGAGTGTGAAGCAGCTTGAGATTGTTTTTTTTTCTTTCTTTTTTTTCTTACTATACGCAGCCGGATTTGCGCGAGACTTGATTCTTGAGAGATTAACGTTATGCACGACACTCCCGCCAGTGCAAAACATACACTCATTTCTTACTGTAAGCGCATGGAAAAAGTGATAATGATTAAAATAATTCTATACGAGGAAATAATAATCAGGTTTAATTGCTATTAAATTCGTATATTTCTCGTAATTTCAATTTTATCGATTATTCGATTTCGGTATCGTTATTATCGAATTTCATTAATAAATTTACAATCATTAGACCATCAACGAATATTACGATACGACGATTTTCAATAATACTCGTCGCAATGATATCGAATCATTAACAAAAATAATGACAGAAATGATACAAAATAGGATCGACGAAATGAAAAGATCAAAAATACAGGCTTATACGTTTTGAGAAAAAAAAAAAAAAAAAATACTTTGCACTGTTTTCTCATAAAAATTTTTTAATAAATATTTCGTAAAATGCATTTGGTGAATGAGCTTCGATAAACCAATTCAAACGTGTTATAAAGACTGGTCAATTGAACGCTTCGAGACCGCGCGATACCAGACTCGTCTTTATGATAATCGAGCAAAAGATGCTGAAAGAGTAACTAGCAACGCCTTTTGCCTAGAGAAAAAGGAGCGAGCGAGAGCAGCGAGTTCTGGCGTCTCGCTCGTTTCTGCCATCTCGCGATGCGTACACAGACGCGTAACTTAATTTTGTATCCTCTGCTTTTCCGTTTGCGAATTAAATTGCATTTATAGTTAGGTTTTACGCGTGTGTACGTAAGTGTGTGGTTAACGGAGCGAGCGATGCATCGTGATGTCTGTAAAAGAGAGTCGACGAAGCGCGCAGAGAGCCGTCGGATTCGAGTCTACATTTTCTCCCGGCTATACTTTTTCTTTCATTTTTCTGTTCTTTTTTTTGTTTTATTTGTTTTTTTGTTTTTTTAATCATCTCATTTCGCGCACAGTTCCCGCTGCCTTTAACTTTTCTTTATTCTTCGAGCAATATTTTTGCCGCGTGCGTGCGTCTCTCTTTCTGCTTTCCCGTTCTTACTTCCTCTCTCGCGTATACGCTCTTCACTCGCAACGCACTCCCATGCCTCGGAGAATCAGGAATATCTACGTCGACAGTTATAACGCCCTGCGAGCTATTTGCAGGATCATTTAGTCGAGCGTCCTTAAATTATTGCGAGCGAATTTCGCGTAATCGTCCAATTCACCGGTTTTTAATGAAGTTTTGTTCTACGTGTGAGTATTATTGCTTTTTTTTTAATTTTTTTTCTTTAAACTCGTCTAAACTCCACCTTTTTTGTTTCTTCGAGAAATAAAAAAAAACGTGGCGACGCGTTAAGTCGTTGTGGCCCAAGCGTGAAGCTGCAGAAAAGCCGATTTTGCGATATTCCATAACGCAATTTCACCAGCCGAACAACTCCGCTCATTTCTCATTGGATTAGAGGCATCGAAGGTGAGAAAAAAAAAATATAAAGAGATACTCGTTACTCGAGGGCAAATTGAGATCGAACTCGAGACTGCAAACTTTTTCTATGAGATTGAGAAAATAAAGTAACGCTTAGGATTTTAACCAGGATTGTAGAAAATTTCGAAGAATTTTCTAGCACAATCTCGGACGGTTAAAATCCTTTTGATATAATTTCCAATGAATTTTTCCCATCCACGAAAAAAAGTAAAATATTTACACGCGGAGTTGTCATGAGCCGTTCTATCAAAAACGGCGATGCGATGACGTTGTTGAAAAATAAAAATGAAGCAATAAACATTTTTAATGTATTAAAAAATTTCCACAGCAACGAGCACCACGCCGATTTCCGGCTGAATATTGATCAAAGAAAATCCACTCGAGTTTTACATCGCGTGACTTTGAGCGTAGGCGTGAACCTACTTCCATCGTTTCTCTTTTTCCACCCTAAACAAAAACACTACGAGGGAACATGAATCGAGAAAAATAAAAAAAAAATAGGGCAATCAATATCACTGCTCAATATGGCGGGCCAACCAAAAGTCAAAATGACCCGAACGAACATTCGAGCGCGAGAAACTAATTCCGAACTGACTAAATCTGACGAAGCTAAAAATGATTTCGAATTTCGAGCTAAATGAAAATATTTTTAAAATGTTTTTTTCGCAATGAAAAAAAAAATCAGTCTACAAATGACACGAGGAAATGGGTGCCACGAGTGAGAAATAAATGACGAAATTTTTGTTAGTTTGTTGGTAACAAAGTTGACCGGTATTGTTTCAATGTTCATTAAGCAACAGCAGTGCGTGTAAATGTATGTATAAAGACTCTGTCGCAAAACCTGTCCTACGATAAAGCGCACCTACCTCGTGCTTCCTAGCACTCAGAACTCGAAGTAGCTCCCCGCTTGGAGAAAAAAATAAATAAAAATGAAAATAAATGTTTATATATACGTACAGGAGTAAAGACTCGGTAAGATGTACCCTCGAGCAACCAGCAGCTAGCTGAGGAATTTTTCGTTTATTGCTCCCACGTATAGTAAGCGAGCAGCGAACAGCAGCAACCCAAGAAACTACATAGTCGTGCATATGTACACGTAATAGTTTATACGCTTGTATGGAGAAGATGAGAATAACGAGACACCATAGAAATTATCGCACGATCGGAATCGTAGCCATTAAAACTTTATATTATACATAAACGAGCGAACCCTGCCAGTTTTGCAATTCTTGAACGACGATTTTGCACATTTTTTCAACTTTCTTCTTTTCTTTTTCTAATTTTCTTTATACAAGTTATTTCATTTTCTACTCGAAAACACGTAAATTGTATTATTTTTTATGGACCTTAGAGAAATCGGTATTATTCGTTTAAACGCCTCGATTTTTTTATTGCAGTGAGAAAGTCAAGCTTAGAAACAGTGGAAAATTCGTTGGTTTACGATTGAGAGGGAGAAACTTGATCTTTTTTAATTTCTTTAAACATTTAGGCAGCCGTCTTCACAGGAAAACGGTAAGATCTCACTTCCATGCACGAAAATTATGCAAAAATTATTCAATGAAAAAACTTGACCCGTCACCGAAGTTGAACGGCCTCAGGCAAGGTCAATTCTCGATTTTTCAGAGTTTCTAATGGTATTTAATTCGATCAATCGAAAATCAGTCAAGAGTCCCTTGGCTCTCGTATCATTTTAGATTCATGAAATTTAGTAAATATTTTTTCTTCGATCATTCATTCACAAAACTTTAACAATTATATTATTTCAACGATTTTGTCACGCTCTTCGTTTTTACATGAATTTTTCTAAAATTTTGAATTTGAATAAAGAATTTTTTTATCATACGAACGAATGAATGAGATCGAAGGACGAAAGTCTGCTTGGGTGGGTCCGAGTCTATACGTTTTATTAATATTTCGATGGATTTTAAAGCCATGATGCCCCCTGCTGGTAAAATCGATACAGTCGAGAGAAGTATGATGAAGCAGAATCGGCACGCTTTCGCGAGCCATTTGTCGTCGGTTACCGGTTCCCGATTCCCGGTCTCCGTATTAGTTCTCTTCGGGTCGAGCGAGCGCTGCACAATCATAAATTATATCAACACCTCGTTGGACGCGCGCGCCTTCGCTGACTTCTCGATCGCCCGCGAGCGTCCGCAGATTCGCCCACTCGTTAAATCCTATACCTATATATATATATATATATACACATAATATTAGTGTGTAGTACATAAAATATCGAAGGAAGCTTCCATTCGGTTGAATTTCATACAAACATTTTTTTCGTTCCACTTCAAAAAAGCCTTGTTTTGTGTTGTTGTTTTTTTTTTTTCCTCATAATTGAATTTCATTAATGTCAATTAACTGGCTTTGAAATTAAATCTCGAGTATAATGTAGCAGGAAACGAGAGTCGCTAATTGCGAACAATTAATTAATCAATAACACAAACATTAAATAATTAACAAGTACGCAATTAAATCTTAAGTATTCAACTCCTCCATTAATCTCGCAGTAATAATTTCAGTTAGTTCGATTCAAGATCAAAAAAAAAAAATAAAAGAAAAAAGACGTAAAATGGATTAAAAAAGTTACGTTATCACCTGCGTGTTCAAATAATTAGAAAAGCTGTCATTGAAATCGAGAATTATTAACTAAGATTATCAGCGACGTATACTGAAATTTCTCATAATTAACGATCGTAGATTCGTATCAATACCATGATTGATTATACATCGACGGAGAAAGTCAGCCGGAAGCTGCCTCAATGTAAGCCCAAAAAAATATCTCTGTCACATTACAATCATAATAATCAAAATCACATTTCACACTCAAAATAGTGTCAGACAAAAAATAATAACCAATCAAGTTTCGTTGAACATTTTTTTTCTCAACAGTTCCTGATCCATTTGGCTATGCACCGAACAGCGACTACCAATTTTCTTCGAATCAATAATCCAGTATAAACAAAATGAAATTATCATTAGCTTGGTTATTTCCTGCTAACGAATTGGTTCACCGCGGTGTTTAAGGATCACAGAGAAAATCCGAATGATTTTAAAACACGAACGAGGAATTCATGAGAGATTTAATTTGAAAAATCGATTCAGTTCATTAGGATATTGAATTTAATCGGTCGAGATGAAAATTATTCCGGGTGTACAGTAGCTGAATTTATTTGCTCTCTGTGACAAATTGTACAGGATTCTTGATCATTACAAATTTATATATAAATATACATATCTATGTATATAGCTGGCGGGAGCGAATGACTTGAGCAAGACGAGACAGAGGACATGGAGGGGGGTCACATTAGAAGCCGCCCTTTCACAGCGCGTTAACAGGGTCGTACGTCAGACTCGAGCTCGATTATCGGCGCTTAAAACCAACATCCTGATCGCAACTGTAAATCTGCAATAAAATCTGATAAAATCGTATCTCTTGTGTATATCCAAGAGTTCGAATAGCCGGTCTTTGATACTCTTGTACACTTTACAAATATATCGGCACGTAAACACTTGTATTTCGACTAAACTATCAGCCAAATCGAGTAACTACTCTCTTATCTTTGGTTCCATTTATTGGTTGATTTTTTTACGACGTTTCTAAGGATGTGAGGAGAGTTGCGAATCATTTTTGCAAATTTTCATCTTTAATTTGCGAAATATCATTTTTTTTTGTGCGAACATGAAAAGCTCGATCGATCGGTTCATCGAGGTCGAGTATTTTCATTCATTTTTTATGTTTTAAAATGCCCCATAATTTTTCTCCAATGTCATCAAAGCTGGAACAGTTAATGATTCATCTTACAAATATTTATAGAAATTTTTGACACGATTTTATCTGAAGCTCTGATAGATCAAACGATCGATCACATCGATCACGCTTTTGTCGTTGTTTTCATCTCGAATTGCCCATACATCTTCGTTCTATTCGTGTTCCTCAAGTTTGTATAAGTATATGCTGTACTTATACAACTATTTACATTATTCACATACATTTACGTGTTTTTTTTTTTTTTGTTTTTTAATTTTTTTTATGTGTATATATTTATGTTAATATATGGTGGTTGGTTCTGATCCCCAACAAGAATTGCAGCCGACTAAAGACCCGTTATATCGGGTGGACGAGGTAATTAATTTTGTCCGCGAACACTCGCTAGGCACTAGGCCAATGCAAACACCTTCGCCCTGGCTTCGCTCCGCGAAGAACTACACCGATACGCTAATAATCCCCATACGAAATCATTTCAAGACTTATATATATATATATATTCGTGGATTTACGTATATGCTCTCCACATTTTCAACCATTATTATACCACGTAGCTGTACATAGTCGTAAAAGTAATAATATCCCTGGCGTGAGAATATGAGGAATAGATATCTTCCCTCGCGTCGTGAAACGCCGTTTTTCAAACTCCGAAATGAAGACTACACACTTTCTGAACTCCCGAATAGTTTGATGTGGATCGATCCATTTTTTCGCGGGAGTAAAACTTTTTTTTTCGTCGAATAATTTTTTTTTGGCAAAGCTTAAAATTTGTTTTTCGATTCGAATGAATTTTCGAACGAATAAAAATGAAGGGAATTCGTGCAGAACAATTGTAGATTACTTTCTGAGTGAAAGAAAAATATTTGATGGGTTTTTATGACGTTTTACAATCGGTCTTAATTAACTGTAGAATTTTTTGTGCTCAATAAATAATATAGATTGGTATTTACGAAATAATTATTTTCTCACTCAATTAACGACTAATTAACTGTCAGTTAGCTGTTGTCGTAAAGAGCGAGAGAAAAAAAAATTGCTGCCGGACTCCTGGTTGATCTTGGTGATCGATCGATTAAAGTCGACACGCGAGAAAGTCAACGCGATTTTTCTATACACGCGTATACCGATGTGTATAGACATATATAAATAAGGACGTGCTTCCTATACGTTACACCTTCAGTTTATACGAGAGCTTGATCAAGAGCTAATATCGTTTAGTTGGTAATTAGTAATCCACCTTCGCACTAGATAGAATAAATGTTTCAATGTTTGCGAGTATATGTCCGCTGCATACCTCATAAGCGAACGAGAATCATGCTCGAATTATGCTAATTTGAAAAATGTGACGAAAAAGAAAAGAAACGTTCACCCATTAATGATATGAAAACGGAACGTGGTTAAACAATATCGATAAACAGTTTCATCTATGAATCTGTAAAGTTGGCGATTCACTGCAAGCTTTCCAAACAATTCTTTCATGACACTAAAAAATCAAATTAACTTTTTTACTGCTTCTTCATTGCAAAATATCACGAATTTTTGAGTTTTCTTTTTTTTTTGATGATACATATGAAAAAAACTTCGATGCGTACAAATTGTGAGAAAATTTTTAGCAAAAATACTGTTTTTTCAAAATTCCTCCAATTTTTCGAAGACAATATAAAAAAAAAAATTGCTCGTCTCCAAAAACCAAATCGATGATTTGAGAATAATTCATTTTTTTTTTCTTCTTCTTCTTTTTCCGAGGTTTCTCCTACACAAGTAGGAATTCTTAATGAGATAAATCGATCTTACTTGGTATAAAGCAATTATCGTGAAAGGGTCACCCGAGATATAGATTCGAAAAATCTTAATGGCTTTCCGTTGACTTACGAGGAGTTGGAGCCTGTAGCGATAAATCGAAAAATCGCTACCAATCTTATGAAATGTACAGCCGAGCTTCCTCGGATGTAACTATATCGCATTTATACCCCTTTTACTCGCGGTATCCCGTATATACGCACGTATTTCGATGTACGCGTGAATACGAACACAGCCACACGGAGCCATAAAAATATACATAAATCTCCTATAAATCCAGATGGAACAAGGACTCGGTAAATTCATCAGAAAATTCCGAGCTACGACGACGAGAAGAGTGTGTCTCGGTTAAAAAATCAATAGAAAAAGAGCAAAATAAATAAACACAGAGAATGAGGGAATAAAAAAAAAAAAAAGTAAAAAAAAATAAAAAAAAAAAAAAATTCAACAAAAACCATTTGGATCGCTTTTAACGAAGTGACCAGACAGCATTGGTTAGCAAATGGTGCACGAGTCGTACGGCGATACTTCTGGCATAAACGACGTATGAACACCTATTGCATATCTCCGTTAATTACCTCCACCTCGTGGGGATTCTGTGCGTGTTTTACTGCTCTATATTTATGTGTGCATTCGCGTGTAAGTATAGCCGGTGTCCTGCGGGTAATCCAAGATTTACAGATGCAACGAGATCATAAAATTCTGAAGAGAAAAGTCCTCGGGCGTTTTTCGCTAGGATGCATCGTTGATGACAAATTAACGAATTAGTGTCCGGCCAATCCGTGCTGCCCGAGAAAGAAGCGTGTAGTGGGGGCAGCGCTCCGCCCTCTCGACTAGAACCAGCAAGCCCGCGAGCATGCTGACCCAACGACACTGCTCCTCCCACTTCTTCTAATCGACGCACCGGATTGGTGGTCCACTAAAAAAGTCAATATCTCATCAGCTTTGCATCTCAGCGAAAAATGCCTCAAGACTTTTCTCTTCATAATTGCACAATTACGCTATCCCGATTAGCAGCAATTATTATTTCCGCAAAGTTTGTACATAAACACGAGAAAATTGTGCACGACTTTGTTGTGTTATGGGCTATAACATAAAACGCACTCTTTGGCATATCGACGCCGCATATACATTCAGCAGCTACTTCTGTCTTATCCGCGCACAGTAGCTTCCATATCTTGTCTTTATGCTCGTATATCTGTACGTCATGCGATTCCGAATGCTCTTTCATTACGAAAGAAAGTATGCGATTTTCTATACGCTTGCACTACATTCTGGATATATTGGTCCAGCTTGCTCGCTGCCCATGCGAGCATGCTTTTTTTCTTTTTTCTCTACGTATACATGGGAGTCTCGCTTCTGTTGAAGGAGAATATCCCGTGCGGCGGCGCACCGCACGGATGCATTAATTGAAGCCGGCTAAATTATTACGAGCCGCTAATTGCACTCGGGCTTTCCGACCGACCGATAGGACCGCCAGCACCGGAGCATGTATGTGTATATACGTACAAGATTTCTTGAGTGTCTTACAATTCCGTACGAATATATATATATATATACGGATTGTAGAAATCTTCTAGACGCGTCGCCCTTTTGTGTAACAAAACCGTAAAAGCAAGACAGAAGGGCCGATATGGACGTGAAAAATGTACAGAATTCAAGCAACGCGAAGAATTCTTCTTCAACCATATCTTTCATGGACTATATTTGCAAATGTTGAAACTGTGTCTGTGTAAGATGCAATTGGATCGCTTTGAAACGCGCGCCTCTTTTTTTTTCTCGGCAGCATGTCAGACTCGGAGACACCTGCTGCATCGAGGGCTGATGGAAAATTGCAATATCTTTGTAAGATTTTGACCGTGGATGACCCAAAATGAGATTTCAAAGAAATTCGGATCTTTCGGTTTCATTGCTGTGACAAAATTTGTAAAATAAAAAATATTATTTCCGTTAATTTGTTAAACGATGTTTTAGCAAAAAAAATATAACGGATTCCGATGCGTGACGAGTTCGAAAAACAACAATTCTAATAATGGAATTGGTTGCTTTGATTTAGTAGTTTTTATTTTATTTGAACGATTGCTCGCAATGGCCCGAAACGCCCCACGTCACCAGGAGAAATTTATCTCGATAAAGGTCGCGGAAAAGGCCATAAATCAATGGCGTACTTCGATTACTGAATCAAATCAACGTTAGCCTCTAAACCTCGGAGCAAAGAAAAAAAAAAAAAAATAGAGTCGCGGCTTTCACGATCCATACGTTTGTATTGCGTTTATAGTTTACCGATAGGAATTGCGATACGATAAAATACGCGTCTCAGACTGGAATTCCGCCCAACGAGAGTGCAACGCAATTTGATCCCGAACAGATTCACGCAGAGGTGGCCAACTTCAATTCTAATTGTAATTTGTCAATCGTAATAACATCGTTGATACGACGTGTTTGCGATCAACAAAAATCAAAAAGGTTTTTTTCGTTACTTTCAGAATCGACGTGAAACAAAGTTTATGGAACTCGAAAACGATTTTTGCCTTCTCATATAAAATTTTACGAATTTTCATTCATCGAGTCTAACAAAATAAATCAATTCGTCTCCTCATTTTCATTCCATTTCAACGTGAAAAAAAACCCAAAAATATCCAAATATGGAGATACATTTTTTAGAGTAAAAAGAGCCTGTTAAAATTCGTAGCGTCAATGTAACAAAATAAACATTACCAAAACCTGCTTTTTCATGTAGCCTGACCTTAATACCAAACCGGTTAAAACATATTACAAACAAAAAAAGAAAGAAAAAAAAACGTAATACCAAATGAAGATAATTACCGTTGCCCTTAACGATCGTGGGATCGATCAGGACAAACTGGAATATAATTTATCTATTTGGAAAACGATTAATGTACGTTTTTTAGCTAAACCACATCGCTCAATTCTTCGTATAAGCAGGGATGATAAGGAAGTTTGATCGTGTATGAAGAATATATTTTTATGTTGCTTTCTATTCGAAGGACTGTGAAGTATCGTGGCTTCTTATCTCTCACGTTGCAATAGAGTTCTAACGGACGTGGATTCGGTCGAGTGCCTTCAAAAACTCAGGGACATACATACTCGTATACTCGTATACTTATATATATCACAGCTTGTATGCATCTGCATTAATAAACGACAGAGATGGATCTGCATGATGCACGTGAGTGTGTGCGTATCAGAGCATTCTCGCAGGAGTGTGACTCGCATTTTACATTTTTTCATTTCTTTCTTTTTTCTCTCTCTTTTTTTCTGGACTTGTCACACACGTGAAAGCTTGCAACACACTGTAAGATTCGCAAGAGCAATCTTCAGTCGTCTGATCTCGTGTGCTCTACGCTCTTCGAGCTCTCTTCTACCGTTAATCCGCTTATGCAACATCCTCTTCGTCCTGCTCCACCACGGAGCAGGATTCTCTCTTCAAATATGAAAACGAGTCGCATCTCACCTTCGTGATTTCGATCTTAAAGATTTTGAATGAGAGCAGGGCCTTTGAAGAAACAATCAAAGCCAATGAAACAAAAGGATAATTAATTTTTGACGAAACAAGCGAATATTCTGTTCGATTGTTGCGTTCGGGTTGGCATAAAAAGCCTCAACATGGCCTTTAATATAAATAATTCTCTTGAAGTACATTCGATCTTCTTGTATGCCGATTCGCAGGAAAATTTTTCATTTTTTTTGTAGATACGAAATAAAAAAATTAGTCGAACGAAGCTGAGAAAATGTTGCTAACAATCTTGAAGTTTCTGTGCAGATTATTTTCAAAATAGCGATCCGGTTTTTCTTAGCATTTGTCAGGAGATAAAAATTTTCTCTGGTACTCGTATATCGAACGTCGAAAAGCTCGTTTTATATGTATTTATTGGGACTTTTGCGGCTGGATAAACTGTAAACGATCACGAGCATTCGAGTTTGCAGAATCGAGCATTTGCGTGCTTGACCACAAACGTGATCTCTCATACTCTTTTCGTCTCCAGACCTGACTCCATTCCTCTCTTTCTTTTCTGTGCACGACTAATCTCGATGTAGCTGAATGTTGCGGTCGTCAAACAAGCTTTTAAAGGGAAAACGAGAGAAAGAGAGAGAGAGAGAGAGAATTCGAACGATTAAGAGAGCGCAAAGATGAGGATGAATATTCCAAGCGCGTCTTTCTTCACACGGAGACGAGACAGTGTAACGCGATCGCGGGTGCAACTTTGCAAAGAAGCCACACGAAACAGTAATTGCTCCATACCCTCTCTCTTACTCTTTCTCTATGTTTTTCTTCATTTCTTTCCCTGTGGTGCGAGAAAAATCATTGAATAAACGGGCGATAGAGACTTATCGTTAATTGGATGATAAAAGGAAGGAATAATACGGAGCGATCGTGATGGTGTACGGCGTGAAATCTCCGCAATCGCAGAACCACGAGCATATATGTATTCAAATATATATATAAGTAATGAAAAAGAAAAAGGAAAACGACAGACAGAAAGAGAAAGAGAGAGAGAGCTTAGATGTCCGTTATTCACGATTCATAATTATGCGTTGTATGTGCTGCTGCGTTTAACAGAGTTCCTTGTGCGATTCAATACACCTCGGTGCTTTTTTTTCTCTCTCTCTCTCTCCCTTTTTCACTGTAATTCTTTTTTGTCTGTCTCTCTCGTGTCGTGCGTATATGGAAAGGGGCAAAAGTATATCCAAGTGAGACTATATAATATCTCGCAGGCTCTTCTCGCGGTGCACGACCGGTTTCTCGAAGATCGAGATCACCGGTCGATCGCGTACGAGAGCAGAAAGAGCGAGAAAGAGAACAAACCCTGATACTTTTCCCCTTTTTTTGTTTTTTTTTTTTATTTCGTCGCGATGGTCGCGTTAAAAATCGGGGCGAAATCGATTCCATTATTCGTCGAGATAGTCGCCAAGTAGTGTCGAGTTCTATACGTGCCTTGTGTATGCACGCGTTATCGCGATTCGCAACATTTCTTCTTCTTCTTCTTCTTCCTCCTCCTCTTTCTTCTTCTACTTCTTATTTTTCTACTTATTCTATTTTCTTTTTATACTTTTTTATTATTTATTTTATTGAAATAGACGGTAGTAGACGAGTTAAACTTGTCTCGAACGGGGACCAACTTGGAAAATATGTGTTTGACGTATTTATTAACTCGATATTTCTCTAGGAATGAACTCACCGTCCGATAAGAAGTTTTAGATAGAGAGATTAAAGAAAGAGATGAGAAACTGAGATTTTTTTTTTCGAAATAATCATTCTAATTACCGTTTGTTTTATTGTTATGGATTTGAGAGAATGATTTATCGCGAGTGGTCATGCCACGAAGTGCGCGAAGAAAACTATATGCGTGCTCTCCTCCCCATTTTCACATTCACGAAAGGAGAGAAGGATTGAGGAAATAAAGAAGGAAAAAAAAAAAGAAAAAGTAAAATGTAGATGTGATATATTCGAGTCAGAGATATTATATACTAGTTTTGAGCCTCGGATTAACGGAGTCAATTATAAAACAAACAGAAAATTAACCGGGAACCCGGTAGCGTGGACCGGGCTTGTATTTACTTATATATTCATATAGATATACACGCATGCATATATATATATATATATATATATATACGCATGTGTGTATAACGAACCACCTTTAAGCCCGTTACGTTGTAGAGCATGTACGCGCCGGATTGATTTATGGTAAAGCACGGTGAATCTGGTTCGACGATGCGACCGGTTCTCATCGCCGGGGCGAGAAGATCGCGCAAAACTCCAGAACGAACGAGCTATATCGTTCATTTAAGTAGATACAGATTATATATAAATATTCAACTACTATATTACTCGGGTATTGGAAATGAAAAGCTTTCGCCGCCATGAGAGAGAGAGAGAGAGGGAGAAACAGACAGGAAGTTACAACGCGATGAATTATGAATTTCGTCGTGAGAATGTACGAGCTATTTTCACTCACGCGCTTATCCGTTAGAATTTTTCTTTTCCAGTATAATAATTTCTTAAGATCTTTAAAAAATGGGAAAACAATAATGAAATTTTGAATAGTCATTCGAATGGTATTATTTTCTTCGTTACAAAAACGATCTCGAAATTTATTTTCAACAATAAATCCGAAATAAATTTAGTGCAAATTTTAATTTCGACAAGCATTTTTTCTTTTTTTTTTGAAAGCTTCCATGGCGCCGTCCAATACCACAAACGTATCCCGCAAGCTCATTTGCTGGCAACAATGATAACTGTGATTTACCACCCACTACTTGTATCGAGAGAACGTAAACGTAGTAAAAGACAATGCGTATGCGTCGGAGGATTTCTTCCAGGCGAGCTTTCACAATGATCGAAATAAATGGTTAAGAAAACTGGGATTTGCATAGATATATGTTAACCGAATGGCAGTCGTCGCACCGAGTGATAACGCTCTGTTACGTTGATGTTTTCTTGGGTGTGTAAGCGTGTACGTGCGTTGGTAGCCACAGTGGTAAGTTAATTGGAAACACAAGTTGCAAAATTAATGCCCTGCGTACCCCGGGCGATCCTTTTCTTACTTGGTTACTTGGTTACCCGTTAGTCGTGGGATTTATAGGACGCCTGTGGGATCTGTGGCCCGTGACCGGTTGTCTCGCCGCGCTTCGAGCAGACCTTAAACTAGGAAGGAACTCCTATTTCAATATCTGCAAATATACGTATCCAGCATATCTGTATCAATATATGGAGTGTCCCAAAACTCAAGCTTAAGATTAAACAGGCTGAGCTAATCATTGAATTACGGAGATGAAGATCCTGAGACATTTTTTTCCTTTCGTGCGTACCGTTAAAAAGTTATTGATTAATCATGAAGTAGGCAACAAACGAAAAACCCGAATAGCCGTCCTTCTCGTGTATCGCGCGAAATTGCGGCCGAGAAGCAAGTTTAGAAACTGCCTACTTTGTTTCGATGGCACTCAACGCTGGATGTCCACCGATCAATTAATTTCTCACGAACGATACGCCGGAGAAAAAAGTGCCTAAAAACATTTTTTTTCTTCTTTTCTCCGGAATCTTGGACTCTCCAGTTGTTTCTGCAGTATCAAGCCCAACTTTTGTGACAGCTTGTATACAGTACACGTACCTGGAATAAAAGATACATTTCTCCCGCTGTGTTTATCAACTAGATTCTGACCGAGTTGACCAACGATCGAAAATCTCTTCGTGGCTATATACCAGAATATTTGTACGAATAACTCGAAGCTGAAAAGACTTGAACTTTATTCTCAACGCTCATTGCTACGCGTCCTTTTGCCTATCAACCATCATTATATATACGCTACAGCACGATGTCCTGAGAAGCTCATACACGACCAGAGAAACCTCTTCTCTCTTTATTTCTTCTTCTTCTTCTTCTTCTTTCACTTCGTCTTTTTAACTTCTTCTCTTCCTGGCAGTCCTGACAACCGGGCGCGACTGCTGGATCTGCGAGTATATATCCCCAAGACACGCACTCCTCTACTCGGCTTCTTCTCTCCATACACCCCGGACAAGCGAGCAATGAAATATTTCGGATTAATCAGATCATAACGAGTGCGTCAGTTATGAGAGAGAGAGAGAGAGAGAGAGAAGAAAGAACCAGTCGCGCGAACTCGCAATCGCGAATAAATACATACATACATGTCCTTGCTCGAGAATAACACGTGTACACTATGTCTCTATATGCGTTGCTTATATTGACTAAGAATACATGTATATAACGATCTGTATGTATGAATTGATGCATGCTTGCGATCGTATCAGGAAGAGTTAACCAACAAGAAAATTTTCAGTACTCCACTACCGATTAGCTGGGTCATTCCGTCTGCAAAGAGTCGCCAACGCGGATGTATACCAAACTCATCTTTTCTACTCTATATATATATATATATATATATATATATTATATATATATACAGCATTTTCATGTGGAAATTATGTTTGTACAGTATAATTTTTCGATATATATCTCCGACGCATCTCATAGATACATGGACTTGTGATTTAGATCATCCGTTGTGTATCGTCGAGAGAGTAAATGAAGATAAATAGTTTTTCATTGGCAGGGTCTATTAATAGAAATACTCGACTAATCGTAATTTCCTGCAGCAATTAAAATACCTATATTCTTGTTGATTTTTTAGCTGGATATTGATTTTTTTGTTTTCATTGGATAAAAAAGCGATTAACAGTTTTAAACTGATTATGCTACTTTTTCTATACGACGCTTTTGTCGTGAGAACAATTAATTAATTCTGGTATAAGTATCAGAATTTTTTGAGTTTTATTTGAATCCTTTTTACACATTTATTTTCATTAAAACATTTATTTTTTTGTTTTCATGAAGTTAAACTAATGCAAACGACTGTGAAGATGCGTAGATCAATCCTCCTCCACGCATGTGCATATCTACATTTGGATTCTCACGTGTCTGTGTGTGGGTATGAAGAGAAAGAGAGAGAGGAAGAGAGAAATGTATAGATATATATAAGCATGTTTCGCGCATATACTTATGCTTCGCGTCCGAGACACGGCGGCATCAGGCGACAGTGTATAAGGATACGAAGTCCTCCGATGCAAAGTTGCCTCAGGGATTCTCATCCAAAAGATCCTCATTGTTTTTCTTCAGTTTTTATGAGGCCAAAAAAATTGCAGAGTCGGATCAGTCTTATCCGAATGAAATCATCAATATTTATTCCACATTCGTTACTTTTTGTCGATTTGTATTAACCACTCGGAGAGGCTTGAAACAGAAAAAATTGATTGAGATTTTTGAAAAATCGTTTCGAGAGACACTGAATAACAGGGCAGCTCTTATGTTATTCCTGCGGGACGGGAAGCAGTGGACGCAGGGAACCGGGAATCCGAAGAAAAAAAAATATACACGCCGGTCTACAAGGAGAACGGCAAGTTTTATATTATAATTACGCCCATTGCCGAAAGAATCCCCAACCAGACTCTCTTCGAGCTACTCGATTCTAAAGTGCCGCAATGTTAATGACGGTCATTTTATTTTTAGTTTTTTAACAAAATTTTTTGTTTTTTTTTTTGTTTTTTTTTTTACACCTCCCGAGAAACGTCATCATTCTTCTGGAAGATTTTTGTTCCCAGATTTTTCGGTTTGTCATCGTTCAATGGAAAAATCTTGTCCGACAAGGATCAAGAGCTTTTAAAGTAAATTTGGAATATTTGAAATTCAACGATACTTTTTGAGATCCGTTTGCAAGGTAAAATTCTAGTCAATGGGCAAAGAAATTAATAAAAGTGTAACGATAAATACAAATCGATTCGTATCCCCCTTCAAACGATTAATTTTTCATTCAAACTAAAAATAACCAAATTGAAGTAATAATTAAATAATGAAGAAAATAAAATGTACAAAATGTGCAATGGAATCATTGTATGTGAAGGGTCGTCGCCATAGTCGAAGAGTCCAAGCATGGGATTGAAGGGAATACGATGAGTCGAATTGAGGGAGGGGATTCACCGTGTATACAGGGAGTCGAGGGGGACAGGGGCACGAAATATAATAACAGGTTTCGTCCTCAGGAACACAATAGAATACGAGGGGAGTGAATAAAAGATGGCGATGGAAAAAATGGCTACAGGAAACGGTATAAAATAAAATATCCTATAAAAAAAAGTTGCATACAAATAAATCGATCATTGAATCTAATCCATTTCAGTTTTAAAAGGCTCAAAGAACAGTTTAATTATTAAAAATTTTCAATCGAATCCTAAATGATCGTTATATTTTAATTTTTCTTTAAAATTTTATTGAATAATAAATAAATTGCGTTTATTAAACGAAGTTTTATAAATAAAAAGTACATGAATATGAATATACTTTGGTAGCATGAATTATATTCTCGTGAGTACATTCATCCACGAAAACAGGAGTGAAATTAATGAATGCAAAGGTTACACCGAGTTTCACCTGGTTAAAATGATGTATATATGTATAAATGTACCATTAACAGCGATGTAAACGTATCGTCACGCGATTTCTTTATGAATAATATTCAAAACGATACAGGACGTTTCAAGAAAAGTTCAAATCCCACAGACACAAGTTTCTTAGGTTCATTCATCAATTTCTTATCATCATTCATTATGGAATTCCTAGCGGTTTCGTTTCTTTTCTTAACTTTTATCTCAGCGTGTTTCCGAGACATAAATTTTCCAACAATACCGAATTTTACATATCGTAATACCGATTGCCTCGAAATCTACGAATTCGTAAACTTCATTCCCCATGAAAAAAAAAACAAAGAATTTCAACCCCTATTCGTGTCCATCGAATTTTAATAGTCTATTGGACACCCAATATTTTCATAGTCCATTTGCTCATCAAGGAGCTATTCAATGAATTTCAACAAATAATGAAAATAAAAAAAGTCATATTCGCTGAGTACGTTTTATCGCAACGACTGACTTGACTCAAAAAAAAAAAAGAAATTGAATTTATTTACGAAAGAGCAAAAAGAACGAATTTGAATATTTGGAATTTATGACCGAAGCTCACCATTCTTCAATATGGCGGGCTGATTATAATCGTGACAAAAATTTTTATTTTTATGCTGTATGTAACACACCTATATTACGAGGATTTGGATCATTTGGTGTATATCGGAACAGCCGGCCTTACGCAGACGGAAGACAGATATTGAGATATCGCGTGAAGATACGAGAATTTGGGTTCTCATTTTTGTTTTTTTTTTTTTCTTCCTTTCCTTACCTGTCGATGTAGCTTTCGAGCTTTCTCTCTTTCTCTCTCTGCCTCTCTCGTGTCGCGCACGTGGCTCTTTTTACCCTTACCGACCGTTTACGTACGCTGGGGCAGATGCAAAACTGAGACGCGAACTCTGTCTTTCCTAACGACACCTACTTATATATACATTTATATATGACATGGAAGGAGTTTCATTATATCGAAAAGTCGTGTATAATTATCCACACTATTGGCCCGTGAAGCCGGAAGTATAAATTGGAAAACAGCTCCTCCTCTTGTTTCAACGGTATGGAACGATTTATGGTCTCAATTTTTCAGTGAAACTGACCAGCACGTTTATCGGTATTATGAACGAAAAAAATCGTTTGTTCAACGATTGTAAACACTTTTTCCCCAAGTAATTTTTTTTCTTCGACCTTCCCTAATTATTTTTATTACACTGTTTCACTATTATTTTTACTTGCGAATAATAAAAAAAAAAATGGGAAAGCGAATTGTGATTGGAACCGTTTCAAAAAAATGATTCATCGACAAACCTTATTAATTGGGATTCCAACAAATTCGATCCTTAAATACCATTCGTTAATTCGGAATGAATATAACAGACAATTTTCAACTCTCCTGTTTTACCAACTTTTTTTCGAATCAAGAACTCTCATTAAGTTCTCAAATTGTGCCATGTATTCGATTTGTTTTTTTTTCCTCGTTTCGACTGAAAAGGTCAACGGGACTTGGCAACGCGAGTGGCGTACGAATGAGTCCGAAAGCGTATGCCGTGAGCTTGAGAAATAATTCTGAAAAACATGCATTCACCGAGAGGGAAGATCGTTTCAAGAAGTACCGAAGAGTTTAAAACGCATGCAAAAGCGACGATATAATTACTGGGTTAATTATTATTGCGATTCGTCGTTCGAATTGTGTACGCTCGTAAAACTAAAAAACCCGGAGTATATATAAGGAAAAGAAAAACCCTTTGGTACGCATGACGCTCGTACGATCTCCTACTCGAGATCGTAAGGACTTGGCATATGCAATAATCGTATCGTAGGCGCGATCCGGCAATAACACGGAACACTGCACTTGACGTTAACTTCTTATGCGTTTGCAACACGATCAATATACCGCATTAAATATGCACATATTGTTAGTTACATTCGAAAATATATATGTAACGCAGAGGTGCGTATTCCTAAAACATTTATTGAAAATCCACTTGCTCGAAGTAATTGACGTATCTCGAATTACTCAATCGTAACTCGGCGCAAAATTTTCAAAAACTACGAAATCCCGAAATTTTTATTGGTCGAAAAAACACTTGTACGTTTATCTGGAAAAATTAAAAAATAAAAGTACAAAGAGAAAGAAGAATTCTTTTAATTCTGATGTTAGACACGTTGGAATCGTCATTTTTGAGGACTTTGAAAAACTATGAAAAAGTCTACAATAATTATATGTCGATATATCGAATTAGACTGAAGCTTTCATTGAAATTCATTTTTTATTCTTATTTTGTTGAACATTTTTTAAACCGAACACAGGCGTGACCGCGAAGGCAGATCTTGTTATCAATAAACGTTGCGTTGAAATATGCGCTCTCCTATCGAGATAAAAATCAATTCCAAGCGCAGCGACTGAGATCGATATGATCGTTCGGATCAAGAGCGTAAATAAAGCTGATACGATCGGCTGGAGAGAAAATTCGCCTCGGTAAGTTTTAAAAGGAAAAAAAAAGAAAAAAAAATCGAATGCAGGGGAAAAAAGTGATGTTTTTCTCATCGGATGGATGATTTCCCTTTCGAGCTGGATTCGAGTATTTATTTTTTTACCCGAGCATCAAAGTACTCGCGGCGTTATCCGGGCTTTTTCTCATTGCCGCTCACCGCACTTTGCGAATCGATCGTAATAAATTATTATAATCACTCGCCCGGTCACGGGATGATGATAAATCTTCGTTATTGCGTGCGAGAATTTATTGATTTTTTTTTTTTTCAATTTTTTTTTTTTTTTAATGCGCGACTTTATTAAACGAGCACTCGCGATAGATGCATAATAGTATGTTATTTCATTAAATAGACACATCGACGATCGCGAGTAAGACTCAAGGAAAAATCAACTTGTGATTATAATGTAATTTAAAAATGAAAAAGGACAAGCAAAGCAAAAGATAAAAGCGTGACACCGAGCTATTTCGCGCTCACGGATCGTGCATATACCGGAGATCAAATCTGCGTCTCACTTTGTCTCGGAATTGGCCTAAATACGCAGAGAAAACATGATTTACCGTCACCAAGACGATAGCCCGTCTATCAAATCGGGCTTTACACCTTTCCTCTTGTGATTTATTGCGCCTCTCCGATTGATTATTCCCTGTAACCACTCCAAGATAAATCGATCACCTCTTACGCGCGAGACCTTCGCCATACCATATCTATCCTGTATATCCAACGTTTACACGGAGGTGTGAAATAAAAAATGGAGTCAAATCGCAGCGGGAGACTCTCTTGTCATTCCGCTGAATTTCTCTCTCTTATTCAAACTTGTGAAAAAATCAATTAATCTTAATCGATAAGCCAATAAAGTTGAAACAAAAATGCTGAATTTTATTATTTCGATCGATTGAATTTGTAGTTATTTTTTTAATCAAAGTAAATGCACTGTTCAAAATTGATTGACTTCGACGAATCATAATCGAATTGCTTCCTTATTGCTCATCTGTTTTAACTGTCCAATGTTGGTGGTTTTTTTTTTTTTCTTTTTCTTTAAAATGGAACAAAAAATCGTCAAGGATTGTTACATCTGCTGGAACCGAATGGACACATGCGGTGAAGGCGCGTGCCGAAAATTGCTGAGAAACTCAGTTTGACTCACTCAAAACCCTCTCGCTCTCTCTCTCTCTCTCTCTCCCTCTCTCTTCCTACATCCTCACTGACTTTATCTCGTGTTTGCATCTTGGTTTCGGATTACCGTAGCGGTTCGCGCCTCGATGCACCTTCACCGCCTGTCTTAAGAAAGCTGTGAGGTCTCGGCACTGCCTGATCCTCGTAGAATGACTCAAAAAAGGACTGACGACTCATCCTTGTCGTCTCATCTCTCCACTACTCCCTCCCTCTCTCTTTACTGTCTCTTTTTCAGGACTTCGAAGAAATATCGTATAGAATTCCACTAAATCCTCTCGAGTTTTCGAGAATATCTTTGACTACCGTCGAGCTCAGCTGAATCCCCTATTTTGGTAATTAAGACCCCCAAACTTTCTAAATACAAACTATTCCTATGGCCATTTTTTTCTACAGATGTTGAATTAAAGAAAAAAAAGTTTAACAATTTCAATGCCGATGTGAATCGATTTTAATTTATCATTTAAGATTTGAAAAATTAAGAAAAACCTCGTGTAATTCCACTTGAAATTGCTATTTACAGATTTCCAGTGATGGTTTCAATCATTGTTCATTGCATTGAGTCATTGATATATCTTTTATGAAAATATAACTATCATTAGAGTCAAGAAACAATCTATTAACTCAGAGAAATAAATCTTTATAGAAAAATAAGAGAACCGAGAAAATTTTGCGAAAAAAAATAAGATCAAACGTGACTACAATAGCCATTTATTGTCCCGATGTCCTGGAGGTAACTTCCGAGCCAAAAATGTTGGATTGTTCTTAAATTTGGATATAAGAACGTCGTCAAAAATGTGTGGCTCGACTGTGTCACCGGAGCGCGTCTCGAGGTTCGAAGATAAAAAGAAGGAGCTGGGAAGAAGACACGGAAAAAGGAGGAGTAAGCGAGTGGAGAAAAAAATTCGGATGGAGAAGAAAAAAGGTGAAAAAAAAGATGGAAAAAGACTGCTTGGTGGGGACAACGGGATTAGAGGTGATCGTGAACGTTCACGGGATGTTGCGCGGGATCGTGTGAGACGAAAGAGGACGAGAGCGTGTGGGATATACAAGGAAACCCTTCTACGAGCTCGGCGCCGTGGCGCCTCGTTCCTCTCATTTATATCCTGTCCAAGCCCCCCGGCTCTTTTGGTTTTCGATTTTTGCTCTTGTCTCCTCCGCATCGTCGCGTACCCCTCTACCTCTTTCCGCCATTCGACGAAGAAAGCTGGAACAGCTAGATCTAAGCCACACGGTTTCATTCCATTCGAATTCAAATTCTTGACATGGAAATTATTTTGGGCACTCGATAAGAATGCGGTAGATGGCGCACTTTGCGGCTTCACTTCCGGAAATTTGTAATTCATTCCCAGATCCGTGATGCTCCCATCATTTTCAGTATTACTACCAGTTTTTTAAACCCTCTCCTCCTATAAAAAACAATGAAAATTTAAGAACTTTTGTCATACAACAGTTTCAATAAAAACGTTCGAATATAATCACCGACAAAAATTGTCATTGAATCAATGCACGAAAAAGCCTTCGGGTATTAAAAAAAAAACGTTCGAAGCGAGATGAGACATATTGGAAGATTGATTCGGTACTTTGAAACATCGATAAAAGAGAAGCTACGGGTTTCCAGCAGATATGAAAATAAGTGAAAGCAAAAAAAATGTTCATTTAGGCTGAATGAGGGAAGGACCAGGTGAATATTAATGATCAGCAATGAGAAACATAAATGAATGTTCCATTAGAAAAATTAGGTAATAAATTTGAGAGAGAATCCACGATGATCGATCGGAAAACATCTAATGCCGATGGGATTGCCCTGCCGGAGTCATTGGCCGGGGGGACATTTTTAATGGACCATCAGAAGTTGATGAGGGGACCAGAGTCCGGCGAGTGTCGGCTCGATCCGCGAACGACCATACGAACCGTCACTGAGCAACTACGTCGGTGTGTTTGGAATGAGAGGAAAAAAAAAGAGGTTAAAAAAAAAGACGAAGAAAGCACCTCCATTAGTGCCTCTACTATCGAGAGACTGTACAAGAGAGAGCCGCGTTTACTCCCGGCGCCTCTGGTCTCCTCCCGACGTATCAATAAACCGTCTAATGTCTCCTCGCCCAATACACGAAAACAACATATCTATACACACAAATGTACCTAAGGATCCACATTTACAGCTATATCTCATGTATATCGGCTGATGACATCAGGAGCCACCATAGATCCCTTTCACTAAATCCCTCTGGACCTCCATCCACTTATTTGCGTGTTCGAATTTATTTATGGCGCTTTGATGATCGTTGACTTTTGTCAAAAGCCGTTGCTGCTTTTGCACATGTGGTTCCTTCGGCTGGGAACATGGCAAAGCGATTAATGATGAGAGTTTTATCCCAGTAGTCTTCCGATCCGTACTTAGACCCAACCGATGTTCCAGATTCAACTAAAGACTTGAAGGTTATGAATGGAGATTCCCAGCTCAAATAAAAACGTATTAACAGTTTTCCAACCGAATATCCAGATCTCTGTGCTACCGAGCAAAAAATCAGCTGGGTTTCTCAATCGTACCGCCATCCGATTATCGATCTTACATTGACCCGCTTCTGGGTGACAGTGACAATTCTTCGCGTTTGTTTTTTTATAGTGGTGCTTGATTCTCCTCTTATCCGTTTTTCCAGCTATTGAATGAAAGTTCAATTTTACTTCACCCTCTCGTCCGGGTCATTGGCCTCATCCTTTTCTCTTTCTCCGTCTCTCACAATGGTATTCCAAGCCCGCGCATCACTATTTCACCATCTAACTTCGAGGGTCACTTACTTCCATTATGTTTACCACGCTTCACCTACACAACTTTGTACCTTTACCTGAGTTAGGCTCTTCCATTCTCTCCCCACCTTTCTCTCTAACTAAACCATATGCTTCCCTACTCCGTTCCACTCTACCACGCGATATCCTGAATGGTGGTGTCAAACTCATTCTTCCTAACGCCGCTTTCAAGCCCAGCCCCAAATACTTCTTCTTTGCACAAGATCCACTGATCCAAGTTGGGGCCTGCGAGACCCAGAAGCCAGCCGGCGCCAGGAGCACTCCTGACAAGGCGCCACGCTTGTCCCTCGTTTTCTCCCGTATTGCATCTGACCCTTCTATTCAAGGATATTCGTCTCTTGGCTTCCCAATGAGACTCTAAACATTTCAACTTCCAAATACTGGCATTAAGAATTAGAACTTGGATCCTTTGGGTAATGATCTAATTTCATCAGAGTCCATGGTGATGAAGTGCGAACCTTAATTCCCTATTCCTCGCCCATTACGCCTCTATCCAATGAGTTTTAGTTACGTTAACATCACAGGCAGTTGATAATTCGATCTGATTCTTTCAGCAGGAATAAAAAAGTCTTATTACTTATTTGCCAACCGATGAAAGCGTTCCTACATATTGGATATGTCATTTCTTAACTATGTGACCCAGCAACAATAATTTTCCCGGCGATCACTCCACAAATCATTGTCCACTTTAACAACAATTTGTCAACTTAATATATCACGCTCCACATGACAATGCAGGCTTTGTACTCGCCTATCTGGAAGCCTACATGTAAGTTTATTATACCGACAGTGGGTTCTCAATTGTTCAATTATTAGCGATCGATTTCGCAACGGGTTACCCCGTGTCCGTAGCCATTCAAGCGCGACAAACAAAACGGACACGTTATATATGTATTTGCGAGACGTGTAATGCTCTCGTTACATTGCTGTTCAATACCGCAACTTCAGGGGGTGAAATTCTGGACATTGAAAACTCTTGTACACGAGCCAGCCTCGATTAAATGTTCGATAGTAAACGTCAAAAAAACGAATCAACGACAAAATGCGGTCAGGGAACCCGTTGCATTTAACGCACCATCTAATAACAGTTAAAATTTATTGAAATTGTGCATTAGAGCAACTCTGAAAGCGCTTTGTACACTTCTGTTACACCTGTTACTATCAGAGATTTGAATAGTCATCGTTGGCAATGATGATTCTCGAAAATCTTCAGAATAATCTACGAGCTTAATCAGGGCAAAACTAGAACCATAAATATTAGGCGAATCAATTGAAGAACCAAACGCAGGCTGTCCTTAATTCTTGAAGCAATGAATGAATTCGCGAATGCTTCTGCGATAACTTCAGTGGCCAAAAAAAAAATGATCGACAAGTTTTCAAAGTCGTTTTTCCAAATTCAGAAGCCGGGAACGACTGATTGAGTGTATTGCAAGAGTTGCAGGTTCTCGACTCATGTTCTTAAGTCCTTAGAACGGAACACGGTCAGCACTGGTAAAACTACAGAACGCAGGTGGGTCTACGACGTTTTGAAACTTGCGTTACCGGATTAGAGAAACTTTAGATGAAGTAGAGGAATTGCTACGGAGCTTGAAGCGTTAATTTATATTGCTCGCGTGCACGAACCACGAGACTCTGACATGTATAAATATGAGTTATGCTAGGAAAGTTACTTCAGGTATTCCAAGAGCGAGTTACGATTTAATTCGAATATACTTCGTTTCCTTATTTATTTACGAAATTGAAGAATTTTTTTCAGAATTTTCAAATCTCTTGCACTTTATAATTAAATTATTTGATTAACATGATTTTTTAAATCGCTTCATTTTTCTAGCTTCACCCAAACACTGTAATTCTTGGATTCGACAGTTTTTTTTTTTTTTTTTTTCAAATTACTGATAATCCAACAGCTTCCTAAACCCACGAAGAATCTTGTGAGCCTTGAAAGACCATTGTTATCTGTTCCAATAAGAGTTTTATTAATGTTTTTTTTTCAATTTCCCGCTACCATTTTATTCCATCGTGTAGGAGTTTCGACCAAAGATTTTTCCTCAACTACATCCAATGCAACGAAAGTTAATGGTCGAACGACGTCAGCACTCTTTAGCATTATGATTACTAAGGACATGGAGTTTACTGAGTTTCACACTCCCCTGCAATAATGCAACGTACCGTGATCTCGGAGCTTGCAATCCGTGACGCATTCCTCGCTCATTGATTTCGTAGCGCAAGCTATTCTGAAACATTGTACTTTTATTCCCGGTCATTAATGATACGAGTTATCTTAAAACTTTTCACCGCGACTTTATTTTATACGAGGCTTACAATGTTTTTACATTGGTTGTGCATTCTATCTTCATTTTATCACGCTCATTGCTTGGATATAATATACATTTATGATAAATAGTTATGGTTATACATTACGAGAATCCTTATATACTTATATACATATATGCGAATATACATCAAGAAAATAAAACGTCTAAATGGAAGTATGCAAATTTCCCAAGGTATTTCGTTCTTGCAAGAGAAAAGTTGAGAATTTACAGAAAAACAAACAAATAAAAAGATGCTTCCTCCAAGCGTTAGCCGAGCTCTTCAGAGTCTTAAACAACGAATCATTAATGACTAAATTTTCTAACTTTCTTCGTACCGTTTTCTAATTTTACATACCAACGCTCCGATGTATCATTGACTCGTACAGTTTTCGAGCAAAGATCCAAAACAACGTGCCATCATCATTGCCCAAAAAAACAACAGCGACGTTGGAAATTAAGCAAATCCATGTTCCATTATTGTCCTAAATACTTTCAACGTTCCTCTTCTTTTATTCAATTTATTTCCTCATCACTATTGTTAAACTAACAATTTACTTTGCAAAACGCTTTGTTTTTATTCACTGAATCTGTACCTACATGATTTTCTGGGTATCAGCACCTTGTACATCGCCTGCCATTATCTAATCGCTCTTTACTCGTGACGTTATTATATATCTACACGCACGTATCATATAGTTTGTGTATTATACATATGAAATATAAACATATACACGTATAATGCAGATATGTTTATAATAAGAGTACCGAGAGTTACGCGTATCGGAATTTATAAACGTTCCGTCGCTGAACGATATTTAATTTATGATCGCAATTAAATTACCTTGCTTCGGCTGCCGAGCATGCATACATTCATGTTATATACATTATATATGCATATATATATATATATATTTTATATATTTATATGGTACTTCCTTGGTGTATGAGAATTCGTAAGCGCGCGACTGGTTTATCGCTGTACGGTATCAAATGTAACGTAATTTAATTTGATCTCAACTCTGATGTTTCGAGCAGTGAACTCCCGGGAAATGATTGAAAAATTTTCCAATTTCTACGCAACTCGTGTCGAGCAGCCGAAAATAAAATTGAACGAAATAGTGAAAAGAGAAATGAAATGGTTCATTGTTGTTGGAAAATTGATCTTTTGCGTAATTATTATCAGGTGAATTGGAGGAAATGTGAAAAATAATTTAGAGGAAACGAAGCACCGATATAATCAAAATGGTAATTGCTTCTGGCTGGAGCTTAAACTTTGTTGATGAAAAAATTGTAAATCGCTGTTGTAAAAGAAGTAGCGCGAGGATTCGTGGAAGAAAAAATAATACGAATATATCGAATCTTAGGCTCGTTCGTTAAAACGGGTTGGCAGAAAAAAATGTTGGAAGGATATAGCGCAGGGTTCGGGAGGGTTAAAAAAGGTGGAAAAAAAAAAAAAAAACAATTTGGGGTGTGAACACAGGGGAACTGGCGCACCTCTGGGAGATTCTCTTTGGTCCCGCCTACACGGCCGCGTATTCCGCGTCCGCGATGGCCGCTATCCGTGCTATCTTCGATTCATGGTCCAAGCCTTGAGGAGACGGAGGTGGAGACGCGTCTGCGCGCTCTTTCGCCTCATATCCTCTCACTTCGATTCTCATCCTCTTGCCATCTCGCTCGTTTCTCTTTCGTGTGAATATATATATATATAGATACGTATATAGGTGTATGTATATCCGAAAGCCCTTTCTCAACGTCGAGGATTTACTGTCACTGCGTTTCTGATCTTTCGTATCCATTTCTCCATTGTCTCGTTTCAAATTCAACAAAATTTTATTCTTTTTCTCCTTGCAACGCTGCCGATTAACAAAATAATATTTTCCAAGAAACTTTATCGCGATAAATATTAATTTGCTCGCATTAATCTCTCTCGCTAACAAAATGAAAATTGATAAATTCGTTTTCACTGAATTAATCTTGCCCTGCTACTCGCGAGTCTTCCATAAAAATACAAATGGCCGACGAGGCTTACCTCGACGAAAGAAAAAATCGATTGAAAATGTATAACCAGGGTGGAATAGGCCGGTAACGGTGATAGCGAAAGGAAGAGATCTCCATCGAAGTTTCAAGTATCGGTATACCTCGGATCGTTATAGAATCGAATATTCGAGGACTCCAAGAGACTATTTCATGTCATATATACATACGTACGTACGTACTTCGGAATACGAGGTTCCTCGAGGCCCTTCGGAAAACCATTTATATACTTCGTCTGTATCCTTCCAACGATACTACTTTTGCGTATATATATATCAGTGCACTAAAGTACTGTATATAAGCGTAGAGTCAGTTCAAGTTGAGAAAAAATTGTCCGAGTCGTTGTTGGGAGCGTAGGCGGCCTTCGGGACGCCATTTCACCGTAGAATTTACTCCGCGTATACGGATATCTCTTGAGGTTGTTCTTACTTGCAAACCGAACACATTCTGCAGCGATTCTGCAGGAAGAACGTTAGAAAAATCGAATCCTTACCGATAGTCTTGTACCGAGAGTTCCACCATTCCACTCAACGCAACCCTCGATTATTAGATTCCATTTTGGATGAAATTCCGTGAAAAAAAAAAAAAGAAACTCATTCAACTTCGCCATTTCTATTTAAACTCTTCTCACTTGGAGTTATTCATGGCGCATTTATTTTCAGGATGTTAAAGATCGACGAGTATGTTTTACGTTTCGTGCACTGTCCGTTTCTGTCTATTTCCTATCAGATACTTTTCGCAATATCGTAAAGTTGAAGCTTTTTCAATTTATTTATGCGGTAACGATAAATTATTGTAGATTCCTTGAATTCTATCTTGAAAATAAAACGGAATTGATTAATATTTGCCCGGGTCCTTTATTATAGATAAAGAAAAATTGATACAAAGCGTTCCTGCATTTTTGTACTGACACGAAAATATCTCGTCACTGTGTGAAGACTATTTTTTTGTTGTATCTAATGCGAGATTATTAAATCATCGTCATTCGCATCAATTATCTTGAATCTACTGATATAATCCTACGCTGCTACGAAAACAGTAATTTTTCGTATAAAATTCCGTTTGCTTGATTTTTTTTTTCTTTATCTCGTATTTCCAGTGATTAAAAGTATGTGAAAAGATTTCTCTTCTCGCACTATATACGTTTACGAAAATTGGTCGACAGAGCATTTCAACGACTAAAAATTAAGCGCCGACGAAATATCTCGCGCGAGTAAAGAAAAAGCTCGGATACCGTGAAAAAGAGAGATTTTTAAACAGAAAAACACTTCGCTAGGATAGTAGATAAGACTTTTTAATCGTCACCCCTTTGGAGAAGTAATAAAAATGAGAAATTTCGAAAAAGAAAAAAATTTGTTGAAGATTGTACTTTGAGAGCGTGCTTGAAAATGTCGTTTAATGGTGAATTTGATTTGTTTTTATTTGCAGCAAATGACGCGATCGCGGTGGTGGTGGTGGTGCTAATAAGGGTTAAAAGGGAGGGTGAGGGAAGAGGATGTTCCACGGTAGCAGTAGCGGTGGGTACGGCGCGGGTTCGGAATACCAACAACAATCGCAACAACAGCAACAGCAACAACATCCAAGCCAACAAGGGCTTCAAGCACCGGTTTATGTGCCTTCCTCTAGGCCGGCAATTCCATCAGCTGCAACCGCTGCACAGTATCACTCGTTTCCTGGTTCCGCTTCGCCCGCATGGTATATTTACATATGCATATAAATATGAATATATATTTATAGAACATTTAGATAGTTTTTTGATAAAATTAAAATTAAAAAAACACACATTCTTATCGCAAACAGGCGCGTATTTCAACAACAATGTGAGTTACACACGAGTGCCTCGTAGCTGATAATAAAATATGAAATATGACTAAGAAAGTCGAAGCTAATCGCAGTACATTCGATAAACTAGGCCAATATAAGTAGTTACACTTGTTTTATGTCAGTTTCACTTAAAAGATACTCAAAAGTAAGTAAATTTACTCGTTTTAAAGATTTTCAATCGTGTCTCATTCGTATCAGGTGTTTTTCGTCTCAAATTTAAATTCAATTATTCTTCTCGTTTATTATATCGTTCATTATCACAAATTTTCATTCAGAATTTGAAAGATAAAAAAAAAAAAACAAAAAAAAGCTACGATTCGATTGACATTTATTATTTTGTAGCTTGAAAAAAAAAAATTGATTATATTTTGAAGGGAGAAAACGGCGTCATGGCAACACGGTGTAGACAGTTACGCTGCTCATCATGCGCTTGCAAGTCATACAGGCGGTTCGGGGGGTGGTATGGGACCGCACACGGGTCACGGTCATCCTCATTCGGGTCATCCTCACACAGGACATCCACACACGACCTTAGCAGCAGCCTCCCCATTTTATGCTCAAAATGTCGCGATGATGTCCTCGTGGCGGGCTTACGACGGTGCTGGATTTCAAAGAGCCTCCCCTTATGGTAAGCACCATTGATTCACTCACAAAATTCTCCTTCGAAGATATTTTTTTTCTCGATTCAAATCAATCGATTGATGCAAAAAATTATTTATATTTGAATAACTTAGTGACGAAGATTCTGTTTTTTTTTTTTTTCGATTTATCGTTCGTTTAATTTGCATCTGAAAAGTTATTCGATCAATGAAATTTTTTGTTGTTTGGCAGCTTTCTCGTATGCACGCTTCGATCGCGTATTTAGAAATATTTCATTGGTAGGGTCAATTATCCAATGATTCAAAACTGCTTCGAGTACTCTCGCGTTCGTATTAATGAAACAAACAAAACAAAACAAAAAAAAAGTGATAAGAACCATGGAGCGTGTAATATTTGACGTGGAAGTGTAGCTTCGGAGTCCTCAATAAATTTTGAGCTCTCGAGGAACAGGCATAGGCGATCTATTTCGAGACCTCGAGACTTAGCAGAGTCTGGGGGATCCTCGAGTACTCGTAACGAACGCTTTATATGCCAAAAGGTAAAGGCTTCCCTCGAAATTGCTCGTTACATACTCACACCGACGTTCACCCCGCCACATGTGCACTTTAGGTGAACCTCCTCATTCTCTCTCTCTCTCTTTCTCCTTCCATTTTCTCTTCTTTTTCTCTCTTTGAAATAGAATACTTTTGCACTCTCAACCACGTGGCATGTTTATTATACTTCTACGATATGGTATTATACAACGAACAACGCGGTGGAAATATCCGGTGAAAAGCGTGGGTGGAAGAGAAAGAGATACGTTGAAACGGGTATGAAAGAAGACGCTTCAGATAACAAGAATCATGCTTGTTTTTCCGTTACCAAACAAACAAAAATAACACACATTTCTCGACCATGAAAAATATTGCAGGAAAATAATATTTAACCCATCAACGCGATCACGCCATGAAACTTTTTCTCACACTCTCGCTATTCATTCATTCTTCTACTTATTTGATGAAAGAGTTTCAAGTTTTCATATTTATTTACATTTTTCCAATATTATTTTACCTTTTTTATATTTATTACCGTCGTATCTGTGATTTTGACGAAATAAAATGTTCAAAAGTCACTGCTAAAATGTGGCGAAATAATTTTCGAATTTCTTGGTTCCTCGTTCTTTTGGAATATCACTCATCGTTCGACCAATCGTTACAGTGCGAGGCACACTACCGCTGATGAGATTAGGCCACGAATGGCTCGGTGCATAATTGTTTACGGAAAAAAAAAAATTCTGCCGCCTTAGTTCAAAGACCGCTTAGCCATACAGATGCACTTTTTTGTGAGTTTCCGATGTCATAAAGAATCTGAAATTCAGTAAAAGTACAACCGCCTGTATCGGTGGAATTGTTCTTCAATTTCTTTTGGTCCGTGTAACAAAAGTGAAAGTTCAATTCGATGGATCCGTTAAGTTTCCATGGAACGAAAACTTTTCAGTTCATTTTTTGTCACCGCTGCATCAATGATCGAATATTCTACTATGAAGCTACATTTCATTTGAACCTTTGATAATTACTCTGAAAGAAACGTAAGTGAAATAAGAAAACTCGCTTGGATACTTTCTCACGTGTTTTTTTCTTCATTATTTTTCATCCAGCTTTTTCTTATCCAGCAGAGTAGAAAATGGGTAGGAGTCGAGGAACATATATAGTTGGAGTGAAGAGAAAAAAAGTTACTTGAACGCGCCCTCTGACCCAACCTCTTAAAGTGCGTTTCCATTACCCATATGTTCGTCTGGAACTCTCTTTCTCTACGCGTCTTCATCTCTCCTTCTCTCGTTATCAGAGATTCTCTATGCCTCACAACTCATCCTCGACTCTTCTCCGTTCCCATCGACGAGAATCGTGTACCTGCAAAATGTCCGACGTGAAGAACCAGCTCACTGAATAAACGTGAAAAAATGTAGAGAAAGTACTTCACACAATAGCTCTGTTACGTCTCCATTTTTTAATCCCAGAAACCTTCATCCACCATCATTCTCTCAAATCGCGAAAAGCCATTATGAAATACAGCTTCACCTCAAACTTGGTCAACGTAAATTTAATCGAGTTTCAAAAAAAAAGAAAAAAAAAAAACAATTTGATATTTTAATCAGCCTCGTATTATCGAGATGATAGAAAATTTTTCAGCGTGATTGATACACTAATGTAAAGAAGGTTGCCTACTTTGAGGAGATTTCTGAAAACTCGTAAAACACTTTCTCAATGTTTCGACGAGAATCATTGATGACCTTTCATCTAGAATCCATCCCTTCATCAAAAACGATGTTCAAAAGAAAGATCCAATGATTGATAAAACGAATAAACATATCGAGAGACTTTAAAAACAAAACCAGTTTGTTCCAAAACAGAATTTTACCAACTCACTGGAACGCTCTCGTTAAAACGAAGAATATCGTCATTCCTCATTCTGTAGTGGATAAAAGGGAATTTTTTTTTCTTCGATTTAAGGTAGTCAGAAAGAGAGCAATAATTCTGAGGACGTTGTGGTTCGTTGGCTGGCCATGTGCATCATGGATAAGTGATAGCGGGCCTCTTTGAAGAAGGCCGAACCAGTGCGGCTGGATTGAAGCTCTGGGATATGTGCTTTTCTCTTTCTGTCTCTACTCGAGTGCATGTTGCCTCTGTTGCTTCTCAGGATCCATGTTTTACCGTACATAATGCAGTAGATATATATATATATATATATGTATATTTACTATATCATGAGGGTCGTACTCCAACTCGAAATTTTCTTTTCGTCAGATGTATATACATATATACAGATGTTGGGAGCAGAAGCTATGGCAAAAGTGGTTAACCGCATGCTCGCGTTACGCCCAATCAGTTAATCTGGACTTCAATCATACTCATCGTTTATCTAATTGAGTGTATTTTTCCGGGAAGAGCTTTCACTCTATTTCTTAATGAATATTTGTCCTCTCAGACTCTTTCCTGAGAAAGGGGAGAGAACTACGAATTGAAGGATATCGAAGCTTTGAACTTTATTCGTATACAAAATTCGTATACGAAATTTGAAATTCTGCTGTAAAATTTTGAATCTTTTTTCTTTGAATCTTTTAAGCAGAAATTAACTTCTATTCTCTACACGATATTTCTTGGGAGGATTCCTTTTTTTTTTCTCATTTTCTTGATACGAGTCATCAAAAAATTGATACAAAATGTTGTGACGCAAAAAATGTACAGATAATATATTAATATATTGTGAAAAGCTTTTATTTTCGAGAGAAGATATAGGCGGAGGTTTAATTGTAGTTGAAAGAGAGGGATTTTGTTACGGGTGTTTTCCAAGCAAGCTGGAAATATTGATCCATCGTGATAGTCGAGCGAGTCCTCGACAGGACACCCAGATGGCAGAGGCCGTTGATCAGCGAGCATACGGTCTATAAAATTACACACACCAAGGCTGAAGCTATGCGTGATTTTTTTCTTCGTCGTTTTTTATTTTCCTTCGTTTTTTTTTTTTTTCTTTTTTTTTTCTCTTTGCTTTTTTACTAAATTGCCTCGTCGTCACATCGCGGGCATAGTAAAATAAACTTTGAATTTAAATGGTCCGACTACACTCCATAGCAGAAATTTGCATAAAAATAAAATATTTATACTCTTGCGGGCAGAGGTTGTATGTGGCGTGTATATGTTTGAGTGTGCGTTTATATCGCGTATTTAGAAAGGCAGGCTGAAGGATGTTAAGGCGAACGAATGTATTATAATATCTGCTTTTCGATCACAAATCTATCTCCCATTTACTGGCACATTCGGAATTAATGATTTCCAATCGAGTCATTCCTCGATATAATTAGAGGAAATATATTGAACAAGAGTGTCCGGGTTTATTAGACTTTTCCATTACCGTTTTGACATTATATCGATAAGAAACCGTTTTTTTTATTTCTTTCAGTTTTTTTTTTTTTCAAATTTTTTATTTGCTTTTTGCACAAACGGCTTCTTTACCTGGTCGCCGCTTTAAAAATTGTACAAACGATGAAATTATTCGCTACTGGCAATCGCTGATTTTGATCTTTACACGCCTACGCCTACGATCTATTTTTAGATCCATCTGGCTATAATGAAATCATCGAGAGATATGTAGGACAAAGTTTTGAATTCCGCGATTAAATTCTTACGTATCGTAGTACAAATTATTTTCGAACGATCCTCGTTTCAAGTAATCACTGTCGTTGAGTAAATTATTATTGGAAGATAATCCGCGCACATTTTTTTTTTTTTCCACATAACATGCAACGAAACGAGTGTCATGCACGTTCATGCAAATATTTAATCATTTGCCTATTTCATCGATTCTTCATGAATACTTTTCTCGAACTTGTTTCATCCAATTTTTTTTTTTTTCGATACTCAAATGTTCTCAAAAGAACTGGAAGCTCTAATTATTCGATCTGGAAATGATGAAAACTAATCAAAAGACATTTTGATACAGACAGAGATCGAGAAAATGAAAAATCGTCACGAGCTATTGACGATTGATCGAGAATCAAATTTCCTCATTTTTATTGTACGTTTTGATATTTCAAATGATAATAAATCATGATTTTTTTGTTCTTTTTTTCTAGATACAGCGATGGATTTTCAATTCGCCGAAGGCCGCGAGTGCGTTAACTGCGGAGCAATATCAACCCCTCTGTGGCGACGGGACGGAACTGGACATTATTTGTGCAACGCGTGCGGCCTATATCACAAAATGAATGGCATGAATCGACCACTCATCAAGCCCTCAAAACGCCTCGTAAGTATATTGCCAATTAAATTAATGATCCCATCTAAATTTTAGTCAATGATCCAATTAATTGATTGCTGGATACCCAAAATTCGAAAAAAAAAAAAAAAAAAAATCGCCAGAAAAGTCTATTTTATTGAAACAGCATTAAAAAAAAATAATGCGACGATAAATGTAACTGAGGTATAAAAAAATGATCTAAAATAAGAAAAAAAATTAGGAATCAATTGAGTAATTTGAGTGTTCAACGTGATGAAAGATTGAAAACAAAAAAAAAAAGCAAAAAATTGTTGAATTCGAAAATAGATCGAAAAGTAACGAATTAAACGAAATTTAGAAGATAAGTAATAAATAAAAAATCTTTTAATACGATCGGCATACGTAATTATCGAATGGGACAGATCTCCGAATTCCAGACTGCTACGAGACGACTGGGCCTGTGCTGTACGAATTGTGGAACACGAACAACGACTCTTTGGAGGCGTAACAACGAGGGTGAACCAGTGTGTAACGCTTGCGGACTTTACTTCAAACTCCACGGTGTTAATAGACCATTGGCCATGCGAAAAGATGGCATACAAACGAGAAAGAGAAAACCGAAAAAAACTCCTGAACCGAACGCAAGATCATCGTCCGGGGATCACGAGACTTCGGCTTCTGCGACCTCTTCACCTTCCAATGGTAAATTACAAATACGAAAATTGAACAGTGGACTGAAAGAAAAAAAAATCAGTTCAAGTCTTGTATCTCAGGGGTATTTTTGTATTTTTATTTCGATGAACAAAAATTATTTATACACCGAATAGTGAGATTAAAAAAAATTAATTAAAAAAATGCGAGGCCTCGCTGACTAATGATAATATTCGTGATATTTTAACAGAGATGAAAAGCAATCAACAGCAACAACAGCAACAGCAACAGCATCAACACCATCACATCGAGGGTTCGAAGAGTTCGTTATCATCGGTGTCGACGGACAGACCGGTTTACCTGGGACATACGTCGCTTCTAGCGACCGGAAGCGTTGTACCAGCGGTAAAAACAGAACCTCGAAGCTGCGACAGTCACGTGACACAGCCTTACACATCGTATTATCAGCATCCGCATCAGTTAGGAACAACGTCGAGTGAGCATCAGCAGCAGAGTTACTACGGTACTCAAGAGGCTCCTTATCATCACCAGCACCACGTGACTACCGCAGCAAAATTGCTCGCCTCGTCATAAATATTGTTCGCCCATTAAATTTCATTGTTTCTTAAACGAAAATTTTTATTATCGAGAGAAAAAGAATTTAATACGAATCTACAAAATTTTCGAGCCTCTCTTATCAGTGAAAATGCAACGAAAGTCAATTGATTCGTTTAGATCGACAAAAAAAAAACTTTTTATCCCGAGTCAGGACGAAATTGACACTCGAATTTTCATGAAGTATTAACGTTTTACTTTCTATTGACGAAAACAAAAAAAAAAAACCTTCCATCCAAACTCGACTCGGATTATGAAGTCGTAGCCACTAGTCGGACGATAAGCAAAAAGATAAGTAAAGAAATAAAATAATAACGAGGGACATGAGTTTAAGGAAGTTCTGCTCGAATCTCAAAAATATTGCAAATCTGTTAAATTTTAATAGCATCTTCTTGAACATATTCCCCGTGTACCTGCGAAATTTGAACAAGATTGACCATCTACTTTCTGAGATAAAAAATCGTAAAGTTAGCTTCGAATTGCACGGAGTCTTATGGCTATTACTGTTTTGACAGGAGAAATGATTTAATATCGAGTGGTAAAAAAAATGGTGGCTCATCGAAAATTTGATCAAGTACTGACCTATACGTTACAGTGACATGGAAAAAAAATTCGATCCGATTTACCGCGTATCTCATGAGATATAACGAATTAACTTATGACAAATTCGTCGAATTCCTTGGGATATGGCCACACGAGCCTTTGGCGGGCCAACTGAACAGAGCAAGAGAGAGAGGGAGAGAAAGGAAAATAGAAAAATCAAGTTGGCAGCGTCACGGCTAGCCTGTGTACAAGCATAGGGAACCTTGGCGACCCGCGCGTTCCTCAAAGTAGGAGCAGAACTTCCTTAAATAATTGCAATTTATAAAGAGACACGCGAAAGAGCACGAATCTACATGTAACGTCACGATATTTTTCTTCTAACTTTTATCAAGTCGAAGAAATAATATTGCCTTACTCGATGTGTGATATTTAAGTTATTTATATATATGTCTGCATATATATTGAATGTTTCACGTGACGACGATATTACTATTATTATTGTAGAGAATGTGAGAAAACATCACGTTCGAGCAAACGATATACGGTAAAAAGTAAAGCCATCGTTATAAACGAATTTTTTTTTTTCTTCTGTAAATAATGACAAATTTTCTTCGTAATAACAGTTACGATAGTTAATTCAAAATGATAATGAACATTCTTGAGAAATAGGCTTTAATTCGGACTCTTTGTCATGTTCGAGTTACTGTATTTCGTTCATTTTTTTTTTTTTTTTTTTTTTCGAAGCATTGAAAAAGTTTAGAAAAACGCTTCGAGTTGTCCTAGCGAGAACGTTACCGCGAATCATACACACTTATTGAATTGCTCGCATCTACACGCATAGTTTATAAACACTACTTGTTTTTAAGTCTCAATAATAATTTATATCGTCCAAACTCTCGTGACGAGGGTTTGAAAAAAAAAAAAAAAAAAACAAAAGAAATCAAGAATCCTAAAGTTCGATCGGCTGAAAGATAAAATTTTAACTCAAAGTATTTTTTTTTTTTTAATTATGGGATCGGAATGAATTATTTGAAATTCTGTCAAATTCATTTTTATCCTAAATTGAAATTTGTCACGATGTATAAACTTTTAATTGACAAAAATCGACGAAATTTATGTTGTTTTTTTTCTTTATATCCGCGTTTTAAATGAAAAACTTCACGAGTAAAATGTTCCATCCGATAAATACGAAATCACTCGTAGATTTGCTCGAAAAGAATCTGAAATTTAGGATGAAAAACAAAAAAACTACGAACATACGGAAAAGATACTTTGAGCTCCTTGTAAATATTTGTCGTTACAGTTATGTAGCATAGATCCATTGCTAATGTCGCCCTTTACCTAAAAAAATAAAAATAAATAAATAACTAAATGCTAGAATTTAATGTATGATTAATCATAATAAAGTTACTATCTAGTAATTATGAATAAGGAAGAAAAAGTAACCAATTCCTGTACTTATACAATAAACGAAGATAGAAAATATCGTTACGAACGAAAAGCGTCGAACTAAATTTTGATTTATTGACAACGAAGATTTTTCATTGATAAAAAAAAAAAATTATGTTCCCTTTTTTCAACTGCACAACTGTTTTTTTTTTTCGAATTGAATTTTCTGTAAACGTTGATTTCATCGAAATAATGAAATCCTTGTAATTGCAAATTTCAACTTTTTTAACTTTTCTGTTTTTCATGTTTTTTTTTTTTTTTTTTCGTCGATTCAATTATTTTTATCTTTTCACTCAATTTTTTTATTGACTATTATTCATCTGTCCGTTACTTTGACATTTGTACGACCGGAAGAAAAGCACGTGGCCACGACGCGGGTAACTTTTGCGTTGTTCAACCGCGAACAAATATTTTTCGATCGAGCTTCAACGCCCCTCCAATCCTAACAATAAAAACCAACCCAACGGGGATGATTATACGGCTATAGAGCAACCCTTCACGGTCGAGATATCGAGAGGTGTCAACCTGCACAGACCCTCGACCCTCCCACGATGGACAGAACTCTCGTACCTTCGAGACTTTTATCGCAACGCTCGACCTCACTCGAACCACGATCATCGGATAGTCGGGTGCTCTGATTTTATTCTCAACTCGATAAATTGTCTCGTTAAAATCTTACGACGGAGAAATTAAAATTGTGAAAGTGACAGAAACAATTACAATGGGTGAGTTCACAAATGTTTAACAACTTTGTTACACTTTTCATGAAATTTTATAGATTTATAGATTGGACGATTTGTGTTATCATTTAAATCGCATTTTCATTTCGACGTAAAAGTAAAGATGCATTTTATCGCCAATGAACAATCTTTGAATTGATTGTGTTTTTTTTTTTAATTTAATTGATGAATTGAAAAATGAAAAAACAAAGAATACAAAATTTTTTGATTTTTTTTAAATTGAATTGATAAATTGAAAAATGAAAAAACAATGAATAAAAAAAAAGCTAAATTTTGATTTTGCACTTAAAAATGATGAACCGTTGAAAAGAAAACATTAAAATTTTGGTGAATTCACTGAGAAAAAAAATTGAATTTGTGGCGAACAAATTAAATTTGTTGATTCAACGATATTTTTGTCGTGGTGAGAAATTAAGTATTTGAATGGACCAAATTTCGTTTGGGTTAACAAATTTCATTTTGTTCGCTACGATTCGTTGAACCAACAAAAAAATTTGTTGAACCAACAAAAAATTTGTCGAACCAACAAAAAATTTGTTGAATTTACGAATTCATTTTTCTCAGTGTTCAAGTGAATCCTTTATTTACCAATATTTTATTTTATTTTCATTAGAATATTGAATATCTGGAGAATTTTTAAAAATTCGAAGAGCTCATGGGTCTCAAATATTTTGAATATCTTCGATTTTTTTTTTCTTCATACTTGAAATTTTTTGAAATAATGTTTCCATCAAATAGGAAGAACATTGCCGACGCCTGTGGCATGCAAAGTCTGTGGTGACCGTTCATACGGAAAGCACTACGGCGTATATTGTTGCGACGGTTGTTCTTGCTTTTTCAAGAGATCGGTGCGACGCGGGGTTCTCTATACATGCATAGGTAATTTGAAAAAAAATCAACAACGAAAAGGAATTAACGAAAAAAGAAAGAAAAAAACAAAAAAGGATTAATTTTTTCTAATTAAAATAAAGCCGGTACAGGAACGTGTTCGGTGGACAAGGCTCGAAGAAATTGGTGTCCTCATTGTCGTTTGAAAAAATGTTTCGCGGTTCGAATGAATACCGCGGGTGAGTAAACGAATCAAGAATGATTGCATCATTTTTTTTTCCGATCGTTTCCATATTTCTACAAAGACAACCCAAGGAAACGTGATCGTTTTATTTTTTATTCGATTTTCCAATTTTTCAACGCAATTGTTTTGATCGTGGCAAAAATGAAAGAGCACCGACGAAAAATAATCAAAGAAATAAAACAAATAAATGAAATCGCACTTTTGTAACGACCGGTGTCTAGCAACGAGATGCAAACATCGCCGCGTGCGGCCACGCGCCTACACACACAATCCTTCTCCGGACGTGTCAACTGATTTAATTGACAGCCGACCCTTGCGCGCCTCTAATACCACCACCGACACCTCCTCCGGTCGAGAAAGCTGTCAGAGTCGAACGGACTTTACGATCGGACTTATATTTTTATAATGTAAACGAGAAAAATTATTATTTTTCGTCGTTCTCGTTCAATGTCTCCATTTTTTTTTAATCTTCGATGAAAATTGATTTTTTTTTTTTTATTTCAATCGAATTAAATTGGAGTTTCCTCATCAAATTGTTGAATCCAAATCAAGAATTGACGTTATTTTTTTCCATTTTTTTGTATAATAATTTTTTATAACAGTTTTTGTATAAAATGTGATTTTTCATTCTAACAATAAATTTAAATACCGTGGATTTATTGTAACGCGAAATTGTTTTTATACGCGGTATTTTATGTGAAATAAAAATACAATGTCAATACTCGAGCGAAGCGCGTCGTGAATAAGAAGAAAACGATGTTTAATGACAGTTGTTTGATCAGTGTCAACCTGAATTTCTATTGTATAAAAAGTACCATGACCATTCGGTATCGATCAACGATCACGATAACGAATGACGTGGAATTATGAAAAAAGGTTTGACAATCGTCGATCTTTATCACGATTAATGTGTGATCGACGTTGTTAAATAAAATCTAAAAATGGAAAAATCGATTGAGCTTACAGTGAAATTGAAGTTTTTATACATTTTTTTTTTCTTTTTCATCGAATTATGAATAAATTGCAACGATAAAAATAAATGAATATAAAATACTGAATTTTTCGTTGTTAATCATGAAAACTATGAAATTGTGCTGAATTTTGTTCTTAAAAAATTATTTTTCATTCAATAAATGTTCAATTGACCGATGCAGCGGTGCAAGAGGAACGTGGTCCAAGAAATTTGAAAAGCTCCACGAGAGCAACGGCGTCACCGACATCGAACATACCCTGGTATAGATCGAACAACGAAACTTCTGGAAGTGCTTTTGAAAGATTTGATAATGCCAGGATCGAAATGAAATCAGCACCAAAAATGCGATCCAACAATCCAAATATATGCCCCAAATCTTGCCAGGACGTTGGCTCTTCTTCGGGTACAATTCATCCTTCGTTTTTTCGAAGCTCCTTCTTACCGAGAATAGTTTCACCCGGCAAGTATTTTCACGTTTGAGCAACTTTTATTTTGCAAATGAGTGTTGTTGGGTCGTCAAATGGAAAAATAATTGAAACACTTCTCGATATTCATAAAAAAAAAATGAATTCGAAGAAGATAAATAAATCGGAAAAAATAGCAAAGAATGAATTAAACGAATCGATGTTTTGCACTCGAATTTTTTTTAGTTCTCGTTATCGATTTTCAAAAAAAAAAAAAAAGCAATGACACGAAATTATTTCTGCACATGCACGATTGTTTGTGATGAAAAAAATGTCTAATTCATTGATGAATCCTGGAATATCAGGAGAGGTAATTCAGTACGAGGTATCAGCTCAGATATTCTTATCAGCGATACGAGGAGCTCGAAGAAATCTCGATTTTTCGAGTCTCGAATTAAACGAGCAAAATTCAATTCTTCGACTCGGTTGGACAGCAATTTTCGTTCTTCGAGCTTCGACCTGGCCGATCGATCTCGTTGATCTTCATATGAGGAATTCGACTCTCGGGGATAGAACCATTTTCAAATATCTCGCTGCTGCTCGTGCCATAGTTTCGAGGATTCGACCGAACGAGATAGAAATTGCTGCTTTAGAAAGTTTCGCACTTTGCCGACCGGGTAATAAGAATAATTGTCAAAAAAAATATTTTTTAAAAACACCTTTCTCGGGTCTGAAAAGTTCATTTTCATTCTCCAAATTTTTCCAATCAACCGATCGTTGCTGATTGATTTTTTTTCATTCGACACCATTGAATTACGAAAATAGATCAATTCGTTTTCTAAATTCTGAAAAAAAAAAAACAAATTGAAATTCAGTAAAACAATAAATAATCGTATTCAAACACGAGTTTCACGAGTCAAACGCCATTTCATCGATCAACGTATTATTGGAAAAGAATTTTTCAACAAATTTTCATGAATTTATCATTTTTTTTTACCGTACAGAATTGACCGAAACGATAAGTGGTCTTCGATCGATGACATTAGCGAGGGACAACGCTGTTGAGAGGCTCGTCCGACATCTTCGTGATGAGGGTGACCAGGGACATCGTCTCGCTCAGATAATGTTTATTTTACCTGTCCTAACGACTTGCTGTCCTCGGGAATTGTCAAACGCACTTTTTGCCCCCATAATAGGCGACGCAGCCCTCGACCGTGTGATCGCATCGATACAATAAACTATTCAAATGTTTGATCGAAGATAAATCATAAAAATGAATTCATTCGATGTTCTCTCTTGCTATCCGAAGCAATAGAAAAGCTGTGAATCAATGAATAAAAACGTAAATTATAATTATAAAAAAAAAAATTAAAAAAAAAACACAATTTTTCATTGAAACTATGACAAATGTAAAATGAGTCAACTGACGGAAAGAACAGAGAGCATGACGTCAGTTTCGAGTCTTCTGAAAAATGTGTACGTTTTTGTAAACTCGCTGACCGGGATTTGATCGATTTAATCGTTACGAGCGAATGAAAACTCACGATATCGAGCAATGAATCATGATATTAGTAAATTATATCGTGATTTGAATGGCCGCGAGGTCGAGAATTCGTAAAAGCATAAATGATCGAGAGAAAAAAAAGAAAACAATAAATTTGCGATAAGATCGTCGAGGCTGGATTTAGTCGAGACCGGGAGAGCTCTCGTTCTTTCGTTGGGACTACGCGAAAGGAAATTCATCTCGTTGAAAAAGTCGGTAATAGAAAAGTTGAGTGAAAATAAAAATTGATCGCATGGTTTTACGAGAATGTACGATTTTTTGATTCCATTAATACGGAATCGAATGTCGGTGACCTCGATCGTGATCCTGTTTTCCGTGATAACGAGTTTTCTAACGTCCCGCGTGGGTGAGCTTATTCGTTATAAGATCTAGAATTTTCTTTTCTAATTATGTGTTAAAGATTAATTGAGCCACGATTGTCACACTTGACAAGCAAAACGTGGCACGGATTTGAATTCTCGAGTAAACCTATTTCATGCCATGTCGCATATCTAATCGTGGCTAATTAATTAAGATTTCAATATTGTACACTCATAAGTGATAATAAGATTTTTTTCATGAGAGTTAATAAACTGGTAATCGACGAAATAATTATACCGATAAATATCCGTTGAATTATTGAATGACTCTAATGTTTATTCGTAATTGAGAAAGGTGTTAATGTTTGTAAAATTATTTGCAATTATTTTTAAACCGGTACAGAAATAGAGAGACAACATAGAAGAAATATTGAACGGAGTGTTGTCAAAAATAAATCAATAAAGACAAGCTCGTTTCGAGCAAGAGTTTGCTTCGTTATTTTCAAATATCATTGAACAACGATCATTTATAAACCCTCAAAGTTGTTGAGTAAAAAAATGTGAAAAATTCTCGCTGGATGATAAATTTATTGTCATCCCTGAAAATCTCTTTTTAAATAAACCTTTTTATCGAAATTCGGAAAGATAAAGGCTGTGGCACAGACGCAAAGGAGCCATGTTCAGAGTTTTAGGGATTTTGGTCATTTTCAGGTGGAACATCCTGGAGCAAAGAATCATTGGCCAAGCCTATATGTGAGTAGCTCAAATTTTTATCCTCGATAAATCACTCGAATTCTCGAAGTATATCGACTGCAAAGCATTTTTCATATCCATTGGATATAAATTTTGATAAATTTTTCATGAAATATTGTGACAACATTTATGAAGAATGTAAAAGTGAATCGTTTGAACAGGCAATGGGGAACGACAACCTGTCGTTGAGTTTTGGCCCCTTAATGGGCTACAATACATGTTTATTTCTCAACGTGTCACATGGGACGAGGCTCGGATGTTGTGTCTCAATTACGACGCTAAATTGGCCATTCTCGATAATGCGGAAAAGGCTCTTAGCATTTCGAAATCGATTGCTAATTCCAACATTGGTCTGCTATTTTATTTCTAGACAATTTTTCGTTTCATCGAGTTTTTAACACGATGCAACACCTTTGACGTTTTTTCAAAATATTTTTTTTTCGTTTTATCGAGTTTTTGTATAGAATAAAATTTTAATTTGAAAAAAAATCAAATTCGATCTCCATCAATATTCAGATTTATTGAAACGAAGGAAAAAAAAATATGATTTTGCAGAAATGGGGGATTCGTGGATCGGTGGACGAAGAATGAATTTTTCATGGACGTGGGTAGACGTGGGAATTGGACCGGGAATAAAATCAGAAATTCCAATGGAACCGAACGTTGAAAATTTTCCACCTTGGACACGAGAGCCGACAAGACCGACGAAAGAGTGTTTAGCTATAGATCGACGTAGTCACGATCTTCCAAACTTCATTGATCTCGATTGTCGACTCCAGAGGCCAATAATATGCGAGAAAAGTGGAGTCCAAAACGATTTATTAATCCGTTGAATTAACGCGTAATTGAAGTTGGAAAAATGGTTTTTTTTTTTTCTCTTTTTTTTTCTTCTTCTATTCAGGATTGGAAGATTTGTGCAAAGCTCCGGTTCCCTCAAAATGGATCCAAATCAGTCGAAGTACTTACACTCTTTATCATGGAAAAGTCACGTGGCACGAGGCTGCGACTTTTTGCCGAAATCAGGGAAATCGTTTGGCCATACTCAAAACCGCGAGTGTCGTTAATATTCTGACCAACGGAATGACAAAAACGCGACCAGGTAAAAAAAAATCAAAGAAATTCCAAATTTTATTCATCCCTCTAAAAAAGTTTCTTTCAATAAACTTCTTTTCTCTCGGTCCAACATTTTTTTCTGGAATCGAGGCTCAACGTACTTGAGAATAAAAACTTTTCTGGCTTACGAAATTCAATGAAAACTAATTTTTTTTTAATTTTTTTTTTTTTTTTCAATTCAAAAAAAAATTTTTTCAAGATTTCGAAACCGTATGGATAGGAGCTTATTTCTCTTATGGACAATGGACCTGGATGTCGACCGGCTCGCTTTTGAATCCCCTGACAGACGAAAGTGGTTATCCACCGTGGCGTTCCGGTCGTCCTGAAAAAAACGAGGGTTGCCTTTTGCTGGATCGTCATTTGGACGACAGTACGCATTTCATTGAGACGAATTGCGAAAAAAAGCGTGATTTCGTTTGCGAAGAGTGTACGTGTGTTAAATATTAATTCAATTTTCATTTTCATTTTTTTTTTTTTTTTTTCATTGCTCTAAATTTTTTCATTTCAATTCTTTTCGAAGAAAAATAAAGCTGCGAATGGATGCTTGCTTTATCGTTAACTCAAACGAACTTGTCGTTGATTTACATTTTAATATGAAATTTTATGAAAATTATCATTGAATTCGATAAATTTTTGGATTGAGAAGTAAAAAAAAAAAATCATTTGAGCGAAATAAGAAAGTTGAAAGCTGTGATAAATGCCTGTATACGAACCGGGTGAACAGATCCCGAGGACGAGGACGAAGACTGGCTCAACGAGCCAGCCAAGTTTGCTCATGGCAACAGCACCTACATTATTTATCCACTGGACAAGACCTGGTCGGAGAGTCGTTCGTTTTGCAACGAGCGAGGAAGCGTTCTGGCACACGTGGGAAGCATCGACACGCTCAAAATTATTATTGAAGCCATGGGCGATCATCCACGAGGTATGTTCGTTTAATAACGTAAGTAAACGAACGATAATCAAACCATAAAAACGTGAGATTCAATCGTTGCACGAAGAAGAATTTTCAGAGTTTCAGATGTCAGATATTCACTATTTTTTTATCCAATTTGTTGCTGATTGGAATAAATATTACTGAGAAAAAAAAACATTTTCGTTTTACCCGAGTGAATATTTGAATTTTATTATTTTTTTTTTTTTTTGATTTATAAATTAATCGATATTTAGTTTTATTTTGCAAATAACGATTTTTTTCTTCTCCAATTAAGATGCGAATTTAATTTCAATTTTTTTCATTGCACAATATTGCATTGAACCTTCGAAAGAAAGGTTCTTTTTCAACTCCATTGCAAATGTACATTTTTTTCCAAATTAATTTTTTTAAATAGATGTTCAGTAAGATATTTGGTTCATTTGATGTAAAAAATTAAAAAAAAAATGAATTTTTCTTACTCCAATGAACAGCAACTTAATTTTTCATCAATTTGAAAACATCGAGTCACGTTGTCGCCGAAAAGGCAAAAGGAAAGATTTTTTACTCCAATTTGGAGGTAGATTCATTTTTATTTAATGTAAAATGTGTTTTTTTTTTTTTTTTTTTTTTCATCTAGAAATTCATCACGTGTGGTTGGGAGGTGAATTCCGATTAAAAGCGGACGAATGGTACTGGATCGGAGACGAGAATAAAATACCGAAGGTAAAGGATCAGGAAGGGTTTCCGCCATGGGCGCAAATCGATACCGGTCTCGATCATGATCCAGCGAGCTCATCATGTCTGAATTTGGATCGAACCGACCACGTGAAGCCACATTTTTACGGCCTCGATTGTCAGAGTAAACAACCATTTGTGTGCAAAATAAGTGAGTATAGAAAGAAAGCAAAAAAGTTTAAATCACGACGAATTTATATTCGTTTCGATCTAATCGACTGTCATTTTTTCATAATTTTATTCAAAGTATTGGACGATGAAAAAAATTTATCGAAAAAGATGGAACGAATGGTGATGGATATAATGTTTAATTTTTATCTGAAATTTCAGCTTGTGATGTTCCGCCAACAGTGAAAAATGGTACTTGGAATTGTTACGAAATAAACGACGCTCGTGAATGTTCGTTAACGTGTGACATCGATTTGTTCGTGATGGGAGTAAGAAACGTGACTTGCACGTCTTTCGGTGGTTGGGTCACCAGTTTCCATTGGCTAGAATTTCCCCTGTGTATGGGTGAGTAGGATTGCCTACAGACGAGACAGATTTTCAGACAAATTTACTGAAAAAAAAAAATTTCTTTACTCACATATATGTATTTTTCGATAATTATTTTGATAACAAGATTTTTTGAGTGTTCAAACTTCGGAGCATTTGTATGCTCATAAATGGACACTTTGGTAACGTTTATTTTTTTTTTTTAGAACCGAAAGATTACACTTTACGAATGATTCGAGCTGTGAGTCACGACATGCAAAAAAGTGCTGGATATTATCTGATGGTCGATCACACGGATCCTGAAATGGGTTCCCTGTCCCTGGAATTTGCTGAACGGCTTATCAAAGCTTTCCCGCAAGTTTTTTTTTCCCTCTCTATTGCTCGGAATAGGATTAACAAAAAAAAAGAAATGAAATGGAAAAGTATTAACAAAATTATCATTCACGCAGGGTATCACACAATTTACGGATGGGAATGACATCTTACGCGACAAATCCTCCGACACACGTGCCGTTCAATCAAACCGATAATTGCCAAATTCTCGAGATCATTAAATCTGCGAAGAAAAAATCTCGTAGCCTTTGGAACGAAGACGACATAAAGAATGATTTTTACAATGACGTTTCTTTGTTCAGTGGGCGTAGAATTTTAATTAGTAAGTCATCGATTAAACAGTTTTTTTTCTTTCTTATCAATATTTCAGGAAATTTGAAAGAAAAAAAAAAAAAAAATTAACAAAAATTTACTTTCATAATTTGTATTTTTCAGTTGCGATTCTCGATTCGCAAAGAGCTGCAGCTTACGCTGATTCGATCGATCAATTCAAATCAGCGGGTCACCACGTGACGGTGATCGGTCTCGAGGAAGATTGGAAAACGCTTTTGCCTCTCGCGACCGTAGGTTTCGATCGTAGAAGTAATCTTTTCCTCTTCGACAGTTCGGTACTGGAAAGAATCATCTCCGAGCTCGACAGTAAACAATGATCACTATCCCCTAAAAAAACTTGATCATATTTTCGTTAGTAAAATGAAGAAGAAACATTTTTATACAATTTTAAAGGATTGGACAAAAAACCGTCGAAATGTAAGAATCTAATTGAAGCCATCGATAACTCAACGACCTCGACGTCATTGGCAAAAGATTCGATGATGACTACAGAAACGAGCTCGATTAATTTGGCCCAGAAAGATACAATATCAACAGCTGATCCCGAGGAATTATCCAATCAGAGTTCGAAAATTCCAATTGGGGTTAAAAGCTTCGTTGACGAAGGTACATTTTTTAAACGAAATGCATTCACATTTTGTTTTGGATCTTATACAAATTTTTCTTCTACAAAAAACACTTGGAATACTAATAAAAATTATTTGATCGATGAATCCTTTGAACATTGGTATCGAGCGTTATTTTTCAGGCAATATCGAAACAAGACTGTCGTCTTTGGAAGACAAAACGGTGACTAAAGTGGACGCAACATCAACGAATTCGGAGGATCAACCGGAAAATATTATGGAAAGTATTAAAAACCCGAGTGATGCTTCGAATGTAACGAAAAGTTTGGAAGTGCTTCCTCAAATTTATGCGGAACAAGAAGCGACAAAAGAGCCTGAAGAAAATCAAGAAGCCGATCAAACTGTCGTTGAAAAAGATTCCAATTGATTGCATCGATAAATCCGAGGTATCAAAATAAATTCATCATTGAAAAAAAATTCATTATTTCTTACTAATCGAAAAATTTCCTGAAACAATTACTTCTTCAGACGAACCGACGAACCATCAACAAGATGACCCTGAAAAGGTCGACGCAAAATAAATCAACATTCGTCTCCAAACTACCCAAAAATTTAAGTATATCTTGTTGCTTTTTGCTTTTTTTTTCTTTGGCACTTTATTAACGTAACGTAACAAATTACGAAACGGTATGTACAAATCCTTAGTGTATAATATGGCGTTATCGGGCTGTAAAAATGACACATTATAAAGTGAGAAAAATAATGCCTATGCGAGAAAATATTTCGTTGTTGAGACACCTGTCCACAATTATCATTTTTGTTTCGATCGAATGTGTGCTTCAAGTAAGAAATTTCAATGATTTTTTTGTACTCTTTGTCTTCGAGTTATTTTGCAAAAAAAAAAGTATTTATTTATTATAGCCGAAAATTTGAAGGTTTTTTTAACAACCCACGTGACTTCCTATCATCAAAAAAAAAAACTAAGTTTAAAACTTTCGTAATTATTGACCTTGAATGAGCAGAATGATGAATTCACGAATTCAGAAATCTTCAAGACTTCTGGACTATTTTTCGATGAATGGGAACAAACTTTGAAAATATTTATATTCTGATATTTTGAGTTGTTCGTACAAAAAGGAAGTTTCAATCATTTTTTGAGGATTTCGAGTCACGTGTATTTTAATTGAATGAATTTTGAAAATTTTGTGATATTAATAAACAATGGACAGGAAGTAGTAAGTTTTATTGTTATTTTTTTATTTATAATGTAGATTATGTGGTGCTCTCAACGCGAGTAGTACCAATTAAAATGCCACTTGTATCGCGATCTGATAATCAGACGTTTTTCTTTTAATCGGAAAGAAATAAGTAGAATTTCTTTGATAAAAGTAATCCTAAACGTCACGAGAATAGCGAATTCATTTGTTCGCGCTCGTGCTGTATTTGTTTTCGAATAAAAACCGGAGGGATAATAAATATAAAAATGTTTTGTTCATTTGAATTTTGTGACCTGAATATCGAGGGCTTGAAAAATTCTCGATTTACGAATCGAAGCACCCTAAGAAATTGAAATGATGCAAGATCATATTGCACGCGATTGTTAAACCTAAAAATACTAACGAAAGAAAGCAAATCGAAGAAAAATATTAAGTATCTAGAAGTACAACGTTAGTCACTGTCTCGGTGTGAATGAAGATAAATTAAATATGCTGTTTTCAACAGCTGTCGTTACGAGAAGAAGAAAAAAAATGAGGAATTACCGATTTTCAGTCAAATTTTCAATCAGAAAGCTTGACTAAACGGTATTTGAGACTGCGATAGCGAAAAATATGTTCAGCATTAATTAAAAATAGACGTAAAATAAAAATGCCAGCAGAAATGAAGACACAATTTGTTTCGGACCATTTTTCCCAGGGGAAAATTTCCAAAACAGCTTCGAACGTTTGACGGTCAAAAGACCGTGCGTTAAGACTAATTTCTACAGAAAAATGGTTCGATTAAGTGAGGCAGTAAGGCACCAAAGGTATTACGAAGAATTTTCAATTCTGCAATATTTTGTTTTTCGTTTTTTTTTTCTTTTTCTTTTTTTTTTGTTTTGTTTTGTTTCTTCACGATCGTTTTTGTTTGTCTTTCCATTAACGAATGCGAAATTCTAGATTCAATAATACTTTTTCTTGTACTTGCGATAACGCTCCTCCTCAGATTGTCGACGCAATTGAGCGATCAAATCGCTCGATACGTCCCAAAGTTTATCAACGTTGTTGAGCAACGCCTCGGTAACTTGACAACAAACTGCTGCCATGTTTACCTGAGCACTGAGGTCCGTACGGTCCCGCGGATAAATGTAACGAGGCGGGAAAAACGAAGGCGCCACGATCATAGCTACGTTATGTATCGACATTTTGTTCGTGCTCTGATTCTCAATTACAACCTTGAGAAAATTCAACAACGCACGCAGAGTGCAACGATGCTCGACCGGCAATAACAGCACCAACAAATTCAACGAGTACGAAAGATCGTTTGGATTCTTTACACCTGTTGGAAAAAAAAAAAAAAACATAAAATTAGTTTAAGGAAATACAGACTAAAGGAAAAACATGAAAAACAATATGACAAGTTGAAATTTTTCAAACATTCATCGTTTTCATTATTTACTAAGTAAAAAGACTAGAAAAATTTGTGTCGTTACTCTTCGGTGTTTTAGTTCGTATGAGTGATGATTAAAACTTGGAAATTAATATTAATGAAATGTTAAAATGGAAAAATGTTTAAAAGTTTGAAAAAAAGTAAATTTAATGAATGACTTAAATATGGTGAAACTGACCGTGACTTTGATAAAAGGCATCGATGAGCTCAACGGTGAGTAAAGGTTGAGGGAGATCGCGAAGTAATTTTTTCAAAACCGCGGACAAATCGTGACATGGCGTACGTTCGAAAAGCCTATCCATGTCACGGGGCTTTGAATAAAAATCCATTTCAAGCTCCGCGCAAAGAGCCTCGACTTTTTGCTTGTGGCCACCAACTCGCAATATTCCTTCCTCTCTCACACCTCGCTTCGTCAACTCGTGTAGAAGTTTTTGAAATACGAGAGGTATGTTGCTCTCGTCACTCGTCAACTGACTGTCTCGTAATAATAAAGTCGAGAGTGATACACCAAACAAATTACCAGCTGGAATTGAAGAAATTATTATTACAAGAACTTAAACATTTAGATAAAAATAATAACGATTTGTGCACTCATTGAACAATTATTGTTTCTCTATTTTCAAGTTGTATGCATTGAAAATAAACATCAAAATCTCTAAATTTCTTTAAAGGTTTGTTCTTTTGACAAAACTAATTAAAAAACAAAGAAAAATCAAATTATTTCATTCGCCAATAAATTTTCTTCAATTACAAACACGAATAATCGTCGATTTTAAATAAAAATCAAGCTCACCTTTTCTCCTACGTTTATTTGGTTTTCGTTTAACGAGCGGAACATTGTATTTGTCAAAAACCGCGCTAACTTCAAGCCACAAAAGAGGTTGGAGTCGGGTTAAATCACGTTGGGATAACATTTCAACACCCTCGCGAGCGTCATCGTCCTTCGTAAGTACATCATCGTTCCACGTTTCCGGTTTCGTCTCATTAGCTCGACACATTTCCTCGAAGCTCAAATGACCATGAGACGAGGTACGATTGAGTGGATGAGTTATCAGCGAGTCTTGACTCGGCCTCGACATTCCGTACAAGCTACTGTGACTTCGTGTGACAGTTGCGTGACTTCCGGGACTGCGTCTATTTACCAAAAAAAACAATGTCAAAATATTCTTAAAAGCTGAATCAATTTCCGAAAGGTTAAAAAATTCGTTTTTTGTAGAAAAATAAACTGAAAATCATGAATAACAAAGTTGCAGAACTTTCTGTTAATATAATATACGATTCGGATTTGAAGTAAAAAATTTATTGTTCCAATTAATAAAAAGCGTAATATTTGAAGAATTTCATAAAGAAAAATGCCAAATTACCGAAGCGTTGAATCTTTCGGAACGGAGAGTTTGTTCGCGGGCTCGACATCCAAATCCGCGGTATTTGCAACTTCGCTGGGATCACTTCCGCTTCGCCTTTGTATAACTGGTCTTGAAAGATGAATAGTACCGAGTCGCTGATACGCGGTTAATTTAATGCCCTCTGAAACAGTTATGGGACGTTATTACAAAAAAATACATAAACGTTATTTTTTTCGTTATTTTAAACTTTCAAATATATTGAATTTGTGAGAAAACATTACCAGAATCACTGGCAACGTCTCCCCGCTGAGCCCAGTGTCCAGTTCTCCGAAAAATTTCTTGGAGCGGCTGCGGCGTTGATGCGACGACGGTCACCGGAGCCGGGACTGTCGTTGGTGCGCTCGGTAATCTCCGAACCGTTTCTTTGCTTTCGGTCGGAGCTCGTTGAAAAATTGAAACGAAGCTTGGCACGTTTACACTACAAAACCATATAAAACCTCTTTGAAAAACGAACTTAGAAGTTGAGCGATTTCAATGAAAATAATAATAATAAAACTATAACAATTATTAAAGCATGAATCGAAATAATCATAAAATTAAAGAAAAGACAGCAAATAAAAAATTCGAACGAATCAATTCGAATAAGACTTTACTTTTGATCGTGTGACTCTATCGTACTGCTAACAGTTGGTGGAGAAGGTGGCGATGCACTTCCTGGTGTTTCGCCCGGTGTAGAGTCTAGCGAATCGGGAGTTGCACTTCGCGATCTCGTGCCCGTGCTCGAAACCTTGAAAAAAAAAAATGAAAAAATATATTAATCAAAAAATCCTCAAAGTTTAAAGCCAAACATTTTTTAGTTGAAAAAAAATCCATTCGATCGATCGAAAAATAATTAAGAAAACTAATGAAAATGAAAAACATTGCAAGATTCGAAAGTACAACAAAATTGTCGATACTTAAAGAAATATTGTGTTTCTCACCTCCACGTCCTTGAAGACATCTCGTATGTCAGGCTTACGCGCTCGAGTACGTTGATTGAATCTCTGTTTGACAGTGTGATTAAGAGATCGAACTCGTCGCTTGACGGCCTCTGCTTGAGCTTTCGAAAGTGGCCTCAACGCAGCTCCTAATTCGTCAGGTTGAACTTCGCGTCCAGCCTTCCAAGGCTCCGTCAATTCTCCCAAACCCGCTGCTTTCAACCATTCCGCCTCTTCTTCTCCTTCTACAAATTAAAAAGCAATAATAATTTACTGTTGAAAAAATCTCTGCCTCTTTTCGTAAATCTATTTTTCATTTCTATCAATCAAATTAAAAAACGTTGATATATGTTCGTGCTTTTTTCCAAAAAAAAAAAAAAAACGAATCGAACGATTTCTACCGAGTGCAATAAAAATATTGAAATTCTGAATGATCTCTCAATATAATGAAATTCACTGGTAAAATGAATAGGAAACATAATCGTGGATTTAGATTTGAATTGACGAAATTACGACAAAACAAAATGCTCGACAGATGATTAATGGATATAAAATATATGAATTAAGGAAAACGTAGAAAATGATTAATTACAGCGAAAATCAAGAGCCGAGTAATTTACGGAGAGCATAATGGCCTGGGTCAAGTACATTATCAGACACGAGACCAAAAAAAAAATTGTATTACCGGATGTTTGAGGGGGTAATGAGCGATAAAAAAAGACACGAGTCTCGGTCGCGGCTGGCTGATTCGTTGGTCATCAAGTACAATGACCAAAAGACTGTCCAGTAGTCAAACGTGATCTAAATTCGACCCTTAATGCTTGCAATATATCGTCAAGCTTCATGGAGCCTCATTTAAAAGTTAAATCCTATGAAAATCTAGAGAAAGTACTAAATCTCCGATATGCTCTCATAAATAACTCTCTATGATTCTCCGATTAGGATTAAAATTAATTCGCTCATTCATTACGAGCAATTACATATCAAGATGAAGACTCATTAAAAAATCAAACGAAATACTCCCGGAAAATACGGCGTTTCACGTAAAATAATGTTCGAGTTCATTCAAATTATTTCTTCTTCCTCATTCGTTACAAAGGATTAACATAAAAATTTTTTCCTGTACAGAGATAAAAGTCTAAGAAAAAAAAATGCTCTTTGATAATGTTTTGTAGAAAACCTGATGTTCTCGGCTGAAATAATTTCTTCTTCTGTCGACATGGCTAAAGCCAAGTGTATGAAAAGCAGTTTTCCATAGTATTTTTTATCCTCGAAGCTGATTTCAAAACTTCAACATCGAGGAAAACAGTTTAAGAAAATAAAACCAGTCGGAAAAACCAAGAATTTCTATTTTACTTTGAGATCAATGCAGCTTTAGCAGTTTTGAGAAATTGCAAAGACGTAATTATGAAATTCCTCAAAGTTAATCGGACCGAACATGTGAATTATGCCATGTTGGATTTCAATTTGTACGCCGCACAAATTTTCTTACGGAAAGTCAAGAACAAATGACTCGATTATCGAATAATTAATCATTCGAAATACAACTGAAGATTATTTGTGTTTAAAAATAGTTCGACATCTTAAGATACTAGAGAAAAATCGTTTTATATTTTCAGTTTTAAATCATTTTTTTTAAATTTCAGTTTAAATGATATACCGTCATAGCTGCGCGGACTACACTCCTCGTCAAGATAATCGTCTAGCATTTTCGTTTCTTCCATCATTTTTTGATAAGCTTCCCAATATTCGTGGAGATTGGATTCCCCGCCGGAATAAGTTAAGCCGTGAGTTCTGTCCATGTTGTGAAATGTACTGTTTATCGCTTTACCGTGGATAGACATCAAAATTGCAACTGGCAAAGAGTAACGACTCAATAATGCTCTTGCGAAAAAACCATCAGACGGCGTTTTTGTTTTTCTCTTGGCATTCCCGCCTCTTGTGTGTTTATGAGTTAGCACTCTCGAGCCTCTTCAGAGAATTCCTATAACAAGAAAAATATCGATTGTGGCTTGAAAAATTATATATTTCTTTGCAACATAATTTTCTGGTATTTTAAGAAAATTCAAATAAAAATTCCAACACACATTCGAATAAATTTTAATGAAATTCAACTTCCCCCCCGCTTAGCAACTTTCAACATTATAAAAAATAATTACAATTTCCAAATAATATTTTTAAATTTAAAACAAACAAGCGAACGAAGAAAAATTTATTCCACTTTTTTTTCCTTGTCCGTAATCCACTAATTCGAAACTAATTTTCGTAATTTCTCTTCCGAAAAAGCAGTAAAAAACGATAATTGAAAAAGAACGAACGAAAATCACGTGATACTATGTGATAAACAAAGCGACTAATGACTCACATTTGCAAGAAAGTTAAAAGATTAAGATCTTTGCTGTAATTCGATTTTAATATCCCCCGATGAACTCTCGAAAGATCTCAACGCCGATCGATTCAAAATATTCTTTATAATGAACGAAACAAGTGATACTGGTTCGCGAAAAAAAAATCAAATTTCGAACACCCACGAGTAGTATCATGAAGTAATAAAAGAAAAGAAAAAAAGGAACAAAAAAACACGTCACGAAGTGTGTATGTACGAATTACGAAACATAACCTCACTGAGCTTGACAGTTACGCGTCGTGAAGTCGAGACACTATTGCACAAATTACATATACTTATGATATACACATGTATATGCGCACAGGTATTTTATTGAAGAAAAACAAATGTGTACGTAACGACGCGAAAAAATGTGGATGCACACACTCACTCATATATATGTATATATAAATAATATAAAGGTGTTAAAGAGCGTGGTTCGTACAGTAGTACACAAAACCGATTGACACTCTACTGCGACGCGTCCATGAATGAAGGACGAATGTTTATAGTGTGTCACGTCAATATATATCCCTTTCCGAACACGCACTCAATGACGCGTACAGTTACGTACTATTCGCGTAAAACCGTTAATCCTCAACTCGCCTTTTTCTTTTCAACCAACGTGTTGCAGATTATTCACAGGAACGAAAAAAATAAATAAATAAATATGACAAACAACAAAATAAATATCAATCAACTTTTCGGTTGTTATGAAAATAACGTATGAATCTGATCTGAATTTTTTGGAAAATTTTCAAATCGTGATTTTATCGAAATCTACAAAATTAATCGTATACATATATGCATATATTTATATATGCACATTCGTATATGAGATAACATCTTATGATGATGAGGATTTTGTAAATATTCAATCACCTTATTAATATATGCTTTATTTATAGAATCGAAGAATGTTAAAACACTTGATTTTATTCGGCGGCGACTTGTAACGTATTTTTAAAAAAAACAAAAAAAAAACGCGATTTCTTTCTCTCAGCTCTTCATTGCTTTTGCAGCGAGACAGAGCAAGCAATGAACATAATTCTTTCCTCCCCCTCCCTGCGAGCCCCTCTTTTGGCCCCGTTCGGCCTCCCACTTCGAAAGGAACTGCTAATTGTTCGCGCCGCGATGTTTCCCAACTTACAATTGCAAAGCGAGTTCCTACGTTTTCAACGGACGCGCCTGTACACTCACACCCTTCGATTTTCTTGTGTGTTCATACCTGTGTTGTATACGGGTTTATGTAAATTGGATACACACACGTGCGGCGCGTATACACGCGCGAAATAAACTATACTCCCAACCACCTGTTTGAAGCGACAGCTCGTTGCTGTATCCCATTACACGCAGGTTCATAATTCTTCTTTCTTTTTTATTCTTCTTCTCTTTCTTGAAGGACCCACGAGGCTTCGATACAGGTATATGTTTAAAACGAGAGCTCGAAATCTCAACAGTGGAGAAATAACTTTAGCGCTCGCTGCTCTCGCGCGCGATAAAGCGAAGAAGCTCTGCTTCGTTCAATTCTTTTCCACCAGAGGCGTCGACATCGACTGATCCTCGTCCGGTCTCTCGTACAGTGTCGAACAAAACTTTTGAGCATCTGTTTTATCACGAACGGAAACGCCGGCTGACAATTCAATCGTTGTTTCGATGTTATTATTCTGTTCGATTTTTTTCAATCCTCATTTCGCTATTCGACGAAAAGCGTCGAATCGTCGAAGAATGACAGATTCGATGTAACGAACGTTAAAAATGAAGAAACGGAAATATCTTTTTCCGGGTAAGTGTTTTCCTGCATTTTCTAACCTTTCTCCAGTCGAAGATCTCATTCTCATAACTTCGTTACCGCGTGTAAAAAATGAAAGTGGCGCGAAAACTTCCGGAAACATTAGTTCGTTATCGCGGATTACTGAATTGCTGGCCAGTGGACTTAGCAATTAGAGAAATCAATGGTTCGGAACGACCATGTGCAGAATCTCATTACACAGAACGAAAAGCAATAAAAAACTAACCAATAAATTTAGTTTAATTAATCGATTGTGAGAACGTGATTGTACGTGGAATGTTGAAACTCGCTCATCTTATTTCGAGGTTATTTTGATTACTGACCTCCCTCAAAATTCATCTTCGAACCCTAAAATATGACAAAAGTTTTCGTGCTTTGGATGGGCAAAAAAAATGATTTTACCTCATAACGCCTGACCCAAATTCTTCGAAATAATGTGAAAGTATCAAAATTGGCAAGAATTCTGGTTCGGTTTGTTAATACGACTTGGTTATTTGCTCGATATATACGAAGTATTATATAGGAGAGGCGCCTATAATTTCTCGCGATATTGGCGTCCTCAACCAGTGTGATTCTCAATTTCGTCTATAATTTAAGATTACTCAGAGAGGAGAGACAGCTTTGAAAATGCCACGCGTTTGTATACACATGTCATTAAAAATATAGTGAAATGAGGCTAGACACACTTTTCGGGGGATTTTGCTCCGCCTTCGTTTTCATATTATGTATTAGAATTGCTCTTCAATATCGTCTCTAGCTGACCAAGGCCCCGAGTTATCACGAGCTCATTATTCACGTACGAGACATGGACGACAAAAATGCATCTACGAATATAACAAATAATTTCATTCTTTATAACTAAAAATATTTTTCTTGTTGTTTTATTTTACGAATAAACGAAATAAAAAGTGCTTGAAACAAGAAATAATAATTTTGTCGTTTCATTGAATTCCTGATTTTTCATCGATCAACCTTTACTCTTGATCTGCTTTTTCTCGAGTTGGCTGTATCGGCACGGTTTTCTGCAGTTTCCTTCCGCCCTTGGCGAACGCGATACAGTTGGGGTTAAATCAGCTGCAAACCCACACAGGAGGGGGGAGGACGTGAAAGTCCTAGGAGCGTACGAATGGAAACAATAAAAAAAAATGGAAATTTTCTTTTTTAATTGAAAAATTTTTTTTTTTTTCTACTTTCTTGAGTTTTTAACACGGTAAGTGGATAGCGGGCAATCAATTGAAAAATGCCTCAAAATTATCATCAATTATTAACAGAATAATAAAAATTCTGATGATAAAAAATGAAAAATAATAATGACGAATTTAATAATAATGAAAAAACGATTTTCCTGAATCCTTATTGCCATCGCTACGGTGATGTTTCGATCGAGTAATCAAAACAACGAACTAAGGATGAAAAAAAAATGAATTTTTCAGCAAAAAATCGAATTTTTCTTCAGACAATTATGAGATGTATTATCGTAAGATTTAAATTTAGTAAAATTTAGGATGAAGAAAAAAAAGTGAAAATTGGTTGGTTTCTACCGTCTGCGTGCAAGGAAGATCGTATTCTACCTCAAATCGTAGGGTTCACCTTACGAGACTGGGGCGTCTAGAGAGAGTAGAGAGAGATTCGACGTCGTCGACGAGACGACGGGGCCAAGCCGGCTCGACGCCAAAATCAGCTCAGTCGCTTTCCGGTCGGTGTTTTATAAATACTGCAGACAGAGAGAAGAGAGTGCAACTCGTTGAAAAAATCCTGAGACTCGCCTGGTCGAATCCTGATCGGTAGAACAATTCCTAATCGGTGTAATTTTATTATTTTTTTATTTTCGTTAAAGTTACACGCTTGGGGGAGAAAAAAAGTCAAGGGATAAGCGAGAACGAGCATGCGGGCGCATCGAAGTGTTTGAAAATAATTCGATCAGCTTTGAAGAAGCATCGGAGAAGGAAATTGGTGGAAAAAATAAAAAATAAACTGTGGACACCGATCCAAAAGTGGTTGAGAGTGTTTCGAATCAAACAAAATTGTGGAATTTGAAGAAAAAGTTTTTTTAACCGTTGAACAATCTTGGAATACATGAGTTAGGAAAACAATAGGTGAGAAAAAAAAATTGTCTTTATTTCGTAAAAAGCTTTTGATTTCAAAAAAGAGTTAAAATTTTCTGTTCTTGAGTGCAAAACGCGAAAATTTCGATGTTGAAAAATGAATTGTAAATTCAATGGGGCAGAAATAAAGAAAGAGATCGTCCATTCAATAATTTATTCGTACTTTCGTACACATGAATTGAATTCTATCCAACAGAATGTTGGTTGAAAAAAAAATACTATTTGAAACGTATACGAGTGGTAAAAACGTAACAAAAAAAGAAGATTTTGGCTTTACGATATTTCTCGGAACGAATGCATCGAAGCATCACAAATTGCAAAACATCTGCGATTAATGAGGAGAGAGAGAGGGGGAGAGAGAGGTGTCGAAATAAAACACATTTCGTAGCTGCTGCCGAAGTTTTGCGCCAGCGTTCGAATTTACGATTATTTTACATGATAGTATAGTACGAAACTATATCGATTGAGACCTTGTCGAATTCGCGGTCATCACCGCGATTCCGGCTCATTGCAACGGCACATAATTGTGTCTTTCGGCTTAAATCCCATTCGTATTTTAAACGAATTTATTATTATGATTTATAATTATTGGTCGATTCGATCGAATGAAATTTCGCACGATTTTTCAATAAATTCTGACGAATGCTCCGATAGAAATAAAAATGTTACATTGAGAAAAAAATTTAAAAAAACATTTTACAATGAAAATTTAAGATTTTATAAATTTCGTGTGTCTTTTGCGAGCAAAGACCCGAAGATGACTGATGACAAAACTCTAGTCTCGTTTCTTCATCCTGGAGTGTCTCGTTCTATGCCCTTTGGCAATTAGCCAAACACGTCGAATGCGAGTGCCGACACGAGTGTGAGGGGATGTGACAGAGCACGAGCGAAGGAAAGACTCGATCGTGGTATTCGAGAGAAGAATGTGGTACATTGAGCAAATTTTGCCAAAACAGTTGTCACTGAATCATAAAGTTTCACATTGAAATGAAAAAATCGATAGTTTTGCGAATTTTAATTAATTTTTTTCACAGATAAATCATTTCTTATTATAAACAAACGAATTTGACATCGATAATCGTGCACTCGGTGCGTGTGCCTTCGCGATTTTACACAAAATTATACCAAGATATATGAACAGAAGAATAAAACATTATTTAACATTAAAATTGTGTTTAAAATGAGTTTCTAATTAAGGAGGTTGGCTACACACAACAATGTTGCCATGTTAAGAGCATAGGAAAATTCGAAATGATTAGAATTTAATAAAATTTGGTGAGCATATTCTTTTGGATTAAATATGAATATAGAATTTTTTTAAGATTTTTCTTCTACATAGTTTTCGAGTAAATTGACACTAGAGTTTACATCCGTAAGCATAGAATTCTGATATATATAGGTATATCTTTAGCATATTGTAAACTCCAATTATTCGACAACTATGTAGACGAAAAATTTGAAAAAATTTGTGTCATTGCATTTGATGCTAAAGAATGTTGTCACTAAATTTTATTCAATTCTTATCATATTGTCGTATGTAGCCACCCTCCTTAATACGACTAATAAAAAATAAACGCAAGTTGACAACATCCTATTTGTTTTTTGAAATTTAAATGATTTTTAAAACATTTTTCATGACGATTTAGTTTTCAATATTTATTATTTTGATCAGGCTTGATTTGAGTTGAATCGAAAAAAAAAAAAAAATTTTATTGCAAAGTAATCGTAAAAGAGATAAATGAAAAGAAAAGAAAAACGTGTTTTATTTCGACTCGGTAAAGCTCGGTTGAACGATTCTACGGTGTGTAAATATATTCTGTGAATATAGAACAGTAGTATGAGGAAGCGGAACCGAAACTGTTCGAATACCCCAAGTTCGATCGTCACGGTGCAAAGGTCCAGAAGCGCCAAGAGCAGCATTCTCATCGATACGAAAATTTATTTCGGGCAATCAACCGAGGACCAAAATAACTTGGAAATAATCGATTATAAGTCAAAGAGTAACTAACGAAAATGAGCTTAATGAAGAAAGCTATCGGAGGCTCGATCCACAGGATAAGAGAATTCGAATTGGAAAAGGTGAGAAAAATTTTCGTTCAATCTCAATTTCACTAACAATAAATATTACTTTTTTTTTTTTTTTTTCAAATCATTTATCGCAGCAAACGAGATTTTTCGTTGGCGCTAAAAGGCATCGAAATTATTGATTTTTCCCGGACGCAAAAAAAAAACAAATTACAAGAGAAAATAATTTGAACAAATAGAATAAATGAATGAAAGAAAAAACAAATCAATCGAACAAGAAAAAGAATATCGACACAAAAAATTTCAAAAAGTTGAGAATTTTATAAAATTTGATGAACATATTCCTTAGTGCCAAATTTGACAATACAAATTTTTTCAGATTTTTCTTCTACACAGTTATCGCGAGTAATTGAAGACTAAAGTTCACGTGTATAAGCATAGCGTTTCCACATATATAGGTATACACTTCGGGCATAAGAAATCTGCTTTAATGCGTAATTACTCGATAACTAAGTAGAAGAAAATTTTGAAAAAATTTGTCTTTTCGTACTTGATGTTGAGGAACAATATCACCAAATTTGATTAATTTCTTAACATTTTGCCTTTTGTACCGAAACTCCTTAATTTCAAGACGAAATTAATCACTGTCTCGATCACCGCTGCACGAATGTGAATATAGAAAAGAAAAAAAAAGCATGGATCGTGAGAAAATATGGTCTCGCTTCTAGAAACAAAGTGTCATGAGGATTGTTGATGAACGTTTTGCCAAAACGAGTTTATACATCTAACGTATTCGACGCTATACTTTTTGCCTCGTAATTCCGAGTTTCTTGGATGACTTTCGAGCTTTCGGGAATCCCGCCTGCGAGAGAGTTTAGTCATTCAAACCCGAAATCACAAAGAATCATACCGAGAGTCAGTGATTCGAGATACCGAGAAATGTATTCCCTGGAAACCGAGTTGGACCAACGGAAGTCAATTGTTTTTATATATTCCTGACATTATCCGAAAACAAAACAAAAAAACCAACGACTTTTGAAAATCAATTGTTAAGTCGATTAATAAAAACAACATCGTTTACTTCCGGTCGGAAAAATCGACGTGAAAACTCGAATCAATTGTTATTTCAAAGGAGTACGATTAAATGCTAAACTCAATTCTATGCTCGAAGCCTCATCAAATTTTTCAAATCCACAAGAAATATCTGACGTACATTTCTGATAAGGTTTTCACTGAATTTTTGATTTTCCAATTCGATAAGTATTTTAAAAAAAAAATGGATAAATTATGCATTCAATAGAGAGGCTCGAGTAACTCCAGGCAATGGGAGAGTCTCGAGTCCAGAAATAGTCAGCCACTTGCAACATTTAACGCTTTTGCTTCGAATTTACATGCGTATATATATATATATATATATATATATATATACGTATATATCTGAGCTTACGTTACGAGAGAACTCTCCCTTTTCCTGGCATTAAACCAGCGAGAGCTAAGCTTTTGTAATACCGTTTTGACCTCTCAAAGTTTTCTCTTCCAAGTGCATCGGCGATTGAAAAAATATCTAAAATTCTCGATTTCGTTCAAATTTCACCACAAAACAATAGTTTTCGTAAAAATATATTTTTAAATGTGCGAAATAATTCAGTCTACAAGAATAGATCGGAATTTTTTCATTGTTCAGAACAAAAGAAACTCTCATTTTGACTCATAACCGTCATCTGATCGTCAGGAAAACGATTAGTGGGCATTTCGAAAGTTTTTTTTTTCATATTTACAACCAAAAAGAATTGACCCGAATCGGTAAAATTTATAAAAAGTTGTGCCCGTTAAAGAGGAGAAGAAAAAAGTAGGTCGACTTGGAAACTCGTAGTTTTTCGTAATTCTTTGGAAAATGATCGAAAAATAAAATGAGGATGATAGTCGTAGTAGAGTCTACGAATCGCTACTCATTAGCCCATTATCAATTGAATCGTATTGATGATAAAAAAAGAAATATAAAAAAAACAATAGAATTTGAAGAGAGTGAAGTTTTCAAGGAATTTCAGTAGCTTGGTACTCGAGTTTGCCGAAAAGAGATGTTGAAAAGACGATTTAAGGGGTTGTCGTTTATTTTGTCTACTTTTTGTTGTTTTTATTTTTTATTTTTTTGTTTTTTTTTTCGCCCTGTAAATAACTCGTAGCTGGTATGGAGGTGGTGGATAAAGTAGCACGGGATGCATGTCGAAAAGACCTCGGACCTTTCTCGTTCTCGTTTACATAAATATATGTAGATATAACAACCTATATATGAAGGAGAAAGAGGGAGAGAGGGAGAGAGAGAGAGAGAGAGGGTGAGAGAGGAAGGAATGAGCGAGACAGAGAAAAGGCAAAAGTCCTCGTGTTGGACGATTCCGGTCGTCGTCATTATAAATAGATTTTCACGTCGTGTAGATCTCGAAGAACAAGAGTCGCGAGAACCTCGCGATAGATGTGTTAGGAGAGTCACGTTGAGAAATGAGAAAGCGATTATTGATAATATTATTGTAACGATAAATTATTGCTCGATGAACATTTTTTTAACCCGAGCATTCATCGTGTCCCAACGAAATGATGAGTTTTTAAAAAACTTTAATTAATTAACGAGGGAATCGCGATTAAAATGAATAAAAATATCAATCGATCGAACTAGTTTAACGATTTATTAAAAAAAAAAAAAAAAACAAAGAGAAAGAAAGAACTTAAAAAACGACGTGGAATAATGGTGTAATCGGTGGAAAAATATGAATGACGTTAAACTGAATAAAAAATATATATATATATATATATGTATATATTTTTTTTTATCGTTTTAATATTAAATAAAAATGTACTGTGATGAAAAGCCAGCTTCACTCTTCACCCTCCAGGTAAATCTCGCTGATGAATTTGACATATTGCAAATCGTGGGTGAAGGATGGTTCGGAAAAATATTACTCACCGAGCATCGTAGTACCCAAACCGAAATGGTGCTGAAAGCATTGCCGAAAGCTTATACCAGTATCACAGATTTTTATCGCGAATTTCATTATGGACTTCACTTGTCAGCACACCGAAATATCATCACGACTTATGACGTAGCCTTTGAGACTGCTGGATTTTATATATTCAGCCAGGAATATGCGCCACTGGGTGAGACAGAAATTTGACTATTTTTTTGTTTTTTTTTTTTTTTCGAAGATGTTTTATTGAAAAATTCATTTTTTTTTTCGATATTTTTCGTTTGTGCAACGTGCAAAACGAGTAAACCATTGATCATTTCGAGAACAGGTGATCTTACGTCGAACGTGACAGAAACGGGGCTCGGAGAACTGCACGCGAAGAGGGTGGCGAGACAATTAGCGGCAGCGGTTCATCACATTCACAGTCGTGAGCTCGTTCATCGTGACATCAAACTCGACAACATTCTTGTATTCAGGAGTGATTTTTCCCGTATTAAATTGTGCGATTTTGGGGAAACGAGACGAATAAACACGATCGTACGGAGGCACAACGAATGGCTGCCTTATTCACCGCCAGAAGTTTTGCAAATCGACACCGACGAGACTTACAAGTAAATCGAATACTTTGATGTGATTTACTTACTTCTTGGATTTTCAATCCCTCTAACATCGATCGAAATATTTTTCAAACTTTTTTTTTCCGACAAATTTTTTGTTGAATCAACGATCTTTTTTTTTCTCAATGATTCTAAAGAAAAAAATTGGCGTTCTTTGTTCGATTTCCTTGCAAGGTTTACATCTTGAAAAAAAATAAAATAAAAAATAGAAAATCAAATTGATCGAAAACGAGGATCAATGTGTTGGAATAATTTTGTCGCAGAGCTCTGACGTCTCACGACGTTTGGCAATTTGGTATAGTCCTGTTCGTCTGTCTTACGGGATGTATACCATGGCAAAAGGCTGCAATGGATGATCGCCGATACACGAGATATTTGAACTGGCACAACGCGACACTGAACATCGCGAAAAAACCAAAATTATTTCAGCTCATCAGCTCACGAGCTCAAAGGTATGAAACAACGCGTTCAGATACTTCTCTTCGTTGTTATAAATTCATGGGCATCAAATGATTCACACTAATGATGACAATTTATCAGAATGTTCAAGAGACTCCTGGAACCGAAGCTGGAAAAGCGTCCGGTCAGTGTTCTCGAGGTTAATAAATATTTGGAAGACAGATGGCTCGCTAAACTAGGAGCAGAGAAAGCGATGACAGGTAAAAAAAAAAAAAAAATCAAATTTACGATAAAAATTATTCGGTATTGAGATGAGATTTGAAGGGTTTGAAGAATAACGTTGAAGAGATTGATAAAATGGATAAAATATTTATTTGAGAGGATCAATTGGAGGTTGTATACGAGCGATGGCATACGCAGCGCCCAGGTGCCAAAAAAACAAACTAAAATTCTATTTTACCGGATTTCGTCGCGAATTTTATGATTACGCGAATATAAAAAATATCAAAAAATTCGGTTTAATCACCCGGTTCCGGCTGTGCTCCCTTTTCGGAGATCATACATCTTTTATCAACACAATAAATTAACAAAAATACAAGACGCTTTGCTCCCGCCATAACAGCTTTTTCGCCAGTCACAATAATTATTTTATTACAAATTCTACACACATTTGCCACAACTGAAGAGACCAGAGCCGGATTCACGCCACTTTCTTGCACATTACGAAATTTATTTATCGCTATTTCAATAAAAACTGACGGAAAAATCCGGTAAAATACACACGAGCCGTCTGACGTGTGTCAGCGACTATATTTTACTATGAGAGGCGCCACCGTCGATTTTGAGTTGGTCACGTGAGCTCGATGACTGTTTGCAGGAGGTGCGGAGGAGAGAGACGAGCTGTCACCGTCGATGTACAGTTTTCACAGTTCGTTGGAAGAGAAGAATCAATTATTGTTCACATTGACGCAATACGGTATCGAAACAACGGTTGATCGTACGCGTAAGAAAGATCGAATAAGAGAATGGATAGAATCGAGTGCGATAGCGGAGGAGAACGAGGAGGAATCGGACGTGGAAGAGGCGACAGGGACGGAGAGATTGAACGGGAATTCGGATGGGGAGGAAGAGGTGAATATGAAGGGGCGTCACTTCCCGGAGAGACGGCCAAGTTCGCGAACCATGGAGTCATCGAGTTCGAGAGGATCGTCCAAAAAAAATGCGATTCCGACAAACACGCGAGAATTAAGAGTCGAAGAATCGGGTGATAAGAAAAACGGATTGAGTGGAAAAGCGCGTCGAGCGCAAACGATTTTGACCTCGAATCATCGAGCTGCAAGAACGTTGAAACATATGGAAAGGCGAAATCCATTCGCCCCTCAAGTAGCCCAAGAGCGCCACGCGGTGGCTCGTTTCGGAAGTTTTCCAAACGGTGATCCGAGCCTCGCGATTTCGAGCGAGCGATCGGCTATTGTGAGCGAGAATGCGGCTAAATTGGCAGAACTCGAGAATGAACAAATGCTTATAAGATCGGCTGGAAGTATTCACGATCGTATCGGCAATTCAGCGAACAATAAATCGATCGGGGGGATAGCGGCGAGTGGTTTCGTCGAGAGACGAGACTCGGCGAGAAATTCACCGATTAAAAAAATGGGGGCTAACGATGAGAGCGGACACGAGAACGATTCGGTTACGAGAAACGAGCATGAACGTTCTTCTTCGATCGGTCGAGAACGAACGAACGATCGAATCCTCGATCAACGAGCCCATAGCGAGGCTCTCGTTTACGAAAATCCAACGAAATCGAGCTCCAAAAATCCTCAAGCTCCGGCGAGAAAGCATCGTTCTCAGACTGCACCGTTTCCGAGTCCTCCATCGAGCCAACAACCTCGTAACGATATTTTTCAAGGTGAAGTTTACGCGAGCCGCAGTCTCCCCGTGATCCCACTTACCGTAACGCCACAAACGGCCACCGAAACAACCACCATCGTTCCCACCTCGATTCCCAATCATATCAATAACAATAGCAATAATTATAACAATAATAACAACGATAGCAACAATATAAACAACCAAAACAACCCTCTGACGATGACCGTTGCGTCTCACCTCGTAATGCAGAGCTTCAACGCTCTCCAAGCTATGAATACCGTGCCAAAAACAATGACGAGTGACAAACAATCGTCGAGGAATCGGGACCCCAATAGTGCCACTCGTGAACAGCCTACGCCCAACATTTATCCTTATGGAAAAGACGCTTACGAACATTACGGAGCTTCCCAACGAGGTGGGGCTGCTGTCACGAGACACGATTTACCGAGACAAAGCTCGACCGGAAGCGGTAGTCGTTCCGTCAGCAATTGACTCTCGTATATATAACGATTTTCTTATTTATAAAAATAATTTTCAACCAACGAAGAAGAAGCTTGAATATTTTGAGCCTTTTTCACGTTTGTGAAACGATGAAATCAAATCTTATTGGAAGAAACGATGATCCAAGTGTCGCGTTAAGAGACCGGAAGTACGGGAACAAAATAATCTCCACTGACTATTGACAGATGATCGATTTAAACGGAATTTAAAAGCCAAGAAAGAAACGTTTTGTTTCAATTTCGTCCGAAGAATTGAGGAATTTTCCTTTTTCGTTGAGTGAATTTAATAGGAGATTCATGAAGAAGAGTGTTTTTTTTTTCTATGAATTCCCAAAAATTGCCTATTTTTTTTTTCAGGTATTAAGGAGGGTGGCTACATACGACGATATGATAAGAATTTAATAAAATTTAGTGATAACATTCTTTAGCATCAAATGTAATGACACAAATTTTTTCAAATTTTTCGTCTACATAGTTGTCGAATAATTGGAGTTTGCAATATGCAAAATATATACCTATATATATCAGAATCCTATGCTTACGGATGTAAACTCTAGTGCTAAATTACTCGAAAACTATGTAGAAGAAAAATCTTAAAAAATTTCTATATTCATATTTAATCCAAAAGAATATGCTCACCAAATTTCATTAAATTCTAATCATTTCGAATTTTCCTATGCTTTTAACATGGCAATATTGTTGTGTGTAGCCAACCCCCTTTAGGAGTTTCGGTACAGGTGATACAATGTTGCCATACTAAACCATGTTAAAAACACAAAAAATTGTCAAAAAGTTAAGAATTTTATAAAATTTGGTCAACATATTCTTTAGTGCCAAATTTGACAATACAAATTTTTTCAGATTTTTCTTCTACACAGTTATCGCGAGTAATTGAAGACTAAAGTTCACGTGTATAAGCATAGCGTTTCCATATATATAGGTATACACTTCGGGCATAAGAAATCTGCTTTAATGTATAATTACTCGATAACTAAGTAGAAGAAAATTATGAAAAAATTTGTCTTTTCGTACTTGATGTTGAAGAACATTATCACCAAATTTCATTAATTTCTTAACATTTTGCCTTTTGTACCGAAACTCCTTAATTATTTCTCTTTGGAAGAGAAATAATGAAATGATACGAATTCGAAAAAATGAATGTGTGTACCTCGACGCTTGTGGGGACCAGGTTAAGTTGAATGCGAACTGTCTTCGTTTTCCCTTTTTTTTTTTCATTAATTTTGCAATGATACGTGAAATTGTGAGAATTGCAGAAAATTAATTAGACCAAATGACAAGATTATAAATAATAAAACAAAATGTATGTGACGAAGAAAATAAAAGGATGCTTTTACGTGTGTCTATTCGTTCGATTGAATTGTCGAGAAATAAATGAATTCGATTTAATAATGCTCATGACGACGATTTAATACATAAAATTTGATAGCGATGGTCAAAAGCTTGGTGCGAGGCCAAAACTTGTATTTCTTCAGCCAATGGTTTAAGGTACACGAAGAAAGATAGTGATAAAAAAAAAAAGTCATCGTACAGCCAACATTTGAATACCGTTATCATTATCTTGAGCCCATCAAACCGTCATTCCAGCTGAAGACTTCTGCTGTACATATTCATCGAATGCTGCTATCTCAATCGCCAATACCGTGGTAACAACGAACGTAAACTTCTCAGTATAAACCACGAGTTTCTTCAACGACGTTTTCGAATTTTCAATTTACCTATAGAAAATTAATAATCGAAACAATGATTCGAGCTTCGTTAACGAAATTCAAAAAGTCTTTGCCAAATAACGTTATTACCCGTACGAGAATCATTCCGATGAACGTCAAACTTGGCCAGCGGGATAGCAGAAACTTTTGTGTCTCGAGTGCCAGAAATTCGTCGATTAAATTGAGCGTCGATTCGAACAACATTCATCGCAGTCAGTTCAAGGACATTGAAGGTGTCAACGGTGTTTATTTGCACGATTATGTTTGGAAAAACCTGGATAAATGGGCCGACAAGACAGCTCTGGTAAAAAAAAAAAAAAAAATTCGAGCAACAATCGATTGAGGAGCGAATTTTGAACAAAATTTTTTACAACACATTTTTTAGAGCAAGCAAAAACGTTGCTTTTTTTAATTTTACTTTTCAAGCCTGTCTCGTTATCGGCTTTTTTTTTTTTTTTTTTTTTCAAATCAAAATACATGGCAAACATTTTGTTTTTTATTTTCGTTGCTTTTTTTTTTTTTTTGGGAGCATAGGTTTGTACCGCTACCGGACGAAATTACACGTATGCTCAAACGAGAAAAGCAGCCGGAAGATTGGCCACATCTCTCCGTAAACTGAAACTTCGTCCAGGCGATACGATCGCGGTCATATTGCCAAACATACCCGAAACAGCAATTGTACTTTTCGGGGCGAGCGAAGCTGGAATTCGGGTAATATTTATCAAGCTTGAATTGAGAAAAAAAAAATCATTTCTTTAGTTTCATGGAGTTTTCACCATGAAAAATTCACAAATTGTATCTTTATCAAAGACCCGTTTCTTCTTTATGAAAAAACGAAGAGAATGATATATAATTAAACATCATTACCGCGTACAGAGAACGTTTTATGCTAAAAATAAATTTGGGCTAACTGTTGACCCAGTGCGCAGTTCCCGTTAGGAAAAAAAAATATTATGGGCTTCCAGGATTCATCGAATCAATTTAAAGTGGAATTCAACCTCGATGAACTCTTGAAAGCACCATTGAAATGTATGATCATGACAAAGTTATAAAAAATTCGACGAACGCACGAATTTAAGATCAAACTACAGATTCGTTCTGATAGAAAACAAATCCGACGAAGCCCATTCCCAAAAACATAAATCACTTTATAATTAATCATTTAATTTCCTGTCCTTCGATGCTTCAATGTCATTCAGTTGATACCGATGAGTCCGAGGTTCAGCGTTCACGAGATTAGTACCCAGCTAAAAAATTCTAATGCCTCGGCCGTTATTACAACATCCTCGAAATGTCCGATTGTCGAGAGAAGCGTGATCGATAACCGAGCAATTAGGTTGCCGATAATCATAGTCGAGGATGGCAGCGGTGCAGTGCCGGAAGGTGTGATCAAATTTGGTGATTTGATGAGAGAAGATATCGAGGAGTTTGAGAAAACGGGTGAAGAAACCGGTACCCATACGGAGGATACTTTCCTAATGCTTCTTTCCAGTGGAAGTACTGGATTTCCTAAACTCGTTCAACTGTCTCATAGGTACGATCGAGACTACCGAAATTTGATTTTCTTAACCCCTTAGACGACATCGACGCCCTTTGCCCGTGCTAATATTATGGTCGAATGTTAACTTATTTAAGGAGCGTGGCTACATACGACAATATGATAAGAATTTAATAAAATTTAGTGATAACATTCTTTAGCATAAAATGCAATGACACAAATTTTTTTAAATTTTTCGTCTACACAGTTGTCGAATAATTGGAGTTTACAATATGCAAAAGATATACCTATATATATCAGAATCCTATGCTTACGGATGTAAACTCTAGTGTTAAATTAGTCGAAAACTATGCAGAAGAAAAATCTTAAAAAATTTTTATATTCATATTTAATCCGAAAGAATATGCTCACCAAATTTCATGAAATTCTAATCATTTCAAATTTTCCTATGCTTTTAACATGGCAACATTGTTGTGTGTATAGCCAACCTCCTTAATTAAGTTTCTAACCGATAAATGATTTTATCATTTTTCAAAGAAATATCGTAGCGAACTTGAAGCAACTGGCAACGGAAGGCGTAGCAGACACGATAGAAGCATCGACCAATTGGCAAGATACCGTACCGATATTTTTACCACTGTATCACATTTACGGTTTGACTGTCTGCCTCAATTTGTACATGACGTAAGACCGCTTTCGATTTTTTCATAAACTTATAAGAAAGCTAATCATTGAAAACCAATTTTAAACGAAAGTTAATAGAAATTGCAACGGCACTGATGACGAAGAGCATTGTTGGAGTTGGAATTTCTATTAAAAAAAATAAGAAGCTGCAAAGTAAAGAAGACGCACAGCTCTGACTGATAAAAAATGTTTACAGCCAGGGTGCGAAGTTGATGTGCGTGCCGGAATTCAATGCAGATACTTTTTTCAAAATTTTGAAAGTAAATCGTCCAACGTTGCTTGCCGTAACACCAGCGGTGGTCCAGTTGATTGTTAATGATCGGAGATCAACAAAATCTCACTTCGAAACGATAAGAACAATCGTTTCCGGTGCAGCTCCTATCGGCGTGGAAGTACTGACCAAATATCAGAAGCTCACATCAGCGCACACAAACTTGATGCAAAGCTACGGTCTGACGGAATGTTCACCGGCCATTGCCATGTCCATGAAATCCCCGTTCGCCTCAACGGGGCGACTTATTCCTAACACCGATGTACGCATCGTTGGTCATGAAGCTGAAAACAGAGGAAAAAATTTGAGCTTCGATCAAGTTGGCGAAATTTATGCCAGAGGACCACAAGTTATGAAAGGATATTATAATAATCCGGATGCTACTGCCAACTCCATGGAAGGGGATTGGTTCAAAACTGGAGACTTGGGCAGCATCGACGAAAATGGTAAAACGATTTATTTCCCATTTTTATTTTAATACCGGTTCAATATACTGATACTATTTGAACTAGAATTCTGAACATTGAACTTTGATTATTTATGAAAATCGTGCCAAAGAATTGACGAAGAAATCTTGGAAGTAAAATTCGTTCGACGAATTAAAACATTTTTGTTCAGAGACACAAGCAAGTGTCTTCGATTCAACTAAATATATATCTCTTATTTTTTATTAAAATTAAGGTTGTCAAAGGTTGAATGAAAGCAGTCAGTTTTGCACAAAAATGAGATTCATAAAACCAAAATGCGTGAACGGAGTTGAATAAGCATTGTTGTTTCGAACGAATGAATTTAGGAAACCTTTACATACGAGGTAGACTGAAGGAACTGATAAAAGTTCAGGGCTACTCAGTCGCACCAGCAGAGATCGAGCATTTGATTCAAGAACACGAAAAAGTGGCAGACGCCGCTGTTATAGGAGTCCCCCATGAGAAATATGGCGAAGTGCCAAAAGCGTTCGTCGTTAGAAAAAACGGAGTTAAATTGGAGCCCGATGAGATAAAACATTGGGTCGCCGAACGTTTGATCAAGTACAAACGTCTTGGCCATGTTCAGTTCATCGATGAAATACCGAAGAGTCCAGCAGGCAAAATTCTTAGACGAGAACTCGAAAAGATGTGAAGGTATTCTGATTTTTTTCACATCTCTAAACTCTATGAATTAAAAGAAACTCATTTGTTCGTGATTTCTCATGGATTAACTAGAATTAGATTTTTTTATTTGATTCGGAATCAACTTTTGTTTCCATTCGAAATTGGTTTTTTTTTTTTTTTCAACGCTAATTCAAGTGAAAATATTATTATTTCTCATTGATTTTCAATTCATCCGCAAATCAAATTCGATAATATACTCAATACAATTCTCTAGAAACTTTTTATTGAAAAAAAAAAAAAAAAAAAAAAAAAAAAAAAAAAAAAACAACTAACAGTCGGCGACGTGTAGAAATTATATACAGATCTGCAAAGAGTAAAGCTATTCCTTTGTGTTCTTGGAGGTTTCCTGATGAGCTTCCAAGAGAGCGCTTGTAATTCCAGCTTTTTTGAGTTCTTCGATGAGCTCGCCGTTCTGATGCATTTGAAGAAGGATATCGCATCCACCAACGAAATCACCGTTTATAAAGACCTGCGGTATCGTCGGCCAGTTGGAAAAATCTTTAATACCTGTGGGAATGTTTGAAATATATTTTTATACAATAATGTATTTCTAATTGTAATATCAAACAATAATAATAAATATTCTTTTACAATAATTTTTCAAAAAATCAGTTTCAAAAGCAAATCGAGAGACGCAGTGGCAACTCGATATCGAGTAATACAAAACACTTGCACTCTTGTACACTCGGATATGACAGTTCTCAAATTTTTCTTTTAATATATACAAAAGTTTTTTGTGAAATTGAGAAAAGTAATTTCTAACCTTGTCGGAGTGATTCGTCCTCCAATACATCATGGGCATCATACTTGACGCCATGCATTCTAAATATCTGGACAACAGCATTGCTGAATCCGCATTTTGGTTCTTCCGGTACTCCTTTCATAAATACAACGACTTTGTTATTCTGAAATAGGAAGAAATATTTTTTGAGGTTGTAAAATACTACAGAAGCCATAAAAACACTGGAATATATACGAAAATCATGGATTTTATGGTGTTGAATTGAGAATTTTATCCCTGTTTGGTGTCAGCTCTTATATAATTTATTCCAATGATTGAATTACCATTAAAAATGAAATAAACCAAGGATAATTCAGATTGGAAGATTGGAAGATAGAAAGGATAAAAAAAAAAGGATTTCGGATGTTCCTAGATCGACAGTTAGACATGGACTCGGCGTAAGTTAGTCTGAGACAGTCAGTCAGGAGAAGAAATCAAGAAGTACAGAAAACTTCTCTATGCGGTGAAATATAAAGAATAAGACATATGAAAAAACAATATAACAATTCGCATTCAATTATTGGAGCTGCAGAATGCCACATTTTAGAATGAACAAAAGATTTCTTCCATGCTTGTTCATGGAATCTCAAAGTGTTGTTCGTTCTGCACGATTTTCATGTGATAAAAATCTTTAAGATAATCATTAGGTAGAATCCTCTTTTCTTCAAAATTTTCCATTTTTCCCATTTGACGTACCCTCAAGAAATTCAAATCTCGAATTCTCTCCCACAACATAACGTAAAAATACAAAAAAATAATAGTTGTACTGTCAAATGAAAAATGTAGGAACCGGCAAGAACGCGAAACATTTAGAACGAAAATAACGATTAACTTACTTTCACTAAATTTCCGATGTTTTCACTAGTGGTAGCAAAAGTTCTTGCGAAATTTCTAAATCTCGTGACATTTCGAATAGCAAACATTTTTCACTGTGTCGAAATTATTATCGCGAGCTGATGAACGGATCACAATTTCGTATTTCTTGCTGCCTACAGTATTCAAGGTTATGTGACAACCGTGCGGTGAAAAAGAGGAAAAGCTAAAAAAAAAACAAAGGGAATGTTGTGATCAGCTGTTCGATAAAAATACGCAAGATCGCCGCGTGATCAACAGCGGTTCGCGGTAGCAGCGCGTAATCGGGGAAGAGAGAGTATGAAACTATTGGAGGTTCGAGGAATAACGTGTTGCAGCGACCAGTGCGCGCGCGAGGTCGTATAACAGCTGATGGCCTGTACAATAGTGGATTTTTCTACTTCTGCAGAAAAGCAAGTGTCCTTCGTTATCGACGAAACAAGCGAAGCTGTTAGTACGTTACCCAGGCCGCTGGATGACGCGCGCCCAAGTCTTTTTATCTCTCGATGCTCTCTCATTGAAACGCCAAAATCGATTATCGTCCTTGTCATCATCGGCGTGCTGCTGCGAGGCTGCGACGCAACACCAAGATCGTTGACAATCGTCACGCACCGCCGTCGCGATCTCGTAATCGCGAAAAGATCATTATTTTTTCTCAATTCAGAATTAATTGTCGGAGGCCCAGATTAAAAGTTCATGTTACCTCTATTTATAAGATAACGAGAGTATTTAAATTGACGAAACTGGTAAATACGTGACTGTATCAATGGCGGAAGCTCGTGTCGCCGTTAGGTTATTATCAAGGTCAAATATGTAAAACGTATATATCGGCACAGTAGATTTATAGCTATGATGAAATAGATTTTCTAGCTCCGAGGCACGTTTTTTTTTCGTTTTCCCGAGGACACCGCAGAGATTGCGAACTTAAAATGCAGCGGCGGTGAGACGGGGAATTGAAGGGAAGGGAGCCCGGAATAAATGTAAATAAAAAAGAATAATAACGAAACATTTGTCTCTCGAAAACTGTTTACAGTCTGAAGACCGTAACGGTGTAACGTCATAATCGTGATGTATTGCACGCGTCCAAGAGTATACTCGAGAGGCCAAGATGTTTATTTTAATATACATAGGTATAATATTTATATACAGTTGACGGTGATCTCTCTCGATACGACGTTGCAAGAAACAGCAGTAGACTTTCACCGAGAGAGTATATACTAGCATTATTATTGTATTCTACTAAAAAGTTACGTACGCGACACGCGCTGTACACGAGAGCTGCGAATCAGACGCCAAACACACTCGTTCCGGTGTTCTTTTGTAGATGGCGTCGTCGTCGCGTTTTTTGGTTAATAAAAGAAACAAACGCGCGTCGTATGCAACGAACTGTTGCAAGGCGAATGTAAATATTTCCGGTGCGTGGCAGGTGTTTTTGCGGGACAACCGGAAATTGGAAGAAACATTGACGTTACAACGGATTGAATGAAATATATATACACAAACGACGAAAATACTGCAAAATCGTGAGAATGCAAAAAAAGAAAAAAATTACGGTTAGAATTATTCGAATTGGAGCAGCCTATTTTCACGATTTCTCGATTTCGCCACCAGGTTCGCCAATAGTTGAGAGCTCTCGACGATCGTTTCTGATGGAAAAAAATTAATACATATAGATTCGTCACGCTACCAGCCATTCTTTCTTGTGTATCAAAGTCTTATTGCGGCGGGATATTTACGTGGAATAAAGAAACGTAAGGTCGCACCGTTTTAGTGTCCCGTATATGCGTAATAATAAGCCAGAAGGTCACGTTGCGTTGTGCTCATTCCCGAAGATCGTTGCTCAAATAAATAATAAAACAACAAAAACTTGTATAAAAAATTGTAATATAAATTTGATTGATTTCCGGTTCGTTCGATGAAAAAATAATGTAACTAGATCGTTTTTTTTCCTTTCACTTCTATCGACATCTCGAGAAGTCGATAATTTCTCCCAGTATTTATTATGGAAAACATACACACTGCGCATACATCAATTCTGCATTGTGAGGTTAAGAGAGTTCATACTCTAATGACTCGAGAGGTGTTCAGGTGGTTCACGAACTAGCACAAATAGTGTAGTAATCTTCTTCTTACATGAAAAGTTTCCTAATCGGTTTAAATGACTTTAGAAAAATTGTAATTAAAAATCAATCGTTACAGACAAATCTTCCTCTTCTCTATTTTCAGTTTTCGAACTCTCTAAAGTGCTCTGTAATTCATGCGACGTTTTTATTAATTCCTCGTAACAATTGTGACGTGTGACCACGAAACGATTACTTTCAATGCTCAAATTTTCGTCTCAAAAGCATCGGCTCGTAATCGCGTGCATAATTGACCCAGATTTTTCGGAATAATAAAAAAAAAAAAAAAAAAAAACGCAAATTCGAAATAAACGAACTCCGAATCCACTCTTTCCTTCTCTGTATTTTACAGGAACATGAATTTTTAACTACAAAGGCGTCGTCGAATATGACGACGAATATTTATTAGAAAAAACACTTCTGTTTCGTAGAGTTTTTTTTCATAATTGAATATACATCGAATCCGACTTTAAAACATAGAAAAATGTGCATCATTGAATCTTATTATTGTACTCGAAGATGGTTTTACGCTGTAGGGAATATCGAGGTCGGAGGGTTTTCCATTCGAAAAAAAAATAGATCGTAAGAGTCGAAGGTTAATAATCAGCATCCTGTTATACGCGACGAAACATCCTAAGCTAATTTATAAATTATATTCCAAGCCCAATAAATAAAAACTTGTATCACTTCGTGAATGAGCAATGTTCGTGAAAAATATTACTATTTACTAATAAAAAATCACTTTTATCACACGTATGGGATAATTTCTCGGGAGAGTGTAGTGCCCGATTGTAGTGGGAAGGGACGAGGGACGAGGAGGAAAGGGGCAAGTACGACGACGAAGCATCTGCGATGGCGTGCGTACGTATATATGATATCGGTGGTTCGACCATCCGGTGCGCCGGGCGGGTGGCTAGTGCTTTCCGGGGGTTGAGCGGCGCGCGGGCCTCAGAAGGATAGAAAGAGAAAAAACGAGCATACTCGCCGCCGAGCGACAAACCAGGAAAGCGTTGACTGTCGGGAGGGATGGGGGAGGGGGAGCGAGGAAGAGGAGGAGGGAAGAGTCAGAACAACGGATCGTGAATGTTAGAGAGAGGGGGTAAAGAAGCGAGCACGCGCCACCAGTAGCGCGAGAGGGATCGAGCAACGGATAGAAACGAAAAACATGGTGTGACGCCGTCGTTGCCGCATGGCGTCGCTGCGCGGCACAGGAGCCAAACAGAGAGAATCAAAACGGCGTGCGGAACGGTGCGAGTGCGAAGGAGAGGGAAATACAGAGTGAGAGAGAGAGAAAGCGTTGATGCACAAAGTGTAGAGTGGAGTGGATGACGCCGCGAGGCAAACGTGTAGGGGCCGCTGCCGAAGACGACGACGACGACGCGCGGGTTAGAAGGGAAGGACAAATGACGAGAGAGGCTCGGGCTCGCACGTTCGGAGAATCAGGGCCGTATTATTGGCGTCACACCTTCCTATGAAATCGGAAACATTTAGCATAATAAAAATCTATCTTTCTATCGATAATTCGTTTTTTTAATTTGACAAATATTCATGTAACAATTGACATTGAATTTCGAACTAAAGACAGGATGCACACGGACGACAACTGACATGAGACGCTCGCATCATCATGTCACAGATGTGACGTCGAAAGCCAAAGTTGAAATCCGTATAAAACGTTCGATTCGAATGAAATTTTCCCTTCTCCTTTCCCTTCCGCTGGGTGAAAAGCGAGTGATTATAAATGTCATTGAATCTGAGTTGATGAAAAAGAAAAAAAAGTGCGTATATGAATTTGAAGCGATTGAACAATCCCGCTAAGCAAGTCGCTGTTAGAACGCTCGTTCGAGCGCACCTTACATCCGGTTCGAGGAGTAGGAGGAACGGTGGACTCTTTTCTCACTGACGCCACAACACGCGACCCGTGCGCTTCTCACATTCGCGCTTAACGGCTATTAGGTTAAGTACACACACGAAGGAGCTTGGTAGTATATACAGAACGAAGAACAGCATGCGAGGCGAGTTTGGCCACGGTGTATATATCTTGCTGGATCGTAAAATAAGACAGTTTACAAGATCGAAGCTCATTTAGCTTAGCCGTGGTATTCGAAAAAAAAAAATCAAACGAGAACATTTTTATTATTGTTGCCAAGGAGATTCGATCATAGATGGCGACACCTGTGGTCGAAAAATCGTCGTTTTTATTCCCTCGATCTTTCGTTTCTTTTTTATTATTGTTATTTTTATAAACGTATAACGCATCGCGTGAAACTAACCAATATCCATTCAATTTATGAGGTACAAAGTAAATAAATCGTTGCTACATAAAATGGTAGAAAAAGTAAGGAAATAAATATTCATTTCGCAATATAAGGACCGTATCTGTGGGGCGTACAAGTACATTTGTAAATGGGGTGATTTGTTTCTCTGGCAAATTCTCGACTCGGGTGCATGCCTCTACGGCGAATAAGAGCTTCGGCGTTAAAATCCGAGATATCTATTGCGTGTGCGTGCGTGCGTGCGTGCGCGACGTTCAACGACGAAACGTATGTATTTTGCTGTTTCACGCAAGCATGAAAGAGCAGAGCAACTGGTCGTGGGTCATCGCGGTGTTGCTGGCTCTCGGCACTCGCTCGTACTGCTTGAGAGCGAGAGACCAAAATAGATTGTTACTTTATTAGAGAAATCCGCATGCGGGTACAGGAGGATACAGGCTGTTCCTAAAGTTGTGCCTTTTAACTCTGGAGGGATAGATCGTCGAACTCGAGAAAGGAAAAAGTCTTTGTTATAGAAATTGAGGACAAACGACGAAACGAGTGAGCTGCTTCTTCGAACAAACGCTGCAGATTGACTGTCACAGAATCAAGAAACTCGACGGATGAACATGTACGTTGACAGCTCTGTCGTCTGCTGTCCCGCGAGGCTCATGAGTCTATACTTTCTCCTGATAAAACGATTCGCGGTGGTGGGGATACATTTAAATTAATATCTCATTAACGTCGCGTCGGAACACACAAATACTCGGAGACTTTTCTCTTCAATATTTCTCAATATATTCGTCCAGAAAACTTGTGTTTTTTTTTTTTATACGTTTAATTTAACAAAAACAATAACTATCCTTCGGGCTAGATGTATAATAATACACGTAACATCGAAGCCTCTCTTTTACATGGCGGTTGCGCTCACGATGTGCTCGTCGTCCGTTGTGTTACAGGGCTCGTGCGAGCAGCCGAGACCGGGAGAGAAACACCGTTCTTCGACGAATTCCACGAGTCCCTCAACTCCTCGGTCGTTCGCAACTATATCGCTCTCTCTCTCTCTCCCTCTCTCGCTATCTCAAGGCACAGCCGGTTAGTACGTGGAATGACGACAACGTGAGGAATGAGACTTCGCATGGATGCGAAGAGGCCGCAAAGGGGTTGCAGCCGACTGTTGCGATGCCTTCGCAAGAGAAGATTCGAGCAGCTTGTTATAGACGAGGAGGAATATTCAATGGAGGAGAAGAGAACAAGATAGAGAGATGAACAAAAATAAACGAAGGCGTCGAGCGAAAAAAAAATGGTAATGAAAGTATAAGCGAAGCAAACACTTCGCATATTGGGAATTATATCGCCCGTGTCATCTGGTGGAGAGCGTTACAACTTCTCATCGTGTCCTTTATTAATTTTGTATACCTATATTTTCGTTTCGGACCACGAAGACTAGATGATCACGATTTGCGTATTTTGCGTAACAGAATACAATATATTTTATAAAATTATCCTTAGAGAAATCCTGCCGTTTTTTCTTCGTATATACATTTATACATTTTATGAATAAAGTGTTTAAAAAAAAAAAAAAAAAAAAACTATTTTCTCTTCACGATCAAAATGATAATGAAGGAAAAAGAAAAAAATAAAACGTGCCTTTTTGTTTATTCGCAAGTTCGAAGCTACGAAACGTTAAATGTTTCAAGTTCTGGTCAATAAGTAAGAGATCTTATTGAACGCGGAGAGTGGCAAGATTTTCCGGAAAATATCTTTGTCGAGTTGTATCACAGAGATAAGCATATATTGGAAGAGTTCAGAGAGTTGTACAGTCGACAAACTGAGAGAGAGAGAGAGAGGGTGGGGAGGGGAGGAGAGAGGGAGAGCGAAGCAGTACGTGCTCTGTGTAGAGTTTTGTTCTGGCGAAGCTACATTAACGGTAACGAAGCCGAGAGTTGCGCGACTGGATGAGAGAGAAAAAGAGAGAGAGAGGGAGAGGCGTGTACTGGATCCAGGAAGGAGAGAAAGAGTGGGAACGAAGAAACAGGGAGAAGAGAAGGTTATTATGAGGACATTGTACGAGCGAGTGAAATCGACGCGATAGAGTGGGTGAACAAAATCCTCTGCTGTCGCTGCGCCAAGTACGATAGGGGAAATAACAGTCGCGGTTCGAGATTCACCGCGTCCGTGTAAACTCTTGTGTACGAATATACTTGTATACCATTTATGTTTACCAATAACGATATACATGTATATTTGCGTATATATATATTGAATATGCTGATTTATTCCAATGACGTATGACATCACTATTTTATCCCTGAAGCTAATCCCAAATTCGTTCCGTTAATTATTATCATAGAAAAAACAGTCTTTTGTAAATACCGATGAACATCATTTAAATGAGATTCATCTGGTAATCTAATTAACAAACAGATATTGATTTAAAAAAAATTGAATCCATCAGTTATCAATATTAAAAAAATCTGCCAAATGTCAAGCCCTTGGAATACTTTGCTCGAGAGAAACTAATAAAAACGGAGAGAAGAACTAAAGAAGAGAGAGAGAGAGAGAAACTAAACTTCCGAACGAAACTTCTATAAATGTTGAAACAAATATCCAAAGAACTTTTTTACGACTTCGTAATATCGATTCGATACTTATGAGGTTCGGATTAAATGAATTTGTCTCCGAGAAGGAGGTTACACTTTGGAGGTTAAACACACTAAATATTCTGAGTCGACTACCCTAGTCGTGACAGTTTTGTTTTTGTTTTGAATTGCTCGGTACCGGATGAACTTTCTTAATTTAACTATTTAAAACCGAATAAGATCGAATATCAAGAGATTCGGTAGAGTGTCTCGAGACAAGTGCATTGACAGCTCTGTCGTTTTAGATTAAGGTTATAGAAATTACCATTTTGGACTTTCATGATATCTAAAAACAATTGTGTTATAGGAAATGTGTAAAAAAAAAACCGAATAGACTTCTAGCTACAATTCGGAAGCGAATTTCTATGACTATAACGAATGTTCACTTCGCTCATGAATCATTTTATTTGCAAGTTACCATCGGTTGTTTCAATCGAATATTATTGCGAATGAGGTGTTGAAATTTCAGCTCAAATTCAGCCTCTACTTCGAGAATTAGACCCTGAATCCCTACAATGGGATAGCAGAAACCCTAATTTATTAATAGAAAAAAAAACTTATTGATATTTTTCGAGTTTTTCGTTTAAAAAACTTTTCAACATTGAACGTTTGCTGCGTTGAATTTCAGCATGAACGATTATCTTCGTTTCACAGGAACAAGGAGAATGCTATGTAATTCTGACCTTATCATTATCGTATACGAGAAATATTTTATGCCAACCGGAAGGTCGAGGTCGTTATCTACCTCGTTGGAAGATTTACGTTCGGAAAAATATATCGTAGGGATTTGAGGTTAAGTTTGTTCAAGAATAAAAAAAAAAGTGCCAAAAAAGTTTTATGAAATCAATGTTTACTGTTTCTAACGGGTTTTCGAGATCCCGTTTCATCACTCTAACCTCACTTCACGATTCTCGTTATTCCTGAAACATCGAAGAGTTTCGTCCGCTCAACAATTGATGAGCGAGCCGGTGCATGACTAAACGGTCACCCAACCAAGTATCGGCCTGATACGACGAGGCGCCGCCGCACACCAACGGCGCGCACATCGCTGTTGCGTCGTAGAGACAACACTTAGCGGGGATACCGGCAGGGGGAGGCAAGTGTATTAAGCGAAGCACGTGGATGTCCTTTCGTGGAGATATACGAGCGCGCTGTTTTTCGCGTCATCGTGCTGGGGCCAGAGTCTCTGCTTTGTGTCGTCAGCGAGCCTCCTACGTCACCGAGTAAAATCGAGCGTAAAGTGTGGCGTCATGGCGAAAAGGAAGTATCGGGGAATGCTTCAATTGAAGCGAAGGGGAAGAGTTGTCAGAGTGGGCGTTGAGGCTCAAAAACAAAAAGAGCAACAGAACCTCACGAATATCCGAACAATTTTTGTTTTCGTCTAATGTCACGCTAGAAAACAGAAGCATAAAAAACACTGTTCCCGAGATGGTAGGATTAGTCGAAGTACACACGGTACAGAATTGTGAAAGAAAATTAATGGTTGAGAGAGTTCTGAAGCAGCCCGATGAGAAAAAAATTTCGTCACGATGCAAAATGACTTGTCGAAAGAATTTTGTTTTCAATTTAAATTCGTTCGAGTGTCTGCATAAAAATTGAAATTTTCATGCATTTTTTAATACAATAAACAAGAAAGAAAAGCGATTCATTTGAACGTGAAAAACCGAACGCTTGTATAATACATGAACAAACGAGTCGAATTATTATTTTCTGCGCGATGACATTCAAATACGAGTATTGTACAGAAGTTATTCAATGTTGCCCTTGGGTGGCCGCGATTCCCCCCGACACGCCGAGCGCGCGTGTCTTTAGTACCGCAAAGGATCGCAGTGGCGCGAGAGAGAGGGGAGAATAAGCTGGCGAGCTGAGACGCGAGGTAAGGGACAAGATGGCGCGCGCAAATTCACTCCCGACGGATACCGTATCGTAAACGAAGCGGCGGAGTGTATAGTTCCGAGCGCGAAAAATCGTAATATTTCGTGGCGATGCAGGAGGAGGGGAGAAAGCGGCGGACGTGCGAGTACGAGAGGAGGAAAAGGGAGTCCACGAGTAAGCACTGGGGGACGGGGGAACGCGAGACATGGCGCGCGCGTACGCGAGCGAACCCGCGATTACTCGAGTAATCGACTTCAGCCGTCGCGGACCCCCCCCGTTTTGTTGATTCAACCGCGTTTGATACGATTTCTTAAAGATTTTTTTCGCTCTCTCATCAAAATCGTGCAAATCGAATAAGATTTCTCGATAAATAATCGTTACATAAAAATATTTACTTATCAACCGTCGGTACTAATTTCCGAAAGAATTCATACGAGTACTCATAAATCTTTGAACGAATAATTAATATTCTCAAACCTATTTTTTTCTCGTACTCATAACTGCCGCGAAAAGCGCGAAGAAGTTTATACCGACTCGCGCATGCGCACGCGTCGAGCGCGTGACCAAGAGTGGAGGGAGAAGTAAACAGAGCTCGCTACGTCGCGTTTGGCCCGTGCGCTTCTCTGTAAATACAAGTGTTTTTTTCTGCCCCCACTCCTAACCCCTTCCATGTGTCTACGTGTGTTTAAAATAACGTTGAGTCTCCATACTATCGAATAAGTGACTGTGTCATCGATTTATCGTACAATAATACAATAAAAGCTCATGAACATCGGAGACAAAGCGATCAAACAAAAATTCTGTTAAAAATTTTTAACAGACAAAAAAGTTGACTCTTTTTTCGGTGGTGAAAAAAAACTTGTTGATTCGCGTAGTCACGCTTGGCACGCAGTGTTCGGTGACGGGTATCGAGTGTTCAAAAAAAATATTGTGACGTTTAGACATTACTAGTGAGTGAAATAATTGAAAATAAGGATATTAATTCGGTTAAGAGAATGTTCGACTTTGAACAACAGGCTAACCAAGCTCTAGCATCGCTCGAAGAGGACTGGCACTTGCTCGAGGGTGAGTGCACGACCTTCGCAATCCTCTTTTCACTCACACTTTGTGTGATCTATACATGTATTTATTTAGAGATATATATATGTAAACATATTCTTGTGCCGTTGTCACGCAGTGTTCGAGGCGCGCGCGCGTCGTTTCTCGCGCCCTCGGCGGCCAAACGAGACCTGCGTTGCGGATTATCGCGTATCCATTGACTTATCAATCAAATGCATCTTATTTTTCAGCGCATAATGACTTTTCGTTTTTTAATTTTATTTTATATTTTGACCACTCTGCGTTCATTCCTAAATGATTGTTTCAAATGTCAAAAATCGTAAAACCTTTCATGATAGTTCCGGGATTTTTCGAGAATTGGTAAAAAATTTGAATACGAAAAATCGATTGGATCATTTTTTTAGGTATTGAAACAGACTCTCGAGAGTCTCTCGCAACTGTTTTGTTGGGGGAGGCTCACTGACCTCGCCTACCAGTTTCGCTGTCCCTCTCTCTTTCTCTTTTGCAGAAGTGAGAGACCTCGAAGCGTAGCAGCGCGAGATGGAGAAAGTGAAAACAGGTGAAATCGCGACAAAGAACGACTAGAATCGACAGGCTTGAAGGAGGGGGGGGGGGGGGGGGGGAGAGCGAGGTACATACAGCCGGGAGTTCTTACGATAAGATAAGATGTCGACAATTGTCAAAGGGTAACGATGGATTGTTCGATAAATATGGTACAAAATTGTGTCCGAATGATTTTTCGATCGAGAGCCAATTCCGCGCTCTCCCGTGTTGCCGGGCGATAACGCAGCCCCCGTGTAGACAAGGACGGATTGTCCAGAGCTTCGATTCTCCGCCGATAGAGCGCGCGGCGGAGAATCTCTTTCTCCCTCTCTCTCTCTCTCTCTCTCCTTTCGCGCCGTGCCGGCGTCAGTATCGAGCGCGAAGGTCGCTCGAGTCGGTTCTCTCCTTTGCGTTCCTCCATTTTCTCGTTCCCTCTCGCTCGCTCTTTCACACACGCATACACAGAGATACGTCCCTCCGCATTAAATCGTATTACAAACACAATCGCTGCTATGAGAAAGCTTGAGCCTCCTTGTTTCGACGCGCTCAATCATATTGCCAAACGTTTTACTCGATTCTTATCAACCTTCCTTCGTTTCGGCACTGATCCTTCATCCATAAATACATTATTAAACACCGTTTTTTTGTCTTTCCTTTTTTTTCTTTGTTTCACATTTCCAGTTGTTATGTCTCCGAAAAATGAAAATATTCAAACTCTCCGCGTTCATCGAAATCCGCTAACGAACTGCCCTCGTCGATCGCATAAACTCGAATCGAAAAACTTGGTAATTCTATTTAATTGATAAAAAAAAAAAAAAAAAAAAAAAAAAATAACGATCCGTTTCGATCAAGTCGACGAAATATTCAACTCGAGTGTTAACAAAAAAAATTTTCTTTCGCCTCATCAAGATATTCGTTACTGAATTCTAATCAAATGTCACTTTTTGTTATCAACCGTTCGTTTCGTTCTTGGAAAACGAAGTGAAGAGCGTACAACGAAACGTTTTTTTCCATATGATTCTGAGAACGTTAGACATGTTCAGAGGAATATTGGCATAATTTTTGGAAAAATATATCGCTGAAATTTCACGGTTAATTGTCGAAAAAGAATTTTATCAAATTTTTAACACTCGAGTATACGCACGCTTGGGTCGTGCAGGTGTTGAAGAGAGAAAAATAAAAAACGGTAGTCAGCAGCACCGAATAAAAATTCGATACATCGATCGTTGTTTGATATAAACCGTGATACGGATACGGGGCAACACAATAAACGAGAGTCGTGCCGCAGACCGTTGAGCCAATAACGCTCTCGATCAACCAGCAAATCGCGTTTTTCATATCAGTATCGTTTAATAAATATTATTTAAAAGAGGAAACGCTCGAATTCGTTTCGATTCTCGATTAATATATGCGTTTTAAAACGTGCTAAAAGCTCGCTAAAATATTTGCCTCTTATTAGTATCCGTTAACCGTTTCCTCAATTCGTAAAAGTCAACAAAAATTGTAGAAATAATCGTAGACATTTACGAAGAAAAATTAAAATCATTTTTTACTTTATCGATTAACAGTTTTAAAAAAAATAAAATCATTTTATAAACGTTCTTTTTTCTGGTCGAAACGATTATTGCCATCTGTGGATACACGTGTCAATGTTAATTTGATTATTATTTATTTTTTATCGATACAGAATTCTTGCATTCTCCTGGCTTCTTATTTTTGTTTTTTTCTCTCTTTTTTTTTATCTCTCTCGCTCGCTCTCGTCTCGTTGAGAGTAAACTCGGCGAGTCACACCTGTCACGATCATCGTATTCTTTACCGCTTCTCTCGTCTCGAGAATAACGCGTACGTATACGTAATGCAGTGTACAGAGGGCGAGGAGACGACGGTGACGAGTTTCACGAATTTTTCTGTTCTCCTGGAACGAAGATAATTCGTCTGCAGTTTTTTTTATTCTTTTTTTTCTCTTCAGAGGTCACGAGGGAATACGAACCTTTTTGGAACTGTCAAAATTTTATTGTTTTATACTAACCGGACGTTTCGGCTTAACGAAAATCGGTTTCCCCCTCTTTTCAGGTTTAAAATTATTATTATTATTATTATTATTATTCTAAAATAATTAATCATTTCGAATCGAGACTCGAAAAACAACTTTTTCCTATTTTATCGAATTATTTGAATCTTTCTCATCGATTTTTGATGCTCCAGGTCAGAACAGAAAGGGCTATCGTGATAAATTCGACGCCATTTTTCATGTGCCCAATTGATCTCCGGAGCGAGCTCGACGCAGTGCTGTAAAAATCTAAAACAAAAAAAATTGACAGTCCAAAAACCAAAGCAGTCACATTCTCTCTGGTTCTTATCAGTCTTCCGAAGTCGATTATGAATAAAAAAAAAAGTTTCGAGAATTTTTCAAAAGTTTTCTTCGAACCGCGTCGAAAAATGAATAATTTTTTTTTATTCCGATTTCATTCGGTCGCTGCGATTTGAAGAAAACAAAAAAAGGAAACTTGATGCGCGGATCCGGATCCACAAAAATGGAATCCCACAACTAAACGAGTTCGGTTGCGGCCTCAATATTTTTCTTTTGTATCGACGAGCTTCGCGAAAGTAGAGGAAAAGAAAAAAGAAGAAAAAAAACAATTGTAATTAGAAGTAAAGCTTACTTCGTTTTGACAAAGAAAATATGACCTTGACCCAGCTCGGTGGTATCGATCAATTAAAAGTGTCGAGGCTAACGGCCTCATTTCACAAGTTTGCTTTTCCCCGGCAGCTGTCGATTCGTAAAAAAGAAAGAAAGAAAAAAAAAAAAAAAACAAAGAAGAAGCATAAAGTTTGCTTCATCAGCCGATAAATTTTTGTGTATTAGATACGAACGCGTGCGGGGCACGTGTGTACCTTTTTGTCTTTCGAAGCGGTGGAGAAAGAGATAAAATCACCGAGAGTAGTGGAGGAAGAAAAACAGAGAGAGAGACGAGGGAGGGAGAAAAATATGTCAGCAAAATCACCGGGCATGGTTGTTCGCCGTTAGTTAAAAAAGCAGAATAACGAAGTATGAAAAGCTCGTACGAAAGAGACGAGCACCCACCCACACAGGGACGGGATTGAATAAATTAAAACGACGAATAAATATAGAAAAACGATTTTTTTCTCGACGACAAAAATCGACGATCCATTGATTATATCGCACTGCGTTTCCTCCCCATCGAATTTCATCGTCGGAGCTTTTAGCGCCCGAAAAATATAGAGCAGCATAAAATAGAATCAACGAAATCGAATAAATCGTGTAATAATGAAATGTTAAAATATTAATTAGATTTTATAATACGAGAACAATGGGCTTTCGATATGACTAAAAATGGTGTCTCCGAATCGATATATATTAATACGTTAGTCATACTCGGAACAAATGCTCCAGGCGTACGCGTTATATTGCCTTATTAATTGTTATTCACTGCTCTCTACGAGCAGAGACTCACAGACGCGTGTCTCTGTGTATCTGTCCGTTATATGATGGATAATTGTAAACGGAAAATGGCTGATCCCATGAAATTTGGTATTGGTTTAAAAGCTATAGATTCCAGAGACGAGATGGTAGATCTATGCATATATTTAGGAGGATACAAGCAGTGTGTATACACTTTGTGACTCCGTTGGGAATCGTATGGCTTTAATGTTACGTTAAAATGGAGGTGGATATATATAAATACAGGTGGATATTCGTGTTTGTATATTAATGTATATCTATAGATTTATGGAGCTGGAAAGAGAGTGTTATCGGAGCTGGGAGGGCGCTTCGAGCGCGTATATTATTCTTGTATGTATGTATATATATGTATACGGGGTGTAACCTTTGTTTGGGAAGAGCGAAAGCATACGTTCGGTATTATAGGAAACCGTGGCATCGAAACGAAGGGGGGGGGGGGGGATTGCTGGAGAATAACGCACAGTGGCTTCGACGAGGATGAGAGCAGAGCCGCTTAATTATAATCGCATGCATCGGCTAATCGGCACCGTTCGTAAACTCACGTTCGCTCGACCCCTTCCTTTCTCTCTCTCTCGCTCGGTGTCCACGCGCCCGGTACACACGCGGCCCGCATAGATAAAACCTGTGCTCGTATTAATATATATATATATAAATATATATTTGAGTGCGAGGAGAATAGTTCATGCCAACTGACGTTATGGCACACGTTTATTTATCGTTGCGTATCGGAATTATTGTCTCGAATATTGGTCGAATCAGGTTTTTTTTTTTTTTTTCATTTGTTTCGTATTAAAACTTGTGGAATTGAAAAGTTTTCGATATTTCTCGTGCCAATTGGCTTCGGGGCGTCAACAGCGTTTTGCTTTTTCGTTTTTCATAATAATTATGTTGTTTTTATTCGACAGAAAGCTTGAATATTGTTTGGAAAATAAATTGATCGGTGAACGAGTTTCGGTGAAGGCGATACAATGTTGACATGCTAAACCATGTTAAGAACACAAAAAATTTCAAAAAGTTGAGAATTTTATAAAATTTGGTCAACATATTGTTTAGTGCCAAATTTGACAATACAAATTTTTTCAGATTTTTCTTCTACACAGTTATCGAGTAATTGAAGACTAAAGTTCACGTGTATAGGCATAGCGTTTCCATATATATAGGTATACACTGCGAGTATAAGAAATCTGCTTTAATGCATAATTACTCGATAACTGAGTGGAAGAAAATTTTGAAAAAAATTGTCTTTTCGTACTTGATGTTGAACAACATTATCACCAAATTTCATTAATTTCTTAACATTTTGCCTTTTGTACCGAAACTCCTTAAGGAGGGTGGCTAACATACGACAATATGATAAGAATTTAATAAAATTTAGTGATAACATTCTTTAGCATCAAATGCAATGACACAAATTTTTTCAAATTTTTCGTCTACATAGTTGTCGAATAATTGTAATTTACAATATGCAAAAGATATGCCTATATATATCAGAATCCTATGCTTACGGATGTAAACTCTAGTGTTAAATTACTCGAAAACTATGCAGAAGAAAAATCTTAAAAAATTTTTATATTCATATTTAATCCGAAAGAATATGCTCACCAAATTTCATTAAATTCTAATCATTTCGAATTTTCCTATGCTTTTAGCATGGCAACATTGTTGTGTGTAGCCAACCTCCTTAAGGATGAAATAAATTGACGACAAGTTTATATCCAAACGACAAATTTTGAACGAAAATTCGAATGGATCGATATATTTCGATGATTTTTTTCTGTATTTACCCAAACGAACGAGTTCTCATTAAATAATTCTGTTAAAAATCTGCGTAGTAAAGTTTGCCGATAACCGTAACAATGCGGTTCGAAGCGGTGATTCGATTGCTCATTTCTCTGGTTAATTACCGTAGATATTTGAAATTTTTTGTTTTTTTTTTCGCGCGATGCATGCCCTTTTCATCGATCGATCTGTGGCTTCGCTATGGTCATAACTTCGTTGGGGACAGCGAACTGGTATTGCGTGTCGGTCGGGGAATGCGATGGAAAGATAGAGCAGACAGAAATCTTTATACAAACGTACTTTTAGTTTATATATCTATATATCTATATATTAACGTGATTGGAGTCTCTCTCTCCCGTCGTGAAAGTACAGGCGGAGAAAAGTAGTCTCCGTTACGGCTGAGAATCAAGTTGTCGCGAGTAGAAGCATCGAAATAAGAGTATTTCACACCTGATCAAAATCTCGAGATTGATACTCATTTTATTTTATTGACTACATTGAAATATTAATTTGATTTAAATTTCGTTTGGAATTTATTTTATTTCGATGAAAATCCATTTTTTTTTCTTCTCATGTAGACGAATGATTTTTTTTCGACCTTCGAATTATTCTGTATCGCGTTAACGGAATGGACTTTGATCGACAAATTCAAATGATTCTTTCCGTTGTTTGTCGGAATAAAATTTTATCGAATTTTGGATTTTTTTGGATTGGATCAATCGATTTTCTTACCGATTTATTGAAATTAATGTTCGAACGATTTTTTTCTGTTCAATTCCGATTGAAATCCTGCGATTTATCATCGTGGATAGGAAGACTGAAAAATGAGGAAAAAACCTTGGTAATGCAGATCTAAAAATAGAGGAAATAGCATAACAAAAAAAGGGCATAAAAGGATGGAATAAAAATAAATAAAAAAAAAAACAATATTCTCGTTAGCAGTCATAATCGCCGTATCTTTTCTCTTCTCTTAAATCCACCCTTTTGTGTCAAGGTGAAAAGGTCGCTCACAGGGTTCTCCTGTCGTCCCGTGATATTTCGAAAGGCTGCTATATCGAAAAATAAAAGAAAAAAATGATAGAAAAAACGAACAACAAAAAGTATACGGTCTACTGCAAAGTCTAATAAGAGTAACGAGGAAAGAGTAATGGAGAATAAAAATAAAAAAAAAAAAAGGTGCGTCGAGGTCGTTACTAACGGGGGATCCCCGGCAGCCTTTGGAGGTCGTTACGTCATTAGAAAAAAAAAGGAGAAAAAAGAAACAGATCGAAAATAAAACACTCGAGATATACCCGTATAAATTATCTACAGAATTTAGCACGAAATGCTGAAGAACGTCGAAACGAAGCGGAATATCGAGAAAAAAAATAAATGCTTATACGAAATATCTGAAAATTCATTCGCCATGAAAATTTCTAAATAAAAATTCATCAAAATTTCATACGAATTGAAGATGTACAAAATGCATTTTTTTGGACAATTTTCATAGTAATTTAACGTCAATTGTTTATTCTCGTGTTCGATTTCTTCGGGTTATTATAGTCGAGATATTGTAAGTTGAGGTTGATTTTTCGTAGCACATCGCTCGCGGGTCTCTCGAGGACGCGGTGGTAACGGCAACTTCGTAGGAGAAAGTGATATCCGCAGGTTGCCTAGACTCGGTCAGTCAAACGAAAAGTCTCTCGGTTAGCAACTCTACGTGGCAGAGAGTACCTGAAAGAGAGTGGCAAAATACCCTGTCCACGTGCAATCTACTCTCGCAATGAAAATGATCCAATAGAATGCCCATCGTTTATACCAGGATACTCGTATATTTATTAATTGCAACGAATACAAAAGTAATCAACGAGTTTCTTTGATGAACGATGCTTCAGCGGTGGGGATATTGGCGATCGATATTTATTCTGAATATCGATTTGGTTTGCTCGAATGATTTTTCCTGTGTCGAAATGTTTTCTTGAAAGCTGATTTCAGCGACCGGATTCCTGATGCGTGTCGCTAAAGAAAAGGATCCAACTACGTGGACCCTTGAAGTGTACAAAAGTGGATAAATAGCGTTCGACAATTAAAATCCATCCGCACAATTGTAAGCGAGGAAAAAGATCGTAAAACGTCGACGTTCGAAGTGGCTCTCGCTTCCTCGAGTTTCGAAAGGAACGCGAGCAGTCTCTCGTGTTTTTTTCGCAACGAAAAAAACGTGTGTGCATTTTACAATGAAGTTTGTCACACAAAAGCAGAGCTTCGAGCAAAAGGAGCATTAGATACGTGAAATTCTGAAGAGAATTGTCTTCAGGCATTTTTTTCTACAAAGCATCGTTCGTGAGATATTAGTTGTTCGGTGCCAGCCAATCGGATGCGCCGACCAAGAGAAGTGGGCGGGAGACTCGGCCGAGCGTCTTTCCCCCACTTCTTTCTTCGCGCTCACCCGGATTGGCAGTAATCGATCGATGAATATCTCCGCAACGGTGCTTCCTACAAAAAAATGTTCAAAATGTTTTCTTCCCACAATTTACTTATCCGTACACTCAGCGAATTAAAAAAACGATTTTCTTCATTTTTCGTATGAAATTATTGGTGGAATCGGAATTTTATTAATCCGATGCTTCGACTGCCTCCAAGCGCCTTCTCGGCTTGTTCTTCGACTTTTGCATACACGCGAAGGCTTCTTTCCGTCTCTCTTTTATATCCTCCTCTCTATACACGTATTGCCCTGACGTAATAGAAAGTGCGGAGTCGCCGCAAGGCTGTTACCACTTCTCTACATACATCGCGGATGTCTGATGGTGCTTAATTCGCGTAAATATTTCTTCGTCTATCAATGTTTTCTCGAAACGTGCTCTAAATTGCACTCGAACGTTACGTCCTCACTTGGAAATATTTTCTACACGTGAAATATCGTACTAAACTCATTTTCGAACGTCGGACACGCTCGCGTGACATCCTTTCTTGCGACGAATCTTTGATTTTTTTTTTTTTTTTTTTTTTTTTTTTTTTTTTTTTTTTTTCATGAAAAATAAAAACAAATGAAACAAAGTCCAAAATTGCAATCAGCGATTCGAATTCAGAGAGCGACCGTTTATTTTCTATTTTTTATCCGTCACGAAGCACCGATGAGTCTGAAAGTATATTTGCTCGTTATCTTTTTGGATAAATTTGTCGTTATTGCTTACGAGAGTTCGGTATTAACGTTGGCAAGCAAGGCCCCGATACCGGAACCTCGCGACGCGCGAGAGAGCGCGAACGTCAAGGCCGAATCGGCGATGACGACGAACCTTTTTTTCGCTCGTTTTATTCTTTTTTGTTTTTTTTGCTCTTCGTTTCGTTTCTATGCCAGTCAGCTATTCGAGCTCGTTGCTGCTTCGGAAAGCACGTGTCTCCGGTGCAGTATCTCGATTAATTTTTGTCGCTGTTTCAAGTTGATTTTTCTTTTTTCTTCTTGAATAATGAATTTTTGAAAACTCGAAAGTTCGAGCTCGTTGATCGAACAAATTCACACCTTATCGGAGAGATTTTCAAATCGGTTTTAATCTCGTATGAAGTTATTTACGAATTCGAAAAATGGGTTTAATAGAGGAGATGAAAGATTCATGAAATCTTTTTTTTGTGCATTTGGAAAAACACCGAAATCATTTCGACCGGTAGTAGTCCACGAGTTGAGGAGAGATGAGGACTGTGCCACCCTCTCGTGGGAGGGAAAATGGCGTATCGATCTCTTTGGGAATCGACGAGACTGGGAATTCAAGCGTCGAGAGCAGCACGAGAACCAGCACACTTCTCGTGCTTCGAAACGCGAAGTACGCGTGCTTCAAAAATGGTTCCACTTTTTTCCTTGTTCCCTGCACTTTTCCCCTTGCAGTTTTTCGCTTTGATTTTTGTTTGTTTGTATTTTTTTTTCTTTTTTTTTTTGTCACCGAAAAATCGGAGTGTCGGTGTCAAAAATGTGCAGGTCTAAGGGCGAGCGTGTCAAAATATTTTCTCGCATTTCGATTGTAAATGCGATCGAGGGTCAACGACGTAAAGATTCGGGTCAGAGTTTCCTTGGCTCCTCGGCGCTCCTGCACGAAATTATCTTCGGCCACGTTTTTTTTTTCTCCGCTTATATACAAACGCTTTTTGTATACCTGTATTTTTAAAACTTTTTTTTTTTTTTTTCTACGCCGTAGTTCGACTCGCTCGTTCCCACATTTTCGTGTCAGGTCGTAAGAGATCGTTTCATACCGATAACCCCCACTCTTCTTGTTTAACCATAGATTCTGAGGATCACCCTTCCTATCGCCTATCGTTTATCTCCCCGGTTTCCTTTCTCCGATCGTTTGACAAGCGTTCAACATTGATTCGAATCGTTGATTCATAAAGAAGAAATTTCAGCCGCTTTATCATTCGTATTCATGATCTTTTGCTCCTATTTTTATGTTCGGAAAACATTTTTTCTGTTTCATTCCTCAGTTTGAATGTATACGATCTTGATCCAAAAACTCAAACTTCATTTTCGTCAGGATTCACAATTCGAAATCTCGAATTTTTTAAACATTCTGTATCACCGAGGAAAAAGATCTGTTTCAATCTACCAGGATCATTAATTCGATCAAAAAAATATTGTTAAAAAAATTTTTCATTTGTTGCAAAACTAAAAAGCTGTATTTGAGTCAAATAAATGATGCTATTCGAGTGCATTTAATCTGGTAGCCACGTTAAAGCTTATCGCTCCGACCACTACGTGGCGCAGAGCATCGAAACATTTCTTATATACGAATTTAACTCTGGATGTGCATAAATAGCGAAAACCCAAGTTTTACTTACTCGAAACGGACCATGTCTAAAAACAAACAGATGATCGTGAATTTTTATGCCCACCCAGGGTTGCAGACCAATGAAAATATTATTCAATAATAATAGATTTTTCGATTGATGTTAAATACAAAAATATTTGGATCGAAGAAAATAATTTCTTGAAGTCAAGTAGAGCTCTATTAGGTCGTGGGACAGAGAATAACATTTATTTGATTTAAATAGATTCTGTCTGAATCAACTAGTTTTTTGGGTGTATGATTCGTGTATCGAAAAAAAAGTAATTCGTTGCCGAGTCATTTTAAAGTTTCATTCGATGCCAACGCCTCTTCAACGATTTTCAATGGGGTATCGGAGAATCAATCGCAGTTGCTTTCTTTGCGAAACAAGAGCGCCTCTGTTTGATGAAAACTTTCATTCGAAAGGGGGAGCGAATGATGTCGAGGCCAAGAATTCACGCGATGATTCGAACAATGACCGGCTTACTGCGATCTTAAGGGATGAATAAAGGGGCAGTGGACTTCTGCTCTCCATTTCTCTCTCTCTCGTACCTCTCACGCTACTTTCCATCTTTTTCCCCTTCTCTCTGTCCTCTTTATGGATTCTTTGTTACACTTTACCCCTCCGCTTTACCCCTCAAGCCCAATGTCCCTTCGATATTATGGCCCTTTCTCGGCAAGCGGATTTAGTGCGATACTCGCACGTCAGGGGGGTTGCTTATGGCGCTACGATCATCAATATTCACGCTTACAGGCCGAGATATATTTGTATATATGTATATGTACGCGTTATCGACCCTCTCGAGTTCCTCGAGGAGCAGCAGGCAATCTCTCAGAATTTCGTGACAATCAAGACGACTTATAACAACATAAATTGATTGACAGTCCCAACACTAATCAAATTGATTTATTCGAATGAAAACGTTTAAAAAACGCTTTTACTTTACTTTATGCCAAAAATTCATCGGATTCGTTCGAGAATCGGAAAATGTTCGTTTCGAGGCTTTCATCGCTTATTTACAATGGAAAACAGTTCTTTGACGTTGATTTTATAGCCGCACCGGAAAAAAAAAAAAAGATCGATATCCTGATGTTTAACTCGAGAATTTAGGGTCAAAGTTCAACCCGAATTAATGCGAGTTTCGTTATAATCAAGAAATTTCTTTTATTCGCGTTGATAAAATAAAATATCATTTTTGACGATTACGATCGAAATAATTTTGCAAAATTTGTATTTTTTTTTCAAATCTCGATAAATGAATGCCGTGAAATAAGAAATATTGGTTGAAAAATTTTAAAAAATTGTTCGTTTCAACTCAACAATTGTTGATGGCGAAAAAAAAAAATTTTTGGGGTTAAAATCGACGAGAAAGATTGTTTCGTTACGTTATGCTCTAGGAGCACAAACCCGACGAAGTGAAATCATCAAGGCTAACGCATCCACTGAAAACTTGGTGTAATTACTCCAGTTTGTACAGAGCGTCAAGCTCGTGCCGCTGATGTTGCTGCTGCTGCTCCTACGGGTGTATAATTGGGAAGTGGCCTCGGACTCAATTGAACGTGTACCGGAAACGATCGCGGACTCGCGACGAGTGTGTTCACGTGTGTCTCTCTGTGTACATGTGGGTATTTAACGACGATAAAAGGTCCGGAGAGCCGGCTTCGTCTTAATATTTTATCGACACATTGACGTCGCGGCGTCTTACAAATTTTCAATTGAACCAATTTATTTGAATTCGACACCTGCATCATTGAACGAGAGTCCAATATTTCTTTACGTCCAGAAAAAAGATCTGTTTCAATCTACTAGGATCATTGATTCGATTTAAAAAAAAAATTTAAGCAAAAAAATTTCTATTTGTCTCAACTAAAAATCTGTGTTTGGATCGAATAAATCATTTTATTTGATCGATAAGTTATACTTACTCAACGAACTAAATCCATTGGCAAGCCAATAGTGTTAGACGCTTCTCCGGTATGGGGAAATGTGTCCAACTACGATATTAAAAAAATCTCGAAATACTACAAGATAAACACACTGATAATGATAACGTGGTCAGATTGGGAAATACCAAATTCTGAAATTAGGAAGCTAACGAAGTTGGAAGTATTATTGAATCATAATAATGATAATAATAATAATAAGAATAAATATGGTGTAAATAATATTATAAATGCTCGTTAAGTTTGTGGAAACTATTCGGGATTGAAAATCACAAAAATGGGATTTTGATTGATCTTGAATATAAAAATATTCAAATGAAAGAAAATAATTTTTGAAAGTTCAGTAGAGCTCTAATTAAGGAGTTTCGGTACAAAAGTCAAAATGTTAAGAAATTAATGAAATTTGGTGATAATGTTCTTCAACATCAAGTACGAAAAGACAATTTTTAAAAAAATTTTCTTCTACTTAGTTATCGAGTAATTATGCATTAAAGCAGATTTCTTATGCCCGGAATGTATACCTATATATATGGGAACGCTATGCTTATACACGTGAACTTTAGTCTTCAATTACTCGCGATAACTGTGTAGAAGAAAAATCTGGAAAAATTTGTATCGTCAAATTTGGCACAAAAGAATATGTTCACCAAATTTTATGAAATTCTCAACTTTTTGAAATTTTTTGTGTTTTTAACATGGTTTAGCATGACAACATTGTATCGCCTGTACCGAAACTCCTTAATTAAGCTGTGGGACAAAGAAAAAAACATTTATTGGTTTTAAATAGATCCTAGTTGAACAAAGTTGATGTTATTTTCGTGGATGTAACGTTTACAATATTGTCGAGAACGTATGTTGGATTTTGTTCATTATTATATTAGCATTTGTCCGCTTTAATACGGTTTTCGAAGGATTTTCTTTGTATTTGTTTTCGATTACATTTGTTCATTCGACCGTTGTGGTTTACTTTGTAAATGAACGTATATGGACTTGACGTTGGTGCAGTTCGATACATATTTTAATGTATTTGACAAATATATTCGTATTTATGAAATAAATGACGGGAAATATTGAATAAACGTAGATTTAGAGAGAAATGAAAATATTTCAAAGTTAAAATGAGGGGGGACTGGATAAATACGGATAATTCGATGGAGTAATTGACGAGCGGTGAAGTGGTGGAAAAGTAAATTTGGAAACTGAGCAACCCTGAAAGGGTCAAAGTACTGGATAATTATTCGGGATTTGGCGAATCGAAAATTCACGACCTACGAGAGAGTGGAAACAGCTGTGGGTCGACCGGACGTTCGTACACATAACCCCACCGTTTTATTTTTTTATCTCCCTCTCCCTCTCTCTTTTTCTCTCTCACACACACACTCACTTCGCCTTTTCCTGTCTCTCTCCCTCTTATTTAGCGTTTCCTCTCTTTTTCTCTTTCTCTCTTTCTCTCTCTCTCTCTCTCCTCCGGGAAATCGGGAACGAATGAAGTAACTCGTTGATTTCGCTTTTAATTCGGACGAAAGTGGGTTTCTGGGTCAGTAACAGCACGAGGCGAAAAGTAGGATCGACTAATACGCGACTAGTGTGTGTTCTACGACGTAGACGAAGATGACGACGACGAGAGCTACGAGAAAACTCAACGTTCCCTATACTCTTCTTGCATCATGAAACTTCAACTATTTAGTCGTAGGATTAACGAGAGTCTCAACAATTGAAAATTACTTCCTTCGGATACGATTTCTTTTCGTCGATTTTTCTTTTTTTTTTATTTTTTATCGACGCGCTAACAGACAGCTTTTAATCGTAATATTCATTTTTCAATTATTATTTCCAACACCGCGTTACTCGTCAATTACAGGGAAAACAAAATTATGTTGAAATATTCAAATATTTTGTTGCACGAGTTGAACAAAATTTTTTTTTTCTTCAGGCAACAAAATTTTTCGAATATTACTACAAAATTTCTTTACACCAAAACGAAACTTCGTTGACACGATGAAATATTTTGTTGAACGTATTCAACGAAATATTTTGACGTTTCAACAAAATTTCGTTTACAGTTTTTTTTTTAATTTCATTTTTGTAAAAAAATACTTTTTATTCGTCAATTTTTATTCGCTTCGATTGTCTCTTACGATCGGTATGATTATTATTTTTCATTGATCATTCGATTTCATATTGAACGAGCAATATATATTGATGATCAAAGGCAAAAAAGTTAAGATTTTTTCGGCGATAAATTATTACGTTGATCGTAAGTTCACAAGTAAAAAAATATTTTGAACATCGGTTCGGTAATTCTAACGAATTTAATTCCTGACATTCGTAAAAATGCTGAATGAATAAAGGGATTTAGGTCGTTATTGATAATTCAAATGCATAAAATAACTGAATAACTGGAAAAAAAAAACAAAGAAAAGAGTCGATCGTGACTGAACGAATAAAAGACTATGAGTAACATGGATAAAGATCGAAAAAAAAAAAAAATGTTGATCGCGATTCGTTAACTCATTGGAAACGAGAACCTGGCAAATGCGATCCTTTTTCCCAGGGTGCTTGAGATTATCGTCGAGCACGAGGATGATGTTCGCAGGTGAGGACGAAGCGATGAAATGACGAGAAGCCTGCTCGTCGAGAAGGCAAGAGAGTTTCGTGCGAGTGTGTGTGTGTACGTGTGGAACAAAGGCTCCGGTGAGTTTTTTTTTTTTTTTTTCCCCACTCGAACCCTCCGCACGAGTTTGTCGTCGAGTCTCACTCTCGTAGCCTCCAACCAAATACACTCGAAGCTTCAAACGAGAAGGGCGCAAATTGCACAAATTCGCCAGTTGAATCGCCAAGATTTTGCTCTTTCGCGATTTATTACTCGGCAACGAGGAATACCTGGTGGAAATACCTGTATCGATGCGCCTCATGTTTTCCCCCCTTTTTTGTAATTCTCTCAGTCTCTCTCTCTCTCACTCCCAATGCTTCGAGTCGAGCTCGGATATCCTCGAGACGGTTCGATCCTGTCCCCTTGCACTTGCATTTTCCCTCCTCTTTTCTCTCTTCCTTCTGCTCCATCCGTTCGAGGTACAAATCTCATGCGAACCCGACGAGAAAGAAAGAAACGAGAGAGAGAGAGAGGGGCGACGAAAACAAGGAGTTGAACCTGCGGGAATCTAACTGTACAATGAGAGAGTACACGCAGGTGAGCGAAGAGAAAAGAAAGAAAAGTTATTGAACATGGAAAGAGAGCCAGCAAAAAGTTTGTTTTTTAAACGCCAATCTTTTATTCGCCTCGTTAGCTGATCTTCCGAGATTTATTAACGTCGCAGTATTTTTTGTTTGTTTCTGTTTTTCCTACAATTTATTATCGACGCGATGATAGTGGGATTTCTTTCTAAAAGTCATTCGTTACCAATGGTTATTTCGATAATTCTACTCATTACAGTATCGTCGTTACAATATTATAGAATTATATCGATAGCCAGTGATTTTAAGGAGTTTCGGTACAAAAGGCAAAATGTTAAGAAATTAATGAAATTTGGTGATAATGTTCTTCAACATCAAGCACGAAAAGACAAATTTTTTCAAAATTTTCTTCTACTTAGTTATCGAGTAATTATGCATTAAAGCAGATTTCTTATGCCCGAAGTGTGTACCTATATATATAGAAACGCTATGCTTATACACGTGAACTTTAGTCTTCAATTACTCGCGATAACTGTGTAGAAGAAAAATCTAAAAAAATTTGTATTGTCAAATTTGGCACTAAAGAATATGTTCACCAAATTTTATGAAATTCTCAACTTTTTGAAATTTGTTGTGTTTTTAATTGGTTTAGCATGGCAACGTTGTATCACCTGTACCAAAACCCCTTAATCGCGAGCTTAAAAACATCTTTTCGATCAATGATTTTCGGGGTTTTTCGTCGTCGTTGCTAACGCTTTCTCGATCGATGTCGAATCGTGTACTGCATCGTATATGTATTATATACTTATAGATATACATGTGTGTATACAGATTGGTGCGTGAGGTCGAAGGGTCTGACAATGGCGACTGAATTTACAGCTCATGGTTTACTACGTCAAAGCGAGAGAAAGAGGAAAACGAGCGAGGGATAGAGAACGCCTGAAACGTAATACATTTAGACGATCTCGCATAAACTCTCTTTCTTTCCTCGTCTCTCAGACCTTCTCTCTCTCTCGCTCAATATTTCTCAATTTTTTCTATGTTTCCCCTTTTCCTTGTCTCCATTTATCTATATTTCCCTCTCATTTTTTCTTTTTTTTTTTTTTTCGTTGTTTGCGCATCGTTTCAATAGTTTCGCCAACGCACAAAGCCATTGCACGATTTACCAATACCGAGCTCAAGCGTACAGTGACGTAAACGAATTACCAAGCGTGTTAGTTTCGTTCGACCCACGTTACATTTATACGCATCGAACGAAATTTCTATTTTAATCCATCATCAGCCTCGTTCGCCACAGCTTCGTACAACCGAGTAGCGCATACGCCTTTACGCCGTTCGATCGTTTAACCATTTTTTTTTTCGATACTCTGCCGGTTCACGAAGCTATTTTTCATTACTCCAAAAGCAAATCCTCTTCGAATTTGACATTTGGTCTTCTCCCAGTTAATATACTTGACAGTTTTCCCATCTATGAAAGTATAAAACACACAACAACGGTGGAAACGAGAAATTGATTCTCGTGAAAGCAGCAACATCGACGATCGTACGGTGAAAGAAACCAAAAAGTTGATAATCGATCGTTCGACGAACGATCTTCCGTATGTTCGAATTTTTTTACCACAAATTTCCACAGAGAATTGTATTTCGAAACGGTATTAACGCTAATACGAACGGATTATATAATTGAACGATTTTTGTCTGTCTTTGTTCCTGCCCCAACCGATCGAGTCTCTTGCCACACATCGTCGAGTCGCAGAATCGGTATTTTCATCGGAAATAAACATTATGGTCGGTTCTCATTTTCGGAAAAGGATTCATTGCACGAGAAGACGAAAAAAAAAATGAAAATAAAAAAATAAAAAGAAGTAAAAAGAAAAAGGAAAAAACAAGACATTGTCGAGGATGTAACAATATCGATCTCGGGAGAGGCGCAATTATCGTAGCAGCTGCGGCAACCAAAGTGCAAGCGGCAAAGTGCATCAACACCGTGGCGGTTCATAAACGTGTGTATTTGTATGTGTATTTATGCATGTATGCCCGGCCGTACGTACATGCAACGGGACGAGTTTATATACACAGCGGAGCCGAGTTTACGGTCTCTCGCTAGAGTCCGCGCCCGCGCACCGCCCGAGAGCGCCACGGATTTCCGTCTATGTGTGAATGTGTGAGCGTTCCTGCCGGTTCTTTGACGTATTTTGCCTACAGGCTCTCCTAAAATTCATTCTCCGTCCTTCGTAGGTCGAATCTCGAAATTTTTAAGCCAAAAGTTTTTACACGTAACAGGATGAAGCGTCGCAGAAAGCGTTTTTTAAAAGAAACTTTGGAAATCGATAAAAAGTTGAAAAAGTCGTGTGGACAGTTACGATATCTCTGATAATTCGTCCCGGGGAAACTCGTCCGTTGGAATCTTGGAGTTGTCAGTAATCGTGTTTCGTTAGAGGACGAATTCAAACGTCGAGGATGAAGGAGCAGCTTATTCGAGTATAAAATTAATATTTTTATGAATTTTTTCTCTCACTTTGTGTGTTTTGAGAGGTTCTGTATGCGAATGTATACATGTATATTGTCGTGTGTACCGCAATACCGAGCGTGGGGGGTGAGAGAGAGAGAGAGAGAGAGAGAGGGGGACAGAAATAAAGACTCGACGGAAGAGAAGGAAAGGGTTACGGTGATTGGCCACTTGGTGGTAACGAAAAAAAAAAGCAAAAAAAGGCACAGTCGTTGGCACTCGCGTGTTTCTCTCTTGGTTCAAGGCGTTTTGCAATTGCCAGGCACTGAACTCGAGGCCAATAATTGTGAACTTTTCTTCCTCGGGCTTGGAAGAGCACACGCTAATAAACGAAACGCTCACGGAGCGTGGAAATTGTCCGTTAGGTGTCTCTAGCTAGACTACCTAACTGTATCTCGTGCTTTTTTTTTCGAATTAATTGCTCGAATATACGCTGGACTAGAGCTACGAGGGACTCGGGAGTTTTTTTTTTTTTTTTTTACTTAAACTGTCTTCACACTCGTTTAATTTGTCAATTTTTCTACGTATATAGTAATTTACTTTGGAAAATTGAAAGATGCCCCTTAATTCATGGAGAATTATTCGCCGCACTCGGAGGGATTTAATGAACGTTGCGAATGGTAAATAGTTGATGAAACAATTCGCGATAACTCGCTGGATTCGAGTAACATTTTTTTCAAGATTCTATCCCCTTAAGAAATCACTGAGCTTCCTACACGTATGGCGTCCACATGCGTGTATGCTTATTGCACGTTTTTACGGATCGTCATTACCGGTTTTTCTCTAGATTACCGAGTTCAGGTATGTAATGAGTACTGGGGTCAGTGCGTGCATACGACGACGAACAGCAGAGTGAATGAAAAAAAAAAAAAAAGAGAGACGTTGCGCTGTATAGGGAAGATGCTCGGAGGGAAGGAGAGAGAGCTTACCACGGGAGGCTCCTGATTCTTCGTCTACATTACGACGAGAAGAAACTCACGTTGTCTCGCTTCGTAAGCATATTATACATAATTATGTACGTCCAATGCAAAAAACACTGCTCGAACATCGGTGAACAGTTGGGTCGTCAAATTCTGAGAAGAAAAGTCCTCAGGCATTTTTTTCTCCGATGCCTCGTTGACGAGATATCAACGCGATTCAGCTACAACCAATCCACAGCGCGTGGGAGGGCGGGGCGCGCTTCCCCCACTCCGCGGACTCACTCAACGTTCCGACTCATTGGCCACGGTTAATTGATCCATAACTCATAAACGGTGCGCTCGAGAAAAAAATGCTCAAGGACTTTTATCTTCGGAATCTCATGATCTAATCGCTCGGTCAGTCTCAAATACGTGTTTTGGAATTAACTGACGATATAACGCAGAAATGAGAATATCCATGGAGGCGAAATCCAAGGGACGAGTCCCCGGACGAAGTTTGCTTTGCACACAGTGAATTAACTGTAGTTTTAGCGTTGCATTGCTCGCGAGCGAGAACAGGCCATGGAGATTCTTCTCTCTCTCTCTCTCTCTCTCTCTCTCTCTCGACTGTTCCTCTTTCTATATACACGTATTTACGTCTGTGTATATAAATGTATGTGAGAGAAAACGGAGTTCAGAAACGATTATTCGAGACTGAAGAGTGAGCTCATGACTAGCTGGTTAATATATACGTATATATTCAAACACACTCGTATACATAATATGTATATTGCAAATGTGTTGAGTGTGTCTTTGCCTTGAAGAAGGCCTCTGCATCCTCGTCGCTTGCCCCCTCGTTGCTGCGATCCTTTGCCTCTCTCTCTCTTTCTTTTTTTTCTTCTAGTGTCCGTTTGTATCCGAGTGTATATGTGTGTGCGTGTAAATGTTTTTTTTTTTGTTCTTTCGCTTGCTCAGCCTCGACGACTCTGTGCAGTAAAGCGACTCCAGGGTTCTCCGCGATCGAGGGACAGGAGTCTCGATCGAGTCTTTTATTCACTTTGAAATAATATGAATCGTTGTTGATGGGATTAGGATTTTTGGAGGTTATTGTTCATCGGTAAGGTTCGCCAACTGATTTTTCGTCGAACGAAAGTCAAGTGGTTACGTAATTAGTAACATTAGACGGCTTTATCTTGATGCTTGACATTTTGGGAGCACTAATCGTCCAGGTCATTAGAAGCGTAGAATTAGAATTTGTTTTCAGGATCATACTTTTGGAAGGAACCTTAAGCTTTTTCGAAGATGCGAAGATACTTGGTTATCTCTGAATTATTAGAATCGTTGGATAAACAAAATTTTAATGAAATTAACATTTACGAAGAAATTAAAAATTTGTAATTCGATCCAGAAGAGAGAATCGCTCAAATTGCTGTTAATGTTTTTAACTATAAATGAGCCTTCACGAAATGTTGTAAATGAAATACGAAGAAACGAATATATATCGAGCAACGACACGAACAACGGATCATCCAACATGGCGTGGGGGGGGGGGGGGGGGGGAAGATAATACAGCGAAAAGGCGATAAAGAATGGAAAGCATGCGCTACGGAGATATGACACGTGGCACATTTTTGAGATAAGCAGCTCCGCGCCGCTCTTCTCCTCACAGTTATACTCTCGTCGTGTTTCTCTCAATATTTTTCTTTCTTCTTCCCTTTCTCGTATTCTTTTTCTGCTTCGAATGTACGAAGAGCAACGTTCAGAGTGCATTTAAAGGACTGGAATATTTATCTCTCTCTCTCTTTCCGTTCACTCAAAATCTATGGATTTTCTTATTTCATACTTTTTCTTTGTCATCTTCACTTTTCGAAATTGACAATTTTTTAATCGAATGAACCAAACGTATCCAACGAACCAAATACTCAATTAATTTTTATAAAATTCACACAAATCCCATTATTTGTGTACGAAGAAGAAAAAAAAATGTCTCTGTTTTCTAATGAAAATAATAAGTCAGCATATCGACAGAATTTTTGTTTTTCGTCATATTAAAAGCGAATATCCCGTTACAAGTGGATTACAGATAGTTTCGTTTTATATACGTTACAATATCACTGACACAGAGTCTCTGACAAGGTAAATGTTTGGTCAATATCCGTTGCCCTGCGCTCGACCAATCCCTTCTGTATATTTCGTGCCAAACATACATATATGTATATAGGAATATCCACATCCAGACAGACATATACACACCTACACAACCCGCGTTTATGTATTTATGTTCGAACATGCTTCGATATACATATAAATAAATGACGTTATAGATACACGTTGAAATGCTTTGTTTTATGCACCAGATATACATATATTTATGTAACACCTATTCGGGAATAGCTCTGGGAATATGTATCGAATACATACTTGTAACTATCACGTTTAACGGACGGATAGAAAAGATTTTTGGTCAATATTCGTGCTGGTAGCGCGAGTCGCACAGACCAGCGAGCGAGAGTTTCGATACAGAGTTAGAGAGAGAAAGCTTCTGACCAGCCTGAATTCCATTCCCATTCTCCGCTCCTCCGAGAGGGCTCTATACTTTGCCAACCGCGATGGGTGCAATGAAATATATACATAGGCTTGAGTAGCTCGCAAAAGAGAGTGAGAGAGAGAGAGAGTCGAGAAGGACGAGAGGACGACAACGACAACCAAGACGTGATCACGGTCCAGGCCAGTGAGAACCCCGATATATATGCTCCGCGATTGTGGAGGACATCCCCCATTGTGTCTGCCGATCGTTTGCTATACCGCGTTACCACGAGCTCTTCCAGAGCTCACCTCCCACCAAAATGCCTTCGACGGATCCTCCGCGGTATATGTATATTCTCGATGTTGACGCTTCGATCTTCCCGTCTCTTTCTACCGATCCAGTGTGTTTCCCGCGTGTCTCTATAAATGCCTGCGTTAGTCGCTCAGCTTCGAACGTTTCAAATGCCATAAACGATACGAATCCCTGGAGGTTGCTAAATTGATAAATTTGTCGGTCTCTATCATCGTAGGATCGGGATAATATAAATTTATATTCGGTGAGAAAGAAAGATCGTGAAATTTCGAAAAGATAACTCTTTGGTCAATTTGTTCTGCGAAGCATCATTCACGAGATATTCGTCGTTCAGTTTCAGCCAATCATCGATGATCGGAAGGCGAACCTAGTGGTGGGGGAAACGAATCTGATTGGCTACAGCCATTTTTCCTTAATTTCTCCGCAACGGTGCGTCGTAGAAAAAAAAGTTATCAGACTTTTCTCCGGATTCAGGATAGACGAGTATTTCTGTTTAATAGTTTTTCAAACTTCCGGTACACACGTGTTCGGGGGTTTTTTAAACGGCGACGAGAAACGACGCGACCAAGGCAAACACCTCCTCGAACTATACCGCTGGCGCTGCTGATGCTGAGGCCGTAGATACCTCGGCTCTCGGAAAGAGAACCGTGATATAGATAGAAAAAAAAAAAACGTGGATTCCAGTCTGGTCGGAAAAGAGACCAAGAATTATTGACCGAATCCCCTTGAATCTCTCTATATCTTCCTGCCACTTATTTAAGACTCATCAAAATTTAAGGATTTCCGGAGAACTCTCGGCATCGCTATGCGACGTTTATAAAGAGTTTTGCCTGAAAAAAAGAAAAACAGTCATCAGGATAATGTTTTATAAATCTTTTCGTGGAAAAAAAAATTCTAATCGGGAGAATTTATTTGGTCAAATGGCAAGATGGAATGTTCGATTTTTGTCAGCTAAACGTCTTCGCGTACGATTTTTGTAACGATAGTGATTTTGGTAATCAAGATCGAGGAGCATTTGAAGATTTGCTCGAAGGACGTTTGGCTGGCAGGTCATATACCTATATATATATAGAGAGAGAGGAGAGGGGTTGCTTGAAGAAAAGAGCGAGGGTGATGCGTAACACGAAGGGGAGAGGGTCGAACCTGCATTCGTCTTCTCTCACGTATATATGTGTCATGGGTCGATGGATAAATAAAGAAAAAACGAGAGCGATTGAGGAAAATAGAAGTTATGGAGATAGAGAAAAATGATGAGAGCAGATAAAAAGAAAGGAGCTCTGGAGAATAAAGAGAGAAAGAGAGAAACGATGAAGACGCTTATATGAAGCGGAGGAGAATCGAAGATGAGTCCAGAGGAGAGCAGCAGCGCGAGCTCGTAACTTCGGAGGCGGACGTGTACCAACCGCGAGAGAAGAATATATACTATAATGCATGAAACGTTTTTCTCTTTCTATATCCCTTCCCACGATCTCTCGGTCTCATTTCTCTCGGGCTGTTGCTCGTCGGGAGTTGAATATGTGCGCGCTCGCGCGCGCCAGTCCTCGAGGCCACTTTGACTCGTAACGTATTATCTGTATAATAACAACCTCCGAAATAACAACAACAATAATAACGATCCAACGAAAATGTTTCGAAAATATAATACCTTTTTCCTTGAATTTGTTGAAACTCGATAAAATTTAAAACAAATTATACTGAACGGATATTTATTTTATTTTTTTATCCTCATTTTCATTTATTTTATTTTCAATGTTGAAAACTCTTTTCGAGTCTTCTCAATGGAGATGAAAAAAATAAATAAAAAAAATTGGCTACACTCTCGTTACTCTGATCAATTATAAATTTTGAATATTATCGAATATTCAGAATGAGAAAATTCAATAAAGAATCTATTTATTCATTTTTTTATTTTTGTTTCGATGGCAGTTTCTAACGGACGAGAAATACGGTTTTTAGTATATATGCCCCTATGGTTTGGACTCGTCGTGATATGTACATCGCACGCCTGAATCATCGTCCTCAAGCTGCTGACGCGCGTGACTCAATAAGAAATGTTGGATTTTCGTATATATTTATGCACGTATGCATATATATACTCTCGTGTTGCCTGCACACACTTTTAAATCTGTTTCGTTCATGGACTTACGCCTGGTCTACGGCGCTCTCTCTCTCTCTTTTGTTTTTCTTTCTGCCTTCGTTCTTTATTTAAACCTCGATTCGTCCGAAACTCGTATTTACGCTGACACGATGAGAAAAAAAAAAAACAAAAAAAATTGTCACCGGAGTTCTCGACGCGCGGACCGAGCGGTCGAAGCGATTTTATAAAATCTTTGAATACGCGTGTGCACTCCGAGAAAAAAAAATGTATTTCACAACTTTATTTTTCACGAATTAATGTAAAAATGAAATTTCTAGATTGCCGCACAAAAATGAAAGAAAAATTAAAAATTCATCGATTTACGAATGTCCGAAAACAATTTTCTGCTTCAAAGAATCAAGCCTTTTCAAACGAGAGATATATACGCGGCAAGATTATTTTTCAGGTAGGAAAATTTCCTTCTTCAGAGCCGAAAAATAATGAAACGTTTAAAGGTCTTGTCCGTGCTGTGGGGGAACGTTTTTCTTCGATGTCCCTGACCAGCCAGGTTAAAAGGCTACTCATACTTTCGGAATGAAGTCGACGACACGAGAAAAAGAGCGAGAGAGATGGAGCGAGAGAAAGGAGAAAGAGAGTGGCGATTAAAGGCGAAGGAAGTAAGGACGAAAGAGAGAGAGAGAAATGAGGTTTAGGCAGCCTCTACGCATCGAAAAGCGTTTATAAACGAAGGTGTTATAAATGTTTGTACGAGAGTGAGAGGCGACGAAACTCCAAGCTTCGAACGAAATATGTGCACAAAATAGGAGATCGTGAGAAGCGGAATAGGGGGACGAGGGGGGGGGGGAGGTGAAAGATGGAATATTAAATGGGGAGGAAAGGTGGGGGGAGGGGGGTAGGGATGGTGAAGTTGTGTTGAACATGCGCGAGAGGCCACACATAGCGAGGTATCGAGACCGTGCACACGAAGGCAGGTATAAGAAAAGAACGACCAGCTGTTTCCTTGGCGTGACGTCACGCAGGTGCTAGCGGAGGGAGCGGCGCGTGCGACTGAGAGAGTACGAGCCTGTCAAGTAGTGGGAAAAATACGCGGGAGTCGCGGACGCGAGAGAGAGACGGTGAAGTTCGCTGAGCTGAACTGACAGGAGGGCGGGGGGCGGATGAGTCGGAGTGGGGAGCGGGGACAGGTGGACAATGCTCTCCGCGGCTCCCGCTCTCTCTCTCTCTCTCTCTCTCTCCCTCGCTCGCGCGCATTCGCCTCTCGAGGTTTATGCACTTTTACATACTTCGCTCCAGCTTTTCATCCCTGTTGCGCATTTTTACTGTTCTCGTTCCTTTTATTTTCTCGATATATTTCTTTGACTCTAAAAATTGTCAAATTTTTATACAACTTTTTATCGACGCTCTTAAGGAGTTTCGGTACTAAAGGCAAAATGTTAAGAAATTAATGAAATTTGGTGATAATGTTGTTCAACATCAAGTACGAAAAGACAAATTTTTTCAAAATTTTCTTCTACTTGGTTATCGAGTAATTATGCATTAAAGCAGATTTCTTATGCTCCAAGTGTATACCTATATATATGGAAACGCTATGCTTATACACGTGAATTTTAGTCTTCGATTACTCGATAACTGTGTAGAAGAAAAATCTGAAAAAATTTGTACTGTCAAATTTGGCACCCAAAAATATGTTCACCAAATTTTATAAAATTCTTAACTTTTTGAAATTTTTTGTGTGTTTTAACATGGTTTAGCATGGCAACATTGTATCGCCTGTATCGAAACTTCTTAACGAGAATCGATGAATTTTCAATTTCGTTGTTGATTCTTTCGAAATTTTGACAAAATGTTGCTCTTTGAGTCTGCTTTGTTATGATTACCGTTTTCTCGAAGGCTGCTCTTTGCAAACGGTCACCCCCTTCATTCGATCATTGTTTCTTCTAATATAATGCTGATTTGATTATGATAAAATTAAATAATGGATTATAATAATAATAATACTAATGGTAGAGCTGTATCGGAGGCAGACTACGATAGGCGGGGTCACGTTTGCCCGACAGATGATTAAGTGCGGGTAATTCTTGGTCCTCGGGAACCCCGGCGCACCGCGGTCTCTCGCCCCATACCATACGCATGATATATTTCTATGGGCCGTTCGATCTCAGGTGGAACGACTGTTGACCGGAAATACGACGATTTCTTATACTCTTTCAACGATTTTAACGAGTCACTAGTCATTCGTTATTTACAATCGATGATAAAATATGTGAATCTCTGGTTTTTAGGGTCGTTCATTCGATTTTTGATTAATTTGTCATAGGAAGGGCATCTAATGGCCTAAACTCCAATAAAAATAGTTGTCAAGATAAAAAATCAATACAAAATAATAAAATTAGCTCCAATAAACAATTTCATGACGAATATCATAATCGACGATTGCATTTTTCGCGAAAAATCAAAAATCTTTTTTCAAAATAACTGATAAACGTTCTCCATGCTGACGTGCCCCGGAAAAAATTTTTCACAATTTCATGGTTCGAGAAATCTTCGCTCAGTGATTACGCGATCACACCATTTCGCGAAGATCCAGATCCAAGGATCAAGGAAGTTTTGCTCCTACTTCGAGGGATGCGCCGAGCACCAGGGGCCCCTATGCTTACACACAGGCTAGCCGCAATGCTGCCAACCTGATTTTTCATCTCCCTCTCTGTTCTCCTTCTCTCTCTCTCTTTTGTTCTGTTCAGTTGCCGCGCCAAAGGCTCGTGCGGCCGCGTCCCAAGGAATTCGACGAATTTGTCATAAGTTAATTGGTTATATCTCATGAAATACGTGGTAAATCAGATCCATTTTTTTCCCATGTCATTGCAACGTACAGGTGAATACTCGATCGAATTTGCGATGAGCCACCATTTTTTTTACTACTCGATATTAAATAATTTCTCCCGTCAAAACAGTAATAGCCATAAGACTCCGTGCAATTCGAAGCTAACTTTACGATTTTTTATCTCAGAAAGTAGACGGTCAATCTTGTTCAAATTTCGCAGGTACACGCGGAGTATGTTCAAGAAGATGCTCTAAAAATTTCAAAGACCTGTCATATTTTTGAAATTCGAGCAAAATTTCCCAAAAGATCGAAGACGAAAAAAAAAAAATTGTTCCCCATTCGATAGAAGGTTGCCGACCTTGGTTTGACCAAGACGTTTAGACTCAACGTTGAACGAACTCGAGCACGATTTTCGGAGCCCTATAAACCCTGCAACTCTTGTCCGAAACACTATTTTTTTGTTATTTATCTCGCGCGAGAAAGGGCTCTCGTAAGACTTTGGCTCCGGACACCCTGTATAGATAGGGATACGCGATTTCCAGCCGGGGCATAACCCGGTGTGAGAATTCCTCGGAGCCTCAGCCGCTCAGGAACTTACTCGATGGAAAGAGACTCTAAAGAGAGTGTATACAACACATAGAATATATCTACATACATATATATATATACATTGAAATGTATATGTATCGAGCTACATATATATATTTACACAAAGATAAGTTTTAACGTTGTACGTAAAAGACCTTCCAGGATTCGTGGTATGAGTGTTCGTCTGTGCGGCAAACCGCTTCGACACCGATGCGCAAACGTCCGACGCCGCCACCGCCGCCACATATTTCGTCGAAGGTAGAGACAGCCAGAGGGACAGGGAGAGAAAGAGCGAGAGAGAGAGAGAGAAAGAGGGGGGAGGGGAAAGATAGATATATAGATGCAGATAGAGCGAGAGGATCGACCCGAAGTTAGCTATAGCGAAAAGCCTCTTCGCTTTCCCCCCTCCACCCTCTCCCGACGACCCACTGTGTGCTCGAGTTTCGAGTCACATGCACATGCCCCACAAGCACACGATTATTCCGTATACTTCCACACACACACACACACACACACACATTCTCATACGATTTTCGAGAACTTGGAATCGAAAGATCGTATGTTAAAGGTTCACCGACCATTTTCCTTCCATCCGCTAGAGCCTTTATTCCATTCGCGAGATATCTACCCAGGGATAGAAAATCTTGAGGGAGAGCAACGATTTAACACACACGAGATACACCAAGTTTTTCTCCCAAATCTCGGATTTAGGGCTTGATGTATGTTTGCACAGTTCCTTAAGAAGTGTAAAACACCTCGAGGCTCGAATTTCAAACACTAGGTATATGCCTCATGCCAAAACGTAATGAACCCGGACCAATTAATTCGCCTCGTTCATCGATAACAAACGATTCATTGATTTTTATTCAAATCATTTATACTATAGAATCCTCTGTAACGAAATTCTAAACGCTTCTTTTTATTGTCACAACTTTAAGGAGGTTGGCTACACACAACAATGTTGCCATGTTAAAAGCATAGGAGAATTCGAAATGATTAGAATTTAATGAAATTTGGTGAGCATATTCTTTTGGATTAAATATGAATATACAATTTTTTTAAGATTTTTCTTCTACATAATTTTCGAGTAATTTGACACTAGAGTTTACATCCGTAAGCATAGGATCCTGATATATATAGGTATATATTTTGCATATTGTAAACTCCAATTATTCGACAACTGTGTAGACGAAAAATTTGAAAAAATTTGTGTCATTGCATTTGATGCTAAAGAATGTTGTCACTAAATTTTATTAAATTCTTATCATATTGTCGTATGTAGCCACCCTCCTTAATACTTGGCTGGATAAACTTTCTCGTTAATATATTTCGTCAAGGTGGTTTCCTTTCACAGATGTAACTCGCCAACGTCGCGAGAAACTTCAGGTGCGTTGATTGCTCCTGCTGCTGCTACTCCTCCTGTTGCTGATTGTCTTTTGTACGTTTCCATGATTCTTCGGATGCGACTTCCCGAACTATTAAACCAGACATTTATGAAGTATTTTAATAGACTAATCGATTTATCGACGTTTCGATGCTAAATACCTACCTGATCATTCATTCATATATTAACTACTTACAAGCGTGTTTTATTCGTTCGATTGTTTAACCATTTATCGAGTTACACAGCGACAAATCGATCGATGATGACTATCAATTTTCTAATATGTCAATTCGTATCAATACATAAAATTATTCAAAATTTTGTGACTGAGAAACAAAAAATGGTGGAATCGACAATAATTTAAATTGCACACCCACCACACAATACTTCGAGCGTGCAACAAAATATTCGATCTTCTCAACAAAGTTTCGTTCCAGTATATATAAAAAAACTTGGTCGATAAAATATTTTGTTGCCTCGTCGAAATATCTTGTCGTGCGTGAACAACTAAAATTTTTGTCCATTCCATCACTTTTTTAATTTCAATTTTTCCTCAGTTAACGTATAACGAAATCGTACATGTAATTTATCAATCTACGTTGATGCGCACACGTACGTACGTATATATTATTATTACGATATAAAAGTATGATACATCGCCGAGGCTTCGAAGGCTATCGCGACGAGTTGGCCTCTCCCTTCTTTTAAACTAATACGCACACTCGTGTCTTTTATCTCTCTACATTAAGCCGAATATACACATACGTGTAGGCATAATTCTATGCACTAGAATACTCGGTGAAGAGAGTTTTGATGCTGGTTTATACTGAATCGTGATAATACGAGGCCTTCTTTTTCTCTCCCTTGCTCTCACTCTTTTCCTCGCCATACTTGGGTCTCGAATTCTCTGTGCTCGAGCGTTCGCCTATGTGTAGGCTGCTCTCTCGGTAACTATATATCTCTTTCGTCAAGTTGGCATTTACGCATGTGACTAAGAGAGCAACCATATCTCCCTATACATTGTATCTACGTGCCTCCGGACATCCAGATATTTTTATCTCTCTCCCATTTCTCTCTTCATTCTCTTTCCTTCTTACTCTCTTGTTTCGTCTAACGATCCCTACTTTTATTCCTCCATCCCACCTTTTTTTCTCTCTTTTTCACATCTCCGTCACTTTTGACTAACGCGTCGGAGCAAGATGGAGCGAAAGGAAAGGAATTACTCATTCTCTTGTAGCACATTGATTTCACATTGTCTCTATTCGTCTCTCTCTCTCTGTCTCTCTCTCTTTTCAGTAATGTCTCTTCTGCCTCCTCCCTCTTGCTCAGTTTTTTTTTTCTTTTTTCTCGTAATCTCTTGTTTTCTCTTTCGTTCTGTCTCTGGTCTCTTTGTCTTTCTATTCCTTTTTTGTTTACCTGCATTCTTGTTATTTGGTTTTTTTTTCTTACTTTTTACTCTTTTGGTCTGCCTTACTCATTCTCTCTCCCTCTCTGTCTCTCTCTTTCTCACTCTCTTTCTCACTCTTGATATCATGGATTCCGAAGCTTAGCTTACTTGCAAAATTGTGAGCTCACTCTACCCGTCGTGATCGTGATGATGCGACGCATCATGCATTCTCTCTCTCTCTCTCTCTCTCTCTCTCTCTCTCTCTCTCTCTCTCTCTCTCTCTCTCTCTCTCTCTCTCTCTCTCTCTCTCTCTCTCTCTCTCTCTGTTCATTCGCATACAAACGTGTAATGAAGAAAACGGTGGGGAAACTGCTCTCGAGGGAGGGATATGCCACCCGGAAAAATACAGTCCGAGTATAAACGAGATTCGATCTCAAATATTTTATGCCGAATTACTTAAAATTCGCTGATGATTTTTGAAGAAAATAAAAATGCGATAAAGCATCACGGATTTAATGTTGGTTATTCAAATTTTTCATTGAGCATCGTGCTCGTTTCGCGATGAAGAAACATTTAGTCAATTTATCTTTTATTTCATTTGATTTATTCGAGTTTCAATTATAAAAAATTTCAGTACCATTTATTTCAACGCTTTTCACTATTTTATCGGTCATAAATTCTAATCAAGAATTCTATGATTAATCATATATCACTTATAAAACGCAAAGATGTTTAATGCAGTCGATCGATTTGGTCGTCGAACGTCGACGGTTGTACGCGCTATTTAAACAGCTGCACGATTCTCTCTCTCCCTCACTCATTCTTTTTCTTTCCCTCTCTTCTTTTTCCCCGATGTGTATATACTTACGAGATGACTGCTTCTTCTTCTTCTCTTTTTTCTCCTCTCTTTATCTCACTCGCGATCCGTGTATACCGCGCTCTTCAGCTTCGCTACACTGCTTTTCGAATCACTGTCTATCTCTCTCTCTCTCTCGTTCTCGTTCCTCTCGCGTCACTCTCTCTTGACGAGAATCACCACAGCAACCTCGCGAACTATAATTAAATGCTGCGTTTTTCGCTATTTCGATACACAGACACGAGATCGGCAGAGAGAGTTCTCTCGATGCCTCGACCTCTCCTCGCGCTTTGCTCGTGCAAAAAAAAAAAAAGAAACAAAAATCCTCGATCAATCGCACGCTCCTCACGATCGATTATATCCGCGAACGTAATTCTCGAGATTTTCGACAATTTTTAACGAAGACATTAATCGGGGAAATGGGGGGAGGGACGCTCGAGTTTTATCGAAAAATATTTTTCTCAGCAATGTTTATTTTTAAATATTCAGTAACAACGATAATCTTATTCTTAAATTCGATTCGAAACACACCGAATAACGCGTGCCTGCGAATCTTGATAAAAAGACAAAAATTTAAACAGTCTCGTTATCGCAACGAAGATTAGATTTTTCGAGACGATACTTTTTCCTGCATTTCTTTTTATGATCTCCTTCCTTGCTTGCGCTATTGCTTCAACAAAATTATCTTTTTTCTCTCTCAATGCTTCATCAATCGCTCGTTCATTTCCTTTCGGAAATAAATGCCACTCCTATATATCTTAAGGAGGTTGGCTACCCACAACAATTTTGCCATGTTAAAAGCATAGGAAAATTCGAAATGATTAGAATTTAATGAAATTTGGTGAGCATATTCTTTCGGATTAAATATGAATATAAAAATGTTTTAAGATTTTTCTTCTACATAGTTTTCGAGTAATTTGACACTAGAGTTTACATCCGTAAGCATAGGATTCTGATATATATAGGTATATATTTTGCATATTGTAAACTCCAATTATTCGACAACTATGTAGACGAAAAATTTGAAAAAATTTGTGTCATTTCATTTGATGCTAAAGAATGTTATCACTAAATTTTATTAAATTCTTATCATATTATCGTATGTAGCCACCCTCCTTAACGCGTTAAACCGAATTATTGCGCGTTTATAAAAATATCTTTACACACATATATACGGGAATAAAATAAATCTATAACACAGTGACATGGTAATATTCACACACAAATGGGGCTTCTGATCGATAGCTCAATCTGGTTCACTCAGTGAACGAACGGAGAAATACGTGGTGTATAATTCAGTTATGCTATTTCCCGTTATCACGGTACGATATCGTTTTTTTCAACGATAAGCATTGCTCGTATTCATCGAACGATCATATATTTTTCAAAAAAAATAATGTTTTTTACTCAATTTCTTTGTTTTCTTTTCTTCGTTTTTTTTTTTTTTTCGTTACAAAAGTAACATTTTTATTTTTCGTTTAATCCTGGCGCATTTTCGAGGTCATTTTTCTAGAAGGTGCTTGTATATTCTCTCGTGAATTTTGCGCACCGAGACTCGTGCAAAATTTATATTCAAATGCAAATCGAGGGAAAGTCCTTGTGAATTATAAAAATATGTTTCAAGATCATTGACTCGTATCGTTTCGCCGCAGCAGTGTTACCAGCTTCCTCGAATTGATCGGATGCCCGAAAACGACGATCGAGCGAATAATTATTTTCTTTCGTTGAATCTCTGCAACTGTTGCTGGAACAATCGCATTTTTTATGATCGTAGTTATACGAATAATCGAACTAAACGAGCACGAATTTATCGACGTTCAAACGATGAAAATTTGTTCAACGATTGTTTTTTTTTATTATTTTTTTGTTATTTCGGAGAATCTAACGAAGCTCTTTCGAGATCGGTGACTCCGAAGTTGCTCCAGTCCATATATCCACCGTCGAGGATCCCGTCGAGTCATTTTAAAAACGCGAGACTTTCTTCGGCCATATGGAAGTTCTCGTCGCCGCGGCGTGTGCACATTATACAGGGTGTCTCGAATATAAATAAGCAAAGTTTTAAATTCGTGCAACGAATTATCGAGTCGATGGAAAAACGATAAAAAAAAAAATTGCTTTTCAATTAATTCGTCGCGAAGTCTCCGTTTCTATCGTTATTTCGAAAATTCTTTCAGGTTCTTCGTTATTTTTTTGAAATTTTCTTATCGCCGATTCGTTGATTCGTTATTCTTGTTCTCCATATTTTTTGAAGCTTTTGTTTTTCTTTTAATTAGCATTTCACTGCTGTTTATTCACTAGCTTTGATTTTCTAATTTATCAATTAAATATACGTTTCGTAGATTTAATTTTTGTTCCGCCGGCCTTTTACCAAAGCTTCGTCTTATCGCTCTCTTTTTTTTTCCCTTTACTTATTTCTCTATCGGGCGTTACATCTCGGTTCATCTCGTGTCGTACACCCGGCTGAACGAGATGAGCGAACGAGAGGGGCGCACATGCGAGGGTGACCGAAGCATACTAAGAATAGTGCGTGCCATCTCCTTTCTCTCTCTCTCTCCCTTTTTTTCTTTCTCCTCGTCTCTCTCTCTCGCTCACTCTGCTCACTGAAAATAAAGACGAATTCCAGCCGACAGGCGATAGGATCTCGATGCACGAGAGACGTTCAAATCTCGAGACATTTTACACATAACCACCGATACGAATTGCTCATGTTTAAAGAATTTTTTATTTATTTTCACAACAATTGTTCCGGCTTTGACTATAAATAAATAAAAATGATAATAATCGATTAGAAATTAGCTCGGTTACTCGATTAAATTTTTATCGCTCATTATTTACTCGTATCGATTCGAACAATCGAAAATTTCGATTATTTCACCGGTGCGGAGGTGAGAAAGGATTATTTTTCAAACATCGATACCGAGATAAAAGTTTCAATTGAAATTTCGATAAATTATGAAATCTCTTACGCTTCTGGTTGAATCGATTGAAAAAAAAAAAACAAAATATTGGCGAGTAATTTTTTTTTTTTCATTCGATTCCGTAAGAAGGAAAATTGAGCGAAAGGTAAATTTATTTTTCGAGTATTCGTGTCACGGTTCTCCGAGGCGTATGTGCGTTTTATTCTTTCTCAAACGTTGTTTTTCTTTTTTTTTTTTTTTTTTTTTTTCGAGCAGCCACGAAACGTAGTTCTTATCTGAAGACTCGCGAGCAACTGCGCTAAAAGGTGATAAGATCTCGGTTGAAGAAGTAGGAGGGAGAGAGAAATTTAGTCTCGACCGTGAAATACTACTAACGTTCGTTGTAAGTCCCATTATTGGGTCAATTATTATTAATGCTCGACGAATATTTCGGGATAATATTCCTGTTGAGCTAAACTTCGACGTTGTATAATATATTCTCTTTGTTTCCGTGTTCAAACGTTAATCCTTACAAATTTAGGTTCATTATGATGAATAGGGATGAAACGATATTATTACGTAATTCTCATTATGTAAATCAATATTTACGTTTTATCAATCCTCAATCCCCCTTCTTATTTATCGATCAAATGATTTTTCTTTTATTTCACTGTTTCGAAGCTGTTTTTTTTGTTTTTTTTTTTTTTTTTTTCGTCTTCCATACAGTATACGAATTAAGGAGATTGGCTACACACAACAATGTTGCCATGTTAAAAGCATAGGAGAATTCGAAATGATCAGAATTTAATGAAATTTGGTGAGCATGTTCTTTTGGATTAAATATGAATATAAAAAATTTTTAAGATTTTTCTTCTACATAGTTTTCGAGTAATTCAACACTAGAGTTTACATCCGTAAGCATAGAATTCTCATATATATAGGTATATATTTTGCATATTGTAAACTCCAATTATTCGACAACTATGTAGACGAAAAATTTGAAAAAATTTGTGTCATTGCATTTGGTGCTAGAGAATGTTGTCACTAAATATTATTAAATTCTTATCATATTGTCGTATGTAGCCAGCCTCCTTAAGAATCGATATCTTGATCTCCAGTTCTACACGACGACACACCTATTTATACACTATATCGGTACACACGTGTAAAGATGAATGGCGAAATATACTTCATTGTTCATTATTGTTATGTAATTCGTGCCAAGAACGAAGTTAGCAACGAAGACTCGCGTTGTTCGTTCTCCCTCTCCGATACTCGATGAATTTTGAAGCGTAGTTTATATTTTTGGTCGGTCGATCTCTCTCCTTCGTATTTTTGGATTAAGAAACGTTGGTCTTTGGAGAAAAATGAAAAAAAAAAAATCAAAGTCAATGGAGTTCTCCAGAAATTCTTTATTTTTATAGATTTTTTAGTGGTTGAAATATGGAAATTTTGGTGAGTAACGTTATTTGTCAAATTTCGGCCATTTTTTTTTTTTTTTTTCGGCTCTCGAATGTACAAGGGTTGATGATAGAATGGCCCCGTTTGCGAACATATTATACGTACGTGTATACATCAGCCCGGGGATAAGGGTGAGAACGTGGGAGAGCGAGAGAGCGAGAGGAGAGAACCGTTCGCACTCATCGATCTTCCGGTTAGGCGTCTAACCATGAAAACGTGTACGGTTCCTCGACTCACCCGTGGCGGCGGCTTGGCCTACTATACGCGCTCGACGTCGAGAGTACCGAGAGGCGCGAGGAAGACAATGTCGTGGAGTCGCGACGCCGTTGAATTGAGTGCGCGAGAGAATCTGACGTTTTCGGAGGTAAAAGAAGGGAAAAAGGAGGAAAAATTGGGAAAAAGGGATCAAGAAAATGAGAGAGAGAGACGGAGAGGGGGAAAGCGGAAGTGAAAGAGAGAGAGAGAGAGAGAGAGAGAGAGAGAGAGAGGAAAGGTGAAAAATTGAGAAAATGAGAAAGACGAGAATGAATGAGCGAGCTGAGAAAAATGGTGTGAGAAAAACAAAACAAAATGGAATATGAGGAAAAGAGAGGAAAGGAAGATTGGAGAATGGGAAGAGAATGAGTGAGAAGCCAATTAAAAAGAGAGAAAGAGGGTGAAAACGAGATGGAAGAGGAGAGAAAAGTTGGACTACCGATAACAAGCGTTCTTTACGCGCCGCACAAAAATAATCGGATTATGAGAGTGAGCTGCGCACCGAATGAGAGAAAAAAAGCTCCGCTGACTCCGAGAGAGAAAGAGAAAAATGAAAGAGAATGGAGGGAATAGAAGACAATGAAAAATCGAGATTTAATCATACCAATCGAGTAAATTAATAATCAAATTTTTCATTCAACATTCGGCTGAAATATCTTTGGAAAACTTCGTAATTATTCCAATCACTTAAATTTTTTTCTCTCCAATTTGATTCTCTGATGCAATTTGTAACGCGATCCCTGATCGATGCAAATTTATTGAAAAAAAATTCATCTCCAATACTCAAAATGTATTTACGAAAGTGAAAAAATCATTCACGAGAAATTGAAGACTCTAAAAACCTTCGATTATTCAAATGGGGTCAGGTTTTAATTTTTTTTTTATGAAATAGTTTCATGTTTCTGGATTAAAAAATAGTTATAGATGAGAGATTAAAAGGAGGATTAATGAGAGAGAAAAATATACAGCAGGGAGAGAGCGGAAGTAAACCTTTGGAATTTGCCAACAAAAAGCAGAATTTGCCGAATGAAATCGGGGCTTTCGTACGAGGGGCAGGTTTCCTAGTGACTGTGTGTGGGTTCGTGTGGACATACGCCCCGGAGCGAATAACACGAGAACGACCCGCTCGACCCCTGCAGACGACCCCGACGCCGGTTCGCCGCTACGGCGTCACGTAGGCACAGCCATTGCGTCCGCTCACCCCTAACCACCCTTCTCTCTCTCTCTCCCTCTCTCTCTCTCTCTCTCGTCGTCCTTTTGCTCCCTTTTTTTTCTCTCCATTTCTTTACCCGCTATTTATACCACCTAATACCGAGTACTTTGATGTGATTAACTGAAAAATCACTCCGATATACACACACACACACTTCCAAAAACAAATCGATTATTCAATTTTTCAGAATAAAATCGTCATCAACTCGACCCAATTTATTTGATTCGTCGTCGAAAATATCGCATCTCGATCTTTATAACGTTCCATTATGTTTTCTGCCTTTACTCTTCACTAGAGAAAGTGTCAAAAAAGAGCGTTCATTTCGTCTCAATTCGAACAAATAATTTATCAAATAAACTCGATCGAATGATTGGCTTCGATCGATCGAAATGCTAAAACCCAAAAAATTGATGATTCGAAAGAAAAACATGGAAAAATCGAAGCAGCAGAAAATACAAGCAAACATCATCGTTGGTTGATGCGACAAGAATTAATTTAGAAGAAAAAAGAAAATTGTCAACGAATAACGAAAATAGTCGTAGAATTTGTTCTCCGGTTTGAAAAAGTCTCGTCGAAATTAGTACACGCAATATACATCCACGAAGATCACTCCGAAATAATGGAGAAGCAGAGCGCTCACGCTAATTAAATGGCAGAGTAACACCGTGAACACGATAAGGTCGAATCAGATTATCGAGCCCGGCCTTTCCTTCCTCTCGTCACACCCTCACTTTTGTCTTTGGCACATTTCTTCACACAGGATATAGCCGACGAGCAACAACAGTTTATATATCGAGCCTTAATATATTTTGCTCGAGTTCTTTACGCCTCATTTTCCTGCCTATTTATCTCTCTCCCTCTCTCTCTCTCTCCTGCCGACTCGGTTGAGACACTGTAATTCCTGGACGCTCAATAATCGATCCCAAACTCCCCTATAATGCGCCGGGTCTATAGCACAAAGCGACCAAGGGTGAGTCCAGAATGCTATCGAGTTAAGGGTGTGAGAGAGACGGTGGCTCGAACCGTTATGTGCGGAGGAGTATGACCCGTGGAGTAATTACAACAACTGGGCCAATGTGAGAGAACGAGAGATGAGAGTAGAGAGGAGAAGATAATGAGAAACATAATAAGGAAAAAAAAAAGGTAGAAAAATCTCTTGGTCGTCGCGTCAACGTCGACGTAGTCCTCATTAGCATTATCGATGCTCTTTCTTCATTTTCTCAATCCATCTCTCTTCTGTATAAATGTCCTCATCGTTTGAATAATAAGTCTCTTCGTTCGCATAATTCTTCGATCTCGTTAAATTTTGACCAAATTTCATAAAACTTACACTCGTAACCGAATCTTCTGTAACATTAAGGATTTTCGGTACAAAAGGCAAAATGTTAAGAAATTGATCAAATTTGGTGATAATGTTCTTCAACATCAAGTACGAAAAGACAAATTTTTTCAAAATTTTCTTCTACTCAGTTATCGAGTAATTATGCATTAAAGCAGATTTCTTATACCCGAAGTGTATACCTATGTATATGGAAACGCTATGCTTATACACGTGAACTTTAGTCTTCAATTACTCGCGATAACTGTGTAGAAGAAAAATCTGAAAAAATTTTTATTGTCAAATTTGGCACTGAAGAATATGTCGACCAAATTTTATAAAATTCTTAACTTTTTGACAATTTTTTGTGTTTTTAACGTGGTTTAGCATGGCAACATTGTATCGCCTGTACCGAAACTCCTTAATACAAAATCTTTTCACTTTATTGATTCTTTATGAATTATAAATTTGATCTCACAATATTCATGATTATATTTGCCCTTGAATGTAATTGATTTTATCAATTTTTCATTTGGTTCATTCTCGTTTGATTTTACGTGATTGAAAACTGAGTATATTCGAAGCCAATTAAATTCCATTCTTTCATCATTCCAATGTTCTCGATTCTTTCTCGATAAATAATTCTACAAATGTTTCAAGTTTTTTTTTTTTTTTTTCTTTTTTTCTTTTCATTCGAATTAATCATGATACAAAATACCCGATGAATAATATATAACGCTCGATAAATAATATAATAGCAATGATTAGTTCGATCGTAGAAAGGAAAAGAGAAAAAAAAAAATGTGGGTTTTTGTGCGATAGCACTTTGAGCTCGTAAGAAAAACAGGAAATCGTGTTCATTGATATTACATCGAGCTTCGCCGGAGAGTCTGTATATATTCGTTAATCGGTAAAGTGTCGCTACGTCATAATATATCGATGAAAAGGTTACGCGTAGGTTTGCCCTCCGATGGTGAGAGCGCGTCACTTGCCTCGCTTTCTGTGTGTTTACGCCTGTTGTATATACATATATACACATATAAATATCTTATATGGGCGATGACGAACCAAGGCATTTACCACACGGTGAGCGATAGGGAGAGAGCGAACAAGAAGAAGGAGAAGAAGGGCGCGCGCACAATTTTTCGTCCCCGATCTCGTTCTCGGTCTGTATATCATGGATCTATACACACGTTTCTCTATATGTATACAAGGTAATGGTGTATATATGACGTTCTAAGCCTCATTGAGAACCTTCAAAGCAGCTTCTGATATCGAGGAAAGTGCAAGAGAGAGAGAGAGAGGGGGGGCAAGGGTGATGCTGTGGCAGAACCCCCGAGAGTTTCAAAGTCTGACGAAGGGTCGTAGTCGTCGACGTCGTCGTCAACCTCGTATATATACCAGCCTCGAAAACCTCGGAGTAATGCTCGATGGTTAGAGAAGGGAATAAGGGGGAACATAAAGAGAGTGAGAGAGAAAAAGAGATGAAAAGGGGGAAGCAACAGGGGGAAAAGCAGTGAAGAGCACAGGAAAAATATCCCACCAATGAAGGCGCGCTAAACACGCTTTTCAATATTTACGAATAACCGAGCACACGATTAACCCTCTGGTTATCCAGAAGTAAATGGACGAACACAAAAGAACAAGACTTTTACAAATCCTCTTTAACGACTAGCCATATTATTTTACGTCTTACGTTCTTTTTCTTCTTTTCTCTTCAAGACTTCCAACGTCTAATGTACAATTGCTAACGAGTCCAAGATTTTTTTTTTCTTATTCACCAAATTTTCGTAGTTAAAATTTTTTCTCTCCGGAATTAATCGGAGATTATCATTCTCGATCATAATCTTCATTGAATAATTGATCGAATGGCTCAAAATGATATTTTTATACAACCTGAATATGTCAGTCCGCGATACTCCAATGGTCGAAACAACATCGGCTAAAAACTCGAACGAATGTTCGTTCATTTGTAAACCTCAGATTCTTCTTCGTTTAAAAATCTCCGATTGATTTCTTTCCTCGACGAATTTCGATGGAAATTTTAATATTCTTGTCAGCTCTTGGTTGAATCAATAAGCGAACATCGCGACTCTGACATATTGTATCGATAACACCATCATTTCTCGTAATTATGAAATTTTTATGCAACATTTTATTAATGAAAAATGATGAACAAAAGAAGAAAAGAAAAAAAAAATTTCAAGCGAATTTCCAGTCGAACGAACATGTCTGAAAATTGATGTAAATATTGTGAACGGTAGTTAGATTCTGTGTGCGGTAAACATATATATATATATAGTAGAAAAGGAGAGGCCCTTGGTGGTTGGACGGGCGCACAGCTTGTCCTGTAGGACTGTTGGCTAACAGCAGGCAGCGCCCACACGTACACACCGATAATATTCCATAATGCAAGAGAGAGAGAGAGAGAGAGAGGACGGAGCGCATTGTTGGTTGTTAAGCCTTTCGACCAGCAGCAGTAGCAGCAACGACGCTCCATACCAAGAGCAAAACTCTTGTCTCGACGAGGAGAAGGAGGAGGAAGAGGAAGAACGAAGGGGTTTGTCGTACAATCGAAATTCTCTAGTACACGTCACAACGACCATATTTCCATCCCTCCTTTTCGTTAACAACGAGCCAAATTAATTTTCTTCTCGAAAATAATTCGCTCGACAATTCACCCATAATTATCAAAATTTCTGCAAATATTACGAGAATGAGAAAGCAGTCGGGGTGAAAATAAAAAAACATGTTTTCGGCTGTATTTCAGTCGGGAAGTATCGATGAGATGCAATCAAAATCGAAGAATCAAAAAACGATTTATTGAGAATGATAAATGTTGCAAAAAGCTTCGGTAAACTATTTTTTTTTAACTTTTTTTTTAAATACAGAAACACACGTTGATGCTTCGTATGTACAAAGGTTTCTTTACACAAGGATGAACGATACCCTTGAAACTCGATGAAAATCGATCGATGTGTGGCCCTTCTTCTCGTCTTCTCTTTTTCACGTCCTTTTTATTTTCGTCGAGGTACAATTGGCCCATCCTCGCAGGGACGTCGGTGCGTTACTACCCTTTCCTCGAACGCTCTTCACCCTCTTTAGCCTCGCTGGTTAACGGGGTGTCCATGGATTCTCGCTAGTTTCTTTCTCCCTCTCTCCCCCATCGCCTCGCCTCTCGCTATGCTCCCAGTCGTCTTAATATAAAAAGCACGTGTCTGGCTTTCCCACTCGTACAAGCGTACGTGCGAGCGGTCTCGAGCTATACGCTTAAATCGATCGTAACCACTAAAAATCTTGCAAAATTTACCAATTATAAATGACCCTGCGGCTGACTCTTCGTCTGGGATTTTCGCCTTGGAATTGACGCGCATACATAAATTCCTGCTCGTATTTCACCGATCCTCTCGTACCTGAAATCTCGTAAAACTTACGAGCCAGTAAGGTTGACGAAAATGAGGCAAAAATTTATATCTCGAGTCTCAAAATTCCAACGAGAAAAATCTTCGCAGCAGATCTCGTCGTTGCTGAGATATGAATTGTTTAACAACGGCCAATCGGTGAGGTCGTGCGTGTGGTGGAGGCTCGAGGACGATCGGTCCCGCCCCTTCGAACGCAATGGATTCGCTGTCGTTCGATCATCAATATATATTTCGTAAATGGTGCATCGAAGTTGAAAATTTTTTTTTTTTAAATGTCGAAAATAGTATAATCTGAGAAATAAAACGTATTCGAAAGCAACTCGAAGCTTCTTCCTTTTTTTTTCCATCCAAGCAAACACATCCAACGAACAATGAATTACGAAAAGGCATAAACCCACAAGATTCACCAGGTAAACTCCTGGGGACTTACTTTCTTTAGGTTTTTAAGGCTTCGCTCGAAGTCATGGATCCGTTTAGTACGAGCATCAAGGGACAAAAAGCAGGCTCCCTACCACTAGACCCAATACACTCGAATACGAGGAAACATACACACGTATAAATACGCATACACCAAAGTATATTCCTCGTGATAGAGGATCGAAACTCTCTGGTTGAAAAAGGAGAAAAATATATATAATATTCTGGCTTCCCTCTCTCTCTCTCTCTCGTACTCTTTGCTCTTTCTACGTCTCCCGTTTATGCGTTCGCCTGCTGCTGCTGCTGCTGGCTTATGGGCTGGCTCTCCCGTTGCACTCTCCCGTTCTCTCTTCCGGGTCTACGTGATCGAGCCGAGTATTACACACACGTATGCACGCACACATGCGCCTCCCTGTATCCACGTACAAATACAGATGAGAGCGTGTAACACAGGCATTGGAGGTTATACAAGAGACGCTCGAACGACGGCTAAGAGCCTCATAATCCATACATCCAAGTAATATTTGTACGCGATACATTCTGCGAGCTCGAAATCTCATTTTCATGCGGAATATTATAATATCGAGGCCATGACGAAAATACGATTATCGTGATTTCTCTTCTCTCTTTTTCTTCTTAATATTGTATTATTCGTTATTGCTTCATGCTATATTTCTCTTCACACTGATAACGACATTTTTTTTTGTAACCACAAAATATTTTTGTTTAAGGAGTTTCGGTGCACAGGCGATACAATGTTGCCATGCTAAACCATGTTAAAAACATAAAAAATTGTCAAAAAGTTAAGAATTTTATAAAAATTTGGTCAACATATTCTTTAGTGCCAAATTTGAGAATACAAATTTTTTCAGATTTTTCTTCTACACAGTTATCGCGAGTAATCGAAGACTAAAGTTCACGTGTATAAGCACAGCGTTTCCATATATATAGGTATACACTTCGGGCATAAGAAATCTGCTTTAATGCGTAATTACTCGATAACTGAGTAGAAGAAAATTTTGAAAAAAAAAGTGTTTTCGTACTTGATGTTGGAGAACATTATCACCAAATTTCTTAATTTTCTTTAATTTGACTTCTGTACCGAAACTCCTTAATAGGTTCTACAAAATATTTTAATTCAGTCAACAAAGTTTCGTTTCGATCTAAAGAAGTTTTGTTGTAAAATATAAAATTTTGTTGGCTGAATATATAGAAAAAAATTCGATATACCTACGTGCAACAAAATATTTTAATAATTCAACAAAATTTCGTTTTCTGTCTTTTCCGTCAGCATTGAATTATTTATAAATGCGTTAAATTAAAAAGCGTTCGATAGAGATTTTTCTTTCGAATAAAAAAAACTGCATTTAATTGTGAATTCATAAATGTTCAGTGGGTTAATAAATAATTTATTGATTCGAGCTTACAGATACGATAATCTATCGAAAAAGCTTTCGATCGTGATGATAACTAGCTTCGAGCCTCTGATAATTAATCGAATCGATAAAACGCACATTAATTATGACAACGCGAGCTTCTCTCAATTGAACTCATCAATGTCTCGTGCAACAAAACGAGAATTTTTGTGTTTAAAATCTTCATTAAAATGTTTTTTGACATTTCTCATTTTCCGCCAAATTTCATGCAGAGACAACGCCAAATTTAATTTATTCCAAATTTATTCCGATCAAATTTGTCCGTTTTCCTGTTAATCGAGAGAAAAATAAAAGAAAATGAATGAAGAAAACGAAAAAAAAAAAAAAAAAAATCATTATCGCGTGTCCCTGTTTTCTCGTGACCGCACGTTTCTTCTTTCCTCTCATATGACATTCATACATATACGTTGTGTATTATACTCACTCGGAAAAAAAGAGAAAGAGAGAGAGAGAGAGAAAGAGGGCTTCGAGCATCCCCATATAGCAACGTGGCCCGGTGCCGTGAAAAATGGCGTTGCCCCGAAGCGGGGAGGGAAAAAAATATCGTCGTAACTTCAGGAGCAGCACAACGACAACGAACAACGGAGTAAGAAAGAAAGGGAGAAAATGAGAGAGGGAGAGAGAGAGATTGCGTTCGGTGCTGAGGAAGAACAGTGGAAAAGGAAATGGAGGGGTGAGAAAGAGGGCGAACGTGACAGAAACAGGGAGAAAAGAGTGACGGATATATATGTGTATATATATATATAAATATATGAATACAGATGCATGTAAAACAGACGAGTATTACTTCGAACGCGATGAACCGAGATCGAAAAAAAAAGGGACGATGACGAACCAGACGAGGACGAAAACGTACGTGGACTTGAAACTTATACGTCGAGCCTTAAAAGCTCCTTCTTTACTTTCGTCTCACTCCTCCTCCTCCTCCTCCTTCTCTTTCCAACGTTTTACATTTTCCCTTTTTCGTAATATATTTATCTCTTTGTTTTTTCTTCCATTGAATTTTTCTCTACTATTCTTCTCTTTGTTTTGAATAAATTTTAACTGCATATATAGTCGATGCAGCAGGAAATCCTTTGAATAGGAATTCGAGTCACCATTATTTATAGTATCTAGAAAATAATATCAATCTCGGGTCAAATGATCGGAGATTCGATTCGTTCTTGTGAGAAAAAAGTTTCGAGTAATTGTTCAAAATTTCAGAATTAAGAATTATAAGATTGAAACGTTGATTTAAAAAAATTGTGTCTCGAGAGTAATAGTAATGAATAAATGAATAACGATTATTCGAAAGAGAGAGAGAGAGAAAAAGCGAGAATATAAAAAAATTAAGTAGAAAAAATAAAGCGTTGATAAGAAACAGGAATGAAGGGATAAAATTTGAAAAACAATAGAAAAAAAAGGAGGAGGGATGCGCCGAGTGTTTGGAACAAACGCCGGAGATGATGCGAGAGCTCCTCCGGTTGAAATTCGGTCGTTCCACTCGGTTCGCGATGCTTGGTCGTTCGCCCCGTAGCTTGTGGGAGACCGAGATCGCAACGAAAGAGAGAAAGAAATAAAAAAAAAGAGGAGAGAAAAGAATATCGGCGGTTGGAGAGAAGACGAGGGAGAGGAAGAAAGAGTGTGGAAGAGAGTGAGAGTTTGAGGGAGAAGATGAACGGGAGGAAAGGACATGGTAACGAGTAAAAAGACAAAAAAATGGGGGCCGTGAGGACACTGTCCCTCGTTTCTTCTCAATCTCTCTCTCTCTCTCGGTATCTCGTCGGTAGGATTTTTAATCCCAATCGAACAAATCTAAACGCTTGTAAGTCTCGAAATGAGCACCTGAAAAATCATACTTTGAATCAAATTAATAAAAATATAAAAATAATATTTTGTAATAAAATATGATGATTTAGGTATTTAAAAAAATTGTCAAATTGTCGAAAAATATTTATTTGTCTGTAACCGATGAGAATGCGCTTTGGTGAGCGCCCGAATCGAGGAAATAAATAAATATATATTTGTTGCAATTGGAATAAAAAGAAAAAAAAAATGCGCCGAGTATAAATCCTTTGTATCGAGTTCCGAAGCGTGATCCGAATTACCCCGAGTGGTTCTCTCGTTAGCCCGTTGGGGCGATCGTATAAGAGAGCGCGCGCGTGCCCCCGCGAGGAGAGGAACTCCGAAGAAGTGGAGAATAAGCGCGCGCGAGAGCGAGAGAGAAGAAAGAAAGGAGAAAAAGTGAGAGAGAGAGAGAGATATATATAAATAAAGACCGCGAGAGAGGAGCCTCGAGCAGGCATCAAGCAGTTGAAGTAGCGACAGCGGCGCGAGAGAGAGAGAGAGAGAGAGAGAGAGGCGGGGGGGGACAAGCTGAGCGAAAAGTGCGGGGGTGGTGGGGGAGACACGTTGGAGAGGCAAAATCCGGGGGTGAAAAGTGTATAGGAACAGCAGCAGCAGCAGGCAAACTCGTCCCTCTCTGTCTCACTCCTCTCCCTTTCTCTTTCTCTCTTGTTTCTGACAGAGAGAGAGAGAGATAAGTTTGAGCACTACTCGTGTCGTGGTGTGGTATACGGACGAAGAGAAGAGCCGTAGCAAGACCGGTGTGGGGTCGCATCTTCTCCGGATCGTGCACTGGCTTCGGTCGTTTGCTGCTACTCGCGCGAACCACCCGAAGCAGGAGAAGAGAATATATACGATGTCCTGAAGCATATATTCATGTATATGGGCTCGCATAGGAGCCTCAAGATTCTGGAAGAGTCTAACACGAATATTAACATTCTACCGGATATGAACACCCGAGCGGAGAGTTTATTACGGAAATAAAAAAAAAAAGAATGAAAAAGCTAATAGAATTAGAAGCATTAGCCTTGAAAATAATCGTTCATACGCGTGCCTCGAGTCGCGTACGATTCATTATTTTTATTGGATTTAATAACGAATGAAGTATCGATAAAATCTGAAATAATTCGTACGATCGTTCAGCGAATGCGTATTTATAATAGAAGTACAAAGTTTCAATCGAAAGCTTCGATGCGTGACGTATTAAGAATTGGTAGAATCACCCGTGTAGATAAAGACGGATGTTTCGTCTCGCTCCTTCTCATATTCATTTTCCCTCCTCTTATCTCTCTCGCTCTCTGTCAAGCTCGTGGCGGCGTCTTTCTCTTTTTCAGCCGGTGTGTATGTGTGTGTGTGTTAACCAGGCGCGAGAGATCCACTGGTTTCGTACGATGTGTCCTGACGGCGCGGCCGCGCGCAACTACCTACTACACTGTGTGTATAGCGTAGTGAAACGCCACGGCGGTGGCGGTAGCGACGACGGCGGCGGTAGCGGCGACAGCGGAAAGACTCGCGGTAGTGGTCGTGCGCTGGGCCAGTAACCAGTCAGTCGCGCACGGTCCTTGGTGGCGTACGGAGCTCCTTTGGCCGCAGCAGCGCTTATTCGACGACCCCCTTGTTACGTCGTTACGGTACGTCGTACCCGAACCTACCCCTCTTTCGCCTCTTGTTCTTCGCGGCCCTAGTCTCTCCTTCATCTCTTTTCCTCCTCTTCCCGCCCCCTTCGACCGCCCCCACCCCTCGCTCTCCTTTCGTTTTTGCCCGCTAACACACAACTGGACGAGTGAGCGAGAGAGAGACTCAAAGAATATTGCATGTTTACGTGTCGCGTCGTTGTAAAGCAAAGAGAGAGAGAGAGAGGGAACAACCGCGCGCGCGAGAGTCAATTCCTCATTCGCTTCGCATTCGTGTGCAATCCTTTATATATGTCAATGCGTAATACATCAAAGAAACAAGTAAATACATTGAATTTTTCAAATCACACGAGAGACAGTTGGGACATATGTGTTTTCGTCTCCTGTGTTTTCGGTGTTTGTGCAAAGTAACTGAGTGATTAGAAAATTTGTCAAGTGTCAAGTTATTAAAAAGAAACAAGAACGGAAAAAATAAACTTCGAATAGAACGAAAGAAAGTAAAAAAAAAAAAAAAAGTAAACGACACAAACACTGACGGACAGTGATTGAGAGAAAAGCGGAAAAAATCATTCTTTTGTGACCGAGTTTTGGTGTGTCAAACGCGATATCGAATCGTACGAAACTGTGTGCACAAAGGAGTTTAGAAAATAATAAAAAACAGAGAAAAAACGTTGATCAAGTGAAATACACGCGCACAGATATATTAACAGGCTTCGAGAGCACTGGATAAATCTTTCACGTTTGCCCGGAAGAATCATCGATCTATCGGACAAACGGATAATCATCGGCTTATATAGATCGCGGTGAGTTTTATATGTACACAAAACGGATATGTAGAAATACTAATAAAACAAAAAAAAATAAATGAAAAAATCGCTACACAGCCAATTGGACACCAGTCGAGTGGACATCGACGCCATTGACGTTGCTCTGTTCTCGATTACCTATAGTAGTTTAACAGTACCGTTATACCCCTGCGTGATAACCACTTCAAAGAGAATGAGAGACAGAAAGTAAATGAAAGCCCTTCGTTTATCGCACTTTGAATTTTTTATAATCGTAACAATTCATCGAAGAACCGGGCAATTTTTATTTTCAACTAAAATACAAATAATCAAAACATTATCATTACGTATTTGAATACCAGCTCGATCACCGTTGCTCGTTAAACGTTTTTTCTAACAAAAAGTTTATTAATACTCATCGCGTATCGAGCGATACGATAATTCATCGTGAAACAAAGAAAACCAAATGTTTCGGCAGTGTCATACATTTATAAGCACGTATACACACATCCATATAGATATACATCTCGTTCAATTATATATTCAAACCAGTAGTATCTATACGTATAAATATTTATCTGACTGAGTTATGATCTCGCATTTCTGTGTGAAAACTAATCTTCGAAGTTGTTAATTACAAAAAATCAAATAATCTCATCGATTCTACTGTCGTCGATCACGAAACATGATTTAATTTACTTCGATGATTTTTCATCGCTTACAATCGCAAATTCGAAGCGTTTTTCATCTTTGAAAACTGTTAGAAGACTGTTGTTCGGCCACTGGGAGGAAGTGACTGTGTGGGACAGGGAAAAGTGATTTTTTGGGTAATGCGATTATACGCGCGAGCCTTGCTGCGTTGTGTGTAAGCTCGATCTCGTAAACCAGCAACACCAAAAGCTTCCCCCTCCCCTCCAACTTTTCGCCCTTCTCCCCACTTTGGTCGCCTCTCTATCGGAGCGTCGTGCCGCGTTTCGACTCCCGAGGTAATGTAATTTCCGTGACGCATGGGCGTTATATGGAGAGTTGAGCAACCTCGACGTTTACCACCCGCTCTCTCTCTCTCTCTCTCTCGACTCTTCTCTCTCCCTTCTTCTGTCTCTTTCCTTTTTTTTTCTTTCTCCCCCTCCCCGGCCTCTTTTTGTTCCCACTTTATCCCCACCTGCGATCTCCCTGTGCACCGGGGAAAAAAAAATGCTTTTTGTCGTTCTTAAATATTGGTTCCGGTGTTTATGGACATGTGAATGTAGGCCCGCGCCTTTATTTTATTCAAATAATTCCGATTCGACGCTCTTTTCTCCTCCGACACCCTCCGGTACAAATGTTCCGGATTTTTGTTGTTTTTTTTTTTGTTTTCTTCCTATCTTAATCAAATTATCTGTTATCATTCAATCGCGCGATTTTCTTTCGACCAGATTTCCGGTCACTTTGTTGTCCGATTCTCGTCCGACTGGTGATTAAAAAAAATATTTCTGTTTTCCTCCATCTAACAATAAAATTAAATTTCTCAATAATCTTTTAATCTCGCTTTTGTCTTAAAATCATGTAAACGCTCAGTTTTTCACGCGATCTCGAAAGAGCAGTTTTATCGTAGCATTTTATTTCGAAAAAAAAAAAAAAAAAAAAAAAAAAAAAAAAAAAAAAAAAAAAAAAAAATACAATCCTCATTATTATATTTCTTCGTACACACATTTAACGCTGTTTATCAATTCGTCGAGTGTGTTTCTCGAACGCGAGAATTAATTCGACAAACACTGTCTTTCTGTCTGCTCGTATGACACGAGCCTTCCGTTCGTCGGTTCTTTCAATATGGCTTGAAATTACGGAATCGGCGAGAGTAGGGGGGCGGTAGAGTGACGATCAGGGGGAGAGGGGGGAGGAAGGGGGCATCTGGCGGCGTTGAGGCGCAATCTCAACCGTCCCGAGAATTCGTACGTGCCGAAATTCACGAACTATACAGTCAAATATGAATCGGTGAAAGAATAAAAGAAAGCAAAAATGGAATGAATCCGAATTCGTTTGTGAAAAAATACTATTTACATAAGTGTTTTTTATTTTTCGTTAATCCTTTGTACGAACGAACACGAAGCTCGTATTTTTGTGACGTCAGACCTCACGTCCGATTGAGCAATCGTCGTGTTGTCGTCACTCGTGTTGTGTATAGCGATTTCCTCTCCCCCCCCCCCCCCCCCTTCCCACCGCCACTCTATTCCCCCCGCTCCTCTCCTGTTCTCGCGTCCCTCCGTCAAACTACTCGATATATTACTTTAACATACGTATCGCGATTAGGCGTACGCCATTTTTGTTCCTCCTCCCCTCCCTACTCGTTATCCCGGACACTCGTAAACTACTCGCATGTCACAAGTGCCTCGGTATGTACACACGTAAATCGCGTATGTATCTCTATATATATATCGATGAATCCGCGAAGTATCTCTCTCAATTCTTGCCATACTTATTTCTCGAGGACGTTGAAGAAAATTATCGGATTATCGTATCCGAGCCACCGGAGCTAAGAGTCTCGACGTAGAAAAAAGAAAATAACAAAACGAAACTCCTCGCGATGATGCCTGAGACGAAATGACGCGTACGATTTATTCGAATTTATCTTTTTTTTTTCTCGCTTCTTCTTCTTGTTTTATTTTATTTTTTCCCTGCGAACCTCGCTCGTGGTACTCGGGTAAATCCCCACGGTGTGGCACTTCAAACTCGATACGATGACGGAAAATTGAATGACGTCACGAGTGCTCGTTTATACCAGGCCAATTAAACGTTTTTATTATTATCATCATCATCAGGGCGAATTAATCTCCAGTCATTGATTTCGCGTTATCAAATTCTCGGTAATTATTATTTTCAAAACTAAAAATAATGCACTCTGGGCGAGAGAGGCAGGGGAGGAGGGCCAGGGAAATGGAAAAAAGTTGAAGAAAAAGGATTGATGCATCGGCGCCCGTCAGATTGGTGTAGAAATAGTACAACTCCCCCCTCCACCCGCTCCTCCACCTCTCCTCTAATCCTCTTCCCCCACCCCCCCTCCCTTTCTCCTCTTCGCGTTCTTTCCTCCGTAGAAAGAGATTGAGAGGTTCGTCGCAATTGTAGTAGAGACAGAGAGACCAGACCTACTTCTTTCGCGTTTATAACCTCGCGAGGAATCGACTCGTCGCACGAGCGAGAACGTCCGTCTTCCTCCCTCCCTCCCTCTCTCTTCTTGCCTCCTCCTCTTCTTTTTTTCTTTCTTTTTCCTTTTTGCCTGCTCACCCCCCCCCCCCCTCCCCCCCTCTCTCTCTCTCGCTCGGACACACGGTTAAAGAGACCTCGGCAATTACGTTGCGACATATCTCTCGCGTAGTTTCCTAATCTCTCGACGCTACGATACTCGTTATATTGAAACCGTTACGCTCTCAAATGTAGGCTATACCTCGGTTTCGCCTGCGATATACACTCGTGTTTACTTTTTTTTTTTTCCTTCTTTCGCCAATCACAATAGCGTATTGTAGGAAAATAATAAATGTACAAAAATGTTCAGCTGTTATCATAAAAATAGTACCGATTTTCCTATATACGATTACGAAAGCAAACGAGCCTTGGTTCGAATCAATGAAATTATTGATCATTCAGAATTTTTCATTGGGAACGATCTTTGTTTCTATTCGGTGATGAAAAAAAAAAAAGCTGATCGAGCCGCACCGACTGGTCGAAATGAATGTTTCATAACTCTCCTGCTCCAAACGATCTCTTTATTTTCTTCCATTTTTTTTTCTCTTCCTTCAATCGCGTTCAAGGGGGATAAAGAGAATATTCGAGATAAGTGTCAGACCGCAGAGCGTCGCGGTCTCGGATACACGTGAAAGTAAAGAAAGTGGGCCGTGATCTCTGCCGGTGTTGTTGTCGCTAAGGCAGACACTTTTAAAGCTCTCAATTCTACACTCTGCTCTCTCTCTCTCTCTCTCTCTCTCTCGTCTCTGATTTAAAATTCTCACGAGAGAGAGAGCCCCTTTCCCTCGCACACTCGTGTACGCGTATTCGTATTTCGTACGTAGCTTTGATCCTTTTCGTTTTTTTTTTAATTTTGCTAAATTGTGGAGAATGAAATTATTGAAACAAATATTTGTGCATTATTATTTTACATTCTAGTGCATTTTTACCCAGAAAAAAAGATCCATTTCAATCTACTAGGATCATTTATTCGATTTTTTTTAAATTAAAAATTAAAAAAAAAATGAATTCTATTTGCCTCAACATAAAAGCTGTATTCGGGAATCAAATAAATAATTTTATTCGAGTGCATTTATTCGGGTAACCACGTTAAAGCTTATCGCTCCGACCACTGCGTGGCGCACGGCGTCGAAACATTTCTTATATACGAATAATTGCACTCTGAATGTGCATAAATAGAGAAAACCCAAGTTTTACTTACTCGAAACGGACTATGTCTAAAAACAAACAGATGATCGTGAATTTTTATGCCCACCCAGGGTTGCAGAAACATGAAAATATTATTCAATAATAATAACAATATTAAAAATGGTGTAAATAATATAATAAATATTTTTTGCAGCTCAACGACATGCTCGTTGAATTTGTGACAATTTAAAAAAATTAAAAATCGCAAATAGAAATTTTTTGATTGATCTTCGATATGAAAATATTTGAATCGAATAAAATAATTTCTAAGGAAGCTCCAGATCGTGAGACGAAGAAAAAAAATTTATTTGATTTATAGATCCTAGTCGAATCAGCTAGATGTTTTTTTTTTTTTTCCCGAGTCAATTGTTCTTCGAGTATTTCCGGTTAGAATGGAACGTTTTAATATATTTTCTCTTCTCACGTACGTTATCTCTGTTAGAATATATTTACAAATTTCGTAAACACTTTTAAGTCTCGTATCGTAATTTATCGAAATGTTTTCGAATCTTCCCAAACGCGTCGCAAAGTTTCGCAACTTTTTTTTTTTTTATCCTTGAAAAAGAGAAACAATAATAAGGCTAATAAAGTGTTTTAATTTTCGAAGAGAGCAAAACTGTAAATATTGCGTTATTTGCTTATGCAAGTATGAAAATTTTACAACGGTTAACCGAGAATATGGTATTATCGTCGACGATAAGAGAAACTGCAGAAAATAGAGAGAGAGAGAGAGGAAGAGAGATGGGAAAACTATTCGTGTTCCTCTGTATAAAGTACATATACGGCGAGGCCAAAGCATAGGTGGAATCAAAGGATTTCAATTTCGCGAGGCTTCGGCGAGGCTCTAATGGCTGGCTTGGCTAGCAGACTCCGTATGCTCCGTCCCTCTCTTTTCCCCCCCTTTCTCCTCTATCCCTTCCCTCCCCCCTCCCCCTCACTCCCGCCTCTTCGGTCCTGCACTTTCGTCTCTCTGTGCTCGACAGTCGGAGAACGGGAGATGAGAAGAGAAAGAGAATGAGAGAGAACGAGATGCACCGCGCCGGAACTTCCTAGTGCAAAGTTATTCGGCCGTGCTCGCTCTCAACGTTATACATTTATACTCGTGCCCGTGTATACGCCTGTGTGCGTGTATATGTATGTACCTGGAACGGAGCACTGGCCTGCGAATCACCGGGGCCCTTGCCTCGGGATCTCGTCTTTTTTACTTGTTTTTTTTTTTTTTATTTTTTTACTTTTTCTTCTCTCTGTTCTTTTTTATTTTCTTTCTTCTCGGGTCCACACACCAACGAGAGCCGGTCATCTCTAAAAAAATCTATACACATGAAAAAATCCCGCAGTAATGTATATTCCGGTGCAAAATTTTATCCGGCTCGTCGCCTCCTTTTATCATTTTCTTCTCGATTATTTGATTTTTATCTTTTTTTTTTTTTGTCACGAATCAATAGAATCTTAGTCTTCTCGTTCGATCTTTATATTCCACCGTCGAATTTTTGCCTGTTTTCTATGTTTCGTTAAAGATTTCTCGAAAATTTCGTAACCAAAATCTTTGACAGCTAACTAACTGTGGATCGATTCATTCGAATAAGAAAATTACGAAAGAACAAAATTACAAAAATTAGAAACTAAATATTTCATCGAAAATTTCAGATTTCTTTCCTCCTTTTTTTTTCTCCGCACTCTCTTCCCTCTTTACCTCTTTCCTTTGCGCGGTGTTTAAGTCATCACGATACTTCGGTCCTCGGCTCTCCAACGGCCGAGAGAAAGGTTAACACCAGCACGCTGCACCGAGCAACGAAACGCGGCTCTCCCGTTTCAACCCCCCCCCCCCCTCTCTCCTTCTCTCTAACTATAGCATGTTTTATATTACGCGAAGTATACGGAGTATATGAAGCGACCAGAGCTTTACAGTAGTCCCGACTGCTTCGCGCACTTTGGAATCGCGCGTTTATTCACTTTTTTATATTTATATATATATTATCGTTTCTCCAGTGTGTTCCCGAGTCTAGAATTTCTTGAACGGTACCTGGATACCATACACGCCAGTGCCATACGTTCGTACAAACATATATTTAGTTGTTAAGTAGTTTCTAAACCATGTTAAAAACACAAAAAATTGTCAAAAAGTTAAGAATTTTATAAAATTTGGTGAACATATTCTTTAGTGCCAAATTTGACGATACAAATTTTTTCAGATTTTTCTTCTACACAGTTATCGCGAGTAATCGAAGACTAAAGTTCACGTGTATAAGCATAGCGTTTCCATATATATAGGTATACACTTCGGGCATAAGAAATCTGTTTTAATGCGTAATCACTCGATAACTGAGTAGAAGAAAATTTTGAAAAAAATTGTGTTTTCGTACTAGATGTTGAAGAACATTATCACCAAATTTGATCAATTTCTTAACATTTTGCCTTTTGTACCGAAACTCCTTAACACGGTACGATGATACACACCTGAGATATTTCTCGTAGTCTGGTTCGTGCCTGAGAATCATGCAGCGGTGAGATGTACGTGAATCTTCATATTCGTAACAACTGTGCGTACGAGGGAGTATAGAGATATGCAAGTTCGCGGGTTATACATCACCGCAGATATTCGTATATACGTTGGAATACTTAAATATTGATATATTTAGCAGGTGGATGTTAATGTATCTATATAGATAAGCGAGAGGGCAGAAACGAATCGTAAATTTAGCTCACTGATCTCATTCCACGATGAATCCGTTCATTAAAATAGCTCGAGTATACTCGGTAAAGGCTGATGACAAGGAAATATAACAGTGTACGCGATCGACGGAGCTGTGTCGTCGTCATATATATTTTTTTTCTTTTTCTACGATTTTTTCTCCCAAGACCAATGGAAGACTCGGGAGGGGAGAGAGACGAGAAGGCAAATTTTGCTCGATCAATTTCGACGAATAACGCTCGTCTTTTTGTTTGCCCAGCTTTTTTTTTCGTCGACTTTGCTTTTTCGTTGGACGAATTAAAGACTGAAAAAATTTGTGTAGCCCCTGCATCCGGCCAATGTAGTCTCGCTTTTGAGAAAGTCAGATTATGACGACGAGAGAGGTGAAAGGGGGCGGGGGGGGGGGATCGGCTACGAGGGAGAAGAGAAAAAAAAGAAAGGATACAACAACAACGTAGTAGGTGGAGAATATAAGCGAAGAGGGACTTTCGTAAAGAGCGATATGTACCGCGAAGTGGTGCAAGAAAGATCAAAGGATTTTTGCTCAGAGAGATAAAGAGTGAGATGAAAATAGAAGAAGAGAGAAAAAAAGGGAGAAAAAAGACGGAAAGAGGGAGAAATTCGTGTTCGTGTTTCTTCCTCGCCTCTGTGAGCTTCGAAACAAACGCCCCGAAGAGTCTTCCATCTCATCCCTTCAACTTTTCTTTTTTTTTTTCTCTTCTCTTTTCCATTCCTTCTCTCTCGCTCGGATCCATTTCTGCGCCGCGATTCTGCCCCTTTACTGCGGGGCCTGGTAACGATTTCTGTAAAGTAGTAACTTGAATAAATTCTCGTTGCTCTCCCGGTGCATCGAACCAAATCGCCAGCTCCACGTTCCTCCGTTACCTCGCAGTTTTATCATTTTTTTTTTTTATCTCTCAGATACACACAGACTCCGACTTACGTTTTATTATTTTTTTTTTCATAAAGACTCAAATTTATCCCGAGCACGGATAAACGTATGACGATTTAAAGGATCGAGTGTATCGCCGTGCAGAAACACACCGACGATTATTCGTGCGGGGAAGAAAAAACGTGGGTGCGCGGCGGCGGGACCAGAAAAAAGCGAGGGCGTCGTGCGGACAGCTGGCGCTTGTACAGAGGCTACAAGAGCACCGAAGCATGCGCCTGCATATATCTATATTCACATACGTTTTTTTTTTCACACGATAGTCAGAGGTGTGACGTCCACGAGATACGCGTTTCCCTAAATTGTCTCGCCAATATCCACCCCCCTCCCCTCCCTCTTCCTCCCGCACGAATCGTAATCGATCCATGCGCGTGTTACGAGGATTTTATCCCTCTCTCTCTCTCTCTCTCGGAAATAAACGATTTCCTGATCGAATATTTCCGCTGGTCAGAGTTTCAATAGGATCGGAAGAAAAATTTTTTTTTTCGAGAACAACAAACGATTTTGATTTTTCTCAGGACAACGTAATTGAGGCGAAAAATTGGAAAAAAAAATCATTCAAACTGAGAGAAGATATTGAATCGGAAAATTGACTCGTTTCTTATCTCTCGCGTTAAAGTCCATCCCTGAGAGACAGTTTCTCATCATGCGTCTCTATCTCTCTGCGTGTATTTCAATCGCGTGTGTATATGAGAAAAAGAAACGTGTACAGAAAGTCAGAGCCAAGGCTTATCACTCTAGACAATTGTTATCATCGCCGCTGGCGCGAGGAGATCGAGAGAGAGGGAAAGAGTCGGAAGTGAAAAAAACTGAGAGAAAAACGGAAAATAGTCGAGGAGTAGGAGGATCGAAGGAGGCGCGCGCTACTCCGCTCGAATTCGCGCGTGCGCGACTTCAATTAACGGGTCGAGTCTAGAGGCCACACACACGCAATAAGTACGCTTCGTGTTCGTATCAATGTACGCGGAATTCTATCCTGATACTACGTTCTCAACGTACGAGAATTACTTTTTTTTCTCTCTCTCTCTCCCTCCATTTTTCACGATCCCATATACATCCTTAAATCTATATTTTTATGTCCGCATGCGTTCACGTGTGCGGTTATGCCTCATACAGTTCGCACTAGCATCCATTATATACCGTATAATACTACGGTATCCGCTCTCTCCCGGTCTCTCCCGCGTGAGAAAGAAACCCGGAGCGCTCAGTTACCCCCCCACCCCCCGAAGAGACGCCGGCACACACCACACTCGACTCGGTGCATTCGGGTTAATGCACCGGCCGCGAGAAAGATCAACCGGAACCCATCTCCCGAGTATCGCGACGCGCGAGATGCCTCTCTCCTCTCGTTCTTATCCTTTCGAACCATTTTTTTTCTTCTTTTTTTTTTTTTTTACTGATTTTTATCAATTTTTTTTCTTTTCGATTCTTTTCGATCGTTCTCGAAATATTTGGTACTTCGAAACAGATTTTTATCGATCAATTTGTAACTTCGGTAGGGGAAAGGGGGGGGGGGTGAAATCCTGCACGGTTTTTCGTTGTTTTCCGGTAAATAATGAAGAAAATTTTAATTGTCGATGAATCGCGTTTATTCGAAACGTAAAATTTTTGTATTCATCGATCAGCTTCGTTAGGACTTCGATCGTATTGTCAGACAATTGTTTTGAATATTTTCGGCTCGTGGAGCAGGAGAAAATATAAAAATACGGATGAATTTGAAACTAAGTATAGAGCGAGAGGAGCTGGAGAAAAAGGAAAGGGGCGAGAGAGGTTAAGGGGGGAACGAAGAAGCGAAGGTAGAAATGGGGGGGGGGGGAGAGAAGAGAAGGAACGGCGCCCCGACCAAGAGCCAACCAAGTGGGGATAACATCTGCTCTTAGCGTGATTGCCGTGTATTGATGTGGCTTTATGGCTCGCGCGGGCCACGCCATCGAAGTAGGTTTGCGGATCCCCCCCTCCACTCTTCTCCTTTTTTTTCTCTACGCTCATTTCGTTTCATTGTTTCTAATGAAACTTTGAATAATTATTGCCATGTTTTATCACTTGGAGTTTGACGTTTTAGAATAATGCCCGACAATTTCAAAACGTCGAGCAATTCCACCTAAAAGGACGAAATTTATTCATCTCCGAATTCCGAAAAGAAAAATTTCGAAAAATCAAATATTTCAGTATTCGAAAGGCTTTTTATTAGATTAAAAAAGAAAAAACATGGGGACAGCTAGGCAATGTTGACGAATTCTGAAAAATATAAACGAAAACATTGATTCGGAGAAAAAAAATGCGAGGGCAAAGTTGCAGAATCGTTTTTTGGAGTTTATTGGAAATAAAAATATATAACGTTCGAGAAAACAAAAAAAAAAATGCTCAACGTTTTTGTTTATTCGGAGACTGTATTAAAATCCAGAAAACACATTTGTTTTCTTACTATTTTAAATACGAATATCAAACAATTATCTCGAGATTGAAGATTCGAGGAAACAATTTTGAAGATGAAAAATTGTACGATTCTATTTATATCTCAGGATTGATATTTCGTTTCGCCATTATCCTCGATATACGAGTTTTTCGCGCGAGGTTGTAAGAGAGAAAAAGAAAACAAAAAAAACCAGACTCATTTCGCTCCGAATTGTTTCTTCGTCGGTGAATAATCGCTCGATGTATACAGAACAAACAAGTCTGCAGCTGAGGCGTACGAAGTTTAATCGTAAAATTGAAAAAAATAAAAAACAAAACAAAACATGTTTTTTTTTTCAATCTCTCAAGGCCCGGAGACACCGATTTATTTCGTCAAAACAATAATGAATATAATGATGACAATTAATCCGGGTCCATTGAAACACGTTTTTTAAAGTGATATTTTGGACCTTTTCAGATAGAATTATTCGCCATTTTTTGAAATCTTCGGTGAGTAACCTCTCTCGATACTTACCTGCCTCAATTTTTTACATCTCGTCCGTGGCATTTTTGTTCTCTCTCTCTCTCTTTCGGATCCCATCTCTTCAGCTTTTCCCACTCGCAGTCCTCGCAATTCCCTCTTATTTTTCGCGATTCGTCCAAAATTCCCAGCGCCCCCTCTCCTCTCATTTCATCCGTTTTTAAAATCTCACACATTCCTCCTCGTCTCTCTTTTTTTCTCTTTCTTTTCGATTTACAATTCGAATCGAACGCTCGAAACGTTGAACGTTCTTGAAGAGTATAACTCGTGCCAGCTTTTCGTACAAGTAAATAGCTTTGAACCTTGACCCTTCCGTGCTCCTTCCCCATTTAACAATTCCCTTCCTTCTCGTCATGCTTCATTATTTATTCTCGAGGACGTCTCCTCCATGACGATTAATGCGCGCCGCGTCTATATACAAACAACCCAGAAACAACACCCTCGCTCGATACCGAAACATTTACGCGCCAAACCTTCTCTCGTTATCCCTACCGAAACAAATTCACCAGAATTTTTCGTAATTTTCTCGGAATCGGGGAGATTTATTGAAAAAAAAAGAAAAAAAAATGTTTAAAAACGTCAAGGAAGCTTCGAGCTGGAGGTAAAAGGCGATCGGAGAAAGTGAGAGCTCGCCTGTAACCGAGTGAAGGAAGAAAAAAAAAAAGAGCGAAGGTTCGAGATCGTTTTCGTCTTTTTACTAATTTTTCTTCGTACATAAACCCTACGATAATGACGAAACGATAAAGTAGTCGTCGAAAATTAGACATTTTAATTTGCGTTATAAAAAAAAAAAGTTACGCAAAAGCTTGTTGAATAGAGAGAAAGAAAAATGAAAAGAGGCCGAAGAATATAAAAGGTTTGTGGGAGTGAAAGAGCAGTTTCAGGGGTTAATATTCTCGCTATGAAGCAAAGCGGAAAGAAGCTCCCTTTTTTTTCCCCCCCTTTTTTTCATTTTTTATTTTCTGCTTTTTCGTTCGTTCACTATACACGCGGTCCAAACGGATCGTTGCGGTAGATGTATATTATGCATGGGAACGACCGGGCGAAAGAGAGAGAGAGAGAGAGAGACAGTGGAAGAGGCAAAAGGAAATGGGAGGAGGAACGTTACTGGCAAGCTACTCAGTAATTTTCTCTCCCTCTCTCTCTCTCTTTCTCTCTGCCTCTTTCTCGCTGTTTCGGGCGACGTAACCCCGTCTCTTTCTTCGCAAGAGCACGAGCGCTTGCGCCCGCGATGCACATCTCCGCGTCTTCGTCCCGCGAGGGTCGCGCACCTGCGTATATCCGAGATAGCCGTTCCTGCAGAGCAGTCTATGCACTACCGATCCGATCGCTGACCGCTTCCGACCTGACGACTCGATAAACACACTACACGACCGAACAAACTGACGCCGCTATCGTCAAACATAATACACAAACGCGCATATCCATATATACACATTCGAATAATCAATTTCGCACGAGATATTTCATCAATTATTATATCGATAGATAAATGAGCATAAAATTCGATAAAACTAATTATAAAAATTCAATAAACGTGCATTCAACCATGAAGATACATGAAAATCGACAAAAATATTTCTTCATACTTTTTCAAAAGCTTCCATCTCTCTCGAACGAAATATCCATTAAAACTTGAAAAACAGGTAATTTCGCCAAACTTCAAAATCCTTTTCAACGGATTAATTTCCCAAGAAAAATCATAAATTGTCTTATATTTTCAGGCGTGAAAAATATGAACGAAAAACTTAGTAAGTTTCCTCTACACTCGCGCGAATGATAAGAGAATCGCGAACAAATGTTTCTCCTCCGCGTACGTTTTTCTCTTTTACATTTTATATATAATCTCTGGTGAAATACTCTTCAGAAGTGGGTCACGTGACCTCCCGTAGAGAATCCACTGACGTTTACATATACAAGCGGATTAATATCGAGAAATAGAGAAAAATCGATTATAATTCTTGTTTCAAAACAGTTTTTCACAATCACGATGATAATCTCGTTGTTTGCAAACCGTTTGAAAAAAACGTCAAACTAAAGAATCGACGAAAGCCATGAGAATCCAAGCTGCGAACACATCTCTCCTCGTCCTCGTCGCTTTTCCTTCCTTTTTTCTCACGATATACTTTGGCCTACGTGTGCGCAAGTGTCCCCGCATGTATACGCACAAATAAAGTGAAGGATCGTTTCGGTGTCGCGCGGCGTTGCGAGGCCTATGATGCGAGAGAAAGTCGCCCGAATGGTCACGGCCTATTTAACGAGGGCCAAGCGCACACCGCGCTAAACAATATATATCGCGAGAGCCATGCTCTTGCATACACGGAACGTAACACCGATTCGTCACACCGGCCCAAATACAGCTATATTTTCATCCATAAAAACCCCTCCTGATGGAGAGGAAATAACTTAACGAGGCACATTCTTATCCGATTGCGTAAACGGTAAAATTAATTATGTTTTTTTAATTATTATTTTGATCACCTGTTCTGCCTTTTTTTTTTTCTCTCGTCGGTGCTTTCCAGAAAGCTTGGAACCTCACTTTTCTGCTGCTTTCCTGTACTCTCGAGATCGTTGTGTCTCGTTACGTTTAATTTTCCGGAAAGAAAAAGTACCGGACGAAAAAGAAAATTGGGCTTGGAAAAAAGCAAACAAACATAAACAAAAAAGAAAAATTGTGCGGAAATAACGCCTCGAGACGGATGCAAAAATCATAACGGGTCCCCGCGTTGTACGGTATCGCGTCCCACATGAAATCAAGTCCCCCCGACCGTGTCCTTCCCCACCATCGCCACCTTTGATTCGTAGCTTTACCCCCCCGATACGCAAGAACCGCTCAATCCGGAAAACGAAAAGAAAAAGGTACTTCCTATCGTGATACGTGAAATTTCACGTTTTTGTATCAATAATAACGAGGAAATTTACACGTTTCGAAAAAAAAAAAAAAAAAAACAAATTCAACACTTTCGAATCATACATTTTCTCACGAATTTATTATTCCAAAGTAATTCGAGAGCTCGGATTAAACGTGTGTCACCTTTCTTCGAGATCTCAGGAACCTTTTAATTCATCCATTTAAATGTCTGTTTGCTCTCTTTTCGCTCGTGTATAAAAAGCGCAACAGGCGCCCTTGCTAATGACGTTCGATAACGTCGTACTTGCTCCGAAGAAAATAAAATGATAAGAAAGTTTTAAAAAATTGTGAAAAATATTTTTTTTCTGCAACGATTCATTAACGCGCGTGTGCTTTTCATTTAAAATCCAAATAATAACGAATCTCGAATTTCGATATAATATTTCTGTGTATCGTCGTGTACGATTCTTTATAATCGCTCATTTTTTTTTTTTTATCGTAGCTCCGTAAAAACTTTACCTCGACGATATTTCTCTCGTCTCTTTTCGCGATCGCGTATACGGTCAGCACATATTTTTCGTTATGTAACGTAATTGTAAATATTATGTCGCACTAAGAACACTCATTTTTCATCATCTTCAATGTACACTTCACTGTTGAGCGAGTAGCGTTATATTCATTCGGTAAATTCAGACTGAGAAATATTATATTGAGAAATGCCAAGAGAAGATAATCGTTTTATATTTTTTACCGAGACAACAAACACCTAATTTTTGTTGTTGTTGTTGTTGTTTTTACGTGCTAAAAATAATGATGAACTATGAAAATAATAATTAAACGAAGGCGTCTAAAAAATATGTTATTCATCTCGTACGAGCGTCGTACGTATATTCCTATATCTATTGAACGAGAACGTATTTCGAGATCATTCCAAAGGCAAAGTTAAAAAGCTCGCGGACACGCGTACCCAAATTTATTTATAAACGCGCGGACTCGGGTACACGAGTTCGAGCATTCGGTAATTTTCTTTAGCTCTCTCTCTCTCTCTCCCTCCCCCTACCACTCCCCGCCTTACCCACACCAATTTTTCCCTTCTCATTCGGTCTCTCGAGAACGTTCGCGCATTCCATCCAAGGCCCTTTGCGAGCACCGACACACAGAGAGAGAAAAAGATAGAAAATGAGCGAGAGAAATACTCCAGAGCGAACGTCCACACTCGCCACTCTATCCTTTCGACATGAAGCCACTTTCTATTTCGATTGGGGCAACATGGCGGCCAATATCCCTCCTCTCATCGTTCCGTTCCAAGAGATTCTCTCCGTTCCCACTCACAACCTCAGTTGCCTAATTACAAAATCATTTCTTCCTCTTTACTCGAATCCTCCGAATTCCTCGAAATAATTGAGACCGATTAATATATTCTATCAATCCGATCCTCGAGACTTTCCGATTACGCTTTTTTACTATGAAAGAAAAAAAAAAGGAAAGTTTGAAAACTCTGGAATGTCAGTTGAAAGTGAAAATTGTCTCTTCTCAATCGCGTTGGAGCATCAAGACGTGCTTTTTTTATATTCATTCGGATACGATGATTCTTTCAATTATTTCGATATTTTCAAACCGATTTTTATGAATTTTTCTATACTTTTTAAAATATTATGCTGAATCGTCGTTTCTTGGTTTTTTTTGCGATTGAAAATAGCGTTATTCTTCTCAGGATATCGCAAAAAAAAATGTTTGTTGCACCAAAGACAGACGAGTAATGATTTAAAAAATTTTATTTTTCTCGAGTTCTCCTCGAATATGCGAAATCTGATTTTTCGAACAGCTATAAATTAGTCATAAATTCAGATACCCGTTATCGGGAATTGATTGCACGATAACTACGCAGAGTTTCATTCGTCTTTAAATTTCAATTATTCCGAACGAATTTTTCTTATTCGCAGTTCGTTGGATCGCTTTTTTTTTTCTATTCAACGCGTTTCTTCGCTCGTCGACCTCCGGGGACAAAAAAAACCTTTAGCCTATCTTCGGGATCTAATTATACAACGGTCGAAAATTCGATTAAATTGTAACGATCCTTGACTCATTAAGGTCATCGAGTTTTCCCAGTTCGTCGTACTGGTTATACGAGCCAGACGCCAATTTCTGTTGCTCGAGATTATTTCAATGTAGCGCTACGTAAAACCAACTCCTTTTTTTTTGCGCTTCCCCGACGAGACATTTTTCATCCACGAAATTCAGATGAACGAGGAAACACGAATGTGTCGAGAATTCCCATGGATTTGGTTAGATAATCCTCGAAACAAGCTACCTTCGCTTTATTTTCTTCTCAATCGCCGTTTTTTTTTGTCATTTATTTATTTTTTTTTATTTTTGCCTCAATACCTTCCCTTCGCCTGGAGAAAGTTGGTCTAGGCTCACGTCGAGCATAAAATCACGTCTTAGCTCACTCGTTTTACCTTCTTTTTTTTTTTCTCTTCGAAATGCAACAATTTTATTATTTTCATTGCTGCAGCCAAATACTTCAAATGAAATTCGTTCGATATGAATGCGAATATTATTTCTGTTGTTACTAAAAATTCTGAATTACAAGTAACCGAGAATCCAGGTCGATACTATCCAATTTTATCGAAATTTTTTTTCATCATTTTCTATACTCTCTCAATCTGTTGCAAGTTTGTATATGTAACTTGGAAGTTATAACAAGAGTACATTTTCTGAGTCATGAAATTCAACGCTCAAGAGTCAAGCCTTATCGTCAGAAAGTACTTTTATATTTGTATATCTATATAGATATTTTAATGCGTCATCAGCTTCTCGTATACTCAGAGCTCCATAATAGATTCTGTTTCATTTCGCTCGTTTACGAAAAACACTATTCCATTGAAATTCGTAAGAAAACTTGGAACTTCGTAATTCCGTCTCTTGATATTCATCAGAACTAGCGAGCGAGCTTCGATTATTCAGCGTAGTTTTTTTGTTTTGTTTTTTTTTTTTCGTCTTAAAATTTTTGAATTTTCAATAAAAATTGAAATAAAATCGCCGATCTCGAGTCGGTAAATTTTTATTTTTATATGACTTTATTCGTAAAATCTCGAGAATTAATATTTTTGTTGATACGTTTATATTGTACGTGTGAATGAATTAGCACACGTGTCTCGTTTTTTCTTTTTCTCCTTTTTTTTTTTTTTCCCCCATTTCGTTGACACTTCCGTTCGCGTGCCTGAGTTTTGTCCAGATGTGTTCGTGGTCCGATCCCCTCGTTGATTTACCGTGACCCACGCAATTGTATATTCGCGAGTCTCATCCTCCTCTCGTAAATCCCCGCGATAATCTCTCCCGTTACAAAATGTATATCTACAGGCGGTTTGAAGCTCTTTTTATTTATTTTATTCAAATCGAATGCGATGAATTTAATAGACCCTCAACATAGCACGAGATTCCCAAAACAGATATGTTTTTATTTTCTCTCTTTGTCAATAAATTATTTATTCTCTCTATTAATATTTTTCATTGAAACGAATTAATTTATTGATTTAAATATATTTTTATTGTTTCATCAAACGAGTTTATTCGGTGAATTTGGACATTTTTCTAAAGGAATGAAAAAAAAAAAAACAACGCCATTTTTTTTCTCTACGTTGCATAATAAATCGATGATATGTAAATCAATAGTTTAAATCTCTTTTCTATACCAACCACACAGAAATGTTTGTAGGAGAATTTTGAAAATTTTTCAACCAAAGATTCATCGTCGTATTTTTTATTCTCTTTGTCTTTTTCCGTACTTCCTTGGGCTCGTTGAATCGAACGCGGTCGGAAAGTCTGCTATGTGGGTCACTCAACGAGGAGTTTATATACGAGGGGAAAAGAGTAGGGGGAGGAGGGGAGGGGGAAGAAAAGCCGAGAGAGTCCTACGCCCAGAGAGTGATCGGTGAGCTCAAGAGCTTCGAGACACATGGTCACATCGAACAATTCTTCTCTCTCTCTCTCTCTCTCTCTGCCTCCCCTCCCCTTGCATTTTTCTTTCCTTCCTCCTTTCGTGTGTATAAATATATATAAGACATTTACTCCCAGTGTAAAACGTGCCCACGTACCGCTAACCGGGAGGGAAGAAAAGAGGGAGTATAAAGAGTAAAACAAAAAAAAAAAAAAAAAAAACATAACAACGCACGAAGACGAGCCACAGTGGCATTGCGTTACTATCGTTTTATACCGTTACTCGAAAAATCTCGTGTCTTCCAGTCCAACTTATGAGCTCTCTCGTTCACATATTTTCACGTAAATTCTCTTCTTGTATTTCACAGTTTTTCAAACTTCTTCGCATTTTTACCTGAAAACCGAAATATACGACCTTTCGACAATCATTCGAATACTAATTGACTTCCCAATTAGCTGATGTTCCTCATTCGGAGATTCAAAGAAACACACTTTTATTTTTTTACGATTTTTCAACTCATTTTTATTGCACCTCGGATTTTTCGGACTCCATAAATAATAGAGCCGTATCGTTCTCGTTATTAATGTTGTAACAAATATACAAAATGATTTTTTTTTTTTTTTTACTTTTGAATAAACCTTCGAAAACTCAATTTTCAATAAATTTCGCAATCAATTTGATTTTCTCCTTCATGGAATTGTGCATCATACTTTTTTTTTTTACGTATTCAGTGACGATTCAATGATTATAATAATCGCTGATTTAATATGAAACTGTATAATTATTGTAACACGTATCTAAATGATCCATTATTTTTTGATTGCAGACTTTAAGATGAGATTGGAGGAAGATCTGGTGATTCGAAGGAGTCGACCAACCATGATATCCGCCAAGTACCGTGCACGCGAGGAGCGCAGACGTTTGTTGAAAATATCGGCTGGTAAATTACGACGCATCGAAGATCCCGAGGCGAGCCTTTGTCGTTCAGTACTAATTAACAATGCCGTAAGACGCCTCCAGCGTGAGAACAGAGACGAGAAGACACGAAACTATGGATTACCGATCGTCAGTTATCTCGATGACTCGTCCAAGGAAAATAACCTCAGTGGAAATCACATGGACACCGACAATTCCTCAAAAAAGAGGTGAGAATTGGAAATTATTTTATTATTATTTTTTTTTAATTTAAAAAGATATTTTGATCACTGAAAAAAAAGTTAAATTTTCCAACTTGGTCCGCTCTTTTCGTTACAATACTTTGCCAAGAGAAATAAATGTAATTATTATTTTTTATTTGTAAAATTGCAGATTGGGCGAGGAGATGAGAAGCAACGAGAGCCTGAGTCCAAAGCGGCAGAGGCACGACGATTTGGATCTTCAGGACGACGTGTTCAGTGACTTTTATATATTGCCACCGACACCCCGTTTGCTGTCGCACATCGACGATGTTCCCGAGCCACAAACGTCACACCATTCTATACAAACCTATCACGAGGATCGTTTGTGCACGAACGAATTGCGAGGTGTGACGTCATCTTCGTCGAGCAGCTCGAACGGTTTATATTGTTCGCAGGATCTGGTTGATTCGGGAATCGGAAGATCAAGCAGCAATGACGTGAGTCTAATGGACGTGAGCGACGAGGCCGACAGAATTTGCGACTTTGCGAGATTCGCTGACTCCGCAAAGAGCCTCGAGGAACGTTTAGTCGAGCTTCAAACTCTCGACGAACACTTTGATCTCGCTAAATTCGAGAGAAACAACAATCAGAGCTGCGGACGAGCCTTCCACGACATTCAAACGTTTCATAGTCTCGTCCCGGGCCTTGAGACCTAGAGTGAAAATAATAAAACTGGACTAAACGAGACCGGAAACGAGACAAAGAAAAATAGGAAATATTGGAAAAAGAGAAGAAGAAAAAAGCATTTAGTTTCTTTTTTTCGTTTCTTTTCGTCGCTGTTTAAACACGCGAAGGTTTTTCAGAAACCGATCCCCTCGCAAGGAGCATGAGACTGGATAAATATTTGACGGTTAATCGAAATACACTCGTCGAAAGATTCAAAGAAAACAAAAAAAAAAGAGAGAGAAGAAACAAAATATCTATACATATATGTGTGTACATTATAAACAACAACATCAAAGGAGAACACATAAAAACGACCTTCCCTGTACATTGAAAAGACTGCGAGAAGATAAACCTTGGTGTGACTCGCAGAACGGAGGACGTCGCGGCTAACGGAAGGGCGCGCGTTCGACTCCGGAAATGGAAATACCTGAAAAATTCATTCGTCATCGAACGAGAGCTTCGGACGACTTGGCCAAGTTTACCGAAGGTCAAAGGCGCGAGTATCGTCGACGATGCAAAAGACTTTCGGGAGCTTTCGCCTGAGGATCACTTCGACGCGTATTTCCTAAAATCTAATCTTGTCTTTCGTTTTTTGTTCCGTCGTCAGAGGAATCGACTATGGACAACGATCGGAGACTTGATTCTCCATGCTCGAGGATGAGAACTTTGATGCACCGTCGAAAAGTCCGAACCCATAATTCTTTTTTTATTTATTGTTTTTTTTTTTTCCATTTAATTATCCCGACATCGAGATTCGGCGCACACGAAATACACACACATACACAGAAACACAAGCACATAACGTAAATGTGCGATGAGCACCTCTGGTGAAAACGATCTCGCGATCCATCGACACTCGCCCCGGCGACGAATGCGATTTATTCCTTGCCGTAGCGAGTGATCCGAGAGAGATTTTATATTTGATCCTTCGGGGAGTCTCGGATTGTCGATGAACTTTTGTTTTTTCCACTATCTCAAATTTCGACCAAAATCAATGAAAAATACGAAATCACTTTTCAACGATAAATTGTACAAAAAACATTTTAATCGTTCAACCAACTCGTGTCGAGCGTCAAATTTTTTTTCTTATTACGTAATTTAAATTCGTGGCGAATCGTTCGTGAAAAAAATGTTTATCGTCCAATCAACTTTTGTTTTTTTCATCTATTCCACGGTGCAACTCCACGCGTAATTGCACATTTCATTGTGCATTTTTTATTCTCGAATAATCAACAATTTTTTTATAAAAACTTTTTCTCTCTTTCCATTGCAATTTCTGAACATACAGATAACAAAAAAAATCAAAATTTCACGGTTTTTGGTTATTTAACTTTTGCAGCGATGACCGAGTCTCCTCTAAACGCGTCTCAAAAAACTAAGGACCATCCGTCATTTACGAATGTTTAATATATTGATTATATATATACATATATATATAAAAACACTGTACACATACTGTTTGTATATATAGAGATACTATTTTAAGAGCGCGTTTTCCCATCGCCTCTCGCACGATATTTATATATATTCGATTCGTCACGTGATCCATCCATCCGAACTTTGGACGCGACTCACCCGGGATTATCGATGTAACTTTGCGAGAATTTTTTGTTTTAGTTGAGTTTTGTTTTTTTTTTCCACGTTTTTTCCTCTTCAATCGAACGCCAAACGTATTTCCAATCGGCGCACGGGAAAACGCGCATCTCTGTACATAAAGAAAATATGGAATAATAATGATATTGATAATTAAAATAAAAGATAATGAAAAGAAAAACTTAACAAAAAAAAAAACAGAATGGAGAGCGAGTGCGTCGCTACGCGCGCATTTGATTTATATTTAAAACACAAGGAAAAAGTAAGCGAGTATAAGAAGAAAAAAAAAAGGATTATTGTCGCGCGGACGCGACAGGGCCTTAGTTAATTTACATTTATATAAAAATATTTCTGTTACTCGTAATGATGTTCCATTATTTTTAAAGAAAGAAAGAGTGAAAAAAAAAGGAGAAAAAAAATTGAACCGTAGCTTCTAGAGCTAATGAGGTATTCTCGCGTTTCCCCCGCACGATATAATTTCATTATTATATATTTATATTATTATTATTAATAATATATAAATATGCATATATAATAATTTTATACTTTTGGTCGTGGCAAAACGTAATTCGTTCGCGTTGATGTACAACGAGTCTTCTCAATCACGCGTAGGCAAGCATTTATGTATATTTATTTTGAAAACCGAAAAAAAAAGAGAAAATCTGCAAATTTGTTGCGAATTGGTTTTTTTTTTTTTTTTTTTTTTGTGTTCGAGACTTTTCGTACATTGCGTCGTAATACGTAAATGTTTTAGTGCAATTTTCGGCAGCAGAAACCCAGCGAAAGATCAAGTAAACCGACTGATAAACAGTATAAAATCGTAGAAAAAAAAAAACCAAATCAATGAAAAAATCTATCTTTTTGTGAAAAAAAATTGTATAAAGCTGAAAATATTGTGGATTGAAGTTTTTTGAATTGTATTCAATTTACTTTTTTGTTTACTTATTCTGCAAAAAAATGCTTCTTAATAACGAGACAATTTTTTATGTAAACACTTTTGTGCGTTTGCAATGAATTTTTATTATTTTCTTTTTTGGCCTGTTACGAAACTCCGATGTCACGACTATAACACACAAATATGTACTAACCGAGTAACATATGTGGTTTCGCATGATCTCGACTTGACTCTCTTTCTCGTCCCGTCTCTTTTACACGAGACTTTTTTGCGTACGACTCCGTTATACGAGACGCTCTATCGGTCATCGTCGAGTCTGGAATTCCGAGATCAGAGTTCAGGTCAATTGGTCGATTGTGTACAGTCTCCGGCATATTAAATTCATACGATGTTCGAACTCTTGGGAGTCAGTGAAAAAAACGAGCGAGAGAGTCACTTCGCGAATTCGATACTGAAGAAAATCAAAAAAAAAATAAAAATAAAAATAAAAATAAAAAAAATTGCGAAAAATTGAAATAAGTATAAAAATGTTTAAGAAAAATTTTTAATCCAGATCCAGCGGCTCAGAGATTTTTATCACCGCACAATGAATTTTACACAAATGAAGATGAATTTCGTACAAATGTCAAACAAACAAAAAAACAATGATTTTTGTCACTGTAACTTTTTTTTTCCAATTATACGAGTACCGAAAAACGAATTGTTACTTGCCTGTACTTGAACGAATATTCCAACCAAGCGGCTCGCTGGATCGGACATTCCAATCACACACACATACAGATACACACGAAACACACGAAAAAATAATGAAGAATCGAAGAACAAAATAAAGAATGGAAAATTAAAAAAAAAAAAAAAAAAAAAAAAAAATCATCAAGTGAATATATGAAAACAGGCAATTTATGGATCGCGCGGGGGAAGAGATACACACAAATCTAATCTTCCGTAGAGTGCCCGAATCACGCCGCGATTCGCTCAAGTTTTGCGCGGTTACAGCGAAAAACTTAAAAATCAGGCCTTCCGCCGCGTTTTTTTTTCCGGCGATTATCGGCGTGATTCAACCAATTTTTTTGTAAATAGCTATCATAAAGCAAAAAAGAAAACAACAACATGAAACAGAAAGAAAAAAAAAAAAAAATATTGAAAATCCTCAGAACACAACAAAATTAGCTATGTATAAAGTTTCGTACATTGTTTAGATTTTTAGTATATACTAGTTATCCAAAATCAGTTACCAATTATACGAGAAAACTGCAAATAAACATGAAAAAAAAAAAAAAAAAAAAACGATATATGATATACCTCGTGTCATTCCGATTTTTTTTATTTACTTTCCTTAATCCCTCAATGCTCGACACCAAATCCTCTGCGCACCGCCACGACGTGAAACGGAGCCCAGCCCTCGTGCGTTCCGTTTCAAGTAGTAATAGCCCGTTCGGGTCGGACCACTAAGCTGCGCCAGTAGTCAAAACCGGACCAGCCACGAATTTTTTCTTTTATCCTCTAATAACCCGATAAAGGCGACGATAGATATTTCATTATTTTGACGTTTAATATTATTTTATCGGCTGTTTATTATTAATAGGACAATTTGATTTGAGTTATCCATTTGAATTAGTTATATGGGTTGAAAATTGATGAGATTGTCTACTTCAAGTATAGATAATTCGTTTTATTTAAATTTTTCTTTTAATACTTGGGCGTCGAGCCGCTACCGCTTCTCTTGACACGAAAAATAATTCTTACCGTTATTTATTCAAATGTATCGTGTAACGCGTTTGGATTTATTTGGATTTTCATGCAGCTGGCAGTTTTTCATGGTTTCATCGAGACGTTTTTTTTTTTTTTTTTTTTTTGTATTTTTATTGAGTGTTGCGAATATATACAAAGGATGGAGAACCTAAATAGCTATTACAATTTTATAACTAAATAAACAAAGGTTGTTATAATAAGGTAATAACGTGTTGTTAATATTAATTTAAATAACATAATATAATAAATGGCGGTGTCTCGTGACCGCTGAAAATGAAATGAATGATCGATCGTCGTTCGTATATGTATCGCGAGCTCAGGTGTGTTTTCATTTATTCGTTTGAATTCATTATTTTCTTGATTTATCGTTTCTTTTTGCGCGTTTCGCCTAAAAAAAAAAAAAAAATCCAAGAAAAATAAAACTTGCCCGAGTGCTCGTCGAGATCAATTTCTCATTCTCGTTCACCCGTGAAATTTCATCGTGAGCCCCGCTAGACTCGCTCTCCCTGCGAACGATCGATACCGGGTAAAAAAAAAAAAGATTACAAAAAAAAACGGGAGATTTTTTTTTTCAGCTCGGATCGAAATTTCTGGTTAATGAATGAGACGGCTGCAATTTTCATCGAGCAACGACGAACGATCACTGTTTGTGTTTCAGGTGAAAAAAAAAAAGTCTAAAAATTCATTCAAGGCAGACATCATGGTCCTTTCGCTCGCTTTTTTTTATCCCTTTTCCCTCACTCTCTCTTTCGTTCTAACGTCCCATTATTAATCGGTCAAATTATTGCTTGTGTAAAATATCATCGCTCGTTTCATCGACGGCACAACATATTCCATATCCTCAAAAAATCAACTTTTCGTCTCGCTACCACACACACTCTCTCTCTCTCTCTCTCTCATTCCATAAACCTCTCATATACTCATTAACCATTCTTATTTTTCTTTTTTTATCGTCTCCTTGGTCCATATTCCGTAAAAAAATGTTCAACCAGCTTGAACCAGCGCTCGAGCATTGCCTCTCAGCTTTTCATTTGGCAAACGATTTCCCATGGGGAAAAAAAAAAAATTACATGAAATTTGTATATAAAATAATATCTTTGCTCATATTTTCTACGAAAAAGAAATCCAAATCTTTCTCAATATATTTTGTAAAATATACGGGAGCAAATATCAGGCACATGTAAGAAAAATAATATTCCAATATGCAAAAGACAAAAATATTCGTATAGTTTTTTTTTTTCCCCATGAAAAATAATACTTTGAATCTCAATAGAGTGTAAAATCGAGAGACGCTAAAAAAATACTTGATTCTCTGGACAATCGACGAATCGCCACTTCTTTCCTCATTTACTTAGCTCAACAATTCTTCCTCTCTCTCTCTCTCTTTCTTTAATCTCAATCTCACAATAATTATACCCTCTGCCACCAGAAAAATAGAATTCTTAAAACTTAAACTCAGTTCGCGTTCGCTTCACTTCTCGCATACATCTTGCGCCGTTTTATTTATTACGTTTCTCATTTTATTTTTATTTTCTCTCAAATTTTCGTCGATTTGCCAGGCACTCACGAATTCTCGAATTTACATATTAATAGGAGTTCGAGGTTGAACGATTCCTCGTCGACGATTTTACATTCAATTTCATATACCATTTTCCTTCGCGATTCGAGATATCATTTCTTTTTGCTAAAATTCTTTTCTCCGCGGAAAAAAGCCTCCGTAAATACGTATATCTAGAAGGTAAAAAAAAAAAAAAAAGGGAAAGTAACGAAATTCAAGAGAAACAACAGAAAAAAAGAAGATGCATACACGATTGAAGAACGAAATGTCGAGGCGCTGGCAAATCGCGTCAGTAACAATTGATTACCAAGCGACCGCAATAATTAATTTGTTTTTTTTTTCTTCCTTTCTTTCATTTTTTTAATTCGATATACATATATTTATATATATTTATATATATATATTTATATATATATAGATATATCAAAAATATCCTTAGTAAAATAGAGCATTTTATATATATATAATGTGTACCGGTCAAGTACCTTTCTATTTTAGTTCATTAACTATATATATAAATATATATATCCTATATGTATGTATATATGAGCGTATATTTCATTATATACGTGTATATATATACATAGATATATGGATACATAGCCGCGGTTCGCAATCTCGCGGAAAAGCGAGTTGTTCTCCTCGGACACATCGTGATGGGTCACACGAGTCTCTCTCTCTTCAGCGAGTTCCATCGCGCTCCGTTGAGCTCCGTTCGCCTTAAACGCGTTTTCCATACTTCCTGTTTCGTGGCTTTCTCGTTTCCTATCTTTATCTCTAGCTCTTTCTTTCTCTTCCCCTTCTTTTCGTAATTCTTTATCAGCGTTCCTTGCTCGAAATCCAAACTGGACTTGTGTCTCTTTATCGGTTTTACATTCTCGGTTAACGCGCGTGAGTAAATAAAACGGAAAAAAAAGAAGGGGGAGAAAAAGGAGCAGATAATTTGACGGGCTTCGGGCAGCTCTCGTCAACCTGCAACCATCGTGCCTTCTCGTATGCGTGTAAAATTTTTCATCGCGACCACGTATTTTTTTTTTCCCCTCTCTTTTATCGTTTTTTTTTTCCTCGATTATTCTCTCATTATCACCGAAAAAATCGGAGTAAAATTGTCTTATCGTACGTCAACATTTTCAAATCTCAACACACTATCCAACACGTTTGTAAAGCATCACCTTATATTTTTCAAAACTTTATTCTTTCTCTTTAAAATTCCACGGGTGGGTTCACGGTATTTCGTTTCAATTGATGTTTTTTTCGTTCGGCTTTTTGTCTCTATTTTTTTTTCTTTTTTTTTCGCGTTTACACCTTCGAGCCACCCACTTTTTACCCCTGTATATTAATTTTATCTGTTACTAAATTATTTACATTCCTACTTTTATCACTCGCGAGGCAGCAATTGTTTTATTGATTTCTTTTTCCGCGTTATTCTGCTCGGATTTGTTCTTTCTTCAATCTTCCTTTCTCTTTATAATTGATTCGCGATTTCTCACACAGCACTCTTTTACGTAAATAATATGACGTTTTTTCATTTTTTCTTTTTATTATCGCGACGAACTCTCGACGCTTTGCATCTATTCTCTCTCGTTCTGTTTTTTTTTTCTCTTGATTATAAATCGTTTTAAAGTCACATGACCCTGTGTCATTATTTTTCTCAAGTCCACATCTTGTCATCTCTTCGTCTCAAACCTCACGTGTAAATACGTTTTTCTGCAATCCTTAAACTTTCTTTTCTTTCCTGATCTGCTCCCCCCTTACACGTCGCACTAAACCTGGTAGAATTTTTTTACAAACTGCCTGAAAACACCCCTTCCGACTTTCCCTCCCTCCCTCGCGTGCCCCTTCGAGCGTCATTAATTAATTACAATCCGTTGATTACCTAAAGATGATATTATCCATTTATATGTACAGTGTGATTATGTCGTTACGTAAACGCAATAAATAAGCTCAACGCGTCTTTTTTTCTCCTAAAACTAAAAATTATATTCGTTTTGTATTGTTTTCTTGCTTATCGTTTTTGTTTGTTTTTCTTTTTTCTCGTGCCATAATAAGCATTTTTGTGTACGGTGTATAAATTCTGTGAACGTGGTCTTGGGGTGTATCGTATAAATACAAATATAGTTTACTTTTTTTCTTTTCCTTCCCACTCCCTCCCCTGCCTCTCCTCCACCCGCTTGTTCACTGTATTCCCGTGTTTTTGTTCCGCGTTTTCAACGAAACCAGCATTCTCGTCCCAAAATAAATGTTGATATTTGTTCTTTTTTTTGCTCACTCGACGAATAAAAATAGGTCGATGTGAATCAACAAGAAAAAGAAAGAAACAAATTATTTGTCGTTTGAGAGAAGGAAAAAAGAAAAATTATCACGTACATCCAACTCCGCCACTTCCGTTTTTATATATATGCATTTTTATATATCTATATATACCGTGTGTGTAATAAAATAAAATAGAAAGCAGATTAAAAATGTATTTCGGGTTGGTAGAAAGAGCCTAATTGTTGTAATCGTCGCCCGAGCGTGCGAGAAAGAAAAAAAAAATTTAAGCGTTTCATCTCTACCGAAATATTCGGTTTTGTATACGTAATAAAAACGCGTTGGGAACGCAATGACAGAAAAAAAAGAGACGTGTTAAGGTGACTGATTTCTCGTGAACGATATTTCCTAACGATAATGATATAATCAATTAATCGATCAATTAATTCAATAATAATATGTATACCATACTAGCTCACTTTCTTCAACGTAACGTGTAGGTCATTTAAAAATTAACGCTTCCCTAGGTCTCTCTCTCTCTCGCTCTCTCTCTCTCTTTCTCTTACAATCTCTCAATCTCACTTTATTAGTGACGATTAGGCACTTTGTTTTTTTTTTTCTTCTTATTTTTGTTTGTTTTCTTTTTTCTTTTTTTATATTCTTGTCGGTAGGCGTACCCGCACACACCATTTGATTTCGACGAGGCACGATTGGCATAATCGTCGAGATTCGAACGCAACCCGTTTATTAATTTTGTTTCGTTTCCTTCTTTCATTTTAGCTCCATGAGAGCCTCGTCGACGCACGGGTCTCGTCCTCGATCAATCTTTTTGTCTTGGTAATTTTTTGTTTGTTCAACGCAACCTTTTTACGGACGTTTAACAATTTTCACAGACGTAAATATGTATAGTTTTTCTCTTTTTTTTTTTTTTTTTTTTTTTTTTGAGAAGCCTCTCTCCCATTCGTCCTCGAAATTGCGAAGCAATGGCAGAGCGCTTACATTGACGTGGCGAGTGTTTGGGCAACGTTTTTCGTCGCAATGAAATTATAGATAATAATAATAATATTAATGATAATAAAGAGTTTTTCCGTTCGTATCCCCTCAACGTTTCGGAACGAGGCACTCTGGATTTGCGTCGAGTCGTTGTCAACACAATGGACAGAAAGGCCTCGTTAACAAGTTCGAGCAGAGGAGAATCCCTTCGTCAAACCGTAATTTCGTCGGTAATTCTCCGTTCCTCAACTTCCAGCCCCTGTCACTTGTCCAACGGTCTTGATACCGTTTGCGGTATAACGGTAAGAGATTTTGGAATTTTTGGCAATATTGGAATTGGATTTGGGGGTTTGGTCGTAACCTGTATCGATTTCGGGAGGTTAAGGGTATTTATGAGATTTTGAGTGGGTGTGTTCTCGTTCGACAAGGAACGCACGTCACATATAAGCGGCTCAAAATCACCGCGCGTCTGTCGATTGAGCATCTCTTGTTGCATTCTCAGATGTTTCTGGAATTGCGTTTGTGCGGCGATTTGTGCCTTTTGGTACTGTGACGCAAGGCCGGTCGGTTTGAGACTAATCGTTGCATTAGGATTCGGCGATGATGAACCACCGCTCGGACTCGACGATTGTTTCTGCACGGTCAACAATTGTTTTTGCTTCTTCAAATTCTGCAAACGACGAAATTCCGCCTCGCTCAATTGAAAGACTTTGCCACCCGAAGTAACGGGTATTTTGTTTGGTTCTTTGCGCTGCTTGTTCCCTGCTGTAGGCCCCCCGTTGCTCGACGAACTACCCGAAGGTAAATTCAACCGCTGTAAACTCGGGGGTGGTTTCTTTATTATCGAAACTCCCGATGTGAGTTTTAACACGCGTTGCGGACCGAGCTTGAGGTTTTGAGCGGATACATTGGCGCTCGCGTTCGTACTCGTCGGAGGCGTATCACCAAGCACGCTCGTACTCGTTGTCGTCGTCGACGATGTCGTCCCCGTTGTTTTCGTCGACGACACGCTCAACAATGACGTACTCGTGCCCGGCAACGAAAGTCTGTCTCTCTCCATCATATAGCCACCGCTCAAACGCCTCGGACTGTTATACTCCGAGGATATCGGCTCCATTATTGGCTCGTCCATCTTTTCCGGCCCCTCGTACGATATCAAACGATTTTGAACCGATGTCGAATAATTTATTGCGTTCCGCGATGCGTTCGGCGCTAATACGAGGTCACCCGATCTATAATACTTTTCAAGAAGTATCAAATGTCGCAGGAAGGAACTTTGATTGCCGTAAGGCCTCTGTAACTCCTGCCAGAGAAGTTTTGTGTCACGATCGTATTGTATCATCGTCGCGCATTTTTCCCAACCCTGTGGCGTTATCTCACGCACGTTCGTGAATTCCACGTTCGCATGAAGATTCATCTCTTCTTCACCGGGAAACAATGTGCGCACGCTTATCGAAGGATTCGCACCGAGTCTCTGAACTACCGGCGTTATGTCGTTGCTCACTCTTGGCCTTTTTGGCAACCTCGTCAACGTCACTTCCTTATCCATCGCCAATATCTCCACGACGTCGCTGCTACTTCGAGACTCCGACGACATCAATGGTTCGCTCGTATAAACCAATTGTTCCAAAGCTTTTCTTTTCTTCAACTTTTCTACCGTGCTCTCGAGATCCATCAACTGTACTTCCCTACCTATCGCCTCCTCGCTCGGCATTATCGTTACACCTCTGTTCTCATTATCCGTTTCGGAATTTCCACTCTCCGAATTTTTCGGCATTGGCTCCGGCGTCGATTTTTCTGACGCCGAATTGTTCAAACCGTCCGGCGATTTTGACATGCTTGTGTTCTTACTCGTGTTGCATTTTGCTTTTTTACGCTTTTCCTTGTCCTTCGATGTACCCGCTGTCGCATCATCCTCGTCCGCTTCGAATACCTCGATGTCGTGACAGTGCAAGATTCTGGGAAACAACACGTGACAATGCAAATTCATTAAATAATATACTTGAACGTATGCAGCTCTTTTCAGATTAGAAGCTCGAGGACTTCAATAATTAAATCACGATTTGGCAAATTCCTTTTAAACGGCGACGCCATTTTCACTTTAATGATTTTTTCAGGAACACGCGAAAGCTTTTGTGGTTCATTCTTTTTAATTTAAGAACGTTCTTTGATGCAGAGTACTTGGGAGTACAACGTTCTTAATCTCAATGATTTTAAAGATATTTCAATACTGACAAAGAGCAAAAATAAATTGCGTTGAAATTGAAAATGATATTGAACAATGAAGTTAGAGAACCATAATAACAATTTTTGTTGATTCCTTTTGAAAAACCGGCTTGAAAAAAGATCCATCTAAACTTGAATGATTAGTTTCTACGTTTTGAAGCATCTCAAAGTATCTTTTCTTACACTATTTCGAAAAAAAAAACGTAATTCGTATTAAATTTTCAAAATGTTCCGCGATATTCGAATTTACTAAACGGTTCAAGTTTTCGAGATTAGAGTTATATGTGAAAATAATTAAATTCCTTTTGCACTAACCTGATACGATAAGTCTTGCAAAAAGTCTTGTGGCTCGCGTTCATGTTGTCGGGGTACTTGTATTTGAGCTGAAGCTGAGTAAAGTATCGACACAGTTTGCAGACAAAAGTACCAGCCACGAGATGAACAGGTATTCCCTGACCGTAGAGACGCTGATTTAGCTCCTTGATCTCGGATGCCGCGAGCGGATGCGTGTGATTTTTTGCGAGACGACGTTTGCACAGTGCACACGTCAGATATGGTTCGATCTTCGAGTAATGATCGACGCAAAATGACATCGATGTGTGTTGACTCAATTCCCAATTGATGTCCACCTAAATTCCCGTTTTTATTATTAATACACTTGAAAAAAACACACACACACAATATTTTGTGAACGGAAATTCTGTAACAACCATTGGAAAAATCTTTTTTAACTTCTTATGAAACAGTCTAGAATCGTCAGAATTTTCAAACGCTTCGTTTTGTACTTCTCTGAGCAAAATCATTGAAACATTTTCATGTAAATCACGTAATTTGAAGAATGGAGCAAAAGGGATTGTAAAATATATGTATAAATTTAGAACCAGCTCAAGGCGAAACGAAAATTGTACCTGATGTTGAACAACAGCTTTGACTTTTAGTAGCCATCGTCTTTTAATATGATGTCTCGCTGGTTCCCGGCAATCTCGGGCTAAACATTTGGAAACCATCAACTGCCGATGCTGACGTTGTGGCTTTGTCTGCATATTCGTGGGACTCGTATTCGCCTACGAAATAAACCGACGAGAAAATATGAAGTCTTTGTCAATATTTTTCAAGATTCGATATTTAATCATTTTCTCCACTTTCAACTATTGTTTATTCCAATTTTTAATATTTTTATAACATACAATGCTGTTTATATGTAAATCATGTGAAATTAATGAATTTCGAGTTTTTGAAATCGTTTTCGTTTTTCTTGGATAGAAAAAATGTGTTGTTCGTTTGCACCTGTTGTTGTTTCCACAAATTCGTAACAAAATGATTCAATTTGATGATTATGAATGATGGTTAATAATAGTAAATTAGTAAATTTTATAAATGAACATCTAACTCTGGCATTAGTTACCAATCAATTTTCAATCCTAAAACGTGAGTTAATTTGAATCATTCGAATTATCGAATTTTTCGATTGATCTTCATTGCGTATGATATTCTTCGAATTCGATGAATTAGGAAATGAAAATTGTTTAGTCTTACCCTTCGATCGACGTGACGATAGCAAGCGTCGCAAAGGCAAGAGTCCTTGTTAAGGTGTTTTTCGATGCTGAGTATTTTTTGTCGTCTTTCGTCGGATTTCATTTGAGCAAGATGCATAGGAGTATCGAGAGAGCCAAATTTGCCAAAGCAGTAGCAACAAACATCGGCGCAAAGTCGACCTGGATGAATTGAGAAGGACGAGGATTTTTCAGGTATGACGAGAGACTGACGATCCTTGGGAGGCGCTTCTTCGGTGTCTTCGTCTGTGATGACAAAATCGGAGGTTAAAAAATGAATTGAACTACGATTTGTTATAGTTAATATTGTTTTTAATAATGGATTAGGTGTCAAGAATCAGGATTGCCGTGCAAAGGTATGTAAAATTTTAAAAAACGTCATACGTGCTCGAGGGAAACGATCGCGTGACGCGAATAAAAGCGTAAGGTATCGGTGATTTTTGGAAAATGTTTTTTTTTTTTATCAGCATGCGGAAAGAGGATGTGCGGCGTGTGTTTCATAATTTTCTTTTCTTTCGCTTTTCGTCCATTTTCAACAGGGGCAAAGAGGTCAAGATTTTTTCAATTCCTCTAGCCATTCATGCACGTAGAGTCTTCGAATAATAAAGAAAAACGCATTTCAGTCGAGTAGTTAAATTTTTGAATAAAGCCAGAGTTAGCAGGGGAAAGGGATACGATTAATATTGTAGTTATGCCCGCAACCAGGATTACCGCAAGAGTGTCTGTGGTTAGTAGAGAACTTTCGGTTCGCACCAGAGCTGCTATCTCCCAAACCACTGGTCCCAAACTGTAAAAATAAAAACAGAATAACAACGGTTAGCCTCAATCTTGTTTTTTTTTGGTGTAAAATCGAGTGGTGGGACGAATCGAAAATTATGTAAAAAGCATTTATTCTTATGTGCGACGAAAAGATACTCAATAAGCTCGTTATTACCCAAATCTTTCGTTGCAATATTTTGCATTGTTGCATAAAGAAAAAAAAATGACAACGTAACAGACTCTTAAAAATATTTGTCCAAGAAAAAATTTGCAAATGGCTTAAAAAGCGATAGAATCTTTTGCATCGTGGGACGATAGATTGATAAAAAAAATTCTCTATTTTTTCCCTGATCGTCGAGCCGTGAATGCTTTAAAATCAAATATTTAACGTTGTGGGAAAAATAGATGGAAAAATATAAAGATGACATCGTACCTCCTTCTGAATGGTATAAAATTCCGGCGAGTCTCCGTCGCCATCGCCACGTCCCTGTTTCAGCACCATTTTTAGAGGGGATCTCGACCTCTTCTTGTCCTTGTCCTTTTGAACTCGAATAACGGTTTTGAGAGTTCCGGTGTACTGTTCTTTCCTAGCTTTTTGATGATTCAATCTTTCGGCAGCTTTCTCAAGGGACTCGAGTCCAAGGAGTCGTAGAATAGATTCTTTTTTAGCCTTGTCTTCAGGAGTTTCATCGATTTTGCCAAGTGTAAGACTGCTGGAGGATTCGCCAGAAGTGGATGCTTCGTCGGAATCTTTTTGAGGAGTTTCCGGTGTTTTAGCGATTTTGGACTCGAGGTCAGATACTCCATCGACGTTTTCGTTTTCCTTCAGGGTGTCGCTTTCGGCTCTTTGACGAGACAAACGATCGCTGCTGCATTCGGATTTACCCTTAACATTTTCAATGTCGTTTTCAGACTTGCTACGATTACTTTCCGAGCCATCCTGAAGTTTTTCAACCGGGCCTCTTCCACCCTCAGAAAATCCACGAAGATTGTCTTTACCTCCGAGTACTTTGTCGTATTTGTCAACGAGGGAACAATTGTTTTCGTTTATCGTTGCCACTTCGTTGTCCAATAATGTCTCTTCTTTGTTTTGTTGATCCGATTTCCTTACCTCCTTACGGCTGCGCTTGTTCTTTAGAGTATTTTGCGGGGCTGTAGTAAACTCCTCCTTGCGTCTCTTCACCTCGCGACTTCGTCTCGTACGCGCTGGAATTTCCGGTTCTTCTAGTTTTATCGTCGTCTCTCCCGTTTCAGTATTCTCTGTTTCTTTACTCGGCTTTTCCTCTACTTCGGATGAAAAATCTTGCAGTTCGTCCAGCTCTTGATGAAGCTCGGGCTCGAGTTTTATTTCAACGTTTTCCGTACCTCGTGCGGTCGTTTGTTTAGCTTCGGCTTTTTTCAACTTGTCACGAGCTCTCAAAACTCGACGATTTTCTTCCGCCGCGATTTTTTGGTCCTCTTCCTCCTTATTTCTCGAATTTTTAGATTTATTCGAATCGTTTCGAGACTCCTGGCCACAATCGGACGTTTCCTTGGTCAAAATGTTGTCTGCGTTCTCCGGCGTATCTCTTTCGTTCTCAGTCGGGTTGTTTGTTTTGTGCAATTTAGTCGATCCGTTTTCAGGATTTTCGGCATCGTTCCTGGCAATTCTCTCAGTCTGATCTGTCGATGAGGAGGATGTTTTGATCTGATCATCCGTGCAGTGTGAACCGAGAGCTTCTAACTTTTGAATTTCACTTTTTTCTGCACCGGTACACGTGGCCATTTCTTCGTCAGGATTCACCTCAACTTTTGATGATTCTTGCTTCTTCGCCTCGAGTTTAGTTCTGTCCACTACGGTGTTGGGCGGAGTACCGCCAACCAGTCTTTCAACCTCCTTCGATATGCTCTCGAGAGTCTCGGGATCCTCGGAAACATTTGAAATATTAAGATTTACCGTGTCTTTTTTCTCTTGAGGCTTTTCAGCGTTAGTTTCAACGCTGAGATCGGAAGAGGAAGATTCGGCACTGTTCTCGCCTTGACCAATTTTCTGTAAATCCGTAGTTTCGTTCGTAACCGGTTCGTTCGTTTCCGTGGAACTACGGTTTAGTTCTTTGATATCGTTACTCGGATTTTCATCGCTGAGAGAATCTTCGGGATTAGATTTGACTTTTTCTCCATCTTCGAAGAGACTCGATTTAGCGCTGCTCTCAAGATCAAGAATACTTTCGCTGGAGCTCTTGATTCGCAAAGATTTTCTCGTTACGATCGATTTCCTCGCTTCTCTTTGATGCTCAGCAGAATTCTCCTCTTCGGCGAGCCTTTCTTCAGGAATTTTGTCAATTTCGTTGGACAAATTATCCTGAACGATATCATCAGACTTTTCACTCGTTTCATTACTCTCCTCGTTTGTTTCGACGTTCTCAGGATTGTCACTAGTTTGTGGTTGCTGTTGCTGCTGCTCGTTGACCTGTTGCTCGACTCTGGGAGGTTCGCCGCTCGCTGATTCGCTGTTATGCGTATCGACAAGCTCGATTTCACCCATGACTAGCTTCTCGATCTCTTTGGCAGTATCGGCTACTTTAGGCACTGAATTATCGGAACTGTTTGAGGCGGTAACCTCGCTTTTCGAAACGGTCGGCTTGTCGTTATCCTCGACTATGGTATCGTCGAGAATTCCAATTTTTTGGGACTCGGCGCTAAGAGGAGCTATTATTTCCTCGATTTTCGGTACCTCGAAGTTTTTACTACGTACGAGACTTTTTTCAGGACCAAATATTTTACTCTCGATCGATTTAGCGATAGTGAGTTTAATATTTTCGATCATTTGATCGATGTGTGATTTTGACGAGTTTTCACTTTTATCATTCGTATAAAACGTGCTCATTGTCTTTTTAACATCGATGTTGAGACTGCTGCGACGTGATTTTGGTGATTTATTGTCAATCGTTATTTTCGACAAATTATCCTTTCTCAATTGATCCAGACTGCCGCTTTTACGTGGCTCCAATTGACCCGCTAAGCCGAGATTGCCACTTCGTCCACCGATTGGCCTCAGCTCATCGCTCTCCGAATCGTCGAGTTTAATCTCGATCTCAGTACTTTTCGCTTTCGTTTTCGAGCGCAATATCGGGCCGACTTCAACGCCTGATATTCTATCGCATCTTTCGCCGTTGTTATTGTTTTCGAGTTCCATACTCGAGTCGATAACGCGATCAAAATCGCTCGGGGAATCAAGCTTTATCGGCGAAGTATCGTCCTTGTTGGATGGTAAACTTCCACCGCTCTGATTGTCATTTCCACTTGATTCGGAAAATGAGGATTCGGCGTCGATCGTCACGTCGGAAACGTTGTCGACGCTCATTTCCCCGGACTCCATCGTAGCCGTTGACTCGTCCATGTTGAGCCAACGTCGTTTTTTGTTTACTTCCGTATCGAGTGATATACCGGAATCGCTCAGTTGTCGTAATTTGCCGTTTCTCAAGCTACGTTGACCGAACGAATTGCCCGAACGATTTCTCAGCTGTATCGAACTCTGTGAATCTTGATGGGGTGTTTGCGGACGATCTTCCTCGTTGATCGATCGTGTTTCCTCGTTCTCCAAAATTTCCTTCTTTATTTCAACGTCCGTGAATATTTGTTTCTCGTCGATGAGCATTTTACGACTTCTCGTCAATTTTCCGCCCACCACTTGGCAATCCTCGTTCTCAGCGTCGCTCAACATCGAAGCAACGACTTCTTCGATCGTGAGATCGACCGAACTGTTTGTACTCGGTGATTTCTTAGGATTTTTCGTTTCCGGCGATGTCGTACTACTTCCTCCCGTGCTCTTCAAATTAATCACGTTTTTCACGTTACTCTCGCGTTCTTTACTCGCGTTTCTCTTCGTAGACAAACTCTTTTGAGTCTTTGAACTTTTCGAAGGGGATTCGAGACCACCGCTCTCGTTTTTCAATTTTCTTCCACTTTTTGGACTGTTTCTCGTGCTCGCTGATACGAGATTATCGAAGACTCCGATTTCACGATCGTTCGAAGCAACGCTCTCAGTCTCTTCGTTCGTTCGTCCTGAACCTTTCGTCCCTTTTTTTCTACTATTACTTCTCTTGGTGCCCGTCTCGTTTTCCGTGTCCTCTCCCTCCTCTACCTCGAGCTTTTCTTCCTCCTCAAACTCTTGATCCTCCTCCTCGTTTTTTCTCACTTGACGATCAGCCTCTACCAAACGTTTAACTCTCTTCAATTTAACACCTTTCTTCACGTCCACCGTGATTCTCCTTATATTTTTAATCGCCACTTTTTTAGTAACCTTAGAGTTAATCAAATTGGACTTGGCGTTTCTCAACTTTTGCTTTCTCCTCAAACTTCTCAATACTTTTTTGCGGGGCAGCGAAGCTTCCAATCTTGGTGATATCTCGCTACCGCCCGCCACTGCTTCTAAAATTTCTCTTGCCAATTGTTGTTGCTGTTGTTGCTTATGCGACGGCTGATTTCTCTTACGATTGTTCTGCGCCGAGCCCAGGATCGATTCCGCATTGTTCGCCTTCTGCTTTGTCTTTGAAGGCGCTAAGGGTCTTTTCTCCCTGGATGCCATCTCACTTCAACCCACATTGGGCTCCTGAAAACGGAATTCCATAACTTTTCTTGTTTCACTTTCTCTCAGTCGCAGTATCCGGCGTCTCAGCGAGCTGAAAAATCACACGATCTATGGGTATATGAGTTTGCGTCACTTTTTACTTATCAAATCATTAAAGTATAAATTATCGAGAGACCGAAAGGACAAAAAAAGTCTTAAGAATCGAGAAAGAATAATAAAAAATATTCTCTTCGCTGCGTGTTAATGAAAAACTACTAAAAAACAAATAAGAGACATGAAAAGTCTAAAATTACACTCGCTGAAGAGACATTCGACTGCGAAGAATTGAAAAAAATTCAGAAATCTGGATCAATGAAACAAAATATTTGATCGATTAAGATATTTGAATAATAAAAGTTGAGAACATGCGCATTCTCTTGCGTCAAGAGTTCCAGAACAACGAATAAATACAGTGAAAGAATACGAGAAACAAAAAAAAAACAAACAAATGTTCAAGCGTAAGAAGTATTCGAGTGGTGAAAGGAATTTTTGGGAAATGAACCATAATTTGGAACAGATTGATTGGAGGTCTGAAAAAACGAAAAGATTCTACTCGAATGAAGGTAGAGAAAAATGTTTTTAAATAAGAATAAAATGTAAATTTTTGTTGGAACAGATAAGATAAAATTTCTCATGAAATAGTAGAATATTCCAGTGATCTAGATCACCATCAATTGAGGTCAGATTTCGAGCGTGTATAGAGAATATATAAAAAGTATGTACGTACGTACATATAAAATATACGTGTATGTATAAAAGTTCGAGTTCTCGAATTACAACCCTCGGTCTCTTTCACGAGCAGGCAGAGTGGAAATAGGGGTAGATTACGGTCGAGGAAGCGTCACTGGCCAATAAAAAGGGGGGTTGCAAACCGTTCACGTATTTGTTTTTTCTTTCACTCATCATTCGCTATTTTTCACAAATTTATTTTCTTTTGGAACGCTACGTAGGTGAAAAAGATATAAGTATCGACAAAGGACGATCGCGCTTTTACTACTTGAAGCAGCGACGAAAAAAGGAACGCGTGAAACGCTACGAGCAACGCGAAGAAGCGCACAGAGCATAGAGCAAAAGCAGCGCTTAGTGTGGGACGATAAAACGAGAGAGCCTCCATTCCCGTGAGTATCGCTCGAAAGGGAGGAAACGGAGACGAGAGGAACAAAGATCTACGGTAACGCGCAAAGAGGGAGACAGGAATAGAGGTATGAAGCGTGGAAGAGAGAGAGAGAGAGAGAGAAAGAACGAGAGAGGACGAGCTGCACGCAAGAGAGAAAGAGAGAGAGAGAGAAAGAGAGTGGATAATCCTGAGTGATGAAACCTATATTGAGTCAGGCCCAGGTTACGCGCGGCGAGAAAGAACATTTTTTCATGGCCCTCGAGTGCTCGCGGTAGCTTGAAAAAAGTTTCCATCTTTGGGGTTGTTCGAGCGACCCTGACAAGAACGAGAGGAAAACTATTTAAAAAAAAAAACACGGTAGAAGAAACAAGAAAAAGAGAAAGAGAGAAAATTACGTGACAAAAGTTTGCATCAACACACGGATGTTACACACCGTGAGTCTCTCAGGTTCTCTAGCCGCCCGTCGTCGAAAAAGCGAGAGACAGAGAGACAGAAAGAGACAGAGAGTGCGAGAGAGAAAAAAAAACTAAAGGCTTCCTCATATTTCGAGCGATATTTCACTCGCGAACTGACGTACGCGCGAAATAGTCGCTTCGTCGGAAAGCGAAAACCTCGTAGTAAGTAACGAGCACCAAATTTAAGGTGCGAGATAACCGGGCACAAGGAAAAGTGTTCGATTTAATGGTGCGAGGGGCAAAAAAAATCGCCACGAATAAACAAAAGGTCGAAACCGTGTTGAGGGGAAGGGGGAAGGGGAGGGGAAAAGAGGGGCCCCGAACTTCGAAGACTTATTTCGTGCACTTTGACAATACTCCGATACTTAATTTCTTACGTTCGAGTCGCAATACTCGTTGTACTTACCTCTGAGGCCGAAAATCCTCCCGAAAACCCGACGTTTCGATCGTAAATATCGGGAATAATATCCCCGTGAAAATTACACAGTACCGTTGCACAGGGTGTCTATGCGCTGTTTCACTGTTTTCACACTATCGCCATCTGACGGACATTGACACTACCTTTCACCGTGTGTAATCCCGCACATAATCCGTTCGTCGTAAATTTCTTCACGAATTCTATATTGTTATTATCATTATTATTGTTGTTATTACGATTATTATTCACGGAGAATCGCACGAACGTCGGCGAAGCTCGCACATTTTTTCGTCACGAGCCACCACCGATATGTTTTTCTTACTCGTTCACGATCAACGAGTGATTCTCACTGACGCACCGAAAATTCTGCGCACCCGAATGTCCACAAAGATGTGAGGAGAAAAAAAATAAAGTAGAAAAAAAAAATGAGAGTATCATGCTAAACGCGGAACAACGCGGCACTTTTCCCGTACCCTATGGTACGTTTGAGCTAACTAACGTACCCCCCCCCCCCCCTCAACAATTTCCGATCGAATTTCACGCCCTTGCGTCCCCAACTTTCCTTCTCAATCCCTTGTTTTAATGACTCTAACAAATATCTCGTTTCTCCGTCACCACCGAACGATCGAATTATGACGCGAAAAACAGAAGAGAAAAAAAGGAGTAGTCGACGCCGCCTGGGTCCTCGGAAAAGTCGTGACGGAGAGACGTGAGAACGAGGAAGGAAGACGCGCCCGTGTGCACCAATGGCGGCGACCGACCCTTATTTACCCAAATCAAAATGGCGGCCCTTCGGATTTTCGCACGAACCGCATTCTCAGGAATTCGCGGATCCCTCACGTACAACCAATCGAAGAAAAATACTTTTCCGATAATTCAACAGGTACGAATCACACTCGTTTTGCATTTTCAACTTTTATATATGCTTGACAATCCCACCAAACGACCATATCCGACCGAGTAAATGAGGCCTTTTTATCACATCTCGGAGAGTGAAGGGCCTCACGGCAAACCCTTATCTATGTTTTTTTTCCCATTCAACACTTCGCTCGTATTTTTAGATGTACTGCATCGCTCCGATCTACGTTTGATCGTATTATTTCTCAATCAACACTTCTAAATGAAATATACACGTAGCTTTGCTATGTACTCATTCAAAACCACATGTTGCTTTGATATTTAGAGATCCTACCTCAAAATAATCGTTTTAACCAAAAACTTGAAACAATTGAAAGATAATAATTTATTTTTAGCTCACTCAATTTTGCTATTTAATTTGAAAACTCCAAGTTTTCTTCAATACAGTTATATTTTGCGGTATAATCGGAATTTTTTTAGTAATAAAATTTCCTTCTTGTTTCCATAACCTCAAAGTTTCTTTGAGATTTTTTTGTTATCTATATTTCCGTACAAGTGCATTTGAGTTCACAAAGTTGAAATATAAAAATTCATCATTCATGAATCGATATATATTTATTGATTACTAATTTCTGTATTTATTCAAAGCCTAATTCTTTTTACCTATCAATTTTTTTTTTATTTTTCTCATTCGGCACTGGCGCAGCAGAGATGGGCTACCGTAACAATTGGCGTTGGAGAGAGAGAAAAAGAAATCGAACTACCTGATTTTGAAGTTTCAAAAGATCCAGCGGAATGGAAATACGTTGAATGGGCACTGCAGGAAAAATTTGTTCCGTTACCACCCAGCGAAGTTCGAGAATATCCATCAGGATGGAAACCTCAGTCTCGTAAATGTTATATTTATTGAAACAATGAGAATGAAAAAAAAAAACAAATCAGCTTTTTATCGCAACACCATTAAATGAATGAATTTATTTACATACTTTGATTGTTTGAGAATTTAGTCAACGTTTTCATGCTAATGCTTAACGCCTCATAATTCAGTGGATTTTGATGAATCGATGGTCAAATAATTTTTATCTATTAGGTGAACTAAAATTACTTCAATTTTGTTTGGAGATACATTTTTTGCATTCAAGCCTCAGATACGAAAATTTTGATTCAATTTGTATTATCGAATATAATAATCTCAATACTTAATTCGAGTATAGGAAAAAGGTAATTAACGATGCATTTTTGAATCGTTTTTAAATGAATTTCAGAGGAAGTAAAATCACTTCCGTACATGGTGGAGCGCACGAAAAATCACATGATACCGGTGTATCTGTATCGAACTCATCGAGGGACGCAGAGACAGACAAGAATTCGTAGAATTCAAGGTGACATTGTTGCACTGGATAAAGAATTGAGAGAATATTTGGAGCCGATAGTACGTAAGAAGATAGGATCACAGATCAACGAACCAGCTGGAATAATTAAATTTCGCGGAGATTACGTGAATTTGTGTAAAATATATTTGAACGACAAAGGTTTTTAAAGATCATAATAAGCTTTGTCTAAGTGTATTTTTTAATTAAAAATATGAATGATAATTAGGGTAACGAAATTCTTCGAGTATTTATTTCATCCCTCGTTGTCAGCATTCCTTTGTTTGTAATTGTAGGAGAAAAAATAATGAAAGTCAAGACTAAATAAATTTTAAGATGATACTTTGATTATAACAGGTAGAAAAAAAAGAACATAGAACAGATACACAAATTGGACGTTCGAGAGTAAAAATAATAAGAAATAATTGCAGTTTTTGGGGAGCAGGATAACAATATGGAAGGGTTTTTTTCGTTTACCATTTATCTTTTCTTTTCGTTTTAATTTTACGTACGAATTCGTGCGAAATATGTGTACGACGAAGGGTCACTTTTTATCGTTTTATTTTGTGTTTAATAGGGGGATCTTTTGTTGTTTGTTTTTTTTTCTTTCGTCTTCTCCTTGTTTTTCCTCTCTTATTATAAACCGTACGATGGATGTTTTCTACTTGAAAATCTTGCCCTGATTAAATTTACGTCCCTCTTTGTCTTTGCCGGTCCAGCTGAAGTATTGCTCGACCAATTGTTTCGTTTTTTCGTCAGAGGGATCGAGCTTCGTCCAGTTGTACGACTCGTAATCGATTTGCCAGTCGGGACTCAACTGTGAATTACACGATAAAACAATATAATTATTCAATTATTCCACGCACGGGAAGCGTGCACGAAAATTTAAACGATCATCAACTCACGGTGAAAGCGAGATCCTGTCCGCGCCAGACCCAAATTCCACTGATGGTACTGTTGTCGTCGGTACCGAAAAGACAAGCACTCGCAAATGCTGCCTTTCTCATTTTATCCAAACGTTGGAACATTCCACCGATCAGATTGCAGGACATGAATGTCTAAAATATATGCAAAACAAATTACTACTACACATTCTTCGTGCTATCACGTTTTCCTTCGAATTACAGAAATAAACAACTCAACCTCTAAGAGTCTCGTGGGAAAAAGGCAGGTTAAGTGTGCACTTGGCCCATCCAGTTAAAATTTTGTAAATATTCAAATCGGTGAAATTGAAAAAAAAAAAAAAAAAAAAGTAAAAGATCAATGAGTCAATATTTTGGAAAAATTTCATCTCTGTAAAGAAAACTGATTGTTCCCTTGTACTAATGTTTTTTTTGTAATGATTTTTCGACACACTTTAGAAATGCAATATTTAGAAATTTCAGCTACAAAGTTGGCTGATTATGTCACAAAGTTTGCTTCCCTTTGAAGAATGAATTTTGTCATTATATTGGATGAAGTTTTTCACAACCGTAAACAGTATGAATATTCTAATGGACAAAATATGATTGGACTCGAAACGAGGCTGACAAATGAATTGATTTCGAATAATAACCTTGGTCAATTCGTCGTTGTACTTGTATTCACCGATCCAAATGCTGTAGTTTGCGGGATCAAATTTTTCCCAGAAATAAGGTATGGATTTGTCAACATCCTGGTTGGAATAGTAACGCTTGAAATCATCCATATCAAAAGTGCCTTTGGGCATAGAATCGAAAGGATTTGAAGATTTGGGCTCTTCTGCGAGTGCAGCTTCTGCCGCATCAGGCTCTTCGGCTGGCTCGGCTTTCTTCGCCTCTTTTTCTTTCTTTCCCTCCTTCTTCGACTCTTTCTTCGCGTCCTTTTCTTTCTTTGCGGATTTGCCACCCTGGTGTTGGACCACTACTTTTTTCGGGTCATATTCTAATGTTTTGTCGGCTAATTTGAAGTTACCAATAACCGCGACCGATTCTGGCTGATACACGATCGTCTGGAACCATCTGTTCACGTTCTGGTATGGAGCACGAAGCTTCGGCTCCAGAACGTACTGGTACAAATGCAGAAGGGTCATTGCTACACTTATGTCTGCCAACGTCAGACGCTCACCCACCAAATACGTTCGCGTAAGCAAATGCGTATTCAGGGAAGTAAGCACGCGGGCCACGTCTTCCTTCGCGTTCTCGACAGTCTGTAAGTCAATTAATTCCTCTAATTAACAAATCTATCATTTTTTCAATCGAATCTGAATTCCTTTCGGTAGATCGACAACATTTTTATCAGGTGCCTTTATTATTTTTTACTGTAAATTTTATTGAGCGATTTTTTAAGACAAATTCATTGTCATTTGGAACTTGAAAACATCTTGTGAGTGGTAATTCATTGGTAGACTGAAAATTTCAATAATTTTCAATCTTATGATCACTTTTCAAGTTTTATTTCTACATATTGTTATAGAAAGGCATAAATTGTGGAGAAAAACTACACGCTAAAAAAATTGATCGATAATATAGCTGTAAAAAATAATGTGACACCTGAAAAAACTGATAAGCCCGTTAACTTTTTTTTTTTTCACTGCATCCAAGTGTTCACAGTTGAATTTTATTTGCATAACTGTACGCTCGAGCAAAGCCAATGTAAACAACATTGGCAAATGTGTGCTCGATGCATAAATTCACTGTTTCTCCTTTCGTTACGAAAAATGATCAGAAACGACCGAAAAGTTCGCCTTTTCAAGGAGATATTCAGAGCCGTAAAAGCTAAGGAAATGAAAAATGTTTTGTCACCTGCTTGTCGTAAGGCATAATTCCCAAAAGTGGGAAAACCCAAGTGCAGCTGGCTGGGATGATTTCGGAGTCTGCAAAACTGAGCCATTGCACTACCTGTGCTTTTTCGATGTCAGATTTGCCTCTCAGCTGTTCGTTGGCCACTATCAGATGAATCGCAATGATATTTTTAGATCAGACTTGTCATTTCCAAAATTAGTGATTCCCATACTCGCGAATAAACCAAACAAAGAAGGGTTGAATAAACTTACCGTAATACGCAATGGCGTTGCTCTCGGTGAGGAATTTGCCATCGGAAGTCTCAAAAGCTGGGACCTAAAAATGAAACAAAAATCTTTCAAATCCTTTTATTCCATGATTTTTAATCCTCGACCCTTATTGTATTTTATTTGCTTGAAAAGTTGGAAAATCGAATCAAAAACTCTAAAACGTGTGACACATGTCAGAAATCTTTGGACCCCCCACCAAGAAAATTTCTCCCGAATTCCATGTTCTTTTTTTTTCTGGAATTTCATCAGGTATTTCGAGAAAAACTTTGGGAAAAAAAAAAACAAAACGAGAATGGGAATTTGTGGATTTTCAACTAACCTTGCCGAGAGGGAATTTCTTGAGAAAAGCATCGGTTTTGTTGGTCTCTCCGAAGACGAAGTCCTTGTCGATCTTGATCTGAGCACCGGAATACTTGGCCGCGATCAAGGCTTTGTAAGCCCTGAAATTTTCCGGGTACGTGTACAGAGTCTGAAAAAAATCATTTTTTCACCGTATAAATAATGATATGGTCTTGACAATAACGATTTCGTATAAGTTTTAAATACACTCGCAAGCTCGATGTTTAAGGGTGAAAACTACGCATGGGACAGACTTACTCCGGACGCCATTGTATCGTGTCACGGGAAGAGGAAGTCGAAGGCCGGCAAAGATGACACTCTCAAAATACCCAACCGCATTCAAGTGCGCCCCTTGAGTGCGCGCGAGTGACCTTTTTTTTACGAGTGTTAAAAATAAAATTGAATTTTTTTGGGAGTCGTGATTTACTTTAAAGATAGCGAAAGATTTGAATTTTTTTTGTCGATCAGTCGTCTTTACTTTCAGGAACGAGAGACGTATATTTATTTACTTTGATCAATAATTCGCGGAAAATGTCGAACGTCCTCGATCTTACACAACATGGATTTTTCAAGCTCTTCAATTGGCTGCGAGAACTCTTGAATAGTATGGCACTTAACCGGCATTGATCAATCACATTGCAGAACGTCAGTTACATTCTCATGCGAACGTGGCTTTTTGACGTTTCAACGCCCCTGTGTAAATTCACCTCAAATTTTGACGATGCGCAGCTCGTGAGAAAAAACGTCGAAAAATCCGCTCTTTTACGCATACATTCAGTTCGCGATGGTCGAAGCAGCAAGTACGGATATGGCCGCGCTCAAAGATATCGTCCCGGTTTATCAAAATTTGAAGCGTGAATGGACCAAAAATCCACCCAATTTGAAAAAATGTGGCGAAATACTCGACCAACTGAAGGTACGATATTTTCTAATACGCTTTACTCTTTTAAATCAAGATTTTTGTACACATAACCTCTCCGATATTTCTGTCAAAATGGATTGTCATCATTTGAGAGGCTTACGGCGTTCAGCATCTTTTCTAATTTTTGCTTTCTCGAATAAGAATCTTTGATATTTCCGTGAAAAATATCGATCTTTTATTTATCTTTTCAGCTCGCACTCACGCATCTCATGTTTTTACCAACTTCCAGCAGTGTCGCATCCCAAAAAGAATTGGTTATCGCACGTAAGTAATTTTATCTTTGTTTTGACCATGTCTATTGTTGAATTTCTTCGTATCGTACTATCAATTGGAAAATGTGAAAAAAAAAATTATGTTCTTCTCGTATAAGTTTTTTTCCCGTTGGATTGAAGCTTGGAATATTAATAGTCAGAGAAAATTTTCCAAACTTTGAATGAAATTACAGTAAAAACTATAAAAAATGAACAACAATAAATTTCAATAAGAAAAATGAATGAATTTCAATAAAAAGGATTGCAAAACCATGTTTTCCTTTTTAGTTTGACCATGTTTTATTTTTTCTTTAAAAAATTATACCCTGTTAATATTATTCATTTGTTAAAAATTTTAGAAAAAGAAATCTAAAAGGCTGCATAATTTCAGGTGACATTTTGGAAATCGGAGCTCAATGGAGCATAGCATCGGAAGATATTCCATCATTCGAGCGTTATATGGCTCAGTTGAAGTGTTATTACTTTGACTACAAATCGGGTCTTCCAGAATCGGCTTACAAGTACCAACTGTTGGGTCTAAATCTGTTGTTTTTATTGTCGCAAAACAGAGTAGCGGAATTCCACACAGAATTGGAACTTTTGCCGTCCGATCAGATACAATCGAATGTGTATATAAGGCATCCGTTGAGTTTGGAGCAATGTTTGATGGAAGGATCTTACAACAAAATATTTCTAGCCAAAGGAAACGTGCCGGCAGCTTCTTACAATTTTTTCATCGACATACTGTTGAACACGGTGCGTGACGAAATAGGCGCTTGTATGGAGAGCGCTTATGACAAAGTGTCCTTAAAAGATGCCTCAAGAATGCTCAATTTAAGCTCTGAAAAAGAAACGATGGCGTTTGCAACGAAAAAGAATTGGACTCTCAAAAAAGATGGCAATTTCTACTTCACCGCTCAGAATGAGAAAAAATCGGAGGATCCGATTCCCAGCTCGGATCTGGCAACTCTTGCGATCGATTACGCGCGAGAACTGGAAATGATCGTTTAATCAATTTCTTTCACCGTCCTTTTCTTTTTTTTTTGTGTTTCTTAATTTCTCTCATCTCACTTTTATTCACCCACGTATATTTTTTTTTTCTAATGTGTAAGATCTAATAAATCTCGTAGGATTGATTAAAAAATACTTCGAAGCGATATCACTGCCGATTTTCGATCGCTTAGCCAATTTTTTTCCCTGCTTTCTCGTCTCCAAACTATTTTGCTTGACTCATATTTTGATCGAATGTACTATCGAATAAATCTCGTTGGATTGAAAAAAAAAAATGCGCTGACCGATTTTGGTGTACATTGCTGCATTCTCATGGTAAGTAGATATTTGTCTAGTGGTAAAATCTTATCGAAAATATTAAAACGTCATCAATTTTACACAAATTGAACAATTGAATCATTCTCGTATCTCTTCGAACGTTCAAATGTATATTTATCGATTTCATCATGAAATAATGTTCCGAGAATAACAAACAATGGAACAAGATGCTGCGAGAAAAGCTCGTCTAATTCTCGTAGATTTTCAGATAACGCGGTGTGAATCTAGGGATATTTGGGATGAAGTAACCCCAGCGAATGGTGTTGTTGCGCGCGGAGGCGGAAATAGTAATATTTATTCAAAAGTTATTGCATATATAATAACATGGGCCACATGGGGATTCGGTTGATTTATCGAATGAATAAAAAAAAAAAAAGTCAACGATAGCAGGGATTCGCAATAAAAATTTCATCAAAAAATTCATCAACAAATAACCTCGATGTATTTATTTGCAATAAGAATGGTAGCGGCGGGGGAGGTGTGAAAAGAGAGAAAAGAGCATTGAAGATGAGGCTTGAGAGAATCCCAATCCCGATTTGCGTGGTGGCGAGAGGAAGACAGCAAGAGAAAGATTCATTCTTGCACAGTGCCGCGGTGTGTGGAAGTAGAAACAGAAAAGTGACTAAAGCGAGTAAAGAACACACGCAGCAGTAGTAGGAGCGCGGCGCACGTCAAAAAACTACGGTGGGGCGCCGTCAGAAAAGCAACATGGCGTCCGTTAGGTTATCGCCGTGAGGTGTCTGCTCCGTATTAATCGGTTCTATTGATGCGATATATTCGGAGCATTTTGGCGGCCTGACGCGGAGTTCCGCGTCTTCGGGGAGGCTGCCGAGTGGCTCGAAAAGTAAAAAAAAAATTCCCTTCCCCGAAAAGACGATTCGAAGGTTTAAGACTTAAAAAAAAAAACGGAAGAAAAAACAAGTAGAAAAAGACCGAGCGCGAAAAGAGTAAAAAAAAGCTGGAAAGGTTTGATAACGGGCGCGTAAACAGTGGCTTGTGGGTATACATACACACCCTGACGCGCGAGACGGGGCCCCACCGGGAGAATTCAGTGTTTTTCACGGTGATTTTTTTTTTCTTTTCCTTTGGTTCATCTCTCTGTCGTATACCTTCGCTCTTTTCCGAGCGAGACGTTTGCGGGCAAACGAGTTAGTGCGTGCGAGGGAGAGAGACAGATAGTGAAGAGTGCGAGTGAGACAGAAAATGTCTCAGTGATCGCGCGTCGTTTGGCGATTGTATATTTGCCAAATTTTCTCGGCAAAGGACCTCGGTACGCGGAGGAAAACTCATTAAAATGCCGGTGATCGGACAAGTGTCATTAACCATCCGATAAATTCAAGTGTTTTGCACCCAATATCTCGCGCTACTCGTTTTTTTTTTTTTTCCTTTCTTTCTCCCTCTATTCTTCCTATCCTTTCTTTTCTTTCTCCTCGCCCCACTATTGTCTCGCGTGCGTGTGCGTACACTCCGGGCGCCCTTTAAATTCGTGCAATCCTCATCATTTCCTCGATGTTTCCCGTGTTTTTTATTTCGTCTTTACGAAGTGCTTGATTTTATATACGTGTTTCGGCCCCTGCTCGGTCTACGTGTTCGTATGCCCTGTGTCTATGTGCGTGTGCGTGTGTGTTTCGTGTGCAATCTCGGGAGGTGAACGTCCTAAGAATTCAACGATGATCGTAATGGATGAAGCGAGAAAAAAATACGTGCAATTATGAGCCTTGAGAAATGACCTTTTTTTCTATTTCAATCCTCATTTTTATTCGCAATTTTTATAGTACGTGAACACATTAAACATGGGTACCAAGAGAAGAGCTATTTCGTTTGGTGGGTCCTCATCGAGATTCTGACCCAACAACTTAATACTTTTTACTCTCGTGTTTCATTCCTCTGATCGCGAAACAAGTGTCTCTCGTCTTTTTATTTGAAAGATATTTTTCTTGTTTTTCTTTTTTTTTTTTTTTTTTCTTCGTGATAAACATCTTTATGAGATTTTTTGACGATTCCATTGTGGGGAGAGGGGCCATTTGTTTTGTACGAGATTTTTGAACGCGGCCAGGGTTTAGCCATATGCCGCCTGCCGGGCTATCGGCCAAAGGCTTGTCTACCTTGATGGACCACGGACAACCCGATGCTCGTCATCGGAGCGAGCGCTTTCTACTCTACCCGGAGAATGGCTCCTCACACCCCCAAACTCCCAGTACAACAGCCTCCTCCCCAAGATATCAAAATCCTGCTAGAGGAAACAATTACTCCGCTAGGTAAAGTTTTACTTCATCGTTTCAAGGAGGATTCATTATTTTAGTCATTTGATTTTTATTTGTCAGAATAATTCATCATTTTATCCAAAATATTACAATTTCATGGAACTAAATGAAACTCACTTGTGCGATCTGCAGAAGATTTTCATTCGAAATCATAGAGATCTATGGTTTCCCAATAAAAATACAATAAATAGACTTTTGACATTTCAAAAAGTTTGAAAGAATTGAGAAATCGCACATATTCTGTGCCAAATCATATTTTTTTTTTTGTAGAAATGCATGAAAATTGATAATTATGACTTATTCCACTGTTTTTGTACAAACATTTGAAATTTTGTCATTCGTGTACTCTGAGAGTTTCTTACCAATTTTGTTTTTTTCATCGGAAATGCAAAAATACGGATATCGATTAATCCGTGATGTTTTTATGTAAGTTTAAAAACAAAATTTGGTTTCTTTATATTTTTGCAATATTTTCATTAGATAGAGGAAATTGATATTCAAAAGAAAACAATGTTTCTCAAGTGAATTAGCCAAGAAAAGCTTGTTGCGCAATTAAAAATTTTTTTATCGAAAACAAAAGCTGAACGAGTGAAAATCTCGATAGAATTTGAAACATTCGAGAATATTTTTTTGCACACTATTTTTGGCCTGTATTTTTTGTGAAATAATCATAAATTCTTGGCTTCATATTTCTGAAATTGTAGAAATTTCTATTATGATTTCAATTTTTGATATAACAGAGCAACAATTTTGTTTCCATTACGCTGAAAACTTTCCAAATTATGTTTATACATTTAGCACCGAACGATTACAATGCAAAAGAATAAAAACGATGTTGATTTACAGTTACGCATACTTGTACGGACGTACATCCAGCAACAACATGTCGGACAGCAGCGTATCGGACACTCACAGTGGAGACACAGCGAGGACGGTGTCTCAGCAAACGAGTCCTTCGCACGCGACACATTCATATTCTCACTCCAGACAGGACAGCAGTTCAACAATATTCACCGCCCTTTTCGATTATGTTGCTCAGGGTGAGGACGAGCTCTCTTTGCAGAGAGGAGAAACAGTGGAGGTAAAGAAAGAAAATTCAGAAAACGAGGCTAAATGATATTCGTTGTACGTGAACAAACAATTTCTTAATTTTAACTGATTTTTGGTATAGGTTTTATCCAAAGATTCCAAGATTTCGGGGGACGAGGGTTGGTGGACGGGAAAAATACGGGGTAAGGTCGGAATATTTCCGGCAAATTTTGTTGCCGAGGCCGAAAGCATCGACAGGGTATCATCGGTGATCGACAAAGTACAACCGATCGAAATTGACTTTGAAGAGCTGCAATTGGAGGAAGTTATAGGCGTGGGAGGTTTCGGCAAAGTTTACAGGTTTGTATTACATCGTAAAAAAAAAGATGTTGACCAAAAAAAATTGCACAGTTTGTGTGTACAATTATTGATTCGAATGATACTTTTTTTCAGAGGATTTTGGCAAAAGCACGAAGTTGCTGTAAAAGCAGCGCGTCAAGACCCGGATGAAGAGCCTAGTGTTATTCTAGAGAACGTGAGGCAAGAAGCTAAACTCTTTTGGTTATTGAAACACGAGAATATTGTACAACTCGAAGGCGTTTGTTTAAAAATGCCGAACATGTGTTTGGTCATGGAATACGCTCGAGGTGGAAGCCTCAACAGGGTTTTGAGCGGTCGTAAAATACGGCCGGATGTCCTCGTCGATTGGGCTATACAAATTGCGCGTGGCATGGATTATCTTCATAATAAAGCTCCTATAAGTCTTATTCACAGGGACTTGAAGAGTTCAAACGGTATGACGTTTTTTTTTTGTTACGCAACATAATCTCGAAGTGAATGAAAAATAAAGATTTATATATTTTGTTATCGCACATTCGAGCTCATCGATGTATAAATTTTTCGATATTTCAATCTCCATCCAAAGAATCAAACAAAATTTCGTTTTTTGAATTTTCAAACGTCTCAAACTACAAAGTTTCCGTGCCACTCCAAGGCTTAAACATCTGTTTCAATAATATTTATACATTTTAGACGGTAAGAACCTATAATAAATGAGTTTTTATTCATTTACAGTATTACTCAGCGAGCCTATAGAAAACGACGATCTTCAGTACAAAACCCTCAAGATAACGGACTTTGGTTTAGCCAGGGAAGTTTACAAAACTACGCGAATGTCTGCTGCAGGAACGTACGCTTGGATGGCGCCGGAAGTCATCAAGAATAGTACATTCAGCAAAGCTAGCGATGTATGGAGGTGGGTATCGATTTTTGAAGTTTTTTTTGCAAATTTCTTCGGTAGAAATTCAAATCGCTGCACATTCATTTTCGTCGATTCGGAATTTTTTAAATTGATTGTTTTTTAATTTATAATTATTTTAGCTACGGCGTGCTCCTTTGGGAGCTTTTGACCGGTGAGACGCCTTACAAGGGCATCGATGCTCTTGCAGTCGCTTACGGAGTTGCTGTCAATAAACTTACTCTGCCAATACCCACGACGTGTCCCCAGCCCTGGAGATGTCTCATGGAAGGTAGGGAAAAGTGACTAAAAAAAAAGAAAAAACGAATTGTCGCTTGAAGTGAATAACGATAAACTTTTGGATAACGTTGAATTCGTTTAACGCAGCTTGCTGGTCATCCGATAGTCACGGGAGACCGGGATTCGCTGAAATTCTTGTCGCCCTGGACGAGGTAAGGAGCGCATTTGCAGCTACGCCTCACGAATCTTTTCACACGATGCAGGACGATTGGCGATTAGAAATCGAGCAAGTTCTTCATGGATTGCGCATGAAGGAAAAGGTAAATAAAAGACGGAGATAATAATCTCGCCGCGTTCTATTTACGATATTCATTAACCAAAAATATAAAAAAGAATTGTCAATTTTTTTTTCGTTGCACAGTCAAACGAGTAATGTGTATAAATATTTTTTTCTAAAATGCTTTGCAAAGGCATGCCGTTCTCTCGAAGAGGTAAGAATCGACGATAGTCCCGTACATTTTAAATTATATAAATGAGGGCGCCAGCTTCGACGAGCTGTGCAAATGTCTAATTAAGGAGAATTTTCGCCTACTCTCTAAAACGGGGTTTCGATCGTTTTCACAGGAATTGCGCTGTCGAGAAGAGGAATTAACAAAGGCACAAGTGCAACAGAGACAAAACGAGGAGATTCTAAGACAGAGGGAACAAGAATTGGCCGCCCGTGAGATCGATCTGTTGGAGCGAGAGCTCACCGTAATGATAATACAACAGCAGAATACGCCTACGCCCAATAAGAGGCGGGGAAAGTTCAAGAAGTCGAGGCTTAAGCTCAACAAGAAAGAGCCTGGAAGTAACATTAGCGCTCCATCGGGTAAGCTGCATTTTGTCGACTATTTTCTTCTTTTTTCCTAAAAAATACCATTTTTTTTCGTAATTTTTCATAAAATACGAATATTGTGCTAAATTTTCAATTTTTTGTAAAAAAGATCTTTTGTAACAAAAAACAGTCGTTTGATCAGAATTTCCTTAGCTTCAATTTTGTCAAAAAGAATTTTCATTAATGAGTTCGTTTGTTTTTTTTCTTTTTTTTTCAAAGATTTTCGTCACACAATAACGGTCCAGCACACGGCTCTGGATCGGGGAAAACCGCGGAATCCTTCGAGGCCGAACAGTCCACCAGGTTCACCGAGTATTCCACGACTTCGAGCGATTGCCTGTAAGCAATCAAGTTTGAACGACTTTTGAAAATTTGTCCCTCTTAGACGTTCGTACTGTAAATATTGAAAACCGAATCAGGAGTCGATAAATTCGGACTCTAAAAAGAAAAAAAAAAAAGAACACAAGACGATGCAAAAGTTTGTGCTTTAGTCGTAGAATCGTTTTTTATTTTTACGAATTGTCATTTTCGTTTTTATCGTAATTTTCGTATCCAACAAAATGGAAAAAAAACAAAAAGCATTTGTTGTCTATTTTAATAACGGCATGGTGTGTGAGAAACCAAGTAATCTCGTTGTCAACGCCTACTATTTTTGCTCGCCAACGAGCAACTTTGCTTTACTATTTTTTTTCGTTGGTTCTTTCCTCTGAAAGATTGTTTTTTTTTTTTTTTTTTTTTTTACTTATCGTTTTGTGTGATTTTTTTCTAAACCCTTTTACACTTTTTTTTTCAAACAGTTATTTTATTTTTTTCCCAAGTACGATTTTTTCGAGCTGCGCACGTTGAGAGCCTCGTCGTTTGGATTTATTGTTGTGAAAGCTGAAATTACAAAATTATGAATCTTTCGTAACTGAATTTGGCAGTAAAAATTATTTTTCGCTTTCGCAACACGCGATTTTTTATTTTCATTGAGTTTCTTCAAGGGAGAAATGAATCCTTCGTTGTCATGGTCTGAATTCGCTTCAAAATCGTATTTCACGTATGCCTCTATATTGTAAAAAATTATTACGAGATAAAGTTATAAATTATTCGTGTAGCTTTGACGTTTTGGAATTTTTCAAGTGTGATCGCGAAACGGTAATATCATTCCCGAGTAATATTGAAATTTGCATCGTTAGATCGTTTCAGAATTATTTACCAAATTCCTTCGAATTGTCAAAATTTTTGATGCTGATTTGAATGGCAAAATTATTTTTTTAAAAAACCGAATGAAAAGTTTGACCAACTTTGTTGAGTTTGATTCGCTTCAAAATATTGGGTAATTGAAAAGAAAAAAAAAAAAACAGAGACCGAGAAAATAAAAACTTTCGTGCTAATGGTGCCGTATTCGGAATGAAATTTCGTAAATCGAATGAGAATTCTGAAAAATACAAGTTGAAAGTAAAGCCTGATAACGAAGAATTAAAAGCAGGTATTTCAGTGTGCGCAGAGTGAAAGAGTAGGTAGAATGAGTAGCGAGTAGAATTTTTGTTTTTTTGTTTGTTGCCGTCTAGTACCGGCGGACGGAGTAAAGGGTAAGACGTGGGGTCCGTCAACGCTGCATCAGCGCGAACGGGGTGCGATAATCACGCAACCGGTGAATCCGTCATCGCCAGGTGGGAAGCGTTGGTCGCGTTCGGCGCCGGATCTTGAAAAGACACCGTTACGTACAGCGTTGTTGGCGAACGCGCAGCGGTCTCCTCTTCTGCAGGAAATAGGTAACCACCGAACATCGAGAAAGTTGTACTCCTCGGCGAATAATCTGATAGAGGATCAGACAGGGAGGGAAAGTTCGGATTACGAGATACTTCGTATGTCGAGTATAACGAGGAGAGGAGCAGGAGGAGGAGGAGGAGGAGTTGCGGAGAAGAGAGATGCGATCGAGGGCTACGAGTTGGAAAATAACGATGAGGATGATGAGGTCGAAATTGACAATAACGAGGATGAAACAAGAGCGATAATGTCACGAGTTGGTAATCCGAGGGAGACAAATATTAGTGAGACTTACGAGACGTACGATTTCAAAGAGGCTGCGGCATTTCGATGTAATAATCTTCGTAGTGCTCATATTAACGAAGAAGCGAGTATTATATCCCGGGGTTATAAGATATCAATACCACAGTCGTATATCGAGCACGCAACGAAAACGTCGCAAAAACAGCAGCAGCATCAACAATTACAACAGCATCAACAACAGCATCATCGACAGCAACAACATCAACAGGTGGCATCGTCGGAATTGAATACCAGCGACGAGAATACGTCCTCGTGTTCAGCCAATTTTGTACACAGCGTGGCTTCGAGCCTCGTCGGTACAGCCAAACGGGTTAGAAACAAAAAGCGCGATCGTAGCAAATCGAAAGATTCGGGCAAGCGTCGCGACAGTTCGGAATCCCGGTTGAATACGTTGGCCGATTTTTTTCGTTCACCCTCGGGTTCGCGAAAGGGTTCGTTGAACGCGGAACGAAAAAATTCCGTTACCATTAAGATCAACGACGCGGACGGTTTAGAGTCGAGTCCGGAGAATTCCATAAGCAAACCAACGCGCCACAAATCCCGTAGTTCCAAGAGTCCTTTAAGGGTTTTTGAGAAGATACGCGCTTGGGGAAGTCGGGACGCGTTGGACAGCAAAGTTTTACCAGCCAAAGTTGAGTACAGCGTTCTTGAAGATTCGATATCGATACCGAAATTGGAACAGCGTGATTACACGCCCAAATTTTTAGCCGCTAATTCACGCGAAGGCATTGACTTTGAAAATCTTGAAGCTGACCTTTGCAATCTTGACTCGGAGCACTCGAACGACAGCTCCAAATCGAAAAGCTCCCTCAGATTTCTCGAGGAATTCGAGCCCAGTGGCCCCAGATCCTCACTCGACAGTACTCGTAGTAAATCTAGCATCGCCTCAAAACAAAGCGGACGCTGTTCCGATCAGGATTTCGATGTCAACGAATCACCGGAATTCAATTCTAAATTTAACCACTCTACTATCGGTGATCAGCCTGATAAAGAGAGCTCCGATTCCAACGAACGATTCAACGAACGTCTCGCCGAGTCACTCAGAATCGTTAGTCTCTCGAGACGAAGCTCCGAAGGCACGAGCTCCGCAAGCTCCGTTTCCTCCAATATCCTTGCGACTGACAAGTTTTTCAGAAAGAGTGATTAGCTAGCGATCTATATTATTTTATTATTATTATTATTATTACTATTATTATTAATATTATTATTATTAGTATATACGAATATATACGATTTATTAGAATAGGATTTTCTTGGCGACACGGTACTCTGGCGTTTAGGCTTTTTTCCATGTGGTCCAAACGTACGGTAGTTGTGAAACAACACAGGACGTTAAAGCATTTTTCTTTTTTTTTTTCCATACTTATATATTTAAATATATATTATAACATACTCGCCATTCAAGCTACAGCGCTACTTAGCTTTTAAAAACAGTCATTTACGTTGAAACAAATTGTTTTTTTTTTTACAAATTTTCTCATTAAAACAGCGATCGTAATTCCGTTGTTCTTTTTTCACAGCATAAATTCTCAAAGTATGAAATTATATACGTGGATAATTGAATATTTGTCACGTAAGAATCATAAAGTGTTGTAAATTATTTTAAGTCCATTGTTTTTTTTTTTTTTTTTTTTTTTTTTTTTTTTTTTTTTTTTAAGTAATTTAAGCAATTAAATTTGTGCAATATTTTTCATAAATTATTTCGCGATCAAAGAGTTGAGATAGTTGCAATAAATTCATGCTGTGCGAAAAAAAAATTCGGTTTACTTTTGTTTAATTGGGAAAAATTTGTAAAAATAATTTGTATAAACAGAAATAAAAAAAAAAAAAAAAATTTATCAGCTAGTTCGTAGCGCTGTAAATTGCCTTAGACTTTCCCCATTGTTCCTGCGGGAACGATTAACGAGCGAATGTTCTCTCTTGATCGCAGGCCTTTCCGAGGAGAACATCCACTCCACGCGTAAGTTTGCCATCTCTATATTTCACTGTCAATCCCGTAGATTTTTTTTTCTCCCCTGTTCTCCATAGTCTTTTCACACTTTTAAAAACAATATTTATTGAAAATATTATTGTTGATTTTCTCGTATCGTCACAAAATTCTTGTCGCACTTTGTCTCCACCCTGATCAGTAGTTTTTTTTTTGTTCCAGTTTTTTTTTTTAATACGTTTCAAAAATCCCACTCGCTTTTTGAACTTTCAGAAACGTATTTCCGGCCTTTTTATTCCCGATTTATCGAGCGAGAGCCAAGTAACTAATTTATCAAGTACGTGGCTAAAACTCGAAGAGGTTTGGTCAATGATCGTTAAGAATTCTTCGAAAATAATATTCAGAAGAAATTCATTTCTAGTTACATTTTTTAAATTTAATCTTTGTGTTTTTGAAACGCAATCAAATTTAAGAAAATTTTTACATTCAATTGATTTGAAAAAAAAGCATTGATATGGCAATTAATCAATGGAAAAGTTTATAAGAAATCGAGTATTTACAAAATTCATCGATCGTTACTTGATATGTGCAATCCGGACCAATAAATTGATCTCAAATTTTACTCAATGAGCGAACCTCGCATGCATGCAAATTCGGTATTTTTTTTTTTAAAAAAACGTGACACTCTTTGAATCTTTGATTTTGAAATCAGTGTATTTTATTCATTCCCGCGTACGATCCCGTCGACGTGTATTGAGCCGATATTATTTATGTCAATCGCCTTCTTGTCTTTCTACATATTTTTTTTTTGTCAAACAAACAAAAATAATATTTAATGCTATCATTATTATTACGACTAGAATTACGAGATAGCAAAAAATGATAATGCAACGCCAAAAGAGAAAAAAAAGATCCAATTATGGTGCACGTAGACCCGTAGTTTTGGTGTGATTTGTAATCGCACGTATATATTGCAGACTTGAAAGAAAAAAATACAAAAAAAAAACGAAAAAAATCAAAGCAACAAAGAAAAAAAAAAGAAGAAAAGAAAATCGTATGAAAATAATAATTAAAAGAAAACATAAAGGATTTGGTGAGGGACCAGTTTTTAAAATTTAAGTTTATTTTAAGAGTCAAGCCCCGGCTGGTGGAGGGCCTGTTCTGGCTGAAGACGATGCGGTGTGTCGTGGAAAAAACATGAACAAAACAAATATACTAAAGAAAAAAAAAAAAAACTGAACAAAATACGTCTGACTTGTCGAACGTTGCGTCGAGGAACAAACGATGACACGAAAATTAAGAGAAATAAACTTGAAGTGCGGTGATGTTACGTTCGTAAAAGAACTAAAAAAAAAAAAACAGAAAAAAAGAAATAACAAATGATGAAAAAATGGGAAAAAGCTCAATGAAAAATCACTGGAGTTCGTGTGATTTTTTTAAATCTCAAGTCATCCCCAGTCCACCGAGTCCAAATCGTCGAACGACGTCGATTCTTCGTTTTAATTTTTCTTTTTCTTTCAAACCAGTCGCTCTCACTATCGGTAATTGAAAAAAAAACAACAACAACAACAATTAATTGATAAATATTGTAAACAAGTAAAACAGCCAAAATACGCAATCTTTCTGGTGTTGGTTCTATCTCGTTAATCACTTGGAGTAACGTTAACAGTCTAACAAAGCAGAAGCTAACAGTCCATCCACTATTCAAACGCAATATCGTTCTGAAACGAGTCAATTCAATTTTCATGCGATCCTTATCGTTTGTTGTATTTTTCTACTTTGTTTATTTTTTTTTCGTTTCTTCTCCTCAGTTTCGAAAAAATGTATCGCAATCTCATAATTGTCAGTGCCTCCTACCGAATAATCGTGTTTCCCAATATACATTTCACACGAACGAAACAAAACAAAGATAAACGATAAATAGAAGAAAAAAAAAAAGTTGAGTAATTTGTAAATGAGAAAATGAATTATATCGATTAGAGATGCGAGCTATGAGCACACTTACAGTTTCTTAGACCAAGTTTACACGCACACACACACCTGTATTTAGACTATAGAACTTTTTCAATAAAAGCTTTTCAGTTGGACACGTTGAATTTTGTTTTTTAGTTCTTGGATAGAAAAAAAAGAAAAAAAGAAAAAAAACATATATATATCAAGCAAATTTTACGCTCGGCCCGGTGCTTTCAATTTTCTATTCTGAATTTTGACTCAATTTTTTTACGCGGACAAATTAATTTTTTTTTTTTTCTTCTTTCTTCTAATATTAACATTTGTGGGAATTTCATTTCAATTTTTTTATTAACGCTTTTGACATCAAGTGACCACGGGCGTTGAAATCAATAAAAAAATGTTGAGTTTTTCCTTTTTCTTAAATTAATGATTTTTTTTTTTTTTTTTTTTTCTAATTTACGGTCGAAAGCCGAGCGTAAAATATTGACCTTGCATGCTTCCCGTAGAATCCTAACTTTAACTCCGTATTTGGGAATGGTTCGTTCTACATTTTTTTTTTTCTATCGAGTAATTTTGAAAGTTTTTCTACTAAATAAATGATCTTGATATCTCGAATTGGATTTACGAATTATTGGATGGAAATGACAGTAGAAATGAAGCGCATGTCAAACGATTGAGTGAATTGTTGAGATCGTGAGAGTTTTTTTTTGCTTGCGGAACGAATTAATTAACGTGGCCTAAAGAGCATCGTATATTTTTAAGTAAACAATTGATTGTTCAGAAGCTCAAATATTTACCGATAAATTTCGACCCACTGTGACTTTTTATACTCTCAGGCGAGACAATAACAATTATTAGAAGCGTATATTATAAGCGCAAGTACTCGAGCTATTTGAAAAACCCCGAAAAATTGTTGATTAAAAGCTTAACAATATAAAAACAGTATGAAATATAAATAAAAAAATAAAAAATCAGCTGCATGCTTAATTAACTTGGCTGTCGATCGATAAAATGCTTGGACGCAAAAATATCTAATTAACGAATTAAAGAAGGTAAGAAAGCAAAAAAAAAAAAAAGAAAAGCTGCACCGAATGAGAGAAACAAAAAGAAAATAAAAAATAAATAAAATATTTTATAGTTACCGATGCTTGCAACGCGATTATAGTTAATATAGAAAATATTTAAAAAGTAAGAATAATTCGAAAGAACAGCCTAAAATAATAACCTCGTTATTTTGCCATTTGCAAAAATATAAATTGTTTATTTTTAGATTACACAACTCTACCAACGGAAATAACGTCGGAATGGATGACGACGGATTATCCCATAAAACCGGGACTAACGGGGCCTTATATAATGCCGATGCCTGTCCCAATGCCAACTCTGTACAACGGCGAAGCTAAGAAACCAAAGTTAGGCATAATTGAGCTTCTTCTTTACAACATTGCCTCGATGTTGGCCGGAGTTGCGACTGGCTATGACGTTAGAATGTCAAACGTTTCACCGATTCATCCCAGACTTCAACCCAGATCGGCCGAAGCTCCGGACGAACCTCCCCGATGGTGGTTTCAGGCCGAAACAGGATCTAATCGAAATTCTGGATATCTAGGACCCGAATACGAATTCAGCTCGAGCAGTGGTTATCCTCATAATACCTATCACGGACCGGCGAGACATTACAGGTAAGATAAACGGATATTATTATGCACGATAATAAAATCAATCCAATTTTCGTTATTTTCAATTAATCCATTTTTATTCTCATTTATATTAAAATATTGCCAGTGACGTCGAACGAGATAACTATATTTCTCTTATCGACATACCAAGTATTTCCATATATTTAACACGAATAAGCCAAATTAGCAAGTCACCAATTTAATCTAATATTAAAGACTTTTTTCATAATTGAATTAAAAGAATGAAAAAAGTTAACTGTTGATCAAAGACAAAGTCAACGAAGTTAAGGAGGGTGGCTACACACAACAATGTTGCCATGTTAAAAGTATAGGAAAATTCGAAATGATTAGAATTTAATGAAATTTGGTGAGCATATTCTTTTGGATTAAATATGAATATACAATTTTTTTAAGATTTTTCTTCTACATAGTTTTCGAGTAATTTAACACTAGAGTTTACATCCGCAAGCATAGGATTCTGATATATATAGGTATATTTTTTGCATATTGTAAACTCCAATTATTCGACAACTATGTAGACGAAAAATTTGAAAAAATTTGTGTCATTGCATTTGATGCTAAATAATGTTATCACTAAATTTTATTCAATTCTTATCATATTGTCGTATGTAGCCACCCTTCTTAACGGAAAACTAGTTTTTTAAAGTTTTTTTCAAATTTTTGTTCATACAGTTTAAACGATTTCGGTAGAACTAGAAAATTATAAAATAGATATTTTAAGACTCTTAAAATGGTGGCCTCGAGTTAATCGAGATTTGAAAAAAAAAAATAAAATAAAATAAAAACGATTGAAAATTGAAAAATGTATATTTGTTACAGGCCATTTTTGAGCAACATGGGAGGAATAGCGCCTGGTTTACCTTCGAACGTGATCAACGATAAACCTCTGAGATTCACGGATTCTCCACAACATTACGGTAGCAATACAGGCTCGAATGTCCCGACGCCGAGTCCACGTAGAAAAAGTTCGAGTACGAGTAACGAGGAAGCGTATTCACCGGAAAGTGGTAGAATCGATAGGATCGACAGGATCGAAAGGGTACCGACTATTTATATGGGCAATGTGGCGCCGTATCCCGATTACGGTCCACCGGTTTACGCCGTCGTACCTCCCGAATATTACAGCAGACCTCCTGAATCTGGATATTTTGTCAACGCCGATTATCAGTGAGTCAACAGAAATATTCACATTTTTCGTTAATAAAAAAAAAAAAGGAAATATCGTGACAGCCACAAATTCTAATTTCGATTTCGGCTACTTCGATTCATTGGATTATTCCAAAAAATACTTAATTTATGGTTTATTTTTCACTTCAATTGGTCCTGATGGTGATGAAATTTTGGGTCTATGAAACTTTCGATCATAATTTTAAATGCAATTCTGCTTCGAATACTTTTTGTTTTTTAAATTATAATTAGTATCCAATTAACAATATTTGATTAATATTTTTCCAATCCGAGTGATTCAAAACAACATTTTTAGATGTTGAACGAGTTAAAATTCGTTGATTCATGTATTTTTGATAAAAAAAATTATGGTCTTATCTTCATTTCCTTATTTTTGACTAAAATGAATATTTTTATTTGTTATTTTAGTGATCGAATGCTCGAGTATCCGGATTTTTCGCACGCGTACGACAATCCGAGTAACGTGAACAGTCCAGCGCGTCCAACGCCTCGACTTCCGGGCTACACGCATCACCGTACGTCGTCAAACGTATCGAACACAAGTACGTCGAGTCAGAGCAACGTAAATCCAACATTTCGATTGGAGGATGAATCGGATTACGGTGTGTACTCGCCGAATCATTATTATCAGCAAAGATCATCGAATTTCCCGACGAGTATAGGGACTTACAACAACAGCGGAATGATGAACCACGATTACGGTTCGCAGTATTTGAGTCGACAGAATTCGCACGATTCGAATCCACCGAATTCGTCGAGCGAGAGGCCGAGCAATCTCGAAGTCGTTACGAGATTACGTTCGAGTTTAAAAAGATCGAATTACACGTACAATTCGCCTAACAAGACTACGAGTACGAGTAAAAATAATTCGGGCTCAGGAACTCCGACGAATCCAACCCCACCAGATTCGCTCACGTCCGAAGACTCGAGTTACGTTTCGGCAAAGGACAGTCAAATATCTATGGGACGAGTACGATTTTCTCCTGTCACTTTCGATCGCGACAGCATTTCGAGAGAACACAGAGAAACTCTTCTCGACATACCGGTTCATGGACAGACACAAGATTTGAACGTTGCCGTTCAGGCTACTCGGCGTACATCGAGAAATCGAAAACCCAGCATTACGGAAGTCGAACGTGACTTTTTGTCATAGCATTGGCTCATTTAAGATAAAAAAAACATATAGATAATCTCGCGTTTCCGTAAGTACTTCACGAGAAAATACCTGAAGAAAGGAAGGGGAAAAAAAACAATATATTAGTATCGATGGAATGTTATATTCGGTGATAATCGCAACGAGCGATTTCAATCAAGCACTGCCTCTTACGGGATTTTTATCCCGATATCTGTGTGTTATTTAACATGAGAGGAGAGACACCGACGTTTTTTCTTTTTTCATGGCTCACTACTCACATTCCAATTTTTAAATCGAGTCGTCAACGCGACGAGCCTCGATAAAAACGATTCACATTCCTTTGGGACGAGAACCGTTGATTCATTGTCAGTGATGAACAATATTTGTGGATCGCACTCGGAGGATCTTACCGATCATTTTCAACGCAGCCTTGAATTTTTATGGAAAAAGAATTCAATCGAATGATCCGGTTTTCCCCAAACAGTGCAAACTTCCCCTATTTGTCCATCGCTGTAATGTTTTTTTTTTTTTTTTGTAACCCAACCACGTAATTCTTGCATTTACGTCGAGTTCATTTTCTTTCTCGACGTTTAAAACCAAGAACGACATTCCTAAAGATTCCAGATTCGTTGAAATTCGTAGCTTTTCTCATTCCCTTCGACCTCTCGTTAATCGATTCTCGAATGAAATGGAGACTCGATTTTCTTTTGATATCGTGAGACTGCTCGGAGCGATTAAATAAAATAGACTTAGAACAGATTTTTTGTAGCACTTGTATGAAAATTACTATGGAAAAGTGTACAGTAGAGATTTCCTTGATATTCTTGGGATTAAGATGAAATAATTGAAAGTGGCAAAACGAACGTTTTTCGAGAGCTCCAAATGTTCTTCTGTACAGTCACGTACGCCTCATATAAGTTTCTCTCGTTTTTTGCTATTTTTCACGTTCTAAATGCTCGGGACGAACGAAAAAATATAAAGATGAGCATATAAGATCGTTTGTTTTTTTGTTTTTTTAATTTATTAATTTTTTAAATAAGAAACTCACGATGAAATGATATTATCAATTGCACATAATCTTCAAATAATTTTTGAAACTGCGACCAAGATATAATGCGAGAATAATCAAGGATAATGCGAATGATTCAATGTGCTCATCTTCGATAAATAAAACAAAGAAAAAAAAAGATCACATTTTTTGATAAATCGTATTTAGAACTGTGAGGAATGTGATCGAATCGAGAGAGACCCTGTTCGAGCTTTGTATGACCCTGTTATATAACCCCTTGATGTTGTACATATATCGAAGACACTCGAGGAAAAAAAGATTTACACGATAACGGTTAGGACCTAAACTGAGCAGCAATCCTTACATTCCCTTCAAGCCCCAGCCCTAGTTTTAAAATGATATATATATATATTATAAATATACATATATGTATGTACCTTGGGAGAGAACGGATATCCCTAGAAAAGAGATGAATCGCCTTAGGAACCCTCGGAGTTTTTTTTATATCGAATTTTTTTAGTAAAATAGTTGCAAATCAAAAAACAAAAATGGTCTTATCAACGCGTGAATAATCATCGACCGTTCACTCCGATAGAAACCTTGAATGGCTCTTTTCACACTCTTGTAATCCTCCTAAACGACGATCATCAGTATTTTTAGGATACACCGGAATGTACATAGAATTTTATGATTGCCAACGTTTAAACACGAACGAATACTAAGCTCGAGCCTGTTCGCGGAGAATCGTTATTGTTTTTTTTTCGATGTTTCATTTTGTGTGTTTAAAATCTGTGAAATTCGATCTTGTTTTCCTGGTTGGAGTTGGAGCTGAAATTTTGAAACAGAATAATTTTAGTTGGCGTAGAAAGAAACAGGAGCAGAAGCGATGTGTGGATTTGGCACAATTTATTAGGCTTTTTTTGTGTTCTATCGTTGTTTTTATTTCTACGACAGAGAATTTTTGACTTCACACCTTTGTTTTATTTGTGCTGTACAAAGATCTTCTCTGCGGTGCTAGTATCGAGTACTTAAATTTTTAACCGAAGTAACGACAAGAGATGAGAGAATCATTGAAAATGCTTCCACGTTTATTGTTGGAGATGGATTTTTATTTTTATTTTTTATTCCGAGTGGAAGTTCTCGAAAAAATATTGATCATCGATAATCGATGACGGAGAAAATGAGGAAATTTACGTTGCAGTCTTAATACTTGGCAGCTAACGATGTTAGGTTCTGTGTAATGGCGTTATTCCCTCGCCAAAAAGTGCTAGTCTAAGCTATATTTATTTTTTTATACCCTCACAATTTGTCTAGCTTTATTTTTTCGTTAGTCAGCATAGATAATTTTTTTTAAACGCTTGAACGAACTGAAATTAAAACATTAAAAAAAACAAGATTAAAAAATTAGCAATGGAAAAAAACTAACTTTCGTAGATTTTATGAAGATTTTCGATGCAATAATTGTATTCGAAGGAAAAATTCATAATTACAGCATCACAGTCGAGAAATTGAATTACGTGTCAAGAATCAATGCTGTCAAAATTCTATTTATTTTGGTCAATTATTTTTTCAGTTGCTATACCTAATTTCCGTAATTAACAAACACAATTTCAATGTTTTTTTTGTCTTATTTAAAGAAAATCCACAATAATACGTAACAGACCAAGTGAAATGTAATTGCGAATGATTAAACAATAATACAAAAAGCAAAACGTGTCTCGATATAGCGTTTAGAATATTGGTGGCGTGATAGCTTTGCGAGAAGAAAATATGTTGAAAAATTATATAAAAATTGGGCGTCAAACGGAAAAAATAGAAGAAAACGTCGTTTCTTTCTTCTTTTTTTTCCTTGAAAATTAAAATATATTACCGCGTCGGAAAGTAATAATAGTCAGTATTTTTTTTTGTTCTTCGTAATGTAAAAACGTAGATGAAAAATTAATTGCAATCGAAAACGTTGCAATTCTCCGTGCCCTTTTATTATCTACGGATGAAATATTCAATATTTTTTCATTTTGTCACAATTTTAAGTCATTAAATTTGTAACTCGACTCATTAGGCGTAAGAAGACAAATATTATTGTTAAGCTGCTGAGTGCAATGTGTTCCGCGTAATAAAAGGAAATAAAAAAAAAAAAAAAAAATTGATAAAGCTGAATTGGCGCAGAGGTGGGCAGAATTTCGATCAAGTATTAGATTGATTTTTTAATTTATGATACAATTATTCAACGTTCAGCGTTATGAATTGAAAGAAAAAAAAAAAATTAATTTCGACAATTTTTCGTTGTTACGAACAATTGTTACGGGGAGAAAAAAAACCAGTAAAAATATTTCAATTAAAATCTCAACACTGAAAAAACGACGGTCCCATCTCTGTTCCAACATATTTTGTCGCATTGTCCGTGAAAATTAGAGGCACACGCTTTTCTTTCAAGTGTGACAATACGAGAGTAAATCAAAGATAAGAAAGTGGCATTAAGCATCTTTTTTTAATTATCAACAATGTGTTACGAAAGTCTGAGACTGAGTAAATTTGTTGATTAGTCATGAGGACCGTGTGAGAATTGCAATAGAGGTTAATTGTATTCCTCTCTCTCTCCCTCTCTCTTTCTCTCTCTGAATTAACGTAATTTTGTTTTTCTCATTCATTTTTATAATAATAATTATTATTTTCCGTCCCCCACAAAAAAAAATCACTTTTGTAATAATTCGAAAACGACAGCATGAAAAGATCGGGTGTTCGCGGAAGTAAACGAAAATCTTACTGCGCTGTCTGACCTGCACTAAAATAAAATTCATGTATTTTTTCAAGTATTGTACATTATACTATAAATATTAACTATACAAATTATAAATAGCTATTGAATTATATATATATATATGAATTCAAACATATACATATATATATAAAATATATATATATATATATGTGGGCTGAATACTTCGGGACACCTATTTTTTTCTCCATACATAGATTCATTTTGTTCTTCACAATTTGTAGTTAAAAGGAAATTGTTTTATATATAATAATTAAAAAGATATAACAATTTTACTATAGAACGAATACTTTGAGACTTTTCCTCGTGAGGCATACAATGGAGACAGTCCGCAAAAGTGCAATAAGATATATACGACGGTCAATTTCCATAGTCTTTGAAGTATGCGTATAAATGTATGGTCTTAGGTATTCAGTGCATAGTTTGAGGTCATTTTTCAGGATCTTTTCCACGTACAATGCAAAGAAATTGTATGAAATGCGTATTTTAAAGCCTCAAATTTTATATGTTACAACCAGATTGAGGCCTCGAGTATCCTATTGAGTAAAAGAAACGTGCAGCACGGAAATGATAACTTTATATGTGCACTTCGAAGCGTTTCGGGTTCGTCTGAGTTATGCTGAGGGCTTGAAGTACACGTGCGATAAAACAAACCATTGCATTAAATATATATTTTGGGGTCTCGATCTTTACATTTAATTGATAGATCAAGTACCCAAATATTCTTTCCAGCCATATCATCTATCTATATTGAAGGGCAGAATGATTTTTGTGCCATTTGAGAAATAATTGATATTTGGAAACATTCCCGAAAACAATTCTCAACAACAAGTGAATTATTAGTAGAGTGGCAAAATGTAACAACTGCATCAAGTGATTACCGTTTTGCTAGAGCATAGATTTTCACATAACTTTCATGCTGCCGAAGAATCTTGTTTCTGCTTCAACCGTTAGTTCGATTGTTCAATCAATAACGAAATCGAAAACGACTTCCCATAACTATCGTGAATATAAATTTTGAGCCGATCTAAAGCCGAAAGCGACGAACAGTATGTTATGAAAAAAGACTAACAGTGTAAAATCATCCAATTCATGGATTGCCTTATTAAATACAATAATGGGTCATGATATGAAGGATCTTTCAGCAATTCCGACGGTTGTTCGGTTTTTCGGATCCGAATACTAATGTTTTAGTATTTTATGTGCATTTCCGTATTTCATGACATAAAGTTCTCGAAGAATTATAAAAATGTGTGTACAATGAGTATTTTCGATATTTTGCGGACCAAGCGTCACGGGGGCTTGAAGTATCCATGTAGAAAGTAAAGGCATCGTAAGGGATGCATACTTCGAGACCTTGGATTTCATATATTACCACCAGATTGAGTCCTCAAGTATCCTATTGAGTAAAATAAACGTGCAGCATGGAAACGATAACATACGATGTGCACTCCGAAGCGTTTCGAGTTCGTCTGAGTTATCCTGGGGTCTTGCAGTACACGTGCGATATAATAAACCGTTGCATTAAATATATATTTTGGTGATTACCGTTTTGCTAGAGCATAATTTTCACATAACTTTCATGCCGCCAAACAAGGGTGTCCTCAATCAATGCACTCAGTCACAATTTTGTGACTGTTCAGATGTTATCCTACTGAATCCACTGTCCTAATAACTTACTTCTTGATGAGAATTATTCTCGGAAATCTTTTCAAAAATCAATTATTTCTCAAATGGCACAAAAAAATATTCAGCCCTCCAGTATAGATAGATCATACGGCTGAAAAGGATGTTCGGGTACTCGATCTATCAATTGAATGTAACGATAGAGACCCCAAAATATATCTTTGATGCAATGGTTTTTTTTATCGCACGTGTACTTCAAGACCTCAGCGTAACTCAGACGAACCCGAAACGCTCCGAAATGCACATCTAACGTTATCATTTCCGTGCTGCACGTTTCTTTTACTCAATCGGATACTCGAGGACTCAATCTGGTAGTAATATATAATTCAAGGCTTCACCTTCGTCTGAGTTCGTTCGGGTTTGTTCGGGTTTGTTTGGGTTTGTTTAGGTTTGTTCGGGTTTTCCTAGCTACCGTAAATACGTGATAAATGAAAAAATTGTCCAAACATCACTATAGAAAATTTATATTCACAATTGGTAAATGAAGTCGTTTTTAATATCGCTACTGATTGGATTATCGAACTAACGGTTGAGGCCTGAACAAAATTTGTCGGCAGGATGGAAGATGAGCGAAAAAATATGTTCTAGCAAAATGGCAATCACTCGATCCACGTGTTACATTTATCCAATGTCCTAATAATTTACTTTTATTAAGAATTATTCTCGGAAATATTTTCAAAAATCAATTATTTCTCAAATGGCACAAAAAATATTCTGCCCTCCAGTATAGATAGATCATACGGCTGAAAAGGATGTTCGGGTACTCGATCTATCAATTAAATGTAACGATAGAGACCTCAAAATATATCTTGGATGCAATGGTTTTTTTTATCGCACGTGTACTTCAAGACCTCAACATAACTCATACGAACCCGAAACGCTCCGAAGTGCACATCTAACGTTATCATTTCCGTGCTGCACGTTTCCTTTACTCAATCGGATACTCGAGGACTCAATCTGGTAGTAATATATAACTCAAGGCTTCACCTTCGTTTGAGTTCGTTCGGGTTTGTTTGGGTTCGTTCGGGTTTTCCTAGCTACCGTAAATACGTGATGAATGAAAAAATTGTCCGAGCATCACTATAGAAAATTTATATTCACAATTGGTAAATGAAGTCGTTTTTAATATCGCTACTGATTGGATTATCAAACTAACGGTTGAGGCCTGAAAAAAATTTGTCGGCAGGATGGAAGATGTGCGAAAAATACGTTCTAGCAAAATGGTAATCTCTCGATCCGGATGTTACATTTGTCCAATGTCCTAATAACTTACTTCTTATTAAGAATTCTTCTCGGAAATATTTTCAAAAATCAATTATTTCTCAAATCACACAAAAGTATTCTGTCCTCCAGTATAGATAGATCATACGGCTGAAAAAGATGTTCGGGTACTCGATCTATCAATTAAATCTAACGATAGAGACCCCAAAATATATCTTTGATGCAATGGTATTTTTTATCGCGCGTGTACTTCAAGACCTCAGTATAACTCAGACGAACCCGAAACGCTCCGAAATGCACATCTAACGTTATCATTTCCGTGCTGCACGTTTCTTTTACTCAATCGGATACTCGAGGACTCAATCTGGTAGTAATATATAATTCAAGGCTTCACCTTCGTTTGAGTTCGTTCGGGTTTGTTTGGGTTTGTTTGGGTTTGTTCGGGTTTTCCTAGCTACCGTAAATACGTGATAAATGAAAAAATTATCCAAACATCAATATAGAAAATTTATATTCACAATTAGTAAATGAAGTCGTTTTTAATATCGCTACTGATTGGATTATCAAACTAACGGTTGAGGCCTGAAAAAAATTTGTCGGCAGGATGGAAGATGTGCGAAAAATACGTTCTAGCAAAATGGTAATCTCTCGATCCGGATGTTACATTTGTCCAATGTCCTAATAACTTACTTCTTATTAAGAATTATTCTCGGAAATATTTTCAAAAATCAATTATTTCTCAAATCACACAAAAGTATTCTGTCCTCCAGTATAGATAGATCATACGGCTGAAAAAGATGTTCGGGTACTCGATCTATCAATTAAATCTAACGATAGAGACCCCAAAATATATCTTTGATGCAATGGTATTTTTTATCGCGCGTGTACTTCAAGACCTCAGTATAACTCAGACGAGCCCGAAACGCTCCGAAATGCACATCTAACGTTATCATTTCCGTGCTGCACGTTTCTTTTACTCAATCGGATACTCGAGGACTCAATCTGGTAATATATAATTCAAGGCTTCACCTTCGTTTGAGTTCGTTCGGGTTTGTTTGGGTTTGTTTGGGTTTGTTCGGGTTTTCCTAGCTACCGTAAATACGTGATAAATGAAAAAATTATCCAAACATCAATATAGAAAATTTATATTCACAATTGGTAAATGAAGTCGTTTTTAATATCGCTACTGATTGGATTATCAAACTAACGGTTGAGGCCTGAACAAAATTTGTCGGCAGGATGGAAGATGTGCGAAAAATACGTTCTAGCAAAATGGTAATCTCTCGATCCAGATGTTACATTTGTCCAATGTCCTAATAACTTACTTCTTTTTAAGAATTATTCTCGGAAATATTTTCAAAAATCAATTATTTCTCAAATGGCACGAAAAATATTCTGCCCTCCAGTATAGATAGATCATACGGCTGAAAAGGATGTTCGGGTACTCGAACTATCAATTAAATGTAACGATGGCGACCTCAAAATATATCTTTGATGCAATGGTTTTTTTTATCGCACGTGTACTTCAAGACCTCAGCATAACTCAGACGAAACCGAAACGCTCCGAAGTGCACATCTAACGTGATCATTTCCGTGCTGCACGTTTCTTTTACTCAATCGAATACTCGCGGACTCAATCTGGTAGTAATATATAAAGTTCAAGGCTCCAAAGTATGCATTTCATACAATTTTTTCACATTATACATGGATACTTCAAGCCCTTATGAATTTTGATCAACCGGACGTACGGAGAAGGTAACAATAAGCAAACTAAATATAAAATCTCAATATTTGATGTAGAGAAGCTCCTGTTCAGGGCGAGCTCATTCGGGTACGTAATCACTGTAATTGTATTTATTAACTCCCGACTACCAACTTTGAAAAAAGCCGGGAGTTATGCTTTCAACCGCGATCAGCTGATTTTCACGAATTTTTTAAGCAGAATGTTTGTTAAAACGGCGAAAAATTACTTGACCAAATTTGAGAAACAGGTTCTATTACTAGCGGACGGGGTTTGGGGTCGTAATTTGGTACGATTGCTGGTATATTTAAAGAATAATTAGAAAAACAAAAAATTACCGTTCAGCCATATCGACAGAACAACAGCTGATGCCGCCATAACTATATTCACTCGCAACATCTGCGCCATACTTCACTCGGTTGGTTGTGACCGATTAGTTGTTGCTGTGACAGATTGGTTGACTGTGTTATTATTTTTACCATTATTTTTTTCATTACCACCACATTTTCGTCGGGAGATATTTAATCGAATCATTGACTAAAGAGTAAAGACATCTTCCGACAAAAATCCCGACATCAATTTTTATTTGAGACTTTTAAAAGTGAACTGCTATTTTCTTAAGTAAACGAGTTCTTTTCCAATATGATTTCCTACGGACTCGCTTGGGACATATACGGAACATGTTAGGCGAACTTGTTACGGAGTGCATTGTTTGAGGACACCTTCGTTTGGGTTTGTTTGGGTTTGTTCGGGTTTTCCTCGCTACCGTAAATACGTGATGAATAAAAAAATTGTCCGAGCATCACTATAAAAAATTTGTATTCACAATTGTTAACCGAAGGCGTTTTCAATATCGTTACTGATTGGATTATCAAACTAACGGTTGAGGCCTGAACAAAATTTTTCGGCAGGATGGAAGATGTGCGAAAAAATATGTTCTAGCAAAATGGCAATCACTCGATCCACGTGTTACATTTATCCAATGTCCTAATAATTTACTTTTTATTAAGAATTATTCTCGGAAATATTTTCAAAAATCAATTATTTCTCAAATGGCACAAAAAATATTCTGCCCTCCAGTATAGATAGATCATACGGCTGAAAAGGATGTTCGGGTACTCGATCTATCAATTAAATGTAACGATAGAGACCTCAAAATATATCTTTGATGCAATGGTTTTTTTTATCGCACGTTTACTTCAAGACCTCAGCATAACTCAGACGAACCCGAAACGTTCCGAAGTGCACATCTAACGTTATCATTTCCGTGCTGCACGTTTCTTTTACTCAATCGGATACTCGAGAACTCAATCTGGTAGTAATATATAAAGTTCAAGGCTTCAAAGTATGCACTTCATACAATTTTTTCACATTATACATGGATACTTCAAGCCCTTATGAATTTTGATCAACCTGACGTACGGAGCAGGTAACAATAAGCAAACTAAATATAAAATCTCAATATTTGATGTAGAGAAGCTCCTGTTTAGTGCGAGCTCGTTCGGGTACGTAATCACTGTAATTGTATTTATTAACTCCCGACTACCAACTTTGAAAAAAGCCGGGAGTTATGCTTTTAACCGCGATCAGCTGATTTTCACGAATTTTTTAAGCAGAATGTTTGTTGAAACGGCGAAAAATTACTTGACCAAATTTGAGAAACAGGTTCTATTACTAGCGGACGGGGTTTGGGGTCGTAATTTGGTACGATTGCTTGTATATTTAAAGAATAATTAGAAAAACAAAAAATTACCGTTCAGCCATATCGACAGAACAACAGCTGATGCCGCCATAACTATATTCACTCGCAACATCTGCGCCATACTTCACTCGGTTGGTTGTGACCGATTGGTTGTTGCTGTGACAGATTGGTTGACTGTGTTATTATTTTTACCATTATTTTTTTCATTACCACCACATTTTCGTCGGGAGATATTTAATCGAATCATTGACTAAAGAGTTTAAGACATCTTCCGACAAAAATCCCGACATCAATTTTTATTTGAGACTTTTAAAAGTGAACTGCTATTTTCTTAAGTAAACGAGTTCTTTTCCAATATGATTTCCTACGGACTCGCTTGGGACATATACGGAACATGTTAGGCGAACTTGTTACGGAGTGCATTGTTTGAGGACACCTTCGTTTGGGTTTGTTTGGGTTTGTTTGGGTTTGTTTGGGTTTGTTCGGGTTTTCCTCGCTACCATAAATACGTGATGAATAAAAAAATTGTCCGAGCATCACTATAGAAAATTTATATTCACAATTGGTGTATAAAGTCGTTTTTAATATTGCTACTGATTGGATTATCGAACTAACGGTTGAGGCCTGAACAAAATTTTTCGGCAGGATGGAAGATGTGCAAAAAAATATGTTCTAGCAAAATGGTAATCACTCGATCCAGATGTTACATCCATCGAATTTACTTATAATTTGGATATTGTTCAAAAATTTTCCCGGTGATATGTTTAAAAATCAATCATTTTTTCAGTGATATAGAAAAACACATTCTGTTATTGAGTATGGCTAGATCATATGCTTGGAAAAGACATTCGAGTACCCGATCTATCAATCGAATGTAACGATAGAGACCTTAAAATATATATTAAATACAACGGTTTTTTTCATCGCGCGTGTACTTCAAGACCTCAGAATAACTCATAACCTCAATAACCCGAAATGCATTGAAGTGTCCATTATTTGTCATCGTACCCGTGCTGCACGATTACATGACTCTATAGGATATGTGAGGGATCAATCTGGTGGTATTATATAAAAGCTAGACTATATTGAATATACAGAATATATTCAAAAGCTAATTTTGAAGAGAAACGAGTATTCTAAAAAAAAAAGTCCTCTAAATCGAATCTTTAGAGTCATTTCGTTCAGAGTTATAGTCGATCAAATGTGATTGTGTGAGCGATCTTTATTCCAAATTCAATAAGTTTCATTTTTTCAAAGCAATGTATCAGATTTGATCGGAATTGAATTATCACCACTATACATGCTTTTTGTTTTGTCAATTATTCTCTATTTTTTTCAGTTCGATTTTTTATTGTGACTGTAAATAGCACAACAAGTTCTTGAGACATCATTATGGAAGTTTTCCGGGAGACATTCCCAATAAACGAATCACATTGATTGAGGACATCTCTTTCAATAACGAACTTTTACGACTTGAACCATAAATCATCAGGGTGGCGCCATCTATTGGATTTTAACAGTTGTGAAATGTCCTGAAATTATAGATAAAATACAAATACTAGAAAAGTCTCCAAAGTATGTCATTGATATAAGAATAGATTGAAGACAGTCCTCAAAGGATGCAAATGTCTTCAAAAGATATGCGCGCTCGAAATTTCGTCCCTGAAGTATGTTGCCCACATATATATATATATATATATATACATACAATTAATATTATTGTAATATTAAGAGCGTCACGCGATATAAGTGATTATTAATAAACAATTTCGAATAATGTGCGGAAATCATTTCTTTCATTGACACATGTCAAAACCTCAAAACGTCAAATTTTTTTTCCTCGTTTAAAATTCCCGAAAAAAATTACTGTTCATTTTCCATACGAAATTCTAAAAATGTCAGCGAAAAATTGCAACTGCAAAGACTCCACTATCGTCGAAGGAATTTTCGATAATGTATGGAACAGCGGACCGAGCAACGAAGATTTTCTGTCTCTCGCTGGTGGCGATGCTGAAATTTCACCAAGCTCTATAAAATCCTACACCCTGGCGAATTCCAATCGTATGGAAGTCGTTTTAATCACTTGGGGAGCTACCATCGTTTCTCTTAAATGCCCCGATAAATATGGACGAGCAGAAGACATTGTTCTTGGCTTCGATGATCTCAGAAGTGAGTTTTTAATTGGAAGAATTTTTCAGAAATTTTTTTAGATTTCAACTACAAACTTTACGTTTCCAACGTGTCATTAATTTTTTAATCATTTCTAAAGCAGCTTGAAAATATTGCGGGAAATTGTTATTCACAGGTTACATGAATCCTCAACTGAATCAATATTTTGGCTGCATACTTGGCAGATGCGCTAATCGAATAAAAGATGGAAATTTCAGTATCGGAGATAAAAACTATCAGGTCTCTATGAACGAAAATGCGACGCATCACTTGCACGGAGGTGTAAGAATTAAATTATGTGTAATATAAAAATAATAATGAAACAATCAGGTAAATTTTACTTTACAATCGAACATAAAGCTGTAATCATTTTTTTAATTATTAATTCATAATTGATTTGGTAATCGAATCGAAATCTGATTGATTTTTAAGCTCTAATCTTTCAGACGTTTTCTCCTTTATTGATAGTATTCATTGATTTTAATACTGAAGCGAAAGAAATATAAATATGTACATTTTTAAAATGTATTTGCTTGTAAAAATGTCTTTTTATCTCGAAAATGTTTTTCGATTCTCAGGAAAATGGTTTTAGTCGACAAATTTGGGATTCTTGCATCGATGGTTGTACCGTCGTAATGAGTTACATGAGCGCGGATGGTGAAGAAGGTTACCCTGGCGCTGTTCTGGCCACGATAAGGTTTAAGCTTACCCCGGACAACAAGCTGGAGATTGGTATGAGAGCTACGACAACCAAATCCACAATCGTCAATTTATCTCATGGATCGATGTTCAATCTTGCTGGTCACGTGAGTCCTGAATATTCGCATGAATGTCAGTTCTCGAAAATGTGTTTTTTTCACGAGTAATTGGCCAGGATGCTGGAGAATCAGAGTTGATGAGACACCGAGTATCCTTGAACTGCGATCGATGGACTTTTACGGACTCAAATGATCCTCTTCCGACTGGAGCAGTTCGCGGGGTCGGAGGAACGGTCATGGATCTTCGGATACCTAAAATTCTTCGCGATACCATAGGAAAAGTAAATGATTTGTTTTTTTTTTTTAATTTAAATAAGCGAACTTGGAAAATGACTTTTTTTCTTTATAAATTATTAATTTTTCGAATCTGTTGTTTTGGTCCATTAAATTAATGTTTGCTTAGCTAAATTCTGTTTTCTATTTTCAGAAGGAAATGAATGATTCATTTTTTTTAAATTTGATTTATTTACTTTGACAGATACCGGCTGGCGAAGGTTTTGATCACAATTTCTGTGTGGTTAAGGGTTTTCAATCAGGAGGAAGTTTCGTTGCTCGAGCTTTGCACGCGGAAAGTGGAAGGCACGATATTTCGATCCAATTTTCCGTTATTCAAATTCGATTACATTTTAATATCATAAAAATTGTTTATTTAGAATTTTGGAAGTTTACTCGAACCAACCTGGCGTCCAATTTTACACCGGATCTCATTTGCCAAGTCCCTACGTCGACGAAACGGATGAACAAGATCCGGAGGTCAGTCCTGAAGTTTATAATTATTTGATTTCGTAGCAAAGTGCAAAGTTTATCTGTTTCATAAATAAACGTCAAATAGGAACCGGATTTTCCAATTCCGAGCAATTTTACGAGCGAGGCGAGTTTCGGCGATTTTCACGAAGATTTCAACGTCGGGATGACTCGAAAGAAAATGGCAAATGCATCGGGATATATTCCGGGAAAAAATGGAGCAAAGTACCGAAAATTCGGGGCTTTCAGTATTCAGCCGCAAAATTTTCCGAACGCCATAAACTTCGTGAGTTTCATTTTAATTTTCAAAATATTGATTAATTAATTTTTTAAATTTATTTATTATTTGCAATATGTTTCACAGCCCCATTTCCCCTGCTCTGTTCTACGTCCCGGCCAAGTTTACCACCACGATTTGACGTACAAATTCGGTATTCAACTCGGCAATTACATGTGAAACGTCAATGAAGAAAATAAATTTGAAGAAAAATCACTCACTGCGCTCTCTTTTCTCACTACGTCTCATGATTTTTTTTTCTTTTGCCAGCAAAAAATTTTGCAACGTCACTGACAGTGGTAGAGAATTTTTCATTGACTGTCAGAGTTCGTTGAATCCATCCAGGAAGAGAAGATTTTTTACTGGCGTAACGTTTGTCCAGCAGAACGACCGTCGAATAATCATTTATGTGCCTAACAGCCCTGCCAATGCATTGATTCACGGCTTTCATGCAACAATTCTCGTAATACGTGCTTCCAGCCCCGGGTTTCTGAAATTAATCACTCTTATCAATTGTTCAACGGAATAGATAAAAAAAAATAAAAAAATAAAAAAATAGGAATGAATAAAATCAACAGTTAAGAATTTTTTTGGTACCACACTCTCGTTTAGGTATTTCATTTTTTCCTGAAGTTCTGGTGATTTAATATTCGGATAAGGCATTCCGACCACCACGACACATCGACCAAGATCATCAGAAAAATTGAGCCCTTCACTGAGTTTTCCGCCTACAGAATTTTTCTTAATGAATAATACTGAATGTTATCAGAAGCAATGAACTAAAAAATTATTTTAAAACTGACGATTTAGTTTTAATCACTCTTACCAACAACGCTGAAGAGCAAAGATCCATTCTGTGGTTTCTTAGGATTTTTAATGTCATTTGCGTAGTTATCTAAAACCACATTAACTTGGGAAGCTAATTTGGGCTCCCGATAAACTTGCTTTTTGTTACGAATTTTTGTTATAATTCCTTCTTTGTCGAGATGCTTATAAAGCGCTTCTTCGTAACCGTAGGATGGTAAAAAAACGACTACTCCACCGGGTACGATATTGCAAAGATTTTGTAAAGTTCGACCAACTTCGTTGAGCTTGAAAAAGTAAGAAATAATTTTTTCGCTAAAAATTTGGCTGATTACGAGAAAATATAAGAATAATGAAATCATTGAATTACCAACTGTGGATTCTGCCGATTTTGATAATTGAACTCGAACGCTATTCCTGTAGGTCCTTGAGTAACAATTCTCGTGAGAATATTTTCTTTTGGAATTACGTGATCGCAAGAAAATGTCACGATTCTTTCAGGTTCAGCACCGGCACTGATGAAAAGTTGATCAACGAATTCCGAGATCGGTTCCATGGTTCCACCTGCCAGTACGATCGACCTTGCCTCTTTAACTGTAAAACAAAATAGATGGACTTTTTTCGATAAAAAATCTCATACTGTTTTTAAAAAAATTAAATGAAGATAATAAAAAAATAACACAAAAGTGAAATACTCAAATTTACCAATATCGTGAAAATGAGCCGCAGGATTCATGAGCAAAAACTTGAGAGTTCCTTGACCGATCGTTTCACCAGGAATGACAAAAATTCGTCCGTCAGCATTGCAGCTTTTCAAAGACTCGAGAAAGCTCAAAATCGGCATAATCGGATTATTCGAAGTATCTTCAACCAAGTTCTCTTTTTCCTCAGCCTGAATTTCTGGCGGTTCAGTGTCTTTGGTTTGAAGAGAATTGAGAAAAGCAGAAACTCCACATTTAGCCACGCTCACAGGACGAATCTTCAAGTCGTCGCTGTATTTTTCCACGTATCCTTGAAGCTTGTGAACGAGTTTGGAATTCTTCACGAACTCCAATAGTTCGAAAACGTTGACTGTATCAATTTCTGCAAAAACCTCGAAATCTACGATTTCGTAGACTTTAGATTCAACTGGATTGTTTGATTTCTCTGTCGCTCGAGATTTCGATGTTCCTCCGAGAACTTTGATAAGTTTTTTCAAACAAAAACTCAATTGACTCAGGTAGAGAACGCTTTTCGCAGAGAAAAGCGATTCGAATCTGGATAAAAATGTTCCAATTTTTTTTAAAATAGTGAATCATACAAAAATTGCGAAATTCAATAAAATCAAGCTCCAATGTTTTCGAACCTTTTTTGGTATTGCGTTAGTTGACTATAGCAATGAAGTATATTTCTACCGGTGACAGTAGCGCTATGCATTCGTTCGATAGCCTCAAGGAGGTTGTGAGCCTCGTCGATAATCAAGACGTTATTTTTAAGATCAATACCGGAGCTGATTCTTGTATTTTTGTGCAAAATTGTGTTGTAAGGCACGAGAATCACTTGTCCATCTTGAAGAGATTTTCTAGATGCGTAATAAGCGCAAGTTTCGTGTTCCATTCCTTTTTTCACAACGTCCTCAACGTCCTGTATTTTGGTGACGATTTCGGCAATCATGAGAGACTGATTTCCTGGCATGAACGGACAACTCGTTGATATTTTCGACCGCTTTAAATCTTTCTCCTTTTTCAATGTCGTTTTCTTTTTTCTCTGTAGCTGAAGACAACTCTCGTTTATTAGATTTACGTGTTTCAGTCGTTTCACCTCTTTGTTTATGCAATAATTTTGCCTGGAAACAATATAACGCTATTATTGATACTATTACGGTTTGAACTGACAATATTTGACTGGAAATTATTTATTTCATCCACTTTGACGTTGATAACTTAGCCTAATTTGATAATGAATGCAGTCAATTTTATTATTTCAATAATAATAATGAAAAATGTATGATTACATTGGGAAAAGTAAAAAATATGTCTATTACCTTGAAGCGATTGGTACAAGGGAAACTTGTTCTGAATATGGGCTCCTTTGCAATTCTCCAACAAATTGAGACAACTGAGAGTGAGTTCTAGAGCAAAAAAAAATTTGAGTATATTTCGCTGGCTCATTTTCAGTTTCTTCGTTATCAGAGCCATCGGAATCGAGACAAAGTTCCTCCAGGAGTAAATCGGTGTCCAACAGATTCTTCTCATCAGGAATTTCGCAATTTGAATTCTTATTTGTATTTTTATCTGTTTTTTTATTTCTTATTGATTTGAAGTTAGCTTTTTTCTTGAAATCATCGGCCTGCTTAAGTTTTTCACTATATTTTAGTTTTTTTTCATTGCGCCTTTCGATAGCTTCGAGCTTATCAAGGAAAGCTCTTTTATCAGTATTCAATTTAATTTGCTCTGTTTGCTCGGTGAACCAATCGTTCACATTTTTTTTTTGTATTTCTTCTAACTTTTTATCCAAATCTGCAATTCTATTAACCAGATCTTCCTTTATCCATGATTCTTTGTCTGTCAACCATTTCAAGGACCCGCAAATAATTGACAACGACTTTCCTGTGCCTGTAGGACTTTCGAAGATCCCTAATTTTCCATCCTCCAAACAGAACCACAAGTTTTTCATGAAATTTTCCTGAATTTCGTAAGGGGTAAATGGGAATGGAAAATCCTCTGGCACTTCCATAACGGCTTATTTATTTTTTCGGGAAATATACGATTTTCCACTCTATGGTCAAATGTTATGGATCCTAAATTTAGGAATATTAATATAATAAATCTATTTAACAACAATCACAACAAGGAAATCGTTTCGTTAACCTTAGAAAATGTATTTTCACATTCAACAACAGGAGCACATTTTTTGCAAACTGCTGTCATCGGGGTTTTCGCGGGAAATTCTTCAGAACTTTCCAGCCGCCATGACTGGCTGACAATAGCCGTCGGTAGCGCCACCATTGACACGTTTTTTTCATTTAAATGTGAACAGTATTTTTGAGATTGAGTGCAGTACCGCGTGTTACTGAAAAACTGTGGTGTAAATTTTTGCTCTGTCTATACAGCAGTTTAAAATTGTTGTCCTCCTGAGTTTTATATCTTCCCCTGATAATAAATTTTTGATATTCCAAATAATAGATTAATTATTTATTTACAATTGATAGTCTCGGGAGCAAAAATAAAACACTCGTTATATCATTGTAACTGAATTGAAACAATACCGCGTCTGTTGGGCAACGTACACCCCCACGTACCGGTGAAGCAATATTGAAAAAAAAAAACAAAGCAATATAACAGGTGAATAAAAATTACAAATCACGAAATCGTAATAGTTATATTATTTTATTTAGAAACTGAAACTACCTTATTTGTATGTTGTCAAATTCATTGCTGGTAAAAAATAAAACGCGTGCGATTGCATGACAGTTTCTAACCTCAAACGATAAACAACATTTAGATCGTTTTTAATTTAAGAAAAACCCAATCATTTCTGCTTATTCTGTATCGGTGAAATTCACACGCTGAATTTCTTGACCACTTGTCATTTTCATTGCTCATCATAATTATCCTACTGAAAAGTCATCGCATCTAATTTTTCTGAAATTATCTACATTATGTAATCGTTATACAAATAAACGATTTGAACATCGTTATCGCTAAACTATTTACGGTATTTCATACATGGAAACCAGAGTACCATCTAATTATAATTTCTTGGCAAATGACTTTGTTGCTTGCACGTGTAAAGCGCCATAAAAACTATATTTAGACTATTTATTTATCATTATTTTTTAGGCAAATTGGTTTAGCATTCACGTTCAATTTGAATTGTTGCTATTCAGTATTTCAATCGATAAAAACTTTCTTCAAATTTCTTCCAGGTAAAGCTAATATAAAGGATTGTAAATGCATAAATCTTCGAATGACCATCAGAATTACTCTATGGAAAAATAGAAAAAAAAAAAAATGTGCAGACATTTGAAATACTGATAAATTCTGCAGAAATGACTTCTTAAGAACTTTCTCCGTAATTCAAAATATTGTGAACTCACGAAACTCAAGAAAGGCTCAAAAAGTATTTTTATGACAGTGATTCATGCCCTTTTATCGGTTAGCGGTCATTCATCTCAAGATAGATGTGTTTGGCATATATTTAAGAAGTACAGTGCGAGGGTGGTAGATGTTCTGCTCTATAATTTATTGCGATGTGTTAATATTGTCCCGTCACAAATTTCTCAACTATTATTAGATTCCAAGGTTGTCAGCATTTTCTTGTATATATTTCTATTGGTTGGACACTTATAAACTGCAGGCCTATTGGTCGTGCGGATATTAATCCCACTCTGGTCCATGCTTCAAAAATTCTGAAGCAAACTTTTCCAGTTTTCAGTCTACCTTAGAACCATTCGAAGAATAGACGATTCAGCTTGAAGCAACTTTTTCAAATTTACTTTTATTTAGTTCATATTAATGTATCCTCAATTTTCAACACTTTCTTTCTGTTTTTTTATTTTTAATCCCTTATAATTATTCTTTTTGTTGTGATGGACCAAAGATCTTGTCTTTTTTCATTAACACACAGTTTTATTAACACAGCAACACACAAAAGTTTGTCACAGTGCATTTGTTTGAAAAACTTTTTCGTTTTAGCCTTATTCGTATGTTAACTCATCTTTTCAATAAGAAAAAAATATTTTTCATAGGTAAGTTGAACTCTGAGATAGTTGCAATTTCGATAACATGGATAGGCTTTGAAAACGGACAAAAAATGCAGAAATATAGAAAAATCATATGAATTTTATCATTGTTTACATCTCTTTGTTTCTCTTATGATATTTTTTTCATTAACATTTCAGAGAATGTCTTTCCCGAACAAATCAGATCGTCTGACTTGCTGGGGCCATCGAGATGAATATTGGAAATGTTTGGATGATGGAAAGACAGACGCCGAGTGCAAGGAATTTAGAAAACAGTACGAAAAATTTTGCCCGGCTCAGTGGGTGAGTGAAAATAATTCCAAAGGATTTAAAATTTCTTTGCGATTTATAAAACGAAGAATGTAATTTTTTCTTTTTATTTCTGTTAATCAGGTGAAGCATTTTGATCGGAAACGCGAGTATCTGAAGTTTAAGGAACAAATCGAACAAGAGGGAAATGGGTATGTTCCGGAAGTTCCAAAAAGAGCAGAAGCGTAGATTAATAAACATACCTGTATAATAAACTAACGATACGATTGTGGATTATTGTTAATATGATTTTTTTCGATTTTGATTTGTTAATATATGAATAAATTATAATAAAAGCTTCTCGCCTTAGGCCTCGTAAAAAAAGTGTGTACTCCATTTTTTTTCCCACATTTCCTATAACTGAGATCCATAGTTGTATGCGAATTAAAAGCTTAGCGCCATTGCAGACAGTTTTTCACAGATCTTTTACTGATTTCAATCAATTTTGATTAAGATAAATTTGGTAAAAGTACTTTGTCGCGTTCGTTGCAGGAATCAACCTACGGATTTGAATCGTAAATGTCCAAACAAATCCGAACTTGCTGTTCAAACGACCTCGCAAAGACGTTTGGTTTCGAGGAACGATCGTAATTATGACTGACAATGAAAATGGAGAAATTGATATGGATTTATCAGCTAAAAGTTCCATAGACGAGGAAGATGAGTCGATTAAAAAAAAAAGAGCTGATTTAGATTTACGAAGAATGGAACGCCATCTGGATATCCAGCTGTACAAAGTTCGATCCTATTTATTCATCATTTTCTTTTAAATTCTAATGAAAATTTTTCTAAAGTAAATGAATAATTATTTTGATAATAATGAATAAAAAATCCAACAGTTGAAAATTCATTTTTTTTTGTCGATATTGCAGAAGCTGCTGAGTTTGCAAGCTCAAGTTTCAGAAAGTCTTCCTGTCGAAATTCTGCGAGTACTAGCATCGAGTGATGAGATCGGTGATGAACGAGTATTGTTAGGATCTCTGACATTAGCAACGATTTTACTTGCCGAACATTCTTTAAATGACTTGACAAATTTATTGAAAAACTGTTGGAACTTGAAGTCACCATTTTTGAGCGCGTTCCAAGAAAATTTTCAAATCTGTGATCTCGAGTGGTTCAAACTTGCGATAACCCACGGATATCTTCAATTAAACGTTGATAAAATTCATTCGCGGGAAATGCTTTTCTTGGCTTTCGAAATATTGCCTAAAAATTGTCTCACCTATACGAAATATTCGTACGTCGCTTACAAGATTTTACAAACCTGGATGGAAAAATCTTTGGAAATGAAGTTTTGGCTCGAGCACGACATCAACGAGATCGAATCGAAATTAGAAGCTATAATTTTCTCCAACTGGGATAATTGCATCAACGAAATTTCACGAAGAAACGCGAGCCAAATATTTCCAACGTACTTGAAAATCATGTCCAACAAGTACGACGGTTTTTTGGAGTATGTTTTTGAAAATTGCATCCAAAATTTTTCCTGGCAAAACGTGACGAAATATACGATCCTCGTAGAAGTCTGTAAAATTTCATGCAATCTCACATCGATCGTGGATTCTGGACTCGTCGCGTGCATCTTTACGAGCTTAACGAAAAACCATTTGAAACAGGCTGGCACATTGCTCTATTTGACGATTTTAAGAAAAATGAAGGTGAACGAGTGGGAAACCATTTTCGCCGAAGACTTTTTTCGGATCAGCGCTAATTGGGAGACTGAGTACGTTATCAAATTTTCAAGAATCATTATAATGAATTCGTCAATTTTTTTTTAAAGGTTCTTTCCGTTTGAAAAATTCTTTTTTTGAAAATTACTAACGGTATTGAAACAAGTTCTCAATGATTTCTAAATTCGATTATTCAAAATGAATCAATGCAACGATTAAAAAAAGACTGGAATTTTTGAGATTTTTGTTAATCAATGAGCAACGAATATTACGATCGAATAAAATCAATGAAAGAATTTCCAAAACCCATTCATTTTCATTATGTTTTGACAGGAAAGAGCTGGCAGCAATAGATTTACTTTGGGCACAATGGATGAAGCCGACGATCCAAAAATTTCCGAGCATCTTCGAGTATTTATGGAAACATGATTCAATGAAAAAATTACATTTGAGTCAAACGTATTTGGCAAGAATGGGCGATCAGCGAGCGTTCCAATCGATTTACGATGACGAAAATTTTTCGAAAATGTTGAATTCACGTATCGTGGACATCTCTGAAACGACAAGACTGAACGCCTTTGCTATTATTGCTCGCAACAACGATTGGACTGGCCCGGAACCGTTTGGAGCTGTCAAGAGATTTTTATACTTCAACGCAAACGCCAGTACGATTACCATGAGAAAAGGAATAGTCGAAAACTTTAAGATATTTTTTTCTAAAATAATCAAACTCGCCGATGGCAATGAACCGTTGGATGTTGAAGCTCGCGAATTCATTGACTGGTTGCACAGATTTCTGCTCGATTGTTTCGAAATTGGTTCATCTTATCAACGCAAAATTCTTGGCTTGACACTCTATGGAATAATATTGAATTTTACGATCGATGATTCGGTCGACGGTGTCTCAACGAAAGGAACGAAATACGTGGCGACTTTGAAGTCTGCCAACGCCTTGAGACGTCGAATGATCGAGAAAGGAAATTGGAATTTTGATGATCGCGAAAGCGCATTTCTACTCATGAGACTCGTATTCGATCAAGCGGACGATGTCAGGAACAAAGCAGCTTCAATCCTCATTCGTTATTTCGATCCCCACGTATTCGTCAGTTCTGAAAAAAAAGTAAGGAATCATTATATTTTTGGATGAATTCTACATTACTATCATTACGAAATTTCAACCCAGGCAAAACAGTCTTTCCTGTATAAAATCCGACGAATTTTTTTTTCCGGAATTTCGATTACAGTAGAACGAAATTTATTGTAAAAAAGAGTTGAGGAATACCAGATTCTAAAGGAGTTGTTGGTACCCAGAGATGCCGGGGTCCATTCATTATCTTTTTATTTTCTTAATAAAAATAAAAATCTTTGAAATCTTTGAAATATCTTTAAAAAAGTAAAAAAACAATGTCAAATTATGTTTTATGATTTTTTTGCCTTTTCATGATGTAAGAATCTATGAAACATCTTTTAGATAATGAAACACTAACGACACCATTCAGGTTTTAGCTGAGGAATCCTTGAGGTTATGCCAGTCTTCACGAGTTCAGGACATAGCAGGAGGATCTGCTGTTTTGAAAATACTCGAAGTTTGGAAATATGACATCGAGTGGATGGAAGGTGCTTCGATCTATGTAGATTGGTTTGTAAATGCAGCAATCAGCCAACTGAACAATGTCAAACAGGACATTTTGAAATCGGTGACGGAAGGCTCATCGTTTTTTGGTGCTTTAACGATCATTCTCGAAATTGGCTTGACGAACGATATTACGAATGACATGACACGGAGACTCCTCGATCTCCTCGAGGAAGCCACAACCTTTTTTCTCTCTGCTCTTTCTCCTAAAGACAAAAATAATGGTAAAAAAATCTTCCTCTTTTATGATTATTTTTGTACAATAATTTTCTAATTATCTTAGTCAAAAGATCTTGAATTTTTCTATAGAATTCTCTTCGTCGTTCGAGGAGATGAGCATTGCCATTGAAAATGCAATTAAAAATAGTGAAATGGACGAAGCCAACCAAGTCGACGAAGAATGCAATTTGTCGCCCGCTCATCAAATCGTTGTTTCCTGTATTTGGATGTCCCTCAAAGTATTCCAATAACTCAAAAATTTTCTCTAAAAGTATTCAAAGATTCAAGATTGTTTCTAATAACGTTCTAAAGTTTTTCTGTGATTTTTGAAAGGTTCTAATTTCGTGTACAATGATCATGTGGAGAAACCAAAATTGCATTTCAAACCTTGAAGTCTCTAGTTTTGAAATTCTTTTAATTTTTTCTGCTGAGTGTATTATTCCAACAAACATTTATATTCATTTTCACGGTTTTAAACGTATTTTGATAAACATAAGATATTTTTTGCTCTCAGGTATCGTGCGACTTGGCTGCCGAAATAGGACATCGTGGTAAAACAAAAGAAATTGTGGAAAGAGCAGCAAATATCATAGTTTCCGTTTTGTTGAGATGTCGACACAAAGGAGCAATTGAAGCAGCAGGTTTAGCACTCGCGAAATTGACAAAGTAAGATTCATTTCAGACAAATACAAATTTATGACGAGTCAACAAACCCAAATAATTACAAAACCTTGAAAAGTTCACATTACATTTGTTCATGGAAATGTTTTACTCAGAACTCAGATCACCTCTTCGACTCTCACAATCAGTTAAATTCTTATGAGCTTTTACATTAAGGATTTGGAAAATTTGAAAATCGGAATAACAAACTAAGGCATAATAACGATGGGAGCATTGATAAGATTTTTTTTTAATGACTAGGGTTGCTTGTACGAAAAATTACGACGAAGTGATAAAGAAACATTTGGAAAATTTGTTAAGTATCGACGGTAAAGATAACATCAATTTGACTCGACGTGGCGCTGGAATGACGATTATGTTTCATCGTATAGTATCGAGCGATGCTAGACCGAATCGTCCGTTTGTGCATTCAGCTGCAGTCACATTATTGAATTCTCTGAAATCGAAAAATTTTCAACGCAATGAACATTGCCAAAGCGATTCGACGTGCGTGAGGCATTTGCATTTTTTACGATCTCTCATCGCTGACAAAGGATTACAAGTTCATTTGGTACAGTACATGGAACAAGTGTGCTTGTTGTGCTTCGAATATTTACAAGCGCCCGAATGGACTGTCCGGTAAGATGCTATTTTCACAAAATTGATATCATTTTTACATGTTTTTTTTTTTTTTTTTCACCAGTATACATTCCGGTTTCAACGGTTATTGCTGAGAAAAACCCAAAATTCTATTTTACTCAAAAATGCAATTAGAATGTCATAGATATTCAATGATCCTCGTATCTTTCATTGGAAAAAGTCAATTTTATGAATTGTGTATGAAAAATGGAATAGTGTTTCCAGGTATTTACACGTTTAAACATTCAATTTAGTGAATATGAAGAATTTAACGTATTTGAATTCGACAGAACCTTGAAACTCTTTTTTTTTTACATTTAAATTGAATGATAATTACTGGTAAAACAAAATTTCATACTCACAATGGTATTATCCAAATGCAGGAACGCGAGTCTGCAGTTATTCGGTGCAATAGTTCCACGATTGGTGGGTCAATGCAGTCCGAAAGAGTTGGATTACGGGATCGGTAATTCGATCGACCATTTCGTCACGCATTATCCGGAACTGGCGATGAGTATTCTCGACGAATTGGAAACCTCTACCGGGCTTTCCGAAGGCGTTGAGAACGATTTTTCGATGGTCAATAAAATCGTGCCAATTTTAACACTGCTATCGAAAATGTCGACCAGTGGTTGTGACCTCGTAGATTATTCCTGTGGAGATTACATAATTCGAGGGAAAAAAATATTTTCCTCACTGCTGGCACATCCGGTATTCCATGTGCGCGTTTTGGCAGCAAAAGCATACGCCGCTTTCGTGCCATTAGTTGACACGCGTTACGAATTAACGCTGATGAAAATGGGAAAAATCAATTGGCACAGCGATAATTACAATCACGGACAATTGTTGGTCCAATATTATCTCAAACGTAAATACGAATACGAGACTAAATGTACGAGTGACAAATTCGTAATTCGCAAGGACAAAATTTACGAGAAACAATTCGAAACCGCGATCAGAGTACAATTGGCAAGAGCCGAATATTTTTGGAAAAGAGAAACGTACACGTTGTTTGGACCGCCTCGCGAGCTTTACACGATCCACAATTTGTATTCTTTCCCGATAAGCACAATGTTGCTAAATTGCTTGATCGACTGTCCCGTTGCTTTGTCAATTTTGAAAACCCGAGGAAGTACAGCGATCCACGAGACCTACGATTATCAATTTATATCCAGTTTATTTGATAAAAAATCTCACGTATCGATGCTGGGCTTGTCCGAATTCCTCAAAATCGTCATTGCCTTCAAAAGCCAATTTCTCAGTTGTTCTTACGCGAGACAGTTTTATATGAATCACGCGAGAACCGCTAAACATCATGCGATCTTCGCAGCGAACCTGGAAGATTTAACGCCAGATTATCTGCTGGAAAGTCTCGTGGCTAATGCGCTTGAAACGGTGAACGATTCCTCAACTTTTATTTTGTTGCACGAACTTTCGACCATTCTCAATATTTTGCGAAACAGGCGAGTGAGCAAAAAGGTCGAAGAAAATCTGAAGGTTCTGAGCGAATCGTTGAAAAATATTGACGAGAATTCTGGACGCTCATGCACTGAAAAGCTACGAAATATTGGTCACATGATTGCAAATTACACGATCATCACCAGCGAAGAATTGTTTCGATCAACGATTTTGTATTTATCGGAGTTAATGGAGCGTGCGAGTGACGAAGTTGCAACGAAATTTCTGGTTATCGATTGTCTCTCGCATCTAGTGGAAAAATTATTCAGTCACGATGAAAATACGTTTATTTTCTATGCGAAAAACCCATGCGTGGGAAAATTCGTTTGTATGATTACGACGTTGTTGATGGATGGAGATGCTGAAACGAGGGATTTTGCATCGGATAAATTGAGTCCACTGACGAAAAAAATTATCGGCGAAACTGATAATTCTTTTTGCTCGAGAGCAAGTATTTTCAAAATTTTAACTAAATTGTCTTTCGTTTGGGCCCACAATTCATTAATTTTTCCTTCCGATTGTCATAAAATATTCGAATTGATAATCAATTCGATAAGGATAAAAGAGTCGACAAGTGCACTGAAGAGTCCTTATGAACAGGACGATATTTTCCAGCGTGACGATACAGAATTATTGAATATCCTGGTTTATTGCGTCGGATTATTGAATAAAAAAAAAATTTTACCAAAAAAGTACGACGATTTGCAGATAATCAACGGTGTAATCTCTGCGAAACAGGAATTAAGGGGTTTCGACGACCAAATCGAATATTTTACAAATTTAAGTACTCCGTATTATTTAATGCTGAAGAAACGGGATTTAATGGACTTGATAAAGGATTAACAAAAAAAAAAATAAATTGATTAATCGAACAATGTCGAATCGGATGTAGCGAATAAATCTTAATTATCGTACAATTATTGGTTTCATATTCGTCCTTTTGTTTTCTTTGTTCATTATATTAAACTGAGTAAATTGCTTTGAACATACGTGAGTAGAACTAAGAAATATAAGACGATGAAAATAAAACATAAGTTGATTTATACAATTGAGACACGTTCGTTGGCTCAAAATCGATCGTCCCTCATCGACGCATAATTTAAATTCACTAGTGCAAATTTTTATCGTGTTTTTATTTTTTTTATGTTGTGATTAGCAAAAAATACAAAGAATTCATTCAGATCTTATTTTGTTTCTAATATTCGCACGATCCAGGACTGGTCGATCGAGAGCAATCCATTTTCCTTGATTTTTGTGAAGAAATTAGCACAAGAATCATCGAACATGACGTGTGTGTCTCGCAGGCACGACATTTTTAAATTTGCTATTTACAACTGTTACTTTTTTTTTCTCTTCAAGTTTTTTTTTTCAACTGCCTGTACAGCCAAAGTTTTCTCGTCGAAATCATTGTTTATGGAGTGCAAAAAAAAAAAATTTTGTTCGCCTGCAAGCGAAATTATGACTACTGATACATCTTAAATGAGCCTTAATACAAACTATTTTTTTTTTATCAACTTACACACTATCATCGAATGATTCCTAGCAAATTTAGTATCTTTCAGTATCTCTTGTATTTTCGTTTCGAACCCGACGATATGAAGATGCTTACGAAGACCCAGAATATATTTTTTCTATGTATGTGCAAAATTCACTCGGAAGCATCTTCTCCTTCGGGAATAAATAATGAATAAAAAAAAAAAACTATGTATAATTGAATGTCAAACGTACGCTAACTACTGTAATTTAAGATCAATTTGAATTAGCCGACATATTTTAGGATGAATCAAGGTTCTACGAGTCTCAGATTTCCATGTTCTCAGTTCACAATCGATATATATATATATAACGCTTGTTTTTCTTATTAAAAATTAAAAATTTACATTAATTTTTCTATGGAATTTTCGTCTCGTTGCAACTTCTTTTACCACTACAAGTATCCATTTCTTTTTGTTTTTTTTTTTTTTATCAAATCACGAAATCAAATAAAATAGTGAAGAAACGAATGGGAGCTTGTTATTGAGTATAGAAGACGAATTTTGAAAATTCTGTCACATCGTCGATACGCTCATCGAAAATTGTCTATTATTCATGGCGTTAAAATCGATAAGTCTACGAATATTTAACATGTACACGAAATCAAATCTAAAAAAATCGTACCTCTATATATAAATATATATGCTTTCTCGTTCATTTATACGTATTTTTCGTATGCTATATATAATGTGTTATATATATATAATATATATATTTATAAAGATCGTATGATCCAACGAGTGCGGAAGTCACACGATCCCCGACGATTTTTCGGATATGATTGAGGAAAAACGTGTACGAAGCCGTTTTCGATCGCAAATATTAACAAATTTATTTACGATTATCACGATTTTGGAATCATTCACGTGATATTTTGAAACTATTGAACATTTTTATGCAATTTCATTTTAGCAAACAACGCAACATTCAATTTCGACGAGATTATTACACACGGTGTTATCTACAAAAAAAAAAAATTGATGAAGTCCAGTTTCGGAATGAGTAACGAAAAAAAAATAATGATAGAACGACAGAAAAGACAAAATTATTTTTCAACAAATCATCACGATTCAGGATTTGGATGAAAGAACATAGCTCAATTTCCGAATAACGTTCATAAAATAAATGAAACTATGGTTGAAGAAAATCTGAAGAATCTCAATCGGTAATTCGGTACAAGGGTCGATTAACTAAAAAAAATCGGTTTATAGATGTTGGTTGCAAAAAAAATAAGAACAAGCTTGCATCTCTTTTGTACAATTATTACACTTGAAATAGGAAGAAAAAATGCGAAAGTCGTATGAAAACAAAAATTTACTGGAGCATGCACAATTTGTGCCAAATGAAACTTGAATTTCAAAATGTATACGATTGGTACGATTTTTGCTTCCGTTCATTACGGAGCGCAGCGATGGGCATTGTACAAATTAAAAATCATGGCTATTTATTGCGTTTAGCGAACTAATGTAAATAAGTATTTAGAACAGCGTAGAAAAAGGCAAATTGTATGATTGCGTTAGAATATTGTGGTACAAATATGATTGAATAAATAAAAAATGTCAAATGATTTTGCGTTCGTGCCAGTGCTCATCTCTGCTAGCTCAAATCGTCGAATTTTTTTTTCAGTAAGATCGATAAACGATATTTCAATTATCACTCGTGAAAAAATCCGTGTCGATCGTTTTTTCAACGACCTTACCACGTTTTCTCAGTTTCTTCCCTTGTGGTGAAATCAAGTATTTTTTTCACATTTCACACACATACATACACACGGCCTCATGAAATTGTATCGAAGGTAAAAAAAAAGAACGAAGAAACATTTTGTTCAGCTCCGTTTCAACGGCGCGTTTGATTGAACGTGTATCTCTCATCGCGAATCTTTAATCAGCAAATCTCGGCGTTTCGATCTTCCTGACTCTTTTCTTTTTTTTTACTTATCTCCTATGTTTTTTTTTTAATATTAATTAATTTCGCTATGTACTATGAACATTTAATTAATTTTCTTTTTTTTTTTTTAGGTAAAAATTTATCTCGATGGTCTAATTTAGTTTTCAGGGCGCTTACTTAATTGCCGTGTTTGTCTGTTATTTTGCTGTTTGACCGACACCCACCGACGATTTTGTCATTCTTTGCGATGTTTCGGCGTTTTCGTTATTCGCTGGTGGATCGACTTCCATCTGAAATTATTGAGAATCTTGGTAAACGCTTGTGAATCTGATCGATTATGGATTCACGAATTCCAAAAAAATTTAGGGTTTTTTTTTGGAAATTCTGAACTTGCATAACCCATTGAAGAAATGAATGTTAAACTCGATGAATCTCCAAATAAGAATCCCTATAAATGAGCAAAAGTTTTGTCGACTATTTACCTTTTCCTCCTTCTCATCGTCGACTAGAATTGGACCGTTTTCAGCTTCGTATTCTTTAAGAACCGCGTCGAGGTTGTACCTTCTTCGATAATTTACGAAAAAAGAACGTAAATGAGCTTCTGTTTTAGTGCCAATTACATCGGCGATGGCGGAGAAGTCTTTCCCGTATTTTCTCACTCCTTGTACAGCGAGAAGAAGTTCATCGTTTGTCCAACGTGCATTAATACGACTGGATACTTCAGGTGGGCGCAAGTCGTCGATGCCATCGATCGTTTTTCTCTTCAGTGCACTCACTTGTTGCTTATTCGACTGGATCTTATTTTTATTGGAACAAAAAAATGAAAAAATTATTGACGCATATTACATTTGAATGTACGTAACTAAATGTTTTTTTCAGCGGACAATTAGAACTGTGCATTCATGCTTTCAAACGAGTATAAAGTAATATCTACCAAGCGTATAAAAATGTATCCACACGATATAAAATTATCTAGGTTTTTTACTAATCTATTTTATGTTTTTCTCTATTTTTCTTGTTCTTTCTAGGAGTGTTAATTTAGTTGATGAACGTACTTGTCGCTTGAGACTAACAATTTCGGTGTCGATAGCTTGAAGACTGTTGTTCGCTTGGCTCGGTTGGCCAGCCAATGCCGCCAAATCGTCATGATTTACAACCAGACCACGTGGAGGTTTTCGTTTGTTCGAACGACCGGGCATTGAGCTTAAGGGTCTAGCGACACCCGTTCGCCTGAATAACCGAAGATACTTTCGTTTCGTTTGTTTGTTTTTTTCTTTTTAATATTATTTACGTTTTTCACCTCCCTTTCTTTTCGCATTGACCTTCGTGGTGTGTCGGAAGTATTAAAAAATATCGTGTCGCGAATGTTCGTACAGGATTCCTCGACTACATAAAAAAAAAAAAAGTGGAAAATTGTCGAAGAGCCTTCGTGTTTTGCCCATGGGAATTCGGTATGGAGTGGAAAAGTGAGGAGTTTATCTTGCTCGAATGAAGCGAGAATTGAAATTGAAATGTTTCGCCTGTATGAACATTCTCGTTCAACACCAGACGGTCAATCCTCTTCGTTCGTATCACGAGAGAACGAATGAGGGAAATAGAAAAGAAAGCGAGAGACGAAAAAGCAAAAGAACGTTTGATAGAAAATAATAGCAAAACAATGAAAATATATAAACAAAATTAAAAAAAAAAAAAAAAAAAACAAATGAAAGACGTTGATGATTATTATTTTTTCGTTTGAATAATCCACTGACCTCCAGTGCAGATAGCAGCTATGACACGCGTGTCCTTTGGGTGTCGCACGAACACTATGACAAGCAACGCCGCAGTTGCTACAAGAACCCTACAACACATAATGCCCTTTTTTAGATAGACGAAATAAAAAGTAACAGAGGGACGAGAAAGACTGTGGTTAAATATTCTTCAAAACTACGATCCCTTCCCCCTGCGTTAAACGTACAAACAAAATTTGAGGACGAGACCGACGTCACCAAAGAATACCGTTCTTTTTTTTTTTAAAGAATTTTATTTATTTAATTGGGCAACTGAATGTGTTCCGAGTTTAGGGGACCAAAGTTATAATTTACGAGCACACCGAGGTCGAATAATTAATGTTATTCGGTAACATTGAAAGACACCGCGGACCCCTTCTTATTTTTTTTTGCCAAACTATAATGTGAGTAACGAGAGTTTCGCGACATAGAAACAAAGAACAAACGGGATCACTCCAAACTGTGTCTAAGGGCAACAAAAATTTCTAAACTGATTGAAACCGATGTAACGAGACAGTAGTCTGCGACTATAATGAAAATGAAACTGAGACATTTAGCAAAAACGTTGGTTAAGCAGCCTAAAAACTTTTGCACAGCAAAAGAGACAGAGAGAAAAAGAGCTTAAGAGAAAGATAGTGGGACAAGGTTTTGGGTGAGGTACCTGAACCTGGGGTATGTTTTCCGAGTCTGACGAGGCTTTAGCGTCGGCGCCTTGGTTTCCTGGTACTGCTTGGTTTTTTCCACGACGTATTCCGCGATGGATCGTCCATTTCTGGAACGTTCCCCACATTCACGATTCATAAACACGATCTTTCACAAGCCCGCTTCTCATTTTGCGAATTTCACATTTTAAGCACGTTTTACACAAATGTTTACAGTAAACATTTTAGTTTGTTCGAACATTGCTACGCTTAGCTAAGTCCACGAAAATATGAAAAATATTCAGTTATCTGTGAGCCTTTGTGGACAATGATTTTCAACGATTGTTGAAATAGTGTGTATTGCGTAAAAATAACTTTTTTTTTCGTTCGAGTCAAATGGATTTTTCCATTTTCCTCAGTTGCTGTTAATTTCGACAAATTTTTATCGTTCATTTATCAAATTATGACAAATTCATGAAAAATCGCCAATCTTTAAATTAACAAATTCATTTCACTTGTTTGATTATTTGGTGCATAGCTTTCTTGTTAAAACAATTATTAAATAATACTTGATAATGCTATTGAAAATTGGTGATCACGAAATCTCAAATGATTGGTGATTTTTCAATTTTTCTCTGAATCATTTGTTATCCAAATTCCTGTCCATTTCGATGTGTTCGTCAGTAAATATGTCTATGAAATATCCCTAAATGTTCCTTTTTTAATTTCAATTTAATTTTTAAGTCGTGAATTCGATAAAATTTTTGATTTTTTTTTTTTCCCCTCAAATAACGAAAAAATACTACGCATTTTATCGAACTTCTATTCTCACATCGTGGACCGACATTTTTGAGATCTTTGGCGCGCAGAAAAGTCGATAAATTTGCTATATCCTGGGCATTTTTATCCTTCGTACATTGGTAGTCCGTGATCGTCGAATTGACACATATTCGTTTCACACATACGAAATAGTGAACGTGTGGATACATTTTTTTAAAGAACATACAACGAATTTTCTTCAACAATGCAGAATTGTATCAGGAGCAAAAAATTGAATTTGCGAATATTTTGTGTTTGCCATCCACCCAAATGCTTTTCATTAATGCAATTCTTATTTTCCCTCGATTTTAGGAAACGGTGAGTGCAATTAATAGTTTAATGGAATTAACAAACCCGACAATCAGCATGCAACGATTTTATGAATATGTTTGGTAAATACAGTAGCGATAAATGCTTGCGGTTGATATCTTACTTTTTCTTCGGACTCGCTATCTGTGTTTGAACCTAATTCGCTGCCATTTTCACTTCCATTTTCACCCTCTTTGCCACCGCTTGTCAATTTTCTTGCTTGTCTATCCATCAGAGACGTTCGAGTTCTCGTTTTCTTCCAACTGTAGTAATATTTTACGAGACTCGCGATCGATTTGTCAGGCAACTGGAATTGAGCAATTTCAAGAGTTACTTTTCGGTGATTTCATTCAATATTTTTATCAAAAAAAGTAAATAATTGATTAGTTGCTCGGACTAATGAAATTTTATCAATTCATCGTGTAAATAAAGCATGAAATTTCGAAAACAACTTTGTTACAGTTTTAAAATAATAAGTTGAAATAACATTTCAGTTTACGATTAGAAATAGATAAATACATGAAATAAAAAGTTTACAATAGAACTCTGTTACTGCGGTAAAAGAAAAGCAGAAGTGAAATTTTCATTGAAGTATTATTTCTTAATAATAAAGCTCGACTCACCATTTGTCGTATTCTGTGAAAAGTTTTACCGTGAAATTGGAAGGCTTGTTCAAACAAAACTTTGTCCTCCACCGTCCATTCATCTGGGAATGGGGTAAAATTTGCCAAGTCCAAGACGGCTCTCTCCAAATTGTGTTTATGCCAAAAAAGCATTCCCAACGCTTGTTCCCCGTTGTATCCATATTTTTCTTTAGCCAATATAATATATTCGTCCACTGTAGAGCAAAAAGTTATTCGTTCATTTTCCAACCTTGAAAAAGCGATTGAGGAGTTTAGATACTGAAATCTGAATCCTCAAAATACACACTCCTCTGTGATTCGATAAAGGTTACGTTCAGTCTTAAATATTCATTGTTTTTGAACTGTTGCAAAGTTGAAAGTATTGAATATACAGGACTTGAAAAACCTATGTATGCAGATTTTCAGATATTTCTCGACAAGATAGATGGTTTATCAAAAAATGCATATTGGATCTATTTTGCCACTGAAATTAGAGCTTAAACTTTGTCCAGGATATTTCAGACTCGGAGCGAACGTTGAAGGTTAAGATATTGTTGATATTTGAAGACTTTTTCTGATTTCAGTTTTGAAATTCACTCAATTCCCTCATATAATTACATTTTTGATCCGGTATATCAACCGTCGGTGACCAGACGAGCAAGGCTCTGTCTGACAGCTGGTCGAGACGACGTTCTACAAAAAACAAAAAAAAAGTCATTTCGGTGACAATTTTGTAAATTTCTGACCCTTCTGAACAGAATCAATATTGAAAATAGAGATCAGATTGGAAAAAAAAGAGGCTTACCAGCCATGGGCACAAGATCAGGTACAAGGACCTGATAATCGCGACCGACACGAATTTTTTCTGCTGGAACTTAAATAGAATGATTTCCATAAGTATTTTAGTGTAGATATAAAATATTGGAGTTAAAAAAAGAGATGCTAATTGGCTTCATATTTTTTAACATGGATGAATACAACAGAATTTTTTGAAAGTTGAAACTGACAGGTAAAAACATGGATATTTATTGAAGAATTTGAGTTTTTGAGAAAAAAATGATTATATGATAATGTGTATTATGGAGGAATGATGGTAATTGAAAAAAAGAAATTGGGGCGCGCTGTTTGAAGCTCGGTTCGAAGGTTTTTTTGCTCCACGATCGATAAGTCATTACAACCAATAAATCGACAATTTTTGGTGAAATTTAATAGCTCGAATTATGTTTTATTTCCTTGATAATAATAATATTGAAGAAAAAAGTGAAAATATAATGATTAAAATGAGAAAAGTATGGAAAAACATGTACTTACCACCGTCTTCCTCGCTGGAGGACTCAGTCTGTCCATTGGGGCTGGGACCTCTCGATCTTCTCCCGTTTCTAACGTTTTCCGAATTTCTTTCGGCCAAAACCATTTTTTTAACGACTAGCTAACCCTCGCGAGTTAGTAGGGTTTGCACGAAAAATAATTTTCTCGGGTTTATCCGAAAAAAAAGTTAATGTTTGAAAAAAAAAGTATAATACATCCAAACCGCACCTTGCGTAGCGTACACGAACCCTGGGCCCCCAAACGCGAGACTCAGGAGATGCCGCTTCGTGCGACCGTAGCGAAAGTATATAAAAGATGGCCGAAGCCTTCAGAGAGTTTTCATTGGTCGAACCCTCCGAAGCGTCGAAATAAAAATGGCCTATATATATATACACATCTATGGTACATAATTTTTTTTTCTTATATATTCGAAATTGACGCTTCAACTTTAACAAGCCCGCGAACAGGTGTAAGACTCGTAGGATGTATTGTTCTTTAGTTGATTTAGTAGAATAAAAAACCGATATGGCAAAATATGGAATTATAATGTTCATCAATCGATTCAGAATTTCGATCAACTGGTATTATTTTATGATATGCTTAGGAGAGATCGCGATCTCGAGTTTTTTTTACCACTTCCCTGCACGCTTCGTTAAACATATATATAATATATGTGTATACATATATATATAAGCGTGAAAACCCAGGCCGAGAGAAAATTCGAACGCACGCAGTGGGGGGGAAAGGGGGGAGGAAGAAAGGCTGTTCTATAATTGAAATTTCATTTTTGCAAAGGGTTCGAGGCTATAATCCTCTCATTCGTGAGCTTTTTTCCAGAAGAGAAAAATAAACGTAAAATCCAATTACGTCTGGAAGCAGAAACGAAGTGGCACACACGATGTAAGAGTGCAATATGATAACGAAAAAATTGGCAGTAGAGGGTTTTTATGAAATCGATGACACGAGCTTAAAAAAATACGATTTATGTTTTTACAGCAGACTAAAGACCGCAGTGTGTGTTCATTATTTTATGTCGTCTTGTTAATCTTTACATATATAAATTATATCAATAAAGAAATTACAAGATTCGCGACTTATGTACAATGCTATACCGTGCCCTATACAAATGAATGATAAATAAGTAGTCCAGCCTACGATTGGTTGATCAGTACGTAAAAGGTCACGTGATATATCAAAAATCTAAAGCCTCGACCCTTTACAAACAAATAATAAATATGAATGGAAATTAATTGATAAATTTTTCAATATAGTTGACATTGAAAAAATCGAGACACAATTTCGTTCGCAGGGTAGTTCATTGTTTTTATTACTGACTCATGGAACGTTCAGATCCACGGTCTTCAGATCCTTTAGCGTTGCTAGACACCCTATACATTGATATTTTTATGACGTCACGCTCAAACTACGGTCGCGCGAAGTTGACTCAAGAATCTGTCGACGGTGTACCCTTATGACTATCTAAGCCATAAAAAAATAATAAAATTACAAGATAATCAATGATAATTCGCGTTTATTCGTGTTTTAATTAAATATTTTATTATTATGAGCAATATTTAAGTTGAACTGAAATAACTCGACGATTTGAGACATAACCTCGAATGTCACGTAATTGATGATTCGTTCGCGTAGCGGCGCCAGTTGACGGAGTAATCGCAGTCGCTGATGGACTTTGTCGTGTAGCAGGGGACACTTTCGTCATCACAATTTTAAAGTAAATATTAAAATTATATATCATTAGTTCTGAACGGAAAAATTAAATAACTCATGAAAATTGAGAACGATCTCTTTAATGAATCGTGTGCAAGCGTTGATCGCGACAACACGTATTTTTCTTTATATTTTCACTCGTCCGGCAATAACCAACAAAAAAAACACCCCTCTCTCTTCTGCTACTTGTTCTACTATTTTGTTACTCGCCTATCACTCGAGATATATTTTTTTCCTCGATGATATTATCTCAAAGTGGAAAAGTATTTCTTGCCAGTGTCACCACCAGTACGTTACGGTATACACGTTGCTGGTATTCCTCTTCTCGGTGAGATAAAAAATAATTTTTACTTTTGGCATTCTTTGAAGTGATCCAAATTTTTTATTGTTGTCGCTAAAAATATAAAAATTTTCACAGTACATAGTTACTAAAATATGTTATTTATCAATTATTCATTTCTCAATTTATTTTAAATTTAAACCTCATAATTTTACGATGAGAAAATTACCCAAGTGCAACACTGTTTATTTCATTTTTCTACGACACTACTGTGTGTGCTAGACGTGTTGGAGAAAATGTATTTCAAACACTTTTTTTTATGTTCTTTATATCGGAACAAATAGAATTAAAAAATAGACAAATTACACGATTTCTATAACATTCAGTAGAATTTTTAGCACTCGTTACATCTTTTACTCCATTTTATTTTCAGTATGTTCAGCGAGCGCATTTTGTTATAAAAAAAATCAGATTGTTCATAGTTATGTTGAGTTGTAAAAAATATACGTTTAAATTTCTTAGGAAACTAGAGAAAAAGTCTCTTAAAAATGCTTAAGAGACTTTTTTGGAGGATGTGCAATTTATGATTTCTCTCAGTCATACTAATCATCTTTATTTTCCTTGTCGTTGATAGATGTTCGTGTGAGAAATAATAGTTTTGACTTGGATCAACCTCGCCCTAGGCTTCTCACTAGAGCATCCTTCAAACATAAGAAAAAAAAAAAAATTATAAAGGAAATATATTTGAATCGAAATCATCACAGAAAAATGAGGGTCGTGGCTCTGGTCAGCGGCGGCAAGGACTCTTGTTTCAACATGATGCAATGTGTAGCTGCGGGTCATGATATTGTGGCCCTGGCTAATTTGTACCCTGTTGGAAAGGGTAAACAAAATCATCAATCACTTAAAATCTAGATTTTCTAGTTTTTCCTCTCTTTTTTCTCTATTTTCTCACTTTGTAGTTATTTTTCATCTATTAGTCTAGAGCCATATACTTAATATTTCATACTCCTTTCAAATAATAAAAATGTTTCTTCATTTTTGCATCTTTAGACGAGCTGGACTCGTTCATGTATCAGACAGTCGGCCACATGGGAGTTGAATACATTGGCAAAGCAATGGGTTTGCCTATGTATCGCGAGCCCACATTTGGTAGATCTAGTATGAGAGAAAAAAATTATTTACCTACCGCCGACGACGAGGTGGAAGATCTTTATAGACTGCTGTCAAAAGTTAAGGTAACTATCGGAATGATTATCCAAGAAAAATAAATGAAAAATCGTTTTTTTATATCGAATATAGTTTCAGAATGGTTGAAAATGTGCTTCTTCGTTATATTTCAGGAAAAAGAAAACATTGACGCTGTTGCCTCGGGCGCTATACTCAGTGATTATCAACGAATTCGCGTCGAAAATGTGTAATTTATGAATTAATTACGTGACAAAGAATATTAGTAGAGTTTTCAAGGTGTCATTCGAGCGATGTTTTTTATTTTATTTATTTTCAGATGTAGCAGGCTGGGCCTTGTTTCGTTGGCGTATCTTTGGCGACGCGATCAGGACGAATTGCTCAAGGAAATGATCGAATGTTCGGTAAACGCTGTAATTATAAAAGTTGCGGCTCAAGGTTTGGAGCCTAAGCATTTGGGCAAATCGATATCCGAAATGCAGCATCATCTCGGAATTGTGGTGAGTGAATTATTATTATAATGATTAATTCAACAAAATGCTAATATGCCAAAAATTGCCTGTTTTTCGGGTACAAAAAGCCGGGCGGGGAGAGGGGAGGTGGATAAAAATGAGGATGTAGGGTCGTTGAGGAATCGAGGAGTAAAGGGATTGAGAAAACACGTTAACGCGTACCTGAATTGGATTAGTTCCAACGGTTTAAGGCAACAGCAATGAATATAAATTTTCGCGGGTTGTATCCAAATTTTCGGCCAATTTATTTTGGGAGATGCCGCGCTATCGGACGATGTCTTGTTTCAAAATTAACGAAGAACGACACAAGAAATAGAGAAAAAATAAAAACCTATTTAAGGGAAAACAAGTCAAATGCAACGGAAATTCGTGTACACGTAAATAAGCGTTTACGAAAGAACGATATTTTTGGTGAACCTAGGTTGTTGGTTACGGTGAAAACCCGTATTACAATTCTTCGCTCAATTATGAAGGGAAAGTGTACATATTTTTCAAATATTTTAGAATCATTTGTTGAAACTTTACATTTTGAGCATTAATTTCCAGCATTCAAAATTTAATTCCGTACGTTTACTTCTAACGTTAGAATTCGAATAAATTTCGTTGCATCTTCAATGAAAGATACGAAAACATTAAGTAATATGTAAAACCGATATACGAAGTAACGAATTTAGTGAGTGAGTGATATAAAAAAATCTATGATTGAGTAGCAAACCACGAACTGAGAGAAAAATCAATTTCGTTTTTTTTTTCGTGAAAATATCGAGAATTGGCCATATTTACTTCAAAATTTCCATTCAAAAAGCACGTGATAACAACGATAAAAAAAAATCCGAGGTCATATGCACATATGTATATTAGATTTGGATAACAGAAACATAAGACTCGAATGTTACGCACAGAAAGAAAAGTTCGAGCGGTGTCAGGGGGTTTATCACGGGTTATTCGTTTTATCTGCAGAGTGACATGTACGGGGTGAACGTGTGCGGAGAGGGAGGGGAATATGAAACTTTTACATTAGACTGCCCGCTGTTCGTTAAAAGCATCATAATGTAAGTTTCTACGTATAATGTAGAGTAAGAAATTTATGAATTTCTAATAAAATAATAATGATAAATAGAAAAGATAAGAAATAGTCGAAAATAATAACAATGAGTTATTACATTTAATAATGATTAATTATTGACGAAAACATTTCGTATAACCGACCAATTGTTTTCTCATTTTTTAAGAGACGAGTACGAGAGTGTGGTCTCGAATGATAAGATTGCACCAGTTGGATACCTCAATTTTAAGAAGATACATTTGCAAGACAAGAATGTGAGTATCTCTCAGATAACGATGTTGTACAAAGCCAGCTTTGTTCGAACCAGATTAAGGAATTAATCACGAGCGTATGTAAAATATAGCCAGCTAGAGATTAAATGAAGAAAAAAAAATAATACAACTCGTGATGTTTACTTTCAGAACGGTATTGAGAGTATGACGCTCCAGGAACGATTAAAAAAAGTCTCGATAAAAGGCCCTTACGATTATATCGCCGAAATCGTCGGGCCCGAACTTCAGGATGGATGTAATTTGTCGGACGATGACAATGACGAACGTGAAAACGACAACAAAAGCTTGAAAACCTCGAATTCCGGTAAAAGAATTATCCCTTAAAAAAATTCTTCAATTATTATAATTATTTTTATCGATGTTTGACATACAAATTTTTTAACGAAAACTTTTATTCGACACGAATTTATTCCTATGAACCATGAATTAAAAATTCTGGCAACTTTGAAATTTTATTGGTATCAACCCGTAGTAATCACACTCCAATCGAGAATACGTACCAACCACACTAGTGCGATTTGAGATTTAGCATTGCCATACTCTTGTATAAATAATTCAAAAGTATTAGATAATCAAAGTTTCTTGTAGAAAAAAGCCCCAGAAACCCCATGGTGATAGTTTTGAATGCAGAAAATTATGGAATGCAGTAAACACTTGTTTACGTTTTCAGGTCCTTTCAATCCGCCAAGTCCACTGGAAATAAAATATGACGATGAGGATTATCCGGATGTACCGGTGTCGAATAAAAACAAAACTGGATGGTATTGGTTCGGTGGTATAGCCGGAAAAAATCCAGATTCGAAGCTCGCGATGGAGGAAGCGCTCGACAAATTAAGCAGTAGGTAAAATTTTTCTTCGTTATCTCTACTCAGCCGATAATCACAAAGTTTATTTTTAAATGTAACAGTGATCAGCGATTTTTATCTGCATTTATTTGATCTAATTTCAATTGGAAAGATTTTCGTTCGTTAAAAATGAAAGAAAGAAACAAAATTTTCTTATTTTTTTTCGTCAGATCTCGTCAAGAGAGAAAATCTTCAGACGTCGAATATCGTTGGTGTAACGTTATACGTTAAGGACATGTCGAATTATGCTTCGATAAATGAAGTGTACGTTTCGAGGCTCGGCCAGCCAAATCCGCCGGTTCGTGTATGCATTGAGTGCCCTTTGAACGTTCACGTCGTTCTTGACGCGCTCGCTTACAAGGAGATGAAAGTGAACGAGACTGAAAAAGTTTTAAAAAGGCACACAATGCATGTACAGAGTATAAGTAATTGGTCGCCAGCCAGCATTGGCCCTTATTCTCAAGCCATTCGAGTAAGTAAACGATTATCAAAAATTAGATAATCAAGTGCTAAGTAGTCTGCAAATTTTCCAAACGAATTGGTTCTAAAATTTCAAATTTATTATAATTTTTTTCTTAATTCGTAAAATGTTCTGTCATCAATTAAGAAATTCCTGGACAATTGAAAGTTTTATAAATTAAAAAACATGGGCGATTCGTATAATGTTTTTGTTTCAACATTTTTTATTTTCAATTCCATAATTCATTATATTTATAATTTATGAAAACGTTTGATCCTCAGGTAGGCCACATAATTGCCGTTGCCGGTCAAATTCCTTTCGTACCCGGCACAATGCAACTTCTCGATCTGAATATCAAGAGACAATGTCGTTTAACGCTGAGACACATAAATCGTATCGTAAATGCAATGGACTCAAACACACAACTTAGGGACATAGTTCAAGGTATATGTTTTCTTACGCATCCGAGTTACATACCCGAGGCGAGAAAAGAGTGGGAAAAGCGTACGAACAACGCAATTGTCGACTACGTTGTCGTGCCGAGACTACCGCGTGGTGCACAGGTTGAGTGGTGTGTTTGGGCGCACAGAGACAACAACAGGTTCGAGTGTAAGTGCGATGATCGTGATTTACTCATATGAAAAAAAAAAAACAAGTCTCGAAACATCTCAATTTTCATGTTTTTTTTTCTTTTCGTTATAGATGAGGAGACTGGCAAATGCGTCGGTAATTTCAAAGTTGCCATAAGAAGAAGATGGAACTACGAAAACGATGTTTCCGCAATCGTATGTTACCTGTCGACAGGTGAGTGTTCAACAGAAATGTACAAAAAGAATCTAACATCCTCAATAATGTTTATAGTTCTTGAAATTTTTATTGACATGATTTATTTCATAATTAAATAGTTTCCGCGCAACTTTTAAAAATATTTAAGGTTTAAAATGCCTTAGGTGAAGTTCAAAGCAAAGTTTAAAGGAATATTGCAAAATGATTTGACAAAAATTATTTGGTTATCTCTTTTCGTGTGTTTGGTTTTGGCTAATTCGATTTTTGTTCCTAATTGGAAAGTAGGTTCGTCGAATTCGACGGGAAATTTGGCTACGGAAACAGCGCTGACCTCGCCGGAATTGACAGCTGCCGAATTGACGGAGGCGTTTGAGTACCTGATAGCAAAGCTAACGAAGCAATCACGCACGGAGAATCCGACATGTAGCTTGAGAATTTTTTACAAAGTAGGCAGTTCACCCAGCCCCAGATTTATTCAGGACGTATTGGATGGTTTTTCGTCGAGGAATTTGGTTACGACGATAATACCGACGATGCATCTGCATAATTTCAGTACCTTCCTATCTGTGTGTGGTATAAGACACGAATAAAGAAAGAAAAAGAGAATAAGAGTGTGTGAAAGAGAGAAAGAAATTGACGTATCGAAGGTGAGAATGAACAACAAAAGCACGTGGCTCAAGAACTCGGTGTATTTTATCGCGCAGAGGTCAATCGAAGACACGAAGGAGGGGAAAAATGAAACGATTGAAAAAAGAGCAAACTATTTGAAGCGAATGAAAGAACAATTCTATTTGTTAAAAAAAAGAGATGAAACGAAAGCTAGAAAAGGGAGAGAGTCGATAAACAAAATGCTATTGTAAACCGTGAGTGAAGCGCGCGCATTGGAAGAAATAACAGAATATTATGAAATAAAACAAAATTGGTCGCGAACGACCTATATATCGCTGATGAAAAAAAGAACAACGAGACAGGAATTCAATGAGAAATTGAGAGGACAAATCCTCGTGGTGCTCTGAGCGATATGAGAATGTAAACAAAAGGAACTGTTTCGCTTTTTTAAGAGTAGCGAATCAGACGAAAAAAAAACCAGAGATTTTTCGCTTCCAATCGCTGAATGTGCTTTATTTTTACATGTTTATTCGATTCCCAAATTAACCGAACATTCGACTGGCCACTTTTTTGGTTCCATTCGATCCTCTCCTTTTTTTAGTTTGAAATTCGTAATATGATCTTTATATTACGTTTTTTTTCGGCTAGTCAACAACCGGGAGAGTTTCGAGATAATTTCGCGATTTTCCAAGGTTCAAAAAAAAAAAAAAATCCTCGAGATCCCGTGCTTAGCAGTAAGTGAAAAGACAAGAATTTTACGATGAATTAAGAAAAGAAAAAAAAAAAAACAACAGAGCAGAAGCAATTCACGGATTGATTCGTACGTGTAAATTTGTATCTCATTTCGTAAATTGTAATTCGTCGTCAACGAAGCCTCGTTTCTTTGCTCAAGGAGTTTCTTATTTTCTATAATAATATATAAATATATATATCTTGGTGTCTCGCGCGAATATGAAAGAAAACATACACACACACACACATTGGACACATTGCGAATTGTTGAAAGTGTTGAAAATCCTATTTATCTCAACGTGAATATTGGTCGAGACACCCGCAACACATCAATGGAATATCGTTTTTTCATTATTATATATTAGGGCTCGAAATGTAGAGTGTCCTATAACGAGAAAGAGAACAAAAAACGACGGAGGAGAGGCATAGGAAAACGAAAAAACTTATTGAATTGTTATAGACCATTTTGAGATTTGCTTCTTTTTTTTCTTTCGTGTTCTTGTTTTCACGAAGAACTATAATAACTATCTCCATGAAAAAAAAAAAAAAGGGAGAAAAGGAGAGTACGCTTTCTAAAACGCGTTTCGTCGCGATTCGTTGTGCGTTCGATGTTGTCGAATTTTGGAAGTTACAACAATTATTTCTTCCTGTCGGAATTTCTGAAAGGTCGGACGCAGAAACATACACCAACACAAACTCAATGTCGATCTTGCTAAGGAATAACTTTGATTTTTCACTGTATAAAACAATGATTAGCGTAACTCTCGTCATTCAACAATCTTCATTAGATGAAAAAAAAAAAAAAAAAAAAAAAAACGAAACGGAAAGATCAAGAAAAAAACGACGAACTCGTACTGACCCTGAGCGGAGCGTTGCAGGGTTGAGTCAACGAGTTGATTTTTTTAAATTCGTTGCTATTAAACGAACTCTACTGTTATTCGAACGATATGAAGATAAAACCGCATTAAAATACTCTTGTTCGAATGAAAAATGTGTCGCGAAGTGGACACGACATTTCTTACTTACATAAAACGAAAGAAAGAAAAAACCAAAATATGCAGAATGTTAAAAATATTGCAGTTGATCCGAAGAGTCATAAAAGTGGGGAAATATTAAAGGATTCGAGATTGTATTGTAACTGAAAAAAAAAGGATAATGAAATTCGATAAAAAAAATCCACACTGATTCAAGAATTATTGCGAAAAAAAAGAGAAATAAATAAAAAAAACGGTATATATTTTTAAGAAACGTCTTCGTCAATCTTCGAAGCCTTGTTCTCCTTCCTTTTCTACATATCTATATATTTCTATGTTACAACATTGATCGATTCTTTTCCTTACCCACGAATAGATTCGTACATAAAAATCCTTAACAAATTATAGAGAGAAAGAAAAAGACAATCAAATCGAGAAGTACAATGAAGAACGCGCTGTCTGACGATTGTAAACTCTTGGTAAACTCACTTAACAAATTATGTCAAGTCTGATTAATTTTCGTCTCATTGCAAAAATAATGTCATATTTGTACAAAAAGGAAAAATAATTTGGAAAATTTAATGATTCTCACTTTTTTTTTTTTTTTTCTTTTCATAACGATGGTCAACGATGATAATACTGAATGAGCACCGTCTCCCAACCGTGTCTAGTCAGATCGGCAAGATGAATTAATACAATTTTTTCTTTCTTTTTTCCTTTTTTCTCTCAGCGACCGAGTAAATTAGACCCTTAATAATATTTTTTGTTCTATCTATCCGGAAGCGTAGCAAAAAATAGCAACGTTCGTCGTATTCGAGTCAATTTCATAGGGAAAAAAAAAATAACACATTTCCCATCACAAACGCACCGTATAAAGAGTTAAAAAAAAAACAATTAAACTCGGCTCTCGACATTTTTTTTTACACAATAATTAGTCTTTGACTTGTGGAACGAACGGAAGTTTCATTCGGTTCAGTCCGCTTCATTACGTTCTAAAGACTTTGGATACCAAAGGTTTTACCGTGTGATGTCTTAACGGCTGGCAAAAGTCACACCGATAATTTTTCCGGTCTACTGTCAGATCCTTGCTCTCCACACAGCCTGCGAATTGAAAGTAACACGTGTTCACGTGAGACGCACGAACAGTTTTTTTTTTTATATACACTACCGTTCAAAAGTATGGAAGTGGACTAAATTTTATTTTTAATATTCATTTTAAAAAAAGAACTCGGATGAGAGAGAGATTGAATGGAAAATCATCATTCGAATCCTGACATCTCTGAAGAACAATATCGTAAATTAAATAAAAAATGTTCAATAACTGTTGCAAATGATCGAATTTTCAAAATTATGAAGAGAATTTTTAAGTAGCCGTCTTGCCACAGTCACGTTCAGAAGATAACTTTAAATTTCCAAAACGATCTGTGAAAAACGTAAGCGAATACAAGTTATTCGGATTGTGATATTGTCAAAAAAAAAAAGTAAGCACGTTCCTCTTAATAAAAAAAATGAATTTCCTTTCATTTTGTAATAAATGAAAATGATGAAAGGAAATTACGAGGCATCCAAACTTTTGAATGGTAGAATATACGTAAATATTTTATCTCCAATATACTCGAATATAAACTTTCTGGGATGCAAATGGATTACGCAAGGACGTAATCGACGTAAAATAGTTAGTAAAAAAAAGATAATAGTATAAAAGCGCTACTTTTTTTTTTTAATTGCTCTTAAATATCAAGGTCATGAGAGAAAAAAAACGACCGCGTTTGATTAGTAAAAGCTGGAATGATCGTGCAAAAATGTGCAAAAATAATGGGGGGGAAAAAAAAGAATGGAGAAAACCCGGCAAACGAAGGAAAATAAGAAAAAAAAAAGGAAGTGAAAGATAAATGATGACTGTTATCAGTACCTAAGTGCAGATACTTGTCGCATGCGCTGCAATGCACTAGATTCACTTCCAGGTCGAGTCGTTGTACAGTATGACATCGACTGCAATGAGGGCAATAACGACCCTTCCGCCACAGCCTTGTTAATGAACCACAAATGACAAAAGACGTTAGTGAAACGAACCACCGGTGCAATTAATTTATCAATTCCTTTCCTTTTATACACGCCCAGTGGTTGAAATAATTTTGAAAAATCTAAAAATGTTTCCTTATAAACCTCCACTCTGCTGAGTTATCCAAAAGTTTTCAAAACAGTGGGTAATTACGAGGGTTGATTATTCAATAGTGTTAGTGAAGAAACCACCGTTTTAAGGATGTTTTGTGTGTAAAATTTCAGCCAAAAATTTAATTCGATGCACATTTCTGTACTTAGTAATTCGAGAGCATTCTGAAGAGATTGAAGATTTTTACAGAAGTTTTGAGTCCGACTTTCATCAACAATGTTACTGGAAAATTTTTTATCCAATCATTGAGACGAATTTTTGCTCATTTTTTTACTACGTTTTTAGAAATGAATTGAATATTACTAGGAACAAGAAAATATTTTTCATCAAACATAAATTTAGGCTTAAAATGTGTGAATAAAACGTCTTTAAGGGAATATTTCATCGAATGGGGGGTGAGAAAAACAAATCGGGGTTGAAATCAGGGCTTGAGCGAATATGATTACACCCTATATATGAAGTGCAATTGAATGGATGACTCAGTGAAATATTGAATCAAAAATCTTTATTATACTTTAAGTTTTGAGCGAATAGAAGCGAGAATTAAGCCCCGATTTTTTGGTGTAAATTCGTCACGAGCAGATACAATGGAAACAGGTTTTAGTCCTCTTGTAAATGTGTAATAAGCCACTCTTAAGAAAAAAAACGAAAGTGTCTATAATTTTGAATGGCACTTACTTGGAACAAGGAACGCAGAGAGTCGAGACGTAAACGCGCGTATTTTTATCGCCTTTTTTGTACTCGTGTTGCCACTGAGCAACACTGTTTCGGTCAGAATTTGTACCTCCAGCTTCTCGGGAACCACAGCTCGCGCAAACAGCGCATTCTTGACAGTGCCATCGGCCTTGAGGCACCCTTCTTAAGCCGACGCAATATATATGATACCTGTAAGAAAATGAATACAGCCATGAAAAAATATGTTTAAAAAAAGACAAAATATCGAATAGTTTCCTTTTTTTTGCATATTTTTTTAACGATCTGATTCGGATCTCAAAATACCCAGAAAACCGCTCTCTTGTTTGCATTTGTTCTGTAAGGAAGCTTCAAAAAATTTAAATCAACTGAAAACTCAAAAAATGCACGAAAAGTTGACAGATGAAAATAATTTCAAAAATCAAAAGCTATTCATTGAAAATTTGAATACATAGCAAACTCGAAATAATAAAAGGCTTCAAAGCAATGGCTGCAGCCAATGATTTCAAGTACCGAAAACAAAAATAGTATTGAGTTTTCAATTGTTTTAATCATTTTTCAGTAAATTACTTTTGATTTAATTTCACATGTCGAAGAATGTGAGATGTATATTGAAAATAAAAAAATTACCCTCGATCGCACATATCGCAGAAGAGCATTTTATCCTCATCCGCAGGATCGTGACATTGGGCACACGTTTTACAGTCAGTGCATTGCCAAGCGTAAGCTTGAATGTGAGGAACCATATCTAACGTCAAATCTATACACGATGGATGCACTGAAATAAAAAATCAAACAAATGATAAACTAAATCCAATTCCTTTTCATGTTACGAAAATTTTCTGAACGTTTTTTCAAATCGTAACTTACCATAGCCGTTGCATGTGCCACACTGTATAAGTACTTCGGACCTGCTGAATTTGTTCAAATGTTTTAGACACATTTTGCATTTGATCGTTTTTATGTCTTCCTTTTGACGCGATAATTCTGCATCTACATCGTCCATTGTCGATTGCGAGGCTTCGGTGTCCTGCGTACCTTCGCTGGAGGTTGAACTGTAACGAGATTATTAATTATTGATTTTGAATAATCAAGAGAAATGGGAATGAACCAAGCAGCATTCCTTGCGTCTTTTCGAAGAATTTTGAAAAATCCATTTTTCAAAACTATTTCATTTACGAAAATCTATTCAGTGAGAGCAGAAATAATCTTTTCTCGAGTTTTCTCAACAAAATGGTATGAATGGTAGTAAACAGAGTAAAATGAATAATATCGAGTTGTAATATAATTAAAAATGAAATGAATTTTAAACCTTGAATCGTCGGATGAAGAATCACTGTCGCTGTCACTTTGCGAACCTTCGGATTGGCTATCGAATTTTCTCTCGTTTGGTCTCATGGGTCCATAAAGCACGGTATTTAATGGATAATACCTGAGTTCAGCTGGCGTATATTCTCGATAATAATCAGTATATTGTCCTGGTATGAGCGCAACCGGATAATGATTTGAGCCACTTTCTTCCTCAACTTTTTGCTGTTTTTTAGGCACGTGTATCGTGAAAGTTTGCAAATCGAGACTGCACTTTCGTGATTCACGACGAGCTTTGTTCAAACCAATGTTCCACGAGAGTGCCGATTGTACCGCCATTTCAGCAAGGTCGATACGATTTTTCTCGGCGTTCGCTGCTGCTGTTAATTCTTTTTGTTTTTTCAAATGCTCCTTCATTTGTTTCTCACGTATGTGCTTTCGATACTCCTCATACTGATCCGGAAAATCGCTGCACATTACGTCCAACACCTCAGAACTCAGGACTGCTGTGAGACCTGTTAAAATCGAAAAGGTAATTAATTATATGGAAAAATATCGAGACAAACGATCAAGAGGTTGAAAGATTTTGATTTTCAGGTTTAAAAACATATTACGAATATTTTGATCGAGTTGAATTTTCGAAAGTAAATAAATATGCAAAATATTTGTAATTACGCTGTGGATTATCAAATTAATGACATTTTACAGATAGTCCTAACTTAGCCTCAGAATAATGTCAAAAAAAGTTTTTTTTTCGTCGGTAATATATTTTTTTACAACTCACCCATGTCGCACATAGCTTCGCTAACGAGACCATTTTCTCGAAGGAAATTTCTCTCTTCCATTTCGACCATGCGTCTCTTCAAATCAGGATATTTTCTCTTGAACGATTTGACACCGAGATAATGTGATATTTGTTCCTGTATCATGAAAGTTTCGTTTTTCTTGGTGGGATCAAGAGGCCAATCGTATTCAGCGACTTTATCGACGGTAAATGGTCCTTCGTCAGGATCAAAACTAATTTCCATTCTACGAATTTTAACTTTGACCTTCTCGGACTCGGTGGTCGCGGTGCTCAGAACGCTGCCCTGCGATTCCTCATTTACGATCGTTTCTGGAGCTGAAAAAAACGACGATATTAATTGATAAAATGATAATTAATTGATCGAATTCGGAATCGGCATTCTTCGATCCCGAAATCTTATCTGTCAGGAAAAAAAAAAAAAAAAACAAATTAATGCAAAGTATTCTGGTGTCGCGTTTGGGCTGCGACTCACGATTCTCCCGGCTGCGTGTGTCTCTCGCCTTTATACACTTCCCACGAATACCTACCATGACGAGCTATTATAACACTTGAAAACTTTGAGACTTAAGGACGCTCGGAAAAGCTTCTATTTTCGGATCACTCGGTTGGAGGTCTAAACTCACGTTTTATGTTCTCATCTCATCCAGGACATATATAAATGAGATTGGTGCAACCTGTTTTTTATTTTTCATCAAAATTGATATAGAAGTGTTGAAAATATTTGGAATTTGTTGAACTGTGATAATCCCTTATTCTCTTTTTTTTTGTTGTGACCAAAAATGTCGCTATCAGCAAAAAATAAAAACTTTAAAATCGAAAAAGTGTGAAAAAAATCAGCCTTGTTCGTCAATTTCTGTGCAAATGAAAAAAAAATATGTTAATAAAATAGTGCAAACGGTTTAAACTGTTACTTTTTTCTTACCTTGTAGCGACATATTTTTGGCCGGTGTCTGTGATCTCGAGCCAGACTCGGCGCTCATTCTCGTTTCTTCATCCATCACTTGAACGTTCGATATATTTCCCTCGTTACGTCCCGCGTCACAAAGTTTTTTCGCAGATGGTGTGAGCCAGTTTTCATGATCGATCGTACCCGAAGTATTTTTGTTATTTTTCGCATCGTCGTCTATTTTTTCCATGATTTTATCGTTGATGGTGGAGATTCCGGAATTTTGCATCACTTCGGGAATCATGTTCGAGACGCTTTGCTTTTCCGAGCTCGAAATATCGCCGAGTAAAATTTTTCGGTCTTTCTCGAAGGTTTCTTCGGATGCGGTTTTATTGATTGAAGTATTGATCACACCATCGAGATGCGACATTATTCTAACGTCCATCAGAGATTCGAGATGATTTTTCGCCATTAAATCAGGATTGTTGCAAGATTCATTAACAGCTTGTTCGACCTCGTTGCGCGCAAGAGCGTTTGGCATCTTACGATCCATCGTTGGTTGTCTCAGAGCTTTGTACAATTCAGAGGTATTGCGTGCAGCTTCGGAGAATGTATCGATTAGGTTTTGTGGTCGAACGGATGGTGGATCGTGTATCGTTATCAAAGCTGTCGTCGACCTTTCGATCATGTCCAAGTCCTGCTCTATTCGTGGTCTTTTCGACAACTCCCTATTCATTTCCATTTTTCGTTTCCCGCGACCTAAGCAAAAAAAAACAAAACAAGAATCGTGTGATTTGATGTATTGGTTATGTTATGCTTAAGTTTTGAAATCACATGTCTAAAAATAACAAAATATAATTGTGCTATTTGGTTGCGACGCGGCATAAGGTATTCTGATCTCTTTGATTTCAAATTTAGCTCAAGATTTTAGTTGTCTTCGCAAATGAACTCCCTTTTTCGGTTTTGTTCCACTCCATTTATTGAATTGCTCATTACATCAAGGAGAATTTGCCTACGTACGTTAAGATTTGAATTTTTTTTAACAAAATGAAAGAAAAAAAGCGGTGAGTCAGATGGGAAATTGATGAAATTTTTTTTTTTTTAAATGAAAAAGGACAAAAAACGTACCTCCGCGTCCGCGTCCGCGTCTGGGTGGCGCGTAGCTTTTCTGATTCCTGCAAGTTCTCTTTGGTCTGCCATGTGCCTCGCTCTCAATAGGTGGGAACATTTGTTGGTCGATATGCGAGCCCATGTGACTAACATCGTCGAGAGCCAACGGGTCTCTTTGGCCCAAGGGCTCAATGACAGCTCCAGGAGCCAATGGTGCTGGTTTTGCAAGAATAATTGGCAAAGGATTTCTTCGAGGTCTGCCCCGTTTTTTCGGAACTTTAGTTTCTGGAGGACGAATCGCCGGCACTTCCTCAATAATCATAACGTCCTGACTGGAGTTTGAATTCTCGTTGACGATTATTAATTCAGGACGATGTTCAATAATCTCGCAATCGGCGCTCGACGTTGGCGCGTTCTGCGTGAGAATCGACTTCAATTTATCGGTCATCGATAGATCCATTGCTTTGCTGGGTCTCACTTGGGTTATACTTATTTCTTGACTTATGACGTTCATCTGTTGTCGACTTATAGAGCCAGATTTCGTCTCGAACATCATTTGTTGCTGCTGTTCGCGCGGAACGATCGGTTGGATCGTAACTTCCGGTAAAATGTGCGACAATTTTGCCTCGAGTTTCGCTTTTTTCGACTCGACCGGAGAAATAGTTATGTCTTTACGTTTCGACACCGATTCATCCACGATTTCGCTCTTTCTCGCTTGCAGTTGGACCGGCTCGATCGTCAATTCGGATCTGGCGCCGTGCAAATTTCCTCCTTGCATGCTCTTCAACAGTTTCATTCCTGGATTTTCTTGAGGCGATGGAGATTGCTTGCTTGGACCAACCTGAGCTGGATTTTCCGGATTAACATCTCTACTGCTGCGCTGTGACGATTCGCTGTAATTTTCACACGCTACTATCGTCGGATGGCCCGTTTTCGAAAGCTTTATTTTCATTTCTAACGGCATTTCCGTGTCTTTTCTTCTCAACGATTTATCCTTTTTGTCCGCTTCGACTATCGAAGCGTCGCCGCTTTTTGGAAGCTTCGTTTTTACAGGCGTTTCGGTGAATTTTGAATTTTCCGATTCCGATATTAAATCTTCCGTTTTTTTTGCAACCGATGGTATTATGGAAGGATCACCGGTTTTCGAAAGTTTTATTTTCATTCCGATCGAGGAATCGATTTTTAGAGTGTTTTCTTGAAGAATTTCTGATTTTTCTTTATCTCGTTCAGAATTTTCCTCTCTTTCGGTATGAACGATCGAGGCGTCGCCACTTTTTGATAATTTGATTTTCATACCGATTGATGGATCAACTCGTTTCGGCACTTCCGTCACCGACTCCGTTTCTACACTGACTTCTGATTGATGAGTTGTTTTTCCTGTTTTTGTTTTTGAAGAGCCTTCTGACGTCGTTTCTTGGACAACTTCCGGTCTTTGTTTCAGTGCTTCTCGCGTCTCTTCGTTGAGGATTATCGAAGGGTCGCCTCGTTTCGAAAGTTTTATCTTCATTCCCAGAGGCGATTCCGTGCGTCTCGCAGCCTCCGTTTCTAGATTTCCTTTCGGTTCTTCGTCATGCTCGGAACTTATTATGGTAGCCCGAGTTTTCGGCTGTTTTGACTTTTTACCAACCGGTGAATCGGTTCGCTTGATGTCTTGCTGATTTTCCTCTGGCGTTTCCGTTTGGACGATCGAAGCATCACCCGTTTTGAAGAGTTTGAATTTCATACCTAGTGGAGATTCCGTGCGACGAGGTGTTTCCTGTTTTGTTAAAAAAACAAATGAAAGGAATTAGAAATATGCTTTATAAAATGTATTTAAATATTATTGTTCCAGTACTTTTTTCGTAGGTTTTCTTGGAAAAAGGCCCGACGATTAGAAAGCTCCTCTCAAGTTTATTCAAATTTTATTAATCAATGTTCTGTTTTGAGCGTGTGTTTTAATATAAAATACATAAATAATTCATAAACCTATTTCTAATGCAAATAAAAACAAAAAACTTACACATCTCTCAGTGTGTTGCGAGGTCTCAAGTTTATCCTTGACTCTCGAGTTCCCGTCTTTATGTTCTTCCATAGTTTCTTGTTTATCCGGTTGAATAATCGAAGCATCGCCGGATTTCGATAATTTGATTTTCATACCAATCGACGATTCTGTTCTTTTCGGTGAATCTTGTTGGGTATCAAATTTATCTTTATGCTTTGTTCCACTGTCTTTATTTTCCTGTTGAACGATCGTTGGTTCTCCGGTTTTTGATAATTTGATTTTCATGCCCAATGGTGAATCGGTCCGTTTAGCTTCTTCAAATTTGTGTTTTGAAGATTGTTCTCTTGTTTCATCGGTTTCGTGTTTATCAGTTTGGTGGCTGGGGCTGTCGGGTATTTTGGAAAATTTGATTTTCATTCCCAAAGGCGACAACGATGAGGAACCTTCGGTGTGCCACTGTCCACATTGTTCTTCGATATTGTCGTTTGAAATAATAGACGGATGTCCACCTTTTGATAATTTCAACTTGATTTTTCCGAGCTTCTGTCCCGGACTGTCCTCGGGATTTGGAGAATTTGTGGCTGATCTTATTTTCGGACTTTTTGGGGAACGTGGCTCCGAACAATCGGCGATTGCTGATTTAGCTATCTTAAGAATTATCCTCGGTGAACCAACGTTCTCAAAATCGTGTTTTTCACTATCTTTCCGCGGTGTATCCACGATTTTTAATTCATTCTTTTCCATTCCTTTGGGCGATTCCAACTGCTTCATCAAATTGCTCGCTCTGGCGTCACGCTGTATCAACAAACTTGTTTTCGTCGTCGATGGCGATTCGCACATTCGAGTTACTTCTCCAACAGGAATTTCGATTTTTGGTGGTATTTTCAGTCGCTCTTCGAGAATTGAGATTTTAGGTATCGGAGCCGATTTCTTCAACGGTTCGTGCTCGATTTTTTTGATTTCCATTACTTTTTCGGTTTCTCGAGATTCTAATGAAACTTCGGAAATCTTTTCGTCTTCGACGATCCCCGGAATTTCTTGGTTTTTATTTTCTAATATTTCCTTCTCGATTTCATCCACTTTTGGACAAACTGGTGATAACAATTTTGTTTTTTCGGACAATTGCGTTTTTCTCTCAATCTCAAGCTTCGCTGCTTCGTTTATTATTTCCGCTTCCGATATCGTTATCGGATCCGGTATTATGCTTTCGAGTTCAGCCACCAGCTCCGAAGGATCTTCGCAAATGTCTGCCTCGTTCGCGAATATACCGACGTCGGCATTTTCCACTATTTCGTCGACAACATCTTCCACCAGTTTCGGTGACAGTACCAACGACGATTCGATATCTTGCTCTTCGGATTCTTGCAAAAATTTTACTGCTGATTCGAGCTCCGAAATTTCTGAATTCGCCGGCAAATTCTCGATCTCCGCTGCAACGTCGCTCAACACTTGATCCCGTACGGCAATGTCTAGGGATATGTCCTCCGCTAATTCCATGTCGCGCTCGGCTTCTACTGGAAGAAACACTTCGTCCGATATGTCCATTTTCGTTGGTTCTTCAATCGATGCGGACAGCAAAAGGTCTTCGAAAATAAAAGGTCAAATTAGTATTTTATAAGCGGAATCATTTTCAAATGGAAATCCTACAAGGATTTTTCAATTCCTTTTTTTTTAAAACTATTTGTAAATTATTTTTTGCTATTATTATTATGATTTGAAATCGGTGTTATCAATGTCTCCAGAGCAGCTGATTCTTTTCTGGTTTTTATCGAATTGATACAATACTAAATTGAAAGGAAAAACTAAATGTAAGTGTAAAAAAAAAAGACTTGAGCAAACGGAATAAAACTGATTTTACCTTGTTCCTGGATATCGTCGTCCAACAAGAGTTTTTCAGTGAGTGTAATTTTTCTTTGTCCATCGACAGCAATTTCCCGCAGCAAATCTTCAGCCAACTCGATTTTGGTATCTTCAGAAGGATCGACGTTGTCAAGAGGATTAGTAACGACACTGGCAAGGTCAAAAGCTTCGAGATCTTTATCAGTAAGATCAGAATTTTCTTGTAAATCCTGATCGACTTGAATGGTAGATTTGTTTATTAAATCGTCAACGGACGAGGTAATTACTTCGGAATCGTTATCCAAGATTTTAGTAGTAATTGCTGACTCGTAATCCTCGTTCTGAGCTGGATTTTCAATCGTGTCATTTTCTTCCATGAGTAAACCAACGTCAACGCTTTTTTCAATCGTTTCGATATCGTCGCAACCCTCTTGCATAACTTTATGGACTATTGGCTCAACGGATTTGAGATTGGACTCGTCGTTTTCAGGCATTAAATCAAGATCGAGGAGGCCTTCGAGAGAATCAATATTTTGAGTGCCCATAGGATCTGCAAGTGCTTTGTTAAGCATGTCTTCGGATTCTTCTGGCAATTTTTCAACGTTATTCATCGCTGCTGTTTCCAAATCGCTCGCTTCTTGATCGTCTAAAATTTTGTTTATGTTTCCTTTGTTAGTTTCCAGTATACTTTCCATCATTTCTTGAGTGCTTTGCGATTGCTCGTCGTCGTTGAAAATTTGCCCTACGCAGACTGAGCTCGAGGACAAAATATCCTTCAAATTTTCGTCCAACGATTTTTCCTGAATTTCTTCATTGTTCTCTTCGCTCTGCTCCAGACGATTGTCTACTTGTACGTGAGTTCTTTCCTCGTTCTTCTCTTCAGTATCATCCGATAAATTCGTATCAGCTTTTCCATCAGTCTCCGTTTCCTGCTCGGCAAACATTCTTTCTGGAGATTCTCTCGCACGAGTATTATCCTCCATAGGATTTTCTCCGGTTTCAAACATGTCAGGATCGTTAATGCTCAAAGTCATTACGTCCTCTATTTCGTCTTCCTTTACTTCGAAGTCTCCTAAATTTTCCGAAGTATTCGATACCTCTGAGGGAAGTTTCGAGCTTGAAATTTCTTTTCTTTCTTCCACGCTCGACGTTTCAGCCACGTTTTCTTTTTCGTCGCACAAAATTCTAGATTTTATTTCCGTTTCGTTTAATTTCTCATTTTTTTCAGCTTCAGGCTTTTCTTCGAGAATTTTTCCTAATGACATTTCAATCTCATTTTCTTTCGAGATTTGGCTCGACGATTCAACGCTTATGGACGAAGCTAAATCTTTGCTTTCATTCTCGTTGGTCAATTTAACATTTTCAGAATCAATCGATTCGTTCTCGTTCGTTTCAGATTTTGGGGCTCCAGAAATATTTTCTTTCATTTCATCGCTTCTGCAGTCAGGCTTTTCAGAATTTTCACTTTTCTCTTCGACCACAATTTTTATCAAATTTCCGTTTTCTTTTTCTTCCTCATTCGGCGATTCAGGATCTTTTTCTTTCGTATTCGATGACTCATCTGTCGCAGAATTAATATTCCCACCGTCTTGTGGAGATTCACTCGTTTCTGAAACAATCACGCTTGTTTTCTCCTCTTTTGTTGAATTTTCCATGCCAATTTCATCCTCAGGCTTTCGAGAGGAAATTGAATCTTTCAACTCTTCTTTATGCTCAGTTTTTTTGGAAATAATTTCGGTGGGTTCGAGACAACTCGAACTTTCTTTTTCCTCTTCGATCAAAGATTCAGTATTCGTCACACTTTCGTTATATTCTACATTCGACGCAGATTCCTCGACTAATTTTGGTTCTTCACTTCCCTTATTTTTCTGCTCAGTGCATTCGACGTTTTCGGTCGATTCTGGAATTTTTTTCTCTTCTATCCTTTTCAAATGATCGTCAAGTTTTTCAGTCTTTTCGCTCGGAGTCTCGATTTTTTCAATACAATTTGAAGTGTCTTCAATTTCGTTTGACTCAACTTTTTCAATTGTCACGATTTTTTCCATTGCACTCTCAGAATTTTCATTCGATGTGTTGCTACTTTCTTCTACAATCATTTCTCCCTTTTCTTTTTCAGAATTCACAGCCGAGGACTCTGGAACTTGAGTCTCGTTGAGAATTTCCTTTGCTTCCGTCGATTCATTGGCCGGATTGATGTTTTCATCGACTTGGTTTCTGGTTTCTGCATTCTCTTCTGGCAAATTTTTGTTTTGATCTTTTACATCAATCTGATTTTTGTTTTCCTGTATTTGATCGATTTGGTTCTTGGTCTTTTCATTTCCTTCTGGTTGGTTTTTGTTTTCTTCATTTTCATTAGTCTCGTTTGTGTTTTCCTTTATCCGATCAACTTGATTTTTGTTTTCTTCGATTTTATCGACCTGAGTAATATTTTCTTCGTCTTTCTCGACTTTATTTTCGTTCCCTCGATTTTCATCGATTTGGTCAATATTTTCTTTGCTGTTATCGCCTTTATTTTCTTTATTTTTTATCTCATTGATTGGTTCAGCCAGTTTTTCTTCGGAAACAATTGCAGCCATTTTTCCGTCACAGATATTGCTCTTATTCGTCATTTCTACGACTTTTTCCAATTCCAGTGACGCAATTTTTGTATCATCGACCGTATCGATACCGCATTCATTTTCAATCGTTTTACCGCTTATCTCTTTCTCGAGAATAGCTTTCCCAATGATTTCTGACGAGCCATGTTCTTCAGAAACTTCTATGTCTTTTTCGTTTGAGGTCTTCTTCAATGATCCATCAATTTCCATTTTCTCGTCTTCGGTGTCGCGGCTGAACAATTCCTTTGGCGTAGAAACATCGGAAGATTGTACTGGAACGACGTCATCGGTTTCTGGAGATTTTCCGAATGATTTTGATTCCTTTTGAAGGGACTCAACCTCGTTGGAAATTTTTTCTTCCTTATTGTCTAGCAATTCATCTTTTTTTACGGGTTCATTAATTTCTGAAGTTTCTGCCCTCGGTTCCAGCGTTTTTTCAACGGCGTTGTCGTTTGACAGATTTTCTACAATTTGCTCCAAAGCTAGCTCCGCTTTCTTTGAAGGTTTTTCTTCTGAAAACGTTTCTGCAGGCTCCTTATTTTCTTCTTGTTCAGGATCATCGATTTCCATCGGCTCCGTTGCTTCTTTCGATTCTTCCAGCACTTTTTCGATTGTTTTTGAGCTCACCGAAGCCCTTTCCTCTTCTTGACCTTGTTTTTCCAAAACAACTGCACTCGCCTCATTTTCCAGAATTTTTTCTCGAATAATCTCTTCAGATGATTCTTCCGGCATGATTTTTTCTTCGTTTTTTTCCGATTGTTTGGATTCAAATTTATCGTTTTTTTCTTGTCGTAGCTCGGATTTAACTTCTACAGATTCAGATTTATCGTCTTCTACGTTCGACTCTTCTCTGATAGTTTCGAGGCCTGAGGAAAATTTAACGTCTACAATATCTTCGCTCAATTTTCTATTCACTTCCGCATGAATATCGTGGATTTCTTGAGTCAATGGCGATTCTATTTTTTCACTGGAATGCGCAGTTTCCAAAATCTTTTCTACGATTTTTTCGGGAGCGAGATTACTGGAAGGGGTTGTAAGAATTTCAGTAGGTTCATCAACTTCCATTGGTTCCTCTGAATCTCTACCTTCTTCCGCAACATTAACTTTGGGAAGACATTTCTCTTCCGGAAGATCTTTTTTTACTTGATCTTTACTGCTTTCTGGTTCCGTGCGACTTTGAGTTTCCTCAATTGGTATCTTGGGCTCCTCGCTTGGTATTATTGAATCTATGTCCATTTTCTCAGCATTGCTATTTTTGACTATCGTTTCTGGTTCCTTTATAACGGCTGCGTCTATCGAATCGACAGATTTTATTATTTTTGCGCTTGCCGATGATTCGGGCAAAGTTTCAAAATTCTTTCGAGTCTGCATTTCTGTGTCGAGTTCTCCTTTCTTTTCTATACTTATTTTTTCTTCTACAGAATCTTTCCTCACAGGATCAGGGACTTTTTCGGTGGATTCTTTTTCTTTACCTTCAATTTCAGGTTCCAAAAGTTTGCTCGGATCGAGTGAAACTTTGGGATTCTCACTCGGAATGCTACTTTCTTTCGGAGTTTTCTCTTCTGCAATATCAGAGCTTGCTTCTTGAGACTCCTCGGAAATGTAAGCTTCTCCTATGAGCTGCAGACTTTTACTTATACTCTGCAAACTTGTAGGATTTTGTGCTCCTTTTGGACAATCCGTTTCGAATTTACTTTTATCTGTAAATTTATGAAAAAATTAGATTCACGAAATAATGATTTCAAAAAATTATGGATCAGCAGTGTCTTATTTCTTATGGGAATTCGAGAAAGACATTCTTCGATTAAAAAAGTTTAACAGTTGATACAAAATTTTTTTTTTGCATTATGACTTCAAAGTTTTTTTGCATTTATTTTCTGCACTAAAAATTCGACTTAACCATAATTTCGGCACTCGTTGAATAAATATTTATTTTTTTTGGACCCGAGGTACATACTTTTCAAGTTCAAAATTGAATTGTTTTATCGCAGAATGCCAAGATTTCTACATTTCTCTTGTAATAATTCAAAATAGTTGAGAATAAATAATTCCAACAAAGAAAGGCCATCCCATTGAATATCGGAGAAGTAAAATTGCTCGACTGTGTGAGAATTTGCGTGTTAAAATGGTTAATATTAATGTTATTGTAAAATTTCTCAGGAAAATTGTTGAAAGATACAAAATTTGAAGCAAAAAAATATTGCCGTTCTCTACCTTTGCTACAATGCTGATTATCGCTAGAATGTGGGTTATCCTTGGAATTCTTGGGTTCGTCGAGTTGCGGGACAAAGTCGTCCTTAGAGTCAGTGATAACTTCTGACAATGCGGCAAATTCGCTCTCGAGTGTAGAATCCTCGGGAGTGTCGGCCTGAACCCCGATGATATCGTTTATATCCATAATGCTAAGAGCTTCGGTGTCATAAGTCTCCGAGTCGCTATCAATGTTGTATGGCGCAAAGCGTTCGGAGGAGTTTTCCTGTGGTTTGGCAGTAGTATTGTTCTCATCAGGGTTTTCCTCGCTATTCTCTTCTTTGGAGCCGAACAGGCCCATTTTGTCAGCCTCGGACATCCTTCAATTCACGCCACAGCGATGAAAATCTAACTTGTCAAAAGTTTCAAACTTGTTTCAATTCCGAATGCAACAAAATTTTCGAAATTCGCCACATTTTGGGAAAAATGTCTGGTCAGTATTTTCCTCACGCGGGAATTCCACGATTTTTATAACCAATTTCCGTTTTAACACTAGTTTCAGTGTTTTTTTTGCACTTAATGAACAATCACTTCCATAGGAAAAGATTTTTTATTACTTTTTTACTTGCAAACGCCTCTTCTTTCAAGCGAGTTCCGTGCTGAGCCAGTCAAAAGAGTAAAACGCTCGATACGTTTTTTTAAATTCGTTTATTATATTTGGATTACAGTTTTAACGCGCTGAGTCTCATTGTTTTTAGGAGCACAGAAACTCGTTCTCGTAATCGCGACTTTTGGGCTCACCGACGCCAAACTTCTGGTGGTATTTTTTCTGACGAGACGATTGGGAGACCGCCGCGAGGTTATGTTTGTTCGATTGTGCGATAATCGATGTTTGTTTTTTGTTTTTTTTTTTTCAAACGCACGGATGAGTGCCTATTCAAATTTAACCCCCCTATTTTGATTTTCTTAATTTTTTTCAACGCCAATCGTTTGACGGTGATTGTTTGGTCAATTAAAACGATTGTTTGATAATATTAACATTAAAAATCAAAATTGAAAAAATTCATCAAAGTTAGCTACAAATTTATTTAATTTTCATGCCAGAAAGGTTTAATTAGAATCTAATCAACGTGAAATCGTTTGTCGGTTACGAATAAATCCGTTAAAATGATTGTTTGATCATAGTTTACGTGAAAAAAGAAAAGATATTCGATGAATTTATCATTATCCGTATAGCACCCACAAAAGTTAGCCTCGAAAAATGTGTTTCCCTTTAAAATTTTGACAGCAATCTGTTCATAGTCGTTTGGTGGTGATTGTTCGAGTAATTAAAACGTTTTTTATAATACCATCAGTCTCTACACTCTCACTGTAATCATCTTTAATATTCTCATCCTGAATCTTCTTTTCGCTTTTCCACTTGCCACGATCTTGAAAATTCGACGAAGGTTGATAACAGACGACAATTTGAATTTCGAATAACGAAAAAAAAAATATCGGACAAAATTTTTGAAAAAATCCAAGTCGATTCAGAACGATCGTATGCAACTCTTTTCCCTCTTGACAATTTCACTCTAGTCTCGAAATTTTCAAGTTGGGCCCCATTTGCTAAAAACGATCTTTTACAGGAAAAAAATTGCATAAAACTTTTTCAAAAACGAAATTAAAGCCATTGCTCCCCCTTCCAAGGTTCTCACGAAAAAAATTAACAAAAAAATCGTTAAAAATATTGAATTGAGTGATTCAAAAAATTGAATGAAGCTTGCATTTTTGTCAGACGATTTCATACTTTTGGTCAGTAGTGTATGGAAATCTGCACAAGAAATTATCACGAGTTCAGTCGAAGTTCATTGTAATTATTTATATTTATTAGTTTTATTGAGCAATCCATTACGAAAAATGTTGAGTAATACGCCATCCTGACTTATTTCACTTATCGAAAGGAGATCTTGCATCAAATATTGACTTTATTTGAACTAAAAATATGAAGATCTTTTTCAAATAATAAAATTTTCTACCAATTTACTAAAAAATTCTATTACAATATAATTTTTTTTTATTTCGAAGTCCTCTGTTTAATTATTATTTATCGACGATTCGACAACCGGTAAATGATTGTGTAGCAGGCAGAGGGAGACTCGACGAAAATATCGAACGCCGCTGCTACTGCCGGTGCTGCTCTCTACCCGCTCGCTTCGATTCGACGCTGCCTCTTTCACTCACTGACTTCGGGCTGGGTGTGTACGTGTAACTCATCGATGTGTGTCCTCTTTCTCACTCTGTCGACGTTTTCCCCCAACGGAGCGAATCCTGCGAATCAACGCACTCGCGCTCGACTCCATCGAAGGATTCTACGGCCAGAGCTACTGTCACGGAAATACTCTAGCCTACTTATACAAATTTTATAGAATTCATGTTCAAAATTTCAGTCGAATCGACAATGCAACATAATCATAAGGAATTTGCCTAAATTTTTCTTTAAACGTAAAAAAGTTTTTGGTACATTTTATTTGGTCGTTTCAGTTGAATATGAGGCAAAAAGTATGAAAAAGATGGGAATAAACCTAGAGTGAGTCAAATCGACGCACTTGAAGTAACGAGGGTCAATTAAAAAGCTGGATGTACTCATTAGGCCTGAACAAATTAATTGACCTTTAATAAATTAACAAGTTTCAAGTGATTTTGTAAATTTTCATTTACCGGGCGCTTAATTGTATAAACGTAATTTGACAGAACTCAGGCACGAAATTTCTTAAACAACGGATGTTTGTTTGCCGTCGAAGAAGAGGCTGACTTTTTGTACTCGTAATAAACAGCGTCATCGGCTCCTGACATTGATGCCAAGTTGCCCGTTCTCCGAACAATCTGAAAATTCGTTTTAAAATATGTTTTGTACAATTCAGCATTAAAACACGACGTAGACAACTCGAAATAATTTAAGAATATTTTCTGTCAACTACACAAATTTGAATCCATTTTTTAAACATGCCAAAGATAATCGGAAATTTTGTTTCGATCATTTCAGTGAAGTTGTTTGTTGCTAGAGAAACGAAAAAATCGATACGAAAAGTCACCATTTCTTATCAATTTTGTTCTCGAACAATTTCTTTACGACTTCGTTTAACCAAACTGTGATTTTTCGGAGCGAAAACTCACCTGCCGAGGACCTTCCCCGGGTATTCGTTCTTCTTCGGCGTCCATATCACTAGCTGACAATACCTGTTGCAGCAATTGACCTTGTTCCTCACGCGTTTTGTACATCATGTCCTGCTCTTCCTCCATACCAGCGAGTTTAGTTATCACTTTGTAAGCGTATCCTTGATTTACGAGAAAACGCTGTCGTTTGCGGGAATAATTCATTTCCATTGTATCTTGGGATACAAGGGTGTAGAAAAAAGCGTTGTATTCCTCGGCGATTGCGCCTGTGAAAAGAAAATATTGCAAATTTCTCAAATGTATTATTATAGATAAGTATTTGAGTCCCTCGAAGGATAATATCGTTGCGACTTTCACCTTCTTATAAAGTACATGGGGATTTGTGAATGAGACTAACCTTTTTTTGCTCGAAGAATACGACCTAATCTTTGAGCTTCCTGTCTCCTTGATCCACCGTGCGATGATATTTGAATCAAAACATTGGCTTCCGGCAAATCGAAGGACGTGTCAGCAACTTTGCTGACGAATATCGTATTCACTTTCATGTTGTATTTGAAATTTTGCAGTATCTGAATCCTTTCGCTCTATTGAAAGCAATAAAAGTGATGATTCGTTATTGTAGGAGCGAATCGACAGGATATTCGTGTTTGCGATGTTTTTTTTCAAAAATTCACCTGACTCGTTGGACCATAAATATAGGGTTTGTTCATTTTGATGGCGTAGTGTTTCAAGGCGAATACGTTGTCCGAAAATACGATGGTTTTGTCGCCTCTTCTCTCATGATAACGAACGAGATATTGACAGGCTCGAAATTTGTTTGGATTCATGACATAAAGAAGCTGGAACAAAATTTCTTACTGAATATTGTGTTTCAACGGAACCTTCCGGAAAATAATTGTCTTACAATGGATTAAATCTCTTTACCAATTTTCGGCTCATTTTGCATGAACGGCTGAGATATTCCCGATAAAATTCGGGTGTCATCGCGCACCAGACTTCGGCGCACTGTACCCGAGCGATGAAACCCCTTTTCTGTAATTCGAGCCAATTGGCCTCGTAAAGCTTTGGTCCGATGAGAAAATTGAGATCAGCTATTTTGTCGTCCTCTCGCAATAATGTCGCTGTCAGTCCGAGCTTGCAGTGTGACTGAACTATCGTCAAGACTCGACGAAACATTTTTGCTGGTATGGTGTGCACCTCTATTCAAAGTAAAACACATTCATTCTTATTGATAATGAAAAAGTAGACGAGAAAAATGGGTTTTTAAATATTTACAATTCTAAAATGGAATGAAAATAATAAAATCGACGAAACAATTGAAAAATTGTTGTACTCACCGTCCAGCACCATTATTCCCCATTCCTGATCCTGTAGCCATTTCATCGTTTGTTCAGCTTCCCATGATCTCTTTTGCGTATGCGTGATCATAGAATAAGTTGTCACTAAAATACTGCAATTCATGGGTTTGTCCTTAGCTTCGCTGGTGAACCGACATATCATTGAATCATCGGCGGTTGACCACATTTTAAACTGTTGTTTCCACTGTTCGACCGATACGCCAGAATTGCATAGTACTAATGCCCGTTTACGCACAGTGCAACAGGCTGTTACACCGACCAAACTTTTGCCAGCACCTTTAACCCATAATTATGTAAAGAAATATGATTTACATGACAAAACAATGTATCCGGTTTATGAGATTTTTTTATGAGTCATACCGCAGGGGAGAACAATCACCCCCGATCGAGCGCGCCCGTTGCCAAACATTTTTCGCAAGCTTTTCTCCTGATAAGGTCTTAAGACGGCGGATGGTTTCAGGTCAATGCTGGAAATGGAAAATACATTATTTTCGTTTTTTTACTATGATTTTTCTATTTTTTTTTCTCCATTAAGTATTGAATTAATTTTATTTCCATGGAAAAAATCATGAGCGACGTACTTGATGTCAGCATTGACGGTATCGTTTCTGAAATCGTACTCGGCGAGCAAAGGATGCTCAAGTTCGATGCATCTTTTCTGTATGACTTCAATCTTTTCTTGATTCACTTCGAAACTAACGGTTTTCAATTGTTGATTATCCTCCTCGTCCTCATCGTCTTTATCAATTTTATTCAAATAAGTCGTGATGTCATTAGGCACAGCAACGGTTTCAACCGGAGTTTGCTGCTCCGTTGCACTCTCCGTCGGATTCGATGTTCCTGGCACAGCTGGCACGATCGTTGTAGGCTTTGCGCCAAACTATAAATTCGAATTATAAATTTCATGCACGAAATACATCTAATTTTACAAATTGAATAGTTTATATTCGAAATTATAAAAAAAATGAAGATTTACTACGTATTCATCGTGTACCTGTATGGCTTTTGTTTTACTTTGTACATTCGTTATAAAACCCTCCTTTTCGACTGTTTCTTCTACGTTCTTTCGCAACCTACATTCCTGAATGACCGGATCTTTGAGCAATTTTTGCAGTACTTCCGGATACGGAGATTCCACGAAATACTTATTGTGTTTCAAAACCAGTTTGACCTATCGACGAGTTAAACATAAATTAGTCAAGCTCAAACAGTCTTCATGAAAATAGTTACAATTATCTCAACTCACTTTTCCATAGGATAATGTACACAATTTTATGAATTCTATAATGCCATCGGGTATACTGGTTTTGCTTAGTCTCTTGAGGTATTCGATTATGTCGTGAGTTTGCAAACCCACGCTCACCGCCGCATACAACGAATATGCCGTCAGCTTGTACTGCGAAAGAAAAAAAAAATAATAATTTCGCACGAGCGATACATTTATAGCTCAAAACTGCAGGAAAGCAGAGACTTACTTCATGAATGTATTCCGGGCGGCAAACAGGTTCCGATATGGCAATGAGAAAATCATGAGCGTGCTTGTAAACCGGAGAGAATGATTCCAGAAAAATATGTCCATTGGGTGCCTTTGAATAATTATTTTCACAAATTATATTACATTGATATTTCATGATCCTATGTGCGACAGATTTGTTTATACTGTTATTTTTAACACATTGTAGTTTTTATTCATGGGAAACCTTTGTCCAATCGCTCTAAAGGTTCTCAACAAAATCAAGGATGAGCTACAAATTGTGGCAAAGTTAATATCATTCCTGTATCCTTTAGAACCAATCTGTCACTTTTGATATTGCGTACAACTTGAGTAATTAAATTAACACGGTCATCGAATGAAAAGATGTTTTTGAAAAATGACATGAGAAAAAACAAAATTCATGTTGATACTTACAACCCACAGAGGTCTGGTGCCATGGTCAGTTTTTAATATCATCTGTGATCTATAATCCTTAGCTCCAAATTCATCTTCGATGGCACCTTCATCCTGTTTTTCAACATCATTTTTTGCTGCATCCGGAATACCATCAGTCTCCATACCCTCACCGTAATCATCTTCGTTATACTCATCCTGATCTTCTTTTCGTTTTTTCCACTTGCCACGATCTTGTAAAAATTGGACGGAGGTTATAATAACATACGAAAATTTGAAAATTTCATATTTTTATACATTTCTATCAAGGTTACAAGCAATCGTACATTATATTTATTTTCGTAGGTTACGTACCATTATCTTTCTTGAAACGTTTCGGGGGCCCCATATTTGCGGAATACTGAACAGTCTTTTTTTTTTTCTCTACACTCTACCGTTTGGTAGTGCAATTCTGAGCAAAAAACAATAAGCCATAAAAACAGTTTTTAGCGCCGAAAAATAAATAATTATTGCGACATCTCTAGCCGCCTTCACGTCTCTTCAAAATCGTTTCGCCGTAAGCACGGTCGTACATACAGGTCTGGAAACGACAGTATCATAGGCAACATGTGGGCCTCTTAATGTCCAAGCTTTTTTTTGTCACCGCTGCCACGGCATGGTGCTGTGATAGGGGGATGTTACAAGCTATATACAGGCCTAATTTAAACCGTAATGTTCTCTCTTCACGTGTTCTCGATATTTATTTCGTCAAAAATTATATGGACGTGAACTTGGCCGTCCGACATGAACTTTTCAAAAGTTTTCTGATTTCAATCGTTTTAGAGTATTGTGAGAACAAAATAAACGCTTGTGAGATGAGTTTATCGCGAAAAAATCAAAACAAAAAGTAGCGTGAAGTTAGCCCGCCCATTCTACTTTTTTAAACCAAATGAGTCTAATTGTACGTAAATCAATGCGAAATCGTTTGTAGAACATGAATATTACAATAAAAATGTTTGTAAGACGCATATTTTTATGAAAAAGAAAAAACAAAATTTGCACAAGTTTTTCCGAACCAGTCAAGGAAACTGGTGTGTACCATACGGGTCGCAACTGATTTTTGAAATGCTAAAAACGATAAAACTGATTAATAAATGCGAAAGTATATGGATGGTCTGTTGAGCTGATTCAGATGTTACCCCTGCTGGTCTATTCCTAAATTTTATTTTATGAGGGATTATATAAGAATATTTTGGAATGTTAAAATGGAAAAATTCTACAGACCAAAAAAAATACAGTATTCATTCCTCATTTCATCAATCAATCCACGGTCAGTAAGAGAAAAAACATTTTATCCTTTAAAGATTAACGATTGAAATGGAAATCGAATTCTTTCAAAAATAATAGTTAAAATCAAAGAAAGCCCAACAGTTTGATACTGAAAATTGCTATGCACAGAAATGAAACCAATAAAAATGATGGAATTATGTACTCACTCGTCGATGTCTTGTTCCCCTCCTCAATAACGAACCTACCTTTGGCAAAACCGAAAAGTCCGCAATTCCGAAATAGTCCGCACAGTTAATATCCACTTCCGTTGCAGGACACTCATTGCAGTTGATTAATTTTCACTCGATTTTTCCCAAATCCTGCATGATTCTGAATTCAGACGAGCAGCAGCAGCGTCGTTTTTCCAACGTTGAAAACGATAGTTCATCATAGTTCAAAATTCAAATGCACTAATTCACACAACACCAATATTAACTTTTTACACTTCCGAGATAGTAAACGCGTGATTAAGACGTCAAATTTTTTTTTAATTTCCACGTCAACAAACTCATGCACGAAATAAAAATATATTCATTCAATGTTTCTTTGTCCCGCTAACTCAAAAAATGTTTTTCTCTTGGGTCAATAAATTGTCTTTTAGCAACAGAATAAGGTTGACGACGAGTGATAGAAAGTGTAATGGCAACTTGTGCCATAGTTTCGTGGAAAATCGTGCGTGCTCACGTGGGTGCACGCGTGCACGGGCGCTTGCGTTCTATTGTACTATAGCAATTGCGATAGTAAAAACTATTCGCAATGCTGTACAATAGCTGCGGTTATACAAGCCTTGCGTGCATTGCGTTGCGTTGCACCGTTTGCAGCATCCGGGTTATATGCATGGACCTTGCCTGCGCGACTTCGATATGCGATACAGAAACTGTATCGCGTTCGGAAACAGCAAACTACAGAGTAGATTTATAGCTTTCGTTCCGTCATTCTTGCCGACAATCCCATGGCTTTACGGCTTGCGTGCGTTTGGTGCTTTGCGTTGCGTTGCGCGACTCGCATGTATGGTTGCATCTTAGCTCCGCTTGCGAACACGCGTGCGTGCGAGCATACACACGATTTCCGAAACTGTAACACAGCCGTCACTAGACTGTCTGTCACTCAAAGCCCTTACTCACGATCTCATTAATCGTGATTCGATCAAATATTCAAAATAATTGCCACGAAAAATAATATCGTGGGCAAGAGGCTTTCCTATCGACTTGTCGAATATCGCTTGCGAGAAGAAAACTCATTGACAAAAGAAAAAAAAAATTGAAAATTCATTGCGATTGACAAACGAGCGAATTGTGTTTTACGACCTTAATATTCTTTTCATAGCGTTTTCGTGCATGGTTCGTTTTCGAGAAATCGCGCATATTTTTAAGCTCTTATTTTCGTGCATTTTTTATTTTCAAAAAATCGCGCACATTTTCAAGCTCTAATTACCGGAAATTGCGATAAAAAATTATGTAAAAATTATAGATTTGGATGGTTTTAATAATAAAAAAATTTATCACGATTTTCCGTTTTTTTATTATTCATCGTTGTATTTTTATTTGGTTTAACGACAATTCATACCGTTTAAAGTATTTTATATAAAGATTTTCGTCATTTATTCCGCACTTTGTTTTATCATTTTCGAACGTGTTTATCAACGAACGATAATGCGCGGTATTGCACTAGCCGACCGATGCTTATGCAACTCTCTCCGCGCGCGCGCTACTCGCCGCCCCGCCCCGCGTCCCGCGGGCGACTGAATGAACAACGCGAGTCCCTCGCTCGCTCCCTCCTTGCCCCGCGCCCCGCGCATGATCCAGTTCTCGTGCCTGCCCCTTCCAGTCGCCCGGTCGCCACGGCATGAGCTCTCCCCACCATCCCCGCTACGGAACGGCTTAGCAGGCCAAGCGCGAGAGCGCGTAAACGTAAACACAGAGTCGAGGCTCCACGAATATAAACAAACCAAACAAGCTAGGGACATTCATTCGCCAATATTTAGCGATCACATTTTTGTGCACCGTATGAATATTCGTTCGGTAATATTTTATAACAATTCAACAACGTTTTATTCTCTCGTTTTCCCAACGCATAAAAATGCCGGTAACAAAAAAAAGACCGTCAATCGAATTTCATTCGGTTTTTTTGAATCTAGGAAGATTCGTTCCCAGAAAAGTCCGCACCGAAACTTTTATTTTTTATTTTTTCGTGACAAACTCATTTCACAAACGTTTATTTTGTTCTCACAATACTCTACAAACGACACACAAACGATTGAAATCAGAAACCTTTCGAAAAATTCATGGCGGGGAGCCAAATTTACACCTCTAAAAATTATTCGTGTAACAATTTAAAAATCTTTAATAAATTGATTGCATTAAAATAACGAAATCCTGTGCGGTACCTCACTACAAAACAGGGTATAAATCGAATCAAGAAAAGAGCTCTGTTTTTTAAGTGCCAAAAAACCCAGAACGTTTTAAAAAGTGGCAGGCAAAAAAAAAACTGTCAAGCGACTGGCTAAAAATTAAAAGTAGTTTCAAAACATCTACAAGAGTTTGTTTTTGGTTTTTGCCGAACACGTTCTCCTGCTTGATCCCGGACCTATGTCTATCATAAAACTCCACTTGTGCTTTTTTATTTTTATTTCCCTGAATTAACGATTTCAACGAAAAACAATAATGATTTTCATACGAAAAAATTATAATAATGGAGAGTGCATGTACTGTGCCCAAGAGACATATGGCTGTCTCTTTCGCACACAACATCCCTTTTCCAATGCGCACCATGCGGCCAAACATGGAAGCTACAAACACTGGACGTTAAGCGACCCATCCCCCACCACCTGACCACCGTCGTTTTCAGACCTGTATGTACGACCGTGGCCGTAAGAGGTCGCTTTGAACAAAATGGCACTCTTAGCTCTATAACTTGTAACCTGGCCGGGTGTCACGATATGTACGATACTTCGAAAAATCTTAAAAAATAGACGCGTCACTTGAAAAATTAGTATTTTCAGTCATAAAAAAGAAACTAACAAATTATTGCGAACTCTGATAAAGCTTCAAGCACCTGATAATAATGACTGAAATATTAGTCTACCGATGTGTAAACGATGTCCCGTAATAAAAAGTGAAAGAATCGCGTCTTTGTGGGAGCGAGTAAAAGACCTCAAGGAAGATCAGAGCGAATTGGTGAATTTGTCGTTTCAATTAAACATCGTTCGAGCTGAATCGCTTAATTAAAAAAAAATATATATATATCTATATCACGTACCTCGATCGATCATCCTGCCCGAAAAAAAAACAACCTCTCTACTGAAATGCTTTCATCTTTACGAACATTTTTTAACGTCCTCTGTCAGGAGACTTAGCCTTTTTTTTTCTTTTTTTCGAATTTCAAAACGATATAACCTCGTAAAAGTAAAAAATATTAGTATTTTGCCGTTGCTAGTTTATTTCTAATTTTTTTTATTTTTGCTATTAATTTTGCAATAAATTAAGAATTAAACAATGAGCGACGTTAAACAAAAGGTAGGTGAAAGTTCCAGTGGAGAGGTTGATAACGGGTTTTGGAGCTGTAGGGATCTTACCGACATTGTACCTCTTCACACACCGAGGGGCTTATATTTAAAACCAATCGCAAAAATTAATGTGTCCGTTAATCTTCCACGACTGAAAACCCCAGGTAAATCCCAAATGTCAGAAAAATGTGATTTGAAAATGAAAATGTACATCTTAATATTTTAAATAATCAGCAAAATTTTTACTGACTTTTACTTTAATGATCTTGCTGCTAATGTAAAAAATATTTGCTAAGAAAATCATTAATTTGAAATTCTTATTTGACTAATGAATTTTTCAGTTCTCCATTTTTATTATTTTTCATAACTAACCATCCTAAGTATGTTGAGTATATTTTGAAATTCCAATCAATTCACAATAAATATAATTTCTTTATTCGTGATTTTATCATTTAATTCTCCATTAATATTTCAATCTTCTGTCACACGAGTAAGAGAATCGGTAAATTTCAAAATGTCATGCAGCGACTCTTATTGTAGACATTTTTTCACACAAGAAATCTCTATGATAATTCTAGAAATATATCGTCGATAATTTTGTGGTTATTAAGAGAACTCTAGAAAAGATAGAAAAGTCAAGAGCATTTTCTTTTGTCAACGGAATTGATCAATGGGAAAAAGGTTTTTTGTAACCAAGAACATACAAACTGAGAACTATCTCATCAATTTTTTACATGCAAAAATCATTTTAAAAAAGTCTTAGGTTTTCTGTTTTCAAAAAAGGAACCAAAAAAATTTGATGCAAAATTGTTTTCATTTGTTTGAAAGTTCACCAGCTTTGTTTTATCAACTTGAATGAAAAGATCATAGCACAATTTTCTATTATGTTTAATATCCAGTTATTTTAGCCTCTGCGTGCTATGACAAGCCCCGAATAGCAGTTCCCTGAGGCTGTTCTACTTTTACCACTCAAGAAAATCTGTAAATCATCTGAAACAAAAGAAAGTGCAGTTGCGGTGCTTGAATTTGTTCCAGACCATTTATCAGACATTACGAGTTGCATAAAAAAAAAGTTTTAATGTTGAAAAAATAAAATGTTTTTCAAGCCTAATTACAGGATGAACTATCGGCAAGAATCATTAATATCTCACAAATTCTGTGCGATGTTAAAGGACGTGTCCTCAATCTGGAAGATTCTTTGAATATCGCCTGAGTAGCGGAGAATTTGGGAATTCCTATGCTTTGAATTTTCTTTTACTTTTAACTTCTTCCTTTCGGTTAACACGAATTTATCTTATTGATCGTGTCGACGTTCGACATTCCTAGCTTGGAGTTTTGACAGCAAATTACTACCAATATGAACAGGAAAAACAATATCAATATGGGAAGTAATGGAGAAGATAAGAGGGCTGATACAACCGGACGAATTCACGTCGCTCAAAGTAGCCAAAAGTACCTTGGAATTCATCAGACTGGAAGGAGATTTGAGCGACAGATGCAGACTTCAAAGAGTACTCGCCAGATTGGATTCTCAGCGTTTGAATCTAGCCGGATTTCCAAACGTACTAAAAGTCCGAGTCGCAGAGGCCAAAGATGATTTTCCGACAAGACACTCGTGGGACTCTTACTTCAGAGATGCCAAACACATGAATGAACTTAAGCCTGGAGAAAGACCAGACACCGTACACATTGCGGGTCTTCCTGTCAAATGGTTCAGCGAAGATGGCGGTAATACACCAAGCGAGTCTGTCGTAAGCAGAGTTTTTAAAAGATGGGGTCCTCTCAGAAGAGTCGATGTTCCCGTCTCCGATGTCTACAGACCGAGAATGAGACTGGGCACAAATATACAAAAATTCAGCTTCGGCGATGGTGTTTTCTTCGACGCTTATATTCAGTACATCGAGTATATGGATTTTGTAAAAGCTATGGACGCTTTGCGGGGCATGAAATTGCTGAAAAAAGAGGCTAAAACTTGTCTTACCGCTCTCCTGAAGGTATTTTTGTTACTTTTTTCTTCCATTTGAAAGTGTCGTAGACTTCAAAAGAGATACTGCATAGTTTAAACGAATAACAAACAGAAAAACAAAGAAATGTGCTATGAATCGAAAGAAAAAATTTAAAATTTATTCGATTACTTGATCTTTCGAACAATAAAATAATGAAATGTATCAGTCGATTCATTTTCGAATTTTTGGAATCAGATTCTTCCGATTGAATATTAAAATTATTTGGAAATTACTGATCTTCATTTTGTGTTATTCATCGATTTTTCATTTTGTTTTTGCGTTCAACCAGGTCGACTTTGACAAAACTAAACATATGAGCGACAGCACCGTCTCCCATCGTGCATTTGAGAGGAAACGTCTAATAGCCCAGGATAGTTTGGCCGCTGAAAAATTACGCAAGAAGGAAGAGATCGAGGCACAAAAAAAAGAAGAGACAAAGTAAGATATTTGCATTTTGTCGCAGACAAACATTTCACCTGTGAAAAAAGAAGAAATCTGAAAGTTTTTAACCCTGTAATGCAACAAGTTTTATCATTTTTTTTTCTCGATATTTTCTACTCCTCTGAACAACAAAAAACTATGTTCTATTTCTCTTGAAAACCCATGAACAGAAATATTTGAAAAATAAAAAAACGAAAAGTAGGAGCTCACGTTTCGTTCTAATGATGCCAGCCAACTGGACGTATAATATGACAATTTTTCGATTAAAGGAAAAAAGAGGCTGCCGACATCGAAGCAAAAGAAGCAAAAAGGCAGACGAGAGAAGAGAAGAGAAAAATTCGAGTATTCCGTAAACAGGAAGAGGACAAAGTTTCGGTAAAAATAGCAAGAGAAGAGCAAAAATTGATGAAGGCACAGCGGCAATTGGAGAGCATTAGATTGTTGGATGAGCTTTTTGATAGAATAAAGGTAAAAAAACATTTTTTTTTCCACAGTTCTTCTCATGAAATAATAAAAACTCGAGGTTCACAAAAGTTATTTCAATCTTTTCGATTTTTAGATTAAAGTTGAGAAGAAGGAGATAATAATAGACGAAAAAAATGAGACTGGCGGAAAAAGCGGTCACAAAAAAACGGACAAAACAAGCAACGATCAGGAATCGCACAAATCTAGTGAGAAAGAAAGCGAGAAGAAGAGCGACAAAAAAAGCAAGAAATTGAAGAAGAAAAAGTCGAAAAAGGAGAAAAAGAAAAAGGTTCGTAAAGATATTTAATCATTTTTGAGTCGCTTTTATATCAGTTTTGAGGTACTCTAATATATGTTTTCTTCCCAAAAAAAATCAACAGGATAAGAATTCAAAGTCAGGAAGTTCTTCCGAGAACTCGGACAACGAAAGTACAAAGAAGAAAATGAAAAGTGTTTTGACGGTGAACAACATTCAACCATCGTCTTCCGCAGGTAAAAGCAATGATCAAAAGCTCACATTTTTAGTCTCAGAATACTGGGTTAACCCCATCCGGTCTAAAACCATTTTCGACTACATGGAAATGGACTTTTTTCATATCAAACTGTAAATTTTGGATAATTTTCCCTCTCTATTGAACTAAATTTATAATTCCTATAATAAATTTTATCAAATCATTGTAATTAATTTATTCTTATAATTTCTGGTGATTTGGGGTTTATGGAGAACACGAAAAAATTGTTTGGTACTTCAACCACATTTATTTATCATAATATTCTTAAAAAAGTTTGTTTCGAAACGAGAAGTTTCATGGAAAATTGTCTTCTGGAGCAGCCTGATTCTTTCATTCGAAAAAAATCCCGTTACCGATAACTATTTCTCAGTAAGTTCTCGGGCGAAGCAAACAAAAATCTATAAATACAATTTTTCGTTCTCCTACGCAGGTCCAATATCAGTGGATCCGAGTATGAATTTTCCTCAGATGTATCCAAGATTTCCTCAAGCATGGTATTACGAGGCAGCGTTGCCGATGTTGTATCCGCCGATGGGACGTGGTGGGCCACGAGGTGGTTTGCCCAATCGGTTTCAGCGTGGACGTGGCAGAGGATACGGTTTTCGTCGGGGTAATAATCGGGGTGGAATGAGAACGTTCAACCCTCACATTTACAACGACCAATATTACAAATACTTCGCAAATCTCGCTGGTCAAGATTATTCCGACTTCGAGAGTGATTACGATGACAGAAGGTCGAATTCGCGATCACGTACGCGGGGTAGATCGGAATCGCGTTCGCGTACGCGTGGTAGAACGAAATCGCGTTCGCGTTCGCGTTCTCGTACGCGCGGTAGATCGAAATCGCGATCGCGGACTCGCGGGAGATCAAAATCACGTTCGCGGACGCGTGGAAGATCAAAATCGCGCTCGCGCGGTAGAACGAAATCACGTTCGCGCAGTAGGTCAAGGTCACGATCGAGGAGACGGTCCCGGAGGCGCCGTCGCAGCAGCGATAGTTCGAGCGCTAGTCGTTCTCGCTCTCGAAAAGCACGTGGAAGATCCTCGTCTTCGCGCAGCAGTTCACGCTCGAGACGATGGCGATCGAACAAGAGATCGCGTACGAAATCACCAGAATCATCGAGGAACCGTAAAAGTCGACGGAAACGAAGCAGATCGAAGGTCATGATAACGCGAGCCAAATCTCGCTCAATTTCCGGAAAAAGACGTTCCCACAGCAGCTCTTGGTCCATGCCAAAATCATCACGTCAGCGTAGCTGTTCTTGGTAAAAAAAAAAAAATGAAAAAAAAAAAAAATCAATAAAAATAAGCCAACGAATCGTCGTTGAGACGGAAAACGAATTTACGAGATAAAACACTCATTTTTCATTAAAATTACGATCACGTCTGCAATCGACTGAACGTATCACTTGGGACTGATCAATAAAACGAACAAAAAAAACATTGAGTTACAAATTATCAAGGCGAAAGTTTGTAAACCTGGACAACAATTTTCTTCGACTTTTCTTCCTTCCAGTTTCTTTATCTATCGACAACTTCATACTTCGATTGTTGTAAATAAAACTTGAACGATGAAGAATAAAAAAAAATATTCCACTGTAATTACTTTCCAATAATTTACCCAATGAATTTCCGTACTTTTTTTTTCATCGTCCTCATTTTTGGAATCATTTTTCTTTTCGATGATACCAATTTTCAATAAATATTCTTTTTAATAAATAATCATATACCAAAATGAAATAAATTATTAAAAAGTTGGCTGAATAGTTCGAAAAAATTGTTCTAATGTACGAAGGCACCCGGCTCATTGCGAAAAATTATTCCAATCACTTTTTTTTCTCAAAATTACATTAAAAGCTGTTTATGCAAAAATGATTCGAGTTAAAAAAAAATGGAAAATAAATAATCAAGGAACGAGATTCCATTTTTTTTCGAAACCGATTACGTTTTTTTTTTTAATCTGAGTGCGTCTATTCGAGTCTATCTACAGCGAGAAAATGAGTATCAAATCATTTCTTGTTGATCGTGTTAATTTAACGTTTATTACACTGTATTTTGTTTGTTTTTGTAATTTTTTATTATTTTTTTTATGCGTCACTTAAAACTACTTAACAAATATATACAAACATAATATGTTTTACATCAACGCTTATTTACAAGATTATACTTCTTTGAGAAGGCATAGGACTAGAAGAGGTTATGTTATAATTTATTAAATAACAGACTAGATTTTATTCATTGGTTTTTTTTCTTTCTTCTTTTTCTTGTTGCTTTGTTTAATGTCAATTTAGGTATCTCGCGTCTAGTGCTATAATTTAATTTGTTTTTTTTTTTTTTTTTTCGTTATCATTTTCTTGTTCTTTTTTTTCGTCGTTTTTAAGAGCTTACAAACATTATAGGTTATGGATTTTAAGATCGCAACGTGTTTTATGATCTCGAGACATTTTGTATAAATCTATATTCTATGTATATTTCATTTATTTTAATTTTAATTTATTGATTTATTTAGGTTTTTAATTTATTTATTCATTCATTTATTTATTTATATATATATCCTGACTCGTGGGAGCGTGTGAGAATCGAATGTTAATCGTTTTTTAATTATTTTTATTATGCTAAAGTAGACCGTAGCGGGGAAAAAAAAACTATTTCTTGGTTTCTTTTTTTGTTTTTTCTTCTTGTTCATTCTTATGTCTTTGGGACTCCTCTTGTAAAAGTCTCCCAAACATAGGTAAATAATAAGTTTTGGGCATTTTTTTCTCCACGTGATCGAAAATACACGTTTTTTCCGTATCGACAGTTCTCGCAATAAATTTTTCACTCGGCCTCGCTCCGCGATGGAAAAAAGTAACATTCAATGTTTTCTTTTTCGTACCAATTGCACTATTTAATCATCTATAAGTAGTAGTTCGTAGGAATCCATTTTTTTTCCTCAAGTTTCTCGATCCTGGATGATTTTTTTATGTTACGATTTTTCGTCGTTACTTTTGTGCGGAATAAAAGTGCTCTTTTTAAATATATGTATACGAATTTTTACGAGATTTATTTGAATCGTTATAAATGCTCTAATGTAATATGACCACTTTTGGAATTCCGATGATCCAAGGGCTCGCAGTTATGTCCCCCGCAGATGAGTCAAATATAGGCTCATTTGAAAAATTGCACCACTATAATCAAATCAACACACCGCGTGGTCGTAATATCAAGATTCTATTTCATTATATTTTGGGTTTTTCTTTTTTTTTTCTTACGATTTATCGCATCGAAAAAAGAGATACTCCGAGTATCGAAGTGCGCAACGATTCAACGTGGCTTTGACGGTTAAACTCTTTGTTTTTAATTCTCAGCTGCAAATCGTTGTCGCAACCCTCTCACTGCTGTTGCCTTTCGAGATAGGGTTGTATCGCGAAAAAAAAAAAAATATCGCCATTTTTAATCAACATTGACACAATCTTTGGATAAAAAATGAAAATCTTCAATTATATTGTTTTTCTTCGGAGTTTTTCCTAAAATGGAAGAAACAAAATGAACCTGCTACCTACCTAACCTCTTACGGTTGATATTATTTTTATTGTGAATTAGTTTCGAATACAAATGAAAATAAAAATATGATACAACCCTAGTGAAGTTATCGTGTTTTTGCTTATCGCTAAAAGGAATCGCAATTTATGTGCGAGACGTGTGCTTGAACGACAAGCTCGTAATTACTCGATCGGTTTTGGTGGACCTAACCAAATATACCGAACGTCACTATGCTATAACACACGGTTTACGATAGGAGAACGCGATTTTGTATTCGGTTGGTAACCGCGACGAGGGAAAAACACTGACTGAGCCAAGTTCCGCAAAGTGGCAACAGGGGGGTGAGGGCGGCTTGTTATGAATCGTTTGTCGTTTGTTTACGATTATATGCGTTCAAAATGTGTCCTCCCACCACCGGCAAGCCCGGCAATACGATCATCAGTTCATCATTTGTTTACCGTGCTCCGCGAACGTCACTCGCAAATCCGGGCTTTGTGTTTCAACATATACAATTATTCGAGGTTGCAAATTATGTTGAGTGAATTTGTGAAACGTGTGTTTTAGTGCCGCGTTTATTACGGGAGGGGGCGAAAGATCGAGTGTGTTTGTATGTGATATATATTCTTCGTCGTGGGTGCAGCAGAGGCTCAGAGGCAGGCGACCTCGGGACGAGCGAAAGACACGCGCGTTATAAAATGAAAAATAAATTAAAACGATAAGTTTGATAAATAAAATATGAGACGAATCGCGAGTAGTAAATTTTCGTCCTGGATGATTAATTGATTATAATTATCATTATAAAGTTGACGTTTTCCAAAAAAATCCATAGGACCGACGCGATCTTTTGGAGCATGAAATTTTCTATCGACAACTCGCGGACCAGCAAGTCCTATTTTGCAGTGCATACAAAATTCAACATGGCGGGCGTCTTTCCCAATTTCGTTCAAGTATGGAGCTATACTTTTTTTTTTTCCAACTTTACATGATTTAAAATAAATATGTCGCGTACTAAATGCAATGAATCTACTCGAGGGAATTAAAATTCACAAAAATTCTCGCGTTCGAAAAAAAAAAAAGGCGAAACGAATGAGGTAAGGGAAATTAATGATTTCGATAGCCATTGAAATATTCGTTACGTAACTGGTCCCGGTACAATAAGCCTTCTCGAAATTCAATCTTATGAAAAACATCGTCATTCGTTTTTTCCCCTCTATTATTATTCTTTTTCTCGACAATTTTCGTATGAGAAAATTTAAGTTTTTCAGTTTTTTTTTTTGGTTCTACATATCGAGAATGATCGTAAGAAATGTTTGTTTTTATTTTTATTTTTTTATTTTTTTTTTTATTTTCAGAATCTAGTTCTTACGACGCGATTTTTTTTAACTACGGACGTAAACTGTCATTTTTTTTTAGGACGATATTTGTAACTCCGATGTATTGACGAACGTTTACGAGGTTCGAATTGTTGGAAGAATAGTAGTTCAGTAGTTAAATTGAAATATGATTTTGTACTTGAGACTGAAAAAATTGAGTCATCGAAAATGAATGAGCATTTAAGAATAATAATATTATTCCTAGGTTAGGAGATGTTTGAGTTGGCAAAAGAGTTGTATCGTTCAAGGTTAACGAATGAACACGGGGACCCTTGCTCGAGCGCACGTGCACTCACGCAATCAAGTACGCGTGCACTCAATACCAACGTCCGAATGTTTAATTATTATTTCAGAAATTTGACGTGTTTTTCTTTTTTGTCTTCTAATTTCTCGTAACAAGAGGTTTTTTATATATTTTTTTTTTATTTCCAATACCGTGAAGAGTAAAGAAACGAGTTTGTTCGATAATTGATATTGGCTTTGCTTCGATTCACAGCGGGGTGTATGATGCCGATTTTTGTTGTTGTTGAGATTTTTCGTATTTTCACTGTGTTTTAATACGAGATCCATTAGATATTGACTACTTTCAATATTCGTTGCGTGTGAGAATGTATTTATCCTTAAATAGCCAAGCGACAGCGTTTCTTCTCTGATTCAAGACGTTATATGCTTATGAATTTTCATTTCTTTACAAATAATTTTCCATTCGAATCACTTTTTGTTTTCGGTCCTGTGACGTTTTTTTTTTTTTTCTTCCATTCCTCTGTGTATATTTCATAATAAGATAATTTTCCATACGACACTATGTATAATACTCGTAAGTACAATTGGCACAACGATATGGCCCAAGGAAACTTATATCATAAAATTTTTTCATCTTTATTTTGTCCCGTCTTGTCAACTTTTTTTTTTTTTTTTTTTGTTTTTTTTTTTCTCATTCAAATTTCTGCCTTGAACATATTTTTATTTCGTTTGCTTTCCTTCATCGCGCGTCGCGTTTCGGTATCGATGATTCTGCTCTTCCGATCACAATAAACGCTGCGCCATTATGTAGTATTTTTTTTTAACGCTTTTGTATCTCTTTTTAATTTTTAATCTTTTATATAATTTTTGTTTTTTTAATCGAATAACCTCTTCGAGCCTATATTGAATATTTTCTTTGTTACCGCTCTCTTTTATCAATGAAATATACATTTTACAGGTTGACTCGTAATGCGCACACTCGTGATGCCTGTATTATTATTATTTCGACGAAATTTTACGATCCCCCGACGAATACGAGGGCGATACCGATAAACATATTCGTGGCAATGTGTAATATTTTTCAACCTCCCTTTCCACAACTAACCCAAAAGCCTACGTACGAATTTCTCTTTTTATCTTTTATCTCCATGATTAGTTCCAGTGTAATTGTGCATTTTTCCTCGTTATAATTAAAAGCTCAAAGTAAAAATATCCGGTAAACTTATTATTATTATTATTATTTTCTCCTCGATTTCGTCTTGAATGGAGCTGCAAAAATATTATTAGTTTATCTCCATTCGCAGCGATAATAATCGTATTTTCGATTAAAAAAAACAAAAAAAAAAAAAAAAAAAAACTGCGAATATAAACGAAAAAAAAACGACATTTCCTACCGAAAGAGAAGCAGCTGGGTTTTTTTTTCCTCTCGCTCTTCAGATTACGCGTGCTTATGGCTTTCGTCAACTCTTGATAGAGAGTCATCGACTCTATTTTCTTTTTATTTCTTTCTGCCTTATTTTCGAACTGGTTCACTAATCTTTTTTGTTTTTTCTCACTCCCACTATTTATAAATATACATACATATATATATAAATACATATTTATTCAAATATACATAGTTATATATATATGTACATATCTAAATCGTTACACGTATCAATTAGTAGATTTTTTGGTCATTTTACGTAACGATAAGACGAGCGATAATCGCACGGATATTTTATACATATATGTATACATATATTTATATATACGTACTTTCTGTTCATGCGTACACGTTATGCACACACACACACACCCACGCACACACATACACACACACACACGTACACAAATATATACGGATATATACATATATTTATACATATATATATTATTATTATTATTATTATTATTATTATTATTATTATTATTATTATTATTATTGTTTATAGTCGGTAAAGTTTTTAAAAGTTAAGGTTTTTATTAAAGTGTTCAGGAGTTAAAACTGTAAAACTCTACGATTCGTTTAATAATAGTAACAATAATAATAAATGTTTATACAGAGTTTAGTAATAATCGTTAAGTTCGTATAAACCGCGTTGTTTTTATTAATCTTTTGTTTTTTTTTCTTTTTCCTCGGTTCGCTTTTTGTTTGTTTCGTTCTTTACGTCGCTACTTTGTTTTATTCTCTTCTTCTTCTTCTTCTTCTTCTTTTCGAATGGAAACTCTTTCCGTTTCGTGGTTTTTTTTTTTTTCTTTTCGTTCGCTTTCGTGAGCTACGTTTATTTATTTTTTATTTATTTTTTCTATTCGCATGGTTAGACACACACACGACACAGTACTCATACACACGGGCACACACGCTGTCGAATGTAGACGCTCAATTCTCGATGTTTGTACACTAATTTATATTGGCTTGGACTTTTTTTTTTTTTTTTCTTTTTATCGGCCTTTTGTGTGTGTGTGTGTGTGTTTTCTTATCTTATGGCTCAGAGACAGAGGAAGATGGAATTTATTTTCAGTGAGAGAAATAGAAATGGAGAAAGAGAGTTTTTCACGACGCGGGAACAATATTTGGAGCTTTCTTTTTTTTTTTTTCAATCACTTCTGTTTGGGTCTTCGTCGTTTTTCCCGTTCTCGTTGAAGCGGGGAACAAATTATGTTTTTTTTTGTCTTTTTTTTTTCACGTCGTTTCGTTCGATGTCGAAGTTCGCGTTGTTTGGAATTTTGACGAAAGTTTATCGTTTTTCAAAAGTGTTGACATTTTTTTTTTTATTCGATGATTCGTTTTCGAATTTTGGTGAAAATTTTGTTTTTACGAATTGAAATTTGTAATTGAAAAAGTTATAAATAAAATAGTTGGGAAATTGAATTTTTCAGTGAATTCTAATAATAGGCTGCAAAGTTTGACATCGCATTTCGCAGAATTTTGTTTCCTACGACGTCATTGTTTTTCACGACATTGTTTTTTGTGCCTTTCTCTTTATTCTTCGATTTTTCTCGCTTATTTTTGTTTTTTTTTTTTAACGCGTTTACTCGTTCCAATGAAATGAATTCTTTCTCAAGTTATTTCTTTCAAGTCGCACTATCAGTTCTGCTGGAATGTAAGGTTAGGAAATGGTTCGAAGACTCGGCTGTTTTGCATCGTTGAATCTTGTTTGATCTTAAAATTACGTAGGACCCCATTGGATTTATTTTCAATTCGTCTAGGCGTTATTATCTCGTGTCCAGATATTGGTGAGATTTTTTGTTTTGTTTTGTTTTTTTTTTTTTTCACTCGATTTGAACGAAAAAAATTATGAAAAACAATTTGAGTCTTACGATTGAATAAATAAAGGGGTGAAGGAGGAGAAAAATGGAATCGGGTGTGTAGGTTAAATGTTCGTTGCACGTTCGAATGATTTTTTTGCCTGATTTTTATCTTTAGGCTTTTTTGGAAAAATTTGGATAATTTTATTGCACAAAAGAATTTGAGATTCCTATTCAGCTTGTAATTTCTGGATTTTCAGATCATTTCGATAGTTTCTGGAAAATGAAAATATTTTTCTTTCACTTTCAAAGTGCTCGGATTCTTAGAATTTTTTTTTTTACATCTTTCGCCGGAACGAGGGACGTTTTGTTCTTTCCACAGTTCTACAATCAAATTAGTAGGAGATGAGAAACATTCGAATGGAAAAAAATAAAAATAAATAAATTGCAAAAAAAATGATGAATCGATGCTGACAGTCACTGATAAGTCATCTTCGAGAAGTTGTAAAATTCGAATACAGAGGTCCCTGAAGAAAAAAAAAATGGTAAAAATAAAGTTTTTCTCGACCCGAGACCGGATTTCTTCGAAAGTCATTTATCAACGGTTTGAAAAATCATTCGCGTATTTCAATCGAAAAAAAAAAAAAAATAAATTCAGAGTCGATCCGACCCGAAAAAATGGATAAAATTTCATGAAAATATATATTCACAGAGGAACAAGTAAACACATATCGTGGTTTCCCAAACTCTCAAAAATCGTTGTTATATTTGAAACGTGATATTCCAGTTATTCGAAACCGTAATCAATTCGTTTTATTTCAAACCATTGTTTAAGCTGATCTTTTCGTCCGGCGCTGTTATTCACTTTCAATAATACTGTATAAAAATATTGTGTCGATAGTCGTGTCCAGTGTTGGAAGTGAGTGTCAAAAGTGAGAAAGCTAAAGAAAAAGGAAAGAAGAATGGAAAGGTGTGTGAAGCGAAGGAGAAGAGTGAGAGAGAGAGAGAGAGGAGATTAGTGACGTTTGTGTCTTATTTTTTGGTCCCGTTTCGCGCGATGTCAGACACAGGCGAAACAATTGTTTGCAATAAATGACGGGGAAGGGTATAAGACAACGAGTAGGTCCCAAAAGCTACCGTTTCAAAACATCTCATTTCCACTCTTCACTTTGCATTTATTTATTTAAGCCCTTATTCGCTGACGATATTATAAAAAAAAATATTCTACAAAAAGCAAAAAAAAAAAAAAAGAAAGAAAACAAGAAAAAAAAAATGACCGAAATTACGAGAAGAAAAAAATGAATCTCGTATCTAATAAAAAAAAATGGTGAAAAATGTCAAATATTTTTTATTTTTTTTTTTCGTTCCAACAAGATATAATAATCGATGCTTAATCTATCTCGTTTCTAAATACATCCTGGCTACCCATAAGTTCAATTCACTTTTCCCTAACTTCGTATTTATCTTGTTTCGTTATTTTCTTTTAGCTCGATTTAAAAAAAAAAAAACGTATCTCTCGTGCGGAAATCCACAACTTTTTTTTTTTTCTCCCCAATTCCATCTTTACACGTGCGTTATATATATATATATATATATATATATATATATATATATATATATATACGCGCGCGCACACAAACACACGCAGGCACGCAGACGCACGCACTCTAATAAAGTGATATCCTATAATAACCTACGGACGTTAAAGCGGATAAGATACGACGCTGAAGTTTGCAACGTTGGAGTCCAACAAAATGAACGAAAAAAATCGTTTGTAATGCAATAATTTTTCATTTCACGAATCATTGGTGTAGATTTAAAAAACTACGAATTGCAAATTCGGCAGGGAACAAAATTGGATAATTACTGAAATTACTGGAGAGTTTTTTTAGATCATTTCGTTGGACTCCAACGTTGCAAACTTCAGCGTCATGATAAGATCACTTGACGCTCTTTTTTATTTTATTTTATTTTTTCAAATTTCTTTACTTTTTTTTTCTTTTTTCTTTCTTTCTTTTTTTGTTTCATTCTCTCATCTCGAAAAATTTGCTTCTAACGACCCTTCTCCCTTTTCCCCTCTAAGGCTCTTTGAGTTCGCGACTTAATCGCACGTTCGTACGTGTGTGTGTGTGTGTGTGTGTGTATGAGTGAGTGAGAGTGCGAGTGTGTGATTGTGAGCCCTATTGTTTTTTTGTGTGAACGTACGCGTGTGTGTGTGTTTTTTTTTCTTTGCCGAAGAAGTGGATTCGTCGAATCGTCTCGGACGACTCGATAATCCTTATTTGCTTGCCTTTCATTATTTTCTAGTGCCAGAGATGAAGAGAGCACCTGTGATGCAGTACGATTATCCTATTTTAATTGCAATTTGGTCGATTCATCGTTTATCTCTTTTTTTTTTTTTTTTTTAGTTTACTGAAAAAAAAAAAAATAAAAAAATAAAAAACGATTGAAACAAAACAGATTGATCGTAATCGCGGTGATTCGATGGAAACGCTTAATTTTTCTTTCGAATCGTCATCGATAACGCTGAGGATTTAAAGTTTTAAGAGAAAATTCGAAAATAAAAATATAATCGAATGTTAAAATAAGAAAAAATTAAATTCAACGAACATCGAGTTGAGAGCGCTGGAGAAAATGAAATATCTCGAATAAGATAATTATAATTGAATTTGAATGCTGAACCGCTGCTGATACGGTTAACGTCACTCCGGCGATGATTGATCTTATCATCTAATTTAATCGGATCGAAGAAATATATCGTATTAGATTAATTATCCCCGATTTTCCGGGGATTCTCCAAAACAAACATATATATTCTACATTCAGGTCAAATGATGTTCGGGTAATCCAGATTAGAATGCGGCACACGCATAACGACGATTAATATCGAATCAAAGCGAGAGCGCATGCTGCTGGGGACGTTCAATTATTAATTACTTTGTTGGCTAAACTTTTGTTTGTTTTTTTTTTTTTTTTTTTTTTGAAAAATGAAAAATGATCAAATGAAAGCAAGTAAATGAGGGTGATTGAAACGATATTAATACAATTTGAATGAAATTAATAATTAATCGATTTAATTTTGTTTTTATCAAATCGTACTGCATCGTATATGTTTATCGTATTTAACGAGGAACGCGTAATACACATGATTTTGTTGTCATTTTTTTTTCTTTCTTTTTTTCAATCTTATTCATTTTGTTTGTTTTTTTGTTTTGTTTCGTTTTTCTTTTCTCCTTTGTTTCATGTTTTTTTAAATTAATTTTTGTTTCTTTATTACATCGTTTTTGATCGTATATGGCGGATCAATGAAAATTTCGCCATCATCCCTCTTAAGGCCATCTTTGTTTTTCTTAAGTCACACTGCTTAATTCAATCGCGATAATTACTAAAATGACTAGTTCCCATGATTTACAATTGTACGTGTTTGTACGGTTTGGGATGTGGATATACGTTTGGGGGGGGGGATTATATTGAGGATGAGAGAGAATTAGAAAGAGAAGGAGCGAGAGAGATAGAGATAGAGAGAGAGAGAGAAAAAGTTTTTGGGAAGTAAAAGGACAAGGAGACAACTTTTACCGAATATGTTTTCTGATTTTGTTGTTGTTTTTATTTTTATCACTCGAGGCTCTTTTGACTTCGGTACGAAGACGAACAAGTTGGATAGATTTTTTTAATCGTTATATATTTTTTTTTTTTCCGAGAATCATAATAGAGACAATGACGTCACTCATCTCGCGCGTGTTTCAATAATTCGTAGAAAAGTTTGTTTAATTCGAGAAAATAATTTTGTATTTTTTTTTTTTTTTTCGTTTTTTGTTTTCTTCGTTTTCTTATTCTTTTTCAAATTTCTTTTCTCCTGTTTTCGTCGATATTTTTGCGTCGCCGAAAATTCGTATTACGATCATTTATTCGAAGTAGTTTTATCGCAATGAACTCTCACTTGTTTTTTTTTTTTTTCGTAAATTTTCGCGTACGACGTCGTCGCGCAATTCTTTTTTTTTTTTTTTTTTTTTTCTTTTCGTTTCTCGCGTGCTTTATACAGAACGCAGAGAAAAAGTTTGGTGTGTGAGATTTTACATACGTATATATATATATATATATATATATATGTATATTCTTACGATATAACTGTACGAATATACATATTTATTTATATGCATATGAGATAGAGAAGGGGTTTTCAATATAGTATTTATATTATATAAGAAAAAATGGTTTTTGAGGCACGCAATTTGGGCAAGAGCAGTCCGCAGCGAGTTTTTAAAATCTTTTTCTTCTTCTCCTTTATCTCGAATTCGTTTAACGCTTTTGCGTTATTTTTTATTCAATGACTTTAACCAGGCCGAGATTCAGGCCGCGCTCGTTCAATACAAATATAATATTTCATTCCCTCGTATATTTTTCTTTATCCATATTCTTCTATGGTTTTTTCATTTGACTTTTTCTTATTTACACGCAACCGCGAGCAGTATTTTTTTTTTCAGTTTATTCGAAACGAGTGATTTTCTTGTAATTCATCATTCAAATTGTTCCTGAAAACAAACGATTCGAGTTCCTATACGATTTTAACGGAATTCCCTTTTTTTTTATTTTTGTTCGATCGAACCAAATAACAGTGAAAAATTGTCACGTAAATGACAAGATTCGTCGCGGATTTTCATGGATTTATTATCGAACGTAGATTTTCTTGTGATTCGTTTTTTTTTGTTTCTCAAGTAAATCGAAGTGAAAAACCCTGTTTGGGATTTGTCATTAGACAGTCGAGTAACTCGGGCGAATAAATACAAAAACGAATGCGGTTACCAAAACACCATGACAAAAAAAGATTCATTACGAATGTTGATAAATCTTGGGTGAACTTGAGATCTCGATAACGGAAGTCTTGGTTCTCATCATGACAGACGCGGCGCAATTAGGAAAGCGATGAAATTTTTCCCGAGGGAAAATAACCGGATCGATTAGTTCGTCGATGTTCGGTATTCACAGCGACGTTGGTTTTGTTGCTGTTGTCGTTGCTGTTCTTTTCGTATTTTTCGTATTCTGGGTCCGCAAAACCTACCCTCGTATTCTCGAGCCTTTTGTTCCCATTACCCATGAGAAAAAGAGAAAAAAAAACTGCTCGGTGGACGGGATCTCCGCGCGGAGGAGGAACTACGCGGTTGATCCGTCAACGGCGATGGTCCCGGAGCAAAAAGTTGGTGTAAGAAAAAAAAAAAAAAAAGTAACAGGCACGAAAGGAGCAACGAAAAGTAAATGAGTTTATAAAAAAAAAGAAAAAAGAAACCAAGCTCAGAACAGGTTGATTGATGACGTTAACGAGTAGCGGCGTGTCAACTTCATCGATAGACCATTGTCTCGCGTGTTCGTTTAAATTATTCGTTCGTTCCTTGTCGTTATCGTCAGCTGTGTTGTCCGTGTATCAATGTTGCGGATTCAGTACGAGTGCTGCGGCTGCAGAGACGCGACTCAGCTATGGGCCGAAGTGTCCGAACCCTGACTGTTGCCGAGTCCTCCCATTCCTGCCTGAGACGTTAATCTCGTTGCGGATTGCGTCGTCGTCGGGACCGTTGTAGCGTGTTGTAAAATTCCGTGATGCTGTTGTTGCTGCTGCTGCTGTTGCTGTTGCTGCTGCTGCTGCTGCTGCTGTGGTTGCGTTTGTTGTTTACCCGTTTCCGGTACAAGATGCGGCGTTCTACTGGATACCGGTGGCAATACCGGGCTCGCCGGCCACGGATGAAGTGACATTGTGCTAGGCGCGTTTGGTACGCTACGCGAATGAGGCAGTAATGGCGAATTGGATAGGCTCGCTATTGGATGATGAGCCGATACTAAACTGCTTCCTGAAATTCCAATTCCTAAGCTATTACCAACATTAATCGCTCCAAGACCACTCGATATTCCACCAACACCACCAACCCCTCCTACTCCTATTCCAACTCCTCCACCACCACCGCCGAGCCCACCAACCCCCAATCCAACACCCAGTCCACTCGGAGCTGCTGGCGTTCCTAACGCCACTGCTGTGTCAGGGTGCAAGAAATTTCGTCTTTGCTCCAGACGCTCCGCGTGCTGGGCCATACATCTTGTTAACGCTTCCGGCAGCATGTCCAATTGTTCCTGCAACGACGTCAACTTGTCGTCCAAACTGACCAAACGCTCCTCCAGTGTGTCTTGGCGCGTCGACATGTCCGACACGATCTCGTACACCGTGTTTTGCGTCTGTCACAAAAATTTCATTCGTTTTAATATATTTTCCTCATGCCAACTTTTATTTTGGGGCATTTTACAATCTTTTTCAATATTTCAATATCACGACTCGTTCGATTGGTCGGCTACACTCTGATACTAATTTTCATCTACAGTTGTCCATTTTTCTCGATTTTTTAATGATGAAATTTCCAATTTTTCTGTACAGAAGTAAAAATTTTAAGAAATTGATGAAATTTGATGGTAATGGTCTTCAACATCAAGTTAGAAAATACAATTTTTTTTCAAAATTTTCTTCCATTTAGTTATCGAGTAATTACGCATTGGAGCAGATTTCTTATGCCCGGAATGTATACCTATATATGGAAAATGTGAACTTCGGTGTTCAATTACTCGATGCCTGTGTAGAAGAAAAATTTGAAAAAAATTTGATTGTCAAATTTTGCACCAAAGAATATTTTCTGTGTTCACCAAATTTTATATAATTCTGAACTTTTTGAAATTTTTTTATGTTTTTAAATCTGTATCGAAACTCCTTAAGGGGTGGCACAACTCTTGGATTTTAGAAACATCGTTTGTTTTTTCTTAACAAATGCTTTGAGGACATAAGGAATTTGGTGGGCGGACGAAAATTTAATTGACGGTTGAAGATTTGATTTTCGAAAATCGGCGGTATACGAGCTGTGAAACATGCGGGAATAAATTAAATTATTATCGAATCGTCGAATCATAGCTCATGCTCGATGTAAATTGAATGAAGCTTCATTTATAAATTTATATATTCGGTCGAATAAATTAGATCGAAAAATACACGTTTTGGACTGAGATTTTGATTATTTGTACTGTGCAATTGAGCATGAAATCAAATTCATGTTACAATTTTATGTTCTCAAAATAGTTTAGAATCTAAGAGGAATCGTATAAAATTCAAGCTGTATCTTTATTTTATTACGACTGTAAATCTACCTGTGAAACAAGATTCTTCGAGGTTTCTTCTCGTTTCGCGAGATCTCGAATATATATTTTATTTTTATGCGTGATAACATTTTATCACGAGTATTCGAAGGATTCTAGATTTTTTTTTTCTCCGCACATTCGTCCATCCCGACATATTTTTCTTCTGCTCTAAATCTCGAACGTTTTTTTTTTGTTTTTCCGTTTTCCTCGCACGGTCGTTTCGTCCGTATTATATTTTAGTCTTCTCGGTCGTTGACAACGCGGAATGGACCGGGCTAAAGATATTTATCGTAAGGTGATTTAAGGCTCTTGTTAACGCAGAAATTCTACTTCATGGTTAGAACGAAAAAAACAAACGTGGACTGTTTGGAATTTTCTTTCTTTTTTCTTTCTTTTTCCTTCCCCCTTTACCTAGAGATTCTTGGACGTGTACTTTGTCACATTTGTTCTCATGAATAGCGTGTTAGGCTTATTCGGAAAGTCTCGCGACTAATGGTATGAAATACTAATGTACACGAACTTGTCGCCTTCCTGTTCTTTCGTAGATTTTATGGGTTCGGCTTAAGAAGCCCCATCTCGAACGAGCTTTTACTTTCACAGCTTTCTACTCTTATTACAGTAATGGGAACAAAAATGCATAATTTTGAAAATAATTTATATACGTTAAAAATACGTTGCTTTTCTACACTGCGCGAAATTGAAAATTCGTTGATTCAACGATATTTCCGTTGGATCAACTAATTGTGGCGAACAGAATCAAATTTGCTAGAAATTAACAAAAATTTGGTCGATTCGAAGACTCGATTTGCTGGGGCTCGAACAAATATTTCTCAATATCACGAAAACGACGTTCGATCGACGGAAGCTTTTCATTCACCATGATCTGTTGATCCAACAAAAAATTTCAACAAAAAGATCGACAAATTTCTTTTTTCTATCCAATATTCATTATTATTTTATCATTTTTTTTTCTATTACGATATTGAATTTTAATCTCGGGAAATTTGTAAATGAAATTTGTAACAATTTATAAAATATTGTATTACACTGAAATTCGACGTTATTCTTCGATCAAGAGACTCGCCAGAGTCTCGAGACAAGTACATTGACAGTTCTGTCGTCTGCTGGCCTGAGGCTCACCGAGACTATATTATCTCTGAATAAAACGATTCTCGATGGTGGGAGAAAAATATTTCGATATTTTTGACGCGTTACTTCTGAAAGTTCAGTATAATTCTCGAGTCATAAGCAGTGAAACGTGCAAACCGACATTTTTTTCTTACAGATTTATGTTTTTTTATTAAAATTTTTTTTTTTTTTTAACTTGAACGAGCTTCGATATTTTTGAATGTGAGAGCTTACCTTCGCCATGTCCGTTATCGTGTTCGCGTTGTCCATCAACTTTCGTTGGTCCATTTTAACTTTTCTGAGCCTGCGTGTGAACAGAAAAAGAGAAAAAAAATGAAGATAGATCCCCCCTCCCCATAAAGAATGTGTCTCGATTGTGCCGAGTCATGATTATGGGTTGCGAGTATCAAAAGGAGTGGATCGCTTGATAGAGGCGCCCACGTGTCGTGTTTGGCTCGCCCTCTCATACATTTCTTATTTCATTTTATTTTATTTATTCTTATTATTATTTTTTTCCATTTCGATAAACCTCCAATAGAGTAGGCTACGAAAGACACGAACTCAATTGACTCACGCGTAAATGGCGAGCAGAAATTTTCGTTGATGGGTCCTCACGCGACCTGAATTTACCCGTTTTACCAGCCTCGTGTGTTTGTAGATTAACCATGTTTCTCTTAAAACGTTTGCAGCTGCATTTTTTAACTGAAAAAACATCAAAACAAAAATGTCGCATTAAAATTAGTTGAGAATCGTTTCATCGAAATGAAACGAAATTATTTATTTATTTTCTCCGTAAATATATAATGCGGCAACGTTCGAACGATTTTGATATTAGTTCACATTATTTTTTCTCACTCCATATTTTCGCAAAATTTTTATTGTTCATTCGATGAAATTCTTACCCTTTTCGTTAACTGCGTGTCCATCATAAAATTATGAACGTGTTTTTCCGCTCGGGTCAATTCCAATTTTCTGGAAACAACCGCCACGAGTAAAGCTGTACAGCCTGCACCCTAAAAATAGTAAAAAGTCGGATTGAAATTTCGATAACGTATATAGAAGAGTTCTCAATGAATTAAGACGAAATTTGAGGTGGAGAAACGGCCTAATAATCGCTCGGAAAATTATATTAAATCTTCTGACCTTCATTCAATCATCAGCAAATTAGTTTTAACGATAATGAATAACGCGTCAGTACGAAAATATCATTTTGTTATAATTTTAACAACGAAAATTCGTTTCTTTTTGAGCGGCCAATCGATGAAACTCATGAATAAAATTGTACCATCATTCCTGTTGAGACGGCGATCCCTCGACCGCAATAAGTATTGGGCACTATGTCGCCAAATCCGACACTAAGAAATGTGATCGCTACGAGCCACATCGCGTTTAGAAGATTGGCATGTTCCTCGTCGTGAAACCTAAAAAAAATAAAAACAAAGTTATTTTTCACAAAAACAATAATTACATTGTTAAAAAAAGATTAGATCGCGAGTTGGTAGTTGGAAAATGTTAGTTTCGAGCTATTCCGTGTATACTTTCGACGAATCATATTTTCTTATATTTATCATCAACAAAAAACTTATCGAATAAAAATAAAACAATAAATTTGAAATTCAATTTGAAAATTGAGTAAAAAAACATTCGTTCACCGAGCCAAACGTCATTTTGTTGAACGAAAATGGTACATTCAACGTTTTTTTTATGTTTTTTCTTGAATACCAACTGATTAAATTTATTCAACGGATCGATTGAAATTTCTTGTAGAATAGTCTACGGAATCAACCGTAGCCGAATGAATTTGTTCGAACAACCGGGGTGTCGCGATCGAATGGAATGTTTTAGTCGACAGCGGGGCGCGATATTTATTTGCTTTAACATTATTTTTCTCAGTGTTGCAATTACGAAGGTGAAATAAATCATTTTATACGTAAAAAATCACTCGACACGTCCGTCAGGATTTTTGTGCTGTCAATTAATATATCTCGAAAGCGTCAAAACGTCCAATTGTCGAACGAGTTTCCTGTCCACCCATGAAAAACGATGTACTCGAGGTCATTCGTAAAATTGCAGTTTCAAATCGCAAATCAAATAAGGGCTACCGAAATTTGGAAAAAAAAAAAAAGAAAAAAAAAACAGGTCTCGTGGACGCGGAAGCGACAGGATTGATTACACGATCTATAAGCTTGGCACACACGGTCGATGAGATAAAATACAATTGAGTGGCTTAAAACATGCCCATCATTTTTACGTTTACGTACTAGGCGGAAGCGCGGGAGTTCAATCGGGATTAGCATCCAGGGTGTGTAGAACGAGGAAAGAGAGAGAGAGAGAAAGAGAGATGGACCGGAAGTGGGGAAAATCGAGAGAACGAGCAAATGTGTAAATTCCGAGGGAAATGCCCCATTTATGTGAAATATCGATTTCGAGGATAGCGTTTTCACGCATCGAGGGTGTTTGTTCTCTTCGTCAATGCGGAATATACACCGTGCCGATTTCCTTGCTGTAGAACGACCGGGATCTCGAATCCTCGGATGTTCAGTTACGAGTGTATATATATATATATACCGAGACGATGGACACAAATGTACGTCTATTCAGATATAAAAGCGAGATCGATTTTATCGTCGAAAAAAGTTGGAGGCTTCGCGGTTCGAAAGAAAATGAACTAAAACAAATTTTTTCATTGGATTCGTTTCTTCAAAAATCTATTGCATTTCTTCGGCATATTTTGTTCTTCTCCTGAACCTCGATTGCGAGCACGTAGATGATTCATTCGATAAGAAACAGTATCAAAAACTCTCTACGCTTTCGGATGCCAAATTTTTAAATTACTTTATATCAAACCATTTTTTGCGTTAATTCGAAATCGTATGAAGTTCGATAGAAACGAAAGTTGACGTTAACATTGTTTTCTAGAATGCCTTTGCACGAGAACAAATATACGAGTCCAAAACAATAAATTGCAATGAGTAAAATAATAGAAAATTTTCTTTTTACGTTTACAACTCAATTGGATTATTCATTCAGCATAGCGTTTCCATATATATAGGTATACACTTCGGGCATAAGAAATCTGCTTTAATGCGTAATTACTCGATAACTAAGTAGAAGAAAATTTTGAAAAAAATTGCGTTTTCGTAGTTGATGTTGAGGAACATTATCACCAAATTTGATAAATTTCTTAACATTTAGCCTTATGTACCGAAACTTCTTAATGGAATTTTCTCAATGTTACAACTATCGAAAGTAATGGGATGGGAAAACTTACCTCTCGCACTGTCGTAATGTCCACGAGGCAATGATCCAAAGTGAGACCATAAATACGAGTAAAACCGTACCCGGACATATGGTCATCAATGTTTTGAGAACGAATCTCGTGTTGAAATTAATACGATTCAAGGCCCCTATACTCCGAGACGATGCGTCCGTGAATAGCTTCGAGTGCAACAGCATCACACGACATATTAGATATAGTCTGAAAAACATAGGAAGCGAGAGGGTCACGTCGTACGGAACCCATTGAGAACCCATGTCGCCACCCTTGTTCGCCAATTTGGTCGTCCATAGGAAATAATATTCTCCGGGTATTGGGTGAAGCGCGCAGATTGCCAGTTCCACCGATATTTGAGATATTCGTTGCCAGGTCATTGCTATTCGCCAGTCATCCGCGCAGTTATCGATCATGAATAACTGCAATGATAAAACAAGTAACAAATACATCATTTATTCATCTCCGGTGACCATGAAAAGTTCATCTGATTTCATATTCAGATTAATTGCTTTCATTTTTTTTTTTTTATGTTTCGAATTGTTTGATAATCGCGAAATTTTTGGAAAGCCGAATAAATAGGATGAAAAAAAATTATATACGAATATCATAAAATTCTTTATTATGGGATATTAATTTAATGGCGTAGCAACGGTGATTTATGGTGATAGGAAAAGTCCTATTTTTTCCAATTACCAACTTTGGTTCGGACGGGACAAAAAATTGGAGGAAATATACCAAGAAAATGCGTTGTGCCTGGCTAAATCCATTTTTCTCTTCATACTTGAACCATAGAAAAAGTGTAAATCGCCGGGATTTATCGTGTTACGCGGAAAAATATAATTTACGACGAAAGTTTTCTTAATCTACTTTCGCCATTGTCGATGTCCATTCGCTCTTCGAACTCGTAGAGAGAGAGAGAGATTGCAAGGAAATTTCGAGACCCAGTGGCTACCGACCCGGTGTTGGTAGAAAATTTAGTGACACCGATGAACATGAAAAATTTTCATCCCTCACGAGTGATGCGAGAGATGAAGGAAGGAAAGGAATAAAAGTTTGAATTTTAAACCTCAATGAGATAATATCTCTATCGTGGCAATCTTCTTTCACGTACACGCTTATATTTTTCTCATTTCGTCTTGTTTTTTTAACCATCCGACCAAAGTGGCAACAAAATTTTCATACCCTTTCCCTCTCTCCTCCTGTTTTCATCTTATTTTTTCCTCTTTATTCAGATTTCGTATATCTCCTCTCTCTCTCTCTCTCTTACTCTTTTTAGTATCTCATGCGAAAGCCCTCTCACTTTGATTTTAAGGAGTCGCTGTACTCCCTCGTCCTTCTCAAGGATTTACAGTTATATACGCGCGTTCGTTGCTACTCCTCTGCGTTATCGTGACGGATGATAAGGGCTACATAAATCATTGGGTCGTTTCTCTTCTCTCGCGATAGCGGCAAAGTCGACAACCGGAGAAAAGTTATTCTCCTCTCACGTCGTATTTCATGCGTGTTTCTCTTCTCTTCCTCACGATCTGACGATTCTTATCATATCATTTGTATGTCTGTATGACTCGAATGAATTTTTTATTGGTCCATCATGATCGATAGAACAGTTTTGCAAACATGAGCGCTGCTTTTTTTTTTTTTTTCGTTAACCTTTTGTGCTATATTTATTCAATGAAAATTTTGTTAATTTATGAGAAAACTAGAGACAAAATATTTCACTCGAGGTCTCAGCGGATGAGACTAAGAAAAAGTTGAACTTTGCCAAAAACCTCGTAAGTTCATTAAAAGATCTCGGAGCATAAATATATTGTTTATCTTAAAAATAAAGAAAATTTTAATTCATGCACGAGACTCGCGAGACGTTTAATTCGAAAATTCATTTGGCTCGAAACGGAATTTGATTTCCCCGCAGACCAGGCGGAGACGCGAAGATAAAAAAAAAAAAAGGAAATACATAGCGATAGAGTGTTTCAAAGTTTTTCTTTTTATTTTTTTATTTCACCTTCGCCAGAAATTTAATTGAATAATTTGCAAAGATTGAGATAGCCGAGTGTATCATTTTGAATAACGCCGACGTGGAAGAAACTGCATTCACTTCGAAATGAGAGTCTTGGCACTGGCGCAGTAGTCTCTTTTAATAATCCATAGAGTAGAGAAAGAGAAAGAGAGACGAAGGCAGAGAGAAAAGAAAGTCGTTTGGACGGAGCTGCGTTTAACCTCTGGCGAATTTTCTCGATAACCTTAATTCGCGTAACGCCATTTTTTCAGTCGCCAATTATATTAATAATAAAGCTTGTTACGTGGCGCGCTCGTACCACGAAATTAATAATACTCATCGAAATCATTCTAAAAGCTTGTTCAATTATTCGTGAACAAAGAACAAAAAAGTCATTTATGTTTTTGCTCTTCGAAGCTCGCCATCTTTTATTTTCCCAGAAACGTTGGTCGTTTTTTTACCTGGAAATGACAATTATTACGAGATACAAATTTCTTGCTGCTATTTTTCCGACTCTTCTTCGTGAGAAACCATTGAGTCTAATTTCATATTTTTTTTTCTCATTACAAATTCATCGATTTTTTTACTGTCAAGTTAAGATTTTTTTTTTCACAACAATGATTTTTGATCCTGACCTTTTGTCGGATATACATTTAAAAAAAACACGATTTTTCATAATTCCATTAGACAAATGATTTTTTTTTCTTCTGAACATTATTCGGATCCGTAAATTAGAGATTGAAACGAAGATTTTGATAATCATTTCGAACGAACAAAGTGTTATTTTTTAGGATTCGTAAAATTTGACACTTTCTCTTATATTTCCGGGATTGGGATAAAATCGTACCGCGTAAAGTACTATTCGTTATTGGAAATGGCAGACAATAACGGATAATCCGCAATACGAAAATTGTCCGTCCGAAAAAAAGGTTTCGTCGAAGTATTTTCATCGAAGCCATATATACTGCGGCCTCATCCATTTCTACGTTACATTGTACGCGATCCTCCTATCTCTTTCAGTCATTTCGTGTAATCCGTCGCGATTAGCTAATCCTCTGTTTCATTCTTACGTTACATCTTGAATCTTTTAATCTTTTTGCTATTGTTCTCGATGCGCTTTGAGAGAGAGAAAAAAAAAGAAATGCTGAATCTCCGATTTTTCGTAATATTCGATGATATGGTCGAAAAAATTGAGAAGGGAAGAACGTATTACGGCATTTAAGCACCATCCGGCGAGGTCCAATACTTGGAACGGTGACCGCTTAGCTCTGTACTGGCTCGCGCATCAACCCACTGGGCGAGAACAGTTTTTCTGGGTTTCTGATGACCCCACCCAGCTGGAAACTCGGTAATAATATATAGCCGTTTGTATCGACTGGGTTTTCAACGGTTTCCCTTGGCCTTTGTGCAAACGAGATGGAGCACTGCATTAAAAAATTGTGGACTGTGTGTAAGCGACACTCTGGGGGTCTCGCAAGAACGGAAACAGGAAAAGGATCAGAGTGAAGCGAGGGGAATAGCGGGGTTAAAGTGATGAGATGGGCTCGTAAAAACCTGAAAGAGTATACGCAGAAACAATAAAAAACGAAAAAAAAAACGATATTGAGGTTTTAGATTGACGGGGAAAGAGAAAAATCTAGCTTCGATCCAGCAATTTTTTAATAATTGACGGATCTTCGAAGAAGTCGGTAATGAGTGGACTCCGAGGGAGTCACGGGGAACAGAACAAAAGCAAACCTAAGAATGCAAAAAAAAAAGACTGTTCTCCAGACTTTTATCTTTGCCTCGAGCAATTTTCATTATAGTTATGTGGAATTCCGTGAGCTTACAAGGGAATGCGAAAAAAAAGGAAGGAAGGAAGGAAAAAAAAAAGAAACAAGAGAAGCATACAAAAGCACGTCGGTCGTTGGTGCGCGTGTGAGTCGTTGAATGGGGGACGTTAAAAAATTTATGTCCTGTATAAAAACTAGTCGCACGTACACGAGAGAAACACATTAACAGTCGCTTCTCCCGTAAGTGTCAAAAGTATTAATTTTGCCGCAATCGCAAATTCGTAGCCAGCGAAATATACTTCCGAAAAAGTAGTAGCCAATGTACAATTTCGACACTTAATCTCAACGAATATATATATATATATACAACGTGCTTACAAGTACTTAATTTTAGATTATAGCCTCGTAAAGATCCTTAGGTATATATCTTTCGACTAATAAAAACTTCGTCTTATACGCTTCCTCGTTCTTATCTATTTAGACTTCATTCAACAGATTGTCTCAGAACTTACGTTTCAGGCTTACACTGTAAATAGATCGTTAAGTTTTGAAAAGAAAAGTTTTTATTCATTTTTTTTTCTACGATGCAGCGTTGATGAGACACTGATTCATCAGTGAGGATCAATCCAACGCTTAGCGTTTGTGACAAAGTTGGAGAAGAAAAACCTTGCCTTTGTCGTTACGGCTCGAAGAAGAGGTAAAAGTGTTATCACTACTAAGCTCATCATCGTCGCTCCTAATTGGTTATTGACAAATAATTAACACTTTGCCAACAATTCGGTGAAGAAGAACAGTGAGAAAAGCCTTTTTCTTTCTTTCAAATTTGCTATTCAGATGACTTTTGGTGTATATTATATTACAGTACACCGGAACATGATATTATGCACACATATATAAATTAAGCCGCGCACGAGAGAGCATTGTGCACACGCGGATGAAAAGTATAGTCGCGTGATTTAACCCCGTCGACGCATTCATCACGCACCTTGAATATAAAGCGCAGAATTTGCTTTCCAGACCATACGTGCTTCACTTTTCACCCCTATTTTCCGCACTGTTACGCCGTCCACAGTCCAGGAGATGCTGTTGATTGGAAAAAAAAAAAAAAAAAAAAACGTGAAATGAAAATTGTTCAATAATGGGGCAGCCATTTTTTGATAGACTCTCGTCACTTTTCATCATTCGCGCTGTGATTGAATGGAACATTTCATTGGATCAGCGGAAATGAATATGCATTTTAAATCGGTCAGAAATGTTTGACCGTTTGATAAAATAAAATGTCTGGAAAATACGATAAAGTGAGATTTTTCAAGACATTTCAATCGTCTCAATAATTCCATTGATTATTGATGTTTCATGCTCATGACATGATTTTGATATTTTTTCAGAGAATGATTGACATTTTATTGTACGAATAACAGCAAATGTTCTCTCATGATTTTTCAGTTTAATCAATGAAGAAAGTCGCCTGTAGGTTTGTTTTGCTGGTTTTTATTTTGCAATTTTCTAAAGACTATCAACCGATTGCAGTGAAAAGCATAACTCCATTTTTTTGTCCTGCATGCAGTCGGGAGTTGGAAACGAACGAAAACGTTCGTGTGATTTGCCTAGTTCGAGTTGAAACACTAAATTTTTGATCATCAAGACAAAAGAATCATTTTTTGCATTTCGACGATGCAAACTTCATGCAATACGTATGTAATGAGTCGTAAAAGTCAAGTATGGCTCATCCCAACTTGTTGCAAATAGATTGCAACATATTTAGATGAAAGTCGCATGTATGCTTCGAGCTACAAGTTTTGCTAGATTATGTATGTCAGTCGATATATTGACGTACGTGCAATGAGGAAAGTCCGCTTCCGGGTTAACGACAATATTTATTCGGATGTCATTCGAAAAGTACGCTGGAGGCTACATTTCACCAAACAAGAGAGACAATATTACAAACAAAATACCGAAATGTTGAGGCAGGAGAGAGAGAGAGAGAGAGACTACGATAGTAATGGACAGTAAGAGCCATTGGCACTTCACTAATGTGTTTACGATGACGTATGGAATTCCCAAGAACTTTGAGAGCTTACAGTATAGGAGAAGTAGCCACCATAGCGGTAAAAGTAGCAACAGCCTGGTGTCGCACAGGCCGGCGAAAATGGTGCACTGGATGCACTAAAGTCGTTGGTGGACGACGTCATAACTTTGGCAACGGATGCAGGACGACATGATTTTCTATTTATGTACATATATATATATATATATTACACGTACGTATACATTATAGACGAGGTGTTTGAAAAATCGATGTGACATATATTGGAAGAGGGCTGAATTGTGGGTGGGTATAAATGTGGGAGGTCGAGAAGTACCAGGAAATGGTGGGTACGAAGGACAACTTCGCTGCATCCGCGTGGCCCACGCGACCCAATCTTCCCATCGTTACACATATGTTTTGAGCTGTTGCCCGTTCTCGGCTTCAACCAAATCACCCAAAGGCATCGCCAGTAACAATCTTCCCGGTCTATTCGGGTCAGCCAGAAAAACGAAACAAAGCCTCACTCGTATAGGCATACGGATTTACTTAAATATCAAGACCAAAAGTATACACTTTGTACTTGTGACCACAGACGCGATTGTTCTTGGATTTATTGCATTGAAATATAATATTTGATTTATATGCAAGTTCATATTTGCCAAAGTTTTGCTTTCGTTTTGTCCATTTTTTTCTGCTGTCTATATATATATATATGGCGTATAATCAATCAATCTTATGAGACCAAACTCAACACGCAAAGATCTTCCGATAGAGAAATCGAAGGTCCAATTTAATTCTTCAAAACTTTACTTTTGTCGAGAAGAGTTTTATTCAGCCTGAGAGGGTTTCACGAGGAAGAATTATTGGAAATGAAGATGAATATATAGATATAGATATATATATGTTGGGGATTTCATTTATATAATTGCAGCCAGACATGAGGTGAATTACATTATATCCAGCCCTGCTCTACCTTACCCATTCGTTTCCTCTTCCTCTTTCATCTTGAAAGAGGCGAAGTGAGCGATAGCCAATAAACTTTTTTCGTGCAAATTCATCGATCTAACGTCCGATTTTTCCTTTCTCATCGTTTTCTCCAAAATTCCCGACGATCTTTTCAACTGTCCGGTTTGATCGAAAATCCGGAAAAATTTCTTATATAGATTTTAGTTTTATTCATAGATATTCGTAGAAATAATGGAAATGAAATATTCATATGAAAATGTATGCAAACGAGTTTTTACGCAAACCACAAGAAAGAGAATTTTAATTATTCCTGGCAAAACAAAATGCCAAGCAGGTAGGTTTCCATTAACGGCGTTTGTCTCGCGGCTAAACTCGTCTCTTTCGTTTCGGGATACTACTTGTGAGTTTTTAATAAGAGTATACAATTTTACGAGGTCATTTTGATAGGAGATGTTGAAACTGTCCTTTTTACAACTCTGAAAATGAAGGGTTCCGTAACGAGGTATGTGAAGTTTCAGTCTGTTCGTCCCCTTCATTCATCACCTTTTGTCCCGCAGGCAACTATCCGAAGTAGGAGGTAGTAAAAGTCAGTGCGCGAAACGACTTTTTTTTTTTTCTTTTTTAATATCTGTATTCGCATTTGTGTGTCTGGTTTCTGCACACCAGTTATGGGTATGTGTGAGAACGAATGATCGTGGAAAACTCGCCAAGCTTTTCCTGCATGTTTTTTTTTCTCAACGTACCGAGATATTTCGCGATGCGGCAATAACCCGCGCGAGAGACTATCAAAGGGGCGTGTGGACATTCGAAAAAAGGTCGCTCCATAAAGCGCCATCCTTGCAATTGCGGTTTGATAGTACCGCAAGAAGCACACAAGGGGAAAACGAGAAAAAAGTACGATTAAAAGGAAAAAAAAAAAGAAAAGAGAAATGGAAAGCAAAAAACAAACGTGCAAGCAAACGCACAGGAAAAAAAAAAGAAAACGGAAGTCGAAAGACAAGTACTGGAAAGAAGAATGAAAAAAAAAAAAAACGTCAAAGCGCGACTCTCGTTCCACTTATTTTTCGCTCCAACTTTGTATATCCCTCGAGAATGAAGGCAATACAGAGAAGAAGAGGAGTCGACATCAGAACCAGACATCGCATTACGTTCGACCCTTTTCCTCTATCCTTCTCACACTCTCTTTTCCGCCATTCAACTCCGGAAACCGTAACCTCATATAAGTACGGAAGACCCTCCCTTCTCCATGCTCTTCTCACTCCCATGTGAGCAACTACAACAAACAAGATCCCCTTGTGCCTTGTGCTATATTACATATGTATGGAAACGGTGCTTTTCTCTGTGAACCACTTTTGCGTATTGTACAAGCCATCGAGTGTGAACTCCGATTGTTGGACTCGCGAGCGACGTGTAGTTAAAGCCTGGGTTCACCCTCGAGAAAATCGTAGGAGGTGAATGAGGAACTTGAGAAGCCAACAATTAACGCGTAACCATATATAGGCGTAGGGACTTGGCACCAACGAATCAATTACGTTTTGGCTTGGAGCAACCCTCGAATAAGGTTCAACAAGTAATTCAAGCCCGATGTGTTGGGTCTGAGACAAGGCATTATGGGTGCAAGGGCATCGATAGGTATTCGAGTTACAATTTTTCAAATTACCTTACCTATTTTATGATCGAATACACCGATCGCTCTGTTATCAAAGAACAAAGACACGGAATAAGTTTCTGATTAAGAGCATTTGATTTTCTGATTACAATCTATCCTTAATGATTCCTTTATATACATTGTTTCCTCGATAATTGAGAAATTATTTGAAGAAAATTGTCCCAGGGCGATGGCAAGTGTTGCAGAAACTCGAAAAACTTTTTGGAACCTCTATTATCCAGTTATCCGGTTGGAAAGTACTCGAAATGGGAGCTGTATGTACGGAACTATCCTTGAAATGGTCCGACAACTTTCCGCGAAAGTCCCCGTGGTGGACTTTCGCGCTCTAGGATATTACACTGATACGACTACTGCTGCTAACTACCAGTACGAGTTTTCTTCATGTATGAGAATGTTGGTGTGCGTGCGTGTGTGGAATACGACAAAGTTTACCCTGGTCACTTCGTTCTTCCGGAAAATGAACTCGGTGAGACACATCAGTGACCAAAAGAATAGACAAGATACGGAGTTAGTTGTACGAGAGTCGGTTGTTGTGAAGAAAAAGAAAGATTTTCAACGTATGCGAAAACTTTTGGGCCATTTAGTTGCAGAAGGACGAACAATATCGTTTTACACCAAGGGAATGCAAGAGAATCATGAAGAAAAAGATTCCGAAGATAATGCCATTGAAAGTGATTCTCAAATATTTTCGTTTTCGTAGTAATAAAATAAATGAATAAAAATCATACACTTTAGTGTGTAGTTTTTAATTAACTGCTGATGGAGGAAATATTGATACGTCGCTAATACAAACCATCACGACATCAGGCCAATTTCCTATTCTCGGGATACTTCGAGCAATAAAGTTGTGGAACAATTGAATTTTAGATGCCGACCCGAATTCCAGGCACGAGTGATAATAAACTTGAGAATGGTACCGCCAGTTAGGAAACTCGAGCGTTAAAACAGATTTAAGCGTGATATGGAAATTGAGAAGGCTGGACAGAAGTCTGCACCGTGGTATGTGACGTTTGAAACGACCAGCGGCTTTATTAAATGGGTTTCTCATTTGAGTTGGGAAACTCATTGACCAATTGTGTGTATATATGTGTTGGTGATACAGCATACACACATATCTACGTGCGGGGCTTGAATAGGGTTGATGCAGTCATGTGATAAACCGAATGGTAAATTGACCGGACGATCTTGTATATAAGGGAGAGGGTGGGCAATGTGTGCAAAGGTTGCCGCGATTCGTGCAAGAAGATGGCCCTCTTGCGGTGGCGTCTATTAGGCCGTGTGTCCCGAGGCATTTCAGCGCGGTCCTATCGTTCGTAGTGGCACGTACACATTCGCAAGCCCTTGAGGCTAACACATAGTACGAAATTATACAGTCTATCACATAGGAAAATAGGAGTCTTGAGGCCGGAGACAAAATGGAATAGGCGATACAGAGGATGCCAACAAACGAAGGCTTGAACGCCAGGCCTCTGAAGAAGTTGTTGTGACAGATATTAAGCCGAATGCAGGAGCTTGACAGGATGATATTTCGAATGTAGCAAAGAACCTTCCCTGTGTCCGGTGCCAAAGGGAAACTCCATCCAAAAGTACCGCAAACGACTGTCTGCGTAAGTCGGATTAACCGACGCAGCGGTCTCCTTCCGTCCCTGACGTACTCTTGAATCTCTTGTTTCCACGTTGCAAGCACAATTTTAAGCCACAAACACTGGATGAGCGTGGAATACGAGACCAGGGGGTAGGGCGAAATGGAGGAACAGAGCTATCGGCGATCCTCTCGTGAATTCCAGCGGATGGTAAATTGAGTATGTTTCCTGGAACGACATTCACTCGTCTAACAGTAACAACAACAACTGGTGACTGGTATCTTACTCAAAATGCCAATAACTCTGTCGTTTAATCTTGTTCCCATAGCAGACTGACGAGGCTGATAGTTTAATGGAGCATTTGGCTTTACTGCACTCGGTGAATATGTATATACATATACGCACAAGACTTCGCGAACAGTGTGTAGGAATGATATAAATTTTCGTTTCTCCTAAGTATATACAGCAGCAAAAGCGAGTCGCATTCTCAGGCTACGTGCGATTTACGAGTGCCAGAAGTTCGTGGCAGACGATTGCGAACACGCTTTGCTTAGGTCGCTGCTATTCCGTATGTGCTACACTCACTGCTCTTCTTCCTCTTTCTCTCTTTCTCACTCTTCTCCCCCCCGTCGCCCCTCTATCTGTTTCTTTCTCTTTCTCTATTGCGGTATCTTTCAAGTATTCCAAGGGGGAAAATGTACGTTTAGAACGTTCATAAATCCGCACACATACACACACGTATATCTATTTCCTTTACGGACTTCAATAATGTAGCGTTTGGAATCCTTGGTCAAGACAAGTTGTTGAATTAATTCGAGTCACGTTTATTGCTTAATTAAATCTTTATTTGTGGGACCGCGTTAACGGTGAGAGAAGCGTAAAAGGTGGAATATGTTCGTGGATTGTATTATTTGAGTAGCTATTTGGCGCGATGCTTTATACGGTTCGCATTTTGCTGTGAAAGCTGCAATACAATACGTAAGACCACATTTTTAGCTCTGCCTCTAAGAATATTTCTGCTCCATGGCATTCGAGTTGGCAGTGGTGAAACGTTATGGCTATTCCGGATCACAAAAAATCCTGTCGGGTCCAATCTATTTCGCTTTATCCTATTCGTGGAAACACTTTGTGGCAATAATTTCAGAGGCTGCATGTGAATCCTCAAAAGAAAAAAGTGAAAAGTGTATTCCTTAATGAATCACTCGGTCGAGGGAACTGAATTGAAATGGGTATTCAAATAGTTAACTGGCAAGGTCGAACCAAGTGTTTATCTTTCACATGCAGCATATCGTTGATGACAAAATGGCAGAATTCCATGGTCCACGATATTGGAGGCTAGGTCAGGTGGGTTGCGAATAAGAGAATGGCTATAAGGATGTGGTACAAAGGCATTTGTTGGCAAACTGTAGAGGTTGTAGCTATCGGCCAAGTTAGAGCTGTCCGGAGACTTTGCAAACGAGCTTCAGTCAGCACCCGCTGGCACATTTCCGATATAGAGAGAAGAGTAACGATTCCTCTGTGTTGCGTCCCTCTTTCGTTCGCCCTCTAAACCTCTCCGTCTCTTTCGCTTCGCAACAATCACCCGAACGTCTGCTTTGGAAAACCGACCAACGCTATCAAGCTCGACATGGGAGGAGACGAGAAAGGGAAAAACATGCCACGTACTATCGAAATTTGCCAAGTGTAACGTTACATACGGAGCTTTAAAAACGTATACAGACAGAAGTACACATATCCATACAACTCGTGTGGCAGTTTCATCAGTTTGTGAGAACAAGCGAAAAGCAAAGAGGCGAACGGAGGAAAGAGGACGAAAAAAAATTGCTAGACGAGAATTTAATTGCTTTGCTTGACAATCGCGATCGGGCATAGCCGAGCTTGCTGCACGTTCTCTTGACAAAAGAAAGAGTATGCGATTCGGGAAGAGCCCTGGACGAGTCGAGAATACGAAGAAAGACGGATGTGACACGGTAAATGCGGAATCAGCGCGCACGAGACCGGAGAAATAGTAAAAAAATAAAAATAAAAAAAAAAAACAAAAACAAAAAGAAGTTGATGAGAGAACGGAGGTTTCCTAGGCAAAGGCGAGTTGGCATATTTCGGAAGGACAAATTTATCTCCGAGCCAAAATGTATAACACTCTGGTTCTTAGTATTGTCTTACATAGATATATTTGTGTATAAATACCGATGAATCGCTGCCAAAGCAAACTTTGCAGTTTCAGCTCATGTACTTCGTTACAGAAATGTGTGGATATACCTTGAACCTTCAACATCTTTTTGCTTCCTCGTAGCGTACACGAGTGATGAAAGATAAGAAATAGCGCGCGGACAGTTCCATCTCAATGGAGTGGAGATAGAAACTAAAGATACGTATTTATCATGCTCTATATATCTATCGCACTGGGGGCTCGTCCGCTGAAAGAAAATGCGCGTGGATAACTTGTGGTTTATGTAGCTTGGAATACGAGACCGAAAAATCGTAATCTCACTACGTTCGTAGATCACGTACCCCTTTTCCTTCATATATATACTTTTATGAATACATATACACACTTACTACGCATATATGTATATTACGGAACTGAGTACTCTCCTATACTGAAAGACGAATGATATTGCAAACAAGCAAATCCCGCTGATGCTGCTGTTGGGCCACAAGGATTTGAAGTAGAATACATCGTGGATTGTGTACACTTTCCAAGATATCTCTCTGTGATTCGACGTTGATAATACTCGAAAGTATTCCAGTGTACTCAGTTGTGAGACCTCGAGCTTCTACACTGTTCGTTGGCCAGCGAACTGTTAATAATCAAGGCGAATTAGACTCGTGGGAAAACAATACTTAGTGAAGGAGTTGGGCGAACGAGTATGAGATGAAGAATAGATCGTGGCCTCGTTTCTTACTTATGTTGGTATATTCTTTGTATTTCTCGTGTATATCTATTCCAATGGCAGGTTGCTTCAATCTTAATGCAAAATAAATTCTATCATCATCCGAGTGTAGATCGTTAAAAGCCATCAAAATTAATCTGGTGAGTCAGGATTTAAGAGGCGTGTTCGAGTGTCTCTAGTTTCTTTTTCCATCAGGCCAATCGTTAGCCCGAGGGCAAGTGATGAAACACTCAAGTGCGAGAGCACACAGAGTGCTCGGGTCATTGAGCCATCGGCGGGAGATTATCTCCATCGGGGTCTTGAATTCACCGAGATGAATGAGGTCCGGATGTGTTATATACGTATAGACCGAAAGAGGAACTTGGCCGAAAGGCTAAAGATAAAAGAACCGAATATATGTCTGTTTGTGTGCATGTGTGCATTGATCCTTGTGAGAATCCACAGGAAGTCGAGTCGGGTCCTGCAGGCAGAGAGACCACTGCGGGTGGGTTGAGCAGCACCAGAGATCCATAAGAAAAGAGAGAAAAATCGGAAGAGCATTTTCTCTCGGGGGGTTTGTCTATGCCGAAGAAGAAAGAGAGAGAGAGAATAGGGTAAAGAAGATTGAGAGTACGATGCCATGAGGCGGAGTATAACATGACGAAGGTCACATACTTGTATGTTGGTTCAGAGAGGATAGATCCAGTGATGGTTTAGTCGCTATAGAGATCGGCATCTGGACTGTTCGTTGGTCCGTAGAATAGGTGAAATCCTGACGAGCCAAGGGAGGGCTTAAATCCATCCCCAAAAGCTTACCCCTTTCGGACCTCTTCTCTTCTTCCCAATGATCCTGAGGGTCGCTCGGGGATATCGGCCGATGGCTACTGGCTTCTACGACGAAGCTTGTTACACAGTAGCTAGCCCAGCCATACAGGATATAGATGTAAACGGATGTTTTACTAGCCTCTCGTCTGGTGCCTCGAGTAGTTCCCTCAATGCTGGCTGCTGGCCCGGTGCCAAAGCAGTGAAAGGCCTATACGCTGACCTTTATTCTCTCTCTCTCTCTCCTTGTGTTTGTTTTTTGAGACATGAGTGAAGTTGAGTGAGGATGATGGCTCTCCGAATACGAGAGAATATCGAAAGACATCAGTGTTAAAGGTGCCAGGAATTTACGTTGGCTGACAATACCTATCAAAGCCTGAGAATTGTCAGTTCAGAACATTTCCAAGTTAAATAAGCTGGATATATGTTTGTGAACAAAGAATGGAACAGTTGGTTTGGCGAGAGTCTAGAAAAAAAATCGCGTCATCAATTCGAATCCTAAGGAGCTTGACTGTATATATATGACTCGAGCTTAACCTCACACCCCTCCGTTTCCAATGTTTCATTCATTCTCAAGGGAAAACAAAGGCTATTGAAGAGATGAGTCTTTGCACGAATTGGACATCAGTCGAATGGCTCGTCGTCCTGTCCCTTCCGCCAATTGGGTTAGTCCTCTTGTGTAACCGTTCTCATTTTCTTTTTCGTTCTGATATGAGATCAAAGTTATTCTCACCTTGTTCTACCAAAGTGTATAGATACCCAAAAGCGTCAAAGAGTGATCGACAGCAGGCATGGGCAGATGGCAGATTGAGTGAAAAATCGTTTGGGTCAGCTATTAGGCAAGAGATAAAGAAAGAAAAAAAAAGATCCAAACCCAGCATCATATTTTACTGCTGTCGGGACTTCGGATTTTCGTTTCGTGCTTAAAAAACTTACAACCCAAAGGTCTCTTACGTACCCATCGGTTATCGATTTAAAAGTTCTGGATGAAAAAATTCTTCATAATTGTCAAGTTCACGTTTCTTTGAATTAACATTAAAAAAATGTATTTGAATCCACCACAGTAAATTAAACGTTAGGACAAGAAACTCCTTAGCAGCAGGTTCTCAATGAAAAATTTGTCAGCTTTGCCACGTCTCGCACTCTCCGGGATGCCAGGAGTAGAGTAACGAAAATGCAAGTCACGCTAAGGGCTCAATCTCCATTTCTCTATTTTACTTTTCCATTCCTTCACAGAGTTCTACTTTTTTATACCACCGACTGTGTCTTTCCTCCGTCGATCTCTCGTGTTTTCTCATTTCGTAGAAGAGAGAAAAAAGACGAAATTTCTGCAACGACGGGAAACTTCGTCAGAAGTGAATTTCAAGTTCCCTCGAGGGTTTCAGAGTGGAACCAGAGCCATGGTTTTGCCGGCGCAAAGGACGGGATAGACTCGAAAAGCCAGAGTGAGAAAAAGTGTTCACTTTACGTGTGGCTTTGGTCTGCGTGTGAAGGCGTATTTCCGAATAAGGCTCTCTTTTGCACTGAGGGAACATTGAGAAAGGAGAAAACGAGGAGTTTCGTGGTTCGGGTCTGGGGGGAATGAAACGAAAAGGAGTCTTATCGTTTGTTTTTCATGGTGAACCGACCAAAAAGTAGCAATCTTTAAAATCTAATCTCCAACGTTATTTCACTTTGATTCCATGATCGTTTATCAGTCTGTACAATTATTCGAATCCCTGTCGCAAATTCCCATTTTTTAATATGGATCAGAAGCGAAATATTGACTTGTTTTATGAGATACGATCCGTCGACCTTCCAAAACCATATTTGGTATTCGATCATTTTCCATTATTTTTTACTCCGATATGTGAGCATCGATAAAAAAAAAAAAAAAAAAAAAAAAAAAAATCGAATGAAAAAAGAGAGAAATCGTGCCACAAACCGCGGTGAATTTGCTAACCTATGGAAAATTTTTGCACCGTCATACGAAATATGTGAATTATCACCGCGATATCTCGTTCCATGCTCAATGGAGTTTAGCGGTCACGAGCAAGCCTCGTCTATCCGAACGCGACTCATCTCCGGCTGGTGCTGGAATAATGCAACCTTCGAACTGGTCATTTTTATCGGCGAGTAGACACCGCGCAAAAAAAAAAAAACTGTGCAAATGTCCGTGGCGACTGGCCATGTATAACGCATGATCCGTAAATATACACATATATAAGAGACGAATTTACGAGAGATGAAAGATGAGCCTGTGCGACGTGAAAAAGTTGGCTGGGCAACGAATACCAAAGTATACTCGATTATGCTCGGACATTTTCACGGAGCACAGTGCCTGAGAAAGGAGAGCATCGAGAATGTATTCGATCCAGGACTGAGAAACCTTCGGCTTTTTGGCCGTTCGAGCTAGATCTTTCTATACATATATACATATATATATGTAAAGGTCGATTATTGCATATGTATGTACACAAGCAATGTGGAAGGGAAAAAACGAGTTCTCGGTAAAGAATATCGGTCCATTTATTCAACGGGAAGAAAGAAAATAAGATGACAAGGACACTTTATATATGCGTATGGAAAAAATATGGAGTTGAGCGTTAAGAAAACGTTTCAAGTGGAGGAAAAAACGTGAAACAAAAAAATGTGTTGGATAAACGAAATTGCGTGTTCGTTACATCCTCCTTTTTGTTTGATTGGCACATGCGTAGGTATCCTGAGCATATCGAAGAATTTTACTTCTCGCATTATGTATTTCCAAGTTAGCACCGAAGCTTGGTCAACAAGACCATCAAAGCATTTTTTTCTGTACTTTGTCATCTGGTTTGTCTTTTTTGTCTTCTCGAGATTTTTTGTTTCCATAGTTGAAAGAGATTGGTAGGAAAAAAAAAGACGTACCTACCACGGAGCAGATAACTTTTCGTCTCTTTGCGACTTTAACCTCGACTCGGTCAGACTCTTTTCTTCCCTCCTCCCCCCCCCCCCCCCTTTCCTTTCGCTCCCGCCGTGACTTTCGCAGCTTTTCGCGGGTGAAAAGGTCTCCCTTGGATGAAATTGCGAGAAAACCCCGTCGGGTGAGCCTCTTATTTCTTCTCTTACTCTTTCTGTCTCCTTCTTACAAATTCCCTCATGGACATACATACGTCCTACCCCGCCAGGGATCGACGAGAGTTTTGTGCGTGGTTTCGCAATGTAATATACAGAGGAAAAAAAAAGGCGGATGAAAAAAATCGTCGCGTGTCGAACGTGTCGCGAGGGGCTATGTACGCGGACAGGGATCATCTGGGAGGGATTTGAAGCGGGGTGGTGAAGCAAAAAAGAATAAGGGACAGTTGGATTTTTATCTGTCGAGATAGCGAGACCGTTGTGAACGTTGCGTGGACAAGTATCACGCGGACAAAGCTGCTGATTATTGTGTTTTCTAGCTCCCATCTATAGTTTCATACGGATCGGAGAAAAAAAAAACGAAAATAAAAAAAAAACAATGCAAGCTTCTTTTTTTTTTTTTTTCACAAAACGAAATACGGTCGACATACCTTTTTAAACATAAATTCATCATTCGTCATTGTGGCCAACAGCGGAACTCATTTTATTATCAACTTTTCCGATCGTTCTTTCGTCAATGATTCTTTTTCGCTCGTAATGGAGAGGGAGGATAAGAAATTTCAGAAATATCTGCATTATTTACGAAATAAATAAATTATAATTTCAACAAAACTCATACATCCGATTAGAAAGATATATAATAAATGGAAACTCGATACAAACATATATAAACAAATAGAATTCATGTATAACTATTGACGAAGCAGCTGATCGTATGTAAAAATATCGAATGTCAGTGGATGAAGCTTTATTCGAAGCTTATATTTCGCAGAAATACTTTTCAATGAATTATACCTCTACCTCTATAGGCACATGTACTAACGGTATTATGAGAGGAAGGAAATGCATTAAGGTCGTAGTGCATTAGGATCGTTCACTATATGAAGTAAATCGGAACTTCAAGTGGATATATTTTCGTACTATTGAAGCACATACATGCATAAACGTATATTTATACACGCACGAACGTACTTGATATATAAACACGTAAAGTGCACGTGTGGACTATATGTAAGTGAAAGATACAGTTACGAGTAAAATTGTTGCGTGTTCGTGTGTTCGTGTGACACTGTCACGCGTTTCCTTTATAAGCGTTCTGGCACACTACTCGTCCGTACGCAAACTCCAGGGGTATTCCCAGTCGCTGCGTTAAAACCCAAGGGGTTCTGTATCTCCTGAGCACATATATTTCTCTCCTGTCCTCACCCCTCTCGCCATCTTTTCTCAAGCTCTACGTGCTCAAATAGGGCTTGTCGAAAGAAATGGACGAGGATAACGCAAACTTTTATGTATCTCGTACAGTATTTTCCATGTGATTCGCGACTTTCGCCGAATCCGGATCGAATAAATACCACGTATTTATCTGTTTACTCTTATGTACGAGCTCACTCTTCCTTTTTTTTTCGTGACACGCCAAAAAGAGTAAACGATTTTATTTGTTGCTGAATAAATGAGTTTTTATTTTGTTTATACTGGATTATTGCGAGCGAGAAATACCGAATTAGAAATAGGAAAATTGGACAGTTGAGTGTATACGATTCCTGGCAATTCATTCGTTCGGCTAAGGTCAAAAAAAGGTTGTGACGATGTTCAACTCACGTGTGCCATTTTACATTAATGAAACATTTAGTTTACGCGAATTTATTACAATATATATATACATGGGAATGAAAAGAAAAATGAATTCGCCAGATCGTTATAACTCTCTTGGCTGAATCTTGGGCTATCCCGAAAATGCGCATAACATAAATAACCTCATGCCCGTTAGTGGACTCAGCACGCTGAGAACTTGTAATATACACGAATTCCGGAAATACTCTACCATTCACTGTGCAATGTACAATTCTTTTTTTCATTGCTTTTTGGCTACATTATACATTCGCTGCTTCGCAGCTGTACAAAATCTGAACGAATTTTTCAATCTCGTGGCTCATTATGTTCTTGTTCAGCAATAATGCGGTTGTGACTTAATGATAATGAATATTTATAATTAGTCATAATAATTGATTGATTGATTGATTGAGGGATAATGATGAATGATTTTTTTCTGTAGCATCGCCGCGGCTCCTCCTCCTCCGGCCACTTTGTGAGATTGTATCTCTGTTCAAAATCAGTTTTTGCGAGAAATTTTTTTTTTTTTTTTCAAACGAAGTAAGAATCCTGCCCAATCGAATGGCCCAAGGATCAATGCAAAAAAAAAGTGATGGGTTCGGTCGATTTGAATCGGGCTAAATTTGTCCTCGTGTAGGAACTACGGTTAATTGAATCAATAATCAAAATAATCGTGGACAATGTGTCATGGTGGTAGAAAATATAGAAAACGAAGAGTTTGAACGTTAGAGGCATCCGTCAGTTCCTCGAATTTCAATTTTCATAAAAACGAATATTTTCACAATTCGCGTGTAGATTTGTTTACCGAATTCGATTTTTTCTTATTAAAAATTGTGGATAAATTCGAGTTCTGTTATAAAAGAAAAAAAATAAATAGAAAGCTCCGTTACATTTCAATGATTGAAACTTCTGCACAGTAAAAGGTGAGAGCTGATCAATATTTTATGAAATATAAACACGAAAATAAAATGTTTTATTTCTGCGTTTTTTTTTTCTTTTCTTTGAATTTCAATTATGAAATGCAGTCATATAATTTTTATTCGAAAATCATAATGAGAAATTTCGTCGTAAAAAAAAAACAAAATGATGTCACTCAGCGTGACATTCTCCATAGTTTTATGTATTCGTGAGTGTAAATATGCACAGACCGAGCAGAGAACACAAAGGGTGTTAAAGAATGGAGGAGAAAAACCTTTGCGACAGTGTCTGGTGTATTGCGATCACGTTTTCGGCTCTAGCAATACACGAAAGCCTGAATTTTACTATTGCACGAAAGAGATAAGGATCTTAATAAAATTTGTAACCCCCGTGCCGCAAGCTCTATCCGCGTGTCTTCCGTATGAGGTGCTTTTTGCCACCACTCGGAGGTTATATTCGAATATAACGTGTCCCACGTACGGTATCACGAGTTGAACTCTCGGTGCATAATACATGCGCGTGCTTCTGACTACCAACACAAAACCCTTTCTAGTAAAATGGAAAAAAAAAATCAAATAAAAAGAATTACACAAATCATATTAGCGGGTACATAAAAGAGTAGTTTTTTTCTTCTCTAAATTCAATCCAACATTTTTTTAATCACGATTAATCGAGATTGAAACTTTGAAACAATAATTTATCGATGTTGAATCGAGCTTCGGTAATTGATGTGAAATCGAATTTACAGTTTTTCTATAATTATTTTATTGTAGCATCAAATTTACACATACCTATGGCTTTATTCGATTTTTTTTAACGAAATTATGAATTCTTTTTTACGAAAATATTGTTTATTGGATAAAAAAATAAAAATTTCAACGTAGGATGTAACGATAAATCTATAGCTACGTCTATCGTCGACTACGAATTCTCATCTACGAAATTATCGGGTCTGTCTCTGCTGCACAATGTCAGACACACTTCGATTTCTTTCCTATACGAAATTTTGCATTTTTTCGAGAAAAAATAATTTCAAAAATATAATTCGCTTTCTAGTTGCCGTTGGGTTTGTACGTATTGGGGAATATCGGAGTCACATTTTTTTTTTTTCGAGGACAGAAAGAAAAGAGAGTGAGAGTAAAAAAGACGAAACGAGAAAACAGAGTTGGGATTTACACCGACATATATATATATATATAAAAACTGTAGGAATAGGCGGCAAACATAAAACGAGGAAAACATTTATTGGCTTGTGTCTCCCCGTGCACACGAAGGTAGTCACAGACTTGGCCACGACGCTCCCGTTTTTTTACGACCTCTCATCCCATTCGCCCCAGAACGGGAGAAAAACGCGTAGTGAAAACTTAAAAATAAAAATAAAATAAATACGACAAAGATAAAAGGCAAAAACAAAATTGCACCGATGAATTCTTAGGAAGGACCGAACGAAACGGTCCCATAGCGGTTTCACGTGCAACCGAGTTTTAAAACCTCGAGCTTTTCTCGTAACCACCTAACACTTTTTTAACATACGAGTTCAACGAATCTCCGTTTAATCCGACTTCATTTTTTACACCTTTCTCCAATAACTTTTATCGAGTTTCATCATTTTATTGCAACCTACTTGATGCTCTGCTTCGAACACGGAAATTCGTATTCATCGGTTGCCAAGCGACTTACACGATGGTTCTTCATTCAAAATTCATCCAATTTTGGCTTTGAAACGCTAATCGTTTACGAATCTAGCTTTGCACAAATTGCCAATCTATATCAGCAAATTCGACGAAAAGTTTCAGTTTTAATCTCTTTTTAAACGAGAGAAAATTCGTTTAAATATTCCAAAAGTATAAGAAATATCGACAAATAAATTTATCAGCTTTCGATATTTAAATTTTAGCATATGATTCCGATTCATTCTATTGCATCGAAACCATAGCTGCAGAATTATTGTTCACTCCCACGTACTACTTACGATGATATTTAGAAAAATAAAATTCTCCATTGTATACGCACCTGAACTTCTAAGGCATGGTAAGCAAATATGAGGCCAAGCAGTATCACAGTCGACACGGAGATCAGGGTTTTCAGTGCAGTCGAGTAAAACGAGGCCTGAAACAGGAAATAGTGAAAAAAATATATTATAGCTTCACATTAAAACAGCCTTATTGAATTGAAAAACTTGGAAATAAAGAGAAAATATCGAATATTTCGAAAATGTTCGAGGTGGACTTTGATATCGGGAATAAAACAAAAGTAGAGTTTTCTATAGAGTACTCAAAAACCAATGAGGCAAGAGAGGACTCTTCGATGCAGAAAAATTTCAATAATAAGGAGAAAAAAAAAAACACTTTTTTCTTTGCATCCCAGCGATTTAAACTTCGGCGTTATAGTTTTTGGTAATTTTGTCGTTTTCTTTATGGTTAAACTGTGCTAAGAGTTTTCCAAGTTATTATATTATTATACGCATACCCTCGACTCTGATACACTCGAGAGGCTATCAACACAGATAGATAGGAGAAAGGACTTCACTTTTCGAACAAAAATCGTGAGAGTTTCAAAGAAAACTGAAGGAGTCCCAGAGGGAAGAATATTTTCATCTGACATTGAAAATGTTTTGAATTTCTTCAAGATTAGAATATCACGAGACAGGAAGCCATTCTTTCCACTGCACTGAAAAGGCTCCTTTTCAGATGATTCGCAAAAATCTTTGGCTTTGACAGTTTGTCAAAAAAAACTTTAGATTTTTATGCACGCTTTCTCCTTCGGAAAAATCGTTTCGAAACTATATTTTTGTGTCATACTAGCTAATTCGAAATCATTCGAAACGAATATCGAGAGGAAACGTTATACAACAATAGTATGAGGTTTCCATTGGGAATCGAAATTTTCATTACGTCGGAAACGAAGCTGGAGTGGGTACTAAATGAGCTCCGGTGAACATCAGAGAGGGTGTACCGTTCAGAGGTTGAAGTGGTACATCTACACGTGTATTTATGTGTGTTATATCGTGCATTGTTTCATTTCTGCGGAAGTCAATCGAGAACAGAAGCAACAAACAAGATATACTCGATTGATTTCCGTAGAGCGAATGAAAAAAATCAACATCAATTTATCAGGCTTTAAGCCACTGAAAATGATTCGTTTTGAATTGTAGGAAAATCATATTTGGTTTTGAAGTTGTTTTCGATTTTTTGATGTGCATGACAGGATTGCTAATTTAGTTTTTTGTTTTTTTGTCAGTGAAACTTATTTGACAAGTTAAGATCAATCGAATGATTGAACAACGAGAGCCTTCCTGTGCTCAGGAAGATAGAAAATTGTGCACATGTTATAACCCATGATGGTGCACAACAGAGCTGTATATTTTCTCGAGTTACCACGACGATTCGATGTGGTCCTGCGCATGTCAGATTCGACCAGCAGGGATCCTCGACACGAGTATATAAACCCGAGTGAGCCAGAAAATCTAACGGAATAGTTGGTCACGCCCTGTACAATAAAAATTCGTCATAATGACCCTCGTATTTCCAATTACATTGTTCCTAATGCGCTCCAATTATGTCGCGAAGTTACTTTCATATTCGTTTATTCAAACGGGCTCGAGGAAACATTAATAAACTGTCGAGAATAAAATAAAATAAATCAATAATTTCATTAACCCAACAATGTTTATTCTTGTTGGGATAAAAATATTAGACAGTTACTCAATTCCAGTGGATGATGAAAAAAAAAAAAAACCATTACTTTCTAAGTCGCTCACGACACAATATGAGCGAAATGGAATAAAAACAATGAATAAAAATGAAACAAATGTTCTTCAGAGCGGCTTCCATTTCCTCTCTTAATGAGTTTCCTTTTTTCTCTCCTTTAGCGAATACATTTTCTCAATTTGTTTCTCAATGAAAGAAGCTTAGCCCATATTTCCGCTCCATCGGGTTGAGCGACAATTTGCAATTGTAAATAACACGATGATTTATCATTGATAATAACACGGTTGAATCCTCGAGAGTACTCGGTCGGTTTTATATCTGCGAATTGTAGAATCTCATTCGTCATGAAAATCGCGAGAAGAATCTCGGGGATTTTCAAGCTGTCCGAGCTCTTCATTCGTACACGATATTAATGGTCGTTGAAATTGATTACCCTGATGCATCTTAACTCTATCGCTCTCGGAAAATAGACATAGGCTCTACTATCTTCTCATTCTCTTAGCACAGTCGAGCAGAGCTTTGAGGGTTTCTCTTTATAAACATATATACCTTCATCTCTCGGAGCATATTCCTCTCGATCTTCCCTCGCTCGTTCTATCTTTCCAGCCTCATTCCTTCCATCTCTTATTCCCTGATTTTCTCTATCTATTTCTCACCCTGTACTGGGTGAAACCGCGGAACCGGATCCTCTTCGGTACTATGAAGCTCGAAATTCATATCCTTGGACTTTGGCTCGTTTGCGTTTCACTCGTTAACAGTTTGTCGAGAACGTCGAGAACGTAAATCGAATCAAGGATTCTATTTACAGTAACTTGCCACTCTCTCCTATTCCAACCCCAGAAACTTGACGACGTATCGATCCAAATTCAGATCCGGAAGGATCATCCTCGTCGTCTCATTTTTTCGCTGAGTATCGATATACGTTTTGTTTGCTTCAATGTTTGTTACGAATGAATTATAACGCTGACGAGAATTCGATCGTAATCGAATCGCAATTACGATCGAATCAATTATTTCATCTTCGTTCAATCGATGTTACTTGAAAATACGCTTTGTTTTTTTTAGATAATTAATGGAATCATTCAAGCTGATCCAAAGGACCTCGCGCGTGAAATGATAAATTCGACGAATAATCGATTAAATTTATAAGCTTGAATATATGATTTATGGAAAGAGGTTTATTTTATCGTTGTTGTAGTTATTTATCTTGAGTTTTTGTGATCTTTTGGAGTAAAGGGTAGGCAAATTTGCTCGTCGATAAGATCGATCTTTCAATATTTGCAATTCTGCTCTTACAGCATTTCTATAAGTATAGTTTAGTGAAGTCGTGTGTAGCTGTGTGTGCGCTCAGGAAGATCCAATTTTTCTTGTAATTCTGTTCGAGTGTAGATTTTGCTCATGCATCGATGCATGTTGATAGAGCACTAGAGAATATACACGGGCTTTTTACCTCCAGCTTTATATTCTTGTTGGTGTGTGTGTACCTGAAACTCGGTCGATTGGTACATGTCGCCGAAGTTAATTAAGCTGGACCCTTCGTCTTTGCACACACAAATCCACACACATACTTTCTATCTTGAACTATCTTTCTCTTCCTCTCTCTCTCTCTCTCCTTTCATCGTTAACAACGTTGCCACTTTATCGCCTGATCCTCTCTCCCTTCACTTCTTTTTCCCTCGAGAAATTCGTCTTTTGCCGAAAGTTAAGTGATTAATCGATTGTCAAATTAAATCTTCAACGTGCCTAATTAACCACTGACTATCGTCGTTATTTTCATTATTAAAATGAAATTTTCGAGAGTGCATTTGCGAAATAGGCACTTGTTCGATATTCCCGAATTTCCTAACGTCATTTTTTCTTCCTTTTTTTATCTTCATTTTTATTTATCCCCACGGAATATTGTTACAGGTTTATTTTATTTTTTTTCTCATCAATTGTCAACATTCCAAACATCCAATATCAGACAAAGAATAGATTGCGCTTCGTCCTTGACCCCCTTCCAATTATTCGGGGATTTAATCGTCGACAGACACATCTCCCGTTCTCTCATCGAATATTTATAGAATTTACAGTCGAAAATCGAAACGATAGAGTTCGAAGGGACCAGGTGAAGTGGAGGAGGAGGAGGAGGAGGAGGGGGGGGGGGGAGGGGTCGTCGTTAATAACGAAATGCGTGTCTCTCGATGAAACGATCGCTTGTCCTTGATTATTCAGTTTTATTGGATGCCGTTATACAATCGTTTTTTATTCCCCCTTCTTCGGGAGAATCATCCTCAACATGGATTTATAGTTATTGGTTGAAATTACAGGATAATAATTGAGCCGAGAGTGAGAGTTGATTCGTTATATATAAATGCCCTTGGAGTACGGAGAGGACTCCAATAAAATCACTTCCGGAAATGAAAAGTTTAATATACATGCGAGAGACAGATTGAGTCGTTGAATTGTCAAACATTCGATGCAGTGGATTTTGTTATATATATACTACTCCGCGTTTATATATTTCCTACTCCGTGTTTCCGATTCAAATGAAAATTGCAATTCATTTCAAAGGATATAAATTTAATATTTTAAGAGATTCGAAAAAAAAACGTTGGTAGGCAAATGAATTTTTTTACAATCGATCAAGCCTCGAGGTTAATGATTGAGTATGGGCTTTTCGTGTACCTTCAACATCCTGCACAGACTCGAGAATCTCGATTACATTTTAATTTAAATTTCTAATTAAGCGTTCGGCAAAGTTTGGCTTGTACGGGGTCATACGGTGGTGGGAGGACACGTTCACCCACATTATTAATCGGTAAGAAGGTTAATCGATAATGCACATTCTTACACATGTCCACAATATAGTAATTGTACATCGAAAACCGAGATAGCTTCTGATCGAAAAGCACCGAACGCCTTCGGATAATTTTCGGCAAGTATTCCGACATTAGTTTCGCAAGTAGATCTCAAATGTTCTAAGAAGTACTTAGAAGTTTTTAGCCATGTATTTAACTTCGTGCGAATGAAGGCATCCGAGCCGGAGGCTCTGATAACGTTTCGGCGGGTTGAATGATTGAGGCCGAATATTGTATGCGCTTTTTCGCAAATACTGCCAAAACGGTTAGAGGTAGAGCAAAATTGTATAGGACCAATTTTATTAAGCAGGAAATTGTCCACGAAAAAGTTCTCTACGAAAATTTTCCATCTCTAGCCGTTTCGTTCTTGAGAGCGTAAGAGAAACAGAGCTGGATTCAAAGGCGAAAGAAGGTTCGATCAAATAAAGAAAATTTCAGGTTTAGAATTCGGTCCCGAATTTCGGACTGAATTTCCTTAACTATTATACGTTGAATATTATATTATGGATCGTTTTACCTAAAATACTTATAATTTGAATGCACGTTGACATCTTCGGTTGAAAAATACAAAGTATACTTTGCCCAAGTCTTTTGATAGTGGATCGAAGCGACTTGGCATGACGCATAATGTAAGTCATTCATTTGTATAGTATAAAAAGCCTCGTGAAAGCTCTGCTACAAACTTGTAAGGCAGTTGAATTAATTACCAAGAAATTATCGACACTTCGACGTGGTGTGCTTTCGTCGATTGAGTTTTCCCGATTATAATCACATCAACAAAATTCAATTATTGGCATCTCAGGGAATGAGAAACGCCAAAATAGATGGAAAATTTTGGAAATTTTATAAAAAAACAAATTTAGCAAGAATATCGTTGTTGTTGCAAGAATAAATGTAGAGCTTTGAAATTCTTCAGTTTCATTGAATAGGGAAATGTGACACTAACAGTTCTCGTCTCAAAGAGAGACAGAAATTTAAAAAAGTGGAAAAAGAGAACCCTTTTCACACTCCGAGGGCTATTCAAATTTATTTTATAGAGAGTCTCCAAGAGTAGAAGTATTTTGTGACAATAGCCATGCTGAGAAAGATAAAGAGGGACATAGAGAGAGAGAGAGAGAGAGAGAGAGAGAGAGAGCGAAAGAAGAGAGTCCATAGAAAATTCGAACAAAGCACGCAGGGATGAGTGTCGTCACTCGATGCTTTAAGAGCAAAAGCTTGTCGAAGAAGAATGAATTACATAAGCCCTCCTTCGGGTCCCATCGCTCCTCAATTATCTAACACCATTTACCATCACTGATCCTCCGAACTCGTCGAGTTTACGTTATTCTCGTACATTCTTTTTGTCTGCCTTCTCGTTTTTTTTTTTTTTTTCGTTTTCACGTCTTCACCCTAAAAGCTCGAGAATAAGCTCCGTTTAGTACACAAACTACACGCACATTGTAAACGTAACCGTTTTTCTTTCTTCTGTAGTACGTTTCAAAATTTTTTAATAAAAATATATTGAAACCAAAAAATGTAGTATTTTTTGCCTATCGACGTTCGAAGGAGAATCACACTCGGACTGATAGCAAAATCAGGTATTTTTTGAATATTTTTTTTCATCGAATTGAAGTGAAGAAAATTCTTTCGATATTCTGCATCAAAAAGTAATTACGAGTATTTGCGATGAAAATAAAAAATAGTCGCGTACTCAATATGCTTGAAAATATTAACGTCCTCGACGATTTAATCATTCGGCAACTATTTTATTCGGACTTATAGAGATAGGATATGTTGAATAAAACTGCTTTCGAGTAAAAAACTTAAGGGCGCAGAGTTTCAGCGAGAACGAAACTCGTTACTCACTTTTTCTTCGTTCTTATTATTAAATTTTTTTTTTTCCCTCTTTGACAAACGAAAAGAAAAGAAACAAAATTACCGAGTATAAGCAGATCGATTCTGCTCCAACTTTTGTGAAAGCTACGGAAAATACTTTTCTTTTTCTCTCTCTCTCGCTCTCCCTCTCTTCCTCTATTACATCAATATAGCAGAAAAAGGGAATAAAGCTCATTAATATTTTCTTCCTACCGTTGATACATGCATATACCTATATACATTTTATATATTGCTCTTTTTCGCGAAAGAAAGAAAAAAAAAAAAAAAAAAGCGGAAGTTGTACGGACTCAAAGGGAATAACTTTATGTTGGAAAAACGCCTGTACACGAGCGAGAGTAGAGAGTTTATTACGTAAGATGTCAATATCGAAGGGGAAAGATAAATAAAAAAAAAAAGTGGAAAGATGGTAGCCGGGATTTTTTTTTTTTACCCCGTAGGGATCCACGTGGGTTCACGATCTTCTCTACTCATGGAGAGCGAATAAGAGAGAGAGAGAGATGAAGAGAAAAAAGTAGGCAAACATATTTTCAAGATACTCGGCTTTTTCCTGCTCCCCTTTAGTCTCAACTTCTTAGCAGGATTATAAATCCGCCATTGATAAATGTAACTCATGACAGGCTTTGATATATCCCTATGCGTATATGTTTAGATCCGATATTAGTAGCGAGATTTCTCAGCCCCAAAAAGCTTTTTTGCCAACGGTTCAAGAGTTAAGTCAAACGGTGTGAGGGCATCTTCCCGTTTTCTCCCGAGAGAAAAAAGGCAAGCTAAAGGGCAAGGGAAAGGAGAGAAGAAGAAAAAAATCGGAAAATACACTACCGCAGGGTGGGCACCGTCTCGTCTTTAACCCTCATCATTTTCTCTCTCTCTCTCTTTTTCTTTTTCTCTTCATTCCTAGGAGGAAAAGGGGAGGAAGAAAGAAAGAAAGAAAAAACTCGTCGCACGCGATATCCTCTCGATTCTTCCCGTTTCACGGTCCAACAACGAGAGGCGCCGACAAAATATTGTGTTGAAAAGCTCAAGCCGAGAGACGAGCGAGACATCGTCTCGTAGGACACACGTCGCACACGCCTTTAGGACACTTTTCTCCCCTTCTGTTTTCTTTTTTTTTTTTCTACCTTACGCTGGTTTTTTTTTTTCTACATCGTTATTCTCGAAGAACCTGTTCAAGAAACATAAATATCGCGCGTGTTCACCCGAGCGATATACACTCGAAATATTTTCTTTTTTTCAAATTCACGCCTCATGAAATGAGAATCTTGCTTACAACGAAATAAACTATACACGCGACATCAATCTGCGTACAAAACGAATATACATGTTCGTTACGCAATCTTTGATTAATTACGCAACCGGTTTATAATGCTCAACTAAATACTTAATCATTCGATCACACGATCAATTTGTTATGTAATATTTTGGTCTTGTTTTTTTCCTTTTCTGAAAATTACGTAACAATCGAATGACGCAGGACAAAGTCGTTGGTTCCCGAGTCACGTGCAGATATATCTCAAATACCCATTATTCCATGCTCTGAATATTTGAAAATGTTTTTGACAGGTTCACCCTCGCGCGGTTTGCGTCTGCCTCTTTATCTCTTATGATCGACGTATTCGTCTCTCTATTCTCTGTTTCCATCAAATTTTTGTCTGCTCTTGCATAATCCTTCCATTTTATTTATCCACTGCCCAATAATATATCGTAGAAAAAGAAAAATCTCGATCCTTCCGCGAGCCTGCTGTTTATGTTCGAAATATATTTGCAGTAAAAAAAAAATGATTTTTTGTTATCATTTATTGAATTCGTTGACGAGAGTCAAACTGTTGCGCAAAGATGTCAAAAAAGTATTAGAAATTCTCGATTTTTACACGAGCCTGCATTCCACACACGGAAATGCATTCGCAATAAAAAATAATTGAAAAAATAAAAAAAAACAGTAATTTGTGATTAATTATTTCCGTGATTTTAAAAAGATATTTGCCCTTCGTTCAATGCATCGAGGAGAATCGAACGCAATCTGCTCTCTTCCCCTCGCCCAACCCTTATTGAATTCAACTTGAGCAATGAAGGGCACAGGAATGAAGAGCACTCGAGCACACGTATATACATTAATAGGTAGGTATATATGTATATCTGTATATATAATATTCATTAGATATAGAGTTAAACATCGACTATACGTGGGGCTGGCGGCTTCTTGACCGCTTTAACAAGGGCTTGTAAAGTTACTCGAACTACTGGTGCAAAAGAGACAGCGAGTGGGAGAGAGAGAGAGCACGAGACAGAGCACGTGCCTGATATATTCCTACGTGACATTGTTTACAGGCATTACATATTCCAGCTGATGCATATCCTGTGCATCTCATATGACTTGTAATATACGTACTTTTATTGTAAATTTATGCAATAACGAAATAATTAAATTAACACCCTCAAAAATGCTCATATCGTTCAAGCACTTTTTCCCCAATTAACTGCAAAACTTTTTTTTTTCTTTCTCTTCTTTTCGCCCGTCAAGGTTTTCTCTTCAATTAACTCCGTCCTGTGCACACAATGGTTAAACTAATCTGCAATTTTTCAACTCCATATAGTACGTTCAATGTATATGTTTTTTTTTTTTCGTGTTTATCGAACAATGCATCAACACGTTTTTCAATTATTTAGTTTTGTTTTTTTTTAATCTTATTATACCGTTATTGATTCAATATTAATATAATTTTTTTCGTTTTTTTTTTATTGGTAAAGTTGATTCGCTGTTTTAAACCTTCCTGTGCTGAAAAAAAAAAAATTTATTGTTTCTGGGAAACCCTGACCTGTCTGGAGTATCGCCCGGAGTCGTTGTATCGCATTTGCACAGTTAGAAAAAAAATGTCGTTGATCGATACAAATTTGATTTTGAATTAGACAAAATAATTTGTGAATTTAAACGAAAAAATAAACAAATATTGAAGCGACTAAAAAGTATGCGTAAGCCATTTAACAATATATACGAGTTTTCCGAACAAAATCATTTGGCTTCGATGACTCGGTTGATAATCATCTATAAAAAATGTTGATGATTCAGTTGAAAAAACTAAATCATTTGTTACTGAACAAAAAACTTGTTGGATCTACCAAATTTTTGTCCAACAAATTGAATTTTGTTCAATGAACGAGTTTTTTTTTTTTCTGTGCACGAGGACTAAGGAAAATTGTCGAAAACTCAGCCGCGATACGCGTGACTATATTTTTGATTGAGTTTCAGCTGGTTGGAAGCATCAAAAACTGAGAAAAACTGCGCGTCCCGTTCGATGATCGATGCCGGTGTATGCACAAGTGGTAACCCACCTAAGTGTCAGCAGCCATCGCTGTTGGCTTCGATCTATCTTTATTTCTGTGTCCGAATACATTTTGTCATCGTCTCCATTTTTTCAAATGCTTTATCACATTTTCCATTGTTTCCCTCGACTCTTACTACTTTTATATTTGTGACAATCTCTGTACCAATCACGCTATACTTGTCTGTTTTATTCTTTTATGAACAGCAACTCGTTTTTTTTTTCGCCAAAAAAGTCGATCGTAACGAAATCAACGTTGTTTCGCGCACGAGTAAATCCAGTAAAGAATTTGTATTGATCAGAATTTCGATACTCGGGGATTCGATAGAAAAAGAAACGAAACATTTTTGACTGTGAAAGCCGCTCGACGTCGAGAATTCTCGATTGATCATCTCGATTGTTATACGCTGGAAGAAGAAAAAAATAAACAATTTTTTCGATACAACAAAAATGGATTTGTTTGCAATTATTTTGTAGGATTAATTGAGGAATTTGTTATTAATGAAGCGAACTTTAGTTCAGAAGCAATCTTCGTCGTATAACGAATCTAAATTATCTAACCTGGGTGACATTAATATAACGGAGTAATCAACATACTTTTCTCGATATATGTATATCGGAGGTACATAAACAGCATCAGCAACCGGAGAGGTGATTATGCTACGTCGCGGAGAAGCTTTTCTCCTCAGCAGGTGTGTGTCTAACCTCTATACGTATGTTCATATGTTTATGTTTCGACTCAGTCTTCGTGTCTATCCGTGTGCGTGTATTTTCTGTTCTCGCATAGGTGTGTATCAGAATGCAGAGTCAGCCGAGCGCGTAATTAGCCCTCTCACGTCTTGCAATGTGTCCCTTCGTTATATACATCTGAAACAACCCTTTTGCGAGAGCGAGGAAGGATGTGACGTGGGGTGCGTCTCGCGTATCGTTAATGCTTGTGCTTCTCGAGTCACTGCCGAGTTAATAATCCAATACGAAAATTCGATGCTTGAATTCGTCAGACATACGAGAATTGGGTCAAACCCCCCTTTTTCCTTCGTCCTATGGAAAATTCCTTTTTCAATCTGTACATCATTTTTTATCCTCGCTGAAAAGAGACTGCCACAGGAGTGAAGATTCAGCTCGGGAACTCAATTTTTTTTATTTTGTACTTCGTACGGAAGTGCAATTTGCAGAATGAAAAATGAATAATTCGAGGGATGGTTCGCAATTTGCTTTTTCGTGGGTTCGTTTGTTCGAATATTTTATGAAATTTTTGTTGCATGAAATTCTTTTTTTTTTCCGATCAGATCGACCCTCGTAAATGACGTTTAAATTTACGTGGTTTTGATACAGCGAAGATTTTCATTGTTGACTTTCTCTTGCGTTTAACTGTTTAACAATTGAGTTTTTTTGGCATATATTTCATCTCGAAATTCGTAACAGGCGTTAAAAAAAAAAGAGGCAATTTTCGTTCTATATCATATAGTGAAAAGAAAATTGTTAGAGTATGAAAAAATAAAAAGTTTCGTTGCAGCCGAACGATGCAAACTTGAACCTCATAAATAATTGACCATCGTAAAAACGGGGATAAATCTCGAGATCCTTCTTACAACGGCCGTACTCGCGTCCCGCCATATATATCTTTTCATTACCTTTCTCTCGTCCTACCTTTCTTTTTTCACATGGGCAACGATATTTTCTTCAACAAAAAAAAAGGACCTTTTTCAGGATCAGAGAAGCTTTCGAAAAAAAATCTCATCTGTGCCCTCCAATCTTAGTTGTAATTCAATTTTATTGGACCATTTGTTGACGAAACAATCTTTTTTACGTGCTTTTTTGTTTGTTTGTTTGTTTGAATTCACCGAGTAAACATCCGAAGAAAAAACAGTTGACTTTTTTTTTTTTTTTCGTCTATAGACAAAATTGATAATAAACAATGTGAAGGGTGATTTAAAATTGGAAATGAGAGAACGATCGGCGAGTAAATTGATTGAATTTATAAAGAAATTGGTACAAACCTTGGTATAAACTCCAGCGCTGGAGAGCTCGTTCTCGATTACCATGACGATGATCCCAAACATTCCCATGACGAGGGCGTAGTCGCTAATGCGTTTTCGTTTCTCGAAAAGTGCCTTTCGGCGTCCTAGTCGATAGCCAACGTTTGGCTTGTGTTTCGATGCGGGTCCTATGCTACCGGACGGACCCTTCATCGGACCACCACCGAGACCTCTCTCGTCCATGTACCTCGGATATTCCGAGTGTACCCCGACCAGGGCAATGCCGGCTTCGTCGCCGCCACCCCCACCGATAACAGCCCCGACGTTGCTCCCACATCCACCACCGACACCACCGGGCATTCCCGCTCCACCCCCGCTGCTGCTCTTCATCGCACCGGGAATCGAGAGAGTCGACACTGGCTTCCGCAGCTGTAACATTACATCATTTACACGTTCCTCTTCCAATTCCATTTCACTATCACCAACGACTCTCTCTTTCATACAAAAAATCTCGTCGAAACTCTCTTTTTTCTTTTTCCCCTGCTGAACGTGCTTTTTATTTTTTTTTCTCTCGGAAATCGAACAATTGCTTCAATTTCTAGTTATTCGTTATTTCCACTGCGATATTCGTCGGTTCGGTGCATGCTATTTTCTAAATATTTATTCCTCGCTTTGTTGTTCTGACGTCGAAATCAGAGTTCAATAGATACGAGAAATGGTGCATTTTTAATTGGATTATTTTGCCATTTAAATCATCGTGCATTCATTGTAAAGCGTGCATTATATTCGGATGCACTAAATGCGGATGCGAATTACACTCAAATATTGTACGATAATCACTTAAAAAAAAAAAAAAGTCCTGACCTTAAGGAGTTTCGGTACAGGCGATACAATGTTGCCATGCTAAACCATGTTAAAAACACAAAAAATTGTCAAAAAGTTTAGAATTTTATAAAATTTGGTGAACACATTCTTTAGTGCCAAATTTGACAATACAATTTTTTTCAGATTTTTCTTCTACACAGTTATCGAGTAATCGAAGACCAAAGTTCACGTGTATAAGCATAGCGTTTCCATATATATAGGTATACACTTCGGGCATAAGAAATCTGCTTCAATGCATAATTACTCGATAACTAAGTAGAAGAAAATTTTGAAAAAAATTGTCTTTTCGTACTTGATGTTGAAGAACATTATCACCAAATTTCATTAATTTCTTAACATTTTGCCTTTTTTACCGAAACTCCTTAATCACAAGATTTATTGTACATTATTGTGAAATAATAATAATAATTATACATTGAGAAAAGAGTTTAGTTGAATTCACTAAGGCGACCTAAAAAATACGTCGAATGAAATATTTCTTTCATACAAAAAAACCGTTCAGTGTTGCACGAATTATTTACTTTTATCGATTCAATAATCAATCGAATCTTCTTAACTAGAATATTACATTCAATGTATTTATCACGAAGCCATTTGGTTGAATCAACTATTTTCTTTTCTCAGCATTAATTTCGAGCAAATTACGTGCACTATCGATGCTACAAGATGGATTGATTACGCTATTGCATGATCATGAATCGCGCGAACGTGAACTTCACATGGAAATTTGCATAGTAAAATAGTTGTGCAGAATTTTTGTCTTTTATCTATTATTTTTTTTATCAGTACGAAGTGGACTTGGTGGTGTCGTTGATCGATGGTTTTTCCAAATGTCGTTGCGTTATAACTTTTAGTTATTTTTTTGTCCCTTGCTTACCCCGAATCTATGAATAATTTGACGGAATCCGCGCTCTCGGGAGATAAATTGAGAGGCTCGATGTGTGAATGATCGATGCACTAAATACGGAGGCATTGGCATGAGAAATGAGAAACAAATATGCTTTTTGTTTGGCTATGTTCGTTCGCAAGCTCCATTATGACCAGAGAACTTTGCTCAAATCGTTTGCCATCTACGTTATTTAATGTCGTTTTGATACTCCCTTCGCGAAGCATCCGTCTCGGGAACAGCAATAATAAAATCAGAAAATATCATTCATCAATTTAATTACAAATAAAATGCTGATTCTATTTCCATATGGAAAAAAGTTTAAAGAACGATTTTTTTTTTTAATTCTCAATCCTAGTACAATTATGAACTTCATTTCTTTTTCAGGAAATCGTAGACTATAAAATGAGCGTTAAACTCCAACCTACGGCTATTATTCACGAATGAAACTCGAGCAGATGTGACCGAATCGAGAGAAACAAAAGAAGATAAAATAACCATTTCAACAGCTGACGAAATCCCTGAACCTTGATAATTAACTCATCGGAGTTAATCTCTTTTCTCGTAGTTCTTGAAACTTATCTTGTTAATTAATAAATCAGTATCGAAGCTCCAGGCTTGTTGGATAATGAACAAATTCGTCTCAAATCTTCGACGCAAAGATCTCAATCGACGTAATGAAATTTGGATTTTGGAAGAAAAGATGAGAAAAATTGTAAATTTATTAGAATTTTGAATTCTAATGGTTTTGAAGCAAAGAAAATCATTCGATGAGGTCAAAGAAGAACTTTGAATAATGGCTCTTGGAATAAAATTTGATTTAGAAGATTTGAATTAATTAGGAAGATATCTTAAACGATTGGAAAATGAATAAATCAGTGCAAGTCTGAAATAGAGATTGATCAAAGTGAATGAAATTAAGGTTTTACGCGTATTTAAAGCCAATCCTAGAGACGGGAAGAATATAAAATTGGTAAAGTCGAGGGTTTATCAAGCGAAAGTAAAGTAAATTTCCATTAAGGAGCAAAAGGAAAAGAGAGACAGTGTAGCGAAGTGTTCGCGTCTCCTTTGCTTCACTCTCGTCGTTCTCTTCAACCTCGACCCCTAGCTTCGCCATTTTTTTTCTTTTCTCTTCTTCGTCCTGTTTTTTTTTTTTTTCTTTTTTTTTTCATCTCATCTCATCTTCTCTACTACTTTGGCGATGAAAAATTGATTTTCCCTTTGAATATTCACCGCGTACGACCGATCGTGCGCTGGCACAAAGGCACGGACGCTTCCAACACCTGCTCGTTTCTACGCCTCTCTCGCCTAACGAACAATGGAAGAGCAGAAAATCTTCGTCAAGCACCAGAATGCAGCCACCGGAATATCAGACAAAAAAACGCTTCCGATATCGCGAGGGAATTTCGAAGAAACGCGAAAAAGAGTGATAAAGGCACATGCGACATTACTAAATCAGAATATTCTTTTTTTTTCGTGCACTCTTTTTCCTCCGATGCACCTCGGGAACGTGTGATTTTTATTTATTCATTTATTATACGTATACAAATCAATAGTCACAAATATTTTAAAAAATCGACGAAATTCGCAGTTGATGAATCTCGGAGAGTTGCGAGTTTGTTTTTTCGAAAATATAGTTTCCGACGAAGAAATAATATCGGAACGTGCGAAAGTTTTCGAAAATCGCCGACGATTCGTTCGTATTCCGAGCCTCGTTCGAGGGTTTTTTATTTTCATCGAACAAAAACTATACGATCGAACGATCTTTAATTGCAGAAATTCTCTCGATTTATAAACTAGTTTACGAACGGTTTAAACCAGTGATCTTAAAGTTCAAAACGTAATAAAAAAAAATTAAACTTTCCTGTTTCCTTTCTAGCGATACTCCTCGGTCAATCGAGATCGCGGAGATCATTCGTTGTATATATCAAGCAAGTGTATCAGTCACGCTGACATTTGTGGTCAATAACTCGATGCAAAATTGGACTTCGCGAAATTCGATATTTCACAGTAAAAACAAGCTCCGCACGCGTGTGTACAGAGAGTATATGTAACAAATGGGATTGTAAGGTTATGATTGATACATGTGGAATACGCTGATACAGGATTCCTATCGCCCTGCTGCTGCACATGTATAACCCAGTTTGCCCTCCCTGCGTCTCTATATAACTCCCGGTACAACTGGCCAATACAACCATCGGACACGTCGGTGCACAGACCTTTCTCCTGTCAATTTACGAGGCCGCACGTTCGATTCCGAGCTTCCGCATTCAACGCGGAGACGAAACTTCAGTATTTCCGGTACTTTTACCGACTGGGTTATACCAGAATTTCAGTCTTCTCCGCGTGCTGGCTATTCAGAAGTAAATCCTATTGGATGGCTCAGACTCGATCGTATATATAATATCAACCACTTTTACCTTCTACCCTCAACCGAGCTAGCTTACTTTTCATTTGTTTCCTTTTTATTTCACACTCAAAAGGGCAAAGCTTTGATTCTGCTTCTGTTTTTCCACATCGACAGTTGTTATCTTTCGTTTCATTCTCATACAGGCATCGATTTAAAATATAAATTTATAGCTCGCCTCGTTGAAACGTATTGGAAATATTTTTTTCATTCACTTTTTTTCTTAATGTTCCAGTGAGCTTTCATCAGGAATATCGAGCGTTCATCACTCGCGGTTGAGGAACCTGTTAATTTAGCTAATTCTTCAGCAGTCTTCGAACGTGTTTTTACACATCGATCCCTTGATCGCGATGAACAGGTTTGCTTGATTTTTCTACTTCATATGTATTAATTAGTTTTAGGCAAGTGTCAGAGTAAAAGCTGTTTTGTGGTATTTAAACCTTCGAGGGGCACGTTTTTCTATTGAACAAATTTCCAAAATCCTAAGTTATTAAGTGTTCTTAAGGTTTTTTGGGTCGCTGATTACGATTCTAGCGTTAGAATTGATAAATTCAAGGTGGTGGACCCAAAACAGCCAGTATGTTAGGTTGAGTATAGAAATAAAATAATTTTTATTAATATATATCACAGTACTAGACATGAAGTATACGTTAAAAAAAATTCAAAGCAATCTGACGCTTCGTTCAAGCACAGCTGAATTGATTCTAAAAAAAGAGTTTTTTGCGTTTGAATTATGTATAACTAATTATAAATAAACAAATATACACTTTTTTTCCATGAGTATCTTAAAGCTTGAAGCTTCAAGTTACCGAAAACAACTTGGAAGTATAAAGGTATAGCAAAATACAACGGCAATAATAAAAAAAACTGTAGGAAAAAAGGTGGTACATATATGTAACACTGCCCCTCAAAGGGTTAAACGATGCACACCTTAAAATCGTGTATTGAAGCTGCTTCGAGAAATCGTCTCGATTTTTCATTGCACGTTCAGAAACAATAATATTTCGAGAAGTTTCAAGACGATCGTTCTTCGAAACTTTGAAATTTTTCGAATCAAACTTATAAGATCTCGTTCTAACCAATTCGCTATGAAAACCAATAAAAAGTGTCGTATTTTTCGATTTATCGTCAACAAAACTCTTATCGTTTCATTGTTAAGCTACCCACGTATGGTTTGACATATTCAAAATAAATTATTAAGAAAAAAAACAAACTTTTCTCTTCTTAGTCCGTGTGATATGGTTGTATAGAAACGACGAAACGTTCACAGAATAAATTCTCAGCTGTATGTTCAAAAAATAATATCTAATCGATCGAAAAAAGTCTGAGCTTATACGGGCGAGAACGTTCGAAACTTCACACATTTGGAATCGAACTTCGCTAGCACCGGCATCATACGGTCGCCATAAAACTCAATGCCAAAACTTAAATATTTTTCGATCTAACATCGATTCGACGCTTTACATTTTATCGGTCGACCACCTAAGCGTTAGAAAAAATTTTCCTATAAAAAAATCATATCGTTTTTCGTGTCTGACACAAAGTCGTGTAGAAAATTTGAGACTTTGACTAGAAGTTGTACGACTGGTGGACTGACTCAGCGACAATCTTGTCAGTATCTTTACGTTTAACAATCTGAAAAGTGTAAAAAAGCTGATAGTTTTCGAACAAGATCTTATTCGTCATTAGGGAAATCCTGAATGGGCAATTTCGAGTTGAATGTTTCGATAAAATTGTCGTTTAAAAAGTACTTGAACACACCAATATCTGTCGGTACTCGTTTAAAGCATGTTTTTCCACTCGTTGACTTGTTCTAATTGAAAGTTAATTCACTATTTTTTTTTTTATTTCATCGGAGAACAATCAGGATAGAAGATTATGTTCTTACGCGATAGGAAGGTTAGCAATAGCGTGTGTACTTAGCACGTGGAGACAATTAAACTTTACGTGTACGGAAGGACGTTCCCTCTGCTTTCCTCAGTCCTCTTTCTCGTGTACGGAAACTCACGAGCGAGTAACAAATACGCTCGAGAGAAAATTAAACGTGCGGAAAGTTAGGGTAGGCACGTGTTTCTCGAGAGGTCTTTGCACGCGGACAACCGGAAGTCCCCGCATTCCCTGTGTACTCCGAGCTCTCGATACCGCGGAAACAAAACTTTGTCTATAAAATAACGGCTAAACTGACAATTGTTCTTCAATTTCGTGACTCGAACTTTGAGAGACAATTATTTCGAGATGAGTAAAGGCTATTTCAATTATAATTTCAACGAATAAATTATGCAAAATATTTATCTTTATATTTTATCAAAATTTCACTAATATTTTTACACAATTTCGTCTTGTTCTCGTATTCGTGTTATTTTATTTACATTTTTATTGTTTACGAGTACATTTTTTCTGGTTTTTACGAGCCTTTTTATTCTCTCCTGTTCCTGCGAGACCCACCCAAAGGGTTGTCCACAACCAACTCTTTCCTGATGCACTACTGTATCGCATTTGTACCAGAGAGCTGTGGGAAACTGTGGAAAACCCTGCCGATACAAGGGGCTACATTTTTACTGAATTTCAGTTGGTCTGGGTCATCAGAAACTCGGAAAAACTGCCTTTTCCACTGGGTGATTGATGCGTGAGCTGGTGGCTAAACGCCGATCACCCATTCGAGTATTGTCCTCGCCCGAGGCTGTTTAACTCGGGAGATCGCCGAAACCACACACTGACCGCTCAATCATCGCTGTTGCTTCTGTCTTCGTACTATAAATCCATGGTTTTAACGAAAAAATAAAAAAAAATGTTCAGCCAACAAAACATAAAAGAGGAAAAAAATAGTTTGATACATGAAAAATCGATTGAAAACGAAATCCTCAAGATTCACGTGATCCAACTAATATTGCGTCAATCTCGATGTCACGGAGTTGAGACCCGTCGAGAAAATATCTGGAAAGCCAGTGCGAATTCGATCCCAGTTTATTTTTTCTCTCGCATGGATAAGTCAAATGCTGGTCGCATGCTAAAATTTCGAGTGACGCCAAAATGCTGCTATTCGTGAAACGTCCTCCGTTCTTATCCTCACCATATTCATATGTGTTATGGATATAGAAAAGAGAGACGTGCGCCCTCATCCGAGTATCTATACGTACATATTCACGGCTGAGAAGTTTTACAGCTTATGGCGTTTGGGCGATAATACCTGACCGTTTCTCTTCTTAACCGAGTGAAAAGTTTCGGCGCCTGGTGCACCGAAAATATTCTGATAAGTCGCGTCAAGGAAAGCGAAGAGAGCGAACGCTTTTAGATCCTTTTTTAGCTTCCTCTCCGCAGTTGTAACTCGCCGGAAACGATCAAGTCGTAAAAAGCAAGAGAAGAGAATTGTGAAAGGAGGGAGATGGGGGAGGGGGGAAGTTCAACAGTCCGCGATGATGTAGTGGCGATCCATGGCGCCGGCTGACCGGAATATTAGATATAATAATGGATAATCCTCGTACTAGTAAAAATATTACATCGCTCCGTTATATACCTCCTAAAATTCACATAAAATACCCATAAAAAAACGTTACCTCGTTCATATATACATAGCCACTTATCAATACGAATTCGTTTGCTGCTATAACGAGAAGGGCGTAAATAAAACATCATTCACCTCGGATACCTTTATTTTGTTCTTGCGTTCGGTGACACCTCGCCCCATCCTACGAGGACGACATAAATTTACGAAAATTCATTTAACGATCGCAATTTATATGCTGATTTATGAGGCTAGAAAAACTTTATCCAATCGCGCCTTCCATGGCGGTAATTGTTTTTTTTTTATGCCCCCCCTTTTTTCAGCGATGTTTTTCTTGTTATCTTATCATACGTTCGAATCGATTTCGCGAAAGGCTCAATTCATCGCTCTTTTTTTTTCTTCTTTTTTTCTTTTACGAACTATCGTAAAAAACTCCAATGAATTTTGTAACGCGCTAATTAATCGATCTTCGATATTCGCCACTTTGGCTGATTTTATAATCGAATCGGGAAACACGATTTATAAGTTTGTTATCGCCGCAGCAGTACTGCTCTCGTTACTTTTGGTTTGAAAAATTAATAGATTTTTTTTATCGGCTGTGTGCCCCTGCCGCTGGAACGTCGTAAATGAAATTTTCAACGGAAACTGGATTCGTTGCAACGAGAAATATTTAACGCTCAGGAAGCCTCAGGGATCTCGTCAAAAGAAGACAAAAGTCAGCATGTATTTATCGTAACACTTTTTGACAGGAACAAAAAGGATGAAACTTGGCGCTTTCATATCAGTGACACGATACGGGGGCATTTTACCGAGAATTTTAACGTTGATAAGGAAAAGAAAAAAAAAAAAAATTGCAGAGCTTTCGTAAGCTTGAACGGTAATGTGAAAAACAGAAAAGGCGTTCAAAAAAACGAGAAACTCTTTCATATTCTGTGTGAATATTTACAGTTTTATGAGCCTTTGAAAATTTTTAACGTTGACCATCCGGATGGCGTTTAAAGAACGTTCAAAAATTCTAACTTAACCAGCATTGTTTTTTTTTTCTCTTCTTATCTTCATACGTTTTACGATGCAATAAAAAGTGGTGGTCACTGCAGCGACCGTGGTTGCAATCATTTTTTGTTATAAAAAAATGAAACTGTTTCATCTGACTGTCATACAGGAAATGATCGTGTCCAGGCGTAAAAGGAGTAAAAGTATTCGGTCAAGAGAGAAGGAAGAGAACAGGGGCTCGTGATAAGAGAATTTTATGAAAAGTCATTTGGGCTCTAGGAGAAAGATAAAGGTGGCAATTTCATTGGTTGAGATAAAATGTTTGGATCCCACGGAGAGAAAGGTATAGAAAGAAGAGAGCAAGAGAAAGGGGGGAGGGGGTAGAATTATAGTGCTTGGTCATTGACGTGGTTCATAGCGTGTCCATTGAAAGACTATGAGAATTATATGAGGACGGAGAGGAGAAACCTGTATCAATATGAACTTTATTATTCGTAATTTCGCTTGGACAATGAGACGAGTAGATGTACGTGCCTTCTATATGGGATGTTAAAGATGGGAAAAGGTTCATCTCGAGCAAGCTCACAGAAAAATAAGGAAATGGATGCTGCATCAGGACTTTTTTTTTTTTAGCTGTGTGTTGTGACCGAGCGACCTTTCTACTACCTGAAGGCGGTAGAAGAGCAAAGCTGGATAGGGAATATGAGTGGGTAATATGGATATATCCGAGTATGAACGTATACTTTCATTTATTGGTTTTCCAGAATTCATTTAATCGGCAGAATCTGGCAATAGAGAAAATCGATTCAATCACAAAATCACTATTAAGGGTCATGGTATATAATGGCAGGTAAAAATTAGTCATAATAAAGTAAACGTACTTACACGTTGAAGATAAAAGAAAAACGAATAGACTGTTGGCCTAACGTACTTCGATGAAAGCCTGAAAATCGTGAGACAGGAAATAGGTACATGTGTAATGACCTTAAAGAAGGAGAAAATGGGAAAGACGCTTGGTAGAGAAAGTCAAGGGCGTAAAAATGGTGCTAAAGGGAAGGAAAAGCGAGAATAAGAAAGAAAGAGGGAGGGAGAGAGAGAATAAGGTAAATGAAAAGAAAGAAATGGAGAAATGAGGCTTGTAGTCATGGTAACGTGTTCGACTCAGACAGATGCTGTCTTTGTTTAATCCAAACCCTCATTGACCGCGAAGACCTCGCCCTTAGATTATAAGTCGATATGGGCGAGATGCTGGTAAATGGGCGTCGTTGGGGGGAAGGTTGATGACTGAGAACGAGGGTTTTAGACATATATTTCAGCTTCGTGACGTCTTACAAGGGTTTGTTTAGATATATATATATATATGTAACGAAGCTAAGACTGTTCTTATCGCGATCGAATCAATAGAATCGTAACAAGGAAATAAAATAAAATAAAACACGTTATATATGTGAAAACGTACGTATTTGACAAGAAGAAAAAAAAATAGTTGGAGCGAAATTGACGATGATGCTAATAAGATGAAGAAACATTTTCACTACACACACGATAAATATTCGTCTCCAAATATCTATATATCTCATCGAAATCTAATAAATTAGGCTTTGAGGATTGAAAAAAAAAAGAGAATAAAAGAAAGAGGAAGAACACGTTTCTCGATTTTCCTGCATTCGGAGAATCGCCCAGTTGAACCTGTTCATCGCGTAAAGGAAAGAGTTTTTGGTAATCCTCCAGCGATTGGAGGAAACACTCTCGACGCTTCCAGAATCGTGCGTGTCTTTTTATCTCGCGCGAGAGAGTCTGCTGCGAGGGCCTTAAAATTCATACGTGACATGAATTTGAGCTCCTCCATGAGATTTGCCATTTTATTCTTCGCCTACTTTCTCCCCGTATATGCGACAGCGAATAAAATGTTTATAGCATATATACATGTGTATAAGGATCTGTGTATGTGTGTGTGTATCTATATTCTCGATCGTGATAGTTGCCATTATCACATCACAATACGAATGTCCTCATCGTTTCATTCTTACTCCCATTAAAATCGGTCGTTGCAGTAGAGCGAACGTATAGATATAAAGAATAAAAAACAAAACACCGATTTTAAGTGCAGCTTTCGAATTTCGACGGATTTATCGTCTCACTGAATCAGAGTTTTGATGCGCGAATGCGATAAACTTTTGGGCATTGAAGAGACACCCCATAATTTGCCATTTTTCTTTCTCGACGATTCCTTTACGATCCCAATACGAATATTGCATTCGAAAACAAAAAAAATCTACGTATCCGATGTTTTTTACCTAGCGAATAGAAACTCATAAAAATCCCCTCATGATCTGCGACGTATAAAACGTAGCAATCAAAGTTCATGATGAACACAGAGAAACAGAGAGGAACAACCGATCCTGAAATAATCACAAACTTCTATGGGGATTTTTGTTTGCAGAACTTTTTTTCACCACCACCGGAAAAAGGGAATCGAAAATAATGTAGTGCCGGCGAAGGGGCTGGTCAAGGGGAGGGGGAGAGCAAGGATGGATCAATAATTCTGGGGAAAGTACCATGAGAGTGGAAAAATAAAAATAAAAAAAAAAACAAATTAAAAGTCCGAAGGATCGGTACAAAGAGCAGGGAATTTCACGATGGGATGTGGTGGAAAAATTTTCAACTCTCTCGTTTTGAGATATGAGCATTGCGGAGAAAAGAGGGTTGGGGGATGGATCGGGGAGTAAAAATCATATCATATCTTGACCCGTTCGTCTGCTAAACGCGAGTTCCCTCGGGGCAACTTTAAATGATGCGCAGAAGCGAATTTCGTTTATCATCCTGCGCTACCGGTCTCTAAAAATTTTTCGAATAATATGAAAACTCACAGAGTCGAGACACATTTCACTGATTTTTTTTTTTCTCTCCTCTGAATCGATTTCCATTCTTGCATCTTTTCCCTTTTTTTTTCATTCTCATACACACACGCGTGTCGTTGAAAAAATTGTGGTGTTCTTACAATATATTGCTCGCCCCTCGAGGTATCCGATGAAAAATTCATGCGATAATTCGCACAGCGTTTTTCCTTTCTTCGATTATACACCGCGACGCCGGATCAAAGTTTCCCCTTTTGTTTTGTTTCGAATACTTCCAACGGAGCCAGACTTTCTCACCCTACTCACTCCCTGCCGTTACAAGAATACATTGCAAAGTTTTTATGGCTAACATACTGTCTCCCGGAGCACCGTATCCAAATGTATATTATGTTGATTTCAATTTGTGTATCATTTATTCATAGACATATATCTAAATATAAATCTCTCAGTCGGTATTTCGTGTATAAGTCTGTCGACGTTTTTCTATGTGCGAACATTGAAGCGACGAGAAAATTGAGTTCTATATTGATCGCGATTATTTAAATTTCAGCGTTTTTTTTCCGCTTCCAGACAGAATCGAAATAACTTTTTTAAGGATTTTTTTTTTTATCACCAATTTAAATTTTGTAATTTCGCTGCTTTTGATCGTACGTTGAACCAAAATTAACTTGGAAAAAAAAAAATCCAATGAACATTTCATGGAAATTAGCACAGAGATTTTCTTCTTGATGTTGAGACTTTAGCAGGAGAGTTCTTGGCTCGTTTCAAACTCTGTTTTTCCTTTACGCTGTTTTGAACATAGAAATTCGTGCCAGGATATATTCTGCAGTTGGAAAAATTATTTTCGACAAAGTGTTGCAGTATTTTTATTTTTTTCTTCTTTTTCTTTTTTTTACAAGTCTATGTACGCAGATGTTTCGTTAAGTTTTTGGAGCATTTTCAAAAATGCAGTATCGTTCGAGCATAGAGCGAGGCAGTATTAATGTTCAAAAATTCATAGCGTGCTAAGCTAGCAGAAGAGTCGAGTGATAACAAAACGCGAGTACAGAATAAATGTTAAGGTGGGAATATAGAAACACCATAATAATGCATTAAACATGATATTTTCGTGGAAGCAGGATATATAACGAGAAGTTTCCCGACTGAAGAACACTTTTTTATTGTTGAGTGCGGAGAAAAACACTGTTATAAGTGAATGCAAATTTGGACCAATTGAGTTTCTCTCTTTTTTTTTTCCCATTCTTGAAACTCCACGTGCAGCTCCTCCTCATTAAATGGGGTATATGCAGAAATAACGTTTCTCCTCATTCCGATCTTCACTCTCGTATTCAATTGAATCATGAAAAAGGAAAGAAAAAAGAAAAAACAAAAAAAAAATACATTTTTTGTAGATTGAACAAGAATTCGATTTTGTCTTCTAATAATGTTTCTCAATTTTCAACTCTTTAGCACTTGAATTTTCGCTTAATTAGCTTGAAAAATAAATTTTCAAGTGGCAAAATAGCGAACGAAATTCATTTGAAAAATGTTTTCCCCGTACACGAAATATAATACAATTTTATCTCTACCACTCGAAAAACTTTTACTCAATTATGAGGAACGAATATCACAGAGATAAAATAACGAGCAGCCGACTAATGCTCGCGCCGAAACATTTTCATAAACCTTTATGTACCTGAGATATACACAGAATTCGTATATATATAAGCGAGAGGTTTTCTCTGTCCCTTTGCTCGTTTTCATTTTCTAATGTTATATGCGCCCCGTGACACGTGACATATACTATAACGAACACTTGAAAACGGATAGAATTCCCACGAGATTGAAACAAAGAGGGCTTTGCCTTCTTGAATACGAAAATATCGTTGAAAATTTTACGCTTTAACAAAGCTTAGCTTTTTCACAACAAAAACTACTTTAACCCCTCACGAAAATCTATAAATATACAATCTCGTTCATTAAAGAAACAAACAATGAATGTGAAGAAAAGTGGCACAATCGTAGCTCAAGCTCCACCGTGACTTTCATTATATATATATATATATATATATATTTCATTCATCAAAAACAACTCGATGTTATTGTGCGTCTTCGAGGCTCTCTATTTTTTGTCGACAATTATCTTTTACATATCGCTCAACAAATTAATTCCTTTTCAATTATAAATTTTCATACATAAATATACGTATAATTTTTTTTTTTTCATCAGTGTCACTCGCATCTGCTTCCAACGAAAATTTATCACGTTCTTCGCATGAAGATTTTACTCATAGATTCATTCGCCCTTTCTCCTATCCTCTTACTCTGACAATTGACAATCCAAACCTCTGAACTTGGCGCACTTGTCTCTGGTTTTCCTACTTCGTACACTCTCTCATGTTACATTTTCATATACACATATATGTATATATAATAAATATGAATGCACACGCGTGATAGTGTCGTAATCCCCTTACGTACAGTATGGCGTTTTGTGTCTTTTGCCGTGAGGATTTGGGTCAATGGAAGCGCGTCTCACTCGTGGTGATATCGCGTGAGCTTGAATATCACCAATACTTAGCGTGAGCTCAACGGAGCGATGCAATCATCTCACTAGCACGATTTTATGTCTATATATATATATTCGAGTACACGATAGTGTTTGTATGCATATACACGTGTGTACTGGGCTACTCATACCCTTTTTTGTTCTTTTTCTTTTTCTCTTGTCTTTTTTCTGCAGGGCGTATGCACACTTTGTTTTTTTTTTTTTTTAATTTCAATTTTTCAAAATTCTTTTATCGAGATCTCGAACTGTTTTATTCTTTATTCTCGTTTCGATTATTCATCGTTTCCTTATCGACTCGGAAAATTCAAACGGACAAGGAGAATAACAAGACCAGCTATGGGGTCGTTAGGGGAAAATCACTATTTTCTTTGGTCCGCATGTGTGAGAGGCTCGCGCTTCGAAGTCAACGGTCAATGGATCACGATGAAAATGAGCGATTTTTCGGTCGTAATTTTTGTTTTTTTTTTTTTTTCCAGCTGTAGCTTGATTATTTCTGTCATCAGTTTATCGCGGAAGCCTCCTTGATGTTGGCACGATAAGAAATTCGAAGCTTTATTTTTGCAATGCTTTCATAGCTACTTTACATCATTCTTAGCCTGCGATTCAATCAGGATTAATTTCGATCAATCGAATTTATGGAGTTATTAGTTTTTCGAAATTTCAAATGGAATTTTAATCATTGTCTTGTGTTGAAGAGACAGACGATTTTATCGTTTCGATCCTCCCGACGAATCACACACGTATACACATGCACAGACGTATATCTCGTTCTTGACCTACATAAACTCGTGTGCATGGTTATAGACCGTTTGGAAAATGAAATCGCTATGCTCGTGTTCGTTTTTTTTTTCTCTCTATTTTCCTCTACTTATCTATCTTTTTCACCCTGTTCGAGCTTCTTTTTCTCTAGTTTTCCTTTATTCAATAGCATGTATTACGATATATACATATATATATGTGTATATTTATATATGAATTTCTTTCTATGAAAAGGCACACGTGGATCGGTAAGGTTCAAGTGGCCAAGCATGTTTCTCGAATCGCAGAGCACACGTATACCTACAAACAAACTTGTCTCTTCCCGTAACTTCCGTTCCATCTTTATATATTCAAGGACGAAATTTCTCGATTCATGGAAAAGCGAACGGGACGAAGACCATTCTGCATATCCCGGAGCATCTGAAATATTTTCTTGCTCACGATCTCGCACATGCCCCTTTTTTTTATTTCTTGAGTACGAGAATATATGGAATGACAGCCGAATAACGATGTTCAATATATTTATACAAAAGTCGAATTCATCGAAATTTTTTTTTTTTTCTCTATTTCGGAAAATAACCATCGTTATATGCGTTACAGTGTAAACCATAAGAAAAAAAAATTAAATTGCTGCAGTCGTTCGTATTATTTTCAATAGTAAAATCAAATTGATCGAGATGCGCTATCGATTTAGTATTTTATTGATCCAGTGCTTAGTCGTTTCAAGAATGATTATTATTCTTCATGCGTTGGAGAAACAGTTTGTGGCTCTTCATTTCGTTCCGCTGTTGCGGACGTGCTACAATTATGTTGTTTTTTTTTCCTGTCAGATAATCAATGGTTTCAATTACTTTTGGTATTTGGAGTATCGACAACTGATGATAAATACGAGTATCTGGCTCGGAAGTGCAATATCTTTCGACAGAACGGAAGGGTCCTTTTTTTGGATGGGAGCAGGGCGAGGAGGATATTTAAGCGAGATAGATGGCAGTTCTGCGGACAGGAGAAAAGTGACATGTTTGCGCGTTTTGGCGACGAAAAGTTCAGCCTCGAGAAAAACGAGGAGAAACGAGAGAGAAAAACGTTGAAAATGAGAGGAAAACGAAGGAGGATACGAGCAACCGGAAATCTTGGAAAAGAGAGGGCTCGTATGAAGGGTTGCAGTTTGAATAGGGAACCAGGAAGTAGAGGCAAAGAGAGAGGGAGAGAGAGAGGCGAAGAGAAGCTTTATCCACGTACTCAATCCAAGGGCGATGAGGAAGCTTTTGAATTTAACGTCGAGAGAGGGTGTCGAATAACATGACAATTTGAAGAACTTTTATCAAACATATACATTGAAAATGAAATTTTGTTGAAACCTTTTGAAATATGTTTGACAAAACATATTTCGTCTACACAACAAAATGTTTTGTTGTTTTAACAAAGTTTAGTTCAATTATAAGAAAGCTTCGATGTAATATTCGAAATTTTGTTGCCTGAACAAAAAAAAAAACAACTTTTTTTGAATACGTGCAACAAAATATTTTAATATTTCAACGAAATTTCGTTTTCGGTGTATGTATAAGGAAATGCGAGCTTACACGTAAAAAATGAAAAATTTCATAAATACTCGTTTTGCATTTCATCGAAACAGGTTCGTAGCAGTATATTGATATAATTCAATGAAATCTCCTACTCTGACGATATCAAAGAAGTATGGAAAATTATTTCACACCTTATTTCCTGCCTTTAGTCGCAGATTTGTTTTACGAAGATCCAGAAATGGAATCTGAGAAGAAGTAAAAGAAAAAAATTGATTGTATCGATATTAGAGGACGAAAAAAGTTGAAGAAAATAAATTTGAATTGCAAGAATATTTTTCGATACTGCCCGGATGACAGGCATAAAAAGAAAAACATTCAGATGTCTTTTTTTTTATTCCTTCAATGCATTGTTGAATGTTTGGTACATCGGAAAGATTCCGCGAATCCTTTTCTCACGCTATTGCATACAATTTCGATCTGGCCTTATTCTCATACGTTTTTTTTCTTCCCCTGTTTGCACACACATACATATATTCCACCCACGATCACGATGAAAAATCTTCGAGTTGTCGCCAGGTCGTTTGAGCACAACGCATTCGCATAACGAATGGATAAAGTGGATAAGAAAAAAAAAAAAAAGAAGATTTAGAGGTGACATTTCCATAAGCCCCTTTTCGTTGGAGAGACAAAAAAAAGGACGAGTTACATATAAATATAGTGAAAAAAGATCACATTATATAATATATAAGTATGAATTCTTGGGTGGATTAAGTTTAGCTAAAAATAGAGTTTATTTGAGTGTGCTTTTCAACGAATTCGAATATTGATTGAATTATTATTGTAAATTCTAATAAATGTATTTTTTTTCCTTGGCGATGAATAGTGCCGGAAAACTAATAAATTTTATTACAAATTGGCCCTCAAAGTTTGCTTACACATCGAAACAATTATAACCGAGATATTCAATCGATTGATTATTTTCATTTCAATACTTCCATTGATTTTGTGCATCAGATAAATTTGTATGAGATCGAACTCAAAGAAAATCAAATTATATCCATCAAAGCGAAAATCCACTCTCGTTAATTGCAAGCCTTGATATATATATAGCCGGATATTGCTGTAACACTGAAATCACTCGAATTTTGAATATTCACGGTTTTCACGAGTGGAAAATGTAAAAATATACATTCTGACGCAAGCCCCAAACACATGTTTGTACTGTAACGATCGCTAAGCGCTTGAATATTACGGTTTATTTATTTGTGTTCCTGGCATATCCGGTGATGTGTTTGACACACAAGGATCCTCGAAATATTCGTATACAACGTTCCTATATGACAAACGCCTCTCTTCCCTCAAAACGATTTCCCAAATCATTGTCGACGTCTATGCGATTCATTTTATTCACGTTTTTGATTTACCTAAATTCGTGTAAATTTCGATATTATTTGAAGCTTCGTATCGCAATCGAATTATGGTAAACTCTCCTACCCACTAATCATCAACGAACCATCAATGCCCAATGATTTCAACATTTATCTTCTAATGAACAAATAATTCGTCAATGCTAATATCATACTTTTATGAAATTGATTTTAAGAGTGTGAAATCATCGAGGTTGTCTTGACAATCACTCGAAGCTCCTTTTGATTGAATAATGATTAATTAATATTCTTTTTATATTAAGTCGAGTTTAAAATAATGACGAAATTGGAGTTTACGAGGAACGATTTATTCTCTCGGCTCTAGGAAAATTGGTATGAGAAAAATTAAACCCTCGAAAATCAGTCTCCCGGAAAATCCGACTTTTCCATACAAACAAACTAATACGATCTCACCTAATCGCATCAAAGAAATCGACTTATTGAAACTAGAGGCAGTTGAAAACTTTGATGCTTACAATTTTCGGAATTTCATGCATTTTTCGGTTTTGTTATCGCAAAGAATATATATATATATATATATATTCCTGTGGCCTAGAAACCGATGGAGAATACAAGAAATGTCTAATTTCATGTTTCTTTTTCAATTGAGCTCATTTTTCTATGTTCAAATTACTAGATTCTGCGTATTTCATAAGATGAACAACGTTGATGAAAAAACATTCAAGATTAATGCTCTTTTAACATCACGTTCGATCGGGATATCGATGGGGAGATAAAAAATTTAAGTTTCGTCGATGAAGTTTGTTCAAGGCTGGAGGATTAAGAGCGTATAAGATATTCATGAACCCTTTTGCACTAAGAGAGACTGAGTCTTATCAGCTAATGTGTTTTACAGCCTTTGAAAAAAAAAGTTCCAAGTGAGGGACGCAAAAAAATAAAGGGGGCAAGAGAATAATCAGGTCTGATATGCTTTCCAGAGGAATGGCCGAACGACAGTGAGAAAAAAATGAGAAATAAGCGTCGAATCTAATACACCATTACTGCTACTGCGATGAAACATATCTAGTCGTCGAAGGAGTCTCGGTACAATTCTATCGCTTTCGAGCAAAGCGCCTATTTCGTTGAAAAAAAACCGACAAAAGCGCTGTATGTTCGGTCGCCTGGAGGAAAACTCACCGTTTTTGTTGACGAATAAGTGAATAATTAATAAACGATGTTGATTAAGGAGTTTCGGTACAGGCGATACAATGTTGCCATGCTAAACCATGTTAAAAACACAAAAAATTGTCAAAAAGTTAAGAATTTTATAAAATTTGGTGAACATATTCTTCAGTGCCAAATTTGACGATACAAATTTTTTCAGATTTTTCTTCTACACAGTTATCGAGTAATTTAAGACTAAAGTTCACGGGTATAAGCATAGCGTTTCCATATATATAGGTATACACTTCGGGCATAAGAAATCTGCTTAAATGCATAATTACTCGATAACTGAGTAGAAGAAAATTTTGAAATAATTTGTGTTTTCGTACTTGATGTTGAAGAACATTATCACCAAATTTCATTAATTTCTTAACATTTTGCCTTTTGTACCAAAACTCCTTAATTCATTAACGTTTGGCCACTTGAATTGCAATGATGCATCATTTTTCAATAAGTTTACTTTGTTACTATTAATAAAACTATCGTTTACCAATGTTCGAAGGCATCTCGCCCTGTTAAAAGTATTGCTTTGATATTCAATGTCACGAAAAGGGCGTGGACGAACGATTAAAAAAAAAAGCAACTGGCAACATCTAGGCATTTGTCCCGAAACTCCTTCGCTCAAGCAGCCATCATTTCAATTTCTGGTGCAACGTTATAAACACAGAAAAGCAAAAAAACAAAAGGTTTCTGAATGAATTTTCAATAAACAAAAGGCTTATAAGCTAATGTTCTTAAGAAAGAATACTAATTTATTACCTTATGCGTAACATCTAGGTCTATTGGACTTTTTTCAGGTGAAATCGGCGGAATTAGGCGAACCGTTGCCATTGCTAGTTATTATAATTAATTGTTTATTCGATCGATTATTTATTTCACTGTGTAATACACATTTGTTTAAATTCTTCGTTATCAATTGTTCGATGACCGTGTACTCAGTTGTTTTATCCATTTTTAATTAATGTCGATCACACTGAATGACTGTTTATTTTTTTATTTTTTTATTTTCTTTCTCTTTAGTGATTTCGTTTTTAATAATCGTTGCAGAGCACATCCGTGCAAATGCACCGATATGACTTTATTTTTGAATTTTTTTTTTTTCTCGTTTTTTCTTTACACCAGTCGCACTCTATTGCCCATTATTGGCAATTTATTTACGTATTTAATAGTTTAAGAATTCAGGAATCCTTGAATTTATCAAACCTCGATGGTATGTTCATTTTTTAAAAATAATATTAGGAATCACAATTTCGTGGTTTGTCATTATTTTTTCTTTTCGTTTATTCTTATTATTATGAAATTCACTTTGCAGTCGATCGGAAACTTCTCCCGCGGAAAACTTGTTTCTTTTTTTTACCTGGAATTACGTTTGTTTTCAAATCATTATTTTCAAATGAGAAATTAGCCAAAAAAACTTATTTTTTTTTCTGTTTCGTTTTAAGATTAGCGTTTCGAACGCGATTTGCGCCAAAAATAGGAGCGTGTAAAGGAACTTTACACCGATTTTCGTCTAATTTTTTTTGTCAATCTTTACTCTTCTGTTCACTAGTTTTTGAGTCTTTTGACAAATAAATGTTTATTGTTGCTCACTGTTTGACAAAAATATGAAAAAAATCGAGAAATGAAATTGCGATCAATCAATCGATTGAACTTCAATTACAATATTTTTTTTGTTTTTTTTTTTTTTTTAATTGGAGGCTATCACAAACATAAATTAATCATGATTCAAGTTTTTTCAATGCTCAATGAAAGCTTTGTAAGTTGCGTTGAAATGTGTTTTAAAAATGGCTCATTCAAATAAATCCGAATTTTTCATTTTATCAGCCAATTAACTCAAGTCGATAAATTCAAATTCATCAAATAATATACTTGGCTTTTTTTTTCGCTTCAGTTCATTTAATTGAAGCGTGTTACAATAAAATCCCTCTCAGCCGATCAGCATGCTCGATTCTTCACGATAAAAAATATTTTTTTTCTCACTTTTCGTATACATATCCTGTTAGAAGAAAATTATTTCGATAATCCCCTTAACGGAATTCCAATAACGTCTGTTCGATTCAATGTTATTTTTTTATCGATAAAATTCCCTCTTCCAAGGTCTTCAATTTTGAAGCAAGTAATAAACATAGATGTACGTATTCGAACAGAAGGCAAAGTTCAATTTCGATCGGTGAGGTACATTTCGAAAAACCCTTTTCTTCCTTCGATCTAAAATTCCGTGTTTTCTTTCTATGAATTTCGTTCCGGATACGAGGGACAGAAATTGAATGTTCCGAAGAAAAGTAGGTCAATGGAAATCAAAGAAGAATATCGCTCGGTTAGAATTTTGTTTGACTATTCGATATTGTTGAGTATTACGATATCGATCAAAAGTATACATCCGTAACGTTACACCACTTCAATACATTTGAAAATCAAACGATAAACAATTCATACTAAATAAACGCTCAGCTTTTATCGACTATAAATTGTTCGTCATCGCCTCTAATTGAACTCCTTTCTTTTATCGTTATACATATTGTCTCCCAACTAATACAATTTCGTGAGCAATTAAAACAGCTTGTTACTTTATAATTGATTTTTCCTATCGAATCATCTATTCGTGTTAAATCATAGAAAGATTGCATGCGTTTAAGAAACAGAAATTAACTGTTATGGCGATAAAATATATGGGAGAATTGAGATTGGGATCGATCATCGAGATTTTACTGTTACAATTTTCACTTTGTTTCTCATAAAAGTAGCGACTGTTTAAGCTCATTTTAACAATAAATATATCAAAGATAAAATATCATTTCGTGATCTCTATAGTTATGAATGTCTTTCATAAATCTGTTTCTCATAAAAGTAGCCCCTTTTTCCGGTCATTTTATAACTAAATATGAAAAACGTAATGAAATGGCTTGCGTCATCGAGTTTTTTTTTTATCTGAGTTTATGACGAAAAGTCCTGTGTCCACAGGACATTATCGATTTTCATAGCAAATGTTTTTTTTTGTCTTTGACCCAAAACGATAATTCATATTATGGCTGGTAAAGGTTTTCGGAGGAAAAGCCATAGGTTCGGGACACGCTGCATAATTGAATGAAGATCCTCACGTGCGGCATTCTCGTTTATCACTTTTTCTCTCTTCTTTATGTTCCTCCATTTTTTTTAATTTTCATTTTTCTTCTCCTTAAAGTTCGAGCATTTAAGTAAAAAAAGTGTTTTATTTTTTTCTTATTCCTCTTTCAACTCGGTTCTCATTTGATATATACGTATATTCAAATGAATTTGGAGAAAAAATCGTCGTCCGCGTAGCGGAGTTACGTGTATACTATTTTCATAAAATTATTAAGATCTCGACAAAAATCGTGAATTAATTCTTCTGACCCCTCTTCGAGGATATATCACGATCTTTCCTTAAAGTAATTTTGCCCCCGAGCTTTTGAGCTCACCCGGACGAAAAATCATAAAGATATCCGTCACGCGAACTAAGGATTTTCACGTAGAGTCGATAAATAAAACAAACTTTCCTCACCATTTTTTTTTGACTCCAGTTTTTTGCTCCGTTTATACAGACGAAAGTTCTTGAGAATTGTTCCACGGATAAATACTCTCCCTCGAAGTTTCCACGTATATATATACAAGAATAAACGACGCGCATGTATCTATACATGTAGATAACAAACGTAATAAAAAATCTTTCCTGCGACTTGCCTCTCGAGTGGATCTCAGAAAATTCAAATTAGTTTCTTCTGAGCTTAAGAAAATAATGTAAAACGTGGTTGAGAGAATTTTTTTTTAATGTTTAGGCTCACCCACTCGCTGTTTTGAAATACCGGCCGACGGTTTTGATTCTTTTGAGAAGAAAAAACACGCGTAACGTTTATGCGTCGGTAAAAATTATTAATAATTGTATCGTTATCCATAATTAGTCGGGAAACGACTCGAGACACGCAGCTTTTCGTTTCGAACAGTATGAGTTTGATTTATATCATTTTAATACCCATAGCTCACGTCAATTTTATTATAATCTGATTTTTTTTTCTTTTTTTATTCTTTCTAGTCACAAAATTTCTCGTCAAATATTCTAAATTATTTGCTACCCTCTCCTAAACGTTATTACCTCTGATAAACATTCCAGAGTCACGGGGATGAGATATGCTTTGATAACGTGTCATACACGAGATTGAGGCGCCAAGAATTTTGACGGGGCTGCTTCGGACGCTTTCCGCTCTTCATTTCAGTTCGGAAATGGTAAATCAGCTCGCTGTGACGTTTTTGATCAAACAATTTCTATGAAACTTTCCGGAATAATTATGATATGAAAATTCGATTAAAGATGGTTTTAAGAATCATCAATTTTATGCTATCAACATTAATAAAAGAAAAGTTCATAATAATTGGCTCAATTATCTTTCATTTTTTTGATTAAATTCAAACGAAATGAATTTTCAGTCAATTTTAATAAGAAGTTTAACATTTAAATCGTGTTTTTCATTCAAATGCTCTACGAATTTCTTGGCATGCCTCGAGGCTTTCCTTTTTTTTTCGCTAAATATTGGTTAATTCACAATTCGATGTCAAAATATATTATTCGCTCGATACGAGCAGAGGTTGGATGATAAATGGAAGTAATGATATGTAAAATGGTTCATCGTGAAAGAGAACATTGGTATACGACGAATTTGTCAATTTTTTTCATGAATTAATGGCTTCTACATAAAGCAGGAGAAAACATAAATATATGAAATGATTTATTTTACAACTGGGCCTGAAAACGAGAGTCACGTCATTGTAGTAATGGCGATAATTCTCTTTCTCGCGGGTTTACGAAATACGTGGGTCGCCCGACCATTATATTATTTCGGTCTTTCTCTATCGCAGCTTCAACAAGAGCTCTCAACGAGTTCGGCTCTCTCATGAATATAATTTTGCACAAGAGGCAATCGTATTTGCATGGAAATCACGTCAAATTCTCTACACGAAACGCCCTTTTCGCTCTTCTCTTTTCTCTTTTTAAATATACACGTGAAACAGCCAAATGTGACGAATGAAAGAGTGAGAAAGATAAAAGGAAACGTGATCCTCTTATAAAGGGAGTTCCCTCGGAAGCTTGAGTGCCTCAACTAACCGCATATTGTAGTTGGTTTACCTTAAAGAGAGGTCAGACGAAAAGAAGTTGAGCATTAATATCAAATATGGTCGTTCTACCTTGATTCTAAAACGTTTTTATTATTAAGGTGCAAAAAAGAGATTTGAAAAATAAATATCCGGTACAAAGACTCTTCGAAAATGGATGTTTGTTTGAAGAAAAATCGTCCGATATCTTTATCCGTATTCGGAGTCCTTTAAGAACGTGATTACTCCGAAAATTGTGATTTTATTCATAGATTTACGCGAATATGACCTACAGAATATACGTGAAAAGGTAAAAAAATGTATTTTCATCCTTCAACCATCGGTGTTATCGCGAGGAACAAGAACAAAAAAAAAAAACAGAATTTTCTCGTCCTTTATGCACCGCCATTATCGAGCTCGTGTACCGTACAGACCTATGCCCCAGTGTTTTTCATTTTTACGTTCTTAGCGCCATCTCGGCTAGCATTGAACAGAGGAAAAGCTCGCGGTAGTGCATTACTCCTGGGACTTTTAAACCTTCGCGTCTGAACGTTACTATAAAAATCTTTTTACGGGAATTCGTGCAGTATTACAGAATGTCGTGATACGAAAAACATTTCCCCAGAGAAAATCATTAGAGATACGAGCATAAACGTCACGATTTTTCCCATCGTACTCTTAATACTTTCGACCCTAATTATCGCATCAAATGGACTATGAAATTCTACTTCTCATCAATTTTTCATTATTTCTAGTCTTTCACGAATAATTAAAACGCGATCCAGAACTTTTTCAATCATATTAGTATTTTCAAAATTTTATTACTCATTTATCAACGTCCGAAAGGATTGTTGAATGATTTTTTAAAATTCAATTGGAATCTCTTCAATTTTCTTGTCCCGCTACGATAACACTGAGGTTAAAGAAATATTTTGACAGAATACGAGCAGGCTGATCAGATTTTTCTCCCGTCGAGTTATAAAATCATGGGTAAAAGTCCTGCCCTCAGAGTCCTGATAATAAAAGCACTCGCGAGGCAACGAGTTGTTCTGAGACGAGGGAAGTTAAATCCACGGTTTAAATCTCATTACGTGTACAAGCGATGGATATATTCGCACATATATGCACGCACATTTGGAGTTATATACATACACGTGTTCAAGTATTGAGAAGTATTTGAAATGTAAGAAAACGTGGATTGTTTTTGTTTTTGTTTTTTCATTTTTCATCACGTCCTTCGTCTCATCGTAATCGACTTTAATGGTTTCTTCAATTATTATCCTGTTTATTACGTTTTCTGGTTTAATTTCAAGTATTTTTTCACTCGACAGGCGTAATTTAAGTCACGATCGTTATGTCAACGAAACTAAATGACAGTCAGGAAAAGATTGATCCTCGTAGTTTTCACCGACGTATCGATCGATCGATGTAAATTCAAACGCCGCGTTATAATCACTATCTTCATTTCGACGTAGCACAAAATATCTTTTTTTTTCTTTCAGTATGTCCAGCTGGTCATTGACTAATACGTCGTGTCGAAGGCGACTCGTCTCTTCGTCGTCAATACCGATCGCTCTTATCGTCGCTATTATTTTTTTTCTCTCCTTCGATAAATCCACGTTTCGTGAATCGCACTCAACGACGAGGAGTCTCGTGCTCGTCAACGGCGGAGCTGCTGGCCTAAATTTAACGATCGACGATTGCGCAAACGCGTACCGATGATCGTTCAGTACGATATCATCTTTGATGTGCCAACGATCTGATAAATTCGTCGATCTTATCATCGACGATAATTGTATCTCAATACCTCGACGATTATGATCGACTTTATTATTTACGATGGAAAACTCGTCCTCGTCGTCCTCGTCGTCGATCGTTGAGGTACGTTCCTCCGATCGTACCTCCTTACGCCGGCACATTTTTTCGACGATTTTCCAATTATTTACGATCGTCGAGGCGATCGATTTTTAGTTCTTTATCCGCGTTTTCTCCTTCTTTTCGCCTTGTTCTTTATCCTCTTTTCTTTGCAGCGATCTTTCCTTCGATCACATGCTAGCTATTCGCCTTGTTCGAGGATCCAAACTGAAGTATCGCTCGATCGATTCAAACCAAAAAAATGTTCCTACGAGATTCGTTTTCTTCTAATGTTTTCTACTGTTCGATACCACTATTTTTTGTTTCTTTTTTTTTTCTCCCCTCTACCAACCCTCCAATGCACTCCGGAAGTTGAGCAAGCCTCGTGCGAACCACTAAAAGTAATGAAACACGCCACTCAAAAAATTCGACAATGTAACACGAGAAAAACACTCATAATCCCCATCGCGACCACCCTTCGGTAGCTTTTTCGTCCGCGCGTCGCACATTGGAAACGCACTGTTGGGGAAAAGTGGCGAAAAGAGAGAAAAAGAAGAAAAAAAAAACAAAAAATAAAAGGAACCCCTCCGTTCGTATTATAATTCGTGATACATAAGATCCGGAAGATAAATCCCAGGAGGGAGCCGAGCACTGTTATCATTCCCTTTTTTTTAGCCGACGGTGCACATGTATTCTCTCGATGAAATACGTCTCATCAGTCAAAAAAAAAAAAATAAAAAAATGAAAAAAAAAAACACTGTAAGTATCTACTTTATCATTATTTTTATGATCAATATAATTTAATTTTTATTTCGATCAATGTTAATCATTATTGTTAATTATTTTGGTGAGATCAGAAAACGTTGCACGTAAAATGATTTCGAAACCATGATATACAGCTCTCTCTCTTCGACAACACTAATAACGAGGGCTAATCGATAAAATACACATTTTACACTCGTTTACCTCTTGTCATTGTAATCATGCTAGTTGCCACGAATTTTTCATTCTGCTCTAGAGATGATAACGAATGTTTTTTTATTTTTTTTTTTGTATCAAGAAATAAATTCACGAGCAGTATCTTCTTCGTTGACCGACGCAACTGTTATCTGCTCTCTTTCATCATCAACGTGTCCTTTGAGTTGTTCATTTTACAAATGTTTATCATCATCATCATGATCATCTTTCGCTCAAACGTGAGGTGAACGATCGTGTTGAGTGCGACAAGGACGACGGGAGCGCTCGACAATACGCTCGCGCGCGCGTGTTAGTGGGGAAAGAGTGCAAAGAGAGCTCAGGAAAAAGAGAGAGAGAGAGAGAGAGCCTTTGCGAGCGTCCGCAGGCTGCGACGCTCCCGACAGGACTGCCCGAATGTCACTTTTCTTCTTCTCGTTTCACCCTTCGAGAGAGCTTGGCTGTTTCTCGCTCTACGCCGTGTGTTCGGCGCGGTCGCGCCAATCTCGTATCCCCCCACCCCCCCTCTCTTCCTCCCCTCTTACTTCAAATGGGAGTGAATACAAGAGGGAGATAGACCAATAGATAAGGGATGGCGATATTCGAGAGTGGGAGAGAATGAGAGAGAGAGAGAGAAGTATAGAGGGAGTGAGTGAGTGAAGGGTGGTCGACGCCGCCGCCGCCGCCGCCACTATCGGCGCGCGCGGCCACCCCCTCGAGAAGCTTCCACCTTCTCTCTCTCTCTCTCTCTCCCTCTGTCTCTCTTTTTCTCTCTATCTCTTTCTCTTTCACTTTTCATCCGATGTTCTCCTCTTCTCTTGTTCCTCCAGTCAGTGCTTTTCCTCTGGAGCTGCTTCCCTGCCAGTTTCTCTTCTCTTCTCTCCCCCCCCCCCCTCCCTCTGCCCCTCTCTCTCTCTCTCTTCCTTCAAGAGATTTTAGTGGTCAAAGGGGTAATGAGGATCGCTTGATAATATGCAAATACCTCTCATTCAAGAGACTCGCTTTTTCTTTAATAATTATAGAATAATGCCAAAAGTTATATTTACAAAATGGTGTCAATTGAACGATGACTCTTTCGTGAATATACTTTATTCGATTAATCAATATTTCAATCGTTCTAAAGCTTCTCTCTATAAATCCCGTAACTAAGTCAGTCCCGAACGCAACGCAAATTAATTTTCAAGATTTCTATATGATTATCCTGCTTTACCGCGAACGTAATCTCCTTTAATTTCGGTTTATATGATTGAATATTCATCCGCACCGTGATCTTCACTGCAAACAGTAGCTGTGAGTCTATCATTTTCGAGTTGCACCGTTAATGTTCAAAATAATTACGATATTATCGTAACTTGAATGGATTGCCAAAGATGTGTCATTTTCATTCGGTTCTCTTTCTAATATTATTCGATGTCCCGAGTAAATTCAGGATTTAGATGACCCTCGTTACCCCCAAGTTCTCCGCACCATATTCATCTTAGTCGCCCTCTTTCTCTTTCTCCATCCTTCTCCTGCCAGCAACATGCACCTCAACTCCACCAAAACCACCGAAGAGCTTCCACCTTTCATCCTTCTCCTCTTTTCTCCTTTCCTTCGCTCTCTGCTCACCGTACGTAATCACGCCCTGGACTTGTCGCTATACGTTCTTACTCATACATACAGCACCTGTTTACAACAAGATAGATACAAGCGGTGCGTTACACCGCATAGCTATACGAGATCGTAAGCAAGAGGGTTTAGACACCGGAGTAGAAAATTGTCCTCAGGCGGCCAGGTTATAGTCGCTGAAGGGCAGACCGCTCGTGGAAAGGTAGATTGAACGATCCAAACGTTTTTTTATCTCGATTTTTCTTTCTCTTTTGTCATATTCCATATTATAGGTCATCCTTTAGCTTTCGAGGATCGGATTAGTCTGATATATATATATACTGCGAGTGAATTTCGAAGCGATTGAGATTGATTTCAATTTTTTATTGATTGGTTGGGAAACTCGCTTGTTTCATTTCCGGAAGATGAATTTTCTGGATAATCGCCAATTGATTGTTTTCGATATCAAATGATTCTGCTGTCCTCGGTAATTTCTTTTTTGATTGATTTTTTTTTTTCTAGTAAATTTGATGTTCACTGATTTAAATACAGCTTATTATATGTTCGTTTCGTTTTTTTTTTCAGTCATCACACTCCTTCGATAATTCAAACAAAAGAATCGCATTTTGTGCATGTACCTTTTTTTTTTTTTTCATCAAGCTTCATGATATTTACGAAGATTAGCATTTCCGTTTAATTTTCATGCGGTTTCGAGGTTAATCTCGTCGGAATATGTGCGAGAATAAAAGAATTTGTTGCTGACTCCGAAAGTGTGATAATCATTGGGTTGCTGGATGGTTTTTTCGTACGTTGCAGCTTTAACTTGATCACGTGCTCGTGCGATATACATAGACGAGGAGATGGAATTAGGGACAGGGTGGCTAGAGAGGCTGATTGTTCTTTTGGATCGAGTTCAATTTTGCACGTACGTCAAACGGAGGGAAATTCACTTCGATAGAATTACTCTCTCTGAACCAATCACGTTACAGAATCTGGCCTTTATACTTTTTTATCCCTATAACGATTTCGCACTCGCGTTGCCAGCAATCGTTCGATATTAAGGACTAAAGCTTTCGATATATTATATATTATGTAATATGTTTGTTCTCGCGTGAGAAGTTTCACATACAAGCTCCTCGATTTCCGTTTGATTCTCAGGCTTTTAAGTTTTGCCTCGATTATTTTCAAACATTTTTGTTCCCGATCCAAAATTCATACCATCGCCACCCACCATTCTCGTGCCAAATGTTCTATTTTAATAACTTTATATATCCCCGAGTATATTTCAGCGGGAGAGATTTCCAAAAACTAAATTTCAACTGGCCACGTTATTGTAACCGCATCGATAATAAATATTTCACCTCCAAAGTGGATTTTTCTTTCGCGTTTCTCTCGTTTCGTCGATGCTCGACGTAAAAAAAAAAAAAAAAAAAGTGCACTCCCAAAGCAAAATAGCTTTTGAGCGAGGCAAAATCGAAATGAAAAATAATCGTCCGGAGCAGGGTCAAACCGTGAGGTAACTGTCAATGAAATTGAGTACAGAATTCGAACGTACTCGTGTCTATACAGTGTCATATTCGTGTGAAAAATAGCTTATATTTTACGTGGGATTCTTCAACAAGATAATTCTTTTATCGAAGCATCTGAACGTTTTTTTTTTTTATTCCAACGATTTTTATTTCATGACCTTAGTGTAAATAACTCGAGGACATTGGAAAAAAGCTCTGCCTCTTGATAGAAGATTTTAGTATTCGTGTTGTAACGTTCGTTCAGTAGCCACCCGTATTTGGTTAATACGAAGCCACGTTGCCCAAACCCTGTATGGGGAAATGGATTCACTAGCGACAATTCGCCTAATTTAGCATTCCGTGGTTCAACTGTGTGGGATCACGAATACTGACGGAGAAAGGGGAGGAGAGGACAGGGGTTGAGCGGCCGCGTTATCACTATTCGACCGAGCGTATTATGGTACACGCGTAATCAGCCCATAATCGATCGTACATCGTTGACACATCGATTGAAATGCGTCAAATCTTCCTATTACGGAAACATTATGGATTAAATGCTGTTCAAGCCTCCTACAATCTTGTCGGTACATTGATGACAATTTTTTTTCTTTTTTTTTATAAATCAAGTGCAAACACCAAAGAACAATATTGGAGATGTTTCCTGATCGTTCAGCTGTTACAGAACGCTTTGGAAAATTGTTTCAACTTCTCATATTCAATCGTTGAAAGATTCGTTGAATGTTTCGTCGGTTTTGTGACCGAAACGATAGTCAGCAAATCTTTTATTCCTGCGGTTATTTTCGAATTTCTTTTTTCATAGCATTCGTTACTTCCAGCAGTGTAAACGACTGAATCAAATTCGAATTTCGTTCCGTTGAAACTTTTTAGGGATAGATCGCTAAAATATTTTACGAAAAGAAAATTGAGTCGAATTTCGTCATTTTTCAATCATTTGCCGTGTTGCTATATCGGTAGAAATCGTTACTTTTTATTAAACAACGTGGAAAATAAAAATATCGAAAGAAAATAGAGTGAAAAAAAAACTAAAATAATGAATCTCCAAGTTTTGTATTCACTTTGGAGAGTTCGATAAAGAAGAAAAATACATATTTTCAGAATGTCACGACTCCATACGGTTTCCGGGCTAACCGCGTTTATTATTTCGAAAAATGTTTATATTTCCGTGAAACTTAAAAAAGTATATAAATTTGAATAATGAAAAAAAAGGGGAAAAAATAAAAAAAATAGAAATATTGTCTCGAATTCGAACGCGACCGAAATAACAACTTCCCGTTACAGCCAGACAAATCGATGTATAGGTAATCGATGCGAAATAAACTGAGATACAGTCGGACAGTGGAAAATTCAATTTACGTATATCATCGGTGAGAGAGTTTGCGGTATATAACGATTCGGTAGAATTTGTCCGACCGCATCAGAGTTGTAACTACTGTTGCGATCTCGTTTCGCCCCGATAAAATGAAAGATATATGGCAAATTCTTTGGGACCGAAGAATTCGAAGTAACGTAAGTATTGATTTAAATAACGTTCGTTTTTTTCGTACGAAATTTATACAAATTTGCTGGATTATCAATCGTCGCATCTATTATTTCACTCCTGTTCGACCTAATGGGGATTTCGAGGCAAAGAACATGAGTAGTTTCTCCAGCTAATTTTTTGTTCAACTTCAAGCTCGAAACCGCTTAGAAAAGAACGTACATTCCGGTAGATAGGGTGTAAAAGGGGCAAATTTATTGGATCGAAGAAACGCACACAATTGTACAGAGAGAGAGGGAGAGAGGGATTTGGCTCCTCGCAAATTGAGGTGGATGACGGGTATAGTGGCCACCGAGGTCCGCTTCGTTGCTAATGAACGACTAACGTCTGACCGAACCCGGTCCACGACCACTGCGCTGGACTCTCACTGTCTCTAATGGTAGACAAATCACGGATCGTAGTCATATATCTTGGCACTAAAGTCTCGCTCTGTACGCGTTCATACGAAATGTGATACTCCATTTGTTCCGTTGTGACTAACCTCCTGTTTCGCAATGAATTATTTGCGGTATACCACACCGTCATACCTCCAATTATATGGACGACTATATTTTAATTGATTTTTAAACGCGCCGATATATTTCCACTTCGAACACCGATAAATCCTACAATCGGTTCATGAAACATGCAAATATACGGTTGTCCTAGAGGAGAGCAGTGGATTCGAATCGTTCTTTGGTAAATGGATTCTTTTTATGGTATGGGACACTTGTCAAAAAACAAACTCGAAGCTTCAGCTGCTTCAGAAGGGGTCAGAGCTAGTCAGCGTTTTCAAAAAATCGTTTTTTATTTTTAATTCTCTTTTTACAAACGTTTTTCGTTAAATATAATAATCGTCTGCGAAAAGATGTCAAAAATGAGTCTGAGACTTTTTCGAAACGTCCGGAAACTTTCCACTCGTATTGCATCGGTAGTAAAAAAAAAAAAAAAAATATGAAGAAGATCAACGAATATATTTGTCCGGTTATTTTTTTCGTCCTCGAGGGAATTTTTCATGGTCATAATTACCCATAAATTTTGGATATAAAATAGCAATATAAATATTTCACTCGATTAAATACGCGATGATTGGAATAATGGTATATATGATTAAATAAAAATAATGAGAAGAGTAATGAGCTCGTTGAAAGTTATGACGTTAACGTATTTAATTGACAATCTCTTCGTTGGAGTGTTCGATTGAAGCTTAATTGAGTTGAAAACCGTTGCTTCTGAGTCTCTCTCATGCGCCTGTCGAGTACTGCACACAACAGTACAATATCATACAGGTTGAATTATACTCGTATTTATATAGGAAGTACGTGTGAGTTTTGTGTAGGTGAAAAAGCGATTATAACAATGACACACTCTTGTAAAGCTCGAGTGCACCAAGTGAGTCTAGTTCTCACGGTGAATGGACGTCGACGTGCTCACTCATACGTTTACACGCTTTGCGAGCTTTCCGGTCGCATTAATGCGCCTGCAATCCCCTCGCCTCGTTGAATTAGCCGAAATAAAAAAGAAGAAATTTCGAAAAAATAAAATTTTCTTTCTCGCTACCGGAGCAGGCTTCTGCCAGCTGCGTGTTCGACTGTGAACTCAGCGCTTGTTTCTACTCCCGAAATTTTTCTTCGTTCTGAGCGAAAAATTTGCGTACACCACTCCGCGATCTTTTGCTCGGCTAATAGAGAACTAAAAACAACGTTTTCATGTCGAAAACTAAACGAGGCGTCATCAATGAAGACGAAAAAAAAATCATAATTTCAGTCAGCCAGTGCGAGAACCACGATTTTTTGTGGCTCATAATCTTCATGAGATTTAGAGGACAAACATTAATGGTTGGCTCCAGTGGCTATAGAATACGCCCATGGCGTTTCAAGAGAAAAGCGTTTTTCCTCGAGGTGTGTGCTCGGAAAAAGAATGAGCACTTTTTTTCTTTTTATCCGAAGGAAATCCGAGACTCATTCTAATTGAGAAGAGAAAAAGGATTCCCCTCTCGTACAGACTTAATTGCACCGAGTGTTGCGTTACAGTTATAACTACGAGGATATAGAGTGCTTGGAATATATTTGACGATTAAATTCAAAAACAGAGCTCGTGGCAACGTGTTTCTCCAGTACCATTTTCTTCTAATTTTCCTACGCGATATTAGCCTTCTTTGAATCTTGAATGCATTCGTTTACTTTATTTTTCTCTCTGTTTTCTTACCGAGTAATTGGAGCACGATTTAGTGGATTTTTCGACACAAGCTCTCTCTCTCCAAAATTGTTCCCAGCGTTATACCTTTATTCTTGTTTTCGTACAACCAAAATGGCACCGCAGCTGCTACTAGCCATGAGAAAACGAGGTCGTTTACCATTAAAAAGTTAAAGCCTTTCCGCAGACATATTTCTCTCCCTCAGCGAATATCCCATACATGCATATTCCTGGTATTTTTTTGATACGCTTCTCCTCTAATGAAAGACCTTTTCGAGAGTCCACTCGACGAAGAATTCATAGCATCCCGTTGGATCGCGTGCAAGGATTCCTGGCAGGCTTGATGCAAACTGTGCGATTCAATGTGTGTGATGCTTCAACGGAGTTCATCAGAACTGAGAGGCTGAATATCATTCACTGGGTTACTTTTCATCAGAATATTTCTTCATTTTATCATTTTCGTAATCATCAATTACGATAGTACAAAAGTAAACTAAAACCTGCATTTCACACTTCAGAAATTAGTGGTCAGAATTTTTCTTCGAGAATAATCATGAAGCCAAAATTTATGATTTTATTACCAGCGAATTAAGACACGAAAAATTCTTTTTTTTCTTACGATTTCCATTATCGAATCCTGATGCAAGATTTGCACTCGGGCAATTTGCATAGAAATAAGACTCCGAGATAAAACGCGCGAGAATTTTCTTCTTAGGTAAAACGTAACTCGCGTTGCTCTATCGACAATATAGCTAAGATGTATGTTTCCGCATTAAATATTCATCCATATACATTCATTCGTATCGTGCATACATTTAGTACATTTTCAGAGACTACGTGTATGGTATACTTGGGTAGTTTCACCAGGCATGAGGATACCAGGTGTAAAATATATTTTCATCCTCTTCCTGGCACTTTAAGCTCCCGATATTCCAGAATTTGCGGCCAAATATAAATCATATACACGAATCTCAATTCTGCATATTTCTGTTTTTCTCTTTTTCGACTTCGTTCTCCTATCTCTTTCTTCGATTCAAATTTTTCTCATACTTTTATCACACCGGTTACGGAATATCGTTATTATCGAGTATGTGAACGGGGCCAATTTCAATTCATCATCCAACAACGGAAATAATATTTCTCGTTTAGTTTTTTCGACTTCAACGCAAAGGTTATTTAAAGATCGAACATTGCGTATATTTCGAATCAATCGGACTCGATCGATGAACGCGATTTATTCTGGACGCTGAAGTCAGCTGCAGCTACCGAACGGTTAAACATTTAGCAAACGTTAAAACATTAAACTGAACAAAAAAAAAAACAGAAACAACGTTGTTCCATCGTTGCTAGAATCGGAGTGAACAGTTTAATGATAAATTCGACGAGCAATTACGAGTACGATGATATCGTTTTACGGCGGATCGCTGAGCAAAACTCGTAAGTATGGTAATTGGAACGGTTGAGAGAAAGTAAAAAGTAGCTACTTGGTTTGTTCAACGAGAAAAAAAAAGCTCGAGTGTTTTTATCGGTTTCCGCAAAGAGACAAAAGTCGTTGTAGCGAGAGAATTTTTTGTTTTCTTTTCACTTTCCCTCGGCAAATATCCGTTCTTTTTTTTTTCAATTTTATTTTTCATCATTCGCGTGTATTACGAAGCCTGTTGGTGTTTAGTTTTTTTTATTTCTTCTCGGTTCTCTCACTACGAGGATTAATGTGCTTTCATGAGAGCCTTTGTAAAGATTACGCTGAAATCGTCGTCACTTCCATCCTCGAAACGTACCACCAACGAGCATTCGTGTATACAAGCGTACGTTTGCACGTAACATATAGTGTAGTTGATAAATCCTCGTGTACAGAACGAGAAGAGTGGCCGTGTTCTCGTATCGAAAAGCTCGTCGGTGCTGTAGGATATCCCGGGGCGCGAGCCAGCGATTGAGCCGCCCGATTAGCTGGCAATTCTTTTTTCTTTTTTTTTTTGCACCTACCCTAATTGAATCACCGCATGAGTGAGCTCAGCCAGAAAGCTTGCACGCCTTGTTGATCATCCTCAATATGCCATACGAATCCGCGCAACCCTCTCCGCTTTTCTAACCCTCTTTTCTCCATTACATCAACGCCCGTGTATACTTGTCGGATATATATTTTCGTCCGGAGTGCCTCTTAAAAAGTGGATAATCACGTGCTCCTACTTTTTCCTTCGGCTCATGAAGCTTCGACTGTATTTTTCTCCGAAATTTTTCAAAATTTTTATTAAGGAGTTTCGTTACAAAAGGCAAAATGTTAAGAAATTAATGAAATTTGGTGATAATGTTCTTCAACATCAAGTACGAAAAGACAAATTTTTTCAAAATTTTCTTCTACTTAGTTATCGAGTAATTATGCATTAAAGCAGATTTCTTATGCCCGAAGTGTATACCTATATATATGGAAACGCTATGCCTATACACGTGAACTTTAGTCTTCGATTACTCGATAACTGTGCAGAAGAAAAATCTGAAAAAAATTGTATTGTCAAATTTGGCACTGAAGAATATTTTCACCAAATTTTATAAAATTCTTAACTTTTTGACAATTTTTTGTGTTTTTAACATGGTTTAGCATGGCGATGTTGTATCGCCTGTACCGAAACTCCTTAAACCCGAATTCGCGTTGTTCGATCAGGTGTCATGAGAAAACACCTAAAATCCTGAGAATTTTTTTTTTCAATTTTCAGGCTTTTCTCTACACTATATGGATTCCGTTGAAATAAAGTCTATCCAAAAATCAATATCAACCAGCATCTTTTAAGCTGACATTAGCGCTTGCCCATTATCGTTAGAGCTAGTTAGCACGTTCTCTACGAGGGCTTTACACGCCAACGATCTGCTCAACTACACGAAAGCGTCGCGCATTGTTATAGATCGGCGAATAGACACAAATGCACACGGATAAATATCGTGGCTTTCATAGCCCGTGTATTTGCGAAATTTCGTTGTGTTTGCGAATCCACAAGTGAACAACCGTTTACAAAGTGATCCTTCGACTATTATTATTCGGTAGGATGATAATTCGATCGATCCACTAGCTCGTTAGGAATTTCCGAGTCTCTAACAAACTCCATTTTTTCGCAGTTTGCGTTTAATTTTTTGTTTCATTTACTCATATTCCATTAAGTATCAGCTGGGACATGAATAAGTCGGGGAATTTTTTTATTCACTCTCGAGAAGCTACAAATATTTTTAGACTCGATCCGCATCGCGTAAGCGTGTAAAGCTTGTCGCAATTCTTTATTTTTCGCGTTACAATACAAATTTTTTTTCTCAACTCACCACGACTTGTCTCATTTTTATTTATTTTTTGTTTTTTTTTTTCCCAACATTATGTTCCAATAAACCAATCGATTGGTATAGAAATATGCGCTTTCTTACTCCAACAAACTGATTAACAAGGCCGTGCTCATCGAGGATGGGAAATAAAAACTTTAATGTAAAAAAAATCGTTGAAGCGTTGCCAAGGGAGATAGAATCATAAAACCAAATAAACGATAAATCGACGAATCACATAGTGACTTTGCTCGGAAAATTTCTCAGAAGCACTCCTCGGTTGAAATAATAAAAAAATAGTTTTCCATCTAAATACGTGAAATGCTTGAAACGATTCATTTTGTTATGTCGCTGATTTTTTTTTGGCCAACCAGACGACATAATTATAATCCTTTCTCCGAAATCGTCCTGGAAGAAGAAGAAGAAGAAAAAAAATACACTAAAAAGTGTATTTTAGTTCATGCAAACGTTCCGCATAGGAATTTCGTTAGCAGACGCTCGTGTCTAAAGGGTTTTGGGTGATTCCCGTAATAATATTAAATCCAGCCTAATCCAGCCATTCGTTTTACCGCAAAAAGGTCCTAAAGGTCTCGCGAGGTTCTCTCAGAGAACGTCCACATTCTGCTTTCGAGGAAAGGATCGATCCTTTCCTCCTTACTTTTTATCGTCAATGCATAAAGCTGAGATTGAAACTGTGGCAAGTGGAGTGCAAAAGAAAAAAAAAAAACAAATGATTGAACGAGATTTTTTGTTTTGTTTTTAGCGGTTTAATACAATTTCTCTCGTTTATAAAAGGTTGGCAACAGAGAATTTAAAAGAGGTTTATACCGAGACGTTAGTATCTTGATGATGATGATGATACTCGAAACGAGATATCGTTTCTCACTCCCTTTATTTTCCGTATTTCGTAATCCCCAGCCGTTCGTTGCAACTTCCTAAGCTCAGATTATCGAGCTAAATCCCTTAAACGCAGAGCTTCTAAAAATCCATGATCTTGTTTGATAAATTTGAATTAATGTTGTAACTTTGAATATCAACCTTCGAGTCTTGGCTGCCTCCCATTTATTTCGAACTAGCTGTGCCTTCGGGCTTCGCCCGCCACATATCTAGCAGGAAAAATGATCAAACGAAAGATTTTCATTTTTTTTTTCTCAATTTTTCATCATTTCCATCAAAAATGCTGCAACTTTTTTTCTATACCGAATTAAGCATTTAGCCACCGCTCGTTTTGGTCGTTTTCCGATTTCCTTCAAATCGAACGAAATTGCAAATTAAACAAAATCGTTAAACTTTTTTTTTTTGCATGTCTGTTGAAATTAAGATAACGAAATTTTACAAAACCACAAACTCAGTTTGAATCATGATCTTCAATCTCGTAAAAGAATCATTGTAATCGGTTCAGTCGTTTCCGATTGAAATGCGGCCAAACATTTTTTAGCCAACAGATTTATATATATAGAGATTTCCCAATGTTACATCGACACAAAAACAATTTGATAATAAATACAGTTAGCCACTCGTATACTCGAAACTCGTTAATCAAAATTGAATTGAATAAGTCATTTCAATTTTGCAGTCAACCGCGTACGCAGCTTTGGTAATAATATATTATTCATCGACACATCCGAATTTTGAATACGAATAATAATGCGCTCGTAAGATTTGATATCTCGTCGACGATAGGCGAAAGGAATAGTTTGAAATTTTGCGAGCCCTAAAACAGTGGTTTGTGGTTTAGAGCGATACGCGATGTATAGATGAAAGTCTCGGCGATTTCGGCTCCTCTACCGATATTAACTCAATCCCTAATCCAACCATCCGTTATCAAGGTTTCGAAACTCGGCTTAAGGCAGCCAATTCTCACGTTCGAACGCTCGCTTATACAAGCTTATTCCGTATACACTGTTACATATATCCGTTAATAAATATACATATATATCCCAACGATATATCTACATATATTTTATGTCACAAGTCGCTAAACTCTAGCTGTAGCGTTTGGAAAATCCCTCGAACTTTGATATTTCGATCGCACGATATACATTCTCCGTGGAGCTTTTAAGCAAGACCGATTGATAGCCCAGGTAATGGAGAACAAGCTGACGTGACTCGAGTGACGAAGCGCATCGTACTTACACCCTGTTTTATGTTTATACATATATTTACATCAGATCCTCTGCTTTCATGCAAAATAATGTGCATTTTTAAAACCATTTTTTTGACCTTTACATCTATCAACCATCAGAATACGGAGACGATTTTATTCTAAATTCAACAGCACAGACTGTCTCGAACTCGCGATGTTTGGAAAATATTTCATGCGTTTGTTCACCCTCACTACAGACGATGGATTGAAAAAAATTAAAAAATTTTTTTTTTTTAAATTGCGAATTAGACTTTGGGTCGGAATAAAAGTTTAATTTATCAAGATGGCCAGGATGGCCTAAAACTAGGATTACATTTACGGCCCTACTAAAAAAAAAGGGGGATTCTCTTGTACTCCGCGTTTGTTCTTTCAATCATTTTATTCAGGTTTTAAATTACGGGATGATTTTATTGCAACTTCGAGCTAGCCGGTTTTATTCATTTTATTTGAATTTCGCAGGATTTCATTTGAATAATATCAATTGAAGAAGATTTTCCTTTGTTTTGTTCGGAACCGCGATAGTTCCTTTCAAGGCGCAATTACTTTTCCCTGTGGTATTAGCATTTTGGGTGAGTGCCATGATTGAAATTTGTCTTTACGGCCTGTAACTCGCAGAGGGAGAGACCGGTGACAGTAATTTTTTTTTCTTTTTCTTCTTATCTCACGCGTCATTCCACTTTCGAGCCGATCGATGCTTTTATTGGGAACAAAACTGACAAGAGAGACAGGACTATATCGTCAAGTGTAGAGGGCGAAGCCGATGCTGCTGGTGTTGTTAGTGTAAAGGAAAGTAGAAAAAAAAGGGTCTTCGCGAAACAACGAGAGAAGCTCAACTTCAACTAGAGAGAAAAAGTGAGTGGAAGAGAAAGAACGAGAAAGAGGGAGAAAGGCGTATGTAGGGATTGGTTGGAAGTTGACTGGACGATGGACAGGGGAATAAAGTGGCTTGAAATGGTAAAGAGTGAGATAGAGCGAGAGAGAGAGAGAGAGCTCGGGTAAGCCCAAGGCTTCACAGTGCATATATAGGCGGTTTTCTGTCTGCGTGGATGCTTTCCCCAACCCCCTGAAACCTCTCTCATCCCCATTCCTCAACGACCCTAGACGAGCATTTACACTCGAATGTACTTGGTCGACAAACTTTTCGAAACAAGACCGATGGATAAAAGGATCTGTGAGATCATGTGAGGAAACTCACACACGTATATGTACATTTTTTCTGCAATGCTGCTTCATCGTTTTTTTTTCTTCTTTTTTTCTCTTGAACAGTGCACTTTCGTGTTTGATCCCAATAGTTTACGAATTGTTAGCCTTTGATTAATTCATCCAAGATTAAACTTAGGATGGCGATAAAAATGTTTTTTGAAAGCATATAAATTGTGCCACGAATTTTAATATTTTGACAGATACATATTTATTGGATTTCGGTGAAAATTTACAAAATTCTTTCCATTTTACTTTCTTTTGGAAACAATGGATCTTCGTTGCGACTCTCATTTCGAAGAGTGAGCAAATGTTTACTGATTGGAAACTATGGAACAACGGTTCGGTATATCGTAACGTAAAAACGTGAGATATCGTTCGTGTTGGTTGTCCTCGAGAGAAAAACGTTTTATGTTTTTATCGGGACCTTCGGGAGGCAACGTCGTATATATTATTCGTCAGTTACATCGATCGATCTTGACACTCGACGACATATTATCTTTATATATCAATACATATTGTCTTATGTATATACATATAGCCTCAAACTTAATAATATTACGTTTTGCAACGAAAAGTTTCAGACATCGATAAACTCATTAATCGAATCTTCCTGTACGTTAATGTACTACATAGAAATTGTTTAAGACAACATAGAGTACGAGCCACTTGATGCTGTCTGTAAATACTTCGTGGTTGGTATACTAACCGGTGTGCGAGCCTCGTTAAATTTCCCAAACGCAAACACACGATTATGAGTGCAATTAGAGAGAGAGAGAGAGAGAGAGAGAGTCTCCAAAAATCCTATAATTCGCCACAGGATGTGGCGAACTAAAAATACGAATGAGTCTCATGGTAACAAGAGAGCACGACTGTTGAAATGAAAAATCAATGTCGTAACACGTTACTACATTTTAATGAAGCATATAACCGTGTATAAAAGGTTATGAAAACCTCAACATTTCATATTCCCCTCTGTTTAGTCCCATGCGAATAATCATTCACGAGATATTCACCGCGATGAAAAACTTCATCAATAATTATTATCATCGATAAGCGTATTTTTGACATTATTATTATAGCCTTATTCGGACGTTATGCCGCGTGAGATCACACCGCGTTAGAATAATTTGTAAACCGTATATACAAGGGCTGGTGGTGACATTTAAACACGAGGGTCAAGTGTTATACTGCAGTGATCAAGTATTTGAGATGGGCGTGCCTGAAGGCTACATTTTTTATATTTTTATATTACTTGTTGTTTTTTTTTTCTTCCGTTTGTATATACCTACGAAATTCGTTTAGTCACGAGAAGCAAAAAAAAAAAGTGCGAGTTATCCAGTATTTATAACTGATAATGTCATTCCGTCTGGCCTAAGTTCAGAGAGTGAGAAAGAGAGCTATAATTTGACTAGTTCGCTGACTTTTTTCTCATCCCTGAATTAATTATTTGGTAAGAAAATCGACGTTCATTCCAGACAATTGTACGAGGCTTCGTCTTTCCTGCTCTTCTCTCTCTCTCTCTTCGTTTTTTTTTTGAATATTTTTTCGCGTACATTTATACTTTTCATATACATACAAATATACATAGCCAAGTGTATACAACCATTGGAAATAAAAGAGAATGTCAGAGCGCGCGAGTTGCCGTTTCGCCCCATTCTCCTTCCGCCAGCGTCGCTGGTTATTTAGAACCCGGTACTTTATACATAAGTTAGTGCGAGGCTTCCTCGTGTGTCAATCGATTATCATCCGTTCTCGAGGTCACTTGGCCGCGAGTTGCGGTTGCAAAATGCTCTTTCTATCTATATATATATAGATGTATATACATAATACATCGGGCAGCGGGAAACGCCATGCGATACTCGTAAAACAATAGGAAATAACAAAACAGAAAGGAAACTACGAGCCATTACCGGAAACGGATCATTGAGCCTTTAGCTACTTCGCTCTCGTTATTTTCAGCCCCCCCCTCCCTCCTCCCCATTTTTACCTTCGGCGTTTACTTTTCTTAACGAGATTGATAATTCACCGAGAAGCTTTATAATTCGGTGCGTTGACTTCTTGGCCAATTGCAATCGAGATTATCAAAATTTATAATCGAGAGGATGAAAACAGGAGAAAATGTAGCCATCGAGTGACAGGGAATCCTGTCACTCAAATCCATGTCAAAATATTCGTGAAATATCGTGCTGGCCAAACTCAGATTTCAATGATGAAGATCCATTTTTTTTTTTATTAGATAAGAGAAAACTGTAGAACGATGGTTTTAGAAAATATCAAATGTAGAGCCGCTGAATTTATTCGCCAAATAATTAATAACATTATTCACTGATCCTGTTCTGCCATTTTTATAGAACGATCGTCAACTGCGAATTTATGGCTTCGATAAGGATAACACTAAACTCGCTCGTAAGTCATGAATCTGATGAATAGTATATCATTTCTGTGTTTACCCTATACACCACAATTAGCTGTGTTCACCGAATCGTTATCAATCAAACAGTATCTGTCGACTGAATAAATATTTGTCGAAGAATTTGGTCGAAAATTCACGAGTATATTCGGTAATTTCTTGTTTATTTGTCACTAATTGAAATTTCGATTGAAAATCTCAACGGGGCATCGTTTTTGCCAGGGTTTAACATTATTTCCAATCAATTCGTAGAATAAAATCAAATCGCTCGTCATCCGTGTCTCTTCGTTCTGACGTTTTATCGAGAAGGAGAATCTCGTCTGATCAAACATCGACCGTTACTACTTCGCGGTTCTCGTGATCTTGCGGTATCGTCCGGGAAGAGACATCGGAGTGTCGTCGGAACACACATATTTACCAGCCGAAAAAATGCGCAGTTGATAATCCGCACGAGCGAAACGTATCGTCTTTGGATAGCTCTCAAAAATAATATCATATCGTAGCGTAATGACAGAAGTTATGAAGAAAACGACAAGTTTCTCGGAGAATAAGGACAGAGTAAAGAAGAAAAAGATTGATGAAAAGAGACGGCGAATCAAAGCGTCTCTATTTACTCTCGTTTTCTTTTATGTCGAATCGATGTTCAAACACGTGATTGTATTTACAGATATACGTGTGTGTATAGCGCCTCTATACGTACGGGCATCACCTGCGGCCAGAACGATATCGCAGAAGAAGAAATGGGAAACCTATTACGCGTTACGGTTTATGAAACTTTTATCTTCGTGTATATACGAAGAGAACGATGTCTGGAGAAGCGAAACAAAGGCGGATCTCGTAGATAGTGCAGAGTACGAGAGAAAAACAAAAAAAAAAAAAAAACAAAAAAAAAACACGAATATCACTCATGTGCCGAGCGATTGGTAGAAAATGACAAAGTTGCGAAACAGTTTGGAGATTATTTGAAAATTTTCGAAAATCAAAATTTTTTTTTCAGAACTGATCTCGACGTCTTGCCGCATTTCGCTTCACAAAAGTTTCCAAAGACCGTCTCGAATTAGAGATTTTTGTGCAAATTTCTCCTCACAGTGGATGAGATTTCATAAAAAAAAATTTTTTTAAAATACAAAAGACCTAAAAAACAATCGTTTCAACCAATAATCAATCATACTGCAACGATCGAAGTATACTAACAAAAAATAGTAACAAACTCAATCGGATGCTTCAATACTTACGTTAAGAAAAAAAAGAAAACGTTGAAGAATATTCTACACATATGGTTTACGAAAGCAAATGAAAACGAGTTCGAACAACTGTGACTGCTAGTGTAACTACTCGGTATGCGTAGGATCGTTGAACTATATTTTTTTAAAAGGCTCATCTACTCTAGAAAGCACTATTGGTGATGGAGGTGTTTTCGTGGTGGTGGTGGTGGTGGTGGTGGTTGCGAGGGTGGTGAGGGTTTCGTTCTCTCTACCTGGCCACGAAAAAAGTGTTGATTCGATCGTAAGTGAGATCGTAATCAGTGATCATTAAATCTACCATATGAGACGAGGGTTTTCGGATCAGGGTCAAACGTGAAGGCACCAAACTACTTTTTTTTTTTTACATCAAATGAATATTTGCATATTTTTCATATAAAATTATTCAAGTCCCCACCGTCTTTACGTAGGTGACGGTCTCGGCGGTAGCTTCGGTGAGAGCACGTCGCAATCTCGAGCGTCGTACCTGCGACAGCGTGCGTGGACAAAGAACGACACCCTGAGCACCGGAACCCGAGCCGGAGCCTGAAGCTGACCCGGAGCTTGCGATCGGCGGAGGCGGCGTGGTTGCCGTCGTAGTTGGCGAAGATTTGCACCACCACGGAAACTGAGTGCGGTATTTTTACTCGGGATTATTTATCTCATTTATAAATAAAATAGTCACATTGATTAAACCACAATTTCCTAGTTTTTTTTTTCTTTTTTTTTTTTTTCAACAGAAATGGCCACCTTTCGTGATTCGTCATTCGAATGACAACTCTTATTAGTTCGATCGAATATGAATTTACGTTTTTTTCCTCTGACCGTTGGCAATGGAAGATCGATTAATTCAAATTTTGAGACTTTTGCAGTCATCATTTTAATAAAAGCTCGAGGCTTCCGGATGGGTGTTGTCAATACGCTGAAACACTACGCAACATCCATCCGGAGGCCTCAAGCTTTAATAGCATCGATTAATATTAAACTCAATCGATCATTGACAGACTCGAAAGACAAGAATCGTGTTTAAAAATATTCGGACAATTAAGATTCGACAGTAAAACGACTGAAGAAAAATAACATTTTACAACGTTCGATCGATGTTCGTGATCGAACTTCTTTTTTTGTTCTTTTTTTTTGTAGATTTGTTTCAAATACTGATCGGTAATATTGAATGAAAAGAAAACACACAGGTGACCAATTCTCTCAACTACTATTCGTTACGATTATTAAAATAATAATGAATGAAATTTATTGAAGTAAATTTTGATTAACCTATATGAAATCGAGTGTATGCGGGATCATCGGATGTAGGGGTTTGATACCTTCATTTTATGTTACAGTAACGATATTATTGTCATTGCTATATTGTTATTTTGAATATTATTATGATCTCGTAAGAGTAACACATCGTAAACGTATACGAATGTTTGGCACACGTCGTTTATAGACTGTGTGTACTTGATCGAAACGTGGAGCTGCACAGCCGGATATAGTTCTGGTACACACTCGACCAACGCTACTTTGATCTAATTCATCGTCGGTGGTGACTATGTCGCTTCTACTGCTCCCTCCAACCTATTTCTATTGGCTATGGTTTCCGGCTTTTGCGGGACATCAAATTGGTATTAATTATCGGGCGATTCTCTCGTAGCCAATCCCTCTCTCTCTCTCTCTCTCTCTCTCTCTCTCTTTCCCTCCCTTCTCCTCTCTGTTTCCCTCCGGTCCTTTCTATACTTCCATCCGGAGCACTTTGTGGATTCCACCGGACGAGAAATTCAACGCTCTGAGATTCATGCTAAAGCATGGCAGCTCGGATAAAATAGGTTCAGGATAGATTGCTGGAAACCAAACCTATCAGAATGTTCTTCTTGCATTAAGCCTGTAATTAAGTTCACTTGAAACAAATCCTCACAATCTCCCCTTTTTTTTGCCCCATTTTTTTTTCGAGTTCGAAATAATCGTTCACGCAATCAGGAAACAGATGTTAATACGGGAGAAGACAAACAGTTTTATCGAATAATTAACAGCAACAACAAAAAAGCATTCTCACATCCAGTTTACAAACGTTACAGTGAAATATTGATATCGATATATTCTAGAAAAAAAAAAAAAAAATAACAACAATAACGAAAGTTATGCAGTTATTTATGGACGTTAATTTTTTATATTTACATCGCTCATAGGTAGATTACTGAGTTACTGCAATATAGAAAAACGATGGTTTCTTTGCTCATTTATTACAAAAAAAAAGAAAAAGTGCATTCAAAATTGATTAATTGATGAAAAAAGTCTTCAACGATCATAAACGAACACGAATTACATCGTAAATGAAACATTTGAAGAGACATTCCGAAAACATGAGCCTTGTCCCAAATATTTTGGAGATCTGAGGTACACTTGTGAATTGAAGGAAAAAGAAAAAAAAGGAGTATAAAGTCAATTACAGAGCGTGCAATTATCAAATGCGACACAATTGATGATTTTAAAAAAGCTTCATTTCGAGGCATCGATTATTTCCTCATTTTCAATAGATCAAGAATCAAAAATGTTTCATTTTTATTTGAGAAATTATTTCTTGGATAAAAATTTAAAACAAAAATTTGGTACGAGGCAGGATCGAATTAATTGTTAACAAAAAAAAAAAAAAAAAAACACGAATTCTTAGACAATGTGTCTTACTTTGTCCAAGGACTGCAGAAGAGCTCGTGATTGTGGGAGTTAGAGGGCTTGGGAACATACTGGAAGTTTGCCAAAAAGCTGACAGGAAGACTTTTTCCTATCTCACGTTGGGAGAGTGTCTCGTACGAGTGGCCACAAAGGGATAGGAGTTATCCGCGTATTGTGTCTCATCATTTTCAACCCTGGTGCACTAATGACTGAGCCAGCCCTCCGAGCGCTCTTCACCGATTCTCTCTTTTTTTTTTTTTTCAATCCTGCTACAATCCGGTCTTCTCATCCTCGTGTTCCGACATTCTCGGGTATAAAGATAACCGAACTACCAGAGACGGCTGTTGTTTTTTTTTTCCTTTCCTGCAACGTATGGATATAACGACGAGGAAAAAAGGGAGCACACGAAAATAGTGTAGAAAACTTAAAGAGAAATAAAAAAAAAAACAAAATATAAAAAAGTCGAATAAAATATCTAACAAGTAAATATTACCGAGCTGAGGGTTAATTCAGTCTGTCAAGGGTGACGATACAAATCGCCCTCGAAAAGCAATGCATTCATTTTCTTTGCTCGGCACCCCCGAAAAAGGGGTGGCTTTTTTTTTCTTTTTTTTTTTTTTTTTATCTCAGTCATTCCATCTACTCAATTGTTTTTTTTTCTCTCGTCAAGCCCCTCGACAAATGAGCTAATGTTATTGATTTTTCGCTCATCAAAAAAGAATCCAAGAAGGTTAGACTTTTTCTACGTTTGTTTTCTTGCCTTTTTTTTTTTTAGTTCAGTAATTTATCCCCGAGAATGACGACATAAATTGACCCTCGAAAAAAAGGCAAATTTTCAGCCTATTGTTCCTACGAGAAATGAGCTATTTCGTTCCTTATTTTTTTGAGCCTATACGCTTATGTTGATCCATATTTTTTGTTGTCTAGACGAATGAACCGACTATAGTTTATCGATCGTTCGCTTATCATCGACACATCCGGTTCTCGTATGTCGTTACATGTGTCCACCGCCGAGGAAGATATTTCGCGGCTAATATTCGTTGGAATCACGACTGTGTAATGAACGTTCATTCAGTTGTCCGATAAACCCCCTCGGGATTCCGGACTGTTGCGTTCGGTGTGTATTATAGTGCACACCGAGGTCGAAGGCGAAAGGTTTCGCGAACGCTGGGTCAAAGGGTGTGAAGGGACATCGGTTACGATCCGGTGAACCACATAGTTTCAAAGCGTGTGTGCGCGATCGAAAATCGTTGCGGTGAATTATAATACCGCATTGATTCATGCCCTTGTCTCTGGGCGGAAAAGTAAAATTACCTTAGATACCCCTGCTGCTATTGGTCGGGTCTGAAAAATTGATGTCGTTCATTTTTTTTTCGTCTTATCCGGCATATTTTATAATTTGGCGGAAATAGAGCTGCAGCTTTCGATCGAAATGACATGTTTTCGGACTCCTGGAGGTTTGAATTTCAGAGGAATGATAATGATCGAAACTTGCAGAATTAGTAATCCCGAAAATCGTCTGTTTGGAAAGAGCAGCTCGGTATCGAGAAGTATCTCTAGTCTTGAGAGTAACGAGAACATTTTATTCTGATTTCCTTTCAATAAAACTTGAGAAAACTGATTTATTTAGGACGTAACTTTGTGGAACATTTGTCTGGAAGTTTATCGACGAAAAACTGAAGAAAACACGTACGTTAGTGAGCAATATGTTGGCGCGTTTTTTTTTCTTTTCTTTTTTAGTATATATATTTTTTTAAAGGTGTATCCGCACGAGTTTCCTGAGAGTGCGGATATCTGTCACGGTTACTTTTTGTATTCTCGAACTAAAAAACTTGTTTTGCTTTCGCTCTTCCGTCTCTCGTATTCATTCTTGAGTCCTAGCGACAACGTTGTCGACGACGACGACGACGATATAAGCTCTAATGCACCTATTCTTCCCGTCATCCCAGGTTCCTCCCTTATTTATATATCCGTTTTGCTTATATATCTATAAGTTTCTTTATATTCTTTCGTGGAAAATGTGCACAAACGCCGCCCTCGCGCGTTATAAAGCTGTCGTGTGATGAGAGCACCAGGATAAATCATGGCGTTTTATTCTTCGCGTGATGCTTGTTGTACTACCCTCGTATTTTGCCAAATTCTATATTTTTAAATTTACTCGTCGAAGCTTCGTTCCTGAGTAAACGAAAAACCATTTTTTATGCCAACAGACAAATTTATGGTGTATTTTATGTCGAAAAATTACAACATAAATTAAAGTGTTGAAAGGGATCGAGAGAGAGAGAGAGAGAGAGAGAGAGAGGGGGAAAGAGTTGGAGGAATCGGAGAAAATCCGGCGAATCGAATAGAGTTTTAATTAATTTTCATTATGATTTGTTTCTTCGTGAAAATATCGTTGTTTCGTGATTAAATGAGATTTCATCGAGTTTTAAAAAAATCGCGAACCCCTACGGAGTTAACGGATTGTTGAGAGTTTAGACGAATCAATTCGTAGTTCGGTTGGAAGGCCGGGAACAAATTGAAGAATTCCTGAAAGGAAGACCGCAACGGAAATTCGAATTGTTTAATCGGGCACCGAGGTTCGCTTCATCGCGTAATATAAGCGTTTCACCCCGCCCCTGTATCCCCGTTTCTGATTAATCTACATACCGCTAAATAGAAATACCGTTTGAGATATAGTACAAGACCCAAAGTGGTGTCCTCTGTCGTAAATAATCCCTCGAAAATAAGACAAAATTGTGAAACAGGCATGACTCCGGGGGCGTCCTCTTTTTACAAAAAAATCAACCACCCTTGTATTTCGTCGGGGAGCTTGTCTTCATCGGTCTTTTACAGCGAAACGCTTCGGAGGGTTGGTTTTTGCCGACCGTCGAGGGGTCAGTCGGTAAAGCATAGCTCTACTTACGTGCCTGATGGAAATACAGGATTCTTCATCCTCCGAGAAAAAAAACCCAGCTACTTCGAGTAAAATTTCATTTCCCAATACCCTGCTGCTCTTTTGAAAAGTTTAAGTTTTTCATGCACCTTGATATTATTCGCAAATTGACATGTAAGTGATTTTATTTCGCGTATATATATACCTTGTGTATTATGCATACATCGTTGATCCTTTACTGAGAAACGAAAGAACTCAATTCAAACGCTCTTCCATACAACGTTGAACGAGGTTACGCCCTTTTATTTCATACCAGTCGATACAGACGGAAATTCGATTATATGGCGCTATGCACGCAGCCCGATGAGGAATTTCCACTCGGGATATAACTGTATCTCGTGTATGCATATCGTATAGTACGCTTTAATAGTAAACGAGAATTATGGGAGCTCTCGGCCAGCTTATAGTTCACCGCAGCACATGATCTTTTTCATGCAGAGTCGTACGTTTTTTTTTCCTTCTTCTTTTTTTTTTCACAACGCCATGAAAAAATTTAACGAACTTATAAAACTCATTTCTCTTACAGCAGCTTATCTGGGAATATACGAAAAAATTGTAAAATACTTCATTTCGTAAATAGAGATCAGCGGTTAAAGGTTCCATCTTGAAAGTGGATGGAAATCGTTGTCGTTAAAAAATTTGTTTGAGTGATTCGTGAAAATAATTCGAGAAAATAGCTCGTCCATTAGCTATTGGGCAAATTCTATTTTGTATAATTTCAGGAATGTTCGTAAGTTCGAAATGTAACTGATGAGATAACGAGAGAGAGGAAAATAGCTTTTTTGTTTTTCAATCGAATCGTTCTTGTCCATCAACCAAAATGATTTCAATTTCAACAAAATAACCCGTACATGTTCCCGTGCTCTTATCATGTAAACGCAGTGGAATACATGGAAAATGTATGTACCTAATATTCACTGTTCAGTTGATGAGATCGTCTGACATAACGAAGAGCGACAGCGTCATTAAACGTGAAATCTCACTGCTCGACATCACCCTTGTCTGTTGGTATTTCTCTTAAATTTTCTCGTCCATTAAATCAAGCTCCGTACGGTGTATCAATAGAAAAGTAATAGCCTATCAATCCGATTGGAAAATCGTTAGAAGTTCTGATTCGTGTGTAACTTTAACGGATTCAAATTTGCCTGGGCATATATATACAGTCACGATGAGTAAAATACAATGGATGTTGAGCTCGTGTATATTGGTATCGATGTGTATACGTGTTTATGTTGTCTCTTCCGAGTCATTTCCAGCAGTCTCGTAAAGAGCTATGCTCGGGTCTCTTCTACCGTATATAATCGAATCATCCGAAGCCTCTTATACATGTGCCAGAGTAAAAGGCTTATTTGTTCGAGCTCATTTATTTTCCAAATCCTCAGTTTCGACGATAAATCGTCTTCTCTTTTTCGCCTGACAGCTTTATTTCACTCGTCCGTATTATTCCATTAAAACAACAAATCCACAATAAATAAAAATAAAAAAACACTTTTAGTATATACTCACGGAAGCTTGGATGCTTTCGTATAAATATGCAAATGAAATTGTCTTTTATTCGTGGATTTAATAACAATTATTTATTCTTACTTTTTCATAAAGTCGAGAGAATGTAACTAGGAAGAGAACCGACAACTCAATTATGTTGAGTGAGTTACCGAAGCTCCCAAGCTCAAGTGGATTCTCGGTTTTCATCGCGCTTTCTTCGTTCCACGACCTATTAATATCCTGTAAGTGAGATCCATTCTCATTTATCGTCCTTTCGACGATCTCCGATAATGGACGACGCGGAAAGCGAGATGAAAAAAATGTTGTCTCGTCCAGTGAATTCGATAATGTGATATTTTTTTTTTTAACGAGTACAAATTCGTTCGAACTCAAAAGGTGGTTCCGGTTTTTATTTGTCAATGGAAATAATGAAAATTATTGTATGGCGGGGCAAGGAACTTTGATCCTTGCCCCTTGCTCTTGCTCTTTTACTTTAAATCGATGATCAAATTCGCCGTTATCCATAGACAATTGTAAATATGGATTCACGAAAGAAAGTAGCGAAACGTGTTAGCTCTGAAAGTGCACAAACAGCTCACTCTTTGGAAGCTCAACCTTTGCTGAAGCTAATTCGATTATAACGCCGGGGAGTTCAAAGGGTCAAAGAAAAGACGAAGGTCCATTCGTGGCTTTAGATTTTCGCGTTAAATTCAGATACCAGACTGCTGCTTTTCACGGATGTTGCCTGGAGCCAACGAGCTTGTTATTCAAACGCCTTTTCAAAATGGCTGGTCACTTTTTATTCGAGAGAAAGTGTAAAACGTGTCTCCAGGGGCCTCTTTCCGTCGTTTTGAAATTCCAACAAGAAACGGAGAATTTCAACACTGTTTGTCCCTTCTATGTGAAAACATCGTTCCACAGTCACTTAAAAAAAAAAAGGATTTGCAGAAGTATGCTTCTGGTAGAAAGTCGTTTATCCTAGATTCGAATTTTCTGTTACGGAATGCTTCATAAATGTTTATCGTTATCAAATATCTATTATTTTGGGAGGAACGAAAACTTTCTAAATATTTAAATAATATGTATAGTCACATCAACGAATCAAGTTTGTTTAAATAGAGAAGGAAATCACTAATCCAACAACAGCTTTTTAGACGGAAACGAACCTATTATGAAACCAAAGTTAATCATAAATAGATGCGAGATTTGAATACAATTGTAAACGGTAATAAATTACGTTTTCTAAAAAATGAAAGCTCTTAAAGGATAGGCGAAGAGGTAAGGAAAGTTTGTAAAATTTTAAAAATCAGGAACGAAGCGAGGATTTTTGGCGAAATAAATATTGATGAAAGAGCGTGTTTGTTTACCTGTCGAAATTGCCGAATGCCGCCATTGATTCTTAACGAATCCGCAGCAATGCCGGCTATTCCATCGCCTGGTTCGCGAAGTTGCCTCAGGGAGGCTGCACTGGGTGCTGCACCCGAGTGAAGGGGACAGCAGCATCCTGAACAACAGCAAGCTGAGGCCTCGGGTTGAGAACTTTGACGTATAATCCGCGTGCTTGGCGAAGTTGTCACGAGTACGGGTGGTGGTGCTGGTGCTTGACACGGACAGCAGTGGTGGCCTCCGCTCTTAACGCTTTCCCTTTTGTAATATGGAAAACAAAAAATAAAACAGAGACCGAGAGTCATAGGCAGTAACGGAGAGAGTGTATGAAGGAGGCTTTATTTTGAGGTTTAAAGGTGTCACTGTCGTGACCATCGACGAAACTGCGAAATTCCTATGCTCCGGAGCAATAATCCTTAATAATATCATTTTTAAACGACAATTAGTATCCGAGAATTAGGGATTGTTGTATTTTGCTATTCGCTGCCTTTCAGTTCTCTTCTTACACCTGTTCATCACTGCTTCATTTGAAATTCCATTCAGGTAATGCTTCCGAAGTTGCAGACAATTTTCTACGTGACTCGATTTCGAATCCAATGAAATAATGTCCGAGGCCTCGAGTTGTGGAAAAAAACAAAAACAGCTTTGACTCAGCAGCATGTTTTCTTGTAAATTGGAATTTGTTGTGATTGGAAATCGAGTTTTGTGATGGATAATGTGGCTTACGAGTTTCTGAGTTGTTTTTCTGTTGATAATCTACCGTCATGGAATCACCCGATGACAGAGATTTTCTCACCCTAATTCCTAACAAAGACACTTTTCTTTTCTCTTTTAATAGAAAAACGATATTTACCCTCCATTGGATGGGAAATACAAGATTCTGAATTTTTTTTCTCCCCATTTTTATCACTCGAGAACGTGTCGATCGATTTTTTGCCATGCGATATGCCATATCCAATCAACCTTCCAAGATTACTTCACCCATTCTCATCTAATCATGCAAATATCCTTGAAGCTAAGTGGTAAAAGTCGTATCGATCTAAAACTCAAGAAATAAAATTGATTTCCCTATGGAACTCCGAATACACGATGCTTCAAAATCTACATGTATCTGTTACCGTCGTATAACTTCCCTTGGGAAACGTTGCGCTTATCCGTTCTTCCGCGAATACCTATACAGAGAGGAATGATATCGAATCCTAGTTGCGGAAAAATAATATCAATGTTGCGTGTATGAGAATCGAGAGAAGAGAAAAAGCTCGTGTGCACGTTGCTTAACCCTTCATGGGAATATCCACAGTTGAATAAAGTCGAATCTGTTTAAAAACAGTACAAACACAGCGTGCGTAGCATGCCGAGTTGAAACTCTCTAAGAAACAGCATTCTGACAGGTCCAATTTGCGTTTTCGCGAGTTTCACTTGTACACTGAAATTTCTTTTCGAAACTACAGCCTAAAAAATGATCTGTGAAAATTCAGAGTCACGAAAACAATGGGACCGTTCGCGGATGTATATTGTCTTTTAAAAAAACTTGACTACTGGTGAAAAGAAACGTGAGGCTAGACGACCTTGCCGGAGGCTGAAGTGAGTTTTACAAGTGTAAACCCTTGAGGCTGCGTTGGCGTTCCAATTTCATAGTCGAGAAGCTGAATCACAAACTCTAGCCTCTGACCCTCTTGCCCCCCTCCACCGTGTTGTAGGTCTAGAGCACATTCACTCACTACTCAAGTATGCACGCTATTTGGTCAAGGTTTTGTTTATGAATCCAATTGTGAAAACAAGCAAGTTTCTCACTCTTGTTATAAATCTCAATTGTTCCATGATCACTCATCTAACTTCTGTGCATGCCACATTCACTTGTCATACTTGTAGCAAGTATTACAAATTCTTGGCCAAATCAAATTTAATCTCCACTGATTTACTTAATCTTCTTACGATTATGGAACATCGCAGATTTGACTGACATCCTCGAAACTCCGTTCCTTCTCCGACACAGATATGCATAATGCAATAATCCTAAATCGTGTACATCTATCCTCGAAGTTAATCCACCTTAAGATTGGAATCGATAGTTTAGCTTTTGGGCAAAAGCTGTATTTTGATGAAGAAATTTACAGGATCTCTGATTTCCTACTTTTCCTGTTCAAAGTGACTTGTCCAACGTGACTTTTTTTTTTTCTAGATTGAGCGAATCAAAAGTTGTTCGTCTGGAACATAGCGGAAGTTTCAGGGTTCATCCGAGCTCAAGAAAGTTTGAAGGTTAACAGACAATTCGTTTTATCCTCAACTGACCTTTCGTTGGTTCGGTAACTCGCATTTAGGTTGTGGTTATAACAACGGGATCGTTATATGTGTTTTGGAAGCTTGGATATAGTGAGGTGCCGAAGTCACGGCACACCAAGGGGTCGTAAACCTCATGGCGTAGCCATAGAAAATTCGTTGGGTCACGCATCGCTTTTGCGAAGCTCGTTATACACTTCTCACAAGTTTGGACTTTGTCGGTGGTGGCTATGGTGAGACCATCACAAATTAACGGAAAATTACGTCCGCCGCGCGTAGCATTTAGCGAATTTGTGGCTGTTTGCGAATTCGTGGAATTTTAAAGGGGTCAACCGAGGAATAACCGAAAAATCATTATGTTCAGCCTGAAAGTAGGTCATCGAAGATTTGAGTTTGCCTCACACGTAGTGGCATGTACTAGAACCGTCAAAATTTCTTGGATTCGTTGTAGCAAGTGAAAATGAACGATTTTGCGATAAACGGTAAATTGGAAGATGAACCGATGAGTTTAGTGCTACGGTCTGGTGTGTTTTCGTGTTTTCAAGAGCAACGAAATCTGAACGAGTCGTGTAGAGTTTTGAAGCAACGAGTGTAGTGACAATTACCTTGATATACTGCGAGCCAAGTGTAATGCTGATGAAGGTGCGAGTGATTCTCTCCGGTCGCAGCGACAGCGATTGTACGGATGTGGACCTGCCGTTGATAGTTGTCTCATGCGTTGAGCTCCGTAAATCGTTGAGGCAGTTGGATTAACGGGTGATACGTGCGAATGTTGTTGGACCAATACTTGTTGTGGCTCGTTGTTCCCATCGAGCCGACAATGTAACTCGATGTCAGGGACCGATCTAGTCGAGGTGTCTTCATTGGTTGCGCTTTCCTCGGATCCACCGAGTCCCGAGACCGATAACTGTGGCGAGGCTACGAGAAACGTTGCACGATCTTGACGCGTTAAAACAGGTTTACCCTGGGGCACGGTTGTCGCACTTCCTACCACAACCGGGGGCGGTGGTCCACGAGTAAGCAACGCTGCAGTTTCTTCGCTGCTACCGTATTCCCCGTTGTTACCAACGTCCTCGGAGCCAGCATTTCCATTCGAGTTCATCATCTCGTATCAGCTTCAACGAGCAATCACGCTCGGGCTCCGCTCTTCCACCTCTCTCAATCAGTCCCGTAACGTCGCCATTTCCTACAATCCAGACAGGAGACGAGACACACATTAGATCCGTCAGATGCCTCCGTATCATTCTCTTAATTTCATTTTATTATTTTCTTTTTACTCCAATCAAGGAGACATTTATCAAACGCTTTCATAACATAGCTTATCGAATTCTCGACATTCGCTATGTCGCATCCGCAACTTTTATTTGACATTTGCAACCGTTTGTCGAATATCTTTCTATTCAATATTTATTCCTCATTGATATTACGTTGAGTGAATACCATTTTTATATTTTGTTGCTAGTTCTATGAATATTTTAGCAATAACAAATATCTCGTGTATTTGACGCGTATGTAGAGAATATGTAAGTTTACTAGGGACGTGTATAAAAATAAATAAAAATATTCAACTTTCCCGAACAATTTCACTTAAACTCCATTTCTACGTTCACAATTTCAGTTAAACTTCATTCCTTCGCATCGCGAAGTTTCATGTTTGACAGAAGCGGCGGTAGGAGTAGTTAGTAAATTGATATAAGCGCAATGCATAAACGTGTGCGCATGATGAAATTCCTTCAAAGTAAAGAAAAGTACTGCCTTGAGGCATTTCATGAGAAGAAGGTATGAAAAATAAAAAAATAAATAGCGAAACACATGCAAACAAGGATGAGCGACCGGAAAATAATGCGGCAGGAAGAAGCAGAAATAGCCAAGTGAGTGAAAACGAGTATGGAATAAACAAAAAAAAAATAAACAATAATAATGATGAGCTCGTATCACAAGCGTTTGCCTCGACAAATGTACCTGCGCATCCACCATCTCGTATGGAGTATGCAAATTCTCGTTAGCTCGACAAACACAAAACGTCGCGCATTCGCGCATATTCAGTAATGCATACATATATATTTATATAGACATATGTATGAAGAAAAAGGAACAGAGAGACAGAGACAGAGGATTCTCTGAAGCGCCATAAAATTAGATTTGGGTGGTGCTCCGTTGAGAAGCAGGCACGTGGAACGAGCGAGCACGAGGTAAAGGGTGAATGAGAGTTATACATATGCTATATGCAATATGTGCAAAGGGCCAACATGACAAAACCCTTTTTCATATTTGGATGACAAGATACGCTGACATAGGTGCAACGAAAGCTGCGTCGTCTTTCTTTTTATTCATTCATACCTCTCCCCCTTACTCTCTTTCTTTTCGTTTTAGGATTTCTTTCCTTCCATTGTTCTCCAATCATTGTCAGGATTTTTGAGCACCTATTTCACCCGTATGAATTGTAACACGTCCGAACATTACGTAACATTAAAAGTCGCCCTTACACCTTTCGAGCCTTAGCAGACGAGAACTTTTGGAGAGCCCACCGGTGAATAATTCTTTATTCAAATCTCGGTTAAAAGTCCATGAGGAAAAGTCTCGTGGGCCGAGAGATAGCTGCTCTGTTTTCCTTATGCATTTCCGGCTCCGGCAAGATGTGGGACGAGACTCCCGGCCCAGTTGGGAGGAAGCGAAAGATATGAACATACGCGGAATGTGAACGAGCTTAAAGCTCTACAGCCAGGCAGATAGAAAGAGCGATAGAAAATGTGACGGAGATGAAAGAACTGGAGAAAGGAGGGAGAGAGAGAGTTGAGAGTAAGAAATGCTGGGAAACGTTCAGTGTGTATACTTGCTACTTCGAGTTTACGTCTGGAAAACTACAAACTAAGAAACTACTCCATATTTATGTAAATTACGAAAGTGAACTCGGTCTAAAAAAAAAACACACACATTTTCTAAAATTCTTGATCTTAACACCAGCGGATGTAAGGTTCAGAATTATACAGCGTTGTCTTGTCTCTGATTGCGCGTTGATGTCATTGTAGGAAACGTTCTACTTTAAATAGATTCCAGCGCAAATTTTGCGGCATCCATTGAAACTGAGTCCTGGGAAATCTGCAGTATTTGATTGGACAGGTATACGCATTATTCGTGTTAACGAAAACGTCGGGGGACATCTTCGAGGAATGAGGTTGAATGAAAATGGTGGTGACAAATATTGGGTGGTTGAAATAGCTCGTTCGTTCTATTCTCCTGGCTCGGATATTTAGTTTGCTCAATTAATTATCTCAATTCCTCTATAACGATGAGATGAGACAAAAGTTATTGGTATTTTCGAAATCACTGATAAATCCCAAAGATTATTAAAGCAATTGTAATATTTCTTTTCAAAGGAGCGAGAGAATCAATTTTTTGGACTTTTACAGTTTACAAACATCATTGACAGCTATTTTTAATCGGCTGTCACCTTTTCGATGATGCCATGATCATCATTTTAATTACACCCATGCAATCGCCAACTAAAGGAAACATTATTGTTATTATTGGGCTTTTACGAGGGTGATGGGAGTGTACCACGATGACAAACAAACGTTCGGAGCGTGCTTTTAATGACTGTTGGGCACATATAAACTGGACGGTACATACATGCCATTTATATAATGCATTGAAACCTGAATATTATAGATATAGAGCAAGAGGAAACGTGTCTGTTGGAGAGCTTATAAGAGAGCTTGGGATGTTAAACCACGAGCCGAAGGCGTAGCTGAGGGTGACCGAGGTATGCGTGTTCTACCAACAAAAATGGAGACTACGTATAAATGTGGTTGAGCGCACGCCTCGAGGCTGACAACAATTGTTGTATCGATCGCAAAAGTATTTGTGATAAACGCATGAATTAATATTTTCCCTGAACGAAATTTAATAATAGAAATAAAGCACGAGATAAATCTTATTTTCCACAATCATTGAACGGTTATTTAGCATCAATTATATCGTAATTAGAATTAAAAGGCAACTGCTAGGATTATGTTAGTTTGTCAGTATTCATTGAACTCTAATTATTAATTGGAGAACGAAATTTATGAGCGTATGCGGTTGGCAGATTTAGACCTCTATTATGTAGTATCGACGCGGATGATATCATTAGCTCTCGCACCAGCGGGAGGGAAAAAAAAAACATACATGCTAAATGGTATTAACGAGTTCAATGATTTCTCGATACGTTGATCGAGCTTTTGGTGTTTATAATTTCAAGCCAACTCCACTGTAATGAAAAACGACCTTAAATGCTTATGCGATGCATTTATGTTCTCTTCGTTATTTTGAGAATACATACAGCGATGAGTTCTCTCATGCGATTATCAATTGCGTCACAATCATTGAAGTTTGGTCTAGATTTTATGCTGTTGGGAAAAGAGAAAATGAGAAGACCGAGGAAGAGAGAGAGAGAGAGAGAGAAAGAGGAAATGGGGCGGATGCGTACAACATCGAGCTTCAGGTGACACAAATTGCTAGCGATATCAAAGCCTGGTATCCGAAGTAGAGGAGCACGTGACGAGATACAGTGTTCGTATAAACGAGATCAAGTCCCTTGGTTCCATTATGAAAGACGAAACGTCAAAGCTATCGGAAAACTTTGATAACGTGCTTTTTTCTCGAAAAACCACTGGAGCGATGGTGCATGATATTTTATCTTATTTCTTAATGCTTCGTGATATGATTCGTTTTGCTTTGTAGGACCGATTGATTCCGCAAACTCTGTTACATACTTTGCGTACCTACGTGACAAACGTCGACAATATCCAGACCACTCTTTCGTGTCAGTCCAGACTTTTATGCTCTTCGAAGTGTTTCAGGTCAAATGAAATTGGGCGAAAAATTGACTAAAATAAGATCCGCGACAAATCGAACATGTTTTTCGAACAGTAACATCAAGAAATAAGATTCAATACCAATAAAAAGAGAGAGAGAAAAAAAAAGAAAAACGAGGGTGCATCTGTCAAGGCTTGGTGGCTTAACGCAGGATAAGTTTTATTACAGTTCCTTTTCCACAAGCCCCTTGAATTCTCTCTACGTTACTTTATTCCTTCTTCTTCTTATTCCTCTTTCTCTCAGATGTTGTTCATCGTATACAAACTTTGCTCTCTTCATCCCCTCTGTATTCTTTTATTCCACTCACGAGGGTTACGTGTACAGTATTTACAGTGGGATTTCGTCGTACACTGCACAGTTAAATGCATTTTATGAGTTTACGAGCATCCACGAGGCGCCAATAAAGCATCATGCAGGATCGGTCTTTCTCTCTCTTTCTTCCTCTTTTTCTGATTTTTCATCAAGGTGATTTAGGGCCCTAATTTTTCTCAGCAAGACCGTTGATGATCGAATGATTCAGTGAGTCTCAAAATTCCATCATTCATTTTCATTTCAATCGAATTTGATCGATTGTCATTAAACCCTCTCGATAACCAATCAAATAAATCATCATAATAATCAATCATCGAATAACGAATCATTGCACGCAACGAGCAAAAGACTTTGACCGATTCTGAGGATTCGTGACGCGCGTCTTCACTTCATAACGTCGAATGAAGCTGACTACAAAGGACAGAGTTATAGATGTAAACATACCGTATACTACAAAAGGGCATTCGTAGTCCAGCATTTAATTAACGCAGCTAGGGAATGGCGGAAGGAGCAACGATGTGCGAGGGGTTGAATTCCGTTTGGGGGAAGAGACAAGTCCGGTCTCTTCATCAAGGCGTCGTGTTCTCCGCTTTTGACTGAGGTGTGTATAATCATATTTGTGTACTCATGCATATATACATATATTTATGCACATATATATATATTTATAAGCTATACGGACACGGTTCATATAGCGCAGACTCTATATCGCACTTTCCACCCAGCTCTTGACAGCTATATCCATATGTTCACATCCATATATATATATCTATACAATGAACTGTAATCACCCGTGTTTCCCCAAAGTCCTGCACCGGCAAGATAAATCATTGAACCTGTTCCCTGTTCTCTCTCTCTTCTCCCGTACTCTCCTTTCGCGTACACAAAATAAATCTGTACGGAATACACATGCACATCTGTAAAGATAGACATGAAAATAACGCACACGAAGAAACCGTTATATACATGTGGATCAACGCCATTTAAGCTCTCTCTCTCTCTCCCTCTTTTTTGCTCGTTTTTTTTGTTCAATCTTAACGCTTATAACTGATTATGTTGACTCATGCAAACGCTCTGCTGCGCATATTTGTCGAAAGTACACGCGATTCCGGTACATTCTACAATTAGTTTATGGCGCCTAACACGTGCAGAGAGAATACATCGAAAGTTTTACCATGATAATGAAAAGTACCACATGAAATGGATGACACGAGATCGTGTCTCGTTCAAGTAAACAGTCCAAAATTAGCTGTTTCATTATTATCATGAAAATTTGATGGTCGTTAATAGCTCATCGACGTAAGAACACGGAACAACGTATGTAAGAAATATTTCTGTCAGATTTTCGTTGCTCGTTTATAAACCTCCTCTGCTTACTCAACCTGTGGAAAGGTCGTAACTTCGATTGAATAACCCTCCGCGGTGATCGTATCGAGGGCTCGTTAGGGACGCACGTTACGTTTTAGCTTTAAGGGCAATAAACGGTACGCTGGATTGTCATTTGTTCATGAAGAGCTGGTTTCATGGCCCAGAATCTTATTCGAATAAGTCCTTCGAGTCGTTAGCCAAGCTTCCATTGATACGTTCCAATGCATATACTCACATTAAATTCATGCACGTGTGTTCGTGTGTGTGTGCGCGCGCGCGCTTGTATAATTCAACATGACTGTTTGGAAGCCAGCAGGAAATCGGTGAAATTGCAATAGCCGATAGAGCACGGGTTGATTATCGATTTGTTGCTGGGGATAAACAGCAGTAAAAGTAGAAATTTTACGTACACGGACATTGAAGCTGTTAAATTACTGGTACAGCGATAGAAACAGGGGACAACCTCGAATTTTTCTTTTTTTTTGATCAATCGTAATTCGAACATTATTTTACGGATTTCATTAGATCTTTCTTACATACGAACCTTTTAATCTGCAGTTAGGAATCCAACGATTTTCTTTAGAAATACTGTTTATAACGTTTAAACCAGCAGATAAATTTTCATGCAGGGATAATCTGGTAAAAGATTTCGAAAATCTTGAAACAATGCAAGATTTCAAGGGAGAGTAGACACGGATCCAACGAGCATTTCTTGGTACATCGACATTTTCAAACGAAAAAAAATTTCCAGCCTTTTTTTGTGAGGTGCCCTAAGTGGTTCAATTCCCTTTTGTTTAATGTTATTGTAGAGAAGTTTATTTGAAAATAATTTATGATTCATAAATCTGCAGAGACTTTTCGTTTGAAAAACCACCGTGAGGCGAAGAAGCCCAAAAAATATCGTTTCATGTTATCAAAGTTGTGTCAATGATCAGTTTAGAAATCAAAGTTTTGGACCAATGCTCCAGAGAGTTGAAAAAAAAAAAAAACAGAATTTTCTAAAAGTTTATCCCGATACTTTTGGCTTTTATTGATAACGCCGAAAGCAGAGAAAACATCATTCCGCTGATCCTCCGCAGGGATCCCCTCGAATTAGATTTTGGGAAACTCGACATTGCCGAAAATTTCAAACCGTCAGGCGTCAGTGGTAAATTGCAGTAACGCAAAGATTGCTCTGGGATTTTGAGACGTATTTATAAGTGGAGTTTGAAATCGGAGATTGCTATGCTTCGATTTTCGGGCGAAGAATAATCAAGAATGAGGTATTTCTACAATAAAACTGTGGAGTACTCGACAACACGTTCGGAGTGTAAACGCAGATATCGATGTATCCACATCTATTGATGTTTTTACTATATATCGAGCAAGAGAGAGAGAAAGAGAGATCGAAGGGGATGACGATGAGCTTTGCCTCGACAGAATATATTTATTAGACGTATAGGACAAAGTGACACTATAGCAGAGTACATACGTTGATACATAGGCATAAATATACGATGTTATTGAGGCTTTTGCCCAACTTGACCATCTACGTAGTATATTGGTATATAATATTCGCAAAACTATGAGGAATATCGCAAGGGAATCGCGTGAGTACCGTTCTCATATATTATGTACGTGTATGTATATAGATATAGATATATGCGTGCAGTAGTAAGAAAAGCATCGTATGATCATCGTGACCGAGGAACTTTTCGTTTCGTCCCACTGATTTCTTCCCCTCGGTTACATCATCGCTATGATTACTACCATAATTCAAGTAACCTGGACTTGAATAATATTTTTTTTTCTCATCCCCATATGAGGTATTGAAAGTTTATTGATTTTTATGTACATTCTAGGCTTTCGATGCGTTTTATTTCGCAAAACGAATCGTTAGGATTCTCATATTTGTGTGAAAATTCGTTTGTGATTAATATCGTTTATCATCGATTAGAATTTCATGAAATCAATCAAATTTATTCTCAATCCGATTGCACAAAGATAATCATAGATAAATAAAAATCAATTGAATAATAAAATGATATCTGTATTTTTTTCTAGATTATTATTCTTGAGATTCTGTGAAAATAATGAAATTTCGTGTTGAAGACATTCAGCACTTTGGAGTCTAAGCAAGCTTGTGTGTATGTAGTGAAACAGCCGGTGAAATGTTCTCTGGAATATATTCCAATGTACATATATATATATATATATTGTATTGAGTTATGTGCTCCGATGAATGGGATACAGACGAATTTCCACGACGGAGAAGAACTTCTATCTATGCTTCTACGAGTTTAATAAATAAATCGTAGAAGCCTCTTCGTCTTCGGCCTACTATCTGCCAAACTCTCGTCGCCGCTTTCTGCGCTTCGTCTTTCCAACGAATTTCTCACGACATTAATTTATATTTATTTACCACCGTTTTTCTCGATGGTAAATACGAAGACGAGTTGAAAAAAAAAAAAAAAACACTTTCAACATGATTGGTGAGAGTTTTTTTTTCTATTTAGATCGAATACAAACAAACGACGATGAAAATATTCAACAACGAATTTATTCGGAATTAACAGTCTGTGAATGTGGAAACTGTATTTAGCAACTGCGGAATATTCGATGAGATCATTCGTCGTAAATTTTGACTCAATCAGCTGTTTTATTTTTTTAATTATCCATTTGGATGATTGAAATAATTTATTAACGACGTTGAAAGAAATAAAAGATAAGCTAAATAAGGAGAAATAGGGGTTAAGCGAAAAGGCTGCAATAACGTCGGTAATCCCAGGAATGTGTGTACAGTTATAGTCAGGTTGCATGGTCATCATTCACCGTCGGTTGCTCGTTAAACGTCTTGGTTCTCCCTCAAACCCCTTTGATAACAGATGCGACCCCGGGATTAGCGGATATCTCGTGCAAACCGATGGATCCTTTGGCCGGGTAAAAGGTTCGAAGGCAAGAGAAATGAAAAAGAAAAAGAAAAGAGAGAGAGAGAGAGAGGAATTCAATATGAAGGTAAGTGCGGGGGTTGGAAATGGCGTCGAATTTATGGCACCGAGGCATTAGATGCAAGGGTGAAGAGGCCTGGTTTATTTTGTCTTTTTCTTTTTTTTTTTTCTATTCTATTTTATTCATTATTTGTCCGGCGATCCCCAAAGCCCTCTCGTTTTGGGATAACAACTTTCTTTTTTTTTTTGTCATTTATTTATCGTGGCATCGGGAAACTCATTTCTTATTTCTTCGTACACATTTACGAAGAAAAAAAGCCCCTACGTTTTGTACAACGAATTGTACCTTTTCTCGTCAAATATTCCTGAACGTTTCGGTAGAAAAAAATCTCTCTTTAAGTGATCATATATTCTGCCTGCTGCGAGGTGAATCCGTATTTTTTTTTCTTCTCGCACGCCCGGCAAAACGAATTAATCAATTTCAATTTGTTTTCCCCCAGCGATATATATAATTTTCTACATAATTTGTTTTGTTCTCGGCCTCAGGTACTTCCCAAATTCCCTTTCTTAATGGAAATCTTTTGCTAATTATTTTTATTATCTTGTAAGAGAGTCCGAAAAAAAAAAACAACAAAAAAAATCTGTGCCCTCGGAATAGGCTTCAGTCAATAATTAATCCACCCTTTCGAAAGGCCGATTATACGGAAGCGAAGTAGTGGACATGACACGAGGTTAGAAAAAGGAGAAGGGGGATATGAAGGAAATCGGAGCCGGTAGTACCTTTCGAGCAGCAAAAGAGGGTAGAAATGACGAGCCACTTTATCTTCGACTTTGACGCCTCTAACGAACGCCCTCTTTCGGACACCCTCGTACGTTTTTTTCTTCTTATTTCATCTCCCTTCTTTTTCACTCTTCTCACATTAGATCCTCTATTCAAGCGGTCCAGAGGACGAGGTAAACGCGGAAGAACACGAGGCCACTGACTACGGTAATACACTAATGTGGCAGCTAATATATCTTCGTTTTTTTTTTTAACACTTTTCTCTTTCTTATCCTTTCCGTACGACGAGCTTAGCTGTCGGATTGTGCATTAGGGGGTGAAAAAAAAGCCGTTAAAGCGTCGTTCCCCTTGCGACACAGACTATGGAAATAAAAAAAAAAAATCAATCTTCTCCTCTCGAAAGGCCCTAATCACGATAAGAAGATTATACATTTTTTTTTATATTTCCATTGTACCACCAATTATTTCAAATGCTCTCGACCTCCTTACCGTTGTTTGTTTTTCAATCAGGCTTCTATTTTACAATTATTTCATTCAATTTAAAATCGATAAAAAGCCACTTATTTCTTTAATCCATTTCTTCGCTCTTTTTTATCAGCGCACTGCACTTAGCACTTTCTTATCCTCGTGTCGAAAGCTTTTTGGCTCAGCCTCTTAGAAATTTTTTTATTTTATTTTTTTTCTTTACTCTTTCCACCGTCATTAAGTCTTCGTACACTTCGTATTCGGGTTCTCGAAAAATGTGTTGCTCGATTTTTTTTTGTATGAACTTGGCTCGTTTGAGAAAAAAAAAAAAAAAAGAACCCTGAGGCTACTTCACTCGAGCTTACACGAGAGTGTGAGTTACGTCGCACATTCTCGAAGATACCTTTTCACCTGATATACTCGTATGTATATTTTCTCATATTCTCATATATCTATAGGGCAAGAGGTATAAAGTAACTCTGCAGGTAACACTGCCGTTCGGGGATGCTAATGCTTTTTTAGAGTACTCATGAGAGCATAATTCCAGTTGCCTTTCGACCCACTTTTTCAAGCCTCCTGTACTGTGTAAACGAGAATTGCAATCTTCGTATCTCTATCTTATTGTCTCCGGCACTTGCCTTGATTCACACTCTTCACGTTTCACGAAAACCTGACATTTTCTTTGTCGATCACTTTTCTTCTGCGGAAAGAACAATGAAGATCGGTTCTGCCTTGTGAATAACATTTCATGATTTTTGCGAGGCACACATTTCAAAGAATTACCAATACTTTTGCTTTATGAATAATCAACTGATTTATAATTTAATCATTCGATTCACGATCACGATTTTTGTTTCATCGTCATTGCTTTTTTTTCTTCTCTACAGTCTTTGTGAGTAAACGTTTCGAAAACGTGCTTCGATTTTCATGCTTTAACGTGTAACGTGAAATTTTTCAGTCTGCATATGCATCACGTGTATCGCTTCAAAAGGCGTGAACATTGTTTGCTCTAGAGGCTAAAATTTGCAACGTAAATCCGACATACTATCAATCAATTCCCACTGGGTGGACGTGTTTCAATATTCTTTTCTTACTTTTTTTTTGTTTTGTTTTCATTCATTCGTTGTTTCAGGCTCCATTGGCCATATGAATAAATCTTCGAAGTCGTGTATGTTTATGAGAAAATCTATCAAAACGAGAAATGGCTAATTAATCGAACTTCAAAAAAAATAAAAAATGTAACGAAGCTTACGTGTTTGTGTTTTTTGATCAGAATACAAAGAATTGTGTTCGGTGAGATGCTTTTCCTGATCGATAAGTTTGAAATCATCGTTTGAGTTTCCTTTCTCAAATATTATTAATAAATCAATCGCTCAAGAACGTGTAAAATTGTTTTTTTTGCACCAGAATTGTCATTCCAAAATATGCTTTTTGAATCTGTTTTACCAATAATGGCACGAGGATTGACTCGAAATAATTGTTAGTTTTTTTTTTTTATGACTCGAAATATCAGGAAAAAAAAACAGTAAGTAGAAAATGGTTGATCAATTTGGTCAATTTTCACAGATTCCAGGAACAACGTGCACGAAATAAATGAAATATTCTCAAATTTATTTTAATCCGACCGCTGTTACAAATTTTATTTTCATTAATTCTTATCAACGATTTTTATTCAAAGCTGAAGAGAAAGCTCAATGTGAAAATTCGAAAAAAAAAAAAAAAAATAAATTGTTAAGTTCGATACGGCTTTGTGAAATAAAAAGCTCGAGATAAAAGCGTGAACAGGCAATGACAATAAAAATGGAAATTCGTAATATCGCACGGTCTCTTTTTCGTTCTGTAACACCAGCGCAAAAATCGTTTTCATCCAGTTCAAAAGAGGTAATTGATTTTCGTTTTCCATCATACGGGGCAATACTGATACACCGAGGATAATACTTTCCTCCTTTTTTTTTTTTTTTTTTTTTTTTTTCTATGACATATTGTGAACGGAACTCATCGAATGAAATCCTACGGCCTTTCAATTGATTGTTACTAAACGATGTTTCGTAGAGAATTATTTCAATTGTTGATTATTCAGACTTTCGGACGAGTATATCGATCTCGTTTCGGATACAAGTGGAGCCTGAAGTTCTATCAGTGAATTTATCATACTCATTCGCCATATCATGGCATTTACCAAGTCAGTCTTGTGCCAAGTGCATCCCCAGTGACATGGAAATCAGCTGATGCATTCTTAATTCGTCGTTAACGATTGTAGGAGAGTCGTGGCGAAATTGGATGAGAAACTAAGAGAAATGCAAATGAAATTTACGAGACCAGTGACGAAAATACTTTAGTCGCACTGCCATACATATCGATTGCTATGGACAAATAATTATGGTTTCAAATTCACATTATTTATCTTAATTGTATTTATTGTAATGTGTAAAATCGTTCGATTAAATCTGAATATAGTAATTAGCGACGAAACTTTTGGGGCATCGTGAAATCCCCTATAGTTTCTGGTCCGCACGAAACAAAAGATTTTCGACAGTGAATTCGTGGCCGCGTAATTGGGTGTAACAGAACATCGTACCAGGAAATTTGAGCGTGTTTTCTATCTCGCTCTATCCGGCTACGGTGTACGGCCCCTGTGCGTTACGATTTACCCTTTTGGGAATAAAATCTCTTGGTTGCATGCGCGAGGATAAAGCCGGAACAATACAGGAGCAGCCAAGAGGCTCTGCGAGAATTTCGAATAATGAGATTTTGCCCTCGAATATCCCCTTCGTAAAAGCTTCAACGAAATACAGGATACTCCGACCCGAATTATTTCTAATTGGGTTTAAAATTTTTTTTTTTTTCATAGCATTTTCAAAGCCTAAAAAAAAAGGAAAAATGGGTGAAAACTCAATTTTATGTTGATCGACGAACCTTCGAGGCAACAAAAAAATCAAATCTGAATGCTGTTGGACTTTTTTTCACAACGGATTGACTGTTTTTCTTTTCCCCTCTTTCTTCCCAATATCTTTTATCGGTTATTTGCATAATTATAATATTAATTCAACGTTTATTCGTGGATTTAGTGACACTTTTATTAAAATGTATAACCGCGTTTTATTTATCATGCACGAAATCCATAGGATTTTAAGTTATTTATGACATCGTGTGTTTGGAAACTAAAATGATAAAATCCAATAACCTTGTTCTCCCCTCTATATTCTTTTTCCATCACGTATAATCTTCCTCGAATTCATCTGTTTTTTCGAACTCCCAATGGAGAATGAGAATTTAGGAGGTTGTACGCATTAGGGTCTGCGGAGAGGACTCGGTGAAAGAGGGAAAAAAAAAAAAAACAAAATAAAGTGGCAAGAAGTGAGAGATTCAGGAAAGACCAGGGGCGTTTTCAGCGTTCCAGAAATGTCAGCCATCGCCAGATAGCTTCATCGCTGCAGGCCACAAAAATACACATATGTGTTCACATATATACTCGATCCCTTTCTTTTCGTGTGTGTGCGTGTGTGTGCGTTTTTTTTTCTTGACACAGCATCAAAAAGAAAAATTTCACCTAGCTGATCCTGCTGGAAACGATTTTTCTCAAAATTCCGATCTTTCACGAAGTGCGAAATTCAAAATATACGCTCAATAAAAATATACGTCGAAATACAAAAAAAAAAAAAATGTTCGTGTCGATATGATTCGTGAAACGTAAAACATTTCTATGAAAAATACGTGCTAATTAAATAACGAAAAAAAAAAAAATCGATGCGAAGCGATGAAAACTTTCAATTAATAATATTCATTGCGCTCGCAGAAAATGAAAGGGCGTGGGAGGGTGTGGATTCAACAAAATATTTCATAAAAGGCCAGAGTGCCAAGGTGTTTAATAGAACGCAAGCTGATTTTTTTCTCTTCAGTTTTATTTATTCATTTATTTATGTCTTTTTTTTTTTCATATACTTGCAGATTCGTCAGCTCGCAAAAAAGTTGGCTTCCGATTGTGCGCGACCTTTTTTTATTTTTATTTATTTATTCCTCACGGTTTCCTTGTTTAATGATATTCCGTCCACTTTTTTTCATTTTTTTTATTTTTTATTAAGCTTCCTCTGGAGTAGGGTTATAATATTCAAGACCGCGTCAGGTTTGGCAGAGTACAAGCGTGAACCGAGCGTGTAAATGAATTTCTCGAGTGCCGCATGGAGAAGTGTGTTTTGATAGTGAGAGTTTTGCGGTACGGAATTTCAATTCAACGCCGTAGAATACATAATCCGCGAGCTTTTTCCTCGGTACCAGAGAGTATAGCAAGCTTTTACGTTGTAAGTTTTACCGTAGAAAACTCTTTCGCAGGCGTTTTTTTTTTTTTTTTTTTCGAAATTTATTTCAATTTTGAGCTTTCGAGAGGCAGGTTTGCGCTCTTGTGGTCTAAAATATTCGTAAATTTACAGTCAAATGCAGATCACTCGCATTCACTCTTTCCTCGTAAAGAGACACCTTTTTCATTGTTCATTCGCGCATTAACGAACGCGATATAAAATAATACATTAAAAGATTCGAGAATAGTGCGCTTCGCTCGAAGGAAAGAAAAAAAAAAAAATATATTTCATTAAACGCGTAGCCAAGTTCAGCATCAAATGAATATTTCAAGATTTGCTTCTTCCGTTATCCCCTCTGTAAACTCATTTTCATGTAATAACAATTTATTACATCCCGACAAATTGCTTCGTGATAAAGCCCCACCTCCCATTTTCCTCTTTCTAAATATTTATTTACTTCGTCAACAGAAAAAAAAAAAAAAAAAATTGCCTTTTTCCTATTTTTCGTACGTCTCTTTTAGTCGTACGGAGATCATTCAGTGGCAAATAATTTACATCGACGAGTTTGTACGATACGTATAAATAGGGTGTATCATAACGAAAATAAAAAAAAAAAAAAAGGGAACTTTTTCTTCGGAGCACACTTGACCCGCTGCCTCGCCCGAATCCAAGGGGTTTCTTTATTCGAGAGTCTTCCTCCTCCTCCTCCTCCTCCTCCCACATATCCGAAACTCGCGTATACCACTGCTCGCGATAAACTCGTTATGGAATACGCAAATATGTTCTCGTTTAGTGGTACGCGCTCGTAAAGCTTCTTGAACGGAAAGGACTGTACGAAATTTCTCTTAAGCGATACCTCCATTTTTATGCTCATACAAACACGGCTAATTCGCTCTAAATTTCATGTCACTTTTCGAAACAGTTCGATAAATACCTTTTATCTTATCCTTCTATTAATTTCGGTCAAATTTCTCATAGAATTCGCGATACAAAGTTCGTTTTATATGAAAAATTTCAAAAATTCTAACTCGAGATAAGCATTTCAGTGTTTTCAATATTTTTTTTTTATTTTTTCATTTTTATTACCTCCGTAGTATCATTTCCACGTTCTCGACTTCACGAAATTTTTGATTTTTTGTTCATCGTTCGATTTTCTAATCCATCATGGTAAATCTCATCGATTATTAACCGTTTTGACATAATGATGGAGTTGAGACATGTGCCTGAATGTTATCGATAAAAATGAAGACGATTCCCGGCAGCACAGCCCTTCCGGGCAGACCGTACGAGAATCCTCGTGTTTCGTCGAGCTTCGATCGCGGTTACAAAAAAAAAAAGAGGAAGTTTAAGCTCAAGCACGAGAGACGCGGGCTTTTATAAAAGGTAAAAGTTTGAGCAACGGTATATTTATGGAAGTGTACACGTCCGAGGTTGAAGAACAAAAAAAAAACAAAAAAACGGTATATCGTACTTCGTTGAACTCGTAAAAGTTAGGCGAGCATGGTCTTTTTGTTTATTAGTTATTTTCGTGACTGTATATAATCCTTCGTTTCTATATTCAGTACAATTTATGTTATGATATAAATGTATATACCACTGAATATGCGTTTGTATTACAGCTCGCGAGCTATAAAAGCTTTTCGTTGAATAATATATAAGTTACTGCAATTTTTCTTGCTCACGCAGTAACAATAATTATTTGATCAACAAATCATTAAAAATACTGTGCAGAATCGATGAAAAATTTTCCATTTTTCTTACTCCTTCATATATTATTCTGAAAGTAATAATCGTATTTTCGTCAGATACTCATTAATATAAGGAGGAAAAATAAATCAGAGACATTTGTGATAACAAACGAAAATGGCCTCCAATTGATTCACGATTACTTGCACATTTTCTTAATCTGTCAGCTCTTCAGCTTTCTTCTGTATACATACATATCGATATATATATATATATATATATTAATCTCCCTCTCTCTCTCTCTCTCTATCTCTATGAGATCACAGGTTGCTTCTTTGCTAAAGTTCTATTATTAGCCGAGAGCATGGTCTCGGGTCACCAACTACCACTATATTTGTGTTTGCTTCAACTCCGCGAACAAAATTGTGTTCTCCTTTGATATATCTGGATGTTCACGTGCTAGTTGCTTCTTCGCGTGTTCTCACAGACAAACGTTGAGTGATATTAAAGACTAAGGAGAGAGAGAGAGAGAAAGAAAAAAAGAAAGAAATAACGTTAAAGAGTTGTATAAAAACGATAACGATAGACCAACGTAACACAAAACGATATAATTTCAATCTTGATATCCACGTTTTTTTATTTTATTATTATTTTTTTTACCACTTAGCTCTACGATGGTTCAATATATTTTAGTGCTCCTCGAGACATGTGACTTTTACATATTTTTTTTATCATTTATAAACGCGTATGACTTTTATTCCTGTAGTGTGTACTTATTTATGTGTCGACCGATACAGAGAAAGGAGAGGGCATAAAAACAGCATCGATGGTCGAGCACGTAACGTATATAATATCGTGCTTCGATCACGAAACAATCATACGCGTTCGTGCAGAAAATTACGAATAATCCTATTTTAATTTTGAAGATTTTTCAATCGAATGAAATTACCACTTTTCAATATTAACATTTTTCGCTTCGTTTAGTTTCGTTCGATCAAAAATAATCATTTTATTAAATGCTTCGTACAAATAAACATTTGATTGAATGTTTACTCGAAATACGTTTGTTCGGTTCGCTCGAAAGAACATAGGAATTACATATTATTTGCAATGAAATCATTTAGTTTATTACCCCGATCAACGAATTCATTTTATAGTCCAGTTCGTATACTATAAAATGCGTGTTTTTTTTTTCACTCGATTTAATGACGCAGAGACAAAAAACAGCAGGAGCATCATTTTTTAATCTCTTTTTTTCTTATCTTTACTTAGAGGAGCTATTACTTCGCTATTTTTACAGCATTGATGACCTATACCCGCATTCTAATTTTACGACATGACCGACGCTGTGCACCATGAAAGTAAACGTTTCGACGGGAGAGAGGGCACATGATAAACGTTATATCCTCTAAATGGTTCTCGCTGTCACACTGACAGACTTTTCTTTCAACGGCTATAGCTAATGTAAGTGGCGGTTAAGACCTACAGCTAAATATTCTTGTTTGCCTATAAGGCTTCAACAGCACCACTCATATTTCTATTTCTCTCTGGTGCTGCATCTCGTCCCTTGACAATTTCTCAAACAGGACAGTTTTTTTTTCTTTTTTTAAAAGGTCTCGAGTGCCATTTTTTACCTGAGAAAGCCGATTCCTCGACGCCCTTCTGCCGGTTTAAATTCATTTTATGGTGGATCTACCTTGACAGGCACGAAGAAAGAGAAAAAAAAAAGAAGGAAATATGGACACAAAAGTATATACGAATGCATTACCTCGCTGCATATCGCGATTCTGGACTGTAGCAAAACTCGAGGCCAATAATGCCATACGTCCATGACATCTTTATCCGTGTGCTCTATATTAGCTTTCATTTTTTTTTCTCTTCAACTACATCCCCTTCCTCATCTAGTTATAACCTTACAGCAATATACTTTTCAACTTAAACTCGTATAAAGAGAATATTTCGAGCTTTTATGACGTTTGGTGAAAGTTCATTGTTGAATCGCCTAATAAATTCACGACGATATAAAGTCTTCGAGTTGACTTCGCGTTTCGATCGATCAACTGATTCCGTCGATTGCTAAAGTATCAACAAAAATATTGATGTTTAATTATCGGAGTAGCTTAACGTCGAGCCAAAAATAAGCAAATACTATTGACACCAAAGCAATCGAGTTGCCACGAACATGACGTTGGCATTGCCATATTCGATTGCTCGAAAAATAAAGAGAGACTGACGGTGCTGCTGCGGTTTCCATTAGAAATTCTCCAGTATAGTTGAGCCATTAGATTAATTGGTAGGTCCTATATGTGCCTGCTGCTTTGATACCGGCACGTCCAACAGACACACACACACACACACACACAAAAGAAATACTCGCGTGAAAATCCATTGACATTTGTGCAGTGACAATTTGCTGAAGAGTTCCTTCAGGGTCAATCGTTTTTCTGATCTCCGTTTCATTTTCTCGTTGCCTATCTCGTTACCTATCAAATTTTTCACACCATTTGTCAAAGAGCTTCATTTATTTCGCTTTTTTCGATCAATGGAATACGAATGAAAATAGTGCCATTCGGAATAGCCAATTACAATACTTCTTTATCGCGCCGAGAACTCGATAACAAATTTCTTTACGTTTGATCAAAAAGCTGATAAATTTCATGAAGAATAATACAAAGATCCGATTAATATGGTTGACACCCGTAAGAGTCTACAACAATTAGCGGAGTGTAAATCGCTAATTAGGAAGTGCATAATATCGTGTTAAAATATAGATATATAATTCAGGCATGAATTCTTATCACGCTAGGCGAGAATCCCGTGCTTTATTGTCCGTCATCACGAAATTTCCAATTACAGCAAGTGACGTTCGTACTCGCATTTGGTGCTACGTTGCTACTATATACGTATTCTTTCCTAACAAGTTACACCCTATTTCCCGTGTTGTTGCGGTGAAAGAGTGAGAGAGAGAGAGAGAGAGAGAGAGAAATGGAAATGGGTGGTGAGAGTAGGGAAAGCGCATTGCACACACACACACATTGGTAACAATAATAATTCATCGTACCAACATGGCGTAGATCTCATCACGGCCCTAGAGTTGAAGTGAGCAATTTTTCTTTTTTCCTGTTTCCTTAATGAACACAATTGTTGTACGCATGAGTTTTTATATGATTTTCTAAAAAATGTCAGCACACGTTATAGTATTTTTCATTAAATTTATTCAATGAGCTTTTGAGGAAAAAATTGTAAATAACAAACGTTCGAGATCAACGAAATTTCATTAGATGATTCCAATACATGTACGAAGCTAGAGAAAAAACAAAAACTACGTATCTCACAACCGGTAAACGCTCGTTTCGGATGTTCGAAACAATGCAAGTATCAGGTACAGAGAATACACAGTTTTGACAGAGCGTATTTATTTAATTGGTAAACAGTTGATCCTCGATCACGTATCGACGAAATAGTCAAAACACGAGCCTGTTTAATAGCCCTGTTTGTCAATGGATGTTTCGTTGTACATTCGTGTTGGCAATCGATTGAGGCCTGTATGTGTGTGTATTTTTTATTTTCTTTTTTCTGCCTTTTACTCGATGCAAACTCCATCGCGAGCTTTGATCTATACCCCGTCGATTCAGCTGTGCACCACTGACCGCTCCTTTTGCTGACTCTCGCTGTGGTTGCACATTGGCATATATATAGCCCTCTGCTACGTACCAGTTTGCCTACACCCCATGCCCCTTCGTATATCGCGATTCATAAGATAGTTATATATACTCGTGCTCGTGCTGGTAGTTTCGAATGAGTACAAAACATTAAAGGGGAGTTCATATTCGTCATGAATGAATTTCGTTCGATGCATCAGATCTGAAAATACGAAAAGCTCGGAATCTCTCGTTGTTACTTTGCGCTTTGATTCCAACCATTTTTCCAAATAAAAAGTGACCAACTCGTGATAATATAAAGATTAAAATCGATTTTGCCAAAGGAAAAATCCAACCGTTGGCTCGTATGGATTTCAATTTTTCTTCATCTATGGATGTAAGATAAAATGTATGTTAAAATTTTGAGTTTTCTTTGTATTTTCGTTTTGTTTGACTGAACCAAACGCTTTTTAGTAACTTAGTTGCTAAATCAATTTTCGGTCGACATCAGTTAGTTTCGTTATCCCCCGAGCGATTCATTGCAAAGAAGAAAATAAACTTCGTGACATTGAAACTCAGTTTAAAAATAATTCTGAGAATTCGGTAGGTAGGAGAGAGAAAAACATCTGTTTTGATGCGGGATTAACTGGATTACGGACTCGAGAACGCAGCCTTGAGAGAAGGAATAATTCGCAGTGAGATTTTCAGAGTAAAAGAGAAAGAGAGAGAGAGGGAGAGAGAGATAGGGGCAGGGGCAAAGAGAAAGTATAAAAAATAACGACCGCGAGGACAATTGGTACGATAAAAAAGGCAACAACGTGTAGAGTTTCCGGTCACCGGGGAAAGCAGGTCGGGTACCGCGCGGGGTACACGAGAAAAGAAGATTCGTCGACCGGATGCTTTTAACCCGTTCCCTCGTACTCATTAGTTCATGCCGCTTGCGCGTTATTCGCACACAATCTCCGAGTTCCCTTGGCTCAACGTCTCGTCTATGGCACAAGGGGAAACTCTCTGAGTCAGGCCACACGCGAGCTTTCCAACAGCATCTCTCCTTCTTGAAATTCTCTCTTTCGTACATGTAAGCACGAGCAGGTTTTTCACGAACAGCACACTGAAGTTCAGCTATACATTTTTCGTTGTTGTCACGGTCGAGAGTGAGAATGGAGTGGTTGGTAAGAAATAAAAAAAGAAAAATGACGTTTGGAAATACCGTTCCTCGGTTGAGAACAAAGTTTCGAATTTTTCTCGTTAATATGAGCATCGCGAAATGACAGGAAACGCAGTTATTTGACAAATATCTGACAATAATTTCGGAATAAATTTACAAAATGAAAATAATTTACAAATGGATTCGAAGACTCGACGCAGTAAATAACGTGGAAATGTGTCAAAGGCCAGACCGACGAATAAACGTCGTCTTCGTCAAACTTTTCTTTCTAGAGCGTTCTCCTTTTTTTTTATTCATGTTACTTCCTAAAAGGAAAAGGTCGTACACATATTCGCATTGAAAGCATCGTCGCAGTGCCTAGATGGGGGCTAGAGCTTTTGATGGGTACCAAGTATTGTCAACCCATGCGGAATCCCACTCACTTTCATTAATGAGGCGTCCGCACATTTTCCCAAGATCAAGGTTTATGAATAGAAAATTCTTTGTGAGCAACGACGACGTATTTAGTTGGTATGTGTATATATGTTTCTCGTTCGTCGGTATTCTCGGGTCAGGAAAGCTTTTTGTCCCCCCAAGGGTGTGATAATGTCACGCCCGAGTGGATTACACTCTGTTTAAAACCGGAGCACACTGACTGTGAAATTGTGTAATGTTACATGAAATTATTTACGCTCCATTTCACCATTTACAGACACTGATATTCGATCCTTCTCCACAATCCAAACCGATTTTTTGGTTTTTTTTTTCTCTCGATTATACGCCGTATCATTGATCCATATTAAATCAATCGAAACGTAAATTTAAATCGCTGTATAGTCTCCCGCGAAATGTCATTTTTTTTCTACCAGTTCTCTTCGACATTTTTCATCGACAGCTACGCTTTTCTTATTCACTTTTCTGGCACGTCAGGCCAAAACTCGCGCTTAAACGTTTGCCAATGAACGAGTTATATTCTTCATATGTTTATCCGAGTCATAGATCATATATATATATATATATATATATATATATATATAGAATCGTGAAATACGCGGCTTGATGGGTTTAAAAATACATCGGAGCATTTTTGGCGTGACGCCAAAGCATTTATTTTCATAGGCTTTATTAATAGCGTCATAATGACGATGACTTATGGAGAATTTCAAATTTTTTTTCCTTTGTCACACGAGAGCCTTTTTTTTTTTGTTCAATGCCAAGTTGAGCAATAGGTCGTGAAATTAACCAGTGGAATACTGGTTTAAAGTTGATGATAACGCGAGACACTCATGGGGGACGACGTAGAGCCACAGACTCGAACACCATTTTTTCCAACTGGATTTTCAGCTCTGATCGACTCTTGTTATGAGCAATGCACTATCGAAATGAGGATAGAATTTTTTCGATAAATATATGAGACTCCAGATAAAGTGGAGAAGGAAAGAGAGCCAAAGGAAACGACGAAATCAGTTTTACAGTTATTTCCACTTGGTCGATCATGAAAAATAGCTGGCAGAATGATCCGTACGATCGAAGTTGTAGGAACGTACGTTCCTAGTTGACTTTTGACCGAGTTTTCTTTATCATTTCTCCATTTACTAGCGAATACATCAATACACACGTACACACATGTATCGCGTTGAATAAATGGGGAAAATGCGACGCGATTCTGGGAATTCAATGGTGAAATTTCAAGAATTGAAACTCAATCGATCGAGCAGATGAAATGACTATGTCAAAAGGGATGCTTTTGTACGTCTCAGTACTTGACGGTAACCTCTGTCAATTTTGCCAGCAAGGATGCTACAATTACCTTCAGAGCAGATAGTCTCTATACATCGCGCCCTCTCTTTCGACTCTGTCCGCCGTTTGTACAACTCACCACTCCTTTTCATCGTAATTGCCTATCGAGAGAGAGTTGTATCTTCTCTTTAAAGCCCACTCTAATCCGGGAGTTATATACCCGCATAGTTATCCCGAGCTAACGCAAGCCTCTAGTTATTTTCATCTTCGTTTGTTCAAAACTACCTCTTGTGCTACTTTCCAAGAGTATTCGAGTCAAGGTGGACCTTGTAACGCTCAATCGCTCGATTGTTCGAACTTCGATCTACCTTTAATCATAAATTGAGCAAAGACCTTAAATTCATTATTAGAATTTATGGTGGACGTTGGCTAGTAGAATTCCGTTAAAAGAATAAGCATTGTCAGTGCTTCGAGGTTTCGTACACTCTCATTCATGTATTTAAAAAAATTCTACACCCAGAAAAATGCTCCTCAACGTTTGCCAAAGTTTTTTTAAGCGCCAAAAATATTGTAAAAGCGTCAGAAGTTTCCATTCACTTTGTTTCGATGGTACAGGAAAAAGTTCATCCTGTGTGCATGCTATAAATAGAGCCATCGGGTGTATGCAACCCTCACGGGCATCGTACTCTCCCCTAACTTTGTTTTCCCGACGAACCGAACAAAATATGGCGTAGATGCAAGGAAAACTCGCACCGTTGATCGATCCGTCGTTTCGTATATCGGTATTCCATACTCGCAGGATTATATATATCTTCGAAAAACACATAAATACGTTTCATTGGATGTATGAGACCATTGTGACGAATGCAGATTTATCTGTTTCTTTTTTTTTACTACTTTTTATTCGAGAATGATACATTGACTGTTGGCAAGAGTGACATCGCTGAATCTCCGCTTTATTGGTTAACGCAGCATGAAAATCCAGCGGGGACAAAACACTAACGACTCAACGCGAGCGAGTCTTCGTGTCAGCTAGATTTATTTATTTCCGAAGAATGAACGAAAAAAAGTGGCCAACCAAACAAGTTCAATCGATCATCAAGTTTTTAAGCCCAGATATTTTTACTTTTTTTTTTTTTCACCGTATCCAATCAGCGGCTGAAAAAACATGGAGAATTTTTTTTCAACCAGTTGCGTATCGGATGAAAAGATGAATTTTTTTTTTTTCTCGCAACGCGCCGAAAAAACAGTACAGAAAAACTTAATTGGATCGTTGAGTAAATGAATTTCAAATATTTCTTGTTAAAATGTTTTACATCTCTGGATCTTGATGTTTCTCTTTTCTCACGAAGAGCTTTTTTTTTTAAATTTATCGAGCTTCGTGAATGAATAGATGAATATTTTGCCTGCACATTACCCGGGAAGGCTCGGATATACTTCTTCGCGTATTGTATAAGCTTTTTATTATCCTTTTTGGAGAAAAATCGTGGAGCTGAGCAAGCGGCGAATGTCAGGATAAAAGAGGAAAAATTCTCGAGTGCATGCAGATATATAGAAAATATATAATCAAACGGAAGGTGTCGACTTTTTCATTGGTTTGTGTGAATGATAAGGTGCTCGGAGAGAGCCGGATGAAAGATTGACTTTCTGTGTTCGGCTCTTTCATAAACTTTTAAATGGTTTTATCAATCGGTATTCTCGTTCTCAGCTTCTGCAGTGCTCGAATATTTCGTTCTTAATATTCGAATATTCGTTCTTAAATAACGTTTCAGCGCTGTAGATATATATATATATTAACGTGCAATGCTTTGTCCAATACTTGACTCGTTTAAACATTTAAATTTGGAGTTTTTAAATACGCCTACGCGATCTACAGGTTTTATCTGTACGTGAATATATTATTTTATCGCTCGTTTCATCTTTCGATGTTTCGTCAATGTGACGTAGCTTACGACAGATTGCGTTTTTTTTTTTTTCCTCGTAAAGAGATTTTTCGTAATTCGGAGCGAAAAACTTTACGCGACACACGCACGCTTTTGCCAGAACTTTTTACGCCTTTTCAAAGCCTCAATAAAATCGTTCGAACTTTCTTTATACACAAATTTCTCAGAGCTTTTGTTGCATGCATTTTTATCCTTGAAATACAAATAAAAGATAACGTATACCACAAATAGAATTTCGCTTTAATCTCTTAAGAAAGTACAAAATTCGAGTAACAAATTTCATTTACCAACTTGAAGTTTTGACACCTTCTTGGCATTTGAATAATCAGCTTTGCTTCAAACTTTCTAATTAACTTCGCTTCTCTCAGTCATAACTTACATTATTTTATTGCAGAATTGTCGTCTCGTTTCAAGACCGTGTGTATATTAAAACGATAAAAGTGATTTCGTGTGCTATTTCGTTTTGACACAATTTTCACCGTCAAAAAATTCATCGGAGGAATTTCTAGTAGGAAATGAAAAAAAAAAAAAAAAAAAAAAAAAAAAAAAAAAAATCAGTCTCGTAGGCAAAGAAATGGAAGAAAACAAAGCACGATCTTATTGCTCTTTGATCGTCGATAAATTTAGTAGTACACGTGTCTCGAACAATCAATTGTATTTACTTCTCGGTATATTCTTATAACCGGAACCATGAAATTCGTGTCTGGATAATTCTAACTTTGCCGAATGTCCTACGAGCTGAGCCAACGCGTAATCGCCAAGCACCATTAAGGATTTCTGCATGTGAAACTCTCGCATCGTATTATAAATCACTGTGAAATACCGCAGCGAGTCATGCGTTATTCCCAGTAGATTTCTGGCCTCGACTCTCGAGATTTCAGCATTACCAACATTATATCCTCGTATCTTTAGTTTTTCTTCCCATCTGCTCGTGTCATTCTCATTTTACATTTTTCATGATAATTTTTTTTTTCGTATTCTTGTGAAAAAAAAAAAAATAAAAATGAATTGATCAATCACGCGATGAAAGGGCTCGGTGAAAATTGTTGGAAATTCGTTGAAGCTCGTTGATTCGTATATTTGCTTATGATTTTTCGTCCAATAAGTTGACCCGTTACTGTGGTTTTTTTCTTTCTTTTTTTATCTTTGTTTTTGGATCAGATCGAAAGAGCGTTTTGGGCAAAACATCATTCTTTCTGTCACTCGAAGTTCTCTCGAGGTTGCAAATACGATTTTGTTTTTTTTTTTTCTTTCGTACATTCCCTATACTTCCGTTCTTGACCTGTAATGTAAGCTCTATTGTAGGTAACGAAAGAAGGGCCGCAGAGAAGAGGGTGGAAAAGGATGAACTTATGGATCGACGTGTCTATTACAAAACCGCAGAGGGGTTCGTGCCTGACCGACACTTTTTCCATTGCCCCATTCACTTCTCCTCGCTAGCTTCTGCTCTCACCCTCTCTTTTTTCATCCTCTCTCTCTCTCTCTCTCTCTCTCTCTAGCATGCTTTCTCTTTTGCTGTTTCCCCTCGTTGTTTTTTTTTTTCTGCACTTCACAGCTACATCCACTTCTCTACACTCTCTTCTCTCTGTCTCTCAGTATCGACAACGCGAAAGTCCCGGACACCGGTAGTTCTCCGACTCGTATATTCTCTTTCTCTCTTTTATATCCTGCGTTTGTTCCCATCACACTTCCATTCAAGAGTATTTGCACGACTCCAGACTACGGAACCAACACTCTATCCCATTTTCCCTGTTTCTGTTTTTTTTTTCCCGACGTTCCTATATTTATTTATTTTCTTTCTTTTTTTTCATTTACCCAATCTCGTGCAGTGACCGAAAAAAATACCAAAGGACAATGTACGAACGATTGAAAAGCGGAATCGTATCTTCGGGCGTTATTTATAGATATATAAATTGAACTCGTTTGGAGTTAAGCGCGTGGGGTTTTCGGTAACAAAATACTATTTCGTTCTTTTCATTTCCGTTCGCTTCAAGGTCCTGATTGTTTCGACCCCTAATGGCATGTGGCTCTTCCGTATGGCACCCTCCCCCGGCCAAATTTTTTTCTCCTTCCTCATTCCCAATATTATTTTTATATACACCTGACGATTATTTTTATCGAAAAAAGATTATTTTCTTTTCTCCATATTTCTAGCCTTTTTATTATCAGTTTTTGCTACGTAATCGTGCGAAAGTGTGATTGCACGAATCTGGTGTGAGTGCTGTTTGCGATTCTTTTTGTTTTTTTCTTTTCTTTTTCTAAAACACCCCTGAATGTTTTGTTGAGGTATGTGCTCATTTTTTCTCAAGTCGTAGATTTGCAACATGAAATGTATAATTATGTACATTTTTCATTGCATGCAGTATGCATACCTATGGATTATTTTTGAATCGTTAAACCCGTATATATACGTAGATATAGGATTGCTTGGGAGATAAAAATCTCGTTAAAAGTTACTGACACACATCCACGCATACGAGAATACGAAGCTTCGAAAAAGTGTAACGCGACCGTTGTGTTCACGAAGGTTCATTAGCTTTTCGTTCACCCCGGTTGCCTTGGAGTCGGTGGAGTTGCGTGAGCTGTTAACTCATTTTTCCTTCTTTTTTTTTTTCGCTTTTTTGCTCTCACATAAGCTACTGGCAATGAGGAACGACGTCGAGAGAATAAGAGCGTCTGTTGCAACCGACGCTCATAAATTTCGTTGCTCGAAGCGAGAGACTCTATGGAAATTCAAGTCTGTATAGATAACGTTATCGATGCGCGCATCGTCCCTCGTAATTGACGTATTCCTCGCTGTTTTTTTTTCCTCTCTTTCCTTCTTTTGTCATTCTTTTCTCTGCCACGTTGCCATTGTTCCCTGGAAGTATTATGTGCCTCCTAATACTCAATTCTCTCTCCTTCCATTTTCCTGGAGCTTAGGACAGTTCCTTCACGTGCTTTTTTTGAGTCTCGATCTAAAATTAGATCATGTACGTTTCGAGTTTAGATCATATTCGATGAACGAAGGAAAAAACGACCGCATCTTAGTTGACTGCTCTTTCTGCATCGTAGTAATTCCTGTTTTCATGAATAAACTCACTTCTCTCTGCGTCGAAGTATATAATTCTTACATCTGTTAGAACCGCGGAAGCTTTTGCAATGCAGAGGGTTGGCATTGTCTACGAGTGATACAATGGAAGATGTACGACAGTCGTGTTTAACCGTATCCACGAGTTAAAAGGAATAAAGGGTGGATCTTCTTTGTTAATAATAAGAGAAATAACAGCACGAGACATCGATTAAATATACATGGCACAAAATGGGCAAGGTCGATTATTATTATTTTTTTTTTTTTTTTTTCTAAAATGATTATCATGACTCGATGAAGAACGATCGATTCGTATACCGTGAGGGTCGACTACGAACAAAGCTTTGAAAACCCTTGTGGCATCGATGCATTATAGATGGATAGGATAGTTAGGCATTGGTAAATATGTATGTAGACTCGATTGACAAGTAGAGGGGCCTTTCTTCATCTCTATCCTCATTTACAAATGCTTCTCGTTAATCCCTTTTGCTTTTTAGGTATTCATGTATCGTGTATATGCGGCAGGTTTGGGGTATGTGGGTCACGAGACCATGGAAATCAGTTGAAAATAAGGTTAAGAAAAAAAAACGAACGGAGATGAATATAGAATGAGCATTATTTTGAACAGGTTTTTATTTGTGAAAACAAAATTGTCTTGAGGTATGATTCCTTTCGTATATTATTCATTTACTTACTGGGCACAGCGAACTCCGTTCGCTGCACATTTATTTTTTGATGTAAAACATCATTTTCAAGGTACAATTCGTTTTTTACGTATGTTGATACTATTTGAATACTGATTAATTGTCAAATTTGAAAATTGAACTTTTTTTTTTACATTTTAAGAAAAAAAAACAAAATTTTGGAATTTTGTAAAATCACAAACACGATTTGTATCATGATCTTTTGTCTCGTAGAAGATTCATCGTAATCGGTTCAACGGTTTTCGATTGTAAAGCGGCCAAACATCTTTTAGCGAACAGATTTATGTAGAAAAGAGATGAGGAATGGGGAATAATAATTGTTTTTGAATCTATAAAAAAAAAAAAAAGATTTATGACGTTACTCGGGCCATTATTTTGCGTTTCCTTATCAATTTCAGACACAATTCTTCAGTTTTCTTCTGAATAAAATAATCAAACGAAAGATTTTCATTTTTGAAATTTTTTATTATTTCATTGAAAATGCTGTAACTTTTTTTCTATACCGAATTGAGCATTCAGCCATCGCTCATTTTGTTCGTTTTCCAATTTTTTTCAAATTGGTATATCGATTTTTTCGTTTATCGATAGTATTCAATTGCCGATGAGTTTTGAAAAGTGGAGATTGAACGAAATCGTTAAACTTTTCTTTTTTTTCGCATTTCTGAAATTTTGTAAAATCACAAACTCAGTTTGAATAATGATCTTTGATTTCGTGAAAGATTCATCGTAATCGGTTCAGTGGTTTTCGATAGTAAAGCGGCCAAAGATTTTTAAGCGAACAGATTTATCCATAGAGAAGAAAAGATTTTATTTGTCGATTTTTTTTTTTCTATTATCAGAATAACATTTACAGGGAGATCTTTCTCTCCGACATACATATCTTGTTCAAGCTTAGCCACGATTTCTTAACAATTTTTTATTCGTTTTATTTTACTGTTTCCTGACTTTTTTCAGATTCGAATTTGCACCTGAGCAAAGGTGGGACACTCGGTGTTAGAAAAAAAATGGCTTTTCACTACTTGCACATAAGATTTTTGGTCGAAATACGACGAAGAGAAATTGGAACACTCAGAAACTCTGGCTAACTCGTTAAACATGCTCATTCGCGTGAGACTCGACCTTATTTGTGGCAAAATATTCGATATTCTCTCCTGCTGATATTCTTGGAAGCAGAACAGAGAGAGAAAGATAGAGAGATGCAGATAAAGTAAAAGAAGAGAGTGGCTGGGAGTGTCACGGATATGATGATGAAGTGGAAGAAGAGAAAGAGACTTTTCCGACGATTCTTCATGCCCTCGGAATCAACACGGCGAAGGATATTTCGACGCTTTTAATGAGCAACAGAGTCAAAGCTTTCGAGGACACGTTTTTTCATTTTTTTCCCCCCTCAGATTAGTGAAGCTGAGCTTACCAATTGAATGCAGGGGTCTTCGCGACAGTCGTTCGTGATCGTGAATATGGAGAGTGAAAAAAAAGTTTAGCCGAAATGTTTTTCGTGCTCACACGATGCACGTTTTCGGTAACGTTAAATCGAGGAAAAAAATCAATTTCTCGAAGTCTGTAGAAATATAATTCGCTTACTTCAAATTCCAATGCAGAAAACGAATCTTATAATCGTTTTAAGTTATTAGAAAAAAAAAGTTTCATCAACTTTGGACTATCTCTTGAAAATCATTTTACAAAATTTTCCAAAAACTTCTCAACTCGCTTAGTTTTCATCAAAAGTGTTCGTGCATCATAAAAACCGAGGAGAGTTCGTTGACCCAAGAAGCTCGAAGGTTTTTTACCAAGTTTACAGTCAAAATAGCAAAGGACAAGAACAAAAAAAAAAGTAACAGAGACAAAGAGAGAGAGAGAGAGAGAGAGCTCATTGGTGTAGCAAAGTCGTTCGCGCGAGTGCATCGACACGAAGACGTTTCAGTTCTAAACCCTGCCAAATATTTCACAGAGCGCAACGTGTTGGCTCTCGAGGCGACTTGAATCATCGACATGCAGAATAAAAAAAAAAAAAAAAGAGCCTGAGTTGCTTTTAAAATAGAACTGTACTGTCACTCCTCGGATTTTACCGAGTGAAAGTGAGAGCGTTGCACATCAAACAAAAATAAGGTCTGAAAGCATAGTCAAAGGGAAGGTGATTAATGAATAACGAATGAACATTTAAATAAATGTTTTCCAAACGTCGTGTAGATCGGAGTTAAGTATCCGTTGTATAAATATTATATTAAAGAATATACTGCGACATTATCTCCATATAGTTTCACCGTACACGTCGCACCAATCCATAAAATATAAAACTTACAATTTTATTCAGAGTATTTTTTTTTCTTCGTATAAATTTATTTTTCTGACATAAATACGTTACGTACGTCCGAGGAAAGGTAAGCTATTATATTTTTCTCGTCTTTTTTTTTCTGTTTTCTCTTTGAACCAATCTCTTCCCCTCGGTACTTTTTATTTTTCCTTTTTTTTTTTTGTTTTTTTATTATTTTTTTTTTAATTATTATTTTTGTTTCGTCGCTAATGGAAGTTCTGTCACATCTCGGTTCATTATAACTCAAGAATCTGGCGTGACGGCTGTCTCGCGTCGCCTGCTTTTCTCGCCGGTGAGTTATATGGATAACACGGGCGCGTCCGACATAACGACGACCGTCACTACTACCCGCCACAACTTCCGTCGTCACAGACCGGACTATCACAACTACCGCCATTGTACCACGTGCTGCGAACAAAACGCATCGATCTCGAAATAGCCGCGGCGCTTCGTATGAAAAAATAATACCGCGGCATTTAAGAAATAAGAAATACACATTAATGTTGTTCGGGGAAAAAGGGTGGGAGAGAAGAAACAAACGAAATTGGAAAACTCGTTGCAGGAACCGAAGTAAAAAAATAAGTAGAAAAAACAATTCCACGTTCGATCGAGCATTCGTTCGTAACGATTCATAGCTATGGGTTTTAATTTTTATTCGCCATGTGCGGACTCACCTATCAGCAGTCGATTTCCCAATCTCGTCGAGCGTCATCCATGACGAGAATTCGTAATCTCGAGCCCTCCAGTGTGATCGAGAAAAAGAGAGAGAGAGAGAGAGAGAGAGAGAGAAGAGGAAGAGAGCGATTAAGAGGCAGTGAACGAAAGAAAAGATCGAGGAGTAGAAGATTAATCACGAAAAAGAATAATCCTCGTGTGCCCCGATGTTCGCGCTGTTTCGTAGAGCATCTTCCTCGAACATAACTTTGAATATATTTGTGTTTCACCCTCTCCGATAAAGCCGGTAGCGAGTTATTCCATTTGCAAACATTCGTCGATGTTGTTACCTCATCTCTTTTCCATGCATTTCGTATCAAACACGCAAACAATTAATTACAGCGAGTATAAAAAAAAAAAAAAAGCAAAAAAAAAAAAATTGTGGCCACTGACACTATAGCACTCACAGGCACTCACTCGCGCACGTTACGCCGCTGTTTATATTTTGAAATGATCGTTCATCACATACGGTGTCGCGAATTTTTGTTGTTCCCAGCTTTTTTTTTTTGTTTTTATCCATTTATTTATAATTTTTTTTTTCTCGTCTACGTTGAGATTTTATTTCCAACGAACTAGGCGACACCGCGTGAAGTGTTTTAGGCACGAGGAGGGCGCGCGGGATCTAGAACGTCTCCGCGAGTTTCACGACTCAACCCGCGTCCGCACGACAAACTGAGGGTAGTAGTAGGCAGCGGCGAGAAACGTGGTTGCCCTCGCGACGCAATCGCCCCGCTTCGGCAGCAGTCGAGCAACTTCGGCGCCTCATCGTGAAGGTGTGCATGCCCTACTGTCTGTACACTGGTTCTTGAATCTCTCCGGCTTATATGTCTATACATTGATTCTTTCTGTGTATATAGCATAGTTGTTGTTTTTTTCCGCTTTTTCTTTTTTTATAGATATATATATACTCGTGTATCTCTAGCGTTCTATATATGGGTGATAACGCGGCGTCTGCCGGCGCTCAGCCTGACGCTCGCGTCTGTAATCGTGCTCTCACTCACACCACCTTCGTTTCACCCTCTCTCAAGCTCATACACTACCCATGATGTCTTTCTCTCTCGCTCTTAAACAGAGAGCCACACTCCCTTCGCTCACATTGCTCTTCTCCTTTAGTTTTATTTGTCCCTTCGTTTCTCTCAACCCCCCTCCCCCCCTCCCCCCTCTCTCTCTATCTCTTTTACCCTTCGTTTCTTTCCCTTATTATTTCTATCTCTATCGGTTCACCCTCTCTCAATTTCTCTAATGACAACCACCGCCTATCGGCCCTCGACTAACACCACTTTCATACATTCTCTAGCTAATAAAAGGGGGTGCAATGCCCCATTAATTTATGCCTCAATTCCTACGAATTACGTTTTCTCAGTTTATCTTCCAGTTTCATTTTTCTTCTCTATACATTTGCGTGTTTTTTTTGTACTTCGCATTCCACGTTCGTTCGCGCGTCTACGCTCCGTTGGGTGAAGAACCACCCGCGACTCGCCGTCATCGCGTATACTCGATACACGTCGTCGTCATGACGACGCGTGCTACACTTCAAAAATACACTTGCCATCAGACGTCTCCGTTCACGCGGATCTCGTCGTCATCGTTGTCAGTGACGTTTTTACGCTCTCAAATAGATCAACTCAACGCGACTAACGACACACGCTACAAACTTTTTGAAGCTCGCTATTCACGGGATTATGGATATTTTGCTTTTTTTACTCCTGCTAAAGCCATTGGATAATTCTTCACTTCGGAGCTTTGAGCTTGTCAAAATTCTTACATTTAAATTTGAGATTTCAGTGCGAATGGGGCTTGAAACAAATATTTTATTATTCGAAAGAAAAAAACGACTTTGATCTATTTCTCGCTGTGGTAATTGTTTAAAAAATGAATTTTTTTTTTCTCGTGTTTGTTTACGATGATGATAATTGGAAAGAATCGGCGACAAAAATCGTGTTTCATTAGCTATGTAAAATACACAATTTTTTGAATTAATTAAAGCTTTTTTGATTGAAAAGTTTTCGAAGCAGAGTCAGCAACAGACGCGATTGAAATTCATTAAATTATTGATTCAGCTAATAATGTAAATAACGAATTCGAGAATGAAGAAGCAAAAAATGTATAAATAGATATTGAAACAATGGACGAAGCCGTTCAAGCCGTTTCTCCAGCAGTTTCCTAGTTCACCACCAAGCAACTGTCAAAGGGTCGATGAACCTCGGAGTGCACGTACACATCAATCCCTCCTCAGTAGGTGCTGTGTCGTCTCCCTCCACCTGTTCGTCTATCCATTGCAGTTTCCCTTGCTCCCATAGTCCCTCTCTCTCTCTCTCGGCCCTTTTCCCCCTGTCTTTTCTTCGCCTTTTCATATACATATATATTCCTTTTATCCCTTGCTTCGCATTGAAAATCTTTGTGCACCACTCTGTCCTGTCCAATTTTCGTTCAATACTCAGCTCCGCTTGAGGTAAAATTGATTTTTAAAATGTCGGACAATTCTCAGCTGTGAAAATTCATCGGCATCGTGTGTTGCCTGTAACCGTTTTCATTGATTATACATTTCTGCGATTTCTTATGAGCTATCGAGGAATCCTTCCTTCATAATGAAGTATCTTCATCCAATCTTTCATGCTAATTCGTCAGACTTGCGCCCTGCAGATTCTCAGCGGTTCATTACGTATATCCGTATATTATTATATATATATATAGCGATTGCCATATACGTCACCGATATTGGTAACGTTTGGTGAATTCATCGAGCTGATTTTCCTGAAATATTCAACGTGTTGAATAACTTCGTGAGTACAGAGACGCCAGACTGTTGGCCTCCTATCCCTCGAATGTATCACCTGAAGCAGCAGCAGCAGCAGCAGTAGCAGGAAAAGCGAAATCGATTGACTTTTGTAATGAATAAAATCGTTGCACCATTTTTCTATAGCTCAAAACTTATTGAGCAAAAAATGAATACAATTATTAAGTAACGGAGGATTATTATCCCAGTGACTTGTGCTTTTTAATACTTTATCGTAAAGCTCAAATTCAAGTGTATTTGCTAGGTCGAAAGTTGACGATACTTTTTACGAGAAACTGGTACCGATTTTTGGGAACAATGCAAGACTCGTTAAAAACGAAATCGGATATCCGCTTTCAGAAAGCTTCGGAAGAACGACGAATGATGGAAAATAAGTGTGAGATCGTTACGAGGACAATGACAACGAGAATGCAATTTCATTTCTTTGCCGTTGTGATTCTTTTCTGGTGTGATATGTCCGAAATCAATCGACCCCAGAGCTTCTTTCTCTCTCTTTCTCTTGCTGATGAAAGGCAAAAAGATGAGAATTCTTTTCTTCCGGATTTGGAGTGACCGCGGAAAACTCTAGTAGAGCAGGAAAAGGCGAGGAGACGAGAATGGCGTTAAAGGTGATGAGGCAAAATGTTAGCCGAGCTTTGTATAAAGTCGAGGCTGTGAGAAAGAAGTCAGGATTGTTCAAACCAAACTTTCAGTTTCTACGTGGGATATCTATCTCCATTAATATATTCATAAATCTCGAAAACAATGATAAATGTGATTGGAAAAGTCGTGGATTCGGACAACACTTCAAAATGGTATCATCAAATGCGTGAGAATTTTTGAATTGTAGCGATCAATGAATATGCTCACTAATCCAAATTCAATAAATCATTCAATCGTGTTGAATCAATAATTCACGAGCCTCATCAGGGGGCTTGAACTCATGAATATTTTAATTGCGATCTGATCGCTCTGTTTTTTATGCATTTTTTTCGGACTCTTGAATTTCGCAGGAAATTCGAATTTTTCATAACATCGAATTTCGTATCGTACTGGTTTATATTTCTTCGCAAAAATATACCGAATATTTTAATTCGAGTCTTTGTTTAAATTTGAAAGATAAATAAAAATATATAATTGTGGAAAATCCGATGCTGGCCAATAGAAAAGAGACATTTTGGTACATTGAATACCGAAAAATTTAAAAACATGTTTTTATTTTCCTTTTTCTTTTATAGGTGCAATCACGACCGACTCATGAGTGGATGAGAAATAAATCTGATTCAATGAACTGAGCTCCGGTTGAAGCAAAAATATTCTCGGTATTCAGCTGACTAACAGAAAATGATTTAACGAAGCGAAATTGGTAATTGAACTGATCGAAGGAGTAAAAGAATTAGCCAATTCACAGGAGATTCCGTTACTCGGGGTTATTGCCCTCTGCAGAAATCGATCCATTTCTATTCTCTCTTACTCTCTATAAAATCCTTTTGTGATTAATCTCCTTAAATTCCTTAATTTTATTGAGTTTGCCTCAAGTATTCAGCGGAAATGGATGATCTCGGTGGGAGTTAATACTATGTATAGATCTGGCGTATGCGCTATTGATCAACGGGAGAGGAGATAATCAGTGGATATTGAAAGAGGATCGAGAAGAAAAAAAGAAAAATAATTTTGATGAAGGAACACCGGTATGGTTGATTAGGACGATGATGTGAACTGCAATTTCAGAGAATCTCGTTTATCTCAATGAAAATGTTTCAGAATAATTTTACTCTCGGATGAAATGAATAACGCTCCAGTGAATCTCGAACAAATCGACTGTGAAAATTTGCTTGCTCTCTATGCGTGAAAAAAATAAAAATAAATTGTTGTATAACTTGTTGTGGAGAAATGATAAATAAATTCATGAAACGTCGATTTATTGAAATCTACCGATGAATATCAATCCCCAATAAACACCTATGCCTCAACAACGTTTTAAGGCAAGTAATCTTTATGTAAATAGTCATTTTATCCTCTAGTAATCTTTTCACGTCGTCGTTCAATGTAGGAGCAGTTTCATGTTTGCGGCTGTCGAGAAAATCCATTTCGTACACAAACTCGGGATGAGGATCGAGCAGGAAATATTTGTACGAGTAGAAAAAATTCCAGGAAAGAAACACGACGCAGGTAGAATAAAATTATACAAAAAAGAGAAAGAGAGAGGGGGAGGGAGAGAATTTTTTAGGAATTATGAAAATGAAATAGGCGCTTTAAGTTGAGCTGTTGAAAAGCATCCGTTTACTTGTTTTTTCTCTCGTTAATATAGAACGTAGAAGAGGTAGCTATAACAGGGTAAGGAAATTAATAGCAGGTTTAGGGGATTACGTTTTCGCAACTCCGGAACCCAGAGGACGTGTGAGATTAACATTTAAGTGTGACGAGGAATCGAGTATGCTGTGTGTATAATGTTAGCTCGAAACAAGCGAAGGATTTTGGAGCTTGTCGTCCACAATCTGAACCGTTGGATCTTCGGTTTCGGTAGTATAGAATTCCTCGTTGTCTGTAGCCAGACCTTATATAATATGTTGGTAACTGAGTATTTCTGTATTCAGGCGTTCTCTAGCTGCATTTGCACAGGGTTCAACGATCTCGAATCAAAAGCCTTGGCTTAGTCAGTGTCTCGTTGTGGGATAACAACCAGGGAGACGACCCCATTGTGCATTTCTAGCCTTCGTTCGTTCGTGCTAGTTTAGATTGCATTTGTACATTTCATATGGGTGTATATATAATGTTACGGTGGACATCCGCAGCACTGTAACGTTTCTATTCCAACGAGGACACATAACTTTGACGACCAGGACCTCCCTGCCAGTCGGACAGTAACAAAAGCTTCGTGAGCAACTCACATTCTGCATCGTCTGTACGTGTCCATGTGTATCGGTACACTCGCATATCCCGTGAGTGACTGCCAGGAAGGCCTGAAACGATCGACCGTAGGTTTATACGGAGTACACGAAGAGCTTTGGGATTTCTTCCAGAGTGGCATATCAGGGCAGTAGAAATGGCGATCGTAAAACAACGACGACCCGTTGTCCTCCGCGTCCTAAATCCTCCTTGTCTCACCCTCACACTCGACTACTCGCTACGTCGGTTCCTATCCTCTATCACGTCCTTTCGTTTTCTCTCATCGCGTGCTCGACGAGCTGGAAGATCGATCGATTATGTGGCATACAACGAGAAAGATCCGATCATCCTTCGTGGCAGAATTGATTCGAGCATCACAGGAGCAAAAGACAGTTAAGATTCCTCTTTTGCATCAAACAATCCTTGTCTGCAGTCCCTTGATACGAAACGGTCGACTTGATTTCTTACAATTTCAAGTTAAATTGGACGAACAATATGGACAATGGTCGGATGATTCTGACATCCGAATTAATCATTATTTCATAATCAAATGTTGGAAACGAAAGTGGATGATGGTTGAAATGGCTGAACCGAAGGATCGCTGCTTGAAATCAAAGTAGTAATTGTTCCATAAACTTTTTGCTCATTCAGACACACTCATCCACTATGCCGGTTTTCTCCATTTCAATGGCAGAGTTGAAAGAACTTTTCTTTTTTTTTTTGCCAAGCTGCACAGATTTCTCTCGTACAAGTTGGACTTTGCGTAACAGGGCAGCGTCAAAACCATAACTTTTAGTGTTTCGTGTATGAGTAGCTTCTGGTTTTGGTGGCTCGTAAAACTGGAGAAATTTTCGAGGAAGTCCATTAAATTTTCTACCTCGCTTCCCTCTTAAGCTCTTTCGGCTGCAATTTGATGGGCGAAACGAAAGACCTGCCAGTAGGAATGATGCATCCCTTCCAATAAGGGATGCCTTCGTGTTCTATGAAATGAATGGACATGGAACGAGGCGGTTGGTAAATCGTTGTTGCAAAAGATGGTCGAATAGTTTCAGTAAGAGATAGAAAGAGAGGAAGGATGGGAGAAATGAGAAAAATAAAAAATAAAAAGAAGAAAGAAAAAAAAATCACGGTGGCCCGGATTCCAGACTGGTACTGTCGCGGCATGCCGTAATTGGAATCGTGCCAGGGCATCCACCTCTTGCCGTACTATGACCGAAACACATACATCGGCTACTACGTACTTTTGTTCCTATATAGAATCAAATATATCTGTATTTACAGTTGCAACGAGAGTTGCATACCACAGTCGTAGCTATATACGGAAGAAGGGTGGATATATGTGCTGAGAGAATGTTGCATGCGAGCCTCATGAACATCAGATTGCTCTCCAAAACATACGTACAAAGTCTCTACGTGTACACGTCTCTTTCCTTCTCTCTCTCTCTCTTTGTCTGCCCCTTTCTCTTTCTCTCTAGAAAAGCAGATGGGGTGGAATGAATAGGTGGAGAAAGCGAACGATCAGCTTCGTGATTTAGTACCGGTAACCCAGTCACGTCTTACGCGAAAGGAGTCACGAGGCCAAGCCAGTTCAGCCTTTGTGCTAAAATGGTTAGTCCCCGTTCCATTGTACATACAACAACGAGCTATGCGATCAGCGATGCCTTTATAACCTGATATTGTTTCACAGCGTTATGATTCGACCATTTGCATTGATAAAGAAAAGTTGAATTTTCGTTTGAGATCAGTCACCGTTGTGTCAACCCCCTCGATCAAAAATTCTCACTATCTTGCTTCAACATCGACATTAATACAAAGATTAGGGGTTAAAGAAAGGTGCTAAATATTCAAACGACATTAAGCTTTTCAGTTTATCACGAGAATATTCAGACGAAAGGAATATTCAAATGAGAGATTTGACATCAATGGAAGCTTCGAGTTAAATATTACCTTAATGAGCGCTCACACAACGAATAATCGTTGAAATCAACACGCCGATAAGAAATACTTGGAAAAAATCACATTAATCTCGTAATCTGATGGATGAATACTTTAACCGATATTTTTTTACAAAAAATTCTTTCATTTCAATGCTACTGTAGTTTGAACATTCTACCAAGATTTTATGTTCAAACCCGCAGGGAATGAAATCCGACGTATCGATTCGTAGAAATGTTCTTCGCGTTAATGTTTTTTTTTTCTCTGGTAACAGAACTTTATCTTTTTGCATTTTTATTATACTGGATAAACTTTGATAAGCGACATGTCCAATTCCCAAACGTTTGTGTCTTTCGTTTCCGATGAAACGACGGAAACGAGCCAGGAAAAGTCAAACTTTCGCGCTTTATCTCTCTTCCTCTCCCTTTTTTTTCTATCTCCATCTCTATCTCTCCTTCTCTTCCTCACTTTTTTTTTATCTGCTTTCAGTCGCGTGGTCGTTCCAGGTACAAGCCAACCGGCAACAGTTCCTAGGCTATGAGGAATTTAGCGTATAAAAGTTCGATGGAATATAAAATCGAGTCTAAGAGGCAAAACTCTTCAGCGCTTTGTTGCTAGCAAGTTCGTCCCAATTTTTTTTTTCTACTTTTTTCCTTTTAAATTCACCTCTTTTTTTTTCTAATCCAACGTGGGCCAGTAATATAGGCTCACTTGTAATTACTACTGCCAAAAGTTTAGAAACTCATCCAGAATTGGTGAATCCAGCTGCTTCATCTCATAGAAACAAAAACAAGTTGAAATCCAATGGATCAAGAAGTATCGTAAAAATGTATACAAAAAGTGAAGTTAAGATTAGAAAAAATTGCAAATCAGGATCCAGCCTGTAAGCGAAATTGTTTTCAAATCAGAATAAAAATAAATCCATACCGTTATCATTCCCTACTTATCTCGCAATTATATTGTTCGCTCAAAAGATATTGCTCCATCTAAAAACAGTTCAATGATGCAGTGAAATTGAAGGCGATGTTATTTCTTTCAAAAGTTTCATGTCTTCATCTTTTTTCATTTACTCATTCTTCGAAATATTTTGGTCATATTCGTCGTATACGATATTGGGTTAAAATATTATTGCAAATCTACGAGAGCCTAATAATGCGCTCAGAGAGGTGGGTGGATTATCGTGTAGCCTCCTCAGGTGTAAAACGTTGGGTTATTGATTTCTTGGTTGGGTCACGTTACCGCCCCTGCCCGACTCACTCGCGGGTCGCTGCTCTGCACACCTGCAAACCTGGCGCTGCTGCTTCAACGTATAAAGCTGGGTTCTTTACCCTGAGGGATATGTATATATATTCGTCGCATCGAAAATGCAAATTTTCTAAAAAATATTCCGGCCGACCGTGTTATTCCGGACGAACGATCGATTTAAGTTCGCAGAACTCGAGATTTTTAAATTCCATCTTGGTTCAGAAAAGATTTACTCGGCTAAGAATTTATTTCATCATATTAATTATTGAAGCGAAAAAAAAAAATCCATTTTCGTTGCCACGTTTTCAACCGTGACAGATTTTTATGAGAATAATCTTCTTTTTTTTCATCGTTTAAATCTTGAACTCTTTTAAAATATTAACTTTTGGAGTTTCTTACGAGACGCAATGAAAAAAAAAATATATTTACAACGCTCTTGAAAAAGTGACCACCGACTCAATGTTCAAAGTTTTTCAGACGAAAAACTTTGAATATCTAAAGCTGAGGAGATCTTAATCCGTAAAGTTATTCCGCCAAAATTCGATTATAAAGTCCGTCGTGAGTTAACGGCGAAGAACGGATTACGAAGTATTTGAATTTTATAGAACAGTCATTACGCTCGTATTATGTAGAAAATTTCTCGTTTTCAAAATGCCTCGTTAAACTCTGGAATAACAATAAGAAATTTTAGTGCACGTGCTCTTAGCTAATTGAAAAAAATAAAAAAAATGATATGCCTACCTGAATGCTATGGTTCAAAATGTCGTTAACATAGTTGAGCTTTTTAACATGAAACTGAGACGTCACCAATTTGGTAGGTAAAAAAGTACGAAAACATATATGGGTGACGGAATACAAACCGATGAGGTATGACTATCGACCTCGACATTTCCGGTAGAGTTGGAGAATCCTTTTTCATCCGTACCAGAAGAAGTGAACTTTCGAAATATTCAAGAACCTCTACACAGCGATGGAGACGTAAAACTTGGTCTGAGGTTTCACCCCCGATTTCCCAGGATAGAGCTACGGGGCGAAAAAATATCTCCGGAGGATGACCTCGTAAAATTCTTCGGAGTGTTACTGCCAAGATTTTTCCTCCGAAAAGGAAATGTCTCTCTCTCTCTTATTCTGTCATCTTGGTAGAAGTTTCATTTGAAATCATTTATAAACCACTGGACCGAAGTTTTAAAAAAAAGTTTTTTTTTTCATTTCCACACAAGTTGATTGCTTATTATGTAATTATGTGAAAGTACAGCGAAGGAATCATAAGATTTTATCAGAATGTTCATGGCCACTAATTACTTACGTGCTTAAATGAATTGAGCTAATTAATTACGCGAATTCACTTTATTTTCGCGCCGTTATACTTTTCCCAAGTGTACTGAAAAAAAAAGAAACAGAAAAAAAGAGAAAAAAAAACGTTCGTTACATCATACGAGCATGGTCAGTCGTCGTGTCTCGCCTGCATGATAATCAAGCTCCCAGCAAACGCTTGACGAAGTATCCGGGAAATGCGTAGATAGCGCATCCGACCAACATGACGATCAAAAACATGAAACAGCAGCAGAGTATTCGCCATCTGTAATAACGGCATACCACGAAGCAACAGGCCTTCCATGGATTACGAAACCAAGAGAACGATGTGTCGGGACGTCTGAAAAAGGGGTAAATTATATTAAACTCATAACTCATAATTTTTCCGTTATAACTTCGGCGGTCTTTATGTTACGTTTTGGTGGTCGATGAATGTACGAGTCGAGTAAAATGTTGATGGAAATATGATCGAGCTGATGAATTTAGTTCTTTGTAATTCTAAACGATGAAACAAACATTCGTTCACTATTTTAGCTCGTCGAACAACGCGCGATAAAGCAGATTATTGAATCAGAGAAAAAAAGGTTCGTATACGAACGAAAAAAATTATCTACGCGTTAAAATAAAAACGTTTTAATGGATAATGCATTTGAACATAAATGCGATTGTTCTACGGTCGATAGTCTCTTATCACGATGCGTTGTACAATGTAGTAACGACTGTGTGAGCCACATGGGTGCAATAATGGGAGGCGATATAATGACTTTTCCTCCCCCAAGACAACGTCGTGCTCGTAACGTCAAACGGAAAATAACTGTAAACAAATCAACAATAACAGCATGAACTTTTTGATCCAAGAGTAATGAACTTGAATGAAAAAGTAAAAAAAAAAAAAAAATGATTCGAAGCTGCGTGGTATTTCTTCGCAAAATTTTAAAGAAAAAATGAGATGAGAATTGAGAGAACAGACGCACGTGTGAACGAGGGTGAACTCAAATAATAACAAGATCTTTGCGGCTCGAGCGAGCCCGAAAATTGCGAAGAGACCTCACATATCCCAGAGCCTGTTGTTTTTCCTCATATCAAATTTATTGTAAATTTCAAAACACCAAAAAAAAACACAAAAAGTAGCGAAATAAAAAACGTCGAGTGGGATTACGAGTTCGGAACATCAGGGAGTCTGAGCCGAAAGAGGAAAAATAAAGTCTGTTTTTCAAAGTAACGTTTATGATATTATTCGGCTTCGTAATTTCATTCGGCTCAGAGACAATTGAATTCCCGAGTAATAAGCAAAAGTGACGTTTATGTATTGAAATAGAACGAAACGATTTGTCGGTATGATCCGAACGAGAAGGTTAATGCTATTTCTTAAACTAAAATTTTCAGTCGGCGTATATATAAATTCACGTTGAAATATAATCGTAAAATATATTTTTCGCCCCGTTTCTCGAGCGACTATAATATTCGCAGTTGAACACTCTCGGTTATTCACCGGTGACATACGAATGACATGAAAAATCTTTCCGGCAATCATTGTATTTTGTCCCACCCCATCACCTAAACCCGTCCATCTCCGGCATCCGGTTACGACGAATTTTATGTTCGCCAGACGGGAAATATCTCAGTATGAAATAAAGCAATCCCGAAGGCACGAACCAAAATATATATATGTGTGTGTGTGTGTACCATTACGACAACGAAACTAGAAATAAAATGAAGCATGTATGCTTCGGTCGTTTCCCCTTAGTCTTAAAATCGCAAAGTGTCTCAGGAAGCCAAGTGACGTTTTCCGGAATAGCGAACAAACCGTAGTACGAAAAAAGAATAGAGAAAGAGCTTAGAGCAGGTGTAACGTCATCTGGAAAGCGGTATAAAATTTGAGCTTTTAAAGGGTGCGAGTCATGCGCTCGTGTCTTGCCTCCTGAACCATTTTTACCTTTTTTTTCCTTCTTTACTCCGTTACGAATTACGTACACGTTGCATATGTATATTTTTTATTTTCGAACAGAGATACACGCGTGCATCCGAAATTCGGAGCGAAGGGAAGAGATTTTTGGTTGAATAAATTTACCGAAAGTCATTTTATTCGCAGAAGGCAATTTTAAATTTTTAGAGTTGAGACAACAAAAAAAAAAGAAACACCGTGAAAGTTTCATGTACATTTTTTCACTAGAAGTAAATTGGACATTTATATTCTGCATCGTAAGTCGTACGGGATACCATAGAGAACAGAAAAAAAAAAAAAAAACAGAAAAAAGCAAAAAATAGAAAAAGGGAGATTGAAAAAAATGTGTTTGAAAACGAAACAGATGTGGCTGAGAGTCTTGAAAATTTTTACTCGTCCGTGTAAATAATGGAATCGAAAAACAGGTTTGAAAGAGTCTGACATTTTTGACTTCGTCGCGATGACGTTTTGAAACGTCTTATGTACAAAAATACTGTCGCTCGCATCGCAGACAGGAAACTGTAAAACGAAGCTTGTATTTTCCTTCCGGCTATAGGAGGCGAAAACGTTTGAAAGCCGACAACTATCACGCACCTGCGTAACGGCTCTAACCTTAGAAACATGTCAAGCTCAAGCATTGGTTCGGGGCGTAAGCCTGCGAAGGCGCATGACTCTGTGTTCGTCTTTAACGAGATGTGCGTGTGGGTGTTAGTGACTTTCCGCAGTTCGTAATTTTCAACGGCCCATAGGAGAGTCAGACACGCGTTTCCGTGAAGGGTAAAAACGAAAACGACGAGAAAGCTCTCACGCGACTTTCCGTTATCCGATACATTGTATCACGATATGTAACATAGCCTCCCATATAAAAAGCATAGCGTGGTTTATCAAAATTGCGGTACGTTCTCTTATCATGATCAAACCGTTGTCTGTCTCGACCTCTATACGAACGCCTAGTACGACTGGGTCGAATTTTAAACCCACAGTTATATCTTCGTTTATGTTACGATCGTGACGATATCGCAAGAACTTACAGGAAAGAAGTGACTTTATCAAAATTTATGTTTAAATAGTTAGCCGACTATTATCTAGAGTCGCGGTAGCGACTCGAGACAAGTACATTTACGTTATTATATATACGTCTATACCATGTCGAAGAAAAGAGTCGCTACAAGAGTCCTTACAGCAAGCAGAGCTGGTCGAACGTTTTTTTGAAATCCTTGAAATTTGTTTCGACGATATTTAATTAATTACAGCGTTTTGAAAGATGCTGCGCATTCACGTATTTTTTATTTTTTTTTCTCTTTCGATCGTGACTATTTAGAGCCCTGTAACCTAACGCATTTTGTAGATATTAATTTTTTATTTTTTCGAGGCATTAAAAAAAGGTGGCTTTTTTCGCACACTTTTTGACGTCTCGCAGTTTCTGTCTAGTGACACTAGTTATAACTAGAAACATCTGCTGATATGTGATGAAACTGTTCAATTGATTGATGTGTCAAACGACTTTTTACATTACAGTGACAGATATGTTGGAAAAGGTTATAAAGATCGCGGTCACAAATTTGGTGGTAGTCGTGAGATTGAAAAAAGTGAGGTTGTAAAAATCGCGGCTGTGAAATTTGACAGATATTTTTTAAATTCGAATTCTGTTAAGTCATCAGGGTTATGACGGTTATGAGGTTGAAAAAAAATGATGAGGTTCAAAAAATGTTTATATTTTAAAAAATGACTTGTTTCTGTTAGAGATTTCGGTATTGTTTGAATCGAAGAAATTTTTAAAACCTCGACAAATTCCAAGTATTCATCAGTTGCGTGAGTGATGAAAATCGAGCAGAAAACTAATAAATACATAAAAACATGGATGTTTACAGTGTATGTTGTTTATGAATACATTCCAGAAATAAAAAGAATTTTCCTCAATTGTTCATCGGCCAATGGATATTTCTTTTTTTTTCATCAACAACTTTTTTTATGCAAGCCCCTGGGCTCTTTTTTTGCAGTTCTTCAAAGGTGATGATGGTTATGTCCCAAAGCTCATGTACATGTCAAAATGATGAAATTGATGAAAAATATTTGGCGATGGTACCAACGGTGTAAGATTTTCCAGTGCCGGTGTTTTCGCAACTCACCGGTGTTTCACAAAAAATTTTTTATGCCACCATCTGAGATCCTTCCGGAGCCAATGAAAAGTTATTTTGCTTTCATCGACAACTTGTTTGATGCTAGCCTCTGGACTCTTTTCTTAAAGTTCTTCAATCGGTGTAAGATTTTCCAGTGCCAGTGTTTTCACAACTCACCGGTGTTTCACAAAAAATTTTTTATGCCACCATCTGAGATCCTTCCGGAGCCAATGAAAAGTCATTTTGCTTTCATCGACAATTTATTTGATGCTAGCCTCTGGACTCTTTTCTTGAAGTTCTTCAAAGGTGATGACGGTTATGTCCCAAAGCTCATGTACATGTCCAAAGCATGAAATTGATGGAAAATATTTGGCGATGGTACCAACGGTGTAAGATTTTCCAGTGCCGGTGTTTTCGCAACTCACCGGTGTTTTACAAAAAATTTTTTATGCCACCGTCTGAGATCCTTCCGGAGCCAATGAAAAGTCATTTTGCTTTCATCGACAACTTGTTTGATGCTAGCTTCTGGACTCTTTTCTTGAAGTTCTTCAGAGGTGAAGACAATTGTGACCCAAAGCTCATGGGGATGTCGAAAGGATGAAATTGATGAAAAATATTTGGCAATGGTACCAACGGTGTAAGATTTTCCAGTACCAGTGTTTTTGCAACTCACCTGTGTTTCACAAAAGTTTTCTGATGCCACCATCTGAAAACCTTCCGGACTCAATGCTTAAATCAACGATCTTGTATTCTTTATCGCTGAAAATCTTATTCTCTTCAACTTCAACTTTTTCGCAGCGATTCAGTTTTTTCGATTTCTTTAGTGTTCTTTTTTTAGACATTTCTCATTGATAAATGATAGACGTCTTAGACGTTTCTCGTTTTTTCTTCGTTGTCCACGTTTTTGATAAACATTTTTCGCTTCTGGTTCTCACTATCAGAAACTTTCATCTTCCTCGGAAAAAATTTATATTGATGTCAAATAAGGGAAAATCTGTGCTATTTTTACTATGACAAACATTTCAAATCTCATAGAAGCAAGTCATTTTAACGAAACAAAGTCTTGAAACAAAATCGTATACGAAACATTAATGTATTCTGATAAATTTCTACACATTTCTAGAAAAATTCAAATTTAGTTGGAAATTTAACATGCGAAATCATGTCGTAAAATCTCAATGAAATTTTTTCCATTTTCAAAACCTTTTGTAGCAAAGGTGCAATATTTAAAAAACAAATTGAAACGATTTGATTGAGAATATTATGCATATTTTTGAAATCTTTCATTTGAAAGTAAAACAATTTCAAAATATATTAACAAATTAGCATTTGACAAATAAATACTGAATCATTTATAATTCAGTACTTATTGAATTTCAAATCGTACAACACATTAGCCCTTGAAGTGAATTTGGGCTAAAATACATATAATATAATATCAAGAGACGCGGTAGCGGCTCGACGCCATGTATTAAACGAAAAGAAAGAGCTCGCGCGAGACCTGCCACACTTTTAAATATACGCGAATATGCCGGTTCTATGACGTAATAGTAATAATAATTATGAAATTAAAGTGACGCCAAGCAAATTCTGAGCTGAAAATCAAACTATTCTTCTCTTGAAATTGAAGGTTTCCTTTAAATATGTTAATTCTTTTTTGTGCTCAACGAGCTGTCGTGTTTTATTAAGGGATGAGCATTAAAAATTTGTTGTCAGGTTTGAAAATTCATAACTTGAAACTCAGAAATGTTTTCAGAGTACTGTATAGTAACTCGAATACCGAAAGGATTTTTTTTCGTTCTACGTTCTTACTTCTGTCATACGAGTCTGTAAATTGAAGCATGTATTTTATTTCCAATTCATTTCAATCATTTGTTAACCCATCAATGCGCAAAATGACAATTTTGTTCACGCAATTTCAAGTACAGCGCTTGAATTGAGTAACAACAAAAAATTCCTTCAAAACCTCCTGTAGAGGGTTTTCGAAGGTGCTCATTCAGAATCCGGCATTAATTTTTTTAAATAACATCAAATTCTTGATTATTTTTACGTATTAAATTGAAGTTAATATTTTTTCAAGTTTAAAAAAATTTTAAATCGATTTTTTTGTTGTTACTGCACTTAATAACCATATTATTGCAAGTAATGGCGATCCGAATGTCTGATCTTTCCGAGACCTTGGTTACGAACTTTTTTCCTTTTGATCTTTTCAAAAATGGCGGTTTTCGCAGAACAGTATGATGTAAAGTTCCATGATTTTTTTCCTCGACCTCGAAAAGTATCGACTTGACGAAACAATTTTATACAATAAAAAATGTTTAAAATCAGCCAAAGAATACTTATGATTTTATGAATTGTGCTCTTATCTTTAATGTCGCTAAAGGTTCAGTTTAATGATTACGAAAAGTTATTAAATAAACCACGAAAAAACAGCATAGATTCTGTATTGGATCGGCATCGTTCGGAGTTCGTGAATGATTTTTCGTATTGCTTAAAAATAATCGAAAACGTACCCGTACGATGGCGCTTCACTCCCTCTTCAAAAGTCTTCTCCTGTCAACAATTCTTCTCATAAAAATAACTTGTGGAAAATAATTACTTGTGTAATAATTCGTGGACATAAAAATCTTTCTCATCAAAAAACTAGACCTTTCGAAAAAACCGCGGTGATTTACAAAAAATTGTTCAAGTATAAATTCTTCCCCTCAATAATTGCTTCAAATAAGCAACTCATTATAAAACGTTATAAAAAACAATCTTATATGAAATAGAAGAATAGAGTCGAACCGACAAAATCATGATAATTCAAGCCTCGCAATAGATTAATTATTAGAAAAATTGTTAAATAAATCATGAATAATTAGCATAGCGATGCTGTTTATTCATGGTTTGGTCACCGACCCCCACGGGTGGGTCACCGACACTCACGGACACTGAAAATCAAATGTGTCGCGATTGGTCAGGGCGAGACTGCAAAAATAGTTGAGACAGGAGTCCATTTTCTCTTCCCAAATAATAGTTCCGGGTGGTGAAAAAGTAAGTTCCGGCTTCACGAAACTTATTGAATAAATAAAACTTGAAAATTATAAATAGTCAATTGCATAATAACTAATTGAGAAACCGCTTGATAATAGTTTTTGGTGATTGAAAACGTCTCCACGGAAAATCCCTTTAAAAAACAATAATCATATAATATCCCTTTGAAAATCTGTCATAACTAAAAACTCCAATCGAAAAACCTGTTTCTTCCAATGATTCGCGATGATTACAAAAAGTTGTTAAATAATCACAAAAAACAGCAAATATGCTGTACAAAAAGTTGAGACAAGTACATTTACTCCCCCGTAAAAGGAGCCTTCCCTCTAAATAATTAGAACCTCGTAATAAAACATTTTTAGAAAAATTTCTCCCAACAAAAAACACCATTCAAGAAACCAGATCTCCCCAAAAATCCACTATTAGAAAGCAGTTCGAATCTTTCCTTTAAAAGTAACCTTAAAAAATAATTTATCATGAAAAGTTTTGAAAAATTATCTTGAATGAAATTTATGAATAAAGTCATGAAATCGTGAAATTAAATTCTCGCAAAGAGTTGAATTAAAAGATTACAAAAAGTTGTCAAATAAATATGGATGTGGTCAAGTACGTCAGATTATAATGTTAACAAAAAAATTACAAACAAAGAAAATTATATACAAAAAAATTACAAACAAAAAAAACTTGAGAAAAAAAAATTTCGGCTGGTGTACTTGGCGAGTTCGTAACTAAAACTATGAGGTCTAAGTACATTATGTGAAGTAAATTACACATTTCGCCAAGTACACCTGCCGAAATTTTTTTTTCTCAAGTTTTTTTTGTTTGTAATTTTTTTGTATATAATTTTCTTTGTTTGTAATTTTTTTGTTAACATTATAATCTGACGTACTTGACCACATCCATATTTATTTGACAACTTTTTGTAATCTTTTAATTCAACTCTTTGCGAGAATTTAATTTCACGATTTCATGACTTTATTCATAAATTTCATTCAAGATAATTTTTCAAAACTTTTCATGATAAATTATTTTTTAAGGTTACTTTTAAAGGAAAGATTCGAACTGCTTTCTAATAGTGGATTTTTGGGGAGATCTGGTTTCTTGAATGGTGTTTTTTGTTGGGAGAAATTTTTCTAAAAATGTTTTATTACGAGGTTCTAATTATTTAGAGGGAAGGCTCCTTTTACGGGGGAGTAAATGTACTTGTCTCAACTTTTTGTACAGCATATTTGCTGTTTTTTGTGATCCTTAAAATACCGAGGGGGCAGTTATAAAAAATGAGGACAATAATTTACGTTGATTGTTATTTTCAAGTAAGGAAACATTTGATATTATTAACCGTGTATTACGAATGAATAATAAATAATGAAATTCACCAAATGCTGAATGATTAAAGAGTTTAAGTAGAGTGATCAAAGAGAGATTTGAGAATATATTTTCAATGAAAATTTATTGACATTACTCACTTTGGTGGTTCAAGAGGTTCGGGAGAATGGCGTCCTTTGCCGACCGGATGTTCTTTAGCTTGAGAAACAGGAACTACGATCATTTCCATTTCCACTTTGCCCTAAAAACAACGACGATATGTTATGCATATGACTGCTTACGTAAACACGAATCTTGGTAGGGAATAGGTTTTAGACACGTGTGTGTGTTTGTGTGTGTGTGTAGGAAAAGCTTTCTTGGTACGTCCAATATTCCCCGCGGCTCGTGAATTTTTTACATCCCTAACGTGCCCGTACTTCCCGAAACCCCTGTAGGATGGAGCACACCGATCCCGCAGGGTTAGGACTCTCTAGCGAACAATCTTACTTACGACCGCCCCACGTCTTTTCGAGAGAACCAAGGTCATCGAAAAAAAAAAAAAAAAAAAAAAAAACAAATCTTATTACCACTCGTAACAGAGCTCGGAATAAAATTTACCGGTGTAAGAACTTGCGAGTCAAGAAACACCTTCGGGGGACGATATAAAAATAAATTGCCACTAATTTTTGATCGCCTGTACTTTTCCGATCATAATTCAGCTGTTGTTGACTACTTTTGCGAGCTATGAAAAAAAACCTGAAACATTCGACAGTTGAATATTGATTTATCCCTAACATCAGCGAAAAAGAAATAAATTATTTAGGAAAGAGCGATTGTAGCCTGATACAGAAGCATCGTGGTAAATTACTTTTCTCTGGATTTAATTGATGGATCAATAACGAGAAAAAATGGACGTCATTTGCTCGTGGATCTCAAGAGCTTAACTATAAAACGACTTTTGCTTCGGGCTTACATCGGCGCCCTTTCCGATTTCCTGCGGGAAATTTTTTTTACACGAGCCATCAATGATGCGGTTGAAATCGGATTACGTAAGTGTTTTTATTTCAGTCCTGACGAACTGTCAAGGCCACGTACGGACTATTAGTGTCTTTTATTGTTGTGACTGATCCTTAGTTAGCTACCCGGGTCTATAGATACTCCGCATAATACGTATTTATGTATATACATAATACGTTTACTCTTGTTCACGAAAAGGTTAAGCTCTACGAAGATTTGAAGTGGCTTAGATATCGGAAGGAGAGTCCGTTTACTAGGGCGCGTTAACGATCGATCTTTGGTGCCTGATGGAGTATTCTAGGCGTTGTGAAAGAAGGGCGATTAGGTCACGCTAGTGGAGAAGAGATCGAGGGAGGGAGAGAGAGTTAGCTTATCTCTATTTCGTACCTATGAACAAACGTTGGTACAAATAAAGTCTGACGATCTATGAATCAACCGGTCAGACATTTGTCGATTCAACCGGATCCCTATCATCTTTTAGCTGCAAAACTCGGTCACACTGTTATTGACATTAGAATTTATCTCAATGATCTAGGAGTATGAACAGGTCAAGTTTACAACGTAGTCTAATAATAACTGGTTCGGTGACTTTGGGTCGTATATAATTGCCGATTGTAACGAAGTAAAAACGAAAAAAACAATGCTTCGAGCCTCGTGTCTTTGGGCTTTTCGTCATTTATACCAGAGTGCTAAAGCCTGGTATATAGTCGTAGTTTCGTAGCTTTAGCCAACATTGCGGGTATTTGTGAAACGTCAGATCGTTCATCGCGCGTGGCGGTGGTGGTCATCAAGCGTGTTGAAAGCGCCGGAGGGTCTGATCGATAAGAGCACGATAGAAGGACCGTGGAGCTTATCGCGTTGATAAACTATAGAAGGAACCAAGAGAGTTCGTAGAGGATATAATCACTTTGGGTCGAGGGATCATAAGGGCAGGTACGTTACGAACTTGACAGTGATCGTTACTGCGACTGCCAATAACTGGATTTTCTTGGCAGCGTGTACGAACACGCGTGTCAATTTCAATACTCCGAGGATATCCATCAATCCTCCATAGAATTGATGTGCCACTTTATGATTTGTTACTCAATTTGTTTTTATCTTCTCATGCAACAATAAATCTTCTCGTTATTTCGAAGATTTATCGTGAAGAATACGGAGGCTGGTTTTTGCCTACTGTTGTCATATCCCGTGAAAATTCTCTGAAGCTAAGAAGGAAGGGCTCCCACATTCTCAACCCCATTTAACCCTCTTATCGTTCAATATCCCCTTATGCTTGAGCCGAGCTTCCGCGGTTCATTGCATCCGTCGTTGGCCATAAAGATCGTAGACTCGGATCAAGTTTGCTTACAGCCAGAGCTACCTAATCCACCCACGGTTATCGGCTAATCTCGTTCGATTCCGAGGGAGTAATATATATATGTATTCAGTTACGTTCTTGTGGCTTTTGCCAAACCACCCGGCAGAGTCGATTTCGCAACAAATTTCCGTCGTATGTATAACGAGGTGAGAGGACCAAACTCGGTAACATTGCCGAGGCAGAGCATGTGGAAAAGATCTGGATACAGATGTCCCTCGTCCCCTCTTCGCGGTTCATATACGAAGCCAACCTAATCAAAGCTAGCGTGAGATTACATTAGGTAACGAGTAAAAGCTTCCTCATAAGATACGGTGAGTCGAGCTTGTTTCTAACGAAGTTAATTGTATCAGGCAGTAAAGCTCGACAGGCTAATGTTCTCAGGTTCATCTAATGTAACAGGGAGGGTATCTACGAAAGGATTAGTTGATAAACAGGTTCAACCTGCGATGACTGGATAATCTGTGAGCCATATAATATGAATGGATGGAATGAAACCATCGACCGAGGTTATTAGCCAACTTGCGAATTGTTCCTCTGACAGAAGAAATGTATTATTTATGAGCAGAAGGAAAAATTGAGTATCAATGGTAGTTCTGGGATCTTGAACGTGATCATCGACCCCAATATTGGAGCTTTTGATCATAATACGTGTCCCGACGGAACACCTCAATAATACACCTCTCGGTTGAATTCGATACGATTACTATCGACTCCTATTACTCTCGTACGTTGCTCAATAGGCCTATATACATGCATGTATCAATACCTTCCTACCTCGGGTTCATGTTTGTTCGTTATGCGTCTTACTCGCGCAGTGTATACGATAGCGATCACGTGCAACAGTGGAAACAGTCGCCAATTGCTATGTATCACGGAGCTCGATTCGCTTCCTCTCCCTGCTCTCCCCTCCCCTCTACATCGTAAAGGGTTGGAGAAACACGTGCCAATTCGAGTCTCGTATTGTCGCGTTATGATTGCTTACTGTTTGTCTCGAACAATCTTGACGAGCCCCCGGCCTATACCGCAATTGTGATGCAAAACGATTCGTGGATACATCCCGTCACAACTGCGTTATCAACGTCAATAGAAATTCTAATTGTATCCGTTCGAGCAATCTGTTTGATTTATTGTCCATTTATAATCGAAACGGTGAATGCATAAGTTATTATTATTTGAGTGTAATATTTGAACCGCATACATTCAAGCATTTACAATTCACAGTAGGCTCGGTGAATTGAGTCATTTGCTTTAGGGAATTGGAAATTTCAATGATTCCTCAAGGTCGAACTATATGCCGGCGGGGAACATTCTTATTGACGCAAAAAAATTATTTTTCACAAACAGCCTGCTGTATCCCCATAACGAGGTTTTTCCATGTTCCCCATTCGTTCGAGGTTCGTTACAACTGCGCAGAAAAAAAGCTGCACGACGACCGGTGCAGGTTATACTCAACAAGATGGAATCATTCTTCGACAAAGCCGTTTGTCCAGTCACAACAGTTTTCGTAACATACCAATAGCAGATTAATTTCATTGAAAATTATTTTCCTTACCGCTTGAACCTCTTTACCCGTGCTCGTGATGCAAGCGAACGGCCACCATGCCTTGGTGCGCATCACTTTAAATAGATTGACCGTCGGTGACTTGGGGTGTATGACCTTAAGTGTGCAATTTTTCGGGTTTGCACTTCCCTTTGGCATTCTTGAGAGGTCCATTGTCAATGAGCCTGTGAAAGATATCATCAAAGAATCACCGATGATATTCAACTGGATGCGGACTGTAAACTTTAATTAAGCGTCGGTAGATTCGTTCAGGCTGATGGAGCACGTTGGAATTGCAAATGAAAATTACACTTTACGCCTCAACAAGGTTGCAAACCGAGCATATATGTCTCTTCGAGCATCAATCCGGCTCTGGTGAACGCGGCCCATTCGTCTCAACGTCGAATTACAGGCTGGCTCACGCCAGTCCGTAATTACGGACGCAGACGCTTTATACTGATTAGACTTTCTATTACGCGTTGAATTCAGGCTTATAGTTTCTTCACGGTGAGTCATTGAATGAAAAGACGAGAAAAAAATAAAACCATCTACGGATGCTCTGTTATTTATTCAATCAAAGAAACAAGCTTATTACCGTAATATTACTTTTCATTGAAACGCGCAGCGTTAAATTGCCTGTCAAATTATTATTATTCATTCGTCACTTTCCAGTTTTCTCATAACAGCCATGCACATTCATCTCGCAGTTTCTTAATCTAATACATTTCGGATCTGATATATATATTCAATGGTGTTTCGAGTCAAAGGATCTAACGCGTCACGGATGAGGGAAACAAGCTGCTTTATCAGCGAAAGAAATCACACCCTCGAACAATTCCCCTTCGCGTTGAGCATCGAGACTGGTACGAAAAGTGTCTGACCTGACAAGGACAGTAGTGAAGAGAGGTCGAAGGTGGCAGAGACGGGGAGAAAGATACGTAAAGTATGAAAAAGTTTGATGCGATAAATGGCTGTTAGGATACTGGGAATAAATTCTAAGTAAGCAGGTGAAAATTCTACTGGCGATAACGTCTATTTCTGTTATCAGTTCTTGTTTCTCCGTCAAAAGTTTTTTTTCTTCTTTCTACAGTTATCGGAATAATGACGCTATCTTTCGAAACTTATCGATAAAGCTGCGGAACATTTATTGATGTGAAACAAAATTTATTCATCGATTTTGCGAGAGATAATTCAAGGAGAGATCTTGTCTCACCTAAAAAATCGTCCGGAGAAAAATGATCACTGTCCCAGACTTGCAGATTCAATTTACAAGGCATTTTCTGCTCGGTGTGGTCCTTGGCGAGAACAGAAAGTTTCTTTCGTACGATCATGAGATGTTCACCCCTTGCGTATGTCACTCGGAATATAAAACGCCAATTGAAGTTTCCCTCGCCGTTCAAGGAGTTGTAGTGAACATCTGTTTTTTGGTGATCCTCATAGAGGATCCATCTGCGACGATTTTTTTTTTTAGGATCAGAAAATTGTGAAATTTATTTAAAATGTATCGAGATGTTTTAGAATTTGATTGACATTTCTTGAACTTTTGAAACAATTGCGTTTTTTTTTTTTCTAAGAAAATTCTATTACCCTTTGATATAAATATCCGAACATTTTTCGCCCGTGAGAAATTGATTATCGACGAGAGGCACGTCCTCGACGTTCCAAATGATCACGCGAATTTCATAATCCTCAGGCACTTGGGGAGTAATATCGATTGGAAGTTTCGGTGGTAATTCATCAATGTTGAACATATCGACCCAAAGCTCCAATTTACCCTGGCACAACAAAGTACCAATTTTCGTGTGTACATTGCGATATTAAAGTTACGCTCCCTCGTGTTTTTATCGAACTTTATGGATATTTTATTTTTTTTCTTTTTCGTTATTTTTTCTTGTTAAACAACAAAGACGATAAAAAAAATATACGACTCGCTGTTTCATCATAGCTTGAGGGGATTGATTTAATTTATAATACTTTTACGATTCCGAGTTATAAAAATTGACGGTTGTACTACTGAATTCTGAAATTTTTTATCGAAAGCTTTAGTAACGTAAATGAAAAGTTGCCGATTGCAATGAATAAGACAATTATCACATTCGTATCGTCAACATCTCGAGACAAAAATGTCAGAACATCTTTGAAAAATCAAAATTCAGAAAATTAAAGCTTCTTTATTAGAAGTGGTAGAAATGATCGGTGTATTTGTTTTTTATTCTTTGTTTTTTTTTTTATTATTAATAGTAACCTGCTCGAGACCAGGTCTGTTGGCATTAAAAAGTGGACGACGTTCAACGTGCTCAGGAACAAGAGTCGTGCCGCAAATTGGAAACTGCTGCCATTGATGGAGTACGTTCAGCGCCATACACTCATCTCTTTCTGAAAATATAATTTAATCGATTATTCGTTTCGATACTCGACCAAATTTTGTTTCATATAGAAAAGAAATAAAATTGAGAGAAGCCTCAAATGAGAGCGAACTGAACAGTAATTACGAACCTTCTTCGTCGGAACAAATACCGATTGATGCAACAAATGGGAATTTTTGTTTGCCAATTTCGACGCGATCTTCGAGGTACTGGGGCAGCGGTAAGTTATTTTTATTGCAAAGATAATCGAGAATCTGGGTGGGTCTTTCACGATCCCGCCAAGCATTGTAGCCCGAAGTGTTATAAGCTTTTGCGATTCCGCAGTGAGCTCTGTGAGTACTGAAAAAACGATTTTCAATGTCGATCTTCGTCTCGCCAATGAGATCGTCCGAGCTAACCATATCGTAGTCCCAAACTTGGATCGTGAGCATGTGATCTTTCGGGAACTGTGCATCGAACTCGAAAAGTCTTGAAAACGTTAACGATAAAACTCAGGAATTTAATGCGATCGATAATCATTGAGATTTCGACGAGAGAAACGTTTCTATTTTTGATTCTCTTTGATTCAAAAATTTTACTCACTTTCCGAATACCGGATTCAGCTGATTAGGAATATAATGTTTCTTGTCGTTGATATCAGTTTTACCGAGTTTTATCCTTAAATACGGATCGGATTTGCCACTCAGTGGATCGGTCGGCTGCAAATTTATCGCTTAAAATGGATAAACAATTACGTCAGCACGTGCCGATGTTATAAGGACTATCCATTAAGCAAAATTCGGATCAGCGTATCAATCAAAACCGAATTAATATTTAATAGGGCTTTGATTGAAACGGCGGTAGGAAACACGTGTTCCTGTCGCACTTATAATACAACCTGTCAATCTGATGTTGAGTTGACACGGTGTGTTGTGCAAAGCGCGTGATTTAGTGCTTCATGACAAAGTCGCGAATGAATTAATTTTGCTGCATAAAAACTATCATTTTTTTTTCGTACAAATATGATTAGCGACAATTTTTTTTCGGAATTTCGAACCTTCGGGAAAGTAATCAAATTAGTAACGAGCAAGTTTTTAGTGCACGAAGCATGATGATTATTGTTTATAACTTCATCGGAAAAAAACACGAGGAACGAATTCTGGGTCTAAAATTTTTTTAATTTTATTAGAGAAAAAAAAATTCACGTAAAGTTGATTAAGGAGGTTGGCTACAAACAACAATGTTGCAATGTTAAAAGCATAGGAAAATTCGAAATGATTAGAATTTAATGAAATTTGGCGAGCATATTCTTTTGGATTAAATATGAATATACACATTTTTTAAGATTTTTCTTCTACATAGTTTTCGAGTAATTTAACACTAGAGTTTACACATCCATAAGCATAGGATTCTGATATATATAGATATATCTTTTGCATATTGTAAACTCCAATTATTCGACAACTATGTAGACGAAAAATTTGAAAAAAATTGTGTCATTGCATTTGATGCTAAAGAATGTTATCACTAAATTTTATTAAATTCTTATCATATTGTCGTATGTAGCCAGCCTCCTTAATTGAGAGAAAAAATGTTCTAATTCAATAATCGATTTTTTAAAATTAGTCCGTGATCGTTTTATGCAAATTGCTGGCGTAAGTTGGAGGAAAGGATTACGGAGGATATCGGTTGAAATGTTTCGTGCACTCAAGCCAAATACCTTTTACAACGTAAAGCCGCACTATTACTTTAAGGGGCTCTTGCGAGGGATAGTCGTCGCAAAGGCCATCAGCAACATTTCTACCGGTTTTCGTTTTGCATCGTAAGTGTTCGGGATGAGGCCAACGGTATATAGCTATGTGACCCTGCGCGATAATATTCCATTTTTATCTTCCATTTAAATTCACAGCAGGTTTCGTTAATAAAAGAAATTAAAAAAATATATATTGAGACAGTGATCGGAATGATTTGATTTTTAAGTCGAATATTAAAAGTTTGGAGCACGAGTAAATCAATTCTGTTTTTTGTAGGATGAAGAATCCTCTAGAAATTTTATGATAAAAACAAAAACGAGTATGTAAACTTTTAATTACAGCATTTTATCGAGGACTCGTGACGTTCATAATTCAAGTAATGTCAGATAACACCACTTTATGCTCGAGATATTATCTACGATCGATCGTATAGCTCTAAAATTTATCTGGCGATGTTCCAAACTATCGTGTACGAGGAGTCATTAAATTATTACTGATACGCTATGAAAAAAGGTCGTCGTTAAAAAGCATAAATGTGAGGATAAAAAAAGGCTCGAAAAATCGTAAGTGATTATTTGTTTGTCCTGAAATCGATTGTTATAAATTGTATTGATTTATGGAACGAACCTTGAATCTGCCAGAATAATTTTTCTCGTCCGCATTCGGATCGCCTGTTCTTTTACCTTTCCACAGTTCGAAAGCTGTCAAGCGATCGTTAAATCCATCAAATTCCGGCTGCATCTCTAATTCCATAGGATAAATCTGATTCAATTAACTACGAAGACATTTTGAATGAAAAATTTTTATCTCAGGAATACCTTCAACGTTGCTATTGGTTTTTGACGTGGTAAAAGCGTCTTCACGATTCCATCCTCAAGATTTTTTTCCTCCTAGAAATAAAAAATGTTTTTATCCATTTTGCAGATTTATCAATTGGAAGAAAATTGCATAATTTTATAGGCAAATTCTCGCGTTTATCTACGGAGAAAAAAAAACATAGCGACGAAGCGTTGCTTCGAACGTTGGCTTTACAAACTTTCTTTCGTGATTTTAGATCAGTTTTCCGTTCGAAACTCACGAAAGAATCGGTAAACACTTTATCATCTATTACTTTTTATTTTTCCCCGCATAGTTTTCTTCAACACCGAGCTACTCGTGGTTGAGAAAATAAATATGGAAAAATGAAAACTTGAAATTCTGCCATCCCGTTACACAACGAAAAATTCGTCACTATATTTTCATGAATATAATTATAACTGCGCTGTACTTCGAGCGAAGCAAAATATTTCGTCCACCAATCGTGACTCTCGTCCTCGTCATAGCCATATTCTTCCTTCTTCTTTTTTTTTCTATACAATTTGATATTTCGTACGAATTTTTTAAACTTTCCCAACAGTCTGCTGAATCTTGATCGTGGATCAACGCTTCCTAGTCTCTTGTACTCGATCAAACCTTTGCTCTCTTCTCTCTCAGGATCATATTCGTTGGGCAAAGGTACTGAAAATATCACCTCTACTTTCATCTTGTTTCATTTTATATAAAAAAAAAAAAAATGAAAAATAAAAACAAATTTAATTCGACAAAGAAAACAGCCTTTACAAATGACAGCTGAGTCGAGCTTTTTGCAGCCGTATTTGTTGCAATTATCCTCATAAATGTTCGTTTCGTATTCCTCGTCGGTTATCAATTTTTGTAAAAATACGTGAGCCGTAGGAATAACGCAAACTCCGGCATATTTGAAGCAGCCAAAACCTCGAGAGTCGTAAACTTTGATGACAACAGATGGGAAGTAAATATCGAGTTCCGGCATGTCCTGAAATAATTTACCGGCTGATCAATGCTCTCGATCGAGCCTCTTAACCCTCGAATATTAATCGGCTCGGATATTATTCTACCAGATCAACGATGATATGATTTTCCTCAAAATTAGGAAATCTCTTAGCGTTTTCCATGACCTCAGACTTGACATGGACTCCCGAGCACTCGAGTACGACTCTCGGTTTAGTGACAGGAACATAGTTGATCTTCCTCATGTCTCGAACTCCCCAAAAAATAACTTCCATCCGATGGCTTCTCATCGCGGGTCTTATATCGTCGGGTAAGTTGTAGATTTTACCTTCGGTTGACGTATTAACAGAGGAAAAATCTGCCAGATCGTTTTCACCTGTCTTCATGAAGAAACGAAAGTACAGAAACATCGAGATACTCGCGTGGCCAAGATTTGTGTTATTCTCGTTTTCTTATACGCCTGCCAAAAGTGGCTATAAAGGAGCGTCGAGGGATTTACTGTAACGCGACTAAACTTATTTCGAAGTGAGCGTTGACAAACTTTATCGAAAGGAATCTTTCCTCGAGGCGTTTTTCCTTAATTTACGATTCGTTTAACGTTTCATCGTATCACGAATATTAAATAAATAGCCGAATAATTTATTTCTTAACGCGCTTGCGTGCTCAACGTTCATTCGTTTCGTTAGGACAAACGCGTTTCAACGGCTGGGCTTCTCTACCAATTATCCATTTACTTTCATGCCAAAAGTTACTCGAGAAAAAAATAATTGAATCGACTAACAATAAGCTGATTCTCATGAATGACGTTGAATTTTTATCTGAACGATATTCTGTGAGAAATGAAAATTCAAGTTTAATACATTTTTATTTTCACGAATTAACTCGCTGTTAATCAAATATATGCATTTTTTTTACTACTCTCTCTCTCTCTCTCTCTCTCTCTCTCTCTCTCTCTCTCTCTCTCTCTCTCTAACATCTTTCATACTTTAAGTGGACAAAATTTACAGGCAGATTAAAACGTACCTCTATAAGCTCAAAAGCTGCAAGGATACTGCCACTATAATCCTTCTGTGACTGAAATTTGTGCCACTCGAGCCTGGGTGGAAATTCCGGTGCTGTATAAGTTTCAGTGGTGAGTTTTACTACCGGAGTCGCGATGCAACGTCCAAAGAATTCTTTTGTATCCTGTCCTAGGAAATCGGGAAGGTTGATTCAAAATGTCGCAAATATTTATTCTAGTATACTCCAAAGAAGCAAAATGTTTTAACGCTTTTTTATACACCAGATGTGCTCGAAAGTCAACATTTCACGTGAACTCTATCGTTACTTTTATCATCCTTTTTTTATTTTTTCTTTACGAAATAACCAAGTATTGTGTGCAACTTACACACATGTCCCAATCAAAAGCTTCGATCACCACCTTCGGTGGCAACTCTTTTATATTTTCTCGTGTACCGTGTAACTCGATCGGTGGAAATATCAGAGTTTGATCCCAAAAAGGATCCAGACTCTGTTTGATGGTCTATAAAAAAAAGGGGGAGGAAAAGCGAGAAAATGCAGACATAATGAATTCGCAATAAAAATCCTACTTCTCTTTCAATTTCATCACATAATGTGAGCCATTTTTTTTTCAGAATCTTGTAAACATATTCTCTATTCATATTTTTACGAATTATTGTAAATAGATAATTGAAATAGCGTTTATTTTGAGTTATCAATATTGGAGATAAAATTTGAATTATGATGAATTTTCTACCTCCGTCGTCGAAGTGTAGCCACGAAAAATTATTCTGACGAAAGGATCCATTAAGCCTGATGAATCCATGCCTGGATCAAAACGGCCTTGGAAAATGTGAGCTCTCAATTGAAATTTCTACAACATCGAATTAGAAAACTGTTACGAAATTCTAAGACGATGAGAACCTCAGTTTGTTTGTTTGATTGTTTTTTTTTTTTTTTTTTTTTTTTCGATAATTTGAATATAATTTTATTTTTATTCACCCAATTTTCATTGTACGTGAAAAATTGCGGAAAGACATCGAGACTCGAATGATGATCAACCTCGTAACCGGATGGGATGGAGCTCCAGCAAGCATTCGCGAATTTGGCATTACCGAACCACATGAATATCTCAAGTTTACAAGCGCTGTAATCTTGAATTTCAGAGTCATTGTTATCCTCGCGATTTTTGAAAAACAAATTCATTCTTTCGCCACAATTTTGACCGCGTGAAGTTTCTTCCTCGGCATAAATGATCTGTGCGGCTGGTAAACGAGCGTATGCAACGCGTTTCGATCCGGCAATCATCCACACGAAAACGTCTGGAAAATCATCTTGCGGCTGATGCCGAGAGACAGGTTGGATCGAAAAATTGGGCTTTTTATTCATTCGAATTCTTTTTTCGTGATGAAAAATTATAAAAACATCAAAGAATTTCATTTTTTTTTTTCATGAATGACATATTATTTCAAAAGCAGTAAAAATGTTAAAAATATTGAAACTTACGTCGTCGCAAAGTTCACGAATTCTGTGAAGATATTTATAAGCATGAATCATAGCAATCTTGATGTAATGATTATTCTCCAGATGACCATTAACTTTTATCATTTTCAGAATAGATTCTATTTTTTCACGACAAAGATTGACCCTGTGTCGATCCAGTTTCGTCGTTCCACCTTCGTCGTCGTACCGTCCGGTATCCAATATATGAAGATAATTGGTGCAGTAATCTTTCAGAGACGTTATTATTTCGTTGTACGCGGTGTACGTCGTGCGATTTTCAACGATGATGAATCCTTCCAGTTTCTCCAGTTCTTTTTCCTGTTTTGTTGTTGTTGTTGTTGTTGTTTTTTTAATCCACGAAATTCTGGCTAATTAATATTTGTCGACGAAACGAAAAAAGTTTGTCTGATCTTCTCGAGGCGAATAAAAAAACTGATAAGAGTGCTTTGCAGAAATGGCTAATTTCGTAAAGAAATACGATGGTATGAAAAAAAGGTGTACTGAGAGTGTGCAAGCCTGCGAGAGAGAGAGAGAGAGAGGAGAAAAATGTCGCTTCACTCGAACATGAAGCACTTCTGCAATTCAACAAGGCTGTAGAGACTGATATACGGGTGAAGCGAGCAATTATGTTATTCGTGATATTTGGATCGGAACAATTTGATCCTACTGAGGCTTGTCGTATATATTTACTTGGACAGGTTTAAAATTCGGTTTTAACCGGATGAAAAAACGAGCGAGGAGAAATTGAGCTAAAAAAGGTAAAAACGAGTTTCTTTGCCTCGGCTCTCGAGCGCCCGCTTAAATCTTTGACTATGTCGCGATAAAGCCGAGGACCAGAAGACAACGACGCAAGAAGCAGAGGAGCGACCTGGCGCACATATTATCAGGATCTCCAAAGAGAGACATATCTTTGCTCTGCTCGTTCTCTCTCGATCTTCTTCCGCATAACTCTAGCAATTTTCTTATTCGCGGACAAAGTAAAATCGAGACGGTCCGAAGCTATAGCTACTACGGCATAGGTTTCGTAGGTTGGCGGAGGAGTGTTCAAATTTTTACGATTGCAAAGAGACGTCAAATATGTATGAGAAAATTTTCTTCCTCACAAAAGTCGACGCTTTTGTCTTCTACCTTCGTTATTATTACTTTTTTTTTTTTTTTTTTTATTTCCTTTTTTTTCTTTGATCTTTTTTTCTTTTCATTCTCCGCATTTCCTTGAAAAGATGCTACGAGGAATAATTCGATAGACACCGTTTCCAGTGCCGCATCTTTCCAGAACCACAAGATCACGAAAGTGCACTTTTATCGGCTCTCAAAGGAATATTTGCGCCGTTATTAAATCTAATTATGTTTTTTTTTTCCTTCCTTTTGAACAATAACGTACCGAATCATCGGCGATGCTGCGATTCGCATCAGTGAAATACATCAAAAAAGTTGCAATTTTTTTTTTCTTTTTTTTTCGAAAAGCACACATTTTTCGTGCTTCAAAAATTAAATCTTGAAAAAAAAAAAAAAACGACGAAGTACTTGAAAAATGAAACCGATAATAAATAAGCGTTGGGCTGTCTCACCAAAAAATTAGCAATGAATCGTAGACTATTTGTATTCGTCACTCGCCACTCGAGATTGGGCCACCACGATTTGACAAACACGCAAGGTTTGCTGGATCCAAGCGGTATATAATTGTATCTACCGTCGGTGGTTCCCGTTAATCTCGGCAAAGTCTGACTCTCAAAAATCGAACGTTTTTCCGAAATAGTTTCATCTGCAGAAAAAAAAAAATGACATTTATTTTTCACAACAAAGTTGGAAAGTTTTTAAAGTAAAATGAAAAATTGAGGAGCTCCCATAATTTCATTTTACCGCTGAAAGGATGATGTAAGCTACACTGTTTTTTTATAGTTTCAGCGGTAAATGTGTATATATAAGATGTGTTATGACACATCAGAAGTGCTCGCGAGCTGCTGCTTCGAGTGGAACAGCTTGGGAAGTTCACGTTGATAAGTATTGACGGGAATTTTGTACGTGCAGCCGTCGATATAAAATCCAAATTGACAGGGAATTTATAGATACATTCGTGGGTGTGCACATATACATATATATATATTTATATATACATATAAATATATATATATTGTTGGCACTCACAGGAGTCGCTATAAACTTCAATCGCACGGGCCACACGTCGCCCAAGAGGAAATAATATGTGTCAGAGCATTTCACCGAAAGTTTTCTCTCGCGCAAAGTGAGAAGGTCCAGGCACAAGCCATCGTCCTTGTGGACGTTATTCTCTCTGTGCAAACTGCACCCAACTATATTCGTAAGTGTCTGTGTGTGTGAGTGTGTTGGTCTGTCTGGTTTATATGAATACGGAAATGAGAAATCACTTGAAAACTTGATTAATTAACACCCTCCAACCGAGGGGTGTCATACGAAACATTGTTGGCTTCAAAATTGTGATTAAAGTTGACGTGCCCTCGTAGCTTACGAAGCATCAGAATATTTGAAGCTCTTCGTTCGCATCATATTTTCTACACTAGTCGAAGAATATATTAGTACTATTGAAAATGGCTGACTCGTTTATGATCGAGATACAGAAGTCTCTAGGAACGGTTTGATCAATCGTCAGATTGCATGAAACTCCATTCGGATTGATTGATTGGTGATAAATAAAAATAATAATAAAAAAAAGGTCTCACTCACCAAAGAGTCCGTCGTCGTTCTCAATACATTGACTGTGCGGATACATTCGATTGCCACTGTTTCCCAAACTGATCTCGAAATTAATAGCTTTCGTTTTGTAACGGGTTCGATCAATCATACAGGCATCAAAAATAATACCGACGAGAATATACTCCTCGGTGTCCCACAAGCTTTTCTAAAAATCAGAGCAAATTTTTTCAGCCGGAAAATAGACTTCCGATACTTCGATCGTTGACAAGTTTTTAGCGCTTAATTCATTCGGTTTTCTGCAGGAAACTCATGAATGTTTTTTTTCTTTTCTTTTTTACACTGGCCTCGCTCATATTGATTGATTGCACGAGGGTGAGAAAAGCATTATTACAATGATAGGCGCCCTCCGATCGACATAACGTCGGACACAATGAGCCATTATCGCGTGCAAGTTTGCATCAGATGTACGTCGAATAAAAAAATGTCGTTTTTTGTTATGTTTTTTTTTTGTTTTTATTTTCTATTTTAAAATAATATTTACTTCGATAATGGGCGCTGCAGGTTCTGTCTCAACACCGTTACCGGGAAATCCAGTCTGATCATCAATTTCCGTCTTGAGAGAAAGAAGCACTCTGCCACGATAAATGGGTCGCATCGTTGAACACTTTCCCACGCAACGACAGCCACAGCACTTTTCTCCATGAGGCTTACCGTAGAGATGAATGAACGATGGACCGTAAGTTGGAAGAAATCCTTCGTTTCGAAAGAGGCGAAAATTCTCATTAGTTCAAACAGACGATATAAATCGATACGCAGCGAGGTACAGAGGATCGGAGTAGAGGAGAATTAATGAGGAAGATGAGAGACGTTGGATCGATTCTCATTAGGTTCAATGTGACCCACAAATTTAATTGATCCATTGAAAACGATCGATCGATCCCGGCAGATCACTCTAATATTTATTCGTTCAACAAAACATTTTCAACGACTAACCGTATTCGCCGGAATTAGAGATTTTCGTTAAGTTCAAAGTGCGACTGGCCAATATTAAATTTCCGCAAGAGCCCGAGCAGCAAAGTGCACCGTGAACTTTAGCCTTCACAGCGATTCTTACACGTGGTGATAGGGCAGGAAACATTTCCTTAAATAAAATTCTCTCGTTGAATTGAGCTGCCGACGTTGATGTAAATTGCACGCTCGTTGATGCCTGCATCGTCAAACGAAATATACACGCATCATTTGTCTATTCTCATATCGGATCTACGGGTCATCGAAGATTATTGCGAAAAAAGTTCGATATAATTTCGACTAATCATAAAGGATTCGATCGAAATGAACATTTGAAAATATGATCAAGATTTTCATGACATTTTTTTTATCCGGCTTAGTTAAAGAAATGTAAAAAATTGTATAAATACGATAACAAAACCTAGTTGGCGCATTAAGCAGTGATCGATAGAGTTGGAAACGAGGTCTGGCATTTGGCATCAGGTAGAGAAAGAGAGAGCGAGAGAGAGAAAGTCTATCGAGCGAACAAGTTCACAGTTGACCGAATAGGAGGGCACAATAAAACATAATATATCTATCTTGTATGTCGAAGCAATGGAGTATCGATCATTAAATGTAATTACCGTTCTCTGCAATATTAATGGGGCCTAAAGAAAAAGAAGAAAACAGGAATAAAGTCGAAGGACGAGTTACGCTATAGATACGTTAAAAGGGTTATTTCCGAAGTGGCCCGCAAGAGTTTTGAGCATTGTAAGAAGTAAAAGCTCTCTGATATTATTCTCCGAAGCGTCAACGACTGAAAATGTTTTTATCTCTCTTTAAGGCTAAAGAAGATGTGTCATAAAAATAATCGAAAACCCTGTAGATCCGTGAAACCTGAATGACATAATTATTTTCATGAAAATTTACGAATTCTCGTATAATAATCTTGATAAAATCGAAAGCATATGTGTTTTATGTGTTTTACGTACAAGCTCTTGGCAAGTTTCTAACTTTCCTTTTCGTTTAGCAATAAAAATGACAATTTACCTTCATACCGGCGAACGATATCTCGATGTAGGGCTTCAGGTAATTCGGGCTACCCGTACAAGCGATACTTTTCTCAGCTGTTGGTAAACCGTCGACTCGATAAACCGAGAACACGTAACGTGCTCGTTGCCTCGTCGAAATACTCGGATCCACGATAGGAAGCAATAAATTTCTGTAAGCACGGTATTCGGGCGATTGCCTCTTTAAGATAATGCCGGTATTTCGCGTGAATAAACAAGATTAGAAATCGACTTATAAATAGCCGATGCATGCTGACTTTAAATTACTTTTTCATCTATTTTTGTGTTTACTCGAAAATATATCTTGATTTAATCGTTTGCCATTCAACTTCTTTTAACCCTTAAGCTCGCGTCTTATATTCCTTCACATTTCGATGCATTGACCGGGGTCGTTTTCAGCTCTATGTTATTACTGCTCGTAAAATTTTTCTTCACGGAGGTAAAGAGACTCGCGGTCAGATGAATCTCTTCGTTTTTTTTGTTTTTATAACGAATGGTATGCCATAAATTTAATTTCATGGGAGGTGAGTCGAAGAAAAATACGTTTGAAAATTAATGAATGCAGAAAAATGACCAAAAATCACTTTTTTTTCGGCATTTGTTTAAGGTGCAAACTGACTTCGGCCATGGCTTCTTGGGGTTGAATATGTCGAATAAAAACAAATGTCTTTTTTCCCGGTGTATAATTGCCGAATCATCAATTACCATAACTAAATGCAATCAATGTTGATTTATGCAAATTCGGTGAATATTTATTTTTTAATTTACATACGAATAATTGGGCATCGAATACCAACCCTTCGATATCATCGTCGTCATCAGTTTCCGGATGAGCTCTTATTTTTTCACCTTTCGTTGTTATCGTCACGTTACACTTGACATATCCTTTCGGTCCGTCAGATTGATCTTTGGGATTCATCAGCATTGCCCATTTATGATAGTATTCGTGATCTGAATTTGTCAAAATTTCATCAAAACATGATTCAGATTATTCTTCTTAATTGTACGAAAGTTTGAATTTTTTTTTTCAAGTCGTTCGATTTGATCGAAATCTGTGCTCGAATTGGATCATCGAAAAAAAATAAGGGATAACAACTCCGCCTGTGGGCAAGAAAGTCAATCGGAAAAAATTCAGTTTTACCGACGGTCGGTAATTTACCGACGATCGGTTCTTGACCAACGGATGATAGTACTGTTCCCGAAAATATTTCATAGTGATAAGCAGATTTTATTTTTCGATGTTTCCTATTTTTTATACTAGATGGAACTGTCAATATCTTTTGATAATCGATAATTCTGAACTGTGAGAGGTTGACGTGTAGGAGAAATGAAAAAAGTCCTTTACATGGCTGATCCCAAACGGTTCCAGCTTCGAAATGTATTCCCCCATGAAACTTGAGTTGTCTCAATCTGTTTCTCAGATAAGCTGATAGGGTTATTCTTGTTCTTAGCAGTTCCTCGAATTCGCACGTAAATGTGAACACGAAATACTGCGGACGGTACACGAAATGTTTTCAACTAAATTGAACTTGAATCTAGATTAGCTTTGAAGTGCAGTAAGAAGCTATGATACTAAAATTCTATTGATGAAATAATTAAGAAAAAAAGTTACGAATACTAACCTCGTTATAAAAAGGACAATCAGTTCTATCACGAACACTTGTTTTCTTTTTGTGACTTCCGACTTTTACGACTATCATGGGATTTCCATTCTGTGGAAGATGCCTCGCTTCGATAATCGTAATGCCTATTTGGTAGCAACCGTATTTCGATGAATATTTTCCTATGTTGTGAACCATCACGGATCTATAAGATTTACGTTTTAGATTCTGTCAAAACTAGACACTCCTGAGTCTGCAATCGAAATTCATTTGTTTCCGCAGAATCGAAATTCTTTGTAGTCGTGTACTAGATTTTGTGTGAATGATTATTTGATATTCTGCATGAAAATTAATGTTGACTGTCAAAAGGCAATAGTGTTTATTCCAATAAATAGTTAACAACAAATGTAAATGTGTAAGAAAATAATGAAAAATCCTTTTTTTTTTTTTTGTGATCTTTTGTCGATCTTCAACGAGCGTTTCAGAAAGTCTAAAGTTCTGTCTCACCCTTATCTCCGGGCCGCGGCCTCGGCAAACGTTGTGAACAAAAAAAAAAGCTGTTAATATATTGATCGACGGTATCGAGACTCCGACGCTTGTACCAGGTTCCGAAAGAAACGTATGAGCTCTCCATGGTGTGTGTGTGTGTGTGTTTGGACCACAAAACAGCAGCAGCTTACATCGAGGACCAAAGAAAAGAAAAAATAAAAAGCTTGTGGCGAAAATTGGATTTATTTCACCAATTTGTTGGTCGACAGAGACGCAGGTGCGATTTCGAATGACCGGTCTCGTAGAGAGCGCGAACTCAACTTGTGCGGATCGATTTTCGGTGGTATGTCTAAATTGCTTTCTCTCTCTCTCTCTCTCTCTTTCTTTTTTTACCTCTCTTTCTCTCTTACACTGGTTTGAGAATAACGGCGAGGCAGAGAGACGTTTGCCACTGCATCTAGATCCGAGAAAAGGAACCTCAGCATTTGCTTCCAAAGAGAAAAGGATCTTTGGTCCAGAGGGAAAGGAAGAAAGAGAGAGAGAGAGAGAGAAACAGGGACAAAGATAGTAGGAATTACTTGAGAAGCGACGACCCAATCGCCTACAGACGACAAACTATTTTAATAAGGCAAAAGGACGTTTCCCAATTTCGTACCAAGACCCGAATCCCTCGAAATTCTGGCGACGAATCTGTACGAAACCTCTTCTCGAGTTATGTATATTTCAAGGCTTCGATGCGAATCTGAAGGTATCGAAAGGAGAGAATTCACTTCTGCCTATACCGATGTACACACGAGCCGATGCAAATTGTACGAAACAAATTTTACATGTATATCGAGGTATAAAATATTCCACCGGTATTTCAATAATTATTCAATCAAATTTAATTAGAAATAAATTATTCTTTCATTCATTAATCCAGATGGAAATTCATCTTCAGCGATTTATTCAAGAATAATTGATTCAATTTATTCAGCAGTTAGAGCAATCAAATTTGAAAAATAAAAAAATAAAAATAAACACGTTGAGGTCAACCTGCTCCCGTTGACTAACGACTCCCGATTAGCGAGTGCCAATAAAATGTATCATATTTAATCATCGTGTGAAAACAATTATCACACCATTTTCAGGATAACCAATTAGTAAAATATGATACGAGACACGCATGCTCCCGAGCCCCCCTCTTCATTCATGGGTATCGCGTTACACTCTGGTGTCGAGGACCGCAATTTTTTTTTTTCGCCATCAGACTGACAGCTGTAACAACCAATTATATAACATTTGAGAATTCGATCAAGAAACATTTAATTAGAGGTAAAACAAAATCTGTAGATTATTAAATGAATAATTGCGCAACGAAAACAGCATCGATGGAATCGTTACGTTAATTGAATCAGCTAATCGACTAATCCCCAAAAGTTGAAAATAATTATTATTATTCAACGAATAATAATTTGCCATTGTGGCAAAATACTTATCGCTAACCCGTACATCAACGAATGTTACGTAAACATAAATTTATTAGACAGTCATGAATTGGGTGAACCGAGAACGAAGTCTCGAGTATGTTTCATGTCAGGCCAGAATAAAAGAATGGGAAACCATAACTGACAGGCACAAGTGTGAACTTCTCATGTCAATCGTGTCCCGAGCCTTTTCGCTTTTCTGGTACCAAATGCAAACATCGGAAATACACGTTGTTAGCGAGAAAAACTATCGAGCACTGTGCTAACACGAGAGAAAAAAAAACAAAAAAAAAAAGCTCGTCATTGCTCTTCGTGCCATCGAGGCACACACCACCCGTTCACTTCGGTTCACTGCGTTTGTACATTATTTTTGACGTTCTTATCACAACATCGACTTGCGCGCATCGGAAGACTGACGTTTTAGAGAAATAATTATTCAACGTCAATTTTGTAAATTGATAAACAAACTGAAATGGTTTTGACAGTCAACCTGATGAACATCATCGTGATATTCGAATAAATTCTAGCCGGTGCGAAGCTCTCGATAAATAGCAAAATTCTCTCTGCGAATTAAGGTACGGAAAAGTCAACAGAAAGTCGATGATAAATTTTGATAAAAATTTATAAAATAATGCTACAGCCCGGTCTCGTTTCCATCGTTTTATGAACGCTATTTCGGTGAAGTTCTTTGAATATTTAAACGAATACAAGTCAATTACAGTGTCGAATGTTTCATCCATGATCAACGATTCGACTGATCGATCGATCGAGAGAACATTTTCGAAATATTTCGAAATATTTCGAAATAATATCGTATCGAAATACTTTTCGATCCAATAAAAAAATCTCGAAATCGGAGATAAAACTCTCGGAGTAAAAAAAGACAGGATAGTTAAAAAAAAAAAACAAAAAACAAAAAAAGTACAAAAACAAAAATGTTATAGTATCGTTTTTTGTTTCCTGTGAAAAGAACAGAGAAAGAGAGATTTTATTCGTGAAAGAGATCCGCTATCTTTCTCGTTCTATCATCGGGCCTGAAGTATGCGATTCTCGGTTTTGCGATTCGAGTCCTGATTCGCAACGAATCTTGCGCTGCTGTCCTCATCCTGCGTGTTCGAATACCTGTGTATATTACACGTGTATATGTGATAGCCTCGGAACAAAATGTGCGGCGGAATGTCGCGGTAGTCCGGGAGCATTTTCTCATTTACTCGTTCCATCCACGTTTATTTATGTACGCGGTTTTAATAAATTGGCGCATTAAAGAATTTACGAAGTAGTAATGCGTATAACGTGGCGGCAAACTATTCATATAGTTTTTTTTATTGTTTTTTTCTTCTTTTTTACTGAAAAATCTATAAACACGTATATATAAACGCGTACGCATTTTAATGTTTTATATATACTTGACCTATACAAGCGAAGTTCGTCCAGTTCCACGCGTTCTCGTTCCTTCAGCAGAGTCACCGCATCAGATTGATATTCATGTCTCTCGAACATCGAGCTCCACGTATATTTTCACCTTTACGAACCGCCACCGATGCGCCAAAAATGCAACAGCAGCAGCAGCAGTAGCATGAAGAAAAATTGACTTTGCTGCATAAAATTTGCGATCGCGGCATGTTCCTCAAAGCTGAACGTATGACTTACGACCGATGATGCGCGTCATATATTTCATTGCGGCATCAAGACCGGCTGTGTTTGTCCAAATAATTCTTTTTTCCATGCTCCAATTTTTTGGGGAAGTTTCGTTCTTTTGGGAAAAAAAAAAACGAAAAAGCATTTTTTGTCTTCGTTTTCTTCTTCCGTCTGTATGACAATCATGGGAAAAGTAAAAACTTTGATTTCTCGCTTTATTTCGATATTTATTCGACGATGAAAAAAAAAACCACATTGTCTCCTAATTCTCCTGTTTACTTTCATTTTTTTTCATCGAAAAATGGATTCGCGAATCAGGAAAAAGTTGACACTTTTTTTTTTGCTCGAATTCTGCTGTTTAACATCGGTATGCGACACCCTCCGGATTTGATATGTGTTTCATATAAAATGGTAGTCGATTTTTCGGTCGTTTACGATATTCAGGGAGCAGCTATGAAAGAAGTCTCAGAAGCAATACAGACGTCATTAATAGCGTGTCAACGCACCCCACATGTTTTTCATTGAACGAGGGTGGGTGGAGGGTTACGTGTGTCCTGTGGCAAGCTCGCGTCCATTGGGGTTGAACGGAGCTCTCTCGTAACACCGGAATAACGGCAGAACGAGACCGTCAGAGGGCGTGTATATATACAATCCATAAACTATTATAGGCACGAGTATTCTCTCGTTTGGTCACGTGTCCTTACAAGTGGTAAATTGCCATCATTTGGTCTGTACCGGTGATAAAAGAGTTTTTCGCATCGACTTCGTAAAATAAGCTCGCGTCGAGGTTTGCGTTGCGTATAATTCTCTCCTTTATTGTTTGATCTGACAAGAAAGAAAAAAAAAAAAAACAAAAAAAATTGTTGAATAATAAAAAATGTGGCCTGCCGCGGAAATACCAGAAGCCATTCGTCGATTGATCATTTTTCTGAGTCCAAATAAAAAATTAAACTACAAAGAAAAACAAAAAAAAACTGAACGAATAAAATCACTCTTCGATTCGTCGAAATTTCCATACAATAAAACTGAATCGCACAACAGAAATGAAACGAACGAGTGTTACTTTTCAGTTTTCATATTCTACCGAATCGATAACATTGAACCGAGTTAAAGATTCGTGGAAAGTTTTCAATATATCCGGTAAATTCCATTCCGATGTTACTATTGCTCTTGTTAAATCTGCAAATCTGGCGTTTTCGTTTTTTTTTTTCCCACGTGATTCAACGAAACACGTAACTTCGTCAGCCATGCTCTCATGTTTCCAAGTCTGTGATCCATACCCATATAAATATATTTGTGCACGTATCGCGAGTGCGTGCATTGTTTCTTTTCATAATACATCTCATAGATCGTTATATACTGCAGGCTGTATCTATAAATATACATGTAAAATAAAGAGAGAGTGAGAAAAAGAGAGAGAAATTTATCCATCGATAGTTGGAACGAAAGCGCAAAACACGCAAACAACGGGACTGGAATAATAGAAGTGAGTGTTGTACAAATACGATATGGGTTTAAGGGTGGGGATAGAAAAGGCGGGTGGGGTTAAAAGAGTCGGAGGCAAGAGCCGAGAGGAGCACGTGACCCATTGAAAAGATTCACTTGGAACATAACGAACACCCCCAACGGCGGTGAACCCCTGAGGCGCGTATACTCACCCCATGCCTCCACCCCCACTGCCATTTTTATATACATTCTCAACAGTTAGCAGGCTTAACTTACACGCACCACTAATACGACATGGAACACACGTTTTTTCGTCTTCTCCCCCTGGACTCTTTATCTTTTTTTTTTTTTTTTTTTTTACTTTTCTCTTTTCGTTGTTTTTCATGTGCTTCTCGTCGATCGGTTTCAGTGATGGGTCGATTTTCTCGAAATTGTTTCCAAAAGAATGAGGAATAATCAGAGAAAAAAGTAAAAAAAAAATAGTGATTAAATCGAGAAAGTTGTTTTTGCAAAATTTTTGTTTATATTTTTGACATTTCAGAAAAGCTTTTTTCGCTGAGTCAATTTGAAAGTGCGGAAAAGCTGAGTCCGATTACGTATAGGTACGTTTATACTTAAATGCTCGCTGACAGTCTTGTGTATACGTATGCACCGATTGTATTCTCTCGGTTTTATAGCGATAGAGACAAAAGGGAGAAGAATAGAAAGAGGGGAAGTCGAGAAAAAAGCGTCCTGGCAGGTCCGCGTGGTTCGATCGGAAACGTATACGAACGGCATAAGACTCTGCTTTTTGTTTTGCTTTTGTTTCTTCGTTTTTTCCTTTTTTTTTTTCATTTTTTTTTTTTTTTGCCGATGAGAGAATCTTCCATCATTGTACACGCCCCCACCTCGCGGAATCGTGGGAGGAATCTTGCGTGGGAACTACACTTGGTCGTCTCGTGTATATGACTATAGAGCTCGGTGACGGTGGCTACGCTCCTCTCGATGCTTATTTCCACCCGGTGGTTTCGTCCTCTCTGCTTCTGACTGCTTTTTACCATCGTAAGTGCTCGTGCGTGCTCGTGTACACACGAACACGCGAAATAATATGGACTCACGTAAATTTCATATTTTTTTTTTTTCATTGTCACACCCTGCTTCTCCGGTGTCCAATAATTCGAGTGTATCTTTGTATCGTTTCGTGAAATCCAGAATTCGGATTCATCTCTTCTTCTTCTTCTTCTTCTTCTTCTTCTTCTTCTTCTTCTTCTTCTTCTTCTTCTTCTTCTTCTTTATAGACATAAATCTGTTGGCTAAAAAATATTTGGCCGCTTTTCAATCGAAAACCACTGAACCGATTACGATGAATCTTCTACGAGACGAAAGATCATGATACAAATCGTATTTGTGATTTTACAAAATTCCGACATTTTGTTTTTGCTTAAAGTGTAAAAAAAAAAGTTCAAACATTTTGTTCAATTTTCAAATTTGATAATTAATCAGTATTCGAATAGTATCGACATACGTAAAAAACGTGTTCTACCATGAAAAGGATGTTTTACATCGAAAAATAAATGTGCAGCGTGCGGAGCCCGTGGGAACAGCTGGTACTTGATAAAATGATGCTGTTGTTGTCGTTGTTTTTCTAAAATTCACGCATCATTGGACATTGAACGAACAAATTGCAATCCTCGTTGACTAGAATCAACATTTTTGGCTTCACCATTCCAAATCAAAATGCTGAAAGCATAAAACATAAGCTGTAGAGGTCTACGAAAAATCTGAAAGTTCCATGGTGAAATTCTATTTAGAAGGACACAAGATGGGGTTGCAAAGAAATAGCAAGGTATGAGGTGCCATGTATGGATAAATTAAGTATCACATGTGGAAGAAAGAGAGAAGAAAAAAAAAAGTAGAAACTGCTGCGAAGACTTCGGATCTCAGAAGAAGGATGAAAAACAATCATGCGTACGTTTGATGCTCCGTTGCTGAGTCAGAATGCCGCTTTGCGAACCTTTGTATCGGTCACCATATGAAATCATGTCGAGTGGCGAATCGTTCCCCCGTTCTGCTCGGCTATTCAACAAAGAAGTATCTTCTCTCTGGACAAAAGTGTACACCAGTCTTCAAAGCCTATTTCTATAGTAAATCTCAAGTGTACACGCACGCGGTATATAGTAGCTTCTGAAACATTAATAAGGGTGTAATAAAGTTAAGAGTCACGTGTGGGAGTGGCTCGTACTTTTAGTGACGTCTCACATTGAAGTTTCGTATGGATCCCTTGATGCATTAACCCTGTATAGAGGCATCGAAAGTCACTTGAATTGATACAAAGCATACGGTCAATTCCTGTAAAAATAGCTTGAGTACGAGATGTACGAAATTGACTGTTCTCGACCTGCACGATCGTTAAAAACGCTCGAGTAGGAAAGTATAACGAGGCAATGACACTCGAAATATGTCTATTTGGCACTCGAAAAGCTCTCAAAATTTTCAACAAACAATGAGACGAATCCGGTCCAATTTTTTTTTTCTCAATCGAACGAGACTTTCTAAAAAAATGGTTTTATGACAATAAAAAAGAAACCACTTATTTCGATGATTCTTTTTATCTTTTTCATGATCGAATCGCTCGAAAAATGCAGAGCGTCAGCTAACAATTTGATTGTTCAATTACGTGATCGTTAATCATGTGAAATAAGATAATCGGTCAATTAATTATTCGACGATAATTACGTCGTCAGGTTTGCAGCAATTTAGACACCTGTAAGATGTTTACTTTCATATAAATATATAGACAAATCTCATACCGGCATTACATCTTAGTTTGTCGGCGAGTCTGTCTTTCTTGCGAATAGATCCTCGCGGGCAGCAAAGATCAATGTTAATCACGGTTGCATGGTGAATTCCGATCAATTACTGCGAGGGATAATTGATTGCTTCTCGACTACGTTAACCCCCTGATATGTATATATGTATATATATAAACGTGTGTGTTAACGTGTCTGTATGTATAAAGTTGGTGGGTAGGGACTCTATTACGAAGATCGACGATCGCTTTATGAAAGACTCTCAATAATGTATGTACAGCGACGACAAGTTCCCGGTACTCCTTAATGAATTGTCTTACTATCGTAACGCGCTTCGTCGTAAATTAATATCGCAACGATTCGCACTACTTTTCCGTTTCAATCATTTAGTCTTTTTTATTTTTCATTTCTACACTGTTTCTGAATATATATATATATATATATATATATATATATATATATATATATATATATATATATATATATATATTACTCTCGGTTCTATGCAAATGCAATGTGCCTTCCAGCAACGTTTCGATCGATCTAGGCTAAGAGATACGATTCATCTTTGTACTACTTTAAACTCTTCCCGTAACAACAGCGATGTATTACACACGAAATGCAGTCAATATGCATGTGTATATACGTTTCATTTGCATACATTGAGGTCTTGACTGAATTATCAGTGTTGAAAAAGTGACTTTTCAATCGCTTTATACAACCGAGTTATTCGAGTTAATTTATATTCTTACATTAATCAAACCGTGTCCAACGAAACCTTTCAGTCAAACGTGAATGACAATGTCGATGTAATAACTTAGCGTCATTTAAACTCGCTATGAATATCACTTTTCCAGAAGTGTCGGAATCAACGGTTTCGTTAACACGCGGCTGCTACGTTCTCGCGTCACTTTTCAATCAATGACAGTTTCAAGACCGATTTATTTAAACCTGCTGCTACCTCCCTCTTTACCTTATCAGACTTCCCGAGTGTGACCGATCAATTGTTCGAGCTCTGCATATATCGAGATACTTCGAATCCATAAATTACTGTACTCGTGCTCTCGAGACCATGCTCGGTATAATTTATCTGTATAAAATTTTCTTATTCTCTCGTTATCAAGCCTAAAATCAAACGTTATTATTCGTTTCACGGCAACTAGCAACAACCCGGGCGCACCTGGCTCATTTTCTAATTACCCCCTTGGTTAATCGTTTAAAATAAAATGTTCATTTATCATTCATTATAGTGCCTCGTTGAATAATTCTATAACTACTTTGTTCGTGGTCCTCGAACTTGGTACTTCTTCGCTCCCACGCATTGGTACCCGCATTTTTCTCCCTTAACCGTTATTCACGAAGAATTGATAGAGAACTTTTTTTAATGTTCTTGCTCGAGTAAGGCCGCACGAAAAATGTCTTCTTCATGGGCTTTGAACACACGTTGAAACGACTTCTTGATTGATCAAAAAATTACCATAAAATAGGTAAAAAGAAAAGCAAAAAGAGTATTTTGGAATTATTACACAAAATCGTTCGAACGATATTTATTGAGCTTCCACGTCATTTATTCATTTGTACAAAAATATATGTATGGATATTTGCCGCGTGCTCGAAACTGATGGAGCTATGGGACCCCCGTTACTTCCTTGGCCCCTTGATGTCTGGCCTAACAAGTCGACCTCGCGGCCCCTCGAGGGTGGTCGGTCCCCGGGAGGTCTCCCGATCACGTGTCCCCCTCTCGCCCTTTTCCTCTCGGCATATCGGCTACTCTCTCGGACACGCCCGCGGTCCGTCATCCCGTCATCTGATGCTCTTCTCGCCCGCGCCCGCGCGCGCGCGCGATCTCCTTTCGACTTTCTTGAGTCTGGACACGACACCGTGCTGAGCGGATCGTTCGCTCGACTCTTCTCTGTTGTGTTGAGAGAGATGAAACGTCGGATCCATATATCGAGAACGTGTGGATGTTTGGTGTTTGATACGTTCAACCACCCATGAAGTATGGAAGTCACAGTGACAAGATCAACAGTACAATTTCAATGATGAATAAAGCGAAATAAAAATTGCAAGAACTTTTTCGATTACGTGTCGTTTGGAAAATACATCCGAGAGAGCAGCTTTTGCCTTGGTCCATCTTTTATCATTTTTTTGTTCTTCACCTTGAATATCTCGCGAGCAAACCTGAATTTTTATCAGCTGGTGAGAAGAGGGAGAAGCTGTAAAAGTGGCTGCAAAATAGAAGAAAAAACATCGAACTCTGGAGAAAACGGATAGAGAGAGAGAGAGAGAGAGGGAAAGTGTAAGGATCACGAGGACGAGTTAAGGAGAGGCAAGAAGAGAGTCGTGTGGTAAGAAGAGAAGGAGAGTTAGTTCTCGGACAGAATGAGAAGAAAATGAGAGTATTCGCTCGCTTCGTTAATTAGCGAAGAGCGAGTAAGAGCCAGAAAGAAGAAGAAGAGAGAAGAGAGGGTAGGGAAGAGACGAAACGAGAAAGAAATGTGGGTAAGAAACAAGGATAAGAAGACTATGAGGCTACCGACCTCTCTCAGGACGTTGGCAAGGTTCCTCGTTAGCGGTATCCCATCACTGGTCGCCGACGCGTAAGAGAACTGCTGCTAAACCCAATTCGACTTGTTACCGTAACAGGTGTCGATTGAACGTTCCAACATCGTCTCTCTCTCTTTCTCTCTCTCTCTGCTGTCCCGATTCCTTCACCGGTACAGTTGTATACTCGTGTATTCAGCAACGGCATTAAATTTCTACTTGCTAAAGTGAATAACCTTAGGAATAACGTTACCATTTTCGATGCCGGTTTTAAAGGGAATCGACGCTTTCGTTACAGAAATACCCAAGTCCATACCACGCGATAATAACAATAATATATTCTTTCGATTAATTTGGCTATTAGCGATAGGAATTTACGAGCGATCTTTCCCCTTCAGGGATAGAAGCAGGGTTTTTGATACAAAAATATTCCAATTAAGAGCGGCGGATTGAACATCACAGAAGGATTCCCTATGTCCCGCTGACCTGATTTCTCAGCGATCTTTTCCCACCCTTTCAACCACCCTCGCTGGGCACGAACCCAGAGGAATCTCAGTCTCGCGTTCAACCCAATGTATATTTACGTTCGAAGTTTCGATACTCCTCAGGCGTTCGTCGTCTCTTCTCCAAGAGGAAACGGATCGTCTACCAACTTCTTCTTGAGCCATCATCAACCGAGTTTCGTTCTCCGCACATTCAACAGGGGCGCTTAACACAGCAGCATAACGAAAGATCTCTCCTCTCAACGCTTCTTCCTCGCTCTTTCTTAATGCGCGAACGCGCGCTCGCGCGCGTTCTTTCAGAAAAAAAGGTTTAAACTCGTTTTCGTTTTCGTCGCTAATTAGACTCGTTAACCGTGGGGCGCGCGCACACAAAGCGGCTATATGGTGTATAGCCATAACCGGGCAACATCACAAGAGTCACCAGAGTAACAGAGAAAGATAGAGCTGAGAGAAAAAAAAAAACAAGAGAGAGAGAGAGAAGAAAAAAACGAAAAGAGAACGAACGAAAAGGAACGAGAACGTGAACGAGAAACCAATGCTCACTTGGTGAGGAGCTAGTTTGTTCTCGTCGAGCAGTCCTCCAGGGTGCGTTTTCGTGATCGGTTGCCCCACGCTTGCCTTTCCCGATCAAATTATAACTCATTTTTATCGTTTAACGAGTACACGAAGAAACAATAAATTCTCTATACGTTCCGTCACTCTGTTACGAGACTCTGAATACACGTGTGTTCGTCCATCCGTATATATACACATGGCATTGCACACGCACATAGATTCTTCAATGGACGTAAGAAAAATTGTGAAAAGTGGAACTTTTAAATTGACGAGTTATATCGAGAAAGCTGCTTTCGAAGCTGGTACACGAAACGAGAAATAAATCAATCGGCTATGATTTTACTGTCAAATATAGTCGTACGTTTGACCACGTGACTTTTAAATCCAGCACACACGTGCTCGATGTACCTTTGAATGAGACGTGGGCACGACGAGGCTTCGAACGTGGCCAGCCATTTCAGATAATATCGATACAACGATTATTATGTTTTCTGCATCGTGGACACGATGATTCGTTTTCAAATCACATGATAAGGATGATATAATGGAGAATCGTAATTTATTAAACGCGTAAACTTTATAGAGAAACTGGCACTTTGATGTGGTCATTAAATAGTAGTGATTTTTTTTTTCTTTAGGACCAACAGAAATGAACGATGACGAATACGTTTTTTCATCGCTGTCGCCTTTTACGTAAAAATCGGGAATTGTCATCGTTGTGAATACAAAAATAAATAAACGCAATCAAAGAACAAGCGTCGTAAGGGTTGACAGTGGCCCGGCAGGAAGTTCCTCGACGTTCATAACGCGTCTACGGACAGCCGAATAATCGGTGCCACCGATCTGAAAAAAATGAGAGTCATTTCTTCATTTTTTTTTCTCCTGAAAAACTCCGCGCACCCTTGACAATACTGCGGAAGTAAGAAATGTCAAATCATGAGGATCCGAAGCACTTGGCAGAAGTAGCTTTTTGGACAGAAAGCTTGTGGAGGAAAAAATCTTTATTTTTCTACTTCAGCCTCAAAAAGATGCGAGAGGAAGAGAGAATTTGGGAAGAATGACTTTGTCATTAAGGGATTCAATGACCATCGTCCCGAGTCGATGCGTGATGCGTTCGACCCTCCGATGCTAGTTTTCCAGAGCAAACAAACTGCGACGTTAATAATGCGAACGTCATCAGCAAAGTGAGACAGAGAATGTGAACAAAAAAAAAAAAATCTGGAATATGATTTTCCAGATGATGGTTAAAACCGTTTTCAAGAGCATTTGTGATCGTGAGAATGAAGCAGTGAAATCGTGATAGGAACAACCGTGTACGCCATGTGTATATATGTAAATACTGAAGGATTTTAATCGTGAGTGAATTATATATATGTATACAGATATATACTTCTACGAGATGCCTGGTACTTCAGTCTCTGCTTCAAGCCAGACGAGTGAGATCGAATAATAAGAAAGTAAACGAAAGAGGATAGAAAATTTCGCACACGAACGAGAGCCCCGATCTATATATGTAATCGAGTGTTAGTAAACAAAGGGAAGTAAATTATAAGAGCAGTCGCGTAATCCAATGGGAATTGAGCCTTTCTGCTTCCAAATGATCAGTGGATTACAGAGTATACGAGGGAGCGAGACTCCTAAAAGACTTCTTCGCCGATTTATTCCTCTCGCACTCGCTCTCTTTCGTTTTTCTTGACTCGTCTTCGATATATCGTATATACAGTATGCTTGGTGGGCGGCCATATTGAATCGTGATATGGGCCCGCAATTAAGGCCGAGTAGGCCACCCGGACGAGAAAGAGAGGCGCAAAGCGCGATAAGGTGAGTTACCCGTGGTCCCGGTCGAAGAAGAAGAGAGCCCTCTTCTCTACCAGAGTTAAGCTTGACCCTATGGACCCCAACGAGACTCTGCTCTTCTCTCTCTCTCTCTCTCTTGCTCTTCTTTTCTTTCCTTCCTCGTGGTACTTGCTCCTCTCAAAGTATATGTATTATCTGTCTTTCTCTACCTTTCCTGCATAGTGCCTCTATGAGTCGAGCTCTGAGCTCATCGCCGAACCTTCGAATATGGCAGTGTATTATGCATGTGCTAACCACATCGCAGCCTCCCCTCAGTTTACATCTCTTCTCCCTGTTTCATCGGGGTCCTCGTCGCGTTGCAGAGGGTCACGCTCAAGGACCGAGATCTTTCGTACCTCTCTCACTCTCTCTCTCTCTCTCTCTCTCCTCGTTCTTCACGTCCAAAGAGGACCTAATAACTGGGAACTCAGCTTTCATCCTACCCATATGCGCAATGTTAACGTCGAACTTCTATAACCCCCACGACTCTACTCCCTCTCTCTCTCTCTCTTTCTCTCATACGTACACATGTAATGCTGATCGAGATACGTATTGTTTCCTGCATACAGGCAGTGCAAATTTTTTATCGCACCCTTTTCTCTCTGAACAATACTTTTTTTTTTTTTTCAATCCTTTTCTCTCGGTTCACAAAAATATGGCCTTTTTAAACGACAGTGTTCGAAATTCGTTCAATATTTTCGACGTATCTAAATTGTTTGTTTTCATAAAGCTTCATCGAAGATCGACAAGTCACTTATGAGTCAGAGTGCCGCGTATTTGTTTTTTTTCCCACGTAATGACGTCACGACCGCGGACAGAAATCGCTGTATCAAATTAGTGGAATATAAAGACGTCAACGGATCTCTTCTTTGTTCGTTGGATAAATACGTAGGCATATAATATTCTCTCGGTAGCAGAAGAATGTTTTTTTTTCTCTTCTTTTTTGTTTTTTTTTTTTCAGTGGTAGCCGGCAGGTATAATCGCGTAAAATACCCGAAGCCATCATCACTTTGTCGCTATCGCATGATTCACAAATAAACAGAAACGATGTTATATAGGGTAGAGAGAATTTTTGTATATCCCAGATCAAATGTGACCGCGCGTATATGGAAGCAGGAGAAAAAAAAACGGAGGATATAAAACGTGTGTATATATACCTATATTTTTTCACCTGTTGTCCCTATAAGTTGAGCTCCTGGGGTACGATCAGATAAACGATCGTGTGGCTTTGCTGGTATGCAAATCCCGATGGAACTAATGAAGATTAAGAATCCAACGGAATAACAGAAAAGAAAGAATAAAATGAACTCGACACAAGCACACATACACAAAGGGTTGTCCCAATGAACACTAGAATCTTACGATGAGAAAAATAAGAAAGAACACGGTACGAGAAAGAGAGAGAAGGAAAAGAGATTGTGAGGATTTGCCTCATTTCTAAAACATCTTCCTAACGAGTCGCGATGCCGAGAATTCCTTAAAAAAATATGTATCTCGGTCTCTCGCGCCCTCGGGATTTTCTCTTGATCACAGTAGCATGTCCATTTATATATATTTAGATTCAAATCTATATATATATATATATATATATATATATATATATATATATATATGTACATATATATTATACACTAAAACGTAAAAGTTGATTCTATTGTTAAATCGTCGTCGAGTGTCGAACGCGAACGCAAAGAGTGGAGGCTCTCCGTGGTGGCATCGTTGCGATGCCCGCGTGGACCTCCAACGGAGAATTTCATTCACTATGCGCGCGGTCAATTTATTCTCGTGAAGGAATTAAGTCCGGTCGAGTCCGGAGATGAAGACCGCGCTCGGGCTCTATCGCGCGCGAGCGAGAGCGGCAGTATGAAACGTAAAAAGGTTCTCTCCCGCGCGCACGGTAGCATCGATACACACACACACACAGACACACGGTCTTACCTCTTCGAATACCGAAAATAAGTATAGATATACGTATACATTTGAGATCGATCACGGAAGCTATGGGAGCGATGGATAACTCGGGATTTCATTTCCAACGGTAGCCGCATGAGAGTCGAATTATCAACTTGCTAACGCCGAAATATGATGATGAAAGCTGAAACCTTTTTTTTTTTTTCAACCTTTCACCGCCTCTTTTCGATACCGCCATATTTCTAGAATTCCCTGTACAATTATATATGCCAACCTACCTGTCTCACGGGGTGCCCTTAACGAATGTATCGCACTTCTGCCTTATTCCTTGTGGCACCTTCCAATTTTACCTGACCATATCGACCATGCGTGGGTTCCAATCGAATACTCTCCACGTTTATATCTGTATATATTTACGTATATATTTATTTATATGGAACCAGAAGAAACGAGGATAGACATAATACATATTTCTCAGGCTGCGGAATTTTTGTTGTGCTCCTAACGAAAGCGAGACGCGCGCCACTTAAAAATAGTCCACGTCCCCACAAATCATTGCACCCTTGGAGAACTCTCGTCTTATTAGGTAGATTGAAAACACACACAGACACCGCACCCATGGACAGCGACCTGTGTCCCCCAAGACTCTACTGTAATCCGTGATCTAACCTCTGAGAGAAATCGACAAGATTCGCTTCGCTGTGACTGCTGCTTCCAATATCCTAAAACGTGTGCGGGATTCAGCGATGAAGAATCTGGGGTGATTTTTGGATCAGTTTTTAAGCTTGGATAAACGCGATTAATAAAAAATTTGCTCAATGTTAATTAATACACGTGATTAACATTATAATTTTGATGCTACGATCTCGAAACGATTTATATGCCGAATATTGACTTGAGAAAATTTAATGCTGTATACATAACTCAAATTTAATTGAAACACAAGGATTTATCCATTCGTTCAGACCATCCAACACTTTCATTCTAATTTTAATTCTCTTTTTTTTTCTTCTCCTTTTTTCCTCTCTCCGTTGTCATTTTGAGAAGGGTATAGATCAGGCAGGGCCAGCGGGCAAGAACAATACTGCTCCATGCATAATATGAACGAAAAGAAGATTAACCAAGAAAAAAAAGAAACAAAAAAGAGAGAGAGAGAGAGACGGGAAGGAAATGAGGAAATGAGAAGGAACTAGCGAATGCCTCATCTGAACTTATTTCGCTTATCCCATTCCGTTGCTCATCTTCTTGCCAGAGCCCATATTCACCGGACAAACTGTGCGGAGCCGCTTCGTCCCATTTGGTTCGGTCCATTCCGTACTCCCTCTCGCTTCCTCCCTCTTCCACTGATTTTCTTTCTCTCTCTTTTTCTCTCTTAGCGCGAGGTGATAAATCACCGTGCCATAAACAACCGATATTTCTCTCCGAATGTTTACCGAGTACGCTTTAAATGCCTTGTTAAAACAAACCTACGCTCTCTCTTCTCTCGCGTGTGTGCCGGGGGTTAAACACTTTTTTGCCACAAGACTTCTACGTTCGTTCGAACTTTTTCTTCCTTTATTTCTTTCTTTCTCTCTCTCTGCCTCTTTCTTTTTCTCGAATCTTATCTCTTTCCAACTCCCTTATTCACTCGATATAATGTTCACGGAGAAGATGAAGAGACGATGAAGAAAGATGAACGAAGGAGAAGAGGAAGGAGAGAAACTATGTGCGTCCGGTTACCTCTTTCACGTTACTTCTCTCCCCATTACCTTTAACTGTATTTGTATTTCTCTCTTCTTTACCACACATCAATTCTTTTACAAATGAACCCAGAGACCCGAACATCACTCGTCTCAAACGAAGGAACAAAAAATCCTCAGACCTATCGCACAAATTAACCGCGGACTCGTAAGACTCTTCGACACTATAATATTCAACGTTACATCGAGTTACAATACTTCCGTGTTTGCATACAAATCATGAGGGTTTGAGATTTGTAGTGTTGAAAAAAAAAGAATTGATCGAACGTTTAAGAGTCATCGAGCGATGGCATACGCAGCGCCAGGTGCCAAAAAAGCAAACTTAAATTCTATTTTGCCGGATTTCGTCGCAAATTTTATGATTACGCGAATATAAAAAATATCAACAAAATTCGTTTTAATCACCCGGTTCCGGCTGTGCTCCCTTTTCGGAGATCATATATCTTTTATCAACACAATAAATTAACAAAAATACAAGGCGCTTAGCTCGCGCCATAACAGCTTTTTCGCCAGTCACAATAATTATTTTATTACAAATTCTACACACATTTGCCACAACTGAAGAGACCAGAGCCGGATTCACGCCACTTCATTGCACATTATGAAATTTATTTATTGCTATTTCAATAAAAACTCACGGAAAAATCCGGTAAAATACACACGAGACGTCTGACGTGTGTCAGCGACTATATTTGTACTATAAATAGATATATTTTACTATGAGAGGCGCCACCGTCGATTTTGAGTTGGTCACGTGAGCTCGATGACTCTTAATTGCCATTCTTTTATTTTCAAATTTAACGAAATCAGTGTCTTCGTTAAACTGCATTAAAATTCATCAGAAACGTTCAACGTCTAGCAGACTTTTCTAAAGGTTGGATAACAGAAGAAAAAGAGTCTGCATTCCATGACTGGTTTCGAAGAGTCTCCTGCTTTACTAATAACAATAAATTTCATTTAAACACTGTAATCGTATTCCGAATCAAATTCGAAGAAAATGTTTCAAGAATTTTTTTGAATTTTTCATCCAAGATAATGTGGAAAAATAGTAAAGAAATTACATTGAAAGCACAGAATGAATGGAACGAGAATTTTTAGTGTAATCGCCTAGGGTTCACTATTTACGTTATTCGGTCAGTGATCGGGGTGAAGGCCTTTTATTTCTTTCACTATTTCCATCTCGTTCAGTCATCCACTTGCGGCTCTCCCTCTCTATTTCTCTTTCGTTTTCTCAATCCTCGTCTCACTCCTGCTCTCATATATGTGGACTGGTAAAAGTTATAGGAAAAGGCGTGGAGTAGGCGGGTCTCGTATCTCATCGTCCGATTGAGTTATAGCGCTTTAAACCAAAAACCGTAGCTAAGTCCATCGCTACAAAACTGACTAAACAGCAGTTCGAGGCGTATTATACATCCCAAGACCTATATTATTTCCTCTCGTATGCATATAAATATATACACATAGATATCTAAATGTGCTTCGCAAAAGAAAAAAAAATGACAGACAGAGAGAGAGAGAGAGAGAGAGAGAGAGAGAGAGAGAGAGAGAGAGAGAGAGAGAGAGGAAAGATGTTGGAGTATGAAATTTTTGATAGATAGCTCAGGCCATCGATCGTCTGGCTTATCGTCCATAAAAGGTTCGCTAAAGCGTTTTCAAATCACTATTCTCATAAATTTATGACGATGGTAATATATAGCACTCAACAGCGTGCTTCATTGGTTTTCTAAGGACCTCTTCGAGTCTAGACACACTAGAAAATAGTTTACATATAAAAGGGTTGAGTCATTTGAAAAACCTGAAATAAAATTTCAACGGACTTTAGTACTCAAAATGTTTGCATACGAGCTAAATCAGAAATAAAAAAAATCGTAATACATCAAGAAGATTTTTTCTATTTTCGTGCAAAAAATTCAAAGTCCACTTTTTACAGTTCTTTTTGTGTATTGCGAGTATGTACCCGATGTATATAAATGTTAAAAAATAAATAAAAAAAATAAAAAATAAAAGAATTCTTATTGTGCAATATGGGCGTGAGAGATCTAGAAGGTAGGAACATGGCCACTGTGTGCCTCCTTTTATCGGCTCGATCGAAGTCGAGACGTAAAGCAAGGTAAAAAATAAAATCCTCCATATTGGTTACGATCCGACTGAAGAAGGGTTTCTTAGTTTCTTACGTACACTGTGTCTCGCATATAACGCACCTCGATTCGACAGTTTTTCGATGCCAAATTAACTTTCGATAAATAACTCTGAGATACTTTCTTTTCGAAGAAGACAAATATATCTCGATCTCTCAAGCCGATATCGCGAAGCAAGTTCTGCATCTGCGATCAATATAGAAAAAAAAGTATACACAGTATACTTTTCCCTCGGGTGTCCAGAGTCCAATCGATGATGAGACTGATTGATTTTTATTTTTAATTTCATCAAAGATCGAGAATGAAGATGAATTTTTCGTTAAGCCGCATACAAAATTTGATTTTGATAATGGTGATCGATTTTAAATGGAAATTCGTCGAGAATAACGACATTTTTCGCAGCACGATTATCGAAATCGATGATCTTAAAATTGAAGTAAACTCTATGCAAATTATACGTGACTGAATTTCGTTGAAATTGTTGCATCCGCTGGAGCAACGAAAGAGCGTACATTTTTTTTAAGTTTCTCTTTATTTTTTCGCCCTTTTTTCCTATCCGTTAATCTTTTACAGTCAGGGACAGTGCTCGCGAGCGAGAGAGAGAGAGAGAGAGGGGGGAGGGAGGAGGGCGAGAACGAACGCGTAACAGACTTGAATTTGCATAAATCGCCATTTTCGTGTCCCCTTTGAATTCCGTCGCTATGGCGACCTTTGTCCAGATCGTGCTACAATGGCCACTATCTTCCCGGAGGCCCAACAGAAAGGGACGAAGGGGAAAGCCGCGTTCTCGCAGCGCGAGGACCACGCGGTGTATATACGCCTTCTCCACCTCCTCTAACTTCTGCTTCTTTTTCTTATTCTTCTTCTTTTTCTTCTTTTTCTTCTTCTTGTTTTTCGTCCTCTTCCTTTGGAGGAGAAACGATCGCAAACAAAGAATCTCGTGGTCGCGAAGGGGCGCGAGTTCTCGTCGAAGAAAACGGCACGAAAAGGGTAAAAAAAAAAGGTATATATACACGAATAAGCGATGCGCCGGTTGGATAATCCAAGAGAGAAAGACAGGGACAGAGAGAAAGCAAAAGAAGTGAAAAAGAAGAAGAAAAAAAAATTGAAACAAAACGAAACAAAAGCTTCGCAGGGAGAACGCGACTTTCGTTTCAGCGCCCCAAGCTCAACGCGGAATATTCGCCTCCGCAACAAAGACAGGAAATAAAAAGAGAGGAAGCTCCGCGCAGTACACGCGTGTACTCGCGTATATATAGCATATAACCGAATCCTGTGTGTTATACCGTGGGGTTGGTTCAGCTAAAACGTATCGGGGAGCGCGTGAACGCGACTACGAGCGCGATTAAAGCTCTCGACTTTAACGATCGCATAAAACTTACGTACCCATAAATCCCATCGGGATTTCACCTCATCCATGGGGTCCTCGACGGTTTCGCACTTACACTCTGGCCTCCATCACTATATATATACATTTTTTTATCCATATGTACACGTGTGTTCTACTCTATTCGTGGGACACATCGATTTAACGATGAGGCGAGAGTTGTCCACTTTTTTATTTAATTTTTCTAGCAAATTTTCGGTTCAAGGGTTTCCAACGTATTACGATTGTTCGACAAGAGATTTGTTGCAGTTTTACAATTTAGAAGTTTAGAATTTTTCGTTGTAGCAATAGAGGAACATGAAAATAGTTCTTTCGAGAAATTGACAGCCAAAGCTGAGAGACTTTGCTCTCCTGGACACAAACAAAAATGTATTATTATCCAACTTGTTGAATTTTTCAGATTGCGCCGTTTTGTGTAAAGCAGCATTCAAGCGTTAGATATGTTCTTACAATATATCAGGCACTTTGGTCGAAGTGCATGTGAGAAGCTGGAGAAGTTTTGCTCGAGAGACATTATTTACAACAGGAGTCCGCGGTAGACAATGCGGTGGACCGTTGCGGCGAAGCATGGAAGAAAAGGAATAAGAGAGAGAGAGAGAGAAGACGAGAAAGGTAGAGGGAGGAACACAGGGAGCAAAGCTGCGAGCAGCCATCTTTCGTCGTTCCTTTTCTGTTCTCCATATGCAACAGCATCTGCTCACTGACCGCGCGCGAGGAGTCTCGAAGCGAGGGAGGGAGCAAGGACGATTCTCTTTCGAGACTCTGCATCGCCATGCAGAAACACGAGAAAAGGGTTGCTTCTATATACACATAAAACTCAAAGGAACAGATAGAAAGAGAGAGAGAGGGAGAAAGATAGTGAGGACGAAAAAATAAGGGAGAAAAGAGTGTTTGTACACGTAGCTTCGAAGGAAGCGGAGGGAATATGCAAACGCAAAATCGTAAAAACAGAGAAGAATGGAAAGCTCTGTGGTCCAAGATCAAAGAGCTATATCTCGAGAGGAACGTAGAACGAATCGTTGGTTTTGCAAGCATGCAGCGGAAGCCAAGTACAGAGTGCATTTCGCTATCGTTATCATAAAGTCGTGGAGAACACGGAATTGGGCTTCGTATACGGAGGCGTGTGTATACATCTACAAGGTGTTTCAAATGTCGCTTTTTTAATCTTGACGCTTTTTCTCGAAACTGTCAGTGATGAAAGTTCAATTAATCAGGCTAAGAGTCAATCCAAATTCGGTAAAATCTTGAAGTGGAAATGTGCCATCCGCTGCTCTTACGCGATTTCGGTTCCAAATATTCTCTGGAAACATCTGCTCAGATTCACTCTAATTTTTCAACTAATTGATATAGTAAACTACGTTGAAAGATAAAAACGAACAAGTATTTGTTTTCAAAGTTTCAAGTCGTTTATTCTCCACAAAACTTGGATGCAATCTTTAGGACACTTTGTATAGGTTAATCCTTGTATTATCGCAGTTAGTGCCGCCCTTTATAGCGAGAAATACACATTCTGGTGCACGTGCGGTCCCGATACCCCCCCCGTTCGACACCCAGTGCAGAGGAGAGAAACTTATTTATTCGTGTGCATATGTGTGTCTTCACTGTACACCTCTTTCAATGTTACAATCCACCCGGTGACTCCCTCAGATATTTGCCACGTTTTATCTCTCTCTCTCTCTCTCTCACTCACTCTCTTCCCAGCTTTTTCCCATTCAGCGTCTTTCTCGAGGAAACATTCCACCAATGCATTCTTCACCCAGCAACCACCATCTTACCGCGAATCCCTCGCGAGCCAGCTTCGAGTTTACGACCATACTTTTTTTGCGAATTAAATCTTTGATCGGAATAACAGTAAAGAAATCAAATAAAAGCGTATCATTCCAACGCAATGAAACTCTTCAAGATTTTCATCATAAAGTTCAGTCCAACAGACCGAAGCTTTTTATAAATCTCAAATTCGTTTAAACAACTAAAAATAAAATGGAACAGAAAAAAAAATTTGTACAACCCCCGGCGATGGTGTAATCGAATTTTCATTTCATTCATGCATTTTTGCACAGGTATACACGTTCACTGGATCAATGTAAACATGCAAAAGCTGGTATTTCGAGTGTAGCCAGTAAATAGAAAAGATGGAGCAAAAGTTTGCGACGATAAAATCTTAGCTGCGGTGTGCGACTGTAAATTTCATTCATACATAATATACATACAGGTTGTATATATTTACAAAGTTTTATGTACACGGTAGCTGGACGGACTGTGGAAAGTACATTTGAATAAAAAGCCTGAAAGTTAAGCAGGATCGAGAGGTACAGCAGTAGTCGGAGGACAAGGCAAGAGAATTTATTTGAAAATGTCGACGAGGAGGACAGCACAGTGCAGTCTGGCGTTCGGAATAAAGTGCTGTATATATGCATACATATATATATATATATATTTACTTCAGAGTGCATAGAGGGATGAGAGAGCGGTAGAACAAGCTTGATAGTCACGTACATACGCGTACGTATGAAACAGGTGAGCCACCGCTGTTACGCGACGTGATCTATGTATATATCAACTGTTATCCAACAAAAGGACGTAACTCGTTCGATTTAACACTTGAAAGATGTATAAAAGTCGCCATTTTGAGATGTTGACTCTTTTCGTATCGCGGTCTCGAGAACGAGGAAGAGCAAGGAATGAGACAGGCAACATTTTTGCTTCGTTATCATTGAATTCATGCACATACCACGTCTGCTATATCGCATTGATAAGTGATCTGTTCAGAATGGACGATCTCACCGTACAGGTGCAATATTTATAAGTAAAACAATAGGCAACAGAAGAAACGTATCAAAGTTCCTAGTGATGTTTTTCAACTTTTCTTCAACTTTTCCAGCGAGATTCGAAGTCAAGAATCACAGAATAAATCCTAATGGCGATCTCTTATACGAAATTTTTTTATACAAAGTTATAAAAGTTTGTTATTTCGAATGCTGATAAACGTTTTCGTTCGTTTGATATCATTGTCACTATATTTTTTTCCACTAAAAGAGGGAGCTTCGTTTATGAATGTGAAACAATAAAGAAGGAGAAAAGGGAGAGGCATAAATACCAAGGGAAGAAAAAATAAATGGAGGAGAGAAGAGAAGAGAATTGAAAAAGACAAAGAATGAATCTGAGCGTTTGTGGATCGAAATGGCGGTAGGTCTTTCCATTGATATATATATATCTGTATATGTGTATTGTCGGAGCAGCTGTGGATGGTAGGAATAGCCAACAACCCTTCTCGCTGGAAGCAACGATCCTCGAGAAACACACACATAAACGATTTGCAGAAAAATTGGTACAAATATGGAGCTTGCTTGTGATTTGTAGAGTTATGTGAATTCTATTTTTCGATAGCGAATCATGCTGCGGTAATAAAATATTTTTTTTTCCCACAATTTCATTCCTAAAATTTGGTTCATTAAGTAACAGGAGAGATTCAATCAGCACAATCTACAGAGAAAATGTTTTAAACTCTACACACGAGATGTAACGAGTTTTTTTGTACTATTCAAAAGATTTTCAAAGCTCTGTCTCTCTCTAACAGTTATACCAGCAGAATTATGTGTGAAAAATGATTTCTCTTTACAATGAAAAATTAGACATTGGTCCAAATTGGCACCAAGTTATCTACATCGTACGGTGAAGAGTCGCACGAGTCTCGTGGGGCGGCACTGAGCATAAGCGAAGAAGGCCAACAACGAGATCGAGAACGACGACGACGACGACGACGAAGATCGTCCAGGCTCTGAAGAAGAAGAAGAAGAAGGAGAAGAAGTAGAACCGCGCAGCCGCCCCAATAAAAACTCATGGATTCTCGTCTCCATCGTACGCTCATATAACACACATATATATATATATACGTATATATTCATCCGTACACAAAGAAAGAGCTCAGTTCTCGAGCTACCGATGCTTTCCACTAGAAGCCGCGCAAAGAGAAACGACCAAGATATAGAGAGAAAGGAAGAAAAGGGGTGGGGAATGGTTAAATCGTCTCCAGTGATAGTCAAAAGAAACGCGACGTGTATACTGTATCGCTGAGGACGCGAGAGAGGACGAAATCGAATGAAACAAAGGGAGAAAGAAGTATATAGAAAGAAAGATCCAGTGAGGAGGAGAGAGAGAGAGAGAGAAGAAAGAAAGAAGGCTGAAGTACATGGATATAAGAGTAGAAACAGAGTTGAGAGGGAATGGGAAAAAAAAGAAGAGAGAGAGAGAGGTCTCTGCGACGAAACTCACAATTGTGTCCGGACAACGAAGATGGAGAAAAAATGTGAAAATAAAAGAGAGAAAGAGAGATGGAAAGCGAGTAATCCCGAGTGGGAGGCGCGGTCTCTCTGCACATTTCGCGACGTTTGACAGAACAAAAGACTATCGACCGTGTCGAGGGCCATGGAAGGTGGAAAGACTCGATCTCTCCGGGTGGAGAAACGCTTCCTTGCTGCGCCCGCCTCCGAAAATCGCAGACTCCCCGAGAGTCATTCTATACCGAATGGAGTATTCGTACAGTTATTCCGTTCGCCATTCCTCAACGAAAGAACAACTCCTTGACCGCCATTTCGAATCGGATCAAAACGTTCTTTTCTCTCACATTTTTTTTCTTTTCTTATATAACACCAGCTACTATTCTCCTGTATGACTTCTAGCCTCAGAGTATGTCTATCGAACGTGAAATTCGTCAATTTTCATTAAAATCGTTTCATCATCGTTCCTCTTCAATCTTCTAGCACCCGTAGAAGGTGAGCCGCAGCGATCATCCTTTTTCATGTTTTCATCCATATTTAATGAAAAAAAATTCTTGCCTACCAGCAAATTTCTAAATGCAACAACGTGTATACATACATTATTCACGCGAGTTGTCTTGTAAATATATATGTAAGATTCATTTGGTACGTGTTATGCGCGGATCGTCGCGATGACTCGCGCCGTGGACCATTGGTGGCCATGATCTTCCTTCGTTCTCTTCCTCACCAGCATTTTCCGTTCCCATCCAACTTATGCTCACGAGCATCATACAAACGGTCGTGATCTATTCTACTTTCAGCCACATTCGCTATGTGAGTTAAGACCTTTTGTTTGTCGAGAAGCTATACGTGCACGCGATCCAGACATCACCATACAGTGCTTGACTCAGTTGAGTACGCAGCTTCTCAGCTCTGTATATGCTCACAGCGAGTCTTCTTGTTTATATGTGCGTCACAGAGGATTGCCCCGCACGCTCGTGTGACGGGAACTCACTCCGTTGTTTATGGACGTCACGTTGGAAGCTCCTTCGCTTCGATACCCTCATACAGATAAGTCTGAATCTTTACCGTGTATATGAAGATTGCATTGATGCATGGACATCTGATCTTTGTGGAACTTTTATTGAATTCGGATGAACGAATGAATTTTCTGGTTATTCGCTGAAATTCGTTGAAATCAGATGTCATCGGTCTTCTGGTTCTTGGGATCTTAAGGAGCAGAGAGAGAAAAGAAGATTTGAAATTGGTGAAAATCTCGTTTTTGTTTTCATATTTCTGCGATACAACGACGTTTGATTCGAGGGTGTTCGATATATAATATACAGTGAGGGAGAGAGAGAGAGAGAGAGAGTTGAGACGAGCGCGTGTGTTGAACTGCCGACACACATACGTTGAGTATTTGCGCCAAGGAGCGACCCCTGGCGTACAAATTACTGAAAATTGGTCCACTTTTTTCGACAAACTCCAAGAGCGAATGAACCACGCGGTAGCGCAGCATCCCAAACCAGTGTGTATTTATGGGTTTCAGTGTGCTATATATACGTATATGTGTGGGCATATAAAAGAGAGGAAATACCGATGCGAGAAGCTTCTTGCCGGTACATCAAAGTGCAACTGACGGATCGATCTTCCCGAGGGTTTTCGAGTGCACGAAATGGCGAGCAGGGATTCGTTCTTTCGGGATCTCAAAACCCAACACGCGATTTATGATTCTGCGAGCTAGGCGTTCTCTCTATCTCTCTCTTTCTTCATCTCTCTCCTGCTCTTGTGTTTTTCTTCCTGTCTTTATTTTCTCTCGCTCTCACCGGTGGTGCAATGCCTTTCATTTTCTGGACATGGAGCTCGTCAGGATTCCCGAGAATTTCGATCGCCTCCCGTGGGAAAATCTTCCTGGATGCTATATATATATATATATTTTTTGTTTCTTTTTCGCCTCTTTTTGTATTAGTTCAACCTCGTGTCTGCAATCCGTAGGTTTTTCGACGAACGATCATCATTTGCCAAAAACCCTTTTTTTCGTAGCAGTGCAAGGTGGAGAGGCTTGAAGAAATCGTGGAAATGAACGATAACAGTTATTTATCTCGAGGAAACACAATTAGTTTTCGTTCAGGTAAAACACAAAGATTTCGAAACGACTCGGATCGTAATCATCCGTTTTATGAAAAAGATTTATTTCGGATGTTACTTGTTCCGATGCAGCGATACGTTTTTTTCGTTTTGTTAAATATCTTTTCGAGAAATTTTTATTCCCTCGAGTGCATATCGAGGATAAAATTGAATGAAGAATCGTTCGTGCTCACAGAATTTATAAGACTTCCGAATAAAGTGGCCTTGAACGTAAGTTTATTACACGAGTGCAAACTCACGATTAGCGAATTTCGTTCCATATGCATTTTTCATTATGCGTATATATCATGGTCCTTTTTTTTCTCTCTCGTTATAACTAACCAGCCGCTCATTCAACTATATTTATATACATATTTCGTGTACATAGGACTTCGCGTGCAGCTCAACGACCCTTGGCTAATTAACGTAAAATTCAATCAGTCACGGGACTGAGTTTCTTAGCACATTTACAGCAGTATTATCAAAGAAATTCAACTCTGTTCCATCGTTCTCGAGAGATGCATATATAAACAAATAACGCATTACGGCGTGACGTTAATAAAAAAAATTTTGTGGACAAAAGTATTTTTCAGCGATCGAATCAATCTCATCGAAATACAGAAAAGAGAAATGTTCGAAAAACAACAACGAAAAATCCACGAAGATAAAATCCAAGATACAAAGAAAACATGAAACAATAAAACGATTTTTTTTTATCGCGATATTAAAAGATGAGGGTTTATCCGTGTTTATCGAATGTTCAGACTTCCCCAATTTTAGTAATGCTCAGAGAACATCGTTAAAATTTTGCAGTTTTTATCGAGTCCGAATTCCTCGTCATCGCGACCATTTAATATATGTTAAAAGATAACTGAAAAACAAATATCGCAAACTCTTTGCACCTTCCGCGCTTGTACTTTTATTAACACGAATGTTTATAACTGTATTTATAGTCAGAGACATGGGTGCGTGCACAAGTGCACACAGATATAGAAAAATATGTGGATATATGGTTCACGAGGATCTCTAGACGCCGCGGCATTGTAGTATCTCAAGTTCATTAAATATTAACGAGAGTCTCAATTTCTTCATTTCGTTGATGAGTCGCCAGTGAGCTCGCATATAGATTGAAAATTAACTTATATGAGCCCCGACAAAATATACATAAGCAGTGCGGCCGCGGTTCGCGTTCTCTCTTTCTCTCTCGCCAAAATACTCCCTGTATCTATATATATAACACTCCGAGAGCTTCGAACCTTCGCGCACTTCTCGCATGTGCACTTATACGACGCGAGATTCTCTCCACCGGCCTACAATTTACACGATATAACCAACACCGAAGTGTTTCTCTCTATGTTGGCATAAGCTAAGTAGCCTCTTCGCGAGCTGCCCGACGGCCTTTCTTCATTTCTTCTTTTTTTTTTTTTTTTTTGCTTTCTTTCACCGCATCCCCAACGACGATTTTTACAGACTCTCCGACTTGAGCTCCGATCCAAAAGACACGTGAAATCTTTAAATACCCAATTTTATGGTAATTTTAACACTTTTCACTCGTACGCTAGTTCCCTTCGTGGACACTGAGAATTTCGATGAGGTTTTACATTCGCCAATCATTTTTAATATTTTTCTGGCAGATTTTAGTAAAACTCGAAATTTTTTTGGTTTTTTTTCACGGTTTTTCAAGTAAACAGTATTCGACTGGGGAGCCGACAGCGAGGGGTAAGTGATATTCCGGATAAAGCTGCTCCGGGCAAAGCTGGTACTCGGATGGGCAACCGCTTGGGTCTGGACCGCGACTGCCTCGGTCAGAAAATAGTTTTTCAGTGTTTTTAATAATGTTATGCGATTAAAAAATGAGTGAAACATAGTTGACTGGACAGGTATACATTTTTTCACGGTTTTCCTGAAATTTTGTGCAAACGGGGAACTACGTTGCATCATTGGAGGGTGCCAAGAGTGAAGAGTAATTGGAGGAAGACTGAGAAAAATGAAGGCGTGCGTGAAATGGAAGAAAAGCGAAGTTGAGTTCAGTCGTGAATGGAATCGAAAATAAATTGATTTAGTCATATTTTGAGCACATATTTTCGAAGAATTTTTCAAATGAGACTAAAATATATGATTCTCGACGATCGATCAATCTGGGATAGGAATAAATTTGGATTTATTATTATTATTTTTTGTTTGTTTTTTTTTTTTTTCATGAGGGAAGTAAATATAAGATTAATCAAATTTTCGAAGATTTTCATTTTCCCAAACAAATTTCTTTTTTCTCCATTCTTAATCCATAGACAATAATATAATTTCATTCGAAATTGTAGCACAATTATTTTTATCTATACACAAAGATAATTACATCATTGCCTACGGCCCGTTTATACGTTTATTCGATTCGTTCTCTTTCATTCACTTTTGTCAATCAATCAACTCGTTCGTTGTTCATATCCGTTGGTAGTGTGAAACAAACATTTGAAACGGTTTTTTTTTTCTCACAGTTACAACCATTTTTCTGGTTTACTATCCAAGGATTTTTGAGTCTTGAAAAAAGTTTGTGTCCTTGCCATTTTTTTTTTTTACCGTCGATCGATTTTCTTTTTATTAGCAAATGCAATAACTTCTGTTGGTAGGCTATCAATTTTTTTTGTTTTTTTTTTTTTTCAAAATAATTCAAATACTTGGCACCAAAGAGTTATTATTTCTCACTTTTTAAATTGGATTAGAATGTTTCGTCATTGTTGTTCTTGTTTTTTATTTTTTTTTTGTCAATACTTTCATCGTTCAACATTAATCCGAGGTAAATCGTCGGTTTCAATTTCTCTCAATGAATTATATACAATCTAATTTGTTTCATATACCCTTTCACACATTTTCACATAATATAGAAACTATTAGTCTATATAATACTTTGGTAATTCGGATGTGCATGGAACTATGGTTATTATCACTGATTTACGCTTATTCCTAACGAATTATTAATTCGCATCGATAATAAATAAATCTTTGTTTTCTCGAGACTGTAATTTTTTTTCCACCGTTTTCTTTTTCGTTTTCAGTAAAAAGCAATTTTCTTTTTTTGTTTTTTTTTTTTTTTTTTTTCAACACAGCTTTCGCATGTACTTCTTTACATTCTCTCTTCGGTGACTAGTGAAAGAAAAAATATTTATTCTTTTTACACGATAAAGAAAAGTTTTGTTTTTTCGTCGATAAAATTGTAAATAAAAGTAAGTATGATTGAATCAAAATCATTCGTGCCATAATACTTTTGGTCGGAAACACTCGATAAATAATCGTAACAAATAAGTATACGCTCTGTAATTCGAATCCTGCGAGTATCGCAGTAAATAAATATTTATAAATATATTAAAAATAAAGAATACGAATATCTGTAGATGATAAATATTTTTGCCCATCAAATATCTTTTGTGTCATTCTCTCATTGCTAACTAAGTTCGAGGATATTTATCGTACATGTCTATATATCACTTTTTTTTTTTTCTTTGACAATGTTCTCGGCAAAATTTTTTTCATTTCCAAAATCTCGTGAAATTGAGGACAAAAAATTTGTATTTTTTCGATGCACGAAAAAAAAATAAAACAAAACAAAAAAGAAGAGAAAAAAAAACAGTATTTTGCGCACTTTTCTTCAACGAACACGCGGCCATATTAGTGTCTTATTTTTCAAGCGAGATGATTCGAGAGAGAGGAATAATTTTCTTCCTCCATCTCGAACCGTCGTCAGTAAAGATCGGAGAACGATACCTGGGACGATACACCCGAGTGTAGATGATGAAGAGCATGTAGTTCCTCCATCGAGGTCGATGGCATGCTGTTACTGTCGCCGAGCGTCGCTGAATTTGGACCTATGCTCGGTGAGCCAATCGAGCTCGATGGTATCGGAGTTCCAGGACAACCTATGCCGTTTCCTCCGCTGTTCCCCTCTTGCCTCATCGCGTTCCGTCGCCATTTGGCTCGAGCATTTTGAAACCACACCTAAAATTTATCGGCCCAAAAAATTTCCATGCCACTTGAGTCTATCGATTCGAAAGAAAAAAAATAAAAATAAAAATAAAAATCAGTGAAAAGAAAGGGTTGTTTTTGTAATTTTTCCATTTAGCTTTCGGATATTATTGAAATCACACCTGAAATCCTATCATTCCGAATATTTTCATGTCCGTTAATTAAGCCAGTTCCGTAAGAATTCACGAGTTCAATTAAATTGTCGATGGCGGCAGAGATTCACCGGACAAATTTCGAGGATTTTTGTTGCTGTGACGCAAATAAAATTTATTCATTGACGATTGTTGTGCGATTGAAATGTTTTTTTTTTTCGTTTTTTTTTTCCCCTCTGAAAATCGATGAAATATCCGTACATTAAGTTTCAATACCTGAAGCACTCTTTTGGACAGTCCTGTCTTTTGAGCCAACTGTTTGAGGTCTTTTGCGTCCGGATTTTGATTCACGCCGAAGTAACTCTTCATCGTTCTCAGCTGATGATGCTTGAAACTCGTTCGCATGCGTTTCGTTCTCTGACTCTGATGTACCGGTCCAGGAGAGCCAACTGACGCGTCGTAAGCGGCTAGTGACTCCATCGACGACGATAATTCGTTCGGATGAAGCAACTCTGAAATAGAAATCAATATATTTTGGCTTGGTAACGTCAAAACATACGATATCGCGTGAATTATTGATTCGACCAACTTCGCCGGAGACTCGAAATTGTCGCGGCCATTCGAAAGCTATTCGAGAGTCATTTTTTTTTTTTTTTTTTCTACTTTTGAATACATGTCCATACGATATTTAAGTTTTAACAACGAAAAAAATAAAAATAAAACTTGACATCACAAAACGTTTTATGACGAACCAGAAACCATGGATAATCGTCGTTTCTTTATGAGTAGAATTTGATCGAAATGATCTGAATCGCGAAGATTGATACGTGAAATTCCAAACATTGTATTATATAAATTGAAACGCGAATTTATTGATAATTGGATCGTATATATAGGTAAGTGCAACGTGCGCACGATCGTCAATTCGTTTCGGTCAATAATAAAGGTGGAGTGAGCACGTGCCCCCGTAAATTGTGAACGGACAAACGTGTTTTATGTATTTGGAAAGAGAGCCGTGCGAGGGAACAAAATGGCGACAAAAAAGAAGAAAAAAAATTGAAAAAAAAAAAAAAAAAAAAAAAAAAAACGTATCGGTTCACCCGAAGTTTGGCAGCTGCGTTGTGCCGATTGACCAGCAAGTTTTATATACATATATGTATGTGAAGAAAAACACGAAACCGTCGAGAAGGCATGTATACACGGATATATACATGTATCGAGATGAAGGTCTGTAGCAGTAATTTTATAACGGAAATCATCGCCATAATGGAGAACGCGAAGGATAGTACGATACAAAAATTCGTAACGTATACGCGTCGAAGATGCTTGAAAAAGCATTCAAAATTAATGAGTTTTCCTGAAAAATGACATGTACGATGTTGACGTCAAAATAAAGAGGGAGCACTCGCTCAATATCTATACCATGTCGTCCCATTAAACTTACGAGATACACTTTCCTTTCTTATTACGCAATTTCGAGTATATACCTTAATACTAATTTGGCCAATCAATTATTCGAAACGATAAATTAACAAAATTGGGTTCTCTTGCGATTCGAGAGAACGACCAATTCCCGTTTCTCTCTTCAGTATTCGAGCGAGCAAACGCTAAATCAGTCTTTCCACACCTGCGAGTTGGCAATTTATAACCATGGTGTTTATAGAGGTCGAACGTTTAAGAGATCATTCTTTTGCTCGATGAGCCAGTTGTAGTGTCTATCAAAGCCTTTCGTTAATAATCATCAGTCTCTCAAACGGTTACGAGATATATATAGCGCGATTACACACTTAGAGTTTTACTTTCGCTCTAGCTTACTTGGTCAGCCAGTTTTTTTTTCTTTTTTTAATTACTTACGAGATGTTAAAAACCATGCGATTCCCATAAATCGTCGGAAGCATTATTCAAGGCTTTTTCGTTCGTAGAGCAATTGCTTTGATCTTCTGTCAGAATTAATGAAAATTCTCGATTTATGAAGAAAAATTTTGAGCTTTTTCAGGTATATACGAAAAGCAGACATCGAAAAACTTTGAAATTATCGTGTCAAGAGACGAACTATAAAGAGCGTTTGAAAAAAAAGCATAAATGGAAGAAGAAATGGAACCTGGACGTGACGTAAAGCTGCATCAGTGAAGAACGTTTTACACTCCAACGTTAACTCTCATATAAAACGACGAAAAAAAAAACCTGAATCACAATAATTATTTTGTGAACTAAAAATTAAACATTATTCTGATTTCTTGTATACCCGAGTCTGCGAATTCAGGTAACAAAAATGACAATACAAAATAACAATATCAATTGATTCCGAAAAGTAGAAATGAGAGGAAAAAAAATAACAAAGTGAATATAAATAAAACTTTCATCAAAAATACGAGAATTTTCGATCACGAGTATAAGTGGGATACGATTTCCGGTAAGTGGAAAAAGCATCTTTTCACTGCGTGTGTGTCGTTCCCGCATCACTTTTTTTTTGTATATGCCGAGCGAAGCAGCGATGATGCTGGCGCTTTCGCGTTTCGCATCGAGAATGACGTTTTATCGCCAAAGTTTTATCTTCCTCGCGATACGTTACATACCACGAGAGGATTTCTTTTGTCGTCGGATATTGTCACAAGGTGGATGAGCGGAGAACAAAACGAGGGATAAGAAAAAGTCGTATATCGTGAAGGTAGCTAATTAAGCCGGCGAAGCGATCGGGGTATTTTTGTGCGTTGCGGTGAGCGACAGCGATCCGATGCGTGATGTTCGCCACAGCTTCTACAAATATATCGATATATACACACCTCCTTATAAGTATGTGTGCGCGTGTATATATATATATATATAGAAGAGTACACGCGTGGTTTAGGTGCGGATGCTCCGAGGCCTTAAGAATGAGGTCACAATTTGTCACGCCAAGGACAAAAATTGGGAAGGAACGAAGAAGATACAGGGAGAAGGATAGGAGGGGTGGAGTGGGGGGGGGGGGGGGGGGGGGGTGGGGAGAAGGGTTGTGTGGTAATGAGGATGCAACCTTTTCTATCTCTCTTTCAGACTCTTATTTCAGGATTTTTTTTATTGCATCTCTTTGTTTTTCGTCGCATGAATATCAACTTTTACTGATAGATATATCTGTAGGTTTGAAAAATATATATATATGGGTGTGTACGTGTGTGTCTGTATAGGCGAGTCCACATAAGAGGATAAAGCAGCGAAGGATTATATATTTGTATAGATATAAAACTAAAAACTTTTTAAAAAGTAAAAAAAGAACGCCAAGTATTAAAAGACGCGACCATGCCGGTATCGTCTACGCGTTGAGAAACGCGAACGAGAGAGAACGCGCCATGCCGAGGAAGAGGGAACGCGCAGCCGCGTGCTGTCTCTCTCACTCAGCGGCGCGCGAGAAGTGGGGGTAGCCTCGTTTAGCGGAGACTAGGTGACGCGAAGCAGAGAAATGTCCATTATTATTAAAAGGACGTATGTCCCGCCCATTCGAGCGTGACTTACGCCTGTCTGCTCCCAAGAAAGCAGAGTATCCCGAAATGTTCGATTTTATTTCGCTAAATCATCATATCTCAAGATTGGCTGGACGGATTTACATGCAACAAAGACCAATAGAAAGAGAAAAATCGAAAAAAAATCGTCACGAAAATTCAAATTTTTTGACCAAACGGTTCGTCCGTCAGAACGGTTTAAAAACGCCGTGACGTCATAAAACCGGCATATTCGAGTATATAAGAGTGCGGTAGGCCTCGCGCTGGCTTTTTCTTTTCCGTTTATTTAAACTTTTCTTTTATTTTTCTTTTAATACTTGGCGTCGAGACGCTACCGCGTCTCTTGATACGTATTACGCGTTCGCGGCCATTCTGAACGCGAAGACCAGGTATTGGTCGTGGCTGCATTCTTTTCCGGTAGGGAGCGGCCAATCGATGCATCTCAGAGTCGATACCCATCTGTCACTGTCCCCGGAGGGACCACGGAACGCGCGAGTCCGTTCTCCGCAGCTTCCCTCGGTCCAGCAACCTCTTCTTATTTCTCTTGTTATCTATCTCTCCCAGTATTCTTTCTTATTCCCCTTTTGCGGGTTAAAGAGAAAGCTCGAGTTCTACTTGTTCCTGTCTTCCTCTCTCTCTCTCTCTCTCTCTCCTTCTCTTTCTCTTAACATCCTCCCAACCTTTTTCTCTGGACTCTCGTGCTCTCAGGGATGAGGAAATGCATTCGTACATATCGCTGCGATGCACTTGCACGTATAGATTTATATACATATATATATATCGACGCCGTGATACCACAAGATCAATTGCTTAGATGAGCATCGAGACACGCTTCCAAGATGCACGCCTCAAATAGTGTGATTGCTCAATCAACCGATTCAGCTTACACCTCTAATTGCCATTGATCGAATTCCGAGAGATGTTCCATTTTTTTTACTTCTCATTGCAATCAGTTCGAAACAATTTTTTCTCGATTTTTTTTTTTTTTTTTTCACTAATTTTCACGATTTTGCCATTGAAAATTCATTTTTCGAATACTTTCACGTATTTCTGTCTCCATCAGAATATTTTTTTTCCCGAATAATAACGAGAAATAATTCAAAAAAATGTCCCCCCCCCCCCCCCCCCCACACAATTGTCGGTGGATTTATAATCGATTCACTCGGACCCATTTTTGTAAATGTCGATTCAACCGTTACAGAGCTTCCGCGACAAGTACATGGGCTGTTCAATATGGCGGTCGTACTTATAAGTTATATGACACACCGGCGAATTCGTCCATCTCCTAAAACAAGCTACTCGCACGTGTGTGTGTGTGTGTGTCATATAAACGTGAACAGATCTCTTGACTTATACGTGTAAAAAAGGTTTGGTGGAGCCAAAATGTCCCTGTGGACCTTTGCCGTTGACCGCGCTGTAGCGCAAAAAGTAGCGCAATTATATGGGTGTATATATAAATATATAAATGCGCGTATATATATATATATATAATACTGTCAAGAACTTTGGGATGGTCTTCCCTCGTGGAGAACGGGAAATAATAAAAGGAAAAAGAAAAAAAGAAAGAAATTGAGAAGAAAAAAAAACACACAGTAGCGGTCATGTGAAAGAACGAGAACGCGAGACGAGAAACGCGCGATAGGGAAAAGACGTTGGCTCACTCGTTTCTCTTTCGAAACAATAAAATCGCCATATAGGACGTATGGGCTCTCGAACGTTGAGCGAAACGATTCTTGATGATGATTCGTATCTTTTAAAATTGAGCAAATAAAAGTTTGCAATCGTGACACTTGGAAGAGAGAAATTCAAACGAAAACGTTTCATAACTTTTGATTTTTATTTGATTTTTATTTTTTTTCTTTGACATTTGGAGGATAGCTGTTCGGCATATCGCGGTCTCAAATGGTCCATACGATGCTGGATGTTTTTCCTCATTCTCCCATCCGCAGAATCGATGATGCACACACGAGACAAATATATAGAAATAACGACGCTCGGAAGAGCAGAGAGGGATGATGATATTTCTTTCGCTCTTTCCCTCCCCTTTTTGCCTCTCTCGTTTTCTTTCCCTCTCGATGCCTTACAGCATAGCAGGGCATCACATCGCTCTGACGAAGGTCTGTCTTATTCTTTATAGAGAATATCGTTTTGCGCGAGACGTCTCGGACGATTTTATAGCCGATGCGTCTCGGTAGTCTGTGCGGCTTCGTAAATTCCTCCGGACCGACATGCTCGCCGCTCTTTTCTCTAATTGTTCGACGATTATAAAATAACCGAGAAATTACGCGATGCCGGATCAACGAAGAGAGAGAGAGAGAGAGAGGGCAAGAGAGAAGAAGTCGATTCTAAAGTGACGGAATATTCATAAGATTTCGTTGAATTTTTGCACGTTAAACGTTCCATCCGATTAGAAAGATAAATGAAAATAAAAGTTCATTGATGTTCCAGAGTTTAAAATTAAACAATATTTATTGAACGTTTTTATTTGAAAAAATAAAAGCATTTTATACGGAAACGAATAAATCGAGGGAGAATATACGGCGCGATAAAAATGACGAGTTCTAAATGCGTAAGCATCAAAACTTCATTTTATCGTATATAAAAAAGGATATTAAAAAAAATAAAACGAATAAAAATTAATGTTTCGACGATTCTCGTTGATTTCGCGTCGAGACTCCAGTGGACGAATGTAAATACGAGTAATTGGCAAGACGCTAAGAGCGAAGCCGACGTTGGCGAAATATGGAGGAAGTTTTGTGAGTTGAGGGTGTATATATATATGAGGAAAAGAAAATCGGTGTGTACCCTTATACTTTTCTCTTTCTCTAAGCCCTGCTCTGTCGTTATGTACATAACTACGAGAGTTGTACTACGTGTACTCGTGGCGAGCCTCTCCGGGGGGGTGGTAGCCAGAGTGTAATTGCCCGGCTGGCGAATGGAAAATATTGGAGCTAGAATGGTTAAAAAAGAAAAAAAAATAAATGAAAATAAAAAAGAAAGAAAGAAATTTATATTCGTTCACAAACCGGAAGAAAAGCTCAGTGCTTCTTGCCATATCGTGTGTTTCGCCCGTATACGAACATACAGCCGGGTTGGTTATTAAATTAATACGAAAAACTGCAGAGATTCAAAGAGGCGTTATATTTGCTCTACCCAATCGGTTAAGATGTTCGCATAATGCCCTTCTTCTTCCTACCAGTATTTACGTTCTCATATATGTATGAGTATACGTGCAAACATCTATATGTATATGTATATACACCTAATGGGACTCGGAGGGTGAGAGACGATTTGTTTTCACTCGACAGGTTGGGGGCGACGCGAGCGTATTATTTGCCAAGCATTATAGTAGTCGGTACACACTTAACTAATACATATATATACTTCTTGCATTCTTTGCTTTTTTTCCCCTCCCCCCCCCCCCCTTCCCCGTCTCTCCTTGTATCCTCTTTCTTTCTCGCATCCCTCACACCGTTTTGCAAGGCAAATATACTCGACCAACATCGATTGTATTTTCTCATACTCGTGCGCATTGGTGAATCTAACGGGGACGTCAAAAATCGTAGTTTTTGTTGTTTTAGTAATTATAGTATTGAACCGAGCGAAATTTGTCGAAACGAAACGATTATGGTCGCTGACGATGAATGCAGGATAGAAAAGAGGGGAAAAAGGAATGAAAATATTTTTTGTTATATCGTTGATTTTTTTGTTTGTTCCGTCTTCGAAAATTTCGCTGTTAGAAATATAAAATAATTGTGTGAAAAGCTCACCCAATGCTCCTGCGGCTAGTCTCATGGTAACCGGAAGCTCGGATCCTGTTACTTCCGAAAGTTTCCTTTTTCGCGGACGTCCTTTTTGGACCCCGCCACCGGAAGCTGGACTCTGCTCGGCGGCGCTGTAGTAAGCCGGAAGCGGCGACACTCCCGGTGAACCAATGTCGTCGATACTCCCCGATGTATTTCCGTAATCGGCCGCACAACAAATGATCTCGTAATGCGGCCTTTTATCAGACACAACAAAATCTCATCAAAGCTCACATTTTTTTTTCTTTCTCTATTTTTTTTCTATTTTTTTTTTTTTTTTTGCTCATCCGTGTTTTTAGATTCAATATCTTTCGGAAAAAATGTCTCACCTACAATAAACAAGGCCGTCTCTCTGGCCAAAGTGATCACCCTTATTGAGAGGTACGCCACACGAGGCGCAAGTAAAACACGCGACGTGGTATACGAGATCTCGAGCTCGCATCACGAGCTCCGAGGCTGATATACCAGCTCGACATCGAGAACACCTTGACACAGCAAACAGTCTGAATAATCGTAAAAAGTATATGTACTTGTTTATAAACACTATTTGATGTAGTGATAGTGAAATTTTGAGAATTTTTGTTTAAATCGTTATCGACAAATTTGTTTCTCTTGAAGGTCGAACTCATCATTTTTCATTATTTTCGTTTTTCATTCATTTTTATCGTTATTCAAACGCGAGAGAGCTTTATGGTTTGTCATTCATTTTATAAAGTTAATATTTTTTTTAGTGAATTTAACGAATGAAATGTTTTATAGAAATAATAGTATGCGTAAACATATTCTCATTTTTTTTTTTTTACATTTTTTTACATTTACGTTTACTTCCATATATGCAATCTTGGTGCAGTCTCATCGAAAGCTCAAAAGCCCTCCCAGATTTCAATAGGGAAGCACGAGAGTGCACTCGCGTCCTCCACAAATGGCAGACAATGGCCGGCTTTCTCTGGTGTGCACAGAAAATGAACCTCTTCTCGTATTGTGCTCTGCTCACTATATTTTCAAACGCTACCCGTATATACATACATATAAATGCATAAAACGAAGCACAGTTTTGTAATATTCAAATACATTACGAAAGGAAGTACATTATTTTTGTTTTCTTCTCTCAATAAAAGATTCATTGGTAAACGAACACCATTTTTCGTTGTAAAAAACTTGAATTTTTGTTTTTTCACTTTAATATCGTTAGCAAAAATATAAATTTCGGTCTCATGAGATTTGAAGCAGTTGAAATAAACTGTAAATTGATCGACAGTTGATTTCTTTAAATAGATAAGTTGCTTCATTGTTTTAGATCGAAAGTGGAGTGAAAAAAAAAAAAAACGGAAGTGACTTTTTTAAGTAACAATAAAAGAGGAATTATGCTAAAACGAGAGTTCGAAGGTTTTTAACTCGTTTGAATTCTATTATTACCGAATATACTCGATTCTCTGAAATATATCTGTCTTCTGGTATACTCGGAGTGCAGAATATGTGAGCGGCAAAAGAGATCAACAAAGAGTTCCGCCTTTGGTCCTGTCTACGAAAGAAGATTGACTGTTGCACAGCGTGCGAAAACAATGGTACAATCGAAAACGTTTCGCGCTGAGAAATATAGTGCTATATAGACGCGATGTACATTAAGAGGTATTGGTATAACCGAAGAGACTTTCACTCGTGTCGGTGAGATAAGAGAAGGGATTAAAACTGCGCGGTGTATTACGACGATCTAAGTTGATGACTAACACGTCTCGATTGCACTACGACGCGAGGTGGCGCTACAGCGATAAGATACAACATTTTTTCAGCGCATATCGAGACCGCGCGATCGTTTGAAGAATCCTTATGTGCATTTAACATAAGAGATGTATTAAAAGAAAAAAGAACCACGTTGTTGAACGTATTGAATGCTCTGAGATACGCCTCTTTATTTATCAAGTTTCGAAATGAACGTAGTAACTGAACTAAAAGGGACCACGATTGTGCCAAGATCGTCATAATAAATCAACCTCTCGGCTAAAAGAGAGATAGCTATTTCCACGCGCGTTGAATTCTACATCAACGTCCTGAGACTTCAAATTTATTATGCGAGCGCGGAAACAAAAATCTTATTTTTTTCACTTTTTCTTCTACAAGCGAATACTTTTTTTTTTTCCCACAGTTATATTCTCATTTTTATTTTTTTTCTCAGATTATTGCGATCACGTTTTCGATGCTCGATGTTCGATGCTCCAGTTTGTATGGAATTTTTCAGGAAATTTCTAGGGCTTGTTTCTGTCTCGTTTTCAAATACCTATAACCGGTATTTCGCGATCGTTCGCGCCACCGCAAGGGGTCTTTTCGCGTATTTACACTACAGAGACACGAACAACGCCCCCTGGTGTCTTCTCTTCACGCTCTCTCATTCCCTCTTTTTCTTCCACTCTCTGGATAACTCATCTCCAATAAGAATATAACACTTTCATGGGCTACCGAGATCTTTCCGCAGTGCCTTTTCCTTACGCCGAGAGACGGTCAACACTTAATGGCCGATGATAAGGAGCGATGACGCACGAGATATATCGCCAAAGACCGGTCATAATTTCTCAGCGTTGATATTATGCACGTTTATGTATTATATATATGAATGCATGAACGAGAGACAAAATATTATCTGATAATTTTATCAAAAAATGCATTAAAAAAAATGAAATAGTTTTATTTTATGTAACCTTTCAAAAAACTACTATTCTCTTTATGTTTTTTTTCTCGTTAAAGAAATGCATATTTGTTAACGAATATTCGTTAACAATTATTATTGATCTTCGGTAAATTGAGATTGCTTAAAACGAAGCTGAGTGAAGGGCAAAAAATGATTTTTCCAAAAACTGGTATTCGAGTCAGTTAAAATGGCGGTATGCAAAAATCTTGGTATTTCTGGGTTTGAGAGTAAGAATGAGAAAAAGAGAAAGAGAGAAGATGAAAGAAAGAGAGATTGTATATTCACGAATCAGACTCTCAAGCTGGTATCGACGCCCATTAGTAAGCATTTTGTGTGGTCCAAGAAACGTATAAGTGACGCTCCTATGCAAATTCGCCCCTACCCCAATAAATACCAATATCACCAAGTTCGGTAGTATAGATCTCGCGCCAGGTCTGGCATGCCAACGCCAAGCTTAGATAATAAATCAAGAATTATATATACGTAGATAGAGAAATAAGCGAGAGAAGACTCCGAAACAGGAGCATGGATTTCCCATTAAGAGGTTACGTACATCCAAAAAGATCGAAAGACAAAATGGTCAATAAAAGAGCTCAACAAAGTGGTAGTCCGTGACACTAAAAATTATGATAGAATAATCCAGACATATCCGTACGAAAAATAAAGTACATAAAAATGATAAATATGTTTGTGCCCCCCAAGATTTCGATTTATCGTAAATTCTCGAACAAGATTCCCATACAATAAGCACGATGATGTAGCAATCGTACACGTATGTGTATTTGTATATATGATTCGTACAATTGGATCAAGTATATATACCAACCGATAGTAATCCTCCTTGCAGTAAATATTGCCATCCCGTGCGAAACAAGTCAACTCAGTGGCAAGGGGTACCCGACAATGGCAGCATCGTAAACAGCCGCAGTGCCATGCACGATCAGCAGCTCTAAGGTACCATCGTTCTGCTATCTCTCTGCCGCATCCACCGCAGCCAAGTCCAGCATCGTTATTGGTACCTCCTTCTTCGGTGGCAATTTGGCGTCCAGTGACCGCGCCATCCCCCGGTGGGGGTGTACTGCTGCCGCAGCCTACTTCCTTCAGCATTCTGTCCTGCTACCTCGCCAATTCCACATTCTGCAATCAATCGAACAATCGTTTTATAGCTTACAAAGACACCGTTCAATTAGACTATAAAGGCACGTGTCAGATGCGTGTAATTTGATGAGATTTAACAACTGAGGGCAGCACGTTCTATGGGTCAATTCTCATTTATTCTCTTTCGCCATGTTCGCAATCAAATTGGCTGAGTCTCAAGCATCTCGTCGTATCAGTGAAATCGAATCAGGTACATAATTTGCTCTCAAGTGGCGAAAGAGAGAAGAAAAGAGCGTTCGCCCGAGGCGGAGTAGGCTAATGATGGCGATATCCTGGTGTGTGAGGGAACGGTGGTTAGCCAACGACTTCTTTACGTTCATTCACGAGTCAGGACACGCTCGTAGTCGTCTCCGTAGTTGTCGGGGTGGGCAAAGTGAGCCAAAGAGCTCCGTTTATGCTACGCACGAGAATCCATGAATGAAAACAATTCGTGACCGGCGTCCCGTTAATGAATGGATTCCGTAGTAGTAGAGCTCTGAGTTTCGAATTCGCCGAGAGCGTTGGAGAAGAGAGAGAGAGAGAGAGAGAGAGAGATGGCAAACTAATTGGTAGAGCGCGAGCGCGCGAAGGTAAAGGCGCGCGGGCGCCCGAGAGGCGTTCACCCAAGCACACCGCCAGCAAACACGATAACTCAACGTCCCCGGGTGAACGAGCGATGCCCACGTGGTGCCTCCTCACCTTCCTCCACTTTGGAAGATCAGCTTCAGTCTTTCTGTCACCTTGTCTTAATCGCAACGATTCTTTGATGAATATTATACGAGAAACGGTGGTACAGAAAAGGGAAACAGTGAGAGCAAACGACTCGTAAACATGGACAAACCCAGCGTCATTGTTACAACAAAGTTGAATGTTATGAAACTATAATGAAATGCTGTATTGAGAGAATGGTATCATCTGTATCGATGAAAGAGTTCTTGGCAGCCAAAAGATGATAACAATTCCAAGCTATCAAACTTTAACCAACGATGGGTGCCTAGAACTGACACTAAGCATGGAACGTATTCGGCCTTCAGACCCCGAGGACCAGTATTTACTGAAGATATGCGGTAGAATTTCTTAGAAATCGAGAAGTTCCAGCTACAAAAGCACTGATCCAAGCCAGCCCAACAACGACTGAAATTCTGAGTATTCAGACCGGAAGAAGTAAAGTTTAGCCAGAGAAGCAGATAGTCGAATGCAGAAGGGTAAGGATCCCAGGAACCAAGTCCATCCAGTAGAGAGAAAGGACATTCCACGAAGAAAAAGAAGCGGATGATGCGGAGTTACCGCAAAGCCCAAGGACACCTATACAGTGCAATGGGTGCAGAAATAGAAGCGAATAAAAAGGGTGCTGTGGGCTTGGAAACAAAGATGAACCCAGGGAGGTATGAATTCAGCAAAAGAGGCGGCTAGGTATGAGAGGAGAGAAGTAGGACGACGAGTCCCGGGTGTTCTTTCGGTCGGCTGTCATCTGGGGAACTACGACTATCCACGACTCGCTGTTTTCACACACAACCCTATTTCTTTCTCAACAACCCTTCTTTTGTATATATGTAAATATATATATATATATATATATAAACACATGAGTGTTGAGTACAACTTGGCTGCTGTTACAAGAGAGAAACAGGCAGTGCACACAGCTTTGAGCGTCCGAGAAATTTTAATGATCACCTTCTCGTGACTCTTGTGTTCTTACCTACCTGGAGCTCGTCGGTTAACCAGCTGGAATAGTAGCGGCGAATTCCGTTGATCCCAACGCTTCCACAACACACGCCTCTTTCTTTCTAACTCTCTCTCTCTCTCTCTCTCTCTCTCTCTCTCTCTCTCTCTCTCTCTCTCTCTTTCTCTTCCCTTCATACCGTTCCTCTGTTCACCACCACTCGCATACATACAAACACGCGTCCTTCTATCTTTCGCTTTTACGCTACATATGACTCCCCCATGTAGATCCATTCTACCGTGAACTTTTTTTTCTTTATTTCTTTCCAGTAGCATTGCGGGTTTACGCATGACACCAGGCGGAATCAGAATCCGACCACCCTCCACGAGGTCACGATCTTTGAAATCTCGGATCGGACTTTAACTTTATGGTCACCAGGTCTCTTTACTTGGATTCCCAATCGTGGTAATCACCATTCATCGAGGATTTTCGATTCGCGAGTCCATCAATTGTACGAGAGTCTCCTTCTTATCATGGGTCTTCAAGACCCAGGCAACTCTGCGTGCTCATAATTCCCAAACGGATTGTCATCTTTAGCCACATTTTTTTCTCATATGAAAGATCATTTCTTTATAAAAAAAAAATGGTGGGAAAACATTTCATAATATTGTGTTCGAAATTTCGAATAAAGTGCATCTCAATTTATTCGAAAATGACAGTTTGGGTTGGCTTGAAACGGCCCAATGAACATGTAACCCAAAGTTCTGTGCGTAATTGTGATCCAAATAGGGTTGAAATAAACTTGAAAGTTTTTGTTGCCCGTAGAAACGATTTCTTATCACAATCGTTTGTAAAGACCGAGGCATTTTAATTTTACGAAAAACGGAAAAATAAATTGTTCGAATAAAAATTCCCGGCGTGTATGAACGCGGCTATTTTATTTTTCTCGACGAAGCTGCTCGAGAGAATTCTCGCGTTTCTTTCAGGCTGCGAATGAAGAATAATGGCGGGAGGGTCGTTGAATTAAAAATACGATCGTGACTCAAGGAACAAGGAGCAAGAGCCTCGGGAACCAAAGGAAACGCAAATGGCGTGTAAGATAAGAGTTTTATATCAAATGGTATTAAAAAAAAAAAGTGAATGCATGAAAATAAAAAAGTAACGTAAAGAAAAGAAAAACAAGATACACGAGAGTAGAGCGCGTACGATGCGAAACGGTAGCTGCACTTTGATAGACCTCGCAGGGAAATCTCGATCTTTCTCTGTACAAAGAGCTAAAAACTGCGTCTGAGCGTTTGAATTCGAGCTAAGCGAAAGATGGTATTCTCACGATACATGTGTATATACATGTATGTATAGATTCAAGTAGAAGTGGTGGGTACTCAGACGCTATAAAATTATGTAAGCGTATAATTTTATCACTTATTCTTCCTCCCGCGATTGATGATGATAAGACTTTTATAACGTAAGAAAGGCTCTGATGCTCAATATATATATGTATATATCTATACATTACGATGCTCGCTCGTCTTCATTATCCTTGGGTTTGGTTTGAGCCACGGAGATATGACTTTTATTATTTATAACGGTGAATTATATTCATAATAAATAAATATATTACGTTGCACAGAAACAAAGTAGTGAATTTTTAATTTTCTCTATTGCCTTTGTTCACACGAAACGATCAATGGATTTGTGAATAAAAAATTCAGCGTCGCATGATTTTTAATTCACGTTTCTTTTTTCCTCGAATCAATTATTGGAAAAAAAAAAAACATCTTATTTCAAATAAATGATAAAAAAAAAAGTAAACGAATAAAACGTCTGATCGATAAAACGCGTGTTCCTCTTTTCTTTCATCGATAAATATCGCTTCAGCGAAGAGAGGGAGCATTGATCTCGCAGGATCACGTGCTCGGTCATCAATGAAGCTCACCCCATTCGCCTCGTAGTCCTGTCTCGTCGAACTTGCCAGCAAAAAAATCTCGCGATCCAATCGAACTTTTAAACCTTGAACAAACGTGCCATGAAGCGAGCAATTATTTAGTCAGGTATTGCGACGAATCGGAGAAATCGTAAGTACGGAATAAACGTTAAATCTCTTGGAAGTAAAAAAGTTCATGAACAATGAGGAAGAAAAGAAAACAAAAACAAAAAAACAAAAAAAAACAAGGGAAAAATCCCATTGAGTTTAAAGGACTGATCGGGTACGAAGAATGAGCGTTGAAACGATCGTGAATCTACGAGATGCGGTTCACAATTATCGACGATTGTTCGTTTTCCTGATCTCGTATAGAGAGCCACGTACATATACGATTGTTCGTTTATTAATAGTTCGAAGAATTTACAAGAGCTCTACGCGCAGGGATGCGTTAAGCTTATATATCAGCCTGATATGAACAAATATATATATATTCGCATAACAGAACATCGGAGACACGTGAGGATCGGGAGTCATCGACTCAAAAATTGTAAGTGCACGCGAACGTCACACAAAGTTCGGTAGAATTGGCTTTTGTATGTGTGACGTTGTAAAATGGGTACCGGAATCGACCAAGACGACATTTTATCGCGTATGACGATGTGGCCAACGAAGAGACTGGGATAAATAACAGGAGTTCGTTGACACCAGAAGTCACGACATATAGATACTAAATTACAGACACATACGCTTATAAATCCATATACATATATTCATCAACTACTGACAGACAAAATGGCAGATAATCCGAACAATCGGGCACGTGAAGTAATGTCTGGTTACGCCCTTTTACTTTTTAATGACTAATATATAAATATATAGAACGATTAAAGGGCGGTATTCGCTACGTAAGAAGGAAGCAAGAGAAAACGAAAGAGAAGAACCTCGAAGAAGAGATGGCGAACTTGGTCCTGGCTCACGTCGCAAAACGAGATGCTGCAGCAGTTCCTTTTTATTGCCCTCGCTCTCTCTCTCTCTCCCTCTTTTTCTTTTTCTCCGTCTCCTCTCTTTCCTTGCTCCTTGTTGCAACGTTTTGCGTCGTTCACCGCGTGTGTGCTCTCTCTCTCTCTTTCTTTCTCTCTGACAGTTTTGATGCGTTCTCCCTCGCCTGATGAGAGTCTCTCTCCAATGTTCGCTGTTTGTCGTCCCCGTGATCTTTTCTTCCCCGTCTTCTTCCTCTTTCGCTCTTTCTCTCAATATTTCTCTCTTTTACTCCTCCGGATGATGACGACGAATGTTATGCGGCTTACAGACACCGGTACCGTCGGACGTGATCGCGTTTATTCACTTGTTCGTGGGACCCGAGTGATATACCCGTGCTCACCCTCGAACAACTTGCAGCAGCAGTAGCAGCAGCAGCACATTTTTGTTGCATACACATATATGAGCAGTGGTTACATAAATGGATGAAAGACGATTGAAATTTATCTCACAAATCCGTTCCCACTGGAATTCATCGAAATATTTCGAAACACTCGAACATGAATTTTCCACTGACGATAAAACGATGTGAAATGTCCTCGCGTGTATTTTTCCTTCACAAATAAATCTACGGAGTTGTATTTTTTGGAGGGAATTTCGAATATCGATAAATCGAGTCCGCCGCACATGGGTATCAGCTACGTTTGAGGATTTTCCTCGAGAAATTTGTCCACGTTGCCAATTATCCTCGTAGCCTATTAAACCTCGGTATCAACAAACGCTCACATACACAGACACGTGATGACACATTGACACTACGTTCACGAAATGAAAGAGAAATACCTCAGGATTTTTCTTGACCGAGTAAAAAAAAGAAAAAAAGAACAAAAAAAAGATAGAAAATGGCTCGTAAAGTGTCTCCTCGTCGAACAGCGACAATGAGGACGAGGACAACAAGGCCTAAGAGATGGAAGAGAAAAATAACGCGCACACTCGGCTGTTTTGTAGCTAAAGATCTGCCGCCGGAGGCTCACCGTCGACACGAAGAGACGTCAGAAAATAAGGAAAATAGTAAGAGGGGTTGTGAAGCCAACGGCAAGCGCACGGGCGCAAACTACATAGAGCATATTGAAACTGCCGACGGCACAACGTTATCCAAAAGGGGAGGGGTTTTTGAACGCGCGCGATGTTCGAGCTTCGCTGTGTATAGATACGCAAACTACTACTGATGTGTTACTCTTCCCTCGAGTCGAATATTACCACAGACACGACCCCTATAACGTTATTTCTCCTTGCGAATAGATGAGCTTTTTTATAGGGGTGTGTGTGTGTGTGTGTGTGTGCGCGCACCCACGTATACGAACGAAGGGTGAGAGACGAAAGGGGAGGCGCGTCGACGTCGCCGCGCGACGCCGACGCCGCGGCGTTTGCGCGCTCCGTATCGCCGTCACGACGACGCACAACTCGAGAATCGCCATTGAATTCAACATCGTGCTACACACACTAAATCCAGCGCCAATTTTGATTATTCCTCATTTATCATCTCATCAATCATTCGCTTCGATCGGACGATTTATAATACAAATTTTCTTTTATACATAACAGCAACGATGGGAAATGATTTATACATTTATCGGTTGAATATCAATAATTACATTGACAAAAATATTAATGGATCATTGGTGCTTTCAATTAATCCAGAAACCAAAGGTTATTTAATAGTTTCGGTTTTTTTTCAATTGAAGCAAAATTGCTTTTTGATCTTTTCTTGTTCGCAACTTCGACGTTCAAATATTTAAAATGGAATGAAGAAAGAAACAAAAATTAAACAGATGAATGAAGGATTTCTTCCAGATGAAAGTATTATACCCGCTGAGACTTCGAACATCGAAGTTAGACAAAAAAAATGGTGTAAGCCCGACGTACTTAGTATCTTAGAAAATCGAGAATGGAAACTTTGGTCCGATGAACTTTGTTTATCTTGAGGAATATCTCACGAGGCGGTTCTAAAGCGTTTAAATAAAACGTACGACACGCAGGATCCATGTAGACACGTTCGAGCCACTATTCGCCGAGCAAAGATTGAGCTTCGAGAGAGTTTTGCTGCATCGATCTGCTTGCCAGGAGCAAAAGTGATCTGTGAGAATGTACGTTTGTATGTGTCGATAGGTAAGACACACTAAGAGAGAATGGGTGATGCTTGAAATCAAGAAAAGAATAAGAAGATGGAGAAGAAGAAGAAGAAGAGGATTGTGTCGGTGGGGAAGTAGCTGCTGCAGGTGAAGTAGAAACCTCCGATTGAGAGCAAACGTGTATAGGCTTTGTGTTAATATATATATATATACAGTTATGCTCTCAAGTTCATATATACATATATACGAAGAAACGAGCGTGTGTCAGAGAGCGCAGCCTCCGAGGGGTCCACGAGGCGCGGCTTCACATCGGCCGCTCGATAGTATTCCCTCTCCCGGCCAATGAAACATCTCAGCCGCGATAAAGCCACATCCCGATTGGCTGTTGGAATATTCCCCGCCGTTACGCGACAAAGACGCCCGGCTTTGGCCACCCGAGGGAATCTCTCGTGGACCGCTGATCGGGGAGACTTCCTAAGAGAAAGAGAGAAAAAAAAAAACACGTCAGAGAGACAGAGAGAAATCGAGATGGGGTAAAGAAGTATGGGCTTTGCTCACATCACACTCGGCCAGTCTTTTGCACACAGCATCCGTGCAGGTCTCAGACCATCTCGACAACAGGGGACCTCTTGCGGTATTCGGCTTCAACTAAATTTATTCCAGGATCACTCTGTGGAGAGAGAAAAAAAATCGTGTCACTTCGATCTAACTAATTTTACGAACTAATTTTTTTTTTTTTTTTCCATTCCGTAAGCTTGTAGCTCTTTCTCACATTGGATCGAATTATTTTATCGATTTTTTTAATCGTGGAAAGAGCTGCGATGTAACGATTATAGTATTTTTCATTTCAATTTTTATGGCTTTTGAGGGAGAGAGAGGAAAATATCTCTATTAATTAAATCTCATTAATGAAAAATGAATAACAATGTTTACGAGCTTTTTTTTCAACTGCCTTGATCCATTAATTTTTTCGTATGTCACATACACGTTTTACAGACTCATCTAAATGAGTTCAAAAGATATAACGGTTAATTTCCGTGCGATGCGAGTTTGTGGTGTGTGTTAAACCACCGGTGTAACAGTGTTATCGCTTAGTCTATCCGAATACTCAACGGCACCGGGAGCCACATCGTTGTCTGCAGGATGCAACCCACAGGGTGTCCTTGCTCTTCTATCTCTCTGCTAATATACATCCATTCCTGCCCCTCTCTCTCTCTTCAACTAGTTTCTTGTTTTTCAAAGATTTCCCAGCAATAGTATGTTAATTTACACCAAATTTTCATATAGCCGTTGTCCGATAATAGTCTCTCGCCATCAAGTCGTCATTGTCAAACAAACTTCGTACCAATTACTTTGTTACAATTTCCGGAAGATCTTTTCTTTATAATCTCAGTTTTCAGAATCATTCTGATTCTTTAACACATTGATTCTGGATCCTCAGTGCAACCCCATAAAAAAAGATTGGATTTCCAGAATCTGGAATTTCAGTAATCGATAATCAGTTGAAAAAATGAGAAAAACGTAAATAGGATGACTGTCTGATCGTACCTTCAGTCAAGTCTATCGTTCGAGGTAACATAGGGTTTGAGGCTTTCTCACACAAATCTACGCGTGTCCGGGGCTCGAAACGTTGAAATTTCAAAAGTCAAGCGCGCGCGTAAACGCGAAATCTTGATGGACCATCGAGTGGATCAACGTCGGTCTGTGCGGCAATTAAATTCATCGTGAGGAGAGAAATAAATGGAGATCAATCTCAAACACAGACACAGAAAAAAAATGAAGAATAAAAAAAGCAGTAGACGTTAGTGTATTTCTGAATTCTTCCTGAAAACCGCGAGTTTACGCAGCTGAGCGCGACAGAATAATCTCTTCCTTTTTTTCTTTCGCTTCACTTCGTTGCTCTCTTTTTTTTTTCTCTCTCTTCATTCACGTATTCTTCTCACCTGAGTGAAGCTCTTCGGTAAAACGCGAGTTCAGAAGTGTATATACGCCGTTAACGCTGTATTATGATATGGTGCTTCTGCCAGTGCACGCCTGCATATCACTTTGGTAACGTCAGGAGAAAAGAGCGCGAGACAGAAAGAGAAAGAAGATCGACGAAGAGCAGGACGCCTCGCGGTGTCGGAGAACGAGGTTGACGTATATAAATGGTACGTCTCACCGCGGGAGACGCACGCCCGGTGATCTTCCGGGACTTTTGCCGACGCCACGCTAAATCTATCACTGTATATATACCTGTATAAATGTATAATACTAAAACTTATATAGAGATAGGAGTTTGTATACGATACAACAGAAGCCAGCTGAACGCGTTAACGCGCTCTCTCGCGATCTTCCTTCCTTCCCATCATTCCATTTTCTTCCTGCTGCTGCTGCTATTAGAGGAAAATCAACGAAAAAGGTACCTGGAACAAGATATTTTTTTTTCATCGGACTTCCATCATCGAGATTTAAAAACGTCTTGATAAAAATGCCAGTAGCGATCAGGTGTCGATTCAAATTTATCTTTCATTCGGTACACACCAGTTGCAACGAGAATTTATTGTGTCAGCTTGTAATTCGTGCTCGATGTTGGTATCGAAGCTTCGAGGATCATTGAAAATTGAAATAACCGGCTTCCCGGCGGCGCGATAAATGTACCGGCTCGCGACGAAAACACAAGTCGAGTTTGCGTTTTCGTTTTTCGTCGGGGAATGATCAGATGCCTGGTTTTTTTTCGTATTTTTATATGCGAATTCGCGTGTAGATATTATATTGGATTGATCACGAAGACACGTGAGTTTCGTGCACGCGAGTTTTTTGGTGGTCCCGGGTTCATTTATTTCCTTTCGTTTTATTTTTTTTCTCGATCGCGTCTCTCATCGCGTTTTAGAAATACACGAAGTAGCGGACAGATGTGATTGGATTTGGTGAGTGAGAGAAAAAAAAAGCAAGTTTTGTCGGGGAGAGAAAAAAAAATAAGGAAGACGAGAGGCAAACGTTTTATTTTTATTTTGTAAAGATGGCACTTAATTCGCGTGTAATTTCTTCCAATTGCTCCGATTTGTGGTGTTTCTTTTTTTTTTCTCCAACAAGAAATATAATCCGCGGTCATCAAACCCTTTAAACGTATGCGAGCTATCTGATGCGGCAGACGAAATATCTTGCCATCGCACTTCCGGCGCCCAATGACGGTCTATGAGTCTTGAACGGAAGTAAAAAAAAAAAAAAAGAAAAAAAAGCGCACTCCTCGCGAACGGGCAAATTAATTTTTAACGTTAATATTAATCGTGAGAGGATACCTCTCGAAACGTAATTTATCAAAAGATAATTTATTCGTTCGGTAAAACGGTAATTTTCGAGGCAAAGTTTGCGATGATTAATGATAGAAATATTTTTCTCGGTGGTTTACATACTGATTGTTTTATTTTTCCTATTCACCGAGAAGATAATGCTGATTAATGAAAATGGGAAAAAAAAAATTGGAAATTTCATAGAAGGCTGATCTCGAAAAAAAAAACAAAAAAAAACATTTCCAATTTTTTGTACTAATTCCGATTGATGTGGAAAAAGAAAATTTACATTTTGAAAATAGAAACTCCCAAAAGACTCTACGGAATAAAATTATTCCTCATCATCGTTTCCCTCAAAGCTCAAAATAATTCGGACTAAACATGTATACGGTGACTTATTTGAGCAATTAATTACGATACTTTGCTGAGCTTGCACTCGTATTAAAAGGGAAGGATGAGAGGAGATTTGAGTTAGCAAAACAGGGGCGCATTTGGCATTGATATTTCGCGTTTGAGCGTCAGGTTTACGAAAGCCGATTTCAAAGCTTTCTCCCTCCCTTTATACTCCGCTCTCTTTCCTCCTTCTTGTACATATACCCTTGTTTATTTTTGGGGGGCTGATGCACCCCTTTTACGAGCTCTACGCTACGAGCATTTGCAGAGAGAGAGAGAGAGAGAGAGAGGAGAGAGAGAAAAGGACAAAAAAAAGAGAATTTTCGGTCTGACTCTGATGGTAAACCGATCCGTCAATAAATTGGGCAAAGTGTTTGCGCAATAGAGTAAATAATGGTGTGTATTCGAAAGATTAAAAAAAAAAAAACCATTCGTTACCAAAGACAACACTTTGGGTACTTCTGGCGAGAGTTAACCGGACACAAAATTGAATAGAAATTGAGAGAAAAAAAATAGCTAGATTGAATCAAGCTCTTTTTACGAATGAACCCAAATAAAGTAAAGTGGAAAATGTGACTTGGACGAATAAAAAGCTGGCTGGAAAACGTGATACTCGTAGTAAATCGTGCAAGAGCATCAACGAAGACGACGCACAGAACATTTTCCTCTCTAAATGTTATATATATATACATATAGGTGAATCCTTGACGCAAAGACGAAGAAGAAGACGACCGCGAAGACATTTTGCTTGCTTGGTCGAGGAAGAAACGTCCACGATAACATCTTCGAGCTCCTGCCCAGAGTCTTTCGCATCTTTTCCTTCCTTCCTCTTCGTTCTCGTATCTTTTACCCACACGTACTTGTAGCATATATAAACATATATATTTATACATGTATAGTTAGTACTCAAGCCAGAAGATCTTTATCGTTGACTCATCAACTTGAGCTCACTTTATAAGCTCGCACACATGGATTCGATCCAGCTTCGATCTTAGCCTCCCTCTTTCCATCTCTCTTTCACCCCGTTTTATTTTTCACCATTTGTTTTTTCGTTTCTTTAATCCCCCGACAATATCGTCGAAAGACATCTGTTGCGGCTGCTTTGCTTAGCTGTTTACAGTGCAAGTAGAAAGAAAAAAAACAACAACAACAATTCTCACCCCTGATTAATAAATTTTATCGGTTTCATTGGACTTGAAAAATGAGGCAGTCCTGCAATAAATTTATAGTGTTCACTCGTATATATTTCGTGTGCAGTAAAATAATTATTTCATTCAATTTTGATAAGATTCTGTGATTATCTGAATTAAAAAAAAAATTTTTTAAATATAAATAAAAAAAAATCTAGACGAATAAAATGGTTCAATTGCGTAATTACAAAAGTGTCATAAATGCGTGTGTTTTATACGAGATTTTGCGATGTAATAAAATAGGATACAGAATGTCGGTATAGCGTGACACATAAATCGGAGAGAAATCACGTGAAAGCTACTGATATATATGTCCGCATATATATACGTATATATATACATATATTCATATAAATGTATACAGTTAATACACCATAATAATACGAGACGTTCGCTTTTTCAACGTCTCGGCAAGAATTTTTCTCTTCATTATTTTTTTTGTGTTTTTTGTGTTTTTTTTTTTTTTACTAATGGATAACATTGCAGAATTTTATAGTTTTCACTGAGATAAGTTGTAAGAAGAGGAAGGAAAAAAATCTTCTAGGTGGATAATTCAGACTCGAGGGATGACGCAATAAATCATGAAAATAAGCCGAGAACAGGAGGATAGAGAAATGTTGGGCGTTGAGGAAAAAAGCAAAAGCAGGGAGGGGGAGGGGCGGCTACGTCTCATATCGTTTTTATTTCTTCTCCCGCAGCTCCCGTGGGCTGTGATCATATTTACGATAGAGCGAAAATTGTATAATCCAGTTGCGGGGGAGCGGAGAACTAGAGAGGCATATATATATAACGTGGTAACTCTCAAGCAGAGGAATAAGAAATCCTCATTATTCTCGTGAGTAAGTTAGCAGCGTGTTGAACATCCGGCGGGAGAGCGATTTATTTGAGCTTCCGTCTCTATCGTAAGCTAAGATCGCAATGAGAAGAGTGTATAGACCATAACCAGTTTGCACTGTCTACTTTACCACCAACCCGGGTTAACTCGGCTAAACGGAATTTTTCAATCTTCGATATTCGGGGCTCACCGGGTATTCGGGAACGCGTTTTTTACATTCGTGAATGAACGATAATTTTTATAACTCTATCGATACAAGGAGAGGTAAAAAATTTATTGATCCAGTAGATATTTTGATGTTATTGGAAAAGTTTTGTCGATTTAACTGTGCCGGTCTTGATCGGAATGAGCGAGAGCAGTCTGATTAAAAATGAATGGCTTCGTTGCAAGGAACTGAAAACAAAATTTTGTTGAAACCTTAAAATGTTTTTTGGTTATTGGTTATGGAATAATTGAAGACTGATTATTATTTTTTGGAAGGATATTTTGTTAAGGAGTTTCGATACAGGTGATACAATGTTGCCATTCTAAAGCATGTTAAAAACACAAAAAATTGTCAAAAAGTTGAGAATTTTATAAAATTTGGTGAACATATTCTTTAGTGCCAAATTTGACAATACAATTTTTTTCAGATTTTTCTTCTACACAGTTATCGAGTAATTGAAGACTAAAGTTCATGTGTATAAGCATAGCGTTTCCATATATATAGGTATACACTTCGGGCATAAGAAATCTGCTTTAATGCGTAATTACTCGATAACTAAGTAGAAGAAAATTTTGAAAAAATTTGTCTTTTCGTACTTGATGTTGAAGAACATTATCACCAAATTTCATTAATTTCTTAACATTTTGCCTTTTGTACCGAAACTCCTTGAATATATAATTTTTTTTTCACTGCGAATTTTAATGGTGGATTTTCGAATGGAAAAAAAAATCCATTTTCATGATTTTTGCCTCTGAAAATCATAATTTTTTTTTTCCTTTCTAATAATTAGACGATAAACGGTATCGAATGATTCGGATCGTTGACGAAAGTAAAAATACACGGTGTGCACCACTGAAAAAACATCATTGAGTTAGAGCTAATTGGAAATTTTTAAATTTTTCGAAAAACATTGAAATTTTGACAAAAGTTTTTATCCCTCACTCGAAAGCAGCCTGCGAGAGGAGTCTATTTTTTTAGTAATACTATCCGCTCCATATCGCGTTCCGCGATCTTGGCGGTAGTCGTTTCCAAAGAATCAAGCCGAATGGGGAGTAGTCGCACACCGGGTACGTACGCGCGTCTTCTTCCCTGGCTACTCCGGAAATAAAAACTTTTCTTTTTGTTTACCAAGGTGTAAAATGTGAAACGCGCGACTTATTGGCCTTGCGTTCTTTAATACTGGGCGACGAGAGATCAGAGAGAAAAAGCCGCGCGGCGCATGCCGAAGGCGATTCCTTCGAGTGGTGCGGTAAGGGCGAAGGGCGCGAGCGAGGACTTCGTCGAACAGCATATCTACCGGTACTCAACGGTGCGGAGAAGTACAAACGGGCAAGCTCAGCGATTCATGAAAAAAAAAAAAAAAAAAAAAAATGAGTAAATTAAGAAAGAAAAAAGATCAAACATTCTTCATGAATTCCACATTTCTTTCATTCTCGTTTTATACAATTTTTAATTCGTACAATTGATTTTATAAAATATCATCGATCTCCTCACCGTTTTTTTCTCAAATAAAAAAAAAGATTTCGTAACGAATCAACGAGATCGAAAATGGAGAATTTCTTCTTTGAAATTTCTGTAAAACATTTGATATTCCCTAAAAAAAAAAAAAAGTTGGTCGCTTCATTGTTGAATATTTTCTTCATTCGATGAAAACAATATTTTTCAGCCCGAGGCATAAGAATTTTTTCTCCTCAATAGACATGCAATATCCATGGAGAAACGTGCTTGTGATGTTTCATTTTTTTTTTTTTCCCTCAAATATTCCATTAAACATGAGACAGAACTCGGCCAATGTTAATTTTCAATGAACTGAGAAAGAGAGAACAAATATGTATATATATATATACATATGTATATAAAGATATGTGTATAAATATAGAATGAAGTAGAGACGAGGTCCTCGGGAAAAGGGGTCGATTAAAATGCAACATTGCGTATCAGTTGCTCGTACGAGACAAGCAGACCGATTCCAAGAGTGGGTGACTTCGTATGAATATATACATGTATTCTTGAAAACTATATATAATACATAGTTAACGGACTTAGTGCACCAAGTACGTTGACCAATGGGGAATACAGAGAAAGAGTAAGAGAGAGTCGAAAGATGGAGAGTAGTGCAGAAAAAGGCTAGCTCGCTTTTATACGTATACATATATACATATAAATGAATACAGACGTTTATGTATACGTATATAAAAGACTGGTTAGTGGCTGCTGCTTAATGACTCTATCTCTGATAATTAACTGCTTGCTATGTGTACCCTGCTCTCTCTCTCTCTCTCTTCCTTCCTCCATTCTTCCTTTTCCTCGCAAACTCTCTATCCTCCTGTTTCCCTCCCACACCTAAGACGACTTCCCATTCATGCTGTTAAGCGAGTCCGCGAGTTTTACTCGCTCATACCGTACGTACAACTTGCCCCCATTGCTTTCTTTCTTTATGGATCCGGCGTGACGTGCCGGACGTGCGGTTGGACCTTATCCTACGTTTAAATTAAATGCAACGTTTGTCTCGATACTTTCGAGCATTATTCGGATCTTCGTTTCTATTCGTTCCATTCAATTTTTCTTGTTTATTCATATTTTGACGACTCGTAGAATAAAAATAATGAAATTTCGACGAAAAGTTGTCACGGGAATCGCGGTTTTTTTTGACAATAAAAAAGCCAGTGTGCTCGTACGATTTGTACAGAGTCGAAGAGACCAATTCGTTCGGTGAATTATGTAACGAATATTTGAGGTTTATCGGATCGATTACGAATTACGATCAATGGAAATTCCTGCCTCGATGACAGAAGAGCATGAAAAAGAGCGACGAAACACATGAGAATGAAGCTTTTGTGACGGAATTTTGATAACGACGTGAAACTCGACGGGGAGTCCATGAGTTTGCCAACTATCCGACAGGATTTCGGCTGGATTTGCACAATAAAAAAATAAAAGTAACAAAAAAAAAACATAATAAAATTCGCTCCTTCCGCCCGTTCTTTCGATTCTCCGATTTTGTGTGTGTTTTTTTTTTTTTTTTTTTTTTCCATAAAACTTATAAGAGAACGGACGCGCGTACTTGTCGTAAAGTCGATGGCTTTATGGTAATGCTCCTCTCTCGACGGCTCTTACAACGTGTCTCCCGGTGTCAGTTCTCTGCCGCCGTCTCGCCTTCATTACGGTTTTCGCCAAAAAATTCAAATTTCTCTCCTCTCTCCCACGTGTATTATATGCAAACACACATGCGCACACGTGTTCGTGTATATATATATATGGGATATTTTCGCATCGAGTGAAACGATTTTTCGCCAAAGGCATTTTTTGCCACTCGTCTCCTTCGTCGACGAAAAAAATACGAGAAAAAAAACAAAATAACAAAAAAACGAGGAGCAATCTTCGAAACAAGATTCGAGAAGCCTGTTTCATCCGCGCAGAGCTCATCGCGTATCTTGTTGGATCAAAGAAAAAATCGATGTTTTGTTAGAAACAACTGGAAACCCGTTTAACGCGTGCCCCTTTGATCCCTCGTCGTCAAAATTCTATAAAATTCTAATGATTTACGCAATATCAAACAAATTCGTCGATACGAAAGTTTGTGTAACTTTTATAGACAAATTGTAACTTTCACTTTTCTTCCGGATCAAAATACAGATCTGAATTACGATACAGAGAAAAAGTGCATTTTTTAAACAATAATTACCAACGTCCTTGCTAATTTGAGAGCGAATACGCGAATTCCAAGATTCAAGATAAATATTCGCGTGTCGAGACGAAAGGGTCGTTTATTTTTTTTTTTTCTCACCCGCAGGAAGGAAGGATTCAAATCGCGGGTCAACGTACCCGTGCACTCTGACCTACGCAATGTATGTATAGATAGATATTATGTATTTTAATGTATGTATATATGAAATAATAAGCACGAGAGCGCTTCTCTTGATGTACGAAACACAAGCGCTCATAACTCGACGCGCAATCTCGATAAAATCTTCGTCTCGGAAGTTACTACGACCCACACGAAAACACTAAAATTAAACTATATATACGCAAGATTTTACGCAAATTTTGTATACGCAGAAACGGCGAATTGCCTCAAAGCTCGGAGTAACATTTATCCGATAAGACGACTGACAATTATTACCGACAATTTTCCTGCCAGAAGGATTACACAAAGTTTTCATTTTTTGTTTTTTCTCGGAATATAGCACCAAGATAAATAATTCATCGATAGAAATAAATTGTTGAAACAATTGCGAGAATTGCGTACATATGAAAAAAAAACAGGAATATAAAAAAATGCACGCGTATATAGTCTCGCTGCGAAGTGATTAATATAACCGAGCGGAAGTAATCAGTTGGCTTGTTTTACGATTTGTGGCTCCACGGAGGCTTAGTTTTAATGTTCCACGGAAAGGCGCCACTCTTTTTACTACACGTTTTTATTTTTTTGTTTCTCTCGACGAAGGAAAGAGAAAGAAGGAGACAGAAAGAGGTCTATGGAAAAATGATGTCCTTCGAAGCTCTCTGGAACGGATCGCGCCAACCCTCGAGGTCAGGGTGGCGGAGAGGTCATTGATAAATAGGTCCCCTCTCCCTTTACAATCTTCTCGCGTCTTCCGGTGAAGAAAAACCGCTAGCGCCGCGTGGTCCATTCATGCCCATCCCGCGAGCTTCTTCGAGCCGCATGTGTGCAGGCTTCTCTATCCTTCTCCTCTGCTTCTATACTCATCCTTTATCCTCCCTCACTCGTTCTTTCTCTTTCTCTCTTTCCTTCACTCTTTTTCATTCCTCTGGCTCACACCATTAGATCTCATTTCTAACCGGAGGGCGGAGAAAGTCAAGGCTCGAGAGCTCGTACGTGTGTTTGCTGCTTTTGTATGACGAAGCTCTCTCTTTCTCTCTCTCTCTCTCTCGTTCCTTCAGCCTCTCTTTCTCGGGCGCCCCATATATCGTGCAATCTAATACGTATCGTTAAGAAACCAAGTCGCACGTTTCCGAGACGTTATTTATGTTTTGACGCGTTGGGTAGAGATTCTCATTCGACCCAGCAGCATTCTCCATACCATATATGCACCACCACCTACTAACCGCCACCAGACACCGGTTCATCCCCATCTGACCTTGAAATTTGAGAATTTACTGGATGCATAATTTACCGATATATTTCATATTGATTCTCGCTCCCTTTTTTTTCTTACGTATCTCTCTCTTTTTTACAAAAAGTTTGGTTTCACGTTGGTACGAGCAACAGCGAGTCTTGCTGTCTCTAATTAAACGTTTCGGATCAAGCTTTTCACTGTCGATTCAAGTTTTGCCAGTAACTTGGTCGTTCCAATTGGCAAATCAATTCTCAGGAGCATCACGAATATTGTTTTGTATCGTTTTTTTTGTTAATTAGTTGCCAAATGTTTTGGAGCTTCTACTCGTTTAATTATTATCGTCCGAAAGATGCTGCGAAGAACTGCAATTGAATTAGTCGACTATACTCGTATCATCGGAATTTTAACTGTCAGATAATTGTAAAAGATAGTTCTTGGCGTTTTCGGGGATTTTCGTTTTTCATATTCTCTAAACGTTACCTCGAAACTTCTTGGGAGATCACAGTGACACGACTCAAAATTGATTTTTGGGATTGTGTGTTGTTTCAACGTTATTTTTTTGCTCGTGTTCGTTGAGAAATAGAATATTCTTGGTCAGACCAGATCGCGTATATAAAAATATACATGTGTCTGTACGAAAAAAGAGGATGGTCTCTTGTCTTGCCATCCGAGGTCACGTCCAGACTGATAATTAAAATGCATTCAACCGAGTTGTAAAGTTTTAACAGTTTCTCTATCTTCAACGTGGTACTTCCTTTATTTTTCTCTTTTTTTTTTCTTTTTTGTTTGCTCGTCTGAGCCGATGATCTTCGTCCCTCCGCTGTTCTCGGCTACTTCGCGATTTAGTTTCTTCCTCCTACCCTCGTTTTATGGTGCACGACCCATTTTTTTGCATCGTTCTCCTTCTTACGTTTACGATATACGATTTACTGCTCATTTAATTTTACCTTTCGCTCATTGATTTATTCCTCTCAACGGTCTCTCGATCCAGCTCTCGCACCCTCGAGATTCTCACCGTTCGAACATCCTCTATTTCCCGACAAGATGAGCCCAAATAATCACATTATGCAACGAAAAACGTCGAGAGCCTGCTCGAGGATCATTTTATCCTGACGATCGATTCTCATTCGGTCCAAAAACATATTTATTAATTCTAAAAAGAAATCACGCTATTTTTATATTTTGGAATTACAAAAGGGGTATTCGCAATCCTGTGACATTGGACATGTTAAATGTGGTCCGGTTGCTGGCAAAGTCGATTCGCGTAAAACAGCACACGTGAAAACCATTTCAGGGCTCTGTATGGACCACCAGTTATGGTTCTTCGAACATTCTGCTCGAAGGACCAGTACGTATACGTGTATATAGGAAAAAGAAGCAACGTTATGCATTAACTTCGTCCGTGCGAATAAAATCCCTGCGTCGCGAATCGGTGAGGAATATGATCAAAGGTCCCGACGCAAGTGGCCAGCCTTTTGGCTTCTCTTCTAATATCAATCTTTCGAGAAACGAAAGGTCTCAACTTACCCAAATTTCTGTAGCATTCGTGCCTTTTATATTTTTCACCTCGAGCTCATGCGTATATCACACCTATAACCATAGTTTTTTGTTCATGCGTCGACGATGGTGTTACAGAAATTTGCCACGAGGGGTGACAGGACTGAAACTACAAAAAAAAAAACACCGTCGTCAGACTTTGCCCGCGCGCTTTTGCACCGTATTCCTCGCCATTTTCATCAAGAAACAACGCCAGTGAACCGCGGCGAACCATCACACGCGTTTCTTTTTTCTTTTTTTTTTTTTTATTTAGCAATTTTATTCCACCGCGAACACGCGACAGCTATTACGCAATTTTTTCACTTGGCCGAATTCTCCAGTATTACCAACAATAATCCTTGTTAACAATATGAGGTTTTTGAAGAAAAAGAAAGAAAAAAAAAAAAAAAAAAACGTTTGTCAAGTGCCAAAACTTCGCGCTTTCAAACTCTTTCGATCTCGTTCAGACGCCTTTCGCTCTCTTTCTCTCGTTAAAAACTCACGCCACGTGTCGTTCCACTCTGTCAGATCTCGACAATGAGGCTCGACGCCTTTACCACAAAGATTATTTCTTTTTTTTTTTTCTCAATTCCACGTCTCGCTTGTTTCTCTTCTCTTGATAAACAAGCCAATGTTTAATACTTTTGGAAAAAAAAATATATATTGGAGCCAATGGAAGATCGACACTGAAGAATGAGAGTGAATGTCATCAAAAACGTCGGTTATAGCGAGCAAGGAAAATTTGTGAGCACCGTTAGTGATCGATTTTCGATTTAACTCCAAAAAATTTTAAGCTGTATTATTGAATTTTGATAAAAATCGAATTATTGGTTTTAACGAAGCCTTCAAATTCGTAAAATATTATATTAATATATTGCTCGGCAATGAAATAATTTTTATATCGAATCAATGGTTCATAGGGGTGTTAAAAAAAAAAATGCACTCATGTAAAAGCTGTTGCAGGGGGTCTGGAGAGTGCGAAAAAAATGCATCGCAAAAGGGCGTCAGTCCGTACGGTCGAGCGTCCCTTATTTTTTTTCATGTATAGAAAACATTTATTTATACGCTGATACGTATGTATATATATTTATATCTCGAGCACATTTTAATTAACGAAACGCTCGAGTACGCTCGACGGAAAAGGCAGAGCAATAATTAATACCGGCGGCTCGCGAAATTTCCAGACCTAAAATGCCGCCGGGCATTCATGCAAGAAATTCTCGCTCGCGAGACGCCACCCACGCCGACGATTTGCCACATTGCCATTCGTCTCTCTCTCTCTCTCTCTCTTTCACTCTCTTTTTCTCTCGTCTAGCGTCTCACTAACTCGCGTATGTATATCGCGAAGCAGGGGCCAAAGGTTAGTTATTCACGCGTCAAGGCGCCACCATCGGTGGCGTTGTTCGTACAAACGTCATTTGAGAACGTCAGCAAGTTGGTTATTTGCACCATTGGCCATGCATGCGTCTTTAATTCGAGAGAAAAAAAAGGGAGCGTGTGTGTGTGTGTGCGCGTGGGAGAAAGAGAAGAAAAAAATTCTAAACGATACCGCGTTAAACTTTTCTCGCCTTTTTCATTCCTCTTTACCAGATTCCTTTTTCTCCTTTTCACGATCGCTACGCGGCTCTCGTTGACGGGTATTGTGACTGGGCTGGGGGCTGGCTTCGGTAAAGAAATCCCGTTTGAAATAACACCCGAAAGAAATCTCGCGTCGATTAACATGCTAATCGCGGCCACGTTGGCGATGACTTGTAAATTATCTACCTCATAGCGTTTTTAATTTATGAATGAATTAATACGTGATAAATCATTGTTTCTTTCCAAAGAATCCGCGATGGTTTTTTTTTTTTTTATTATTATTTTTTATTCTCTCGTGTCCACCGTAAAAGAAAAAAAAAACGGAGCGTCCGATCTTCCGAGCTTTCTAAAATTAGTTTCAGAAATTAGTCGTTAAGTTTCATTATGACTTTTTTTTTTTTTAATATTAAATGAAAAAAAATAATCACTGCTTATTGAGTTACCAAAATGGTGCCTTTACTTATTTGTCATAAATATATCTTTATTCGTATGTTTAATACCTTAATTACTTGTCAACGTGGATTAAACGTTTCTTTTTTTTTTCTCTATATGATCCAACGTATTTAGAATTCTAAGATAATAAAAATGATTTCTATCATTTATTTTGTATATTGATCTGTGCATATTATGAATGCACAAACGATACACGTGTATTCGTAAGTTACGAGCCTAATCAAATTTATGTGAGAGAATTTTATTCGGTTAACGGTATCTTCGTCAGGCATTCCCATTCCAATTTATCCTCGTGTTTAATAACACGCATATACGTTTTTATCTTTACATCGTAATTTTCGTCAGTCAGATGTGTCACAATTGTCTCACGCTTTCGACAAAAATATGTTAATATCGATCTACCGCATACGTACCTATATAACGAGAAAATTTTGTGTCGTAACATATACGTTGAGCGAAAATTGTTCATCGTGGGAAAAACATGTTTTTTTTTTTTTTTTTTTTTTTAATTTCGAACTCGATGAATGTTTCTAAATTTTACAACACTAAAAGAAAGGATGAATATATGTATCAATTTTGATCGTATACGAGAAAGGCAATAATTTTTGTATCTTTGACCTGGCAGCAATTTTTTTTATTTCTTTTTCTGTCCAGTCTTCAAATTCTCTATTCCAATTCATTAGTTCGTGGATATAATTTATGTATTTGTTCAACGAATTGTAAATCTTCGCTCATTCTCATTTGAAATATACAGGTAGAATGAGGGAGAGAAGAAAATCGCACTCTCTCATTCTTTCATCTCGCAAAATATCATCGAACTATACATATATATAATATATGTATTAGCATTGGGCGCCAAAGGTGCTCGCGCTAGTCGCGCACGAGAGCGAAGAACCAATATGGATAGGAATGCGTGACGTTACCATAATATTAATAGTTTATTTACCGAGGCCCATACGTCACGGACTCGAATGGAGAAGCTCTGTGTTAGTTAACGCGTTAAATGCCCGAGAGAACGAGATTTCTACACATACACGTAGCTTTCGCTACCACAACCCTTCACTAACATATAAATACATAAATGTATATACCTTTTCAACCATTCATATATACATATATGTAACCATGTGCTACTATACACCTTACCTGTCTTGTGTTACCTGCACCTTTGCATGTGGAAGAGTTGGTTGGAAATTGGACAAAAGCTCCAAGTTTTGTAGCTTCTTGTCGAGAAAAATTCTCAAAGTCAATTATTCATGACAAAGAACAATGAAACTAAATTGAAGTTAGTAAATGTAAAACAGTTAGAAAAATAATGGTTTACCGGTACTCTTATGATCGGACTCATTTTTTTCCTTCGGTATGGAACGTGTTGTTTTTGACATGTTTGACATGCCTGAAAATTAGGATTTCGTTGTAGAGTTGGGTTGAAATAATGAATCATAAATTTGCTGGATTGATAAGAGGTAAAGACAGAAAGGCCCAAGCAGTCGAGTGAAATGAAACATCATTCGGGTATGAAGAAAGATTCGGGGCTGATATTCACTGGCTGCTGGTTCATATTGCCCCGGTTTATCGACACATAAGCAGACTCTTGTTCGTTTCATGGTTCTTGGTCTCTCTGTTTTGCCTCGTGTGTATAGATATGCTCCGGGCAAGTATATCACTAAATATTCCTTTGCTCGAGAAAGAAAGAGAAGATAAAAGAACGAGAGATGAGAAAGGCGAGAGAAGATACGCTGACAAGGTTGAGAGGCACGGTTTCTAGCACCGGCGACTTGTCAACAGCCAATATTGATGGCAGGATGTGTAAGCTCGAGCCCGCGCTGCAAAGCCATAGGCAAACCGGCCAGCAACTTTTGCGATGAACCAAACGTCCGTAAACATATACCGTATGATAAACCGTGTTAAACTCTATCTATATATATGGGAGACCCTCGGGCGTTCCATTATTTGAGAGTTAACGAGAAATCGAAAGTCTCTCGACAGTCTCTCTCTCTCTATGCGCTATACGTTTTATACGTGCATCCAACACTCTCGCCCCGCACCCTCTCTCAAGATATATTTATTATTCGATACATAATTTTCAATTTCGAGAATATTTTGTAACATCGATGTTTCCCGCAAAAATATATCTACGGTCTCGAGTTTTTACTAGCCAATTTGTCAGTTCTTCAAATTACCTCGATTCTCGAACTGTTTTTGTTTACGAAACAATATTTTTGTTTACCAACGTTTTTTTTCGTTGCTTTTAATGTGTTTTCCTTTCGAAATAGTGTTTCGGTGAATTCAGGATGATACCGAGATACGTACGGATTGGTCCATTGGCTTGAGAACTCCAAATTGTTCTCGCGTGTTTTCGCGTTCTCAACGACACACGCAGCTTTGTCGACAATTGTCGTTTCCACTGAAAACTCGTGAGGTCCCCCCATCACTCTATGCTTCTTTTTATCCTCAGATCCGAGAACATTTCACGGAATTCAACATCCGATAATAATGGCGCGCTCACCCGAGTTCAGAGTAAAACGAGCAATCCAAAAAATCACCGAAGTTGTAATAATGATGGTTCACCGTGTTATTCAAAATGTATATACATATATATATATATACCTTTTTTTCAGTAAGCAAACACTCTCGTGGACTCATTCGTTTCCGTTTAGTTGCGTGCTTAATCCGATCATGTGTCGCACAGTTCGCGTGGTCAACGATTCCTTTTAGTGCTCTTTTTTTTTAGTACTTCTCAGCTGAAACCAACCACAATCGTTTTTACCCTCTTGTCGAAATTTTTGTTATTATTTTGCTACAATAATTGTTCAGCAAAGTGTAATATTTTACGGTAAGAAAAGAAACACTTATTCTATGAAATTTATATTCGTAGCAGTCCCCCAACGGAGCTTGATCTCCATCCCGGCGTGATCTCGTTGAATCAATTCCCATAAAATTGCTTTTGAACATTCTCGGTTTGAATACCATGCGCGTTGGCTCTTTTTGCTCTTCGGTATTGAAAAAAAAAAAAGAAAAACCAGCGTTGTACATCCAAAAGTAGAGAAAACCGAAAGAAAAACGTTTTCCCGAATGTACTTGAGGGGAATCAAGTGTAAATGAAGTGTATTTTGCAATCGAGTGAAGACGTTCGGTTAAAGTGAAGATGTTGAATCGGGTATAGCGGGGAGGAGGAAAGTGAGAAAGAGATAAAGAGAAAGAGCGCAAACGGTAAAGCACTTACGGATGACTGTGATTTTCAAGCTGATGGAAAAGAGACAGAGAAAAGAGGAAAGGATATCAAAGAGGATGGTAGATATATTCCCGATGAAAGAATTCGCCGAGTAATAGAGGTACGGAGGCGGTTCGCTGCTATTAAATGCTGTACCGGTCGAGCGAAGCGGCGCTCTTTCGAGATATTTCAGAGAGCTGCTGTGGTGGCTTGTTCGAGCGTTGGATCGTCGTCACGTTATAACTCTTTGATATATACAAGTATAAACTCGTATCTTGGCTGCATAGCCCAGGTAGTCCTTTCAACGATCGGCCCTGCTCCTCGTGTCAACTCCGTCGCCTTGCACATATAGCCGACTGGCTGGATATTTCTTCTTTTTTTTCTCTTCATTTCTCTCTCTCTCTCTCTCTCTCAATCTTCTTGGTCTGCCGGTATAAGAGAAGATATTAAAAAGGAGTTTTGAAGATGACTGTGCATCGAGTGATTCAGGCCCAAAAGCCGATGACGATACGGCTTTAAATTTCAACAGGCTCGTAACTAACGAAAAACCACCGAATATTTAGTATAATTCGAGTTGCGCTTCCGACATGCCTCCCGATGACATGTAACCAGAAAGCTTCCCTTGACAAGTAGCTATTTGTCGCGTCATTCTCGGCGACTACGTCGGCACATTCATTCTTCCACCTACGAAAGCGTATGACGTTAATTTCGTTGGAATTTTCACAGGTGGAAAGGTTCCCAGAGCTATTCCTATAAAGACGAACCGTTGAATCTCGTATCTGTATACTAAAACAGCCCTGACATATCGGGTAGAAATTTTCTACACTCACTCTGTCCTCAGAGATATTACAGTGATTATTTTATCAATCAATGTCGTACTTTAATGCCATACGCCCTATTGCTTTTGAACGTGAGTATTACATTTTCTGTGGACTGAGCAATGAAAATCATTGATGTAACAATTAATTTAAGCTTGTTCCCGCAGACGTTGAAGGATTTTGGAAAATATCACTGTTACAAGAAGAATTGATGAGGCTTGTCAATGATTGGATGAAGGTGTTATGTGCTATAGCCGAAGACGAATTATTATTTTTACTTTTTGATAATTGTGTTATGGATTATTTGCACAAATTAATGAATAATTTCTCCGTTCGTAAACTCTTTTATTTGAATTCTACCACCGGTTGATGAAAGATCAGTAAAGATTTCAGCCACGATGTGAGATTTTCCGCGGGTTGACAATCTTCTCACTCCAATCTATCAACATATTCATCGCGTTCAGAGGTTCGAAAAAAAGGGTTCAATCCGTCAATATCGATATCAATGGTGATGACAGGAATGCTTGGGAACGATTGAGGTTCGGTACATAACTTCCGACGCTGTCAGCATACTCAAAACGATGACGTTTGCCTCTCTCTCATCTCTTCTCGAACACAAATATACTACTAACTTGGTCGCGCAGTATCACCAGCAGCAATCCTCGATGCAATGACGAAAGCTATATATTTATTTCTTTATTTTGGCCACCCGCTGTGGGAACACAGCGATATACATGGTGAGATCGAATCAGACCGCCTTAGCGATGAAATCCGATCGAGTATTCTCGAAAGGAAGAGGGCGCAGGAGTTTCAAGAGCACCACAATCCAGTCTGTAAAGAGTTGCTCGAGTTTCGATGATCTTACAATCGGTATGAAAGCATCCAGAGTCAAAGACACCGGCTTCACCGAGTAGCTTCACCCTCGAACTTGTCCTCTCTTATCTCCTTCCGAAGCTCACCACGGGATGTCTCTCGAACGGGCGCCGCGCGAACGCTCATCATCGCGGACCACACGATTTTATCACCAGCTGAGAAATAACGATTATTGACCGAACAAAACGGATCACTGTGCCTTTGTCCTTTGTTCGCATACCAGCCTAATTCTCATGTACTTTCCTCTGTATACATCTTTTTAGAAAGACGAGAATATGCTGCAGAAGCGTGCATCAGTTATATTGAGCGATTTAAATAATTAATTCGATGGAATTAAATTTGGTGAAAAATATTTGTTTGAACGTTGACAGGGCCTGTCTTCTAGAAAAATTTCGAAGAAAGCGATAGAAACTCAAATTTCTCATGTCTGTACAGAAATTTGATTCTCTTAATTCCGCAATATATTGAAATTGTTTCGTGAAAAATGACAGATACATTGGGAGCAACGGGAACGATGCTTATAATATTTTAGTATAAAAACTTTTACGTAGTTTCAGGAAAAGATTTAAAAACTTAAGAAACATTAAGATGAAAAATCGGAGTCTTGGTGATACTTCATCTTGTGTCGTGTGTGGTGATGCAGCCAGGATGGCATCGCGAGTTCTTTCCCTTATCCAAAGCACAGGGACTATTTATGGTGGAAAGAAGCGCATTACAGCGTGGAATGTAAAGTCGTACCCTTTTTCCTTGGGAGACACCGGCAGCTAAGGCACGTTACAAAATGGGAATTCCCCGAGTTTTGCCGGAGAGCTACTCCAAACACTTCGAGGAGATTTATACAGGCATATACATATAACTGTATATATATATATATACATCTGTATTCATGCGAGTGTTGGTTTATACGAAGTGCGCGGACTCGTCTCTTATCGCGTCCCGAAAATCAGAAATCTTGAAGATTGAGATGAGAGACAGAGGAAGGGAGAGAGAGAGAGAGAGAGAGAGAGAAAGAAAAGGAAAGAGACTATAGTGTTGCTCCGCGCGCTCATTATTATCTTCTCGAGATCTGGCGCGACGAGAACGGTCCAAGCACAACTTCAACTTCCACGCGAGGCTGCAAACTCCTCGTTCGCGATTCATATAATAAATGTTCGTATAATATTTTTATGTGATGAGAAGGTTCGGTGAACTTGGCGAATCTCTGACACATTGCTCATCTTGCGAAAACTTCAGTAAGACAACCCCTTCATACCCGATATTTAAACTTCCTGAAGTATCATTTTGTCCACCGAGATTAAAATAATTAATTGGGTGCAGTGTGATTGCTATTTTTTTTGACACAACATTGATGGCGAATCTATGTTCCAATCGAATGTCGCTGCCATCTTCCGAACGCCATTGATGAAAGAGCTGCAATATTTATAAAGAGCATTGACCAATTGAATATATTTTTCTATTCTAACGTACGATGAGAATCAAGTTTTTGTTTCACAATATATAAATATATATCCCGGTGTATACTTGTTATTATATGTGCCATATTCTTTGCCATACAGTAACTGTACTAAGAATTAACGAAATGAAAAAAAAAAAAACGAAAAGAAAAAAAAATGAATCAGAATGAACGATACTCGTTGGTCTTCGTGCGGGCTGACCCACTTTTCTGCAATCGTTGCGTTCCCGGTGCGTGAGTTCTCGGAGGACAACGAATCGAACGTCACGTGACTCTCACGAGATGAGACTCCAACGATATATGTATATAATGATGATCGCGAAGGTTTCTCTTGGCGCAAATAAGCGCGATCTCGTTCGTCTCCTTCTCGAATGATTTCTGTATCGATTTCAAAACATCGAAGGAGAAATTTGAAGTAAAAAAAAAATGACAACTCGACTTTCTTGGCACGAAGACATTCCAAATTCTCAGTTGGCAAACTTTGGCAATGAAAGTTCAAGCAATGAAAACTTTTCAACGAAGGGAATGATTCTTGAGAAAGTTTCTCGAAATAAAAAAACAAAACAAAAAAAACAAGCTTCCTCTTTCATCTCTCATCAGTTGTTCCTTTTAATCCCCTCTCTTCGACTTTACGTCTGATTTTATTTTTTTTCATCTTCTTCTCTGAGCACAGATTATTGCGCATCTTTCTGATGGAAACGTTTGTGCGCAAGTTACGTCTTAATTCCCAGGAATAATGTCGATTTAACGATCGTTTGTCTATCTTTTTCTCGCACACATGCCATCTGTATTTATTTCTCTGCATATGACAAAGATTTTCGCGATTATCGTACGCGAGAGTGAGATTGCGAACATGTCAACGCTCTCGGGCGTTTCTGACTCGCGCGGTAGCTGAGACTCGCCGATAAAGAACATAAAATCTCTACTAGTCTCTTCGTTAGCTTCTCTTGTTGAGATGCTGTGCCAGTCTGGACCGTATTTTCTCGTATGTGAATGGTGTACACACGTGTTTCGTTGGCTACTCCGAAAGAATAGCTGACTCGGAGCTGAATCCATCGAGCAGTCACTAAGTGACTTGTGGTAACCGCCATAAAAAAAAAATTTAAAAAAAATCGTTGACTTTTGTATACTATTGATATATATGTATGTAGAATATACACAATGTACATTTTTATCCTTTCTAATCCATCGCGTTATTATTTATCTTGTGTGCTCGTATACCCTGTTTATTCAAAGTTTTTGCTTTGCAATGCCTGGAATTGGTACGATCACGATGTCCAAGATTAATAAACACGTGCAAGTTGAAAATATTTATTGCTCCCTCGATGCAAGAGTCTGGATGCTTGTTTTTATTTTTCTAATGTCAGTGTATGATGCGTGCTCATGAAAAAAAAAAAAAACTTTGCTTTACAAAACCGTTGGGTGCGAACGTCAGATCGGGAAGAGGGCGTTTGGCAAAAACTCGCTGAAAGTGTCATCGTTCGTACTGGCAAACTCTCTCTCTCTCTCTCTGTCTGCGATACGAATAACCTTTCTATTCCAATTTTTCATAAAGATTTCATCATGGAATACTTCGATAAAAATACATACTAGTAAATCCATGTATATAGATATTTATAGGACGGTATTATGTGCCACACAGAAGATGGTAGAGTGAACTGATTTATAGTGAGGCAATGATTAGGCAACGCGCCTTCGGTAAACGGTCCCTTTATGATCGACTCTTCAGCCGAAACTTTTGTGCATACAGATATATATATATATATATCTATAGATATATCCTGGAATATACCACCGGCTTTGATTTTCGCTTTCATCATTAATCAGATACACGGTCGTGTTGCCTCTGCTTTCCTTTCACGCTACCTCACACGTATACATATATATATGTGCTTCAAAGAGAAAACGAGACGAAGAGTCAAACGAAAACTCACCGAATCGAGCCCTTTGTTGTCATAACAACATCTTCACGGGACCACTGAACTGCAACTGATGGTACTACACGGTATTGTGTATGTCAGAGCATTAGCTTGTCGCATCCCGGCGTCATCGTGTAACAAAAGATGGACACGAAGAAACAAGAATATTGTAAAATCTTCAAACAATTTTTTCAACTTCGATTCCTACCGAGAGAATAATCATTTTCACAAGTTTTTGCTCTTCGATTAACTATTTAAAATTCACTTATATACGCGGGTATGCTCGATCAGATTATTTCGAGGACACTCGACGATTCGTCGCCTGTCGAAAATCTATCAGCCGTGTAGCATTCGTGGGAAAACAGAATTTTGAAAATATTCTATATAGTTCGTGAAAACGTGTTAAAAAGTTTGTTCCAATTATCACCTGCTTATATTCATGATGATACGTGATCAAGTGTTTCGTCGCAACCGAGAACAGTTATATCAACACCGCTTAATAGGTTTCGTAGCTCGTCGTCAATGCGTAAACCCGTCAATGTATGGGCTTTTGGAGAAGCACTGCGGATAGCTCTTCGGGGACTGAGGGAAAGTTCCCCAGTGTAAACACGAAAGATTAAAATGTGTTTGATCAAAAACTTAGTTGCACACGACTTGTGACTACCGATTGTATGGATATGTATACATCGGTTGTACCTACCGAAGTGTGATCCACATTTATCAGCATCCTCTGGCCCTATTCAGCCCTTTATTTGTACTATCACTTATCAGGGCTTTGGGGATGATCGCTCTTCTTGTTTTTACTGTTATGTACATGACTTTGTGCCTCTTTCACAATGCTACAAATGGATTTTCGTCGCACATGTTAGCCGCTATAATCAGCAACGACGAATGTTGAAGTTAGAAGACATTCATCCGATGAAAAAATTGCTGATTCTTATATTGTGGTCGAATTGTAAATTTTTTAAAGATGTATCTGAAAACGTTAGCGATAGCTCAAGGTAAAATGAACAAAAATACTGATGTAACGAAAAATATTAACTCATCTGACAGATGAGGCTATTGAAGCTCATTCGATTACGGCATTTATGTATCCGTATAGAAATTCAGCCAGGCAAACATATTTTTTCTCCCAATCTTGTTTCACCGCGAGCAAGTGACATATTTTCGGTCAGTATTTTTCTCTGGTTGGATGATCTTGAATATCTCGGGTGTATTTGATTCAAAGCATAGAATGTACAAGTTTTCCTGAAATAATCTCATACATGAGAAGGCCACTTTGCAAAAGCTCAGGGTCATTGAGACCACTGAAGTATCCTCTTTTCAACGAGGGTTCATCGAGGCGTCATTTCGACCCCCCTTGGCTCTCGTAGCTCATCAATACCTCGGTGCTATCCCGCATGAATGTTACGTGGATGCACATAAACATAGGCACATCCATTCATATATAGGTTGTCTAGGGAATGAAATGTCTGATCACTCGAGATCCGTATACCGGAGCAGGTGTTGCTACCGCGCGAATAGCAGCAAGCCCATGATTTTACGGATCTGTCCATGTCGATGATCGTACATGGCAGATAATTCGGTCGATGATAGTCTTGGACCCACGATGATGATGATGTTAGCCCTCGAAAGAAGAGAGCGGAACACACCCCATGTGTACGATACTTACGGTTGAATGCTACGAGACAGAATGAGAGAGAAAGAGCAAAATCGAAAAACGGGAGAAGGAAACGCTATTGAAGAGCACCAGCAAAAGGGAACGTTGAAAGCGCAAGCGATTCGTCACAGATATTATTTGGAGGGTCTGAAGATACACTCGTGTATTGGTGCACGTATAGTGTTTTCATACCTTCTTTTTTTTTTGGCTCACTTTTGTCTCCTTTTGCTTAGCTCCATCCTTTTTTATCATCTCCATTTCTAGTCTCCCCTCTCTCCTTTATCCTTTCCCGTCTCTAAGCTCAGTTGCACAATACAAGTCAACACGGCTGTCTGCGTAATGAAGTAGTTTCCGAGGGTATATGAATGGGTACAGGGGTGGAATCGGTGAAGGTTCCACTGCGGCATAGCTCCTCACTGGTGGTTCTCTACTGCCCTTCCTGTCGACGGCTACATGTAATATATACATACATCCATCGATGCGTTTGGATTCTGTGTGTTGTTAGACTTCGAGAGCTGTGTACGTCGAAGGGTGCCTCTAATTGGGGGGTAGGCCACTCTTCCCACAACCCCCAGTGGGCTCGCGCGAATCTCTAACATATGCTGCGCGTAATCCCTCCGAATTCGATTCGGCCTGGCGTGTAATAGATAAATAAAGGTCGTGTTTCTATGCCAATTGATGAATACTCTTGAGATTTCTCTCGCGGTATTCCAAAGATTATCATAAATATTCGTTCGAGCTTGATTTTGCTATATATGATTTATCGTTTCACCGAGTAATTCAAGTCTTGGCAATATCACTCGAAATATATATTTTTTTTTATTCAGATAAACGTACAAATTCCTCACATCCTTACGAAGTGTTTTTTTTTCTATTTTTTTTTTTTTTTTATCGAAACATTTATAAACCCCTTTTGGTTTAGTTTTACATAAAATCCCCATCACGTGCAATTTTGTGTCTCATTAAAATTTAGCTTCGACCGTGGTTTACACTCGCCCTATAATTCATCGTTTACCCTTCCTCGATATCTCTCATCGCAGAGAAAAAAAAATGGGCACATAAAGCGAATTTATCGTCAGCGCAATTAGGCAGCGTGTATGAAATATCATGTGTCTTTTTTTTTCGTTGCTTTTTAACACTTTACAATAAACAGGTTTTAGGGTGATTCTTGATTGCGACATTAACTCTCTATTGTGTTTAGTACCAAGTCGTTTTTCTGCTGCTTTACCCACAGCCGGTTTTTTTGATTATTAAATTTTTTGTGGTTTTTCTTCACGCTTTAAACGCTTAACAACGTATACAAGTTTATCAAAAGTCACAGATGTTAGATGCGAAGCGGCAAAGTTGAGTGATTACATCTATCGTTTAACTTACGCCAATTATACTTGTTTGCTCAACTGCTGGACTGATCCAAACATTTTTCTTGAATAATTACTCAAAATAAGTTCATATCTTCAATGAAAGTATACGTTTATCGAGTAAACGATCTTGAGAACGGAAAATTACAGAAGTGAAATATATCGCCTGTCAAATAAAAATTCTAGCAAATATGGTTGAATATCTGAAACTTGGATTGCCAACTCACTCGATTGGAAAAAGATATTGTAATAAATTAGGAATATCTTAAAAAACGTTTACAGCTACATTTTTTTGTGGGTGTTATATTTTTTCACATTTTCAGTTGAAATCGTCGACGGAAAAGAAAAATAAATAAAAAAATAAAAAAATATATATGAAAGGTGTAAACATAACGGAAAGCAACGACGGCAAAAAGTAAACTTTTTCGTGTCCTCGTTGAAGCTGATCTACGAACTGTCATATCCACGTGACTCGGGAAAAACGAACGTTTAGCAGAGACCTCGACATCGTTCGTCATACAGCCTCACACCACGAATCTCTCTTTTTCTCTATTTCTCTCCCTCTTCCTGTCGTCCCTCGCTGTACCTCCCTTCCGCTCTCGTCTACTTTAACTCCGCAGCGAACGGTTTGTAGCTCGAGCCGTGTCTTCCACGTGACTTCCATGCGCCCTCGTTAGCGTCGGCTTTGGCGTTTTCCGAGAGCGAGAGATCGAGAGCACACTGACGTCATGAAATAACCGAGTGCGAGGCCGAATAACCGGCATGCGAAGGTTCGAGGTAGCCAGAAATGCTGAAGGATCTGGGGGATGAGGGGGCGAAAGAAGAGAGGGATGACGGACGTGGCAGCAGAAGAGGGAAAAACGGTGAGGTACAGAGCCATGACAGGGGGATGAGGATTGCGTGGGTTCGATACGCTGTAAGTTCTCGCTAATTGGGGTGGAGCTGCCATCGTTCCGTACACGAAGCCAATATTGTAGGGGATGGTTCTGCAAAATCGAACTTCTCTCGCTCAATCGTCGAGCAGCCATCAGCATCTTCATCCGAGTATTCCTCGAAAGCATCCATCGACCCTTCGTCCGGTCCTTCTCTTCGTCTATTTCCGTTCGAGTAAATCTCACCCCCGAGTGCAAAGTTATTCAGACACACATTTAGTATCTTTTCTTTAAATATATTCAATACAGTATTAATAAAAGAACTTTAATTTTGAAAAAAAAAACGCCATTTTCGAATAAAAGCTCTTGGCGTTATTCCATTTTCAAATGACTTCATCACATAGTTGTGACCCAAATAATTCGTAATAAAAAATGATCTGTGATCGAAGTGTGTCCTTTTAGAGAATTCGACGAATGATGGTGATACGCTGTCATCAATATCAACGTGATTTGCCGGATCACAGTCCAACGAAACAGGAATAGCAGTCATTCGGGCTAACTTTTCTCCACACATGTCACGTTCATCCAAGCTAAGAGGCAAAAGTATGGGTACACCGTTATAACATTCCAGGGTAAACGTAATCAATCAATTATCGCGTGCAGTGATCGATGTGCATTTGTTTGTCACGCCAGTTAGCCACCCCCATCGGTCAATCAAGCAAATAACCCGTTTCGAGTTTGGCCCAGCGTGTCTGATACGTCGCGTATTTGTTGAGTGTTACAATCCGATGAGCACACACATTCATGAATTATTATTCGCAGTCTATGAAGAATCCGCAGAGATTTAAATGTGCATTGATTGGAGTTTAATTCCCATGAAAAACGCCAAATTCCTCTTTATTATCAATTTAAAAAAAAATTAAAAAAAAAAACTATCTTCCAGTGTCGCAAAACCATTGGCACGTATACGTCGAGTGACAAAATCTCAAACGGATCTCGAACGAAATTCATTCGTTAAATATACATCACGCTTGTGCGAGGAGAGTAGACAATTAGCATAAACGAACGATCGAATGCAGTACACATAATCGTGTTGAGTCACGCAATCTCTACCACAATCCCTGCTGATTTTAGTGTCCTTTGAATAAGTTTCGGATATCTTTACCTGTCATTCCCTCTTTTTATTCCGTTAGATTGAAAGCGAATGTAAAATACCGAGGAATATATATATGTATACCGAACACTATAATAAGCTTCTCGCTCTGGCTCACGTGACAAAAGGTACGCGCCACCGGTTAATGTAGGGTGACGTGTGTTTATAAACACATCGGGCAAATGGGCCGGTAGGGTCGAGGATAGGCGGGGTTGTGTGAAGTGTATCAACAGCGATACATCCTTATACGCGTACTACCTATAACACCCAGCCGTTTGATTTCATAATAGTACGTAGAACATTTACACCGGTTTACGATTTAGTGGAACAACGAATTGGTGATCCGTTTGCTATTATAACACACACCTTCGTTCCCCAAACGTCCATGAAGATACACATGATAGCTATTTCTATTAAAAATTCATCGAAACGAGCTGTAACCTGGTCGAATTTTCCTGTGAGAAATGTAACATCGTAATGGCAACGAATCAACATCATTTTTCCTCCTACGTTTCTTCTTCTTCTTCTTCTCCTTTCCTTTTTGCTACGCTGAAATGTTCCAACAGTTTGTTATTTTAAAAATCCTCTTTTTCCGCCCATGAAACACGACACTGACGTTATCGGAATAGCCTCTTTTCTCCTCATCATAGCGGCTCGGTCGTTGGTATAGAATTGGATCAGATCTCCCCCATTCTAGTCTGCACCATCGCCATCCATTTCTACTCAGTTTCTACCCGTTCTCGGATTCACCCCCTTACCGTGCTACGGATACAGGACGTTTAAAAAGTTATCGAGCGTCTCAGTATTTTCGATAACTTCCATAGGATAAAGCTTTGCAATGGGAGTGATAAAATATTCTTAAAATATGGCAAATAACGGTCATAGTTGATGAGTAAGTAAAACAATGGAGGCAAATCAAGTTTTCAAAATCTAATTCATAGTCGCAAACCTCTTTTAGAAGGAAACAAGCAAATTGGGCTAATCGCCGCATGTCATCATCAGAGGGAATAGTCGCTACCATTCGGTAAGCTCATCTATTTGGAGTACTTTGAGCTCCTGTGAACGCAGTTATAACCTAATAAAATACATCAAAGGAACCCAATCACGTTATTCGGACAATGTCATTGTCCGAAAGTCATTCGTGTTTATTCAATTTTAACTCATGTTATTGCGAATTTCTGTTTGTGCACCTGTGAACCAAAATAGTTCAGCTCAAACACTTATAACTTCTGATGTATGCATAGCTCAGAAATGGTTTATTTCATGCTACGAGTGTGAAGGCTTACGATGTACAACGAGTGTTATTTGTACCGTATGTTGACGTAAATTCGATCATTTAATTCAATTTGATTAGTTCTTTTTTTTGCACATTTCACATACATTATTCGGTGCAATATTCGTCTCGGAAGTTTGATTCGAGATTCGAACAACCGAAAGAAACTGAATTGCAGGTCATCATACGTATAACGGTTGACTCGACGTTTCGTGTCGCATGAATTCGGGTTTATTCAAGTTTGTCATATCCGTTTGGAAATCGGTAGAACAAAAAATGCTCAACCGTGTGAAAAGAGGTTGTTTTTTGGGTGTATCGATGCGATAAAGTCGGGTATGAATAGAGTTTTAGAGCATAGAAAATACTGGGTCGTTGAGATATCGACCAATTTCCGCATGCTCTATGCAACAATCGAAAATCGTCCTTTCAGAACAGGCTTTACAAAAAACGTGATCGGGACAAAAGTTTCCTGTTTCCAAACAAGAATGTGAAAAATGAGAATAAATAGAATAGAAAGTAAAAAGGGTAATAAAACAAGGTTTCCCGATTGATATTACAAAGTTACTGTCTGCTTACTTGAATGTCGGATCGGTTTTATTTGGAATTTCTAAGCCTTTTTGAACTATTTAACATTTATTCGAAAGCCACACTTCGTATTAAAAATGTTAATTAGTAAATTAGATGGGTGAAAATAATTCTGACAATCAATGAATCTCACTCGCTGAATCGTCAAACTCCTTAAGAGGCTAAATTTGGATCCCTGTCATTTTAACATCGAAAAAACTTAATCAAACAACTAACGCTCAAATGACTGAGTCGAATCCTTTCCTACAAAAATATCATATTACAAAAGAATAGAAAAATAATACGTAGAAAATATGAAGTTGGATCACTTTTATCTACATTCCTAATGCAAAAAAATCAAAACTCAAACATGAATTAAGCCACGTTTACAAGCGACATCGCTCATCGTACATCTTAAATCGAGTCTCGTCTCAACATCCGAATCCGTATTCAATAACGTTCCAATTGATATTTGTCATTTTCATTTCGAGCAGTCGATTCGGCATGATATTCAGAGCAACGAAGCTTATGAATCGTTAATTGCATCGGATTAGATCGTTCATAATCAAGAAGCAGGTTTCGCGGTTTTCTCATCATTGTATTACACTTTTCATTCAATAATTTTTTTAAGAAATATTTTCCCAGATATTTCAATACAAAGTTATTTTGTTTCAAGTTATCATAATACCATCCGAATCTTTGGTTGTTCGATACCCATTTTCAAACATAATCAGTTATTCTACAACTTTTAGAACACCCTATATATGTATATACGTATTTACAAATATATATATATATATACATATATATAGGATATATGCACCCTCCTTCTCTCGCACCCTTCCACAAGCGCGAAGAATGAAATTACCTTCGTTACTCGAAACGTGCCTATTCCCAAGCCTCCGCTTGTATACGGCTCGAGACTCTCACTCCAGTTCACTCCGTTTTTCTCTTCACTCTTTCTCTTCGTTTTTTTTTCTTCTTTACCTCCTCGCCTCTCGCTCCCGCTGCTCCTATGCCCTTTACTACGACTCTGCTTCTCTCTATTTCAACCCACATATATCTGTGTTTGTACACCATCGCGATTGTTTTTTTTTTCTTCTTCTTCTCTCTTCTGTGTCTGTACAAAAGTATACACTCTGAGATATTTCATGTAGCAATTTTGATGTATATTTGTACAACACTATATCTTCACCCAGAGGTCAATCTTCCAACGGAGGGTAGCAGGAAGAAAAACAGTTTGCGGTAATGGTTATTCCCAGATTATACTTTCTATAACAAGGTCCAGTTTATTCGACCACGGAAATATATACAATTTTTATCGTTCCGACACGTGAGCCAGCATCCACGACATCTTCCCGTACATTCTGTGCTTCATATTTTATTGGACATGGAGAAGAAAAGAAAAAAAAAATTCTGGTTGTTATCGATAAGTATAGTAAATGATGTTGGAGATACGTGGGGAGTGGCTCAAGGAAAATCTGACGTTTCGTGTTTTACGTTGTGAACTTGCAATTATGAAGGTATCGAGGAGATGATAAATGGCAGAATAACGAATCTCTGTGCAATACACGATCACACACTTGTGGATACTTGGTCAAAGTAGGCTCTTTATTCTCATATGTTCCATAGATATATATATATACTACACACTGCGGCATTGTCCTTCGTGAGGGGAGCCTGTCAAAACTGCTACTGGAGATTTGTTACGCGACCCCGGAGCCAAAGCTCTCTTCAGAGTTCACGAAAAACGAGGGGCGAAACGGTAACAGGGAGACCCGATAATCTTCGTCGTTTCGGTGAAATTGAATAGCTTTATTATCCCGTTAGGAAGTATACGCTTGGAATTAGATTGAAGCGTGTAGCTGCAATTTACGTATGATAAAACCTCCAGGATGCGGGGTCGAAAACTCGCGATGTGTCCTTTTTTATCTTTCGAGCAGAAAATCAAAGATTAACGACGACAGGAATGCTTATTTTTCTCCTTTTTTTCAACATAATTTAAAGATCTTAAGAAAATCAAAGAATTCGGACCGAATTTCTTCAACTTTTTTTCTCCATTATAAGTGTACACGGAAGACAATCCTGCTGACCACATTATTTGATGAATGTCTTACGAGCGTTAGGCTCACGGAAACGACTCAAGTTCTCTGACACGCCCGCCTTCCATCCTACTTCCATACGTCATTATATAGGCCAGCTCGTGTATTAGGAGCTCCCAGTTGGAGCTCCGAAAATTTCCATACACGTGGAGTCTTCACACATGCGTCGGTAGCTTCTGAGAGCAGGGTTCGCATACATATGCGTTGTTGCCGATCGCAGCCCTTCTCTATTGAAAAAAGGAAGAAAAAAAAAGAACGTCATTCAGGCCCTTACAACGAAAAAAAGGTTCGCTCAAGGTGGTGCGGGTTCCCTTTGCGGTAACACCCCCACAGACGTATCGCGTGTCAAAAACACAAGAGCCTGGCGCCATGATATCGTATTTTCTTCCTTCCTTTTTGTGAGAGGATCTTGCCGCCGTTGCTACAGCCCTTTTTTGGCAGATATGAAAGACCGAAGAAAACGAGTTGGACCACAAGGGGTTCTAGTTCATTTTTTTTCTTCTCAATTGTTTACTTTGCTGATAATTTATTTTGCTTCCATCGATATTTCAGACAAAAATAAACGAAGTTAATTTCATCGACTCTTGCACCAGGAGATCTTGTCGGTGCATAATTGTCCGCGCTTCAAACCTCGCACGATCATTTCACTTCAAAGACACTAAAAACTCGTAAACCAGACAAACGAACTGATTATTCAAAAATAACTATACGTTAGGCACGTTACGAGGTCGGCTCTTCTTTAACTCGCTATCGTTTCTGCGGAAGAAGGTGTTGCCGTACGTCACTCTTTCATAAAAGGGCTTTCCGATCGACCACCCGTCGGTAGATTTATACTTCCGAGAGGTGTGCTCAAGCGCCCCGAACCTAAACCTATCTCACGGACGTTTCACGATCCGAGACCGCCGGGGTTAACCAGTTTTATAGACCCAAACACATCACACGCAGTCTTCCTGTATGCAAATATCGTGAAATTAAATTTACCGATAGACGTAATAACTTACATCAGGATCGACAGTCGATACGTATACGTTGGTAAGATAAATTATAACTTTGAGATAACTTAAAAGACTCCGTTGAAGTATTTCTTAGTTAACAAAAATCTACTTCGAAGCCCCAGAAGCGGTCTCGGCAGGTCTAGATCTTTGTTCGAGGTCCAGAGTGTCGTGTCTCCTGAAAATGATTGGAACAGCGACTGGTGGAGTGGTTAATCGGTGTTTTTTTAATTTTTTTTATGAAAATTTAAAGCGATCGATATTCTCTATGTTTTTAAATCAAAAACATTCGCGAAAAGTTTTGGCGAATTTTCGAATGGCCAACGATTTACGAAACAAAAATCCCTCGAAGTATCGTTACCCAACAGAGTCCAATTCCAGCTCCATTTCAATATTTCCTTTTTCCAACGAAGCCAAGACACTAGTCCATCGGCTTGACCCCTGACCCATTGCCTTCTGTTCCATCTGCGCACATTGGCAGTCGCGCGCAAATAGGAATTTGAATTATATGATCTGTTATGTTAAACAAACATTGTTTCACTCGGTACATAAGTTCGGAATGTCATTGGTTCTAACGTTTATCAAATGACGATTTTATTTTCAGGGCATGCCCTTTTGAAGATTCGCAGACAGAAATTTTGTGCACGCCGTATCGAGGTGATAAATATTCTTCTGGCGATTCGTTATCGGAGCAGCATCATCCTCTCTCGCGCGTGCGTATTTGAACGTAGCCATGATGCATCCATGTAAAAATGCATGAATATATATGTATATATATAAAATATATGTGGATGAAGAGAAGTCAGTCCGGATACGGGGGATGAATGGGTTCTATTGATTCGAGTTATTAATTCCTCGTTGAATTATGGTGGCCCGAGGGTGTTTGTGGGTCTCAAGTATAACAAGATGGAAGAGCCCTCTCAGTCTCGTGCTCATAAGGATATAAACATATTTATTTTATATATTACACGCTTACTACTCGTGATCACGCGATATTAATATTGTAGAATCGATATCGTTTTAAAACTGTCATACATACATATTTCCAAAACCGTGATTGTCGTATAAAATGAAAGATTTCTTGAAAAGGGATCACACACCAATACCCATTGTACCTCGGTATAATAAAAATATGGTTATTCTATTTGGTCAAGAGATTTTATCAAACAAGGCAATTTCATAGTCGATAAACCGAGTTCCCATGTGCACTGGAAGTTGCTGATTTTATTTTACGATTTTTCGAGCTTCTCGACCCCTCTAAATCACTTTGACACCTCGGATACTACTAGCGAGGAAGGCTGCTTCGACCGTTTCTTCGATGTTGGTAGGAACCCGATGTACGTAAATACCTGAGTCACCATCTTATATCTATTCGCGGCTGTATACGAGATGCACGAACTATATATGCAAGGGAGAACATCTTCGAGAGTAATAGAGAGAGAGAGAGAAAGAAAGAGAGAAATGGAGAATGTACAGATCACTCGCTTTGGTGTTTGTCGATCGTCCGTCGTACTCAGCAGGTGCTCGCTTTAATATTTACTGTGACCCATGAACTCAGAGCCCCGCTTCAAGATACGTTTTTCCCCCGTTATGTTTCTACGAGAGAACTTACAACAGGTAAAGAATGAAGTCTACATGAGAAATCTCAGAGAGACGGGCTATCGACATGAGCGCAAAAGTTTCGTGGACAACGCGAGTTCAACTTGTATGCTATACACGTCCTGATATTTCCCTAGGACCGATTTACGAGTCGCCCGCATCACAGCTGTGAACGAGAAGTAACGATCTGTAAAGAGGTTTGTAAAGTTGGCGGTTAGCAAAAATCCCCCGCTGTGGGGCCTCCTTGGGTGCTCACAACACTGTCGAGAATTCACTGACCCAGGCTTTTGAATACTCCGCGAACATCGATAACCCTCCATCTATAACACACTCGGTGGTTTCTTCGAGTTTCACGCCTCGCCAAACCCTCGTGCAGTTTTTTTTTTTTTTTTTTTTTATTCTTCTTTTCTGGTAAACATCAATCGTTTCTAACTGTTTCACTTTTGCTTAATACTCCGGTATGAATATTACCATCGACTTACGAAAGTTCTGTTCTGAAGTCATATTCGTTGAGGATATTATTATGAAAGCGATTTTTATACTGAAATTTATGACAATTTTATACTGTTTTGACGATTTTCATATAATTTATCAAATACTATTTCTTCGGTGTATTTGTTACACTTATTTTTTTTTCGTAAGACCGGAAGAGGAAACAAATTTAACTTAACGCCTAAAAAAAGATTGCTCGAAGTTGTAACTTATCGATTTATCGGGCGAGGATAACAGGAGATTCATCCGACTAGTCGACCGTTTTATTTCTTGGCAGGACGGTCGTTCGATCGATCATAATTCTCGAAAAACCGGTCATCGGCGATTAAGACGAAGAGCCAAACTCTTGTGAATCAATCTTCGATCAACACTTCGATCTCGATTATTCTCACACGAAAAAAAAATGATTGTGAAATCGACCCAAAAAAATGTGGCGAATGTCGTTGCTCAAAAGTTTATTTTTATCTATTTTATCATCTCGGATTAAAAATGTATTATTGCGAGACAAGAATTTTTCTGCGAAGAAGAGTAGACGATTCATTTTACGATAACTACGAGATGAAGCTCGTAATCAGAGACAGGAAGGAAATGAATCTCGACGAAATATGCGTGAGTCTCGGGAAAGGCGTTTGCTAACGCGTCTGGTTTGTCGTTTCTGTGCAAGAACACACATCCAACAGGATCATCGATCATCTCGGAAAGTCGAGAAAGCGAAATCTCGTCTCTCCCACGCAACAACAGGCTCGTGCTATGTTCCTGTATACGCGTATACATTTATATATGAAATTTTTTTTCTTGGGAGACACGACGAAACGGTCGAATATTCCATGCAGAAGAATGAGCATGAAAAATACTGATAAGCTTCATGACAGTAAAGTATTGTTCATTTGCGTTATAAAATAAACTTTTCAGCTGAATGACAAGAATTCAAACGCAGAGTTGTTGCATCGGCAATCAACCTTCGAAGATACTTTTATAAATTTTATCCGAATAAAACTATTTTAAACACTGTTCGAACTGATTTTTCTCAGCATCCAGATGGATGAGTTACAAAACAAAAATAGTGCACCCACTCGATTCTTAATCGCGAAAGAATCTCGAAAGACATCGTTGCTGGCTGGAAGGATACGAGAACGAAGGAAGAACGGAAGAAAGAAAAGCTGACAGAAAGGTATAGAAGTGAAAGGCAAAAGAGAATCAGTGAAGAAGCAGAGGCGAACGAAGAAGTAAAAGAAGGATAAAGAAGAGGTGAGTGCAGCGTAGCAGGTCTCCTCCATTGAGACCACACGCAAACGCACAGGAATCCGCTGTTGCTTCTGCTGTTTCTGCTCTGTAGAATGGCAAAGAGGGTTTGTGCCATTGTACCATTACCGCGACACGAGCGCCGCGCGCGCTTATTTCATTCCGTGTGTCGAGCCGCCCCCTCGGCACTCTGACTTTTCTCTCTGGCTACTGGAAGACGAAAAAAATAAAACAACATAAGAAAAAAAAGGATAAAAAAAACAGGAAGAGTAAGAGAGAGAGAGAGAGAGAGAGAGGAGCGAACGGCTTCCATGGACCCTTCTATCGAGGTACACGCGCTATAATGTATGAATGTAACATCCGCACGCATCGCCACCGACATTTTTCATTTTGCCAGACACACACAAGGTCTCTGGTATGTATGAAACTCTCCAACTGTGAGAAATCTCACCTCGGTATAAATTCTCTACAGCAACATAAAATCTGTAGACTAAAAAAAAAAATTGAACAAAAAAAATCACTTGTTGCAAAAGAACTTTTGTCCTCTTTGCTAGCCGCACGATATATTTAGTCGAAGAGCTTAAATGCCACGTTGCTGAAAAGTCGTTTTTTTGATTATTTGGATTTTCCTGTAGGGGCATCGATAACGACCCCATCAGATTTGTGAAAGATCTCGTTGTTTCAACTTCTTGTGGTTGCGCAAACTCGTTTGCTCACTCCTTCCTTTTGAGAAGGCTTGCTGTGAGATTTCGAATAGTTCATATCGCCATAGGCATCTGGTGGGACGTATTATTTATAAAGCAGTAGACTACAAGTACTCAAAATTCAGAACAAAAAAAAGTTGAACAAAACCAATTACAGATCCGAGGGAGTTGTCAACATTGGAAATGCTGTCAATCGATGCTGCCTTCATGAGAAACTTTTGTAGAAGACTACACAGTTAATGAATAACGAAACAGAATGTTCCTTAATATTTTTTCATAAAAATGTCTAGCAAAAAGAAGTTCTTCGATCAACATATTCTTTTTTAAAATGATATTTCAATAAATTCGATGAAAAATTCAAATCAATAATCCTTCACAGCATCTGACAACCGAATTGAGGCAACTGAACTTGAAAGTGCTTGGCAAACTCGCATTTACTGTTTTATCGCCTCTTCTATCAGGTACACAAGATCCACGATACCCTTGGACGTGTGTAATGCGTTAACATATATCTGCAGTGTCTGACAAAAACCCAGTATAATAGTTGCGAATTGCGTCAAGACAGCGAGACGAGAATCAACGATAAAGCCGAGCTCATCGCTCCAGGGACTTACGGGACTCCGCGACGTACTTCCGTTTCACAGTGAAACAGTGTAAGAAACGGTACTAGGAATTGCGAACGTACCACCCGCCATGGACTATATGCAAATTTCGATTGTTACCAAGGTCAGATAGTAACTCTAGTCGCAAACCGGCAAATACGCGGACTATCTATAGGTGTATACGAATCAGTATGTTTTATAAGGAGGCTCAACACGTGAGTTTGTTGCGCGAGCTTTGCTGAACTTAGCTACGGTAACAGGGATATTCCAGACAATCCGTGACTTCCGCAAGCGATTTTTCTGTATCTTTCGTCCTCGATGATATCGTAAGCCAAGTCTGTTTAGGCAATAAATCGTATCGTTACGTTCGAGACGAACAAATCGACGGATCGAATATTCTTATCCTCGAACATCTATTTTCAACTTTTGGACTTTTTGACTTTGATTTTTAAAAATAATATCGATTCGGTGATCTGTTCCGAAGGGGTGAACGTTTTTTTGTTTTCAAGTTAGCGGTCATACAATAAGAAGGTTTCGAAGAAAAAAATCGATTGCTGCTGCTTGCATCGGTAGACTCTGACTCACCAAGAGTTCTCGATTTCCAGTTGTATTATCCTTTCGTCAATCTTTCGACTTTTGACTTACATCGAGGAGCCAAACGAAAGAAAAGATTCGAGAGACGAAGGTAAACGGGAAGAAGGGCTTCCTGATATTCCTTGACGTAAAATACACTCGTCGATACTCCCACGAGTTTTCGAGCGTGGGCTACGAGACAATCGCCACCTACGATATTCTCATTCTGCTCTCTGCCGAAGGGTCTGTGCGTTCATATATTTATACCGTTTTTATGTGAACTATATAGCATAACCAAGGATTGTATAGTAGCAGATGTGGGGGTCCACTTGGGAGATCGAAGATTTACGATTTTCTTGAATTATTGCCAATTAATTAAGTTCACGAAGATGACCGGTGTTGGCAGGTAAATGGGATGAGGCTGGTCATCGTAACGAGAGGCTGAGCCTGTGCCGTTTTTTAAGTCGTTTTCCGGTCCTCTTGGTCCGCATGAAATTTCGGGCCCGAAGCAGCTGGGAAAAAAGCATGCCGAAAAACAATTGCTAGATCAATCAATCCATCAACGTGGCGTGGGCGGAAAAAAAATGTTTCGAGTGATTGGTCCTCCAACTGCTTATTCTCGAAAAGCCTCCTCAACAAATAATGAACTAGCTAATTTTCTGCTGGCTGCTCCAAAAGAAAACGTGAGAAGAAACTGCTGCTAATTATCATTGACACCGAGAACGCCGGTTGCCGAGCTTATTGACTCTGGTAAAGGGGCGGGAACTTGGTCGACATACTCGCATGACGTCAGAGCCATTGAGCCACGGATAAAATAAGTCGTCGAAGATTACTTAACGATCCGAAGAGTTTCTTACTCCCCGATGTACGTCATGGGTGGCCCTTTCTCGGTCTATTTTTTCCTCGTTATGCCTCATCAATCCGATACTTTCTCGTTGCTGCAAGAAGCATGAGAAATAAAAAATGAAACGTGCATGATATTTTTGGTATTTGAATGGCTCAGGATTTCTCATTGATTCACTCGATCATGTCAAACTTTGACACTCAGTCAGGCAGCCCCATGGAATCATCAGCTTGGTTGAAGTAATCTCGGTGGTCCATTCGCAATAGATTTTCATCCGTAACGATCGGAGGAGTTCTTGAAAAAAAAAAATAATAAAAAAAAAAAAAAAGGAAAGAGGCTGGTGTAAAACACAGGATCTTAAGATTTTTATGAGCCATGTACGCATTCGATATATCAAGAAACCATTTTGCCATGTGGCCAACAGCTTTTTTGGACAGCGTCTGACCGACGTAATCGTCATCTTCAGCCGCTCCGAGTGAAGAAAAAAGGGAAAGACACGACTCTGTTCTCGGTAACAGGAAATTAATGTACTTTGAAAATTAATGATCATGCGGTGTGTGTTGTCCCTGATATGTTGCTTTTTCTCTTCCTTTCACATACTCTCTTTCTCTGGTTCCGAATCCTCTCTTTCCGCTCCAATTGCGGCGAGGATCTTCTAGACCTAAGAAGAGGGCTCTCCTAGTCCTAACTTGGCCTTCTTTAACGCAACGACTCTTACGGTCCATGTATATTTAGGTACGTTTTTCACGCAGATTCATGGCCACCCTTCGATGTGTGGTCTCTTCGATCGGTTGGAATGATTTATTTTTATTTTTATTTATCGTATAAAAGGCTCATCCGGTGGCAAGAAGTTCAACCCTTTCTTCACAATTCTCGTAATAGTCAAGAGGCAAAGAATCGAAAAGTTATAAAATGTAAACACAGGGACAAAAACAAAAAGTACGTAAAGAAATGTGTGAGCGAAATTTGAATATGATTTATCGATGAGCTCTTGTAAAATAAAGCATTAAAAACAACCTAATTTCGTTCGCTTCAAAACTGCGACTGGTTTGAAGTTTCGAAAGCCTCAGCGTTCAGACGCAAACTCTCGAGTCTCAGAATCTCTTTTCAAGAAAGACAGAACGAGTAGACACACACGGGCACGTTGCAATAAATTCAAACGATACGGCAAACACACTCGTGGTTCGTGGCGAGTGTATCGAAATCTCGAAACCCTAAATCAAGATGAGAGAGCAACGGGGCAACAAAACGGATGAGAGAGGAAAGAGAATGAGAAGAGAGAAATAGAGGGCTCATTCCTGGCTGCTATTCACTGTATATGTTTCTTATTTTTCGTTCGGCTTTTCTCTCACTCGAAAACGATCACGCGCGCGCGCGCCCCTTCTTCATATAGTGTCTGGATAAATAAACAAACACAGATTAGTTTCTCGAGAGAGGGTAGAGCGTAAATCATCGAGAGAGAGAGAGACTCGTTACCGGCATGCATCCAGACAGAGGTATACCACGTAGATAATATACATATATGTATTTATAGATATAGAGATATATTTATAATATACAAATATAAATATAAACACGTATATTCGATGGAAGATCATTGGCGATTTGTTGCATCTACGAGATACAAAAAAAACGAGAGAGGGAGAGAGAGAAAAAGGATCGAAGATAAACTTCTTATATGGACGTGCAAAAAAGAGTGAGTCTATCGAAGCCTCCATATCTATGATATCATATATAAACACAAAACTTAATTTATCTCAGCATATTCTTAGACTCGACTGGCTTGTGCATCATATCCTTGCAATTATTACCTTTGAGCATTCAGCTAATCAATTTCTTTTTTCTTCTGCTCCCACTGATGCATCGCTTCCACATTTTGCCCTCGAGAACTCCATAACGGTTGTGGCTGGAATTCTGTATACACGCATAGACGCTAGCTAGATGGAGTTAAGTTATAACCACGAGTCATGAAACTTCGTCATTTTTAAGCAACGTATATTAACCCAACGAAAACATTTTACCAATATAATTGCATCGAGAATTTATCATTTATCCAGAGTTCGTGAGCTCTGATCTCTTTCGAGGAAATTGAAAAAAAAAAAAAAATCTTACCACGTAATTTCAAATTCTTATGGGAAATTCGTGATAATTCAATATATATCTATTTATTTCATTGCCCCCGTGAAGATAAAATTTTCTCCGAATAAAACGAAGAAAAAAGATATTAGAGATCTTTTTTCAATAAATAAATGAGTTGAAAGATGAAAGAAATTAAATTGGAAGCTAATTTTTAGTACAATTAACAACGTCATCAGAAAATTGCGTCGAAGCTCTGCTTCGACGTGATTAATACGTCTCCATAACGACCATTATTTTTATTTACATGGCCCGTATATGCTACTCCATCGTTACGAGTTACGTGATTAAGCCGTAAAACGCTCTTGTTAAACAGATCTACGATAATCGAACGGTTAGTGGTTCAGCAGCAAAACACACGTTTGCGTTTACCAATAAACATATATATACAGTACACATCATCGATAGGATTGTTGCCACGTGTGGAGGCTTCGCTTATTCGTCATACGATCGACGAGACGCCGCCAAGAGTTACGTGGATTGTGCACCTGTGCGTTAATGGGTGGACTTCGATGATGGAACGAGGCCGCAGATATTCTAGCATAGACCACTCGCATGAAAATATATACACGCGAAAGCACGAATATAGGGATTTAATCTACATGCTCGTATGCGATGCATGTATATAGCTATATCACAATGAAATCTACGATACTATGTACATACGAGGCAGATACAAAATTCACGGATATACAAATACTCTGAATAACTAACGAGTATCTGTCTCTTTCTCTCTCTAGCCTATAAGCTGCCAATTAACAAGCTCCGAGTCTTACACGAGCAGATCGGTCATCAATTAATTTAAATTCGTTGCTTCGTCGTTCCTCTTCCCCCTGCTCTTCCATAACGTTGCTTTTCCATCGGTACGTGTGATTCGTCGTTATAACTACCCGCCTGCAGAGACAGATTTACATCCCCATATTCATTTTGTCATCATCCACCCTACTATATACGTTCTCTCGAGCCTCGACGATATCTATCGCCTATGTACATCGAAAATCCTCGCTCGTCCTGGTCCGCTGATTCGCAGGTGGCTAAACGTTCTCGTTCATCCACCTGACGAGTCTGCGCTCTTCGTTTTTAGCTACATACACCCAAACCATCTGCCTTCGTGGGCATTAAACCGTCCTTTGATGTTTTTTTTTTTTTTTTTTTTTTTTTTTCCATGAGATGCTAGATTGTTGAATAATGCACGGATCGTAATATTAAACGAAATCATGCATATTTTTATCGTCGTATTATTTATAAATTGAACTTTTTTTTTTTAGACCAATTTACTTTGAGCACAAAGATACGATTTATTTTTTTAATATTATCATACGATTAAGTATTTATATCATTTTACTTTAATTGGCTTAACTATTCACTTATTCATTCAACGCTGGTATGAATAAATTTTCAACTATGGTGTTATTTTTTTTTTTTTTGTATTGAATATTACCATTTAGCAATATTGTGAAGTATATTTTTAATGGCGACGAATTTGTATTATTCTGGGTAAAATAATCTTGAAAAATCATCAATGTTTTTTTTTTTCGACTCTTTACAGTGGATATGAGATACAGGGATGAAGAATAAAAGTAAGCAATAATCGTGAACGTGATTATCAGTTGAAATTACTTACCAAACGCGTACCCAACTGCTACCGTATATTTTATTCATGAAAAAAAAGTGAACTATCGCTTCGTGGAGTAAGAGAAATCCGCTCGTTCCCATCTGCCATTAGGTTAAAGAAGAAGCCTCCGTTTACGTTTCACACTCTTCGAATGGTCATTTTAACTTCTTGGGCAAGAACATTCAACGAGCAGAACACACCGCTGCTGCACCATCGTTCGCAACATTAAAACCTTTGATGTTTCGTTCGCAAAGATTTCGTAACGAAGCAGTCATTGCGCCTCTGTTTTGGGCTCTCTCGCGTGTATGTGAAACGACGAAAACAGTCAAATAAAAAGTAAAAGAATGTTTTTTTTTCACGCCTGTCTTCAAAGAGCACTTTTTCAGGCCGTGTCTCGGGAAATTTATTAAAAGGCCTTCTCACCCGTAACATTTTCATACTTACGTATAAATATCTAAAAACCCGAGTTTCCACTGACCAAAAGAGTTGGGTTACTTCATCAGACATCAAATTTATGGAGTTGGATTTAAAATTTTTTTTTTTAAATAATTTTTACTCAGATCTTTTTATGCAAACGCACAATCATGACTCCGAGTAATTCGTCATGAAATAATTAAATAAGCTACACATACTTTTTGAATTCAGGAGAAAAAAAAATGATAAAACATGTGCAGATGTGAGGAGAAACAAAAAATAAATTAGCAGACACGTCGACGATTGATTGAAATCTTAATGAAGTTACCAACACATCGTCGACAATAACGAATCACGTCAAAAGCTTGTCGTGCGAAATGACGACGATTAAGATGCAATGGTGTAATCTAAAAATGCATTTATATATAAAAATATAGATGTACCACGTTCGTGTATAGGGACGAGAGAGCCGCTACCGCGTCGCTTGATAAGCGTTTATATAAACATAGATTTGATACATGTGAGATCATTATAGTTGTTAATATATCGTGATGTTCTATCGGTCCGGTCTGGGTAAAACGAGCTGGCACCAATGGAGCGTAGAGCGCCACCGATAAACGATTCTCCATAATAATTAATTTTAATTAATTAGCCGATGATCAGGTCGACGTCGGAGGCGATAAAACCCAAGAGAGAGAGAGAGAGCACCGCATAGTGGTGCAGCAGCGTTGGTGGGCATCGAGCAATTCTTGCGTCACTCTCTCGCATCACGGACGATTTGTTACGTATCAACGGACTAATATTATCGCTATATATGTTTATATATATATAATAAATAAATATCTATGTATATAGCGAGAAGTTAGTATCGGAAAGCTCTTATACACAGCAGCTGTGAGATCCGAAGCTATCAGGAGAGCCCGATGACTCCTCGATCCGCATCCTTCTACGGGACCCAGCGTTTTGCTCCTCCTTTCCACTGCTGGCCTCATCTGCTCTGCTTCTTTGTTTTTGTTCGTGGGTGTGAGTATACGTGTCGTATATCAGGAGAAACTGGTGTGAAACATGAATTAGTCGAGATATTGACATACCTTACATGGCTCGATGTCGCGTACAAGAGTGATGAACTTAAATTATGTTAATTTTAATAGAAAAAAAAACGAAGATAAGATCGACAATTAGAGGCTCTGAGTAAAGTTCTATTTACAAGCTCGATGAATCGAGCTATTTGGAACGTTTGATTAGAGCTCTGCTGCTGCTGCATCCAGGTGTGAATTGCTAATAAAAAAAATTATCTTCGATCATTTTTTTCACACCGATGAATAATTTATTTATTTGCATTTTATTATTTTTTGTTCTTTCTAATTTCAATTTTTTGCAAATTCCACCAACGACACATTTTTCTTCTCCGTTTGTCCGCGCCACGTGTACGATCGTTTTTTGATAAATATGCAAATGAGAGTGTGCGTTACAACGATCCGTGTCTCCTCTTCTCGCTCTCTTTGCTCTCTTTTTATCTCCGCCTACCGAGTTAGTTTTGAGCGTCGGTGCGTGCGGTCACGTATCGCTTGCACGTACAACACTCACCGTTTCACCCGTGTACATCAATCCACAAAAATCCTCGGGACCAGAAGCCAAGAAATGGGCGAGACCAGTGTGAGAAAAACGAGAAGAACAAAGAAAGGGCGGTTAAACATCCCTGAAACTTGAGAATAAAAGCAAGAGAGAGAGGGAGAGAGAGAGAGACAATGTGTCACGAACAAAATCTGCTTTGTGGAAACCAGTGGCTCTAATTACTCACGAGTTACGATATCGTTTGTTTTCTCCTTGGAAGAAAAGTGGCTGGATTTATCATTGGCCACATTCTGTCGACACTCCCCCGAGCATATGTCTTCTCTCCAGTAAAAATTATAGCTACAAATGAATAATATTCGTGACGAACCGAGATTAGCTCAATTTATACGATTCTTAGAAAATTTCAAAAATGTACCAAACTACAAAACGCTGATGTTTTGTTTTTGTTTTGTTTATTTTTTTTCTAATACTTCGCTCCACTTTGCTCGAAATAAGAGCAAAATGGAACGGCCTCATTCGCAAAATATACGTCGAGAGCAAATCATTTCGACTCGTGCCAGTTAATACTGAATCTTGTAATCGTGTGTGTGTGTGAGAGAGAGAACTGTAGAAAACGAAAAAGTCAGTGTTACGTATCAAATATTGGCACCAGAAAAATCTTACGCAGTTTCTATATATCCAAGTATTTCGTGAAGTGGTGCAGAAAAAAAAAAAATTTGTACGACAATTTTAGTCGTGCTTGTACACCCTGTGACATCTCGCTAGCTATTAGGGTGACTCGTGGCGGCAGGTGCAACATCGCTCACTGTCCTCCGTCCATATATTCAAATACAAACTCCCTATCTCTCTTCCACCGAAGACAATTCACTTTCTTTCTCTCTCTCTCTTTCTCTCTCTCTTTCTCGCTCTATCTCTCCCTCTTTTTCTTGCTCTTGCTCTCTGCCTTTTCTTCCCTGATTCTCTTGGAATCCTCTGCAACCCCTTAGCAGGGCGTTACGCGCGAGCCACCCGGTTGTAGCTTCTTGAGATCCGTTTTTCTTCTTCTTCTTCTTCTTCTGCTTCTTTTTTTTTTCTTTTTATATATTTTTACTTTTATTTTATTTTATTTCATCGCACGCGCGCCCTGCCGGCTCGAGGCTCCGGCGACACACAGAGAGAAACCGCCGCGAAGTGCGCACTGCGTGAACCGCTAATTAGCCCCGGAGTTTGCGAGAAAGTGAGACAGAGAGATAGAGCTTATACCGTGTGTACAGCGGGGATCCGTGGAATCCACGGTTGTTTGTCACCCGCTTGTGGCCGCACTGCCGCTTCTCGCGGGCGCGCGCGCGCACGCGTGCGAAAAGACACGCCGAGCAAGCAGGAAAGAAGAAAAAGCGAGAAGGAAGATTGAAGAAAAAGGAAATGGGAAAGGGAACTCTGCCGAGAAAAAGAGAAAAACATAGAGTAAAAGAGAGAGAAAGAAGGATGTTACTTTACCCTTTTTAATCTTCAGCTGCGCAGCACCGGTTGCACTTCTTTTCGTGTCTTTTGATTCTTCGATTCAGCCAAATATCCCAGGAACTCCCAACAGTTTTGGATGACTCGTCGGGCTCTCCGATCCGCCTTGAAGTCTCTCCGAGTCCCTGTTGAAGGGAATTCGAGCAAGAGCGAAAGATCCAACACGATGAGAATGAATTTGAATATGAGACAGTATTATCCAGAGGCATCGGTCCGTACGGAGCTTTGAACACCGCGAAATAGAGGACGCTTTGTACGTGACACTTATATAAGCATACGAAAGAGGCCATGGATGCCGCCTTCCTTCGACCAAACGATCTCGACTTCCTGTCTTGACGTCTCATCTCGACCGCTACTTTCCTTTTTTTCAACATCTTCGATCGTGTTGCAGAAGTCTTACAAATTTTCTGCTATCATTATTCTATAACTCGCATTTTGTTTCTTCATCTTCGAGCTTTTGATAAGTCTCTCAAAAATCTTTTTTTGAAATAACTTCGTTAAAAGCGTTGTAAAACGTTCTGGAGTTGCGTCTTGATTCACTAATCATCAAGACACTTGGGGATCTCTCGACCCAGCCGTATCCGGAGCTCTCCAAAGATTCGACCAACGAATATTTGTCTTTTTCTCTGATCGTCACATACAAACTTTCGAGAGTTCAATCCGAGGACGTAGTCGTTTGCGAGAGAAGATAAAATAATAAAAAATTGAAATGAAGAGCGATCGTTTTCTTGACGTGTTAAACGTTGTTCTCAATCCTGTCGACGAATATCAATGATGCGACGATGAATGAGGTGGGGATGAGTGAAAGGGAGGGAGGGAGAGAAAAAAAACGCGCGTCATCCCGACGAAAAGGAAGGATCGGTCAGTTCCTATAGGATGACCGTTCATTCTTGAAATCGATGAGGCGTGAGCCGGGAACACCCGACGAGAAAGAGTGACAGGCCAAGAGAGAGAGAGAGAGAGAAAGAGAGAAGCAAAAAACGAGAAAAAATTCATGAACCAGATGAGAAGAAAACAGCCATGTCCCTAGCAGATCGTCAACTCCGTCAAGAGATCTTTCTGTGCGATGTCCCATCCGCGTTCTTCGTCTCTCGCAGCCTCCTCGTGGATCTCATCCTGTCGATAACGCGCGATGATCGATGCCCTTCCCTGCTCACAGAATCATCGTCATGCGCTCGAAATACCCAAAGATAGAAAGAGAAAGCGACAGAAAAAAAAAAACGACAACCCGGGACACTCGATGTCGCGGACGATGCGACAAAGAGGGCACACTACTCGCGCGATCGCTCAAACCGATCGCAGCTCTCACTCGTTTATACGTACACCCGGCCGAGTGACGACATTATCGATTCACGACTCAATTTCATAGATGTATCATAATTCATCAAAACCAAAGTCGATCAATACACCTCGAGCATTTGCCTGATAAACTTTCGTTTCTTTTTTATTTCTTTCTTTTTCATTTTTTTTTTTGTAAGTAAGTATGGAAACCTGCGAAGTTACATTGTCACCCTTATCCAAACGGGAATCAAGAAAACTTGCAGTTTACCGTAGATTATCTAGCATTAATGATTCCGCATTTGAGCGATTAACCAATTAAGCATCCGAGCTGCCTGTGCAATAAACTTAGTCTAATAGCCTCCTGTATAGTCCCGAGAGTCCGGGGTTAAAGAACCATTGTCCAGAAACACCTAATCGATGATCAAAGTTCTGCGTGCAATAGCCGTGAAACAACAACGAGCAAAGAGAATGGATCGCAAAAAGAAAAAGGGGGAAAGAAAAAAACGTTTCTTCCGCCCCTCGATTATCTTGTAATCCAAATATGACCAAAGCCTCGTTCATCACAATGCATCTATTAGGAAAAAACAATGGTATTAGCTGAAAGTAAAAAAAAAAAACAATCTTCTCCCCCTTTGCCATTGTGATCGATCGAACTGATAAATTCGTTCGCAGTTCACCGCTCGTCTATATAATCTTATGCAACTTATTTATAAATAGTAAAAGTGGCAAGCACGAGATTACTTTCTTATTGAGTGGGTATCCTGTGTGATAGTTGGAAGCTCATTTCGTTCATATGTGTGCGAGCGCTGGGCTCGTCCTGTCGATCTTGGACGATTGCAGTGGGCGTGGTAGAACTGCGATCTTGTCGTGTGTTGTTTCACGTACTATGTACAGATGGCAATATCTACATTTATCCATATATATATATATATATAGAGATACTTATTTGTAAGGTTAAGAGTATAGTGCAGCAACAAATACGTGAGCTCTTCTCGCATCAGCAAGGAATCTAAAGATCCTCCATTCATGGAGGGTTCCCTTAACAGCTACTTTGGCGGCAATGCAACAAATGCCCGGTGGCTAATTAAGATCGTTGGAATTGAACAACGTTCGTTCGTGGGAAACACGTTACGTGGAAAGCATCTTATAAGCATCTCTCTTTTTCTCTCTCTCTCTTCCCTCTCTTTTTATCCCTTTTCACTATGTTCAAAGACGTCTTGTATGCCGCTTATTTCCTCCCTCTCTTTCAACCTCACCAACGCGAGCGTAGCGAAGCAAATTGTACAACATAAATATTGCAGGTACTTGTACCTTTACAAGCACGGACTATGTATATGAATATATATATATATCTATACGAAGAAATATATATCTGCACTCACTCTCGTTGATACAACGTAAGTGAGTACGCGATAATCATACGTATATATACGAGCCTGTACGTAGAAATCCCGAGCTGTGGCTCTTTCGAACATCATCCAAGAATCCACGTCCAAACATTCTCCATCGATGCATCCGACAGTCTCTGGAGACTTCACGATTCGTTGATCTTTTTTTTTACATCTTTGCACTGATATCATCGATGGCCTTGGGTCTAATGTTTCCGGTCTTTTAGAGCAAAAATATTATACTGTCATGTTTTTTTATTTTTTTTTATTCGACATTGATATCAATAAAATTTACTCTGATTGCGACTAAATATTGGGTTAATAGATACGAAGAAAAAATATTTTATAGAATTTTTTTTCAATCATCTTTTAGAGGTTTCAATTTAAATTGTTTCGAGTCTGGGGTGTTGAAGATCGAGTTTCAAGCGAATGAGTAATGTTACGATGTCTGAGATAGGCGAGATAAAATTGTTTTTCAATTGCATTCAAGTTTTTATAATTCTCAATCCGTTCAAAATCCGAAAATAACGAATTATTTTTACTTACTTATCGTCTTACTTACGTATGTTTGTATCGTGGATGAATAAGGAGAAACAGGGATTTAGAAAAAAAGAAATATCCAGAGCGAATATTGTCAAAATATATTCAATGCAAAAAGTCATCTTGTAAAATTAGACAATCGTTTCGTTCCGTTGTTACACTTTAATAGTTTTACAATAGTAATAATAATAATAATGATTAATCATTATTATTATTTTTCTTTAACTATTACGACCGCTACCTAATGCAATTATTAATTTCGTCCCTAAAAAAAAAAAACCTAGCGGTGTGTTGTTTCTTTTTATATATATATATAAGTGTTCGCGTGTAAGTTTATTTTTTATGTTCTTAACAAATTGGAGGAACGTATTTTTTATTTACAGATTTATTTTCATGTTTTATATATATATATATATTTATTTTATATTTTATATTTATAGGTTCTATACGCAGTGAAATTTCGCGCTTCCATTCTCGTTGAGTTGACTGGATTCGAATATAACTCTTTACTACTATAATTACAGTGGCGGTCGCGCGTTTTTTACGTTTTTTTTTTCTTCTTTTTCTTCTTTTCGCTCCTCTTCTTGTTTCTTTTAATTTTTCACATTTTGTGTAATATTTAAAATACATGTAATAAATATTTGTCGAAAAATCGATCGGGAGAATCGACAAAATTGTTTTGCTGAAATTTTGTCAATATCCATTCCAACGAGATTTTATTTGATCGATCGAAAGAAAAGAAAAAAAAAAATTATCAATAATTTTCAATTACTCACATGTCAATCAAGAGAAATAGCAATGTAGGGAAAAAGTCAGATCGAATCCGTCCGAGTCATGAATAAATATTAAAGTTGAATATTGAAAAAAGAAAAATTTCAGCAAAAAAACATGATCGTTAAATTCGATCGAAAAAGTACGACAAAAGGATTTTTATCTTTTGTTTTTTTTTTTGTTTTTTTTTATATTTTTTTAATTTTTTATTTTCATTCGCAACCAATTATCACGCGCTCTCTCTCAAGAATCATCAACAAAACAATAAATATTCATCGTTCGCACACATACATACGTTTGTTCCAGCAGACGGTCATAGCCTTTCGCGGGATTTCATTTTTCTTCGAGGAAATTTTTTTTGTTCGTTTTACTATTTTTATTTTTTCTCTCTTTTTTTTTTGTTCATCAAGGAAATTCATTAATTCGGGGTAGACTCGATTAAAGGTATAAAACAAAAAAATCTCTGGCTTGTAAAAACGGGCTTGAAATATCCGAGACCACGTCATCTGGTCTCCTGCTACAATAAATATATATATATATTTATATATATATATTCATATGTATATTCATATGTATAAGAGTCTATCGTTCGCTATTTAATTTTATTCATATTTATATATATAATATAGTACAGCGTGATGTTTGAAGTTTATTTATTTATTTATTTATTTTTCTCATATCGTCCTCAGGCAGTAATCCATGGAGGTTCTATTCAACACTTCTTTTTCCTCACTGAAAAATCTTCGCTCCTTTCAATAAATATTCACAGCGACAATTGAGACACGTGGACTACGAATAAACGATCATTAAAAATCATCAATTTTGCTCACCTTATTCGACGAAGCAATATCATTTTTTTTTCGTCCCTAACCGACAAAACGTTCCACGAGTACAAATTTTGTTTGTACAAAGTCCCATTTTTTTTCTGTATTATACAACAAAATTTTTCCTAACGAATCAACTTTTCACTTGTCGTTTTGAGAATGATGATAAATACAAATGTTTCGATCTCTACAAATTGATGCAGACAAAAATTATGTGTCAATGTATGCGCGTGTGTGTGTGTGTGCATGTGTGTACGTTTTTCGCGCTTTCCAATTCGCGTAATTTTGTGATATTCTTCTTTTCGTTATTGTTCGTTTAATTTTTTTTTTTTTTTCTTTTTTCAATTCGTTTAAGAAGAATATCACTCCCATCACGCGCAATCCAAGGAAGCAAGGGATGCAGGGCTGTGAGATCCACCGAGCATGAATGGCGGACTCATAGGTGGTCCACCGCTGCCGGCGCTGTTACCATAAAGCTCAAGGTCACCGATCGAACCTCCATCGACACCCCCACACTTGTCCGATTTGCCTTCTTGCTTCAGTACCATACGTCGCCATTTTGCTCGAGCATTTTGGAACCATACCTGTAACAGAGGCAAATGCAAAAAAAAAAAATGCCATCGTTAGGAAGAGCAAAGAAGATTTATTTCACGATTATTCTCATCTCGGAAGAAAAAAAAAGAACGAAACTCATTTAAAGTACTTTGTTTTTGAGCAGCACGAATAACGGAACATCGAATAAATTGAAGAATATTCTTTGCCGACGTTTCGCGCCCACGTGTCAGATATCATCGCGTGTGTCAACTTTTTGCCGCGACCTTCAAAAAAGCGTGAAGACCAACAAGCAGCGCTGTCGTCCTGATAAATATAATCGGTTTCCGGTAGCCTTTTTGATTTCGCGACCGTTATCACGGTGACACTGTTAGAAAGATTTATATTTCGAGGTCTCGATTGAAATAGAGTGTAATGGGGGGGTGGGAGCAGGGGGCAGAAGCTATGAGTGTTTTTTCAGGGTAACCAGAAAAATGTCGATATTCGTTGAGAATTGTTGCGAGAACAATCGAGCGTCAGGAGTCGCCATTTTGATCGAGGGTCGCGTCGCGTTTTCATATATACATGGATCCTCTCGATAAGATGGGCAAAACGTGGGGTATATTGCGAGAAGAGTTACCGCACATTGAAACGAGGCTATCCGCGAGCAGATGGACGCGAAGAAACGAGGGAACAAACGAAAGAACGAAGAGAGAAAGAGAAAAAGAGCGAGTTAACCAATAGGGACGGTCGCGATGGTGAATGTAGTACGATATATATATATATATATATATATAGATACACATGGATATGTATCAAATAAAATATATATATCGCTGTATATATGACTGTATAAAGAGAGAAAGAAGTAAAAGGCGAAAGCAGCCACAACGAAGAAGGAAGAACTCCCTCGTTGCGGCTGGTGTAGTATATATATCATACGATAGTATGGGTTTAAGGTAGGTGCAGAGGCGAGTATTCGCGCGTCTCGCCGATCAATATCAACCAAGATGGCGGTAGCTCAAGACCCGCTTGGCTCTCCGCCGAATACAATAGCTGTGGTCCTCTCTCGTTCTTTCCTTTCTTTTTTTTTCCTCCTACTGTATTCCCTTCTTGTACAACGTCTCTTTCTTTCTCTTACGCGTTTTTTTTTATTTTTTTTTTATTTTTCTTTCTCTTCATCCCCCTCCACCGCCCATTTTTCACTCATTCCTTTTATTTCCTCCCTTTCCAACATTCTCGTAGCCCTCACAGACACTCCCACCTCGAAAAATCCCCTCTTATATATACTCTTCTCTTATATTCACCCTTGTACATATTCGCGCTCGAGTACTCAAGCTCTTCCGAGCTTTTCTATACGTGTTCTCGCTCTTCGTCTGCCTTCCTCTCTCTCTCTATCTTCTTATTTCATCCTTCCCTTTAGACAACCTTTTCTCGTGTTTCTTTCACGTTTTTTTCGCAAAAAAAGGGCATTTTTTCGCGTACATGCTTTATGTGGGGTACATAAATCGCGTATGTACTCACTGCGAGGCATATAATCTAGGGGTACTATCTTTTCTCGTCTATCCATTGCGTTTGTACCTTTATAGAGCGACAGGGCGTCCTACCAACCCTCGATGTCGAGGCCTGGAAATAAATATCCGAAGAGCCCTTCAACGGAGAATAATGAAATACTCATTCTTCGAGCTCCTGAGAGAAAATGAGAGAGAGAGAGAGAGAGACTGTGCCGCGGTAAGCCCCGAGACACGACTGACGTCTCGTCGCCTCCTTTACAATGGCTGACTTTCACAGTTTTATTTGTATTCGTATATTGAACTAACGAAGAAATAATGTCGCGAAGAAAAGAAAAATCAAAATTCTCTCGACGTTAGCTCGTTGCTTTAAAAAATCGATTCAATTTCGAAGCGATCGATTCTCTGTAATCTTGAATTTTCATTTTTCTCGTTACGTATACGCGAAGAACGAATCATTTCTCGAATCAGAACGTAATTCAATGCTAGCTTTGATAATAAATAAAAAACTTTTCATTTTTTGTTCATGATTCCAGTTAACACGGAAATATATAAAAACACGGTGTATGCACGTATCATATGGAGTGCGCAAATGTGGAAGCTGGAAAGATTTGATAGGGAAGAAACGACTCGGGGGAAGGCGAGCGAAGATTGGCCATTCGAATGCAAAACGACTTTGCGACCGTACGCCATATCAGATTCAAGCAATAAAAATATATAGTAAAACGAAAAAAAAAGAAGAAAAAATAAAAAGATTAAAACAATAATAACGATGCTTCGTGCATTTATACGTATGCGGTTTTCGAGCAACGGCGGAAGGAAGTGGAGAAGATGGCGGCTTCCCTCTCTCCATTTCATATATATATATTCGCCCGTTTCATATTTGCATGCTTTTTATCTCTCGACAGATAACTCAACGCCGGGGCGCTCCCCGACATTTGATACTCGAATTGCTCGACAAAATGTATTATTTATAACAGGCATACGAGATTCGTGCCAAAAACAAAAAAAAGAAATAGAACAGAAGCGCCTGGTTGATGAAAATTTTTTACTGCATTTTTCTTCGCGTGAACGAGAACGAAGGAGAATCGACCAGTCTTGAGAATAAAACAAATTCAAAATGGCAGTTTTAAAATAATTGATAAATCCTGAATGATCGTTCTAAAATGCAGAACAAAAGTTGTGAGCATCGACGCAGTAGAGTCGTCGTAAAATCTCAAGTTCTTTTCTATTTGTGCAGCAAAGTCGTAATAGGTACGAAAAGTTTTGCTAAATTTGTCGCGCAAGTGTCCGCTTTGAACAACTGTGCCAACCGGAAGTTTATATATATAGCGGCTACGTTGCTCGAGTTCGCTCGAGACAATAAAATAAAAAAAACGAGAAAAAGATCTGACGATGTCATTGCAGTAGTGCGATGAGCAACACGGTTAATCCGCGCGTGTGTATCAGGTGCGCAGAGTAGACTGAACTTACGATTACATAGAGACGGATTGATGTGGCACAAAGGGAGAGAATAGAAAATATGTAGGAGAGTTGGACTCTCTGGAGGAAGAAAAATAAAGAGTGAGAAAAGTAAGAAACAAAAAGAAAATATTGTTTTGTGAGTGTGCGTGTGTGTGTGTGAGTCATTTTAACGAGGTCTCTCGTCATAAGCCAACGCCGTCGCGTTGTTACAAGCTTTTTCGTATATAGTTTGTCGGTAGTTTCGGGATTCGAGTGCAGAGTCAGGTTGACGGAGTAACGCGCAGCAACATCGAAAAGTAGAGAGTTGACATGACTTCATATATACATTTATTTATATGTCGTAGTTTTCTTTCTCTTTCTCTTTCTCTCTCTCTCTCTCTTCGTCTGCCTGTATCACGATAGCCGAGATGATTTTTGGGACGACGACGAGAGTTCTTGCGTCGACGGAAATATCACACATGTAAGAGAGAAAGAGCCAGAAGTAGCAGGGGTAGGAAGGAAAGGGAGAGAGAAGAGAGAAAGAGTCTTCTCTTATTCTGTGTGATGCCTACGGCATTCAGTTATTCAGACCCGGCAGCGAGAGCACAGCCGTTAGTTCCCGTAGTAGACACTCTCTGGGACCCACTAATTGGAATAGCCTATATGGGTGTTGTACAAAGAGAGAGAGAGAGAGAGAGAGAGAGAGAGAAACTTTACTGAGGGAAATGTCGCGCCCGTGAATATTTTTATAGGGTCGGCCGAGCGCCCGCGCTTGACAAAAAGACGAGCAAAGAGTCGATCCGTCTTCCAAGAGTGTGTTACGGTTCGTCTCCATTGAAGTCGTACTTTATAAGCTCGTGGCACCCACCAAATGTTCCGAGATTTTCACTACACACGTATATGATTTTGGCCTCTTTTTATTCATTCACATTTTCTACAAATATATTCGATCTTTTTTTCTTCCTATTTTATTTTCATACATGACTTTTTTTCGCTTCGTATGGTTGAATATGTATTAACGAGAAAAAAAAAATGTGTCTCGATAAGTTCTCGGTTTTTGATTGAGATTTCAATGGAGTGATTTTTGCCCGATAATATATCGTTGAATTCCGATTGAATTCTGATCATTCGCAGCATGAATTTGAACGACAGTTTGACAAAAGAGGAAAACACGACAAAAAATAAAATTTTGTCATTATTATATGAAAATATCTAGGAGTTAAGTAAACCTTGTAAATCCATTGAAATTTGATTTTCAAATAAATTTCTCACCAGCTGTGATTGTAAAGCATAAAAATTGAAAGATTTCTATGGGGTTTTAAAAACTATGAGCGATATTTAAACGTGAGATTAAAATGCCAAATGAAAATCTTACCTGCAACACCCTCTTTGGTAATCCAGTCTTCTGTGACAACTGTTTGAGATCTTTTGCATCGGGATTGTGATTTATAGCGAAGTAGCTCTTCATCGTTCTCAGCTGATGATGCTTGAAGCTCGTTCTCATGCGTTTCGTTCGACTGTTTGAGCCGGGCATGCCGGGAGTGCCGGGTCCACCTCTGCCAAAAGGCATGTCGATGTAGTCCGAGTTTAGATCTGTAACACCGAAACGATCCAAAAATATTCAAACTTTCATTTTTGCCAAAATATCATCCCATCAATCTTACGCACTAATAAATAAACCAAAAACAGAAATACAAGACTTCAAATTATTACCATTTTTTCCCCCACCCAGTAATATTTCACGATCCCAAAATTGCTACAATTCCAGAAAGATTAACAATTCGTTGACAGAGGAAGAGGAGAGACAACAATTTTTCGACCACTACCATCTTAGTAAGTATACAACATCAAAGATGTATCTTGTACGTGATAAACACACCATTATCAGTAGCATAGAGTTGTAATTGGTCGTGTATATACTCGAGTCTTTTGGTTCTTCCATTACCTTATCACTCTTCGACTGTATATTCTTTCCTTTCTTTTTCCTCCCTCTCTCTCTCTCTCTCTCTCTCTCCCATTCTTATTTTTCTTTCTTCGTTCGTATCAATGCCTATTTCTCTCTCATTCCATGGCTTGCACTTTCGCGAAGCTAATGAGCTGTGATACGCATCAAACAGTTAGCTACTAGTCGTCAACATATATATATATATATATCTGTACATGAATGTATATGGATGTATACAGATATATAGGGAGGTCTGTGGGGTAGTCTAGGTACTGAGAAGGCGCGATCGCGAGCGCGCTTCCGACGGTTCTTCGCTTCGTCTCAAGCCATAATTACCTGTGGTTCGCTCTATCTACCAACCTCTTTTTCTCTTTCTCTCTTTCGTGCTCGTCGCTTCGTAACGCGATAGCTCCATCGAACCGAATACGAGATACAGCATCACGCAGCCACCCGGTAAACTCCCTGATCCTTTATGCATATAATACATTTATTTCAATACCAGGCTGGCCCAAAAGCCAAAGATAATAAGGCACGTACTGACAGCTGACTCGTAATGATCCAGAATAAACAATTGTAGAGTGTCATACGGACTTCGAAATGTTCGCGCCTTTCTTTTCGATTCCTAAAATCTCTGACTTCGAACAAGATTTCGTATGTTACAGCTGCGAGTGCGAATTCAGATGTCTTTGGATCTTTTTTTTCTAAATATAACTAAAAGATGCTGCTCTCGATGGGAAGATCGATCGAGCTACTCAATTGGATTCCACTGGTTTTTCAATCTCCAGATATCGTTCTTCTCGATTTTTGCCATTGATATCACCTCAAAAAGATTATTTTTCAGCCAAGATAAGCAAGGAGGCACAGCATCAGAAATGCACCTGTTCAAACTAACAACTGAAAACGAGCACAACGCACGAAATGCATTTTTAATGGGTTGCATTTAATGGGTTGATTCCGGAATTATCAGTTTTCGAAATAAAACAGCAGCAATGTTTATCCACTGAATGAAGAAAAGTGTTGATCATCTCGTTGATCCGAAACGCAGCGAGCCATTTTTCAAGCTATGTTATCGCATGCCCCGTGCATTTTTAGCAGCGTTATATATATCGCTCGGATTGAATTATTCTTTTTAATGAAGGATGATCAAAACAGCAAAAATAGATTCATTTTTCATATAATGGAAATAACGATATTGATAACACTCTCGGTTACTACTGCACGAATATTCAAAAACGGAAACGGGACCGAAAAATATCTGTCTGTACACCTGTAATATGTGAAATATTGTCCAAATTTGGAGGTTTACGCGAAAAGATTGCGAATACATGTGAGAAAATTCTGAAACTTTTAACAGGTTAGAATATTTGAATATTCGGGATGCACGATGAGCTGAAATTTCAGGAGTTGCAATAGCATCGTTGTTTTTTTTTTTCTTTTTTGAAACAGCCTGTGTAGATAAACTTTTGCATAAGCACTGAGCCCGTGTGTATAAAATTTATGCAGTGTGTATACCCCGATTTAATACGCGGTGCTTCAGCACGAAAGGATATAATAACGAAATTCATAGGAAGTTTATGCTAAACGGAGCAGATTTATCGAAAGTATATGCTTTTATATATGTCTATGTATATATAGATATATATATATATATATATATATATATATATATATATGTGTATTCGTGTATGTATTTGTGAAGAGAGCGCCAAGGGACTACTGATAAAACATTAATATATCAGACGCTACCCAACATGGAGATTATAAGCTGAGTAAATATAACTCTCAGCTTGCAACGTAAATCTCACGATAACTTAACATCCTGTGCATTACGTAGGTACAATTAAATGAAAAGAGAAAGAAAAATAAAAAGGTTCAAAAGTAATGAGAATTGTTGTGCAGCGATTTGCGATCAACGAGCACATTTTTTTCGGGAACATTGTTATTTACGATGATTAAAAATCAACTGTACACTTCGAAGAAAATTAGAAAAAAACTAACGACGTGACTAGAGGAGAAAATTCATGAATGAAAAAATGAATGTTTTTTTCACAGAAATGAATTTTTGCTCAAAATAGTGCAAAAAAAATGTTTTCTCTCGCGGGAACTCTATAAATAAATAAATTACGAAATGAGCTCCGGTAAGGGAGCTCGAGGATTATGGTTCCCATAGAATGTTCCAAGATCGGTTGAATCGTGTATCGATCAACGAGCACACTTTCTCGACGCACACTCTCTGCTTCTTCTAAAAAGTCGCGTGTCTTTTAGTTCTCCTGTTGAATGAAGCAAACACTGACATATATATATATATATATATACACGGAGACATCGATGTTCCCGATCGTCGCCATTATCGGCACTCTCCGAGCCTCGAATTTACAAGCGCGTTTTCGCAGTCGCTCCAAATGGGGAATTCTCGCGGAGTTTGAAATCCGATGTATTGGGACGCATTCGCAGGTTACGCACGTATCGATATTTATGTATGTATGTATGTATATATATATATATATTTAGAGTGTACATCGATGAATCTATGTATTGAAAGCAAACGATTCGCTTTCGGCACAAATCGGTAACTTTGGTGTGATCGACGTCGTGGCTCGCGTGTTAAAAGGGAAAAAAATAAAATCGCGTACAAACGGTGCGTGGTGCGTACGTCGCGATCCAATCGTCGCTCTTCTTTCTCCGACGTAATAGCAACTGCGTGTTTCTCGTAAATCGACGTACACTCGAGCGTTACAATTTCCCACGGTTTCATTAAATTTCACCTTATACGTAAAAAGAAAAAAAAAACAAGAAAAACATTAGAAATTCTCTAAAACTCGGTGGAACGTTCAACGATTTCGTTGCAAAAAAATGTGAATTTCGTTTTTTTTTTCCAACAGACTACGAGAGATAGCCACGCCCACGCGATTCTTCCTATCTTTCAGCGGGCTCGTTCGTTTTCTCGACTTTTTTTTCACTATTTTTTCTCCCTGTTTAAATGGTTTTTTTTTTTAAATTTTTTTCTTCATATTTTAGGTGATTTTCGCTCTGAAGCTCTGTCGAGAGAAACCGCAAACGCTTTGTTGCACTTTGGTACAGTCGTGGATTTATGTCGGTAGGACAAATTTTATCAGGGTTCGGTGGCAAACGGGGAACGCCCACGCTTGCCTCCCCATAAATCACCGGGTGGGTCAGTGGCAAAAGTTCTCGAGAGGAAAAGCCACGCTAAAAAAACATATGTGTATACGTTTAAGGGTCAGGTTAAAAGGGCGTATCGAGACAACACACTCGGAAGGCTGAGGGTTGAAAAAGATTGTCGTCGTGGCAAAGTCTGAAGAGGAACACACGAAGATCGGAACTTTAATCTGTAACGCGAACGTACAAACGTTCTCCGGTCCCTCGGAACTATGGGTCCAAGAATGTTGCTTCGTTCTATACAACGTTTTATAAAGTTGATGCTAAAAAAGCAATAAAATAAAAAGCCCCATGAAAACGAAGATCACTTCGGAACTCTCTCTCTCTCTCTTCAAGTCTTCGTTTTCTGTCGCACATATATACTCAACGGTTTTCGTCTTCGTCTCGCTGTGTCCGCGAGACCACTGCGAAGAGTGTTCTTCTCTCTAACGTATAAAAATCTTGAGCAACGTGTTAATATGTATATATATATATGGAGAGTATCTTGACTCTCTTACAAGTGGTCCTGCGGGGTTCTCTCTTCTTGTACCACAACGCGATTGGGATCGGTTACGATCCTCTCGCGCCATGCCAGAGAGCGAGAGAGGACTCTCCGTGAGAAGCGAGTCCACCATAAGACTCCCCGGATCTTTCTTTAACTCATTCGGTCTCGCTTTTTCTCCCTCTATTTTTATTCTTTGTCTCTACCGTTTATGGTTCAAGAGTGCGACCAAGTCCAGGTCCTGATAGTCCTAGGTAGGACACCGGACGTATACGAGCCTCGAGACCGAAGGATATCCAGCCTCAGGCTCATGCCGTATAAACCCAACCATCTCTTTGTTTTCTTTGCTTTTATTTATTTGACTTTTTTTTTCCTTTCTTTTCTTTTCTTTTTTTCATCAAACTCGCCTCGAGACTTCTACCTCATTCTACCCGTTTCCTCCCTTCTTGTAACCAATCCTTACAACGACTACAAAAAAATAAACTACTCTTTACAAATCGGATCCACGTTCGGGACGTGCCTGTAAAACCGTTTTATCGAATGTGTCGAACCGAAAAAAAGGGCAGATCGAACACTATTTGACGCTTCATAAATTATATGTTTGTTCGAGATGGACAGAATTGAGAAATGAAGATTTTTTTTTGTTTCACATACAATGACACTCGTTCATCGAATGAAAGATTCTGATAGATGAATCTCAAAACTGGACTGACATTTTTTTAACTAACTCGTAATCCATATTGTTGAACGACTTTTTGGTAGATCCAATTTTTTTTCCTGTCGAGTAGCTGATGATTCGGTTCATTGAACTGAATAATCGAAATGATTTCTTAAAGATATGAATCAACCAAATTGCGGAAACCGAATGATTTTTTTCGAACGACTAGTATTAATTGTTCGCTTATAGGCTCACTTCTTAGCTGCTCAAATAAATATTTGTTTCAATTTCAATGATTGCTTCGAATAAATTCGTTCTGCTGCATCAGAGCTTCGTTGGTTCGACGCGGATACCTCTCGTTTCAGCATTTACGAATTACATTGTCTTAATACGTCAGAAACATTTTGTTGGATCCTACTAAATATTTTGGTTGGCAGAGAGAAAAATTAGTTTGAATCAACAAAATATTTATTCTCAATGGAAAAACTTGATGAAAACTTGCTTTTTTTATATTTCGACGAATCAAGGATCACTCAAGGCCACGAAAACATCTACCGATGAGGCTCAAAAAGGGAAAAAATGGGTTGGAGGGAACGAAAGTACTTTGCTCGAAATACACCGAGCAATTTTACGGGTTGCGCCGCGAGTCTGTTCGCGGTTCACAAAATGCGTTTTCTACATGTGTATGTATACGCGCGTGTATAAAAAGACACGGTCGCGAGACTTTTTAGACCCCGCGGGTGTCATGCCCCAATCCGCGTGGCACGCAACCCGTTACGCTTTGTCTCCGACCGTATGCTCTCAGATTCACGGTCTGCATCGTCGTAATGGGCCGGATAATTTTCGTATTTTTATCACGACGCTAAACCTTCTCGATTATCATTCCAATGATTGTGCTCTTGGCACTAATTATTTCAGTTTAAATTTCTATACGCCATGCTACTTTCTCCTTATCATTTTAACGAGAGACAATTGTTTGTTTTTTTTTTCCCCTACAACTCTCAAAAAATAATTCGACTTTCATGATTACCGTTCCAACCCTCAAAAAAAAAAATGATTCCAGCAAAATATCGCTTCAGATAAAATGACAAGAAATTGAGCAGTAAAGTAAGTTTTTCTCCATTTTTTTCATGAGAGTTCCCAGACTCAGTTGGCAGCTCATAATCGATCGAATAAAATGTCATTTGTGTCAAAGAGGGCACCGATTATTTCCAATTCAAAGTTTCATTTAATTCTGGTTATCAACTGTCAAAGTAACTGTTCCATTAGAAAAATCATTTCCAACAAAGTCTCAGTGGCCTGATTCGAGGCTCACAACTCCTTACGAAAATCATCAAAGTTATTCCGTCAAGTGACTCTCCTCAAAAGAAAAAATCAGAAAAATGTATAAACGTTGATACGAATCGACACCAGAGCGCGGCTGAAGGGTTGAACGATAACGCAATAACGATAACGCAAAAACGATAACAAGAATATATAACGGTATTGAACTCACCGAGACTGGCAGTCATAGCTTCGAGATCTTTGGGTTTCCTTTTCCTCGGTCGTCCTTTTTGTCTAGGCGGTGGAACTGCATTATTAGCGGCAGCACCATTGAAATACGGAACTTTGGGTGGTGATCCGCCATCAGGTCCGGACGGTGTTGAAGGTTGAAGAGGAACGGGACTGGCGTGAGTGAGTTGATGAGGATGTTGAGGATGCATCGAATGATGGGGATGAGTAGGTACGGTAGGATGTTGAGCAGGCCCGTGAGGATGATGATGTAAAAATTCAGGCGAGGGAAAAGGTTGACCGGGATAATGTTGAGGTCCCGGTGGATAAACGGGTACCGGTGGACTTTGGGAAGGATGAAGATCGGCGCCCATTTCATAATGGAGACGACAGAGTACGGCGCCATCCCTCATACCAAAATGATCGCCCTTGGTTAGTGGTACGGCGCAAGCTGCGCACGAGAAACATCGAACGTGAAAAACGAGCTCTCGGGCTCGCATCACCAGCTCCGAGGCGAGAATCGCTGCTTGACATCGGGCGCATCTTTTCATACTTCCAAACATTCTGTAAAAAGAAAATCAAACCCCCGCGCAAAACGGAAACGAATCCTTTGAGTCGGAACATTATTTTTCTTGATGAAATTTTAATGGGGAATTGATTGCATATACATAACTATGGAGGGGGGGGGGGGATCATGCATTCATAAACTCTTACGACGATTAGGAGCAGCCTCCTGGTTTGGGAGATGCTGAAAAATCATTGAAACAAATGTCAATGAGAACTAATCGTGCTCTGGTAATATGGATCTCTTTAGATCTCGTCGGCACTAAAGTTTTGAAATTATATCAAAACGCTACGAATATAAACATTTAAAAAATGCATTAAAAAAAAACTAATTCCAGAGTGCCAACGTTGTATCTGAATGTTGCTCTGAACGCTGTTCTGGATGCCAATGAAATATCAATCGGAATAGTTTCTAATCGATTCGTTCATGCGTTTGTTAGGTGATTCTCCTCAGGCGTTATTGACATATCCCAACAAAAAGGTTCGTGAATACATTGGAGAATTCTCACGCAGTCGGTTCACGTCCGAGATATGTAAATTCGTCCAATAAATTCGCGACTTTCTATAAATAATAGTATTTAATGGTTTCGGTGATGGGGACTGAGAGGAAGGATGAGAGAAAAAAAAGCATATGAAAGCGCTCTGAGAGATTGGATCTGGTGGCGTAGGAGTTGGAATAGCCACGATATATACATACGTAGAAAATATACGCGTATACAGATATATTCTGAACACGGTGCTACTGCTTAGCAGGGAGCGAAGTACGATAAGAGTTGAGGTGCACGTTGGATAAGGCACGTCCGAAGAGCGAGCATTTCCCACAGGTTCTCGTATGGACCACTGGACTCAGCTGTTGCGCAGCTTCTTTTATGTATTCTTGTCTCCTTTTTTTCTTCTCTCTTCTTTCCCTTCGAACTCGATGAGTTCGATAGAAATGAGAGAGAGAGAGAGAGAAAAATGCATGGAGAATCTCGATGTGTGTGTGTGTGTATAAGAGCGAAGTGATATCAAGAGCGGTTGTGGAGAGATCGAGGTACAAAGAGGGAAAAGAGTGGCGCGGAAGAAAAGAAAGGTGAAAAATATTCCGATACACGTTAGACCGCTGTGACATCGCTACTGCATTAGCGGCAACCCTACAGTCTCCATTACGAGGCGACCGACGGCAGCACCGACTTACTATCTCGAGAACGATATCGTCCTCGTAGCAACCTTTAAATACATATATCTATATATATATATATATATGCATTTTATTTTATGCCTATATCTGGCTGCAGTCACAGGACCAAATATATTGCATCCTTCGGGCGGCGGCTGAGCCACGTTGGAAAAACGAGCTAGATAGAGACATAGCCGATCTTATAACGGAAGCAGAAAAAGCAACATTATATACAACAGCTTGCACAAGGTATCTCGTTTATTTCTCGCGGTGCCTCGAAATCACGAATGCGCTCAATATTTTTTTTTTTTCTCTCGACTTCCACGCCTCTCAGGATACCGCGTGAGATTCTTTCTCTTTTCTTTTTTTCTTGTTTTCTCTCCATCGTCTTATCAAAAGTCAAGTATCTCCGTTCTATTTTTCAACGGACTACCGAATACTCGGAATATTTATTTCACGAGAGTCTTCGAGATGATGATTTCTTTTTTTTTTTTATCGTCTTCTGTTTTTTTTTTCTTTTTTTTCACGAAAACGTTTCTTGCTCCTGGCATTGAGTATTTCGTGCTCCTGCAGCAGTGAGATTCCGTCTCAGAGTGAAGCCTGTCAACGGTGTGCTACAGTATTTTTTTTTCACCTCGAAATTTTACGCAAAATGGACATTTCGGTGTATTCCGGGATGAGACTTCCCGCAGCGACGTCCTATCCGATTAGCCAAATAAACCAGACCGTAAGTATAGAAAAATATAATAAGAAAACACGAAATATATTCACCCTTAACCTCGCTTTTGCGCTTCGACAAATACCCTCAGTGGTAAAGAGTCTCTGAATATATATATATATATATCTATCTATATACGTCAGTACCAACAATAAGGGCCAACACAGGATCACCCCTGAACTCATGACAATGTGTCTCGAGTCAAGAGACCCTTCGAAAAGATTTAACGCAACAATTTAATACCGGGCAACGCACATTCTCGTTCACCGTGTATAATCTCTGCTCCCCTCGCGTTTAGATTAAGCTTTTGCGGTGTGTCGTGTGACCAAACGTGTCGAGAATATTTGACAGCTGTATACTTCGTCTCATCTCGGTCGTAAATAATTTTATGAACTTCGAAAAAAAAACAAAAGAAAAAACCGTGAACTCCATTTCATTATTTTTTTGCAATTCGAGATTCATTTGTAGCAGATGAAAAAAAAAAAAAAGAAAAATCCTGTTGAAAACCAATCGAAAAAACCTCCGGAATAAAACGATACGATTCTTGTTCTTCGAACCGCATAAAACGGTCCAGAAAAATGATAATTGATCAGAGTTCGAAATTCTTCTGGCGAGTGATAAATAAATAAGAAAACCCTGGCAGCATGAATTATAAAAAAGAAGAAAAAAGTAAACTTGTAGGCTCGATGTACTATAATTTTCATTCGCTGCGAACCCAAAGGGCGTAATTTCTAATTTTTAACTCGTAAAGTACGAAAGATTAAGTCCATACGAGGTAGTAAGGATTTTAGAAGATGCGAAATGTATCCGAATGTATGTGTGTGTGTGCGCGTGTGTGTCTCAATGTTGTTCGAATACACGGTGAGAGAGGAATACGTCGACGAATCCCGGGTCGTATAGGACAACCCGCAGAGTTTTACAAGTAGCCCCATATGCGTTACATTATTATATACAAGGCGTGTTCTAAGCCAAGCATGTTGGTCCCGGAGTTTCTCTCAGTTGCCCTCACCTTTATCCACATCCTGGCTATACATATACACATTGATATTTCACGATAATATGTGCGTGTACACGTATATATAAAAATGGTAAAACGTAACATTCCCTCTATCGATCTCGATGCAGCGCGATGTAAAAACCAAGAGAACGATCCTGAACACCACAAATCTCTACAAAGAGTCGGAAATCTTTTATGAAACGATGGAATAGACCACTTGCCGTGCGTTCGCACACTCGATGCTTCGCTATTATGTATATTATACACAATATATATATATATATATTATGCTACACGAAATAATTTCAAGATATCTATAGATATACTACGAATATACATTGAATCTGATCCGAGCGAAGCACGTGGTTTTTCTTTTAAACGTGTGCAGCTTCACCGTCACCGATCAATAGGCTGTGAACGTGCTTGTACGGATTTTCGTATAAGGCGTTTTCATTTTCACACCCGATCGAATGTATATCCGATCACACACAAGATATTTCGATCGATAATCCCCGAATTTTTTTATATTCAAAGGTGTTCGCCATTCTCAGGTGAAAAAAAAAACAGAAAAATTCTGTTTATACGGGATCGACCTGTATATAATACTCGAGAAAAGAAACGTAGCAACGAAGCCCAGCGACACACGTTTCTTTGAAAGATTAATTTTTTTTTTTTCTTGAAAACCGCAGCACCTGCAATTGCAGGAAAGCAATAAATATATATTCCATGCTGGGAGAGTCGCGAATGGCACAAAAATCATTTTCATACTCCGAATAAATAATACAGTTCTGTATATTTTTATTTTTTATTTTCTTCAACAATGAACTGATTTATATGACGTTAAATTTATGCAGCCCGAGAAATCTCGTGGCGTAAACAGTGGCTCCAGTCCATTTTCGAAGTGTGCAGTATCTCTCTCTCTCTCTCTCGTTCTTGCAATATGCACACGCATAAATATATGTATACGCCTCTGTATATAAACGACTGAACGTATTATTATATACACACGGTGCAATCGAGAGAATACAGAGATCCGAAACGCACTTTACGATGTCGTGTTCTCGTCGCATTAGTCAGGAGAACGGTGTCCAAAGCGGTTGGACAACAGGATGGTGCTATTCGCCAGTACGTATATGTAAAACGTCTATATATGTAAATCTATATAGAAATTGCATATATATATGTATATATAGATGGGACAGACGTATGTAAGAGAAAAAAAAAAAATTTTCTCACACATATGTGCACCATATGCAAAAATATATAACGCGATATATGAATATATATATATATAGGAGTAAACGGTTATCCTTTGCACTCCTTTTGCCCTGGGATGATGCATTTGTTCCTCTTTCACGTATATCCGACGCTGTAAATTATTATATTTCTTCGATAAAACGGTCCAGGGAGGCTCGCGGTAGCAGCTCAACTTATCCAACGTCCATGCATACATATATATCTATATATATACATTTATGTACTATATAGGGAAGCACAGAGAGAACCGCGCGTGGACGGTGGAAGAGAGGGAGTCCCGTAATTAAAATACGACGGGTTTGTGTGCTACTCGAATATCGTCTCCCTATACACTACCTTTCTCAGGACGATCCTCGACATCTTGAGCGGTAGCTTTCGATAAGAAGATCTCACTGTGCCTCTCTCTCTCTCTTTCTCGATGTATTTTTTTCCATACGTCCGTGCTCTCGAGCAACCAACTTGAGAATTCAAAAAAACTATATGTGCAAAAAGAAACGAAAAATAATACGAAAAAACGGAATAAAGTGGAGCAGGATTCCCGGTCTGTGCATTGCCGCGAATAAATATTTGCGCAGCATATTCGGAAAATCCCGTGCATTCTCGATGCTTCGCGTTCGATCGCTGTATGTACATTGCGCGGAAATACACGTTAATATTCTCCAGCGAGACAATGCCTCGAAATAAAATGCGGAAAAATTATCGTAGAATTCAACGAATCGAACGAATGGTCCCCGATAAACCAAGGATCCGTGAATTCGTGGAACATCCTCGAACCTCGAAGCTTCCAGAAACTGACTGCACTAAAATAAAAAATACTTTTTTTTTCTTCCTCGCAATTACGTAGTATCGTCCTCTGAATTTTTTCAAATTATTTTTCCAAAGTTAAAATCAAGAGAAATTCAACGAACACTCATACTTTTGTAGACTTTTGGGCATAAAATCGGTGCGAGTACGAGGGACAAATAAGAAATCATTTTTATAACGTGCCTCATGTTTCGTCGCGATTACTTTTGAGGGGTGCCCGGCATGCCAATAAGAAGATGCATTCTCTCTCTCTCTCTCTTACTCTTCTTCTCGTGAACCCGTTCGCTGCTGGTAATATAATGCTATGATCTAGATTAATGCGGTGTACGAGAGAGGCCTGGCCGAGCAGAGTCACGTATATATAACTCGTTCCACGTACACTACGATATTGGTGTCTCCCACCCCGAAGTATGTAGAATATTTTCATCTTTTTTTTACTTCATAAACACGCTCTACATATCATTCATAAGAAAAAAGAAAGAAAAAAAAACCTGAATGATGTAACAACGATTCAAAGTTTTTATTTTTATTGCGGATGAGCTCCGTGACAAAAAAAAACGTGGAGGGATGAAAGGAGCCGAGTGGAGTTGAACGAAAAGCGATCCGGAATAAATCTGTTTCGGCGAAACGAATGAAAATAAAATCCAGGAAAGGCACGGACCGAAGCGTTTGGTAATGAGATCGAAGTACAAAAAAATTGAACCGAAATTTGTAGGTTAGTCAGAAAAAAACAAAAACAAATGAATTCCGATAAAAGTATGTTCGATAAATTGCTAAAAAATTGTACAATCGAATTGTGAAATGGATTTGTCGATGAAAATAATGAAAAGATAAACGAAACGATGTTGCTGCTGGGCATTCCGGTACGCGCGACGAGGGCACGTACGAAACTTTGAATCTAGGCCAGGCGAAAGGTACCCTCGAGATATCGTTGGCATTTTTCGTAAATAAAATGAGATGAAGGAGGTAGAAGTTTGCGACATATATACAGAAGAGAAAATTCACACGAGATGAGGATTCGTGTTGGGGCGCGAGGTAAACGAGATTTAAACGTTGTGTGCATTTTTTTTTCCTTGTTAAACACACGCCGCAAAAGCAGCACGCCCGCCGCCACGTGGTAACCCGATACTTTTGTAAGAATGGTTTATGTGGTGACACTCGTTATTCCATGGCGGTGGACACACGAGCTCCTCTGCTGCACACGCGTATCCACCGTTAGATATATATATGAATTCGAATATACATGCATGTGATAACCCCAGTAAGAAATCCCTTTGCGAGAAGAAACCCCCGCAGCGATACGCCGAATCCTCTTACAATCGTGACGGGAGAAGAGAAAGAAAAAAACATTTTTTTGCAAGAAGATGATCTACGATTTGTTACTCGTGAAAATTTTCAAGCCTCTCGACAACCCGAACGAAGAGACTTTTCTCTTTTTTTATTCAAGAAACCGAATACAAAAAAAAAGGAATTGATTATCGAATATACAGTCCAAATGTAATTTAATTTTTTAAAATAACGCTTTTCAACGAAATTTAAAACTCGATATTATATCCGAGGGAACAATCGAAAAAAAAAAGAAAAAAAAAACATAACGATGACGATCTTGACGATGAAAAATATCTTTACATCGTACTTTCGAGATAAGAATATTAATTCGCGTCCACCCTGATTTATCATCTCATGAAATAAGCCCGTACGCCTTGATATATTCTTGGGAACTGTATCATGTTAGAAGAGTACTCCATTGATATATTATCCTATGCGACGTAGGAATAGCGCGTACTCGCCCGTATTTATAATATCCTGTGTCTTATGTGTACTTTGGATACTTTGTCTTTACTCTATTTCTCTCTCTTTCTCTCTACAGCAAAATAAAAGACAAATAAACCACCAAGTTCGTACTACAAATATATGAGACTGGCAGCCTCTCGTTCTCTCTTCCTCTCGCGATCGCCCTTGTCCTGTTCCTGTTCTTGTACCTCTCTGTACTCGTTTCCGTCGCCCACCTTATTATATGGAACAAGTTACCCGTTTTACGCGCGGATACAACGGATTTTCTACGCATATATATATATATATATATATATATATATATATATATATATATATAGCAAGAAACATGTTAAATTTCAACATCGTGTCTACGCTCGTAAGTTACATCGTTTGCGAATGAAACTGAGCCCGCTACCGCAAGTTCTAAAGGCATGAATGACGATAACGTGTGTATAGAAATTGAAATAAATCAAATTTAAAGTAACAACAAAAATCAATGAATCAGACATTAGCGAAGAAACACATTTGTCTCAGATCCTGAGAAACGAAATTATCAATAATTTTCATAACACTCGCGAACTAAGAATCAAGATAAAGACGGTAAAAATGATTTTCTTTTTTTTTTTCATTGAAAATACAAAATCTCACTCGATCGATGTATACGAAAAGAAATAAAAACGTCCCGAGAACCGTCATATTCGAGTACATAAAAGTGCGTCAGGGCTCTCGCGTCAGCTTTTCTCTTGGCATCGAGCCGCCGCGACCGCGTGTCTCTCGATATAAAAGATTTATTGGAAAAATAAATATAAAAAAATGCCTTCAATGATCGCACAGATTTCCGAGTCTAATGAAAGTCCATTAAACACAAATAAATCGAATAGCTTGAAACAAAAATAGAAACAGGGATTCGAAGTAGAAAGAAAAAAGATAGGGTACACGTGCAACAGTAGCGAGATGCAAGATCGAAGTATCCTGTGCCCGCGTACCAGTTATGGTGTAAACAGGAAAAAAAACAAAAAGGTACGAGAAAAAAGAAATATATATACATATATATATGTATATATGTACAGAGCAATATAATGATATGCGAGTTCGTGTGCATCGAAAGTAAACGAGTATAGAGGAGTTTTCGATGTGTCGTACTTTATATGAGGTCGTTCTCGAGTCTCTGAGAGCACCACCAGAAGCAGAAGCACATCGTCTTTCGCGATGATACATGGTGGCTCGTTCGCAGGTGTCGCGGTACAAATGCGTTCATCGACTATCTCCACGAGATCTACTAACATCGCGATCATATGGTTTATATATATTATACAATACAATATACATATATATTAATGGTGCATATGTATATATATTTAAAATATCCTCGCCCGGGCCACTAACCTCCCGTTGCTATCTATCTATATTCCTGTAACCCGGTATTAATCAAGCGCCAGAGCGTATCCCGCGTCCCAACGACGCTGGGCGGAATATTCGAGTAATAACTTCTCGAAGTCTCCTCTCTCTCTCTGGTTTCTGCAACTATGCACACGAGGACCAAATATCTTTCTCGTCGTTTATACTCAGTCCGAGAGACTTCTCTAAGTATAGTTCCATCGGTGGTTACAACGTTTTCATATAATAAATAGAACTATATGTCGCGACCTCATTTTCGTTCCGCAGCTCCGACCACGAATTATATTAATTTCGATGATAAATACGACCAATTAAACACTCGGAGTGTTGTAATACCGCGGGGTCTATTTCATTCTGGCAAACAGGCAAAATGTTACAGTTTTGTTTCAGTCGCAATATTCTTCTTCAAAGTCGCAGCCGGAAGACGAATGAAAATGTTTTGTCGAATTATACCAGTCCGGCGCTCTCTCTCTCTCTCTCTCTGTCTCTCTCATTTCCGGATATCGTACGAAATCAAGGGCGCAAAGTTTCGCAGCTATTTTCAATTGGAACGCGATTGATGTACAGAATTCAGAAGATTTATTGATCGATTTATCGCTCGATCGTCTACATATATATAGTTCCACGCAGAATTGTCATTTGAATGAAAACTTTATTCACATTTAATCGCTCAAACTTGATCACCTTGAACTCAAATTCGTTCTCTTTTCTTGGATGTACAAGTACGATGATGACAAAGTTATCGGGATGGCGAAGATACACCGGGTCTACAACATCCCGTTTGTACGTCATACATTATATAGTACGTGTTTTATTTTATATATATGCATATATATATATATATATAGGGAGAGAGCATGAGATACACGAGAGAGAGCTTGCAGCAAGCGTGTTACGATGTCGGAATAAAAGGGGCGGAGAAAATATACTGCGACATCGTCCTGGCTACCGATGATGCATGCTCCGAGTGTCACGCTGTCAGAAGAGAGCTCCATACTCGCGTGCTTCTCTCTTTCTTCCTACTTTTTTGCCTCTTTTTCCTTCTCTCCCTCGCTCTCTCCTCCTCTTTTTTTTTTGTATTTTTTCTCTTTTGGTATTATGTTACATTTAGGACCGCCACCGCATCTCGCACACACTTTACCAAGAGGAGGCTACCTGCCAAGTACACCCGGGTCGTGACTCTATCATATTTATGCCCCCGGCTGTTTTTCCCACCGAAAAATCTCACCGGGACGCCGCTCAACCCTCTCACTATCCAGAGAAATCGTAAAACAGTCACCAGACACTGGTCCACAGAAAAAAAAAAAAAAAAAAAAAAAAAAAAAAAATGAATCCAGTGACTCGCGACTGCAGTTATTTCGCGTGTCAGATTTGATTCCCTCGTTTTACATGACAAATTTCATTGATTGATCAAAATATCATTTTTTCTAATCGCATTGGAATCATTGACATTTTCAACTACTACAAAAATATTATTGATTTTATGTATTTGAATTTTTTTTTTTATTCAATTCAATTTCTATTTCAATTGAATTCAATTCAACCGTTTTTAATTTAATTGCTTTTTTAATTTCAATCTTTTTGCTTCAAATTTTGATTTTTTAAATGATTTTTTAATTTTTTTTTGAGTTAATTTTATTCAAAAATTTCATTGATAACGTACAAAATTCTTAATTATTTGGAACACATCGGTCTGTAGATTGAAAGAGAATTGAATTAGCATTTTGTTAATTTTTATTAATAATAAAACTAATGAATTTGGTTCTTTAGCCAAATCAGTTGAGAAAGCAATTCGATTATCATTACGTGCACACATTTATAAAAATTCTAATGATATTTCAATGGGAATCGTAATCACAAAGAATCATAATCGTTGAGAAAAAAAATAATTTCATTTTTCAATTGACACAACCATAAGCTTATATTTTTCTGTTGTTTATTTTTAATACCGGAGCAAGAGAAAAAAGAAAAAAAAAAAAAAAAAAATTGGTTCGAAAGAGTGGCACAAAGTTCAAAGTTTTGTGAAGTCGTCGGGTGTGATGTAAAAAAAAAAAAAAAAAAAAGTGTAAGAGATTCGCGTGAAATGACAAAAGTGACATGGATTACCGAAAAGAACACGAATTTTCGAGAGACGTGTGTGGAATCGGGACCGCACGCCAGGGTAAAGCGCGAGGACCCAGTAGAAAACGATGTGCACAGCGAGAGAGCGCGCATCTTAATTATGAGCTTTAAATTACGAGCCCAAGGAGCTGCTCGCAGCGCTGAAATATTTGTGTTTGCCACCGACCGAGGGTTATGGCTCAATTACGCACTGACTCTTTCCTTTGCGAGGCGTTGATTTAAGACGGCTCTAAAAGCACGAACGAAAAGAGAGATAAGAGCGAGGGGGGGGAGGGGGAGGCATAAGCATAAAAGTCGCTTTTCATTCACCCTAGAAAATTTTTTTTCGAGCAATAATATCGTTTGCTTTGAAAGTGGAAAATTACGTTTCGACAACGATATATGTGTCTTTGAATTTTTTCACAAAATCCAAAAATCTTCCTTCTTCAATAGAGGGGAAAATTAAATTGGAGAATTCTTCTTTAAATCAAGAAAAACAATCCGAGAGTATCTGCGGCTTGTGAAAAAAGTAAAAAAAAAAAAAAAGTAAAAAAAAAAACTGCAATTCCCCCCAGAAAGGGCCGCGTCAGGCACAAGAATTATTAACATGCTTTTATAATCAGTGGCGTGCTATATATGGAATAAATATATCCGCAAAAAAAAAAAAAAAAAAAAAAAAAAAAAGTCGAGTTCCAAGTTTGCCTGAGAAAAGTTTGTCGGGCGCTCGCGCTTGTCCATCAAGATGTATGCGAAGATTGAGTTGATAGATAGAAATATCCCTCGTGTGTATCATAAGACACGTACGAGAAGGTCCCGCGCGGTCGAGCTCAGTCATTGAGAAGCAACACGCGATATTTTTCCTCTCTCGACTCCCTTTTTTTTTTCTTCGTTTCGTTTTCGTATTTTTTACTTTTTTTTTTGCACTCGCATTTATCCGTATGCGTTTTTAACTCGTGTACGCGACGTTGACGAGACTGGCGAGAACAACAACGAGGAATGAAAGATGAAAAAATAAAAAAAAAGGGTGCGCAAATGTAGAAATTACCATCGAGTGTCCATATGGGCGACGGGATATAACACGGAAGGTAACTTTGCGGCTAATAAGAGCGCGGGAGTTGCAGTCCCGGTGAAAGACTTCATCACGAGTTTATATGCATGGGACGATCCATATAAAATTGAATTTTTATCATAAAGTCAGCACTTTCATTCTTTTTTATGGCTTTTTTTTCTTTCTTTATCAATTTGATCGTACGTTAATTTCGATTTCATTGAATTTGAATTTTTCATATTTATTATTTTTTATGAAAATTTTTTTTTTATTTTTTTTTATTTTTTTTTCTTATTCTTTTTATTGCTTGAGAAAAAACTTTATTCTGGATTTTTGAGGAGCATCGCGTCTCATTGGCTTTTGAACTCCAATGAATATTTTCGTTGAAACTGAACATTTGGGTTCGAGATTTTTTTTTTTTTTCTTTCGAAAAGTACTTCGACATGAGAAACTCCTATGGACATATTTATATGCGAAAGTACGCTTCACGATATAAGCAGATTGCGGAGATGCGCTCTACGTGTGTACAACAACCCCCATCTTTTTCCTCCGACTCTCATCGCGAACGTCAAACACGCCAACTTCGCGCACGGTGCGTGACCATTGCCACCGTCTCTAACGTTTCTTTTTCTTTTTTCGCCTTTTTCTTCTGCAGGCTTTTATAATAAAAATTGAAAAAAAAAAAACAACATTTTATGACGATAGAAATTTCTTGGTTTTTCTATTTTTTTTCCGAGCATCATGAAGATCTGAAAACGTTTGTATGCACCAGAAAAAACGGAGTTGAAGGAATATTTATCTGAAAAATTAAGACGAATTTTCGAACAGTGGCTAAAATATTACGAAATAAATATGATATTTCGAGAGAAATTTGATACGAAAATTGTATTCGTTTGCTCAAAATTATTTTACCGTAATTCATCGATTTTACGATCTCAGAATCATGGAGATCTCGAAGCACACCCGACGGAGCAACCACTATCTCAATCGAATGATCTTTTCTTACACGCTAAAGGCCATCTTCCTTCAAGCATCATCCAGATCCGCGAGTAAAGAGATTCTTTGACTATAAGATACGAGAACGAGAGAGGGAGAGAGAGAGAGAGAGAGAGTGAAAGATAAACTAACGCAGGCAAACGCGTGCCTTCAAACCATTCGCATCGGAAATCGCGCGCAAACGATTTTAATGTATCTGTTATGTGCCCCTCTCTCTCTCTCTCTCTTTCTCTTTCTCTTTCTCTCTCTGGTACTCGCGCACTTAATGACCAGAGAGCGATCTCTCGGCAAGATTGAAAGGAGCGAACGACTTAACTTCGAGAGTTTTATTGCCACTGATATCCATCGGACGAGGTGGTTTACACACGGTATAAGTTTCTATGTAAAACTGCTTATATACATACATACGTTTATACACATATGTGGAAAAAACAAAAAAACTAAAAAATACAAATATAAATATACACCCACGCATACATTCCTGATAGATGAACATAATGAGAAGAAATTAGACGAATTCTCAGCATCGCGAATGTCAAATAAAGCTACAAAATCGCGAATAATATAATGTAAAATGAAATTTGAAGAAAAATGAATTAAATAACTATAAAAAGTACTAATCGAATTGTTTTATTCGGTAAATGAGGGTAAATCAAATCGATAAATAACGTAAAAATTAATTAATCTCGTATTGTCATCAGACGAAGACGAAATTCCTTGTTGAATTTGGCAATTCGACATAAAATGTATAAATCGATAGACAATTTCGTTTGAACAAAGAAATAAATTGAGTGACAAAACTTTCGAGATAATAAATCATCGAAGCCTGGTGTATATGTATGTTATAATCGTTCATTTATATCGGCCGAAGCTATGATTTATGTCCTTCATTAGACTAAATATCGATCGGGTTCCCGAAGAAATAAATCGCCGATATAAAGCTGTACGCATTGATCGGGCGCGTATTTCCCATTTAAAATTTTTTTTTTCTTCGCTTCTTACGTCTGATCAGGATTTACCAATAAAATGAAAGATACGTTTGGACGATGGAAAGAGCACTGGCTCGTGAGCGTCGTTCAATAAGAAAGGCCCTTAAACCGGTTGACGGGTATTAGTGCCGGTAAAAGCGTGCTGTACACGCGTGGAATAAACACTTTTCGAAACCGCGTTGAATGATTCGACTGAAACGTGTATAGACGCATAAAACGTCAAGAGTCTCGTTAATAAAAAAAATCTAAAACTCTCGTTTCCTCGTTCCTGATTTTATAACGAATAAATCAATAGCGAACGTCAGAAACAACTTCGTTATAAATATAATATGTTACTTATAAAATTGAAACTATGTGTCACTTCATCTCCAGCCGAATACCATTTCCGCGCCGAGTAAAAGTTGAAAAGAACAAAACAACAAAAAAAAAAAATCAAAGAATTTGTCAAGAACATGATTTTAAATCCGTCCATATTCCTCTTATTATTTCTACAAAATTTCTTACGCTGCAGCGAAAGATTTGCGTGAAAAATAAATTTAACGATTCATGAGATGCCAAACGGTCCAAATACTTCGTACGTTTATGCGCTAAGAATCTTTTCGCGGATGAGGCAGGATGCGAATCTTGATCGACGATCTTAACTCATACATGCACGAGCCACGATCACCCTTTTCCTCTGTTATTCTTTCCAATTTTTTTTATTTTTTTTATTTTTTTATTCTTCCAACTTACCTGCGACTCTCTCACGAGAGAATAAGAACCGACGAATTCAGGAAGTTCTTATACCAAATATATGCGTATATGTTTATATATATATATATAGCCGTATATAAATTTCTATATATGTATATAAAACCGAGTAACGATCTCTTTACGCGCAAGCAATTTTTACAACGATGAGACTAGCCGGCCGGTCCGAGACGGCACGCAAGGTGACGCAGGAAAAATGCCTATCGGCTTTTATATTATAAGACTACACACGTATATGTACATACTTTGCAATTTATGCATGCGGCACATTCATCCCATTCGAAACTAAATTCTTAGCGTTATCGCAACCAAACATTAATTCTGACCTTTTGCTTATTTTTTTCATTCTCTCTCTCTCTCTCTCTCTCTCTCTTTGACTTCATATTTCAATGATTGGGTGATGAAGATATGAGATTATTTCGTTTCAACCGGTACCGATCGAAATTACATATCAAAAGTTCAAATATTGATAATTATTATTTCTTTTTAGATGACAAATCGACTCCTTACGTTCGATCGCACCTGTGAAATTGATGAAAACAACAATGAATCTTGGTATCGAGCAATAAAATGCTATTTCCCGTGTTTAAAGAAAAAAAAAATGCAAACAATTCGTTTCGATGAAAATGAAGAATTACAGCGAGTATTATTTCGTTGTGATAGAAAAAAAAAAAAAATTTTTAATTACGTAATTAAAAGTATGAAGAATTCCATTAAATTTTCTTCATCCATAAATTCTCTTTCTTTTTGTCCTTAAAGTATTCTGTCACTCGCGCGAATATACAATAGTGACTATAATAGTGCACAAGGCTGTCTCGGAGATTTCGCGATTTCACGGAAGAAAATAAAGAGATCAAAACGAGAACAAAAAAAAACAAGTGAGAGGGAGGGAGGGGGAGGGTTGGGAAAAAAAGTGACTCGGAGCGTGCGAGACTCGGTCCGTCGAGCTCGACGAGGACGGTACAGAGCGCGAGTATATTCACGAATGCACGTGCATTATGGTATACGCACGCTCTCGGGGAAACGTCGCGAGACAGATAGATTTCGTTGATGGCTCTCGCGAGAGATGCCAGTCGCAGATGGGACAATAATAACGGAGTTGGGTGGTACGAGAAATTTCTCAGCTATACGCGAGGAGGAGGAGGAGGAGGGGTATAGCAAAAAGGGAAAATTAAAGACGGCAGAGAGCAAGGAAAAAAGAAAAGAAGAAATTCACCGAATGATAGATGCGAAAAGAGGGAGTTGAGATCGCTATTGGATAGTAAGTCCCATAAATAGAAATGGACACACGCGAGAGTGAGAGCAAAGACTCGAAAAATATTATTATCTTAAGAAAAAAAAAAAAAAAATTACGCTACATCCGCCCTTTCGATTCAGCATCAAGATAAAATCAACATGAAATTATCACCTCATAAAGATCGCGAGGGCAAAAAAAAAAGAAATACATTTCTTTTTGCCCTCGAGAAAGCGATAGGTGCTTCCGATATCCCGAACTCGATAAATTTAATAATCCGAAGGATCCGATCGATATCAATGCGAATTTAAATATATATTGAATATGAAAACTCATAAAGACGTAATTTGGACAATTTTGTATTTTAAAAGCAGCATGATAAGACGTTCACTGCTTCAGGGCTCTCGGCATATGTTTATTATAAGAAGGACGACTATCAACATCGTAGTAACATTTAAAAAGACATTCCGAGTGGTTCGCGTCAAAATGGCTTCTTTGACAGTTGATTTCATACCTCAAACGACAAGAAATACGACGTTCTGGTATTCAAGATTCGATGAATTCGTACATATGTGTTTATCGCATGCCTGTATGTGTATATATATATACAAGAAAGTATATAACGCGCTTGCACATTTAAGGTGGCCCGTACGAGGCGGGAGACGAACACGCGATGTCCCTGCGCCTAATAACGGGGAGGCAAGGCGTGTGCGAGCTCCGAAGTCTTGGATCACACACAACGTCAAATGCATATATATATATACGAAACGTATGTGTATATAAATGCAATACAGATCGCACATGCAAGCCGAACAGATAAGTACGACGTGTCGTTGGTGCAACTGTGCGGTCTCGCGGATATGCTCTCTGGGCCAAAACCGTGCGGTGTGTCGTGACGGGATGTCCGCGAGATCCTTTCTCCCTCCCCCCTCCCCCCGCCCTCTCCCATCGCGATCTCTTTCTTTCCCTCTCACTCTCTCTCTCTCTCTCTTGCTTTCTGACTCTCGGTATCCCATCAAGTAATCTTCTGATTATTTCGTGTGGATATAAGACGAACTTTGTACTGACGATACTCTACGTTGATGAGAACAGGTTGTGTGTTGCTGCTTCTTTTTTTTTTTTTTTTTTGTTTCTCTTTGTTTTACACACGTAACATTAACACGGTATGCACACGTCTGTCAAGTGAACATCGCGCACAATAACGCCATTACATTTTAGTAAGATTCTCTTTAGAATAATCTCTTTTTAATTGCTTTTTCGTGGAACAATTATATTTCATGGGGGGACTTATTATTTTTAGAAAAAAAAAAAAATAATCTTTTCATGAAATTGCTCATTCAATGAACACGCGATTTTTTTTTTCTATTCAATTTCATCTTATTTCACGAATGATTTTCTATTTCTTTTTTCCGGTCAGGCTACTCGAGAAATCCTTAAACATCCACGATATTTATACCTTATACATAGTACAGAGCAGCAAAACTTGTATTTTTCAATGTACGTTATTGGCTTTTTTTTGTTTTTTTTTTTTTTTTTTTTTTCATGTTGTCGCCGTGTTTAATCGCCCGAATCGTGCTGATGCTCGAACGACTCGAACTTGAGAACTCGAGCGTGGAACTTTGGTGTATGTGGGTCCCCGGTACACGAACATATGCACGTGTCTCTGATTTAGCAGCTCGAAAAACGTTTTTTTTCTTCTTTTTTCTATTTTATCTTAAGGGAACGACTCGGTAGTCTACTCGGGATTCATAAAGTGACTGGAAATTCTTGCTAAAACGATTTATTTACGGTGACACAAGATTCGGTCGGAGGAAGTAAAATTTGTAACGGGACGAGGAGGAAAACGTTTTTTTTTTTCGAATTATTCCGAACGATCGAACAGCTTTTGTAATCGGACGAAAAGAGTATAACATTCTCCGGAAATATAGCCCGCGAATGAAATAGCGAGTGAAGAGTGAAATTCTGTTGAATAATCCGACGTTTAAATTATTCTTTTTTTTTTTTTGTTTTATCGTTGAACGTCGTTGCGCGTCTATAATTACGAGGGATGTCAAAAAATGTTTTATATTCAGAAGCGCAATTACCGATATCGCGAAGCGCGAAAGAATGCAGCGAAACTCGAGCATAAAAAAAAAATTATTCGTCTTGAGCAATAATCGTTTTATATTCTTGAGGAATAAAGATATATATTTCTAACGATGAACAAAATTTTCGAGAGAAACTTCGGCGCATGCGGTTTTACTAGAAACACTTGAGTGGAGCACGGAGATCTTTAGCAACGAAGCGTAACTCCCGTGTACCAAGGAAAAAGGGAAGAACGAGTGAAAAAAAAATGTAAAAAATAAAATAAAATACAAAAAAAAAAAATAAACAGAGAAAAGAGACCTCGAAGGATTATCATTGACACCGAAAACGAGGCGAGATCTCTCCTCCTGTTTCAAGGGCTTCTTCGCGCTCGATCGAATTCACGAAATCGTTTTACGAGAGCGAGAGAGAGAGAGAGGCCTTCGTGTGGTTAATGCATAACGGAAAACCCTCGGACACACTAATTCGATTTATAACGAAATTTCTATTCGGACAAATACTTTTGTCATTTCTGCTGCCTAATCCTGCACTGTCCGACACTTAATCCCAAAACCATTTCGAGGACTAGATGACTGCGCTGAGTTCGAGGCCGTCGATCTTACCTTGCCTAAAATAAGAAATCCTTGAACAATAACAAATCTGCTTCAAGAAAATTTCGAACGTTTTTCAATTAATCAGCGATCGTCAAAACCATTTTTCACTTCTTTCGAAATCAGAATCCGGCAAAATTGGATAGCGAAAGAAGAATGAAATAGTGAGAAAAAAGATCTATATATTTCCTCGTCGTTGATTAAACAAACTTCTTCTTGGCTCAACGAATCGTGACGAAAAAAAAACGAAATTCGTTGATTCGACGACGATTCGGTTGGTTCAATCACTCGATTCGCTGGCTCAAACGAAATATTCCTCACTGCGTCGATTTACATCGTTGAATCAACGAAAGTTTGGTCGATTCGAGAGATTTCATGTTGTTTTCCAATCGAACAAAAATTTTGTTCAACAACTTTCTTTTTCACGACGTATCGAAATTTTCCTGGGTCCCTGAGACCCAGTTTATGCAGTCGAAATGTCCTTTTATCCCCTACACGAAGGCTTCGAATCGTCTCGATGAACTTCTGAGTTAATGAAATTTCGAAGATCCTCGTGATACAATGCGCTAGAACTTAACATGCATTTCCCTATTCCGTGCTGCGCGGTTGCTCGATTCTACATTTAACCGGGAAAGCGAACGGATTCTCGCGTGTAAATAAAATATACATACATCCGTATAAAAACATGTGTGTACGTGTGTACATCAATGTACACACATGTGTGTGTGTGTCTATATGAGAATAAATATGTGTATAGGAGTATAAAACGTACACGTTTCTTAGCCACGCCGTGCGGTCGGGCATCGCACCGACTCGGCGCGTTCACCAGGCCGACTCTCCCGGGGTGTATCATCCGTCCGCGTGATGAAATGTAGATCGACGGTGATTTACTTATCGCGAATCGACGCTTCGCCGGAGGTAAATGGCCGAGTCGTGACCATTAGTCCGTGAACGCGAGTCTGGATGCGAACTTATATACCATTGGCTTTTATATATACATCTGTAGACATATATACTGAGAAAGCATGGAATAATACACACGTTTATATATGTGTGTGTGTGAGTGTGTGGGGAAAAGGGCCTGTTTCGCATGTGAGACCGAGCACGAGCGATGAAGGGAAGGTCCGTAGATACAAAGTTGGCTCCGTGTGGGGCCTTGAAAATGACGCCAAATTGATTCGGAACGTATGTTAGCCTAAAGGATCATTGAGAACTTTCAGCCTGTTGCGAACAAACCGCAGCTTCGAGTAAATGCGCAGTTTAACGAAATTTCAGTAGAAAGCTAGAGCGTGACGACAACCATCTTGGGAAGTGCATGGACACTTCAACCAGATTTCGAGGTAGCAAGTTCCGCAATGGAATCTTTAATAAGGATTTGCCCTCTTAAGCCTCGTATTAGCCGGAGATACAGATAGAGAGAGAGAGAGAGGGGGGGGGGGGTTGAAAGAGGAAATACAGTAATATGGTATACGGTAAGACAGGTGAATTCCAAGTATTCCAGCTCTCCGACTGACACGGAGCAGGGCAAAAGCATTGCGATTGTTTCCTGGAATGGAAACTGACTGCTACACCTCTCGCTTAGAGAAAGTGAGAGACATACGTTGTTGTTGTTGTTTTTTTTTGTTCATCTTTTTTCTTTCTTGCCTCTCGTCTTACGTCGAGAGTGCAAACTCACCATACTCAGGTGTATATATATGTGTATCCTTTATTCACGATATTCAGGAATTTTCTAGTGCAAGTGTTGCACAAAAACGGTGTGGAATTTAGCGGAAATGTTTTAGATATATCTGGCAAATCTCATTCAGAATATTACCACGATATATATTGCTCGATTGAGAATGCGCGATAAGCAACGAGGGATAAGAGATGCTTCGGAGAAAAGTGAGAGCGATGATGATCGACCATGTGTTCCATTCAAAATGGAAAGCAATTTGGTAGAATTTCGAAAACAAAATGTAACGTTCGGTCTATAAACCTGGAATAGAGGTTCTTTCCAATGAGTAAAAATTCTTCTGCTATTCCCATCTTTGGTTATATCACGATATAAAAAAAATTCGTTTGCAAAGATGCGATAAGGCTTTTCCAGCAATCAAGAAAATCATTTTTCAGGCTAACCGAATAAACGAGTTTTGTGATCGAACCGGTGTTCTCTAACGCCATAATGGTTCGTGGGGACAAACAAGAGGAAAAACATGTTGCATAATGAAGTAAAACGACACAGTTTCATATTTCCATTTACAAACGAGATTTTTCTGCAACCAACAGTTCTTAAGTGAAATTCAATCTCGTGCGTGTATCGTGTGCTCTGTCGGGATATATCGTGCGTTTGGTTTTCTCGATTCTCAAGAAACCGCCAATAACAGGCTAGATCTGCTCATATTCTTCAACTAGCGCGAAATGAAATCTCGTGACGGAACCCATTTTACGTTGAACGTTACGTCACTCGAGAATTTTTTCATCAAAGATCTCCATTGCAATTTATTGACTTTGAGATTTCATGTTGCAAGCAAATTGGAATAAATCATCGTAATTGAGAAATTGATCGAATCAGAATTCCATGGAAGAGTCCTAATTAAGAGTTCAGATGATATTGCGATTTGACATTTAAGAGCAGCCGAGAAGTACGCGCGGATAAATATTAGAATTCAAATAATCTTTACAATTTGAGCAACTTAAGACCAATCCATAAAGGACAGAACGGTTTAACAGAAAATAAAAATAAGAAAGAAATGCAAAGAAAGATCGTGGCGCCGTTCCTCGTGTGGACAAGTTCCGTACCGTATTCGTGACTGATCTCAGACAATTTATGGTCTGTACAAGCGGGGTAAACGTACGGGCGGCGCGGGCATCGCACGTGTTCCTCGTAACACGTTCACTCCTCTCTTTCCTTCTTTTCTCGTGTTGAGGAACACGACGTGAGTGACTCTCTCTTGCTCTCTTTCTCAGTGTGACCTGACGCCAGATCTTACGAGCGCGAACCAGGGAGAGAGAGAGAGGAAGAATCACAGGGAACACATGAACGTCGTTCAACGAAGTCTGGAAGGAATGACAGAAACGCGAGGCTGACTTTGAAAAATTGTACGGCATCGTACGAGACGTGGTTGCGTTGCGTAGGGGGTTGATGTGTTCCACGAGAACACCGATACGACTCTTCTCTTTCTTTCCAGAACCAACTTCCCATACATATATATTCATGTCAGTATCACTGAACTTAAAACTGTCGGGGCCATATGATACTGAGCATTTTTTAATGATTGTAAGTCGTGTATTTTCGGATAAACAAGATCCAGCTTGAGAAAAGATCCGTTTCAACCTCAACAACATCAGAAACTTAGCTCAGTAATGGTGGCAGGACTGTTCGCGTGGAACTTCAAGATGATTTTATCAATATTGATTAAGGTAGCATTCCAATTAAAGATTCATCATGAAATGTGCCAAACCTTCGGTTCAACGTTTCAATCGATTTATTTTGCGGAATGATTTTTCAAATAGATTAAAATGCATACAAAGTTTGACGAGTTTTCCTTTCTTGAGTAATGACTTTATCCAGTTGGGCTGGTAGCATTTGACTCTCAGGTTCAAATAGCCAAATGCAAATTATGAATAATACTAGAAAAGAAACATTTCTATAGCGACAAAAACGTATCTAGTAACCGAACCGAGCTTAACTCTATCGCTTCAATGATTTACTCTCAGCTTTACTATACATTCGCACATAGAGATGAACGTTAAGGGGGATCTGTGTGATTTTCAGGCTGTTGTAAAAATGAGTAAAAAGAATAATGAATAGGACAGAAACTCACCGATAGTAGTCCTTCTTGCAGTAGATGTTACCGTCCCTGCTGAAACAAGTGACTTCGCCATCAAGGCCCTGTCGACAATGGGAACATTGTAGGCATGAAGCATGCCACCGCCTATCCACAGCCTGTAAATAAAACCTGTCGGCTATCCTAAGTCCGCAACCAGCGCAAACGACCCCAGGAACATCTTCCGATTGGGCTGGTGGGGTTGGTGGTGGTTCGAGTTTTGGTACAGGATGTAAATCGTCGTTATTTGTACACTGTTCCGTTTGTTGGTGTATCTGTGTCTGATGTTGAAGATGATGATTTTGTTGGGGGTTATTGTGATGGTGATGATGATGGTGATGGTGGTGGGGTGTCGTTTGGGGTGGTACACTGAGATCACTGGCGTTCTCGTAGTTTCCGCTATTTCGGAATTCTGGTCCACCTGTAGAAGAATCAACAGGAGGAAGCTTCTTGAATTTCTGTATACATGCGTGTTCAACAGTCTGCTTTGGTTGGATTGAGACTCGAGAAAAAAAAAAGTAGAAATTTGGTTGGATATTGATGTCAAGTATTCTGACGAAACAAGCGAGTGGATGAGATGAATCAATGCTCTATTTTCGAATACCACAAGTTTTTATCTTCTGAATTAACGCTCATCATTCGCTTAAACAAACACAAAGAATCGGCTTTACAAACGTTCTCAGTGATTCAAGATCAAGTAACCCAAACTCTGCGGCTCTAAACTCATTCCCATTATTCGACACACGCACGCAACCCCAAAATCTTCTTGCACAAGGATAATCATCAACGAGAGACGGTGAAATGAAAATAGTGCTTGGCTCACATTGAAGCAGCTCAATGCAGTAAGAGTTTCATAAATACCTCCTGGTGAACCATAATCCCTGGAGTCGTAGGGGGTGGTCGATCCATCATAGCAATTGTTGTTTGTGCCGCAATGGGTTTGATGAAGCGGCGTTCGATGAGACGTATGATGGTGATGATGATGATGATGATGATGGGCCGCGGGAGGGCTGCACGGAAGGGTGGTCGGTCGTGCGGCGTCACCCATCGACGCGGGGAGGCATGGGCTTAGGTCTCTTGCCTGGTCCACTGCTCCGGGCCCCCCCGCGCTACCTGGCCCACCTTGACACCCCAAAGCCAAGCCGCTGCCACGCTCCTGTGAGCTCGGCGGCTGCTGGAACAAATCACCCTTCGTCACTTATCGACATTCTCTGTGCTATACGGATACATTTTTTTCTTCCAGCTAATTAATGAACTCTCGCTTTGAACAAAATGTCCAAGAAAAACTGTTTGGTTTTACATGTTTCTGTCTAATCCTCAGATTTCGCGGTCGTGTATTCTCTGATTCATTCTTGTAGCGTTACGTCTGAAACTGATTACAACACATAATTTGTAATTCCGCAATTTCCGAGTGCAAAAAACTTGCTGCTATGCTGAAATCGTCCACGGGTACGAGTACCTTCTGTAGCAAGTCCAAGAAATCCGAAAGCCGCATGTGGCGATACTACAGGGCGGTCGTACAACATTTGGACATCTCGATCGGAGCTTCTCGCCGCTTCTCAAAATGCAGGAGGAAACCTCGTAATCGATTCAATGGACAGGAGAAACGGTGAGCGGAGGTATGGAGAGGATACGCATTGTAGGGAGTTTAGCCGGCTCTCGCTACTCGACGCTAACAAAAAGCTTGTGCATTGAATAATTGTGTAACCGCGAACGAGAAACCCGGCCAAACCGCGGATCGCTGGAAAAGAAAAACCGATCGAGTCGTCGTTGGTAAAAGAAAGAAGAGAGAGGATAAAACACGAAAGAGAGAAAGAGAGAGAGAGAGAGAGGAAACGTTTGCTGGAGCAGAAATCGCTTTGTGCCACAGGGAGGACAGAGAATAAAATACGATAGGACACTGTTGGAAGAATGAGAACCTGAAAAGGAGAATGAAAACGAGAGAGAGAGAGAGAGAGAGAAAAGAGAGAAACGTAGAGAACCGTGTAACAGTGAACCTGGAGAAAAGAGAGGAAGTGAGGGGCTCGATGGAAGAGAGAAAGAAGAAGAAGAAGAAGAAGAACGAGGCAAGGTGGATGCGAGGATCGAGCTACGAGTGGCGAACTCGGACGCAACGTACTATATATACACATATACCTTTATCTATACAGTATAAGCGTACGAAGAATGGCGAAGTGACGGCGGGTTACGCCGTGTGACAGGAGCGCGGCACGCCAGTAGACGCTGATGGATGTCGCAAGCGAGAGCGCATGCGCGCTCACCCTATAAGGCGCCTACTTCGGCCAATCGTAGCAACCGCCGTGTTTCAACTGTCAGCGCGCGGTACCCTCTCAGTTGCGACATAAATTATCGTTTTCTCTCTCTCTCTCTCTTTCTCCCTCAATCTCTTTCTCTTTCGCGGTCTTACATCCCCCATCGCCCTTTTCCATTGCCTCGTTCTGAGGACTCGTCGTATAGTCTGTACGCCAAAGAGCTAGTAGTAGAAAACCAATGCCGGACTTTACGACAGGAGATACCGGTATTTACTGCGCTCGGAGGACCGAGACAGAGGAATATACCGCGTGAGCTCTCCTCTAGCGCGGCACGTTTGCCACACGACGCGACTATGGCAGACGTTATGGCTGCCCCGTCGTCATAAACAGTTTTCCAGCTAGGAGCCAACTCCAAATGGCTCTTCTTATGTACCATATATACTTTATATGTGCTGTATTATATAGCGCGTATGTACTTTACGATATCGGATCTTATTTTCCTCTCCCCTCCCTATAAATATATATATATACATGTATATCCGTTTCCGTGCGACAACTCTTGCGCGACTCATGACATTGGTACTGCGAATCTGGACTTTACAGAGAACAGATATGATGGATGCGGTGCCTTTTTCCTTCTTTCAACTAGATCAAAGCAATTGAAATGATAAGAATCGTTTGCACCGTTCGCGAGAGTCCTTGGCCCTTCATATCCTTATATTCTTCCTTAGTCTTTCGTTCCCTGGCTTATTTTCTCATACTCTATTTCATCTGTCATTGCTATTCTCTCCCATAATCCGAACCACTGGGAAAAAGGAACCATCAACGTTATTTCGCAGCTGCAAAACAATCCTGTCAATACAGACATTCTTCAGCAGTCATTCTCGCATTAGTATTCCCATGCTCGTTCGCAACATAAAATTATAACGAAAATCACTCTCTTATTCGAAGCAGAAATTATATGTTCAAGGGCTAGGATGAGCAGGAGGCATCGAAACGCAGTTATGCACGCGTCTTTTGCATCGGTCACTGCACCCTCCGATCACGTCTTCACCACGTGCTCACTCCTATCTCGATTGAAACGGGACTTGGTTCGATCGGCGATCAGAATGAGTTAAGAGAAATACGAGATTATCGTTTTGTTTCTCTGCTACTACTCCCTGGTAATGACATAGCATTGAAGTATCTCGACATAACTTTTGCTTCTTTGAGTTATTGGATATCTGATTATTAACTTTGTTGTATCGATGCTCGAATTTCTTCAGTGGAGTTACATGCTTGATGGAAGCACGTTCGGCCACGAGATCTATTCTGGTAGCAGATGCGAAACGTTCATCGTCGATCAAAAAAACTTTCGACCTCGTAATAATATCCTTTCGAATCAATACCGACCAATCCTTCTTTCCAAGTAAATTCATCCCAAATTAATGAATGAACCGAAGAACAAAACGTTTTCAGAAGAATTACTGCAAAAGGAGTAACATCAGCGCGATCACCATCATTAACTGTGCTGATCTTTTTGCAGCGTCAAAGTATGCATGACTTAAACGATTTGTGTATAATATGGGCGAGTTTCGCGGTTGAGGAAGATCGACCGCAGACTATCAGCGTTAACTCCTTTTCATATCTGAAGCCGTATAGAGGCCGACAAAAAATATCGCAGCCTCTTAAATTTCAATACAACGTGATCCGAGAGTCTCAGAGATCATTGCGTTTGGAATGAATATGGAAAATCACAAAATGGCATCTGCCATCAGCTCCGAATGAAAAAAAAAAAAAAAAAAAAAAAACGTTTCAATTCGTAGAACTGCTGAACTTATCTTCATCTGGTACGAATATTTGAATAACTTGTATACAAATTCACAACTTTTTCACGCCGCTTGTAAACACGAAAAGAAATTCCTAAAAGTTTATTTCGCCAACAGGTTTTTTTTTTCAGGATACGTCGCGAAGTTTGTAAAAAACAAATAAAAATCAAAATGTATATATATATATATATACATGTATATAGATGGAAAAAAAGTTTTCGAAACGGCAAAGATGGGCGTGGGAGCGAATTCGTAACGAACATAGAATCCGTGACCTCGGTGTAGCGTACGCTCGTGTATATGGTAAAAGAAAAAAGAATGAAAAAAAAAAAAAAAACGAGATAACGAATGGGCCACAACGAACGATCGCTCTCGACCGCTGGTAAAATGGATGGTCGCGGTGGTTTTCTCTACATTTATATTTAAATATATATATATGTATATAATCCATGTATAAAATAAGCGTGGGCGTAGGCGGTGGTTAACACCGGGCGAAGCGATACCGTGCTATCTGCGTTTTCCACACGCGTCAGCCACTGTACGAGCTGCTGCACGAATTTTCTACTAACTCTACAAACAACTCGGTAGCCGAATTGTGCCGAGATTCGAGAACATTTTTCTCTCAAACAACTCTCGATATATCTGACCGGTGATGCGCAATAATTTTTCATTTTGTTTTTTCTCAGAATTCTTCGATGAAAAAATTAAAAAATAGTGACGAGTAAAATTTCTGGAGACGAAAAGGATTGTTCGATTTATTTCCGACACGGTAATCAATATCGTTTTTACGAATGTTCTGTTAACAATAAAAAGTATTTTCAGTGTAATATTCTCGATGGATATTCACAGATTTTCAGCGTTATATATATATATGTATATTTTCATTCAAAAGCCCGAATGTGCGATTACCATGTTTGAACAAAGTTCACGGTTAATCTGCGGCTATGCCGCAGATTGTTTCTTCACGCGACCACGAGCCCGAAGATCCTCGAACCATAATATAACCGCACAATTGTTAATTCAAAGGTCAATACACGGTACGACGGATAATAGACATACATATGAACGTAGAGAATCGCGCTCGTGTTTCGCATTCATCACGAATGCTCGTAAACCAATCTCTCAAGACAAATAACCAAGTAATGATTTCTAATTATTTATCGTAACACGTTTATCAGCCAATCAAACTCATCATACAAATATCATAGCTGTATTGCTTCACAGTGCAGCAGGGAGTGTTTTAATCTTCAATAGCAAATGCATTGAATATCAAATCGAATAAGCATGTTGAATTACAAAATGGATTGGACGAATTTTTCAATAAATTTCATATTTAGCTGAGAACGTGTGATCTGATTGAACGATGACGAATAATGGAGATCTGAATTAACGTTACTCGCTAACAATTTGATGTAAAATGTTTATTATTGAATGAAATGAATTCAAATGTCATTTGGCCGTTCGTTATCGTCCATTCGTTTAAGTATAAAATCAATTATTTTTCAAGTATTTCCATAAATATATAGCCGCGTTAGATCGTGACAGAAGAATTCTTGGAGTGGGTTATCGTAACGTAGGGTCAAACTATTTCTACCGTTATCGGCAAAAAGATTTGAGAGAAATAAAAAAAAAATAAAAAAATGGCGATAACGCTGAACCAGATGTTAGTGGATTCGCATCTTTGCTGGCATATCATTGCCTGGCTTCGACGAATTTTTCGATGACATAAGATCAACTTCTGATGTGATAATCGAAGGAAAAAAAAATGAATTAAAAAAGTAGCCGGAGTTGAATGCAGATGATCGAGGCTCTGCACCGCCGTGACCTGACTTTATCAATGATAACGATCGACGATTGTCACAGCGGTATTATAACGAGTACCCGGCGGGAACATCTCGACGTCCGACGGGAAGCAAACTTTCTTGAGATCGCCAGAAATCGAGTATTCTCGAACGGTCTCGACTTTACAGCAAAACAGAATCATAAAATAATTCATCCCGTTCAAATCCGAATAATTAAAAATCGACAAGTTTATTCCGTCGATACAGGAAGTCAAAAAAAAAACTCGAAAGCACACAAAATCTCGAATAAAATAGAAAAAAAAAGCTCAAAGAACACGAAGCCTCCAAAATAGACGACTCATCCATCATCGCGTGATTACAAATTGTCACTCATTTGCTGCTCCCCCTCGAAAAGCTCAAAAGAGAAAAGAAAAACAAAAAAAAAAAAAAAAAAGTTGCCTCAGCGAATCAATTGAAAATCATCGTCTTTGAGTATCAATCGAGACCTTCCAGGAGATGAGTCACCGTTTATAAAATATATATTTAACGCGAAATTGAGGAATGTTTGCGAATTTTGGACTTTCATAATTCTTAGCTCTTGGCGTTAATTCACGACTGTCGTACATATACATATTTATTTTAATGCACACGCTCACGTATACAGAAGTAGCTATACGTACGAAGGTTTATATCATAAGCAGAGGCGGATATAATCTTGGTAGCGTTAATAAATTATGAGTCGAGCTGGACAAGACGCGCCAGGGTTTGCTATCGCTGCCAGACACGACGGGCGAAGATGCGCTTATCTCATATCTCTTTCTCCCGTTGCCCGGGAGAGAGCTCAAATAATCGCTCTTCCACTATCCCATCGCGTAGCCTGCTCCCGGTTTTCGAGAGTATATTAAAATCAGCTGCTTCGTTTGTTCGAGTGTTTACGAAAATCAAGAGCCAAACAGCTCGTCTATATACATATATATTTGTACAAGAGAGAGAGAGAGAGAGAGAGAGAGACGATGATCGTTTTACGAGACAAATGGACGCCAAATGAGACCTCTCCGATCGATCTCTCAAATGTTTTCATCCGACTCCTTCATCCTTCGGTAAATCACTTCTATTTGAGCAGATAATTCATCAAAGATTTTAATAAAGGATTCAAACTCAACGATCGCTAATTGTAGTGCAATTTTCTTTTGATTTTTTTTTTTTTTTATCTCTTCTCGAGCTCAAAATTTTGGCAAACATATTCCGAGTTATTCATTCACAACATTTTAACAAGACAGCTATAAAATTTATTTCGATAAATTCAAAAACATTTTCGAGTCTTTAGAGCCAATATTTATTGCCGTAACATAAATACTCGAATAATTTGGACTGCAATGATAAAAGTTTATGAAAATTTATACCGAATTGGTTGCTCGGTTTTAGAAAGAAAAAATAAACATAATGCCAGGTTCAAAGGGTTAATCTAAGAATTGAGTGAAAAGCAGAGAATATATTTCACAATGTTGGAAAAATTATGAACGGTGAATGAAACAAGACTCCATGAATATTTATGTTTAGCTCTGTATATGCGATTCAACTGCGTTGAAGAAAAACTTAACAGAATATGCGTTTCATATTAAATAATAATTATACGTGTCGAGAGGTCTAAACAGCGCGAAATGGGAGAGGGGAAAGAGAGAAAGAGAGCAGCAATAAATGAGGGTAAGTTATAAATGGTCGGTAGTGTTACTTCTCCGGGCATATTTCAACGTGCACAATGTTGCACCTCGTATATTTTATAATTTAATGCAAATTATTGAAAAAAAAAAAAAAAGAGAGAAAAAAAAAGGATTATTTACGCACAAGAGACTAACGCACTTCTCGTTTTTCTCGCATGTACTATTATGTGATTTTACGAACAACGGATATACGGTTACGCTTTGAGCATATGCGAATGTATAATTATCGCTCTCTTGCGCGCGAGAACGCCTTTACACGCCGTTAGTTAAATGTTAGACGTTTCGAGGGTTGTTTCGAGTTTCTCAAGATGACCGAAAAAAAAATATATATATCAAGAAAAATATTCTGCATTCGCAACAATTTCAGATTGGCCAACTGAATTTCATTTCAACTAAACTACATCGGGATCGAAAAAATAAACAAAAACGTCATTCGTTGTTCAAATCATCACGATTTTCCTCAACGAAAATAACAAATTTAGCAATTTTCGTTATTCGACTAAGAATTCAAATGAATCTTCATGAGGATTCGAACGTGAGCAGTTCGTAATCTTATCCGCTGCGAGAATGAAAAAAAAAAAAAAAACACAAAATTAAGAAAAATCTACGATTAAAACGTCAATGATAAATTGAATGACACGATTAATGTCAAATTAAGTGTTATTGTGAATAATTCCTGTAGGATGATCCAACGTGAATTTTTTTTCTTTATTCGCTCCCATCTCATAACCTTCCTACGGATAAGTCATTTACTAATCCAAAATAGCTATTTTTCAGTATTATAATAATCTCTTTCATCGCGTCTCTTGGTCTTTTCATTGAAATTTATAAATCCTGAATCCGATATCAAAGACGTTCATCCATAAATATGAAAAATATACGACTATTTTTTATTTTCTATTTTTTTTTTAATAATTCATAATCAAACGATTGCGAGCGAGAGAGACGGAGAAATAGAGAGAGAGAGAGAGAGAGAGAAAAAGAGATAACATTGAAATGAAACGTAAAAGTGTGAATTACTGAAATTTCAATTGAAAATTAGCTGGCTGCTGGATAATTGGGCTTATCGGATATATCGCTTGTTATAATGCTACTTACATAATTGCGAACGGATGCATCGATCTGTACCTTACCAGAGAGGCTTGTCTACATAAACTCGTCGTACGAGAGCTTGGAAAAGGTGTCGATAGCACGAATGCACACACGCTGCATACAGTCGTAGTTTCTTCTATATACACATATATACACATATTTTTTTTTGCGTATAGAGATATACATACGTATATCGGTATTTACACACATCTGTATATAAATACACGAGGGGGGATATGTGACGATAGGATGAAACAACAGGAACAACAACAAGAGCAACAAAAAGGTCTAATTGATCCTATCGGGTAAGCAACCGGCTGAGAGAAGACGCTGCAATCTCGGTACACGCGTATACACTTTTAGTTTGCGATGCAAAGCAGTAATCGTATATATACCCCGGGTACGATCGCGGCTTCTCTCTGTGGATATAAAGCCGGTTCTGTTTATCCTTTCCCTCCCGCCCTGCCCACCTCTTCTCTCTGCTTTCTCGATGAAACCCCCTGCTCGTAGTTGTTCTTCTCCTGCCACCCTCGTACTCACTAAACGATAAACCAATCGACGTATATTCGTCGCTATCACTTTCTCGCTCTTCTTTTTATCACTCACACTCTCTGTCACATATTCACTGATACGGTTTTCACTCTTTCTAACGTTTTTCTCCTTCCCTCTCTTTCTCTCTCGCTCACTCGCTCCCTCGCATTTTTAACATATATCGCAAATGGACTTTAACACACCAGTCGCCTAATCTCTGAATTATTTATTGACGTTAACGCACTTTCTCCCTCTCCGTCTCTCTCTCAGGCTCCTCCCGCGGTCATAGCAATTGTACGTTATTGAAATAAGCGAAATAAATACTCGAGTATATTCATCGCTTTATCAATTTTATTCCAACGTCGTTTATTTTTGTCGAAAATTCTGAGCTCGAATTCTCGCCATTGAGCCTGAATTAAAAATTATTTCCATTATGGTTTCATTCGTTCTTTTTTTACATCATTTATATTACGATTCCTTTTTTTCTTTTTGTAAATTGAGTCACCGATCCATGATCTAAAATTTCTTCTATGAATAGTTTCATGAACCCGAGTCTCGTAGAGAAGACACAAGACGACAAATATACACACGTATATATATTTGTATTCTTATATACACGTGTACATGCCCCAGTTCGTAAGCCAGCAAAACGTAGACTGATCGGGCGATATGTACGAGGTACCGACTCTCGTGAATATATACCGAGTCTATTTACGTAATTGGCACTTTGGCGTTAACACCCTGGGCCCCTATGAGAAATTTGCCTTCGTGTGGTCGAATCACAAGTCGCTCCACGGAGCAAGACCTCTTCGCGAGCTACTCAGAGATCTTTCTCCCTCCCTCTCTCTCTCTCTCTCAGTCTTCGACTCTCGACACTTAACTTATAGTGTACTTATGTCCCCGACGTTTTCAAGGAGTCCGCGAAATCTCACCAGGCAAACATTGCCGCGATATCTATGACACGCGATTTGTAACGAAAAGTGAGTTGGCCAATTAGAGGCATTTTAGTTCGACACAGAGAGATTAATTTACCGAGTTCTGTGAAAGATTCTTTGGGAATATGCTCGTGAATAATGTTCATAAGAATATTGACATTGTGATTGTTTGGTAAAACTTTATTTATTATGAATTTTCAAGTGGGAGGCTCAACGGACAGAGGATCGATGTGACATTTGATTTCTCGATTCTTCGAGTTTCTGATTTTCGTGTCCCTTTCTCATGTACTATTTGCCCTTTTCCCGCCGTTTTTTTTTTTTTTTTTTTATTCCGCACCACTTGTCATCGACTTCAAGATCTCGAGGGAGTCGGAGAGAAGCACACAGGAAGACAGGTATATAAAGAGGTTTATATATATACATGTGTATGTATGTATTTATGGAGAGGCGCTCTGGTAGGCCTGCAGGCAGGTGGGATCCTCGAGTGCCAGCGGTCAGAGCGCCGTTCGGAAAACCGGCGCCGAGACTCGGTGCACCCGGGAATTTCTTTCTCTCTTACTAATGAGAAAAATTACGACGAGACCCTCGAGTCGGTTGTGTGCCAGTTTTTTCTTTCTTTTTTTTTCTTCTTCTTCTTCCTCTAATCATCTAATCTACTGGATACTTGGTAGAGTTGAAACAACGAACAAGGTGTGTTCAGATATTGCAAAAATTTTTTAATTCACGAGCTTGAAAATTCTTGAGACTCGGATGTCGATCCAAATTATCGCAACCGAACGATTCGTACAGAATTTGACGATTTGCAACAAAAAAAAAATGAGTAATTAAAAAGGCAGAGTTTTGACGTTTTTTTTTTCTATACAGAAACGAATTAAAAAATTTCATTCGAGTGTGACTAGAAAAGAGACACTTTTGACAGCACTTTCTGTTGTTGAATATTATTCGAATTGACTCTGTCAAAATATGAATTTTCATCGGTCAAATATAATTGCTCGCTATTAACGAAATGCTCGAAAAAATTTTAGCATGAATTTTTTTTAAATACATCAGTTCTTCAACAATGAAGAAATCGATAGAAATTTTGGTCCGTCGCGTCGGTCCGTGAGAAAGAAAGACTACATACAGGAGAGATCGAAAAATCCTCACAGAGACGGAAGTGTCTTATTCGAAATGTTTCACTGCTTCGTCCATCTCTCTCTCTCTCTCTCTCGTTTTCTCTCTGCCAGTCTTCGACACTTGAACAGTTTATTTTTGCTCGAATGTCGCTAGATAGGACTCTACAAAATTAATCATTCCGAGCGGAGCTTTTTCGACGACTCGCAGTGACGGATGTCTGATTTAATTTTAAATATTTTCATGCCCATGTGTATGATCGATTGCGTGGTTGGGGTCGTTAATCAATTTTCGTGAAACATCCATGTTTCTAACTCAATATATTTAACGTCAAATATTTCGTATATTATTTTTAACGTGTGCGTCTACGCTTTTAGGTGTCATTATGTGCCCTTGAACACACTACAGCGTAATGCAGACGAATATAGCATCGTAACGTCTCGTATATATGTTCGATAGATACGGGAGTTATCATTTCTGTCTCACCGATATAAATTTAGTATTCCTGATTCCCCGATAAGACTTTTGCGATAAGTATATTAATGGCACGTGGTAAAACAGCTTTGTTAGCTTGTGCACACCGGTTTTCACATAAACATGTGGCTCATAAGGGGACTTGTACACCTGACGAAAAAAAAAAAAAAAAAAAAACGCAAGTAATATACATTTTTATTTCGTTCTTATCAATGTTACCGTTTACCTAAAAAAATTCCGAAGCAATTCTAACGTTTTATGACGAATAGAAAAATATATATATATATATATATATATATATATATATGTGTATGTATAATTATCGCAGAAATAATTCAACGATGAAATTAACATCGAAATCTTGATATTGTTTTTCTTTCGAATCTAAAACTTTCTTAGATGTCTGGACGATTGGTCGGAGTCATTAAATTCAGGACGTTCCGACTTTGTACTCTGATCGATATCATTATCGTATCAACGCTTATTTATATTGAATCTCGAATTAGCTATGCTCAATCAGAAAACACATGATCAAAATGGTAGTTCGTCAATTATAAATCGAAATAAAGTGATAAATTGTTTGTTCATTTTTGTAACTAGATTGCTCACCACTATTTTTTACCTTGAACATAGACATCGAGTTTTCCTCGTCGGAATAACTTCAATACTTATCAAATCTGCACAGCTATAGGCTACGAAAATTTGTTAAATTTTTCTTGTCAATTTGGTTAAGAATTGACGAACAAAAAAAAACCCAAAATTTTTGTTGATTAGGTAGATTTAGGGTCATTCGAAATTTCAGCTAAATAATACGTGTCAAGTTGTCTCCACATAACGAGAAAGAATCTTTGAACACACAGTTCGGCTAGTTGAAAAATGAAAAAAAAAAAAATAATAAAAAACAGTGTGTCACAGTGATGGGACAACGAAAGACAAAATAATGATAAATCGAGAGGGATGATTCGACGAAGGAGACTCACCCAGTGCATGCCGGTGGTAGGAGGGGCGCGTTCCTCATACACTCCCATCAGGGTGGCTGCTTTCGCGGGGTGGTTCCCGCTGAGGGTGCGAGACGTCGAAGTGGTTAGGGGGGGGCCGGGGGACCTGGATTCTGCCGGTAACGCGGAGATGGCGTCCGACGCTATAAGGACAGCCTCTCGTTTTCGATTTCGATTATCAAAGAATATAGAATTATTCTTTTACAGCACGAAAGACACACTTAGCTCGTTGGATGATCAATGATGGATCAATGATAAACCAAAAAAGCTTTAAACACTTGCACTGAATTCAATTTTTTTCGGAGCTTCAAATCCCTCGAAACATTGAGGAACAAAAAAAAAGAGGTTTTGACAGGTTTCCTTGAAGGGATCAACGGAATAAGAACCACCAGAATGATACTTTTAGGGTCTCCGTTAAGGTCAACTAGACGGTTATCCTACTTCTCGAAGTCGTAGCAACGAGACAACGATGATAGTGTCCTTCGTTGGCCACCAGCAATCTTCCCACGGTCATCCCACGGTAACATGGACAGTCTGAGTCTCGAAGGAGAGTGTTTCACCGGCGGGGAGGGCAAAGAGGAGCCAAGCCAGTAATGTTCCACGTCCTGGTTGGTTGCCACTTTTTCACGATCGTCGGGACCAGATAAACGCGACTTGTTCGGTCTGCGAGAGACTTTCGGCCACGTTGTAAATTTGAGCTGCGACAATCTTCTTGCATTCGTTGCTTTCTTAACATCGTCTGTCACGTATGAACCTTTATCTCTCTCTGTTCCTCTATCGTTCAATTTCAGAGTAACATTGGAGTTTGTTCCTTAGACGTTGTTTTATTCATCAAGTACACCAATAATTTTTTTGCACCAAGACAACGAATGTTCGAATGAAAAAACGAGAGCAGCTCAAAGTTCATCATGAGATGAACACGTTTATCGTTGATCAAACGATATTCATTCCATTCGATTATTATTCAGGATTGTCACAATCGTGGCAAAGGCTCATTGTAAACAGTTTATTTGGCTGGTCAGTTGACCGACGATATCAAGCAAGTGTATCATCGTCAACCATCACGTTTTCAACATTCAACAATGACGCACCGACACTGCAGCTACGATTTAGGTTTTCAAACCTATTGGAACGTTACCAGGCGCTTGGATCGAACACCCTCAATATCTCGCCACATTCGTAACAATAAGTGGACACGTGGACGCATGTCTGTAAATCAAACCGTTGGCAAGGCACATTAAAAAAAAAATTTTTGATCTTCGTTTAGCAACACTGGAACACAAAAATTGATTGAAGAAAAGAAAAACAAAAAAATAAAACAATAACAGCTCTTAGGCACAGAGTACACTGGGGAAAAACACGGATGTTTATTGATCAGCGTTGATTATATTCCACGTTCGTAGGCTTTGAATAGTTAGATAAAACTTGACGTTTGTCAGAAGAAGGAATAAAGAAGATGAAGAACACGAACTCGTATCGCGCTCGTCGACGTTACAGACGATAGGATTCACGTGGATTCAACTTCAAGGTTCAGCTCGCCGGCGGTAAATCGGGGGTTAAAATTTCGGGGATGATAAAACTCACGAATACACATAGATATATATATATATAAACACATGCACAGACACGCGGGGCTGAATGTTCCACGGAGCTTGTTCTTTTTTTCTCTCCCGTAAGTTATTATTTCGTTTTTTTTTTCTATTTCTTCTTCTTTCTTTTAGTTGATATTATTTTTTTTTTTCCCCGAGTAACTTGGTATGACGGAAAAAAGAATTTTTTCTTGAGTAACGCGTTGTATGTGGTCAGAAGAGATACGCGCATGTGCTCGAACGTGGGGGAACACTCTCGGGAACTGCGCGCGTCTCTCGCTGTGTGAATTCTCGCGGCGCGTCTCTCGTCTGACTGTGCCGGGAACGGTGACTCTCTCGTCTCAGCGCCGCGCGTTGTGGAGTATGCGGGGAGAGGCTCTTGGATATCAGCCTGTACGGGGAACTCTCGTGGTCCACATGGAACAACTCGGGTGTAGCGTGAAGAAGGAGGAGGGGGAGGAGGAAGGGTCACGGGAAAAGATGTGACTCAAGCGCTATCTGGTGCTCCGAACTACAAGTTAACGGGAGTGGGGCGCGTCCACGTTTCCAATAGGACAGCCCACTCTTCAGCCCCACTCTTTTCAAACCAACGGACTCTAACTCCGCCTACATTCAACGGAGAAACCCAGATTTCAAGCGAGAGAGGCAGAAGTTAACCACCCTAGCGGCAACCTCAATGCCCCTCCAACCTCTTTCACCCCTTCCACCTTACCAAAAGCAAATCTATTCGCATATGTGTGCGTCCTCTGGAGGTGGGAAGGGAACGCGATGAATTTATCGTGGAGGGGACACCTACTTCGTTCTCAAAGTTCAGATGTGTACACTCGATCTCCCTTCGGGATGAGAGCTTGTGGCTGTATCTTCACTCCTTGGAGCAGCGCGCGTTGGACCGTGCAATCATCAACGAGAAGGCGTGTGTAGATCTTGGCTTATGTATACCCGAGAATCACGATTTTACTCATTCCTGCTCTTGTTTTCTTGACAGTAACAATCTATCAGCCTGCTCTGGATTTATATTTAGCAAGGACGCACGTTACAGGAATGGAGGACATTGGTAGCTTAGCTTTGTATGGTCCTGCCTATGTTCTCGGTTGGACTTATCATCTCTGAAGATTGTCTATGACGTGTCTGTCAGGTAACGAAGAAATTGGACATTGTATCGACGAGATCGATGATGAATAACTGGATATTAAGTCCAAAACTAACGGTCGTCTCAAAGTTGATTGTTCCAATGTTAATTTTGATATTTTTAATTATCTTTACTCATATCGATTGTTCTTCAACGGAATAGCTCCATCTACGAATAACCGATGAATGTATTGTGCCCCCGAGCATAGAGAAATCGAACTGTGAAAAAAAAACAAAAAAATCCGCTCTCGTGCGTCGCCGCGCCTCGTGAAATAGACAAGGGAGAAAGAAGAAGAGAGATTCGACAGCATCTTCAGGAATATCCATTCGAATCGGGGCTCACTCGAGCGAACAGTAACATCCGGCCACGCTTTCTGCGGTTCACCCGAGACTTGTTCCTTTCTGCGTTTCTTCGGGTTTATCTTTTTTACTCATATATATATTCCTTCTCTTTCTTCATCCTTCGCTTCTTATCGCATAGGAACAGAAAGTTGATTCAGTGAATCTCGCTTCAGTGACACTAGCTTTTTTAACGTTCTTTTTTGCATTTCTTTATCAAGAATATCGTGAAGTTTGCGTTGCTTAAATGAAACTGACGAGCGGTGAGGCATTTTTAAAATTTTTTTAATTATCTTATTTGCAAAATAAATCGAAGGAAGTCTCGATTTTATTCCGTTTTGTCGAACAACGAATACCGCTGCTTAAATATGGAACGAGAAGCGGATGTATGAAGGAAAAATCAATTGAGAAATCGATCGGGCGGATAGCGAATCGAATCTCCGAGCAAACAGAGATCCAATGTTGTTTTTTTTTTCAGGATTCACTTTTTGTCGATCTTTCGAGTCGAAGACTCGAGGAAAAGAAACGAGAGAAGGAGAGAGAGAGAGAGAGAAGAATGGACGTCACGCGCCTTGGATTTTCTCAATGCTGACATATACAGTGGGCCCTGATCACCATCGTTGAATTTATATCTGTCAAGTTCACCGCAAAAGCCGCGCGCGGTGACTGTCGACTGGTAACCCTGATCGAGACGATGATGCAGAGAAGAAACGAAAAAACAAAAACCTCACCGAGTCCCCCCATCTCTCTACCTCTCTCCTTCTCTCTCTCTCTCTCTCTTTTTACTATCACGCGAGATGAGATGCTCTCGCGTAAGAGAACGCTTTGAAGAAGAGAAAGAGCACGGAAGGAACCCGCTCACCGAAAAACCGGTTCTGCGGTAAAATACGGAAACCGTTGAAAAGACAAGAAACCGCACACCGCTTTTTTGCTTCGGGAGAAACGATCGAACCAACGTATACGAATCTCGAGCCCTCTTCTCCCCTCCCCTCCACTCTCCACCTTTCCTCTTCTCTCACAACCTTTTTCGAGCCGAAAAGCATCGACGACATTGCACTCTGATGACGATGACGCGACAATAAGGAAGTGCAAAAGGAATGGAACGAATCAATAAGGATTGTTGGGAATGAAAATTTGTAAGGGAAAGGGTAGAACCTGATACCAAAAATACAGTTTGAAAGATAAAGAGTTTAAAAGTTGACCCATAAAGATGTCATCGATGAGGAACTGCTTAAAAAATCATGGTTATATCGGTTTTTCTACTTGTCAGAAAAATATGAAATTTAAGTTGTTTCGTGTTATTGAAAATCGAATGAGGCGTTACGAAGGGCAGATCATTTCCAAATAGCGACTAAAAGACCCTAAAAAGAATCGCACACCAGGCACACACACGCGCGAGAATACATGTTTCTTGTGAAAGAAAAATTGGACCGCAGTGTGCGGTGCACGAGGAAAAGTTTAAGGGGGAACAAACTGTGAAGGGAGAAAAAGATCCCTTCTGTATATTTCACAACGCTTTAAGCGTTAGTTATATACGTGTTATATGCGTTTAGACGTACGTGCTAAAGAAGACTGGAAAAAGAGAGGGATGCTGTTAACGTTGACGCGTGAATACTAAACAAGCAGAAACGGTACAATGAACTCGGACGTCCCGCAGGGAACGGGACCCCGCCCGGTGAGAACTCCTGAGAACCCCCCACGAGACTCGATCTCGCAAAACCAGGATCGAAACTTCGTATATTATTATACATATATAAAAACGTCTCGAAAAATCGTTTAGAATTCGAGAGAATTTAAAGAAAACGAAAAAAGTTCGAAACTTTCGAAGAAAATTAATAGTTCCGGTTCGAGAACGATCAATCGTTATTAAATCGATCGATACAATTAATTGCATCCATTTTAGCTACCTATTTATTATCTTATTTTGGGAAAATCTTAATTCGATACAGCTTGAAACGTGCTAAAAAAAAATATGTAAGAAAATTCACCGATAAGATAAAAAGACTGATTCGACATTTTTATTTAATTTTTTCGTTTTTTTTTTTTTATTCCTCTTTCGCTGACCATAAAAATCTCAAGATTAATTCGCCGTAACAGTGTGGTGTGCTTTGAGAAGCTTGGTGCGGTGTGTTTAACTCGATAGCTTCTCGTTCTTGCGCCGTGTGTATACCGGCTCGATGAAACACACCCGAGAGGAACTGATGTATTGAGAATTTGTTGTGACTTTTATTAGAAATTCTCACAGCATCCCTGAGCACGGTATCACACAGCAAAGAAACTCCATTATCTCTCGGCTCCCCCCCAAAGAGCCATAAAATCTTCGTGAAAACTCGTAAATATCTTTGCCGAACGATAAGACGATGAACCACACGAAGGAAGGATTTTGAGAGTGAAGAAAAAAAAATAAAAATAAAGAAGGAGCAAGATCTCTAAACGTGACTTTTATGAATCTCGTGTCTCGTTCGTTGTGTCCACGGCAATTAACGTAGAAGCAGATTCGACTAGATCCTCAGGAAAATGACATCAATTTTATTTCACCGGGTCCCTCTCGCTTTTATTCGAAAATCCATTAATTCATTCGCACATTTTTATTTCTTTATCCCAATTTCAAGGAAACTTATATTATTCTACCATATTGAAAAGTTGGCCTCGAAGACCCCAGGAAATAGAATCGAAACGGGAAAGTAGAGCTCGTTTCCTTTCCAACTCTGTCGAGTTCCGGTCTCAACGAAAAAGAAGAAAAAAAAGCATCAAACGCCGCGTTTCTCTCCCTCGCTCTGTTGAGCGAGGCAAGAGGAAGACGAGCGAGAAGATGAAGAAAAAAGGGAATATAAAGGTGCGGCGCCCGTGAATGTGCGATAGAAATCCAAGTCCGCTAAACGAGCCACCCTGCTGGATATTGTACTTCATTGTGGAAGGTTTCCGCACGAGGCACGCCCGCAAAAGCCCTCTTCGAAAAGGGCCAACACTAGAACATGCGCCTTTTTTACTTAGCTGTGAAGCAACTAAAAAGCAAAAGGAAAGAGGCTCGCTGATCTATACGCTCGAGGTTTCTTTTTCTTTTTGGCAATGGTTGACCATTCTGATGTGACAAAAGAAAGTGGACACGGACCGGTTGCACATAGAGCAGAGAAACCAGGGGCCTTCTTCCTGGCGCTCCCGTCAACTGTATCACAATTGGTTTTGGTAAAATCATTGTTACCGCCCTGACCATTCAATTATATGGTAAGAAAATGTTTTCCATTGTGTATATACTGAAATGTGGATGAAAAAAAAAAAACTGAAGAGAGAGAGAGAGAGAGGGGATAAAGAGGAAGAGAATGAAGTGGGATTTGGCAACTATGTTGGCGAATCCCTGATACTCAATCCATTTGAGTTCCAGTCCTCCTGCTGTCGTTCTCCACATCACTCTTCTATCTTTCATCTCTATTTCCTGAAGTACGTGTTGTACGTCCGTCTGCTGAACCGGACAACCAGCCACTGGACATGAGGAGCGCGTGCTGATGAATGGACCAGAGGATTACAAGAATTTAACGCTCTCGTATTTACAGATATACATGTACACATGGGTATTATAGGATCTTGCAGCATGGGAAACGGGCGTATGTTGCTTGATTTTATGCCCTAAACAATGTGCAACGCCCCCTGTTGACTTTCATCAACCCATATGTGAATATACGTGTATACATATATAAAGACAGTAAAAATAATCGAGTTCACGTGCCGAACCTGGAAATCCTTCAAGCATTTCAATCGCATTTGCACTGCGAATGGTACTTGGAATAAATCCTATGCGTGCCAACGAATGGGACAGGGCCACAAATTGGTTCGAAGCTCGTTATTTTTGGGTATCGAGATACATCGACGTTTGTTATCGGAAATCGGATTTCGTGGCTGAAAACCCGTCATCAGAAGCTACGTGAATTCGCTGGCACGAATAATCGATTTCATCGACAATGGTGATTCTCTTGTGCCCTGCTCTTAACGAGCGATATTCACAATTCCGGTAAATACGGAAGAAAATAGCTTCGAAATTTCATAATAGAAATTCCATTGATTAACGTCACAGAAAAAAAAAACAACAACAACAGCAACAACACAAAAAATAGAACTTCTTGAAATTCGAAATAACTCAGCGAAATTGCTGTTGACTAGAACTTGGAATCGAACTCATTACAATCGGCAAATAATTATTATTTTGGAGCTTACTCAAAGCGAATGATTTTCCGAGTTTTCAATGTATATGCACCATTGATTTTCTATATTTCTTCAATAACGAACTCCATTTTTGCAAGGTCCAAGTTCCACTTGCGGCTGATTTTTTTTTATTTTAAATAATGCTCGATCTCACTTACCGATAAACTGGCATCGGCCTCGCCGATCTGGACATGGATGGTCTCCAGAGGAAAGAGTTTTCTTCTTTCGAAAAGATGATCCCTGCTGTTGCGTCTTCATAGCTGGCTCTTAAAATCACGAAATTAAGTACGGCGAAGTCCGAGAGAACACCGCGAGGAGCTTTCCTGCTCTCATCGAGGAGGAGATTGGCGAGAAAACATACGCACAAGAGGGGTGAGGAAAGAGGGGATTAACCTCGATCGCTTCAAGACCGCATGGAAGATTCTCCTTCTTGGATGGGCCATTTTTCCATCGACGATCCGGCTCCAAGTAAAATTTCTCATCCACTTGAACATCATCACCGCTATCGGGCTTGTGTGTGCGCGTTTGAATCTTTCGAGATCTCCTCCTTTGGCGGATCTTATAATATCCGCGATTACTATGCGCACTCAGCGTCGTATAAAACCGGGAAAACGTGCGTAAAAGGCATTCGGTATATGCACGCAACGACGATCGAAATATCGCGGATTTCTCGCCCGCGAGCAGGCGCGCGCGCGCGCGCGCGGACGCGATCAACAGAGTAAACAGCCAAGAAAGAAAGAGAGAGAGAAAGAGATTAAGAAAAAGAGAGACAAAGTTACGGAAAGGGTATCGCGAGACCCTTCACGAGAGAGTGAGAGAGTGAGAGAGAGAGCAAACACATTATTATACCAGCGAGATCGAGCTCGGCAGTTTCATCGCTGCGTGACTCCAACATTCTTCGATTATAGGTTTCCTGTATCCACGCAATGGACATTTTTTTCCTTCAAAATATTCCCCGATATACCTCTGCATCTGAAAGAGAGAGAAAGAGAAAAAAAAATCAGAAGAAAAAACAACGATATAAATAAACGAAAGATTAGATAAAATATTGAATGAATCCTTGATCCTAGCTGGCGCCTAATGGATCAGGATATTTTAGACAGACATCGAGATTGCATTCGACATGCATATATAGTAGCCATCGCAAATCGCATCGACTAATCCAATACTGTTATACTAATTTCAATAAATTATCGATCTCCCTCGATGAATACGATAAGTCAAGAGATAATATTAATTTCTATTCCTCGACAGAATCAACGTTCGATAAATTCGTTGAAAATTAATGCGAATATCTCGATACCAATTCGACGATTAATTCCCGAGTGCTTTCCCGAAGAATTGCCAGAAAAATTTTTATTTTTTTTTCTCTGATCCAAAGGTTCTTACTGATCTTCATACGCACAACAAACAGAGAGAAAAAAAATGAAGGAGGAAGCCTGTGAGCAATCGAAGTGTACCCCTCTCGAGCCCATTTTCAACGGGATTACAGAGACGAGAGTTTAAAGTCTCTTTTAGCTGATGTCGGAGACTCAAAAGAGGTAGAAAAAGACGAGGACACTAAGTATAAGGCACCTGAGTCCAGTCACTCTCCCCTGAGTCTTGTTGAATTTTCTCCTCTCAAATACTTTACACAGCCGAGAAAGAGTCAGAGAGAAAAGGGAAAAAGGAGATGAAGGGAAATCTCAGTAGCTCAGAGAGAGAGAGAGAGAGAGAGAGAGAGAGAGAGAGAGAGAGAATCTCGGCTACAGGGTGCGTTTCGGGTTCTCTTGTGACTGCAGAAAACTTAGTCGGGACGAAGCCTCGGGTCGGACGGATATCCTCTTACCGACACGTGTCTCGCACGTGCCCTTTGCAACGAGTCGTTCTTCGGTACAAAAATCCCTCCCTCATCTGTTTATGTATAGATATATACTCGAATAGATATATGTATACAAGCTTTATTGCGCTATAGCTCACTATTACACCCACAAATACAGGGCACTCTTGTTCTCGCTATTAGCAACGTGCTCCGAGGAAAAGGAGACACAGGCTGATAAAAAAAAACAAAAAAAAAATGGAACGACGCTGCAGTCGATTCTATGAGGCTATTAATTAAACGAGAGATTCGAGACGCGACGGATTTTCGGTCGTACGCTTTCGAACCTCGATTTCGCCTCTTTTTTTTTTTTGCAAGCAACAATGAGAGGGTGCTGAATAAGGGATGTTGGAAATGCCAAATCTTGACAAGAATCCTCTTTGACAAGAAAGAAAACTGCGCGTTAACTTTCAACTTTTTTCAATAGTTACGAAAATCACTTCTTTTTTTTATAGAATGCTTTTTTCCCTTTCATTGAGGTTCGCGTTGAAAATGCACCCTAAAAAACGTTGCTAAACACGTCATAGGATTTTTTAGTTGTGTATTTATCTAATTTTATGTTGTTGTCGTCTATCAATCGCATACAAAACTGTTTTAATAAATGTGCCTGTTAGTAGGATTAGCGTAGGATTTCATAGATGATAAAAAAAAATGGTAAAGTCTTATCAATTAGAATTTGGCTAAGCTTACAAAGGGTGGAGACTCCAAGGGCTATAAGGGCTGCGAGATTGACGACGAGAAAAAAAAACTCTGCTCTCTCTCTCTCTCTCCACTGCGGTAATACGTACACGCTTTAGTGACGGCTTAATCCGGCATGTAAAGCGATACTTGGCTCTGACGAGAAGCGATCCGACGGAGCTAGGGAGCGTACGATCTTCGTAGAGAAAGGAAAAAAAAAAACTACTACTATATGCCCAATAGAGTATACGCGTTACGCGAAACCATTCACGTGCCTTTTTTATTGTGAGAAAATAGGATTCCATATTATTATTTCTTTTTTTATTATTTTTTTTTCCTCCTGTCCATAATATAGTCAGCTTTTTTGGCCATTAGCCTCAGATTTTTTTATTAGCTCCAACGATCATTAGATTCGGTTCTTTTCTCCAGATAAAAGTTCACCGCCTGCTTTGGTAAACACGATATATTAAGGGGATCGAAAAAATAATCACTATTTTCACTAATGAATATTTGGTCCCGCAACTCTAATCTTCACAGCTCTTATCAACGCTATCGTTAATTAAATCTCTTACGTATTAATTTGCAGGATTCTCTCACTAATTAGTAACATTACGATCAAATTATAATCGCCGAATGATTATTTGATTAGTCGGGATGAAAAATAATGCTCGCCCGACTAAACGGCTTCACTTTAGTGACATAAAATCACCATAAAAATTCAATAAACGATAACGATTTTCTCCTATTAAGTGGAAAGGGGGAAAGAGAGGCGGAGGTGATAGGGTGGGCACGCGTGTCGCGTTACGGCGCCCACGCGGCACGCGAGTTCATCCATCACTCGGTATATTCTCGGGGACATGGCAGCTTGTTCGCTAGCCCGAGGCAACAACCGCAACCTTTATGCGTACGTACATCTATCTATATATATATATATATATATATGTATATAAAAGTATACATCGACGTTACAACCACGACGCGTGATTGATAAAACGTCAAATTAGCCTGGTTGGATTTTTGTGGTATGGAGTGACGCGAAAAGAGCGAACATGAGCTTTGTTTCATTCCGGAGATTTCTATATTCTCATCGCTATATCGATGCTTTTGTTCGTGTAAATAAAAAAAATAAAATTAAAAAAAAAAGTAGCCAACGAAATTGAGTAATTGATTTTTCGTAAGTTTATCATCGATGAAAAAAATTGTAGAGAAAGCTCGAAAACGACTCCGGCGACACCTGGCAATATTTCTATGGAGATCGTGCGCCCAACGTGCCTCAGACGCAGGTATGTTATACCTTTAAATCCAGAAGAGACCTCCCTGGAAATCCTACCGAGTAACTCAGAGGAAAAGGAGTGGAGACAGAATGAGAGATGAAAAAAAAAGAGAGAGAGAACTTGAAAGCTCGACCAAAGCGTCGCACAAAAGAGCGTGACGGCACGCTGGGCCAAGGGTAACCTGGCGATTTCACACAAATTAACCAAAGCGCCTCTCTCCTCTTTCTTGCCCTCTCTCTATCTCTCTTTCATTTCATCTCTTGCTCTTAGTACTCTTGCAAACACCGCGGGGCTCGTTACCACCTAATAATGAGAAGAGGCGCTGCCTTGTTGTACTCTTTATAATACTAGCGCGTACATATACAGAGGGACAATGATGCGACAGCGAAAAGTACTGTATTTTGCAGCATTTTTCGTTTTTCACATTGTGCTAGTAAAATATACCAAGGGATAATGTCTAAATCGTCGTTAAATGACCATTTACTGCGAGAAGCTAAAGGAGATCGAATAGATTCGTAAACGTTTTACACGTTCAACCGCCTTCCGTTACATTCACATTGATTTTGGACGACTGAATATTTTTCGGCAAATAAAAACGCATGATAAACATATTTTTAAAGCTCGCTCGGTCTGTTCCCCAGTTTCGTTGTTGTCGGTATACAAAAATATTCTCGAATGAAACGAAAGCGTGAAGCGAACTAGAATCGTTCCTCGGACTTGGTCGCCCCCGTCAGTCTCGCTCGTCCGACGACACCGCGCGATGGTCATCGTACAACAAAGAGAGGGGAAGAAAAAAAAAAGGGTGAACGAGAGTTGAAATTGTGTGAAATTTGTCAAAGGGCTTCACGGATCATCGTGTACGCGACAAAACGCTTCACATCAAAATTGGTAAACGACACAAATGAGCAAAGAGGACAAATTGGCTGGATTGCCAATGCTACCGACGAGAGAGGATCAAACGTCATAATTCACGAGATTTTCGAACCGATGATGAAGAGACTCTTCCGTTCTTCTCGCCTCTCTCTCTCTCTCTCTCTCTCACGACACTCTTTTGTCGCTGTTGACAAATGTTTGCTGTTTCTTTGGATCGACGACGATTAGGCAGCTTATTTTTCACGCTTTTCCACTAATGCCGTCCCATCATCGTGCCCATGGAATTATTTACAAAAATATAAACAGCTGAGAGTCGTCTGATGGTCTTGGAATAAATGACAAATTGAGTTTCGAAATTTTCATTCGAGACATTCTTTTTTTTTTACAAAATTTCATCATTTTTCGAGACTTTTCAATTCTACTCTTCTGGCTCAACGCCGCTGCGAAAGGGATTCAGAATTTCTCGTTCTTTTCTTCGTTCTTGTGTTACACGCTTGTGTATATATATCAGGCACACGTGCGCATACGTAATCCACGTTGGCAGTGACACGCGCTCTTCCAATTCTTTTCGTCTTCTTCGTCAATGCCGAATCATTCACGCTACGAAACCCAATCAACATCGAACGAGAAACCACACGCTCGATGCGATCCCACTCAAAGCTTCGTTTCAATGCTATTAAATCCTTGGCTCTTTCCCCGTACTCTCCACACCCCACGTATATCAAAAGTGCTCTTCATGGTGTGCGGAGTGCGATGAACCGGACACCACGTGTACCTTACCGGTGAAAAAGAAGAAAAAAACAAAAAAAAAAAAAAAAAAAACGACGACGGTGCTTTATATCCAAGTTGATTGGTACTAAAAAAAAAAAAAAAACGCATGCTTCGAATTTACAATTTTTGCGACATTCAATTTGAAGCGGAATCAACAAAAATTTATATATTGCGATGGAAAGAAAGCCAAATCGTCATTTTTCATTTTCTTTTCAGATAATTCATCGAAAGAATTTATTCCTCGGTCGATCAATAGAAAAATATTGTTGGATAAAAATTCATGAAAATTATGCTGAAAAAAACTTAAAAAAAAAATGATGAAACTGCGTAGACGAAATAAAGAAAACCATTTAAAAGCGATGTTGCCTGAATCCTGTTATGAATTTTGGTTTGTATTCGAAAGAGCTTTTGTCCCATGCAGATTTATAAATACGAGAAGATTATCCACCAAAAGTCCCAGTCAATTGTTCCTAACATCGACTGATAGTTATATATTTCTGTTATCTCAATCCTGATCATAAATCCTCAGAATTCTCATAACAGTAGGAATTTTCAACGATTGTATATTCATTATCTGATTTGACAACTCTGGAGCTACCGGTACAAAAATATGTCAATGGAGCAGGAAACTTTGCTAGGATCAGATAAGAGGTCTGAACAGAGAGATAGAAATTGCTTTGAGACTTTCACCATTTGCAGTGTCATTCTTGGATCGTTCAAGGAAAGTGAAATGTTGGGGAGGATGCGCATCGTTGATGACGGAGAATAATAATACAGAAAAACAAACAAGACACATAATATATCTGTATATATATAGATATACGTACGTTAGAAAACGACTTTTTAAACGTCGTTGTAGCGAGATGATCCATTTGTTAAGCCACTTTTTCGAGACCTTCTGAAACGAGCGAGAGATTCAAAATCTCGATATATATACTCCCACTGGATTGTCATGTCCAAGAGCTTCTGGTCGAATCGTTCGAGTTGCAATTATTAATGAATTGTCTCGTCTCCGGGCTCTTCTTATCTGACAGAAAAACGGTCCGCTCCTTCGAAGGAGCCGGATACTCAAACATTTTTGGGTTCCTCACCATCGATCATATTTTTTTTTTTATTTTTTTTTTAGTTGCTCGGAAGAGAAAAAAATGGAGAGAAAACAATTTTCAAACGGCGGATGTATGGAGGAACTTGTCGATATTGAGTTTTCAGGAAGAGTCATAAAAAATCATGCATCGATGTTGTATTGATATGCAGAAAATAATAAATTTGTTGGGGACAACGTACAGGAGCATTATCGACATTCGTAAAGAACAAAAAATGATTGTTTTTTATTTAACATAGACGAAAGTGCAACCTGACAAATGGTCATCGTTCTTTCGTGGGAGTATTTCGAGCTAAGAAAAATAAAATGATTACTCAGCAAGATGTTGATAGAATAATAATGCCCGGTCCATTTGTGGCGAGAAGAGACACATTCTCTCGTCTCACGAGTCTGTCGTCGCATATGTATCTTGAGGCAACGAGTAGGATTCAGCATCGAGATATGCACACGAGATTCGATCTTTAAACTCCCTGTCTCCTTTTATTTCGTTCTTTCTCTTTCATCCTCTTTTTCGCCCGCGTATAGCTTCTGCGGTCAAAATCGTTTAGACGGAGTCATTAATGAATTGTGGTTTGCTGAAATCGAATTTTTTTTTTTATTTTTTGTTTTTTACGTGCTATTCGCCACGTCAGATCACGAGGACTGTCTCGGAACGATATAATCGATGAACCGAAATCTTGCTGCGTTTTGTTCCCACTCAACAGTATAAAACGACGACGAAAACAAAAATGAGAAACGATTAAAAAGTCAAGAAGAATAAAATAAGCTCTAAAAATCTGTCGTTTTTTTTTCTTTCTACGGTCTCGATCGTAAAAAAAACAATCTAAGAAAGTATCACAAAATGTATATTATGGCTATATTTATATATACGTTTTTGTAAGAAGTATTTTATATTCGTTGAACTTGAACTCCCATAGAATTCTATAAACAGCTTCGTCTTTTACAACGAGGTGCGATACGTTCGAAAAAAATATCTCGTGTTCTCTTTGAGCCTATTGCCTTCGTGAGAAAGAGATATTTCTGACACACCCCGGGTGGTGGGTGCCATAAAATCTGACCGATCGATGCCACACGCGAATGTCGAAAATGCTGTTTTGTTCATCCAAATCTTCATCCTTCTTTAACCATTCGTATTCTATTATACACAAGTAAAAAAAAAGAATTCAATCAAATTAGCAATCGATTTGAGAATCAAACATCTTTTGTGATTGAATCTAGAGTAAAAAGCTCGCAGGCTGAACGCTTCGAAATAGTTGTTTCGAGTGGAAGATTACGAGAAAACACTTTTCTTACGTTTGTCCAAAAGTTATAAACCCCGCAACATTATGTTCTTCGTGTAAATAGCTAACCGTTAGCCCGGCCTACAGTTTCTAGTATATTATCGTTGTAAGAACTCTTATTTATAGCTTAAAGTATTGAAGGTAGATGTAAATGTCAGTATTGCAAACACTTAACAGTCCGTATATCAATCAAACGCCACAGGCTGGACCAGAGTTCAGCACCACGAGTACGTCAGCTCTCGTACTTATATAGAGTCTTACAAAAATTGGATTCAATGATGACACGATATGAAGAGACAGAAAAATGCTGAAGAGGAACTCGATTGATCAGCGCTAGCCAATGAGGTGCACCGGTGACAGGTGGCAAGTGAAGAAAGTCCGAAAATCTATTGATGGAAGTTCTGTCGCTAAATGCTGGACAAAGGAGTGTTTGGCCATTTACATCTCGATTGTACCGTTTGGAAAATAATCATGAAAGAGTGAGAATCCCGATCCATGATGTACCGAAGAGCCTAAGCGTTGAGTGGGCAAGAAGCACAGAGTGTGTGGCAGAAGAAAAAAGAAAGGTCAAAGGACTTTTCTTTTCGGAATTCTGCAATCTGCGACTTTTACCAAAAGAGCTCAAAAGCACGTTTTTTTGAAGCGTCTTGTATAAACGAGACAACATGCAACCTTCGTATAATGCACTCCCGCATCGCGACATCCTGCTGAGTCCACAGGATCTCAACGATGACTCTGCCAATCTGTCGAAACGTGACTATTATCATCGTCCTGGTGCGAATTCTCCCGGAGTTTTACGTCATCCGACTTAACATATGCGCAAGCCTAAATCATATATCACCAGGTACGCGCACCATGAGGACAGAGAACTCTGCACCTATCCGGATTCGTTTCGATCTAACAAGAGTCTGAAAACAGATAACTGAAATCTCTTGGACTTTTCATCTCTCCTGAGTCGTCGATGACATTTTTTTTCTGCTGTCAAATAAAAAAAGAAACTTTTTGTCGCCGACAACGAAGAGCGGTACACGCCCTCGTCAATTTTCTAGGTCGTATTTTAACTCGCTCTTTTTTCATTCGACAATTTTCGGGCTCATCGCTTTAGCTCCTCGTAATAGTCGACACAATCTCGATCTTATCGGTGAGCTCTCAAAAGTTATCGTATTCAAAGTCTTTATCGTTCGAAACTTCAAGAAGCAGGACTAAAAATCTCTGAACGATTGCGTATGAATTGGCGTTTAGTAGATCGAGACTCAATTTTTAGTTGACGCCTCGCATCGCCTTTTTGTCTGCATCTAAGCCGATGAAAGATTGCAGGTGAAATTCATAAATTAAAATTAGGGTAGCACCGAACGTTGACGTCTTCTTAGCAGCAGGTTTTTGATCATTGCTTTATAAGAAGCGAGAAATTGTCCGGCATGATAAGACCGATAAGTTGAGGATATAAAGAATGTCATACGTTTCACTCCTTTCTCGCTGCTTCTGGCTCTTTCTCTCTACGTTTATTTATTTTATTTTTTCTTTTTCTTCTACTTATTTCCCCATATTTATTGGATTTTTAATAAAAGGCAGCAGCCCAAATCTCTTGATGCGCTGATACGCTCGTGTTACGCCCTTTTATTTGGCAACAATCGACATACACACAAATCCCTCTTTTCATGGTCATTCGTAAGGCAGCAGCAGCAGCAGCAGCAGCAGCAACTCGAGTGTCGGTATCTTAATGTTCACCCCTGATGCTATAAATTACGGGACTCACACATCGCGCTCCACACGCAGCTGCGACCCGTCCGGACTTTCGTGACATTTTCTCAACGACGATTCTCTTTTTCATCTTTTTTTATTTCTTCTTCTTTCTTTTCATTTTTTTTTTTTTTTTTTCTTCATTTTTTATATCTTTTATCCTTTTTTAGTGGCTGCCAACCGATCCGTGTCGGTAATAACGCGAGACAAAATTGTTCCGCGTACGAGAATGATAATGATAAAACGAATGTTTATATCGGAAAGAGATTTTCTCCGAGTATTTATCAACCGGTAAATTCTGTGTGTTCTTCGTGTGTGTTGGCATTACATTCACGATTCATAGACGACAATTTGAACCGGTTTGTTATTTCTATCGCTCAACAATCTACTCTCTGATCTGAATGATTAAAACGGTAGCAATTATTAGAGACAGAAGTTTCTGATCATTGGAATATTAGCAAAAATAATCAAGTTACATATGAGAATACATTTGATAGGAAACGATATTATTATTGTATACGATTCTAGAAATAAAGTGCGTGGGGTCCTTCAAATAAAGGATTAAGAATGTGTTTGTAAAATAAAAAATATCCAGATGATAAAAGTAATAGGAGATCGAGGCCTTTCTGTTGATTGAGTTTGAATCACTCTTTTGGCCACTCCGTTGATCAGTTCTTCGACAGATCTCATTCAGCAAAGACGCATACATCATGTAATAACTGTTGCTTCGCAGACTGTGTCGATTTTATTCCAATACCTGCTTCCCCTTGATCCAATACCGATAGTCGTCAAATTTATGGTCTCTTGTTACAATTTAACGATGGAAAAAAAATGGTTTCTTCGTTAGAGCAATGATTAGTAATTCATCAGAGTTCCTGATCAGTCCTTTTACGCTCATTAAATTGCAATTCGAATAAGGCCATATTCGGTCGATTTCAAGTTCGAAATATCATCAAACAAATGAACGAGAGACGCGTATCCAAAATTCAACGAATCATTATCAGGGATTTCAGAGGGGAAAAAATTTACGAAAAATACCGGTAAATTGTCTATAATTTTGGAATTCTCAAAGATTGAACATGAAAAAACAAAGTGATGGAAAATATTGAGGCAAAATTAGTATATGGCGAAAAGAAAAACATGACCGCGCGAAAGGTCGGTCCTTTGAGGAGATACAGGGAACGTGTCGGTGTCGAAAAAGTGCGAATAAACGAGAGAAGAATGGGTTTTTTTTTTTTTTATTTTTTTATTTTTTTGTGAATCTTACGCTCCTCCCTATGACGAGAATACAATAGAAATTAGAGACTGGTTGGTTCAGTCGTTACGGTTTCGTTCATGCTCTATCTCGTGACTCGATACGAGTGATCTTGGAAAAACATTGAGGTCTGTAGAGAGATGAAACCTAAGAAGAAAAGAGAATGACGAAAAGGCAGAATATCGGGGGCCCTGTGATTAGCGGTGAACCAACGATCCGCCCACTTTTTTTCGTCTCTTTCCTTCGCGAGCCAAAAGTGCACATTTTGCACGATGTGTCAGAGAGTTTGGTCGGCTCATCCTGCCGAAAGGACTTTTGACGCCGTCCTCGAAAAATGCTTTCGAGTGTTCCAACAGCGAAAAGGATCTTTCGAGATGCCACAATCGAGTCAATATTTTCTTAGGTGGCAAGAAAATCTCGTTGGGTCTTAAACGCTGACCGGGAATAATGAAGAAAGGCGGCCTCGGCGCTGCTGCTGGCCACTTGAAAATCGTAATCGAGAGAATGAAACGAGGTAAATATTGAATTATATCGATTTACCTTGCGGCTTTCTGTCACACCCACTTACTAAATCGCTACTTTGGAACGCGCAATTACCACGAGAAATCCATGCCGAGTTAACCATTTTCAAGAGCATTTCTTATTCCATCCTCAAACTCGCAAAATCATCTGAATCTTTTTGGGGCGAGTTTTATTTATGGGAGAAAAAAGAAATAGAGAAAAAGTGTCTTGTATAAGCAATGACAAAAATGAATTTGGAGTTTGTTTAAAAAAAAAAAAAAAAAACATTTTCTCGCGACATATCAATATAATTCTTAAACGAAAGAATCAAAGCACGAAAATTTGAATTGCAAAACATTTTGGCCATTATTTTCAAAGAAAGTGTCATCGCTATGTATGAGACTACGAAAAAAATATAAATTCATTCGCAGCTCAGTTTCGTGAAATAAACCATTCGAAATAGATAAAAATCTACTCAGTTCTTGTGTGAAAAAACAAAAAAAAAAACAAGTAAAAAGTTTTACGATTGCAAGTCGAACAATAAATTGAATTTTTTCGTATTTACAATACGAGTCACGAGCGACCTTGACCCGCGTGTACGAGAGCCAGTATCAAAGATGCGTCTGTGTGTCATCAGCCTCCTCATCTTACTATCTTGATCTGACTCGAGGAAAAAAAAAAAAAAAAAAAAAAAAAGAGAGGCGGCGAAGAAAAGCAGTATAAGAGACAGGAAAAAAAATGGTAACGACACGAATATGATTTCTCCACGCTGTTTTACGATCGAGGCGAATGTAAAATCTCAAATATATTCGTATCCATACCACATCTCTCTTTTCTCTCTCTCTCTCTCTCTCTCTCAATTCCGTATCTCTCGACACTCGGACTATTACCGTCGAGAGAAATTCTAGAAGAAGAGAGTGTGCTCGTGTGAATGACTCTGTAATTTTCTGTTTCACACGAGAACACCATATTTGAATATTACACTTTTCGTCTCACTCAGTTTTGTCTAAATTTTATACTTTTCCCACTCTCACGTTCTCCAGAACATTTTATGTAAACCTTCATATACAAAGGTGCATCTAGCCCAAATCATCAAATCCTTACCAAATCCATTTCATGATTTTCTTCAACATTGCAAACACCAAAAAAAAAAGTACTTTTCCTGCACATATTTCGAGGACTTTCCGAAACTGCTATACAGTCAAAATTGAACAATGCAATTTTCATCGATATTTTCCGAAATTATCGAACCCAAACGAAGCTACTTCGAAGCTGTTTCTTTTCGTTCAACTTACAATTCAAAGATTTATTGAATTACAGCTGTGTAAGAAGGAGAAGAAATAACTAAATATCTCGTGTTGAAATACTAAATAAATTAACTCGAGTCCACTACGAAATGTCCCATGGATCGTTGTACGTATATCAACGAAGAATTCATTTCGATTTAGGCGATAATACAGACGTATACAAGCGTGAATATACGCTTGTATTATTTGAGATGAACTTGTCCGTGAGATTAAATAATACAAGTTGACAGGGACAGAGGAGACAAGTTGAAAAATAAAAGAACTCATTTACGCGTATAAGGATGAAAATATTTATAAAACACAGCAAAGCTCATGTGTCCTCTCTCTCTCTCTCTCTCTTTTTCAACTCTTCTTCGACTTGTTGGTCATCTTACGATGACGATCATCACATGTGGCGGTTGAGCACACACCGCATTATTATCAAGTTCTGTCCAGAAAGGTAGAGCGAGATAAAGGGAGAGAAAAGATATATAAAAAAAGATGACCAAAAGCGATAACCACAAAGTCAGGAAAATAGAATAATAAAACGTAATATTTGTTACACCCTGGGGTAATCTTGAGATCTTAATGCCTTACATAATACTCACATATTCACTTGTAACGGCGGGCGGTAGCGTCGAGTCTTCCTGCATACTTTAAAAGTATACTTGAATCTAATGGTTATTTTTTTTTCTTTTTTTCTCGTAGCCTTAACACGATTTCGAATATTCTAAAATAGGTATCCCTGTGTCTATCGGCTTTAAAAATGAGCACACGCTCCGTTAAGCATTATTATACAATTCACCGAGTTATTAATCATCGGTATAACGATTTTGAGGATGAGAGCCGCGCGAGGCTCGGTGAGTAGCGATCATGTCAGAGATATTAGACGGGGTAGGGCCCTATTTTATTAAACACATACCTTAACGTATACGAATCACTCCATTTTCCGAGGATTATGCGCGCATCGAACTTCCGGCGCATTCTTCGGTCTTTCCTTCGCCGTGTAAACAAAGAAGATATATGTCGAGACATTGTTCAGGAAACTGTTAACAAGTGTTCTTCGTTTCAACCGGTCGAAACGTTTCCTTAAGATTAAAATGAATGATCGTATGGATCCCACAACTGTAATGCTGTTATGATTTATAAGTCGTGCATTAATCTCAGTGACTTTTTCGTTTTTTTAATTTTTTATGTACAAACCACTTAAATAATGGACAATGCACGTTAGTACATAAAAAAAATATTCAGTGATTGAGAAAAATGTGCGTGAGGTTGTATGCGGCGAAAAAACGAGGGTGATAAACATGTCAGGTAGCTCCGGACCCCCGCAGTGCCTTTGGTGTACAGACCCTCTGGGAATCTGATGCTCCACCTTATACTTTTCGTGCCTCGCCTGGCACAACATACTTATTTTTAGAGAGAGAGAGAGAGGCGGAGTGTGCCAGTGATATTACAGATATATGTTTGATTTGACACAGGGCAACTATATATATTTTCTCTTCGAATGACGTAAACGCATACGTGATTAAATTTCAGGTCTCTGAAGTCATCTTTCGTCGAGTTCGAATCATAACGATTTTATTATTTTCAAAATTCCATCGAAAAGCAAACGTAGATTTTCACAAACGTTCATTTTCGTATGAAAAATGCGCAAAAATGTCTGTAACTTTGGCACGAAATACTGAAATCATGAAATTACACCGAGACACCAAAATCACGAACTCTGAAAGCCAACGTTCAGGTTGGTTCCTCTGTTGTTTTATAATTTTCACTCTTCTTCTCTAAAGTCTCTCTCGCGCCTCCTTGACGCCTCCCTCGTCATTCTGCCAGCTATAATTTTTCTTTCGACTCTCTCTCTCTCTCTCTCAGGTATCCCAAAATGTTGGAGAGCTTAGCTAGGCGCTCCAGCTTTCACAGGTGAGAAGCCAGAGGTCCTTAATTTGGCAGGTACAGGCCAGACAGGGAGGCACATTCGAGTGTTGGTTCTTTCACCGACTATTAAGCAGACTTTACTTTACTTTACTTTTCGTTTCTACGGTTTCAAACTCACATACATATATATATATATATGTTCGACCTCTAATTTGTCTTTAGTTGTATGCTTCCTCGAACAGGTGGCGTATTTCTTCGTTCACGCCTTTTTCTAGCTAACAAGACTTCCCTGTCAAATTGACGCTTGAAATTTTTTTTCTCTCAAATGTGCTGGGGAAGTGTTAAGTTTATTTTTCATTTCGAAACGATATCATTTGGCATTTGCACATTTTTTTCTTTTTCTTACCGGATATCAACCGCTGTATCGCATCCACGATCAATTTGGCTCCCGAAGGAATCTTCGGTTTCGTTCACTTTTCGAAAATTGTATCTGCGAGCTCGATTCTCATATCGTAAAATGAAATAAAAGTAAAGTTCTGTAAATTAGACGTCGGTATTCTTCAAGAATCATTAGATATGATTTCAACGGAACGAGCAATACCCTTCGCTTTATCTCATCTCTTACGGTTACGATTAATAAAAAAAAAAGAACACGAAGCTATTGAGATTTGGAGCATCGAACTCATCAAAAGAGCTGAAGGATCTTATTATATTCGTTGACGAGTTTTCCTTTCTTTTTTCATTGCGTTCGGCACAACCGAAAGAAAGGGAAGGGATAAAAGTCGGCACTTTGTATATACAGTTTGCGAGATGCCCGGTTCTTATCAGTTCAAAAACTTCTTTTTATAAGACCATTGCTGGCGCATCCCGTCCGTAATCTCTGAGCGGCAAAAAAAAAAAACAAGAAAAAAATCGCGCGTGTGACGAGTTCTTGACGTCGTTTCGTTGTCCAATAATTTCAACATTTCACTTCTCTTTTTCGAGAGCCTCCGGATATCGATTTTTATTTCTTTCATTCGACGATTCGTGACTTTATGACGAAACGCTTTCAACGTTTCTCTCTTGTTTCTTTTATTTATTTTTTTTTCTTTCTTTCTTTCTCGTATATACGCATTCTGAACGTCAGAGGATGTTCGAAATTTCACATTTTATTAACCATCCCGAAAGGAAATCTGTTGAGTATCAATTCGCGATTCTCTCTCCGCCTCAAAATTTTCGAACTATAACAGTCTTCATCCAAAGATAATACCGTGGAATCGCATCATTATTGCGATATCTTTCGATACATTATCGATCACAATGTTGCAAGTTTTGGGGGGGGGGGGAGGCAAGGGGGGAAGAAAAAAAACGGTCCAGTTTCATCTTTACAAAAAATTGTACCAACGAGACGAAGTATTTGCTAATTTATTCAAAAGTATTTTGTGGAAACATTGTTTATCGATAATTATAAACGAATGAACGACGAACTGTCATTAGTGTCGATGAATTATTCCGTTGAGAAGGTTGTACCAGCAAAAATTAAATTCTTCTGAATATCTTAAAATTTTCTTATCAAATAACAAAACATTATACATCGAGAGCGTTATAAAAAAAATTGTTAAGGATTGACGATCGAGTAAACATCGATTCATGATCTCAACATTTTTTTCACCCGTCTTATTCCAACGATGAGAATTTTCATGACATTGGAATTTTCACTTCGGCACACGAACGAGATGCGAAGATTGGTTTTGCACAGAACCGTTTTATAGATGCTCGCGCGTTACAACAAATCAAGTATTTTATTCCGGCGTACAGGCGCGTATACCGTGCAAAGCGAGGTAAAAAAAGGCTCGAACGACAGGTCTTCATAAAGGTTATCTCGTTGCGTAGCCACCATCTGGGTAGCATTCGATCGGCGTTCCAAATGCAGTTCTCGTACCCCGAGATGTTTGCATATAGAAAAAGTGAATGCGGTGTTCGAATAGACCAGCGTGGAACGATCGAGTTAACATTATCGTTACAGAACAACAACATTAATTGGACTATTCACTTTCAATGAGTATGATGCTTCAAATTTGAGTATTATTTTATACCCCAGAACTATATCGAGTGAAATCGAGCGGAGCCATTATCCGATAATTGCAAACATGGTAATACCGGTATACGTAATTGCAATGAAATACTAATTCCGATGAAATAGCCATGTTAATCTATCTGTTAAGTGATAGAATTTCCTTTCAGAAATAAAAGTAAAAAAAAAAAAAATTTAAGCCTGTTGAAACATCACCCCATCACTTTTAATAAGTAAGATAATAGTGAAAAATGTGAAATTCTCACGGGTGTGATCTGATTTTGCGAAAGAGACATCGAACGAGAAAAATTGATGATTTTAACGATTGACGATTTGATCTCGATATTTTTGTGCTCCTTGGAGTTATTATTTGATCACGGAATCCCACGAATATTTATTTCATCCCTTCGCGTATCACGGTCAGAGATAAAGTCACCGTAGTACGAGAACACCATACGTTAAGCTCTCTTATCCACCGTCTATATATTTCTCATACAACTCTATATGCGCCCATGCACATAATGTGTACCTATTTATATACAGGCATATATGTATACGTTACGTGAGAGAATCGTGAAATCTGAAGCCAGTCTCAGGAGTGACCAAGATCTCGTAAATAACTAAACTGTCTCCAGTAACACACAAGCTCTCGTACAATATACTCTCTGTATATATAAAACGATGTGGCATGCGAAAGAGAGAGAGAGAAAGAGAGAGCGGTTGGCGATTGAAGCGCAAGCTTTTTTCGCACTACAGGCAGTCCCCAAAGTTGCAAAAAACATTCTTAAGGAGTTTCGGTACAGGCGATACAATGTTGTCATGCTAAACCATGTTAAAAACACAAAAAATTGTCAAAAAGTTAAGAATTTTATAAAATTTGGTGAACATATTCTTTAGTGCCAAATTTGACAATACAAATTTTTTCAGATTTTTCTTCTACACAGTTATCGAATAATTGGAGACTAAAATTCACGTGTATAAGCATAGCGTTTCCATATATATACACTTCGGGCATAAGAAACCTGCTTTGATGCATAATTACTCGATAATTAAGTAGAAAAAAATTTTGAAAAAATTTGTCTTTTCGTACTCGATGTTGAAGAACATTATCACCAAATTTCATTAATTTCTTAACATTTTGCCTTTTGTACCGGAACTCCTTAAGGCAGTTTGATTGCGAATATCGAGGAAGAGAAAATTTCTTATCGATTATTTCTCTGGGATTGACCATGGATTTGACTACAATCACCCAGAAAAAAACATCCAGTTAGTTCAACTAGGATCTATTCAAATCAAATAAATATTTTCCTTTGTTCCACGGCCTAATAGAGCTCTGTTTAAATTTAAGAAATGATTCTCTTTCATTAGAATATTTTTATATCTAAGATTAATGAAAAATCTATTTTTGCGATTATCAATTTCAAAAAGTTTTCACAAATTTAATAAGCATGTTGTTATAAAAATTCACGACCGTCTGTTTGTTATATTCAGACATGGTCCGTTTTGAGTAAGTATAACTTGGGTTTCCTCTATTTATGCACATCCACAGCGTAATTCGTATATAAGAAATGTTTCGACGCTCTGCGCCACGTAGTGGTCGGAGCGCTAAGCTTTGACGTGGTTACGCAAATAAATGCACTCAAATAGAATTATTAATTTGATTCAAATACAGCTTTTTAGTTGAGGCAAATAGAAATTTGCAGGAATCGTCGTATCGATGAAAAAAAATCATTTGTATTTTGCATTCTTCCATTTTCGATCGATACTTTCATAGAAATGATCGAAAGTATTGATTTTCTGAAAAGAGAACGATCGAGGTAGCAGGAGACTAAAACAAAGAACCCGAATCGGATTTCCTTTTCGCGACTCGCGCCCTGTTAAAAGTTCGCTTGACTTTTAGGACACTGCGTACAGTAGAATCAATGGGAGTTACGTAATCCGTTAGAGGCGAAGGAGAGCCCGACCGTTTGTGTTGAGAGACCGCGGCGCGGGGGCGTTGGAATAGAGCTCGCAATTAATTATCTAGGCTTTAAATCTGCGATCTAGATCTAGAGGAACCGCTAGCTCGCGGCCTTTATTCCGTTGTCCGGTCTATCTTTCTCATTCTCTTTCTCTCCCCCCCCCCTCCCCCGCTTTTTTTCTTCTTATATTCTCAGATTCACCGCAGTGTGTATAGCGCAGCGTTGGATGCACGCGGTCTGTGCACTCGGGATTCTACAAACCGAGAGTGGGTTTTTCTCACGATACGGTTATTGGCCTTCCTATTTCATTATACGTATCCATTCCATTCAAGGACGATCTTTTGAAGCTTTTTGAGAAACTTTGGTACTCCGAGATTCGAAGAACATAAGAAATTTCGAAATGATATTACGAACATTAATTTATACAATAAATAATAATAATACTTGAGATTCGAACGAAAGATGTTTGTAAAAAAAGTCAATTTCAGATGACTCGGTGATCGAGGACATTGGTCCGTTGATTTTTCTTGGGAAATAAATGAATTCGTCTACATTTTTTTTTTTTTTTGAGTAAAATCGTTGGAATTATGGGGATAAAACATAATTTTAATCAATTGCTCATGGTCATGATTCGTTGCTGCACATTCAGTTATATAATTATTTATTTATTGGATCGCTTGACTTTTCAATAAGTGTAGCAATTGCTTTGATACTTCGGAATACTATTTATAAAAGTTTTAATACTTATATATCATTATTTACATACATAAATATAAATTGAAATGTCCGTGCTAGTCGATGGAACATTTAGCTCATTCAGGTTTCCACCGATACCAAGCGTTGCACTCGCATTCGTTAGCGATCTTTCAGCTCGTTGATTTCACCAAGTTTTTTTCTTTATTTCGTTGCACGGGCTATGGATTTTTCATTTTCATTCATTTCCCTATATACCCATTCACTTTACTTTGTGCTGCAGAGAAAACGTACATTAGAATCAAACAATGTAAGACACGTACGTACGACGAGGGTTATGAGCAGAAGAATTTTTTTTTCGACGAAATCATAATGCAGAAACTCTTGTAGTTATATATAAGAGCCAACGAATAATTCCAGTAACTCGGTAGAAAAGATATATTAACGTTAATCGACGTGACCGGAAGAATGATTTTCCGGTGTGTTAGTTTCTTCGTCGCGGATAAGAGAGATCCTGCATTTCTTAGATCGTGAAAATTCATCGTTGAAATTGAAAAATCACAAGGATCCGTGGCATCAAAAGATTCAAAAATAACTTTATTTATGAAAAACAATTGAATTTTCTTCAATATTATAATTCATTTGCGATATAAGCAGAAAAATCCAATAACTCTCGTATTTTCATCCCCTGAATATTTCTAGCTGTATGAATTCCTACCGACTGTGACTGATCTACTCTGATGTGATCAAAAATTGAATAAATCTGATCGGATGAGTACTCAAGCGCAAAGATTCAGCGATGTTCGTGCAGTGTGACCACAAAAATTAATTCGTACATTCAAGCAATATGTGCTGTCGTCAAGATGATCGATTCAATGTGGTAAGATTTGACCACTCGAATAATTAAATAAATGCTTTCAACAGTGAAGATGTAATCGATTCATTTGGATCCCGAAAAAAAAAAACATGATGATTCATTAGCCTCATCGGATTCCTTACATTGTTCAGTCAGAGCTCGCGATCTCAATCGAGTGACTTGAACCCTACAAAAAAAATTTGGTTAATTGGTTCATAAAATATTCAAATGTCCATTCATTACGAATGAACATTTCGTTTTCATTCGTAATGCATAAGCATGAAAATTTCATGTACATCTAGAGCTCATCGATTTCAATGTCCACAAGACGCACTTGGCTATGTTAGTAACAAAAATCACGAATACAACATTCTTTTTTGGAGTCTTCTGGACGAAATATTATTTAAGAATCTGGATAAAAAATAAAAAGTGTCGCGGATATTTTAAGACAACGTTCGAAGGACCTCGATCCAAGGGATTTCGTTCAGCTGCTATCATCGACATTGGATCGAGTTATAAAGATCTCTTATCGAACGATATGATTATAGGAGTCGCGTCTCCTGTGCAGAGGAAATACTGTATAAAGCGAGAGGAAAGTACAGAGCGCAGCTATGTGTAAATTCTATATGTATTCGCATAAAAAGTACGCGAATATAGACGTATGTATATGTATATAGTATAACCACGTATAATAGTGCAACCGCGCTCGATGAGCATAGAATAAGAATATCACGAGCTGCTTCTGCCCATGTCCAGAACCGATCTGCCTACACGTTCCATGTCTGCTTCTTCTTTTTTTATTTATTTTTTTTTGCCACTGCGTATATTTTAAGTACTTAAAGAAGGTATTTTCGAGCGGAGGAAGTTCCGGCCTTTCCGTGCCCCGATAGAGTGGAGCCTCCCCCAACGAGGAATCGACACAAGGCGTTGTAGAAAACGGATGGTTAGTTATTCGTGCATTTTATTTATATTTACACACAGATATACAACGTACGTTTTAATGCATGTGTAAGTGTGGATAAAGCTCTACTGGCAGAGTGTAGAGGGCCTGCTAGCGTCTCTGATTGGTAATTAAACGCATGACAGCAACCCGCCCTTCAACCGGTAGCTCATCTCCTCTCTGTAACGACTCTTAAACACGAGATGATGATGCTTAAAGAAAAAAAAAAAAAATGCCAAAACACGAACGATGAAGAATTCATATTCACTAAAATGGACTTCAACTTCCGGCTGACACTTGATCATTCATTAGAGAATCTTCAGAGCCGATGATAGATTTAACGGTTTGAAAATGTGATGAATAATCTCTCCAAAATATGAACAATGATGAGAATTGTTTGAATCAAATTTGTTGAATGAATCGCAAGAGGAAAACTTGGGAGAAGCCACGGAGGTAAAGAATGTCTGGTCTATGGGGGAAAAAAAGAAAGAAAGAAGACCGGAAGTCGTCGGTGTAGCGGGTTTTACGCAAAGCGGACGGATCTATGCACTCGCTTCCGGTCGCTTGTAGATTTCATTCCGCGAACTCACTCGATGGGACAATCCTTGGAGAAGGAGAAAATGCGAGAAAAAGAAAGAAAGAGAGAGAGAGAGAGAGATCTTGCATGTGATGCATTTTTTTTAATATGAAAATTTCAAACGCACCTTTCCATGAAATGCCGGAGCACAATCTCCGAGTGTTCTCTTCTCTAGCGTATAAGCAATAACAATTAAGTTTACTTTTATCGCTAATTTCATGCGCGAGCCATCGTTCATGTTAACCTACAACAATAAATACGCTGGCCATTTAAAGATAATAATGTTTTCTGTGTTGAAATATACAATGTTAGCTTTTGTACAAAACGTTTTCCGGATAATTAAGAAAAAATTTATAGTCCCTAGCCTCTAACAAAGTTTCGAGTTGTTCGAATATCGTATGTATCCTAGAAAGTTCACTTCAACAAAATTCAACGATAAATAATAAATATCGCAACTCAATAAATAATTGCGATAATTTCACCGTTTATTCAATCAACCGATAAATAAAAAGTGGCAACGCGATCACAATGGGCTGCGTTCGAACGGATCGGAGCTAAAAAATTAAGAAGAATAAGAACGCTGAATCCGAGCAATGTTTTGCCTCAACAATGAGATCGGTAACGATATGGGACCGAAAAAAGAGGGGTTCATTGAAAAAAAAAGAAAAAAAACTGATTCCTCTGCGTTCCGCGGTACATATCTGAATAAAATAAAAGTGGAATTCGCGGGAGGGTAAAGTTACCGATCTAGTTCGCGGCTTCCTTACAGCCATTAAATGGCAGTGTGAACCGTATCCTCTCGGTGTATCCTCTCCACTGTACAGACACGTTGCGCGGTTATGGCTAACACCCAACGATGATTTCGCTTGTGATGTTTACCGCGGTTAATACGCACATCAAAGAAAGACACTTTACCGGTAGTCTGCTAAATCGAGTACTGGCATTACCAACAGAAACGTTTCCAGGTATTTTAGTCGTAAAAATAAAAAAATAAAAAATGACAGACATGCTTGACAGATGGACAGAGATTGCGGCCTATTATTAATTCAATCAAATAAGCCATCAACGTCCTTAACATAAATTACCGTCAAATTCATGAAAAATGAAATAACAACCGACTTATCGCAGTTTCCACAACTCAGGCTTCGGTTTTAATAAATGATAAAACGTTTAGTCTCACCAAGCCACGCGATACAATGAGCTTGATAAAAATTAAGTCACTCGAATGACTCGAATGATTCGTATGCGCGTACGAAAAGCTTACGGCATATGGACTCACTATCTTAGCCAATCATAATAAGCGAGTCTGATGCACGACTATTACAATAGATATGCTCGTTTCCTTCCCTGTCCGGGCGCTGAATCACCGCACAATCCCGAAGCTGTCTTCGTTCGCTCTTCATATTCCCGGGATATTTCTTTTTCCACACCATGAAGAAGTATATGTAGCGAGTCTTGAATTGCTTCGGGGCACGCACGTAGCAATTGCCCATGTAATATACAGTACATAGAAGCAAGTAAATTTCCGCATAAACGTAGATGCGTGTATATAAACACGAATAAATATGTGAAGGAAGCCAACAAGACTGTTTTACTAATCTGTCCTAGTGTGGGTGAGTCCGTCCATTAAAGTTTTTAACCTTGAAACTCTCGTCTAGACGATTCACGAGGTTCTTCGATATTGCGAAAGGGTATTTAAAAAAATTGGATTACACCTAGCGAGAAAGGGAAAAGAAAAATGGATGTTTTCACTACCAGCAATATTCGATCCTGATCCAATAGTGGGCGCTCCAGAAAACCCGGAAATGCAATGACTCTCGATGAAATACTGTTTGAAAGATTCAGTAAAATCCAACAAAAAGTAGACTCTCTCTCTCTCACAGTCTCTCTGTCACTAGTACCCTAAGATTCTCGTCTTAATCGGTTGGCCGAAGTGGAAGAAAAAAGTGTTTTCTACTTCTGAAGCCTCCTGGAAGGTTTGCATTACGGAGAGAGAGAGAGAAGCGAGGTGGACAAAAGTGGCACGACTTGGTTCTGGAGCCAAGGTGGAAATTTGATCACCGCGGGATGTCACAGCATCTTTTATGCTAGACTCGCTATACATAGGCAAATCGGAGAATAGGTTGTTGCTGCTGGACGGTGAAGACTCTCGAGGTGGCAGATTTTTTTTTTTTTCTTTCAAATAAAATGCACGAAATGTCGGACGTAAGAGGGAGGAATCAATTTTGCGAATTATTGAATGGAACTTGAGCAAGAGGATAGAGAATTTGACACCAGATACCAGCAATAACATTGTACACCATATATACGTATTGATAATATACATATTTCTATGTGTGCAAAATGGTAATATGAAGTCAGTGTCAAAGAGAATCTCATAAGCCACATCACTGGAAACTTTAGATCGCCTCAACGAAGTAAACGTTCTTTTGTTCAGTGAAAAGATCATCATTTTCTGGCCGCAGAATTTCAACGTAAACTTGCCATTCTGACGAGGAGAAATAAGAACATTTTTGTTCCTCGAGATATCATGAGCGCCGGTCAAACCTCTAGAAACGAGTGACCATAATCTTCGAAGCTCACAATCCCCAGGGACGCTTTAACGGAATTACCATTTTTCGAGCCATGAGCTTGCCCTCTCGAGTGTATATACTCGACTGTCAAGTTGACCCGTTCGTTACGACAGAGAGAGAGAGAGAGAGTGAGAGAGCGGGTGGGATTGGTCGCGGAAGCGCGCACACTTGACAACGCGAAAGAGAAGAAAAAAAATGTAAAATAAACAAAAAAATTCAGCCTAAATTAAGCTCCGTTTCAACGTTGGACCAAAGTACGATGAGTTTTACCGTGGAAAGGATTTCTTCCTGGGGAGGGCGCCGCCGCGATATAACCATGTGAAACCAAGTTCTCTTTCGTTGCCCATACCGAGCCTGTGTATATCCTTCGAGCAAAGTGTTCGCCGGTATAGCTCGAGCTCGTAAGCTTTCATATTTATATCACGCTCCGGCGTATAAAACTGTTAGCTTATGTTTTTCGGTATAATACGAAAGAAATATATACATATGTGTATCTAGCTATACATATACACATGGAAAAGAGCAGGGGCAAGCAGAAATTACACGAATATATTGTGTATACAGTCAAACTTTTCACAATTTAACCTTCTTCCTTTCTTGCCAACGTTACAGGACACTTACGTTTGGCCAACAGTTGCAACACATTTCGATAGGTAAAATTAATTTTCAGCCTGTATCATACCGCGTGTCGCATCTGCTCAAACCCCGTCGCTGAGACGATCCTTATATTTATGCAACATGACATCGACGTCACATTAGACAGTATTTACGTTCCCGTTTACTTCATTTCATTTCACAATAGTTCATTGGTGAAAAAAAATTTCATAAAACTGGTGATAGAATAATAAAATTTACATGGAATTTACGGAAAACCACTCTCAGCGATGGAGCTTAGGAAAAAAAAATGTTAGCCACATGATTTTGACGAGAAGGGAAGAGGGAAAGAGGGGGGGGGGGGGAGAGAAGAGGCAAAGAAAAACCTCAAAAGATCTGACCAGTTAGTGATGCCGACTGGTTAGATCGCAAGGAATTCAACTCTGTTGCTCGTATATATTGTCCGCAGCGCTTCAGCATCGTAACGAATTCCAAGTGTATATAGTATAAGCCCGTCAGCAATGAGAAACAGAGATAAAGAGGGAGTCTGTGAGCGAGAAAATCAGTGACTATATCCTCCGAGAGAGTGTTCCAGAGCGTGGTGTCTTTAGCACCTGGTTCACCGGCGTATATTTTCTCTCTCTCGATCGTTATGATGCCAGCGTACATAATTTTCGTTGGAACTTGGAGAATAACGGTCAAGAGATCGTGGCAGTGATTTAATTATATGATACATTCGCGAGAAGAGATTCGGAGACTTTAATTTCGTGAAATAAAAAAAAATAAAAAAATCAAACGCGTTGTCGCGTATATACACATTTGGTTATTTCAAAATTTCACGGGGTTTAATCGTGTGAATTCTTTGAAATGATTATACGAAGCACCCGCGTTGTTAATTTTTAATTGTTTCATATTTTTTTCAAATGTCTTTTTCAAAATTAGAGATTACAGGAGTGAATTGAAAGACGAGAAAGCATGGAGGTTGATTTTATTTTCAATTTTTCTAGGCTTATAAGTATGAAAAATAGAAATCTGATAAGCTCGTACGGGCATGCCTAGAACAAACGCGTCGCCTCCTCCTCTCTCATACCTCAGCTTCACTATGTACCTGTACGCACGCCGTTTTATGGATACATGTATATTTTTTTATTTATTATTTTACATCTAGTACTTTCCCTATCCCAAGAAACACGCCGACAACTGTTTACAGAGGTCACAGCCGTGAGATCTATGCAAGATTTTCGTGATATGCCAGCTTGTCGTATAAGAATGATGAGCGGAGATAGCCAAGCTGGAGGATTCACGCGGAAATAGAGTTGAGAGCCAAGCTCACGAGCAGGTACTGCGTATACGTGAATATTGCATCGCGTACATTTTTTTTTCTCTCCATTTCTGTCATATAAGGTCGAATAATTTCATTCGCGCTGTATTCATTTTTTTTTTCTCCCCACTGATTCTACAAACACGATGTCCAAAAACAATTATTCATTCTCGCGTCAGTCATGAATATTCAATCAACAACTTCATTAATATTGGAGCCTCGCGTAACGAAAAAAATTTTTTCACTCATCCAACCATTCGAATAAATGTTAATGAAAAAATAAATTGGCTCAATATTTTTATTTTCGACTAATTTGACTTGAATTTTATCGATAATCAAAAAATTTTCTCACGATTTTACGCGGTATATATTACGAATAAGTCTTGCTAACGAGACTGTTGATGAAAAATATATAAAAGCGGTGAAAATTTTAATTGATTATTTCACTATTGATAGGGATAGATGAGTCGAGGTAATGATGAATAAATAATGATTATTATGTACCAAGTATACTTTCGGTGGTATGAAATTTTCGTTTTTTTTTTTTTTTCGTAACCCCTCGCAGCTAATGGGGTTTTTTTTTTTTTCTTTTAATCGTGGATGATGAAAACTTACCGAGTAACTTTCGATTTGTTCGATCACTATACTTTTTTTTTCTTCTGCTTCTTATTTTGATAATTGAATCAAAGATTACCGTTCATTAAATACTGGCTGGACCCGGGCTCATTTCTGGATATGTTATTTTACGCATGGGGCAACACTCCTGACCCAATGTGTGTGCGAGAGCGTCTCTCTTTTTTAACGGTAAGAACGAAGAAACGTCCTCGTTAAGAACAAATTGCTCGTACAAAGTGGCCCATAAAGGCTTGGGCTCTTATTAACGGAGGCTTGCATCGAGGCAAAAGTGTCTGAGAAAAATATATACATGTATGTATAGATCTGGATAGCGAGAGAGAAAAACAGAGAGAGAGAGAGGGAGATAAGGCACGAAAAACTCGACGAACGCGTAACCCTGGACAGCATCAAGAAATTGTCCTACAGACAAGACGCTACGCACCTGCCCCGAGGTGTACAGAACCTGCTGCTTTTTCAACTGGTCTCTCCCGCGTTTCAAGTCCCAGGCATCTATTTGCCACCCAATATCTTGTTCAAAGCCCACTAAAATCTTCTTACGCGTGTATATTTTACAGAGGATGCGAGTCACCTGAGCGCTACCGACGCGTCTGCAAGGAATAGTGGACATTTACCAAGAAATCTTGAAGACGCAACCCCTCTGACGCCAACGATTTCGATGATGATTGTTTTTTTTCTGTTCAGGAATAAAGAATGGTTGTAGATTCATCGTTTTTGGTAAAAGCAGTGACTTTTGCCAATCGTAGCTTAGAAAGTGTGGATGTTCGACAAAGAATGTTGGAGCTGCAGCTCTTCTGATCAGGAGTGTCATCAGATTTGGAAGGAGGAAACATTTGGAGAACTAATCGTCGCTTAGATATTTTAGCATTATTAAAGTTTAAGGAGTGTCGGTACAAGAGGCAAAATGTTAAGAAATTGATGAAATTTGGTGATAATGTTCTTCAACATCAAGTACGAAAAGACAATTTTTTTCAAAATTTTCTTCTACTTAGTTATCGAGTAATTATGCATTAAAGCAGATTTCTTATGCCCGGAATGTATACCTATATATATGGAAACGCTATGCTTATACACGTGAACTTTAGTCTTCAATTACTCGATAACTGGGTAGAAGAAAAATCTGAAAAAATTTGTATTGTCAAATTTGGCACTAAACGAATATGTTGACCAAATTTTATAAAATTCTTAACTTTTTGACAATTTTTTGTGTTTTTAACATGGTTTAGCATGGCAACATTGTATCGCCTGTACCGAAACTCCTTAAGAGCAGAATATTTCGAAACGATCAACTCCGATCGCCGGTCATTCGGCACAACTCTTGCAATTATGAGTTAATAGTAACAGGTATTTTTAAGGCCCAATTCATTAGGCAACTGGCTCAATCGCTTCAAGATTCAACAACGGGCTTTTGCCATATATAGTTTCGTCAAAATGATAATGCGCAATATAATGTATGCAAAACACACGTTACGAAGTTGAGAGCGTTACACTGGCTGAAAATGAGCGTCGCAAGGTGGCCGTATGCCTTAAGCTGCTTGTTTAAACGTCAGCGATAATGAAATTTGTGTTTTTATAAAAACGCGCGAGTCTTTCTCGCTCATTGTAACCGGGTAGATTGCGCCGGTTATTACCATACCTGTATATCGACCCTGCGCACGAAAACGTGCGAGTGTGTTTGAAAAAAGCAATATCGCTTTGATTGGCACACGCAATGCTCTTGCACTAGAAATGTCCAACGTGAAATTCGTTGACTCGCAAATCTATCAAATTTCTCTAGAAATAAAAATTCTTTCAGAAAAATCAACTACCAAAGAGCTTTGGCATACAGTTATTAACGAACAAAGAAATAATGAATAACGTTAATGGGCGAGAACAAGCATCGATCAATACAGAAACAGAAAGTAAAATTCGATCAACCGTTTCAGTCCATTGAGTTTCCGAACGACTATAAATCTTGACGCGCGCTTAAACTAATCCGATGAACGTTCTCTGGATGATAGAGAAATTCAATTTTATCGGTAAATCAAGATGCAACGGAAAAAAAATATGCAATAATACATGCCAAAGAGTGAACGGGAGAAACATGCAAAAAAATGTACAAGTTTCTCGCGTGAGCACGCGATACTGCGGTAGCTTGGATCTCCGATACAGGATATATGCACAGATATATACGTATATGTGTATTGGAGAAAGAGAGAGAGAGAGGGAGAGAAGTACGACGAGCTAACCGAATACATTTGTGATAACGCGTGAAATAATGACAATTTATAAGTTGGCGAAGACGATTGAATCAGGTAAATACGAGATGCAGAAGGATTATAGTCCGGATAAAGGACAAAATATATGGAGCGCGATGGGGCAACACGTCGATGATTATATCGGGGCCGAATACGGTCGTCTCTGTATAATCGGTCATAAAATATTGAGATTTTCTGCTACTGGGATTACGCCGATTAAAAATAGAATTAGCATTTTTTTTCGAGCTGGCTTTACCTGTACCGCATAAACGTCAAAAATTTTATTCAGACACGAAGACATCTTCGATTATAATTATTATTAAGAAAAAAAAAAAAAACAAAATCGATCGATACTGATACAAAATCGATTTCTGTTAATCGTTAACAAAATTAAATGTACAAATTTAATAAATTCATCATTATTCGATTTTTTTTTCTTCATTGAAACTTGAAATGAAATATTGATTTTCTTTTCATCATAATTTTGCATAAATCGTTCTGTCGCAGACCAACGTTTTCGAAAAATCGTGATGAGTTTTGTCGAATGCTTTCGTTTTTTTTTTTTTTTCGAAAGATTCATCAAGACCTTAATGCGTTTATATTATAAAAGATCGAGCACAAAATCGATGTACCGAAGACGTATACATACGATGTTGTGAAGAACACGAGAGGAAAAATGCAGTTCGTTATAACGCGGTAGTTAATAATTATTCATCCAGGGGTGATGATACAGGTTCCGGTTACTGAGTGGAAATGTACATCAGATACGGTAGGCGGCCACCTGCCAAAACCGATATGCAATTAATGCTAAATGCTCCGAGAGCACGCAATCTTTACGCTCGTGCTTTTGCCCAACGCAAATCGAACGATCGACCACCGCTCAACGATTCTCTCGATCCAACTCGCTCTTCTCTCTCTCTCTCTTAGTCGCACACACTGTCTCGAAAGTTTTTACATACCTGCGACATTCCTGGGCCACAGTGTTACATTTTTTGTGAGGACAAAACAAAACTTTGAGAAAAAACTTCTTTTTTTTTTAGTCTCTTTAGTAATTCGTTTTTTGGACATTTTTGCATATTCGTTGCACACTTATAGAGCTGAAAGAATTTTTGTCATTGGCTCATCAGAGCTTGTAATCGTTTCACAAAACTTTTCAATGTCCTTATCCGTCTGTATATCATTTTTGAAATTTGTTTCATACTCTCAAAAACATCTGCTCGATTTCGAACACTTCTGCATTGCACTTCATTTGAATCGATCATTTTAATAAATATCTTTCATTTGCACGAATTTGCATGAAAGATTCCACGAGGATTCCATTTCCATGAAGAATTTTTCAAACCGTTAACTTTTGTTAAAAAACAATTACAAAAGCGCAATCCGATAGCTCGGAAATCTTTTTCTGTTTACTTTTGTGTCGAATTTCAGAGATGCTGCATAATGAAAGAAAAATACTAAGAATAAATAGCGAGAAGAATCGATGGTAGCATCTATCGGTTTGGAAAACTGAACGAAATTACGTTGAAAAAAAAGAGAAAAAAACCAGCTATACCGACGGAGCAATATGCAGACTCGAACGCGGGAACGTAATGAGATATCCTGGATTTAATTAAAGCAATTTGCGCATCGAGAGAGCTGGGAACGAGAAAACTGATTGTCCTGAGAACCACGAAATATAATGCACCCGGGGCCTATGCATATATAAAAAATATATAAATATAGAGACTCATACACGTTCATCCGTTTTACGAGAAGAAATGCCTACAAACACCACGCGCATCACTTAACTTACGTGCGAATCGATAGAATCGACTTTGAATTCTATTTTTCTTTCTTTTTTTTCTCTCATATCCTTTCTCAATTATTCTCTCACAGGAAGTTGAACGAAAGAAGAAGAAAAAAAAAAAAGAAAAATATAGCGCAAAGAAGAACGAAGGATGCGAGTAAATATTGAAATAAAAAAGTATTTCGTAAAATTAGTGAAAAAATGTTTTTCTTGAAATGTTTTTTTCGATCTTCAGATTTCGAGAGAGAACATAAATGGGTGGACGTGTATTAGGGATAATTTTTTTTATTCGGATGTTGAGTCCGTTCTTAATTCACCTGCTCAACGATTTCAGAGGATAAATTTATTGGACCGAAATATATTCGCTAAAAAGGGTGAAGACGTTTACCCGCAAAGGCGGAAAGTCCCGTAAATTGCGACTGAGCGTATGTGCGTTGAAGAAAGGAATGAGTGACACATTCAATTAAAGTTCGTAAACGTGTGACCGTTTAATGTCATAATAAATTACTGTTTTCCGTGGATACGCGCTGGTTTTTTGGTCGGTAATTGATGCGCCGCGATCTACGGGATATTATTACGGTGAAAAAGATCGTAGGGAATGATGAGAAGGCGGCAGAAAACAGAGAGGGACACGAGATCGTGGCGCTTTGCACCCGGCTGCGCGAGGGAGCATCAAGTCGCCCATTTTTGTCATATTATTACAAGAGTTTTACAGAAATTTCGAAACTTTTTGAGATCAAAATTTCAATAAGAAATCGAGAAAAAAAAATCCTTTCTTTCCGGCAGTTTTTTCGAACCTCCGAATTCCTATTTCGATATATATTCAGGAACAAAATTCTTCACAGTAAAAATTCAGTACTCGGGAAAAGCCCTTCGAGGAAAGGGCTGAAAAAAGGTCTTTTAACCGGATCTGCTGCTTCGAGTTTTCTCTTCAACGAATATATATATAGCACTTAAAAAAAAATCTTTCGTACGTCTTCTATAAAAGCTTATGAATACCATTGGTGTGCTGAAGGTTGATCTCATTGGCGGCTATCGAGAGAGCTAATCGTGCGGCTTAAAAACGTGGCTTTGAAAAGTATAAAAATAGTTTGAAGTATGAACGCGAGCCGCCGGCTCCGAGGCATCGAAAAACTACTAGTGAAAACGTGTCCGAGCTTATGGGCATACCGAGATCGCACCTGGTGCACTTGGTATATACTCTCGTTTTTGTTGTATTTCTTACGAGAGTATATTCTTTCTCTCTCATTACGAGGAGCTAATCGCTTTTCGCTGCTATTTTCGATAAGCACCGCTCCGAAGAGTCCGAAGAGAGAAAAGAGTACCAAAAGAACATTTATATTACACCTTTATGTAGAATATCGGGTATGTACTACAAGAGTATGTATATAGATAGATTTGTGTATTGCCGAAAAGAAGCGTCGAGCAAATCGCTACAAATAGGCAACGCGTGTTTCCTATTTTCTACAAAGATAATCCAGCTCGCGCGCCGACAAAAGCCTACGACGACGCTATGAGCCTTTAGCTGCATAACCTTTTCTCAACAATCTCTTTTTACCCTTTCTCTCGCTCTTTCTCTATTTATTTATTTCTATATATAGCAAAATATGGTGTATTGAGATTTTTCTATCTCTTTTCCACTCGAGTTCGGTCAGCAAAGTATATTTACCGGTTAATGATATTTAAGAGGGACACATTTCACGGCTCGGCTTACAAATGGCCGGATTACCGGATTCATCGACGAGTGCGACGACTGTGCAGTTCTTCTGCGTATACTTGTATATCTATGTATATACTTCGTATAAGTACGCATTTTCATTTCTAGCTAACCGAAGAACGTAACTCGAACTATTTTCATTCAGCATTAATGGAAATAACGCCCTTTTAATTGACAGGAGACGATTTAACTCTACGGATATATCTATACATATATTTATAGGTGCGTTGTTGCTTGCAACTATTTAACTCGAATTTACTGTACTGCTGTAAATATATTTTAAGTACTGCGACAAAAAGCGAAACCGCTCTTCATTGCTCACTTTTTTTCTTTCTCTTTCTCTCTCTCTCGCGAGCGATTATTCCAATTTCAGGTATCCCGGTGAGCATCGCGACGAGAAACGCATTTTCATGAAAATGTCTCAATCTTTATTGTCGCCGCAAATGTCCAAGAAACTGCTGGCCCCGATTTTTTACACCGGCAAAGAGACCGTAATAGAATCATTTTTGTTTTGCTTTTTCTATCGCTTTTCCAATCCGCGTTAATGTTTATTCGCGTATTCGCATCTGTCTCTAATTAATTATGTCATACTGTGTTTTGTATTTATTTTAAAAGTATATATAAGGAGAGACGATGCAAAATTCAGATCAAGGAGTTTCGGTACAGGCGATACAATGTTGCCATGCTAAACCATGTTAAAAACACAAAAAAATTCAAAAAGTTCAGAATTTTATAAAATTTGGTCAACATATTCTTTAGTGCCAAATTTGACAATACAAATTTTTTCAGATTTTTCTTCTACACAGTTATCGAGTAATTGAAGACTAAAGTTCACGTGTATAAGCATAGCGTTTCCATATATATAGGTATACACTTCGGGCATAAGAAATCTGCTTTAATGCATAATTACTCGATAACTAAGTAGAAGAAAATTTTGAAAAAATTTGTCTTTTCGTACTTGATGTTGAAGAACATTATCACCAAATTTCATTAATTTCTTAAAATTTTGCCTTTTGTACCGAAACTCCTTAAAATGAGCATGAGATTTTTTGATATCAAGGATTTTCGGTGCTAAAGGGTCGTTTTCTGTTGCTCGTTTAGACTATTCAAAATCGTAGAAAACAGTTATTCTGTACACGAGCTGATCATATCGAAATTTATTTCTAGACAAAAGGGCTGAACGATCAAGATTTAATGTAGAAAATGTAGTAGCTTACAGCTTTTTTGGATCAAAACTTTTAGATGTCTTTAGGGGAGAGAGAGAGAGAGAGAGCCTTTAATACCCTTTTTGCCGGTTCGAAGCCGGCTGAAGCTTATGGACAGAGACGGCTCATCAGATAGCATTTAGCCGTTGAATGTCCCTCGGAGAAGCAACGTGAAAGCGTTTTACGTATAGAGGTAACGTTCCGCAGTTGAAATCGTCATGGCATCACGACAAGAAAGAAAAGGAGCGAGATAGAAAAGGAAAAGGGAAAAAACGAGGGAGAAAAAGGTTTAGAAATGGTCCAAAGATCGAGGGCGAAATAATGGTCGCCTATATCCATTTAGTATGAAACGCCACGCGACCAGCACGACCTAAAATCTATGGTCTCGTGTACTACCTTCGACCAAAGACCTGTCGAGCCAGGAAAAAAAAAGAGAGTACGAGATACAGAGAGGGAATATATATGTATATATATATATATCTTTGAGTTCGCACTACAAGCAGATGTCCGACGGATAAACTGACAACTTGAATTATACTCATCAGTTGAACCTACACCCGGATAAAGTCTCCACTCCCTGGAGAGTCCCAGATACGTAAGATACAGAAAGATTGCCCAGATCAGGAGAAACAAGGACGAAAAGATGAAAGTTAATAGGTTTATTAAGTGTGGGAATTGCTTCGAGCTAAATACTCGTCCCTTATTTACTCGAATGCTCGAAAATGAATATCCAAAAAAAAAAACACGCGTTGCTCAAGAAGCTGATTTATTCAATTTCAATTAGATTGGAATCCGTCTAATTTGTTTTTTTTTTCTTCTCCTTTTTTTAATTGATTGCTTTCGATTTCAAATTAAAGGCAATCGAAATTAAAAATATACGATTTTTCGTTTACGAAATCCGAGAACTTGGATCAGCTCATTTCTACGCTTATTATACTCGATGGGATTTTTATTATTTTGTTTTTAATGATTTTATTTCGAAAAAAAAATACTTCAACAGATCCGTATGTTTTTTTTTTCTTTTCAGCTACAAATTAGTGTTTGCTCTGCGGGACACTCGTTTATATACATATATATATATTTGATGTTTTTCAAATGATGAGAAAAGAGAACAGCTCTTTATATTTTGTCACCGTAAATTTTATTACTCCTAATTACTCTCCCGTTCTTCTCGAGAATGAAAGAAGAAGAAAAAAATAAAGGGGTTTACTTTGCGTGTCGCGTGTTCGCGCGCATCGCGGTAAGGCCAGTTTCCGCCACGATAACGGACGTCAGACCAACGAGCACACATTTCTTTTTCTTCACTCTACAACTCATCTCTCTCTCTCTCTCTCTCTCTCTCTCTCTCTCTTTCATCCTCTTTTCTTCTATTTTGTTTCCCTCGTGTGTACCATATAATCTCATCACTTTTGCAATTAGCGCAATTATCGTTTTATCCTTAATCCGACACGTTGTTTTATATCCTGCCGTTCATTCTCGAATTCGAGTAATCAAGAGATCGCAGGTAGCGATATATGCGTCTTTGAAAAATATTATGTTCATGGTGCTCCTGAAAATGAATCTTTACGGTTAATATTTTTTTTTTTCTCACAAAAAATTTAATTCGATGTCACTACATATTAGTTTTAATACTTTCAGAAGATAAGATTTGATACAATTGTTTTATTGAGAATGTTTCATATTTCATTCAAATCAAAATTGTATCAAATGAACATTTGACAGTTGCTCGCTGTCTTCTTTATTTTTTCTTCCTCTTTTTAATTATATTCAATTGAAGCAGATGAAATTGAAAAAAACAAATATCTGATACGACCTTTAAGTTTCCGGATGTGATTATTTTTTCTCTTTTTTTTTTCTGATTCAGTCGATCGACTGACAGGATTTTCCCAAAGTGAGATGTTACAGGAACCCTTGGCAAGGGATGAAACGCGACAAGGTAACATTCCACTTGGAAAAAGGACTCGTTCAGGTGGCATACGGTCCTTTTTTTTTCTATTTCTTTATTTTTCTAGCCCCGGCGCGACGTTCAGACATCTCAGCAGGAATCGCTTAAAAGTTTGGGTTGCATATCCCCCCTGGAGAAAGCATCTGCAGCGGTATAAATCGCCCTCGGTGGACAGAGAAGAACACGTCTCGGCAAAAGTTGCGACAAAGTCTAACACAAGAGCGAAAAACTATTTGGGAGAAGAATCTTCGCGTGGTTCATCAAATAACGTTTTTCTCTTTCCAACCGATACGCATTTCCGGTATGAAAAAAATTGCGTTCGAGCGTGATCTGATCGATTGTATTTTAAAAACACGATTTTTGACTTCATTTAATCGAAATATTGATCGTTCCTCAATGACGAATGTATATTTTCATCTCTACCCACCATTTTGGCAATAAATCATTCGAGATTTATCGCAAAGGTACCCACACGTAGAAAGACATCGAAAAGATCGAATTTCACGAACGAAATTATTTTTATTTTCACCCCAAAATTTAACACCATCTGTTTTTACAATTTTATTTCCAATCATCCGTGATTCGATACGATATTCTTTGAGAATAATTCGAAAGGGTTCGAATTTTTATTTTCAAATAATAATAAGACCCCTGAATGAAACGAATAAAAAGTAATGGAGAAAAAGAAGAGTCACCGTATACGATCGTTATCAATAATCGTGCGAAGAAATCAGTCGCTCGTCTATACGCCAATTACTCAACCATTTTTATTGGAACTCTTCAATTATTCGTATTTCTTGGCATCGCCATATTTTTCAATCGCGCTAACAAACTCGTCATAATCTTTTGAATGGAAAAAAAAAAAAAATTTCGTCATTCCTCGCGCCGCCACCCTTTTTCATTCTTCATTCCGTCGTCTCTCGGTATATGAGGAGTCCCAATCAAGCGGATTTTTAGAAGAGAGAAAAAAAAAAGAGATGGGCGAACGTCGATGCATCGATACGGCACACCGCTCAAGCCTCGAGAAGGGTTGATCATCATGATAAAGACCGGATCGATTCTATCAGTTTCCCGCGCAATTACGCGTGTTGGGACACAAACGACGGGTCTTTGGATTCGACGCGAGTGGGTACTTCGGGTCAACGTGAATCTACACATAGCTGTTAATCTGATAACGAAAAGAAAAAAATCCAGTAAATAATCTGTGACGATTCTTCACAGAAATAACCATTTTTGTCGATTTTATAATGTTGAAACATTTGCTATTTCAATAATTTTCCATAAAATACCATATTTTTACATAAAAATAAAATTAAAACAAAAAATAATCCTAAAAATTCTGACAAAGGTTCAGATACAACTGCCTTTTCTGTATATTTGGAACTCCAATTTTATAAGGAACCAAAACGTTTTTCAATCATCCCGAATGAATGTTCGCATCCTCGTATGAAAAGATTCGATTTTATTGACGCGTATACAATTGAAATGTGGTTTCAAAACATTCGTATAAACATGTTTGTTCCAACGTCATTCAGCCGGTAAAGTTTTTACAGAATAACGTAATTATAAGAGAGAAACATTAATCGATTATCGGTAATCTGTATTGATTGAATAAACGTCAATTGAAACGTGATTTTGGAAGTCCGATGAACGACGTGTGGGAAGCTGCGGTATAGCTGGGTAAAGGGGTTGATATATATGAAAATGGTTGAACAACAGGAGGTGCACGCTTTATTTTGAGTTTTATCCGTGGCGTTATCTGAAGCGAGAACCGTGGGAGCTTGTCGGTAGCCGCAAAATTTGCACGTACTACAAAATGCACGCAGACATAGGGAAACACGTAGGTTCTTTTGTCGCGCCCTTCGAGAGGGCTTTGATCGATCTCGTTGTCGGCAGTCGGCCGTTCGAGTGCACTCAGCCATTGCGCATTTTCGAATATTTTTCATCGAACCAACACGTGATTTATTCTTCTCTCTTTCTCCCGATCGATTTTACGTTCATATATGTCAAATATATACATGTCTTTTAACGCAAGAATCGAGTACCAGAATAAAATTTACGACTAATAATAACAACAACAACAACAACAACAGCAGCAACAACACCAACAACAACAACAGCAACGACGACAAAGACAACAAAGACAACAACGATAACAATGATAACAACGATAACAACAACGATAAAAACGACAACAACAACGACAACAACAACGATAACGACAACAATAAAAACGACAAAACAAAGACGACAACGATAACGACAACAATAAAAACGACAAAACAACGACAACATCGACAACAAAGACAACAACAACAACGATAACAACGACGACAACAACAACGACAACAAAGACAACAATGATAACAACGACAACATCGACAACGAAGACAACAGCAACAAAAAGCCTCTCATTATTTTCCTGGGAGTCATAAAAAGTGATATCTAAAAAATGATCATGTCACCAATTGAAATATTATATATGCAAGGGATCGCAAAGACAGCAGTGAGACGATAAAGAAATGCACTAACTTTCGCTGACTCAGAATTCTCGTTTTTCAACGTTGACCATCACAGTTTTCGTAGCTGGCCAAAAAGGATCTTCTTGCTCTTTTCCTCACCTACCGACAATGAGGCGCTATTAAACCCACTCGACTTGAGCTCGAGCACCTCTCCACAATTTTTAAACGGCCCCTCAAAACTTTTTTTTATTTCTTCCGCAACGAAATTTCACTCGAGTAATGAAAAAAAAAAAAAAAAGATAAAAAACAAAAAAAAATTAATCAGATTTACTCGGAGTCCTTGTTTGGAGTGTTCAAACAAATTTATTCTCTCGTTATTCTGGCTCGTGTAGCATTCGCTACTTGGTCTTCCCCGAAGGGTTTCTAAAATAATCGTGTGAAAATTCAAAGTTCTTTTTTTAAACTCCAGTTTTTATGAAATATTATAATATTTTTCATGCAATTAATAAACCGCGTGAGATTCACTGACAAGCTGACTTGGCCCTAACGGATTTATGGTTATTTGTTTACATTTAAAAAACTCTGACTTATTTATAGCCCAATTTTATTGAAATTCATATTTCACAATATTGAAGCGATGATTACAGCAGCGCAGGTAACGCTTCAGAATTCAGCCCTTTGGTACCTGCAGCTATATGAGCGAGTAATATTCATCCGGGCGCAATGCACAAACCCCTGTGGTTGAACACACTCACGTACACATGCATATAAACATCGGACTCAGCATCAGCCGCACAGTTCTCTCCCCAGAGTCCCGGAGAAAGAGGGCAAGAGCTCAAGGGGTTGGTTTAACAGTGTACATAATCATGGCGCGCCATTGTTCGTGTTCGCAATGTGAACCCAGTAGGGGGTTCTCGTCTAGTATCTTCTCGGTTCGGAGAGCATCCGAGCATCAAATTGGCTTAGGTCCGGTGGTGGACCATCAAGAACCTCAGCACCAACTTTAGTTCGTGCTGATACAGACACAAACTTATTTGTGCTGCGTGTACAATGTATGTGGATGTTCCACAAACAATTGTTTGCAATTACTGGTCAAGAAGGAATCTCTTTACCTTGCGGCTTGCACATTGCTGGTTGACTACAAGAAATTCTAGCGGATAACTATACTGCGACCTGATGGATGTAGGTTTAGTACAACAAGTTTTTATTTCAAAAGAGATAAACAAGATGAAACGAACTGAGCGTGAATCAGAGTATGATTACGAACAAAATCGTGTTTCAACGATGAACGATACACCCGATTCGGAACAAAAGAGCAATGTGCGTGTTCTCTTGTACTTGTTTTCAATATGCGAATTAAAAAAGAAAAAAGGAGGAAAAAAATGATGAAGCAGCAGAAAATCTTGGAGGGAATCGCGTTCGCTCGGATTTCGACGAAGACATTTGCATCGGTAATTCGTGGTCTGGCGAGCGACCAGCGAAAGCTGTACGGATTTGAATAAATGAAAAGAAGATACGAGTCGATGGGGGCTTCGCTTTAAATACGGGTAAGATGGGTGGCGTCGAAGCAGAAGTTTGAGTAAAATAAAGTGACGTTTCTCAGAGTACGTATAATATGATGCCACATGAGAGGTGACGAGAGAGAAAAACTCGGGCGAGTTATGCCTTTAATTTCATCCCTCCCGCCCTTTCGTCCCTATAATTTAGCGGAAGATTAAGCAGAGCCGTTGGCGTTGCGAAATATTCGTGACAAGCCATCGTATCCGGTACGGTAAAGATAATCGCGGGAATGGCGCGAGAGAGAGGCCGTACTTAAAAACTATGTAATACGAGAGTCAAGATCCGCGCGCTTCTTGAATTAAAACACGTCAAATGAACGTCTTATCGTGATTGTAAATGCGCCTGTATGTGGGGGAAGGAGGCAAGATCTCGAGAGCATCTGGACGAACGATGGGCGATTACTATACTCGGCAATTTCACGGCGGACAAACGGTGTATTTATTATCCATTGACTCGCAAATAAATGACGATATATTATTACCTCCGTATAGATATATATGTGGATTTAGTTAAATTATATGTTGGTTGATAAAAGGTACTTAGTCCGGGGATGCGAGCATGTGCTGCAAAACGTATTTCTTATCCCTCGGCAGAGCAGGTGATTTTTCTTCATCCACTGCTGATTTCCTACCAACTTTTGCATTTACTCTCGTCAGCCAATAATCCGTGGAAGCATTTCTATGGCTAAGTGTTCCCACGAACTTCTTCTCTTTATTCCCCTAAACAGTTGTTAATTCCTGCGGAAGATCATTGCGCTCTTCGGTGACTTACTTAGAAGTAAAAACCAGGTGGGAATCATCCGGAAAATCGATATTCAAGATCAAGAAAAATAAAATCGAAATAAATCAGCGACTTCTCCTGAGTCGTGCGGCCTCGAGCGAGATCAGCACTCGGTTGGGTAACCGTTTAGCCATGCCCCGAGGTTTTCCATAGATTCTCGCTTGGCCCGCTGCGCAAATACTCCACAGTGGTGGAAAATAGAGACTGTGGGGCTACACTCTTGGGTGGTCTAACGGGAACATGAAATTTAATAAAGTGCTAATGAAACTCGAAATTAAAGTGATCGGATGCGGACTCGTACAAAAACCAAAAAAGAGTAAATGCTGAAGGATCGAGAATAAAAAAATCTTGATGGAATCATGATGAATCCAATAATTACTCGTTTCATCGACTTTCTATATCGGTTGGAGCAGAAAAACTGTCGAGTTTTCAGACTAAAAAATGTTATTCATTGAAAAATAATAATGACTACAAAATAAACTGTGACTATCGTGATTCTTAACTATAATTTGTCGCGTTTACCGATTTATTATTGATTTTTCCAACAAGCCGCTTCAGTATCGTTTACTTTGTCATTCGAGACAAAAAGGAAAGATTTTTCTTTTCTTTTTTTTTTCCACCCCCCATGTCTGCTTAAAAATAGTCAATCTCGAAGCGAGAAAACGTGTGAGATGAAACGAAAGATGAGCTTCTGCTGTTCTCCTCTTCCTTGCTATCTTTGCTCGCCAGTTGACAGATCTGTCGGCGTTGGCGGTGTCCGCCCAAAGAAAATTTATCTTCGTACATCGTCGAATATCCTCGAAAACGACGGCGACGATACTTGCTCTCGTCATACGATGATAGAGGCCAACCGTTCGCATTTCAACTCTCAACTCTCTTTATACATACTCATATGTTTACATATATAGATATATATTTCAAGTTAGACGCGATACAACCAATTGTATAATGAAACTAAAAGTTTAAACCCCTCGTTCTCAATGCTCAAGAAGAAACGAACTTGAAAAAAAGAGTTTGGTTTTTTTTTCCTAACGAACAAATTTAATTGCAAATAAAAAGGAATGAAAATCAAGAAAATTCTTTAATCGACAAATCGAATGGACATGAAGAAAATTCGTCTTTTTTTTTCAAAGTGCACACACGGTGAGCTTCGTTCCTGAAAAAGCGCCGATGCTCTTTTTTCTCTCATCAGTAAACTTGATTGGGAAAAGAAAGGATGATAAAAAACAAGGAAAAAAAAAGGAAATCTTTCAATTTAGAGGCAGTGATGGTGAAGTTCGATAAAGTAGGATCGAGGGAAGTAGGTGCGAAAGAAGAAATCACTCGTCTCTCCGTAAGAGAGTAACACACCCAGGACAGAGAAGACGGCTAATAGGGTCATCGAGGAAAACACGGTCAACGTCCGGTTATGGGCGGGGTATGGATGCTTTTTTTCTCTCTCTCTCTCTCTCTCTCATCATCTTTTTACGTTCGCCGTAACACTGTTTTACGGGCTCGTGCGGTGATGGAGCGAGACAAAGATAGGTCCATACGAGTAAGAGCAAAAGAGTTGAGAAAAAAAACGAAAAGATAGAGAGAGAGAGAGAGATCGAGGTCTACTTCGACGCTTCGGGGCATCATTAGCGGCCGCGAATAGCCCCGCCCGTCGTCCTACTGCGGCAGTATATACGCGCCCTTTGAGACGACTATACACCACCGAGAGACGCGACCAACAAGACGGGATGCTGTGTGTATATCGGCTCGGGCGCTCGTGCCGAGAGAACGCACGTGGCACTTTGCCCGTCTCGTTCATCGGTATAAAAGACCGTGAGAGCGAAAGAGACGAAAAATGAAAATAAAAAAAAAAAAGAAAGAGAGAGAGAGAGATGCACACTTTGCTCTCTTGCTCTTGGGGCACGCGGCAAAACCGCGAAAGCGTTCGCGCGAGACCGCGACGTGACAAATCTCCCAGCTTCCCGTATTTATAAACACTCTCACGCTACATGAATCTAAAATCCCCTCGGAGAGATTCCACGGAAGCTGCCTCCTGTATACATGTGCACACACACGTGTATGGCTAACTACTTTTCATTCCCCCCCCCCCCCTTTTTTTTGTTTTTGCTAAAAGTCTTTTACGCGTTACATTTGTTTCTGAAGCACTGGGATTCAGACGCCATACATTTTCTCGCACATGCTTATATACTTATTCTCCATCCTCTTCACCGAACTCTCGCTTCTTCCGAGATAGTATAGAAACCTGCAGCATGATCGAACGATATGAGAATTCATGCTTTTTCAAATTTTTCCTGATTCCTCGTCAATCATCGTTCATCCTGTAAATATATATTTGATTTCATGATTTCATGATTTTCATGATTTTTCTTCAACTCATCGAGCTTTTACGAGATCTTCCTGTCACTTTTGACCCATTTCTGCTACACTTGGTTAACGTCCAAGGGCCCTGTGAGACCTCCAAGAGTGACGAGAGAATTTAGCTGAAAGCGCTGCTATGTTTTTATCGATTTACAGTCATTTATAACAGAGAGCTGGACAACCGGGGCTTCTCGCTCGATGCACGAACTCGTGCATGGATAAACGGTAATCGATCCTGGTACTGGCTTTGCCCGGCGAAGCAGCTTGACCAGCGATATCGCCCGAGTGCTCGAAGAATCATAAATTTGTCTTTTACAGTCATATAGCTCACCGTGAATAACGATAAAACGATTGGTTTTGTACACTCTATAAATTCCTCGGTTGCAACACCTTCCGATATAGAATTATCGAAGTCTTTATAAAACTTCGAATTTTCATGGACCAATTTTTTGTTTTTCTCTCCGAATCGTTCGATCAGAAGTTTTTTCTTCATATCGTTTGCGTATGAAATCGATTAATTATCGATACTTTGATGCTTCGTGCTTTCTGTATCTGCGTACAGGAACGATTGTATTTCGTGAGCAAATGTGCGCGGGAGCGAGAGAAAATCGTCGGAGATATACACGAGTCTGTTGCTCGCGATTCTCTGATGCTGCAGCGCATACACACATCTCAGCTGTTTTTATGACTCTTTGAGTCGCGGGCGTCGCACCGGAATGCGCTAATGAGGACTTGGCTAACGTCGCTACACTTCCAGCCGCAGTATATACACCGAGTGTTCTACAGCCCTCTCTTAACGCGAAAATGAGAAAAGTCTCTCCGTAAAGTTCCCCTTTCCTCGTCCGTATCCCTCGTTCCATCTCACTTTCTCTCTTTTCGCTGCTGATCCTTTTTCCCCAGCATCCCCTACTCTGTTTCTCTTTTTTACTCACCCTCGTGCTGCCCGACTATCTCGTGTCGCAAGAGCCTCGTGACATTATCCACCGTGGTGCGTTACTAGAATAAATATATCGTCTCATTCGAACTCGACTCGCATCTTCAACCGAATACGATGAGTTTCAGTGGAAACGAAATTCATTGCGGTGGAGCTCATTATAAATTTAAAAAAAAAATAATAATAATAATAATAATGAAAATAAAAAATCGCGAGTATCGTAAAATCACGTGCACGAAAGACTTTTATGTGTTTTATTCATTTACTGTTGTTAATATTATTATTATTGCTGTTGTTATTGGGATTATCGATGATTATTAATCTGAAATTGCGTTGTAAGTGTTGTTTTTTGGTTTTATCGTATTAACATGCTTTTCTGTGTTCGATTTTTTATTGCAATATTAATTTTTATGCGATTTATCTTGATTATGAAATGCTTTTTTATTATTTGGAGTGATTTTTCAAACATTTTTGTTTTCTCATCTCGTATCGTTTATCAGTGGGACTACGATTCTTCTTTTTTTTCGTTCTTATTTTTTACTTTTTGCTTAAGATCTACGGAACTGTTTTTTTATTGGCGAATACACGAAAGGGAAAGAGACCGAGTTGCGTACTCGGTTCAATTATCTCGTTCTGCATAATTCGTGAGATTAGGCTGTTCAATGTTATGCAGAGCTTTCTCCCTCTCTCTCTCTCTCTTTCTCTCTTCCAAAATGCTCTACTCAGCCACAATTACTCGAACAATAAAGCGTACAGAATGTTTTTTTATTTTTTTTTATTGCCGGTGAGAGAGTAACAGTCGAGAATATTATGTGTAATTCTGTTATTCCGCAGGTAAGCACGTGAAGAGAAAAAAAGAACTTGATTGTTGCAGTGTTGAGAGCGTAAAACGTTCTTTCGGCATAGCGGACGAGAAAAATGAACGAAAACGTTTGAAAAAAAATGTTGTGAGTGATTTTTTTTTTTTCATGGTTGTTCCGAAGAAATTTCTAAACATGTTCATTCGTTCGAAGCTTTCCAAGTTTTCGAATTGCTTATGAAAATTTGCGAAGTTATCCGCAATGCCGTGCAACAACGCTCGGTAAATTTTGGACAAAAAAATATTTTGCAAAGCAGAAAGAAATCAAAAGTATATGTGCATTGAAATCGATCGAGGCCCATTTTATATTTTCTTCAAACGACAACGTATTAACAAACGTCAGAACAACGAGCTGCTCTTGATAGAAAAGCTTGTAAACTTATGCAATGACTCGCGAATGAAAAAAAAAATTCGATTGTTTTTCGTCGACGAATATGGTAGAATCCGAAAAAACTTTTGCCTCTAACGATGGACAGTTGGAAACTAGGCCAATCTCGATTCGGTATATCCCATATCAACGAAACTGAAATTTATGTACTTGCATCCGTATATATATTTTAGGAACTCGCTCACCTAATTTTTTATCCTTCGCACGTAAAGGCTCATCGTCGAGGGTGCACGACTGCACACATCCGGCGCCATTCTGCCTCAATCCACCTGCTACTTCAGCCTCGTGTGCATAAACCCGGTCAACGGTTGAGTGCAATTCAAACTTTCATATAGTAACGCGAAATCTCAAATACAGCGGAACATCTTTTTGCAATACATAAAATTTTTGGTCAAATATAACGAAAACTTCAGAATCTTTTTGACGTTTTAAAATAAAACGCAGCTTTTCGATGCTGGAATCGATTATTCTTGACACCAAAACGAACAATTATCTCCTATGAAGAAAAATTTGCTGACGTCAAGAATATTTGAGATATTCAATTTCCAATTTTTAACTTTTTTTTTATCTTAATTTTAATTTTAATTTTTAATTTATTGTTATTAATTAAATTTTAATTTCAAAAAATCTTAAATACGTAATTTAGAGACAAAATTATTTTGTTAACACAGTATCAGTATTGAGCTTGCTCGATCTCCACGAAATGACTAGACTTGCCAAGTTCCGATAAACGTTTTTCATTCTTAGATTATATATGTTTCTTAACGTATCCAATAATTCTTGTCATTCTTGTTCTAGGAAAACGGTGCATTTAGAAATCTCTTTGAGTTTATCGCCTCCTTCTCCCACTTCATTTCATTCTCTCTCTCTCTCTCTCTCTGGGATTTTTTGGTCGATTGGCTCTTAGCCACGACTCCCATTATACGTGCATAGGCACTCGACACTCTTTCACTCATGTGATCGATGATACCATTATAAATATACGATCTCGCATAACGATTATCCTATTCTCCGAAAATTGGCGAGTGAGCCACCTCCGCATCGAGGCCAAATTGAAATTATTTATCGCACTTTCGAAAATCATCGTTATCCTTTTGCCAACTATTTATATATGTTTCACGAGACGTTATATCGTTGTTCAAAAAAATTGAATTTATCAATTTGCTATTCGAACCAGTATCGACAGAAATTTTAAATCTCGATAAAAAAAATTTCAAAAATTAATCCAATCACCATAGAACAACAATTTTCTTTCATCCGTGATTATTCCTCTGATAAATATGACGATTATTTTAATTCGAGATCATTTCGTCTGCGCGCGTATCTTATTCAAAGAAGGAGCCGCCGGAACTGTCGGTGGGAAAATATTCGTTCCTCGACCACCTTCCCGATCCACATGCACCATATACGAGAGTTCTCGTGCGGATGAGATTGAACTTCGCAGTGCGCACACGTATACGTATACACATGAAAGAAAATTATTTCGTCTACGTCGCGGAGTTTTCGCAAGACTACGAGTAACGATGTATTCGCGCGTTCGCACACATGCGCTCTATTCATCGTTGCATTATCTACGTGATACCAGAATTGGTGGCAATATGAACAGCGCTTAGGATTTATCATTAAAAATTTTCAATGTCGATGAGAAACAAGAAACTAGTACTTCGTTCAAAAATACCTTTGTAGCAAAATCATCTTTTTCTTTCCGTACTTGAGGAGTTTCGGTACAAAAGTCAAAATGTTAAGAAATTAATGAAATTTGGTGAAAATGTTCTTCAACATCAAGTACGAAAAGACAAATTTTTTCCAAATTTTCTTCTACTTAGTTATCGAGTAATTATGCATTGAAGCAGATTTCTTATGCCCGGAGTGTATACCTATATATATGGAAACGGTATGCTTATACACGTGAACTTTAGTCTTCGATTACTCGATAACTGTGTAGAAGAAAAATCTGAAAAAATTTGTATTGTCAAATTTGGCATTAAAGAAATGTTCACCAAATTTTATAAAATTCTTAACTTTTTGACAATTTTTTGTGTTTTTAACATGGTTTAGCATGGCAACATTGTATCGCCTGTACCGAAACTCTTTAAAGATCGCTGAATTCATACAAATATAGACGAAAAAAAATTGATAATCGAATAAATTCATTCCCGATTCAATACGAGGACAATTTTTTTTTTGAATTTTCGAAAAGCGTTTTCAGCGAAATTATTGCTGATTAATCGATACATCCATTCGAGAACAGACAAAAAATGAATATTTATGTAAAAAGGATATAAAAATAAAATATTTCAAAGAAATATTTCCGCGAGTATGATATAAACGAATGAAGAGCAAATGGTTCGTATTCCCACCAATTATTTTCTGTATATGAGCACATACGAGTGAAAGATCTCGTTGTCGGGGGAGGTCTCGTTGGTCTCACGCGTGCTACGCTTCTCGGCTCTCTGTGCACGCGAGCTTGCCGTGTGACGCGCATTACGTACCTACGCATTACGATAACTACTGGGTTCGTGCCGGTGAACGAAGACGACTTTATGACTGAAAGATCTCGTCGCACTTCTCCGACATCTCTCAACCAAAAACAACCCTTTTTACGTGATCCAATTCGTGCGAGTTTTTATACATAAAATGCTATCAATTTTTTAAAAATTTCAATGTCAAAAAAAAAAAAATAGTGAGTGAAACTGAAAAATTGTAATTTTTTTTCCATTTCTCAGAGCAATTTTCGTCAAATTTTCATTCGTTAATCGCAGCACATCAGTGCTCCAATGCGACGAGGAATCGTAAAACATAAATCTGAATAGAAAGATCGTTTTTTGGATATCAAACAAGTAGTTATTAAAAATAAATCTTCATACGAATTCTATACACGAAAAAAATACGCATTTCCAGTGAGTGAATTATATTTTAGTACAATTGATGATTCATTTTTTTTTTTTTTTTCATTTTTTTTTTTTTTTTTTTGAAATTACGAGCAACGCAACGAGTCGGTAAGATTTATCGTGAACGAAAGAATAACTAATTCGGGATGGATAAGAAAACACGCTATTTACGAGAGTCGATAAAAATAAGGAGAAGAAGAGCGAGAGAGTAAGAAAGTGCGAGCAGCAGGGGAGAGGGGTAAAACAGTTCGAGATGTTAATTCAAATGGAAGTCATTAATTGCAATGGCAACGTGTGTTTATCTAAATGGAGATCGTATAAGTGCAAAAGAGTACGCGCGCGCATTCGCGAATTAATGTTTTTCTCTCTCTTTCTCTCTCTCTCCCTCTCTCTTTTCTCGATCTTTTTTTTCTTTCTAGCTCCGGAAATACCCACACAGATAATAATTCTGATATGATTCCGCACACCTCGGTTAGGAGCGCGATAGAAAAAAGTTTGCAAGGGCTTGAACATACGCACACGCAATAAAACACGTATATTCAAAACGGAATTATTATGTTTCTCCAGGATGTGTAAAAGCGTGTGTCCTGTAGGCGCGTTGCGCACCTCTCCTTCAACGAGCAATCCTCCAGTCCCTCCCCGTGGGCAGGTTTATCGGAAAATTGCTAATTTACATTTACCGGCGGACACATTTCCCGTACTATTCCTGGTTCTCCTTCTCTTCAAAAAGCCCTCGTTTTGTCGCTGACATTTACACACGCGTTATTCTGTTCAAATATTCGTCTCTGTTAAGGAGTTTCGGTACAAAAGGCAAAATTTTAAGAAATTAATGAAATTTGGTGATAATGTTCTTCAACATCAAGTACGAAAAGACAAATTTTTTCAAAATTTTCTTCTACTTAGTTATCGAGTAATTATGCATTAAAGCAGATTTCTTATGCCCGAAATGTATACCTATATATATGGAAACGCTATGCTTATACACGTGAACTTTGGTCTTCGATTACTCGATAACTGTGTAGAAGAAAAATCTGAAAAAATTTGTATTGTCAAATTTGGCACTAAATAATATGTTCACCAAATTTAATAAAATTCTTAACTTTTTGACAATTTTTTGTGTTTTTAACATGGTTCAGCATGGCAACATTGTATCGCTTGTACCGAAACTCCTTAAAACAACGTGAATTTATTCATTTAACCATTTCAACGAATCGAGACTCTGCGCAACACACGTTTTCGTTTTCGTACGTCCAACATCAAGCTTAAATTTTATTGTCCCGGTAAATTCAAAAAAATTTGTACTCGACACCGATTTGATAAAGTAATTTTTCGCGTTAAACCGTCTTGACTAAAATTAGATTGAAATTTTCATTCAGTTTCGTACAGGAGAAGAAAATACATTTTTTTGGATATAAGCGAGCTCAAAACATGTGCGGAAATCTCTGTTTTTTTTTTTTTCTGACAATCAACGCACGTCACGTGCCCACTCGAAATTTGAATAACTTTTTAATTACTAAGGTTGTATACGCTTGAAATTTTACACGCGCCAGTCACGCATCTTTCTCTCAATTTCACGTCCTCACAGAAGCCAAATGTCTTCATCATCAACGTCCCGCGTATGCAAGAATATAAAGTATATTATATTTACACGGATAATATAGTTCGCGAAAGACAAAAAGGACGTTTCGTGCGCGCGCGCGCTCACGGTATTGAGACATTTTCTTTTCACATTAGTGAGAAGTCTCGCGCGAATTATACACACCTTTTCTTGACGTGACAAGCTCGTATATATATTCTTTGAACGAGAAACGGGCGACTGTATTATACGCGCACGGTCTCGAGAACACAAGGTCTCAGGAGTCGTGAGTTACGGTCCTTCGAGTTCGTTGGTGCAGAGCACATATATACTTAAACAGATTCAAGCGCCACCGACGATCACGCCATCATCGCAATCTTTATTACTCCCTGCACGCTGCACTGTCATTTTATATGCTGCACGTAACTCTTTTCAAGATAAAAATAATAATAAAATCTTGTTTCGGTACTTTTTTCATTTCAGTATGAAAAAAAATCTTTCGAATCTGAGAAATAAATCGAAATAAAACATTTTCCATTGGGTTATCGCTTAATAGAAATTGATTATTTGTTTGTCAATCGTATAAATGTCGTTTCGAGATAATCAGAAAATCATATATTTCGATAGACATATAAAATCGATGAAAAAATTAATGAAAATCATCGAATCTACGAGCAAAGTTGTTGAATGATTCAAAACGAAATGTTGGTTCTTCGAGCCAAATCATTTATTTTTGATTCAATTAAACTCGATGCAGAATATTTTTTTACACGAGTACAATGTTCGCGAGCACCTAGTAACAAAACAAAAATGATAGCTGAAGTTTTTAACGTAGAAGACATCAGAGAAGAAGCAAAGAGAGAGAGAGAGAGAGAGAGAGAGAATAGCACCCGCTGCCCAAAGATACGAATCTGACTTTTTTTTTCGCAACGGTAAGTACTTCCATTTCGCAATTAAGAGAAAATAAAACGATGGCGAGTGCTCATACGCGTTAATTAATAACGAAATTAAAACAAAGATTAAAAATAAAAATATATATTTATACATCACGACGGACGATTACCTAGAAAAATGTGCAACGAATTAAAGAAAAAAAAAAAGGATTCGGGAACAAGTTATTTGAGAATTAATCCAAAAGAAATTTGAACAAAATTTCATCCAACAAAAAAAGAGTTCGATCCCTCATTGACAGAAACGTCGCCCAGCCGCCTTTTTCTTGTCGGAATGACCGCTCGATATATAGATGCAACGAAGATCCAGAGTGTGCAGCACACACGAGAGCATTCTTGTTTTTCCCACAAAGTTGAGCGCGCACGCCCGCGCCCAAAACCCTCTCTTGCGACCTGCAAAAGGTCCTCTGTCACAAATCTTAACCGAGATATCTATACACACACACACGTGCACATTTATATATGAAGAGCTAAAACACGAGGGAACATAACCCGAACCTAGAACGATTCTTTCCGGCCAATGAAGGTTTTATTCCTCTCGAATGTCCGTTCCTCTCTCTCTCTCTCACAGCCACCGAGATCATGCAGATAATACCAGTACCAGCATCAAAGCTGCGCTACGAATACACGCGTATAAAAATATGTGTGTGTGTGTATTAGGCTCTATACAGCTCTCTCCGGTGATCGAAAAAAAGAGGAAGAAGATAAAGAAGAAGAAGAAGAAGGAGGCTGAGAAAGAGTAAAAGAATGAAAGAGATGACTCCTCGAGCGGGACCTGTTTTCCGTGTTAACAACCGAAACTCATAAAGACGTTTAAGTGGCCTATGGAAAAAGAGAGAGGAGTTCACTCTCTCTCACTCTATTTTTTCCATCGTCTTTATTTTTATCTTTTTTTTTTTCTCTCTTTGGTGAGAGATTTCGAAGCGAAGATGCCGCCGACGCGACTTCACAGTCAAGGACGAGGATGAATAGGGTTGTTCACCGTAAAGCATATCCCATATATTTGTGCACGAGGATAGAGTATTTGAGTATATCGATCGGGTGAGAATCATAAAGGCGAAATCGACCAAATTTATTCGATGAAATTCGAGTGTTTTGGGGATCCTTTTATTTTCTGATGGGGAGAAAACCACCGGTAGAAGGGCGAGTGTTCCGTCAAAATGTGCTGGGACCCGCCTACCCCCCCGACGCGCTCGCAGCTTTTCACGGTGGGGTTGGATCCGAACGTGAATGGAAGAACGTCTGAGACTCAAACCCACCGAATAATAGTCAGAGAGAGAGAGGGAGAAAAATAGAGTTGTAAATTTGATGATCCCATGGACCGGAATGAAGTCATCTCGAACCGAGCCTTCGTCGAAACGATTTTTCGACTCAATATTTGTATTTTCTTCGATGTGTATATGAATGCACTCTCTCTCTCTCTCTCTCGCTTTCAGCTCGTAGCATCTCTCGTAAATATGATGTACGTAACGATACCGCTTCAACGATTCTAGTTGCTTAAACCTGTCGACCATCCTCGTATTCTTTTTAATATATACGTACAGAATAATCTACGCGACAAATAAAAATCGAGAATTTATTCTCGATTTTTTTTGTCTTTCTGTTTTTTTTTTTTCAATTTTATCTCGAAGCTTTCATTTATAATTTCATTCGAGTCTAATGCGCTAATGAACACTTGTTATTACGATCGATTATTTTATTAAATATAGCACGGTATCTCTTGAAATATATATTCGTTAATAAAATCGTTTAACGTTACGAAGCATCTTTATATTATCGTAAGTGAAGAGAAAGAAAGCTGGTTTTGTTCAAACTTCAATAATCACAATTTTTTTTTGTCCACCGATAAAAATAACAAAATTTTGAAAAACAATGTTGATTCTTTATCGTCCGACCGTGAATCGGGCGCACGCTTCAATAACACACGGGAGATGAATATATAAAAAAAAAGTGGAAAAAGTCAAAAAGAATGCGAGAAATCGATTTTTTGTTTCTCTTTTTTTTTTCAGAGGCCGGCGAGAGATCAAACGATCAGGGAGGAGACATTGATAGCGAGCTGGGACCGGGTGTCATCCGTTTTCCCTGACAGCTTCACTAGATCGGGCGCGTGTAGATATATATATATAGATATCTAGAGATGCGATGTTTTAAGGTGTATCCATAGCCAGATATATATATATATATATATATATAAAACGTGGGACAGTACACGAAAGCAATTTCAACCGATCACTGGTTTCTGTATCTCTCGAAAAACTGACCTGTCGACATGAAACACGGTGAAACATAGCGCGGTCGTTCGGTTGTACAGGAAGCCGGTACATTTTTAACTCCACGAATTCCCGTCTATGCTGAAAGCTTAAAGAATTCGAAAAGAAAAAAAAAATACAATTGCCACTTAACAGAACCGATGAAATGAATTTTCACCGAGATTCTTTGGAATTGATTAATTTTATAAAAAGAAATATCAAACATCGTCAATCACAGGGAAGAAAGATTGAAAAAATTTACTGTTAAAATTATAAAAAATATGTATACGACATCAATTTAATAATAGTTTTCGAAATTTTTGACTGAAATAAAACGAAATTTTATTGTTTGAAAAAGAATATTTTCTAGATCGACAAATGAAATGTCATCCACGAAGTAAAACAGTTCGAACAGAAATCAATCTGCTCGGTCGAGCTCAGTATTGATGTATATCGCAATAAGTCGATTAAAAATACATTCGATGTTCCGAATGGAAGTTTGAATATGTGTGTATTAATTTTTATCGTATCCAGGTAAAAATTCCCACAACATTATCCCAGTTAGACACGATAATTTCCATGCTGTACTCGAATTTCTAAATGCCTTCGACCAAAAACAAATCACCGAATAGGTTATTAAAAAAAAAAAGGTTCTTAAACTTGTTCCCACGTTCCAGTTCGTCATGAGAATGTCAATTTTTTTTTTTCTTTTTCCACGATTCAATCAAGCAGGATCGAGACGAAATTTTAATTTTATACAAATATGTTATTTCCAAAGAACATTGATACTCGATGAAATTTAAATTTCGAAAAAACCATTTTGTTCGGCGGTCGAAAAAGCTCGCGAAACGTTCGGAGGTTTAGGTGTCAAATAAATTCGTGGTTCCCATACACGAGACGACCAAAGAGATGCGATACCTCGGTGTTTAACTCTGTGGGATATTGTTCGGCCCACATAAAAAAAGTTTCATGCTCCATATTTCTCGGTGCATAAGAGTTTTGAGGGACGAAAAAAAAAACCCCCCTTGGGGTTTCGTTTTAAACGAAGAATATGTTTCCATCGCCTCTGGCTATGAAAACGTTACTGCGGACTCAATTTAGCACGAAAATATCATTAACTTATGCCCTTGTGTTTGCTCAACTTCGATCTTTACTAAATTACGAGACTCACACCCTGTGAATTTTGGCTGGGACAACCCGCCGATCGTCTCGTTGTATCAATTGAAAAAAAAAAATAAAATAAAAAAAAAACAAAAATACTCTGTTGGGGCTTGCCGATTTCTTACTCGCACGCTCGTTACAATATGCATGGACGAAAATAAAAAGAAACGTTCTCTTTTTCGTCGACGAATCGTTATTATAATTATTCGATTGCGATATATGAGTGAAAAATATAAAATTAATATTGATCGGATGCCAGCTTAAACGATAATGAAATTTTGCGATAAATTTCTTATTCATATTTTGGGCAAGTCTCACTATCAATTGTTCGTAATTTAATTATCATTGGAAGATATTTTTTACTCATTCTGCGTAGATTTTTTTTTTCTTCTCAAACAAATCGATTGATGTTTCGATTATTATTAAAAAATCACTGATAATTTAATTATGAATTTTCATTCGTCGATCTATCAAATTTATTTCAAATTAGCCTAGTCAATTTGCTTGTTAAATGAATTTATAATTTCACCGTTAAAACCAAGTGACGCGTTCGTGGCTCTCGAAATCTCTGAAATCAAGCATAGTCAGGCTCGTAAAAAAAACCACTTAATTATGAAAATATAAGTACATTTATCGAATCGTTATATTGCTCAATTTCTCGTAGTACAGAAATTTATAGTTATTTTAATTGGTATATTTGAATTAATCGATAACAGATATAATTTTTCATCCGTCACCGAATCAATTTTGTTCCAATATTGTGCAATAATTTTCATATGATATTAAGGAGTTTCGGTACAAAAGGCAAAATGTTAAGAAATTAATGAAATTTTGTGATAATGTTCTTCAACATCAAGTACGAAAAGACAAATTTTTTCAAAATTTTCTTCTACTTAGTTATCCAGTAATTATGCATTAAAGCAGATTTCTTATGCCCGAAGTGTATACCTATATATATGGAAACGCTGTGCTTATACACGTGAACGTTTAGTCTTCAATTACTCGATAACTGTGTAGAAGAAAAATCTGAAAAAATTTGTATTGTCAAATTTGGCACTAAATAATATGGTCATCAAATTTTATAAAATTCTTAACTTTTTGACAATTTTTTGTGTTTTTAACATGGTTTAGCATGGCAACATTGTATCGCCTGTACCGAAACTCCTTGAGTGTACTTCAATTATGAAAAATAAAATAATATTCATGAAAATTTAGCAATTAATCAATTCGAATGTATCCGATAATTAAACGTTATTTCAATCAAATTTGTCGTTCTTTATTTTTCCAATTAATTGCTAATTCGAGTTTTTATATAGACTGCAAAAAAAAAAATTTGTTTATTCAACAATTTTCATTGAACAAAAAATATTGTTCGATGAAAAAAATTCTTTTCTCACTGTTGTATAATCGCATCGACGTGCATACGAGACCAGACGCGAGAAGTGACTGAATAGTAGTGCGCGCCGTATATTTTTGAGACTCGTTTCAACCGAGCGTTGATAGAGCAAAGAAATAATCAAAAAAAAAAAAAAAAAAATGAAAAAGAAAAGTAACCAAGAAGACGAGGAAAAAAAAACTGACGTTGGCCAGGTATTATCGACTGGAATCAACAAAAGGCAGTGCGTCTCGATCTCTTTATTTTCTCTCACGGAATCACAGCCCTGTATATACATATTCGAATGTATATTGGTAAAGAAGAAGAGTGAAATGGGGGTGGGGCAAAGAGGGATCTTTAATAGCGGGTCTCGGCTTAATGACCGTCGAGGCCCCTTTTCGGGGCGTTCGAACGAAATGTCATTGCAGTAGATTCGATAACGTGACTCTTCCTTCTTTCAACTGTGCATCGCGAGTATATTGAATATTTCAATTTTTTTTTTCATGCCTGACCGGACGCGCATGAATCGTGAAAGGATAAACAAAACAAATGAAAATCAAATTTTATACCTAACGATGATACAAAAAAAAATCTGTCCAAATTCCACTGGCGAATAATCATTTACGTTTTCTGTACTTTTTTAAGATTCGTTTAAATAATCGTGAGATAATCATTGAAATTGACTGCTCGAAACTATTTTTTCTATTCGTCATATTTTTATCTGAAATTTCATGAAAAAAAAAAAAATAATAATAATATTAAGGATTATTTGCTTTCAAGGATTATTAAAAAAGGTCATCTTGTGGCAATCACAAAAATAATGATCAATTATTTATTTTTACATCTTATTACGATCGAATATTGTATTTTTCAGAATCATTTATTCGGATTAACATTTTTCTAATGAATTTTTTAGCATCGATTACGAAATTGCAATAATATTTATGTTTTTATAGTAAAATATTTTTTTTTTTCATTCTCATTCTTTTTATTGGAACACGATGTGACGTTTAATCCAAAACAGGTCATTATTATGATTCTACCGGTTCAACAATTATATTCATTATCGAAAAAAAAAGCACGGGAGCAGCCACGATATTTTGAATTATGGGTCGTAAAATGGACCCATAATTCGAGACCGAGCATTATACACGATTTCGGGGCCTTTTGTAGTCTCCATTTATACACACGTACACATTCGAACCTTCGATATTGCCCTGCTATTATTTCTATTACTGATCAAATTTTTAATCAGAAAAAAAAGACACTTTTCACCATCACACTTCACTATTTTCCCAGAAATTACTGTGAAACTTGCGAAAAATAAGGTAAATGTTTAGAAAATAAAAAGAAATATATTGGGTTTTGGCTAAAAAAAAAAATTAAGTTTTGTGGAAAACTTCAAGCTCCGTTTGTTGCAATTTCTGAGCTGTTCACGCCGATATGCAATTTCGTTTATGTGCGATAAAAAAAAAGTACTTTCACTCACGATATATTTCCGGTAACGTTTCGATTAATCGTTGTTATCATGATCGGCGATTAAATATTGAAAATCCAGAGTAAAACGTTTTCTGAAATGATTTTACTCGAAGGCCTTTTGATTTTGTTTTACACTGCCATTCGTCAATACATCCAGGGTCCTCTAGCGTACATCCCCAATATTTGTTCACAATGATTTCACGTTTGATATGACATCAATTGAGGATCATGATGAAATCTACTAAGCCATCACGGTCTTGCGTGAATTTTCTCTTTTTTCAACAGACGCCACGTTTTCTATGCTATTTTACTAAAAGTGACTATTTTTTCACGAAATTACAAATTGATAAGATTGATTGATAAAATATGTGCGTGAAATTTATAACAGAGATCAGTAGGGATATTAGTATCCTAAGACAGAGTTTTTGGGGAGTTGGTAGTGAGGGCGCTCTTTCGTAACGGTCGATTCGGAAATTAAAACTTTATCCTACAGAACTCGGCCGAGCTTGCAGATTCTCTTTCTACACTGAACGCAACCGCAGAGTTGTCGCCATCCCCCCCGCCCCGGCTACCAATATTTTTAAATATATTTTAAAAATATTTTAGAATTTTAAAACAATTATTTGTAAATACAGTATGGCGAATAATTAATCTCTGAATAATTTCTCTGTTCATTTTTTGGATCGACGCCGCGAGTTTTTGCGCTCTACGCATGTCTGTATCTCTGAACACTCTGAACTATAATACTGGAACGCATGGACGTGAACTTGGCCCCCGCCGACATGAACTTTTCGAAAGTTTTCTGATATCAATCGTTTGTGTGTCGTTTGTAGAGTATTGTGAGAATAAAATAAACACTTGTGAGATAAGTTTATCGCGAAAAAATCAAAAATAAAAATTAGCGTGAAGTTAGCCCACCCATTCTACTTTTTAAACTAAATGAGTCTAATTGTACGTAAATCAATGAAAAATCGTTTGTAGAACACGAATATTATAATAAAAATGTTTGTAGGACGTATATTTTTATGAAAAAGCAAAAACTAAAATTGCATACATTTTTCCGAACCAGTCAGGGAGACTGGTGTGTACCATACGGGTCAACTGATTAGAAATGAATGAATCTTGAAGGTTTTGAAATGCCAAAAACGATAAGACTGATTCATAAATGCGAAATTATATGGATAGTCTGCTGAACTGATTCAGATGTTACCACTACTGGTCTATTCCTAAATTTTATTTTATGAAAAGATTATATAAGGATATTTTTGAATGTTAAAATGGAATAATTCCACTGACCAAAAAAAATACAGGATTCATTCTTCATTTCATCAATCAATCCACGGTCAGTAAGAGAAAAAACATTTTATTTTTCAAAGATTAACGATTGAAATGGAAATGGAATTTTTTCAAAAATAATATTTAAAATCAGAGAAAGCCCAACAGTTTTTTTATACTGAAAATTGCTATGCACAGAAATGAAACCAATAAAAATGATGGAATTATGTACTCACTCTTCGATGTCTTGTTCCCCTCCTCAATAATGAACCTACCTTTGGCAAAACCGTTCGAGAATTTGGCAGCTGAGATCTATTTCCGATGTAGATCAACACTAGATGTTTTTCGGTCAAATGAGTTTAAATACATTTTGCACTCGCGACTCGCACCATTATTCAGAATTCAATAGCACTGATTTTAAATCGATATTATTGTTCACATTTCCGAAATAGTCAGCACAGTTAATATCCACTTCCGTTACAGGACACTCATTGCAGTTGATTACTTTCCACTCGATTTTTTTCCAGATCCATGATTTTGAATTCAGACGAGCAGCAGCAGCGTCGTTTTTCCAACGTTGAAAACGATAGTTCATCGTAGTTCAAAATTCAAATGCACTAATTCACACAACACCAATATTAACTTTTTATACTTCCGAGATGGTAAACGAGTGATTGAAACGTCAAGATTTTTTTAGTTTTCGCGTCAACGAACTCATGCACGAAATTAAAAAATCCATTCAATGTTTCTTTGTTCCGCTGACTCAAAAAATGTTTTTCTCTTGGGTCAATAAATTGTCTTTTAGCAACCGAATAAGGTTGACGACGAGTGACAGAAAGTGTAATGGCAACTTGTGCCATAGTTTCGTGGAAAATCGTGCGTGCTCACGTGGGTGCACGCGTGCACGGGCGCTTGCGTTCTATTGTACTATAGCAATTGCGATAGTAAAAACTATTCGCAATGCTGTACAATAGCTGCGGTTATACATGCCTTGCGTGCATTGCGTTGCGTTGACCGTTTGCAGCATCCGGGTTATATGCATGGACCTTGCCTGCGCGACTTCGATATTCGATACAGAAACTGTATCGCGTTCGGAAACAGCAAACTACAGAGTAGATTTATAGCTTTCGTTCCGTTATTCTTGCCGACAATCCCATGGCTTTACGGCCTGCGTGCATTTGGTGCTTTGCGTTGCGTTGCTCGACTCGCATGTATGGTTGCATCTTAGCTCCGCTTGCGAACACGCGTGCGTGCGAGCATACACACGATTTTCGAAGCTATAACACAGCCGTCACTAGACTGTCTGTCACTCAAGACCCTTGCTCACGCTGCCATTTATCGTGATTCGATCACTATTTCAAATATTCAAATATTCAAAGTAATTCGCTCTCTGATTGAGCACGAAAAATAATATCGTGGGCAAGAGGCTTCCCCACCGGCTTATCGCTTATCACGTTGCGAGAAGAAAACTCGTTGACGAAAGAGAAATAATTGAAAATTCATTACGATTGACAAACGAGCGAATTGTGTTTTACGACCCTAATATTCTTTTCATAGCGTTTTCGTGCATGGTTCGTTTTCGAAAAATCGCGCATATTTTTAAGTTCTTATTTTCGTGCATTTTTTATTTTTGAAAAATCGCGCATATTTTCAAGCTCTAATTAACGGAAATTGCGATAAAAAATTATGTAAAAATTATAGATTTGGATGGTTTTAATAATAAAAAATTTTATCACGATTTTCCGTTTTTTCATTATCCATCGTTGTATTTTTATTTGGTTTAACGACAATTTAGACCGTTTAAAGTATTTTATATAAAGATTTTCGTTGTTAACCGACTCTTATTCCGCACTCTGTTTTATCAATTTCGTTGCAATCAACGAACGATAATGCGCGGTATTGCACTAGCCGACCGATGCTAATGCAACTCTCTCCGCGCGCTACTCGCCGCCCCGCCCCGCGCCCCGCGGGCGACTGAATGAACGCGAGTGTTTGCTCGCTCCTTCGTTGCCCCGCGCACGCGCATGATCCAGTTCTCGCGCCTGCCCCTTCTAGTCGCCCCGGCGTGAACTCTCCCCACCATCCCCGCTACGGAACGGCTTAGCAGGCCAAGCGCGAGAGCGCGTAAACGTAAACACAGAGTCGAGTCTCCACGAATGTAAACAAACCAAACAAGCTAGAGACATTCATTCGCCAATATTTAGCGATCACATTTTTGTTACCGTATGAATATTCGTTCAGTAATATTTTATAATAATTCAACAACGTTTTATTCTTTCGTTTTTCCAACGCATATGAATATGCCGATAGCAAAAAAAAGACCGTCGATCGAATTTCATTCAGTTTTTTTGAATCTAGGAAGATCCGTTCCCAGAAAAGTCCGCACCGGAACTTTTAAAGTGCCCAGAACCTATGCCCGAGTCTCAGCATATCATGGTAAGAAAGTTAAAAATGTATTAAATCGAAGATTAAACTCGAAAAAATTTTTGAATCACATCTTGGGACCTAGAACTATCCAGGTTCATAAAGATCAACATTTGAACGATACGTTGAAACAGTAAAACCTGTTTAGTAAAAAAAAAAATTAATTTCGGTAGCAGATCAAAGAACTAATTCAAAACGGAATTTTTAAGATTTCGACTATTTATTTTCCTGTGGCCACTCCTTAAAAATTTCTGCAAATTTTGTTTTTGCTTTTTCATAAAAATATCCGTCCTACAAACATTTTTATTGTATTATTCGTATTCTACAAACGATTTCGCATTCATTTTCGTACAATTAGACTCATAAAGTTTAAAAAATAGAATGAACAGGGTAAATTCACGCTAATTTTTATTTTTTATTTTTTCGCGACAAACTCATTTCACAAACGTTTATTTTGTTCTCACAATACTCTACAAACGACACACAAACGATTGAAATCAGAAACCTTTCGAAAAATTCATGGCGGGAAGCCAAATTTACACCGCTCTGGAACGCACTACTCCCCTCTCCGGTTTCCTGGTTTCCATGCAGAGCGACTCGCATCCCCTGCTTATGTGGTGCGACCGGCAGGTTTTTTTTTCACAAATTTACTGATTCGTTACATAATTCTTGAATAAAAATCACAATAAAAGCGTCACAATGCTATCGCGAACTGCATTGTGCATCAATCATCAAGCCTTGTCGCGTGTCAACGCGGTCTCGCAGGTAAAATTCTATTTATTTTTGTAATTTAAGGTTATGTCGATCGGTCTCCGAATAATTAAAACAAATTCTTTACAAAAATGTTTATTCGTCCTCGAATTCGCAGAAAATCGTGCTCAGACATATGCACATAACATGTCACATACGCAATGTCGGAATTAAATGCAATTCTTCAGTGAAACTATCAAAATACACTCCCGTTTTGGGAACCTGTACAAAGAGGTATTCGAGCACCACCAAGGTTACCAATGAAGCTATTGTGTCGAAAACCGACGGTGTTTCCAGCTCAGTCGTCGCCGATGGCCTCACGTCGAACTTAATAGAAAATATACCAGGTAAAGTACTTATTTCTCGATACTCCAAAATATGCTACCGTAATTTTCATTTTTGACACTCGAAATCGACTTATTTTCTAAAAAAATTCTGTTGTATTTTGACAATACAAATTCCGATAAAATTCCAATTCTGTGTTCAACTAATCGGTGATCTGAAAAATTTGCTTACAAAAGCTGACGAAATGATGTCAATTGCCATTGATAATGCATCAGGTGAGTCGAATATTTGTCGTTAATTATGTTGTTTATTCAAACAACCAATAACCCGTAAAATTTGATTTAACAAGCTGAAGCTTCAGTGACAAAATTAATCGATGATCACGACGATGTATCAAGTGAGTCGTTAATTTCTCAACATTTCAATGGCAAATGTTTTATTTAAACGATTAACAAACCTTAAAATTTCCCTAACAAAGCTGGAACAGTAAAATCGGAAACAATTGACGACGTATCAGGTGAGCCGATAGATTGTCAATGTTTAAGTCTCTTATGAACATAGTTGTAACGTGTGAAATTTTATCAAAAAGCTGAACAGGTCGATCCAAATTTAATGGATGACACTTTACCCGGTGAGTCAAAGCTTTTGAGACATTTTAACATCTCATTTCAACGACTAACATCGAATCTAATTTCATCGAAGAAATTGAAAATCTAGCTTCAAATTAATGAATGATATTCAACCGAATGAGTGAAAAATTGATCAATATTTTCATCACGAATTTAAAGAATCAATAACTCGTTAAATTTTTTTCAAAAAGCTGAAGAATCGCTGACAAACTCTGTCGAGACTGTACCGAGTGAGTTTAAAATTTGTCAAAATATACTCAACTCCATGATGTTTTATTATAATTAACGATATGTGTAATTTAATTCGCCAAGCTTTTACTCCGGATATAATCAACGACCTACCAAGTGAGTCATAGTCAGTTGTCTTGCCACTGTATAATTTTCAAATATTCGTTCACGACTAACAGTGTACTAAATTTTATGACAAAAGCTGAAGCCTCAACTCCACAATTATTCTTCGATCTGCCGGGTGAGTCAACAATTGGTTGTTCAATCCAGAGTCAAGCCATTGTGCAAAAATTTATTAAAAAAATAGACTCGAGTCGTCTTCGACTTTCCGTTAGAGAAATAGCTGCATAAATAATGGATGATGAATAGAATATTCCTGAATTTACCTGAAGAGAACATTTTCATTAATGTTAATACCAATTATAAATTATTTTCTATGCAATTCAATGTTCAGCCATCGCACCCTGTCTATGATTTTTATCATCAACAATATAAATGACTCATCGTTATTAGAATAAGTCAGATCAATTACTAAATTATTCCAAAATTATTTGTGGATAGATGTACCCGTAGCTCCGGTATTGGAAGCAGTATCGTTTTCTGGGGAACCACCGCTAACGGCTCTTGGACTGGGCAGCTGGTGGCCGACAGGAATGGTCCAAAATACCTTGGAATGGCTGCACATATCGTGTGGCTTACCTTGGTGGGAATCCATAATGATCGGTATATTTCATCAACACTTATTTCCAAGGTGAATTCGCTGCTTTACGTTGACCAAATGAGTACTGAAGATTAAACGATTGACTGTAACAGTCAAACAATTGAATTAAGCTGAAAATGCTGGAAGCATGAATGCATGGATTCCTCCATGAATTCATGGAACCGCTAAAAGAATAGAAATAATTGTTCAAAATCTCTTAATGGAAAGATGACGTCCTTCAATTTTCTATTTATTGTTTGACGATTTTGCAGATTTATTCTCATTACCATTATTTTAAAGCAATCTATCAGTCGTACGGTCGATAAAAATCCTATTGGAAGCTTTATTCGAAGAGGCTTGTTATGTAAAGAAAAATATGAAAGAAAAATCGATAGTGTAATTTTAAAACTCATTTGATTAACGTCAAAAAGTCAATTCACCCCACTGAACTATAAGTATATTGAAAGGAGCGCTGTGCCCTAAGAAAAGCACAGTACTGTGAAGATTCTTATACTTTTGACAACGACCAGTACCCAGGGTGTGTGAGAGAGAGATAGGCTTCGTCAATCTCAACGCTCCTTTCGGTATATACTTTTAGTTCAATGATTTACCCTCGGGATGTAATAACTGAACAAACAAAAAATGAATGATGAAAATGGTATGCTTTTTCAGGCACGCTAGCCCTGAGACTCTTACTTTTTCCTCTGGTCATAAAGGCTCAAAAAAACAATGCTGCATTGTCGAACAATATGCCAGAATTAACGCGCATACAAACAGAAATGTCGGAGGCACGACAAGAGGGTGATCAATTGACAGGTTTGCATTTTAGTTATTATTTAAAAGTTGTATTAGAACCCTTGAGACGTATAACGCTATACGTCTCGCAGACTAGATTGTTTTTCTAGGGTTAAATCATCGTATTTGAATGGAAATTGGCGAAAAAAAAATTGTATTTTTAATAAAAGTATATGGATCATAAAGATACGTCGTTGATCTGATTTTTGTTTCGTATTACAGCGGCTAGAAAATCAAAGGAGTTGATGGATTTCATGAAAACTAAAAATTGCAATCCTTTTAAAAGTATGATTGTGCCACTTCTTCAGGTAAATTGCCAACGTGAATTATTATTTTTATTGTTGTTATGAATGAATTTAAAATTAATTGAGAGTAACGTTTATTCGGTTTTTAGGCTCCTATTTTTCTATCAGTTTTCCTTGGTATAAGAGGAATGGCTTCTTTGCCGGTGGAAAGTATGAAGCACGGAGGTCTGTGGTGGTTCACCGATCTCACCTGTGCCGATCCTTTATATCTTTTGCCTCTTATCACAACCGCCACTCTCTCAGCAACTATCGAGATTGGAACTGACGGCAGAAGTGCTGCAAGCCTTGGAATGGCGAGATACCTTCTTCGAGCTTTGCCCATCGTGGTCTTTCCTTTCACTATAAACTTTCCAGCGGTAAGTAAAAAACTAATAAATTTATACATTTCGTAAAATAAAAGTGAAAAATTTGCGATTTTTGTTTCAGTTTAAATTTGATTACAGTTCAAATGATTTTTTCTGTGTATTGAGCGCACTAAGTTTTTGTCTGCACAGTTATGATCCTGGCAGTTGAATTAAAGAAAAGAAGAAAAAAAAACATTCGATTCCATAAACCCAATTTAATCGCTTTAGGGTTGAGTTTTCTTTGCGTTATTCTATTTTTTTAACATCTACGAATTTTTCATCATAATTTTTCTGTCAAAGTATTATTGTTAGACGTGCTCTTGCGAATAATTTAATTTGAAATTTATTTCCCTTTTTTTAGGCCATGCTGTGCTACTGGTGCTCGTCAAATTTCTTCTCGCTCGTTCAAGTTGCTGTTCTGAAGATACCCAAAGTTCGCGCATTTTTCAAAATTCCAACCATCGTGAAACATCCACCAAACAAAATTGTCAAGAAAAAGAATTTTATTGAAAGTGCTAAAGCTTGTTAGTATATTTTTTCAACAAAATAACTAAAAGAAGGAAAAACATGAATTCTTCATAGATTTCTTTGAATAATGTTAACAAGTTAGTTCGTGAACGACTTTTTTTCCAAAACCAAATATCAATATCTAATCGCTTTGTGGCTTTGTATTTTTAATTGCAGATATTCATGTTTTTCCGATCTCTTCTATATTATTAGCCAAAGTTTGAAAGCACATGACTATAAACAAGTTAATGATAAGTGGAAAGAGATTTTATTTATAAACAATTGAAAAAATTATCGTTATGTTGATGAAATATTGAATTTTTTGGCTTAAAAGTTTATTCAATATTCAATTACTGAATTGTTAGAAATTCATAAATTTAGTAAATTCACTTGATTCGGATCTCTTCAGTCTCAACTAACAAACATTTATATTCATTCAGATTTTCCACAGTGAAGTGATTTTCCACTTCTGTTATGAATTACACGAAAATATTGAACCGCTTTCAATCTTTAAAAAAAACAATGTTCAGTAAAATGCAAACTAACGTCTTAATTTACGTTTCCAGCCTACTCAAACATGAAAACAGCTCGGGAAATGAACGCGAGAAGCGTCGCTGACGAAATGCAATTTCATAAAGCAGGAAGAGGCCCAATCCAGCAAACTTTCCCATACGATCCCACAAAGGTACTACATAAACAGTCTGCCATTCAGGCAAAGAAGAGATAATTTTTTTTTTCCACCTCTGTTTTTGGTATTGTAAATACACGAAATGTATAGACGACAGACTAAAAAAAGTCCAAGATCAATTCGACTGTTTGAAAATCTGTCTTCATCGATCCTCGATCTTTTTTTCTTCAGTGATATGTTATAGACGAATGTGCGAATTGGAAAAATTTTCAATAAATTTAAAACCAACATGTTCGCTCTTGAATTTCGTTCCGTTAATTACATTTTTTCCAACTTTTCTATCATGGCTTACCATTTTTTAATATGATCAATGCCATTTCTTGATCTTTTCATTTTTTATTTGCGATAAACAAACTTCGATATTCAATGTATCAGAAAAAATTATGAATTGTCTGATCTTTGAATGCCGGCTTGAACTTTGTCCTGGCTATTCTAGACCCAGTATGTACATTGAGCGTTAAAAATGCCCAAAAGCATCAATTTCCAAAAGATAAAATCTTTAAATTTGAACTCTAACTTTGCCTGGAGTAATGTAATTGTCCCGAGACTCTGTCGAGTCTTGATCCCCAACTGTTTTCGACAGGTTAAACATTTCCTATTATAAAACAAACTTCCTCTTTCTCCAAATCCAGTTCCATCGAAATAATAAATGAAAAATGTTTCACTTCATTTGCAATATTCCTAAGAACAAATTCTTACATTCTTTATTTACACAATTCTTTCAAATGTACAATATTCCATTTTACTCCTTGATGCTCACGCACTGATTTATGACGCCGATCAAATGACTATTTTCTGTAGCAGCGGCGACTCTTTCCTTATCAGCCAGTTGTTTGTTTACTGCATTTTCTGCATTGTGAGTTCCCGGCGTTATGGAGACATTGACTTTGAATCTTTTTGGTAAAGCTCGCAACAATTGAACCCTTATGGAAAGACCGATTAGCGTAGCCATGCTACAGTGCGGTATCGTCGGTGTGAATTTAACTTGAACAGTATTTTTTTCATTGTCAACCTAAATTATTAAATAAATTGATTAGATAATTTAACATCGAAATTGTTACTGACCTCGTGTTAAAAATTCGAACTTACTTCGATGAGACTCTGTTCGACAACATGAAGTTCTTCAAGGGTCAATGGATGTTCGGGATCGTTAATATTTCTGATGAGATCTAAATATTAAAAACGTGACATAACCTAAATGAAAGTACTTGACGAATTTTTGAAATTCATTTGATTAAAATTTTACCAAATATTTCCCTGGCATCGAACTCATCTACGACATTCTCATCCTCATCGTCTGCTGTTATGTCTCTATCGTCGATCTTTTGATACAATTTCGGATTCAAATTTTCGACAGTATCACTCATCGCCATTATGACACAATCGTAAAAACAAAACACAACGCAAAATACGAGAGCATTCGAATTTTCTTCATTCGTGTATAGTTCGATCCACGTTCGATCGCGGTCTGATTATTTTTACAAGAATTTTTAGCGGGATTTTTTAAAAATGAGAAAATTTGTAAATTTCCATGCACTTTCAACCAAGATATTCGAACGAAGAAATCTGTTCAAAGTCGAATAACAGTATTTTATGTTACAAGACAAAATAATTATGAATTTTTCAATGAAACATCTAACAACGAAAAATAAAAAGGTTTTCCATAGTCGTACAATTATTTCTTTCTCCGATGTTTATTCTAAAGCTCGCTGCACACGACGCTTGTGCTCGTACGAGATTTCGTCCGTAATATATTTTGTACATCTATATATATATACACATCACATAATAGATATAAAAATCACGCTCGTGATCACGCTATCACGCACGAAAAAACAAGCATCGTGTGCGGCGGGCTTAATAACTAGGTATTTCACTGAACCAGTGTTTCGAGCGTTTCGAGTTTCGATTGGTGAAGAAATCTTCATTGTGTACTTGCCCTAACGATAGATGCGTTGCATGTAAACGAGCCCTGAGTGACGAAAATTGACGCGGATGATGCACACCTCGTTCGATACACACCACGGTGTAAAATGTAACTCGCGGGAAAGGTTCTATCTTTTTTTTAATCCTTTCTTGCTGTCTCCGTCACACTCGGATAGATAGACGCAAGAATTGATCGTCCGTGAGAATCCTCGGGATCGATATTAAGTAGACGAAGAAAAATAATGGATAACAATAAAGTGGTATGATTTGTGATAATAGTTTGGACATAACATCAAATCGATAGAGTTGGAGTGATCGTAAGGTGAATTAAAGTGGCTGAATAAATAAGTGTTTCCAAACAGACTCGTGTTTGATGGTCGGCGATATGGCGGATATAGCGAACACGACAGTGTTTACAAACGGTTCGTCGGTCTCGTGCGGAACGTCGGATCTTCTCCGTCAAGCATTCCAGGAGGTAGTGGACGAGGATGATCAGGAGAACGAGTTTGTTGCATTTTTGCAAGGTGACGGTGAGGACTCACCGACGATACATTTAACGCACGCGCAAGCATCGGCTTTGAGGTTAACTTTTGAAGTTGATACCGTGGACGAAAGAAACGACGACATAACCTATGAAAACGAGGAAAACGCGTTACTCGACGAAATAACAAGAACGACAAGCCTCGATAATTCACAAAATTCATCATGTACCAGCGTACCATTGGAAAATCTTCATTTTCAAAATGACAATCAACGCATCAAGGTCGAATGTTCAGATTTTGAGTGGACGGATGATAAATCGTCCATTCAATCATTGCCAAACAATCGCGATAACGAAACCATATCCATTAACAATCTTGATCTCTCACGAACCAATGATTCCGCTCGCCGTCAATTGCTCGAGCAACTTACCGAAGGAGATGCGCCCCAAAAAATTTACTTAACTTCCCAAAATTCCCATAAACCCGCAGAACCTTCAAATCGCAACGAAGAAAATCGTTTTTCCCAAGAAGCTTCCCAAAATTATCAAAAAACAAATTTACGCGATTCCCAGGCCCAAATTTTACAAAGATTACCCATAATTCTGCCGTCGTCCCAGTTTGTTGTCAAGCCGACTCAAACTTTGTTGAAAAATGCTAAAACCGTTCGAATTTTACCTGGCACGAGTAAAATTAATACCATTCATACAAACGCCGTCAACGGCTTGCACCAAAACACCCAGAATGGCAATGTCACTAGCCAAAATTCAATATTGTTGCCAAAAGGAACGCTCTTGAACACAATTTCCCCGCGTTTGATCAACGCTATGCCCATAACGACGCAATTAATCAACGGAGGAACGATATCGACTCAATTGTTGAACGCTTCGCAAGTTTTGACAACTTCCTGTGAATTTCCTAATCACAGTGTTAACGCGAGTAACGGAAACGCCAGTAGCGTTACAAGGTCGCTTCAAAGAATCGGTAATCCCAGTCTTCCCATTGTGGGAGGTTTGAAAACAACGCCAGGAATCATTCGGGCAGGGAACAACCAACAGTTTGTGTTGCCGGCGCTAAAGACGAGCCTGGAAACTGGTAACATTGTGAAAACAATTCAAACGAGCAATGGAAATGGAAAAACTGGAATCGGCGGCTCCTTCCTCAAATCCGTACAAATACCTGCACAATTCTTGCGAAATGCGGCGACCGCTTTTGTCAAAACTGTTCCTGCGAATACAACGAAAATAGCAACGTCTACGAGCTCACCGATAATTCTAAGAACAGCTTCTATTCTCAAAGCTCAAGACGCCAAACCGGTTACTACTTCCGCTTCTATTTTACGCCCCACTACACAAAGCTCGTCGAACCCAATTTCCATCCTCAAACCACAGACGAAATTAGTTTCTCATATGAAAAACAAAGCGAGCTTAATAAACAGCCAAAATATTGTTACAAGCATCGCTAATAATTTAACGAATCCACGTATTGTTCAAAAAACTACAAATTGCGGACAAAACGATGCATCGGAACGTACGAAATTGCTGCAAAATGGCAATAAGGAGAAAAGGAACGAAGCCACCTTGGCGACCGCCCGAGTTCTCAAACGGGCCAAAGTCGCTGGAGCGCATAGTCCTGTCGCCCTCACCGCTGAACAAACTGACACTACCAAACCCCTCGGCTCCAGTGAAAATCCCATTCAAATTGTTCAACAAGGACACACTTTTCACAGTATGCAGAGACTTACCCAATCGCAGCTGAAACAAATCGCACATGTTTTACAACAGAGGAGTCAAGAAGCTGCTATGCCTAACGAAAGAATCGTTTATAGGTCGGTAATCAAATTTTTTTTATGAAATTCTGTAATAAAATGTGTCAAATGAAATTTGGAGTATCGTGAAAAATAGTTGAATTCGAAATCGAAAATTCAGAGAACGAGAACCATTAGTCACATTCGTAGTTTCGATTAAACGATCAATTTTCATTGTAGAGTCGTCTTTCCCGAAGAGCTCGATCTTCGGATGAGAAATCCGGCTAATTTACTAAAGGGCAGGGGAGCAAAACGTGGCAGACCAAAGAAAACGGCGGTGAGGCCACCGGTACCAGCTCCAAAAATTCCAACCACACCGGAGGAGGAACACGAAGATACAAAGGTTCGTATTTCGGTGAACAAGAAACTAAAAATTGAGGGTGAAACTGTTTTCGGAGATGGTTTTTTAACATTTTTTAAAATTGCAACATGCGTTTGCATTCACCATTTTATTTGATCGAAATTTCACCGAAATAATCCATTTTTATTGCATAAATATTCAAATGGAATCGTATTAACGATTTTTCTTTTCTGCAGGACGATCGAAAAAAAGTAATAGCCCGAACAAGGTCGGGAAGATTATCGCGACCCCCGCGTCACATGGTGAGGGATTACAAGCATCTTCACCATCTGGATTTCATGCAGCCAGATTTGGACGATTCGGACGGTGGTTACAGCGATTACAATACGAACGCGGACAAGTTGGAGAGCGATCCAACGTCGAAAGAGTTATTGAGCGGGCTCGAGATACCGAAGCGAAAAATATCGGATCACTTTCGTTGTCCGACGTGTAACAAAATTTATTTAGGTAGAACGCGTATGGCGAGGCATTTCGAGATGCATCCGGATCACGGAAGCCCGGAACAGCTTCCGCCTCCGACGCCGGATCCTGAATTAAAAAGAGCAATCGTTCAGGATCCGCTTAAGAGAAAAGGAAAAAAACGAGGACCTTGGGCTTACGTGACACCGGAAGCGAAATCGGAACGTCGCCAATCGAAGCTGAAAGAGGCGATTTCCGTTTGTGAGAATCTCGAAATAGTTAAAATCGCAGCAAAACCAGTTTTGAACGCTCAGTCGATGTTCGATCTGTTGATTCTCAAATCGGATCACAACGTAAGAAACTTTCTGGCTGAACTGAAAAATCTTATGAACAATGTACGCCAACAAGTCGGCACGATGCTGAGCACGGCGAATGAAATTGACAACGACAATTACGATCTCGTAAACATCAACGAGGACATTCTCTGCGACGCACTCGGTCTTGATCCTGGTCTTTACCGCATCAATAACGAGGCCTTTAAAAAATCGGAAGAAATATTTGACGAGTTGAACACCTCGATCGAAGAGCCTCCGATAAAACTACAAAAAACACACAATTCCGAAGAATCCAAGGAACACTTTGAGGAAAGAATGTCCAGCGGTTTTTCCGAAAGTTCCGATTTGAGCGTTTCTGATTTTTTGAACGATAGAAAAAACGATTCTCACGCTAGTACCAATTGCCCCGAAGTTTTGATGGCGCTTACTCTCATGCCGAGAAATCACAGTCCCGATGAGAGTTCCGAGCTCACGAAATCATCCAGTATGTCGAAATTATTGATTTCAAATCCGGAAATACAAAACCAATTGTCCGAGAATCAAGGCTTCCAAAAAATCGACATTAGCTCAACGAAATCACAATCTTATAGAAAATTGGACAACCTCAAGGACGGTTTTACCAAATTAGCCGAAGGCCTTGAACTCTCAGGATGCTCCGGTGTCTTCGACAAACTGAACGTCAATTACGAGCAAACGAAACAATCTTTGCCGACCATCGATACGTTGCAGCAAGCTTTCATCAAACTTGAGCCCATAGAACAAGGCTTCAAACTCGAGAACACAACCGTCAGTAGTTACGCGAAAGAAACGTCCCAAAATTACGAAAAAATTGATAATACCTACGAAAATCTTGAAACTAGCTCTCAGAACTTTGTCAAAGGTTTTCACAAGCTCATCGCCAAAGTCGAACCCCTCAATGGGAACGAAATTTCTTTAAAAAACGTTACAGAAACGAGGCTCGGGGTCCATGAAGAAAAAATGTTGGTCGATTCACCGATTTGTAAAATTCAAGACGCTCTACCTATACTCCAAGACTCTGTTCCGATCATGAGCAATTCTTGCGACGCCAGCATTTTTGGTAGCACCGATAATCTCGACATTACCAAAATGACCGGCTACGATCACATACCGCATTTGGATATTTTGACCTCCGGCGGCGTTATGGACAAGCACATGATGATGGATGAAAAGTTAGTCGAACAGTTGCATCTCGTCGACCAAACCAATCTCGTCGACGAGCTTGTTTCCGAAAGACTCAAAAATATCATGCCGGACAATATTCTCGACAACAATTTAATAGCTAACGGTGCTAATTTGGATGCTGATCTTGATTTTGAGGCGTTGAGCGAAGAGTTTAACAGAAATACCAGAAGTTGATTACCGTATCTTATTTTTATACAATTGGGAACAGAAAAATTCAGCATTTTCCTTCATACTCATCGTCCCTCTCATCCATATTTCAAATATCAACAATATTGAAATAAGCATCGTTGGAATGCAACGAATCCTTGTTTTATCAACTTTTTCCACTGTTTTCAAAGTTTCTTCGCCATTTCGTTTACGAACGAATGAAAAATCCGAATTTATTTTTATCTCCGTCAAGAACTTGATGAACGAATGAATGAATATTCGTTGCATTCGAACCCTGTCAATTTTCACAGCATAATAATCTATCGATTCATTGACTTTTTTTTTTAATTTTCTGACAGAACACCAAAATTCTATTTGCGAGTCACATGCTTTCCCATCTCTTTTACACCGGACGTACAAATTCTCACAAACTATATTTTCCTTCTCTTCCTTTTTCTCCTCATGAATTTTTCTACACTTTTGTAAAATATTACTTTCTCGCACTATACTTGGAAGGGACCGATGATGAATTTCTCCGAGTCGGAGCAGGCGAAAAGAAAAGTAGATTATTTTGTTTTTTAGAAAAAAACAACTGGGACGAATGATTTTCCTTTGTTCAGTTCTCTTTCGTTTCGGTCATTCGACCGGCTACGAAGATTTATCCCAATGTTGTATCGCTCCAGAATATATAGAATATTGTGCAAGTTGTAAAAAAAAAAGGAAAAAGAAAACAATTAATTCAAGTACGCTAGTCTGCGAGTGCTGGAAATGAAAAATTCCAATGTTGCTCTTGGGATCTCTTATGTATTGATTAGTATGAAATTGTTAGATTTTTTTTTTTTTTTTATTAATGTGTGAACGTAAAAAAAAACGATAGGGAGTACGGAAAATTAAGTTATTTCTGTAAATAATACAAAAAAAAGAAAAAAAAAAATTAAGATAAAAACTGTGTACAGCATACGTTTAAAGTACATTTATCTCAATTCCAATTAGAACGAGTATTTTTTAAGAGTCTAGATCGTAGTACGATTTGAGCCAACTTATAACGGCGGCTGTAACAATTCGAAAAAAAAAAAGTGTAAATTGTGTAATACGTAAAAAGGCAGTTTTCATTCAATTTTCAACGATTGTTTAATACGTTAATTACATTTTTTTTTTTTTTTTTTTTTTTTCATTCTTCGCTAAGTATCATTTCGCCCCAAAAGAACTTGTAAGTTTGAATGTCAAAGTTGTCTCGTCAATTTTGTCCGAGCTCGTACCTATTTTCGTTTCATTTTACTCGACCAAAAAAAGATTTTCTTCGATATTTCTTTTTTTTTTTACTGTCGTAAAATCCTCATTTTTAAATAGAAATTTTTTTTTCTCCTTAAAAATAACACGAATTTTCGCTTTTCTCATATTTTACTAAATTTCTCGTTGGACTCAATTTGTAATTTTCATCTCGAATGACCCTTTACTCCAACGATTCTGTTCTGTCGTTTCTCATAATCGTAGAAGCAACATTTTATATTCGAATCGTATTTCTGATGAAAATTATTTGATTTTTTGTCGAAAATACCGAGACTCGAGAGTGGAAAAATTGTATTTTAGGCCAGTGGACGTTTCAAGGGTTAACGGAGATGAACATTTTTTTTTTGTTTCACACTTTTGTCCACGGAGTAAAACTTTGGACAATTACTTTTCAGTGACATTTCATTATTGATGAATTTATTGTTCGAGATAATTGTGTTGATTTTTTCGAACGTAGAAAAATTCTAATTGAATATATTTCAAGAGTTACGAAGCAAAAAAAAATGGCTGATCTGTCGTACGAGCTCTGACGTAAGAATTTTGAAAAAAAAAAAAAAAAATTGAACGAGACATCTGATGGGCTCAACGATTTCCAAAGGCCTATTTAGCAGGATATTTGTCAAGGTCGAAACTCCCGAAGCCTTCATACTTCTCAGGAGCGGTATAAAGAAGGCTGCACAGGGTCCCGAGTACCCCAGTGTTTCAAAACTGTTGCCAAGTTGCCAAAGTAACGAATGAAAAGCCTCGAAAAATGAGTGTAACATTTTTTCGAGTGTTTCTCAATGAGACAAAAAAGTTCGTTTATCGAAGAAAAAGAAAAAAAAAAAAATTTCCATTGACGTTTCGATCGATTTCGAAAAAATCAGATTTCAACTCGAACATTGCTCGAGATATTCTAGACCTCAAATGTCAAAATTGAGGTTCGAAACAAATTTTCGCATAATTTCCTGGCACCTAGCACATTTTTCAAAAATTTTGAGAAACTCGAATAAAAAAATGAAAAAAAAAAAAGACAACAATGCTATTGAAGCGTTAAATCGAAAGACGATAAAATTTCTATCGAGTTTTCGAAAGCTGCAACTTACGCATTCTTTTTAGTTGATATTGAATGAGTTTGTGAAGACTAAAATTGAAAAAAAAAAAAAAAAAAAAAAAAAAAACATGAAAAAATATTTGCAAATTTGATTCCATCCACAGAATCACGCATTTATACGAGAACAGACCTTTATTCGTATGTAAATATGGCAATAGAATGTTTGTTCAAACATTCTTTTTTTTTTTTTAATTTCACTTATTTTTTGTATAAATAATTGACAAGAAGCAGTGGCTTCCAAAGCGACTTCAGATGAGAATTAGAGAAAAAAAACTACGTGCTCAAAAATAAAACGAATTTCGTTGATTACAAACGTTGAATCGGTTTGCTCCCCACCGCGTAGAATAGTTTTTGCTTAATTATCGAATTATTATATTACCTGGTAACGTAAGAACGAAGTGAAAAAAAATAAATAAAAAATAAACATTGAAGATGTTAATAATAAAAAATACAAAAAGTTTCTTTTGTGACAGTTTTCTTTTAATTGAAATCACGAAAATAAACCTGTAATGCAATCACACAGAATCTTTGAAGAAAAAAAAAATAACGATAGAATTGCTCTTATTTTACAAGAACAAATTGGAAAACAAGAAATCATTTTTATCCAGTATTTTATTCCGCTCAATTTTTAAAACTTATTAGAGTTTGAAAAAAAAAATGAATTTTCAAATGAAATTCAGGAATTATGAACCACCAACATTATTTTCCTGGAAACAAGTGTTATTCGTGGTCCAATTATTTTTTTTTTTTATTTTTGGTAAAACATCTGCAAGGGTTTGGAAAAATTTGAATATTTATTGTAGTTTTGGTTCGTTATTTTATTTGATTTTTTTTTTTTTCATATATGTACATTTCAGTTTTTATTTTGAAGAGATAATTATCTGTGACCAGTTTCTACCAGCATGGATTCCAGAGCCATCGTTATGTCATCGTTTATTCTTATTTGATGAACCCAAGCTGCGAGGTGTAACATTTTCCAGGAATCGCGATGATCGTGAGCAACGTTTTCCAAAATTTTACGTCTTATTTCCGCCTCGTTTCTGTACGCTTCGTGAATTAATTCTGCAGTTTGTGCTAAAATCACAGTTTCTTGACGAAATTTTGACATTTTTTTTTCATTTATTCCATGTTGTTTCACACCCAATCTTACCGAAGCGTTCAACAGGCCAAGTTTGAAATAATTTGTCATTTCCTTTTTGCAACGATTTCACAGCATTCATTTGAACGGCCGATTGTTTCAAATTGCAGACAACTTCATCCTTATGAAAAAAAAATTTAATAATTTTGAACGATTACAGGATGTACTCGTTTTAACGTTTCACCGAATGAAGGTAAATCGAATTTTTACCAATTTATCACAATCCCTCGATAAATCATCGCAAAGGTCTTGCAGCGAGTCAGGAAAAGTTTCGTCGTTTTTAGTTTGTGTTATATTTTTCAAAACTGACAGCCCGTGTAAATGAATGTTGTTCCATTGTTGAACACTCGAGTGTATCGTTGCTGCCAAATCTCTCACTATTCGCTGATTACCTGTCAAATTTTTTTGCTGCGATCCTTTCGTCATCGGAGATTCTGCAATTGTTTTTTCATTTTCAATCAATTTTCATTCGATTTTTCCGAACTTGAGATCTTCGCAGAATTTTTTAATCATAATTCTGATTACTTATTATATTTTTATTTTAATAAACTTTCTTACTGGCAACCGGCGAAAACTGAGCCATTTTCGAACACAAAATAACTACAATTTTTCTATTTGTTTATCGAATTAACATAGTTTTAAAAACTTCTAATAACATCGAGCAATATTTCACGAGACAACGATGTGTTCGTCCACCATAACCTCAAATACTACATAACCTCGAAGTTTTCTCCGCGTTCTCTTCCAGCCGTGACCTTCAGAATGGTTAAGCATATAGAAAAAGATGGCTCGAGAATGAATTTCGAAACGAAACTTTAGTATAAAAAACTCGCAAATTGACTTATCAATTTTTATCTGACTGGAAACAAAATAATACATTAAGCCGTGAGAAATTTTCGTGTTTTCATTTTTTAACATATATACATCTTGATAAACCGGGAACGGGAACCGGGAAATGTAAAAGTATAAATGATATCTATATCATCGCAGATAATAAATCGTTTCCGGTTCTGAGAAAGCAGTCTTTTTTGTGGACTTTTCCATTGAACACAGCTTCAAAAAAAAAAATTTAGGCCTATTTTTGCTTCAAAGAAATTGCTACGTTCGAATTAACTCTCCTAAAATTCTTATTTATATTTTCTTTTTTCAATTAGTCAATGATCCATTATTTATCGTCTGTATATTTTTTTACAAGTAAAAATTTAATTGTTAAAAATAATATATGCTTCGAACCCCTTCCACATTTGCGTGGATCCAGTACAAAATTAATTCTCGATGCAAACAGTCTCGATTTCCATGAAATAAAAATCTCATTCGTTAATTATATTAAATGTTTGAATTCTTTCAAACGTCATTGTATTTATTATTATTGCTTGAATTCGTTCTCGATCTTTTCATCAATTATTGATCGAATTCGTATAATTTTTTTATTTCGAACGAAAAATCCGTTTTCAATAAAAACACGCACGTGATTATAAAAGAACGATGAAAAAATGAAATTATTCCTCGTTCAATCGATCATTATATTTCAGCAGCCTCTTCATCATTATTTCAGACTGTAATATATATTTTTAGTTCACACTACTCGTTGGTCGACTGTTATTTCGTATTATTGGCAAAAAAGAAGAAAAAAAATGTATAAAAAAAAGATAAAAAAAAATGCGAGCATCACGGAAAATCGTAAAATTGTATAATCTTCATTTCTCGAGTCACGTGCATAAGAGGTAAGAATATTGAGGCACATATTCTGTAACGTAGATAATGGTGAGGACTCGCGAGGCGGTGCCCCAGCGTTACGAGTAGACTCGAGTACTCCCGAGAGGCGGGAGTAACCTCTGAAAAAAGTGGACTGTACAGAGTGTACCTGCGAACGTGCTAGAGGGCGTTCCGAGTTGAAAGGAAGCTCGTGACGTTTCTCGGAATGTTTCAATGCCTGCCGACCACAAAAATCGAAAAATTCATCGAATTTCTCACTTCTTCGAAAACAACAAGATTTCCCGGATCAATGAATAACGCTAATGCACGATCGATGAACGTTAAACAACAATGATTTGTAAAATAAAAATATATTTTTTTTAAATCACTTTATTTTTTAAATCATAATGAAAAATGACAAAAAAAATCATCGTTACGATCGAAATGATCAAAATTACGAAAATAATTATAATTTTCATTCGAAATTGGAAAAATTTGCGAAAAAAAATGTCGTCGATCCCCGTTGAGACGTTGAACACGATGTTGTTTCCGAACGAAATAACTTTTTTGTAATTAATCAATAATAAAAAGTGGTAAAAAAAAAAAATTGTTACAAAAATCGGGAAAAAGTTGATTTGACTGGAAATTACGTGTACTTCGACGTATATATATGTATATCGAGAGCGATCGTAGCATATATCTCATCTCGTTGCTTTTGTTTGGAGAACGGTAGGAGAACAAGGTCACGCACCAGGTAAAATGGCAGTAGTTGGTGGTGCACCAGCGTACGAAGTAAAACGTTGCGTTTTACACCGATGTATACGTCACACCGTGTGCTACACGTACCAATACGAATACATGTATGTCTATATATATGACGTAGCTCGTGTTAAAGTTTCGTATTTTTATTTTTCTAACCTGTCACAGAGCGGAAAATAGACGAGTTGCATGAAACAGGGAGAGTTCGTTACGAGCCACCGTTCGTTATAGTACGAGCATCTCGTGCGCTAAGAGAAAAATAGAGACACGAAAAAAAAAAACGAAAACGATCTTTGCGGTGAAGGCGAAGAAGCAGTGTGCTCTCGCGGAATCGTGCTAATCGGAAGTGGAAAAAGGTGCGTCTCGGTCAGACGAATCTCAAGGTCCTGTGGAATTTCACTCGACGATAAATTTCGTATTCCACTGATATCCATCAAAATTCATCGCTTCGAGTATTTTTTTTTTTTTTTTTTTTCACAAAATAATAACACGTGTGCGATTAAACGCAGTATTTAGGAAAAAAATCTTTGACATTACGAAGACTTTTCAGGGCTTCGACGTTCATTTACAAAGATAATAATAAATAATAAATATCGATTGTATATTTCGAAAATTTATCAATTTTTATCAAAGTTTATTTCGACGTTAAAAAAATAAATTTATTTTTATAAATTCGTTGTTAAATTATTAAACATAAAAAATTATAAATCATAATTTTCATTCGTCATGAATCGACTATTAATTGTCAATTGTTTCGATTGTATAAAAGTGTAAAAAATTGAAAATTGATAAAATTTTTTGTCAGTTATGAAAATCAAAATGTTTTTTTCAACTTTTTAATATTCTGGATAATTCCAAAAATAATATTAAAAACAATGAAAGAAAGAAAACTCATCGACGTCGTTTCGAGTTTGCCTAATTTTTGCACACGCCATCAGATAAAGCGTTGCCGAGTTCCTTGAAACAGAATCGTGTAAATATAATATTTACTTACGAATTTCTAAGTGAAAGAAAATAAAATAAGAACTTGGTTTCAACGTACCTAACCTAAGAGGCGACAGAATTACCGTTTTTCGAGAAGTGACATAACAATCGCTGTATATATACACGCCCTCTGTAATAAGAATTGTACATCCTGATAATAACAATATTAAAGTAAAGTGACGATAATCATAGCCCTCGCGCGTCGTTCGCAATCAGATAAACCGAGCAAAGTGTTATTACACACTTTTATATTTATTTCATATCTACATATATATATATGTATATATGTTCGCACGTATAGCTATATAAATATAAATATATGTGTATGATACAAATGCTCGTACGTATATATAGATATTTCATATCTAATGTGCGCTATCGTAGAGGTAGTCTGATAAGGGCACACGTTGATTCGAGCCAGTTGAATTTTGACGGAAACACGAGCGAACCAGTGGCAAACATGAAAATGGAGGTAAGTTGAGCTCAATTTTACGTCACGCAGAAGCATCTCCACATTCCCGTTTAATTATTATGTTTAACCTCTTCCCGATGAGCACTTGAAAAAAAAAAAAAAAAAAAAAAAAAAAAAAAAAAAAAAAAAACAACAACAAAAAATGGAATATCAAGTACTTACGTCGTGGTGAAAATGGTGTTTCGGGCTTTACGAGATCGTTGATTGGTTCCTATTGGATAAAAACATAACGAAATGGCGACCGTTGATGCTTCGATTTTGACGTTTTTTTTTTTCGATTAATCACTTTTCCACGATTTTTGCACGAGGAAATCGATGAATTATGAGGTTAAAAAAGGCAGATACGATAAGAGCTTTATCGAGGGTTTTAGGATGTCGCGATATGATGGAATTTTCGTGTTTTGAGAAAGAAAAAAAAAAAAAACAGTGATAAAAACGAGACTGTTTTTGTGTGCGAGTGTATTTCATGTTCGAGGAATTGTCGGTTCTTTCATTGGAACTGATTGTTTTTTTTTTCTGGTAGAATAAATTTACACGTATTCAAATGTATGCAAAGTACAATAATAATGGTATTTAAAAAAAAATATGACAGGCCGATGACCTTAAAAAGAGAAGCAGTCGAACCGCTATTTAAATCGGTCGAGATCCATATATTTTTTATTCGCCACACACTCTCTCTCTCTCTCTCTGCCGGCACGATTTCTCGATTTTTCGTCGTTATACCCGGTACAAGCGTTATGAATTTTTTTAAACGTAAAAAAAAATAAAAAAATTGAACGTGAGACAAAACTTCGATCGGTGGTTAAGTTTCCGGTAATACGAACGTTCTTAATGAGGTTAAGGAGTGAAAAAGAAAAACTGAATTTATTAGAAAATTTCAATTCGAAGATTTAATTTTTCCAAAAAAGTAGAACTCCCATCACAATCAAATTCGTACGGTTTTTATTTTCTCGAAAAATAAGACAAAACGAATCATGTATCGTGTTTACGTTACTTGAATAACAGATAGATTCTGCTGGCATTCCCCGCAACGAAATTCAACGATGATCCCTCACGTGACCTCAAAACAATGGCTGCTGCTTGCACGAAAAATCTCGAAAACTGCAATTTCGTGTATACTTACGGGAGACACTAATGTAAACAAAATGAATCGGGGGGGAAAAAGAACGATCTTCTCATGCCCAATATATCTTCGGGATAAAAATGAAAACAAGAAAACTTTCACCGTTTTGTCAAAACTTACACTCTGTTCTCGATATGCATCTTTTTTTTTTCTCGTACTTTCGCGAAGTTGAAAAATTTGTCCTTTCCCGTTGGCGAATGTCACAAGCAGAGAGCCAGCTCGTCGGACAGAAGATCGCAAGCGATTCTATGCAACAGATGCGTGGATTTTATGCGAAATATTCCGACAGTAGCTCCTGAGAGTATAGGAAGATCGGTATGGCCCATTTTTTTTTTTTTTTTTTAGAAAGGAAACATGCGATGGGTACAGTTAACTTGCTCTCTGCGGCAGAGGACTTTTCTCTCCCTCTTTCTCTCGTTTTCTCTCTGCTCTTTCCATCCTTCTCCCACTCTTTCGCTCTCCCTCTTTCGCTCTCGCTCTCTCTCCCTTTCCGAGCAATCGTCTCGAACACCGACATTCTTGCCCGGCAGTTGAGAGTTGAGAGAGACCGTGCTGGTCGAGCAACGCGCAAGCACACGCTCATGTACTAATCCTTACAATTCTCGCCACCTTCTCTCACCGACAAAATATTCAATATTGTTTTGTTTTTGTTTTTTTTTTTTTTTTTTTTTTTTACGAAACAACAACGCTCGCCAAAGTTCGGATTGAAACAAAATTGACTCAGTAAATAATACGACTAATTAATCAGAAAAAAAACGATCCCCAATCGCCCCCGACGAATCGCTGAAAAGTTATCAATTCGCGAGTTTCGAAAACAAAAAATCGTTGAGTGCGCGTGTGCCTATTTATTTAACCGATTTTTAGAGTGATCACAGACTGGAGCAGTTGAAGAAAGCTACCGATAGGATACAGAAAGAAATTGAGGAAGTTACCGAACGAGAACTCGAGCTCAGGAACGTTGGTAGCATTAAAACAACTTCGGACGAAAACGTCGATTCCAAGGTACATTTATTATGATTATTATTATTATTATCAATATTAGTAGCTGAAAATAAAAATTGTTTCGTGAAATATGCATCGGGGCTTGGATTGGACAGATTTTTCTTTGACAACTAACTATATTTATTGAGTATCCGAAAGTGCACAGAAATGAGGATAAAAATATGTTTGAAAATTCCATGAACCGAGTTTTTTTGATTTACGATAATTAATCACACATTTTTTTGAGACACGAAAATTTTAAAAGATAGTGAGTGATCGAAGGGTCGTATATAATGCTATTGAATGCTGTTGGCAATGAAACGCGTACGATGTACCAGAGAAGTGAAAAGTTTTCGGTTCTGGTGGGAGATTTGGGTCGTTAGCCATAAAACGTGGATTAAACGTTGTTTGTTTAGGAACACCTGTAATAATTTCGTATCATTCTGAATGAACGTGATCGAATTCTGTGCCGAGTGTATTGAAAAAATATACTTAAAGCGAGGGATAAAATAATATACTTTTACGAAAATTTAACCTCCAAGAAAGGCGAAGGGATAAAAAAAGTTGATAAATAATGAAAATAAAAGTCGTTCTTAAATGGAAAACAGTTTGATCGAGTAATTTTTTTAGAAACAAAAAAAAACACTTCTGTAAAAATGACGTTTTGATATTTTTCAAAAATTTTCGAATCTTCATACAGGAAATATGAAGAAATAATGCTCGAGTCAAAACTACGGCAAGGACTTGGAATAAAAAAAAAGAAAAGAAAATAAATGCAAAACGCCACGTAATTTCGTTGACCGAATACAACGCCGATCGTCTGTTTACTCGCGCGGTCACGTACCGATTCCCCATGATAATTCTATTCACGTAATATGACGAGAGCTTATTTGTGTTTCGTTTTAGAATAGCCGGAATTACATAAAAGACTCTTTTTTTTTTTGTACAGCGTTTCGTTAGTTTCTTTCACTCTTTGTTCCTTTTTATTCGTCATATAGAAGTTTGTCAACTTTCCAGAAAGTCGGTGTCACCACTTTTTTCGGTTAAGGTAATCCTATTGACTTGGCTGGTCATACTAATAACTAAATTCAAAACTCATGACTGTTCCAGTTTTCGATACTTGTCAAAAAAATAGTTTTTATCAGAAAAATTTGTCCCAATCGAAGATCGGGTTATAAAAATTTTTCCATTAATTACAAAACTACGAAATAATAGTTATTTCAGTGACTGGCGTAGTACTCGAACGCGCCGATATACGCGCGGGTTTAACCTCTTCGTATCCAAAGTGTCAAAACACTGTCCGATCCCGGAAGCTCGTTATTCAACTAAATATTCCATGAAATAGAAATAAAATTTCGATCGAAACGAAGTTTCGCTCATAAATCGAAAGAATAATAATTGTTGAATCAGCGCACCGATCAAATGAAATTAATCGATTCGATTAATACGATTAAATAAAATGTTTAATTCGACAGGAAATAATGTTTGTTTTCAAAACGTATGTAAAACAGGTTCGACGAATGCCACAGGCTTTGGTATCCGGTAGACTGAAAAGAACAACCTCGACTCCCCAAATTCTCGAGCCGGTGACCTTGAGCCCATCGACACCGAGTTTAACGCCAAAAATGACGAACGGTGTGATTTCGGCACGTACGACACCGACGCCATTGCGTTTCGCCACGACTCCGAGTCAAAAGGGTCTGATGCACAGGTTTCTCGCTACTCGAGGTAAAATATTTCGATCGAAAACCGTCGACGGTGATCCTTTAACGCCACCCCCAACGCCTACGATCTCACTGAATCCTTTGAGTCTCAAAGCTTTTGGAAAAACTTTGGACATGAAAATCGAACAGGACGACGAGCCAAAAAAACCACCGGTTCGCAAGGGTTACGTTCCCGTTGAAGAAAAAATTCAAAAAGAATTGAACGAGATGAAAGAACGAGAAAACGAATTGAGGTTTGTATTTTTAACTTCATTTTTTATTTATTTTTTTCGTATTTTTCGTTCGATTATTCATTTATCAATCGCCTTTTGATTCTCAGTTTTTTTACAGTCATTAAGGAAGTTCATTTGGACGGGAAACGTGTTAAATTGGAAAATCTGTTTTTATTAATTTCTCTCGAACAAAGTCTCCTGAGAGCTTGACATTTTGACAAAGCATTTTGTTGATATTGATAACTGTCTCCAATTTTTTTAATATCAATATCTGTTTGACAATTGGATTACCAGAAGAACCCCCTTAATGCACGAATGGACTTTTATTCAAAGAATTTCGTCACTGCCCATGTAATCATTGACTCGGGACAACTGTGATTACTTAGTTATTCGATTCTGCTAAATTTCAGATTAATGAGATCGCGAATGCTGGCAAAATCGCAGCCGAATTTATTGGACATCGGTAACGACAACGATTCCGATATTTACGATGGTGCTAATTCGCTGCGAAGCGGAACGTCTTCGAATACTTTGGACGAGGACGAGTTGGAGCGAGAAAACAAAGGAAAACACAAGGTAGTATCAAAGAATATAGATAAATTGAAGTGTTGAAAGAAGAAAATATGGATAGATTTAATCTCGATGTATTAACAATTAAAAAAATGAGATTTTTCGAATTGAAAATTCCGAAGAGATAAATTAAATCGATTTTTTTCGATTGATTTTTGTTTTTTGTTTTTTTTCAGCCGAATCCAAGAAGAAGGAGCACGTTGATCGCACAATGGGAAAATCTAATAGCAGCGACGAAAAAACCCGTGGAGAATGGCAACGAGAGCGAGAATCATTTTTAATTACGGCATCCATTGAAAAACTCGTTTCTTTTTTTTCTCTTCGTCGCGTTAACACGGTCAATGCTCCGAGCGAAAGCGATTATTTAAGAAAAAAAAACGAAAAAAAATATTTTCCTCCGTGTGCTCAGCCGAGCGTTGGAAACTGTCGTCGCAGAGTCGCGAACGGTGTGTCTATGAAAGATAAAAACAAAACAAACGAAAGATAAAAAATTTCGTGCGAAATTTATACAGTAATATTTATACGCATACATATTTATATGTATTTCAATCCGTATTAATTATCAGCGTCGCGAATAGTCAGTATTATATTCGATTAACAAATTCGAGACTTCGTGGACGAAGCCAATTTAGGGTAGGAAAGAATCGTGATTTCATTTTCGTTTTTGTTTTTTTTTTTTTGGCTCACAACATTTGAACACGTGTCATTAGCAAAATAATTTGATTCAAAGATATCGAGAAAAAAGTCAGCCATCAATGAATCGAATGCTGTAATCAACGAATGGTTTAGGCAACTAACTATTTATTAGACAATCTTTAAAATTGCTGAACGATTCAACGAATCTTGAGATTTTCAATTGTAACGATTACTTTAGATCGTTGAAAACATTGCTCAAACGCATATTATTCTAAAAGAAAATATTCGTCAACTTTTTTTTTCCTTGCGTGACATCAAGTTGGAGATTTTATTTAATCACCGTTTGCTTGTTTTTGGCATTTCAACTGATTCCAAAATGTCGATCGATCAACTTTTTGTCTGAGAACGAGGCGTAAAACATTTTTTTCGAAATTCTTGGTGCATTTCAGTTATTGATAAAATTACACGAGATAGAAGAAGAAAAAAAAACAGAAAATGTGATCGACGGATTAGGAAAAAATTCCAAATGATTTTTTTCCCCCCGAATGCAAATCGATTTTGGACGAAAAAAAATGAATGTTTTTTTTTCCAACGTCTGAGTGTGATACAAGTTGAATGTACGCCAAATGGGCTCCTTGTACTTATGATACAATGCGTTTGAATGAGCTAGTGATTTAGAAAATGGATTCAAAAATGAAAAAAAAAAAAAAAAAAAAAAAAAAATAAGAAAATTGGTGGAATAGTTTTGGAGTATTTTTTACGGTTGGTGCATATTTAAGAAAATCCAATTATCTGTAAGGAATGACCGTAATCAAAAATCACGTGCAATTTCTTTTTTTTTTTTTTACGTATATATAAAAATATGTTCAAAAACCGATGAATGAAAACGGTGCCGAATCGTGTGTCACATCATTGTTTTTTTTTCTCTCTTTTCGTTGAAGGGATTTCGTACTATTCGCCATTGAACCTCGCAACGAAACAGCCTTTTGATGTGTCGCGCGTCGCGAAACTTTTATCTCGAGTTTTCATGTTTGAAATAATACACAATTATATATGTTTACAATGCTTCTGATGGAGATTTTGGTGTGATGTTGTTACATGTAGAATTATATATATTTATATATGATATCGAATAAATTATTTCTCGTATTTAAATCGATTTTGTATTTGTGAAGTTTTTTTTTTCAATATCGCAGATGAGGAGCATTTTATGCTAAAGAATTTTATTTTGAACTCAATTGTAATTATAACATGGGTCGGAGGAATAAATTGTGAAGATTTTTGAGGTTAAAATTGGAGTATTTAAATTGCGAGGTGTTTTTTGTCAAGCCTCTAATTTCATGGGAATACAATATTGAAATCACTCATGGGAACTAGGCTAATAAGTATCGCCGCAAAGAAATTTATATTGAAAAAATTGACAGATTATTCATTTATGCAAAAGAGAAAAACAGCTGCTATGCTAACAGAAACTTTTTGAAGGAAAACTCATGGGAACTAGGCTATAAGTATCGTCGTAGAGAAATTTGTATTGAAAAAATTGACAGATTATTCATTTATGCAAAAGAGAAAAACAGCTGCTATACTAACAGAAACTTTTTGAAGGAAAACTCATGGGAACTAGGCTAAGTATCGTCGTAGAGAAATTTGTATTGAAAAAATTGACAGATGATTCATTTATGCAAAAGAGGAAAACCAGCTATGCCAACAGAAACTTTTTAAAGGAAAATAAGGAAAAAAATTGATAATACAATTTATAATTGAAATGAAAAGATTATGTTTAGAAAATTGGCTTCTTCATAGACCATTCACGTACCATGGTAAAATAAAGACGATATTTTTCTAAACAATAAACTCATTTTTCGATATTCTTTTCTTGAATTATTGTGAAGGAATCCACCGAACTTCCGGTTCAATAACTCGAATTTTTTACTGCAGATGTCGTATCGCGACAGTAGAGCCTCTCGCGAACGTATTGAGTATTTTCCAACATATATATACCTTCATATACTCCATTTACATTTCAACGTGACATTTCTGAGTTGTTGGTATCGATAGTTAGCTAGTTTTTTCATAATTTACCTTTAAAAGTCGTACGCGTAAGTACAAATACCTATTTATATGAATATTATGAAATAGAAACGATGTCTTTGCCAATGGAATATCTGAGTGGTTTGCAATTATGAACGAAATGCTTTTTTACATGCCGGCCGGTAATTTTGTGTACGTGGTCGAAATGTGGACAAGGAAGCTTCGCTTCTATCTTTATTTTCGTTTCAATCAAGCACGATAATAATCTGAATAAACAAAATTTACAATCTTGTCTTATCGCGCAGCGATTTTTCAGTCATTTTATGCACATTTGGCAACTTACAAAATTTCTAACCTTACTTTTAAAGTCTAGCTGATACAACAATCAAATCGATGGACATTTTCTAATTTTTTTTTTTTAACATTGTACAGTACGTAACACGGTATATTTTTGATAACAGAAATTTATCGTTTACGAAAAACACGTTCAATTTTCAATGTAATTATTTAATGATTTATATTAATAAAAATTAATTAATTTTTTTGAATTCCAGACCGACAATGGTGACCCTTTCCAAAGTTAGGGGCCTGCGAATGTCAGCTCAAAAGCAAGAAACGCTTTTGAAGCTGACTATACTTTCATTAGCCGCAGTTTTGTGTAAGCTAATCAATACAAAAAACCTGATAAATAATTGGAAAAACAAAATGTTAGAAAAAAAAAATCGCTCATACGATTGTTATCATTTTTTCAGCTTTTGCCACTCGTCTTTTTTCGGTACTGCGATACGAGAGTGTTATTCATGAATTTGATCCGTATTTCAATTATCGTACCACCAAGTTTCTTGCCGAAGAAGGTTTCTACAATTTTCACAATTGGTTCGACGACAGAGTCTGGTATCCGCTCGGAAGGATTATCGGAGGTTCGTTCTACATTTATCAAAAACTGATGTTACAAAAAATACAATTAATCATCAATGTCTAATTCAACTATAATTTAAAAAATCTAAAAACAAAAACAATTATTGATTTTCGAAGTTCGAATTATAGAACGATGAAACTGATATTTGTCGTCGTTATTGCAATTGGTTTTTTATTATGTTTTTTTCTCAATTAAGGAACGATATATCCTGGACTTATGGTAACGTCGGCGACCCTTTATCACTTGGCCCGATGGCTGAACATTGCCATAGACATACGCAATGTGTGCATTTTTCTTGCGCCGTTGTTCTCGAGTTTCACAACCATTGTCACATATTTGCTGACTAAAGAACTGAAGGTTCGTAATCTCATTAATTATTATTCGAATTCGACACATCGTAAAAGGTGGAGACTTTGAAATTGATCAAAAGATGTGAATTAAAATGAGAAAAAAATAATTTTTGATTTATTTTAAATGAAAAGAGTACATTTTGAAACCAAATTGGCTATGGTAGAAATTTTGGTACACAATTTTGTGACTCGAGTAATAAAAATCACGAATATTTGAGAACATAAATGAAAATAAGTAAATAAATAGAAAATTTTGTGATTTACTTTGAATTTGAACGTAAATTTGTGATAAAATGCAAAATTAAAAAAAAAAATAATGGTTTTTCAGGATTCTGCTTCTGGATTGGTCGCAGCAGCGATGATTGCCATAGTTCCTGGATATATATCGAGATCGGTAGCTGGATCGTACGACAACGAAGGAATAGCGATATTTTGCATGTTATTCACGTATTACATGTGGATCAAAGCTGTAAAAAGCGGTGCTATTTTTTGGTCAACTTGTGCTGCACTGGCCTATTTTTATATGGTGTCTTCGTGGGGTGGATACGTTTTTCTCATAAATCTCATACCCCTACACGTGCTCACACTCATGGTTACCGGACGTTTTTCACACAGAATTTACATCGCTTATAGCATACTTTACTGCATCGGCACAGTTCTGTCGATGCAAATAGCGTTCGTCGGTTTTCAACCGGTTCAGAGCTCCGAACATATGCTCGTAAGTGAATTCTCGAAATTCGGTAAATATTAATGATTCTAAAAAAAGATCCGAGAAAACTTTTGATTTTGAAGCTTGAAGTTACTCGTGAATAATTCATCGGACCTTCACTCAAATCGTTCAATAATTATGTTAATTTTCTTTTCTCAAGGCTTTGGGAGTTTTTGGCTTGTGCCAAATTCATGCATTGGTAGATTATCTGAGAAGCAAAGTTTCCGAAAATGATTTTGATCTCCTTTTCCGGGGACTGATAGGCTCGATGCTTATGGCTTCGTTTGCCGTTGGTGGTGTTTTGACAATTACAGGTAAAAACGTCATTTTATTTCAGAAACTTAAACATTTTTCTTTTTTTTTCAACGTGCTTCGCAGGCATGAATAATGTTAAAATGCACATTCTTCCTCTGATCTTTTCCAGGTAAAATATCGCCATGGACCGGAAGATTTTATTCCCTCTTGGATCCTTCGTACGCAAAAAATCACATTCCAATAATCGCCTCCGTCTCGGAACATCAGCCAACCTCGTGGAGTTCTTTCTACTTTGATCTTCAAATTCTCGTGTTCCTTTTTCCCGCTGGATTGTACTTTTGCTTTTCAAAACTCACAGATTCCAATATATTTCTTATACTCTACGGTGTTACGAGCCTCTACTTTGCGGTGAGTTGAAAAATTGTAACATTAATTTCGTGACTCACGAGCGAGGTTGACCTGGAGTTTGTATGAATATAAAAAAAAAAGATTTTGGTCGCTTTTACGCCAAAAATATTGTGGAGGTATAAAAATAGGACTTGAGTTTCGGGGCTGAATAATAAGCACAAAAATCAATATTTATTTTTTAATTGTTGCATTATTATAGGCTGTCATGGTGCGTTTGATGCTCGTGTTGGCGCCAGTGATGTGTATCCTCGGTGGCATTGGTGCATCATCGTTGTTGCTGACTTACATGAAACAAGTCGAGAGTGGAAAAGTGATTGACAAGAAATCACGCAAATTTGAGAACAATTACGTATTGAGGAGCGAGGTAAATAATTCTGACGAAAGTCCAACAAATAGAGTAGAAGAAAATTTGTAAATAATTCTAAAAAGCGTTGAAACGAATAACGAATACATACTTTTTTAATAATCAAATCTCAAAAGTCGTGGTTCATGGTAAATACTGTTCGAATGACAAAAAAAAACTGAAGCATTGTAAACATGGATAAAATCGTGGAATTTCGGAGCAAAAATCATTAAAAATAAATAATAATTTTGGATTTCGATTCATTTTTCAGATTGCCACGCTCTTCGTAGTAGTGATGTGCATTTTATTTTTCTCATATACGCTGCATTGCACATGGGTTACGGCGGAGGCGTACAGTTCACCGAGCATTGTACTTTCGGCACGTTCACCGGACGGTGGTCGAATGATATTCGATGATTTTCGAGAAGCTTATTACTGGCTGCGAATGAATACTCCGGAAGATTCGAAAGTGATGTCTTGGTGGGATTATGGTTACCAAATAACGGCGATGGCGAATCGTACTATCCTCGTTGACAATAACACGTGGAACAATACTCATATTTCTCGAGTTGGCCAAGCAATGGCTAGCACCGAGGAAAGAGCTTACGAGATTATGAGAGAGCTCGACGTCAATTACGTTCTCGTGATTTTCGGAGGTCTCACTGGCTACTCGTCGGACGGTAAATATTAAAGAAAAACAATAAAAGAAGAAACTTTCAAAAAGCAACAAAAAAAAGATTATTTATTGTTCGTTTGTCGGAAGAAAAAGTTGAAAAAAAAAAATAAGTACTGAGCTTTTTTATCGGTTTTTATGTAGACATTAACAAGTTCCTATGGATGGTGCGAATTGGTGGATCCACGGAAAAAGGAAAAACCATCACTGAATGGGATTATTACAATCCCACCGGTGAATTCCGCGTCGATAAAGAAGGCTCGCCTACACTGCTCAATTGTCTTATGTACAAAATGTGCTATTATCGATTCGGTCAAGTTTACACGGAAGGAGGTAATAAAAACGCAGATTTCCATTTCTTTTTCTTTTGAAGCTCAAAATGAAATGAACGAAATCGTATGAGATTTTATGGAGAACTGAAGTACAGTATCAGCATATACATTTCCTCAATTTTTTGCGTCCCTGTCAAACGGTTTCCTCGATTTTCTGTTTGGATTTTTTCTCAACGAATCAGTAAAAAATTATTTTCTGATAAAAATAAAGAGTTTGACATTGCAATCTAGGGATAATGCGTGGAACAGAAAAATTGGGAATTAAGAGTTGAAAATTTGAGATATTTTGTATATTTTCGGGGATTACGAGTTTCTTTTATTTTCAGGCAAACCAACGGGATACGACAGGGTAAGAAACATGGAAATAGGGCACAAAGATTTCGAGTTGGAGACGTTGGAAGAGGCGTACACCACGGAGCACTGGTTGGTGCGAATTTACAAAGTCAAAGATTTGCGAAATCGTGGAAACTAAGGATAGTGAGAAGGAATAACAAGAAGAAAAAAAAAGCAACGAAAAGTGAATTATCTCGAGATTATTCCGTGGACTTCCAGCGGGTTCGAAGTGTGAGTGGTGACAAGTTCGTTCGATCCGCCTTGTGAGATATGAACGATATTTTTTATCCTAATAACGAATGAGATTGTAATGATCGCTTCGAAATATCATGGTGAAACGATCGTTTTCAAATAATTCAATACGTACCACAGTGTCATCGATGAAACGTTTACTTTTCATAAAATAAAAAGCGAGTTTTATAAACGCGGCTTAAATAATTAAGGTCCATTTTGTATCGATCACGCACATTAAAATAGAGCAAAGTTCGTTCAATTTTTAAATATCGCTTTTTTACACACGAAACTTCAATACATTTTTTTTTAGCCGAATGATTATTCATGACATAAGATAAATGCATAGGAAAATTTTCGATTTTTATATGAAAAATAAAACGAAACAAGACTAAAGAAAAATGCACACATTATATCAAGACTGTAAGAAGATGACATAGAAAATATGAGTATTTATGTGGTATATTAACAATATACAGTTTGTAGGTACAAGATACGAAGATATTTTTGACTTAATATTAATCCCATTCGCCGATGTACATCGCACGAGGTGCTGGTGGAATTACACCTCTCGTCGGGATGGGTAACCTTCCATAAATGTGATTGTACGGAGAATCAATTCTGTCGTCCGAATCTGCAAAAGGAAAAACAGAAACTTTTAATCAGGTTGATTAAAATGACAATTAAGATAGCTAAAAGTTCATTTTACATTCGTTTACACAGATTCTTCATACTCAAAACATCGAATGGAAACTGATTCAACGAGTTTCCATTCGACGAAGATTAATTATTTGCTTTTCGATAGTGTGCCTAATTCTTGTAACAACTGAATATTTTTAATTGAATTGAACATCATAAAACTTGAATAATTAGAAACGTTTTTTTAAGTCCGTTTTAAAATTGATTCATTTATTTAAGTTTTTTTGATAAATCATCTGATTTTTAAACGTTCGTGAAAATATTACTTTGCACTTTTTGACTTAACTCAGCAGGAAATCATAAAACTTGAAAAACGAAAGGAAAAAATGTTTTCCTGCCAGTTCCCCTTCATGAAAATTAACCTCGTATTCGTATTAATTTGCAAGAAAAAGTGAAGAAACTTGAAAATTTTTTATTTCACACTTTCCCATCAGTTCAATGTCGTTGAAACTCTGAAAATATATTTTCTATTCAGCCAAATGGATTCTAATTGAAAAGCAAGACAGTTATCAAATCCAAAAAGGTTTCGATGCATTCCAAATGATACTTTTCGTCACGTCACGATTCCTCAATCTCTTTGGTATGCATAAAAATATATATATACGAATTTTTAAGCCAAACAAAAAAATGATTGAAATGAAAAAAAAAAAATCCATTTAAACTCTCATTTTTCGGTTACTCAAAACTCTGCACATTTTTCAGAACTCATAAAACAAATTGTCTATAAATTTTTAAGTCAAACGAAAAAGATATAGAGCTAAAGAGAAGCAAGGGAAAAAGAGAAAGAAATTGTTACGTACGTACCGAGTCCGCTCTCGAAGCTTCTCGCGTGATAGACAATGGGTGGTCGCTTGGCTTGCACGTGATGACCATAAATTTGTGAGGATTGACTACTGACGTATCCGCCGTTGCCGTTGCTCACGTATGAAGGCGCAGGTTGTGGTCGAACGTATCCATGAGGCGACATTATTTTCGCGTGACCGTTTTTCGCCATTTTCACGAAATTCGGTACCCTCGCTCTCAGACCGCAATAATAAGGATCGTCTGTAAAAATGCAAATTTATTCTCAAAACCAAAGTCTTTCTTGTTCGGGTGAGTAAATTTTCATATTCACTCTCTATTCTCATTCTAAATATTCTTTTTTTTACAACCCACCATATTTTTTACTATCGTTCTTTTTACTCTTCTTGTCATCGTTCACTATTACAGCTTGTCTGTGATTCGTTCCATAATCGTCCTCGATGTCGTCGTAGTCCGGCTGAAAATGCCAAAACGAACATTTTTTTACCTCCATTTTTCCTACAGTCAATACAAAAATCAATTTCTTCCAAGATGCAATGAAAAATGGAATAAAAATTATTCTAAAAACAATTCGATTCACGATTTTCATTACTCGTCAATTCTCTTGACACAAATCTCATAAAATGGAAAAATATTCGGTTTCGTAAACTTCATATTTTCGTACTTGGCTGGAACAATATTCGCGAGCAAAAAATGCCCCATAATTTTTCCAAAACTAAATAAATGTTTCTAATCCAGTTGATAAAATGTCAAAAATTCGAATTATTCACGAAATAAAAAGTGAATCGAAGAATAAAATAATATGAAGAACGAATTTTATTCCATGAATTTGAGTGAAATCAATGTGATGGTAAAAAAAAAAATGCAAACGTCAAATGAGCTCACAAATGAAAAAGTAATAGAAATTTGAAGAAAAAATTTTGATAATTTTGAGAAAATAAATTAGAAACTGGAACTTTCTCATGAATATTATTTGTTTATTGAAAATAATGATTCAATTGTTTTTATTAGGTTTGAGAAGAAAAAAAAAATACCTTAGGAATGTGAGAGATGTCGTGGCCATAGAGATTTTCACGCGGTGGTAATTTCGGCGGTCTTTCTCCTCTTCGTGGTTGATAAGTACCGGATTGCACGTAGATTTGCTCGCGCGGATCTCTGGCCGTGTTCAAAGCTTCACTGGGACCCGAGGAGGAAGAGACACCAGCAACGCTGTAAGGATCCTCATCCGGAATTGGAATTCTTGGACGATTTTTAATGTCGACAGGCCTTTGAAGGGCAAGTACTGGTGGGAACTTGGATTTGAGCATGTCAAGACCAACGACGTTCACGATTAAAACCCAAACTGGACATTGAAGTAAATCAGCTTCGGTACGAACGAATACGATTGCGCTCAAACACTGAGTCTCCAATCTCCGCCTATCAGGATACGCTCTTCTCGTTTCTCTCGATAAATTAGTCTGATATTTGTTCATATCAAACAGCTGAAACAGCACAAAAACGTTGTTACGTTTTTTATCTTCTTTTAAGAAGCTTTTATTTTTCATTTTTCCATTGAATTATAAACTTTGTGAAAACTTATATGAAATCATGGAAATCATGTTTTTTTTTCTCAATTTTTAATTAATTTCGTTCTCATGACGAGGAATGAGGATTGAAAAAAAAAGATGAGAATTCTTTATCGGAAACTCACTTTTCCAGGTTTCTCGAGCTCAAGCGCTCCTTGCGAATTCCGCAGGATCTCTCCACCGATCGCATTGTCTTCTTGATTCGTTGTTTTTATGTAAACGTTGCTTTTGCACAATCTCTTTATCAAAATATTGCCTTGATCGTCCATTTTTATCTTGACGCCTTGATTAATGTGACGCTTAGCTTCCTCGGTTTTGGGATCGCGCATCGGATTGTCAAAGCCGCAAAGCCCTATTCTGTAATTTTTGATAAGAGGATACAAATTAATTTGTGAATACGATATGCGAATATTTTATTTTGAAAATTTTCGGAATTCTGGTCAATTAAAATCCTTCGAAATTCCTCAAACGAAGATATTTCTTTAACGATATTTCGCATCACTTTTTTTCCTTTTCTATGAAAAGTACACAAACAATATCATTATTCGGTTGAAATATAAATAAAAAAGAATTGAAAAATTGGACAAAAAAAAAGAACGATCGAAACGTACCGAAAAATTTACAGCACGCGATTCCCGAAGAAGAAAAAATATTGTGTGGCGTGATTTATCTCGCGAGAAAATTACACAGTTACGAGAAGGCAAAGATTGGGGTGAGCTTCGAGGAATCGAGGGGCTAATTATTAATAAAATTGTTATTAGATATCCGAAGCTCGAAGTATTGTGCATGAGAAAAGCTATACGAGGTTCGCGTGTCTCGCGTGACGGGGAAACGTTGCATTTCGTTGGGCGAGTTTCACTGACAGGATTCTTCTGTTTCTCGCGCTTTCGAGCGTAGTCTCGAACGACTTAATTTCTACCAATGCCCCGGAAACCAATTCGATGTAATTGCGAGATTGGAAGAGAGAGAAGGAGATTTGTTTCGAACTCGGACAAATTGCAGGAATGAGTTTCGCTCATTCAAAAGAAGTAAAAACTTTTGATTTAATGATAATTTCAAAAAATTTCCTCAATTTTCGATTCTTTTTTGCTAATTTTTTTTATTCAATTTGTCAATTAAAAATATTCCAACACTGTTTTTCATTTGAATATTTCGATGAGCTCTTCGACAGGAAAAATTTCTGGGATATTTTTTCCTGTTTTTTTAAAGCTCAATAGAACTTAAACTTTTCGGTCGATTCACAGCAATTTTTTTTAGCAATAAAAATCATTTTCCTTTGTACGAATTCAGCCGATGACAATTCTCACGATCCGTCGTCCCTCTCATACAAGTTCGTGCGAACGTAAGACATTTTTATATGAATTACCGAGAATTAGTCGAGTGACGTCGAGAACATTTTTTATTTTTTATTTTTTCATTGCTAATTAATCGTTATTTTTGTTGTAGGTACGAACGAGAGCTTACCTGAATCCATCGAAACCATCGTTCGAACCGTTTACCGTGAGAACCGGAGCTCTCGCGTATGCCTTGGCAACTCGTCTGTTTCGCTCGAAGACTATCACTTTAGCCCAGATCTCGTCATCGATCTGATTCCATTTGTCGAGGACCTCTTGTATGTGATCCTAAGATATTGGAAAAAGGAGAAAAAGAAAAATATATTACAGTAAGACAAATCTGTTCTCACCGAGTGAGAATCATTGGATCTTGAATCTTGATAAAAAAAAGAGTTTGTAAAACCAATGACAACACCGAACGATTGTAAACAACAAAAAAAACGAAAACTTCGTTTTTCGCCTGCGAAAATTGACGATTTCGAGTGTTTTTCATTGCTAAGCACAGTTTCGAACGATGAAAGTCGACCGGAAGTTCACAAATAAACTTTTGTAAGTTAGCCATAACAGATATCGTAAGAAATCGAAAAAAAAGTTCGAGCACTGGTATGTTACGCGAAAATTTTTATTTCCTGTCAAAGAGGAAGAGTAACGTCGACGGATTTGGCATAGTCGCAGTGGCGCGTAACAGCTGATGCGATCGACGAACGTAATCTTACTTTACTTTGACTTTCGATTCGGTCAGAATCTGATTCTTCAGTATTTATTTCGTCGTAATAAGCTGAAGCGATCGAAATTAAAAGTCTCGAATAGATGAGCGTGTTTCGGTGACTGGAAAATGCTCGACTTTGCAATTTTATTCAGGAAAAAACATGCCAACGACGAATCCAGCTCAAATTTAGACAATCAGCGTATAAAATGTTGGCCAAGATTGTATCAAAATTTCAAGTCAGAATCTTGAATTTTAGCCGATTATCGTTCTTCCTTCCTGATCATTATTTTTCATTACGACGTTTTCGAGGCTAATATTTACCTTGTAGAGTTTGTCCAAATTATACCAGACGTCTTCCTCTTCTTGTTCCTCGTATTGAGCCTCGGCGAGGTTGTCCCTCGAGCGAGATAATATTTTTCGCCTCGACACCATGGCTCAAGCTCTCGCGTTTAAGTCAATCGTAAATCTGTAACGAGAAAATTCAAAAACAGTTGTATTAATCGACGTGTGAATTTTGAAAAATTGTTAAGACGTGAAAATTATAAGATTTGATATAATTGATGGACAAAAAATAATGAAGTTTCTGTGCGTTGACGCGTTGATGAAATGTTTCGAAAATATTATTAATAAATACCGAATGAATGTAAACAGTGATCTTGGCTCAGAATCGATATTCGAGTCTTCGTAAGGCTTTGCGTCAAAGAACGCGGGGAGAATATGATTTGTGGGTAGCGCAGACTTTTCAAAAGTTATTTTATAAGCGAAAAAAAGAAAAAAAAAACTGTCAAGGGCAACGGAAGTGTTCAGAGAGTCGATTTGATCCATTCTTGCAATGCTTCTGTGCTCTATGATTTATGTATGTTGCAACGTAACGCGAGAACGATTTTATCGTATCGCAGAGTGTGGGTTAACGAGATTGAGCAGCTCGATGATTGATTAAACGGTCTCTTGACCCGAGGCTTCTGGTTTAAATTATATCCACGAAAGAAAAACCAAAAAAAAAAAGAAACCCGAAGACCGTACGTTTGATCTTTGCTTTTTACAACAAACAATTTACTCAAGGATTCGTTAAATCTCGAGTGCGTTTACTGTGTGGCATTGTAACTTTTTTTTTTTCAATCACGTCCGCACGTTTTACTAACGAGGTTATCTATCATTATGATTTTTTTAATTTTTTTGTTATTCATTTTGCCATTTCGAAATTCAGTATCGAGTTTTTGTCAACAGCTATTAAAACGGTGGTAAAGAAGCTTTAGAATTACAAAGATTTTCGTAAGAGCGTTGACATTCGTGGATATTCAAAGGTCAGTCGAGTGCTGTACCATTTATTTTTGTTCGTTATTTTTGTACATCAGGGATTCCAACTTGGATCAATCGATTTATCATTTTTTTTTTTTTTTTTGGAAAGTTTCTCTCGAGTTTTAAACTCTCGATTGCTCGATCGCTTTGGGCCCAATTGTCCTAATGACAGCTTATCGAGTGGCCCAAAGTTTTGAGCCCGATATTATACGTTTCTTGGCCAATTGGAAAATATGCTCGAGTGTGTGGGATACTGAATCCTGCAACAGCTGTTGTTATGTGCCAAGACGTGCAGAGTCTCTCGTGATCAAGAGCAATAAAAGCTTCGAGATAGAATTACAGGAAATCGGTATTGGGATTGACGTTAACCGTAGCCTCCGTATTATTAATCTCGAAATAAAGTGAACTCGTATATTCAACTCGAGGCTATTCCAGTCGATTTTATTCGATTATGTCTAATAATTGAACTACGAAATTTCAATATCTATATTTCGAGCTGTAAGAATTAATCTCTTTCGAAAAAACTCTTAAGAATCGAAGCTTTCAGTCACAATCGACAGTCGTTGAGACAAAAAAAAAAAAAATATATACGAGCACGAGTTTCATCGTTCTAGATCGATTGAAATTTTTAAAATTCGCTAAAAATTTGAAAAATAATGTTTGACAGTTCGTCAAACCTTTAGCACCGGATTCGATTCGACCGGACCAATTTCTACACCGCCATGAAAAATTTTGAAAAAAAAAATTGATAATATTTCATTTTAAATAATCGTTAATAATTTAAATAATTTAAATTAATAATTAAATTAAAATAAAATTAAATTAAAATAAATAATTAAATTAAAATAATTTAAAAAATCGCTGATAAAATGATAAATCATTTTATCAGCGAATAATACGAACGGTTATGACACCGGTACGACGAAGAAAGGCGATGAATTCGATTCTCCCACGCACGGATTGAGCTGCGCTCGATAACGAGCACCTTTCGAAAATACAGTTCATGCTTTTGTTTTTTTTTTTTTTTTTCGACTTTTGAAGGTTTACGAATACGACTGTATCGGGTGCGGATACCGAGAGGTTGATTTCGCAACGATAAACGTTGACAGAAATACACGAAAACAATTAAATTATTCAACGATCGTATAAATCACGATCCGTGAAACTTTCGGTACTTTCAGACAATCGACCGTATCAACCGAACGTTTTAACTCACTTGTGTATCGCTCCCGGCTTTTAATCTTTCTCCCTGTCTCTTTTTTTTTTTCATTCCCTAGATATATATATATACATACGACTATATTTGCATAGTAACGGTCAGCTGAATAGTTCCTCGGTGCTCTATCTATGGATACGTACATATTTCTTCTCACCGCCACGTGCAAAGAAACGTATTGTTGCGCAACGCTTAACAAAACCCCAGCGAGAGCTTTAACAGCTGACAATATAATGGAGCCCTTTTTTTTTCAATTTTATTTATTATTATATTCTTCAATTACGACTTTCAGCTTCCACACGACACACAATCCGCCACGCTTATTTGTGTCATTAAGGAGTTTCGGTACAAAAGTCGAAATGTTAAGAAATTGATGAAATTTATGGTGATAATGCTCTTCAACATCAAGTATACGAAAAGACAAATTTTTTCAAAATTTTCTTCTACTTAGTTATCGAGTAATTATGCATTAAAGCAGATTTCTTATGCCCGAAGTGTATATCTATATATATGGAAACGCTATGCTCATACACGTGAACTTTAGTCTTCGATTACTCGGTAACTGTGTAGAAGAAAAATCTGAAAAAATTTGTATTGTCAAATTTGGCACTAAAGAATATGTTGACCAAATTTTATAAAATTCTTAACTTTTTGACAATTTTTTGTGTTTTTAACATGGTTTAGCATGGCAACATTGTATCGCCTGTACCGAAACTCCTTAAAATCTCTTGTATTCGTCAATTTGTTTATTCGAATATTCATCGCGATCCGCAGAGGCTGGCATAGTATCGATGAAAAATTACACTTCATTATGAATTATTCTCGTTCGACGCTCGATGAGTTACGTTTAGTTGCTCGATATTATTTATACGATAATTTCATCACGAAAATCGTCGTGATTTTATGAAAGGAATCGAAGCTGTAGTTGCAATGAAAAGTTCTACGAACTGGTCTAACGACAGATGTACGTTTATAAAATGAATTAGTTCTCGAATGAAATGTCCGGTGCGAACGACTTTTCGTCTCGGTTTTGAATTTTTTAATTTTTATGATACAAACTGCAAAGGAGTTCTCACGTACATTCGTGAAGTTGTACTTCAGTCCTTTCTCTCCCCATATTCGATTGAGCTAAATGTCACGACAGGATATTTAAATGAAATGTCAAACGCGTTTTGTCGATAGATTCGTAAAAGAAAAAGAAGAAAAAAAAAATAAAATAAAAAACAAAGTTTATAAAAATGGGAATAAATATCGATCGAGTTTTACGAGAATCCGGTTATTATTATTTTTTCTTTCTTTTTTTCCATACACGGAATGAAAAATTGTCGTGATATCCAAAACGTTGTTCAACTGTTTCTCAAGACTCGTGGATTATTTAATTTCTTCGTGCGGTATTATAACTGTATATATTTTTTCATTCGAAGGCGAAGAAGCAAATTTATTCGAACGGTGACAGAAAAGCCTTGAAAAATTCGGAATCGACTGCTCGAAAAGTCAAATATTATTGAGAAATCGAGTTTAAAGGAAAAAAAATAAAAAAAACCGTTTTCAAAGTCTCATATGTATCAAAATTCCTGACGAATTACATGTGTCACCTCGACTATTTCGGATCGTACGAGAAAAATAAAGACGAAAAAAGTCTTTGAAGCAAGACTCGCGAAACCATCTACGAATTACCATTTAAATTGATAATCCACCTACAGAAAAAGAAAAAGAAAAAGAAGAAGAAGAAGAAGAAAAAAACAAAGTAAAGGTCGATACGAAAATTACAGCAGCATATAATTCCAGTCCATTTAAAAATCAAAAGGTCATTGAGAAAATTTAAATATGAGTCGTGAAGAATCCCCATCAGACTGGTATAATTCATTCAGCGAGGATCGAATCGTACAAAAAACATATGATAATTTCAATATTTCGAACAAGTTATCGTTTATCAGGATTTTTCGTTAATTCCTCCGGAGGCGATAAAAAAAAAAAGTGATGGTATATATATCGGAGTGAATCGGTGCTGGGGATACGAGTAATTTTCTGTTCTACGTGGAACAAAGTGTCTCGTTTCGGGTGGTATACGACCTTGCGAATGCTTTGAGTTTTTGGTCGAGACTCTCACTTTCGAAATTACAAGAAGGGGGGAGGGGGGGGGGGGGAAATAAGTGAGGCGATATATAGAAAGCGACGGATACGAGAAAACAAAATTGTTCGCTGAAAGAAAGATGGGAACTCTTTTTGGGAATTCGGGCTCTGTTAATGCGAGTGTAAGGTTGAGTAATTCGATCGAGGTAAGATGACACGACTCGAGAGATTTCGATCTTCCACCAAAATTTGAATATTCGGATGAATATAAATATTATTTATTCATTCGTTAAACGTTAGAGCCTGTGGTGTAAGAGTGGAAATTTCAAGATGAAAATGTATCGGTGGATTGGCATATGTTGGCCCAGCAATAACAACGAAGCGGTGTACTCGTCGACGAAAGCCATGAGAGAACCCAAATTAACTCCTTCGCTTCCGGGAAGGTTAATCGAAAGGTGCTATGCGCGGTCGTTTTTTTTTTTTTTTTTTTTTTTTTTCTTATCTCGGAGTATCCTCTTCGAGGATCACGACTACTATGTATATATAATTAAATAGCACGAGAGGGACTCATCACAATCTCATTCTACTCCCGGATGTCAACGAATGCCACACGTAGAAGAAGCTGACCTAACAGTAGCTTCGCGTACCTCTATAAATGGACATACGCACAACGAAACATCTCGGATGGACCTTTAATTTCTCTACTCAAAGCTTGTACATCATTAACGAATTTCACACTTGACCTTCCACCTTTTTATTTGACGTTTTTTTCCTCTTTTTTTTTTTCTTCACCTTTTACTCGTCCGCTATGTATCGCAAGATCGGATTTCTCTGCATCGATTAAACACTTAAAAAAAGGACGTTTTACCGTAGCTCTAACGCTGGCCAACTCTCTATCAAAGTTGCTAATGCTACTGCGCTTCCTACTTTACGAAGAGACGCTTTTTCGGACAACTTTTGTTACTGGATAAAGCGTTTAAAATTTTTTTTTAGATCTCATCGATTGAGAGTTGAGTCTCGTTTTTTGTTTCGTAAACAAATAGAAAAGTTTCTTTTCTATTTTTTTGTACACTTGCAACGAACAAAGAGAATCAAATCTAAACTTTGTTTTTTCGAAGATCTTTTTTACGAAGGAAGTTCGGAATGTTTGAACTTGGCTCTGAGGCTCAATTAGTTATACACCACGATATATACCGCTGGTAGATGTAAAATATGAAAAATTTACGATCGTTTCGTTCTTGAAAAGTTTATGGTTAAAATAATCATCCGGGCAATAGACACAGAAGCGATAGTTTCAAAATTGATGACAAATTGACAGAAAATCTTCTATTTAACGAGATGCTCGGCACTACCTTAAAGATCGAGGTCGTACATAAAAAGTCACATTAAATTGACCCACGACTGACACTTCAACACTCTTGCGTGTGTGTGTATATGAAAAATTATACGTATAAAGACATCAATATAGATATATATTAGCTGCTCTGAGAGTGTGGGTGTGTCGTTACATCGTATATATTCGAGCACGAAGACTTGTAAAGAGAATATTCCTCGTCTCGTCGCCCTTGACGAGAAAACTTGGAATCGACAATCTCGAAAGTAAGAACCTCGCGCGAGTACTTTCAAACTGTATACCCCGCACAATACAAACTCCTTTGGCAAACGATATTGAGAGAGAGAGAGTGAGAGAGTGATATATAGGACACGTGAAACGCGATTGCGCGAACGAACGAAAGGAAGTGGACCAGCAATGAGATCGAACAGCTTCGAAGAGGGATGCTGCTTACGTCCTTTTGATTCTACGTTTATTTATATCTCCGGTACCAGGATACCCCATAAAATAAAGCACAAGCCATCTTTGGGAGGGACTCAATCTTCTCAACGGAGAGAGACCTTCTCGCCTCGCGCAGCCACGAATATATTGGTCAACGAGAAATTCCTTGAGGAAGGTTCATATTAATTCTCGACGGAGTTATATACACCAAACGTTATTTCGAATAAATATTATCTTGTCACATTCGATCTCTGTTCTGACCTCCGAAGAAACTTCATTTTTTTTAGTGAATTCTACTAAAGTAACGTATGAAAGCAAATAAATGTCTCTCGGTTCAATGTTTTCGCTCGAACGAAATAGAACCGAACGATCTTCGATGAATTTTTTAATTATTATTTTACAATAACAAAAAGCGAATTTTTACTCGAAATCCGGTATTTTCACTCCCGTGTGTTGCCAAAAATTGAAAAAATTGATAAAAAAAACTCACCGTTGCTACCTAGAGAAACTCATTAACTGATGAAAAAACTTTGGTTTTTCGATTTCTGATGATTCAGTATCGAGTTACGCGGTACACCGCAAAACAACTTTTTTTCGAGGCGCCTGCGAGTATTCGCTGCCAGTGGCTCAATTCTTTATATTTTTCCATGAAAATTTAACAGAATATTCTTCGGATGTTACTTCATCACATACCAATTATACAAATAAACTCGCATCAACCATATTCTCTAAAAAAATTGTAAAAAAATCGCTTTTTTTTTACCTCCCAACCCCCCCCCCCCCCCCTTCCCTGCCCCTCAATCAAACACTTTTTGAAGATAAATACCTGCAAGAGAACGAATGAATAAAATATTGTATCGATCTCGATAAGAATCTTTTTTTTTTTCGTTCGTACGCGTATCTCGTACGTATCCTGTGGACATTTAAAGAGTGTGTCTTAATAGTGATATATATATAGGTTTTTAAGCGGCCCGGTAACAGCGGCAGCCGCAGCCTCGCAATCGTGCATAGCTCGAGCTCGTTCTCGTAGTACCGCATATTTTATATACGTAGCCAACCTAAAACCCCGCGACTTTCACTTCTAATAAAATGCGAAGGCCTGCTTTTTGCCGCCAGCTACTATACTGCCAGCGCGGTGGCGTCTTATACTACTGTGCACACGCGCCGTCAAACGCTCCGCAACGCTGCTTACGACTACACTTTTCTGTATTTCTCACTTTTCTTTAAACCTCGCGAGATCCCTTTTCTTTATTTTTCGCGCTCGTAAAACTCACAAATATACTCGACTTTGGTGAGAGAGAACGAGAGAAAGAACTAACGCGTACATTTTACCATGACTAATTGACACACCGCGCGCGTCGTTTTTTCAGCAACGGAATACGCTCGAACGGTGCTGGGAACTTGACAAAATTGCAGTCGTTCCAATCCAAAACTATACATTTCTAGTCCTTTTACAAAATTTTTAAATTTTATCTGCTTTTTAATACTTTTATGGGAACCACCGTTCATCACACCGCGGAGAAATCTCATTCAACCGCGAATAAAGTTGACCCAATTAGGAGCGTTGATTTCATTTTGAGAACTTACTAATTTAAAAATCTTCAGGATCCTTATCGTTTTTTTTTTTTATTGATTTTTTTCAACTTACAAGTATGGGAGTAGAGAATCGAAGGGGCGATCGATGAATCTGTTTCTTCCGGATGACTAGTTCGGATGAACCCTTCACTGACAACCTGGCTTGTGAACCAGTTGATATACATCTCGAGTTAATTTTGCTTGGGACTAAATTTAAGAAGCTTCGAATTCCACTTATGAAAGTTTTTTTTTTTTTTTTTGCAATTGATGCAAAAAAATTACGGAACTAGTACGATCATTCTCGTAGCAGAGGGTGATCCCGTTTAAACGCAGCAGGAATCTCTTGATAATGACACCGTAAATCGATAATATTCGAGTAGAACTATCGAATTAATCGTAAAGTACGAAAAATAAATGATAATTATGTATCTCGAGGTGGCATAACTGATTATTAAGAACAATTCTTTATTTTTTTTTTTTTCAGGTGATCGAGCGATCGAGCTCGACAACTGCAATTATCCTTTCAGTCTTTGTCGAGTCAATGTTTTAATTTTTTAATTATCCGAGTCCGAGAGACATAAAAATTGATGATTGGTAAATAGAATTCTTGAGAGAATGAAATTTTTTTTTTTTCAGGTTTTTATAATAAAATGAATGGGGAAATGGCCTGAGCCATAATTTTTCATACCAAGGAAGCTCGTTATGCTTGTTTCGTCGCTGATTGGAGTATATTCAAGGTGCTTCACTCAATTTCACTTTTCTTTTTTCTTTTTTTTTCAAATTTTTCCTTCATGGGGTCGACTCTCATTACCCCACAGCTTTTGTTAATTCAACTTTCCTCACACACCGACGAACCGAATGTGATATCCATCGTGTCATGAGAGTAGAACAGTATATACAAAAGTATGGTGGGGTACACACGAAGTCACGAGAACGAGTAGAAATTACGGTTGGTCTTGCGCGTTGTATAACGTAACCAACATTCACGAAAGGCACCCCGGAGTTCCGAGAGCAGTGGTTCTCATTCGCGATATCCTCCAAATCGATCAAGCATCGATCAAGCTTTGATTTCGAGCTGGTTTTTTAAAATATTTTTTTAAATTTCGAATTTCAAAGATTTTCAACGAACAATTTCGAAACGAGTGAACGTGCCTCCCTTTCACTTCGTTTAGTTGAAGAAAAAGAAAAATATATTGTCGATGTAAGAATAAACATTTAGAACTGGATTCGAACGTGAGATATGGGAGTGATCCAGTCACGCGTGCAGCTGTTCCAGTTTTTCTGGTTTCTTTTCATTTTTTTTTCTTTCTTTTCCCAATTTTTCTTTTCATTTTTATCGAATAACAAATTTATCAATTTTCTCTTTCTCTCTTTTGATTTGTGCAGTTTATTTTTTATTTTTTCATTTTTATCGTACAATATAACGAGCCATTGATTTTCGAACGAAGGGTTAAACGTTTTTGCAGCATTGAAAATTTCACAGTAAAAAGGATCGAAGAAAAATAGAAATTCGTGTTCTTCGAGGCCCTGAAAAAAGTGTCACGTACACGAGGTGTACGAAAGTGGCCCATCGGACACTTGGACTTCTCGTGCATTCTTCGTCGTACGATACACTCCATTGGAATACGTTCATGAGGACTTTGAATCAACGGATCCCCGAATATAATGTTCGTACGTATCTCCGATAACGAAAAATCTAATACAAAACGAAATATAAAAGCAGGGATTTCTCGATCGTAAACGTGATCGAAATCTCAATTTTTCCTTTTCGAAATCAATTCGTTCGAATTGAAAGTAACGAGAAAATAAAAAAAATATACGAAAATCTCTCACGAATTTTTCGTGCACTAAGATTTTTTAAATTTCATTTCAAATTCAATAAAAATCTTTCAAACTCGGTGTTGTTGAGTAATATTTAAAAATAAAATTTATTATTTTCGAAATATGAGAGCCAGCTTCGACTAAAACAGAATTCACTCTGTATTTAGAGCATCAGATGTGTCCTCATGCTCGGAGAAGCACGTACATCACGACGGTAATACGTAAGAAATAACAATATATACATACATTATATATGAATGGGTATTAAATGTAGTCTGAGTATAATCTGGGAGTGATCCTCCATAGTCCACCTCGTATCCGGAATATTACGATGACAATAAAAAAAAAAAGCAGCAAAGTGAAGTGAATTCCCTTCGAGTCCGCATTAATTAAGTATATATGCAGCTCGATAAAAGCAGAGAGAAATAAAAGAGAAAATAAGAGGAGAATAAACCGTTATTCTTCTTATGTGATTTTGCACCACGCTCCGATGCTCTATTGCAAAACAATTACCATACCAATTTTCTTTCTTACGTGAAACGGTAGGAAAAAAAAAAGAGAAAAAAAAAATGAACAGAGACGAGAATATTATCGTTCATCAAAAACGTTGGACGACGCGTCAACTTTGTGTCGCTTGTGCACACAACATACGGAGACAAAATACAGTATGCATGGCGTCATTAAGATACTCTTGAGAGAGAAAGAAAGAGAGAGAGAGAAAATGCTCGACACGTGCCTCTCGTAGTCTTTTATGTCGGTGGATTATAAATCCTCGGGTTGTAATTATTTCGCGACGATTTATTCCATAATATGACAATTAATGAGAAGGCACACACCGTTTAATCGAGAGGATAAGAATGAATAAATTTCGTATTTATATTTTCTCTATTTTTTATTTTTTATTTTTATTGATACGCGAAGGAATGTGTTGAAAAGAAAAATACGAAAAATGAAAGAAAAAAAAAAATACTCAACTCGTAAGATTTAATTGCCCGCTCAGAATATTTGATGCGTGAGAAAATTTATTTTCGAAAAAAGTCTGTCCACGTGTGTGTGCGTGTGTGTGAGAAAAAGCGAAATTGCATTTTGAACAGTTTTATTGATTTTTTCTTTTTTCAAATCAAAATTCGTATGGAAAAAGTGAAAGTTCCTCCTCGCGCAGTCTCGTCGTCCATCATTTTTTTCTTTTTATTTATTACCACTTGTCAATGTCGAATTCAATATTAATTAAAATGAAAAATAAAAAAATAAAAATGATACTACGAACACCTCTCGATGACCAAAGATCAAACGGCCAATAGATCGCGACCCCGCGTAGAAGACGGCGAAACTTTTTCGCCGGAGATCGCCGCACAATTATGTACACGCATAAGCTTCACACACCACAACACATTTATTTACGAACGTGTATCATGTGTGGCGAGTTTTTTTTTTTTTTTCTTTTTTTTTCAACAGTATTATAAAGCCTGTAGGCGATCCTGATCGATGCTCGAAACTCTCCAATCTCTCTGGTGTACAGCTGTCCCATATATTTGTACGTAAGTTCTTACGAAATCGTTAATCGGATGATAGTGACAGAAGCAGCAACGTATCGTGGTTACCTGATGTCTGATCTGTCAAGGGTTGAGTCACCCCAAAGACATAAAACACCTCAAAAATCAGGTTCTCGAATATCGTTTTATCGAAACTTTGTGTTCATTTTTTTTTCTCTCTCGATAAAAAAAAATCGATCAATCGATTGTCGACTTTTTTTGGTACGATAAAGAACTAGTTTTTTCGTTTTTCGGACACGAGCGCGGTTTTGCAAATATTTTTGTGCCCTATCAAAATAAATATCACACAATAAATAAGTATCGTTCTACGCGGGGAATAAAATAATTTTCTTGTTCGGCCAAAGCCATTTTTTTCGTCATACAATAATAGCGTTAAGGAAAAAAAAAAGAGGAAAAAAGTCTGTCCTTGACTTCGTGAAACGCAGTAACTACTTTTCGCCTCTTTCTGCTCGTTGCTTAGTACCGAGAGTTGAGATGAGTCAAGGAAATCTGCATCGGAAGCTGCAACGACCGCGTGAAAAAGTATCGTATCCAAAAAGTATAGATTTCTCTTCCCAAGCGTAATTCTTTTTGCTTCAAAAAGAGAACGAGTTCCCTGTAGATAAAAACGAAAAAAAAAACACAAACAATCGGGTACAACTCTCGAAATTCCCAAACGCCTATTTTTTTTTCTCTCTCTCTTCACACGTCACACGAATGAACCGATTCGAGTACATCTGTATCGTGTATTTCGTCGACTCATAATAAACTCACGAGACACGTGTGCTACGTGTATATTTGTAACAGTTGGACAAGAAATTGAATAATGACAGGAAAGAGTCCGCGCGAGAGCGGAGGCCGCACGCGTTTGTCGGAATCACCGCTTGATTTTTTTCTTCGCCCAGGTACTTTTCTCTGGGACTTTTTATTCTTGATTTTCTTTTTTTTTTATCTATTTGTGCTCCTTTGAGAGGTTATAAAATGGAGGTTAGATGTAAATTATTGAATGGAACTCGAGCCCCGGTGGTCGTCGGTCTATTATTCGGACTTGTGTCATTTCAAACGCGTGTGCGCGTGTGTATGACCAACAAAAATACCGTTACGAATGTCCAAACGTACGAATATATATATATATACACGTAAGAATTGTTTGAAAGTTATACGTATTCAAAGTGCATTCTTCGATACGAACTTCTCGTTATATTTCGTATCGACGAGATGCCTCGAAAATGACGTGCAACTACGATCGCAACATTCTTCTCTCACTCTCTAATGCGAGTGTATCTTTTTTCTTTTTTTTTTGTCTCTTTCCCTCTCACATCGACCCCTCGAATATCATTATCCCCCTCCCCCCCTCCTTCTCGTGTATGTCAAACGTACGTGCCTCAACCTTTATGAGAAAATAAAAGAGGAACGAGAGTGAGAGAAAGAAAAAAAAAGTACCGCTAACTCTATGACCGTTCTTAGGCATCGGTTCATATGAGAAACTCGTACGAGCTCGAGACCTCCTTTGCGCAGGTGGTTCGTTAAATTTGAGCAAGACTTGCATTCGTTGTCGGACTATACCGATCATAGTTATCTCAGAATAAACAAATCGTGTAGATATTTGTGTGGATGCAACGATTTCGTGTGCGCGTATATCCATTCAAATATATGAATATTGATGGTTTTTAGATTCGTTTAAAAAATGATCTTCGGTAATTGACGAGAGCTAAAGCGATTAACAAATATTTTGTATCTATTTTAATGAATTTTTTCAATAATTCCAGTCAAAATTTTATTGAAGATAAAACGTGTTCTCGTGCCGCGAGGATCACGGAAGGGAGGCAAACATTGTCAGAAATTATGTAAACTGACGAATGTATATATATGCATGCTTATTTGTATGTTTAACTCTGAGCTGTTTGGGTGAAGGTGAGAATTGTACAGAACCAAGTATACACCCGTTGATTGGAAAATCCCGAGCAGACTCGAGCCCTCGCTGCGATTACAAGACTCTTTTTCCCACCACTGCTGAAGAAAATTGTTTTATTGCTGTTCTTTTTTTCTTTTTTTTTTTTTTTTTCATTTCTGTTTTAAGAGATGCGCTATCCCGGTTGGTTATATCGCAAAGATAATAATAGAAATCTCGACGTATATATATACAGGCTACTAGAAAATTGTAACGTGGGAACGTGAGTCAAGAATCGTCCTTGGTCAAGAATCAATTAACGAGATGAGCTCGACGTGCGTAAGCAGCTTGTTTCTATCATCAAATTTATGCAACCGGACGTTCTGTCTCTCTGAAATTTCTCAAGTGCATCGATCACGTCCGAAAAATCGTTATTCCCACGCGTACTACAACCCGTTTGCTTCATTTTTTTTTCCTTCAAATACTATAATTAAAATATGTCTCGAAGTAAAAACAAAACTTTAGGACAAATCGTTCGTGAGATTTGTTTTTTTTCATTAATATCAATTCCAAAGTAATCGGATCCACGAACAATTGAAAAATGATATAGGCGAAAATAAAACAATGAAAATTACGCGGTATTTTTGATGATCAGAAAAAAATATGCAACAATAGAAATTAGTTTGACGTTAGCGAAAATGTATCGAAAAGAAAAAAAATGGAACTGATTCAAAAACTTTGACATTTAACGGTTCATATACATCCGCGATAGAAAGTCTTATATATAATTAGGTATGGCGAGCGAACAATATAGATAAAGAGTTGTATTGTGTAGGATAAAGGCTTGTCGATGCGGTGTTTAATTATGATCATTGGTACACGCGAGCCCGGAAAATGTAATAAATAGTTTTTTTACCCCATAAATTCAAGCACATAAGTTAGCTCGGCCGATTACTCATTTAATGTGAGCGCGTGCGAGGTTGTTGTATGAGTATGTTGCGAAAAAAAAAAGAAAAAATAGTGCTTCAAGGCTCGTGGTCCATCCGTTCCAGACTCGTCTTTTTAGTCGTGCACTTTTGTGCACATAAATAAATAATTATAGACATATATACCAACACTGTGGTCTGTATATATGTATATGTATATATTTGTATTGCATTGTGCGATTTTCTCGCACAAGGCTCAAGAGATCGATGATCGTTCGAGCATGAATGGAAACTTTCTATCCGACTTGCAGACACGTAACCATCGAGAAGGCAGAATTTCTCGTGGTTCTCTATTTTTATTTTTATTTATTTTTATTTTTTTTATTATTGCTTCTCGATCTCGTGTGGTCATTGCATCTTTTGTAATAATCCCATTTTTTTTTCTTCTCCTCTCTTCACTGCCTCGTTTAATGCTTTTCTACTTGCATTCGTCAGGCAGCTGTTGCTGCTCGACTTTATTACTCTGCTTTCTCGCCCATTGTCACAGACCGTAACACTATATACATTCTCGGACTTTTGTGACCAACTGCAAAAGTCACACTTTTCACTAACCCGGAAATGCCTGACTTCATTGTTTCTCTAATCCATAATCGTTGTTCTGCTTTTTTATTATTTTTTTAACATAAAAAAATAAAAATTATTTTTTATATCTTCGAAAATAGAGTTGGACGTAATTTCGAATTTACAGAAAATCCTTTCACCGCGTAACAATGGATTTGACACATCGATGAATTCTACGAGTTTAATAATTATTTTTTTCAAACTCATATCGTTTCTTAACGACTTATTTTTACTCGGAACATACCGGATCGTTTCAAAATGCTCGTTCTCGTATAAAAAGCAACGAAAATCAATTTTAAACTAAATTTGGACGAATTTTCACGTCATAATTCGATCAATTCTTCGATTTTCATTTACAGGGCTAAACCATTTTTCGTACGTGTGGTTATATCTCAAGAGATGCCAGACGGTGGGGCCGGGAGTTGTGTCTATATTTGCAGTGGTCCACTTGGGCGACCACACGGAACTTAAACACCAACTGTATTCTCATATGTGTGTAATACAGCACGTGCGTATGGAACGTTCAAATGATTGGTTTGCGGTTTTGGTACAGAGCCTTATACTAGTTCGTTTAAATCGTCAGTGTATACATGCACGATCTTTTGAATATTGAAATTCGAGCTCGGTCAATCCCGACGACTAGTTATATCTCTGGACTGTTGAATTAATTTGATTTCATTAGTGTATAAAATGTGGAAAAAAAACTCACAGAATAGCAGTTAAAAATACGAAAAAAAATAAAATAAAAACAAAAAAGAAACAGTGGAAGGTAAGATAAACCAGAGATCATTCATTCGAAAGAGGAAAACAGGATAAAAATATCTTTTTATCCTCGGATCTTCGAGTTTGTATTCATATTTATATATATATTACGATTTTCATTGATTTTATAATTCGCATAATACGAATCCTCACGGAAGACTTTGAATCGCGATTCTACGTAATCAACCAGTACTGTTGAATAATATATACAGGATTACATGAAAAAAAAAAAAAATAATACAAAAAGGCAGGTACATGCTCATGTGATAAATATATATGCCAATTCCCGGTGTCATCGTACTCGGACTTTGAAAAAAGTAGAGAAAAAAAAAAAAAAAACAAAAATTGTCTGCATTTATGTACCCAACGCAGCTCTCTTCCTTTTCTTTTTTTTTCTCTCTTTTACTTCTGCCGCATGATATTTACATTCATGTATCGGACAAATACGAGAGGAAGCGAAGGAATCTTGCGAAGAGAATCTCCATCGCGTTATATTCATGAATCTTTTTATCCAACATCTGAATCTCTGGAATTTCGTCTCGTCTTTCTTTCTCGTTTTCAAGTTCTCATGTTTCATCTTCCTTAATTTTCTTCCTTCATCCTCTTTGGCTTGTCACTTTGAAGCAGTTGGCAAAGAAGAAAGAAGTTAACTTGCCACGAGTCTTCACGACCCAAATTGTCGTCCGGCTGAGAACTCTCTCGTATTTTTTTACGTTTAATTTCTTTTGAATGATAGAACGATTACTAACACTGAGCAAATGGTTCAGAGCCCTATGCCACTGTACGATTTGTTCCTTGGTAATCGAAATGTGACAGTAGTCCATTTGAACTTAGTTTAAAACTTCCACGGTACTGACTTCTCTGTCGAAATAACCCAATCAACCCTACTGACCTCAATCAAAATGACCTGATCCCGGCATTGACCTGAGTCGAAATGACCCAATCGTAGTGACCTGAGGCAAAATGATCCAACTTCATTGACCGGAGTCAAAATGACCCAATCCTATTGACCTGAGTCTAAAAGACCCAGCAATAATATTGGCCTGAGACAAAATGATCTAATCGTATCGACCTGAATGAAAATGACCCAATCCTATTGACCTGAGTCTAAATTGCACAATCCTATTGACCTGATTATGAGTCGAAATGACCCAACTCCATTGACCGGAGTCTAAACGATCCAGCAATAATATTAGCCTGAAACAAAATGATCGAATCCTATTGACCTGAATCAAGATGACCCAATCCTATTGACCTGAGTCTAAATTGCACAATCCTATTGACCTGATTATGAGTCGAAATGACCCAACTCCATTGATCAGAGTCGAAATGGCCCAACTCCATTGATCGGAGTCGAAATGACCCAATCCCATTGACCTGAGTCCAAATGACCCGATCCTATTGACCTGAGCCTAAATGACTCAATTCTATTGAGCTGAATCTAAATGATCCAACATTATTGAGTTGAGTCAGAATGGCCCGATCCTATTGACCTGAGTCTAAATGGCCCAATACTATTGAGCTGGACCGAAATGATCCAACGGCAGGAAACCTGAGGTCAAAAGAAAGGTCTCGAAGGATTATTTGAGAATGGATTAGTCGATAAGTATAGAGAACATATAGACCAGGCTCGTTCCGATCAACAAGAGACTGAGCGGTATCGAATTCGTTCTTTCTGAACTTTCACTGAGGTAGAATGAGAGGTAGAAAGAGAGAGAGAGAGAGAAGGAGAGTGCCACAAGCTAGATAATCCTTTCTCATTGCATATTGTAGCGAATTAGCATGGGCGCGGCTGAGTGGCCGCGTTACGCTGTGAAAAGTCGATCATGTCTGGTGCGAGGCGGTTCGTTGATCATCGAAACTACGACGAGCGTAAAGGCGTAAGTGAAACAAGACTAGCGACGAAATTCTTTCGAACGAGCCTGTTTGTTGGTCAACAGAAATTGTACATACATTTTTTTTCTTTTTCCAATGTGAGTAAAAGTCTCATATATATATCTGCTGAAACAACACACGTACGAGACGGAAATCGAGCTCAGCTGATCTGGAATAACGATATCATAAACACAACAGTTTTCACCGCTTAAGAAATTTTTCGTTCTACAAAATGGTGGATCGATTCCCGGGAAATTCATTTCAACGTTCCGTTGATCGATCCGATCCATATTTCCTTTTGTTTTTTTTTCTTCTTCTTTTCCCCGTGAGTATTCTCCACTTTTCCAAGATATCGACGAAGGAAATAGTTAATGGCAACTCATTTTTCGTCCGATACATGACGAAATAATTAATAACTGTGATAATTATCACGAACATTTATTACAAAATTTCGATCAAGCCATTTTGAATGGTAGAAATCAAACTAAATAGGAAACTGGTAATAATTAAACGAATCTTAATTGGCTTTAAAAATTTCGTAATTACAATTCAACACTTAGATCGACGTGTCTTAGCTGAAAGATTTCTCGTTACAATCTAGCCAGTCTCGTTATAAGTCCAACATTGAGAAATGTATTTCGTAAAATATTAATGATTAATAAAAATGATCGTTTACCGAGAAAAATCATTCATTGAATCAACAATTATTATTGCTGCTTTATTACTCGACGATAAACATTTCTGCACAATAATTTCATATATACCTTAAAAAATGGAGACCCCAATGACACGCCGTTCCATGCACAATTCTGATTTGTTTGTTTCCAGCCAGCATATTTTGCCCTCGAGGTAAAAAAATAACTGAAGCGTTACATATACATAGGTATGGCAAAAGGAGAGCGAAAGAGTCTTTCGTAAAAAAGGAAAAAAAGGAAAAAAAAAAAAAATTCGTTCTGTGCCATAATACATCGACGTTCTCTCTCTCGCACTTATGAAATTCTTTTCCAAACTCGTATAATGTTCGACGTCGTCTCATTGTGTTGCTGCAAAACTTGGGCTAGTTCGGTACGGATTCTCGACACACGCGGTTTCCTACACACGCATTCAGAAACACATAATTGACGAGCTAGCGTATATATAAGAAACGAGCTTCCATTATTCATTCGCTTTCGAATTATGACCTAAAACGCCATGCCCCACACACATACACTGATCGAAATTCCAATCGAGTCTCATTGCGATATAACAATTCATTGCATATGCATATTTTTTATGTTTTTTTTTTTTATCAAATATTACGACATTACTCGAGTACAAGATTTGTCTTCTAACCCAAAATGGTCCTTGAAACGTGAATAAAATTAACCATTCATTAAGAATAAAGAGGACAAAAAAAATCAAATATTATTTAACACACAAAAAGCAGGTAAATCCAGAACCTTTTTTTCCTGCTTCAGGGAGCAGGTCTCGAAATTTTTCTTATCGCGATTGAAGTGACGATTTGACATATAAATGTCTAAACCATTAATTCGCGTTATAAAAGTCCCACAGAAAAACGAGTCTTCGGAATATCACATTTGTTATCAATCATTGTCATTCTTATCAGCATGACAGATACGAGAAGATGACCAGCTATTTTTCTTTCAAACGAATGAAAGAGTCTGTATGCCAGTGAAAGTTAAAAACCAGTAAATTCATTTGGCATTCGCACACAAATAAAATCAATCGATCATAAATAAATTTGCTATGAAACGAGGGGTTGTTAGAGGACTGATAATCGTTGATCGATTCGGTTAAACGTGTGGTACGATACGAAATTGAAAGTTGGCGGTACCTCATATAGAAGCAAAGGTGCTAGAAACTTGTAATTACGAAACGCAGTGAGCATAGTTTCTCACTGTATATAAAAAAAAGGTGGATAAATACATTCCTGTGGTTGGTTGTTAAAAATTGTTTTGAAATGGGATAAATAATTGAAGTGCGAGCAGCAGCAGCAGCAGCAGCAGCAGCAGCAGCAGCAGCAGCAGCAGCTCAATTAACATGTAGTTTCCCCGATGTTCGAAAGGTCGAGAGCGTCTTGTAATTTTCTATATCACGTTCATAAATTCGTCGTTCAAAACATTAATGCTAATTAGCATTATTTCTCAAAGTTCAATAAACATCGAAATAAATATAACAATAATTCAATTTATATTTCAAATAATTACAATCGTTATGAAATAATGTTTATTTCTAAAGCGTAATACCATAAGCTCTCCCAATATTATTGCTCATTGGCTATTACCATTGTCATCATATTTATCCAGAAAGAAACAATTACGACGTCATTATTCGAGAAAAAAAAAAGATTAGAAAATAAATAGAGAGAATGATTAGTTTACGTATAAAATAATGTGACAGTACCGTTAAACGGCATTGACGAGTCGGTCACACTATATAGAGGTACACGAATGAGCGTTACCGCACACGTGCTTATCTCGTCGCGTTTGCCTTGAACTTCTACGAGAGGCTAGTTAATTTACCGTACACATGTTAATGGGTATGATACACCGATAAGCGTGGAGATGAGAAATTGTGCGTAACCAACAACTCTCGAGATTTGCATAAATAAGCGTGTCCACGAAAGGGATAATAAAACAAAGTAAAAGAATGGGAAGAAAAAAAAAGTGGTATTCGTGTAGAGATTTATACGAGAGGAGGATACTCGAGTACATTATGTGGAGTGTCATCGGTTGGGGCATGCCTCAGGGCCAAAGTGCGTCAAGGCATAACGGGGAGAGTAACGTTAGCGATATATAAGCATCGCGTGTAAAAATACTCGCTTTATGAAAAATTCATTTTTAATTTAGAATTGATCTTGCATCGTTTTTTTTTTTTTTTAATTCATCGAGATCGATCAGAATTTTGACTTTCTCGATATAATCACGATTATACGACGTGTATACGAATTGTAAAGTGAGAAAGTTATGAGAGAAAGTGTAATTCTTCGAGTGCGGTATTAAAATAAATTGTTTGATCGGTATTTAATCGAGAACTCGATCGATTTCGTGGCTTGTAATTAAAACATTTTGCTTCGTTTTTTTTTCATTTTTTTTTTTTTCAAAGTCCCTCTGCTCGATTTACGATGCAAATGATCTTTCATTTTTGTCATAGTCTACGGGGGTAAATATAGTGTGCTTGATAAGATCGATCGTATCCCGAGGGCTAAAAAAAACGTATTCGGCAAATTCATTGTTGCATTGTAAAGATAAATTTCGTCATTCCTTTCAGTCTGTTAAAACTAAACAATGGCGATTGTACAAACTCTTTCTCTCTCTCTCTCTCTCTCTCTGTTTCGTGTCTCTTGAGACTCCCAAAAGCAAAAGTCCAAAGAGTGGTCACTTTAAAAGCATGCTAATCTCAATTTCTCGGGTGGACGAACAAGAATGGATCGCTCTCTCTCTCTCTCTCGTGTATGTACCTTCATAAATATATAACGCACGTTTGTATTGTGAAGTAGCGAAAGAGCGATCGAAAAGAAAAGGCACACTCTCGATTGCTCGTTGAACAAAAGGGGCGAGGCAAGAAAAAGAAGGAGTTAACGAGAATGAATCGATCTTGAAGACCGCAAAGAAAAAGTGGATAAAAAGGAGGAACGAAGAAGAGGTTGAAGGAGCGAAGAAGGACTGACGAATGAAAGAGAAAAAAAAAAAAGAAACATAAAGTCCGTTTGTACAGACCGACTTTGAGTTCTGCTCCGTAAGATCATACGTTTGCTTCTTTTTATCCGTTTTTCGAACGCTTGAAAAAATAAGTATAATTATTTTAACACCTATTTTTATGAGATTTGTTCACTTAATGACAAATTATAGTTCGTTTCGTTTTCAGTTACGCTCAATTATAATTTCTTGCGTGAGGATTTGCAAAGTTTTGTTTTTTTCCATCTCGTGAGATCATTAAAAACAGTTTACTAAATTGTTCAAGAGCTCATTTATTCCGCTCATAATTACTGACTAATTGCTCCGATGCGAAGTTCATTTTTCAGTCAATTTTGCTTTATTATGTTTTCTTTCATTTTTTCCTTTTTTTTTAAATCTTTTTATCCAGCTCACTGCATCGTTGACGCATCTTTGGAAACACTTATTTTGTTTGATTTTTTTTTTCGTTTCAAAACGAGGCTGCACTCGTTTCGCGCTTCTTTATTTTTTTCACATTCTTAACTCGTCAGTTTTCGGAGCCTCGTGCTCTGAATACCAAGAGGCAAAAAAGACCAGAAATGTTTGGTGTCCCGTTGAAACAGAAAAAGAAAAAAAAAAAAGAAAAAAAAAATCATCCGATTGCTGTTTGTTGACCTCGCCAACTTACCGCGAATGAATCGCTAAATTCACGACTTTATTTCATCTCATTCGTGTCCTCGGTCATTTTCTCTGAACCTATTTTTTCTCTCCTTCTTCTCGTATAACTGTTTTGTTTTTGATTTTTCATTCGTATACGAAGGATCCTCGAAAATCGTTGTTACTTTTAAAAACTCCAGCCTCAAAATAAAATCGGTTGAAAATGAATCACGAGAATCTATAGAATCGCATTGTTTTATTTATTTTTTTTTTTCGTTACCGCAACTTGAGAGTCGTATACTTTGTTGCTTCAACATAATCAGATCATGGAGAAGTTTTCTAGAGCGTAGAAAGATAGTTCAGGAGAATGATCGAGTATTTGAGATCGTGTGTCGAGAGGTCTGCGACTGTAGGAAGAAATTCAATACTCCGTTATTAATACGGCAGGAGGGACGAAGAGCCCATGCCGAAAATCTTGGAATCCCATTCCGATATACCATGCAGATGGATGGTGTTCGAAAATTCTCAGAAACATTTCTAATCGTCAGAGTCGAAGCTTGTGAGTCGCCATTTTTTCACTCCATTTTTTAAATTTTTCCTTCGTTTATTTTATTTTTTTTATTTTCAAACGACGATCTCTCTTTCGTCGACACGAGCATTTGCGATTTGACACCGGCCCCAAGCATACGAGGAATATTTCCAAGCATCGTTTGCCGGATGAAATATGAGCGTGGCTGGAATTTATGCGACGAGCCCCACTCGGGAAGAGCATAATGTAGAAACTGCATGGTTAAAGAGGCAAGGATGAGAGAGAGAGAGGGAGAGGGAGAAACAAAACAATTTCGTTTTTTTCTCTAGCCCCAAAATTACCCCGAGATCCTGGGGCGTTATGGTAAAATATTTTGTTTCAAATTGAAATCAATGAAGCCAGCATAGTCATTTCTCAATAAGATTCATTCTCAAACGATTTCAATGATGCTCGAATAATTGTTGGCTCGATGAGATACGCAGGCAAATTAAAGTTGTGAAATATTCACCGATTAAATGTGTAATTCGAATAAGTGGGTCAAAGGATGTTAGCGTTAGACTCAACTCGAAAATGAGAAAGAATTATTTTTTTTTCTCCCGAGCCCTGACATCCCGAGTAATTAATTAATTGTCCAATCGCGATGATCGAGTATTTCGAAAATCGAAACGAAAAAGATCTCTATCGATATGCGCGATAAATAATATATTCCACGTGCACGATTCCCTTCGATCAATTCCCATTCCTCCGACCCACCTGAACAAAAATGTTATTTAAGTTCCAGTGAAAAAATTCCTTTCAACAAATATTTATATATCGTACGAGTCCGATTTTCGATCGGACCGAACGACGATCGTTCATACGCTTAGCATAATTGTCCGATGAGTATGCATACCGTAGCATCGAGATATCCGAGCCAAGTGCAATGTTGAACTTAACGTGGCAAACGATTAAAATAAATAAATAAATAAATGCTTCGATGGTAACGTTCTCGAATGGAATATCTCGTTGCGATTACATTTTATATCTCTCAACAGACTCGTGCTGCTTCGGAGGGTGGAAAAATTATTATTGTACCTGGAACTCGTAACGAGAACGTTTTTTTTTTTTTTTCATTTCTTTCGTCACCGACATCCACGTGTGTAATCCTCATACAAACGTCGATAATATTCTCGTGTAAAAGATGCAACGAGATGAATCTCAATGGCCAAGAATTGCATCTCGAAGCTCTCTTGTAATCACCAGTGAGAGCAAGAGAATAGCTCTCGATCCACTTGCACTTTCTGCCACAACGCTTTCAGCTCGATGTCTACAGATACTTGTCGAACGAGTACCGGAATACCCTTCCTGCTTAATACATCCGAAAGTTGCGTATATATGTATAGAGCTCATATACAGATGTCTTCGTCATCTCTGTCCTGAAGAATTTTTTTTTGTCAACCATTCCAACATCCTCGTCTCTCAAACTGGTATAGAATCCTCCCAACGACGTACGCTCTATACTCGACATCGTTCGGTGCACATAGAGGCTCATTCAAAACGATCAAATAAATAACATTTTTACTGCTTTCTCGACTCTGATCAGCTCTGCCCAACCAAAAATTCTCGTTAAAGAAATTCTCGTTTTTAGATCGTTTTTTTGCATCTCTGTGAACTAATCTTGGGTACGAAAGCATCAAGAAAGCAGTTGTAAGTCAATTTTCTTTTCGATTCGAAATCTCGAATTTATTTCTCGAATCATATTCCGGAGAATCAGAAGAGTGCAGAATCTTCGTAAATTCATAAAACGAAACAAGAATAAAGAAAAGAAAAAAAAACATTTCAATTCGCTAACCCTGTTTTCTCCATTATTTTAATAAACTTTGCCACACGATCGAGCCTAGGCATGATTCAATCAGAGTTATTCGAACAGCATAATTTCAAGCTCTCATAGAACTCGTACGTGGAATCGAATCGACTTTTTGTTCAATTATTTATCCGTCTCGGCAGCGTGATGTTGAGTCTAAATTAGTTATTTAGCGAAGAAGTATCATTCTCTGAATGAATCTGTACAGAGCGAAGAAGGAGAAGAAGAGGATCGACAAATGTTTATGGGGTATCGAGTTTCGTTAAAAACCAATACCGGTATACAGGATCCTCGAAGTATATAAGTACAACGATGAGGCAGATTCGCTTACTCGCTTGTCTACATAAATATTGAAATATATTATGGTGCCAGTAGAGATCTTGAGGTCCAATACGAGAAGGAGAGAAGCGCGGTTTAGCTCCTTATTTCCGGTTTGCCGCGTAGGCTAAGCCTCCGAGTGCGAGAAAGCAGCTTATAGTTTCGTGTCAGTTTATGTACACGTTTACATGCTCTTGTGTGCATGTAAGTCTATTGGATGAGTACATATATGTAGCACGTGAGTCTGGTTATATATGTAAATGTTTGGACAGGAGAACAGCAGCAGTACAGAGGACTCTGGTTCACATATTCGTATTTTTATGAAGGCATATGGGGCGTTTCAGATTGAATAAACGAGGCTGGAACTTTGATTAAAAATTATTAATCAAAGTATCTATGAAAATAAAGTGAGTTTTGCGAAGGCGAGAAAACGAATGAAGACACGAATAATTGGCATCGTATTTGTTGAAAAGAATAATCTGCTTCTATTTATTGGATCAGGACTCGAGTATGCTGACGAATTATATGTGGAACATTTTAGACGGAGTAACCTTTATTTTGATTATATCTTTCTACTCTCGAATGCAGACACACTCTAAGGAGCGGCGTGGATATTTGCGGGTAAATATGAAGATAAAAGTACGACGTGTGGGCACTTACTTCTGCGGTTTAAAAGCCTGATTGTTCGAACCGCACACGACTACGTATAAATATATCGAGATTCATATATCCACACTGTTTTATACCATTTGTATATGTGCATACAGATATATATGTTGGTATACGTTTCTATGGGAATTTCTGAGTTTCATTTAGTACAATCTATTACATTTCGATACTCGGAATACCTCGTTTCATCGTTACTGCAATTTTTTTTAACTCTTTTTTCATTTTTTTTTCTTCCATGACGAAAGGAGAAGTTTACAAAACGTCGAATTGAGCTCTCAGTTAAAAAAGCAAAAATTTTGTTTTTCTTTCCCTTATTAAGGAGGGTGGCTACATACGACAATATGATCAGAATTTAATAAAATTTAGTGATAACATTCTTTAGCATCAAATGCAATGACACAATTTTTTTCAAATTTTTCCTCTACATAGTTGTCGAATAATTGGAGTTTACAATATGCAAAAGATATACCTATATATATCAGAATTCTATGCTTACGGATGTAAACTCTAGTGTTAAATTACTCGAAAACTATGTAGAAGAAAAATCTTGAAAAATTTGTGTATTCATATTTAATCCAAAATAATATGCTCACCAAATTTCATGAAATTCTAATCATTTCGAATTTTCCTATGCTTTTAACATGCCAACATTGTTTTGTGTAGCCAATCTCCTTAAAATGCGACCGATGTGAGAAAACAAAGTGAGTCGTACAAAAAAATGAATGTTTCAATAAACAATACTCTTTTTTTTTTGTTTTCGAAATAAAAAATATATTTTTCAAGATGAATTATAAAATTTGATTAATCTCCTATTTGAATTTAGCTGCGGTCGTTTCTCAATCTCGATTCGACATTTTCTTTAGTTTCTACAGAAATAATATACGTGTGCGGTGAATGGGGCATACGAAGCATTCGTGTGTGCGTGTTCAGAGAATGTTGTCCCCGACGCTCGTTCACCACTCCACAGTGGCTGTGGATGCATATAAAACGAGTAACTTGGAGGATAGCCGGTAGCTGGGTATGCAGCATCCTGTGCACCTGTACGTATAAACGTTCGTGTATAAATATATATATATACACATACTAAATGCAGTCGAAGTGTAATTTTTTGAGCCTGCCTGTCGTTAACCCAAATTCGTCGTATTACTCGCGCGGTGAAGTTAACATACATTCAAGCGAGAGACGCGGTAAAGCATCGCAATTCCAGTATGTCCTCTATTAGGGCTCATCAAATGCCACGACGAGGAGTGGCCTACCCGACCGGTAATTTATAACGTCGCGGCGCAGACCGCCGCACAGTGATCAACCTCGAGAAACGATAGGGAGAGATTGTAAACGCTTGAATATTGCAAATTATATATACACGTATATAGAAATTAAAAAAAAAATTGTCATGGATACAAACACGTTGCAATAGTACTGAACGATTTTGTCTTTTCACCTGTTTTTATGACGCCGTTGACATCGTTTCCTAAACTTATTTTCAATCATTATTTTAATAATTTCAAGTCAATTATTATAGGAGCGTCGATGCGAGTCAGATTAGATATCGAAAATATAATTTTACCACAAAAAGCAATTGCTGTCCAACAGTCCAGTTTGGATCAAAGAAATTTTCGTACATTTCAAACAGTCGTGCTCTGGATCCGATGGGAATGACATCTATCGAAATTCCAACAATCATTGTTATTTTGTCGAATCGATTAGTCGATAAAGTACAAATAATTGGAGAATTTTATTAAAAAATTTAATAACGTTCGATGATATTTATGTTAATATATATTACACATTTAATTACTTTGTACAATCTCCAGCTGGAAGAATATTACTCAGGGATTATACGGGATTGAGTCAGTCGATGTGTAACGAAGAAGAGTGAAAACGTATTTGTGATAAATAGTTGTTTAACGCTGGTCGGTGGGCGTTTTGATTTTAAAGCTCGACAAAACGATGATAATGGGAGAGGAGGGGGGGCGAGGGAGTTTAAATTGCAAGGGATCCTCATTTTATCTTCATAAAAATACCTTGCTCCTCTTGCTGCTTGGTAGCCTCATCCAGGTTTTACATGTACTTGGTATATACAGCGTAACAGTATGAAGACGCTACTCAACGCCTTCACGCTTTGTCAAATACATCGGATCCTCGGATAACAAAAATAAAGGATATTTATATATCGGTATATATACTCATGTGGTAAGGCGTACGTGGTCGTGAGTATACCGGTTGAATGTATATAATCACGTTGTGGGGCCGCGTTGCTATTTATAGCAAGTGCCGGTGCTTTCACCTCCTGGGTCCATCCTCGTTCTTTTTTTATTCGCATCGTCTTCTTTTCTTCTGCTGGTTATCCTTCTTCTTCTTCTTCTTATTCTCCAAGAAAATTAGAAGGATTTCGCGTGAGAGAGCCCTTTTTACGTGTTACACCTTGCGAGTTTTTATAGCGTCTCTTGTTACCGCTGGACCCTCGGGATTATCTTGGTCCACGCACATCATTCCCCTCTCATCCGTTTAAAACTTTCGTATGACTCGAAAATAATGGCCACTTATCGAGTATATTTACACATGAGGTATCGCGTATAAATTGATGAAATTATAGGCGCAGGGCTGATTTTTTTTAGCATTTTATAGGCGGGAATAACGGCGCTATGGTGGCATAAGATAATTGAAAACATCCCGAGGACGCAGAAACTGCGAAGAGCTCGTTATTCCTTCATATTTCTCAATCGGAATGAACTTTGGATTGGAAAACAAAAAAAAATGTAAAATAGTCGCATTTTTCGTACAGGAATGTCCGGCATGCACTGCGAGAAAAGAAATTGTTGTCGATTCGCGTCGGGAATAAAATAAAATTTGATTCAACCGATCTTTCTTTGATTCAAAGACGATTTTTCTTTAGCTATTATTCGAGCAAACGAATGAAGCGATCGAATCGAACAAAATTATCGTTTCGTCGACATATTTTATTCCGTTGGCCACACGATTTTCGTTGGTCTGACTAAAATCCCGTTGAATGAAAACATTTTACTTTTTTTTCCCCTCGCAAGTGCAGATACTTTTTTTTTCATCGAATTTATCGACCCGCGCATTTAAGGCGAACCAGGAACGATCTCCTTACTTATCGTGCACTAGTCCGACCGGTAACGGACGCCGCAACCACTATTTTTCCACTTGCCCATACGTGATTTACGGCTTCGTGTTTTTTTTTGTTTTGCCAAGAAAAATCGTTTCAGGAACTTAGTAATTCCGGGCAAGAGGAGAGAGAGAGAGAGCGGCCGGGGGGGGGGGGGGGAGGCAGAGGGAAAAAAGTCAAGAGAGCTCTCGACGTTGAAAAGTCGTAAACGAAAATTGGCGTGAAATTCATATATCGAGGATCCACATGTGGAAGGCTGATATTTCGAGGTTTAAAGAGGTCTCAAGTACGCCAGGATTTTTTAGCGCTCGGACGAGAGAATATCTTGAGCGTGTAAGAGGATTTCAGAGCAAGTTAAATGCGCAAACGAGATTATGCTCGGGAAAAGTATGCGTGCGCGTGATTGTGGTGCATTTGTACAGTAAACACACATATATATATATATTTGTGGGTGAAGGAGGTAATGGGCAGAACCGGGGGAAGATAAGAGCGGAGGACAGAACGAGAAAAGAGGAGAAAAGAGAGAAAAAAAAACGAAAATGGGAGTCCTTCGAGAGTTTCCGAGACAAAAGGACTTTATTGCTTGGTAGTTATATTCATATATATATATAGATAATATATAGATATGTATGTATATATAAAAACGTGTGTATATATACATGAAACAAGGGCTGGGTTGACCACTTCGTGGACAGGACCACGTTCACCACTATTTCTCGTCGCTCGAGGGAATCGAGAATATGGAACTCAAGGCTGAGATCCGCGCACCGCAAAGGAGAAAGGCAGAGGTCCAACAGGAGGAGTACAAGATAAAAGAATGAAAAAAAAAAAAAAAAACAAGAAATTCGAAAAGAAAAAAGAAGAAAATGAACTCGAGTGACCTTCAACGGCCTTGGGCTCTAGGCGACTCGGCTCTCGCAGCCTCCGCGAGATCAGGAACCGAGTGAGAGAGACTATAAGCGAGGGAGAAAAGAGACGCAAGGATTTCCCTTTCGTCTTATATGCGGTTTTTAACCCTGAAACGCATTTCTGCGAGCCTCCCGTATCCTGGCTCTCTCGGTGATGCACCGATCCTCCCGGATCTTCCAAGTTTCTTTGTCAAGCCAATTTTACTTTATTTCTTATCCTTCTCCTGTTTTACTAGGTTTTTTGTTTCTTTTTTTCTTTCGTTCCCGCGATATTAATGCGCACTTTTCATTTTATCCTGAGCTGCTATTCCCCCGGGCGAGGCATTCAATTTAGCGTTGATCAAAGAGGTCGAAATCTCACGGAAAGCTCTCGCTTGATTCGCCATTTTTCCATAAGTTCTTTTTTTGTCCATCGATTGATTGTGATTCGTACTACATCGGGACGATTTCATTCGCAATGAATACAAAAAAAAAAAAGGAAAAAAAAACCAGAAAAACCGTTTTTTTTTCAGCAGGAAACATCATACAGGAATGTTTTTTTTTGCTCTTACTCATCGTCTTACTTTTCTCGTTATGATTGTTATTATCATTATCATTATTATTGTTACATTACGTCTGACTTATCATCACGATCGTTAGAGAGTGGAAAAGTTGGCCGACTTTTTTTTCTCACGCGGCATACATACGAGGGAGAGAGAGCTCGTGAAAAAAACTTTTCACTGATACTTATGTACAGGCGCGTATATACACGTGAAATATTCTGTGTTTATGTACAAGAATATATATATAAACTCGCTGACGGCAAATCACGGTAGCCGAGTATCGCGAGTTTCTGGAGCTCTCGTTCCCTCCAAAATCCCATTAACTTAATTGTTCCCCGGTCAGAAAGGAACATTAGCAAACAATGATACAGAGCGAGTAAACTCACGAGAGTATAATTCGTTTGTAAACGAAAGTTTTCAATTCTCTCGTTTCTCGTTTCTTTTAACCATTTTCACGGAGCGTTAAAAATTGTGTATGCGACAGTAGCGGAACATTGAAAAATGTTTAAAAAACGAAGAAAAAAAAAAAAGAAATGTCTCTCAACACCGATCTCGAGCACGAGCGAAAGAGCATATGTTTCAATAACGAAACACACAAAGTCGTTTTAACATTTTATTGCAAAATTCGTCGCCGTTAAATGGATTCCCACGAGTCTACGAGCATTTTTTCAATAAAGATAAAATAACAATAGAAATTACTAAAAAAAAAAATCTTGTGTCTTTCGCAAGTGCCTCGTAATCTTATCTCCGGAGTACAACGTGTGATGCAGACTTGCTTCTTTTTTTTTTTTTTCTCGTCGTACAGCATCACGTCTGGGTCCAGCGGTGAAAAAAAAGCTCGCAGTTATCTCGATCTCGGGCGGGTTTTATATTATTTAAGTGAACGTCCGGAAGTTACGATTCGGCGATAACGTCCGGAGGAGCGTCTATGTGTGTGTGTCGTTGTAAAAATGTTTTTCCTCTTTCTCCCTTTTCGTGTACCTTTCTCTCTCTCCCCGCGGTACTTACACATTTTGATAACTATGTGGGTACATGGCGATGCGAATGGTTCAGCTAAAATGTATAAATCGGGATCTCTAACGAACGGAAGGGCGCACGATCCGAGTTATTTAGTGCCTCGAAGCTCTCCTCGGTTACGCCCTTTTCGTAACCAACGATACATACCCGCGCATATATACTAAAGTATACGTATACGTATTTAAAGCTCCGAGTTAACCGGTCTTTCGTGTATACTCGCCGGTAACACACCAGAATCTCAGGATCGCCATCATCGCCGATATAGCAGGCTTTTAATCCGCGAACGCGCGCGAGCTAACGCTATGTGTATAACTCTCGCCGCGGGAGTTACGCCGAATCGGCTGTATAAAGGCGGGAAGAGAAAGGAATATACTGCAATTCGCGCATATATATATATATATACGTCGCTACGATCCGACACTCTTGCCAGCAGATATAAAATGTACGTATTAGGTGTACCCTTCGATGTATGCACGTTTATAAATATATGTGCTCGCGTCCACATATATTTATATAGATAAATATATATGTCCGTATACATCTATACTTTGATTTTTAAATACATACGCATGTATACATATATACATGTGTATATTTGCAAGCAACATATCCTATGGACAAAAAAAAGTGCAAAGCTCGCACGTGCGTCTCGTATCTCCCCTTTGGATAAGATTTTATAATAATATTCCTCGTACATATCCCTCCTCGCAATTCCTCGAGAGCAATATGTTCTCTCCGAGACTTTATAGCACAGTCGTATAAAGTATCCGACTGTATAAGTATAAGCTCTTTTCTCTCATATCTATGTATATATGCGCGCAGAGCATCGAAAGATTTAACGGAAAGTCGTATTTGCGCGCTGGGAGACACGATCCCCTCGAATTCTTGGTCGGGCGCAAAAAACGCGATCGATTGTTCCAAGCAAACATACTCAACTCCGACAACAAGCTCATTGCTCTCTAATGATACCTTTTATCCTGCAATTATAAATTTGAGAATTTGGCACAAAAAATGTTATTTTCTCTCTCTCTCGAGCTTTGGTCTACGATAATCGACCGATTATTTAACGTTCAACTATCGTATTTTGAGCTGTAAAAATTTACGGTCGAATTAACGTTTATACGGGATGGTCGCTCGTATGCTTTACGAGGGAATAATAAATATAAGGAAGTCTCATCGAGTTTTATATTTCTAGCAATAAATTCTCGCGCCGTGTTCGCCTTCAATTTGAAACGTTCGTTGCTCTCGATTATTCTTATTTCCCATTGAATTTAGTCTACTTTTTATACACGTTTATCTTCCGGAAGGATTTCCATCGTGTTTCTCCCATTCGACAGTTTACTCGAACAAATACAAATTCCCATTTTTCTCTGTTTCATTTTAAATCTTTAGGATAAAAGAATGTAAACCGCGAGACAAAAAATGTTGTCTCCCGATCGACCGGACTAAACGCGACGCGACGTCGACGTCGAAAACTCCTTTCATATTTTCACTCTTCAATTACGAGACACCCGTATACACCTTCAGGGGGATTTTATATAACCCGAGAAGTCGCGGAACGAGCTCACCGATTTCATAATATATACTCCGACGCGCGAGAGGGGTTGCGAACGAAGAAAGAGGCCGAAGTTTGCGCACAAACTTGTTGCTCACTTTGCACGCGAACCCGCGCCTTGTACACTCGCGTGGCTTCGTCCGCTTTGCGTGGCTCAACGAATTATAAGTACGAGCCACTCAGTTTGAAAAACAAAAAAAATAAAACATCAACCTGCACAAAGATATAAAATACTGCAACCATTGAGAATTATTGAGGGAACAAAAAAAGTATGAAAAATTCATAAATTTATGATCATTTTTCTTCGTAAATTTCTGCTTTATTATTTTCAGATTTTTGTCAATTCTGTCGCAATTATTCGTCAATTATCATCGATAAATGTTACTTTTGTCCGCATTCAAACAGAGTCGATCCGAACAAAGTACGAATAAGTTGCATGAACATTCTCATAGAAAATCGATTATTTTTGTACACACATTATTTAATATCTAAACAACGATCCCAAATGTAAAATAAGATTACCCAACTCCTCGATTACCTATGTTTATTTATTTATTCACAGTCTTTCTATTTCGTTGAGTATACGAGAAGAAAATACAAGGTGAAATGGAATTTAATGAATAAGGATGAACGACGTACGTGACTCCATGACACATCTGTATATTCTCGATTTCTCAAATCAATATACACACACATATATATATGTCAAAGGTGTATTATGTAGCCTGTAAATATATATGTGGAGCACGATAAAATCCACACCTTTAACGCGTGTCGAAATGTATAACTCGATCCTGCACGATGACGAGTTGAAAAAAAAAAAAAGAAATGATTCTTGAGCAATTGACGAGTAGCTTGGCGGTGCGCGTGTGTGTTACGGAATAAAAATCAATTTGATACCAGCATCGGCGATCTTGAACTGGAGAATATCACAGAGAAACTCGTGTCCCCAACGATCGAGTCTTTTGCCTCGTTTTATATCCGGTCGAGTATATATATTTGATGACTCAAGAAATGAAATGGAAAAAACGAACATTTTCTAATGTCGCTCGACGTGTCATATTAAAGAAAAAAAAAACAAAGTGATGAAATCGCGAATGATTCGCTTCGGGGTATCGAAAGAGAAAGAGTCGACCGGGGTGTCTCCGCTTTATGTCTCTCTTTGTGGAATTCAGCGATCTCAGCCGGTCCCGAGACAACCGGATGTCACTTAAAACGAAGCAGGAAAAGAGAGACCTTGAAAAAAGGATCCGGGCAAGTGTGAAATGAGACGGAATGATCCTGCTCGAGGCCAAAAGAGCTTCGTCATTTGGTCGAGATCGCCTGGTCTTGTGGTTACTTCGGGAATCCCGTCATATCGTCGTTTGTCATACATTTTTCCAGCTATCGAGATCATCCCAAATTGGCATATGGCCAATTACGTCATTTTTACAAAATCATTTTGTTAGGTGGAGCAAAAAAAAATAAAAACGTTAACCCGATTCTTTGAACAATCGTTTTCGCTCTGGTTAATCATAATTTTTATTCGCTTTGACACATGTCATCTTCATCTTCTCGTTTCTGTTGTCATTGCAGAAAAAAAAAAAAGATCGATGATACGAGAAAACAATTTTAATGATTTCAACCATAAATTCACCGCTCGGAAGGTGACTCGCGGAGAGTATCTGAATACGGGATTAAAGTAATCCTGTTAAGCGACCACAATTCAGTGGAATAAATTAATGAATTATTTTTAATTGACGGTTAAACTTTTTGTCGAGAGATATTATCCGGTCGACGGAGCTTCAATGAGGATTATTTTTTTTTTTTTTCAACGAAATTGCCAAGTACACGCTCGATACTTGTTTTTCGTTTGGAATGTGGAGTGAGAACGAAGAGATTCGATGAAAAAAAAAAGCAGCAGGCCGTAAAGGACGAATCTTATCAGCGGGGACTAAAGTACGAAAAGGGATAAACAGTGGGGTGGCGAAAAAAAAAAAAAAGAAAAAGAGAGGAGAAGAGAGAAAACTTCGCTGACTCGACAGAAGTTTATTGAGCAACCGAACGCGTTTCAGATATTTTTAGCGATCTCGCGAGAGAGCTACCAACGATCATTGAGGGCATCGTGCTCAACGGAATTAAATTTACGAAAGAAATATCGTACGAATCGCGGTAGCACAGGGTCATCGACATTTTACATACGTTAATACGTGCGTCTATACCACTTTTTTTAATCCAACAATAACAAAAAAAATTTGGTAAGCAGTAATTACGAAAAAAAAAAGAAAAAAGATATTATGTCATGTAATCCTATCCTCTGTGTGTTCCGCCGTCAATCTTCATAGTGATTTAATGGACCGAACGAGGTGTGAGGTCACCGGACTTTGGGCTGTCCGTTTTAGGAGTCACAATTTCGCTCAACGGTAAACCAATTTTTTTGTTTTCTTCCTACACGTTATCGAGAGAAGCATTACGAAGAAATATTTATTCGACAAAATGCCAGAATTTCGTATGGCTTTTGTATTTTTTGATGAAAATTGTGAGTACAATCATCGAGAAGAAAAATCGATAATTCGGAGTTTCGAAAGTCGTCGTTATCGTATAGAAACTTGGTATTCAACGTGCGGAGAATTGAAGAAAAATCGAAGGGAGATTCGAAGTCGAATTTTGATCGTCGAAACGAATCAAGTTTCAGTAATCCTCATAGTCGTAATTGTAAACGGATCAACTACGAGCTATTCATTTTCATCCGAAGAAAGTTTTATTTTTCGATTAATCTTAGTTCTCATTATCGTCATTATGATTTTAACGATTAAATCATTTTCTTTATTTTTTTTTTTTCGAAACACTCGTGCATGGTTAAACGAAACATAAAAATTCGAAAGAACGATAAAGCTGATGAAGATCCAATTATGAAGGTAAAATTGATTTTATAACGGTGAAAAATTAAAAATTAAAAAAAAAACAAAAATGGTTTATAGTGAAAAATGAATGATAATGGGGAACAATAGGCCTACAAAGTGAAGATTCGAGCGAGTTTGCAAGAGAAACAGGCGAGTATCGTTACGATACGTAAGTAGGTATACCGTGGAGCGAGTTTATAGCGACGGTGCACGGGGCTCGAGCGCGGAGTTTAACTTTCCCTTTTGACGGATCCTCTCGCTGGCTTCTCTCGCGCGGCATGTTCTGCTGTTTTTGTATACGAGCGAGCTTCGAGTTCCAGCGAGAGATACATAATATATATATATATATATATAAACTTTGAAGAAGGAATGATGCGACCTCGAGGACGATTCGCCACCGTTTTCGATTCGATCGCATCTTGACTGGGTCTCGCAGCTCCGCGGATGTACGTGTGCATACCGATATACAAAACGATTTATCGGAGGCCACGCATCAGCCCACATTGTTAACTCCGTAAAAATCACGTGGGTTATTCGCTCTTTTGTTCCTTGTGCAGCTGTATTATGGCGAATTGTATCCGGTTATGTAGCGGTCCTGAATAAAAAAATAAAAAAAAATAAGCAGAGAAATGCAAAACGCGTCAGGCGCATCGATCCCGTCGAGAGATCGATTTACCGATCGGCTCTGAGAGTACGTAAGTTCATGCAGGAACAACCGATCGCAAAATTTTTCCTCAAGCAGGTGGCTTTCACTTGTGCGGGAAGGAACTTCCATCAAGAAAGTGCGTGTACTGTTTCTGCTTACTTTTTATCATCTTTTTATTTTTATTTTTATTAATTTCGTTTTTTTTTTTTACTTTATATAATAAAAAAAAAAGAATTTATAACCTCCTGCGTTTTATGAAGGCCGCTTCTCTCGCACGTCTTCCGTTGCGCCATAGACGCTTCGCGGCTTCGATCGGCACGTCTTATCCCCTGCGCTCTCACTTCTCTCTCTCTCTCTCTCTCTCTCTCTCTCTCTCTCTCTCTCTCTCTCTTTTTCTCTCTATCGCTCAGCTTTGCGATCGAGTAAGCATGTGATAGGCGTTTAAGAGACCCGACAACACCTCTCGAATCGAGGATACACACGTGTCAAAAGTTTCAATGAAATATATTCACGAATCGCTAACCGATTCGTATACCATCATCATATTTTTGACCAAAGAATTTCGGATTTAGAAAGTTTCAGGAGGTTAATTATTTCGCGTTCGATTTTTTCTTCGATCAAAGGTTGAGGCAATTTTGTTTATTCATCTCCATATATAAAATGAAAGCCCGGAAAGTATCTCGCGTCCTGATACCGATAAACGTTCTTCTCGCACGGCTATCGCTTTTATATCGGTTAAGGTCGATAGGAGCGAACGGGAATTTTCTCCTGGAAGTGAGCTATTAGCGGGGCGAGAAAAAGAATTGAGCTCAAAAAAAAATAGGCGTGAGGCAAAGAAGAAAAAAAAGAAAAAATTGGCAAAACGAGTCTCTCCAGAAATTGGTCGAAGATTGCTGGGACTCCGGGTGAATATATATACATGTACAGGTAGAAGCGCGCGAGCAGGCTGCTGTGGCAAGCGAATCGCGTCAGAATTTCCCTGAAACAGCTAGCTTTCACTTCTTACGGGGCTCGAGTAGCACGCCGCAGAATGCTACTAAGCTTATATACCGTCACTTTGTCCGTATACATGCACCTGGTACGGGGAGTTTCGATCTCAATGATCCTCAAATTCATTTCTTTCAAATTGATAAAAATCTTCTTTTTTTTTTTTTCATTCGCATTGCCCATCGCGATGCTCGATTCTCGATCAATATAAAAATATCAGCAACATCAAACTCGTGATTAATCGTTCATCAGTTTTTTTTTTTTCATAAAAAATTTCATTTTTGTTTTTGACGATTGACAAATAATCGAAGAAAACCATTTCTCTCGTTATTGCAATACTTTTCAAACTTCGGTTACCCCATGAAACGTAGTTGATCGCTTCGAAAACTCATCAACGTACAATGCAGTATAAAAACGAGTATTTTTAGTCAAATATTAATTTATAATTTTCGTTCGATTCAGTAAAGTCGTTTAAAAAATTATTTTTCTCCATTGGCAGAAAATATATTTGCGAAATAAAATAGATTCTTCGAAGCGTCGATCAAACTTGGATCTTTTTTTTTTCTTATGCTCAACAGATTTTTTTTTTTTTATTACTGGCATTTCTGTAGCGTCGACTCGACTTGGAAGGGCCGATATAGAGATGGAGATTACTCTGCTGGCAATATTTATGTTTATATATATATATATATATATATATATATATATATATATATTGTAATAATAGTTAGTGCCGGGAGCGTGAAGTCGACGGTGCGCAACACACATCCAAGAGGTGCGAGAGTACTCATGCACCGACTTACAGACCTACAGAGAGTTATACGATAGGCTGTATCATTATATATATATATATATATATATACTCGCTATAATTCTCGTTGCAGTTCTATTACAGCGAAGCTTGTTCGCGCTCATTCTCCTCTTCGGTATAAAAGACGAAAGGGAGAAAAAAAAAGAAAAAATAAAATAAAAATAAAACGAATGAATTTAAATGAAACGAAAATAATTGAGAAGCTGCAGAATTAACTTGATTAATCATGTATTACAGTAATTTTCATTGCAAATTGCTTATCCAGCTTATATATATATCATTTTAATTCAAATAAATGGATATTCGTATTTGAAGAAAAAAAAAAAAATAAGAAAATGAGAAAATAAGATTGTTGTTTGAGTGAATAGATATTTATTCGAACTCGGCAGGCGAATGAAAAGCGTTGGATCAGCTACATTTTTTTGTAAATATTACAAAGAACCAAATTGATTTATAATTTGAATATTGACATTTTTGTCGCTTTTGTTTTTTATTTTAACTCGAAGCTACTTTGAAATTGTTGCTGCCATGACGTCCGAGTGGTGCGTTATTTCCGCTAAAAATTGCAACACCAAAGTTATAATTACGATTGTTTTAAATCCAGGGAGAAAAAAAAAAATATAAAAAAAAAAAAAAAAATGAAATTACGACATTTGAATCACGTTTGAGATAAGCCTCGTCCCGATTGTATACAGGGTTAATTATAGCACGTCGGATTTAAACTTCGAAATGCGCCCCAGCTTGAAGAATATCGAAGAGTTGCGCGCATGAAAAGGAACGAGCGAGCGAGAAAGAGATTTGAACGAATGGGACGAAGAGCGGGGGATCGCACTGATGCTGGGCTTCTCGCTCGCAGCTCTGACCGCCCAGAGATTTCAACGAGTGGAATAAGAAACTGGTTATGCACGGACGCGCCCGTTCCAGCGTAGGTTGTCCTATGGACCATTCTTATTCATATATATATATAAATGCATATGCAAATACAGATATAGTTAGTTGCAAAGAAGAAAACACTTTTGTTTCCATTATTTTTCGTCTCTATCTCTCTTTTCCTTCTCACCGATCCTGGCATTTCTCTTCTATCCTTCTTTTTATCAATTTCTTTTCCTTTTTATTATCTCTTTCTCTACAGATACACAAACACACACAGACACATACCGGTCGTTTCCATTCCGATCATCGCTCCTTCTTTTATCTTTGAACAAAATCCTCCCCTGCTCATTCTCTCCCTTTTCTCATTCTCTCATTCGACTATTTCTCTTCATATATACATCAAATTAGCATAGAATTTATTTAATAATAAAAATTTCAACAAAGCCTTCCTCTGTATCGAGAGAAATTGTTGTGTTCGCCAATTGCAATTTAATCATCGGATTTCATTATTGATTTATGATGCTTCGATTATCTTGATTTTATCAGCATCATCGATGGATGTGGAAAACGCATTCAAGATATCGAAGGTTCCTGTGATGAAAGAAATTTTATTAATCAACGATTTATCGTTTTTCTCTCATATCTTGAATTTAAAAACCCCAAACGAATTGATATAACCAGCAAAATAATTCGAATAACAAGATACGAGTGGAATTTTCGAAAAGCAGAGAGATTCATAGCTGATTAGAGCATCCGAATTTTTATTCGGATTTTATTTCTTCATTATACAAGTCGAATTGAATCGATCGAGCCACGACGCTTCCATTAAGACCGCATTAAAAAATGCTAAATATATACGTAAACGATTTTTGAAACGATCATCCGGCATGGACTGACCGATGGGTATGCATACACAGCTTGTTGAATAATAAGCTTCCTTAATATCTAGGGCGAAAGAAATCGAGAGAAATCCAATGTGTGTTGGATGGTTGAGCCACGAGAATTTCCTACGGTTACAGCACACACTCCTCGAGGGAATCTCGTTTGATCTTTCTCTCGTCTCTCGCGAGCCTCGAGAGCTCCCAGCGAGAAGTAGACTCAAACGTAATTTCACACTCTCTCGTCTTCGTTAAACAGAAGAGCAGCGTATCTCTCCTTACCCTTAACACAATTATTTCAAAACGTTAAACTCGTTTGTGACACACTATTTGCGTTCTCTCGACGTGCGATTTATCGAGAAAAGGACCACTGTCCTCGTTTACTTTTCCTCACGTTTACGTGGAAGCTCGTGCTTCTAATAGTTAATCGGAAGACTATGCAAATACATTTACACAAACACGTAGCCACCTTGCTTTTGTGTGGCTGCGTGTCAATGTGTGTACATTCGATGGGTCCGATGAGTCTCGTCATCGTAACTCGTACTCGAGTATTCATAGCGCGCGAGCAAACGCGAGCCTCGATATAAATATATATACCGTTAACGCGATCGAGCTCGCGATCGTTATACATTTTGTATACCAGCCAGCCATCAATTCGCATGTATCGACTCGATAAATATTGAAACCATAAAATCTATAGTTGGACAAATGCTCCATCATATTTACACCGATACTGAATATAATATCTGCTCCAATTATTCACAATTGAGTGCTGAAATTTTTCTTTCGCATGCACTTAACGTCGATCGATAATTCTCGGACTTGATATCGCCAGAAAACATTTTCTTTCGATATTAATTCTCCGAAATTCTTGTCAATGAAACCCTCGATCCATAAACCGAGTTTATTCGTTAATATTTCTGGGGTAGAATCGAGAGAAAAAAGAAATTCGTACTCGAATCATATCTTCCATGAGAATGATGAAAAATCATCGTAAGAATTAATAGAACGAGTTGATTGTTTCCAGAGAAATTTTTTACTCTCAGATCGGCAAAACTTTAGTTCTGTCTCGATTAATATTTCGATATTTTGTCTCTCCTGAATAGTTGCCACATTGGAATATCGGACGATGTGCAATGATGGCTAATCGTTCAAGAAAAACGCTCGTGTACGAGTAAACCAAAAATTTGAGGCAGCAGTCGATCGAATATTTTTTTAATCACAGAAATATTGTGTTTTTCCCAGATTCTAATGGCAGTTGCGAAAACAAACGGATTCGAATAAATGCCAGAAGAAAAAAACCCACGAAAATGTGCTTTACTTTGTTGAGAAACCGTTAAAAAATTGGTGTCGTGAATGATTTTGGTGTTATTCAAATGAGACGAGGTAGAATTAGCTAACCGATTTGAAGGACGAAATATTAACGGTTATTAAAACGTTGAGCGGATTGATGACGGTGAGAGGTGGAGCGGGGGAAGACGGGGGAAACGAGGGGTCAGTAACTGGCACCCTCACCTTATAGAGCGATATCGCGGACATGAAGCGTGTGCGTGGTGTGGTTACATACCTTTGCGAGGTGACAGGAGATCTGAACGTAGGCGTCGTAGCGCCTTCACCGCAATATGGTCCCCTGAGTTCGTACCGTTGTCTCAATATCTCGTTAGACGTCAAATATTTTCGTGTTTCCTGGTACCACCACCGATTTCTTCCATAATCTATCGAGCAACAGGGTTTGTTTCTCTTCTTATCAGGATACCACAAAACGATAAAAACTCTAGTGGGAATGGGTGACGTTGAAGCATACGAAAAAAAAAAGAAACAAGAAAGCACACAAAAAAAAAAGTTGAAAAAGCACTGGTACAGAATTTCGAGAAATTATCCAGGATTCGTACTCGTCTCGGATTCCACTTTTGATATCACTTTTGATGAAAAAAATTCTATCGACAGCACTTATGATACGATAAATAATAAAAAAAGAATTATTTTAACGAACGAACGAACGTTTCACCTCACTGGTATTCAAAGATTGAGTTTAAATCTTTCGTACGTTGAACGTTAATGATTGACAACACTTCGAAGCGACATTGATCCGCGTGGAGGAAGCGAAACGACGAGAGGAAAAAAAAATAATTCGATAATCGAATTTCCGCGGTTTTGGCGGTTTTTTTTTTTAATCTATCCGTACATAAAGCGCGGATAAGATTGTCGCGAAGATTCGGAGAGTATCTCCTCCGTTGGGTTTGGAGCGGGACACGCGCGCGCGCCGAGACAGCCTTGCCGTGAGTGAGAGTTACAAGAGACGTTCACCATGTTGGTGAACGCGCGGGGCCGCCGCGCGCGCGTTCACTCAAACAGCAACGAAAAGTTTGCGCCAATGGTGTGGGTAAGCAGCCCGAACTGGTGAACGTCCTGGCGCATGCGCCTTTATATGTATATCCGCACATATAGCCAGTGAGATCTTTGCCCGTAAAACACTTATAGCTTCAAATATTGGCTGATTAGGGTGGAAAAGACTCATGCGGGTTGGTCCGATCGAAGGTCTAAGAAAGAGTAATCAAAAGAAAAAAAAAAACCAAAAGAATCAGTCGGTAGACACTGGTCATTGTATGGTGTTGATTAAGACTCTTATTCTCGCTCGCTTCAACAACCGTCGAAACCCAAATGAAAAAGCTTACAAATAAGCATGGAAGAAAAGGGCCGGAAGGGCTTAAAACGAAACGACTCTAATATCCAAGGTCGCTCGAGCTCTTTCGTCTCTTAATCTACAATGATTATTCATCAGTGTGTATGTTATACGCGCATATAAGTGTGCAGAAAATTTGATATCCGTAACTACTAGGTGAGAGAGGGGCTCTCGAGGCATGTTTTGTTGCTTGGCTGTTCGCTCGTGTACGCGCCTTTTTCCCTTTCCTGCTTGGCGCATGCACTCTCGCGGGTTAGGCTCGCGCGTTGCCGTCCGTGACGTCAGAAATAGGACAAGGCGCTAGTGGCCTTTGGGTCTATATATCCTACCTTCTTATCCTACTAAAACCGTGGGAGGGATGACGGTGTAGGCAAGCGAGAAAGAGACGGATTGAGAGATGCCGGCGAGAGGGGAGATAATCCCAACACTCTACGAAGCTGCTGTATATATACGTATATATAAAAAAGCGACAGAGAGCAGCCACACAGCTCAACAGAACACACGGTAAAAGTAGCTACGGCTAAAGTCGAGAGAGTAGAGTCCGGACGCGCGGTGAACGGAGAGGAATGAAGAGAGGGGCCACTGAACTGTCTTGATTTTACCTCTTGCTCCCTCTCTCTCTTTCTCTCTCTCTCTCTCTCGTTTTTTTTGCTCTCCGTTCGTGGTCGCGACTTCTTGTCCCTCCCGCCTCCGTTCTTCGCCCGACACGTTCCTCCTCTTGTCTGATCTGCACTGGACCTCCACTACTCACTTCTATTATGTATATTTATATATGTCTGTATACAGATATACGCTTATTGAGATTCGAAAGACCAAGAGACAGTCCCAACGTCCTTCGCGATTTATCCTCCTGCCTTAAGGGACCAGCATCATATCGATAGTCGTCTCTGCTAAGCTTGTTACGAGAGACTATTTCTGATATGACATTTGTAAACGATATCAATGTCGTTCGCTATTTCAATGATTTTCGTAGGAAATCGAGATTTATTCTCAGTTCGACCGTCTACAATGCTTTTTTTTTTCTTTCTCATCAAAATAGATCGCGTGAGTCTTGAACTGGAAACGAAATTTTGGTGAAATATTAAAATATTTTGTTGCTGCGCTGGTATTCGAGAAAAAATGTTCTCCTCAGGCAACGTATAATTACGAATGTTGAAACAAAAATTCTTTTTACTTGAAACGTAACTTTGTTGAGACGATAAAAAAAAAAATATATTTCAAGGTTTCAACAAAATTTTGTTTCAGAGCTTGTTTTGGAATTGGAATCCATTGAAGTTCATTGATAAAGTAACAGAAATGAGGATTCAATGGAAATTTCGTAGAAAAATTTGGCTGATACAAATGTCTCGTATTCAGGATACGAAATATGGTTGAATCGAAAGATTTATTGAGGGTAAAGGTAATAAACTAGTTAAGAAATTAGTAAAATTGGGGCTGAATGAGAAATATAATTAATCGATCGAAATTGAAAAATCTCATTTACATGGGATAATGTAGAGATCTCGGAATTTTCGAACTCTAAATATATGGTAACTATTTATCACCAGAAAGGGTTCGCTAATTGCCTCGTTAAGGAAGCCGTAATTAGAGAACCCTTTCGATAAGTTGTCTCGATCTTTATCTCTAAACTTAACAAGGAACGCTTTATTCCGAGGCTGAGTCAACTAATTATGTAGCACGGATGAATTAACATTTTTTTTTTTTCAATTATTAATTTGACTATTTGAGAAACGAGTGAAAACGAATAATTCAAGAAGCGTATCGCGCACCGGATTAGTCGAATTTTCCTTATTTTTCAATCGACAAATTCATCGATGTGCTGAGAATAAAAAAAAAAGTAAAAAAAAAATATAACAAATACGAATTGCGTGGGAAAAAATATTGTTTTCGATTTTTTTTTTCGTTGGACGATTTACAGTAGTCCGTTAATATAACTAATAATAGGTCGAAGAGACCGAAAGGAATAAGCTCAGCTCGTAATCAACGTAATTGTAAAATGGTCGTAAAAAAGGCAGAAAATCCTCGTTTGCGCAGGAGAGTCGGTCTGTAATTCGTAATAGTTTAAATGAAGAGTGCGCGCACATCCTCTTAGCGTAATTTTAATGAGCCCACGAGCTCTCCTCAGGTGTCCTTTCTTTACGGTTCAACACTTACGTATACTGCATGAACAAACCGACTCAACATGTATTTTTTTTTTTACTTTTTTTGCTCGCTCGATAAACTGACTTTGACTGCAAATGCTGATGCGCGCCTCTTACCTTTTCACCTCGTACTGTATCACTCTTCTACAGTTTATGTTACATACGATCATCGATGCTGGAAGAAGAATCTTTCATCATCGTTTCGTAATTATGTCGTGATGCGACCGAGCGTCATCGCTCTTCACACATCTATACGTTACAGAAATACAAATCAATGAAAACATATTCTTCGTGATATTTTCAGATCCGAATTATTTATTTTTTCAAATTTTTTCCTACCAGCCAAGTCCGAATTGTCTTTCAAATTTATTTCTAACAATGCCATAAACGAATTGCATCTGCAGTATACAAAGGTGGGGGGGAATAAAAATATTGTGGGAATCAAAATATTTTAATCGGAATTAACAAATTTTTGGATTTTCTGGGGCCTTGAAAATGGAGACGCTAAAAATTGGGTAAAAAAATGAAAATTTTTGACTGAATAAAAGATCATTATCTTCGTTATTTCATTATTACTTTTTTTTGCAAAAAATTTGCAGTAGTAGAATACGATTTTATAAAAAAAATGAGTGGTATTTTGGGAAGAAAAAAATAAATGTTATTCCTTCGATATGTATTTCGTTTATGTGGAAATATTTTGGTGCATGTTCCCACATATTTTTTTTATTCCATTCTGAATTTTCGTCACAATATTAAGCACGAAAATATTCTCAACGATTGTTCGTACGGAACGATTGAAATACGTAAGAAAGAAATTCGGCACGTTGAAACGACGTGTGAAGTCTGTTCTACCTTGATTAAATTATTTTGAAATATTTCTTGAGTGCATCATTAATTGGCAGCGGCTTGAAGCAATCGCGCGCGTTGAACCAAGGTGAGAATGGCGTAATAATAAAATACTATTCCGTTGACTATAGTACCAAAATTTAATATTCGACAGGTGTACAGGGTGTCTTGATTGCGATATTAAAATTTTCATTATCTCTACTAATTGTTCTTAAAATTTTTGAAGATTTTCACGTTCATAAACAGTAACGATTCGCTATCGTTTCATCATTTTTTTATCAACAATACGATCGTATTTTATTTCACTCTCATTCGAAGATTCAGGATTCGATTGATCGATAAACCGATCAAAATCGTCGTACAGAATTCCCATGGAACAGTCGATCATCAGTTTTTTTTTTTTTTTTTTTTTTTTTATCTTCTAAATTAAGGAGTTTCGGTACAAAAGGCAAAATGTTAAGAAATTAATGAAATTTGGTGATAATGTTCTTCAACGTCAAGTACGAAAAGACAAATTTTTTCAAAATTTTCTTCTACTTAGTTATCGAGTAATTATGCATTAAAGCAGATTTCTTATGCCCGGAGTGTATACCTATATATATGGAAACGCTATGCTTATACACGTGAACTTTAGTCTTTAATAACTCGATAACTGTGTAGAAGAAAAATCTGAAAAAATTTGTATTGTCAAATTTGGCACTAAAGTGTTCACCAAATTTGATAAAATTCTTAACTTTTTGACAATTTTTTGTGTTTTTAACATGGTTTAGCATGGCAACATTGTATCGCCTGTACCGAAACTCCTTAAATAAGATTTATTTACAATTTTTCCTAACATTATATTTATATTACGGACACCCTGTACAGAGGTTATTAATGCTGCTGGTGCTTCTTCAGTTGGACCGTTATGATCGTATCTATATATACAGTTGATTTATAAATGTGTGTTATGATCGTAGGCGAGCTGTTTCAACTTCTTATTTAACGTTTCGTTGTTTTTTTTCTTTTTTTTTCTTTTCGTCTCTCTCTCTCTCTCTCTCGGCCACACGAGTACGTCGGATACGATAGGCTGTACCCCGGCGTGACGCCATGATACGTCATCGTATCTTTCAGTAGCTACGGTCACTGATGTACCGACACCTCTAATAGTTTCTTTTCATTCAACTCATCTCGATGGCGTCGAGGCTTATCCGGACGTTGAAGAGTCTCGTCGGCGTCTTTCTATTTTCCTCTCGTGCCACGCATAAGTTTTATGCGTGTCAGCGAGTATGCTTCATCGAATTGTTTCGTCGAACGATGGAACGCTGGATATGTGATAGTCGACAGAAATTACGGGAATATCTTTGAGCTGTGCGCAGTTTGGCATTTTTTTTTTTTTTAATTGTCTAACAATAGTCTTGGGTGAATAGAAAAAAAAGTTTATTTTCATTTAGAAGCTTTTCGGAAAATGAGAATAAAGAATGGACTTTGATGTCAGACGGTCTGAGAGCAGAAGCAGCCTGTAAAATAATGCCGAAAGAACGAGTTTATTCGACGTGATAAAATTTAATTTCTTTCCATTTTCTTCATCATTATTTTCCTGTCAAGAAATGTTTCGAATTTTGTTTGTATTTTTGTTGTTTTTTATATAAATTTATGACAGAACGTCAAAGCTGATGGTGAAACATGGCGAAAAAATGAAAAGCATCGCGAGTCGCTTATGATTATGGATAAGAATTGAAAAAAATGTTTAATCTACGTCGAGGAATGAAGACAAGAGCATAAAACAAGCGCGTCATCGATTGGAATTTAAGATCTTTTGAATTGGCTCAAAGACGTGTACGCGTATAACTTCGTCAATGCAACTCGTGAGGCGGTAAAGATATACGGACGTGTTATGTTGACGCCCTGGTAGAATTTCTTGTTCTCTTGCTCTCTTCCATCTTTGGACGAGATGAAACTACGAGTAGGAAAAGAAGAAAACACGAGTGGATCCCAAGGAATTTCATATTCGCTCGTTTTCTCTCCTGCTCTTTCTCCTTCCTCCTGTCTCTTCCCTCCTCTCTCTCTCTCTCTTTCACTCTTGTATTCTCATGGAGATTCGCGAAATTGCGTGGGCACGTTATCCACCGCTTACTCATTCTACCTCGGACAAGCTTAACATCGTCTCCTACTTCCCCCATGCATTTATTTCTCATAGTTCAGAATAAACATACAAATAAATATTTATCTACTAGATTTAAGGCTCAAAATTTTTTTCCTATTCATTAAGATTATTTAAAAAATGATCGGCGCTAAGCCGTTCCCACGCATTTTCTTTGAGATATTCAACAATATTTATATCCAAAGATCATTTAAAAGAATTTCAAAATTCCTGGCCATTCGAATTCCACAAATTTTCAAGCTTTTATCCCTCTTATCGATACTTCAAAATCCCTAACAAGGAATTTTCTCAACTCATTCATTATTCCCGTCTCTTAAAAATACCATATTTCGTACTTTTAACCTGAAAATTTTTCCAAATTATATTGGAATCGTGGCCAGAGGCCGATAATGTAGAATTCGAAATTGCCGGAGCAACACGGTCCGTTTCTACTTGCAACGTTTTAAAAGGAACGTTTTTCGTTCAGTGACTCCAAATCGCAACGAATTTTCATCGATACATAATCGTGACTTCCAAGATTCGTCCTTTAATCGAATAACCAAGGGACGAGTCATCGCGATTCGGCGTTTATTTTAATTGGATTTTATAAATTAGCGAGCAGGATTTCTTACGACATGACCGGCGGACTCGAGTCTTGCACCATCTCGCCTTAACATCCGCATGGAACTTTTGGCGCTCGTGAGCTTACGCCCTCGAGTTACGAACTATATATATCCTAGAGATAAATATATATTCTGGCAAGAATCCAATCGTCGACGCTCGCTCCTCCTGTCCTCCTACATCGAGACTTTCTCACTCTCTCTCTCTCTCTCTCTCTCTCTCTCTCTCTCTCTCACAAAACGTACACCCAAGAGATTCCCTTAATTCTGAGCTCAAGTGTGCGATCTCATACACGCCGAGGACACGAGAATTTCGTAATAGCAATAAAGACCATAAAAAAGAAAAAAAAATATCTTCAGGCTTAATAGCGCTACGAAAAAATAAAATCAACATCTTCAGCACTGACATAACTCGCATGATAAATAAATACGAAGGATATTACTATCCGGGATCTGGATTCGAGACATTTTAGCAGGCTTCATGTTTATTTGCAAGCAAACATTTCTCTTCCGACATCAAAATTTTTAGGTCGACTTTTACGAGTCTCTAGTTATTTTACGTTCCGATAAAGATCATCGAATTCAAAGCTCAGATTAATAAAGACTGACCAAAATAAACGCTTTTTTTCCCCCCGACAGTAAAACAGTGTGTGCGTGTGGCTGTTTGTTATTGTTATTATAAATTGGAGATTCGTAAAAGTTTCGATGAATTTGACGAAAAGAAAAATCAGCTGTTTCACAGAAAAAAATCGTAAAAATAGTGAAAATTGATGAAAAATTTGAATATTTTTTTGGAGCCTGAAAAAATGTGGGAAAGTTTTGAACGCGGCGGAATAGTCGAGTTTATTGAGACGAAGAAACGAGATCGGAGAGATGGAATCAAGAAGATAAGAGGTTCGAAAAAAATCTGGCGATTCTAACGAAATTCTTGGAGCGTGTAAAACTAGATGAAAAAAGAAAGGATCGCGACGATCGTTGATTCTTTTTTTTTCTTTTTCTTCTTCTTCTCGTAGTCTCGTGGCACTAATATAGAAAGAGAGAGAGAAACAGTGGAGTGGAGCTCGAGAAGTGTACTGACGGTGGATGAGGGCGCGCAAAGTTGGTGACCGAGACTCGAAGCTCTTGGGCCAACACGCGCTCGTACAATCCCGGGGATAAATTTAATCACGTCGAACGCTGCATTTGGGTTAGAGAACGAAGAGAGACGCGTTAGTCTGAGAACCGGCAATGCCAGTAAAGTTGGTCGTCGTCGTTGTCGACGTCTACGCGAACGACGAATTAGAATAGTCCGAGATGATCTAATTACGTAAGTGAGGCCATACAATTTATCGAAAAAATAAGAAATAATTGAGAAAAGAAAAAAAAACGAAGAAAAGCAAAGTTAAATCGATGGTTGGAGCGAATCGACGAGAGGGGTGAAATGCGGAAAGTGTCGGTGACGTGATAAAGAAATAAGTGCACTCCGCCAATATTCGTACGCGAGCCGACGACTTTTTTCTTCTTCTGTGCCCGTGTTTTTTCTTTTTTTTTTTTTTTTTTTTTAAATTATATAACAGGGAAACAATTTTTTTCGCCATGATAATGTATCGGTGAATTATCGTTGAGATTATTGGGAATGCTCGAAAGGTGCAACATCCGGATATACGTCGGGGATTACTATCGTCATTCAACCGCACTAAATCTTACTATGATTGATCCAAAGATAGATCTCTGAGTGAGCGTCCGAGCGTCGAGAATAAACGTAAGCAATGTTCATCCTCGTCGGCGTTTTACTATCTTCATAAAAAACATATTATCATATTTTCGTGAAATCTTCTAGCTTTACACGAGTTATCGTTGTACTCCAATTGTTAACTATCTACATAAAAAAAAAAACAAAACGTTCATTTTGTCGAGCGAAAATTGCATAAAACGAAGCTCAACAGAGAGCAACAAACGTTTTGTAATTAAAAAAAATCTTTCGTAAAAGTTAATGAAACGTTGATGATAACATTTAGGATGCACCATAAAACGTACGGTTCGGTAACAGGGGACACTCTCTGTCCTCTTGGCTTTCATCCTCAGGTGCGATGGCCAACGCGATGTAAACGCTGCTTCAGGTACGTATGGACTCCATAAATTGAGATACTTTTTGCTTCGATTCTAAAAAAAAGAAACAAATACTGTATGACATTACTTTTTGTACTAAAAACGATGCAACAGCTGAGAGATAAAAAAAGAAGAAAATGAAGAAATGTTCTTAAATGAGGTACGAAATGTGACAAAAAAAAGATTTTTCTCATAGTCAATTGAATTTCGATGAAGCAGAAGGTTTAAAGGTGGACGCTGTACACGTGAATTTGTATCCTCATAAATAAACGCGACATCCTATTTGCTAGACCAATTTGCAACGAGGTGTGTGTGTGTGTGTTACGAGCAATGCTCATTCACCGTATCCACAATTTCCCTATATAGAATAGCATAAATTTATTTTCCATTTGGAGTATTTTCTTTACGAAATATGCCATTGCGGTTGGAACGATCGTTCGATAAATAGCGAGTTAAACGGCGAGCTTCGGATATATAGTTTGTGCTTGTTAACAGCGTGTTCTACTATGCCGTTGTAAATACGCGAGTAAAGTGGTAACACCATACTTGGGAGAGGGGAGGAATAAAAGGAGGAAAAATATGCGGAAACGTAGGAGCGAGACAACCCTTTTCTCGAGCTCATACATATATCTTTTTTTTTCCAACGGAATACAAATCGTCCGTTTATCCGAGGATGTGTTCCAAAGATATTTACGAGGGAATTCTCTCGTATTCAGGACTCCCTTGATATAAACGAGTACTCAGAACGACTCAGGTGTTAAATTATTGACCTTGAGTTTATTTTTAACGAGCCACTACATCGAAGATTTCTCACGTTAGGTGTTTGAACATTGTGTCATTAAGATGACACTGTTTTTTTTTTTTTTTCTATTCATTTCAATTTCAAAGACATATTTATTAGGTTCTTGACAGCTAATTAATTGATGGAATCGAAACGATGCCAATTTCGTATAATTGTTTTTCGTGATGAAAATAATTTTGTTTTTCGATCTCTTTTTTTGAGAATAATGTCATTTTGGGTTTGATATCTAATCAGGGATTACAAGGATCATGTTGGGAAAAGAGGGAGCTTGAAAGACACCACAGCATCTTCACCGAGCCTCTCGGGCAAATCGTGGGAACCTTCCCCGACACGGTAAAAAAAAAAAGCTGATTTTGGGATTTCTGAATTATTTGGTCTTTGAGACTGCGAGGCTCACAATGTTGTTGTTGTTGTTGGTATCGCTGGAAAGACGATCGAGCGAGAGTCCAGAATCGAGGCGAACATGGGCATCGACTTCAAATTTGACAAAGGACGAGACGAAAAGTCCACAAAAATCTACAACCTCGTTGACCTGGAGCTCGGCATTGGACATCTCTCAAGATACTCAAGAATCTTCTGTCACCTCGGAAGTAAACCCTTCGGCTGGACAGAGATCGAGGAACTACGCGGGCTCGCAATCCGACAGCTTCAATTATCGACGTCATTCGATCGATGAAACTATGCTCGAGAGACCCCCAAAACTTCAAATTAAAAATGTTATCGATAATAGCAATGGGACCAATTCGGATCACGATGTTGAATTTATAATACAAGTTAGAAAATCGAGGTCGAATGATGCTACGATTAAGAAAAATAACGGACCGAGCGACGAGGGACCCCCTGAAATGACGGAGAAAGGCGGAAAAACTGAAAAAGTAAGAAAAATATTTAAAATGAAACAAATTTCAATCCTCTTCGTTAATTCTGATGAATATTGGTGAATTTTTTTTTTTTTTTTCAAATTTAAGAACGAAATTGAGAAACTAAGGGCACAATTGAGCGACATGAAAGTGAGATGCGAACGTGTGGAGAGAGAAAAGAGTGATATTTTGTTGCGACGTTTGGCAACGATCGATACAGTGTCTTCCAAAAGCTCAAGCAACGAAATGACCAAACTTCAAAAAACCGTTAAAGAGCTTCAAGCCAAAAACGAGAGTAAGATTAATCGTTTTTTTATATTTTTTTTTTCTGTTTGTTTTGTACTCGTGGACGTTTCTTTTTTGTCCAGTCATTTATTTTCATTCTTCGATGTGTATTACACTATTCCGACAGCTCTGTCCGAAGAGAAGACCAGTTTGATGTCGAAAATAAAAAATCTTGAGAGAGACACGAATTCGAGACTGGGAAGAAACGAGCGAGAAAAAGCGAGCGAAGAGCTTCGATCGAAGCTTAAGGCAGCTGAGACACTCTGCGAAAGTCTGATGGATGAGAACGAGGACATGAAGAAAGAAATACGAGATCTTGAGGAAGAGATTTACGAGATGCAGGATAATTTTAGGGAGGAACAGGCCGACGAGTATACGAGCTTGAGAAAGAGCCTCGAACAGTCCAACAAAAATTGTCGAATTTTGTCATTCAAGCTAAGAAAAATTGAACGCAAGGCTGAACAATTGGAAACTGAGAAAGGGGACATTGAAAAAAAATACGACGAGGTTAAGAGGATAGAGGAAGTGCTCAAGAAATTTGGCAACGAGTACAAAAATCGTAGTCAAAAAAAATCTAATTCCGATTACACTACGAGGGTTCAGTTGAAAAAAATGGTCGAAGACATGGAGAAAGAAATTGGTAAGTGAAAAATTTTTTCAAAATTCTATTGAAACATCAATTTTTATAACTCCAGGGCATTTTTTTCGTTATCGAAAAACAAGGAAAATATCGAGAAACGAAAAAAAATTTGCTGTCAGATTTTAGAATTTAAATTTGAAAAAAAAAAAAAAAATAAAATAAAATAGATTTCAGAGATTCGGATTTTATGCAACTCCGATCTTTTCAGGCGACGTTTTTGGTATTTTCGCGAGTATAATCGAAGGCAAAGATTTTGACGCGACGTCGGTGAAGAGTCCTGAAAATAATGCAAAGTACGAGAAACTCCTAAAGGAGCATGAGACATTGAAATTAAAATTAGAAAACACGATGAAAGAATTGACGATTGAAAAGGAGAAAAAGAAAGCGGATGCCAAGTTGGTGATTGACAACAAAAATGCCGATGCTCAAAGTCGTAAGTTTCTTCTTTTTTTTTCATACAGGCGAAAAGATGTTTGAGAAAAGAAAAAAAATGATACAATTTGCATATTTTTTGATGTTAGTGAAGAAAAAATTAGAGGATTCCATGACGACGAGAGAATTGGAAAAAAAATCTTGGGACGCCGAGCGCATGAAACTTCAAGAGGAAAAAGAAAAATTAAAATTGAAATTATTGTCACTGTCGGCGGATAAGCTCAAAACTAACAACGAGGTTACGCAACTTAAAAAAGATTTGGGTAATTTTGAACGATATATTTTTTTTTTCATTACTTTTTCAAAGTACTTGGAATCAACGTTTCAATAATTATTAATTGAGGATAGAAATGGCAACGTCCACGGAAACGAATACAGCGAGAATGGAAATGATGGTGAGTGAGCTGAAAAAAGAATTGTCCGTGGAGAGGGATAAGTCTAAAAAGTTTCAAGACGATTTGTACTCGTCGACGGATCGAGAGAGCCGAATGTCGAAGACAATCGCCTCCGTGAGCATTCAGCCAATCATTCGTTTGCTCGTTTGAGTCCCTTTTTCACTGCCCTCTGTCCTCGGTTTTCTCGAATTTGGCATATTTTTTTCCTTGCTGTTCTTTTTTCTTGTTATTTTTTTCGATTTTTCTCTCAATTATATTTCGTTACAGGTGGAACAGTCGAAAGTTTTGCTGGAAGGAGAACTCAAACGGGCGAAACAAGATCTTGAGACTTCCAAGTCTTCGTCATCCTTCAAACTCGCTAAAATAACAGCCGAATTAGCGGAAATTAAAAAAGAACGAGATAACATTAAGTCGCAAGCCGAAGAAGATAAATTGTCGAAAGACAGTGAAATTGGAAGTTTAAAAAAGAAAATGGCGTCCTTGGAAAAGGCTGGATTGAATGCCAAAAAAATGAACGAATTGAAGCAAAGCTATACCGATAGAATATCTCGTGAGTCATTTTTATTTAGAACTCGTAAAAATTAAATTTTTTTTTCCAATAAATTCCAAGTCGTTTCACTCGCAAAATGAAAAAAAAAATTTCCAAGTTTTTTTTTCTGTCTTTTCATAAATTACATTTTTTTTCTCACTCTCTTAATTCTACGCGATGACTTCGTTATAAATATCGAGAATATTCCATCTTTGTGCAGATCTCGAGGACGAAGTGAAGCGAAACCTCGAGAGATACGACGAATTGAATGGGAAGCATGTAAAGATGCTCGAATCGCGTGAACGTCTTGAGAACGAGAATCAGACACTAACCAGGTGAAAAGTGAGACTTTGCTTCGGAGGTGTAGAATAACAGTGAGATCGAAAACCGATCCGATTAATCACAATTATCTCTCTATTGTCGTTTTCATTTTTTTTTCTCTTTCGTTACGCAGCAAATTATCGGAACAAAAAGAACGGTTTGTTAGCCTCGAGAGCGAATTAAAGAGACTCCAAGAAACTTATAACTCGCAAACGAGTGATTGGACCAAAGAGAAAAATCGACTCGAGGTGAAAAATTCAATTAAATGGATGAAAGAGCGATTAAAAACTCGATAAATTAATCATTTTTTCATTTGGTTTATTTTTTTTTTTTCATTTTTCAGGATAAATTGCGAGAGCTGGAAAAATCTCAAAGCAATTTCCAGTTGACCGAAGCCAAGGAGGAAATAAATCGTCTCGTCAAAGAGAACAATTCACTGACCGATCAATTATCTGATTTAAGGAAAATTGTGAGTGCATCATTTTTATTACGAAGTACTGAAGAAATACAAGTGTCCGAAAAGATTTCTTCAATATTTTTAAATAAATTAAATAATTTCAGCAAATTTATCAATTATTTGTAATCGAATATTATAAACTTTAGTTTTAATTAATAATCTCAATAAATTTATCAATTATTTATAATCCAATATCATTAAATTTTGTTTCAGCAAATAATCTCGATAGATTTGATCAATTATCTGTAATAAAATATCATCGAATTAGTGGTTAAATTGAAAATTTTTCAAATAATTTGCCAAAACGATTAAACCATCGAGCCTCGTGCGATTTTCCATCGGTACTGAGCGAATAAAATTATTTTTTTTTTTCTTCCCAGAACGAGGATCTCACGAGCAAACTGAAAGATTACAATTCGGTATCGAAAGTCCAACGTAACTTTACAGCTGACACGGATGCTCTTGAGGCCGAACTCCGTCGTACCAAGAACGCTCTAGCCAATGCCGAGAAATCGAAGAAAGCCGATATGGCACAATGTAAATTGCGCTACGAGCACAGGATTAAGGCGATAAACGATGAGATACAGTCGATACAGAATCAGCTATCGAGATACAAGAGAGAACGTGACACTTACAAGCACATGCTTGAGGGCGCTCAGAAAACTATCGCTGATCTTAAAGTCGTTAGGCAGAGACGACAGTCGACAACATCAACAGGAAAATCGGACGAGGTGAGAATCATTGAATCCAAAAAAAGAAAACAAAAAATCTGAATAAATCGAAAGAAAATTCATCAAAATTTCGAGTTTATTCTTTGAAAAATTTATTCGATCTCACGGTCGACCGAATCTTGTCTGAAACGATAAAAATTGGAACTGAATCGTAACAGAGTAAAAAAAACGAGAAGAAAGATTTCGTTAATTCCTTTGGCTCTGTTGAACGATGATCCCACAATTTGTTATTCACAGGACGACGAGAATTCATCAACGACGAATGTCTCGGTTCTCGAGAGACAAATAAGCTGCATGGAGGACGAACTATCCGAGAGCAGACTCGAGGCATCCAAGCTCAAGACCGAGCTCGTTTCCGAGAAGTCTGGCTGGCAGATCAGACTCGCCGAGATGCAGTCCAGAATCAACGAGGTATATGTGCAAGACACTGACGTTTCACAGGAGATCCGAATACATTTTACGTTTCGAACCAGTATCATTATTATCTTTTTACCTTAATCCGTTTCTCTGTCACGTTAATTGTGAATTGATTTTTCAGCTGACAGCTAATCAAGAGTTGCTCAGGCCTGAATTATCGAATGATCTCTTACTAACGTTCGAAACAATTTTTCAAAGTTTTTTTTTTTCCAGGCTCAAAAGTTATCGATCGCTATCATGTAAAATGTTTCCGAATTATTACAGCTCGAAGAAGAACGTTTACTGGCAAGTGGAAGAACAAAGATTCCAGGCTTAAAAGTTCGCATGGAATTGGCCTGGCAGAAAGAACGAGAGGAGCAACAGAGATTGTTGCAGGAGACTGCAACTCTGGCTAGAGATCTCAGGCAAACTCTGTTCGAGGTACAAAATGGCATATGAATCACCGTTCAAAAATAATAATTCTACTCTCAATGTACTATATATATGTATATAATGTGGATCGTCGATGAACCTGATAGTCTCTTTAATACAAAAACTTGCTACATTCTCGATCCAACATTGTGTGGAATCCATTTGTTTTATTCGCGATAAGAGTAGCGAATACAGGGTGCATATACACTATTCGTAATAACGTAACGTTACAATGCAATTTATTCGCTCGCACCTCGCGGTTTTTAAAGGTCGAGAGGGAGCGTGACAAGGAGCGTCTTGAGAACAAGAGACGCCAGGATCAATTGAAGAAAGTATTCGACGAGGAGAAAGACGAAAACAAAAAGAAACTCGTGGAAGTGAGTAATTTCGAATCTTTGTCATCTCAAAATCCTTTTTTTTTTTCTTCTTTTTCTACTAAATTTGAAATATTTTCGATACATTTTCACCGATTTGCTCGGGAAATTCTGATTCTCGTTTCTTCGTTAACGTTTGAAAGGATCTATTATCGTAATTTAGATTTTTTTGTTATCAAACGTCGACGCAATTTTTATCAACGAAAGGAGCGATAAATTCTGTTTGAATAAAGCTATTTTCAATCGATGACAATCGCAGAAGAACTGTTACAGATGAAAACGATTCGGTGATTCGTGTAACTCTTGAACAACAACAAAATTTTTTTTTCTTCAAGGAGTTTCGGTACAGGCGATACAATGTTGCCATGCTAAACCATGTTAAAAACACAAAAAATTTCAAAAAGTTAAGAACTTTATAAAATTTGGTGAACATATTCTTTAGTGCCAAATTTGAAAATACAAATTTTTTCAGATTTTTCTTCTACACAGTTATCGCGAGTAATTGAAGACTAAATTTCACGTGTATAAGCATAGCGTTTCCATATATATAGGTATACACTTCGGGCATAAGAAATCTGCTTTGCATAATTACTCGATAACTAAGTAGAAGAAAATTTTGAAAAAAATTGTGTTTTTGTACTTGATGTTGAAGAACATTATCACCAAATTTCATTAATTTCTTAACATTTTGCCTCTTGTACCGAAACTCCTTAAATAGTCGAATTATGGTCATTAGGGATCTACGTATTATGTAAATAATGAGTCCGTAACGTGTTTTCTCACGTTATAGTTGCAATGCGATCTTCTCGAGCTGAGGGACGCTCATGCTAAGTTGCGAACAAGCAACGAGAAGATGAGGAGAGAAAAGGAGCGTCATGAGAGGGAACGCGAGGAACTTCGCGACGTTATCAGCAACAAGAGACGTCTCGAGCAAGCAGAGGCGAGGAACATTAACGTTTTGCTTCAACAGGTCGACGACTTGATGCGTCTCTTTCCTGAGCTCAGTACCAATAGGACTGATGGGAAATTGCCTGATACATATACTCCAACTCCACCGCGAAGAACCAAGGTATTTGCGATATTAATATATTTAAAAAAAATAAATAATCAATTGATATCGACAAATCAAAATGGATATTTAATGTTTTTCGAATAACGATTAAAAAGTTGGTGAAAAAATAAAAGATTATTCAATGGTTTTGTTTTTTTTTCTGCATTATTATTTATTTCAGGGACCAAAATCGAGGGAATCTTCGCCGATGCTGGAGGGAAAAGACGACGTTAAAGGTGGGTTATCGAAAGAGCATTGAGTGCTGATGAAAATGAAAATTTTTCGTTATAAATACGTTCTCGTTTCGATGAAATTATCTTCAGGTTCGACGACCAATTTGGCTGGAAGAACTGACAAGCTCGAATACACGATTGGCAAACTTATGGAAGTTGCCAAAGAGCTCCAAGACTCAAAGAAAGCGATTGACGACAGTAACTCTTCGAGATCTAAAAAGTTCGGCAAACGGTAAAAGAGTTTTTCGAGCTTATTTTTCTGGCAGTTACCGACCGAATTCTTTGATGAAATAGCTCATTTTTGTTTTCTCTCAGATCTACCTCTATCGACAATGACAGCGGAAGAGGATCGACTCCGAGTCGAGGCAAGCCGAGCTTGAAACGAAAGAGTCTGTCGTTGGAACAAACTGCGGGAAAGAATGATCAGGTTAAATATAAAAACAAAATAAATATTTACTCGAGTGCAAGCAAAATTTGACAACGTTTTATTCTGCAACTTTTTCACGTTTCCCAAAATCTTCTGTTCAAATTTCTTTGTCTCGTTGCAGTTAATCTGGGGCACCGATAGTAACGTCTCAAGCATGCAGTCTCTGGATTCCGAGGTCGATTCTCGTCACTTCAATATGCAAAGGGATTCGAGCGTTGATAGGTGAAGAAAAAAAACAAGAATTTTACTCAAAATTTCATTTATTTCCGTTTCTTTTTTTTTAATTTTATTTATTTATTTTTTTTTTTTTTTTTTTTTTTCAAAATCAAAACTTGTTTATTTTTTCAGTCGACTCTCCGGAGGTTCTACCAAGAGCGAAATGCTTCAGAGGGATAAGAAATACAATAAAAACATAATTCGTAAAATCACGACGAAACTGACGAAATCGGCAAGCGTCGACGATCCGAATGCGTCGTTCGATTATTCCATGCAGGTGATTACAAAAAAAAAAAAAAAGAAAAAAAAATAACAATAAATAAATAAATAAACTCAAATTTTTAACCCTGCTGAATTGTTATTTGTTCAACGTCCGAACAGACTTCCGGTTCTGAGGCCAGCATTGCTGCCGACGAGGCGAAACACGAGAAGAGAAATTTGAAGAAAAAATTGACAGACATGTTCAAACGAAGTTCAAGAAGCAATGGGTAAGGATAACGAAATTATTCACGAAATATAATCGCTTGAAATATTTTTGCAAAAATGCTCGTTTTGTTTTTGTGTATTCCCAGTTTGGATAAAAAAATGGACGACGCCAGCAGCAGACCATCTTCCAGAGCATCGAGCAGATCGAAGCAATGAAATCAATGAAATAAATACACAGAAGAATAAACAACTGACGAATGTCGTAACGTTGATTAAACACCGAGCAATCAAGCACAGTCTTCTCATTTTTTTTTCTTTTTTTTCTTATCCAAAAGAAATAAAGACTCGATATCCATAAAGCCGCATTTACCTTTCACCAAACTTTTCCCCTCTCCTCTCATCTTTCGTACAGATACTAAAGTCTCGCGTACCTCCAATAATGGTGTATTGAAAGAGAAAAAAAAAACAGAAAAAAAAAATTTCGGTCTTTAGCACGCCGGATATTCGATTCTTTTCACGAGTGACGATGCACTTGGCCTTTTATTGACCTCTTTCCAAGGCTCAAAATTCGCTGTTTAAAAGTACACTCGTCGTTTTATAGAATCATTTGAATCGTTGAAAATGTTTTGTAAAAATAAACGACTCGCATTGCCGATTATTGTTCAATTTTTTTTCTGGTAAAGTTCATTAAAAATTAAGAATAAAAAAATCTCAGGAATAGTTAAAACGAAAGAACGATTTTGAGACAAAAATAAATTGAGAATTTGACGAAATTTTTACTTTTTTAATTATTAGGAGAGAATAATGAATTAACGGAAATTAAAAGTAACAGGCTCGAGTCGACGAGCGAAAACGATTTGTCGGAATGGCTTATTGAAAGAAATATACATATTTTTTAAAAATTGTGATCGTTCGAGTTGTGCCACGAGATCGCGAAGAAATTAATAAATAAATGAAAATGTAAGAATCGATCAATTATTCAGACACGTTGTATGAAATATCTTTCATATATTTATGATAAATTTATAAACGATCTCGTTTAACCGATGAGCAAAGTTTCGTCATCGATGAAATGGTACTCGGGTATGTCGAGATTTCTTGGGGCAGGTCCTTTGCGGATTCGTCCCGCCCCATCGTAGTGAGATCCGTGACATGGACAGTAAAATCCTCCGCGTATTATACCTGCACCAGGTATGGGTACACAACCGAGATGTGTGCATATACCGATAACTACGAGCCACTCGGGTCGCTGAACTCTCGCCTCGTCCGCTTCGGGATCTCTAAGCTCCATCACGTTGGTGGTCCTTTCCTGTTCTATTGTCTCTTGCGATCTGTAACGACCCGACGTTTATTGTATACGATACATCATTTTCTTGTTTCAAGATTTTTAGACACTTGGCTACTTTTATATGTTTCGCGAGAACTCACGAGAGTTTCTACGATTGTTTTCTTTTTCTTTCTTTCTAATCGACAAAAATGCTGACGAATCGTTTATAATTTTTTATTTCTCAAACGTTTTCTTATAGATTTAAGTATTTTTTGTTTTTTTTTTTCTTCCTTCATCTCTAACAATGTTTAAAATGACACGAGAATTATTCTCAAAGAAAATCCAGTCAACTGGGGATGCAATCGTGCATGTTGGGTAGACATCGATTTTTAATTTTTAATTTTTAATTTTTGTCGTCTCGGAAGTTGATAATTTTTATGATTCGTTTACCTGTGATAAACGAAGACTGGTTTGCCTCGCCATTTGGCGACAACTACCTTGCCCTCGGGCACGTTTTTAATCTTGAATTCGATCTGTGCTACTGCCAAAACGTCACGTGTCGGTGCCAGCAACATGGCAAGTTGTACGACGAAAGATTTGTAACCGTAAAGGCCCATGATACCGACGCCTGAATCAATCGATCATTAATTCTCATTCGTTGATTCTCAGCATGAAAAAAAAAAGGTCAATTTTCATTTATTTTTCTTACCCAAAGAGGTGAGGTACATGACAGCTTTGCGTTCCTGCGAGCTACATTTCGCCGGTACATTAGGATTTTTAACGGATTCTCTACGATAATCATCGAAATCCGGTGGCGGAATGTCCGTATGAGCTGATCTTTTGAGAGCCGAGAAATTCGTGAATAAAATGTTTTCTGTCAAACGAGATAAGTGGTTATTTCGATCGCGACTAGAATCAAGCAGAATTCATGACTTTTCGTAAATCACCGAGTCGTTCATCGATTTGTCCCAACTGTGAAAACTTGTCGATCTGTTTACTCGGACTGGCGAGTAGTCTCGAGAGCTTTTCCAGTATCCTGAGGCAAAACATTGTCGGACTTCAGCGATCAAGGAAACGGGGTCAGGGTTATGCGTCGTTGGATATAAACTTCGTCGTAAACGTCAAATTATTATTTTTATCACTGACGGTACAGAAAAAAATGAATATCGATCTTCAGGATGTTTTATCGTTTATTCAGAACATTGAGGAAAATAATCGCTAAAAAAAACTGCATAGTTGTTGGAACTATTTAAAATTCAGTTAAAATTGTCGTTTTTTTCATTCAATTTTTTGTTGTTTTTTTAATGAACTTTTTGAAATAACGAATTGGTCTCAAATGCTGCTCGATGAGTATCTGCGTCGCGTACTTTCCTCGTGATCGTTCACCCAAATGTCCACATTACTCTCGCGCAAATAGTCCGAGGATATTACCGAGTCGTCGTAACTCTGTTTGCAACGTTTTTTCATGCTGTCGTAACAACATTCGATGGAAAGAACGAAAAATCCAATGAGGATTCCGGCGCCCAGAATCAAAAATATTCCCTGAGTATCGTCGAGGGCAAGCTGACGTTCTTCAACGGTAACTCGTTGAAATTTGGCTCCCCCGGAAACCTTGATTAGAGAAAGAAAGAATTTATTGATCGGATTAGCTCTCGTTGCATAATTGGATTTTCGGAAAAATCATTCATTTTATTCGATATTATGCTGGACAAATTTTCACCGCTTTTAGAGTTAGAACGTTCAAAAAAAGGCCTTTTATCCGATTTTTTTTTGGCCAAACGATAAAATAATTTACAACAAAAGTTTTTCCGTTTGAAAGATATATATTTAATGTAAACATTGCAATTTTTTAGAAGAAATATATTTCAAAATAAGCCGATAATCATCAATGGCCGAGGACGCTGCAAAAAAAACAGATTTTCCGGTGACCAGTCTCGCGCTGCAACGGATTATCTGAAACCAAAAAATCAGGAGAGAAATCTTTAGTTAATGATATAATGCTCCGGTTGAACGAAGGGTTTCAAAAAATTTCCATTTTTCACAAAATGGCGGACGTTGAAAGTCAAAAGTGTTGTTTTGACCAAAATTTCACTCACATTTTTGACTATAAAAAAAAAATTATAGTCCAAATAAAAAATCCTTCGTTCATCCGGAGGACAACTATGTGTAGAAGGAGTGATATAAATTTCAACCCGATCGGTTGAGCCGTTCTCGAGTTACAGTGATCACCGACCTCAAAAATGAGTTTAAAGTTTTGAGTACGATTTACATGCAGTTAAAAATTTTTTTTTGTAACTTACACAGAGTCATCTATGCCTGGGCCATGTAGTTGCCTTCCCGCTCTTTATTAGCTGCATCTGAAGCCATTTTCAGCTGCCGCCGAGCTACCCTCGCCTCTCGAGTGTTTTCCAGGGATCGCCGGTTAGCGTTCTCGACTCGAATACATGTATTTCGGCGAATAATGGTCCGATTTACATTCAATTGGTCGGAAAATACTCGTATGATATTATACTTTCAGAAAATGAAATAATAAAAAAAAATGGTTTTTTGAAAATTCTAACTATACCCCTCCCCCTTAATATGTCAATAAATAATACGAATAAAGCTAATGGTAAACGATGATAAATAAAATATTACGTGAAAGTTTTACCGATAATAATTTACCCGCGGACGATCTCTGCACGTCCCACTCGACGTCGCGAACGATTTTTTGCGCAAGTCCCGATTGCCGAGCTCGAATGATCACTTTGTTAAAGGTCTCGGTATAAATCGATTCGATCGGCAGAACCATCGTGACCTCATATCGGACGAAGCACTCGTTGCTTATGTGCATGAGCGATCTCTTCGTGGCCCAACTTAATTTATTATAAAATTATTTTAATGATCTGGGAATATCGAACTCTTTGGAATAGCGAATTCACATCTAATTATACCGCGTTCGATTAATTGCTGATAAAGAGTAAAATTTAAACGAAAATCCAAAGCCAAGAAAATGATTTAAAAACTTTGTAAATTTTGAATTTTTTCCAGCAAAAAATCCTTCGAATAATGAACGAAAAGATTACTTGGGTGCGAAATCCGCTTGAACGATATATTCCAGGAGTATTCGAGATCCGAGAAAAGCATAAGGCCAGAAATAAGCTCGACTGGCGTTCCTAACGCCTTCTTTGACCGTAGGCACGTATTCGAGATTTTTCAACAGTTTTATCGCGAGTGGATCGTCGAGCCTCGTGTAATTGAACCATTTCTCCCATCCATCGTGATCTGTGAGGCAAAATTGTTTCATTCAACAGCTACAAAAACGATCTTTCATTATTATTATTATTATTAAAAATCATTTCACGCTTAATTAAATAAAAAGAATTATATATTGATAAAAAAAAATCATCAGAATCGTAAAAATAAAAAATCTGGTATCCCACTCTCGTGTATTCGAGTCTTCAACTTTACCACACTAAAAAAATTGCATCCAAGGCCACGATAAGAGAGAACTCCATTAAACTTTATCTTTCTCCCTTCATTTAACACTTGACCATTATTATTATTATTATTTTTTCACAATTTAAAAATTTAACATCAGCCCATTACCAAGTGTTGCAATTTGATAGCGATTTCTTAGCAGTTGATCGGCAGTCTCCATCGCGGTTGGATAAACGGGAACCGTGATGAAGGCCATGATCGATCCGGTGTAACAAGACGTTATTATAATCGTGAAGACCCAATAGATTCCTGAATTAAATATAATAACAATGAATCACAATAAAAAATAAATTATGAAAAAAAAAAATGGAATACAACAAGAATCGTAATGTTTTATTATTATTATATGTCGATGGGAAACGCACGTGGTGCGCATGGCCTTGATGGTAGTTATTCCTGATCGGTATAACAACGCAAGGGTCGCGATGCACTTCATTAACTTTGCAGTAACGAGTAATATGAGTTTCGCGTGTGTTTCACCACGGTAGTTTCATGATCAACGATATATATATATATATGTGATAACGTATATATACGTATAGATGAGCAAGTTCATTGATGAGTAATAATGAAAATACCGATGAGAATCGAAGTGGCGTTTTGTCCAAGGCCGGAATTCAACATTGGATTCTTCACGTAAAAGCTGTTTGTAAAGGTACTGAAGACGTACCAGAACATCGATTCCAGATTGCTCGGTTTTGTTAACAGAGCCTTCAAGCCGTAACGACTGTTCATCGATAATGGTATTATCGCAATTATGTACACTGCACACAGCAGCAACCATACCGATAACTGAAAAGGTCCCATTACTGCTCGGTACCTTTGCAAAACACGGAGAATTTAAAATCAATTTTCTCATATTTTTCTCTCGTCTCTTCTCTGTATCTTTTTTGTTCGAGACAGATTTTTTTTTTATTATTATTTATCATTATAAACCTGTTGGGAATCATGATTCATTGTTGGATCGAATGTTTTTTTTTTTGTCAGAAGATTTTTCATTATTCGGTTCAAGTTTTGAAGTATTTCTTCTTTTTTTTTGTAATTTTGATTCTTTTTTATAATTTTTTATCATTTTGGATGCTGAACGTTTCCGCGAAAATATCTTTTTTTTTGTTTTTTGGTGTTATTTAAGGAGTTTCGGTAAAGGCGATACAATGTTGCCATGCTAAACCATGTTAAAAACACAAAAAAATTCAAAAAGTTCAGAATTTTATAAAATTTGGTCAACATATTCTTTAGTGCCAAATTTGACAATACAAATTTTTTCAGATTTTTCTTCTACACAGTTATCGCGAGTAATTGACGACTAAAGTTCACGTGTATAAGCATAGCGTTTCCATATATATAGGTATACATTTCGGGCATAAGAAATCTGCTTTAATGCATAATTACTCGATAACTAAGTAGAAGAAAATTTTGAAAAAATTTGTCTTTTCGTACTTGATATTGAAGAACATTATCACCAAATTTCATTAATTTCTTAACATTTTGCCTTTTGTACCAAACTCCTTAATTTTGAATCTTAAAAATCGTCAAATTTATAAATAAAATAAAATAAAATGTTTTTAAGACTTTTTTTAGTGCTTTTTTTTTCGTGAACAGACAATCGGTAACGCTATTTATTTTGTGCGATGAAGAAATGAAACGTGTCATTGAAAACTGTATATAGGTGATTCAAGTACTTTGGCAATGCCGTCGAAGCTAGAGAGATGAATGATGCACAGTCCTGGATGTGAGACGTCGAAGAATCAAATTCCGTTAAGGTTTCCAGATTCTGATAAATACCACCGATCGCGGCTGCGGTGATACCGAGCCTGACGTCATTTTTAGCCGCGGCTATTGGACTGCCGAATAAAAATGATGCTCGTATAAAAGAATGCAAAAGTCATCCGCGATGAAGACGAATAGAGATAAAGTAGAATAAAACCTCATTGTCGTCGATGTTGCATCTCGAAATTCAGCTGTGAAATTCAAAACTTCTCCCATTAATCTCATCATGCGGACGTCGATTCCGTCCCAGTCGACATCATCACTCTTCGCTGAATTCCTGCAATTTCACTTTTTTTCAACACTATCTTCGAGCTTTTGTGTTTATTTCTTTGAATGTTGAAAATTAGAGAGACCAACAAGTGGGGAATAATCGAGTGACAATTAATCAGTCGTTGATCGAATTGAAAAAGAAAAATATTTAATCTCAATTAAAAATTCTTCGTTTAATCGAATTTTTTTTCGGATAAGAAAAAGCAAGAAGAAGAAAAAAATTTTGATTCTCTATCGTTACAATTGTCATGCTGCTCGATTTCTTCAATTCGATTCCTCAAATTTTATCATTATTATTATTAATAATTTTTTTTTATTTCAATGAAATTTCTATCAATCGACATGACTTGCGTATAGCGAAAGGAGGCATGGGAGCGGCTGATATCAAAATCCGATGTCCCCAAAAACCATCGGTCAATTTATTTGGAAATAAATTCGTTTCAGGATTCGTCAGGGAATTGTTTATCCAAGATGACAACAAACGAGATTCACTTTTGCCACTACCGTCGGTGTAAAGTTTGTGAGTATACAGCAAGTAGGTTCCTTCCTGTCGTAATATTCATAAAAAAAAAAAAAAACAAAAGAAAATTGAAGAGAAATTAATCAGTTCATTGATTTGATTCGATTGAATATTTTTTATTTATTTATTTATTTTTTATCGTAATTTTGTATTAAAAACATGAAACACATGCCTTTGTTCTTCGACTGATGCTGTGAGTGACAACGAGCAAATTAACGTAAAATCTTGAGGCGTAACTTTTCAAAAAATCTCGAACGGTCCAGGGCGTTGATTCCGAAACAATTAATATTTTATTTCTCGATTCTTTTTTCATGATTTTATCGATGTTATAAATATCATTTAACAGAATCATGTGATTGTAGCATTTATATTTATTATGTAAACGTGAATTTAATAAATTTGTATAATTAGTGCTCGCTATGGAGAATGAAACGATTGAGAGATTTTCGTAAAAATCGGGAAATTCAATTATTCGACGAGAATCGTAATTTTCATCGTGATACGTAACGATATCGCAGCCTTCGAAATATTCTCTCGTTATGTGATTTATCAAATTCGTAAGACTCTTTGATCTTTCCTGCGAATATTCAAATTCTCTCGAATTTTTATCCTTATTATTTGACATTCTTTCATTCAATATTAAATGACAATGATTTATTTCTATTATTATTGTCAAAATAAACAGAAACACCATTTTTTCAACTCTCAACATTGTTTTCTTTAGTTTCATTCTTTATCACATTTTTTTATATTCAGTCAAATTTCACGAAGCCTCATTCGATACTGATGATCGATCGATAAAACCCTCGGCCTTTATACTGTCTCCATCCATAAAGGTCAACACAAATTTCATATTTATTGGACATTAGTACCAGGGCCAATGTCAATCGTAAATATACCAAGAGTGCAATCACAGAATCACGCATGTACAGGTGTTCGAACGACGTCGGAAGATTAAGTAATCAGTTGAGAAAATCAATCTTTATTTTTTACAATTACTTATAATAACTTTTAATAAAATATATATTTTAATTCAAATTTCATTTTATTTTTTTTCAAATTTCATTTTGTTTTATTTTTATTTGTTTAATTTAATAATTTTATAACTTTTATCAATAATAAAGTTATAATAATAATAATTATTATTACTAATTATAACTTGGTGGATTAATTTTTTAATGTCTGAGTGAGCTTGATCGATGAAAAGATCGATTTCATGGGAATTTTGTCAAACAAACTGATTCTGATAATGTTCGTGGATAGGAGTTTCGAAAATGAAAATTTATAAACATTGATTTCTGACTATCGTTAGCTTGAAAAGTTATTAATTTTTTGCTCGAACGAAATATTCTTCGACCAAGTATAATCGAAATTTTTTCTTCGTGAGGTGTGTAACGAATTAAAAAAAATTTCGATGTAATTCTATTCGTAACATCTTGAATGTGGCTGATTTTTTTATTTATTTTTGGCGAACTGAATTTTCAAAACTCGTAAAGTTTTTGCAGTAAGAGTATTGCCCTCTAACTGATTACTCGGGAAGTACTGTGGTGATTCAGAAAATCATCACTGCTAACAATTGGCGCTGTAGTAGAAACGCCGATGGAACTCGAAAATTGCTGCGAATCCCAATATTCCCAATCAAAATTGTTTACATACGCTTCGTTCGCTACCAAAAATGACTTCCGCGTTAGAATCGATGGTTGTTGATGAAAAACAATTACCAGAAAAGCCGGTGGACAGAGAAAAGGTATTTTATTTCGTACTAAATTATCCACGGGGTCAGTAATATTTTGATACACAGTGACAGCCTTACGATTCACATAACCTCAAAGTCATCGTTGAAATTGTTGATTCTTCGAAAATTATATTAATAAAAAAATATTTTTCTACAGACCTGCCCTCTTCTGCTTCGTGTTTTTTGCAATACCGGTCGTCATCACAATATCATGGACTATAGCAGAGGAAACGTTCCCTCCAACGAATTACAAATTTATACATGGTAAAAAAAAATTTTCTTTTCCAGACATCGTCTATTTGTTCCAATTTTGCTTTTGTCTTTTTTCCAAAGAAATAAATATTTAAGGACGTTCATTCGGTAATCGAATTAACAAATAGATATTAATAAAAAATATAAAAAATTGAATACAGCTTGAAATATCTACAAAATCATCTGTCAAAATTTAAAATCCTTTTTTTTGCTTGATACTTTGTTTGAGAGAAATTAATAAAAACAGATTTCCCAATTTAACACGATCCCTTATGCCTTTCTGTGGTTTTCCAATCTACAAATATGAAATTCGCAAGCATTGACAAACAGTTTCTAACAAAACTTCTATAAATGCTAAAAGAACTTTTTTACGACTTCATATAACTAGGACAGTAATTTCAGTGAAAGATTGATTTGTGCTTAAAAATCAAAATTTCTGCCGAAAGATAGAAAAAAATTGATGAATATTTAGAAAACAAAAATTGATAATTATCGAATAAACAAGTGCAATTCTTTTTTTGTTTCCATCGACGATTTCCAGACTTTTGACGTTTATTGTATCAAACTTTGGTAACCTATTACAGGATGGACGCGACCCTCAGAGAGATAACGGGTCTTGTCAAAGAAGTGAATCCCGATGCTCGCAACAAAGGAACATATTTTGACTTTTCTTTGGTGACGCCGGAACTGAGAAACGCTGGTTACAGAATGCGAGAAATTGGCGTCACGTGTTCGGGACAAAAAGGAGCAGATGACAATAAGACGCTTTCTCAAGCCAGGTGAATATTTATTCCAATACTGCAAATTTAGTTTTATTATCAGAGCTCCAAAAATCTATTGTGTCTGGTACTCCAACACGCAATTCATTTTCACCTGAAATCGAATACAAAAAAAAAGCTTTTCTCGGCGCAGTAGAATTTTGTTGTACGCTCGATCATGGTCTTTGATCGGTCGCATGAGTTTGGGAGAATAAGCCGAAGAGTTGATTCCCATTATTCCCACAAACTTTATTTTAAATCCCATTGTATCGCAGGAAAATGAGTAGATATTTTAACGAGTGGATGATGAATTGCCTCAAGGGTGATTAAATAATTCACTCTTGCCGCACTCGATTAAATGACTGGACAAGAGGTTTATCAATAGGTTTTTTTTAATTTCCTGAATCCTGGTATTGAAAATCGAGTTTTATTAGTTTAATAGCAATGTCAGAAGGGACAAAGAGATCATTCCATATTCTCTTATGTCTGAAGCTCAAAAAAAAAAATGCACTGCAGTGAAATCTACATCTAAGAAAAAGCTGACTCTGTTTCAATATTTGAAAAAATGATTAACATAAAAAAGTGTTTTCTTGCATACGAAAGATGCAAAGTTTAATAACATGCTGTACATAATGAGCCTTGGGGTTTCGCGTGTGATTGAATCAAAGGCCAAGGTGTTTGGAGTTTAAATAATGGATTGTTGAATAAAAACATATCTTCGAATTGAACTAATCGAGTTTTTCGATTCGATTGAAGATTTACGATCGGAGACTATTTGGACATTTCCATAACGCCACCCAACCGAATGATGCAACCAACAATACGACGAGGTGGACTCAGACAATATTAATTTAATTATTAATTTTTTGTACTTGTATAATTCTAAATGTGAATGAAAAATAAATGGACAAATGCTAAAAAATCGTCCGACACAACGATTTTATTCTACGTTATTTAGTATAAAAAATGGCAATTCATGGAATATTATCAATTATTTAATTATCTTTATTATTTCATTATGAATTACCGAATTTGTTGTTGGAAAGATTTCGATCGAGTCCAAAATGTTGTTTATTTTTGCAATTTCCGATTGGATGTTTTATCGATAAAATCGACTTTGAAAAAAACAGTTTTATTTAAAACAAAATTTATCAAATTTCGTATGCACGTATACAAATTTCTTTTTTTTTTTCAAAAGTTTATAATCTTGATTTATAAACTACTTTTAATAATGATGAATAATACTTGGCATGGGGCACTGCCCGAAAAAAATAGAGACTCGACGAGATCTATTGCTCTCAACAACGCTCAATAAATAATAAAATCCAATAATTTACAATATTATTACGCTACGGTAAATTATTTGATTATTCAATTACCGATCGTTTCACTATCGAAATCATGCTCCGAAGTATCCGAGAAATTTATCTGCTCATTGCTACAGAATGAAAAAAAAAAGTTGTTAGTATTTTATTAAAAATAATTACGTGACTTTCGTATCACAATGAACTAAACGTTTTTTTCTCGGCGTTTCGATAATCATTCGCATCTTTCTTGTAAGCATTCGGACGTGACGTGCTTGAAAACAGCGGTAACTCCGGAATTTTCAAACGAGAGATCAAAATGAAACGTGATATTTGTTACGAACGCGATTGCCTATCAACATCACGAACGATTTTTTTCTTTGTTCTTTTGTTGTGGCTTTTGTTCGTTCACGTCAATCATCATTTAAAACAATTTGATTTCTTTGTTCCATTCGTATATAAAGGTGAAACAACGGAATCGAATTAGCATAAGAAAAAATGAAGCTTCGAAAATCGATTGGTTTTTACATCCTCAGCGTTTATTTCGGTAAGTAAAAATGATTATAATCATTTGAAAATCAGATTGCTTAAATATTGAAAATAATTTGAAATATCGCTATATATGTATATTAATGAAAGAAAGCAATGTTTTCAGTTGTCCTTGCCAGGAGTATCGTTCGGATGAAATTCAAACCTTGCAAGCCCTGCAAACATCGAAACCAGTCATCAGATCGCAAGGATTTGACCTTTCCAGAAAGAACGGTTAAAACTATCATCGAACCGCATAGGCCTGACATATCTGCGGCTGAATCTGCAGTCGCTTCAGAAAAAAAGATTACAACTGCCGTCGAATCGCGTGAGCCTGACGTATCTGCGGCAGAACGTCCAACCGTTCCAAAAAATAAGACTACAGTTGGCATCAAAGTGCGTTGGCCTAAGGGATCTGCGGCAAAACCTCCAGTCGTTCGAGAAAAATTGGTTGAAAGAATCAATACACCTCCTAAGCGTACCTTATCTGCGGCCGAATGTTTGGGCGGAAAGCTAGAATTGACTGATTTCACTAAGATGAATAAGAAGATGATCGATGCCCAATTCAATTTCGCCATTGACTCATTGAAAGTCGCCCTCGAGACAACCCAAAATGTCATCTTTAGTCCTCACAGTATTTATGAGGCAATTATGCTGATTTATTTTGGCTCCCGAGGATCAACGGAATTGTCATTGAAAAAGGCACTCCGCATACCGGCGGACATTTCCAAGTCTGATGTTCAAAGATTTTACAGTTTTAGTAAACGCTCGATCAAGCAGAAAAAAGGGAAGGTAACTCGTGTTTCAATCATTAAAAAATTGAAAATTCAAATTTCAAACGATAACGTTAAAAATCGGCTATGACAATGTTTAAATTATGAACTTTTTTTTTTTTTTTTTTTTTTTTTCAAGGTAAATAATTCAACGAGTTACAAGAGAGCAAACCGCTTGTGGATCAGCAAAGAAAAAAGAGTACGCAAGTGCATGGTAGATTTGTTCAGCGACGAGCTTAAGAAAATCGATTTTCGTGCCGATCCAAAAGCCGCACGTAATCACATTAATAAGTGGATCAGCAACAGGACAGGGAATCAAGTAATCCATCTTATTTCAAATAGTGTCGTGAGCCGTGATACTGATCTCGTACTTGCCAATGCTGTTAACTTCAAAGGATTTTGGGCGAGTCGTTTCAACAAGGCTGATTCCAGCAAGCGCAATTTCGATGGAAATAAACTTGTTCCCTTAACTTTCATGCATCAAACAGGCATATTCAATTTCGGTAAGATATGACGTTTATATTTATTATCGAGAAATAATTGGGATTAGAAAAAGTTCATGATCGTGTCTCGATCGTGATAAATTTCATTGGAATATGAACGAAAATCTCTTGTTATTGAAAATTTAATATGCACGAAAGTTATTTTTGTTTTCTTATAAAAACAAATTGCTTGGTCTCAATTTAATCAGGAACTTGGAACAAATTATTCGTTTTTGAATAATTCGTATGTTCACTAAATCAGACAAATTTTATGAGAGTTATTGAAACAAATTGATTTCCTTTTTTTCTCTAGTGGCATCGCCGGAGCTCGATGCCAGCATATTGGAATTGCCTTACAAGGGTAACGAGGTCTCAATGTTTATTTTGCTGCCACAACAACGCATCAACGGTACTCATCGAGTGATAAATAGAATATTGGAAACGGGACGCCAAAAGCTAAGGCATTTTTTGAATGGCGGTATGCATCCGACAAAACTCAAAGTGTTCTTACCACGATTCAAAATTTTGAGGGATTTTGGTCTCGCGCCTCTTTTCGAAGCTCTCGGAACTAGTGAACTCATAGCTAAGAGAACTGAACTTCATGGTTTTTTCGATACTCTGAATGAAAATTTGCAACTTCGGAATACCATACATCGCACCAAAATCGAGGTTAACGAGAAAGGAACAACGGCAGCCGCCGCCCCTGCTGTAAAATTTTTCGCCTCTAATCCGCTCACTGTGTTCGCGGCATATTATCCGTTCGTATTTATGATTTACGATCGAATTAATGGTGTAATTCTTGTCAGTGGCGTATTCACAATGCCGGAGAAATAATTTGCATTATTTTCTTTGTGTTTCATCAAATTTTCGTGCAATTTCAGATTTTTTTATAAATTCAATGGTCAATTGTTCAATTATTCATGAAACCTCATGAGCATGAATGTTGTAATACGTCGATCGTTCTTCTCTCGCCTTCACATGTTCACGTAAACAATTAGATTTTGTTTTTTTTATTTTTTTATATTCGTATATAACAACGAAATGAATCTAAAATCCGAAAAAAGGCGTTTATCTCGGTATGTTGAAATTTTTATAAAAATTCGAAATACGGATTATATGGAAATATCGAAAATAATAATCGAACATGAATCAAAACAATCCGTATGGTATTGGCAAGAAAATTTTGCTCTATCGTTGTCGAATCTAAAATCGCATTTCCGGAGCATACATTGTAAAAAAATCGAGTTGAGAGAAGAGATGGGAAAGAAGATTGAAGAACAGCTGAAGAAAAAGCTGAAGAGATCAGTTCAGACGAACTGATATCTTTATTAGTGAATGAAACGATGTAAAAAGGAAAAGAAAATGACAGTCGTAGTGATAAAAAAAATGATATCAAAATAAAAGAGCTCGATAAGGACATGATAAAATAATTAAATATATAGAAAGATTGAAATAAAATTTCATACATTTTTTAGATTTATTACAATATATTTCGTTCTTTCAAATTTTACAATACTCTATCATAAATCTTCGTAGTAACGATTAATTTATTACATTATTTCAATAAAATAACGAATGAACCGTTTTTTGTTTTTGACATTTTTCGAAGCGAAGAACAAAATTTGAAACTCCGTCTATACTTTTTCCGCGGTAACTTCTAGCTCGCGCAAACGATGCGCGACTTCCCATCGCGATCTCGGCCAAGATTCATCGAGATCTTGCGTGTTTATCTCCTCTATCAGGCTCATCAGTAGAGTAAAAAAATCTCTAACCTTACCAGCCGTACCGTTACGAAGCTTTTGGAAGTCATCCTTGCCTGAATAATAATGAATAAATCATTATGACAATTGATTTTTCGAACGCAAGAATATTTCTGTATTAGATTGAAAAATTAAATGAACGAAATGAAAAAATGAATTTCACTGTGAAAAACAAAATTAATTTGTTCAAAGTAATTAGAAAAATCTGAACAGAATCTTTCGAATTTCTCATTGAATTATTCCAATTAATTTTCTCCAATGATTTTTTTTTCTTCGTTCAGATTAAAATGATTTGAAATGTGTGAATAAATATGAGATTGAATAAGAAATAGTTGATTCGTTGACCTGATGGCAAGAGGTTATTTTTTATCCAAACTCGTTGGTGAGTAAGGGAAGCAGTGATTCTTCTAATAATCAGATCTTGCATATCCATCGTCATTGGCCTCAGACGTGACACGAAACGTAATAAATATTCTAGAAGATATCGATTGGAGGCTTCCAATTTTTGAAGACAATGTCTCGGTTTTGAGCCCCTTATGACAATTTGGCTCAATGCATCAACATCCAAAACTGGCCTTTTCAAAGTTTCAAGCCAATCGAAAAGTAAGCCCGATAAAACTCTCTGTTCTCGCTCCATATCGAGTCTTTGCCACGTTGAAGATTTATTATTCAAATCGACCTGCGAGGATACATAAATTAAATATTTTTTCACAATTTTTTCATTCATCTTTACATCTTTCAATATTATTTTCATAATATTTGACTGATTACCAATTTTCATTTTACCCGATGAGGAAAATTCATGAAATCAATACAAAATTCTCTTTCTTTTTCATATTTAAAATTTCTATCACGAAATCTGTTCCAGAAATTCAATAATTTTAAAGAGAAATTTTTTAAATGTCATTTTTCCAAAGTACCTGATAATTTTGTATTCTTTTCTTCGATTCTTCCGGCAAAGTTTCATGATCGCATAGCAATGCTCTGATCGCTTCTTCGACGTTGACCACGTCGCAATGATTCTTTCGTGCGGCATCTTTGAGGTTCAATTGCGATTGTATTTCTTTGTAACAACCGTTTTCGTATATTTCCTGACCAGTGATACCGTCACCGAGTACTTCGTCAACGAATGTGTCGTCCAGAGCTGATAAAATAAAATATTCATTCTTCGATAATAGTAGTTCAGATAGTAGATCTTGATTTCATAAAATAAAAATAAATTGCACATGCTTATATAGTTTTTCTTTTTATTTATCAAATGCAATTGTTTTTCATTTTTCCGGGATTCGTTTCAATTTCGTATTTTGTTTGAAAAATAATAAAATAAAAAATTCAGTTCTTCAAAAAAATGAAAAAAAAATGAAATAAACTCTGATGAAGTTAGAAATAATATAGTATTTAATTGTATTAAAATGAATGAAATATTTAATGAGAATGAAAAAATGTTGACAGATGTCCGGAGGAATTGGAGGTCGAGAATTGAAGAAAATAACTAATTCGAAGACGTTCGTGGATGAAGATCTCACCGGGATAGCTCGTCGAGCAAGAAGGCGAGTCGGGTGAAGCACAGAAAACATCTTCGAGTCTCCTGATGTCTTCGGAAGTGTCACGCGACGAATTACTTTCCGCGCCCATTTTGGATCCTGCAAAAGAAACAACGAGAGATTGGGGGAAAAATAAACAGGCAAGAAGTTAAATTTTTCAAATGAAAATACATGAAATTATTACCAGAACAATCGAGGGATGAGTCTGATAGTGATTCAGCCCAAGAGTACGAGTGCCTCATATTGCTCGCCTTCAAATGAAGCCTTTCCAAAACGTTCGCAATGAATTTACGCGTGAACGGTATATTTCCAGGCTGAAATTTAATGTCCGCAGGAGAATTGTCATCGTGACAATCGCACAGCTTCAGTATTCTCTCGCATATCACAAAAACGATCTGTGAACAAAATTAACGCGAATTGTTTCGTTGTTTCATCGTGTTGTTTAGTCGAATATTGGATGCTTCTTCAGTTTTTGATAAGGAGGAAAGGTTTGGGGCATTTCGCGTGTTAAACATGACCTTACGTCTATATTTCGTAGACCTGCAATTAGCCACACACGTTGAATACACCAACGATCATACGAGTGATGGTTCAAGGCTGCTACTCGATTTTGTACACACGATCTTATGACGAGTCGATGTTCATTTATTTATTTTTATAGCAATTATTCGCTGAACGACCAAAAGAGTCAAAAATCGTATGAAAAAAAGTTGTGAAAAATGAATGACGAAAAATCGATCACAAATTCAAACGCAACCGGTAGAAAACAGAATCATTTTTAAAGTCATTTTTGCAGTTATAAAATAGGAGAATTTTCAAAAAATTCAAATGGCACGCAGTATTTTAACATCCGATCAGACTCGATTTAACTTAATAACTTAATAATATAAATTAAAAATTAAATGAAACGAAAATACATCGATGAAGCTCTCGTCGGTTGAAGAAAAAGGATAACGGTTTATGAGATATCGTTGCAACATGAAAATACCTTGGGAATATGTTTGAATGTACGTTGCTCGTAGCCATGTAGAGCATTCGATTGTCGCCTGAGATAAGATTGAAGACTGACGGGTTGACGTTTATCGATATTCGCGGCCATTGGATAAACGATCATTTGTGGAAGTATGAAATGTTCGAATTCTTGAATGCATTGTATTTGCCCTCTCGTCTGTATAGCACCTGGCCTCTTCATACGTACAAAACGTATTGCGTCACTGGCCCTAACTCTGAGACTGTAAATGAGGTAGCAAGCAATGAGAACTCCAGTTCTTCCCAGACCTGTTTATTGAATTATAAAAATTAATCAATATTACAAAAGCCATAATAAAATACGAAGATTTGTTTGTAAAAATGAATTTATAACTTTATTAGAAATATCAATGAAGCTCATTATTGATTGGAACAGAAATTTTATAATTTAAGGAGTTTCGGTACAAAAGGCAAAATTTTAAGAAATTAATGAAATTTGGTGATAATGTTCTTCAACATCGAGTACGAAAAGACAATTTTTTTCAAAATTTCCTTCTACTCAGTTATCGAGTGATTACGCATTAAAACAGATTTCTTATGCCCGAAGTGTATACCTATATATATGGAAACGCTATGCTTATACACGTGAACTTTAGTCTTCAATTACTCGCGATAACTGTGTAGAAGAAAAATCTGAAAAAATTTGTATTGTCAAATTTGGCACTAGACGAATATGTTCACCAAATTTTATAAAATTCTGAACTTTTTGACAATTTTTTGTGTTTTTAACATGGTTTAGCATGGCAACATTGTATCGCCTGTACCGAAACTCCTTAAGCAAGCAACGAACATAATTGACACCAAAGAGTTTCGACTGAAGAGAAAGAACGCGAGAGCCCTCGTACATGTTTCTCTCTTCAAAGCTTTTTCCGTTAATCATTCTCAGTATTTTATATATTCTAGCGTGATTCGTAAGGCTCCATAAAATTGAATAAAACATAACCAGACCAATTATCATAAGTGGACAAAAATGAGTTATTCCTCCAATCGCAAATAACTCGTCATTCCTTTCACCGGATTTTATCTACCCTTGCATCTGTATTCGAAGCGTCAAAACTAATAGTCGACGATTAAAAAACCTTTGTTATCACGTTTATCAGTGGCAATTAGATAGATCGAAAGTTTGCTCGGTGTTTTCGAAGATAAACATGAAATAGTGTCTGTACAAAAATAGCTTCGATAATGCACCTCCCCTGAGCAATTGCTTTCGAATCCTCGATGGATATATCTATTAATTTATAAATTGTTTGCAAATCAACGAACGCTCGACGTCGCTCGGTCATTAAGAATTAATAATTGATGGAGCCGGAAGACGCCTTCGTACAGTTGATTTACATAAATCGATTTTATTTCGTATAAATAAAACGATTTAAATAAATCGAAAATAACGTTTTCGTTGATCATCGCTATGATGAGAGCTTTGGTTCGACTGAACAAATGTATTGATCATTTCAGTAAATAATCAAGTGCTGTCGTCACACCGTGTCGATTCAACTGTTAAATCTTACGCTCTTTTTTTTTCTTTCTTTATTTCTAATGAAAATTTATAACTATATTCAAATATTGCATGATCAGCAGCTACCCAGCTATTTCTTAAATTGCCAGGTTCATCGCGCGCGTTTTTTTTTCTATTCCACTAGAGCGTGCACACCTCCCGTTACATTCTCTCGTCTAATTCAAATCGCTATATATATATACAATGTATAGCCTCATGAATATTTGAACCACCAATTAGTTCATTTTTCCTCATTTTTCTCTCTTTTCCTCTCTCTCTCTCTCTCTCCGCTCTTTTTACCTCACTTATCTCTTTGATCTCACGATTCTAACGAAATTGAGATTCGTCTCTCATGTTTCAGAATGTCCATGACCCTGAAATTTACTAAAATTACATTGATCCGGGTAGAGACAAAAATAATTCGTAACTTTTCATTTTCTTTCTCGTTCGACAATAAAATAAAAGCTGCACTGCGAACTTTTTTAAAAGATAAAATCTCGAATGTTAGTTAGAAAAATTGTAGCCTGTGATTAAAAAAACTGTGCTGAAAGTTTAATTCATCACTGATTATCATTAGAGTCGTTCAAACGTTTTGGTAGAGAAGTTTGTAATCGAATTTTCGGTTATTCGAATCGATTTTTCTCACAAGCAATTAATTTTTAAGGGCGGTGAGAAAAATGCTATTATTTTGACATTTCATTTTTCTTTTTATTATTTTCACAGTATAATAATATCGTGCATTTATTCTGAATACTTTGTTGCGACTATAATTTTCGTTTAGAGAAGAAACGTTAATTTTATGTACGCGTGTTTGCTGAAACGGTCGATATTACACTCTCTTATCTCAACGTCCTGGACAAAACGCCTCAACTTCCGGCCAATTTGTTTTACTCGTCCGCCTTGAATTATCGAAAGTTAAACTCATACCGTTGGAGTATTTCTCCTTGAAATACATTGTTATGCTATTTCGAGTGTGCTTGACAATCGTTTGAACGATCGAACTGGTAATTTATGATCGATTATCGAACAGCAAAACTCTCAATAACGAACATTTCTTCGGCTCGTTTTACTTCGACGAGAAATTACACTTTCTAAACAGCTGTTATATATACATATGTATATATATTTCTTTTTCTTTTACCTGCATGACAATGAATTGCCACACGACCTTCTTGGACTGCAAAAGCCACGACCTTGACCATGTCCAGAAGTTTACTCATCGTTGCATCCCCGTAATCTTTCCATGCGAAATTGTAGTAATAAACTGTAAACGAAAAGAAAAATAAAAAATCAAAAGTTTGACTGTAAACTCTCATAATTTTTGGTACTTTTTCATTTTTAGAATCTTGACAAAAATCTTTTCGTGTCGATTCAATCAAAGTTCAGTTAAGAAATCAATCAAATTTGGTGATTATGTTCTTCAACATCAAGTACGAAAAGACAAATTTTTTCAAAATTTTCTTCTACTCAGTTATCGAGTAATTATGCATTAAAGCAGATTTCTTATGCCCGAAGTGTATACCTATATATATGGAAACTCTATGCTTATACGCGTGAACTTTAGTCTTCGATTACTCGATAACTGTGTAGAAGAAAAATCTGAAAAAATTTGTATTGTCAAATTTGGCACTAAAGAAATGTTCACCAAATTTTATAAAATTCTGAACTTTTTGAAATTATTTGTGTGTTTTAACATGGTTTAGCATGGCAACATTGTATCGCCTGTACCGAAACTCCTTAAGGGTTTAAAAAATGGTGTCTCAATGCTATTCAAATTTTAATGGAATTTTTTTTTTATCAATTAGAAATTTGATCGAGTTCCGGTGATCGTCTTTTGAGAAATCGTGTAATAATTGAAATTTGTTACAATCGATGATCGAAGTGTCTGGTTGAAAATAAGTAGAGAGTATTAAGGCTAAAGATTTTAACACTTGTATGTAGAAAGGGTTGGGACTAAACTCGAGGAATGTAGGTTGATTGCGAAGTCAAGGCATGCCAATTACTTTAGCAGGGACAATCCCCGCGCGAGCACACGTCACTTTACGAAGGAAATAGGCGCGGGAGGAGGAATTTGTTTTGGATGCATATAGGCATAGTGAATCTAGCAGGATCGCATGTTTCCAACTAAAACTTGTTCTTCGATCCCTGGTGGATGGTGTGAGAGGCCGGAATAGGAAGAACACCAGGAGAAAGCGAGAAGGAAGAAGCTTTGCATTTGGGGTACATTCGAGGGCGAGATAGTACGCTTTTCTCCTTATCGACCTCGTATACCATCGAGGCTTTTCGAGCAAGGTCAAAAATTAACCTTCACTATTGCGGAGACTCGGATGTTTAATAGAAGAGAAATAAGTTATTTCTTCTTGTTTCATACTTTTAACAGAAATTTTCTAATTTTCGTGTACGAATGAAAGCCACTCATAGAGAAATCAATGAGATCAAACGTTGGATCAGAATCCATCGAAAAGTGTCTGTTTTTTTTGTTGTTTTACGAAATGTTTTACTCGTGCTGCGCACTCGTGTGAATCAGTAACAGCTGCTTTTTCATAAGCTCGTCAAATCTCTGGCTTCGATCCAATTACAATCGATTAGGATTGATTTTCGAGCCTCAAAACATTGTCTAATGATGGTTCATCGTTGAAATTAGAAGGACAAAAGAGATCCGGTCTCCGAGTAGAAAAAATAAAAATAAATTTTGATTCTTGGCACGAAATTCAAAGTGATAATAATTCGATAAAATTTTAATGATCCAATAACTGCATAGCCAAAGAAACGAGTCTTTGATTTTGAATAACTCACTTCCATTTTTCATGAAGTAATTGGGCTCGTAAGTGAAGCCACTTTCTTCAAGATTTCCACCGCAACTGGCATGCTCACCGGGTGTCTGCAAATTTATAATAGTTTTTATGCTCCAGCCCTTGAACTGTTCTATGACGTTTTTCTTGATTAGTTGTGCGGTGCTGGGTCGTGCCATCGCCAAAACGTCGTCAGTCACCCTGACGAACAAAACAATTTCAGCAAATTTCCGTCACTCGTACACTCCTCTGACAAGATGGCAATTTCATTGCCAATTCGAATATATAAACAGAGGGTCCGTTAATCGATCAGAAAAATAGAAGAAATCATTGAATTATTTTGGCTCACCAGTGGGAAAATATGTCTTGAATCGCCATGTGCACCGGTCGCCAAGATTTTGAATTCTCGTACTTGCATCTCGAACCCCCACAAAAAATAGCGCATTGTATCGCTATTGGTGTTAATTTACGAAGATTTTCGGACAATTTATTGTAACCGGCTGGCACAACGCAGAGATCTAAACCAGGCTGAAGTCCCGCTGGTACCAGCGAGCTCACATCCATTCTATCCCAAAACGATTCACCGTTACATTTATTATTAATCATTGGAATAATCCTGAAACTTTTCGAGTTTATAGTTTTCTTTGGCATTTTGTTCGAGTATTTACGAATTATTTGAAAACAGGCAAAAATTTTTGAGAAAAAATGAAAAAATCGATCTTTTGATTTCGTACAATCGAGTCAAACGGTGCAGGAAAAAAAATTGTGATTGGCCAGCAGCGTGTGCCAGGGGTTGTGTGAACCGGAAAGTAAACACGTTTTTTCATCAAATGGCAACACGATAAACCGTGATTAACGATTTTTTTTCTTCTACTTATTTTAGAGAATAAAGTTTTGGAATTTAATAATCGCTCGTTCGAAAAGCAGATTTTGGAAACAAAATCTTTCTGCAGTTTCTTTCTTCATCAGTTTGCCTTTTTTTTTCGAAAGTTTCGAACGTTTTTTTCTTCAATAAATCATTAAGGAGTTTCGGTACAGGCGATACAATGTTGCCATGCTAAACCATGTTAAAAACACAAAAAATTGTCAAAAAGTTAAGAATTTTATAAAATTTGGTCAACACTTTAGTGCCAAATTTGACAATACAAATTTTTTCAGATTTTTCTTCTACACAGTTATCGAGTTATTGAAGACTAAAGTTCACGTGTATAAGCATAGCGTTTCCATATATATAGGTATACATTCCGGGCATAAGAAATCTGCTTTAATGCATAATTACTCGATAACTAAGTAGAAGAAAATTTTGAAAAAATTTGTCATTTCGTACTTGATGTTGAACAACATTATCACCAAATTTCATTAATTTCTTAACATTTTGCCTTTTGTACCGAAACTCCTTAATCACGGGTGCAAGGTTTTAGAACGAAAACTCGAAAAGTTTTAGACTCATTCGATCCTAAAAGTCATCATAGAAAACAGCATCGACATCACGGCCCCAATGACAATAAATATATCTTTTTTTTCAGTAAGACGAATAGTAAATGAGTTGAATTCAATTAGTAGAATTGAAACCAAGCCTCAAACGCAAAAAATCGAAGATTTTATCAATAACGAAAATTAAAATTGATCGATATCTTTGGATTCGTTCGATTTTCAATAAAAAGAGCATTATTATTACGCGACAAAAAATTATTTACATTTTTTTCTACATTTTTTTATAAATATAAAAAAAAATTCATTTCATCACTGCAAAAAAGTTTGTGGGTCTTCGAAATTGATTTAAAGACTTCACGACGGTCGTTTGCAGAGAAATCTCAAACATTCTAACTCATTGATAAAAATGAATCATCGAGAGGAAGGGGGAGGGGGGGGGGGGGCAGCAAAATCAAATAAACTGTTTTGTTCGGTACAAAAACTTTTTTCCCGAATCACTCTCGTACGTTTCGATTGTATTCGAATTTGTGTTTCCTTCCAAGCCAACAAAAAAAAACATTAATAATTGACAGCAAGAAAAAAGTTCACATTTGTTCCTGAGGTCCAGTGCATCACGATTGTATCAACAATGAGACTCAGTGCAAGCCAATAATCAAGATTTTTCGACCAAGAAAACGGATGTTTTCAATCCATCACTATTTTTGAATGACTCCATTCACACATTGATGAGTTTTATAATTAAAAAACTGACTAACTTTTAATAAGAGATTTTTGTGACCGTAATCCATCGCATCACCCAACGAAATGAATTTCTCTTCGCTGCAATCAATAATCACAAAACAATCGGTTGATTTATTTATCGCGGGGACGCGTGGATTTGATAATTCGTGGTGTGTTCGAAGAAGTACGAAGCGCTAGAGCGAGGTTGTTTCGTTGGCAAAACAACGAGACGGACTGAGTCCTGCCAGGCACGGCGATGGGCTTCTCCCTGGTGGAATAGAATGATCGATGCAAAGAGAATGAAGAAAAAAAAAAAAAATAAAAAAAAAAAATACTAAAAATACAAGCTGGTGTAGTAAAATCAGGAATTCACCGGCGTAGCATCGCGTGACGTACGTCCCTCTTTAAATGTTTTCTCGTGCATCATCGCCAATGGTGAGTAAATTTTATTAATCCATGATGTTCTCTTTTTTCTGTTCTCATGCAATAGTTTCTGTGACAGCGGGCAAAAAGGAATTTATCCCTGTCAACGCGAGATCGTTGATAATGCTTTTTTTTTCTCCCCAGTTCTTCAGTCATCACGTGACATTTTGTGATTGTCGCATTATAAATATTATAGACTTTGATCCGTTTGTGCGTAGACGTGTTTTAACTGTTTTCGAAAGAATTTTTTTTTAATTTCTTGGTTAAATGGATTTAATAAAATAGTGAAAAAAAACAAAAACATTTTTGCTATTCATTTCACCCTAAAAACCTTCTCAAGTAAAAAAAGTCGATTTTTAGCGCATCGAGATAAAAGAGAAATTTGATTCTCGCGGGCTTTTCTTTCACTTTCCTCCAATTTCTAGTTCATTATTATCATGAACTTTCCCGTTGATGTTTTTATCGATGTTTGCGTTGCAACGTTTTTTTTTTGTTTCTTTTTTTTTCATTTTCAGATTATTCTCTTATCATACGAAGGTATGCAAAATAATGCGGGCACTTTGCGAGATTCACTGCGTTCCGTTAGTTCTTTTACTCTGCGAAGTGGCACCGAAACTTTTGGCTCGACTTATTTTTATTCGTGGAAAGTTGACGCTTCGATTTTTTTCGCTTTTGATCTAATTTTTTTTTATTGTCGTTTGGTGATAAGAGAACAGTCGTAAAGCTTGCGACCATAATTCTCAACGGATATTCTCCGGTGAGGATGAAACACGCAGGGTTGGAAAATCGATGAAACGAGAGTAATCTGGGTGACCGACCGTCGAGTCGGATTTTTTTTACGTTCTTCCCGGTTGTGAAAAAATAATTTCTGCATTATTTTTTCTCAAATACTCGCGATCGAAAGAACTGATCGTAACATTGTAGATTTAATTCGAATGTAATTTAAGGGAATAAAAAATTAGTAGAACTACTGAAAGTTTTTTTTTTTAAATATAAATCTGTTAGCAGGATCAAAAACTTGAAAATGATGAAAAAGTTCTGTCAAACGAATCCAACTCTGAGAAAAAAACTTTTTTTTTTCATTTTTTTTTTGGTTCACAGCGTTTTTTCACAACAAATGCGACTTTGTCGTATGTCATTCGCTTCGTCATTTAAAAACGAAGGGAAAACTGTATAATTAAACTTTTCTATCGCATCTGAAGAACGATTTATGCTAAACAGAAAAGTGAGATTGTTTTTTAGGATAAAAAGAGTAAATGACGCACGCGAAAGTGAATATAGAGAAGATATCGAAAAGGGGAGAAAAGCTTTTGGAGTAAAAAAAAAAAAAATCCCGATAAGAAGAACGTCAAGTTCACGATTAAAGAAACCGATCGAGATAATTGTTTTTCTTTTTTATTAGCATCATTTTGGCACTATCAACTTCGTCTAACTGTTTATCACCTGTGTTGCAGCTAGTTGATATGGTCTGGCACGCTCTCTTTTTTTTATCGACTGGAAATCACATGAATATTAAAATTAAATGAAAAAGAAAAAAAAAAACAATTTTTTTTTGCTCGCGAGTCAATTTAGCGCAGACGCTTATTTTCTCTTTTTCACTTTTCATTTCTTCTTTCAAAAAGCCATCACAGATCGGACGAAGAAACGCTCGCACTCGTGTCAATCGATGCATTCTTTCCTCATCATTTTTTACTCTCGAGCTTGGATCGTAATTTCCTCTTCAGCGATTAATCGATATTTGAAGATTTTTCGTGCTTTTTTTTATTGTTCGTATTGGCAAAGAATGAAAACTCTGTTTCTTTATAAAGAATGATTTTTTTTTTGCTTCATTGAATCATCATCAACTATACACGATAAAAAATTAATCGTCGTCGGGTTCGAAGGGTTTTTTTCTTTTCACTAAAATTAAATCGAATTTAAAATGCAGGTAAGACACACGAGAACAAAGCACAATGCTAGAAAATTAGAAAAAAAAAGAAAAAAAAAAAAAAAAACAGAAATAAAGCGTTTTTCGTTCACAAATTTTCGTGTATTCGATAAATTCCTAATGCCACTTCATTCTTTTTTCCATCATTCCTCCTCTCTTTTTCTATTCTTTTCGTTTTTTTTTTTTTTTTTTTTTCTTCACTTCAACTATGTACAGGAGAGTTTTCTATCATAAGTTATATCAAGTCCTTAGTTCATTATACACAATACATAGACTTAAGAGATAGCGATAGTACGTTACAGTGGGAAACGCGAATCGAATGGCACGGGAAACGAGGATAATTCAAAATTCAAGGACAGCAATTTTCTTGGAGCTTTTCAAATGAACTAAAACTGACGTTTGTTTTGTTTTTTTTTTTTTTTTTCTCGAATTACTCAACGAAATGAAACACTTATAATTATTCAAAGAGCTGATTTTTTTTTTTTTTTGCAATAGACAAACTAAACGCAACAGAAAATTATCTCGGCCCTGGATCTGAATTCATTTTTTTCTTTCTCTTCATGAAAATAGAGAGAGAGAAAGAGAGAAAAAAAAAAGTAAAATAACGAAATGAAAAGATGAAAAATTGAATTCCGTGCCATTGGAAATGGTTTATTTATTTTTCGACAATTTGTCATCTCGGTTAAATATTTGATCGTCGAATAATCGAATTTTCAACGCTGATATTGAATCGTGCCTGAAATATTTTCAGCATTTTAATCATTTTTCATTTTCTTTTATTATTTAACGATAAGTTTTTTTTTTTATTTTAATTTGGATCCTGGCTCTGGGACGAGTGCGGGCCCTTTGTGTGGGACGTATAAATGCGCGGCGAAATTTGCCTCGTCACGAGATATACACACACATATATATATATATATCGTTTTATTCAAAAGAACTTTTTAGTTTTTCGTTTTTCACTTAAACGTCTGACAAAAATGTGGTTCAATCTATGTTTCATAGCGATTAGATTCTTTCGACGAATCAGGGAGAGTTTCCGACCGAAGGGCAAAAATAAAAAAAATGAAATTAAAAAAAAAAAAAACAATAATCTGGATTTAAAAACCGTGAAAATGGGCAAAAGATAAATTTCTAACTAGCTTCAATCTGCACTTTCGATTTTATTTGGAAAATTTCCTCATTTTTTTTTCATAATTTCGTTCATTAACGAATCTTCGGAAATAAAGAAAAAGAACTTTTCAACTTTTTTCACATTGAATTTTCTTTTTGTTTCTTGGAACGCTACGTCATTTTTTTATACTAATTCATTGTGGACTTGTCTTGAAAAGTTATTACGTAAAAAAAAAAGTTTCAAAAAACGAATCGATTCGATAAAATAAAATTTGTTATTCCAACGTTTTTTTTTTTTAATTTCGGTTTACTTTTCTTTGCAATTTTATTACACGAGGGATAAAGGGCTGCGAATAATGGACGGGGGGGAGCTGACATCTAATCGTTATATCCCGATATACGTATATATATGTATATATATGTTTAATATATATATATATGCATACACAGTAATTTGTAATTTATTTAGTTGAGTTGATAGCATCAGCTTATTTTGTAAGTCGAAAAATTTTCGTTTATTTATAGCAATGTTTAATTGTGGTTTTTGTTTCGACGTGTGATCTCGGATCGGTCAGTGTTCGCATACTATTAATTTTCCTATAACGTTCGATTTATTTTTGTTGTTGTTGTTTTTTTTTTGTTTTTTTGTTTTTTTTTTTCAATTCGATTCAGTTCTCTCCAGTGACGTGAAATAATTGCTACTCCGACGAGATGTTGCTGGATTTTAAAATAATTTATCTACCGATTATTCACTTGAACGCTTTGCCAATAAAAATTTTGGAATTTCTCAACCAGTTTTGTACACTCAACCAGTTTTGTTCTTCTTTTGGAGTTTTTTTACGATCTCAACCGATCTAACGACATCAAGCACTTGAATGTTTTTTCTCAATTTCTCTTTTTCTCTCTCACGCCTTCATTTTTTACACTCGCTCACACGCACAATTTACAAATTCTACTTCCTGTGTTTTATTTCTCCGATTCTCTTTTCGTCATTGACGTTTACCATTATCTCGCTCTTTTTTTTTTCTTTTTTTGAATTCGAGTACGAATGCATACGAAACTACTTATTTGGGATAAACGCTAAATGCTATACAAACGCTAATCCGTAGATTTAGTGTTCGCAGTTTTGGCTCTTTATCGGGACATTTCGAAAAATGTAAAAAATATTGAAGTAATTTATCACGAGAAATTAGTCATTCGGTTAAAAATATTTGAGCTTCTTAACAAAAATTTTGAATTTAACGATTTGAATATTGCAGGGTTTTTCCAATTTTTTTTTCTCGATAGTTTTTTTTTGTTTCACTGGCTATAACGAATTTTACAAATAAAATTGAAATACTCGAAATATTTATATCGGTCAATAAAATTACGAATCAACAGCGAAAAAATACTCGTAAGAGGAAAAATAATGCCAAATAATTGTATCTGGTAAAAAGAAAAACAGCGATTGATTGATATAATCAACATTTCTTTATCGATCGATCGAATAATTAAAAAAAAATATATGTATACTTATAATAATTCGAATTTCCCAGATTTACCACAGTTTTCGGATTCATTGTGCAAGTATCGAATTCCTTCATTTTCGTCGGACTGAAATTTTTTTTTAATATACGTACAAACACATTCAGCCTCGCTCAACATTTTTTTGTCGATAATTCGTTTTTTTTTCTTTTTTCATTCACGTTCACTCGATAACCTCTCGCCCATGGTATTTTTCACTTTTTTTCTCTTTCTCTCTCCTTTCGACGTTCACGTGGCCCGTTAAACGAACAATCGTAAATCCATATTAATAATAATGTATATTCTACTAAATTCATTCGGCCCAATCGGGCAATTTTATTATCGACTTGACCGATCGAGTATCATCACTATTTTTTTCTTCCCTCTCTCACTCTCTCTCCTTCTCTCTCTCTCTCTCGTATCTTTTCTTCCATATCATTCCTTTTTTTCGTCCACAAGAATGACCTGCTTCGTTAAATTTTCAGCCAACTTTTTTATCTCCCATTATAACCGTTTACAATATCTAAAAAGACAATTACGCCAGACTGTGAAAATTCGAACGGAATCGTGTTTTTGACTACGATTTACGATCTCTTTGTTATTATTCTTTATTATCTACAACGTGCTTCTTCGTTTTTTACTCTTTCATGTATAATAATACGGGGACGAGGGCTCGGAGCACCGATACGAAAAAAAAAAAAAAAAAAAAACCAGTGGTTTTCACAATTTTTATAAAACATTCAAATTTGTCTAACTCTTTACCGAATGATCCAGTGACATTCGATAAATTTTCGTTTCGATTCCCCCTCTCTCTTCGACTCACTTTTTATCCCTTCGATTCTTTTTATTCCTAAAAATTTTTCGTTTCACGAGAAATTTCGACGATCTATCAAAAACGATAAATCCTGCGAGTAATTTAGTTCGCCAGGACAACTTAAATTCTCGATGCTCGGCCAAAGCAAAAATTTATCGTTTGCTCGAAAAAAAAAAAAAAAAAAACAGATGAAAAAGAAAATGACTTTCGTTCTTCTTTGTTTCTTTTTTTAATATTCATATAGCGAGGGATTGAACATTCGGGGGTGAGTGAAATTTCGCAGGGTTTGAAAGTATTTGGTAATACAACGAGAGGGTTACAATCTCGTAGGGCTGTATATATTTATATATATAATAATAATAATAATAATAATAATATATATATAAATTATTTATATAACACATATGTATAATTATCGATAGTCCGTTAATGTCTATATATATATTATTGTATACATAAAATTCGTACGAAATATACAAGGAAAAATTCAAATTGCCGCAAAAACGGGAAAATAATAAAAATCGTTGTTTATCATTAAATCATTCATTTTCTCCCCGTCCTGTCGCGTAATTTTTCTTTCATTTTCATTTTTTCTTTCTTCTTCTTCTTTCTTATTTTTTTTTTTGTATTTTTTTGTATTTTTTTTTGTTGTTGTTATTTTCGTATTTTCATTTAATTGCTTGGGATAAAGATATGGATCGATGGATTTGCCAAGCGGTCAGGTCAATCTACGATATTGATGTGACCGATTTGCGTTTCCGTTGGCATTTCTACTTTTATTTCTTTACGTTTATTCGACTAATTCTTTTTCACGAATTATTCTCCTTTAACTATTATTCAAATCTCACATTCTTTCTCACTTTTTGACATACGTACACTCTGGCACTCCAACGCTTAAATTTTTGCGCTCATCTCTCTCTCTCTCTTTCTCTCTCTCCCGCTCGCTTAAATTTAAGTTTTCTTCTTCTCCTTTCATTTCTAATCGTTATATAAGCTTTTCAAAGTCTTTGCAACCGCTCACGAAGTTGCGGTTTGGATATGGTGAGTGAGATGATTTTTTATCTTCGTTTTTCTTCTCTTCCTCTTCCTCCTACTCCTCCTCCTCCTCCTTGTTACTTCTGTTTTCTTTCTTCATGACGCTTTTCTTTAGCTCTTTCATTGCACTTTCTAAAACGAAATTTTCGCATTTCTTCAATTCGTTTATCTTCGTTATTTTTCTTCGCTCTCTATTTTATTCCTGATTTTCGAATAACCGAACTACGACATTCGTTGTCTTACTACGCCTCGATCTGATCATCCGCACTCATTATGTCCGGCGCCATCGACAAATCCTCCGCTATATCCTCGTCCTGGCCCGAATCCTGTCCATGACTGTCCGGATATTCTCTGTCGTCCACTGCCTCGTCCTCGTGCTCGTGATCCATTGGCCCATCGATCATCTCACGCTTTATTAATCTCGATAATTTACCACCCTCAGGACTTTGACCTTCTTGTTTTATGTGCACACCAGGTTCATCCAGGTGAGACCTGTAAAAAAAATCATTGGAATATATCGTCATGTTTTTTCATTTCTTTTATAATTAGTTGATTTTTTTTTTCCCCCATTTCTTGTGTCACTCTTTCATTTTTGTTTTGTTTTTTTTAAATCATTATTTCAGACCCATTCAGGGTGACATTGACCAAAAAAAAGGTTAAAAAAGGGTAAATTCAATGTTTTTTGTGAGTCGAAGCAAACGCCTGAGGAAATATTTCCATTTTTGGTGGAAATTTTACTTTACTATTTTGTACAAAATTGTTTATGGTGGATCATAAAATTTTCACTGGAAATTCTCAGTTTTGTCGTGATCGACGGTAAATCAAGAAATTTTATTGCAAAAATTGACACTTCTTTGTTGAACGGTTCGCAATTTTAGAAAAAAAAAGAATCCTTTTAAATCGGTTGCAATGGAAGGGAAAAAAAATGGTAAATTTACGATTTTTTTGTGCTCGATTATTCATTGAATTGTGCTTGTTCCAGTAAAATTGTGAATTTTCATTGAAAATTGGAGCAATTCCGAGTTATTTTCGTACGAATTAATAGTGAAAATGTTGATTTAAATTATTACATCAAGTCGTTGTGAGGTAAGCCTTGCTCCTTGTCAGGACTCGTTGCGGTCGACGTGCACATCGAATTGTTAAGAAATCCCATGTTCGACTCACCAAGCGCAGCCTGGAAATACTCAAATTGCATTAGATGATTAGTTATCAAAAGGTCAAAAACGTAAATCTCTCCGAAAACATTGAAATTCATCGTTTGAAGATTTGATTTTTTATTCGCTATTAGAAACTCGCTGCTTCAATTTGGTTGTCTTTGATTCCGAATCATAATTGATCTTCGTGTGCTCATTGAACCGAGCACTTCCAATCAACTTTTACTTTTACGAGTTCTTTTTTGTTTTCAGAAAATTTTTAAATCACATTTGAGCCACGAAATTAAAGTGAAAAAATAGTTTTTCATCAAAGGAATTATTTTTTAGGCTAATCATTAACGAATTTCAAGAATCAAATGGTTCGAGCTGAGAGTAAAAACGGAACAAATACATTGAAAAATTCTTTTGAAAAAAGTAGCAATAAATACTTATTGTTTTTAAATACAAATCAAGGCTGGGTTGTTGTCTAAATTACGGTTTCCAGATGTGACGTTTAGCATAGAAAAATTTTGAAGCTGTTACCAGTATTTTCTTCGAAATTTTGTTCACTTTTTCTATAGATTTGTTGAAAGAACGATTCCCCGAAGATGCGAGTCAAATTTCAATTCAGCCGGTTAACTGGCCCTCTCTGGATTTCTTTATGAATTTTTATTTTATTTTTTCCCATTTTTTCATCAAAATTTGTAAGTTTTTCCCAAATAATCAGGCGAAGACAAGATTTTAAGAAAGAAAACTTGAACAGTTCGAAATTGAACCGATCCTAAAAGTCATTTAGATAAACAGAATTGTATGCAGCAATATGATCTTGAAATGCAGTATATTATTTGAAAAAGATGAAGAAATGGAATGTCAGATGATGACAGGTGAATGAGACGAATTTGATAGGTACCTGGAGATTGGCATTGAGAGCATCACCGTACATGGTCGGACTGTGCGTCAGCGTGGGACTCTTAGATGGCACACCCCTGTTCGAATGAGCAGAAAAACAGTAATGAGAAAGCGACGAAATGACAACGATCAACAAATCTATTGATACATTAATAATAAATATATGAAAAGGAAAAAAGATAATGCATAAAATGTGTTCCCTGAAAAATGGATTATTATAAACGTTTAATAATTACATGTAATACATATATGTACAGATGATAGAGAGGGGAGTATTCGTTAGATAGATAGAGAGTGGAAGGAGATAGATTAAATAGAAAGAATATTATATACATATTATTAAAATAACGATTTGTGTACGGGATCGTATAATTAATAGTAAAGTACATGTAAGAGGATGAATTATAGTAAGTAGATAGATAAAAAATTGTAGATAGAGAAAGAGAGAAAAAAGAGTGTGAGAGAGAGATTGAGAGAGAGAGAGAGAGAGAGAGAAGAATAAACACACAAACGATGGAATATAAATATTTACAAATAATTCTACGTAATAATATGTGTAAAAGTGAAAAAGATTGAATAAAATTATGAAAGATATACGAAAAGAGATTGTTGGAAAAAAAACCCTTACCAAGGCGTTGTTACGTAACCGTGGGAGAAAAAGTCCAACCGAGGACATTGCTCACTGATCGAGTTTATAGATGGAAAAATATTTAATTTCAAACTACCAATGAACGCTTCCATTTTGATGAATCGTCTCGTATAAAAACAACGAAACTGTATAAACAATGAATTGTTGAATAGGTGACGTTGTAGTACGAATCAACGATTGCAAAATGTGTGATATCACTTGTACAACGTCCTCGGATTACCTGCTACTCACCTGTCAACGAGATCGTCGTTGACTCCATTGGAATTAAACGAGTCCGAGCTTTTTTTTTCTTACTTTTCGTAAAAATTTCGAAATTATCGAATTTCGACGAAAAGCTTTCAATTCCCTGAGGCACGAATCAACCAGCTTTATTTCGGGTTTTTCGTTCGTCAGGAAAATCGTTTAAAAATTTCATGCGAGGAATAAAACATTTCCTCGGTACGTTTATCAAGTGATATCGAGCGTCCGTGCAAGCGAGGAATAAAATATTTCGTAAAAACGTGAAAGAGAGTTAAAGAGATATCAAAAAGTGTATTAAAAACGTGTCGAATCGAATAAACACACATATTAAGTTGATAAATTTTCTTATAATTATATTTTTTCATAACACAACTGCAACAAACGTTTTCGTTTCAGTTGTATGAACTTTTTTCGAATAATGATATTCGAGCATTTTGGAAAATTTTATATTTATTCCAAAATCATTTATCTTTTGGATATGAAAAAAAAAAAATAAAAACTTTAAAAATTCTATCTACAACGAGAAGATAAGAAATGAATTAACAATAAGAGTTGAAAAAATCTACTAAAAAAAAAAAGTGACTACCCAAAGAAGAATTCGATTTTTCGGGTACCTTGATGTCACAAACGTCGATGGAACAGGAATGGAGGAGCGTAGTCTCGTTTCTCCGGATGAAAAAATCCGACTTTTCTTTATTATCATAAATTATTAACATAAACGACACCACACATAACACATTTAACTCATGCGCAATTAGCCTCAAAACGCGATCATTCGCTCGATCGACACATTCGTACTGTAGGAAAATCGCAAAAACGTAAGCAGTTTGAGAGCCAATAAAAAAAAAAAACAAAAAAAAATTTAAAAAAAAAAACAAAAAAAAAGGAAAAAAAATCATCAACGAATTCTGAAGAACTGAAAATACGAGTTCTAAAGAAATGGGATGAAGAAGAAAAAAAAAAATTCACAACTCTATCGACTGCAAAATAACTCTTTTAATAATTCGATGGAGAAACATTGTATGGGAGCTTGAGGGGGTTGGTGGTGGGTGTGCATCGGGGGGCCCTTTCGTTCCAAGGAAATAAAACTTTACTCAGTCACACATTTTTGCTATGACAAGACAGTGATGAACCCAAGGAAAATAATAATAATAAACAACGCCACCACATAAGCACCACGTAAGCACCACGTAAGCTCGGCGAGTTCGAGGGGATCGAGGGGTCAGGACGCTCTGCTTCTCTTTACCTTCTTCGTTTTTTGTTTTTTTTTCACTTTTCCAAAAAAATATCTTTTTTTTCCCGTAATTTCAATATTTTTCCCATGCTTCGTTTCAACCCGATATACAAAATGTATGTACAATTTTCCCGCAGCGCAATACCAATCGTCCTGTTGCTGGGCTCTTTGCAGGGGATGTTTAATCACGTGCAGCGCACTTTTTTTTTTCGTACTCTAAGCGTCAAGCACTTATGGGATCTTATTTTTTCTTTGTAATTTTCTGCTTCAGGTCATCTACCTCGTGATTGTTTTTGCAATAAAAGAAAAAAATAAAAGAAAAAAAAATATTGCGGACTTGAGCTTTCAAAAAGACAAGTTTTTTTTTTCTTCGAATCACTGGCACTTGAAAACATTCAATTTTACTGAAACAATGTTTAGAACGATGGAAAAATTGATGATCGTATTTATTAATATAAAAAAAAAAACCGTAAAAATCTCACTTTTATTTAACGAATTTCAGCCTTTCGTAAACACATTTTTTATTTCAAACATAATTTCTTCATTTCTCGTTTGTTTTTTTACGGACTTTTTGCTCGAGTGCGATAGGCCAAGAAAAAAAAAATACGATAGAAAGGACGTAAAAGAATGTTGAAATCCGATCAATAAAAAACAACAATAATAATAAATATGTTTTTGAATTCGTTATCGTAAGAACCATTTTTCTATCGATATTATTATTATTTTTTTTTTCTTCCAGCAGAGAAGGACGGAAATGGCGGTTTTGGGTCGAGGGTTGAGGGAGAAAAAACATCTTAACCGAAAGCGAAAGTACACTCTAAGTACCAATCGGCCACTACGAGGATATTTAACGCTTTTTTTTTGTTTCTTTCAATTGCTGGATAATCCGACTGTTTTTTTTTTTTTTTTTTTTTTTTTTCATCTTATCGTTCAATGGCAAGCATGGATATTTCTCGCACATCGTATATACTTCTACAAAAATAATTGGTGATTGGGTTTTCGGAATTCTACGAGGCGATCGAGGCAGGCAATATGCGTGGAGCAAATCCTTTTTTCTTTTTTTAAGGGCAGTTTTTTTTTTTTTTTTTTTTTTTTTTTTTTGGAATCGGGGATGAACCGCGGTGAGCGACACTTTGCTGAACGATAGCGTTTGAAATTTGCAATCGAAAAGTTCCAAGTGGTACGTTAATTTTTGAAAATATACTCAAACAACTGAGTGCAAGGATCGATGAAACGTGAATTTAAATTCGTTTTTGCGTTCGTCCTTGTTACGTGAACAACAGAAGTGAATAAAATTTTCGTTGATAATAGTGAAAAAAAATTATATTCTGGTGAGAAAATAATAATATCGGTAGAGAGAGAGAGAGAGAGCAAAAAATTCGTATTGAACTATCATTTTTTTTCTTTTTTAAATGATTCCAACATTTTATTGTTATTCGAGGAAAAAACAATGTGAAAAAGAGAGTCAAACGACGAAATGAATGTTAAAGAAATAATTTCCCACGATAAAACAAGACGAAATAAAAGGGTACCAAGGATGAACAGCAATGAAGTGAAGAAAGAGTCGAATTTCAGTGATTAAATTACTTCGAGTGGTCAGCAAGTGTGGCTCGTTCGTTCAGCGTTGTAGACAACGACTAAGCGATTCGTTCCTTGATTCGTGAATTCGAGGAAAAATCCTAAGCCTTGTTATTCCTTAGTTGTTGTTTTTTTTTTCGAATTCTTTTTTTTTTTCTAAATTTATTATTTTCTCTCGTATTTCTTAGAATTTAATTTCATTTTATTTGATTTTTTTCTTAATTCTTTTTCTCGCTATAAATATATTAATTGTGATAAAAAAAAAAAAAATATATATATATATACACATGAAAGGTGTATATTATAAGAATCACGGATCTTAGGAGAGTCTCGCGTCAGCCAGCCAGCCAGAATTCTAAAAAGTGGTAGTGCTTACTGTGCGGAGAGGTGGGGTGGAGTGGGTGATGGGGTTGGGTCAAATTTCCTGGGACGGCCGCGGGAAAGATGCCGCCGCTTTATGAACTCGGCGTCGTCCACCATCCAGAATGACCCAAAGTCGTCCTCAAAGCGCACAAAACACTTGTGCAATGATAGATTGGTGCGGATCGCGTTCTGTATACACAGACAAGACCACCAAGAAATAGAGAAAAGAGAGTAAAAAAGAGTCAAAAAAATTCGATTGATTTTTTGTCGTGTTCTTTAAGCAGTTGTTCTTTTTCATTTCTTTTGCGTTCAAAAATCCGACGTCGTGCTCCTCTAAGGTCGCTTTCGTTTACGGTTTTTCTTTTATTTATCTTTCTTTTTTTTTTTTTTTTATTATTTTTTTTTTTTTTCGATCGAACTTTACGAGATTTTTTCGCAATAATTCTTCATCGCCGATCGCTGCCGCGTCTCGTATTTGTCAAATGAATTTCTTCTCTTTTTATTCTTTCATTTCGTTACTTAATTTGTTGTTGTTGTTGTTGTTTTTTTTTTTAACTTATTTTTTTTTTTTTTAATCATTTTGTGCCTCTCTCTTTTTCTCCTGTTGCTGTTCCGTCCATCTGCACACGACGGGCCGCATAAATCGTCACCGAAACAAATATTTTCATATCTTTTGTCTTTCGTCCGAAAATACGTAAAAAATGGTAGTGGCAAAATATATATATTATTACTGTATTAATAATATATATATATATATATATATATATAATATTGAATATGTGTGTGAGAGAAAGAGACAGGGAATATATATATATATATATATATATTAATGAAAAGTTTGTAGTAAAAAAAAAAACGAATGAACACAACACCATTACTATACAGAGAGAATCGTAAAGAAGTGACGGGTGTATGGATTAATATTCAGAGAAGAGACGACAATAATAATAAAAAAAATTAAAAAAAAAAAGATCAGTGGCTTTGATACTTCGTAGCAAAACTCCGTTTGTTTTTCCTTTTTTTTTTTTCTGTTTCTTTTTTTTTCCTTTTTTTTTTACACTACCTGACACGTGCAACACACATATTTTATTGTCAATACGTAAAAAATTCCATTCGACATTCCCTTTGGTAATTGTTTGGGATAGAAGAGAATAGACAAAAAAAAAGCAGAAAAAAAAAAAATGGTAAATATTCGTAATAAAAATGGTGAATCACGTCGATCGAAAGGTCTCACGCTGATTTCTCGTGCAGAGGTATCCCCTCTCGGGACTCTCGTTGATCGTGGCGTTTATTTCAAACACCTCAAGCTTATTCATTTGCTAACAACCTGGATAATATGAAAAAAAAAAAAAAAAAAAAATAGATAAAAAAAAAAAAGTTTACGTCGCTTTGATATTTTGTTCCGGGCCCACTCTATCCCCACTCCGAGATGCTTCTGTTTTTTTTTCCGTTGTTTTATATACTTATTCTGTTTTTTCCTTAGTCACTTATCGCGATCTCCTCTCTCTCGTTAGTCGCTGCAAAGCCCGCATGCTTGTTAAGCACACACACACACACACACACGCACACACGCACGCACACGACGCTGATTTTTTTTTTGCTACTTGCTTTCCTCAGTCGCGCTTCTCTGATCGTTCGCATTCACCCCACGTACACATAAATTTGAAAAAAAAAAAAAAAAAATAAAAAAAAATCCATATATATGTACATATATATAGAAAGAGAGATATGGGTGAGAATTTCTCAAAATTCATCCCCGTGCTCAATCATCCCGATTAATCAATAAAATTTCACACTCGCACTAATTCACACGAAACTCACGCTCACGCTCACGTCAAGAAAGGGGCTGGGCTCAATTTTCGATATACTTCGGTCTCACGCGCACACAAGACGACAGGTCTTCGATGACTACGGATACTTGGAGCAAGAAAAAAAAAAAAAAAAACCTCTAAATACAAAAAAATATAATTTTTTCGAGAATTACGGTCATTATATTCACTCCATAAGTGTCCGAAGCCTCGACGAACACAAAAAAACGGACACAACACAAGCGACGTATAATATGGTAGATAGAAAATACGACTTAAATATTATATTTATAAATAGAAAAAAGAGAATATATAATGAATAAGCGTATATAAAAAGTACGAGTTCAAAGTTCAAGTGTGTATGTACATTTATATATATATATAGTATAAATAGAAGTATGAAAGAGAAGAAGAAAGAGATAGAGAAAATATTGTGACAGATGCAATTAGGGGGCGTTCAGGGGTGACAGCCCAGGGGGTGGGGGGGGGGGGGGAGGGGGGTGTTCTAAACAATGAGAATTGTGATTTGCACGTGCATACACAAAAATACGTAAAACGTTAGTGTGTATGAAAATGCAAAAATTTTAGAAAACATGGAATTTTGCAGAGAATTCCTTTTTTCCTTGAGCTTTGTGGGGTTCAAGGGGAGTGAGCAAGGGGTAGCTGGGTGGCGGGGGGCAATCGACGAATAAAAATATTGCCACGTGCTTGTGTAGCTGATATGTCATAGATATGACGAAGACGACGACGACGACGACGACGACGAACGATGACGATAAACATTTTACTAACACAAAAAATAAAATAGCCACCATAAAGACGAAAATTCATAAATATACAAAGACATTTTGAAATATATTGAAAGGCAATCGATAAATATATTTTATCTATAAATACCTAATGATAATAATAAATATGAGAAATGAAAAGTTGGCAAAAATTGCAAAGTGTGGAATGAAAAGACACTGTGAAACACGTGAGTGAAAAATGTCATTATGCAAAAAAAAAAGAAAAGTTGAGCAGACTGGGCGAGGAACGAGGGGCTAGCTACGAATCGTTGAAACGTGTTATTTCATTTTTTTTTTTTTTTTTCGAAAACATTAAATATATACATGTAATTACGAGTATTATAATATACACGATAGAAATATATAGATATAAATATATAATGAAGTATTAAAAAGAGTAAGAAAAAGGTGAAAAACGAGCTACGACAATTATTCGGTTTCGAAGATATATTAGGCGTTTCGTGTGTTCGAAAGAGAAATGTGTGATGTTTGCGGAATGTGTGACTGATTGGGTACAACTGTCGGTATGGATGAAGATAGAAAGAGAGAAAATGAGAAAGAGAGAGAGAGAGAGAGAGAGAAAAAATAGAAAATTGGCACAAGTATAGACGTAAATAGATATATAGAAATAGTTCAAAATGTTAATTGAAGCATGAATATACATAAATATATATATTTGTAATATTAAATATATATTTATATATTCTGTATATATTTGCGTGTTAATTGGGTAGATAAAGGTAGAAGAAATAGAAAAAGAAAAAAAGAAAAAAAAAAAAAACGATATAGAGACGCGCGTGTTCGGGGGGTAACGTACCCAGTCGTGCTGCAAGCCCGTTGAGGACGTCTCCTGTAAAACTCCACTTCGTCCACTGTCCATACGGCCCCTTTCACGTTTTCGACTCGCATGAAACATTTGTGGAGAGACAGGTTGTGTCGCACTGCGTTCTATACAAAATAATACACAGACTAAATAAGCAACGCAAAAACGAACGAAGCCAACTCAATCACGGCTTGACGGTCGGGCTGTTAGTAGTTTTTCTCATGTCTTTTCGTAGGTATTTTTTTTTTTTTTTTTTTTTTTTTTTCGTTTTTCAAACGTTTTTCTCTCGTCAGTCGTCGATGATGTCGATCACGATCCGTGGGACCGACGATCTTTTTCTGTCAATGTGAATTATCTTGTGTCGTGAGTTTCGAGGAATAACGAAATATTGAATTTTTCTATTCATTTTGTTGTTTTTTTTTGTTGTTTTTTGATGAAAATTCGAAAAAAAAGTTTTTCGGGATATTTTTGGCTGGAGAAACTCGTATTATTTCAAATGATGTTTCCGATTAGCGAATCGAGATCGTAAAAGATTGATGAATATCGAGAATCATCGGCATTTTGATGCACGAAGATATGATTATTCATTGAAACATCGAAAAAGTTGAATGATTCATCTAGAAACTGGAAAAATTCAATAATTCGTTCGTGAAATAATGTTGCTGTCGTCAGTGAATGGTTAAATAAAAAAAAAAAACGGTCAAAATATTCGGGTGCAGCTGGTAAATGTATAGTAAATATATATATATCTGTACCACTAACGATCAACGATAACGGTTAATAAAAAAAAAAGAAAAAAATAGAAAAAAATCGTAAACAATAACGAAAAATTAAATGAATATAAAATTAGCTGTATCGCGTCAAAGTTAAGAGTCGACTCGAGACGAAACGAAAAAAAAAAGGAATAATGAACATTCGTATGCTATTGGTGTTCGACGAAACAAGAGGAAAAAAAAAAACTTGGAAAAAAAAAAAGAAATGGAAATTATATATGTATGATAATTAGAAAAAACGATTAATCGAGAGACAGAGAGAGATAGATAGACACGTTATGTGGCATTCCTGTATCTGTTAATGCAAAGAGCTAGGTGTACTAAATTCTATGGGAAAAACAACAACAATTATTCATGCCGCAGGGCCGTAGTACAAATTGGCGATCCGAAGGAGTTTATTTTGAGTGTTTTTTTTTGTTTTTTTTTTCTTTGATTTGTCTGAATTTTTGTTTTCAATGGCCCGTGGATCGTCTCTTCTCCCGAGGCAGCATCCCTGGTTCTCCATTTCCGGTCTTGAATACGCTCCTTCCGTTTTGCGTCCCTGTGTTCTGGGGGACTTTGAACCATTTGAAAAAAAAAAAAAAAAAAACGTATTCCCACGACGTACTCGAAGATGCTGTTCTGGGCTCTGATTCAATATTCTTTGTATACCTTACATTCAACACGTTTTCATATTTCTTCACGATCTCTTAGCACCTTCTAAGGCAGATAGGGGGGTAGGGGGGAGGGGAAAACTAATCGCTAAGTTTGTGATTTACTTTGATGATTATTATATCCTTTTTAAGAATTGTTTTCTCGTTGGTTTGTTGTTTGTTTGTTGTTTTAAACACAGAACCATGCGAGGCGAAGCTTTATGGCAAACGTCGATTACTCACTCGCACTCGCACTCATTCGCCAACACGCATCCACTCATACGAGTCCCACATTCTTGCCAACCAAAAAAAAAAAAAAAAAAATTCAATTACGACTTTTCATTTGGATTCTTCTATCTCAATCCCGATCCACTTCCGGTCTCGTTACTTTCTTTCTTTATTCCTACTTTGTTTTTTATCTCCTCTTTTTTTTTTGTTTTTTTACTCAGTATTCCAATTTGGATTTTTCAACCGGAAATGCAACGTGAAGAGCCACCTAACACGATCTCATTCAACCCCCTTATTCGAATATAGAAAAAAATATTTCGTCTGTTCTCATACGGATGAGCCTTTTCGATCCGGAAGTGATAAAAAAAATAAAAATAAAATTTGTCGATTCGACGTTTCGGAGGGAACGAACGTTCCAACGAAATTACTCCGACGATATACTTCGAGGATAAATAAAATAAAGGAAAATCAAAATTGCCAGGCGATAAGACAATTTTGATGTAGTTTTTTTTTTTTTTTCGTTTCTCTCTAGCAACCGATCATTTTTTTCCTTTTACGAGCGACCTCGATCGATCATCTCGAAATCTCGTTGATCATTTCGTCAGCGAAATATCGATTGTGTTCGAACAACGTTTTTTTCTTTCGTTGTCCTGAAAAAAAAAATCTAATAGCCCCAGCAGATCTTGGAGCTTTACGAGTCTCGATTTTGTTCGTTTTTTTTCTTTTCTTTTCTTTCTTTTTTGTTCTTTAAAAATGTTTGTTTTTTTTGTTTTTTTTTTTACTTTGATTATGAAATTATACCTTCCACGTTGCAGCGTTCCGTCGGAAGTAGCAGAAGGTGTTTTGGAACCAGTTGTAAATTTCGTTGAGAGTCAGCTGCTTGTCCGGTGATTCGATGATTGACTGAAATTCATTATCAATTAAACTAAATGCTAAGTCAAATTGAAATGAAAAGTGGGGAGAATTTGGTTTTTTTTTTTTTTCGACGAATGAAAACCTTGCGACGATAAGGATGTTACTCGTATTCACGAAACATTAACCGACCTGACGTATTAACGAGGCGTACGTGAACGGCGGTCGGATATCGGCGTTCTTGTAGAATTCACGATTCCGTTGAATTTCTAAAAACAGAATAATTCGATCGATGAGTTTTGTCGTTTAATTTAAAAAAAAAAAAAAAATCAGAAAAAACAAAAAATATCGATTTATTTTCGATTTTAGTGTCCAAATAAAATTGAATTCATTCATTTATTCAAATCGATATTTTTTGCCTGAAATCATTCGTAACGAATATCATTTATCCTGAAAACTAAAATTTTCAAATTCCACCGACGAGGGTCTAAAAACTGGGTCCTTGTAAAAACTGGGAAAGCAATTTAATCGCTCAACATTATTAATCGACGATGGAGAGAAATAATTAGTTTGGAGAGAAAAGTTAGTTTATTATTTCGAGATTCGTGTATTCTAAACGAAAAAAATTTTTAAAAACAAAAAACTACGTTTGAAAATAATTACGAAGGGATGGTAGAAAGAAAGAAAGAAAAAAAAAACGATATTCGTGGCATGCAGAAGAAAAGTGAACGAGGAATTGTCTTTTTTAGGCTGAATTTTGAGAAAAAAAAAAAATGGATGAGTAGGTTTGACAGTACCTTGTTGGACGTCAAGGCCAGCGCGCTCCAGCATGTAGGGCAGCCCTACACGATGGAAGAAGGCGGGCAGCACAAGAAACGGAGAAACAACAGAAGCATCGGTAAAAGAATAGAGACAGAAGAGAGTTTCGATTTCGTATAGATTAATAAATGACAATTATTATTATTAATCGGAGCTTTGGATAAAAGCGAATAATTCATATTTTCTATATTAAAATAGTTAAAAGATCAAAAAATTGTCAGTTTACAAGTGAATTCGAATCATTTTACTATTCGTATTTTTAATGGTAAAAAAATAAATTCGACGAGTTTACGAAATGGATTTTTTCAAGCAGAGATGCATTTGAGAAAATACGAAAAATTTGCTTCTCTCGATCGGATCTTATCGTTAAAGATACAAATGAACGATTTTTCGAGTTCGATACGTGCGTATTTCACGGGGTCGAGATTTGCAACGATCGATCTTAAGGAATGATGTTTATTGTTATGCAAAATAAATGAATAAATAAATAATGATGATGAAAAAGAAAAATACATCTACGACCTCACCTCCTGCCAAAGAATGAGCCGACTTGTCGCTTATTCTCCTTCGTATGGGTCCAGCCATACTGGACATACTTCCAGGCATGTTTGGCATTAACGGCATACCCGGTATATTCGAAATATTTGGCATCGGTGGCATCGGGGCAACCCCCGCTGATGGTGGCAATTGTCCACCGCCCGGTGATCTGACCGCCGATACGAGGGCTGACATTGATACCGGTGAAACTTGAGACACTCCGAAATTCGGGGGCTGTTGGCTCATCAAGCCCGACGACAAACTAAGCTTCGGTAAACTCGAACCCGTCTGTTGATAACAAACGAACTGAATTCTTTATCATAATCTAAAATTACGATTTGTGGTACAACAAAATGTTCTATCAGTTGCTCCAATTTGTTTGAATCATTTGGTGGAATGAATATTAAAGAGTTTCGGTACAAAAGTCAAAATTTTAAGAAATTTATGAAATTTGGTGATAATGTTCTTCAACATCAAGCACGAAAAGACAATTTTTTTCAAAATTTTCTTCTACTTAGTTATCGAGTAATTATGCATTAAAGCAGATTTCTTATGCCCGCAGTGTATACCTATATATATGGAAACGCTATGCTTATACACGTGAACTTTAGTCTTCAATTACTCGCGATAACTGTGTAGAAGAAAAATCTGAAAAAATTTGTATTGTCGAATTTGGCACTAAACGAATATGTTCACCAAATTTTATAAAGTTCTTAACTTTTTGAAATTTTTTATGTTTTTAACATGGTTTAGCATGGCAACATTGTATCGTCTGTAGACAGATTCCGAATGAGATTCAAAGCTGAATCGCTGTATTCGGAGGTGATTATTAGCATGGACTAATTCTAAAAACGTTTGAATTTTGCTTGAAATTTTTTTCGCGTGTCCAAAAATAAAAAAGAGATAGAAATTTATGAGATTAAAAAAAAGTATCTTATAAGGGTGCATGGAAAAAAAAATCTGATTGGCCACTAGCGTGGAAAACGTTGGACGCATCCAGAATTGCATAAAACCGAATGTATTTTTTATCCGTGTCAGTGTTGGGAGCAATCCTGCCAAAAACAGTTAAAAAAACACGTTTCGATTTTCTAGAATATGCAGATATTTTCATTATTTTTCAAATACACGTAAAGATTTTTGAGAAAAATGAAGAAAAAAAAAAACTGAAAAATTGAATGATTCGTTCTGCTCGAAAATTTCGATGTTTGATATAAAACCTCATGAAAATAAGATAATCGTTGATGTTTTGTTTCTTCTCGGTGACTCGATGTTTCGGGGCTTTCGCGACAACTGGCCGAACAAATAGGGGTGAATTATAAGTGACTGCGATCGCAGGGTTCGTCGTGGAAAAGAAAAAAAAGGGGGAAGAAAAAAAAGTAAGATGTCCGGAAACGTCGCGGTAATTATTCCCCAGACTCTTTCCGGCAGCGATGCCAGAAAAAGAGAGAGAGAGAAAGAAAGGGAAGAAATGTTTCGTCGATTCGTATCCGTTTTTATAAATTTTCTCTCTTCTCCTCGCAACGGGCCGCAAAGTGCGAGGAGCTTTCTCGAGATTGCTAAAAGCAAGGTAATATTGTCCAGGGTCTGTGGCTAATGCGATATTGGTATTCTCCGACTGTGGCAACTTGTTAGGGGTTTTAATTAAGGCGATATAAATCGCGAGCCGGTCCAAGAGCAACGCCGCGAAACGTAGAAACCGAGAAAGAGCGTCCACGATGAATTATTAATTACAACTTGGTGTATAAATTAACGCGACGCGCTTGAATACTGGAATCGTAGATATATAAATATATATTTGTGTATATCAAGTTATGCAAAGAGAGTCGGACGCGTAAAATCCAAAACTAGCGAATCGTTGTTTGCGTCACGTCCAGAGAGAGAGAGAGAGAAAGAGATGAACTTTCTCGTTGAATTTACCGTTTATCGGGAACGTTCTCTTTTGCGGTATTGTCTCTCATATATTATTGTGTTTGCGGTTTTTGCCATTTTGTAGATAACGCGATTATTTGGAAGAAGAAATTTCGCATCGTTCCTTTCGATTTATGTTTCTGGTTGCTCGTTTCAAACTTCATTTTTGCGTGTAAAAAACATGAAAATTCATGTAAATCGTGGTCCGATTGGAACTCGAAAAAATGTTGGATTCTAAAACACATTTTAGAGGAGGAACCAATCGGACGATTCAATCTTTCAAATCTGTTCAACGTTCACGAACATCTTCGTTTCTTTCCCATGGAGTAGAATCTCTGTTGCCAAAAGAGAGAGAGAATAAAAAAGAAAACATGGATGAAATATGGAATGAAAACTTACCGACGACTCGGACGATGTGGGTGGCTCGGGCGAAGCCATTTGCTTGGCAACGTGAAGATGATGCATCATCGCGCCCAGCCGATCGCGTTCCTTCTGCAATTGTAGCTCGAGTTGGGAGACAACTTGCATCTGAACCCTCGCCTGGGCCGTCGATCTATCGTCCAACGTATGCTCAGTATTTAGGTGTCTAAAAAAACAGGATTCAAATGTTTGAAAAAGACAGCGAAGAACCGGCGTATTTACGATTTTTTTTTTTCCCAATTTCTACTGACAGAGAAGAGAAAAAGAAACAACCAGCGAGAATGAAGTGATTAAATCAAACACTGGTTTCTTCCTGAGGTTAAAACCTGGTCTTTGATGTCGAGAGACTTGATTATACATCAAAAATTGTCATTTATGGTGAATTGCTTCGAAAGGCACGATTATGGATTTGAGAAAATAAAAAAAAAGAGTCTGAAAAGGAGATAGGAAAACGAGAAAAGTTATTTAAGAAGGAGTCTGGAGAGGTTTTGTGGCTTGATTCCGTCATAGGAACGTAGTGTTGCAAGTCTGGAGGAGAAAAGCAAGGAGGCGAGTGAGGGAGGTGAGATTAAAGCACAAAGAGAGAGAGAGAGAGAGGGAGGGGGGAGGGAGGGAAGAAAGTCTATAACGATGCGGTCGAACGTCGTGAATATTAATGAGACAAAGGTAATTAGCGTTTTTTTTTTTAGTAACGGCTTGTTTGGTTGGTCCGGAAAGGGAGATGAGTTTCGTGGGGTCGACTTGGCCTCGACGGGGCTACGTGATTACTAGGGATTTCTGGAACGAGACGATGCTTGGTATAAAAAAAAAAAAAAAAGAAGAAGAGGGACACGAAGCTTTTCGAAGGCAAGCACCGGATGTCAATGAGATACGCTGACGCGAGCGATTCTTCTTCACTTTCTTTCCTTCCAATCTAACCACCCCTTCGCAACCAACACCCCAACTACGAATTCAAGCTTTATTCTTCGTTTCTTCATTCTTTATGCCAACCCTCCCCCCCTCCTCCCTTCTTCGACATCAAGGCACCTTTTTTTCTCATCTGTTTTCCTTCTTCGTCTCTTTGTCCGTTTAACCAAAGCGGTGACGCTCGTAATTAATAAATAATGCGGCAGACTGTTCACTCGGTGAGGAACGCTTCGATCATCATACTTTGTGATTAATCGGATGAATTCGTTGCGACAGACTCTTTGAGAATGTTCTTCGTTCATGAATGTTTTTTTTGTTGGTATTTTCGAGATTTTTTAATTTCGATTTAAGCGGAATGGCGAATAAATTATTGGAGTTTTAATTTGTAATTCAATGAAATTCGATTCTAGGTTGGTCAAGTTGTTTTTTTTTTTCGATATTCTTTCTAGACTTTGAAGTCTATCATAATTTCCCTTAAATCCGTTAGTTTTTATTAACGGACGGTGCGATATTGACATACGCATCGATAAACTCACTTGAGGAATGCTTGATAATCTTCGCAGATGACTTCGCACGATGGCCATTTACAGACACCGTGACCGTAGAGCGGATGCGCTTTGTCGTTGCACGAAACGTCGAGCGGTTTTTCATCAAGGGTCGTCGTACCGTTGACGTCATTTCGACGACTCGAGACTATCGAGTTCAAAAGACCTTCGGGAGAAGAATAAAAAAAATCACATTTTCTCGTACGTTTTCAATGATTTGTGTTTGCTCCAACCGGATATCAGATGTAAAGTTTTGTTCCCTTACCGTTGAGACTCGACGCAGATTTCGGCAGATTCGAGCTCTGAAGGTTATCGCCTCCTTCCGAGGACTCCGATTTCCAGGACGGTAAAACGTCGCTCGGTTGCATACCTAACGAATATTCAATTTTTCATAAGCATTAATTACACTTTCCATCAACGAACGAACGTTACCTAAAAGAAAATCTGATTCAAAAGTTTTCAAACATGAAATTAATCGTGTTACGTTCTTCGGGGCTACTTACGGGGTTTTTAACACCACCCTAAATAATCCTAAATCGATCGAATAGTAAAAAAACGGTCATAGTCGCCTGAAATGTCGTCATTTTTATATTCATCGAAAAACAGTTAAAAAGTCACAAGACGTTATCGTTTTATCAACTCGTGCTGTCATGGTAGTAGAAATCACGAGAAATCTTTCGCCGAAGATTAGAAATTCAAATATAAAGGAAGCAAGAAAAATTGTAATTTTTCAAGGAATTATCTCGATTTACCTGACGAATGATTGTGTCCCTGGAGACCGAGACTCTGCTGAAGCAGATATTGTCTGTGCGTGATTTGCCATTGCTGTATCAATTGTTGTTGCTGTACCGCGAGTTGTTGCAATGGCGCCGAGGTCTTTTTCTTGTCGGCTATTTGCAGTAGATGTGTTTGTTGAATGACGTTAACCTGTAGTTTTTCCTGCAACTGTTGCATATTGTGCTCGAGTTGTTTTCGACCAAGCTCAGCGAGCTGATGTTGTTGCTGTGGGATCTAAGATAGGAAATAAAAAAAAATTGGACAACATCGTTGACAGTACAAAAGAATACAACGCTTATCAACGAATCGTTTGATTATTTCTGCCAAAATGATTGGAGGTCAGAAACGAATCGACTGGAAGAAAAGAGAGACGAGGAGAAAGAAGCAAAAATAGATTCGTCAAGAGTCAAAAATCTCGTGAACATGGACCCTTGAAAAGGGCGAGGAGAGGGAAAGCAGATGCAAAAGAATAACGCCTGTGCGTCTCGACGGTGATGAATAAATCACGAGGGTGCCGCGGTGTCTCCAATGATGACGACGAAGAAGAAGACCAAGAAGGAAAAGAGAAGACACGAAGAAAAAAAAATAAAAGGAAGGGCAAAAGAAGCGGGATACAGTACGAGTTTAAGAGTATAAGAAAGAAAGAGACAAAGAGAGAGAGAGAGAGAGAGAGGAAGAGGGGGTTGTAGCATTTTATGGGATACCTCGAAGACAAACAACGAGACACAACGGCTGACGGCGTCGCTTAATTGCCCAACCCCACCCTATCTGACAGACCATCCTTGGAGACTTTCTCTATACATGTAACTTTCATCCCTTGGCCCTGACCGAGCCCCTAGCAAGTTTTCTTTTTCGCTCTATCTCTCTCTCCCCGAGTCTTTATCCCGCGAATTCCAACCCTAAAATTTTTTTTCATTCCTCATTTTAGCCAACAGGAATATTTCAAGACGTTAGAATCCGTGAAAACTCACGGACCGAACGTTTATCACATCAGCATAAATAATAGAGAGAAAACGAAAGGAAAATGAGATACCGAAGTTTGTTGACGAAGTTATAGTGAGAGGGAAGGTCTCTTTCCGGTCTTTCCTGCATAAGCTATTTTTAAGAAAACTTTAAGTCATTCGAAGACGAGTAGAATTTGAATGTTTCTTTTTCTCCTGATAATTCCCATCAAAAGGTATATATTCGTTGCCTCTGAAGTTTCGGGAGTAATGAAATGTGATTGTTTTTAATTCGTGGTCAAAAGAGGCCTCATTTAATTAGTTCTACGAGGAAAAGTAACCGAGCGTGTGATGCTGAGGAACTGGACACTAGGACTATCTAAATATCCGTGGCTGAGAGGACTGACCGCTGAATAAATATTGGATACATTCTCGCGGCTAACACTATATATATATTCGAGTCCGAAATATCCTTAAGCTTCTCTTTCTCACTCCCTCGTTTACTCCCTTGTCCGTTTCTCGCCACTGGCTATTCTCCGATCCACCCCTAGACACACCAGACCCGAATGTGCCTGGCAGAAATCTTATCGTTTCTTTTTTTTTTCTTCCTGCTTAACCGTAAACACCGCTCGCCTCGTATCCTACATTAAACCGTTTCCCTCCCCCTCTCCTCGCCCTCGATCTCATGATCCAACGGACTAATACGGGATTTGGCGTTTGCCAGATAAATCGCCGAATCCTTCAGGATTTTCACAAAACAGCAAACGCTATATAACACTACAGGCAACTCAGATATCAATCAAAGTCTTTTCCCTTCTTTACAACTTTGCTCTCTTACTGCTATCATCCCCCGGGTGTGGTCAGCAGGATCTTATCGTGGACCAGAATTTATGGACGTTACTACGAAGAGCCGACGTTTTCGTTAGCAAAAAAAAAATAAAATAAACGAAAAACAGCTACCGAGACGAACGAAACTACAGATTTTTTATGGTTGCGTTATTTTTATATTCGTACGAATTTCGCGAGCAGTAAAAGTAACCAAAGGGTTAACGAACGTGATTGAGAAAAAAATAGCATCCCCTAATCAGGGAGTGTTTTCACAACTGACGTCACTTTCATAGAGTCCAACAATCGCATTCCCTGATACGACTATACGTTTTTTATTTTATAATTGTAAGTACTGATTGGACGTTGAAGACAGTGAAGAAGCTTCTGTTGATAAGGTTGATGGGATACTGTTAATTTCGATCGTGACAGGAAGAGAGTATACTTTTGTAATTCTTTGCTCGTTCGTTCGGTAAACAGAACGAGAAGCACGGAAAGCTCGCATTCTGTTATCATAACCAAGAAGAAATAGTACATCGAGTGTAAAAAATTAAGTTGAAATTAATTAGTACGAGAGGGATCGTGTACTCACGTTTTTTAAGGATGAAAAGTATCCGAAACGTTCGTGGTTCGAGCCATGATCGGATGCCAATTCCTTCCATGATTCATTAAAAACAAAAACCGAAAATTAATAACTTCTCTCCAGAAAATTAATAAGCAAAACCAGGAATAAAAATAATTTGCCTTCCGACAGGTCATAAACTAATAAATATCGAATAAAAGAGACAAACCTGATGATGTTGCTGTTGCAGATAAAGCGTATGCTGCTGCATGAGCGTCTGCAATTGGGCAGGGCTCAGTATGTGTTGTTGCAAAAGTTGTTGCATTTGATGCACGCCGCTTGCCGGGCTGAGCATCATCTGCGAAGGTGTCTGAGACGGGGGACCCCCGGGTGGTCCTCCCGTCAATTGACCCTGAGTAGGATTAGTAGGTGAGCCCCGTTGCGGGGCTTGTGGACTATGACGAGGACTCGTTTGTAAACCCGGTAAACCACCAACACCCGAGCTCGGTTGTTGCGATTGTTGCGAGATTGTCGGTTGCTTTTGCTGGGTCATGGGTGCTGATGTCACTGCTTGGCCAACGGGACTGATCTTCCCATTGCTTCGATACTCGATCGTGAGATCTTGTTGTTGTTGCTGATGCAAATGAAGTTGTTGCTGTTGCTGTTGTTGAAGTTGAAGTTGCTGTTGTTGGTGCTGCAGTAATTGCTCGTTATCGGAAATTCCACCAGTCGTAATTCTATCCCTGCAATGTCTATCCTGCTGTCTATCTCTCTCACGATTTTCTCGTTCCCACGTTGATTCTCTAGCCTGTTGCTGCTTCAGGGCTGCAAACAGTGTGCTTGCCTGGAACAGGCAACACGGGCAAACGAGAACATTAAATAACGTTCTGCCAGAAAAATGTCTATTCGTCGAAACAATCCACGAATATTGGGTTTTTTTTTTTTTCATGGTAAAATTGGATATCGCATATCAACCTTACATTTTAGCAAAAAGCTGTAGAAAAGGGTTGGATCACAGATCAAAGTTGATCGCATTCTGACCTTTTAATTATGATTCCACTCGGCGAATACATTTTCAACTGGTCTGTCATAAAAAGTATGAATTATCTCATGTGTGTACGGTGAACAAAAAATAATGATAAAGAGTGAAAACATTGAATTTACATCGGAATAGCAGACTCAATTTCAGAAGAAATTTTTCATACACTTAGATTCGTATATATTCGATGAAAAATAGTATGCATGGATGCACGATGTGGGAGGAGCAATACAGAGACATAGAGATAGAGAGAAAAAAAAGGAGAACAAAGATAGCATGATAATGGAAATTGGCTGAGTATACATGGAAGAGCTTTAAAAGCGAAAGCAAGCCAAAACCACAAGCTACGAGAAGGGGGCAAGGTTTGAGTGGGAGTGGGGAGAAAGGGTTGACTGTTAGAGACCCCCGGAGAGCATAAAATCAGAGGAGGAAGGGGGGGAGAGGGATGAAGAAGCGAGAGCCGCGTTAGTAGAATCGCAACGGGTAATAATAGGTCCGTTAATGAATTCGCTTTCGCAGTTATACAACCGCGGGGGCCTTAAACTCTCGGTCCTGTATTTCGAACAATATTGATCTTGTCTAATGGCGTTCGAGCAGCGGTTTCTTCTCTTTTTCTCCCTTTCTCGCTCTATCTTCTTCTCCTGCACCCAGTAGAGTCTGCAATGTGCTGGAATTTTGGTTCTCAGTACCTCAGGGACTTGAAACCGTCCTTCACGGAGCAAGCATGTGTACGCGCATACAAGTGTGTACGTGAGTGTATGCATATAACAACGAATGAAAACTCGCTTTACTCTCGTCCTGTTGTCTGACTTTAATGTTTCCTCGGTCTCGTTACAATATCTATCTATATGTGCATAATGTTTACATACCACGAGAATTTGTTTTATTAAGTTGGTACCATTCCGCAAGTAGATTTTAGAGTGTATGCATACCGTGGGAAAGAGAAACCGAACTTGATAGGAAAAGGGAAGAAAGGAGGAAGCAAGAAATGCTTTTGCCGAATGAGAACACCATGGAAGAAGAGTGAAAAGTGAAGTAAGGGAGAGAGAGGGATGGTCTGAATGAACATTCGAGAACAGGCACTTCATCCCTTTTTTGAGAGGATCCTGGTTTTATCGTACCAAAGTTGCTTTTCTCTTATCCAGAAATCTGACGAAATTTCAGGATCATGGAAATTGTCGTTGAAGAATTAGAAACCGTGTGTTTAGGGACATTTAATTGCGGTTTTATGGGCTATGGCGTTTCGGGGCGGTGTCTGGATCAACATGATGCGATTTTTCATTCAGTTTGCACTCTAGCAAATGATTTCGCCTATTCGTACAATAATATTGATATGCACCCTTATTTTTTCTGGACTCAAGCTCGTATAATATAACGAATAAACTTCATTTTATACGGATTCACATTCGGATAAATTTGAGTGTACAAAATTTATGAGCAAGTGAACAGAGTTTCTCTCAACGTTTAGCTTTCCAGAGAAGTTTTGTACTTTTGATATGGGAAAGACGAGTTTTGCATCTCAAATAAGTTCGGTCTTTTAAAGCCGAATGTACTTTTGATGTGTTTATGTATGCTTATATATGTACAAGTGCCACGAATATATGTTTTACCGCCTTTATCCTTTTCCTTTCTCTCGTAGCCCTTCACAATTTAGTCTGTATTTCTGTTCTTGCTCGCTGACTCTTTCGGTGAATCCAGCGAGCCAAGAGTCCTATGCTAATCTTATTTGTGTACGATTACGTATGTTTATAACATGCAAAGAAATTCGTGGGCGTGCGTTATCAGTGTTTAGTCAGGAGCGTCAGGGCGTACCGTTTTTGTCCCTGTGTATATTCACTTCTGTATCTTTGTGATTCTCCTCTTTTTCTCTCTTTTACTTTCTCTGTGTTTATATGCTTATAATTCGCTTCTTTCCACGTCTTTCAGTTGACTCGTGTTCCATACCTTTCGTTCATACGAGAGAATATGGCCACGAATGATGGAAGCAAGAAAGTACAAATTCAGCAATCACTTCGTATTACAAGTCGATTCAAAAAATGTTCAATTATCTGGAATAATTGATGATTGATACGAAACTAGATTATTATAAAAATACGTAAGCTTTTTGAACTGATAGCGTCGACAAAAATTTCTTTCGAACTTTGCGACATTGACCGAAGCAAAAACGTATTTCTAGATCTTTTATCGTCTCGTGTCTACGATAAAAAAAACGCCACCGTAATCTCGAATCTTTTAATTTACTAATTAATACGAGACTCCTGAGAATAATCCACCCTCTGACGTCCAGGCCACGGGTTATGGGATATCGTTGGTGTACTCGGCGGCTTGGGTCACGTTGGACAAAAAAAAACGGAATCCAACGTCGGATGTTCTCGAAGAAAGGTGCTCTCGGGAAGCCTCGTGGGAGGACCAGGCCAAGGGAAATTACGAGATTCTTGTGTTTACACTGTCGAACGACTATGAGAATGAAACGGGGGAGGATTGAAGAGTCCCGAGGAGAGAAAGAAAATCGAGAAGGTTAGTGGTCGTTTTGAGGACACCCCGAACTTTCAGAAGTAACGGAAGAGGTTTAAGCGACGACGAAAAGAGAAAATGCTAAGAGCGAGAAGAGAGAGAGAGAGAGAAAGTAAAAAACGAAGATGTTGAAGGGTCATCGACGAACGGATAAGATGAGAGGGAGGAGGTTAAGGAGCCCTGAGAATAAGGGGTCGAAGAAGAATAAGTACGAACTCTAAGACTGTCTTAAGAAAAGGTTAAATATAAAGCTCGACGCGACCTCTCTTGTTGTTGGCTGTTCAGATTTCTTCCGCGGTTTTCCTCCTTCCATATCATCTCTATAATATGTATACAACCCTCCACTAGCTTATATACATAAAGAACGAAGCCTGAGTGAAATCTGAAGTAAGAAACTCTTTCTCTACTTCCTCTCTCTCTCTCTCTTCTAACGATATTTCGCCCGAGTCCTACTTTCCTCATATTTGAATCGATGAACGAAGAGATCCTGTAGAATTCACAGAGCTTCTGGATTTCCGGGGAGCAACCGAAAGGAGCCGACGACGTAAGAACTTAGACTTTCATATCTCTTGTATATTAGAAATTCTCAACCCATTTCCTTTCCTTCAACCTTCCCGGCTGCCTTCCAAAAGGATCTTCGATCTATCCCCCAGATTGGTGGTGAACTGCTACTTCACTCTCTTCGAGCCATCTCTGGGTGTTTACTGTTTGGATTTGTTCTCCCGTTTCCACCTCTCTTCAAAGAGTGCAAAAAAAAAACGAAAGCTGTATATGAACGCAGGGTTCTTTTTGGTAAGGATATACGTACTCGCTTGACTTTGGAACCGCATCTCCGCCAGGACTCACACAAACAAGCCTTCCGAATATTTGTACTCGATTCACATCGCTGCGACGATGTTCTTCGAGCATCGATGCTCTCAACGGAACAATTTTATTTACATTTTACTTTATTGAAAAAAAAAGATTATTTCAATACTCGAAGAAAATGACCTCATAAAATCATTTAAATAACTGCTAACCGAGTTCTTTCATCCTACATTAATGTATTTTTATTATTTCTAAAGCTGTGACCGTGATTCATTTATCTCTGTATGTGCGATTGTTAAATTCATTCAAAGTCACGTATCAAACGGCTTGAGTGATTGTAATACGAAATTATAAACACGGATTCGAGTGATTACGGGATTGCCTATATCGATCTTATTTCCACAAGAGTTTTGCATGGAACTCAGGAAAAGAGAGAGGTATATAAATAAATCTTCATATATATATATATATATATCAGTGTACTTGTACGTGTATAACTCGTTCTCCATGGTTTGGTATTCACGCAAGTCACGGGGCCCCCAATCAGTATATATGCCCACACCTCCTCGGAAACTTTACGCTTCAAAACCGCGAGAAATCCATCGTTGAATCTCTCAACACGAAGCAGACTCCCATGTGTTTACGTTTGTCATAATATTTTAATATTAAATCGCGTTACCATTCAGTCATGCGCTCGCATAATCAGACGTTTCTCTTCTCAGCAATATATATATATATGTGTATACGGATGACTACGGATATATAAAATAAGGCAGGGTCCTACGGATTGCCCATGAGCAAACTGTGAAAACCAGCAAAGCGAAGGATTTACAAGGACAACGCACGGAATGGATAAATTTCGAGGGTGGCGCTGGAAAATTTGAAGCTCAAAACACACCCGGTATAATGATGAAAGGCAGATACGTGCGATATACAAATTATTTTTAGAGGATATCTGCTCCCTGACTCTGTTCTCTTTCTCTCGGATCTTGGTCACTAGTTGTTCAATGATCGTGATAATTCATCGAGGCTGGTCGAAAATGTGGAGACTCTGGGGATAAAGAATTTTTTAGTTTGAGTCGTAATACCAGTGTGTTTTTTGTTCAGATTTGGTTTTGTAATGAAGTATTTTTTACCTTCGATTAGACTCGGGAATATTCACGTTCTACTTTCGCGAAGCGACACAAATCCAACGAATTTCTAATGGTTTGGTTCTAATGGTTTTCCCATATGTGGTTTGTGGATTTTTGGGCAAAGTCATGAATAAGCCACGAGTACGGTTCGAAAAAAGATAGCAAAAAAAAAATGTCACCGGTACGACTGAAGTTTAAGCTTCCAAATCACGTCAGTGACTGTTGTCTCGGTTGATGCATCAGAGGAGCAGAGAATCGTAGATTGAAAAGCAAGAATCGAAGTGAGCTGGATGTCGTTGTCAAACGATTTGGTTTGAAACTATAGAAACAAACGGGGGGCGGCTACTACCGGACGCTTCCAAGCAGGATGAGACGTCCGATGGATATACGAGGGAATCCTCTGCTTCTGAAAGGATCTGCAATATTGAAAGGAATTAACGATTCCGGGAGCGTCGGGGATGTTGTCGTTCGAGCGATTCACCCAGCGTGTCTGGCTCGATCTCTCGTCTCTTGTCTCGCTGCTGCTTTCTCTCGTTTGATAAAGGGAGAGCATCATGTCCAGTCGAGGAATATAGAAAGTCCGAGAGAACGAGAGAGTGAGAGACGTGGAGAAGAGTGAAATGCTTTAGGATATCTGAGTGACACGAGATGCAGCGAGAAAGCTATTCGCAAAAATTCACGACGGATGAACCTTGAGAGTTCGGTATACCTGTGCGATTCGAATATTCAATAGCTTGCCCGACATCGCCTGAAATCTCTAGGAATTAATAATGTTAATGTTTGCAGCATTGGAATGCAGCAGAATTTTCTTTTTCATATCGTTTAATCTATTTTCTCATTTAATTAACCAAAGTTTTTGCAGCACTTCGATTACGTTGTTCGTGAGTGTCTATGGTAGTGGAATCGAAGTTGATTGCGCATGGGACAAAAAATGACAAACAATCATTGAATATAGGAAAGTGATTGAAAATAAAAAATAATAAAACAGAAAATAAGGTTTCACTGAGGAGTAATAAATTAATTAAATCGAAAATTAAATAATTTATTTCTCAAATAAATAGACACTGCTAAGAATCGAATTTGAAGATTGCAGATCGAATGTCACGGAGCTCCGATAACGAGAGGGTTGAAATAAAGTTAAACTGATGGCAATTAGCTGGAAGCGAGAAATTGTCCGAATAGAGATCTTGAATAATTAAATAAGCACGATCGACAGCTCGTGGAAAATGTCATCGCGATTAGCGCAGACAGATAAAGAGAGAGATTTTATTGGTTGATGTTTATTAGCTTTCTCAGCTATTCGTATTACATTTTATTACAAATATCCTTACACCTATACATATCATTCACAGATACAATACAATATTCCATTTTAATTATTCTCATTAAGAGTATGGATCAGTCACCTAACCTCACTTCGAATTTTCGAAATTGAAATTCTTCAGCACAGTTTGACCGATCACAAAACGGCTCTGTCAGCCCACGCAGGGCGATGGCAAAAATGGGCTGACAGGGCCGTTTTCTAATCAGTCAAACCGTATCGAAGAATTTCAATTTCGAAATTTGCAGCTATCTCTCTCGCACTCACGGTGGCGAGATACGGACTCATCCATCCTCTTAATTCAAGCCACTCATTTTTCATCCTCGTCACTTTTAAAATACTTCGACTTCCACGCATCACACTTTTTCATACGATCCTCACCGCCCGATTTTGCACTGTCAGCAGTTCGTTCAACTCAGTTTCGCTCATTTACGAGACTCCCCTTGTTACTTTTCTTACTCTTTCCACATAAATTTACGATCACTTCAAAACCGATGTAAATTCATAATCGTTACGCTTCTTGTATCTCTTTGTACCGTCGTTGTTACACTATCCAGCCAGCTATCTTCTTCTCCTTGTCCAGCGCCCTTCTATATGTGGGATAATCCCAGTCGACTGTACTTCTTCATCTATTTCCAGGCTGCAGTGTTAGTTTTTCAGAGCACAATTTACACATCTTCTTTTTGGATGCCACACACTCGTATGCCTTATGATTTCCTGCGCAGATGTAGAACTCTACTTCTTTTGGACGTCTTTTCAGGTGATTGAAAACCTGACATTTGTTCCAAACAACACGAATCGCTTTCCTTTGCCTATGAACGCTTTATGGATTTGCTCATCTGCTTCCAAGATCACTGATCCATCTTTGCCGAGTATGATCTTAGTTATCATCACAGACTTTTTCTGCTCTCTTTCCTTTATTCGATTCATTCTCTTCGCAATTCGCATCGTATCTCAAATTCGATTTATACACCAATATTAATATCCACTAATTATTAGTTGCTTTTTAATTGCGAATATTAAAATTCAAGTTTGATTTAACTTTCTCCTCTATTCATGCTCTCAAGCTATTGTCAAGTGATTTAAAAAAGTGTTGAAACATTAAAGGAGAAGAATAAATTAAAATGTGAAAAACTCGGAATAAGTAACCCCACTGGACAAAAACATACGAACCGAGAAAAGCATGATTTAGGGTGTGAGTAAATTTTTACGTATTTTAAACCGCGGTGAATAAACACATGCGAGTATACAGGCTGAGAGTTCGGAATGTACGATCCGAAACAAAAGAGTGGGTGACATTATGCAAGGTAAACCTCCGCCGCAAACGGGGAAACTCTCACCCTTACTCTCTCTCTTTCTCTGACAATTTCTCTCTGTTTGTCCCTCCTCTGTGTGCATATACATATACAAGAATTAACGCACAGAGGTGGGATTGTCGCAGCTGGCCAGGCGAGATACAGAAGGTCGGTTGGTTGGAAGCTTACACACATCGTATACCGAATATAGAGAAGAGATGGGGCAATATGAACCACTTGTATCACTAAAAAAAATGAGAACGGCGATAAAAACGACATTATTAGTAAAAACTAAATTTTCCGAAGTATATCACAAGTAAAAACGAACAAATTGATCAATTGCATTGAATGAATTGATTGTGGAGAAAAAAAATGAGCAAATCTTGTAAAACGATCTGAAAAGTAGTCCGCCGCATCACTCGACCAAATGAACAAAGAATTTCGTGCTTTCCGGTACTGTTGAAAAGATTTGAGATCGTTTTGAAAGATTCACCGAGATTGAAATATTTTTTACAAGATATTTTGAATCGATTTTTTCGTTGATCATGACAATTTTCTCGGGTGGTTCATATTGCCCCACCTACCCTTATATACAGATCGACACCGAGTATTAAGTGGTTAATGAGCCTCTGTCCGGCTTCAAGTGCGTTTGGTGACGTTGTCAACCGAGAGGGGATGCGAGAATCGGTGAGTACGTGCTGGATACGGGGTGGTTGGGTGAATTTCCCTTCAGCTGTACGGTGCGGGGTTAGGTGAGAGCGCAAGCTTTTCACGCAACGGGGATGAAGAGGTGAAGCATCGTGGATAAGTGAGATGGGGGTGAAACGGATACAAATGTATAATAGGGGTGGGAGTGCATCGAAGAGAGTAATTTTGGCATTCTGCGGGTTTGCTTACAGCCTTCATTCACCCCTTTCATCCCCGTTGAACTCATGGCTCGTTCAATTTTCCATGGGAAAAGTGGAGGAGAGCTCGATGAAAAAGGTGAGGAAGAAATTATCCTCGTGAAAAATTCTCCACGAGATTCGTATGTTTATTCGATTCTTCGGCAAATAATTATTTGATTATCTTCGCTCGCGATCTCGAAAGAGACTGAGCTTTTATATTAGATTGGCTTCATCGAGCGCCACAGGGCAAAATGAGTGTATGGCGTAATAAAAATTTGCGAGATGAATGTGTATCAAGACTCTCTCTCTCTCTCTCTCTCTCTCTCTCTCTCTCTCTCTCACTCCAGAGAAGGATAAAGAAAAAGTGCGTAATGAAAAAATAATATAAACATGAGAACGAGAAAGTATGTAGTTATGTTTTTACAGCTTTTCCGGGCTAAACTCACCCCCTCTCTTCCACTCCATCCAACCCTCATTCTCCTTTCATCATTCTTATATACTGCTCGTACCATTCTCTTTGCTCTTTCGTACCGTTTTTTTTTCTTTCTTTCTTTCTCATTTCATTTCTCGTAGGCGCACGAATTCTCACCTCTATCGCTACTTCATTTCAGGCCGTCGCGTAAGCTCTTACGAAAATGGACATACGCGTGTTTAAAGTTCTTTTAATTCGATGTATCTGGGAGTAAAAAATGTACGTGTTTCCAGAGCAATCGAAGCGTGGTAAATATTCGATCGAGTTTTCGAGCCCGACGAACATTTATTTCATAACGAAAAATGCACGCATAATTCTCGTCTTTTATTTGAAACTGATTCGAGGTCGATTGAAAAGCTTCACCATTACTGATTATTCATCAAACAATATACATGTATTTTATAATTTAATGCGTATTTATGTACTCGAACTTTTGAATTTTCTCTGGATCAACTGTTTATTCTTTCTCGATGTTGGCTCGTCTACAGCTACAAGTAGTTAATGAAAATCAAACAACGGAAAAATTATACGTTCACTTAGCTTTGCCTGCTTGGTTAACTCGCCCTTTCTCTCCACTCCGTTTCTTCCCCTTCAAACTCTCTGGCCAGTTATACTTTTCTCCCTTTTTTCTCTCCCTCTCTCTTTCTCTCTCTCTCTCTCTGTTTCCTGATCTTTTCACCTTTATGTAAAGGTTCATGGGAGCAAGAAGATTTTCCGTTGCCACCATTGGAAAATCTTTCGATGTTCATTTTGGGCTTAGTCAGCCCTTCTGAGCTGGGTTGCACATAACGCGTGCTTAGCTGCCTCTTCTTCCGGGGATCTCATCATCAACTTTCAGGTTTCTCGTGGTCAAAACTCGAGAAAAGAGCTCGTAGCTTAGTCGGCGTTTCTTCCTTTTCCCACGAATCTTACTTTTTTCTTTATTTTTTCTCTTTCTCCATTTCGTTTATTCCTTTCATTATCTTCGCCGCTATTTATCCCCGTGTAACGGTTTTATTTATTTATTTTCTTCTCTTTCATGGCTTTCGTTATCGTTCCTCTTCACTTTACTCGGATACTAAATATCCTATATATTATATATATATATATATATATACGCGTGTGTACATACTCTTGAAATATGCGGCGGTTGTTTGATGTTTGTATTGGAGGGCGTTTCAAGTATTATTTGTTTCTGTTATTTCTTTGTTCGGTCCCCATTTCTATTGTCGGCGTATTGTTTCATAGAGTGGAAAGCGATGCTGGATCTTATTTTATCTCTCATCGTTACTTTAACCCGTAAGTATTTTTCTCATTATTAACAAAAATATTGACAAATAATTATAATTACACAAAATTCTATTCAATTTTTTGTTCACTCCATTTTTGTTTTTAAACGTTTTCTTATGATTACGGTGAACCTTCGCGGTTTTCCGGCTCTCATAATCTCAGTGCTCGTACAACGATCGATCATCCGAGGCCATGTTTTAATTTTGTTCAATCAAATGAATATTTGATTCGACAGAATTTTTTTAACCCCCAGCTCCGTGGCTGTTGCGGCGCTCTGAATTCCATAAAAGGCTTTCCAGAAAGATCGCAACGTTTAGAAATAACGAGTCGCAGTTCCGAAATAAAGTATCCAAAAATTCATTTCGAACTAACAATCTCCTCGTTCGAGTTTTACCAATAATTTGTATCATACATTGAAACTGTATTCCAACGTTAAAAAAACTGAAGATTTTCATTGAACCAATTACAAATTAACGAAAAAAATTCATTCAAATTTCCCCAACAAAATGGATGGTCATCCCAATCGGCTTTGATCTTATCCTTCTGCTTGATGAAATCAAGTGGATCATTTCACTTCGCAAGGTACACGCGATGCATCGATCTTCACCGGATTAAAAAACAGGGACTCTTTCAATTCTTTAGCGAATTCAAACGTATAGAGCTTTAGAATGCGGGCGATGAAAAAACGTTTCCGATGCAGAATTACTCATTTTCGTCGAGATGGGACGTGGGCGCAAATTTTTTTCTGTCTCTAGTCGTTGTGTGTATATGGTCGAGCTCCATTAAAGGTTCGTAAATCCCTTCAAGAGCGTGTACGAATGTTTTCGGCCTCCACATCCTCGCGAATGTGTGCCATACCCACACATATATTTATTATATGTATACATATATATATAAATGAATGTATATAGATGGGAAACTCGGATGCTGGCCACTTACCCGCGTCGCAAAATCTCTCAATACATATATGTATATATATAAATGAGTGGTACACACATTGGATCATGACCAAGCATACGGGCAGGAATTCGCATCGTTTATTTCTCTCGCTCACTCGTAGACGCATATTTATTCGCAGTCCATTTTGGTTTGTTTGCACAAACGAGAGAGGTCCGTCAAGCTGACGTTGGAACGGCTGGTCCACGCGACGTGCGTTCTTCGCTCTCTCCAGCATCACGAACTCTCTTTTTCTCTGCCTCTCGTACATTCAGGGCACTCCACTTTGCATTCCTTCGTTCCATTTCTAGTCTCGTTCCTGTTAGACCGCCTCCTCCTCCTCCTCCTCCTCCTCCTCTCTTTCCCTCGTTCTGCATCCTGGACCCTCGAAATTTTCAACCCTCGGACTTTCCCATAGGGATCCCCCCTCCGCGCATCCGAATAAAATTACCACGGATACCCCGGTGAGGAAAGAGGAAAACGAATACGCGCGTGGCGAAATAACGCGTGTACAGCGCATATCTTTCTCGATACATTCATCGTCAACCAAATTTTAAGCATTTGTTTATTCGTTTATTTTATTATTAGTCATTTAAAAGTGGACGAATGATTCGTGCTTCATTTTCATTTTAATCTTTGAATATATAAAATAGCGAATAATTTAACAGCTCGAAACAGTTAGTTTTGCTGATTAGATATACATTTTTGAGATTTTCTTGTATTCGGAGATAAACACTTTCAAGTTTTTGGTTTTTCTGAAAAATTATTGCTGCATAAATTGATGTTAACAAATGTTTTTTTTTTTTTTAACTAAAAGCTGATTGGATAGGTATCAGATAAAATCCGGTGGATGTAAGAAAAAATGTGTGTACAAGATCGTCAAATATGAATAAAGAACGAGAGCTTTTCTCAGACGCGGAAGATTCGGGGAATGATTAATCGTGATAATAACTGGAGAAAAGGGTAGTTGGAGGATTCTCGAATCTGGTTCACGTGCGGCACACGCTATCGGGGCTGTATGTATATAACAAAAGTTTGGACGCAGAAGGCAAGAACTTCGCGAAGTTTCAAGACTTTCCAAAGCTCGAAAATCCATTCTCTCTCTCTTTCTCTCTTACGTTTTGTCGGAGAACAGCTCCAAGAATACCGGATGAGATTGCGGTTAAAAATTGTATGATATTACTTAAAAAAAAAAAATCCCTCTTCCTTGACGATTCGTTGGCCAGAAGGGGGTTGAAAAGCCTAACGCCAACGAATTCTCTTCTTGATGATACAATTAAGCTCACGAAACGAAAGGCGAGAAAGAATGGGAGCAGAATTTTCCGAGACGTAAAATTGTCCAATATTTTTCACGCCGTTGCCAAAATGGCAAGAGGGATGAGAGCACGTCAGGAAGAATGAAAAACCATCCCTTCGAAGGGTTGGAATGAGAAAGGATTGTACAAGAGACTTCGATCCAAATCAGCAACCCTGTGTTCTTCACGCGTTATATATAGCTTGTTCAAACTGTTGGAATAATATCTTCAAAATTTAATTATCAATTTAAAAAAATATCGAACCGATCAAAAATTTAATTTCGGATGCAGAAAATCAGCTTACTCGTCACTATCCGTAAAAATCTCGACTAAAAAATTATTGCGCCGATTAATAACGAGGCTCGTGGACATTAGAATTTCGAAATTCTCAAAAAAAAAAAACATTTTCTTTATTCGTCGTTTTAGTATATTTGTTATCGCCAAATTTGGCGACTTGCTATAAGAAGCTCCATACTTTGCGGGGTAGTTGCCGCCTCAGTTTAAAGGGGTGAGAAAAAGTATCCAGGGGTCGGTGAAGAACAAAAATTAGAAGTGAACGAGAGGGTAGAGATATCAAGCCCGAGAGTATGAGGGACTAAAAAGAGCCCGAGACAGAAAAATATTGAGCCACCCCGTCATCCCCTGCTTAGGAGAGGGTTGACGAGGGCCACGACTGCTGCTGCTGCTGATGTAATGAAGTAAATTAGTGTCGAGAACTAAACGAGTATTACTCCGAGGATAAATGTTTGAGTTTATATCAGGTTTTGTATATCCGTATATATATTGTTGTAGCAAAAATGTAGTAAATTTTAACGTTTTCGTGTACCCTCGAATGACACTTCTTGTTCTACAATTTTCACTGAAATAAAAGAAGAACAAAAATAATAATAATTCGACAGTGATTATTGAACTCTTAAAAAAAACACTTAATGATTACGTACAAAATGAAAAACGACGCGGTTTTTAACGATGCAGAAAAACAATGCAAATAATTAACAAATATTTTTCTCAAATTGGAAATTCGAGATCTTTGAATTGAAAAATGAAAATCTTTGAAAGAAAAATTCGACATTCTCGAAGTTTTACGAAGGATATAAATATTAAAGTCTCTAATAGCTTCGAGCTCGTTCCTCATCATGTAAAAGCGTAGAAATAATTCTCGACAGAACTTTTTAAAAGAAGAAAATAATTGAAAAAAAAAGTAAACTTTTATAATAATCAATATTTGATTGGAAAGTAGCGTTGATTATCCTGAGCCTCCATCTGTTAAATTTGCTGATTAACTAGTACGATAATAACGATAATAATGAAAACGAACAATAAAAATATAAATCCGAGCTTATGTTCCGGCTGCGTAGAAAATATTGACTCGGTCGAAAATAAGTTGATCGCTTTACGGACAATTTTCCTGTTCGCGACTTATTTCTCCCATTTTCGTTATTTTACTTTCGTTCGAGTATGCCTTCACTCATCTCATTTTATTCCGCTATTCACCCTTGTTTTTGTACCAACACTTGAACTCTTTAACCCCCAGCCTTTAACGACGTTTTCTTTCTTATTTTTCAATCACAAAACTCGTTCCGGTATCGTGTGTTTTATTCGTCAAGAGATTGAATATAATTGAAAAAGAAAAATATAATTATACTGCATTTTGAACGGTGAAGTCGCGACCTTGTCAGATGAAAAATATGGCCACTCACCAACGGGACAGAAAAATGTGAAGTTCACCCTTCCGCCGGACATTCAACTGTTTAACGAGGCCGGAGAGCGAAAGCAAGCCCCCATAGGGACGAAAGGGTGACTTTGGCTAACCCACAAAAAAAAATGAAATGAAGAATTAACTCGCTACAATGATATCATCGGGACGGGAGTAAATCACGCGGGCTGTTGCTTATTACATTCTGTTTTTATTTTTTTTTTTCGAGTCCCTTAACGTTAATTTGTGGGGCGGAGTTAGTTCGGCACGCGGTGTAATTTTCCCGTGGTATTTTTTTTATCGCCAGCTTTTTTTTTTGTTCCAAGCGCAATGAGAAGCTAAAACATTTGTATTCAGGAAGAATATTTCTGGAATTCGGGTCTGCGGGGTAAGATCTCTCGCGGGTTAGTAAGAGGAAGAAAAAGGGGGTTGCTGTGGATCGGGGGTGTCTGAGAATGGATGGAGTGAGGAAGCGAGAGGAAGGCCAGAGGTGCTTCAGAAAAGAGAAAAAGAAGAGTAAAAACTCTCGACGAAAAGAGCGCTGGGAGAGAGAGAGAGAGAGAGGGGGGGGGTTGAGGGTTGCAGGGGGATGAAGAGCATCGTACCTCTTCCTCTGCCCTCTTCTTCCCGATTCATCGAGTGGGTTGAGAAAGTGGAAAAAACAGAGAGAAAGAAAAAGAGACGGGAAGAGAAGAGACTTCGGAAGAAGAGGGTGGTTTTCGGGGGGGTGGCTGAGGGGGTGGCAGGAGCGATCTCGCATATTTCACATGCAGCGTGGCCTGTTTTGCTTGGCCCCGGCAATATTATTACCATATTTTTCACATAATGCGCTCGTGCCCTGTGTGTGTCTCTTATTTCACGTGACACACAACCACCCTCGTCCCTCAACCCCTTAACCAACCTCATTCCATCGAATTCACGGGACTTTCTTCGTCCTTCTTTTTTCTTTTTTTTTTTCCAGCGAGAGTTGCACGAGCTTCCGCGGCAGAATTGTAATGCATTTTCACCGTTATGCTTGTCTTATCATTCATTGCTTGTAAAACCCTCCCTTATATTTTATATATGTTTATGGCTATAGTGGTAAAAGTATAGCCTAATATTTATTGTATTTTATGGATACAATGTTAAAATATGTGATCATGTGCTTCGACAATGATTCATTCGGTCTACATGTTTCTGGAGCATGGACCAAACGGATAACAGTAAAAAAATAATCAAACGCTTAGTAAATTTGTACTTTTTTTCTTTTGTGTTTCGCTAAAAAACATTTGACGAGCGTTTGTTCGGTACAAGAAAATATTATTTTCCAAAATATTATAGATAAAACAAACATTTTTTGTAAGATCCATTTGGAAATTTTGCTTCTGATTGTTTCGAGTCTGTCGTAATTATTGGCGAACATAATTGATATCACACATTGTGATAATCAGCCTCAATGTGTGGGCTGCGTGGGAGCTGTCAATTGAAATTCGTATTTTTGTTATTTTTATTTTTTCTTCAAATAATGTATTTTGTTTACTCCCTTGAGCACGAATATTTATATCTGTGATTGAGTTCGCGTATAGAAATATATAAAAAGATTCGAGCATGACGTTTAGTCATCGAGTTCAACGTCTCTTAGTTTTGACGTCATTTTGTGCTATATTTTTCCCCAATGATTTGCATCAAGACGTCACAAATGCTCGTAAATAATTGGTAAACTATCGCTGTTGTTGTTTTTTTTCTTCTTTTTTTCTTTTTTCTTTTTACACCGAGTCGGCGCACCCTACACCGGTCTAACCGCAAGAGCTACGAGAGTGCGGTGGTCAAAGTTTATTCTGTGCCCTCACCTGCGACGATTCACCCACGGCCTACTTCCAGCATCGTCAATAAACCTAGCAATCATGACCACACAAGCAAGCTACGACCATAAACCTGCAATTACATATTTCCAAGAATTTTTTTTCTCTTTTCCTCGATCTTCGAAGCGAAAAATTGAAGAATTCGAATAAGTGGTAATTGAGGCTGATTTGAGTAATTGAAAAAGAGAAAAAAAAATGGCCGATTCGATACATTGCCAAAACTATCCAAAGTAAACAATCTAAACGATAGAAATATTTCAGCATACCCGAATACACTTCGGAGACATAAAATTTTATTTGATCCATTTGGATAGATTCCTTCGATCTCGTTAATGTTCCCGGAGTCAATAAAAAAATAAAAAGCCAATATTCTTGGCTTTACTACTTTGGAAAGACTGAAAGAGACAGAGAGCTAGAGAGGGGGGAGCAACGGAGATGGAGCATTAGACGAAAGTTAGAGAAAACATCGATATACCAACGTACAAAATGGCTGCTTACGTATGTGTAGACATATATATAATTTATTCAACGAACTATGTTTATCGCGAAGAATAATTCAAGTTTCGATGAAAAATAAAAAGAATCAAGAAACGACCTGTGGAAGATAAAATTTTAGAGTCCTGTGAAATCGAAGTGGAAACGGAGTTTCATCGCACACACGCACATATATACATATATATAGTTGCAAGGTTTCGATATACAAGGGTTTTGGTTGTACTTCTTCGAGAAATACACCACCATTACCATATATGTATAACTGTTGTAACCAAGTTTCTACACCGTAACCCTTACACGTATGTAGAACTCGAAGACTGTTCAGAGTTTTGGGGGTAAGAGGCAACCTATTCGAGTGTAGATTCCGAAAAATTATGGCCGATAAAGAAACAAATTTCGAATTCCACCAACCGGGGCGTTATAACGTTATTCAAGGGTTGTGAGTGAAATAGACTGGGCCGAGAATTCCTTCGAGCATCGTTCCTTTGCTTGTCCCACCATTTTTTTCTATCAACTTTTTCCAAATGCTTACTCTTCTTTCTCACTATTAACGGGGAGGATATATCATCGATCGAAAATACGATAAAAATATCCAAATTCGTTAGGACATCTCATCAACTTCCGTTTCGAGGACTCGAAATACCAAGGAAAAATAAAAAAAAACAAAAAAACAAATACGAATCAAGAGACTCGGTGGAGTCTCGGGTACATTGACAGCCCTGTCGTCTGCTGGCCCGAGGCTCGCCGAGACTATACTTTCTCTGAATAAAACGATTCGCGGTGGTGGCTGTAAAATTGGCATGTCATTTCGTTCAATTACGAAGCTCAGGAGTCATTCGATGCTTCGATAATTGAACTGGAGACTAATTAAGAAATTCTCTATCGATTGAGCCCAAAACCAGCATAATTAATGGCTTAATTGCTGAGAAAAAACTTTGCACTGGTATGAATAATTCCAAAAAACAATCCTACCCATGTTCGCAAGAACTGTTGATTTTTCAAATTTTTATCAACACAGTTGCAATACTTATAAATTTTCTTATCGGTCAATTGTCTCATCGAATTATTTTGATAATAGGTCGAGCTAATAAAAACCTACTAAAATCATGCGAAAACATGGTTTATGTTTATCGTCATTTCAGGATTTTCAAAAGGAAGGGAAAGAGAGAGAGAGAAAGAGACATCTTGCTGAAGATGTTATCAGGAAATTCTCAAAGTTCCCTGTCTTCTCATACGTTATATAACACAATATATAGATTCATATATAAACCCAGGGTGGTTTGTGTAAGGTCTCTCGGGGTCGTTTGGCTACCAAGTCTATCTCTCTGTCTCTTACCCTTCAGAGCACCCTAATAAACCATTTTCCTATGATCCACAAAGCATTGTACGTCCGCGAGGAGTTTAGCCGAGGTTCGGGTAATTGAATATTGATATGTAGGAAAGATGATAAGGTTGTATCAATTTATATATAGATATAAACATGCAGCGTATTATCATAGGGGTAAGATTAGACTATATATATCCCCGTACAATGGTTGGACAACCCCTTGCAATGGACATTTCATTGTTGCGAGAACGAAAGAGAAAGAGATAGAGAAAGAGAAAGAGAGAGAGAGAGAGGGAACGAGGCCTGGGATAAAGTTTGCGAGATTCGACGTTGAATTGCACCGACGATATTCTGAGACGATTCCCCCTTAAGCTTCTATCACGATACAGTTAAATTTCATCTCGATTAATATGTATATAAATATATGAAGCCGTATATAGATTCTATGTAAGGACATTTGCGTCGTTTGCTTTATTGATACAAGCAATTCCGGATAAACGAAACGCGATATAAATTCACAAGTGTAGTGAAAAAGAAAAAAAAAAAGATGGTCATAGAAAAAAGAAGGAAAGATTCGTTGAGCGAAGATGGAACAACGATTTTATCGCTTCGTCGGGGTTCGTTTCCCCCGGATATGAGGACGGTGATCTTCTATATCGGGACCAAACCAACAGGTCAATGACCTTTATCATAATTCTCCATTTTGATAAGAGTTTTTCTGATTGAAATAAAAAACGTTGTTTCTTTTGATACGAAAGCATTGCGATCGGATAATCATGAAATCTTCTGGCTCCGAAATTCATAAAAATAAATTTTATTTGATTCGTTATTAATGATTTTTTCCTAAAATAAATTTCGTTCGTTCCAGAATAAAAATGGGCAGTTTTCTTCATTTTTTTCCTCGTGAAATAACGAGTTGGAAACGATTATCGAGGATGGATTTAAAAATAATTAAGATAAATCGAATTTTCAGCTCTCGTTTAATTATATCCGTATAGTTTGGAAGGATCACTCGATATTAAGCAATCTTTTTTTCTTATATCCCCGATATATATTTTTATTCAAATGTATGGATCCGTGTGACTAAAAATATATTATTCTCTCATGGCATATCATCAATTTTTCAATATTATAATTCATAAGATTTGACGTCTTTCGATCGCTCTCGGCCAATGAATTATGTAAAATTTCACCATTCTTCCTCGGTAAATGCTCCATCTGATCGCCCACTAATTCGAATAATTTTTTTTATATGGCTTACCGATAAGAGTCCAAGAGAGGGCTACGAAGATCGTGATACTTTGGCCAAATTCACTCGATTATGCGGATGACGGTATGAGCTCACCTGAAAAATATCCAAAGAAAATAAAAAATAAACATATTACAATTATTTCATGAAAATTTTTCGGTTTTTGACAAAAAAAAAGAAAAAAAAAGAAAAGAATCAAAGTAGCGAGAAAAAAAATGATGAAATGCATCGGTACGTTCGTTACCATTGATTAAAAAAAATGTAGAAACACGTCAACGGAGAAATAGATGAAAATATATTTTCTTCAATATCGCGATGAGCGCTAATAGTTTGCATTTGTTTATCCGTGTATATATCGGTATTCAGCTAAGTGGTCTGAAAATATCATCGAGTAAACAGAGGCGTGTATCATTTTTTTTTCCTTATTTTTTTATTTTTTTTATTTACAAAAACGATGAAAAAAACAAATAAAAACGACACGTCATCGCCGAAAAACGCTCGTTCGCAAAGGCGAGGTAAAAAGCATGTAAAAATATGAAAATATACGTATTTATATCTATATGACGTGTGTGTATGTGTGTGTGTGTGTGTGTGTGTACGAACAATATGGAGGTACGTACGGCGACGGAATTATTTGTACAAACTAGGTGGGTCCCAGCGGGTGCGTTAATGTTCGCTTTTGTATACCCACCAGTTTAGTTTACACGCAACAAAAAGTCTCGTGAGACAAAGAGAAAAAATATTATTCGTATTCCTATAAATATATATATATGTATTTTTATTTTTTTATTATTTTTATTTAGTTGGTGAAGAGCGAGGTTCGTTCGCCTTCATCTGAGCGTCGGAAACGTCAAGCTCTCGGTAAATAGTTGTGTAACGCAAAACGAGAGGCATTAAATAAATAATAGCTATGAGCGCGGCGTTTCACCAACGAGGAAGATATACGAAAACAGGAAAAGATAGAAAAATATAGAGGCAGAAGAGAGAAAGAGCGAGAGGGAGACGAGAATGTGTGCTTCACGAGCAACAGATGCATGTTTAAAGAATAAAAAAGCGAAAAAAGTGTATCCCGTCGACTCTTGTGACACAACGTCAACGACAACCTAACCAGGGAGGAGAAACAGATGTGTCAACATTCGTCCTTCGCCATTTTCCTTTTCTCTTGTGTTTTATCTTATTAAAAAAAATTTTTTTTTTTTTTATTATTCGAATCATAACGTTTCATCGAGTCGTCAAAATGTCGCAAATTATATCGAAGCTGTTTCCTTCCGTTATTATTTATTATTTATTTCAACAAATGTGAATGTGACGACGAGATAAAAAGAAAACAAAATATGTTTGATTTTCGACTAATGGATTCATCGGCTTTCGATATATTTTATTTAACGTCCATGTTTTCGAAATATTGTTCGATAAACTGATACAAATGTGTTTGTACTTTTTATTAGTATTCGATGATGAAAGAGTAAATACAAATCGAACGCGGAAAAATGATATTGTGCGGGGGCAAAAAGAATGAAAAAGAATAAAAGCAATCGCGAACATCATCGACGTAGTCGAGCGTGTTCTCTTGGTTCGCGATCCCCGGGGGTGTACGTTGCTGAAAATATTTTGGTCGTTATCGTATCCGGATCCCCACACGTGATCGTAGCGAGTCGGTTAACGATATCCTACCATCCGCGATTTGTCTCGAAGTACGTGTTCGTTTCTGGCACGTCCTGAATACTCCGTTTTTTTTTTTTTTTCATTCTCTTTTCTTTCTTTTTCTCACTTTGTTTTTTACTTTTTTGTTTTTTATCCTTAAAGCGTATCTTGTCTTACGGAAACTGGAGAGTTTTCGCAAAGAGAATTTGGCAGAATACGCCTTCCGTCGTTTATTTTATGAAAATTTTTATTCGAAGATGAAAATATTTGGATAAAAAGTCATAATTTTTAGTCACCTACTTGAGCTATTGGAATTCATTTAATTTTGTTTCATCGATGATTTTTTAAATATTCGCGAAAAAAAAAAAATTTCTCTCGATTGAATTTGGTCGAGAAGGAATAGCGCCAGCAGCATGTTAGAAATTCAGTTTGCTAAACGTTGAAGCCACTCGGTCGAATGCGTAAAATTTTTAGCTATATTCTTAGGGATGGAGAGTGCGAGCGAGAGAAATAAGAGGAGGGAGGGATGGATGGAAAATTCGCGTAGTATCCATCGACGAAAAACCGATCCTTATAAGGTCCCTTCTGTTAAGGAGCAGTTTATATGCAACGTACGACCGGTCAGCGTACGAGTGGATATATATTTTTCAATATAACTTCGAATGGCCACTTTTAGGGGCTGTGAAGAGAAACGGGACAGTCGACGTTATTTTTTATCTTTATTAGATTGCTCTACGGTAAGATCATCCGTTAGCGTACGAGTTCGGCGTGTTCCGTATGAAGGTCTATGAATATCGAAAACGTGAAAATGCGGGAACGGAAGAAAACTAGAGAAAAAAAAGGCACGTAAGATTCCTAATTCTTTTTTTCTCTTCAAAAATCGAAACCCAGTAATTTTTTTTTTTCGTTATTCGTATTGAGCATAGCTGCTCTCATTTGTTTTTCTCTCAATTATCAAATAACCCATTGAGAATACAAATATTCTTGCAACCGCTGAGCTGACCAGTGTGGTCATTGATTCGTATATTCAAAAAGTAATTTATATTTGAGAATAAAAAATGAAGTTGGAAGGTCGTCGATTCGAGCAGAGGCTAGCTGGAAAACAAAACTATCGGGTAAAAGGATGTTTGTTTGACGCGGCGCGTTAATATTGTACACAATATAGATATATAAATATATAGACGTGTATGAAGATGGAAGACAACTCTCGGGAAGAGCATATATACGAGCGATGTAAAACGACGTTCCTTTGTAAAATACGAAGACGTGCAAACAACTCTTGGAACTTGGAGCGTTTCGTACAAGAGAAAGAGGGAAAGAGTTAGAAAGAGACTCTTTATCGTTGTTAGCCTCGCTTTGACTCATAGTCGTGCACTCACAGTGAGGTTCAACGAGGTCAACTGGCTTTAACGTTCCACTTCTCACGCTCAAAGAGTTTTTTTTTCCCATCTCGTATAATCAGTCTCTAAATTTCTGAAAAATGCCGCCATGTTTTCTTTTCTATTTTCTAGTTTTTCATTTTTCGTTATGTTTGATTCGATATTTGAAATAATAATTTGCCAAATTGTGAATTATGTAGGAAGAGTAAAATACTAGAAATCGAAAAAATGTCAAACGATTAACGAAGTTTTGAAAATTGACATTTCTCATTAGAACGGCGAGAAGAGAATTTTGTGGCAAATTTGTGCGAGTTTTCTCGGAGAATAATTAATCGACATGTAACGTTCGTACAGACTTTTTCCCTTCTCTCTCTTCCTCTTTTGTCTTTATTTGGTGCACTTTCTTCTCCTCCCTCCTCGTCTCGTACCTCTTACACTCATGTGCTCGGTACACTCTGTCGTACGACTAATGCACGAAATAAATCTGCGGTAATAGTAAGTAATTTGGTCCCTCTATAAGTCGATAACAAATTGGCTTTGCCAACGGCAGAATATCGCGGCAGCAGGGTGCGAGAGAGTTGTCGTAATGGCAGGCAACTGACCGGATCCATCGTCCACATGTACCCTTTCCAGTTCTCTTTGCCCCTTCTTTTCGAACCAACCCCTTTTGCTTCCTCGTATATACCTTTCCACGCGTCCCTTGAAGCTCGTCTTCTCTCACTCTCTCTTTCATTCCGCTCTTTGCAAGCCGCTGGTTCGAGAATCCGCGTGAAGAACGCTTTTCCTCTTTCCCAACCTCGGAGCCCCTCTACACCGACGTCGAAGAGCGAGAGAAAATTCTCGAACTAACGTTTGTTTTCGAAGAGAGAAAGATAGAACCTTCTCACTCTCCCATTTCCTCTCGTTCACCCCACTCTTATTCCTGAAGAGATCGTTCGGGCGAGGAGAAGGCTTGTATTCATATTTCACGGACTTGTAATATAGGGAAAAGTTTTGTTTAAGCCATAAAGCCCCAAAGGGCTCTCGTGACTTTAACGGGGAGGGGTAAAACGCGCTCGGTCACCCTCTCCGGTTAAAGTCCGAGCGCGCCACACCGGATGTAGTGCGAAATAATTCACATTTTTGGCTACGAACCGGGTGTCTAGAGATGGGAGAACACGAATGATGCGTGGATGACTTTTTCGTGTTAATCGTATTGAAAATAATTCAATCCATCAGTCGGCATCACTCTTGGCATTCGTTTTTTTTCCTTCTAATCCACCGTGTGGTACTAATCAATTCGAAAAATTTCTGTGTGCATCTTATCGAAAGTAATAATCAGATAATAAAATTAAAACGCATGCGTCAATCGTCGTTATTAAAGTTCAAATGTCTTTCAAAAAGCATCGAGAGGATCCTTATTGAAAATAGTACATTGGTCAATGCGAACAATGAATAATGTTGGCATCTGTTGGGGACATTGTACCCATCAGTATCATTTATACGAGGGACCCTGAACTTCTATGTGTTGGGCTAATGTCCCACTTGCTACGGTTTTCCATACTCCATTCCCTCCTTCGTATCTCCCCCTCCCCAAAAGCCATATCTTTGCTATCGTCGCGTTGGCCAGTATTTCTGCTGCATATCAAATTATAGCGAGGAAAGAGCGAAGATAACTCGGAGGGCAAGTTGGAAGTGTGTTTATATATATACACGCACAAATATATATATATATATATATATATATATATTTACGAGATGAAAAAGAAGACTAGTAGGAAATGGGCGATCGTCGCCTGCTGCCGTTGCCTCATGATATATTTGGATATATTAAATTTTTTTTCTCCTTCTTTCCCAGCCGGCCACTCAGCTTTCTTGCTACCCTCGAGAGCAGGCTGAGCGGAAGGAGGGGGGGGGGTGAGAGTTATTCGGACGTTATCGTGTTGAAATATAAGAGCATCGATTCTCTCTTCTCAAAATGATGAGCTAAATCCGGCCTGATAGCAATGAGGCAATCCCGAAAATGTTGATGAAGAAAAAAAATCTTGTTAAAAAGAAAATCATCGAAAACAGCAGAGTCGAAGCATTCTTCCCCTAACCCTTGGGAGAATAAACAAACAACGAAATAGTCGCGTGAAATTTTTGCACGGGCTTTTTTTTGTTTCAGACGACTGTCGAATGTTTGGGTGCTGGTGCGAGAGCGAGAGATGGCTGGACAGTTTAATCGACGAGAACTAGTCCCGTAGGGTTGGAAAGGCGATACGGGGAGGTCGAGGAGGGACGTAGTATAGAAAGAGGGTTGAAAGGTCGCAGCATATATATATATATATACCGCATATACTCTTTTGCATACTGCGGACCAACACCTTGCGTGTCCATTAGGACTCTCCTAGCCCGAGCTTTTGCAGAATGTCCTATCGTGGACCGAGAATCATCAGAGAGAGGGTGTTAAAGAGAAAGAGAAAAATCGTGGAAGAGAGATGAGGCTGTCTCTCTTCCGGCCATATACACGGACTACTCTCGGCAAGGGTAGTTTTGCTAGCTGACAATATTCGGTAGGGAGGTACTGTAGTAAAGCGTTGAAATGCGCGATCAAGCGAAAGAGAAAAAAAAACGAGTAAGAGAATGTCGAAATGTATGTGTATATTTATATATATGTATATACGGTGGCTCTCTTCGTAAGAGGTGTGAAACGTAAGGGCGCCACGTGCAGCAAATGGAAATGGACCAAATATCGCTGCAAACACACTCCAGTATCGATATACGACGGTCAACTATATTTATATATAGATATATTTATATGTGTGCGCTCAAATGCCGCGCGAAAACCACCCCTCTCGTCGGCTCGCGCTTCATCGACGATACTTCGCCCTCTACCCTTGAGTCCGCCATCTCATACTACCCTCACCGTCTCGTATACGTCATGCATATGTGTATATATGTATATATATATAGATATATAGATATACAGAGGATAGACCGAGTTCTAGTAGCACTTTTCGTCGTCGTCTCGCCCTCGTTTATACTGCAGTCACACGCTCCGAACTCGCTCGACCAGCTACAATATCCACTTGCTAAATCTATCGGTCACTCGCGGATATCCGTCACGAAATCCACGAAATATCATATAAGCCACTTTTCCTACGGGTGGATTTTCCATCCATTGCTCTCCACATTTGTCCCTCGTAATACACACATGTATATAGAAAGAGAAAAGACTCGTATATATTTTTCTATGTATATCTATATACAGATACGAGTTTTCATGATCGAGAATATTTTGCTGGATATATAAATGGTTCGTATGTATACATATATCTATATACAAAGGGGAAAAAAGCGTCAACGACCGTTTATGCGGAACGATTTATTCTGTCGACGTACCAAACGAATTTCACGCTGTTAAGGTTAGCACAAACCCTCTCCCTACGTAACCGAGACTTCAAAAGTCCAAGCATGCTGGTCTTTGGCTAGTTGAAAAATTGAAAGAGCCAACTGAGACGAAGAGAGAAAGAGAGATTTATATTTTCATCCGTTTTTTCTCATATCAGACTCGAATGCTTTTATTTGGAAGGAAAAGAAACAGATTAATTACGAGAATCGATGAACGATCGTGATGCACAAGAAAAATTGGGAGTCTTGGAAAAAAAAATAGTAAAATTTTATTGAAACGAGATGCAAACTCGTTACTCTCTTGTAATCTCAAGTTGATAAACTTCTCTTTGGAAAATTGACACAAAACAAGATTAACGATTGGAGTTAATTTCTAATTGTCACTCTATCCAAATGCTAGCTTCTTTTTTTTCCAAACTGTTCAAGCTCACTGGAACACTATGGCTACACGACGACGAAAAAATGAAAGGCAAGGCGGAAGAATTACGAGAAAAGAAAAAAAAAACAATTGAAAAATTGGGTCACGATGAGACACTCGTGGTGCACGGCGGGGTGTTGATTCAAGCTCATTACAGCTGTGGGCAATTACGAGAAAAAAGAAATTGTCACATCAGCATCCATCAAATTTACTCATTATTCTCGCATAATTCGTGCACTGTACATATTTACTATATAAGTATAATTTTCGACTAAACTTTCGAGGATCCCTGTCGGACCTTTCTCGTCTTCCGTCTCGCATGTATGGAAAAAAAAAGAAAAAAAAATCTCAACCCACCTATAAAAATATGAATCTCGGTGTTAACGCTCGCGTGTGTCCATTCATTCATTCATCCACCTTTACGGACAGACGGACTGAGGGAAGCAGAGATAAAGGGAAGGAAAAGCGGGAAAGAAGGGGTGCTTCGAATCCAGTAGCTAAAACCGAGGTTCCTCCAACGCACGTATACTCATATCCACACATATATATATATATATATATATATATATCTGGATGTATATGTACGTAGCTTAGGCCAGAGTGAGCACGCGAGTGCTTCTAGCTAAACAAATATGTACTCACATACTCATTCGCCTATCTCTCGGTCCCTGGTCTATCTCGCTTTTTCCCTTCTCGTCGTTTCTCGACCCTCCTCCTCCTCCCTCTTCCACTCTTTCCTTTTTTACTCTGTATCCATACTTCTACGTTCTATACTTTACGAGGATTGAGGACGGGGAGGGGGGGGGGGGTCACCCTTTTAAAGACTTTTCCTGCTGCCCTCACCTCGAAGCCTTCTATATCGTAACGGGTGTCTGTACATACGATGATATATATATGTACGAAAGCATTCACATACGTGAAACTTTATCCAGAAGAGACGAACTAAATTCTGCACTAACACTCACCGCCGTATTACCAAAAGTTTTTAAATTGTTACACAATCGGAGGCTACGAAATATAACCGCAAAAAAAAAAGGAAAAAATCTCTAGTACTCCACCATTATTCCCACTCAACGTGAATGGGATCGTGGATATAGTCGGACGAAACCAACGTGTTTTTTCGAGGGCAACCAGAGAAGAATTTATAGATAAATGTGTATGTGGATAGTAAAGAGCATGAAAAAAGGGTTTGTTCAGGGAGAGAGAAAGAGAGAGAGTGGAGGGTAAAGATTGTGATTCAAAATGCAGAAAATTCAAACTAGGAGGTTTGAATAAAACAAAATTTCTATCATGGATTTCAAGTACATTGATTCACTGGAGAATTGTTTACGACAAAGAGAGAGACTGCGTGAAAAAATCTGATGTTATAACTTTTTTTAAATTAAATTACGTCTACACTTTTGGTAGATTTCAAAATTTATATACATTTTAAACGTTATTTCTTACGAAAGAAACTCGAGACATTTTAATCCCTGGATTTATAGCTTTCCGGGCTACCTGCATTGAATCTTGAAAAAAAAAAAACAGAAATAGAGAAAAAAAAAAGAAGGAACACGGAGAATTACAGTTACGAATGAGTCTCTTATCGAGTTTTTCGCAGCTACTGGAGATTGAGGTACTTCAGGAAATACGTCAAGATTGATTGGCTAATATATCTATATATATACGTATACAGACGCGTGTGTATAAATGGGAACGAGTGCGTGGAAGATAAAAGAGGAAAAAAGGCACAAATGATTGAGATCCAGAATTCACTTTTGGAACTTATAGCAGTGTTGTAGATTCTCGTGAGATGCCCGTTATATATATATATATATATATATATATATACGTAACGAGATTCTCGCTTCAACAAAACTGACCATTTCTACTTTGTGTTTTTACTAACACCAACGGGGATATCATGATATATATCGTTGTGATATATGCCTCTACGTCGTAGTAGCTGTATTAGCAGCAGTAACAGCAGTGCCAGAAAGAAGAAGAAGGACTTGTCTCATAAAGTATCGGGCGATTTGTCATTGCTGAGTTTTGTGACGCTTCTGTGCTGCTGCTGCTTTTCTACTTCGCAACTGCCAAAGATAAATATATAAGTATATCTATGGGTAATGCTGTAAGAAACAGATGGACGTAAGCTCCACTATATATGGACTGCTGAGATTGGACTTGATGCGAGCCCTTTTTGTTTTTTTTCTTGTTTTTATAGCTTTTCACGTGTATTCTAATCCTCTGGATATCCTATCTGGGACTCTCGTTTCCAGATCAATCTTCTCTCGTCTTTTTTTTCCTTTTGTGCTCAGTCTTTTCTTTCTACTCTTCAATACACATGTCGACGCAGTCGGACAATACGTTCAATACAATTTATGAGATGTTTTTTTTTCTCTCGTATCGTCATGCTGTGTATGATTCATAAATTCGAAGTGATCAGCCGGTGTTGCAGCTTATATTACTTTCCTGAACTCCACTTGTGTTTTGTCTTATCATTTTTTGAATCGTTCAAGTATTTCATGTGCGGAAGACTCTAGATTTTCAGCGCATAAACTGGATTGAAAAAGAAAAAAAAAAATAGAACAAAATTAAGTTACAATCACTTGGAAGCTCCAATGGTACACGAAAATCGAAAGTTTCGGCTCAATTGTTTAGGTTATGAAATTTATTGACATTTTTCATCAGATTGATAAAGTCGAGAAAGGGCTGCACTATTGCGGAGAATAAAGCTAAACTTATTGTATTTGGGGTTGATAAAAAAGTGACATAAATATATTGAGAATGTTGGAAAGACTGTCAAGAACGAGATAAACCTTACGAACGTCATGGCTAAGAGAAATCTTCTGTTGATTACATTTTATCAAGTTTTTGTGGAAGTTGTTGTGGAATTTTTTGGAATATAATGCAGCTACAGGACAGTTGATATCAAATATCCATTATCATTTGACAGGGTGATTTTTAAAGTTTCAATTCTTCCTAAAAATTTAAGTAGCTCGACTCGACATTTATCCAGAGGAGTGTGATAGATCTTCTATTTCTTTGTCCAAAAAAATTTCTCAATCGTGTCACATAACTGAGTTTGTGCGAGGTATACCTCGAGTGCTTATCTCAAAAGTATGAAGAACAGAGGGATACTTTTGCCATAGTGGTGGGATCATTTTTCATATGGGAATATTGTGAATACTTTAAATACCCTTTTGAAAGTATTTCTGTACATAGGAGAGAGAAATTCTTATGGTTTTTTTTTTGCAAGTAACGAAACGACGAAATCCTTCGTGATACTTCGCGCTGTGTTTAGAGTATAAAAATATTTGAATTCTCTCTTAAAAACAGCGTCGTTATTGTACCTAGAAGAGAAAAATTCCAGTGCAGGTTTCAAGTGTTTGAAGGGGATAAAATTGTACATGAACATTTGCATAGTTTTGCTAAAAAAAGAAAGGAAAAAAAAAATAACTAGGGGAGGAAAAAAAGAGTTGAGTAAGGCGATAATATCGCGTGCAAAAGCTTTGGTTTTCGGTGGGCGTTGGGTCGAGGGCTTTTCGTGCGTACGGTGGCACGTCAGCCACGCGACTGCCGTAGAACAGCTGTGCAACGGGGCTTCTCCATAGGGTGTATATAAACAGAGAGAGATAGAGAGAAAGAGAGGGAGTTGGCGGTTTCGACATTTCGAGGCTTTTCCATCTCCCTCGCACCCTCGCCCATTATGGTCCCGTGAGTTTCGAGCTTTCGCGGTTTTAGTACAGGGCTTGAGAGTAAGCGAGAGAGGCCAAACGAGACGAGAGAATCCAATGCTCTTCGCAACCCCAGGGGTGGAAATGCCAGGCCAGAGAAGCGACGGCGCTCGACGATACACTGAACAACCTCTCTCGTACTACTCCACTCTCTCTCTCTCTCTCTCTCTCTCTCTCTCTTGTCCTGTACCAATATATATCGTTGAGTATACTACATAACCGAGCTCTATACAACCCCCGTTTGGATGCTTTTCGCCAGCAATTCCAGTACTCACAGCAGTGCGTGCCACGCGCCCGTTTCGCGAGCACGCACTTTGTCCGAACGTTCTTCAATCATTTTTATTTTATTTTTTCTCAAATTTTTTATTTTTATTATTATTGTTATTGAAATTTTTTTTCAGTATTATTTTAACGATTTATCGTTATGATTCATTTATTGTTTTATGACGGAGTACACTTGCTTTTAATTTTTTTTAAACGATCTTTAATTCACGATTTTGTTTCAATATTTTAATAATATTTCGTTGCACTTTATTGGCGTTGATGGGACGACGATGAGGGTTACTTTTGATCGAGGATAGGAAGAAAATGCAGCATTGATACCATGATTGTGAATCGTTTATTATTTGATGACACACGTTGATCGATTGTTCTTTATCGTTTTCGTCAAATGCCTTTTATCACTGGCTTTTTCGTAATTTATTATTTTTCAGCCACATACCTTGTCGCAACTTCTCGAAAGATGAAACATAACTCACCCTCCATAGGGCCTGTCACATTAGAATGTCACCAAAAAAAAAAAAAAAAAACCGAAAGAAAATGTCTTCACGTTACCTCACAAAAGAGAAACGAGTTTCGGCAATTAATTTTGTTTTCGCAGCATTCAATGCAGCACTCGAAAAATTTATTTTTAAGTGTCTGCAAAAACTGAGTAAAATATTTTCTGTCGATGAATTGTTGTTGCAGATTTTTTTTATGCTTTCAAATTATTTTATTGTTGAATAATTGATTCAGGGTCACTGTGCGATAATTCACGACCATCGTTAGTACGCGAACGAAACTATCATCGCGTCAATGTTACAAGAGCATTAAAAATAGATAAATTCCATTTTTTCACGTAATTAAGCGCATATTCATTCTGAAATAAGTTGAATTTTTTAATAGTTACATCAAGAAGCGTTGACGCGTAGTTATAAAAAAAAAAAAGCTTTTAGCAGAATAAATTTGCGTTTTTGAGTTTTCACACACGTATCCTGTCTCGGAGCACTGCAATAACTTCACTTTTTTTTCACTTTACAGTCGAATGTCACGAAGCGCATATGAAAATTATAGCACAATAAAGAAATCACTGCAAAATATTCACTATTATTATTCGATCGCACAAAAATGAATCGCAAATAATACTATAGGCAAGAGATTTGATCAACTCGATTAATCAGAGAATTCCACTGGAAGCAGGCACGTTTCAACTTTTTCGCCCTGCCAACAGCCAAGAATGCACCACTGCTTAATTCAATTTTCCATTTTTTCATCAATTTTCCACTGCACATTCATCGAATTTGGAGTATAACAGTAAAAAAAAAATCAACGATCCATACAATAACAGGCACGATATCACAAAGCCAAATTGAATTTCGATCAATTATTATTGTCATTAATTATAAAATAAGTTGATCAAGTATTTTCACATTTCACTGTAGGTCAAAGGGGCACGATTGTTTCGACGCACACTTCACATTCGCGATGTTTTTTCAGTTTTCCAATTCGTGAAATATATTTTATAGTCAAGTATTTGAAAAAAAAAAAACATGTTTTTTCTCAAAAAATCGAATATAACGAATCAAAATCGATATTAATAAAAACGCCCAAATATTTTATAAAAAATGTACTATCCCGTTGGAATTCACGAAAAAAAGAAAAATTATCCGACGAATTAAGTATATTCACACGAGAAAATGTATCGGTAAGATACAAATCGAAGAGTTAGGGGGAGAGAGAGAGAGGGGGGGGGGGGGTCAAAGACAGGGTGAAATATCATAGCGCGAGTATGCGTCGATGTGCGCATAAGCGCATATCTTCAGTGTCGACTGGAGAACTGTGCCTATGTATACATAAGTCTCGACGTAAGAATAAGTATACATATATGTATACGTGTACATAGATACGTGGATAGCTGCGTGGATGTGTTGGGTGTGTGAACGCGAGGGGTTGAATTGGCAGTTGAGTGCGGTAGTCAGGTGGTGAACGAGAGTTTTGAGTGAGTTCGTTTGAAAGTGAGTATACATATGTACTAATGGCTAAGTATATGTATAAAAAAAAATATATATATATATATAGGTGAGTATATAGATTCGAAATACGTATATAGATGTAAGAAATAGTAAGATAAAATGAGTATGAGGAAACGTACCGAGGTTAGCGAAGGTATTTATCGTCGAGCAATTAGGCAATCGATAAACATATATATATATATATTATATATATGAATGTACGTTGATACAATTGCGATAAAGAAGATAGTACGAAATAATGGGCGTAAAATATGCACATATATGTATAAAAGTGAGATAAAAATATGAATGAAGAATGAGCGTTGAGAATTGATCAATCACACGTGGTGATAAATGAAGGAGTGAGGAATCGCGAGCGCGGTTTTAGTTGCTGATGTGCCGGTTCGTTTTGGTCGGCGTGATATCGGCGAGGAGACGCGGCAAAAAACTGCGCGGTCGAACGAAACAAGCCCGGGGCCGTGGGTTCGCGGGTTTATACACGCACACATATATATATAAATATATATGTATCTATGTACATATAGAGATACAGAGGCGCGCACACAGGCACACATAGACAAAACGCAAGGGCGTTAGGATGAGATGAGACGCGGCTCACTCTTTGTGTGGGGGTGCCTCACTTGGAGGTTGCCGCGCGTTGTGTGGCGCTGCCTCTGGCTTCTGGAGGTATAACACGCGAGGGGGGTAGTAGTAAAGAGAGAATGAGAGAGAGAGGAAGAGAAAGGTCTATGGTAGGGCGACTTGCTGTGTTGTGTCGGATGCTACCGGGTAGCGAGTACTTGTTGTTGAGATGCCTGTGTTGGGGGGTGGAGAGGAGAAGCTAAGGGAGAGATAACCGGGTAGGTTAGAGGCAGAGGGAGAGAAGGAAAGATAGCAGGATATACGTATAAATATATATATAAATAGAGAGTGAGAAAGAGAGAGAGAGAGAGGGGGGGGGGGGGGGTAGTTGTGGCGGTGGCAGCGAGGACATCCTCTCTTTTCCCCCTTGGTTTGGTGCTTTCGCTGTTTCTGCTGCTGTGCATGCTCTGCTGCTGCTGCTGCTGCTACTGCTTTTAGTGCAACGAGGGGGTGGTGACTTCACGAAAATGGCCTTGCGCGCGGCATTTGTAGCGCAGCAAGGGTGGGTAGCGGCGCGTCGTGACGACGACGCCGATCCTAGGCGAGGCTAGAGAACCTACCCCTTTGGCAAAATCACTCTCTCCTCCCCGGCCTTGCCGCCCCCCCCCCCCCCCCCCCCCCCGCAAATCCTCCTTCTTCTCTTAAAACCTGTACGACGATGTTGCAATTGTGTATATAGATATACACTTATTCGTTAGTATACGTATGTACAGCAACATCTCACCGATATATACGTATTTATATGTATATGGATGGTGCAACATGCCGTTGGTTGCTTTCGCGCGATGCAGTAGAGGTGGAGATGCTGATGGGCTACGTATATATATATATTTATATAACGTACGTACGAAGTTGGTAGTGCACGAACGGAGGTGGGTTTCGAGAATATCCATAGATCGCCAGGTGGGAGGTGCGCTCTACGACCTCTCGAGATAACGACAAAGGTGCGAGAGCGAGTGAGATAAAAATAAAGGGGTGAGGGGTAAGTTTAGATGTGTATGTATAGAAGGTTCGGGGCGAGAACCAACAAGCGCCAACGACGACGCCGACGCAGCCTCGCTGCAACGCTATAGATGCTGCGAGATATTCTCACTATATCTTCAAGAGAGGAAAGCAGAATGAGAGAGGGAGGAGGGGGTGGAGAGTGAGCGAGTCTAAACAGACCGCCCGTGAGATGCGCGCGCGATACACAAGTGGGTCGTGGCCGACTCAGGATTCAACCCTATACCGCCATCTCCATCGAGTCTTCGAAGAAAAGAAGAAGAAGAAGAAAAAAGAAAAACTCTTTTTTGCCCTCTTCGTCGAAAATCTTGATGACGATGACGATAGGGATGATGACGCGAATTTTTTATTCGATACGTTAACGAGGATCTGTTCGTTCCGAAGATTTGTTTCTTTTATCCTTCGCAAGCTTACCCCAAAGATGTATTTCACTTTTATAGATCAGTCAAAAAAAAAAACGTAAACAAATGATTTGATTCGAAATGATTAGATCATTCGTTGTTCAAAGGAAATATTTCGCGATTAATTATTCAAATTTATGTACATACTGATGCATAAATGCATTAATATACCGTAAATAAACACTGGTTAACGAAATTGCATCTAGTTGGTATATATAACGGTTAGAAAACGTGCACGAAATACGCGCAAGCAGGGAGCGATCGGCCCACGCGCGAGCACCGAGCTCCGGTTGTGTTCTGTTTTCCTCCTTACAGCCGTTAAAACAATAATGCAATATTTAGCCATATAGTACACACAGCACGATGGTAGGGGACTACTCGGTAAAAGCGAAAGAGAGAAAGAGAGAGAGCAAGAATGAGAAGCAACTAGAGAAGAGGGAGTAAAAGGGGTGCCTATCTGCGAGTAGAACTCGGATGAGTGGGAAATACGTACAAGAGAAAGAGAGAGAGAGAGAGAGAGAGAGAGAGAGAAAGAGAGAAGAGAGTACCAACAGTTATGTACAGCAGAGATAGAGGAGTTATAACTGTGTACAACGAATGCCCGGAGGATCGAAGAGGGGGAAGAAACACGAGGCTTTCGTAAAGTTGGAGGGAGGTTTATCCGTGCCAACTTCCCCTACTTTAATCCCCTTTTCCAAGTACACCCTCTCCCTCCCCCCTCCTCTCTCTCTCTCTCTCTCTCCTCCTTCTTCATCGTCGATTATTTGTCTCTCTTTTTCGCCCGCGATGCATTCTCCCGTATACATCCTCATATAGATGTATACACAGCTTGTATTTTCAACGTCTTTTCTCTCTCGCTCTCTCGCTCGGTAGCTTTGCGACGCTCAGGCGCATTGAGTGCTTGCCTCGAAACGAGAGACTGTTTTCCGACCCGAGCGACGGAGAAACGAGCATGTACCGTCGGGGTTGGTTATTCACGATAGTGGGGAGAGAGGCGCGATTGTAGAGGGGAGAAAAACACCGAGAGGCGGCGCGCTACGCTTCCTACTCGACGGACTATAAGGAGTAGGGGATTTTGTATATACCTATACGTATAAATAGGTATATAAACATATATTGATGAGTACCGTGACGAAGCCAAGCGAAAAGGGGACTCGGACCTCAGGAATATCAGGGAAAGGGACAAGATTTAACCCCCGAGGATTCAGCATTCCATTACTTCGCCGTCTGACTCCATACGGAGCGCATCTACTTGTCACCGATCATGCTCTCGGATAACTCAACAGAGGCTCCCCTAATCGCTATAGTTGCATTCATTTTACCCTGATTTTTTTTGTTCCCCTGTCACAGTTGACTCTTCAGCTTCTTTTTTTGATTTTCGATCAATGATCAACGCGAATGCTAAAAATTCATCTTTGTTCCACTCGTAAAAAGCCTCAATTCCAACTAGTGGTGAACGCCACAACTGGTCAGACGAAAAAAAATGTATTTCGATCTACCGTCAGAGCTAAATTACCGAGTGTTTTAACGATAGATGCTGCAGAATAATTCGACTCTTCAAATTCTTCACTTGGAGAAGATGAAATTTTTTGAAATACGAATAATTTTTTTTCTACAACTTACCACTCTTGTTCTTCTTCTCGATTCTTCAACTTGTATATACTTTTTATAGAGATATATTTTATTCTGCATAAAATATTCTATTTTACGCGCAATCAATATCTAACGTGCATCGAGTTTGCTGGTGCGATTCACAGGGGTTCATATCCGGTATAAAGAGGGAGAGGGTAGACGCAAAGGTAGTGGTTTCTATAGCTTGGACCGAGTATAGCTCGGAGACACCTCCCTCTCTTTACAACGTCAGCCTCTCAGTGTCGCAGGGAATCCCCGCGAGGAATCACAATCCCAAGCTTTTCTCTGGCCCGTAGTGTGGCTGCCCGAGGCGGTGGCCAATAAGAAGCCATCCCCCACTTGCTCAGGGCACCGGGACAATTCGAATGCTGCCCAATAACAAACGTCTATTGTTGTTACGGTAAACTCACCTTTTTTTTTCTACTTTTCTTTCGCTTCTTCGTGCTTTTACTTTGCTCCCTTCCACTAACACCCTCCCTTTTTCTACCCTTATGCTCAAAAATACCCTTTCCGCACATCCCTCGAGTTCCATGTTTTTCGTTCCAAAGTTTTTTTCTCTGCTCTGTTTTTTAGCTTCCTATTTCACCTCCAGTAAAAAACTTTTCGAAAAGAAAAATTATGATAAAGTTTCAATTGTATTAATGAAACTAGCCCGAATTGATCGAAATTCTGAATATTTTGTAATACAATATTTCTTTAGGACCTTTATCGATACAGCTCTTCGGAGTTCAGAAACAACTCTTTCTTTTAGCAGAAAAATTGTATTGAAAATCTTTGCAAAAGCACTACATATGCGACTAGATCTTGGAATAATTTTTCTTCCTAAAAAACCTGACAGCAAAACTGAATCTCTAACTCTCTGGTATCTCGATATAATTTTGATGAAAAAATACATTTATTTGTTTAAGAGAATTTTGATATTTGACGAACTCCTTTTCAATCCTTTTTCATCCTTTTTCCTTTTTCCTTTTTCAAATAAATGATTTTACCCTGAATCAGCGAGGATGGCAGTTTACACAAAGTGAAAAATACCGGAGGGTCGTTCTTACCGATAGAAAAAAATAACTTCACGTTCTTTCGAACACCACTGAATATTAGATTGTCAATTAAGTCTCGTCCCATCTCACTGATTAATGCAGAACACAATCTAAAAGTTCCCATAATATCGGATATTGAATTGTTTTTTTTTTCTTCTTTTTTCTTTCATTTCATTTCGATGTTCATTAAGCATCGACCGTTGACGGTTTGGAATCCTAAGATTACAAAGTCTTCGTTCCTACTGTACACTTTAAATCGTAGATTGCAATCGGTCGGTCGTTAAGCGATGAGAGAACCTGGAAAGAGAAGAGATCGGGGAGTTGGGAGCGAGAACGAGAATCATCTTTATTTATTGAATTAGTCGGCGATTGTGTCAGCGCGAAAAAATAATCGAGTAGAAATGAAAAAAAAAAAAAAATTATCAGAGAGGGAAAAAAATGTTGAAGTCGAGTGAAGGAGGGAAATTGAGGGTCAGTTTAAATCCGGGACGAAAGGGGATGGTGACGTGACGTTGAAGCCCCCGATTTGTATGGGTTTATATATATATATGACATAAAAAAATGAAGAAAGAGAAAAATCGTCAAAGTTATTTCAGTCAAAATGAAACTATCTCGCTCTCTGTCTCCGTCTTCCTCTCTTGTGGCCTCTCCAACTTTTTTTTTCCCGTTGGATAGAATGGATAAATATTCATTGACGTCTTCATCAAGACTTTTATGACTTTTCGTCACGACGCTGAGATCACTTCATAGCGAGGGCCCTCTTTCGAGCAAAACTCTAGATTTTTTCTACACTTTGTATTTGTATCAGCCGTTATCGAGCCAAAAGAACGTAACCTGCAAAATTTACTCCATAAAATTCTTCATATTACGCCTTTTTGTTCGTCAGCGAACGAAATGCTTATGTATATATGTACTTTGCGTCTGACTTTCCGGCCGTTGAGTTCACCGGGTTGAGCACGATAGTTGCTGGGAATACCTTCATCGGTTGCTCTCCATGGACTCCGAATGCTAAAAGGAAAAGGTGTTTTTCAACCGTTTTTCCTGTCTTATAGGAAATTGAGAGGATAAAATGTGCCAAAACTCATTTCTGTTATCGTTTCGCTATGCTACAATATAATTTTTCGTTTTTCAGCAACAGAGTTCGTATTATTAACATTTACGTGAATCGATTCTAACGAAAAAATTAAAAAAAAAACTGAAAAATATTAAAATTTTCTTTTCTCTACGTGCTTGATACTTAAAAATTTATTTCTAGACACTTTCAGAAAATATGGCCTTTTCAGAAATATCTTATGAGGCAACTGGATGAATTGAAAAAAATAAAATCAGTGGGGGAATCGAAAACTGGTCGCCCTTGATAGGAACAAGAAAGGGAAGAGAAGAGTAAGGTACAGAGAAAGAGAGAAAGAAAGAGAGAACAGTGGCAAAATTGAAATTTCTTCACTCGAGTGGCGACGCAGCAACTCATAAAAAGTTTAAACGTTTCACTCGGTGTGCCCATGTTGCTCTATGGATTTCTCTCTCTTTTTTTTCCCCTCGTTTCTTTCTTTTTTTCCAATATAAACTCGACTCTCTTTTTCTCGCGGCTGGCTTCTTCTCACCCTGCGCCTTGCCGATTGACTCGATTCCCTCGACTATATAAGAGTGTCGAGAAATCTCTCCCTCCCCCCCCCCTCTCTCCGTTCCTCCAGCTTTTGGCTTTCCAACCCTATGGAGCAACCTGACTCTTGGAATATCCACCCCGCACCACCGACTTGCTTCATGGAGATGCTTACGCAACTTTTGGCCCCCCGCAAGAAATTAGGGGCTTACTTCGCCACGTTCGAACTCCCTCCTCGTAGGGAGCTCGAAAAAAAAAATATATGTTTGTATGTGTGCCGCGTGCATATAAACCGTGAAAGGAACTGAGGAATAAATAAAAGATAGTAAGAGAGAAACGGTTGAAACAGAAGGAAACCCTCGATCCATCCTCGAAACTCTGCTTGACTAGAGACCTTATTTGTCTTCTTGAGAATACAATTACGACAAGATCAGATATCCAGTTGTTTTGATATTTATTTATTTTTATCTCGTTTTCACATCAAATTTACAGGTAAATTTTCAGGTAGGATTTTTCACTTACAAATTAAAAAAAAAATCAACCTGTACACCCGCAAACACGTGGAAATGTGAAAAACGCCGGTTTTTTTTATCGATACGAAACGAAACAACTCGCTGAGGGAACAATTTTTTCGTTCACTCACAATGTACTGCAATTATTTCTTCTGCTCTTGAATTGTGGATTCAAGGGATTGATGTAACGTGAATTTTTTACTTTTTTAATTTCAAAAAAGTATAAAATTCTCCCTTCGATCCAATAAACGATGTTCCGGAAAACGGATTAATTGATCCGGTTTCCGAGAACACGGTTTATGGTATAAAATTCGAGAAAAAAATCTCCGTCTACGGTACTTGAGAAATTGATGAATGGTAAAAACGACAGAAATCTCGATAATTTTCTGTAAAAAAAAAAAAAAAAATAAACGTTTATTTTATGGAGTCTAAAAAAACGTTTTTACTGGCATGTATGTTATACGGATGTTTGATTATTTCAACAATGAGGAATGAGTTTCATTTTTTACTCGACGTCATATGGATTTTTCAATAGGGGTGGATACTCCCCGTGTTTTGTTAAGTTTGTATGCAGATTTGACTGTTTAAATGTATGTATGTATATGGATAGATGGAAAGTAGCGAGATTCGGTAGGACGTTAAGAGGAGTGATGGGTATACAATCGTCGGCGAAAAGGGGTATAACGGAACGATGGAAACAGAGCTGACTTCTGTTTGCCGATATGCTGATGTAATTATTATATTGGCTTGTGCTTCGTCCAGGGGAGGAGGAAGGAATATGGGAGAGTAATGGAAAGAGAGAGATTGAGAGAGAGAGAGAGAGAGAAGTGGAATGAGCAAAGAGCTTCTTATTATTTGCTACGTTAATGCGCAGCTGTTCGTTAGGTCTGATCTGGCAATCCTGTCTAGGCACTCACGCAATGATATTTTCTTCGAGGTGCTTTATTTCCTCTACCTTGCTTAGCATCATTACCATCTTGGTTGTAAGACAAAAAAGTCTGAACCAACGAATTTTTCCAGAATCGCAATGCTAGAAGAAAAAATGCACTTACGTCGATTAGTGAGGATTGGAAAGAGAGGGAGGGGGAGGAAATAATTATGCAAAAGCTGGAATGATGTATTTTTGCCTACTGAATGAAGCCCAAACGTTGGGAATTTTGAACCTGGATGACCAGAAGTTCCGGATTAAAATAGAAAACTCCTGGAGTGTCTCGATTGCGTCGAGACGCCAAATCCCAATGGACCCGGGCAACAATTTGAGGGGCAGAGGGATGGGAAAACGGTCGACAGTATGTAGACAGGGGATGAGGTTGTCACAGTCGATATCTTGTCTGCTTCTCGTTTTACGGTGGACGATGTACGTGGAATATGAGGATAAGTGGAAAGGGTATAGACGTGCAACGTTGGACGTGCAACGCCACGAAGGTTGAAACGGTATGAGAAACTGGTCGTAGGAGAAGGAGACGAAGAAGAAGCATCGGAATGATGAGGTGGGATAAGGGGGTGGTGCCGGAAGTGAAGCAAGACTAAAACGGTGAAACACAGTTGGAGTGAGAGAGAGAGAGAGAGAGAGGCAAAAAGAGAAATAGAGTAAGAGAGAAAGAAGGTTAGAACGGAACAGGGAGTTTGAGAAGGAGAGCGAGAGAAATTGGGAGAGTAAGAGATGAAGGGTGGATGGGTACATTGCGAGGGGGCATGATTAGCATTACACTCTGAGCCTCGATGATCAATAGTGGAAACGTCTCTCCCTTCATTCTCATTCTCTCGCTGTGTTAGCCTTATCTCCCTCCCTCTGGGCAAGCGAGCAAACCAGAAGCAAAAGCAGTAGCAGAAGCATACACCCCCATCCGGATCCATCCTTGCGCGTCACCGTCCTCTCCCCAACGCCAAGGCGCTATAGCTCTCATTTCATCTATCTTGCTTTCTCTCGTATCAAGCAACGCAAGGGGAGAAGGGTGGGGGTGGTTTCTCTCGCAGCATCGGATATGCGCGAATGTCTCATCCCTCTCTCCTTTTCTCATCCTTTCTGCACCACAGCAGCTCCTTCCTATTGCTCCCCGTGACTATATACTAGCTATCCTTTCTGCCTCACCGTTCCCGTTTTCCCAATCCCTTGCATCACCTATCTGCACCGACTCTTTGCTCTGCTAATCCTCTTTTTCTCTCTGTTCCTCTCGCTTCCTCTTTCTAGTCCAGTCTATCTTGATAATTCTGGACTTCTGTCCAACGTCATCTTTCACTTTGGATACAGACTAGAAATATGTAAAAGTAGTCGAAATTTCAGATGTTTCTGTACGGGCTTATCGACGCGATAGCTCACTGTAATTTTTCGGAGATGCTTTCTGGGGCCGTAAGTCCCAGTAATATCTTTTTGATACGCCCTTGAGGATACCCCATTTTTCATAGTCTTCTGTGTAAATTATTGTACCTTCAAGTCCCTTTTTTTGTTTTGCATTATATTTAAGCAACTTAATATCCGCTGCACTCTCTGATTTGTCATTCAATCCGATAGAATAAGCCTTATTTAGACAAAGAATCTCGCTAATCTTTCAAGGCACTTTCTCCACACAGGGGTGCAGAGAGAATCGATCGTGAAATGAGACACCAAGCAAAAGATCGAGAAGCACGAACGCCACACACCCAAATAACCGTACAACATCGGACAGTAGCTCGAGTAGGCAATTCGGCACAGTATTTATTGCCAACACTTCGAGGGTAAGTGAGAAGAAGAAAAAAAAGTGCAGAACCAGCGAGATTATGTACTATCTATGCCCCATAGACGACCAGGAGTATGTGTATAGGTTTGTCTTTGAGGCAGAGGGCCAAAAGTGTGCACGGGCATAGAGATGGGATATGTGCACGAATTCTTAGGTGTATTGTCAGACGGGAAGGTTGGAAATGAGAATAGAGGGGAGAGAGACAGAAAGAGTAAGAGAAAGCGAGAGGGAGATGAGCTCTAATGCCTGCTCGAGCCTTCAAAAGCAACTCCGTCGATTTTCGTCACCATACATTGGAACCATCGCCAGCACGAATGGCCACAGGCTCAGACCCAAATCTATATCAGTATACATTCGTACATGCCGTATTCCAAAGGAAACCAGCAGATGATACTTTAACTATGTCTGTGGAAGGAACAAAAGTCCAGGAAAACTAAGAGTACTGCAACCCTGTTTTCGTCCCAATGTTTTATTCGACGATGTCAGCAGCTGAGAGATATTATTGAGCAGAGGAGAGCTCAAGCGTTCCATTACCTACCGCCCCTGCTGCGTATTCACGACTTTTTCAATCTAAAATTATGTAAGCAGTCGCTGTGGTTACCTCCTGGCAGTGAAGTCGAAGTGAAACTCTTTCCGTTGTGAGTAGATCATTCAGGAAGACTGTCGTACTCTGCTAATCAGCTTTGGGAAATGCCATAAAAAGCATTGCAACAAAAATCCGTGTATCATGTTTCATGGACAATGGCGAGCCGGAAACGATATGGAATCTTCCAGAAGATGGAATATGAAATAATATTTTATCAAATCATTTTATCAAACACGTTGATCATACAGGATAACTCATCGAAAGTTTTCTTTCCTAGCTGCAAGGACCTTTTCCTCCAGTCAGTGGAAAGTTTATTCAGGACTTTGATGGGAAAGCCCTGGTCATTCAACGACATGATAGACTTTTCTTGTGTATTCGCCTCGAAGAAATAAGGCCGTGAGAAAGAAAACAAAGAGGAGGTTATTTATTATTCTATTAAGGATCCGGGAGCCGACTGAACTATAAGAGCACGGCAGTTCTCTCATGCTGTAGATACGGATGGTCGTCCGTGGTCGTAGATCAGCAAAAAACAAGATTGAACTAAATCTCGTCCCTTTTTTTAACTCAATTTCCACTGCACCTGTCGGGGGCTGTTTTATCCACTTCGTCCTTTCGGACAAAGCTGGAAGAGCCACGGCCAAATGGAAGAAAGAATGGGGGGGGGGGGGGGGCGAAGGATCTTTTGGGCCGATAACAGAATAGGAAGAGGAATGAAGTGGTGGAAGAGCCATCAAGCAGACAGTTTGTTGACTTTGGCTAAATATTGGATGGCAACGGCAAATATTCGCTTGAACTATCCTGAAGCTACGGCTACGCGGACGAGTGTGAGAACGTTAGAGGACTATCCTCTGCCTCACTGTGCTAAGCTATGCGTCTTCCTATTCATCTGTACGAGCTGCGGATCTCTGTATGTCTTGTCAGAGATCGTTTTCATCTCCAATGAATTCCCAGCTGTAAACCAACCCGGACGACCTGTTGGCTGGAGGACGGCAAAGCTGACTAGTCTACTTCATTGTAATAGCCTTGTGATACTGTAGCGAATAATCGTGTTCATAACAGGAGGAGGCTGAGAGAGAAAATTGTTCATGCAGCAATGTCCGATTTATCTGAGAAAATCAAGACGAATCAGAAATCCATTTATTACGAAATTAATTTAGCAGTGGATTCCGTACAATGTAAGAGTAAAGGAAGTAGGTTATTCGAAGTTGAGTGCACGAATGCATGAGCCTCGAACGCAATTTATAATAATTGATCATTTCTCGATCCCTCATTCATCTTCAATGGTTTTACCAAAAGAGTATACCCATTACTGCGAATGATAATTATCCTATGACAATTACCCAAGCTGGAAATGTCGAATAATTCTCTTGTTGGTTAATAAGGTGGAGGAAGAAGGTCAACCATCATTCTGCACTTTCATACCGAGTTCTCTTTCTCTCTCTTTGTCCCTTCCTCCAAGTCTTCGACGATTTCCATTTTTTTTTTCAAGTACGATCCTCTCTCACGCTTCATCGAACGTGTTCGATGAAATGTCTTTTGCATTTTTTTTTACGCTCCAGAGTCCTACTCCCGTTATCCGTATGCTCTCGACGGATTGCTCAAAGTGTCGATCCGTCAGGGAGGCTGCTTTAATGGCCCAAGTCCGGCCAAAGAATCTCGCTCACTTTTCCCGTTTTGTTTCGACGTTTACTGTCTTCGTCTTTTTATATTGCTGGCTTAATTACTGTCTGACTTGGCGAAGTTATAATGGCCAACAAGGGGCACTCTGTCGTTCTCTCTCTTTCTCTTTTTCTAACTAGGATAAGGACCACGAAGACTCCCACTGGCTTTTTCGGCTACCCGCGAACCCAGGAGAAAGAAAAATCGGCGAAATATCCGAGGGAGAGAGAAACTCCCATCATCCGAATCACCCACTCAATCGTCCGGTCACGGAGAAAAGAGTGAGTAAAAAAAAAAGAGGGAAAAAAATTAGCACAAAATTTCGCTCTTTCGTCTGAGGACCGTATAATTGCGTGTACTTTGAATGGTTAATGGAACAATCTTTTCGCAAATCTACCATTTGAAGGACTTCTGGTACGCATCATTTTTTTTTTTCATTTTCAACTGGTTTTCCTGTGGATCTGAATTTCGGTCTATTCAAAATGCTTTTTTCTGTTACCTCATTAATTTTCTTTTAATCACTCACTTACGCAAATCAACTGAAATTGCGTACAATTATAATCCCAAAAAAATACCTCCTTTTAGATATTCCATGACCATGCCTCGTAGCAGTTCATAATCAATAAAAATATGGGTCTTTGAAGATTCATGGTCAATTTCGTAAATAATTTCGTCGATCGTTGACCCTTTAATGACCAATGTCGAGTAATTTCCTGGTAAGATCTTGTTCAGAAAAGAAATGTGTCGATTTTTTTATGGATGACACGTGGCTCAACAGGAACACACGTAGACAGAAAAACATAGATAGATGGAAGATAATAATATTGAAGAACCGGTACGATATATTTTTGGGCAATATGGGTTATCGGCGCATACCAGGATGTAAATCGTTTATCCTGGGAGAAAAATAACGAAGCTGGTTTTGTCGATGGGCACATTTTTCCATGAGAGACAAGGGCCTCTCTCTTTCTCTTCGATCTTTCCATTTCTTTTTTTTTTTATTGTTGACGGTTTGTTCGCGATAACGTATATCACGAAACGTTGGGTCGGTGACGTCTTCCTCTTATGGTAACTCATCGGAATATCGAGAGAAAGAGGCAGAGGAAGAAAGAAGAAGGCTGTGATATCGGTTGTGCGAGCATAATGGTCAAACCTACGTCAGTATATGGGAAAAAGCTAAGAGCTACGTATATCGGAATGGCTTCGAATGATGGCCGTATGAAGAGAGAGAGAGAGGCATGGGGGTTAGGGAGGAAATGGGTGAGGTGGTTTTTCCCGTCGTCGTGCCTAAACAATATCTTGCGGCAATGTTAGGAGCGTCTATTGGGCCATTACCGAAGGTTGCTCTCGCTGACCATTTGGCTTGGACAGTGCTACGTCAGCAGTCTGCAACCTCGAGACTACCCTTCTTTCCTCCGGCCACCATCCCCTCCCACCCTTCTTCTTCGCTCTCCCTACATTTCTTCCTACTTTCTCTGTTTTCTACGTACGTATAAACACACTCAAACACACACACACACACACGCACTCTGTAACCAAACGAGCACTGTTCTATACGCTCAACAACGACGACCCCGGAGCTTGAGACCGGACTTGCTGCGAGATTTCAACCCTCCTCTCATGCGAAGTTACTTGTGTCTGTAGACACTGTACGCATGTGTATTGTGTCATAGATTTTAAGCGTATAGGTTATCTCTCTTTCTTCGCTTCTTGCTAGCCGTATTTTTTCATTTGAATTATTGTAAATTTGACTTTGTCCCCTCAAAAAACTACAAAGTAATGTTGTTGCTGCTATACTTAAAGTGTAACGAAAACGCTTGAAGTAAAATTCACAAATTTCTGGTTGTTAATTGAAAAAATTATTTATACGTTTGTTCATTTTGTTTCGTGACGGGTTTGAGCTCTGGTTCATGTGTCTATAGATGAGCGGGATTGTCTGTCAGGGCAGAATGAAAGCCCGTGAGGTAATTTTACGAAAGGACATTTCTGGAGAGGGGGTTAACAGGAAATTGCATTTTATATACCGATATCGTAACGAAAACTTTTAAAAGCTGATCTGCGAGCTCGATTTCAAGGACCTTCCTTTTGCAGCTTTTTTTTGCCGTTTCCATATATACAAATATACATGTATACATCGTAACATTTACCGATATCCCTATTGTAGTAGTACACGCGTCTCCTGAACCTTACGATGGGTGAAAGTTTCGAGATTCCCGAGGCGAGATAGTCGTCGCGAAGAATGATATATGAGCGTCGATAAAGCCGAGACATTGGAAAGAGAGAGAGAGAGAGAGAGAGAGAAATGAAGAAAAAGAAGGCTCGGGCTCCACCCACTACAGATTCCCCCCCTTCGAAGTCTAAGATCGATTTCTTTCGTCGATGTGCGGTCTATCGTATCCAGCCGATCGTGTGACCAGACCACCGATTCTCCCGGATTTTTTTTCCTATCGCTTCTCTTTTCTCCCTGCTCCCCGTTTTCAACACTCCGAGAAAGCGAATCACGCGATCTTGAAAAAACATAAAAATAGTAAAAAAGCAACATAAACCGTTTGTGAAAAAAGCTCCATCTAATCTTCGTTAAACTGGACTGATAAAACTTTTCTCAATCTCAATTGGAAGTTCCCCTGACTCGTTAAGGATAGATGCATTTTTTTTTTTCGTTTCTCAAATAGTGTGATTTATAAAATTTCGATCCATGATCAATAGAGTAATAGTATTGAATTTTACTTTTCACAAATCAACAAAATATGAAAGTAATCCAAACAAAAATAAATTGCAGTAAACATGAATACTTTTGTTGTTTCTGTTGAAAGGGTCGGGTGGAAGCTGAAAAATCTCGACTGTAAAGTTCCACAAATTGAAGGCATAATTCGAGACTATAAATTGTCTCGGTCCCCGAAGACGCCGCGTATTTTTTTTTTCCTCTACAATGTGGTTGTCTCGCTGTGCTCTGTAACGAGTACAGAATCGCTGGCAAAAGAACAGGCTGAAGTAAAATTTGAATGAATATACGTATATACGTAGCGTTAAAGTTTCTCCCCAGGTCGCCCTTTCCTCTCGAACGAGCGAAACATTGCGCGAAATAACGTTAAATATTTACCTTCGAAACGATTGTTCCCCCCGCCGGTATTCTCCCCCCGTTAGCCCAGCGGCACGACGATAAACATCATTATATAATGTCGATAAGCCTCCCCCCTCCCCGCCTCCCTTATATCCCCCTCCTCCGCCCCTTGCCAAACCCACACCCTTGAAACGAAGCTGGAAGAGAACTTGGAAAAGCGAAAGCGGATCTATCCATCCAAATGTATACAGTAATATAAAATAATACTTGGCCCTGTTGGTCCAAGTTATATACTTATGCTGGGGCACGTACACGTGCGAGCCAGCCCATGTGGGAAGATTGAAAGACGATGATCCATCTGTCCATCTGTCTGTGACGACAGACCAATTGAGAAAAATACGCGAATGATCCTAGTTTCGTTCGAATTTGCTCGCTCGTTTCTTCCAGTATTGTTTCATTTCATTGACAAAATAATTCTGACAGTTCCCCGAATCGAAGTAAACAATTCGGACTTGTTTTTCTGAGTACGTCATTTTTTTATGGCCATTTCTTCGGCGTCAAATTTTATTGGCGGTTAATGTTTTTTCTCTTGTTCTCTTCAGATGTTTCGAATAATTTTTCGTAATTTTTTGTTCTCTGTAAATATATAAATTTGTAAGAAAATAAATAAAAAAATTCTGGCTCCGTTGGAAAAAAAAAAACTGATTATTGTGAAATAATTCTGTGTCGAGGAAAAAAAAACTTGTTTACGTCAGATAAGAATTGTTTCTTAATGAAAGAATGAATGCTTTTTACATAATGAAAATAAATTAAATATTGTTGACAGATGCCAACCGATTGCAGCGATAAAGAAGTTGTTTGCGAGTCATATTTGAAGGACGAGTATCGTCTGCAGAAAGTGTACACATGCGAGTGGACTTGTCAGACTCCTCGAGACTACTCGAGTGTTCGGTGTAGTACTCGAATGAAAATAAAAAAAAAAAAAAACTGAGAGAGAGAGAGAGACACTTGACACTGTCTGAGTGTTGCGATAAATGATTAATCGTTTCATTATGTATCGGTGAGATGACCCTTCCTACATCAATACAAACCGGCTGTGGACCACAGAATAAAGAGTACGAGATGACCCGTCAATGAATCTTCCCTACCAGGCTCAAATAAAAAAAACACATGCATAAAATATTCTTAAGTCGTCTGGCATGAGACTTCTGAACTTAATATTTTTTCATATTCTCTCTTAACTCATCTTCTTAATTATTTATCAATAACATTTTGGATACCACGAGGAAACAAAAATTTATAAAAATATTTATCCTGCAAAAGGAAAAAAAGGGCGTTTGAATTCTGTTCGTAAGATCCCGAGGGGTTGAACAACTGCAATGGTCAGGACACACATACATAATACGGTAAGAAGATGAAGGGTGGAGACAGAATCCAATCTGCGAGACCCTTCGCCTTACATCGTTAATTATTTCGTACTTTTCGTCTACCTGTCTGTTTCAATTAAAAACCGAGTTTGGGAATCCCTCATTTTTCATTCAATTATTTAGACCCTGAATGACATGTTTAAAAAGAAAAAAAAAAAAATCTACTTACGATTTGAGAAATTTCAATGATCAGGCGAAGTGGACATATGAGATTGAATGTCTTACCTGAAACATAGAATTAAAAAAAATATTAGTATACATGCAGTAAACTCAACTCAATTGAAAATGATCTTTCTTTTTTTTTTTTTTTTGAATGAAATAGAATTGTTCATTCGAACAATGGGGTAATAAAACACAAGTTTCAGAATTTAGATTTCAGCGGTCATTTTTAATACTAAGACGTAGAAATAAGACAAGTATCCCCACGAGGATCGATAAGTCACGCTATCAATCGGTTCCGTTCGTATATAAGGCAAGAGCGTGATCGGTTCAAAAGTCCCGTATCTATAAAACGCGGGTGCTGGTGGTCCCGTTGTTCGTTCGGGTTGGGATTAATGACGGACTATCACGAGCTCGACATTTTTCGCTGAGTCTATAAATCACGATACACTCGAATAAGCGACTTTTGGTTGACGCTTTTTTTTTTCTATCTGATTTTCAGGATTTTGGATAAAGTTTTTAGAGATAAAATATTCTCAGCGTGTACATTACAATTTTGTTATGAAGTTTTCAGTAAGAACTGACTTTTTTTTTGTTCGTCATAAAATACATAAACGAAGGAACGCCCTTGACTTTGCAATCACCTTGTACGAAGAAAGGGGTTAAACGTGGTTAAAAGGGAGGGTAGAGCTTTCCGCACGGAGACAATATCGCGTTTTATAGTTGTAATCGAGGATCATAATCGTACAAGTTTGTATGTCTCTCGTTTCCCTACGTGGCGTAACACACTCGAGCCCTATTCCGGAATGGCCTTCTCTGCTTCTTATAAGACACCCTTCGAAGAATGCCCCGGGTGTCGCAGGATTCCTTCCGCTCTTCCGTTTCCTCTCTCATATACACACAGTCTTATATTCCTTGAGAAAGCTTCGTTCTCCTCATCGTTGCAAAGTAACACACCGTGTGCTATATACAGAGCGCACACGCTCGTATAACCTTCGGGCTAACAAGATTTCGTGTATGTAATTGGTCGAATATTAAATTGCGTATTCGTAAGATTGTAGAGCAGTGTTGGTAGGGTTAATAGTGTTGGAACATTGAGAACAGAAGGTGGGAGAATTTGAGGGTGGTAAATTGGAGGCGAAGAGGGTTTCGAATAATGGTCGTGGGTTGGATCATTTAGTAACATACTGCAGTGCCATGACAGCCGAGTTTCCCTACAAAGATCGAGAGAGGGAGAGAGAGAGAGAGACAGTGAACAAAATACAAAATGTGAATGATTCATTCGCCATCAACCTTTTTATTACTTTTGCTTCGAATCAGCTTCATAAAATGCGAAAAAAAACGTTATCAATGTGGCTAAGACGATACAAGATGCATTGCAGCGTGTTTTTGAATAATCATTATTCGGCATTTCGATGCGGGGATTGGCCATTTAGTAAACTCGTTAAACTTGACATCCTGACGTTAGACAGGACCACAGGAAGGGCCAAAAGTCTGACTCCTTGGTCTAATATAGTTCCAACAAGTTTGGGGCCAAGTGAGCCTTGTAAAAGGGACTCTATCAGGCTGGAACCTCCGGGATACAAAGGTCACAGATGAGAATGAACGAGCCAAGGATGAAAGGACGCAATGCCACGTATATATAAGTACATAAGTGGTGCTTGGTCTTATCCAGCCAAGCGGGTTGAACGTCTTTACTTCTAACATCTATATACGTATGTACCGAGGCTTCTCGAAACACCTCCGGATCGTAGCATCCCCAATGGGCTTATAACAGCTTGAGCCAATCTTCCAGGAGGCGTCGCTCGGTCGACCAATAAACGCCAAAATCACTAAACCAACTACTCTCCATCTCGATTCTCATTCCAGTCTTACTCCTCTCTCTCTCTCTTCAACCACTGTTTCGAAGTATACATCTCTTGTACCCTTTGATAAAACGCGTGACGACAGTCTTTCGACTGACACAGAACCCTGTTCCTTAATGACTTTAAGCAGAGCACTTGGGCCTCATTCATCCTGGCTCATTTCGGTGTGTTCTATACATTTAATTAAGTCAAGAGTACCATAGTAAAACGGAGTGTGGGTGACGATACGATTCCTTAAACGAGTCTGTATTATATTAAAGACGAATGTGCATTCTCGTTGATTTGATTAGTTCCATCTCGATCCACGTTCTCGTCGAATATTTTTGAAATCCACCAAAAAGAACAGCTCGTAGATATGATCTTCTGGCTCGTTTTAGCATTTTTCGTAATCTATAGATATAAGCAACTGCATCAATTGAAAACGATTCGGCCACCAGAGGGCATTCCCAAATGATGCGAATGTTATTTTCACGAAGAAAAGAGACAAGTGTCTTTGACCTTTGCTTGGGAATCTTGGGATGTTGCGAAATCTTCTTGAATTTTTCCATGTGTGTACTTGATGTTCATGTGCGCGAATAGCTTTTGGAGGAAAACTTTTCTCATGCTAACACGGACGTATCGTTCTTGTTTTTCTTTGGGATCACACATTTCGCTTCGTCTTCTCTCGTGTACACTCAACCAGGCTGATGGAAGCAAACGCTTATTGCTATCGATAACAATATCACTCCGGATATTTCGCGAGCTCTATGGAAACACTTGTACTCGTATATACACCAACATATATACGTATATATCCATATATGTTTATGGACACATGGATTCAACTGATCCTGACGAATCGTTGCAAAACAACCAACGCTCGTTCCTTCTCCTTGGGATAAAAGAAATGTTGTTCCTACGAGATGAGGCATCGATGAAACGTCGAGCAAAAAAAGTCAAGAAAACTTGATAGCTAAAACTTTTTTCCCGATACATATACAAGCATAAAGAGAGAGAGAGAGAGAGAGAGAGAGAGAGAGAGATACTAGCGAGGTTGATGTACGTGAGAGCGATTTGAGATCATCGTAACGATATACCAACCATGCCAAATAAACCTATCTATTAGCTTAATACTATCGTGAAAAAAGTTTTTCGCCATCTCGCAAATCCATGAAAGTAATCGTCCAGAGGGTTCATCCGAAATGTCACTGTTTATTCCACCCTTTTTCCGTCGTCTCCGTAGCAGCTAGAGATGTAATGTAACGCGATGGGATGTAACAGAGCACTGCCTTACGAGATCAGCTTTTGTTAACAAGTTTAGGGACGTTAATTCTCCAGGGTGGTCCTCATTTAGGGTTGAATTTTTTTTTTTTTTCGAATTCACCCCCCGAGTTTGGTTTTGAATGAATAAAAAAGAAATGTTCTGAAAAAGCTGAAGTCCGTAAGTTAATGGGAAGTTAATGGTGCTGGCAAAGCCGGACATCTCTTCAATTTAAATTAAATTTGTGTTTGTTATATTTTCGGTTGCTATTCTTTTTTCCCACATGCCTAGAAAGTACATAAAATCTTGTAACTTCACTCGAAACACTGTCAATCATCATGAAAACAAATCATTTTTTTTTTTTTAATGATCAACGACCATGCCCGGATTACGTGTTAAACCTGTTTGCTTGCTAAATTGAAATATCTGATGCTTTTTTTGTCAAGGTGCCTGAAGTTGGCAAGATGTTTCCATATTTTTTGTCGGCAGCGTATTTGAATGATTTTTTTTTTTTTATGAAAGAAAGCAACCAAAAATCTAGCAGAAACGGATTGAATTTAATTCATAGAGATGTCCGGCCCTGCCGGCAGCCTTTCTCGTTAAGTTAATAGCTTTTTCAGAATTTTTTTTTATTCATTCGGAGTCAAACTCAGGGATGGATTAGAAAAAAAAATGTTCAATCCCAAATTAGGACCACCCTATTATATCCCAAAGTGAAAAGATTCGACATTGTGGCAGGAGATACGAGACGCGGTTATAATCTTCCAGCCTCAAATTGGCGTTGAAGCAACCCCTAATTAATAACAAGTCCCTTCGTGAAAGAATATATTATTTGCCTTTCTTTCTTTCGGTATCTTCTGAAGAGCATGACGTTTATACATGTAATTTACATATTTACCACGTTATTCTTCAAAGGCTACGTACACTTGGATGTACAAACTGTCCCTAAAATTTACGGGGCGCGTGATCTCTCAAATCTTCTCTTTTCACTTGCTCTCACCCATCGTCGTCTCCTTTGCGTTTTCTCTCATGCATCCACCATCCGGGACCCCGTTTTATCCAGAGCGTTAACGCACATCGTTGCACGAGATGTTTGTTTCCGCTTTCACCGGGCTTTTGGAAGACTCCCTACGTGGATGGGGGATGATGCTTGGGCCAAGGGGAGGGGGGGAGAGGGGGGGGGCTGCGATGTCGGTAAGGGCGATTTTTGAGTGGAATTAAGGGTCGATGTTAGCAGGGGTTTGATGTACCTACTACAAGGATTCGAGTGTGTTCCGTAAATGTTGGGTTAACGGGCCAGGTAAGCTTTTCGTAAAGCCCGAAATGCGAGACAGAGAACCCGGAGCGTACACCCCCCCGGGGCAATACCCATAGCTTGGTGCCTTGTTTAACTAGCCTTTTAATTAGAAACGCTAAAAAATTTAGCTCTCGAAATACATCCGGCCTCCTCAAAATTGTGTGGCCCGGGCGCCGAGTACTACCGTGCGATGTACAAACCCCAAGAACTCTCCTTTTGTGTTCCTCACCCATTGTAACTCACGGGGGCTTGAAATCTCAAATTTACCGTCCAGAGAAAGAGAAAGAGAGAGATGACGAAAGGGAATTAACTCTCCCTTGACTCTATATTCGCGAGTGCAACTCCCTCGATACAAACTGTCACGGTGGAACAACCGTGAGCAGCATCGCTGACAAAAAATCCCCACTCAACCCTGACGATTGCATCAGAGTATTGGCTGAGCACCTAAGCAAGATGTATGAGATTTGCTCAAATATTTATGTATTTGTCAAAAAATCTTGCAAAAGCCTTGAACTTTTAAGGGTGTCTAAATGTTCATGGCTTATTTTATCCGAATTTTTCTGCGTTAAATACACGTGCCTTCGTATTATACTCTCGATTGGGTCCATAAATATTTAGTCTGTTATTTCATTAAAAAATATGATTTTATATTCATCTCTTTTACCTCGGTGCATGAGACATTGTTTTTTCAACTGTTTCTCCCAATGTACCGGGCCACGTTGTTTCGTCCAGAGTATAAAACTATGAAACTCCCGAGGGGAACAAAAGCCACGAGATTAAAATGCTTCATACACGTTCTATTTTTTTATTTGGCTTTTTCAATAACTGGCTAGCAGGCTGCACGCTTTAATGAAGCATATCAAGGGTGAAAATTTATAAAAACAAATTCGTCATAATTGTTTCTCTCTCTCTTTCTCCTGCTGCCTCTGAGAGCTTGAAATTCTTTTCGGTTATTTCTCACGCGCCTTCTCGCCTTTCGATATAGCTTTCCATTCACTTTTTATTTTGTTTGCATTTCTAGTTTTTTTCAAATAAAATAAAATGTCTGTCTTTATTCGGTATGCTTTAAAATCAGTCAGGACTCTTCGTTCTTCACACATACCCGTATAAAAATTCTTCAACCCCTCGAGATAAAGGAGCAATATTGGATTTATTCAACCTCGCGGACTCCCACAAAAGTTGCACCCTAAATAAAAAGGGTTGTCACTTGACAGAGCGAGCACAGCTCGGGGAAAGAAGCGAACCGTAGTAGCTGGAATTCAGCTTTCATTTTCAACTCCCCTCGATGCGTTTGCCTTGAGGATTCTCATCTGTTACGGGCAGCGCACTTTTACCCTCTTCGCAAGCACTTTTCGCACCAAGTTTTTCATCGAGCGTGAACTTTGACAGTCGAGACCAAAAATATCGGGACGATGGTTTATGTGGATACTCGCTCGAGAGCGTTGGATATATTGGGCCAAGAAAAAACGTTTTTCTTCGTCATTTCGTCAGTTTTCCGAAGGATTTTTTATTTTTTTTTTCATTTTTGGAGCTAGCAAACAATTGTTGATTGCTTCGATATTTTTTCCTTCATGGGTCATGAAAAATTATGATTACAATTGTAATTCTCGAGGGATCAGTGATCGAACCAACAAAAAAGACAAAAGAATTTCATAATTCTTCCCATAAATATTGATATACAAAGAGCGATAAAATTAAATCTGTTTCAATTTATTATTTTCTGCGTCGAATTGCACCAAAAATATCCAACAAAAAGAAATATATTGAATCGAGGTTCGAGTGGAAGTTGGAGATTCGTGAAAATTGGATATACATATATAAACTTTGTGTGTCGAGACTACGGGACGAGAAATTCGAGGAGTGCCTAAGGGTTTTAAAAAAGGGGTAAGTGAAAGAGAGCGATGGCTAGAAACATTGGAGTTTGGAGTGGAGAGCCGAGTCACCCACGGCTCTCAAACTTTGATACGATTAAGACGAAACGAATTAATCTTCATCCATCGAGCAACAGTGGATGTAGCCGAGTGGGTTATGCCCGCGTGTCCGCCCTTGTGGTCGTTCCCGGTGATCACGATGGTGCGACGAATAAATTCTTTTTTCTTTTTTTTTTCCTCTTCATTTTATATTTTTTTTTTTCTTTTTCTTTTTCTTTTCCTCGAGAAGGGATGAAGTACGACGACGTCGTTTCGAAGTCCGGAAAGCGAGGAGGCAAAGGAGAGACGGGAGAGATGAGTGGAATGAAAAGATCGGAAGCTTTATGGGAGCTTGGGGGAGAGTGAAAACTCCGAGGCGACTATGCCCATTAGTAGAGAGGGTTAAAAGTTGACGTCAATTAGAAAAGGAAAAGAAGAAGAACAAAAAACCGTGACGTGACCTCAAGGTGAAAAATCAGATGAAGCGAAACGATTTGTTTCATGTTTTCGAGTATTATAATATTCGAAATGAAATCGTTATTCGGTATACGTTAAAAACAGATTTCGAATCTCATCAAAAAAGGTAAATTGGTGTGATTAATGCTAGACTTCACAAAAAGTCATTAAATACATAAAAACTTCTATTTGAGGGGAGCAAATGTACTTGTACCAACTTTTTTTTTTTACAGCATTCATCCTTTTTTTCATGGGGATTCGTAGACTTTTTGTATGAAATTTATAGCTTGTTAATTAAACATGGGAATATGGAGTACTCACTTGGGTTATTTCGTACGCGAATCATCGTATTTCGACGTATATTTTTCGACTAGAAATTTATTGTGAAACATGTCTTCGTAATGGTACTTGTCTCAAGTCGCTACCGCGACTCTTGATCGTTATCATCGAATTATCGTATGGGCCAGAAAAACTTGATAAAATAAATGTCGAATAAAAATACATTGTTAACGAGTTGGCGAGATTAATTGAGGACACATTCATCGATGGTAAAAGGGTTAAAACCGGAACTCGCAGCTACTCATCGAATGAGTAGTCCGTGAGCCTCAGAAATTCGGTAACTCGAATTTAGAGATATAGACGACTCGAAAAGGGAGGAAGTAAAAGGTATGGAGGGAAGGAGGAATCTATATGTATATCCGCGCATAAGCTCTGCTTGAGAATCGCCGTGGAGAGGAGGGGGGGGGGGGGGGGGGGGGGGGTTAGTTCGTTGAACGTAGACTGAACGAGAACATTGCACGGTCAGCAGCGGTCAACCGATCGTTTTTTAATCCCATTGTGAACATGGCTTAATCGAGAAACCATTATCTCGATTTTCAAGCGCAAAGTTTCACATACTCCGTCTGTGCCTTCGCTTCGAGACTGCTACCAGCAATATCAAAGAAAAATGATGGGGGAAGGGATGATTTTTTTTTTCTTTGACTGCACCGTTTCTGCAAATTTTGTACTATTTCTGTTGTTTAAAAACAAAACAAAAACTCGTTCATTTCTTAATGAAAAATGCCGATCAGATTTTTTTGTATCGTCTAAAAAACAAATTAACGAAAAATAGTAATTTAATTGAGGAATATAAAAAAAAATTGTTCCTATACCGAACGGTTCTCGAATTGTTTAAAGATTGAAAAGGGTTGAATGAAAGGAGACTCCTAAAATTTCCATGAGACAGTGCGATCCTGCACCAGTGAATAGATAGACGGAGGAACAAAGAGAGAGGGGAGTGAGAGAGAGAGAGAGAGAGAGAGAGAGAGAGAGAGAGATAGAGAAGTTAGAGAGATGAGGAGGGGCGAGCCTGCAATCTCGTTCGTGAGCATTAAATGCCTCAATCTTCCGGTCACGCGGCATGGTCCCTCCGGAGCATTGCTAAGGGTTTTCACCCTCTGTCTCTCTCTCTCGTTCCCTGTACGTCCGTCTGTGCTACGTGTGGTTCTGCTGATCGGATAGTATTTAGCAATAAAGTTTGATTCCCCGACAGCTTTCGCAGCTTTTGCCTTGACTCTCTGGGGTGGGGGGAGGGGGGTGATGAAAGAAATCACTGATTTCGTCGGGGTTGCGAAAATTATAGTCGACGTCGAATCTCGGACGAGAAAGGTAGTCCAGCCACATGGGAAGTTTCCCCTTCTACACTTTGAGTTGATTTTTTTGCTCTTACGGTGTAGGGGTGGGGGAAGAAAGGCGTTTCAGTCATTTTATTTTTGGATGAATATCCATTAACATTGATTCTTCATTTTTTATGTTATTCGAATAAATAGTCGATCTATCGCAAATGTTTTACCCCGTGCTTGAACTGCAAGTATTCTTCGAACGTGTAACACACAGATTCGAATAAATTTCAAGAAATGACAAAAATCCTGAACTTGTTTGAGAAACAGTGGAATATCAATTTTATTTTTTAGTCCTTTTTTTTAAAGTACGTAAACTTATTGAAACGAAAGTCTTTTTTCCCTGGAGGCAAAAGACGCGTAGGGTAGTGCACGTGTATATAAACGAGGTTCTAGGACGATGTTGGAAAAAATGGTGAAAGGAGGAAGAGGGTTGTGGGAGAGGGGCGATGGATAACCGTATTTACCCAATCGGAGATTCGTCGTGAATCGACGAGAGAAAGAGAGCGAGAAGGTTAAAACGGTGAGAAGAAGAGAAGAGAGTGAGTGAGAGAGTGAGTATAGGCGGAGAATAACGACGAGACGAACGAGTGGAGATCGACGGAATTTTCGTTGGTTCGTTCGTTCGTTCACGAGAGACACGCCAAGCAGAAGGAAAAGTATGGAATATTTAGCGTTCAGTGAGCTATAAAAGCAATTATATGAGACCCATTGTTTGGCGGGAGTGCGCCTCGCCGATACGGTAGAGGTGAACGTCGGCTTGGATAAAACGTGAACACGAGCTACTACTGTGTGCTGCTGGCCTCGTCGAGCTTCGAGGAATACGACGAGAGGGCCACACACAGCCACCCGGAGAAATATAGAAGTGCAAAGAGTTTTGGTAGAATGAGATGATCTCAGTGATTGGGTGATTGGGAGGGTTCGTACGACACAGGATCGAAAGAGTCGAAGCTTTTCTCAAACCCCTTTAATGACAAGCAAGAAGTATCGCCAAAGTAATAAATATGCTGGTCCATCGACCTTGGAAAAATTTCATACCGGAAAAGACATGCATATAGAAAATAAAATTAGTTTTATAAGACTTTCTTCAGCTCTGATGTGGATTCAATAATCAAGAAAAGAAGTAAATTAAAAAAAAAAAAAACTGTGGTTGGAAGTTGAGAATATTTGGCTGAGACTCGATGAAATTTCGACGTTACTTCTGGGGATGATCTCATGGGTTCATTTTTAATTCAACTGTATAATGAGCCATTCCATTTTTGTCATGTAGAATGTTCGTTTTTTTTTCGGGATGCAGAGTCAAAAATACTATTCAATTCTCTGATGTCCGACTTCTGATTACTTTGGCCGTGTCACACTATTAACCCCCTTCCAACAAGGCAGCAGAGCATCATTCCCCTTTTCCAATTATTCTTTCCTCGAGAGTGGGCGTCGCGTCGTCATAAATCGCGATTCGGCACACCAGACTTTTTTCTTGCCAGCCCTCATTCACGAAATCCTTCTCGACGTTGGATAATTATTATTTAATACGTAATTAGGAATAACAAATTGGAGATTCTGTCAGGGACGAGTTAGGGTACGTGTATAGTAAGGAAAAGGAATTGAAAAGTAAGAAAATAATAAAAAGAGCGATGGGTGTTGTAGGTAGGGAAGGGGGGGGGGGGTTGGATTTAAGTAAAAATCGAGCCAAAGGATACAGTGCTATAGGTTGGAAGAATCGAGGGTGGGATTGAAACGTCGTGGAGGAGGAGAAGAAGAAGAAGGCGAGAGAACGAGTGACAAGGGAGGTGGATAAGGTTGCGCTTGTTCTAGACAATCTTAAGGGTTGCTGGGTGAGTTGAAGGTGGACGATATGGTAACAAGGCAAAAGAAAGAGATGAGTGAGTCCAGCAGTTGCTGGGAGACTCTAATATAAATGTCCCAGCCGGGCGCGCGGCAAGTGCGGAACCGAGACATTCGCTAATTAAAAAACTTGAAAAATTAAAACACATTTCTCTCGTTGTTCCGCGAGCACGAGTGTTACGCTAACGTTTCGTCTCTGTTTCTCCCTTAAATCTCTCTCTCTCTCTCTCTCTCTTTTCATCCCTTTCCATTTTTCGAACATAATCTTTCCCCTGTCGTTTCTCTTACGGTCGCGATGCTTAGCCCAACATCTCCGACGTTTTGCTTCTCGTCCCTTAATTTCTGGTATCTGATCAGCCATCTGTTTCAAGTCATCTAGAACCGACCCCTGTCCCCCGGTGTTTCTTCGACATCCCGCACCCCCACTCCCTCGACCAGTTGTAGTCTTAGTTGCGTTTTTTTTTTTTCGTGTGAGCCAGACTCTCGTTGGAGTTTGAGGGGGTTAAGAAGTAGCACGTGTTTCAACGGAGCATGAAGCACACCCCTTCGTTTCTACGAGGACCGCTCTGTCTTCTTGCTGGTTGTATCGGTACATCGATATTTTTTAACTTCTCGACTTCCATCCGATACGACCGGATATAAATTAACATTCTATCCTACGAATATGATTCTAGATATCATCCTTCCGCCGGATGTGTCCCTTAAATCACCCTAATCCCGAAAGTGTACAATCCATATTCCTGCACAATATATAGAAACAGATACTTGACACCCCTTGGAGAATACCGCGAAGACGATAGATCATTGGCAGAACCTGGGGCGTCCATTCGTCATATTTCGATACTCAGCTGTGTTATCGTATTATGACGAACGTTGAATACTGATGGAGGAAAGAGGTGGATTTAAAAAAAATATAAGTCTGATACGAGCTGTGATATACAGCTGGGATTTAGCAGTAAATTCAAAAGGTTTTTGGGAACTTTGGAGCTCTCGAATGGTCTTGACAGATACCAAAATGAACAGTCAGTCCGTTTGATGAAGTGTTTATTGAGTGTTAATTAAAATGTGCTCATCCACCGATAATATGAATATTAAAGAAACGCGGAAGGGTCCGAACGAGTATTTTGGATCAGGAAGAAAAAGAAGCACAAATCTTTTGAATAAGAATGAACCGAAGCTTCTCAGCCAATGACTATCAAGACTCTCGAATAGTGTTGAACTTATTTACGACTCGTTGACTGCCTTGGGCTAATTAGATGCAGGCATAAAGATTTTGGCGTTGAAGATCTCGTCGCTGGAACCCTCCGAATCGTTTTCTCCGGGTACGTGTGCACACCGTTTGCTCCCGTTGCTCGTTCACTTTGGAAGACTAAAATAGTGAATGAGGAGGTGGTTGCATTCGCGCGGAGACTCGGAGAAGATTTCATGGCATGACCAAGCCTCGACGACGGGAAACAATGGCCAAAGAATAACCCCGGAGATTTCTTCGGGTGAATAGGCCTCGAGAAACTGAACGCGATAGACTGGGTGTGTGCCATTGTCGAGGAATGGGCACTTAAGTACTCCCAGTCTTCTAGCCTCCAAAACGAAGTAGGCTCTTCAAGTACTGGTCCTACCAGAGCCAACTTTACCATCCTTAATGTCGTTCCTTTGATCATCAGTTTTTCAGCCCAATCTCAACGGATCTAGATGAACTTACTGGCTCTTTTTTTCATCTGAGATTTAATAATGAAATTGATCCAACTTTTAAAATCATCGGATGATCAAATGATTTGATCAGAGACAGAGTGTGTTCAAAACATATTTTCTCCTGGAATAGAAACAGATTCTAATTCGCTGCTGGCCTAATCCTAATAGATTTGGGTCGAATTTACTGAATCCTCTTCAACCTGAGATTGAATAATTGAACACCAACCGCAATAACGAGTTGAAAAGGAGTGTGTTTGGTTTGCTCCAATTTATATTTTTGCCCGATCAGTATCATAGATCTGACAATACATTGTTGAGGTTATAAAACTTGAAAAAAAAAAAGTTTAACTCACTCCTGATAAATTCAACCGTGAGTTTGAAAAAGCTAAGCAAAGAAAGAAAAATAAAATGGAAGGAGGATCCTGGAAGATCGCGAATGCGAGAAAAGTTTCGCCAGACCCGGACGTGCAGTGGTCGGGACAAAAAGAGCTGTCCCTGACCGAGACACGATTCTCGTGGCGAATGATAGATCGTCGTAGGAATCTTTTCAACGGGTTCCCTCGTCCGGAAGAGAGAAAAAAAAACGAGAGTTTAAGATCCGTCGGCTCTTCGTGTTTTTTTTTGTTCCTTTTAGTTTTTCACTCACTCCAGCGTTCAATGTATATCAACTATATGCATCATTGCTATCACTGTTTCTTTCTGTTTTATCTCGAACGTGTAAAAATACAAAAGTTTTAATTATTCAGGGAAGGTAACAAAAAAGAGAAGAAATTATTTTTCAGGCTGATTTGCACGAAATAAAACAAAACTTCTCAAGACTCGAGTTATTCATGAAAACACGATGCAATCGCGTGAATTGTACTGGACATTTTTTTCAATTAATTTATCAAAAACAAGGTTTGTAACGATGATTTCCCAAATACCTTTTCCAAGAGATTCAATGCTAGTTTTTAACTAAATGAATATCTATAGGCCTCAGTTATAAATCTGTTTCACAATTTTTATAACTGTTTTATTTTTCGTCTCCGTTGAAGATGTACATCGTTTACAGTTAAGTTCAAATTTATATGATTTAATTACACGTTCGTGTCGTTCCTCCAATAAACAATTAATCGTTTACGAAATATATTAAGCAGCAATATAATTGTAATAAAGACGAGATATATATACTGTTAGGACTCGTACAAACACACGTTTCGATGAAACTAGAAACTCGATAGCTTTCTTTGTCTTGATGTAACTGGTTCTGCGCTCTCTCTCTCTCTCTCTCTTTCTCTCTTTCTCTGTTACTTCGAGTCTTTTCTTGTTCTCATCATGACGTTAATCTCGCGGGTGTACGGTATAAGACAAGATAAACAAAACACTTGTATACTCGCATGTAAAACACGAAGCCCGCGGGAAAAATCAAGACAACATTTTGTTTCTCTCTCTCTCTCTCTCTCTCTCTCTGCTTTTACAAAGTACGCCAACGTGTCTTTGTGTGCTAAATAAAGTCGTTCTCGGCATTGGTCGCGTTGTTTTAATCGTTGACGGGTCTCATATTAAAAAAAAAAAAAAGAAGAAGAAGTAAAACAATTCTCGGTATTGTACATCGGCGTGAGAGACTTGAAATTGTCGTCGTGGCGAGGTTGCTGCGGATATTGGATTTCGTTCCTGGTCTCGGATCGTCGGAGTTCCGCAAAGATTGCGTTACCTGAGCGCCACACGATTTTTTCAACACTTTATGAGTCATATCGCTCCGAAACCGTTCCGAAATAGGATTATCGGCTGCGTGGTATAAAATGATCTATAAATGTTGTAACGTCGAAGCGATTAACAAAAACAGAGACGAAAGAATTTTTCATAACCGTAGTAAATTTGAAAATAATCAGTTTCCAAGGACGAGACCACAAAATGCATTTTCAATCGTGGTTTAAATAAAAATAATCAGAATTCACTTTCGATGACGTTTAAAAATATGCAGCGTTTGCTAAAAAAAATCTTCTGTTCATCGAAAAACGAAAGATCCATTTCCATACGACCGATTTTTTAAAAAATGTTCATTTTTATCATTATCCAAAAGCCCACGCTCGAGTTCTCTATAAACGGTACACGCGAGAGCTTAAAGATCGCGATAAAAAAAAACTCGTTGTATTTGTTGAAACAAAAAAAAAATCTGTGTCTCCGAGCACATGAATAATATAAGGAGATTTCTGGAATAAAGTTCCAGGAGTCTATTCGGAGTGGCAGTATACGTGGCACTTGTGTAGATCGAGTGAAGTGGAGGAGAATTTTCCACTCGACACTCTAATTTCTCTGCACGGCTCACTCGAAATTCTCGGTCTATATATTTATACGCGTATATGTACTAACGTATATGTTTATTATACGTGAGTATTTCGAGATAGGCAACGCGATAGAAAAAAAAAAGGAAAAAAAAAAATAAATTGCCGCTGATAATACGAACGAAAAAAGGAGGGCAAGGAAGAAGAAATAAAATTTGAAAAAAATAAAGAGAGAGAAAAAAAATTGGAGAAGATACGATGATGAAACGCCAACGACCGTTCTTGCTATATTTATCATTATTATCATTCCGAATGATATATTCTCAAAGCAGGTACGAATGATAACGGCACGTATACATATATATATATATATATATTTTACCGTGTGTACCGTAGGAACTCGAAAATTAAAGTACTCTCGGATAATCATACGTGATTGTACGTTAACCAGAAGGGATGAGAGAGTACACATCGTACTGAGTATAGAAAAATCCACATGCGTGAGGGCTACTCTCAGCCCTTGTTTCGTTTATCCACCAACGATTTTCATTTTTCGATGCTCGACTTATTTTTTTTTTTTTTTCAACGTCGATCACAGATTACAGCTTCATGTGTTTCAGTATTTCTCGTTCTACTTAACAGTTTATTTTATTCGCGTGTATGCTATGCGCATACGCGTATATTCTACATGAAATTTATATTAATATCGAGGAAGAATGTTCGAAAATGAAAAGCTGTGAGATCGACGGATGACGGATTAAAATGAATAATATGACGAAGCTTCTTTCGTGTATTTCAGAGCTTTTTCAACGACAAAACTTTCAAGATATTATATTTCTTCCCTTAAATTTGCCAAATATATATCGATCGGGACAAATATACGAAGAAAATCAGCTGAGCCGGATTGAAGCTCATATAAAAACTGACAGGAGGTGACAACAAAACTGGTGAGCATTGAAATGTGCCTGAGAAAAAAGGTCAGCGATAAAACAACAGAAATAAAATGGAGCAGAAGAAAAGGGCGCGAACTTCAGTTTTTTTTCAACAAATATGATTTTTTGAAGGTTTCTCAAATTTTTTAACTATACTAGGCAATGAAAAGACTTTTTTTGTTTGAGTTATATTCTCGAAAAAAATAGACCTCGTCGGAGTGAAAATAAATGGTTGATCCATACATCGATAGAATCTTTGTCATAATTTACAAAATAACTGTAAAAATTTTGCAAGCAGGTCAAAGTTATGAGTGATTAGTTATGGAATTTCATGAGAATAGGATAAAACCATAGGTACACTAGGGTGGTTCAAAAAAAATCGATATTTTTTTTTTCCCAATGGGTACGTTTCGATAGTTGCAGTAAGGTAAAAAAAGAAGCCTGTCAAAATTTGAGCCCTTAAAAAAATTTTTTAGAGGTCGCTCATCGCTATTTTGTATTTCCCATTTAAATAACACGGGAAAGACATTGCTTGCTGCTCCTGAATTTTATACCTCGCCAACGCGTGATCGTAGCATAATGCCACAGGCGGGTTTTTGTAGGGATTCAAACGCACTATCAAAAAGATCTCTTATCGTTTTGCGATAAATCAACTCTTTCGGAAGATATTTATGGTTAAAGTTGACTTTGTAGTCAATTTTAAGATTTTTTCACTTTTCCGGCGAAACTATCGAACTCATCACAAAATTTTATGGGACTTTTTTTGAAAATCATGTGTATTTCTATAAAATCACGTTCGTAGATAATTAAAAAATCGAATTGCTGTATTACGAGCTCATTCTTTAAAGGAAAATTGCGATTTCCGTCAAACAAATCGTTCTATTAACTAAAAATTTCAATAAAAAGACTCCAATTTTCATTGAGTTGCTATATGTAATGTTTATTGTTGATGAAACTTTTAAAAGATATCGGACTTTTTTCACATTTTATTGATAGTTTTTCCTGCAGCATTCAATTTTTTTTTAATTAAAAAATAAAAAGGTGGAAACGTTGAAAAGTATTTCAAATTTGGGTGAATATTTACAATTCGTTCTGACAGGATTAGGCAAGCGGCGACGGTGTTCTTTTACTACTTGTAAAATATATCGCAGTTGTTCCACGCTACTGCATTGAGCAATGTCGTTCAATACCCCTAAAATTTGTAAAAATCGAAAATTTTCTTATTACTTTCATGATTACATCACAATGATAGATCTATCTCGAGAAAGTCATAAAGCAAATCGAAATTTTCACAAAGTTACTTTTGATTGCTTATTTATAGTACAAAAAAGTTATCGCCTTTTTTTCACTCATTGATTACTCTCCAAATTCACTTTTATTATCGAATTCTAATATTCGATTTGCGAACGACTTATTCCTTCATGTGGACATAGCACTGTGATCTAACCATGAGAGTTATCGGGGGAATGTGGATTTTTTTAAAAGTCCAAGTGTTGTTGGTGATGTTGCCGAACGTGGAATTGCCTTAATAGAGGGTGTTGTGTCCGCGAAGACCATCACGAAGGGACGAGTCATCAAGGACTAGTATTTAAGGGATTAAGGCCAACAATAATTGCCGAACGAAGAATGAGGAACAATTCCAATACGTAGTAAAAGTCGTACAAGCACATCGTCGATGTCTTCCGGATTGTAAAAAAAAAAATCTGAAAGAGATCTGTTTTTTCATACCGAGTATATTTTTTTCGATTGTCGTACGCTGGTTGTTTTTACGAGCCACACTCTGACTGCACAAGCACGACTGTTATTTCATTTTTCAAACTTGAAAAAAAGCATTAAGAATTACATTGTAACTTAATAAAGATTGGAGTCTTTTTATTGAAATTTTTAGTTAATAAAACGATTTGTTTGACGGAAATCGCAATTTTCCTTTAAAGAATGAGCTCGTAATGCAACAATTCGATTTTTCAATTCTCTACTAACTTGATTTTATAGAAATGCACACGATTTTCAAGAAAAGTCCCATAACATTTCGTGATGAGTTCGATAGTTTCGCCGGAAAAGTGAAAAAATCTTAAAATTGACTACAAAGTCAACTTTAACCATAAATATCTTCCGAAAGAGTTCATTTATCGTAAAACGATAAGAGATCTTTTTGATAGTGCGTTTAAATCCCTACAAAAACCCGCCTGTGGCATTATGCTACGATCACGCGTTGGCGAGGTTTAAAATTCAGAAGCAGCAAGCGATGTCTTTCCCGTGTTATTTAAATGGGAAATACAAAATAGCGATGAGCGACCTCTAAAAAATTTTTTTTAGGGCTCAAATTTTGACAGGCTTCTTTTTTTACCTTACTGCAACTATCGAAACGTACCCATTGGGAAAAAAAAAATATCGATTTTTTTTGAACCACCCTAAGGTACACATTGCATGAGTATAAATAAATGATGTATGGAGAATTCGTTACACGATGTTATATCGAATTCCAAAGTGCCGGATATGTAAGAAGGAGCTTTCTAAACATAGGAGAGAGACGAAGAGATTTCTGATACATACCAGGTCTGTTTTATACGTGCGAATGAATAGAGAGCGGGGAGAGAGGAAACACTCGCGATATATATATATATATATATATATATATATTGTTGAGAAACGAAATAACCGTACTGTAAAAATATTTAAAATTCGTGAAACAAGCGGATTGAAAAGCGAGAGAGAGAAGAACCACGCGGGAGCCTCGTTTTCGAAATGGCCAAGGCCTCAATCGACTCTGTAAGACACTTTTCGGTACCTCCTTCTCTCGCTCTTTCTCACTTGCTCTTTTCCTCACACTTGAAATATGAAAAAAAAAAAAAAAAAAAATTTCGTCTCTTTCTTGCACATGACGTCTCTTTGCTCTTGCCTAGCAACCACCAGATGGCGAAATGACTGATATTTATTTTTGTACAAACAAACGCTTTAATGATGAAGCAACGCTTCGTACAGCGGCCTCGCTTAACTTTACTATCCTATATGCTACAGAATATATATATATATTTTTTTTTCTACCATTTTTACATTCCGTTCGGACTGGCACATTTTTTTTTCTCTCTTATCGATCGATCCTCGATCAACAGGAAAGTTTAACGAATTATTCATTCTAAAAGAATAAACCTGGTAATATTGAGAAAAAAAAACATAACAAAATATGAATAATAATTTTGGAAAATCGGATTCAATGCAATATTGTTGGAAAAATCAAACAATTTCAATTAAAACTTCATCATTGACCTCTTTATTATTATTTAAAAAAAAAAAATTTTTTCCTCCCAGAAAACCCTTCACGAGTCGTTCGAATCGAGAGTAAAAATACGCTGAATTTTTTCGCTGAAATGCCGGTGTATAAACGAGAGATTGGATCTATTCAATTTGTAACAATTTATTTTTATTTTTTATTTTTTTCATTTCTCGGAGATTCACGAGTTGATACGAGCTTGTATAATTGTATACATAACTTTATACGTTATATTCGTGGAGCTAGGGGTGTGTTAATTGTATATTTTACGTGTTATATACAATTCACGAATACCCGTCAGTTTTACCTTCCAGCTTGGCGTACTGTACAGATAAACATGTATACACATCTATATACGTGATATATATATATATATATATATATATATATATACATATAGGTTTCGCATCCACACGAGGAAAGACGGATAAGCAGCGGTGGCTATGCCATCTGAATAAATACAAGCAAATCAAATTCTCTTCGCGCTCTCTGGCATATCCATTACGATTATGAAGGATGTACACGCTCCTGTCGTCTCTCTTTTTTACTTCTTTCCTCCTTCTTCTCCTCCTCCTCTGCAATGTCTCGTCGCTCCTTCCACACGTCCCTTTTACCATTTTAACATACGTGTAACTATTTTATACGTATTGTACGATACAGAAAAACAATCACGAAATAAAAAGAGATGAAAATGAAGAAGAAAAAAGAAACTGGAGCTAATGGAAAGAAAAAAATGAAACTCGGTGAGAATTCGTGAATATTTTCATAAAATCTGCACATGACACTTGACTAAATCCGCAAAACATTTTACATTCAGTTAACGTTGAAATTTCGCGTTTTTCTCATATCCCTTGACTTGAGCTACACGAAAAATAGAAAGAAGGTTTTACAAAAGAACAAAAAAAGTCTGTAATCGATACGATAAAAGGAAGTAAATTGTAAAAATGTGCTTCGCTGTTCGTTAAGGGGGGAAACCAGTTTAGGAGGCCGAAATTTTGTTTGTTTTTCGTGAATTTTTTACATATGGAATAAATAAACAGAATTTTTTTTTAATTTGAGAATATTTTATTCATGGTTTGAAATAGACTTGAGAATTTTTTGAAGCGATTTCCGCCGGAAACAGTGTCGCTAGATCATGGACGATTACCATCGGAGTATTTTGCTGGTGGGCATTCCTGTGGTTTCAATTTTCATCTGTAATCATCACAATTTTTTTTTTTTCGTTAACAACATATTTCCTAAGAATATGAACCTGATTGTGTAAAAAAAAATTGAAAATTGCATTTTTTTGAGGTGTTTGAAGACAATGTTATGTTTTTATACCATATTTTTTCACCTTTTTCGCATAAAAAAACATATTTTTAATAATCATATAATTCCAGAATTAGGTTCATATTCTTAGGAAATATGTTGTTAACGAAAAAAAAAAATTGTGATGATTACAGATGAAAATTAAAACCACAGGAATGCCCACCAGCAAAATACTCCGATGGTAATCGTCCATGATCTAGTGACACTGTTTCCGGCGGAAATCGCTTCAAAAAATTCTCAAGTCTATTTCAAACCATGAATAAAATATTCTCAAATTAAAAAAAAATTCTGTTTATTTATTCCATATGTAAAAAATTCACGAAAAACAAACAAAATTTCGGCCTCCTAAACTGGTTTCCCCCCTTAAGTCGATTGAAACTGGTAGAAAAATTGTTTTACTACATTTTAAAATTATTTTGAAGAAATTACGAAAGAATATAATGCCGATGAATCAAACGTAAAAATTTTATAAAAATCGAGGGCTTCTGTAAAAATAAAGGACTGAATTAAAGTCTCATTCGAATGCTTTTAATGTCAAGTCAATTTTTTTAACGATAAGAGGAGTTGAATGAAAGTTAAAACTGAGTGATATTTGAAGGGTGCAAAAAGAAGGTGTCCCGGTGAACCTTTTGCCCGGCTGTGGTCCTTCTGGGCAAAATGGTATATATTCTCGAATGGCTGTGGGTCTATCTACAGAAGGTAGATAGAGACGACGAAGAAGACGACGACGATGGCGAGGAAACCGGCGACCAAATTGAATTTGGGTTCTGGCCTCTGTTTAGATTCCTCGCTGGTTGTTTAGTTTAGAGGAACAAAGAAAACATCTATGTGTTTATTCTAGCCGACGCTTCGTCTCCCATCTACTCTCTTTGTCCCTCTCTCTCTCTCTCTCTCTCTCTCTTTCTCTCTTTATCTTCTTCTGTCCTTTATCTTCGTATCTTTCACTCATGTTCCCTGCTGTATACCCACTTTTGTTCCATCCTTTTTTAACCCTCATCTCAAGGCTTCGGTTATTCCTTCTTTCGCCAACTTTTATTATTCGATTCCCTGTTTTTTTTTTCTTTCTAGCGTTAATTTTGTTTTTTTTTTTTTTTTTTTTTTTTTCATCAGACTTCGGAACGACGAAAATTCGAGATAGGAGATTTGAATCGCTCTGTAAGTATTTAATTGGCTGACATTTTTTGTTAAATAGTACTATCAATGTGATCCGATATGGACGCAGAAATCGATCGTTGACTTTCGAACAGAATTCTCATCTCAATTATCGTGTGCTCGATAAATGATCGAATCCTTTTTCGATTACTGTAATAATATTTAACAATCATTTCCTTTCACGCTCCATTAAATTCAACGTCCAGAGACACGTTCCATCGTTTCTCAATATGGCGGTTTATAATTTTTTTTTTTTCTTTTTTTTTCCTTCAAATTGCTGTCGTATAACGATGAATTTTTTATTTGAATACACGTTTCATTGAAAAAGATTCTTTCAATGACGATGCCGATGAGTATTGACGCAACACTTCGGTCGTATTCAGACAATTGAGCCATTATTTTTCGAGGTTTTTTGAGAACCATTTTTTAGCGTTTTAATTCAATTTTTTTTATTTAATTTTTTAATTTTTTTGGCAAAAAAGGAACTGTTGAATTTTCATAACTGTTGGTATTCATCATTCATCTATGAGATATGATTTTTTATCTTATAGAATGCTGGAAAAATTTGCGGATTTCATTTAGTACAGGTATTTTTTCATCTTCCAGAGTCCTAGAAATTACACTCTTGCTCTCTATCTCGCCAGTTTCTCTCGCTGCTTCTAGAGGGTCCATTCGTTATATTTCTAAAGTGCTTGCGCGCGCCCGAGTGGTGCTTAGAATTTGTTCAGATGTAGCGGAACGAAAAGCGACACAGAGTATCCAGTTTCCTAGGTCTGAGCTCCTTTCCGAAGAACGAAGAGTATAAGCCCTGTATAGATATAGATGGACATATAAATATGCGCACGTATATATACATATATGTGTGTATATGTGTATGTACGAGAGTAAAGGAAGAGTTTGTCCGTGGGACGCAATTTCCAAAATAAACGGGACGAACGCCCGAGACTCCGCAAATAATCATCTCCTCTCATGCTTTTAATTAAGTTCTCACTCTCTGTCTGGGGAAAACCAGGCTTTTCGTTCATTCTTATTCGTCGTTTACGATCGCAACTATACGAAAACTAAATCCTCCGCACTATTTCCGGTTTCTTTGCTCGCGCGATCCTGGAAAAAAGCTCATGGGGAACGAGGGGATAATGCTTCAGCGCAGTGGAACGATTCGATTTGTATTCGAAATCAATTCTTGTCGTTATTTTTGAACGAATTTTTTTTCAATAATTTTTTGATGCTTTCTTTTTCTTCTGATTCGCTTTACCTCATACGTGTTTCAGAATTACGACGTTATACGGAGCATAAAATGTTGAGCCAAAGTGAGACGCGCATGAGAAAAAAGTGACAGACGTTGGAGGAAGTGCTTTATAATTATTATTCTGAGAAAAAAAAATAAAAAAATAAAAACAGTGATAATCCGTCAAGTATACAATCAGCTTGCTTGAATAGAATGAGCCTACGTCCAATCGTATTTTTTTTTCAGACTCAAGCAAACAAAAGCACGACGAGAGGAAGAGCGAGAGACAGAGAGCGAGAGAGGAGGGGAGAAGGGAGGAAGAGACGAAAGAGCCACGGATGATTTTAACGTTCCACAATAAAATTTCACGATTTTCAAATTATATTCGGCGTACATATCCTTGGGCTTTCGTAAATAACACACGAAACATCCTGCTGCATTTAGCAACGAGTTGTTGGTTCCGTATAATCCGGACGTTCGAAACAGCGTAGAAACGCAAATGAAACAGAAAACAATTGAGAAAAAAAAATTCAGTAACAGAAAAATAAATCACTTGCAAAAGTGTCTTTAATTATTTTACTTTTCGCAGGAAAAAATATTTAAAAAAAATATCCCAAAAAAAGGTTCAACCATTTTTCACAAATCGTATTCTTGAAAAAAAAAGAAGAAATAATGAAAATCGAGCAACGAATACGGGTGAAATAAAGTTTTATAATCCAACGCGGATGTTTCAATTTTTATTTTTTCACGCTATAATTATTTGTTGTAAAATATAATCTTTGTGTTCATTCTCGAGTTCGTTGTGCTGTTGAAAAATGGTCGGTTTATATCTGTATATTCATGTATTATCTATACAGATGTGTGAGTTTGTGTAACACATATATACATGTAGTTGTTTCAGGTGTTCTTCCCCCCCCCCTCCTCTCCCCCCCTGCCACACACGTTCACGAGCATTCACACATGTATTAGAAAAATATAAAAACGTACCATATGACTCGCGAAGTTTCACGACGATACACAAACACACACGCGTGTGTGTGTGTGTGTGTGAAATAGAGGGGTAAATGGAAGGGAAGGGAATAAAGAAGAATGGGAGGATTTCACGCGTTTCTGAGACTAACGCCACATTGATAATGTTTATTCGCCATGACACGAATGTTTGGTTTCACGAGTTGTTTCAGGTGCTGTGAGAGAGCACTGGGGAAAAGATTATGTTTTCGTCAAGCGATATCTCGTTAAATAGTATTTTTCAATGACGCGCCAACGATACGAAAGGGAACGAGTTTTTTTTTTTCTCTCGTAACGACGCGAGAACCAACCTCGAAAATCACGTTGAGATCGAATCTCAATTTTTTTTAAAAATCAATTTTATAATATTGAAAATCTGAAATAATTAAGAAATGAAAAAAGTATCGAACTAAAAATTCATCCGATTTGCAAGAAAATTGTATTAATTTGTACAAAACGATTGAAAAAATATGCTCGTCCAGTTCGTTGTATCGCGGTTCGAACTTGATCGTTTACTTCGTTAAAATGACTAAATTACTCGGTCAATTTCAGAGACTGTACTGATATTTATTTTTCTTTTTTTTATCATTCAATCCAATCGATTTTATTCACCATTTTCTTCTTCGTCTCTGATTCTCTCTTCTTTTTTTTTCTATCTTCGCTTACCGGGTAATTCAAACTTAATATTTAATCGAGTCCGATGTATAATCAACATTCGATTGAATATCAGGAACTTAGCCGGTGAAGTATAGTTATCGGAGATTTCATAGTGTTACTAACAATCATCGAGAGAGAATACGTATTCAATAAATGAATATGTACATGTATTTGTACAGAGCACACGCGCAGGGCCTTTGGGAAGAGGCGATTCTAACTGGTAGCCTGGATATCTGTATCAGGCGAAAGTGGAGGTGAAATCATCGTTGTATCGCTAAACACTGAAATCGTCTACCATCACGAGATTTCCGCACACGGGTCTATCACTCAACGGCACGAAGTTGGAGCGTGAATAATGAAACGTAATCGACCTTATACACACCAGTCTCCAGCAGCAACGTCTTGTTCTTCGTGTGTATACAGAATAGTATTATAGTTTTATGGCTATGTATACTCATGGATATATATATATATATATGTGTGTAAATGTATAGCCGAATGGCCCCTAAGTTTGGTAAGAAAAGGGAAATCGAAGGGGAAACCGAAGCCGGAAGATCGTGTGTAATGCAAGAAGACCATTGCGAAGACGGAGCTCCAGGATTTCTCGATTGGATTTAAGTACACGGTCATGAGGTTTCCAATCGTTAATTATTCAGACTAAACTCTCAAAGTTCCTTTTCTATCATTGAAAATTACTATTTCCTGGATGAATGTACACTGTTCCCTGCGAATTTATACTTCGGACTTGTATCATCGGATTCAGGGGTTTCGATCCAATATTTTGAGGCGAATGAAAAATTTGTACGGTGCTTTCGTTCTAAAAAATATTATTTCCGTCGAATGTTATTTCGAAAATGTATATCCGATTTTTCAATGACTATTAAACGTAAAATATTCGTCGAATACTTGATCGACGAGGCTCCATAGTCGACAGGGCGAAAAAAAATTTTTCACAAAGAGGCATTAATTGGTATTTGTACAGTTGTTTCAGTAACGAAAAAATAAAATCCATATTTTCAAATGCTTATCTCCGGCTATGCGTTTGATCCGATATTGCGATGGTGATATTGGAAGCAAAATTTTAGGTTTTTTTTCGTGCAATATTCAAACGCATGTGAATTATCGGTACTGGAATGGACTCAACGACGAGCGATAAAGACTGGCGCACTATAGCAAATGTACGTATCGTCGATAATGAGCAAAGCGTTGAGCAAAGTCGCTTGTTTTATTTCCAAAATTTTTCGTAACAAACGTATTTCAACATTCGTGTGTATCATATTAATTTGAAAATAAAACTCGTGATCGATGCTTCAAAGTTTTTTTTTTTTTTTTTATTTCTTTAGAGTATTAAAACGTGTACGACAACATGTTGCCACAGGTGGAATACGACTCAACGCGAAGCTGTTTTCAACATCTTCCACCTCGATAATTTTCAATTTTTATTTTCATTCAAAAATATTTACTAAGCTGTTTCGATCGTGGAAAATTTTATAATATTTCATAAGTTACAACGATTGATAAAAATAAAAAATAAAAATAGGACAAATAACCTATTTGAATGAACTGAAAAATTATAATCAATTGACATGAAAAATCATTGATTTGAAGTTTTTTTTTGAACGACTCTCTAAAAATTAAAAAAAAAATCTATCGAAACGATTCGAAAAAAGTATCGAATATGTAATTCTGAGCTCAGGGACCCATTGATTTTCAATTTCTATCAATATTTTATGTCGAGCGATAAAACTCTGTGAAGTTTCGCATTATTTCTTTGATCAATGGAATATAGGGAGCGAGTGTGTCACCCGGGATCATCCAATAATTTTTATATCTCAGAAAACTGTAGAATACATATGTATATATATATTTTTGTATATACAGCCTACAGATTGCTGGCTCTGATTATAAAACATTGAAGAAAAAAAAAAAAAAAAAAAAACGTTGAAATTCTTTCAATTACGTAGTCTTATGGTAAGGGATAAATGACTTTGGTGTTGAGAGAAGAGGGAGAATGAGGGAGAGGGAAAGGGGGAGGGGATTAGAAGAGTTTCTCGTAACTTTTTGTCGTTCATGAATGTTCGCGGGAAGCAACGAGATCTCGGAGAGGGCATCGATATTCATAGCAAAGTGTGTTATACGCGAAGGAGAGTGTTTTTTTACCCTCTCTCATATATATATGTAAAAGGCTTTGGATATTTGAGAGAGGAGGAGATTTCGAAACGAGCAACGAGAGCTTTCAGGGGTTGAGGAAAAATGTTGGAGAGAGGTAAGGATGCTCGAAGGGGATGGAGAAAGTGGTTAGGTGATAAAGAAAAGGGAGAGAAAAAAAAGGGGAAAGTCGGGCGCGGATGGCCGGTAAAACCATGGTAAGAGAGCTCCTCTAGGTCGGTTGATTGGAAAGGACAGAGACTATCTGCAATTTGCGATTTCAAGGGTGTCATGAGAGGGATGGAAAGGGCGGCGGCAAAAGGGCTCGCGCGAAAAGGTGAGAATTCGCTTGTCTCTTATCCCGAGACACTTTCATTCTCCTTTCCCCGTTTTCTCTTTATCTTTATTTCTCTTTTCTATACAATTCTCAACTATCTCTCCTTTCTATATCACACTACCCCCCTTGATGAAAGATCTTCTTTGCATTTTCCAAGGGAGAACTAAAATCGTCAATAATACTTTCGCCCAATTTCAAGCATTTGGCTAAGAGACCCAAGATTTAATCTCTCGAGATAACACTTTTTATGCAAAATTTTGTGGTAATTTTTTTGTATCGATCGAAGGTTCGTGTAGAAAGATGAATAAATAAATGAATAAAAAAATTTGGATGTTACAGGGTGATTGATGGTGATGGAAGATCAATTAATATTCGAATTAATTTCTGTACCAAGAATTTTCTTTTTTTTTTTCTAGCAATTACAAAGAAACACCATATTGGCTTCTCCAATTTTACCGATCTCCGAGAAGATTCTAAGGAAGCTGCATCATTTGATCTTTTTTTTATAAATATACAACCTTTAGAATTTCGAATGATTTTTTACGAAATTGAGACACGTTTTGAGGGGGAAAAAAAAATTTGGTTTCTCGATGATTAATGATGCTCATTCTGAGGGGTTTTCTCGACCAAGAAAATTCAAGATTCTTATTTCTCTACTTCTCTCTCTCTCTCTCTCTCTCTCTCTCTCTTTCTATACATCCATATGTATATGTATGCATATAGTTAAAAGGTGTGAGTCTGACTTCCGTTTCTCACGTCTCTCGAGGTTCTCTCTCTCTCTCTCTCTCATCATGAAACGAGGGTTATATAACCTTTGCGACAGAAACCTCGGCAGTCACCCTCGTCGGGAGCGTCGAGAGAGGGAGGAGGAGCGAGAGAGTGAGAGAGGGAGAGATTGGAGTCGAGACACGCGGTGGATCTCCTTAAATTATAAACAGTGTCGGGCCAACGTCGCCGCGGGACTTTGATCGTGTGCTCGCTTCTCGTAACTCTCTTGCAAGACTTGTAACTGTACCCACACACTGATGTTGAATGGTCCAAGAAACCAAGGAACAACGACGTTGACGATAGCTAGAGAAACTTGGCGTGTAATTATGTGTGTGTGTGTGTATACTCCAGAGGCTCAGGGGCAAATTTCCACTCCAATATTGAGAGAATGAGAAGGAGAGAGACAGAAACATTTACAGAGAAAGAGATGCACCGACAGAAACACAGGAAACAAAAACTAAAGTTTTAAAATTTGGGCTTTTTATACCAAACCTTGTTTCTCTTTCCCTGTTCATTCCCCTCTCACTCTCAATTCCATACTCGACCCAAAATCATTTCAAAGTCAGAATAATTCATATTTCACCAGTCAAAATTCATTCGGTTGAAAAATTTGTCCATCAGTTCAGTAGCCTATTCTGATGATGTCAAGAGCCCTGACAATCGCGTCGTATTCCGAAAGAATTAGTTTGCATTCCAATTGAAAAATCATCAAAAAAATCTTGATTTTTCTCACAGAAAGTTTCTACTTATCGAAGTAATTTGTATTTTAAAAAATTGCATTGATTCAATGACACGTAACAAAGATTTTGATATTGTTCAACATCCAAATTTTCACTTTTTCTCCTTTTGCAGTATACACGAAAACGAGTGAATAAGATACATCGGAGTATCCATTGTTCTATCCAGTCCTCCCAAATGTATTCCTCACTAACTCTCCTTTCTCTGCTTTTATATCCTTACTATTTTGCACATATACGAGATCTTTGTGACTCGCGACACACGTCAGACAATACTGTGTATTTTCGCGTATTGCTCCGCATCGTGTGTTTCAAATGCAAACTAAACTTTATATATAAATATATACGAATGGCGAGCGTAGGCGTGCACGCGTTTCTTTACAAAAGAACTTCATCCCTCTTTTTTTTATTTTCCCACTGCATTCGTCTTTCCACAGGAGATTTCAGGCTGAAACCTTATTTCTTAAAAATCACTCTCGAATACAGAGCAAAATTTTTTGAATCGAACCCAAATCAATAAAACGATTCTGGACTCAAATAATCTCGAGGAACAAATACGCCCAATAACCACGTTTCGACGTTTCGTGCATCAAACGATGTTCATCGTTTCAGGCTTCAACTTCTCGTCCAACGTTTCTTTTGATTATGAAACAAACCTCAACATTATTCGAACCGTTAATTGAATTTGAAAAAATAAATTAAACATAAAAGTTTTCATCAATTGCTCAAGTTTTAATCAAAAATTTTCTTCTGTAAAATTCTATCAATTCTGTAACATTTTGTCATTACCTAAGTTGGTAAATTTCTATTTTTCTTTCCCCGTAATGAATTGCGCGATAATTTTTTATTTTTACAGATCAGAGAACAATTTATCTGGGTCCCAAGCGTGTTATTTCTTTTATACGTTGAAAATATTGTATTTTAATTTTTAAGAGTTTCGCCGATAAATTTTTCTTATACGGAAGGGCCCATGTGTGAATTTAGATGTGCCGGAGTGTGTGGCGGCAAAGTAGTATACGCATCGTTGCCACGCTGCGGTGCGGGTAACCTGTGCGCCCGTATAATATACACCTTTTTATTTCTCTTTTTTTATTTTTTTCCTCGGACCGCAACGAGAGGGTGTTCGAGCCGTCGAAAAGAACGCTTTAAGGGTCATAAAACATTTGTTTCCCTTGCCGCCACTTTTTCTCCACGATTTATATACACTCCATGTATACATATATATATTTATGTATATGTAATGTATGTGAGATGTACGAGTCGTATGGAGTCGACCTTTGAGGCATGAGGCGCATAGCGTTTGGAGTACTAGGAGTCGGTACGCCCACCGCGAGATTTTCGATTGAATTTAAAATCTCAGAGAGCCCGAATTTTATGGTGTCTCGGGCGATGTCAAATCGCGCAAGAAAATCGAAAGTAAATGTATAAGAGAAAGATCAATTTTATTTTTTTTACTTTTTATTCGGTCATGATCGAAAGAGGCAAATCCATGAGAGCGAAAAACGTCGGAGTTCGGTTATCGGGATCGTTTTTTTTTTTCTTTTTTTTTTCGTTCCTCCGAGTTCGTGTATTTATTCAATTTTTGTCGGTTTTCGATATAAGTTTTTTTATTATTTCACTTAATTTTCATCTCATTGAGACTCGATCAATGAATTTTATTTTTTTTCTTTCATTTTCTATTTCCGACGCGTTTGTTCAGTTTGTCGCGATAAAATAGCTGAGGTAAGCGATCGCACGATAAGACATGTGGCTCTATGATCGATGTTTCGGTGCTCGGAAAAATTTTCAATGGATTTCAGTCAAGAAAATGTTTGTGGTCGATGACTTTAGCGAAGGTCGTCGTCTTGAAAAAACAAGCAATTAATGAATGAAGGTTCGAGCATTCGGTGAATCGAATCGTCAAAGAACATTTTTTTTTCCTGTTCGATTTTTTTTTTTTTTTTTTTTTTTTTCTAAATGAAAAAAAGAAAACTAACCTGATCGTTGTCCTGCTGGTCTTGGCTGTAGGGGGTGGTCACATCACCATTGGGGGTTGTCGAGGCCGATGGTCGTTGAGACGTTGACAAGTTGATCGCGCCGTCACCGTCCGTGTCATGATCCATTATGCCATCGTCCTGCAAATCACGCCATCATTTTTTTTTCTCTCTCTCTCTCTCACTCCTCTCGTTTCCTCTTTGATGTTTTTTTATTTATTTATTTTTTTCAAAAAATAAATTCTTTTTTGAAATAATAATTACGAGCGAGCATACACGTAAACTTGGATGAAGCGAGCACATACACAGGCACGCACACACATGAAAATATATTCACAAACCGTCGATAAATCACTGTAATTCCTGGTACTAAAATGCCTGTTTCCTCCAACCTTTCGTATAATCAATTTTTTATTTATCGCGAATTAGAATTCAAATATCCGAGTGCAAAAGCGACGAGAGTATTTTCTCGTCTATCCAAACTTCACCGAATCACTGAATAAACAAATATTCCGAGAAGCTTCTCTCTGACGATGTTGTTCGAACACGTGAAACAACTCACTTCCGAAGATAAAAAAAAAAAAAAAAAAAAACAGAAACGTCCACCACGGGAGAATGTACCATGTGGGAGGGACGGACGAACGAGCGAGAAGAAGCGTTAGATTCTCGCGAAAATGTAATTATGAAAAATTTGACGAATTTCCAGCAGGAGGTGATTCAAAAAAAGTCACAGCAAAAAAAAATGGATCACAGATTTGTACGAAATTATTGGAAATGTTTAACGTTTTCCAAAATTTTTCACTCAACCGTTCGGAGTGGAAATGATGAACTTTTTTTTATTTTTTTTTCATAAAACTTCGAAAGACTATCGAAATTAGAATATTCGATAAATACACTCGCGCGATAATACATTAATAAATACAAATATATGAATGTGTGGATGAAGAATTTTCTAGAATCCACGTGCGTCGGAACACGACTCGCGTATGTACCGAAGCACTGAAAAGTGTGCGCGATCGAACGAGCGTTTCGTTTTGTCATGGACAGCGTGGCACGTGACACAGGTTAGCTCGAATAAGCGGTAAAATTCGGAGCAGAATTTTTCAAAATTTCATAAAATGAGCGATTTTTTTTTTGTTTTTTTTCACGTTCGAATGAAGAAAACGACGAGGAACAGAATCGAGCGAGCTGATGCGAGCAAGTTGAACGTAACACTAACTAAATGTGCGAGGGGTAAATACGTACGAGTGAAAATAAAAGAGAGAGAGAGAGAGAGAGGAGCGCGACCGTGCCTACTCGCTCAACGTTCTTTCTCTTTTCCTCTCCCGCGCGCGTTTACTCCATGCGGCAATCTTTAGTTTCTCTCTCGCGCAAGCATAAGCGAATAAGGTTCTTTCTGTGGTGCGTTTCGTTTGGGAGAGAGAGAGAGAGAGAGAGAGAGAGAGCCGCGCTGTTGCTTATTGTGTAAATATAAACAAATATAGTTGAAACCAACCAACAGGCCTGCTTTTAGTCTCCCCTCTCTTCCCCACCCTTTTTTTTTTCCTCAACTCCGATTCGATATACGTGTTATAAGGAGCGAGCGAGCGAGAGAAAGAGAGAGAGAGAGAGAAATCCAACAGCTGGCTTTTCGCTCTCTCTTTCTCGCTGCTGAGTCAATTCCACTCCCCCCTCCCCCTCCCCCCGCCTGCCCTCCTCATCTCATCCTTACTTTGCTTCTGTCTCATTCTCGTCTCGCCCCCCTCCCCTCCCCCTCCACCTCCCTTCTTGCTTCTTTCTCTACTCCTGTCTCACGTATATAGTTCTTACACGCGTCATAGTCAGCGTCGCGACGTCCTCCTCCTTTTCCCTCCAACAATATTCCCCTGTCTGCCCCCCAGCCCCCACCCCACCCCTCCGTGCCGCCCTTCCAAAACGTGGTCTCCGTGCCTCAGGCTTTGTACAACCGGCAACAAGATCTCAGTTTCTCGACTCATCCTCACTACGATTCTATTTTTTTTTTTTTGTTTTTACACACTAAAACGATTCAAACTAAAATTCCTTGCAACATTGGTACTCCGTTTTTCAGAAAAACCACATTTTTTAAAACGTTTATCGTCGATATTTTCGTGATTATAATTTCGTTTATTGACGAGTAAGAATTTTTTTTCTCCGATCTCTCAGACGAATTTTTCTCGAAGAAAATGTTGAATTGAATATTTTTTTGTTCTGCTCGAACATTAAAGTCTATTGAGGATAAATATACCTGTTAGTCAAGAAAAAGGTTAATCTCGCAAAGTTAGACGGACAAGGTACCGTAAGCCTGTTGCTTAGGAGCACCGTGAATGTATCGAAAAACACATGCACGTGGATATTGCGTAGTAGCGAGAAACTTACACAAGATCGAGTAGAAGATCGAGGCAAATCCTAAGCTTTGCCAGGTATAGCATTGTCCATTTTTTTTTTTTCACCAGGCTTTTGCAGGAGGGATATTCGTCAAGGGAGAATGCAACGTCGTATATATATATATAGACAAGAGAATAAATATAGTCAACGAATCGTAGTTATGAAAAAAGTAACGCGGCACAACAAAACGATATGAGAATTTTTGTACGACTGTCCGGTATTTTAGTGAAGGGGGAAACCCGATGTTACCTACCAACGGAGGGCTTGGTCCTATGACAACAAAACCGAACCGTCAAAAATAGAGGCCCAGCCGGCTCTGAATAGGCCCATACACATGTCCATAATATACATAACTGTGTACAAATAAATGTACAAACGTGTGCGTGTGTGTGTGTGTGCGTGCACGTGTGAGTGCAGAAGCCCAAACTCCATAGGCGGCTTATACTCACAGGGCTTGTACACCAAACATGTATTTATTTAATAAACAATACTCGTCTCTTTTCACTGTGCGGGGATAAGAGCGAGTCGATGTGTGTATATAACCACCGTAGGGCCAATGTGTTCCTCGCTCGGTTCCTCGACTATCGAGTTTCTTGTGTCCTCGATACCTCGCGAGCGAAAAGCCTGCTCGGTATCTCGGAAAGATTACTTTGTTGTACGATTAAACAATTTGTGAGATGAAACATACGTTTGAAAAAAAAATTCGATCATTTATAATTGGCGGATATTAAAAACTAGTAGATTTATACAAAATCTGATTTTGTTTGACGAAAAAAAAATTCAATTAAAATTGATCCTGATTTGAGTGATGAAATTGATGTTCGATCGATGAATGAAATTTTTCATTGATTCGTTATACACAAAAGTCAGGAGCTCTTAAATTGGTTAATCAAAATCGTTATTTTCTTGGCAGCGTTATTGTGGGGCTGATTTTGATTTTATTCATTTTTGTTAATCGTTGTGCTTGGTAGGAGTTACGATGACAGAGGAAGGTTAAAGTGGAAGAAAAGGGTGTACTCGATTCTCGTGGAATCATAAGAAGAGATAATACAGAGGGGGGGGGGGGAGGGGGGGATAGATCGAGGGAAAAAAGGGCGGTGCTGACACGCGTTTAAACCCTCACGTACATTTGAATATGTATAAAAATATACGAATGCACGTGGACGTGCATGAGATACACTTAATACTGGGAAAAGTAGCTGTGAACGTAAACGCTCGGTACGAGTGTATATAAATATATATTTATACACATATATAACGATGAGAGAGAGAGAGAGAAAAAGAAAAAAGCCACAGGAGCTTTCGGCCCTTTCTAAATAATAAACGAGAGGATTTAGCGAACTGTCCGGTGCGGGAGAGCTCTGTGAGTCGTTGGCTGGTATGGTCGTAGGTTGGCAAAGCCAAACTATAGGAAGGGGGTTACAGGGAGATGGTGGGGTGGTACATAAAAATACTTGAATCTGAGAAATTAGCGAGGTAACGGGCTGTCGTCCCTGCTGCTGGAGGAGAAGCAAAGGACGAAGAGGGTTGGTGCCCGGTTGGGATGAATGGTCCGAGAGAAAAGAGGAGAGAAAGAAAGAAGTGTAGGAAAAACGTTTGGGATAAATGAGAGGAAGAGAGCGAGAAATAAAGAAAGAAAGTCCGAATGAGAGAAAACGAGGATTTCAACCCTATCTTTCCGGGTGCAGATATATATATATATATATGGGGCATTCCACGTCAAATCAGCCACTTCAGAACCTTACAGTTTTTAAATTGGCTCAAATTTTTTTATAATGTTCTATGTATCGAATGAGCCTTTCTTGATTTTTTTCAAATTTTTCCCTCGATTGCCTAACGAGATATACTTTTTTCAAAAATTCGATGATTTTTTTTTCAACAGCACACAACTCTTCGAAAAATGGACGGAATCGAACTTTTTTTTTTTCAAAATATTGGTTTTTTATTGTACTTTTTGGGTGTGATGACGAAAAAATTATCGTTCAATTTTTTCTCTATTTTTATTCAGGTTGAAGAACAAAATCGACGATTGCAAGATGATTACATATTTTGATTTTTTTCAAAAAATTTTCAAAAAAACTTGGACCAAATCGAAGATTTTTAAGACCAGTTACATCGTGGGCACGCTATTTCTTCGATTCGATTTCGTATTTCAAAATTTTTTTTTTTTCATTTTTTCAGTAAATGGAAATCAAATTCAACAGTCACACAATCCACAATGCTGTTTTCCTAACACTAGACATTTTTTCCTATCATTAGATTGTAAATCGCATTCGTTTTTTTTTACTAATTCCTCCTTAAAAATGAAAAATTCCGCGATAAATGAAAAAGTAGATCAGTACTCCATATATATTGTTCGTTTTCAATGAGAAATGAATAAATTTTTTTGGCGTTTAAGCAATTTGTGCACTCTGAATACTTTTGAAAAAGAATAATCTTTCACAATCAAGGTATTCTCTCCATACTTTTGGTTGTAGTCGTACGTCGATCGACGTACCAAACCACTACGATCGACCCATTAGTTTTGTCTCAGCAACACGGTCATTTTTTGATGGTATCAGAGGAACAGTAAAGAAGATTGTTGCACGAGGAGCGTCCAATTGCTGATCACTAAACAAATAATAACACCATGTGTTCTATACGAATAGGCCTGTAGACCCCTAAATCTCCCTAATATAACGGTTAATTTGTTTTCAGTGGAAGACTACGGTGTTGCTGAGACAGAATTAATCAATCGATTTAAACGTATGACTACAATCAATGGTACTGAAAGAATCCACTGTTTGATCCCAATAAAGGTGGTACCACCCATTATGAAAGATTATTCTTTTTAAACAGAATTCAGAGTGCACAAATTGTTAACCATCAAAAGAATAAATTTATTTCTCATTGAAAAGAAACAATATGTATACAGTACTGATTCACTTTTTCATTCATTGCGTAATTTTTCATTTCTAAAGAGAAATTAGTAAAAAAAAAAAAAACGAATTCGATTTACAATCTGATTATAGGAAAAAATTTCCAGTGTTAGGAGAACGGCATTGTGGATTGTGTGACTGTTGAATTTGATTTCAATTTACTGAAAAAACGAAAAAAAATAATTTTGAAATACAAAATCGTGCCCACGATGTAACTGGTCTTAAAAATCTTCGATTTGGTCCAAGTTTTTTTGAAAATTTTTTGAAAAAAATCAAAATATGTAATCATCTTGAAATCGTCGATTTTGTTCTTCAACCTGAATAAAAATAGAGAAAAAATTCAACGATAATTATTTCGTCATCACACTCAAAAAGTACAATGAAAAACCAATATTTTGAAAAAAAAAAAGTTCGATTCCGTACATTTTTCGAAGAGTTGTGAGCTTTTGAAAAAAAAATCATCGAATTTTTGAAAAAAATATATCTCGTTAGGCAATCGAGGGAAAAATTTGAAAAAAATCAAGAAAGGCTCATTCAATACATAGAACATTATAAAAAAATTTGAGCCAATTTAAAAACTGTAAGGTTCTGAAGTGGCTGATTTGGCATGGAATTCCCCATATTTATATACACATGTATATGGGGCATTCCATGCCAAATCAGCCACTTCAGAACCTTACAGTTTTTAAATTGGCTCAAATTTTTTTATAATGTTCTATGTATTGAATGAGCCTTTCTTGATTTTTTTCAAATTTTTCCCTCAACTGCCTAACGCGATATATTTTTTTCAAAAATGTGATGATTTTTTTTTCAAAAGCTCACAACTCTTCGAAAAATGGCCGGAATCGAACTTTTTTTTTTCAAAATATTGGTTTTTCATTGTACTTTTCAAGTGTGATAACGAAAAAATTATAGTCGAATTTTTTCTCTATTTTTATTCAGGTTAAAGAACAAAATCGACGATTTCAAGATGATTACATATTTTTATTTTTTTAAAAAAATTTTCAAAAAAACTTGGACCAAATTGAAGATTTTTAAGACCAGTTACATCGTGGGCACGCTATTCCTTCGATTCCATTTCGTATTTCAAAATTTTTTTTTTCGTTTTTTCAGTAAATTGAAATCAAATTCAACAGTCAAACAATCCACAATGCTGTTCTCCTAACATTGGAAATTTTCTCCTATAATGAGATTGTGAATCGCATTCGTTTTTTTTTTTTTTTTTTTTTTTACTAATTTCTCCTTAGAAATGAAAAATTACGCAATGAATGAAGAAGTGAATCAGTTCTCTATACATATTGTTCCTTTTCAATGAAAAATAAATTTATTCTTTTGATGGTTAACAATTTGTGCACTCTGAATTCTGTTTAAAAAGAATAATCTTCCATAATGGGTGGTACCACCTTTATTGGGATCATACAGTGGATTCTCTCAGTACCTTTGATTGTAGTCGCACGTTTAAATCGATTGATTAGTTCTGTCTCAGCAACACCGTAGTCTTCCACTGAAAAAAAATTAACCGCTATATTAGGGAGGTTTAGGGGTCTACAGGCCCATTCGTATAGAACACATGTTGTTATTATTTGTTTAGTGATCAGCAATTGGACGCTCCTCGTGCAACAATCTTCTTTACTGTTCCTCTGATACCATCAAAAATGACCGTGTTGCTGAGACAAAACTAATGGATCGATCGTAGTGGTTTGGTACGTCGATTGACGTACGACTACAACGAAAAGTATGGAGAGAATACCTTGATTGTGAAAGGTTATTCTTTTTCAAAAGTATTCAGAGTGCACAAATTGCTTAAACGCCAAAAAAATTTATTCATTTCTCATTGAAAACGAACAATATATATGGAGTACTGATCTACTTTTTCATTTATCGCGGAATTTTTCATTTTTAAGGAGGAATTAGTAAAAAAAAAAACGAATGCGATTTACAATCTAATGATAGGAGAAAATTTCTAGTGTTAGGAAAACAGCATTGTGGATTGTGTGACTGTTGAATTTGATTTTAATTTACTGAAAAAACGAAAAAAAAAATTTTGAAATACGAAATCGAATCGAAGATATAGCGTGCCCACGATGTAACTGGTCTTAAAAATCTTCAATTTGGTCCAAGTTTTTTTGAAAATTTTTTGAAAAAAATCAAAATATGTAATCATCTTGAAATTGTCGATTTTGTTCTTTAACCTGAATAAAAATAGAGAAAAAATTCGACTATAATTTTTTCGTTATCACACTTGGAAAGTACAATGAAAAACCAATATTTTGAAAAAAAAAAAGTTCGATTCCGTCCATTTTTCGAAGAGTTGTGAGCTTTTGAAAAAAAAATCATCGAATTTTTGAAAAAAATATATCTCGTTAGGCAATCGAGGGAAAAATTTGAAAAAAATCGAGAAAGGCTCATTCAATACATAGAACATTATAAAAAAATTTGAGCCAATTTAAAAACTGTAAGGTTCTGAAGTGGCTGATTTGGCATGGAATGCCCCATATATTATAAATATTTTCGTGTTCGCAAGAGGGTGCACGCGAGAGAGTGCGAGGTGGGAGGATAACATTTCTAACGAGAAGCCACGGAAGAAAGGTGGGGCACGTAACTCCCCAGGAGAAAGGGAGAGAAAAGTCCAAGGGGATGAGAAAAAAACCATCCGAGACTGGTCCTAAAAGGGTTGAATTAATGTCGCGATAAATATATGATTTAAGGTGGAAACGTTCGCAACTCTACCGGCTAATTTTTTATCTCAGACCGCGGCGAGGACTCCATGGACCTAAGTACATTCGTGTATGTATGCTTGGAAAGACGCATGTATGGATATATCTGTGATGTGAAGTGACCAATGGCTCGAGTGACTGTAAAAAAAACAGTGGTTGGCACCATTTGGATTCTCCACGGTTCCTTGCTCTCTGATGACATTCGAAAGAGCCAATGAGGTCCTCTCAATTTTCGTGCTTCGGCCAATCACTAAATCTATGCATTCCGTCGAACATTTTTGTAGGAAACGTGAATGAAAGCTTCGAGATTTCATCTGTCGCGAGAAATTTAAGAAAGAAAGTAGAAAACGACGAGAAAAAATGACGCGTACGCCTAATTCGAATTCGAACGAATTTGCTGATGGCAAAATCATCATCGATAACCCGGCACATCAACGTCCACGAATATATTTGTGATGCTCGAAGGAGAACCAGACAAAAATACAATTCCATGGGCGTGGGGGAGAGATGAGGAAGAAAAAAGGAAGACTGATCTCGGGAGGCTCCCGGAACGCCACCCTCGTAAGGGGAAAAGAGGGGGATGCAGCCACGAGTGCAATTTACTACACCGAAAATTTGACTAGACGCACGTTTTTTAATAGTTTTTCAACCCCCTTTTCCACCCCTGAAGCCCCGAGAGACTTTTGTTTTTAACGTTAAAAAAAAAGAAGGCTCGCGCATCCCCGAAAGTTCCAAGAGGATAAAAAGGGAGATGGGGGATGAAAAGAAGGCATGCGGAAAAAACCTGAGAGATAAACGGGCCATGCGAAGCTCGGAGAGCCAGAAAGATGTGGATTTTCTGGACTCTTCCCAGCGCACCATAGCTTCAGCAATTATGACTCCAAGTTGCCTGTATACGAAAAATTTGTGTGTATGTGTACATGATGGATTATATGTCTGTATACAACCCTCGTTGTCCAATCGTCCGAGGATGCATTTTATAATTAATTCATCCTGCGTAACCGTTCTCCAACTTATTATCGGATTAATTTACCTCTTTTTTACCCGGTAATCACTTCCCCTTCCCTCTTCTCCATCCATTTTCTCCCTCGTCTCGTTGACTCGAATAATTTTTCTATTTATTCACCATTCTGTAACGTCGACACGCATTTCCGTGAAAAAGTATCAAGCCACAAGGGTGGATAATGTATTGCAAAAATTTTTTTTTCAAATTCGCGTAAAACTGAAGATGGCGCGTGTGGATTTTTTGTCAGAACGGGGATATGGCGCCAAGCGTGATTTCTCTCTAACGAAAAGCACCACTCATAGTTTATATATTTTTTTTTTTCGGCTAAAAAGAAATTGCATCATTTCCTATTTGCCGTTCCTTCAACAATTTCTGAAATTCACTTAAGCCACGAACTTTTTCGATAAATATAAGCCGTGTGGTCAGAAGGGTTCCCGTAACCCTGGATCCAACGACCCTTTCGTTCCCTCCAAGGAAAACTTTTTTGTCACCCTTTTGTACTTTACCCTAAAATTTTATAACGTGTGTACTCTCTTGTCTCAGCCTTTGTGCATATAGTTTATGTATTTTTTTTGTTTCAAAACTCTGGAATCTTTCGAAAGGTTCTCGCTTATCTCGCCTCCTAATTGGGAAATGTTCATCATTTCTGCGTGAAATATTTTTTCTCAGGACCATAAACAGCCCTTCTTTTAATTGTCATGTTTCTTTGGATGAACAATTAATCGTAAAAGGCTTTAATCACAAGACAATGAGACTATCTGTTTCTCGATGCAATGACTTCTATCTTCAAGTTTTGACCAGAAAAATTTTTGTTTTTTCAGTACTAATTTTTGCATAACTTTATCAGCGAGTCGCCATTTTTTTTTCTCCACAATTGGTACAGCAATACCTTAGAAACCCGTTGGAGCTTGGGCCCGAAAAACCATGACCCGGAATAAGTTGTCATCGGTCCAAAATTTCAGGGGAGCGAGTAATAGCAGAATAACGTACGTCTCTCTATCCATAAACGTTTGGGTTTTCGTTGGGTTAGCACTTTTTGGATATTAACTGCCGGACATTAGAATATACCGAATTGATATATTATGGGCGAGCCAACAAAGTGTGGTCGTATATTTAGTTGAGAGAAACGACGATCCGGATAGTTGACGTGTTTGAGGCTTGTGGGGTAAAAGACGAAGAAAATGTGAAAGATCGCAGAGGGAGAGTGTAGACAACGAAAATCCTCGGATGGTCAGAGTTGAGAATCGAGTCGTTGACCTAAACGGACGCTCGGTTACACGTTCTCTTCGAGCATGAACGAACCGCTTTCGCATCTTTCATCGCATTATCGTCGCATTGGAACCTCGTAAAACACACACACACAAACACACCCGCACATATTTGCATGGATCCAAAATTTCCTTTATATCTGGTTCCTCCTTCACGTCCGGTCTTTCGTTGTGGCACCCCAAACCACCGACTTATATATCATATCATCCGTCGGATGCTCGCTGAAAGCTCAATCTTACGTTTCTTTTACCCTTACATCTGCCTCTTTCAGTCTGATGTCAATTAGTATCTTTTTGTTAATCAAATGAAAAATCTTATTTTTTTCTTCGTGCTACCCTTTCGAAGAAAAGACATTACGATATTATCGAAATTTATTTATTGTTTGGTTTTGTTTATTCATTGCTATGGATTAATTTATTCGTTGCCAAGTATGTGACAGAAATCAAGTATCATACGATGTGCTGAAGTGAAAACCTGAAATCCTCCTGACTGTTAAAAATAAGAAGGGGTTCTAGTGTCATTTATAGTCGATTAGTGGAAATAGTAAATTCAAAAAAGCAAATGCAGAATGATGACATCAAGTATCGACGAATATTTTACAAGCAACGGAGAAATGGATGAATTGTTGAAAAATATTGTAATTTTGAATGGATGATTTTCAAAAAAAAAATGACGACTACGTTGACGACAACATTGCCGATTGTTTCCATATGTCGAATATTCAAAAATTTTGTAAAATTTGAACTACGATAAAACTGAAAAATAGTGCGGGCGCGATTTTGATGTAGTCGATCAATTGTGAATCCGCAGTCTTGCACGCGACCGTTTTGTTGTTAACATTAGTAACGAGCGTGAATGAAAAAAAGTTTGGTATATTCTGGGTAGAAAAGAACGGATAAAATTCTAGTATCTCCTTAAAATTCATTAATCATCACATCTTTGTTTCGTTTTATCTGTGATTCGAATTTATCTGTGGATGGTGATCGTAGAGTTTGGGAAAAAGGGATCGAGAGGGGAATGATCAGAGTGTGAGTTCTTGACTGCTTAGTGCTTAGATCGCAATCAGGGATGATTTTTCATGCTACGGAAATGGATGGCTAATGGGGGTCTCGTGCCTGCTGGCACATTACAACATTGACGTTGAGTGTCTTCGTAGTCGTATCATGGGCGCGTATAAGCTCGGCGTTAATTTGGTTTTATGCGCGAGCCATGATCCGAGAATGAACGTGAAATTGAGGAGGTGAAAGAAGAAGGAATGAATAGAGATAGCGAAAATGTAAGGAGGGGGGAGGGTGAGTGAGTGAGAATTTTTGCATTCTCTCTTGTTAGCATACTGATCATCGAATCAGCCCCTAGAATTAAGAAGGAAAGTCGTTGAGTTTGGGCGGGGGCAAGGGCCTGAGAATAGCGATTCCGTGAGGGGTAAAAGCTCTACGAGCTGTGACGAAGACATCGCGACACAGAAAAATGTCTACATATATATATTTATATATACACAGGGTTGGAAAAATCGGTTAACCCAGAGGGTGAGAAAAAGGAAAGAAGCAGTGCCAGACTCACTCGGTTGATAATATCAGATCGCATGGCACCACGTCCCCTTCCCTTCTACGAGCTGCGAAGGGCATTGGCTGGCGGACTATTGTCGGAGTAATGCTGATTGGATTCAAGACCGAAGGCATTAATCTGCCTCCTTTTATTATCGAGGCGTGGGTAGCCAAGAATTGAGAAAGTAAAAGAAGTCGCTGAGAAAAAAAGAAAAAAAAAGTTATTTGGCTTCTCCTCGATACCTTAGCAATGCCCCGCTATTCACAAAACAACGAATACACTTACTCTCCTAAATTTCAACCCCGGAACAACGCTCATCCAGCTTCTGTTTCAATCCTGTCACTTATCACGGATTTAACATCCCTTAATTCTCGTGGCAGCTTTGGATACTGCGTATTGCCGATTGAAATTGATACGAAGATGGAAAGAAACGAATGGAAAATATGATAAGAATTCCCGGAGGATAATCGACATGGAAATTTCTTTGGGCACCGTCTATTTCAATGGAATCTTATTTCTTGGGAATAAGATTCCTGCGAATCAATATGAATAATCCTGCTGCTTGATTTTGCCAAGTTTTTCGGAACAGAATTTTGAAAACCCAGTAGTTCTAGATCAACCGAAGAAACACCCAACAACACAACTTATCTCTTCTGGAAGTAACTCCAAAGCTCGGTCATCTATATCAGCCTTTTAGCACTATCTGAATCGAACAGTACTATCTTTCGGACCTAAGTTGATGACATGTCTCATCAAGCTTGCTGTCGGCTCAATCGTCAACAGTCACGGTCGTTCGACTCGTTGCTAAAATGGGAAAGAAATCCGAATGAATGATTGTACAAGTGGTGGACAGAGGCCGATAAGGGTATGGGTAGAGTCCACCCCTGATCGCACCCTTTGGATTTGAGAGAGGAGTGGTCGGTGGTGTCTCGAAGGGCCTACTCGTTGATGTCCTCGCATGCTAGTAAGGAGGGTTTCAGCTTCACTTGGATTTGGATCGTTGTTCAGCGTCCTTGGATTGCCGGCTCATAAAGAATGGACCTCTTTGTTTAGCCGTTTATAGTGGAAGAGATTTGGCAGGATTGTCGTCAAGCGATAGTCAGCCCCCTTCGTGCATTTGGGGTGAACATAAGACAGGGTGACCGCTTCTTCTTTGGCAATTCTTCGGTGGCTACTACTATTGTTAGAAGAGAAGGGTGGTTGTTGCTGCTCGTGATCCGAAACATGGTCAGCCAGAGTCCTTTAATACGTGCACATACACGGATCTTCTGACTCCAGTGTTGCTCACTTTTTTTATTCCAGACCTTCTTGCCTTTTTCACCCTCAGATTTTTTCCCCGTGGCTCTTTTCGGACTTTCCTCTCGCCTCCTTCGTTTTTTAGATTCTCATGCAAGCATGCCGCTGGCTTTTCCACGACCAAGAGATTTCGACCCTTTGCCCAATGGCCCGGCATTAGCTGACAACAGAGGTGTAGACATCGGGATCTTCTCCCTCTTAACAACCCTGGCACTCACACGCGACAACGGAAGCTGCTCTTTTGCTTGGCTTTTCACCTCGTCCCAATAGGGCTCCATTGGCCAGAAGTAAATATACCATATAGGCTCGCCAACGAGACGACGAGAAACGTTTCGCGTTTATGGCTCACCCTGGATCTTCCACGATCCGAATAAAATCTACGAATGAAACAGATAAGGACTCAATTTTGTGTAGCTATACACGGACATTCATTCGGATACATAGATTGTCTGATCCTTTGCTAAAAGTGGTCAAGCATCTAAAGAAATATCTCTTCGAGGCTCTTACGAAGGGGAAGAGAAAAAAATAAGATTGAAATCGCTTTGTACTCAACCATTCGAGTTCCATCACTGCATGTCAAGTCTGCGCATACTTATAGCGAATGGTGAATAAATCAGACGCTAGCACTTATCATTTTATCGATTCTCGGAGATTCGAGATATACGATATAATTGATGAGATAACGTGAATATATAATAATACGGTTTCAATGATTTTATATATGAGCACAAAAAGATCTACTAATATGAGAGAATCGTATAAAAGCTTGCAAGTTTAAAACCGAGCCAACGTTCGATCCGTGGACTATTGGAATGTAATCGTAAAGTTGAGATGAAAATTTCGGGTATTCGAAAGACGTTTAATGTCCCAGTAGGTTCGAGAGGCTGCACTTAGGATGGTACTCGGGGCAAGATTATTGAAGACATACGAGCGACGAATAAACGCTTGATAAGCTTGAGGCCACTATATGTAATAATGAGCTAATGTAGATAATAGGATTATTGCGAGAATCTCCTATAATTGGCCGCTGAAAAGGTGAGCTCGGTTTTGCTAATGCCCTCTCGACTCTTATTCTCTTTCTCACTCTCTCTATCTTTATCTAACTACCCCCACCACTTGTCTCTCTTTTCCGCTTGGTCTTTCTGCTACACAGCCATAAGGTTACTTTTGGGTGGACGCTTGGATCGTTAAGCTTAAGAGGTTTACGGGGATTTAACGACGCACCAAAGGAAATCTTTACCACGCTGCTACATTCTCCATGTGTAAATACATACACTACCGGCGAAAAGTTTTTTAACAAAAGTTCAAAACAGCTCTGGAACGATTTTTCATGCTAATTCGCCGTTAATCAACATAAATTAATTTAACCCTAAAATTACAAACCGGGGTAGGTATCTAGCCCGGGCGAACTTTGAACTGCGCTCCTCAGTCATTCGGTGACGATTTTGACTGTGGGCCTGTACCACAATTCAATTTAAGGTTCCCGTCAGTAAGTCAATTCTGAGTTTACTGCAACGGGATGAAGACCCGAAGCGCGTCGTGTGGGGTTGACATCTTCCCCGATTCGTCGTTGTCGTTAGTGTTTTCAGTTGGTAAAAGTTGATTTTTATTTTTCTCGCTGATATAAATTAATTTAATTTATTATAACATTATTCGAGGGCGAATGAGGGCAAATAACATTATTTGAGAGCTTTATAAATATATTTATAAAGATGTACTCATAACCATGGATGCAATTTGTCGTGATTGTTCATCACGTTATCAACGAAAAAATCTCGTCCTGGCTCGGAATTTGTGACAAACAATATTTCATACGTGTTTGCATAACTCATCGGTGGATTGGACAGTGAATTTTTTTTCATGGGACATAATAACTATTCAATTTGTCGACGTACGGGGATTAACAAGACTAACAAAAACGAATGAAGCGAATAAAGCAAAACGTTCGAAATTGCACCAGATCACCGGAGTCATGGTTTGGGGTATTTCGAGTGCATTGAAGATCCACAATGGGGATATCGATACGGGAGTTTGGGGAATAAAGGGGAGAGAGTTGTTTTGCGACCGCAGCACCACTGCACCAAGAGAACGAAGTTATTCCGCGACCTCTCTCTCTCTCTCTTCCTCTGACTTTCTCTCTCTTTCTCATGCAAATATACACATTCTCCTCGTTTTCGATGATATCACAATAGTGTGTGAGTACCAGGTCCGGTATGTGGATAGGATAGAATTATTCATACGATATCGCCGGGATTCTGATGTCCACGGGACAAAACGCGCCAATGCGGAGAAGGGGCGAATTGCACCATTCAAAACACGAAGAATGATGTATGACCAACCTGCCAATCATCCCCCTACGGACATATTACGCCTTTATCTCTCGGGATTCAATGCTTAAAAAAATAACGTGAAAACAGGATTACAATAACTCAATAGCAGTCAATTTACCAATCCGTCTATTTTATGCTTGCCGGTATTAATAAATGGCTCGATCTACAAATCGGTAACATCGACATTCTACAATCTTTATATTTAATAAGTAAAATTACAATTTCTGTCTTATTTAAATTCACTGCTTTCGAAATAAAATTCCATTAATTTTAATCATCAACGTAAATGGTTTCGTCTTTTGGAATAATTCATATTAAAAAATGAAAATAAAATTTGATTATTTTTTAAAAATTCAATAGAATGATTCGGTAAAATAGACTACTCAAAAGTTTGTGAATTTATTAATTTTTCTGTTCTTCCAAAAAAATCAATTTCCGTAAAATGATCCGAAAAATCAGATCTAAGTAAGCAGCCAAGAATAAATAATTCCACGAGGAGAACATCGATTTGAGGTCTGTCATGAATACCTAAGGGAGATTGCTCAGCGCATCCTTATAAATTTCATTGAAATTTATCGCTCTGTTCGTAGACGAAGAGGCGCGCGTTCACGTGCAAATACAAGGATGGATATCGTTCTCTGCGGTACGCAGAAAAGGCGTGAGAGGTTTTGCGGCCGTTGGATTAGGAAAAAAAAAAAAAAAGAAAAGTTGCAACTCAGCGGACGTATTTACTGTGAGAACGGTCAGCTTTCAGGTTTTCTTAAATATATATATATAGATAAATAGTTTTCACATTTATATATCTATATACACATATATATTTGATACAGGCACACTTGCTCGCCACACCAAGTAAATAAAGACGAGAGGGCCTGGTGGTGTTTCTTAATGTATATAGAAACCTAGTTCATTCCTCTCTTCCAACTTGCGAGAGCGGCATAAGTGTCTAAAAAATATATATACGTGTTGGTATATCTATATTTTTTCTCATTCCACACACGAGGGTCCGTTCACGTTTTGGGGGAGTTTCACCGGTCAACCGACATGTGTTCGAAAGATGAATACCCTAGAACCTGAAGAAGAGTAAAACTCGGTGATTTATGAGCTCACCCAAATTTTCGACCGTATTCGGCATCGTTGCTCTATTTTTGTATATTTTTTCTCCGTGGCACCGAAATATATTACTGTAGTGAATGGTGTGCTTGTGAGTGCAGCATTTTTATTCAGCTATAGATTCGAAAAAAGATTCGAGTAAAGTTTTGAATAACTGTAATTTGCTTCGAAAAGTGATGAGAACAAATTAAAAGTTGATCAATTATATTCAACATAGAAGAACGAACGTATGAACGAAAATGAATAAATATATTCAAGCAATTTTCGTCTATAATAAAAATTATTTATTGCTTCTTATGCAAAAGATTCTAACGAGGCTAATGAAAACTATAAAAAAAAAAAATGATTAGAACAACGGTATAAAAAATGATAAATAAATTGTCTAACGTTGCGCAATAAATAGTGCTATTCACCGTATATCGATTATTATTTGCTTACTGTTATTTGTAAGGCTCTTTATCTGAAGTACTTCAGAGCGTTAGGTATATCGGAGTAGAATAATCAGAATAAAGGGGGATGAAGATCAATGAAGATGAAGAAGATCTCCAAGGCTCGTGTTGCCTTTTTTCCGGGCTGCAAAGTTTCCTAGTGGAGGAGAGACGAGGGTGCTCGAGCGTGTAGTGTGTCAATGAATAAAAATTTGTGGTGGATATATATATACTATATATATATATACAGATATACAGAGAGGGATTTCTGGCTGTGGCCCCGGTGTGGCGTTTGATGCCGATTTTAAAGCTCCCCCATTTTCTTCAAGACCTTTATCTCTCTCTCTCTTTCTCTTCCCATGTTACGAGAGAAATCCTACATCCTTCGTTTTGCTTCTTCGTTCTTGATTCCAACCACCAGACATTATTTTATACTCCGCAGCCACAGTCACCTTGTGGACCATGCTGGAGAATTTCACTAGTAAAGAGACAGAGAAAGAAAGAAATAGGAGAGAGAGAAAAGAAGCTTCTATTTTGCAAAGCTCACAATGAGCAGTGGTGGCTCGAAGTCGCACTTATTTTCGCCTGACTGCCTTTAGCAACCCTCCCCTTCTCCACCCTCGTAGAATCTCCTAGCACAATCTATATATCTATACTTCCAATTCACATATCTATATGTATTTATATATGTGTATAGAAGTGTTATGGGAACGAAGTGAGAAGACGGTTGAAGAAGAAAACCGCGAATGAGATGGTTTCGTTCAGGCAGCCTGCGAGGATCATTATGGCGCGCCTTAAGTCGAGCTAATATGTCCTCCACCCATTTCGCATTCGAACCAGTCGTATATCCTCGACCTCACAAAACGAACAGCTCACTTGCTCTTCCTTCTTTACTTTACGACTATATACTATTTTTTTTATATACACGTGTATAGAAGTAATAGATGGGTCGAGTGTAGACTTTAATGCTCTTTTGTAAATTGTACTTCTTTATACGATCATATTCGAAGTGCTGTCCTTCGCGAATAGCTCGTTCTACGTTTCACGAGTTTCTGATATTTTGATAGTATTCTCATATGAAAAAGTGTTCGACATTTTTCTATAAAAAAAATATCTATTGGTTACGATTTACTCGGATTGGTACATTGAATAATCGTCTGGTCAAAAGTTGACTGAAAGCTGTAAATTCAGATAATCCATTAAATTAGCTTCAATTAACTGGAATTTGACGTTATCGATTTTTCTAATCCTTTATACCGACGTTCAGAAAAATCTTTTTTTTTTTTGTCAATTCATCATTTTATCCCGTTACATTCATATAATTATAGATGTTTAAAGAAAATGTATAAATATATCAGAAAAGTAGAAAATTCACATTGTGACAAAGCGTATATCGAGCAAAGACATTTTCCAGAGAGCGAGTAAGCACATTATGAGTAATGGGTATGGCAAAGGTGGAGTAATATTTATACGCGTATTATAGCCATCTTTAAAACGATGGGGATGGAAAATATCGTTGTATGTATGTGCGGTGGCTCGTCGACGTATCCAATCATTCCCTTATTACGATATCGATACATTATTTTCATAATGCGATGGGACGTAATGGTGGGGAGAAAAGTAAGACTCGAGATATAAGGGTGTGTGAAAAGCAGAGAGGGTTGCTTTTTTTTTTACCCCAACGCGGAAAAGGGGGTGCGAGGATTTTGCTGTAACAAGGGTTCGCCTTCTTTTTCTTTCTTCTTCTTTCTTCTCTTCTTTTCCCCCTCGCACAAGGATGATAACCCTCATGGTGAACTAGCAATGTGTGTGTGTATGTATGTGTATCCCAGAACTCGCGACGACGATTTTTTTTCCATCGCCTTGTTCTCACATACCTTTGAGCTATCGATTCAAGGATTAGGTGGCAATTTTTCAAGCCTATGCTGCTTCTTATGTGCCGCGAATAATTACCGAATCCTTTCTCCTTCCCTACTCACAGTGAGCTATCAGCGGAGCACGACACATCACGTGGCCCCTTTTATTTTGTTCATCCTCCCCCCCCCCCCCCCCCCCATAAACATCCTTTTCGCTTGAGCTTCCTTTTCGTTTTATTTTTTCATCTTCTTTTTTTCTACTCACGAACTTGTATTTTTTTGAAGCTTACGAAGGGAAGCAATTTTTTTTTTCTATGACCCAGTTCAAACAGAAGGGGAACCATTTTTTGATGATGCTGCATTTAAAAAAATTCATATTTTTATATACCGTATAGATGTATGCATAAATATGAGAATTTTGTTTTAAATTGCTCACGGGAAAAGTGTATTCGGGAATTTTGGTAAATCGCAATCATCTTATTTTCTCACGCTGACTCGATTTCAACCAACCACATCGACCACCGAATTACTCCACGAGATTTTTTTTTTTTTTTTTGTTATCCACCAATTTTTATTTCTCTCTTCTTCCTTTCGTTCCGTAGTCCCAACCGAAAGAGGATCATACTTGCCTCCTCAAAATCTCCCTTGTGGCTTCTCTCACCGTTCAAGGAACACTCCAAGGAAGACCACACTTTATTTCTTTTCATCCCCTGCTCTCCTTTAACCTTCCAAGATATTTTATTTTTTATTTTCTCTTCCTCCACGCGCGTTTCTTTCTTCAAATCTTCAATTATCACGTCTCGTCAAACAGAGAACCGCGGTCCTTTCAATCCAAAACTCAGTGGATCACGGCTCGAGGGTGCCACCCGAGAAGGGATACTGTGTATCTATGAAAAATTTCTTTATTGCCTCGACGTGTATGACGAAAATCAACACTCATCGGTTACACTAATCTTCTTTTTATTTAGACAATTGTAGATGACGAAAAGCATAAAAATTGGAAATTTTGTTTCACTTTCCAGGATATTTTACTTCGCGTACTGCGAAACGTTCCAACGTTTTTCGTTTCTCTTTCAAAAATACGCTGAGGATTTAAGATATTCGCTCGAGGCGAGGATGGAAAAAAAATTGCGTCAATTACGGTACTGATTTCAGCTACGAATCCAAGGATTATGTAGCTGGCTCAACCACTAACGTTGATCCTTTCCGTTTTATACCGACTGCATCGTAAGACTTTCTGATTTTTTTTCTTTCCCCTCCTGCTTATTCGCTATTGCTCTTTATTTTTTCTCGAGAGGGTCTTAAGCCCACCGAATACTATTTCGTAGACTGAAACACGACGATTCTTTTTTTTTCATTCGGTTCATACCTTTTATCTTATAATTAATTTTAAGTAAATTTTATAACGAAAAATGTTTTTAAAGAAATCAGCAAATAAATGTTACGAACGCGATAAAAGACGATGACGTAATTGATGGACTAACGAAATAGGTATCCAGGGGTCGCAATAAGAGACGGTGATAATAATTCGGTAGGTTTGTTCGAAGGCATATTTTCGATTATCGTCCAACGGAGTGTAATCCCAGGACGTAAATGGTGGATTGTCTCTGTATCAGCCGAAAGATGAGACACTGCGGGTTTGATGGAATGAGAGAGTGGTACGAATATAACGGAAAAGTAGATGGAGAAAAAGAATCGAGAGCTAGAAAATGCTTCTGAGCTGAGAGAGAGAGAGAGAGGCTTGGGTTCGGAAAGAAGAGAGAAAAAGTTGAAGAAGGGGTAGAGAGAATGCCGAGGGGTGATAGGGGCGGTTTGAAGACATTGGAAGAGGCTACGAGCGTAGCGCGCGACTCTTTAAAAAGAAAGCGAGATAAACAGACAGTTTCGAACGTAAGAGGGTGGGTGGTAAGAGGGAATGAAAGAGGAGGGAATAAGGAAAGGGAGGAAATGTAAATTTCCATCGAGGTGGAAGGAAAGAGAAAAGAATAAGGGCTCGAACGCCGTGGGTATGTTGAGTGAAGAGGAACTGCGCGGCCTCATTCCCCCGCGTAGAAACCTCGAAGAATACCACCGCTTCTCTTCCCCGTTGCCCTTCTCGTTTTATATATTTCCAGCATCCATCGGAGCTGGATGGGAAAAGACTTCTTTAAATTTCATGTGCCAATTGTGAGCGTTTGTCTTCACTTTGTTTCGACTGCAATGATCATGAGGAAAAAAAAAGTCTTGAGCGACGAGGCAAAGACAGGATGAGGGAAAGGATCAACAATGAGAAGGACTGGGTGCAGGATAAGGAAGTAAAAAAGAATGGTGTATTTGCGGAAGGGTCTGGTGAACGCTGCTACGTGCCTCGAAATCGTTCACGAAACAACCAGGGTGAAAGATAAACACCCCATAAAGAGGAAATAATTAAGAATTTCTTTCTCGATATATAAATAATACAGGATTTTTTTAAAAAACATTTTATTCACCGCCGTCGTGATGAGTCTTCGACTCAATGTCTGTTCTTTTTTTTTCCAACTTTCAATTTTGAATGACGTTGTCATTTACCGGAATTGATTATTAAAAAGGTAGGAATTCGCGAAAATTCAACGTCCGATGTACGTGAGCAAATTCTAAAAAAAAAAATGTAGTCGTTGGAGTGTCGGATGTAGTTAAATTTCGTCGTAGCAAGTCAAATGTGAAAGACGCGAAGGCGAGAATCGAGGAAATATATGCTCGAGAATAGCAAGGAAAAATCAAGGTAGGACGTTGAGGAAAAACTCGAAGAGGTTGAATTTCGGACACAGGGTGACGTTTGACGTTGGAAAAAAAAAAAAAAAATTCAATGTCCGTGCTCGTGGTCACGAAAGGATCTCTGGTCTCTGAGTATAAGGAGTAAAAAAAAGGGAAAAATGAAGTTGAAACACGTATCTGAATAAAAATCACATCGAAATTGCCTTATAAAAGTCTGGACCACAAAAAAAAGGATAAAAATGAAATCGTCGCAAATTAATAAAAACATCAATGAACATTGTGGTAATGAATTAATCGAATGAACTTCGAACGTTGAACCATCGATGATGAGAACTTCATGAAAAATGGTGATTCATTAATTATCTATCAATGACCGATCATTCGAATGTAAGTGAGCAAAAAAATGACTTTCGTAGCAACGAAAAGGCCTAATTTTTCAGGCTGAAACAGTTCACAGAAGCCAATCACTGCATACGATTTAAATCTTTCGGGAGTAAGGGAGAAAGAAAGAGAAAAAAGGGGAAGAGCGAGTGACAGGGCATGGGTTTTCGTCACAGTCCCCAGTGAGATTCCCTGGGCGCGTGAACGATATTCGAATAGAAGGGTGGATCGGTGTCCAGGACGGATAAAGTGAAAGATTCCCGCCGCTATACGGCGGGGGTGGATATCATGAGCCGAAGCTGGTGGTCGCTCGGAGGGTGACAGGGGTTGAAATTCTGTTGGACTGGGGACAGGCCGGAAGAGCGAGACCTCGGTTCTAGCTTTCGCGGAGTGCGGGTATCTCAAAAAGGTTGGGGGAGGCTTGGATAGGGGGTTTGGTCGCAGTACGTGCTTCGCATACCGAACGAACTTTCGCGATAGAGTGCGGGAAAAAAGGCGAGAAAAAGCGAGAACGTTTTGGACTACGAGTAAAGTGAAAAAAAAAAAGAAAGAAAAGAAAAAAAAATAGCGATAGAGAAAAGGTTGAAAAAAAGCTTCGAAACGAAAGCGTTTCCGAGGAAGCAGGAGTCTCGCGCGGCGTTCTCTTTCAAAATGTATACCCACGGTAAGGATGTCTTGTGGGTATCGTTTCGACGCTAACCGAGAAAGCAACAGTCTCGCTGAATAAACACAAAGTCCGGTTAAAGTCGCAATAAATGTCTCCGGGATTTCCGATCGCTTCGTTTTCATGGCGCCTACACACGTTGTCTCTCTATATCTTTCCTCTTCCTCTTTGTTTCGCCCACTCGATGTTATACGCCTCGCATATCCTCGAGGGTGAAAATTGACGGGTTTATCGCCGAGATATTCCTCGCTAGCAAGACATTCTCATAATTCATGAATGGACATGGATATTTTTCAGAATAATGTATTGAAATCAGCAATCTTTCACGAACTGGTTTTACCAAAATTAATGAGGAATGAAAATAGGCTAATAAAAAAAAAATGAAATTGTCAATCTACTCCGATTATTTCGGTCATCTCACAGTCGCATTTTCTTCGGCACGAAACATGAAACACGAGATGAAAATCGATCCCACATATATTTACAACTGAAGCTTCGAGGACTTTGGACGACAATGATCAAACCGATAATTACTGGGCAGCAGAATTCGAGATTGAGTTATTATCAGCACAGTGCTCGCGTCACACAAAAATAGAACATCAATCATCGTTAACTCATGAAGAAAAATTATTGAAAAGAACTACAACTATCAGAAACGTTCGACGAACGTATCGTTGGGACCTATAAGTGTACTAATTTTCACAACAGAGACTAGTGGACGAGTCTAAACAACGATCAAAGTTACTAGGTACAAGTTGAATTGGTTTGGAATGCGCTTTGTCATTTAGTGCTCATACGTGGTGTGTTACCGTTACGACGAAAAGCTTTCGTGACAAAGGTGAAGGGAACTGCGTGTGTTCCGTCGTCAGAGAGTCGTTGAAATAATAAGATTGTTATTCCACCGAGTCCAACAGTTAGTCTTCCAAAGTAGACAAACCCAAGTATATATGTGTCTGTATACACGTGGAATAACGAAAAATTTGAATTCCTGGGGCATTCGGTTCGAGTTTATCTCTCCGGGGATCGAGAAACTTCCGTTTTTGCCTGAGAATTGCAGAACTCGGCTGCATCTCTTTTCACATCCAATTCCCTTTGGACAACGTGCAACTGATAACACGAGCGAAATGCCACGAACTAAATTGCTCCGGAGCGACAAAAGCTCCGAAGATATTTGCATCAATGGCACCGTACTGAATAAAGTACGTGGAACATAAAATAATCAATGTGGGATAGACGAAAAAATAGCAGCAATATGGAAAATGAATAACATTGAAAAATAAATATTTGGAGAATTTTGTTCATTTTCCCCCCGCGTTGAGGCTTTCCGCCTATTACAGGGTCGGCCCGGGTCAGTAGCCAGTCCCCCCTGGGGGTCTGGTCCGGATTAGTAACCAGGCCCCCATGCGGCCGCATCCGACTTCCCCCTCTGTAGCGCATTCGCCATGGCACTCGATTCCATGGGCACAGGGAAACTGCGGAAAACCCGTGCCACTACAGCCGGCCCTGGGTTCGCTTCACGGTACCGGAGCTACGTCACGCCTTGTCGCGAGAATGTAAACACGAACTACAGCTGTATACATGTGACATACACATGTACAGGTACTTGCGTATGCCTCATATATACATCTGGAGCTGGTCACGTTCATATTTAATTCTCGCGACAAGGCTACGGGACCGGGAATCGAACCGAGGACCTCCCGACGCTCTGGCTTAGAGGCAAGCACGCTAACCACTAGACCACAGCGCCGGTTTTATATTTGGAGAATAAAAGAGAAAGAAAAATGAAGAAAAATTTAGATCAAACGCGAATACGGGGGTTGAGTATTTGCAGAAGGTAGCTCGACGGAGTAGACTCGGATATTATAGCGTTGGTGACGTATTATTGGCAGGGGCTTGTAAAGCATGTGAGGGTTGCAGGAGGATGAGAAGAATGGGCAGAAGGAGGAGGAGGAGGAAGGTCGTTTGGCAATCTTTGGGGGATTCCGTGGATACAATGGGATCTCAATACATCACCTCACCTAAACCGTGAAGTCTTGCGATCCATGTATATAGGTTTGAGCACCTTAAGCAACGACGTATATATACAAGGTTGGGCGTTAGTCTCATCCGTTCCCTCCGGTTTTGCCTCTACAGTCTCGATCTTTCTGGTGCCTCAAAATGTCTCTCTCTCTCTCTCTACCTCTCTTGCGTTCCATTCCACCTCGCAAATGCCGTAATACCTTAGGAGAGCCGACGTAATAGCTGCCAGTACCATCCTCGGAGAGTTATAGTTCAACAAGGCTAAAGACGCGTTTATATATATGTGTATATACATAGACACATACATATAAAAGAGAATATGGCTACCCACGGGAATCCTCGTATCTTCTCTGGCTCTTCGCGACATTGTAGCCCGGCGTGCATTGCAGTGCAGCAATATAGCGCAAGCTCAAGTTTCCCAGCCGCCGTTGCAGGAAGGATTTCTGTGAGGGGACAGGAGAGTTTTGGAAGGGGCAACGTGGGCGGAGGTCGTAGCGTCCAAAATGGCCGACTTGGAGTTGATGGTTGCTTTGAACGAGACGAAGTGTCTCAGCGACGATCGGAATCTGACTTCGAGACAGGAACCTTACAGTTGTTGATGTCGTTCACTGATAAATATATCGTGCTCAAGTTGTTTAATTGCACGAGTAATTCGAGTAGGCTTTATTGGATTCTTCCAGCTCCGACGGGGGCGGGGGGAGCGTAATCATTATTTATCTTGAAAATGAGCAGCGGAGAACATGCAGCAAGGCAAATGTGTGACATTACAAGCTTCCCCGGGGTCGTAAGAATCCAGAAATTCCAGAAGCAAGAAGGACACCTATGAAAAGCGTAGATGTTGCGAGAGTTGGGGAATTGGGGTAGGAGGAGGACTGTTGCAAGCCGAAGCACAAAGTAAGAACCTTGCAAGTATCCACGGGCTACAAGGATGAAATGATCCAACCTCCTGCTAGCATTCCAGCGAGGAGTGAGAGGCGTAGGGTTCAGAAGGAAACCCGTCAGGAAGAGGAGTGCATATCCTGTTGGTAGAAAGAGAGAGAGGGAGAGAGAGAGGGAAAAGAAGAGAAAAATAAAATGGACGTTGAAGCGGAGTCAGGCGAGTAGCTAAAGAACCGGGAGGAAGGTATGAAACGAGTACGTTGACTCCGTGTGGAAACGGTGGATGACAACGGTGAAGCGAGAGTGCAGGGAAGGATAGTTGTTGAAGGTATGGAGAGGCGAAGAAGGCGCAAGGTTGAGATGGAGGAGGCTGGCAAGGACAAGAGGAGAAGTGGAGAAGGAAGGGGAAGAGAGATGTACGGAGAAGGAGTAAGAGGACAGATAGGTGTGTGGGATCTTTTCTTCGTCGCATCCTAAGGCCGGTTTGGCGTGCCTTCTTCCACGATTCGTGGGAGTGTGTTGGTCTCGAGCTGGGTATATAGAGAGGTGGCGGAGAATGTGAGAAAGGGGGAGAGGGAGGCGGTGAGAAAGAAGCGAATGGTGCATGGACCGCGCGTAGATGTGGAAACGTGGATGTGCGTGTGGGTGCATATAGAGAGCGGAGACGAAGCGGAGCTACAGATAGTGGTTGAAGGAGTGGAAGATTCAAGCGGCATGATTGAGAACGAGAAAGATGGAGAGCGAGTGAGAGAAGAGATCGGACGCTAGGGAGGCAGCCTATCGGGATGCTGGGATGTCGTCCGAGGAGATCAGCTAGGGAGAGGGGTGGGGGGTTTAAGCAGGAGGGAGAGGCTGAGAGGGAAAAGATATTGCATGTATACATATATCAAGAGCATGAAGCGTTTTCCTCGTCTTCTCGCGTCGTAGACGTCGACGACGTTCACCGTGTCTTCTTCCCCACACAAACACACACACACACACATACATACACACACTAAACTTTCAGTTATTATATATTACGTAGATATATAGGTATATTTGCTGGGTTTCCTATGTTCCTTGGTAGCTGACGTTGCTCGTCGGCGCACATTTGATGGTAAGCTGAATACATATGTATATATTTTTACATATACAAAGATATACATACAAAATGTACCTAGAAGGCGTGGTCAGCGGGTACGATACTCTTCCCGGTGAATACAAGCTCGTCTACGCGCACCTTCGCACCTGCCACCCGCCACCACCATCGGACAGATACCAGAACGGGGAAAGGACACGCCCTCCAACGGAATTTCAACTCGATCCGCCTACACTCGGCCCTCTCTACTCTCTCATCCTCAATTACCCTCTCTCACTCTCTCTCTCTTTCCCTTTCTTGTGATATACGAGTATGTATGAATGTACATATATACAACAGGTACGTAGTACATACTTTTTGGTATACACGTAATGTATAACGTCCTATACATCTTGACGGAATAGCACTCTGCCTCTTCTGTGAATATCTATGTATACATCTTAGTATATACGACTCTTTCTCTGTTTTCATTTACCTTCTTTCGAAACTACAACGCTGGCTCTGACTCAAACTGACTAATATTATATGTGTGTGCGTATTTTTCACCGTGTGATTGCGGATGTATACTTTCTATCTTCACCAGTTTCGACTTTCTTTAACTACTCATCTCTTACGACTTTAGGTTCAAAGATATAAGCTCGATCGTATTATGGTTGTATACGTGGAGAGACTTACACACGAAAAATGATTACGTTCGCGTTGATATATTGCAGCATCTCGACGATTGTACGGAAATTTGGAACGTTGTTTTACCGCAGACTTATCGAATCTTTCGCAAAGAAAATTTAATCGGTGTATGAATTTGAATAGTTTTCAGTTGTTGTTAATATTCACGGAAATTTCGATTTTTTTCTGCTCTTTGGTGCAGCGTTGAAGGATAAGGAAAAAATGAAAAAAGAATAGATTAAACACGTTCTTAAAGTGGACAACGCGGAGCGATGTGGAATTTATCTTCGGCTGACGTTTTATTGTCTGCAAAAATGTGATATTCAATCAAACTATGAAATTTTTCCTAGACCCTATTTTTTCCTATACTTTACGCTATCTCCAGGGATTTTTTACGAGCTCCCCGTATTCAAATGGTTTATAGAGCTGGCCAGATTTACTACTCTTCGAACATAAACCCGAAGACGACCGATTATGGACGTCATGTAAGTAAAAAAAAGTCGTTTCGAGCCTTCGATCCACATATCCACGCGACGACTATGACCATTTTTCTGTCGGAATGTATAGAACAGTGTTTCCAGCCTTGAGACGTGAACCAAACAAACTCAAAAGTTTAAAAAAGTATCGAGTACGTGTGGAAGTTTTTTTTCTGTCGCGTATACTCTCCGCTATTTGTCGCAATGAAATATACGAAAACAAAACAAAATGCAACCGAACTACGTAATCTAAACTCGAAACATTCATTCTGTAGACTTCAGTAATGAATTGGAATTTTTTTTATCGATTTTCAATCTCGTATTTATGGAAGTTTCAGAACGTCTGTTTACATCGATCTTTTTTATAGAAGACCAATTTGAATTTTTTAAATTCAATCAAAATATTTAAACACTTGTAGCTTTATGCCAAAGCCACATAACTGCACTCCAAAACATTGTGATTTCACATCAATTTTAGTAAAAGTAAGTGTGAAAAAAAGTAAATAGACTGCTAAATTTTGATTTTTTTTCTCAAATTGAAGTGTAACCGAATACTCTCAGAAGACGTGTTCGAGAATCAACGTATTTCTGTACCTAAGAAATGCAGCGAACACTATTTGAACGTTTTTAACGACATCGAATGGCCTTTGGATATCATTTTCCGAAACGAAGTGTTCTTCGAATTATTTACACATGGCTGAATCACGGCCATTCGAAGACGTTGATTTAGAATCGCTAACTCCAGGTATAATTTTCTCAAGCTATATGTTTTCCAAAGTATTTACACAATAACAAAACAGGCCCACGTGTATTTGAACAACGCGGGTTCATTAACTCCCTAATTATCGACATGCGTGAGTATGCATGTAAGTCTTGTGGAAACAAGACATCGTGTAAGGAATACAACAACGCCCTGAAACCACGTATAAGAAGCGGGGGAAACTCCGAAGATGGCAGGAAGCATATTAGCACACGCTTGTTAGAGTTTAACTCTTCTCTGTATATCTAGCTCAACGGAACAACATGATGATAAGCTTGAATATCTCTGGTCTGAAAACACTGCAAATATAACAACTGTGAGCATTACTAATCAGCAAATTATTCAATTCAAACTATCATCATATTTGTATGCTCAGTGAAGTATAATTATTATCGGAGAGCCATATTTTATTTGTCGTTCTCGTAACATATATTCCCGAGAATAATCACATTCGGAAAATTCATTTACTTTTCGATCATCTTAACATCATCAACTTTTCATGAAGTCGACGAGACGTTTTTCTGGTTTCGTAAATTCAATTAATATTCTATTCTTAAAGAAAAAAAGAAAAAAATCAAACAATAATTCATTCGTGAGAAGCAGACTGAAGTGCCTTGCTGGTCTTCAAATTTTTTAAACGTTCATACGAAGACATATGGAAAATGGAGAAGCGAAAAAAAAATGGGACGACAGGTAACAGGACCGTGAGTAGTTATATGTATACAAGAGTAGAGATGAACGAGGGCGATTGAGGGAGGGCTCGGACTAAAAGCACGTGGAGCTCCAGCGACGCGCGCTTCTCTCTGCAATACAGTTTATATACTTGTATATATATTTATCGGGCTTTCCACCCTTCATCCACCACCTTTTCATCCCCCTCCCACTTGTTGTGCTTTACCACGGTGTTGCTATGTTGCCTTGTGTATCGAGAAAGTTCAACGCCAAGCCAGACGATGTTTCCCATCTCGTTTAGCCGCTTGGTGGATGCGCATCAAAACGGTACAACCCCTGAATCAACAGGCTTCTACGAGGCACGTTCGCAATTTTATTTTCTCGATTTTTCTCGTTTTATCCTGTTTCGTTGTTTTCCATAAGACTACTTTGGTTTCTATGAAAAGTCTTCAAATAGCTGGTACCAATTTCTATAAAAACGCTTTAAATTCGAATGAATTCCTTAGTGTATTCGTTACACGTGACTTATTCCCAACGATAAGATCGAAGGCTCTCATGGGTTCAAGAACTTATTAAAGCTACCGAGACCTTGGACCATTTTGAAGACCGCAATGTTGAGGGAGGGAGATTCACAGCTGAAACTTGGGATCCTTCAAGGGGATGGATGATTGTCCTTGGTAGGAAGTTCTTACGTCGCTGGAATCACTTCAGAGGAGAATTTGATGAAGGAACGATTTTAGTGAATCTATGAAGAAGAATCGATGTTCGTGTCTTGCAGGCAAAATTTTTTCTTCAACCAATTTGAAATGAATGACAACTGGCCCATTTTTCGAAGCTGAATCAGGCATGTATCCGAGCCGCAGCCACTTGCCTAGGAAACATTGAAAAACGACTTATTTTCAATTTAGTGGCAATTCGAAGTTTCGACTTTTAGCACATATTGGCCTGTAATTTCATTCGGCGATCTAATATCCACAATAAATTTCGGGATTCGTGGCTAAGCTACGTGACTGTAAAGCACAACTAGAGAGAGAAAGATTGAGGAAGGAGACGCAGGATCGAAGAAGAGTTGGAGTAGGGAGAAAGAACTTTCGATAATTCGTTTGGTATTAAAAGGGTGAGAAGGGGAATGAAGTGAGCTTTTTGAAGAGGGCCGAGATGGAGTGAATCGCCGACACGTCGTTTCCTCGATCGAGGCTTGCTTTTTACTATGTAATCGTGAACGGAAGAAGGATTCAGTGGTAAAGAGGCAAAAGGTGTGTGCACATGTATGTGCAGAGGGGGATTGGAAAAGGGGCACATCACCTTTCCCTTGGGGCGGCTAACATCCCTTTGGATCTTTGACGTCACCCCTCCCCCCCCTATACCGAGCTCGTACTACCTGGCGAGATGTTCTTCATTCGCTCTACCTATACATACATCCATTCCGTGAATATAATGTATAGTAATAGCAGAAGAAGATTTAACTAGGGTAGTATAAGGACCAATTGGTATGCAAGGAGCAAAGCCATTCATCTCCCGATCTCCGGGAGTCCGGGGGACCTCTGGATATAAATTAGCTTTTGTTTAGCATTCAATGCGAGCTTGTCGAGTGAGTGAGAAAGCTTCGATGAATAAAATAGAGACTAAAATGAGCACGAGAATTTGGCTCAAGTTTTTTTTTTTTTTAGAAGTCATCGAGCAACCAGTTTAGCCTCTCGAGATTTGATGCTGAAAAGAAACAAATAAATACCAACGAATTGGAACGCATTGGCGAACGCGTCTGGAGGGTAAATTCATTGCAATTAACGTCATTGCTATAAGCCACAGCCAGCAGTCAAAGCAGACAACAGCAACGATGGAGAAATCCTGAGCCAATTAAACATCCGCTATTGCCATGAAAAAGAATCGCCCAGGCATTGAAAAGAAATTAAATTCACCAAACTCTGCTTTGCTTTCTGCTATATATGTGTATGTGTATGTGTGTGTGTGTATAATTACGATCTATATTATACTCGGGCGTGTCTACGGGAAAATGCGTTTCAAGCATGAAACGTCGACGGGGAGCTCCGATCAAAAGAATCAAACCGAGAATCACTCCCCCCTTTGTAACTCTCACGCGGACCGCCAACGATTGTCAGTTTTTCCAATAATACGAAGAAGAACCTCGAAATAACTCTTTTGTCGAGCTAATTCATTCGTATATTTTTCTTGAATATCGCGGGAAATAATTTTTTTTTATCGAGAATATCCGGTATAATTGGATTGTCAGGGTGATAGACAGCGATGAGGGGAGAAGGATGGAAGGAGAAGTGGAAAAAGCAACTTTTCAATTTCGAGTAAGTAGAGTATCGCGTATGTAAATAATGAAAAAAGAAAAGAAAAAAAAAAAAAAAAAACTTTGACGATTATTATTACAGCCGATCGATCTCGCTTCGTTTCGTTGAGTTTTATTTTATTACCAGAAAATAATTTACCTCCATTACGGAGTAATTGAAGAAAAGAGTTAGTCAGAAACAGGAAAGCCTGTGACAATTTTAATATGAATATGAGATGAGAGTGATAGGAGAATGTCATTGTGGTGAGGGGAACAGTTTCAAAGGAACAACGAAGAAAACGTGAGTCTACCACAGACGTAAGCCTCGTTGAAGGGTACACGCGAGACTCGTTTGAGACAAGACAGAGGTACATGTAAGGGTTTGAAGAACAGCGAGTAGAAATAAGGGGTTGAACGAGAAGGAAAAGAGAGAGAGAGAGAGAGAGAGAGAGAGAACGAATATATATGAAGTGAAAGTAAAGACTGCAAGTAGTGAGCTTGGGACAAGAGGACATTGGGAGGGATGAAAGGGTGTGAGGTCGAAAAGCCAGGGTAACTAGCTTGGAATAATTAATAAATGCGAAAATGCATTAGTATGCGTCGCGTGGGATGAGTTTGAGTACGGATCTCGGTGAGATCGCTGGTTCATATACATATAAATATATATATATATATAAATGTATGAACAAATGTATGTACATAGTCTTGTATTAAGGGAAAGAGGTGCTCTGTGTGTCTCGACCAGGCCGAGGCCAAGCCGAGGAGAGACCAACCCTGGAATTATAAAATAATAAAGAGAAAATTACGTAATGCGAGGATCAGATGAGAATTAGAGGACAATGAGGACGGTTTCTAGAGGAGTCTTTCCAACCACCTCTCAGGTTAGCTGCATGATGGCGACTACGGAATGGGAACAAGGCTGGAAGCATGAAAAGATGAGAGGTAGAAAACTCTTCCTTCCTCTCCTCCCTCTCCCTCTCTCTGTCTTTTTCCAACAGAAATCGTACAGAATTCTCTGTTGTCTGTTCAACCAAGGAAGAAAGTTAGTATATTCTATATGTACACGGGCTGCTCCGGTGGCCCATGGGGTAGAGAAACGGAGGTCGAGGACCAGACGTCTTAATGTCTGCAATGTCTGGGCCTCTCGTACTCCCTCCTTCGACTTTATTTCTCCCTTCAAAGCACCATTCTCCTTTCGCGTTAATAACTATCCTTGCAACGACCCCTCAACCCTTCCTCCTTCGTCCTCCCTCTATAAAATCCCTCGAACCAACGTATTTTCGATAAAATATCTGGCTGTAAATTCTATCTTGTGGATATTATCGTTTTGGTTACCACTTGAATTAAGCAGAGTTCGTACATACATCTATTCGATTGATTTTTCTTCCATTAAATCATTGATATATTCAATAATCGTTGTCGATATATATTGATCACAACACAGAAAATGGGATGACGTTGTTCTGTAATTATTTTGTGAAATTATATTCTCAGACGATAATCCCCGCGGAATCGAGTGACAAAAATGCTTTTTAATTCCAAGCGATTGATTCAGTGTTAGCAAAAAAAAAAAAGAAAAGGAACGAAAAAAAAAAAACATGAAATTGCATTTCACAAAGAAACTCACGAGTTAAGGAAAAAAAGTTTGATACTTTATTCTAATAAAAAACAAGGGAGAACCCGTTCGCGCGTCACTAATCGGAGAGAGATTCCTAATTAGTAGTCGGAAAGGAAAGCGGGAACCGTCGCGACTTTGTAAATGGTAACAATGTTACGTAATTAGGTAAAAAGTTCTGTAATCAAGAAGTAGATCTTCTGTGACTCAGTTTCTTCCTCCTTTTCATTCCTCTATTCTCTCTTTCACTCTTTTCTACTCTTAGTCTTAGCACCCTATCTCGTTTCTCCTTCACCCTTCTCTACGAAAAAGGCACCATCCAGCTTCCACCTCACTTTGTATTAAAATAGTCTCGCTAGAAAAGCGAGCTTTGCGTCCTGCATATCTTATATTTATACCATCTCTCTCCAATATAATAAAACTGTAAGGGGTGTTATTCGAGAATGCCCATTGGCTCAAATTCTCATTTCGAATATAAAAGTATACTTCGTTTCAAAATTCTTTCTAAAATACTCAACGATTGTTCGTCCTTAAATGTTCACACTTGGAAATATAAATACTGAAATCTATTTCATTATATCACAACCAGTTTTATCCCTTTTTTCCACGTGAAAATCATGACAAATAATTTGAAACACTAAAACGATGAAAATTCGAAAAAATTATTTATTTTATCCCATTGACAATAGTTATTCGAATACTCGATGAAAATAGATAAAATAATTCAGCAAGTGAAAAAATATACCAATGAATTAGCCATCCGGTATACCAGTCAGCAATTCAACGTTAGGATTATAATTTCACTTTATGATCTCATCGACGAGTACGAAGCTGAGAAGTACATAGAATTTGTGCATGATATAGGAATCATTTTCGTGAAATATATATATATGTATACACGAATATTTATACACACATGATAATGTCACGTATTCGTATGAATAATCGTACAAGAATAAAATATGCTGAGAGAAAAGTCACACGTACGACTTAGCAGCATGGATTTATTATTGCGATATGGAAGCAAAAATACACATATGTATCTTTGTATGAGCAGCAGGATGTAGATGGTAAAATGGAGAAGGGGTTGGGTATAACGTTTAACATTTGTCAGCATCCGAGAAAACCAATCGCAGCATAATACGTGTTTCTTAACTGTAAATTTATATCTTTTACTACTTCAAACGTTCATTACAATAGACTTGTTTTAGCTTTTGTATATATATATATATATGTTGCATTCACATGCATAATAGTTTGCTATAGCCATATATACACATATATGTGTACGTCGATGTATTTATGCGTGCAAAGTTTTCTCAACGATTGTGCACGCTTACGGTTCTAGTAAACAGCACAAGGAATCGATAAATAAACGTGCTAAGGTAACAAACTCAACTGCGCTCATGTTTTTTTTTTTTGTCGAGTACAAAAAAGAAACGTATAAGGCTGTTTAAGCGTGATAAAACTGCGATATGCTGCCTCTGGCATTTCTTTATGTCCGTTTATAGACTTGAGAGTTGAGTGCTCGAGCTTGTACGTTATAGTTGTAGAGAAATTTTCTATTTTCTTATTTTTTTTCTCTCTCTCTCTCTCTCTCTCTCGGCTTCAAATCGATGGAAACTAGCATCGTATTTTTTTCATGAGCATGTCGTATTACTTCGATAACTGTTTCGACTTGGACGACTTCCGGAAATACGAAAAAAAAAAAAAAAAAAAAAAAAAAAAAATTGAAGGTCGGTTAATTTCTAATTTTTATGCAGTTATGGAAAATAGTCCGGAGATATGGGAATAGCGAAGCCATCATATTTATTTGCTTATAAATTTTATCATGAAATTCCATCGTAAATTTAGTTTATCGTGGGTTAATTTTGCTCGTGTCATATTTTTATTTGTTTCGTTGTTGTTCATTTATATATTTGGTTGATGCTAAGATTTTATGGGATTTTTTTTTTTAAATAGTTTAGCAGTGAAAGTTTTTTTTTCCAAGTAGAAAAAAAAGGATGAAAATGAGCTTCGTAGGAGAAAAAATTTACTCGAGTTTTTACGGAAAGAGGGGAAAGAGAGAAAAAAAAAATATGCAAAGTCGACCGGACATTTTTACTTCTCGTGTCACAATGAAAGACCGGATTTCTTTTTGTCCCGTCTTACAAGTTACCCTCTTACTAGCCGCACGAGACCAACCCCTTGTTCTTCACACTGTGCCGGAATTACAAATTTCGGACTCTTTTTTTTTCGACGTCGTTGGCGTCTTCGACCTTCTTCCTCTTTCTTTTATTCTCTCAGTGTTCTTTTTATTTTATTTTTTTCTTTTACTTTACCGCTGCGGTCTGTCCTACTCGTAATTTTGTTGTGTCGAGGGTGATTAAGAGCATCGTTTCCCAGGTTTCCCCTCGAAATGGGAATGAATACTTTTTAGGCTCAACTTGATCATTTTTTTCTTATCAATTCTTAAAATACAATTTGTCAATTACGTTATTTGACAGTAAGCAATCGATCGTGGGAATAGTAAGCGTCGCGGTGTGTGTGTGTGTGTGTCAACGTCCAGCGACCTATCGATATCATGTGATTCTGTGTTTATTTATTTATTTATTTATGTCATTGGAATTTACGTGAGTAATTATTCATTTTTATCTATAATTGCGTGCAACCGTGAATGACTATGCGCAATAAAGTTGAAGGATTTTTGTTTTGAATAATTTTTGTCTCTTACACAGCTGAACGAGAAATTTGTGATGAAAATATTAATAGAACACAAAATAGTGAAAACGAACGCGTGACCAATTTTTTATTCTACAAAGAATTATAGAAAAGAATAAATTTTTATAAAATTTCCGTTTTTTTCATAAAAATATCATATTTCTTTGGACGAAGGAAAAAAAAACTTTTCAGTACTCTTTAAAAAGTGGTAAATAACGGGTGAATGTAAAGAACGGTTTAGGATGACGTAAGTACCTGTCAATTCACTGACCAAACGAGAGAAAAAAAAAACATATTTGAACACAAAAAAAAAACGGTGCTTAAGGAATTTGTAGATGTACTTAAGAGAGTGCTGGATCGGTAGAGTCGTGCTTGGGCAAACCAATCGGGAATAAAACGTCGATTGGTTATATAGTATGTCAGTACGTGAGAAAAGGTTGTGTGTAACGAAAAGAGTGGTGGTACATGAATGGACCACTGTGGCTGTATGGACTCTCGCGTATACATGCGAGTATAGATATATGTATACAGAGAAAGATTTCCGAGCGTTTAACCTGCGGTTTAATAGACTGTAAACGCGCCACGAATGGGGCTGTTACGACGAAATTTAATGGTCAACAGATAGAAGCCCACTCTCTTCGTTTTACCCTCTCTGTTTTCGGTGATTCTGTAAAAGTGGAGTTTGAGCTAGCTCGTTTTTTCGTAGCTGCGTTTTTTCAACGGTTTACCTAAATTTTTTTGCATTCGAACATATTTTCCATCAGAATATCCTCGCATCTTGCTCGTTTTTTTTTTTTTTTTTTTTTGTTTCCTAAGATCTTTTTCAGACCAGAGAAAAAAGGAGCCAATCTTTGTCCATCTTTGGAAGAAAGAGAATATTGAAAATTTTACTTACACTGGGTCGAGCGTGGCCGCGCGGATTAAGCTGCCAGGGAACCGTCGTCGGTTGAAAATGTTCTTTTCCCCAGGAACCGTTGTCGAAGGGGCTCTCACCGATGTGTCCCTGTAACAAATAATTCATTGTTTCTGTCAACCATGAGCTATAAATTCACTTCTCATTTATTATTTTATAGAATTCTTGTTGTTATTAATTTTTTTTCTATATATGTCTTTTCCTTTGCCAAAATGACGAGGATGCCCTGAAGAGAGAATCAATTTTCATAAATTTTTGAGTTTCTCCAGACGTAATATGTTTGTTTCATTTTATTTTCATTTTTCATCATATTTCAGTGTTTTTTTTTTTTTTTTTCCTTTTTTTTTTGCAAGAAAAAACCGTGGCTGCAGGTTTTCAGTCAGGCTTTCAGTGGGGTTATATAACCCGAAGACGAACCACCCCACGGACGACTTTACACCCCATAAGCCTTATTTTTCTTTTAACTTCACTTCTAACCTAGAAAGATCTTTTTGGAGTGCGAAAGAAAAGCTCTCTTCGTGCACGACGGTGCGGTGGCCCACGCGGACGTAAATCATGCGGTATAATGAGAACGCTTCGTCTTCGGGTTGGACCAGCCGAAGCACCCTCTCACTACCAGTCTCGGGTCCGTTCCGACTTTTCTCGAGTTCTTTTTATATATCATATTATTCCTGGGAGCTCACCGTGTATATGTGGCAAGTATCATAACTATGAACTGGATAAAAAAAACTGTATTTATGCATCACCGAGATCACCATGAATAAGGGGGTGAAAAATTCAATGAATATAAAAAAAAAAATTTTTAGAAGCTCAGAGTTTGATTTCGTGCCTAGTTCGTTATCAGTAAATTACGAAATTTGATTGTTTGCTATAATTGTAGAAATTATTTTTTTTTTTCTATTCAATTTAGAAGGTCAATTTTCAATGATTTATCAGTTCACACGGTTTCACGTTATCGACAGCAAAAAATATTATTTGATGCTTTTATCTGTTTTTTGTGATGCTAAAAAATTGAAATTTCGAATGAATTATCGTTAAAAAAAAAAAACAATGCAAATGCAGAAGACGTTGAAGTATCATGGGGATAATAATAATTGAATATGGTAAGTCACCGATTGTTATTTAATTTCGTATACGATGTGAAGAGGCTCAATTGCTCATTCGTGTAATTGAGGGGCGCGAAGAAGGATGGTAGTATTCGAAATTCGCAAAATCCATAAATATCCATGTTTGATGTGGTCGTGTGTCGATTCTAAGCTTCTCCGTTGACATATTCGACGAAAGATTTACAACAGAAACGTCATTAGGATAACTCGTATGGCGCCTGATATTTCAGCTAAAATTAAACACCGATGAGCGGGCTTATTAACGTTGCGAATGTCGAATCAGTCACATGCTGTTACATCGCTATTCGTCAAAGAGATATCACGTTCTATAATATCAACGCGGCTTATATATCCTTCTCGCGATCATACGAAGGTGCTAAATTTCTTGATAATATAATCTTATTCGTTTACCAGCAAGAAATCGAATAAAATTTTGCGAATTAGAGTTTATACGATAGCGACGAGAATCCTCATCGAGGACAGTTTCTAATTTCGTGCAATTAAGCCGATGGAAACTTTAAGTTATTATGTTCTAGTACAGCAGGTCGAGTATATGTGTGTGTATACAAATATATAAAACATCGCGTGTACATAGCGAGTATATAGTCGAGGTATTCCGTACGATTGGTCAACTCATTTATTCATGTTGACGCGTTCGTATAGACGAGGCTGATCGATCAACGACGAATTAAAAAAAGCTCCTCATTTAAACACTTTTTTCGATTATAGCAGAGCCAAGAAAAATTTAACGAAATCAAGAAATCTCGCATTTTTTTATTCGACGAATCAGTAGTTCGACAAATAAAATATCATTTTAGAGAAAATGTAACTCAAATGGACCAGAATTATAAAAATAATTCAACAGTACATTTTTGAGGTATTCGTCGAGTCAAAAATCTTTCAACACATTTTTGTTTTCTTCGCAGCTCTCTTCGACACACGTTATCTGCCTCGAGTATTGTCTACTAGTGCAAACAGACGAAGAAATAAAGAAAACGGACGGTGCAGCAATCGTGAAACGTAGCAGCGACAAAGTCAAGAAAACGTGGCACACCGACGAGAAGAGAATGAGCAAGCAAAGGAAAAAAAAACTGAGTGGAAACACACAGCTATGTTTGTCATTTCATATTTGTTTTTAAAGAATTCGAAACTCATTGCCCATCTAGAGAAAGATGAAAAAACTGCTTTTCTCACAATCAGTACACGATAATATATTTTTCAGAGCACTCATTACTATTGCGACAGTCTGCTAAAATGTAAATTTCGAGATGAGAAATACATGAGAATAAGAGAAATTGAGAGAGAAAGAATTATCGAGGCTCACCCTCTCGTGTACAAGTGCCACAGTCCACAACCGGTCAGAGAAACTCGACAACCAACAGCTGGACACACACTCATATTAAATACGTTGTATGCATATACATGTACCATGAATAAGATGCTGAAAAATGTACAGATATATGTGGCATGCATCCAGCAACACTGTACACAAAAATCGTTATTCAAACGAGACAAAAGAAAACTCCTGAGCACACGAAACAAGCAGCAATTACTGTAAATGTTAACGTATCTTCATACATATCAACTGCACTACTGCGACGTCATGAAAGGACGTATTTCGTAATACAAATAAAATCATGATTATTCGAGGTTCAAGTCATATTGAGCTGGAAACACCAAGATGGTAGTGAAAATTCTAAATTTAGTGTGGATACATGAAGGAGTTTCGATACAAGCGATACAATGCTAAACCATGTTAAAAACACAAAAAATTTCAAAAAGTTAAGAATTTTATAAAATTTGGTGAACATATTCCTTAGTGCCAAATTTGCCAATACAAATTTTTTCAGATTTTTCTTCTACACGGTTATCGAGTAATTGAAGACTAAAGTTCGCGTGTATAAGCATAGCGTTTCCATATATATAGGTATACATTCCGGGCATAAGAAATCTGCTTTAATGCATAATTACTCGATAACTGAGTAGAAGAAAATTTTGAAAAAATTTGTCTTTTCGTACTTGATGTTGAAGAACATTATCACCAAATTTCATTAATTTCTTAACATTTTGACTTTTGTACCGAAACTCCTTAAAAGAGCAGTTTTACTTTATTTTGAATGAAAACAATATCGAAAGCAATCGTTATCTTCTCATTCTTCGTTTTCTCTGTTGATCATGATAACATTTTCAGTTACTCGTAAATTAATGGATCCTGTCACGCGTGATTTCTGTCCAAGTTATAAAAGGGGAAGGGTGTGTTTAAGATTCTCGACTAGCGAGATAGGTGTTGTGAGGCTGCGAGAAATTCTCACTCTCGAGGTTCTTTAAGAATTCGCGAAGCAAGCCCCGGCAGTGTATTTGCTACAGGCATACTCGTGGGCTTGTAATTGGCAATATCTATCGAATTTTACAATAAATCTCTGCGTGAGCCTCCCAAGGGATGGAGAGAATGAGAAAGAGGAAGAAGAATACGAGAGGTGTGAGAGAGAGAGAGAGAGAGTGAGAGTTTGTGGTTCGATAGGGACGTGGATGGGAGTGAGGAAGGAGGGTGGAGGAAGAGTCGTTAGGGGTTTGGAGGGAGTTTTGTGCTTTGCTCGTGAAGCAATAAAACATGGAGTAGTATCGCAACCCTCCGAGACAAGGGCCGACGCACCGTGCACTTAAATACGTTATCTTATCGTCGAATTAGGTCGCGGCTCGAGAGCGTATACCTTCACAGGTATAGGCGTGAGAGAGTTTCAGGCAGAATTAAACAAGCCCTGTATGATGCTCGAATAAGACTCGCCGCATGCACGCATCTTCCTCTCACTTTTCTCTTTTTCTCATTTACGATAAAGCGAATAAGCGTTGGTTAAATTTGCGACGATCTTACCTTTTCCCGACTGTGAATACACACATTCCTGCAAAGACAATTCTCATCATTGGCCTCGCGACGTTCTAGCAGATCGGAGTTAAGGGCTCAGCGGCGTATCGGGTTAAGGGTGTTTCGCAATCTCGCGTGCCTTAAAGCAATCGGAGTAACAAAAAAAAACGTTTTAATTTTCCTCTTTCGTGGCTGAATTAAAAAATTTAACGTGGAAAACATCGTTTGCAAGTATTTTTTTTGAAGTTTCATTTCGTTTCAATTTTCTGTAACAATGCCCAGAAATACTATCGAGTCAAACGAATAATTTTTCTTTCACAATTAATTGTTTAGACATGTGCTGTGTACTACGATATGTATATACGAAGAAGAAGAAAAAAAAACCGGAATTGCAATTCCCCCAAGGTTTGCGTGACGTCGGATATGTTAATAATTCCGTTCTTTTGTTGCAATGTTTAGTTTCATCGCAGCAGACAGTAGCCGCAAGAGACAATAATTGCTTCTCACTTATGTATACGTGTTTTCTCTCGGAGGCAAACAAAACGGTGTATAACACGTCCCCATTGTCTCATAACTGCAAAAATATACCTGCGAAAACAGTGAAGTGGAAGTTGAATCGAATATTGATTCGCGATTCAAATTAATTGTTTATCGTGCGACAGTCTCTCGGGTCTTTCGCTTAACGATAACAATTATTGTGAAACCTATTACAATCGATTAGCGAGATAGAAAGAGGCCAAAATAAATGCTTTTATTGATTTTATCATTGTTTTAAATGTTTCGCGAATGTTTTGTTCGATCGATACACACAGGGTGGTACGTAACGTTTACTCGAATACCTCAATTTCAACAATTTACATTTTGCATACGTTTTTTTTTATTGTATTTATCGAATAAACATTTTTTTTCAAATTTTGTCGTTTTTTCATTCACCTCCAAAGGTGGACATAAGATATTGTCCGAATGCGATCTCGGACAATTGAAATGACGAAACGAATTATAAGAAACGCTTCTTTGTTTCGAATTTCATCATTTTTTGAATCTTCTAGGCAGATTTTTCAATGTTCTCTTACGAATGAATCGCGGATTTTTTTTTAAATTTGATTAGACAAACGAAAAATGAGTGACGACGTGAATTGCAATGTTATTAAAAAAATATATGTATTCGTCTAGTTCTTTGCAACGTTCCGAACATTTGCTTTGTTCTCGTATTTCAAAATTATTTTTCGTCTCTTAGACTTTGTCCAATAGATTTTTTTTATGTATCCGGCGTTGCTCGAGATCTTTTCGTGCGTGGATAAACTCTTTCACACGTTTGGTCAGTGGTAAATAGTCTAGAAAAAAAGACGTGAAAAAAAAAAGCAAGAAGGAAATACGACGAGGCTAAAGTACGCTACGTATAGATATATATATGTATATACAGCAGCGTCGATGGTTCCCCTCCGAACCCGCGTCTGACGCGTTGTCCGACCAAAAATAAACGCGTTGTTTATTCACAATTAAGCCGGATGCTGGTGTTTGCTTTGGAACAAATTGTTTTGTTCGGTTTGGTCGAGGCAACGCAGAACGTAAGGAGGGACATCAGAAAATGAGACAGCGTTGAAACGTGACGGAGTACTTAGACGTGAATAAGTTATATTTCTTTCATTGTCCATACGTATATTTTTGTGCCTGCAAACTTTCTTTATCCTCGATTCAAATTTTGAAAGTTTATACTCGTTTTTTTTCAATTTCAATCAACAAAAATGAAACGACATGGAAAAATGAACAGAAATCTTTTCTGGATTATCCAACAAAATTGTAAATTGAGATTTCGTTGTTTGAATAAATTTGGTTCTCGAAATTAAATACTTAAATACAAATGCAATGACACAAATTTTTTCAAATTTTTCGTCTACATAGTTGTCGAATAATTGGAGTTTACAATATGCAAAAGATATACCTATATACATCAGAATCCTATGCTTACGGATGTAAACTCTAGTGTTAAATTACTCGAAAACTATGTAGAAGAAAAATCTTAAAAAATTTGTATTTTCATATTTAATCCAAAAGAATATGCTCACCAAATTTCATTAAATTCTAATCATTTCGAATTTTCCTATGCTTTTAACATGCCAACATTGTTGTGTGTAGCCAACCTCCTTAAGAACAACTCAAAGATTCATTTATTGCTTCAATGTCAATAATACTTTTATAACCTTTTCAACGTAGCCCACTTCGTAAGTTGAAGAAACGGATATAAATTTGTATGTTTTTTTTTTAATCATCTATTGCAGTTCTTTTCTGTATACGAGCAATCAATTTAATTACTATATTCGTGGTAATTGTTTATTGTTTCGTTCGTTAAATTAAGAATACGATTTTTATACCCTGCCACAGCGGTGGAAGATCCCTGAATGTTTCTAGAAATTGTTAAAAAGTGTTTTAGCCTCGTCACTCTTGAGATGTCGTATTCGTTTCTCTCGGTTCTTCGTACGGTCTAATTTACTTAAGAGGACACGAGTATAGTTGGGAACAGGAGAAACGAACAGACAGCGAGAAAGAGAAAGCGAGACACGCGGTAAAGTCTTTCGACGCCGGTAGCTCGTTCGTTTCTCTTCTCATGAGATTCCCTCGCGATGCCCGAAGGGTGAATCGAGCCAACTCTCACGATTACACACGCACGTTTTAACGTAGGTATATGAACGTGCATAGGCACAACGAAGATGAGAACGATCTTACTGTTAATCTTGATTTAATCCTTGACAAGCGCTTAAGCGTCCTTAAACTGGCGTTAAATCGTTCTACGTCTACTATACTCGTCGTTGTACATATCTTCGTACCCTTTCTTCTTCCCTTGTGTCTGGAATGAATGCGGTATCTCGTCGTTAGCTCGCGTTGATTAAATTGTGCTCAAAATCTTTTTCAATTGCTTCTATTTTTTTTGTCATTGTAATTCACTCTTTCAACGGTCAACACTTTACACTTTTTTCGGATGCAAATTTAACCCTCTAGAGTTAAATGACTCCTGTCAAAAGAATCATAGAAAACAACTGAGTACCTTAGGAAACGTCAATTTTTTCATTGGAAAAAAAAAAAGTGAAAATGTTCCCCAACTCAATTTGGCTGTCCATAATTGTCTAAAACGTTAAAAAAGGAATTGAACATTCGATATCCGAAATTCGATAAAATAAATTTAGAGGATCGTAGCCAAATGAATGGAGGACCGTTTCAAAGCTCGAACGGTTCTCGAAGCCATGAGCACGGAATGCTCTATGGATTCTCGTACTCCAAAGCTGTTTCTCATTCGCGTACAACAAAAAAATTGTTATTCATGCAAGAGGTACGCAATACTGACTCTCCCTTCGGTCATCTCTCTCTCTCTCTCTTTCCCTTTTTTCCATGAATCTCGAAGAGGGAAGAAAAAGAACAGCGCAGAGGGGTTGAAGTATCATATTTAATTTTTATTATATCAGCCGTTGTATGCATCACCGTCTTCCGCCGTAAGGAGAGTTGTGTTATTTTCTCGTCGTTTTGGCCACCGGAATACTGGATCCTGTGAGCCAGAGATCGAGGGCGGTGGTTTTCAGTAGCCTTACACTATATATCCACTCTATATCGTAACAAAACTCGCCTACATTATATCTATATACTCTGTGTAGTAAACGGGCATGAGCTGTATGTAAATATAGCGTGATACATTGGATACTCGCTTATAAACACCCCATTTTTATTCGAGTAACGTTTTCTCAAGCTATACCGACCACCCCGCGTCTCGAAAGCATCCCCTCTACGATACAACGACCCTCGACCCACCCCAAAGTAGTATCGTGACCGAGAAAGCGAGGAAAAGAGAGTGAGAAGAAAAAAATACGAGGACCCACCCCCAAATTTCGACCGTCGAGTTCTTTTGGTAACGCGAAGAAAAAAAAAGCATCCACCGAAAAGACACCTCATGCTCCGCCATTTCGCAGGCGTTTCCCACGATATTAAGCGCGAGACCTCTTTTTCATGCCTCTTTAGCACCGATAACGATAAGAGAAATGGATAATAAAAATTCCAACAGAAAAATATAAATATAAAAATAAAGATGGCATAAAAGGGATCAAGGATTTTTCAGTGACCTCTCCGCACTAGAGTGTGTCGACGAGAGGATAACAACACGATTGGTATTCTATGAAAAAAAAAATCGAAGACTCCAATTGAATTTGGAGATACCTCGCTTTATGGTGGCTTACGCAAAAGAAGCCTTTTGCAAGTGGTAGCTTTTTTTTTTGCCCTTTTGGTATGGCGTGACGCTTTGTGCTCGCGCTTCTTCACTGATTGACGCCCGAACTTGACAGAGGGCTAACAATCTCCGGTCCCTCGTGTTTCTCTATTGCAGAACCTTTTTTTTCGCACGAGTTATATCAGGCGACGGTCATTCCACTCTCGAGGGCCTCTTCAAATATTCCTGATTTCCATATATGGTGCTCTCGCATTGTTTACGTTCGATTTTTATTTTTACGCGCAGAAGAATTTTATCCGGCGATTAATCATTCAGTTGATCGCGAAAAGTCTGTTTGTTTTTGTTTTTTTGATTGCTCACGTAATTATTTTTTGTTTGTTGACGGTTTTTTCTTTCAATGTGAAAAATGTTGTTGTAACGATTTTTTTTGACTCATGTTTGACCCTCGAAATGAACTTTCCAAGTCTGAACGATGCTCTTACGCGTACCGCTGCGAAATTTACGGCAGTGAAAAATTGGTTGTACGACTCCGAGGACGCAACGCGGACGCAAAGTTGGATGAAGAAGAAAAAATAAAAAAGAAAAAAAGGAGGAAAGAACGAAGAAGAAAAAAGAGAGTGCGCCGCTCCTCCGGCAGTCGGCTTAACGCGATTATTTATTATTTCATACAGAGGTTCTTTTTTTTTTGCGTCGATAACGCGAAGGCGGCGGCTGTTGAATTAGCATTTTTTTGTTGTTTAAAAATGAAATATACCAAGCTTCTCTCGAGTGTCCCGAAGCTAGAGAAAGTATCTGGTGTATAAAAAAACGTATACACGTGAGAAAAGAGAGTAAGGACAAGTAAGGGGTCGAACCGAGGGGGTGGAAGGTTGAAAATCGCATGGAAAACGTGCCTCAGCGTGCAAGAAGCCTCCTCTTTCTCTCTGATCTCCAAATAAGTGAGACCATGCTCTTCGGAATACGAAATCACGAGACCTTAACCGTCCAAGGACATTGAGAGCTGACTGCGAACACTTTTTTCTCGCCCTTTCCAACCACCTCGAGGATGTCCAACACTTTTTAATACTTGCATTTTCGACCTAAATTTTACTTGATTCGGTGTACGAAAATAAAAAAAATAAACTTATTCGAATGATTCGATCAAATGTCACACCACTAATTCGTAATTCTGACTGTCAATCAATTCATCGTTTGGAAACAAACATTTTTTTTCATCGAAACTATCAACGACGAAGAGAAGAATTTTGCAAATATATATTGGTAAACGAATAAAAGTTTGAGGATATCGTTGGACAAGTTTTGTTATTATTTAGAGATGAGACCGAGGCGAATCTCTAATTGTAGTAACGAGGGCGATACGTAGCCTTACGCCATCTGGCTCGTCGTTTTATCATCCTCTCGCTTTGCATTCATCGGTTACGGGGCTGAAATTGTTTCAGGCACTCGAGAGATTTCGACTGTGGAGCATACGAACAAAACTTTGTCGGTGATCAGAGTGGGAAAAGCACGCGTACAATCATGCAGGGAAATGGAAGAGCAAAAGTGAGGAAGAAAGAGAGAAAGAGAGAGAGAGAGAGAGAGAGGCGTAGAGTTAACGTTTGAACGTGAAGCCATGTAAAATCTGTGAGGTACACAAGCGGCTTTCGTCGCTCCTAAACCCGCACCAATTACAAACACTGGTGGCTTCTCCATTCTCGATGTTAACTAAACACTAAATACTAACGATAGACATTGCAATCGCGGAGAGGCCAACTCTCTGATACTATAAAGCCACGCCTGTAATACAGTACCCGGCTTTTCAGTATTGTACATACTCTGTTTATATTGCTAAAACCAACTGGTACTGTTGTTAACGCACGTACAGGATCAAGGACGTTTAAGCGTGTACCTCGTGCACGCTCTAGTCTCTCGCGACAGAGAAAATTCTCATAATCATGGATATCCAGCTATTTGAACTCTTCCAATACGAGATTCATAAATTACTGAAATTTTAGACATCGAAATAGAGATTAATTCCAAGCTTCATCTTTTCAATAGTTTAACCGTTGTCTCAGGTTATTGTTTCCGGTGCATGAAAGTAAGATTTCATCATTGAACCAGGGAAATTCGTATTTTCTTTATTTTTTTTTGAATTTTTAACAAAATTATTTTTATGTAAAATAATTTTTAATGAAAAAGAATGCAGTTTTACAGTCAGATAAAAGTAAACAGATTATTCAATAGATCAGAAGAAAAAAAAATTTTCGTTATCTTGAAGTCTTCGCGAGATTCAAGTTCACGTTAATCATCATCGATTTCGATCGAGTAGGATTATAATCAAATTATAATCAATAAGTATCGAATTATGATGAACCGCGCCTAAATCTATTTTTGTTCGAGCTACGTGTAAAAAAAATTCCGGCAAAACTCGTCAATTGCACGATTCCGTGTTTAGTGGATTTAATGGATGGTATTGGTGGTACGCATGCGATACAGCTCGATGCATATATGGAACAGAGTTCGAGGAATAGCAGCCAGGAGATTCGACCATCAATCCAGTGCTACCACAACGGAGTGAAAAAAATTCATGGATAAGCGATTTGCAGAAAAACTAAAGATTTTTCGGATTCGTTTACTCGTAGAATATTCAAAATCTGCTATTTTCGAATGACGAACAAAATTTTGAGACTTCCCATTGATGACCAACGATAAAAACACTCTTATTGAAGCAACGATGGCAAAATTCTCAAAGGTGTATTGCACCTTCGAGAGAAGAGGCCAATAGTTTTCATGGTATTGCGGTGCACCAAGGTATAACCACCCTTTTATCCCTCGCGACACCCTCCCGCTCGAGAACTCTCGAGGCAACCCTCGAAGCAACAACGCCGCACCCTCACGATTCTAGTATCAAATCTGGCCTCCTTTACTATTACTATTACACATACTCAACTTCTACAACCTGCACCTTTACAATACCTCTGCTCTTCGTACTTGCCACATTCCAAGGTAATACCTCTCTCGAACCCTCAACTAAAACATTATCTTCGGAGCCAACCCGTTCTTTGCTCTGATCATGATTCTTCGATCCTTTTAAGATCGTAAAACTGGTTCATGATAAAACTGATTTTATTCACAAAATTCAGTTGTCATTATTAAGAAAAAAAAATGATTTATCAAGTTATATTTAAACGTACGTTGCAGGTCGTATTTTATTGATCGCAAAATTACATTCCACTAATAAATGAACGTACTTGAATGATATTTCAGAAAAAAAAAAACAAAATGCGAAGTAAGTATCACGACTGTTGGGTAGGAAGTAAATTTAAGTTTTAAGGAAAGCTCGAATTTGTTTGGACATCAAAGATATCCATTTTGGCCGGCTGATTGCGAAGGGTTCACGTTTCTTCCTGGAAGCTTTGACGGGAGGCATCGTTTCGCTGGTTTTTATAATGAGACTCTTTTCTATACTTGTGTTAGAGATCGGGGAGCAGGATGAGGGGGGGGGGGGGGGGGGGGAGGAGAAAGATAAGTATAAATACTGTTGCCAAAGCTCGTTTCGGTGATACGGATCAGCGGCGTCGATCTACCCAGCCGTGCATTTCACGGACAAGCCCCGTCGACTTTGTTGGATATATATAAGAGAAAGGGATTTGGAATATCGCGCTCTCGGTACCGTCCCACTCTCCGCGGGTTTGTTCTGGTCCCGTGGGCGCAACGTTTGTTACAAACCTTGGTGCCCAGCGAACCTCCGATTTCCAAGTTTCGGCTAGAGCCGGGACGAGCACGGGATCTAAAGTTTCGTACAAGTTTAAGTCAAGTCCCCCGCACGAGACTCGAGACCGATGAACGTCTCTAGCTCGCCCTTCCATCGTATCCATCCACGCCATCCTCTTTGCTTCATTGCCTTGTTGCATTGCCTTTTTTTCCCTCATTCACTCCCACCTCGTCATTCTTTTTTCGTGACCTTCAAGACTATGTAGCTTTGATATACTTTTCGAGGATAAAATTAAGTTCCGATCATTCATTTTGCGAATTCTTTAGAAAAATTTCGGCGAAATACGGAACAAAAAACAAAAGGATTACGTTTCCATACCTCAAAGTCCAAGCGTCTCTGATATTCGATAAACGATTTAAGCTCGAGTTTAAACGATCCAATTTAATGATGATGAATCATTTTGCACTCATTCCGTAACGAGTAGAAGAGAGTAAAAAACGATTGATAGTGATGTATTTTAGATATTCACGTAATTCTTCTATTTCCGTTAGGAATGAATCTTCGATGTATAAAAGAGGGAAGGGGGGAGGGGGGTATAATATAGGGAAAGAGAGCGAGAAAAGGAAACAGCGGTGAGTGTCCAAACGAATGTACATGCCGCGTATTATTTATAGGTCGAATGCATTCTGCCTTGGTAAATTCGGCTCAGGTCAACCGACTCGAATCTCCGTGCCTGGGCAAACGAGAATCTTGCAACAGCGAGGAGGCTGCTGACTTATTCTTGCGCTTTGATGCATAATTCAACCACGGGTCACCGCAATAATAATACTCTGATTCCGCGCGATTTGTTTCGCCACTAGAAAGAGAGAAGAAGAAGAAGAAGAAGTAGCGAAAATTGAGTGAATGCTTGAGAGTGGGGATGGCGATAGTTCACCTGGCGAACGTCGAAAGTCTGTGGTGACGAATATACGTTGAACATTAATCTTGTAACCTTTCCAAATAAACTTTTCTCTATCTGCGTTAACAAAAGACAAAAGTTATAATTAACTAATCTCCCTTCTCAACCAATTTGTGTTCTCGAGTTTCACTCGTTCAACACTTTCTCTGTTTAACCTACAAAAGGAGTAATCAACGATAATAATATTTATTAAAATCGAAAATAGAAACTGGGCTACGTGTGTTTTATCCAGCCCCAAGTTTTGTCATTTTCAATTAGATACCGTTCCAAATTTACTTTTATTGTCCCGCATTATATGATCACACGTATAAAGTCAAATATAGCTTCGTTCGAATAAAATAAAAGTCAAACTCGTATACGTGTGCGAACGAAATATTTCAAGCGTATACTCTTGACCCGGTAACGATATTTCGCCAAGATATCAAGATGCACCGAAAAGATATACTACTGGATTGTGCTTGAAGAGATAAAATAGCTTAACCTGAAAAATATCGGAAAAATATGGGATATACGTACACATTGAAGATCGGAGAGTATTTGCTACTAAAGTGAAATTTATTTATAAGTTAGCAAACGTTGATATCAATCGTATACCGCCGCGTAAGCGCGGGGAAGAAATTTTAAAGCGAAAATTGTTAGGTTGTTTGCAGCGATAATAAATGGATATTGGTTGGCTTTTACATTGATACATAGTTGCCTTTATGCATTTATCTTTTTGTAGGAATAACGAATGGCAGGAGAATAGGAAAACACGAAAAGGAGTTTGGAGAGGAAGTAGTCATGCAGGAGGGGGGGGGGGGGGGGGGGGGGGAAGGAGATAAGGGGGATGAAAAGAGAAGAATTATTAACAGGCACAACACACAGTCGATCGTTTTGCAGGCGCATTATTACGTGTGGTTTTGAGGCGGTTACCGTTTTAAAGCCCCTCAAACCATAGGAACACCTTGGTTTATCCTTCAGGGCTTCTTCGCCAAGGGAGTATCGTTTCCAAGGTGCAGAGTGTGTGCGAGAGGGAGAAGAGAGAGAGAGAGAGAGAAAGATTTCATAGCCACGTAGGTGGGTGGTATACCTCTGACTCTGTTTCGACCTTCTCACCCCCCGAAAATGCGCGGTATACGTTCGCTTATAAACGAGCTTTATACGCGGGGAGGATTTCGGGGGCTTCTAATTGTAGGCATATTTGTTGGCAGGCGCTATTACGAGGTACAATTATGCATTTGAGTAATAACGCCACGCCATACCTCTGTACACTCGCACGTATACATCAACAAACATTTGACAGACGGAAAGCTACACAGGAGCTTGTACGGAGCAAATGAGATGGAGATAGAAATGAAGAAAAAGCATGAGAGAGAGAGAGAGAGAAAGAGAGAATGCTTCACCTAAACATTAACCATCTCATTCGTCGTCTCTGTGTGTTTACACACCTCAGCTATTATTACCTTCGTACCTATAACTCTGGCTGGCTCTGTTCACGTTTTATGTATACATGTATGTAACTAGAGGTACACAAAGTATATAATGCAGCATAGACGCGTAAAAGGGATAGACCGAGATGGGAAACAACAACGTGAAAGAGGAACAGCAGAGAGAGAGAGAGAGAGAGAGAGGGAGGAAGAGAAAGTGTACACTCAAACCCCACATTATTTCGTATATTTGTACTCTTATCTATACACACACGCGTTCATGACAATCGTTTGTCACTGGCACACCCTAATTATCAGGACTTCCCGTGACGCATTCTCACCCACTCTCTCTCTCTCTCTCTCTGTCTCACTTTATCTGCCTTTGAAAACGAACGGCCCTTTCATTCTATGCGACGATACTTCCAAGCAAATGTATGTATACATAAGTATCACGCGTTATGCGTCCTCATACAAACTAGTAAACTCTTCGAAAGCGTGTAAAGTACCAAGGAAGATAATTGTCGGAAAACTGTTGCAGGATTAACTACTGCACAATGAGTTTACTCAGGCTATTGTGGCCTACTAATTCTCTTGAGGGTACTTTATCAAAGTATTTTCTTTTTTTTCTGACCCTTTGTAAATACCATTATCAGAAACGCGTTATTTTTGCGCACGAGTGCAATGAGAGTTTTTTTTTAAATACATTCTTTACCGTCAATTTAATTCCAAAGAAAATGAGTATAGTTAAGCGAAAATAAAATGAATTTATACCTGGGACTATAAGAATTCTCAACCCCTTCGACCATCGCCCGAAGAAACTCACCCTAATGTTTCTAAATAGAGGAACGAGAGAGCACACACCATCGTTGATGACAAAATAGCGTGATTACGGGCCATCAAATAAACACTAGACTTACGGTTATTCCGCACCACTGGCTTCTTCGAGGCCCTCAAATTTCCTTCGGGTTCGTACGTCGCGGTAGTTCTACAACCTTATAACCCTCTTGCAACGTTCTCTGAACACTGCACCAACGAAATTCGTTCGTGGTTTTACCAGCGACACAAATACTGACCAACGATCATTTCTTTTTTTTTACAGCTTTCTTTTTATTCTTTTATTTTTTGTTCAGAACTTTTTCTAACCTCGAAGATCATATGTTGAAAAAAATTATCAACTTGGTTCGTGAATAGAAGATTTCGAATAAATGCAATTGAGATTTCAATCAACATTTTTCTGTGCTTTTAGTGAATCGGATGTATTTCTAGATCAGCGCTTTATTCGATCGTTGAGAATGGAGTTACCAGTACTGTCATACTAAAAATACGAGTTTACAACCTATTTTGTTTGCATATATTTACCATTCTTGTCTATCCCATTATTCTTAATTGGCTAATAATGAAATTATCGACTCCATAAAATTTTCAAGCGATGTGAAATGTTTGAGGGAGGTAATATTATCGCGTTGACGTTGCTAGATGGCGGTATACAAAACGGAGAAGCTTAATACGATTCTGGATAGCTGATGCGAGGAGGTCAAGGGTGAGTTTTCGGTGGGGTTACTTTCACGAACCAGCACTCGTCTCGACGTCGACGTCGTCGTCGTCGTCGTCGTCGTTGAGGGCTTTTAATTGCAAATTGGTGAAATAATTGAAACAACTCTCGTAAAAATAGTTGAAAACTCGTAATTCGGTCGTAAAACTTGAAACCGCAACGCACCATCAGCATCGCAACCATTAAGCTTTAACGCGGCAATCGCCAGAAGGGTGTAGCTGTGTTTTGCGCGAGCTTTTTGGCTTCTTATACTACAAATTTTCTCACTTTCTCTGCTCCCTCCCCCTCTTTCACTTTACATCGGGGCTCGATTTTCTCGAAAGGGTTGCGATCTTTTTCAGGGATAAGTCTTATCGTTTTGTGGTTGAGGCGGTGAAATCACGATGAAATTGTACGAGAAAATATAGGATAAACGCTACATCTTTCCTTCCCTTGGGTTGCCCTTAAAAAGGGGTAAATATGGATGAGTGACTGGTGGAGATGAAAATGACGACCCATCGCTTCCTCACTTTTTCACAATAAAAATTTTCATCTCAGAAAATAACGGAATGATAATAACCGAGAGCTCTATATTTAAATAATGCTGTTGAACTTTCGAGCAGCATTGATTCCGGTGAAATTGAATTATAAATTTTCACTTATTCAATTAATTACTAAGCACTTTACTCCACTTCCGTTACAAACGTTGCAGCTACATTCGAACAGCCATCGATATTGTTCAGAGGCAACGAGCCACATCATCCGTTTTATTATCAGACATAAACATATATAAATATAGCGTGTATGTGTAAATTTATAAATAATACACGTGAAGGGTTGAATCGAGCTTGACTACAACTTTCTCCCTCATCTTTATCTTTAATCTGCAAATTTTCCGGTATCCTATATGCCTTTTCTGTGCGGCTCTTGCCCCATCGAGAGCTTTTCCTGAGGCGTACGCGAGAAAGAGCACACAGAAATCTCGTCCCTTCTTTTTCCCAACATGAGTATAGCCCCGGAGCCATGTAGAAAACCAGAAAATCTCAGAGCGAGATAATTACGGTCGGAAGCACGCGGATATTATTTAACCAACGTTTCGTTGCAGAACTCTTGGTTAATATATATTTATATGTACGCATATATATATATATAGTTTTTCGGAAGAGAGAAAGAGTGGTAAAAGGGGAGGAAAGAGGAAGGATGATACGCGGGGAAGCTTGCGGCAGCGAGAAGCTCGTGTTCTTACACGAACAGAGAGATAGCCCAATCAAATATAACGGCTGGCGAGGGAGAGAAGAGTTTGCAATCCTCTTCCACACTTTCCATCCGCTAATATCGCCAAACCCCACCGTCTCAACATTGCTCTCGTCTTAACAGTACAACATGCTTGCCACCCTCTTTTCACAACGTCAGAAACGCAACCCTTTTTGTGAATGAAACATTTTGAGGAATTCTCATTCCGAGGATTACGATCTTGGGAATGAACATAAAATATGACAGATAAAAATCATTTTTTTTCTCATTATTTACGTGAGAAATTGATTTCTGCATCGTGAAACATCGCTCAATTTATTTACATTGGAATTACGATCGTGTTCGATAAGAATTTCACAATTTTTCGTCCCGCAATAATACATCTATAGATCCGAAATTCGTATATGAAATATTGAAACATTTTTTTTTCATACGTTCGTAAAGGGTTGAATAAAAAATCGCTGTTTAATCATAAATGCCGGAGGACTTGGTTGGAAGCTTGTGCCGACGCCCCTTTGCCTTTCTCGACGTTGTTTCGACGTCTCGTATCCTCGGGCATATTGCAACCTCCCCCCTCTGCCCCTTTGCAACCTCCTGCAGCCCTCTCAGGGATTCGGGAGTTCTATACTATTCGTTTTTTTTCACTCTCTCTCTCTCTTATACGACACTCTTACGCAAACCGTCTTCCAGTCCCTAATGAACCCACCCAGCACCATCTAAACTTCACCACGAGCTCGCGGAATCCGCCTCAATCTACTGTTTTATTTTTTTTTTACTCTTTCACTGTACCTCACTTTCTCTTTTTCTCTCTCGCTTCATCCGTTTACTTCAACTCTTTAACAACGCTCGTTTCTCGCAACAATCGCCAAAGTGGACGAAGTTTTGATACCGGGCGGCATAGCCACCCCCATCCTTCACCCTCTCTATTTCGTTTTCACAACCCGTGCCTTTCGTGGCTGTGGCTATATCAGTGTTATTGTTATTGCTAGTTAAACCCTTTATCGCGATTTCTCGACGAAACCGCCAACCTCGTTTGCCACTTTTCCCTTGAACAGAGCTCGACCCCCCAAAAAATAGTAATAAAAAGATTTCTTCAACGAAACAAAAACCCGGATGGTTAACCACTCTGTCTCAACTGTTGGAATCTTTTGTCCAAGTGCAAAGACTCGCCTTATTGCACCTGGAAAATAACGGATACGAGGATTAACGCATGAATTTAGTGAAGAAAAACTTTAGACAGTTTTCAACGAATAAGGTGATTGAAAAATTTCTCATATTTTTGGGTAAACTTGAAGTCTGGATTCGTATGAATTGCTACGATGCGGTGGATAAATATATTAGAGAATTAGCATTCCAGAGAACGAGAGAGAGAGAGAGAGAGAAAAAAAAAAGTATTGTGATTATGCAATATAAAAAGAATGGGGAGTATGGTGGAGCTGAGGGCAACGGTTCCTATGGCTCTCAGCGAGCTCTCACAATCGATTTTAGATAATTGCAAAGCGTTATAGTATACGAGAGAGGCGCGGCAACACGAAGGGAGAATGGGAAAGAGAACGGGTGAGAGTTTGCCCAGCGAGTGGATAGAAGCTTACGAGGAATGAAGAGAAACAGAGAGAGAGAGAAAGAGAGAGAGAGAGAGAGAGAGAGAGAGAGAGAGAGAGAGAGAGAGAAGTGGGAGTTAGGGAGGAATATGTAAAGTGTTTACGATCGTGCAACATGCCGCAGCCCTCTTGCACCCCCGTTCGACCCCTTCGCACTACAAACGTATGAGGTTATGGTATCTATATAGCGGCTATATATATAAACGAATGTAGGCCCGTAAGCACGATTTCCCTCACGTATAAAAAAACCCCTCATTCTCGTTGCATCGAAAAAAGGAAAAACAATAAGAAATTCATTGAATGAAAGAAGTTTTGAAATTGAATTATATTCTCTTCGATAAAAAAAATTCTGTGTTTTCCATTCAAAGTGGATGTTTCGCACAGGATTTACTAAGTCACCTTCGTTTCCAATGTTTCGTTCCATGATCAACGATCGATCGAAGATCCATTATCGTTCGATGCACCCAAACACATCTGATACGAACGGTACACGTGGGTGAAACCGCAACGAGGTTTTAAGTCGTTCACGAAAATTAGCCGCGAGCTATTAGTATATTTTTGCCGAGAGAGGATGGGCGCGACCTGGACTCCCTGCCAGAGAGCTCCACTTAGAAAAAAAGAACGCAATTTTCCAGTAACAATATAGCGTAATAAATGTGGGTGGAGAGCAGCAGAGCTCCACTAAGAAAGGTAAAAAGATGAGGAGAAAAGCGAAGGAGGGGAGGGGGAGGGGGTAAAAAGCTCAAAATTTTCCTCTCGTCTCGTCTTTCTAGACGTAAACCCAAGCACCTCCGATTCGCCATTACAGTTTGTAATGTACTTAGGTAACTTCTGTTTATACACCAACTTTTCTTAACGTTCGAGCGCCCGAGCATACCCGATATAACCAGGCCAGGGGACGAAAGAAGAGGACCGAGAAAACGGAACACAGCTTCCACAACCCCCTCGGGCGTTCATTCTCTCAGCCACGGTTATACGCCTCTCACTGTTTTGCCTTAACTCTCCCGTACTCTCGATGAACAAACCACTCTCAGGCATTTTCATTCCTTGTCCCGCGGCGTTTCGTTCTGATATCATTTTTAATGTCAGGAAATTATCTCTACCACCTTTCACGCTCATAGCTCCCTCTCTCTCTCGCTCACTCTTTCTTCCCTTCTTTATATCTTTTTTTCTACCTTGGCAGTTTTTGAACCGCCATGAATTTCGGCTCGTTTTCTAGGCTCTCTTCGAGACTCCTGCCACTTGAACCCCTTGCTCGATACAACAACGAAGACGAGAGAACCGCTGTGTTTTGCGGACCATCATCGAATTCCCAAGGAGCAAAGTAACGCGGGGACGCTTCTTGAATTGTAAAGCATAAATTACATTACGAGATTCGAGGTTAAAATTATCGCCCGATATACTAAATCGTGGAAACAAGTGTCACTGAGAGCTCATGCATTTTTAATCAACGTAGAAAAGCACTTAATGTCTGACAGGGAGAATCCGGGTGTATGGCATCTGTGACACGTGATAAAGCTGCTACGAAAATCGCACCGTGATTCTCGGATAAAGTAATTCAACGCGGTCATTTATCGGATTCATTTAACGTTGTACACGAAATAAGAAACCGCCAGGCAAATTTTCACTTCTGTACAATTTTTATATACAAACTGAGCCATTTTTTTTTCTATTTTCGTTGAAACTGAGCTGCTCAAACTTTCAACAAATTGTTTTGCATTGCTTGATGAAAATCAGGCGGTCTTTGTATTCACTCTGAATCATTTTTAAAACATGAAAATAGAAGTGAACAAAAAGAAATGAGAATGCTCCGATAATTCATAATGACAGGTATTCGAACGAAGGTTTTTTCACCTCGACTTTGAGACGCATCAGTTCGATCCCAGTACTATGAGAGCTTCCCTTCGATACCAGTTCATTAACCCAGGTGCAATTATGCCTGGACTGCCGCGGAGTAAAGGTTGTCCGACTGGGCAAATTATTCCTTCAACGCCGCTTCCATCGGTGTTATTTTCCCGTACAACCAGAGATAGGGATAACAATGATAATAACACCTCTGGAGTGTGCATGTAAGCAGGGACAAGAACTTTGAAGGTAGGGAAATGTGCGAGAACATGAGTCGAACCCTCTTGAATTGACAGTCCAGATTACAGGTTGTCCGCGGCTGTCTTTTTTGCTGCGGAAAATTTATAATTGACTGTTATAAATATCGAGCTTTCAGGAGCTTCGGAGATCCCTTGTAAACGCAGCAAAATCTGACCCTCTGTGGATACAAAATTTGTCGTTTGAGAGCTGGAAGAAACATTGTCTCAATAAAATTCTTTCCACTCGAGAAAGACTCCAAGGTCATTAAAAAGTGGAGTAATCGTGGTTCATCGAGATAACCTTTCAGAAGTCATATTCGTTGGTACTACAACGGTCTCCTTTTTTTGTTGTCTATTCTCCTTTTGATTTAGTCGATAGTTCGAACTTGATAGAGGAAAGGTCTCCTCGCATTTATGTAAACTTGTATATATACATTAACAGGGACTGGCACTCATCGAAGCCTCAGCTCGAAGCTTTGTATTGGCGTTGTTGGTTGACGGGAAGCTTTAGAAATGGCATGCTCGAGTCACGAGGCGAGAAAGAGACGTAAAGGGGTGGGTAAAACATTCGGGGTGTACAAACTGCGTGTACATCAGGGTTGCGCGTCCCTCATAGCATATTCCCGATAACGATGGCACACGCTAGTCGAATGCAAGTAAGGTATACACAATAATTGGAACGAAACTGTGGATACGTAGTCTCGATATACTGTTGTTTTACAGACACGGAATATAGCGGGAAAAGGGAGGGTAGGAGGGGGGGGGGGGATGAGAAACAGCGCAAGTCAAAACAAAACTGCAGTTTCTGTTGCTTTACAAATACACACAACTATGCCAAAGCCCTGAAGCCTCAAGCTGTTGCACAAAATACACATACTAGTGTATATTTATATATAGACACGTAAAGAGCATATAGAGGCTCATCACATTTAGCATTCGCGGAAACACTCATTCCACACCCTTCACCCCGCGTTTGCCCTCCACGTTTCCTCTGAATTTCCATTCTGACAGTTGAAAACTTTCTCTTTTATATAATACGAAACAACAATGCAGTTCGCTCGATCATACCAAAGTACGTTACGTGCATTACGAACCGATACATATCGCTTCCAGTTCACTTGTCAGATCATTATTCATTCACGTATCAGACTATTTAATCGATGCTGATTTTTATTCCGTTATTTATTCGATGGATCGTCGAATCATGGGGGGGTTACCTTGCATCAAGCTTCGAGCGACGATTCTGATCAGGAATACGACTATTCAGTTGTTCGATAGAAAAAAAAAACAAAAGTAGAACACCAAATTATCGGATTCTAAAAGACCTGAAAATGGTTAACCGAATGTTCTCAAATTGGTCGCAAAAGCCACAATCAATGAAAACGTCAATCGAATACCGTGAAAATGTTAACTCTGTCCAGGTCGTTTCGTAGAGTAGAAAAGTTAGGTAGTAGAATGAAGGATGGTAGAAAATTGGGAATGGTATGAGTTGAGAAATCAAGAGAAACTAAAATGTCGAGTTACAGTAAACAAACGATTGACTAGGGGTCCGCGTTCTTCAACGGGGTTACGATATGCACACATAGATATATACTATAGCTCGTTGACCATCTCTGATTGCTAATGGAAGCTAACGCTGTTATGCATATGGTAACCAGGATTTGAAAAAAAAAAAGGACTTAGATTAGAGCCGAGGCTAGGAGAAAGAGCAGCGCGATGTTGGAGAACGAGGATGAACAGGGTTAAGAGAAGGGATCGAATTAGTGGAAACCCCGTATACCTTCTGGGTGTGCAACGTCATCGTTCGTCCCAGTGTTTTACCAGGGTCTATATCTCCATATCCTTTTTCCGACGATCCAGAATTCGTACACGTCCAACCATCGCGTACCATATATATATACACAGATTTTTTGTTTTTTTTTTTTTCCCAGTATCTGTGTTAAATGGACTCTATAGATATTCGGAAGTGTAGTTGAAAGCGCGTGGCCATGCTCTTGGGACAAAGAGTTGTGCAAACAAGAGAAAGAGAGAAAGGGTTCATGGGACGTCACAGCAGGTTAAGGGAGAACGTAACAGTGGTCGTGAGAAAGATAGACAAACGGTAGAGGATGACATTGCTACGACCGCTTGGGCAAGTTAGCCATCCAACCGTCAGGCACTTCGTTAGCGCTACCGAGGTCCTTTTTTGCTTGTTATATATATCTTGCCGCTTACTTCTACTCTCGTCAACGAAACGAGCTTGGTGCTCATATAGATCAAGCAAAAACAATATTTCCCTACGAATTAATGACCTTGTTTTGTTATATGTAAACGTTCGGTGGAATTTTGAGCGTATGTGATTCAATGATGAATCTGACATTGTTTCCTTTATCGCTATAATTTCAAAATTCTATGCACAACACAAAATTTACATCAACACGGAACGTTAATCTTTCTTGTGTGTACCTCGTGCTTCAGGGTTGCGAATTTTGGGAGGTTCGATGCAGATGGCTATGCAGTGAGAAACGTGGGGTTGTATAATATTGGTTTGATAATCGATAGAATCACGTCATCGCGTGTTTCGTTAGCCCCACGCCATGCAGTTTCTCTCTTCCTTTTTCCTTTCTTCCCTCCCTCCCTCCCTCGTTCTCTCTCTCTCTCTCTCTCTCTCCTTTTCTTTAAGCGTAAAATATTTTATAAATTTTGTTGTCGAACATTTTTCATCAGTCAATTTGTCAGTAACCTCCGAAGAAAATTGTCGATCGAACGTACCAAAATGATACGGGAAAAATGATTTTATCTGTTGATTTAATTTTAGAAACAAGCTCAAATGGAAGAATTGAGACTACGGCTTGAAAATCTCCTCAACTAAATATCCGATAATCATCGTTGTATAGGATGAAAGACTAGGACAGATACTTGAAATCGTGCAAGCCAAACGAGACGTTTTTTTTTTTTTCCAACAATGGAGATAACAACAGTCACTGTCGATGCATCGCCCAACTTCATAACAACATACATATATATTATTATATCTGAGTGTATATAATATATACGTAACATGGCATTGCTATAAAGGAAAAATGCACAAACAAACAAGCGAATGCCGGAGGCCACGAAAAAGAAGGAAAAATATATAAAAGCTCGCGCGCATTAGTTGCTGCGTGAAAGCGTCCGGGGTATGGTTGAAATGGGAAAGTCGAACAAAGCGAAAGGAGAAGGGTTGAGCGAGCTTTTGCGAACATCGCATATCATGCAGTTATGATTTATATATATATATATATATATACATATATGTGTGTGTATATATTTCGGCGAGTAGATCGATACAATTGTATGTTTAGGTACGAATCGATTGATGAGCCAAAAGGGGTGACTTTTTTTTTTTTTCATCCACACACATTTTCCACCCTTTCACACATTGAACCCCAGTTTTCGGATACCCGATCCTCGTTATGCTGAAAAAAAATTTAAGGAAACATATTTTTCGCTCGTAACAACTCCGTTCATTTGTGCATCATTTGCGCGCGTAGTCGAACAAGCATGATTCTGTATGTGGAGAAGGAAAAAAAAATAGATTTTACTATCACGTTGTGGAAGCAGTTGATTTTTGTGTTGAAATTCATTTTCGTGATACCAAAATTTCGGAATTTACGTAGCAGCTAAAAAGTTTGTTTCTCGAAACGCAACTATATTAATTGGGATGAAAAAATTATAAAAAAAAAAACGAATAAAAAAAACATCATTGCCCTTGTGATGATATTGATAGGGATAAATATATTTATAAAAATATCTAAACGAGTTTTCATTGAAAAATCTTGTGAATACGGATACATGCTCCAGGAGCAGGATGCCTTGACCTCACAAACCTCTTCAGTTACGAGCAATACAGTGTGCTCTCGTAACACACCTCATTCATTTCATTCACAAGCCAGAGAGCAGGAAGCATGTATTCGCGACCATTGACTTGGATCTTTTTTTTTTCCCTCTCGAATCATCCTATTTCTGGCACTCTCGCTCAGTCGCTCGTTCCACCCTGGCCATTAAACAACAGAACTCGAATAAACAAAGGGCCGCTACAGCAGTGAGCTTTTGCACCGAGAATGAATCGAAGCTCATTCTTTTTTCGTTCCTATACACGTGTGCATAAATGATGGTGAGATTTCTGAAATAAAGTTACATCAATGATGCATTAATAACGTTATTTATCCTGATTGAATAAATAAACAATAGAATTATTGATTAGCCCAGAAATGTCATAATTATTTGAGGCAAGTAATGATTATGTCGATATTGATTATCATATGTTTCGCACAAAACAAGAGCCCCGAGGTTCAATCTGCACCATCAATTGTTTCATTCATGTATTTTGAAATAGAAGACGAGCAGATGCGAAACATTGTTGTATCTTGTAGTTCATTAATTAACCCCTTTGTAACAAGTATAAAAATAATATTTTTTTATTTTTTTTATTTCGATGCTCACTCTTTCAATAAAACTAGATTAATTAATCGTGGAGCAACCGACAGGGATGAGCGTACGGTCGGTATATTGCTTCGGCGTGAAGTGTTTGAATGTGTAATAAATAAATCATTTGCCCGAATAATTTAATTATATATAATCAGACAAAAAATTTCTAAAGAATGACAATTTTTTGGCCCTTCGGAGTGGCATTCTATTTCTCCTCGATGCTCAATAAATTCGATATACGTGGAATTCTCAAAAGCGCATACGAGTATAAATAATAATAAGGATACACGAATATTCTGTCATGGAATACGTAATGAATATTGTGAAACCAGGCCAATTGAGTTCAATTGAACGTGCACGAATTATCAAAGATGTCCTGATTCCATCGAGCATCTAGTAATCTGAAATCTTCGTTTATTATAGACTTTACGTATCGAAGTTTTAAGTATATAAATAAAATCTAAATGTGTTCGTTGTTCGACGTCATCTCGTATCGATCGATTGAATTATTTAATTGAAGCGTGTCAAGATTCGTATCTATTGTTATTTTGTGTAAGCCGATAATCTGCACACTTGGAAAACTGTGCGAATACTTATAGATTTCCGTCCAATTTTCGTCAGTATAAGTTCGCCAGCTCAATACGAGATAACCAATTTTCTTGTTTAATCGATTTTAGGAAATCACGATCGTCGACTGTTTCGCTCAAGGATTCAAAATTTTGTTATATTTTTCTGAATTCAAACACGAACGCAACGTTCTTCTGACCATAAAATATGCTTTTCAGAGAGTTTAACATTATTTTTTCTTTTGAGTTTTATTCTAAAAATTGAAATAATGACCAAGACAATATAAAAACTGTCTAAAAATCAATTCAATGCTAATCAAATTTTTCCAAAGTTTTTCAACGAGTTAATAACTCGCCGGTCTTGTAATATTTTTGCGAAAATATTGTATATTTAGAGGCTGCCGGATGGAGTTTCCCTCGTTTGTATATTTTCCCCTGAGGGGGTTGTCCAATCGAGAATTCGGTGCTGAATGTACCGCATTTCGGAATACGCCATAGAGACGTTTTTGGTTGTGTCAGAGATCGTCTACAGGCTTTTCGTCTGGTGGAATGAAACGGTTAAAAAAAGAAAAGAGAAAAGGGGTGGTAAAAGTAAAAGACACGAAATTTCCTCATCGTACATACGTCATCATATTCTAGAGATCGGTGCGGAAGGTTGAAACTTACGGGTGTCAAATTCTCAAATTTGTTCGCGAGGCAATATCTTTTTTTTTTTTTCAGTCGTATTCTAGACTGAATTCTTTTCTCGCGCTCTGCTCACGTTCGTACATACACGCGAAGGTATCATAGGGGTTTTAAGCTTTATTCATGCACTTTCTGAAGGCATCTCGCAGGTTTCCGGTGACACTCGTGGCCGTGGGCAATGCTCGGCTATTATTATTTTCATATTCCTTCGCCCACGCCTCGTGTCTCTCGTTCCCTAACTCTCATATATTCCTCTGTACGAGAAATTTCACGTCTGCGTCCGTCTGTTCTTCGCGAAACCGGCCCCCTCTCGCGGCCGCTTTCTGTACTCTCAGACTCGCGGGAAAACCAAGAGTCCATCTCGTTCTCAAATATCACCGTCTCTTCTCGAAAAAAAAAAAAAAGATAAAAAAAAACCCCCCATTCGTAGCCCTTTCCTTCCATATACGTCTACGAACCTCCCCCACATCGTTTTTCACAACCCCTTTATCCATTCTCAACTCTTTTCGGATGTTTTTACACCATTCTCTCGTTTTGAGCTGCGCTTCTTCCTTCTATCTTGCAACGAATTTCATGCCATCCCTGAGGACATGAACGAATGTACCCTTCCTACCCTTTGCTTCGCGTTACGAGACGATTCGTGTATACTCTATACATCTATATATACTATAAAAGGTACGAGTTGATAGGAACCGTATGAGGGCCGGACAAGCCCCTCTTGGCGCGAGCCGCGCACAAAACACGTGTGACTAACGTTCGGCGACAGACGACTCTTCTCCTTTGTTGCCTCGATGAGATACCAGACATTTACCACGAAAAGAGACTGCCAAAAAGAAAGTTCAGTACGAAAAAAAAGGAGAAAAGTCACTAGCGAGATTGTAGAAAAAATGTGTTCAGAGCATATACGAGTGCGATGAAAGAAAAAATAAGACGACAAAAAATTCGATCATTCCTGTTCATGGTGTCTGGAGGGTCACCGAAATTCTGAGTTATACACGTTATCCCGTAGTCTTTCCTGGATTGAGTGATAAAAGTATCAAATCGTTACTCTCCCGACGTTCCCATCTGTTCTTTCGACAAAGGAGAGAGAAAAAAAAAAGGATAATCGCGAGGGATTGATAGTTTCGAGGATAGAACAGAACGTCTCTAAGATACGGGCTCCCGTCGAAGTACGAAATAACGCTATCAATATGGGAGAAAGAAAGATCGGAGGAATAAGAAGAGAAATGGAACTGCGGTGATGTTAAAAAGACGAAGAGTACGGAATGTTTAAAGGAATGAAAATGATATAGATCGTGGATGAACCAATTTTTTTTTTCTCCATAAGCTCCAATTATGATTCGTTTCTTTATGTTCCATGCACATCTAACGATCTCAAAACTCCCAAAGCTCTTGTTGAGAAAAAGGTACACAAGGAGAAATAAAAGAGGGGGGGGGGGGGGGGGACAGTGAGAGAAATAGGGAGCGGAGTTGCAGGCTCGAGGGAAGGCGAGCTCGTGATAATAGAAATCGATTTGTCAGGAAGCTTTCACATTTCGACGGGTAGTCTCGCCGGTTGGTTTTGTCGCATCCGATAACGGGTCTTATCCCACGGGAGAGAGGTCCGTGTCATTCTCCTTCCCTACGATTCTTCTCGTCGTGTGTCTCTGAGTATTCATTTCATGACATCGTACAGTGAAATAGAGCGAAAGAGAGAGAGAATGGAACGTACGGTTGAAAAAGGACGAGGAAAAGGCTAGGAGAATTTTCGTCGCTACATCGGTTTGCTGCGGCCACTTCTCATCGTGAAGACTCGAAAAGCGAGACTCACCGAAGAGGGAAGCCTCTGTCCAAGCGACCGAAAAAATACCGCAGCTTTAGCCGATTTTCCTACCACCGTTTCACGCCCATACACCTTTTGCTCTTTCTCTTTCTCTCTCTATCTCTCTTCTTCATCGTCTCCATTTTTCTTTCTCTTTCAGTCCGTATTTTTCCGCTTTATAAACCTTACTGATAGAGATCTTGTTGAATGGCCTGACTAGAAGACAAATATTATGGGATCAACAACACCAGACATGATATGTATTTGACGAAATTTCGTGGCAACCAAATCCGCTATTTACTTTCAACTCGTGACGAGAAAGAAGTCATTTCACCAACATAAAAATAAAGGATTCGATGCAAATTTGTTACTTGACTTGAAACATTTTGGCGTTTACGTATTTCATGTGGTTTTAGAGTTAGGATTATTGGACACAAGAAATACTCGCTTACAACTTAGCTAACAAATCTTCGCTGCTAATTTCACAACCGTTAAATGACACCTCCATATAATGAGTCCAAGGCCACACGTTGCATCACACCCCCTGATTTCTTCCGAAGTTTACGAGATTGATATGCCCTCTCGGCAAAATAAACGCAAAGGTATGAATCACTCGAAGTTTCAACCACAAATATTCCTAGCAATCGTAGCTTCGGAGGGAGCAACAACAATTTTATTGGACGCCTTGACCCCTAAAATTCAATCCAGGGGTTAAACACGGATTGAGAATAAAAAAGATAGATAAGGAAAACGTTATCAAAAATACAATGTTGAAATTCGAATGGAGCCAACACGAAAAATTGAAACGGTGTATTTCTGAGCTTTTAAATTAGCGATCAACTAATACAGGAGTTCTGGTAGACGATTAAATACCCTGCAGGTGGAATACTCCAAAATATTGAGGGTATAAAGATTCTTGGAGAAAAAAAGACATTACGTTTTAGGCTGGAGGATTACTCATCGTTTTCATAGCCGAGTATATGGCGCAATAGAGTTTGCCTCGTAACCGCTGTGACCGTACGAATTATAATAACAGTTCATTGAGAGAGGTGGGTCAGAGGATATAGAGAAAAAGAGGAAGGGGGATGAAGAGGTGGCTGGCAAGGGTGGAAGAACAGAGGGCGAAAAAAATGCCCAAACGTGGTAGCAGGAATAAAAACTTAAAGCCCCATTCACGCAGATCGAGAATCGAGAGGAGCGGGAAGAAGGGGTTTGTAACGGGTGAAGGTATAGTGAGAAAGAGAGAGAGAGGCAGAAATGGAAAGAGAAAAACAGAAAGACCGGGTTAATTGAAAACTACCGAAAAGCACAATTTCGCGAGAAATTATTTCTATTCATTAGCCACCGGTATTGTGACGGAGAAGGGGTAAAAAAAAAAAGCTCGTTTTCTCTTTCTCTCCCTGGCGAATTAAGGGGTCGAAAAGCACAGAGTGCAGCTGGTGAATTGGATGACAAGGGGTACGAGGGAGGCTTGCATTTGTTTCTGTACGTGGGTTACAGTCGAAACGAAAACCGTATTATATTCATAAATATACACACAATTGTACAAACCCTACAAGATTTTGTTAAACTAGAAATAAAAAAATAAAAAATTACCTGCAACTTTTTCTTTTCCGCGATGGTATTATTTTTATTTCTTACTCGAAATGCTTCTCTGGCCCACTCGTAGTTTAATTATGCAACATAAATACAATCGGCGAGCCTACGCGGGATCGCGTTAACCAACTGGAAACGTGTGTGTGTTTTTTTTTCTCCACGACGTAATTTCTGCTTATAAGCACAAAAGCTCTTCTCTCTCTCTCTCTCTTTCTCTCGTTCGCTCTCGCCAAAAGCTTCCACGATGTTTTGGCCTGCTCAGCCACGCATATGAGTCGACGCCAGAGAAAAGCTTTTTTCATGGACCGCTTCGGCAAATCAATTTATGGCATTGCGAGAACCGCCGAAAGAGTCCACCGCGTTCTCATTGTGCAGCCGCGCACTCAAACCCTGTACTTATATATGAAAAAAAAAAAAAAAAAAACTATATGTCTATGTGTATGTTGTGCGCAATGACTTTCGCTGGTCTTTCAGTACCATCTTCCCAGGCTTCTTTTCACCGCTGCCTAAGCCTTTTGTCGTCCGGGGCCATTGTTGTGACACAAAATTATGTCCTAATGGTTGTTTACCGTTTCCTGATGTAAGTAAAAAAGAGACAACTCTTGCAGACAATGGCAAAGCTCCACATCGATAGTTCTTTCGTTCGCTAAATATTGATCGGTGATTAGATCCAAATAAAAGTATTGCTTCTATTCGGAAAAAGAAAAACATGCGAAAACAATAGTTGAATATGAAATGAGAAAGATAAGATTCCAGTGCTGAAACAGATTTGAACAGAAAGATTTAGTTTTTCAAGCTACTTAGACGAGGAGAAATTCGCTGGCTGACAATGATAAATTCTTTCTCCCCATTTGTCTCTCGCACGTAAATATCTACACCGGAGGGAATAAAGTGTATAATTCGTCAGTCAATGAATTTACAGCTCTCGGCCTCATTGGACTGTGTTGGAAGGGGAATCACGAAGACAACGGCAGAGGGGTTTCTCACGGGAATAACAAGAGCGAGGAACAACACCGCTTAACGAGAATGGCTTCGCGGCACGTGAGAAAAAAAGGCCAAACGATCTCGACACGAGGGCGCAACTCTCGTAAGCACAGAAGGGGCAAATTGTAGAAGCTCACTCACACCGTCGGGCTTAACCTCGGTCTTGAAAGGTGGAATTAACCCGAAATAAGTGAGGGCCACCCCTATAATACTAAAAAGAATTGTCTTGGCGAGAAATCGTGAGCTGGAGTAAACAAGTCTACCTACAATTTTCGCATCATCGTTACAATCTTTTTTCTTCCTATTATTCGCGTCAATAATTGTTTGGTCAAATTCATATTTGCACCTGGTTGAAATTTGAATAAGAAATATCCAAATATTCAATATTCAAAATATTCTTATTATAAGTTAATATAGTTTTGTAAAAAAAAAGTTTTTCCATTTTCCATTTTATAAATCCCATTTTCAAGAATCAACAACGGTGAAATGATGAAGATATCGAAGAACGCGGATTTGTGGTGAAAGCTCGAAACCTCTGTATTCTATAGGCCTTGGGTACAACCCCCATGGCGAATAATATCCCAGTAATACCGAGCATGCTCGTGAGCGCTTGTGCCGTTGGTCTTCTATCTGTATATACGAAATATGTATGTATATAGTTATCTGGGTCTTCTGGAACTAGTTTATAGCCAATTGTTATTAAGGCAGACGCTTGGCCGGGTTCGAATATACAGCTATAGGCTGAAGCAAATATAATATTGGAATGGTACACATGCATATCTATCGTTTGGTACTAAGTCTCCGCGATGTTAGGGGTGAGGGGGGGGGGGGGGAGGGGGAGTGGAACCAAGCCCTCGACCACTCTCACGCTCGGTATTATGAAAAGGTAACGCGAACGATAAAAAAAAAAAAAAAGAAGAAAAAACACAAGAACCAACGCGAGGTAGAGATACGCTTGGCGAAAAAAAAAGATACACTACTGGTTGGTTTTTGCGCGGACGTAAAAGAGGAACATAATAGCGACGTTAAGCGGCTGATATACACGTGGGACAAAGAATATGTGGGATGAAAAAAGTATGCGAGGAGGATGGGAAACAGACCGGAGGAAAAGGCTAAAAAAACGAAAGAGGGCGCGAAGATCGGAAGTGAGATAAAAAGTGTGAAGAAAAAAGAATTTGATAAATATTCAAATTGCACGAAGTCATAATATCCACCGAGAACATTTCAATGTTGATAAAATTGAATTGAGGGCATGTTGATCAACGCTCAAAATGAACAGAAAAGGAAGAGCCTTAAAACCACAAACGCATCACAGGACGCATCTTTCGGCTCGTCTCGAGTTAAATTGTGTGCTGTAAAGAACTCACGTAAATATCAACGTGCCATGCCAGCGTCTGTCTCAGTGGCCGAGGAACAATGCACCACTGACCTGTAACATATAACAATGGAAAATGGAAAAATTGAAATAATAATGCACGTTTGTGGAATTAACTGAAGTGGCCTTGGTATACAGGACTCGTATTATTCCCGAGAAAGTCTCTAAAGTATAGGAGATGTGGGAGATCTTCGAAGAAGATTAATTTCTACGATTCTTTCGAAAAAAAAAAAAAAAATCGATCCAGTCCCTAAAGGTTGAGAGATTTAATACTTTTACACGCGAGTGTATTGGAGCCATTCAGAATACGACATCAACATGACCATTGCAAGTTACGTGTATTATGGACGAGGTTATTATTCTTGTACTTTGTTCAGAGTTTGCAGGAGCAAAAAAAAACAGTAGGAAAAAGCTCTCGACGTGGCGATACTCCGGCGTTGAAGCGAAGCCGTTAATTAACGAACTTGAAAAGTAAAATGCATAAGTCCGAAGAGTACGAGAATGACGAATGGAAGGGGGGAGGTTGGACGGAAATTCGTACACAAGTATACACACTTATATAAAAATATATGAATATACACATCTACAGTGTTGTACCGGTGAATATAAAACATGTAGATATATTATATAGATATATGTATGTGTATATAGAAAGGGTCGGTGTCTGGCCAGACGGGCAGAAATGAAGCAGCAAGGGTTTTGTTTGTCCGGCTGTCCACCCCTTTTCCTTCCTCGTTTTCCACCCTCCATCTCCTCACCTTCCTAACCCCCAGCCCCTATCGTTACCCCTCGTACCTTCTCGTTGTATGAACCCTGTTTTCCTACTCTGCCTCTCAATCCTATACGAATAATATACATGTATCTTTGTATATTTTCTACCCCCATCTTTTACCCTTTTCCTTTCTCATCCACCGCATACTCGCATATACACACATTTAGCCTCGATCCCCATTGAGAGAAAGAGAGAGAGAGAGTCCTGTCCTCCCGTCACATAACAATGAACTCCTGCAATATCGTCTATATACATACAAATGTGACTGTCCATGTATGAACAATGTTTGTCGACATCCTCCTCGCATAATATACATGTATATTTGGCCAAGTGCGAGACGACAGAGAGAAGAATCGCTGGGATAAAAGGACTACGAATATCGATTCATCTGGAACGAATTCATAGAGCAAAGTTTAAACCGTGGGTCGAAATATAATCCAGAAAACAGGTCGCTGAGTCCTTTGACAGGCTGAAATTTCTGATGAACCGGCCTGCAGGACTTTTTGTACGGACTGATAATGAGACACAATAATAAAAAGGGTCTGAGGTTTGTGGCACGTATTAATAGCAACTGCATATACATTTTGTAACAAGTGAGGAAAATAACGAACAACGCACTGAAGAAAAGAGAACAAAGGGCAAACTTGATAGAAATAATCTAATTGCTGTTTTACAATCAGGGCTTCACCACGGATAGATCGTATACGTGTGTACGAAAGAGCGAAGCAAAAGGATGTCGAAGTCAAAGCCCAACAAATTTAAATGTTCACCGGTATACAGGTAGATATGTTGAGAGAAAAAAAAAAGTATCAGGAACATAAAGCTTTCAGACTGTCTCTCACACGATGGTGACCTTCCACGTGGATTACGGAGCCGCACAATCATCGCAATTCCAGTGAATTCGATACCGCGAGCTTCGGTTTGTTGTCGAAGCTTTCGCTATTACACAAATGAGGTTGTTTGCCTGGAGATGAATGTACAAAGCTACGTATAATAGGATTCTCGCTGTCATGATCACGAAGAGTAGCGGTATAGAGATTTAAAAAAAAAAATGGAAGATTCGAACGAGTTTGTCTCGTTGAGTTGGTCGACTCGCTTGCGAAGTACTGCAACGGATGATTGTTTAAAATCGAGAAAGACTTGTCTGATGCGCCGTTGTGAATTCGTATGGATAATGAAATATTTCTTTTATCTTTGTTGCGGTAAAATTGTTATTTGATCCATGGTCCTCGGTATAACGTCACACTGGCGGATTGGTCTACCGGAAGTTAGGAGAAGTACATTCATGGGCAATGATAGATTCGAAGTTGCACTTGGAAACTAAGTGAGGAAAGCCAGAAGCTCTGATCGTGAAGCGTGTCTATAGTTGTCTGAGAGAATGATGAAAATGATGATTGTCGGTAGTACTGGAATACGGTTGATGATGGTTGGGGATTGGAGGTTGCTGGTGTGATGGGAGTTGTGGAGTGCCAAGAGAGAGAGAGAGAGAGAACCGGGGCCGGGTAGTCGCTCTCACCGCAAGTGGGGACGCGCCTGGGTATAGTAATTGTATACGCACCGGGAGAATGGCAAGGTAAACAAAACTATGTAAGATTGCCCCATTAATATACATATCTCTTGGTTCAGTTGGGTATAGAACAAGAGCAGCTAGTATTAGCAAACCTACTCCTACCCGTCTCCGCCTTTCCCCTTATTCACCCTATGATATAGCCACTTCCTTTCTCGTTCGCCTTGGCTTTCCTATACACTTGGCTTGCTTTTCGACGAGAGCGTTTGCCGTCTCTCCACATCTATACCAGGGGGTTACTATACCCTTCTCACCGCATAGAGCCGAGGAGTATGAGTAGTCTTGGCCTCAGACTTCGGGGTTAGCCTTGCCGAGCTCTTCACCAAAAGTGAGTGAGAGAGAGAGAGAGGGAGGGAGAAAGGTAGAGCTATATTCAGAGAGCAGGGTACACAATGGATATTGAGGCTATAATTTACGGCTGATTGTTAGCGGGACGAGTGCGGGCAATCTATGGATTCCTCCGACCGACGTCGAACAAGCCTCGCTAACCACCCTCTAACTACCTTCTTGAATTTGTATCAGTCTATATGCGGTAACTGCATGCACTCGCGAGCTTATCCTAGCCGAGAAAATTCTAATACACCACGAAGTAAATCCTCGACTTATTAATTTCGCGAAACTAAATGCATAAATCAGCATTTTTTTTCAGTAGGCTCAAGTAGATGCGATGTAAAAATTTCTTGGAGAAATAGAACAGCTGATACGCTGTATTGAGTGACCATCGAGTCAGAACCATCCCCTGTTCTGATCTTTTCATTCGATTTCTTGGACGGTGTACTACACAATTATAAATTAATTAGTAGGGTTAAGCTCGCGAGTTTCGACCGACCCAAAAGTCTAGATACAAAGACGACTACTTGGATGCGCTATAATCGAAGTTGGGCATGGAGTTTCTTGCCAGTTCGGTATGTCCGTAAACTTTTGCTTGTATATTGCCTCAACGTTTGGTGCTTTGCTTACAAGACTGGGAAAAGGACTGCGGTATATTTGGGGATAGCGATGGATCCAAAGCAAACGGACCGGCTACCTCTTATCGAAGGATAATAACCCAGTAATCCAGGGATAAAGGTCGTATTATGAATAACATTCCTTGCGTTTATATCAACATAGTGCGTTTGATTTCATCGAAACATTGCGGGAAAAACGTAGTTCTAATGAAAAATCATTGCCATTCCTGATGGATCGAATAATTTTACAATCCACATACGTCATTGAGCTATTACGCGAGTTCCCGTTTCATTAAACGAAATTTATCGCACAAACAGCAGCATCAAAATAGGAAATATTACTGAAATTCCAAGCCTGACCTGAAAACAATGGTGAATTGGATGTAAACAGTGAAGAGAGAGATAGAAAATGCATATTCTGGTTTTGCTTTGATACGTGGAAAATTATTTCGTGTATTCGAACATGTAGAATCCTCCAATTACGATGGATATTAAAACGCAAATACTCTCAAATTTCCAATGAAATTTTGTATCCTTGTGTTTCGTTGGCAAAAATTACGAACAAAAAGCGTATCCAAATTACATTTGACGAGACCACACGCATGTATCGTACATGTATCATACCGATATCATGAAAAAATTAAGGTATGGTGAAACTCATTGAAAGCAACCTTGTTGCTCAGGGAAAAACACATACATACCGTTTGTACTCATATTTCAGCATGAAAATCGAATATAAAGGATACGTCTCTCTTTTTCGACGAGTGATTACCATTGAAATCTATTGTCATTTATGAATTTTCAACGTTTATTGCGAAATTTTATATAAAACCACGTTCGTTATGCGATTCAATGATAATTTTTTTTTCACACCAGACGAGAGAAATGAGCGGATATAGTTCATTGGCCGCCTGCTAAGGTGAGGAGCACGATTGACTTTGCCACGAAGTCTCAATGAGGATATGAGCAAGTGTCTGATTGATGACACGAGGTAGAATGACATTGGTCGCGTCGCTGGTACGGCCAAGTGGACGTTAACAAATGGTCATTGTGCTGATCTCCCAAAAGCTTTGGGTAAGACTGTTCGAACCTACTTGGGATGCGGCATGAGGATCTATGTTAGCCATTTCTCATCGTGCCGTTTGAGAGGGCAAACAATGCTCCCTTTGGAAACCGCTACCGTAAGAAATGTCGTTGCCTTCGGGGGCAATGGTAGAACTATGTATGTATATATAAATAGAATACGATGGCGAATGGAGTCGGCAGACGTTGTGCCCTCGGCAGAAGGAACAGGTTGATCAAAGTCACACTGGACTGACTCTACGATCGTACAAACTAACACCAACGGTAGAAGAAAGTCTTATTACCGTAGCAACGGAAGAGGGAAACGTTCGATCATACGAAATCCATAGAATAAAAAAGAATAGCAAAAAAGTGATCTTTTTTGGATTTACTATCAGACTTCCTAGCAAATTTCTGACTAGGTTAGTACGACGATAAACTGAAATATTCTTGGAAAATACTGCTCCTTAGACTATAATAGTTCATCCGACGACGTAAATGTTGCAACAAGATGTCAAACAATTCGCTTAATAGCCAGACGAGTCTTCAAGCGTTTTTCTTTCCACCAGCTACCCCGCAGACAGAACATCCAGCAGCATAAATTGTCCTCTGGGACCTTGTTACTTCAATTCGCTCGAACACCCCTGAGAACATTGCCGGAAGGTTGCCGAGAAAGAAGAAGTTCGTAAAGCCTACGGCAAGTATTCTGGCGCGATATGGCTCGTTGTTGTATATAGCACCCCTAAAACCAACCTTCGGTGCCAGTTGGACTCTTCTTTTCCTCTCCTGCTTCTTCTTCGTCCGCCTTTCCCCCCACTACCATTGTATTATATCGTCGTAAGAAGATTATCGCCCAGCGATAAGCGAGAGTCGAGAAAACCGCATCGAACTTTTGCTGTTGCAGCCCTCGAACTTTCTGACTGAATATTAAAGGGCGTTTGAACGTTCCCATTGCTAATGAGATATCTGTTAAATATCCCGGCTAATAGCTCTACTACTCAAAAGTATCTTCATCTGCAATTTTTTTTCTAGATACGTCAAATATTTTGTTTTGTATGAACTGCAGTTACATCGTAGTCTCAATTGCAGTAGACAAAAAAAAAATAGAAAAATAGAGCAACTGCTAAATTCAGCTTTATTGTTGTACTCTTGTCGTGGCAGATGATTTTTTCGTTTTACCTTTCGTAACTAGTTCATACGCAGAAGGAAACAAAAGGATGAAGAGAAAGCACGTAAAAAGAAGAGTACAGAGAGCGAATCGATGTGAATGTCAGATGGGACACGGATCAGAACAGAAAAGGGTGAAAAGCGTATCGATTGGAGAGCAAAAGGAACAGGCCAGTACGACGAAGTATGTCCGGCAGTATCGCCGAACCACATTGTTCTGTGTCCAAAAGCAGAGCTTCGAAATAATCGTCACGCAAACCTAATGGTGTATAAAGCCCTGATATCAAAAACGACTCATCCATATGCTGTTACCCACGTGGGCTGCTCGTATGTCCACTGTTCAATGAAGATTCCAGACTGAGAAAAAATACGGCTGCGAAGGATGCAATGTGAGAAAATAAAATCACCGCTTCCCACAAAGAGCGCCAGCACCTGATTTAATTTCAATTTCGTCTCAATGAACTGCCGATAAGTTAAATTTTCACGCACTCACTTGAATTATTAAAATGTTCGACACTCCGTTCAGTTTCAATGAAGAGGCATCAGCTTTAGATAATGAAATGAAAATGTTTGACATTTCAGAAATGTGATCAATATTTCCCTCGACTTTCTTTTCTTTCGTTGGAACGTTCCTGGTTACAACACAAGATAAATATAGTATACAGGGTAAAGAGCTGTTCAAGTAAGTTTAAGAATCTTCCAACGCCGATTGAGAAAATTATCGATGAATAATCATCCAAAGGAATCGGAAATGACAAGTATGCGAGTTTTTTCACTTGCAACGAGGAGTAACCTACTGTGTGTAGTAAATTTTTCGAGACATCGATCGAGGTCAGCCTGAAATACAATCTCGGTCAGGAATGACTATGTATAGTACAGAGTACGTTTATAACGTATATTTGTGTCATATTTTCACAGAATGTTTCCGAATCAAAGGGAGGACAAGTCGGAGCAGGGAGCTCTACTTTCAAATTATAGTGAAAAAAAAAAGCAACAGGATGTTGGGGGTGATAGGTATGAAGGGGAATTTGCGTGCGATGGAAGCAGAGTTGAGAAGAAGGAGAATGAGAAGAAGAAGAAGAAGAAGAAGAAGAAGAAAACGAAGAAGAAGCCGCATTGTTCTCACCCTCGACGGTAGAAGGATGTGAAACAACGGTAGGGCAAGAGGGAGGGAAACAACTCGAAAGTAGGAACCACGAAGCTATGCTAACGGCAAAGCTAAGTCTGTCCGGGTGTAATGGGCGATATGCACGCGATCCCACACCCATTCTTCGAGGATGGTTCTACAAGCTGCAGGGTGGTGAGCTACAGAGGTGGTATATAGCACGGTGATGGTAACCCCTTCCATGAGCGATTCTAACTTTCGGCTCGATCGGGTTCCCCCTGGCCAATCGTCAGCACAAGTATACAGGTTTGATATACACGAGGCTGAGCTAAGGTTCATCATTCCAGCGAGCCACTAGTACCGTCAATCCGGTGTAGCCTTATTCCGCCATGGAAGAATACATCGGTGCTGTTGCGTGGTGACTTATCGGTCCTAATTATTCGCCCTTACCGAGGCCACCATCAGGCTACATAAGAAGTGAACGAACGGATGGGAAGTAAGACGATCGGACACCCACCATCACGGTGGGCCAACTTCTTAAACCGCATACCTCTTTCTCTCTCTAGCCAACAATCTCTTGCATGAAGAGTTTCGGATGTTATATGTTAGATGTATAGTATATGGACGGTTCGGAAGCTATGGAGCTTTTACACTCCACCAAGTGGATCGCACCCTCCGTTGAGAGACTCGAACTTTTGCCTCGCAGAGCTTTATATGTGCACCCATGCGTATATACGTGCATGAGCCTGTAGGAAAGTTCTTTAACGTTAACAAGTGAGCGACCACTCGACGAATTCATGTCAAAAAAGGATGTATCGCAGGGGCAAGTACTTGGAACGAGCGTTATACACATAAAGATACCTATAGTTCCACAGCCATGCATCCATATGTGGTCAGGCTTTTTACATTCTTTTTTCGACCCTCTTTATAAACAACAGGAAGAACATCAACAGCCCAGGGAATGTACTTTAGGGCCACCACGACCCCGGGAGCTTTGGTGTGATAATTTTTCAATTTGGCCTTCATACATTATCACTGATATACGATGCCACAGAGGGGATGATGTGTGCTCGGAACAAGGCTCGCAACGACTGCAGTACTTGGAACTCAGCGAAAGCAGGATTTGGGCTTATCCGTAAGGGGTGAAGGAAAAGCAGCGTTGAAGGGTGAACGAGAGAGATGATGCCAAACAGACAGGGCGACGCAAGCCCTTTTCGCTGAGAAAGTCTGAGTGGTTACGAGCTAAACTCGGGGGTTTCCCCTTAACACGGAGATGCACGTGATGCTGCGAACAACAATACTAAACCTGAGGGATCATGCATACGTATACACATGTATCCACATAAGAAACCACGTTTGTGTTGTGAACCCTTTTCTATGACGTATCCGCCCACGGGAACATAAGAGACTCATCTCAAAGTAAGCAACGGCCGCTAGTAGACCAGCAACGACAGGAGGGGGAGGGGGGCAGACTGGACCAGCAGAGTAATGTAGACGCACGCCCTGGTCATGTTTTTTACAGTAGCCAGACGATACTCTCTTCTTCGTCTGGTTAAGTGCGCGGAGTGTACGACCAAGTCTGGCTTGGAATGAAGCGGGACGTGGTCATCAGAGGAAATTGAAGCGGGACAACTAGTACGGTATGAACATCAACATACACCTTGAGTGCCCTGACAATAATATCATCAAAGATCACAAGCGAAACTAGCTGAATAATATCTAAACCAGTGCTATCATCTAAGAGCTGTAGTTACACGATTCAGGTCGACCAAAATTAACAACCTCAATTGTACCAGGTCGTTAAAAGATTCTCTTATTCTTTATACACGTTCCACTTCGAGAGCTGGCTGAAATCTTGCGAAATCAAATGTGTTTTGAGGTTGATAACGATTCTTACGCGTCTGGCTTGGTAATTTTTTCTTCTCTTTACACTTTTTTTTCCCTTCTTTTAGACTCCTCTCGTAAATTCCAGCTACATTAGACAGCGCTGCTCAACGATAGACTACAACCGTGATGGCCATGAGAGAGAAATGACGCCGCGACTCGTCGCGTTGTTTGTTCCGTCGCTTTATCTCTAACGTAAACAGCAGGCTCGCGGTACAAGAATATACGTATACACACGCACTTTTATATAACTATATATGTGTACGGTATAGAAGGCTGGTAAGCACACTGCCTACTCTTGAAGAGTATAAAAAAAGATGAAGAAAATAAAAAGGCTTCGCAGTAAAAGAGAAGCAGAGAGAGAGAAAGACAGAGAGAGGGAGAGAGGGAGAGACAAGCAGAGTGAGAGAGTATTATGGAGAGACAAACTGAGGTGGAATGATGAAAAAGAAAGAGGTTGGAGAGTTGGACGCGAAGCGAATAAACGATGGAAGACTGATGCGAAAGAGACGAAGAATCGAAGAGTAAAGAGGACGAGAGGGACGGGGCCAAAAGTGAGGAGGACGGAGCACCTCTGACAGCGAAATATAGAAAGGCAGGGACAACCGGTACACACGACGTTACAAACAAAACTAACACAAAACAGCGAAAATAACCCACGTTTCAAATAAGAGAGAAAAAAAGAGGAAATGAAAGTGTGCGCGAAAGGAAGATTGTTGGAAAAAAAGGGAAGAGCAAAGAGTATGTGTGCGTGAAGAATGAGAACAGGCGCAAGTGACAAAGAGAGAAAGAGAGAGACACGGAGGAAAGGGAGAAAGAGAAAAGAAAGAGTTGACGAGAACGATGGATAAACAAATGACAACAAAGCAGAAATAAACAGGGGAATGTGGCGGGAAAATACACACGGACGAGATACGAAAGCGTCGTTTTTTCCAGTTCCCCTTCATTCCCGTAGGTTCCGGCTGTCTTTCCATCTTCCTCTGGATCCCTTTGTGCATATACCATCGCAAAACGACGCAATTTTTGTTTTTCGTTTTTATTTTTTTTTATTTTTATTTTCTCTTGCTTTTTTCACGTTACTCGACGTCGCTCACGGCAACGCTTTCACACCTCTGTAGATTTTTGTTCTACCACTCTATGCTCTCTGTGTTTATTTCGCAAAGAACTTGGTTCACAGTCAATAGTGAGCTATATGGAAATGAGGAAGCAACAGGATGGCGGAATCGTGCGATTAAAGAATTACTCGTTAGATCTATGGCTCATTGATAGCAATTTAATCAATTATCTGATTACGCATCAATAAAAAATAATATCATTCATGATTGGTGCTCCGAAGAATTATCTTGTCTAATTCTAAAAGTTAAATTTCATTTAGTTCAGTAAAAGCACTATACGTGCAATATCCCTTAATCATATTTCCTGTAAAAGTATGGGAAACGAAAAATTTTATTCTCGAGAGCACACGATCGAGGATCAGCGTTAGGGAAAGAGATAATTTGCATGCTGGACAACATTGAGATTCGGGCAAGTGGGCGAGTTGCTCGGAAAAGTGGACGAAGCTTTTAGCGCATTCGCATATGCAAACTGAGCGTCCGTTTCGTAGGGTAAATACGTTCATTCGTGATCCTAGAGAGAGAGAGAGAAAGAAGGGTGAGAGAGTCGCAGTCCCGAAACTGCGGGGAATAACGCGGCAAGAAAAACACGAGTAAAAACAAGATTTACCTTGCGGTCGCGATCCAGCCATTCCGGTGGATGAAAAGCAAGAGGGAGATAGAAAACCGTTATACCGGAAAAAGCTTAGAACGGGAGTAAAACGTAGGATAAAAGTGGAGAAACGGGGAGAGGCGAGGAGCGGGAAGGTAACGCGATTCTCTGAGAGCAGCAGAGTGATTGATGCACGCCAGAGAGTTTCCTTCAATTAGCGAGATTCTTCCAGCATTCAAGGCAATATTAACGATTCGATTAAGGTTCAGAGCGGAGGAGTTTTTCGTAGCTGTAACAAGAAAATATTGGGGAAGCTTGAAAGAAAAAAAAATTACTAATTAAAGTTGTATAACATAATGGCTTATCGGTTAAAAATAATTTCTGGAATAATCATTCCGGAATATCATAAATAATAATCTTGCTTCATTCCCTGCCAGATCGAGTCTCCGCGTAGGATCAGAGGTAAAAGGGAGAGGAAAAAAGTATCAATCCAGAGTGGTCAAGAGGGAGATGAGTCGAGAGGGTTGTCAAAAAAATTCGCGACTGTCCACGTTTCCGAGGATTATCATCGGGGGTGGTTTCTGGGTGGCTAGTCGTCGCGAGAATTCGATGGAAATGAATAAAAAAAATGGTCTATAGGTATACGTAATATATAGGTATGTAGAAGAGCTTGAATAAAGTGGATGTCGAGGCAGGTAAGGTATTGGAGGGTCTATGGGAGGCTAGCGAGCCCATCCGAGGGCAGACTATATAATTTCCCTTGAGGGAGATCGGGATGGGCGATACTGAAGGGGGTTCACCGGGGAAAGAGGGTGAAAGTGAATGAAGGGCAAGAGGGTGGGAAGCAGAGAGGTCGAGGAGGTTTCGAGAGATCGACTTGTTGTCCAGGTGGGGACAGGGCAAGCGTTGTAGCATATGCTCATCGGCTAGCCCATCAACGTATCCATCCTCGAGACCACAATCGATTATTATCTTTCCAATTTACATAGCAACGCCCGCTATAACGCTCCTATACAAATCTCCATCAATCCCTTCTGCCAGCAAAGTTTTATGTTTAAAATCACGCAACTGAATTTATAGAGATTCCAAGCTTTCTTCGAAATCATTTTTGCGGTTTTAATATTTTCAGCATATTATTCTGTCAAGTTTTTACCGATAATCGATACAAACAAAAAATAACTCGTTCGAGTTCTCCGGTCGCGTACACGTCACTGATTAAATCTTTAAACACAAATGTAAAAATGATTGAATCATTAATCATGGAACGGAGAGAGGTCAAGGAAAATATTGATTTATTTTTGAATAAAGCTTCAATATTCATTTTTCGAGAGCTTTTTCAAGTTTCCTACAATGAACGTCGAAATGGGGCGCTCTAAAAACAGTACTGCAAAAACGATTCGATCGATGTGGTTGTCACACGACATGCCCAATCGCTAATTCGTTTTCCATGTCACTTAATAAATGCAGAGATTCCAAAGCTTTAAAAGAAGTTTTGAACGAGCGTGTACGAGCCAATTAACGATTTCACAAAAATAAGAGGAAATTTTATCACGTTGAATAGATGAAACGATAGATTCGCGTAATCAGCATTTAAGTGTTAACGAAAAATTTGAAATTGACAAATAACAAAAACCGATATAACCGCGTTTCGATTATTTATTTATCGAGACATCGACAGTTGTTTTCGATTAAAAATTTCACTCGAAACTTTTTTTTCTCTTATATCGCTTCGTTTAAGAAGCTTTAGCCCGGCTATGTGCTTTGAAAACTAAATCTTCGACGTTTCGAGGAAGCCAAGCAGGCAGTCTCATTTTATAAAATCTTTGACACGTCGGCAGGAAGACTACCACGAAGCAAAGAAAGAAAGAAAGTAAGAGAGGACGAGAGAATGTCAGTCATTAATAACTTTTAGGTGGCAGATTTGGCGCGTATTAATCCACCATATTATACCAGCATTCCGGGAGGGAATGAGAAGGGATCGTCGTCTCGCCGTCCTTATTTTACTCGAGCACTCTTTGGTCACCCTTACCGGGCTATACCAGCGTCACGAGACTTCCGCACACCCCTGTGACTTTACCTCGTACCCTGAGACTCGCTGGATAGCTGAGTCGACGTCTCCTTAATGAAAAATCTGAATCTCGGGCTCCTCTAACTCTCCTCATTTTTTTCTCTCCCTCTCTTTTCCCATTCTAAGACTTACGATACATATTTCCGTCATAAATATCTGTTCTCATTAAAAAATGGTATGCAACAGTATCACCAGAGATATCCAACAAATATTTATTTCAACAATTTCTCTATTAACTTTTCCTTCAATGCCTTCGGCTGATCCAACGATTGTTCCATGAGAATATTAAGTAGAAAAAGGCTTCGTCACCCGTAAGTGTCTAAAAAAAAATTGGAGCAAAAAAATGTCTTTTTTTTATCGAAAAGAGATGAGAATTGAAAATATTTCGAAAATATTTATATCGCGCAGCAGACGCTCGCGGGACGTTGTCATATACTAAATCTTGCTCTATGTAGCCCAGTTGGCACCCTCGGGAGTGATTTTTGGTTAGGGTAGTTCAGTCGCTTATTCCTTTTCTGTAAATTCGCTCTCTTTCTGTTTCTGAGAATCGAAGTACGAGAAAATCTCTTCCGCCCTTGTAATACCTTGACGTTGCGCCGTGTACGGAATTTATATATGTACAGATACGATAGGTGTTTATACATGAATACGAATAAAGGGAATCGTAAGCGGAGCGCAGAACAGGCAAAGAGATGGAAAACGTAGTGAGCTTACATCGAAGCTTGGAGCCTGTCATAGTTTACTAATACATTCCAATCTGTGTATACATATTTTATGGAGTACACTGCATTATTACATCTCTGTGTGCGTAAACACTTTCGCTACAAAAAGTCTCGATGCTTTTCGATCGAGAACCGCTGAACCGATGACGATGAATTGTTCACGAGATCAAAGATATCTTGATTCAAACTTTTGATATTTTGTTTTTTACCTTAGGTACGATATAATGAAATGAAAATAATTGATAAATATAGGAAAAGATTTTTTGGTTATTTTCATTTTTATTTTCTTTGTATTTTAAGGTTGAACCAAATTTTTTTGCCTCGACGTCTAATTCCGACGTGCGGAGACATTTCCATTTGCTCGAAATGTGTTTTTTTTTTTTTTTTTTTTTTCCTGTTCACGGACTCATTGTCCCATTTCACAACCCTTATTCCAGAGAACAGAGAAGGGGGGAGGGGGGGATGAGACAGATATACCTCTGAGAATGTGACCCTTGACCCGTTTGGCGCGTTGTTCGAGTTGAAGATGGAACGTCCCTCGAAGCACGAGAGCGACGCACGTCAAGAGAGAAAAAGAAAGAGAGAGGGAGAGAAAAGGGAAGCGAGATGGAGAGAAAGGTGCGAAACTCCGAGTGAATTAAGCCTAGCGCCGGTGTAACACACTTCTCTGAGTCGCTAGACTCTGCCTCCTCGCAATGGAGAATTATATTCGAGAATTGTTTTCATTAGAGAGAACTCTCGAGTACTTTGGCTACAATCGTTCTCGTCGTCAACGATGACGAGAACGACGAAGACGACGTCGTAGGAACGTTCAACTATGAGCGCCTCGTGTATGTACCTTCTGTGAAGATAAACTGTGCTGAAAGCCTACTAGAGGCTTAGCCGTACGTGTGACTGGAGGATTGACCTCTTTTCTTTCGAACATTAATCCGAGCAAAAACGAAATCCCACGATAGTGTGAATAATCCTACACACATTTCGCTTCCGACCATCAGAGAAGATGAATAATATACGAATTAGTCGACACAAAATAGTTCATTCAAAATATATTTAATTGCAACGAAAAATTAATACAAATCGAGAAACCGGATAATTAGGTTCAAAAAGTTTGTTGTGCAATGCAAGTATTTTTGGGGATCATTCTTTCTGAAGATTATGCAGTGAAGATCGACCAGAAAGGGTGTTTGATATATTAGAGCTGAAGGTACTTGCAGCTCGAGAGGGTGAATTCACTCCGCGTTATTCCGTTTTTCCTCCAATTCTTTATACTCTACTTTCTTCCGTTTTTTTTTCTTTTCTTTTTTTTTTTTTAATTTCAGCACGTTTCCGCAGTTGAGTAAAAATACGACACTCGTTCCCATTCCGGCTCGTACACTATTTTTCGCTGGTCCCCAAAGGGTAGAGAACACAGCAGGAGGGATGAGTTGAGAAAAAAGGGAGAAAAGGGAAATGGCCCTTGGACGAGGCGAAAAAAAAAAATACATCGACTTGGTAAGAGAGTCCGTGATACAGAGAGCTCGAAGATAACCCACATAATCAATTAGGGTGTTTTTCACCCTCAGCCCTAATTGCCAGTAATTCAAGAATTCAGCTATGTGTTTTAAGAGGAGAGTGTTCAAACGCCTATTACTTAAAAATTCAGTCCCAGAAACAATGCGAAAGATTTGCGAAAACAAATTAGCAACAATTGCGCCAATTTATTATTAATCTCAACAGAATTTTTTTTTTAGCTCACGCCGCATGCATTAATTACACTGTAGCATTGAGAAAATCAGAAAACAGAGGAAACAGATTGTCTTAAGGCGAATGAAACGAGAGTGATTAATCACAAAATAAGACAGGATGCAGGAGGCTCGATGCTAAAGAAATTAGTGGATCATAAAACGGGATAGGTGGCATATAAGGGACGAATAATAACGAAATCGCGGGAAGCAGAAGGCAGGCAGCGATATCGCGGCTTCCTCTCACGAAATATAATCTACATACATACAAAAATATATACACGTATTCATACATATATATATATATAACGAAATACATGGACTTACACAGGTACAGGTATTTCTCTCAATTATTGGTTCCTCGTGCCGTCAGAATATGAAACTACTTGGGCCATTATAACTATGGTGAATTTCGTATACAGGTTTAATACGTACGAATATATTCGATAATACATCTGCACACATATTTTGGAGGTGGAGTATCCATCGTATCGGTCGAAAGCATCGAGTCTCTGTACGTTCATGTACCCTTTTACGTATATAAATATACACATGCACAAATGTTTACATATATGCGTCTAAAACATGTTATATATCGATGGACAAAACGATAGAAAGGAAGAGAGCAAGTGAGAAAGGGATAGAGGTAGAGAGAAAGAGAGAGAGAGAGAAAAGAGAAGGAAACGCGTAGGTATACATGTACGAGGGAAATGGCTAAGAATAGGTTAGCGTTCAGACGCTCGAATATAGCTAAGACTTTGCACGCCTATGAGCGAGCGGGTCATTGGCATTAGGGGTTGGTGTGGGGTGTGTTCTATACGCTCTGGCAAGAGTATCGAGAAAGCGCGAGAATTTTTTACCGATCTTCATTGTGTGTTTGCGAAACGTTTGTAACTTATTTTATTTTTTTTTGCTTCTTATGTCTACTTCACTTTTTTCACTTGGTGTATTTTCTTGTTATGCGGCGAATTAAAATTTTTGAAAAATTAGTACGAGAAATTGAGAAAAACGAGATAAATTACCGAATATTTGTGCCCACTTATATCCATTTAGGTAATTTCATTAAGTTTGTACTCGGGATCTGGTTAAAAAATTCATGAGATTTTACAAGCAGTTTCGAGGATTATTAAGAGTGACACTGTCAGGAGAATGCACAAAAAATATACCTGCGTCATTAAACTCTGCGATCCTTCACTTCCGACATAAAAAAATAAAGGACACGTTGCGCAGACGAATTTGATTGAATCTTGTTATCGTGTTTTGAGGAAACGACTCATGATCATTTTTGAACTACGACCTTTCGAAATTAACCATCTCCGAATGGATCCTCGATCGAGATCTATTTCGTTGCTACAATAAATTATTTTTTTCACGAGACAAATGGTCGAATATCCGGAAGATCAAGACTCGGAGAATCGAGTAACCATGTATAAGTATAACGATCAGAGGGGATGAATTGATTGTGGGAATTATGGCGGTAAGGTTGGCACTGATAAAGTACGATCGATATTTCTTCCTCCGTATACATATGCTGCGCTATTATCAGCGTACGTGGTGCATAGAATTCCTGATCGGTCACAGAAATATGTACTACACTAGGGTGTGTCATTTCAAGGCAACATTTCTTTTTCTTTTTACGGTCCCAGCCCAAAAATTTTCAATTTCAAGCCAAAAACGTAACTGTACGAGAGGGAGAAGCCTGTAGAAAAATATTTAGAGGTCGCATATTACGATCTTGAAGTTTTTCATTCAAATAACATGAAAAAAATACTTTCCTCACTGTTTTTTTTTTATTATCCTGTTGCGATTTTCTATGCTGCGATATAATCCAAGCGGCTCCTTACAGCAAATTCGATGCTCTGCATTAATGGGTCTAGTCAGCAAGATATTAAGTCGAATAATCGGAATTCGATAAAATTTTCAATTAATCATTTGAAAAAAAAAAATTTTTTTAAAACAAAAAGCTCTAAAAAATAAGAGAAAAAAATATCCTTCAACTTTGCGATGTGTCATGAGGGAAACAATCTGAGAAAACGTGGTGCTCTATAGCTCTATGAAGCAAAACTTGTTTGGACTTCTACTCACGGGGTCATATGTCCATTGTGTATTTTCGTTATAGCGATTAACCGACCGTTTTGCAGCTTCAGGCACGTTCCGCTTTATAACAAAGAAACACTGATCACGCGTTGGTCATAAGTCTCTATTAATCGTATTATTATTTTTCATTATTAATACTATTTATTGACGTCACTGTTATCATCATACTTGAGCACGAGTACTAATTCTAGCTTTTGTACAATAATTCACGTCTACGAAATACAATTAGTTCTAGGTCGAGTGACCAAACTCCTCGGATATGAGGCCGGTGTGATCGTTAAGTGAGAAACTTATGACACATTTATTATCGAATGAAGCACTCCAGTAAACGCGAATATACTCACGCTACAAAATGACTCTAGAACATTAGGAGAATTTATGCACCGTTTCAATTTGCTTTTTTTTACAGAAATAGAATATTAAAAAAAAAGTACACGACGCACTATTAAATACTCCCACAGTCAAATAAAAAACTGTCCTAAAAAAAGACACAAAATCAAAATTGAAAAGAAAAGGAGCAATATCTAGACGTGGGATTAGGAGTTTTTTATTTTCATGTGTCAAAAAAAAGGCATCGGTTTGGGGCATCAATTATTTTTTCGTTCTTGATAGCACAGTTCTGTTGTTTTTTTCTTTTTGAAAAATGACGCACCTGAGATTTTTTTGTTTACAATTTGGTAAATAACATTGAAACGACACAAGCGAATTGTGTTGCAACAACGTAAATCACGTCAAAAAAGATTTATCATTGTTGACCACACGGCTGTATCGTGGGGGAACAGCAGAAGAGGAGAGAGAAAGAGAGAGAGAGAGAGAGAGAGGAAGAAGGAATGAAAACTGCCTTAAAGTCTGGCAAAAAGGAGAAGGTGAACATTGCCACGAGTCGGGTATTGATATCGTGGAGTAAAAGCCGCCACCGCTTCGGTGCAATATCTACGCTAATTTCTCGTTTGTGGTATACGGGAAAGCGAGAGAGCCGGATGACGAGTGAGAATGGGACCGAGGGAGAGGAAGAGAGAGAGAGAGAGAGAGAGAGAGAGCGTAAAATACTGCCGCGAGAGAGTCTCGAGAACGTTATCGAAACATGCAATGCAAACGGATTACGCGCGCGTCCCTGCAATATATATTTATATATAGATTTAATGCAACGAGGAAGAGCGAGAAAGACTCGCGTATATTGTAACGGTACGAGTGATGGAAACCAGCCTTACTGGTGTTAGAAATAATAGTTTAATAAGAAAATAAATGTTTTTGTTGCTTAGGGTTCGTCTTTACCCTTTTTTAACCAAAATAAAGTAAATTTTCCATCTGAACATAATAAATTACTAATTTGCGAGTGATTTCGAGCATTCTTTTCGTTGGATCTAAACCCTGCCTCAAGATTGGCCATTTCCGTTGGATTGAACGCGTAATTGGGCTTGTATTCAATTTTACTGCCTGGACTCTCCCGCATTATGTTTTATATTTAATTTTAACTGGTTTTTTGTTTGTTTTCGTATGTTTTGTATAAGAGTTAATAAAAATGCTCGTTAGAGGATAAAAATAAGTGAATTTTATGAGGAAAGAGGAATTTCCTGTCTCGATAAGTTGTTTCAAGGTTTTGCCACCGTGTCGCGTCGAGCGGCTAAACACTGAGTCGCTTGGCGCGCAGTTCAAAATACATATTTAATGCGTGTTCAAAAGGGTGCCGTTTCAATATGTGGACTCGTAAAGCGTGGGTAGTTTAATACGAGAAGCGATCGCTGATGTATGAATGGCATTTAAACACGTGACACACAGAGATTATAAACAAAAAATAAAATACCAAATCATTTTCAAAAGATCGTGAGAGTGATAAGTATGATTAGAAATTCGTGAGCAGAACCGCTTTGAGACTGCGACGACCTTTCGGACATGCCTGAATCTTTACGTTCGCTAAATTCATTGATTATTGCCTGAAATCATTTTGGATCCGTTACAAAAAATAACTGTGAGCCACCGTTAAAAAAAAAAACACAAGAGTTTTTTTTTCACAAATCTATTTTTACTTGAACATTGATTATTCGAATTTTTCTATCGATTTTCATTCTCGAATCAGTCCAAAAATGAATAATTTCGGGAAGGACAATTTTTCTGACTGCCGATGTAATCATTTTTATTGTTGTTCGTCTTCGGCAAACGATAATCGTTATCAAAACATTTAGCGTAGCTAGAATCTTGCCTTTTAGCCTAACAAATTGCCGTTCATATTAACGAAACGGTGAGTGTTTCGGTGTGACCAGATGTTCGGTGGGCTCCGTTAAGTCTAGTTTAAATACTGTTATCGGGCCTAGACATTGCGAGTCCGGAGAACCACCAGACCACACTACAAACCCTTGCCCTTCGTAACAGAGTGTTTCACGATTTAACGTTACAAGGAAACTCGGGTAAGCCACGCAATGTGGAAAATGGTGATGCTCAACGAAGCTCGAATGGAGTCTTGATCGGTTGTTCAGTGATAATTGCCGGTGCTAAAAGAATGTTGTAAATATAAATAGGAAACAGATTCAAGGGTGTTTTTTTTTTAATTTTTTTTTATGTCCTTGAAGCACAAGAATGAAGAGGAACAGGAGCCTCGAAGAGTTACCAAGTTAGTTGGCGTTCAGGAGATGAGACAGTAAGTAGGTAAGAAAGTTATTTCCCGAACCGGACACGCTCAACCCTTCTCGTCGACGAGACTTCCCCATCATCCTTTCGGCTTCAAATTCACCCTAAGTGACACCGAGATGATGGTTGATTCGAGGTTATATTCAATGGCAAAAACTAGCTCGAAAAATTGTCGATATGAACAATTCTTCAATCTAGAGCTATGAAAAATCTGATAACCAAAAAGATAAGAAGAATTTTATGAGGAATACCCATTTTCAGCCTCTGAAAAGTCACTATGTGCAAAAGAGAAACTGTCAAGCCTTTTATACGTAGAAAAGACCCTTGAAGTGAGGCGCACCAAGAGTTTAAAGGCTAAACGGACCGGGCTGACTCGCTATGCATAACAATTAGCCTGGGAAAATCATGAAAACGTTTTCGCACTCTCACTGCGACGCGGCATGCCAAGCTCTTTAGACTGTATATTGAGAGAAAAGCAAAAGCAACAACGCGGGAAAGAGAAGAAGAGTGCAGGCGAGAAAGGACCGCAAAAGGCGAGGCGTCCCGACGACCAAGAATCTTCTTCGCACCCCTCGGCGTTCCTGAAGCCAAAACCCATTCCCCGTGCCACGTTCACCCTTCTCCTTTTTTTTCGTACAGAAGGAAAGGGAATCAACGTGCTTCCACCTCTAGAGTCACCCTTTTCGTGTACGAAAGCACGGCGAGATAACGGGGAGAGTTACACGCCCTTTCCTTCAACCCTTTCCCTTCTCTGATGTCTCACAGCTACCGAAGACCGAAATCTACCATGTCACAGGGGTGCTCAATCCGATGAGAGAGTCGAAGCAAAGAAAATCCATGGTCCGATTGAATTATCTCGGATGAGGTTGGTCAAGATTAGAGGCAGCAGTGAGGGGTGATATTTTTACGAGTTTTACCCAGGAAATCAAACATTTTCCACTAAACGCTATCTACTTCAGCAAGAATCGATGGATTCGAGAAAGATTTTAATGGACAATCCTTCGACACTGTATCCGCTAAAGAAAGCCACCGAAAAACTGTGCATTCTTTAGAAGACATCAAATTAACATTAGCAGAAATTGACTAATGACAGCCATTAAGTAAAGCAGCCAGCAGACACGTACGTCGTCTCAGAAGAGGGTCTTTGTGCCGGAAATAAGAGTCACGTCGCCCAAAGGAAGGGTTGATTCTTGGACTCAAAAGGGTTAGTAGATCGTGGCTTGTACTATCTTGGAACAAGTACAGTAACCATCATGGACTCTCTACACGCACGTACTCCCATATTAGAAGCAGAATAATATATGAGCCATGTCTCCCTCTCTCTTTCTCTCCTACACTTCTGTCTTTATTCTTCTCCTGATGCTGGAGAAGTATGACCATCCGTAGAGTCAAATGCACCATCCAGTAAAGGGTTCACTCGGTTCAGCATGATTTACGTCATCTTACGATACGCTCCGTGCCGGGTCGGATCGGTCACCCGTCATACATTACCGGTTCTTGAGGAAATCCTACAAAATATCTACTTTCTCTCTCTCTCTCGCACACACAAACACATTTTATCACAAGACGGAACAGCGTATTGCAGAGCTAAGATGCCGTACTCACTACTGCACGTATAGGGTGTACAAACGAGACGAATAAGATAAAATAGAAGGATAAACTTGAACGTTGATCCAGTTAACAGGTCTCAACTGTCCGAAGTATCTGTCGATGACATTGGATAAAGAACGTTTTTCATGTCAAACGATTATAAGAAGAAAAAAACTTCATCAGTAATATTCCATAAACCTTAGCTGATGGTAACTGCAGCTAAAAAGAAAATTGATAACAATTATCATCTTCATAACGACCAGGATATGATCGTCTTCAAGAAATCCTTGAAGCCCTACAAAGTAGTAGCTTCTCTGACTGTTCAGACACCCTGTATTTGCATGTATAGTGCTTTCTAGATTACATCAGTTGACGTATAAGTAAATTCAAGCACTCTATCCATAGAGTTCTAAACGTACGTTTCTTACTCTCGTATTATTATCGCGCTCTTCGACTGATGAGCTGTTGTGTTATTATTGTTTGCTTTGCAAGTCTGCGTGCATGTTGCAAGTGTGGGTACACGATGACGATACTCCTCGGCTCTTTCGATGTGATGCTATTGTTCTCTCGTGCCCGTATAGTCTCAAAGTATGTAAACCTTTTTCATATCTCTCTCTCTCTCTCTCTCTCTTTCTCTCTTCTTCTACTTCTTATCTTTGTTTCAACGATGACTGGATCTTCAAACAACTAAGGATGAAGTCATAGCCAACTCAGAGGCATACAGTCAAGCTGCACGCGCGCCGTTCCCTCGAGGTATAAACACCAATAGAATTTTCTATCAACATAACTTTTGTACACATTGTATCAATTTATATATCTCCGCACTGTATTTTTGCTAAGTACAGACGAGCGTCCGAGCACCGGGATATTGCGATTTAGCTCTAAGCGCATAAAACACGCCTCCGTGTGTGTTTAAATGCATGTGTCTCCGTGTATGTGCGTACTTACTCGACACGACTCTTTCGTTCTATAGACGCCCACTGAAACTCGCCCAACTAAACAGGAAATCCTTCTTTCAGGTAATTGGACACGTGACTCATTTCAATCTGGTTCATAGTTGCTGCTGCAACTAAGATCGTTCAATTCTTCGGTCGTAGATACGAAACGTATGGAATCAAGCTTTTTTTCCTGTGTGCTCAAGAGTTTGAAGCATTTTTTTATTTGGTCCTAAGAAAAATGAAGTATCATGATGGGCTCATTGAGAAAATAATCAATGAAGTACGATCGACGTCAGATATCGCTGGATCATTACAGAACTGTGGCCAAATTTCTTGAATGAGATTACGACTTGGACAACGTTCGCTCCCATTCAAAATGAGACTGAAATGCAGTCTAGGTCACGATGATTTTTCTTCCTTTTGTCGTATAATCCTGGCAGATGTAACAAGCTTCATATGGAGTTTTGTCAAAGTTGATCAAAGTTCAAACTTCTATTGAAAAGGCATTTCACACTCGTTTGATGTTTCGCAACGATTTGCGAGACGGCGAAAGTGCACATGATTATTTTGAGACCGATACGATAAAAGAAAGAACTCGAGATAAGTTTTAATCGGATCGACCAAGTCAACTGAAGCGCCGAGATTATTAAGAACGTGCAGTAAACACGTTGAGCCGGTTCCGAATGAAGTTTCTGTCTCCCTTTCTCTATCTCTCTCTCTCTCTCTCTTGCTCTGTTCCTTTCAGTGGACCGAAGACGCGTGTCATGCTAGTGCCCCAAACCGAATGAAACCGCATTTTTGCATTGTTCCAAAACTGTTTTCAGCTGCGATGAAAAGATGAGTCTGGTTCGTAGCGACCTTGAAGCTAATACTCGAACGCACGTCACTACGAGATTGTAGTTCGTTGGACTATAACACGTTTTTTTTTTTCAAGTCGAATGTGTTTACGAGGATTTGGCTGCCTCCAAGGCCAACCGGAAGTCAAGGATTTCCTTTCGTTATGAGCATTCTTTTTCTGGGTTTCTGCTCTCTCTCTCTCTCTCTCTCTCTTTCGTTACAAATTTAATGTCTTCTTTTTTGTTCTTCTGCCGATCAAACTTGTGAAAGTTAAATGAAATAATCAACGCTCGATCTTTGCTAATGACAAAAAAGTTTCGTTACTTCGTACACGCGATGTAATGAGAAAATTCCTGGAACGATGAAAATCCTGGAATGGCATTCATGGGGTCGACTGTAATTTTTGCGTGAATCGCCAGGAGATCGTTCCACGTGAAACGCTATTGCCACTGTGGAAAATGCAAATTTTTGGTAGAAAAAAAAAATTGAAAAAAAAAACAAGAGAAAAAACATGACGATTCCTAGATACAGAGGGAATAATCGGAAGTGACTGCGGTTGGGAACGGAGGTGTAACAAATTCCACGTGGAAGTTATCCACAGAGCGCACCACTGCTGCTGCTGCTGCAATGTCGGAGAACCATGATGACCATGGGAATGCAAATGAACTAATTTCCAAGAATTCCCGTGGGTCTTTGCGACCACGTATTCTCGTCATTTTCCGATACCCTCAACGTTACAAATACCGAATAATATAGCGGTGTTGGTACGTTAAAACTTTTTTTTTTATTCCCTATTTGTCTCTTTTTCCACGAACCATGTGCTCTCTTCGTATAAAATTCCTGTCCACATACGTCAAAGTTTTAGTACGCCAGGGGCTTGAAAATCCGAGAATAAAATTGAGAAACTAATCTGCAAAGGCGATGTAATCCATAGAATGTCGAGCAATGGTTTTTGCGATGACAAAATCTGGAATTTTTTTACTGATGGACATACCTGGGGATGTGAAATTAAGAAAATGCATTCGAACTTTTGCATCAATTGCCTCAGGGAAATTCTTCACAGCATTAAGTATGAGCGTGAATCCAGTGGAATTGGATATGGGAGATGCAACGAATTTTTATCCTACTATGACAGAAGTGAGAAAAATCTCAGTCTGATACGATTACCTAATTGGCCGAATAATTTACATCTGGTTCTCCATGGAAATTACAGCCATATTTCTTTTTATCATATATCTAACAAAAAATTACATGTTTTCTGTCCATTGTTTTAGACGATAATTCACTATTTGATATAACAATCGGCTTACACGTTTGCAGTAAGAAAATTTTTTTATTTTCGCTATAATTGACACTCGTCACGTTCCCATGAGAGGTATAGCAAGCAAAAACAATGCACTATAGACTCTACAGAGTTCAATGCAATCTTCGAATGGTCTTTTTCTCTCTCTCTCTCTCTCTCTCCTCTCTCTCTATTTCTCGTGCACAGTGACCAGAGCAGCAACTAAACACTACATTATACACATTATTTTGCCATATCGTGGCTTGTTTGCTCGTTACACTTTTGTTTACACTCAGTCCGTCCGAGCGATTGTAATATTGTACAGTTATATGCTTCTCGTTCTTTGTTCAGTTCCCAATAACGTTGGCTCGCTTGTATATCAAACACGACACACGAATGAATATCGTTGAATGCTTACTCACACCGAATGAATGCAACGAACGTTTCTTTTTTTTTTTTTTTGTTTACAGAGTTTTATCGATTTATGTACGTCTGCAGAGATGGAGAGTAAACAATATTTCTCAACTCTACGAAAGGATTTGCAGCGAGAGTTTAAAAATGTTGTTCTCTTATCGTGATTTGAACAAGGAAAAATAGTAGATCGATTAAAAAAAAGCGTTTCATTATTTTAAAAATCGTTTTTTCAATTCACTTTAGTGTCAATAAAAATACTATTTCGCCATGATGACGCCTATTTATTAGCTCGATGCTATATTTAATCGCCGGAACTGTAACAGAAGGGTCATTGTGTAGCGTGTTATCAAGGACGAAAGGGAGAAAAGAAAGGAAGCGAAACAACGGGGTTCGATCTCATGGGAAGTACAAGCACGTGTCCGTCTTTATCGGGAGTTCGAAATCGCCGGAAATTCCTCAAATCGCCGTTTCTTTTTGTCAATCAAAAAATCCAAAAAACGCGTGATTTACCGTTGAAACTCAGAAAAATAAATCCGAAGCCCTCTTGGTATTGAAAAAAAAAAACAAAAAAATTTCCCAATTTTTCGAACTTCGCCTAAACTTCGAATAGGAATGAACCCGGAATATTTATTTCAATAAACAAGCTCACATCCCCAACTCGTTGAATTATCGCGGATAAACAAAACGACATTATCGTCTGAGAAAATAAAAGAACATAAAAGAGGCAAATAGCGATGAAAAACAGTAAAGAATTACATGTACCAGGATGCCTGGGACGGTGTCAGCGTGTATATATTTATGAAAATAGTTGGCACATGTATTATTTATGTGTATAAAAGGTAAAGCGTATACGAGATTCATGAATTTACATACGTCTCCGGGACTGAGTGACGCGCAGCACCGTATACCGCATGCACCTGTTGAACGATGCGGCGTGGTTCGTGAAACTATATAGAGCACTCTGACGTGTGTCACCCGATCGCCACTGCCTCCCGAGCGTTGGCACGTTTTTTTAAATATATTTTTATTTCATTTTCATTTATTTCGTCAAATTCCCAAGTGACAAAAGACCCCAGTATATCGAGACGAATTTAAGTTTCGTCGATTGCGCTTAACAAAGTTTCAATCAATTTGTCACACGCACCCACTCACACACACACACAAAAAAAAAAAAAAAAAAAAAAAAAAAAGAAAAAAACACCAGACACACACTTACATATCTATGCATCGATTCCTATAGCGCTGATCATATAAAAAACACTCGTAAATCCGTCACATCACAAATCCGATCGAGCTGAACAAAGTGATACGAAGAAATTTTCTCCCACCAGAGTAGCCAGCTGCCCATCCAGAGTTCCACTCGTCAGTCATCGTTGAACCACGACCTTGCAAACTGTACCGCGCACAAATATATACACACGCACTATCGCCCACTAACGCTCCAGCGTTTATCCTCTCCTCTCTCACTCTCTCCCTCTTATTGCGGTTCGTACAAAACTGTCGTTTTGTTAAATCGACATTTGAAGATATTATTGCACTCTGGATTTTTCTCGTTCGCTCAACCGAGTCCGAAAGCACTGGACGACGAGTCGGTCGCTCTAGCACCCACCGACATTTGTGCAAATCAATCGGAAGATCATAGAAACTCATAAAAATTTGACACGAATAATAATAATCCTGTGTGATATTTGTTTTCGACGATTGATGCAACTTCCCACGAGTGAGTGTAACCCCAACTATATTCCAAGTACGAAACGAGTAGACCGAGCTTTTTGAGGCTCTAACAGAAGCACAACTTCCACTTTGATCCTGTTATATGTCCAGACTTCTGTAGAATCCAAATTCTTCGTCACTTCCTGATATTCCCAGGATTCCACAATTGTAAGAAAAGAAGAAAAAAAAATTACTCCAAAAAATCTTTGGAGCAAATACAAATTGGACTGAGCGGTAGAAAAAACAGGCTGATGGATTCGCGGGTTTGTTGGCGCGTGCGTCTTCGACGTTGCGGCGTTCAAAGATAGTCGAGTCGAGTGATTCGAGACAGGAGAATTAAGAAACGTATGTACGAAGAGCGAGAGAGAAGGAAGTGTGTAAGAATATTGAAAAAAAAAAAAAAACGGAAAAAGCGAAGCGTTTGAAATCGCGGAGCGGGACGACCGCGGCGGTATACGATCGACGGTGGGCTTTTGCCTCTGGGCCAGCACCAAGCACCAGAGCGAACTCGACGAGCCGGCAGACCAGCGAGTTTTCACTGTTTTCGTACGAGAGCCTGTTTTTCTCTGTAGTGGTATTTGATGGCATGTATATGTCTATAGATTCGTACGTATGTATGATGCATGTATAGAGGAACAGAGAAGCATATGCGCGAGCGAGCGAGCGAAGGACCGACCCGGAGATTCGATAAATCCGCGCGACACGTCCAATGTTATATATTTAGTGATGTGTGCCCCTCCGTTGTACGAGTGTTTATTCGTACGTGTATAGAGGAACGAGAATACGCAAAACAGAAACGCGAGTGAGCGAGCAGAACGCGAGATCCGAGGCTCGCTCCGCGAACGCGCAACCCGCGGCCCCCACGTTGTTTGTCTCGCGAGTGGCCTGTTTACATGTTGACTCTGTGTTTACGCGTTTCGTACTCTGCTACCTCCCTTCCCGCTCGTCCCGCCATCGTGCCTCGGCGACGATCCGACCATTCCTCTTTCCCCGCAACGAGTCCCGTAGCTGGTCCTCTCACTCCCTCTTTCCGTCTCGCTTTCTCTCTCTCTCTCTCTCTTTGCCCCCCGACCTCTTCGCCCTTCTCCGTCAACGTCATACCGAGCTAGAAGGCAGCACGCCACCTCCACAACGTCGTCGCGTATATACTATCGCGAGAACGATTTTGTCCTCCTCTCACTTCCACACAATTTAATTCACCTTTTTCTCTCCATTCTCTCAGTCTCCCCTCCCTTTAACATTTTTCTTGTATTTGCGTCTCCACTAGTTTCAACTGCCACCAAAACCACAACGAACCTCATCCTCTCACTGTTTGCTAGTCATTTTAGACTCTGAGTCAGTCATTGTTCGATCCTCTTCTCCTATGCCATGCTCTTCTTCTGCTCTCGTTCCAAACTCACAATCCCTGTTTTTCAAGCTTCTCATACTTAATCATTCATAAGATTTTTCTATGCTCCGTATAAATTATACGATGCTCCATGTTCTGCTCTGGCACATCGAACATCATTGCCCATCGCGCATCATCGTCGTTGCCACTTTCTGACTGACCGAGTCGTCAGAGAGACTGAAGTAAGTTTGACTATGAATGTCGCGACGATACCATCATTGTTCGTTTCTATCAATCAAAGTTCCAAGAACTCGGAGTTCGTCTGAACATTTTTTTTCGTTTCGATCCCCCTAACTGGACTTGGCCAATCTTCGATCATCGTACCCAGCAATCAGGTGCAGAAAATCTCAAGAATAATTCAAACAAATTCAATTCTATTCGGATAATCCAACGTAATAGGTTAAACTAGTATTTCCTCGTCCGTTGTCCACACGCTACTATGTCTCTTTTACTATCTAATGTAGGATTCAACTTCATGAATTATTTCTTAGTGTGTAGGACACTCTTGGTGCTTCTGACGTCATCCCGAGTACATAGGATAATTCGTCAACATAAGTTGTACGTAGGAAATAAGAAATGAAATAGAAGATAAGAATAACCAAGAATACTGAATATAATATCGAAGCCTGAAAGATAAGATTACTTGCCAAATGCCAAACGTTTCGGGAGGGAGGAGGGACCAATTTGTGGAGCCTATGAATAGTCATTATCAGAGGCATTGACCCTAGTTTAATGAAGTTATTGAAAAAATATACATCGCTCTTATATTTCTCAAGGGAATCAGCTGCATCAATAAAACAAGTGTGTCGCCTTCTTTTTTCAGGGATTATCAAGAATTCACATAATTTCTTTCACCTAAAATGAAAAAAAAAAAGCAGCCGGTGAACACGAATCGCGAGCCTATTTCTCCCACGTAACCTACAATTTTTATCAGCAGCGAGGACACATCGCGGGCGGGTATTTCAAAGAATCGTGTGTTCCATTAGCCATTGGTAATACTGGACAAGTGAGTTCATGCTGGTTCGAGATCAACAACCAACAAAGAGTCGTACGTGTAAAAGTGTAAGCCAAAGGTGTATTATGATAGAGGTATGTTGGTGTGATGTGCGGCGAGAAGTAGATATGGCTGTGCAAACATTCGGAGGGAACGAGAGAGGAAGGGGGGGGGGAGGAGGAACTCCGTTTCATACCAATACTGAAGCGCGTGAAACGTTTCATCGTCTCGGTGATCGTCACCTTTGGTCATTTGTTTATTTTTTTTTTCACATATACACGCGCGTACCAGTGTCAATAAACGAGCTCGTTTTCGAACGATTCCATTCACGGAATTGTCGAGTCAGACGACACGAAAGCTGTACGCGAATCGACCGCTCTTACCAATATGACCACCAGAACTACGTGACGGAGGAGAGGAGTAAAATAAAAGTAAGCAAATTAAAGAAAAAAAAAAAAAAGAAAGAGAGAGAAGAAGAGGTGAAAAAGTACGTAATTGGAGAGGGAACAGGAAAAGACGCGAGACCAATAGCAATAAATTGAAAGACGAGAAAAAAGAAAACCACGAGCAGCAAATAAAGAAGACGGAGTGGGAAAACTATGCCGATGACTACTAGGGTACGAGACGATGACAAACGTTTGAAGCTGTCTTCGTATGTTTACCTACGAGCGGAATATTTTTGAGGAACAACAAGTGACGAAATCGTTGCTAATAATAATACAAAATTTTCATGGAATTTTAGTCTACGCGCCTGTTCGATTGCGTGCGAGTCCAGATGTAGTGTCAAAAAAAAAAAAATCTGTATCAATATTTTAACGAACTTCTCGTTAATCGAAGGTATACGAAAAGTGATTTATTTTTAGCATGAAAATTGTAAGTATTTACCAATTGCTCCGTTGATAATTATCGTCTCTGAATTTGATCTTCAAACATATTTCGTTTGAATCGATGAATGAAAAAAAAAAAAAAAAATTCGTCAGAGCATCGATCACTCGGGAATTATCATACCGCCTCATTCAGCGTTTCAGGATACCGAAGAAAATCGTTGCATAACGCTCCGGGGTACATAGGGATTTGAACCAGGCAAGAATTTCAACCTCCGTACAGGGATTTTCGTTTTCGAAATTGGTAGATCGACAAAAAGCGATATCCAAAGGTATTATATTGTGTGGGCATCGATTTGGGAGGAGGTGAAGAGAAGGATTGAAACGCGAATATAGAGATGGGCGAAGGTGTGCGAGGCGAGTCAGTGCCCGGAGATAAGGTAATCCGAGGGTTTGAAAATTCTTCCGTTTGCTCAGGATACGTCGTACAAAGACTTGGCCGCACGGCAAAATCTCGCGTGACCGCGAGGTCCTTTTTCCCAGAGGACGAAAGCTCGCTTCGATGCAAACTTATAGTCACGCTCTAAAATCCGGTCTCTTCTGCGTTTCCACCTTTATATGAAGGAGGTAAAAAGACGTGGGGCAACGAGGGGAAGGGATTTAACAATAAACACGCGAAAATGCATCAACTTCTTTATTTTCGGTTCCAGCACACTATATACATTGGACTTTACGATGAGGTAAAAAAAAAAAAAAACTAAAAAGCTCTCAACGTTGAGAATAAATATCGGCTCCTTATCGGAGCAGCGAGGGTGAATCGCCGAGGCAATGTTTTTAAAAGGAGAAAACTTTGAGGGCTGCTGAAAAATGAACTGCAGGCTTGAACGATGCCGACGACGAGCACGAAGAGTTAAGGGTGAGAGAACGATCGTGGAAGGCTGTTTCGTTCGTTATTAAGAACTTTTACTGGAATTTCACCGCCTTGTGCCAGTCTACCAGGTTGATATACCAACTAAGAGTTGTGTGGTGTATACATGTTTTGGCAAAACGATCGATTAACGGGGCTTATTTATCGAAGCGTTGATGGCTAAAATACCGAAGAATCCGGCTTAGTATAAAAAGTTCTATACCATCGTGAGAGCGTATTTGGAATGGATTAATAAAAAGAAGAAAAAAAAAAACAAAGAAAAGCAGTAATTTCATGTCGAGATATGAGTTTTAACGAATTTTTTCATCTCCCTATTTTCATCAAATAAATTATTTGCCTCTCACGTTGTTTTTTTTGCTTCTTTACTCGGGGGATTTCGAAATAGAAAAATAAAAATAAAATACGTACTGGACGAGCGAAAGTGGAGCGAGATAATCGACAGATTGATCGACCAAATTCACTATTGATGTATAACTGTATAAAAATATATACATGCATGTATGAGTATTTATTATACACTCCTTTTTCTTTTCTCACTCCCTTAATCGTATCGAAAGCTCCAACTTTTCCTATTATCCCGGATATCCTTCTCCACTTACGAGCCCGCCTCTCATATACACGCAGACACAAATATCGCGAAAGTATCGTCGGTGCTTTTTTCTTCTTCTTCTTCTTCTTCCCCTTCCTCTTTCTACCTTATAGAATTTCGAAGTTCTTTGGGCTCCTGCACTCGGTATATATATATGTCTGTAATAATAAGAAGGTCGAGTGGAAGGGCTACCGGTTAAATCGTTCGACCTTTATTGCCACCTTAAAGCAGTTAAGTTAATCCGAGTGTCGTTAAGTTAAAAGAGTGAGAGTGTGGATCGGTCGGTGCTGTGTCGTCGTCTTTACTTCCTCCTGCTTCTTCTCCTCCTATTCGGTCTTCTGCTTAGCCTCTCAATTCCCTTTCCTCTATCTTTCGGTTTTAGTGGAGAATCGGTTTTTGGTGTATTTCGTCGTGAGACAAAAACATTAACATAAATCAGGAGGTAGAAAGCCAAAAGTGTTGGGGGTTAGGGGTTGGCAAAGAGACCTGGAGAAAAGGAGGCTTGTTCCATGGATTCCACTGCTCCAATGTTTATTCGATTCGTTTCGCGATCCCCCCTAAGAGGCGGAAGTCTCACACTCACCCCTTTCGAGAACTCGCCTCTCTGGACGAAATTCGACCTCTCTTGTGAATCGCCCCTCTCTCTCTCTCTCTGTATCTTTTGGCCGGGGGGATATTTTACTACTTGGCAATTAGTATTACCGAAAAACTTTGCCAACCCCAATTGGAACTTCCATTGCAAGTGTATGTGTGTCTGTGCACGTGTATGTTTTATTTTTTCCACACTTTTCATGGTGGTTCGAGTCGAGTGATTTGTTCACTGGGGTAAGAGAGTCATTCGCTGACGATTAATCACGAGATATATTTTATAAAAATTCTCAAACATAAATTACGACGATATGCCTCCTCATGCAGTTACTCTGCAGCTTCGAAAACAAAAAAGTACTGCGAATTAGCTCTCGACTTAATTGGACCATGAAAAGTTTCATTTTCATGATTTTGTTGTCACTTACGAAACCCCTTGAGTCATCGAGTCACTACTAATTCTATTGGTAAAAGTTTGGAAGGACTGAACGTCCAAAGAATCGGACGTTTCTCTTACTGTATGTGTATACACATGATCACCCCTGACAGCGACACCCCTAGACTTTCGAATAGGGTGTTCGCGCGTTCGTCGATACACGAGGAAAAAAAGTGGCTATTACCAATCCCCTCTCAGTCGTGACAACCCGCTCTTTTTACATTTATACACCCCGTGTATATATATGTATATATACTTTGGATGAACTTCGTGTTGCACACGAGTGGCGGCAAATCGTAGCGAAGAATCTATCTCGGTTTTCCTTTCAACGCGGGAACTCTTTTCGCTTTTAGCGAAAGATCGATGAATCGGTGAGAAAACTATAGCCTCGATAAATAATACATTTAATGTTTGTTCTCGGTAAAAGGGTTCAGGATTGACCCTCGACCGATCGGACCTGTTATATATTCAACTGCATATAACCGTGTGTATGAGCACGTTTCACAATAATTTACAAATGTTCAGTGCCAAAGATATATATAGAAAGAAAAAGGAAAGAAATAATGGAATCGTGAAAAAAAAAAAAAAAAAAAAATAACCGATTAAAAACTGCTCTTGTATCAAACGTTTGTTTGACTCACCGCCCATTTATGGCCTGGACTTTCCGAGCCCATTAGTCTTGAAAACTTTTCTTTCCCCTTGATCATGATGCAAATGAATGAAAAAAAAAAAAAAAGAAGAAAAAAGAAAAAAACAATTCTGCGTCCTCTCGACAAACATTTGTCATGTCGCCGTTTGTTTTCACTTTCAAAGAGATTTAATCGATTTCTCAGAACCGCGAGGGTTGAACACTGCGAAATACGCGTCTCGACGAAAGGGTAACTGAAGAAACTGGAGAGAAAGATCGAACTGCGGGAAATTGCCGATTAATAATCTATTTGACGAGAGCAATTTTATCAGCTAACTAAAACGAGGTTTCGAAGAGTTCACAGCAGGTACTCTGGACTGAACATTATAACATTATCCCTATCAATGTTTCCCTTTTTTTTGTGCGTAATAATAATTTTTGTTTTTTTATCAATCGAAAGTGTCCTTAAGAGTCATCGAGCGATGGCATACGCAGCGCCAGGTGCCAAAAAAGCACACTAAAATTCTATTCTACCGGATTTCGTCGCGAATTTTATGATTACGCGAATATAAAAAATATCAAAAAAATTCGGTTTAATTACCCGGTTCCGGCTGTGCTCCATTTTCGGAGATCAGATATTTCTTATCAACACAATAAATTAACAAAAATACAAGGCGCTTTACTCGCCCCATGACAGCTTTTTTGCCAGTCACAATAATCATTTTATTACAAATTGTACACACATTCGCCACAACTGAAGAGACCAGAGCAGGATTCACGCCACTTCCTTGCACATTACGAAATTTATTTATTGCGATTTCAATAAAAACTCACGAAAAAATCCGGTAGAATACACACGAGGCGTCTGACGTGTGTCAGCGACTATATTTATACCAGATATAGATATACTTTACTATGAGAGGCGCCACCGTCGATTTTGAGTTGGTCACGTGAGCTCGATGACTCTTAAAGATCGTTAGTAGATCGAATGAGCCTGAAAAGCATCATCATCGAAAAATACTTGCAACGTTATTCACTGAGACATCTAAAAATCTTGTTACGTCCAAGACTTTTTTATATCGAGATGAAACAAACGCCTGAGGAGAAACCGAAGGAATATAGAGAGGGAAAGAGAAAGAGTACGTCTCGTAGGCCGTGGGGTTTTACGTAACAAACGGTTTTCTTTCGCGTCTCCGGTAATTGGCAAGAGCGATTCGCTCGATAAATCCCAGACAATGCACTCGTTCGCTGCCGCCTGGACTCGACATTACGATACCCATTATATTATAGCCGCAAAATGCGGTAATATATAATTTTCTGCTTTCGCCTATTCGAGCCATCTTTCCTCTTTCGCACGCATTTTTTTTTTTCTTTTTTTTTCTTTTTTTTTATCTCTTCCCATGATTTTTTTAACGCGCCTATATCGAGCCCTTCTCCTAAACGAAAATAGTACGGTTTTCTATAAATCATATTCGAAAGAAGAAAAAAAAGCGAAATGTTTGTCTTACCCAATGCGCAAATAATGGATGAGTGAGAATCAACGTCAAAGTTGTAAATTCGTTCTTACCTGAAACATAAAATCAAATAGTTAGTTATAGCGATTGATTGTTCAAAAAATATGACAACCATTTTCAAGCCCTCTTTTTTTTATTATTGTCGTTCTTAACATTATTACTATGATTGAATGTAGCTGTAACAAATGGATGTACGAAGCTCGACTGAACCCAACCATCAATCACCCCCGAATCAATGGAGATCTCTTGGCTGGTCGATAAAAGCTCGTCTTTCAGTAATTCACAACTAAATCCAAGCATACCTTCGTAAACCCTCTTATCCAACCTCAGGTTACGCTACGAAACGATGATGAAGAAAGAACTTTCTTAATAACACGATTAATCAAGGGAACTCGCAATTTTTAGTTTGTTTCTTTTTTTTCACGATTTTTTAACCAACGGTTCAAGATCAATGACCTCGGAGTATCGGTGTAAGGCACGATGAGATATAATTGAAATCGTCCAATTCCACGGAATTTCGTTGAAATTCTCAACTCTGTTGTTGAAAACGTTTGACATAATAATTCCGTCAACGCAACACAATTTTTTATCGTTCCAACCAAGTTTCGTTTAGGTACAAAGAAGATTCGTTATATTCGATAATTCGTTGGGTGAACAAAAAAATTTTGTCGAATACGTGCACCAAAATATTTGAATATTTCAACAAAATTTCGTTTTCAATAAGCAAAACGTTTTTGTCGTAAATTCATTTAGTTATACTTAGCTACTATTTTATTAACGTATCAAAACGATAGACGAAATTATTGAAACAACACGAACAGCAGATTTTATTATTCTACAATAAATTTGGTAAGATCTTAGCAGCTCATTTCGTAAATGTATTGAGTCAAAAATCTCGAGACGAAGTTGGATCAACTAAACTGACATTTACGAACATTTGGAGCTGCAGAAAAAATTTTATTAAACTTATGAATGTTTGGAGGAAGGAAAGAGAGAAAGGGAGACAGAGAGAACTGACTTGACAAAGAGAGAGAGAGAGAGAGAGAGAGAGGGCGAATGATGAGAGCAAAGGGGTAACAGCGTGGAGGGTCGAAAAGCAAATCGATACGACAGATCGAGTAGCGATGTTCAGTCTTTCGTACGTTAATTCGTCATCCCTTCTTTCACCTCCGAGGGATATGGCAGTGAGTGCAGTCACCCCTCAGACAGGGAAGGCCACGCATATATCGCTGCTTCGTATATTCAATACATATATATACAAGCCTCGTATAGATACGTATAGAGATTCACGGGAGAATGCACGCTCCGATGAAATTCACGCAGGAAGACGTTTGCGTCGCGTCTTGAATATTTTATTGTAAATCCAAAAGCCCGCTTGGATATATACTCGCGGAATTATACGCAGAAGGAATGGCAGAACACAGAATTCACCGAGATGGAGAAGAAGCACGGATGCTGGGCCAAAGCGAATGGAAAAAGCTCACAGTTCGTTCTATAACTTTAAGATGTTTAATGCAAAAATTCAATAATAAAAATAATCACAAACTTCAATGACTTATCGAAGCATCTTGAAAGCGAATATTCAAAAAAAAAATAGTATTTTTCGTAAAAGCTTTTCAGAAACGTAATTTTTTAACTGATGATTCTGAAATAAGAATTTAAATGAATATTAAGATTTTAAACGAATGATTATTAGTTAACAAAATGATAAGTGCTTTTGACGTTCTCGACCTACGAATCACGATAAAAAATAAGCTTTGGCATTTAAAAAAAAAATTTTTTATTGGCATCAGTTGAGTGAATCGACACGAGTGACTGAGTTAAATAGATGCGAAATTCTCCAAGATTTCAAGTGCATTTATTAATGCTCATTTAAGATGAATAATTTGCTTTTCTCAGCGAGAAAAAGAAGTTTGACTTGAGGAATATATAGGGAGATGAATAAAATTGCGCGCAAGTAAAAGAGTTTTCTTTATTATTTTTTTAATTCGTTAACTTCGAAGAGTTATTGCCTGGCGCACGTCTTGAGGCCAAACCCTCGATCCTCGCGAGAAGTCTCGAGTAAATCACGAATTGAGCCACGGAAAAAGCGTTTATTGAGAACGAAGCTTTTAATTGTTTACGAAGGAACAAAGAAGAGAAGCTCTCCCTTTTTTTCCCTCCTCATAGTTACACAGCAATGGGAGAATTAAAAAAATACTTGAGAGTAAAACTCTTGCCCACCGCGCGGACAAGTTTCTTGGACTTGTTCTTTTTTTTTCCCCTGTTTTCCTTAAAGAAAAAGTTCAAAGTGAGCTACAGTTACCTGATATTTATCGTATTTATCAACCATTCCTTTCATACTTTCTATATTCTTTCACGCAACGTGAGCGAATCGAGAACTTTTCATTTTTCAATTCATTTTATTATTAATTTCATAACGAAAAAAATCAATTTATTCGTTTATAAATTCGCATGTTTTTTGCCAATTAGTTTGCCTCTTTAAAAAACGTTTATTAGCTCAAATTATAAATTTAGCAACAGTCAAAATATTACGCTCCGCAATAATATTCGAATCAATGAATGTTTGCGACTACGATCAGTGCCAAAAATCAATTCTTCGTGTTACGAGAACGGTTTAAGCCATTTCCCTAAAATTTGGCACTTAATCTGACTGCTCTCCTATGCTGCTAATCATTTCTGATGAGTTACGAGTCCAAAATTTTACTCGGTCATTAGGGATATTGTATTTAAAGTTACGAATGAATTCAAACTTAAACTTCAAATCTTGTTTTTTTTTCTTTTCTTTATTGCTTTTAATTAGCACTGAGCTAACAAGATAACGGTGCAAAAACAAATGACAGGAAATTGGTGTAAGAATAAAATTGTGCGATTGCTTCGACTCTGTTGTAAACTTATTAGAACAAAAAATTTCATCAATATAAAACTAGCGTTAGCGTAATTCGCTAACAATATCGTCTCGTACCAACTTTAACGTCGTATTTTTTTAACGATTCATTAAATCCACTCGACGACCGCTCGGTGTTATCGTCGTTAAAACGTTATGCGTACCAACAGTCTTCATGACTAAAGTGTTGTTGAATGAGAACTCGAAATTTCACTGGATTGCATAATTACCTCGTGAAAAGTGTGAGTTTTGAAAAAAGTTTCATCAGTATACAAAGGATATGGCGACTGACCAGGATGGCCATTGGACGAGTTCGGAATTCAGCGAGGAGAGGAACGTTTTTTTTTTGGGTGATATTTTTTTCTAGTGGTACAAAAAGAATGAAAAAAAAAAGAAAAAAAAATTGAGTGAGGGATGATTCTCGAAGGAGAAGAAAGGAGCCAAACCTCCGGTGTTCTTCGGCGGAGGAAAAAAAAATGGCAAAAAAGCCAATAGCCCGAAGCTTGGACCGAACGAGAAAAGTAGGCGTGTCGGGATGGGCTTGCATTGTCTTTCGACTTATAGCGCCGCAACTAATCTTCGAAACGAAGAGAGAAAGACAACAATTGGGGGATATACCGAGAGAAACGAATACTGTCTGAATTCAACATTTATTTCTTGTTTCTTGTCACCGGAAAATATATATATATATAGAGGGACGTAGGATATTGAAGAAGACAGAGTTAACGAGAGAGGGGAAGGGTGTGGAAAAATAATAATTTTCGTATGAAATATTATTTCCAACGAAATCCAAAAATAGGAGAAGCCTTCGGTATCGAGGACGTTGAATAAAAATATATTATTTCAATTTAATTTTTCGTAAAAGCTATGTTTCTTCTGGAGGCCAAGCATATAACTGATGGCTTTCTGCTAATTTCATTGACTTATTACAACAGCTTAGTTGACTATTTAATGTGACGTTTGCGCTCGCTGAGAGTGATGGATGAATCGTGTTAAATGAAGAAACGGGAGATCGCTGCTGCGCGGTGTAAATTGAAGGAAAATTTGAATATGGAGAGAAGAAACTGGGAGAAGCACACCCGATTTCGTGGATATTTTCTCGTTAATGAGATATTCTCCGGGGTGGAAGATACCACAGAATATTGAGTCAAGGATTTTGATGAAACGAGGGCCGGATCTAAATTACTATTACATAAGATTCGAAAGTTTACAGGCGTGTAGCATTCGTTCTTACCTTTATCTGTCTCACGCGGTTTGTGTTTTGTTATATATGCAAACTCAAATTGCCGAGGAGATTTACGCGAATGCTATTTCTCGCTAAACACGCGCGAGATCCCTAACGGAAGAGGGGATAAGAGTGTGCGTGCGTTTGTGTGTGTGTGTGAGAGAGAGAGAGAGAGAGAGAGAGAAAGGAAAAGGGGAAGAGAGGAATAAAAACAAAGAAAGAAGATGCGAGAGAACAGAGCTAGACTTGGAGTGGTTTCAAAGCAAGCTCCTTTGATGCTTTTAATAAATTTTAACGGTGTACAACGCATCACTTTTCTGTGTACATGTGTGGTGAAATCGATTGTAAATCACACAGTGCCCCCCGAGAGCCGCGACAGAGTCGCGAATCGAGTGAACTCTTGCGCTCGCCATCCACCCAAGACCACCAATTATAAATACAAAATTGGTGAGCTCTTGACTCGTACGTTGAGCATCGCACAAATCCCTAAACATATATACACACACACACACACACGTCTTAAATAATAAAAACGTAATCAGCCTGGATCATCAAAATTCACCATTTATATAGAGACAAGTGAAAAAAAAATCGAGCAATTTTCTTCGAATTCTCGAGAAATTCTTTCGAATAAAATCGTTTCGTCATGCTGAAAGATTCGTGATTGAATAGTTGCCACAGAAATCATGCGAATCTCGTTGATATAATAATGTCTGAATTGCTCGACCATTGACACGAAATCTCTTTCCATAGCTGCACATAGACAAAAATATAAAAGTTTGCCTTCGTATATTGATGAGGAACGTGAGAATAAGGGACGCGTTCGTTTCAACCCTGCACTCGACCGATTCATCGCGACCTACCGAATCCTCCGGAGTTTCATATTTCTTCCTCTCCCTTCAGTTTACTTTATTTCTATTCATTCATAACCGTGTCTCATCCCTACGCGATATATAATCTCACCGGTAAAAGTTCAGTGGGAGGAAAAAAATAATTACAATCGGTCGAGTTATCCCCGGTTTATTCAACGCTCGAGCCTTCATTTCCTTTTTTTCTTCCTTCAATTTCTCGAACGATCTCTGGATTTCTAGTCCCGCTCTCGTTGCAATGTTACAAATGTGTCATATAAAAAACCAAAAGCTACATAGATATTCATATTTAAACACCATTTCTCGAGATATTACTGAAAAACATACAGCACTCTTCGTTGTTTCATACATATTATATACACACATACACGAATACGTGTATATCTATATATATGTATATTTATAATACATGCATTAATCGAGATCGAGAGCCTCGAGCCACTCGACATATTCGCGGTTCGACGAACTCTCACAAAATCCTAGCCCCGCGGTGGCTTACCATAGTCATTATTATAGTACTTGCTTCTGTTTTATTATTACACTAACGACGACGAAGTCGACGACGAAGCGCGCGCTCGAACGCACGTTCGAGCTCTCTTCTTCCGTACAAAGCCCAGCGAAATCAGTGGAAAATATACACACACGTAATATATATATAACGATTGCGGAGAGATCGACCTGCCAACGTAAAACCAAACGTCGTTACGAATCCGGAATCATATTCAAACAAAAAAAGAAACAAACAAAATCGAAACTCTTCGTGTGTTTATGGTTTGGGATCGAAACCGCATTTTTTTCCCCTTTGTAGTTAAATTTTTATCATCGAATTGCGAGCGTTAAGTTTATCGATAAATCGAAGCTTCGATAGCATTGAATATCGACAATTTTGGCGTTTCCTTATTTCAATTGATACGAATTCGAGCTAAAACTATTTTTTGAAATATTATTTTTATGAAAAATCATCGGAAAAAAAAATTCAATTTTTTTTAACCGTGTTATTCGTTGAACTATTTTTAACGTTTGAATGGTTTTTTCAAATGGGATTTAACTTGTGTCACATTGCTCATGACCTATGCCATTAATCGTTCCTACGAAATTGTCGAACTTCGATAGCAATGAGAAACGTATTTTCATCTCATTCTCGAAGAATCTCTAGTGTGTTTCTACGAGGAAGAGATGCTGCGGAGTCTCTTTAAGTTTTCTATAAATAGGGAAAAGCGCCTGGACAGAACGAACGAACGAACGGGTCGGGTCACCAACACCCGGCAATAGTGCACAGTTTGGCCAAGGAATGTTCACCCCATTGGTCATCGTAGCAAGAGAGAAAGAGATAGAATGATTAACTATAGAGTATATGTCTGTTGAGCACGTTCCACAAAATTTTTCCTGGCTCAGTCCACACGCTTTCGATTCAATCCCTGACACTCTCTGATGTCTCGACAGATGCCCACGTGAGAGAGAAGATCATGAATGAAATCTCAGTATCTGATATACCGAAAGGTCTCTTCATCTGCTACCGCATAGAAAATTCAACAAAAAAAGTTACTCGTCTTTTTCTACTTGCCGGAAACCATGATTAATTTATCTTAATATTTATTCATCGATCACAATACTTGCAACGTTAATATATATATATATATATTTTCAATTTATGCAATAACCGTAAAAGATTTGGGATAAAAATTTCATGAACAATTAGCCAAGAGTAATCATGAATGAATATTTCAGGGTCGTGCTTCCAGGAGCAGGTTTCGAAGTAAAGAGAATGAGCCAAGAAATCCAGAGATCTCACGCGAGTATCTGCGCTGCTGGCTCTCCGTTCTCTCGGTTCCGTCTCATTTATTCTCAACGAAATTAAGTTAAACACACCGGCACATAGACGCGTACCGAACACAGTCAAAAGACGCACTTACGATTCTTGACTGGTGCCTATTTCAACGGGCAAGAACATAAGTTCTCGTAGGACGAGGTGTTTTGGCCCCATGGCGGTAACACAAAGTGGAGACTGAAGAAAGCTCGGGCATGGCTCGTAGCTGTGTCGTTCGTGCGTGCACATATGCCAGCGCACATCTTTCCCAGAGTTTAACGTGAATCGCAAAATCTCATTTTCCTTCATTTTATTATCATTTCTCTCTCTCTCTCTCTCTCTCTCTCTCTCTCTCCCTCTCTACGTCTCTCTTCATTATCTCTTCCTCTCACTTTGTCACAAATATATATATATATATAAGCCCCTGCACAACAAAAGGTCGTAACTCATCCCATTTCACGTCCAATTTGACGTGTATCACACCCTTCATCTTTTTGAAATTTTTCTCTCTCTCTCTCTCTCTCTCTCTTTCTCTTCCTCCGTCACTTTCATTCTCCGGCCGGTAGGAAAGCTCTTGGGTCTATTCTAGATTCATAACTATTAATACTAATGTCTCTGTGCTGTACAGTAAACGAGAAAAGACCAACAGGGCAGTTCTTGGCGCGAGCTCATCTACCCCATTTCTCCCCCCGTCTTGTACGATTTCTCTTTTTTTTTTACCTTACTTTCTGTTCTTTTTACGTTCCCTCTCTCTCTCTATCTCTTTTTCTCTCTGGCTTTCGTTCTCTTTCTGCCTATTCGTATATATATATATACATTGTACATGTACATGTACTCATCAATGGCACATTCAAGCTCACACCGAAACGGATTTATCAACGAGAACGAGCTACTTCAGCCTCGGCTAGAATCGTTCCTTCACTATATAGAAAGCACCATTCTCCAAAGAGGACAAATGCATCGGGCAATCACCTTGTCTCTTTTTTTACAGAGGTCACATTTCCTCACTCGCATTTATCTCGATGTTTTTGATTTTTTTTTTTTTTTTCGTGTAATTAAAATATAAATATCGACACTGAAAGAAAAAATGATCAAATTCAGTTTCTATTTAGCTCTTTTTCTTTCGAAAAGGTTTATTTCTCGTTGCCTCAATCACCCGCAAAATAGAGTGTTTCGTATACGTGAATTTTGTCGTATCTTATCGATGATTCTGATGAGTTTTATCATTGAAGGAAAAAAAAAAATAGCAATAAGCCAATTTCAATGATCAACGAGATTAGGAAAACGAGCCTTTACATTGTATCATCGTAGTTATACGATAATCCCAAGTCCCCAAATATGTCGGATATTTCGTGGACGAGCTGATAATAAAAAAAAAAAATGAACAGCTGCGAGAGTCTCGATTGAGACAGAAAGTTGTTAAAAAAAAATCATAAATTTCATGCTCGTGTAAAATTTTATTTGCAGTAAACATGCGCGATTATTAAATTTATTCTAAATTCAGCAACGAGCAATAAAAATAATCAGGACAAACACACCTTCCGCCCAATTTTCTCTATAACCCTCAAAAGTTTGTGTCGCACGAAGAATTTAGTAATTTCTCTCAGGTTGCTCGAGGAACAGCCGTACGGTGTAAATCTATCGCGTCGTTCGGTATGTAAATCGCTTATCGCATCGAGTGGTCCACGCGGTATAATTAGTTGGATAGAGCGCTTTCGAGCAACGGCGAGTGCTACACACGTGTGTTGCACAAGTTTGTGTGCATACGAATCTTTCATTAAAACAGACTCAAGCACGCACATCCGTGAGACAATACATCGTCAACACATAAATACGCGTGTGTATATATAATAAAAATATTCACAAACACATATGTACGTCGAGAAGCAACGAAAAGTCAAAAGTTCGTATTCCGGATAATTTAAATCGTGAAATTATGATGGTTACGCCTTTTCTAACGTCAGAGCATATACGAGCCTGCACAAGTGTCTGTGTTTAACCGAGAAAAAGCGAATTCTCAGAGGGGTCTCTCTCTCTCTCTCTCGTGTCTTTCGAAGTGAGACAAGCCTAACGAGTGTACGTAATGTCTAATGGCGATGAGTACGACGAGTGCTAGCTACTCTTTAATGTCACACTCCTCATGGTAGCCCATGTATATATGTATAGCTATGTACATAAATGGATATATATAAATATATATATCCAGATGAGTGCACATGCACGTGAATTTGTGTGTACCGTATGACGATGTATCCTGGGTTGCTGGTAGTCGCGGAATTAGGCTCTTCCGCCGTTGTTTCTATTACAAAATAGATGGCATGATATTGCAAAGTGACCGCTGTCCTTTATTCCAGTCATCCCGCATCCAAGCACTTCCACTTTCCCGACATATTTACCGTTTCATCGCGGTCAACAGATTTTTCATTCTTTTTTTCTCTACATTCGTTTATTTTGTCTTTCAGAAATCTTCGGTTTCTATCTGTATCGAGCCTTGGAAATCTTTTTATTTTTTTATGAATTCTTTTTATGAATTCTTAGAAAATAAGCTGGACCGTTCGGTAAGCGGTTTTTCGATCGTAATATTTCGTGTGGCACCACAGTTCTCGGGTACCATGTCAACACTTGGAGGATTTTTACTTCAAACATAGAAATTTCTCATTAAAATATCGTCGATTTCGTTCCTCCTTCTTCCATTAAAAATGAAGAATTACTGTGTTTTTTATATGCTGGAAGTAGGTTAAGGTAGAAATTTTTCAAAGTCTTCTCTCCATGCACTTTTATTGGTATTAGAGTATGATAATTTGAAAAGTTGTGGCAACAAGTAGGTAGTACAAAGTGGTCAATATATATAAGCTGTCCCGTAAACGATGCCCCGTGGTATATATCACGCCATCAAAACGATCGTCGGTGCATCATCATCGTCATGATCATCATCATAATCATCATAATCAGTAGCAACAGTAACAGCTGGTAGTGAGGAAGCGAGGCAGTAAAGCTCGCCCGCAAGCCTACTATTTGCACATGCATACGATATAAGTCAGAGCCTTGTAAATCAAATGGCACGGGTATATTGGCCTTCTCCTTGGAAGATATGAAAAATGAGCTCTGTCACTGGCGTTCGTACACTCAATTTGACAATGAGACAGTTCAAGATTGATCGCTTGATCGCCGGTTAATTTTCATAATTACTTCATTGTAATGGAAATCTTCGATCGAATCATCGGTTATCGAATGATTTTTGATTTTTTTTTGTGCGAGGCGATTTTTACTATATATATGTATAACTGTGTGGTTACCGTAGGTTGAATGTCAGCCCGGAAAATTATTTGGAATTTCGATCAATCGTAGCATTCGCTGAATTTGAATCAACATAATTGAATGCTCGTAGACTTTTGTAAAAAGTGAAAATCGTAGCTTTTGAATAATTATCTAGATCGACGATACGCTATTGATCAGTACGAAGTTTGTTTCGTTGATTAATTATATGAAAGCCCTCGAAAATCGTTTGAATCCCTTTCATAACCTGTTTATAAGGTCGTTATCAATGGATCGATATACGATTGATCGCACTCCATTATTTTAACGAGTATTTCAGGAACAAAAAAAAACCTTCGTTATTCAATGATTGTAGCTATTTATCGCTGAGATACTGCGACGAAAACAAGTCACTTTTTAACCTGTTTTCGAGATAAACGAGGTGGTTAATGGACAGTATCGTCTAGTTCTATGTGTGCCTGATATATATAGAAGCATCGGAGCCCATACGCCGCCACCGTTCCGCACTGGATCGGTGGCGGTGCTCACGTGAACGACAGGAAGTTACCAATCGTCTTTGACGATTATCCCTCGGAGTGTGCTCACTGTAGTGATGCTGGTGATGCCGAGGAGAGATGCCTAACCGCAACCTCCTACTACTATATATCCGTGAACGCATCTAGTTGTGCATCAGGGACAGTGTTAAGTAGATTCGGCTCTATCCGAGCAGACAACTCTCGATCCATTAACTCTTGCACTATATTTGTATACACTTTGATGATCTGACTATTTGAAGCAGTGCATTTGGAAGAAAAATAAAAATTATCGCGATTGCTTTCTGGATCAACATTCTGAAGAATCAGAAGCGACCAAATATTTTTTCATTCTTTTATCGATCGATGAGCGAATCAGAGATTGCATTCATTACAATCGAACTTCTAGGTGAAATTCTGATTGATTCTCTCTCAATAAGGATCGATCATCGATAATCATCGGACAACAAACGCTGTAAATAACGAAATTAAAAAACTCATAACCACCTTCGTTATTTTTAACGCTCGTGAGCGTACCGGAGGCTTCTAAATTTATGCTAAGTAATTTAGCGAATCATAGAGCAAAGAGAGGATATATTATTCTACCGGAGATACTCCGGATTGTTTCACTTTGTGTACGTGCTAAAAATTAAACGTCCTCCTACACGCAACTGTATAGAGCAACCTGCTGTTATTGCGACGATGACAGTTATACGTCAATGATGCACTCCATTCTTACACATATGTACAAAATATTTCATAAATTTCATAAATTTCGATCACTGTCTTCAAACGCCCTTCATGAATCGCAACTTCTTTTTTTTACTTTCCATAACCGTGTTACATATCCCGAAAATAAAAAAAAACTCAACATTTCATTCGATAAATTTGATCAACCACGAAACCGTGTCGATTTCAACAATATTTCAGTTCGATCAACTAGTCCTGAACCCAATGACATTTTTTGATTCAACAAAACTTCTGACTATTCAACCATGTTTTCGTCGCATCGAACAATATTTATTTGAGCCAACGAATCAAGTGATTGAATCAACCGAATTTTGATTCAGTCAACGAATTTCATATCGCAGGCCACCCTGCTTCGTTGATCCACCAAAAAATTTCTTCAATCAACAAATCTGTCTTTTTTTTTTTTTTTTTTGCAGTGTATATTGGAAAAATGTTGTACTCCAGATTTCCACCAACCCCTGTATACGTTTTTCACAATACGTGTAAATCGCCTTGTATACATATGCATATATATATTTTGTCTTGCACTAGTCTGGTCTACACTGTGCGTTACTACTCGACCGACGCACACCCACGCGATGAAAGCGTCTGTGGAGGGTCAGCAGGCGGAGTATCAGTGGCATCAACGAGCCACGGTAAACCACGCTCTACACATCATTATCATAAATGCCCGCGATACGACCCACGCGTAAATCTGTTTCGCAAATCGCAACCAGCGTCCGCGACCATTCGCCACGATGTTATGTCATCCCTAAACGCATACTGAACCAACATCATTTATATATCCACGCGTGTAACAATTTATACATGTATATATATATATATGTCAACAGTACATCAACACGAAACAGTGCGTACGGTTCACAGGTTTGTACGTAACATAACGCCAAATTGATATACTACAGATCCTCCCACACATCTTTATAACGTACCAAATGAAAGTGAAAATAAATGAGTGATCGTTTCATTTATGCTCGTTACTTATCGATTATTATCGATGGAATGTTTCTCGATTTCAGATTATTATCTTTTCTTTTTTTAATACACGAACGTTATCGTTCCTCCGATATTGTCTACTTTTGAGAAGCGACCATCGCGCGCGAGCAATCTCTCATTCATCAAAGCTTTAAACCTGCTTATGCTTTCGAATTTATTTGAATCCTTCGAAAATTTTGTTTGTCTCAACGCTCCGAGGCTCAGATAATCGTGTAAAATGGGAAATCATTTTATTTTATATTCGAAAGTACTTGGTCGAAATTTAGTTTATTTTTTCATCTTTATCATTCATCTCGCGACTGGGAATCGCTGTTTTTATGGAACAAACAAAAAATTCACGATTTTTACAGACGTTGTTACAGTTTCGACGCGAATCTACACCGACAAGGACGCGATGAAAATCGCGATACAAGCGTCTTTCCACATTTTCCAGTCTGATCGAGATAAAAGCGGTAACGAATCTTGTGTCTCTCGAAAATGAGAGCTATCCGAAGATTTTTTTTATCCGGGTATCGGTTTACATTTAGGTTGTACAAGGTGAACATTGCGATGTGTGGGATACGACACGAGCGCGAGAGTAATCACAAAATCGAAGGGAACGACGATGTGTAAATATAACGGTACATATAGTAAATAGGAGCGACAATCTACGTGAAACGCTCAAGAGATATATGTAGTAGAGAGAAGCAGGTAACGTGCAGCAGCGGAGGAGGGAGAGGGATTTTCTTATCGGTGGTTAAACACGATCGAGCAAACAACAACGACCCAATGATAACGAAATCAAACTCATAATAATGCGAAAAAAAAATGGGATCTAAGCTTGAAACAAGATTCAAAAGTTTTACTCCAAAATGTCTGGTTTGGAGAAAGTGATGAATAAAAAATGAAAAACGTTACCGATTTTCTGAAACGAATGTATTTTTTTATTTTTGGAACTCGAAAAATTGATCAATCGCCTCTGTACGATCCGGGGGAAAACTTTTCAACAAGAAATACTCCCTTTTATATCCCCAATGAGAGACAATAAATTTACAAATAAAAATCACTAACCTATTCCGGTTCCAGAACCGGGGGCTCACAAATCAGGAATTTTTATGCCGCCTTCTCGCCAGCCCATGAAGAAACACATTTCTAATTCTTCCAAAGTCAGTGTAAACGACACGACGAATATTCCGCACACTCGGGTGCCATTAAAAAAGCGTGAAATCCCCCGTGATTTCGTTCTCGAAGCAATTGAGCTACAGGGCGTATGAAAAAATAGGAAATACAGCACTTTCAAAAGTGGCGAAGAAAAAAAACTTTTTTCTTTAGAAATTTATTGAGCGTTTTCTTGTTTAAAAAAAATATATATCGATCACCGAATCCGAGGTGATCGAATTTCTTTATAAGATTCAATGTTATTCATACGATCTTCACCGAATTACTCGCTTTCAAAACCGTCACAAATATCATTTATTAACTTTTCTTTTTTTTGCGCTAAGTATTGTTGTGTACAGTCACAGGAATCATCGAACCGTTGATACAAAATCCCGAATCGATTGTCCCGAGTGAAATGTTGCGATCGTCTTGTTTTTTTTATTCTCCGTATTATTTCGTTAACGCGAAAACTCTTGTCCAATTAAACTCGTGATAAAACTTGGTTTGACATTTATACACCGGAGGAGTATCGAGAGCGCGTGAAGATTTTGTACTCTCGTGCGAATATTCGAGGACAAAGTGAAACAACCGAAGCTCAGCTTGAAACTGCTACTGAGTTTCAACAGCGTCTATCAACATTCCCCACGACGACGAGCAAACGGTGTCGACAAACTGATAAGATACATGATACTCGATTCCGCTCACAGTCAATAATAATTATAGACGGTGTGCAACGAAATAAAACGAATAGTTTAGTCGTAATCGAAAAGCTACTCATTTATTTAAATAATAAGTGACCAGGATTTTTCGCAATTCCACTGGATCCTGATTGACCTCCGGGTCGACCACTGAAGAATCTTTTTTTTTTTAATCCCAAATTCTCATGAAACGACACCCGACTATTTGATATTCACCCCCAGCGATTTCTACGCCCCCATTTCATTGAAAAAAAAAAGTGTAACTTCAGGTATTTTGAGATTGCACAAAAATAGTATCGAAAATTTCTATTTTCCTGAATAAAATATCGTATCTTTGATGCTTATCTCGATAAACTTTGCCCATGATATTCGGTTTCAAACTTTGATCTTGGGAGAAAGGCAAAAGAAGTTTCGAAACGCGAATTAAAGGTCAATGTCATTGTAATTATCCAGCACCATGATGTTGTTATAAAAGTAACGAAGCATCATTTTGTCATTGTTCCTAATTATTTTGATCTATAGAAATGTGATGGTTGGTCAATCGATAAAAATTGTTTTAGGTCGCAACAGAGCGATGCTTCTTATTTTCTCATGCCCATTGCCAGTGAACTCTTGTGTGTTCATTCCTTTATTTAATATTCTTCCTTATCAATTCTCGACCTGTTCTGTTTACGCTGATATACACGGCGTTGTCACTTAGTCTGGATCACGTTCACGATCTCGAACACTTTTTTTTTCTTTTTTTTCATTATGTATACAACGTTACGACTACAGAAGCGATTTCTAATATCGACAAGAAATCGCTTTCGTATACAATCAGCAAATTCATCAAGGAATATTAGGGAAAAAAAAGATTATCAGTAATAAGCATTCAGCAGTTTCACTTTGGTATTTTTTTTTTTCAGAAATTCCTTAACAATAAATGAAAAAGAAAATAAAAAAAACAAAAAAAAATCATCATTGTTACCAGAAAAAAAAGACACTCGTATCAAACGTGAACGAAAATTGAAAAAAAATGAACTCCCGACCCGAAATTTAAAATCACTCGAATGATCGGTGAACAAGAAACTTGAAAAAAAAATTGTCCCATCGTCGGAGCGAGATAACTGCGTAAATTATAATTTAATCCTGTTACTTGGCCGAATTTTATCGATCGAAATCTGTTCTGCGTGTTACGGTGATATAATAATTTAATATCACGAACGTACATCTCTCGTCACTGTCGATCGCAAATGTAAAACGGTATACATATATATCGCTGGTGCTACAATCCTTCGCATATGTTACAAGATCTACCTATATATTATATACACAGAATCTCCAAATCATCGAACTCGAAACTGGTATTCGACAACGTAACAAGTCAACGTTGTACCTAAATTCACTATCGGAGTTTCGTACCATCGCCTCTATAATTCTATCCTCCAGCCTTCTCTTTCCATTTATCCCGTTGCTTCGCAAAACCATTATCTATTCGGCACCGTATACATGTGTGTATGTAAAGCGATATTATACTTGGAGAGGTCGCGGGAATGCTTGTTTCTATTGACAAGTGTACAGGATAGGGCGTCGATTTCCAATGTATTCGGGTTGATGCATCACTGCGGACTGAAACCCAAAATTTCAGTTCCCAATGTAACTAGACCTTTCCCTTTTGCGACATTTTGCAACCTCGCGACCATACGAATTTGCTGGGGATATTCGTATCGCGTATACGTTTTGTCGTCGTACTGTAAACTCGAAAATTATGGAGTCATCGAAGCTCCAGTAGTAACGTCTGTTATCGATCAGACCTGTGACTGTCACATTATTATACTATTATTTTCATAATTTCAGTCTTAATAGAAGCGAACAAAAATTGTAGGAGATGAGAATAGAGAAAAGAATGTCGAATGACGATTTGATTGAATCCCGATGATTCGACAAGTGAAACGAATCTAGACACGAACATTTGGAGGTAAACACGAAGAAAAAGTGACGAACGAAAACAAAATGAGGGCTGTTCTATCGTCATTTTTCAACTCTTCCGACGGCTGAAAAGATCGTGTAGTAGGTCATGCATTATTTTATTCAGGCGGTGACATCATTGTAGAACTTGGTCAAGTATCGATCAACAACAAAAATGTAATAAGAAATAGACTGTTTGCTGCCTAACTAATTGTAATATTTACAATTCACTGAATGACTTACGAGTGATGGAATTAAAACTCGTACCAAGGTTAACTATACACAAAACCCAGGTGAAAGAAACTTCGAACGAAAAAAACGAGGAGTACGTATTAGGAAGATAAAAAAAAAAAAAACAAAATCATCCAACCTCTTACTGCCAGAAAAGCTAACTCAAGTGTTCTTAGTCCAAACAACGGAACAACTAAACCATATACAAGAGTCGAGAGCAAGAATAGTAGTTCGAAAAAAAAAACCCCAATCGAAGATGAAAACAGAGTTCGAGGATAGAATCGATACATTAATTCACGTATATATGTAAATGCTATGTACAGATAGAGAGAAACGTATGACGGGAGAGTCATCAAGGATGTATCGATAGAAGGGGGTGAGCGATGAGCCGGAAGCGTTAAACGATGAGGAACAGAGGGTTGTTTTGTATATACAGATGTACACGTGTGGATGCATCAACCGATCGGTTGTTTGGCCTCCGTTTGTGCGATAAATAGCCGATCAATATAATCGAACGGATAAATAATCGGGTGAATAATCTTGAAACTGGCTCGTCAATCGCGTAAACAATCTCTATGCACTATGTATGTTTGCATTATATACATATTCAAAGGAATGTGTATACACGATGCATAGGGGTTGTTACGATGCAACATCATCGATAGAAACTGCTAGGAATTTGTTGGCTATTGTCACGTTTGTAAATACATGTGGGTAATACGGTATGATGATATCGATATAACTGGTTTATGGATAACACGTAGGCATTGAAAGGGTAAGAGAAGGGTTTTGAGAGAAGAGAACGACGAACGTGGAAACTGGGGTGCGTGACAGGGTGGAAGCGATCGACGAGAGTCGTGAATATAGCGCTCTGGCGCCCACAGTCACCCTTCAAGTGACACGCGATATCACAAATATATATATCAACTGCATTTATATATTCTCATCTGTATATATATATATATATATATATATATGTAAATTTACACGTATGCGTGAAGAGTGATTCGAGATCGAAGGTGTGAATTGTCATCGGTGACGAATTGCGAGAACAATGCAGCAACGACGATTATTATTGTTTCCTTTCTCGTAATTTTTTTTTCCGTTTGTGCTCTTTTTTGTCTCTTTTATTGCCTTCCACCCGTGGTCTCCCCCATCGTTTGAGTACGATTGCATCGAAGGTGTCAATACGAATTCAATGGCAAAGCTCTCGCATCGGTGCTATCAGAGAAAAAAAAAGAAAGGGTGGGGGAGCGATTTTGAGGAATCCCACCTTGCGTGACCGACGTCATTCGTTGAAAAATGAAAGTGTCGAGATTCACGGAAGAGTTAAAATGCGACAAGTGTGCCAATGATGCAAGGGTGGTTTTTTTGTTTCGTTATTCATGAGCTTGTACATACGATATACAATGTCATCGAAGTGCTGGAATGTAGAATCAGGCGTTTTTCTTTCTACACGTGTGAGGAAGGTGAAAAATGTTGCTTTCACAACGATGTTACTGATAGTTACAAAAGATCCGATGAGCCTGTGAATGTCGGGATGAAAGGCTCGGTATATATTTGCACGAGTGATGGAAACAGAATTCTTTTGAGGGTACTTTATTTCATTTGAAATTTTTTGAATACCATTCATTTTGACGAATGAAATAAAGTGACTGAAAACGAATGTGATCTGTTTAATAGTGTTTCGAGTTATTGAAATTACAACAGTAAATATAATCTCGCGACGAGATTAGATTTTCTACAAAGCAAAGAGTAGACGAATAAGAGTATGAATAAAAGCCCGTGGCAGAGGTGTGGTTCTCCCGGGCGGCGTCGAGCGGCACGACGCTGCGAAGAAATCGCTCACTGGGGAGAGGAAAGATGGAGAACGCAGGTTTGTCCGTCCGGGCTGACTCGTGAGGATAGAGAAACTCTCGGTGAAATGAAGGAACAAGAGGGGGAGAGGTGGAAAGGAGAGGGGGTGGGGGGAGGCGGTCGTACATATATAAAACATACGTAGATTCGCGAAGGAATAGCGGAGAAGTGAACCAAGACGTGATTAATATAAAAGTGGGTGGAGCTAGCTGGCTCTGGCCGGAAGTGGCCGAGAGGGATGTTGGAGGTTGGTATAACCGAGGAAAACCGAGAACCAAAGAGATGCTTTTCCGTGTATAGCAGTGTGCGCGCATTCAACCCTCCAGCATCCCTCACGTCGGTGCAAGCAATTTCTCTGCTCCATGTTGCACTACAGTGCAAGCTGCGAGGCTCCACCATAAAAGGCACTATAGCATTCTGTATCCGTTCGTGACTGCGTGAACGCTGCGGGTACAGGATAGCGGCGGCTATGTCAAGATTCTAGCGGAGAAAAAGGACCAGAGACCAGGCGAAAGGGTGGGTAATACACTGGAGCAGCGGGGATAACGCCCGACTAGGTGTGGGAAAGACATCAGCAAAGTTAGGTTTTGATAGACACGCCAACGTGGAATCAAGAATGTAACGAAATGTTGATTTTACTCAAGATGGTTGGAATTTTGCAACAAGGACTAGTAACGCTCAGAAAACTAATATGTCTCAACCACTGTCCGGGACTAGTCGTCAATCAGAGACATCAATGAGCAACTTTTGTCTCCAGACAGAAACAGCTAGGACGAAAAGGATCGCAGGTGCTTTTCAAACTCCTGGTTGAAAACTGTAACCATACGACGACTTATGTTCGATGATTCTCTGTCAATGTTGTTGCCAATCAAAAAGAAAATCTGATTAAAATAAAGATGATATTCCCAGTGAAATGTTGATGGCTGCTTCGAGTAGGGAAGCAGCCGAGCTAGATAAGGGTCGATTCTAGGGTAAGCCAATGGGATATGTACGTGTGCGAGTCTGCGTTGGATGGGATCCGAAAGGATGGAATGAGTGAAGTTGGTAGAGGCGGTCGTCGTAGTCGTTGCTGTGTCTCGACCAAGGTATGAGGAAAGGTGGAAGAGTCGATTGGTGAATGGTGAGATCGAAGAGGACGGGAGGTTTGGTCCAACGTGGTTTCAGTCAAGGGGTACCAAGCGGCAGATCCACCGAGACCGGAGAAACAGAGACAGAGGGTAAACTTGATGCGGGGGTGGTCGGGAACCCCACTCCCCACCCACTTCTTTAACGCCCACGAAGTAGACTAGGACCGCCTCCGTCTCTGCGCTGTTCCACCTACTAGGTATATCTGCTTTTCCCGGGAATAGCAGGCGGTTCTCACGCCACCTTCTTTCTCTCACCCGACAACCTTCTTCTTTTTCATAAGAAAAGCAACTTCTCACGTTGAAAAAAAGCCGGATTTTCTACATTCACCGACCATCTCTCAACAGATTTTACCTCGTAAAATCAACTACCGATGTATCGTGTACCCATTTTCCTGGTCCATCAGCCATGGAGGACCCAGAAATAAAAAAATTGGAAAATAACAAAATCCGAAGCAGATAGCGATCAAGCACTCTGATGAATGTAAAACATCGGTAGAGATTGAATTAAAAAGTATACGATTTTAATTGGGGACCACTTGCGTTTCAACAATTTTTTGTTCCTATCCCGACCAAATCTATAATTATTGATTTCAAGTCTGCGCTGAAAAAAAACACCTGTCCACGTGACAAAAATGAATATCAATTAATGTATAAACGGTCCAAAGGAATTATCAAAACAAAATTCAAATGCCTCGAACATATAATATTCCAGAGAAACTTAAAATATTTTCCATTCAAGACTTGGAATGCTATCCATAATCGAATGGGATCTTGTTATTGTGCTGACTCATTGTTTGCCCCGAAAATTTACATTTAATCCATTGATGGTTCAGCGTTCACGGCTAAGCATCGATCGAGCAGTTTCAACCTTTAGCACAGTAATAGAATATCCATTTGAATATAAACGAAAACACAAAAGCAACGAAATGAAACAAAACTTATCACGTGTGTTGCACTCTCGATATGTGCGAAGCGTAGTTCGTGTCATAGGCCAATTGCTGTGCGTATGTGGGTGTGTTGTGCGTGTGCTGTTGCGTGTATGAAAACAAGGAAGCGAGAGCAAGGTCAGTGAAAGATAGATATACAAGGGGGACAAGAGAGAGGGAGAGAGAAAGAGAGAGAGGGACCGACAGACAGATGAGCGACGAACGAGGCTATGACCCACGTTGGTTTGTCGTCTCGTGTACAAGGTCACGTGGGTGACATCGTTCCGGTCAAGGGGGATGAAAAAGCGGAAGAGAGAATGGAAGAAGAGTGAAAAAAGTCAAAAACAAAATAGAAAAAAAAATGCAATGGATCGACGTCCAGATGGCAATCGTTGATTTTGTCCTGTGATAATTTATTGTCAATAAATTCTGCGCGATGCAAAATCATCAAATGATTTTACCTTTCCTATTGATAATTCAACATATTCTCAGCCTCCGCAGAAATACTGAAGGATCATTTGCAACGAGAATTTTTTCAAAATGAAATGAGAAGCATGAAAAGCCAAGTGGAAGAAAAGGATTGATGATTAGTTTGTAGGTACCTGGACGGGTCTCCAGCGTGGCTCCAGCATGTCCCGCTTCCTCCTCGTCGGCTCGTTCCCCGTGACTCTGGCTCGTTGTTGGTCCGTTCTTTCGTGATATTCTTTCGCGCACGAGACCAACGAACGTCTTTGTTTACGACGAGACACGACGATTAAATCATCCCCATTCAGGGGAGACGAGCGATGCAATTATTACGATAGTTGTCTTTCACCTTCTATCAAGCACGTTTTATTCTCTCTGTCAACTGTTCCTTCGTCTTCTTCGATTTCGTTTTCACGCGTTTAAAAAGAAAAAAAAAAAAACCAACTTGTATCCTTATTCACGTTGATTACATCGATCACCCGTTCACATATTTTTCTTCATCTCCCAACTTCTTTCTTCTTCTTTCCTGCTTCATTAGACTTTTATTTCAGCGTTTTAAACTTACGTACAGATTTTTTGACTCGACGTGTAAATCTCTCTTTCTCTCCGTCCCCCCTCTCTTTTTTTATTTGCCACCCCCACTCTATCTCGCCGGAGTAACGGCGTGTGCGCCGCGCCACGTGTTTACGAGGGTGCAACCCGCGCGCTCCCCCTTAAACGTGAATCTACATATATTTATATATGTAGATATATGTATTCAAATCTGTATATATATATACATACACTTGCATACATACATACGTATTATATATATATATATGTATATGTATATAAATGACGAAAGTACCCGGGCGTACTCGCGACTTTTTTTCGTTTCTGGAAAAACACGGATCAGGGGTGGTCAAGGAGAGGGTGAAAAAATATCAGAGTCGAGGATGCAGGGTGTGTAAGATTCACCCGATTTTACTTCCGGTATCCACCTGTTTTAGTCTGACATCAGAACGTTTCGAATGTATATTAAATTATTAAAATTATCGTTCGTTTTATGATTTATTTATTGATGATTTATAAGGTTTTTTGTTTTTTTTTATATTATTGTGCCGTATTATTTACTGTTTTTATATATACGTGCGTGTATATATGTGCTTATGTTTATACATGTAAACTGTATATACGCGTATATATGTATATATATGCACATGTGTATATAAGTATGCATTTACATCTATATATATGTATGTAAATAATGTTTTTTTGCGTGTTAGTTTTAGTACTTTACGTGAAGAAGTGATAGGGGGTTCGCGCGCCGGTGGCTGCCGTCGCGACTCTGCAGCGCCTTGATTTTCACCGACACGAAACCCTCCGGCTGCCGCGGCCACGCGGCTACTGAGTCGGCGCACTTCTCGTCTGTTTCAACACCGCCGTTTCTCCTTTAGCTATACTACCGCGCGATCGCTGACTCGACCGTAGGCCTAACTCACTTCCCTCTACATTTCTCTATGTTATTATTTCATTCTATGTATTGAACTATGTATACGTCGTTCTTATGCTTTTGTGCTTATCCAAATTCGTTTATTTATTTTTTCACAATTTCTATCGCATCGATACTTTTTTCGTCAATTTTATTTTGTTTTTTTTTTTATTTTATTTTTTTATTTTATGTGGTTCGAGATCGATTTTTTGGTGAATTTATTTTTTCTAGTTTTTTATTCAGATTTGCTCACGCGGACCGAATATAATTTGCCAAAAGGATTTTTGTCCCAGCGATCGATACACTCGGGTCTGCTCGATCGTCTGCTACCTGCAAAATGTTATCGCTGACTGCCCCGGCCTTCGCTCCTCTCCCCGCGCCGTTCCATTCAGCGGCCTGATAGCCCCTTTGTTTTTATTTTGAAACGCTCCAAATTTTCTCGGGATCCCCCACCACGACGCCCGGACCTTTGAGTTTAAATATTGACTTCAAATTTGGAGCGGTATTGTTTTGCCCAGCAGACTGTTGGCTTCAGAGGTGACTTTTAGGATAGAATAGTTCTGAAACCGTTCAGGCTTTTTTTGTTTTAAATTTCGTTCGCGTGTTTGTATAGTGTTTTTTATTTTTTTCAACGCATACAAATATTGAAGAAATCAAAAAAATGTTTCTTGTATAGCTTCGTACGATCGAGTGGAACGGTTCACGGAATAAACTTCTGGATGGCGAGACCAGCGTGCCGGACATTTTTTGCATTCAAAATACCAAGACCGAATGTATCCTTGATCTGTATCATTGTAGCGAGAAATTGTACCAGAAACTGTAGGAAAAAAAAAAACTTTTTTCACATACAGGCGACATGACGAACTTCGATTGTCGATTTTTTCTCCTTTTACCAGACTCAAAGAAAAAGGTAACAATAATTTCAACTAAATTCTGGTATCAATTGGTGAAAAACGATCTACTGAGGATGTATGCCGATTTTCAACTCAGACGTCCAACTGGTGAACGAGATATTGCAGTCCCTGATGGAGAAATGGTAATTGTATAACAATTCGTGAGTCATTTTAGGTTCGAGCAGTAAGATCGGGCAGGAAGGAGCATGAGTTGCGCGAGAGCCTATCAATTGGATTAATTATTGGCTGGTTAAACTTGGGCGAATTGAAATAAAAATTTAGAGCCCGATAGCTATCACGAAGCAATAACTTAGTTTGAATTATTGTGATCAGTGACGTTGTAATTCGAGCCGATCCATATCGAAAGAATAATGAAAGTACAAAATCATCCACGATGGTAGTGAAAACACAAAGCTAATGAAAAGCTTTGTGATTAATAATAATGATCCGAAATAATTGTAAAAAAGGACGAAGGAAAAGAGAGAGAGAGAGAGAGAGAGAATCCTCGACAGAAGTGGATATTCCATGGATGTATGGATTTTCATGTAGTCATCGTTATTGATTCGACCCACTGACTGAGAATGTGACGACGAAGAGACGGGAAGGGGGAAAGAGACGAACACTTTGAAGCTTGACCCAGTCCTGACGTATACGCTCCTACCAAGGGGAGTTCCCAGGTTTATCAACATAGTCCGCATTCGTAGAGAAAGAGAGAGAGAGAGAGAGAGAGAGAGAGTGAGTGAGTGAGTGAGTGAGTGAAAAGGGAAGTGAGGGGGAAGAGTGTGAGAGAAAGAGAGAAAGAGAGAGGACCGATTGACGTGCAGCCTCGATATGCATCCCCTACGACAATATTCCACCCCTGTTATAGCCCCAAGCAAGTTTCGTGAAACGTCAGAAATTCGTGATACACATTTACTTATACACATACATATAAACGTCTAGGTAGCGTATTTATGAGCGTAGTTTTGGCCTGACTAGTCAGCTTCCTGTTGTTCGATACGTTCATTTGTGTATAGCTTTGCAAATTTTCGTTATAGTCCCAAGAGGACGAGGGAAAGAGAGAAAGATATAGACTTGCGTCATCTCTGGACTATTAGTTCATATCGCTGCTCTCGAGAAAACGTCGCCCTACAAACAATGCGCAGAGAATTGTTGTCGAAGTGTACAACAGCTCTCTCTCTCTCTCTCTCTCTCTCTCATACACACACACACACTGTGGCATCGATAACGACCCTTCACAAAATCCCCTCTCAGCCCTCCTTTCCCTATATCTACAGTGGTTCCGAGTGTTTCGAGAAGACAGAGAGCAGGGGTCGCCTGCAAATTCCGTGACCGTACAGATACGACCACGGCCACTTTATGCTCGATCGACTCGCACAAGTTCCCGTGAATGTGGCAAAATACAAACGTCGCACGTTGTGCGCGACAGATGAACAACTATTGCGTGATGAGCAAGTAGTTTTGATGTTATATATGCATATATATATAAATATATGATCACATGCAAATGCACACGTATAGATAGGTCAGCGATGCAATATAATACACGCGATAGATCGCGCTCACGAAGTTCCATTTATTGAAGTTGACTCACTACGGTAAAAGGTTTACATCGGTGCATCAGAATGTAACCCTTAATTTGATCAAATTCGTCGAACTTTGTTGTACAATACAAAAGAATTTGAAGATATCTCTGAGAATTAATTTTATAATTGTTTTTGTTACTCGTGTTTAAATTTCTGGGGAAAAAAACGTCGAATCAGATCTCTGGTAGGAAATTTAAAATGATGAGGAGAACGAGACACGTTCGAAGGGAAGGAAGAATGAGCAGGCGTTACGGACTTTGGTGAGAAAATTTCAGAGTCCACTGCAATGTGGCGAGAAACAACGTTCGCCGCGATGAGATGGTTGTTGATTTTTGCATAATTTATCAAGGCTGTTTGGTTAAGCGAACTGGTTGTAGGGTCCTGTCGTGGAAAAGCTGACTATATATATGAACGGGGCAACAAGGGTTGGTACGATACTCGTGAACTGTTAGGGAGTTTCTCGCACGCACGAGGCGACAATTTCAAACACCCTCCGCCAAGATGATTAGCATCCCTCTCAATGTCGCACTCGGCTAAAAAAAAATTCAACCCGAATAATAACCGTGAAAAATATTACACACCCGGACTGGAGTCTTCTTGTTTCAACATAATTTTAATGTGGGGAAAAAACACGTTCAGAATCTGGGTAAAGAAAAGGTTGCTAAATCCGCTGTTACGAAAAAAAAAATGAAGAGTACAAATAGAAAAATTGTGATCGAGGAGAAACAGAAAAGCAGATTTTTGCTGGTGCTCTTTTGCCACACAATTTTACATCGCACTCTTTCGATGGATTGAACTATTCAATTATAAAATAATTGAAAAATTCTCTTCAATACGTTTTTACTTTCAAAGAAATACAATAAATGAGAACATCAGAAATTGATTCGGAAGAAGAGAGAGTGAGAGAGAGGGAGAGATGGAGGTGGATGAAGGACAAGAGGGAAGAAGGGTCGAAACCAAGTCCAAGCTATATTCTGACACCATACTACTCCACAATAGTTGTTTACCAGAGTCATACTGATCGATACTCAGTGTTTGCTATCAGAGAGAAACAGCATGCACGCTGGGCGCTACTTGCCCAACACCAAAAGTAAACAGCCACCCTTCGCTTCTACAACCCCTACCTTGAGGTTCCGCATCATCCAAGTGTTAGGGTTCCAGCCTTCTCTCTGTTTCTCTCTCTCTCTCTCTCTCTCTCTCTCTCTCTCTCTCTCTCTCTCTCTCTCTCTCTATCTCTAGGTCTAGACCGTCGTCATCACTAACATCGATGACGACGGTCGTGGATATCGAAACCCGAAATATTTGAATATTTCAACAAAATTTTGTTTTCGGTGTACTACTCTTCGCAATCTAATGGTTTCGAGCTATTGGCCATTTGAATGAAACAGAAAATTCCAAACTTCGTACGACGAAACAACTCTCCCACATTAGTATTGAAGGATATTTCCTTTTTTGACGGATCATCAAGAATTTCGATATCCCTTAAGCTTGCATTCAATCACCAACCATAAAGTTCCAGATATTTCCAGCTACCTGATAAAAATTGGATGATTGTTTCAAATTGTTGGGGTTCGTTTTTGGGTTTAATACAAAATTCTTGTTCGTGTCAAAACACTTTGTCTAAATACCCGTAAACGCATCTCTTTTTTCGTAGGTTTCTGTGTGTATGTGTATGTTTTTTTTCAGGTATGAAGAAAATAAAAGACAAAAAACTTGTTATCCTGAGGATGGACACTTGCCACGTACGTTAAACGAGGAGGCTGACTCTCTTCTCGCAAGGCCTGTACGCAGTCAGGTCATTTCCTAACGGCCATTCCATTGAACGATCATACTCCATGGTCGAGGTACTTTAACCTTTCGCGTACAACACATTTGCATAATAGGAGAGGCTCGCACCGGTGTATATACATCCGGTTGGAACATAACCGTTGGGAATAAGGGTTGTTAAGTTAGGGGTGTTACGTGACGGAATATTGCGCAAAACACGAGTATACACGGCGAAGCGATGATCCTAGTGGTTGTCGAAATCACCGAGATTCTTCGCAAACGTTAAGATTTCCTTTCGCGAATCACCAGGATTATTGGCATGTGGCAATTTAATGACATGTGATTTTTTATTTATTTTTTTTTTACTGGTCAACGAAAGATTGTTGCATATCTTCGCATCTGGTAATTTCTATATTTTTCGAAAGTTGTTTGTGTAAAAAGTTAGGAAAAAAATAAGAATGATGATGGTAATTTTTTTCATGTTTCGAATAATCAACGAACGCAACGACTAGAAAAAATTTCGAGGTTGAAGAGAGTTGACAAGAGCCAAGATAAAAAAAAAAGGTTCGATAAGACTTGCAGCGTGAGTGTGAAAAGGGGAAAGGAAGTAGTGAATGAACGACATAAAAGCGAATGAAATTGCTAGAAGGTTGAGGGGATGAAAGCCGTAAAGTCTCCACAAATCCTCTCTCGACTAGTCAGTAAGAGAAGAAAACAGATAGGCGGTCTTTCTCGGAGAACGGTGAATTCCGGTAAACAAACAGTGGAAAATAATATAATTTAGGAGGGATTAGAAAGTGCGAGGGTGCGAGGGAGGAGGACAAGTGCCAGAGATGGAAACAACAGTACGAGAGGAATAGAAAGTGCAGAGACAGATAGAGAAAGCGAGAGAGAGAGAGAGAGAGAGAGAGAAAGGGGTTTTCAGAACGAGACGAAGGATTCGGTTCGTGGACTTTCAAGGTATAGGGTTGAGTTTCGATGCACGCGAAATAACTGTTTCTGGTTATAATTGATATCCTTGCAAAGCTCTATAATCCCTCGGCCTGTTCTCGCGCAACCACCCCTTTTCCTCTACCACCTATTCCAGCTGGAGACACCCTCGTAGCAGTAGCCTCGAGACCCTCAAGAGAGAAAGCAAGAGAAAAGAGAGAAAGTAAAAGCCTCGACCGTCGCAACCCTTGAAAGTCGAAACCCACTATATACGATCTATAGGAGAAAAGAGAAACGAAAGGGGTGTATGGGGCTTGGATAGAGGAAAGAGAACCACAAATGTTCGGGTATTTTCACGACATTCGTTCCGTTTACCTCTCCTTTCTTTCATTCTTTCTCTCTTTCGCGTGTTATAACCTTTATTATTTTCCTACTTCGCACAAAAACAGCTACGGCCAAGAGAGCCATGGACGAATATAATGCGCGTTCGTATAATATTTCAATTTTCATTGTCGAACAAACCTCCCCTTACGGACCTCTAAAAGGGAAATTCATCCACCCATTGCCACGTCGTCCTGTGACCAAAAACCTTTACTCTGATATTCGTGTATATAGAAATACTTATCCCCGTACAACGAAACTCCGATAAATCTAGCATGACGTGCTCTTTTCCTTCATCTCTTTTTCACTCACTCTTTTTTCTTCACTGCCTCGTATCATTTGTGTATTATCGATGTCTTTTCCCACAAAATTACAGGATTGCATAATATATTTTTACTCATATACCAAGTTATTTGTACCAGGCAATATGAAAAAAAAAAAAAAAAATAATGACATAAAAGAATTGCGAAAACCAACCCCTTCGGACTCGTCAAGCCGTTCTCTTCCCTCGTTGCTTTTACCTCGAAATATACAAAGATGCGAGCACGAGGACGAGCAACCAAACAATTGTCCAGGGATGCGGTATCATATTTATCGAATTTAAAAAAAAGGGCGGAAGATCCTGAATCGGAAGGGATGAAGAAAAAAATGAAAGAAAAGCTTTGTCCATTCGGACTGCTCGAGTTTCGCTGCGTTTCATTGTCGGACATGACGTTATGCAATGTCTAATAATCTCTCCTGTCCCTCTGGGCATCCGGTGGTTTAATAAGAAGCTAAAAAAAAAAAAAAAAAAAAATCATTTTCAAAACTAATCTGATGAAAAAGACAAAAGAAAGAAGAAAAAAGACACGAAATAGGCCTGCAAAAGCTCGAACATTGTCAGAACTCTGCGTTTCGATAGACGCAAGTATAGAATACTTGTGTCCAAGCACGTTATTAATACGCGGGACCCACCGCCGAATATGCTCGACTCTCGCCAATTATCTGTGCGAAAAGGGAAAAATTCTTCTCTCGAACAATGGCGAGAAACTCGAGAATCCGTGAATGTCTAGCACCGCGTTATGTACGTTGAATTTGCAAGAGATACTGCGGTAAAGTATATACCCAGCACCGATTACAACAAAAGAAGAGGAAACAAAAAAATTATCGAAGAGCATGAGAAAAAAAAGCAAAAATTATAACGAGGAATAAATGTGAACGTCAGAAACGTCCGTTATAAAAACTGTTATGATTGAACAATAATGTAAAAAATATTTTCAAAAAAATAACTCTGTTTTTTTCTTATAATTCTATTAATAATAATGCTATTCGGAGGCTTTCAAGTTTCAAATAACGAGTTACGATCGATTTTTCGAGCGGGGGGGCTCTTTGAAACAAAAAATTTCGTAACGAGATTAGAAATAAAATGACTATCATCAAGGACAAGAATAAGAACAAAAACGGCGCTGTGAGCAGAGAAGATTAACGAAAAGCGTGAGAGAGCAAAGCGACGAGTGAAGGGGAAAGAAAAAAAAACGGATACTATATACGGGCTTTATAGATGGTCTGAAGGGTAACGAATGACAAATTAACGATTCGTGGTGGTTCTCCTCGTAGATCCTGACGCGGGGATCATCGGAAGAAAGAAACGTTTTTCGCGCCATCCACGGGAGCGTACAAATCCCTCAGTATTCGCTTCGTCTTCGTGTTCTCGTCTAATCCACCCCCCCCCCCCCTCCTTTCCCACCTCTATTTTCATCCCCCATCCCAAAAAATCGAGAGATGTTACGAAGCTGTTAAAAAGAGATTGATAGTCGTTTCGTCAACGACTCAAGTTCTCTTCTTGGATCTGTACATTATAACGTAAGCTTTGCGCGCGTCTCTGAAACTATTTTTTGTTTTCTTTTGCCAAAAAGAATTCACCTTACTTAGAATGGAACGAGCTTCAGTCAATTTTTCAATGTTTCTTCAGGCATTCATTATTTTAAAAGACCTACCCAAAACACTGGACCAAAGAATAATGCATCAAGAAAGCACATTTTTCCTTCTCATCTATCAGTATTTCGAGTCGTCTTTAATGGATTTCGATGAATTGTTGAAAATATTTATATATTTTTTTTTATTTTTATGGAGCTCAGAAAATGATTCTTCACGTCTAATATATTTTATTGCGAACAAGAGAATCGTTGCACGAGAATAAATAACGAGATGGTGCGATAATAAAGACCCAATGAGAAAACCACGACGAACAAGAAAGGACGAACTCTCCCAAGTCTTTCTTCTCCTTCTTCCTCTCTCTCTCTCGCTCGCACTCACTATTTTTCCGACATCGTAAATATATCGTGGAAGCAAAAGGTACAGACGAGCTTGAGACATTAGTCAGGCATTTAAATGTAGCTCAGAAGGTCCTGGTGTCTTTGGCAGAGAATTAGAGCAATTGTCGTTGGCACTGAGATTCGCCAAGGAAGAAGAATAATCGAACATAGTTTCGTCTCAGTTAAGTAAGTCGTGGAGCCACTTCTACACGCGAATACTTTAACGACGTGAAGTTAAGGGTTTAAAATTTGATGACGCGTAGCCGGGTCAAATCTTTAGATTTCAACAAAAATAAATTGGATCTCAATCTCTGAGTTTTCTTGTGTACAAACGAATGACTGTAAGGGACAAAAAGAAAAAAAAGCTTCGATCAAGCGGAATCAACGATGACGGACTTTTTTATCGGCATTCGAGATTAGATTTGTTTTATTTTGCAGCTCGGTACGAAAAGGACGAAGAAAATTTCATGGCGAAGCAGAACATTTGGAGATGCCACTCAAATTCACCATCCGGAGGATAAATTGTGCGAGTGCAGTGGTGGAAAAGAAAGAAAGAGATCATGAAGAAAATAAAACTGGTGGAACAAGGAGAGAGGGGATCATTAGGGATTGGGAGGGGTTCGCTGGAGTTAGCGGATTCTCCCTCAGAGTCTCAACTCTCAAACCACAAGCATTCTCTCTTCCCTACCATCTATAAATTTATATATAGATATATTAGATATTTCTAACTGATTTACGGGAAAACAAGGCTGTTTAATATTTTCCTACCACGTTCCCTCAGGCGCCACTGTTCCGTCGCGTCGGAAAATTCTAATTCTACTAATTTTTGTTGTCTCGCTTCTGAAAGCTTGTAAATTCGCCGACTGGGGATGTTCGTCGTCAGGAATATATATCGAGAACGAAAACAATTGATTGAATTATCAGCGTTCGAATCACTGGCGTAACAAAAAATTTTCAAAAAAGAATTCTAAAATGCTGTACTTTAAGAAAATGCAAAAAAAAAAAACGATTTTTCGACCCTGAATAAATGAAAATGAACCGATTTTTGTTTCCCAACATTCGAAATTAAAACGAAAAGTTGAAGTAGTTATTTGCTGAGAAGGATTATCGCAAAGTGTTGGCTAATAATGGCTGGATCCAAACATATATATATACATTTATCGAAAGCATCTCGATTGCACGAACCCTCGATTAACGTCGTGACGCGTGCTGGCGGCTGCTGGGCTGTATCGCCAGCCCGTATAAATCTCCCACTTGAAATCTACTTAGAGTGAGAGAAGGCACAACGCGAGGTCGAGGCTTGAATCGAAAGCTTTACGAACCTCCCTCTCCCCCGTTTTACCGGTGGGATCGAGGCTCGGTGAAGAGTTTAGCCTTCTCCCAACGAGCCGTGAGGCGTCTTACGACTCACCCTCGAAACACCCTCCCAGAAACTTTGACTCCTCTTCCATACAGTACATTTGCCGCGGTCTCCGATCTTCCATTTTCCGAATAAATAATAATACAAAGCTTTTTCCTTCCTCCAAACTCTTCGAAAACTTGAAAGTGAAATATTCGTTCGGGAATAACATTCTTTTAAAATTATCGAATAAGAATTAATGATCGCGATCGCAATTATTTATTCCGAATGTACACGAATTAGAGACTGATATTTTTTTGAAGAATTCAGAATTCGAAAAAAAATAAAACTCCGTTGACAAAAAAAAATCGATTCCATTTTTGTTATTCCTCCAATGAAAACACATGCAACTGAGGCAGAACTCCTGTTTTTATTTTATTCCTACTTTGAGTAATCGAACGTAATGTGAGAAAAAACGTTGGAGCAAAAAAAACTGAACTGCAACGAACGGTTCGTCCCTTTGTGCGATGATACGGTACGGGCTTCAAACATTGTGAAACTCCTTGTAATTGCAAATATGACAGTACGGTATAACGGGCGTACAAACACGAATGTATATAATACATACATATAGACATCCAATTATTCAAACATCCGTGAGTGTCTAGCGCAGTGCTGAATTATTGCGGGATTTATGACGTCGCATCACCACACGAGAGGGGTGAAAAGGGGTGGGGTACGAGGTAACGTAGTAGGTTGGTTGTTCTGTGAAGCTCGTCGGTTAGAGCGTCAACCACCCCGACGCCAACAGTCGACGAATAGTCGAGCATATACAAGGGATGACTTTTCTCCCTCCCCCCTCTCTCTCTATCTCTTCACATTTAACGCGCGAATTCTATGGGACAAGCCGCGTGTTACATGTGTGCTTTTCCACCCTGTATTTCGCTTCCTTCGACTCCTCGTATTTAATCTATATTTAAGCAATTGCCGGATATTCCGAAGGAGGAAAGTCATGAGGGTCATTAGTTCGGCGCCTCCGTAGCAATATCTTTCCTCGTACATTCGACGAGAGCAACATTCAACCCTTAATATCAAACTGGCGTGTCTCGCGAAAACGGTGTTAAGAAAATCGTCGAGCATCCTCTCTGCTGGAGCGACGATTCCGAAAAGTTAAGATGCCTGAGAGAGAGAGAGAGAGAGAGAGAGAGAGACGGAAATTTGCGGCTTTTCCTATTTTCCGCAGCTCATGTACGTGTGTATACACAAAGATTGTGTACGTCTTAAAAGACATATCCATCCTGGCTGTACGCTACGACTAATGATAATTAGAGTGTTAAGAGGAAATAGTAGAGACGCACTGTTTCTCAAACTCTGCCATTCTACGAACCCCGCTTTCGTGTCCCAGCACTGCGAGAAAGGAAATAAGGATTTCTGAATGTAATTTTACCCTTGAGTGAGTCGAGACTTTATTAATCTTCGGTCTGGTTATTATTTTATTATTAATGAAAAACTAAATTTGTAAATATACTTTCACGTTTAATCACGAATATATATATAACAACGAAATAGAAAATTCGAAAATGGCTCAAGATCGTTTTTAAAATCTTTGTATCATCCCGTGTTTCCCCATAAGGGTGAAAACAGAGGCTGGAAAAGAAGAAGAAAACTTTTGAAATCCCTATTGAGAATTTTTTTTTTATTTTTTTGTTTTTTTCACCCGCTAAGGCAAAAAAGTAACGCAAAAAGGAAAAGCACAACGCAGGGCTTTTCTTTTCGTTCGAAGTAAGAAAAGTGTCGCGAATTTTTCTTCGCATCTAACCGTGTGTATTATGGGTGTGTAGCGAAGAGGGAACCTCGCATCGCGCCTCCTAGAGGCGAGGGGTTCGAATCGAGAGGGGTGTTGGCTCGGGATTTCGGAGGGTCGTTTGTTTTATAGATGAAGAGACGGTATTTATTATATGGACGATAAAAGGTGTCACATTTATCTCGAAGTTTACCCACTCTACTGAGCGAAGCCAAGGCGCGACCTTCGCGCGGGGGTTGGAGGCTGCTCAACAACCTCTCGTAGGAGACGAAGACACTGAGATATTTCATAAAAAAAAAAAAAATAAAAGAAATAGGAAACGAAAGCAAAAATAGTTTGCCTTGCAGAAATCACCAGTCGAATATATTAGAGAAAATTATTTCATTGATGAGTATAACAGGCTGGTGTGAAAAGGATAAAAAAAGAAAGCGCATTAACGACACACGTTGATGTACACAATGGTGTTGAACTTTATTGTGCTTTTCTGGCAGCTGCTCGTGATAAATATCGGGGTAGGGAGGGGTGAGAGGGGGGGGGGGGGAGTCGATAAATAATCCTGACAGACTTAATAATGCTCCAAAAAGAGGAGTGAACCGCACAGTCAATTTTGCATATGAACCCGTTGTACGAAACATCGCAATATGCAAAAGCCACAAATACCAGCAATCGGGTCTGAAAAAAAAAGCTTTACAGCACACGACGACGAAAGGGGGATGCGCATTAAAAAGTTGTCCGATAATTTCCAAACGATGTGCCACCGTGTTGGCAGGTATTTGCGGTATTACATTTTTTTGTTTTACCAATATTTTATTACGGCGGATTTTATTACGGGGCTTACGTAACCGCGATAATGTCAACAACGAAAAAACAAATTATAAGCCGAAGAAATTGTTTTTAAAGTGTGTGAGAACGTTCTGTTTTCATAGACAACTAAACACCTTTTTTATGTCGAAAATCAATAATTTAACAGCAAAAAAAATAATAAATAAAGATGCAAAAATAAAGCTTAGCAAGTTTCTGAAAACAAAAAACATCTTTAATAAATAATTTCGTATCAACGCATGGTTGTCATAAGCAAAGGGTTCGTAAGGGTTCTAAAGATTCGAAGAGAAAATGTAAGGATAACATAGGTGTGGCTCGCTATGTACAGGGAACGGAATGGCGCGGTGGAAGATCTAGAGATCGTAGGGAAAAGGATCGAGCCCAACAAGAATAGGGTATAAGATAGAAAAGCTTAGAGATAGAAGATGTAAGAGAGCGAGGAGGAGAGAGAACGGAAAGGAAAATTAGCCCAGAGGGACTTCTTAACAACTATATAAGAAGGAGTATGGGGGATCTGGAGGTTTTGCAAGCAGCTAACCACCCTTGCGAGACAAAATCTTCCCGCCCTCTTATGCCTCGGTAACTCTGTCGAATTTGTACTTAAGGCTGTAAACGTAAACCTGGGAATTCTCGGGTGCTAGTTCCCATACTCGAAATCTCTTCTTCTCTTTCCTTCGAGTCATCTTGTACCCCGTACACTCACATATATACCCTTTGTATCTTCGAGTTTACAGCCCTTTTCGTCTTTTCCACCCTTTCCTATACCAGAAACATTCTCACGCATGTTAGTTAGGGTAGAATACAATAATTCTGAACACTCGAGTACACCAAAATTACAAGTTAAATTAACGACAGTTTTTATTATTCTTTAATACGATTTCTCTTTACGAAAGATTTGGAAGAAATATTTTTATGAAAATCTATTTATCGAACGAATAAATGTGTAAGAATATATCATTTTTCAACGTGGCTGTATAAGCATCCTTATTGCTAAAGTTTGTTTGGTAAAAATGGTTGATGGAGAAGACTAAAAAAGGAGGATGAAAAAAGAAGCGGAGACACCCGGAAAAAGGGAGCGCGTTGGGACATAAAAAGATCGGTTGCCTTACACCACGCTGGCCACTTGCTTCAACTCTCTCTCTCTCTCTCTCTATTTCTTTAGTTTTTTCCCTTACGTCTCGTGTGCGGCGCACCACTCGCCCTTTTTTCGTTGGTTCACCCTTCGATTTATAGAGCATTCGGTACATTCGATATTTTTCTATTGTCGATCGCCCTATTTGTCTTATTTATGTTTCTTTTAGGGAGGATAAGTTAAGGTAGAGAAAGGGAGGGAGAAGTGAATGGTGGGGGGTGGGGGGGTGGTTGAATGCTGTGTCCAGGCGAACAAGGGCTTTTGGGGGAGGATCGTGGCCTCTAACGCTGGTCGGGAAGGCGAGCTACCGTGGAAAATCCACTGCTCAACCGTTCCAACTGAAAGTACCCCTTGGACCGGCCACCCACCCCTTAACCCTCTGTATATACATACACTCAACCGGACGGTAGATTTTCCTGGGGTGGGCTTTGGGACCGATGCAAACATCCCCGGCACGTCGGGTATATTAAAACGATATATTCGCGAATATATATAACCACCGAGCGAACGGACATACACCGCGTGACTCGCTTTATAACGCAGGCACTAAAGCGTATACGAAACTCACCCCCCCCCCCCCCCCCCCCGACGTCTCTTTTTCTCTCAGTCCCTCGCTAGCGGTTTTCGTTTATTCATTACCAACGGCTTGTTTTCACTGAGAAAAGCTGAACTCTTGCTTGGGATTAGGCAAATATTGAATATGCTTTTTATTTTTTTAATTTTTTAAGGAATCCTCGCGAAACGGAAAGAAAAAAAGTGAATTCTGTGTCACAGTCAAATAGTTGGTATTTTAGTATATTTTTTATTCATTCGTGATACTCATTCAATTATCTTTACAGTTACAGGACCTAATTGAGCTGATAAGAGATCAGAATCGATCGACAATAATTACGTATAAAATGCACGATTAGTCCAGTTTACCAGTTAAGAGATAAGATCAGGGTACATATAGATCGAATGACACGCTGGACACGACCGTAAGCTCGTTTCAGGCGGTGTGTTAATACGAAAACAATTACCTTTCGAGAAACTCCACCCCCTTCCAGCCATACACCGAAGAAGAGGAGCCAGAACGAGGCTTTCACTCACACAAGCTCGTTCTGCCTCTCTTTCCTGCTTCCCTCTTTCTCTTTCCCAAGAGTATTCTTGGTTATAAGCTCATGCTCGACCAAAACCAACCCCCAATACGTCTGAAAGGGTAAGGAGAAGTGGCCTCTGAGGTTCTCTGAGTTTCGTGATTCAAGGGTCCACACTGGCCGGGCCAGCCACCCGAAGGATTTCGCTCCTACGACCGAGGGCTTTCTAATTAAGATCGTTAAACTGCTATGAAATTCAAATTACTCTCGACGAGAGTATAGCCGTCTTATAATCCAAAACGGCACAGTGTACATATATCTTTGTCCAATTCATCTGTGGACATATTACGGGGACGTATGCACGTTTGTGGTATCATAAAGTATATCCGCCATCTTGCTAACTCGTATATCGATCAACAAGCTCGATCGAATATGAAAAAGCAATTTCCCAATCATCAAAATTCATCACGGGTGTCGTTATAACATAGGATATTTCAATAATACCGATATTCCAGCAAGGAATTATCTTCCACCTCTGGTATTAGCATAGATTCGTTGGTAAACGATAGATAAACCAGGCCCGGATCTTGAACTGCTTGGAGGGCAAACTATGCAGGGTTACTACGAAGCCTCTGATAACCAACCTCTCACTGCTTCTCCATATCCTTCTATACCCGCTTGTAAGTTAGCCTTAGACGTATCTCTTGTGCAGACTGCGGAGAGCCTCCTCTTCCATAATACGTGGTAGCATCAAGAAGGATCCTTCGGCGAGCAGCACAAGCGTCCCTTCTATTAAATTAACGCAGGAACGAGTACTTCGCTAAGGGGCTGAAGGAAGGAACCAACAGGAGCCCAGCTTGTTCCAGACACTGGGTCAAACAGGGTCAAATCCCCCTTCGTCCTCTGTACCATTTTACCTCGTAGGGGAAACATCCAAAGCTCAAATCTTTAAACGCACTTATTTCGATAGTCTCATATCGAACTAACTCCACGAAAACACTTGTCTGAAGACATGACGTTTCAGCTGATAAATACTTTACAACTCGTCGAAAGCTCAAGCTCCAATTAGACATCTTTCAAAAATCATTTTCAAATCAACCCCCAAAAGACAGCGGGTCGAGAACATCATTGCAGAGAATTAACCCGCACGTGTGTCTCGTCTTCTTGCAATCACAGAGTTTATGAGCAAAAGCAGAACCGGACATCTGATATTTGTGAAACTAGTGTTCACGTTCAAGAGGTATAAAAGCTACCCTCATAACGTGCGAACACAAGTTTCAAAGCTTCGATACATTCGAGCGATTATTTTGAACTGTTTCAGCCAGAATTAGTGTTTTTGAATACCATATAAAGGCACGAGTAAATAAACGCCATCAGCAATACGAATAGTTACACCAAATAAAATGAAGAGTCCAAATTTCAATGCAAGAATATGGATAAATTTTTAGACGTTTCTGAATACGATGAATGAATTCGCCTATCAAAAAATTGAAATAAATTTCATTAAAAATCATGAAGGAATGAAGGAGATACGAAAGATCTAACGGTACAGTTATTTTTGAGACAGCGAAAATTGTACAGAAGAGCGGTGAATATAGACGGACATGTTTAAAGTGGCGGAGGATGATTTCGTGGCGAGAGTCTAGTCGTGGACTAGAATCTAGCCGAACGTCGTATGAGGTTCGAACGAAGAAAGGGTGTGTCGGACGGCCGTGTCCTGTCATGTCCGATAGCGATATACCTCTTTCCCGAAAGCTTCTCTCATTGCGTTTCCAGTCATCCCTTAGAATTTCGTTCGGGAAAGCAGATCTCCTCTTCGTTCTCTAATTGCATAATAGGATGCCCGCATGTAGGGGGCGGGTGGAAGGAAAAGCTGTGGACTGAAGGAATAAGGGGGAAGGAAGGAAGGAAGGAAGGTTGAACGACTACAACGAAGAGCCTGGTCGACGTCTATATTCGCCACATGGGGGACGATGAAATGAGAATCAGCAGGCTACACGCAGTCTCAGCGTTTCGGGTTTGCCGAGGGTCGCAAAAAAATATCACCGGAAACGCGCATCGGCAAGGAATCGCCTATATTTCGTAAATGCAGAATTCCTAATCAAGCTGTTCCCGAATCAACGGTCCACTTTCTAATAAATAAATAAATAAACAAATCTTTATAATTAAAATCATCAAATAATGAACCAGCATTAGCTGATTCGTTTCTTTTTCTACTTCAACGATCGAGTCAATCATTCGTGTTCTCGATACAACATCAAAAACTCGATACAAGTAAGAAAATAAAAAATAATTCCAATCATTGCAGTTTTTAAAGTTGAAAGAACACCATCAAAAATTGTTGAAGAAAGTATCAAAATTGTATCTAAAAAGATGGAAAAATGTGATTAACCCATAATTCTTATTACGAAATAATTCTCTTCGATTGTACCTGGGTACAATGTAGAATATAGTCTCCGAGAACAGAGAGCAACGAGGAATAGGAGATAGAGCTGAAAATTTTGGTAGTATGACAGGGGAGCGGGATGAATAAGATCGCAAGGATCGTTTAGCCTCGAGGGGGCTGTTCTTGCACCTTGACGAAAAAGCAGAGATCGAGGAGGTTGCCTTTCCGCCGTCTATTTGTCTGTTTGTCATAGCAATTAGACGGAGCAGAAACCCCGAGCTCGTTGAATTGACTCAAGACTCACTTGTAACGTCTTGACATCATTTATGCTCCTGCTGCTGTTTCGCGTGCGATCAACGAAAGACGAGAGAGAGAGACAGAGAGAGAGTCAGATTTCGGTGAGGCCAACATTTCTCGATTCCTTTCTCACGCTCACCGTCACCCGAAAAGCCTTGCCACAAGATAGCGAATTACAATTACTCAACGAATTATAGAGAGGGTTGGAAAAGTGAAGCGGAAATCGAAACCACAGCCCACAAAATATTTTATATGTATATATACGTATAGTTGACTGTATATACAATAATGTACTGGGTATAAAACCGTGATGGAATTATGAGAAATTCTATCATCCAAATGAGATTTCTCCACTAATTTATATATACGAAGAGGCGGATTAATTGACTTTGAAGTGAACACCCTTCAGATTCCTTCTTGTATATCTATGTGTTGTACTATAAATATATATATATGTGAATGAATGTATATAATTTTTAGATTTAATATTGCGCGACCTTTTCAAGAGTTTTTCGTTTTTTTTTTCTCCCCACCGCGAATGTGAAATATCATCTATCAATTTATTTTTTTTCTTTCTTTTTCTTTTTGGTACCGTTTCTACTGTACGTGAAAACGATCGAGTGCCCGAGAGGGACGAAATGTTCCGATAAATTGATGAGGCGGATCCTCGGTATGTTGTAATAAGATTATGGCGATATGGCGATCGGCAATGAAGGGCTGGACGAGAAAACTCGAGAGGCATTATTAATTGCTACTCCAGAGGAAAAAAAAAAAAGAAAAGAAATGTTTAACGGTCGGCCAGATTCGCATCGTTCGAATAGATCGTGATTCTTCTCATAAAATTACACGAAAAAACAAAATCTCCGGGAGGTATGGCAGTTCTGCAATGATAATAAAAAAACTTGTGTAATACTCGTTCAAAAATCGTTTGTTTATCGCCTACAGCTATTATTTTGTGAAAATTTTTTTTTTTTATTTCGTAATATTTGACGTTTTAAAAATGAAGTAAGAAAAAAGTGCAAGTCACGCGGAATCTTGGCTGATGATAAAAAAAAATCTCTTCGGCATGCGAAAATCTCGGGGAGAAATGGTTGTGGGAAAAAAAAAATTGTATCGAGTCTACAGTCGCTGGATGATCAATCAAGAAAGGCGTGAAAGTGTGAGTTCGAAATTCTTGAGCACGCAACCAAGGGGTAGGAATTTGAGCCTAAGAATTTTTTCCTCTACTCCCATCCTCACACGTGTACCATGTCGCGGTCGTTGAGGAACTTTAAGTACCGAATACGGAAAAAAATGACGAGGAGAAGAATTTTTCATCGTTATACGTAAGAAGATCGTGGATGTAGAGGGCGTTCTTGGTTATATTTTATGTAAAAGTGACAAAAAGTCAGGAGCCAGAATATAAATACAAATTGCAGGATTACCGGACAAGAATTTCGTTACACCGAATAAATTCGTACACGCCTCACATGACCTGAAATCTCTCGATCTACAAACTACTCATGATCAAGAGAGAGAGAGCAAGAGCTAAAGCTCTTGTTAGTTTGTTGGATATTTTCATGCTCGTTAAACAATATAAATTTTTATACTTTCAAAGCTTCTTTTTTGTTTCTCTTCTCAACTGACGTGAATACAGATCAGAAGTACTTCGATCGAGTATTAAAAATTCTCATGAAAAATATCACTCAACCGTAAGCAGGGTGCGCAGCGCCAAAGACAAGGACAAAAGTTTCTCTTCGAGAACTTTTATAACGACGAAATAAAAGACAAGCGTATATAACCTAAGGATAAAGAGAGTGAGTAAACCCTGAAGAATTTGCATGAGCTTAAGTATTTGTGTATTCATAATACACATACGTATATATCTGTGTATGTGAGAAAACTGAGTGATATTCCGGTTATTATGCAGATTAATCTGTCGCACATTGGTTTACGGATTCAATCGTAAAATCGTGCCTCCGCCTATTCCTGAATATTTCGCACTGATATTTTTCTATATCCTCTTCTTCGCGAAGCGGTTATATATACGTGCCAACGATTATGTATTCCAACGAAATATGAGAAAATTCGAGGTTTTTATTAAATTGAACGGAAATGAAAAAAAAAGAAAAAAAAACTTACGATTATCCAAGAAAAAGAGATATCTCAATTCTCCACGAAACCTTAAGACTTCGTTGTAGATATATTTAACGTTTCCGTTTCTCTGCTCTCTCTCTCTGAACCTTTCGGATTTATCGTTCAAATAATTAATGGAAGCTAATTCAAATGCTATGAAATATGCACGCTCTCGTACCGAAGAGCTTCCGAGTGCGTTCAACCCATATGCAGTTGTCGGACATTTTAACGCTCTCTCGCTGTGACTATTTGAAACTAAAGGGTCTAACCATATAATTAGATTAATCGAATGAACCAAGTGAAGAAATGGGCATTATCCATGAAACTATGTCCGGATTCCATACTTCAAATAATCATGCATGACGGAATGAAGAATTTTTGAAGACTTCTAATCTTTCAAGATCTCTTCATTCGATGAGAACTAACAGTTCTCTTCTCATCAAATTGAGAGTAAAATTTTCCACTTTTATAACATTTTCCCCAGTATATACAACCATGAAAACTCATAAAATCTATTATATTTTATCTAAAAAGATTTTCCACTGAAATCTCAAAATTATTCGGTGCTAATAATCGTATTAATTATGGATCAATGTCTCAACGAAATGGGAATAATGTAACGAGCAAGAGTTTCTCGGATATCTAACAAATTTCCTTAAAAATCTCTGGAGGCCTAAAAAATTAATGAACGTCAAGCATGTGGTGATCGATATAAGTATATTTAAATGCTGGTGTCAAACGCATCGTCACCGTTCGCATACGTAATCGTGGTCGATTGAGGTTCGATCAACCGCGGATTTATTACACTGGAATACAGCGAAAAGTCGAGAAGAGTTTATACACCGATTTTCGTTCTGTATCGCGCCAATGAACTGACCCCGTGTGACGATGTACGCGATAGGGTATGAAAAGGTAGCGAAGAAAAATAAAAATAAAATAAAAGCATAAAGAAAAAAGGGACGAGACACGCACGACCGTTTCGTCGACGTACCTGCGGCTTCGCTGCGGTCGAAGCCACGAGTTTTCGGTTTTTACTTTAATTAAATATTTCTGGCACCGGTATTATTATACACCCGTCAGATAAAACTCCTCCCTTATACTTGTTCCCTTCAACCCTTCCGTTTCGGATTAATCGGTCAAGTATTTCCATTAACGAAGCCGTGGTAACGAGGACTACCTTTTTCCTGAAGCCCTTTTAATCCCTACTTTTCACAAGCTGTCTATACTTGGTACCAAATTTTGGAGTCACCATTCCGAAAAATAAAACCAAAAAAAAAAGCAGCCATTGAGGGGATTTTCGTTGCTATCGAAAATATATCGAATAAATCAAAAACCACAATTCATTGATAACCGATCGCTTGAACCACTTTTGAAAATCATCATTAAGAAGGGTGGCTGCATACGACAATATGATAAGAATTTAATAAAATTTAGTGATAACATTCTTTAGAATCAAATGCAATGACACAAATTTTTTCAAATTTTTCGTCTACATAGTTGTCGAATAATTGGAGTTTACAATATGCAAAAGATATACCTATATACATCAGAATCCTATGCTTACGGATGTAAACTCTAGTGTTAAATTACTCGAAAACTATGTAGAAGAAAAATCTTAAAAAATTTGTATTTTCATATTTAATCCAAAAGAATATGCTCACCAAATTTCATTAAATTCTAATCATTTCGAATTTTCCTATGCTTTTAACATGGCAACATTATTGTGTGTAGCCAACCTCCTTAATTTGGCTTTCTCGAAGTAGAAAAAAATTCATTTTACACCGTAGATAATAATTTTTCTTCGAAGCTTATATATAGAAAGAGTGAGAACGCAGTCCTTTATAAATGTGAACACATTTCTTTCAACTGTTCTCCAAGAATAAATATTAATTAGGTTAACTTCAACGAAGAAACGTTCGGTATGCAAATATTTGACCATACCATTCGTACAGTAAAGCAAAGTGCAAGTCTACATTTTTTTACAGACTGAACTGACCGGGTTTTCGATGTTTCTGAAAAGAAGAAAAATCCTCGTTTCCGATAATTCCCTCAATTTTTAATTGCCCCCAACGAGTATATTATACAAGATGAAAGTGACTCGCTGTTGTTTCGGGAAAACTCGAAGGAAAACTTGCTCCTCGTACTTCTCTTTTCGCCTCGCTCAGTTTCGAACTTTCGGCGTGTCCTTTTGGCCCATAAATTAAATGCATAAATGAATATTTATGAAAAAATAAACAAAAAATAACGATATATTTGTGCAATACGTTGAAAACGTCGACGAAAATAAAGCAACGAAAAATACGACTTAAAAGTAGACTCAACGTAACAAAAGTTCATGAAGAAAGTAGCGTTCCATTGAAAATACTGCAATTTAGAAAATTCATGTTTATTTATGTACGAATGGTTTTTTATGGTCTGGAAATACGCGTTATCCTATATACCAAGAATGACGCAACTTCGTACGTCATCACGAATCGTCTATAGCTCTAGAGTTCTTGCAACTGACGGAAATAATGCGAGGATATAAAAAGAAAATGCGAAATAATGACGATGAAATATATATTTGTATATACGCTCAGTCATTGAACGCTGAATCCATCAGCCGTCAATTACCCTCTGATCAGACTCTTCCAAATGTCAAATTTTTTTATTTATTCAAAGAAAACAGAAACAATAATTTCCAGAAGGTGGAAAACAGATTGTTAATATTTTTTTGAGAAATCTTTAAAAAGATGCGATTATATTTTTTTTTTTCGTGATAATTGCTACAGTATTTATGTATCTCAGGAATAAAATAAATATAAAAATCAGCATTCCCGAAAAGAATCGCGCGTGTCACCCTCTGTGTGAAAACGTAACAACATATTCTCGGTATTTGATGGAAAAAAATTCAAAACAGTAGCACAAAAGAGAATAAAAATAAGATAGAGAGAGAGAGAGATAGAGAGGGAGAAAGAAGAGAAGGGAGAGAAAAGGAGGAACGAAAATACATGTAAGTAGTGTAAACGAGCATATCTAGGGGTTGTTGTGCAAAAGAGGGTTACGCTGGTCTCGTACGTCCAAGTTTGCGGTGGATAGTGTGACCCAAACCCTATTTTCGTATTCACAAAGGTTTCGTCGATGTACATGGACGGTTTTTTTTTTTTTTTTTCTCGTCCGTGCTTACTCGTGTTTTATAGGTTCTCGCGACAATCAACCCCGTCTGGCATTCACGTGCGACTTTCCCCACTAGCACGCGCGCAACAAGACGCTTGTTTCATGTTTTCTTTTTCTTTTTTTCTTGTTTTTTTTTGTTTCTCTCTACATCTCGCGCACTTCATGATCTTCTCTGTCTCACTTACCACCTATGTATGTACGTATATACATTCGCAGGTGTATATTTGTCCAAAGACTTTGTTCAGCCTGTCGTTTTATTTTTCTTGCCACGACAATAATTGCAGTTTCCACCTTCCATGAGCTATACCTAACACTTCACAGGTAACTGCCCATTTACACAGACACATGTGTATACAATGTGTACACAGTTTTCCTTTTTTTTTTTTTCTTTCTTTCCTTTCTTCTTTTTTTTTTTTTTATGTACACGCGAACTCGACTGTATTTCAGTAATAACAGACGCAATAACAGCCCCTTTGAGTATCACGTGAAACTCGTGTGTTATGTGAAAGACGAAAAAAAAAAGAAAAAAAAAAAAAGAAATACAATATGAGAAAAGATATTCTCAAGTCGTCTCGGTTTATCAATATTTTACTGCTAAATTTGAGGGAACACGGTGGTGTCGAGTGCTTTGTTTTTGGATCCTAGAAATTTCGAGAATTTTAATAAGAGTCGGCTGAAGAGCTGAAGAATCGAGAATGGGTTGCAGCTTTGGTTCGATTAACGGAGAGAAGACAGAGCCCCCATTACCGTGCCCCTGTTCCTTCATTTTCGAAAAAAAATGAAGGAACAAACGAGCTACGAAAGAGGGAGGTTGAAAAAAAAAGGCAGAACGAACGAAGGGCCGAAAAAAAGAAACTCTCCCTCAGACTAAAAGTCGCTGAAAGAAGACTCGGAAGTTCGCATGTCCCATTGCAATCTGCAATATTGAGAATGTTTTTTTTTTTTTTTTGTTTTTTTTCTCTCTCTTCTCTCGGCATTATGCGAGAAATCCCCGAAACCAATTGCGATTATCTGTCGGTGAATCTTCCGGTTTCCTTTCTCAGCACTCCTTGAACCTTTTCTTTATGTCTATATGCATCGTAACAGTTGTTACTATTCGACTAAAGTTCTTTAAACCAACCGCAACGTCGGTTTAAAAGCTTTCACATTTCTTTTTTTTTTTTTTTTTTTGTTTTTTTTACACCCCCTCGTTCTCATCGCGCGAAAAAAAGAAGTCGGGTAACTGGATCTATCGTCTGCTGAAAATGAGTGTTCTCCTCGTCTCCGTTGGGCCTCGAATTACAACGGGAAAAAAAAATCATTTTCATTAAAGTTCAAATGTCAGAGGCTGAAACGAAAATCGATTCTGTTTATTTGTACTTCATTTTTTATCCTGTAATTAATGATTCATTTTTTATTACTTACTGAGTGTATCCGGAGGTTTGAGACGGTTAAGAGAGAAGCTAATTTCCGTGTGAAACGATATGAATAAATTTGCAATTTGAAGCAACAACGAAAAATCTAGGGCCAGGGTCTTGACGAGAATTTTTCGTCAGACAATCGGGCAACAGTCAGCTCGTTTGTACGTACACAACCGAATTTTTCATCGCCCACCTCGTCTCTGCCACAAGCAATAACGAGACGAATGAAGAAGAACAATTAAAGGAATGAGAATCGTTAGAATTAATTATCGGTGACAAAGAGATGACGGGAAAAGGTGATGGCGCTCGGGAAAGGAGAAAGGAAAGAGTACGCGAAGAAAGAAAATTATTAAGAGGGTGGACAACCCTCTTTTTAAGATCGGGCAAGGCGCGAAACGTCAAGAATGCCTGAGGACTTGAAAGACGTTTAAAAGAGCTGAGAAAAAGGGGTTGAAGTCGTGGACTCTCTCTCTTGCTAACAGGGAATCCCCATATTCGACTTTTCACCCCCTTTATTCCGGTACCAAAAGATTTCACGGACGATAGCACCAGGGAAACCCCTCAAACTCGATAAAATATTATCAAGTTCATACAAATATCGAAGCATCGAAGACAAACTCGAGAGACGCTCGTTTCACAAATGAAGCACAAGTCGATTAATTAACATGAATTTTTAAAGAAACAACAAATTCTAAATGAAAATTATCATTTTTTTCCAACAATTATTTTGAATCTCGAAGCTTTTCGTTATTCACAAGTCAGAACAATCAGAAGACCAAGACGGTATAATATAACTCGAGAGAATAGGAGAGTAAGCTAAACTACCCGAGTCTCTTGGTTTATACGCTGGTATATGGTAAGACTGGGATGAAGGAAGGAGGAGGAGGAGAGGAGGAGAAATTACGCATTTACACCCTCGCGAACAAGCCAGCATAGTTGATGCCCCTATCAACCTCTCTCTCTCTCTATATATATATATTTCTCCTTCGTGTTTCTCGTTAACTTCTGGTTTGTGATGTTATGCACCGTGTGCCTGAGAAGACTAAGATACAAACCCGGAGAGACGGAAGACGCGCTGGTTAGGGGCCAAAGCGAAGATGGATAAAGAGAGATATAAGCGGAGAGACGAGAAAGCTGACGAACGATATAGATCCGGGTTGTACGAAGGAGGTTAGGAGGCTTTTGAGGAAAGATATCATTTCGCGTCACCGCTCGTCGTTATTTTCCAGCGTCGCGCAAGGTTAATCATCGAGACGAAGTATAATAGTCTATATAGTAACACGAGGAAGCTCTTTTTCTTTCTTGGTAAGACTAAAAATTACATGACTGACGGGCAAACAAGGACTACAATGAAGTTTTGTGCTCACCGTACGTCAAAAGTATCTCTCTCTCTCTCTCTCTCTTCCTCTTCCTTTTTTTTCGGCCATTTGGCCCAAAAGTTACCATCTTTTACGTCAAACCAGAAGCCATGCTCGAGGAATCAAGGAAGCAAAGTGAGCCGCGAGACAAGGGCACTTAAAAACTTTTCAAATTTAACCCCATCCCATTTTCACCTCGAGTATCATCGCACCCTCTGACCAACGAGCCACCCACAAACACTCGTATCAAAACCACCCCTTCCTCTCTTCACTCTTCTTTGGGTACCAAAGGTAGACGCGGGAAAAAAAAAAAACAACTTCAATGGAACATCAAAGATGCTATGATTGACCAACGCACTCGGAGGCTGCCAATTTCTTGAAGAAGCATCTGACAAGAAAGAAACTTTCGATAAAATTTCGACGAGGGAGATACTAGGAAAAGACAACTGACTTTTCAATGAAGAAGAAAATCAAATCCCCTTCGACAATATCTATTAGAACTCATACGAGTTTTGTTTCGATCAAAATCCACGTCAAAATCAATTGGAAACAAATGTATGAGCAGATAAGAAAAGCTACAGAAGAAAATAATCTTTACGAATTTCGATGAATCCACCAATTGATAACAGATACGAAACATTTTTGATATTATATTTCTAATCGAATAAATTTTGTCGTTTGGACTTATTTATTTTGAGTCAATATTACAAAATATAATTATTATCCAAACATTGTGAATGGATTGAAACGATACGGATCGTACACAGTCGGGATGTATTCTTTCGAGGATTCCGGTTAGTCGGGATTACGCGATTCCGTGAGTAACATCGTCTCCGGTACGCCCATATCGTTTGAAAAGCGAAGGCACCGAAACTTTTCCAATTAAATGCGGATTATGTCGTTTTGTCTCTTGCTTTTCCTATATCGTTTCCAACTGCATTCCTTCAATCGTATATATTTCATCTATATATACTATATACGTATATACGGTTATCTTATACATTCTGTCTCACTTTGCTCTCCATTGAAAATACATTCGAATACGGAAAAGGCGAGACTTATCGTGACTAGGGTGGATTTTCGATGGTGCAAACTCTCTCTCTCTCTCTCTCTCTCTCTCTCTCTCTCTCTCTCTCTCTCTCTCTGACTCCTCATCCCAATACATAGATCCCATCGTTTCGCATAATCGTTTTCCGCACGTTTCTCTTTCTCGTGAGCGCGATGAATCGTTGAAACTTCGGTCAACATCGATGAACAGAATCACCTCGTGTTCCATGTCTATCTTTATCCTTCTATATCTCTCACTTTAACACACTCTGTGGGTGCCTGGCTGCGAGCGGTACAGAGGGGATACAGGTGCCAAGGGTGCGAAACCGAGGATTATCGTTTCATCAATATATATAGATATATATTTACATATAAATATATACATGTATACACATACATATATATAAATGTAGGTGTGAAATAGCAGAAGCTTTTCCTTTTCGTGCCTCGTTTATTTTGCCTTTGCTCTCGCTCGCTTCATCCCCCGAAGCAATGTTTTTTTTAAATATGTATGTATCTCTAGCTTTCTCTTTCGATATACGTATGCATGCTTCATATCGTTTTGTTATTTTTTGTTTTATTTATTTTTTTTTTTTCTTCTTTTTTGTTTCTTCTTTTTGTTTTATTCTTCTCCTGTCGAACGACCAGCGGGCTCCGACGACCCTCTCCCTCATCTCGTCCCGTCGTTTTTCTCTCCAATTTCTCCTCCGCGGTATTCCACTCTCTATGCTCGCAACTCCACATCGGTAGAACGGCTCGTGTAATCGAATAAACATGAGAATTCTCGTATTGACATTATACCGAAGCAAAAGGGGTGCACAGCAGCATAACGCTTCGTGAGCCGAATATATACCGCGGCGATAAGTGATTGTAATCCTTTCCGATACAATTGGATTTTCTTTTTTTTTTTTTTCAATTTTCTTCTTTCACTTTGCTCGCTCTCTTGCTACTATCGATTAATAAAATCGATTCAATTACAAGTTTGGAGTTTTCTTCTTTTTACACTTTCAATTCCAGCTCCTTTTTTTCTCTCAAACTATATAGACATTATTTTTTGTCGTACGATTTTATATATTTGTTAATATAACTTTTGTTTTGATGGAATTTTAAGAATCGATCTTTCTCGGGAATACACGATCTAGAATTTTCGTTGTTGAACCTTTAGACTCGGTCGACACAAGAAATTTATTCGACGGATTCCGGGAGCGTTTGACTCAACTGAAAGACTGCTTTTTTTTTTGCCAATTCATATACATATATATATATATATATCATTGTTTGTATTCGCAACCTCGAAAAACTCTTTGCCAAGTAGCTGATCCCAGCGAGAAATATATGTGTGTACGTGCACGTTATATAGATATAAAAGAAAAAAATGCGTCTCGGCAATCGAGCAATTTCGATTTCGACATGACCAAACAAGCAACTCGTACACGAGGTATCTAGTGATCTGTAAATATATCGAACTCGATTGGATTGGCCCCTATATCGTACTAACTTAAACCCCCGTATGTCGCTACACTCCTCTTTATCCCATAATATACCTGTATATATGTATATACTTGATACACACACGTGAGAAAGTCTCTTTATAGTACTTTTCCAAACTATTTCTCCTTAGACTCGGTGAGGGGAGTGGTAGAAAAAGCACGAGGAGCAACGAGAACGAAAGTGGAAAGAAGACGAAACGCGAGAGAAACTCTTGGACTTTTGTCTTTATCTCGGTATATATCCGACTCCCGACGAATAGGAAAAAAGCCCTTCGTCTCTGTTCCTTTCCCTCTCTCACTTGGTACAGATACGTTAACTGATCTTGTGTTTTCTTTTTGTTCTCTATTTCAACTTGTGTATTTTTATCTTCTTCTTTTTCTTCTGAATGATAGAGCAACGCTGACGTCTTTACTCCCGATTTTTCTTTCTCTTTCTATTCATTTCTTTATACTTTTTTTCCTTTCTTTTATATTTGTCTATACGCAGAAAAAGCTTTCGCGAAAGAAAATAAATATTGCTCGAACGTAAATACCTGCATCGATATATATCGAGCAATCGCCAAATGAACCGCAACAAAAATATATTTATCCAATCGGAGCAGAGTGCAGAGTTTCAATTCGTGGCTCACGTCACCTCACACCAATCTCGCATGTTCAACGTGGCGGCGACAAATTATTTTTCATTGATCCTTTTACTTTTTTTTTTGTTACCGGACTTAATTCAAACTGCCGATTATATTTTAATCCTAAATCTCGTAATTTTTTTTTTCTTCTTTCTTTTTTGATTCGTGAATCTTGGATTTCGTGAAATTAATTTCACTCGAACTGTCATTCGATCGCGATAAATAATCGTTCGATTTTTGTGTGAATCCGCGCGACGAAAATACCTTCAGCAATAATGCACGCGTAGTTTTCGTGGAGAATATCGATCGTCGAAATTATGGCACTGGGTCAGCCATACAGGGGCTGTTTTGGGGTCGAATTTTTAAGCTGCGGAAGAGGGCAACGATATTTGTATGTATGAAACACATATACACAGGCATTTCTATAAAATCACGAACAGAAATCATATATGTCAGGGGCAGTGGATCTCAATGGGTGAAGCAGGCTGCTCGTTCAACACCCTTCGACTCCCGCGTATCATCGAAATTCAATCGAATTTTTCTTCAGTTTTCACTCCACTTTCAAATCATTGTAGAGTCTTCATTTGGGACAAAGTTTCTCAAGCTTGGATTATATGAAAAAATTTGAAACAATGTTACCGCTGAATCTGTTCAATCGCACTACGAACGGACTGATAGAAAATTCAATTATTATACGTTCATCGGTAATTTCTCCATCGGTTGAGTCGGAAACTCGAATGATAAGGATTTTGAAAAAAAACAAAAAAAAAACAAAAAAAAATTGATTTAAAAAATGAGACTGCCACGTTAGCTGGAATAATGAATCGAATAGAAATTTTCCGCGCAACTAAATCCGTTCGGATCATGAGCAGTTAGAAAAAAAATGGACTTTTTTCAATCTTTGATAGGAAGTTTAAAAATCGTTTAGAGAAGGGATTGGACAGCTTGCTCAATATCTAAGCGAATATATATCTATAAGTATGAAAAATCGTAACAGAATGGGGAGGGGGGGAGGGAACGAAGGGTGGCAAAAGCATTTCATCGAATATTATAAAATTAACGCAGACGCCGCGGCAAAGTTACTTAGGGCGACTTAACGAATATAGATTAAAAGTTGTTCGGCCGAACTGACGGTGGACGCGGACGAGAGTTGATGGTGCACCGAGCAGCTCTGGTCTGATCTTGCGGGGGTTGCCCGAGAGGTTCGAGCCAGTATACCGTTCGTTTAGTTCGTTGATTTTGAGCTTTTGCTTCTTTTGCCTCCGCCCTTCTTTCTCTCTTGCTCTTTTTCTCGCTGAGCTCTTTCTCTCTCTCTCTCTCTCGAAACGAAGGGCGCGGAATGGTGTTTGTATTTTAATGAGGGGAAAGCTATGCTAATCCTCGTGGCGCTATGTCCTTTTATATATACATATATATATAAAGGACCAACATCGCGAAAGCTTCACCACCGTTTTTCCATTTTATCAAACGTGCTACGATCCCGCAACGCAAAAGGAGTGAACACACTGTTCGGCTCGAGAAAAGGCCAGTGGAGAAAAGCAGTCACACGACAACAGGGACAGTATCAACGCGATCGTGGAATAAAAAATAACAAAAAAACAAAAGAAAAATGGTGATAAATTCACGCTTCGTTTCGTGTAGGTATTTGCAAATTCTAAAAGGGGGTAACGGCGGGCTTTACAACACCGCGTCATTTTTATTCAAATATATACGTTTATACGAGTTTACGCTTCGCGATGTAATTCGTCCCGTGAAAAATGCATCTCTCCTTTTCCCGCACGATTGCATCCAAATTTCGCGTTATTTTTGTCAACTTTTCTTCCGGTATTCGGGAAACGATTTTTCAAAAATAGAAATATTTTATTGAAAGCTAAAAAAGAGCGAAAAATTCAAAGAATATTTGACTATGGGTTGTTGAAATAGATGCATAAAAATGACGAATATTTTACTTCTTGTAACATGAAAAAGAGAAAATACGGTAAGGGTTGGAAAGAAAATTGCACGTAACGTCGAAACTCCCGGAAGGCACAACTACCCTTTCCGCCTCGTTGATCGCCACATGCAAATGCTCTCTCCTCTTATACCCACGCACAGTCAAATCTAACCGCGGAGCTAAAATGATACCGGCTCTCGCGCCCTGTCTGCATGTAGTACACACGCTGATGCTGACTGAATCTTGCTGGGATTTTTTTGGCTTCGTAAAAGCCACGCGATAAAACTTTCGATCAGCGATTCACGAATTTTTTTTATGGTGTTGGACCTAATAAATACACTTTTAAAATAGATTAGAAAAAAAAAAATTTAATTTATTTTAGTAAGTTTTTGTACAGAAAAATGGCGGCCAAAAAAAAAGGTCAAAAAAAAGATGGGTGTGCGCTGTTGATAAATCTCTGGAATCAATGATTTGAATTAAAAATGTTTTTAGATTCAGTAGGTTAATAGCTATAGCGCATATCATACGATTATTTTTTCAAAATTGACTCAATGGCGGCCATTTAAAAGAAAAAAACGAAAAAACACGTTTTTTTCATCGTTTCTTGCAAAAAAAAATATAGTTGTACTCGAAATTTCAAAAATCGTATGATGCGCGCTATAGCTTCGTTAAATTTTGGTAAGTATCGATTCAGTAGTTTCGGAGATTTCGAGAAAAACGGGTTTAAAGTTTTTTTAAAGAGGCCTGCACAGTACACTGTGTCTTCAGTTTCTTCACAATGCTCATTTGCCTCGAAAAAAGCCTGCCTTCCAATTCTAATTAAGGTAAATGCCTTAACAATTAAACAAAGTGGGGTGAATGTTGATAAAACAGTTGATTTTTTTCGTTATCGAGAAAAACTATAAATTTTTTGACCATTGGATTTCCCGATTTGACGAGTGATCGTCACAAAATCGATAACTAAAATGATGTTGGTCGTACGAAAAGCGAAAATTTGCATGTACAGAAATAGGATTCGGTTTCATATTGATGAATGGAGAGCCAAAAGAGACGTGGGAATAGAAGGAAATCAGCGGTAAGCAACCGTGATAAACACCATATCTTGGAAGCACCTTGAAGAGCTCTAGTTTTCCTAAGGGGATTGAGTTCATGGACGAGAAGTCTCAACGCCGAATTACGATCATCGGTTTAACCGTCGCTTTAACGAGACCCTCGCTTGTTTACCGATCACGAGAATTCCACCCTCGAGTAACAACAGCACGTGGTCCATAAGATTGGCTTGTATACAGAAACAGGTGGTGTTGATGGTCAGGGAAAGAGAGTGAGAAAGAGGAAGAAAGGGAGAGAGATAAATGTGTTGTGAAGGGATGAAAGGACGAGAGAGAGAGGCAGAGACGCGATTAAAGGAGAGAGAGGAAGAGGGCTGGGAGGACATAGCGAATGATTTACCCTTCGGGAGCAACCCTTAAACGTTTCGTACAGGGGCAAGGAACCCTCAACCCTCCATGGACTCTCGGACATCGATAATTTATTTACTGCCATTATGATCGTTAACGAGAATTTCACGCTTCCGTGAGAAATTTCTTCAGACTTTTCTGGATATTTAATTATCATTGTACAATTTACAACAATCAAGCTTCTGTTGCGATACCGAAAACCAGATTTTGTTGAAAAGTTGAAAATTTATTTGGACGTATGCAACAAAATCATTCCGTCCAGGCAACGTATAATTTCGAATATCGCAACAAAACTTGGTTATACTTTGTTGAAACGATGAAAATTCTGCTGCCTGGACAAACATTTTTCTTATTGACTACGTTGAAAAAAAATATTCCAATATTTGAACATCCGATTTTCAGAGTGAAAAATCTCTATTTCGTATTCACCAATAGTGTAAAAAATCTCAAACAATACGAAGGAGCTAAATAATAATGTAACTTTAACCCTTAAAAATGAACCCCTGGCCCGAGATCCTTTTTTAAGAGCCTTCGGATTGTCCATTCCATCTAATTATCAGCGTGATAAATAATCAAGAGGATATGAATACACAAGACGCTTTTCCCTCTTGCTTCCCTTTTTTCAACCTCGTAAAAATCCAAATCCTAAATAAATATGTAGATGGATGAAAAATTCGAAAGAAAAAAATTTACAGAAGCACACGATATGACTGCTAAACTGGACAAATAAAAGTCAAATGGTCAGTATGGATGAGTAGTAGCAGCAGGATTTGAGAAGAGCAAACTAGTGGATTCTCTGTTCGCTCGTCTTCCTCACAACGCTCTGTGTATTAATGATTCGAGTATGAAACGCTCGTAAAGAGTATTTAGCTTGTTTCTCTCTAGAATTTCTTTGAAGGCCCTGCGCCTTGCCTCTGAAATTACAAGTGTAGGTGTCTACCGTATCTTTCTACATATATCTGCATGTTTGGGCAATGTGCTAAATACGCAAAGTCCGAAGGTCCGAAAGCAAGCTCAGCATTATATGTAATACGTGAGATACACACGTTTAAGGTGAAAAGCTATACACACGTGTGACTGTGGCGAACGAAAGCAGGAAAAGCTTTTATCTCAGACCTAGCCTTGACTCTCGCCTTGTTGATGTACTCTCCAAAGAAGAGTCTGCAACGGTGCTTCTCGTTGAAAAAAAAAAAAGAAAAAAAGGAGAGTAAAAACAACGTACGTTGCTAGAGATCTCGCGTACACGCTTTATTCCCATTTCACCATCCTCGCCCCTTTTTTAACACACTTTTCTCCGAAATCCAGAACAGAAACACATCCTGACTTCGCAGCTTCCGTTTATCTCGATCCCATATCCCAAACACACACAAAACGCTCCGATATATCGACAAATGTGTATATGACGAATGAAAGAAATGATAAAAAGAATGTAAAAAAAAAACACGATGCATTCACGTTCGACCAGCTGTTCCGGGCACACCGCTACGTGGGAAACCACTTCGAGTTTGTTTTTTTCCTCTCTCTCTCTCTCTCTCTCTCTCTTCTTCTCTCGTTTTTTTTATTTCAAGGACGGCTTCAGCCTCCTGAGGGATGAACAAGATCGAAAAAGAAAAGATCGTCCCGAGTCTCTTTCTTACATTTTTTTCCTCTCTCGTTCTCTCTCCTCGTTTCATTCTTTTCTTTCTTTCTCTTTATCCAGTTCCACCGGACTAAAACCGACACTAGCCGAGTTGATACATATGCAGAATCGATATCTTCGGTAGTTACTCTCTCGTCGAAGCTTAACGCCGCCACCACCACGGGGTAGATAAGAATGGTGTGGATTGTACCTCTACGACGAGAGTACATTCGACCAGGAGATACTCTCTGCAGCGAGGGGAATTCTGCTTCGGCTATAATTTCCTTCCGTAGACATTAGATAACGAAGAAATCGAAGCTCCTCGTGTTATTCCCAATCGCGTACACATAAACTCGAATAAATTTTATTTATCCGCCTCTTTAACGCACTGAGAAAACCACCTAAATTTTTAACTTTTAAACATAATTTTATTAATGGAAATGTGTCTATTAAAAACAGTTTTCACTCTAAATTGAGTCTGCTGGGAATTCAACAAAATTAATATTTGCCAGATTAATTTTTTCGAATCGACCGATTTAGCTTTTGATTTTAGCTTCGAAAATTCGTCCGGTTAGATAACGAATGAGACGAAATGACCGAAAGGACGACGATATTCATATACACAAAGAGACGTGAAAGGTTCGTTATACATAGGTGGCGTGGAAAACGGCCGAGTAAATGAAGGTTCGCATTGCGAGTTAATGTTCAGCTGTTACATGTAATTCGACTTAATTACCGAGGAGAGCAGCGCCATATAGAGACTAGAAGCCGATGTACGAAAGTGAAGGGAACGGGGCGACATTTGGTTCAGCTCGAGCTACGACGTCGACGATTTCAAAAGTGACATTCGTAATGCGTACCAGAATCTCTATATACCCGAACCCTCGATCGTTTTGTTCCATCAATTTTCCTTACCTATTATGCTTAATTCGAACGATTTCACATTTCCGTTTATTTTCTTGCATACGCTCATATTCCAAGTTTTCCATTTTACGACAGTTATAATTAAGGCAAACGAACGATTATTTTAACAATTTTATTTAACCGATGGATTACGAAAAAAGTTAGAAGCCGATGAATTTACCAAAAGAAACGATTCATTACCTTGTGTACACACGTTGGGAACGTTAAAACGAAATAAATTTTGATGGAGAAAATAAGCGTAGATTATTACGATGTGTTAAGTAATTTGAACGAAATTTAGCAAACATACTCTTTGCAACATTAAAGTACACAAGTTTTGAGCCGAGGGGTCAAGCACCGCCCAGGGGGTTTTCTCGATTTTCGAGTTCAACGATAAAGGCACCCCCACGACACCCTAAGCCATAGGAATGATGCGTTCTCTATATTCTCGTGGCAAACGAAGCATTCAACGGAAAAGGGATCTGGAGTTGGTGCGGTTTTCCGGAACCTCACAAAGTGATAGCCCGAGGACTCGTTCCCGATGCGGAGAAAACACGCCAAAGATATATTTATCACTCACATACTTATTCTCCCGTTTCTCGTGGAGCCCGACGATGCGACTAACAGATGTTTTTACAACGAAACAAAATTTAAAAATGCATGGATAAAAGATTACTTGATACTCGAATTATAATTACTCGATGAGCTTGAAGCAAAGACAAAGGATGACTCTTGATGCTACTTATATAAAGTTAATACGACGAGAATTTTCATGTTGGTATTCTCGAATCCCTCTTGCCCAATTATAATCCAACACACATGGGAGTTTTTACTCAAGCGGTCGAACGGTTTATACGAAAGGTTTGCTTCGTAAGAGCTCCCCGAGCTCACGTGTTAAGGGCGACAAGGACTGGAGGCAAAAGGACATCGCGAAGACCCTCCTCAACATCCATTGCTGGTCAGCACATTACCAATGGCAAAAAACTCACTGGACTCAAGCTCCAGAGGTGGTTTTGTCTTGCCTTTCTCTTCTCTCCCGATGAATATAACTGTACAATCAACGCCACTCGTTACTTTAATATGACCACACCCTTGCAGATCGTCAAGAATCGCCATTTTGAGCATTATCTTATGAGTACACCAGTTTTTTGCTCTCCGATCATCTCGCTGTCACAGCCATTCACAAATTATGTTTCGTCTTGAAACCATAACCAACTTCGTTTCGAACGTGTTTTAATTATCCATTTTCAGATTAATTTCGTTGTGACATGCTTCTCGAATAAAAAGAAGAAAAAAAAACAACTTTTTTCAAGTTCTATTCGCCATATTCGTCTATTTTTTTCCTCCGCGTATAAACCGAAGAAAGAAATTTATATCGATTCTCTTTGAGAGTCAAGGCAAGGGAATATTCTAATGAGGAAAAGGGCTTCATCGGTGGGTGGAGGGCAAGTGGGAGGAGAAGAAAAAATAAGAATAGTAAATAACGCATTTGAAGAATGAGGGCTCGGTGTATGAGGGTTGTTTCTCGAGCTCTGGCTGTCGCCTTAAGGATGTGTAACTCTTGGAGGGCAAAGGGCGTAACGGTTAGATAGAGGGAGTGTTGAAAATGAACGTAATGAAAAAGTGAATGGAATGGGAAAGGGTGCTTAAATAAAATAAAGGTTGTCGGTGTATTATTGGCCCGAAAGGCAGCCTTTTTCATCCCTGAAATTCTCTTCTCTCTTTCATCCCTTAAATATACATATATTTTATTTTTTTCATGAACCTTTCTCATTCATCGTCTCCTCAGCTTTTATCTATCCTTCTTCTTCGTTTTTTTTTTTTTACATTTACCGCAGTTTTCTTCGCGATCGTTCGCTGTGCACACTTCGTTCCTAAGTACGCGACTGTATTTCACTTTGTAATAAGAGACTGACGAATACTCATTCGTAAGACCGTTTGTATACGATTATTTGCTTTTATACAGATATCCAAGTAAACCGCCCAACGCAAAATAACTCTCCGCAATGTTTGACGCCCCTCGCTCCTATCCCTCAGACCTGAGTCATCTGGATAATGCTAAGGAAAAAAAAGAAAAAGATCTACGAACCAGACACCACTTTTTCATAACCCGAGTTATGGGACTCTAAAACTTTGTCATCGTCCCGAAATAATTTTTTCTCATACACCTCGAATGCTCAACGTGAAAAATTTCACTATAAATTGTACATACGTAACTCGGTTTTTAACCTTATTCACCAGGTCAAAAACGAGATATAGAAACTCCTACCAATTCGACGTGCAATTATGAATATCTCGTTGAGCGGATCATAAAATCAGAAACTTCGTAAGCTTCAATTTTCAAAGCAAAACCTCATGATTTATCGATAAACCGCAACACACACGTTGTTCACAATATTTCACGTCGAATTCATTTTAATTTTGTTTCCTTACGACTCAGACACACTGTGAATCTATACCCATGATATGCTGAATCATAGACGTATGCAGAATACATACGTGCACGTACGTGGCTGATACAAGGACTTGTAAGGAGAAAAGCGATGGCGAATGTGAGATCTGTTACGATAAACAGAGAAGCAGTGATGCAGGTGTTGTCGTTGATTTATGACGGGCAATTAGAATCTAGACGCCTTATTTGCCAGTGGGCAAAGTGCCTTTTCCGCAACCCTACGACAGGATAGACGGCAACGTTACTATACTTCTCTTAGAGGGCCTCGAGTGTCGCTAACATGCGAGCATTAAGGATCCTAATCTACGTCTGAAAGCCCCACTGCTAGAGGTACCACTCGACTTTCACTGCTACCAAGACACAAGAGACTGCCTGCTTGGTACATGTATTATCAAAGTATAGACCGTAAAACCTTAATTCAGCGTGACTGCAAACAAGCCAAAGAACAATTTTGAGCAAGAGATTCAGAATCGAGAAATGGAATATTCAAATTGTTTGAAAGTAGATCGGTTCACTTATCGTTGGACGATTATTCGATAACATTTTCAAGTCAAAACAGTTGTTCAAAAATGTTTTTTAGTTGTCACAAGCAAGGACCAGTCTACGCGGACCTTTGAACCCCCAAATTCATAGAAAATTAATTCTGATGGAACAGCTGGAAAACCTGCTGGATGACTGCAGCCTAGTCATATTAAGTTTGTGGATATCTTCGCCGAATCCGTAATTGTATAAATATCGACAAAATCTCAACGGCAACATCTCTGCTGAGCTCTTTGCTCTGCACTGGTCAACACTTTATTGTTTTTGTGTCAAACGGATTTTTCGGCTAAGTGAATTCAAACCGAATGTTTTCCTACCCCGGGAATATCCCGACAAATTTATAATTGGTACGATCAATTAAACCCTAATATCTGTCTCCACTCGACGATGAACAGATTCGGTTATCGAATTTTTACGTCAGCTACAAGTATGCGGTTTTTGATGATTGGTTAATGTTGTGTCAGAACGAAGAAAAGGTATTAAGAAGAGAGATATATAAATTCTCGTTGAAATATGACGTTTTGTTGGCTCGTTATGCTCGATTATATCGGCCAATTGAGCTTTCAGTTAAATCAACCGTACAACCATTGTTTTCAACGTTTGTACTTTCAATGTATATTCATAATATACGTACACACGTGGCTCAAAGAAACAGGAACGAGAAAATGAGTTGAACAGAGGGGAAAGAGCAAACGATCCCACGGAGAATTGCAAAGAGAGTTTCGGTTATATGAGAATCAAGGGAGAAAGTATATCAGAAAAGGAGAGGCTGGGACGTGGTCCATCGTGTGATCACGTTCATCGGACATTTATCCAATTAACCGCTTCGTCCTATGTGTATATATGTGTCTTACATTCCATTCCCGATAACCTCTGAAAATAAAGAAATCTCAAAAAGTTTTCTGCACGATTACGAATTTCGGAAATTTTGGAAAACTCCTCCAGGTGGATTCATTCATGACAAATGAATCTTCCTCTTAATTCAAAATGAATGCTCAACGACTTAAAACATATGTATCGAATGAAAAATGTTGTGACATAAAATGGAGATGAATAATAAGATTGAAATGCAATAACAACTCGTAATTATCTTAAGACCCAATAGATGTTCAGTCTCGAAATAAGTTTTATCTCAAAATGTTGATCTGTTATGTTTAATTACAGTAGCCGATATTGACGGTTTGGTATGCGTGATTGGGGTGAGGGGGAGGGGGGACGAGAGTAAAGCAGGGTTCGGTGGGTTTGGGGAGGGATTGGTTGCTTGTTCGTAAAGTCACCCCTTTCTCCGAGAGGGTTGCTCGTGAGGTCTCGATGGCAGGGAAGGAGGAGACGCGGCGGAGAAGGAGGAGGAGGTCGCGGAACGATCGAGGAGGTGCCCGCGCCACTGTCGAACGAAATGGCCAGCAATATTGTCGCCAGGGTTCTGGCTGGAAGGATTCCCGACAGAGTTAGACGAAGAGAGAAAGAGAAAGAAAGAGAGACAAGGGTTGAGAATGAAAAGGGGTAGAGAAGATAGAGAAAGGGAGAAGATAGAAAGGGAACGATTGAGGCTTTGGACGAAGGATCAACGGGGAGAAGAGAGGAGAGAAAAGGAAGAGGCACAAGGCATAAAGAGAGAGAGAGAGAGAGAGAGAGAGAGAGAGAGAGAGTGACACGGGAAATTAATTATACGGTCCTGGGAAAGTCGCGAACTCGCTACAGAGCACCCGATGCCAGGAAGGCTTGCACTCTCATCTCGTTCGAAAGAGCGAGAGAGAGAGAGAGAGAGAAAGAGAGAAAAACGACTACCACCCACTTTTCAACCCCTCCAGCACCCCCTTTCAATGGTATGCTAGAGGTTGCAAAGTACCACACCCCACGTTTTACTCCCTCTGGCCCCTGATGACGATAATAATTTTCTCCTTCTGCACTCTTACTCTCTCTCTCTCTCTCTTTTCTCTGTTGGAAATTTCATTTTTTTTTTCAACATTTTGTTTTAAATTTCACCTTTCCGTTTCATCGTCCTTTCCCTGTCTCGTCCCGGTCATCTCTACGTTATAACTGTACCAGCACACTCGATGATTGCACGTGAAGAGGAAAAAAGTAGACATAAAAGTCATGAGGGTGCTTGCAAGACCGTTGAAAATTAAATGCGTCTGGAAAATTTCTGTTTCTAAAAATTCATTCGATTAACGCTGCTCTCGAACACTTTTTTCTTACAGTCGTCGGGGTACTCTGAAAAGGTCATCAACTGAATTTCCTTCACCCTTTACCATTGACCGATCAACCGTTGATCCGGCAATTACGATAAATGCATGTTTTGATGCCTACTCCAAGATTCACCGGACGAGTTTTGCTGGTCGGGGTCAAGCATCAAATACATGAGAAAAGCAAATATAATTATAGTTCAAAGAACAAAAATTGAACTTATAAAAAAATCTTCCTTTTTAGGACATAAATGAAAAACAAATATATTATCTATCATCAAATAATGAAGACGCCAATTGAGACCAATGCTTTGAATTATTCAAAGCGATACATTTTTTCGACGAAGCATCTCAGAACACGGTTGGTGTACAAATTTTCATGGAAATCGATTGAAAATTATGAAAAAATATCGGTGATTAGTTTGGTCCGACACTTTTTTTTGTAATTCCCCAACAAATAGGCTACTAAAAATTTTGATATTATACTGTGAGAAAATCAATCTCATTTGATTCAATGGAGCAGCCAACGTTAACAAAATGTCACAGACATAACCACAAGTCTGTTGAGTACTGAATAACGACGATGATTCATATCAAGGCCATTCTCCAGACAAGCGTCGTAATATACAGTGCTTTATTTGGTCTATCCCGAAGCTTCGATAATCAATTGCTGTAAAATTTAATTTCAAAAGGCTCTTTTCATGAACTCAACAATGGAAAGCCCTTTAAGAATGAAAATACTGCGTTCGCAGTTAGTAAATACGAGCAGTAAATAATCATAGAATATTCACGTAACATTCTACGAGAGATTAGTGATTCGTCACAAAAACGACCTTGTTCTAAAAATAAAGAAGAGAATTGTTGACAATTTACTACTAAATTAATCTTTCCATAAATTATAATAACGCTGTTTCCCAAACGAGTTTCGTTCTGCTCCTCAATCTTCGCCTCCCTTATTTTGCTAGACCCTTTAGATAATCGTTGAAGAAAATATGCGAGGGCGAAGCCCCTGTATTCGATAAACAAAGGGGTGTTAATGCATTTGCCTAAGTTGAAACGAGGAAAATACCGCAGGGCAAGAGGAGCTACGAGAGTAATAGCAAAGAATTTGAATCTTTTTCGTTATTTTTTTTTGTATTTTTTTTTTCTAGTGAAACTGTGAGATAAGAAAAATCTGCGTGGGTCAGCGAAGTTTCTATACGTTTAACAAATAAACGGGATGCGCGTAGAATTTTTGCTTGTGTAGTAAGGGGTAGAAGGACAAAAGTGGAAAGGGGTGAGAAGAGAGAGGAATGAAGAGGGATGAAAAAAAATATCTTCATATTCACCAGCTGTCGGTGTCGCGACCGAACGAAAGGAATACACTTTCTTGGGCGTGAAATCGAATTATGGCTACGAGAGGGGGGGGGGAGGGGGGTAGAGGGGAAACGAAAGGAGGAAAAGAATCAAGGGAAACGAAGTGGTTGAACATTTTTGACTCTGTGGATTCGAGTGACGAACGAGACAACTGACGTTTCAAGATTCTTTTCGTCTTTCTTTATCCTCCGTCCAAATGAAACGTATATTCTATTCTGCCCCTCTTTTTTTTTTCCTTCTTCATTTCTTCGGCGCGCTAAATGAGAAGCAGAAAAATCAAGGGTTCGTCGAAATGAGTCCTCGTACCCCTGCGAATTCGCGACTACTCTTGAAACCCAACTTTTCAAAAGCTTCACGCTTAAAAATACAATCACGTTCTTTCCGGACTGTCTACCAAAAAATATTGAGCGTTATGATATCCTCTCTCTCTCCCTACTCGATATATAACGAAGTAGAATTAAAACGTAAAAGAAAAGAAATAGTATTCGAGCTCGCGCGCTGTTCCCGTGATTAAATACACCCCGAGAAATGCAACGAAAACGTATTATTCGAACATGTGTAAAATTGGCGTGTCAGTTGTCAGGAAATAAAATTTTAATTAGGTTTCTATTAGAATTCAACCGCGGATGGGTATACGGTTTCTCGTACATTTCTACAAATGGATCCGGTCATCGGTAAGAGAAAAATACGTTTTTTTTTTTAAATGGTCAATGTCCTCCAGGATCGTTGGTGAGTCCGAGAGAAATAAAGTTTTTTAATTAGACAACTTTTCCAGCATTCATTTAGCGAGAGCCAAAAGTAATCTTCGACCGGATTAATTCTTTAAATTCAAAATAAACGAAGAAAATTCATTTTCACTCGATCTATTTACAGAAATATTCATCAATCCTTAAAGATTCCAAACCAAAAAAGAATCGTCGACGAGATTCATTTTTGTTTTTTTTTTTTTTTTTTTCTCAAAATAAATCAACTCGTAGCTCGATTCGTTAACAAGGATATAGAATCTGTAGAAATTCATCGTTATCGAAAAATATTCGAGTATACAATAAAGTACGTTCTTTTTCTTCAATTTTTTTTCCTTCTTTTTTTTTCATCTCAGTTAAGTTAAAAGAGAGTAGTACAAAGTGAGATACACACACAAATCTTTGGTTCGGTGCTATGGATGGTTGGACAGCGGAACTCGGTAATGGATCCCCGGATGTACTCGGTAAGGGAGTGTTTCCGGGGTACTCGGTGTGAGAGAAAGAGATGAGATAGGGAAAAAGAATGAAGAGAGAAGGAGAGAGGGGCCGAGAGGCATATACCATACTTCACCCCGCACTATATATACAGCCTTATACGTGCCATTTCTTCTCTCTTACGATCTCCGAGAGAAAGAACCGCATAGAGTTCAACACTCTTTATCTTTTAGTTTCGCACAGCGCCAAAAATATATATACGCATTTTATATACATAAATGCGAAGCTGCAAAAATGGTGAGCGCGAAAAATCGTCGCGGGTGCAAAGAAAGAAGAGAAAAAATAAAATAGGAACGCTCGGATAGTACGTATTTCATCTGTTTCCTCTTACCCTCCGAGGAAAAGCCAGAGGAAAAACTTTGCCGATTTTACTGCGACGCTTTTCCACGTTACTTTACGACTTAGCGCTGTCTCTATATATATATATATATATATACATGAGAACATCTATAAGTATATCTGAGAGTATATATGACGTTTTGACTTTTCTTACATATGTAAAAAGTGACGTTACGTATTCCATCCTGTTGTATATCGTTTTGGTATTCTACGAAAGTGTCGATGATGCTTTACCGATCGTAGCCAAAACGGAGGGGGGATGAGAGCAGCGAGGATCGGGGCTTGGAACAAAAAAAATATGATATAAGAGAACCCAGTGGGGCTGTAATGGCTCTTGCGACATCTTGAAGAGTCAACTTCCAACATTACAGCCCCCCAAAGCTCCTCGTAGGCATATTGTTTTTTTTTTTCACAAAGTATTTTGTTTTTTCTCGAAGTCTAATGAAGGAAGAGACTTTTGGGTGTGTTGGAACTTGCTGGGAGCGAGGATAAAATGCGGGACTTTGATCGAGGAATATAAAATTCTCCTGGACTCATTGACAGGAGGAGTGTTATGAATGAGAAATTGAGAAAATGAAGTTGAACCAAAAATACCATTGAAACGAGTCTCTCATTGGGTCCGCAAAGTGCTGAAGAATCGATTGAGAGCTGATCGCGGTCTCGCAAATGGCGAGCTGAATATTTAGTTGACTCAAACTGTGCGCGGGGCTCCATAAATTCGATTTTCACGAGGATCGAATCAACCCCCGGATACTTGGTTAGTTTGTTATAGCATCATTGAAATCAAGTAGTTTCATTCAGGGACACTAGGAGCGATGAAATTTGATGAATTTAACAACGATTTTATCGCGTTTAACTAATGAAGCTGCTGATCAGATTATTCGTGGGGGAAAATGATGCAGACCAATCATCAAAGTGCCGATAGATAAAAGTTGACAGTTTGCTAAACACTCTCGTCAGCTTTTATTTTTTCTTACATTCAGAAACAAACGTATTTTTTATTTTCTTCTGAAGAAATAAATGAATAAACGTTGCAACGTAGAGCCATTAGCTATTCGAAAATCGAAGAACGAAAACGTCGCGTTTCAGCGAGTTTATCGCTCGTCCAAATGCACGGATATACTCGAAGGAAGAGAAAAATATATTTCCCATTCGAAAATATGTCAGTTTTATATATATCGTTATGGGCAAGAAAAAATATAGTGTATAGAGTTTCGATACGAGGCTGCACGCCCTCGCAGTTCACCCCTTCGTACCTATGTGATCCACCCTCGCACACACGGACCCAGATCTCTCGTTCTTTTCTTTCTTTTTCTTCCGAGGCGCCTTGTCTATACACTTTTTTTTTTCTTCTTCTTCTTCTTCGCAAACGCCCACATAAAGCAACTTTCTACTACGGGCACACATATACACCCACGTAAAACGATCGACGTGGTGTTCCTCGATATTTATTTTTATTGCAGACTCTCCCCTATATTCCTGAGTCAACAGATTTCTTGTCACCTATAACCCAAAATCGATTTTAACGCGAGTGGCCGAAGCAGCCCTCGTGACGTCGGACGTACACAAAATTATTGGTGCAATATTTTAATACATTTTTTCTGCTCATACCATACTTTTTTTTTTCTTTTTCTTTCTTTTTATATATTTATTATATTTTTATTTTTCTCAGACAAATCGACAGCAGATGGTGCGAAATAAAATACATAACCGTATAACGTAACGTTTGATTCGCTTCACGAAGGCAGATTTTATCTCGAATCTGGCACTAAAATTCATTTTTTTTTTTTCACGATATTCCTTACAGATTTTTTTTCCACATTTATGAGATTCGATTCTTCCTGCATTCGGAATATTTCATTCGATCAACAAATACGTGGGTAAATGGTTCGATTGAATAGACGCGGAAACGAAATTCCAAATTAACAGCTAATTTCCTTTTGGTGTTCAATTTCCTCGATGCATCGGCCATGAGAAATTTTGGATTCATTCGTGGAGTGATAAGAGACTCTGGTTTAAAAAATCTAAATGTTGTTATTCGTGATCGAAGCGAAATAAAAATTGTACGATGGCGTCAAGTCGTTGTTCCAGGCCGATATTATGTCGGTTTAATGTTTTTCACGAAGCTCAGCCAGGAGCAAAGCATCGCTTCCTTTCCCCTTGGAAAGTTAGCGGCCACTAGTGGGTCCAGTAAATCTTTTCCTGCACCCTTCTCTCTCTTTTTCACCCTTCGAGCAGAGAAAGCAGCGAGCCTAGAAACGTGCACCGAGAAAACTCATCCCCTGTACACCATTCTTATTCCCTCGTTACTCGCAGTTCCTTTCGGCCGTCTTGGAAGGGTCTCTCTCTCTCTCTCTCTTTTTCTCTTGCTCTCAGACTCACACATTTTGTCTCCTCTCTCTCTCCTTCTACTACTCCATTCTCTCCTTCTTTTATTTTTCCCTCTTCCTCCTGGCCTCGATCTCCTTATTATATCGTCTTTCCACGCCATAAAATCGGAAAAGAATTTCCACAGCCAGCCAGAAGCATCCAGGGCTCTCAAGACAATAGAAACTAATAAATTTGATTACTGATTACGAAGCTGAATTTTTTTTTTTTTTCGGGCCACGATGCCCCCAAAGCTTGCTTGCATGACCTTCCTCTCATCCTCCTCTTCATTTTACAGCCCTTAAAATCTTCACGCTCTATACTTCATTCACTCCTCGTGACTCGGAACCAAGCAATACTTTTCTTACCCATTATAAATCTTTGATATTCTTCACGAAAATATATATAACTTGTGACCAAATTTGACTCTCAACTTTCATATTCATTACAGTCTTCGATGGCCTGACTAATACTTTTCAGCCAGAAACAAATATTCAGTTGATTCAATCAGGATCTATTGGAATCAAATAAATTTATTAATTCTTCGTCCCGTCGCGTTTAGTAACGTTAAGGAGTTTCGGTACAAAAGGCAAAATTTTAAGAAATAAATCAAATTTGGTATCAATCAAGTACGAAAAGACAAATTTTTTCATAATTTTCTTCTACTTAGTTATCGAGTAATTATGCATTAAGGCAGATTTCTTATGCCCGAAGTGTATACCTATATATATGGAAACGCTATGCTTATACAGGTGAACTTTAGTCTTCAATAACTCGCGATAACTGTGTAGAAGAAAAATCTGAAAAAATTTCTATTCTCAAATTTGGCACTAAACGAATATGTTGACCAAATTTTATAAAATTCTTAACTTTTTGACAATTTTTTGTGTTTTTAACATGGTTTAGCATGGCAACATTGTATCGCCTGTACCAAAACTTCTTTAGGGCATGGAACAGTCTGTATCTTGCCACCGTGAGTGCGAGAGAGATAGCTGCAAATTTCGAAAGTGAAATTTTTCAACACGGTTTGTCTGATTATAAAAAAGAGCGGAAAAAGCGGAAGTGAGAGGTTAGGTGACTGATCCATGCCCTTAAGACATGATTTTCATATTTTTATTTCTAAGATCAATCAAAAATCTATTTATGCGTTTTACAATTTCAAAAAGTTTCTCGAGCTTCAACATTTTTTAAATATTATTTACACCATACCCAATATTATACCCGAATAAATCCACTCAAATAGCATTATTTATTTGATTCAAAAACATGCAGCTTTTTAGTTGAGGCTAAGAGAAATTTGTATGATTAAAATTTCAAAAAATCGAATAAATGATTCTGGTAGATTGGAATGGATCTTTTTTTTTTGGCTCCTCAGCCCCGAAATCAGAAACTTTCTGTGTTTTCTTGTTTTCTTCTTTATTTGATGTTTTTACGATCCAATATGATGTATAATCGTTAGAAAAAAATTATCTCTCCTTATCGTATAAATAAAATTTATAAAATTCATTACGAGTTTAAAGTTTCTTCCGAGTTGTTCAAATTTCGAGTCTCCCCAGGTTTACCGATCGTAAAATTATAATTACGTTGTTAAGGGCAGATTTTTAGGGCTTTTTAAGAAACTCTGCTGGTGCTCAAAACGCTTGAGTATAATTAAAGTAAATGTGTCTCTAAAATAGCCTCAGGTGATTCCGATTATTCTCCCCCTTTCTCAACGAAAAAGCTGAATTTTGTGAAATTTCAGTTGCAAACACAACGTCGATGGGCAGAGTCGCGATACGAATTTTTCACTTTTTTTTTGCTGAGCTAAATTCAACGTTTTCCGAATGTTTTCTGGAATTTTTAAGTCGAAGCTTTTGAAAAATGGTCCATTTGGAGCATGAAATGGGTCTGTATTATTATTTTATTTTATCAAGTTTTTCCGAAACGACTGCACCTGCCAAAAGACAACAAAAAGTATCGCAGAAAATACTCGAACGATTATGTTGAAATTTTGTGTTCGAATCTTTCGTTATTTTTGACGTTTCTAACTATTTATAACGAATAAGCATCAAAAGCATCAATGCTGTATACGTCTGAACGTATTTTTTGTACCTGTTATATGTATTTTGTGTACAGTAGTTTTCTGAATTTTCTTGTTTCGATAAAAAAGAAACGGAGCCCGAATTCATAACCTCTCTATCGTCAATCGAACGAAATGATTTCTTACTTACACTTTGGAAAATCCCACGTACTTTTATAGAAAGTCCACACTCGCGCGATTATTGCACAAACACAGTTTCATTATTGAATAAACACAGCTTTATTTGGTTTGCATTTTTTGTAAACAATAGTCTATAGCGATGATGTTTCGACTGGTGGATGATGGGAAAATATTCCTTCGGTAAACGATATTTCAATGTGATCGACGAAGGAAAATATTTGCAATACCAACAGTCGAGAAATTAGCATCAATATAGACTCAAATTTTGTAGATACTGCAGCGCCTCTCAGGAAGAACCTTTATTACCGGCATCTTTACGTACACGCCAGAGAACGCGAGGCGAAGCGAACTCTTTTCGTACAGTCTCTATGACCGAGGTATAAATGGCGGACTGTTTTTATGAAAGGGGGGTGATCATGATAATTTGATACTCGCCAAAAGTAGAAAAAATAACATGAGGGTTTTGTCGTGACTGGTCTCGATAGTGTTTCTAAAAGTTTCTAATAATCGTCGACAATGTCAGAACACTTTTGGGAACCTCTCGCCGAAATTTATATCGCCGAACAGTCCGATGTTCCGGAGCCCGACAGCTATATTTACTGTCTCTGCAGCAGAGTCTTTATTCGGTAAATACATTTAAACCAATTCATTGATTCCCTTTGTGATCAATCATTCGTGAATTTAATCAGATTCATGTGTTTTCACCCTTTCTTTGTTTGAAAATCAATGTATTGTTGGTTAAACTTTGTCTTTTGAAGCTTGCTACACAAGGCGTATATTTATCGATCATTTTTGCGTGAAACATGACCTAACCATGACATCCATATGACTATGTTAGGTTCTCGTAATTGATTTTCGTTTAATTTCCATTTTTTTTCGTAATTATACTATTTTCATACGCTCTTTCAACATTTTATTTTTTTAAATTAATAATTGACATTAGTCGACATTATTTTACACCAAAAACTCCATTTTTACTTGTGCAAACAATATTTTGGGGTTAAAAATGTAGTTTGACGATCCTTTTTTTCATTGAATCATTCGTTGATTTTAATTTTTTTGTGATTATTCAATCCTTACGTGTATTCATTTCGATGTTCATGATTTTTTTCATTAGACATATAATTGCTGCAATGTTATATTAAAAAATTCATGTTTTTATTTCATGTTGCCATATTTCTGGGATTGCATTTCAAGTTCTCAGATTATTTTTGATTTTTGTCCAATTTTTATTAAATTTCAATTTTTATTTATTCAACGAAAATAAAATTATTCAATATTCTTAATCTTGAGATTAGAATCTTTCAAATAACTATGCATGATTACATTGCGTTGTAATATACACAGCCAATTATTCGACAGTAAATAATTGAAATTAAATAAAAGAGTATTTACTTTTTTCTACTTCATAACTGATTTGTAAAAATTTTTACAAAGTTTTGTTTTTCTCCCATCAAATCTTCATTATCGATCGATATTTTAAAAGGAATCCAGAAGTTTACACCGTCGTCGCTCAAGAAGATCCAAGCGAGGGTGAAGATGCTGAGAGCGATTTGGTCGGTGAAATGCTGGATCTTCACAAAAGAACCTGCGTAGAAACTCAATTTGCCGAGAAACACGATGTGAGAAATTTAAAAAAAAATATAAGAAATTTAATTCAATTAGCAAGTTTTCAATATCATTCGCGTAGAAATTCAATTTGACGAGAAACATGATGCGAGAAATTTGAGAAAAAAAAAATATAAATTTCGATCAGTGAGCAGGTTCTTGTCAGAGTGAGCACTTTGCAGCTATAAATTTACAATATTCTAAAAACAGTCAATTATACGAGTCTCTGAAAACTGAAATCAAATTTCCATAACGATTTTATTAAGAGAAACAAGAAAGGAATCGATGAAAATAAAAGATTTATCGTTGTATCGATCACAGTGGACTTGACTATATTTTTCAGATTATAGTATGAGACTTTACACAGCTATAATTAGTGATTTTCAATGACCATGCTGCCTTGAAATATAGAAAAAAATGTCTAAAACTGTTTATCAATAAAATATATCTGTTTTTTTTTTTTTTTTCCCCTGCAGGAAGAGCCATTGAGTTGTTATTGCAGCGCGTCTCACACCGACAACAATTATTCAACGGACGAGCACGACTCTGTGCGTGATTCAGCGAATCGTCCGGCGAATCAGTCTTTGACGCAAAAATTGGGTCTCCATCAGTCGGATTCAGGTGCAGATTTGTCAGAGTATCATGAGCATCACGAGGCGAAAAGTATTCACGGGCTATTGGCGACGTACGAGAAGTCGTTGGACTCAGGGGTGGACAAATTATCGGAGGAGGCGGTGAACACGAGGAATTTCACGAATTACCGTGAAACTTGTGACTTGAGTTCGGAGGCGATAGAATGTGAGTCGATCGACAAATTACTGTGCTGCGAATCGACGACAAATGATCATAATTACCCCGACGAATCAGCGAAACGTCCGTCATTTACCTTGGGCGAGACGAAAAAAGCATCGAGTCGAAGTCCGCGAAAGAATTTGCCAACGGAAACAAGGGAGACAACGGACAATGAAGAAACGATGAAGGAGTCTACAAACGAGGAAAAAATCGAGTACCCGATACTGAGAAAAACGTCGTTTGAATTAGCCTGGGAAAAATTTTGGTCCGAAAACGGTGAACAATTAATTTGGGCGTCATGGATCGAGAAATACGTAGATTACATAAATCCCGGTTATTTATCTCAAGACTATCAAACAACGGAGACCGAAAGAATTAACGCCGAAGCTAAAGATCGTAGCAGCGAAAAATTTCCCGAGCAAAATACCTGTTTTCCAAATCAAGCGCATAAAAATTGTGAGCTCGGTCGTTCAAGTTTCGCAGGAATATTCGGTAAAAATGGGGACAAAGAGAGCGAGTCGAGGGTTAAAGATAATCTGGGAAACAGCAATTTCACTTTTGAAAATACACAATCGAGCGGCGTCGTCGAAGGGGAGGCCGAAGCTCATCGTACAAAAATGTTGAACCCTGAAATGTCACCGGAAGTTGGTGAAGGCTGGAACCCTTTGAGCCCGTTCAGCGCCGAGGAAAGCTTCGCTCAACAATCCTCAAACTGTGGCGAAGACGAGAGACTCATCGCTATTTCACGCTGCGATTCATTGAACGGTTCTATCGCCAAAACAAACGCAACCTCCGACTCCATGACCAACGTCACCAAAATGACCCTAACAAGCTCAAGCTTCGATTCCAACTCCGCTCAATCATTCAGTCTCGTAAGTTCGATAACAAGCTCGATCGAAAGCAACGTAACGAGCAGTAGCTCCGATCAGGAACAAGATTTGATATCCGAGGACAACGACAAATATTGGCAGCACTTGTGGAAGGAAAACTTTCAATCGCAATATCAACTAGAGTACGAGAAATTTTTGTTGAAGTATTACAAGGAACACGGCAACTTGATGAACGAATTGGTAAACGTTAACGACTTGGAAATCATTTCAACGGATAAATCGAAAGTTAAAACTTCACGAAAAAATGATACTTCAAAACGCTACTCCGGTACCGGAAACAAAAAGAAAATGATTGTTGAATCCGTCGGCGCTTTGATGAAAAATTTAACTATGAAAAGCGACGAACAACAGCCAATGGAAAATGATCACGATAACAATGATTCGCAACAAACTCAGGATATTCATCGATACGAGAAATTTTCAACCCCGCATAATAGCAACAGCACTGACACTAATCTTCATTCTAATAACGGCAATATCAATCGCAGATCTTCGAATGGGGGCGACGGTGATAAACCAAACGATGATAAACCCATTACCCTCAAACGAAGGTAAACATTCATTGATTAATCTATTTCATTCGTTTCACGTCCGGAGATCAAGAGAAAAAAATCGATTTTTCCAGGAATATAAATATTTTTGAATTACTTCTTTTTTCTGAAATTCTTTATGAGGTTTTCCAAATCAGCAAGAGAATTAATGTTCATAATGATTAATAAATTATCTTTTATTAATCATTATGAACAGACTAGCAATACTTGATTGAAAGTTTCGAAAAACAAGCAATTTGTACTCATCTACTGATATAATTTACTTTCGTTTGTTGAACGTAGACGTTTGTTTCCTCTAAAAGTTTTGATCCTCAAACTGTTTATAAACATTCTCTGAAACAAGCAAATTAATTGCTTGCTGAACTACGTCGAAAATGGTTCGAAAATTGAACGAAAATTTATGAAAAAATATGTATATTCGTATAAACGTTGTTTCTTAAAAATCTTCAGCCACGAAGCAGACTGCGACGAAACCGAAGAAGGTCTCGAAACTGTGAAAAAAGCCTTTTCCTTGATGGGTTATACATTCAACGAGAATCAAAAACAAACGAAATTGCAAGGGGAGGTCGTGTACAGGAAGCGTAATATCAGATTGCAAAATCGACAACTGAAAATGAAAATCAGTAGATCGAAACCCACAAATAAGCACACGTATTTCGATGACAACGGTGTTGAAATAACTGACACGATAGATAAGGTAATTTCATTTTAACGCAATAACACACATAAAAGTAAAATTCTTATCGAAATATTGGATGAATAAAATGACGATTTTTCAAGTTATTTCTACTCGATACAAGAGAAAAAATTGCATTTCATTGCATATTTCACTTTCTGTTTCCGTTTACTCACCAAAAAAGAAATTGACTTTTAAAATCATATTCGATGAATACATTCAAATTTTTTATATTAGTTTAATGAACCTATTGATTTCTTATTTATTGTTTATTGATCTAATTACAGGTGAAGCATTATCTTTCTTACTGTCCAATCGCACTTCCAAATGAAACGGAATTAAAGCCGAATGAAAATGGTTCCTACACAAAAGCACAATTTACATCGAGTTCCGACGAGGATTGTGATCCAGGTTTGACGACCAAGTTGCACGCCAAGAGGCTGGTATTTAGTAAACCAAGCACAAGCTCATCGGAATCTAAGCCTGAAATACTCGGTTTGAATGACACGTGCAATATTCCACTCGAGCCTGATGAGGTCTTTGATTCGCCGATCGTCATAACCGAGAATCGAACAGATTTCATAACGAGCCCGGAAGACGAGACGAAGAATCAAGCTGATATGGAAATCGATGCTAAATATAGTAACGAACTTGTGACCATTAAAACGTCCGACGAAGACAGCGTCAAAAAAACACTCAAGAAACGTCGTAGAAAGCAAAATAAAAGAAACGTCAGTTTGCCAGCTGAGGTCGACAATGATAAGGAATTGATGAAATATTGGGTGAAAAGATATCGCTTGTTCAGTAAATTTGATCAAGGAATCCAATTGGACCGAGGTAATTTACAATTTTCCAACATTTTTATTGAAATTTCGATCGATTTAGTTTTTTTATTTTCCATACTTCTAAAACAATAAAATTCTGTTCGAGCAAACAATTCGATTATCGATTAATAATTTTTCTATCTTCTCCTTTTTCGCAGAAAGTTGGTTTTCCGTGACACCAGAAAAAATAGCAGCGCACATCGCTGAAAGATGTCGATGTGATACTATAGTCGATGGTTTTTGCGGTGCTGGTGGCAACGCAATTCAATTCGCTTTCACGTGCGAGAGAGGTATTTTTCAACCAAACAAATTGATGCCCCTTCCCACAGATTATCATCAATAATTGTTATTTTTACCACACCTGCACTAATAGCAAAAAAAACAATGAAATCGCATTTTATTTTGTAGTTTTTGCAATCGACATCGATCCTAAAAAGATTGAGCTCGCTCGCAACAATGCCAAGATTTATGGAGTCGAGGATCGAATAGAATTTATCGTCGGTGACTTTTTCGAACTCGCTGAAAAATTAATTGCCGATGTTGTATTTCTGAGCCCACCTTGGGGCGGTCCAGGATACGCCAAGGACGAAACTTTCGATCTCAGCAACATTATGCATCCGATTGGTGGTAGGCGATTGTTCAAAACGGCAAAACGCATCTCCGATCACATTGCGTATTTTCTTCCTAGAAACATCGACACTATACAGGTATAAATCTTTTTTTTTTTACCTCTGCAAAGATCAAACGGTAACTTGGTTCGAGTAATAAGTAGTCAATAGCCAGGTGGAGAATGATATGAAAAACAAACTTGAATTTCAATCTTAAAAATCCATTTTCAAAGTGCTATAAACTTGCTTGATACAAAAATATTCAGAAATCTTTGGGAATAAAACATTTCTTTCAAAGCGAATGAATTCTCGGAAAAACTGTCTCTGAATTGATTGATTGTTCAATTCCAAAAAAAAGAGAATATACAAAAACGACAATCGTCGAAAGATAAAACAATTAAACAAGTTTTCGGAGATTTGAGATTGAAAATTTTGAAAACAGTTTATAAAAGTAAATTCGATCACGGACATGAAAAAATGTCAGAAATTCCTAGTCGTTATACGTAGAGTCTTAAAAAACAGTGATAGGAACTTGAGGAAAGATTCAACAAAAATAATGCTATTGAATTATTCTCAGCTCGCCATGCTAGCTGGTCCTGGATGTGGAGTCGAGGTCGAGCAAAACTTTTTAGATCGAAAGCTAATAGCACTGACGGCATACTACGGTGAACTCCCTCGAGACTGTTGATTTCGTTTTTGTAATAAAATCCAGGAGAATAAAAAACCAACGAGAGTATATCCAGCGATGAAGGAGCGTGCGCTCTATCCGCGAGAAAGGAAGTTGAGTATAATCGGACTGGTTTGTACATAAAAACGAAGGAAAAAACGAGAGAAAAAAGAAGAATAAAACCAAAAACCGTATCAATTTGTTTATCGTATGATTTGTTGAAATTGTGTGAAGCTTGCTACTTTCTGAATGAGTAGATATTTTGAAGGAGTTACTGAAATTTCGTGAAACCAAAAAGCCACGGGTAGAATTTCCGCATTTAATAAATATTCCGTTTTTCCACTCGTTTTTCTCATTTCTCTTTTCAAACAAACGAATCGATACGGTTGCACTGAAACGTTGTGAAACTTTCGACACAAGTCCCGATTTAAACTCGTCATCGAAAAAAATATTTGTTGCATAAACAACTTCTGCAATTACTTATACATTCGACACTTCCACTGAAATGTTGTAAGCATTTGAAACTCAGAAAACAGGTAATAACCCGAGGAAAAAAAGTACGTGTACGTGTCAGTTAAGTTCGTTCGGATCTCAAAACTCTTCCCTCTCAACTCTGTAAAATAATTCCTTCTCCATCCCACTTTTACGATTCTCTCGTAATCCTTCGAACATGGAATTCATTGGATTTTTTCTCTTTCTTTCACTGTTTTTCCCTCGTTTTTTTTTTTTTTTTTTTTTTTTTTTTTATTTGAAACGACGACGAAACTATATTATTTTACAGTTTTTATGTACACTTATTTACTAATTATCATGAATAAATACATTCGAAACACGAAGAGCATTGTTCATTTGTAAAAAGTATATCACTGTCCCCGAAAAATCGTTGATTTCTTTTGTTACCACAGCCGACGCGTTTTAAGCGAAATTTATAACGAATAAACAGAAAAAAAAATACGAAAATTTAAACATCAAAAAATTGCTATTTACACTCGCGCCTGACTAGTTATTCTTAACATCTCATTTTAATTCGTGATTGAATTTTGTTAATTGTCAACATTTTATTAATTGAAGAATTTTGAGGCTTCCGGAGGCTTCCTTTTCTTAATTTTCGTTCATTCGCAATCGTGATGTTATCTCATTACTTATTCGAAATAAAAATATTCATCTAAACCAACGAAACCTTTTCGATATATATTTTTATCACCGAGAATTAAGGTTGTTCTATCCGCAAATTCACAGCCCAAAATCTTGATCAACATTTTCGTATTCAGTGAATTGACAAAAATCAATCATCTGTACACGGATAAGAACATTGAATTTCGATTATAAAGGACCATTAAACTATTAACAAAATAATAGAAAATTATCGTTTGCAAGATTATGAAGATCCTTCAAGAATATTCGTTGATGGCTAAATATGGAAATTCAATCGAAATAAATTCATTACTTGTGATTTTCTGTGCCGAACTAATTCAACAACTCTACAACGGAGTCGCAAATGAGCTTAACTTATTATTCATATTCAGTGTAAAAAACTTGATTAATAAATCTTTCGAATCCTTCTCGTTTCTAGGGTTTCTATATTCTAAATGATGACGAAATACAACTTTGTAATACACCATTCTCTTCGTTATGAAAAAAAAAAAAAAAAAAAAGATTCAAGTCTTTCAACTCCGTTGTAAGGTTTACGTTCGGAAAAATGAAACGTAGTGGTTTAAGTTTGAAAGCAACAATATGAAATACAGATTGGTTCGATGAAAAAATTGATAGCAAATTTAAGAATCAACTGGAATTTGCGTGGACGTGTCTTCTTCCGGTTCAGCAGGTATCGTTATGCCACCGGTATCAATATTCTCCTCCTCTTCTCTGGGTATTTTGAGAAAACAATGCATCGTCTCGTCGTCGTCCTGCTCGATCGACGAATTGTTTTTTACCGTATTGTCGCTCATCGGCAACGAACCTTCAAGATGTTTCGATGGAATTTGTATCGTTATTGTCTGTGATGTGCCATCAGCCGACGTCGACGATGACATTAGACTCGCTTCTATTGTTTTTCCAACTTTGGAAAAGGCTCCCAAACAACTATATATCAATTGAGCTGCTGCTATGTTGCCGGGAAAAACTTCCACGTTTTCGCCATCTGTATTGAAAAAAATTCGAGTTTGAGAGACGAGTTTTAATCGATTTTTTTAATCATTAACTGTATTTCGTTCAATCGGTCGATTTTAATTTTTTTATTTTGTCAACCTTTCCTTTTGTTTTATTCGAGCATTTTGTTGTAAATGTTAAAATAATTCGACCAAAAATGAGTTGAACCTTTTTTCGGTGGAGGGGTTTTGATCAATCCTTTCTGATGATCCGCAACGTGCTGCAAATAACTCTCGTTCTTCACTGTCTTAAAGGGACATAATTCGCAGGTAAATAGACCTGAAAGGAGAGGATGTTTTGCTCGCAGATGATTTTTATAACTGTTGCTCTGAATCGCTGAATACGGACAGTGGGGACATTTGTAGGGTCGAACACCTGCGAACACGAATATGAAAATAGTCAACTCCCAGTTATTTGCGAAATATTTGAAAGAAAAAAATCTTAAAAATTTTTTGTTTTCATATTATCGACTCCATAAATTTTTGTTACCATATAATTCATTTTTATCAATGAAAATTAAAAACAATAAGTATTTGTAGACTTCCGTTAAGATAATCATGAACTTACCGGTGTGTCTCATCATGTGACGACGCAAAGAATTATGATCACCGGTTTTATAATCGCAAAGTTGGCAATTGAAAGGTTTGTCACCGGTGTGTTGTCGTAAATGAAGTTGGAGCATTGCTTTTCGAGCGCTGGAATGTCCACAAACGTTGCAAACGTAGGGTCGTAGCTTGGAGTGGACAGCTTGAATGTGATTTTTCAGGCACTTCGAATCCGCATAAGTTTTTCCACACAAATCGCACGTTTTCGAAGTGTACCATCTTGGCACATCGCTTGATTTTCTATCGAGATGCATTACTCGATGATTTCTCAATTGACTCGATTGTTTGAAACGTTTGCCACAATCGGGACATTCGAATTCACGATTTTCACTGTGAACCCTCATGTGAGTAAGGAGCTTCACCATCGTTGCGCTTTTATAAGCTTTGCAAATGTTGCATTGAAATAAATCGACGTCTGGAAAAAAAAACGAAAAATTCATTCGTTCTAATATTTCATTTAGTACATATTTTTCATCAGTTGATTCTTACCGATTTGATGCTTTTTCCAAAGATGCAAACTACAAGATCGCCATTTAGTAAATTTGACGTCTCTGCATATATTGCATTTGAAAATATTTGAACAATATGGAACGTCTATGTGGCAAACGGTATGCTGTTGCATCGTTATGTCCGTGCTAAATTTGTATGGACATCCACGGTAGGTGCACCTTCATTTTAGAAACAACAATAATCATTACAATCAGAACAATATACAAACAAATTATTTCAAACATTTATCCGATACGATCGAATTTATAAACAAAAACTGTGTACAAATGGCAGTTGTAATAAAAAAAATAACAAGAATTATCTATCGATTTTTTCGATGTGGTACAAAGAATATGAAGGAAAAATGAGTGCAAATATCAATGATAATCATGTTACTTTTAATAAATTCATCAACTAGACAGATTTTTTGTTTAAATCAATGTCTTTTGTCCCAAGTACGTACTTGACGTCGCGATCTTTCAAATCCAATGCCTTTTTATTTTGCTGAGCAGATTGAGCAGAGGAATTTTTCGAGACAACGTTTTCCTGCAACGTTGGTGACTTAGGACGTCTGGCTCCTAAAATACTGGGTTTAAAACTGGGCTGATTCGTTTTTTTTGGACTTTCAATCTGCTTTTTGTCGAACTTGCCACTCGCTCGATCAGTCAGTTGGTGATCCTGAAATGACGAGATTAGAAAATATTCAATATCGTTGCTAAATCATTGAACGAGTTCTGATGATTAGTGCTATAATTCAAATTTTCAAGAGATTTGTATCAGCGAAATTACCTCTATCATGTGCTCTCGACAAGCCTCCATGGAGGGAAAACAATTTGAGCATTCGCCGCACATGTAAACAAGTTTAACTTCTTCCGAGTTTTCGTTTTCATCTTGCACCTGCAAAAACAAAATTTCATTAAATCTTTCATGATTAAAAACTAAATAAAAATTGGAGATATTCAAATATCGAACAAACCTTGGTGACTGGATTAGCATGAATATTCTGGAAGTGTTTGAATAGTTGTTCTCTATCCTGAGTTGTATAAGGGCATATTTTGCATTTGAAAGCAGTTACAACTTCGACAAAGTCATTGGCGTTGAGATTGTCTTTGGCAACGACATATAATTGTTTATTGTCTTCCGATTCTATGACCAATTCTTCGTCGCTGCATATTTGAGAATCACCGAGGCTGTCCGATCGTTCAATTTCAAAAGAGCTTTCTTCCGGCTCGGGAGACTTTGATATTTCCATCAAAGATTCTTTATCCTCCTGGACACTCGGTTCACTTTCATACTCCAGTTGACTAATGTCCAGAGCTTGTAATTCTCCGTTATGTATGGCATAAATTTGACCATCGACGCAAACCAGAGGTATCGATTCCTCATTTTCTTCATTTTTGGCTACTCTGTCGACGAGCTTAACCACACTCTCTTCACTTTCAATACTCCCTAATTGAGCTGTCAATTCTTGAGCATTTTCCAATGATTGAACGATAAACTGAGAACCATTGATTTCATAGCTCAAGAAGGAGGGACTCAAAATTTCTTGTTGGCCACTCATTTTTTTTCAAAAATCTTCCAACTACTATGACTGATGAGCAAAAAATCTACATAATTCAAATCACTGCAAAAAAAAAAAACATTTGAATCATTGAATAGTGCAATGAAATAGGATGAATCGTGATTGCAATTCAGGGAAAAAAAAATAGTTTCAAAAAATCAAACTCATTCGCTATTTGTGATTTATAGAAAGAAAATTTGAGCATGTACTTTAATTCTTAATTAACTTGAAATATTTTCAATTTTTCAACGTCAAAGCTTCATGACAAGTCAAATCTAACATTTCAAGCGCAAAACTTCAATCAATGGTTATATGTTCAATTAATGACAATAACATTAGTAATACTAAACTGACAGACCAGCGACTGACATTGAAGTATAAATAAAAGTAAATTATGAATGCAAAATATCGAGCAATTGTCAGTTATTGTATTTTGATTGAAAAATTTCAATAAACACGAATTTGTTTTATAAAAACAATGATAATCATAATCATGATGATAATGATAGACTGGCTGAATCCTAAGAAAAGCGTTAAATTAGAAATGTCACTATAATTTCAATTTAAATATCATTATATGAATCGCGTATAGGTAAATTTATGGATTTCTGATTGAGTTTTTTGAAAAATCTTATAATCAAACATTATGATTGAATTTCAGAAAAGTCAATAATTGACGAATTCAAAGAGGTTATCGTTCGGTTGACCGACCACGTTTTGTGCACCAACGAATAACGATATCTCGTAACAATTCACGTAAATTATGACAAAAAGAATACCCGGATATACCGAGAATGTTTGCATTTCGCGCACGAAGTTATAAACAAATACAAACTTTCAACGATTCGAAAAATATTCTTTAAAAGCATCGCGCGTGTTGCGGCGTCTGGTTCGAGGTTTCCGCGAGCTTTTTGGGCCATTTTTTAATGAAACTTGTAAAGTGACAAGTTGCGTGTGATTCATTCAAAAGTATTTGGCCATTATTTTCTTACGTACCTTAATTTTGAAATATCAAAGATTAGAGGATAGAACTTGATTACACTTTTAAAAATCTAAAATTTGTTTCTCGGATGTATAAAAACGATCCTATATGGCGGCCATCTTTATACCGCTGCTGCGGGCCGCAAAAAATCAAGATGGCGGCGGCTCAACAATCGACCGCGAACGACCGAAAGAAAAAAATGAAAATAAAGTTTACCACAAAATACGAGACTTGGAATTTTGCAGTGAAAAAAGTTTTTAAATCAAACCAATTTTCCTTCGTATCCTTTTTCATTTTATTTACAATAAGAACAAAGTTCCAAAAAAAAGTGTTCAAATGATGATAAAGAATAAAAAGTTGTTCTAATTTTATAATTTACCACCTATTTGTAGACACTGGACCTGCCAAGCCCGTCTAACTTATGAATATTACCGTTTCCACGAATCTGACTTCACTTTTTTATCTTATTCAATAGTTTTCAAGCACATTCGTACTCAAATTTCTCTCGATCACCGTTTCCGTTCGAAACGGTGAAAAAATCATGATCGCGCCTTTCGTTCGACGTTTTGCCTGGCAATTTCTGGGCAGAATTGTGAGTTGTATTTTTGCTTGATCGGAGACTCATGCGATTCTTTTTTGACCAGAACCGGCAAAGTTTTGCCACTTATTTTTGCCAGAAGAGTTTCAGTCCGCAACTTTTCTTGCTGTTCTCTCAAGAGTCGTGCAGCTCGTAATTTTTCAATGTCCGGTCGTTTCTTTTCGATTTGGACGCTCGATTCTGGGCTCGTCCTTCGTTTTGAGCCTTTGTGCTTTTTTGATTTTTTCTTGCTTCTCTTTTGTCTTTTCGGAGATCGTGATTTTTCTTCCGACGAATCACGTTTTCTTTTCACACCTTTTTCAACTTTGAGGATTTTGGATTTTGAATCAAGAGACGTCGATGCTGACGAACCCATGAGATTCAAATACCTTCGAATATCTTTCACAGGATCGGCGTAAAATTTTTTTGCCGTTTGAATTTCGATCTCAGGTTCCTCGTCCTTTAAACGTCTCGGCAATTCATTGTACCAATTCGTTTTACCCGTTGCCTCGTTAGTGTCTTGTCCAAGATACGTCAGATAGCCAATTTGCTTCTCGTACTTTTCCTGTTCCGCTTTCTTCTCTGCTTCGTGTTCGACGTTCGGCTTGTTGTGATCGACTATTCCTTCCTCGAGATCAGCAAAAAAATTCACGTGTTCAAGCTTCTCAGTCTTTTTCTTTTCCTCGGGTTCGCTCGCACGACCGTCGTATTTGCTTCTCGCTTTGTTTCGAAGATAATTGATTCTCGCTTCAGTTTCCTAGAAAATTAAAATAAATTTTATCATTTTTTTTTCACCAGTATTTTCAGCCGCCTTAAGATAGTTTTGTTGTCACAATTTTCAAACACCTTTTACTTTAGAATTACAAAATAATTGGCTCTTCGTCGTTCACTTTGTAATAATCGATTTGAAAAAATGCATAGATTTCAACAGGTTTTTTCTTCAAAAAAACAGAACAACTCGCTAAGTGAATAAAACAGGATAAAAAAAAATTGTTCAATCTCAGTCGAAGTAAAGGGTTTTTATTTGGGTTCAAATGATCAAACTAATGTAAAAAAATAATCAAACTGTGAGTAAACTAGGATTGAACTAATAATCGATGACTTACTGCTTTTTGGATTCTGGCTTTTTTCGCTTTTTCCTCTTCCGCTGCTTTCGCCTCGTCCTTCCGTACGCGAGCAATATTTTCCTTGGTTCGTACGTGCCATCTGAATTGTTAAACATTTTTTTAGTAAAAAAACAATTAAAATTTGTGTCAGAGTTTCGGATTTTCATGTACGAACCTTTTTTTGGGTAAAATATTCATATTTGTTTTATTTTTTGCCGAACTTGTTGATTATCGACACTGAACTATTCTTTTTTTTTTTTTTAATTATTTTGAATTATTATTTTTAGCTGTTGAATAAACTATTGTTTTCAACGCGTAAATAACACTTCTGTCTTATGACATTTCTTTCGAAGTGAAGTTACCGAATTACTGGAGAGAGGATCGAGTCAAGTTAAACAAAACAAAAAAGTCACTAGCCGTTGTGAAGCGTGAAGGTAGCAACAGACTCGGCGTATATGTTTTGTGCAATGTTGAAAGAAAAAAATAAAAAGTATGAAAAAATTCAAGGATTATACATACTTTTTCATCATTGATATATTTTAAACATTTCGAATATGTATTTCAAGCTGATAATAAAAAAAATCCGATAAACGTGAGCAGCTTCAAAGAGGTTCAACTTTCGATACCTTTGCAAATTTATTTCTATGCATATACATATGATAAAAAAATGATATACGATGAGACATTGTTTTTCATCATTGAGCATTGAGAATGCGTCTTTAGTTTCCATATTTGTTTACGGTGTCTCGTGCGAGTTGGAAAGAGTATTAAAAAGAAAAAAAAAATGACTGGAACTGTATAGAGGAAAATCCCTATTCGGCGATCGCGGGCATCAGTCCGCTCGGCGGCGCTGGGTTCCGAGGGACATGACACACACAACAAGCACTGAGAACTCGTGCAGTAAGCAGTAATCACAGAAGATCACAGTTGGAAATACGTTTCTGACGAGGAGTACGTTGATCGTGACTATCGATGTTGTATATTGTTTTTTTATTTCAATTTCTCCTTGTAAATATAACGGAGATCGGGCTTTAAATAAAGATAAATGGAATAATAGAAAAAAAACGGTGTGAAAAAAACGTAGTGAGAAAGGTAAAACAAGCGAGATAAAGGAGCTAAAACGAAATAAACCGTAAGAAACGCGAGTTGATTAGTGCCGGGAGAAAAATTTTCGTGCGAGTTTACAAAAAGCGTGAAACTGCGGGCGGCGGGTGTAGTTCCTCCAAAAGTGTGACAGTTCGTCAATTAGGGCTAGCGGAAATAAGGGGTGTGGGCATTCGCGAAGACGCCAAAGGGCAAAAAACAATAAGAACAAACCTTCAGTAAGTACTTAATATTTTCTTCATTGTTTTAAACACTTTTTCTCTCTTTATTCCCTTCTCGAATCACAAATATTTTTTGTCCATGTGGATGCGAGATATATCGCGGGATTTCGTGTGTGTAGAACGAGAGGAGCAAGCGGCGCGCATGAGACTTAGAGATAGAAAGAGATGAGTATGAGAGTGAAAAAAAAAAAAAAAAAACGTAGCTAGAGCTCGAGGATTTCCCGGGCGGTTCGGTCGCTCGACTTTCTCGCGCATACTTTTGTGTCCCTCTAACCTGGCTGGCTCATCCTCTCGCCGGAAATTTCATTCAATTCGGTTGCAAAAATCACATTGTTTTCTTTCTCTCTTTTTTTTTCGTTCGCGTTCCACGCGTTCGCTTTTTGCTTCGATAAAAAATACGAGATACAAGTATATTTTTTATATTTCCACCCAAACACGATTGAACTTCGAGGTCCCAAAAAAAAAAAACTGACATTTCGCTCTTTATCATCAAAGATTTCTCGTTAACGACAAATAATAATCGTTCAGTTTACACGAAAAAATCGCGCTCTTTTCTTTCTCTCTCTCGTCACTCCTTCCGATTGGCACATATGATTTTCGATATTTCATAAAATAATATTAATAAAATGAAAATTCGAAAGATTTTTCATCCCGAGTAACGTATTTTTTTTTTTTTTTTTTCACGTATCCCCCGAGGGATTAGTTTACAAAACGGGATTGAAGTCGTATTACAGAAGAAAAAAAAATGTGTTCCGCGTAAATGGAATTCCAACAGGATTTTATTGGATAAGCATCAAAGTGATTTTCCTTTTTTTTTTCGTTGTTTTTTTTTTTTTCCTGTTTATCATCGCGATGTATAAAAAGCTGGGTGCTTGGAGGGTGCTTTATAGAATTATGTCAAAGTAGACGGTAGTAGATTCGAAGGTAAGAAATTCGCTCACCGATGAGAAATTCGTAAAGAACCGAGAAAAAGAAGCGAAAGAAGGAAACGTGAAAATAAAGAGAAATGGCGGGGGGCAGGAGGGAGGAGGAGGAGATATAAAAGAAAACGAAATGTTGGAGAATCGCACAAGGTGAATGCCCCGCGGGCTTATATACAACAACCCCATTCACCCGTTAAAGGCACCTCTATGTTTTCGAAACCGGTTGCACACACGAAATCCATGGGAAAACGTTCGGGTACCGTGGGATCCTGTAACAAATCTCTCACGGCTGATACTTTTTTTTTTTTTTTTTTTTTTTTTTAAACCTTCGGTACACGTATTTCTTCGTATATGTGTGAACGAAAAAAAAAAAAAAAAAAATCACCATCCATACACGGACACGAGAATGTTCGTGTGTGTATAGCTCGCTTTTAGTGATTCAGACGTTTCGGTGTTGTCGGTGTATTGAGGCACGATCGAATTCATTTTTTTTTTTTTTTTTTTTTTTTTTTTCTTTCGTTTCAACGCCAAAAAAAAGGGGACCGAGAACTCTTGTCTTATCAAATTAGAACGGCGGGAAGATTGCGATTAGTCGTTTATGAAATTGCAATCAAATTCAACATTCATAAAAACATCGATCGTAATAGAAAAAAAAATCGAGTTTGTGGCCTTGGAATGGAATTTATTGAAAAGGAGCTTTGCGAAAAAGGCTCCAGGCGAAAATGATCTTCGCGTTATTCAAGTATCTTGATAATTTGTCAATTTGAAGAATTTTTCTTATTTTTCAACGATTGGAATGTGAAATTTCGTAATCATTGCTATACCCTTCGAACATCATGGCATTCAGCCGAATCTCAAACAGCTGATCCTCCAATCTTCATTATTTTTATTTTATTTTATTTTATTTTTTTTCTAACGAATAAATCATTCTACTTCGTTAGGCACTAAGCTCTGGCCCCCCAGGCTTCGACCGTGACGCATGTAGCTAAGCTCATTTTGTTTGTTTTCCCAATTTCCTGATAATTGGTAATCCGATTTTTTTTTGTTTCATTTATCGATAGAGTTAAATTACCGATGAGTTTTCAAATTTGAAGATCAAACTCAATTTTTCTGCTTGCATTTCTGTAATAACTGACATTTCTTAAAATCACAAACCCACTTCGAATCATGATCTTCAAAAAGGTTCATCTGGTAATGGAATTTACAAACAAATTGATGAAATTAAAAAAAAAAATTGAATACACTTATCAATATCAACGAAATCACCTGTCAAAATTATTGAATATACTTTTGTTCGAGAGAAATGAATAAAAACAGAATTCCCAATTCAACTAGGTTCCTTATGCGTTTCTGTTATTTTCCCGTGTCTGTAAATATGAAATTCGCAAGCATCGACAGTTTCGAACAAAATTTCTCTGTGAATGTTAAAAAAAATATAGAAAAAAATTTTTTGACGACTTCGTAAAATCCATTCGATACTCATGAGGTTCGGAATAAAAGAATTTGCCTTGAAATAGGAGATCAAAGACACTAAGCACACTGAGCCAATTTCTAAATCTCGTGAAAGATTTATCGTATTCGGTTCAGTGATTTTCGATTGAAAAACGGACAAAGATTTTTTAGCGAACAGATTTATCGAAAATAATAGGCACATCTAGCTCTAATGTCAAGCACTTTCGACTGAGAACTATTCGAAGATGCAGGAGTCATCGTCTGGACTCGTGCTTGGGAAAATGAATCCTTTGAAAATGAAGAAATTTTCTTCATTTTCTTCGTGATTGAACTTTTATCGTCATTTTTTTTTCTTGTTTACTGTATCGAGCGATATTCATATAAATTTTTTTGGAGCTATCGACGCAATAGACATTAATAAGTTCAAGGATAAATTTAGTTGTCTCAAAGCACCGAAAACAGATGAGATAGGTAGAAAAATAATAAAAATAATCAATGAAAAACGTACGGTTGAGATAAGAGAAAATTTTTTTGAAACTTCGTTTACTCTCCTGTTATTATTTCATACTCATAATCTCGTACAAACAGTTTACGCGTATATGTACATTTAATAACGTTGACTCGTAGCTTTTGAGGGACGTACGCGCCGCGACGTAGATGCTAACGCCTGCACACCTGTCGTTACTTCATGGAATGTTTAATATCGCAAACTGCTCTCATCATATTTTATGTTTCCTTTTTCTATTTTTTTTTTTTTTTTTCAATCGACCGAAATAACAATCTACGATACGACCGTTTGAGGGCCGATCGATAAGATATCTGTTCCATCGTTCGATAGGCTGTCAGTTTCCGATAAAAATTCACTTTATCTTGCCTCATTGAATATTCCGAGTAAACGCCGCTCGATGTTCGAGCGAAAAAATATAGTTCAATGGGGAAAAAAAAAAAAAAAAAAAAAACAGCGCTCAAGAAAAATATCGATCCTGCTTCGTAATCATGTTCTGTCAAGTTTCTCATAAATCAGTCGATCCAATTCGTTGACCGACGTTCTAAAGAGCGATTAAAAAACATTATCAATCACACCTCCTATCATGAATTTTTACTAAGGATGGTACTGAGAAAAAAAAAAAAAGTAAAACGTAAAGTGAACATTACGTTTCATTAATCACCCGATGGTTGATCCATGAAAAGTCATATCGGGTTGAGACAACCAATACGGAACGATTTTGCCGTTAAATTAAAATTTATTTAAATTGAGCTTATTTCATATGATGCAACAGCACAAAATTGTTACATTGAAAAAAAACAAAACAAAACTTGAGACACAGAATCGATTGGATTTGGATTAGCACTATAGCTGAATTTCTGGTGCGGCAGAAATCCGTTAGAGGGCCATGAGCGGAGCTCTCTCTCGTAAGCGCCACAACACCCGTGAGCCTATATAAGACTGCGAAGTTGATTCTCGGGATTCTCCACTGATTGGTGCACGTTCATTTATTTTTGTGATTCCAAAATACGTAAGACTTCATCGTTCAGTTAAGGAGTTTCGGTACAGGCGATACAATGTTGCTATGTTAAACCATGTTAAAAACAAAAAATTTCAAAATGTTCAGATTTTTATAAAATTTGGTGAACATTCTTTGGTGCTAAATTTGACAATACAAATTTTTTCAGATTTTTCTTCTACACAGTTATCGAGTAATTGAAGACTAAAGTTCACTTGTATAAGCATAGCGTTTCCATTAGGTATACATTCCGGGCATAAGAAATCTGCTTTAATGCTCAATTACTCGATAACTAAGTAGAAGAAATTTTTTTAAAAATTCCACAGACATCTAGATGTCCTAGAGAATGTCCTCAAAAAATTTCATCAATTTTTAACTATTTTTGTCTGAGTATCCAACCTCCTTAAAAGACCTTGATATAAAATGGTTTTCATACTAAATTATAAGAGACACGAGCATTTATATGATCAATCCGATTCATTATTGAATGTGACCAACGATATCATTAAAAATATCAAACGAAATATATATAAATCAAAATCGATTGAAAAAAAATTTCAATTACTTTGAGCTTTGATTAAGCAATGCAATTTATTTGATTTAAACACGACTGTAATAGTTGATCAAAATACTTTCGCCAATTACCCCCGAGCAACGCGATGATACTATTTCAAATATTTATTTTATTTGGTTCCACCAAGTTATTAGTATTTTACTTTGAATTGCGGGCGTAGTTTTGACCCAACGAAATCCCTTCAACAAAGCGCCTCAGGATTGCGTCACGCGTGACGAGGTTGGGTCAACTACGCCATTGGTTTCGCCAATCCAACCTCAGGGCGTAGTTGAGTCAACTCCGTCTCCGTTCTCAACACTATGCTTCATTTTCAGTGTGTAAAATGTCGAACGAAGTCGATAACAAAAGTTGGCAAACAATTATCTAAACGCGACTGTGTTCCAGATCGATAAAAATCTATTTTTTTTTGTCAACTCGCTTAATCGTTAGATTAGCCCGAATCAATTAGATCAGTTGAAACGAAATAAAACCTTCACGTGAAAACTGGATTTTGTTGAAAAAGCTGTAAAACAAAGTTTTTCGATTATTTCTTTCTCGTCCAAGTGTTATCGAGCTCCGAACAGAAATTTTCAAAAAAAAACTTCTTCGCATCAAGATCTAAATCCGCGTCGTTCTATCTGAAAGAGCGGATGAAAACAAAAAAAATCGTACGTCAATCGAAGCAAATCGCAGTAAATCATTCGGTTACTCTCAGCATATTTGAATCGTGAAAACCGATGAAAATCTATGACGAAATTGGTTTCAACAGAAAAAAAACATTCAATATTAAGAAGTCTCGCGTTCGTCCTGAAAGCCACCGAAATAATTTGCTCATGAGGTTCGATACATTTAACACATCGATGAGCTTTGTTCGCGGTATACTCGTACATAAAATATATGCGCACTCCATTATATTTCATATCCCCATAAATAATACATTTCTTCTATAATATGAAATCGGCGATGTACATGCGCTCAAATACATAATGGATGCATTTCATATAAGCTGGGACAACTGTATATAGCTCTACTATTATATTACAAGTGTATATATATATATCCATATAATTTGTATGAAATACCGGGCTTTTGCATTCCTATATATTCCTCAAGAGGGAGCGAGCTTACTCATCGATTTTTCGCACGGTTTTGTTTATAACGCATTTCACATCTGAATATGTATGTAAAATAGACATAAATGTATGAAAAGGTAGTAAAAGCAGGATCGAATATTCATGAATAGCGAAGTATAGGAAAGTGGTTGGTCGCACTCGTGCGAGGACGAAATGAAGCTCGGTTATTAGTTTTGTCGTTTTTTTTTTCTTTCATTTCTCTTATCTTTGTTAAGGAGTTTCGGTACAAAAGGCAAAATGTTAAAAAATTAATAAAATTTGGTGATAATGTTCTTCAACATCGAGTACGAAAAGACAAATTTTTTCAAAATTTTCTTCTACTTAGTTATCGAGTAATTATGCATTAAAGCAGATTTCTTATGCCCGGAATGTATACCTATATATATGGAAACGGTATGCTTATACACGTGAACTTTAGTCTTCAATTACTCGCGATAACTGTGTAGAAGAAAAATCTGAAAAAAATTGTATTGTCAAATTTGGCACTAAACGAATATGTTCACCAAGTTTTATAAAATTGTTAACTTTTTGGAACTTTTTGTGTATTTAACATGTTTGAGCATGGCAACACTGGATCGCCTGTACCGAAACTCCTTAAGCTCGAAAAATAAGTTTCGTATAAATAAAGTCAAAGAATAAAAGTTGGCAGCTTTTTTGTCCCTCCCAGGTTGGATACTTGCGGGAGCATTATTCTCAAACGCGTATACACGCAACATTTTTATAAGGACGATAAAACTATGAGCAGCTCGCATATACGATGTACCTCGGAATTTTCTCCTAAACTCGTGACGGATTTTCTCGGGCATTAAGCAAAGTTTCAGTATCACACTATTTTTCTCGGCGCATATTCACGTGCTCGGCGTTTGCATGCCTCTCGCTCCAGCTCAAAGTTTCTTTGAGCCTCCCGCGCGTGAACTCTCTTTACGGTGACAAAAGTTTCGGTGAAAAAACGAAGAGAGAAAGAGAAAAAATGAAAGAAAATTGAATTCGTGCACGTTTCTCAAAACACACCAGATTCAATTCTCCCTGAAAGCTTTTACGCAACGCCCCGAGTTTCTATCGAGTTTTTATACCGTGTTTTAAACTCGTGAAAATTTTCATCGATCGCTGCTCTCTACGAAAAACTCTTTAAGTCTTCGAGCGAACACAAAGCTTCGCGCGTCAACTTGCACCCCGAAATACACACAATGAACTGCGCGGCTCCCTCTTCGTTGAAGAGCTCCTGTCGCTATTACTCATGATTAGCTTTATTTTTCTTCGCTAATTCTTTGCAACGAATAAATTTATAAACCTTTGTTTTCTACCTGTACTTTTGGACACACACATAAATCTCCTAAAAACTTGTTCTCGTGATTCCTTAGTTCCCAGACTCGCAATATCGATTTATCGAAATAAAATTTGTTTTTTTTTTCTTTCTTTCTTTCTTTTTGCCTCGAATATACGGATCCGGAAAGCATAATTCTTCCATTTTTATTTTTTCTTTTGATTTTTACGGTACACTCCATTTTTTTTAATAAAATTTTTGAAGAAAAAAAAAAAAAAAAAAAAAAAGCAGTTGTCGTCAAAGAAGTTACGCGTCGAGGCTCAATCGACGATGAATTTATTCGTGGAAAGCAGTCTTCTAGCACGAATAATTTATAAGTGATAATTACAAACAACGCGGATTGTAAAAAAAAGAAAAAAAAAAAAACAGAGGCAGAGAAACAATTGAGCTCGTCCGCTTCGTGTTGTTTGCGGTACGCTCTTGATGATGCATTTTCCTCCCTGAATTATTCATCATGGCTCATGAGTATATGACTCGTAAAGCTGCATGTAAAAGTTTTCGCTTCGAGGCTTTTCATGGTGGCTTTGAACCCGCTTCAAATGGTATTTAAGCATTCCAAGTTAATTCGCTGGGACAGTGAATACAGATTTTTATATAAAAACCAAGTGCCAAGATCTCAATTTCAATTTTTCACACCGTTCATTTATTTATTTTTTGAAATGGAAAAATGAAAATATTTTACAAATTTCTCGACCTCGAGAAGACTCGATCGATTTAATTCAATTGTCCAAAGCGAATTGGCACGAGACATGAAAAACGATATCCTTTTGGACACAATTCTTTTCGATATTCCTCTATTAGTTCCTCCATTTTTTTCTTCCATCATTAGCAAAAATGTATCAAATACGAAGGAAAAGAAATTGACAAATTCAAGTGTCAATTTCGAATAGTCGAAGGTTCGAAAAAGGTGAGAATATTTATCGTTTTTTTTTTTTCTTTCCTGTCGAGAATTCCAGCCGGTTGAATAGAATGTGAATAAAAATGCGAGCGCGTATAAAAAAAAAAAGATATTGCAAATTTTATACACGAGTATTTTTCTCTCCCTGGAAATACGAACATCACGAAACGAGCAGAAAGTCGTTATTTCTCGAAACAAAGTAAATATGATACATCCTCGGTGCGTTATAAAATTGGGGAATCTCTGGGAAAAATAATAAATGTACACGTGTATCCGCGTGTATTTGTATGGAGAAAATTTTAGATACATAACCGGGAGAGAGAGAACGAGATGAAAATATTTTCAAAGTCGATTCTTCGTCGTCGAGATATACTCACCCCCCACCCCCCCCCCCCCCCCTTCCGGGAATATATAACTCTCGAATGAAATTTAACTTCGAAGATAAACGAGAGTGTGAAAGATGGCGAAGAAGTTTTATGAAGAATTCGATGGTCCAGCAGGGAGTAAGAAAAAAATGCTCAAGCTTCTACGATCTTTCTTCATCCCGAGTATCTTTGAGCACGACCATCAAACACTCGCGATAAATATTTCAGTACATTCCATTCAAAAAAAAAACTCAATTTAAGTTTGTTAAAAAAAAAAAAAAGAGCAGTGAATTTTATTTCTTTGTGTTCCATCCCTTAACCGTATCATTTCATTCGCTTTGGAAAAGAGAGCCCGGTAAATAACAATGGAGAAAGCACTTTGTTTCCGGTTTAGAGGAATTTTCTCCCTTTCACCTTAATTATCTCGAAATTTCTCCAGCTTCTTCATCCCCGGATTTGCACACACACACACACTGTATTACGACGCGGAAGACAGGAGAAATCGAGCAAGAGAATGAGAGTTATCTCGCTTCCGAGATTTCATTAGACTTTCGTATGATAAAAATAAATGGGCGCAGAGAGGAAAGAATGAAGGGGAGAAAAAAAAGCGAGGTAGTACCCCGAGCGTTGAGCGCATAACCACACCACGGTTTACCTTTTCCCGTCGTTCCGCCTGTGCGAGAAAACGTTGCTCGCTTCGTCGTTCTCGTTCGTTTCCTTCGTACGGAATCAACGGACCGAACGCGAGTGAGGGGCACAGCAATCGTCGATCTTGCCGGAAGTCGATGCAGTCGACCTCTCCCCACCGGAAGTCTCTGAAAACCGAAGCTATGTATTAATCGAGACGTAAACTCTGCCGAGATTCAGACCTAAATAAGCTTTTAGTGTCATTCACATTTTTGTATATTAAGGAGTTTCGGTACTAAAGGCTAAATGTTAAAAAATTAATGAAATTTGGTGATAATGTTCTTCAACATCATGTACGAAAAGACAAATTTTTTCAAAATTTTCTTCTACTCAGTTATCGAGTAATTATACATTAAAGCAGATTTCTTATGCCCGAAGTGTATACCTATATATATGGAAACGCTATGCTTATACACGTGAACTTTAGTCTTCGATTACTCGATAACTGTGTAGAAGAAAAATCTGAAAAAATTTGTATTGTCAAATTTGGCACTAAACGAATATGTTGACCAAATTTTATAAAATTCTAAACTTTTTGAAATTTGTTGTGTTTTTACATGGTTTAGCATGGCAACATTGTATCGCCTGTACCGAAACTCCTGAATAAAATAATAATTAAAATAACAAAATTTTGAGAGACTTGTCAAAATAATGACAATTTTAGCACGCGGAAAGAATTGGACGGCAAAACCAGCGAAAAATCATGAATGTTTCGAAATTTTTACGTTACAATGTATAAATTTAATACAATTATTAAAAAAAATAAAATAACACTGTTCAACACAAGTTCCTTTGTATCGTCGATCTTATAACTCATTAGCAACGTTGAACTACGAAAACGTGACGCATATTGCCCAAATCCAAAAACAAATATAGCAAAGGCTGAAAAAAGAGCTGCGAAATTGACACAAAAAAAGATTTTTTGTTGCTTTTTAACGATACGGTTTTATACCACAAAGTTAACAGAGGGCTCTGAGGCTCATGAAGAATAGCAGACTCTTTTCATACCGAAGACTGAGTCATTCGGAAAATGTTGCTCTTCGTATATACATATATATTTAAAGACTCGGAAGGTTCTCCACATAATCGAGAAATTTTCAACAAAAGCATCGAGGCTGCATGAAATTCTGGAAATTCCAAAGCCATTTCTGTCGACGAATTTCCCCGGAGGGAAAAGAGCGACGGAGAAGAGGGGAGAGAGAGAGAGATAGAAATGGTAGAATAGTAAAACACGTGTACGCTGATAATGAGAAAACATATTCTATCGTCGTATCAGTCACAGAAATTTGTACCTCGTCAGGGAATTTTCATGCAGAAACTTTCACCATCGAAAACAAAGAGGCGAAAATAATTAATAAGCGTCTCTTTTGTCGCAGTGACCAAAGTGACGTCGCAATGGAATAAAACTCAATAATAGCTAATATTTTTTCTCTCTCCCTTTCTTCTTAGTGTTTTTTTTCTTTGTATATTTATTGGATTGAACTTGTGTCAACAACGGAGCAAAGTACCTTGTTGAAAGTTGTCAGTCTTTGCCAGTTAAGATTTTCAATTAGCATCCACAGAGTCTAATGCTATCGAGCTTTCTCTATAATTAAATAAATCAGCAATTGTACCGGGACAAAGACGTCATTCCGATCCCCGTAATACCACCCACGAGCTTATGTATCTACCGCGCACTCTGTTACAATCCCAACTCTTCCTGTTTTCTCGTCGTCCCCTTCGACAATTCGATACCTCGATGCCCAGCTTCCGTGTATATATATATATATATATCGATATTCACGCATTAAAGCTGGAATCTCGATACAAATCTCATCCCTTTTCCCTCGTGAAAATCCAGGTTATTTCCCCTTTGCTTAAAGATTTACAGTTGGCTCGTTAGCGAGACAGGCAATCGCAGAATCTTTCGCTGACTAAAATCCTCTGAATGCCTCAGTTGTTCTCAGCGAAGGTTCTTCCGGGATCGGGTTAAAGGTTGCACAGTTTTATGCGCGTTTTTCGTCCCATAACTCTTAATATTTTCTATAAATTTTAATTTTTTAATTTTTTAAAATATTTTCTAAAATAGCAAATGACTTGTGTTTCAACAGCACACTAAAAACAAAATTTTGTTGAAATATTGAAATATTTTGTTGCACGTATTCAACAAAATATTTTGAGGTTTCATCAAACATGTTTGTTTTCAGTGCACTCTTTGAGTCAAAATTTATCATTTACTATTAACGAATCGTCGCATTTCCTGTCACATCCAAGTTTGTTTCTCTTTTTCAAGAATATTTCGTGAATAACGATTTGGTCGAAAAAGAGGGCGCGCGCGAGTTAAGTGAGGAAGGAAGAAAAAAGAGAAAATTGCGGGGAATCCAGGGCTCGAAAATTCCCTTAGGTGAATCGAATTTTCGCCTCGAAGCCATCATCGAGGATTAAATGAACGAGAGCCATGGCTTAGGGAACTTATCTCGGTCTGTACTTCATCCCTGAATTTATTTTCTCCGACACTTGGCTCGATCGCGAAGGAAAATTTTCTCACCTTTTATCTCATTTTTTTTTTTTTTTTCTTTACCAAAATCCTTTGCACTTCGATTCTATTACACGGCGCAGACAGTCGAGAATTCTTGGAAAAAAGAAGAAAAAAAAACAACGTTGGATTAGCTTCATCTCTCCACAACGATTATCGATCTTTTCAGAGCAATTTCCCATCGGCTGAAAGTTTTTTTTTCTTCTTTCATAAAAGTAATACGAAATTACGACAATAGCCCCCCCCCCAATCGGAGTGTTTTCTGAAGCCAATTTTTTGGAGGATTACCAGTCGTCGAGACTTGAGAAAAAGTCTCTGGAAAATAACTTTCCACCCTTCGACCCCCCCTTGTATCCTCATATATTTTCTTAAACTAATTTCTCTCCAAGTTTTTCTCAAAACTTTGAAAGCTTATTTGATTATTTCGTCTCCGATATCACGTTCCGAACACAAACCCTCGCGGTGTTAAAAATAGACTGGAAAGCGCGAGAAAAAGAGTGTGAATTTGTGATTTTTTTTCTTTTAGATCTCTTTTGTTGTTAAAACGAATAAATAAAGCCTCTGGTCTCAATATCGTGATTATTCAATTGGTGTCAAGCGTTTGTGAACAGCAGCGAATTGCATTTGGTCGCTGCTCCAACGAATGTTTATTCCTCGATGCCTGTGGCTCACGAGCAATTTTGTCGCTGCTTTTATTAACTTCTTCTATTGAAAGCAAATGCAGCAAAAAATTCATTTGATCGCGTAACCGTAGTGCGCGAGCATAAAACGAAATATTCGAGCTTCTATTTCGAATGCAAAACTCACCGATATATACCTATATATATATATATATAGATTTTAGTATAAGCAGCTCCTGAAAAATGCGTCATACCTTATTGAGATCGATAGATCCAAAGATTCACCGATATGTTTATATATACGTGTAGCCAAGTGAGGAGAGTGGTTTACGATTTGATTTTCTCTCTCGACCCGATAACAAAGTGGAACACATTGGCACGTGGAGTCTGTGTTCCCTGTTCTCTTCCTTGTTTGTATGTGAGTTAGCTTTGTTCGTCGGTGTATTAAGTCTCGCACGCCCCTTCGTGCCACTTCAATATCGTACATCGCAAAATGAAAGAGTCAAGAAGAAATATGTATTGAAAAAAGGACTTGTGCTCAAAATGAAAAGAAGAATGTAGCAATAAAAATGATTATTTTGCGACCATTTTTTTTTCCTCTTGCCTTGCTTCGCGATTCAGGAATTCTGCTCTAAAGTCTAGAGATACAACGAGACTTGATCGAATTTCATTTGCTCAATATTTCAATTCGCTTTACGTTAAGGAGTTTCGGTACAGGCAATACAATGTTGCCATTCTAAACCATGTTAAAAACACAAAAAATTGTCAAAAAGTTAAGAATTTTATAAAATTTGGTCAACATATTCTTTAGTGCCAAATTTGACGATACAAATTTTTTCAGATTTTTCTTCTACACAGTTATCGCGAGTAATTGAAGACTAAAGTTCACGTGTATAAGCACAGCGTTCCCATGTATATAGGTATACACTTCGGGCATAAGAAATCTGCTTTAATGCATAATTACTCGATAACTAAGTGGAAGAAAATTTTGAAAAAATTTGTCTTTTCGTACTTGATGTTGAAGAACATTATCACCAAATTTCATTAATTTCTTAACATTTTGCCTTTTGTACCGAAACTCCTTAAATTTAATCTCAACGATAAAAAAAAAAAAGTAATTAAGTCCCAAAATTGACGATCTTTTAAATGTATAAAAAAAATATGTTTGGATTTACCTTGTCTACTCTCGAAGCGCCCGAACGTCGTCGGTACACTATATATGCCATAAAACGTGATTGGATTTTGAAGAACTAGAGCCTTCAACGTTGGACAATAGTTGTTCGTCCAATTACTCGTTCGCGGGGAGACGCCGCGATGAAATTGCGGACAACAACAAATTGCCTCGTTTGTAAATAAGAGTGGTCGCTTTTGCAGACCACGTGCGCGACGAAAGAAAAATTTCAGAAAAATTTCATTTTCATTTGGGACGTCTGTACGTTTTTCTTTAATTTCTTTTTTATCTTTAAATTAGTGTTAAATTTGACGATAAATGGTTCAAAGAATTCTGATCATGAGAGATACGTGCAACGATACTCGAGATTTTCTAATCTTCGTGAGAACTTTCGTTGATTTTTAGTTTGCATGGACATTACTCCGAGGCACGACACACGAACAGGCTCGCTGCAACGCCCTCGCGACGTGTTGTACATTATTAAAATGACTCTTGTCAGCTCTATGAGCTCGGACCCTTTTTCATATCGCAAAACTGTTGAAATTTGCCTGAACGCCCAAATCCGTGCATTCGAAATTTGTGCAAACTATTAAAAAATCTTTTTCCAAGTATTTTACAACGAAGAAACAAAAATAAAATTTTCAGGCTATTTTATTCGCTGCTTATTTTTTTTCCATATTTGCATTAATTTTTTTTTCAGCCCCCAAGCGTGTGTCCGGAGGCAAAAGAATTGTTCGCAATTATTTAGAGTTCTTGAAAAGTCAATGACGTGTATTCGATCTCAATTTTTATCGGGCTTCATAAATCGCTGAAAAAGAAAATAAGCTTCTCGTGAAATTTCACTTCCTCGAAATTTTTCTCTCTGTCAACGTCCAGAAGGACTACAGGGCTCGGGTTCAGGGATTCATTTGATTGAATCTTCAGAGCACTTGCAACGAATATAGGAAAATGGAGGACACGAGAGACGAAGGAGAAAGAAAGAGAATAAAAAAAGTGTGCCAGTAAAGAACGTACGAGGAGAGAGGGAAATGGACCGAGCTTACATTCATTACTTCCGAGAGCAGATAACGTCGTAAAGCTCGTTCGTCATATGTACTCCGAACGAGATTCACTTAAACCCCAAATGAAGTAACCTTTTAATTCGTCATTTGTACATTTTTTTTTTTTTTTTTTTTCGTTTGGTCAATTGATTTTCTTGATGTTTCATTAACCACTCTCGAAAAATCCTTGCTCGATTGTTCCTATTTTTATTCCTCGTTCTATATACCATGCGAAATTCCAAAAGCTTTCAAAGTTTGTTCCAACACACGACGATGCTTCTCGTATACACGCGTTGTTTAATATCGTCGTCCAAGAGCCTTATAAATATTTCATTATCCTCCAGAACGTCGTGATAAGATCGATCGTGAGCAAACATTGGCATTGTGCCCCGACACTCTTGCAATGACATATCCACGTAACTAGGAGAATTGTGAAAACCTCTCACAAGCACGAGGCCTTTTTCACGACTTCATTAACTTTTCAGTTATAGATTACTTTATTTCTGTTTGTTTGTCAAAATTATTTTTACCATTCGGCAACGCGAGTGCAACGAATATTTTGTTCAAAATCGTATATTAAAAAAAAAAGCGAATAAAACAATCATTTTTCCACATTTACTAACATTCGTTAACATTTTTATGGGAATATCGATTCAGCAATTTCATTACACTTTCAGCTTACGATGGCACGAATATACAGAGAGATTGTATAAATGACAATCAAGACTAAAAGCTCAGTTAACCGCTCGTCTCAATGAAGATACATTATCTATAGAAGCCAGTACGAATCTCGATACATCTATAGACGTTGAATCGAATCGATACTTCCTCTAAGTTTCAACGATAGAATTGGTCATCATAGCCAATGAATGGCGACCCTTACCGAGAGCAAACTATGAGGACGACTGTCACTAAAGTCCCTTCGATTGGATAAACAAAACGAGAATCTTATCAGAAAACAAATCAAAACTTTTTTTCCTTCATTATCTCAAGTGTATCTTGATTTTTAACAAGAATATTAAAACTTTAACAATTGAACAAACAAATATTCGATTTCAGAAAAAATGTCTGTTCGCTAAATTCCGACTTTACTGGTTCGAATAAAAAGTTTTTAACTGTAAAACAAAAGACTTGATAATAATGAAATAATTCGAAGTAAAAAAAAAAAAAACAATGAAAAAACTCGTAATTGAGAGTTCCAATTTTGACAATTTTCAACTTCTCTGGCAGCTTCATTTTTTTTTTCTTTTTCTAATCAAAAAATAATTTCGCAGTGTCGTTCAAAAAATTTCTTCAAAAGACTCCGAGCTTTTTTCCAGCTCAGCCTTATTCGTTAAAAGTTTATTATTTTTCCCTTGGAAAATATACTTTTGAGGAAAATAAATGAAAAGTTGAAATTCCAAGCAAACATAAGTCGTTCCTTAAAAATTGATGTCAATGTTATGGGTGAATATACCTAAAAAAAAAAAAAAAAAAAAAAAAAAAAATAGAAGAAACTGGAATTTCCGAATTTTCTCCTTTTCCGAAGTTCTTTTTAGTAAAATTTGATAATTTATTTCCAATGCTGTATCTTGCAAACATATTTTTATGGCTTTTTTTTCTTTTATTAAAATTTTTTTTATATCGTAGATCATACGCTCTGACTCTCTTCGATGTGTCGGATCAGTCGACCTCGTATATCGCATAAACCGATCGTTTCGCCTCACTCTCGTCGTCATCTACCTCCCTACAAACATCGCAGTTCCAGATAGGGACGTAAGTGCTCGTGCACAACGAACCGCGGTAGAACGCTCTTCACGTTTATTAGATCTACTATCAATGTATATATATACGCGGATACATATATATATATATATATGGAAACGTATAGATTTTATGCTTGTTCTTCTCGTACTATGGAACCGGTGTAGGAGTAGTTACCGAGCCATGATAAATTTCCCCCTGGTATTGACCCAATTACATCGACGTTCCTGCACTTTTTCAATTCTTTTTTTTTCTTTCTTTCTTTCTTTTTTTTGTAATTCTTCAGATTTTCTTTGCTGTTTCCTCCTTTCTTTATCGCTGCGAATCTGTGCTCGTACGTCAATGCTGTTTCGATGTGTTTTTTTTTCTTCTCCTTATTTTTCCTAGTTCGATACGATTAAAAGGTCACGTCGAGAGTCTCTCGAATAAGTCGTGTGATTTTCGATCTATTTTGTTCATAACGATTTATTAAATTTCAAAGCTTTTTGACAACAGTTTATAAAGATATCTGGTAAAATGATGGAATCTACAATTTAGCGCTCGTGTTGATTTATGTTTTTGTTAGAATTTAAACACACACAGAATGTCGGTGTACATCAGCAAAAATCGAATAATATACGTGGCTATTTATTCGCTATGTGCAAAAGTCGCTGGCCGATGAGTCAGAGACTTTTTTCAGTCTACGTCACGCGAGAAAGGCCCCCCAAGGGAAAAGAAGTCCGACGGAGGGTTGCATCAAAACTATATTCGACGATAAAATCGAGTGAACACGAATTTTGCCACTGGCGGGCCTATTAAATTGTGTACGACACATAATATTCGTTCTTCAATTTTGTCTCCTTCTCGTTTTCTCACACGTGCGTGTCAGAGTGAAAGAGAGAGACATTTTCGTCACTCAAGGAAGAGACATCGAGACGAATTTTTCTCACGTTTACTTTTCTTCACCCTTTTTATACATTTTTCTCTCTACTCCGAATAACCCGAAGTTTAAAACTTTTAATGGCAGTTTTCGATATGCTGCAAACTCAATTTTCACATATATATACTCGTGCAATCTTTCATTATTCGCTTCAAATTCTTCGCTCGAGGATCAAATTTTACGAATTTTTCTATCGCCATATTCGTTCGCTCAATTTTAAGAATTTCTCATTGTTTCTTTTTTCCTGCTTTCTCTTTTTCACTATCCATGAACTTTAATTATTTTTTTGCTCATAAATACATTGAAAAAATAAAAAAAAAATAAAAAATAGGACACTACGAAGAAGCTTTTAGTCGCCTCCACACTCTTTCATCGATCCCCCATCGCCATTTTTTATGCAACACATCGAATTCTTGGAGAAAAACTAAAGAAATGAGGATAACGAAAAAGAAGAAAGATTTTGCCGCGCCGACCCTTTTGGCTTGCCAAAAACGCGACGTAATAGAGGGGACACACGGCAAAAACGGATGGGCAAACCGCAGCACGCGGTATAGAAAGTTGTTCGAATCCAATGACACGCCACTTTTTTTTTCGACATATTCGCCTCTATGAAGATTACACATTTCATGTTTCGAGAATACATGTGCATTTATATTTTATCGTGTCGCGAGAGAGAGAGAGAGAGAGAGAAAGAGATGAAGAGGACAAAAGAGCGTCGTCAGTAGTTGCACGTTCGTGTTACGAGAGCCCCCCTCCCCCCCTGCCCCTTGCCCCTTCCCTTCCCCATTTGTTCGTAAGCTCAACTTTACCAACTACGCAATACGCCGTGTGCTCGCCTTTCGAGGTCCATAATGACGTCAAACGGAGTTCAATCGAAGTTATGCGTCCTCTGACGCGTACCAACTCCCGATCGTAGTCATTCCATATCAGAGGTTCTCAGTGAATCTTTATTTAACGCGCATCAATGAATCAAATCAAACGTCAAGAATCAAATTTGTCAGAAAAAAAAAAACAAAAAAAAATTCTATAAAATCCGAAAAATTCTTGTTGGCCGGCAAGAGAAAAGAAATATAAATATCGATTGAAAACAAATTTCAATCGAATGGAACTAAACTTCAATGACTCAAGTTTCATAATTAAATTAACAGGGAGTTTCGGTAAAAAAAAATGCTATTTTTTGAATAATTATCTTCGGAGAAACGTATCTGCCTGTGTTTTCATCGATGTGATAAGCCTTGGGAAGAAAAATGCCCGATAAAATTTGTCAGGATTGGAAAAATTTCGAAAAAAAAAGAAAAGTAAAAACAATTCCGTTGACTTCGCGCCGGTTACGTGACGTTTTCTATATACGAGAGAGTGAAATTAATTTTTGATAGAACGAAATCGTCGATTTATACGAGTTCTTCCAAAAGGAAAATAGAATTGTCGAGCATGGTTCGTATCGTTTAATTGATTGAAGCAAATATATTTACTTTATGGACCGATAAAGGTGAATTTTTGTGTAGTTTCTTGTTTATTAAACGAGGAAGGAGGTTTCGAAGGTTTCTCGTGTTGGTAGTACGTACATAAAGAGGCAGGCTCTTGGACGAGGGTCGGTGGCTCACCGATGAGAGAGGAGGAGGGTAGATTGTTAAATACAAGGAGGAAGAGACAAGAGTAAGCGAGTGAGAAACTCGTACAGGGAGAAACTCGGCATCACAGAGACGCGAAAGCTTTCGTCTAGAGATAACGAGCTTTCGTCAGCCCATACCCAAGGCACATACTAACCTAACTTTATGGAGCACGTATATATAGAGCTATATAAACGAGCGAGTATTTTCACCAAAGGGAGGAAACAGCAGGATAGAATCAAAGTGCAGCCTCGGGCCTGCAAACGAGAAGTTGCGGCTAATGCTAAAAGTGATATATATATGTATCGATTGGTCTCTGATAGAAGGGCTCAAAACGATCGATTCCTCATCTCTTGATAACTTGAACAACGACTTTATTATTCTCGAAATCTGTTGAATCAGAGGAAACATGGCTCAAAATGCAACACCGTGTCCGATGATGGCCTCCACCCCATTGGAAATCTTCCGTGTCTAAATCTTATTTGCTCATTTGGTTTAGTAGATTTTCATTTCATGACACTTTACCATTGTATATACTCGAACTGGTAATTCGATTCATTTTCTTTTGAATAAAAAAATTAGTCAAATTCTTCACTCGCATTGATTCATTTTCGTAAAAACACTAATCTCGCGATTAGCAACATTCGTTGAGGATTCGATGCTCAATGTCGTGACGTTTGACGTATCGATAAATCTTCAATTTTCGAGAAAACTTTCATGATTTTTCTTCTTTTTTTTTCAACAGACAAACGTTTGCTACTTCGTTGGAAGAAAAAAATAAAATAAAGATGTATTCTCATTATTAAAACCAATTTTTCGGAGTTTTTCGAACATTTTTCATCTAATCGTTTATGCTGTTTTTAAATCATTAATCATTTCGAAAGTATTTTTCGCTCGATTCGATTCCTCGATTCGATATTTTTATTTCCTCAAACTCTCTCCCGTTGATGGTGCGGCTCTCGCCCGATAGTTCTGAACGCGCACGTGCTTTTTACGAGACGAAACCGGAGCTCTCGCGTGCTTTTCCATCCAAGAATGACTGAGACCAAGAGATCCACTCGTCGCAGCATCCTTGCAGCCATCATGTTTTGCTGTTAATTTTCTCTCCATGCCTCCTACAAAGGACGTACATACTTAGCTCGAATTCTTGTCATTCTCTCTTGTTTCTCGGATGAATTTTGCTGCAATTTACGTAAGAAAAAAAAATTCCCAGTTTTTTAGGCTTCATGTGCGGAGGTTTTTTTTTTTTCGATAAATCGTAAGGAGTTTCAGGACTATTCGATGAAAAACGTTTCGGTATGAGGTTTACAAAAGCTCGTGTAACGTTTGTTCGATCGTAGACGACTATTTTTATCGTTGATAATTCGTCGATATCGATCGTGATAACGAATCGTTCGAATTCAATAGTTTCTGCTGATTATACGCGTCTTTTTCTACGACGATGATCCTACTAACGATTAATGGCCAAACGAGACCCCGAGGGCAGGTTATAATTAATCGTGATTAATATCTAATTGCACTCTCCTCCGTGCCGGGGGACATACCCCGAAGCTTGCAGTTGACTCCGCCAGTCTTCGGATTATCGACATGAAATTATATCCACCATCGAGTTAAAATTCAACTCGGACGTGCTTCGATCGTTCTCGAGACACGTGTAAAACATTTGTTTTCAGCTAAATAAATCTACGACCGGTGCAGATCAATTGGTCAGTTTGATCGATCTTTTTTTATTTTTTTTTTTCTGTTACAATTTGTGCCGATCGACCCTACCGAATCCAACTTGGATAATTTTCGTAACTTTGATGTAAAAAAGTAACGAGTTCATGTAAAGTTTGCATAAAAATTACGGAAATGGATTGAAGCTCGTTTGCTGTAACGTCATTCGTTTTTATATCTTTATATACGCCGGACTCATCGTTCGAGGGGGAAAAAAAAAAGAGGAAAAACATCGATTTTTCTCGGCGAACAGATCCACCATTATTTATATCCGTCACTTGACGTTTTCATTCGCGTTTATTCTCAATGAAAAAGTTTTAAAAAACATTACAGATTGGTTATTTCTTATCTGCAATGAATCTCTTTTATACGCTCAAGTTATCTTACGAGAAGAGAGAACGAGAGAAGCTGCTGAAGATAATTATTCTTTGCTCGTGACGTCAAACGTCGAGATTGAAAAGAAACTGGCTTTAAATTATTCCTTTTTCTAATAATTATTCTTGTCTGGTTCACGTTTACACGGATCATATTTTTATCATATTATTTCTTATTCGTTAATTTTCTGTTAATTCAGCCTCGCATATATAAACACGAAAGAAATCATCGCTCTCGATGCATGAATAAAAAAAATTAATTGAGTAATTGATCGTTGGGTGAATGAAACAGGAAATGAAATTAGTGTGTAATCGACCATATCCAGGAATTTTCATGCATCGCACCCTATTCAATCGTCCCGTTTCAACTTTATTCCTTCAAAGTCAAACGTCAAATGAAATTGAATGAAATTAAAAAAAAAAAAAAAAAAACTCACCAATAACGAAGTAAAAAGAAAAGAAAAAAATTATTCCATGAAAAATCAATCGCAACGAGCATTCGAGCCAAACGCACCACACGCCCTTTACAATCAGAAAGCGATAGAAAAAAAAAAAGTGCATTTGATCTATCAACACCACCCACCACCGGCAGCTTATCGGAATAGAATTTCAAATGAAATAAAATGAATTTTTCAACGTTCCAATGAATCTGTCATCTGCATAAAAATGATGAAAGAAACTTTTTATTTTTTATTTCAATTTTTTTCAATCAGACCAAATGTAATGTGGGTCAAAGCAAATGGGAACTGGGTCAACAATAAATTTATACGTGAGTCAATAAAAAGAATTTTTCATTTTAATAATATAATTGAATTTTGTTTCATTCTAAATGTGTTTTGAGAGTCAATTGCTGGCTTCCGAGATGTTGAACCGCGTGAGCCTGCGAAGGTCCTCATGCGACGGACCGCTCGAGTCGGTACGATCATACGGATTTATTACATTGATTTATATACATATATCTCCGTACATATGTGTTCATAAATTTATCCTCAAACATACACACACACACAAACACGTAATTATCGATTCACGAATTACAAAGCGAGAGCAGCATCAAACGTTACAGCATCGCAGTAATATAGTAACGGCCACCGCCTCCGTCGTCGCCTTACGCCTGAATTGACAGCCGTTACACGAATTGTCGTCCAGTTCGGTCTCGATAATCGCCGCGAAACGACCACGAGAAGCGCACAAATAATCGTCGTATTAGTTTTTCAACTACGCCTTATATTCTCGTCGTTCGCGCTCTCATCGCCCCCCACCCTCCCTCCCTCCCTCCTCAATTTTTCCCCGTTTCATTGGACAACGAACTGTTCGAATTTTAATATCGTCTCAAGGAACAAATTTTATCCTTCAAGAATGTAAAATTCGTGCAATTTTTTCTTGAAAAAAAAAAAAAAATAAATAAAATTAGAAAATAAAACTATTTCTAACGCCGTGAAAACTGGCGCAAAATCTGTGCCACGTGTCGTGTCAAATTTCATTTGAAAAGAGATTAAAAGTTTAAAAGCATGTACAAGGTGATTATGTCAAGGATTTTATGTACCAATGAGTCGTTTTGTGTTACTATTTGATCATTTAAAATAATTTTTCATTTTCTATTATTATTATTATTATTATTTTCTACCATCGTTGATGAATCGTTTGAATTTTGAAAAATCAATTGAAATTTTGTTGTTTAATCGAGAATCTTAATTTCAGTGATATTCAATCACGCGAGATTTGATTTTCTCATTAAAATTGAAATATACATACGTTTCTCAATTGAAATTCAATCAACAGGAATCAGCGAGAGAAATTGAAACGAATAAACAACGCTCTATTAAATCGAAAGTGTGTGCGTCAGCTCTGGGGCTCATTTCACCCTGGTGCGATCGGAGACTGTGCGGGATGAAAAAAAAAAAAAAATGTTCTAATATTTTTCATTTACGAAAGTGTTTCATTCGATTTTCATTCGACACAGGAAATTGAATGATTTTGTCGCACTCGCGAGACTGTTTCGCTATGATCGCCTGTATAAATTCTTCAATCGTTTCGTTACGACACGACGCCAAAGAGGAGTGAAAATTTAACGCGTCGAGTCTGTGCTTCCAACGATAAAAATCACGCTATAAAAGCACCGCACGAATACGTTTTATTCCTGTATTTCGTGACATGAAAATTTACGTTTTCAACATTCGACGAGCTTTATTCTCGGAGACTCTCTGGTCACGGGAAGCTTTTTCTTCCTTTTTTTTTCGCATTTTTCGCATAATTAATTGCAGCACTATTTAATCATTTCTAACGACATTCATGAATTTTTTATAATCAGAGAATTTCGTAGAGTAGAACCCTCCTGTAGCTAATTTCCAATTAGCAATATCAGGTGGCGTAATTGTGAGAAAAAAAAAAATGCTGATTCGATCGAACAAAATTTGTGACACCTTTCAAGAGACCCAAATCTAGCGATATAGAAAAATCAATCGTCAAAATCCGAAAAGTAAAGCGAGAAAACTGAAAAAAAAAAATGGAATTTCACGAACGTTTTTGCTCTAATTTGCACCGTTCATCATCGCTTTCGTTTTCCAACTCGTCAGGACTTTTTCAAAAGTTTAGTCGTTCGAAGACAAGGGACGAGAGGTTCGAATGAGATATTTCTACAAAATGTTAATCTCGTAGAATCCCAACCATATTAAAACTTCAAAAGCGTGTTTGACGACCAAGTACCGAAGTTTTAATCGTGCTTCGATCCAAGCGAAGTTCATTACCATAATAAATCACTGATGTGCGAAGTATCAAAGTAAAATCCGCTGAATTCACGATTTAACACTGACAGGATGCGATGGCTCTGGGGGTATCATATACATATATATACGAATATAAATGAAAAGTTCATTTGTGTGTAGAATTAACTCTCGTATGAATTACTTACGTCGGGCGTTAAAAAAACGTGACGCACGAAGCTATATCGAATTGCAAACCTTGTCGAGTATATATTTTACAGGCAAACTCCTTGTGTCGCCATTTTAGAGGCGTGAGGACTCTCTGCCGCTGCTGCTGTTGCTGCTGCTGGCAATATAAAATGACGAGCCACGCATAAAGATAGTAAAACTTGATGTTAGATCATATATATGCATTCAACGCGCGTACCTATACGACACTCGCTTCAAGTGGAACCGAGAACTCTTCATGGTCGCACGTGTTTCGATAAACTACCATTCGCGGTACACATCCAATATAAAACCTATACATTTCCTGCCTCTTTCTAACAAAAAAAAAATAAAATAAAAAAAACTTGAACGTATGGATGTCATCTGTTTTAAAGAAATATCAAATTCTACATAGACTCCCCACATTTTTTTCAGTCTTTTAAAAAATTCATACCATTATTTATGTACGCGTTTCGTATTTCATTCGAAAAGTGTCATTTATTTATTCATTCGCAGTCGTAAATTACATCGGAATAATTCAGTGATGAATAAATATTGGATGAAATTTAGTGCTCGCGTAATTGGAATTGCTCATTCGAGGAGGATCGAGATCCTGACCAATTATTCATTTCTCATTATTTATCTTTTAAGCGTTGTTTTTTTTATTCTTCTGTGTATTACAGTCGGATAGTTCGGTATCCGATTTCTCGGACGCTGAAGAGGACAATACAAATGAGTTAGGCTCGAACACGGGGTTGAAAAATTTCGCCATGGACGCAGTGGACAGCGTCAGCAGGCGACAGGCTACTCGGGTCTTCAAGAAATCCAGTCAAAATGGTAAAATTACGGTTTATCTTGGAAAGAGGGATTTCGTCGATCACATAACCCACGTCGATCCGATCGGTAAGACAAAAAACAAAAATCAATCAATTTTTATCCATCGCTATCAAATACAACGGAAATTCGAATTAAACATTTGTTTATCTTTTATTTTTATTCATTATTTTTAAAATCTCAAATAAAAACGGTAATACCGAGTTTATTTTAGAAAATAACGTGACTGAATACTCTGTGCGTGTCTCGTTCATCGTTTGCTTAACAAAAATCAGGATCGTGGGAGTTAAAAAGTTAATGAAAGAAACATTGCAGGCGATAGGAGAGTTAAACGGTGACTGTGACAGGCTCCACTCTCGGGTTGCATAAGCCAATTGCCACGTGGACTTGAGCTTTTCTCGTAACTCACGCCACGTGCTATAATCCTCTGAAGCTTTAGGATGCTCTTTTTTTTAGTTTTTTTAGGTTTTTTTTTTAAATAAAATAGCGAAGAATTATTATCTTTCGAGGCAAAGCGTTTTTCGTACTCTGGTCGAACGAAAATTTTTCAAATCATTTTCCGAATGATTCCCATGACGGAAGGGACAAACTAAAATTTATCTTACCTTCAAACATTTTTTCTAAATCTATATCGAAATGAAAACTCGTTAAAAAATGAATCAACAAGTTACATTTTTCTTTTTAATTTCTTCATTCGCACGAGAGAAATTTAAAAAAGTTAAGAATTTTATAAAATTTGGTTAACATATTCGTTTAGTGCCAAATTTGACAATACAAATTTTTTCAGATTTTTCTTCTACACAGTTATCGAGTTATTGAAGACTAAAGTTCACGTGTATAAGCATAGTGTTTCCATATATATAGGTATACACTTCGGGCATAAGAAATCTGCTTTAATGCATAATTACTCGTTAACTGAGTAGAAGAAAATTTTGAAAAAATTTATCTTTTCGTACTTGATGTTGAAGAACATTATCACCAAATTTGATTTATTTCTTAACATTTTGCCTTTTGTACCGAAACTCCTTAATGTAATTCCTCAAAATATCATAAAAAAAAAAAAGAAAACAAAAACGTGTATAAGAAAAATAATAGAAGAATGAGCGAATATTTATCATTGAAAATGCAGAATTTTGATTTTTAATGATATTTTTTTTTCCCCAATTCGTTGTTATGTAAACCGCATAAAGAATTATAATTAAATTACAGATGGCGTGGTTCTGATCGATCCGGATTACGTTAAGGACAGAAAGGTTTTTGGTCATGTTCTGGCGGCCTTCAGGTACGGCCGGGAAGACCTGGACGTACTCGGCCTAACATTTAGAAAGGACCTTTATCTCGCTGCCGAGCAGATCTACCCGGTCGTACCCGGGTCCCAGCCACCGAGAGAATTGACCCGTCTACAGGACAGGTTAGTCAAGAAACTCGGTAGCAACGCGTATCCGTTCTACTTTGAACTTCCGCCGCACTGTCCGGCCTCGGTCACCCTACAACCGGCCCCTGGTGACACCGGCAAACCATGCGGCGTAGATTACGAACTCAAAGCGTTCGTAGGTGAAACACAAGACGACAAACCTCACAAAAGGTTATTTATTTCAATATTTTATTCTTCAAATACATTTTTCGACATTCATCGACTTTTTTCATTATTTTATTTATTTTTTCTTTCATTATTCATTTCGATAAATTGCTTCACAATTTTCTTTTATAATTAAAATTTTTAATTTCTTTCAAATTTTCTTTTCTCGTGATAAGAATTTCCTTGAATCTTAATTACAAAAATATATACAAATATACGTTAACAAATTCCGGGCTTTCCAAGTTTTTTTTTTTTTTTTTTTTTTAGTCAACTGCTCTATTTGTAACGATAAGATCGAATTTGTATCTCGAGTATTTGTTCACAGAAACAGTACAATTGACAAGTTTTTTGAGTCGATTCTTTATTTTATTTTTTTTTTTTAGTCAATGAATTTTGGTTTTTATTGTTTTGAAATGTTTTTATTTGTACAGTTGCTCTTAAAAATGTGATTATTTTCAGAAATTCCGTAAGATTGGCGATAAGAAAAATAATGTACGCACCATCGAGACAGGGAGAACAACCCTCGGTCGAAGTGAGCAAAGAGTTCATGATGTCCCCTAGCAAACTTCATCTCGAGGCATCGCTCGACAAAGAGCTCTATCATCATGGTGAAAATATTGCCGTTAACGTTCACATAGCAAATAACTCTAATCGTACAGTGAAAAAGATCAAAGTATCGGTCAGACAATTCGCTGACATTTGTCTATTCTCGACGGCACAGTACAAATGCACAGTCGCCGAGGCCGAAAGCGAGTGAGTATTAATTTTCGAATTCTTTTTCCAATCACACGATTACAAATTTGAGATAAAAAAAAAAAAAACCAAAAAAAAATTCATTTATTTCGATATCTAAAAATTAATACCGATGACAACGAATTAAAGTCAAATTCTTTCGTTTTGTTTTCATCGAACGACCAACTTGTTCGAGAGAGAAGAATGAATTTTTTTTTCGGTTTTTTTTTTTCACTTCACCAGTTTCCAGACAACGATGATTCGATCATTGAATTCGATAATAATTTTATTAATTTTTCTCGGTATTTTGTTCGCGATGAAAACTTCATGACACATTAGTTTGCGCACAAAAGAAATTCGTTGATGAATTCGAGTGTTATTTTTTTCTGGAAATAATGTTTTAATTAAAGTTTTTTAAACTCGTCGTTGTCTGGAAAAAATAACACGAAATATTTGAATACGCAAAGCTCGTTAATAATGTTCACGAACCACCGGACGATGCAACTCGTTTGACCAGATGAGCTTGAACTCATAGAAAAATAACGAGAAAAAGAAAATCGTCGAGGCTCGCGTTAATTAAAATTAACCGTGGAGATGACGAGCGCGTGAGGATCGCGTGATTCATAAAAATATATTTTTTCCCCATTTGGAGAGGGACAAAAATAGTAGCTCAGCATTTGACAAAAATATAATAAAGTAGAGAATTCTCCAAGAAACATTTGCCGTGGGGGATTTACCGACACCATACTCCTCCGCAGGAGGGTGAAAATAGATCACGATGACGAGGGTGTGTCGTACTATTTCCTGGAGATAATAGACTCTTAAATAAATTCCTTTTTTTATCTCCGGCAATGAAAAAGGGACAAAACTTTTCAATTTTTTTTTCTCCAATATACGAAAGTTTATCATTTTCTCTTGCTCGAAGTGTCAAAATTTCAAATACTCTTTCGTATTACGATCATTTTTTTTTATACTTTTGATTCATGACCATTTGTCTAACTGCTCGATTCACCGGTGGCTCGTGAATTATTTAAGTTAAGCCGAAAAAAAAAGAAAAATAGAATAAAACGTTTTTATTGTTAAAACTGGTAAATTAAGAAGAAGAAAAAAATAAAAAAATAAAGTCTTCGAAATTCGTGCAAATGAAATTCCACTCGGTGGAACAACAGAAGAAAAAAAAAACGAAAAAATACGTACGTACGAGAAACAATAAATTTCGTACGACCTTTTTCCCGAACTGGCATCGTGGCGTGTCACGGACGACCCCGTTTTCTGTAGATCGCTAGCTTAATTTGAATTTCGCACACGAACCTCTCTCTCTCTCTCTCTCTCGCGATTATTGCAAGTATAATTAATCATCGCGCATAATCGCCGGTGACTTTGCCGCTGAGGGCCATTGACTTTCATTGTTAGAAAAAACGTTTTTCATCAAGGATCGAAGAGTCGTTGAAAAATTAACCTGAAAAAAAAAAAAAGACGAGAAGAGAAGAGAAGCGAAGAAGAAAAATGAAAAACGGAAAATAAAAGAAAAATATTTATCGAGCTACGATGCCAGTGAAGGATTATTGTTTTTTTTTCCTTGAGTCATGAAAATTCGACGGACTGCGACGATAGAATGAGTTATAAGCACACGCTCGATCGTCTAAGAACTTGGAATTTTCATGACTCGTTTTAATCACGTTTAGAATTAATACGACGAAGAAAAACGACAATTTCAAAAGAAATAAGAAACATTTAAAACGTTTTGAATGTCTTTATAAATAAGAAAAAAAGCCAACGATCGTAAAATTTAACTTTTAATTATTCAATATCACTTAAATGTGAAGGAAATGCTTGTAAAAAAATCGTGAATTACAACTTAAATTCATTTTTATTTCTAATCGAAGGAAAATTTTCCTTATTTCCTATCGTAAAAAAAAAACAAAACAAAACAAAACAAATTCAATAATTTTAATGACAGGAATGAAAAAAATATAAGATTATTGCACTGGCAGTATAGGGGTAGCGCCAGGATTCACCATGAGCAAGGTATTTTTTCTAAAGCCGAGCCTTGCCGACAACAAGGACAAGCGTGGCCTTGCCCTAGATGGGCAACTTAAGCACGAAGACACCAATCTCGCATCTAGTACCATGTGAGCGTTCGAAAAAAAAAAAAAAAAAAAAAAAAAAAAACCTAAGATGGGCAAGATTTTTCAATGTGTACGAATCGATCGATTTCGAGTGGAGATTGAACGACGATAAATCTCAAAATTCCATTCAACTACGAAGGAAAAATCATTTATTTTTATCAATTTATAAAAACGCTCTTTTCACTATTTTCGGGTTGAATTTTTGTTCAGTTTTTACTCTCGATTCTCGATACTTATTCCTAGAAAAAAGAGAGCATTCCGGTACCGTTGTTAGACCGAATGAAAAATAGTTCATTGGACTCTGAAGTTTTCGAAATTTCGAGAAAACAAAAAAAAAAAAAAACACGCATTCGATTATATTTAAATTTTCATTGTGCATTCGTGGAGACAGAAATTGCAGAACTTTTGAGCCACTGTTGCGTTGTGTTCTAAAAGTTTTAAGTATTCATTCGTATTTGGGTCAAAACTTGTGCCACGCTCGAAAAATTGCTTCTCCGTTTGTCTCGAAAAGCGTTGAATTATCGTCGCCGCAGCGCCAACCTGCCTGCGAATCCCATTTGCAGTCTCCACTCGAAAGATTGCGTTCCAAAAAAAAAAAAAACATGAATTAGAAAAAAAGCCCAGTTTAAAAAATAAAACTATATTTCGTTGGTGGATGGAATGCCCGTTATATTTTTATTTCCTTTCATTTTTGTGGTTTTATTTTTTTCGTACTTTTGTTTTTGTTCTCGTATTTTGTAAACGTTTTCATTTTTGTTTGTCGTTACTTTTTGTGCTCTGGGATCCCTTAATTCCGTGCGGTACGCAGAGGCCTGTCATTATATATATCCCCTCGGTTGTGGAATTCGATATTCGTGGTGATAGTCTTTTCTCTTCTCTAACAAATAATAATAATAATAATAATCAAGAAAATAAATTAACCTTTTTCCCTTCATCGACAAATATCTGCGAGAAAAACAGCCTCGAATCTTATCAGTTAAACAATTTTACCAAATTCGTAGGTGTTTCTCTGATTTCGTCCGTTTTATTCATATTAAACAAAGTTCACATTTTTTTTTAACACTTATTCGAACACAAAGTTAGGGACGAAACGAGCTGATGATAATTTCTTGAAATTCTGGACGATACATTTTCATTTACGAAAATTCAATCGGAACACGATTTTCTACTTTCAAAAATAGATTTTTCCTTATTTTTTTTTGTCGTTCTCGTTAACTTGAATTTCATAAATTGCACTATGCAACGATATGCTAATCACATTTTTCAGGAAATTCACGAAACTTGCTTTCTGTTTACTAAGAGAATTTTACAAAAACTCTATGTACCAGATCATAATTTATTCATTTTAAATAAGATCATTGACGCGTTCCAACTCATTATCAAATTGATATATATATTTTTTTAATTTCTTGAGTTTTTGTTTGTTTGCAATGACTAGCACACAGATGTGTATGTGCCACGATGAATTCGCAATATTCTGCTACAATTCATTTTCATTGACAAAGGAAAATAGAACTAAAAAATAAACTTGAGATTTTCATTAAAATCCTAAAAATGTAGTACGTGTTTGCTACATTTTTAAGAATAATGATTACTTTTATTAAACTATTCGCACGAATATTGTACGTATTATCGTGGTTCATAAACAAATATTGATTACACGCGAATTTGCCATAAATCCCATCAGAATTTCATCTCTTGGTGGTTTGCAAAACATTGAAAATTGTTCAACCATCTTTGAGACGCGTTACGAAAATCGATATGCAATGACAAAGTTGTTTATGAGTCGTTAAAAAATTGTTCGACAAATTGTTCGTTTATTCAAAATTAAATGAACCAATCAATCATTTAATGAAATCAAATCTTTTTTTTTTTTTTTACAAAACTCTTTAAAAAGATGGTTTTTTATTATGATTTTTGTTTAGAAGCCTCACGAAGAATACAAAAATAAAAATACTATTCTGAAAAATTATCAAACCCATTAATTGATCATAACTTTTTACGATGATGATGGAAAATCGATGTTTGTAACGTTTTGAGAAAGATCGAAAGTTTTCAGATCGTTGTTCGCTTGCAAAGAATCAAAATTCTTATCAAATGAAATAATTTTGGCTAAAAAAACAACGTGTGTGATTCATCCTCAAACATACAGGATTGGCATACTTAAAATGACAGTCTCGTTGTTCCAAAATCGAGCTCACTTATTAACAAAAAAAAACATTTTTACATCTCCGAGAAACAAACTACAAAATATTACAAAATTTAAGCAATATTTTCGAGTAATTTGATAAAACTATGGTCCAATTATCAATCTATATTTATTTGATGAATATGTTTTAATCGAACACTCGTTTTCTTCTGAGATATATTTATATATCCACGATATAATTGAACACGAATCACGATATCTAACTGAGTATATGCGAGATACATATTCGTGTTCGTGTCTACGAGAGCACTGCTTCGTCTCGATTCGTTTGGCTCTATAATTTTAGTCAGTCGGAGAGAAGAGAGCACCGGAGATGCCGGGATTTAATGATAGAACGAAGTGCGTAATTACGTTAAGATGAATTCACGTGTCGAATTTTCGTCGAACGAGAAGTCGAAAGGGAGCAGAGGAAAGAGAAAGGATGGAGTGAGAAAAGGAGCAGAAAGGAGATTGAGAGAAGGAGTATCGAGGAGGATCAAAATAGCCGGACAAAAAATTGGAAAGAACGAAACGAGCATAAAAATATCGAAAGAAATGGCCAATCGAGAGTCTTGTGACAAGGAACATTGTTCTGAAAAAAAAAAGTTTGATTTTCTATTAAAATTCTATTCGATTTTTTTGAACATTTTTTTGAATCTCGAACCAAACTTTTGAGACATATTCGCACTTTTATTTTGACACTTGGTCTCGTTTTTTCCTTTCTGTGAACCAGCAGAATAATTTTGAAAAAAAAAAACGCCTTTTTTGATAGGAAAATTTCTTACACTGCGCATAGAGAATAGACGTTTTTATACGAGGAATTTATGTAAAAGTGAGAAAATTTAAAAAATGTAAAAAAATGCTTAAAAACGAAAGATAAAAATGCATTGAAGCACAGTTAAAAGTAAACACGTGCTTTCACTTGTGACTGTAATGTTTGTGTCAGGGAGGGATGCTCGGTGGGGCCAGGTTTCACGCTGAGCAAAGTCTTTTCATTGACGCCGCTTCTCGCCAACAACAAAGATAAATGGGCCCTTGCCTTAGACGGCCAGCTCAAGCACGAGGACACCAATTTGGCGTCCAGCACGCTGTAAGGCCAAAGTTCTATGAACAAAAATTTAATCGTTTTCTTTTTTCTCGCGTTTTTCAAAACACTTTTTTTTCCCCTATTTTTTTGTTCTATCTTTCTCGATTCAAATGCCAAAAACAACGAAACAACGAAATTCGAGTCACTGCGCATTGTTTTGTTTGTTTGTTTTAATTTATTTTCTATTCCGGAGGCTCGACCGTCGGTATCGTTTAAAAAAAAAAATCCATTCAATTCGGAGTGGAATCGGAAAAATCGAAATTTCAGTAAAACACGAAAATTTGAAGTTATCTTTTCGAGCCATTTGAAAATTTTATGAAAATTCTAAAAACTTTACATTTTTAAATCGCATTCAGATTCCTCATAAATTTCATGTACACAAATCTAATTGTAGATTTTTTTCGAACCATTGTATAAGTATTGAAAAAAAATTGGTGATCGTCGTTAAAAAAAAAAAGTCAAAAAACGTTGCACGGTCAAACCTCCTATGATCTATTTCACTCACGCTCATACCAAGCTCGCAGGATATCCGTGGGAGGGACGACGTGAAAAAGGAACGGACGGAATATAAGTAAACAGGAATAATAACAAAAATAATAATAATAATAATAATGAATAGCCAGTAATAACAGTAAGAATGAAAATTCCGATGGTGATAGTAATTGAATGAAGGAAGGAAATAAAAAGAGACGACTCGTCGTGGCGCCCATCGGATATTCTTGAAATACTTCATCGAAATATGTCAGTGTACCTTTTACATTTCATTAATTGCGTTTCATCTTCGCTCCCTATTATTATGTTCATAATATTTTTATTTAACGTTACGGATTTTTTCGGAAGACAACTGGTCGTTAATTTTTTTTTAACAATGTTCGTTCTTCATTTTTTTTATTTTTTTTTTTTTTTCAAAAAATAATTGGATTTCTCGTAATTTGTTATTTATTTATATATCTACGTAATAATATGTATATAAATATATGCAGTGGGGTCCAAAGCAAATGAGGAAAATAACTTTCCGGAGCAATCAAAAAAAAATCTTCCACACCGAGTGGCTGACTGAATGAAAATCCGTTGCTCTCCCAATCAAAAATTCATTCTGTATTTCGTGCAGCAAAATATTTATAAAACACGACAAAAAAATGATTTGTGATTACTGAAACGAGTTATTGGCCAAATATTTGGACGTTAACGCAAAAAAATAGCCAAATTCAAAGCACCTTTTTATTAATTCTCGCTATTACCCTTGTCGAATCGATTATTGGCATTTGAACAAATCTATAATTGAAGCGAGTTGATAGCAATCGTAACCAAATAATTAGCACTGGTTCGAACTAAATCATTTGTGATGCAACAACAAATTCGTTGGATTCACCTATTTTCCAGCCAACAAAATTGATTTACTTCCGTGCACAAATGTTTTTCTCAATGCGCTCGTTTTGGTCGCGACTGTATACATATATATACACATATATATATATATAATCGCTGTAATCGGCTATCGTGATTGTCTCTTCCTACGAAAATGCACAACGAATAAAAAGCAGCATAACTACAGACCAACGTAACATTAAATATATATACTCGTTTAGATTTCGTGGACGCGTGCTTTAAATACGAAAGAGAAAAAAAAAGAACAATAATCCAATTTACAGTCGGTCGAGAGAGGAACTATGAAACATGAAATGTCACTAGGTATGCCGCTTCACAAATGCTTCTTATCTCAGACTTCATTTCGTTTATGACTATTTTTTTGTTTTCTATTATTATTCAACTTCTTATCCATAAATTGTCCTCGAAAATGTGCAGGGATAAGCCACTTTCTATCGTGGTCTACGAAAGTTACAGGAGGATAGGGGACCCATTTTTTTTTGCTCTTGCCCAAGGCTGGTGGAAAATGGAAAAAAGTCGACTTTGACTAAATTTCGTTGTAGATCAATCAGCTCCGTTGTAGAATTACGATTTATTGAATCGTCGATTCATAAAATAGTTGATAAAAGAGGCAGAAGAGGTGAGATTGGGAGGGGGAGGGGGGGGGAATTTGTCACTTCTATTTCTAATAAAGTTGTTTCAAATTGAATAACAAATTCCTGCCCCAAAATCATTAATTTCTTACGGATTGTGTTTCATTATTTGTTCATTTTGTTTTCATAAGCGGAGGATCGCGAAATTTGACTGAGAAAAACTGCCATCAGGCGAAACATGAGGAACAAGATTTTCGAAAAAAGAAAAAAAGTTGAAAAAAAAAAAAACAATCGAACGACACGAAATATTCCACCGTACGAGAAACCATTCTCCAAAGTTCCTCATCCTTCATGGTTATTGCATGTTGCTTGTTCTCATGGCTTTTATTGATTTGCTATAATCGTAGAAAGCTTCGATCCATGTTGTTTTGTTGACCAATTTATTTAATTCTGTTTTTTATTTTTATTATTTCAACTGCTTTTTACCCTCTTTCTAATGCTTACTTTCCATTAAATTAATTTTCTTACATGTTTTCTAAACTGTGAAATAATTGTCGTAACCGCAAAAGTTGACTCGAAGCTTGTATAATCGAAAGCAAACGATAAAAAAGAAAATTGTCACACATTTACTGGGAAGGAGAAATAAAAATTGTTTGCAAATATTTGTTTAACGTCTGTGTCAATGCTCTGCTCGATTATCCATCCGATTGAATCAACACCGCGGACAAAGTGCATGGGGAAGCTTTTAAGCTCGTTACTTTATTAAAATCGATGTTTACCTCTCTCTCTCTCTCTTTTTCGTTTTCTACTAAATCAATTTTCTCTGTCCCTCTTAACGTTCATTCCTTTTCTTTTTTCAATAATTATTCAATTTTCCAGAGTGGCGGATCCGTCGCAACGTGAAAATCTTGGCATTATCGTCCAGTACAAAGTCAAAGTTAAACTTTGTCTCGGAGGCCTTGGAGGGTAACTAACAATTTTGAATTCATCACCATTTTCTTCAATATCAGAAAGTCAGAATTTCATTGCGGAAACACTTTTTTGAATTTTTCCTTCCCTCCCTCTTTTTTTTCAATTTTTTTTTATAATGAATTACTCAGTCAAATTATTGTTGAAAATTCGATCACGAATTACTATTTCGTGGCGTGAAATCGTCGCTGTATTTTTTTTTTTTTTTAATTCTGGCGTATCATTTTTTACTGTTTTTCATTTATCATTATAAATTCGATAAGAAAGCGCTGAATGCATAATCGAAAATTGAAATTCTTTTTTATACTATTTTTGGATGTTAAAAAGAAATCAGACAAATTTGTGTTGTCCTGTTCAGATGTAGTGAGAAAAATTGTCGCACGGATTCTTGACGATTAGTGTGATTCACTCAGTTTTATGTTGAGCAGTGATTTGACGGGTGAATTGCCGTTTATACTAATGCATCCGAAACCGGAAGAAGAAACACCAGCGCCATCCACAGCGCGGCCGAGTCCAACCCACAAAACGGAAGATGGCGAAGGTCAGACTGACACGAACCTCATACAATTGGACACGTAAGAATCATTTTGATTTTTTCTTTTTTTTTTATTCATATCTCTCATTCGTATGCAGAAATTACGATTTTTTGGCCATTGAATATTTGCCTGCCTCACGGGAATATTGACAAAATTTTGTCGAACTTTAAACTTTCAAAAAAGATCCAAAACTTTTCAACTTTCTCATAATCCAATAAATTCAGACAGTTCCGCAGTTTTCTCGAAAAACTTATTCATTATTGAGAAAATGTGAAAAAATTGCTTGAATTTATGGAGGATATTCTCGAATAATCCGACATTTCCTTATGAATCTCCTTTTCTTTGAGGTTCCAAACGAGGATTAATAGGATTCGATTATTTTTGAATTTTCTCCTGTTTCGTCTCTTTCTAAAAACTTGAGAAATTTGTTTGATTCCAAACCGATACAACTCGAAATAAAATGAAGTAGAACTGTTAAATTTTTATCATTTTTTGATTAAATGTTTGTGTCTGATTATAATCAGACATGAATAAAATTTGTTCAATTTTATATTTCTAGGGAAGACGACGTCGGTGACGACGACATTATTTTCGAAGACTTCGCAAGGTTGAGGCTGAAAGGGGAAACTGATGCCTGACCGTTCAACCGAGAGATCGTCAATTGGATAAAAAACACAAAAAACGTCCATAATTTTTCCAAATGCTGCTATTTGATCGATTGAAACGTGTGCTTTCTTCTTGACACTTCTTTATCGTGACCAAATATGCCCTCGAATATTCGCCCGAATGAAAAGAAAAAAAACTAACTCATTTTAGTTTCTCGTACATTCTGTCGAATCTTAATTATGTATTAATTATTATTAATGTTTCATTATTATTATATCGATATTGTTTGTTCGTTCCGAAGCTCTTCTTATTCTTTATCAATTTGAAGAGCGTCTGAGGTGTGTTCACCTTAAGATGGATTGGAAAATCGATGAAAACTACTCGATCGCAAGTCATATTTTCAATAATCATTTCAAAAGGAAAAAAATGTAAATAATTATACGATAATAATAATCGCAAAAGTATTCTCCTATCGATCGAGAAAATTCAAATAATGATTTTGCGTGTAGCGTTTCGAAATAATTAATCGTAATAATTTTTGTGGGCTATTTACATACCATTCGATTTAAATAATGAATGAGAATGAGAATTTCTCATCCACTAGCCATAGGAACAAGAAAAATGAGTTTCGCCGGGTATAATCCAAATTTTATTCCGAGAAATGCGAAAAATTCATACATTTTGTTCCTTCCAAAATGATTGGGCATTACAACTCTCTCATCGTAACAATGGTTTTCTACAATTTTACTCCGTAATTCGTACCGAGGACGTGCGGTTGCACAAACTATTTTGAATATCTTCGCTAAAACAATCCCTAAGAGCTTGTCGATTTTTAAAAAAATTCATTTTTATATTATTTTATTTTTTCAAATTATACTCGCACTTCATACGTGCTGGCACGAGTGAAGACATATTGCTAAATAAAATAAAAGAAACAGTTGTCATGCGCCCACCGAATCTTTTTATATACAAACGTGCACAATAAGTCAAGGAACTAAAAATTCAGTCAAACTGCCGAATTTGAAAAAAAAAAAAAAAAAAAAAAAAAAAAAGAAATGAAACATTTCCAATCGCGGATTTTACCGATAGAACACATTTTTGAACACGAATTTACAATATTTTTCGTTCCTTTTTCAATTACTAATTTTCTCATTCCTTAAATTAACGAAGCCCAAACAAATAACCCAAAAACCCCAACTTTTCACGATACAAACTACTCTCAACCAGCATTTAAACGCGTCAATGTGTAAATACTCAAGTTTTTAGTAATATTTTTTATCGCTTTAGCACTTATTCTCACACAAGAGAAACAAAATATACAACATAATATGAAAATGAAAAAATCTCCCACCCACGCATCTGTAGGTGAACGTGCAATGCCAAAGCAGAGAGAAAAAAACCGTATGAAAAAACTTCTTCACGAACTCATGACCTGTATTCATGTTATGAGTGTTTTACGAGCAACTGATGATAAAAGTAACAAGTTGATTCCATCAAGTTTTCAGAATTAAGAATTTTTGCGAACTAGTTGCATAGCAACGAGTTTTTACAGTTTTGGAGACAAAAATAAAGGGCAGGAGGGGGGGGGGGGGGGGGGGGGGATTGTGAAGATTTTTCCTAATACGTTGCTGGCCAGAAAAGTTATCTCCATCAGTTTCACCATAAAGCCGAACTGAAATTCGTCCATTTTTGAAATTTTTTTCATTCGTTGTTAACCATTCGACGAAATCTGAAGCGAGCAATTGGCGATTTTTTTATTGGCTTTTAAGTATTTTATAATAAAAAAAAAAAAAGTACAATCTTGGGAATGTTAAAGCCCATTTTTACTGATCGATTAATTTTTAAGCTCGTGCTCCGAATTTGTTATTTTTTCTTCTCAATTTTCTAAAGCGACTTTCTCTTATAGTCGATTTGAAAGAAAAACACACAAAAGTCGATCAAAAATTGCACATTGCTTGCTTGATGAAAAATTGCTTTGAACTGTGAATTCCGTACATTTGGAGGAAAAAAGTTGAGTTCGATGGGAAAGGATCAGAAAATGTAATGACATCAAGGTTGGATTAGTACCAACTCAACTCTTTTTCAAGTCTGTACAGTCAATAAAAACAATGTGTGAGAAAACGAATAATGAAAGACGCACATTGAAAATTGTCAAATATCGGATAAATTATTAGAAGGGAATCTACGAATAATGATGCACGAGAGATTGGGCATAAAATGTGTGTCCCTCGATACCTGATGTACGAGAATAATTGTAAGACCGTCGTATGAATGTAATTAAATGTTGAAAAACAAAAAAAAAAGACCACTGTCTATGCTGGAAAAACGAAATTCCTTCTCTTTTCTTTTTGTAAAGAAAAAAAAAATGGAAACGTTTAAAAGACACGACTTGCTCGATAATTAACGAAATTTTCAACGGGAATGATTCCTTCTTGTTTTTCTCTCGAAAATCGATTCGGCGAAATAAAAAATAAAATTGGTGAACGAAGCGTTCGGAATGTAAATAATAATGAGAACAAGGAAAAGAAGGAAAAGAAAATATTTTCGAGTACGGATGGAAAAAAAAAAAAAAAAAAAAAAAACGTCGAACTTTTATATTTTTAAAATCGAAACGCATCGACGAGTGAGCAAAAGTAAAATAAAAACTGTGAACAAATGGAATACGAACGAAACGCATTGTAAATTACGGAGAGTGAAAAGCTTGAAAGAGAGAAAAAACCAAGTATTATCGAAACAAAGGAATCGGTATGACTGAATTACGAAAACAACTTTTTTCTCGTCGACTCTTGTCGAAAACGGGTGAAAAAATCATTTTAATTTAAAAAAAAAAACCAATTAAATGAAGAAAAAAAAATATTAACAAAATGGGCAAAACGAACAATTAAATGAAACTTTAACAACGAGATTTAGCGATGTAATAATAAGATTTATCGAGCTCGAGCATCCCGATGATTTGAAAATGATCACAACACTATACGAGACTTCATAAAGCAAAAAAAAAAAACAATGCACGAAGGATTAAAAATGAGAACAGTAGAAAAAGTGTGTGAATCATTGTCGAAAATGTCGATAAACTCTTATGTATGTCGAACGCATCGAAAAATGCTTAATTTATTTACCCGCGTGTGTATGAACGATCCAAAAAACAAAAGAGAGAAAAAGATAGAGAGCGTGAAGTTCATAATCATTTTTTTTTTGCTAATCCTGAATGTTTCCGTTTGTCTGGGCAAAATTACGTGTCAAAGAAGAGGAACGTATTTACATGTATAAAAAATAAAAACACAAACAATAGTTAATGATGGAAATATATATAATATATTATATTGTATATGTATAAAACTGTGTATTCTCGTATCATAACTGTAATAATTTAATAAAATCATGTATATTGGATTGTTCCGACGTATTTCATTTCTTTTTTTAAATCATTGTGGCATTTATAGTTTAGACCAGAACAACTTATTTCTACTGAAATTATCTTATAATATTGAACTATCTCGATAGTTTCGAAAAGCTTTTCTGGCGGCAAAGATCTGAGGAAAGTTAAAAATCTGATAAAACATGTTCAGTATCGGTGTATCGGCAGTATAGAGATACTGATACCGATACCGAAGTTTCTGATCGCGTCCCGTAGGAATTACTCGTAATTCCTACGGGACGCGATCAGAAACTTGAGGATTGAGAATGCTCGTCCGGCTCGGAACGTTTTATCAAAATTACTTAAAAATCAACAATCATAAAAAACCCCAAAATCTTGCTTTCCTATCACTAGAACGATACCAACCACGGTCGTGCATACAGGTCTGGAAACGACAGTAGCATTGCATAGGCAGCATGTGCGCCTCCTAATGTCCAAGCTTTTTTTTCTCACCGCTGCCACGGCATAGCGCTGTGATAGGGGGATGTTACAAGTTATATAAAGGCCTAATTTAAACCGTAATGTTCTCTCTTCACGTTTTCTCGATATTTATTTCGTCAAAAATTATATGGACGTGAACTTGGCCGCCCGACATGAACTTTTCAAAAGTTTTCTGATTTTAATCGTTTGTGTGTCGTTTGTAGAGTATTGTGAGAACAAAATAAACGCTTGTGAGATGAGTTTATCGCGAAAAAATCAAAAATAAAAATTAGCGTGAAGTTAGCCCGCCCATTCTACTTTTTTAAACCAAATGAGTCTAATTGTACGTAAATCAATGCGAAATCGTTTGTAGAACATGAATATTACAATAAAAATGTTTGTGAGACGCATATTTTTATGAAAAAGAAAAAACAAAATTTGCACAAGTTTTTCCGAACCAGTCAAGGAAACTGGTGTGTACCATACGGGTCGCAACTGATTAGAAATACATGAATCTTGAAGGTTTTGAAATGCTAAAAACGATAAGACCGATTCATAAATGCGAAAGTATATGGATGGTCTGTTGAACTGATTCAGATGTTACCACTGCTGGTCTATTCCTAAATTTTATTTTATGAGGGATTATATAAGAATATTTTGGAATGTTAAAATGGAAAAATTCTACCGACCAAAAAAAATACAGTATTCATTCCTCATTTCGATTGAAATGGAAATCGAATTCTTTCAAAAATAATAGTTAAAATCAAAGAAAGCCCAACAGTTTGATACTGAAAATTGCTATGCACAGAAATGAAACCGATAAAAATGATGGAATTATGTACTCACTCGTCGATGTCTTGTTCCCCTCCTCAATAATGAACCTACCTTTGGTAGAACCAAAAAGTCAGCAATTCGAAATAGTCCGCACAGTTAATATCCACTTCCGTTGCAGGACACCCATTGCAGTTGATTAATTTCCACTCGATTTTTCCCAGATCCTGCATGATTTTGAATTCAGACGAGCAGCAGCAGCGTCGTTTTTCCAACGTTGAAAACGATAGTTCATCGTAGTTCAAAATTCAAATGCACTAATTCAAACAACACCAATATTAACTTTTTACACTTCCGAGATAGTAAACGCGTGATTAAGACGTCAACATTTTTTTTAATTTCCACGTCAACAAACTCTTGCACGGAATAAAAAAATCCATTTAATATTTCTTTATTCCGCTAACTCAAAAAATGTATTTTTCTTGTGGCAATAAAATTTCTTTCCGCAATTGAATACGGTCGGTGACGAGTGACAGAAAGTGTAATGGCAACTGGTGCCACAGTTTCGTGGAAAATCGTGCGTGCTCACGTGGGTGCACGCGTGCACGGGCGCTAGCGTTCTATTGTACTCTAGCAATTGCGATAGTAAAAACTATTCGCAATGCTGTACAATAGCTGCGGTTATACAAGCCTTGCGTGCATTGCGTTGCGTTGCACCGTTTGCAGCATCCGGGTTATATGCATGGACCTTGCCTGCGCGACTTCGATATGCGATACAGAAACTGTATCGCGTTCGGAAACAGCAAACTACAGAGTAGATTTATAGCTTTCGTTCCGTTATTCTTGCCGACAATCCCATGGCTTTACGGCCTGCGTGCATTTGGTGCTTTGCGTTGCGTTGCGCGACTCGCATGTATGGTTGCATCTTAGCTCCGCTTGCGAACACGCGTGCGTGCGAGCATACACACGATTTTCGAAACTGTAACACAGCCGTCACTAGACTGTCTGTCACTCAAAGCCCTTACTCACGATCTCATTAATCGTGATTCGATCAAATATTCAAAATAATTGCCACGAAAAATAATATCGTGGGCAAGAGGCTTTCCTATCGACTTGTCGAATATCGCTTGCGAGAAGAAAACTCATTGACAAAAGAAAAAAAAAATTGAAAATTCATTACGATTGACAAACGAGCGAATTGTGTTTTACGACCCTAATATTCTTTTCATAGCGTTTTCGTGCATGGTTCGTTTTCGAGAAATCGCGCATATTTTTAAGCTCTTATTTTCGTGCATTTTTTATTTTCAAAAAATCGCGCACATTTTCAAGCTCTAATTACCGGAAATTGCGATAAAAAATTATGTAAAAATTATAGATTTGGATGGTTTTAATAATAAAAAAAATTTATCACGATTTTCCGTTTTTTTATTATCCATCGTTGTATTTTTATTTGGTTTAACGACAATTCATACCGTTTAAAGTATTTTATATAAAGATTTTCGTCATTTATTCCGCACTTTGTTTTATCAATTTCGAACGTGTTTATCAACGAACGATAATGCGCGGTATTGCACTAGCCGACCGATGCTTATGCAACTCTCTCCGCGCGCGCGCGCTACTCGCCGCCCCGCCCCGCGTCCCGCGGGCGACTGAATGAACAACGCGAGTCCCTCGCTCGCTCCCTCCTTGCCCCGCGCCGCGCGCATGATCCAGTTCTCGTGCCTGCCCCTTCCAGTCGCCCGGTCGCCACGGCATGAGCTCTCCCCACCATCCCCGCTACGGAACGGCTTAGCAGGCCAAGCGCGAGAGCGCGTAAACGTAAACACAGAGTCGAGGCTCCACGAATATAAACAAACCAAATAACAAGCTAGGGACATTCATTCGCCAATATTTAGCGATCACATTTTTGTGCACCGTATGAATATTCGTTCAGTATTATTTTATAACAATTCAACAACGTTTTATTCTCTCGTTTTCCCAACGCATAAAAATGCCGGTAACAAAAAAAAAGACCGTCAATCGAATTTCATTCGATTTTTTTTGAATCTAGGAAGATTCGTTCCCAGAAAAGTCCACACCGAAACTTTTAAAGTGACCAGAACCTATGCCCGAGTCGCAGCATATCATGGTAGGAAATTAAAAAATGTATTAAATCAATTATTAATGTATTAATTATACAAGAAAAAATTTTTGAATCACATCTTGGGACCTAGAACTATATCCAGGTTCATAAAGATCAGCATTCGAACGATACGTTGAAACAGTAAAACCGGATTAGTAAAAAAAATTAATTTCGATTAATGAAAAAGAAAATTCATAAAACTGGACGATCCCAAAAACTGGCAATCATACTGCGCACGCGTGGATCTCGACTATTTATTTTCCTGTGTCCACTCCTTCTTTCCAGTCTCCCTGACTGGTTCGGAAAAATTTATGCAAATTTTGTTTTTGCTTTTTCATGAAAATATACGTCCTACAAACATTTTCATTGTATTATTCGTATTTTACAAACGATTTCGCATTAATTTTCGTACAATTTGACTCATAAAATAAAAAAAATAGAATGAACAGGCTAACTTCACGCTAGTTTTTATTTTTTATTTTTTCGTGACAAACTCATTTCACAAACGTTTATTTTGTTCTCACAATACTCTACAAACGACACACAAACGATTGAAATCAGAAACCTTTCGAAAAATTCATGGCGGGGAGCCAAATATACACCTCTAAAAATTATTCGTGTAACAATTTAAAAATCTTTAATAAATTGATTGCATTAAAATGACGAAATCCTGTGCGGTACCTCACTACAAAACAGGGTATAAATCGAATCAAGAGCTCTGTTTTTTAAGTGCCAAAAAACCCAGAACGTTTTAAAAAGTGGCAGGCAGTAATTCCCGGAGTGAAACTAAAAACATCTCAATACGTTTGTGAAAAACACTTGAGTCTTCTACCAAAAAAAAAAAAATTGTCAAGCGACTGGCTAAAAATTAAAAGTAGTTTCAAAACATCTACAAGAGTTTGTTTTTGGTTTTTCCCGAACACGTTCTCCTGCTTGATCTCGGTCCTATGTCTATCATAAAACTCCACTTGTGCTTTTTTATTTTAATTTCCCTGAATTAACGATTTCAACGAAAAACAATAATGATTTTCATACGAAAAAATTATAATGGAGAATGCATGTACTGTGCCCCCCACCACCGCGAATCGTTTTATTCAGAGAGAAAGTATCTCGGCGAGCCTCGGGCCAGCAGACGACAGACCTGTCAATGTACTTGTCCCGAGTCTCTTGATAGTAATATTGAAACGACGCGCGTTCCCATGAGGTCCTAATTGGCAACACGGAAACCACCGAGTATAACGGTTTTCCCGCCATTTTCATTGTTCTCTGATGCATCGTACTTTTTTCCCGAACAAAACAGTGAAATTATTTCTTTTTATTAATCAAAATTCGTTAAGTTAGGCTAACGAAGAAGCACCAGTGATTTTAGAGTTATCGCGTGGTCTCTCTAACCGTAAGTAACGAATTTTGGTTAGCTAAACAAAAAACATCGAGGACTCTCGATATGGCGTCATCTGATAACTTTTATGTTGAAAATAAAAATACGCTCTGTGCCCTACGATAATTATTATTACTACTTCCCCTGCTATTATTATTATTATTCATTATATGAAAATTGATGATTCCAAATTAACAATACGAAAATATTCTTTAAATGGGTGAAAAATCATTTTTATAATAAATCCGAATAAAATTTACTGAAGTAAAAATCTTTTTCGCTTTTGCTTATTCCTGAATTGCAGTGCGATGGTCCAGATCTTTTTTCTTTCTTTCAATTTCGTTCTTTGCAGACCATGGCTACGCCTACGAGAGATTTTCCACGTCGACCGGACACTGGACGACGTAGATCGGTTCGACAAGCATTGGCGGTGATTCCTGACATGATGACTGCCTCCGTATCACCAGGTAAATTCGAAAGATTCTACATCAGCTACTAATATCCTGTTGAAAATGTGAAATTTTCATTTTCTATTTGATCGTTAATAATCACAGGGACTCCCTTAGCTATGGAAGTCAGTGCGATGGACAATGTCATGAACAGCAGATACAGCATGGAGGCTTGGAGTCCAGCACCCAGCCCAGATGAACTTGTGATACAAAAACGCGGTAGAAGACGTAGAACCATTGTTTGGTCACCGGATGCTGATGCCAAAAGAGACAGTCTTTTCAGGTACAAATAAAATTGTTTCACTTCTCATAGAAATGAATTCTGCTTTTTTTGATTGTAGAGTACTTTTTAGTATGCGTAATTTGACCAGCATTGTGAAAGTATCGTTTTGCTTTTCCTTTCTTTCCGTTAGGGAACAAATAAAATAGTTTTGACTGACACAAGAAAATTTGGCAAAAGTCCTGAAACCGGAGATAACAAAGTTTGAGAGATTTCATATCAAGCTCACATACAAAGAGCCGATTAGAGATGGAATTCTGTTTTATTTGTTTGTCTATTTTTGTAACTCATCGAGGTGTATATTTTCTGCTAGCATTGCTCCGCAGCAAATATTCTTTTCTTTGAGATAACGACTAGCAAAAAAATAGAACTAACGATCTCACATTGCAATAAATGTTTGTCAGTGTTATTTGGGATATAAAATCAATGTTATTTGGGATATAAAATCTGAAATTTCTAATTACTCAATTTGTTTAACCTTTCGAAAGCAATTCTTTCGAATGATTTTTCTTCGAATATCGTGACGCAGAAAATTTTCATTTTTTTTGCGTTTTTTTCTGTTGATTAGCTTGAGTTCCCGAGATCGTACACCAGTAAAAAGTCCATCAAAGTCGACGATCGTACTGAGAAGTACCCCACGGAAGAGGCTAATGCTAGGTGGAGATAGCAACGATTCCCAAATGACAACGCCAGAAAAAAAGACAAAAAGCCATGATACTCAGAAATTCGTAGAAAGTAATACTAACGGTTACAAACAATTCACGGGTCCGTTGGTCAACGGTCTGAGAGGTCTGAGCCAAGAACAACTGGTCAAAGTCATCATGGATTTAATTTCGATGCAGGAAGATGGAGCTCTTGGCAAAGATGACAAATTGCGCGATATTGTGTTGAAAAAAATGCCAATTGCTGATATTCAACCGCTGCGAGAACGATTGAGTGCACTCAGACAAAATGTGTATGCGAGTCTTGTTTCTTCGGACATCGACGAATCCTCTTACAGTCGAGCGTACATACATCTCGATGCATTTGAGGTAAGTTTTCAATTTCAGCAACATCCCAAGGCCAGATTTAAGAAACAATTATTTTGTTTCATCGTTGGAACGTCATAAATTTTTTACTCTTCTTCAGCAATCATTTGATTTTTTAGAGTATCGGATTTTTGGAAATTTTGTTTTTGTATACCAATTTTCAATTTTGCTGAAGAAAAGAGAATTATTAGACATGACTTGGGTCTTCTCAGTCTGAATTGACATGTAAAGGGAGTTAAAAATCGTTTGTCGTTCCGTGAAAGATGAATCAGAAGGGTTCGAGATTTTCTGCATTTCATTGTAAATTTCCAATGCGATTTATTGCCGCAAACGCAAATTGACTATAAAGAAACTGACAATATCGATGGCACTGATCTTTTTCGAAATACCACACGGTTGTCACGGGAAAAGAAGAAAATTCGGGTTAGCATGGAGGGAAAGTGATATCTATCGTTTTAACCTGTTAGAAAATTTTAATTTCAGGAGTTCGTACCGAAAATACTATTAATTTTCTTGTTTGATAATTGGAATTTTTTAAATTTTGGCTGAAAATCTGCAGAATTAAGGGATCGAACACGGTCATTGGGGTATTTTTCGACATAATTTTTGTGTGTGTGTGTGGGTGTGTGTGTGCGTGTAAATGTAGTGGTTTGAAACACACTTGAAATTCAAGAATTCGAATATACTAGAATTTTTCCTTCATTTGTTTCAAGCAAGCATCATTCCCGGGAGGATTGTTTAACTAGGTTTCTCTTTCAATTATTTGTATTTGTATGAAATCCTCACAACATCAATAAATGTAACAATAATTATCGAATGCTGATGTAGAAAGCGGTGATCGAGCAAGGAAACAATCTGATTGAGTCTCAGCATTGGACGGCGACGATGCAGTACGTTTTCGCTGCTTGGTCGATAACGAAGGATTTACCAGAATGGGATAATCAGGGCCGTGACAATGCAACGAAAAAGTGTTTTCGTAAATTAGCTGAATTTTGCAAGGAAGCGCTGCAAAATGGAAATTTTATCACATCGACACTGGATGTGTATTGTAAAAAGTGAGTTTCGTTGTGATTTTCATAATATCAAATCGTTCGAATTTGAGTTTATATTAATATTTGAAATTACAGAATTGAAACGATGGTACCTGATTGCGAGGACTTGAAAATTTGCCTCAGAACGGCCGGAGAGATGAAAATTAGCGTTTCTTAATCGATCGACGAACGTGACGCTCACAATGTAAATAAATGTTTGAATGGACATTTTTTACTCCATATAAGACGCTAGGGAGCCGGATGTTTCATTCTCGAATTAATCTCTCTGGATTTATCATATCGTATTAAAATCGTGGGCTGAGCTGAGTCGAAATATTTGACGTAATCAACATCGTTTGTCCCACTGACGAAACAGCATAGATTTTTAGAGACAAATTGCGGATTGTGATTATCGTCGGATTGTTACAAGTTTAATGTTTCAAAATGAAAATTTAATCAACACGAACCAGTGTATACAGTGTTATATTTGAACCGGTGCATAATTTGACTTAAACGACTCACAAGAAACAAACATATTACTGTTCATTTCTATTTCGTTTGATTTTTTTTTAGAATAAATTTTGGTAATCTTTTGTCTGTTAAATTGTTTTATTACTATCGTTGTCATTGATCGACTTAGGATTCTCATGTTTCTTATTTAAAAAGAGACTAATATGTAATCTATTATTTCGCTTATTAAGTTTTTGTACCAATAAACGTTCAGTGAATCGAATGGCCTTGTTAAAAAGTTACTTCAAACCTTTCTGTTTGATAGTACAACTCGATTAAGGATATTGGAAAAATTATTAACATTTTTTTTTGAAAATTCCACATAAGATGCTGTCCCTCAAGAAACTCAGCGAATGTGCAAAAAGAAATAGAAAAATAGAGATTGATATCATAAGTTTTTGAATGTTAATGAATAAAAATTACAATTTTTTACTTTTTATGAAAAAAAAACAATTTATTTTTCGTCATATATCGTGCATTCTTACATAATCTGGTCAATATTATTTTCAAAGGCACACATTTTGTTTTACATTTTTATAAATCATTATAATCTTTCCGTCAGATATATCGTCGAAGTTTTCGGCTGCGCGTATATATAACAATAGTATTGCCACGTTGATATTTAACCCATTTCTCGAACCATTAGAGTCGGCTGAGGTGAGGGCGAAAAATGTCTAAAGTTACGCGCAAACAATTCATCCATCGTGATACATTTTCTTATTTTTTTTTTGTTTATCTTTTTACTTTATAATAAAAATTTCTTCGTAATTCGGGATTCGTCGGTGTCGCGACTGACTAAAATTAAAATAATACCATTACAACGTAAATGTTCCATTGGCAAGCTTAACGGAGAATACGTTTCGTTTGGACGCGAAGATTTCTCGAATCTAAAGAGCAACGGTAGATTTGAGAATTTTCGGGTGGAACTACTATTTCGTATGTTGAAAAACAAAACATAAAGAAACAAAACAGAAACGTAACGAGACTCGAGATCATTAAGCACAATTTGACTTCATCTAAACAAACACATTTAGGTGAAACAAAAATGTAATAAAAGAAAATGAAAATTTCTTCTCGTTTTCGCTTTGCCTCATGGAGTACGCGAATCATATATTTATATAAAATATAATTTTAAGAAAAAACAAAAATGCACGTTCAATTCGTAAAATTATATTACAATCTTCGATCCAATATTGTCCGTTTCCAGAGGACTTGTCTCTCGCTATTTTTTTCTCTTCTTCTTATTAAGTTTTTGATATATCAAACGGGTCCGAGGCCCAGAGTTTGTAAAAGCATCTAAGTACACGCGTATAAAGTTTTCAATAGGCACGCGAAATTACATTCTCTATTATTTAAACAGATTTACTCGCAATTGTTCAAAAAACGAATTAGCCTTTTTCGTATTTGATTGAATTAGAAGAAAATTAAAAAAAAAAAAAAACGTAAAATTGACAGGATGTCACGGTTAGAGAAGGATTCGATTGCAACTATTTCTTCTTTTCTTCGTGAAAGAACTTTTCCAAAAGTGAATTCCTATTTTCTTAAATAGAAGATAGTGCTAAACCACATATGTAATATTCCTTTTTTTTCCTTCCGTTCTCTCTCGCCCGATCGAGTCGGTCTGATTAAATAACTATAATAATATGTGACATTACAATACACACTATTTAAAAAATACCTAATAAGATAAAGCTGCAAATTGAATACTGTGGTGATAAACGTTTCGAATATTTGAGAAACTCTTGCAGATTTTTTCATAGGCCTCTCAGTCTGCTTTTGCCGGTTGAACTCTCGGATATAGCTGAAATAAATTGAAAAACAAACAGTTATTTGTCTTGAAAATTCGTAAATTTTTCAGATTCGGGTTTCGAATGCGATTTCACTCTAATACACTTCTAATACATCAGTTCACATTGTTAACTTTAATTCGAAACTACATTTTGAATTGAAAACACCCCTAGCAATTTACGAAAAGTTGTATAAAAATTATGGAGAAAATTTCTGATTTTTTTTTCTGTAGAGCAAAAGTCTATGGAATCAATTTTGTTGTGCATTAAATTTCCTAAGAAAAAGTTCCAAATAACATTACTCTATTTTCAATAATTTAGGCCAAAAAGCATATAGTTTTCAAGAGTTTCGTTGAAAGTGTACGATTCTAAGGTATTGTTTCAATTCGCTCTCAGGACTAATCTGCTAAAAATAGAAAAGTGCTGTCAGGAAATGTTTTATAGGAAATTTGATGCTCTACGAGGTTGGTCCTGTGCAATTTGACTCAATCGTCAATAGTTGGGGCAGTATGCACGATAAACTAACGCTTACTCAAAAAACAAATTTGGCAATTGGAGGAAATTCTGTCAAAAAACTTCACCGAAATTTCGGCTCGGAATTCGCCTCAGAATTTCACAGAAAATAAAAAATGTTGACTATTTTTAAGGGGTACCACGGTATACGAATAAATGTGGTCACCGAACGATTTTTCTTCGGGTTTTAATAATTCTGTGTCTGGATTTAAAAAGCTCTGTTAGATACTCACGCCCAATAAATTTCGGGGAACGTAGCCTTCTCGATGTCCAAGTTTGCTCCACCACCATTCTCTTTCGTTATCGTCTCCCTTGCGAAGTATAACCAACGAATCGCCATTTTTCAGCGTCAGTTCGTCGCTGTGTTGTGCCTCGTAGTCGAATACTGCGTAAACCTGTCCATTATTCATAATGCCCAATTTTTCCTGAACACCTGTAAAAAACGTAACAGACAAATTACGATGAAAATTCAAGTGGAAAGGGTTCAATCTTTATAAATAATTTGGCCGAACAAATAATCACGTTTGCCTCAAAGAAAAATGGAGTACTTACTGTACAGATACTCGGAACATCCGTCAAAACCCTCTTCGTCTTCTTCACACTTTTCTGCAGCTGTCTCGTGGTCCGATAACGTCGTGGCAAATATACAAGCACCGTGCTCCACGAGAAATCTGACCATCGCGAGATTGTTGCAGCTCGCGGCACAATGAAGAGGAGTCCTACAAAAAAAATAATTATAATTTTTTTTTTTTTTTTTTTCAATTTTTTAAACTAGAAATTTGAACAATTTATTATTTATTGTTTATTGTTCCGGGTATTGGGTTTATAGAAGTATGAGTAATCGATTGTTTAGATTGATATTTCTGTTCTTCAGAATGATAATACAAAAACGATAATTTATACCAAAATCAGAAGTTTTTTTACGGACTCCAATGAGAATTATTTGCGAAACTTTTGCCGCGTTTTGTTGCACGTGATACAGTTTTATCCGAGTCAAAAAAATTGCAGCACCGATTCTTCAAGTTCTATTTGCGGTTCTTGACCGAACGAAAAAAAATTCTAAAAAAAAAAAAAAAAAAAAACAGTTACCATCCATCGCTGTCTTGAGCGTTGACGTCGCAGCCGAATTCGACAAGAAATTTAACGATTTCGAGATGTCCAGCACAAATGGCGTTGTGGAGGGCGGTGATGCCCTCGTCATTTGCGGAGCTTGGATTGGCGACTTCCTTGGCAGTTTTTTTGACGAGTTCGAGTTCACCTTCGAGGCTAGCATCGAGCAGCAGGGCCAACGGGTCGAAGGAGACCCGTCTCGATAAGTTCGCTTTACCCGTGGTTGATTTTAAATTGCCCTTTTTTCTTCTAACAACGTCTGTGTTGTTTTTGCAGTCGATTTCGCTTTCGACGCGTCTGTCAGTCTCTGTCTTATTGTTTTTAACTTTGTCTTCGATATTTATGACATTAAGAGCATCGACGATGTCGGAATCTTCGAGTTTGTCGTTGCTCGATATTTCTTCGCAAATACCAACGTTCAATGATTTTTTACAGTTATCGGTAACATCCGGTAAATTCTGTGATTGTTGTTGTTGTTGCTGTTGCGTCGTTGCTTGTTGAGTTTGTTGCTCAGTTTGCATAAGATCAGCGGGTATCTCGGTCTCAGGAAACAGAAAAGCCGGTGGCATTTCAATCCGACGATTTATCGATACGTGGACATTTGATTTGGCGTAACGTAATCTCGGCTGCTCCGAGAGCGGAGCTTTCTTTAGTGCCAATGGACGTGCTTTGATTATTTGATGATTCGTTATCGGAGTCTCGATCGGTGATTCCGGTAGTTCGGATGTTGGAATTGGCGGAATATCCTCTTCCTTCTCGGACCTGAACGTAAATGTTTTATATTTTTTTAAATTATTATAATTAATTTGTGGATAGTGGTTATTGAAAAAATGTAGGCTTTTTTTTTAAGCTTCGCGAAGGATCAAAGCACTTAAAAAATTTAACGATTAAAATAATTAAAAACCCTTTCTCACTTGGTTGTCAATGACTGATTCAGTGTTTAAATGAAACCGGAAGTACATGTAACTCGTTTTTCATTTCGCGCGTTTAAATATTCAACCGGAAGCACGTGTGATTGAAATAAAAAGTAAAGAAAAAAGCAATGCGAGAAGAGACCAAAGATTCTGTCTCTATCGGTGGTCTCGGACTCACTAAGTCTTTTCCCTCGAGCTCTCTCACTCTCACGATGTGTTGTGTGCTCTGCTCCTCAAAGAGAATTTCGCCAGTCGACGAAGTTTCTATTTCCGTATCTATTATTCCGAGGACACAGACTCGTATTTCTATCCATGTGTTTTTTGTATGTGTATTTACGTGTGTGGGCAAGTGTGGGCTACGAGATTCACTCGCCAAATCGATCGTGGACTAATTAACATTTTATAAATATAGCTTCAAAGCTATAAAACGTCGTTGTCATTTTAAGAGCGTGATGTATACAGGTACCGAGACTTTTGCCAACGAGATTTCATTAATCCCTTACCTACGTCAACCACGACAGACTCGAGATAGAGATTATACCTCGCGTTTGCAATTTGTTAAAACTTAGGGAACCACGTTGTGCAATAGGATCGAAAAATACTACAGAGATCGTTGATCGAGCGAGGATAGAAGAATCGACGATTGACGAACGAAATAGAAACGCGAGAGACACAACACACCGATTGGATAATCGTTACGTCGTGATGAGACCATTCCACGAGGAAATCTCCTTACAATCTCGTTCCCAGCTCAAAGACTTTGAATGGCAATTAGACTTTTTCTCTTCTTTCGATATTTCAACCTTTAAATCATTTTTTTTTGCATTCTTTTTGTTTCGGCAATTGCAATGAATTATTTTTTAATAATTCCCTTGATCAAGTACTCTTTGGCTCATTTAATCACTAGCAGCTCAATCGAAAGTCAAAATTTTCGACACTTTTCGACTGATTAAAATGAAAAAAGTCATTCGAACGAACGATGCAGAAAATTTTCAAATCGTTTTGGCGTCCGACGCTTGTTATTGAAGCGTTAATTCGAGGCCATGAACTTATGATTTTCGGTAATTCGTAAAAATTGTTAAAAAATTATTGTAAGAATTGTTCAAAATTACCTCAAGTTTAGAGTGATGGGTGCCGGAGTTTTAGTTTCGACGACGCTTTCCGTAACGTCATTTTTCTCATGATGTGTGAGTCTGGGCGGTGGATTTGGTTTGCTGGGCTTAGGTGGTAACGCTGGTTTTTGTTTGTCCTCGTTTTTAGGTTCGGAAAAATTGATCAATTTCCTGTCGTTATCGGGCTTGGGTCGATCGAATTCATAGGGCTTTTCGGCGATTTTGTTGGGTGGTTCGAATTTGGCGGTATGATCGTGTTTGCCTAATTGGCTGGTTGGTTGATTCGCGTGATCGATTTTATTATCTCGTGAGATATCGTATTTGGAATTATCTTGGAGTTGCTTGAATTGTGCAAAATTGGTAGTACCATCGTGTTTAATCAATTGTTCGTGTTTGAATTGTGAGTTAAGTTCATACGCGTTGGAGCTACGAGCTTCGTGTTGTTCGTGTTTGCTCTGATGAACTCCGGTCAAGAGTTGTGACTGTTCGAATTTGCCAGTGTGATGTTGTTGCTCGTGTCTCGTTTGGGGAGCTTCGAACTTATTTTGATCGTGCTTCGTCGTAATTTCGTACTTATTGACATTTTGGTGTTGTTGTCCGGCGTTATTTTGATCACTTTTAGGCGGCATTATTTGCTCGTAAGATTTCGTCGTTTGGCTCGTGTGCTCGTATTTTTGATTGTCGTGTTTTGGCAGACCTTGCTGCTCGTATCTCACGTGTGGCTCGTGTTTTAGTGGCAATTCATATTTCTCCTGATTGCCCAACACCCCGCTCTTCAAACCTTCGAACTTTGATCTCTCGTTTGGCTGCTGCGAGAGATCTCCACTCTGCGACGTTTGATTGTAACTCTGACTCGGATAACCCGAGTAATTTGAATTAGCCTGTTGCATATGAGTCGAAGGAGCAACGTTCGATGGTAAATTCGGTGAATTTTGTGTTCTGTACGAAGAATATTGTCCCGGGGTTTGTGAAGTGTGCTGGTAATTTTGACGCAGTGGAAAATTTGATTCTTGATGAGCACCGATCGTTTGGGCTAGTTGTTGGCCCTGTGGACTTTGAGAACTCGGTGGACCGATCGGATGATTCGGATAATTTCTCTCTATATTCGTCGTATGACTACGACCGATCAGACTCAAAGTTTGTGGCATAACCGGATGAATCTTGGTCGATGATGTCTGATAAATCGGTGATTTGACAGGAAAACTCGGTGCCACGCTGGAAACAGGTTTTTGATGTGTCTGCAAATTTCGATGATTGTACGATTGCGTTATCGACTGTCCGCTAGCGAGGCTCGAGTTCGAAGAATTTGTTGAACTTTGTTGTTGTTTCGGTGCTATCGACGTGTGTTGCAATTGTTGAGGTTGATGTTGCTGCTGTTGTTGATGAGTGTGTAGTCGAGAATTCTGCACTTGGCTCGATGTATCTTGGGCGAATGCATTGTGCGACGTTCCTTGATTGTTTCCACTCGTTTGCTGATTATTTGCGTTTATGTTATTATTGTTGTTGTTGTTGTTATTGTTGCTCGACTGTGGAGCATAGCCCTGTGGATTAATTTGATGCTGCTGAGATGATTGCTGTCCGAGAAGCTGAGACTGACCTGTGGGTCAAATAAAAATAAAATGATTCGAATAAATTTTGTTCATTGAAACTTTTTTGAAACTTTCACCATCGATACAATCAAAAAATCATTGAGAAAATCATTGCGCAATGATAAGCTTGTTATTTTCTGCAGAATATCTTTGCTAGGGACTTGGAATCGTGGCGATTACTGAAAATCCTTTAAAAAACCTTTTTTTTTTTAATTCTCTTCTCATTAACAGAAACATTAATCGATCGACGATCTTTTCGTTTTTTTTAAAGCACATTTTAAAGAGAATAGAATTCCTGCCTCGTATACACGATATTTCATATCCGAGGCAGCCTTTTTGAGATTTTTTTCCAAACACAGATTACTCTAAATCAAAATTGAGGTGGAATTCGATTTTTCGGTTTTGTTTTTTTAACTAAAACATTTTTCTACGAGAAAATGCCCTTCTTCACTGACTGAATATCGCTACTAGCCCATTAATTAATAAAAATTTGTTTTATCCTCGGAATTATTTAACTCACCCTGTATGTGACTCTGTGATTGGCTGTGAGCGATTTGATGTCCAAATTGTTGAAAAGTGGATCTCTGTCCGATCTGTGAGGCGCTTGCGCTGTGCTGTATTTTGTTTTTGTTGACGTCGTCTTCGGTGGATTTGAAATTGACGGTGAACTTGGTGTTGTACGGTAGAGTTTGATACTTGGGATCATTTTTGTTGAGATTGAAATCATTGTCGTTGGGTATATGACTGTAGGGCTCAATGGCAGCGACGTTACCAGCGGGACGTTGTTTAACCGAGTTGTTGAAGTCGTGTTTGACGTCTTGGAAGCCGGGTTGAGTGGTGACCGGGCGATTGGCAGTGCCTAGCTGTTGGCTCAGTCGTTGATTCAAAGCTCTTTTGCGTTGAAGTCGTCCTTGGAGTTGAGCTATCCTCGCGTCGATTGATGCCATTTCGGCTTGACGCTGAGCTAGTGCGAGCCTCTGTTGAGAGACCACTTGATTCTGCTGCTCGTTAATCTTGTTCCGATACTGTAAAAACATTGAAATTTTTATGTGATTCGAGTGAAGCAGCTAATCGTAGGATTTCACAGATACGTCATCGTAGGCGTGGGTAGGGAGTTCGTCTCCGAGTGACAGAAAAATAAGTCAAAGATAAATGTCCGTGTTGCCATTGCGGGCTATTTGTAGAAAGTTTCGAGCAAATCGGGATGAAGGTATGACGCATCGCAGAGAAATCGAACTAATTCTCGACGCTAAATCTCGTTTTATCGAGTGAAAGGTCATAATTGAGTGTCTCTCGCAGTTGGCAAAGTGCAAAAACGTCTGTGATTCATCGTTGATGCATCGAAAGATTTTCTTTCTTGGATTGCTAACGTACTTTCGCAAAATAATTTTATTATTTTTCAATTAATTGACAATTTAATGATAACGAACATTCAGACTGTTTCTAAGAATCAATAAATCGCCGGGAAAACGTTATTTTTTTTTGTGCCAGCAATAAAAACTTCGATATCATCGGCTGCTTCAATCTTCATCAGGTGAATAAAGAAATTTGACGAATGATCCATTATTAAGGCATTTCGAAACGAAGGGACTGCATTGTGAAGTTGAAGTCGTCATAGAGTCGAGGCTTTTTATATACTTGTCACTTACCGTAAGCTCTCGTCGTAATTTCTCGAGTTCCGCGCTCGCTGGAGTTGACATTTGGCCGTTACCAGCGGAACCGTTTGCCCCGTTGCGACGTCCTCTCAGCTCCTCGAGCTGTCGCGTCAACTCCTCGACCTTCGCCACCGCCAACGACAATTCCTTTTCCTTTTCATTGAACAGAGCCCTTATGCAGTCGAGGTCGGAAGCTATAAGCATATAAAAAATAATTTTTTTTTTTTTCGATTATTATCATCAAGATGTGTGTAGAAAAATTGAAATTTTTGAAGAACTATTATTTTTAACGTCATCGCTATATACTTGATGCACTGAATAAACAAAAAAATCTCGTACTTTTTCAAAAACATTTCAATTCCATGACCAAAATATGTTGAATAGGTTTCAATCCTTTTATTTTTAGACCCAACAACTCAATCCGGTCTCAATGCTTTAGAATCTACTATCAATAGAATGTACCGAAAATCGTAAATCTGCCTCGAAAAGAAGCCCTAAAAATATATGTATAGAGATCGCGAAGAGTTGGCTATCCCTTGAGACGATGGGAGACAAAGATTCGGTTCTCTATGACCATGAGAGCGGACAATGGACCGCAATGTCACGAGAGAGGATTCTCAACATTTTTTTTTCCTCTCTCTCGATCTCTTCAAAGATCGTCGAAGAGTACTCGACCTCGCATCAAATCTTGTTCATGGTAGATGATAAAGGCTTTTGAGAATGGAGCCAAAAGAAGTCTGAATACGCTTTCGAACAGCCACCGAGACTTCAACCAGTAAGATTAATATCTTTTTCAGGACACACACATGGCGTTGAGATTAAATATCTTACGGATAAGCGTTACGATCTTTCTCTACAGAATTCATCGTTAATGCTACACTTTTTTGATCTGTGCAATTATATTCTGTGGTGAAATGAATAAAAGAAGAAAAAAACAGATGGAAATTAGAGCAAGAAAGTTCCTTTTGAATCTTGATGGAAGCCGCATTTACAAATCCACCAGAAACATATCTAATGTAAAATTCAACTTTACCAAAAAAATTAAAGTCTTGTAACAACGGTCGAACGGATGATATTATTTCGTAAAAATGCTACCGAACGTTAAAATTCTACCTGAAAAATCGAATTAATATTGGAATCAAAAATGAGATATTTCGACTGTCACACAACAAGTCCAAGAGAAACAATTTCTATCAGAACATTTCTATCGGTAAATACACCATTCACGAAGGTTGTGTACCATGAAAATGAATGATTCGATAACGTTTCTACCACATAAAATCACCGTATTAAATTTTTTTCCCATAACTGAATCACGAGCTCTACGTTTGTTGGTGAGGCAGTTAATGTATGGTAAAAATTTAATCAAATCGCGTTCATTTTCTTGGTACAACTGTCGCAGTTTATGTATTCACCGATAGAAATGTTATGATTGAATTTTCTCCTGGTATGGCGAGTTGTTATGCGGTAGTTGTGTTATCTGACATTAATTTCATCTTCCAGATAGAGTTTTTACGTTTGGTAGATTCGTTTACGAGTATTAGAATGATTAATGGTATCGAGAGACGCGGTAGGGGCTCGAGGCCAAATATTAAAAGAAAAAGCCAACAGCGCGAGCCCTGCCGCACTCTTATACACGCGAATATGACGGTTTCATGACGTCAGCGTTTAATTTTTGCACGACTCTTTTGGATAAAATTGAATTTTGGTAGAGATTTTTTTTTCGGTAGAGTTTTATCGTAGTACATGTGCCCTTTTACGGTTGTGCGTAATTCGTGTAATCGATGGAATGCTTGCTGATAATTTAGAGATCTTTTAATCGATAAGAAATGGTAGTAAATTTGTGGCAGAAAGTCGGGATTATTAAACTGGGATTTCACGCAGGGTAATATATAAATGAGTGCGTGCATGGGCGATTTATCGTTTGCATCGTATCGCTGTAATTTTCAATCTCGACGCGAGCACGTGTAGTTGATCGACCATAAAACATCGATGTTGGCCGCCGGGAAAAGGTCGCTCGAGCGCAATGCTAGTTGATTCTCGTAAAAGTAGGGCTTGATACGTAATTCTATCAGGTCTATAGTTGAGGATAGAAAACGAGGACTGTTTTAATGCAAAGGAATTATTTTTTTTATCATCTTTGATATCATAAATATCCAGCAATCATCATAGTTTTTATTCGACAAATTAGTATCAAGTTTTGGAGAAAATTCGTTTAGAATTTTCATTCAGATTATTACAGAGATAGATTTGCAGGCTTTTCTTCGTAATAAGAAAAGAACAAACGTCACAAAATTTTACGGCAGATTTTAAACTCAAAAATCTCATAATTCGTTTCGGAAGAAATGTTGAACGATTTTTATGAAAGAAAGAAAAAAAAACTTGCTTTGACACTTGAACTATTTTGTTCTGGGCAACTTTATATTGGCTGTCCCGTTGACGATTGGTTGTTCGAGCTCAGAGAGAGAGATATATATATATATAGCGGAGAAAAATTCGAAAATTCCAAAACACAAATCCGTTATATCGGTTTCGAGGTCAAAATATCCGAAAAAATTGAACCAACAATAAATGGTGTGGACTTCGGGATTGAACGTTTTTGCAAAATGCCTGAAGTTTAATCGTTCCGTATATGTGCATCCAGTGTCCAATCAGTGGACTGAGGTCAATGACAGAAGAGATTGGAATCAAATGCAGACGATTAAATTTGACGATTGAAAGCGAACGAATGATTTACGGCGAATATAAACGACGATATCTTACTTATGCTCATTTTTTCAAAGACTTTCTCCTAACAAAGGATACAGGCAGAAGTTTCTAGCGAATCAAAATTCCACAGGCTGTAATAGTGAGCTCTTTACTGCTTCATAACCATTTTGTGTCGAACCCTCCAGCAAAGAGAAGAAAAAAAAACGTTGCATTCATTTGAATATTTTCTATAACATGTATGAAAATTTATATTGCTTAATATTTGTGGAATTTTATATATTCTTTGTTAATATAATATTTGCATTAAAATAGGTTAGTCCAAAAGTTCAAACTTCGTAACAATAACACGACGATGCTGCGGGGGCACTTTATGTGGACGCATTTATATCTGTATATACACGAGTGTGTACAGAACGTCATTCTACTCGAAAACAATGAAATGATCACTCTTTGGACTGTATCTCGGGGAGGAGAAGTGGCAGTAAAAAAAAAAATGGTGAAAAAGCATTTTGTAGCTTGAAATCTCTATTATAGTTTTCAAAGCGACCCGCCAAACTTTTTATCTTTCATTTTGCTGGAGTTACACATTGTTAAACGATGGAAAAACTCATCAATTTTTTTTCTCGTTCAAAACGGTACCGGAGCTGGATTTAAAAAAATTTTTTTTTTATGAATACTTTTGAAAAGCGTTGAACTGTCTACGGTCGGCTTTAATTTTTTTAAACGATCGCTGCTTCCCGCATTTTATTTAACGAGTTATGAGACAGAGTTTATTTAACAAGTTTGCTCTTTCCCAGCAAAGCTCAGACCGCTCACATCACGGGAGGCCGATGTCAAGCTCAAAATTCACTCGTTTTTAGGCCCAGCGAAGTTTATTTTTCGGCAGAATTATAGAAAAGAATTTTGACGTGTTGCAAAAACATGGTTTTCTGTTATTTTTTCAACTTGGTGCAATTACATAAAAAAAAGGTTTGAATTTCAAGGTGTTCCGTGCATTTTCCAAGTCAGAAACACCCTCGAATATAGCTTTCTTTGGATAGACAATCGATCGATTCTTTTTTCCCATGATCCCGAGATCAAAACTCATTGTTATTCGATCGAATCAAAGTTTTCCTTATTTATTCCCTTCATTATTCCCCACAACTTCTTCATTTTTCAACCAGTGCATTGTTCCCCTCCATTATTCTTGAGGAATAGTCCCGGTACAGCGAATTCGAGGGATGCAGAGCGTTAGCATCCGATAGAATTGGACAAAGAATTCCTATAGTGGTAATTCGCGGGTGAATAAAACGTGAAAATCGGTCAACGTTCGATATTAGAATCGAGACAAACACCAGATCGGGAAAAGCGCAGTGAAAAACTCTCCAAAACGATAACTATTCGTATAAGAAATTTTAAGTTCCACGATCTTGATACAATGATTTTTTGCTTCGTTCCCAAAAATGTGTGGGCTGAGTCGAGAGCACGTGATCTCGAGCTTTGATCATTAATGAGATGGAATAAGAAACTGACTCGTGACTTTTTAACTGGGTATTCGATCTGAACCTTCAATTTATACGATCAACCATTCGACCAGAGACAGTCTGCAGTGAACATAGATATAATAATGCTCGTATATATATAAATCAGCACGCAACGATCTCATTTTACGCTCGCATAAACCGATGACACACCGTTCGACGTCGTCGTCGTCGTCATCGCCATGGTATTGGCATTGAACCGATAGCTCTCGATGGTTTTGTGCTTAACCATGCTTCGAGTGCTATCGTGTGGTCACACCCATGCAAGGGAATAACGATCGCTAGTCTTCGCACGGCTCGCTTCGCTTTTCACCCTTTTGTATATAATCGTATTACTCACGTATGGTTATACAGTCAAACTTCTCATAATCGCAAAATTCTCCAATGATATTCGCAAATGATTTCGCGAATGAATTGTTTGCGAATATTTCAAATGTTGAACGTAATCAAACGCTGTTACTTTGCGCCCCGAGAGGAATGTGAAAAACATTCACCAATTTTTTTCACCTTTCTCTTTCCCTGTCAGCACTCGCCAATTGTTTAGCTCTTCTATACGATTTTATACTCCTTATTTTTGCGTTTTTGTGAAAAAAAGCTGCTTCAGGACGATCCAGTACACAAGAATTCAAATTGTTTGGAGTATTCGAGGCCAGGCTTTCTCAGGAGTGGAGCACGATCATCAGAGCTGGGATGATCCTCAGCTGTGATCTGTGATGCTATCGGTTAACCGGTGCACAACTAAGGGGCTGCTACCATCGCTACGATAAGAGCCATTGATGGGAGGCACTCACCAGCCACGCACAACAACAGTTCCTGCATTCCGGTGAGTGGTTTTTGGTGATGGATTATAAAGGCTATGCATGGTAGAAGTTCACTGGTATTAGAGCGCAGAATACCCGAATATTGTTTTCTCATTTTTCTTACCGCTGTCGGTAGGGAACCGTAAACGTCTTCGAGGGGGAGCTGCGACGAATGATGAATGATCAAATTTTACAACTCAATACAAGAATATCAACAGGAAATTTTCATTTCTGAAATAAAAATCCATAATCAATTGGATTGCTAATTCGAAAAGTTTAACTATCGGAAGGTCTACTGTAGGAATATAATGGAGAAGCGAAAAAAGAGTGAAAGCCAAGAGAGCTCGAATGTCTATAAAAAATGGAGGCTGCGTGTATATAAATAGGAAAAAAGAGTATAGGTGAGATGAAGAGCAACCACTAAGAATCAACGATAAAAGAGGTAAGTATAGAGCCAAGTACGTTCCTGTTATCGTCAGGGAGTCATGCAGTTCGTGTTATTACCGAGATCAAAGGTACGACTGATAATATGTACAGCGATAGAAGATTTTTTCACAGAGTTCCCTGAGCCCACGCAAATATGCATATTAAGTCTGAGATACGTTCGAGCTTAAAGGTATTACCTTGACTAATTACAGGTGCGTAATTGACGTCGCGTACGCCCTACTGTGTCTAAGACAAATGTAGGAACTTTTTCTAAGCAGGTGAGAACCGCCAAGTACATATATACGTATGCATTCGTGCAGTTAAAAATTGGTCCACGGTCTAAATGGGCTACGAGGAGAGCTTGTGTATACATGGCGTTTGATATCACACCCACTTTCCTCGTTCTTCCTATACATCTACGAGTGCTCCATACTTACTTTGTACAGAAAAATGGATTATATGAGAGATTCTCTTTTGACCGCATACGTATTTACGTAATTGCATAGACTCGACGATCCTAAATTCGCAGTTATGAAGCTTCGCGTGAGACTAATTATGAAAGTCGTGCTCACAAAATTCTGAAAAATGTCTCGAATGAATCTTTTTTCTTTATAAACAATATTGGGGTCACGAGTATATTTGTCATGTTCCATTTTTACCGCCACGGATACGTTATAAAAAGGTGGGTGTGATTCGTATGAATAAATTCGTTGTGGCGTCGACTACATACGCTTCTCTTCAAACGAGAGGTCGAGCAGGTGATTTACTTTTTTAAATTTTCACGGTTTCATTACACGCTGCTCTCAAGGATCCTTATTATTCTTGTAATCTTTTAAATTAAGTATATTATGTACCGTACTTTGCAGAGGCAAAATCTCTGGTGAATGAGCACTTGATTTGAAACGAACAATTGAGTTTATATCTCGTGAAACTTGTGAATTACGAATTTTGAAGATTTTGAAAATCTTCATCCGGAACAACCCGTGAAAAAACGACCGAATGGCCCAAGCGTCGCCCAGCGCTGTGCCAACCGTATCTTACGGTTGTCCGACCGTTGGCAGAACTGGTCGGCCCACCACTGAATCTGCGTTGGAGGTGATAACAACGGTCCCACGGTTGGCTACAGCTCGGGACCAGCACTGGCCCAGCGTTGGTCATGACAACGGCCCGATGCTCAGCCAACCGTTGAGCCAGTACTATAAAAAAATTGTTTTTTATTAAAAAATTTATTTAGACTCGCGTAGGGGCTTTTTCGCCTTCTACAAATGAACTCGACTGTCTTGGGCGACTGCATTTTGAAATTGGGCCGAAGAAAAATTTCCTGTCGATCGGGGATTCGAACCACCTACCTCCCGTTGGCAGTCGAGGACGCTATCCATTACACCACTCGTGTCATGACATTATTCATTCAAGAAATCTATATAACCAGAAAATTTTTTCATGCACTATTACATTTATTAATTGTCGACAAGATATGCCAAAATATAATTGCACAATCAATACATAAAAACGTATTGTTGTGAAATATTTCAAATAAGCTTTATAGCGTATACATGTGTTAGTACGATTATAAAACTTAAAATACATTTCGATGTATTGGTCGTGGAAAATTTCTGCATATCCCGTCGATATTTAGTAATTTTGCTTCACAACAAATTTTCCATTCTAAGTTTGATAACGTATGTATAATGTGTTACATTATACATACTATATATATATATAAAACTTTTTTTTTGCTCGAAATGAGGAAAGAAGAAAATGGATCGCGATTCGTGAGATGCCTTTCCAAAATAAATACCGGCTTAGCCCGGGCTCTTTGTCAGCCGCCGATGGCGGAATCGACTCTAGAGTAAACAACACAGTGAGCAGCATCGGCCTGATGCTGGGCGAACACTCGACAACAAGAGTCGATCGACGTTTACAACCCAACAATTGGCCTAAGCTTGGCCGGCCGTCTGAGCCGATGCTGAACCTTAGCGTTCGTTAAGCATAGGCACATACGTTGAGCCATGTTCAGGCCAACGGTTGGTGCCAATGGTTGGCTGCCCAGTATTGCCCCGGACATCGGCCGTGTTTCAAGCGTCGGCAATTTTTTCACGGGAACTACTCCGAGTTTCGTATTTTTAAATTCATCGTTATCAATTTCTGTGGATTTTCGTCTCGATTTAGAGTGGAATTTATTTTTGAGAATGAAGATATTTTGGATTAATACAGTAAGGGAATAGGATTCTCACACACAAATGGAAGATCATTTACAACGATTGTGAGGGTGTTGAAAAAATTTGAAAGAAAAATATTTTCTGTTGAAACTATTCGATTTTGTCTCGTCGCGTTTCGAAAAGGAAAGACAAAGGTTAATGATTTTTCGAAGAGATATTTTCATTGAGATTTCTAGTATATATCATGGACTGGGCGATCTCTTCGAAGAAGAATAGAGAGACGAGCTCAAGTCAACCGACGGAAAGCATCATTCGTCTATTATATATAAACGGGTAAAAGAAAAGACGGGGACTTGGGTTAACGATCTCTTTTGTTTTTCCCTCGTCTACTGGACTGCAATTGCATGGATCGTAAAAACCTTCTGCAAGGAGCAGGACAGAGATCTCATTTTATGTGCCTCAAACAAAGAATTTATAATGTGTATTTGTACCGTAGGAAAGCCACGTATTCTACTGCATCGATTCAACTGACGTGGCATTCATTTTTAATGCTTTTTTGAACAAAAGATATTTTGTATTTATCGTGTCAATGATGATCTAAATGAAAATTTTATCAGTTTTATTTCGCTTGTCACTGAACGCAATTCCAGAATAAAGCGATATGACCGATTGATTTCATAAGAACCAAATGAAACTTTAAGGTTTCTCAAAAAAATCAAATTCGTTTAACAATAATAACAAATCGATAAAAATAAACCAAAGAATCATTCATCTGCTGTATTTTTTTGGATGTATTTTTCGATCATTTTTAAACGTATCCATTTATCGTGAAATAAAAATAAAGATATTTGATAAGTATATACCGCTCATGACTTTTAATCGTTACGATAAAAAGGATTCTTTGAAATTTAATCCATAAGTGGTTTGAAAAAGTTGAAAAACTTGACCACTGCATTGAAAATTCAAAGAATTTTTCAACCGGGTCAAGCCGAATTTTTTTTTTTTTTTTTTTTTTTTTGCATAGCCGACCTCAACCGGAGCTCGATCGATCGTAGTTCTTCGGAATGGAATTGAATCGTGTAGAAATATCATAAGAAATCAGGCCTGATTTCGTATATTTCTGTTTATCGAGCTCTATTAATTATTTCAATTGAATATTTCTCCCGAAAAAAAAGCGATTTGCCTGTTCTAGTTTCTCCAAAAATGGGGAAAATCCACGAAACTTCCATGCGGAGATATGGATACAAAAAAAAAGAGAGAATTCGTGTCAATAGTTTTTCGTTCTTTTATGAATAAAGCTCTACGATTTTTTTTTGTTTATTTTTCAAGGCATTTGATGAAAGAGGAGAATAAGTGAAAAACAGAGCTCGACGGTTCGGTCTGGAACGTCCTATTTAGACCAACGAACACACAGTTAATGTTTGAATGTACATGTTTTGGCACATCTGTGAGCTTGTACTTCACGGAATCCGAGAGAGAGAGCTCAGCGAGCGACGACCACTCACAGGGGGTTAACTGGTCGCTCAACGCTTCGCTGCATTCAACAACTTTTATAATCTCAGGGAGGTCTCGTACCAGGACAAGAGAGAGAGAGAGAGAGAGCAAGATTCAAGGGGTTAAATGCGCTATTTCTCATTGGTTATTCAAGAAATGAATAAATATTTTGATGAAAGGAAAAAAAAAATATAAATATATGGAAATATTTCGTGAATATAATATGAGACGAGAATTGATTCAGAAATTTAGAAAGAATATCTTCGATTCTAGAAAATTATTCGAACGATATTCTTCGATGAAAATTTATTCGAATTCCTTCAATATTCAATAGCACTGAATTGAAATCACTTCAAGTAAAAGTGTCGTTGAAATCCCTTGTATTAAAACAATAACAGAGAAAAAAAAAAGATTGGAGCAAAGTTATCGAGTATATTATTTCGAAAATCGGTAACGATTCGATTCATTTGAGTATGTAAAGCTTTTTAATTAACCTCGGGTAAAGTGAGCTTGTAATACGAGAAGTAAAAAATTCTTGAGTGGGCATACGTTACGGGGACGTTCGAGAAAAAAAAAAGAAATTAAGCCGATAGTGCGCTAGAATTTAGGAGCTCGGAGGGTTTCGAGTTTAAAATTCACCCTCGTTGAGTTGTGCAAGCGTTACGAAGACAGCTAGGGCTCTCCGGTAGCAATACACCGGAAACAAAAAATTAGAACGGTCGAGTTAACACGCGTGACAGAGGGTGGAACGAGAATTCGTTCATTTTACGGTGCGCGATCGTTTATTCGCGCATGAACGGATATCCTTTTCGCATCGATCTTTAATCCTGGCTCGCAGTCTCGAAAAAAATGTCTTTTCGTTATTCACCATGAAATTTGAATAAAATTTCAATATTCATTGTTTAATAATCTAGTAAAATGGTAAAAAGAATTTCAACCTCATTCGCGAGATGCGGTTGATCAAAAATTCTAAAAATACATGCAAAAATCACTGGCAGGAGCGTTTGAGACAGAAAGATCGAGAGATCTTTTGATACGAGCAAAAAAAAAAAATTGCTGCCAAGTACTTTCTTGTACGAAGCAAAGAGACGTTTATGAAAGAAAATTCAATGAAAAATATCGAAAGAAATAACACAAAGTAGAGAAGAAGGATCCTTAGAAAAAAATTAATACTCGAAGTAGTTGACATGCTTCGTGCACATAAACCGATAATTAATTTTTTTCTTCGTCCCACTGTTAAAACGATATTTCAACCTTTCTTCGAGTGTGAATCAGTTACTATTTATGTTTTTAATTAACGACGAAGTCATTAAGTTACTTGGCACGTTGAAGTCACTGCCTGCAATGACGAATTAATTAGTGCATGAAATATTATTAGGTCCACGATAACCGCAGACATATTGCGCGTCGAATGCTAAATTATGAAGTAAATATATGCTTTCAAAAAAGTAAAAAGCCCGATAGAAATAAAAATGCGAGTAAAACGGGGGCAGGTAATACCAACGTGCTGATAGTTCCATTATTCAAGTACGATATAGAAAGTGGATGCAAAAATCTGTGGTGAAGAGGAATTTAATTCGAGATGGGGGAACGGAATGAATAGAACGCGAAGAGAAATAGAACAAAAAAAAGACGAAAAAAAAAAAATAAACGAAGGTGTTGACCAAAAATTCAGCTGGTACGGACAGACCGAATCTAGCTTGCTGAAAAATAAAAAAAAATTGAAAAAATATACGTTAGCGCACGAATGTGGACGCGCTCACACACACACACACACACACACACATATATAAGCGTGAACACAATTTTGTCAAGAGAGAACTGTACCGGTCGTGAGAGACAACGGACGAGGGAGATATTACAACAAGAGAAAAACGGAATTCGCGTTTTTGCACTTGAGGCAGAGAGAAAAAGCGACCAAATAATCGAGAGATGTGTAGAATCGCCGCAACTTTTTGCATCCCTCGACGACCAACAACGAGAATCTCCCGTGTAAGAGGTATTTCAACGTTTGGAAGAATGTTCGATTAATTCATAGAAGAGTCTATTGTTAATGGAGTTATAAGTAAAGCCATAAAACGGAGGTTGAAGTCATGGAGTTTTAGATATGATCGAACAATTTGTGTTGACTCGATTCAACGATTCCGATGATACAGTCACTAACAGAATTGCATCCAAAACAGTCGAAGAGAATGATGTTTTCCGAGTGCTCCAGAAATTCATCAAATCAGCCATTATTGTTGTAATTTTTTGTACAATATTTCTCTTTGCTTCGGTCAATAAAAATGGGTAAAATTTTCAGAGCTCCGAGGTATTCGAGACAGTTGTAAAAAATTTTTGTCATTCCACTCGTTCAAGACTTGACTTCGTATTCGTTAAAGATTTATTTCCGTATAATGAAGCAAAGTTTAATACCGTTTCATGCGATACGTTTATGCTTAATATACTTTTTAATTTATTTATTTTTTTCAATTTTTATCGTTTTATCATATCAATTTGTAATGGTTCCAGCATTGCGACAATGTACCTTGCGATATCCTGTTCCGTATATTTCCCGAGAGATTCCCGAGAATTTGTCTTGCCTTCCATTTGTATACTATCGCGATAAAAAAGAGCGAGCGATAGAGAAAAAGAAGGATCGTTCAAGGGACGTGAAAGAAAAAGTTTTTCTCTCTCTCTCTCTCTTTGCCTCTTTCCGAAGATTACTGAAAAATAGGATGAAGAAAAAACGAAAAATATCCGATTGCACCTGGCGTGGTATCGCAATTTTTCTTATTCATCCTGTCTTGAGTCTTCCGCGTGCTCCGATACACATCGCGACGACGATGCGAAATCGGTTTGGCTCTCGTCCCAATAGAATTATTCAATATTTCTTTCCATCCCGAAGCCCTCTTGGCTCGGTACAGATGTATATACGAAACGAGGATGAGAACATAGGGTCGAAAACAACGGTCGAAGATTTTGTCGTCACGCGGACCAACGCGAATGACATTTCGTTTCCAACAAGAATAATCCTCTTCTCCGACTTTGCTTTCACAGCATATTTCACAAATTGTATTCCTGTCTGATAACTCCAATAGGTCATGAGAATGAACCAAGGAATTTCGTGGTGTACGTGTCACCTTCATTTCCGCTCGTTTTTTTTGTCCAGGAAATTGCACATTTCCTTTTTTATTTATAGATCAACGTTATACGCAGATTCATGGAACATCCCGAGTTTCTCAATTTCTATTATTTTATTGCAGCTTGAAGATTCAGCGAATCAATATTTCACCATAGATTTTATTTACAAAATTTGAAACGTTTTTTTTTTTTGGATTCATTTGATCGATGTTAATTTATCACACTTTGATCGCAAATCGTAGAGGAGAATTTTGTGGATGGATTTGCTTCCTACAACTTTGATTCTATCCTTCAATGATTTTCCATCGAATGTTGAATAATACAGAGGGAATGGAATTCACGAGTAACTTTGATTCGCTGTTTCGTCGTACCATTCCATCGTATATTGAATCGAATAGTTTCTTTTTCATTATTTTCGTGTTCAAGCTCGAGAGTTCTGAGCAGGACATCCGTTCTATTCGTAACTCTTATCCAGAGTGCTTTATCTCCGGAGAATAATTACGGTATGTATACCGAAGAGCAACCGAAGAGGAGCGCTGTGGTACCGATTTTATCGTGTGCGAACTGCTTTTAGCTTGGCTCTTGTCTGGTTCATTTCCTCTCCAAAGTTCTCCGAACGTCTCGTTACTTGATTTTTGTTGTATTTTTGTATTTTTTTTTTTTTTTTTTCGATTTAATTTATTTTCCATTCGAAGACCAGATGCAGAACGAGGACGAGAACCGATGCAGGTTTCCTCGCTGTAATTCTCTTCAACTTTTTTGTTTCGTGACTCGAGAGTAACAGGGAGAGAGAGAGCGAGAGAGATTGATACTTTTAAGCTTATTAGAGGTCGAGGGTCACTTTAAATTCGGGGTTATCCTTTCGTACCATATGCCAGGCTCGAGGTAGAATTTTTCTCGGTGCACACATTTTTTAATTGACGCTCCACTTCAATTCACGGTTTGACGATTAAGTTTCGCAGGGTGCCCGAGCAAACCACGTTCTCTCTTGTTCTCTCGCTGTGCACGCTGCTGAAGTTAATTTTTCGTTTTTTAACTGCTGTTTCCTGGGCTATAATTGCGTTCAACAAATTGGCAACGACACACGCTGAAGATAAGAAATCTGTAGAGGCTCATTAAAAAAAAAAGTTGTTCCCTGCAGAATAAATGTTACTCGGATTGGTCATAACTCAAAAGAGAAAAAAAGAAAAAAATAAAACAGATTGGCATTTCCAGGGATTTTATTCTTCAGTCGAAAGCATTCTCATGAGCCAATATTATTCAATAAAAATATGAAAATAATGAAACCTCAAATAACGTTATTCTCTCCATTCATTTTTTTCCAATTATAAAGTTACAGTATTCGCTTCTACACTTAATTTTCGAAATAATTGCTGTGTTAGAGTCTGTTAATTAAAAAGGATTGCTGATATTTGCAATTGGCGATTCAAACTCTTTTGAAAAAAACCTGATACGTTTCAATTTTTTATCTTATCCGCGTTTTTATCGTTGTTGTATCAACACTTCTGTCCCTTCCTTTTACCGTTACAGCATCACATTTGTGAATGCGCGAAAAATACGTTGGATCCTCGTTACGGCGAGTGTCATCGATCTTTCAATTTGTCGCTTCTCTTTTATCTTCGCAACATTTTCGACTCCAATTAGTATAAAGGGATTGTGATATAATGGTCGGTTTTCGTGTGCTGACTCGTAAATGCGATAACAATTTATTTTATATCGTACTAAGCTGTGACGTGCCAACAAATTATTTAGGTTCAGTCATACGTGTGTGTGAAATTACTGACTTTTGGGATGTAAAAGTACGAAATATTTGGAGTATTTTTGTTTTTCCGGATCGTGAAAAGCGATTATAGAAGAATTTTTCGAAATTAAGCTTCTTTCACATATTTTTGAAAAAGTGTTCAATTCAAGATTACGACTCAAAGCCACGATCAAACGAGAAGTGTGGAAAGGGTTCGATCCTAAATTTCCGGTCATTTTCTTTCGACCGATTGTTTTTCTCAATCTCGACAAAAATGTCCAAAATAATACGAACCAAAAATCATGATGCTATTTATTCGATATCGAATTGTAAAGATATAAAAATACTGAATTGTTTAAGGTTTGAAAAACGATTTTTTGAAGATTCGACAATTTACGCAGGTAGGAAAAAAAAATCTGAGCTCGGGTTGGAACTTGGCATTCTGCTCGTACTATACACGTTTTTGCAACTGAATTGCAGATTAGCTGCTATTTTCCGAGAATTTAAATATGTATTTTTCTTTTAAGAGAAATGATAAAGAGGAAGTTACAACAATAGAGAAGAGTGACATCTACGAATCACGAAATCACGAGAATCCTGCTAACGAGAGCAAACTTTTTCGAGCAAAACTGTAATTATCCGTTTGAAAAACCTGAAGCAGCATTAAGAAACAAAAAAAAGTCATTCTTTACGAAGACTCAAAAATTGTGTCGACCAGTGTTATTCGCACGAGCCAATGAAACCGTCAATAGATTTCAGATGGATGTTTGTAAAAACGAGATAAAAAAAAAGGTGAGTGTAGTTCATTGGTTCAAAGTGAAAGCAGATCGAATCATAGCGCGTTATTTTTAATTGGCTTGTGCAAATACCTCGCGCCCCAAGAGTTCAGATTAACGAGCTAAAACTTGGTAATTTATTATCCAACGAAGGTCGATGGCCTCTCAGTTTTTTTCTTCTTTTCCGGTACCCGCTGTATTTCGATTTTCCCTTTTATCTACATTTATTTACGAGAAATTAGTTACACTGTATTACGCTTTGTTTCACAAAACAGTGGAGCGCAAAGGGCGCGGAAAGTTCATTTCGCCCGATCGGACATTGATCAGCTTTTTTCTTTAAAGGACTCGAACGCGAGAGATTTTTCTGCATCTCAAGCGCATTTTGCCTGGAGGCAAAAGTTCACAAGACGATCGTTAACGTTTTTGCACACGAGTACCGAGCCCGAATGGAGGTACAAAGGAAGCTAAAAAAAAAAAAAAAGAAACAATCTGATTTACTTCCTAGTTTCTCCGTTTGTCTCGTCCGCCGGTGCGCTACGGCTACAATTAAAAAAGAACTATGAAAAAGAACGGACGAGAACGGATGCGTATGCAAAATATTGGCGGAAGCTCGTTTGTGCTGAAAGAAACTGAGAGAAAATAAAAAAATATAAAAAAAATCTACGAATGCGTAATCGATATCGGTACGTATGAACGAAAAATGGCTGTGCAGTGGCGTACGGGAAAGTTCTTTTCTTTTTATCGTGTTTTTCACCGTTGCAAAAAGCTCGAAAAATGTCCTCGCCCCCCCCCCCCCCTCTCCCCCAGGCTCGAATATTCAATTGAATTTTATTGGGATTATTATTAAATCTCGATGTTTCAATCAAATTGCAAACAGAGAGAGAGAGAGAGAGAGAGAGAGAGAGAGAGAGAGAGAGATTCGCAATTGAAAAGTAAAATTCGGAGGGACGAAATTTCAATAAAAAAATAACGAGAAGTTGGTTCGTTTTATTTTGAGAATAAAGAAACAGCCCGTTCGTTACATAGCAACGGGGCAAAAGGAAGGTAAACGCTACTGCACACACGGGGCTCGCATGACTTCTTACAGTCGATTTTATTCGCGCATAATGACTAACAACGAGGGTGAAAGGATCTCGTCAATGCGCTTTCGGTACGCCTCAATCTTCTTTTCGTTTTTGTTTTCATTTTTTTTATTTCATGTTTCAGCTTTTTAGCCTTCGAGAAAAAAAAGGATCTGCGGAAAAGGAAAAAATCGGAAGAAAGAAAAGAATGAGGATAAAAAAAAAAGAAGAATAAAAAAATAAAAAGAGGAGGCAAGAAAGAGAAGCGATGTAGCGCAATAAGAGACGTGAGAGAAAGCTTTTCTTCACATTTTCTCTCCCCCGCCCCGATGAGCGAGGTTGAGCGAGTACTCGTAATACTCATGCCACCTTTTATCCCTCTAGTTTCAAGGCGTCAGGGAGTTTCCCGCGGAAACGAAGTTTTTCCCCGGGTGAGCATTTCTCGCACTTGAAGAGGCGCCATTTTATTTTTTTTTTTTTTTTCCCACTTTTTCTTTCCTCGGAGATAAATTCGTTTCGTTTTCGTTTCTTCGCGTCTGTTGACTGAGCCCAGGGAGATGTGAACTTGTCGAATGAATGTAGATTTTGTGGGAATTTTCTATTGTCATCGCGTCAACAATGAAGATATCCTAATTCGTGTATGAGAGAATCAAAATTTCTGTGCATTTTCATATCAATGTGATAAACAGCATTATATCTGCTGTTTTTATCGATTTTCTAAAATTGCATTGTCAGCACGTTCATTCCCAATTAGAAGATCGATCGAATTGGGTTGCTGCATTCATATTTATGAAAAGTTATGAACAAAATGGACTGAAAAATCGATCAGAACTTTCATGCGACGACGTGCGTTGATGAATCTAAATATACATAACATTTGGCAGATATATAAGCAGAGTTTTAGCGTAGGGCGGTTATTCGTCCTCGGTTTGTATCCGGCAAATCGAACGAAAGAATGGGGACGGTCGGTTTACGCGTTAGAGAGATAAAAAGGGAGAAAGAGAGTGAGAGAGAATGCGCGATTGGGTTATCAACAATCGATGAGATTTTCTGCGCCGAGTTACACTTCGGTGATAGTATACGTGCGTGTACGATTGAGAGGATGTTCGGGTGGAACAAAGAGATAAAAAAATTTGGGTATCAACGGTTTTGTATTCATCATTCTCTTCATCATTGCTCTAGCCGTTGTCTATTCTTTCTGTGCATTTTCATTCAACTCTTTTTAAATGGAGATATTTTTTTTCAACTATGATAGCATATGAAGTGACCTGTGTGAATAACTGTAGAATGCAGGCAGGGTGTCCTATAATCTGTGGCTATCCTTGTATGTTAAACACTGGGAGAAACAAATTTTTGAATCAACATGAATACGCACGATACAATATTTTGAGCACTTTTGAGACCAAAAGCTATTCGTTTTGAGTTGCTCGATACCGGATGAACTTTTTTGAGTTTAAAAGACGAAATTCCGAGTCGAAATGTCCAACAATGTGTTTTTCAACAGAACTCTTCGCCCCTGACGAGTTATTATTTATCGGAGTCGAAGAAATCGTACGTTTCCATCGTACTTGACGTTAGGATCGATGACAATTGAGCTAAAAGTTATTGACCGTATGCTTTTCTATTTCTATTCGCTTATTTCTGAAAGAGGATTGAAGGCAGGCCGTGAATTCGATCGATTTAGCCGTAATCCTTTCGGGTCACTCTCCAAAGTGTTACTCGCGCTCTCGCCAAACCACTTGAGAGACCGAATAGGTCGTACATTATTTTTTTTTTTTTTTTTGTAAAGCCGGAAGCATCCAATATTCGAGTTACAATTTTCTACGAAAAATGTGCTGTTCGCTCGTAGCACATGGATTTGTGAAGGGCCAACCGTTGAAAAAACTGTCACTGAAAGAATTTCGAACAATTTCTGTACTTGATGAACGATCAGCCTTGCGAATCATGCAGTTGTCGATACTGTTAGTTTCTTCATTGTTTTTTTTTTTTAAAGAAAAAATAAATTATACAGAAAACCCTGATGTTTTTCAAGTCAAAGTTTTGATAGAGAAAAAAATGAAAGAAGAATTCATCTCAATATCTCACTCCATTTCTTGGTCAGTCGATCTCCAGCAGAGGCACATCTGCTACTACCTTTTGTGACTATTAAAAAGCGAGATTTCACGACACTCTGACACAGTCGCGTTCCACTTTTTCGAAAAAAAAACGACTTTTTTTTACTACGAAAAACTTTCTTCCAATTGTCCCAATGCTTGTACGAACAAACAATTTTGTAGCTCGTCTAATTTTGAATCACCCATCGCCATGAAAAATCTTTTTGGTCTGGAAAATCGATTCCACATGATTCCACTAATGCATGTTCTAACCGTTGTGACTTGAATGATTGATAGCTCGTTAAGAGGATCCTGATCAAGAAACATCATTAGCCTTCCGGACTTAGAATTTGATCTTCAATTTAATCTCACAGGATTGAGAATTTTTGATGAGACATTCTGTGTTCGCATGGGAAGTGAATACGGCTACCGTCCTGAATAACCGTGCTCCAAATACCCGGTTTTAAAAAGTCCAACTAAATAATCCGTGATTAAAATAATCTACACAAAGATAAGCAATCTCACTACTCCTAATTGTATTTTTGTTATTCGTTTAATGAGAATCAGTTACGTCACGAATTTTCAATATACAAATCCACTGTTGCGTTTCGATTTTATTTGCCTTTTGTTTAGTTTTGGGCAGGTTTTCTAAAAATTATTATTTCGTTTGTCAGTGTATTTACGTCGTCATTGTTTGGGTTTGTTTCCGGCTTGTTGGTGCTTCCAGCAGGTCGGCTATGAATATATGGATACGCATCAACGGTCGGGGTGCTTGCAATTTTTATCACAGAATAAATGCATTGTATGAAGAAGAAGAAAAAAAAAGGAAGCGGAGAGTCACGCAGATTGACTCCAAAATAAATGCAACGTTTGCGAGATACGACCGCTGGACAAATTTGCTGAATGGACACGAATCCTCTGCGGTGCACCCTTCGGCACGGCTAGAGGCACTCTCGTCGAAAGACAATCGTTCAAAAAACAGACTCGTATCGATTGTTCTGAAATTCTAAATAAAAAAAAAACGAACACAAAGTTAAGGAGGAACGTAGAATTTGTGGAGCGAGATTTCTGGGTTCAAGGTTCGGTTTTGATGGAAAAATGATAAGTTGATGTGAATTATTCTCGTACTTTCGGGATATTTGAGCCAATTAAAAACAGCAGGAGCCAAAATGACGCGATTAAATAGCTCGGGAAAAGATAAAATCTTGTATTTTTAATGAACTCAAGAAAACTAGATAATTTATTTTGTTCTCTAATAAGTAAAAGTTGAAAAATACACGATACACGGATCGGACATATAACTTTTATCCTGAATCCATTTATTTCGAAGTGTATAAGATTTATTCCCTTCCCAGTAGGCTTTTCTCTTTGAAGCGAAGAGGCAACAAGCGCGATTCATTAACACTACGATGATAAAAGCGTTTCACCACACTTCAACTTTTCCAATAGAACGTTCGAGATAGCGAGTGTTTTTATCTTTTTGCGAAATCAAAGCGATGGATCTGGAGAGTCGATCGATTAACAATTATAACGTGAAAATATTGACAAAGAGAAAAATATAAAGAGAAAACAGGTCGACGAACACAGCAGCGCTGAATGAACTTTGCGTTCGTTAATCGTACGTGGGCGCTTCGAACTGATGCCAAAAGAGAATAATTGATAGACAAAAACAGACGTCAGTGATAGAACTCGTTCGAAGCTTCGGTATTTAGGAATTTGTAAAGAGGATTTTGTTCCATGCACAGACCAAAAATGAGCGTGTGTAAAAGGGTGAAACGGTGAGTTTTTTCTATCATAGAACGAATGAGGATTGATGGAGACGTTTGAAAAATAGATTGATCACGAATTACATGGACAGTAAACATCGGGTAAGTGAGAGGTTTCACCTTTTTTTTTTCATTTCGAAGCCTGATAGACCATGGACGAATGCAAACATCGTAATAAATCCGAATCAATTTGATCTCTCCATTAATATTTTAAAAATTAATATTTTCAGTGATATTTTGATTCTCATTGATGCATATAAAACGTCACCGCTCTGAGGAGAAGTAGTTTTGACCCAATTAAATAATTTCACACGCATTTTCAAACGCGACAAATTTCAGAGAATATACTAATCGTTAAATTCATCGAAGCCGCGTGAGCGTTGAAACGAGAATTTATATACACACCGCTCTTTCGTAAATTATTCGAGCACACGGCATTACACGTGCGTAATTTTCTCGTTGAGAGGATTTAGCGGCGTCTGCGGTTTTCGGTCCTAGATTATGCGTTATTACACGCGATTGCACGATTGCTTTATTATCTTTATAAAGGTAGATTGGTCGAGCATGGTTTTGGATATTTACGGACGAAATACCTGATGCCTGGATTACACTGGCTAAATTACAGCTTGCCCGATAGTTCGCAATACATTTTAGATCCTCGAAAAGTTCGTGAGTCTAATATAGATTGAGGTATTTCTCTCACCGCTCGAAAGACTCGTAATGAATCCTATTTTTTATGTACTAGGCGATTAGAAGGCATGTGCGTAGGCTTCGCTCGAGCTTTCGAGCGATGGCATACGCGGCGCCAGGTGCCAAAAAAGCACACTAAAATTCTATTCTACCGGATTTCGTCGCGAATTTTATGATTACGCGAATATAAAAAATATCAAAAAAATTCGGTTTAATTACCCGGTTCCGGCTGTGCTCCATTTTCGGAGATCAGATATTTCTTATCAACACAATAAATTAACAAAAATACAAGGCGCTTTACTCGCCCCATGACAGCTTTTTCGCCAGTCACAATAATTATTTTATTACGAATTGTACACACATTTGCTACAACTGAAGAGACCAGAGCCGGATTCACGCCACTTCCCTGCATATTACGAAATTTATTTATCGCCATTTCAATAAAAACTCACGGAAAAATCCGGTAGAATACACACGAGGCGTCTGACGTGTGTCAGCGACTATATTTATACTAGATATAGATATACTTTACTATGAGAGGCGCCACCGTCGATTTTGAGTTGGTCACGTGAGCTCGATGACTCTTAACAAAATATTTTTATGCTTTATATATTTTTTTTTTGTTCATCCAACATCCTATGCTCGAACTACTCGATTAACGTTTTTTGCTCTCCACATTTTTGCTGCTACGTTTTACGAAGAGAATGAATATACAATAACTATCATTCACGCAGTTCTTAACTAGCGCGTTAATGGCGAAGATGAACGAAGGTAATAAGAACATTTATTGCTCATTACCGACGTTTTTCATCTTCATCATTATTATAACCATTAATTATTAATGATATTGTTATTCGTATGAAAATGATTATAATTATTGTCGTTTTATTATGCAGCTCTGCTCTGTCCCTCTCGATCTTGTTTTTCCTCTACGGATCTCTGCGCTTCAACCGCTTTGTCTTCTTCCTCCTCATCATCCGCTTTTCTTGTTGAGTCCCGAACGAACTTTCACGACTTAACAGAGGTGCGGCGGCGTATCTGACCAGGTGAATGGCTCACCGATCTCTGCGAGATACAGTCTCGCCCGTGTGAGTTTCGGTATCAAAGTTTCCGTGCGTATATCGCTATTTCTCAAGGAATTCAAGGCGCTTACACGAAACCTTTCCTCTCGTTGGTAACTTACATGATTTCGACGCGCGACGGAGAAGTTTAAGCCTCAATTATCCTCGGGGTCTGAGATCACCCTGCTGGCAAAGTTTGAGATCGAATTTAAAAGCCTTGGTACTTAGCAAATTCATTATTTTTTTTCTTGTTTCTGACGCATTTCCAATATTTTGAAAATCAGAAAATAGTCATGGATATCTCGGACGCGATGCAACATTTTTCGATAATATTCACAACGTTCTGACACGAAGTTTCAAATTTTTTTTCTCAACGCAATAAGTTTCATTGCCAATTTAGTACATCGATGAAAATTGCCACTTTGTCGTATGAATAAAATAAGAAGAAATAATGTCATCGAGAGCGGGAAGAATCTCCGTTTGGGAAAAGCTTGAAAAATATTGTCGTAATCAACGGACGACATCGCTAATGGCTTCGTAATAACGTGACAAGAACACGAGGTTATATTTTCTGGCATTTAACTCTCAGTAAATATATGGTTAAGATGAAATAAAATAAAATACATAAAAACGGTAAGGTGATTCGAGGTTCTGTGGCGTACACACTTTAAAACCGAAGCGAATGGAGGAGCAGCATAGAAAAAGAGTATTCGAACGACTCGCTTCACTCGGGGACGTAATGAAAAGGGCTTTTCTGTATGAAATAAACTCTTTCATTTTCTTTTTCTTTTCGTAATTATGTGTGTCTCATCATATTTTTATTTCTGGTAGGACAAGCTTTTATTTTCAGTTTGTTGAATCGTTGACAAAATATGGAGAAATTCGTGGAGATCTCATGAACGTTGCACCATAAACGTGACAGTCGTACGTTGAAGAAAATCTTGATAATGCTTCGGAATCGGTGGAAGAAAAAATGGATTTTCTTGAAGAGAGATCAGAAAATGATTTGATCGACGAAAACTTGCTGATGAGATTCTAGAGCAATTGATGGATGAACTCAAAGTTTCGAATTTTTCAATCAAAATACTGATATTCTCTCTCGTTAATTGACAGCTCTGTCTATCAATATAAAATTCGCGTAATCAAAACGGAGTAAACTGATAATGATTAAAAATTAATCTGAAGTTATGAGAAGATGAAAAATAACGATGATCAATGGAGAAAAAAAAAAAAAGTTAAAAAACGTCGATAATCGAGTGTCAATAACGTTCGACGCAACGTTACGTGAAATCCATAGATAATGAAGGAACCGTCGATATGTCGCGTCAGTACTAGAAACTTGTGGATACGACATCAAAATTAAAGAAAATCTGGCGTCAATGAAGAGGGTAATAGCAAAAACACATGATTCGCGTTTATAGCTGCAATAAAGAAGAAAAAGTAAGAGCCTGTAATTATAAAAGAATCTGGTGTACTTTACATGGAAATGGAGGCAAGAGAAAGAAAAAAATGCGAGAAAAAAGAAGCAGAAGCAGAGAGGACGATGGTCCATGGCGGAATAACGAGCCTCAATTTCACGAATCCCCATTTCCTGCATCATTTTCCTCGCTTACCTCACTTGTCTCCTCCACATTCATCGCCCTCATTCCACCGATATAATCCATCTCCTTTCTCCGACATTTTTCATTCACTTTTTCTTACACTCTTCTGTTTCAACTACCATTTATTTCTTTGGAGCTTTCGCAGCTTGTGTTTTATTCACGCAGAAGTAAACTGTTGTTTCACGTTTTTTTTTTCGAATGGTACAAAGACTTGTGACTGGTTTTTCCATTTTATGAAAAAAATAAAAATAATAATAATAATGTGAAACTGTTGGCAAAAAAAAAAACAATTGTTTCTCTCAAAACACGTAATACGAGTGTCAATATCGAAACGATTACATCGTCGAAATAACGATGATAAGGTTTATACAGAGCTATTATTAGTTTGCACCCGTGCACATATGTTCGTTGTCTTCTTAGTCATAAAGCTCGTTCCATATCCGCAAATACACACCGGTGTTTGCATACATACGCCCGCGTGAATATCTGGGACATTGAATATAGGATTTACATAGAGTCTAATAAGTGGATTTCACTATTCCGAGAATTTATCTTCCACGCGTATATATGCAGCATCAACTTAAAGCGAGGAACATTATATTCGAGCGTACATATAACTACATGTACGCATTTTTTTGCGTTTTGATTTTCAGTGCTTGTTCTCAGCGCCATGAAAGCATATAAATATGTGAAAATCCGGAAAAGCTCGTTGCCCGCGTTACCGAAGCTCTCTGTCCACCGAAAAATCGTCAATCGTTTTACCTTTTGTCAAAAATATTTTTCCATATGATCCCAAATAAAAATCAATCGCTAATCCACCGATGCAGCTTCTTTGTACGCACGCAAAAAGCTTCTGGATATTGAACAAAGATTCATTGCTATTCGATCTTGCTTCGAGTTCATCAACTTCGCATCAGTTCTGCTATTCCATATCAGTTTTGTTTCTCTTCGATAGCTTTTCAGAATATTTTCCATTCTGTGGTATCTCGCTCGTTAGTCTCTATCCTCCTGTTTCTCTTTTTCTTTGTGTCCTCGATGTTTTGTTCGTGTCTACCTCTGTTTTTTTTTTCATCCTTTTTCTTGTTTCTCCAGCAGTTATGATTCTGGCCAACACTCCCGACTGTTCTCTATTCTCTCGACTCTTCCGACTGTTCTACATATATAGAGTTTGACATTGGATTCTCCACTCTATGCTGATGGCTACCACCATACAACCGGTGATTCGAGTTCAGTTTTAGTTTCGTTGTTACAGTATCGAATGGCTCTACGATCTCTTCGCTTTTGCATAGCACGTATCTCGCTTTGGTTTACATAACTTTCCAAATATACCTACAATTTTCTGGATTCCGACTTCCGTTGTCACTACTACAAAATCAGAACCGACGGCCATGGATACGCGGTCGATACGTAGCACTATTCGGGTAATCCGCAAGTCAATAATCTCCGGGCGAAGTTGCATGCTACTTGGGTAAGTGACCACTCAGCACTTTAGACTGGCTCGAGAATCGATTTCTGAGTAAACCTTTAGAACGATACTGCTACGATGATATTGGAAGGTTCAAATCAATGGAAGTGTTTCGGAGAAGAGAAGATACGAGTGATCTGAAATCTTGGTTTGTCCTATTTGTGTACATTTTTATAGCGCGATACACGAAATGAAAAGTCGGATAAATAACGTAGAAGAAACAAAAATTTTCCTCGATTTCGTGACTTGATTGATCAACGATTTGACATTGATGGAATGTAGCTTTTTGAAAAAGAGAAGCAATAGAGCCATTCGGTCTTACGTGGCTCGATCGAAATCGTTGTTATTCTGGTTTCTATTTGTGGGAGGGTATTAAGGCCATGGATCATTTACTGATCCATTGCCTTAACTACTTTAGCAGTGCGCCATGTGTCGAGCTACGGATTACCCACTGTGCACGAACCTTTGCAGAGCAGGCTTAGAATCCGAATAGAGGTTTATTGATTTTTCAGCTCCATTTTCATTCCTCGTACGAATTTAACAGTCTCCATCATTTAGTTCCGGTGACAGATTTTTCCGTTTGATTTCAGACTCGATACAAGCTGCGACCGTAGCATAACAAGAAACTTTGATTTTGATTTATCATTCTCGTAGAAATCAGCGGGATTTTAACTCGCAATCTATCATCAGTCATGGCTGTAAAATAATCAACTTGGCAGAACCGAGTTAAAAAAAAAAAAAAATAAAACTGGATATTTTTTCTTTGGATGTGTGTAGACTCTTTCTCTCTCTTTTCATCCATCAATCCCTCGTACATGTATTTTGACAGCAGCTCTGATGACTTCGAAACCAAACTATCGAATAAAACTTTGAGGACAAATGACACGAGGGAATTCGCCAGAGAGTAACATGCTTTTGCTTACACTGATTTCATACGGAAACCAAACGCTCGTGTACGTGGATATCATTATTTGTGACGATCAATTAATAAATGCCGAGAATGTCCCTGCGAATAATGACCGATGAATCAAGGATCGAGTGAAACGAGCAAACATTAGTTTGGATTGGAGACACCCTGTAAATGGTGCATAGAATTTCTTGCGATTTTCTCAAGCAAAATACGACTCCGTCTATATCCGTCGGTCCGTTAGGGCCTGGGCAAATATTTGCGAAGGAAGATTCAATCGACAATCAAGGCCTCTAGGAGTCTCGTGGTTCTATGATTCGACCTATCGATTTCCTTCAAGGTTTGCACTAATGCAATGCGTTCTATATCTATATACATATATATGGAAGACTAGCGTACGATTCTCAAGAATTTCGAATGCAAGTACGAATTATAATGAATTGTTTAAATCAATGTTTTTTTTTATTAATCCCAGTTTTCGTCATATTTCGATTCTAAAAAAAAACATCGAGACCGAAGTGTAACCGGCGAAGAAATGGTGAGCCCGAATATGTTGAATATAAATATAGGACTAATGGACTAAAAAAAAAAAAAGTGAAAACGAGAGTCGTTAATGGAGAACGATCATTTTCGAATGAATAAAATCCGAGGATAAAAAAGTTTTCTTATCATCTATTTAGGAACTCGTTTATTCCTTGTCGAGGAAATAATCCAGGAGCGATAAAGTGAAGAAAAAAAAAAAATTTCACGAAGCGATAGCCGTATTGATATCGAGAGGGAGATGTATTCGCGAAGAAATGCAAAGCCCCAATAGATTCGTTTCTCGAGCACTTCGCAGCGAGATATCAAATCGAATCTGGCCGGGGTGTGGAGATCGGGAGAAAGAAAACGCGAGAAAGAGAGATAAGTGAGAAAAATTTTACTCAGTGGCTTCTTTTGCTCCTGATAAAGTCGACTTTTCCGGCATATACATTTGGCTCGTATCGTAGATAGAAATCAGAAGAAGATCTGATTGAAAATCTTATGGAAATGATGCGAACATAGGTATACACAAAGTACATTCATTATTCTGCTTAAGAATTGTAGCACAACTCGGGGTATTGAGTTTCTCAAAGTATATCATAGAGAACTTGGATTGCTCGTCTCGGGCATGCAAATGTCCTAGAAACCATTGACGTTTACCAGAAGCAATTGCTTTAATTGGTCTGAATACAAATGTTATGCAATTAATTATACGACGTATATATATGTACATTACTCACTCAGGGTAGCATTATTGGCTCTCGATTGATCCGTTTGCGACCTCAGCTGCCGCAAACGGTTGAGTTTACTCTGCTGTTGATCAAGCCGGTGTCTCAGTCTTGCAAGTCTGTCTTGCTGTGCTGGTTCCTGTTTAACAAAAAATAGTTCATTCAACAATTTCCCATATTCGTATATGAAATGAGAGAAAAAAATCACGAAAAAATGTATCATTATGAAATCGAGATGATTTTTCTGTTTTTTTTTCGACCTCGTTATTGAAAAATTTGTTGGTTCATTCATTCATTGTGCTTTTTATATTGAAAGCTCACCAATTCGCTTATATATTTCAAATTATCCAGGGTCCATGCGAGAATAATTCATCGATTGATTTATCACGAGAGTTTTCGGTGATTAGCTGGATAAAAATTAATTTGAAATATAATCCCAATATCTCTTTCTTTCTTTTACGAGTCTATCCAAAAACTTATTTTCTTGTTATTGATATTCCCGTGAAACCTCTTAAGAATTCGACCCAGGAATTCCCGGAGCACTCGACTGTATCGCATTCGTACGAAGGCCGAGGGTAACTGTAGAAAACCCGGCCGAAACGGGCATTACCATAAGAAACTGAGAAAAACAGTTGAGCAGCAGCTCAGGGGAAATGGGTACTCGATTGGATGACCATTCGGCGACGTACCGATTGCCACACATCGATGGCTGAGTTGGAAGCAGTTTTTCCGAGTGTTCAATGATACTGATCAGGCAGAGAAGTTCGTATGCCATCCGTGTGGGCAGGGTTTTCCAGTTGATTTCGCTTACGTCAAAATTCAAGGAGCCTCCGGGATCGGGGCTCAACTCTTTTGGGGAATCTAAAGGGAACACGAAAGTTCGTGAAAATTGGGGAAACAGCAGATTTTAGCGATGGGATAGACTCGTGATAAGCTTCGATAAGCAAGAAAAAAAAAATGGAAATATATCATTGAGGAATATTAATTAAATGCTCAACATTTTCGTCGAGTTTTCATTCCTGATGGTTGTTTTATTTATTTATTATTTATTATTATATCGAATGATTAATTGGGCGCATTAATGTGCAGGAAATGGATGGAACAAGGGAACGCAAATTTGTGGTCTATATATGTAGAGCACTCGGAGGAAAATCCCACGGGGGGTATCGACCTGATATAGTGTCTCTCTAGATGGAGTCTAGAACCCGAGCGTGAGCCGGTGAGGATTACGAAGACCTACTCGGTGCTCTATCGTACTATAGGATCGGGATATCAGCCCGATGGTACATCGCATGTGCGGAAGAGAGATTTCTTCGAAGAAAAAAAAAATAAAAAATAAAAAAAATAAAAGTAGCGGCGAAGAAAAGAGAGAAAAAGCAAGGAAGAGGGAGAGCACGGAATAGGGGGGTTTCATCAGTCCTGGTTCCAAATAGAAAATATAGACAGGAGTATTACGTCAAAAGTACCAACATACAGGGTGTCCTTTTCGAGATTATTAAAATCTCTGACTATAAATACAGCGTCGAATTCCGACTGAACAAAGCGAATACAATTTTGTTCGATTCGTTCTTCTCCGATGAGTTTCGAAACATATTTAGGACTTTTTTTTCCTGGAATTTTTCACAGTATGCGCGCAAAAAGGCTTTAACAACTTGGACAAGTACCGAATCATCGAACTGGATCTGCCAATCGATGATGATATTCAGGATTTATTGACTCTGAATCCGGTTTCGAGGTTATGGAGATTTTTAGCGGTAGTGTAATGAGGTCGGTATGGTTTCTTAGTTTTGAGCGTGTGCGTGACATTCTATTGACGGACCATTCCACAACTGGCACCCTTCAAATAACCCGGATCGAGGATAGGTCAGATCGAATAGATGCTCGAACTTTCCAACTGACTGTTTCATGTTTGTGGAACGATAACAGAGATAAAATTATTTTTTCTCAATGACTGTACCGTAGCCCCAGTTTTAATGATATTGGCACTTTGATGGCTGGTTAAAAAAAAAAAAAAAACATGGTAATTGTCATCTGGAATTGGAGCAAAAGTTCTAATAGAATTTAAATGAGAATTGTGCCATCAGTAATTTTCATTCAATTTAGGGACACCCGGTACGTGTAGACGACTAATATTCTATGCGTAGAAAAACAGAGGTAGAAGCACGACAGCGATATGCGACGTCGTCTCGGATCGATATCCATCGATGAGCACTCTCGGTATATTATTATAATACGCGTGTTATACATCGCGACGAAGCAGCATAAGATATTCGTGAGAAACGCGCTAATAATTTATCAGGAATTTACAAAATTTTCATAAAATATATGCCCACAATGAAAATGTACTTCGAGCGAATGATGCGAAAGCAATTTGGTGAATTAATTAATCCGGTCTTCCAAGCAGCGATTGGAGAAGTTTCAATACCTTATCAGAGAGGAAATGGTAACATGGAAAAACATTTATTGGAACTTACGAAAAGAAGTGCACATTCACTATTTTCCGGGTACAGCATTAATCTTCGTGTTATTTGTTTCGATTTGACGTTGAATTTTTGATAAACCGCGGAAGCAAAAGAATTTTTAATGCCTTTGCATAAAATCAACGTTTTTTTGTTTTGTTTTTTTTTTTTTTTTTTTTTTTTTTTTCACTTCAATTAAAACACTGCCGTTTGCGTTTGATGCAGTTGTAATCGTCAACATAATTTTCTTCGCTAAGATGAACTTTCCTATGGCACAAGAGATTCAATTTCAGCTTGGAAAGAAACAAGATCGCGCGTCAGAATGAAAAGAGGAAGCGATTAAGGGCAGGTATTATAAATGTATTCCGGAAACCTGAGTCCCAATGAATTCACGAGTCGAAATTCAGAAGCGAGAGAATCGTGCTAAGTCGTAAAATAATAGTGTTTTATTAAAAGATATCCAGAGAAACTGGAAACTTGTTCAATCTCATTCCCTCCTTCGTTTCTCTCTCTCTTTTACTTTTCGATGAGTGCAATAGTTATATACGTGACGTTTGGATATATCATGGAGGGCTGCATTGAACTTTACGACGAGGATTTTCAATCGGAAGTCGATTGAAGATTCTAATTATCGATGTAAAGTGACCAAGCGAGGAGCAAATTGTTGGTATATACTCATCGGAAATTAGAGTTGGTAAGAGGCTGTCAAGCGAAAATATTATTAGAAGATAATTAGAGAGGATTAAAATTATAAAAATGCTAAAGTCCTGCATCGTCCTGCACTTCGAGAGGTGCTTTCTCTCTCTGAGGATGAGATTGGAAAAGGAGCTCGACGCACTGGTTAAGACATTAAGTATACCAAAGATTAAGTCTCCTGGATGCTTTTCATCTCGCATTCTCGACGATAAAGTTACATTTTTCAGTTAACTCTAGATACCTTGCTATAATGAACGATATTAAACAAAAAACTGATGTTTTTTCCTGACGTGTCATTTCCTACATCAACTTTTTCAAGCATATTTTAATGATTCATTTTTCACATGACATCTCCGTCGTTAATTATATTCGTTATCCCAAGAAACATTGATTTTCTCTAAAAAAGAACGATTTTTTAAGCATAAATTATGAGCAAAAGCCTCTTATCCTCCCTCAAATGATTCAATAAGTTTGCAGAAAAATGGGAGAAAAAAAAGAAAACTGTAGTTGTGCCGAAAATTTGAAAAATACTCGATGAAACAATTCTCCATAAACGAGAATCCAGGAGGAAGTATAATTTTTGTTCACGTTGCCGAGAGTTACAGTGGCGTAGTAAAAGTGCATTTGGTCGCGTGTTGTATGAGTTACGAAACTGCTCGTTCGAAATTGCGCACGATATACGCGAGTGAAAGAGCCGGAAGGGATGTGTAGGAAAAAGAGTGGAGCTGTGTTGATTTCGTGCACATCCAGAGATATTCCAACACACGTATATATATATATATGAATGAACGGTTGGTTGGTATGTACATATAAAATTAAAGGGCCTCGAGGAGTAAGAGAATTCTCGGGGCTATGGCCATAATAATCCCTCGTGAAGCAAGAGTGCAGATACTGTTTCAGCATGTGCAACAAATATCCGGGCAAACGGAATCTCCGGGCATGCTGATGAAAAAGGAAAATGAAAAATTGTATAAAAACATGAAAAATAAAAAAAATAAAAATCTGATCCAGGTATTAATACGTGCGTGTATAGATATATGAACGCGAGCATTATTATCCGGCGCAAGATACTCGGAAGTTTTATCGCGCCTATGCATATATGTATGTCGTATTAATAAATACGCGCGTACGTAAGGAGCAGACAACACACGTAACGAGACACACGATAATCGCCCACTCGACTAATGACTCATTGTCGTAATAGAAATTGCAAACTGGGTCGAGTTCCTTCGCTCTCGTTGCTTTTTTTTTTTTTTTTCTACCTCTCGCGCTCTTTTCCATTCCCCTTATTTTGTATTTGTACGCACTTAAGCTAAGTTCACGAGTACAATAAACCACGTGGTAACGCCCATGAGAAATCAGGAGAGAGAAAAATGTACATTGGCAAAAAAAAAAAAAAATGGAAAGTATTTTAAAGAGTTAGAGCGAACAATTGCGTTTCGTCATTGCCTTCGCGTACACGGCTCACACTTTTCTTTTTTTCTTCGCATGCTTCCGTCCAGGTCACGCGTGTTCCGCGACACGCATTGATTTGTGAGCTTCCTACGTATGAGAATTCTATTCAAATCGCGCCGAGGATATCGGGCGAAAAACTTGTGCGTATAGCAGCCTCGTGGTATAAAATAACGCGAGAATCTGCGGCGGATTCGAGAGGAAAAAGCTTTGATCCTTCGAAAAAAAAAAAAAACAAAAAAAACCTCGTTTACGTTTTTTTGTATGGCTGCTTTTATTCTCTTGTTTCATGTGAAAAATCTCATGTACGTGTCTCGTAGCTCATCCCGCTGCCGTTTACGCCGAGGAAAAAGACAGGATTTTTATTATCGTTTTTCCGGCTCCGTGACACACAGCGTGCTGTCCGGTTCACCGGATATGCCATCGAGGCTATTTCTTCTCGTTTCTATCTAGAAGAGATACAGCCGAACACGAGAATTGCAAGGGAAACGTCGCGTTCTCCACTCAGATGGACTCGCAAAGCGTCCTCGATCGCCGGAAGTAAACTCGACTCGTATATATATATATCTTTTTTTGTATATATAATACGAAGGAAAGAAATGAGAGAAAGAGAGAGAGAGAAAAATAAAATAAAAGAAGAAACAAGCGAAAAAACGAAGAATCAAAACGAAATACGAAAACAGACAAAAACGAGAAGGAGCTGAAGACATTCCGGTAGAGATTTCGAAAACGAAGTATATAGACTCGATTCGTTTGCTCCAGAAAGAAAATACACAGGGAAAACGAATGTTTGAAAGGATCCTGGGCAATTTCCAGTCCGAGCGAGAACACAATTTCCTTCTCTCGGGGATCTTTGCACGCGTTTCTCGTCTATATTTTTCCACTGTACAGGGTTATATTCTCGCCGACGAAGCTTTTCACCCTTCTTGCATTTTCTATCGTGGTATACGAAACCACAAAAATTTCTTTTTTTTTTCCACGTGTTCTTGTTTCTGTTTTTTTCCCTCTTTCCTTTCCTTTTTTGTTCATTTTCGAGGGAAAACCATTTATTCCAAGAGAAAATCCTGATCGAACATGTCATGGTAAACGCGTATCGAATCGCGGGCGGTTGTAACGGATCGTTGAAATGAAAAAAATAAAATAAAAAAAATGGAATCGATATCCCCGAGAGGAATTCATTTCGTTTGGAGAAATATTCGATTCGAATCGAATGTAAAAATCATTGCAAGCGTTTCGAGTTTTTTTATTTTTATTTTTTTTTTCACTATTTTATAGAAAAATGGCTGAAGACGACTTACCTGTGCTCCTCGGAGCACGGCAAGGCGGGCTTCTCGTTGTTCCAAGAGACGCCTTTGCTGGGCTATTTCCCGCTGTTGCCGCGCTGCCATGCTCTCGAGTTCGCTAAGCACCAGCACGGCACCACCCCCGCCCACTGGTAACTGCAACAAAAGTAAAGAAATAAAAAAATACATTTCAATTACGATTCTTTCATTCCGTTTCATTATTTTATTTCAACATATTCTTATCAATACGGTAAAACTCGTTTAGCTGTTGGAACAACGAGAACATGTCCAGACCGATTCGAATCTTGATAATCGCAGTGAGAAATAATAAAAAATAAAATTAGCCAGGAATATGCAATTTTTATATTCTCGTCGAAATACAAAAACGCAACAATTTTTTTTTTTTTTTTTTTCAACTATTACGAAATTCAGATCTTCAAAAAACATTTGTCATTCTAGCAGAGAAGTGTGCAAAAGATGCTACGAAATCGATTCATACTTCACGAGACGTTTGCGATTGGTAAGTATATAAAGAGGAAACTGCGACAGAGATATATATATGCGTCGATAATTAATTGAATTCCGATAGATCTGTAGAATGATTTATTTATTTGGATTGAATGTTGTTTACATAGGAAGTATCGTGTCGATACATCAATTGGATCGGCGTATGAATTTCGAGCATGGAAATGCGTTTAAAATCTCGTGGATCGCGATGAAATTGCGCATGAAATTATTCGGGAAGAAAATATGAGGGAATATACAGGGAATTATGCTATGAATGCGGTGCTCGAAATGGGATTGTAATGTATAATAAATGGGGCACGCATTGGCTATAGAGATGAAAGGATTTTTTCTTTTTCTCATGATGAATATGTAAGTGAGAGCGAGGACATATTTCGTCAGTTAATAATTCGATGACTGCATAAGTAATATCGATATATATCGCGCGCGTGTTTCGTGCGCGAGCTGCTCGCTTCGTATAAATTTTTATTATATTCTTATTCATACATGTATGTATGAGAGCTTTGGAGGGAATCAAACGGAATTTACGAAGAGCTATGGAAATACATAAGAGTCGTGTGTTCATAGAGCATCGAGAAGGAAAAATAAGGGGAGAAGACGCGCAGAGACAGAGGATTAACGAAACTCGTCTCTTTGGGGACATAAAATCTTCAGGTTGAGGTATAGAATTTCCGTGGTCACGATGAGACTCTTTGGAAGTCCCTGCAGGATACACTTTTTCGGTTTGGCTTTACGAGCGATGTAGAAATGTGTTATTCAACCTCTTCCTCACCCTCTCATTTCGGAGGTCTCCTTTCCTCATCATTTTCCTTTCTAAACTTTTAGTCTTCGTTTTTATCATTGACCTCGTTATTTCACGACTCTTTTTTTTTTTTTTCCGAAACGCGAGATGATATGTAGAGCGTAAATCGGAGAGACTGCGGTGATGGTTCGTCGAGAATTGATTAAGGGTGCTGAAGGTTTTGCGAACGTTGAGTTAATAGAAGAGGCACGAAAAACGTGGCTGCGGTTATCGCGGGGGGAGGCCTTGGAATTTTGGCTCCGAACCAAAAAACACTGTTTTTCATCTGCAATCTCGCTCACGCGGCTCTCTTCCGCTGTCTGACAAATCCTCGATTCGGAGCTTTGAAATTTTTATTTGTTTTCCGAAAACGATTCGCGGTGAGGCCAAGAATTTCGTAAGATATAAAACACGACGACGTGAATCTTTAAAATTCGCCGCGCAAAACGACGTGCTTTTGACTCGTTACGGTCATTCGGGCATCAGCAAATTCACTCGATCGTGAGAAACAAACAACGCGTGCGAGAACCTACCGGAAGCTTGTAACCGTGATAACGAAATAAATTCAAGTTATTTTTTATCCAAAAACATGTCAGCCTTTTCCTTATCGTGTCACCAGAGGGCGTCTCACGTGCCCCAGAAATTTACTCACATAACGAGGTTGATCAGAGTTTTCCTATTTTCGGGAGCATCACCGTGTATCCACGTATATACATACAAATATATTTATTCTCTATCTATATATGCGTGTATATGCATATCAAAAGTTGTTGAAACTTGAGCGTCGTAGACGAAATGAACTATTCAAATTTTGATTAACTCATCTCTCCGCACTGTCTCGACAGAAGTACGAGAGTGCGGTTTTCCCTGCATTTATTCATGTTTACTCTCTTGCAAACACTCGTATATTACGTTTCACCGATATAACCGTTCTAGTTATGAAAAACAAAAGGAGGGGCGCATCTACGTTCTACTTTCGTAAATTTACGTAAACAAAAGTTCTGCACAGCGGTGGTGACTAATCGAGTTAACCGAAATTCTTTGTACGGATACCGTTGAGAGATGAGAATAACTCGCGGTTATCTCTCAACGGTAACAATTTATTCGAGTGCCAATCTATATCGGGGAATTTGAATGAAAGTCATAACACGCAGAATTTATTTGCGATTCTTTCAGAATCGTGAAAAAATTTCTTCATTACCGTTCTCTGTTTTAATCAATTTTATTCCAACGACCAGTTGCTCTTTTCTTGTTCGTTTTTTGTCGATTTTTTTTAGTTCTCACGTTCCAGTTTTTTTGTTTTCTAATTTCTCATGCAATTTGTACTTCTGTCCCTGTGTGGATGCTGGAGCTAATCTATCTCGAGTGCATCGCAATTTGACAAGGACGAAGAAATGCTGCAAAAAGATCTCACTCGAGCCCCCTGCATGCATCTTGTGGAACACGAAAAACGGGCATCGTGTGCAAGGAGCTTAACACAAGCGGTACCTGCGAGTAACCAAGATCCCAGGTGGGATCCGAGCAGGACCACCAAAGCCGCTTTAACAGCATCTCTCCAGTTGTCATGCGATGGGGCTAGCCAGTGCAGCACGACAGCTAGGGAGGCTCGGGGCCAGCAGCATCCGCTGGCAAGAAAAGTTTCCGGGAAGCATTCAAACCCGCCCACCAAACGCTCGTGCATCACAGTTAAATGTTTTTGCCATAAAGTCATAAAAAATGGGATTCGAATCTTTGGAATTACAGGTGAAAAAATGTTCCCTGCTGGCCGAGTCATTATTTTTTGTGATTTTCAAAAATTTTATCGTTAATCGATTGGCTCGATAGGATTTTTTTTTTCACCATCGATTGAGACACCATTCTTGGCTACTTTGAAAATTCTCGTTGTCAGAGATGAAAATCAATTGGTCAAATAGACTTGTCACCGTAATTAATACCGTAGAGAAATAGTCATTACGAATTGGTGTCTGGGCGGTATGTCCCTGAACGAACGCACGTCCGTAAATTAAGAGCGAAAGTTTTAGCAATCCATTAAAAGGCATGGTAGTGAGGAAGAGAGGTGAAACAGGACGAAGGATGGAGAGAGGATATCCCGAGGTGTCTCACAGTGTGGTACCCTTGAAAGGTAATTCCAACTACTTCCAGGTTGGAAGATAAAGGGCGATACGTGTTTAGAGGTTGATCCATAATTCAAAATGGCAATTGAATCATTGTCTGAACGAATAAATTGGGAATAGAAAAATTTTCAAAAACATACTGAGAAAAAAAAATTTGGTTGGAACAACCAAATGGATTTAGTTTTCATACAACGAAAAAATTGTTCACTGAAAACTAAATCCATTTGGTTGAACGAAAATTTAGTTTTTTCAACCAAATTTTTTTCTCAGTTCACGTAACGTTGGTCAATTGAACGAGGATTGCTGGTCGGATTAACCGGTCAGTGCTCGCCCGTACTGTGAGATTTTTTCTCATCGGTAGTGATTGCTTAATTCGATAAATTGAAACCAGGAAATAATTCTGACGGTGCTTTCAAAGCACCGTCACTGCGTCAAAGTGTTTTTGTCGAGTACCATCAATGCAATGGTTCATCACACTTCAAAAGAATGATTGAGTTTAAAAAAATAAAAATAAAAATCAACATTCTTTATGTCGTCTATGATATAGAGAAGAATAAATTTAGTGGCGATAGAAAACATTTTGAATGTTGAATCGTTTCGAAATAAAGATGAGAGAAAAAATCTCGTAGCGCCACCGCTGACTTGATTCTTTCCTCATTATTTTGATTTCTATTCAAACTCAGTAATTCTCATGGTTCAAAAAAGATTCGTGAATAAACCTGTAGCATGTATCCTTCTCCGTTGTGCGGTAGAACATTGTGTGAAGGGGATAGCCAACGCACTCACTTCCACATTATCTTGCCAGAGGAGAAAGGGTTTTGCGTTGATAAATTGTTTTAGCGGTTTAACGGAACAAGTCCGAGGAGGAAAAACCGACGTAAGCATGCTCGAATAAACTTGGGGTAACTAATGACGATTCTCCCTTACGATTTTCAAGATGTAGAAGGCGAAATCCTAGCCGTAATAATCAACATCGAATCAGTGAGTTTATAATCAATTTTTATTTAATTTTACAGATTTTTCAATCGTTAAAAAATTAAGAAAAATTGAATCACCTTGAGTACAGAATTAGATCAAATTTTCAATAAGATTTTTTGTATTTTTTAAAATAACAAATAAAATAATAAATTGGAATCCTAGGAGCCGAAAAATCATGAAAGCCAAGTTGATTGTTACGAGATTTCCAAGTATTTTTTTAGCATTTTCCGCACCTATAGGCTGACTGGATAAGATTTCATAAGCAGCTGTATCAGAAGCAAAAACTGAACGAAACAAGGCCGTTCGAGACTCTGCCAAAAATTATAATCGCAACTTCAAACGTAGCTGAAGATAAAAGAGAGATGCGAATCTCGAATTATATTCAAGTATTTCTCGACGTTGGAAAAAGCTTCCTCTCATCAAAGTGATACACGCAACGTTAAGTCCGAGGGATGACTAAGAGTAGTTTGAATAATAAACTATTTGTAGGAGGGAAAAAAAAAACTCCGATCATGGCGAGCATGCACTCTATGCCGAGCGTCTGCTTTCCAACAATTTCGTTTCCTCATATTTCTAGAGGGCATGAATGAGTGGTGAAAAAAAAAAACAAAACAAAAAAAACTAATATCAGTCAAACATATAAATTTTTGCGATGACCCAGACCACTCGACGACCAAGTAGCCTCGGCCATTGCCCCACTTTCGCTTATATGATTAATACAATGAGCCTCATAACAGTAGTGCGTGACTCGATGGAGTTTTCAAAGCCTCACACGACTCTCATCAGGATGAAATAAAAGCCTCTCCCCGTGTGTATATTTTTTTTTTCTCTTCCTTATTCATTGTCTTCCATTTCCATGATGACCTCGTAATGAGTTTGTTTCACATTGGAGGTCGGAAACTCAGTCGGTCTATCAGCGAAGATTGTGTCGGCGTGGTGAGCAGGAACATCGACATTCCAAAAGCAACGGGTGGTATCGTACACCATTTTTGTTTTTTTCTAATATTTTGATTAGAAGCAGGAGCGCGCGTACAGAATTGTTTTCGTAATTAACTCGTGAAGCGTTTTCTTCACGAGCGCAACGTGATGAGCAGACAATAAACGATCGTTCGTCATGATATTACAATCGAATTGTGATGAGTAATTGTTCAATACATATTTTCATAATCTATTCTGTAATACTCTCGAACTCGTGAATAGATTTTTCAACGCTGCTCAACCGATCGACGATTTACCTTCGTTTTTTTTTTTTCTTTGGAACAGTACGTTGGAGCTCTTCGGGTTCATATTTTCATTTTTCACCGATCATTGTACAAGCGACTACGATTCGTTTGATCGAGGAAGTATCTCCTGCGTTTTACGAACATATGATCAGCTTCCTTAAGGAGTTTCGGTACAAAAGGCAAAATGTTAAGAAATTAATGAAATTTGGTGATAGTGTTCTTCAACATCGAGTACGAAAAGACAAATTTTTTCAAAATTTTCTTCTACTTAGTTATCGAGTAATTATGCATTGAAGCAGATTTCTTATGCCCGAAGTGTATACCTATATATATGGAAACGCTATGCTTATACACGTGAACTTTAGTCTTCGAATACTCGATAACTGTGTAGAAGAAGAATCTGAAAAAATTTGTATCGTTAAATTTGGCACTAAAGAATATGTTCACCAAATTTTATAAAATTCTTAACTTTTTGACAATTTTTTGTGTGTTTTAACACGGTTTAGCATGGCAACATTGTATCGCCTGTACCGAAACTCCTTAACGCGTCGTAAGCTCTTATTGTCACAAAAATTTCCCCAATGGATTGCAGTCATTCTTCTGTTTTCAACAGCTCTCGAGTCCCTGCCTCATCAATTTTCAGAACGAATCGTCCATTTGTCGACGAAAAAAAAATCATTGGAACCAGACTTTTGATGAGTACCCAGAGATCGTTTTCGACTCGTCGTCTTGGAACGAGCCAGCAAATACTCACACCGAGAGTGTAAAATATATTCTCAATCATAGATTTGTCCAATTCTTGGCGAAGAATTAGTACAAGAGATTTGTCGAATATATTTCTGCATTGTTTTTTCAAAGGTATAGAGAATCGGCAGTGAGTCCATTTGATATCGTATCAGTCGTTGTAACCTGTAAAAGCGTGTATCTTGGGCGACATGACTCTCGGTTAATAGCCCGTATCGTTATATCCAGGAGTAATTAAGCGTGTGCATATGGTTCGAGGGAAATTGATAGGCAGGGCATTAGTGTAGAGCGAGCAGGGAGAGACGAGAAAAAGGAGAGGCCGTAGAAGGCAATGATTTGAGTACTGATAAAAGGAAACAAGGGGTGCGCCATGTTGAAGATATTGCGCCTTGAGGCCTAAATAACCCTCGATAAGTTATGATGATAATATATATCACGTTTGATCGCCGATAGCACATAATCGTTTTCCTATTCATTGTCATATTTCGTACACATGTAGATATTGGCATAATGTAATGAGAAGCTTTGCTGCTTTTGTAGATTAGAAAAATCTGTAGCGAGGTAAATTTCGCCTCCAATTTTTCTGAACATTCTACGGAAGCTAAAAGAAGTCGATTTCAAATGATTTTTTTTCGATTTTGTAATCTGCTTTCTCTCTTATTTGAGCCGATGGAAGATGCAACCAAAACTTTACACGAATTAGATTCGTCCAGAGCAACGCATGTTTTTTTTTTTACTTTTTTTTTCAATGTCCCTCGTTCTCAAAATATATAAAATTAGTTTTTCATTTTTTTACGCTATAAGAAAATGGTACCGACGTTCTTTTTTTTTTCGCGTTGCTTCTATCTCTGGGACCATTAGGTGGATTTGAATACCAAATTATATTTCAGGATGTTGGGAACTCTCGAGTAATTCTCCGTCAGATGGATCGTTATTATGACGAGATTACAGAGATATGCCTGTCAGTACTTATGGACAGGAATAAAAAGACTCATTACATATCCTTGGGTTCTTTATTACCCTGATTAAAACGGGAATATTGCAACGTTACGCAAAATACTGTTACTTTTGTGACTAAGACTTGTGTTAAAATCGAATCTTTACAAAGGTCGATCTCTGTGTACTGGTTATGTGGGCAAGACCCCGGGCATGCTCGGAGTAATTAATGTGAACAGTGATTCGTGGTGGCGGATTTCGTTGCACATTTTATACGCTCAAAGGCTCTTTTGATCCTCAAAAAAAAATATATTATCGCACAGGATAATGCAGACGCAAAGGGACATTTAATGGAAGTGGGCCTTTTATCGGAGGTCTGCCCGAACAAAAGTGAATGATTCTCACTCTCACTCTGTTTTCGGTCGCTTTTCCTCTTCTCTTACTCTTCACTTTCCGGTATATTGTGGTCACAGAAGCGTCATTCTACAAGTGGGATAGAAGCTATTACATAATGGACACGATGGAAATAGAATCGTTCAGGCGTGTGTTTTGAAATCGAAGGGCTATATATAGGAGTATAAAAAATGAAAGAGCAAATGAATAAGTGATTTTATTATACCTCGAGTTCCCACAGCTATAGAGAAAGATGTTCCGGTTAACAGCTGTGTGTTAAGAAAGCATGTACGAAGGAAAGGAATCTGATGAAGTAAAGAAAGTAATCGGGAGTCGAGTTAATTTCGATTGGCTTTTATCGCTGATCAGGGGAGGCAAGGAGATACATAAATTATTATAATTATATACGAAACGCATAAAATAATTGTAATGGTGAATTAATTCGACGTTTCAATCGTATAAATGGGCCAATATCGGGTGTTCCAAGCCTCGATTCTCAGACGTTTGTACGCGTTACACCGTATACAGTTATCCGCGATGAGTTAGGCTCAAATCCATTCTCGTATCACGAGGTTAGGGTCAGAGATAAAAAAAAAAATCAAAGAGACGCGTTTTGACAGTGGTAGTTGTCGTAGATCCGGTAACGACACCCAAAAGAGAATCCCAGTAATCCCGGTGATACGTCGCAAGCCATCAAAAGATTTTAAGAAAAATGCCAGGGCGATAAATAGGGAGGGAGAAGAAGATGGAAGAACGAGGGAGAAGGGTCGGGGAAGCGACGAACAAATTGATGAAACGAAGAAGGAAAAAGTTTCGTCAGCTAGGGGAAGCATTGATAACGAAAACACGATGCGAAATAATACATGGGAAATAATGATTTCTAAATGTACGATATATTTTGTTATTCGTTCGACACGATTCGTATTAAGAGCAAAAGGATGCAGCTTTAGCCTGATTGTGGTGCTTCATAAATGGTGCATCATCAGTTAATTCGTTATGATAAAAGTTCTCAGGAACAATGAATAATATTCGTTCAGGAAACGAAAATAAACGGAGCAGCCGCAATAATTTTTCTCGAAAATATGTCCTTCGTATTTGCAGCAAAAAAGAAATCAATTATTCGCCTTCCATTGGGCACTAAAACATTTGACGTTATTTCGACGCTTATAATAAAGACTGCGACCATGCGATTGGCTCACTAAAAAGACAACTACAATATTTAGGCGTAATGCTTTCTCAATGCACTTGAATTTTACGATTGAGCCCACCTTCGGTCGTACACTGAGAGTGACACGCAAAGAGTGAGAGAGATATACGAAAGATAGGAGAGAGAGAAACAGCCGTGAATCCAATAACGTGCGAGGGAGCTTTAGCAAAGTCCGGCATCCCAGTAGCGCACTAACCAACAGTATAAACGTATAGATGTAGAGATGAAAGCTTTTTCCCCACAAAATTGTTGCAATTCGTTCATTTCGCTTCTCTATATATTCCCCTCTTTTCGAACTAGTTTCATCTCTCTTCTACACAGATTCAGCATCCTTTTTTTGTTTTGTTGTTTATTCTCTTTCTCTTTATCTCCATCGCTTTCGTACTATTCTTCTCTCGTTCTCTCTTACGATTTTTAACTAGTTTCTGTCGTCCACTCTCGCTTCAAAGTCCAGCACCAACGATTTTGTTTATTTTTCTTTTTCTTACGTTATCCATTGTTTCTGCACGGTTCAACTCTTTCAATTGACTATCAGTGAAAATAAAAAGATAACTGAAAGCACCGCTACAACTGGGCTCTCTAGAAAAATGTATCACATTCGATCAGGTGAGAAATTTTTATCTATCGTGGTGTCGCTACTTTTTTCGACATGGAGGTCGCCGAGGAGAAACACGTAAGGCGTTTGTTTCTTCTCGAAACTCCCTACGAGGCAGAAAACCCGACGTGTTGAGGTCTTCGTGAGGACCCAGTTGACGGAGACACTTGAAAAAGTGTTGCTCTCGCTCGAATAACTCTATCGTTTTCGGGTCATTTTTCAAATTACAAAATGTTTAAAGATCGTTTTTATTGAAGTTAATGGAGTTGACGTTTAGCTATGAAAAAGGTGAACAAATATTTTTCTGGTCAATCGTCGTTGGACGCAGAAGACGAAACGTAATACGATACGGGTGAGATAATACGTTATACGACGGAAATTCGAGTTGACGCGACACGATTTTTGCGTACGTGTGCATTGGGTGAAAAATACCTAAAAGGGGAATGAATAGAGGTCCGCGAAGAGATCAGGCGAAATCGCGTTATCGGCTTCGGACGACTTTCGTTCTCTGCTTTTTCGTCCGCTTCTCATCCCGCTGATCCAGCCTCTTCCACCACCACTTTTTGCTCGCCTTTCCGCCGCGTTTTCGTGTACAGGTCGCTGAATAATCCGGATCAGAGGTTGCCAACCTTCGATTCATTTCTCACGGTCTGCTGCAACCACCTGCTTCATATATCTACACGCTTTTCTTCCTCTTTTTCGAGCCTCGCTAACGTAAGCATTTTCGTATTTACATGAGCATGTCTGCTCGCGAATATGTGCCGACTTTCTCGCTGTGAGATACCCCAGCACGCTTGGAAATCATTCTTTTCGGTTTCTCCGTACTGCCCTGACAAAGAATAAATAAACTCTCTTTCTCTCTCTCTCTCTCTCTCTCTTTCTTTCTTCGTACATTCGTATATACATATAAATACTGGGTTACTCCGCGTGGCCGGAGGGAGTACGAACTCGTGGAAAATTGCCCAACAGATTGTCCGAGGTACAGAAAGAGAGAGAACGAGAGGGGCATTGAAAAAAAAAAAAAAATCTCCGAATGTTAAACGTACGTAGCTCCAAGGCAGAAACCTGTGCATACCCAGAAAAAAAGCTTCGCGCCTCTTTTTATTCATTTCTCCAGGCTTTTACGTCGGTGTAGTTGATGAGACGGAGGCACCGGAATTTTTTGCGGTAGTGAAATTTGTTTCGTTGGAATGCAACGTTTCTTTTTTTTTTTTTTTTTTTTTTTCTTCTGATTTATTCATTTTATGTTGTCATGGCCCAATTTTTGTTTGTACAGTTCTTTTTCGGAGTTCAAAAAAGATCGTTAACTTTCGATAGTTTACTGCAGCAAATAAATTCGTGGCTTCGGGAGAAAGAACAGAATATCGGTGCATTTCAACGTCCCGAAACTTAAACGCTGCAATTCCATTTTACCCCTCAATTTGTGTGGATACGTATGGTGTTATGGATCGATGATCCGAATATCATATTTGATTGGATTCAATATATTTCCATAATTTATACTCAACCGAAAGTATAATTACCGAGTATAATGAGCGTATAATTGTGTCTCGAATTTATTGCTTTCGCAAAATTTCATAAAAAGCATATTTCGATATCAAACGAATTATTCAAAAATAAAATGACTGGATAAAGTTCGAAACAATTTGCTGGAATGGGATTGATTCCGGTTCGAAAAACTCAATTTGAAAAATCTTTCTCCTCCCACTTTTGTTTATCGGATGCTTCACGTTCGCTTCAACTCTCACGTAGATATGTCACGTTGAAATTGCATCGACATTATACTCGGAAAAGCGCAGGGTTGGTGAAAATATATATCTTCGTATATGTGCTTTCGAAACTCGAGTGTAACTAGCCTCGTCGGTCTATTCTCTGGTAACCGATTTCCGCAAATGGAAATATCTTTGAGGAAGTGTACGAGGGATTGGTGGAAAAGCTCTTAGGGGAATGTTCATGTCTTCTCATTGAGTTTCCGTGTACGTGAGCGGATGGATGCGGGTGTTGAAAAAAAAAAAAAATGTGTATATATGTATAGACCAATCCCTGTATTCATGAGTGGCACAAAACTTTATCGTATTCTCGCGTAATGAAAGAGAAAGAACGAGGATTTGTGAAGATAGAGGAAGAGCGAGAAAGAGGTGGGAAAGGTTATGGTCCAGTGTCTCTGTTAGCTGTCAAGAGAGGAGCAAAGCCGAAAGCGATTCATTCGAGCGCGTTATCTTGACCGGGTTTTGACGGCTTTTGCTATCCTCTTTCTCTCTCTTTCTCTTTTTCATTTTCACTCTTCGTATACCTGTCCTTCATCTCGACAGTAAACTTGTGTTTGCCGTCACGTTAACCGAGCTTTGCAAATGCAAGCAGGAAATTAATTCTGTCGCGAACATTCAGGATCGAGGACGCTTGTGTTTTCCCGTTAAGCGTCCTTTTCACGGAGCCAGACAGAAACGAGGAGGATAGGTGTTTGTTAACTGGATAAAACAGACGTCATGCAACACCCTCACAGTTTTCAACTCTTCGTATCTGACACGTTCTGCAAAGTCTTGTCAGAGAGAGAGAGAGAGAGAGAGCAAAGTATCGAAGCCAAATAGGAAAAGAGAGAGGGAAACAATGGAGGTACGAAGAAACTACCGTCTCTGAGTGATCACGCGAACTATGGTCGATGGAGAAGAAGAAAAACGGAAAATCGCAAGTTTTTGCCGAATGTCACGGGGGCTGGGAACAAAGTTTTGTCGTGGATGAATTTTTATTTTTTATTTTTCAAGATTCTCAGTATATGCGTACGGAAAATGGAAGAAAAAAATTTTTTACGACTTTTCGTACTTGGCAAAAGGGAGCATCGAGTTGAGTGATTAAAACGTTTTTCTATTTTGAGGTCTCGCAGAATTTGGTGCTTCGTTAATTTTCAAATATCGAAAAGCCAGAGCACTTAGGCTCATAGAATATTTAATCGGAACAAAAATACAGAGAGAAGAAGAGAAGACTGTCAAGATTGGAAACATTTCTCATTTTGAGAATATCATACAACTATGAAGACACGAAAGATTCCGTGCTTTCCGCTAACAGGCCTCATTCATATTAACAACTCGGTGGCATCATTATCCTTCTTTTGAGTCCCCTCGGGGTTTCTATTCCTCGTCTCCTAACTGCACTTCTTCTGGTGATAATCTACCGCGGCAAGTAACGTGAATTTCCTTGGGTCCCTCAAGCCTCATTCAAAATTTTGAAAGATGACGTAATGAGAGATGGACCGAGGAAGTCACAGAGATATGTTACGTGCCTCTTCTGTCGCTGAGGAAAGACACGAGTGCAATGAAAGTTTGGGCAAACTTGGTCTAAGGTAATATCCGTCGCTTCGGGGTCGAAGCTTTTGGCATATCTCGTGAATTCTCGGGGTTTTACAAGTTTCCCGATGTTGCAGGTCATTCGCTCTTTTTACTTTCTCTCATCCCCTTCTATATCCACTTGTCTCATTTTCATTTTCTCAGGGGAGGAAAAAATCCAGAAAAAAAAACTGTTCGAAAATGAATGAATGAAGCGCAACATATTTTGGTTTATTTTTTCAAAATTCACCGAAAAAAGTCTATTAACGAGTATAATTCGAGATCGAAATAGTTTTGGGCGCTACTCGTTGAATCTGCAAGATGTAAAGACGAAAAAAAAACGTTTTCATCAGCAGTTTCATGATATAAACAGTTTTGAATTGTCCGAGTCAACAACGCAGAAATAATTATGATATTTGTTCAAAGGCCTTAAGAAGCGAGCTCTTCGAGGAGTTCTTTCTTCGTGTTGGAAATAAATAACGTCTTTGAGGAAACCCGGAGACTGTGAAAATTTATTTCTCTGCTGAATCTCAGCTGCGTTTTAAAATTTCATGTACGTAAATAGGAGTTTATGTATTGGCTCATTGACTACTCGGCGAGAGTGATTCTCATTTAATCGTAATAATAGTTATTTCGACGTTTGAATAAACGCTTTCTGTTTGACTCGAGTTTTCTGCCCCCGACTTGTTCACAAAGAGAATGAATTTGTTTTATTTTCACTGAAATTAAGATTAAGCAGGAAAGGAGAAAGCTTCATCTTTTGTTTTTCACATTTCAGGGGCTGCATGAAGCACACTCCTGTATAACGGACCAACGTCTTAAGGTATGTACGAGCTTTCGAAAAGGAAAGAGAAACTTTCGTGTACACGAAGAAATAAGTTCTGGCAATTTACGTTCATACATAGGTATAAATATATGTATAAAGCTGAAAAAAAAAAAAACAGTATGTCTGAGCGTATGACACGTGGAAGGAGTTGGTTGAAAGTCTATGGAGGAGCTCGAGGCAACGGGGATGATGAAAATCCGAATGAAAGTTTGGAGGAAGATTCCACTCGTCCTGAAAGTACAACGCCCTCGAGAAAGACGTAAGGGAAGAGTAAAATGTACGAGTAATGTGGAAAACGGAGAAGAGAAAAAGAGGGATGAAAACTGAGATAAGATACAAGCGAAGCAAATGAACGGAAAGATCGCGAGAGATATTCGGAGTTGGAATGGAATGGAAATGGAGCGGGAGGAGGGAGGGGGGGGGGGGGTGAATGTGCATGGAAAGTAAATTTCGAATGAAAATTAGTTGGGGTCGCTTTTGAGCACGATCAAGTTGTAAGAGAACTCTTGAACGAGGCTCTGTTAGAGTTTTGTGCCGGAAGACTTGTGAGTAAGGACAAAATTACGAGGATCAGATCTCTTCCCACAGCTATTTCCGGCCAGGAGAAAGAGAGGGGGAGAAAAAAAAGGAAGCAATAAGCGAGGGATAAAGGGAGATGAATAAGCTCACGGAATTTATCATGTAACCCACGACAATGACGAATCTTCGAGTTCAAATATACATGGAAATCGATCTCCGAAGGGAGAAAGGCGTCGGATGCCTTTCGCACAGTTTTACTTGGGCCCTTTCAGTTTTGAGTCAATGAGGCGTGTATACAGCTCGTGTTTAATGCTTGTTGCAGAGTAAACGAGAAGAGATCTTGCCTATTTCCTTACGTAAAGCATGTACCAGAAGGTTCGTGACGTTCGTAGCTAGCAACCTCGCGAGAGCGAAAGAGAGATAGCGAGCAAGAGATGGCATCGAGGGATTGCTGAGTCTATACCGCGAAATTTATTCGACGTAGCGCAAATACCGCGTGTATCTCTAGCTTCTCCCCGTCAGTCTCATTCTACTTAATCTTTCGCTCTCCCAACCTTTTGAAACATATGCAGCATCCTTACCTTCCTTCCAAATTCTTGATGAGTTTTAACGTCAGCCATTCTTAATTGCGATCGTCGTTTCCGTGTAATTATTAAACGAGTATTATTAAATATATATAAATACATGTCAGCGTATTCGTGTGTGACGCGGTGTTATTAATTTCGGTTACATGTTTTGCCATGAAATTTGCACGAAAACACATTTTGCATAAAAAATGGAAACAAATATTTTTGTATTTAACAAACATAACTGATATATCATTTCCTTGAGATCTGTACCGTTGGAGTTTATATTTTTGCAAATTTATTCTCGAGACGTAAAATTGAATCCGACCAATTTTCGTGTTTTCGAAATTGAAAAAAAATTGCATAAACCTTCGTGTAAAACGTTCGTTTGAATTCTCTCTGTTGGCATCGTAAATCTGTCGATTCGATGTTTAGGTTGATTTAACTAGTTTTATTTATTTTTTCTCGATCGAATGCCGCAGATCGGAATTTCGTCGTTAAATTACTAATTGAAAATCAGAGCGTCAAGCGTATAACTTTATTATTTTTTTTTTTTCATCTCGCTGTACCGAATTTGTTTGTTTAAAGAGAGAGAGAGAGAATAAAAACGGTTGGAACAGTTCGGCCAAAAGGGACGAGGAATCAAACAATTCCCTCGGAGTTGCAGCGGTACAAGAGTCTTCTTGAAAACAAAGCCCAGGAGAAGCGCTCCCTCCGCTACGACCTACCTCATTGTTCGATGTTGAAGAGACGCAGGTAGTCACAGTTGTGCCAGGAGTAGTGTTCGTGTCAACGAATTTACGGTTAGTTGTCTTGGTGGTAGAGCCGTTGTTCAATCGAGTTTCAGAAGCTCTAGTCTCCTTGAGCGCAAGAAGTTTAGTCTTTTTTCGAGCAAGCCCGGTTTTTCCATGGCGCACTTTAGTCACAGGGACCGGAGCTTTGCCACGAAAATTCTCCGAGGGATAGACGCAGGCGAGCATGTTCCCGGAGCTTTTTTCTCTCGACGATAAGAGTAAGGAGGGCGAGGACAACGACGATGACGAGGACGAGGTTAATTTCGTCGTCGACTTCGTCGTCGTTCTCGGGTTCGAGCGTTTTTTCACATTTTTGCTGCTTCGACAGAACTCAATCCCATCCGAATTCTCAAGGCTTCGATAATGGTTCCCGGGTCCTCGGGACCCTGGGGCTTCGAGTCCCGTTGCTGCTGTAGAGTATTACACTCGCGTTGAAAATAATACAGCTTCGCAAATTTTTATTTCGACGTTTCTCGTTTCACGACATTTTATACGCCCGGGTTCGTAGCCACGATAATTATTTTCACTGCCTTTTATTTATTTCGTTTTCGATCTCAAGATTACCGGCGTTTAAAGATATTTTATTTCGTTGAAATTAGCGCTGAAGCAAATGCGTCGTTGCAACGCTGCTCGCGATCACACTCGTTTTTCATTCGTTGGCCCCTCGCGCCGTGAAAATCGATCGCGAATCTTGATCCACACGTGGCAACGAACACTTTTTTTTTCAGGACTTGAGCACGCACCGCGCAGACTTGTTGATTTCAGGGCTCAGCCGCTTCATTCAAGAAAGTTCGCGAGTCCCACTCATCCTCGAGACTGTCACTCCGATGCGAGCATTTTTTATTTTTTTCAAATTAATCTCTAATGTCTCTGCTCAAAGTAGAAATCGAAGTAAATGTTTTAACGACTCGTTCGATTCAGAAATCCTTCAAAAAATAAATGAAAATTATTTAAACCTGTTTCATCACTGATTTGGAAGAGTTTTGAACATTTTTTTCGGTCCATCGACGCGATAATCGAGAGGCGAAAATAAAAACGAAACGTGTGTGATTTCGGGACACACCGCGAAATGGAGATTGAATAATATATAGCGATGGGTTTCAGGATGTATCATTCGCAGTAATTACCCGTAGGCTGCTTTTCGCGGGCGATGTATTCGTGACCTGAAATGTTACCAAGGATACGGATAAGGCACTAGCAATCCATCAGAACTCATTCAGCCCCTTTATTCGGAAACCATCAGCTGATTATTCGGGAAATAGTTGGCGGAAGAGAGCACTTCGCGTGAAAGCCAACGTATATTATATGTAGAAGGGAGAGACTTGGGACGATCGCGTAACTGGAACGAAATATTCATTTTTTAAAAATGCGAACGCTCTTTCTACGCGGCTATTTCCGGGTCAGCTGATTTGAATTTCAATGTTTTGGCTTTAAATTTGAATTCGGTATTTGCAAAAACGAATCTCGTTCTCCGTTTTCATTGTATCGTTTCGTTGGAAATTCGTAAACGCACAATTTTTTTTTTTTTTTTAATTCGTTTCGTCATTTTTGAGTGGAACATTATGAATTTTAACTTTTCGATTTCAAAGGATTGGATTACTCGCTGATGATGTATGATCCTTGAGTTAATATTTCAAATGCCGAATTGCTCGAGCGGGCATAATTTATTTAAAAACTGATGACAAAAAATAAAGCGAATCAAAATAATATATATATATATATATATCAGGAATGAATTTTAGTCGGGAATTTCAATGGAGCCAAAACAAAATTTAGCATAACAAATTCACGGTCGTATCTGTGGTCTCTGATGAATATTTCACGAGCGTAAAAGCCATCGTACAATTTTTCATTATGTAGGTCGCTCTCGGATCGAACGTACCGTTATACGTTTGCATGAATATATTTTCATCGCGCGAGCTATTTTCTGGGGTTTCTATGGTTAGTGAGAGCCGCAAAAGGGGTTTGTTAGAGAGCGCGGGCGCGTATATTTTTGTTTTCACGAGCCCTGGGCTCTCTGTTTCAACGTTATTATAATGGATGTCGATTATATACGCCAATGGGGAGGTCTCGGGTCCTCATCTCTGCGTGCGCGAAACTCGATCTCGTTATGTCCTCGTGATTAAAACTATCCGACGACCATTGACAACCTCTCGGTGTTTTGTTCTACTCTCTATTTTTCGTAACTAACGAAAAAAAGAAAACAAATAAAGGAAAACAGGAAAAAAGCTGTTGTTCCAGTCGGATGCATTGATCTGGTAGATTTGTTTAATAATTTTTCAATCATTCGCGTTCAATGGAGCGTGGATTGAGGATGAAAAATAGAGATTATCGAGCAAATCAATGCCTCAAATTCATGCCCTACACGAATTTATCCACGTACATTTCACGAATTTATACCCGGCGCATAGTTTTCTATTGCGGTCGAGCTAAAGTAATTTCAAATCGTTCGAATGTCCTGCAGTTTGGATGTATTCGAGCAGAAACCGCAGAAGGCATTACACTGCTCGATCGATGACCGAAATCTATGTTTCAACAGGGATTTTTCGAGAGTGAACCCTCCGCAATTCTGTTATCTCGCATACCGGTTTACGCACGCATATTTTTCCAAGCCCCCCCTCCTCCCCCTCTCTCTATCCTCTATTTACGAATAACGCGATTTGGACCTAACTCTATCGTTATTGATAACAGTCACAGGCTTACGATAAAATGTACGATTCGAGTGCCATTTTTCAGAGCCGGATATGCGCTCTCGTAAAAGTCGTTTTATTCGAAAAACGATTTTTTACGATGTGTCAGGATTTTTATTAGGGATACGAGTGTCAACGTTATTGGCGAGGGCTTTATGAGTGAAAACGTGTGAAAATTTTTCCATTCAAATACAAGTAATTATATGTTGCGGCTTTGATTTTTTGATATTTAATTTTTTTGTGGATGAAATTTTTTTCGTGGAAGCGCATCGCGTGTGGAGAATAAGCGCGATGCGCTTTTATACGGCTCAGTTTTCTCGTATTTTCGTGACGTTAAAATCGCTCAATCGGCGCTTCGTCATTCGTTTTCCTGTCTCGATAAATCTGTGTCCCCCATATATGTTCGGTGAAGCTGTGACGCGAAAAATCTCCATCGTAACTCAAAGGTCTGCAAAATCTCGATATACATCGATCAAGGCTCTCGGTAAAATTGATTCAGATTCGTCAAATATATGGCGATTGACCGTTGAAAAATTCATTATGGATCCGAATTATTGCGAAGGCGAAAAATGTAATTTTTCGGGTCGAATTCGATCCTCTGAAATTCAGTAACATAAATTTATTCGCGAATATAAATTTATATTGAAATACAAAATAAATGAAATTCATTCAAGTTCTATTCAGAAGTTTATACGCGAAATTTGAAGAGAGAGAAAAAGGAAGAGCAAGGAAGAAAGGAGCCCTAAAGGGAAAGGACACTAAAATGCATCTTAGAGACAAAAGGCTCCGGAGGGTAAAACAAATGTATATATATATATATATATTTAGTATATACATGTATAATAGCTAAGTGGAATAAATTCTTGGATGAGTACGTGACGAAGCGTAACGGGATTGGCTCTCCTGAGGTCTTATCCTCAATGAGAATGGACTATGAGCCGAGTGGTGTAACCTTCTTAAACCATTTGGTCGTCAGCGTCGTCTCGTCTTGGGTGTCTTGTTACTTGAAGAACTAATTCGCAAAATTAAATCTCCGAGTCGAGAATCCGGGGATGAGTTCTCACGTAAAAGATAAATTAAATAGGGCAGGGGTTTGTTTGTTTTGATTTTTTTTTCTTTCTTTTTTATTATCTCCAATCAAAAATCTTCTGTGAACTTTGGGTAGCCGGTAGAAAGAAGTTTATAAAGGCTGAAAAATGCGCCATTGAAACTTGAATATTCTCAAGATTCATTGAATCAGCATTTGACTGATTTCGCGCGGCTTTCTTCCATCAAGAAATGGCAGAGTTAATTAGTGTTTATTGTGTTCCTTGGGACCCAGCAGCATCATCGACTCACGTGCTGGTTACGCGTGCGAAAATGCGAGAAACCCATTTAGACCCTCGTCTCTCTCTCTCTCTCTCTATTTGCGCAGTTTATCAGGCCGGAGTTGACCCTCCACATATATACATTTTGTAACAAGGAGGTGAGATCTGCCCACGTGATCTTCAGTGTCAAGGGATGCATGCAGATGCGACGACAGAGATGGAAGAGTACACCCGAGTTGTGTGCGAACTTGGCCGTCCGCGGTGTGTGTATGTACATTTTCAACAAATGCAGTAGAGAGAAATCATTTATAAAGGAACCATTTTAATTACGCAAATGTGTGATGAATAAAAGAGAGTAGCGGATAGATAAAAAAAAATTGCTTTTTCAACAGATTTTTTAATATGAAATATCAGTGTAGTCTGCAATTTTTTTAATATTCTCAGCGCGCTCAGATGAATTTGAAAAATTGTATGACTTTCAAAAGCATCAGGATATATTCTTCATTTATGAAAAGTGTGGAAAAATTTGTGAGCCAAATCTCATTTGGTTGGCGCAAGGAATCGTTACAGACTCAGAATCACAGAATTTCTTCGTCTTCTGAATGTTCGATAAAGTTTTTGTCAACTTTTTAATATTCTGTTTTTAAATAGAAATATATTATCCAATATTTATATCAATCGGCAGAATCCCGAAAATTGAAATCCAAAGTTACTGTGCTGCGATCCCTCGGTGGCTCAAATATTTTGCAAAAGATTTAATGACATTAAAGATCGATACATTTTTTTTCGTTCAGTTAAACACTATAGCCGAGAAAAATTTCTCCCATTCTCTTATCTGCGGTGATCGGAAACATCTGAATAGATTTTTTTCAATTTCTCTTTTAGCTTTTAGTTGAGAAATTTGCAATTACGCTGCTCGTACACCATCAAGAAAGTATTGAGGACAATGAATCGTGATCTTCTCCGAGTTTTTTGTCACGTTACAACGTAATTGTACATTGAGCATTTTTCGTTTCGTCATTCACGACATAAACTCAGTGCAATCTCCTCGCCTCTCTCTCTCTCTCATTCATTATTTTTTGCAACCACGAAAATAAGGAGAATAAGGATGCCGAGTACAATGACACATCGTGAAATATAACCCGTAGACCCGGTAGTTTATCACATTTGCTTTTCTTCACAAGTGTGACAAAAGAGCAGCCAGGCGTGTCTGCACATTTGGTATTATACGTACAAAAGTCTCGGGTATAATACGTACGCTGGAACAAGCCTGGGAGGATTTTCCTCCCCGCATTATGGCGTTGCATGAATGCTGATGCGAAACTTCACTGTTGCGCCAGCCCCTCGCCCAACACTTGCTTTTAGTCAAAAGCTATCTTTGGGCTTTTCGCTGGATGAAAAGACGAAAAAGAGTACAACACTGTAATGAACAGGATGTCCTTAAAGTCGTTTCGAAACTGTGCAGAGTAGTTAAATCGCGTCTTTTCAAAGAGAAAAAAACTTCTTTCGCATCGCGAGAAAAAGTTTTTTTTTTTTTTTCTCTTCCTTCTTCTCGTAATAGAGCAGCATGATTTTGCGCTTTAACGATGAGTCTCAGGTGTGGAGACACTTTATTTGACTGGAGTTCGTGAGATGACGATGGGAAAAAAAAAAAAAAATCCGAAAGTAATGACGAAACGAGTTAAACTGACGACCATCTGCTGCTGGGCTCGATTTCAAGGGCAGGTAAGCGAGAAAACTAAATTAGAAAATGGTGAAGGAATCACTCTCGTCTATCTCCGACCGAACGCCTCGTTTGACAAAATTCGTTTCGACATCGATCCTATATGATTACTTCGTCAACGGTGCCCAATGTAAATGAAGAAAATTTACCAGATTTATTTGTCAGAACAAAAAGGAGTTACAAAATCGATCAACAAAATTGTATTATTTATAAAATTTTAAATTTTATCAACAAAAGCCAAATGCTTGTGTCACAGGAAAAAACGATCAAACGAATTTCGACTAAGAATAAATCGGAATAACTTTTTCGATGAAAACAAAAAAAGTTCAGTAATTTAATAATCCTCTGAACAGTTTTTATTTTACTCATTCGTTTCGCTAGCTCGTGAAATTGGTTAAAACTCTTTTCCAGACGCGATGATAAATCGCCAGTGAAAAAATGTGAAATCCGCGAAATCGGAATTTCCGGTGATGGATGGTGCTTAAGAATCAATCTGTCATACAGAAACACTTGCGTCTGCCAATCACAATCGAGATACATCGAGAAAGGGTTTGATTTTTTTTTATCAAACTCGCAGACTTTCATTTTTTTTTGTGATTCTTTTCTGTATAACTCTGTACGAGCTTTGGGAATCGTTTTCGCAATACTTCGTTTATACAGTAACGCGAGAACGAAATACCAAATGTTCAAGAGAATTGTTGCCAGTGGTACGTTGTCGAGCTAATCATGATCGATCATGATCGCTCGGACTTTTGCAACGTGAAAGCAAGAAATATTTTCATACCCGCTACACGGTTACAGGGATGTTTTGAAACTCCGGATTGCGGGATACAAATAGTTCACATCAGGGAATAAAATCTTCACTTTGCGAAAGATCCAGAACAGGTGAATCGATAGAGAATATGTTTTTTTTTTCAGAAATTTCTCATGTGTTTCAAGTACAAATGGTTACAAGAGAGTTTAAAAAAAAAGTATATTTATGAGCCTTATGGGATAACAGTTTAATTTCGTAATTGTGTCCTTAAAAAATATGTATGTACACAATTATCGAATTTTCGTAGTACGAGAACCGGATGAATGCGAAAGAAAAATTGAGAAATACGAACATCAAATGTTTCGATAAAAAAAAAAAAAAAATGGGGCTTTCTAATTGAAAATTTCAGTTCAAATGTTTTTCTCGAATCCTACCGACTTTTGGTCGAATTTTTGCAATTATCAAAACTCTGGCTCTGCGATCGAAGTTAAATGAGATCTTGAAACAAATTCTTGAAAACTTGAATCCCAGTTTGTTTCCAGAAAAAAAAAAAAAAAATTTGTCATCTACTCGAAAGAATTGAATCTAAGGGTGCAAAAAGAAGGGTGATAATTATTTCATAAATGTGATTTTGAATCGGGTGACATGCCAACACTCGCGAATCGATTGAATTGAGCCAATTAATTGATCCGGATATAGTTTTGATTTTCAAAATCCTTTCCGAAGTTCTCGCTTTTATCGCGATTACACAAAGGGATATTGATGAGTTTAGTTTGGATCAATCGAACGATCAAGGAGATTTAGAGATGCCTCGAAGATTAGCAAGACTATCGGTCTTTCTCCACTAATTGGAAGCTCTTCTCGGCTCTCAGGCTCACGCTTTAGGGGGCTCTGGTCATACACACGGAGAAAAACTCGACGTATAAACACACAAAACCAATGGAGGCGAATGATGGAGTCGGGTTCATTGAGATCAGAGGATTAAACGTCGCGATTCGTTTCGTCGAGTACATATACTATGACATTTTATCGGCGTATAACGAACGAGTGTGTGTGTGTGAAAGTAAAGAGTTCTTAGGTGTGTTCCCCGTCGATCATTCAGCTCTTTCCATAAAACGCAACGAATGTTGAAGGACGAATGAATGTATGAGAACGTGGAGGAGGTGCGAGTGAGAAGAACAATTTTGGCGACGGGAAACTCGACAGTTTGATTGTTAATTAGAGTTTCGTCGAGTCGTGAGGGGAATAAAGGGAAACGGAGAAGGGCGGTAGAGAGAAACGCGTGATGGGGCTGTCGTCAACGTGACGAATATACGGAATGTCCGAGAGAGTTGCGTAACTTTTGTCGAGCCAAAATTGCGTCCACGCAACGACAAATTTGTCGGCAGTTGTTCACCGTGATTTTGTACGAATTCTCTCTCCCTCTTTCTATTACACGTATATAGTTCATAGGTGCAACACAAACGAGGCACAAAAAGGGAGGAACGAGCGCGACCGGCTGTACATTGGTTCTGCAGGGACCGGAAGTCATCGACGATTTATGGAAATTGGATAACGCTGTTTCGACAAAGCCGATTGCTGATGGCTCTACCCTAACTCTCGTACATAACCCGTGATTGAAACCCGTGTTGCCTGCCTGGACGATTCACCCTCGCTAATATTCCGGTAGCAGCAACAAGCTGTAGTAACATTGTCCTAGACACACACACACACACGAAAATGATATAAATTTTTCACACGTGCGATACGTAAGCGTGTATAATGTTTTTTGTTTAAGAACGAAAGATATTTCTGGGCGTTTAATCCGCTTTTTTCAGGATTCATACAATTTTTGATCCCGGTTAACGTAAAGTTTGGCAAAAAGTATTTTTTCTTTTCCATCAGAAAAATAATTTGATTTTTGTATTCAGTGCGATAAGCTATTCAAAGATTCGATCAAACTGTCAAACTCATTGATTCTTGAAAAAAAAAAAAAAAAAAAAAAAATGTCGATAGTCCCAGCGAAACACGCTTGGATTATTGTTTGAATTTTCATGCAAACTTTTCATAGACTCGTAACACTTGAACATCGAAGTTAAGAAAATCATTCGAGCCGTGTGTGTTGCCCGGTGTTGTTTTTAAATTATAACGTTGATTATATATTCATTGCTTCGACTATCATTGTTTATATTTAATAAGGTATTATTTGATTTTGTTATGTACTCCGTTATGTAATGATCCGGTTGGAAAACTCGGTTGTTATAATGCATAGAAGTATACATGTTTGTTTCTAGTGAGGGATCACGAATATCCTAACAATCTTCGGTAGGTTGTGACAGTGGGGTTTAATTTAGTATGCAAAGAGCAGCTTTTCTCCTCGCAATCCCTCTTGACTATCGGATTTGTCCGGAGAATTGTGTCCATGCATAAATACATATATGCGGTAGACGAACATTTGTACCGCTCATACCGGGTAGCGCAGAGGCATTCACAAGTTTCCATTTCCGAACGATCTCGATCCTGGCCATTCGAGCACGTAAACGTCGAATTCCCAGATGAGTAAAATTTCCGTGGGTCTGGCACGTTCCTCTGTGCGATCGTTCCGATGGGGATGAATTCTCTTACTTTTTTTTGTCCCCCGCCCCCCCCCCCCCCCTTCGATTGAAAGTTTCACCTCACGATACTCGAATAGTGACGGGTAACTATACACGTTTTCAGGATGACTTTTTGAAGAAGGTATATAAAGTTGTTGAAAGATCTTGAAATCGAATCGCGGAAGTGGATCGATTCAATTAACCGACGACAACCTGCGTCTAAAAGATACTTCGATATTGAGTCACAAAATTGACTCGAGAAAAAGTTGCAACAAGCTCTCTCCTCAATGGATGCGCAGCAACGATCATACAAGTTGAACGAAGTTCGCCAAAACTTTTTCGTCGCTTAAGCACAAACGCTGTGCCACTCGTATCGACTCTTTTTACCATTATTTCTGCTAGACAATTAAAAAATCATTGAGCTTTTCGTTGCTTCGAATATTGATTTCTCTTCAAGCTCGAATTAAAATTTCCGCTGGTTATTTTCGTTTTCATTTTATTTCTATATGTCATTGTTATCATTTATTTAATTTTCGATCATTCGTTTTTAATTGACAGATTTTTATGACTGGGGACTATGAAATTTAACCGAATATTCGCTGTTTTATTGCATTCATGAATATTTGATGTCATCGGTTTTTCGTAATTATTTGTAAATATGAAAAACGTATGATGTACTCGGCTGTCGAATAAACCAGCTTTTCTGTCCGTTGTACCGATCTCTCATTCGACAGCAGCAGTTTAAAAATAATCGAGTTATTCTATTCGATTGGGTATTGCTCAATAAAATATAGCTTTTTTTTTTCAATGAAAATGAATTGGGGCAATGTGCGAAAAAGGATTTAAAAAAAAATATATATTTTCGATGCAGTCCTGGAGCATCAGTTGTCTCTGATATCGACGTATGTTTATTTATAATTACGTCGTACGCTTAAAATACATCGAGGAATGAAAATAAAGTAACCTTTCGGTCGGTTGAACCCGGTAATATGACTATGGCAAGAAGTGCAAAAGAAGCGAGAATATAAGAGTGAAGGAAATTTAATAATCGATACTTTCCCTTGATGCTCGTCCTCTTCGGTAGCAATTATTTATACCAATTTTAACTCTCCTTTTTTCTTCTCATCTACGAGCGTACCAAGATACTCCACGAGTATATTCCAATAAACTCTTAATTAAAAATTTGATCGTTCCCCGAAGGATTTTTCCCTGAACCCTCGAATCATCAATTTGTTAATGAGATGTGCAGACGTTGCTCTTTTGTCCTTGTTTATTTATCAGGCTCACACAGAATTCAGTCTGCCCCCTCACCGAAGTTTCCCTCTTCTCGCATTTATATATATTCTGCTTTAAAATTTCCTAATTAAATTACCATTATCGGACATTCACTTAATTATGAGTTGCTTATTATTCGCGAAGCGTTTCAGGTATTTTAAGAATCAGTGATTGGCCGCTTTATTGATATTCCGATATTTCGAAACGTTCAAAGGTTATTAGTTGGCCATTAAACGAATCTTCATAGATTCATCGAGAGCATTTGAGGTTTGAAAATACGTTTGAAAGCCCTCGCGCTCTTTTCGCATCTCGAACAAACTTTTAAAATATTCCAAGAAGTGTCTATAATGAAAATCTATATTTTTTAGGATCTCAAGAAACAAATATCAGAAAAAAACTTTCAAGTATTTGAAAAATCAAGAAAAGTATGAGCAGAAATGTAGAATATTTTTCGTTGCATCGTCGGAACGACGATGCAAGTGTCAGCAACATTATTCACAAATTTTCAACGCATCGTTCAATCTCCGTACCAATTGAATTATTTCTCCAGCTCGCCTAAAGTATTTTGAGGGCCTTTGAAGCATTTTCACTCGAACTGCTTGGTGGCAGTTGAATTTCTTTTGCGGTATGCACGAAATATGCGATATTTTGAAATTTTTTGGAGCACGTTTAAAGTATACGAGAGATCGAAAACTTTTGCATTGTTCATTCGTATTTGCCACTCACTCATTTCACTCGGCTCCTGTTCAGCTTTCCCATAAAAAACGAAGAGACTGCCGAATATAAAATCAACAGGTTTATAAACCCCGCGCAAAACGAGGTTTACCGGGGCAGCCGATAGCACGGCTTATAAAGACTTAATCCAATAAATCTGGACAGGTTGGCATCGTACCATAACAATTTTGAGAGGATTTCAACTGTAGAGTCGCAGGTATACGTATGTTACAGATAACAAAGCCCCTCGAAACGCGTTGTTTGCTTCATTATCGCCGATAAAAGCCACCGATTCCCAACATTATGAGCATATAATTTACTCTGCCTGAACGGAGAGAATTTTACGGGAAAATATTCATATTAATGACGCGCTGCGTGGTACCGCGGTGTCGACCGTTTTGAAGAAATTTCACATATCACACCACGATTCGAACATAATCATTTTTCGCATTCAATTATGTCCGTGTATTTTCATGCTCTGACCCCACACATGAAAAAAATACATGAACAAAAAAATTAATTTTCAATTTTTTTATTTTATTTTAAATATTGAAATTATAAAAAAAAAATTATTTTAAATTTAGAGGACGATTCTCAAGAGAATCAACAGAACAATCAATAAATATTTTTCATTTGTAATTATCGAAAAATCATAACGATGATAGTGAATTAAAATTTATTAATTAACGATTATTTAAGACCGTGTAGTGAAAGGTATTGGAGTCATTTCGCTTCGCTCGTATTTAGAGCTAAACGCAAACGACCGATTTTTTTTTTTCTTTCAGGATGATTGTCCAATCGATGATCTGAATAGATAAATCATAGATGAGATTCACCGAGAGATGTTGAAGATCTTTGATGCAGAGTAATAGAACGATATAGGAAGAAATCGAAATGGAAAACAGGGAAAATAAAATATTCATCGAGCGCTCTCCTCTCCCCGCACACTCTTGTAAACTTCGATGTTATGAATTTTCGATTTTATTCAATTTTCAAAGTCTATCCAGGCGGCAACGAGAGGTGCAGTACACGAAAATCTGTTTGATACGTTTGAAATAGGCCAGTTTGAATATGCATAAAACTTCGATCGCATCGCGCTAATTGATGATAAATATGAATGAATGTTCGACAAAGCTATCGCATTCGTGTAACGGTATTTACGACGAAAATTTAAACCTCTCGTCATCCCGGTTAATGCGACAGCCAATCATTCTTTTTTGTTTTTGTTTTTGTCAACTAACCGAAATGAAAAATCATTGAAGTTGCATAAAAAGATTCGCTGATCGATTAGTCACGCGTCATTGACGAAAGAACCAATGCAGAGGGCTCGCGAATATGGGACTTTCGATCGTTAATGGAAACTTCATCGATGCCTGCAATAATTCATCGCTGTGTATATTCCCCGATCCAGAAATTTCTGGCTCCTGCTTTTTAAGCAGGATCATGGATTTATTCAAGTTCATCTTGACTTTCGATATCATTTTTCTATATAAAGAGTTTTCACGCTTCAACGTTAATCGTTTACCAACATTTGTTCTATCATTGAGGCTACATTGAGTCGAAACACTCACCCTTTGCGGCGATCTATTTAATGTTATTCGAAAACTATATTCATCACTCAATTACGTTAGAGAACGTGCGTGGAACATTTTTATACAACTCTCTACATCGAGTAGCCAAATATTCTCACTTCTCATTCAAACCTTTTGGTGCAAACAGGGGTTTGACGAATGTCGGGTTAAATGTGCAGCCTCATAATGTGCTCAGTCGAATCAAAGAAACAATTGGTTAATCACTGTTGGCAACCGACACGAGGACTTTGAAATTTGACGAGGCGAGAAAATCAATCTCGAGCTTCAACTTCGTTCGAAGTTGAAAATTTGTTGCACCTGTTTCAAACGGGTATCACGGATTGATCGTAACTCATCGTTAATTCTTCGATTCAACTGTCTGCCTCCATTCCGTTTTTTTTTTTTTTGTAACTCTCGTTTAATGAAAGCTCTCCAACATTCACCCGGTAAAATTTTACTTTCGCCTCTGAATAAAACAGAGAATTTCGCCTCTCGAGTATCATTATCTCCAAATAATTATGGAAAACTCCAAATTTTTTCAAAATAAAATGTCAGAACTTGAAAAAACAAATACCGGTACAATCTCCAATCGAAAAAGTACTCTCATTATTTTTTCTCGACTGTTCAAAACATTAAAAAGTCGAGAAAAAAAAATCGAATTTGACGTAAATAGGCTGAACCCGATCGAATGTTGTACAAAAAAATGAGCCAAATTTACGAAATTTCGATGCTCGAATTACTCCAATTAAAAAACTATTATCTCATGATTTCATGGTAAACGTTATAATAATATAATTGTTATAAATATTTAAGGATTCGTGATAATATACTCGTTAGTGACACATGAAATGAAGTCGCTGATAAGTTCAGCAATTAGTGTGATGGTGAGTTAAAAGAGAAAAAAATAAATAAAATTGTTGCAGGTGTAACGCGATGATGTTGGTACACTAAGAGGAGCGCACGTTAACGTGTTCGCGGTCCCGTACGAACTGCACGTTCTCGCGGCACACGATTCTCTCTTGGCGCTTTTATCCTTCTCTCTTTGTCTCTCTTGCTCTCTTTCACTCTACTGTGCTTAACCGAAGACCACCGAGTCCGTTCCGGGAATTGCCGAGTCATCCTCCCCCGCTTACGAAGGACACAAAAGTGGTGGTTTGTTGCGCCAGTTGAGCAGACATGTACGAATAAGTTGATAAGAGTATGCGCGTGTGTGTGTGTGTGTGCGCCTCTCAGGAGTATAAAAGTTTGAGGGTGGTTTCGTTTATTTCAATACTCGTGTACACATACGTTTTGAGAGAGAGCTCGAAGCGTGCAGGTTATGAACAGTCGGAGCATTGTATTAGTACGAAAAGAAAAGAAAAAAAATTATGATAAAAAAGAGAAAGAAAAAAAAACGCCGAGGTTAACGTTTCTCGATATTATCACCCCGCCGTTTTTCCTCTCACGAGAAAAGCAAAAGAAATAAACTTGTTAAGTGCACATTGTTTTTCTTATGGGTATGAGGAAAAGTTGACCGAAAGGTTTACTTTCAGACTTATTATTTTACGACATTACTATTTGGAACAAAAATAATGATTGTTTTTGAGAAACGATTTCAACAGCTGTAGAAAAAGTTTGAGGAATCTATCGATCGGGGCATTGAAAACAAAAATTGTGCTCATTTTTTTTTTTTTTTAATTTAATAATGAATTTGATTCAATTGATTATAGTGACGGTCAATCGAGTGCGTTGTGAGAAGGATTATCGTAACCTGCCGTTCGAACTTGTTTATATCGGCAGCCACGATTGCTGGCTGTCATCGCTTCGTCAGATGTCAATGTCAACGGTCTCTGTCAGAATTAGAAATGCATGAGGCGAATGTGTTCAATTATTTTTCAGATATTGAGCTCAACTTTTTTTAACAATCTCTGAACACAAATCAGGTTCGCGTAACAATCAGTGTCTGTATTTTTATGCAGCCAATCAATTTTTTGTGATAACGCAGAAGCTCCATTTTAAAAGTGACTGTTTCATTTTATTCTAACCAAATAACTTTCGATATTCGATTTAATGCCAATTAAAATTGCATGATTTCAATAAGGTACAAGGGGATCGATGGAAAAATGTACGTTGAAGTACCCGGTTGACCGGTTGATACAAAAACAATTAATTAAAATTGGCCAAATAGTTTATTTTCAAGGAAAATTAATTTTAGAAAAACAAATAGTTTTCAGCAGCAGTCGAACGCGTAACATAAATCACAAACTTTGTGTACACCGGGTTGGAAGCATCGTTACGAGTATATATTCGCATGTACGCTGCCGAGGATGGCACTTGGAACGTGTTCATCAAACGTTTTAACGCGAACCGTCTCGCCCCCTCCACTTTTCAAAACTATTATCGGTATATCCCTCTCGACCTCTCGCCATTAGACTCCTCAAATGTTTGTCTCCCTAATGAATTGTTGGAGATGAGGAACGGAGCTATCCCCGTGAGTGTTTTCAAACTTTGTCGTTCAACATTTTGCAGCTCCTGACCAAACGAACGATATCGCAAAAGCTGGACACAAAAAAAAAATCAAAATTGAAGTTTGAGGAGCTCAAAATCTTCGATCTTTGATTCAAAAGTTTCATGAAATACGTTTCACAAAACTACCCAAGAGTTCTAATAAATCAAACGATTTCTTATCACAACGACAATTTCTCTCAACTATTCTTCTTTTTTTTTTCTATAAGAGAAATCTGATCTCTATATTTGTAACTGAAAGTTGTCGGGAGGCCTCTGTACGTTCGTATGTCCGCGATAAACTCGAGAGCTGCTCAACCGATTTCAATGAATCTTTCGCGAAAAGAAAGTTCACGATCAGCCACGAGTTTCATGTGGAATAAAATGTCGATATAACACACGTTTTTACGGAAGGGCAGAAAATGATTTTTCTCGCTCTGCTGACACACGCACACGAATGAACCGACGAACAAACCAACGAATCTTAATGTTGAAACAACCTAAATTCTAGGGGATATTTTCGAATGTTTTCAAATGAACGATATTATGTCACTGGAGAATTGTGACTGAGATATTTTGTCCCAGAATATTTTGGCAGGGTACATATTGACAGGACACACCATCGAGTACATGTGTGTACACTTTTAACAGCAGACAGAGTCCCTCTCTCTGACTCATTGTTACTTGTTCACTCTCTTCGCTTCCATGACCAGGTCAAAAAAGTCGACCAGAAGGAAAGATGGAGCTCTTCCTCATCAGGGGGTTCGTGGTACGATTTCCAAAAACGTAGTTCAGCTTCGTTCTTTTTCGTGCAGTAAATACTCAATGTTTTTTTCTTCTTTTTCTCAATTTCGACCCACAAGACTTTGGAGAATAGAAAAAAAAAGGGTGAAAAGCAGGGTGGCCACTGAGAATCGATGATCGAAATATGATAAAATGGAAAACGTTATCGGAAAGGGGGCAAGAGAGAAAAAAAGGGTGGAAATATTTTTTTTTTTTTTTTTTTTTCACAACAAAAGAGAAGTGTCGCAGAATTGCCACTCCGGATTGACAGTGTTGAGCATATTTCTATTGAGAATAAGAACGCCATTTGGGAATGGAAGAAAAAAAGGGAGGGTTCTTGATGAGGAAGGAAGAATACATATTTGCATTAAAATTTGAGGAAGACATAGCGGTGACAGCGGATGAAGGGGAATGGCTGAGAGAATTCTAATGTCCTTCGAAAAATAAATCGAGGAGAACAAATTCAGCCGGTAAACATAAATAATACAACGATTCTTGAATATACTAGGGAAGGGAGGAAGAAAGAGTGAATGGCAAAGATGGAAGTGAAAAGAGGAGAATTCCGAAATTCCAGTTTCTTTTTTGTCAGAGATTGGTGGATTCGATGCTGAGTAGAAATCTAAAAATGCGATCAAGTCTGCTCGATGATTTACCAAAAGTCGTATGTCGTAACGATTTTTAGGATTGCGCAAAAAAAAAAAAAAGAATAGAAAGATTAAAGAAAACATATGTCGAGATGAACTTACAGATAAGCAAAAATACGCGAAGTTGTACCATCGGAGGATGGACGCGAAGATAAGAAGTTGGAGAACAAAAATATGACGAAAAAGAAATTAGGGGAATAATGATATTCTCAGAAAGTGGGGATTCGCAATGATGGCAACTCTGGATTGAGCAGAGCAGGTCAAATATGGCAAAAGATTGCCCATGGGAATTGGAGGGGGTAGAGAGAACGATGCTCGATATACACAGCTATACGAATGAAGACTATCCAGGAAATACAGCTGTGTTGGAGCCAATTTTGACAGATCGTGATATTACAAAAAGCACGACAATGGGAATAGAAAAAAGCTACGAGAATAATGAGATCAGAGCAGCAATGAAAAAAGCACGAGAGTGTTTATGGTCAACGGGAGATGAAAATCAATAAAAAGATTTACAATTTTGTACAAAACTATAATCTATTGATCAACAAATTGTTAGGTATTTTAGAAAATGTTGTATGGAATATAAAATCAGAAATAGGAAAGCAAAAAATTTGGTGACCATTGCAGACTTTCAGAAAAATTCAGTATAAAACGAAAAGTTTTTAAAATATTTTAATATTTATTACGAAACACGATTTAAAAAAAAAAACGTTCCATACTTCATGATCAACTTCTTATTCTTATCTCTAACATAAAAACTAAAAAAGCACATTTGCAAAGAAAAAAAAAAAAAAATTTATCCGATCTCTTGCACTTGATATTGTGATCATGTCTCTTTTATCGTAATATAAAAAGTGAAGAATATAGGGAAGCGAATCTAGTTAATTAAGGCTCTCGAATAGCATCCCGTTAATTGCCGTTGCTCGAAGTGTCTACGGTAGAGAAAGATAGAAAGAGAGAGAGAGAAAAAAAATGTAAAAGACAGATTCTGTCGTTCTACCGGAGTCAATGAAGAAATAAATGCAACTGCATGTGTTTTCCATCACTAATCACTTTTATGCATGTATTCTAATGTAAAAAAAAAAAAAAAAAAGAAAAGTAAAACGAGTTCAGCGAGTGGTAGAAGAAGTGATAGTTGGTATGTGAATAAAGAGAAGAATATATATATATATGTATATTGATGATGATTACAGCGATGAAGAGAGTTCATTGGGAGTGAAAAGAAGGCCGGAATGAGAAGAGGGTTAAGAATTCTTGGTGACTCTAGAAATATACGGATGCGAGGCAGGCAATACGAGAAGAGTTGAATATATCGAGCGGAGTTTTATATTCGCAAGTTGTGTGTTCGTATATCAGAGGGTATGTTTGAAAAAGCTTAAACGTTCAATGAGAAACATCTTCGACCTTTGACCCGTCAATTGATCCTCCTCGTGATGTGGCATTATTCGTTGAAACAGCATATTCCATCATTTGTTTTTCCAGGGCCGAGGACCTGATCGAGAAGAATAGCAAGAGAGCCACGAATGAAGGAGGTCATGAGGCGTATGAATGGGAGCGAACTGAACTCAAGCTTTTTGGGTAGTAGAAGAGTAATGAAAAACAAAATGGCTGAAATTGCGTGAAGGTAATAATTTTTGTGTACCTATAATCCGTATGAGTAACGAGCTAGCTCCCCTTGTATAGTTAACCTCGCTTTCATCACCTAATCTCATCTCCTTTATGACTCTCTCTTTCTTTTTTATTCTCCCTCACTTTCGATGTGTGATTATTACCATAGTGGGCTTATTTTTTGACCCTCCAACTGTTTCTCAGCGATCCTACTTTCATGTGGTACGTGGTGCACGCAGCGGAGTCCCTTTCACACTGAAAAGACTCGTTAAACGTAATGTGGTAATGAGGAAAAACAGAGGAAAATTTCCGAGGGAATTGGTCAACGATATACTAAAGGAAAAAGCAAAGCTTGTGCATTCGAGTGTGTCTTTTTTTTTCTCACTGGATCCACTTGGAATTATTACCCGTATTAACCCCCCTGCACAATTACACTTTCGAGCCTTTTATATTCGTCGCATACTTCGTACGAGCGTCACTCCAGAAACCGTATAGCGTTTCATTTCTTTTATCGATTCTTCTTGCTTTACCGCACGGCTCGGAGCCTCTCTTTGTTTCGAGATTTTTCCCTTTCTAGTCCCACGACCAGACGCAATAAATTCTCGTTCTTTATTTCAGCGCTTAAAGCTCCCGGAGAACCTTTTGTTCTTACACGGGGCTGCCCCGAAAGCTCTCGAAAAGCTGTTCGGGGCAAGGATGAAAAATCGAAGGGAAAATATATATATATACATATATATATTTAGAACTGGTTGGATGAGAGATGAATATCGGGGCGAGAGTCCAGTAAAAGGTATTCATTATTGCGGGAATCAATTTTTCGATAATTAACAAACGATAATCGTGGAGTCAAATGAGCAAGATTCCAAGTCAATTTCTCGGCATGTCTTCAAACTCTGCAAAGCGAATGGAGACCAGCTCCTTATAGTTTTCCCTCTTTCTTGAATTAAGTCCACAAGACTGGCTGAAGCCAACAAACTTGCTTAAGCCACATCACAGACATTTGCGGTTCGTCGACCATTTCACGGCGTGTGTCACAGAACGTGACTTAACACATTCCCGTTGAGGTTATTACAATCCATCCGAGACTAGCACTTCGCGATTTAAGACTACAGAAAGAAATTGCGGGAGAAACAACGCCGCGGCAGGCGGGGAGTTTGCTCATAATTTAGCTTTTATTGAACAACCGGTGGCGGTCGTCATGACAACGCGATAGCAACAACACGCAACCGGAAGGCAGCGAGCTGGGGAGCCGAGCTAACCTCCCCGACGCCTGGCAGTGTTCGCCAATCTACCCTCATCAATGATACACCGTTTATATTATTCGATAACTCGTGTTTTAGTGTACCTCGTCTGAAATACACGGGACAAGGTAGTGCAGGAGGAGAGAGCGATATATAATACGACAAGGACTGGCTGGAAACCTATTTTGTGCACTGCGTTGGGACAGGGCATTTGAGGAACAGCCGGCTCAATGACGTCGAGTGTAACTTTACCATTTGATGGTTGCATTGCATTGAGAATACAAAATTTTGATTATTCCGGGGAGGTTTAATAATGATACGCCATTAGCAACGATCGAATAGCATGAACGGTAATGACAGCAGGAAATACAATGGGATTGACGACAAAGATTACTTCCAATCGTAAAAATGGTCTAGAGGTTAAGTACTTGGTGATCTTGAATTTTCTTGCTGAACGAAGATTTCGCTTTTAATAGTTAGAAATATAATTTTTGATGTACTAGATTGCCCGGACTCCATATCTGATATTTTCTTAATTGAAGATGATTGCAGCGTGCACTCGGATCATCAACGAAGTATAGGAAACCTAAGAAGAAGAAGAAGAAGAAAAAACGAGAGGAATCCAGCAGTTTTGTGTTTACCATTTCTGATGTCTCGTTCAGCGAGTATAAACGTTAGTCAAAACACGCGATCTTTCACTCTCGCGCACGTACCGAGAGAGCCTTACTAGGAATAACATCGGTATGGCGTATCCACCGAACCGACTAACCCGCGGAGTCGTAGATCACTGGAGTCTCTCAATTTCTCTAATTACACGTACAGGTTTAGCTGGCAATAAAATGCAGTTAAGATAAATGAAAGAAACAGACATTCAGAGATATTTATGCGATCTAATTGGTGCTGCGATGCTTGATGCGCGACTATCTACAATTTATGTTAGCATATAATATATATTATTTATGGTATATGATCGAAAGAACTGTAAGAGATGATAATACGCGGTGATCGCGGAGTTTGAATCAGGAAAAGAGAAAATGAACGCGCCTTAAAATTGGAGATCCTTTCTTTTCTGGCGTGCCCGGGAGAGGTGAAATCGTGATAAAATCCCCGGTTTTTCTTCATTCCTGAGACGCGCTTGAATCCATCGTCCGATCGGCGAGACTCTCGCGACCGTAAAGATCAATCTCGATCGCGCGGAGTACAAACGGCATAATCGTGAGAATCTCAATGTTTTCGATATCGCACGAAGCTGTGAGACATATAAATCATAATGAATCACGTTCTGCGAATTTTTTATGAGAACTATATAGATATATGAGAGAGAGAGAGAGAGAATACAGGATTTCCAAAAAGTCGATATCTTTATTTATTGGCGTATTTTTCGACTGATTTCTCGTATCAGATCCATAACTGCGGATAAGAAATTTTCAAAGTGATCGAAGTGTCTCGTAACTCAGTTTTTGTGAGTGGAATAAGAGAAGCTGCGGGGATGAACATTACTGGAGAGAAACGAGATATTGTCCTCGGAAATGTGTCACTAAGATGGTGTTTCGTTTCCCTTCGGACGGATACGTCATCGTATCTTTTCGAGGGAAGCTAGCAGCCAATATGGTTTATTGGAGGGCTATGGGGTCGTAAAAGGAACTACTCCAAGTCTTGATCCTTGAGACGGCCTATTCCAACACACGTGACATATGCAATGACCCTGAAGAATCATCGGAGATCAGAATTTCGGTTAATACGTGTTTCCCTGGTTTTTTCGAAGCTTTTCCCTTCGGCTTGAAAAGATTCCACTTGTTTTGGGAGGGGTCTAATATATAGAAAAGAGAAGACTCATGCGGGGGGCGTAGGGTGGAAACTAAACGCGGTGAAAGAGATAGAGTAAAAGCTTGCAAAATACAGTAAAGGGATGGCGGAGCAACAGGAGAATGGCACGTATAAGCCGAGAGATGAAAACGAATGGTCGAAACAATAGGGTCTCGTTACCATACGGTCCAACAAGTAGGACTAGCCCATCCGATGTACATAAATTTTCGCGAGGGGACTGTGTGTGCCGTTTTCCCTATACTCAGTTCCACTTTCCAACTGAGAAAGAAAATGTACGAGAAGAGGCATGAGAAAGAGAGAGAGAGGGAGAACACTTTACAAAGCGCTTTTTCCCTTCCCAACCAAATATAAGAATCAATATGTTCAACGCCATAGGCATAAAAACTGCTGTAGTAAGCCAAGACTCACAAATAATAATAAAAAATGAAAAAAACTAGAAGACATTCCTTCCTATGGTCTGTCGTGACAGTTTTGCTTGAATCCACCGGTTGGTTTGTTCTGAATCACATTCAAGAGGGCCTCGAAATTTCATGGACATTCGTGGTCCCTTGCTGGCGCTCTTTATTGCCTCACACTTCTGGCTCTCTGTTTTTATGTAAATCTACTATCATCCACAATCTAAAATACATGAATCTCGTGAGAAATCTTTTCTCAAAACCTGCGCTTGAAAAACAGTCTCACCGATTAACCCCATGACCTCCAGAATCTTCGTCTGTTCTTCTGTAACCCTTTTATAACCCTACACTTGTCCTCTCTCTCTCTCTCTCATACCGTCTATGACACGACAACTGGGTGTTGTTTCGGTGTGTCTGGAACCCTGTAAGAGGGTTTCTCCCTCGAGTCTCTGGTACACTCTAAATTCTATTTGGGACGGTCTCGCGATAGCTAAAGGCAAAAGAGAAAAAGAGGACGAAGCAGATAAAAAGAGTCGGGTCTTTCTTCAGTGACAGGAAACAGCCGCCGGCTAAAAAGCACGGCAGGTACAACACGAAGAATGCCTTTGGTATTTTTCTCCCACTCCTCTTACCACTCCTCCGAGTCACTCCATCTTATTTTTCCCACACATCTAACCCCGCCTGCAACTCGACCGAAAATATTCGATTGCTTGGCTGCGACAATCGGTCTTACCTCTCCAACACCCATGCCGGACGTTATTCCTCCAGCCCGAGTGTCAATGAGAATAAAGGGAACCAACTCGACACCCGAACCATTCTACGGATATTACAAAGTAGGAGACAAACATAAGAGGAACGCGGCAACAGATGAGAAAGGCGGTCGAAAAGTAAAAGACTCTCTGTCGTTTTCGTCGACTCTTAGTCATTCCGTAGATTTCTGCAGCACATCTTTTCATACATCACAAAATAGTTCTTCCGAAGAGAAAAGTCAATTCATTTGTTCGAGCCAAGGCGCTTGCTACAAGAAAAAAAAAAAGAGCTTCTGCTTCCAGCAAGCGATAACGAAAACCCTGGAGATTCCAGAGAGAAAAAATTTCAAACGTACGTACCTTGTATCCATTTAACGATAAACGATTTTTCCACTGATTGTGGCGGAAAAGATTTTTCCACTAACGAAACTAAAAGTTGGAAAACTCTCCACGGATATCGGCCTTAGAAGATTGGCAAGAAATATCCAGGCCGGGAAACTTTTTCGAGCCGACAAATTGTACAATAATTCCTCGCAATTACAAGTACGTATACGAGTAAGATGAAAAACGTGGCGAAGACGGAAAAAGTTTTTATTGTAGATAAGAGGAAAAAAGTTTGAGTTTCCGGACCTGTTAAATTAACCAATTCCCATGTTAGCCTCGTGCTTGATAATGTTACTGAATACGCCAATCCAGTTCAATCCAGAGGTCAACTTACAGTCCCTATTGTTCACGAGATGGCTGGGCTCCCGAGTCTTTTCTATAACCGAGAAACTCTCGTGCAATTACGACAATGTGTGGTTTAACGCTGCTGCATCGAGTCCGTTGAAGAAGTATTGTGAATGTGATGGACCATCCAAATTTATAAAAAACCAAAAACCCGAAGAGAATTGAACCAACGGCTACATAGATTGGATACGTCAACGAAGGTTCACACCACCATTCCGAACTCTCTTTTCCTCCATAAACACCATAAATTGACTTTTCGAACTATCGGCCACTACGGAGTAAAACTTTTAGCGACCGTTTACAGCATCGGATTCGTTTTATCCTCTTGTCGCATCAGTATCCTCACTTTTACTTATTAAATTCGACTCTTTCGATCGTCGAAGTTTCCGTCAATGACAAAAGCTGAGTTTTCGCAGAACTATCGAAGAATTGATAAAATCTTTAAACACATTATTGAAGGAGCACGTTCTAAGAAGGTCCTCGAAATCGAAAGAGCTGTAAAATCAATTGCACAAAGTTTCACTCTCATCGAATTCCTCATTCCCAAGGGGCCGGTGACTTATTGCACAGAAACTAACCCCGGTTGTCCATTCTTTCTCTTTCCGGCACATTTGAGTTTTATCAGTTCTTTATTACAGTTCTCTCTCTCTATCCAAGACCAATCCATTCCGTGCTTCATCCCTTTGTCCTATTTTCGATTAAGTTTTAATGTACACTGGCTCTCTCTCTCATATCTTTCTCCTTTATCAATATATTTCGTTACGGATTTTTAAACGAGGTTGAAAACGCGCTTGGAATATAAATTCTGCGGAGTCCATTCGGCGAAGCCTCTTTCTTTTTTGTTTTCTTTTTCTTGCTCCGCTTCTTTTTACTCTCTCTCTTTCTCTCTGTCCCTATAGCCTTGCTGGGTCGAGAAAATGTTAATCAACCTCTTTCGGGTCTCCCTCGTGACTTTACGGAGAGAAATTTTTCTCAGTCACCGGTAAAACAATTGCCGGGCTCTCTATTGCGAGTAAGTTTCTTTTGCCATTTCCAATGGAATCGCAATGCGGTGTGCCATTCCTGAGAACAATTAGGAAACTTTTTTTTATGGAAAAGCCAACATATAAACGCTGTATAAATACACACATAAATACACAATGTCGAAGTAAACGTGAATCAGACCAATGTAGAAAACTACTTGAAGAGGAATTATAAATTTTATTTTACCGTACTGTTCTCGGAAAAATCTACCGTGATGTTCTCAAACATGACGCTGAAGTTTGCAACGTTGGAGTCCAACGAAATGATCTAAAAAAACTCTCCAGTAATTTCAGTAATTATCTAATTTTGTTCCCTGCCGAATTTGCAATTCGTAGTTTTTTAAATCTACACCAATGATTAGTGAAATGAAAAATTATTGCATTACAAACGATTTTTTTCGTTCATTTCGTTGGACTCCAACGTTGCAAACTTCAGCGTCGTTCTCAAACGTGGGGACGAGTTGTTTTTATTATTAAATAACAACTTTGTCCGTAGTGTGGACCATGTGAGATGTGTAATTTCTACAGTTTACACGCTGGAAATAATCAATTCTTCATATATTCTGTGAACTGTATAATTTATATATGGTGGACGGTAAAATGTACATCAATATTTCAAAAAACATTGGTGGGACTCCCCTACGAAGAAGCTGCCATATGCTTCACGAGAACTTTGAAAAGCGTTTTATATCTAAAAGCAAAAAACTTACTCAAACGCTAAAAAAAAAATCGATAAACATATTGGTAAGTTTATTTGAAAAATTCAGTTTCTTTTGAAAATGTTTCTAATATAAATCTATAAAATTTCTTTCAACAAAACAATAAAATATTATTATTTTGATAGATTGATTCTTTCAAATTCTACTTTATCTGGAGATAGTAACTTCTCGATAGAACTTCTGTCAGAATAATAACTTTTGATAATCTCGGTAATTTATGACTTTCGTGAAAACGTGATGAATTCTCAGAAGGCATCGTATCGAACTGAACGCGTAGCACGTGCGCTGTTTCTTTTTGTCCGAAGACGTTAATGGATACAAAATGATAAAATCCACAGTGAAATTTTACGTATTCACGTTCACGCTCAGCGATTCATTGAATGCCAACGCTTATTAATTAGTCCATCAAATTTCTCAAAATAATGACAAAATTGAGTACGATTTCACGAATTTCTCGGTTGCTAGGACCGTCATTAAAATTTTTAATATTTAAGTTATCGAGGGCCGAGGAGTGCGTATATCGTATATAAATCTGGAAGAGTCGTTTACATTAAGCGAACTCACCAACTATACGATACGAGGTACAATGGCATTTGGATATATACAGACGTTTGGAGAGATTTCTATATATACAGGACATCCAATGGTACGAGCCTAACCGTAAGTCGTACGGTTCCGTAACTACCGCGAACCAATCTACTCGTTCAGCGAATATACAGGAGGGTATATTCCATGTTTCAGGTATGATTGTACCTCGAGTAGAATAGCAACGCGTGCGGAGTAGTTTAGAACGCATTCCGCATCGTTGGTCACATCGTATGCGACCGTGGGACACATCCGGCGTGTAACGGCTCGAGTACATCCTAGTAGAGGGGTTATATAGAGCAAGAATTGCGGATATGTAGACACGGACATATAATGGTCCATCAAGTATATTAATCGTCTTTTAGATAGTATTCATGGGGAAGGGGAGGGGGTAGTCAAAGATTCTGTACGTAGTAAAATTGACGAGCGAGAGAGAGTAGTAAAGCAAGAAAGAAAGAACAATGGAAGTGCTCAAACTGCTATGGGTCAGAGATGATGATGATGATGATGATGATGTTCAACGATCGAATGCATATTACTGGCGTTCCAAACCAAAGTGCTCCTTCTCTCTTGTTCTCTCTCCGCTAGCTGCCGGTATTCTTGAGGTCCCAGAGCATGACTCTGATCGACCGTTAGCCTAGCTCTGGCTGTGACTAGTCGGCAGAAGCCACCATGGCATTGCGCAGCATTCCCTCTACCACTGATACGAGAAAGTCAACGTTGGTCATCCTCGGAGCATTACACGTATATACATTCGATATACACAGCCGAGCAATCTTCAGGAATGGCGGAGTATTCATGCGGGCAAACTATGGCAAGAACGAGGTAGATGCCCAGCAACAACACACAAGCGAAGTTTCCCCATTGCTTGATACTATGAAGACACATGGTACATAAGCTGGCAGGATCGACCATCATCAGTTGCATTACCGACGAACTCTGCCATTCCTTCACGGAGCACGAAGCTCGTATATCAACGGGGGACAACATTTGTCCTGTCGCTTAGCTCTTGCCATGGCCAATGCTTCGTCGCATAGCCTGCGGTGAACAACTGTCCCTTCTCGCTTGTGCTACGGTACCGACTTTCGACCCATGAACACGATACACGACAAGAGACGACAAGAATGCGAGATAACGCTCTAAAATTCTCCTTCAAATTTCATCCCTTATATTATTTTGGCATTCATGCGATCCACAAGTGATGCGTAAGAAAATGAAGAGAAATTAAATCGTCAAATAAATTGATGCGGTACAGCTTTGAAAGAGGTAAGCGAGCGATGTATCTCAAGTTCCAGCAATGAACCCAAGCGGTAACATGCTTCTGAGCACGCATCGGATGATGAAATTTCCCCGATAAAACCTCACAAAGTAGATAACTCATACTCCTAGGACATCCGTGCACAGTATAACCTCCGTTCCAAGTGACATTGCACATCGCCTGAGTTGCAATGATTGCCAGAGACATATAAGCTCTCGTGATATACCAAGTTTACATCACATGCCACTCGCTATTACAACACGAACAGATTGAATTGACATCCATCCAAAAAAAGTAAAGCGTCTACCGGGGGGATGTCAGGTTTTTTATCGATACCACCGGTTTCATGTAACTTCATCTTAAGTGTGGTTGCGATTTACTCAACGATTTCCATTGTGTGGCAAGTAATCTACTGCTGTAGGTGTACGATCCTATCAACTACGATGCCGCAGCTGTTCAAGTCGGGATGGACCAAGCGTGCGCGGCTTTAATTTAAGCAATAAGTCCTCAGGTGTCGATTCAGTCGCCACTAGCGAACCGAGGCTGTAGTGTAAGATACAAATCCTTTGCTTCCGATGGTGGGAGAACGCTAGTTGCGAGAGGAGGAGCTCGAGGTTTCTATAGCGCATCACCATTCATGCTATAGAAACATCAAAGAATGTCGACGACGACGAAGATCCTCATCCTTTCGACGTTACTCGTTTGAGATAAGATTACCAGCGATATTCGTCAAAGCATGCAAGTACTACCTACGTTGGTTACATCTAATATCGACTCAGAGTTCTTAGAGGATCCCTTTTATTTCCGCGTTACCCTGACAACGTGAGGATGCCCGGTTTACGAGACTTTAATTCGTGCTTTTAATCTTGTTGCTTGGGTTCTGCCAATGTTGTCGACTAGAGAAGAAGGCAGTCCCTCATTAAGATAGCGTCTTTTCGATGCGACGAGTTCTTTTTTTAATGGATTTTTTTCGTCTTTTGAATATACAAATATCTACGATGCTGTACATGGGACTCAGAGTTTGCTACAGAAAGTCTAGAGGAATTTCCTTTAACCTCAAGTCACTGGTGGCTGGTCCAAAAGACTTTTTCCACGTTTTAGCATCGTCGCTAACTTTTTCCCCTTCTTGCCGACTCTCTTTTCAACTCTTTTTCACTGCGACTACTCTCGTAAGTTAGATAACTTCTGTCCTTCTTTTTTAACATGCTGTACAGCCTCTCCCCCCTCCTTCCTCCCTACTCCAGCAGATTTTATTGCGTTCTGCTTCATCTTAGTCGTTTTCACATCGGCCCTTCTCTTTCTATTTCTCCCTCGTGGCGAAGCGGTTGTGATGTACCTATGCCAGCGGGGCAATTTAACTTGTAAATTTATTCCCTCTTAGGTTTTACCGAAGAGGCAGAGAAAGCAAATGAGAAGTTTAACAAGTGGTATCGAGGGAGTATGCTCGTGTTAAAACTGCTGCTGTTGCTGTTGTATCCACCGCTTGTTGGGCATGGAGCTTCTCCTTAGCCATTTCTGGGATCCCCCAGAGAGCCGTCCAATCATTAACACGTGTCGTTGGAAGAATTTTGCCAAGCGCAGCGTGAAGAATACATTTTGACTGATCAGCTCAGCTAGAGCTGAAGTTTGGATTTCAGGAGAAACGGCTTAACACTCGAAAAAAAGATTACGAAGCCCTGGAAATGTTGGATTCACGAGTTAGAATTACGAGGGCTCATAATTCGTGTCAATTTTGCATGGGAAAAGCTGGAAATTTGAATCAATTGAATCGCAATTCCAAAACGAAGGAGCAAATTGATTCTGAATTTATGCACGGAAAGAACTGAAACACGAATAATAAGACTTTGAAAAAACACAAAAAAGGGAGCTGCGTGCGTCCCTTACTATTGTAGCGATATACATATATTAAAGAAGAGCAAGAAAAATCTTGCCCGGAGCTCCTCTGTTCGCCGAGCAGTGTTATATTTCACTAAAGGCAGTCTTAATTCGGATATTCTTCAGTGGCGAGTTAAGGAGAGAGTTGAAGAACTGAGAGAAAAAGAGAGAAAAAAATATCTCAGTAATCTCAGCATTGGGTGTTTTGCTCCAAGCGAAATTTCCCTCTTGGGAGATTTGATCGCAGGATTGACTCCCTTTCTCTTCATGAAATAGCAGGAAAGTTGTTATAAAAACTTTTACGAACATAGCTTCGCGCCCTCATTTGCTCGTAAAACTCCGCTGATCAGTGTTCATTAGATAAGCTTCCATTGAAGATCCGTTAATCGATTGATCATCACGTACGGAGTGAGTAATGGGATTTCGAAATAGGCATAGCGAAGCTCTAATCCAAATTTTGCATCGAATTAAATAATTCCTTTATTCACATCTTTCCTGTTGTTTCATTTCTATATTAAGAAATTGTTCAAACACGCCGAATTATTTGTAGAATCGAGGTCCATAAAATACTTGATTTGAACGGATATTCGTGATTCAGTCTGCCGACTGACCTTGCCAACCGATTTTTCAAGACGCCCGTTATGGTGTATGCTTGAACGTGCGCGGTGGAGACCAGTATCGAATATCGACCGCGGGGTATTCCTTTTCCCGGTCGAACAATCGTTGCGGCTTACCGCAGTGGAATGTCTCCTCACCTTTTCTCTTCTATTCAAGTGTCTACGAATATATATAGACGGAGATGCGTAAGTGTACGTGTGTCTCGTGTGCTCGCGATTTGCAATGGCATATCAGAGTGGAGAGAGAGAGAGAGGGAGCTTCGTAACGTGGCGAGACAAAAAATTCACTTCAAGAGCACTTCTCGCTTGCAATATCGAGTCCCGCATGAACGCATTTTTATTAAATTCTTATGCCATCTTATATACACATAAAAGAGGAAGAAAATTACGGATTACTTGGGAAGCAGAAATGTTTTTATCGAAATGTATATATAGAGCCAATTTCAGTTTCAAAAAATCTAAGACGCTATTGCCGCTTAATGATTCATGTCAATCTGCATATTGAGGTAGAAATTTTCAATATTTCTCCATGACGTCAAAAACTTGTGGCTTTCATCGTCGATCCTTCATGTTCCATGTATTTATATCGCCACACCGACATGGACGATTGAATAAGAGTTCTCGTTCGATGTCGACTCTCTGTGTGTAGTTCTCAGTCAGAAAGACTTTTGTATTTCTCCACTAAGAGCAACTTCAGCTGTGAGGAGCTTTTCCAGGAAAGAGAGAGACAGAGAGAGGAAGAAACGGAGTTTGATACGGTGCATCTCGACGCAGTTCCTCTTCGACTTCCTGCATATACCCACGACGTGTAACTTCGTTCCCATTAGACTGCACATCATCTGCACAAAACTGACTTTATCCTGATAGGTACGCCATTGTTAAAACGTCGAAGACGAGTACGTCGGTTCGTTGTTACGCGTATGTATCGATACTTTATACGTGTATCTTTGTGCAGTAGAGTTTTTTTTTTTTTCAGACCACGAAGATGAATTATTGGCGATATATGAGGCGCATGATTTATCGTACGAATTTGAAAGTAAGTTCACTTTATTTACGCGCGATATATCGAAGAATTTCGATCAGTTATGATATATTCGTATTCGATGATGAATGTAACACGTAAAAGTCTGAATTTTGCACAGATTTTTAATACGTCAGGAAACTGACTTTGAGAAGCCACTAGAAACAGCGTTGACCGTTTTTTTTTTTTTTTTTTTTTTTTTTTTTTTTTTTTTTTTTTTGGAAAAAAAAACAAACGAGTAACTTGACGCTTAAATAAATAAGATTTCAAAGCGTTTTGACAAATAACTTTTTCTGAGCCTACGTCACTTTCGACGCAGTTCAAGTCCAATTGAAAAATCAAAAATCCAAAGGCAACTGACCTCAAAGGAACATCATTGAAAAAAGCATGCAACGACGTCGCGGGCATTCGTGCATGTAAAGTAGCTCGAATACCATTTTACCGGCTTTTTGTAGATCCTTATAGTTTCTTTGTGCGATCCCTAAAGATGGCTCTTAACATAATTATAAAAGAAAGTCGGTGACAAGAAGAATAAAAAGATTTTGAATATGTGGCAAAGAATTTTCGAGAGGGATACGAGTCGAAAAGGTAAAAGACGCTGGAAACAAAAACGAGTCTCGCACTGGAAAATGGTCCGCTGCATTGTCCAGTTTGTCGTTCTCACTAGCCGGTGGCTAAGTATAGCATTTTCTTTTTCTTCGTAAAAAAGAATAAGAAGTGTACACAAGAGGCTGCGTAATCGTTAGACGTTAACACACAAACTAGACTTGGTGTAATGAGTGCTCCTAAAGTTGTTTTCCAAAAGCGTACGCGGTAAGCAGATCGCGAAATTCTGAAATTCCTCTCTCTCTCTCTCCGAGGCTTACAGTTGATGAGACATTAATTCGTTAGCGCGATTCAATTCGGCGCGATGACAAGAGCGACGCTTCCATTCCACTGGCTGTGAGTGGACCGGGACGATTAGATTTCCACTGATTAATTGAAACATTTCGATGACGCTGCGGAGTACAGCAAAAAGGATCTCGATTTTTTTCCTTAAAAATTTCGAAGTACACTCGGTATCGGTACGAAGAAATTTTGAACTCGAATTTTCGGACACCCCGTGCATTTAGTTGTACGAATGGAAACGCCACAATCCACGAAATAGGTCATATCTCGTTCTCCGGTTTGCCACTCGTCGCCCGTCTCAGATAAAACGTGAACGAGAAAGAGAGAGAGAGAGAGAACGAGGAAGACGCACTTGAGGGTTCTCCAGTATCTCGCGGAAGATGAGCCCGGCCGAGAGTGAAGAGGAGATTCCGTTTTCTAGGTTCATCCGAGTGTCTCTCGACGCGGTTTCAACTCTCTCAGGCCCTTCTCTTATTGCACCAAAAAAACTTCTGCCACCGAACATCCACTTTTACGATCCCCAACGACCATACTATTTCTGACCGAAATGAAATTATAATTTACCGATTTATGAAGGAGTTCTGTCGAAACCTCTGTGTAATTATTCAACAAGAACGACGAATTTGGAAGCTCACGAGTTTCAGTAGAGATCAAAGCAGCCGAAGGAGTATCCTCGGAATTCTACCTCATGACAGTGTTTAAAAATTTAATTTAAAAGAAAAAAAAAACTCAAATTATTTTGTTTTAAATTTCGATTAAAAAATCATTCTCAAACATAATAACTTTCTTTTATTTATTGCATAAAAATACCATTCAAAAGTATCGAGATCATCGAGACAGTTCGATCAATGATTATCGGAGCGGTATTTCATTATTGAATTTTAAAATAATTCTAGTAGCAATTAAGAGGTTTTTCGAAGTCTTGAAAAAAAAAAACCAAAAATCAAAACGCTTTACTAAGAGTTTCATATAACGTGCCATGCTGTATTATTAATATTCAAAACATCGTTTCTCGACCTATTCGATCGAGATTAAACATTGACGATGGGAGATGAAAACTGTTGAACGACGCAAGATGTCGAGATACGTATAAATGTGAAGAGAGAAAAAAGAAAAACGAACACACGCGGAAGTGATGTCGAGGATTCTTCCACAATGTTTTGTGCGGAGAAAATCGTGATTGAAGATGACGATCGGGTCGGATTCTCTAGAGAGTCAAAGAAATAGAGAGCGAGTGAGAAAGAAAACTTTGTAGTATATATTGTCAGTGATGCGCGAGAGAAATACAGGAAAATATTAGACGTTTCGCTCCTGAAACGAGTCACTCGTGCACGGCGAATGTACCTGAATGTCGTATCGAGAGAAAAGTACTACGGTCATTTCCAGTTATATGGACGCGGGAGAAGAAGCAATACCGAAAGTTGACGACTTTTGCCATCTCAAGAAAAAGGAAAATAGTGTACTTTGGATTTACAATGTTCAAGCACGAATCTCTATACGGCACTATATATATTTAAAAAAAAAATGTCAATTCATAGATTTAATATCTTTTAGAATTGCACAAAAATTCTAAATTCAAACTCTAATTACGTCTGGATCTTTCTCATCTCAAACAATTACTGTGTACATTAATATTCAGCTGTACATTTTTTATCGTGGTCGTTTCAGTTGAGTGGTAATTTCCAGTGAACTCAGCTAAAGCCATAACTGTTCTATGCACATGCTTCGACGTTATTTTCTGCCGAAGATGTAGCTTTTTTAATTGTTCGGATTCGATAATCAAAACTTTATGGGCTAGCAATGACTGACTATAAATTCGTTGGGGTCGAAATAAAATTTGTGACGTACGTTTCGTTACACTGGTTTCTTAATTCAAAAATATATGTTCTGCGTTTTCACTTATCTCTACAGCATTAGATTCATTGAAAGTAATGTTAAATCGTATTTATCATGGAATCTAAATTCGATAATGAATTGATTACACTTGCAATTGATGTAAAATTATCAACGACTTTTTGAAGATTGCGAAAGAAATAAAAGAACAAGGTTTCACTCACTTTTTTGTAAGCCCACTTGACGCTTCGACTGAACTTGGCCATCGGTGAATCATCGACTAGAAAGTACCTTACGTTTTTCTCATCCTCAAAGTTATCCTCTAAAACTAAAGCTCGAAGTTCGAGATCGTCAGCGTGAGAATCGCCACTCTGGGCAAAGTTATCTTCGTTCGGTTCATCGTTCAACTGACATCTCGTAGTCTCCGGGGATTTATTAACGTCAATCTTGTCCTCCCGATCGTTGCCAATCGTCGCGCTCGACTCCGAGTACTCGGTTATCGTCGAGAGTCTCTTGAGATCACTCGAAGTTACGCAAACCGAACAATCCATTTTTTTTTTTTTATATCAAATGTTTCAGCACACCAAAGTTTATTTTCTCCAGTTCCTTCACCTTCGTGCACTCACACTGAATAATTTTCAATTATTCGGGTTCCGGAATATTTCAGATTGAAGGAAATTGGTTTTTCATGTATTCTTCAATAAAATAAATACGATCCACCTACTGAAGTGAATTCCCGCGAAATTATTTGAATATTTTTATTGATTTTATCAGCGTCATTTCTTTCAAGCTATTACATTTTGAAAAATCAAATTTTTTTAACGAGATGAAGATGAAAAATATGAAATTTTATTTCCTGAATTCTCATCCAAGATCGATTGGCTATTCCTGGAGTTTGTGCGATGGAGGAACATTCGGAATTCGGAATTTTGGAATGTTCACTCCTATATGAGGGCCCAGAGATTCTAAACGTATATATACGATTCGGGCGAAACCCGATTTCAGGACGAACTAGTTTAGTCTTCCTCAGACGAATCGGTTTAGCCCGGAAAAACTAGTTTCTCCTAACATTGCGATTAGCCGGTAACATATTGTGTTCATGTCTGCAAAGGACACGAGAGAAGGAGAGTAAGAGAGGACTCGAGGCTTCTCGAGAGTGCAAGCGGCATCTACGGTCAAAGGTCGAGTGTTGCCAGCACGTAATTGTGAATGCCCGCGTTGCTCATAGTATCTCTCTCTCTCTCTCTCACTCTCCCTCTCTCTGGTTCTTTAGCCCACGAGAGATCGAGCTAATCCTCCTCGCTGTCTATGTACATTCAACGTATCAGACGAATTCTGTATTCCCTCGATTTGTATGGCGAACCGTGTGGATAGCAGATCAGAACATCATCAGAGGAGAGCTCTCTCTCTCTCTTTCACTGAGCCAGAACGATCTGAATAGCAGAGACTGATTTGCCGAGAACTGTGCAGCTTCGCGATTTGCTGCTGGTACCACTATGTGCTCTCTTTCTTTCGAAGATAAATCGGATACGTGAGAGAAAAAGAGATAAAGAGCAAAAGAAAAGAGTAAATCGTCGTCAAAAAAGAGAAGTAAGTGTAGGGATCAACGAAAAACGATTTGGTCTGTGCCTAAAAACGGTGGTTCCTGTAAAACACCCGCGAGGAATGGTATATCATTAACCAAGTTTATGGAATAATTAGTTGACATTCTGGACCCAAAAAAGCCCATTCTCTAAAAAATATTTCTGCTCTCTTGGATTTTTGACCAATTCATCCCGTCACTTTTACTCCTCTTCTATCCTGTTATATTACCTTTTCCAATTCCTGTGAAATTGCCCAAGATTTTTGATCGAAGCCACTTATTTCCAATGCAGCAATATGTACGAATATCGCATTTGTGCTTAGGCACGAAAAAAAAATTGAGGAAAACTGTGCTCGAGCACAGACGTTGTCATCGTTGAAACGTAAGCAGTTTTCTTCTTTTTAAAGCCACTAATTTTTTCCGAAACCAAACAACGGATAGCTCAAATGAATTGACAGGCTTCGACAATGAACAAATAATATTTGAAACAAAATTTAGATTTTTAATTGCCCTTGCCTGATACGGAACATCGAATGATGCCAACTCGAACGAAAAAAAAAAAAACATTTGACCGGAATGAGAGCTTACTAATCCGACTACGCCGATCCAACTTAATGGATCTCAAATCATCCTAACGTCCGTACAAAAAAAAATCTCCAAACTGAAGAGGATTCCACGTAATTAATTTTTCTCTCAGATATTTAATTGCGTTTAATACCAACGACGGAACGTTCGTTGCTCAGTGATCCTCTTAACCCCGAAATTTTCTTACAGACATTCAAGAAGGGAGACGGACAGATTTGTGGATAGGATACTAATAGAGCGCGGTAAAATTACTTGGGAAAAGCTAAAGAGCGAGCTGCTTGTGAGTAAGGAAGAACGAACAGATACGGAGAGGGGGGTAGGGGGTGAGGGAGAGAAACAAAATAGTCTCTGTGGCGGGTGATTGGGATTACGGGAATACTACAAGCATTTGCACTTAGAGGCCTCCAGCTCATCTTCCTCTTTTCTTCTTTGCTCTTCTTTCCTCGCAGTATCATATTTTCTCTTTCCCCAACAAGTGCGATCATTTATCTCTATTTCTTCTCTTTTTCTCTCAGTCTGCGATCATTTATTTCTTCTCTCCTTCCCTTTCTCCCTCCCTCTACCGTTCTCGGTATCTCGTTTTTCTTTATATTCTCACACGTTTCAGAGATGAAATTGAACCAGCGAATATACACACTACCTACCATACGTACTGCCCGAGTCGATCAGACGCGACAAGAGGCCCATCGACACTCAAGTTAACTGCCAACCCCTCGAGCTGTTTGCCCACGATATCCTTATACCGAACTATACATTAGCTATACATTTTATACACGCGGATACACTAAACTCGAATCGCTTGTGTTCCGGATCTGAAACTAATCGAGAATCGCCAAGAGCTCTGTAAGATCAGCGCGAACCGTATATAAGAAACTGTTCCAGGTTCCCTATCAAATTTCTCACATCGTTTATTCACCACTTATAATCTCATATCGAAAAAAAAATATTCCTATTTTTTGTGCTGTTATATACGAAAGCTCATTTTTCACGTGGGATCGACGACGATCTTGTGTGCGGCATAATGATACATTTTTCTTATTCTACAAGAGTATATCTTTGCTGTATTTCGCTTCGGTTATTGAAAAAAAAAAAAAACTGGAAGTTGCGTTAGAGAGATTGGAAATTGAACTCAGTCACAGGAAAATATGATGTTGATGGACTTTTATTACAATTTATTTCATTTATGCCTCACAGAGTTCGTCCTCTCTGTTTTTGTCCACTCGGAGTAGAAGATCAAAGCTGTACACGCTGAGAACACTTATATTTACGATTCATTATTACGGTCGTTTTACACGAAGAAATATTTCATTTTTAGCTCAAATTGGAGCGAAAGAAATTTTTCATTTGGGTGGAGGATAAATTGAGACGAATGAGAGACACGGATTATTAATTAGAGTCAGTTATCTCCTAAGCGTGGCAAAGATATCGTATATCACGCTGGTTAAAAGATTACTGGCTGAGAGAAAAAACGCGACAGCGAAAGTATATACACCTACAAGGGATTGGGGAACTTATTCTGAAAACATCCTGTCGAGGTAAGGAAGAAACAGTATCGTCTTGTCTACTGTATACATTTGATGATGAATATTCATTTTATGTATGTTTATATATGTCTAATGAATTATTAATGGACCATAAATCCACTCGGATTCACGTTTAACAAGCCTCAGACTCTGTTATAACGCGCTGCTCTGCATTTTCACAATCCTTGCGATCGTAAAGCTGAAAAAATTCAGTCATCAATAATCTCGTCACTTCTCGACTTACGCAACTCTCATTACAAACGGTATGTGACTAAGACTGAAAAATGAAACTAATTCAGAATATTGGTTCGATTCGTTACGTTTATTCGACGAATCTATTTTTAGAATCGTCTACTTCAAATGTTTCTTCTTCTTTGAAGTTATTTTCAGTTTCTTTCAAGAGTCATCGAGCTCACGTGACCAACTCAAAATCGACGGTGGCGCCTCTCATAGTAAAATATATCTATATATAGTATAAATATAGTCGCTGACACACGTCAGACGCCTCGTGTGTATTCTACCGGATTTTTCCGTCAGTTTTTATTGAAATGGCGATAAATAAATTTCGTAATGTGCAGGAAAGTGGCGTGAACCTGGCTCTGGTCTCTTCGGTTGTAGCAAATGTGTGTACAATTTGTAATAAAATAATTATTGTGCCTGGCGAAAAAGCTGTCATGGCGCGAGCAAAGCTCCTTGTATTTTTGTTAATTTATTGTTTTGATAAGAGATATCTGATGTCTGAAAAGGGAGCACAGCCGGAACCGGGTAATTAAACCGAATTTTGTTAATATTTTTTACATTCGCGTAATCATAAAATTCGCGACGAAATCCGGTAAAATAGAATTTTAGTTTACCTTTTTGGCACCTGGCGGTGCGTATGCCATCGTTCTATGACTCTTGATTTTTCAATGTCAGAAAATCTATTCTTTTTCTAATTTTTTTGACTTAATATCATCAAATTATTAGGAAAAGGGTGATGATCCTGAAAAAAATCATCAATTTCGCTACTCCGAAATCACCATTTTTGTAAAGTTTTTCTATACGATTTGTCTTCCCGAAATAACCGAGTGTAACTTTAAACCGGCTGAGAGATCCGCAGTGCGTATAATTCTTTTGCGATTAATTTCGTTTACTCATGAGCGGTACCTGTAGCCAGGAGAGAGCAAATCTCGTGGTTGTAAGCTGGGGAAACACGCGTTCGAATTATCTGAGGACTAGCATCGACGTGATTCATGAAAATTGGTCCCGATGGGTATGATTCCCATGAAATACCAATGGATATTTCAAACGAGAATACGGCTAACGCGTATTAATATGAAATTCTATATACATCAATCGAGATCATTAATGTGTAGAATAATTAAAGTAAGATAGATTTGCGTGCTCGGCGCGTTGTTCACGGACGATTTCCCTGAACGTACGCGTCCATATCAAATGAGTTTTTTATATCTCAAAATTTACACTCCCCTTTTGGTCACAGGCTTCTGCCTGAGGTTCTTCATGAATACAGATTCATGAGTATTTCCAGCATCAATTGTGTTGTCAATCGAAGATACGTGAATATTATTTGAAAAGGTGTAAAAAAAAAAATTGTTCGATCGTGAAATTTGTTGCAGGTACCTTTAACGAACATCGTTGAGTTTCATGAAAAAAAGTGAAACGAAAAAGAAGTAGGGAGAACAAAAGTTTAACGAAGTTATAAAAAAAAAGGAAGATTACGGAAGCCATTTTCAGTGTTCTTGGACAGCGTTTTCTACGAAAATCAATGAAAAGTATTGGCGATGCGGTCAGCTTGAAATTTCGCATGGAAGTCGAGAGTCAAGAATCAGTTTTGTGATGATACTTTCATGAATCCACTTACGTTTGATATCAATGAACCATCGATGAGACGATCGATCGTCTCTCATTCATCGAGATTTTATTCTTAATTGCGTAAAAGAGAAAAATCTATCGATCATTCCTAGACACAAATAGAATAATGAAAAAAGCTTTGAAGTCTGCGAGTTTGGCCATGATCATGGTCGTCAACTCAACGACCTCGCGATATCCAAAATAGATATCGTGAAAGAGAAACAAAAGTACAAGCGCTCTCTTTAGACTCCTCAAAAGATCGAAGCACTCGCGCGCCAAATAGCCAAACCGCGATTATTGGCGAACTAAAAAAGAAATCGAAATATATAATGAAAAAAAAGAAAATCTACTCGGTCGAAAAATGAATTTTTCGTTACAAACTGGAAGAAATTACATGATGAAATCTACTCCATTTTCAATATTCAAAAAAAACTAAACAAGCTCATAAAAACCCAAAATTTTCGGCGCATCATCGAAATAACTCGAATTTGAGAAAGTCAAAAAGAAATTTAGAAAACGATCTATAAAATGATGACTGGTATATTTATAAAAATCCGTACACTTCAAAGTGGAGAACGAAATCGAGGTCATGCCCAAATGCGTTTGGCGAGTGGAGCGAAATTAAGCAATTTTTCTCAAACCCTAAACGAAGACATGAAAAACCGTGTGCGATATAATGAGTAATAAAGAGAGAAAAAAAAACGAGCGAAGCTAGATATTCGCGCACTAATTGTATGTAACTGGCGAAAACTGACACTCATGAGCGGCTTTTCCGACGGCGATTTTTAGCTACAAACGAGAAAAGCGAGATATGAGTATAGCGCCGATGAGATCCGCGGGTGTGCCCGGTTCGCGCGTGAGCCCAAACTGCGTTAAAAACATCGAAGCGTCAGGCAAAAGACGACGAACTGAGTCCGTGCGAGAAAATGAGAGGAAAGACTCCGAGCGAGAGCGCGAGACTCCGGGCTTTATATTTAGACACTCTCGTATATACTCGTATCTATATGAATACGATCTGTGACTTTGCTCGTACAAAATGAAACTTCATGTTCATGAATAATTACCAAGTTACCAGGTTTCTCTAAATCTACATAACGGCCGCAATCATCATCGGTCAGTGCATTCAAATCAATTGCTAGAAGTCATAAAACAATCTGAGGGAACCTAAATATTATCGCACTATATGATCGTGTTTCAAAAATGTATCAACGGTTCGTCGTTCATTCGTAACTCCAAATCCATTAAAATTTGCTCATTTCTATTACTAGTTTTTCAAGTTCGTGTTCAAATCCGATTACTTTTGGTTGAAAATTATGCCAAGGGGGCGTATCCACTGGAATGTTTCTTCATCGATTAATTCCAACTGATTAATTTGGAAATTTCCAGACATTTTTACATGAAAATGAAACAATAATAAGTATTGTATTATTTGTACATGAATACAGTTGATAACGATACCACCATTGACGTAAATCCCGAAATATCTTCACACGATTATGAATACACTGTATCGCTCATTGTCATAAATCCGATATATCGATCGGAGATGACATTAACGTCGTAATATACATTATTAACAAGAGATATTCGGTAATATGCTGGTCGACGATATGATTAACGGTTTCTCTCGCGGTGTATGGTGTAGACGACGACCACGAGATGATGCTTTGCGGAGACGTCGTCATCCAGACCAGAATCAACAGCCGAGACGCCGCCCCCTCTCTCTCACTATGCTCATAACGCAATACAGACCTCGCACTGTTGATCTTTCTCCCTAAGCCCTGATTCTATATGACAATTAAACTGAAACAACGAGCCGGGTAATAACTGTAAGGGGACTTGATCAATTGGGATCGTCGGACCTGAAGAGAATGCTGTGACTATGTTTAACGACAGAACGAAAAATCCTTTGCTAATTGGATGAAAAAAAAAAAAAAAATAAATGATTATCGACTGTGAACAAAAGCGCTCAGTTATATCAATTCGGAAGAATAATAACACGACTATCAAATAAGTTGTAACGATTGAAATTATTCGAAATATTTTCGTTCAGATGTAAGTCGAAAATAGTTTTTAGTCGCAAAAGAATCGTGGTTTGGTGCTGGCAGATTTTCTGAAAGAATTTATTCTCTCTCGACCTTTTTCACCATCTTTTTTGTCCTTGAAATCTCATGTGTCCAGCAGCGAGGTAATGCACTCCTTTGTGGTTATCACGTTGCGCGTGCATAAACGAGAGATTGCACATACGTTGGTTGTGCGCAAGAGAGAAAGGGGATATAGGAGAATGAGAGAGAGAGAGAGAGAGAGAGAGGTGGAAAGCAGAACATTATGATTGGATTCGTGAATGTACATAGCCTTTTGGTTTCTAGTGATATCGAGAGAGCGTTGTTAGTACTCGCATTTAGAATCAGGCGTTAACGATTTATCAGCGTTTTCCTGCGTATATACCTATAAAATTCACGGGAATAGTTTGCACTCACGAAATCGTGTCTATTGCCCATTCGCATTTAACCTCTGCTATTTGTCCAGTAACAAAATTATATGTGCCTATGTTGTGCTCGTTGGAGAAGCCATTCAAAAGCTTCGTGCGTAGTCTGCCAACATGAGAGATCGAAGAGGCTGTTTCAACAGACCTTTATTCAACAGAAATTCGATAACTCAACAAAAATTTGGTTTACTCACAATCACTCAATTTGCTTGCACAAATAAATATTGCTCACTACCACAAAAACATTGTTGAATTAACAAAAGTATTTTTGGATAAACTTATTTCGGTTTGTTAGCGACGATTTATTGATCAAACATTTTGTTGAATCGACAAATGTTTTTTTTTTTTTTAACAGGTTTTATTATTTAGTGAAAAATGTTTTCCGATATGAATAATCAATATTTCTAGTAGCTACAGTAAAATTTTCATTGAAGAATAATGATAAATAAGCGAGCTGCAGTCAGTCTGCGAGGGATCCAAAAAAAAGTGTTTCGCTGTGACCACCGCTGCTCATCGCTGGATCACCCGAAACCAAAAAAATTTACGGGGATCGTTAGTAAATCACATTGGGCTTGGGATGGACGAAGGGTTAACGAAAATTTTGAATTTTTACAAAATGACGAATGTTCGAAATCAGAACTTGTTTTTCGACCAAAAATTCACTCATATTTTTAGTTATAAAAAAAAAACTATTCACCACCGATAAAAATCCTTCGCCCATCCAGGAGACAATTATGTTACAGAATAAATGATACAAATTTCAAAACGATCGGTCAAGCCGTTCTGGAGTTACAGCGATCACCAACTTTGAAAACGTGATTTCGAGAAAAATGCGTTTGAAATATTAAGTACAATTGACATGTAGATAATAAAAATTATTTTTAGACTTACATTGAATCATCCTTTCCGGCACCATAAAGTGTACCTTCATAAATAATGCTCCGATTTGTCTAAAAATTTTCAGAAAATACTTTGGAAACGCTGTACTTTCAGAAAATGCAAAAAAAAACTATTTTTTGATAATGCTCCCCACCCCTTGTTACAAAGCTTTGTGACCGTTGGCGATTCACTCTGGTACAAACCATGAGGGACGTGAAGTGATACAAGTACGAATATAATGTGTAGCAGACAGCTTAAAACTACACGGCTGCGAGTGTCACAGAGGCATCTCTTTCCAATCCTCTCAGTTTGAAATTGCGAGTGCCCAGAGGACTGAGTTCGATACGCTTCAATTCTCCAACGTCGATGAACCGTACGAAAAAATATCGGATGAATGATCATTGATTTCGATATTGAATTCGCTGTGTTCGAAACAAACTCGTCAAATAACTTTGAGCATATTCAAAATTATAACAAAGCTTACGTCAATAATCTGCTTCTCCCATTTTTCTGGACGGGTATCGGACAATAAAATCCCACTAAAAGTTAATTTTAGAATCTACCCATGAAATGTATAAATGTTACAGATACTAAAAATCTAACAAGCAGCAAAGAATTAGAGTGGTCGTTTTGGTGTAGCTTTTGGCAGTTTCCCAAATAACGATAAACAGCCCGCGTGCTGAACGATCCTCGGATCGGTGAAGTCTCAGCTCTAGCTAAGTTTTTCAATATTACAAAACACTCTCGGATACTTCACCGGATAAATCCACTCAAAAAAATCTCTGAGATCTCTTTACCGTCACCGAATTTCTTATTTTGTAGGAATCTTCTCGAAAAAAAGGTCATGAGAGTAGTCGAGTAGCTCGAATTCCCGTTAATTAATTATCTCTCTTTCGTAATTCTCGATTCATTTTTAACTCTCTTTTTCACGAAACATCTGAAAGCTTGTGTCTCTGCTCGAAACCATTCGCTGTAGTGCTTAAGCTCAGCCAAGTATCAGTTGAAAGTCCTCGGCTGACTGAGTATTGTACAGCTTCTGCTCTATGATCCAGCGTTATGGAACGTGACAGGATGGCGTTTCAGGCATCAGAGAAGGAAAGATTACTGTATCCATGTATGTTCACGTACACAAATATATAGGTGTAAGTCAGATGTGCACATATGAGACCAGCTGCGAAAGCGAGCAAAAGCGAAAAACCATGAGTCCGGTGAATTCACGGTCATGGGATTCGATATGCGTTTTTATACGTGCCCGGGATTTGCGTATCCAATATTCGGTATGAAAAAGAATTTGTGAATACTACGAGTCCGCTATTCCAAGTTCAAATTCTTAGACCGAAAGGTTGGAATTTCATCTTTTTTCTATTTATTTTCTTTTCTTTTTGCAATTTCAAGGAATTGAAAATATGGTTTACCGGGAAAGTGGAATATTCTGGAAACAAATTTTCGGAAAAGGCACCGCACGAGGGAGAAGATTGGACGCGGGTCAGTTACAAAATGGAGAGAAAGGGAAATGCTCTCCGCTATTTGTCGCTCGACTCCTTATTCTTATCTTGAAAAGTGGTTGAGATAACCAGAAGAGACAATTTCCAGAAGGAGATCGGAGGGAAAAAAAGGACGAGAGAGACAGAAGGAAAGTTTCAGATCTCTGTGTTTCTGGGGGAATAAATGGACCGAGATTACGAGTCACGGGGGTTTTTCTCGAAACCCACTATGAGAATGAATGGCCGAGGGACGGAGAGAGAGCTAGCGACTGTGAAAACCTGGGGGCTATGTGACGTTCGACTCGAGACTGTAAGAAGGAGAAAAAGGAGCGGGGAGACGAGAAAAGTGCAACAATTGGAGGCAGGTCAGGTCTGTTCATCGTCAGCCAGCCCTCACCGAAAAAAAACACGACTGCACAGCCTGATTATATACATTTCTCAAGTACTTGCCCTTCGCTATGCAAGAACCGACCCTCGCAAAGTACAACGAACGCTTTCACCATGAGAAATAGAGAAAAACATGCATTGATCGGAGGCTTGTGCGACCAACTCAAAAAAGAGGCGAGTGCAAAGTCGACTTTTGCGCTGTATCAATCGTTTGTATTCGGCCGAAACAAAACTTCGAGTATAAAATTTATTGACAAGGCATTCTAAAAATCTTGACTGAAAAATTTCGAGACTATTGATCAAAATGAACATTCGTAATCCTTTCCATTAGAAACGGTCGTTAAAAATCATTTTCATCGAGCCTGAACCTGTATGGGGAGGAATCAATCGCAGAGAAAAGAGTCTCATTCACAATGATTTTTTACTCGAAGCATGAGAACGAATGCTTAAAAATAAAAGCTAATTAAATCATTGAATCCTCGATCCAGTGAAACAGCCCAATGAACATGCACTAATGAATTTCAGCCGAAATAACACCGCAAGAAAACCATGAGACTTGATTACACTGAAGGTTTTTTACTGCTGATGCTGCCCCTATGGACATAAAATGATTTCCAACAAAACGTTGGAGCTAACGAATTTATGTATATCCATAAATAGAAGCGTACGACTACCTGTGATTCTTGCTCTTTATTACACGAAAACTGCTGGCAAAGTTTTTGAGAGCGCAATTGTCGAATAACATGAACAGAGCTTCGTAACGTTGACTCAAGTTGAAGAGGATTGAGTTGGAACGAGAAGAGTAGCTTGGAGATTTTTCGTTGGAAACAATCCAGTAAAATTAGCTTCACAAGCTATAATAACGTGAGAGAAGTAGCACGCAGCAGCTGGTTCATTCCAAGTATTAAAAAGATTTGAAAATTAAAACTTCTCAGAGTTGGCGAAAAAAAAACTCTTAAATTCTGCTTTATCGCCCCAAACTACCAGACCAGGAAGCATCACGTATGCATATCATAGATCCAAAAGATCCTTGCTTGGCCTCGAATCACTCACTCGTACTTTATATACACGAACGTGTGTATACATACGTATACATATCTATATACATGTGCCCGGAACTCAAACAGTAGATCGTCGAAGAGCTCGCAGCCTCGGGGGCCACCTGCGAAGCTTTCATCGTGAATTCGAATCTCGAAACTGGAAGAGAAACAGAGAGAGAGAGGGAGAGAGAGGAGTAGATTTCCGACAAAAACTTTTGTACAATGGCGACAGTTTTCACAAATCTCCTACTTTCTATCACCTCAGGCCCTATTTCTGTTCCACACTCCATCGTAAATTGAAAAGAAAAAGTAAAAAACATAGAAGCCTTTTTTTGACCAAACCTCTATTACACCTTTCGAGACTTTTCTCCCATGATCCTTGCTTCACTCTCCGTTTGCTCCATCTCCAGTTCGTATATGGAAAATAAATCGAACTTCCAAGTGAATGTTGGAGAGAAGAAGCCGGAGATAAAAAATCGAAAAAAAAAAAAACTTTGAAGACGTACATTATCCGTCATCCACGGAGCACATCGTGTTCACTTCGAGGCTGAACTAGTTACTTAATCCAATTTTTCGAACGAACCACAGGTTTTCCCTAATCGGTAAAACCAGTCTGTCCTGAAATCGGGTTTGACCTTTGACATAAATATTTATGCAAACATAACTAAAAAGCGATAAACGTAACGTGTGTTACGTGTGGCTCGAGGAATATCATCAGAAACGCATTTGCTTATCAGTGTGAGCCACCCTCGGTTTTATTTATTTTTTTCCAAGTCACATCGCGTTCCTCCGTTGTTGCAACAGCAAAAAAGCGTCAAACCTGAAGACCGCAGATATAATGATAAAGGTCGAAGTCGCGAGCACATCTTGAAAGCTACATTCAAAAATCTCCGCCAATAAAAAAATGAGAGCAATTCAAAAGAACCGGAAGTCAAGGAAAACTGTACGAAACGTGCAGAATGATCGATCGAACCGTAATATCGTCGGACCGATTAAACAGGCTGAAGGGAAAGGACGAGAGACGTAAGAACTCTACAAGTAGCGTATCAAGAATATGAAGAGACCCTTTGAATCTCACACGTGTGTGATGCAGAATGAAAGGAAATCCTGACGGTTTATCTATGCTATATAGACAGCTTTATAGAATATATATAGGTAGAAATAAATGTACCTGAAATTCACATATAAGTATACACATGGGTTTTATATGCACATACGTGCAATATACATGCACGAACTTCTAATATATATTGCATGTATGTACGATCGACCGCGAGAGACCCCCAATGGCTTCCGGTCTCCGCGCGTGTAACGGCACACCATCGACTGTGGCTTCGTCGCAAATGCAGCTGAACTTCTGCCAACGGAAGTAGAAAGTTGATCGAGGCTATCCTCGAGGTAACTGAGCAGATTATATGTACTGAAGATACATGGAAAATAGTTATTCCCCATTTCACACTCAGACACCACACGCACACACACATTCATGCGCGGATATATCGAAGGTAAACGTTCAAACAGTAATTAAAAGGAAACCTTTGCCCTGACTCCTTAATACTTTCAAAGCATTACGCAAGGCCCTGTGAAATTTTCAAACTTTCAATTGAGTTTTCAATTGGTTGGATTCTAAATCGTCTTCTACCATTTCAACTCAATGAGAACAATCGTTGGGGAGTCTTAAAATTATAATTCCTTTTGGTTTCAGTTCCTTTAATTTTTCTGGTCCGTTGTAACAAGATGATTGATTGAACCTTTCGTTCAGATTCTGAAGAAAAATTAATTTTCGTGCGTCCCTACGACAAAACTTCGAATTCTTTAATCCAATTTTTCGAAACGAGAATATTGAACTCGATTTTGAAAAAATCGTGTTTTCGTTTTTTTTTTTTTACCTCTAGATGCGATTCATGTTCCTAAGATATTCCATCAAATTGTTTGATCTTAAGTTGCGTCAACGCTGAGCTTGCTATCAAATAAAATGTGATTTTTTTTATGTACCCTAGTGCAAGTTTGATACTTGATGCCTGTGAAATTTCAAGACACCTTAACGACTTTTTTATCGAGATATTATTGATGGAATAATGCAGAATTTTACGTATCGCACACGATGAGTATGTCTCTCTGGTCACTAGAACTGAAAAATTATTATATTTCGGTATATCGGATCCTCTAGAAGAAAAACGTCCATTGTGTTCGTTTAATATCGCAGACTCTAATAGTACATTAAAAAAGAGAGGATCAACGAACGAATTGGAATGAGAAATGTGGAGTTATTTAAATCACAAATCGTCGCGACACTTTAAGATTTTTTAACACACCGGGATTACACATGGGAACACACCGAATAATACGTAATACAGACTCATGGCTTTTAAATTTTATGCGACAAATATGAACTGCATCTATAGATCGAAGAAATTTAACTCCGATCGTTGCCTCCTTTCTCCCACTAACATTTTCTAACACGTAAACTCGTTCGTTTTTACGTCTACGTGAGCTCATATGTATCTCCACATTAATGTACCGGTATGTGTGTGCGTATAAAGGCGGCAAAATATGTATATATCGACATGAAGGAGCTATAAACGAGTCAGCAGCGAATAGCAGCCTACAGACCAGGTATTAACCCGGTAGCCTACTTCGTGAATCTCGCGGGCGCGACCTGTCTCTTGTAGTAAATACCCACACGGACATATACAAATATCAACATAATATATGTATGTGCAGAAAGAATTTCACGTCCGACTGTGATCCTTTTTCATTCGTACGAATTTTTCGATGTGATTTTCTAGCCGAGAAATAAGAACACCCAAATATTTTGGAATTGTTCGATTCGGCCATTTTGACATTTATGCAGCTGAAAGAATTTTTTATTTTGGCCTCCATCTGCTTGGATTCAGACTGCGATGATTCGGAAGCTGCTGTATTCTAGGTACAACATAAATCTTTGACAGCAGATTTATGCACTTGCTAATGAATTGTTGAGGAAATATGGAAACAAGCGTTTGATTTTTTAACTTTTATACAGAACATAACTAGGCTCCGTTTAAAAAAGTAGCGAGTAGAAATTTAATTTAGGATTGAATAGTCAGAAAAATGTCGAAATCGAAAAATCCTGGAATACGCGTGAATGCTTATTTTTATATAGAAGAAAATACAAACAAATTCGAACGAATCAATGAAGGTCAGGGATTCGAAATATAATATTCATAATAGAAAGAGGTCAAGGGTACGATTAATGCACAAGGTGTCCTGGAAATGAAGCTGAAAAATGACAAGACATTTATTGTCAAATTATTAACATCGAGAAACCCAAGGGAAGAAAATACTTGGTGATTTCACGAACGTATCGATCCTTCAGGAGACGAGAACGGTGACTGCGAAATCGAATTTCAACTGTATATAGTCGAATTTTAAAAGGGAGAAAAAAAAAAAGTGGAGAGATGAGATTTTCCTTCGGGCTACAGATTTTCTCTGTTTGTTTTTTCTCGCGCTTCGCTCTCCTCTCAAATAGACGATGTGCCGTCGTCACAATAGAATTTTCAACAGAGTTTTTATACGGAATATACCTTCGTGACACTTGTAACCCCATATTTGCGTGCCTGTATAAACGTTCTTGACATAAAAATCAGACGCTGCGAAGCCATTACTGGGGAAACAGCAACGCGATTTTTTCGTCAGCGAGAACGTTGAACTCGAAAAAAAATCGCGGAGACATTTCTTGCTTCTCGGCAGATGTACGATTTTTTGAAATTTAAAACAAAATTTTATTTTTTATTTTTAATGCACGACAAATGAAAGATGAAAATTTCCTATTTCTATTATTATTATTATTTAATCTTTCAGAATGTATCTTATCATAGTACGCCAAAATCCCAATTAATCTTGTGTACCGTTTGATTAAGGATAGAATCGACACTCCGCAACGACCTTAAATTTACCTAAGCTTAAAAAGCGTCACGTCAAAAAAAAGCAACTTTTCAAAATACGATAACTGAAAACGTGTAATTTTCAAAATATGCCTATGCAATCAATGAAACTCGATAAAGTACACACGTGAGCTGATATAGAGAGATAGTGACACGGTTAAACCGTTGGAACCACAAGATAAAGAGAGTCAAATTGAGGATAAATATGATAAAATTTGACTCACCACCTCGGCAAGGTTGCCGGAGCCTTCCCTCACGCCATCTCGATCCGTTGATGCGCCTGAAAACACACGAGGGACGTAAATACAAGAGTTACAAAGCAATGTCAATAAGTGTCAAAGCCATGACAACGTTATATATTTCAATTCGTTTTCCAAAAAATGCTGTACGATGAGTTTCACGAAAAAAAAGTAAATCTTCGAATTAAGGAGAAAAAAAAAGATTGCAACTTCGCGCAATTCCTCAAATAAACTAAATAAAATGAATACCAAAAATCACCGAAATTCGAAACATTGAATTTACTCGAAGCAGATTGCCCAGGTCAAAGCGAATGGCTAACGGGAAATTGAGTTCAGGGCGTCGATCAGAGCAAAATTTAGATTAATTAATTCAAGCTACATTCTAGGACAAAACAACTACATATATATTCCCAGCGGTTTGATCCATTATCAAGAGGAGATGCGAAGCATTAATGCATCCACGCGTCGAGCAATTATCGCTGCGATATAATTATTCACTGGCCATATTTCGCCCTCCTTTGGGGTATATTGCATCCCTCAAATTGACTAATTATATCAGTACTGTCTTCTTTCATCCCCGTCCGTGACTACATGCTATTTTCTCGTGCTCTTTCACTACTTCATAGACTGCTTTCTATGTACTCGAACACAATATTATGCTGTCTAATTCCAATCGCAAATGTATCGATAGAATTCGAGTACGAATTATTTGACCTGAAAGTTTTTTTTTTTCTTTTTGCAGATAAAAGAGTTTAAAAATGTGAAACAAGTTGTCCAATCATTCGAAACTTAATGACGAATGTAAACGTGTATAAAGAGTATGTTTTCGTGACTAAAAAACCAGAAGATTCGATGTTAATAGACTCGACCGATTTGCAGCGATTCGAGTTGAAAGTTGCCATGTTCGTGGATGCGAATCCTTTTAGTTTCAATTTTCAATGACTTTTCGTTATCGAAGCAGAGAGTAGGGGATGCGATTCCTCCTGTCAAAATGGATCGTCTCCGGCTCGATAGCTCGATCCGCAGCTAGCGCCGTTGACAAAAATGACAAATTGAAATTCATCTCCTATCAGCGTAATTCTGATGATTTGGAGCCATCTATTCATAAATATGCAGTGAAGTTTTATCCAAAACCGGTCGTTCAGACAAAGCACTGCATAATTTTAGCATTTGCGAAAACTTGAGCGCATAACAGTCCGAATCACCGTTCTCGTTCGTGTAGCACGTATCGTTATCAACTGCCTGATATCAGCAAGGCCCCATTGTTTTGGAAAATCCCCTCCCAGTAAGGCCTGGCCATGTTGTTTGTTACTCATTCGGAGAATGCTTGCCTCTCCATAATAACCGTCGCCTCAGAACGAGGAGGAAAATACTCAAACCAATGAGCAAGTGCAATGCTTCCTACGTCTTTCTGAGAATTTTGCCAAGAAGATTGATTTCAATCCACGTGCAGTGTATGTATATCTATACTCGAGATTGGTCGATTCCCCCTCACTTCTGAACTTGAATTTATCATATCTCGAGATTGGATGGACGAATCAACTTGCAACAGAGATTAATGGGAAGAGATAAATCAGATATTTATTCAGATTTAGCTCATTCTGCTGGTCGTACTTGACTTCTTTGCATTGGTACCCAGGAGGATACGAACTAGGTTCGTCGGGGTAGAATTCTGCAGCTTTCTTCTGCTTCCGAAATTTTCAAGGGAAAAGCGACGAACCTGCACGATTGATGATACGAATTTTCTAGTAATTTGTTCCGAAATTTGTTCCTTATCAATCGAATACCCAAAGTACAACTATAGGCGTTGCACTCACGTTCAATTGAAACAAATCCCATACGGCATTGAAACGCGAGTGAAAGGGATGCGTTTCAATCGGATGTGACTGTTTACGTGTATGCCTATTCCCAGCTGCCATATATATATGATTTTTCGTGCGTGTTCAGTGGTAATGGGAAGTTCGTTAACGTACGCGGTTAATTCGCGGCTAGTATACTCGATGCAGAGCATGTCCCAGCACCTTAATTGATCACCGCTATATGGTTTATTCCGGTGAATCTAGTCTGTGGCCAGCCCGCAGTAAAGCCTCAACATGAATGCATAAATAACTACATGCTATCGAACATTCAACGGATATACACGGGAACAGGAAATTTGGTACTAAATTAATTACCCTTCGATGCTTTCTTTTCGTTGTGGTTGTTGTTTTTTTTTCTTTGTCAAAAGCTACATATTTTCATATGCCCTCTAGTACAGGAGTATACAAACTCAAAGTTCATCTAAACTCATTCAAATCAAAATCAAATTTGACTTTGAAGAAGTCAGCAAAGATTATCGAAAATTTTCTTCTTATACAGAATCCTCGATTCGGTCCTGATAGCTGATGTTTACGGGGATGAACATCGGTGGAGAAAGTCTGTAAATCTATGTATGTTTATCATTATCGATCGGGGACTAAAACTCTGCTGCACCGAGTCTGGTGAAATTGCAATCGCCATGTGGAGCCTCAATGAAGCTTCGAAGTTGAAATTTGACGGTAGCACCTGCCGCTTTGGTGAATTTTATATTTACATATTCATTCATTTACAATTAGATGGGCCCTAAAAGCAAAAAGTCTCTCTGAAGATGTGTGATCAGCTATGTCATCGGGATGAAAACCATCCTTTGGGAGTCTACTACAGAATTAAAAGCTTCTATGAATTTTAGGTTTTATTGGTATCAGATAAGGAATATCGAACCGATAACCTGCTCCCCAACGTTGAGCAAGCGAACTATATCTGACACGAGTTCAGATCTCGCTACTTTCTAAAACTCCATCCTCACATTTTGAAGCGAACTCAGTTCGCTGAGCAATGGACAACGAAATACGAAGCTCTGATATCCTCGGATGTTATTCAAAGTTAGCGCATGTCATTCTTAAATATCCGATTGTAATTCGAGCTGAATTACCGTTGAAACAATTGTAAAACAATGTTACATTCCAGCGAATAAGGTTCAGATTGTAAAAATGTAGGATTCAAGTTTTTTCCATCATGGCGGAGAAATCGTTTGAGCAAATAAGGAGAATCACACTATTCGTCTTTTGCCAGAGCGAACGGTGCGCAATTCTTTACTTTTTGCTGAACATCTGTTGTTGAGGAAACAAGTTGGAACTGCAGAAAACAGTTATTCCCCTCGCGCTCATATTCCAACGCGGTTGAAGCTTTATTCTTCGATCTTCCTTGATCCATAATTTATTTGCAATATACCAACAGATTTTAACCTCACTCCCGATCATTTTTCCGTCCCTCAATATGGCATGACGGCCTAACTTTTCGAGCACGGTTCTCGAGACATCGCTATTGAATTCTTTATCATAACATGATAGACCCAAAGGCTTTGTCGTTGCACGAAAACCGAGAAAAATTGAGAGTCGCCATTCCCTTCGTTTTTCACGCGAATGAAAAACGCCAATTCTGCGTCTGTAGAAAGGGATTTTCGATCAATAATAATTGATCAAAGTTCTGAAACTTTCTTTCATAGTCCGTTTTTGGTTGCATAAACTACCCGCTGCGACCTGACCTTTTTCTTACTCTTTGAACGCAATCTTATATCTTTCTGGAGTCTTCACGATCGTTAAGCTTGAAAAATGGAAATATTCTACTAAAATAGCGTCACCGAAGAATAACTATTTTGCCATTGTAACAATGAAAAAGAATTTTTTTACGATTTTGTGTTTCTGATGACAACGAGATTTGTTTTCTTCGCTTATCCGCTTGAGTTTAACTTTACGGAGTGAAATTATTCATCAGTGGATGTCGGACCACCTATTAAAATAAGGTTCAGCAATCAGTTCTCAGAGATCTAGGGTTCAGGTGCGTTAAATTCTTAAAGCTTCTCCTGCAAGGGCATCAATTTTTTCAAGAGAAACTCCATTAGATATAAGCAAGTTAGGAGCGATTCTGGTGGACCAGTATAATAGAAAACGTAACACGAGTAGCTGTAAACGTGACGAGAAAGAAATATAAGAGCCACATAAATATCATATGTGGCCTATTCTCGGCGTCTCCTGTTTGTGTAGCTCTTCGCACCCTCCCCGTCCCTTTGGCATCGTCAACAACGAGTTCAACGAGAAACTGTACACATGTTAGAATATACAGACGGTTCCAGGTTAGTCGGTTTTCACCCAAAACCTAACTTTGAGGTCGAATTTTCAATCAGAGAATCTGATTGAAAATTCGAGAAATTGATCGAAACCATTTCTTTTATCAATTTTTTTCTTCCACATACAAGTTAGATTAATTGACTTGGTTGAAAAATGTCCGGTCTTTTATCACGCGTACTAGCGAACCGGTTGGAGGCGGACCAGTGATGCATAGAAACAGACTTTTGGAGTCTACAAAAAGATTTCTGTCGCAAATTCTTTGTCATCGGTACTCAGTCCAGAGATCGAATGAAAAAAACCTAAATTTTCGGATTTGTGGAAAAAACGATCGTTTTATATTCCTAACATTGACTTCCCATATTTCTTATACGTATACGACGGAATTTCGTTGTTCCAGTGCAACAAATAATTTCAAGACTGCAGAAAAACACGAAATTTCAGATGATCATAGATAAGCAGCAAATAAAGTGATTTTGCTTAATAAAAAACGCTCAATCCGCTTCTTGATAAATTTGCGGATCATTTTAGCCAAAGTTCCAATGATACGTTCCAAGATCATTGCTGCGCGAACGATCTTTTCGGAACCAATTTTTGCAGATCCGTTGCACGATCAGTTTTCCTTGCATAAGCCCTTCTGAACGTTGCAATTTTCAGTCGCGGCGTGTGGCACATAGCTCTTTACCAGAGTCCCGGTTGAGTGAAACGGCATTTGCACGATTTGGAACGGAAAAGCGTCATTATTATAGTTAGATATTGAAGCCGCGGGTATGTGTGCTCGTGTGCACATTTGTATATTTGTATTCGCGCGTTCAACGTACGTATCTAACGTTTTCCTTTGTATCTATGGGAGCAATTGCAGGAACGAGTCTCTCGTGACCAAACAAAACGAGAAAAAATGTTAATTCTATCGAGCAAGTATCAGGAATTCAAACTTCCGGTATGCAATATCGTTAGGCACTGTGCTCCCCACACACCACATTCTCGAATGATCTTTTATACGAATTTATACCAACAGGAATAGAGAATTTACCGGAAAATACAAGTGTGACAATTTAAAATGTTAATTCCAAAGGAATTCACATGGTTTTTACACAATTTTCATCTTAAATCATGCTCCAAATAAACTAACAAAAATCGACAATTTGGGTTAACGTAAGAATTCAGTTGTTTAGTAGATTTTTCGAGTAACACACGAGCCTCGTTTCCTAATTTAATTAACGCGTTATATATGCCCTTCCGATCGCGTTGCTTGGGCGCCTATGGGCTCAGAGCCCGAACGACCATCAGTTAGGGCAGTTCAATCGTTGGATATGTGAAAAATATAAAAAAATAATTATCTCCTTTTCGACATAGATCATTTTGATTCTGAGAGCCCTGTTCGTTGGAAATTCATTGGGGAAATACATAGAAATGCATGAGAGCATTTAGAAAGGTTTCTCGTTGGGTTGATTCACTATTGATTTCAATCTGTCGCGAAAGAAAAATATTTTCCCAATTTTGATAAGTAACTTGTACGATGAAAAGAAAACTTCAATGATTTTTTAAGCGATTCGAATCTTTCGGTACAACGAGGTTGAAGAAATGCCGAGATTTTTTGTGTTTAAAGCTGCGCGTGGTAACGCTTCTTAAAATCCGGTCTCGTTGGTACTCTTTGGTGGATAACGAAAGCGCGTAAGAGTGAAAAAAAATGAGAGAGAGAGAGAGCAGGAGAGAATGTATTGCTATCGTGGTTGCCCCACGCCGTTGGCACGCATTCCTCGTATCGTGAACGGCAGAGGGCCTTCCAGTGTTTTTAAAAGCGTGGCCGGCGTCGCCGCATTTGCCCGGCACACGTACGAGCACCAATCTCTGTGTCGAGTGATCATTTATACATATATATATATATATATATATAAAATGTGCGAAAGAGGCGTCGGGTCTCCACAGCATCGTGGGGCCCACGAGACCGAGGGCACCGCGAGCGGAGGAAAGAAAGAGCGAGAGGGATGGAGAACGCGCGCGAGTTTTTCAAGGTTACGCGATCCGCAGCCTAAGAACCCACGGGCTCTCGAGGTCGAGCGGCTCCAGTCGCCACAATCCAGAGTCCAACTTTTCTGCTGCTTCCTCTTCTTCTTCTTCTTCTTCTTCATATTCGTCTCCTTCTTCCTCTTCTCTATCTCCCCTTCTCCCTCTTCATCTCAGTCTCCATCTCCACGCTTCATCACGGACCTTACTATACCGAGGCTCGAGAGAAACAGACTCCGCGAAAATTCCCGCTCGTTTCTTCTTCCTCGCGAGAGCACATAACATTCATCCTTCTCGAGAATTTTATTACCGACTAAATCAAAAATCATTCCAACTCTTTCTCAATTCCTTGTCAAACGTTCATTAATTTTCATCAATTTCGACCTTCGAGCACTTTTTTTTTTATCGATATATTCAAGTCGATAAAAAAGTATTTAAATATTGGGCTTTCGTCGGGAAGCAGAGTTACGAAATAAATCAAATTAGAGACACCGTTTAAATTATTTTATTAACTCGCTCAACAGTCATCGAGCGATGGTGTCGAGAAAAAACAAACAAACAAACAAACTAAAAATTAAAAATCGAACATTTCAGACAAACAAACTAAAAACTAAAAATCAAACATTTCAGATTTCGTCGAGAATATTTGAATTATTTGAATATAAAAAATACAAAAAAAAAAAAATCGTTTAAATTAAACGATTCCTTTAACGTCGTACTCATGAAGATTATTTTAATGTAAACTTTAAACACATTTTGAAAATGGCCGAGAAATACGCAATTTCGGATGCGAGACGTTCGACGTTATGTCAGCGACTATACATAGGTATACTTAGCTACGAAAAGGCGTCACTCGATTTTCAGTTGGTCACGTGAGCTCGATGACTCTCTTCAACTGGATGAGAACTGTCGCGAATAACTGATCAAAAGTATGAGACTCGAATTCATAGAACAAAAACGTTTCTCCATGCTTCGATTTCTAATTACTTTTATCATTTGTATATTTAATATTTTATAAACAGATTTGTAGAGTGCTTATCCATTAGGTCTTGCATGCTCACTTTTTTTTTTTAATTCGTATAGCAGTTTCATATCAAATTTATTTCTACGTTGATTGATTATTTTTTGCTCATCCCAATAGCTTTCGATCCTATCATATTTGAGGAAAACATACATCGCGTCGCTGGCTTTTTTTTTTTTTTTATGGACACACGCGATACGAAATAACACGATTAGGATTGTGTAAAGAAAAAGTAATGAAAAGCACTGAGCATAAAATTTTTGTTTATCTAAAGTTATTTATGTATGATTATTGCTTGTCCAATTTATTTTTGGATCGTTTTTAATGAGCGACCAATAACGAGCGAGAGTAAAATCGCCTACGATGACAGACGAGCACGTTTCTGGGAAGCATCATATTTTTTTTAAATATTTTCAGAGGACAGTAGCAGGTGTTTTTCACGGTCGCTCGAGCACACACGAATCGGGGTTTCCATATTGTGTCGAAATGAGATAATGCGAAGGAGCGAGGGAAAGTGTCGCGGAAATGAGCTGGGAGAGCTCACCCAACATCATCGCGCTGAATAACTATTGACCACGCATGACAATCCGTTCTTTCATGACGAGCTATTCAAAAGATGATCGTTGCCCTTGAATCTCGCGGAACCGAGTGGTTTTAATGCCCATTTTTATTCGAGAATGAAAAATGTTTTCCCAAGTTCATCGGATCGGATAAATATATTTTCCGATTATATTTCTGTATTTTTTTATGCAATTTTCATGGTTTTTAACGAAAATTTGAATATTAAAAAAATCGTTGAAACTTCTGTGGTACGAATCAAATGAAATTTTAAAATCTTCGATATGTTTTTCCCAAGTTTAGTCATTCGACATGAAAAAAGATGCGTGCTAAATAACGTGCTAAAGCACGAAGCAATTTTGTTGCACTGAAAGGATACAAACTTGATGGAGAGTGAAACGAAAAAAAAAAAAAAAAAAATTGGTTGCCAACCTTTTGTTTGTAAAACCTGCGAAATTTTGAGAATCCTTGAGTCTCCCGCGTAATCCAGATTTCTCGAATGACAATTTATCCTTCGAAAGAGGATATCGCCCCTTCACTGTTAACACATACGAAACTTTATTCACTTCAATGATACCTCGCCGCTTGAACTCTTTCACAATTACGAATCACAGAGAACACCGGTACACACGAACTTTCAACATTTTCGAACAAATATGGCGGACTTTTTCAAGCACTCGAGCGAACTATTTATTTAGCGCGAACGTATAAGTTCCGGAGCGTCACACGAATTTTTCTTTACACTCCGATCCAACTATTTTATTTTTTTAAATGATAATTTATTTGGTTTTCGACACTAGTTCACTGGCGTGATTTTACGTGCACGTCGTTTTCATATGACAGCTCGTCGCGGTTATTCTACTTTCCCGAGAGTTAAATATCACACACGCTCGGGAAACAAAAATTAACGACTTTTTTCGGCGATCGGTCTCGAGACGAAGGAACGATTCGTAACCAACTTATATCGGCTTTTTAATGATTAACCGACAAATATCTACCTTGTACTGTACCGGGGTTAAAAAAAAACAATATGGCGTCTAAAAAACAACGCGAAGGAACAAAAAATGACACTGTGAACTTAAAACGCGTGTGTATTAAAGGATATTCGAAGAGATAATCAAATCGCACGCACACTACCAACACGAAGAAAAGAAAAACAAACTGGAAATACTGTGCTATAAAAATTGCATGAAAGGGCTTGAAACTTGTGAACTGTTGCGAAGACTCCGTAACACTATTTCGCGATCGCGTTTTGCACTTATAACAACGTTGAGATAACGGAGTTTTACATTAACCTAAAATGTTGTATTGGCAAATATTTTTTTGTACGTATATATCTCGTCTGTCGAGACGAAATTTAGTGAGCGTGGCTCGATCGAGAAATGTGTATTCGTATGTATATATGTTCGGTATATATAACGTACAGGTACGTTCACGAGCAGCGTGCGGACGGTGAATGCAAGAAGTTATTCGTGTGGCCCCAAGCACGAGAAGGAAGGAACGCGGTTGGCGAGAGTGGGGCGAGAGAGGGGGCCCAGTGGATAAATAGAGACAGAGAAAGATTCGAATGCGTGTTCTACGTGATCTCGGACAAGGGAGAACCCGTAGGAATCGTTTTATTTAATTTTTTCGTTAATATTTCGCCGGTAAAGGACGTTTACACGTATTTTATTTAATGAAACATCGAATACATAACGAACGCACACACAGAACTCGAGTACTTTGCATATAAGTTGCACAAAATGTCTGCCAGCGGCCGTTACCGCCCGTGGCTCACTTGGCTCCGGCACACAGCGGCCTCTCTCACTCGTAAGGCTCTGAGGTAAGTCAAACGAACCTCTCTTCCCCTCCACTACCTTCCCCACCGCTTGGAACGAGTAAGAATCGTCGTGTCTATACGGTAAAAACAAGATTAAAGTCTCGCCGTGCCGCGCTCGAGCTTGATCTCCAACTCCGTTAACCAATCGCGAACTCAGTTACCGCGGTAACGACCAATCATCCTCACGAATTTCCGTTCACTTATTCTCCTTGTATTTTAACCTGGCGAACCGAGATATATAGCGCGTCCCTAACACTGTATGAAAACCAGGTGGAAATAAGCAGCGAAATAAAGGCGCCATTGCCTGGCGGTTGGCACGTTACCTGCGAGACTATACCTCAACCGTTCGAGACGCTTCGTCGTTACGTTCGAGAGTGGGGGAACATTGACCAGTGCGGGGGCATGCTAAAGAAAGGAAAGAGACCGATGTATCGAGTGTGTGCTGTGGAGTAAACAGACGTTACAATAACGTTCGCTCGGCGCCCGGTAAAATAAAAACAAAATATATATTGTACCAATTATTGAAATAATCCGAGCTTTTCGAAACTTTATTCCTTGGCGTACGAACGTTTTGCGAAACTTGATACATTTTTTTTCTTTTTTTTCAATAAAACGTGAATAACCGTGATTCGATGTTTTGATGAGAATAAACCGCCTTCCGGAATTACACAGTGCAGTTCCGTTAGAAATCGATCGAAAACGAAAGTTTCAATTTAAAAATGCAGCAACGATGATCGATTTTTGATAAAATTAAGAATTTCTCGGTCGAAATATTTCTTACCAAAGGATTCATTCGTGAAAAAAATCTTGACAGATTTATCGATAAACCTCAAAAAACGATCGAGCTTGAGCACAGAGGCTGCGTTCGTGATTCTTTCGCTTCGATATTTTCACCGGATATTACGGATAACAATCGATTTATATCATCGATTTTCTTTGAATCCAATTGGATTTATTCGTCGAAGGAACTAATATCGTTATCGAAACGTAACGAAGTAACGAAGCGCACTTTAATGGTCGAGAATTTTCAATCGAGATGTTGCAAAACAAAAGCTGTTATTCAAATCAGTCAATTTTTTCAACTCGCATCGAGCTACCCTTGACCCTGAGAGAGATTGCTTAAAAAGGGAGGGAAAGTACATTGTTTATGTATGTATTATTTCTCGTGAAATTTTCTCGATTCTCGATGCACGGACGGGGGCGCTTGTATGAAGACTACTCGACACGGTGCGGCTTCCCTGCGGTGATCGGATCGAGGTGGGTGTCCCGTGTCTCGACACCGAGATAGGAAGAGAGAGAGAGAGAGAGAGGAAAACCAGAAATAAAAGAAAGAATATGAGAACTCTCTCGGTCTTCTTTCGCTTCGCACCGTTGTTAGCTTCGTCATTCTCTCACTCTTTCCTTCGCGAGATTGCGGAAGGAAACGGAAGATCATGAAGAATATGAAAAAGGAAAAGAAAGAGGAACGAGAGAGAGAGAGAGGAAAAGAATTCGAAGGTGCGGTTTCGTATATTTAATTTCACGATATGTTGATCGCTCTCGATCTCGATATGATAAAATATTCGTTCCGAATATACGAGTGTGTATCTCGTGTGTAACCGAAAACGAGTTCAAAATAACATTGCGGGCTCATTTCTTTTTGTTGTGATTAGATTTCTCTCTTTTATATCGACGACTTTCGCCAATCAACGAGTCTCCGAACGACGTACGATGTTGTTATTTCTTCCACTAACTTTTTCTTTCCTCGCTATTTCTATAAGATCGTTGAAGCATAAATTATGAATGGAAAATGAAAAAAAAATTTTAAATATAAATAAGTAAAAAGAAAAATTAATATTCGAAAAAGTAGTTTCGTAAGAATCCAACAAGGGTCCGGAAACGTTGAATACCGATAGCATTTTCGTTTTACATATTATTGAAAATACGATTTCATATTTTCAGCATAAAAAATGAAAGGGATTCTCGAAATTTATCGAAAAACATCGCATCGCACGAGACAACTCATGGCTATTGAACGATTAAAATCCAATCGAACCAATCAGTCACTCCGGCAGGGCCATCATTCAAAATATCAACAACCAGATCGAAGTTCTTTATAAAAGAAATACAAGAGATTGAGGAAGCAGTCCTCAGAAGAAATGATCAGTTTGAGGAAACGGAAGGATTGCTTTGTGCACCAGACATATATAGCTGATTAACGTAAGTATAATTTTTTTTTTATAAAACCATCTATTGTCAAAACTTTAAAGGCGTTTTTCTCGAAACCACACATTCTCGAAATTTTGGGGAAGCACTGACTAAAAACTATTCAACCGATTCGGCTAAAAATTTCTACCCGTTATTTTACACACACGTAACTAAATACCTAACCTTTGAAACGTTTAATTTTTTAATAATAAAATGAATTTTTTCAAAGAATTTGTCAAAAGAAAAATTCGTTTTTTTTTTTCATCTTTTTTTCCCGCCATTTTTTTCATGAATTCAATCTCTTTGAATTCTTTAATTACAAATGACCACGAAAGGCTGTGGGCTTCCCCGAAGCAACTCACTTTTTTTTCGAGAACTCCACTTTAACATAAAAAATCATAAACAAATTAATGTCAAATTCAGTAGAAATTTTTTTTTTGTACACTTCAACATACCAATGAAAATGTGTAAAAATTTCAAAACGATTGCATTTCATTTTCTTGTTTAAAAAAATTCATGAAAAAACGTCGAAATTATGGTCGTCACCTTTTCCTTAATTTATTATTTACTATTTCCTTAATTGATTCGAAAAACTCGATGCACAATGTGGCTGCGAACGATTCGTGTAAAGGGTGCGAAAACAGCGTAAATGAAATGGCGAGGAATACTTTTTTTGCCTGTAGAATTCACAGAGCAAGCGATACACTCGTTGAAATAAATTATTTTTAAAAAAAACAAATAGAAAATGACATGAATAAATATTGTTCATGTCCCCCTACAAAATGCGTGTATTATATGAACATATATATAAATATACACACAAGCACCTTTCTATTTTCAACGCCCCCGCGTTCTTTTTACTCAGCTTTCCGGCCTCTCATACAACTCGAAATGTTAATAAAAAGGAAACTAAAAAGAAATGAGTGAATGAACAAATATACTACGTATGCAGAGTGTACTTTGAAATATAGCGAGTGTGTGTATACAGCCTCGTGTGAAGAATTTTCTTTCTCCCTCCTTTCTCTCTTTGGCTTCCAGATTCCCATTGAGGTGAGAAACTCGTAAGCTTCTCACTCTATACTCGTGGCTGCTGCTGCTGTTGCTGCTGCTGCTGTTGCTGCTGCTGCTGTGTGTTCTACATATACAGAGTGTCCCGAAACTGAGACCTCAAATTCGTTGAGTCAATAGTGATTCAAACGTTTCAAAAGAGAAACTTCGTAACCAGTTTTCTCTGCGATCGATGATTCGAAAAATGTGAATCATTCAGTGGAGCAGACCCATTCGAGGATTGGCTCTGCTGCTGGATTTACGAGCAATTGATCTCTGCTGATTAATCAAAACGTTATTTTTTTTTCTTTCATTTGGGAGTTACGATCCTTTGAAATTTTTATACAAAAATCAAGTTTTTTGCTACTGCTTCTCAGTTCTTCGTATTTTTGAGTCACCGGTAATTGAAGATTCAAGCAAATTCACAATTTCGAAAGCTGCACCGATAAAAACATTTGTTTATTGAACCGAGACCATTTTATTGGAAAATTTGTCAAATCCAACAATTTTTTTTGTCGAATAACCAATTATTTAGTTGATTCGACTGAATCACGAAAAATTCTTTACAGACGAATCAATCGAATCGCCGAAACCAAATGATTCTGTTCGAACAACTGCTATTTTATTTAGTTAACTTTTTGAGTACTTCAACGAATAGTTTTTTTGATTACCGCAATTATCGATTAAATTATTGACCGAACGGAAATCGTTAGGGTGAATAAATGAATTAGTTCGTTCCAGTAAAATTTTGTTGCCTTAACATGAAATTGTTCAGCTGGACCGAAGCTTCGTTGGTTCGATCCCCAACTCGTTTTGTATTTTATAAACGTTTTTATAAACTCGAACTTTTTCAGGTGCTTCAAGCACGGTTCGTTTTTAAAAGGGCCACGTTGGCTGATATTTTTCGATCGACGATGCATAAAAAAAATAAAAATAAAAATCACTAAAAAATGATTTTTCCCCAGGACTTTTCCATCGATCGAACGATCCTCGATAATGCCGTTGCGACTTTTGTAGCAGCCTATACAACACACCGTAATCTACACGGAACAGGCGCGAGAGAAAGAGCGAGAGGATGAGATAAAAATGTTCATCTCCCACCGACAGGTATCTCGCATCGCTGCTTCTCCGTATATTAACATTCCACCGAGTTCTCCCGTATCCTCATCTAGTCAATCGAGTAGAATACCGGGATCGTAACGACGAAGTTGGCCGATTTTATACATAATTTGCGTTAGCCAAACTCGTATTCGTACCTGGAGGTTTCATCCCTTTGACACATTAGACCAGCATAGCTTTATAACGTAAACGAGTCAATTTTTCGATGAATAATTATCGTTGACGTCGTCGCCCGAGACGGAGAACGATTCAGATTTATCGACGACCGCGAAGCAATCGGTTGAATATTATATTTGGACGTTTCTTTTTTTTTTCAAACATACGAATAACAAACGTACAAAAAAAAATCAAACAAATAAAACTTTCGTTTGATGTATCGACGGAATAAATGTTATAACGAGAATCACTTGGTTGGAATAGAATTTGATTCTCTTCTCGTTTGACGTTTCAATTGTCTCGTGTTTAATTATTCAATTGAAATTCAAGCCCGAAGCGTTTGGAGTGCATTCGAAGTCGGGACGAGGGGGTGGGGCAGCATATTTGTTTTGTTCTTGAAATAACAAACGTGTCTTGGAACTGTGTATATCCGTGAATAGTATTCGTTGCCGGACAGCCATAGCCGAGATCCTCTGTGCCAGAAAACATTGTACAAGCGTTGAAGCTCGTTGCATTATCGCGGCGCAAGATTGTTCTCGTGCCTGTCATCCCCAGAGACGAGGGATTCCGCGTGCCTCCAGGTTCCGAAGAATCGTCGCTGTACCACCGACCTTATATATCAACGATTTTGACAAAAACGAGACAGCGGAATTGGACGAAGGATTTTTGTTGAAAAAAAAAACGAAAAAATCGTGACTCGATGCGTTTAGAATCGATCTTATTAATTGGGAAACGAAAATGGAGTTCAAATTCAAAGGCGTGATCGAACTCAACGCGATCAACATGATCATTCACGCCGCAAATCCAACACCGATCGATTGCGATATCGATTTTTAAAAAAATTCCAAAACCACTGCCAGAAAACAATTGAAAATTTAATTTCAACTCTTATTAAAAGTTTTTTATTTGCCCGATTACCTGGAAAGTTCAAAAAATGATGGTTCAAGGTTGAATCGTGAAATTTCAATATTCCCCCACGTCGTTGTCGGGCTTCGCGTGACTATGAACACCCCAGAATTGCCTAAACTCGGTTACCCCGCCACGAAACGATATTTCCTCGTCTCGGACCCCTTTTTTTTCATCTCTCCCTTTCTTTTCTATCGCTCGTCGTAATTCCGGCACATGAAACATCCCGAAGTTTCCAAATATCGCGCGTAATATTAGACGAGGGTTATAAAATAAAAAAAAAAAACCGACAAGTGATTTATTTTAAGGGTGTAAACGATAGAGACGAGAAGGCGAATGGAAAAGCGACGAGTAGAATGCGGAGAAGCGAAAAACCACGAGATAAATTCGCGCATCTCTGGTGAAACGTGAAAATGTTGATCGTCCGTGGTTTGCTGTTGGAACCTTTCGAAAAAGCCAGTTTAAGAGGTTGCCGATGTTCGTATAAAACGGGAGGGTTTCACTCCACGCGAAAAAGGCTCCGAAACAAATGACTTCTTTTTACACGTATACACGATCCCAGTGTCATCTCAAACGTACTCTGAAAATATAGTGCAAGCCACTGAACAGTGCGGAAAGAAATAAAAATGAGAAAAATCCGAAAATCCACTCTTTCGTGAGTTTTTCCCATAATAAAAAAAAAAAAAATACCCATGGGGACTAAACAGGCTTAGAAAGATGGTTAACTCGTTTACGGATTACCTTCATCCCCGAAAGAATTTCTTACTTCTCTTGAACTCCACAATTCCACTGGATAAAAAATATTCTCGATTTTTACCATTCGAATTTACCGATTATTGCTGACACAGAAAAGACAACGATCATTTTTTTTTTAACTCTCAACCGACCTGATTGAATTCCAAATCCATCTGAAGGATTCAAATTTGGCAGATGGAAAAGCAGGTGGAAAAAATTCTTCGAAATCTGGCACTATTCGGTCAATTCTAGGGATGCTGGATTTGTTATTAAAAAATCGATTCATCGAATCGAATCGATTCAGGTAATCGATCGATTAAAAAAAATTATTGGTTGGACAGAAATCGATTCTGACATCGGTATCCCCAAGTCATAGTTCTATTCAACGGTATCGATGATGCTGCTGACATTTAACGATCCCGAAAAACGCTCACAATTCCAAAAATCCTCGTCGAACAATTTCGTTCCACTCAAAATACCAAAAATCCGAGTTTCATTACGTTCTAGTTTTTTTTTTTTGTTTTTTTTTCACGAGCGTCTCATTAACTTTGAAAATGAAAAGCCTGCAGTTTGCAGGCGCTTTACGCGTTTGGAAATAAGTTTTTCATACTGAAAAGTGTTCTTTGCTCAGGTGATATAAACTTTGTGCAATTTTCGCCTGTTTAGTGAACACCTCGGAAACCCCTTAGACGCGCCCTCTCTTCTGTCCTCTCGGTCTGTCTTTTCTCCTCCTCGTCTAATGTGCTTTTAAGCTATTTACGGATATTGCGCTACCAAGGGAGAGAGACAGAAGCTTCTGATGTGCTGTGCAACGTGATAATAAAATTTACACGGTACCAGGGTGTGCTCTCGCGCATTTACGGGGGAGCAGTAGGTGTCGAGTTATTCTCTCACGACGTCACGTAGCACACGTCTTCTGGTCTCGTCTTGTTGCCTGCGAATAGCACACGATATGTAAATACACAGTGTGTGTGTGTGTGTGAGCGCACACACATTGATTCGTTTATGTACTTGGAGGGTCTCGCACTCGAGAAACAGAAAACTCGATTGTATCCGAAGTACAAAGTAAGTTACGGGTCAAAAGAGCTATAAACACCGTCTTGTACATCGGACGATGGAAAATCGAAAATGTATATCATATTTTTGAAAATAAATCACAATTCCGTCGAATCGAATGATCGAACTGAGTTTTAAAAAAAAATCATCATTTGTATTGGTACGAAAAAAGCGAGGAGAGAAATCTCATTTTTATTGAGAATTTCGAGTCCAAAGTTTCGGGAAACAAAATGTTTTATAAGTATTTTGGAAAAAAAAAATGTCAAACGGTCAAGGTGAAACGTATAAAATCATATTCCATGCCGAGTTTATCTGGATAATTGAATAATTTAAATCGAATATTCCCTGAGATCGACGCATTGGATAAAAATCAAATATTTGGGAAGAAAAAATTGATTTTTATATTTGCTTTCTATTCATTGAAATTCGGTGAAAATAAAATATTTCACGAAGAAACATGAATATTATATTTGATTTTATAACTGAAGGACCGCAATGGAATTGGAACGAAAAAAAATGCATTCCCGAATTCATGGAATAAACAAACAAATTATTCGATTTGAAGTTTCGATTGATTCATCAAATAAATACGATTCGCTCCCAAACTTCATATGCCTGAGACAAATTTTTTTTTCATCGCTCTACAAATCCTTTATTTTTTATTTCTCGCCATTAAATATGTACCACGACTATTTTCTTATCAAGAATGATCTCTTTTGATCTGAAAACGTGACAGAATCTCGACCCTGATTATTAAAAAGTTTTCGATTAAAAAGACATCGACCGATCGAAAATCTCTAATGCGATTTTGCCAATGGCATATCGACTTAATTATCTGGAAATACATATTCGTCGACACCTCTCTCTAAATATGAATATCAAGCTCAGTTTTCAACAGAAATTTGGTTCGATCGACAGAAAAAAAAAAAAAAATTATCGGTCTAATATGCAATTTAACTCGATGGAGGCTAATCTAAAATCGATTACAACCGATACGCCCTGAATATACGATGGCAGTAACGTGAAAGAGGAGAAAAATAATGATTTTTCTGTGGGATTACGGTTAAATTGATTCTCGTGTATCAATCCGGAAATGGAAAAAAGATGCTATGAATTACGTGTGTGTGCTCGCGGCTTTTAGGGATTTTTTTTTTTTTTTTTCATTTTTTTTTCCTAGCTTATTTCATTTTTCATCTCGGATGTTCTTCTTCATTCATCCATCTACGCTACGCCGTCCTTCTCCCTTTTTTTTTCTCTCTTGCTATTATACCTTTTCTACTTCATTCGAGAGATCCGAATCCCGAGCATTTCCTAATTATCGGCAAACTCTCTCGTGTCCGTCTCAATTATTCCGAACGACGAGCCAATAATCTCCCGTTCTTATTGACGTTTCTATACAGGCTCAACTATACAACTCATCGGTACATATTTTTTTAAATTATTTTCTTTCAAATCATATTCATATTCCCTCGTGCGAGACCTTAACAATATTTGAGCAATTTTACGTTTTACTTTCAGCCCATTTTTTTTACTTTTTTATACGGTTAAATAAATTGATCGATTGAAAGAAATTCTACAAATAATTTTACCATTTTTTTTTTTTTCGTCACAGGAAATATAGATTCGTTTCTGTTCTTTATTAAAAAATGTTTAAAGACGAAGATGAAAGTGTTTTTAAAACTACGCAGAAATATAAAATTCGATTTATTCAACTGCTCGACGAAACGAAACCGTTTTTTTGGTTTTTTGTAAAAAAAAGAAAAAAAAAACAATAAAACTTTTATATCGTCGCTTCTACTATTCTTCGCAGAGAATTTTATCAGCACAGAGTTTTCGCAACAAAATAAAAGTTTCTCGCGCAAGGAAATACGAATGATAATCGCAGATACGTGGCATTTGCTCTTTCATGAGTTTTGTCAAGTGCAAATTCTGTTTTTCAAGAAGAATATGATTCTACTATTTCGTTCCATACTTTCCTTACTTTTGTTCGTATAAAATGCATGAAACTTTTCACGCGCGAACTTAACATTCTTTGACTCGGAATCTTTTCGGTTTTTGTGAATTATTCGTGTATTTTTTTTACAGAAGATTGCGAGCATTTCTACGTATTTTTGGATCTTTCATCCGCTCATTTTTCCATGTTGCTTCGATCAGTGATATTAACAAGTTTTTTTTTTCGCAATCTCGATTCGGACTATGAATAATAGAGTTTGAACCGAAAGCATTTCGACTCTCGATGTGAGCTGAAATTTTCGGACAGAGATTGATACGAAATTGAAAAAAAATAGCCGAACGTAATAATCTGAATTTGATTTTGCGCTTGTTTATTGAAAAATAGAAAAAGTGGATTAGAAACTCGTGCGAATAGAAGGGGAATCAGGAGGGTTGAAGAACGAAGAGTTGGGGTGAATTGCTTAATGCTTTCCGCATCCATAGACTTACACGAGCTTTTCACTTTCGAAGAAAAATCTAAGACCGTAAAGTCTGGAAAGGCGACAATGGAGAGACAGCTGAACCGTGACCGATATTTTTAAAAGTCTATACGATTTCAGGTAAGCATGGTCGTCGGTTGCTCGTTGAGCATTAAGCCACTTTTTCAACGGTCTGAATCTCAGCCGAGAATTCGGCTGTATTGTACACGGACAAAAGCTTCGTGGACTCATCGTTAGTGAATGTAATTACAGGGGTTAACGCAATTGTTTGAGTGGGAATTTTCGCTTGAATTTCGGGCGACTCATTTGCCAACGTATAAAATTTCGTCGAGCTTATTAGCTGTTTATACGAATTTCTGTCAGTTGATTGTGGAATAGTGGAATTCGAGCCCCAAATTTAGTTTCATCGAAGTTTATTTAATATTCATTTACGAAAGAAATGATTCTGTTGAATTCATCCAACAAAATGATTTTTTATTTCAACAAAATTATTATTTCAGTGTTCTGTATCTGGGTGGAGGATGCGGAACGATGTAAATGTAAAAATATGATTTTTTGGGGTAGAATTTATCGTGCCTTATCGAAGCCTGATTTTTAAAAATCCTTTTCGATAATCATTCAAATTTCAAGGTACATTGAAAGCCACTTCGAAAGTCAGAATACTCGACTTCGATCAAATGTATACGTTGGTGGAAGATGTCTCGTTGACTCGTGGGTGGAATTTCTCTCGTAGCTCTCCCGAGCACACACGTATCCACAGGCATGCGAGTTTTTACATATGTGTAACGCTTTCGTATCGCGCACCCACTGTTTTGCATAAAACGCGTTGTATATAATTTTATATAGCATAGAAAGCCAGCCCTCGGGACAATGGAGTCTAGAAGAGACCGTGCGGGGCGGTATGCGAGAGTTTCGATCGTTCAGACTTCTACATCTCGTATAATTAATAATGGTAAAGGCATGCATTATAATAAAAAAAAAAGTATCAGAGTTTTAGTTTAGTCAACATGAAACGAAAGGCTCTGACTCTTCGAGTCACGTTGGGCATCCGAAAACTTCTCAATAAATACGGACGTGACAGACGGAAAATCTTTTTGACACAACTGAGAAAAATAAATCATTGATTCAGCGATTATTGGTCAAAATAAATGTGCCGTTGGGTAAAGTTCATACAATATTGTGAACCGACAGAGCGATGGGTGCGTGCGGTCGGTCTATGACTTTTTAGTGATCTTTAAAAGCAGCTTCCGGTGAGGTCGATACTTGGATGGATAATCCCTTAGCCGTGCACTGGTTTGCACGCATCGATCACTGAGCGGGAGGCAGTTTTTCTGAGTTTCCAATGGCCTCGAATCAGTAAAAATGTAGCATTCTGTATCGACAAATTTAATTTCATCGCAAATGAATTGAGACGAAAAAAACACATTTAAAAAGTAACGAATTCTGAAAACCGATAGACTGAGAAAAGAAAAATTGTTTATCGAACAAGATCCATTCAGCTGGACGAAAATATAGTGGATTCAACTATATAGATATATATATATTTTTTTTTTTTTCTAAATTGGCAAAAATTGTTTTCTCAGTATACTGAAACTTCATTTTTTTTCTAATTCTACCCTGCTCATGAGTTTGAGGGTTAATGATCATTTTATAATGCTGCGACGTCGCATTACATTTATTATCAGCAAGAGCGCAATTCATTGGATTTGGAGTCTCCCATGCGCTCTTTGTATCTCATTAACGAGAATTGCACGTGCCCTTTTACGAATTTCATGTTCATGGGAGGTGAAAAGGGTTAATCGGGCGCATATACGGAAAGGAGACCACCAACGTTTCTATATATATAACATGTATGCACGTATGTATGTATATATACAACAAATCCACTGAAACGGGTTATTACACGAAAGCGTAGCCTGTTGCTCGTGTTCGATTGAGTTATCCCAATTGCTTTTTTTTATTGTTCGATTTCCTTTTTTTTTTTCACGAACAATAGACTCGAGCTGCAATTATGAGAGAATTCAAAGAACGAAAACCGTACAATCACTTGTACACACCATCGAATCGTGAACAAATAAAGTTTGTGTTTTTTTTTCTATCTCGGCTACACTCAGTAATTCTTGAAGTTTATTTTAAATCCAACAGTTTGTAAACCGTGCAAAAACGTATCAAAATCCTAAAAAAAAAACTGCATTTATTTTTGAGAAATCTGATGTTTCCCAGATGTCATCAAACCAATTTGGCTCAATTTATTCCAACGGTGCTGTCGACATTCTTTTGTACCAGTCTCCCTGTATCATACGGATAGTTTTCGGGCCTTTCTATCCTTTCGAAAAAATCAATTTTATTTAGTGCATTTTCTATATCAAATTTGAATTTTACAGTTTGAAATAAATGCTTATTTAGGGAGTGAGAATACAATTTTTTTTTCCCAGATACAAGCATATCATTGCTCGCGTGTACTATCACGAATCATGGCTGATTATTGAATTTCTAAACCCCCGAAAAAACTTGTACCACACTGAAAACGAAATTTTGTTGGCTGAATCAAATAAAAAATAAAATAGTCGAATACGTCGGACAAAATATTATGGATGAATGCCAAATGGAGGTGCACGGAGAACCAAAGATCTGTGCACCTCAACTGTGGCATAAAAAACTATAAATAATCAATGATTGAATCAACAAAATAAATTTTGACCAAATGAATTTTATTGGATCAACAAAATAATATAATTTTGATTGATAATTTTGTTGTCCGGAGCGAATTAAAAGAGTCGTCGAATGTATTGAAAATAAAAACTGATGCGATCGCCGTAATATTTGATTAGCGAATAATCCATTACTGATCGATTCATCGAATTTGGATTAAGTTCCAATTAGTATAACGAGAGCGATAATGAGAAAAAAAAGCGTTATCGTAACAACATCAGCCCTCATGGCAGAAGAATTGTCATAGACGCGGTTCAGAGATTACGCAATGTAAAAGTGGCGGAAACGCGCGTTACGTGAAAATTATAATATGCTACATCGTTGGCTCACTCCTGTACCGCACCGTAGTCTCATATTAGAGTTAGATTATTGTCGTGACGTAACGTCGCCGCAAAAGTACACGGCCACACGTAGGCAACACATATATACATAAGGGAAACAACTATTTGTCTGAATAATGGGAATGGTCGTCCCGCAGGCACACGAATACATACAAATATGACCTCTAAATAGACAAACAATATGAGAAAGTTTGTATTATACACATGGAGTCAGGATGAACACACACACACACGTGAACTCTAAATCTCGAAATTCCAATGTAATTGTAGGGCCCTCCGTGATTTGGCAATTGGTTTTGGTCCATTCTCGAGTTTCTCTTGTAACGTTCTCGCGTGTACTCATTAAACTAACGCGATTCAAAGTTTCGCATGAGCCTACGAACCACCGCATTTATACTTAACGGATTCAGAATTTTCGATAATTCTATCGCTATCATTACTCGGATAAAACTATTAGTTCGATCGTTTCTCATTTTATTACCTGCTTCACCTGCCAATTGCAGTGTTTTATCATTTTTTTATATCAGCATTGTCTTAAGGAGGTTGGCTACACACAACAATTTTGGCATGTTAAAAGCATAGGAAAATTCGAAATTATTAGAATTTCATGAAATTTGGCGAGCATATTCTTTTGGATTAAATATGAATATAGAAATTTTTTAAGATTTTTCTTCTCCATAGTTTTCGAGTAATTTAACACTAGAGTTTACATACGTAAGCATAGGATTCTGATATATATAGGTATATATTTTGCATATTGTAAACTCGAATCATTCGACAACTATGTAGAGGAAAAATTTGAAAAAATTTGTGTCATTGCATTTGATGCTAAAGAATGTTATCACTAAATTTTATTAAATTCTTATCATATTGTCGTATGTAGCCACCCTCCTTAAATGATAGCCAATCATTTTTATTCATTTTTAATTATTAAAAAAAAATCGCTCCCGAAAACAGCGTGTTCGACAGCAAGAACGCGACCTCGATATCGCCCCTGCAACGAAATAGAATTGTGACTGTGACAAAGCTCAAACTTTATAACAATTATGCGAGAGAAACCGCAGGCTTCGCTACACACGGCGAACGTATATACGACGTTGGATTCAGTACGCATTAACATCCAGCTCACAATATCCTTTGGGATACGAACTATATCCTTGTTGAATTTGTCAGTCCTTAATATGACGGATTAATTAAATCCAGTATGACAGTCACTACTCATAATTACTGATAGACACTGTTCAGAACATTACGAGTATCATTCGTTTGGTTCGATGATGAAAAAAAACTCCTGAATGGGAAAAAAAAAAAAAAATCTAGTGGACAAAAAAAGTTGTTGGATCAAAAAAGTGTCGCTTGTCACTGAAAACTGATTGGAAATTGGTTATTAAATAAATGATACTGAATTCTTTGTCTTTAAATGTGAAAATTGTTTTTTTTCTTTTGACACACGAAAGGCTCGTCTTTCTTCTAGCATTTGCCTGTCAAGACTAAAAAAAAATAAAACGTGATAGAAGCGAATAACAGATATATGATAGGCGGTTGTCATTCAACAACATTGGGTTTCTAAAATTTTTGGCAAATGAATCCAACAAAGAGCATATCGATGCTGATCAAATTGTACATTCGTTGGCCAAGAACGTTGCGATTGAAAGGACAAAACTCTTCGAACAACAGGGCAAAAATGGTTGATTCAATAGTAATTTTTTTTTTTCTTGCCTTGGCAAGGAAAAATGTATCGAAATGTGGGTGCGAGTGACAAGGAGACTGAACAATCGTCATTTTTTCGATTGCTACGTTTCAAATAATTCTGGACACATTCGCGTACGTATTATCCTACCTGAGCAGGAAGCAATAATTTGCTTATACAATCGGTGTAAACGAATTGGGTGTGCATGAGAAAACGGTTAAGGACGTTTCTTCTCGTGGCCCAGTTCGCAAATCGTAGGAATAGTCCAGCGCGCTGAACACTTCAGAGTTTTGTCATTCGATTAATTAAACGCGGAGGCAGGGCGAGAACCTAACTCGCGTCAGCTTCGATTAGTGCGATGATGGACGATTCTGAAGGTTCAAAGTTTAGAGTTTCGGGACGTTGGTACGATGCATGTTTGAATTATAAATGTATAGAACGTTCAAAATTTCGCGTTAAATTTTTCCATCTAAAATTCTCACTCATCTCGCTTCAATTTTTTCATACTTTTTCGAGTTGCCTCTTTTTTTTCTGTCACAATCAAATCCTCGACGCGTTTATCAACACGGAAATAATGAGTCGTTCCAAAAAGTACTAAAACAAATGTTAAAAAAAAAAAAATCTCGCATATCTCGTCTTTGATGAAAACTTTTCGAAATCTGCTCGAAATCTATCAGTAATGTGTCACGAGAACTTGAAACTTTGAAGTAAAAAAAAAACCAAATGATTGGGATCGTTGAAGCTGGCGTGACCGCGGTGATTTAAATGGAACAGCGCTGTAAATTATTTAACGAATATTTAAAGCTATTTTCATGCGTCTGTTGCTCGAGGCTATTTCCTTTTTAACGATACATACGCATGCATGAGAAAAAAATCGTAGAAAAGCCCCGTTTAATTAACTTTGAGCTTGGAGTGCGGAGAGCAGTCGTTTTGCATTCACTGTCCGGCGCTACGGTGCTGAGAGCACAGCAGGCATGATACGAAGCCACATCTGTGGTGGCTGAAACAGGTGTGTACATTTCAGGCACAGTATAATTTAGTTTTTAGCAGTAATAAAAACTGGATTTCGGGGCAACACGAGTATGAATATTCTTAGTACTATCCGTAATTTCTGGGCTTTATGGTGCGACCACTCGTAGCTGCATTCAACCCTACCAAACTGTGTTTGTAGAAAACGAAATGGAATAACAAATTGTTCGCAGGATGAATATACAGTTTATTCAAATTCATTATGAATCAGTAGATTAAGGAAAGTTCAAAATTTATCAGAGTTAGGAAAGTCTTAGCTGTGCAAAGCTATTCGATTGAAGAATAATTCTTCGATCGTTGACTTTAGATCTTGAGAAATTGCATCAGGTTTTATCAGGATTATGATCCTTCGCGAGATCGAGCCTATAATTATTTTCCAAAATGATTAAGTTTGGAATGAATGCTGACGTCACTCTCGATAGAGTGACGATTGATTAGCAGAATTGATCGATATCAATGACATTGCGACTGAAGAGATATTGCGATGAAATTCAATCGCCGATTCGTTAAATGTCGAGTGAACGATGGCATTCGAAATGCGTTAATTTTACTGTTAACAAGAGCTAATCGAGACCCGTTAATGAGATCTAATTGAAACGAAATCAAAGTTATAATCGCTGAGCGATCGGAGTCAGCTCTACACTGGTCAAACTCTTTCATTCCGGAAGCTTCGAGCCAATCATCGAACGATGTTCCAGCAAAACGAAAGTCCTCGATGAACTTTTTAATGACCTTTCCATGATCATGGTATTTAAACGTCAAGTCGCACGCGCCCATCTCGAAACGCTATCGTCGATGAACGTTACATTGGCTCGTGTTTACAAAAATGAAAATCGTCGTTCCTTCACCGAATCGCTAACGCTTCTCGTACTCCATTCCTCACTCTCTGTTCCAAGCGATTAGAAGAAGAGAGCTTTCCAATTTCTCACCTTAACGTGCTTTTGCCCTTACCGCAGAGGGCAGCAACCACACGGCGTTTTACACCAGCGGCGCCGCGATTCTTTTTCAGCTGGAAGAACTGTGAGAAATTACTTCAAGAGATAGAGAGGAAGAGAGAGAGAGAGAGAGAGAGGAGATGACAGAGACGAGCAGACGAGACAAAGCGTCCTCGGCATACGTGCTTTCGCAGCCGAGCACATGTAGTCCTCTCTGCCTCTGTAAAGCGAACCGTGAACCTTCGTGATTATCTCTCTCTTCTTTTCTTTTCTGTTTTTTTTCTTCTTCTTACTCTCATGCTCTTGTGCAACGCTTGTGGGTGGGCGAAACACGCTGAAACGCTATGTTGCGCATTGGATATTCCATTTTCCTGAGGCCAGCTGAGCATTCCATCCATCTCTCAGCTTCTCTCGCTCACTCCCGGCAACATGCTCTCGAGAATCCATCACATTTATGATAAAACTTTGGTGAAACTTCAAGCGTGGGACAACAGACACGTACGGATTTTCTACATCGTCTTTTTTCTTCTCACTTCTTATTTTCTCTTTCTCTCTCACTCGCACCTTTCTATCAACTTCACAAAAACCATTTTTATCGCATCTGGTACGGTTTAAAAAAATGGAGATGAATGGCCAAATGGCCGGGATGATAGTCAAAATTCTTTAATTTTGTCTTCGTAGTTTATTTTTTTAATTTTTCATTCAATTCTCTTGTTAAATCGAACCTTCGAGAACTGACGTGAAAAATTCCGCTCGTCATCGCTGCGTCTAACGATCCTTTTTCTTTTTTATCGAAAATTATCTTTGAAATTGTCGAATGAAGGATTTTTGAATAATTGACTCAGCTGTATTCGGCAACATGTCAAAATGAGCAACGCTTGCAAAAGTCTGTGAAAAATATTTGGAAAGATAAAGAAAAACAGATTCGTTCGTTCGTTCGTCGTTATAATAAAATTCACAAATTAAAAATTTTTTTTTTTTTTGCAGAAAGATTCAACATGATTTTTAGAAATTTTCAAAACCATTGGATCAACAGTTTCTCAAATATTGTTTGCAGAAAAAAAAACCTTGAAAAGCATTTCAAAATAAAGGAAAAGATTCGACAAGAATTGTAGAAAAATGAAGAAATTAATTTCTTACCACAAAACTGTGTACTCGAATAACACTAATTACCAAAATCTCGTGACCATATCGATAGGAAGCACGAGGCTTGGTCGATAATACCGACTGGTAGATGTCGCTCGGAGTCAGAAGCAGATTTACCACATCAAGATTTTTCCAGGACTCTTGCCAAAAACACTGATCATCGCTAGAAAAGTTTAATAACGACAAACTTTATTCCATGATTCTTATATCTGTACATTATCATCACACGAAAATACGTTAATTTTGTGAAAATATTTGAAATTTCTTGTCAATCGTATTTACAACTAATGAACATTCGAAAATTTTTCGTTCAAACGAATAGACATTACTTTTAGAAAGCAATAAAGATACAATTTAATATCGAGGTAAATGATAAATTAATTTTGTAAAACTGTTGCCCAATAATAAATAAAATGAATGGAAGAAAAAAATGTATCAAGATGCTAGTCTCGCCGAAGCGTTTTTCTATAAAATCAAATTTTAAATTTCGAGAAACCGTTCAGAATACTAATATGTAGAAACGTGCAAAATTTCAAAGCCATTTACCCTTGCATATTCGAGTTTTACGTGTGTTCTACTCTCAAGTAGAAGCGAAAAATTTTACATTTTATGGAATAAATCCTCAACTTTTCGACAATATTATTTTTTTTCAATTCTCAATCATAGAGGGTTTTATGACGAATTTTTTTGAAAAATTTGAACAACTTTGACCACCTAGTTTCGGACATACACGGTTATTTATAAAAATGTAAATTTCATACTAAACATTTTTCTCGAAAATTTATGTTTTCGAGTTTGAGGAGGATGAAACAGCGCTGCCATTATTGGATTATTGCACAAGTTTCATTCAAGTTCTTGAACATTAATCGAAGAGTTAACTGTTGAATGTGACTGGGGCGAGACTACGACTTGAAAAGTAAAACTCCAGAGAAATAGTGAAACGGTAAATTTATCGCAGAAGTTGAAATAACATTTTTCAACGGAATTTTCATGGAGCTGGGCGTTTTTTTTTTTACCACAATTCATTTAGAGAAACATAACTCGAAACTCGAACTAATTCAGGGATTGTACCAGTCGAGAAAAAGTAATGAAAAAGACATAACGAGCAAAAAGAACAAAATCCAGACTCTGAGACCAGCGTTTCTTTGTATAGCTTCGCGAATTTGTTCATTTGCTTTTTTAACGTTTTCCGTTGATCCGACAACGGTGGTCATGAGTCTGTCCAAATCTTTGTCCTGATCAAGTACTTTTTCCGTGAATATTTCCTGAAGTTCAGCAATGTGAACGACTTTGCTCTCGATCTGTTTGACCTCTTCGGTGATGGTGTTGAGTTCATTGTGCAATTGTTCGTTTTCAGATTCGAACATTTGGATATCTTCGGCCGAGAGTTCTTCGTCGTAATTAAGGGTACTCACGTCACCGTTGATTTCTTGAACTTTCATGGGGCTCGACTCCGCCGAACTACCACCGGGATCCTTAGACTCAACGCTCAATTCGTTGGGACCGTTGAGTTTCGTTTTGTCACGTAATTTCGCGACCTGATCGTTTCCCCTGCTCTCCAGTTCTAATTTTGCCATTTTTCGCGTCTCCATCGCTCTCTTCACTCTTATCGCTTTCTGCTCCGAGTATATTTTGCAAACGTTCTTCAAATATTCTTCTATAAGAAACAACATTATCTCACGGTGCTCCAAAGTCTGCGGCGAAACTTCGTTCTCCGCTGTTTCTCGCTTCAATTCCTTTATCAGCTGCGAACAAGTCGACATTATCTTTTGCGATCCCTGGTCCAACTGATCTCTCTCTTCGTCGCTCATGTGACCTTTGCTCGACAAATGATTCGAGAAGTTCAAATAAGCCGAACGCTTTTCCAGCAAAAATTCTCGCAGTTTAAAAATTTGGGTAACTACCGCCTGCGCCTTTTTGCAGAACTCCGACGTTCTACTCAGCTTCTTCATCGATGGTTTTATGTCATTTTCCTCAAGATCTCTTTTTCTCAGAGTCACAGTTTTTACACTCGCTCTGAAGAGTGTGCTAACGTCCATATTGATTCAGTTCCGATGCTCTTCTAAAGATTATAATCATTTATTTGATTATCATCAGCTGTTTTGCTAAATTCTGAAACACAATAAAAGTAAAATATAAATTTAGTGTTACGTTGCACACACGATACGATTTAAATGAATTGCATTCATGAAACTTCAATTTTGCACATTGATTTTTAAATTTATTTAATGTTTATTTCTCTCGATCAAATTTACTAACTGCGAATTCATTGTGGGCTCTAATGAAGGAAAAAATGTATTTCGGTACTCTTTCTTAAGGAACCTTCAACATCAGCAAATGATACTTAATCCAAAAAAATTATATTGATTTTTTTTGACGCTAGAATAGCTTGGTAGCTTACGGGTTTTATGCTATTTTTAGATGGCAATAAATTTAAACGATATTCTCACATTGACTGAAATGCCTTAAAAATCTCAATTTATTTTCAAGTTGTCCAAATTCATTTTTCACTTGTACATTCCATAACGATTTTCCCAAAATTCTAACGTTTTCAGGATACTCTTGAACCTCCGTGATAAGAATTATTTAAAAACATCTGTCGACAGGTTTCATATTGACATAAGAAACATGAACCTTCCAGTGCATTCCAAAGCTTCGGAAATTTTTATAATATCTTCAACCATGACAGGTGGGTTCTTTTCAAATTTTGCGAATAATCGTTTGAAAGTGCCCAAAAAATGAAAATTTAAACATAAAGTGTACAAGATTATTTAGAACTGAAAACCGAAACTATTTTATTCAATGCAACCAAGAAAACGTTGAGATTTGATAGTATTCAAATTTAATAATGATTAACCAGTGAATTTTGAATGGATTTAAAAAAAAAAAACAGTTGTAATTGTTAATAACCGAAAACAAAAGTAACACATTTTTTAAAACCAAAATTCCCACTTATTGGCTTCGATACTCAATGGTTTTTGAATTTTTTACGAAATTTTTCAATGTTTCGGTGTTCGTTTATCGAAATTATATCGAAAATCTGTGAATACTGTAAAATGACATACGGTTATTCTAGCGAATTTTGAGGTTAGAAGTAATTCTGACGTGAAAACACACAAGCGTGAAAGCACGAAATGTTTGAGATCAGGAGCACAAAAGAATGATTACAAAAGTGGGATGCCAAGTGCGCGATATGTGTAATCAGAACTGAAGTTGCATGTAACTGAAATACGCAATTTTTATATACCAATATTTATTATAATAAATTCTAAACGATTGAAATACGGTACCCTACATCACCGGACGTATCGAGCGATGTGGAAAGAAAAACATTGAAAAGTCAAAGTGGCAAGACCAACTCAGTGCTGCCATATGTAGTGATGGCAGGTGACGGACGATCACATGTGACCGGTAATACAGCGATGCTTGAAGCGGAGGAAGATCTCTGCTTCTAGTGGTCATCTTGCAAAGTTGGTGATATAGAATCGCTGCAGTACCATTCGACAGTAATGTCATTGCTCTATCGTGATTCCAGGAGATGTAACTATCAACCTCCCACGAACATAAGAGTGACAGAAATCTATTCCAAAATCGAGTATTCTTGTGCAGTTTACAAAAACATTAGCCCGATATCGCGGGATAAAAAAAAACGAGCTTCTTGTTAACATTAAACGTTGCTCGTATGTGATAATAAAGCTTGATACACTCTTCTCTTCGTCTTTTTTATAATGACGATAATGGTGTATGTCGACGAAGTCTTATGTCATAAAAATTTGGCGATGAATACTGTACAAAACGAAAAAAGTATTGGAAAAATGTATAAAATATTGTCACCGAAAAAATTGAGATCGTTTTCGACACCATCGCGGAGTTCTAGGTTAAGTTATGCTCATTTCGACCAATCACAAAAAAATGAATATTTTCTATTTTTTGTTTGCATTGTGAAGTTTTTTTGAGGTCATTTCGCACAAAAAGAAGGAAAAAAACAACTGCAATTTACGTAATTTTCAATAAAAATAAGTTCCCATCGCAATAGAGTAAGCTTATTCGATAAATACTTCGCAAAATTAAAAACGACAGTGAAACACGGCATTCAACTCTGAACGCGTACACGACGAGTGTATAATTGACTAATTTTTTGGATATTACGTGCGGGTACCAAAGTTTCAAGGAAGAGTCATTTTTTCCAAGGATAAATTCGGGCTAAAAGCATATGGTGAAGGATACGGGACACGAGACCGAAGTGTGCTTGATGAAATACAGTTTTCGGGATGAGTGGGAACGTATGTTTATAGAACCATCGATGCGAGTAGGGGGTCAAAACGCGGGGGAAAGTAAAAAAAAAAAGTTGAAGAAGAAACAAACAACGAAACATCGAATAGAATCGCTCGTGTACTGCCATTTATTTTATTATTACTCTAATTAAATAAATAATTTCCGTGAACAAAAGATTCTTCGAAATTCCATCGAATTGAGATTAAACTTTATTCGATTATCTTTTATGACTTTGTTTGAAAAAAAATTCAATGAAAAATACGAAAACATTTGAAGTGTACGATTCAATTTATCAATTTTTATTTTTTTCAAATAAAAATTATACACCACATTACCGGTTAACATTTTCACGAAAATTCAGTCAATTTCATCCTTTCATTTGTTATTTTCTCTGACAATCATAGCTCAGTGAAAATTTGTCAAAAAAAAAAGAAGAAAAAGAACCAGCACTGAAAAATCGTATTCGATGCTGGTCCATCGCGGAAGAATTCTCGATACTAAAAAACGAATTGTGTTTCATTTCTTTTCTCACTCCTGTGCTATCGAGAAATATAATACAAAACTCTCGTATGGGGGTGTCTTTATTCAGATTTTCGTGAATAAAAGTCGCGTCGTGTGAAGTACCGTGAGATTCGGAGATTACACACATGTGAATTGAAAGAGAGAGGGAGAGAGGGAAAAAAAGACTGGCAGTTTACGTTTAAATAGCCACCCGCAGCACGATCGTCGAGAGGAACTCATGCGGGATATTTAGACCGCCGCGCGCGATTCGCCCCCGAACCCTCGAAAAATAAGGCTCTTCGCTAGCATGAGAAACTGCATTTTACGCGTGTCTACCATGCATTTACTAACTCGAATATCTTTCATATTATTTCGTGTTGTACGAATGACGTGTTCTCACGAATTATGTGGGCAGTTCTCGGTCTAAATTTCTATAAAACTCATTTGTCGTGATCTTCGTCGTCGTCGCGTCTTATTGTGTAGCATCGAGCGTATCGCGTATATACCCGAATAAAACAAATAAATTCTTATCGCCAATCAACGTTGTAATCCTCGATAAAATTTTTCTTTTTCTTTTCAGGAAAGCTGTTGAATATTTCGTTGAATAACGAATTGCACGGATTTCGAAAAGTTCATTTTCACTAATGTAAAAAATCATCGACGATAATAAAACTTTTTTTTTTTTCATAAATCGAATTTTTTTTTTTTTTTTCCCTCAAACGAGAGACACTACATATGACGTAGATCCATGTCGTTGCGCAGTTAAATTCTCTTCAACACCCTCGAACGTGTACCGCCGTGCTCTCTCCGGACTCTCGAGACGGATGTGACTCTCCGTCGAGTTAATCAGGATGCTGCGTCACACGAGGAACATTTCGAAACGATTTATGTTACCTACTACATTTACAAAGTCTTTCGAATTCCTTCTCAATTATGTTTTTATTTTTTCCCTTTTCTTATTCGTTTGTTTATAGCGATTTTTTAATCATCGATTTTAAACGTAAATTACGCTGTCAATCTTTTTGTTATTATTGATCTTCGACCAAAAATCTTTGACGCGACGAACCGAAAAAATTTTGATTCAACGTTCCTTATCTTTGCTCCTCATTTTTTCAATTTTTTGTTCGATCTTCAAAATTTATTTTCATGAATATTTAATGAAAATCACTCCGACAACAATTTTTCCAACGAAACGATCAAATTTTTATCGAAAATTTCTTACTTTCGTCCGGAATTGTAAGAGAAATATTGGGAAAAAGACAAATTTGATGAAAAAATGTGAAACATTATGAGGGTATTTTTATGAGGGGATGAAAAACATATTTATCTCGAAGGTAAATACACTTCTTCTAACACCATACATAATGGAGCGACTTTTGCCCTCACGAAAGGTTCATTCGAGTGGAATATATCAGCCCCTCAACATCGCTGACGCGTTCAACAGGTCTTTTTGAGCTCAGCGGTGAAAATAAACGATAATGAAAAAGGCCCGGACGCTTACCTTCAGCGATAGACCTGTATCCCGCAGATGTCTCGAATGTCACGTAATCAAACTTTTTTTCCCCGAGTACTCAATTCGTGAAAACGTTATCAACGATTATGGAAAAAAAATACTTTCAAAAATCTTCACTCTTATCCGAATTTTTTTTCCTTATACATGATCATCGATTCTTGTTCGATTGAACGATGAAAATTTTCAGTCGAGCATTAACTTTCAACATTTATATATCAGAAATAATTGTCGACTATGATTTTTGGACCTTTCGATTAATCGTTTTTCAATTCTTTTATTGAGGACACAGAAAAGCGAAATTTGATTGAAATGTAAAATGCTTCGTTGCACCAATCCAACAACATTTTTTTGTTGAGCGAAACAAAACAAAAAAAGTTGCAAAGCTTCTTTGCACTGATCCGAAACTTCGTATTCGACAAAAATATTGAAAGAATTGAACAAAATTTCGTTTTGCATTGAGGGAAAAACAAATGAGGGTCAGCAACGACGACAAAAAAAAAAGGACACCTGCAGAGGATGAACGAAGTTTCGATCGATCGTCCGACGAAGAACACTTTCGATCTCACGCCAGTAAGTCCTGTGAAAAAAAAAAAAAGAAGTGCGAGACCAAAATTTGGATTTTCTCGAGCCACCCTCAACGCGATCGGGATAGGGGTGCATCCAGAAGTGTATATATAAGAATGGTCATTTGTCCTTGTACTTTTTCTATGCTTCGTGAGAATCTGGATATGATGAGGGCCGGATAATTTTTCAAGCCTAATCCTTCAAAAAAAGATGTTGAAATTTTTCACAGAGTTGCGGCGAATTTCAGACAAATTTTATGTCCCCAGCTTTCGAGTGGGCGTTCAAGAGTTTCCTATTTTACGACGATTTTCGTACCTCTTCGTATGATTCACGAGTTAAAGAATGATTTAAGCTGGAGGTATTTTATTCGAAGCAACCTATCATTACGTGCATGCTCGCGACAATTGTACGGTTTATATTCATTTTCGCGAAAACGTCCTCACGGTCGACTTATATACGAGTCACGCGAAACTCGCGACTAAACTGCGCCATCATTTTTTTTTTACTATCGATTATTATATTCTAACTGGCTTATATTCGTGGTCCATTGGAGATTCTTTCAAAGGAATATTCTCGATCCGAGTTCAAGATGTCAATTTATAACGTCGGGCGCGGATAATAACGAGTCACGCTATCGTTGCGCTTTAGCCCCGAAATATATTTATTTTTCAATTTCAAAAAAAAATGACATTTATTTGCCAACAACTTACGAAGTTCTGAAACGACTAAAAAAATCTGTCTTAAACGCTCGATTTTTCAGGAATTTCGATTTCTCTTCTTTTTTTACCAGAGAAAAAGGAAAAATTATGAGCCAAAAGTCATCAATTTTTTTTCAGTCTCCTGATAACGTCACCAACAGAGCGTGAATTCGCCAAAAAATATTCATCTCTTAAATCATTTATAAAGAGTTTTATGAAAGACTTTGAGAATAAGAGCAGATTATAATAATAATAATATATGATAAATGGGTCGGTCTATATACAAAAAAAAAAAGAAAAAAAAAAAAAAAAAAACAACGTATACAAATGCGTACGTGGTGAAAAAGCCTGAGAACGAGTGACGAACAACGAGAGATGAACGAACAGAACGATACGGTGAAATAACCCAACGAAGGTTCCCCGTCGCCTTCTCGCAATTATCTTCAATTCAGCCAATTTAGATCAATTGAACGTTAACTCGCTCAATTGGTGAGGCTTTTGCCTCTCTCGCGTACGAGAGATCTCTCACTACCGTCGAGCTATTTCAACTCCCTGTAACGCTCTAGCACATATCCCTCCTCGGGAAATACGCTTCGATAATACTCCTTTCGAATGCTACGTACGAACGAGAGCGTGTTACGAAAATATGTATGATAAAATTCGCACACTCGCGCGAGCTTCTCTCTGTCTCATTTGAGACTCGAAACACAAGAATCATTTTTGAAATCCGTTTCCTATATGAGCTCTTCGAAACTTCAGCTTCGAAAATTCGTAATTCGAACGTTTGTCAACGAAACTTAACAATTCTGTAGACAAACATGGATATTCAAATGTCATCGACGTGAAATTATTGTATAAATCGTTCGAATCCAAGTTATGGCGACTTCAAATTGATGTGAGAAAAGATCAGTTTATTTCTTGGGTCTATTTTAGTCATATTATTTTGTTACGTTTCGTTGTATTTATTACGGATTCAGAAAAAATTTTCTTCATCGAACTAAATGCCATTTGGTTGGCCGAAAACATGGTGGATTCAACTGCAACTCTCTCGTTCAATGAACTAAATCCTAAATCATTTGTCATATAAAAAAAAAACAAAACGAAATTCGAATCATTTTGGTTCGGATTCGGGAATCTCCTTAAAGTGTGAATAAAATGATTATTAATCCAGGAACTTGGGCTTGTCGCTTTGTAAATTTTTTCAAAAAATAGGTAACATGAGAATCAATGATTTTTCGATTGTCTCGTATAAGAAAATGAAAAATAAAAAAATAATCTGTGATAAAGTAGTCGAATAAAAAACGACAATTTCGTAAAAAAAATCGCTGATATTTTGAAGAAACTCGTTTTAGAGAACTATGAGCCTGCATAACTGTAATTAAGAGAAAAAAAAAATTGTTAATTAAAAAAAATCCTAACATCATTCGAAATTTCAAACACCATTGATTACAAATGTCCGCTTCACGTGCGTTGATAGAGAAAAACGTTGTGACGTAACGAAGTGGAGAAGAGTGGGGAAGTCTGGGGAGGAGTCAGGTAACTCGTTGACGGGGATCTCCCTCTCCGGTTGTCGTTTTGGTGGGAGACACGAATGGTCCAGCAGCAGCAGCAGCAGCAGCAGCAGCACATTCTTCCAATTTTATTTTTATTTTCCACTCCCCACGAGGTTTACTGTGGAAATTGTCAGGGATTAATGACATTTGCTTTGTATAACAACATCGACGTTTAAGAAAAAAAATTGAACGAATACGATAAAAAAACGAGCTTAAATATCACAATCAAAAAATGGCAAAAAACTCTTCGTCGCCACAGCACAACTGTCACTCGCGTATGCGTTTAAAAAAAAACACTCGATGCGTGATTAAAAAAAAAATAACAAATTCGAATCTTTTACGCTGACACATCGTCGTTTTATCATAAAAAAAAAAAAATCATTATATTTTATCTTCACTTCAGTGCACTCTGTCTCTTTGACACTTGAATTTTTTCTTCCAAGGTCATGGCACCCGCCTCGGCTGATATATCTATGTACGGAATTGCATCTGGTATCGGTTCACTGAGAGTACAGGTGAGTCGACGTTGATCAAATTTCGTTAATTTTTTTATCCTTTCTTTTGAACAACACTCATGAGTACAGCGACACGAAGGGTGACATGAAAAAAATGGCAAGAAAAGGCAATATTTTTTTTTTTTCTTTTTTTTCTTGTCGATAATCGATGGGGACCGAAGCCCGAGGGTCAGTGCAGGAGGCGACCCGATACTGCAGCTCCGGCATCACCGGACCTTCACTTATATCGTCGCTCGGCTAATAACGCTAGTAATGTGATATGATTAGCTTAGTTGAGTTCAGTTTAGTTCGTATTCGTTCAATTTAGTGGTTCGCCGGCAAAATCACATCGAGTTAAACCCATTTAGGCCAGTTAAGTTGCCGACTTCTCGGTCCAGCTTTTGCCTCTCCGTTCATCTCGCTCGCACTCTTCATCTCTCTCGTTCTTTCTCTCTCTCTCCTCTCTCTTACTGTGAAGAGCCGCAAAAGCCCCGGTCATCGAGTCTCCTGTCCAGATCCTGTTTGCTCGTTGACGATCATCGTACTCGAGCTCGTGGCCCATCCGATTTGCTCGCTGGTTGTCCGGCTTGCTTGGACAACCGCCAGGGCCAAGAACGGGAGACCGGAAATGTCCGATGCGATACTGATCAATGATCCGAATCCGTCGTTGACAAATATCGGACGAAACGTTCAATCTTTTAATAGAGAACTTGTGTATGAGGATGGACTGATTAATCAGTGTCATTTGATTGATTGAATACCCAGCAGTGGCAACCTTCGCCCGATCCCTTCGACTCTTGCATAGTGAATCCACAGGTCATTGGTCCAAATCTCGGCAAACACCTTTGTGTTTCATGACAATGTTTTTGTTCTGCTTCTCAATTCCAGGAAATCAACTTCCAGTGGCAATTCCCTCGATGATAAGTTCTCCGGATCGAAGCAGGTCCGCGAGTTTGGCGCAAACGTGTCATCGTGCGGGGCGGTCCCGCGAATGGCGCAGTCACCCAAATCCTCATCCTCGCGGCTATCCGTGACGTCCACTTCGTAACTTGAATTTTATTTCAATCTCAATGGCCACGAAGACGAATGAAGAATCAAAGAACTCGGAATCTCGTTAGGTGATTCGTTGGTAATCGAACGATATAGGAATGATTTTTAAATGGTAAACGTCGAAGGGAAAGATCAGAGTGCGACAAAGAGACGATATCGTCTCGGGTGAAGCTTCGCTTGGGCGTTAAATCAGCGCGACAAGGAGCCATTTGTTCTCGCGGTATGCTCACTGGTAATTAACGGTGATGAAATTAGCAGTTAATACAAGCCAATGTATACACACACATATATATACAAGGAATGGGGGTAGTTTGATTGGGCCAATTCGAGGCAATTCCTGGCGATTGCTGGTTTCATTGAGCCTTCGCTTAAGAGCTCGCATCAGTGCCACGCTGCCGGTCAACCGACATGGATCTCTTCGACAGTTCAACGATGGATTTTGTCAAGTTTTTTTATAAAAAAAAAGAAGAAAAAAATCATTTTTTGTTACGCGACGCCGAAATTTTTCGTGCCCGAAAACTTCCGGCGATCGATTATCAATCGTGTAGCTCAAAACTCGGATTCTCCTTTAACCAGTTTTACGGAGCCATGCTGAAAAATCCTGGCCGATATTTTGCAGCGATGAGGAGCCCCCGGAATCGGTACTTTCGCTCGAGACTCGAGCACGTTCGCGATTGTCGCGAGTTCATCAACCGCGTGAGCATCGGACGTATCAGCGAGAGCAAGAAACAACACAGTGACCTTATCCAGTACCAGGCTGATCCGGGAAGGACGATCTCGGATTTGCGGAACGATGAAATAAGTGTCAGCTGGAAAGGTTGCGCAGAAATTGAAAGATTTTTCGATGATTTCTGTGGCAGCCCAACTCCGGATCTGTCAACGGACATGAAGGCTTGTTCGACATTGAAAAAGATACATCGGAAAGGTCACAGAATCAAACCTGAGGAATTACAACAATCATGAGAATAAATTTCGATCGCAGAAATCGATGGAAGATGGAAGAAGAATCGGGAAGTGTTTGTAAATTGCCGAAGAAAATGCGAATGTTGCTGGAAGATAAAACAGAAGAAAACAGCATCGAAATCGATGTTAATGGAATAATTATTTCTTCAATAAAATTGAATTCGAAACTCGGTTATCTCTATCGAGATATTCAGACAGTAATAAACATGAATTCGTATGAAAAAATTCCAAACGTAAATCGTAACCAAGGAACGAAAAGGGTGGAATCTAAAAAACGAATTCAAAGTCCTTTTCACAGTGGTGGTGGACAAACGGCAGGAATATTATCGAAATCGGCAGAGGAAAGAGAAGCAGTAAGAGAGAGAGAGAGAGAAATCGAGGAGGTTCTGGTCGGATAGGCCAGAGTTTCTGTGCCCGCATATATATGCGTTGGATATCGTGATGGTTCGTGCGCTCGCGTTTCATCTCGTGGAGTGTTCTCTCTCTGGTCGATCTGGTCTGCGACAGGATTGGTGGAGGATCGTGTGCGTGGGCGGTGACGACGGTCTCTCGTTAAAATATAAATTTGTGTGTGTGTCGTGTTATTAGCTCAGTCGCTCGGTACAGACGAGTGACGAGTGCGTTAAAGGATTACAACGAATAAAACGAGTAGCCCGTGTTACATTTGCTTCGACTTGTTTTTCCTTCTTTTTTTTTTTGTTCCTTTTTCATTTCTTCTTTTTTTCCTCTCTTCATTTTTCGTTGAAAAATAAGGCGGGGGTAACCTGGAGCTTGAGTGTCAAAACGGAGAGGGGGAGGGGAACGGAAGAGACAAACGGATAGACAGAGAAAAAGGACAGAGAAAGAGAGAGAGAGAGAGAGAGACTTCTCGTTGAAAGAGCATCAACGAGAAACGACCAACGAAGAAAACCCATCGAGGGAACAGTCGAGCTCCAAGGTCCGCAGGCATCGCAACTAGTTCACTTCGTTAACTCCGCTTAAAACTAATCAAAATTAATCATAACCGGCAACAATTGATAGCAATTGGTTGAGATTCCATTACGCGCGAACCGGTACACACCCGCGGGAACTAATCATCGTATTTCGCGCACTTTCTTCTCTCGCTCTCTCTTCTCCTTGTTTTTGTTTTGTTTTGTTTTTTTTTTTTCTACAACTTTGTTTCGGTCATCACTTCGAAAGGCACTTGACACACTATCATCTGCCTAATTGCTCCGGTCCTTGATGACTCTTCCCTTCGATCTTAATAGGACTCAAGAATCGCGCTTCCGCAAATAACGAAGTGTATCCGTGTCCGGAAAGTTTTTATCGAATCCACGACATCGAGAATCGAGTTTTGTTCTTTCGAACGCGAGTGTCTTCGAGTGACGATTCATTCATCCAGTTTTATTGTACGAAAAAAGAAATCGTTCCAAGTGATATTCGAGATTCCGCGAAGCAAGAAATTTTGTTGTTTATTTTCGAACTGTCAAATTTTGGAATTTCCATATCCAACGATCATTCTGAAGAGAAATTTTGATCAATTTTCTCTTCTCAGGAAGTGAAAATTATTGTTGATTTTTTATTTTTTTTCGCGAAGAAGAAAACCTCAGGTCGTCAACCTGGAAGACACGGGTTTCTCCTGTCAGCTGGAACACTCGTGGCGTAAACCAAATTTCGTCGATACGAGCCTTAAACTACCGGAAGTTACAACACTGAGCAGAAAATTATTTGATTATCGCGGTAACTGCGAAGATTACGCGGTGGATTATTCAACGGGTGGATACTTTTACGAGGCAACGGCGAGCTCGTCGTCCTCCTCGTACGAACCTGATAATACGAAGACAACGACGACGAGCTCGAGAAGCTTTTGTGATTACGGGACAACGTCCAACGAAATGGACGCTGGCCCTTTCGACGATCCGATATTCTCGGATTTCGGTGGACGAGGCGGTGGCACCGGAGTTCACAGTATACAAGTTATGCTCGGTCTTCACGGTGCTCATCATACCGGTGAACTCATGCCGCCCGGTGGCCATTTACAAAAACTCGATTCATCCAACAGTCCACCACCTTCTCATCATCAAACTTCCCACCATCATCTTCAACAGCAGCAACAGCAGCAGCAACAACAACAACAACAACAACAACAGCAGCAGCAACAAAAAGAACTTAAAGATCTTGAGCTCGCTGGAATGTACGCACCGATGTCTCAAAATCAAGACGTTACTACTTCCTCAACCACTGGACCACCTACCACTACATCCGCCTCGCTCCAACAGAGTCTTCAGCTTGCTGGAAATACACTGAAAAGAAAAACTGACGATCCAATGACGTCTGGTAAGATCGCTTGCGTCTGCTCTCGTAATTATTGGCACTTTTTCTCTGTTATCGGGATTTTACGGTTCATTTAAGAATCTTTCTTTCATCTCTAATTTATTGGCTGAAATTTTTTGATAAAAGAGTCATTGTTTTTGGAGCAATTGTCTCTCGATTTGTTTTCTCTGCCTTGAATTTTGTGCACCTGTTTTTGAAAATCTTAATGATAATGAGGTCGAAAATTATCCGACAAAGAGAGAGTGAGAAAAAAGAGAAGTAAGCATACGATATCTGTCAATTCAGTTGGGTGCTATTGAACTGATGAAATACGAAGTTGATTCAATCGGTGTTTAATTCGTTCAATAAAGTCTTAATTGATTCAACCGGAAACGTAATTTGTTGTTTGAAAGCGCAGATTTGGTCGATTTTACGACGATCTTTGTTGGTATTCGTATATTTTTGATGATACAAAAATGATCTTTGTGAGAAATAAAAAAATAAAAAAATAAAAAATTAGAGTATGAGAATTGTCTCTTGATTGATTGGTAAAAAAAAAAAATTGCAGTTAACAACGAGGCACAACCAGCCAAAAAGGATTCAAAGAAGAAGCCTTACAACAACGGAATCAAGAAGAAAAAAACTCGGTAAAATATGTGAAAAATATTATTCGAAGTAATTAGATTTCGATAGAGTTTCATTTTCAATGGAAATTCAATTGAAAAACTGTAAAATACTGAGGCATTCGGTCCACAAGATACAATATATAGAATGCAAAGACGACTCGTTTGTTATTTGCAGAACGACGTTCACAGCCTATCAGCTAGAAGAATTAGAGCGCGCGTTCGAGCGTGCGCCCTATCCGGACGTATTTGCCAGGGAGGAGTTGGCGTTGAAGCTCGCTTTGGACGAGTCACGGGTACAGGTGTGGTTTCAAAATCGTCGTGCAAAATGGCGAAAGCGCGAACCGCCTCGCAAGACCGCAGGCTACATGGCGACCGGTTCAGGAAGTCCAGGGCTCACGGGATCATTCACGTCATTGAACAACAGCCTCAATCCATTCGCAACATCGGCATCGTCATCAGCACCACCGGATGCATGGGCGTATTCGCCGGCTTACGATTTGGCGCCGCACATTAATCTTTTGAGTCCTTCGAATTCACCGTACTCGACGTCTTTCGGTGGTCCTGGTAGCAACGGGACGGCCTATTCTTACGCGACGATGTTACCGCAGCACGATCCAACGTTGTTCGCTTCACAGTCGAGCAACACGATGCGCGTCCACCAAGATTACATGAGTCCTAACAACAATTCACCACCGTCATTGAGTCGGGGCGATTATCAGACGATGGTCTCCGCGCATTCACCGACGAATCATCTTCCTGGCTCGATCTCCGAGGAGGAGCAGCATCATCAGCAGAACAAACAGCAGCAGCAACAAGCTCAACTCGATTACGTCGACGGTATGAGTCCGGCGGAAAAATATCAGCACGAGCAAACAACGGATTATGTGCAGCATCAAGTACAGGAGCAAAAGCACGATTACGCGATGGAAAATTCACCTTCGGAGCGTCAAGTTATGAAGGATCAAGTACACGTTAAGAGCGAACCAGCTAGTCAACAAAGTTACGTACAATTGCCACCTTTTTTGAACTGACTCGGATCCTCGGGTTACGATCGAGATACTTACGAAATCTCGATTATCCCGGGGATACTCCAGTCAGAAGATGCAGCAACGAGTGAATAAGCAATAAAGAGCAAGCGATCCGAGTGAGCGAGAGAAAGAAATTATAGAGGAAGCAAAACGAGCATTCCTACAACGGAGTGTCCTATTGAATTAAGAAGAACGATGAATTCTCAGCAGCCAACAGCATTGATCAACGCTTTCTTTCAGTGCCTCGATTAGACATTTTATCCGCGAAGTCTTCTGAAAAATTTCCTCCCCCTTCTCACACCCTCCACCCAAACGACTCCTTCCCTTCATCAACGAGAACATCAAATCTCAAAGCTTTTTTTTCTCTCCTCAGCTCGATCTCGCTGAAGCAGCATGAGACGAAGAAATAGCGAAGAATTCATTCTCAAAACTCAAGCTATGAAACAAACTATGCTTGCCCGTATATAATTTCACTGACCCATCGAGGAGAGTTCTCCATTCTCTCCCGGATAGTCTGCCACCATTGGTCGATCTGAAGCTCATGTGGGCGGAGATGTACCAGCCTCTCTTGTCGGAGGAAAAAAAAAAGAAAAAAAAAAAAGAAGAAAAAATATTCAGTGCCCTTGTATCAGTGTGGGTATATAAAGGAGAGATATAGCTCGTGAGTCCATGTGTGCTGGGCTTATTAGCCGTGCGTGTGTACATAAAACCGCCGGGGAATAAAAGGGGAGTGAACGAGAATTGGTCCAGCTCGGTTTGTGTGGGACGAGCGTTTGCTCGACGAAGAAACTATCGGGACAGTCGAGCTGGAAGATCCGCCGGCGTCGCAGCTACACACAAGGGGGCTACACTTTGTTAACTTCGCTTGAAACTAATCAAAATTAATCATAAACGACAACAATTGATAGCAATTGGTTTGGATTCCATTACCCAGCGCGAAACGTGTTTTACCGGCGCGACAATCAACGATCATCCTATCATCTCACTTTTCTCTTTTTTACTCCCCGGTACTTGTTTTTTTCTCTCTCTCTCTCTCTCTCTCTTTTTATTTTTCACTCCCACAATTGCTCAAATACGTTTCAATATTAATCGACGATAAATCTACAAATTGTGACAATTTTTCTTATTCTTCCGGAGGAAATCACGATGCCTGAAGAAATATTTTTTCCCCGAGCACAAACGTGATAATACCCTCGCGACTACGAAAGTGCATCGGTAATTTGTTTTTTTTTTTTTTTTCCTTCGAATTTCTTCGAGAGTTCTTCCCGCGATAATTGCTAATTTTCGATTCGTCGAATTGGATTTTTATTCAATAAAAACGAAACCGTAAATTCGCCTATTTTCGAAACGTCTTTCGGTCTTTTTTACGAAAAAAATATTATTCGAGGACAAAAACATTTCGTCAAACTTTGCGAAACTCCGAAGAAGAGAAAAAATTGTACAGAAATTAACGAAGATCACGAGACATGGACGGCGCACCATTCGACGATCCCTTGTTCTCCGATTTTGGCGGACGCAGTGCCAATGGCGTTCACAGCATTCAAGTCATGCTCGGACTTCATGGCTCTCATCATTCCGGCGATATTATTACCCAAGCTGGCAGCCATCTTCAAAAACTCGATTCTTCCAACAGTCCACCGCCTTCTCATCATCAGAACCCACATCATCTGCATCAGCATCAGCAGCATCATCATCATCATCATCATCATCACCATCTTCAACAACAAAAAGAACTCGAACTCGCTGGAATTTATGCGCCCATTTCACAAAATCAAGATCTCACGAATTCTTCGTCGACCGGTACCTCCGCTACAACTTCACCGAATTTGCAACAAAATCTTCAAATCGATCATTCGCTCAAGAGAAAACCTGACGATCCAATCGGCTCAATGACACCTGGTAATTCTTTATTTTATCACAATTTCGAGTCGACTCAACTTTATTTTCTTCATTTCTTTCAACTTTTTGACTATTTCTTTACAAACGTTCTTTTTTTCAACGCCGATTTACTATTTTTTTTCCAGACATCCAATTGCTTCTTTCAGTTCATATTTATTCATCTCTTTTTTAACTTTTCTCCAAAATTTAATTGAAACAATGAGTCAACGTTTCTCTTCTGTTCATCGCTTTCAACTTTCTTTCTGGATCCTATTCAATTGAAATTTTAAATTAATTTTTTTCGTCCTTTTTTTTTGTCAACATTTTTCTTTATCTTGTGCCAGTTTTTTTCTTTTCTTTTGCGAATTTCAATTGCAATCATGAATTAATTTTCTTCTTTTAATAGCTTCCTACTATTTTTATACTCCATCTCTTTTCACGTTTTTTTTCCGTTTAATTTTATTACAATTTTGGAATAAAATGTTTTTTTGCTTCATTGCTTCTCACTTTTTTTTCGTTTAGTTGAGTTTTTGCGTTGGTCCATCGTTCGCATGTAACTCTTCTCCAAATTTATTGTTTTGACTAAACTGCAATCCAATTCAATTGACTCGAATCAAAATCATTTTCAATTTGTTCACTCAACTTGATTTCGTAATTTTCATTCAACAAGTCATCCGACTTAATTTTTTTCTTTTTTTTTCATTCTCGAAATCCTTTTATTCTGATTCGTCGATTTTCAAAACGAATTTGTCCATTTTTCCCAACGCCTGATTCCAGAAAATGGAAAATATGAATGAAAAACGCTGATTAATTTCATTCTTCAGTTTCAGGCAATGAGACACAATCTATGAAAAAAGACTCGAAGAAAAAAACCGACAGCAGTGGTATAAAGAAGAAAAAAACTCGGTAAGTTGATGAATTTCCATAAAAAAAATAAAAAAATTCTCGTGAAACTTTGTTTCGGAATCGATAATACGCGGGGGGATAATTGAGTTCGATAAATATTAAAGTTTTCGATAAAAGCGTAAGGGCGTTGATGTAACAACGACGGAATTTTAGTCGGATAATATATTTGAGATAAAGGGCAATGGCTTATGGGGGTCGCCCCTATTTCGCCGCATGCCTCTACATTTTATGCAGCACGCACGCGGACTTTAATAGGTCCGGCTTTCTCACTCTCTCGGGCTCTCGCCGCTACGCGGTCATTCACAAGATACGAACGTCATATGGCCGGTCAAATTTTTTTGTCTCTCAACCGAGCCCTAATGGCGACAGTTTAGATGTAACTGATAGGGAAGTTTGTGAGGGATCCCAAATAGGGTGAGATTGAGACAAAAAAAAACGTAAAAGTAAACGTATATAGTCGAGTAATTGAGAAAAAAAAAAAAAAAAAATCAAAAATTTAAAAAAGTCGGATGAAAACGCAAGCATATTTTTTGTCAATATCAACTTTTCTAACTGTAATTCATTATTTTCGTCGTTATTTGCAGAACAACGTTTACGGCCTATCAGCTGGAAGAACTGGAGCGTGCTTTCGAGCGCGCACCCTATCCGGACGTGTTTGCCAGACAAGAGTTAGCTCTCAAGCTGGCGTTGTCGGAGTCACGGGTTCAAGTGTGGTTTCAAAATCGTCGTGCGAAATGGCGAAAGCGCGAACCGCCGCGCAAGACCGCAGGCTACATGGCGACCGGTTCAGGAAGTCCAGGGCTCACTGGATCATTCACGTCGTTGAACAACAGCCTCAATCCATTCGCGACATCGGCGTCGTCATCAGCACCACCGGATGCATGGGCGTATTCGCCGGCTTACGATTTGGCGCCGCACATTAATCTTTTGAGTCCTTCGAATTCACCGTACTCGACGTCTTTCGGTGGTCCTGGTAGCAACGGGACGGCCTATTCTTACGCGACGATGTTACCGCAGCACGATCCAACGTTGTTCGCTTCACAGTCGAGCAACACGATGCGCGTCCACCAAGATTACATGAGTCCTAACAACAATTCACCACCGTCATTGAGTCGGGGCGATTATCAGACGATGATCTCCGCCCACTCACCGACGAATCATCTCGCTGGTTCGATCCCCGAGGAGGAGCATCATCAGCAGAACAAACAGCAGCAGCAACACTCTCAACTCGATTACGTCGACGGTATGAGCCCTGCGGAAAAATATCAGCACGAACAAACAACGGATTACGTGCAACATCAAGTACAGGAACATAAACACGATTATGCTATGCAAAATTCACCTTCGGAACGTCTAGTAATGAAGGATCAGATACACGTTAAAAGCGAACCGACGAGTCAGCAGAGCTACGTACAATTGCCACCTTTTTTGAACTAACTCGGACCCTCGTTGGGTTCCGATCGAGATTATATTATTGACTTTTAAATCCTACTTGTATCTTATCAACCGATCGCGCAATCACATACATCGAAACTTTGTGAATTTTCAATTTGTATATATTCCATGAAACTGTGTCTCTCAGTGCCAAACATTGTAAACATATCGTTCAACTATTGTTATCGCAAAAGGAAATCTTGCCTCGCTACATATATTGCGCAGCCAAAGACTATTTTAAACGTTTCGAGACAAGTTTTCTCTCATTCGAAAGAAAAACAGTTTGAGAAACGACCGTACGTTTGCGTTTAGTTATCGTTATTAAAATATGTACGAATGTTATTGAATAGTAGAAAAAAAAAAAAGCGTGTAAATAGTGGCATAGTACTGATGACGATAAATCAACGAGAGGAAATTTAAACATGTTTTGTTATTATCGTGTAAACTTCGCCGGAGAACGATCGGTTTTGAATATAATTAATGTAGCTATATAGCGTAATGTTTATTTTTTAAATATCAATCGAATGAATAATATGTGCCTTAATTATTATGTTTAAATGTCAAGAAAATTTTCTTCGGTTAAAAAATGCTTGCCATAGTTTTTTGCACCAAGTAATAAGGCTGAGAGAGATTTCAGCGAAAAATAAAAAAATAAAAAACAATATTTGGTAATTTATGCATAGGAACGAAGGAAACTTGGCAAAAAGGCACAATTTCGTAATGGAAAGATCAACGTGTTGTCTTTTATCAGATTTTTTGTTTTTTTTTCAAACATGTATTCGATGTTAACATTCAATGATTTTCAAATAAAACTCGAGATGATGAACTTGGTTCAATTACAATTGTGTCAATGGCATGCTTACATTATTTATGTCTACTCAAAAACACGAGTTTCATCATCGATGTCATAAAATTTGATCGATTTCCTCATTTTCATCGTTTTCCATATCCGAACAATCTGAAAGTTCGTTATCGGGAATTTCAATCATTCGAATTGGAGGTTTCACTTGTCTTGGTATTAAACTTTCTCGTGGCCAAACACCGTCACCACTGAAATGAAACTCAAGCTCCATTTTGTACAAACAAAAAGCCAATTTCTGCTGTTTCGTCCAGGGTTTTTTGCGGTCTTCACTACATTCCGAGAAGCTCTCGAATTCGTTCTTCATATCATCCAATATGACCTCGATCTTTTCCCTGCAAGAAATGTCAATCGGACAATTATTTTTTTCCCACATTCGACTATTGTTTCATTGAAAACTACTATTATTTTTCTTCCAAGTCTGTTCTGTCATAACGACCGAAAATAGTTACCAAGGGTTAGTCTTTTACGGAATATAATTGTTTTTTATCTAATTAGATCCGGTTCATTGAGACTGGATAATATCGGATAGTAAATAAAATGTCATGACTGTCACAGAATTATGGCGTACAAATGATAAGGGTAAAAAACATCCATAAAAGTTGAAGCCAATAATTTTGGCCACCAATCAGTGAAAAATCTCAAAAAGCATTTGGAAATTGAAATGCGAAAATTAGTGTGCAATAATAAAATTATCAAAAAATTATCAACGAAACGTTTTAATTGGTTAAAAAAATTGGACGATTTGTTTTCATCGTATAAAAGCAGTTCGTTGATTTTTTACAATGCTTCTACATGACTTATTTGCAGATGATATTTGAAAAAATTTAAATTAAAGACACCGAAAATTACACGGAACTTTCTAACAGAGATACGAGTCTTTTGACACAAACTCAAATCATTGTTCGAAAAATATTCTGTTTGAACAATGTATTAACAACTCTTTAGACTTATATTATTATAAAAATCTCCGATCGCAAAGATTCAAAAACGCCTAGTATTTTTTTAGACTTTCGTTTGATCGCAAAGCTTCGAAATGATGCAATAAAAATTTGGCTGAGAAACACGTGTCATTAATTTGCAACCGTTCAATATTTGTTGTTGATAGATTTAACATGAATCATGAATTATTTTACCTCGGATAAAGGATGATTTGTAAATTTTCGTATATTTCCTCGGTCGTAAAGTTTTCCTTCAACAAAAAATGAGTAGTATCGTGCATAGATACGAGATCTATAAGATTCCAGTAGGGATGTTTCTGTAGCCTCGGCATGAATTTTCGATATGTAGCATTGAAAATTTTTGTAAACGATCGTCTTATTTCGAGAGCTCTTGAGCGATCGCTACCGGTTGCGAGGAACATTTCAAACGAATCATCATTTGAAGTCAGGATTCGCACCGAGGCATACTTGATATTCAAGTAACGGAGATAGCTCAATCGCAATTGACTCTTGTTGTATTGATGGAGAACCAAACCCATCGACAAAACATTATTTTTCAATACTCTGAGCTCTGGTGTATCGTCAACTTGCTTGAACTTATATGCTAACTCAGAAGCTCCAATTAACAATATTTCTGGATAACGTTGTATAGCTATTTCCGCGTAATCATGCTTCTCAAGAAGTTTCACCACTGTGACCACATTCCTGTACTCCATTGTGCACAATTTTGGCGTTCGTTTAATGAGCTTTTTCATAACTTTGCCATCAAAGATTTTATTCTCATCGATGATTAAACGCAAGTTGTTTGGTGAACTATTTGCCAAACACCGATGTTCTATGATCTGAAAATTGCAAGTTAATTTAGAATCAATAGACTCGTTACGTAACGACTTTTTTTCAATTCTTTCATAGAATGAAAAATATTTGACCCGCTATGCGAATCATTTATCAAAACTTCGTTGATAAGAATGATTTTTTCATCAGATCGTTGCCTCTATGGGTTTAAATACCCCAGAAAACTTTGTCAACATTATAAAAAAAAGTGTATTCTCATTTGACAGAATGAGAATCACTATAGTTACCAAGTTACCTCCGAGTTACTAAATCAATTTGGTAACTCGGAATCAAATCTATCAGTAAAATTGTATCAACTTTTATTCTCACCTCTTCAATTGTCAGTCCAATCTCATTACGATAAATATCGAATAACTGTTCCATTATTGAGAAACTCCTTCTTCTCAACGCAAATGAAATGTTTTTCATCTCCTTTACATTCTCTTTAGGTACATTTAATTTCCATTGTATATACCACTTTAAACAATGATTGTAATAATCAATTACCCGCCAATTATCGCTTGGTATTTCTAAAGGCTGTACATCCTTTGGTAGCGTCTTCATGAGACTCAAAAAATTGTTCGCTACAACCTCCTCCTTAGGTATTTTCATGTAGCTTTTGAACACTCTCATTCTCAGTTCCATTGAAGATTTAAAACTGTTTGAAATAATGAATTTGAGAAATACTACAAATTGAATCAATTTATTCTTTCTATTTTATTCGATGACATCGAACCATGGAATTAGTGACAATAAAGTATCGTAATACCGGTGCAATATTATCGATTGATCCCTCGGAGCTCCCATGTCTAGTAACAACATAACTTTGTTTTCCAGATCATACTTGGACGAAAAAAGTATGTCGGCATCCTTATGCAGCCTGCTTACATCAATATTCAACTTCTGTAAAATAAAAGATGGAATGCAAATGTGTTTTTGACGCAAAAAAGTTGCAAGTTACAAGGTTCTAGAAAGATCTAGAAAATGGCTCAAGGTTCTTCAATGCTTCCAAATCATCTACTTCGATTTGCCTGATTCAAAAAATTTCTAGAAATTCATCGCTTTGAGCATATATTTCAAATTGTATCAAATATGCATCATAACGTAATTCTTATAACATTTAAAAATTAAGAAATTTGGGAAAAATTCATGCTATGAGGTGATTTTTTCTGAGGAAACATTTCCATATTAATAAATGAATAAATAATCTGTACAAAGAGAAATTTTTCAAACAGAGTAGAGAAAAATTTAAATACAAGCACAAGAACCGTTACTCAGAAGTGGTGAAATAATTTTAGAAAAAATCTTGATACTTACGGTACAATATTGACAATGCTCAATGAGATATTCTTCGGATAAATGATAAATTTGAGGATTTTGGTCTACTATTTTAGTGGCGTTCGTCAACCTGATCCGAAGATGATTTTCCAACAATCTTCGATACGTGTTGAATTTGACAAAGTCCTCATGAAAAAAAAAATATTTTTATAGCTATAACTTTTTTCTTACAGATTATCAACGCGTATTGAACTTTTCTTACCGTGACAAAGAGGGATTTGAACATTTTGAAACATTCATCGTACCGATTCGTAATTCAACGCTCAAAAATGTTGTTTTTTGAGGTTATGCCGTGGACGTATTTCCAGGTATTTCGTTAGGTGAACTGTACGATAATATCAGATATTGTTTCAAGATATTGTTTCAGAGTTGATTACCGAGTTCTTCACTGTTTCAACTTTGCACTGTCAATCTATATTTTAAAAACTTTATTCGAACATTTTCAATATAAACCGGCTGCAAACGCAGTAAGTATATACCATAAATACCAAACAAACACACTTCTTGAGATCTTGAGATGGTCGAGATTATGAGATATACTACGACGCGCGTAGAACAGGATAAGATATGAGATAAATTTAATTAAAATTTGAAAAGTACGTGAAGCGTGTGTACCGATTATTCGTCGCGTTACAACATAAAAATCGATTTTGTCGCTTTTCTTTCTAGAATTTCGGGAAAAAATATTCGTGTTGTGATTATTCGTGTCATATTGCATAGCGAGAGTCCCTGAAAATCATTCCAATCGTGGTTCAATTTTAGGATTCGCTGTTCGATCAGCACAGGAAGAGGGTATACTCATAGAATGTATCAAATTATTGTTTTTTCTATATAATTGCTTTGGATGGTCACACATTCGATAAAGTTTACATTTAATATTCATTAAATTCGAGCACGCTCTGAACAGACATTTTTTTCTTCGAAATATCCTCATATTTAGGATTCGTTGAGAGAGAGCGAGAGAGGAGAAAGAGAATGCACACATTTTTCAATTACGACGATGAGCTTCCGTTGATGCGAGATTAAGAAATCGTAATCGGTATTTTCATGCAAGCTCTGCGTAACAGTTATCCCCTTGTGTAACTTCTCGTACTCGTTTAGAGCGTGGCGTAGGCCTCGTACGGTTTTCACAACGGCTCCATCCACGGTGGCACGAATCTGCGAAAAAAACAACAACAAAAAATGGAACTCTAAGACTTTCATGATGGTGATTTTTTTTTCTGTCTGGTCGTTGCGTACACGCACTTCATCAAAGTTTCTTTATGCATTAAGATTTGTAAAGTAATCATTTTATTTTGTAAAGCCAGGAAAAATTATTTCTGAAATTATATTACCTCGTCACAATCATTTTTACAATATTCATTTGCACGCTTTCTGAGGTTCATGACTTCCGTTCGTTTTTCCTCGGCTTCGCGTAACTTCTCCCCAAGCAATTGACACGATGCTATCACGATTTCGATGACCCACTCATCCAAGACGTTCAATACATCGTTCGCTGTTTCTTCGTAACCGTTGATGTATCTCAAACACTTCGTAGCGTTAAATTTAACGTTTTCAACGAGATTATAAGCTTCGTCACGAACCTGTGGAGTAAAAGTAAAATAATTTATGATATTTAATCATCAACGCAGTGAATCTGCCGGTTGAGTCTCTCATTTTCTTACCCTGTCCAAAGTCGTTGTTAGATTTTGTCGAAACTCTTTAACAATTTTTTGGTTCTTTTCACTGGGTTCCGGGCCCATATTTTCAACTTCGTCACGAACATTGTTCAAAGAATTATTGATGCTTAACAGAGCATGCTCGATCTGGTTGTCAAGTTCCAGTCCGTCCGACGTCTGGTCTTCATACGTATCGATACTGGCAGTAGTTGCCTGTACAAAATCGTTTGGTACAACGGATTATTATTTATTGGGATAAATTATGAGCTTCGTATTGCAAGAATTTATATTTTGCGATTGAAGCGAATATATAATTAGGAGAATTAAAAATTAGAAATTTTCACGTATTTTCACGTATAAACTTGGGTGATGAAGAGTGAGGTATACGCATAGGAAAATCATTGAATAATTCTAAATATAATAGGGGCCGAAAAAGCAGGGAGGTGAAAACGAAAGGTACAATTGTAAGAAGCAAAAAAAAACGCTTTTTTTGAGATTCTTTTTTTTAATTTATTATGTAAAGAGCGATGGTTGGTAGTTCGAATAATAAAAGTTGAGAGAAGAAGTTTGAGTAATTTTGTTTATGAAAAAATATTGATAAATAATTGAGTCACAGCACACTGAGAAAAACAAATTTTTTGTTGGTTCGACAAATTTTCTGTTGGTTCAACGAATCGTAGCGAACAAAATGAAATTTGTTAACCCAAACGAAATTTAGTTCATTCAAATACTTAATTTTTCACCACGACAAAAATATCGTTGAATCAACTAAAGTTTTGTTGAATCAACAAATTTAATTTGTTCGCCACAATTTCAAATTTTTTTTTCAATTATTCGCAATTATAGGGATTTTAAAATGGTCGAGCTTACCGTGGCGATGAAAGCAGCAGCGGCACAAATAACAATCTCGAGCTTCAACATTTCGCTGATGTTTCTTTTCTCGTCGCTCAACAGCTAGTGATTCTCCGGTCCATTAATCCGCGGCTTTTATAATTCATTTTGGCTATCGAAAATTCTACCCGTGTTGATCTATGTTAAGTGTTCGCAGTTGTCATTAAACTGCGAATAAATGAAAATTACGGTAAATAAAAAAAATAGATACCGATAAGAAATTTTTCGCTGGCAGGGTAAGTGTAGACGAATGAGGCGCTGTTAATGGTTCAATATTTGATCCTGTACATTAGAAGAAAAAAAAAAAACAACATCAAGACTTTCATTTTTAATGATAACATCTTTTTCTCATACTATTAAAAACTAGTTTACTGGATACTGGTCGAATGAGTGCTAAATTTTCGAAACGCTTTCAGATCAAGTTTAAAGTACCAATTAAACGTATTGTTAGTGGATTTTTATTAGGGCGTGTCTCATTAACATGAAAGAATATTAAAAAGGATAGTTCTGCAAAATCATCAACCGATAAATGCAAATTTCTATGACGACACATTTTCACTGGGATTTTTCAAAGAATTATCTGTATTTTTCCACCAGGTAGATTTTTTCTAAAGCTTAATCGTTTCACCGTTGCAGTCGATTGTTTATTGAGCGAAAAAAAAGCCAAAAGTCCCAAAAGCAACTGCTTTTGGGACATCGTCTTTTTGTTTATTTTTAAGTTGAAGATGCTGTACTCTCCTTAGAGATTGAAGGATTAAGTTGGAACGTATATCATATAAACAGAGGAAAAAAAAATTTTCTTGAAATAACTTTCCAAACCTTTGAAGCGCGTGTCAAGTAGATAAAATTTTGTCTCGAAAGGTGGTTCTTTCTTAGACAACGAATCGGAGTTGGCCGATTCGTTATAATAATAATAAGTGAAAAAATAAAAAAAAATAAAAAAAATAAAAAAAAACTAGAAGATATCGCCTTGAGGTGTCTTGAAATGTTCAATACGAAATTGTTTTTGTAATACACGTGGATCGAAAACACGTGAAAGAAACGTGAAATAAAAACATGCGAATAAGACTCTAGCCGGTCTCATTATCCTGAATTTTCATGTAACCGTCGACCTCGTATTGATGATCAAATATTTGAGAACGTTTTTTATGGATCGATATTATGTTATCTCGCAAGTGTGACTGACGGAACATTAAATTAATATAAGAAACTCCGAAGAGACAAAGTTGTTTTTCATTTTTATTTTTTTCCATCCATATTCTCAACACGAGTTTCAGAGAATCCACAAGCCACTCACAACTTGCGAGTATGAAAAATAAAAATAAAATATTTGAAAAATTGATGTAAAGAATTTTTATAAGATTATCTAGATTTTGTCGAGAGTCCCTGTTTTTAAGTCGTATTTTTTTCACGTAAAAGAAAGTTGAAACAAAATCTTGAACGTACGATTGAATTCCCTGCCATTTTGCAAAAAAATGGACTTTCGAAAATCGGCTCCGACAAAGATTTAATTAGTTTGTCAACGTTAACAGAAAAAAAAAAAAAAAAAAAATTGTTTCATTTTTGGGTTGATACGTAGCTATATAATCGAAATGGGATTTGTGAAAAAAAAAAAACTTTTACCGAAAGTACAACTACAGCTCATCTTTCTGATTTTTTTATTTGCATTCTTTTAGTATAGAAAGAAATGATTGAAATAACGTGCTTTTTAAGCACCTCCAGGCGCGTTTAAGCCCTTGAGAAATCTGGTGGTTGACGGTTAAGTCAGAATTTTCGTGTTCCCTCTACGGTTTCTCGGTTGATCCGACCAACGATGACTGGTGAACTTTTGTACAAAACCGAGAAAAGAGAAGCTGGCCGAGAAATCCCCTATGGGCTAACATATCTTCGCGCCAGAGATATTTTCACCGATTTCATGATTTTCGAGTGCGGTACTATCGTTATATGGTAAAATCTTTCATTAAATTTTTCGCCGTACGATATTTTTCATTGTTCGTTCCTCCGAGCCGTTCATTTCGAGACTGTCAAGTTTAAGAATGAAGAATAGGAGTAAAAAAGTCGATAGGTTTCTTGCGCCAGTTTTGACGCATCGTATTCCCCGAGGGCGAAATGAAACTGCAGAAAACCTGCCGCAACGGTCAATAATTTTTTGCGATTTGTCGAGATTTATCGATTAAACATTTTTTTTTTCGAGGATTCCGAGATTTATTGTAAAAAATTGTATGCACATAAAATTTGCACTCTTTATTGAGATCATGTCAGGAATCGGAGGAAGGTATTACAATTTTTTTGGTTCTTTTTATTAACAGTTGACTTAAAATTAACTTTGACACGACAACGTTCAGCATTCAATTTGCAATCTCATTTATATCCGTTATAATTTTCATAACATCAAGTATTAATCCCATTGATTTCAATGTTACCGATTCGGAATAATCACGAAAACGGGCATGCGTGCAGTTAAGAGTTTGATAAAGAGCCTCGCTCGCCTTCTCAATCAAATTTTGATATTCTGTTTCAGCATTGTTCCGAATTTCCGACTCATTGAGCTTGGTAAGGTATTCGTCAAGAGCTTTTTTGGAATCGGACGTGTATTCATTAAAGAGGTCATTCGCATCTTTCAATAACTGAAAAAAAAAAAAAAAAAAAACATCGAATATAGATTATAATAATTTTCATGCCACATATGTAGGAATTTGCGATTCCGCTATTTAAAAACGGGAATTTGAACGTAAAAGATATCGTAAACTGAACTTCTCCTATACTTATATTTTAGTTTTGAGAAACAAGCAGCAGTCTTTTCAATTCTGATCTCGACTGCCACGGATTTTCACGACCCGGACAACGCGGTCCATGCTCGTGAATCTTAAGGAGGTTGGCTACACACAACAATGTTGCCATGTTAAAAGCATAGGAAAATTCGAAATGATTAGAATTTAATGAAATTTGGTGAGCATATTCTTTTGGATTAAATATGAATATAGAAATTTTTTAAAGATTTTTCTTCTACATAGTTTTCGAGTGATTTAACACTAGAGTTTACATCCGTAAGCATAGGATTCTGATATATATAGGTATATCTATTGCATATTATAAACTCCAATTATTCGACAAGTATGTAGACGAAAAATTTGAAAAAAATTTGTGTCATTGCATTTGATGCTAAAGAATGTTATCACTAAATTTTATTAAATTCTTATCATATTGTCGTATGTAGCCACCCTCCTTGAGGGAATTGATATTCATACTGCACGAAACTATTTGATCCCGAGTTTTCGTATACAATAGTATATATAGATCAAACTGTTTTAGATAAGATAATAACTTTAGAATTCTTCTCTACGAAGGATTCTGAAGTTTCGAACAAATTGAAAAGTTTTCAAGACAATATGTATAAATTGCTTTGTTCTTTCTTACATTGTTACATGCATCTCCTTTACACGCATCTGCTTCATATTTGTAGGTGTTTATTGATGTTCTCGATTCGATTGTTTTAGTTGCAAACAGATTCGTGAGCGGTTCCCGTATCTCGAACCATCGGACGCGAAAAATTTTATCGAATTCGGTCAGCACTTCTCTTTGGTATTTTTCGAAACGATAGAAATGGCTGAGGCAATCTGTTTCATTGAATTTTATTCTACGAGCTTTTTGACCGACTATGATTTTTTCAAGAAGAACAAGAACCTGTGGAAAAAAATGCATGAAATATCAATTGTGAGCATGATCATAAAAATCAAAATCAGATTATCGACATTGAATTTTCACACCTGTCCAGAAACATTTATTCTATTATTCTGGTACTTCCGAATAATCTCATCGTTCATCCTGATCGATTCCGAAGGCATAAGAAAAGCTTGTTCATAAACGTCTGTGACGCGTCTATCGAATTTTTCAATTAACTGGTCGAAAGAAAGAACTTCCGTTTCATTCTGCTTTTCCAAACTGGCACCGGTTGCCTGTGTGATTTGTATGGAACAATGTGATAAAATGTATTGGATAATCGATAATTGTCATCTGAATTAAGGAATCATTCGTTCTCTAGCAGGCTAAAATACGAAAACTTATTTCATATTGGCATAGCGATTTTCAAACGAATATTTAGTTGAGAAAATAATTTGGTTCTTTCAAGAGAGAATGATTTTTGTTTACACAGCTCATTCGATTTCTTAAAAGAAAGCACGCTGTTGCCACAATCGAATGATTCCAGGAAACAAGAATTAAAAAATAATAATCGATCATAATTACCAGAGTGAAGATAGTACTGGCACACAGAACGATTGCGAGTTTCGACATTCTGTCGATCCTTTTCTTTTTGTAGTCAAACGAAAAATAATTTTATCTCAGACTACTCCGGCTTTTATAATCATCTTTGCTGGCACGCGGCAACTTACCATAGACGTCAGTGTTACGAGCTCGTAGTTATTAATAAAACACGAGTGACTGGATAAATATGAAATGGAGAATGAAAATATTGTTCAAATGAGGAAATTTTTGAACCCTTGATGACGAATCTACAGTCTGCAAAAGTTCCTTATATATATATATTATCACGATTCTTCGAGCCTTCACTTATGTATCAATAAACGACAAATAAGATACGATCCCGCATACATTAAATTTAGGAATATTATTGAAAGATATCAAGAGATGCGGTAGCGGCTCGACGCCGAATATTAAAAGAAAAAGCCACCACGAGCCCTGTCGCGCAAATATGAGGGTTTTATGACGTCATAGCGTTTTTAGATCACTTTTACAGACGAACGGTGAAAGTGAAAGATGTGAATGTTTGTGACACTTTTTTTTTTAATTTTTCTCTTTCCATTGGTGTTTTTTACAATTAGATCCGTCCGGCCAATCTTGAGATGTGATAAAAATCGATCAATCTCGGGTAGAAAGACACACGACGTCTTGCTTAGTCGAAATTTTTTTTTTTTTCAATACCTGTCGTCAAAACGCTGCCACGTCTCTAGATTTACTGATACAGACTTAGACAAAAGTATTAGAAACTCTATAAGTTATCTATTCGGAAAAGAAACTGAATATCCCGGCAAAAACAATCGTGCAAACATCGTTTTGAAGCAAAAAAACATCAACTCGATTTGGCTTTTTATTTACATCGCTGCAATCTTCTGTTAATCTGGTAGGTCATTTTGAAAATGCCAGCAGCTTTTCACGACTCTTTCACTTCGTGAAATTACGTGTCAAGAAATCAGGGGACTAATATAATACTTTTGAGTAAGTCTGTACGCAGTCACGTCCAATTGAAACCTAACACTCGGTGTGAACTCGATTTTTGACGCAGATTGTCTGATTCGGAAACTAGCAGGAATGAGCCCAGTTGCGTTTCGATCGAACGCTAACTAAATGACTGACTGCCAAGTTAGTGAAAAAGATGTAGACCGTATCGCTGCAATCTTATCGAAATCTCGATCTTTGCAAAAAAATTAGCACACTTAGGAATAATGCAACAAAAAAATGTCACTCGCCATACAAAAAAATATTTGTGGCTTTTGTGAAAAAAAAAATCGTTTCGTAGAAAGTACAACTACAGCTGATCTTTTTTTTATTTTCTTGCATAAAAATAAGTGGCAAATAGCGTGCTTCTCAAGCACTTCCAGATGCTTTTAAGCCCTTAAGAAATCTGGTTGTTCAATCTTAGTCACATAAAATTTGCACCCTTTATTGAGATCATGTCAGGAATCGGAGCAAGGTAATACAATTATTTGATTGCGTCTATTAAAGGTTTATTTAATATCTACTTTGACACGACAACATTCGGCATTCAATTCGGCATGTCGGTATACACTTCATCCGCGATCATATTAACATCAGCAAGTATTAGTATTGGATCCGATTTGAACGATTCGGAATCGTAACGAAAATAGGCATACGTGCAGTCAAGAGTTTGTTTAAGAACCTCGTTCGCCTTCCCAATCAAATGTTGATATTTTGCATCAGCATCATCCCGAATTCTCGACTCGTTGATCGTGGCAAGGTATTTGTCAAGAATTTCTTTGGAATCAGACATGTATTCATTAAAGACACTATTTGCATCTTCCGTGAACTGAAAGTAAAAAAAAAAAAACACCATCAATATAGATTATAATAATTTTCATGCCAAAATATATAAGAATTTGCGATTCCACTATTTAAAAACAGGAATCAAAACATAAAGAGCAAGATGTTAGGGTAATGAGAGCAATTGATCATTTAGCAATGGCCTCCCGCGAATTCCCATGAAGTGTGTTTAAAAGATATTTTAATTTTGGGTCACAAGCAGTCTTTCCAGTACTGATCTTGACTACCACGGATTGTCACGACCCGGAAAACGCGGTCCATGCTCGTGAATCTTGAGGGAATCAATATTCATACTGCTCGAACAATCGAGAAACTATTTGTTTCCGAGTTTTCGTGCATTTAAAACACAACTATATTAAGTATAATAATAATAACTTAATAATTGTTCTCCAGACAGGATTCTGGAGGTTCAAAAAAATTAAAAAGTTTTCAAGAAAATGTATAAATTGCTTCGTTGATTCTTACACTGTTACACGCATCTCCTTCACACGCATCTGCTTCATTTTTGAGGTTTTTTATTTTCGTTTTCGCCTCGGTAGTCTTATGTCCCAACAGATCCGTGAGCGGTTCCATTACCTCAAACAATGGGCCATAAATGCCGTCATCCAATTCGGCCAGTAATTCTGCTTGGGTTTCTTCGAAATCATTCAAATAGCTGTTGCAAACTGTTTCATTGAATTTTGTTCCACGAGCTTTTTGACCGTTCATGATTTTTTCAAGAAATACAAGAACCTGCGTTAACAAATTCATGAAATATCAATATTGAGCATGATCGTAAAAATAAAAATCAGATTATTCATATTAATTAAACTTTCACACCTGTTGAAAAATATCTGTTGAATTTTTAATGTACTCTTCAGCAACGTGAAAGTTCATTCTTCTCGATTCTGGAGGCAAATCAAAAGCTTGTTGATTAACTTCCGCGACGCGGCTGCCGATTTTTTCTATTAACTGGTCGAAAGGAAGAACTTCTCTTTCATTCTGCCTTTCCAAACTGGCAGCGTTTGCCTGTATAATTTTTATGGAACAATGACATAAATTGTATTGTATAATTAATCAATAATCATCAAAAAAAATATTCAGTTGGAAAAATAATTCGATTCTTTCAGTAAAAAATTATTTTTATTTACATAATCGAACGATTCCAGGAAACAAGAATTAAAAAACGATCGATCATAATTACCAGAGTGAAGATAACGGTGGCACACAGGACGATAATTGCCAATTTTGACATTCTGTTGATGCTCCTTTTTTTGTAGCCAAATGAAGAATAATTTTCTTGTAGACTCTACTCCGGCTTTTATAGTCATTTTCGGCATGTGAAAATTTAACGTAATCGTCGGTTTTACAAGTCGTATCCGATTATTTTAATCACAAACAACTGAATAAATATGAAATGGACAATGAAAATATAGTTCAAATAAGGAAATTTTTGAACGCTTGATGACGCATATACATTCCGCATTTTGTATATTATCACGATTCTTCGAGCCTTTACTTACGATCAAGAAACGACTAATAAGATACGATCCCGCATACATTAAATTTAGGAATATCATTTAAAAATATCAAGATATGCGGTAGCGGCTCGACGCCGAATATTAAAAGAAAAAGCCACCACGAGCCCTGTCGCGCACTCTCATACCCGCGAATTTGAGGGTTTTATGACGTCATAGCATTTTTCGATCACTTTTACAGACGAACGGTTAAAGTGAAAGATCTGAATGTTTGTGACACGTTTTTTTTTAATTTTTCTCTTTCCATTGGTGTTTTTTACAATTAGATTCGTTCGGCCAATCTTGAGATGTGATAAAAATCGACCAATCTCGAGTATATAGACACACGGCGCCTTGCCTGGTCGAAATTTTTTTTTTTTTTTTTAATACCTGTTGTCAAAACGCTGCCACGTCTTTAGATTTACTGATACCGACTTAGCCAAAAGTATTAGAAACTCTGTAAGTTATCTATTCGGAAAAGAAAATGAATATCCCGGTAAAAAACAATCGTAAACGAGTTTAGCAAACACCGTTTTGAAGCAAAAAATATCAACTCGATTTGGCTTTTTATTTAGATCGCTGCAATCTTCTGTTGATCCGGTACGTCATTTTGAAAATGCCAGCAGCCTTTCACGACTTTTTCACTTCGTGAAATTACGTGTCAAAAATAAGGGGACTTATATAATACTTTTGAGCAATTCGGTATATACGCAGTCACCTCCAATTGAGACAGAACACTCGGTGTGATCTCGATTTTGGACGCAGATTGTTTGCATAAAATTAGCACACTTGGCAATAATGCAGAAAAAAATTTGTCGCTCGTCATGGCAAAAAACCATCCTAAATTCTTGATGCGACAATTCTAGGCCGAATTATCCATCCTCAAAGCAAAAATCGTATCTTCCAACAATAGCTATATCATCCACAACGATGTAATTTTTACTATAGCTTCTTTAAAAATTTTCATTATTACAATTGTAGTAATAGTTTCTGCTTATTGCGTTCCCATCAAATTTGCTATAGAATTTCGCTCTTAGTGGGTCAGACGCTGTAAGAATTAATCGATATTTTCTATCGTTCGTTCCTTCGAATCGCTACTCTCGAAATTGTTTTTTTTTTTTTTTTTTCTTTCTTAGGATCATGTCAGGGATCAAAGGAATGTATCACCATTTTTGTTGCTTGCTTTTATAAACGGTGGACTCGTTATCTACATTGATACAGCATCATTCAGCATTGGATTCTCGGCGTGTCAGTATATATATTTTATCAATATCATTGGCAATATTACGAATCATTAGCTCGGGATCCGATTCGAACTTTCGTAATCGTAACGTTATAATGCCGATTCAAGCAGTCACGAATTCGTTCAACGACTCCCTTCGTTTTTGCAATGAAATGTTGCGATTTTTCCTCAGCAGCTTTCCGAAATACCGACCCATCCCCGAACTTACCCATGTCGTTGTTAAGAGCACGTATAGATTGGCGAATGTATTGAGTCAAGAGGTGAGTTGCCGCTTTCTTGATCTGTAACGAAAACATCAATAATGATTTTCATGCCAAACAATTTAGCATTTTTTTCTACCGCGATTGAAGCGTTAAGGGTGAAAATATTAAGGTACTGAGAGCTCCTCGCAGCCTCTCTCAAATTTCTATGAAGCGTTAAAAAGAGATCGGAGACGCTGAACTCTCTCTCTCTACATCTATATTTCAGTTCTAGGACACAAACATCAGCTTTTTGTTCGAATCTCAACTACCACAGGTTCTGACCACCGAGACAACGGCCTGTGCGAGCAATACTTGAGAGAATTGGTATTTTTTGACTCACGACCGAGCTAATTCGACAGATATATGGACATCGCGAAATCTTTTGTTCTTGGAGTGTTAGTACATTCACGACTAAACCTCATAAACTATAATGACAATAATTTAAAAAATTCGACATCATGGAGAATTATAGAGTTTCTATCGTATTGAAAAATGTTTGAGAAAAATTTTTTTTTTACTTACATCGTCACATGCATTTCCCTCACACGTTTTTGCTGCATCTTCAAAGTCAATGATCATTTTTCTCGTTTCATTGGTTACGCGTCCCAACAGTTCTGTGAGCTGTGCGGGCATGTAGGCCAATCCGATGGAGACGGAGTCATCCAAATCCTTCAACACTTTTTCTTGGGTCTTTTCGAAATCATTCATCAAGTCTCTGCACTCTGTTATATCGACTTCGATTCCAAGAGCTTCGTTTTTATTCTCAATACGTTCAAATTCAGAACGAATCTGCGAAAAAACGTTTCGAATAATAAAAATTACGACTATTAACGTGAAAAAATGAATATCAAATAATCAACATGAAATTTTCATACTAATTCTCACCCGTTCGAAAATTGTTGTTGCATTTCTTTTGTACTCCTGAATAATGGCCAAGTTCTTTTCACTCGGTTCTCGAAGCAAATTATCCACTCGTTTCCTGATGGATGCGACACTAGCGTCGATAGTTCCTATTAACTGTTCGAATAGAATCTGATGCGTTTCATTCTCCCTTTTTAAACTGTCAGCGGTTGCCTGTGTAATTCATATGGTACAATAAAATAATTTTTATCAGATAATTAATAATGATCAAAAACAAAGTACGAAAATCAATTTCATTGACATAAATTTGAAAAAACAATTGAGCATAATTACCAAAGTGAAGAAAGCAGCGGCACAAAGGACGGTTAACTTTAACATTTTGTTGATGTTTCTTGATTTGTAACCAAATGAAGAGTAACTTGATCGTATGCCGGTGCAGCTTTTATAGTCATTTTTGAACATGGAATATTCCTAATGGACATCTGTTTTAGAAAAAAAAAACTGATGAAATAGATAAGAGCGCATATTGTTCTGTCAGGATGAAAATATTGTTTAAATAAGCCACGTATCAAACATTTGATCATGTGTTCGCGCATACCAAATTTTTTTTTCGTTATCGCATTGAAGATAAAAATTTACCTCTCTATCGATCAATAAACAGCAAATAAAAACGACTCCACATACGTTACAATTTGGAAAATATGTCCATATATATTTTTATAATTAATTAATTTTAACCCTGCGCGGATCATATGATTTCGTGGCCCATACGATTTGCATAGTCGCTTGGGTCGAAAATGACCCGTATGATCCATGGAGGATTAAGGTCCAACGTAATGTCGATATTCATCGCAAAATTGATCGGCTTCCCGTCTTCAACGTACTGGAAACTTTTCTTCATATTGATCCAAATTTTTTACCACTTGTTTCGGTACAAGTTTCAAAATTTTCAAACGTTTCAAAAATTTCAGTACAAATTTAGACAGTAGATTTTTTTTTTACATATACTCGATATGATGACTAAATTCTAAATGGATCTTCTCCAGCAATTCGGTGAAATTAAATATCAACGATCAGTTTCACTTATGAAACAGAGAGGAAAAATGTTGAAAACTCGTTGAAAAACTGTCAAACCGTTGCAATTACGATGCCCAAAAGTAAAATTCATTCGATTCTTTATCAATTATTCACTTTCTCATTAACGAAAAGAATTTCTTCATCGACCGAATGTACAGGTTTTTTTGTTTGTTTGTGATACTATTCAATTCTATGTATAATATTAGTTTCAATTTCAAACGATATTAAAAAAATATTGTTAACACGCCTGGGCAGATATAATGTTTATTCAAAAATTGTGAGAGTAATCACTCCTTTTTTTGATAAAATATCGCTATGGGCAATCGGCGCTTTGCGTCATCAAAACGATGGATTCATACCGAAACTCCCTAATTCCAAACGATTCCAGAAGATTTTTCTCGATACACTGTATTGAGAAAAATTCATGATAAAAAACAACTGAATTCTCATAAATAACCCTTCAATTGGATTCTGGAGCGAATTTCCACTAAAAGTTATGCATTTTCATGGATTTTGTATAAATCACAATACATAAGATTACTTCTTTGATAATGAATAAACATTTGATAATATTTTAAGGTTTTATAATAATGCCGATAAATTGAAATTTAACGATTTGAGCGGAAGACCACGAGCGTTTGAAAGAAGGCGGTTAAAATATATTTGCAGCCGAAGGAATAACGGTTTGCAATTTATTCTAAAAAGTCATAGAAATAGAAAAAGATATTTTTTCAATTTTTACATTTTACGTAATGCGCGCAATTCGGGACTCTTATCTTTGAGAAACACACGTCAGCTTTTTGTGTTTTCAACGCGTAATAATTGAATAATTCAATAATGCGAGGAATGGAAAAATTTTTTTTTCTCTATAGAAGTCGCAGATGTTGAAGAGTAAATATTTTTAGCATTTTTCACGATATAACATGGTTCATCGCACTAATTATGCTTAGACGTAAATATAAAATGATAATGCTGCGTCGGAATTTTTCCACGACAAGAAAAAAAAAATAGAACGCCCGTTTATTGACGATGAAGGTGCTGGTTGAAGTCGCTCTGGAGGGAAGCAAATATTTGCGATTCAAACAAGCGTAATTTTTGGTCATTGGAAGAAAAAACATTTGGAGCAATTGCGCAGACGAAGAAAAGAAGAACATTTGATTGTTGTTTTGAAGAAATTAAAACTCAATTAATGAACAAATATCTGTAAAAATATAAAGCTTGCTCGGGGACTCTCGAATAAATAACAAATTTTCAAACTTCAAATGGAAAAACTTGGAACATGAATTCAATAAGAATATTTAGAAGACTTTTTAATTTTTTACCGCGATTAAAAAATCGTTATTGTTCAAAAACATTTACGGGTTTTTATTAACATTTGTGTGTGTGTGTGTGTGTTTTTTTTTTTACATTTCAATAATAATTATTACATTACGATTTGTCGTTATGTTTTCTCCATTTTTGTCTTTATTTTTTATACAAATGTCGATATAACGGGTAAGACGCGGTAAATGTTTATCGATATTTTTCGTCGCTCGTTCCTCCAAGAGGGTCAATTCTCCAAACTGTTCGATTTAAAAAATAATACAATATGATAGGAAATCTGATCGTTTCTGTTTCTTTTCTCTTTGAAATAACACGGTTTTTTATTTAGGTTCGCTACAATATTTCCAAAAATTTGTTTACTCAACATTTTTTCACGTAACGTTTTAGTAATCAGGTTCCGTGATGGCTAAGGAGATAAAAAATAGGAGAGGGAACGAAAAAAATTTTCTTCGTTCGTTTTTTTGTTTTTTCATCAAATTCATAACTAATTGATTGCGAATTCCGGGATATTATTGAACAATGCGATAATGTTGATTTTCGTTATAATTATTAATCTGTTTGAATCACGTGTAAATTGTATTTTGAGATTTCACCATGTATTTTCACTCATTTTCTTCCTGTTTTATTCACGTTGCAATAATATATTTGTACAATATCGCGACAATTTGTCCGAGTTTAAATAAGCAACGATAGGATTCATCGCATTATACTTTCTTATCCCGATGAGATGTGACACCTGGTCAAACATCTTCAGATTCTGCTCGATTTCATCAATTTCTTTGTTTTTTTTTTTTATTTTATTTTTTTCCTTAAAATTTATGTATAACGGGCATCTCGGGCTTGATGATCAATATAATCGAGTTCTTAATTGCATTTGGTGTGGAAAAGTCAAACATCATTTTCTAATCCTCATCCCTTATGACGAGTGATCCATATTTTTTTTCAATTATCAGACTTTAATCTCGTATGCTGTCGGAACCGCTGGGGATAGAGCAATAATGCTGAGGAAGAATTTTGTAGAGTATTTATTTTTCTACAAAAAAGTCTCCGACGTCATCTTTCTATTTTCAGTAGTTTACTTAGATTGCTCGGGTTAGTGGTCGTATTCGAGACGCTCTCAAGGCCAACCCGCTGAACATGGAAAAACGTGGTCGAGTACTTTTTCGAAAAAAGTTTGTGCTCCATAAAAATGGTCCTGTGTGTTTCCTCTATTTCCAACAATTTCTACGTTATTGACGATAACAGTGCACCGAGTTAAATCCAATAATGAATTATCAGAAGAGATTTAGATCGAAAAACGATAATAAACGGTATTATTCGCAATTCGATTTTCAACTCAAGTTTACGAGGATAAACATCGAGCCCATGTGTACATTGAAATATTCCATTCGTGGAGAATCTCTTGAGAAATTTGGTCGAAATATTTTCAGAATAAATGTACCAATGAAAATTAAAAGGACGATTGTACAGATTGTCAGTTCCTTCCACAAAAAGAATTTTACATGAACATAGGAACGGTATTGAAACAACTGAATTTTCTTCTTTTTTTCATCTCTCTAAAGCTCGATGCTTGCAATGTTTCAAGTGGAAAATCCCAATGTACATTCACGCATACATAAATATCAATCGATATATACATGCAATATAATATTTATATGTTTTATTATGTATATAAATTTTATATTAATATATATAAATTTTCAAGCTGTGATCGATCGTTAATTTTCGAACGTAAACTTTACTACGAAAGTAATTATCCCCGTGTGAAATATTTCTCATAGAAAATTATCGCAGTACTTTCAGCGTTCCTCGTTTAAATTTTGCAACACTTTTGCAGCCATTGAGTTCATTTAATGAAAATTTAAATGTTTAGCGATGTGAGAAAACCTTTAAAGTGAGTAAACCTTTTTCAAGTTTTGCATTTTTTGATTAACGAAAAAGTTTTACTAAATTGAGGAAAAAAAAACGTATTCTTCGGATAAAAGTTGAATTTTTATTCTTTTCGTAATGTTAGCAAAAATTTATTAATTATCTGAATTCGCGTGTATCAAAAGTTCATTTTCAGTTTTAAAAAAGATAATGAATCCGTGAACTTCATTTCGTTTTCGTATAATCATTCAATGTGACAATTGCAAAATTTCGAAAAAAACTGAAAAGACAGTGTCTTGAAAACGGCAATCAATGGAAATATTATGATTTGAGAAGTTGGCTGGGCCGGAATTTCGCAGAAAAAAGATCAGCTTAAATTTTAAGTTTTCAGTTTAATCAATTTTTCAACATCTTTTCGAATGAATATATCTAAAGTTCTTTATGAATCTCATTTTTGAATTATTTGAGATTATTATGACATTGCCGAATACCGAAATTCTGATACAACATGTTTGGTCAAAAAAAATATTTCGAATATTTTGAAAAAAAAATTTGGGGATTCCCCTCTAAAGAAACCAGGCCGAATGAAAGGACGTCAGGTTTGAATATTTTTTTTATTCCAGTTACTCCGTTTTCGTTCTATTTTGTACCGTCGTTGAAAAACTTAACGATTTTTGTTGTTTTTTTTAAATGTGTCTTACGTTTGTGCGCACGATCGGGATAAATTCTTCGGTAATAAAGTCGATAACGTTCGTTTATAGATATCAAAGCGTCGAATTCCAGCGCGTACGTTGATGTACTAATATTGATATACACTGACGCACACGCTTATCCAACATTCACGAAATTATTTAAGTTCCTATTGGCATGAACACGCAGACAAATTTCATCTGAGCCAGAGCTTCAGTCGTAAGGCATCGACGCCATTTAAATAGTAACGGAAGAGTCGTTTGTCACGAACGAAGCCAAGATTCTCGTAAAGTTTCAACGCTGGCCGGTTCGTTATCTCCGTCTCAAGGACGACCTCGTCCGCGTCGTCCTCAACCATTACTTTTATCGCTCTTCTTACGAGATTCGAACCGATTTTGCGCTTACGATATTTCACGTCCACAGCCAACATTGCAATGTACCCACGTTTTATCACTTTCCTATGAATGTCCAGTTTGCAAACAATTGCACCTACGCACTCGCTCTCGTGCATCGCCTTGAATTTACAAACAAAATAAAAAAAACCAATTAATACGATATCTTGCAGATCTGTAACTATTTAAAACTACTTTTATCATAACAAATTTGATTGATATACGACTAATGACAGGGAAATTAGACGATTCGAAATATTATATTCATTTTTACAGATTGCAACTGTGAAAATGAAATTTCATTGAATAAAAGACAGATGAATAAAGTTCCTGGTCGACGCTGTGAATATGAAATAAATATAAAATAAGAATACGATACGAATGGAAGGATTATTGAGAAAGAAGAATAGATGACATTGAACTTACCAGAAAACACAGTTTGGGCCAATTATGAATAAAATATCTATAAGTGTAAATAGAGTATGGTTCGCTCAGGTCTTTTTGTATTAATTTCATAATATTAGGCATCTGCAACTCGCTCGTATAGCTGACGTACCGAATGTCAACGTCTTCATTTTCCATACACGAAGACTCTGTTTTTTCTGTAGACGAATCAAAACAATGAAGGAATGAGACAAATGAAATTGGGTCATTGGACAGGAACAAAAAATTTTCCTTCGATTAAAAACTTTGCTAATCGTTATTTAATTCCTCAGACTTTATCTGATCCTTTTCTTTTAATTAAAAAAGAAACGAACTGAATTTTGACTATGAAAATTGAACAGATAAACATTTGACAGAATTTGCAAAACAAATACTTTTGTGTTGAACAATTTTTCCATTATTCCATGAGTTTTAACGTCAATATTAATGTGAACCTTAGTATCACTTTTAACTATGATAATACTTGATGAAAGTGTTGCTTATCAATCTTTGCCTTTTAATGTTTTTGGTTACAAGACACTACCACGTCGTTAGATAAATATTGGATTGAACTGGAATAAAATTATTGGCTTGGAAATATGTACGGTTCATCGGAAAATGAAAATTTGCTCATTTCCTTACCCAATTGGTTTAAGTGACTAGTTTCCACATTTGGAGGTTGCAACGCCAAGTTATTAGCTTCTGAGTTTCTCTGAGGCGATTCGCAAACGCCGTTGACCTGATGCAAGCCATTGATACGTGGTTCTTCGTCCTGGGGCTGCGGACTTAGCCTTGACACGATATCTAACGTGCCAATATCAGGGACACTTCCCATACCCGTTTTGACATCGATTTTCGTTATCGTGACATCCTCTTTGTCGTGCAATCTCGAGTTCTCCATATTGTTTTTTGAGAAAATAGTATTTTCTCTCTCTCTTTAAAATAACGTAAAAATCAAACGATTTCGATTTTCGAAATGATATTTTCAACAAGAACAAAACACCAAAGTCGTTAAAATGTTTGATACAAATGTATGAGAAGACACGCTGTGGAATTTTTCTACTGGGTCTCCCTTTGATCGAATTATCAATCTTGCCACAGCGAATTTTCCCTCAAAACTCCGTTTCTTTCGCCTTGTGTGTCTCGTTGAACGTATACCTACGAGCGAGAAACTTTAAAGTCTCGACTTGTGACATACGCGTTCAACATCTAAAGGTCCGTTTTTTCAATCGAATTTTCATTATTAACGAATTATCCTAGGCACTGCGGGCTGAGGAAAATTCTTTCGTTTTTTATCCTTGGAGCGTTTTTTTTTTTTTTATCTCAAAATACAGACATCCGACGTGAACCGCTGTGAACCACGGACACCATATTAGATTTTTTTTTCTTCATCCAAAAACCCGAGAAACTGCCATTCGCATGTAACTCCATGTGATTAGGACCCTCGCCGCTAGAGGGAAAAAGCTGTCGGTGTGGTCGGCGATGATGCGATCATCACCAATTCACGACTTGCATACATGGGTCGTCACTAGACGACGCTGTCGCCAAATGTCTTTTTTTTTTTCGAAAAATCCAACTTCCAAATAATTCATCGATTAAAAAAAAAGATTATTTTTCAGAATCAAATGTCAAATAGTTTGTTGGTTGCCTCTATTTTCTTTGTTTTCATCTGACATTTTCTCGTGAAAGTATACGATAAAATTTTTTCGGTTTCAAAAAACGCGCCACATTGATTATCGACTGATGACGAATTCTTCTTTTCATCAACAAAACTCCACCAACCAATAACCATCTTCTCTGCGTGCCTGTCAAATAACACCAATTTCAAGGTTATATTTTGTGCTTTTTTGTTTTCCGGCGTCCTTTCTCCAAGGAGCATCTGTATATTTTTCGTATGATAAAAATATTCATAATAAATCATTCGATTGATTATGACGAGTACAACAATGTTTCCGGTAAGATTATATTTATTTAATTCACTCTATTGAAATGCTACAATGGACAAATGTTCATTTTACGATTATTAACCGTATATTTTTGTATCGTGAGTTTCAATACAAAAAATAAACAAAAAGATCAGAGAAATAATATGGAAAGTGAGAATTTTCAATACCGTCATTCTATAATGGTTATGGATAACAAATCATTTTTATTTACACTGCAAACATTTTTGCACATATTTCAATGGCTAAAATTCCTAAATAAAAAGTTCTTATGGCCATGATATCTAAAATAAATTGATTCAAAAACAATCGAATATTGAACGAATAGAAATTCCAATCGAGAAAGGCAATTATTCATTGTGAATGTTTTTTTTTTTTCAATCTCAAATATTTCAAATCATGGTTTCAGCCACCAAAAGTGGATACAGCAGATGCATCCAGTGAAACGGTAGAAGAAGTATTTACGACAGTGTCGTCGAATCCCTCGACGGTAGTCAGAGTACCTGTAAAACATGCCAATTTGGGAATACGAAGTCACGCAATGTGCGAGTAAAATAAATTAACTCTTTGTCTCGTAGAAAAACCAATTTTTAATCTATTTGAATTCTCAGGGACATGAGTACGATGGTTGAATTGACGTCGTTCAGCACGCTTGGAAAGATTCAACCATTCCTAGTTACAATATCAACGAGCGCAGCAGTCGTCGTCGATCTTCATTGTCATCTCATGGACAAAGAAGTTTGCGGCTATCTAGGTGGCCACTGGGACATAAATGCTCACAGTAAGCGCGTGTCGAATTAATTGTAACAAACTTATCAAAATGACAAAATTTTATATTCTTTTATTGTCATTTTTCTTAAGCCAAATATGTTTTCCATAGCAATCTGGATTTTCAATAAAAAAAAGTGTTTCGAGTAAAAATTAACGGAATTGATTTTGTCACAGATCTGGCGATTACGAGTGCGTTCCCTTGTCGTTATGCAGGCAAGGACAAAACGTCGGCAAATATGGTCGAAGCTGAAATATCAAAGGCCATGGAATGGCAGAGAGTCACTTTGGTTGGCTGGTATCATTCTCATCCACGTTCTCACGCTTCCCCATCGTTGCGAGATGTCGATTCCCAATTAGATTATCAAATTAGAATGAAAGGTCCCAGTGACAATGGTTATACTCCTTGCATTGGTTTAATTTGCTGTAAGTTTGATAATCATCATTCAACTGATTAATTGTTTCAAAAAATGCACTTTTCTGATAAAAATACAAATATATCGTTGAATTACAAATTCAAAGAAGAATTTTTACACTTTTAGAGGATAGAATTTTCATTCTTTTAATAAAAAATAATTGAGCAATTGGCCCTTTTAAGGTATTTGATAAAAGTTATACGATAATAAAGATTTTTATTTCAGCACCTTATAACGCCGATGGCAATTGCTACGAATCGAATTTTAACGTCTTCTGGTCAATGCCACCGCCCGAAAATCGACCTCACGAGTATCCACGTCCTATGCTGTTGAGTTACACATTAGCACAAGAACCTTTTATATCTCAAGACGGGCTCGACGAAATCGTGAGTAATCCACGAATATATCAATATCAATGACATCACATTTTATTAGTACAGTATTAATTTACAATTATTTACCCTTTTTGCAGAAAAAATGTATTGATTACTACAGAAGCGAGGGTGGCATTGATTTTCGAACAAATTTTAATCCTACAACGACTTATCTGGAAAGACTTAAGGTGATTGAATATCATAACTTATCAGGAATCAAAAAAACGCGTCGAAAAGTTTTGTAAAGTAAACGATCTTTTATCGCTGAGAATGCTGAAACGGTTTGAGATGCAGCATTAGTCGATAGGACCAATTTTGAAGCGCGTAAAATTTTCTAGAAAAAATTCTCCAGCGACACTTCTCTATCATCAGTAGGTTCCTAAGTAAGAGTCGTGTGCAGAGTGATCGATTTCAAGGGATTTTCATTTGCTCCCAGGCCTAATATATTGCAAATAGAAAAAAGCGACGACAGACTTTCCTCTAGAAAATTTCATGCGCCACAATATTAGTCCTGTGGACTATCTATAATCGTTTCGGCACTATGGATAACAAAGACTAGTTAAAAAATTACTGGACTTTTCGATTCGTATTTCGATCCAGAACTCATGACTATCATTTATATCGTTCTCCAATCCTTCTCTTCGTATTATCGTTAAACAAGATTCCCCACCAATATTCAATGAATTCTATTGAAATATTCAATATCGATTATTTATAATATTTTTTCGTTGTAAATTACAGAATTCTTTAGCATCAAAGCTTCCTGGACCGAATCGTGCAAACGGTTCATACTGGGATATAATCCGAGAAATGATATGTCCAGGTCTGGAGCCCCCGGAGCCACCGCCAGAGGGTTTCGTAGCGGTACAATTTCCGCAATTGGGAATATCGGAAGCGATGGCCCAAGCCGGGAGTGTTCTTCCTCCAAACAACGTGTTCCTCGCTCCTGTGAATTTCAAGCCGGAAAATGCAATGGTAACATCGGTGCCAAAGCCGTTTGGTATTCAGCCGTCAACGTCGATGCAAAACAATTGCAACAAAAAGGAAATAACCGAGGTGACAGCGAGCAGTCCTATGCAGATGAAGGATTCTCGAGGATGCATGGGCAAGATTAATCGTCCGGAAATAATTCCAACTTTCCGTTCAGGAGAATTGACGGTTTCGGTGAAAAATGCAAAAATGGATTTTGAACCGTCGCCATCGGATTTTACGAAACTAGCGGCTCCTCTGACCGTCGAAGCATTGAACAAAATGCGTTCAAACTTACCAGCCGATTTTCCATTGGCCGATCTTTCCCAACCGATAACCGGCATCCCGGATTTAAGCAAATTGACGAGTTTCACACCTGCCGATTTGGCCAAATTGTCAGGTTTCTCCTTGAGCGAATTCACGAAAGCTTCTTCTACGGCGTACGCCCGTAACATTGCCAATCTCTTCGGTCCAATCGGCAAATGTCCACCAACCGATTTGACGATGTGCAACGAGCGTAAAATGAGCGAATTCATATCTGAATCATCGATGCAAAATAATTACTCGAGCTCCCAATCGACGGAAACGACGGGCAGATCAGAAGACATGACGATGAACACTAACAAAAAAGGAATGGAGGGAAGCTTGGAAATGACCAAACCAAATCGACCGACGACTGATTTCACAACCGCCGAAGAACTCTCAATATCGAGCGTTCGACCAGATTTTGGCGCTATGCTGGACATGACGACGAGCTTGAAAAAACAACAGCAGTCACAGATGATCAACGATTCAGGAGAATCTCTGAATCTTTCCAAGGACCGACAGTAACGATAACAGGTTACTACAATTTTACGAGTTTTCATCATGACTAAGATGGGTCTCTGAGACCCGGGTAACTTTGTACCCTCAGAAACTTCAGAAAGTATTTATATTTTTCGCTTTTCTTGTTTCAAAAATATAATTTTCATAGCGAATAGTACGAAGCTCAAGTAAATTTCAACGGAGAAAGAGCCGGGAAATGGTCTGGGTCAAAGCGACCCAGTGATAACGATCCACAGTCAAAAAACGATAAAAAAAAAAAAAAAAAAATGGCATGAATTTAGTAAAAATCTTGAATATTTTTCCTCAGGAACATCCAGAGAGACAAGGGCGAGATGGAAAAATCGATTTTCTTCAAAGTCTGGAGGACTCCTTTGTCAAGGATCTGCGAGCGACCTTGAGGAAGGATCGGATAGGATCGACGACCCGAAGTGAGTCTTGCAGGAGACAAAGAGAGAAAGAGGGAGACGAAAACTTGAGGATGCAGCCGAGTTCTCCTTTCCACGACTTAACGCATCGAAGAGAAAGATAGAGTAGAATTTTTCACCTGACGTCACGTTCGCATCGAGATACGTGACTGTGAGTTGGAAGGGTTTTTTTTTATTCGTCTCCATACGCTTGTGTTATTCGCAGGGACAGAGAGGGAGAGAGAAAGAGCGAGAGAGAGAAAAGTATCGAGTTGGCGGGAGAGCGGTTTGTAGAGAGAGATTCGAGCTTGGAGTCTTCGTGAGTTCCTTCAAGGAGGCAAGAGAAAGAGTGTAAGAAAGAGAGAGGGAGAGCCGCGAGGCCTCGAGCGAGTCGCGAGAGGCTCTTGTGAAAGTAACGTGGGTACACGGGAATATACGAAGAAATACAACCAAGAGAGAGAGAGAGAGATAGAGAGAGAGTATAGTAGTAATAAACTTAGAGGAAGGAGGAGGAGGAGGGGGAGAGTTTTAAAAAGTTTGCCTTCTACTCGTTGTGCTGGATCGGACAGTCGTGTTTTAACTTCGTCCTCCTCCTCCACGGCTTTCACCTCGGCGCCTTTCTTGTGACTGCCGTTTGAAACAAGAAAGGACCATAAAAAACAATTTTTCGCGTTCTCGGTGTCAAAGAATAGTTTTTCAAACGTTTTTGAAAGCAACGAAAATGGTGTTGCCTGTTCCATTCCGTTTTTAAATGAGTTTTGTGTCAAGGGTGATTACGATTAGTGCAAAACTACCCTCGAGGAATACACGTGAAATACACAGGAGTAAAAACGAGGCAATTTGGAGGGGTCACTATGACCCCTTGAATAAAATTTTCATATTCTCCTGGACTCTCTCGCGGTCCTAATTCCAAACACACTGGAAAGAGAGATCGAGAGAAAGAGAGAAAGCAAGCGTAACAGCAGGTAAGCAAACCTCAGCTTTTCTTTCACGTGTGTCAGTCACTCGAACGTGAATAATGATTAAAACCACCACTAGAACGGATATCAATCGAGGACGAATTTTAAACTCTCGTTTCACCGTTATCCCAACATCGAATTCTATTATGTTTTTTTTTTTTCTTTCATCGAACATATCTAACGACGTTTCAAACACCGATCAACTCGAAAGTTAATGCGAGAATCAAGTTTTACTATGAAGAAGCGAGACAAGGAAAAGGAGAAAATTGTCATAAAATTTGCATCGTTTAAATCCCCCAATGAATTCCTTTCTTTTTATATCTTCAATTTTATTCACATTCAATACATGAAAAAGTCTCACTTTTTTAACTTTTTTTAAAAAACTCAATAATGATGGCAAAATTTCGAGAACTTATGACTTTGGAAATTAAAGAAAAAATTAATCGATATTGAGATCAATCATTTTCCTTTAGGCTACGTAGAAGTCTAACTTTTCTTTTTAAACGAGAAAACAATGTCTGACAAATAATAAATGAATAATATTAATAAGTTTCATTGGATTCACGAAATAATCGATCTTTCGATCATTTTTCGAAAACCTGAAAATCTGTTTGAAACGAAAATTCAAAAATTTTCGAAATTTCTATCATTCGACAAAAAACCACGAAAAATAAAGGACAAATAATTATCAATTCATTCGAACGATGCAAATTTTTATAGTATAAGAATTGTACGAATATTCGAATCTTCGTGAGTCAGAATTTGTAGAATAAACTTATTATATTGTAAGAAATTGTGCGAATTTACAAATGCGATATTCCCAATGAGATTTATTGTGCTTTATATTAATGTTTTTTTAATTTTTTTTTTCATTATTATCAATGTGTGAGAATGATCGCGTGAATAGTACGACCCCAATTACACGATCAACTTATTTATGGTATCGCGAAAGAAAGCGTGCGAATTGTTTCGATAAAAAATAGTCTTTGTACTCGGAGCATATTGTGTTTTTCTTCTTCTTCCTTCTCTTCCAATGATAATTATTGCAGGAATGGAAGTGAGCCGAGAAATTGTAGGCGATTAACATTATTTTTATTTTTTTTATTTTTTTTTTTTCATTTCGATTTCCGCCGTTGTTTGAATTTGTAATGAAAAACTGGCTTTGGCGGTATCGAGTGAATCAGTCGATTAGGAAAGGGAGATTCCTTGAGTGAGAGGCCGACGAGAAATTCTCGAATTTTAGTGTCGAAATCTCCGTCAGTGAGTTTCGATCAGTGAAAAAAAATAAAAAATAATCGACGATCAGATTTTCCAACGCGATTGAACTCACTCGATTGTTTGAAAAAAAAAATTCCATTTTTTACTCGCTGTTTTTTCTTCGTTTTAAAAATAGCTTGACACGAGTTCCCACCGGTAACCGTTCCGTCAACCGGTACAAGACCAATTCGGAGCCGATTTTAGAAAGGCCATAGCCAACGGCTACTCGGTAAATTGCTCACCGTCTCGCGAAAGGTTCACCCATAGATCACTGTAACGTGGACAAAAAAAAAAAGGTAAAGAACCGGATGGGATAAGTCGCCACGTAATCGAAACACCGCGTCGATAACTTGTGAATTTGAAAAGTCGTTTTTGTGTATTTCGTATATTTCGCGAGCTCCTCAAATGTCACGTAATTTCATTAGAACCTGTTTGATATTGAACTTTGAAAAAAAAAATCCATTTTTCGATTCCACAGACCTGTGAAACGGGTAAGGAACGAATAAATATAAACAAGAATATTATCGAATGAAGCAAAACTTTTATTTTTCATAAGTTACATATATTTTCACTCCCTTTTATTTAATTTTCGTATTCCCAAAATATTTTTCTTGGATTTTCTATCCGAATTTTGGAATTATAAGAAATTAGCAGCAAGCGTAATGAGCGTAAAAGAATAATTGGAAGAAATAGAGAAAGATGTCGAAAAATAATTAGTGAAAATTAGTTGTTTCACTACAACCGCAATTAATTTTTTTATCGCGCCGAAATGACAGGCTATAAAAAGTCGATTGAGTGGTAAAAAAAAAAGCTTACGAAACAATCGGTATTATTTTACTTTCGGATCGTTTTATTCGGTTGATTTTACATTCATTTTATTATTATTATTATTTTTTTGGTCGTCTCTTTGTATCGGACACGGAACGCGAAGTTGAACAATATGTGCTTGCGAAATTGATCGTCCCTACAGATCGACTCGAGCAGCTGTTGAAGAAACTTCTTTTTTTTTTTTTCATCCACCCACGTCGAGAAAACGAGGAGCTAAATATTCGAAACGTGTATCGCATTCGTGCTGCTGCTGATTGTTGTTGTTGCTGTTGCTTTTATTATTTTTTTTGTCTCTTTCTTTCTTGCTGTGTTACATCGGAATTAAAATGTAGACCAGTTTCGAACGTGATACTACACGCCAAGACGGGAAATCATGAACAGTTCTTTCTCGTAAGACTTATTTAGCCAAGCCAAGAAAGTTTCAAGCGTGTACTCATACACGCTTCACTTGGACTTGTTTATTATTCGAGCTACTAGAACGTTATGTGAAATCAACGAAATGCTTCGAACACCTTAACATTCCTATTTCATAATTTCAGCGCAGTTGCAACGTTTTCTTTGATTTCGGAAATTTTCCCAATTTACCAATTTTTTTTTTTTTTTTCATTCAAGGAACTTTGATAAAATTGCTGGTTTTTGGTCGAAACTTTTTCCAAAATTTCAAAGGTTTTCTGTTAAAAATTTTTCTCAAATTGGTATCTTTTCGTTCGACATTTATTCCAGAGATTTCAATGCTTTTCTGATTCAACAAATTTTCTAAAGTTATTTATTCGATATTTTTTTATTTATATAAAAATTACAGTGTTTTTTGAGATTCGTGGAATTTTTCAAAATCGCGAGTTCCGCTGATCCAATTTCAATACAATTAAATTCTTCAAAATTCATCGAATTATTAGATCTCCATTAGATTTCAATGTGTGAAAAAAAATTGTAAGTTCATACGAGACGAATAAAAAATAGCTCTTCTTGTCGATTTATGATTTTTTAATTCGAGCATTTTGTTCGGTAATGGAAAAAGCGATTGAATTGTTCTCGACGTTGTTTCACGATATCACAATATTCCCTGAATTCTGCCCAGAATAGTTCTATATATATGTGATTTTTTTATCACAAATTCTATCGAATAAAACCTTGAACACATGATCATCCGTTCAGGGTATTAAGTGCAACTATCGATTACTTGAGCAAACAATAAGAGGCATTGTGATATCGAGATATCGATGCGGATCTAAACGCGATAAGGATAAGTCATTGATAAGAGAGTATTTTTTATAACGCCTTATTTTCACGGTCAATAAAATCATTGCATCGAAACTACGAATCGTTAACAATGGTGAATAACATTTTTTCAACCAAGTTCATGAACCGACGAATTTCAAATCGAATAACACAACGAAAGAATAAAAAATCAAAATGAAAAAAAAAAACTGGAAAATGAAAATCAACGACGAAAATTGAAATTATGATTGAAGAATGAAATTGAAATAAAAGGCAGAGATGAATGAGAAAAAAAACAATTGACGCAAGGGAGAAAGCGGATGAGTAAAATATTTATCAAAGAGGAGGTTCCGATTCACGGCCTCGAGGCTCAACAAACGACCAAAGAATCCGGATTGCCCCTTCCCGTATATTTTTGTACAATAAAAGGCATATTTCCTACGTGCAACATGTTTATCTCGAGAATTTTCTCACGGGACACAATCGTTACAACTATTCCATATCCGTCATGACAGAATCACCTCTGCGCTCATATATATATATATACAGATTAAAACAAATGTTTCCGGAAGAAATGCTTGCGACTTCTGATATGATTTTGCAACTTTGGAATTCCTTTTGCCACGTCACGAAGGATAAACCGATTGTTATTATTATTTTCAAAACAAATATTTCATTTTATCGATTAATTCTTATTTCATTCCATCATTTTTTCATGTATTCGACGTATGAATGTACTGAAATGAAGTCGATCAACGTTTCAACAAATCCGAAACTAAATTGGAATTAAAAAAAAAAAAAAAAAAAAATTATTTCATTCAAATTCTTAACGCTTTCTGCATAGTTTTTATCACGATTATTTTACAATCGTTCTTGCAGTGTAGAATTCCAAGGCAGGATCCTTCACATTCGTACGAATGAATTGCTCAGACACGCCTGTTTCTACTCAACTGTCCAGTCTGTGTACAAAGTTATGAGAACGAAAGAGCGGGAGAGAGGGACGAAGAAAAAAGGGAAAATATGAGAGGGGAGGAGAGAGAGAGAGAGAGAAAGAGTCTGTTTGAAATTGTTTTGAGAATATCGTGGCGATCAGGAAGTTGCAAAGCAGGGAACGGCTCGTGCTGTGGCAACAGGCAGGACAGCAAGGACAATGCCTCGATATCTTGTACATAATGCTTTGCCACGGTTTCAAGAAGAAAGCTAAATAAATTGCGAGAGAGAGAGAGAGAGAGTAAGAGCGAGGCAAACGCTCGAGACGGATCGAGTTGTCTCTCGTTCGAGTTTGCTCGAAAAATTTATACCGGTCAACCTTCTCCGGTAGAAATCGAGTAGCCCACACAGTCACGCACACCTATACGCACGAAAGATCCTGATCGAGATGAATATTGAGTCAGAACGAAATTTCTGAGGTGTCACGATACGAGACATCGAGATTCAACTTTTTTGTACACCAATTCGAAGAATTATTTAACAAGAATATAAAAAAATAAATAAATAAATAAAATGTGTCACGAATATTCATGTCGTAAGCGAATTGCCGATTAGCATTTCCATCATATTTCGTGAATATAAACTCCCAGATTTTTATGCGTTAAGAGAAATCGCGAGTGATCGCGAGAAATCCTTTCGATCACTTTTACTCGTCGAATTCGCTTCCTTTTCACCAGTCATTAAATCAAATTGATCCTCCCTTTTTTCATTATTATTAGAACATAATGATTTGTTAACATTCACGACGATATATTTAGTTGTGCAGTTTAGTAAATACATATATGTAATTGTATGAATAAAATTGGGGTAACGAAAATAAAAGAACGATCGATGATGAGTCGAACTATTTTGAGATGTCTTTTTGTCCAAAGTTTCTAAAAAAAATACTTCAATTTTTCAACACACGAAATTCGTACTCCAAAAAAAGTGGAGTAAGATCGATTGGAAGCAAGAATAATTCGCTCCAAATGTCTCTTCCATTGCGTCATGCATCATTCTCGTTATCGTCATTAAATCGGATCTACAATTATCATTTTTCCTCGTTATCGTTATTGAGTGAAATGAATTCACAAAATTCTACGATTCGTTTCGAAATACAATGATGAATTCGAAACAGCGCTCGCAATAGAAAATCAAACCTTTGATCCTTTCACTTGGAAAATACGATTTAATTTCCAAGAGAATGAATCGAACTGAATATTTTATCGATACGAAATAAATATTTTAACGCAGCTGAACCATTAATGGAAAAAGACAAAGCCAGGGCTTACTGACACCTGGAGAAGCCCAGAAGTTGTGAATTTCATAAGTTTTCTCATGTCGAAAAGATTCAATCATTTTTTCATTGAAAAAATTTATTTTTTCTAATTTATTCATTTGGAAAAATGTTGTCAATAAAATTACAATTAACAGGAGAAGGATTTTCAAGCTCCTTTCCAAATGGAAACAATTTGTTTTTTGTTTCGTACTTGCAAATAAATGTGCGAGCGATACCTCGAAATTTAATTAGCAGCGACGGAAAGGAACGTAGAATTTCGATAATGGGGAAAAATTCGATGGGGTTTGTAGACTCGAAAATATGCAGAAAACGAGCGCTCGTCGCACGAGCCTCAGGCTGTCCTCAGCCTTGGCTGCAGTACAAGAATAAGTATTTCGATTTTATTTTTTTTATTTTTATTAAGTATGCGAGATATACTCGTTTCAAGCCCTGCACAACGAGCGGCGTATCGGCAAGCCTATGAAGCGAAATAATCCGTTCTCTTTCGTTCTCGACGTGACAGTTATTCGTGTTGACTCATATTTTATATGGAATAGGCGTCAATATGAGATTTTTTAAATGAAGTAATAGAGGAACTTTTGGAAAGGAATTTGTTATTTTATCGAAGGTTAATGGCGCGTTGAAACAAAATTGTTGAATCAAATTCCAAATTAATTTGAAATTCATGAAAAATAAATTCGAATAGCTCTTCTGTCGAATTTTTCCTGTTGCTCGGTGAAGCTGGACCAATTGAATTTGAAGGTGATTCAAAGCTAACGAAGAGAGACCTTCGTCGAAAAAAAAATCACATCGGCATTTGCATTTTTCGACTAAATTAACTAGTTTTACGCTCAATCGATCAAATTCAGTTTTTAATTCGAACGGAATTCCATACTCTGTTTGTCCCAACTTTTACTCGTACTTTGAAACGAATTTCTGATTTCAGGCAGTTCTCGATCCTACCGGGAGGATCGAACAAGAAATTTATTCATTTTTATGAAAACGGAAGCAATTTATTATCAAATAAGAACAATAAAAGGATGCTGAAAAAAAAAAATTGTTTCGAAAGATAAAAAATAGAAATGAAACGGAGATTAGCGCGTGAATATTTCTTCCTGGTGGTCCGCGCGAGAGTTTATCGATTCGTATAGAATTTCACTCAAACTCGAAGTTGAGTTCGGAATGCTCTTTCGGTCATTCCACCGTTCATCGAACCGGACAGAACGAAAAAGAGATAAAAGCGAAGATAGGAAGAGAGACAAAGAGAGAAATCGAAATGGAAGGGATAGAAAAATGCAAAGAGATAAAAAAGGAATTGAAAAAAAAGAAAAAACACGAAGGGATTGTTGAAAGAAACATGGAAAAGAGGGAGATGGAGATTCGTGGGTGTTGGAGAGGGAAGAGGGTGAAAAATATATAGCGTCGAATGTGGAGCCTGCTCGAGGGCGGTGTTACCGACACGCTTTGAGGCAGAGTTGCAGTGGACGTCCTTGCTACGTTATCTACGCTCGTTCCTTTCACTTTCCAAGAGACTTCTCTCGAGAGGAACCAGCCGAAGAAATAAAAAGCTTATTTCTCCCACTTTTTGCACCGGATCTCCCCCCCCCCCCCCCATCTCTCTATCTCTCTCTATCTCTGTGTGTCTCTGTCTTATGAACAAAGATATCAGTGAGACGCAATGTCCCTCTTCTCCCTTCCACCTTTTGCCCTCGCCGATCGAATACATCGACCATATGGAAAGAAAATCCACCACGTTTGCTTGACCTCTCTCAAGCCCTTTGTAACAACTCGGATCAAGTCCAAAATACTTACATACTTCGAGATACAAATTTTGTTTACACTTATATTTAAAAATTTTCTTTTGTAGGAAATGATTTTCTTTTTTCATTGTTTTTTTTCCAACGATGAGAATTCTTCGATCAATTTTTTAATTTAATTTCTGGTAAATAATTCGTTTCTCATTCTAGTTTTTTTCACATCAGCGTTATTGTTAATATTATTGATCTCGTTTTGGCTTCGTCGGTTGAACAATACGGAAAAATGTCAATTCAACAGAAAAGTTTACTCGTTAATACTCCGAAATTTTTTCTTTGTTACTCTCATTTTTAGTATTCCTTTTCTAGACAAAATGATTATTGTCATTTTGTCTTATTTTTGTAGAAGAATGATCGTCGTTTTTTTATTTTTTTTATTTTATTCATTTTGAATCATTGTCTGTATCATTGTCTCACTGTAACTCGTTTTATATACGATTACATCTTTTTTTACTCCAAAATAACTTTCTCTCGCGTTACTCTCACATTTCGTATTCTAAATTCGTTAAAAATTATAATTTCCTATTCATTCGATGTTTTTAATTTTTTTTTTCATTCAAACAACAAGAATTCTTTGATAACTCGTAATTTTATTTCCGACGAAACATTCGTTTCTCATTATAATTTATTTAATTTTCTTTTTATAGAAAAAATATTACGAAAAAATGTCGAAAATGCAACAAAACGGTGTTGTGCCTGGCGGAGGAGTCGATCCAACCGATGATTTTTCAGATGACGACGCGACTCCATTGACACAAGCTTACGGTGGCAGGTAAAAATAATTAAAAAAAAGCATCGTTTTGTTAAGAATTCTCTTTTTCATAAAGAGGAAAGAATACTTTGGCAGAAATGATGTAAAGATTCGAAGCTTAAAATTGGTAAATTTGTTCAGTCAAAGGACACTCGTCGAGACGAAAGGATGGGACGTGTTCAGAGATCCACCCCCGAAAATGGATTCGGGATCGATGGCGAATCAGAAATGCTTCGACGTCACAGTTCAAATAACGAAAGTTATCGTCTACCTCCTCGTTTTTATTATTGTCCTCGGATGCGGGGTCATTGCCAAAGGCACGATACTCTTCATGACCTCGCAACTAAAAGCAGATCAAAAAATCGATTACTGTAACAAACAATTAGGTAAACTTTTTCAATTTTTTGAAAAAAATTTAAAAAGCCTCAAACTTTATAACTCGTACGTTTATTTCTATGGAAATCCGCATTGAAACCGAAAATGAAAGAATAAATCGACTTTTAGGGTGACCAAAATTCAAAATAAAAATTATTTGCCATTTTTTATCGAGATTATATTATTCAAATTGAGAAATACTGAAATTGACGATCGTTTTGATTTTGAACTCAAATGTCCGTGACAATAATCCACAGAAATGATGTATTCACATTTTTTTTTGAAAAAGTTATGGCGCTTCGAATGTAGACACGATAAGGCAGATGATTTTTTTTTCTAACACGAGTTTTAACGGAAAAATCCAAGATTCAAATGGTTTTTTGACATCTGACGATTGCGAAATCGTTTTTTTTTTTTTCTTCAATTATCTGCAAAACTGATGAAAATACGAAGAAAAAAAAATAATTTCAATGACAACGTCGAAATACACTCTTGCGTTATCGAAAATTTCAGGACGCGACAAGCAATTCGTGGTAACGTTGCCAGAGGAGGAAAGAATAGCTTGGATGTGGTGCATTATAATCGCATATGTAGTGCCCGAAGTTGGTACTTTTATAAGAAGTTTGCGAATATGTATTTTCAAATCGTGGAAGAAGCCTTTGTCGTCGCACTTTCTTCTGGTATTCGTAATGGAAACATTCCACGTCGTTGGTCTTGCGCTCATGTTCTTTGCGGTATTGCCTGAACTCGATGTCGTCGAGGGTGCCATGTTAACAAATTGCGTGTGTTTCGTGCCAGGTTTTCTTGGTAAGTTTTATGTTTTTCATTGTTTTTTTTTTCGTTCGGAGTTTATCCATTCTTTTTCTCAAATCTTCTCTCCTTTTCCATTTTATTTTTGTCTTCAATAATTATTTTTATCTTTCATAATTCTAGAATATTTTTTCTCCTATCAATTTCATCCTAAAATCTATTGTTTCACGATGATATTCCCGCAGGTTTACTTTCTCGTAATAAGAACAAAGATCAGTCAAGAAGATTCGTTCTCGTGTTGGTTGATCTCGCTGCATTGGCTGCACAAGCAACAGGATTCGTGGTTTGGCCATTGTTGAACAGTTCGAAGCATTCTTTATGGCTGATACCACCCTCGTTGCTTCTGGTATCGTGTGGCTGGTGGGAAAATTACGTCTCGACTCAGAGTCCGATTGGTGCGTTAAAAAAAAAACGAAGATTTGTATTTTTGTTCCAAAGAAAAGAGTAAAATTGCATTGGATTGGAATCTTGTTTTAATTTTCTCTTCTTTTGTTCCATTCCAGGTTTCGTTAAAACTCTCGGTCGAGTAAAGAAGGAACTTCGTCTAACGCGATATTTCACATACATGTTTGTATCAGCATGGAAAATAATCGCATTTTTCATCAGCACCTTAATAATTCTTTACATGAAAGGCGAATCGGTTGGTCATCTATTCACGATGTTTGGAAGTGCTTTCGGCGATCACAAAATTACGGTTACTTCGGTTCGTCATAAATCGGTCGGCGGATCCGTTCCGGACCTGTCCGATATTTTATCCATCGGAGATACCGAAACGATAACAGCCGATTTTTACACACCGATTCATGTTTTATTGATACAAATTTTTGGAGCTTATCTGGCTTATATTTTTGGTAAGAATGAGAAAATATTTTAGGAAAAAAAAAAAAATTATTAATATCCGAAAAATCTTATCTAAAATCGAATTGAAAATCAAATAAACAGAATTTACTGATGAGAAAATTGAATTTCAGATGATTAATAACAATCTTGCTTTAAAATTGACTGAGAATATTAAACTTTTTGATTGAGAATCGATCAATCGAGTAAACAATGAAATCAAATCGATCGATAAAAAAAGAAGAAAAAAAAATTCAGTGAGTCGATTGAAAAATCACTCGAAAATCGTTGATAAATTTTGTGTTTCTCGTTTGGGTATCGATCAATCAATCGAAGAATCAATTAAATAAAATAGAGTAATTTAAAGGAAAAAAAAACAATATTTTTAACCCTCGACTAGAAATTTTGTTAAAAATGAAATAAAAATATTGAACTTTCTGTTTACAGGAAAATTTGCATGTAAAATATTGATTCAGGGATTCAGTTACGCTTTTCCAGTCAGCCTTACGATTCCTGTTACGATTTCCCTGCTCATTGCTGCCTGTGGCATTCGTAACGGTGATCCATGCTTTTTCCACGGCACCATACCCGATTATCTTTTCTACCAGTCACCCGATCTTCACGTTCTCAATGATTTCATTTCGAAACAATACGCTTGGATCTGGCTACTTTGGCTTTTGTCACAAACGTGGATAACTCTTCACATATGGACACCGAAATGCGAGAGACTCGCAGCCACTGAGAAATTGTTTGTTGTACCGATGTATGACTCTTTGTTGATCGATCAGTCGATGGGTCTCAATAGAAAAAGAGACGATCAACCGGAAGTCAAAGTCGAAGTAATTCCCCATTTTCATACATATATTTTTTTTTAATTATTTACAAAAATATTCATAATTTCGAGCAGCGAAATATTATTTTCGGCTGGCGATCCAGAATTTTTCTAATTGAATTCTTCAATTCCATCGTTTCGTTGATGTTTTGATTGATTGATTTTTTTTTTTTTTTTCATTTTTCTTTTGACAACAGGATTTAGCCGAAATTGAAAGAGAAAAAGGAGACGGCGACTACGAAACGATATACGAGCAAACCGACGGTTCAACGACTCCGCCATCCGCCGTAAAAAGCAGCGACCACGTGACCAGAATATACGCTTGTGCCACTATGTGGCACGAGAACAAGGAAGAGATGATTGAATTTTTGAAAAGTATATTGAGGCTCGACGAGGATCAATGTGCAAGAAGAGTCGCCCAAAAGTATCTCAAAGTCGTGGATCCTGATTATTACGAATTCGAAAGTAAGCTTCTAAAACGATATTGACGAAAATAATACTTTGATAACAATTTGCCAAGCTCCGAAATTCTCATTCGAATCATTATTTGTTTGTATATAAGAAAATTAAATTGTGCTCGATTAAAAAATGAACCAATTAATTTTTAAACTTTGTTTATTTTAATTTCGGTTCAATTTTTTCTCGTACGATCGTCAAAAATGTTTGATTAGATCTCGAAGAATAATTAATTCATAACGATTATTTAAATGTGATGAAAAAAATGGTTGAAATTTAGAAAAAACAAAAAACACGATATTTTTGGAGTAATTTACCGAAGCGTGAATTTAATTTTCCAAATGTTCAGCTCACATATTCTTCGATGACGCGTTCGAGCTCTGCGACCACGACGAGAACGAATCTCAGGTGAATAGATTCGTGAAATTATTGGTCGGCACCCTGGACGAAGCGGCTTCGGATGTTCATCAGACAAGAATGCACGTACGAGCACCCAAAAAATATCCAACACCTTACGGTGGTCGACTGGTCTGGACGTTGCCTGGAAAAACAAAAATGGTTGCCCATTTGAAGGACAAGAGTAAAATTCGACACAGGAAACGTTGGAGCCAAGTGAGAGAATTTTTGTTTGTTCATTCATTTCATTTATTCATTTTTTTCAATTCATTGGAACAGCGAAATATGAAAATATGCGAGAAGAATAAATTCAGATGAATTCGATCGATTAAAATAATAAAATCAACCTCGATTAATCTGAACAAATATATTCCTGATGTTGAATTATCATTTTATTTTTTTAGGTCATGTACATGTACTATTTGTTAGGACACCGTCTCATGGAACAACCGATAAGCGTCGACCGCAAAGAAGTCATAGCTGAAAATACGTATTTGTTGACGTTGGACGGCGACATTGATTTTCAACCAGCTGCTGTCAAACTGTTGGTCGATCTTATGAAAAAGAATAAAAATCTCGGCGCTGCTTGTGGACGTATACATCCTGTAGGATCAGGTACGTCGAAATTGCAAAAAAAAAAAAAACAATAAAAATGTTTTGAATTACAAATTTAGCTCGATACACTCAAATCTTTAATTTCGTTCTCCTCTAATAAGGTAAATATTATTTTGTCGAATCAGTATTTCATAAAATTTTCTCTTGTTCTTCTTTTACTTTCAAGGTCCAATGGTTTGGTATCAAATGTTTGAGTACGCGATTGGTCATTGGCTCCAAAAAGCGACGGAGCACATGATCGGTTGTGTGCTTTGTAGTCCCGGTTGTTTTTCTCTCTTCAGAGGTAAAGCTCTGATGGACGACAATGTTATGAAAAAATACACGATGAGATCGGAGGAAGCGAGACATTACGTTCAATACGATCAAGGGGAGGATCGTTGGCTCTGTACACTTTTGTTGCAACGTGGATACCGAGTGAGTTTTTATTTCTCAATTCAAAAGTTAATAATATAGAAAAATAAGAATAAACTGAGACAAAAAAAACGTTAGATTGAAATGAATAAATTAATTGACAGGAGAAACCTGATAAATGTGTAAATTGCAACTAATTATTTTTTCAAGGTCGAATATTCAGCTGCCAGTGACGCCTACACTCATGCACCTGAAGGTTTCAACGAATTTTACAATCAACGTCGTCGATGGGTTCCCTCAACATTGGCCAATATCATGGATCTGCTTATGGACGCTAAGAAAACAATAAAAATCAATGACAACATATCTCTGCCTTACATTTCCTACCAAATTCTTCTCATGGGTGAGTTAATTGGTTAACGGTTTTCCATTATTTATTGTCACTTCGTTTTTGTCTATTTATTGGTTTCTGTTGTAGTTTCAGAATTTTTATCCATTTTTATGAAAACATTTTATTTCATTTTCAAACGAGTATTTAAAAAATTAAAATTACCTTTAGGTGGTACGATACTTGGACCCGGAACGATATTTCTTATGTTGGTGGGAGCTTTCGTTGCTGCTTTCAAAATCGACAATTGGACGAGCTTTTATTACAATATCATTCCCATTCTTTTGTTCATGATTGTCTGTTTTACGTGCAAAGCCAATATACAGGTAAGTTATTGTTCTTGAATATTCACTTCCTCCTTGAAATATGTATGTTTTTTTCAATGATTTTTGTCGTTATCATATATGCGAGATATTGACACAAGTGGCATGAAATTTTTTTTATGTTTTTGTCGCCCAAAAAATTCATTTTGACGAAGTTAGAAAATTGAGAAATTACAGTTAGAACGAATTGTAAATTTTATTATTTTATTGCCAAAATAATTATATCGCGACTCATTTGGTCACATTACTACGTTACTGGCAGCCATGTGAATTTTTTATATCTTCGTTCACTCGATGCTCGCTTTTCCTTATCATTCAGTGTTCTCGTTTCGTACTCATTGTCAATGTCCTCGATGTGCATAAATAATGGCGTTGGAGTTTGCAGCATTCTCGAGCTGCAGTTCTAAATTTTTCTAGATTTTTCAAATTCTTCTGATTATCAAAATCAACGGTTTCTTGTTTTTTTTCTTAATTTTGTCAGCTCAATGAAAAATTTGATAAAAATTCGACAAATTATTCAAAATTCATGAGAAATATGAAATTTTGTAATTCAACGATTTTCCAATTTTTTCTCTACCGTTCAAACTTGATGGAAAAAAAAAGTGTTGTCCACGAATAACATACGTGTTTGTGAGTGTTTTTCATTCGTTTTTTTGTTTTGTTTGTTGTCGAATTTCGTAGCTTCTCTGCGCTCAGATATTATCAACGGCATATGCGATGATAATGATGGCTGTGATCGTTGGTACCGCATTGCAATTGGGTGAGGACGGTATAGGTTCACCGTCAGCAATATTTTTGATATCGCTTACGAGTTCGTTCGTAATAGCGGCTTGTCTTCATCCCCAAGAATTTTGGTGTATCGTACCAGGAATCATTTATCTTTTGTCAATCCCGTCAATGTATTTGCTTCTCATATTGTACTCGATCATCAATTTGAACGTTGTTTCGTGGGGCACGAGAGAGGTTGCAGTGAAGAAAACAAAGAAGGTTTGTGCTCTCGAGGAAACTCTCAAGAAACTGGGGCTGGAGGATAAGGGGAGATTTCATTTAAAGATTATCGGTTTTCTGTTGCCCTGGTGGTGGTAATTAAGAGATGGACTAATGAGCAGAGGTGCAGACGATTAATCACAAAGCTCTTTTTTATTGTTTCGTGGCATATTTCCAGAATAATTGGTATTAAATGATTCAAATAATTTTCCTTCAAAGTGCCTTCGAAATAATGTTTTTTTTTTTTTTTTTTTTTTTTTTTTTTTTTCCCTCGAAAACGAGGGCAATGGTATATGGAAATGAGGTTTTATGTTTTTTTGTGCAAAGTTCGTTCGTTAAATGTACTTTCATACGAAATTTCATGCATCGATATTGGTATGAATTTTGGAAGGAAATAAAATAAAATGAAATTGGTAAAACAGGTATTTGTAGCAGCAGTGATAAGTATTATCTACGGTCTTGTGATGGTGGTGGTTGCTACAGCGATATCGATAAACGTAGCAGAGGATGGTTTTACAGCGCCATCGAGCATGTTCCTTTTTTTCGTTGCCTTTCAAATAATAATCACCGGTTGTTTACATCCCCGTGAAGTTGGATGTCTCATTTACGGACTAATTTACTACATAACCGTACCCTCGATGTACTGCATACTAATAATATATTCGCTCTTCAATCTCAATGATATAACGTGGGGCACGAGGGAGGTGAAAACTCGGAGATCCGCTGCGGTAAATAGCAAAGCAAAATTAATGGAATCTGAAGAGATTTTTTTTTTTCTTTTTACTCACATTGTTCTCTTGATAAAATGTAACGTTGAAATGAAAAATTTGGTATTCGTTCGAGAATAATTTGACGAGTGAAGTAAAAAAATCTCTTCCGAAACCAACGTTTTTCACTGCTTATAGCAATATTGCACAAACTAACCGGAGAAATACTCAGTCTCTTGGGTGATTAAGGAGGTTGGCTACATACGACAATATGATAAGAATTTAATAAAATTTAGTGATAACATTCTTTAGCATCAAATGCAATGACACAAATTTTTTCAAATTTTTCGTCTACATAGTTGTCGAATAATTGGAGTTTACAATATGCAAAAGATATATCTATATATATGAGAATCCTATGCTCACGGATGTAAACTCTAGTGTTAAATTACTCGAAAACTATGTAGAAGAAAAATCTTTAAAAAATTGTATATTCATATTTAATCCAAATGAATATGCTCACCAAATTTCATTAAATTCTAATCATTTCGAATTTTCCTATGCTTTTAACATGCCAACATTGTTGTGTGTAGCCAACCCTCTTAATTGAACGATACAATTTTCATACGCTCTCTCTCTCTCTCTCTCGTTAGGAAATCGAGCAAGAAAAGAAAGAAGCCGAAGAGGCTAAACGAAAAGCCAAACAAAAGTCTCTTTTGGGCTTTCTACAAAACGGTGCAGGCAACAATGACGATAATCAAGGCTCCATAGAAATATCATTGGCTGGATTGTTCAAATGTATGCTCTGTACTCATGGCCAACCTTCCGATGAAAAGCAACAACTCGTTGCGATAGCAGAATCGTTGGAACAGCTTGGAAAACGATTGGAAACTATCGAGAGGTGGGTAAAATCGTAATTTAATTAACGAAGATGCTAATATAGTCTTTGAAATATTTTGAGAAGTCGAAAAGCTTGTAAAATTCTTCTAATATTATTACGAATTATTCTGGCATAAACTAATGTAGAGCTGTGGATCCTCACGGTCATTCATCCGGTCGTCGAAGGGCTTCGTCGGTTGGTTCTCGGGCAGCCGATCATCTCGGAGCTATCGGCGAAGATCCTGGCGAAGAAGATGATGATCACGTGAGCGAGACGGAAACCGAGAAAAGTGAGAACAACGATAACATCAGAAATAATGACTTTCTTTCGCGTCCCTACTGGGTCACCGACGAAGGCCTCAAGAAAGGTGAAGTCGAGGTACTTTCTCTTCAAGAAGAACAATTCTGGAAAGATCTACTCGACAAGTATTTGTATCCCATTGACGAAGACAAAGCTGAGAAGGTAAAGTACATGATTCTCGTTTCGAGATAACTGCAGCAATTGAGAAAAGAAAGAAACATTTTTTTTAATCTGTTCTTTACGATTCAAGGAAACAATGAATTTTCTTTCTTTGGCATGAAAATTTGAAAAATATTCAAATTTATTGAAAGTTTAGAAACTTTTTTTTGAACGAAACTCGAAAGTGTAGTTTTTTTAATTTTATTTACTTTTATTTATTTTTTTTCATTTTCATATAGAAAGTGCTGTAGTTTTCTCAGTTCCTTCAATGAATTTTTCATCCCAAACTCGTCATTGACACCAATGTTTCCCACTTCATATTTACACGAGTTGCAAAAAAAAAAAGGAATGACTTTTTTTTATTCTTTCGATTTTGAAGTCAATTCGTGGATTTTTCGAAGATACGAAGATTCGAAAATACGAATCTTTCGTTGAAGACAATTTGCACGAATTGACGAAAAAATAAAAATAAAAATATGATAACGCTGCTAATCATCAGGCTAGAATCGCTCGAGACCTTAAGGATTTACGAGACCAGAGTGTATTCGCGTTCTTTATGCTGAACGCTCTCTTCGTCCTGATCGTGTTTCTACTACAGTTAAACAAAGATTTGCTCCATGTCAAGTGGCCATTTGGTATCAAGACGAACATCACTTATGACGAGACCTCCCAACAGGTAAAAACCGCTCCACCGATCGTCGACCTACGTTCTCTATTTACTTTTTTACCTCGTCGATTTTAGGTAACAGAATTTTTTTTTAAATCGATTTTTCTTGTACTCCGGATTTGGGGGTCGAAAAATCCTTCGAAATCATTTTTTTTCTCTCATAACTCAGAATTTCAGGGGAAAATAACACTTCGAAATGAATTCTTTTTCTGATGCTCTGGATTTTGAGTACAAAGAATACTTCGAAATGGTTTTTTTTTTGAATACTTCAAATTTCAGGTAAAAAGAACATTTCGGAATTATTTTCGTTTCTCAGGCTCCAAATTCGGGGTGAAAAATTTCTTCCACATGAATTTTTTCGTTGATACTTGGAATTATTGGCTGAAAAAAAACTCCGAAATGAATTTTTTTTCCAAATGCTCCGAATTTTCTAAAAGAACTTCGTAAGACAAAAAAATGATGATAGGGGATGAGAATGAGGATATAGTTTCTCCTAGGTTTGTCTAGTCGTCGAGAGAACAAGGAAAACATCGGTGGAGCTTTTCTACTATTAAACTAATGTGTGCGTGTGTTTTTGTTTCTCTCCCTTTATCCTTTTTGCCTTTTTCCATCCTTCGAACGAAAAAAAAAACGATTGACAAACACGAACAGGCTCGCATCGCCGCAGATCTGATCGAACTACGAAACAAGAGTGTTTTCGCGTTTTTAATGTTCAATGCTCTCTTCGTCCTGATAGTATTCTTACTACAGTTGAACAAAGATCAGCTTCACGTTGTGTGGCCTCTCGGGATCAAGACGAACATCACCTTCGTTGAGGAAACTGGAGAGGTACCGGCACACCGGCCTCGTTTTTTTCTCTCTTTTTTAACTTTCTCTCTCTCTCTCTCTCTCTTTCTTTTTCTCACTGATATAACCGTTTTTGGAAAACACAATTCTTGGTTCAATTATTTTCCTGTGTCTCACACAAATCTACGGAAATACGTCAAAAAATAATACTAACATCACGATTATTTATTCTCAGAACATAGAGCATATTATTTCCTTCTATTTCGTTTCTGCAACATTCGAAATTCGTTCGATTTATTTATTCAAATTATTTTTTTTCTTTTCTAAATCTCTTTTCATCGAATATTTGTATATTTTTTTTTTTTTTCAACTCTGACACTTACGATGAATATTAATCTCACTCGTTTCTCATACTGCGGCATCATGTTTTCTTTGTCTGTTTCTTGGCTGATCGCCGGGGCACGAACCATCGAAAAATTCCCTCACATTTACTTGGTTTACTTCTGTGTGTGTTTGTGTCTAACTATGGAGAGGTGCACTGTACGTCGTTTTCAAAAACACTCGGCTACAACACAGGGTGATTCTGAAAAAAAAAAACAGAAGAATATTCAAAAAGGAAACTTCTTTTTTTGGTTTTTATTGTCTTCGCGCACTGCTACATGGCGTGCCATGGTTTAACCACACTATGTAATCCCTAATATTGTATTTATGTGTAAATACCATACGGTAAAACCACGAAAAATATTCGTTCCATTAATTTTAACGGTTTGAATTAATAACGTAGTTTTTCTAATTTTTTATATTTTCAAATCGAGAGTAACATTAATGTGAAATATCTCATTCGAAGCTTGATTCTTGAAAATTAAATTTTTCATTGAAATTTCTTTCTCTTTAAAAATAATCACGATTTATAGTGACTTACTTTTTCGACATTTTTGTGGTTTTACTATCGACGTTTAATGTTTGTCATTTGTGGCATTATATTGTATTAAAAATGTGTACTTTAACCATTCGTTTTGTTTAATGAAAAATGAAATTTTTGTTTATTATATTTGTTCGCTATTTACAGGTTCACGTGTCCAAAGAATACTTACAACTCGAGCCTATTGGTCTTGTTTTTGTTTTCTTCTTCGCCCTTATTCTGGTAATACAATTCACGGCTATGCTGTTCCATCGTTTCGGTACTTTGGCTCATATTCTTGCCAGCACTGTTCTCGATTGGTACTGCTGTAAAAAGGTGAGAAAATTTTCAATTTAAAAATAAGATTTTAACAAAATGTTTTTCTTTTTCTTCTTCTTCTTTTGTTCAATTTCGACTCCTTTATGATTTCTTTCATAAGTTATCGAATTTCGATGAAAATAATGATTTTTATTTCTTGTCGAGCAATGGATAATCGTTTCTCTGCTTTATTTTAGTCCAAGGATCTTTCTGAAGAGGCTTTACTGTCGAAACACGCTGTCGAAATAGTTCGCGATCTGCAGCGTCTCGACGGCATGGAAGGCGATTACGATGAGGGCAGCGGCAGTGGTCCAGGAAGACGAAAAACAATTAGAAATCTTGAAAAGAGTCGCAGGAAGACTCAAGCCATCAATACTTTGGACGTGGCATTCCGACAACGTTTCTTCAGCATGGCCGAAGGCAACGGTTAGTTGAAATGAATTTTATTTTTTGTTTTATAATCGAAACTCGAATGAAATCGAACTAGAAGTATAATAGAGCTTGAAAATTAAACGAGAAATAATTAGAAATATGTAATTTTTTCTTATTAGTACTGAAATTGTAAAATAAGCAAGAAAAAATTCGAGAAGAAATTTGGAGAAATTAAAGTTTAAAGACAACTAGAATTTCGAGTGAATTCACATGTAAACTTGAGTAAAAATTAGAGAAAATTCAAATAGTAATTGCAGTCAAAACGTACGAAAATTTAGATTTTTTTCCGAATGAACTTGGATCCTATTATTTTTTTAATGCGTTACGATTTTTTTTCAGGATTACCACGAAACATGTCAACGCGTCGTTCGACGAAAGCATTCAAGGCATTCGAGGGTCGTCGTAACAGCATAATGGCAATGAGAGGAAAATCCTCGATGCAAACATTGGGTGCGAACAATATTTACGGAGCGCCTGGTAATCAATTGGGAATTCAGCCCCGACCAACGCGCAGCAGTCAAATATCAGTTAAGGACGTATTCGCGGATGCTGGACAAGTGAATCCGGCATACGAGGCTGAGGAGAGTCCACGAAACAGTCTGAGACTTCAGCCAATGCCACAAATTGGCTGGCGTGATTTAAACTCTAAAATGTAAATTATTATTCGATTTCGCGAAAAGCAAAAAAACGAAATTAGGTACCAATATAAATACTTTTCTTCTTTTTTATAACGATATTTCTTCATGAAAAAAAAAGTCTGCGAGAACGAATCGAAAACGCGCGGTGATTACGCTTATTATAATTTCCCTTTTTTCTCTTTCGTCCTTCTTCTCACTCTTTCTCTCTCTCTTCGAATTTCCGCTCTTTTTTTCATTTCTCTATTCCGTACTACTTTTTCTTTTACGTGAACAATTATCCACGTTTCGTTTGTGATATACACCGTATCGGACTATTAAATTATGTGTAATAACTTTTTGTGCGCGAGTACGTGGTTGCGAATGTCTTCTCGAATGAATGAAATCATAATATACGATTACGATTAATATCTCCTGCGCATTACGTACTTAATAATTTTACCTCACTGTTGCCTATCCTCTTAATAACATAATGTTACTTAGAAAATTTTATACATTATTCTTAAGCAATCTTCCAACCGGAGACAACCTACTTTTCGTATTTAAATTCATAACTTTTTTCCTCAAAAGTACTTCACAATTTCATAAAAGACACATTTCTTGTTTTAAATCACAGATGTAATCACTGCTTTTTATCATTAATTTTATACTTTTTTTTTTGCCATGCATTTTGCAACTAGAGAAAGGACATATTTCGTTTACGAAATTACAGATTTAATGGGATCTTCTTTGCAATCACTTGTCACAATTCGAAAAGAAAAAAACATGCATTTTTTCTGCTTTTGTCAAATCTTTCATTCCGATAACATTTTTTTGCTCTTTCCTCACTTTTAAAACGTTGTTTTTTTTTCAATTTTTTATTTGTAATTAGTATAGTGTTGGGCACAATCGAAATTAAAAATGTAAGCGATAATCAAATTTTTGACAGCTCATTTTTCGACTCTGCGAATCGTGCTGATGTCTTTGTTTCATTGAGTTCGTATTGCAGTTTTTTTTTATAGTATTGTTTTACTATGTGAGCAGTTTTGATTGCAACGGAGATCAACAATATTTGTGAATGTTTTTTTTAAAGCTTTGTGTGAAAATGTTAAAAAATGAAATTGAAAGTTTCTTTATAATTGAAGAGAAAGAAATGTAGGTTTCAGAAAATTCAACGAAACAAGATAAAATTGAAATTTAGGTTGGCACAGGTTGAAAAACTTCGTATAACGCGAATAAAATGTTGAAACTTACAACATTTCGAATATAGACAATAAATTCTGTTTTAAAAACATACAATTCATTAAATATACGTTTTTTTTTACACATAATTTTGAGGAGCATTCTTCAACCCATTGACTTGTACTTATACTCATTGCCTCGTAAAATAGCTTTAAAAACGAGAAAGGAATACATTCGATCGTGTGTAATAAACGAATGTCACAATTATATGAAAATTGTTTCTTCTCTTACTTTTTCGTTGTAAGACAATCGTTGAAAAAAAAATTTTAATCTGCAAACGATTTTCAAAGATTCATAGGTGCTCGGCATAGACCTTCGATAATTACGATTAGGTAAGACAACATTATGTAATCGTTGATGGTGTCGCTCATTGACCAACCGATGTAAAATCCTTCTCGAGGAAAAGCCCAAACCGACATAGCGTAAGGAACATTTGCTAAACGACAGAGAGGATTTCCAACTGCTCGGCTATAATCAACAGAAAATCGAAAATCAATAAATTTAAATTTTACGAATTTCAATAGAGAAAAATGGCTTTATGATAATTTTTTTGATTCTAGGAACCAAAAAATCAATCATTTTTCTTCATTTTCACATATTTCAATTCTGCGATTGATATTTTTTTAGAAAATTAATAAATCTGATCATTTTTTTGTTTTTCTGACATTACATAACAAGAATAGTTTTCATTTTTATGTTGAAATTTCTATTAATTAATAACCCAAGCAACTCAGTCGACAAAATCCAGAAAATGACAGGAGGCAGTGGTAAATTCTTGACTAGGGCGGCTATTTTTCTGTAAGTATTCTCAACTCGTTGGTTTTCACCACTTGCCTATGAACAATTATTATGAATGAACAACAAAATTATAAGATCCGACGAATGAATTATAAGCTTCCTCGAAAAAATTTCTACTCACCCGTTTAGCTGCTTCAATTTCTTCGATTAAGCACAAAATTTCTAACACCGAAAAAGCGACAACTATTGCAGAGCCTATTTTGATGAACTCGTAATGATAATAATATGAATAAACGAAACTGGCTACAGCAACTTTGGAAAGAATCCAGTCCAACAAATTTTTATCATTTTTATTTTCTTCTAAATCCTTGGCAACCAACATTGGATTAATCGCTACAGGAATATAAGAAACGATTCATTTGTCATCATTTATTCTGAGTTTTTTAAATATCACCAATATCATTAATTTCTTATTTTTTATAGATTTTGAATATTATTTTTAGGGTTGGGTTGGTTAGTCGTTGCGAGATTTCTTCATTTTTTTTCATTCGTTGTTATTTTATGAATTCAATTCTTATCGATCGCCAATGAAGTTCATAATTTTTGTTAATTTAATTTGCCGATAATAAATCAATGTGACATACGATAGGATCGCCATAATAGGTTGTAAAAAAGAGCATGAAACGACCTTGCTCCAACAGCAACGATACCAATCGAAGCAATTATGAATTGAGGTAAAACTTTTGCTACTGAATCATTCGAGTATTTAGCCAAACGATATACACAATAACCAGACCCAAGTAAAAGATAACTGCACGATGTTATAGAATCTGCGATCATGACGTTCCAGTAATTTTGTTCTCGACCTGTCAAAGTTGTAGCAAGTAGACAGTTCAATGTTTTGTAATTGCATATGATATATTTAAAAAAAACAATAATATGTCTATCATAATAGTGGGGTTATTAAAATTTACGCGCCTTTTAAAAACAGTTGTTACCGGCTGTTGGTAAGAAAAGTATTGTACAAAATGGAATATAGTTCTAATTTTAAACACTTGGAAGTTCGTTGCCGAAGAGGTGAACGGATGCGATGCGAGTATTCGAGTAATGACAGGCGGTTTTCAGCAATCCCTGAAAAACGCATCATCGTGAAAGCGAAGAAAAAGCAAGGTTAGGATAAAGTTGGTTGATTTTTCGTAAACCGTTGATCGAAGAAACAATCAGGGAAAGAAAAAATGGAATGTTTAATTGGAATACAGTTTAAAGATTTCGTGCTCGTCGCAGCCGATATGACGACCGCGCAATCAATTATGGTTATGAAAACTGGTGAGTAAATAAAAACAACTAACAATTGTAACACAAGCTTTTCCGAATTTTTCGAACTACAGATTTCTCTTTTATGATTTGTTAATTACGTTAATTTTACAACCGTTTAAGACGAGGAAAAAATCCACAAAATTTCGGACAAACTCGTAATGGCCGTATGCGGAGAATCCGGCGACACTACTCAATTTTCCGAATACATTGCTAAGAATATTCAGCTTTACAAAATGAGAAACGGCTACGAATTGTCACCGAAAGCTGCCGCTAGCTATACAAGGAGAAACCTTGCTGATTATCTTCGTACAAGAACTCCTTATTTCGTCAATCTTTTAATGGCTGGATATGATGAAGAAACTGGACCTCAACTTTTCTTCATTGATTATATGGCATCCTGCGTTAAAGTCCCTTACGGTGCTCATGGCTACGGAGGTTTCTTCTCTTTGAGTATCCTCGACAGATATTACAATCCTAGTGAGTTTTTTATCCTTTTTTTCTACAATTCAACAGATTTTAGAACATTCAACCTTTTTTTTCATAAACAATGAACGTTTCGCTCCTTTATTTGGAAGACAAAAAAGATTTCTCAGAAAACTCTTTACTCCGTTGATGGAATTATATTTTTTTACCCTTCTGATCAACCGGCCACTCAAACATCTCATTAAAACTTTTATAACCGTGCAAAAAAAAATTCTCAAACATTTCAAATTAATCCTTCTTAAGTACACTGGTCTGCACTGGCACATCCATGAAATCGAACAAAATTTTATTTATATCCTTAATTAAGTGTCACAAAAAAGGGGATCGGAGCTGATCTTTAACAAAATTATAATCTTCTGCAAGAAATGCCTTCTCTATCATTTCCTCCATTGGAAACATAAAATATTGATGGGAGAATATCATTTCATTATCAATCATATCAATGTAGAATATCATTTGTTTGAATTGACTTAAGTATTACAAATAATAGAAGCAAATTACGATAAGTGACAATAGTTCAAACTATTCATGCGTGTGCTTTGATGAACAATCATTATTTCAGACATGAGCGAAGCAGACGCTTACATTCTGATGAAAAAATGTGTGCGTGAAATTCACAAGAGGCTCATAGTGAATCTGCCGAATTTCAAAGTACAGAAAGTGTCAAAAGACGGTATAGTGAATCTGGCATCGATTACAGCTCAGAACTTGGCGGTGGAGGATGCAGCAAAGGCATGAAGAATCCTTTAAAACTAATGTACGTCATGTGCGCATTTGAAAAAATTAAGATAAGAATAAATTTGAATAAATAAAACAATTGTAATAATTCGAAATTTTTTTTTATTCTTGTTCTATTGTCAATCGTGTGATATTTCATTCATTTATATATAAAGATAAACCCGTACGAGTGCGAAAAAAAATATCATTTTTTGTTGCATAGTACACATTGATTATTTCAAAGAAAATCAAAATGAGAAAAGCCCTGAAGAGTTTTTATTGACAAAATCAACGAATTTTTCAAGAAATTTTAAATCTGGTATTTTTCGACATATTTTTAAGTAATTATGTAGACTTTTGTCTGTAAAATTTCATGTAAGTCCCCCTTTAAGCTACTAACTGAATAGCAATCAGCTTCGTGTTTTTATCTATGAATTCCAAAATCGTTTTTTATTCTTAAATGCCGAGCTTAAAGGGCACTCAAAAAATATTTTTCTATATATCCACTCGATTTTCAATTATCACTCTAAAATTCGGATTACAAACGAGTTCAAAATAAAAATAGATAAAAAGCTTCTTTTAAATATAACGTCTAGGGACAGAATGATCTTTGTTTTGTGCGTTGATAATTAGTTACCGACTACATATGATGAGATGTCGTAAAAAAAAACAAAAAACACAAAAATATTGATGCTCGAGTGGAGGGATCGAGCGTTCATTTTGTTGAACGATCGATTCCGATTCACTCGCAATATTTTGCGTCATTAATACATTTTTCTACAGTTTTACAAAACTTCACAGTCTTCGGGATATTTATATCGAAGCTGGAATGATCTTTTGTGTCTGAATAAGACTCTTTTTGCATTTTTATACTCAGGGGTTTTCTAAACCCTTTTTGATTTTTCGTATCAATAGAATTTGTTGTACTTTTTCTTTTCTCGAAAAAAGATACAATTTTCACATCTTCAAGGTTTTGTTGCATATTCTGTGACAAAAAAACTGGATGTTTTGTTGTCTAATGCAATTGATCGTGGAACCTCGAAACTACAAATTATAAAGTTATCGAGTCGTTGATAAATGAGAATAAACGAAAAAAAAAATTGATAAAAATTTGAAAGCGATCACCGGAGGGCAGTTCGGAGGAAATGAAGGGGATCTGAGATGGCAAACAGAAAAGTAGAAAACTGCGTGCAAGTTACGATACAGAAGTACTTGGACTTTGAAGAAGATTCACGTAACATTCATTGAATTCGGGTGCTGTTTTCGTAGTTGATTTTTTATGCTATATTTTTTGAGCCGAGGACTTAGAATGATAAAGTAAAAAAGGACAATTGACACTCTCGTGCGACTTTTTGTCACAGAAATTCGAATTCGCACAAGCGTCAAATCTTTCCAATGCCTCGGAAATTTACCGAGAAAATGTTCTCTCGTCAATTTTCTTCTTCTTCTTCTTGTATCTCTCTCTTTCTCTCTCTCGTTTTTTCATTGTCGCTAAATTCTTATTTTTCTTTTTTCGCTTCTACTTGAGTTTGTGCGGGCGCTTCTTCGACCTTCGATGGATGATCTTCATACCTGCGAGAAAAATTGAAAATATTTATAAATATCGAATTTTCTATCGAATTGACACTCAACACTTTAGTTTGAATTACATTCCAAGATTTTTTTCAATCGTGTCCATCGGATATAAATAAATTGTCATTTGTACGATTCTACAAATATTTGTATGGAAAAATGAATGAATTTCGTTTTCAACGATAATAAAACTTACGAAAAGATCCTTTTAAGATCGCCTTTGACGATTGCCAGCAACAAAGGAGTTCCCAAACAAGCAGGAACCAAGTATAGAAGCGCCGGTTGAGCGTGTTCGAATAAATGGACGATAAACATTGTAGCAAGGAGACCCATGAAGTAGGCGAAGAATGTGGCGTAAAAATACGTATTTGTTTTTCTACCAAGACTGTGATCGAATCTCAGTAACAGAGCGATAAATATACCAGGAACTACAATATCGCCAAGGCCCAACATGGCAAAGTTACTAGCTGAAAAGCCCTTTTCCAAGAGATCCTGTGGAAATACGAGTTTTATCGGCGCCTCGAAGGATCTCGCGACTGTCACCATTACGTTTGTTCCGAAAACCCAAAATATATCGTATACGAAGAGACCGCAAAGTAATATACAACCGGTCACGATATTGTTCAAGTGCAACAATTCTACGGCGTTGATCGCGAATGCGATACCGAAGAGATTGTTCGCTATCCAGTGCTAAAAAATAATCAAATAAAAATTAGCGGAAAAAATACAACAAATTGCTAAATATCATATATATATTTTTTTTTTCAATTAATGCTTGTTAAATATGAGGATCGATCTTTTGAAAATCCTTCACTCAAAGTTTATATTATTATTTTTTATCAATTCGAATTCAATTCAATGAACGTTATTCGTGAATGCTCCATTTCGTAGACTTTAAATTGACCATTTTCTTGATTAGTTTATTATTTTGCGTTTTTATCTCAATAAATTTTTGAAAACTAAATTGTGAAAGATGAGAATTCTTACTTTTTGCATAAGGTACCAAATTCCAACGAGAGTACAACATCCAAAACAGACAACATCATGAAGATTGAATTTGTAATTAATTATATCCTCGGATTTGTCGTCATCACCCTCGGTAAAACGAAATCGATATTTCGTTTTTGGTATCGCGGCTGGCACGAGAGATGAGAGAACAGGACTGAAACATTGAAATAAATATTATTTTCATAGTTGAACATAAATTTCATGTTTGAGTAAATTTCAAATGTTAGAATGAAAAGTGGATTTAATTTATTTTTCACAGAATATACTGTACCTCGTCAAATGGCAGAGAGCTACAACTCCAAGCCAGAAGAAATAGCCCGTCAATAATAAATTGACATATTCTTTGGAAAATACCTGAAAAATTTTCAACCCAACATATAAGCCATTTTTTTTCAAACATTATGTCAATACTTTGGACCACGACAGTGATAAAAATAATAATGATAATTCAACAGTACCTGGAAAAATATGTACAGGCCGAAGAGTGCAGCGCTAGAAATAATTGGAAACATAGCCGCCTCTTTGTGCGACAATGTTTCCGGCTTTTCGCCACTGACTTCGAAATATTCCTGAAATGAGTCAAAAAACGATTGAGTCATGAAAATCTTACGAATTAAAGAAAGCAACAAAATAATTGAAGAAAAATTCAAGGGTGAAAACAACGAATTCAGGGTCGAGTATAAAAAATAATTTTAAACTTGTACCCATTTTATTGATTATCAGGATGACTGCATGTAAATAACAACTTATCTATGAAAATTTCAATTTGAATAAATTTAAAAATATTTTCTTGTTCCATTAATTTGAAAATATCTCTGAAATTTGCAATAAAAAACGAAATAAACAAATTGAGGTTTGCGAAAAAATTAATGAATTAAAAAAAGAGCAAAAAACAATTCAAGTCAACAAATAGCAGACGAAAAACAAAAGGAATGAAGAACCACCATATGTTGTAAAAAAAAAAATTGGTATACGTGTGTGAATCGAAGGGAGTATCTATAAACACATGTCTAACCTGCTGTTCCTTATGGTGCTTGACTGACCGGTAACTGCCAAAAAAAATTGGCACTACGGCCATCACGATGAGACTGGCATAAGCGACTGCCATTCCCTCAGGCGTTGCAGGAATTCTTCCTGTCGTCGAATTCACATTTTCCGTCAAATTCTCAGCCGCTTGAATCACAATATCCTCCGTGGATGCTTCCATCTTGTTAAATAAAATGTCGTCTATATAACGACAAGACGACGACGACTACACACGCTACACTCCGCCACGATTCTTCCTCGCGGTTCACTACTATAGAGAAGAATATATATATATATATATAGCAAACACACGAGAGTGCTGCTCGTCGTGGAGAACGCGAATGGAGATGCGTGGTCGTCGTGGCTCGTGGCCGCTTGCCACCTCACGCACCTGACTAGCGGCCATTTTGTATCACTGACAATGAACTATAAGTATTACTATGTGTGTATTACAATATTTTGAATTGATAAATTATCATCGGCAGATAGCTATCTACTCGGGTACGCGATTATATTATTGAAAGTTCCAATTGCATTTTTGTCATTCTACATTTCGTGAAAGCGTGGGGAAAAGACTGAAAAATGATTCAGGTGATTTTCCTATTTTTTTTTTTTTTACAGGGAACTCGTTTTCATCATGAATTGTTATCTGTCAAAAATACGAATAAAGCTTTCACCTTGTTCCATTTGGCTTTTGCAAAAAAAAGCTTCATGGCGATGGTGTTTTCATTTGATGATACAACCTAAAGTTATATTGATATATGAGACGAAAATTTTTTGAAAAAAGTTCATCCACGTTTGGTCGGTAAAATTGAGAACTAATAATGTGTTAACTGATGGTAAAACAGAGTACCGCGTCTCGTTCTATTTACGCAGAGTGACGCTACGCGCTCTCTTCCAAAACGGCAAGGCCATTGTAAAAAGAGAAAGAGAGAGTAGTAAGAGGGGAAGAAAAAACTGTTAGGTCAGCTGCGTAACTTTTGTATAACAGAGATCCGACTCTGTTTAGTACGGTAAAACGTGTGTGCGTCATCGTTGTGTCGTTGGATAAAATAAAAAAAAGAAATCATCGCGGTGTGATTTTGGTGTGGTATTTATCGAAACGAAAAACAACGTAATTTTATGTTAAAAAACGAGAGTTAGCGCGTGGTAAGAAGTCGTTAGTGATCGTTTTATTCCTCGTGATTACAAGCGATTTCATGTTGTTGACAACCGATGTAAAAAAGAAAGAAACGCTTGGAAAAGTGCATTATTTACGTGCTTATTTAATCAGAAATGTTGAAGTGAATTTTATTATTTTTTAACGGTGTAAAATACGAGTGTTTCGCAATTTGTCGCACAGAGAGCGCGTTCTCGCCAAATAGTAGCCACCGAACCTGTCCCGGTAAGTTTTACGTCTATTTATAAATATAGTGGTAAAATTAAGATTCGCAATTTCTGGGGAACTAGCATCGGAATAATAATTTTTCCGGCTTTTGTTTTCTCCTCGTCGTTTGTTTTCTCCCCGATGATGATAAAAGTTTGACAAAACTATCGTCCCACCCGGTATATCGCGAATACGTGCAAAATCGTCGCATATGGCTTGAAAACAACATGCGCGAAATAGTTGGCAAAAAATTAGGCGTTCTACATTTTTTTTCGGTTAAGACATAAGGTGCGAGAAGAGAGAGAGAGAGAGAGAGGGGATTTGGTAAACCAGGCGATGAAGTCACGGTCAAAAATCCGTTGCGCATATACGAATAAATTATTTTTTTCCCTCCCAAATTCTTCGTGTGCGGCCACAATTATCGAATATTTTCGGTGCATTTTTTCGTATGCACTGCCGAACACGCCGCATGGGTCTTCTTCGTTCTTCCTTTCTATCCCTTTTCGCGACGATTAAAAAAAAAAAAAAATAGGCCTGAAAAATCAAAAAAAGCTCTTTGGAGTCAAAGGAATACGTCTATGGAAAGAATTCACTGTTCGGGGAGAGGCTTGAACTATTTTTAGATGTTCTTGAATATCGTTGTACGTATTTTTGTGACCATGCTTTTTACTTGCAATCCCCTCTGCTGCAACGCAACGGAACTCATCGACTTTCGTATTAATTATATTATTACGGTTTAACGAGGCCTTTCAGTGGATTTGATATCGTGTTTGTTGTCCTTCAGCTTTGCATATTATTTACATTAGTTGATCAAGTTTTTATCCATTGATATTTTATCGATATTGCAGAGTTTACCGACAACTATGATAAAATTCATTACAATTCCGTATGAAAATCGAAAAAAAAACATTATGTTTAACCTCTCAAAGGAAACATGAAGATTTTATTGTTTTTCGATGTTTAATTTTTTTAATTATTATTTAAACGACCCCAACGAAGTTTTGGTCAACTAATATTCTTTCGAGATCCCAAAGTTTATGTATACCGTAATGATATTGAAAAACAATTATGTTGACTTACAATGTTGTGAATTCAAACATTTTGTTGTGATTAGGTTATCAAATCTTATGGATTATTCATAACTGTTTTATTCGACTACAACAAATTTTCTCTTTGCCATTAATTTTTATTGGTATTGAAATTTATCCACAATTTTTGTTAAATTAATCTGATTTTATTTTTCCTGAATAAATTATACCACATGATATAAATTTAATGATTGAACAAATAAATGTCAGGAGTCATACCAATGATGATGAGAAAATGATTGAAAACTGGCCAATCAATGAGCAATTTAAAAAAATAGACTCGCCGTTGACATCACTGTTTAATACCGTTTAATTTTTCTTTACACCTGCGATGCATCGAGACAATGTAAATATGAAAATGCACCAGCTCTTTTTATTTGAAACAAAGTTTTTGTTTTTTAATTTCATTAGAAAAATGGATGACGAAGCGCAGCACCATTACGAGCTCCGAAGTAGAAGCAGGTCGAGATCACACACTCCGATGATATTGAATCAAACTTCAAACGATTCAGAGACACCTGAGCATCATTACGATCTGAGGAGTAAAAGTCGAGAAAGATCTCACACACCTGGAGAAGTAACGAGTAGCAGACGTTCGGGAACAAGATCGCTGTAATTTGAATTGAAGTTATTCTCTTTTATAACATCTCCATCCAAACGTATCTTCAATTCAATGGAATGCAATTTAAATCGAAAAACAGCAGTTTTGATTGAATTCTTCAATTTTTCTTAAAAAAAAACCATTCAATGAATAACACTCGAATTTTCAGACCGGGCAGCACGGGAAAGCAAAGAGATAAAGAGTCGAAAGGCATGGACCCAATAGCGGAGAGGAAAGAAGAATCGAAAACTGAGAACATGACAAGTGATCAAAGTCGTCGTTCGGAGAGTTCAACGTCGTCGAACGTATCGCGAAAGGTTGAACGACGTTCCGAACGTCAAAGAGTTAAGAGACAAATTTTTTCAAACGGACAAACAGAGACGAAGGAACATTCGTCGGAAACAAAGATAACGGAAAAACGCAAAAGCGTTACCCCCAGAAGAACCATCACAAGTGACTATTCGTCGGAGGAGGGAGAAAAAGAAGATCCACCGAGCAGACCAGGCTCGGCATATGAAATATATAAACAAGCCGGTGAATGGTGGAAGTATGTATTTTATTTCTTTTCGATTCATCCATTTTTTGATTCAGAAATCGTGAAATATTTGAAAGATTCGACATCCGACACTTTTTTTACAAACGAAAATTCGGTGAATAAAATATTTCCCATCGCAGACTCAACGGTACTCGAATTTCAATTTATTGTTCGGAATGCAAAAATATTTTTCAGATTACTTTCTCTTTTACCGAACTCTCTTTCCTAATTTGCTACCATTTTAATAATAGATGAATCAAGAAAATTCTGAGCTGTTAATCTGGGAAAACTGCAACCAGTCACGATCGAGAACAATGTTTTTGCAATCGATATGGCTTACTTATTTCTGTATTCATTTTTCTTTTATTCCTCAATCGCTTTTATAATGCTTTTTTTTAAATCGTCGTCGAAAAGTCGGGGATTGAAAACCAGTTTTTATTATCATTTTCAAAATCTCTGAGTGCAGATTTCTAGCTAAAAATAACACGAAACTACGTGAAATTTTTAATATTTTTCCTAACCTGTTAATTGGACAGAAAATACGGTACATGAAGTCGATCGTTTTGACTGCTATGAAATGGAACATTAAAACTTGAGATTTGTGTCGTGTAAATTGATTTTCAAATTAATAAAGTCGTCTATTTCTTTGTGAAACATTGTATTTGACTGGATTTCGAGAGAAATCACAATTCACGGTTAACTCGAATAATTACTGAGCCATTTGTTAGTAAACACCGCGAAAAGGTGAGAAAAAAATATTGACTGACCTTTCAAAACAAGATTTGCTTCATTATCGAACAAATTTTCAAGCGAGCGTGGTATCGAAATTCACGTAGACTGTTTCTGTTGAATTTCTGTTTCTCTTTAACCGGATTATTCGTTTATTTTTACAGCGTGTTTCCTAAAACTGATTACACGTATTCGCAACACTCACAATCGCGATATGAGATTGCGCCGGGTGTATTAGCGATGCCGAATATGTCTCGACCCTCGATTCATTCGGACGGAAACAGTACGAGCGGCAGTGTCAATTCTTTGAGCCAACAAAATTTAAGTCAGTGCTCACGTGGCACTAGAGAAAGTTACGGCGAATCGTTGGATGAAGACGCTAGAGAAACCATTGAACAAAATCGTTTGGTAAGTCATTCGTATTTCGTTGAAATATTGATAAACAATAATTCTAACAATTAAATAATTAATCGTTTTTTTATTTTATAATTTCTTGGTCAATCTTTTTCATTATGAGAAAATAATTATTTGGCTTCTCTTTTGTGTACAGAACGATTTGCAACATTCTTGTCAATTGCGGTCGAATCTTACCATGGGAGAAAAATCGGAGGGTTCGATAGTTTACAAAAAATCTCATCTCGCACAGTACACAAGTCGTCGCGAAGTTATATACGGTGAACCGAGCAGTTTTATGAGAAAAACGCGGTGAGTTTTCCACATTGAAAAAAAATGTATAAACAAAAAAAATAGAATGACTGTATTTGATTTTTTTTTTTCACTTGATTGAATTTTCGATGTTCAATATTTATTGACTTTTTTCAGCTACGGTATTTCGTCGCAAGTTGATTCGGACACCGAGCTCGATGAAGCAGTTACATTGCGAATATCAAATCGAGATAAAAAGTGGAGAATACGACAATGGATGGAAATAATTGTGCGTACTCTTGTCACGTGGATTTATAGTGTTTGGCAGTTCGTAAATGTTAGAATATTTCAAAGAAAAACCGCAACAACTAGTCACGAATATCATCGTTATCGAGGTTGGTACGAATAGAAAAAAAAAAAACAAAGAACACGAAAAATGTTTTTGATTTTTGCAAAATTTTGAAAAATTCGATTCATCCAGAATCTAGATGGAAAAAAGCTTGGGATCCGATCAACCGTTTGATGCAGTATCTTTATTTTCTAATGGTGAGGATACTTTATTTGGACACTTGGCTTTTGACTCGAGCGACCAGTGTTCGACGACATTTCAAAGGAAGACGATCGGGAGTGATATGGCTCATATTATTGCCGCCTCTCCTTCTAGCTGGTGAGTTGAAAACAAACCGACTACAGGAATATCATCAATCATCAATTAAGAAAGGAATTTATTACTTTTTCGAATGCTGTTTGTATTTTTATCGCAATGATTATCATTTTTATCGTAGTATTTTCGTGAATGGAGTGTTCAAAAAAAAAAAATTCTCAAAATCGAGGGATCGAGAAGAAATGTTGAAATGAAATTATAGAAAAAAAAAATCCTTTTATTTCTATAAAAAAAATTATAGAAAAAAAAATCCTTTTATTTCTATAATTTGAACTTTGACACGTAGAATTTTTTTTTCTGTAAATCGTATGTTGTTTAAATCCCTGAAATGTGGATTTGATCGTAAGCTTACGAATAGAATGCACTCATTCACGAAGCTATTCCATTTTGAACACCGCTTTTATCGTTTTTAAGCACGCTCATTGACGAAGGTCGTGAAAGAAAAATAGAATGAGTGAGGTGAGAGTTTTAGAGAGAATTTTTAAAAAGTCTTCGCCAATCGTTGTTTAAAAATTCATTTTTATCATGGAATGTCGTTATCGGTAAGAAAGAGAAGAGCAGAATTGATCGTTGTGCAAATGGCTTCATTTTAGAGTAAAAAAAATGTAATTCAACAAGAAAAAAAAACATCCAAGAAGCAATCCGATATAATATTTTAAACAAAAAATGAAAACTGTTGGAAAAAATCGTGGTCTAAAGCACAGTTGAATCGGTAGCATAGTTTTCGTGATTTTTCGAGTTGCGCGACCTCGGGCGAATCCAGTACTTGGATGGGTGACCCGCTCAGCCATGTACCGGTTCGTTCACCGATCGCTGAGCGGAAGGCAGTTTTTCTGAGCTCCTGATGATATTAACTCGGCGAAAGCTCAGTAAAAATATAGCCGACAGCATCGGTCGAGTTTTCCACAATTTTTCTCGTTCCTTAGGCCATTTTCGCGTAGTAATGAATCGGGAAGGACTAACTATGGGCATGGGAATGAAGAAATTAGAGGATTGAGGAGAGAGACATAAAAGGCAGAACTATGAAATGAGATAATGAAAAGAATCAAAGAGTATTTAAAACTAACAAAATCTGCCAGAGATAAATTGAAAATAAACATGAAAATTCATTAACTGAATAATAGTAATAACAGTAATAACAATTGTTACGAATAATGGAATAAAAACGAACATAAATTATATTTGAAAAGGGAGAGTGTGAGAGAATGTGTAATGAGAGAGAATATCATTGAAAAGAAACGGAACGCAGACCAGAAAAATCCTAGCCTGGCCTTCGTATTTTGTTTGTTTGTTTCAGGAGCTTACGTCGCGCAAAAGCATTCGTTAACCACTATGGAAAATCTGCAGAAAGTTCAGAACGGTTTAACCGAGACAACCAATCGCATCTATAACGATTTGACGAGTCTAAAGTTCTTTGATTACGGCCTCGTTGCAAAATATATAACGAATATGAAAAACTTGTCGTTACCTTCGTTGCCTAGTATGAACGTGTCTGTTCCATCGTTAAAAGACATCGGGTGGAATGTGACGTGGTGATGATTCGAACAATCGAAACGATATCGTGCCTCACTTAACAAGCTCGCACGATTCATTTTATTAATTTTTTTGTCACTTTTATTAACCTCAAGCGTGACTAACGAACATGCAGTGCTTTTTCTTTTCATTCCCGATTTTATTTTCGGCATTTTTTTTTCTCTGCAAACGCTATCAGTTTTTTAGCCTCGAGTTTTTGTAGATATTCAACAGCTTTACCGAATATCAACGAGAAAAATGCATTTTTTTTTTTACAGGGAAATCATTTGCGCAACGCAATTCTTTTTCACTTTTGAAATACGATGAAGAATTTTCGATTTTATTTTTCTTTTTGCCACCTTTTCGTACTCGCTGGATGCTTGCCGATTATTTTATTCTGAGCTTTTGATGTTTTTTTTTTTTGTCGTTGAACTAATCGTACTAATTTGCAAGACTATAAAATAACTTGCAACCATAATTCTGTTTGGTTTTTGTAGAACTCTTAAGTCTAAGATAACGAAAATATGAGATACGATGACGGTGGTATTTGAGGAACGAGAATGAAAATAACGAACAAAAGTCGCTTTTTTAACATTTTTCGATCGATATAGAAAAAAAAAAAAAAAACTCACTAGATACAAGAATTTATTACACGAACAAAATCCGCTTCATCGTCGTCCACGATCCTGATGAATTTTTCTACAAAATTACATGGGTATATACACGAATTTAATGTAAAATAAAAAGAACAAAATGTGCAAACACGTTCATACTAAATAATTGAGAATTCGTTGAATCAACGAATGGCAAAAAACGAACGAACCGAGGCACGATCTGAAATGTTGGTTACGCAAAACGATTTAATGGGAGAAGGATAGAGGGAGGTAAACTTTTGACTGGAGATGAAAAATAATGATATGTATTTATATATACATATATTTATTGAAAAAAAAAAAAAAAAAAAAAAAAAATCGTGGGGCTTCCTTGGACTTTTGAGATGCGATGATTGCGAAGTCATCGGTTAACGGTGAGTTCCCCTTCGTCTATCCTTCTCTCAGTTACCGTATAGGTCCGTCATAATTTAAACCTGTTCTCGCTGATGTGATCGTTCTTTAAACCCAAATATCAAATAAAAACAAAATGAAAATGGAACTGTTCTGTTTCTTTACTACTGTCGTTCGTACAAAGGTCAGATCAGCGTTTAGCTAACGGTAACAGGAGAAGGACGTGAATGTTAAACGTGCGTGTGTGCCTCTGTGTGTGCGGGGTTTGTGTCGTGATCTCTCGGAAACTCAAAAGTCTTCAATGATTTTTCAGGATTCTGGCTTCTCTCGAACGTTCTAAACGCTGTCAAACCTTTTTCCATCTCGGGAATTTCGATTCGAGGATTTTTTACGCCAACAGAAATTCTTGAGTCCACGGCAAACGATCAGTTCGATGGAGAAGAGAATAAAATTTTGATGGAATCTTTGCTGAGAAGAGTCGAAAAACTGGAGGCTGCAGAAACGAGCAAAGTGGTGAGACATTTCTCGAAATAATATCGTAACAGTATCAAACGAACTAGTGAAATGATTTGTAAAGAAAAATAACGATTTTTCAATCATTTTTGAAAAATCACATCAAAGATTTTTGCCAAGTGTAAATTTTTCTGTTTTTTTTTTTTTTAAATTTTTTTGTAGAAAAGCATTGAAAACATTGGCCAATCGATGGACCAGTTACGAAAAGACAACATCACGATATGGGAGCATTACAGTAAAAAATTACACGGCATTGAGCAAAATTTGGACAAAAAAAGCGAGGAAAGTTCGAGCGAGATCCAAGCCATAAAATTAGAGTTCCACAGTCTCCGAGAATTGTACGGAAAATTAAAAACTTGTTGTGACCAGAGCGTGTCAATTTCGAGAAGCGAACAAATAGAGAAACAAGTAGATCGGGCGGTTGCCGGTTATTTTGGTGACGGAGTTTCGAAACAGGAAGTAAATCGAATCGTCGAGAGTTTGTTGATTGCCAGCTCTGACAAAAAATCCATTAAAACCGCAGTCGATGGAGCCACTTCCGACGAAAACGGCCAAGTTATTTGCACAGACTCTTCTTCGATGTCCGACGATGATGTACGAAAAATCGTTAACGCAGTACTCAAGATTTACGATGCTGATAAAACCGGAAGAGTCGATTATGCTCTCGAATCTGCAGGTACGAATTATAATCGATTTTTAATCGAAACAATAAAAATATATAAAATCATTTGCTCATTTTTTGATACTCACAAATTTCAATTTTTCATATAATTATAATTACTCTAATTTTATGAACAAATATAGCCACCTGAAACTCTCATGATTCAGGCAACGCAAAGATCAATATTTATGGATATTTTCGTTTTCAGGTGGACAAGTGATGAGCACACGGTGTACGCAACGTTACAACGTGAACACACGAGCATTCAAACTTTTGGGTGTGACGTTGTTTTACGAGAGCAACAATCCGCGTACAGTGATTCAAGGAAATTCATTGCAGCCGGGAGTTTGTTGGGCTTTTCAAGATTTTCCAGGATACTTGCTCATTAAATTAAGAAGTTTGATAAGAGTAACTGGATTTACATTGGAGCATGTTCCGAGGTCGCTTTTACCGAACGGTGAAATGAGAAGCGCGCCTCGGAAATTCAACGTTTGGGTACGACAATAAAAAATATTTTTCTAATAAAAGAAGTTTGAAAAACACGACTCTCGCTCCAAACTACGAGTTTTTTTTCATCTCTTTTATCAATGAGCGAATAAAACTTTGTCAAGAGCTATGATATACAAAGTTTTTTTCATTTTTCAGGGTTTGAAGGACGAGACCGACGGGGATCCGGTCATGTTCGGAGACTATGAGTTTCAGGAATCGGAAGAGAGCCTCCAATATTTTCCGTTGCAGGTAAATCGTTTCTGTCTCATTTTTTTCTTCACTTTTCAATCTTCTTCCATTCTCCTCGGTAATTAAACTTACCGCTGTGTTCTAACACGGTAACTTCGAATAAAAACGAAAATGATTCAACCGAGTAATGAAATACTAATGAAAAATAAATACATTTTCTTAGAACACCAGTCTCACCGAACCCTATGAATTCATCGAGTTGAGAATTCACAGCAATCACGGTCAGCTGGAATACACGTGTTTGTACAGATTTCGTGTTCACGGAATTCCCGTATAGTGAAGAGCTTCAAAAGAAAGGAAAAAAAAACATTCTGGATGTAAATTTCTCGTCAGAAAACGGGATTAAACGGTAATATAACGTAGTCAGGACGGTGAATAATATTTCTTGAAGCAAAGACGACAAATGTGCCTTGAAAACACTTTTAATGTGAATAATTATCGCCATATATAGCAAAAGAGAAATTTCGACTCGCAATTTTCACAGTCAGAGAAAATTAGCGAGTCGCCGGAAGCACTTTTTCTCTCTGAATTAGTGTCGATCGAAATTCAGCATGCGATAAATTCGGAGAAAAAAGTTTATTCAGCCGTTCGAAAAAAAAACGCAACAGTTTGTACGATTTTTTTTTGTTTTTTTTTTTTAACAAGAACGAACCGTTCGAACCGTTGCAGTTTGGAGCGAGGATGTTTTTTACACAGTAGTTTCCAAGAGGCTCGGCAAAAAAGCCTTTCCAAAAATATTGAGATTCACTGAATGCTCTCCGAATTCGTAGCCGAGAGAAACGAATTCCAAAAAAAAAAAAAAAAAAAAATATAATAAAACAAATAAAAAATGTATAAAAATAACCACGAGTTACCCAAAGCGAAGTAAATTTTAATATTATGCATAAGTATGCCGACGAGAAAGTACAAATTATTCATGCGAAGAAAAAAAATCATCATCACACATACACAAACACATCGAGCAATGTTTTAATATAAAAATGTAGAGTAAGTGTGAGTCCCGTTACTTTTTGTTTTTTCTCGTGCGATATCGTTCGCGTGACATTGCACTGAGAATTCCTGTGCTCTTTGTAACGTTAATGAATGTAAAATATACGTAATTTGTAATTCTTGTCATTTTGGCAGCATATCAATCAACGAGCTCAAAAAGAACAAAACAAAACTTGTACGTCATTTGATCTTTTTGGCTTCGATGAAGTAGTTTTTTCGTGTACAAAAATCAATAGCTTCGATTTGATAAAAACAAAACAAGATAAAATTAATGTAGTTTTGTATTTATTTTTGCCATGATACATTTTTCACGTAATATTCTGTGACATTTTTTTTTTTCTCCAAGCTTGCCTTTTTTGTACCACGAATAAATTTCAAATGAGAATATAAAAAATTCTTGGCAGTGATTAGCGCATACGTCACAAAATCTCAAAAAAGCTCTCTTTCTATTTGCCTCATTTTTTTCATATTTCTCCAACGAGAATTGAGTCAAAATTGTTCAAGTACCACGTTTTTAGAAATTGATTGCCAATATCTGACTTTTGCTACTTTGTTTTGAGAATACTTACGTTTTTTTTTTTGGTAAGTACTCGAAACTTGTGGTACTTAAAATGCACTGTTTCAATGCACTTCAGAACTTCGTTAATCTTTGTATCGAGATGAACAAAGCTTTCGTTCTTCAAAACACCGTGTGTCGTTGGTACTTGTACGACATTATGTTTACACGTATGACTTAAGTTTGTGAATAATAAAAATTAAAAAAAAAAAAAAAATGGTAAAAATTATCACAGTTTCAGTTCATTCTTTGTTCTCATTCCTTTTCTTCCGGATCCAAGACGTTTTTTCGTTACAACCAGATCTAGGACGACCACAACCTTCGCTGCATCAAATATTTTTCCTATACGATCATGAGGTTTAATTATGCACTTCTTTTTTTTTTTTTTGTTTTTTGATAACAGAAAAAATGGTGCATCATAAAATCATCGACGAACATATAATATTATGAATTCTAATGAAAAAGTTTCGAAAAAAATGATTTTTTTTCATCTTTACCGTTTCATGACTCGCCATAAAAAAAAAAGAACAATTTGATAATTATATGATTTCTGTAGAAACTCCTGCTGACAATGAGACTTTCTAACCAAACTATTTTCAAATGTTTTTCGTTGATGAATGCTAGATAGAAAGGAACTAAATATATACGAAAAAAAAGGCAGTGATTATGATAGATTAATCAGAGTTTATGGAAAGCCGCCATTTTTTTTTTAACTAATAGGAGGAGAATCAGAAATTGAATGAACTAACATGATCAAAAAAATTCTCGAATCATTTCAACAAAGATTTATGTTGATTGAAGAATTTTTTGTCAATCTGAGTAGATGAATGAACACTCGGAACATCTACGATATAAAATCAATCACTTTATTTTATAACAGACTCGAAATTTAACGTTTTAGAACTTTCACTCTAGAACGATATATTTCAAAAAGCAATTTTGAAACACACGTTTCTCCGCTATTCGCATTAATCTGTGATAAACAGCTTTTCAAAATGTCCGGGTCGAGAGAATCGTTGAGAAAGAGAAAGATTAGAGCGAGGATGAGTTTGGTACAACCTTAAAATATCGAGCGAGAGGAGAAGAGGTTTTAGTGTCGTTTCAAAATGGCGATTCGTTAGTCGGACTTTAGACACTGACTACCGAAGAATGTTGATCGAACGAAATTTTTCGAGCTGTTAAACAAACAGCTGATTTTACGTAATCGGAATAGATGTGATTTTTGCCGTTTTCATTCGGGCCAATCTCGCTTTATACTTGATGATTCAGGAGTGTTGTTCGAGTTTGTAAACGCGATTAAAATGTGACCGGCTTTGTTACGGTTCTCCTAACCCTAAACTATAAAGTGTGTTTCACGATTTTTGCCAAAATGTTCCGTGGGTAAATCTAGCAGTGCGATTCCGGCTTCGATGCATCAGACACGTTGTAACGTGTTCCCGCGAAAATATAAACACTCATGAAAATACATTTACGTGTGCCTCATATTGCGTATGTTTACGATTTGAGAATATAAATAAGGCTTAACATTCACGAGTCACGCGCAAACCTTCAATCTCAATGCACGTTATGAATATATAGATAAATCGCGTGTATACAAACAACTTAAACTGTCGATTATAATATGGGTTCTCCCATGAAAATTCCGTAGGTCGTTAGGAAATCAGCTGTTTCATATTTTATTTACATTGTTACAGTTCCTCCGATCGTTCAGTTTTCATTGCCCTTCACTCTTGTTTTAACCTTAAAAATATTTTTTTACAACGAAATCGAAATGTTTCGAGCTCCTTCTGACTAATTTTGAAGACTGAATTTTTCTTGGTCCGATTTGAAAATAAGTGTAAAAATAAAAAGATAGATATTTACTTTCTAAATCGACGCAGCCTCTCACGTGTTACTTATTTGTTCGTCTCTAGCTGTCTCTGAACGTAGTTTTTTGAAAATATTAAAATGTTTATTGTTATATGACTTTACATCGTGTACATGGTTTTTATAATAAAATATACAACATGTCATTGCACATTGCTCTCTACGAGACCGAATGTATATAGATATACTTATAAATATATACACATGCATGTGGGATACTCAAGTGTTTAGTTTCATTTGGTCGTGACTCACAATCACTCATGAATAAATGACTAAAGTCAAATAACTGGCTCGTACACGTATAAAAGATCCCATAGTTGGACAACTCAGTTGAAATGTGAATTCGACTCGATCTATTACGAAATTCGAACATATATGTTTATCGTGAAAGATTCTTTTTCGAATTTAGATCCATGAAAATTCGAATCAAAATTGATATATAATTAATTACGAGTTTTTATAGGTTTTTTTTTTTTTAATTAATTCATTTAAATGAATAATCGCATGTTTTAGATATTTTTTGTAATTCGACAATATTGTTCGAACGATGAAACAGTGATTAGGAAACATTTTGATACTTTTCAAAGCTTTTTTGATACACGACAGTGAAAAAGATTGATGAAATATTGAAGAAAAAGTGATTTTTGATGAACTGCTCGATCATGTCTTCGGGAGGACCGGTGTTTTTTATTAAAAAACGGGAAAGGACTCAAAATTGGGTGCCCGAAGAGAAAAATGCGCTCTTAGCTCTTATCGCCAAACACATCGATACCCTCGAGAACAAACGACTCGACACAGCAGTCACGACCATGAAAAATCTCGCATGGGAAAAAATATACAAGGACTTCCGACGTAAATTTACTGCCGAGCGTGATATCACAAAGATCAAAGCACAATGGTCGAGAATGAAGTCGCAAGCCAGAATCGAGATGTATACGTTCGCTGCCAAAGTAAGAATTTTATTTTTTCACAAAAAAAAAAGTCATAAGACAAAAGTGATTCGATATGTCAAAAAAAATGATGAAAATTATTGGATTTCGTTTCTTCGTACTGAGGTTTCCGAATATCGTATAGGTCAAAGTTCTTGGATCTGACGAGGCGTCGAAACACGCGCCTTCGAGTTTGTCGATATCGGTTTGGCGATTATTACAAAATTTACGAAAAAACGATTACGACGGTGAGCGTTCGGACGAGAGTAGTCAAGACGCCGATGTCGCGAACGACGTTGACGCCATTTTGGACAAGTTACCGACATCTTATCAGCCGGAAATAACGAATTTTCCGGAAATCAAAACGGAACGACTCAACGATGAATTTGAGGATGAAACTGTAACGGGAAATCATGTCGGCAACGTCCGTTATCCGGACGAAGTAACGAGTAGAAAAAGAGCAGCGTCGGGTTTGGTCGATTACGAAGACGCGATCGATCATTCTGGGCGAAAAAAAAATCGAATGCCCTATGGAAACAGCAATTTTGAGCACCCCGGTAAATACTTATTTTTATATCTCCATTTTCATCAATTTTTTCAGACTTTTGAGCTTTTAAAAAAATTTATTTGTTGCTGCAAAAACTTCATAAATAAAAAATCCATTTTTTTTTGTGCACACGAAATAAAATTTTTATGTGATAATTTTTTTAAATAAAATCAATTTCGATAAATTTTTTCAACTTTTTTTCATTTTCATTATCGAAGTCGAGAAATTTTTTTCAAAAAATCACAAAACTCGAACTTTTTACGATAAATAGAAAAAATTAATTTTGCATATTAACATTTTTTGGATATTTTGTATGTACCAAGGGTAATTTCGATGTCCAAAATCGTAGTTAACTTTATTGACACTGAGATTAGCAGCGAAAATAAATTTGACGTTTCAGTCTATGTGAAAAGAAAACAAATAAACGAATTGGGTAAATAGGTCACGAGGACGAGGATCCGGAAAAAAACACAGTAGAATGTTCCTTGTCGCCGGAAGATATTTCTCACATGGAGATGCCGGTGCAGCATGCGACGTGGATGTTCGAAGCGGCGCAAAGAGAGCACAAATTAAAAATTCGAATGTTAGAGGTTGAACTTGAGCGAGCAGAATTGGAGAAACAAAAAGCGATGAATGAGCTGAGAACTTCGGAAATGAAGAAAAAATTGGTGGAGGAAGAAGCTGCTGAACGTGCGAGGTATTTTTAACATTTTTTAATATCGTTGATTCCTGCTCTTTTGGTATTAGTTAAAATGGCTCAAAAACAGTTATCATTCATTAACGTCAAATCATTCATTCAAATCTAACGTTTGAATCTCCCGCTCGCGCGTATTCGAGAAACGATCGTAGCGCCACTGTTTGTTGCGGGCTGTTCGGGAACTACGTGTTAAAGCTCCGAAGCTTTTTCTCGTCTACCTCGAGACTTCGTTGTCGTGGCTTTCCAAATATTCGCCATAACTGAATTCATTTTTCTCACGAAACAATACGTACGTCGTACTTTAAAGAAATTAATATGAAACGAGCTGCTGCCATTATTTCGCGCCAATTGGCAACAACGAGGTGAGTACTTGTGTCATAACGTTGTAAAAAAATTGAAATTCCATTTGGTAAAGATATGAGCTCGACAGTAATTGGCGTTTTCAAAACCGGCGACCCGGTCCGAATATTTGCGTGTAACATCGCTCGTCGTCTCTACATTTGATCGATTCTCGATTTATTTTCATCTTGTCTTTATTGCGACAGAAAAAAAACAAAAGGAAATTTCTTGAACGTCGTTTTTCACTTCATTCAAATTTATTCCATCACTGCAGGTGTGGCGATTATTATTTTTTCTTATACGTGACAATTCTCGAAAAATTCTTATGTAATGTCTGTTTTCTACGAGCCCAACTCTGCACGGATATTTTGGGACACAGCTATGTCATGTTGTTTTATTCGGCTTCCTCTTCAGATTCTTTAATTTTTTCATTTTTTTTTACATCATTTGTTCATAAGACACGCGGTTATTTGACAAAAAAATATTTAATTTATTCATCTTACCGCTTTGTTCTCATTCCTTTTAATCATCAAATTCTTCTTTCGGTATTTTGTTTTCTGTTTTTATTTTCCTAATTCAATTATTTTCATTATATTATAAAAAGTTTATTTTTTCATTCGACATTCAAGTATTTCGTTTTTTATTTTTTCAACCATCCAAGTCATTTATCATATTTTATGTGTTTTGGCAATTATTGAAGTTTGTTCTGATATTAATTTTTGTTTTTTGACTCAACAGTCAAGTAAGAATGAGCGGAGAGGCAGGTTCGGGTGCCGGCAGAGGTGGTGGCGGCGGAGGAAGTATTCGTAGCGCAGGAGGCTCTTTTGGAAAAATGGAGGCTGCTCACGAGGAACAATATTTCTACAATCAGGTTCGTTTATCGAATTCGATTGCATGATGATCGCATACAAAAAAATATACGACTGTGTGTTAAGACTTTCAAACATCCAAACTTATCAAATTATCAAGAAGAAAATAACTAGGGAAATTGAAGTTATTATTCTCGATTTTGATGTTCTTCTTTATGAGTTTTTTTGTCTATATGAGCTCGATTTATTATTTTCCTTCCATTTCACCAATTGTCGTGTACTTTTGTGAAATTCCCAAAGATTTTTGTTCTCACGATCGGAGGAATTTTTCTTGATGTACATTGTTACAAGAGTCTACAGAAAGTGTCAAAATTTCAGTTGGATGCAGTTGAAAATTTTCACCGAGTTACAATTGCTTGCAGCATCGAAAAGTTAAAAAATGGTCGATTTTCTGGGAACTATTCTTTTGAAACTTGTACCGAAAAGAAAGGAGTCAGAATTTTGATATTTTTCTTGTATATAATCAATGTTTTTTTTGTTGATTTTGCAGCAAAAAGAACAACTGAAAAACTTGCGCGAAGGACTTCACGACGAGATATCCTTCCACGAGGAGCAAATAAAGCGTCATCAGGAGGCGATTAATCGTCACAAGGAGAGAATCGACAAAATGGAAAAGTAGTCAGAACCAAAAATCAATTGATAAAAAAAAAGCTCTGCCGCATACCAGCGTTCTTCGTTTTCGTTGGAACAAAACGAAATGCGGTTGAGCAAGAACGTACTTGAATTTTGTTGCTCTCGAAGAGCAAACAACAGCGACGCTGGATCATTGTTTTTTTTAAACTCTTTTTGATTGTTTTTCCGCCTTTTCCATACCGAAATGTTTATTACACTGTGTAGAAATAAAATAATGCGCTTTTACTAGTTCCAAAATTTTTTTATCTTTCAACCGTTCCTCATTGAATAGAAATTTTTTTTTCCAACGTCATTTACTTTGAGAGCTAAAAAAATGATTTTCACAAATGAAAAATTAACATTAGAAGAATCTGTCATTTTTTACTCACGTCTTTTTCATGGCTGGCGATGTTCAGATGTTTGTTTTCGATATCATAAAACTCACTTTTTCTACCAAATCTATTTCGAAGTGATACTTTTTAAAAAAAACGTTTTTTCAATTTTATTTCCTATACCATGTTTCGATCAACTCGCGGCTTTTTATCAACAAAAAAGAGCAGGTGAGATCGAACATTTTTTTCGGAACCCACCGTTTTTTAGCTGTCGAAAATTATGGTTAATTTGACGTTTCCGATCGAAAAATAATTTTATTATTTTTCCCACTATTTTTCTCCAATACACTGAGTTTTCATGAAAAAATGATATTTCAACGTATTTGATACGTGGACAAGCATTTTTTAAAAACTTTCTCGAGCACGAACGTTCAATAACAACAACCGCTATGAGACTGACGAGAAAAATGTAAAAATGATAAAAAAAACTGAAAAAATTCGTCTCAACACTCGTTACAATTTTATTTTTCATTGATTTGTCATTTTTATTAGATTTTTTTCGAGAAACAAGAGCGATGCTACGAAGGACAATTTTTTCGATAAGGATATTGCTTTCGAGAGTGAATATTTCTACAGGCAGGTCAATATTATTATATTTTCAGATGCAAACATTTATTTTTTCAAATTTTTTCGTTTCTTTTTCGTCGCTAAAACAGTTTTATGTAAAAAAAAAAGATGTTTGATCTGATTATGAAAATTACATTCCAGAAAAACAAACAAAAGTAAAATAAAAATATGAAAAATCATAAATTTCAATTGACATATTCAATTCGTGACCGAATTTGATTTATTTTTGCCTGAGACTGTAAATAAAAATCTACAGGATCGCCAGCTGTTGAAAATTTTGAAACGAAAAACTGAGGACGAGGTTGCAGCGATGCAGAACAAGGTACGCAACATGAAGGCAAAAATCGACGATTACAATCGTGACATTAACGAAACTATGAGATTCTTGAAAGGCCTCGAAGACGATTTATCCGTTGGTAGCAAGAAAAAAACGTGAATATATGGCAATAAAAGATGTCACTGTTTTCGCGCAAAAGTTGTTCGCGTCTATTGTCGATAAAAAAAACATCTCTCGTGAATTTGAGGTTTCTCAGAAAAGTTTTTACTCGAAAAAAAGGCCAAAATTTTGTATTAATAAATATGGCGAAAAGTTAAAACTTTTCGTATCACCTACTTTTGTAAATTAATTTTTTCTACAAAATTGAAATCTGTAATAGTTGATTCGAATAAATACGATCAAACAGTTCTTCACATTAATCGATAATAAAAGAATAGAAAGTAAACAAACGTGAAAAAGTTCCGGGCCACACGTAATATTTTGTTTCGGAAGATGATGATTATATCGCGCCATGGAGTTTTGCGCAAGGAGCGGCGCTAACGTCGTTGTTGCGCGATGATAGAAAAACAAAGATGGCCGAGTAAGTGCGGCGCCCTCGCCGAGGCCGATCGTCGCGCCCTCAGTCTCTCACGAATCATCGATCAGTGTGGTGCGTTCGCGTGATTCCTCCGGTGGTGTGCGCGACGGGTTTTTTTTAACGTGATTTGTTGCCCAACGGAGGCTTTGTTCGGTTTTTGTTATTGGTTTAATTTCGGTGTGATTTAGCGATATTGAAGGGAAAAAAGTATTGAGACGGTGACCCTCGCGTTTCAGCCGAGGGAAACACAATATTGTAACAGTAATGCAGCCAAGGATATACTGGATTGTAGCGAGCGCGGCGGTCATTCTAGTCGGATGCAATGCTGCTGCTTCTACGAACGAGGTAAATGCACACGCATTATTCTCTGTGTATCTTTAAAATTTCATCTAAAAATCATCAAACTTCAAACTAATAATTCCCGTTATCGAAAATCAAATTCCTATATTTTAACGAGTGATTTCACGATCCTCATTTGTTCCATAAAAATACCTCGCATTATTCGACCCCAAAAACTCCTTATATGAATTATTATCATTTTTCTTCCTTCTATCCGTGCGAAAAAAAAAACTGAATCGGCTAAATAAACATACTAGCGAAGCGAATGAGATAAGCCATTTTTGATCGACTTAAAACGTCATTTCTGTTTACAAAAAAAAAAAAAATTATCTGGTAGTAAATTTTCGTTACTGCTGTTATTCTTCATTGAAATTGCATCTTAGGATTCGATGAAAAAAAAGACATTCGCAAATATATCTTTTGTTTTTTTTTTTCTGGCCAAATGTTCTCACACGAGTAACGTGACACTTGAACAATAATCGAAGCACGAAATAATTCTCGACATTTATTGGAATATTAAAAACATTCGAACTTGTGAAGCTACAAATTCAAAATTGTCAAATATTTTTTGTTACATTTGAAGTCTTTCACAAAAATAATTTATATCTATTTGCAAAAAACAAAAGCGTGTCGAAGATCAATTTAATGAATACTCCAACAAATGCAATTTCAATGTTTACGTTACCGCGACAATTTTGACGTCACAAATGAAAATGAACAAAAGTGTTTTAATGACGGTCAAAAAATGCGAAATTGAATGGATTTTCGATTCCGTTGCTCTAATTGCTTTAATTAATAAACTGCAAACACGGAGCAACGAAGTTTAACAAAATTTGCATATTGCCTCGCTCATTTTAATCGTATTAATTTTTTTTCCTTTCCCTCTCTCTCTCTCTCTCTCTCTCGTCGAATATTAATTCGTCACGAAGCAGGTGTGACTCAATAAGTTTGTACATTGATAATTAGCTGTCAGGAATTTAATTTCCGGAAGGTCAAACTCTCGTCGCACCTTTTCCAAATAAAAATAATTTTGCGCTCTTTTTAAACAGCTTTTAATTTTTGCATGTCTATACAATTAAGAGTTTTCCTGAGGATATTTCTTTTTTTTTTTCGAAACCTCGAAAATTTTCAATTTCCATGCCATCGAAGAATAGAGTTGCAAGAGACATTTTTTCACTAAAAAAAAAAGTAATTTTCCATTTTTTTTTCTTTCTTCCTCTTTCCTCAATCTTTTCACACCGATAATTGATAATTGACAGCTTCCAAGTGTACCGTTATTTTCTCAAAAGAATCCAAAATTCTTTCCTTTTATATATATATATATATTGTATACAGTTACTTTCGGATGTGCATATTTTTCTCGTTCCATTCTTGAGATTCCTCGAAATCTTATGTCAGTCGATACTCGTGCTCTTTGCGAGTCTTCGTTTTTTGCATTGGCCACGAAATCGTTGGAAAGACCATTTTCATTGTGTACATACACGGTGGTCGTAGAGGCAAGAGCGAAAAAGCAATAGAAAGCGAGACGAAGAGTGCGAGAGAGAGAGAGCACGAGATCGAAGCGGTAAATGAAGGACAAAAAAAACGTGTGCGTGTGCGTGAATGCCTGTGTGGAGATGAAACCGACGAAACTGTCAACAAAGGACGAAAGGCCAGTCACGTCCGGTCAACCTCCTGCGTTCGGTATATGAAATAATTTTTTGCGCGCAGTACTGTTACCAAATCGTTATGCAAAATAAACAATAAAAAAAAATCCTCGAAAAAGCTTGCGTCAACGATATTTATATTTCGATATTATTTTACCTATTAGGGATGAATTTCTGATGGAACAAAAATGACATATTTTTGTATTACGTTCATTCTGATTCTAAATCATTATTTAATAAGAAAAGAAAAAAAAAAAAAAATAATAAACTACGAATTTGTTGATGGGAGAATGATCGAAAGTGCTGTCACTTGATTATCAAATTGGGGATCGAATCAAATGAAATATTATCTGCAACAAAATAAATGTGTTTTTATTTTTTGTTTGTTTGCTTCTCTTTCCGAGAAAATAAACGAATTTCCTTTTACGTATTGTCAGGGGTCCAAGGTACCAAAAGTGTCGGAAACACGTTGCTCTATCGATATAGTTTGTTGATGTATAAAATAACGAGAAGTTCGTGTCCGGAATTCGAACTGATAATAATAAATATATATATATATTGGCGTGAACGAGAAAAAAATTTGTAATGTATTCATTCTCGAATTCACGTGCGTTTATTTTTAATACACAAATGTCTGTTTACGTATAAACGGGGAAAATGAGATTTCACGGTCGATTACGCGTATTGTATTTCACTATGGTGCTATCTGCTCGTATTAATATTACAGTATCTAACGTAAGAGTCGTAAATTTCTTGGAGCACAATAAAATCGAAGGGAATTTCTTGAATGAACCGACGGTCAGATCACATTGTAATCTTTGACAATTGGAGGCAAATTTTCAAATTCGTATTTTTTCGATGCGTACAAGCATGAAAAATTGAAAAAAAAAAAAAAATAAAATAAATAAATAAAATCAAAAACAATCGAAAAATCCTTTTTCTCGTTTCCTCCGATTCGGGCAGATTGAAATTTGAAAAATCGTACGAACTATGTAATCGCGAGATTTGAGATAAAAATAATCGATTTATTCGATCGCTTTCTCAACGACGATGAAAAATTGATTGAAAAATCAAAAAAAAAATTCTTTTTTTTTTTTCTTTCTATTCTTTCGAGATTGATGAAAAGAAATAATAATAATAATAATAATTTGGGTCGAAAATTCGATGGAGACGAATGTAAAAGTTTGGTACATTCGCGTACGTTGCGTATGAGTATAATGCGGCAAATGGTGGAACAGAAGGCGCGCTCGAATCGCATTGACGATTCGAATAGACACTTATTTTCGAAAATTGCATTTTCGTGCTCGGTGTCTCCTGGACACCCTGAAGCAGAGGGCTGAAGGGAATAGTGGATATAAATGAGAAAGAGAAAAACAGGAGGGTGTTGGGCGCGTTGTAGATGCGATATGACGCGCGCGTATATATATGTTTCTGTGGATTCTCAAAATGTGCGCCATGTGGTAGCAACTAAGATTTTAACGATCCTCGCTCGTTCGCACCCCCAAGGGTGTCTTTATCCGCTTATCTCTCTCTCGCTCTCACTCCCCTGTTTCTTTCTCTCTACGATCAGTTCATTTCTCGTACAAGATAAACGAGCCACTGAGTCATGCGCGTAAAAATTTTCGAATTTCTGCGACCCCCCTCCACTTGTTTCTTATGTTACATTACGAAAATTCAGAAGATAAAAGAAAAAACAAAGAAACAAACGAAAAGTCAGACGAAAAGTATTTCCACGTTGTCTTTTTCCAGAATCCAATTTTTTCTGCTTCTAAATTCTTCAAAACTGTTTATTTTGGTTGCTGACACGATGACAATTTTTTGTCAATTTTTTTTTTATATTTACAGTAGTTTTTCTGCCAAAATAAGAAACAAAATTTTTTTTTTTCTTTTTAAGAATTTGCTTATTTTATCGTGGAAATTGATCGAGAAAAAATAATAAGTCTAAATCGAGAGAGGCAGAGAAAGGAGAATGGAAATATAACATTTCCGAATTCGTGTAAAGATCGAAGATATAATGGACGAGGATGATCGGATCGGATCGAATCCAAGATTCAGATCTGAAATTTTTATACGATTTAGATAAACATTTTATCCGGCTATTGGCAAAATTGAGGCTAGATCGAGCATCCAGTTATTTCGCAATAAAATTGCAAAATTAAGCATTTTGAGGCACCGAATACACGTGTCGTATATGTGGGAAAAAAAAAATCGATCGTAAAAGTGCCTCGAACACGATTTTTCTCTCCCAAAATTCAAGATTCGTTAATAAACCTGGATTCTGATAAATTGGACAATATGAATTTTGGTAAAAACTAGAAAAATCATACCTCATCGGGTTTTTAACACGGTAATATTACAAAAAAAGATTCAATTTCCTGTTGAAAATGGTGAGAACAGCGACGTTGACAAGTTTGTTTGTTTACAATTCTAGTATGAAGAATACTACAGGGTCTTTGACCATCTAATTTTTATTTAGTTTTCTCGAATTGTTGTGCTCCATAAAATACTCACGTATCACCAGTAATGATGTATCTTAAAATCGATAATACGAATATTCAACGTCCGGTGAACGTAAATCAGAATAGCTGATGCGTGTAAAATAAATTTTGGCTCTTTTTTTATTTTTTACTCCGAAATCATAGTCAAAAACGAAAATATTTCGTTTCGTTGAAAAATCGTTCTAGTATCAGGATAAAGTCAAATAAAAAAAATATCTAAAATAAATTTTGGCTCTTTTTTTTATTACTCCGAACTCACGGTCGATTATATCATCAAAAGAAATATGAGAAAAACAGTATTTTTCTTTTGCAACAGGAAAATATTTCGTTTAGTTGAAAAATCGTTCAAGTATCAGGATAAAATGGTTGCGTGAAAGCTTCCAGCGGTGTATGAATGTCGATAATTACACGGATGCATTTAAGACAGGCAATTAAGCACGAAAATAGTTGCAAAAGGGATGATATAATGAAAGCATAGCGTTACAAGATCGCTTCGAAGAGATCTTTATTATAGGGATTCCCTAAATCGAGTTTCTCGTAGACGTGAAAGTTCAGGGTGCAAAGGATGGTGGGGAAAAAGGGTCGCAGGGGGAGGGGGTGGAGGAAGAAGGGGCCGACCCTCTTATGTGGAGAAAAGCTCTCGGGGTTGTGTCGGGCTGTGCGCTCGGGTATATCGTATCGATTAGTAGTCGTCGAGGAGAGAACGCGCGCGGTTTATCGCTGAAATCCGATCGAATCGATGCAAAGGAAGCCCCAAAACACGTTGCAATAGAACACGTAGTAGCAGCGAAAGCAACGTCCTCGGCTTCTTCTTCTCCTTTCTCATCCCCTTTCAACTCATATCTCTTCGACTTTAACCCCTTTTCTCTTTCAACGAGAGGCTTTCGCCTTTCTCCCCTTCCTTAGCCTCTCGCTCCTTGCCCCGTTATCAAGCGTCTCTCGTCGTACACGAAAGACTTTTTCTCGAACTAAAGGGTGTCTGCCAACTTGGTATCCCTTTAGGGGCGAAAGGCTCAGAGAGCTTCTCCTTCTTTTTTTTTTTTTTTTTTCCTTTGTCCATAAAATATCCCTTTGTCCATAAACGACTGGAAACTTTTCCTTCACCACTTTTTTTTTTTTAATCCTTTTTACATAAATTTCTAACTTTCTTACTTGTTTTTTTTTTTTTTTTTTTTTAATTTTGATCTTTAGAATTTGGAAGGAGCGTGTGCGAATGATGAGAATCGCGTGTGTGGCTTTAATATTCTCGAGTTTTGAGAGAAAAAATTGGAAAATATCGAGCAACTGACTTTCGGTGCGAATAACGGCCAAACGCTTGGAGATACAGGAAAAATGGAGAGGACCAATTTTGTAGAGCGTCGAATTTCCTAGAAAAAAGTCTCGAGCAAAGATTTTCTAGCACCAGTAGTTTAGTCCTGAGAGCGCCTCGAATATCGACCCGATTTTCGATTCTTGTTCTTGCACCTTTTGATCCCTTTTCGGATCAAGTTATTGGAGATACAAAATTTTCGTCGAGACCTTTTTTGAAGGAAATTTTCTGCTCTACGCAATTAGTCCTATGCACTTTTGCTCTATATCCACTCATTTCGACGCTATGGACACCAAAAGTGCGCCCAACTCAATTTCCATCTTTTGTAACTCTCCAGCAGGGAAAATCACAAAAAAAAAAACATTAAAACATTCGATTCTTGAATTACACTTTTGCCTCGATGACCAGCCAGCCTGAGACACCCTCTATAATCCAAGTGTCCTCTCTGTGCGGCTTTGCGGTACTCTACTTATTTCGTCGTGCACTCACGCGGCTCGTAATTTCTCGGTGGTCTCGATAAAGCGTTAATGGGGTGAGAGGTCAGGGAAGAGAATGCCGATACTATGGGCTCCCGAGGGCTGTACCTAGTTTATTAACGAGCTGGTCGTGCCCTGTATACCTCTCTCTCTCTCTTTCGACGCTTTCTAGTACGATACAGGTTCATATGAATTTATATACAGATATATATATATATATATTTATCTATGGAATAGGAAACTTTGTCTTTTGTCTAAAACAGCTTACGAGTCACGGCGACTAGGCCATGCTAATAAATACAAAAGCTTCTTCCCGTGATACAAATTTTCCACGAAATATTCCATTGAATTCAAACTTCCCGCGCTTTTCGATTTCCCACTCTCAGCGGTCCTCGTTTACAAAAGGGTTTTTCGGGTTAGGCGTGATTGCTACGCCACGACCGAAATCATAAACTCCTCTCAGACCTTTTTGTTCTTCGTTATTGTTCTCCTTGGTCCAATGAAAAATGGAGTTGACGAGAGAAGTAAATTCGCCGTTTGTCCCACGTTTCTTTGGTCCACCGTTGAGTCTTTTCTGCCTCTGAATTCGTTTGCGAATTAATGGCTGAGAAAAGGGTCGAGAAAAAAAAATATTTCATCAAAATGTATGAAAATTCGTAATTAATCGATAAACAATTAGGAAACAATATTTCAGGCATTGTATCGAAAGAAATTTCTTAAGTATCCGGAATGTTTTATTTTTCTTAATTATTTTCAATTTAAAATCATATTTTTGTAGAGAAAAAAAGAAAAAAATCTGAATAAAACGAGTCTGCAGCTAACTTCTTCCACTCTTTTTCTACGTTCGAATGAATTTTTTGAAAAAATTCCCACAAAAACGCAACGAGAGTCACGCGCAGCCTTCGTATTCCAATGCACGAACTTTCCAAAAAAATCTTACCGTTTCAAATGTTTTGAAAAAATCGCTTTTCCTCTACCATCTCGTCAAAACTTGTCGCCAGCTTTTTTCGTTCTCGCATTTTACCTCTCTCCGATGGAAATTGGCTTGTTACTTTTTCCAGTCTTAGTCCTCTCGCATCTCGCAAGCACTTCGTTTCTCGTGTGCGAGAAAAACTTTCATCCATCTTTCCTTGCACTCGTCCGGTCCAGAGAACACGAAGAATCTCACGTCCTCCTCCCCCAGGCGACAACTTTTTCCTACTTCAACTATATATCCCCATAAATTTTCTCGTATACACACTCGAATATATGTACATATAAATGTCACCGGATTCCCCTACGTATTCCCGAAACTTTTGGGGAGGCTGCTCTACATTTTTTTTTTCCTCTCAAACCTTAGTCTTCGATCTAACTGAAAAAATATCATTGCCAAATAATTTTTAACGTTTCAAGCAAAACTCGTTTTCTTTTCTCCAGCATCTCATTGCAATTTTGCGAGCATTTGGACATTTTTTTTCTCCAAAAAAAAAAAAAAAAAAAAAAAAAAAAAAAGTTGGCTTTTCCTGATCACGATGTCACAGGAGTCTTGAAATAGTCATCTTTCTCTGGAGATGAATCAATTTTTTTTCTTGTGTGTTTTGGACAAATTAATTGTGCCAAAAATATAATTTCAAGGTGAAAAAACACGTGTTCGATGATACTCGAAAAGTTTCTGATGCGTATATGTGAAATGGCTGATGTGTATTCGTGGCAATTGTACCACTGTACACAATTGCACATACTCCGGGGGGCATTGAAAGCGCCCGTTTACCAGGCGAGGTTCGCATCGGCATCGCCCACGAATTCCATGAACCGGAGATGCATACTGCAAAAAAGAAATTCCCATTCTCTACTTTTTTGCCCTCTTCGCTGCGCCCTTTGCTCTCCTTATTTCGTTTCTTATTTTTTTTTTCTTTTTATCTCCGTAAAACAAAAAAGGAGTGGGAAACTTTTCATTTTTATCCTTACAACTTTTATCCACTAATTATCTCGACTCGGTGTTCTTGTTTCGCAGAAATTCCGCAGTTTAAATGCGTTGCAACTTATCGATCGCATCTCGCGCCCTTCTCCCTTCGCCCGTGTTCTCTCGATTATTCATCGCGGGGAATATGAAAATGGTGAAACTACGATTTTTATTGCACATTCTTCTATTTTCACTTTTATTTCTCTCGTAGTCGAGGGGAAAAAAAAAAACTTCGTTTTCGATTTGATCTCTCGAACGAGCTATTGTTGCGAAATGTTTCACGATTCTCCTGGGAACTTGGCGCATTCGAAAAAGTGCATTTATTTAAAAAATAAAGAATGAAAAGTCACGCGAGAATGAAAATGCTTACAGCACCGCACGCGCTAGTCGAATCTCGAGCGAAGCACACCGTGACGAGGCCTCGTGAGAAACCACCAAAATAACACGAATACTGTCCTCTCAGACTCAGGATCCTCGGGAAGCTGCAGTTTATCGATTAATCGAGAATCCAAAATTCTTATCATATTGTCGTATGTAGCCGTCCTCCTTAATGCATAATTACTCGATAACTAAGTAGAAGAAAATGTTGAAAAAATTTGTCTTTTCGTACTTGATGTTGAACAAAATTATCACCAAATTTCATTAATTTCTTAACATTTTGTCTTTTGTACCGAAACTCCTTAATGTTTGACGAATCAGTATCATCATATCTGTTTATTTTACGGGTAGATTTTTTTTATAACTTCTTCCATTTATAAACGTAATTCTTTCGTGTCAACCGAATTCGTATTTGCACAACAAAGTGCCCGACAATGCATGAAATATTGTATTAATGTCTTTGAAAACGCGCGATGTGTAGAAAAAGAAAATTTCTGGGCGATACTGGTGCGTATAACACGCGTGTTTCGAGCTCGCAAATTACGCGCTCGCTCGAGCACGTAAAATCAGTACATTTCTCCACGACGAGCTCGCGCGCGCCGCAACACTTTTTCGTTCCGTTATTATTCCATTCGACATCGTAATCGCGAGTACTTTTTGTCGTTGAAACTCAAATTTTCATCATTTTTTCTTCAACAACATAGCGAACACGTTGCGCGTGACAGAAAAACGCTCCGAAATCAGAAATTTTTTTGTTCGTTTTCTTTTTCTGTATTATTTGATTACATTTATCGTTATTCGGTACTCGAATAATTTCTGACTTCAACGAATCAATAATTAAGAGCCGCATATACTTTTAAAATCGTGTACAAAAGATCCTCGCTCAAGAGATAAGCCCAGAACGCCATTTTTTTCTGCTTATTAACGGAAACTCGAGTCCTTTGAAGTCCCCTACCCACCCCTCCGCCTTCCTCCTGTGCATATTTTACAGAAAAAAAGAGACACTTGCATCCTTTCCTCTGCCTCATTACACTCATTATATTTCCTGAATTCTTAAATCTTTCATCCTTCATCCCCAATCCCCCCCTCCCCCCCCTTTTCACTCTCTCGATATTTCATCTCTTCTTGGTTACGTCTATATATGTACTTGGAAACGGGCTTTCTTGCTCGAGTAATTACCGGAAAACTTTCAAGATGGCCTCCAGCGTTCGAGAATTAAAAATAAACAGTCATTTCTTCCTCTCTCTCTCTTGCTTTTCTCTTTCCCTTTCTTCCTCGTTCTCTGGCCAAACCGTGTTTACATTAATGATACTGTTTTTTTGTCCAAAGATTTTCGTTCCCAGACCCAACAAAATGTTTTATCATCGCAACAAAATTTTGTTTCTGTATAAAAAAGCTTTGTTGTTATATTCAAAAAATTTTATTGCCTCAACAAGAAAAGAAAAAATGAATACAAGAAAATAAAAATTGAAAAACGTTTCGATTGTCTGGAAAAATTAGAAGAGATTAATACGATTCGGTAATTATTCGATTTGAAGAATCGTTACAATCGTTAGCCACTACGGCGATAATAAACCGAACTGAATTATTGAAGTATATCTCATCATTCAAACGATAATGATTGTTATCAACGATCCAGATTCTATCATGACAATACACCTCTTTTCATTCATTCGTGTAAACGTTAAAACCGTGATTATAATGAATGGATGAGACATCGAGAGGATGCTTTTGGCAACGAGCAAATGGCCAGTTCTCCACTCTTTCTGGTACGTCGCATGTTGAACAGCGCGCGCTTCTGTACCTCTATAAATAATATGTACACATGTATATATATAACGAGAATTTTGTGCGTCGAGGATCGCGTGTTTAACAAGCAAGCGACACATACGCGTCTGTGCATCTGTGCACTAGGAATTTTGTGTAGTGGATCGTTGACCCACTAATTTCTAGACTCGTCCAATTTTCCACAATGGCATCGGCAAAGTTTTATTATTCAACTCTAATTCTCATTGAAAATTGGATCGAATTTGCGACAATTGTCGAAACAATGATCAAACGGTCGAGCTATTTTGGTGTTTGAAGATCGAGAAAACAATTTCGTGGGGTTGAAGAGAAATTGGGAAAAAACTCGAACGTCATCGCGATGACTCTTGTTATCGTTTTTTTGTCAATTTTATTTCGTCCAATATTAGAATATTAGCACGCGATACATCGGTTCGCATATGCGTAAACAGGAGAAAAACCCACGGCCCATTGACCGAATTATCACAGTGTTAGTCTCGGAGACCTTGATCAACGCCCCCCCTCCCCTCCCCCCTCCTGTACACGTTAATCATTCTACTATGCTCCCGTGAGTTTTTTTTAACGCATTAGCTTTGGCGGATTCTCGGCGTGGTGTACAAACCACGCGTGAAGAATGCTTCGACACGGGTCTCCTACGACCGCCTCGACGCCTCTCTCCATCTGACCTGGGATACATGCCAAGTCACCGAGAGAGCTCGCACTCAAACGTCTTCAACTCTCGTCCATATATCTGTATATATTTACTCTTGTTTTTTCTCTCTCTCTCTCTCTCTCTCTTTTACACACGCGTGTGTATATACTGCTACGCGTTTCTCGACTGACGATCGCGGTAGTACGTTCCTCACTTTTTTTCATTTGTTTTTCTTTAAAAATCTCTCTCGCGAATTCGTTGTTTCGTGTGGGATTCGCGCAAATTTATTTTCTCTCCGACCTTGAAAGTATAGTGGCGGTGAAACACGAGCCAGTCTCTTGGATTTTATTACTCGAGACCGAAGGGATTATCGATTTTTTGTTTTTTATTATTTTTAATACCGCCGAAGACACGCGATTTTGTTATTGGAATTTATCGAAGATCTTTCGATAGATTTCGATAGATTTTTTGACGAACGTACGTTGGATTTTTGTTGCTCTCATCCGAATGGTCGAAGCTGCGCGAGATTCTAAAAACAGTGTTTATCTTCTCGAGCAGTGTGAAATTCAAGATCAAAGATCGAAAGATCGAAATGATTCGGCCTTTTTTTATTTTATTTTTTTCGTTTTTTTTTTTCATCGTCTCGTGTACAAATCGTCGTGGCTGACTCAAGGATATCAATGGAATATATTCGACGCCGCATACACACCCGTTAGATATTTGTCGCGTTGAAGAAAACCTGTTTTTAAAATAACATATACGAGTTGTGGAGCTACTCGGAATCGTCGCTGGAAGAGGATCACCGCCGATATCTACGGGCATAATAGAAACCAAGTTGTCGAACGAAAACGAGAGATTGAGAGGAGATTGCACGGGGAAAATAGTACAACTGAATATCATACCGCGACGAACAAGAATTGGTCGCTGAGCACAGCTTCCAACTCGTTCTATCATCTCTCTCTCTCTTTTTTTTTACTCCTTTCTCTCTCGCTCTGTTGCTTTTTCTAAAACTCTTTCACTCTGCAAACCCACGCAGAGACGAGAATCTCTGCGGCCTTTTTAAGGGCCCACCGTCCATCTTTTCTACTTTTGGTAAACGTGTTTTAACCGTTCTATAAATTTCTAATAAGAAACTAACGTTTTTCAGCCTTTATGACGCTCGACAATATTTTTATTGCGGTATTGAAACATCGAAATGTCATTACGATTCACTTTTATACTTCATGAAAAGTGAGGAAAAAAAAACAGGGATGAATGAACAGAAAATTTTTGATTGGAAAAAATTTTCTTCGATGAATTATAATAGCGAGAAGAATTTTTCGTTTGAATAATAGTCATCGTTGGTCAACGCTTCGTTACTCATTTGTACTCGCCGAAAGTTCTCGAGAAAACTAGCTCGATTCCAACCAAAGTTATAAAAACGATGTAAAAAAAAAAGAAAAAAAAATCGCACAGATCGAAAAATATAGAAATAAATTTGAAAGGACGCGTGCAACTTTCAACATCTCATACGTTAACTCGAGAATGATAAATATTGATGCGTTACTGCCTTGGTTGAGAATGTCCCATGAATATGTGATAGGCGTGAGGACGAGGAGGCGCGCGAGAACCGCGACATCAGCCTGGAATTTTTCGTTTTTCTGCCGCATATATGTCTCTTTCCGAGAGATATCTTACGCGTACAAATATGTATATGTTACACTTATGGAACTATGGCTGTATCTTTATTTCTTTGTATAAATAGATGAGGCGAGAGGCATCGTTCGTCTTGGATACGTCAGTGGACGATTTGTCGTTTACCGCGGATACGTTCGCGATGTCCCACATTTTTTAAACGTACCATCATCCATCGAAATAATGAAATTTACAATAAAAGTATTAAATTGTTTATTTTTTTTTTTCTTTTGTTTTATTTGAGTATTTGTGACGTTTTTTTTCCAATATCTACTGAATGAAAGCGGAATTTCCATTCGATTTTACAAGGAATTGCATTTGTCGATAAAACTTTTTTATTTTTCAATTTAGTTAGCGAATCGATGGGAAAACGAAAGAAAGTTACAGAAATCTATAGGATTTTCATGATCGAATTAAATGTGTCGATTTTTTTTTTGGCATCTCTGTCCTCGCGGAGACCCGAAGGTGTTTTAGGAATCTCGAGAAAGTCATTACGAACGAGTTCGCAATGGGAATAAGATGGGAAATGAAAATAATTGATGAAAGTGCATTTTTTGACTGACGAGTTTCAAAGTAGATCGTGCATGTGCGTAGGCGTCGCGTGCCAGTAATACAATGACTTTATATCTCGGGGTAAAGTAACTCGAGCCAACGCTGAGCTAGATCTGCTCTCGTTGCAGCTGGCGTCGAGAAATCACTCGGGCAAGAGGCACAGTGTCGAGAAAAAAGTGAGTGAGAGAGAGAGAAAAATTCTGGTCTCTCAAGAGCTCGCTGAGAATTTTCGCACGTGTTTAAGTCCTTGGCTCACGTGTTTCAGTTAAGTGTACCCCGGGCTAACGTGCTTCCGTTGTATCACCGTATAGAACGTTGTTAAAAAGCATATTTTTCTCTCTATAGTAGTCGGAGAGCAGTAAACATCTGAACAAACAAACAATTGTTTCTGAATTTTTCATTTTCGTAGTTTTTTTTCTCGTTCTCTTGTTTTCAAAGCTTTTTAATCGATTAAAGCATTTTTCCTCATTTTTTTATGGCAGTTAAAAATGTTTGTTTTTTTTTCTCGCAAAAAGCCCTTGTTGCCTCTGAAACGTTGGAAAAATTTGTCTGGAAAACCTGGAAAAATCAGGGAATTTGCCAAGTCAGCGATGCGTATAAAACGACGCTGAAGTTTGCAACGTTGGAGTCCAACGAAATGAACGAAAAAAATCGTTTGTAATGCAATAATTTTTCATTTCACTAATCATTGGTGTAGATTTAAAAAACTACGAATTGCAAATTCGGCAGGGAACAAAATTAGATAATTACTGAAATTACTGGAGAGTTTTTTTAGATCATTTCGTTGGACTCCAACGTTGCAAACTTCAGCGTCATCGTATAAAAAGTTTTGAAAATAATCGATTTGAGAACTTTCTATCCGATGAAACATGAATATTATTGAAGGAAAAAAATGAATCATTCCAATTGATTGAACAAGCATTTGTTCCGTTGCGTCCCAGTGTGCTAAAAATGTCGTTGATCGAAATAAATTGTGTTTCTTTCAATCAAAATGTTTAATACCAGTTATTCGAACAAAATTGTTTGGCTTTGGTGATTGGGTTGATTCATCTATAAAAAATTTTCATGATTTGTACATGTATAAAATGAATCATTCGTCGCATTCGACAAGAAAAAAAAAAACTGTTTGATCTATCAAATTTACGAATGGATTTAATTAATTGAACAAATTTATTATTCTTATATCGTTGAGATAAATGACGAAAAATCAATAATTCGCTCAATTACGTTGTTATTATCGTTGTTATAACGAAAACTTTGAAATTCAAGAATATAATGAATTCGATGATTAATGAAGCTTTAAAAATATTCTGGTACATGATTCATCGGCCAATTTGATTAACGAAGGCCGAAAGTTCGGGGTACGAAAATTAATTTTTATACCATAATATCGTAACGATATTGTCGCGACCGGTATACATATTTATTCATAAATCAAAATTTGCGATTTAATATACAAATAACATTCGTATGAAATGATATATTTAAGGGATTCTCATTCATTCAATTCACCATTGTTCCTTCGCCACAATAGAGCAGGCTTTGCAGCATCTCTTCCCCTCCCTCTATTTCACAACGATTCGTGTATCGCGTCGTCCACGTGTTATAAGTCAGCACACAATATTTATGAGAAACAATAACTGTGCAATATTAGTATTAAGGAGGATGGCTACATACTACAATATGATAAGAATTTAATAAAATTTAGTGATAACATTCTTTAGCATCAAATGCAATGACACAATTTTTTTCAAATTTTTCGTCTACATAGTTGTCGAATAATTGGAGTTTACAATATGCAAAAGATATACCTATATATATATCAGAATCCTATGCTTACGGATGTAAACTCTAGTGTTAAATTACCCAAAAACTATGTAGAAGAAAAATCTTAAAAAATTTCTATATTCATATTTAATCCAAAAGAATATGCTCACGAAATTTCATTAAATTCTAATCATTTCGAATTTTCCTGTGCTTTTAACATGGCAACATTGTTGTGTGTAGCCAACCTCCTTAAAATGTCTCGTTGTGCGAGAACGAATGAAACATTTATTCAGTGGCACACGTGAACCTCACTGGAGTATCACGTGCCTAAATATTTCGTATTACACGAAGAGACTAAATTTGAATGAAATATTCTCAGTGTATTTATACTTTTCTATACATATTTCCAGTTTTTCATCATATTTTTCAAGAGTGAAGAACGATTATTTTGGTTAAAATAATCATTGTTTTTCGTTATTGTTTTATCGTACCGAATCGAGAGAATTTGACAGCAGCGACGATTTTTCTTCATTTTTCAAATAATGTAACCGCTGTCTCGTTTTGCTCCGATCTCTTTTTTATTTTTAACACGTGTACACACACACACACGCACACGCGTTTAACTAGTAGACACGCTGTTGAACCGCTGTACCATTCACGCTGAGCACAACGAAAAAGACTAGACAGACGGACACGGAAACTCGTATACGCTCGCTTGCGCACGAACTATCTTCTCGTTTCTCGCGGTTGCGAGCAGCCCTCTCTTCCGTGAGCGTTTCGTTTCAAAAAACCCCTCGTGGAACACTCTCGGAACAAGGGAGAGCATAACTCCTTTTACCTCCGCCAGCTTGTGCTGAGCACACATGGCCTCACATATATAAATACTCACCAGAGTTATAAGCCTTTCCATGAAAAAATGGACGATTTTGGGATCATCGTTCTCATCGAATCATTACGAGCTTTATCAAGTTTAGAAACTGGCGAATTCACACTTTCATTCCTGACATTTCTTTTCAAAGGGGAGAAAAAACAAAAAGAATTTTATGAAAAGAAAAAGAAGAAATAAAGCCTCAGCAGTCCGGTACGTTTGATTTCGGAGTCGTCAAATCCGTTTAGTAGACGCAAAAATTATTTGTTAAAATTCTTTACAAAATAGGAGGGAAAGCAAAGGAAAAACGGTGCAGTTGCTGATAGATTTTTTTTTGTTTTCCCAGTGATGAAAGATTAAATTTCACTGAGAAAGCCATGTACAGAGTGCACATGTATCATACGCTCATTCACGTGGACTCACAGGAATGTGTAAATGAATTCTCGCCCGAGTACAGATATAATTAATTCTAGGACATCCGCGCCAGAGTTGAGAGAAACTATAGCGCGCGCATTGTCCCTCTTTTGACTCTTGAGCCCTCGACGTTCCCGTTTTCATGGGATCCTTTGACGTGGAGATTCTCTCTCGTTCTCTCTCTCTCTCTTTTCTCCTCTCTTTCACTCTTGCCTATCCGTACACGTATAAGGGACTCTAAGAATAAGGGGCATAAAGGACGTGAGCCCTATACTCATATTGGCTAAGCGCATGAGGGCTGCTCCGGCAAATAATACACCGATGGCTTCCCTCAGCGGTTAGAGAGCCAGTCCAAATACGGGAAGCCTCTTTGTACTTTACTCTTTTAAAAGATGAACGAGAGTAGAAAACACTTGGAAGATTTATGAAGCATCTTTGATACATTTTTCAAACAGTATTATCCAGAAAGAGAGTTCTTAATTCGTAAACGACTTCTGCCAAGCTCGTTTTTTTATTTATTTTTATTGAAATTGCTGCAGCTGGATTTTTGAGGTTGATACCTCAGGCGCTGACTCGTCATTCGTTTGATTTCATTATCATTTTTATGCCTCCGCATTGATCTAGACGAGTGATTGTAACTATATGGAGAGAGAGAGAGAAAAAAAATGTTTATAACCTTCCTCGGGGTTATCAAAATGCACACTCTCAATCCGTTAATACGACTCGACGGAGTTTTAATTGAGCGAGGCGGACTCCACGACGACCAGAACCGATGATGATGATGATGATGCTCGTTATTCGGAACAACAGCGACCAGTGTGTGGCCTTCGTTTTATATAAAATGATAACATTTTCCGTTCATCTGCATCCACTGATGAGCCTCTGTGTACTCGTAAATCCAACGCCCGTTTATGTATTAACTTCATCCTGAGTGCGGGGAATAATTTCCTCGTGTGTCGATTGAATTCTACGAGGCGTGTTGCTCGTTAATGACTCGCGGAGTAAGCAACATTAGTCGAGTCAAACGTCAAGCTTTACAACGCACAATCACAAGGGTTCCGTTCAGGCTTGGACCAAAGACGAACGGATTTATCCAGAGATGGCCTTCGTACGATTTTTTTCCTCACTCATCTCTCTCTCTCCCCCCTCTCTTTCTGTATCTGCGTTAGACAGAGTTGCGTCGGTAGAAACGAATGAAAAAACTTACTCGAACGAGCCACAACAGACAACACTCGGTCTTGAGACCTGCCCCCGAGTCAATTTACCCGTTATCCGGGCACACGCGCGCTTCTCATCCGTTCTATCTTAGCCAAGAAAAACTTGGGGCAATGACGGTCGAGAGAGAGAGAGAGAGAGACGCGATGACGCTCATCCTCATTGCCACGAGTAAAGAGTAGCATAAATGACAATGAATTTGTCGAGTAGAAACTTTGGCCAAATGCTCTCACAATGTCAATTTCATGATCTTGAAGCTGCTTTTGAGGTTTTTATAGGTCGATCCACGAAACGAGAGTGTCGTCGCATGGTGCGTGTGTTTTTATACTTTGATTTGGTTTTCTCGTAGATATCTAGGGCGCGTGGGCTTGAGCAGACACTTGAAAAACACCGCGTCACCAACAGCATTGTTCTTTTGCACTTAACCTAAAAATAAAAAGTTATTTTAAAACTCCATCGAACTGTATCGAGTGGTTGCTTCAAAAAGTTGATCTATTTTGAGAAATCAACTTGGCAAACACGTTTCAGACTCTCATGTGAAACTATAAGGCGCGCGCTCGATGAATTTTATAATTCGTGTATAAATTTCAATTCGCGATTTACTATTATGCTCTTTTCTTATTTAATCCAAGTTTTTTTCTCACCTTCGATAGAATCAATTTGTCGGATTACGCGAGTCCTCCGGCCTCTCAGAGGAGAGTGTCGAATGAGAAAAATAGGATGGACTTTTATTCGCTAAGGAAAAAAATCGTTGAATGGCAAAAGAGAGAAAAATGTGTGCTTCGATGAACCGCGAGCTTTGCGATGATAGATATATCGATGAAGCTGGGTTTATTCTCTGTCTCTCTCTCTCTCTCTTACTCTTCCGCTCTTCCTCCACCTTTCCTTTCGCTCCCTTCGTGCACCAGTTATTGGCAAAACGTGACTCTCCCTCAATACTGCAGTCTATAATTGAACGCCATTGCCGTCGTAAACGGAAATAGAATAGAAATTGCTATGGAAATGGTTGGCTTGGTTTTCCGTCCCTCATCACTTCTTCTCTTCTTCTCTCTTTCTCTCGTTCGCTTTCTACCGCGGTGTTTGATGGCCTCTAGGCTACCATCTTCGTTACTTCGGCTTGGAGATTTGTCGAAACACGATCGTTTTCACGCAAACGTAGGCGTGAAAGAGACGAGTGCAAATATTCCTAGTCGATCAATTCAGAATGAATCTGTTCTTCAATTTCTGCAGACCTTTTCCAGTTCCTTTCATTTATTTCGTCCTACGTATATATACGCTTATCCACGGAACAGATGAGAGACGATGATTTTGCGAATGATGCGATTAATCAATTTTTCGATTTCATGAAATCAAAAAAACAAAGTGATTTTGTTTCATTCGGTTTCCACACACCCCCTCGCTACTGTATGTTTACCTTTTTCTCGTGTAACTGCCACGAATATTTCAGAGCTTTTCTACTTTTGTCATTTTGATTAAAAAAATTGTTTACTCCCTTGATGGACAATCGCGCTAATGAAATTCTCTTTCACCTTTTTTATACTCGGAACACCGCGAACGGCTTTCTTGCCGAATGCTTCGCCAAGTGTAATTTCATTGTAGCGGTACTGTCCTTCTGAAACTGGTGCTTCGTATCTTATACACACCCTTTACGCTCTTCAGCCCTCGTCAGTTTAATCACAACTGGCTGCTCGTAAACAGCGCGGTTTATTTCCTTTTACTCTCTCTTTCTCTCTCTCTCTCTCTCTTCTTCTTTCCTTCGCATGTTTCTCCCGAAACTCTTTCGTATATAAGATAACGAAAAACTGTACGTCTTTGTACATCAGGATCTTGGGGAAATTGAAACTGGAACGTGAGTAATCCGCGAGGATGTGAAAAATTTTGAGACGCGCCCCGCGGAAACGACGTTGCGTCAAACTATTTTCTCTTCGGCGGAATTTCCTTATTTCCTTGCTCTTTTTCATTTTTCCCTTCCGGACAGTTTTTCTTGTTTTATTCTATCTTCTTTTCCTGTTTTTTTTTCTCACTCTCTTGTATGTGCATTCATGCTCTTCCGTTCATTTCCTTATTCTTCTTCTTCTCCATTCCTCTCTCTCTCTCTTCGACCGGTATTACTTTCTCACTCTCCGACTCTCCTTTTACCTTCAACCTTTCTTATCTTCTCCTCTTTTTCTCTTTCTCTCTTCCTCTCCTGTTTTATTTGTCTACGGTTTTTACTCTCGAGCGTCCGAGAGAGAGAGAGAGAGATAAAACTTTATCGTCCCTTTCCAATTGCCAGGATACTCGTCTTCAACGCCGCTCCTGGGTAACAAACTCTTGTGCAGATAGATCTTTTCTCTCTCTCTCTCTCTTTTTTCGTACTCTATCTCTCCTCTTACTCACTCTTTCTGTTCGCTCTTACTTTGCCAGATCACCTCTCGGTGCTGTGAAAGAGAACAGAAGAAAAGCAAGAGAGAGAGAGAGAGAGAGAGAGAGAAACGTAGGAGAGGAAACAGAGCACTAGGGGAATTCGCTACCAGCATGCACTCGTGAAATTGTCGAGGTTATAGGGTTACTTTTATTACATATTTATAGTCACCCTTTTTCTCCTTCTACTCGTATACCCGTGCCGGAAGAGTTGTTAATCTTGAATCATTAATTCATGCTCTCATCATTATTACATCAGCTTTTCTCGTAATTCCTGATCGTAAGATTGTCTTTTTTAAAAATATTTTTCCTCAATTAGGAATTTTTCATTCGGAGTAGTCTCGGTATCAGTGTCCCTTGAAACTTGGCAAATCATTTCCAACGAACTGAAGCGGCTCGTACCCGATCGGGATTCAAGCATTCGAATATCATCCAGACCCGAATTTTAAACCTTCTCTCGCCAGCGCCTTCTCATCGGCAATTAAAAACTACCGAAGTGTAAAATTATTTCTGCCAAAAATTTTGTAATCGAATGAGGACGATCGGCCCAATTTTTCGTTCCGCCGTTATTCAGAGAAGAAACTGGGGCTTGGAAAAATGGTGTGAGGAGAATAAAAAATAAAAAGTGTGTAATGGGTGAGTGAAATGAGGCGACGAGTGTACAAGCGTGATGGAACACAGGATAAATGTAAATGAGAGAGAAGCGATGGGTACTTTGGAAAATTGCTTTCCCAGAGTTGAGAGTCGCTGGTGAACGTTCCTCCCGTGTGCACTTTATGGCTCACTCCGATTTCCTGTCTCTTTACACATTGAACAAGCTTGTACATATAGCCAACCAACCAACAGCACCAACCAAAGCCACGACACCAGCATCCTCATCCCGATGTGGCAATGTATATATACTCGTTCCTGTTATGCCAACCTACCATTTCTCCCTCGTACCATTGTCATAAAATGGCGGTTCGCGCCCTCTCCCTTCCTCTATCATGTCGCCCTTCTCCGCGCCCCTTTCCTTCTCTCTATTCACGTTCTTATACTTCTCGCCATGTCCAGCTCCATCTACCGACACAAATCTCCGTTCTATCTTCTACGCACCACCGCCGGACTATTTGCCATCCAAAAATCTTCTCGCACTATAGTCTCAACCTGCTAGCTCCGAGCTCTAACGTGTGGCCTCTTTTCTCAACTTGACGCAATCCAAAATTGCGCTCTTAAGATTTGACCCATTTTTTGCTAATTTACCATTTCTTCATATCCTTTCTCCGCACACAGGACTTTTGAATCGAAACTGCATGAATCATTTTGCCACTTTCCAAGACCATTTTTATTCATTCGCGTTGTCGAATGCTGTTCATAATTTTTCTTCAAACCCATGAAAAATGTTGTTCATCCTTAATCCGAAGTCGATGTCTCGCCAACTTCCGCGGGGGTTAACGACCCTTGGAACTCTGCGTTGAGCTAGGACACGAGGCAACATTTTTGCTTACGTTTGAGTATCAACATTCGAGGACTTGCCAAGTCCAGGCCAATGTTGTCTGACGAAGAGCAGCCAACTTTTGGTGACCAACGTTCCCCACCGCAACCTTCAATTGATTCTGCTCAAACCTCGTTCAGTCTTTGCTTAGATGAACTCTATCGGTTTCCAGCAACTATAGCCAGCCCACCAGTTTAGGTCAGTTTTGTCGCGCGTTAATATGGCAGAGTCAAACGTCGTTATCATGCAGCGTTTGCTCAAACGTTTCTTTTATTCTTGCTCATCCCGTCGACTATCAGCCTGTGCTTGAACATTCTAACAACAAACTAGCGATTCTGCAGCTTTGTTCCAGCCTTCGAATATGAAAAACGATCGTTGGCGCACTCGACGTTCGAACCAACTCATTATCTACGCTGATTTACCATCCTTCATTTCTGACTGATTTTCAAATACATTCAATCAGTGTTTTCGCTTTTCTATTGTAAACGTTCATCTCGGCAACGATAAAGGAAGAAGCAATCAGAAATGCTTGATTGAAACTTGAACCGAAAATCAGTACGATGTTAAAGTCACAGTTGTAAAATAGTACGATTTCGAAAAATAATATATGGAGATGCACCATAAGGAATGAATGTGGCCAGGGATTATTCGAGGGATTTTGTTCTTGAAATGATATACGACGAGGATCACGAAAATTGCTGATATTCACTGATACGAAAAATTGAATCGTTCCTGCACACGTGCACTCTTTGGATTCTGGGATGCGATGCAGCTTTATATACGTTATACGCTCGTGTACCAAACGAGAGTTCAGGGCTCCTTATTCACTCGGTTTTATATTGCTGTACCAGCGTTTTATACATCGATATATATTTGTGTGTGTGTCACATATACGTACAAATAAATATAGATTCTGATCTCGAATTGTCTCTCTCTTTCACTATTCATTTCTCTATATCCATAGAAATGAATTTGTTGAACATAAGTAAGGGAGGAGAAAGATAAAAATATTTCCAAGTTCGGGGACGGTTTAGCTTGATTCGTTTGAAAAATACGAAACAATAAAATTTAAAAAAAAACACACACACAATGCAACAAATATTTTAGCCGATTTTTCAACGTCCAGTATTCTTGAAATATAACCTCGACGAGAGATTACTCTCTCTAACTGGTATATGTCGACAATTCCAAATGAAAAATTTCACGAATTCAAAAAAAAAAAGCACTCGAGTTGAACGAACAAAAAAGAAAACGTGCACGAAACGAGGTACTTGGCTCTAACAAACGAATGTAATTATCACACCAGACTTTTGTTGAAAAGAGGGAGAATTAAAAATCGAGAAAATTCCTCGAGTTTGTCAGCGGAAGGATTAATTATCTTTGCTGAGTTACGTTCTCGTTTCGAACTAATTTTCCAGCTCATTCTTCCACCTTTTTCATTCTGCTAATTGATGATTTTTTCAAACAAAATGATCATTCGGTCGATGATATCTTTTCTCGATCGTTCGTTATTTTTTAATTTTTCAAATTAAATTGAACCATAAAAATTGTCATCTGAATTCCATCTTATTTTATTCTATTTTGATTCGAAGCTAATCTTCAAAATTTCTTTCTTCTCTTCCCCCCACGCAATTTTTTTTCCTCTTCATTTCGACTTCAAAAGTTCATCATTTTTTTCGTATCACTTCCGCTTCCGTTTGTTTTCCATTCTCCCTTGCTCCGAGGATTTTTTTTTCTTGCCATCGCATCGCTCGTAATACTCTGTACACATCGAGCTTTCCCCCTCGAAAGATCTTTATTCGTATTGTACGTGTCAAGGGTGGAATTGCATTGAACGAGGTAGACCTCGCCCCCCCCCCCCCCTCCCTCCTCGAGAAAATAAAAGCAAGCAAAACAAAATCCATCCCCGAGCAGGAGAGATGTGGGCGTGTATACAGGGGAGAATCTTTCCGGCAACACTTTTTCTTTTCTTTATAAAATTCAATTTGAAAAAAAAAAAAAAAAAAAAAAAAAAAAAAAAAAAAAAAACCAATTTTACGCTCTTTCTTTTTGTTTACATATGAAATGTTCAGAATTCTCGTATATTTTCAACAAATAACTCATCACACCCACAGCAATACTCTAATTCAAGTTCGGGGTGTTTGAAAATTTTTTTTTTTTCTTTTCTTATCAATTTATAATTAGTTTTGATAAAAAAATGAACGAGTTTATAAAAATTTGAGTACAAGAGGGAGGAATGGATCGGAATTTTCCGTAAACTTCAGGACTCTGTCCCGAATTGCCCCGAACTCTTTCAATCTTATTCGAGAAATGTGATAAAAGCAGATGTATAAAAAGGGGAGAAAAACATTTGCCTTTCTCCATGAGAAACTGTCGCATACAAGAGGGAGAGAGACAATCAGGAGCTTTGGACAAGGTGGTGAGAGACCCGGTAATACAGAGAAGAAGAAGAAAAAAAAGCTGCAACTCGACGAATACAGATGTAGATAAAAGAAACAGCGTGAAGGGCTGGAGCTTTTGGGGGGAGGAGGAGGAGGAGGAGGAAAAAGAAAACACACAGTGGAGATGTGAAAAAGTGCCATTAGTAAAACCGAAAGCCGAGGGTGGTTGTCTTTTCTATATTCTTTTCCTTCTTCTTCTTTTATTCTCCGTTCTCTATATCTTTTTCATTCGACCCCTTTCTCGTTATTCTTCCTCTTCATTTTCACTAATTTTTTTTTGTTTTTTCTTTTTCTTTAACCCTCACGACTGTTTTTCCTCGAGACTCGAACCGCGATCGCGTCTTTGAGCTTTTGCTTCGTATTTTATTCTTCAAGCTATGTAATTGAATAAATATTTTATCACTCGAGCTAAGTGGATTAAATTTCTTTTCTACATTTCCATCCCTTCCTCGTTCATGTTTTTTTTTTTTTTTTTTTCCGAAAATCGTAATTTTAATATCGGATGACTCTTCACGAATAATCAGTCGATGCGTAAAAAATGATTTTCTCATAAAATCTTATTTAATCACTGTTTTGTCTTCAAATTTCGAAAAACTTTCCTCTTCTCGTAAAAACAATCTTAGTTGTTTATTTTATTTTTTGCGCAACGAATTTAACGAATCTCCGCACGATATTTGCACTTCGATCTCGAGGTCATCCGGATCTTACTCGATATATGAAATTCATCGAAAATGATGACCCTCAATTTAAAAACGAGAAGCAACTCATAACACACGACTGTGAGTTGATTCTTTTTTAAATCTTTGCGTCACACATCGGATGGACTTTCAGGAGCAAAGATTATCGTTTACTGACGTAATTCCCCATATTTGGACAGTTTTTTTTTTTTTTTCTTTCTCTTCACCGAGTGCGATTGTACGAGGCGTTATGTACTAAATTCGCGGCAAATCTTATCTTTATCCTCTTTCTAATGCAGTATCATCATTTTCTAAGAACTTTATGACCAGCCATTTCTTACGAAAAAAAATATAAAAAAAAGTAACGAAAAACAAATCTCTTATCACCGGATTCTCTGCGTTTGTTGTCGTCACACGTTGTTCACGATATCGATTTCTCCATAGTTTTCGTGATCTTCATTGTCAACGGGGCTCGTTTATTGGCTCGTTCTCAATGGCTGCGACACTCTCTCTTTTTCCTTTTCGTATATATATATCTCTCCTTCTCTTCTCTATTTATTTCTCCCACACTATAACCAGCAGCCCGAGATATAAAATGGCTCGGGTAAGGGGAGACTTTGAGTGCAAGAGATCGCTTCGGTCACTTGCACGATCCAGGGGAAAACCGGTCCTCCAACCGAGATTCTGCCTTGGGCTCTCAATACGACTGGCATCCCGTAAGAGATTGAGAGAACGAGCCGGAGTCGAGCTCTCGACCAGATCAAGCCTACCCGCATCACTATCCTCTGTATTCGCGTCTATCTTACACGTCTATGAACACTCGCACACACACACACACACATCGATAAAAATACATTTCACACACGTATTGAAACGTTCTACGATCGAGAGTTACTCCTGAGATAAATAGGATCGACGATGGGTGTACCATTAAAGGAAAAATTCAATCCGACGATTGCCAAAGAAACATTTTTCATTTTTTCTACAATGATAAAAAAATTTCATCGTTTTATTCTCCGGACGATAAAAAAATTTGCGTTTTTTTTTCGTTCAATTTTAATCGATATTTCAACAGAGATTTGTTGGTAATACTTTTATTAAAATTGAATAATTTTCATCGCGTTTCTACGATTCATCAAAGTGCTTCTATAGGACTTGATCTCTGCGTCAATTAATAAGCTAATACTGGCTGGAGAAATCGAGGTGTAACGTAGCACGTTTTTTGTCTCATACACGACGTTAGTGTACGAGAGACTATGACCGTTGAGTAATTCAGTGTCGATGCATCGTAAATTTGGCCTGGGAAGTCGTCGCCGTCATGTAAACGGACAGGCGGCATCACGAAACGCTTCTCTCCAGGGATGAAGAAAAGTTTGCTAACATAAATGGGCGAGGGAAAGGGGCAAAGGTTATTATAGCATTTGCAACACATGCGGTAGATGGCGTGTGGTTTTGCTACGGTGGTGGTTAGTACCCGATCATCCTGGTGGTCGATTTACTCTCGTCGGCTCGTTCTCGATCTTCCCTAACTATGATTACGACACGTGTGTGTGTGTGTGTGTGTGTGTATATGTATATACATTGTTAGAAATAGCAGTTACCGGTGACGAACGATTAATTGGAGTCGGTAACGAACACGCGTCGAGCTTTCGGAAATTATACCGTCACCGTATGCCATCACCATGCGTGAAACCTCAAGAAATTTTCGATCTCTCGAGTATCCCCGGAAATCAATGATCTGAGACTGAAAACTTTTATATTTTAAACCAATATTGTTTAGAGATTATCCTGGATATTTTGGTGAAATTTCACTCATATTGATCGTCTCGTTATCGAAATATTTGCTTTTGAGATTAGCATTTTAATTAATAAAAAAAAAAAAATGGGGAGGCAGAAACCAATGAAAAACTGTAGAATGATAAATAAGTGTTGCAGGATTGTTGTCGAAAAAAAAATTATCACTTTTCATCGTAAACTTTCCAAGTTATGAGTGCTCGAAATACGAAATACGTGATAAAATTTGTTTGGCTTGGTCTATCTTACAATGCATAATCTACCAATGACGTTGAACAGTGAGGTTAGGAGGATCCGAGCGGTACAGGTACCGCTAAAAGTTTTCTACCTCAGACAACAGAATTATCGAAAAAATTAATTCAATTTTAGTCACTGCGTTACATTTAAAAATTATTGATCATTATGAAATCTTGATGTTGGTTTACTTTCGAAGGAAACTGTCTCGATTGTACTACCTTCAAAGTTACCGAAGAGTCGACCAGCTACGAAATGTTTAATTGAATTCATAACATGTCAAATTGACGTTCAATTTTTTATCAGAGTAAAAAATTTTAAGTCAAATCGTCGTGAAATCGTCGATGGACCACAAAAAATGTCAAACATACGTTCAATTCTCTATTATAATTGAACATTCAAGTCAAAACTTTTTGTATGAAATGATCAATGGGAAATGGATAAACGAATAAAATATTTGTTCATTTGGTTTCTTTTAATATTCACGACTCTCCAATGTCCCACGTGCATCCCTAGAGAGGTGGGTCACCTGCCTTCTGGGTGATTGCATTCGAGACTTCTGCCCACATGTGGTACTTACGTTTGCCTTTCTCAAAACCTCATGAAACTTATATGCACATATTTATGTGTGTGTGTGTGTGTGTTTGTATATATGTGTATATTGAGATTTATATATCTATTTATATCAATGTGTTTAAACATTTATATATAAAACGTATATACGCACGTGTAACATATATATTCTTATACATATAGTATTAATGAAAATATATGTCAGTATAATTTTCAACCCACGTAAGCCTATGAGGCATTATTATTATTATTTTTTTTTTTCTTTAACTACATCTTTTATGTTCAGAGCGCCCAATACCATACGCCAGAATAATGGAGATAAAACTGTTGTGTCGATTGGCGTTGTCTTCTTCTGCGCTTGCTCGACCACGTACACACACAAATTTATCTGATCGACCGGAAAAAGCCCTTTGCTTGATTTTCCTTTGAGAAAACCTACTCTCGTGTTTTATAATAATCAATACTCTCTCGGAGTGAGCGGAACGATACAGCAAAATCCTATTTAATCATGTGCTTGTACGAGTAATCACGAATCTGATTAAAATGAAAGAATGAAAGAAAATTCGTTGTGGGTTATCGACTCAATTTGTTGAATAATTTTCGATATTTCTGTTTATATTTTATATTATTAACCAGCACTTTATTTATTTATTCATAGTTATTCTCATTTTAGAATTTATTTCATTCGAAATGCTCGAAGAACATTGCAATCCCATGAAAAATCATTAAATTCCATTTTGCTCGTACGTAAAAGCTTCAAAATTGACGTTAACTCCTTCCCGTTTGGTTTACGATTCTCCGTGGGCTCGAGAGAAGTTTAATATAGCATATGCAAGATGGAACCGTCCGCTGTATATACCGATTCATTCGCGTGAGCGTAAAACCTTCGTGGTCTCTTTCACCGGAATCGAATGGAACGTCTCTCGAACCTCACCGAGACGCGTCGTTCCAGCCAAGTACGTCCAGGAATAGTTCGTACACTTTGTGGGGGCTCTCCGATGCTGCAACCAGTCCCTGCGTCACAGAAGCCACACGACTCATACTTAAATATGGTCATGGTGAAAAAAAAAAAATCCAATTTCCCTGAATCTTTTTTCTTTTTTTCATTGGTAAAGGGAAATAATGTTTTTTACGATTAACTGATCGTGTTTACGTCGCTCATGAAAACTGGGCTTTAAGTCAATACAAATATAAGATTGGAGGCACGCTTTCTGATAGGGCTACAAACTCCAGTTTTCGCAGAGCTCTTTGATCATTGATTCGAACAACTTTTAGCTGGTGAACATATCGACATTCACTGGCATACCTTCTTGACAATCGCTCCAATGTTAATACTCTTTTCGTTCATGAAAATTGAGCTTAAGGTTGAATGTTTGGGCTTTGAGGCACGTGTTCCGATTCGAATTCAACGCTAGCTCTTAACACAGATATTCATTGCTTCATTTTCATCTTGTCCAGAAGGTGTGCGTTTCCGGAACGATCCACGTTTCTCAGTAAAAATTATCCTAGTGTTTATCCTTCTTTTATGCTTGGAAACTGCCAGTTTTAAAATGCACGTTTACATCGGGAAGAAGTGCGGAGGCGTTTAATCCGAACATATATAAACGAGCTCGAGAGAAATCGCGTGTTTTATACACATGTGGTACAAACTTCATACATTCGATGTATATATATATATATATATGGATTTGCATATTGTTGTCTAACGGCGTAGAGCATGCAGAAACTCAGATTGAAAATCTGATTGGCGGGAACCCGACACGTTTCACCAGTCCCGCTTAATTGTGAAGAGCGTGTAATTTATATCAGCTACATTAATGCCTCACCATCGAACCGAACACGCTAATGTAATAAATATCATTTTCAAGTATACTCATCTTAATTATACCATAAAAATCTCTTGATACATTTTTAGAGTTCCATTACCAAACGTTTATGGTCACTCGACTTTATACATATATATATTTTTTTTTCTCTACATTTTAACCATTCGCTAGAAATGTTTTTTTGGTATTCAAACTTCTCGAGATTGCTTCGGACGATTATTTGTAAATTTCTAACGTATTTGAAATTTTTATGTGTTTCAGGTAAGAAACTGACGAAGTATCGAAACGGAGATGGTCGTTCTCTTGTACTTTTGTCCAAAAGAGAAATTTTTTTCTGATCGAGTGAGTGCTTTATTTATCGTTGTTTACGTTATTATTTCTGGTTCCACGAATGTCATTTGTTTTTTTTAGATCGTCGAAAAATGAAATTTTCAATAGAACAGCTGTCAAAAAATGCAATTAAACCAGACTAGAACTGTCGAATCTTCATTTTTTCTAATTTATGTTTTTTTACAAGAGAGACTTGCACTAATTTTCAAAATTTTAGCTCAAGTACTTGAAGAACTAGAGATTTTGAGAAAAATAAAAATTTGTAAAGTTGAAAATGTTCGGGCTTCGATAAAAATGAAACGTAATAAACGAAACAACGAACGAGTGGGTCGACGATTGACAGTAAATAACAGAAAAATAGTCGATCTGTGATTCAACAAGGGTAATAAAAAACAAAAATGTTTTTTCTTCAATCGAACTCAATAAAACTTTGACAATGATGTTCACTGTCATATTTATCTCCGAAAGTATGCTTCGAACTAACAAAAAATGAACGTATCAAGATTCAACTATATTTCGGCCAATTATGGCAATTTACGAAAATTCAAAGCAGAAAAAATAGAATTTTTCTTTCACGAAATCGCATAAACTCTCGAAAGACGTGAAATTTTGAGAAATTTCTATCACTAAATGGCTCGTAGAATGTTCCATTAGAGTGTTTAATTTTCCGTTTCGTTTAATCGATGTTTATAACTCTAATTATCAACGAATCTGAACACGTTAAATATCGTTAAAACGAGGTGACTGTATAGAGTCCCTTAATCGACGCTTGAAATCCACCCTAAGCCGACGCTAACGATAAACCGGATGTTGATCTCGTTCTTTCCCTCCACTAGTGTGTTGTTTGCCTCGTGTTTATCTACACGCACACGAGGCTATTCAGCACACAACCAGATGATATGAATACACTCGTTGATATTTGTAGACCGGGCTATTATACGCGACACCAACATCGAGGAATTAATGCAAGTTCGAGAGGATTATAAAATACCGAGAGGGGAAATATTCGTTTACATAAAGAAACACCCAGCAGCGATATGCCAGCGAATATATAAACACGAATACGCAGTTGTTTATGATTTTTACACACGTACTCGTCTCTAGCATATTCGCTCGCATGCGTTTTGTCAAAATCCCTCACTCAATTTGGCCTTTGCGTCTTGATAAGCTAGAAAAAGTGGTCTCAGGGCCTCCAGAGGCATTATTTCTTGAATGCTTCTGTTTCTTTTTTTTTTTTTTTTTTTTTTTTTTAATGAAAAATAACAATCTTGGAATAGGAAAAATATGCGATATAAAGGGGCTGTAAAAATGGCGATTTTTCAAGGGCCTCAGGCGGGTTGTTTCTTCTCAAGAATTTGATACTTACAAAGATTCGTAAATTGCTGGCGAGCATGAATGAGAGTTAAGGGCCAATTTAGAGGATCTACGTGATTCCGGAACGACTAAAAGTTTTCAGGAAAAAAAAAAAAATGAACGTAACAGATTGAAAGATTTTGAGAAAACGTTGCGGACACGGATGTAGGGAAAAGAGGAATTTGAAATAGTGATGTGCACGGTAAAAATTGTGATAAATGAGATTGGGAAATCTTGAAGTCTTCTCAAGAGGGTTAAAATGATTTTCCAAGAGAAGCCATCTCCAAAGCTGCTGCGACGACGGACAATCTCTCGTGGTTACAAAATTCCTCGTCACGTCGCCGACCATCCGAATATATATTCTCCCGAAACTAATTGGCCGATTAGCGTTTAAGCGTGAAGCATCGCTAATTGGTTCGATCCAGAAACACGTTGCTCTGGAACGTTGACGAAATTGGACCCTTTGCTTGTTGATACTGTGCGAGAGCGCTACGTAATTATAGCTCCAAGTATTATAAACAGTTTTTATCACTGCTTAATCAGCGTTTTTTCTTTCTTTCTCTCGTTATATCGCCAACTTTTTCCGTGAAACAAACTCGAGGTAATAAATAGCAGGAAAAAGATTTCTAGTACAGTTATCATCGAAATAAAGATATAAAAATATATATTTTTGTCAATAAAAAACGTAACAGCTTAATATCATCGTTTTTCTATTCATTTATTTATTCTCTATTCACATTCGAGTCTCAAAAAAAACAAATGAATTTTCTCATGTTTTTTCCTCAACTACGATTCTGAACGTTTTTACACGATGGGAGAATCTTGTTTTGTGTTTAACTCGTGATTTTCTTTAATTGTCAATCTCTATGACGAAACCTCGAATGTTTCGCAACATTGAACCACAATCTCTACATTATGACTGATATCACATGCACTGTGTGAGATCACCGAGATCACGTCACCTACGGCTCATATACACATTCAGAGGATTCAACGCGTGTGGACGTTCGCCAATTACACTGTTGGCACACGTGCTTGTCACAAGCCCATAAAGCCTTCTCCTGCTCTCTTTCTCCCTCTCTCTCTCTCTCTCTCTCTCTCTCTCTCGCTGACTTGGCAATTCGTCCTATAAATGTATTTACCTTCGAATCTGACTGACAATTGGCCAAAATTGCACTTGGACCGTTACTGGGCTTCGGGGTTATGACGTACTTGTTCTCTCGGTTATATTACCGTGATTGCTCGATTACCATTAAATCCACGTTACGTTTTCGTACGAAATTATTTCGGAGTAACGTTTAAAACGACCTGGACAAGGTCAGCTTCAGTATTTTTTATTTTTCTTTATTCGCAAAATTTTTATGATCTTCTTTTTCATCAATTAACATTCATTATCGTCGTTCATTGTTGTTTATCTTGTTTATTATTAATTTTCAATTAAAAATAAGTTAGTTTTATCAAATTCTTCGTCTCAATTTTGCTTTTGAGACATTCCTCTCTCTCTCTCTCTCTCTTTCTGATTACGAGCTTGTTGATCGATGCACTAGCATTGAGGAATAGAACTTGTAACAACACTTGCGAGTACGTGCTCATGTCGTCGAACAACGAAATAGTTGATGGCACAGATTCTTCTTCCTCTTTCTTTCGCTGCTGCTGCTGCTGCTGCTCCACCACCTCCTCCTCCTTCTCCACTTATTTTGCTTCTTCTCACGATCTCCCTTCATTGAATCGAATGAGATGGAATTACTCCTGACAAATAATAATGACGGAGACTGATCGTTTCATCAACTCCGACGAGTCTTTCTCCCGGAGACAATAACTTTTGAAGAAAGAAAAAAGAAAAAAGAAAAAACGTATTCATTCGTGCACGCTTCGTTAACGATTCCGTTCCCTATTACGTCGAGCTTGGAACGTCGAGTTTCTGAAATAATTGAAGAATATAGTTTTTCAGCGAAATGGATTTTTGTTCATGTAAATTGAATTTTCAATCCTGCTTCTACACTTCAATGGCTTTCATAAATGTTTTATTGTGGGGGGGGGGGGGGGGGGGGGAAGAAAGAGAAAAAAAACAAAAAATTCCAATCTCCATGCGGATTTGATGTTACCGAAAAACCACTCATCTACGCCCATTGTTTCCACGCACGGAAAACACAATGGACGAACTACGGAGATTAGTCGTTGAGAGCAACGAGATGAAATGACTTTTTCATCATAGTTCGTTACCGCGAGTGTGTCCTCACATCGCAAACTTAAATCCCTGCGTGTCACAAGTCTCTGCATACTATTACTGTTATCGTAACATACACACGGGATGTTCCGGGTCAAAAGGTCAGCGGTGTAAAGTTTTGGACCGAATTTTGGAGTCGGAAAACAAAGTAGTTTTTCGCGGGGCTCTGGAGATTGAAATACTGGAGATAGAAAATTATGGTCGAGAAGTTTTTCGTAGGAAATTTGATGCTCTACACAAATGGTCCTATGCATTTTTGCCCTATCTTCAACCGTTTTGACGCTATCAACCATAAAAGTTGGAGGTTTCGTCTAATTTACTAATATCAATAACTCGACAGAAAAAAATTTCGATTCAACAACAATACACAACGCTTGTATTCGAACTTCGCTCCCAAACTCAACGATACATTATTCATCATTCAATCTGCGTGACACCCTGTGTACGTACGCCTGTGTATACATATGCATAGAAAATCACCAATTTCGAAAAGACGTCCTTGATGGTGAACGTACCATTTGTGGAGAGGGTACAGGAAGTGCCACTTGCGCGACGCGACATTCACACTTCCGGTTCCAGCGGGAGATATACTACGATTTGCCTCGATCACGAGACTCTGAGCTTAGAATACTTGTTTCATTCTACAATCATTTGCTCACGCTTCTTCTTTTATAAGAATAAGAATAACAATTGAGTCTCATGGAGAAAAAAAAAAAAAGGAATTGATATATTCATGATTTAATAACCTCGTCGAACTTGATCAAAAGATTTTTTTTCCATATTTTGGACTTGATTTTTTCATCGAGAATTGAATTTTTTTTTTTTTTTTAGGCTCCAAACTGTATTTTTGTCAGGTGATAGGAAATGATGATGCAATTATTTTTGAGTAACAGAAGAATGTGTTATTTTTATGTATTTATTTATGGATGCGCGTATATATATGTATATTCTTCTTTTTATCTCTTTTTCTTTCCCTCCCTTTTTCGTAAGTCCCAAAGGGGCCACGAAAAGTCGAAAGGATCTCTCATTCTCTCGATTCTCTCTTATCCGGAGTCGAAAAAAGGCACCGAGACGTTGAGAGTTTTCATGTATTATGTATGAACGAGAGGCGGCATTGCGACCAGCCTCGACTATGCTTCTCTCTTCTTCTCACTTGCGGGCTTCTTCTTCGTCGTTCGATTTATCCCTCTCTTTCTTTTCTTTTGCTCTTTCCTTCTCTTTGTCTCTCTTTTTCTTGCTCATTCTCTCGCTGGAATATTTCTCTCCAGAGTGTGGGTCGAGTCTATAAAGCCAGCATCCAAACAGACTAAAAGGCCAAGAGACTCCCCCCCCCCTCCTCCTCCTCCCACCATCTCTCTCTTTCCCTCTCGACTTTCCTTGCCACTTCCTTCTTTTTTCTTCTTGTCCTTATTCTGGTCGTTGACTTATCGAAAATTCTCCCTGCTCAACAGATATCTACCCAATTTTCATTATTTATATATCACTTCTATTTATTTCTGGCTCTTTTCATTTCTTTGACTCCGAGAGTGATGAATTTATGAATGATTTCAATTTCTTTAATTTCGCGAGTGTTTTTTTTTTTCTTTTTTTTTTTCTTTAGTTGGCGAAAAACTATTTATCATTATTTTAATTATTTATCCGATGTTACAGTTCTCGCATTCATCGTCTTTGCGTTCGTTCTTCAACGTGCTCACGAAGGAATTTTGAAAAAAAAAATAAAAAATCTTCAAATCAGATTCGAAAGGTTTTGTTTCGTGATTTTTTCTTTTTTTCTGACTTCATGCTAATCCAACTGTCATATCCGACGGGGAAAACATCGCGAAACGAATCTATGCTTTTGTCAGTTCATCTCCTCTTTCGCTTTATCGAATAAAAATCGTAATGCCTCCTCTTCAACTCTCTCATCTTATCCCGTATCTCTCGGGACCAAAAGACGATCCTTTTTGCATCAGAACGCGCCAGGAGTCGTATAGAGCTATGCGGGATACTCCAACAGTAAAGAGAGAGAGAGAGAAAGAAGGAAGTAGAGCTCAGGAAAACGCGTACACAGTCGGAAATCCCTTGATGCAAACTGCAAACACGACTCTCCCCTTTGATCGAAATCGTGATAAGAATTTAAGCTTCCTCTCATCCTTAGTTTTTTCGATTTTCAAAAATTTTCTGAAAATAATTTTTTCCTTGCTTTTTTATTCTTATCAGGAATCGAGAATTCTTCGTTAATTCCATTAGTTTATGACTCGATTTTATTGTTTAATTTCTTTTCTTTTTTTTTTTTTTGATTTCCTTCATTCGTTCGCAGAGTCACTAAAACTTATTTTTAAGGTTAAATTTCCAATTCCCCATTATCCTCGGAAATACGCGTCTTTCTCAAGGATTAATCGATCTCCGGAATCCAACGAGGACTCATGAGATACTCGAGAAAATTTCTCGAGGGTCTCGTCGAGAGATGGACGAGTTGACTTTCCCCGAGGTTAAATTGATCGGAGGAATCTTACCCAACGACAATTCGTCTCGACCTCGCCTCGACCTTTCTCTCTCTCTCTCTTTCCCCCGTTTAATTAGTTTTGTACCTTGAGAGCACTTTCCACCAATGTGTACGGATAAGTCGAACGGAAATCCGCCATTGTTCCCGACGCCACAATTGTCCGGATGTTCCGCTGTTTTCGGACTGTCAATAAAATACATTTCCCGTACTTATATTGCTCGACAATCCCTACTACAATCTTCTCTTTATTCTCAACAACTTTTGCAGGAAAACAACTCGAAGAGCTTGAACTTTAAGAAACCTTATAGGAAAACTCTTCGATTATCAAAAAGAAATTAACGAAACTGAAGAAACTTTTGAATGAAACACTGAAAAAGCTTTTGAGCTTTAAACAAAAAAAGTGAATAAACTTTTGAAAATTTTATTTTCAACGATAGTTCCATGACTTTTTTTTTTATCGAAAAATTGTACTTCGTGATGAATTTTTCTGTATCAAATACGTAATTCATTTCTTTAGGTTCATTTTTATATCTTTATTGTCAAAAACTTTTGTAGAAAAACACTGGAAGAGCTTGAGCTTCGTAAAGCACACTGAAAAAACTTGGATCGGACTAAACAAAAAACTGACAAAACTGAAGAAACTTGGAACTGGAAACGTTAGAAATACTCGTGAGCTAAATATAATTTTTAAACTTTTGAAAATTTCATTTCGAATCGTGCTTCGACGAATTTTTTTTTTTTTTTTTTTTTTTTTTTCGAAAAAAATTGTACAATTATGATGAATTTGATAAATCCAATATACCGTCCATTCCATCACGTTCATTTATGTCTATACACAGTCTTTAGGAACTTTTGTACTTATATATGTATATATTTGCGCACAAGTGAGTTTGCCAAGTCGTATCAAATTCCACGTGTTTTGCGGTCTCCTCGTTAGTTCTCGTTGACGCCGCATGGACAAGAAACTTATCCTCGTTTCGTTCCCAGCATCTTCCTTCTCGACGTCGTTTCTACATCTCGTAGAAAAAAAAAAAAAAATACAATAAAAACATTTCTCAGCGGTCTTTTACCTCTCTCTCTCTCTCTCTCTCTCTCTCTCTCTCTCTCTCTCTCTCTCTCTCTCTCTCGCTCTCTCCATTTTTATTCGTCGTTTTTTTATCGTCCTTCTGCGAGTCTCCTTACTTCGGACGTATACTCTCGAATAGCAATTGCATGGTAAGAAATGTTGGATCGAACTTTGCCTCCTGTAGATCGATCCTTTACTCTTGTTTTCCATTTTTTACTTTTCTATTTCAGCTCTAATATTTTATTTACCGCTTCGCGTCATTAATATCATTTCGATATTTAGTTCCCGTTTCGGAGTAAATCCATTATTTGTTGCTTCATTAAAGACAAAAATGATTATTTCAATAACGTCGAAATCGCGAATAATTTTTCTAAAATTGTCGAATTCGACAATTATTCGTATAATTGAAAAATTGGATCATCGGTTTATCAGAATTATCCTTTATCCGTTGCTTTTTTCATGTTTTCGAATTGATCGAAAGCTTTCAACTCCAGCTTTTTTTTTAAATTCATTTATTCAACGAGTAAATGATTCATTATCAAAAGCAATTCGTGTTCACCGGTATAAACACTATTTTTGTACAAAATATTTTTGGTCCTTTGGGACTTTTTCATTTCGACACAGAACACGTTGTATACCAGTCGAATCAGCAATTTTCCTATTTATTGTTTCTCGATTATTCGACGAGGACATAAATTTCTCGTGACAGGAAAGTACCCGAAAGATTCAACACCCTTCGAGCTTTAACATGCTGGCAGTTTTAAATTGCTGTGCGTTTTGTACGTGTGGTGAAAACTCTACGTACACGTGTTTGTGTTTCTCTCGTCTTCTCTCTTTCACTCCCTTGCTCCCTGGATAAACTAAACACGAAGCGTTCCTGTGGCCGTGTACACAAAGTCGAAGGGAGTGCGCGGACCGCTCACCGGATGTGCAAATACAAAACGCTTCTCGTTGCGTTATATATACGCGCGTGGTCGTACATCCTCGCTTCAGGGCTTCGTTTTTCTCGTACCTAAACTCTCTTTCACGTTTCAGGCGATGTCGAAATATCCTGAATTTAGTACCGCTCGAACTACGGCTCTGAATTGTTGAGAGAGATAAAAAAAAAATACGTTTTTATCTTTTGCCAAGATCCATTCGGACCGGAAATAATTATTGCAAATGTCACAATTGTACGATGATAATTTGCTTTTTTTTTGTTACATTAACATTCATCGACGACAAATTATTTATGCAAATATTACAAAAAAAGATAAATATAAAATTGATTATGAAAATTCATGTTGTTTGCAGATCTGATGATCCGGACTGATTCTATATATATAGAGACTAGCTGCGTGCGTGCAGGCTTTGCCCGCTGCATAGAGCAGGCGCATCTAGCCTATTCTAGCTGTGAAGTTTTCCTATTTTTATTTTTTTTAATTTAATTTTTTAGATACATGAATTATTTCGTTCAGAGTTGAATCAGTTTTACGACGCTGAAGTTTGCAACGTTGGAGTCCAACAAAATGAACGAAAAAAATCGTTTGTAATGCAATAATTTTTCATTTCACGAATCATTGGTGTAGATTTAAAAAACTACGAATTGCAAATTCGGCAGGGAACAAAATTGGATAATTACTGAAATTACTGGAGAGTTTTTTTAGATCATTTCGTTGGACTCCAACGTTGCAAACTTCAGCGTCATTCAGTTTTATATAATATGAGGAATGAAGAATGAAGAATAAAAATTGTTAGTGAACCTACATAAAAAAAATTTTTTAAAAGTATTTTGATGTTACCTGGGCCATCTTTTTGCGTTTGCTTTACAATTTCATGCGTAATTCTCCAGTTTTATCTTGGATAAAATAATCGAACGAAAGATTTTCGTATTTTTAATTTTTCATAATTTTATTAAAAATGCTGTAACTTTTTTTTCTATACCGAATTGAGCATTCAACCACCGCTCATTTTGTTCGTTTTCCAATTCAAATTGTAAATATAGAGATGAAAAGTTGAAGCTCTATTTTTTAATTATCTGCCGCATTTATTACGTTTTAACAATTTTCATTTCAAATACGAGAGGAATTCTGCTCGAACGGAGTTCATCAGCATTGCTTTACAGAAATTTTTGAGATATATATGCGGTGATGAAATTGTAATGGGGAAAACGGGAAGAGGCAAGATTTGAGAATCTGGGTTTTGCTCAAATTACTGATAAAGCTTTTCCAACCCCGGAGCACTTCCAGACTGAGTTTTGGATCGTGGGCGCGCGACGTCGACCCAGAGAGAATTCTTGGGTCTTGGTTGTACCGCGGAGAACGAAATTCTCAGCATGGGACACATCTCTCGTGGTATAGTTTTTTGGCCAACATCCAAAAACGTAGAACGACCTGAAAAGATATCAAAAGAGAGAGAGAGAGAGAGAGGAGTTACCACGAACCTGTGATTAATTTATCTCCTCGATTGGATATCCTTCGAAATGGTGTCTCGATAACGAAACCACAGATTCGATACTCGAGTAGCTTCAACAGAGACCCTCCTCTCAGTAATACACATTTAAGGGTATTGGAGAAAAACCATGAGTTGCGAAAGCTCGTATGCGAGGTCTTTGAATTCATAAAAATTCGAGTCAAATTATCCCCCAGAATTGAGATACATCCAACGTGAAATTCGAACAACAATTGTGGAATGAAATTGCCATTTTTTGAGAGAACGAGTGCCGTTAGAACTAGTGGCAATTTAATGGGGCCTGGAATTTGGCCAGTAAACTGGAATTATTTCGTTTACGATTAAAAAAAATAAGGAAACGAATTCTAATAATCGTTTTTATAGAATTTATATTTTAAAAAAATGCGATTTATTGGAAAAACGCAACGTTTTTATTTCGTGCAGGTTTTGCATTGCAACGAAGTCGATGATACAAATGAAAGCGTTTTTTTTCTGCCTTTCATTCTCTTCGTGTGGATAGTTGGAAAAATAAAATTTGGTCGTTTCGTCAGGGTCCAGCGATCCAAGATCTCATCTCGCGATTCGTTCAGTCATTTTTGCGAGCATTCTGTCCCTCTCTCCCTAGTTTTATTCACCTTTTATACGAATAATTCATCGAGTCTCGAGAGTGAGAAAAACTGGCAAATGGACAAAAATTCGTTGGCCTTTTTTTCCTCGTAATTCGCGATGCAACCTGATCAATTTTGGAACATGTCCAGAGGTCGTTGTTGGCCTTTGAAAATTTGTGACTCGTTTTACGGGAATCTGTCGGGAATTTTGTCGATTTAGGGAAGCGGAAAGCTCCGGAAACAAAAAAAAAAAAAAAAAAATAACGTCACGAAATTTCTTTTACGATAAAAAGAAAAAATAAAGAAAAACACTGTACAGACGCCAATGTGCGTGTACTAAATTTCTACACGTGTTATTTACGTACGTATGTGTATGTGCGGTTTGGAAGAGCTTTGTTCGACGTCGAATTGGCCTTTTATCGATGGAGAAATAGGCCCTCCAACCCCGCGCATGGGCTCGAATGTCACGATCCTGCATCAACGTTCGACACCATCAAACTTTTCTCTTCCCCCCCCCCCCTCCCTCTTCCTCTCGCTCTCTCACTCTCGATTATTTCTTCTTTCTTCCTCTAACTCTGCCATTTTTTTTCTCTTCTCCTTCTTCCTATCCATTTTTTTTTGTCTTTCGTCTCTCTTTTTCACTCCATAGTTTTTATTTGTTCTTCTTTTACTATTCTCGATTCCATTTATTCCTATTCCCCTTCCCTCCCTCCCTCTCTCTCTCTCCCTCTCTTTTGCTTTTTTTTTCCTCGTTCTTCTCCGGTTCTTTCTACGTATACACGTATGTTCGACCGGACGTTACGTGCATCGACTGCTCGACGCGGGGCAAAGTATTCGTCGTTGTCGATCTCTCTTCTCTCGTGTTCTCCGACATATTGCCACCAGCGAAGAGCGGTCGTTCGCACATATTCGGGTGAATGTACCCTATCATCATGATTGTACAGGTTCCCCTATATACGTATGGATGAATTCGCTCTCCATCTCTGGATTTCACTCTTTTTCTACCTATCGAAATATTTATCTGTTATATAAATAAAAGTTCGGTTTACATTTTCGGGTGCTTCGTGGTTGAGTCTCTGTCGTTTTTTGTGTCGATTTTTTCACCGATTCTTTATACCTTTTTCGTTTCAATTCACAGTTCGAACTCTCGCGATTCTTTACATTTACTTTATTTTATTAATTTTTCATGAATTTTCAGCAAAGCTTTTAGCAAAGGATATGAAAAATTGAGCTTAACTGGAAAATTCATTATTTTATTTTGCTCTTCCCTCGTGTTTTTCGATCCTTGACGCTGGCATATTGTTCTAAAAAAATTCTAATTATCGTTGGGAAACGAATTTTGTTTTCTCGCCAACTATAGCTTTGACGATTAAGTTTTTTAAATGTTGGAATTCTGTCACAAATGTCTTTTTTTTTTTACGAAAAAAATTCAGCATCAAAGAGAAGTCGTTTTCCTGTTGAGCGGATCTCTTTTTTTCTTTTTTCTTTTCAAAGGATTTATATACGAATTGTTCTCATTGAGGCGAGAAAAAAAAAGATTTTATTTGACATTTGATCCAGTTTTCATGTGAATTTTCATTAAGATTTTATTCCACGAAGCTTATGAAAGCGGAGAGGAAGTAATTTTTTTTATTTTCGTTTATGTTTCAGGTAAGAGAGAATCATTGAGAGAACACATTAAAAAAAAACAGAATTTTCGGAGACTCCTTTGTGTTAATCATGAGTTTCGTCGGACTCGAGTAAGTTTTTTAATTTGACGCTAAACCTCTTGATGATCCTTCTTGTGTTTTTTTTTCTCTTACGCTTTCCGTCTTTTTCGCGTGTCGCAAACACGTGATAAATTTGGCTGAAAGTTTTCACGGAGACGAGGCCAAGAGAAGCTTTTGGGGGAAAACGTCTTTACGCTTTTCGGCGCGTAATAATATACACGTTTTTATTGCGAATGCACTCGAGCACACAGGTAACTACCACTTTTGGTCGCGTAACGGCTGAAACTGGCCATCGCATATTCTCCTTTCCCATTTTTCTCCTCTTTCTCCATCTCTTTCTGTCTTTCTATTTGATTCTCAACCTCTTTCTTTCTCTTTCTCCTTTGGCCAGGCAAACTCATTCTGCTCACGCAGCAAAGGCGAGAAACGACCCAATTCTCGATTTTCATGCAACTTTATACAGAGTAAGCACATTAAGGAGCGAGTGTGTAAGAGGCTCGAGGTGACGGAAACTTTTCCCGAGCTATCGTCCCTTACAATCCTTCCGTTTCTTACTTCGTCGTATACAGGCTTTCCCACAAATATTGTCTTCGAAGTTACGGATCGTTTACTCCGTTCGCTTCGTATTTTTAAAAGTGACATTTTTCTACACCGTTTGAAGACGCAGAAAAAAAAGGCAAATATGAGCACAAACTTTTCTATTACCGATCAGACGAACACGGCGTGGAAAATAGTCGATTTCAAAATTTTGCAGCCGCATCTTTCTCGCATTTGGCAAAAGATATTGAAATTAATAAATTTTCGTCATTTTTTTTGAGAAAACAAAGTTCAATTTTTACTTTAAATATATTTCGTTATTTCGCCATAACAGAATAAAAAAATTTTTTTTTTACATCGATTTTCGCAAGCTCATAAATTAATTCTTAATGGAAAATCGCTATTTGGATTTTCTGGATTATTTGGATCGTTGTTTGGATGATTTTTTATATTAATTTAATAAAAGTTCAGATTGAAATGAAGCAAAACAGTAAATCGGTCACTTCCACGGATGTTTTGTCCGTTCAACGGCATATTTGGTGGTCTCCTTTGAAAAAAAATTTTGTTAGTACGATTTGTAGCTTTGTTGATAGATAATAAAGAAAATAAATTGACACTTGGGGTTGAAAAAATGTTGAGCTTCATTGATATACCTGAGCGTGGACACTGGGTATGGCACACCCAAGCCTGAATCAAAGAAAAACAAATTTCCTGACGACTCAATCGAATTGAGTAGAATTGAAAATCGAATGAAATTCAGCACCGCATAGGCAAAGGCCTTGCGCGATCGTGCGCACTCGGACAGTTAATTAATTGAGCTTTTGATAATCAATAAATAAAGTATTGAAGTTGAAAACGCTAAAATTTGATTGTTCCGCAGCTGCTTCGTTGAGGCTTAATCAAGGATTAAATATATCGAGTCAAAATTCATTAAGAATCATTAATTTAGCTCAATCGAAAGATCATTTACCGACGAAGCTTATCAGATCGAAAATAAATGAATTGATAAATATCGACGTTGATTCCTACCGCGCGGGTGAATTAAATCCATGCAACCAACAAAATCGATGTTTGCTGCGAAAATTGAGTTGCACTCGTTAAAAAAAAAACTTCAATCGTTCCTCGACATTGAGCCTTGCACCGCGTTCGCCCGGTCGAGAGTTGTTCGACTGTTTTGAGAGAAAAAAAAAGTCTCCCAATAAATATTCATTTAACCGTGAATTATGAGCCCCTGCAAAGTGGCTTCGGTCGATCGAGCTGGATGCAGAAACGTCACGGCCTAGACGCGTCAATGTACAAGAAAAGCTGCGATCAGCATTGAGATTCGCTTGAAATACAAATATTAATGAAACTTTAGCGAGTTTTGAATCTTTCTGTAGATCTACCGTGCAAACGGTGCTCTCGTTCGCGACGTTTCTAGTCGCATGCTCGACTATCCAACCTCTTTCGTCCCTTCCTCCAACGGTGCAGGGGGGATAAAAAGGAGGAAGAAATGACATGGTAAAGGAGGAGAAGGAGGGGGAGGAGGAGGAGGCAGCCGTATTAAAGCTCGTTCCCCGAGGCAGGAGAGTCCCGTAGGTTAAGCATAACTAAGCCGGCTCAGCGGCCCGAATTCCCCGAGGATTTTCGGAGAACACATACGCAGGACACTATCAGTCTTTAGGCCTGTCTATGTGAGTATTATTGCACGTGTGTTTCGTCTACAAACTCACGGGGACACAAGCGCATCACTAAAAATTACCATCTTTTGCCCCTTTTTCTTCGGCTCTTTCCCCACAAACATTTTTCTCTCTCATATTTTTTTATTTCACTCATCTCGCTCTCACAACCCTATACTCCCTCGGACTCTCTCCGAATCTCGAATTTTTTGCTTCTTTTAGTTACCTCGTATACTTACGTTCCAATAGCCTCGTGCTTGAAAACAAAAATAGCAATATTTCGCGTCGTTCACCTTTCCTGCCTTATTTTTTTTTTCTACTTTTTCTCGAACAACAATACCCGCTCCGCGCTGATTTATTTCAATCTCTGAGCTCCAGCCACTGATTTGTCGACTGTTTATTTATTATTATTATTATTATTTTTTTTCTCGCTTACTTCTCTTGAAGTCGTCGAAATAATAGCCAGTTTCGAGGACTTTTTAGAGGCTGCTCTCTCTCTGCTCTAAATAAGTCAAAACGGTGCGCGTTTTCATCAACAACTCGTAAAAAGAAAAAAAAAAGAAAGAAAGAAACAGAAAAACAGCTCTTTCGTTTTGGTTTTTTTTTCTGCTTTTTATTATTACGTTGTAACGATTCGGTGCGCGACGATGTTGATTGGTAAATAGAAGCTTGAGAGTGTACTCTGAAAATAATTTGCTTCGTATTTCTTTCGGCAATGGGAAATTCGAAAATTAAAGACAAATTTATTTACCGCTGCTTCCGCGTTTTCTATACACGCTTCGACCAAAATCATCGACATATTCTCGTTTCATCGAGGCTCATAATCACGCCCCCCTCTCAACCTAAATCCAACTTCATCTAACCGTAATCGCTTCGATACGCGATACGAGAATCGGGGGGGGGGGGCTCTGAAAATTTAACCTTCGGCAAATAGAAACTGAGAGAGAGAGAGATATATATACAAGACGAGGAAGCGTAAGAGAGGAGCAGACTTTGAAATCCGTTTAAGAATGATAATGTACTCGGTACAGTTACGGAATTTCTAATAGTTGGCCATAAGGGATAACCCCTTAAAATCCCCGCTGAAGATTATAAGCCGGTAAACCCATCTCGTGGCCAAAGAGGAGGACATTGTCGTTTAGTTTTCTCTGGTAACCTCAGGGCAAATGCCCCGAAGAGATTTTCTTCATAGAGAGAAAGAGAAACAGCGAAATGGGGCAGGGAAGAGAAAAGAGACTTTCGTGAATGCTTCTCTCTCTCTCTCTCTCTCTCTCTCTCTTATACTTTTCTCTTCTCTTCCAGCTGAATATCGCCGAGGGATGCTGCTCTTTTTGTTCCTTATTCTCTCATTCGTACGGTTGGATCGGTGCGATCCAACCGTACGAATGAAAATCTCATGCAAAAACGTATCATTGCTTGCCCCCCGAATTGCTAAATTCGCTGCGATATCAACTAAGCATCACTCTACGTTTTCTCATTTTCTCTCTCTCTCTCTCTCTCTCTCTCTCTCTCTTTCCTTGCCCAATTTCTCAGATTGGATTAGAAGTTCTCGATTACATTTGTAATGAGATAGCTCGACGGTGTCGCACGCATCCCCTCCAGGATATACCCAAAGATTCAAATCGTTCATACTAATCAACCTTGATTATCCGATTTCATCATCATTCTTACGTTTTACTGCATTTTTTTTTCTTTTTACTCCATTTTCGTCATTTTATAATTTTGTTTTTTATCCCATTTTATTTGAACATTTTCGTAATTATCTTTTCTAACGACTGATCTTATGATTTTTGTTTTTTTTTTTTTTCTAATTTACCTCTTACCAATTGAATCGAATGAATTTTTAGACACGCTCGAAAAGTCCCGTAGGATTTGAAAATTTGGTAAGCATTCGTGTGACAAGCCTGCACACAAAGATTATTCTCGCTAGTGGGATGGAGTTCAATGGCCCTTTGTATACACACAGAATGGAGGACACGATACGTGTGTTTGGCTGTATACGTGTATACGCTGGCCAGCACACTCCGTGCATCACTAACAGAAACATCACCAGCACTTACCTACAATCATAATAATATAACATGCATTCATCTGTGTATATGTTATGATTTTCATGAATTCATGAAATGCGAACAAGAGATACGAGCAGACAACGGCTGACCGAGCTTTATTGAAGCTGCGATTTAAAAGAAAAAAAAAAAGAAAAAAATCCCTTTAATCTGCAACAATGAAACGAGATTTTCTCTATTTTCGATGCTTATAGCGATCCACTGAATTTTCGTGAATCCCATAATATGAATATTTATCCAATTCTATCTGACGAGAATTGATTCGATTTTTTTTTTTCATCGCTGCTTCGATTGAGACAAATGATTAATCTCGAGATTAATCGAAACTCGTGTCGATAAGAATAACGAATAGTTTTGAAATTTCACGAAAGAATGAGCTTTTTCCTTCACGAATCCTCGTCCAGATTCATACAGAAGAAAATATGAAAATCTTGAATTTGCTTAAAACCCTGCTGTTCGGGTTAAACACGAGGAAGAAAATAACGAGATGTTGGATTGAAAAGTGTTCAGCCTTGAAACGAAATAAGGTATGAAAGCGTAGCTTTGAAGCTTCGAGAAATTCAACCTTCCCTTATTTTTTTTTTTTTTTCGAAACGATCGTATCCAATTAATTTCCTAGTACAACGCATTTTTCTCCCCTCCCCAAACCTTTCCTTTCCTTCAAACTTTTATTTATTTCACATACACATTTTCGTTTCGTCTGTATACCTATTCACCATCAGGTTTTCTTTCATGTTTCCAAAAAAAGGCTAGAAAAAATATATATATATATATATATAGATGAAACGCCTCGTAGCTGGCTCTCGTGTGTATACTGAAAAAGGATCTGTTTGATGTTCGTTCGTGCAAACACGAGGGAAATTACGAGTCGACAGAAACATCTCTCCTACGTATAACACACATCCATATTGCAAAAAAGAGAGAGAGAGAAGAAAATAAAAAGAATATAAAAAAAAAGAGGTAATAAAAAGGATCCTACATTCTCGCGCCCTTTTTGCCCAACCTTCAATTTTCGACCTCGACGTTTCCGGTTACTGGCACGTAACCGCTTTCACGAATCTCTCTTTCAAATTCTTTTGGTCAATGTCCCTTTGATTTGGAATTTACTGCGAGTATTTATTCGAGGACTTGTTTTATTGCTTTTCGAACTTTGTAGGGGCAGAATGCATGAGAGAAGGTTATAATGATTAAACGAAGTACGTGGACAAATATTTCGAAGAGTACTCATCTCGCGAAAACATCGATTTTCCTGGTTTTTTTTTTTTACTCATCTCTTCATTTTTCGTTTCTCGTTGCCCTTGGAATCTTTTTTATCAAATTCTCATTTTTTTTTCTCTCTCTCATTGTTATACACTCGACACGATAGTGGGCTTTTCATTCATTCCGGTCACGCCTGGGGTATCGCGATACTGGCTTAAGTCACGACGTACATTATTCAGCAAACTTTTTTTTACCCCCTCGCCCCTTCATCCCCTTCTGCTCTTTCCTCTCCCCCCCCCCCCCCCCCGACCTCACGCCTCCTTTTTTTTCACCCTTTTCTCTCTCGTCTTTTCCGTTTCTTTCTTCTATCCAAATCTTTTTTTTTCTTCAGGTTGCAGCTCTCTTTTATCGCTCTTTTTCTACCTTTCTTTCGTTACTCTTCCACCATCGTCAAACACTTTTGACCCTTCGTTCAATTTTGGCACTGACACGACCGTGACAATCCATCAAATGTCCAACCCCAATCGGGTCTCTCTCTTTATATCTTTCGCTTTCTTATCAATCGCGATTATCACACTGTCCAACAGGCCTCCGACAACCTTGAAATAGTCAATAAGTTCGAGTGCCTCTTTATGAAATTTCATATTTTCATCATTTTATTTTAGTCTCCCATTGAAATTATCTTTAAAAAAATTTCTCTGGTTTCTTGCATCATATAATTATAATTGCATCGCGTTGATCGTAACAGTTTTATGACGCTTTCAGACATGCATTCTTCCGCTCGAATTAGTTGAGAATTTTTGAAGTGACGAAGTTTATTCAACACTGAGGATATTCCGGTAACGAAATAACGACGATCTCGTTATTTAATCAGCGTTTTTTTTTCAGAGAATCAAATGAAAAATTGTTTATTCAACGAGTGTCGATGAAGTGGCTGAAAAAGTGTCATTCGGTGGATGAAACTTTACGGTTTTTTTTTCCAACGAATATTCGTGTCGATAAAATGACAGAGAAAACTCGGAGATTATGGGATTAAGGAATTATGAACTGTCCTATCTTCGATGAGCTGAAAAATCGATGTTTTTTTTTTTTCTACCATTTCCATATGCTCCAAACCGTTTTTATCCCGCTCGCTTCAGTCATCTTCGGTCAATTAATTTTTCACATGTTCTCAGGTCTTGCGACACTTATTTTCTCAGTGTATTTATCGTTGAAATTTAGTTGCAGTTCGACGATAATGCCTTTTCGTTTCATTATCGAAAGTTTCGAACTCGATTTATGAAAAATAGTGCGTGCTCCCTCGTTATCCGATCAATGGGTGCATCAACGCCCTGCATTTTTCTCTCTTCCTCCTCCTTCCGCTCGCACCGCTGCAGCGACGAGAGGGGAAGGGATGCTGCATTTGCAGCTCGATCGTCGAGCGTATCAGGCCTCGACAATGCTATTTTTATTTTATCGGCGAAAACCGGACCACGCTGGTCCCTTTTTCCCCACATTATATGTCTGTACATAAACAAGGCTGTGTGTGCGTGTGGGATTTTATTTTTATTTTTTCTATACCTGTATATGCATCGTGATGTGCGATTCTCTCTCTCTCTCTCTCTCTCGCTCTCTCTGGGCAATCACGAGTTCTCGCTTCCATGCACCAACACCAATCCCACAAGCATCGGACCTTCCCTCGATCGATATCTTCTGTGACCTACAACTGGGTTTAAATAGCGCGAAAAAAAGCGTCAGCGTGAGAGGAGAGGAGAGGAGAGAAAAAAATTGCCGGTAAGAACGTTCGGATTAGCTTAAGGCTGAAACTGTTCCGTATCGCCGATTTGATGTAGCTTTAAATCGTTAAAAAGATCAAGTTTCTTCGGGAAAAACCAGGCCTGAAAAGTTTGGAAAAAAAAAAGTAACAATGTCGTCGAGAAATCGTTTTTTCTTTGTTATCGAAAATCCTTTTTTATTTTGCCAAAAATCACATTTTTTTTTTTTCGAATTAAGTATCAGTTCGATGGAACACTGTTCCAATTTATAAGAAAAGCTCACAGCTTCGTTATCGAGCTGCTCATTTTTACGATCAGTCATTTTTTCAATTATCATTATTGCTGAATGATTTTTTCGGTCTGAAATACAAACGAATTTCAGACCGAAACGAAGGTTCAAAAACAAAAATTTAATTGATTCTTCTCGATTAATAATAATTGTTGAAAGCTTGTAATTTAAGAAAATTTATTTTAAAAAACTCGTTCTTGTCCGATTAACGCTAATTTTCTACTTTTGGATTCGATACCGCGAAAGTCTTTTGCGTTTGCCGAATATCTCTATTCTTTTTTTATCTCAAAAGACCAGTCAATATTGTCCGTAACAACAACCGGATGCAGGAGCATTTAACGGATCGATAATGGACGTTTTGTATACAAAAGTATATATATGTGATCAGCACGTGTCGGAACAAATATTTGAGGAAGAGAGCAACGCGGGTTTCGCGTTTGTGCCCTGTGAAAAAAATAAAATAAAAAAAATAACCTCGCTTTCATAGGGGCTGCGCTTCATTCGCCTCTTTGTTTTTTTTTTCTCTGAGAACCGTCTATTTAAAGTCTACACTCGCGACGAAACTCCCTCGGTCAATTGTAAATATAAGTTCGCACAAGCTCAAAGCTCCCTTTAAGTCAATCCTGTCTCAAAACTTAGAGTTATATAAACGTTAGAGAAATCATCTCGTCTCCCATTCGATTCAAATGAAAACATCGTCTTTCATTGATGTATATGACAGTTATTGAATGATTAGTAATTACACTAATTCGTTAAATACATGGAGAAAACGACACTGTAAATTACAATGGAATGCATTGGGAATGATTTATTGTAAGAATAATATTGTATTTCGAAGACAGTATATACTGAATCACAGTATTAAGGGGGTTGGCTACACACAACAATGTTGGCATGTTAAAAGCATAGGAAAATTCGAAATGATTAGAATTTAATGAAATTTGGTGAGCTTATTCTTTTGGATTAAATATGAATATACAAATTTTTTAAGATTTTTCTTTTACATAGTTTTCGAGTAATTTAACACTAGAGTTTACATCCGTAAGCATAGGATTCTGATATATATAGGTATATCTATTGCATATTGTAAACTCGAATTATTTGACAACTATGCAGACGAAAAATTTGAAAAAATTTGTGTCATTGCATTTGATGCTAAAGAATGTTATCAGTAAATTTTATTAAATTCTTATCATATTGTCGTATGTAGCCACCCTCCTTAAATTCTTTTGCTTTCAATGCTTCGAATTGTACATATTCTTTCAATAAGACTTTATTTCTTACTCGACAAAACGAATGCGTTTTTTCTGTGAGCTTGAGAGTTTACAAGGACAATGTACTTATATGAGAGTGACTTTTGTGAAATTTTCGAACGAATAACTAAAGGAGTTGGTTTCTAAAAATGTTCATACTCTGTCAGTTTTAAATCTTCTTGTAACTACAATTTGGCCCGGAGAGAAAAAGCCACGAGAGGGGGTTCCGGAACGGGTAAGAAGGGGTTTACGCGAAACAAACCATTGTCCCGAATGGAGGCTCGTTTTCGCCGATTCATCGGTTTCGCAAGTCCGACGAGCAGACTCGGATACGACGAGGGAGTAGCAGCTCTTCGCTCTTTCTTCTCTTTCTTCCTTCCGTTCTTCGTGTCTTTCTCTCAAAAAGTTCTATGCTGTGTGTTCTCATCCTGAGGACATACTCTGGACGTGACTCGCAGAGAAAGAGTGAAAACTGTGCCAAGTACGTGTCTCGTGGTTCGTGAATATAGTCTCCGAACGAGAACTTTGCGGATCTGCAGCTTTTTTCAGTTCCTCTCAGTCCCTTTCTCTCTCCCTCATTATTTTACTCGCCATCGCTCTTTTTATCTCAAATCGACAACGTTACATATATCTTAGGATTCTTTTAGGCTCTCCATTGTCCTCTTTCTCTTTACCATTCAACTTCCGGAATTAACCGAGAGCGAGAGAGAGAGAGAGAGAAAATCATCTTCTTTTATCCTCACTCGTGCACGTTTCGTCGACTCCCTCCTTCTATATTTCTCTTTCTCTCCTTCTAACGATCTCTCGTTTTGTCTTTCTCCCACTCTTCCCGACCATTGGTCGTTTAATTAACGCCTTATTGTTATCGACTCTCCTCTTCCTCTCGTTCGCTCTATTCATATATCCTCCTCGCAGAACATCGTCTCTCTCTTTCTCTCTCGTTCGCCAATAATCTCTCATGATCGACACAGCATCCCGACACTCGAAGGGCCTCGTTTTCTCCCTATTTTCTGGCCCGCACACACAACGTATCTCCAACCTCGTTCGCTGCTCTCGCATCCTATACACTTCAACCGGAAATGAATTTTTCGTTCCGTTTGTCAAGAGAATCTGTCCGCTTTTACTCTTCCTCATACCTCCGATCTCATTATTTCCGTGCAGAAACAAAACCTTTCCGCGAGATCACAAAGATTTTTGTTTTTTTTTTTCTCTTTTTCGAATGCGTCCGACACACGCGATTCGCAATCTTGTTTATTTTCATTTTTCTTTTCTATTTTCCTGACGTTTTTACCCCTCTCCTCGAAATCGCGTTTAAACATTTCTCGAGCTTTTCAGAGTTTCGAAAATTTGTCAAATCAAAAATTCATCTTTCTTTTTACACGCATTATTCCTCTCGTCGTTTATTTGCGCCACTGTATTTCTTCATTCAAAGTTCGACGCTGTGCTTTTAATATTTTCATACAAACGCGAACCTCGACGAAAAAAATCCCCAATTATCGCAGCCGCGGTCGATCGATCAAATGCGTTCAATCAATTTTCATTTCAGCTTCGATCGCCTGGTTCACTGAGAAATGAGTCTTTTTTTTATTTTCACTCCCCACTAAGCTTTTCATCGAACTCGTTGCATTTTTATTTGTAGATTTTGTTCTTTTTACGAGTCTCTGCCACGTTTCGTACTCCCTTTCGTATGACGAAGTTTGCTTGTGTTATTTTATCGACCGATACACACCTTTACTTGTCCAGTTTGTTCTCTCGCGAACTCCGACGCTTTTACTGCCATATTACACTCGAACCCATGAGTCTCGGGAACTTCCCAACGATCCTTTCGCCTCAATCTCTCTCTATATACATATTTCTCTATCCGTATATATGTATATCGAGAATGCGAACAACACGACCACTTTCATCCCACCGGGATAACCTCCGAAGCCACAATCCTCTCGTTGCTAGAGGAAAATGGGAACCGGACGACGCGTACACTGGACAGACGAAATAAATGGCTCCTCACAATAACTATATGCCTATATATTTTACAAAATACATGTATATATGTGTGTGTGTGTGTATGTACAAAGATATATTTGTATTTGCGAAATGGTCAAGCCTTCGCGCTTGATCCCTCGTAATTCGAAGCGATTCTCACCTGTCCCAGACAGCTTTATGTTCTCGTCCTAAACTTTTGGTCCATCGCTCTCTCTCTCTCTCTCTCTCTCTCTCCCTTTCACTCTTTCTCTCTGTCGTTCTATTTGATTTGTATGCGTTTCATATATTTCACGAGTGCAGGAAATGTATTGACGTATCGTTGTATGTTTCGGTAACAATTATTTTTTTCAGCGATGGATAATTGTACGGGGAAGCAGGTTAAAACGACATGGAAATTGCGATATATTTATGGTTCGGGATCGCGAAAAAATGTTAGACTTTTTGCGTTGGTTAATAAACGTGCTACATTTTTTTAAATATAAATCGGGGAAAAAAGAAAAGACAAAAAAGAACGGAGGAACTTTGATCTCCGAAGAATAATGCAAAAAAATTGGTCAGACCGGCGCTTTATTCGGGCGTATCGATTTTCTCGCGAACGCGAGGCATATCGGAGCCTCGCCGTAATGAGATTTCGAAAGGAATTATAATCGTGGACGAGATAACTGCGTCGCGTCCTCTTCCTCCTCCTCCTCCCTCCCCCTCACTCAATTTAATTTTTCTTCCTTTCTCTCCGGTTCTCCGATATTCTTGACATTTTTTTTCCTTCCCACCGATGCGACGGTAAAATCACAAAAAAAAACGGTAGCGAAAAACTCAGATATTAAATGAAAGAGACGTGGAAGTATGAAAAAAAAAATATGAAAAAACAACAAATAAAAAGACGAAATTATCGGATGGAAGAAATAAAATGAAAATGCCGCCTTTTCCATCGTCGGAACGATTAACTGTGCGCGAGTGCAGCATCCGCCAGAATCTCGTCGAAAATTTGAGAAAAAAAAAGAGCGAGAGCAGGAATGAGAGAGAGCGAGAGAGAGGGAGAAAGGAAATTCGCGAGTAAAAACTTTTTCAATTTAGAACGTCCGCGGAAATTATCCGTGCAACTTCGCGTCCCTGCTTTATATATATATATGTGTGTATGTATGCGGTGTTAAAGCCTGGAGGCCCCGTGCCCTGGGAACTTCCGTTACTGCAGTCCTAAGCTCGGCGGATAAGAGACACCTCCGCGAATGGGACCTCGATCCACTTCCGTAAAGTTCATCCGACCATTTATATATATATATATATACCTTTCGAACTATCAACTCGTACGTTTTCTGCTCTCGCTCATATACATACACCTATAACATCGAATATTAATTGCGCGACACGAGAGACTCTTCTTCCCCATTTTCTACTTTCATTTTATTTTCAACGATTGATTAATAGATCCGACCAAGATATTACTCGAAGTTTGCAGAGCTTGCAGAGCTCATATTCGTCAAGAGAAAAAAAATCGTTAAATATCGGTTGGAAAAGATCGGAACAGTGGCTCAGCGCTTTCGATATACCGCGATGAGGAGCATGCACTTGTTCCGTAAAACCAGCAGTTCAAATGCGGAAATGGATCTTGCTACGATCAGCATATTATCGCTCCCTCCGAGAGAAAAAATGCTTCATAGAAAATAGTTATGAAAAAAAAGGAAGAAAAAGAGATTGATGCACAGCAATTTCCGGTCTCGATGCCCACTGTGCAACAAAAAAATTTTATGAGTTTTATCGCCTCACTTTGTGCATATTACGTATATGAATATGAATGGAGCATCGGAGAAAAGTGGAACGATGCGGAACGGTATTAAAGAGACATGCAAACTGGTTTCGCTAAAGAATCGTAGAAACGAAATAGCCAACGGTTATTGACAAATTTTCTTTGAGAGACAAAAAATAGTTTTTTTATATTTTATCAAAAATACCGGATTCTTCAGCCTCTAGCGACGCTCATTTCACCTCGAACCTCTCGGTATTTTTATATATTTAGATCCTTTCGATGAACGAGTGCAATTCAATACACTCAACGATATAAATATATGGATGTGTGTGCGATAAAAATATAGACATGGATCCGCTCCGTTGGCTCTCAATGATCAGGCTCTTCTATTCATTCCGGATCGTTCAGAGAAATAGAAATTCCGAGCTGAATTCTTCTCGTTCTCTATTTCTCTCGGTCTTTCGCTCTGGCAAAAAGAGACCCATTTCTTTATCAGTCGTTTAAAGAACGCAGGGAGAGAGAGAGAGAGGAGTTTCGTCGAATAAAGGCTCCTCTCTTCTCTTTCCGAGACCCCGGTGATAGGTGGGTACGGAATTTAATTAGTGGGCCCACATAGACATTGAACGATTCGGTGCAAAAGAGGCGCTGGCCAAAGTGACAAAGAGTGAAAATGTGAATCCGGTTGGTTGCTCTCTTCACTAGAATCACTAGAATCTCCTCATCCTCGCGTATAATTCAGTCAATCGGAAGTCCATGTTCTTGGTACACACCCAGAAAAATCATTTATTAGAAATTAATAAAGGAGTATATTTACGATAAATTTCTTTGAATTCAATAATTATTTATTGAATGCAAAGAAATATTTCTTCTTCTCAAATAACGAGGTTTATTTTCTATAAATAAACAATTTTATTTCATTCGTTTTCGATTGATATGCCTCAACATAAATAAAATTTTATTTGCCGTGAAGAAAACGGTTTATTTGCGTTGTTTTTTTCAAATAAATCGTGTATTAGAAAGTAATAAAAAAGTATATTAGAATAGATTTCTTTGAATATAATATAATTCGTTATTAAATCCAGAAATATGGATTCTTTCTAAATAATGAGGTTCATTTAAAATAAATATATAATTTTATTTGATTCACTTGCTTATAGAAATTAGTCATAGAACTTAGAATAAATAAAACTTTATTCGCCGCCGTAAAGAAAACGATGCATTCGCCTCGATTCTTAAATAAATTTATTTCTTGGTTTTGAATAAAACAGTCATTCAATTTGAACAGACTATTTATTCGTTTTGAATAAACCGTCTAGTTAATTTGAATAGCCCGTTTATTTGTACCATGCGACCGCGACGTACGTACAGCGTGCTGCTTGCTGGGCTCTCGATCTTTCGACTAATTCTTCTTCAACGTGCAACGGAACGCGGTGCCACGCGGTGGCAACCTAACCTCGTTCGTGAGCCGGCCGGAGGTTTTTTATTTTTTTTTGTTTTTTTTTTTTGTTCTTTTTATTGTTCGTTGTAGAGAATAAAATCGGGACGACGGAAGTCGCAAACTTCTCCAATGAAGATCTTGCAGCTTTGATCGAACCGATCGGAGATCGTCCAAGATTTAGAATCGCCATCAAAAATTTGCAGCAGCATCACGTTCCTGTTGACGGTTCGCAACCTGTGTTGCTCGAACTCGGAAACTTATAGGACTGATAGATTTTGACAGTCAACCACCTGTCAAAAAATTTCACGTTGACGAGAACTTCACCGAATATTCATTCGAGCGAAGCTTCACGGGCCTACCAGAGAATTGACTCTTAGGCTGCTCTCCTTTTCAACGAAGTTCATTCGTTTAGATGAAATAAATTTATTTGTCAACAATAAATAAATTTATTTTATCAGATTGAATAAGTGTATTCGTTAAGGATGAATACATTTATCCATCTAGGATAAATAAATTTATTTGTTTAGAATGAATAAATTATTTACTTGCAGTAAATAAATTTTTTACTTCAAGTAAATAAATGTATTGTTAAAATTGAATGAAATATTTATTACGTTCAAATAAAATTTATATTTGTTTTGAATAATCTTGAAGATTCATATATTAAATAAATAAAATTATTTGGAATAAATAAATGTCTATTAGGTTGGTATTTAAATAAAAAAATTTTGTTCAGTTGAATAAATTTTATTGATTTTTAATAAATCTTTTTTCTGGGTGCACTTTTGATTATAACAAAAATGAAAGATTCGAAAAGTTTGAAAGAATTCATTTGAAATTTTGTCAAAACTTATAGCTCCGACGACAATTTCATTTTTTTTCCTTTTTTTTTTTACTGTTTTTCCCATAACTTTTTTCACAGAATCACACCACATTATTTGGAATTTATTATTATTAAAAAGATCCAAATTTTTCGATGTTGATTCCAACACTTTTTGTCCGAGCTTCAAAATAATTCGATTTTTTTTTCTTTTTCAATCGAATCGCATCACCAAGTGTAACTACAGAAGTTGAATAAGTTTTTTTTTCTTCATTTTCTCAAGACTCATCGCGCACCCCTTGAATGATTGCGGTTTAATCACGTCGGAAATAAAAAAGTAGCTTTTAATGACGATAATTTCCGGTTTGAGTTAATATCACTCTCTTCTCTTTACTTTTCTCACTCTCTTCTGGATTTTCTCGGGGATTAAAACCGTAGAGGAGCTATGCTTCTTCCTACCTCTTCATGGAATCGTGTGGGTGTGTACGAGGATCCTGTCGTTCAAGTATTCTTGCACATTTGCCTCGGTAACGTGTCCGTGCACTGTAATGACCTCGTTACGCATCACAATCTCATATATATACACCCCTGCTTACATATATATATATATATATATACGTTGCTCGCGCCAGCTTAGATTCGGTAATGGTCGCCTGCTTGCATTATATGACACGTCGTGGAATTTAATCTGATATCTCACTCGCTCTGTGTGACCCACTTGAGCTTCCCTTCGAGCCTCCGCGACCCGTTTTCTTTCTCCTGCCTCTTTCAAGACGATGACAAAACCCGGCGCGCCCGCGCGCCCTCTTCTCTATAACACCAACGCGACTGACTCCCGACAGTATGCCGTCTCTTCTTACGTTTTTCGCACTGTACGCCTATTTTTATTCTCGAGATAAACGGCCGGCGCGAGTTTCGGCACTCATGCAAATTGCATCTAGCTTTAATTTCCGTTGAAACACACTCTTTTCGCTCTTTTCAGAGACCTCCGTTCCGGCGATATGCAAATTATTTTTTTCTAACTGAGGAAATAAAAATGCTCATTTATCATCAAATTTTTACGTTTTTTTTCTTCCATTTCATCCAGTTTCAATGATCTTATATTTCTGTTGTTTTTTTTTTCTTATCATTCATGTTTGTAGAAGTTCTGTTTATACTCGAACAGTTATAAGATTGTCGTGAATAATATTTGGTGCACTGCACTCTTGCAGCGTTGAGATGTTTTGATGGCGCCATTATATATCGCTGCTGGAATTTCAAGATTATTTTTCTTCGATGCCTAATCCATAAGAGTCAATAATATTTTTCAAGTGAATCGACGACCGGTCGATCCCTTTAGAAAGTTGCCAGACTGAAAAATAGCTGTTTTGGTACGTATAACGCGCAGCTGTCTTTGGAATTCGAAGATTTGAACTAGGCGGGACTGTTGTTTGATCAGCAGGGTTCATCCTCAGGTACAAATAGGCTCGTGTATACACAAATGCCTCTGGAATGTAAGAGATTTATCTTTCTCTCGTGTTTTTCTCGTGTAACGAAAAAATATGCGACTGTAATATAACGATATTGTTTTTAATCTTTATTTCCAATTATTTATCTATTTTTTTTTTATCGAATCGAAATCGCAGTATCGGTGTTTCCCATGGTCTCCTACTCCAAACTTCCAAAAAGGAAAAGTTCAGCTTCGATCGTATAATAATCATTCGATGGCACTTTTATTTCGTTTGTAAAAAAAGAAAACGATTTCGAGTTGAATTCCATATTTGCCAGGCTCGTATCGATCGCGTTTTTCGTTTCTTTTGGATTTTCAAAGTCTTTCAGCCTTCTCTCGTTCTCTATCTCCTTGCGCGCTCTCTCCGTTCTGTACAATTCCGTCGTGTACAATCCACCTCGTCAGAGAATGAATCCCCGGAGGGGAGAAGAAGCCGAAACTTCGACGACGTCGAGAAAACGTTCGCGTTTCGAGACTTCATCCAGCGTGTGAGAGAAATGGGAGCAAATGAGAGAGAGAGGAAACGAGGGAAATGGAGACCCCCTTTACGTGGCAATCGGGACCGGACAGCTGTCGCCGGAACGTTTCACTGCCAAACGCTCCCTATCCGGACCATGAACCGGAAGAAAGAGAAGAGCCTTCTTTTCTTTTCTGTATATATATATGTGTACTCGGAATATCATGACTGTTACGTTGGCCCAGAATCCCAAATCTTGGTGGATCGCTATATCCATAAATGTATATCAACTTCGCATGAAATAAACGCGGCGAGGCTCTTCATGGGCATAAAAAATCACAAACACAGTCAATCCGGAGCCATAATTGCCATAATTTTGGTACCAAAGCTCAGAAATAGTTAGAAAAAGAAAAAAAATTCATGAAATTAACAAAAAAAATTAATTATCGATACGCTAGAATAATATCGATCAGCCTCTCAGATTAATTATTATCCTGCTTTCGTACTAATTGGACGATTGAAAATCGTTGAATGAATATATAACGATTACAGTAGTTGCTTTGGTTTGAAAAACAAAAGGATAAAGTTTTGAAATCGTAACATTCCGCTGCATTAAGTTTTCCATTGTTGAACGATCCCCGTTGCTCTTACGCCTCATTTCACATGACTCTCGACTCCGGACTTTTATAATTCTTCCTTTTATCGTAGTTGCCCACTTTTTTTTTTTTCATATCTTTCGCAGCTCTTTTTCGTCGAGCTTTTAGATCACTGTGAGAGAGCTTCCATTGTATTTGGCTGAATATTTCGATTGTTTTTGCGCGATAAAAGGAAAGGGTGTAAAAGTAGTGAGATGGAAGAGTGTCGGGAGTATAGAGGGTTTGAATGAGAGGATGGATAAAGGAGAAAAGTCGTGGGCTTTCGACTAAGGGCAAAGACACGAGACGCGCCGCGAAGCTTAATGCCCGAGATAATCGCGTTCCCGAGACCATCGCCTCGATCCCGGAATACCCTTTCTCTTCAAAATGGGGAAGGAAAAGCAGGCACCGAAGTAATTGCTGCCAGGCCTTCGGTACCAACGGAGCTCGTGTTCTCCACTTTTCCAAACCCCACAGAGCGACGATTCTCTTCTTCTCGCGCGTACTCTCTCCCTCCTTCTTCTCCTTCACCCCCCCCTCCCTTTTTTTGCCATTAAACCACTCTCGGAAAAATAATCCAGCCCAGCATCCTTCCATCGTCCAAACGCGGTCCATGACCCAACGATACTCATTTTTATCAGAGGAAAAATGGTCACCGAGCCTGCTCCGCTGGCTTTTTGCTGCTCCTTATCCCTTTTCTAATCATATATATAGTTATGCATTTTATCCACGAAAAAGTCTGCTCGATCGAGACTCGAACCCCCCCTCATCACACGGACAAAACCCAACACACTATCTAAAAGCTTCGAACGAATCGATCGATTGTCTGTGTGTGGCCAAAATTCTCTGACTAGACAACTCCTCCCCTCGCTTCTCGTGCTCCGCCCTCTCCTGTCTCTAAAACCTCTACCGACTCACTTTCGACTAAACAATACCCGGCGAGACCGTACACCGAGCTCTATCGCGCCTATTAAGGGGGGAAACCAGTTTAGGAGGCCGAAATTTTGTTTGTTTTTCGTGAATTTTTTACATATGGAATAAATAAACAGAATTTTTTTTTAATTTGAGAATATTTTATTCATGGTTTGAAATAGACTTGAGAATTTTTTGAAGCGATTTCCGCCGGAAACAGTGTCACTAGATCATGGACGATTACCATCGGAGTATTTTGCTGGTGGGCATTCCTGTGGTTTTAATTTTCATCTGTAATCATCACAATTTTTTTTTTTCGTTAACAACATATTTCCTAAGAATATGAACCTAATTCTGGAATTATATGATTATTAAAAATATGTTTTTTTATGCGAAAAAGGTGAAAAAATATGGTATAAAAACATAACATTGTCTTCAAACACCTCAAAAAAATGCAATTTTCAATTTTTTTTTACACAATCAGGTTCATATTCTTAGGAAATATGTTGTTAACGAAAAAAAAAAATTGTGATGATTACAGATGAAAATTGAAACCACAGGAATGCCCACCAGCAAAATACTCCGATGGTAATCGTCCATGATCTAGCGACACTGTTTCCGGCGGAAATCGCTTCAAAAAATTCTCAAGTCTATTTCAAACCATGAATAAAATATTCTCAAATTAAAAAAAAATTCTGTTTATTTATTCCATATGTAAAAAATTCACGAAAAACAAACAAAATTTCGGCCTCCTAAACTGGTTTCCCCCCTTAACGCTTAAAATGCCAGAATTCTTGAAAATCCTGATGGGAATCGTGGAACAGGAAAATCTGTTATTCCTTTTCAAATCATTTGAAAGATATATTGGCAAGTCAAAAACCGTTAGTTCGTAACTCCAACGTAATCATTAAGAAATTTTTTACAAAAATTCCGACTCGTCAACGAGAGTCATCATGATGAAAATGTGGGAAAATTAAATGAAAAGTTATCGAAACTTCGATTGTGAATTTTATTTAAAAAAATGACTTTTACTTTTCGATTAACTCTCCCGATATTCTCTCCATTTTCTATGGTTCAACAACGCCAAATTATTTGCCACAGAAATCATGAATACAATCGATTTGGGGTTGATGAGAATTGCGGTGTACAAAAACAATCCGAACTCTCGATAATACATCGGAAACAGAAATATCGACAAGTATATTCGTCATGGCAATAAAGAATCGACGCTCTCGACGTTTTTATATACAATGTATAGATTTTCATCGTATACTATATATATAAATGTATCAATCTGTTACTCTCTCATGGGAACGATGCACACGCCGATAGGAGGAGAAGGGGATCGTTTGAAATAAAGTTTCTTTTCTTTTCCTTTCGACATACATGTGCACACACACCTAAGATCGATCGTTTTATACACATCTTCATATTTCACTACGTTCTTCGACTCTACCCCTCGCGCTCTTTCTCCCTTCCTCTCTCTCTCTCTCTCTCTCTCTCACTCCTCGCGTGTCTTACTTTCATCCTCTTTTTATTTTACTTCTTGTTGTTATTTTTATTTTATCGTACTTTTTTGTTTCCTTCCATACTCCGCCAGAATCGATATCCCAATAGAGAAAAAGGGACATTTAGACCGTACTTACGTGTATGTACACCTTTGCCGAGATTGATTTACCGCTCGTGGGTACACACCTTTTTACTTACTTTTCGTTATTCCTCCCCACTCCCATATTTTTCATTGTATTTGTGTTTTCACGTAATAACAAGGGAAATTATAGCTGATTCGATTTTGAACTGTGGAAAAGAAAACATGAACTCCGACTCTTGGATGGCTCCAGGGCACCATCTGTTTTCTAGAAAATTATGAAGTTCCATTTATTTTTCTGTTGTTAAAATCTTGTAGTAGTCGATGCAACATTATTTGGTCGAAATACAAATCGATTATGAACGCTCTTAAACTTTTTTTTTGTTGTTTTCGAGTTTGATCGAATTCTGGAGGAGAAAAAAAAAACTGAATTTCATTTCGAAACAAAAGTCATAAGCAGTTTGAGGTTTACCCGTCGCAGCAGTTCGTCAAGAGACAGCCTTATTGTATTGAAATCTGTGAATGAGCCATAAATCATTGATTTGGATATCATTTTAATGGAATTACGAAAGTCAATGATTTTTTTTAAATGTGTGTCATTATCATTTGTGGATCCTTATTCGTTATCAAGTGTATCAATAGCAATGTGATTTTGTTCACATTTTTTTCTAATCGATCACGATACTGAATTTTACTGGCACATTTTTTCTTGCATCCTTTTTTAGGGTTGAGATTCCTTAGTTCCATTATTTACATAATAGGGATTGTCTCATAAAGGATATATTCGAAGGGGTACCCCGTTTTATTCGAGGTTATGTTGCGTTGTCATATATATCTACGTAGCTGGAGCGGTAGTAGCGGAAGACAACGACACTCCAAGTAATTACTCACCTGAATCGACGATTTTCATTATAATTTTTTTGTTGTTAATATATCTAATCGCGAAAGCTCAAATCTTTTTTGGAGCAAATTTTTCAAAAGTCATCGGTTAAATTTCTAAATTTTATAAATTATTTATCGTTCCAATTAGTCCGTGATGTGCTCTCAAAATTTACAGACGTTTTTCCGTATACTTTATATAACTATAGAATAAAAAAATCTCAAATTTGTCTCTATCAAATTCATCTTTTCAAAAGATCGAAGAAAGCGTCGATTCGTTTTTCAATGGGTTATCATTAAATTTGTTTAATATACGAAAGCTTCGATTGGTTTTTTTTTTCAAAAAGTACAAGTTTACGAAAGTCTTGTTTCTCAGGAAACCTTACGGGGGGCAAGTACTTCGTTGTTTTTTTTTGTTTCCTTTTTTCTTTTCAACTCATTCACTCTCGTTGATGCCATTTCCAGTGTCTTGGTGAAAAAGCACGAGCCGGGGGAAAGGTTGCGAGGAGGATTCGTTTTTTTTCTTTGTCGGTTTTCCGCGCGACGCGCTGACGGTTCAACCAACCGAGAGAGGGACACGCGAAGTATATAGCAAGCCGGTGTACTGAACATGGCTTCGTGTGAGTGTATCAGTGTCTGTTTCGACGATGCGGAGTGTACAAAACTCAGCCCTGCGGGGCGAAGGGTGGTTCAGTGTCGGCGGCCGGCAGTGGCCCTTGTATTGATTCACAACCCCTGCGCCCACCCCCCCCCCCCCTTTTCCACTCCCCGCAACCCCCGGAAGTCGACAGCCGGAGAAAGCGAGGCTCCGCGAGGGGATGACAAGGGGAAAACCTGACGACCCTCCACCCCCCTCCTCCTTCCAAAAGCTTCAACAAAACCCAAAGATATATCTATATATATTTGTTTGAAGATGTAAACTTACACTCTCGTAGACCTTCGGAGACGCTTTTCGTCTCAGCATTTTCGTCTCTCAAGAGAGAAAGAGAAATAAAGAATAAGAGAAAGAGAGAGATGGAGAAGAACAGGAAATCTTGGGTTCTTCAATTCTCTACAATTCTTCGCCTTTTCCTACCTCTTTCCTTTCTCTTGTTCATCTTTTCTCTTGCCTTCTTATTATTTGCCCCTCTTTTCCTTCTGTCTCGAGAGGACACAAGTTTACAGTGTTCGTTGCAAACATACAAAAAACCAGCAATTAAAAGGAAAAAAAAAAAAGTTCTTTTTTTCTTTCCTCAATTATATGCTATGTCACAGTCGCAACATTTTTTCTTCTCAATTACTTAACTCTTTTTCGAGAATATCACCCATAAATAGATAAACCTTTTTGAAGCTCGATGGAAAAAAAAAAAGATTTGTTACGAGAAAAGAGGACTTTTAACGATGAAGGAAGAGAAATAGTCGAAATAGCGCGATTCTGAACGCTTTTCTACATTAACAAACAAATTGATAAATGTTACTGATGCTCTTCGGTGTATGACATCAGAGAAAAAATAAAAGCACACTGCTACGAAATTTCTGTTTTTCACTATTTATGATTGACTTTACATCGGAAATATTCCCATTGACGATGCTCCGCCACTTTTTCCCGATAATGAATATTGTCCCTGTGGCTTTTTTCGCCAGATTTTTTACTCGTTTTTTTTTTCTTCTTCTTCTCTTATCGGCTTTTTCTCTTTTGTGCAACCAGCATTGGTACACTTCAGGGTTTCAGATCTGAGGCTAGGGAATTGCAATCATTTTTTTTCCTCTCCATTATCCAGCTCACTTTTTCAATCGGATTATATTCTCTCTGATTAAAAATGATGATGCATCGAAGCTCATAGAGCTGCTGAGGAATTTTCGAAAAGTGAGAGTATATACGATTTTGCTGTTTTGAAGAAACGGTTCGAAGCTGCTCTCGGCTTCGGAGGATGCAGTGCGAAATCTTTCTTATTGATACGAGGAAAAATCACGTGTTCCTTACTCCCTTCTCTCCTCCTTCAGCTTCTCTTTTATTCCACCATTTTTATCAGCTAACTCTTTCGTTTTTTTTTTCTACTTTTTATTTTCCTTCCAAATCCTTTAAATTCTGATCCAAGAGGAATTCCTGTAATCCATTGGAGGAGAGAGCTCGATGCGGGGCTGAATTCATGGCTGGCTTTTCGCCCGGATCCGGCGCCGCCGGTTCGACATAAATTATTAGTGGCGAATCTCGCCAAAGCCTTCGGCCACAAGAACGGCGCTATGTTAAATTTCTCATCCCCCTCCAGCCTCCCTCGCGTTCTCGTTCACCTTATTATATACCCTTTATGCTCCCAAGAAATGGTAAACTTTGGCCCTTCACTGATCGTGGATTATCGTGTCACGAGAAAATTTTATCTCCTACTTTCTTCTCCCTCCTATATAAATTTCCCCCTCAAACCTTTTTCTTTCTTTTCGCTACTGATAACGTAATTGTTGCATCAAAAGTATGTTTACTATAATATAACTCGTATACCCTCGATCCCAACGGATTTGAACATTCTTCGGGCTTCGTTCTCCAAAGTAATCAACCAAATATTCATCATATTTTCACTGTTAGGAAAAATATTGATCCAAGACCACAGGAAAGACGGATTAAAAAAAACGATAAATTTAGCTTAAAACGATTTTTCATCGACTCTCAATAAAACGTATTCGATTCATCATGAAAATAGTTTCGAAAATAATAATACTCGGAATTTAATTACTATTTTTACACATTTATCCTCCCTTCTTCGTTATCGTCATCCTCATACAGCGCTGGTTTAATCCGGGCTTTCCTTATCAGAAATTCCCTTGGGAAATATTGGAATTTCGAGCTCGTGGACTCGCTATATAAGTTGTATAACATTTTTAATGATTGGAAAGTATTTCCTTGTCCGATATTGTTCGATATACACACATATTAGATGATCGAAGATTGTCATCCGCATCAAAGGAATGCAGACGATAACCACCAGGATTCGCTGCATCTCTCGTGGGCGTTTCAGGAAAAAAATATGATGAGGCAGCGTTGCGGCCACGTGTCTGGTGTCAAGATTCTGCGGAAGTGAATTCCTCGTGGACGCAGACCGATATCCTCCGGGCTGAATTCTCGCCTGCTTCACCAAATTCCTCAACGTTCGCGAGCTATTGATGTAATGAGAGAGTGAGAACTTGAACACCTTCGAGGACGAAGGTGTTTAAGATTGACCCGCACATTTTGCTTGCTCAAAACTTTTCGTGACTGGCGAATCAACGCAAACGATTTAAGGATCACAACAGCCGTTCACCAAAGTTGATCTTTCGACTTTTGCTCCCATTTTTTTTAGAAATGTTCCACCGTATCGAAAGATCGAAGTTGAGAGTCTGGACTCTGACTGAGTGCTCTCAATTTTCTTGAATCTTTATGCTTGACAATTTATTCCAAATCTTCATTATCGAAGGAGCGACATTCACTTCAGATCACTTCAGAAGTGAAAGAGCTGATTTTCAGGAATATTCGGATCGCGTTCCTTTCGGTTTTCTTTACATTTCTCTCTTTGATATTTCGTTGGAAAAGTTTCGAGCGAATAATCGTTATTTTGAAAATGAGACAATAATAAAAACGATTTTGTTCGAAAAACTTTTGACGGATTTGACGAACTGCAGAATCAGTTCCGGATACGAGAAACGAAGGAAACAGGATTCCTATCAGACAAATCGAGGTTAAGGGTCCTAGTCGAGGGTTAATTGACTACGAGTTGGGATTACTCCTCGTTCTCTAGCCTCCTCGTCGCAGGGTTGAGCATCCGATGGTCTAACGATCAATATTGTAACGCAGTGACTTCGCTGAAATAATTGACGTATCATGTCGGAGGCCAATTATCGTGAGGCTTTTAGGAGAACCAAAGCAGCTGAGAATTTCACAACAAAAATCTTTTTCTTTTTCTAAACGAATTTTAATCAAAATCACGTTTGTTTTGTTTGTTTTTTTTAATAATTATACAAAAACCAACGGACTAATTACTCAACCTTCGACTTTTGTAAGACTCAATTCGTTGCTTGTATTCCCTCGAGGAGAAAGGCTCAAAAGCTTCAAGGACAGAGCGAGCGATGCAAGCAAATTTAGAAATTCCTCGAGTGGCTTCGACGCTGATAGAAGAAAGGAGAAACGAACGTGTGTGAGTGGCTTGTGAATTTTCGCGTGAAAGCAAAAGAGAGAAAGGAAGATATTGGACCCAAGCAGCGGAGAGAGGGGTGGGGGGGGGGGGGGGCAAGGAGATGGGAAAAAGGCGTGGAAGGCTTTCGGGTACGATCGAAGCCTTATTAAGGCCAAGTGTCACATCTCGGCCGTGGCAAGACTACTTTTTTTTTTTTTTCCTTTCCTTTTCCCTCAGCATTCGAGGCGAATCTCACCGAGCTTTTTCACCGTCTCCTTTAACCCTCCTCGACAAGAGGGAACTGTGTGTCCTCTTCAACTTTCGTCATACATCAGAATGAGTGAGAATAAGAGAGAGCAGAGAAAATAGTAACTTCATTTTCCTCCGATACTCTATATAAATTATTCGAAAAAGTGTGTCTGATTTCATAAGATTATATTTTGATTTGAATAACCAAACTGATCGAATAAGCCCGATTCACTCCTATCAATTATTAAAACGGTGTCAAAGTCAACGAAAATTCTATATTCGTTACATTTGAATCTCTTTATTGGAGAAACGCCGCGACATCGTTTCATGGCGATTGAAAAAAAAAAATTTTTTATGAGCTTCAAATAAAGACACGAAACTAGAACTCGATTAATCGAGAGATCGCTCATAAACGTCTTTCCAATTTTTGCCATTATTCGAGAATAAAAATACTCGAGAAACAAAGATATTTTGTTTCCCTTGAACGATTATAAAGATAATGGCGATTCATTGATATTCAGTGTTTTCAAAAATTTTCTCTTCGTTCGATCAATTATTGAAGACGTGAAGAACTCTCACATTCTATCAGTGTTTTTGTTCAAGTGCTTGAGCGTTCACGCGTTTTGTGATACTGACTATATACGAACTACTGGCATTACGTTGATAATAGGAGTTTCAAGATTAAACCCAAATTTCTCTTGTGCCTAAGCCAAACCATCAAATTCAATGTCTAATGCAGGCAAATTTGGGAAATTCAAACATTCCCTTCCTCTTTCTACCTTTCTCCCTCTATCTTTTTCTTCTCTCCAGATTCCTTCATTTCTCTCCTTTACTAGGTGAATACCCCATGGACTGCTTCGAGCGTTTTGTAGCTTGCCGCGCGTGCAACGGATGAGAGAAACGAACAAAGCCAAGCCTCTCGGCATCTTGAGTGCGGAATTAGGAGGCGGAAGTGCACACACGCGGGGAGATGCTTTAGTAATACCAAAAGCCGCGTCAAGATTGAAAAGAAAAAAAAAAGCGAAGAAAAAGAACGTGGCGCCTCTACTCGGTGGCATAAAGTGGCGTGAAACTTGGTTAGCACTCCAATTCATTTTTCCATCTCCTTCTTTTCGCTCAAACGGAGTAAACGTCATTTTTATGGATCTTCGATTTTTTTTTCTTCTTCTTTCAAATGTTTCAATTCGTCAAATTACATAATTTAGGAACTTTGTAAAACGGTTGAAATTTGAAAATAAATTTATTATTCATTTATTGAAAAATATATTTGTTCGGATACATCGCGTGTGGCGATTCTACTGGAAACAGTAGAATCGTTTATTAATACGAGCAGATTTATTCGTGCCTCAAAATATGGGACACGATAATCGTGAAAAAGCTTTTGTGATGATATTTCATTTTTATCGTAACCATATACGTTCGGCCTCGTCAAATGTTTTCTCTTATAAAAGCAAACACGTGAAACGTGTGTTTTTCAAATGTCACATATACCATAAAAACGATTCACCGCACACTCCCTCTCCATTCTCCCATTGAAACATTTCTATTTGTTTCGGTCTTTGAAGTACACGGTTTATCGCTTTGCTTTGGCTATCCTTTGTGGCGGAGGACTCTTTTCGTCATCGCTCTCGTTTACGTTATTAACTTTCAACTTTGGACCATTCGGTTGTATGTTTTTTGTTCGTTAAAATTATTTAAAAAAAACAATTTTTTTTTTAATTCGTTATTCAATCTGTGGTGGGTCATCGATCGAATGAAAAATTTCATCAATTCTCAACTTTTGACTCCGTTTATAACAACATCATTGATCGTTACACTTCATCGTTTAATGACGATTCAATAATCGAACGAGATAAATTGATAATTATTCATTAAATCGTCGAATAATTGATGCTCTCGTACGAAACAATGCACAAAATGTCGCTTCCGATAACGTACCGAGCGATTGAGTGCCTTTGTCAACAGATCGAGGCAAATTGATGACGAACAATCAACAGCGTTGATTCAACGCCTGAAAGTCATTCAAATTAATTTTTATCAACCTTTTCAAAAGATTTTATTAAGGAGGCTGGCTACATACGACAATATGATAAGAATTTAATAAAATTTAGTGATAACATTCTTTAGCATCAAATGCAATGACACCAATTTTTTCAAATTTTTCGTCTACATACTTGTCGAATAATTCGAGTTTACAATATGCAAAAGATATACCTATATATATCAGAATCCTATGCTTACGGATGTAAACTCTAGTGTTAAATTACTCGAAAACTATGTAGAAGAAAGATCTTAAAAAATTTGTGTATTCATATTGAATCCAAAAGAATATGCTCACCAAATTTTATTAAATTCTAATCATTTTGAATTTTCCTATGCTTTTAACATGCCAACATTGTTGTGTGTAGGCAATCTCCTTAAAACTATATACTCGAAGCCAATGGAAAAAAAAAAAAAAAAAAAAAAAAATTAATTGAATCGCGTTCACAGTCGCGAAAGGTCAAAATGTCGCGCAGCCCCGAATATCATGCATCGTCGAAACTCAAATATATATTATTCAACAATTAATTAAATCTCGCGGTTATTTTATTTTATTTTTTTCTTTGCCAAACTCCACCCCTCGAATCTCGACTAAAGAGGGATTAACAATTCCATTATCGACTCGTCCTTCTCGCAGGTTGCATGAAATTCGAACGCGCGCTTCCCCCTCTCTGTGGTGTGTGTGCTCCATACGTCCCGGAGTATGTAATATTCTCACGAACACTCATGAGACCAGCAGATATTCAAAGCCAGCCACCGTGAAATACGGGAACATAACTCCGCCGGAGCTTTATTATATTCGTGTAAAATAGATAGAGAAAGCCACGAGAGTAGATTCGTATACTCGCGAAATATTTGAGATTCAGATTCATACAGCATGCGAAAAACGAAACCAATATTTATATATATATATATATTTCCTGATGAGAAATGAGAAGCAGAGAGAAAAAAAAGGCGAAAATACCTATTGATTTATTTTGTTTTAGCTTCACATATGAATTGTTCTACTTTTTCGATATACCGTTTTTCCTTTAACAACTGATTCGTATTTCACACGCTTGTCTCGTTTGCCCGATCAAGACGCGAGCGTACGAATTGAAAAAAGGTTGCAACTTTTGTTTCCAAATTTTTTTTCATCCGACAAATATTCTTATCTCTTTCCATAATTTATCCGACCTCTCAAGCGTCTCTTACTCTTTTTCTTAACTATTATTTTATCAGTTTTTCATCAGAATTTAAATAAATTACAATCCGACTAATCAGATTGACGAGAAATCGCTCAATCCGCACGGATCAGGTTTAAGCGAGAATTTGTTCCCGTAATCGAGAGTCTTTATATTTCTGATTCTCATTTTTTTTCTGATCACGAGGGCAAATGAAAAATTGCGAAAAATCTAAAAAAAAATTTTTTTTTTCCATTTTTTCTTCGAAATAAAATACCTTCAAAAATTCATGTCTACGAGTCGTACGGAATAGAAAATAGTGAAAATGGGGCGCGTCAGGATATTCCGTACGCTCCTGGCACGGCTCGCAGGGGCTTGTCAGGAGGGGGGGGGGGGGGTTATATTCTCAGCTACCGCCGCCTGGTGGTCCGTTCCCGTACTACCCTGGTGCAGTCACCCCCGAGCCCAAAACCGTACAACAGCTTACGTACGATCTCTCTCTCCTCATCTTCCGGTCCCGGCTTGATCGAGTTGACAATCGTTCGTTAAAAAAGAAATAAACGATAGAAATAAAAGAAGACAAAAAAAAACGACAACAAATCTCGCTCGTCGTTGGAAATTCGTGACTGAGTACTTTATCGATTTTTCACTACTGAAAATTTCACCCCCGTCCACGGGCGGGCGGTTTTTACTCAGGTAAGGACACCAATATTTTTACTCTTCATATTTCTTTCGCAACACCATTAAATCCCGCTTTACTTACCTCGCACCTTATTCTTACTCCTTCGAAGGTTAGAACAAAATAATTGCGATAACGAAATACGCAGGACCTTCTCGACTATTCCGAAAGGAAAAGTCGCGATCACAGCGCCCGCGCAAAACCACCCTTCGCCCAGGTTGCCTCGGCGATTAACCAGCTGTGCGTGAATTTCATGAATTCCTCGCACGAATCAAAATTCCTCAAGATCCTGGTACCATTCTCCCTAGTTTCTTAACTTTCAAACTTTTTTATTCGACCTTTTGGCTCGTTTTTTCAATGATTTTTTTTACTACATTAATTTTTGGAAAAAAAAAAAACAAAAACAAACTTTTTGCGTATTGCGTCGTAACCTCCGGTTCTATCGACCCGTGTTTATATCCTCACGCATGTCGACTCGACTCAGACCATTTCCTGGCTCAACTCCAATCGCTCCGACTTTCATCATGGATTTTTCGTTTCCTCCGAATTTCCTTTTCTTTCCTTTCTTCTCCCATTTTTGAATATTTTTTTTTCACACGCAATCGGACAGATTTTCTTCGAATAGAATTTATAAAATGAAAGAAAAACTATGCTCGTAGCCTCGGCAATCCTTTCGAAATTTCAAATCTCAACGAACCTGCCCAATTCGCTGCACGAATCTCCTGCCAATCGAAATTGACAGTTTTTCGTTTAGCATCGATCGATTAAACGAAGAATTCTGAAAATTTCAAACTGAAATTAAAAACGATAATTTTTATTCCAGAATTTGAAAAATTCCATACGTCGATAAGAAACTCGAATTTTCCGATCTTTTCTTCGTTTCGATTCCGCCAGATTCCGAGTTTCTTCGATCCGTACAGGAAACGTCGATACATTAATTTCGTAAAGCAATAGTCCAAGAATCTTCGTTTTTAAAACTCGACTGATTGTGTTTTTTTTTTGTTTTTATCGCTTTCCAGAAGGAGCCGAGCAGCAAAGAAAGATCAGCGGGTAGTGCGACTTACAACACTTACCCGGACGATCTTTACCTCGACGATCAGGACGCCTTGGAAGGTTCGGGTCGAGGGGGCGGCGAGGTTCGTGACGATCTCGAAGCTTCCGGAAGTGGCCTCGGTCCTGACGACGAGGATGGCGATGACGGCCATGGTAAATATTTCATACGATTATTTTCATAATTTATATGAGAAAAAAAAAGGAAAAGCGTTTCGATATAAAAAAAATGAAAATAAAACCGATAAAAGTAGTAAAGAATTGTGGAAATTCGAGTTCCAAAAAAAAAAAACAAAAAAATATGGTAAACTGGGACATTTAGAAAATTCACAGCTCACTAACAAGGAAAAACAGATTCTAAAAAATTTCAGAGCTGTTTGGGGATAGGATAAAGTATATTCCCTGAAAATTTCAAGCAATTTCATTCGGAAAGAAAAAAGTTACGGCTATCTGAAAACAGCACTTTTACAGAATTCGTCGAAGAATCGGAACGTGGTAATATATGAAAATTCGTATATTAATTTATAGAATATACCGAGATGAAATATTTGAGCCGTCTTAAAGTCGTCTACTAGAAAAATTATCGCTCCGACAGCGTTTCAAAAATACGTGAAATTTTGTAAAAAATACTAAATTCGAGAAAAAGATGCTAATTTAACCGGATTTTCGTTTCGAGTGGAAAACTATTTTTTTTTTCTTCTCAAAAGTGGAAAATTCGAGAAGAAAAATACCGCTTTATACGAGTCTTCAAGCTTCACAGAATTCGCATGAAAAAAAAACCGTGAAAATAGCCAAAACATCGATTTTATAAGAATTTCAAAAATTTCTACAGCCATCAAATTTTGCTGAATTTACTTCAAATTTGAGAAATCGTCTATTTTTATGACCTGCTTTATGAGAAAAAATCGGTAGCCAAATCGCTGACCCAAGCGCGCAGGCTGCGGTCGAAAAGTAATGGATCTGCCCATATACATATATATAGAAATGGATGAAACCTGATCGGGAAAGTGGATTAAAAAAAAAAAATAGTCTTTTATGTTTGCGAATTTTCGAACGTATAAAATTCAACGAGTTTACGAATTTCATGGAAATCGCACCGAAAAATCGATCTCCAACGATCCTATCGCGTCCATCGGGTTGAACATAATCCATTTATCATTTCCCACTGGACTATCCATCAGTGAAACTTCATTTCGAAGCTAATGTATTACATTTTTTTTTTTCCTTTATTTCCAACGCTGATTGATCAGTTCGATGAAAAGCCAAAAAAAAAAAAATCTGATAAAGCGTGTGGACCGACTGGCAACCGGAATGTCGTAACAAAAACTGGGCCGTTACCTCGCATCCGGGGAGGTTTTACTATCTCGCGGTATATAGAAAAAAGTTTTTTCCTTGCGCCCCGCAAGCACGGGACATTGAATCTAAATTTTATAGTTCATCTCGACTCGTTCGTAATCCGATATTGATTATTGTTGCTTTTCAGTTTTAATTCAGTGAACTAATTAGTATATGAAATGATCAAAATTATCAAATTTATGAGAATAATCGAAATGTAATTAATCGAGAAATTTGGAGTAAAAAAGTTACGACAAAAATGAATCTATCGATTATTGAAATAAAGAGAACTGCGAAAATGATTCGCATTATAACGAACTTTGGGAATAATTCGAATCACCAATTCGTTTCAACATGGCCTAAAAATATTTGAAATTATTCAAATACGATTGAACGAAGTAATTTCAACGCGAACAAAAGAAACGAGAGAATACCGGAAACTCGAGCTGTATTGAGTCGGAGAGTAAAACGGTCCATATAAATGGTGCTTCACGAGGCCAAAATCCGAGAGCGAGGGTACAAAACTGTCTGGTCGGGCATATTTTTTTTTTTTTCTTCCCCTTTCACTTCAAATTGAAAAATAAATCCCATATGTCATGATCCTCCCTCGCGTTATGCGGAACCCCCCAGCTGGATATATCTTTCATCTGGTGGGCTTACTTTTATTGAAAATTCGTTTTATTCTCGGCTCTCCTGTCTGTGTCTTTGTCCCGCTTTTTCACTCTTTCACTCTTAAGCCGTCCCTCTCTCTCTCTCGAAAAAAAAAAAAAAACTCTCGTGACCTCTGCATTCGGGTCATATATACGTCGTAAAATCGCGAAAACATCTCGTTTATCAAATAAATTACCAATTTAAAAAAACATCTTCATTTTCAAAGCGATGAAAACCCATCAAATCAACCCATCATAATAGAAAAAAAAAACATTTTTTTATAGAACTATAAAATTTTTTTATACATCTGCGTACAATATTTCTTTTTTCCTGGCTCCTTTTTCATTTTTTTTTTCTTCTCTTTATTGCAGACTTCAACAATATCAACAGGATAGAATCCGGCCCGAGCAAACCGGTTGAACCGAACGTTCCTTACATCGAGGAACCGCATATCAAAAAACAGGTGAATTGAAGAATTATTAACACTTTCTTCAAAATATCTCAAAAGTAATCGAACGAAACTAAGAAGGAACATTTTTTTTTTTTTTTTCTACGATCATGAATTTATTTGCTCCGTATGATTTTAGTATTTTCTTTATTTTAAGCGGATTTTTAATCTTTCCCCCTATGAGTTATTCTAGCACGCTAAAAACTTTTGTTCGTTTTGTTTTTTATCAACAGGAGACGCACGGAACGCACTCAGTGAACAGACCCGACAACGAGGTCGACGTTATCGAACCGCCTGGTGGTAACGACCACGAGGACGACGAAGACACCGACGACACCCACGAGGTGTTGATCATGAATCCAAAGCACGAGGATCGTGCGAGTTCGTTCTTCGCTCAACCTGGTGTGCTGGCCGGTAAATTTAAATTCAAAACTTATTGCTCGAACCGTTACAGCGAGAAAATTTTCCAATTTCTTTGATTCTCTTACATCCATTTTTTTTTTTTTTTTTTTTTTAGTATTTTTTTAATAATTTATTTTGAATTTCATTAATATTATGTTGAATTTTATTGAAATGATTATAAAATTTTCTGTCGACTGTCATATTAATATTTGTCTTTATTTTGTTTTTCTTTGCAGCCGTTATCGGAGGTGCGGTGGTTGGTTTATTATGCGCAATTTTGGTGGTAATGTTCATCGTGTACAGAATGCGTAAGAAGGACGAGGGTTCGTACGCGTTGGACGAGCCGAGAAGATCGCCAGCGGCCCAAGCGTATCCGAAGCCGGGTGCGCCTCATCACAATCGTGAATTTTACGCTTGAGGCAACGGTTTCGCTGACGTTAAAATTCTCACGGTCAATAAATCGTTCCCGTCAACGATGATGGACGAGACGAAATTCAACGCGAATAAATATATCAACGAGCGTTACTGACCGGAAGTTCAATATTAAATAAGCGCGAGAGGGAGAATAATATTTGCGACACTCTTTTTTTTTCGTAACGTTCGCAAAGAAAAAAAAAACTGCAGCTCGATGAGGGGGGAGAAGAAGAAGAAGAAGAAGAAGAAGAACAACAACAAGAGATTAAGAACAGAATATAAAAATATATGTCGTCGATGAATGGCGTTGCGCGAAGTTTCGCGATTTATATACATTTCTCGTAATTCATTACGAGCACGAAGGGACGCAGCAACGAAAAAATACGTTTTTTCGCACTCCAAACTCTCTCTCTCTCTCTCTCTCTCTCTCTCTCTCTCTCCCTCTCCTTCTCTCTCTTTTCCCTTTCTAATCGCTTGTTGTTTCATCGCTGTATCAAAACTAAAAGATGAAATTCCTCTTTCGAAATGACTTTCGAACGTCGAGCTGTTCGCAACGATCGATTCGATAACGACACTCCTCTTTTTGTTGGCCCTTCCGATGTTTGTTTGTTATTTAAATTTATTCTACAATGATGATTAATTGATTAGTGAGAATATTTGTTTGACTCTTCGTGCGGGTAATTCGATAGTGGGTACGTCACGAGGATCGCGACACCCACTCGATTAGGTGCGGCTGACGTTGTGCCTCGTCGGAAGACCCACTCGAAAGACCCGACGAACCGTTTCGTCCATTTTTTTTAAAACGAAACCTCTCGAGGATCGAAATATTGCCATTTTTCTTCATCCTTCAAAGGAAAAGATTTTTCTATCAATATTTTCACCAATAAGCATGGCTGAAAAAAAAAAAATCACACTTTGACTTTCTTCCAATGAACTCCGAATCTCGTTTTCTATTGTAATTCTACTCGTTTTTTTCGTTTGTTCTTTTTTTTTTTTTTTTTTTTTATTATATATAAATATATACGTACGCTTTTTTCGTCGACGGGGTCGCGCGAGCCTGAAAGGAAGAAAAAAAAAAAAGTGGAAAAATAATGAATTAAAAATTCCAGATGCATTTGCGTAGAGCGTTTTGTGCGTACGAGGGAGAATGATTGTCCGTCTTGTGTGCATGAAATAATATTGTCCTATTGTGCGAATGTGTATAGGGATTGAACGGAGATTATTATTTTGTCGTCCATCTTCACCCCGAAATCACTCGACTATCGAGAAAGAAAGATAAAGAGAAAGAGAGGGAGAGAAACAGAGAGGAAGACGAAATGCTGCGGGAAGAGAGAAAGGGGTGACGCGTGGCTGAGAAAATAAAAACGTAAAAAAAAAATTGAAAAAGAAAAAAAACAGTACGGAAAAGATAAAAATCGTTGCTCCGAAGCAACGATTGCGATTTATATTAATATACATATATACACACGTATATGTATATTCTCTATTAATATTAATATTACCCGATTGAGATCCGAGAAGAGCCGACGTCGCGATTTTTACGATAAACTAACATTTTCACTCGAGATATTTAACGAACACACACTCATACACGAACACACACAAACTCGATGTAGAAAATGTGAAAAGAAGAAGATGAAAAAAAAGATACTGTAAACGACGACCAATGTAACGCTGTTAAATCGCATGAACGGACGCACGTAACAATATTACGTCATGACGTGATCGAACGAAAAACAAACAAAAAATCATGTAAAACGCCCTCGTTTCCTCCCTCAGGACGTCCGTGTATTTTATACAATATTTTTTTTTTTTTTTTTAAATATATATCCTGCACGAAAACGAATTCGAATCGATTTTCCATTCTTTTCGAATCTTCGTTATTTATTTTTTTTTCTCTTTACGTCCCTTCCCCCCCCCCCCCCTTTTTTTTACGGATGAATCGAGAAAATTTTTTTAAACGTTACAAAGTTTAGCAACTTTGCAAAATAACGTATACGAGAAACGTAAGAAGAAACAAAAAAAAACTAGAAGAAAAGTCGAAAATAATGCTTTTTATTTATTTAATTACTCGCTGCAGAAGCTGGAAGACAAAAAATTGTAGAGAAAGTTTAGAGAGAAAGTTGAAAAAATCAGAAGCAACGAATCTCTCGAGATTTTCTTTCCAATTTTTTGGACTCTCGCAATACAGCGAACAAACGGAAGAAAAACTGTGGAATGAATCACGGTGTGCCCACAAAAAAAAAAGAGAAAAAACACACACAATTCGAAAACAGCGCACACGAGAGTCTCGCAAAATATTTGTAACTTTTTCTGTTCGCGTGTTGCGCTCAGATAAGATAATTGAACTCACGAGTTTCCGACACGCCATAAATGAAAATTTTACCCTTTTTCATCCCTGTATTATGTTGTTATTTTTTCATTCGACGAATTTACAATCGGCAAGCGACAAGTTCTTTGCCCAGGTTTAATATACGTTCTCTCTTTGTGTTGTTCTCACTCTGTACCTAATATCAGTAGGTTTAATATTTAAACGTTAATTCTACGCGCATATTTGTAAATTCCGACTTTATTGTGTAATAATGAGAAAGAAAAAGAAGAAGAAAAAGAAAAAAGAAACATGAGTTGAAAGAAAAATTAATTGTATCGATAAACCGAGTAAAAACGGCGTTATCGAGCAATCAACCACGTCCAACCACAAGGCAATTTACGAAATGAAGATTCGCAGATGAGAGAAAAAACAAAAAACAGAGGGCCGGGAAAATGGGTGGAAAGAAAAAAAAATTAAGAAGAATATTGGTAAACAAGAAACGAGGGGGAAAAAAAAAGAAGAAAAAGTCAAATATCACGCCGATACTGCCATATTAATACTACGTAAGATACAGCAAATTTCGTACGAAAAATTTCCATCTGATCCTTGCATCTCTCATCCCCTCCTTCTGTGTTTTTTTTTTCGGTTCATCAAATAATTCACTTTTCCTAAATTTATCAATAGAAAGTAAAGCAAATTATACATTTTTTTCGTAATCTTAAAAATTACGTTTTTTTCAGACTCGAATAACCGCCCAGTTTTTTCTTCAAGTTTCTGATTTAAATAATATATATAAATATATATATATACATATGTAATAAAACAGAATGAAAACGAATTATTTCGTTGGTGTTAAAGCATCTATCACGGGTCTTGTTTTTAATTGTCGATCCGTTCTGTTACATTCCGTTATTGCACACTATTTAACGTTTACGAATCCTTCAAATTACGTTGCACTCATCTTCCTCCCCCCCTTCCTCTCCTCCTCACCATTGTAACTACGACTTTTACAATAATATTAATAATCATACTATCAAGAGACTCGGTAGAGTCTCGGGATACATTGTTATCAATATATGTCCAAAAAATTAGAATCGAAAACGTGAAAAAAAAAAGAGTAAATTTTTGCTGGGTCGATCTTATTTTTCTAATTTCTGTTCAACTGAAATTCATGTCGATTGATTTTTTTTTAAAGGTGTAGAAAAAAGAGAAGTTTAGTCATTTTCTCTCTCTCTCTTTTATTTAAATCGCGGATAAATTGCTCGACCATAACACTGGTAGTCGAATCCGATTTAAAAATTCGTCCGTCGTCAGCGCATGCGCGATAGATCGTACCATCGCTGTCGTGTGCGCATGAGCAATGGAGCAAACGCACAAAGTACGCGCATGCGCAGTATCCGCAAATATTCAACGCGCGAATGATTTTTCTTTGGCGAAAAAAAATAACGGTGGAAAATTGACGCTGCTTTTTTATCGTTTTTCATCGTTGTTCGAAGCCTGAAAATGACGATCGGTTTCGAAGGAGCGAAGAAAAATCGTTTTATTGCCTTTCGTCCTCGATGAAGAATGTTGAAACGTTAAGTAGATATTCGATATGATAATTTCGATTAGAGTCGACTGTACCATTGAACGAGGGTCTTCTCATTCATCTTCTCTTTTTTTTTCTCGTTTCATGATGTCCGACCAATAATTATTTTCATACAAAACGAGAATTCCCATTATTTTTCATTCCAAATTCATCGCACATTTTTATTCTTGAAACATGTCTCTCCTTTTTTCATTTTTTTTTTTGCATTTTTCCCCCACATTCCCGAAAGGAATTTTTTTCTAACGCGACGAATAAGTAGCACACAAGAAAGATGGGGAAAAAAGTGGAAAGCAGAGGACGAGAGAAACGCGTCGATTTCAGTTGAAATATCTTCATCATACATAATAAAGAAACGACATTGAAGGCGGAACAAAAAGCGAAAGGGATAAAAAATGATGAAAAAAAAAATAAAAATCATTGTTAGCTAGTAATTAATTGTCCGGAGTGGGTGAAGAATAAACGAGTGAAAAACGAGCAATTTGAGCACACGAGCTGTGCATTTTTTGCGAAATTCAACAAAATAAATAATGAAAAATCAATTTTTCGCTTTTTACAGCACCAAGTGCGAGAATTTACTCGTTTCTTTTTTTTTTTTTTTTGGATTTTTCATCCAAATAATGTAATTCGAAGATTTTGCACACAAAAATAGCGCACCCACGCGGCTCATTAATACTCGGTGAATAAATGAAAAAAAAAAAATGAAGGAACAAAAAAAACAACTAAACTAACAAAATGAATAAAAGAAGAACAACAAAACTGTCTACTTTTTAAGCGCGAAAATAATAATTGTAATGAAATCATATTTTATAAGAGGGTGTATTCCGTAATTATTACGTATAGCAATGAAAAATTTGTCTGAACAAGAAAAAAACGATGAAGCGGAAGAAAAAGAAGAGAAAAAAATAATAATTATTATTATGAATAATAACACAAAGTAACACGAGGTTTAGAGAGGGAAGCATAGGCCAGGTGGACGAATGAAATAATAATTTTAAATGATGAATAACGGATAATATTTAAATGATAAAGTTAATTATATATATTAACAATGTTATTTTCTAAGTGTAAGTAAAATAATATTATTACCTCAACCTTTCCCTCTATTCTCCTCGATCCTCTACCCAAGCTTATTATACATACATATATTTATATATATATATATATATATATAAATACATACATTTACAGTACATATATTTATATATATATATATATAAATATATGAATTATGAACAAACTCAGAAAAATACGTATGAACATGTATATGAGGCATTTCGTGCTATGAATTTCGTCCAGAATTTTTTCTATCACCTACATTTTCGAAAACTTATCGAATTACACAATTATTTTGCGAATGATATTTTGCATCTCAATCTTTAGGTAGCAAGAAATTTCCTTTATACTTTCCAAATGGTGTTAAAATTTTTATTCGAATCTTTATAATAAATATTCATTCAATAATTTGAGGAAAATTTATTGAAAAAAAGTGTTTACATGAAATGCCTCATATGTACTTATTGGTCGGTGAGTGCGATTGATCGAAAATATTCCGATTTCTTTTCTCGATCATGTTCTCTGTTCGTTCAGCCACTCTTCGTTGTCCGGTGAGGAAAAAAAAACAGTAAAAGAACTTTGCGAGGATCGATCGATCTGCGATTTTGGCGAATAGTATCCGTATCCAAAAAAAAATTAGTTTGCGTTCCTTGCGCTCAGTACGTTATTATTATTATTATTATCATTACTATTAATTATTATTATTATTATTATCAAAGAATAATAATGATAAACGACGTTATTATTGATTAACAGAAAATAATAATTGCACTATAATAGTATGGATAAAAAAAAAAGAAAAAAAAAAAAAAAAAAAAACAATACTGTATGTGGTCGCTCCTATTCTGTAAATAAACACTGTAATGTATAAGGTACGAAAAAATTGTTCTTTGTCATTTATTAATTTTGCATTATTAATTTGTGAGTTATAATGAAAATTGGAATTTTCTCGAGCTTTTGTTGTGAGATGCTGAAAAAGGTTCAGTAATACTTTTTTCTAATTCAACTGTGCTGAATTGTTCGTGACTATCCAAAATCAAATATCATTTCAATTAATAGTTGATTGCTCTAATCTGATAGGGCTTTAATCTAATAAAAGGCTGAAAAAGGTTCGTTAGTATTTTTTTTTATCAACTCCCGACTGCCCGTAGGGCAAAAAGACGGGAGTTATGCGTTTCACTGCGATCAGTGGGTGGGGGGATATTCCTTTGGTGCACAAAAATGTGATCGCTAAATATTGGCGAATGAATGTCCCTAGCTTGTTTGGTTTGTTTACATTCGTGGAGCCTCGACTCTGTGTTTACGTTTACGCGCTCTCGCGCCGCTTGGCCTGCTGAGCCGTTCCGTAGCGGGGATGGTGGGGGGAGCTCATGCCGGGGCGACTGGAAGGGGGAGGAGCGAGAACTGGATCATGCGCGGGGCGGGGCAACGAGGAAGCGAGCGAGAGACTCGCGTTCATTCAGTCGCCCGCGGGCGCGGCGGGACGCGGGGCGGGGCGGCGTGTCGCGCGTAGAGAGTTGCATAAGCATCGGTCGGCTAGTGCAATACCGCGCGTTATCGTTCGTTGATTGCAACGAAATTGATAAAACAGAGTGCGGAATAAGAGAGGCTAAATTCTATTTGATCGTCAGTTAATGACGAAAATCTTTATATAAAATACTTTAAATCGGTCTGAATTGTCGTTTGAACCAAATAAAAATTAGAGCGAATTTAGAGAAAATTAGAGCTTAAAAATATGCGCGATTTCTCGAAAACGAACCATGCACGAAAACGCTATGAAAAGAATTAATATTAGGGTCGTAAAACACGATTCTCTCGTTTGTCAATCGTAATGAATTTTCAATTATTTCTCTTTTGTCGATGAGTTTTCTTCTCGCAACGTGATAAGCGATAAGCCGGTAGGGAAGCCTCTTGCCCACAATATTATTTTTCGTGCTCAATTGGAAAACGAATTAGTTTGAATATTTGACCGAATCATGATAAATGGCAGCGTGAGCAAGGGTCTTGAGTGACAGACAGTGTAGTGACGGCTGTGTTATAGCTTCGAAAATCGTGTGTATGCTCGCACGCACGCGTGTTCGCAAGCGGAGCTAAGATGCAACCATACATGCGAGTCGCGCAACGCAACGCAAAGCACCAAATGCACGCAGGCCGTAAAGCCATGGGATTGTCGGCAAGAATAACGGAACGAAAGCTATAAATCTACTCTGTAGTTTGCTGTTTCCGAACGCGATACAGTTTCTGTATCGCATATCGAAGTCGCGCAGGCAAGGTCCATGCATATAACCCGGATGCTGCAAACGGTGCAACGCAACGCAATGCACGCAAGGCTTGTATAACCGCAGCTATTGTACAGCATTGCGAATAGTTTTTACTATCGCAATTGCTATAGTACAATAGAACGCAAGCGCCCGTGCACGCGTGCACCCACGTGAGCACGCACGATTTTCCACGAAACTATAGCACAAGTTGCCATTACACTTTCTGTCACTCGTCGTCAACCTTATTCAATTGCTAAAAGATAATTTATTGACACAAGAGACAAAGATTTTTTGAGTCAGCGGAACAAAGAAACATTGAATGGATTTTTTTATTTCGTGCAAGAGTTCGTTGACGCGAAAATAAACAAAAATCTTGACATCTTCGTCATTGAATTACTATCTCCAAAGTATAAAAAATGAAATGTGTGTTGTGAATTGTGAATCAGTGGATTTGAATTTTGAATTACGATGAACTATCGTTTTCAACGTTGGAAAAACGACGCCGCTGCTGCTGCTGCTGCTGCTGCTGCTCGTCTGAATTCAAAATCATGGATCTGGAAAAAATCGAGTGGAAAGTAATCAACTGCAATGAGTGTCCTGTAACGGAAGTGGATATTAACTGTGCTGACTATTTCGGAAATGTGAACAATAATATTGATTTAAAATCAGTGCTATTGAATTCTGAATAATGGTGCGGGTCTAGTGTTAATCTACATCGGAATCTAGTGTTAATCTACATCGGAAATGGATCTCAGCTGTCAAATTCTCGAACGGTTTTGCCAAAGGTAGGTTCGTTATTGAGGAGGGGAACAAGACATCGACGAGTGAGTACATAATTTCATCATTTTTATTGGTTTCATTTCTGTGCGTAGCAATTTTCAGTATCAAACTGTTGGGCTTTCTTTAATTTTAACTATTATTTTTTAAAGAATTCTATTTCCATTTCAATCGTTAATCTTTGAAGGATAACACGTTTTTTAACTCCCGACTGCCCACTCGGGCAAAAGTCGGAAATTATGCGTTTGACCGTGATTAGATGATTTTCACGAATTTTTTAAGCAGAATGTTTGTTGAAACGGCCAAAAATTATATACTTGACCAAATTGGAGAAACAGGTTCTATTACCGGTGGACGTGGTTTGGAGTCGTAATTTGATACGATTGCTTGTATGTTTAAAGAATAATTATAAAAACAAAAAATCACCGTTCAACCATATTGACACAACAATAGGTGATGCCGCCATAACTATATTCACTCGCAACATCTGCGCCATACTTCACTCGGTTGGTTGTGACTGATTGGTTGATTGTGTTATTATTTTTTTGTTATTTTTTTTTCATTATTTAATTATATTTATTATTGATTATATTTATAATAATTAACCCTTCTCGTACACTGGGGGTCCAGGGGCCCCTAACGCCAACTTGTGCCCTAAATATGAAACAGTTAGAGCCCACAGCCTGAGTGGCTGAATGGCAGACCTTAAAAATCTTTTCTTTCTTTTAATTTCATCCCATCGCATTCTAGATGATTTAAGCTGCATTTTCGTTTTTTTTTAAATTCAAATCGACCAAATAGTTTTCTCACAGCGAGCGTTCAAAAATCGATGGGGGCCGCTGGACCCCATGTGTATGTCTCGGTTGAGGACAGACGTGTGTACGCAGGGGTTAATTAAAAAATTATGAACTTTGAAAAGTGTGAAATAAAAAAATGTTTTGAAAAAACATAAAAACTCTCGACTAATAATAGTAGTAAACTTTAAAAAGTCTGAAATAATAAAAAATAGATGTCGGGATTTTCGTCGGGAGATGTCTTTACTTCTTATTCAATGATTCGATTAGAGACATCTCCCGACGAAAATCCCGACATCTATTTTTTATTATTTCAGACTTTTTAAAGTTTACTACTATTTTTAGTCGGGAGTTTTTTTTTAACTATGATGGGTCTTGAGTTGTTCATAAATTCTTAAATTTATTGGAGTTTCGTATTTAGAGTTTGAAAAGATTGAAAAAAAAAAACACCGGTTTCGAGTTTTTTGCTCCTTTTATACATGTATACAACAATGAAAAAACATACAAAAGTGTGATTTTTATTCTCAATACTATACCAATAACCTTATAATAATTCAAGTATTTCTAGTATTATTCTTGACACTGCCACTTGGAATACCATTCTTAAAAATGATTTAACAATCGATATATCTATAGATATTTATATTTTTTTGCGAAACTACTTCTTTTTTTTTTTTTAATATTTACAGAAATACAATGAAAATTGTTGATAATTTGAAAGAAGATTCACAATTATCTCATTGTGGTATTCATAATTATGGTTGTAAAAAAAAATTAAAACAACGATTATTTTTTTGCGGAAAAAGAAACTTTCAGTCACCATTTTCAAACGATAATAGTTTTTTTTGTTTCTCGAACACCGAAGTATTAAAGCAAAAATTGAAAGGCACTGGATTTGTTCGATTATTTAATAGGTCAATGTTCTTTTCCCGCAATTCATCGATGCTGATAAAAATCATGTCCCAAAGATGAAATAGTTTCCAAACCATTTTTTTCTTCTGTTTTTTCTTTTCAAAAGAATTAAAATACCTCAGAAACGATTTTCGAGAAAAATATTTTGGAAGACTGTTGTGTTTTGTTCATAAAGTACACATTTCGAGATCTAGAAATGGAGAATTTTTCTACGAGACGCTACATGTTGCTCTTCAAAAACGGCTTTAGATACATGTGGAAAGATTTATTGACACTCTCTTGATTCAAAGGACTCTTCATCGCTTCTGCGAAAAGTCTCTCGTAAACGTTACCATCGTAAGCACCTAACGTGGAGCTCAAAACCTCGTCTCTTATGTCGAAACCGTCTACCAAACCTACGGCGTTCGGGCGGATCGCTGCCAACGCTTCTTCCATACGTTTTTGGAGCAAAGGCACATCTTGGGCTTTCAAGCACGAAAACTGTGACAAAAGTGAATTTTTAGAAATTATTTTTTTTCCTTTAGAACAGTTTTTTCTATAATACAATAAAAATTTTGTAAATTTATTCGAAAAAAATGATATTTTTAAATGTGAAGCTTGAAATTGTGAAAAACTTGATCGAATGTCTATTATTTTGAACGTTGACTCAAGTTATTTTACTATAAAATTCCAAGTTTACAGGGTACCCACCCGAAGAAAATCTCCGAGACGCTGCAAGACCCAATAAACGGCGTACAGCTCGCAAAGTTGAAAAATAACTGCGTGCAATTCTTTCGACAAGTTTGTCAAGGCTCGAACGGCGTCGACGAATCGGGATACCACAAACGCCCGGCAATGCGACTCAGCTGCTTGAGCGAACTCTATGCTAGTGTGGTTCCAGGCGTCTTCCGGTGAGAGACCACTCCGTATGCGTTTGTCCATATTTTCAGTTGCTTGACGAATTTTGCTGTTGAGCAAAGTTGAAAAATCAAATCAATAGTTCGATAAAACTTTTTCCGAAGAAAAAAACAAATGAAAATTGTTAAGAAAATCTCAAAATTTCAACAAAATTGGGACAAAATAATTATCAGTTAATTCTTATACATTTCAAACTTGTATTTTTCTTCATAAAGCATGCTTCATCTCGAAAACTTTTTCTCTTAAAAAAATAGAACAAATTTTACCCAGCTGCGACTGCTTGATGAGCAACGACGATGCAGGTCAACGTATTTTTCCATGGCCTCGATTTTCCACCTGCTGCATGAACTGATAAATACTTAACGGTCGGCGGAAGTGATTTTCCTTCGAGAGCTTGTCTCCAAGCTTTCACGAGATATCGCGCGGTTTGTAAAAACAAAACTGTATTTTCTCCTTCGTAGGTACACGTCGCAGTTACCAAACCGTACGTCGCTGGTAAATTACTCGAACTCATGTACCCGTGACCACCGCAAGCTAAACGTACCTGCTCGATTCCAGTTGCTGCGTCCGATGTAGCAACAGCTTTTAAACAACAAGCCAGAGCGTGTAACTGTAATTAAATTTAATACTTTTTTTAATACTATTTTATATTTCACGAATTATTTGACCAATTTTCATGAAAAACTATCTTTCGAACTATTGTGACTGATTTTTTTTATTTCCAGTTTATCGCAGTTTTCCACGAACTATTTTTTACGATTTTGTTACATTTCTTTTCGTTTAGAACTGAATTTAATTAAAAATTATTTCAAATAATATCAACTAGATGAATTCGGGTTTTTTTTTACAAGTCACGACGTTGGAATATACTTCCAGAGTAATTGAGAAACTTTTGTTCTCAATTATCAATGAAAATTCATTAATTAATAAAAATAATCGAGCAATTAATTTATCATTTAAATCAATTGAAAAATAGAGATTGGTAATAACTTGAAATAATTATTTACTCGTTCAGCAAGGAACAAACCTTGTTTGATCACATTTTTACTCATATATCATAATTAATCACAATGGAAATTATCTTTTCGAATTGTATCCATAGTAATGACGCTGATAATTATGAAAATTATTGGACTTTGTAATCGGACTTACTTCGGGCAATCTTTCCAAACTCCCTTGATCCAATTCGGCAGTGACGTTGTTATACATTTCCCATATCCATTCTGCCGACATTGAGAATGCAAAACAGGCCGCAATGTTCGGAAATAATTTGTACTGCTGGGTCACAAAGTCAATTATTTGACATTCAGGCGCGCTGAAAACAGTTAATTTTTATAGTAATTACTTCAAATCAGCAGCGTCAATTATTGAATTTCATACGTAAAAATGAGTGAAGTATGAATTTAGTTTAAAGGCAATATTTTAAATCTGTCCGTTCGATCACTATAAATGTCGTCAACATGATTTCTAATCTTTTTCTTTTAAACACGTTACGTTTGACGTAACGAAAAAGATAAAATCGTTCGATCACCTATTGCAGAATATTTTGTCCAAACAATATATCAATAATTTTATGGATTTCTTATTATTGAAAATCAATATTGATATAGTTTCAGAAATAACGAAATTTTTTTTGATTCTCGTTCCATAACAAAATTTCGAAATTTTGATCTAATTAAATATTTTATTGGCTGAAAATGATGTGCTAATTCGTATTTTTTTTTTGTTCTCTCTTTTTCTTTGTGTTCTTAGAAAAGATTGATTTCCTTTGACAACTTACTCTGAGTGTATTTGGCTCTGACGTCGTACTGCACTGTATCTCACAGCAATGGTGACAGCTTTCGACAACAAATTCGCAATGTCACGTACCAATACGACACGTACGAACATCATCGTTCCATACGTCAATTTATCGTTAGGAGGTTTGACGTAAGTACCATCTTCCAGAACCTGAAAAGTATGGAATCGTTCGCATCACTTTTTCCACATTGACGATAAAGAAGAAAATATGTTCAAATTGCTCTTACTTTTGAATTTTTCATTAGCATTTGTTCTCGTGGTATTCGAACGTGATCGAAACCCAAAAAACCATTGTTCGTTCCGTTCATTCCCAGCTTTACTCCAATTTCACCAATTTTTATACCTGGAATTCAAAATTATGTTTAAAATCAGATTACTTTTTAATTTCTACTTAAATTATTTTGTTCACATTGTTCATTAAATTTTTACAAGAATATTTATTATTCCTTTGACTAAATAAGAGTTTCCGAACAATTGACGTTGATTCGAGATCAAAATTATTTCGAAAAGTTTTGATGGATCAATTTAGACATGTCAATTTTGACACGACAAAAAAATTTTCGAATAATTGTACACTACAGGCTACTCAGACTTTTGAGGATTTATTAATAATTGCAAAAAATACGTTTTTTTCTGTTTTTTTTTCTACCTGGCATAGGCTCATGGGTCTCCTCGTCACGTAACTGCACTATGAATGGATGTATGCCTCGGCATTCTCCACGTGTATAAAGTTGTGCAACGACCACTGCATAGTTCGCGGTTTGACCCACTGAGTTCAGAGTTCAAAAATCAACATTGTTGCATTTGGAGTAAGAAAAAGCGTAATTTTGTAAAAAAAAATCTTCGATAATTTATTTTATGGTGTAACTCAAAAGTACTAACGTCCACCAGGCCACCATTTGTAAGAGGTCAGGGTTGGGCTGTTAAGTACAAATTCTTGCGTCATTTCGTCGTACGTTGCCGTCGTTTCTAGTCCCCGGATGAAAGTTCCGTGTCCCAATTCAGTCTGGAAATCAAACCGTCATTATCTCTGTTTTTTTTTTTTTCAATTTTATTTCATTTTTGATTTCAACTTTTATCCAAATTAACTAAAAATAATTTAAATTTTAAATAAATATAAAAAAAAACTTTAATTAGTTAAACGAAACGCATTTGTTTAAAACGAATGAGCTTGAAATCCATCAATTTTCGATTAATTTCAACAACGATGAACGATAATTAGCAAAAACTTTCGTGCTGCATAATCGATCGAATTAATTAGAATTAATTCACCGTTGAACGTAAAATTTAATCGCATTAATTGAGTATTGATTCAACTGCTTAATTCGATGAATAATAACTGGAAAATGTCTCCGCTGCAGCGATTTTAAAACGTGTTTTAGAAACGATCAATGCAATGATAATTGACAGTTCAAAAAAATGAAAAATAAAAATTAAATAACAAAAAATTCTCGTGTATTATGCAGAAGAATAAATTTGGTGAAGATAAAACAAATTTTCAATGTTCATGTCATTTGGATTCTTCGATATGATTCTATGATTAATTGACAACCGTTTCGTTAAGTTTTTGAAAAAAAAAAATAAACATCATTCGTACCTGGGCGTAAGTGCCTATGATCTCACACATCCAGGCTCTAGAAATCCAGAAACTTTGCTGTTCCACAGTTCCTTGACCCATCAAGGCTGGTATAAACATCACATAATGGAGTGTTAAAGGATTGCCATCCTTTAGAATCGCTGAACCCAACATTCCTCCCAAAAATTGTCTACAAAACGTTAATGTCTCCAATAAAATTCCCACAAGGTCATTTGTTTCATATTTTTCTATTCTCAATAGACAAGTTGAAAAAAAAAAAAAAAAAAACATTTCGTTAAAAGGGAACGTGGCTGACGTGAAAAAGCAAATTCTACGATTTTTTTGACGTTTTATTGCATTTCATTTTGCATTTTTGCATTGTTTCCGCATGTTCAAAATTGTATCAACTAAATACCCAAATCAGAAATAAGTATCGAGCAGCGAGACAAATACGTTTACTCCCCCCCCCCCCCCGCCCCCTCCGCTCCCTTCAAACAAGTCGCGACTTTACAAAAAGTTATTGAATGAATAAAAAAATTTTTTAAGTATATTGATGATCAAATACAGAGAAACTTATTTTTAAAAAACGATTATTACACAACGAGAATCTCAATGAAAAATATTTTTTAGCCCGATCTAGTAGTAGGGCGCACCCCTTTAATAACCGCCAAATAAGGGCGTTTTTTTTATTTCAAAGTAAGATACTTTTGAGGTGACGTAATAATTATTGAAATTCTTACGCGTAAGCGTCCATGTCAGCTTTACCCTGCTCTTGAAACTGTTGAATTTTTTTAAGCATAATGCAACCTTTTCTCACTGCATCTTCATAGGTCTCTTGATGACTTTTGTATACAGCTGGAGTACCCGAATCTTTCAGATCTGGATCATTCAGGAAATACTCCTCTAGATAACATGAAAAATGAAGAAAAAAAATTATTAGACATGATTTTTCTAATTGACCCCATTATTGATCGATTTTAATTCCCTTAATATTTAAAGCAGACTATACCCAACGCGGTAGTCAATCTCTTACATAAGTTAAGTTTCACCTGTCAAGAAACGCGGTAGCGGCTCGAGACCGAGTATTTAAATACGCGAATATATATTTTAGGGTGATTGAACAAAAAAAAAAAAAAATTTTTCTTTTCTTCCTCTAAACAGGTTGAAAAGTTCCATTTAGGTATAAAAATACGCCTGTTAAAATATGTGTTCTTAATATTAATATTTAGAGGTTTATATATATATATATACACATATACACGCGGAGGAAAAAATGATCGATAATTTACAAACAATGGGGTTGGAAAAAATGTTCAACTCAAAATGGGGTCTTGTCAATTTGTTGCCCAAAAAAAAAAAAATTAAATTCTCAAAACCAATATCGCGATTTATTTTCTCTCTGAACACGAATTTTCTTTGTTTTTTTTAAATTATTATCTTTGCTATTCATTCGCTAAAATTTTCAAATCAATCGGCCAGGTCGATTATATTTTTGACAATTTATTTATTTATTTAATTCAGAATCTCTATTTTTTTTTAATGATTTATTTGGGATGCATGACATTTCCTCACGCCCTAATCGTTTCATTCGTGGTCCTGCAAAACATTGCCAGTGTGAAATTTTGTTGGATATTTTATCAATTTTTTTTCTTCTTGCAACATCACCATCTGGGTTGTCTTACCGGTTTTTATCTTTCGCGAACCTTGGACCACTTGCATGATGCAGCGATTTCTACTAGGATAATCGATGTATCTTTCGTCAGATTTACTTTATTCAAACGCAATTAAATTCCGACAATCTTGAAGTGTCGCAGAAAAAAAAACATTGAATTATTCATTTCGATGTTTTTTTTTTAATTTCTTTTCAATGTGCATTAACATTTCGTTATTATTAAATGAGTCAATAATTATTTCATTGTTACCTCTCTCATGACGTTTAGCTGTTTTCTCTGGACTCCCATCCAGCAAATTCGTCAGCTCGATCGGATTAAACGTACATTTTTCACGTTCTCGTTGTAAATCTTTGTTAACAGTTGTCATTTCGTGAGATTTTTAATTAACGATTAAAACAAAAAATATACACTCGAACCGTAGATTCGGATTAATTGTGTTGGTAATTCGTAAATCTACAGATTTTTCGTAAATAGGCGTTACTTTCTCCAGTGTTATTGTCACAAGCACGGCAAAAAAACTCGTCGCGACGTTCGTGTGATCGTGACACAACTGACTTTCGACGTTCAGAAGCCAACATCGACTACGTTTACTTACACAACTAAACCAGAATAAGAGTGCTGTGTAAATGTAGTCATTATGCTCTATATCGGTTCAACTTTCCACTCCATTTTCATTGTGAGCACTGACAGGTACTACTAGCGCCATCTCTAGATGTTCCCATGAAACTTTAACTGTAAACGACGCTTGATAAAGTAGCGCATTCATACATAAAGATCTTTTTCGTGCGCCAAAATCTGATGTGGAATTTAACGACGTTTTTTCGTTTTCAAATTCGAAAAACATCGTAACACGATAAATGTTCTTTGATGAAATAAAAATTATTTTTTCAGAACAGCAGGCGGGGCGTGCAGGAAAATAAAATTATTGCCATTCGATTATGCAGCAATAAAAATGATATTTAATCGAAAAATCAATTATTCAATTAGTCAATACAAATTTGAATTTTACCATCTTCAATTGATAACTTTCTTCTTGTATTTTTACAATCGTGTAGCTTACAGAAAAAACACTTGATAAATCGAAGTTGCTGATAAAGCCGAAGATACCCGAACAAAAACGAGGATCGTTCGGCTGATACACGGAGATTTACTCAAGCGAATGTTACTAATTTGTTGTTATCATAAAAAATTAATAAATTCACTCGAAATTTAAATGAAAAATTATCAATTTTCATGTTAAATATTTATATCGCTCAAATATTGCGATTCCATAAAATTTTAATTTTTTTTTTGATTTTAACAATACGGATATAAGATCGCGGCCATCTTGATCTTCTTTACCCCGAAGGACTCTGAGGCTCCGTCATGAGGTACACGTTTTTCTATAAAAATCAGTAATTTAATGAAAAATACATATAAAAATTTGCACGAAATCGTGAAATCAATTGTGTCTAATATTATTTTATAATAATAAATAAGATTTTCATCGAAAATACCAAGTTTTATTCCTTAATGCCGGGAAATTGATCGTGTTGACGATCACCACATGGCATCATTCGCAAAGGAACGAAATATTTTTTTTCGCTTGCGAAAAACGTCTATTAATTATATCTTTCCTCGACGATTCAAACGTTATTCGCACTTTATCGTCAAGTGAAAATGAGTGAACAGTGAAATAAAAAATCTTCAAACGAAAGTCATCTCATAACCTCATTTTTTCTCTTCCAGTTCTCTCAAGTTACAAAAGAGGCTAGCCGCCTCGGTTATGCGATGTGGAAAGAAGAAGGTCTGGCTTGATCCGAATGAAATCAACGAGATCGCCAATACTAATTCTCGTAAGTTTTCCAAGTTATACTAATTGTGGAACAAACACGAAAACACGCTCCAGTTTTGTCGCAATAGAAATGTTCTGTACGCCAAAGAACAGGGAACAAATCGGTTTTCGATTAAAATAAAAAAGTATGCGTAACCCTTCATTTGAGATCATGAAATTTTTTCTTTGTAAATCCCATTATAAGTGCAAAATTTTCATTTAAAAACGTCAACAGAATTTATGATTACGGAAGAATCCTTTTTGTAATTATTGAATGATAGACAAAACTTGATACTTGGAGTTATATCCACGTTTTATAATACTATGAGCATCATAATTCTGGAAATGTCAAAAAGTTGGAGAACAACTTTTGACTCGTAACTTAAGGTAATTGAGCTAATCGCTAAAATAATAAAATCATTCAAATGTTTTGATAGGCCAGAACATCAGAAAGTTGATCAAAGATGGTTTGATCATCAAGAAACCTGTGGCGGTGCACTCCAGAGCTCGCGTTCGCAAAAACACTGAAGCCAGACGTAAAGGTCGTCACTGTGGTTTCGGTAAAAGGAAAGGTACAGCGAACGCTCGTACACCTCAAAAGGTAATTGATCATTTTTCTTTTCAGTTTGAATCAAAGTTCGAATGAAAGTTTAGAACAATTTGTTTCAGAAAACTTTCTTAAAAGTAAACAATTACTTCCGTCGAGTCACAAAGAATTATTACAATCATTGAATAGCAGAATATAATTTTAGCCTTGAATAACTATCATTTGTTTCTCGAATTTCATTTGTGAATTTGAGGCAAAAGATACTCGGTTTGTCATCCGGTTCTACTCGAAGACTAATGAATAATGATTTTTTTTTTTAATTTAGGACCTTTGGATTCAACGTATGAGAGTACTTCGTCGACTGTTAAAAAAATATCGTGAGACGAAGAAAATCGACAGGCATCTTTACCATGCTCTGTACATGAAAGCCAAGGGTAACGTGTTCAAGAACAAGAGAGTACTGATGGAATATATCCACAAGAAGAAGGCCGAGAAAGCTAGGGCCGAGATGCTCTCGGATCAGGCTGAGGCGCGTCGTACTAAAGTTCGTGAGGCACGTAAACGAAGAGCCGAACGTATCGCTGCCAAGAAACAAGAACTCTTGCAATCGTATCAACGTGAGGATGAAGCTGCCGCAGCGCAGAAGAAGTAAATAACACCGAAAACAAAATTTATTGTATAAATAAATGGAAAAAAACCAACACAGTCGTTTTTTTTTTTTTTTTAATTTCGTTCTCATTTTGTTATTGATATTATTGCGTACAAAAAACTTCATGTGTCGCGATAAAACGTGAATAAAATTTGAAGCAAGCAGACCACTCCAATTGGATTTTAGAACAAACTAAACCATTTTTCGAAGGACGAATTATTGATTCTCATAATATGTTCGAATAATTGGAAATGTTTTTGCTCTTCAGATTAATTTGACGAATTATGATTGTGAAAAGAATGATAGTATTATGGTGGTAAGGAATGGCAGATGGGATCGCGATTTTTAGACCTTCTAAAAAGCCGATTTGGTTAGCAATTTCGGCAACCATTGCAATTAACGAAGACATTTGAAGAATTGAAATAGCAGAAAGTCGAAAAATCTTCATAACTATTGCTTATAATATTTGAAGATTGAAAAAAATTGAATTATAGTTCGAGGTTACGCGGTCATTCACACTGAATATTTGCGACCAGACGGATACGAAAGAAGCATAAAAAAACAACATGGCCGCTCGTAATAAACATATGTCTGAACAGCGTTGAGTACTATTAAATACATACAGATGCTAAAATCATAAGAAAAAAAATTGTTTACCCTTGTCATCCGATCGATTTTGGTAAGATATATGAATTTTATTTATTTTGATATTTTTGAAAAGGTGAAAAACCGCTGCTCAACGCGAAAAAAAATGAGCAATCAATTGTTATTTTATAGGTTAGGATGTCGGAAAATTACAAACTCTTTACAGCTCAAACGTAGTTATTTCGTCACGCTTTTATTGAACGCGTACAGCTCTGTAAATTAGTCAAAGTCTTGAAACTAACAAATTATGTAGACCGTCTCGAATTTTGAAAAATTGAAAAGAAAAATAATTCTGATTTGATCAATATTACGAGACAACGAATTTTATGTAAGCTCCTGAAAATTCGATTTGTTAATCATTACGAAATAGAAGTGAACGAAAATTTTATTTCATTTTCTCAGTGGGACACTATTTATATGTCTGAGGTCTGTGCTTTGATACAGTGACGATGGATGAGAAGGTACATTGTTGCGCTCATATTATCGGTACACCGGTATAAAAATTCTACAAAAATTTATATTTGCTAATGTTCTAACGACTCGCTGTAAAAAATTGTCATTAATGCTTTCGGTATCAAATCATCGATGAAAATTATACCAAAGAATTTTTCTGTCGGTGTTAAGTAAATAATGACATCCTTTCATCTTCGTTTTGCGTGTTCTTTATTTAGTTTCTCAAATCTGGTAGTAATTTTTGAAGTAGCTTCTGTGGCAACATCAAATCTGGGCCTGACATTGCTTTTTTCCTTGTTTCATTTTACCTATTCATTGTTCAACATGCTATGGATGAATGACGCATGTTCTTTTCTCAAAAATATTTTCAGATCAAAATCCCAAAAGTTTTCAATTTAAAAAAATAATCTAAAAAAACCTTCTAAAGTTTTCCTTTTTACACAATTTCTTGATGGTGCAATTATTGTATATTAATTTTCGTAACGTCCCTCTGGCGGTTGTGATTTCTCAATTTTTTTCTAAACTGCCGCATGAAATATCTATTGAATATCTATTGATAGGATTATACGAGTGATTTATCTTTAAATACTTACACTCAGAAGTTTTAAACGGTCAAATGAAAAACTTAGTAATCCAATCGAATTGAATAAAAATTATCTATTTCCTATCAACGTTTTTAAACTTTTGAGCAATGATGGAATTTATAAAATTCATAAAGCATCACCAGCTTTCTTTAATTATGAACTTTTCTGTATTATATTCGTACATCTATAGTATTAGTGTATTTAGAATTTCCAAATTAGCATTGTGTTTTTATTATCGTAATGAAACTCTGCCTGAAAATTTGAACTATGTAGCAAAAAACGTTTCATTTTATAAATGTGAAATTGATATTTTTTTTCATCTGAATTTTTCGTGTGTTGGATAACGATGTGCGTTTTCCTGTGAAATAAAAATTCTTTGGTAGTTAGTTACTGAATATTTCGAAAATTGTTGCAGTTGATCGAGGGAGAAATAAAGCCGAAGATAACGCGTTCTCGAGCGAGGCACATAAGAAGAAAGCGTTTGATAAGCGCGAGACGAGCGGCGGAGAACGATAGTTCGATTGTGCAGAGCATCGAGTCTGAGCGATCGATCGATTCGAAAAGTCCGGAAAATCCTCAAGTCTCTGATTCTTTGAGTAAATCAAAAGCAAGACGATTACGTAAGAGAAACAAGACTCAAAACGGCGGAAGCTTGGAGAAAACATCGATCGACAAACTGGAAACCGCAGATTCGTCGTTGCAAGAAGATAAATCTTTGCGCGAAGAAATAATCGTTTCGTCGAGTAAATCAACAACCAACAACGAATTTTCGAGCGATACCAAAGTCACGGCGAACGAACACGAATTGTTTGAGAACGAAAAAAATCGTAAACTCAACGAAAGCACAAAATCAAGCAGCGATCCGTCCAGACGAATCACTGAGGACTACGAATCGGGAATAATAACGATTGATTCCGGAGATAATTTTATAACTGATACGAATTTACGAATAATCACTGAGAGAGAAACTACAAGAGAGAAGCCCAAAATCGCTTCGACTCCTCCAGAAGAGTCCCCGATTCTTCTGAACCCTAAAAAATCGTGTGACACGAAAAAATCGGTAAATGACTTGAACAAGGATGTTAGCGAGTTGGATTTGAAGGTCGAGAAACCTGGAGATTGTACAATGAGCGATCAAGCAGCCGGGAGAATGAATTCTCAAGAGAAATCTCGTGATCAAATAAAAGCTGAGCGCGAGGCGAAGAAAGCTGCAAAAGCGGCAGCGAAAAACAAGGTCAAAGTAGCAAAACCGGAAGTGGTAAAAAATGTAAGTTCAACCGCGAGTGTGATTGAAACTGCTCAGCAGAAAAGTCGAGAGTCGCGGGGCGACGTCGTTGATGGAGAAATAATACCGAAATTAAATAAAGTAACAATTTCACCGGTTTGCAAAGGTAAAACGGAAGTCGATAAAGTTGCGCTTCGTTTAGAACCGAAAATCGAAGAAAAGAGTAAATCAGAATTACGAGCTGAGAGAAGAGCGAAGCAAGAAGCTCAAAGAGCCGCGAAACAGAGTCAAGTTTTGGAGAAACAGAAGACAAAATTGATCGATGTTGTACAGGAAATTGGGAAATCAGTACCTGAAAAGTTAGGGGATACGAAAAAAATCGCTAACCGGGGAAAAATCATCAAATCGCACGTTGTCAATCCACACGAAGTTAATTTGTTTAAACATCTTTATCACGAGAGAGAACAGGCTCTTATTAACGTACCGATCGTTAATTCAAATATTCATCCCGCAATCGTACGATTAGGTGTTCAATATGCTGATAAAGTTATTGTCGGCAGTAACGCGAGATGCGTCGCTCTTTTAGCTGCAGTCAAACAACTCATCCACGACTTTGAGAGACCTTCTCAGGCTGATTTCACAAGAGGCCTCGAAACGAGCTTACAAGAATCTTCCGCTTATCTTCATCATTGTCGACCTCTCGCTGTTTCGATGCAAAATGCTCTTAGGCACCTCAAATGGCAAATGACACAATTAGAAGCCACTACGTCCGACGAAGATGTACGTTAATTATAAACCTACTGAGGAGGCAAAGAAATTGAGTTCTCGTTAAATCTTAATAAAGACAGAAATTCGAAAATCGTTTTTAAATCATTCATGAAAAATCTTTTTTCGTTTGTTTTTATTTCTGTAATTTCTTTGCCTGAATTTCTTGGTTTTTCTGATGTTTCAACTACTTTTTACATAGAGTAAATGAAAAATCTTCTGCAGAATTCCGAAAAATAGACTCGAAAAACAATCCATTTTCCTTCGTTTTGATTTTTATAATATCTTCAATTGAAAGTACTGGCTGTTTCTAATAATGGATTTAATTCTTGCAGGCTAAAACGAGATTGGGCAATGCCATCGACACCTACATTCAAGAACAAATTCAACTGGCCGACAAAGCTATTTCCATCACGATTCAAACAAAAATTTCCAACGGAGATGTTATCTTGACTTACGGATAGTACGTGTCAAGATTATGGTCGAAATAACAGAACTTAATTTTTTCTTTTCACTTTTTGTGTTTGAGATTCAGATCTAAAACATTATTTTCATTTCGTGCTTTCAAAATAACAGAATTTCATTGAATGACTGTGTCCGAGATCCAAATTGTTGATTTTTTTTTCTCAGCGTATTATTCGAATAACAGAACTTTATTAAGTGATTTCTTGCGTTCCAGATCCAAATTTTTTCTATTGTTTTTATTTATTCTGTTCGTATTCCAAATAATGAAACTTCATAAATGATTTTTCGTGTTAATGAAATAAATTTGTATTTTCTTTGTTCTACAGCTCTTCGTTGATTTACAAAATTCTCTGTGATGCTCATGATGCTGGCAGACAATTTCGCGTGGTGATTGTCGATGGAAGACCTTGGCTCGAGGGTCGGGAACAACTTCGACGATTAGCGAAACACGGGCTCGAATGTTCCTACGTTTTGATCAATGCTCTCAGTTTCATAATGCCTTCGGTAAGAAATTTTCCAGAATATTTACATATTCATATTTTTAGCATACGAATATTTACTTGTAAGAAATCATATTAGCTAAATTCTAGTTAATAAAAAAAAAAGTTATTAATGTTCTGTAGTTCTCGATTTACTTAAGAAATATTTCATATTTTTATTATTAGGTGAGCAAAGTATTCCTCGGGGCGCATGCAATTTTGGCGAACGGCGCTGTCATGTCCAGAGTCGGTACAGCTCAAGTTGCACTTATGGCTAAATCTTTTAACGTTCCGGTATTAGTCGCTTGCGAAACGCATAAAACTTGTGAACGCGTACAAACGGACTCCATAGTTTATAACGAGATTGGTGAGTGCGAAAACTAACTTAATACGTTTTTCAAATAACATTCAATACAAAACATTATATATAATTAAATATTTTCAATAATTGAAAAAATTTGGCATAAATATTATTTTATAACAATATTTTGAACTTGTAGCCTGTACAAACTCATTTTTTTTTATCGTATTTATGAAAAAAAAAGTAATCAAAATTTAATTTCAATAATGATATTTGACGAAAGGGTTTCCAACGAAATTTCAGCCGATCCAGACGAGCTTGCCCACAGTCCAATGGGAAATATGAAAAAAACGACGTTGTCTAATTGGCGAGGAAAAAAATCGTTGAATCTACTCAATATAACGTACGACGTGACCCCGGCGGATTTGGTAACGGCGGTCGTTACCGAGTTAGCAATATTACCGTGTACCAGTGTACCGGTAATTCTGCGAATAAAACCATCCGAAATTTAAGAATTCCGATGTTTTGTGGATGTAGCTAACAGCATCATGCAACTTGAACGGCGATGTTCAAGTATCGGAGGTACATGTGTTCCACTTAAGGATAACATAATAAAACTATAATAGCCAGCTTCAAATGAAATAAAAATCACGATAACCCTTGGATTTTATAATAGTTGTACATTATTTTGGGTATTTTTCAATAAACTACTTTGCAAATCGTTCGAATAGACAATGACCAAATGCGTGAGATGCAATCGTGTGTTTTTTCGGTGCGAAATTTTACTATCAGTAACAAAGAAAAGAGTGCGTGTGGGGCATTGAACACTTGCGGAACGTGCAAGTTGATTTGTTTTTTTTTTTTCTAGTAAAAATTTATTAGAACTTGGTAGAAAAAAATGGAAAATTCATTAAAGTAAAAGTGTCGTCGAAGCGTTTTTCGATGAGATTTTTTTTTTTTTCATTTCGAAGACATAGTGAAGATACCATTATGTAGATATGTGCAAAATTTCAGAAGGCTCTACCATTTTATATTCGAGATATCGGAGATTACAGATTGCACACTTTTACGAGGGTGTTTTTATAGGGACCCATAGAAAATTCCACATTTCACTCAACTCCAAAAACTTTTCTACAGATTTTTTTTTTAACTCTAATCAAATGATAAAAAAAATCTGTAAATGCAGAGAAACGTACGTATAACGAAGTTTCTCAAGAAATTACAGAAATTTTGACCATTTATGGTCTTTTTCTATTACGTGCTTTGAACTCATGATAATTTTATATATTATGTAGTTTTGACGTACGATTAACTTAGGGTGGGTTGTTGTAACTTCTAGGTAAGCCTAGCTGCCAATTAAAGAATTGTAAATTAATGCTTTTCCCGTTGGAGAAAACAAGCGTTTATTTCGGAGTCGGTACATAGTAAAATCGTTGAATCTCGAGTATAGATAACACGCACGTCTTGCCGGTGGATTGAAAATTTTCTTTTCAACTCTTCGTCTGTAGGGGTTTTTTCGGTACCCTCCTGTCTGTAAACCCGGGTCCGGTCGTTTTTTCATCCTGTCAATAAGCTCAAAAAATTCCGAAAAAATTGATGCTACTCTTCGAAACCTTCAACTTGATATTCCAATAATAAAATTGTAAAAAAATAAATTTATTCATATATTTTTTGTTGAATAAATGAAGCAGCTTCGAGTCGAAGAGTTAATACTTGGCGTAAAGAGAGAGCGTAAAGAAAGTGAACTTACCAAATGATCGATTCAGTGGTAAGAAACATAGCAGTAAAGTGATCGCTGCCACCGTTAAAGTTTTCCGCTTGAAGGATGAGAGTCGTGAGAGTGATGGAATAACAAATGATCGGAAAAAAAGATGTGCCGATGCAGCTGTTCGAACCCTTCGCGGGGTGATGGGTTTTGCTGCTACCCTTTCCAAGTTTTAATAAGTCTTGAATAAAATAGTTTGAAATTGTATCAGACTGGCGAATACAGAAGATAAATGTATCGTAATTGATGTAAATTAGGAAAGAGAAGCATTGCACTTGTGAAAATTCTTTCAAAACAATTTATCTATAGCTAAGCGTTCCGAGCGTAATAACGCTCAATAATTGGCGCAAGGTATGTTGTCTCTCACGGGTTATTCTGATGTTAGAGCAATTTCCGATACGGATGGGAGATTATGTCCATAATCTTTCTGGCGGATAATATCATCGGCACGAGGGAAGGGCTCATTTTTTATTCATCAAATTGATAATGAAGTTGAATTACGTTTGTGTATGCTTGGAGGAGTTAAGAACTGAGGAAAATATTTTCCAACATCGCAGTAGTGAAATGACAGTCGGGTCATGTGGTTAAGTTTTATTCAATAGCCATGAGAGTTAGTATCGACGCAGCAGTACGGTTTACCAAATTGAGTGTTTATTTAGCCCATAGCTGGCCCTCATCGAAGATAAATACTAAAAAGCAAAATTTCAAGTTGGAAATAATCTGGTACATTTCTGTTGTAATGTCATTGGGTCTTCTCGCGCCTTTACTACTTTCGATGTACAATAATCGATCGAATTCCCTTGTGGTAACTCAATCGGCTTGTTTCGTTGGTGCAATATGTAACTTTCTAGCAAAGACGATTGCGTATAAAATGCAACGGAAACGTACGCAGGTAAGATGAACGATTTTGTTAAAGCTCCTGATTCATCTGACTGCAATAATTGGCTCGTGAGTTCTGTCTGTCAGGTAGATATTGATCAGCGAAATGGAAGACTTCTTGAAAACTGCAAAACCCCACGAGAAAAAAGTTCTCGATGATTACGTCAGTCGAACTTTGACTTTTCACGTTTTGATCACAGCGGTCAATTATATGACGACAGTCGGTGTAATCTGTGGACCATTGTTCCTTCCTCAAGAGTTTCCAACAGATGCAGCTTATCCATTCTCCGTTGATTCACCGTTTACCAAATATGCGATTTATTTGCATCAGAGCTTCGTTGGCTTCCAGTGCTCCACAGGTGCCACAATTGATTGTCAAACTGCTTTAATGTTGTGGTACGCCGGTGCTAGACTCGAACTTCTTACTTTTGAGCTCAAAAACGTTTCCGATTTAAACGGCTTCCGGTCTTTCGTTCAAAAGCATCAACGATTGCTTTGGTACGCAAATGAAGTCTCTCACACTACATCATACATTGCTCTTACTACATCGGTTGCTTGTGGCTTTGGCACTATTTTCAGTGGCCTCCAATTGTTAAGTGTGAGTACGAGACAATCATTGATTCTTCTGCTCTTCATAATAATCTCATTTTCTCATTATTTTTTTTATATTGTTATTCCCAAAGAATCAACCGCTTGCGGTCAAGATGCAATTTGGACCAGTCGTTTTGGTCGCAGGAATGAACCTCTTCGTTTGCTGCTGGCCAGCGGACAACTTGATCAGAGTCGTGAGTTTCGTTGAGTTTGGATTTTAGTAAGATTGTCCCATTGTCTGGAAATTCAATTCCCAACTGAATCAGGGTTTACTGCGAGTTCCAACTGAACCTCGAGTTACCGTCATTACACTCGGACTCCATTTGTTATCACTACGGATCTTTATGATCCGCAGGCGACTTGGCATGCCGCAGTGCAGGGTTCTAATGTCACATCCTGAATGAATTTCTGTCAAATCTTCAGGTATTTACTGATTTTATCATTGACGGACATTAGTTCAGTCTCTCATTTGAATCAAGGCAGGGCAGCTCTTTACTCAGGGATGGGACCTCGTCGTATTTTCACTGCTTAGATAAACGATGATCGAGGTTGTATAAGGATCAAGCAAATGAAAGTACTGCACAAAAGTTTCAAGAGATGATGCTAACAATTTATTAGTTTTGCTGTGGAGTCCATGTTTGGCTTTCGTTGCTCAACTATTTACAATACAATAGTATATTACACACCTAGGGCAGGAAAATAAGTAATGTCTCAGATCACATGTAATTGTCGGCCGAGGCGAAGCCGAGGCTGACAAACATGTGGTCTGAGGCTTTACTTTTTCCTGCCCGAGGTGTGTATACGATTTTTCTGTCCGACGTAGCCGGAATGTGGCAACTTCGGCCCGCGTAGCGGGCCGAAAGTAGCCACTTTCGGCACGGAGGACAGAAAAAGATCATTTCACAGCGTTGACAAAGTAACTGGGACTGTCATGACCTTTTGACTCTTGAGGTTCTCTTATATGATTTGAATTGAATCAACGTGAATCTTCGTAGGAATACACGTTGCTGAAGTTTTGGCAGACCGTAATATTTATGGCGAATTATTTTTCAAAAGGCGGTGAACTTGTTCAAAACGTTTCAATCTAAAGGTTTTTTTAGATCATTATCGGTTGTCGATTTTTATAACTAAGTTAGATTCCTTGGTATCTTCTTGAATATTGAGAGCATCGAGATATATAATGTTGCGAGTATTCAAATACGTTTGATTATCGATTGTGGAGTCAGGAAGATCTTGCGGCTTATTAACGGGTCGTAAATATCATTTCATTCTTCCAGTAGGCGTGGCATCTTAGTGTCATTAGTAAGTCATAACCATTATCTCACATTCTTCTGGTCAGCGCATCTTTATCTTGCATTATTAGTATTCAATATAATTAGGGGGCATCGTCCTCTCGAAGTGATGCTCTTAATCACGCAATGACAATATTTTAATGTTGGATAACTAAGAGAAAAAAATGAAAAATACTCGAAGCATTTCTCAAAACGCTGCAATTTATTGAGTATATCATCGAGACCGCTGCTCTTGCGGTAAAGACTCTAGTAGCGACTCGTTTATACTTCGACATTAATATACGTAAATGCACTTGTCTCGAATCGCTGCCGCGACTCTAGATCTAGTTTGGATGTGTAAGACCAAGTCGGTGAACGTGACTTTTGTTCCATCGCGGTGGAAGTTTAAATAAAAACACCACTCTAACCTAGACAAAATTGGCTTCCTGACAAATTAGCCAGTCCCAAAAAAGTTAAAAAAAAAAAAAGTCCCAATTGGGACTCAGAACTTGAGTGGACAAGTGAGACCCAAATTAAGTCCCAAATGGGACTTTCTTTCTCATTTGATTCAAACTGGATGTGACGTCATGAGTTCCTCGGGACTTTTGGAGTCCCAAATAGAATCTTGTTTTGCGACTGACCCTTAACCCCGGTCCCTTGACCTCGGCTCGAATCGAGTGAGAAGAAAACAGTCTCAATTAAGGTCTCACTTGTTCACTAAAGACCCAATTCCCGAGTCCCAATTGGGCCTTTTTTCAGCGACTCGCTGATCCGTCCGGGCTGTTCTGGCCCGGGTCGAAGTACTCTCCAGTAGGAACGTAAGTTGACTTGAGAATTGAACATTGAAGCATCAAAGATTCGACTTTTTCGATATAGAATTTGCATCTGAATTTGGGCCCGTAATTAGTTTCGGATTTGATCTTCATTCTCAAAAGCCAAATTGATTATTGCACAACTATCCTTATGAAACTTAATTCTCATCATCAGTGCCATATGATGGGTGATGCTGTGTACGACGCTTCGTGGCCCGACGATTCATCTCGAATGATGAAAAATTATTTGATGATCCTTCATCGATCTCAACGACCTGTTATTGTTTCCATTGGAGGCTTCATGCCCGTTCTTTCATTGCGTTCCTACGCTTCGGTGCGTATATATTTTTTAATCGTGCGAAAAATCAATGAACAATATTTTTATATTCATTTAAACTTTGCCTTCCAATTTTCAGTATTTATCGTCAGCCTTTTCCTACACGACAACGCTTCGGCTTATCGTCTCTACGGACTCGGAACCTCAGCAATAACTGTTCCCACGAACTTGAATTTAGTTTTAATCTCAGATTGTATTTTTTCGCTTAGTCGGTAACAATGGGTGCGCAGTTTATCGATACGAGTTATCTCCAGTTTCCCTGTGCTCTTGTATAAATTAGAAAGAAAAAAATAGTTATTCCATTTCTTCCTTTAAATTCTTGTTAATCAAAATGTTGAATTGTTTCAGACAAAGGAACAAATAAATACGTTGTTGAATAAGTGTGTATGGTGTCCTTTTTTCTCGGAATAAACCGAAATAATATTTTTCTACAATTATTCCCCTGACAAATCGCGACGCCGAAAATTGGGTGTCAACTATCCGATTTAAGGACGAATTTTTAAGTGTTGACACTCACTTCGTTTAAAATCCATTTTTTAATCGGATACAATGATTTTTTTATATTTTTCCAATAAAATAATCTTTTATCAATAAAATTCGTGACCGACAAACGATGGCGCTTCGATTAGGCTTTTGAAAATTTATGATATCTCAAAATTGAAAAAGATCGGCTAACTTCACACAGATCTTTGTTTTTGATATTCCCAATTAACTAATTTCGAACAATCGTCAATTTTGATCCGACAATCACCGACAAGAGCCCGATAAACGATTTACGTTAAAAAAAAAGTCGAAAATCCAAAATCAGTCAAAAATTATGAAAAAAATGCTCTGTTTAATAAAATAGACCGGAGTAAAAGTGTTCGACGCCAACTGATTGGTCGAAAATAGTTACGTAATTTTACGCTGGTAAAATGTTTTGGAACGCAAGCGTCGCGAACGCATGCGCGGGCGAAGAGAATAGTTCTTGGATTTTCCAGCATGATGAAACGACGAACTTTTGAAGGTTATATATCACTTTCGTGTAAGGCCGGTATCGCAGTCCTTTAATTTTGCTTCAATTATCCTTTTAATGTCGAACGTTGAGTGAATCCATTGCTTCATAAAAACAATTGAATCATTTGAGCTGACAATTTCATCACTGAAACAAGTTGACAACTAATTATTACTTGAAAACGGGTGTATATCGACCGAACGATTTTTTAGTTGAAAACTCAAGGAACGTACTTGAAGATTTTCACACGAGGTTACGAACTCTAACAAATACCAATTTTCTTTAACTTTATATCTTTCTAATTACCATAATCACTGTCATCGTGGATAAAGGTAATGTCAATATCGTTTTGGTAGTGAAAACAAAAATCGAATAAAAATGCTGAACTGCAGTGCATTTATAAGCCGAACGGGCCATTTCAACACAGGGTAAGTCGCGCGCGTTCTTATAATTTGTTATTTATGTAACATGCACCATACAATATTTATTTATTTATTTATAGCGTTAATTTTTCATCTTTTCGTAACCGTGTTATTTTTAACTATTTCAATTATCAGTGCATATTAATGGACACGATTATAACTATCATTATTAGGCATAATAAATATTTATCATTGTTCATTATTAACATTGTTAAATAATGTTTCAATAATTCGAAAAAAATGGTATTTTCAGCAATGGTTTAGTCTTGGCCAGCAAAACCATGAACGTTCGCAGACAAATAACAAATATATCGAGGAACAAATTCCTTGAATCTCGATTATTGGATTTGCCAAAAAAACAGTTTGGACAAGTTCATAATGTCCATACCAGAGCCTTGATGTGTCGTGTTGTTTTCAAGTCCATTGACTCTTTCAACACAAAGACTTTATGCGTAAGAAATATCAATGCACATCTCCGAGCACAATGCTCGACTTGTACAACCGACGTTAAGGAACCAGTAACCGCTCCTGAAATATCTGAGGTACATTCTATATTTTACATATAAAATTTTTTTAATAATTTATATAGATAGTAATTCACAAAATATATTAAAAACAATAAAAAGTCGCTGAATATGTAATGAAAAGAATAATTAAAATATTTCTATAATTGCAGGACGAACTCTTTCTAAAAGGGTTCAAAACAAAAGCCAATACCAGTATTAGGAAAATCTTTGAGGATGAACCCGAAGAACATGATTCTGCAGGGCATCAACCTCATCATATACGAAAAGAACACGAAATTAAAATATCAGGTAAAATAATGGAAAATAAAAGCATAGAAAAAATATAACATCACTCAGATATTTTGAATTATTTATCTAACAGCTAATTATTTTAGTCGTGTGATTTCGACACGAATTCTCATTGCGCTTGAATCATAAGCTAGCTGAGCATTTTCATATTTTTTTGGCATTTTCAAGATCGACAGAATATTTCCTGATATTTTTTTTTGACATTCCAGACATTGAGCGACTGTATCCAAACCCGAAAGATAAATGTCACACTATTTTCATGTCGGTGGGTAGTCAATTGAAAACTAATAAGCCATTAATCGTGGAGTTTGAACATTCAAAGCGCGGTATGTGGACTTGTCATTATCGGATGATGTGGCCAGAAAAAATGACAATAAGCGCGGTTGCTAGCTCGAAAGGTGGTGCTGCAAAATTGACCGCCTTAAAGTGCCTCCATTGGCTTCAGAACAACGGAAAATTGAAGAATGGACTTCCGATCGTTTATGAGAGCAAAGCTGTTCATGAGATGCTACGAAAACCTACCGCCCTTGAAGTCGAACCAGAAATGCTTGGAAGCATACAAAAAGTTCTGGATCGTTACGATAGTACAATTAAGGAATTGATAGATAACAGTAACACAAATAATATTGTTGCAGGTGAGAAACAGTAGATCGAATCTTTTTTTGACATTTGTGTATTCTTAAATGAATCACTCTGTTTTTATTTATGAAAATATGGATCCTGCAACGAGACAGTAAAAAAACAGAATGATTGAATTTTTTTCAAATCCGAATTCATTACTGTCGTTCGAATCACCGAAATACACGTTCTATTCGGAATTTCAGATATCAAAGACATTTCTATCGCCGAGGAAATAGGAGATCCGGTGGGTCGGTCATTCCCAGAATCCTGGCTTCCATCAAATACATCACGACGTAACGAAACATTAAGAAATCGATTGCACGATCGACCTCAATTTCGGGGCAAAGAATTGCCAATTTCTGAGTATCGCTCCCAAATAATGGAGGAGATCGCGAAAAGTCGAGTATTACTTATAAAAGGTGACACTGGCTGTGGAAAAACGACTCAGGTTCCTCAATATATTATGGAGTCTTTCGAGTCTCAAGGTAACGCGACTGATTGTAACATGATCGTTGCTCAACCTCGACGAATTTCGGCCATTTCATTGGCCGAAAGAATAGCTTCGGAGAGATCGGAGCGGGTGGGCGATGTGGTGAGTTATTTTTCTTTTGAACAACATTTTGTCCCATTTTTCTTCACTTTTTCTTTGACTTATGTGCATATATTTTTGCTTTTTATTTTACTTATGTTTTTCGAAAGCTGCAGTTTCATTCAGTCATTACTATGATTGATTTTGTATTATTGATTTAAAAAATATATTTTTTATTGCTGTATTTGAAAACTTATTAAGCCCTGAGCGTTTAATTTTTGAGTTCTATTTTAGTACATCAACTTTTGAGTTTATTTTATTTTCATAGTTTTATAATTTCAACGAAATAATCGTTTTACACTAAGTAAAGAAGAAAAATATGGGTATTTGTAGGTCGGTTATCAAGTGCGTTTGCAACAAATGTTGCCATCGACGCCAGGCGGAATATTGTTTTGCACGACAGGAATATTGCTTCGTAAAATGCAGAAGAATCCGAGCCTCGAGGGAGTTTCTCACGTGATATTGGACGAGGCTCACGAGCGTACAATAAACACGGACATGTTGTTGGTGCTTTTGAAACGGGCTGTGCAGAGCAATCCGAATCTCAAAGTTGTCATAATGTCGGCAACGATAAACGCCGATCTTTTCCAACAATTTTTCAATTGCAACGTAGTGCAAGTACCCGGAAGAACTTTTCCCGTTAAAATGAATTTTCTCGAGGACGTCGAGAGTCTCGGAATTCATAGTAAACACCAATGGGTCGGAGAACAAAAATTTCCCGATATGCCGCTCCTCGACGCTAATATGATCGGCCAACTTGTTTGTTGGATCGACAAAAAGAAACCACCTGGCGCCATCCTCGTCTTTCTTCCTGGTTGGGGAGAAATCATAAAAGTTAAGAAATATCTTGAAGAACACAGCTCTAGAAACTCCCGGCGGATTATCGTTCCCGTTCACTCACGAATGTCCTACCAGGATCAACAAAAAATCTTTGGACATCCTCCTGAGGGTTATAGGAAAATTGTTCTGGCCACCGACATCGCCGAAACGGGCATCACCGTCACAGATGTTGTTTATGTCGTCGACTCCGCTACACAAAAAGCATTGCAATATCACGAAAAGAAAGGCATTTCCAGCGTCGAAACTCAATACGCTTCGCAAGCTAATATTCAACAAAGGTATTCTATGCTGCTTCAATAATACTGTATTTTTTAACTTATGCCTTTCAATATCTTTCTACACAGTTCCATATGCTTTCCGAATATCTTCACATTTTACATTTACTAAAATATCAAACTTATTCTCATTTTTCTAACGCAAGTCTTTGCCATCTTTTTTTTAAGATTTCTCCTCTATTCCTTAATGCTTTTTAATCCTTGATGAAATTTGATGAAATTTATAGAAAAGGGCGTGCAGGTCGTGTCCAACCCGGAGAAAGTTATCATTTGATCACGCGGTCGCATTTCGAGAGTTTGCCCACGGATCCATTGCCGGAAGTACTGCGCTCGTCTCTCGAAAAAACGGTCCTTGATTGCAAAACCTATAGCAACGAAATGGCTGAAATATTTTTGGGCAGCATGCCACAACCTCCGACTTTGTCGGCGGTTAGACAAGCGATTAAAGATCTCCAGCAATTAGGGGCGATCGACGATAAAGAAAATTTAACACCGCTCGGAAAACGCATTGCTCTGTTCACCCTTCATCCGAAATTGAGCAAAGCGCTTGTTTATTCCGCCATTTTTCGGTAAGTCGTTGATTTTCGTCTATCTTTGTATTTCGAAGTTTCAAGCACTTTTTTTCTAATTGTTTTTTTAAATATTCACGTTCCGGAATGATCTGAGCGATATTATTTTTGCCCTTGTTTTGCCCAATTTTGTTCAAAATTCATAATTAATCGATAATTCTGTAAACTTACTCCTAATACTATTGTCAATCTTAATTAACTTTCATTGAAATTTCTTTCCAGCTGTGTCTCTCCTATGGTTACAATAGCTTCGGCAATGTCGGCTGATAGCGAGATATTCGCTGGCACGCTTCACGATAAAGTAGCGATCAGATGTATAAAACAAAAGTATCATCCGGCGAGTGATCATTTGAGTATACGCTGGATATATTCTCAATGGGAATCGTACAATAAGCGTGGCAGAGATGCCGTCACTCATTTCTGCAGAAAGACTCATTTATTTCCTGAAAGAATGTTTACGTTATCGAGTACGTTTTTTTACATTACAAAATCAATCTTTCATTATATTCTTAACTTGAAAAAAGAAAGTATCACACATTTTTCTAGTACTCCTTTAATCCATGCATTTTTTGAACTCTCGATTTTTGTAGAAGTACGAGATCTTCACGCGGATGGCCTTGTGCAATGCCGCATGTTAAATTCCTTCGAGGAATACAATCAGACTGGAACAAATGCCAATGAGTTTGCGGATCTTGATGAACTCGTTCGTGGAGTTCTACTTGCTGGTCTCGATCAGTTCCTTCATCATCGTGATTTTGATATCAGAAAACAGAAAATTAAAAAAGGAACGTCCAGCTATACCATGGAGTGAGTTAATGTGGAAAATAATCTCGAAAAAAAGACGAAACCTCGAAAAGTGAACTTTTCGAGGTTTCGATAAGATATCACTTTATTTTGAAGAGTGGAAAATGAGTCGATCGAATGAAAATATGTAAAAACTCAATATTCGAAATTCCAGAACCTTCCATAGAATTTACATATTCATATTTATTCTATAAAAAGAATAATAAAAATGGTATAAATATTTTTTTGTAATCTTAAGGGACGGAAATCGAGCAACTTTGACTCCAGAAAGTGTGAACTTTAAGAGAGAAACATGGCCAAGTCCTTTCCTCACTTACGTTCGACGACAGCACAGTGAGGAACGAAGAACTACGTTAATTCGTGAAACCAGCATCGTCTCGCCCATCACGGTTTTACTCTTCACTCAAGCTCAAATTCAAGGACATCTGGTTAATATAAATAATATATAATTAACTTTTTTTGACTAATAGAAAATAGAATCTTTAATTTGTTCTGAATCAAAGTAATTTCATTTTCAATTCAATTATTTCGAACTGCATTTCTCACGATCAATAGCATTTACCAGCTTGTTTCTCATACCATGAGTATTATTATTATTTAACAAATTTTTCCTTTTCAGCGTTCGGGAGAAAAGGATTCTCAAAATGCAATCGTAGAGTTATCACTTTTGGGACGTAAAAATTTCAGACTCACCTGCTCTCGAGAGTAAGTTGATTATTCAAGTTTCCAAAAATAAAAACTTTTGTTTCTGTAGCCGTTTGATGAAAATTTTATTCAATTATTCAATTTTTCAGTGTCGCCGCGACTCTTCTTAAATTTCGGGACTCGATATGGAGTGTTGCACGTTATCTCATAGAGAGACAGGGTCTTGTAGAAAATGGGCCCGGTACGGATCTCCACAAAGTCGAGAATTTCAAAGAATACATGCTTCAAGTGCTCGTACAAATTCTCAGTGATGCATCTGAGCAAATAGACCTACCTGATAAATCGACCGACCGATCGACTTCAGGGAATTCCTTGTACGTGGACGAAGATGAAGATTAATTACCACTAGAAACAATCATTATTCGCCGAGTTATCAAGAGAATTCCTTTTCAAAATGATTTTTCCTATGTTTTTTGTAAGGTAACACGAAATCAATTTTCTTACGAAATTCTCATCAAGTTTCTGACGAAATTTTGGATGAAATATTGAACGAATTTTCCCCAGCTATTTTCCACTACATAGGTAGTCCAATTATTACTTTTTTATTCAGTGAATTTCCCTACTAATTTCTTATTGAATTTCTCCGGAAATTCTACGGAATCTTTAACACACATTCCGGTGAATTTCCCAGTTAATTTCTCATAAAAATTCAATGGAAATTTCAAATATTGTAATTACGCAATGGATTTTCAATTCATCTTTTCCCTCCAAACGTGACATACTTCATTTCAATTTTATGTCATATAATTGATATGCGATGTGTTTCGAGTTCGCGACGTTCGTTCAAATTTGTTCAATATTATTTTTTAGGAGTAAAGAATTGACGTTTACAGCTAAAAACCGAGCTCGATTTTTATTCGTCGAGAGTTTTTCGGATCGAGCCATTGTGTAGATCATTATTAAACATTGTACAGTTTTTGAAATAAATTCATACAAGATGAAAGCTTTTGGTTATCATTCTCCATAATTTTTATGAAGAGCGTTCGAGCGTGTTTTTGATTGGATCTGAGGATTTTGTAATAAATGTAATGCATGTTTTTGTGAAATTATAAACATTAGAGTTATATATTTTCATTATTAAAATTATTTTTATTATTATTACTATCGCATAGGTTAATTAAAGATTAATTTTACAGAAAACGATTCCTTATGTTTGTTTGAAATGTGTTTTTCGATATTTGGTGATTCTTCGTTTCTAATTTCATAAATTTCCATTTTTTTACAATGCAATATTTCATGAAATATTTCACATCACGTGTACTATTTGTCTCGAAACACTTTTCTCTATAGCAGAAAAAAGGTGATGCGCATTTCGGTATTGAATGATTCGGCGATTTTTTAAATCTACAACTGATGAGTTTATACTAAACACGTAAGGGTAAAAAAAGAAGAATACAGATACGGAATGGTAGACGAGTTATTTTTTTCAAATTCTACAAATAAGAAGAAACGATGAAAATTACAAAAATAATGGGTGAAATTATGATGGCATTGGCAGTGTTGGCACACAGAAGATTGTCGTACGAAATCGTATACTTCTGCATGTCCGGATACCGGCAGTAACTTTGGTCTAAAAAGAAATTCAACAATTGGTAATAATAATTCAACCGATTGATGAAGTTTTTTTTCTTCTATTCATAAATGATCGATTTTTACTTTTTTTTTAGTGTTCAAAGTGAATCGCGACAACTGGATCGATAAATATGTTTAAAAAAAATTGACTCACCCAGGCATTGGTAAGCAGAATTGTTCGAAGGCTTAGCCCTAACGGACAGATACACCGAGTTACATTTGTAGATGAATCCCGCGTCTCCGCAGCCGAATGTTACGCTTTGAGTATCGCTATTGACCGTTTTACAGTCAGAAGACGATACGTCGATGTCCAGAGGATTACGTGACGTACAAACTTCCAAACTTGTCGAGCTCGATCCTGTGACCTGAGTACAATGAAAATGTCAATTTTTTAAAAATAATCGAATTCTTTGATACTTTCAAAACTCGACGATAAGCAATCATCGAATGTTAATGCATGACTTTTTCGCACTGGCGAGTAGAAAAATGAAATCACGAGTTTTGTAATATTTTTTTTTGGGTCCCTCAGATTCAAAAGTGTATTGAAAGAATTCGAATTCATTGAAAATTTTGAAATATTTGACTCGATATTAGAAAGTGTTTTTCTTTTCTTTCTTTTACTCACTTTTATGGTGGCGTAGGTTTCCGGATCGTTTCTATAAAAATAATTGGGATGAAGTCGATAGAATTTGATGCCCGAAGGTTCCAAGTAATCGTCGTACGAGCCCGAAGATCCCGACGCCGAATAAGTTGAGCCACATTGTGAATTGGTGAGCCTTTGAGGAACTGAAAATTGGGCAAATACTCCAGTAAATTTAAACGCCCGATCGATCGATTGGATTTTGAAAAAAAGTGCAATTATTTTGTACTACCTCGTTTGATATTGGTCAAAAGAGAGTTTATCGGTGTTGATACGTCCTGTGCAGTCGAGACGGTGCCGACATAAACGATATCATTCTGATCCCTGACGAAATCGGACCACCTGTCCCTACTTCCGGAAGTGAAGAACATCAGCGTTGCGTCTATCAATGAATCGTCGTTATATTTAAATTCATTCTCACAAGATGAAAAAAAATACTCGTGGCGTACCAAGCGCTTAAAACCTACCGGGAATATCCTCGTAAAAGATTTTTATTTGTTGCTTGCAATATTCTTTATTTTCATCGGTGATGGTCGACGTGTAAGGCACGATCAATATCACCTCGGAATTTCCACCGCCAATACCACTTCTTTGTTCGGCATCGAGCTGCGATGCTTGCATCGATTTTATCAAGTCGAATGTTTTGGGCAAATCGAACTTTCCGGTGTCTGGAAAATTAATTGAAAAATTAATTTGGAGCCCAAATCGATGGCTCGTCGTTTTTTAAACGTTTCTATACTCACAGGCCGAGTACTGGGTCTCGTTGAATCCATAGAAATCCAGAATGCTCTCGGTATTGTTAATCATCACCGATCCATTAGCTGCACTTATGATTGTGAATTTACTGTTGTACTTGCTCACTTCGAGACCCTCCAACAAAGCTCTAAAAATAATCAAATTTTTTAGCCCGTTTCTTATTTTTCAATTCGATTTGATATTTTTTATTTTTGTTTTGTTTTACTCACGCAAGAAGAGGTTGGATCGTGGTAAACGGCCAATTGGGGTCGAGGAATATCGTGAGATTCGTTGATATCGGGTTGAACTGTTTTACGGTGTCGTTGCTTTCACAATTCACATCTTTCATCGTAGCTGCACGGAAAAATATTTTTTATTCATGCTTTCAACGTTTTTCTTTCTTCTAAATATTTGTTCCACTCGATTTGAAGAAATTTTTTAAAAAATGCGAATACTTACGTAAAAATGAAAATAATTTTTCAGACGCTTGAACAGCAAATTTCTCGATCGTAGCAGGATCGATTGTCACTTTTGCTACTCCAGAACTAAGCACCAGCGCCGATCTGAAAGCCTTAAATTTACGAATTTTTCAATCAACTCAATTGAAATTGTTTTTATTCTAGTTTTATCGATTCCTGGATGAAGGATTTTGAAATTTTCCTAAATTCTGTGTCATCCTGTTGAATCTTCAAGTTTGTGAGATTTTAGAGAATAATTATTGGATTATTTACCTGCGAAGTAATCGTGGCATTCGACACGATTGAAAGGAACACGTTGTTTCTATTGCACGCCCTTATAGCGCTGCTAAATACTCCTCGGTCGCTGTAGTACATGTCGATTATTTGAGACAATTTTAAACTCGGTATCGAGGTATACCACTTGGGAATCTCATTGGCCAATATCAAACCATCGAGATCACCTCGTATCTCAGCCGAAGTGAAAAACAAATCTTCGTTAGAATTCAAAAAGTACCAACGTGGCAAGTACGTCGAATTCCAATGACCGTCGACTCCCAAAGTCAGTTTTTCATCGGCCAAAGGGCCTTGTCGAAGCGCCACTTCCGCCAAATCACCTGAATTTTCGTATTTTTACAGACTGATTATATTTGAAAAAAAAAAAAAAAATGAAAAATCGATTTTTCACTGAAAATATTGATTTAAAAAAAAATTTTGACATTTTGTTTCAGAAAAATTATTCAAAATACCAGCAACGGTGGCGATCCATTTGTTGTCGAGGATCGTGCTCGAGAGTGAGTCATGCGATTGCCATTCTTCACGGAGGAGCATACCGAGTGTAACACTTTGAGGCTCGAGACCAGCGGCGATACCAGCGAGTACGGAGCCACCGGAAACCGCCCCCCAATCGCTCTTCAAAACGCCGTTTTCGACGGGACATTTACTTTGTAATGGAAGTGCCGAAAGTCTCGCGCTGTTCGGATGATTCGGTGGTAACGGCGGATACCACGAATTAGGATCGACGCCTGAATCCTTTGTTTCGTCTTTGTTGCTCATAGTTTCTCTGTTGACAAAAGACGAACAAAAATTCTCTCTCAATAAAGACGAAGAGTCATTTCTGAGACGACAAAAAAAAAACCAAACACTTTGTTCGAGTGAAACGCATTCGTAGGTCGTTAACACTCGTCGAATTGAATGGACAAAATTCTATGCGGAATTGTGACACGTAAAAAGGCTATACGTGTGTGAGGAAAAAACAACATTTCTTGAAAATTGAAAATGAAAAAAAAAGAAACAAATAAATATAGGAACGTCAACGGTTTCTAATTACTATTCACGTGACTAATTCGTTTGGTTTTATTTTCTCAGATGAACAGTCCGCGTGGGAGTGTTCACTGCCAATGAGAATTGAAAGAAGCAAATTTAATTTTTCTGTTACCATGTTTTTTTTTTCGATTTCATATTTTCCAATAATTTTTGTTTGTAATCTTTTAAGAACTGTACTTTCGAGTGAAAAAAATTGAATGCATTTCCTTGGATGATTGAAAAAAAAGCTCACTGTTTGAAACAGAGGATTAGGCCTCTTAAAAAACAATGATTGAGCGAAATAATTTTTTCTTTATTACATTTCTTCGGCAGTGAGCGTTTCAACGTCGTCGTTTGATCCTCTCGATTGCCTCGGTGATCTCACATTTCTCAAACGTCTGTAGGGTAAATTCTCATTTCGACAGGTAACCGGTTCGTCTCCACGTTCCATGATATCAATGCTTGACGAGAGCATAGAATGCAAAGAGCACTGATAATTTAAAAAAAAAAATTAGTTCATTCGTTTCTTTGGATCGATAGGATTGAATAAAAAAATCAGGTTTTTGCTTAACTTTTTTTGTGTGTGATTTTAAAGATTTAATATTCGATCAGTAATTCGTTATTATTCATTGATTTACTCGATTGATCAAATTTTGATTGTACGAACATCATTTTTCAAATTTTATAAGCAATTATCAAATGAATCGTATCAAAGACTTACACGCTCGACACTAGTGATACTTTCGTTTGGAAAACTCATAGCATTTCCTGGTATCAGTTTTAGTGTTTCAGCTTGCCGATAAAATTGAAATCCATTCGGTGCGTAAGGCGTAACTCCTTCTTGCTGAGGCACTAATGGATTTTGTATTATCCCGTCTTGACGAAATCTAAAAATACACATGTTCGAAGAATTTTTTTACACCTGAATTTTTTTCTTTATTCGTATTCAATGAAAATGAGTATTTTATCGATAACGATGGTCTTATCGAATGGAACAATCTTTTTTAACGAATAATAACAATCCAATGTATTTTCTTGATTCTAATAACCTCACAAACGATCAATTTCCTACTTCGTTAAAAAATCTACAAAATTGAAAAAGAAATTACAAAAAAAATTGTCACAAAAACCAAAATCGTGCTTCTTTAAAAAAAAAATAATTTCCTAATTTTCAATTGCACATTACCGATTTCAATCAACTATCTATGAATGTTCCGCACTGTTAATAAATTTATCGTTTGCTGGATTGAAAATTAGTGTAGTTTAATTTTAAACGTTTATTCGAATTCGTATAATTTTTAGAATTTCATGATTTCTGCTACCATCATGCTCGCTTTACTATTTTTTTTCTCTTACCTGTGTAACAGTGCAACTGACAGCATTCTCAAATCCATATTAAGTCCAGGAGTGTCTTCAATTTTTCGTAATATCGCGAGGAACGCTGGCACATTTTGTGGCAATTTGTTGTTCCGATTAAGCAAATAAGTATTGTTATAACATTCGAGGAGTGATTTTGGCACGTTGGCCATCGAGTTTTCCTGAGCTCTAGCGGCTAGAAATGAAGAGCACGTGGAGAAAAACGAAAACGGTTCTAATTAGAATTTGTATCTTAAAAATGAAATTTTCTAAATTGAAAACATTCGATCGAAATGATCTCAGATTAAATTAATTATTTTCCACGAATAATTGATTTTTCAAAATTCAGTTTTCTCCTCACCCCATAAACCAACGATCACCAAGAAAATTGAAATATTCATTTTCGAAATTTATATTTCCTCGGTCTATTATTTTTCCAATTTTCACTTTTTTTTTTGTCACTTTTTTTTTACACTTTACTGTCGATTCACATCCTTCGAAATTCTCGACTAATCCCAATATCTTCCAGCGTATTCTCTCCACTATGCTCTTTTTATTTGTGTCGTACCGAAACCACACCTTTCGACCTGCTCGAAAAAAAGAAAAAACGATTCTCTACTATCACTATCAACGATAAGATACCTTATCCCATGAACGTGTACTGTACATAGATGTGTACATGTGTATCCATTTATATATGACTAATCTCTCGATCCCCACTACTATTATTCAATTTTTTTTTTTTTTCGAGAATCACGTACAAAATCAATTATTTTCGATATACTCGGAAAATGTAATCTTTTTCAATCACTTTGTGCTACTATTCTGGCGCCATGAACTTTCGCAATATTTTGGATAAAAATTCGACGATGAAAAAGAAAAATTTTGGTCGCTCTTTTTCAATGATTCGTCATCGAATGTGTACGATTCTGGATTTATGAAGATCCGAGCTCAATTTTTAATTTCTGCGGTATTATTGTTGGTGTTCCACATTCGTGGAATTAATTGTAATGAAACATTACATTATTATGAATAATTGACTGAGATTTGGACTGAGCTTTTTTTTTTATGGCTAACTCAAGGGACGCCATGAGAATCTCGTTTGACATGATTTTTGTTATCTTATCTTTATCGGAATGGGACACGTTATCGTAACCAATCTTTAACGATTTTTTTTTTTTTTTTTTATGACTCATCGAGAAATTTCAAGCCTCGTACGTAAACCGTTTGTAAATTGATACGTGTTGGATGAATGAGCTGTACGACATTATTCATAAATGTCTATTTACACAGGATACTCATACTCATGTTGGTGCCTCATGTTCCGGGCCAAGGAAACTTGGAATTACAAAAACAGGTGTGTATTATTTTTCTTTTTAAATTAGCCTTTAAATGAAAATTACTCGAATAATCTTTTGCTGCAATGGTGAAAGAATATGAAATCGATTGAATCGTTGAGATTTTTAAAGAATTATAAAAATCGTTTATTATCATCATTATTTATTAAAAAAAAATTAAGTACACAAAAATATTCGTACGTATAAATAAATCATTTTAAATATTATTCATGGGCAAGATTCAAGGCACCTCGGCTCTTGTTACAAAAATTATTCTAATATTTACAAATGTTATGTTCCTCTCTCTTTTTTTCTTTTAGTCTTTATTATTTTTTTTTTTTTTAATCATTTTTCATTCTTTCTCTTTCATACGTGATCGCATTTTTTTTATCAGTACAATTCTTGTACGAATGATCATTGTTGCACGTAACCGAAACAAATATTTTTCAAATCAAAATTATCACTGATCATTGCAGCCGCGAGACTCCGTTTAAAATTATGCTAAGGAAAAGAATTTTACACTCTCGTATTTACAATTTAGAAGGAAGTGCCCGCGGATGATTTTGACGAAGGAAAATGAAAAATTTACCGTGGCAAGGAATTTGTCGGAATCCCAAAAATTTCCAAACTTTTACTATTGCAATTGTATAGCAAAAGTAATATAAAAGTATGCGACTTTTTTTTTTTACAAATGTATAAGAAACATAATCCATTTTTATAAAAATTTTAATCGGTAAATATTAAAAAAAAAAAAAAACTCCCATATATTTACGTCTTTTTATAATACGAATTTGTATAAACGTAGCTAAATTTTGACAATGTAAATATTTTGATCGCGACGCAAAGTTATTTTCGCAACGAGCAATTTCTCAACTTTTTCGGGCTTATATATCATGTCGCGATTTGTTGTTTACCAAACGCACAACCACAAATTCTCACTTTTATCTTTACATAAATTCTTTTATACACATACGTTTTAAAATCTCTTGATCGCTCGAATTTTCGATTTTTAAGGCACTCAAGATCGCCGACTAGTCGAAATATTTTCATAGGAGTCGAAAGCAGTAACACGCTGCTTTTTTTTGCAAATTAAAAAATAACAATGATTGGACAATACCTTCAAAAACTACTACAAACTCTCTGGTGCAACGTTTGAGAAATCTTGTTTTTTTACCAACAAAATGAAAATAAAAAAAAAAGGTTGTACGGAAACGAGTTTCGAGCAATGTGCATCCGTACTCCGAATAGCTCGACTGTATGGAAGATACATTTTCAAATTTTTCGTAAATACTTTCATTAATTAAAAAAAAATTAATTTGAAAAAAAAAGATGCTCGTGTGCTCGAGAGGTAATACTTGAACGAAAAAAAAAAAAAAATTACATTCACCGTACAGCTAAATTGTGTTTCCTCGTTACAATTAATATTGATTATGTACAAGCGAAGAGCGAAGCCGAGGATTTTCATTCGTAGCTGCCTGCTGTCGACTTTGAGTCGATGTAGGAAAAACAATTGAATTGATAATAATTAATTACTAATACGCTAATAATTACGCTTTAAATTATATCATAATTTCTTTAGGAAGCTTTGAGTTCTTGGAGCGAGTATCCAAAAAAAATACTTGTTTTTAAACTAAATCTAATATTGTTCCACTCGCGAGTCTTGTGACTGTCAGCGTATCTTGATTTTTGAGCGTTTTTCAACATATTTTCCATATCGATCGAGCACGGAAGGATTCTCGTCGATAATGCAGGGAAGCATCTGCGATAAGGTCCATAGAATTGATAAAAAAAAAAACGTCGTTTACGAGTCGATAGTATTGTTTTATGAATTTCCATGCAACAGCAATGGAAAACTCTGTAATTATTATTTTTTATAAGAAAATGAATAATTTTCAAATTCATTCGACTGGACCAAATCGCATTTGCCTCTCTGAAACTCGTTGGAACAATGAATCTCAAAGTAGTCATCAAAAGATCACGAAAAAAGCTAATTGGACAACCGGATCACCAATCGCGAAGCTGCAATAACGGTCATCATGGAAATTGAAAATTCGGAATTGAGCAATTATATTTTCGAATTATTAAAATCTCTTGAACGTGTTCTATTTCATTTTAGCCATTGATCAGATAAGTCAGTGATGAAAAGGTTCAGTGGATCAGAGCTCACTCAAAAACCAATGAAAAATTAAAAAGATAGAAATGGTAAAAACAAAAAAAAATCTCTGAACTTGTAATTGGCGAGTATTTTTATCATTTTTATAAATTCTAAAAATAAAAAACCGCAATTTTACTTGTTTTATGAAACGACCGCTGGTATTTTTGATCCGTTTGTCCAATTCCGCGGACATAATCGAAGGCACATAGTATAATCACATATTGAGCAGTAATGTAATTGGCAGATGAATGAAAGAATCGTTTAGCTGCGATGCGGAAATAAAAATCCGTTGTTTAATAATAAAAATGCGATATCTTTTCTGTCTGTTCGTGTGGCTAGGAAAATTCACAGCGGTTGCTCGATCGGCGGGATCGATCCTTGGAGCAGCGTTGGTTCGTTCCGGGATCCCTCAACGAGGCCACTTCCGGTTGATTCACCATTAGGGTTGTTGCTATTGTTGTTTTGACCATTTAGAAACGAGGTCATTTCCATCGATGTATGTTGTCCGCTCTGTTCAGAAACATGCGTGTTCGTTCGCTTCTTTTCAGATCTAGACCGCGTGAGCGTAACGGTACGTGTGTTTCGTGTGTGTTTTCGGAAAAAACAAACAAAAGAAAAAAAGCGGCTCCAGAGAGAGTGCAAGAAAAAATAGAAGCGAGATAATAGATATGCGTATAGAAAAAGTATAAATACACGAGAGGAGGAGGAGGATCATAAATGTATGTGATAAAAAAAAAGAAGCTAAGAATTTGTGCCCAGCAAAGCGAAAAAGATTTTTTTTTTTATCAACACATTATGAAAATGTAACTCACTTCAAAAAATGATCCAGTAATTCAGAAATACGAGAAAAAGAATTAATTTAATAAATATAATAGAGCATTAATTTTAAATTAATTAAAAAATATTCGGAACTCTAAACGCTATTGGATTTGATGCTTTAAAAAAAAAAAAAGATCCCATGAATACAATTTCTATAAAAATGTTCTACTAGAAAAATGATTATTTAATTGCGTTAATTGCTTAAATAATATAATCGCGATTCAAACTCGATCCTCGATTCCAATCGTTTTTCCAAAGTATTTACATCTCAGAGATTCCAGGATACTAACCTTGGGCTGCATCGTGTCCTCCGTTGTGTCTAATACCGCGAGTGGATTCGAAGTTATGTTAATTTTTGAGTCGTTCATACCGCCATTCATAACGCGACCGTTCGATATCGATTTGCCTGTGGTATCGAAAATAAAAAAAAAATTGTTTAGTTTCATGTTCAGTTTCAAAATTAATTTGAAAACTTATTGATTCCCGAAAAGCCTTTTTTTAATTAGATTAAATATTACATTTCTTTCGAACTTATGACAGTTTTGTCGAAATATCGCTCCGCGTTAATTCGAGTGAGAACCAACCTTCTTGCGAGGATTCTCGACTGTGCTTGATTTTGCTTTTTTTATAAACAACGGCAATAATCCCGAGAGCGCTGAGTAAAGTAGCGCCTCCGAGTGCACCCCCAACGATGGCATAAACATTGCCACTGCGTCCGTTATCGGCATTCTTCGGTTTATTCTCTTGAATAATTTCTTGTACCGGAGGAGCTTCGGTGACAGCTCTGAGAGTTTTTTCTCTGATGATTTTCGAGAATTCGGAAGCAGCATCGACGGAAAAGCTTTGCACTTTGAATTCGTAAGTCGTGTCAGGCAACAAGTGGGAGATAGTTATGTTGGTAGAATTTTTTCCTTCGACAGTGGTTTTCATGTAATCACCGGCTGATGTCGAGGCTCGATGATACACGTAAAAGCCATCGATGTTTGCTGTTCGGTCAGGATTTTGCCATATCAAAAGAACGCGGTCGGGACCCAGAGCTTCGGTATTCGTGAGCAACGGTATCGGCATTTTATTGCTGTCGAAACCAACAACTCGGTTCAAATGGAATCTCACGGAATTCGGGCTCAGCTCGTTGTCGTTGTTCGAATAAACAGCTGCTATCCTGAATCTATAAGTATGATCCGGTTGAAGATCGGTCACTTCGAACGATCTCACGTGATTCGGTATTTCCGTGTTTGCTGTCATCCACTTTGACTGTTTTCCATTCATTTTTTGACCCAATTCGCGATACTGTACTTTGAAAAATTGTATCGGTAAACCAGTGTTCTCGGGTACGGACCAACGTACCATTACCGATACGTCCGAGAGCCTCGTTACATTCGGCTGATTCGGCGGCACCAACACTGCTGTTGAAAAAAAAAAAAAAAATTCAATTACATCAGGTATTTATACAATACAAAGACGATTTTTTTTTTGCAAAGAAACATTTCGATAGTCGAGGGTTAATCTCTTGAATCATGTTAGCAGAAACAGTGGACTACAAATTATTAATTATCACTACAAGAATTTATTGAAGAGCCCGATCTCGAGAATAGATAAGCGGCGTGTGACTTGTCTTTGACGTTCACACTTTCTTTTTAAAATTCGGTGTAACGGAACTACCGTGTCTCTGGATTTAATTTATTAATTAATTTTTCAATGCGCTACTTTCTTTGAAAACTTTATTCGAAGTTTGTATATCGGATCGATGATAAATTAATTACTTCCCTAGTCGATGGGAATGAATCATAAAGTGTGACCTTTCTAGATAAGATTGGAGCGAAAAATTGATTCGATGGTCTTAAAACTTTTTTTTCTAGTGACGTAGAGAGGTGTTCAAGGATTAATAGCGATCTTACGGACATTCGTAAGTTATTTCAGATCAGGATCTATCTTGCCGAGAAAAAACCGGTTCCGTGTAGAACGTCATTTTTATATATGAAAATCCGATATGGTCTAGTGGCTAAGAATATCGATATTTATGAAATTCGTTAATTTATCGTGACCAGGATCTATAGTCCTTATGGATCTTAAACACGAAAGATTTCAGGGATAAAAATAAGTAGAATCGCCAATGAATGGGAAGAAATGATTCTCGAATAATTACCAGTTCCCTTACGATGTCCCTCTTTGTTTCTTCTCCGTCCAGCTCCAACCCTCGAGTGTTTGTGGCCATTACCGTTAGGGAGGCCATGGCCGCGGAGTTTTCCGCCGCCCACGCTACTACCGCCGCTTACACCACCAGCTCCGCCAACGTGCTGCTTAGGATTAACTCTAAGCAGATTGTAACCGGAGTGGGAACCGTAATCGTTGCTCGCGACGCACTGAACGATACCAGCGTGCCTCTTCTCGACCGGTGATATGAACAATGTATTTCCCTTTATCTCGACGTTTCCACTGCGTACGAGTGGCTCACCGTTGATCAACCATTCGAGACTGGGTGGTGGATCACCCGTCGAGCTGCACGATAATTCGAGCTCGCCACCTTCCGAGAACGTAGCCGCTTTGGGTGGTCTTAGTACCTTCGGTACTTCGACGACTTTCAGTATTATAGCGGACGATATGCTTCGCGTGCCTGAGCTCCAAACACAGTCGTATTCACCGCGATCGGATGATTTAACATCGACGATTTTCAATCCTGTCGAGGTATATCGCGAACTCGTTGGCAACGCACGTCCCAGTTTTGTCCAGGTTACATTGGGCACGGGATATCCGACACCGTAACATTCGAGAGTTACATTTTTACCCCGCAATACGGTATACACTGGTTTTGGCTGTTTTACAAAATATGGATCGACCCTCGTACCCTCGTCGTAAACTTCCAACACTGTCTTATAATTACTACGATAAGTCTGAGTCGTTATATAATTATCCGCTGTACAATCGTAGTCACCGGAATCTGAGACTTTTGCATTTTCAATAACCATAGTCTGGCTACCGGTTATGCTTACGCTGCGAACTGGACGACCGTTTTTGAAAAACTGTACATCCGGCTCGGGCGACGAATATGGCACTGGACACGTTATCGGCACTGTGTTACCAGCTGGTACACGAATAACCACGCTGTTCTTGTCCGTAAATTTTTCAATCGTCGCCAAACTCAATCTTGCTGGATCCGAGGCCAGGCCACTCGTACCTGCGATTGAAAAAAAAACATTTATTAAAATGAGCCCATGAGTACATGTGAAAGCGGTGAAACCTGCTGAGGACCAGTCACAAAGGATATAAAACTTTGGTATCGAGTAATAATAATGCATAAAGTGGCATAGAGACTGTACCAGAAATAAAAATTGTTATTCCCGGTCGTTCATTCCCGGGTTTATGACGGCTTTTATAAAAGGTGTGAGAATCGACACGTTTCATGAACAAAAAAAAACAATTGTAAACCAAGAGGACGACTATAATCTTCACCGTAATTTCCCGGTAGAAAAAAAAAAAGAACGTAACACAATGGAAACGCGACAACTCACCGTAAAAACCAATGCATCTGTAATCCCCGGCTTTTGAAGGATCGTCAAAGGTGACCACGTGCTTGGAGGTTTTGCCACCGCTATTAGGGCTATTTATTAAAGGACCCCAGTGCTCGGAGCCTAACGGCCTGTGACGCCAGGCAAACTTTTCAGCCGCAAGGTTGAGACTACACTCGAAGTAAACTTCGTCCCCAAGGGGGGCTGCAAGTGGCTGAGGATGACGCGTGAACGCCATACCCAGCTCTTGTTTCTGTACTGTAAATATTAAAAAAAATAAAAATGAAAAATTATTCCACTGGAATATCTAGACATGGCATGAGAGAAAAATGTTAATTATTGTTTATTCAATAAATAATAATCTAATAGAACTGGAAAAAAAAAAAATGAAACTCACCCGAAGCGCAGAATCCCAGAGCGTGTAGAAGGACCACAAGGGCGCCTGACAGCAGGGAGGACACCGGCCGCATCTTGACACATTCTGCAAGCACAAAAGAGACCGCGAAGAGCTATGTTTACTCGAGCATTTACGAAGCGTTACGTTGTACTACTCAGACTCGTTGAGCCATGGCGTTCTAGCACCCTATCTTCCCTTTCTCTCGTCCTCATCGATGCTCTTCGAGATTCCCCCCCCCCCCCTCCCCTCTCCCCTGTTCATGCCCGCCCACCCTTTGCTGGCGATTCAGATTCTCGTGTGAACACTGCAGTCTCGATCCTAACTTTTATGATCAGTTTACTTACTGCGAATACTAGAGGACAAAATTCCCGATACGAATGATATTAACAATAAGAATAATGCCAAAATCGAGTTTATTGAAGTCGTTAAAATTGGGATTTCTTAAATCGAAGAAACCGAAAAGTACATGAATCATAATTTTTCAATTTTTTTTTAAATAATGAGTTTTTTTGCTTCAGCTCTTCAGCTCTGGGTTGTATACTATTGCAGACACTCCGATTTTAAGGAATGTAAAATTCCTATATCTGAACCGTAAGTCGAGCCGAGGCCGCGTACAAACGAAATTTTGATGGCAACAAGACGACGGCTTCTTGTCGTCGTCGTCGTCGTGGTTTAACTTTAGAATCTTAAGAGTTCACGTGGAAATAGAACGCTTGCCTGCGTTCCTGGCATAGAATCATCTCTTCTCTCACTCATCCCGTCTGTTTCTTCACTCGAGATATACATTTTTAGTTGATCGAACGGTCCTTTGTGAAATGTAAGAATCAACTTGCGGGAGGCTGCACATTAAGGGTGCAAGATTCAGTGGCCGAGTTGGTGACTTTGTACCAAAGAATATTGTCATCACCTCTGTGTTGGGGTGTAATCGACGACTTTGCATATTTAGTCGTTAAGTTTAAATTGAGATAACTTTCCTAAAAAATATACCGTGCTATTCATATGACGTACAACTGCAGGGCAACGACCTGCGGAATGGCTTGGCTCTGCCTCAACATTGACGAAACGTTTTCTTCTATCGTCATTGAAATCCGGTCAATCGAATAAAAAGTAAGAGAAAAAAAAACAAATGTTAGAGAAACGTCAGAAAAAAGGCGTGGGCGTTATGCACGTAACATGAAGAACACGAACCAACATCGATGTATGAGGCATTTCATGTTACCCCGATACTGATAAATCTTGATCCTTTGGATTCGAGCGAATTTTTTCATGTATTTTTATTAGCAAGAAACAAGAATTTACTGATTTTTAGATTTTGCCATTTTATAGATTTTCACTACTATCCAATTCAGTTTTTTACTTTAATTTACGTTAATACGTCAATTCTCTTTTTAACTAAAATTTAAAAAGAAAACAATCGGTTCTAATTGCTAAAGAAAAAAATGACTCCCTCTAGCCTAAGCTATTCTCAAAAATCTCATGAATTCACTCAGTCCTTGGAAAAGAAAAAACTTTGGAGTTGGACTTTGTGAAAGAAAAATTTGATTTTTTTACATTCGCATAAATACGTTATATTGATGTAACTGTTTGTAATTTTTTTCTGCAATATTTGTGCAATCTCGTTAACGCAGTCTCAATTAAAAGAGGTGAAGTAATAACGAAGGTTTTCAATTGGCCGTGAAAACCGAAAGAACCGGTAAACAAAAAAATCGTCAAATATAAATATATTAATATTCATATATAAAAAAATGAATAAAAAATTTCGCACTAATAAAATGGGGTCAGGGTTTTGGAACGGAAAAGTGACGTGAAATGGCTTGTATATGTGTAAAGGAAATCTATATATAGTGAGAGGGCAAGCTAGACTTGTAGTGTAAAAACGATCTATGAATGAGTCTGCCTACGCTCTTGGGGTTGCTTAATACATCTATTCCGCTCTTTCTACATGTTTTATTTTCTATCAAGGAGGCTTCGGATCCAAACGGGATACATGTGTTGCGCGTAGCTCCGGCGTTCGAAGGATCCTTGTCCGGGTTACCTGTAAAATTTGTTTTAGCCTCGATGAGAATTTCGGCAATTGGGAGCATCTAAAAATAAGTTGAAACCGCGACGTTGGGCCCAGCTCTCTTGGCTGACCACATAAATCCTCAATTTGTGATGTTGGGCTAACTCCATTACCGGATTTTTCTTATTTTTAGATGTTCTGTTTATTCCGCTTCTGGTGTATATAGTTTCATGAAATAATCGAAAGAAGGTCCACTCGATGATCATTAATCACCGAATACGACGAGCTCTTGGATCTCTGTTTCCTCTCTGCAACCTAATTTGCTGGGCCTATCTTACACTCAAGCGGCCAATAACTGTATGATCTTATTGAAGTAGAGAGACTCCTGGCAAAGAACACAACACGTGGGTGTTTTAAACGGTTCGACGCCGAGACGAGACTCACGCGGGGCGCTTACTCCATACCCTATAAGGCCATTCATTCGTAGAACCATGAAAACGACATCGAACTAACGTATGTATAAGCTGTGCGTGAAAAAAAAATATATATATTTACCTAAGAATAAGAAAGTGAAATACGTACGAGTCTGATGAATAATTATCCTTTCTATTCCTCGTAATAATCTTTGATGCATATGTATCATTGACACCATTGAATTTCGTGAACGCGACGAATAAAATAAACATAGTTCGAGAAATACTCAATAGTACGAGAAAAACGAAGAGGAATGTTAGCTTGCAAACGAATATGACATCAAACACACTTTGGAACACAACGAGTGGGTGTCCCCTTATTCTGCCCTCTTACATTCTACTCGAAAGCCAACTTGTCCCAACGAATGTTTGCCTAATGTCTCTTACTCGTCTATATACGCATGTCACTCTTTTTTCTTTTTCTTCCTTTTGCCACAATTCGTTTGCATACCGTCCTTCAACTACAACTTCAAGAAAGCCAGAAAAAGGAAAGAAGATATAAGGCTGCTAATAACATTTCCAGGTAGTCGTAGGATTTATGTAACTGGAGCAGAAGTGTTTTTCTTTATTCATACTGTTCCTGCGTATATCCTTGCGGATCTCCACGAGTCCATGCCCCATTGCTCCCGGTCCTCTTTGCTAATTTCCATGTTTCCAAGAGGCTAGCCTAAGACGGTTACCGACAGTCACTCTTTCCTGATGTACTGCTGTATGGAATTTGCACAAAAGCCAAGGAGGGTCTGTGGAAAACTCGGCCGATCCAAGCGGATATATTTCTACTGAGTTTCAATGGATCAGCGACATCAGAAACTTGGAAAAAATTGTCTCTCGTTCGGTGATTGATGCGCGAGCTAATGCATATAGCTGACTGGTCACTAGATGAAGTTTTGGCATCATCTGATGGAACTGCTCAACTTTGATGATCGCCGGAGCCACCCACCAACCCCGCAGCCTTCACTGTCGGTTAACAGGAGCAGAAGTATTTACAACTCACTCCACTATCCGATTTTTCATTGACCCTCGCGCTAATGAACGAAGTTGATGAGACAATATTGGAAGATTAAGAGAAAATATTAAGTCCACATCTATGTCGTAAATCCGGCATGGGAGGATGATGTTCGACGAAAGAAACAACCTATAGGCTTACTTTTTTTGCAGCTTTCGCCGATCTATATACTCTTGTCTCACACGCACCATTCTCGAGATGTTCGACATTTACCGTACGAGACTTCCGTTCGACGCCCCCCTCTCCTCCCCTTTCTCGACGATTATGGAATGAGCAGAACGACGAGGATGCGTCTGAAGAGCTGAAATCGATCGTTGGAATGATACTGCGATCGACAAAATGGACAATTAAAAATAAAAAAAATTAAAAAAACAAGTTACTAAAGGATTGGATCGAATTCGGAATATTTCTATAAATTCATCTGAGAGCTGCTTCGATCATCGTGTCTCTGAATATTTGGTGGCTTTAGGAAAGTACAGTTGGGAATTAACACATAACTTCCTCTCATTTTTTTCTCCCGATATCATGAAGGCGGCTTTGACTAAAGAATTTCAAACGTTAACGTGGCTATTGGAATTCCGATACCCTTGAAAAATTTCCATGAATTCGACAATTAGCTTATCTATCGTAAGATGAAAGAATTTTATGATAATACGAATTTGCATTTTGATATAAGATCTTATGAATGGAGCGACGAATCTCGTCTCTCACCCAATGTAACATAAGACACTTGAGAGAGAAATCTGAACAATTTTTAAGTTTCGCGTGTTTGTGACACATTACATATGTCATCTGATATAAAAATAAAATATCAGAGGTACCGACCATTTGAAGAAATAACGTCACGATAAGTAGACTTTTAAAGGAGTTTTTGGTAATAGCTAAATAATTTGCATTTGAAAAAATAAAATGGAAGTAGTTGAATGATTTGAAGAAGCAATACCAAAGTGGTCGATCGCCTCGGTTCTAGCTAAACAGAAAAATAAAGTAAAATTGTGACTTCGAGGAAGGAATTTGAGGATTCACGACCGATCGCAGAAATACTTTCGGTCCATTCGTCGACTGTATAGATATATGAGTTTGGAAACGTCCGTATATACGGCTTACGAGGATTGTGATGTGTGCAAACTGGTTCGGTAATCGTCCACTCGTGTCTTTCTCCCTCTTTCTTTCGTTTTAAAATTTTCGGCGCCTCTGCTATATAGTTATGTTTGACATGGGTTATCGAGCCATAAAAATCATGTCCAACTTGATTTAAATATTTTTTTAATGACATTGACCGCATTCTATCGATTCCGGCGCTAGATTCTATGATATCATTCGGGTTAAACGAAAACCCCTCCATTGTTATTAATTTTTTTTAGTTAACTAAAATAAAAACCAAAAACAAGGGTAATTACTTTGAATGGATTTAACGAGACTCATTCTGTAAATTCCAAACTGCACCCTCGACGAACCCCAATTTCATACATCATTGAAGGTACATGGGGGGTACATGGGAGAATTTCTGGGTATATCGTTCCGAGTAAATTGTACGTGTTGCTCCTGTTGCGTCTGGCTGTTTTCTGTTGCGCTTTTGCTTCTTCCAGATCGTACGTAACAGGTGAGAAGGAGCCAAAGTCCCGAACACACGCGGTCGGTCTCGCTTTCCGACCTTCCCTTCTTGTATAAAAATGAACAAGTCGAATTCCATAGCAGGGATCGTCAACCTCAGCAAATATCGTGTTCTCTTCGTACTCTACATTAAACGAATATATCGAGACGAGAAAAAGATACGGCCTGCAAGTCCAACGTATATACAATTGATCGACAAATATATTGCTCAACCTGAAATCTAACGAGGAGAGTTTAATGATTCGGTACGTTTTTTTTTTCTTCGAAAATTCTAACGCCAATCAACTGGAATATACAACGTGATACTAATTTTCGAATTCTTAACTTTTCACAGCTTTCTATTTCAACGATAAAATTTGACTGGCTCTCGAAATGGGTTGGAATTCTTCCAACTTATACATACGCTTTAAAAATTATATCTACAGCTATACTTATAGCGAATACCATGTAAATGTTGCTTTGCAATAACCCCGTTGTAGGAAGCCCCTCTTGGCGATAAATTTGTCTATCCTATATCGAAATCGTTGACCCTCGACGAAAGGCTCATCATTGGCGCGAGAGAGAGAGAGAGAGAAAATCAGGCGGAGAGACAACGGAAGCCAGTAAGTGAGAATAAAGTGACAAAGAGTGCAGAGCTTTAATGAAGTAGCCGGGGTATGGAAAAAAAAGGCAGAGGTGGTTTTAATTTGACCGGTAACGTCAAATGCGATGTTACGGCCGCATTGTTGTCTGAAACGTTGTGCTTATGCCTGAAATCTATACAACTCAATATTGTCACATTTTTAGCAACTTTTTTTGTCATTTGTAAGCTTCCTCTTTCTGAATATCTCAAAAGATATCATTTTTTAGCGATAAAAACGATGGAAAAAAAAAATTGAGAGCATTTGTGAGCTGGAGCTTGATTGGAAATAATTACAGTGAGAACAAAAAATTCAGACAGTTAACTGGACAGTTGAAAAATCATAATTATTCAAGCACAGGCTTTGTTTATTTTTAGCTGCCTAATGTCAGCCTCCTAGTGTCACCCAAGTTTTCGAGGCCACAGCATTTTTTCACACCTGATATAGGATCGAAGGATATTTTTAAAATGAAAGATGATATACAGCAGAGGCAAAAAAAAAATCTCTTTAGCTCGAGAACGATAAGACGTTTAGCTGGCATGGTCATCGGGCGACAGCTCGTCTCGTTTGATTTATCGGTATGGTGTGTACAATATTTTTAATCTCTTGGCCCGAGAAAGAATAATATGAGTAAGTTGCGACCTCGAGGAGTCGAATGACGCTTTACGAATATCTTATCGTAACGACGGACACGTATCGTGTATGGTGTGAATTTTTCAATTACAAACAAACTTCAATCCACGTCTTCGTTTGAATATAAAAAAAAAAATCTCTTTGTAACTCATCAGTGATATGGTATGTTGTTGATAATAATCCGGTATGGTCTAGTGGCTAGGATAGCCAGCTAGTTTGAAAAGTTATTTGCTCCAGGAAGCAATGACTTTTCGATTACGAAGTTGATGATCATCGTTGTACAGAGTCGGAGTGTGCAGTGCTGCTGAGAGCTGAGAGTAGCAACACCTTTTGTAACAGTGTCTTTTTTTAATGCAGCATAATTAAGAAAAAATAATAACAGATATGCGAGAATGGAAAAAAAAAATTCAAGTATTTTCAGTCGACCACGGTGGTGAGATGCTCGAGCTTACTCTTAACGTCTGGAACATTATTTTTTGGTACCATGCTATAATCCACCTGGGTGGCCATAAAGGGCAGAAAGCCTAGAGCCTGCCCAAGTATTCCTCCTTCCTCCATTTTACTTGGGATATGAAACTTTGGATACAATGAACTACATTGTTTCCCTCTCTCCAAGTTTCTACGTGCCCTAACGATACGTATGCAGGAAGCACTTCAAGATTCGTGTACAGGTCGATAAAGATCGATGAACGGATACACCATTAGATTGTATTGTGGCGTAAGCTCTATTGTTTTTGTCTCTCTTCCTCTTCCTTGTTCAGACTTTTTATCGTAAAATTCACTCAGAGTCCTGCAATGAGAAATAAAAAATGAAATTCTTCAGTTCTATCCGGACATTCATTTTGCTAGTAATTCAACGGCACGCAATGTTATAAGGGAGAAACCGAATACATTTATTGCTGCATTACACATTTATGCCAATCGACCAACATATCTCGTACTCTCATTGCCCCCAAGTTGTCAGTTATTTCAATGAGCCTCTCCAGTCCTGAAATTGTGATGAAATCTTTCGATTTACGATTTTAATCTCCCACGAGTCCTCACTTCCTTCTTCCCTTCGATTCTTTTTGTTTCCCATTGTGTCGGAGGTAGGCTCACGGGTTAATGATTTTCAATCTCAACTCTTGCGGCCCTCGGCAAGAACCCTCGGCTCCGGCTCCCATGGTGCCCGTTGCAGAAATGTAGAAAATCTCTCTCTCGGACCCAATTGTCCGAGGAGAGGCTGAGGGCCCGAAAACTCACGACGAGGTTTGGCAACGTTGCACCGTGTTTTAATACCTTGCGAGCCCACGGCTATACGAGCTCTGTTTACGAGGAACGCGCCCTTTTCTTACTTCGAAAAAAAAAAAAAAAAACAACATCCCTTCTTCTTTTTCAATAATTGCAGGCGATTCGATAAAATTCAACTGAAACTCTACCGAGTCTACCGATTACACGTTTATCGAGTGGTCAATAAAATTTTTTTATTTCAGACAGTATCAAAATTCTTTTTTTTTGGCCTTTTTAATAATCAACGTAATTTAAATTGTTTTCAAGTTTTTCTGTTTCAAATAAAACACATTTGCAACGAGTTATGGATTCATCGTCAAACCATTATGAAATACTCATAATTAAAAAAAAAAGTGGGGAAGAAAAAGTGAGATTATCGACTTGAACCTTTCGAAAATGCGTTGAACGATTTTCCGGGACCCTGCACCGTGAAATAAGCCGTAACAACCGGTGAGGGTTGTCCGTGGTGGATCTTTGTGTTTCTCCCTTTGAAAGGTGATTTTTCGCTGGTCAGGTGAACGTTACATAGCAATTTTCGAAAAGTGTACCTCGCCTAAAATTTCGGTAAAAAAATTCGTTCCAGCCTCTCACCTTGCCCGGGACCCCCAAAACTCTCGATGATTTTCATCTTAAGATTCCTTAATTTCTATATAACTACCGCGTGAAAGGTATTCAAAAAATTCATTCTTTTTCTACTTGACTGTAAACTTGTTTTATCGCTGAATCCTGATACAATTATCATAAGGTGTCGAGATTAATTATTTCGATAACTTTGGTATTCGTGCTTTGATCATTTTCATGAATAAAATTGATATCTAATGAGGTAACGATTGAAAGAAAAAAAAATCGAAAAAAATAACGAAATTTTGGTAAAATCGACGTTTTTCTGTAATGGAGAAAAAATGATCGAGCCGGGTATCGCGACGCACCCGGCAAAATCTCCGAAAACGAAAGTCCGGGGCATGCTACGTGTGCCCCCTTGAGCGTGAACGGCAGGTGTCGGAACTTATTAGGAAGGTGCTGGAAGATCGAGAATAATGTGAGTTATAAATGTATATATATGTAGGGATATGCGGGTTTGAAATCCACGTGAACATATCGCTCGAACCCAAGACAAAAAACGCGGGCAACGAGATGGAAAAATGGTACAAATATTTCGTTGTTTTCAGACCTCATGGCGTGAAGATAAATGTATTTCCGATGAAAATTATGTCAAAAATTCACGAAATTAGAACCATTTAGAAGGAAAAACCTTGAGTTTACGAAATTTTTTAAGTAACTTGAAGTCATGGCTCTCTGATTAAGACAATTACGATTTATACGCTCGGAGATTTGTGGAATATCGAAATTTAATCTTATTATCGGTTATACAAACCTATTGGAAGCTGTAGGATTGGAAATATCTCAAAAAAACTTGTGATTTGGGTTATTTTTCGAAATAATGTTAGACAAAAATCTTCGGATTACCTAAAACTCGGATTTCATTGATTACGAGAAAAAAAATCTTGATTCCTGATATCGGAAATTTTTTTAGTTTTCGAACGCTGTAATTATGAAAATTTTTCACCCAATTACTCGATCTCTCATCAAGAAAGCTCGATTTTAGCGAGTCCAAAAATGAAATTTCCAAATACTAATTCGATTCGTAATTATCGATTGCGCTCAGAACATGTAATGCACGAAGAGAAAAAAAACTATTATTCGTCAGCGTCTTCGCTCGATTCAAAGTTAAGACAAAACTCTCGGATCTTGCCGTAAAAAACAAAAACAAAAACAAAACTTACCCTTTCGCGTCGAGGCGATCAGTTTTTTGAAATTCTACAGAATCGTGCTGTCCGTCGTAAGTTTCAAAACACTCGAAAAATAAATGTAAAACGTCGCGAGAGCGGCGATTTGCTGAATTGAAAACAAAAGGAAAACAACACACACAAGCACACCGAAGACGCTTCAGGCACACGCCGCCAATCGAATCGCACTAAACGCACACACACACACGTACACACACGCCGCACATGTGCACGTTTACATGTCTCTGGATTATCGAAGATTTTACGAATTTTTTGAGGTTCCTCTCGTGTGCTTTAGATTTTTTTTTACACTTTCTACATATTCGTAAATATATATTTATACTTTTCTTAATGTCATATTTATTTTTTATTATTTATATACATATTTTTAATTTATTTATACGCGTTATACAAAACGTAAAGTTTATTCAGTGTAAAAATTCGAGTCTCTGATACAGATATAATAATTTATACGTAGCCGGTCGAAAAGAACAAACGCTACGACGTGCCGAGCTCGGCGTCTCCGTTGGCGTCCACGAGAACACTGGAATGCAGACCGACGGGTTTGCGTCGTTTGCGAACCATGATGGGGAGGAAGGAACGTACACCAAAGAGGGCCCCCTTGCGGTATAGATGCGCCCCGGAATCTTTTCTCGCGCAGTTTCTCTACCTCCCCCGCCCCACTACCCCATGCACCATCTTATGGTGTTCATCCTTCCCTTCCTCTTCCCGCCGCTACGAGTCACGTGACTCAAGCGTGTATTTGTTTGTGTTACTTTTTTATTGATTTTTATTTGTTTATCTCATTTCTCTTGAGAACGTAAGTTTCGATTTCATTTGGAAATCAATTCGATGAGATTCTTTTCGTTGTCGTCAAAGTTCAACGTCATTGAATATATATTTTTCACGAAATGCATTTTTTCAAAAACTCGTCAAGTTTTTAAATTTTGCCGCCAATTGCGGACGAGAAAATAAATGAAAGAAATGGACGATGAAAATTTTATGGAATCTTTTGAATATCGAATAATTTATTTTTTTTTCATCGAAAACGTTATTTTTATGAAATTTTTCTTCGTGGCACGAAGATACTTCATAAAAAAATTGTTTCGTCCATCCTCGGCTTGTACTTGTAATTTTTATACATTCGATTTGAAACAAAACGATTGAGATTGGTAATTAAAAAAAAATACGATTGTTTTTATTTTGAAATATCAATAATCCGGGGCCCTCGTTGTATAAAATACGGCGTTGTGACCAAAACTTGTGCCTCGGTTCTGTTAACCGTGGACGATCTTTCCGTATCTCTTTTGACCTCCGATTCATTGGAAATACTCTTGGATTTCTCAATCTGAAATTTCATCCGTTTGCAACGAGATTTGATAAAATAATTGTTGGATTTGAGGTCAATACGTGTAATTCACAGCGATTCAAGAACGCCGCTTCAAGAGTTCCGTCCAAATATTTTCGTCCGATTCGTCGAGCTTAGCCAATCGGGATCGAACAATCTGATTTGGACCCCTCCACTGTGGGCCTCGTGTTTCCGTAATCCTGAGCAACTCCGGCGGTATCGTGACAGTTCAAACATTCTTCCCCGAATTTCATGTATTTTTAGTAACATCGATAACCATAACGAAAAAATATTTTGACTTTATTTTTTATTGTTTTTATGTCAAAGCTAAAATGTCCGATTTCGATTCTCGGCCAAGTAGCAATGGAATTTTTTTTTTTTTTTTTTTTTTTTTTTTTTCAAGTGTTTCTACCGCAATTCCGAGTGGACCTTCATAAATGCATGGTCAAAAGGATTCTCGGAGCTTTACGCACGTGCGGTCGATGCGCTCATTTCTTTACTGGCTATACCAGTAAGTTTTATGCAGTTTTCCTTCGCCCTCGGCAAATGCGATAAAATTGGGTATAATTTAGCTACAGCGGCAGAGTGAAGAAAAGCAGTAAGGGAGAGGGAAAGGGGAGGGGGAGGAAGGTGAGAGAAGCGAAGAAGGAAAGTCCCTGGGTACTGGCGGTAAGAAAAACTGATCGTTATACAATAAAAATTTAAATATTTTCTTTAATTCTTTTTATCTTGTTAACTTGTAAATAATCTTTTTTACTTCATATTTATTTTCAGGCTGTCCATTATTATTATTAATATTATTATTGTTATTACTATTTTCATTATTATTATTTATTGCTCTAATTGGATAATTTTTCGCCCGATCATTCCCATTCAAATACATTTCAGTATTCAAATGCTCGACATTATTTTTCTTTTTTTTCTATCGCCGCGTAATTCAAAAGGGTTGAAAAATAAATACACATAATCGTTTTTTGTTTTATATCATTTTAGATAAAGTTCTGCCATAGTTACAGCCTAAGATATTACACTCAAGTTGTATAAGCAAGGCCAAAAACTTAACAAACATTTTACAGTGTGTGATTTTGTTTTTTTTTTTTTTTCGTTTTTCTTCTTTTTGTTTTTCGATTGAAATTTCATAATAATTAATATTAATCAATAATCAATATTACACATTACGCCAACAAAATTCTTAAAATGTACAATATACATAATATTTATATACGTATATTAATACATATATAGGAATATATAAATTCATAAATATATGTATATCATATATACGTATATATATAAATATGTAATATAATTATTATAAATAAAGGTAAAATTTATCGAAACCTAAATAAAATATTTGTCGATTTGGCACAACGTCATGCAACAGAATCAAACGAAACACCATTGTGGCATTTTTTGTTGTTTTGATTGTCCGTGGCTGGGTGTGTTTCGCATTTATCTTTTCTCTTTCACAATTATCCATTTAATTTTCGCGTTCATTCACTTTCGTAAGCGGTTCTACGTTTATTTTACGTACCTCTTTGAGATGATTTTCTTTAGTTTTTGTCTCTTTTTTTTCTTTTGTTTATTACGACGTACAAAATTTACTACGTCTGTCAGCCGGTGATTGGCGAAAAATCGATCAATAAGAATCGATGCAAAATCGATCTCGTTATGGGCTCGATGGTAAATGTTTTTTTTTTTTTTTTTTTTTACATATATATATATCCCTCGAAAAGTTTTGATAGTTTAAAAAAATACCGTTTTTCGTACACACACGTACATTTATCACGGGGGTCCTTATTTTCTTCCAACCCTATCGCTCTCTCTTTCTCTCCTCTTTCTCTCTGAGCTCTACAGGTGTGCAACAAATATTTAGTATCGAAGGCCTGTACGTCGATAAAAACTCCCGTTCCCAAAATCGTGAATTTTCCCATTAAATGGAAAAGGAAGCTTGGATATGTGCAGCAAGTTTTTTCCACTCTCAAAACATGATTCCAAAAAAAAAAATGCAACAGGATCGAACTTTCATATTGATTCATCGGGATAAAAAGAATTCGCCACTTTGGGAGCAGAATTTTGTGTTGACAACATCTGTAAAAGGGTTGCAAACTTTTTGGCTCTGGAAAGCAGCCAAAAATTTTTAAAACGCCTCCGATAAGGAAGACCGTTAACGATATATGTATGTGTGTATAAGAAAAATACATTCGTGATAACAACGATTTTTTAAAACAAACACAATCGAAATCGATTTAAATATCCAATTGAAGATAGTCCAAATGCTTTCTTTTTTTTTAAACGATTTAACGAAGTTGTAAAAAAACAACGACCAGCTGACTAGAGTATTTGATTCGATATCAGGTCTTACTAGTTTTTTTATTTTTTATTGCTTTTATTTGCCCCTCACGCCCCTTCGTTCGCTCTTGTTATTCGCCGATTTAAATTTTCGTTCATCACAATTGTACGAGGTTTTTTTTTTTTCGCTAAATGTACACAACTCTAAAGTCAAATCAAATTTCAGTTAAAGTGCTAAAAAATTTTGTCTTTTTCAGTATGTTTTAGATTTTGTGTGTTTTTAGTACTTTAGTTCTGGAATTTCATTTTATTTGTTGATTCTTTTTTATTTCGTTTTTTGTTTTTCATTATTTTAGTTTATTCACTCAGTTCTCGGTCGTTTCAATTGTTTTTTTTTTTTTTTTTTTTTTTATCTTTTTTGTCATGATGAGAATGATGATTGTGATGATGAAAGTGATAAATATACGGACCTTTTTCGAAATTTTCGGCCCACCTAGTCAATTAGTTTAGAATAAGCTACATGGAAGAACAGACGTTCAGTCGCAGCGAACGTAAGCTTTAGCTGAGAAAACATTTTCCGCCTCTCTCTCTCTCTCTTTCTCTCGCAATCGTTCTCTCTCTCTCTCTATATATGTTCTTCATTCTTCTGTTATTCACTGTTCTCTTCCTACTTTCTAACTCTTTAGTTATTTGTTTTTATGGCAGCGCGCCCTTTTCAACGATCCTCTAGTTTCATAACGGCGAAAAAAATTTGCTGGCAAATTACGTGCGCCGTTTCGTCGATAAATTTTGGAGGATTGTTGAAAAAAAAATATCGAATTTAATCGTTAATGTGGAAGCGTGGGATAAGCGGCACGAGGAAGAAAGTAATTAGATCAATAGCTGGAGATCGAAGCTGTGGAAAAAGATCCGAGCGCTCGTTCCGTCGCTCCTGATGGGACAAAACTGTCCCAAGCCTGTTTCTTTAGTATTTTGTACAAGCCTATCGAATCTTCTGATTTTTGTCGAATTTCAACTAAACTGAGTGCAAATTAACTGATAATAAATTCTGTAGTATTTCAAAATTTTTGATCCAAAGAAATCAATGACGTTTGAAGAAACGTTGGCTTTCTACGATCATGTAGAAATTCAACAGAATGAATTTGCGTAGGTAACAGAGAGCGAAGGAACGAAAAATGCGTCGAGTTGTGATTCGTGTTTAACGGAGCTTGTCCGGGTTGCGCCACCAGCGTGTGGGACACCGTTCCCACTAAATTTCCAATTTTTTTTTTCTTGTCCCATCGCTATTCCTTCGAATTCTCAATATTTCTTTTTCATATTTCAGTACCATTTTCTCACATGATTCTTTACCATTGTTCTCGTTATTTTCCTTTCCATCGACATTCTCTCCATTTTAAGCTAAATGAACGTGTGTATCAGCGAATCGTTAGGAAGAGCTTTGTATCACGCGGGCAGAGCCCTGTAAAAATATATCATCACTCTCTTTCTTCCTCTCTCTCTCCCTCTCTCTCTCTCTCGCTCTCTCTCTCTCTCTCTCTCTTTGTATATAGACAATAACGATGTGATTTACACTTGCGACAATCGATCACTAACTCGCTGCCGGTATTCGAGCGGGGTATTCGATATCCTTTCATTATTTTGTGAATTTAGTCATTATTTTAAGTACCAAGAATTGCGTTTTCCTGAGTACCACACACTCGAAGTATCGAACCCTGAAAATGTTCAATTTCCAAATCTTCAAGTATTTGAGCACCAAAAGTACCGGAAGTCTTTCGAGTACCGAGTACTTTGAACGTTTTTTTTTTTTTACAGTAATCGGGACTCCAAATATTCGAGTAGTTTGAGTACTGGTCTCGAAATACTTCGATCAATACTCCGCGTGGCGAGTACTCAAGGAATCGGGTACCGATAACCGTGAGTGTGACGATCGATTCAGAGCTCCCTAAACCCGGCCACGCGGCATTCTATTCACCGGATACTGCGAATACTCGGTACTCAGCGTATTTGAAACTCTAGTGAAGTAAGGACGTGGGACAGAACTGTAGGATCAAGAGACGCGGTAGCGGCTCGAGGCCAAGTATTGAAAGAGAAAGCATGCACGAGCTCTGCCTCGCTCGTATATACTCGAATATGACGGTTTCCGGGAAAGCATACGAATTTGGACCAACGGTGTGTTTGCGTTTTTCTGGTTTTTTTCTTCTTCTTTTTTTGTAAAACAGAATAGGTTCGTTGTTTCAAGACGAAAAATTGTTTGAGAATATTTCGAGGTTTCAATATCATCGGTGATAAATTAAAATTCGAGGATTCGAGTCGGAGAAACAAGCGTTTGAAAATGAATAGTGAAAACAGATGAAAGCGAGTTCACTTTTGAGTACTTAGGACGGGCAAATTCAGTGAGTATTCGGAGCAACGTGTGATTCGAGTATTCGCAGTCCATCGTATCCAAAGTGCCGAGTGGTTAAGATGAGATTTCTTCAAATTCCAGAAACGACTCTCCAGAAGCGAGTGTCATATAACATCGAAAAATTCGTCACGCGGCGTATCGGATTTTCTTTTCTCGTTTTATACGCTATTCTCAATGATATACAACGGTATTGAAAATCATTCCAAAAGCCCGCCACGAATAGAGTAGAAAAAGGCGACAAATTATAGTATTCACTAATTCTTAAATCTTTCTCTCTCGCTCTCACTCGTCATTCATTTATTATTACTTTTTCATCTTCTTCTTCTCCTCTCTGTTTACGTTTTGCGAAACTCGCCGTTTTCGGACCTTACTTCCGGGATATATCGATCGCCATTTACCGGGTGTCCGGATTGTGAATTTTCGAATTTTGACAATAGACTTTGGACCTCATTTCATTTGAAAAAAGATTTTTTTTTGACAAATTTTAATTTTTTTTTTTTTTTTTTCTCAAACGTTTTCACTCTCAACCCCATTTCGTTTCGATAATTTAAGGAACTATTAAATAAGATATAACAATAATTTGAATTTTTAGATCATTTCATCGAAGAATATAAATTCAAGAGAGCCTTGAACTTGTTACTAAATGTTTAATAATCAAGAAGAAAATCGAAAAATGTTTATCGAAAATTTTGCAAAAAACGTTAAAAAATCTTTAAGACCTAAAAACTTTCATCATTATTCATTCGAAACGGAAAAAGCACCGAATTCGGTAGTGTCAAAACATCTAACACCACGGACATCCGGCAAATGAAACCGCTGGCTGCATGAATTGCAATATTACAAATTACGTCTGTGCATTTTGTGTGTATACACCGTATAAATAAATATATATAGTTTATATGTATATATATTTATAGATACGGTATATTCATATGTACAAACACACACACTTTATTCTTTCACTCTCTCTTTCTTTCTCTTACTCTCTCTCTCTCTCTCGCTTTCGCTTTCTCAAATATATTATTCAATTTTACTATTCGAATAGTTATTCCAATTACATACTTATGTATATACATATATATAAATAAATATTTATACATAAATTTATACATGTATACAGAATGTACGAGGTTCAATGGTCAATAGTGCGAATAAGATTCAAGTTAATAGCCGTCAATAATTAACAACTTATCTCGCAAGAGGAAGTCGAATTGAGAAACGGTATTGAATTTTGAGACTGATAATTCAATTGTGAAGTTGAGTTTGCACTATTGACCATCCACTTAACGTGTATTTGTATTTATATATGTGTGCGCGTACTCGTGTTCGTGTTTGCGTAAGTGTGTGTTTTTTCCGTCTGTAAATTCAGTATAAATATTCATTTATTTGTTTATTTATATATATATATACACAATTATGTAAATCTATACATATCTACAGGGGAGAAAAAAACTAATATAGAACTCTCTATTATCATTAATTAAACTCTCTATGAATTAATATGTATAATTCCTCGCAACAGTTCCTAAAAATCATTTTACCGTAATTTTTTTTGTTTTTCAATTTTTTGTTTTTTCTCTCTTTTCCTCTCATCTTGTGTTGGTATTATTTTTCTAATTTGTATATGCCGTCGCGAATAGAAAATTGAGAGGAAAAACCATGCCATTCTTCTATCTAAAAAAAAATTGTACAACTTTTCTGAGTTGTAAATTTTTTTTTTTTTCGTATCTCATCACGTCAATAGTACGTTCATTACTTGTCTATTATTGCTTGTATGGTTCGGTGCTTTCGAATGGAGTTTCTCTTTTTCTCTGCTATTTTTTTAGTTTTGGCGTTTAGCGATTTTCTTTTTGCTTGCTCTCTCATTCGACTTGTTTTTTTTTTCTTGTTCTTTTTTTCGAAGCACCCTTCGGCGCGTTTTAAAAAATGGCGCTACTCCAGGGAATAAATTGTATTTTTTTTTTCGCTCTTACTCTCTCTCTCTCTCTCTTTCTTTTTCTCTACCTCAGCAACCTCGTAGAAAATATTGCTTTGGATGCTAGATTGTTTTTGTGTTGCTTTCCCTCGCCTTTTTTCGACCGCGGCTCCTGATTTTACCGTTTTTGTTTTCGTGGCTTATTCCTTGTCGACGAACCGAAAAAAAAAAATAAAACGCACTTTAACCTCTAACTTGCTTGAGATACCTGTTACCCTCCCCCCACTCCCGCCAACGCCGACGTCTCTTATCACCCAAACTCGAGAAATCACTCGAGCTCGAGCGTCTCTTAGTTTTTACCGGAAGCGCTGATTTCGAGGTCAACGGGGACGAGCTCGCGGTTGTTGCTGGACTCGTCGGGCTCGTTGGACCCGGTGTCGTTGGATTCTCCACCTCATTGTGCACCTCACTGTGGCTCAAGGTTGTACTCACTCCTGCCAAATTCAACAACGCGTCCGCACCTTCCGCTATTTTTCTCTGCTCATCCACGTCCGGTAACGCCATTTCCACGCCCGGTCTTTTACTGCAAACATATTATATTTTTTTATTTTCGTTTTTACTCCGATCTAATACTCTGCCGTTTCTCAATCGTGAATGAACTTTCTTTGATTCTGTTTTTTATTCCTCCCCTGATTTCAATTGATCAAATATATTTCAGACTTTCCACCCCTTTTCTTCCAGCCCTTGTCATTCATTCATCTTTTTAAAAACCAGTTTTCGCTTTAGAAGCAAAAAAAAACGTTTAGAATGATTATTAATCATTTTGTGAAACTTTTTTTTACAAAAGTACACTTCAAAATGAATAAAGTTGAAGTACTGACATCGTTCGATGTCTCAATTATAAAAAAATAAATAAAAATCTCCGAATCGGTGGTGATATCTTTTTCGTGGAGTACAATTTTATAGAATATTTCAAAAAAATGAAAAATGATCGGAGTCGCAATGAAATACCTCATTTATACTTCACAGCAGTTATCCTCACCTGTCCAATTTGACGGACGTGATGCAGCTGTACGTGTGATCCTCGCTCGAGCTCCTCGTGATGACGGGCACCAATTTTTCTGGTTCCGCAACTTTCTTTTTACGATCTACGAAACAAGTTTCATTCATTTCAATTCACGACCAAATTCTACTACAAATGAACAATCGTAAAAACCTAAAATTTCGTAACAATAATTTATTTATAATGAGAAAAAAAAACAATGATTATTGTTGAATTAGTAATTGGACAACATTTGAAATACGAAAATATACCTTTATTGTGATTCAAAATAATAGGTCCGTGTTTGAAAGAAAGCATTGCGACCGCAGCGGCATCTACGTCACTGTCGAATTCGAGCTCGGAATTATCCCCGATATTGCTGGACGCCAGTCTCTTGGAGAGATACGGAAAAAGCACCGGATCCGGTAATCTCGTACTCGTACTTTTCCTCGGAGTTTTTTCCGGGGACGAGAGATTTTGGGCAGAGGGTGGTGGAAACGGTGCACGCGAAAGTGCTTGAATGAGATTCGGACGATACTGAGCGTCGACCATCCACAGCGAACCTTTGCCGAGGTTCTGTCAAAATCGTCAAATTTCATATTAAGAAAGAGTAAAAGAAAAAAATGCAACGTCATCGCAAAAGAAATATTTCAAGTGGCACCAAGCTCGGAACAGTTATTAGAAAATTTTATCAATACCAGCCCAAAAAGATATTCTTGTTTGTAATAAAGCATCGAGTTCGTCAAAAGCCAATGGAGAAACTAGAAATCATATGCCCAAATAGGTTTACTGATTCTAATTTATTGAGTAAATTCTGTTGAAAAGAATGATCGAACTTACGGGAGCTTTTTCAACTTTGCGAAAGCACTTGTTGAGACTGAGATTGTGCCTGACTGAATTTTTCCATCCAGTGGGTGCGTTCCGAAAGTACGGAAAGTGATCGAGAATCCATGCGTAGACCTCCTTGACCGGTAGAGCTTTAACAGGACTGTCCTCGATCGCCATGAAGATAAGACAGGAAAACGAGTACGGCGGTTTGCTATTTCTATGCAAATGAGGATCGTAAGGTATGTGGGTTGGATGTTTGTTGCGATTCGAGACCGGCAGATTATTGTTGTTCAATGATATCTTCGCTTGATTACTTTGGGCTGTTGGATAATGGCCGTTTCCCTGTTTCGCACCATCCTGAATGAACTGCGAACCCGACTTTTCGAAGCTCTTACCAGGACTCTGATAAATTTGGCTCGTTTGCGTTTGACCGCGTGACGTACTGGAAGCGTTGCTCTTACCGTTGCTATCTATAAGTTCAATCGCATCGACGAATCCTCGTTAATATCATTTCATTTAAACAACAGTTTAAAAAACAGAAATTGAGAAAATTGAAAAAAAAATAAAAATAAAAATAAAAAACTGCGGAAATAAGGATTTTTAGTTTATTCTTGTGGCACCTGGCGCTGCCATCGCTCGTTGACGATAAGAAATGGTAAAAAAAAAAAGAAATCTGTAATTACCTGGAAAATAACTGTCATCGAGACTCGAAATGGAGTTTGTATTTTCAGAAAATTCGGCACTATCCTCACAAACGTTATTGTTATTGGTGTTACTGTTGTTGTTATTATTATTGTTGTTGTTGTTGTTGTTGGTATTATTGTTATTGTTGTTGTTGATGTGATTATCATTTTTGGCGCTTTTGGCGGGGCTGGAAATTTCAAGGCCCTTGAGTAAATTTTGTTGATGCAACCAGCTGAGCGAAGTGAGATCGTCATCGGGTTGGCTAGATTTAATGCTGTCATTGGTTGAGCCATTTGCCGAGCTATTGGCCATGCCGACCACTTGTTCCTCGCTCATTTGCTCGTCGGCCGAGCCCGAATCCGTAAAGGTACTCGCGTTGTCACCCTCCTTAACGGTGAAAACAGTCTCGCCGAAACTCAGCACACGAGTCACCGTGAGACCGCAAGCCGCCTCGATCCCCGTTGCGTCCGGCCTGTCCGGCGCCATTTTTCTAACTTCCTTTCCTTTCTTCGCAGCTCTCAAAGTGTCACCCTTTGACCTCTTTCTTTTGCTCTCTCGCCCCCTTTTTCGGGTCACTGAAAAAATTCAAATTCAACATTAAAAAATAAATAAATAAACTTGTTGCTTTTTTTTTTTTTTTTTCAATTTTTCATTCGAGGATTTTCTTACATTAAAAAAAAAATCATGCTTAACGAAATTTTCTCGTTTTAAGAGCTTCGTCATCGATCGTAGGTGAAAAAAAAAAAAATTTTGTTGATATTTTTGGTAGAAAATCGAATGAGAAAAATACGAGTTTTTTCGGCCTCACGATCCCATGGCTCGTGATGATATGGGGCTTGGGCGCGGAATTCAATTATTGAAAATCCAAGCACCGAATTATTTTTAGACCGTTTGTCACTCTTTTATAAAACCGGGACACCCTCTATGTAATGAGTCTATAAATAAACAGATAGCCCGAGGATCGCCTTTCTTTAACATTTTATTTTCGAGCTTTTCCAGCTATCAACATTTTTTTTTTTTTTAGGATTTCCCATCATGCATCGAGACTTTTCCTATTCAGCTGAATTACTCAAGTTTCAATTATAATTCGAACAAAGCAAATTGTCTCAGTGGAGGCTTCGTTTTATTGAATTTCGTGCGAAACTTATTTCAAAAATTGTTTCTTAACCGATAATACTTTTGGAGAAATTAAAAAAAAAAAAAAAAAAAAAAAAAAAACTAAACAAATTCATACGAATGGAAATCGACGACGCCATTTTCGATTCTCCCTAAGATCGGGCATCTTCGTTGAGCATTAGAACGGCGCTAATGTCTAATTTCAGTTACGAGTCCCGCCGTATCTAATTTTAAAATTTGTACCGATGTCGCTGGCGTGCGTGCGTGCCGATGAGAAAAAGCTCGCTTGTTCGTAGTCAGAAAATAGCCCAAAGCGACAACTCGAATCAGGAGGGAAGGAGGGGGGGGGGGGAGTATTGGGAATTTCTGTCGCACGAGAAACAAGATTCGAATCTGAACGTCTTTTATGAGATTGATGCGCCCTTTTTCTTTTTCTTTTTTTTTTTTAATCCTCGAAATAACGAAAAATCAAAAATTCATCGCGTTACGTTTCAAATCAGTTGACGCGTCGAGATTTTTTTTCCCGATAAAAATCGTTTTTCGATCTGAATTAGTAATGCGTGTTATTTAAAAAACAAAAAGGAATTTTTTATCGTCGAGGCCATTTGACAAACGATAAAAAATGTATGAAAAGAAAAAAAAAAAAAAAAGAAACGTAATTGATCATTTTCCCCATCAATCTAATGATACTCTTGACGAATCGAACAAAAAAAACGGTTGATAGCAACGAGTAAGACAATAACATTTCGAAATGCGAATAGCGCCATCTAATGGGAGAAAGAACTTGAATTTGTTTAGATAATAATACCGGTAGGTGTCGCTACTAGGGCTAAAAAAAGTTTACAAAAAGACTGTTGAGTTCACTTGAAATATAATTACTTTTCAATCGTTCGTGACCTTAAATTTTCATTTCCTGCACCTTTGGTACCGTGTCACGGATAAGTTGAAACAAAATATCGAATTCGTCGCAACAAAATTTTCTTGCAAGTGGGTTTCTCGATATTAAAAAAAAAAGAATTGTATTCGAAGAATATTAATTTTGACTCAATATTGCTAGAAATACAGTTGACGGATGAAATTTCACGAAAAAAAAATTAAAGAGTCGAAAAAAAAATTTGAAACAGTCGGGAAAGTAATTTTTTGTAGTGTCGCGATGTTTTTAATCGGACAAAAGTTCGTCAGATGCGATGGTAGGGAGAATAACAATTATTATAATTATTATTGTGAGGGAACATCCTTGACACGAGTTTTTATAGGTTGCCCATTTACGATCACGGTTAAATGGTCTTTGGTAGTCGCATCGATAGGCATTGCTCGGTTCGCGGACGTAAAGCGTGAAGAGAATAGTATGGGCACAGAAAATGAAGAAACAGAGAGAAAGAGAGAGAGAGAGAGGATGCTGTTGCCAAGCAACCGTCAACCGGCTCTCTATATCGCCCTAGCAACACAAACCAACTCCCACTAAGCGCATTATCCACACAAACACCCATTTTCTCCTTTGCTTCGAAGATCTAACCTCAAAAAACTCGGAAGTACAAAGGGGAAAAAAAAAAAAAAAAACACTTTCCAGCACTTTTCGATCGAACTCGGCATAAACGACGATCGCCTCGCATTATTTCAAACGTTCGCGGTCTCGTGTCGTTGAGCGATGAAAAATGATTTAATCTCGAACCCAAACACGCGTGCCAATAGCGTCATTTGTTTATCATCGTAATTGAGATACAAAATGGCCGACTTTTCTGTATACGGAGATACGATAGAGTTGCGTCGTCAACATTGATATACATGATATCGTGTGTGAGTGTGTATATATATATATATATACATATTGACACGATCTCGTATGCGGAATAGCCATGCATTTTACACATATGTGAATAAAAATATGAGTATGAGACTGTTACCAGAATAACATTGAAGCAAAATCTTCGTATGTAGTGAAATTCGGTGATGTTTATTATTTGTGTTCTCGAAGAATAATACATTTAAATAAAAAAAACAAAAAAATGGCGTCGTTTTTGATACACGATATTTTTTCACTCGCGCAACGCCTACATTTCGTGGCAACAACAAAAACAAAAATGTTTTTTGTTTTGTTTTTTTACATCAAAACTTTTATTGAATATTTATCTTTTCTCAATCACTTTGAGGAATGTAATTTTTTATTTCAAGCTCCGGTCACGTGATACGGAATACACGATTCATCACGTGTCAACAAACGGTGTAGAAAAACGAACTTTTGGCTGCCATTTTTGTAAGATCGATGGAAAAAAAAAAAAAAAATTGAGAACTCGAGGGGGGCAATTCAATAATGGCAAACGTTTCTCGAGCCCACGGGGCAGTGCGTTATACTTGTTGAATTCAAATATGGAGTTTGATAATGATTACGAAACTCGAGCAAGCATGAAAATGGCCACCGCATCAAACACTCATGCACAGACACACGTATCACACACAAGCAGAAACGCACTTGCACACGGCATCAAAATGGTGCGTTGTGAATTCCGATGCACCCGAAAGAAACCCGAAAAAACATCGACGCACTTTCGTAAACGTTTGTTGAATTGCGACAAAAAATGGAACAGATAAGAAAAAAAAAAAAAAACAAGTAAAATCACTGAGACAACGTTGAGATAAACATCGCTGGTGAAGCAGACGATTTTTTTCCACTCCCAATTCGTGGACCAACCTCAAATCTCGTTTTTAACCCCCATTTTACTCTGCCGAATCAGGGAAAATAATTTTTTTTTTTTCTTTTGAAAATTGTTATTCGTGCGAGTTTCCTCTCGTTTTGTTTGAAGTATCATTGTTAGATTTTGAATCGCAGACACCCGTTAGTAAATGTGATCGAAAAATGCCCAACTGGGCCAAACCCGAGCACATGAAACCGAGTTCTGAGTTTTCGCAATGTTTTCCCTGTTCCCAAATTTTTCTTCCTTTTTTTTCTTTCCTTCGTCGATTAAATTTTACCCTCGAAAATCTTCATCAACTCCTTTATTTTATTTTATTTATTATTTTTTTTTTTTTTTTTTTTCATAAAAATTTTAACAAACACGATTTTTTATTCTCCGCAATTCCCGAAAGGGCGACTGAAGGTCAATCTACCGATTTAACACTCTTTTCTGTGCTTTTTTGGATTTTTTTTCGAAGGCTTTTCGAAAACTTACGTGCTCGAGGAGACAGACGGTGTCCTTAGAAAATTTTACCAAGACGGACAGCATCGCAAGCACACTCTACACAACACCCAGCTGATCGAAACGCCATGTTGTGACGTCACGCCTCATTGTCGACCTGAAATACGTTTCGAATCAACTCGAATATCGATGTATCGAACGTTTTGAGATTACGCGGCGGGATATTTAAATTCCTTTTAAAACAGAACCATTTTAAACTCCCCGCGTTCAATTCATTTCACCGTTGTACTCGAAGCTCTTGAATCAATTCAGGAAACTCAAACTTTTACGTTTTTTCCGGCCAACGAGTTCACAGAAAGCTTCGAAATTGGTACAGAAATGTACATGTGAAAAATATGATTCTCGCTTCGGAATTACTTTTAGAGTGAAGTGAAAATATTTTTAAAAAACAAAATAAAAAAAATACTCTTACGAACAAATTTATATCCAGGATAAATTTGGGATAATGAAAGGTGCTGTGAAACAAAAAAAATTCAAAATAACTGTCAATAATAAGTATTTATTTCACATCTTTATCCCCTTATCATCGTCTATTTTTCTTTTTCAGTGTTTGAACAATGTGACATATTAAAAATATACTAATTCGTATCTGGATCTCGATAAATAATTGAGAACGTAATCAAATTCATTGCAGCCTAAAATGCAAATCACTAGCAATATTTTCAAATCCATTATTTCTCATCTTTCGTTCAGTTTTTCTCAAATCGACATTTTTCGGATTGAATTTCAAAAAAAAATTGTAATTTGAGAGTAAAGAAACACGAAAAATTCAAATTACAATTCATTGAGAAAAAATTCTGTATCCGGAATCATAACGAAAAACGATTGAATACTGAAATTTCAATTTCTAAAAAAATAAACTTCAATTCGTAATTGAAGCAATGGCAACTTATAATTTCACTACTTCGAAATTACTTTAGATTGAAAAAAAAAAAAAAAAAAACCAATCAATTTTTTTAATTAATCTGGATTATTATTACCACAGAATTCCGCGGAATGCACGGCGTTTTAGGAACGTTGAGAAAATGCTTTGTTCGGTTTTCTATTTTTTTCGAAAAACACGGTGTCTCCGCGTCACAGCCAAGTTTATGAAATTATACCATCTTTCCTCTACCATCTGGCTCAATACTCACGAAATGTTTATCCGTAAAATAATGAAAATCATTGAAATGAAAAAATAGAGTTATTTTGTGCTGGAAAATTTCGTTTTCGCAATTTGTGTCGTTTTGAGTAGTTCAATCTCTCGAGCATACATAACAGAATAGTTTTTATCGATAATGAACATAAAATAATAATAAAAGTAATAATAATGATTTTTGTAAAATCAATAACATGAATAGTTTTTGACTTATTTTTTGTTGTAACGTCATACGCGAACCTCAAATACGTATTCATGGCACAGCCCGTGATGAATTTTATACGAAAATCTGTCTTTTTTTTTTAATTATCGTTCAATTCACGTTTTAATGAATATCAAAATAGAAGACTGGAATAACGAATATTCCAGTTTTGGATTTCGTGGAAAAAAATCCATTTTGAAATTTTAATTTTTCGAAAGAAAATCATAAACATCGAAATTGTTTTGAGCTAAATCTTCGGATTGTTTCATTTTTCAAATATATATAAAAAGAATTTTTTCTAGGAGTCATCGAAATATTTTTTGAATTTGGAATTCATCGTCGAAATAATCGAACAATTTTGTAGCTGGAGTTTACGAGGTCATCGATTCCGAAATCGACGTTTTGCGCACTATAAACTTCAATATTTCTGGAACGTTTGAATTTTAATAAAATAGTACTAAAAATTTTTTTGGGCAGAGCTTTTTTCTTGCTGTAAACGATTTTTTGTCTTTTCTTTCAATCGATTTTCATGCACAAGTCGCAAACTCGTACGGGCTTGTCCCAACCACGTCGCGGTACGGGTTTTCGATGCTGGGAACAATTATGACAAACTCCTCGGCCGCAATCTCGACAGTGATGGAGCGGAAGTTGATCGTTGAAATATTTGTCACAAACGCAACAGTTGGTCAGTTCCGAATCCGGAACCCAGTACGTAGGCCTTACGGTGTCCTTGATCAAAGCTAAAAACAAAACAAAAAAACAAGAAGAAATAACAACGGCACCGGATTTTTTAATTAATTTTTTAGTCCGAAGAGAATCAACTTTTAATTTGTTTCGTGCCATTAATGTTCCAATCAAAATGAATACTGTCAAATTTTCGGCGATACCGGAAGTTACTTTTAGTTATTTTTGTTTTCTTACAAACTTTTCAGAGCTATAAAAGTTGAAACGTACACTTGGAATAAGTGAGAACCGTTCCGACCGCGTTGAGAGTCGAGACAACGTGTTCAGTGACTTTTCTGACGCTGACATCTTCGACGTTGTCAATAATTGGTTCGTTGTTGGAATTATTGTCTTTGGTAAAACAAGAATCGCAAACGCGTACAGGGGTGTACCATTTTCTTTCCGGTACAGTTTTCACATTGGAGGAACATTTGTCGCAAAAACCTTCGCCGCAAGATCGACAATGATGTTTCGAGTCCGTAGCCCCGAAAATGATTTTGCAATTGTGACAGTATTTAATCTCGTTGTTCGGACGCCAATAACTCGGCGCCACTTGATCAGCGACCCATGCTGACAACGCTTTTGTCGGCTCAAGAGACACGCTCGCAACTGTCTCTGTTATGTACGACACGCCGTCGATCACACGCTGTGCCGTGTTCTGATTCGTTATCGAGAGATTTGCCTACGGTCATAAAAACTTTTATTTAAGCAAAAGCAACTCAAATAATATCAATTTCATCGTTATTCTCTTCGATATTGATAAAAGCAATTTTTTTTAATCGACAAATCAAGAAACTTTTTAAAAACTTGTGACTGTTTCTGAAAATGTATATTTTTTATTTTAGAAAATGTTTGTTGAATTCCTTGGGCAGTAAACATTTTTTTTTTCAACTCATCCCTTTCCAACAGGAAGTATCGACACAAAAACGAAAGATAACCTTGTCGCTGAGACGCTACGCACCGAAAATATACCGAAAATATATGAGTGATCGACTTACGACGTTCCAAACATGGTTAATTTCGGTTCTAACTGCATCGTCTTCGGGATTCTTGTTCCCGTACCAATATTGGCGACTGCGATAAATTTCGCCACAGTGTGGACACTCGATTACGTAACCGGACCAGGCGTATTTCGCCAAACCGTACCAGCCTTTGTCGCTTTGAATTTGTGTACGACTACTCACTATTACTTCGTTACCGTTGCTGTGACATTTTTTGCATATGTATATCACGTTCTCGTACTGATGCTGATATCTGCAACTACGAAAATTCCTAAATTCATTTTTTGTACTGAAAAATCTTTGTTATTTATCAATAAATTATGTTTTATTATAAAATGTTGAAAAAAAGTTTTTTTGTCTACTTTTAGTTAAATTTGGTTTCTTCAAAATTTTGGTACTTGGCAAATTCAAAACGTTGTTAACATTGATTATCGTCGATAGCAATGAAGCCCATGAGATGATATTTTTTTGTCGTGTGGAATGACGCTCGTTTTTCGCTGTAAACGTCTAATTTTATGACGAATTTTAACGCGCTTATTTTTACTGCAAATTCTGGTAAATGAGAAAAGAATCGTAGATTTTTGCCACGTCACTTTTGGTGATTCGCGGTTTTTCTTTCAAGGATCGAAATAAAGTTTAGAAGTACGAGAAAATTATTCGAAATTCTTATTGAAAATGGAGATTCTCAAGGGCTCTGAGATGATTGGACTTTTAAAGATTTTAAAGATGTTGTCAACGAAATCGTTCAAAAAAATTCACCCAAATTGTAAATAATTTTTCAACAATTATCGATAATACTATTTTCTCAAAACTCAGCAATTTAGTAATCGTGATTAGTTGAGATAAATTCATACAGAGTATCGCTGACGTGTGGTTTTCCTTCGCGTACGTGACCCATGCTATTGGTGCAGCGACAATCGCAGCTGAGACATTTGACGGGGCAAGTGAAATATTGGTCAGGAAACAGAACGCTGGAAACATTGGAGATCTCACCGGAGAATTTGTCGTTCAAAATTTTGAGAGTGCCGTAAACGAGATTCGGTTTTCTCGCCGATCTCACAGTCGTATTTTCCAGTTCGTTTATAACAGCGTTTCTTAATGGTCCATAATCCGTCGGAGGATTTGATGTTTGCACTCCCACGTACTTTATTGAACTGAAAGCTTCAATTTCCAATTGCATCTGTGCGAAACGACTTCTCAATATGTCCTCCGCACTTTCCGAAGTACCTGGATATAAAACCATTCCGAAAGTCATCAGCGAAATCATTTTCCATTGGTAATCATAATTTTGAACTAATTATTTCAATTTCTATGCGGCTACTCAACGACGTTGGATTGATTTGGAAAAAAGATTATCGTGCGATCCTCAATTGATTATTTTAGCTCGTCCTCTGTTCCTCGATAACTTTTAAATTCTACTTACTGTTGGCGAGAGGTCGAGTGTGTCGAGTTTCATGAAAAACAATAACGCTCGGGCCAAGAGCACAAGAGGAGTTTGGTACGCCTTCGCGTTTTCCCAACGCTTGTAGGGCAGCTTGAAAATGATGAGTATAAGCGCGGGACGCCGCTCCAAGGAATGTGAATAAATCTCTGTGCAATCTTTCCGAGCGCGTACGATATACAACGATATCGGAGACGGCCAGAACTTTCAGTAACAATCTCGTACGCTCGTTTTCGTGTACGGTTACGCCTAGAAAACAGACACTTCGATTCTCAATCCCATTTAAAAATTTTGATAAAAACGCGAGAAATTTTCATAAATAAATGAGATTTTACCTAGAAGCCCTTCGGTATCGAGGCAAATGACGCGAAGACTGGGATCGAAGGCGGCCCAAACGCCCAGAGTACAAGAGCTCTGTTCGTTGGAGGTGGGAAAAACTTCTCTGCCTTGGAAGAAAGTTCTATTGAGAGTATGGCTTTTTCCATCTCCTGTATTGCCAAATATCGATACAACTTTCACCTTTGCCTCCTTGGCACAATTCAATTTTGAATAAAATTGTTCTACGCTGGAAACTCTCAGATGTTCTCTAGCGTCGATGAGCAAAAAACTCAACGTCTCGTCGTAAGGATGCAAAGTCTTGCCCTCCTGTCCGTACACGGAGGAATCTTCTAGCTCTTCGATGATTTGACTTTGACCGTGTTCCTTTCGAGTTTCTTCCTCCGGAAAGTTATCCAGGCTCTTCATAATCGCAGGACTAACGCATTTGGTGTTCCTCCATTGCCATAACGGCTCCAAAGGATCCAAAGCGCTCATTTTTATATCTGTTTTTTATCCTACAACAATCATTTCATACTGAAAAGTAATTTTTTTCAATCGAACCGATCTCTGAGAAATATAAGTGAGAACGCTATGTTATTCTGGAATTCGAATAAACATTATTCGATCTTTTTACTTGGTACAAGAACATTAGAGAATATTTATTATTTGTGGAATATTAAATTGTTTTCACCAGGAATTCAATCCTGAGTTCTCAGAGTGTATGAATCGTTGTTTTTTTTTTTGGAAATAATACTGTTGTCAGGAAAGATCTGCAGTACTCGGGACAAAGCTTCAAATGTGCTTGTCGATTTCATTAATGAACGATGAACTCAAAGAATCCTTTGTTGCAGGTAGATAATATTTGAAATGCTCACGGTTCTCTAAATCGTCGCGGGAAGTCATTTAAAAAAAAAACATTCGTTATAAATAAAAGCATTAAAACGTGCATCGAATTAAACCAAAGGAACAACACAATTATTTCGAATATTTGCAGTATAATCAAACACTATGCACTTATTATTTCAATGTTATTATTGTGACATTGTCGATGGAAAATGAGGTTAGGAAAAATATCCAAAATGGCTACAATCCTAGTGCCGAGAAAAACAAAAGCACGATAATAACAATAATGATAATGACTCACAGCTGACGAGCTGGCGATAACGAATTCACATTTTTCGAAAATTCACTTATGCTTATTCATTATCACTATCCTCAGATAGAAACGGCGATACGTCGTTGAACTTGCACTAGAAATTTTGATCTAAAAATTATCAACTGAATTTTTTCTACGTCATTTAAAGCTATTTATTTACGCACATTTTTTCGGCTAATATTACGCGTGCATATATATGTATATAAATGTGATATTATGATCAGAACTATACGTTAATATTTAGATACATCGATGTTTATATATATATCGCATAAATATAAGAATGAAATTGGTTATTATGAACGAATATACTAGAATATAACTTTTTATTCACTATCCGCCACAAGAAGACACGAGATGCGGCAACGGAGCCGCGAAAAGAACTGCGCAAATTCATGAAAACAAACCAATCGCCCGGCGTATCCCCAACGAAAAGTCATGCCATGTATACATTTTTATATCGCGCTATAGGTATTGTCAAAGAAATTTGTTATCTTTATTTGTTACGCACTTCTCTTTCGTCAACTTGAATTAATAAGCGATGGAATCATAAAATCCTAAATCATAATTGCAGGGTTTCGTGTTTATTTATTTATTTATTTAGTTTATATTCCACGACAAAAGTTTGTTGCAGAAATTTCTTGGGATCAAAATGGGATAGCTCGTGAAATTAAATTTTTACGTAAATCGTGATTCAAAACCTTCCTATTCTGCTAATTTTAAACTTTTTTTTCACTGTCACTGCAGAAACAAAAATCAACAAGTAGGTACATACTAGATACGTCCAGGAAATTGTGAATTCGTTGAAAAGTCAAGCATTTACGAATAATTAAACTTTGAGTAGCATATAAAAACTGAACGACTCGACGACGCGATTTTGTTTTTCCCGATAATTGAAAAACGTTTGTAGCGACGAATTGAAAATTGATTCCGTACCGATTGTTCTTGTTGTTTCAACGGAGTATAAAAAAATGGTTTTTTTTTTGCCGTTATGAAAACTGATGAATTTCGAATATTCAGAAATTTATTTTCATGGCATAATTTACTTTTGAACACTACAAAAATGTTCGTGTGAGCGATATCTTGAGACTTTCAAGCAGACACTGTTGCAATTTGTTTGATGATTCCTCGTGCTCGTGTATCAATATCGGTGAGTAGAAGAAAGAGGGGGGAAGAGATAATAATGACGTGATTGGCTCAAGAAGAATCTTTCCTATTCGGGCTATTCGGTAACTGCAAACATATAAATATGTATATGGAACATGTATAAGGTGAAACGAAACCACGTAACCTCGACATTATTTTTATTGCAACCTACAAGTAAACGCTACGAGGTATTTTGCTTTTCTATCGCGATCCAATTTTTACACGTTATTGCAACAAGGTGAACCTTCATATATTTCCATTCAATTGTTAATCCGTTCGATAAAAGTGGCATTTTGAGGTTGTTTTTTTTCGAGTTTTCAACCGTTTAAAATTTAAATTAATTACTCGAATGTGATGAGCCTGAAACGATATCAGTTTTAAGCCGGATTTAATTTAAATTTGATCACTGCTTTGTTACTGATAATTAATCTCACTGAAAATACAATTTTAAGCTAGAAAAAAAAAACGGATTGGATATGGTCGCATCGTTTGCATCAAAATCATCTCATTTCGGGTGAAATCTTACCCTCGTGAAGCCTTTGGATTTCGCTTCGTCCTGAATTACGATTTTTGACAAGTGTCATACAGCGCTAGAAATGAAAAAAACAATTTCAATTTTCCTTCCAAGTTCGTCGCGTTTTTATTACTTTTTTTTTTTTTTTTAATAATTTTTCTCGTTTTACAGCACAGTATACAGTATTACGTTTTTGTCTCTCTCGATATTGTTTTTTTTCTCTCTCTCCCTCGGGTTTATTTCGATACTCTAGTACAGGAAGAATAAAGTAGGCAGGGAAAAAAGAAAAAAAAACCAGGATGTTGGAGTCCTTAAGATCGAAAAAAAAAAAAAAAAAAAAAAAAAAAACAAATGCGGGACATTTTTCCTTTTTCTCCCTCTCGCGTTAATTACAATTATTTCACTTCAATTAATATTAATTGAACTTTAACGATGCATGTTTCTATCGTATATTTCATATTCTCCACTCATACGTTCTTACGTATTTCTGGTCGTACGTTTCATTTTTTACGTATTCCCATTTTACTTCGTTTTCACATTCGATCAATACTTATTTCTCTCTCTCTCTCTTTCTTTTTTTAAAAACTCCAAAAAAAAAAAGCATTTCAAGCCTCAAGCCAAACAAAACTCGTATTTCTCTCTCCTCCTTAGATTTTTTCCTCACAATGATTCTCGAGCGTATGACTGACTATCAGTAATAATAGTAATAGTAATAGTAATAATAATAATAATAATAATAATATAGGTAAAGTGGCGAGAATTGATTAAAATCGCGCACATTAAATTCGTACAATCGACACACCAATACGTAAACCACTGTAAAACTCAGGTGCCATTACTTATTTTTTTTTTTTCTCAAGAAATAAAATAAAAAAATTTTGATGCTAAAATTTTTTCTGTTTTTGAGAAAATATAAAATTAGCGCCTTCCGTTGTTTAAAGATGACAATAGTTGGACGTGTAAATTACAAGGTGGCCCCCGTATATAGTTTCGAAAATATTTATATAAAAATAAATACTTTGATGAAACGAAAAAAAAAAAGGTTGATAGAATCGTAATGTTTGCCTCGTCTCGATGATTCGTTTGTTTTTCTTTTTTTATTTTTCATTTCTTTCTATTTTTTTTTTCGTCTCTCGTTTTTTTTTCTTCTTCTTTTCTTTAATTATTGTTATGATAATGTTACGACAATAAATAAATCAAATAAATAAATAATTTGCTTCGTTCAGGCGTTTTTTCGCTCTTTTTCAATCGTTTTTTCGATCTTGTTTGCGATTTTTTTTGTTTTTTTGTTTTTTTTTTCTTTACTTTTATTATTTTGCCTACTCCTATTGAATTCGATTTACAAAATACGGAGTGGCTCGTTCGCTCTCTTTCTCTCGCTCGCTTGTTTTCTTCGTGACGCGACGGCCGCGATTCGTAAAAAAATAGGCATTTTTGTGGTTTTCATTGTTTCATCGAGTGTTTGTCGTTTCGATATGTTTCGATCTTCGCGATTCTTTGGATTTGGGCGGGCTATCTAATTCGACTTTTTTTTTTCTAACGAGTAGAAAATAAAAAGTTGTTACAAAATTTTATTTGCAAAATCATATCGATTTTGACATCAAATGATTTCGATATGATAAAACACGACGATTGTCGTCCGTTTGATATTTTTTTGATCATCTATTTTCACCTCTTACACGTTTTTCGATTTCCGTTCGCTTTTTTTTCTTTTTTTTTTTTTTCATTTAACCGATCGATCAATTTTTTGGCACAAAATCAGCCGGAGGCCTTTACAAATTTCTGCGCTACGCAGATGACTTTTTGACCCTTTTATTGTCGTCACTCTCGACGATAAATAGCAGTTAAGTTCGTTAGGAAATCTTTCCAGTTTTATCGTGAAGTATTTTTTTTCTTTATCATTGTTTAGCGTTTACGTTGAGCGAGACGTTCGTTGGGTCTGGGCGCGCAGAGAGAGTCGAAAAGGAAAAAAAAAGCCTTGGCAATATTTGGAACGACGAAACCGAGAAACAAATGTCTTAGAGTTTATCTTTATCGAGACTTTTCGTTTTTCAAACTCTCGAATTCTTATTATTCTCGTATTTATTGTGCGTGTGAAAAAAGCTCGGTGTCCTAATATTTTTCTCGTCGTCACCGATGTTTTTACCCTTTTTTTTTTAATAGTTTTTTTTTTGTTTGTTTTTTATGTTTTTCTTTAGAGATCGGATTCGCCGTAAAGGGCAGTCGAGAAAGAACGATAATCGAGCGCACCGGGCTGTGCGTTTTGACCCTTGTATGGTGGCATTCGTTGGATGCAATACTCGGCCTGATCGGGCGGCAATTCTCTCCTGAGCTCGTCCGCCAGGATGTAAGGCTGCAGGGAAAAAAACAGAAATTGAAATTAGGAACGAAGAAATATGAATAAAATGGCGTGAAGAAAAAAAATGAATAAAAATGGTTTACCTTGTCGCCGGCAAGGATGCGGAAGCTGTCGATAACTTGTTCGGCGGTGTCGGTGTCGGTGGATTCGCGAGTCATGAAGTCGAGGAAGGCGTCAAAGTGTACGTAGCCAGAACTATTAGGATCTACGATGGCGAGTATACGCTGGAAATCAATGTCGCCTTGTCGATCCTTACCGATCGAGTAGCCCAACGAGACGAGGCATGATTTGAACTCGTCCGGCGCTAATCTGCCAGTTCGATTTTTGTCGAAGTGGTTGAAACTGCTGCGGAACTCGTTCAATTGTTCTTGCGTTATTCCCTGTGAAAAAATAAAAATAAACGGAATATTTAGATTAAATTCTTGTCCACGTTACAAAAAATGAAATGAAAAAGTTTGGCTGTTTGCTGTAACAAGAAAAAAATAGAATAATTTGCCGTCATCATAAATAATAAAATAACGTGAAAAAAAAAAAATTACCTTGGAGTCTCGAGTGAGAATTTGATTCTCGACTTCGTTGATGTTACGATTGATCGACGTCAATAACTGTTCCCAACCAACTCGCAATGTCTCCATGGTATATTGAGTGTAACGATTCTCGAAAATCATTCCCTCTTGGACGGCCTGATGAATCTTTTCCAATTCCTCAAGATGAGCCTTGTATTGATAAACCGCCTGTTCGTATTCCTTCAATCGGTGCAATTGATCCTCAAGCGTGCCTTGCAATCCGAGGCCGATCGCAGTTACGGCGTCTAATTGCCGCTCGATCCAGGGCCCAACAGCGTTCGCCTTCTCAGCAAATTGCCGTCTCAGCAATTCATTATCTTAAGAACGCGAGTTGAGGAAAAAATTGCCAATGATTTACACCATAAAGAACATCAAATTTGAATTTGCTTTTTCCTCCAACTAAACAGTGACAAAATATTAAAAAGAATACTTTTTTTCAGACTACTTGTCAAAAAATTCCTGAAGGTCTAACTCGTTTTTTGACGAGTTACAAAAAAAATGTGTCGTTTTTTTCACTCGCGTTTTGCCAGAAAGTAATATTCTTAAAAAGAAGCCCAAACCTATGAAAAAAGAAACTTTTTTCTTTTTTCGAAATCAGGCCTCTTGCCATTGAACTAGCTCAATGAGAAAAAAAAATTGGAAAACCACCAAACGTATGGTTTGAATAAATCGCGACCAAAAGGATACTCTGTTGTTTGCGAAGTTCAGCAGCGAGAGTTCCATCGCGTTGAGGTACCAATTGTCTGACATCGCTCCACTTCTTCGTCAAGTCCTACAAAGAGATATCGATCAATTGATTAATTATTGTTCAACAATGTTTGTATCTGTCATTGATTTTCTATCGAAACTGCTTTTTTGAGTTTTCTTTAGAAAATGAAGCTTTATCGTTCATTAGCATTTCTTCGAGAAATGCTGAACAAGCTTCCACCTTTTAGAATATTCTACAAGAGCATTTTTCAACGATAATAAAATGGTGAAAAAAAAAAAAAATTTACAAGAGCCGTGAGAGTGGTGTAGGGATTCTCGAGTCCTCCGGGGATCTGGAATTGCTTGACGATGGACTCGACCTCACGTACGAGGCCAACGATTGAGTTGTACTCTTTATCAGCCTCGCCGAGGGTCGCCTTGAACGCGGCATGAGCGTCCATGAGACCCTGTATTTCCTCCATCGTATGGACGATGAACATGTCGACTAGATCCTCCCGTGTACCATCGAGCCAATTGTTGAATGGCTGCCGGCAAAGAACGAAATTTCGTGAGTTCGAACCGAAAGTAGAAAAAAAGGGTTTCGATTGGCTTTTCTATTGACATGAGTGAACCGTTCATTTTTCTGATCAACTTTTGTTTCGAAAAAGTGCGAAAAACTCCGAAAATTTATTCACTTTTGTGAGATTCAACTCACAGCGGCACGCTTGGCGAACTCAAGGTGGAGCACGTCGATCTTTTCAAGTATGCGCTCGGCCTCGTCGAGGGCTTGACGTCTGCGTTGAGTCAAAGTTCCCAAACGATCCCATTGATCGCAGATACGTTGGCATCGGGCGTTGACGGAAGCACTGTCGTGGTACTCCAGTGTGCTGATAAGAAAATTCGATCAAACTTATTGAATGGATCGTGTTGTGTTAAACAATTGATAAAATGAAATGCGAAAAAACTTTTAAAAAAACATACAAATAATGAGAAAATGAATAAATTTAGCAAGTATAGATCGCGTTGAAAATAACATTGAGGAAAATGATGAAAAACAGAAAGTAAAGACGTACTTGAGTTCTTGAGCAATAGCGGCAATTTGTTCAACGCGATCCTGGTGGGCGGCAAGATCTGACTCGAAAGCCTCGTGCTTCTTCTTAAGAGCTTTGAGCTCATTGAGCTTGCACTGACGGAAATGCTGGGAGGTGAGCATCTCTTCTTTACCAGCGGTCCAGTCCTCGTGAGCGTCCGCCTTGTGCTTGAATTTCTGAGCCAAATGCTCCAGACGCTCCAGCCGCATCATTTCCGAGAGCAACCACTCCTCGAACGATTTTTCACCCAATTCGAGACCTTTTTTTTTTCAAGAACGAAGAACGATTAAATTTTCGAAATTAATTTTTCCAGTTCATCTTTGTACATGAAAGAATTTTTTTTTACGAGCCTGCTTTGAAATAAAATAATCGATAAGAGTACTAAAATTCATAATAATCGTGAAATTGAATCAAAAGTGCACCTTTCCAAGCTTTGTTGATGTCGGAGACCATTTTGCCTTCGGTGGGCATGTAAGCAGGTCGATTGCTGAGCCTGAGCTTGGTTTGCAGGGTATTGAAATTCGTCTCGAGTTTGGCTTTTTGTTCGACGCGTGGTGGCTTGTGCTTGCGACGATAAGTTCTGTATTCCTCGAGTTTTTTCTGACAACCCGCGAGTGAATTGTCAGTTTGACGACTTGCGAGCCACGGCATCGTGCGCCTGATCCATTCGAGAAGATCGGAAGCCAAACGCTCGTATTCCTCCATCAGCCTCTCGTTTTCCTGATTTACCTTCAGAACCTTGCAGATTCTGTTAGCCGCGGTTTCGGCCTGTTTGTTTTCAACAGAAATCGATTAATCGTTTACGAAAAAAAAAAAACAGACATCTTCTTCGTTCACTTGACACTTTTCGATCAGAGAAAATATTTTTCAATTATTCAAACAAGAAATAAAACAAAATTGAGAACGTTAAAGCGTTGTTTTTAGTTGATTTTTCTGGTGAAAAAACGTTTTTACTGCAACAAGGCAATTATTATTTTGTTAATTGAGATTAATGACAAACCTTTTGGGCGCCACTGAAACAATGGTAGTAGGAGGAGACGTAAGTCATCACCGCCCTCTCGTCCGGCATAGCGGTATTTCTCATGTCTAAAAAACAAATACGCACGCTCTGTCGAAAACTCAAACCATGCTTTGTTAGAAGGGAAAATTAGATTTAAAAATGTTGATTGATAAAAAATATTTTATATCGATATGAAATTCGTTTTTATCGAAATTCAAACTCAGCTAATTGTTTTCTTGTTATTTTCAATGTCAATATCGATTGTTTTCGAAAAGTGTTTATTTGAAGAAAAAAAAAGATTTTTTATCCATCAAACTTTTTGGTTGTACACAAAAAAAATGAGGTTAAATTATTAATATTGGGTTGCCTCATTTCATAGTAATTTCGGGAAGATCTGAAAGGGTGCGGTTAATTTCAGGCTCAGGTCGTATCCATGTATTCATAGTCGATTCTCGATCCAAGCACAAAACACAAAACGAAGAGGAATAATTAGAAAACAAAGTTGTAATGTGAGGGGGAAAAATGTTGCAATCGCAAAAAACAACGAAATAAGAAACGCGATCTTTTTCTATTTTTCTTTTTGCGCTGACCTGTTGAGCACCCTGGAAAGCGTGGTAGTAGCAGGACACATAGGTCATGATCGCTCTTTCGTCCGGCTTGGGAGTGTTGATCAAATCTATATCGAATCATCGAGATTTTTTTGGTGTTTTTTTTTCTTCTTTTATTTACGTTAATGCACGAGTTGAATTTTCAAAAGCGACAAAAGAGGTTTTTTTTTTTCCTTTTGACCTCAAATTGTCAGAAACTCGAAGTAACTAACTATTTTTGAGAACAGATTTGGTTTCAGCACGGAAATACTTATCGGAACAGACTCAAAAAGTGAAACTTGATTTTCCATATGATAGAAAACTTCGACAAAGAATCTTAACCGACTAAAGGTCTTTCACATAGTCTTGAAAAAAAACATTTTGGGGAGTTTTATATTGGATTTTTTTTTTTTTTTTTTTTTTTAGAGGAAAATTGTAGAACATATGAAAGAGAAAAACGTTCTTACCGTCGGGATCCAACATGCGAGGAATATCGAGATACTTTTCGGCGACGTCGAATGCCGTGTTGAGATTCTCGAGAGGATTGTCTTTGCTGAGCTTGTTGTAATCGATAAGATCGGGACGATGACGATGAATGAGAGCGCAAAACGCGAGTCCATCCTTGAACGAGAGATGGAAATTTTGTACGTTTACGTTCTTGTAAGGCGCGGTTTTCCTCTGACACCACAAAAGTAGACCCTCTTTCGCGGTCATTTCCTCCACCGATATGTCCTGAATCGCGAAACGTAGAATTATCGTCCATATCATTCCGAGGGTCATCTTCAAATTTCCATCCACGATTTCTGTACGAATTTCAAGAAAAACAGAATGAAACTCAAAAACAAAAACTGTGATTCATACATTTGTTCTTTCTTTAGATCCATTATTAATATTGTTTTTAGTAAAAGATCGTTTGAAATTCATTTTTGAGCGAGTTTTAAATAGTTTTACGTTTCAGGATGATTTCAATTTATCTTTTCAACTGATGGATTTCATTTATCAAATATTTAATTCATCATCGTTGCTCACGTGATTCGATATTTAATCCTTAATTCCAAATGATTTTAAATCGTATTTATCGTTATTGGTATGGTAAAATAAAACGAACCTTCGGCACCGATGGAGACGAGTTTGACGCCCTTGCTCGCGATATAATCGAGAGCTTTGTTTACATTGGCAATTTTGTGGAAGCGCATTTTGCCACGATCCGGTCTCGGCAGAGTCTCGCCGGATATGACCTCGAGTAAGAGCATGAGTTTCAGCCCATTCCGAAAATCGTCTTCGATCGAGTCGATTGCGGTTCCAGCTTTTCGAAGATGCGAATTGCACCATGCTGTGAAAGTCTGAAAAATAAATAAAAAAAACTATGTTAATACAGAGTCAATGTTCGAGTATTTTTTACGATCTAAAAGAATAATGACAACAAAAAGTGGTTCGTTCATTGGCAGTAGAATTTAAGTTATTTTTTTTTTTCGTATTCCCCTAGAGTGCAAACATTTCGACTAAAAAATATGACAGCTGTACGATTCTCGTCTTGACAGCCTTACTTTGTAGCACCTTTGCTCCCAAAGTCTCGACTCTAAAATACATGTTGTCTCTGGTTTTTGATACTCAGTGACGCAGACTAGAATCGTGAAGAAATGATTTGTTGTACTGTCAACATTGCTACTTCGAGATATGCCCACTCCAAAGCATCGCTGCTCCAATATTACTGCTAAAGAAGAGTGATATTTTGGAGTCTTCTCGACTCATTCTTCCATTTCAAAGAAGTCATTGAATAATTGAACCGGTGAAAGTCTCTTGGAAAGAAATATTTAATTGTTAAATTTTATCTCTCAGTCCTCAATCGATGTTTGTTGTTTAATTAATTATTCTTCATAATATGCATTTACTTTTTTGAATGATATCATTATCGCATTCATTTCCAGGCTATGTAAAACTCGTATATAATGAGAAACGAATGAATAGATGGCACAATAATTTGCTGATCCAACAAACGAAAGTTGATCCCGTATATTCGAGACTGGAAATATCCAGTCAGGATTCAAAATATATCCATTTATACGTGCACGCAGAAAAAAGTAGTTTCTCAAATATTCAACATTCCAAAATGAATTATTGCGCATATTTTACTATCCTGAGGCCACAAATATATACAAAAATTCACTTTTTTCATGTCGATAAAATTAAATTTGTCATTTGGATACTTTTTTCTGTGTAGAAAAAACGTTGATGCTTTTTTTTTCCTCATTTTTTTCTTTTTTCTAATGAAATTGTTTGAATCAAAGAAAAATTCTTTTGCCACGATTTTCTGATTATAAAATAATCGGTAATTATCATTTATCAATAATAAGTTCAGGTAAAAGTATTTTCGACGAATAATCGCAATCTTTTCGTACTTTCAATCGGTCGTATGTATAAGAATGAAATAAATATCGTGGAATCGAGTTTTTGAGATACGATCCGAGTATCTGGGGGTATATTTTCGTAACGACCCCGATCCCATCTTCTCGCTATATATATCTAGTGTCCTGATTCTTTCTCTCGTACAGTCTCGGGGTCTCTTCGACCAAATGGCTTTATATCTTCTCGCCTTCTTCATCTTCATCTTCTCAGTAACTATTTGCTTTTAATTCTTCCGATGGGCCACGCGCACATTTTTTTTAAATTTATTCATACGCGATGACCGAATTCGAAAAATTCCTCAATATCATTAATCGATTGGAGCTTTTTACAAATGATTGATAAATTCAACGAATTATAATTGAAATTGAAATAATTATTTCTCGAAATAAACATGAAAATCGAATCGAATAAAATTCATAAATAAATCTACGACCTTTTCCCAAAAGCTGAACCATTTGGAGTTCAAGGTCACGGTTTCTTGCAGCTTCGTGAATAAATATCTGTTGGATCATCGAGAAAATTTCATTTCGATAAGTGAAAACTAAACTCGTTGCCTCACGAAGAAAATAATATAAAATGACAATTGAATCGACGAAATTTTAATTGCTTTTTCAAGTCATAAAATGACGATCAAAAGTTTCAACGAAATTGGAATAAGACTCGAAAACGGACTCAACAAAATTTGAGTTATTTTTCAATATTTTTTCAACGTTGAAAGCAAAGACAACATTTTTTTGAATTAATTTACGGGAGTACGAGTTCGAAATTCATTTGGGGACCGCGATGATGAATCAGTAAAGGGGAAAATGGGGAGAGGGTTTCAGCGGTGGCTAAAAATGTTGAATTTTTTTTCAGCTTTTTGGATTTTTGTATTTTTTTTTTAATTTTATTTTTTTTTGTTTTCGAAGAGCGAAATCTCGGGAGAAAGGAGAAGGGGAGAGAGCTGCGGAGGGGAATATTGCCTGAAACTTAATACGGGCAGCGTAAAAGCGAGGCGGGCCAAAATTGGACATGAGCCACCCTAACCTCAACTCAGCGTGGTCGCGCGCGCGGACTCGGTCTCTCAATTCTATTTGTAAAACATCGAGTCCTCCCGCGCCCCAAACGCCGTCGATGCTGAGCCTACGAAAACTTTCGAGTTTCAAAAGACGTTAATTTCCCTCCCCCCCCCCTCCATCCCTCCCACTCCCCCGACTTCCGCTTGTCATCATTCCTAAACGAGGCGCCAATTAATAAATTTTTCTTATTTTTTTCATTCGTTTTTCTTTTTCTATTCTTGCATTTTCGTTATTTATACACAGTTCCCATGAGTTTTCTTGAATTGTAATCAATAGTTCATTTTTTGTCGAACAACAAAAACGAAAGAGTCGGACTCGACAGTTATCTCGATCGATTTAAATATTTTGATCGAAATTGTCAAAATTGACAAGTTGAATTTGCTTTGATTAGAAAATTCAAGGTCAAATCTTGTCGAAACAAATCTCAATTCATTTATCCTTGGAAATCATAAACGAAATTCTTTTCCCTTGATTCTTTCAACCCGAAGAATGCATTTTAATCGAAAAATTGATAATTTTTTATCTCGATCTTAATTCTTTATACAAATTATTTCAAAAAATAAAAGATACTTGAAAATAAATGTTTATATTTTAAAAATGAAGAATTTCATTGGATTCATCGTTATCATTATTTTGCAAAACGTTAAGATACTCGACATTGGTGATGTTTTTTTTTCTGTTTTTATTATTTTGTTATTTATGCACGCTTGTAAAATGGCCGCGACTCGTTGGCCTGAATACCGAGATTCCATTCGAGACAAGATTTTTCCAAATCTGTAAGAAACTCCCGTTTCACGATCGACGATAAATTTAACGAGAATCCTACAGCGAGTTTTCTACTTTGCATAACGTCAGTGTTTCATTTTATTATCGAGTTGGTCCTTTCCTCGTAATACGGTTGATATGGAGGGGGGGAGGAGCAGGGAGCAAGAGATTGAGAAAGATCTAACTGTGCATTTTGACACGACGTTTATACAGGGTCTTTCGAAAACCTTCCAAACTTCTCGAGACCACTTTCTTCGAGGAGGATTCTCTTGATCGAGAAAAATGAACAAAAACAACGAGTCTCCATAAGATTTATTTTGTAAACTCGCTTATCAACGTGATTAAAGAAAAAAAAATTTAATTACAGAAATTACTTTTGAAGAGTATTCAATTCCCAGATTTATCGATTTTCAATTTTTTGTACTACGATCTCCAGTGATGGAAGAACTTCAAAAAAATATCGATTTTCAATATTTTTTTCAACTACAAACGCTGATTTGTGAAAAATGAATTTAAAAAAAATGAAATTTTTGAGAAACGACGGTAATGTGGCACATTTTCGAAGAAATATCGAGTGGAAAGATCAGTGTGAAAAAAAATTGTATCAACATTGTGAAACATTGGAAAAAAAAAACGTTATATCAGAACGGAACAAATTGTACGAAAGCATATCCGGACAAACATTCGATTATCAGGGCACAGGGTAGTCACGTTCGTGGGTTCGGAACGAGCCAACGAAGGCGTCACCTGCTTGCTTGCTCTCTCTCTCTCTCTCTTTCTCGTTTCCTTTCGCAAAGTAAAGTAGAAAAAAAAAAGTAGAATTTCTAACACCTGCCACCTTATTCACTTACAAAACGATTTTAAAGCGAGAAACCCGATGATATAATTTCGCAATTTGCCAATATTTAATACGTCATAATCTATATTTAGCATGTAACGCTCGCTCAGTACTTTCATTCACTAAATTCCCGGCTTAAACTACGTTTATTACATAAGATTATCAACTTTTTGGCAACGAAATTTATTATTTTTCATATATTTATGGATTCCAAGAGTTTTTTTTTTCCTTTGTTTACGTTTATTTTGGCTCACTTAATTTTTTTTACAGCTCTGCATTCACGAAAATATCATTTTTATTGTCTCCACTAAAAACCAAGTTACACACGAAAAAAAACTCAATTCCTCGTAAAATTTAAGCATTTTTCAAACTATTTCGATCGAATATTCAATTTTTTCGAATTCGATATTTGTTTTTTCAACGCAGCCAATGAATATCTGCAGAAAAACAATCGAGAACTAACCTTCGACAAACGAAAATGATCGCCTTGAGAAAAAAAAAAACGATTAAAACATCGCGCATGAATCAAATAAATTAATCATTCGTTTTCGCCCGACACATCCTGACAGTTTTGGCGAATCGACCGGAATTCTTTTCCCCTGATTACCGCATTTTTTCAGTGGAACGTCCCCGAACGGGACATTTCGTCATTTCCGTATGAGCTGTTCATAGAGCCTGCATAAAAAATATTTTTCCTTCGCCATCGAGCTCACGTGACCAACTCGACAAAATTTTTTTTAAATCCAAATAATTTCGAATATTCGCGACGAAATGCGGAATTAAGGATTTTTAGTTCATTACTGTGGCACCTGGCGCTGCGTATGCCATCGCTCGACGACTCTCAAACTGCTATAACTCTGGGAAAGGATATAATTTCGTCGAGGTATTCTGAAATCCGACGAAACTATATTTTCTGCCGAATTTATAGCCGTTTATCTCAAGTTTTATAGTTGAAAGTGAGACGATTTACGAAAGAGAGCATTCGTCTCGAATTCAGTATTTTGCCTCGATTTAGAAATATAAATCAGAACGAATTTTTCGTTGTACACACCAGTCCATGACAGACGAGTGTGTTGCCTGACTACGTCAAACGAGAGGACAATAAATTTCGAGAATGTTGTCACTTTTTTTGAAATGTGGTATTCTTTTGATAACGGAGAGTCACGAAAATATAAAATTAGAAAATATGGCAACTGATAACGGTGAAAATGATTTTATGGAAAGAGATTCGTTAATTTTTCTTCTGCCTGAGTAAAGTAAAATGAATTTATAAATTGTACAATTCCGATGATCTTTGCTCACCAAAAGTTTTTCGTGTACGAAAAGCCAGCGGAGTAGAGATTCGCGTCACTGATATATCGAGGAGGCCTCCTCGATATAAGAATAAAAAATGACGCAGCGAGTAGGCGCGTGTCTCGAGAGCGTTATTTTCATTTTTCAGAGCTCTCCAGATCCGTTACATCGGGGATGTGAGTGATTTTCGAGTTGCGATTCCAAAATGGCGGACAAGAGGAGAGGAGTGAAGAGTGTGCCAGTGTCCAGAGCGCCCGAAATAACGAATTTGACCTTGTTCGACCTCGACGACGACACTCGGGGACTCGGGTCCGAGTGGAATTTTGCAGCAGGCCTGAGGGAAGTTTAAAACTTCTCGGAGACCCAATGACCTTGAGGATGGAGCAAGCAGTTGGGTGGAAGAATTGGGACGAAAGGTGGTGCGAGAACGACACTGAAAAGTATTTTGGCCGATAAGAAAAAAGCCGAGAGAATACTCGGGTGAAGAAAAGAATTGGAAAATCCGGCGCAAGATTAGCTGCTAAGAGAATTACGACATTGGGAGTCTGCTGAGAGAATACAGAAGAGAGAGAGAGAGAGAGAGAGAAATAAAGAAAAAACGATGCATTCTCGTTGGCAGCCCAGTCGGTCGCGTAAATTTCGTAATTTTTGGCACAGATCCACGACATCATCCTTAAGGTCATACGAGTATAATCCCGGTAATAAGATCTTTAACGAGCCTCGCGAATGGACCGAGAATATGTTTCGTTAAACGAGAAGTTCTCCCCGCAAGAGATTTGTGAATAAACCTGTAAATGGCACCGTTATCGCTCGAGCTCCTCGACTATCAGGTAGGCTTTTTGGTAGGTCCGCGTTGATGTATAGCGTGCGCTCTTACCGACGAGTGGGTCACCCGATTCCGATCGAACATTTGGCTCGGGGCCTAAGCATCCTCGCAAAGGTTAACGATCCTCGGCGTCATCGAATATCCGTAAATACATGTATATAGCGAGACACCGGGGACGACGACTCAATCGAGTCGAATCCTCTTCGCCGAGTTCCCAATAACAAAGGATCTTTGATGAATTTCGTTTTGCCGGTTTTTTCTATCCAAAATTTTTGACACTCGGGACACTCGGGACACTGATGTCGAGCGCGTTGTCCCGCTGTCAAAAAATCCGACGAATCGGTAATCGAGATTTCACGCTTCACCGTAATACGGTGGAACTCGAACAGCTTTTCTCGAGCGATTAAAATCTGGGCCAAGAACTCTCTCGTTAACTCAAGCGGAGATGAGTGTAAATCACAGTTTCGGAAGCCGTAATATACTGACATTGAATCATCGTACTCTCGATGCGGTTTGTCCCAAGGTTGGCTCCCGAAAATAACAGAATCTCCCGCGCCTTAAGGGAGTCGTGCGCTCAAATACCAAAATGATGGCAGGTCTTTGAAATTTTAATAGCATCTTCTTGAACATGTTCCACGTTTACCAGCAAAATTTGAACAAGATTCACCATCTACTTTCTGAGATAAAAAATCGTAAAGTTACCTTCGAATTGCACGGGGTCTTATGGCTATTACTGTTTTGACGGAAGAAATTACTCGATATAATGTAGTAAAAAAGTTGGTGGCTCATCGCAAATTCGATCAAGTATCAACCTCTGCGGTACAGTGACCTGGAAAAAAAATGGACCCGATTTACCGCGTAGATCATTAGATATAACAAATTGACTTGTGAAAATTCGTCGAATTCCTTGGGACATGGCCGCACTAGCCTTTGGCGCGGCAACTGAACAGAGGAAAAGAGAAAGAGAGAACGAGAAAAGTTAGAAAAAGGAAAATCAGGCTGGCAGCATTGCGGCTGGCCTGTGTATAAGCATAGGGAGGCGCCCCCCGCGCGTTCCTCAAAGTAGGAGCAGAACTTGCTCAAAACAAACCTTAGAAAATTGATTGTCCGAGAAGTGAAGTACAATAATTATTGGGCCGAGCCATGACCTTGAGTCTACTACTTGAACCGAGATGTCATCGACCTGGATTGATTGGATCAAAGAGGTGAAATAAGGCAGGAAAAATTGTGATCTTGAAAGCAGCTGACGATTAGTTTTCAGTGCTCGTGTGTCCCAAAAAAAAAGACTCGAGTGTTTCCATTATTTTTGATACTCGTTAAGAGAGCAGAGGAAGAATTTAATGGAGAAAAGTGAGTCTCGTTAGAGGAAAAAGGGAGAAAAAAAAATAGGAGCTTAAGAGAGCCGGTAGATGAAAAACGACTTCCTGTAAACAGCGCGACGGCGTCGTCGAAGGTCCTCGACCTCGGTTAGAATGGCCCAAACTATTTTTACGTGACCGATACATCGGGGTCTGTATCGTTCATTTATTTATAAATCAATCTACCTATCGTACAAACGATCTGTAGAAACGTCCGTTGGTTTGTGTGAGTGCTAATTGCGCTTGGCTTGACGATACAATAATAAAAAACATTGGGCATGCTCCGGCGATTATTCATCTCGCTCGTTTCGCTCTGATCCATTCGACGCTCAACGCAGAGATAAGACAACCGCAGAAGCGATGATTTATACCTACGAGTTGGGGGACAGCTAACGCTTAGAAAACTTTATGCCGGCGCGCCAAAAATCGTCGCCTTACGTAACCCCCTTTCGACGGTGCCACATCGCTTTTTTTTTCTTTTTTTTTCAATGCAAAGACCATCTTTCATGAACAAACACTTAGGTGAGGCTGAACGAAGATACAAAAATACGCTTTCGTGGCTAAAAGCTACCAATTTTTTTTCAACTATTCTCATCCTCGTTACGAACTATAAAATATTCGAATCAACGAAACCCAACGCTGCACAAATCCAAATGAAAATAAAAGAAAAATTTGAAGAAATAAAATCTAAGAATATCAAGAATCTCAAATAAAACCGAAGAATATCTGAAGAAACTAAGCCGAACGTGAATAAACTGAAACGAATCTTAGAAAATCTTGGTGGATCGAAACAAGACAGGAACTCCTTAATCCCATACGACCCACAACGACTTTTTTACTCGCTGAAAAAAGAAAGTGTGTGTTTGAGTATGGTGCACAGTGATTTCTTGTCGTCTTGCGATTATTTTTATCAGACTCGAAGATTGGAGCGATAAGATTTGTGGAGGCAAGATCCAAATCGAAGAAACTTTTGAAGCAACGAAGTGTTGCATCGGAACGTGGATACTCACACACCTTTCTTCCGGAGGCGTAATACGAGAAATATGTATTGAGAGATGCGGCAAGCCGCGAGAAAATGAGTCATCCCCTCGCTAGCAGGGCGATTATTTTCGTCATAAAGTAGACCAAAAATAAAACGCGTTTCACGAGAAGGGCTGCTATAAAACCGAATCTTTCCTCCGGGGGCTCTTTCTCTGTCTCTTATTCTCTCTCGCTCCAACTCCGCTCAGAGAAGCCTTGAGCCAGCTGGGTTAGCTGCCAAAATTTAGGGAAAACGTCACTTGTGTTCTCGATCGGAGTGCGATTGTGGGACTTTCGGAATATACGAGATCAACAAACATAACGGAGGGACTGGGCCAATTCGTCGGAGGCTCAATTTCCTTGAGAATCAAGCGTCGTTGCAGTTGAGCTGGATCGAAATTTTCTCACTTCCAGTTTCATTTCCCTCTTCTTTCGATTCCCGTGGACTTTGACGGGCTCCGGGAAGCCTCTAATTTTGAAGAACGATCCAAGGTCGCAGCGGAGTCTTCGGTTCCGTTTACAGAAACTTTTGTCATCTTTCCACAGCTCAGAAAAATCGTTTTTCTGAGGCCAAATTGAGATTTTTGGTTCCAGAAGGCTCTCGGCCTTGTCGACGACGTTTCTGGCAAGAAAACACTTGATTTTTGCTCCCTCGAGCGCACGAATCAAGTTCCAGAGAATTTTTTAGATCCTGAAGTAACTTTTGCTTCCGAGAGCTCCTTCCCAGGAAGATCAATCGATCTCAGAGTCCCAATTTCGTTTCGATTCTCGTTCCGAATAATCGATCGAGGCTACGGGAGCTTTTTTCATCGTTCGTTCGAAGCATCGCGGCGCTCAACCTCGATCCTCCTCCGCCTCTTCCTCCTCCTTCTCCCTGTATCCGTAACTCTCTTGTATTAATGTACGAGCCGTGAAGTCGAACACGGTCCCAGCCCCGGCTAAAATATAGCCACGTATATCTATCCATCCAAGTAGCTAACCGTTGAACCAACTACTTGGCTCGACCTTTGCCGCCAGCCTCCTCGAGACTACAAAGAGTGAAAGATAAAGAGAGCGAGCGTAAAAAAAGCGACGGAGTAAGTTTGCATGATGCTGTGTGTATTTTCCCGGTGCCTGAACCCGAGGGCGAGAAAACGAGAGCGGCGCGCATTCTCCGACACAACGCGCGCCCGCTGCCTTCCTCTCTAATCGAGAAACTCTAATCGTGTGCGTCAACATTCACTTCGATTTATCCGTTATGCAATACCAAACAAATAGCAAATCCGAATTTTACTCTCGTGCCATCATTTTTGTTTTCAAAAAACAATCATTTTTATGCTTTTTTATTTTTTTCATTTTTATTCAAGAGCCGTCGAGCTCACGTGACCAACTCAAAATCGAGAGTTGCGCTTTCGTAGTAAAGTATATCTATATATATAGTCGTTGACACTCGTCGGACAGCTCGTGACCAAAATTTCCGATTTTTTCAGTTTTCATTGCGATCACGCAAAAAAAAATATTTGACAGGTGCTGTCAGGTGGCACTAATTCGATTCTGGTCCCTTCAATAGTACAAAATACGTAATTTGAACGAATTTTTCCATGTTCAAATAGTTCCAATATGAAGAAATGCTGAATTAACGATTTTTAGTTTATTTTTGTGGCACCTGACGCTGCGTCGCCCATTAGTCGATGGGCGTGTTTGATTTGAGCGTTTTTAGCGCTTAAAGCTGCTCAAAGAGCAATGTATAGTAATACTGCTTCATGGTCGAGCGACGCTTTGAGCGCGAAAACGTCCAAGTCGATGGCACCCGATGACTCTTGAAAGATTCGTTCGAAAAGCAGTTTTCTGGAATCGTACACCGGTAGCTTCGTGTCTGAAGATCGTACGAGAATGATCTCGTAGTCCAGAAATTTTGAGAGAATGATATTTTAGAGCTGAAAAACTGTCAGGATAGAGGCCTCTGGACTGGATGCGACAGCGTGCATCAAAAGCTGAAACGATCGAAGATAAATATTATAAATCGTGTATTTTATGTCGACATTGTCGATGAAGCTATTTCGCAGACTGGTTGGTCGAGCGATTTGGACAACAATTGAATTCTTTTGATGATGGGCGCTCCTCTATTTCGGATCATTTGTCAAAAGAGACAAAATCGAACAAAAATGAAGATGGAAGACGAACGTAATGATGTGGGAAGGAAAAATTCAATGTGACGTTTGACGTGGTAGATTGAGAAATTAAAAAAAAATTTAGTTGAATGAAAAACAGAAATATTTTCATAATTTAAGAAAAATTAATAGAAACTGCATTCTGTCGAGAGAACGCAATGAAAAATCGATCATTTTTCAATATCCCGAAGAATGTTTGGCGCCAATGACTGTTTTCGACTAAACAGCTTGTCGGAAATGTCGATTGTTCGTTACGAAAGACGAAAATATTAGCTCGATGGTCCAAATAAATGTTAGAGGTCACGGTTTCAAGGTTAAAAGTTTAAAAAAAAACTGATAAATCGATCGGGGATTTAAGATCTTGGGAACGAAGAGTCGTTCAAGGTCACCCGATCACAAATTCAGAGCGCTTCTATTTTTTTTCCTCTCTTTCTAATAATTGATCTCGAAAGAAGAAAAAAATGTACGAGGAACGGTAGCGAGAGTGTATCGTCGACCTTGAGAGCGTTTCGTTCTGTTACGATTCTCGAAGCAGAACAGATTAATGTCGAAAAGAGAATGAAAAGAATTTTTTTTTCTTTTTTTTTTTTCACTCGTCAGCTGAATCTGTGCTCATATATCAATGAATGCTCTGCATATTTACCATCCACAGCCTTATTTCAAAGAATCATTGACCTCATTCTTCCGAATTCAATTCTTCGTTTCACTGTTTTTTTTTTTTTTTTCAGTTTCATCACTCCCGTATTATTCCGTCAAATTTTATTCGACAAACGGACGAATTTGAAATGACGAGAGTGCATTAAAAATGCTGCACTCTCGATCCATTTTCTTGGACACTTCACGAATCGTGAAATTGTCGGTTTTAACGTCATCGTCGACTTTCACTCGCGTTTTAATTATTTTCTTTTCTTTTTTTTTTCATCATTTTTTGGTCTAGATTTTCTTGGATTATGTCGAACAAATAAATCAATTCGACGAAATGCTCGAAAGAAATAATTATACTCGAATCTCATTGCAGAGAAAAATCTCTCAAAATTCTGAGTTTCGTTTTCGTATTATTCGTTCATTCGCGTTTCCTCGAATTGCATTTGTTTCGAATCAAATTTTCTTTCATTTTTTGTCGTTCTATTAGAAAAATTTGACGAGAGACATTCTGAAAACAGCCATTTTCAATTTTTCGTCATATTTCATGAAAAAAAAATGAATTTTTTTAATTGCCAGTTTTATTCAAAGAAATATCAACACTTTAAGAACGAAAAGGAAGCAGAGAACTATCACTCACTTTTTTTTGTTGTTTCTCCCACGCCGGATCCAGTAATCCCTCGCGTTCCCACTCCTCCTCGGGCTCCATGTATCCGTCACCGTATGCCTCCATGTCGTTCATCCTTAGGCCGATTTTTATCTCGTTTTGTCTTTGTTTCTTTCAATAATCGGTCAATTTTTTTTTTCAACTGCACGTTCCTTATCGAAACAGAGGAGAGTTTGAATAAAAAAAAAATAAAAAAAAAAAAAAAAAATAACAAAAAAAAAATGAAGAAAAATAAACGAAAACTTGTCACGTTAGCACCACCGAAATTGCGGCAACAATGAACAACAACGGCGTTAACGACAAAAGCGCGGCGATATCATGAGAATTCACGAAAATGGCATCGGAAAAATCGAAACGAAAGGTACAATTAAACGGAAGAGAGAAAAAAAAATTTCACGCTTTACGGCACTCGACGACGGAGAAAAGGATGATAAGAAATGAGGAGCAAAGAAAAAAAAAAAAAAAAAAACAATGTAACACGAGTCCGAACTCGAGGTGCGTAAAGACCAAGAGAAAAAGCACCAACTTTTGGATATTGAGAATATTGCGAGACTGAGAGAGATGCTAGAAGCACGAACGAAAGGTTTCGAGCGAGAGTAAGAGAGACGGAAAACGGGGGGATTGTAGAGGGCACGCGTATCGCGAGAGGTGATGGTGGGGGGGAGGGGGGGGGGGGGGAGTCGAGCGTATGAGACGTATTGTCTAGAAAAGCAGATGTGCGAATTGCGTTACACTGTAAATCCCTGCGTGTTTTTTCAAAACTCGTGGCTTTATCCCAAAAAATATATTAAAGAACAACGAAACATTGAGTGAAAATAAAAAAATAAAATAAAAAACGAAACCGTACGGAACGTACCCGCCGAGCCCAGAAAACACGAGTGTCTTTCGTTCGTACAATCCCTCAAGCTGTGACCCCTCTGCCACGAGTCTGACACACGATTTACCTCGCCGGCGCACGAGCGCCGTTCTCCTCCCCAACTATACCCGCGTTTCCCCCTGCTCCGCTCCCCCCGCTCCGCGCTACCAAACCTCGCCGCCGCTAGCCCGGGCCGTGCACGCCGCGCGACTGTACGGAACGCGCCCCCCACTCTCTCACCCGCGTAAGCTCGTTGGCTCAGAGGTATCCCCACTCCCCGAGTCTCTCTCCCTCCGCTACTCGTGGCCGCATGAACACGCTACAGTCGCCCTCCGCGTAACGATACTACCCCGACGACAACTCCGTCGATTTGCTATTTTTTTTTTTTTTTTTTTTTTTTTTTTTTTTTTCTGATCAGCTCAGCGTGTTTTTCATCATGCCGAAAATCGAACCGATCGCGATTCAATTTAAAAGCCATTTCTCTTATGTACCAGTTGCTAGAACGAATGCATGACTTTTTTTTTTTTTTTTTTCTTAATTTATATTCGTTTTTCAAAATGTTTCCCGTTATTGCCATATTTTTATCGTTACGTTCTTTGTTAAAATCACGGTTTCGATATTATTAATCGCCTTTTTTTGCACAATTACACTACGATTATACGTATATTACGATTAACACGTATTATACGAAATGCGAAGTAGAAGCGGCTGCAACTAACCTCCTGCCTCTCTCACCGTCGCTTCACTAAACTCAATAGCTCTGGACCCGAAGCACTGATCTCTCTCTGCGGGAACGTTTGTTTTCCCCCGTCTCTCGCGCCCGCCTTCTTCTCTCTCGTAGAGATCCTCGACGAAACGAATTTCGAAAATAGGCTTGCACGAAACCTCGGTGGTACGCGCCTCATTCACCCACGCCCTACCGAAATAGCGCAGCCACGATACGTGCGAAATTCCCAAATGTACATATACACGCGTAAGAAGACTCCATAACCCCGCGCGCGCGACACTCTTCGGGCCTCCGGCACCAACTGTGAACACTGTGCCTTACCGAAGATGTAGATGGGGCCACAAACCCACCGTTTTATACATATAAATATAATACACACGCGTTTAAAACGCATCCACGAATTCAGTGCCGAGAATTTCCACCTTGAAATCATTTCAAAATTGTACACCCCTAACCCCTTAACCTTATTTCTACTAAATTCATTTTATTTGTAAAATCTTCAATATACGGATCATGAGTTTCTTGAAACAATCCATTCCTCTGATTGCTCATATTTTTCTTGCCATGCAAATATATAGAAACTGCGGTATTCGCCTCCAAAATAAAAAAACATTAAAAATACAAAATGGCCGTTACTTTTTTACCGACAGAATTCGACGTATGAAAAAAAAATATTTTGTTTCGAAACGATTCAACGATCACACGCATAAATACATTTTCGTTAGCTGTCAGATTTTTTTTTTTTCACGACAATTGCTCAACTATCGACGAAAAACGACGGGAAAAAACAATCGATAAAAAATTCGAATTTTTTCTCACGTCCTTTCGATTCGGAGCAAATTTCAAGAATTATTTCACTCACCCTTCCTCTGAACGGTCGATCGTTTTTTGATTTTTTTTCTTGAATATCTGTTTGTTGGGAGAAAACTCGTGCATGCGAAATCCAGGCCTGTCTTCCTCGAATTCGAATGCTGCGGTGTTTATTCTTACCAGTTGCTGGCACGTCTGATTTAGTTTTCATCGTTTTTTTACCAACTGCCGGTGGGAGAGTAAATTTTTTCAAAAAGAAAAATATGTTTTTAATTTTTTGACGCCAGTCCTCGATCTTGGTGGACAGAAAATTAGTTTCAGTGACTGACTAGCAGTTTTCCACAATATTATCACTCATTATTAATCATTTTCTATGTTTCGATCGCCAATGTCAACAGCGGTTCTTTGTTGACACTTGCGTTTTAAAAAATGGATATTTCTGAATATTTTAAAAGATCGCCAGTAGGTGGCTCCGCGGAGACTCGTGGCGTCACAGAAACTTCGTTCCACGTAAACGCAGGTCAGAGCCTCGTTAGCTTTCACCCGTTCAAAGTCCGAGTGGGCACTTTTCTGTTTTTTTTTGTTCATTTCTAGCGTTCACATTTTATTGCCTTATCTCGCGTCATTGCTGCACGAGAACGTGAAGCGTCAAAATGATATCGAGCGTGTCAAAAAATCTTCGCGGATTACCAAAAAATTTAAACAAATTCGTCAGCTTACACTCGAGGTATTTTCGATTCATGTTTTCTACGCTTGATAAACATTCATTTTGTTTTAATTATATACACTTTTATGTAAGGTTTTGACGTTACATTATTGTTTTTCTTGTTCCATTCATCGTTCTTTTCGAACAACTTTTTCGAGTGTTTTTAATAACGAAAAAAATAATTCGGACTAATATTATTAGTGAGAAATGCCCGAGATATTTAAATTTCGAATTCGCCCTGTCATCGTTCTGCATTGTTTAATTGATCTTTGATCTTGATCATTTGCTCGTCGGTAAAGATGCTGTTTTATGGGTCATATGAAAATGGCTAACCACCAACAATAACACTTTGAGGAATAATGAAATTATATTTCGAACGATTAAATTTGGGCAGTTTTTATTGATTGAACGATTAAAAGAACAAAATCTCTAACAAAACTCTTACTATCAGCACTTAAAATAAAACCGGAATAATATAATTTGAATTTTTAATGAATAACTCACTCGAGCAGTGTAAAATAGTGTGAAAAAAGTGACATTTGATTCGGAAGTGTTATAACTATAGCGATGAATCCAATTTCCTACAAATAAATTATAAATCACAAAAAAATGTTGATCTCATCGTAATCAAATTCCTAAAAAATCGAATTCATGTTAATCGCGATTTCGAACGGCTTGGATAAGAAAAATAATAATTCCAAATCGTCGATCGGTGGACTTTGCTCAATTCGTGGTCAGAGATTATCGTGCTTCAAGCACGTTTTCAGAATTTTTATCACAAAGAATCGAAAGCACATGGAACAACGATTAGTTAATTGGATTTATAGTTGAAGAATGATAATCGTGAAAATATGCATTCATTAATTAATGATTTTGATAATTGTGGATATATACTTTCGTAAAAATCTACCTTCGATAAATTCGATACACGAAAATAAAAGAATTTTAGAACGATTGAATGAGAGATTTTTTTCGTACCAGTAAAAGTTGTTTCGAAACCGTTGAGAAAGAGAGAGAGAGAGAGAGAGTGAAATTTTTGTTTTTGTTTTGTTTCCCAGATGCCTCGCAACACAAGCCGCACCGAAGGCTCGTACCGAGAAAAAGTCGGCAACAAAGGAGTCTCACTCCTTCGTTACGAACATTTACCTCGGACAGATGGAAACTAGCCAAGTTTTTCCATTCCCAGAACCTTTGACCGTCGAACAAAACGAAACCCTTCGCATGCTCATCGATCCAATAGAAAAATTCTTCGAGGTAAGCAAAAATGCAACGAAATTAAGTGTAATTATAATGAAAAATAAATACAACAATATTCGACAATTCAATGAATCTCTTGGCACAGAATAAACGAAAAAATTGGTTTTACTTATTTAAAAAAAAACAACAACAACAACAACAACATTATATTTGATAATAAATTTTGCTTCAATAAAGATCTTTTTTTATGAATATCTCTACGAATTGGCAGCTTCGCGTTTCAGTAATGCGAATAAATAGAATGAAATAATATTGGGTATTTTATTTTTTTTATTTAGTTTTAGTTTTTTTTTTTTTATTCACTTTTTTTTCCCCAATGTTATTATATAAAAAAAAAAAGCAGTTGAATTTGAGCACTGAACAGTGAGTAGTGAATACAAAAATGTCCAGAAAGTGTCTTCGGAATTGGAATTTTCGAATAAAGAAAATAAGTAATTTAATTTGGTTACAGGAAATAAACGATCCGGTTAAAAACGACGATACGTCAACGGTCGATGATAAAACGCAAGCAGCGATGTGGGAACTCGGGGCATTTTCTCTTCAAGTACCCGAGGAATATGGCGGCATGGGTTTGAACAATACTCAATACGGGAGGTGCGTAGAAATCGTGGGCAGTCACGATTTGGCAATCGGCATCGTTCTCGGCGCTCATCAGAGTATTGGCTTCAAAGTGGGTTGAAAATGATAACGAATATTGAGAGTCATCGATCTCACTTAAACAACTCAAAGTCGAGGGTCCCCTTTTCGTAGTACAGTAATACCTATATACAGTCCCTGACACACGTCGGACATCTCGCATCCGGATTTCTCAGCCGGTTTTTTTGAGCTTACGAAACCCACCTGAACCCCTGAAATGAAGAAATTGACTTTTTTTTTCACTAATTTTAATTATCCTGCGATTTGGGACAATCGTTTGATTCTTTGGTTTTTTTTTTTTTTTTTTCAATTTCAGGGAATATTGCTGTACGGTACACCGGAGCAGAAAACGAAATATTTGCCGCGAGTTTCGAACGGTAATTACGCAGCGTTTGCTCTGACCGAGCCGGGCTACGGTTCGGACGCGATGTCGATTAAAACGCGAGCGGTCAAGTCAGCGGACGGTTCGCATTACGTTCTAAATGGCAACAAAATTTGGATCTCGAACGGTGGATTGGCCGAAATTTTTACCGTTTTCGCCAAAGTTCCAACGAAAGATCCAGTCACCGGGGAAGTCACGGAAAAATCAACCGCTTTCATCGTCGAGAGAGCCTTCGGGGGTGTTACGAGTGGACCCCCGGAAAGAAAAATGGGCATCAAGTGCAGCAACACCGCTGAAGTTTATTTCGAGGATGTTAAAGTACCCGCGGAAAATCGATTGGGCGAGGAAGGACAAGGATTCAAAGTTAGCTGATTATACGTTGAACGAAACAGAATTTCTTGAATCTGACCGTTTTTCATTCACTCGAATTTGAACATTTTTTTTCTTAACGAAAACGATCTCTTTCAGGTCGCCATGAATATACTGAACAATGGAAGATTCGGAATGGCTGCTGCACTCTCCGGAACCCAAAGATATTGCATCAAACGCGCAGTTGAGCACGCAACTACTCGAGTACAATTCGGCAACACGCTCAATAACTATGGCGGTATTCAAGAGAAAATAGCTCGCATGTCCATGCTCCATTATATAACGGAATCTCTCGCTTATATGATTTCTGGTAACATGGACAAAGGCAGCACCGATTATGAGCTCGAAGCCGCTATTTCCAAAGTGAGCTCCTTCTCCCATGAGGCCTTTCTCAACAACGATTTAAAAAAGAAAAAAAAAATAGAATAATGTTCAACAAGAATTTCATTAGATTTCAACTTTTGTGAGAATTAATTTTTTTCTATTATTTCGTTATTTTTTTTTTTTGTTTTTTTTCTCAATTAAGCAATTTCTTCCAGTGTTTTGCATCGGAATCAGCGTGGTGGGTGTGCGATGAAACGATCCAAATATTCGGAGGTATGGGATTCATGAAGGACACAGGATTGGAAAGGAGGCTGCGAGATCTTCGTATTTTTCGAATATTCGAAGGCGCCAATGATATTCTTCGCCTCTTCATCGCTCTCACGGGAATCAAACACGCCGGTGGACACTTGAACGAGTTGCAAAAAGCCTTCAAAAATCCGGCTGCTAATTTAGGGCTCATCGTCGAAGAGGCCGCGAAGAGAGCGACCAGAGCCGTTGGACTTGGCTCACCACCCAATATTTCTCATCTCGTTCATCCCGATTTAGTCGAAAGTGCCGCTTTGTGTTCGAAGGTTCGATCAAGAATTGATCAATTTCTTTTCGTCGACTTCTGCTACAATTTTTTCACAGTATTTTTCGATCACGTGAACTTTATTTTTCTGATTCAAAGTAGTGAATTGGGAAAATTGTTTCGATTTATATGGGGAATGAATTTTCAGTTTCATTAAACTTAATATTTTTTACAATTTAATTAGCAAAATATCGAATTAATTTTCTTTTCGTTGAATTACAGAGCGTCGAAAATTTTGGAAAAACTATCGAAAACGCTCTCATAAAATACGGACGTGGTATCGTTAATGAGCAATATGTGCTCAACAGAATAGCACAATCTGCTTTCGATATATACACGATGAGCGTAGTATTGAGCAGAGCCAGTATGGCAGCCAACAAAAAGCTTCCTTCTGCTTCCCACGAGATCCTGATGGCTCAAGCTTGGTGCACCGAGGTGATTTTTCATTTTGTAGATTATTTCGATTCAATGCTCGTTGATTGTTATTTGTAAAAACTTCGTCATTTCAATTGAATTTCAATTTTCTAATAACTTATTTCATTTAATGTTTTTTTTTGCTTTCTGAAATTTTCAGGCGGCGAGTCGTACCGCATACAATTTGAAGGTCGCTGGTTCCGGAAAATACCTCGAACTGTTTGGAAAGTTTGGAAAAATCTCGCGAAATGTTTGCGACGCCGGTGGTGCTGTGCAAACAAATCCTTTGGGTTATTAAAACAACAATTTGAGCCTGACCAATTTTTCTACGGGCGCGATTTCGATTTTCGAGTATTTAAATGAATCTTCCATATTTCTATACCGAATAATTGCCTGAAAAATATCATTTTCAATTGTGAATAGATTCTTGACATTATTTTAGTAACAAAAATTTATACAAATCGAAAAATTATACAGTTTTAATTTTATAAAAGTAGCATAAGATATAAATTTGAATAATGTGTGAATACGTGAAAAATGTTATTATTATTATTATTATCGTTATCGCTATCATCATCATCATCGACGTACTAATACATAAATAATAAAATAATTAGTCAAATGAGCCTAACATAGGAATTGAATATATTTGTGATAATATTAATAAATATAAATGAAAATAAGTTGTGCGTACGGAATATACGACAAAAGCGGGATAAATTTGAAAGAAATACAAGCAACGTGAAACGTCAATATAATATGAATGTGATGAATATATATTAATTGAAAAATCCTTTATAATTGTAAGGATTATTTTTCTTTTAATATTTGGCGTCGAGCCGCTACCGCGTCTCTTGATTCGCTTTGATTCTGAAATTCTTTTGCAAAATGATCGAATAAAAAAAATTGATTTCTAGAAAGATATTGCGAGGTGCCAAAAACTATTTTGGGTTTTTTTTTTCAGTATATGGCAGGTGAACGGACGGACAGGTGTAACAGTTCAAGCGATTTTGACACCTTCGAGGTATTGAAACCGAAAATTTTCTGAGCTTCATTTCATACCGGACTGGAGGTGTACCTAGTTATGAAAAAAAAAAACCGGGGAACATGAACAATCCGAATAAAGCAGAAAACTGAATACGTTTAATCGTTATTCTTTATTCGTAAACCTTTTTCCTTTATCTCACACAATATTAAAATAAATGTTCACCTTTGAGACGACTGTACATGATGTTTAAATATCATTAATATTTATATCTAAAAAAAAAGAATTTTTTAAAATTTTTTATCGAAGTCAATGCAATTTTAAATCGATAAGAAGCTACGGCGATGCTTATGTAAAACAAGAGCTGCACAGGAAATGGACGCGACTCGTTACTGAGAAAGAGGCAGGACAACGACGCAAAATTAAAATAATTAAAAACTAAATTATCAAATATTTTGACTAAATCGAAATAGGAATTGGAGAAAAAAAATGATCCGGTAAATACGGAAAGAGGAATTAATTTTACTTTTTGAATTATTAACGAGTTTCGGCCATTTTTTAATTCATTGCGAACCTAAAGTAAGCAACGACGAATTATCATTTTTTCTTTCATTTTTTTTTTTCATAAAATAGTTCGATTATTAATCGTATTTATTTATCACACATTTTTTCGTTTTTAAGTGTTATGATAACCATAATAATAATTATTTTTTATAAATAAGAACTAATTATAATACGAAACGTAATATTTAATGTTAATATTCATGAAAATTGTATGATTTATCGTTTAAATTAATAATTTATAATTAACAGCAATAATAAGAAAAATACTCGTCATCTTTGAGCATTCTGTATACGTCTAATGCTGACATGGAAGCACACACGAAATTTCTACAATCATATTATCTCCCTTCCTCAATCTCGAAAATGAAGACATTTTTTTGAAAGAATTAATGAAGCACAGAATAGAATTTTGCGTTGATTTTCTCTTTTTTTTCGAAATCCCACTCTTTTTTTTTTTCTTGGAAAAAATGTTCGAATATCAGCAATAAATTTTCCTTCGAACAACGTTTCGCGAGATGGAATTATTTCATCTACGACTTCGAATAAAACGCAACTGAATTTTTCTTGCTTCGATGTTGACATCGCTGGATTACAATTAGCGTTACACTCATCCGACAACGATATTTTGCGCTTTTTTATTTTTTAAGGTATTTTTTTTTTTTTTTTTTTTAACATCTAACGTGAATGCCGTCTGGAGCAACTTTTTTCCCATCCTTTTCCTCGTCAGCGCACGATCGGTAAATATTGTCAGACAGCAGGTATTTTTCTTTGGTGCATAAATAAAAGTATTAGGAGTGCAATTTTAGCGTAATAAAATAATTAAATTCATAAATTAAATTTATGATAATCGGAATAGTAAAATTTCAACGAACAGGATGACCCTTTCGTTGGCGAGTACGAAAAAAAATTAATTCTTCGTCAAGACGGAAGCTTCGGACAACTTTGTATCTTAATCAATTTTTTTTTTTTTTTTTTCTGTTTCTGTGCTTTCCTCCCTATTGTTACATGATTATCGCAAGCTGTAATTTTTGCGTTAAAATTTTTTAATTCGTCGATAGAAAAACTTTCGCTGTTACTTTGCGCGGAGCAACATTTTTTATTCCTGCCAATAAGCGTCTAATTTTTAAGGAGAAAATTTCGCAAGTAGTTTTTTAAAATTAATTTTCAGCTTTTTATGTTAGCGAATCGTGACTGTTTTCGGGGTTTATTAATCTTAATTGATTATAAAATGTAAAGTTGAAAGAATGCAAAAGCATTTTTCGATCAGAATCAATGGGATATGAAGAAAAAAAAAACTCGCGTGAATAAATAATCGTGATTTTGCAATAATTGAAAGGGATCGTCGAACTTTTAACAGTTATTTCGTATCGGAATCGATAGTTTTACGAATGAAAGAATCGTTACACTTTTGTTTTATTAACACGAAAAATTTCTGTTTCTTTTTCCTTATTATCATGAACAATCATGATCGATTTCCACAGATTTTAGCACACGCAGAAGAGATCTGAGCTTCTTACTTTCTATACATTGTTTCTTTTTTCGATTTTTTGTTTGTTTGTTTTTTTTTTTTCTTCAAAGTTTAACATCGTAGATGTGGGTTTCCGACAAAAATATAGCATTTAGGTGTACACCTTTTTTCATTAAAATTTTTCGGTTTTTATTCGTTACTCCAGGTGTGTTTTTTGTCTCGTTGCAAAGAGTCTCGATGTTTTTTTTTTTCTTGTTTGCAATTTTTTTTGGTGCAAAATTATCATTCGACAGTTTGCTACTTGTTAAAATCTTAATTTTATTCGTTATTTTTTTTTTTTTTTTTCTTCTTTTCTTTTACTCCCCATTGGGAAATTTTTACGACAAACCAAAAATACGCGTTTTCACGATCGCCTTTATTAGGGTTCGAAGTACAAAAAATATATAGTACGTGTGTAGAAAGTGTCGATAGTTCTGTTTCTACGTTCGGAACAAATGGGACGATCTTTTTCAGTTTTTATTTATTTATTTATTTTTTTTTCTTCAGAAAGTCAAACATTCGGGTTCTTGGAACCGAAATTTTCGACTTGTCTTAAACTCGAAATTCAAAAATCTTCAGCCTGATCTTTGTTCAATATATGATTATTAGAAAACTGTAATTATGCTGAATTTATCAATTTTTCTTCTTTTTTTTTATAATAAAAGAACAATCGATGAGCAAAATTGTGTTTCGAGTGGTACGATATAAATCGTATCTGCAAGCTCTACCCAAGAAAATTTAGGTTTTTTTTTATGGTTTCAGATTAAATACGTTATGAATAATTACAAAGTATGGAATAGTAATGAAAAATTAATATTAAAATTAAGGAGAAAAAATCAACGGAAAATTCCGGAGTTACAAGGTGCCAAAACTTGACTTTGTCTTGTCTTAGTTCTTGCGTAACGATTTATTTTACTTCGTTTTATTACTGTTATTTTTTTTTTTTCGTCATTATTTCGCAACATTTTGAACTCGGTAATAATTGTTTTCTGGCATTTTCTAACGATACAATTATTTGATTTTTTCGCTTTGATGGACTAGAACTTTTGACTATTGGAAAAACAAAAACCAAAGAATAAAAGTTATTTAAAAATTGACAGAAAAAAAAAAAAAAGAAGAAAATAGCATAAAATTTTGTTTTAACGCGTGAAAAAAAAAAAAAATCCGCTGCGTCCAGGTTCATTTGAGTTTTTAACGAATATTATTTGTTCGTTTCATGATTATTCCAAGGTTTTCTTTTCTATCGACAAGTTTGAAATCAGTCTGCATTATCGATTAAGTTTTTTTTTCTTCTTTCTAACTCTTGTACGAGTATTTTCAAAAAAAAATTTCTGTTCGATCGAGTTGAAAAAAAAAAACAAAAAAAAAAAAAAATTGTACGAATGAGTTGCGATCGCACTCGAAAAGTTAGGAAGTTCGTTTTCTATTTTTTTCCAAACCGAATCAACAAGTTCGATTGATCGGAAGAAAATTTCGTTGATATTAAATCAAAACGAAATACTCGCTGAACTCGATCCCATCCAGAAGAAAATTTTTCATAAATAACTCGTTCGAATTTTCTTTTACAACCCACTTTTATCACAATTTGCGCGCAATAATTGCATTGATCAACTTTCCTCGTTAATCCTTCGAAAATATACGTATACCTCATTGATTATACAGAATGTGCGATCAGGTTTAATCGAAAATAATGAAATCATGGTTAGTCGCTTAAATAGATCAGAAATAGAGCAAAAGAACAGAGTTTAGATCTTATCGAGCCTGAAGCCTTCGAGGGAAGAGTAACCGATAAAATATTTCAATATTCAGTAATTCAGAGTCGAACAAAAGTGATCCCATATTTTCCGACTCGAAATTCGCTTGCAACCATAATTCAACATCACTGTCCATTAAACCTGAGCATTCTGCACATGTGCTATTGTATATATTGATAATTACAGTAATCGATATTAAAATAATTATCATTTAAATATGTATGATTATTATAATAATTATGAGTAATTATAGTATCGATCGAATGTAAATGAATATTAATATGTACAAAATCTAAAATAAAAATAAAAATCAACATATAATATTCGTTATAATTATTGAATTCTATAAAAATTCTTAATAATCGTAATAATTAATGCTCCAGTGACTGCCTATAATTCATCATAATGACAATAATAATAATAATATTAATTATTATAATTATTATTTCATATAAATATTAATATACATTAATAATAATAATAATAATGATAATATTGATTAATATAATTATAAATATGTACATAGATATATCTATATATATGCGTGTATCTGTTCGTTAGTGTTTTAGGGCATTTTTATCACTACCTGGAGTAACTCGACAAGATTGGATGAATAGAGAGATAGAGTGTTTCATAATCTTACTTTTATATATATTTATATATATATATTTCTGTTTCTTTTTCTGTTCGCGGTTCTTAACCCTGGGCTATTGAAAGATTTTTAAAGATTTGTCCGTTCCAGGCGATAGCGATGCAATAATGTTGCAACAGTTGAGTCAGAAGTTCCCGCTCGTCGAGCATCTCGATTCGCTCGATTCTGATCCTCTCGGACTCGGGCAGTGAATCGTAAACCTCAACCATCGTCCATGCGTTAGAGCCTTCCCAACCGTTTATCGTAAATCTGGTGTGCGGTTTTCATAAGAAAATTTAAACGTATTCCTTTCTCGAGGGTTATTGAAATTTAGAAAGCAAATGGATATTCGTACGGATTCGATTATTTTTACTTTTAACTCGTGGAATTCATTGAATTTTATTCGGTGCAACTCGATCCCTTTGATTTTAGATGGAAAATGATATTTTTATGAAATTCTTTAAAAAAGCTGATTATAATCATGGAAATTTCACTGAATATACCGGAAAACAGAAAATTTCAATGATTTTCGTTGAACGTTGATTATTCTCGTGTAATGATAATATTTACCGTCTCTGTTGGGTTTCTAGGGACTCGCAGTCTTCGACACCGGACAAGAGGCAGCCACGACATCGTAAATTCGAAAGCATAACCTGGCCAAATTTGTCTCGCATATTGACCTGCTCGTAATTGACGAAGATACTATTTGAAAATTTGCTGGCGAGAAATTTGAGGAGAGTAGAGGCTGCGATCGTGTCTACGTAAACGAGAACACATTCGGCGAGGAAGAGGGTCGGCCGGTTGAAATCTACCTCGGCCTGGCTCAGTTTGTTCGCTAATTCTGATATGTGCCTCAAATCTATACCAATTAGATGATAATTCGCCGCGTGCAGATCCGTCGTCGAGAAACTTATTTCCCCATCTGTAAAAATGGAAACAAAAAAATAATGATTTATCGATTCCAACAAATTTCATTGATGTTTGACATTTTCATTCAGTCTCCTGCTGATTGTTGTTAAGAGTCATCGAGCTCACGTGACCAACAACAAATCGAAGGTTGCCCTTTCGTAGTAAAGTATATCTATATAGTCGCTGACCGACGTCGGACACCTCGCGTCCAAAATTTTGGATTTCTCAGTCAGTTTTCATTAAAATAACGTAAAAAAAATATTTGACAAGTGCTGTCAAGTGACAAAAATTCGATTCTGGTTCCTTCAATAGTCCAAAATACGTGAGAAGTTTGTATTAAAATAATGTTCAATGTATTTTTCATGCGAATGCGAAGAAATAGAGGATTAGAAAAGGGTCACACCCGGGGAATCTTGTAATTTAAATGAATTTTTTTTTTTTATATCAAAATATTTGTTTCAATATTCTCGAGAAAATCTGACATTTACGATTTTTAGTTTATTTTTGTGGCACCTGACGCGCTGCGTATGCCATTACTCGATGAGATCGTCACCTAACCTCACTTCGAATTTCCGAAATAAAAATTCTTCGACACGATTTGACCGATTACAAAAAAAAGGCTCTGTCAGTGGACACAGGACGTTGGAAAAAAATCCGCTGACAGGGCCTTTTTCTAATCGATCAAAACGTGTCGAAGAATTTCACTTTCGAAGTTCAGAGCTACGTTTGAGTTTTATTCAACTAAAAACATTGATTTCTTATTTCTATGATTTATAAATATTCGATAAAAATTACCTTCGGTATTGAGTTTATCTAGCAGTTGTTTATGCTTCTTAATGTGGTAACATTTCTTGGCGGTGACACTCGGAAAATCTAGCTCTACGAAATTCTGTGGACTGTTATCGGCCTCCCTCAATCGCCAATACAGCGTATCGAAGCCAGCCCCCAAATTTATTATTTGACCTTTACCTCCGCTCAGCTGTGAACAAATATCGAGAAGAAAAGTTATTTCGTTTGGTTATTTGTTCTCCAATTTTTTTTCTTTCTTTCATTTTTTCGCAGCTCTCAACGAAATTACATTAATTTCACGTGAGTAAAGATCCAAGATGAATAACAAGTTGTGATTGAACAATGGAAAAAAAGTGGCATTGAATTATCCACAACGGAACAGCCTCGAGGGAGTTCTAGATTTCAAATTTAATGACCCTCTGTTGAGGATCGTTGGAACTAGGACACAAAAATGTAAAAAAATTCAAGGCAGCATTGACGCAAAGATACGAAAAAACAATGCGTCAACGTTTCGTTAATTCAAGGTTGGAATAAAAAAAAATAAAAGACCAAAATAATGCTTTTTCTATACAAAAAAAAAGTAAACTTTTTGCTATTTTCATCCATCAAATAATGTTCATGTAGGAAGATTTCTTTCTTCCCCCTCCCCTTTCGGTTTCGTGCATCAGCTGTGCACGTTAGCAACGTTATTCTCGATCTTTTTCTGCGGCAGAGACCAACATTTGCATGGATTTTTGACCACGATGTAAATAAACAGTTTTTTCAGCACTTGAAACTAAATCGGCGATAAAAATTGGAACGATCCAATCCATTTTCCAATTATGAAAATAAATGTAGGGATTAGGGAATGCAATTGGACGATGAAAGAACCGAAAAAAATCAAACGACTTAGCAAAGTCGTTTGTCATTCGAGTCGAAATCATTTTTCAACGTAACTATAACGAAACGAATATTTCGGAAAGCAATAAAAAATAAGCTGTAAACAAGTCGTTAAAAAAGAATTCAATTCGAAATCTGGATGCAAAAAATCCACTGACTTAAAAAACATTTCATTGATCAGGACAATGTTTACGAAAAAAAATACAAAGAAATACGTCATTAGAAAAGTTGCAAATTGAAAAAGGTGAGAGAAAAATGGAATTGGATAGCCGGGGAAAAGGAAGAAAAAAACGTTTTTATCTGTAAGCTAATTGCATCGAGCAGGACAATGTTTACAACAATAGAAACAAGTATATCTCGTTAATTGGTAGGAAGTGAAGGTCGAGGTCGGAAAATATGGAGAAAAGGGTGAGCACAGTTGAAGTAGGGATTCCAGCCGAGCATTGATTTTACATTGACCTATATCGAGATATCGTGATAAAAGTGGATCTAAATTGGGGCAGGGCCTCGGTCTGGGTCAAGGTTTTCGGCACTGTGAAATAGAAGTGCGTAAACGAAATGGCGCGTGTATCAGCTGAGTCCGGTGCCCCTTCTCCCCACGCCCCTGAACAATGCGCCGTTTTTTTTTCTAGGTTAGACTTGGAAAATTCACCACTTTTGTACATGCTTTTCCCTACCAACTCCGAATAATTTTTTTTTTTCATTTCCCGGTGTAACGAAACAACACTTTTCAAGGACCCTTAGTGGCACTGACCTTGAGAAACTTATCGACGAAGACTTCGGTACCCTTGACCCGTGCATAATAGCCGCGATTTATTTCAGGCGGTTTACGCCCGGTTTGCTTAACGAAATAATTAATGAACGGATCGTTCCAATATCCAAGCTGCACCGCGTAACGCTTGCACTCGCTCGCATCGTCGTTCGTCGCCTGTGTCGCCTCGTCGTCGGCCATGTCTTTGATCATGTTTTTTTATTTTCCTTTATCTCCTTACACTTTTTTAAGCTTTTCCAATTTTTAATATTTTTTTATTTTTTATTATTATTTATATTAAACGTTAATTAGGAACGAAGCATCGTAAGTGATTAGGGAAATGTTTAATTAACCGGGACTTTTGTGGTTTTTGTGCTTGTCGCCGAATCGCTGTCGGTTTACTGTACTGCGACACCAACGATAAAACGGCCATACTGGCCGGGAACATCAGGAGCGTACCTATCATACGCACGATCACGATTCTGCTCGCTTTATCCCCGCTGCCAACTGCCTTCTAGCTACCAACTTCGAAAGCGTCATCTGGTTTTTTTTTATCGCGCGCTTTTTCCTCTTACTTTTGCTTCGCACTACTGCACTTATAGCATTAGTCGAATATTAAACTTCGAAGCGAAAGACTCGAATGATTAAAAATCATACAATTTCAATTTGATATTATAGGGACCAAAAAATTGGAGGCCGCTCGATACTACTATTGAACACTACAAAATTCCTAGAATTTCATTTTTTGAATATTCACAAACGTCTCTTCTTGCTATCATCGATGCCTCGGTGTTGATAATGAAAAAAGAGAGTTTTGTTGAAAAATAGTGCGGTTACTCGTGGTAGATACGTCGTGGGCACGGTCGTACATACAGGTCTGGAAACGACAGTAGCATTGCATAGGTAGCGTGTGGGCTTCTTAATGTCCAAGCTTTTTTTTCTCACCACTGCCACGGCATAGCGCTGTGATAGGGGGATGTTACAAGTTATATACAGGCCTAATTTAAACCGTAATGTTCTCTCTTCACGTGTTCTCGATATTTATTTCGTCAAAAATTATATGGACGTGAACTTGGCCGCCCGACATGAACTTTTCAAAAGTTTTCTGATTTTAATCGTTTGTGTGTCGTTTGTAGAGTATTGTAAGAATAAAATAAACGCTTGTGAGATGAGTTTATCGCGAAAAAATCAAAAATAAAAATTAGCGTGAAGTTAGCCCGCCCATTCTACTTTTTTAAACCGAATGAGTCTAATTGAAAAAGCAAAAACAAAATTCGCACAAGTTTTTCCGAACCAGTGAGGGAAACTGGTGTGTACCATACGGGTCAACTAATTAGAAATTAATGAATTTTGAAGGTTTTGAAATGCTAAAAACGTTAAGACTGTTTCATAAATACGAAATTATATGGATGGTCTGTTGAACTGCTTCAGATGTTACCACTGCTGGTCTATGCCTAAATTTTATTTTATGAAAAGATTATATAAGAATATTTTGGAATGTTAAAATGGAAAAATTCTACCGACCAAAAAAAATACAGTATTCATTCGCCCTCATTTCATCAATCAATCCACGGTCAGTAAGAGAAAAAACGTTTTATTCTTCAAAGATTAACGATTGAATTGGAAATCGAATTCTTTCAAAAATAATAGTTAAAATCAAAGAAAGCCCAACAGTTTGATGCTGAAAATTGCTATGCACAGAAATGAAACCAATAAAAATGATGGAATTATGTACTCACTCGTCGATGTCTTGTTCCCCTCCTCAATAATGAACCTACCTTTGGCAAAACCGAAAAGTCCGCAATTCCGAAATAGTCCGCACAGTTAATATCCACTTCCGTTGCAGGACACTCATTTGCAGTTGATTAATTTCCACTCGATTTTTCCCAGATCCTGCATGATTTTGAATTCAGACGAGCAGCAGCAGCGTCGTTTTTCCAACGTTGAAAACGATAGTTCATCGTAGTTCAAAATTCAAATGCACTAATTCACACAACACCAATATTAACTTTTTACACTTCCGAGATATAGTAAACGCGTGATTAAGACGTCAAGATTTTTGTTTATTTTCGCGTCAACGAACTCTTGCACGAAATAAAAAAATCCATTCAATGTTTCTTTGTTCCGCTGACTCAAAAAACCTTTTTCTCTTGTGTCAATAAATGATCTTTTAGCAATTGAATAAGGTTGACGAGGAGTGACAGAAAGTGTAATGGCAACTTGTGCCATAGTTTCGTGGAAAATCGTGCGTGCTCACGTGGGTGCACGCGTGCACGGGCGCTTGCGTTCTATTGTACTATAGCAATTGCGATAGTAAAAACTATTCGCAATGCTGTACAATAGCTGCGGTTATACAAGCCTTGCGTGCATTGCGTTGCGTTGCACCGTTTGCAGCATCCGGGTTATATGCATGGACCTTGCCTGCGCGACTTCGATATGCGATACAGAAACTGTATCGCGTTCGGAAACAGCAAACTACAGAGTAGATTTATAGCTTTCGTTCCGTTATTCTTGCCGACAATCCCATGGCTTTACGGCCTGCGTGCATTTGGTGCTTTGCGTTGCGTTGCGCGACTCGCATGTATGGTTGCATCTTAGCTCCGCTTGCGAACACGCGTGCGTGCGAGCATACACACGATTTTCGAAACTGTAACACAGCCGTCACTAGACTGTCCGTCACTCAAAGCCCTTATTCACGATGTCATTAATCGTGATTCGCTCAAATATTCAAAATAATTCATCCTATAATTTAGCACGAAAAATAATATCGTGGGCAAGAGGCTTTCCTATCGACTTGTCGAATATCGCTTGCGAGAAGAAAACTCATTGACAAAAGAAAAAAAAAATTTTTAATTCATTACGATTGACAAACGAGCGAATTGTGTTTTACGACCCTAATATTCTTTTCATAGCGTTTTCGTGCATGGTTCGTTTTCGAGAAATCGCGCATATTTTTAAGCTCTTATTTTCGTGCATTTTTTATTTTCAAAAAATCGCGCACATTTTCAAGCTCTAATTAACGGAAATTATTACATACGGCGATAAAAAATTATGTAAAAATTATAGATTTGGATGGTTTTAATAATAAAAAATTTCATCACGATTTTCCGTTTTTTTATTATCCATCGTTGTTTTTTTATTTGGTTTAACGACAATTCAGACCGTTTAAAGTATTTTATATGAAGATTTTCGTCATTTATTCCGCACTTTGTTTTATCAATTTCGGACGTGTTTATCAACGAACGATAATGCGCGGTATTGCACTAGGCCACTAGCCGACCGATGCTTATGCAACTCTCTGCGCGCGCTCGCGCTACTCGTCGCCCCGCCCCGCGTCCCGCGGGCGACTGAATGAACGCGAGTCCCTCGCTCGCTCCCTCGTTGCCCCGCGCATGATCCAGTTCTCGCTCCTGCCCCTTCCAGTCGCCCTGGCGTGAGCTCTCCCCACCATCCCCGCTACGGAACGGCTTAGCAGGCCAAGCGGCGCGAGAGCGCGTAAACGTAAACACAGAGTCGAGGCTCCACGAATATAAACAAACCAAATAACAAGCTAGGGAAATTCATTCGCCAATATTTAGCGATCACATTTTTGTGCACCGTATGAATATTCGTTCAGTAATATTTTATAACAATTCAACAACGTTTTATTCTCTCGTTTTCCCAACGCATAAAAATGCCAGTAGCAAAAAAAAAGACCGTCAATCGAATTTCATTCGGTTTTTTGAATCTAGGAAGATTCAAAAAACCGTAGGAAATTAAAAAATGTATTAAATCAAAGAATTATACAAGAAAAAATTTTTGAATCACATCTTGGGACCTAGAACTATCCAGGTTCATAAAGATCAACATTCGAACGATACGTTGAAACAGTAAAACCGGATTAGTAAAAAAAATTAATTTCGATTAATGAAAAAGAAAATTCATAAAACTGGACGATCCCAAAATCTGGCAATCATACTGCGCACGCGTGGATCTCGACTATTTATTTTCCTGTGTCCACTCCTTCTCTCCAGTCTCCCTGACTGGTTCGGAAAAATTTATGCAAATTTTGTTTTTGCTTTTTCATGAAAATATACGTCCTACCAACATTTTCATTGTATTATTCGTATTTTACAAACGATTTCGCATTGATTTTCGTACAATTTGACTCATAAAATTAAAAAAAATAGAATGAACAGGCTGACTTCACACTTCACTTACTCTACAAACGACACACAAACGATTGAAATCAGAAAGTTTTCGAAAAATTCATGGCGGGGAGCCAAATTTACACCTCTAAAAATTATTCGTGTAACAATTTAAAAATCTTTAATAAATTGATTGCATTAAAATGACGAAATCCTGTGCGGTACCTTACCACAAAGCAGGGTATAAATCGAATCAAGAAAAGAGCTCTGTTTTTTAAGTGCCAAAAAACCCAGAACGTTTTAAAAAGTGGCAGGCAGCAATTCCCGGAGTGAAACTAAAAACATCTCAATACGTTTGTGAAAAACACTTGAGTCTTCTACCAAAAAAAAAAACTGTCAAGCGACTGGCTAAAAATTAAAAGTAGTTTCAAAACATCTACAAGAGTTTGTTTTTGGTTTTTCCCGAACACGTTCTCCTGCTTGATCCCGGTCCTATGTCTATCATAAAACTCCACTTGTGCTTTTTTATTTTTATTTCCCTGAATTAACGATTTCAACGAAAAACAATAATGATTTTCATACGAAAAAATTATAATGGAGAGTGCATGTACTGTGCCCAAGAGACATATGGCTGTCTCTTTCGCACACAACATCCCTTTTCCAATGCGCACCATGCGGCCAAACATGGAAGCTACAAAAACTGGACGTTAAGCGACCCATCCCCCGCCACCGTCGTTTCCAGACCTGTTAAGGTACGTTTAAGGTACGTGTTAAGGTTACCTGTTATATACGACCGTGGTCGTGGGTTTTGTTATTTGCTGCGCCAACAACTCGGTCGCTTGCACGCGGAAAGATCGTCAAACGTTTTGCAAGATGGCGCTCGCATTTTTCCAAAGTAAAAGTAGCGTATGGCCTCTTCATTGCTTCGATTATTCGATGTTCATAATTCAAAACACGCGGTGGAAACCGTCACATGGATGGATTGTCAACGAATATTTCGTGCATTGTTGAAAACACCGAAAACAGTGGAAAATCGAAAAGAATTATTCATTTTTGAAGTTTTATCTCGAAAAAATGAGCAGCGAATCCTGTCATATTACCGGTGAGAAAAAATAAAATAAAAAATGTGAAATGTCAATGAGTGAAAAATTGTTGACCGAAATAATGAAAAAGTTTTAAAAGAATTCGAATAATTCAAGAAAAAAACGAGGAATACTAAAAAAACATCAATAGTAAAAAGTATTTTTTTTTTTCTTCAGATATTTCGGAAATATCGCTTATCTCACTTTCGAGTGGTATTCGTCCGTTGGGAAAAATGGATTCAGCTTTAAACATTTCGGAGTGTCAGGCTTCGAGTTCGATACGTGAACCTATAAGCAGATCTGTGAGTAGTGCAATCGGAAAAACTTCAAAAATTTCGCGAATCGTTAAATTGATAGATTCCTGCGTCAATTCGATGAGCGATTACGCGAAATTAATATTGCTCGAGGATTGCCTGCACAAATTATTGGAAACGGAAGAACCAAATTCCCAAAATAGCACGTCAAAATTGAAAAATATTCTAGCCACTCACGAGACTGGCAAATATTTGCAATCGCTTAAAAAAGATAAAAACGAATTGACTCTTTTGGGAATCACCGATTTGCCTAAAACCCAAATAACTATCTTGGAAAAACGTGATATTCAAAATCGACTTGAAAATCTTTTTCTCGACAAACTGAATCAATTTGTTCACAGGTATTTATATATTTGTTTCTACCGCATCCAGAATGTATTATGCGATTATCAATTTTTACACGCTGTTCAAATTCTTACTTACGGTTCATGAAAATCCAATTTTTGATTTTTTTTTTTCAAACCGCTCATCATTTTTATCCATACATGTATTTTTGTTCCGCTCATAAAAAACAGATAAACTATGAAGAAAGATTCTAAAAAATCTTGCAAAGTTTTCAATTTTTGTCACATTTTTGATTCGTAGAGACAAACATTTCATCAAAAACTTATGCAAGCATAAATCTACGGATTCTCTAAAAGTGAGTTTGCATTTTGAGAGCATTTAAAGAAAATCCAATGGAACGATTAAGGTAATGGTCTTGCCGCAGTCACATTTAAGACTGAATTATCCGTTCGATGTTCAAAAGGTTGGAAGTAGCTTGTAGAAAAATCTAATGACAGTAATAATATGATTTAGAAAAAGAATGAACGTGAGAATAAAAACAATTTACATAAAAATAGGACAAACGGAAAATAAAAAATTCGTAACATCAATTGTAAAAACAATGAATGTTTTTTTTTGTTCTAGTTACGAAAAATCTGGAGGAAATCTCAGTGAAATTTCAAAATCGGTTGATTCAGCTATGAAAAAAAGTTTCCTGGAGAGTAACGAGAGTGATTTGATGCGTTGGAACGATCCAACGAGCGAGATTTGCACGGAATATTATCGTGACCTTTTAACCTGCGGAGATCTTTTGTGTCAATGGCGTCGTTTGAAATACATTGAAACGCGAGAATTGAACACAAAAAACGCGGAAAATCTTTTGCTCCAGGCCCAGATTGCCGAGGCAGAGGCAAAAATTTCATGGAAAAGTTGCGCCACGCGTTTGTTCAACGAAACACCAAAAACGATCGAGGCTTTTACCACTCTCGGCGAAAATCTCGACTCTCACATTTTTGAGCTTCGTCAAGATATTAAGAAGAAAGAAATTTTGAAAATTTCCTATTCCGACGTTTCCAGCAACGAATATGATAAACTTTTGAAAAAATACACAGACATTTGTAAAGTCGTTAAAAAGAAGGAACAGTTGTTGGAATACCTTTGAAAAAACATGAGACTTTATCAATTTATTTTTTTGTATCTCATAGTTCATAAATTTACCATATATTCATTTAAGCATTTATAAAATCTTATTCGTTTAGTTTCTATTTCTCTAAAATTGTGAAATAATGTTTTTCTTATAACTGCTTATTCTTTTACATGAATGAAGTGCATATGTCTTACGGGCTAAGGAAATACATTTTTATCTACGAATATTTGCGAGTATTCATCGATATTTTTAGCATTGCATATTTTCCTATCCAATGATTATGATTACTCGAACTATTTGATGATGAGTTCGATAAAGAAATACTGTCGTAATTTATTAGATCGTTAATATTCAGCAGTGAAAGCGAGATCCATTGATTCATAAATAATCGTTAAAAGAAAAGTCGATTCTATTAAAAGTGGCAGAAAAACTGGTCTCTTGAAGAAAAATTGTTTTTTCTTTTCTTTTGTAGTAACGTTACAGAAAGTGTTGGAGATTTTTCTGCTACTCCTAGGACGAAAACAAAAAAATAGTAACAGGAACTAAAAACAGTGTTTAACGAAATAGAATTTTTGAGAAAAGAAAATCGTTTTTTGTGAGAAAGTGATATTTGCAACGATTCGTTGATGACTTTCAGATATTATTATTGTTGATAATCAAAGTTTCTGACATTTCATGGACGATTGTTTCGAACTTTTTGCTGAAAACGTTGAGAAATATGTTTTTCTTTCTAGTCACTGTCCTCTTCGTTGGAATTTTTGATTATCGATGGTACACAATTTCTATCGACAATCATGCCGTGTTCGAGAAGAAAAGATTCGACGTCGGAAGCGTAAAAGTCCGTTCCGAGGTTATCCGTGACCCGTACAAAGTTTCCTATGATTTGACCGTTTTTGTAAACCAAGAGCGCCGGTACGCCCTCTTTTTTGAAATGCTTGCTGAGACCAGCCGCTGAACCTGGAACGAAGCAAACGTTTATTGACATAATTCAGGAATAATTGTATTCTGAAATACGTTCTTTCGAAATTTTCGATAAAAGGAGAAACAATTATTTGGATAGATGAAAGATTTTTTGTATTCACCGCGTATTTTGCAAAATTTCACATGAGGATATTCCTTGGCGAGTGTGATAAGAGATCCGTTCATAGCTTCGCATCCAGAAATATTGTCTTCGTAAATGTGAACAACTACGGTAACAGATTTGTCCTCGTTGTCGATAGATTTTAAAAATTCATCCGCGTCTTTCAAATTCTCAACAACGCCGAATCTCAATTTTTCCGCTTTCATCAACATTTCTTTCATTCTTTGCTTCTGATATTCGAGTAAAAATTCATCGGCCAATAACTCTGCGAGCTCAGGATCGGTTTCTTCCAATTTTTCTTTTTCCTCGTCCAGTGCGCTTCGACATGTGATGCTCAATTTTTTCATCAATTCAAGCTTTTCACGCTCTTGCTCCGCGTGCTTTTCCGATTCTAGTTGTTTATAACGTTGCCAGTCCTGAAAATTATTATAATCCAATTTTTTCAGTACCGTAGATGTCGATTAAAAGATCAGCTAATCGATAAAACTCTTATCAACTAATTTCTACAAGAAATCTGAATCCGAGCGTAGAAACAAACAACTTTTTGAACACTTTTTAGAAATAATACAAAAAATTGAATCAATCTTGACAGAAAATAATCCATTGAGAAAAACATTCCATTAATGAAATTTTTATTCAATTTTTAAACAAAGGTAACTTTGGGAAACAAGAAAAGACGTAATAAAAATAACAGTAGTATTACCCTGATGACACCTTTCGGTCCGGTGTTGCTGGACGATCCATCCCACTTATTAATTTCGGTACTGGCGTAAGAATTTTCCGATGCTTTATCATTTCCTATTTTCTCGCCTTCCTCGTTCGAATCCGAGTCATTTTCCTCGTCTTCACTCGAGCTGCAATAATATTCCAATTTTTCGCCGAGTATCTTGTCTTCGAGAGTCGCCATATTTTTCACTATGATTTTTTAGTCACGCGACACGCAATTTTCTTCAATTTTTCATTAACACCAACATATTTTTTGATAATTATACACGTTTGATAGTAGAATTGAAAAATGCCAACAGTGATGATAAACACGCAATTGATGTTGTCAAATGGAACAATCCATGAACAATGCGAATGCCATTATTGCCATTTTGTATCCAGTGGTATCGAATTACGATTTTTCGAAGGATTTTCGGGCAACCTAACAGTGAAACGTAAGGCTTCGTGGTCAATGCTATGCCGGGTCGGTAAGGTAGGAAAAGTGAGAAAAAATTGTATAAAAATGTTTTATTGATTACTTATTTCCAGGCAATGCAAACTTAATGCCCTTTCTTTATTTTGTTACTCAACGAAATGTCGATTAGATAAACTGTTGTGTACGCTCAAATATTACAGGAAAGGCAGCCAATTTGGATTAACATATCGAACTAAAGCCCAGTGCACACGACGCTTGTTTTTTGTTGTGTGCAGCGTGCTGAATTGACTACGCACTTTGACTGCATGATCATTTTGATGATTTTTATAAAAGACGATGAATTGTAAGAAAATCATTTAAAATTGAGAAATGAGATAACTGGTTGGATGGGAGATAAATTTTGCTTCTCAGATGACATTTTAGATAAGATTTGTAATCAGATATATTACTGCGTTATCGTGTGTTGGCCCTGAAAAGGGCCGATGCTTTATTGATGAGGATAGCTGTTCAAGCACGTTCCCCACGGATACGACGAGCGAGTTGGATATCTTTCGGCATGATAGTAACTCTTTTGGCATGAATAGCACACAAGTTGGTATCTTCAAAGAGCCCAACGAGATAAGCTTCGCTGGCTTCCTGAAGAGCCATTACAGCAGAGCTTTGGAAACGTAGATCGGTTTTGAAGTCTTGTGCGATTTCACGAACTAGCCGCTGGAAAGGCAGCTTACGAATAAGGAGCTCGGTGCTTTTCTGATAACGACGAATTTCTCGGAGTGCAACAGTACCGGGCCTATAACGATGAGGCTTCTTCACTCCGCCGGTAGCAGGAGCACTCTTGCGAGCAGCTTTCGTCGCCAACTGCTTACGAGGAGCCTTACCTCCGGTGGATTTACGAGCGGTCTGCTTAGTACGTGCCATCTTCGAACGAAGTCAATCCGGTGACAGAGAAAACTGTAATGAAGAATTTTTTGGGTTTTTGCCGTTTTTAAAGTCTCGGCGAGCCGGAGGAAACGTTTCATTGGCTAGAGGGCGCGTGGAGGGGATGGAGGGAACCTAAGGGTCTATAAAACGGAGAACCGCAGTCGGAAAGCCAGTTTCGTTTGAACCTTCGAAGTAGAAGTATCACTCATTCTTGAATCATGACTGGTCGTGGAAAGGGAGGAAAGGGATTGGGAAAAGGAGGAGCAAAGCGCCATCGTAAAGTTCTTCGTGATAACATCCAGGGTATTACCAAGCCTGCTATCCGTCGTTTGGCTCGTCGTGGCGGCGTCAAGCGTATATCTGGATTGATCTACGAAGAGACTCGTGGTGTTCTGAAAGTATTTCTTGAGAACGTGATCCGTGACGCTGTCACTTATACCGAGCACGCCAAGAGGAAGACCGTTACTGCTATGGACGTTGTCTACGCTCTGAAACGTCAAGGCCGCACTCTCTACGGCTTCGGTGGATAAATCTTCAAAAATACAGCAAACGGCCCTTTTCAGGGCCAACAAAATATCTAAACGTAGATTGATTCTGTTTCAATCTTTACTGCGCATCTGATTAGAATGAATTTTTCTTATTTCGAGATACAATTGTGACTTCTAAGTCTGTTGATAAATACGGTTTCCAAATTATCATAGCTCCCATGCAACGCAAACCACTAGAGCTTGTGCTTGGAAAAACGAATTAAACGTACAATAAAAATTCGACCAAAGCCCTTATCCTTGTCAGGAATCGTTGATACTAAAATTATTCTTTTTTTCATTATTTTTACCAATGGTGAAGAAATGGCTGTAAAGTAAAGCCCTTTTGGCATTACTATTTTTCATGCTAGATAATATACGAGTACGTCCGTACAGCGAAGGAAACTCCTTGATTTGTTCCCAATCATGGTGACGATTTTCGTTAAAAAAAATGGACTTTTCACAGTTGATCGATTGACGAACGTTTAAGAATTTAACTTGACATAATATCATAGACTAGTGAAAAAATGAAATATGACTAGAATAAAAGGACTTAGGAATCAATAAAAATAATTGTTGGTCTGGAACGGCCCAGGGAGTACATCAGAAAATTATTGCTTTAATTCGTATGCTTAGCAAAAGCGTCGATCTCGTGGATACCGGCCGGCGTCTGCAGAATCTCTACCAGGCAACGAGAACCTCACTTTCGATTTTTATCAACACACATCTCTTGTTGTACCGGAGCTTTTCAGCAATGAAATCATTTATAATGCTCCAGTGGTTCATGTCTGCTGGAAACACGATCTTTAAATAGATTTGCTGCAGCACTTTGTACACGTAAATTATTACGTATTTTTAATTAATACTTTTCTTATTCTTGTCGCATTCGGTAATATATTTCATTAGAGCATTTACGCCCTATTTTATTTCTTTTGTGCTATTTATTATTTGCGTGCACACGTTGCTGTGTTAAACCATCGGGTAGCATATTTTAGAGTGGGGATAAAAATATTGACTAGCGCACCAATCAAACAGCGGTATAGAGTGGAGTGAGATTCCTCTGAACCTTCGATCCATAAAGCTACAGGAGTGGGGGGTCAAAATTGCTGACATCGTGTCTAGCGCACCAATCAAATGCCTGCTGCATTTCTATTGGCCAGACAGTGAAACCCCATAATGTATAAATACGTGCGTTTTAGAAGACCGCTGCATACTCGTCTTACGATCTCGAATCGTACTGTTTCGCCTTTAACAAGCTACTTAAACTTATCTGTATCATGTCTGGACGCGGCAAAGGTGGAAAAGTAAAGGGAAAGTCAAAGACCCGTTCCAACCGAGCTGGACTTCAGTTCCCCGTTGGAAGAATCCATCGTCTACTCCGTAAAGGAAACTACGCCGAACGCGTTGGTGGGGGTGCTCCAGTTTACCTGGCTGCAGTGATGGAATATTTGGCTGCTGAAGTTCTCGAGTTGGCTGGTAATGCTGCTCGTGACAACAAGAAGACCAGGATCATCCCTCGTCATCTTCAATTGGCAATCCGCAATGACGAAGAGTTGAACAAGCTTCTCTCAGGAGTTACTATCGCTCAAGGTGGAGTTCTGCCTAATATTCAAGCAGTTCTTTTGCCCAAGAAAACTGAGAAAAAAGCCTAAACTTCTACATCTTCAAAAAAACATCGGCCCTTTTTAGGGCCAACAAATATTTTTATCGTAGAGCTTCTCATCCATTCTAATACACTTGAAAAAAAAATATCATTTATATATCATGATTATTTCATGAATTGAGCTTCATGGATGTGCAGTTCAGTTGCACAATTATAAAAACATTGGTGTTGAATTTTCCTTTGGACGTTCCAGAGACTGCGCTCTCGCTCGTTCCATGCACATCTTACATAATAATGGAAACATAAAATCAGCGGAATTGAATCGTTCGATTTAATCACAAAAACTATGACAAGAAATCGTTTAAAAAATTCAGTTCAATATTCCCTAGTACCATTTAAATCAAGATTTAAGCATACATTAATAGAAAACGTTAAATCTGCTCTAATTAAAATTATTTTTGCACTTTTTATTAAAAAATTATGAAGATTCATATAAATAAAAAGTATGATTTTATACACATTACAGATTTGTATTGTACGATAGAAGGAATAGGTGGGGTCCGTTAAGGATCCCGGAACAAAAGAAAACAAGAATCGAAAATTTTTGCAATCATACCATGATCAACGCACATGCACTTATTCCCGTTAATCAGCTAGAGAAATCGATTTCGTGGCACGAAAGTGCTGGCCCACGAATTTTGATGTCGCTCGTTACAATATTCGTCAAAAAAAAACGTCATTTCGTGAAGGGTATTTCCGACGTCGTCTTTAAATAAAAAATGCCTCTGCTTTCGGTATTCGTATCGCCCAAACAAGTGACTCGCGATCCATGACACTCTCCACGATCTAGTTGTTCACGTCCGTTGCATTTGAGTGCGCGAAAAGCACATGGCGAATTGATCGATTCCCCAAAAATGTATATTGCACGAGAATGAGAACAAGCGTGCGACAGATCTAATCCACAACCGGGTTGTGACTTCCCACCATTTACAAAAAAATCCGTATGACCCAGTGCTTTAGACGCACCGAGAAAACCAGCATCGGTATGAATGATTTGTACATGTTTTGCAGAAAGAACAGAAATACCCTGGTCTGGACGAGGGTCGAAAAATAACGGTAAAGCTGGATCCAAACCTGTTTTTTAAAAAAATGGCTTACAAAAATGTCTAATAAATTCAATGTTCCGTCGATTTTCGGAACTCTCATTTTAATGAGAAACTTTCAAATAGTAATGGATGGAAATTACTTGCATTGAACGATTTTTTTTTTTTAATTACCGATAACACTGTGGACTCGACCTCCTGTCCGATACCCAGCGATCCCCATAACATGGGCACCTAAAGAATGTCCAACGAGTGTGGTCAACTCGAATTTTAAACCAACCGTTTGTAAAAACTCCATCATCGCGGCTACCTCTTTGCCTACATTGGACACTCGATACGAGGCCCATAGGTAAGCAGAAAAAGCGATTCGGCTCCAATCGACAACAATCACGTTACAATCGCATTTTTTCAAATACTCTGTAAATTAATTAATAGCACAGATATTCCGTCGAACAATAATAACAAAAATAGGAGTTGAATAATCTCACCATTCCGAATAAAGGCACAAGATGGCATATTTTCATTGTTCACCCATCCATGAGTTATGAAATACGTTGGTTTGTCACTTTTGAAATTACTCGCGGTTACGGATTTATCATCGTGAGTTATCAACGGATCAGAAATCGTGGGGTTTTGTCTCGTGTACAATAAAAAATCAACATTTTTACTAGCAAACGTACGCGCCGTTCTTGAGGGTAAATTGCCAAGAGTTAATTCGACAAGTTCGCCTACATTGTTCTCCATTTTCAGTCCTATCTTGAAGTGTGCGAATTCAAGCCTCCATCGATCGGTCTCAAAAATGGAGTCGTTCACTACATTACAGTTGACTGAAAATATCGGTTCGAGATTGATTTTATTTTTACATGTATTTCATTTACTATATTGATTAAAATTACTACTATCATAAAAAGTGAGTCGTACACTCTGCATTCTATGAGTCTTACCAAAATAAATGCCAATAAAAAGGCAAAAAATTGATTCGTACAACTTTTTCATGTTACAGCTTATGAAATTTTATTTGAATTTTTTATTAGACCAAGGTTTATATACACGGTCAAAATTTGTTCAAATGGGTGGAAGGAACTGTGCAAATGAAAAATTGTTTCGATAAATTATCCTGTGCGCAAAACATTCTTTGCTTTTCTTCGTTATGTTTCAAGTTCACGTCATGCGAATAATACTAAATCTATAAGTTAGAAACTAAATGTCAGTTCATATCTTTAGAATTCTTTAGCTCAGGCACACTTGAGCCAACATTACATATTTTCTTGTAGTCTATCATTATACACGTTAAAACGTCTATGCATGGCCAAATGATGATTAACGTGCCTAGAATAAATCCATCATTCAAAAATGATAAATACAGAAAAAAATGGCGTTTTCTTTCAGGTTGTGAGATCGCTGTAGTCATCGTAGGGTACGTATTCATCGTAATTATGTGCTACAGGGGTACAGGAAAATGCCTCAACTAACGAAGCCATTCGGAAATCGGGATCAATTAATAAGTACAAGAATTATGGTACAGGGGAAGCAGAATTTTATGAAACAAAAATTTATGACGTTTCGTGACCTAATGAAAATTCACTTCACCCGTTATTAGTTATTCAGCGAAAGTGCCTCGTACGGCGATTTGTGTCAAATTCTCCTCCGAAATTCCTCAAAACATTGAATAGATTTCGTGCTTCAAGAATGATGTTAGGAAATTGAATTTAAAATCTAGAAAATTAATATAAAATATGCGATAAAACAGATAGCATTAGAATAATAAAATCTGTACGGAATACCATAATCACAAAACGCTATAATAATATAATGAAAACTAATCGAAAATATGACAGATACCGTGTTGACCAAGTCGTGAGAATAAGAGTGGGGGTAAAATATCGACTAGCGCACCAATCAGACGCTTCCTACATTTCAATTGGTCGGGTGGTGGAACTCCAAAGTGCATAAATACGTATGAATATTGTGTTTGAATCATCACTCTACCTACGATCTCGCATCGTACTGTTTCGACTTTAACCAGCAACTTAATCTCATCTGTATCATGTCTGGACGCGGCAAAGGTGGAAAAGTAAAGGGAAAGTCAAAGACTCGTTCCAACCGAGCTGGACTTCAGTTCCCCGTTGGAAGAATCCATCGTCTACTCCGCAAAGGAAACTACGCCGAACGCGTTGGTGGGGGTGCTCCAGTTTACCTTGCTGCAGTGATGGAATACTTGGCTGCTGAAGTTCTCGAGTTGGCTGGTAATGCCGCTCGTGACAACAAGAAGACCAGGATCATCCCTCGTCATCTTCAATTGGCAATCCGCAATGACGAAGAGCTGAACAAACTTCTCTCAGGAGTTACGATCGCTCAAGGTGGAGTTCTGCCTAATATTCAAGCAGTACTTCTGCCTAAGAAAACTGAGAAAAAGGCATAAACATCTCGCTTATTCATCAAAACAACGGCTCTTTTCAGAGCCAAAAAATAATTCTTTCGTAGTACATCTCGGTGATAAATTTGTTTTTAAATTAAAAGTAACCATTTTTGGTACCTTAACTCATTCACGTCCTCTAAAGTACTAAAAATTGTGTCGGTTGACCTAACTGAAAAGTCTTTAATTAATATTCACTGGAATATATAAAACCATGAACACAATTCACATTCATTTTGAAGAGACTCGTACCTAGTTCAACTTGCTCACTTCTCTAGCTATTATTATTATTGGAAAGATGGTGTTGCGTGACGACATCGAATTCGATCGTATGTAATCGCCCCGCTGTTGCAATTATCGGGTAGATAAAACAGACTTCGTGATAAAAAATAAAAATGGCGTAAGGGATGTTCGATTTTATCAAATTAGTTAACACTCCTAGCGTCAGGAGGTGAAGTTATAATACATGAGCAATCGCCAATCAAAAGTTTTCATTTCTAATGTACCAACCAATGGAACATTCTAAATGTCAGCTCTCATTGGTTAACCTTTAAAGTCTCTTACCAATCCCGAGATGCGTCGAAACTTCACGCACAGTTTTCATTCTGATAACTTTTGTAAATCTCCGGCACGTTGAAATCTGTCAAAGTGTACACCGCTTGAGATTGATATTTCGTCGCGATTCACTCTTCATTTGTAACTTAGATGTGATAAACCGTTTACCAAATGCGTAAAAAAAACATTGATTTTACATCGGACCTCACGATTTTTCAAGCTATAATGGCTTTTATAAAACTCTAAAACATCGCGTGTTCGAAACGCGACATTTGTTTCAATTGTTTATTATTTCCGTGCACTGGATTTTGTGGATGTCTGCGACGAGAAAAAAATATATTTAAAAAAACAGCGACAGTGACGTACATAATTGTTGATTAATCGTGATTGTGTTTCGATGCGCCTGATCAATTGGGTAATTAATGTTTATTTCATCCGATCATTTTTTTTACGACAATTGTCAATCGTTGCCATTTATCTGCACATAGATATATAAGGATGTGTACATATACATATAAATCACGTACGTATTATATATGGTGCGAAAAATTGCATTACTCGTATATTTGATTTGTTCCGATCAAAGTCTACGAAAAATAGTTGGCCTTAATTGAAACATCAAAACGTACGGGTTGATAAGTTAAAATCAGGATACCTAATAGACGTTATTGGCAAATACTTAATAATTATTTGATTTACACATTTGCGGAAAAAGGCTTTCGGTTGCATTAAAAAAATATAAAAGTGTAAGAAAATGCATGAGTGGGAAGAGACATTTATTTTCCTCTAGTAATACGCGATTGAATATAATTTTAATGAAATTAATGTGAAATAATAGTTAATCATCAAAAAATAAAGGGAAGCTAGTTGAGTCCAGTTTTGTTTAATGGTTACAGGATTTGAGCTGGCACAGATTGAGCTATCAAAAATTATTTTCTTTCTAACAGAATGGATTGTTCGTGTGAAAAATAGTTACAGATTTGTTTTAGTTGAACGAACAAAAGATATTCATATTTTATTCCAATAGAACCGCCGATGAGCAAATAGTCTTTGGTCGCACACTTGTCCGCAGTTACATTGCTAGGATTTTTATTTTATGCATTTTTTTTACTGAAACGATTTTTAATTTCCTCTTTACCATTATATTATCGTTGCTGTTCTAATTTAAAGTATCAACAATGGTTTCAAACATTTTCAATATCAAAATACACTAGGGATGAAATTAAAATTGGCGATTCAAGACAGTGATACAAGCATGGAAAACAACAGATGTGTATACAAACTGTTGTGCCATATGCCAAAGAATTACAAAATAGATGTGCAGCTGTTGAACTCGTAGTAACATAAGGAACGTGGAAATGATATAAAATTGCACTTTTTTTGTCATGATGTATCTAAAAACGTTTTGATTCTTTTCAAGAACTTTTTGACGCTTCTAAGTGAAAAGATGAATCTAGATTTTTTTCAGCTTGAATCAACTAAAATCTTTCATCTCTCTGTACGGAAGAACAAATTCATATTCTGCATCTGTTTGAAAGTACTTTGTAGGATATAAGTGAACCTTTTAAAACTTCATGAGTAGAAAATATTCGGGTTTCTGTTTCCTGGAGTTGAATTACTAAGAACAGCAAAATAATGTACAAAAAATCAAGCGCAACGGATGGACTGTCAGTTCTTTGCTTCGATGTTTTTCCCAGTCAAGTTCCCCTCGGCAAAATCAGTACTTGGAGATTGACTTCTTAATTGTACTCTGACTTGTCCATCGCAATTTATTCTGAAACAGTTTTGTTGAGTTCCAGAGCACAAATTGCATGCAGTTTTTCTCTTTCAATGCAATTTGATGAAGCACTAATCAAAGTTACTTTTTGAGTCATGTCGGTAGGGGTTGGACAATACTTGGATGAACCGCGAAGAAACTGAAGATCGTTTGAGAAAATGAAATTTGGATAAAGCAATGTCTAATAACTATGATTGAATAAAAATAAATCCCAAATTAACATTCAAAAGACAAAACAGTTGGAAACGCTTTTAGTTTTCGGTCATAGAAGAAAAATTGAACGCAATCTGTGATTTTTTTTGCACCCTCCAACAGACTAGCAGCAGGGTGTGTTCGGAGTTTTATGATGTCACGAGGAGCGACGCCAATTCATAATCCAAAGTGCCTCCAGCCAAGTTTTTAATCTCAAGTGTTCTCTCAGAGGCACACAATGAGAGTCTCTGTTTCAATCGTTCTGCTCTCCTTCTTCTATGGGATTAGCTCAGTTCCCATTAATGCCAGCAGAATTTGTGCCAGTAAAAAAAAAAACATTGATAATATTTCGCTGAAGCAAAATTCACACGGAATCGAAGATGTTTCAGGCGAAATTCATTTGTTTCAAACGGAGGTAATTGCACGATTTTTTTTAAATCGAAAATCATGAAAAAAAAAACAATTGAAAAATTATTTTCCTCTTTATTGAATTTTCACTATTTTAATCAATTTGCATGAATATATAAAAATAAACAAATGTTCTGAAAACATCTTATTTACAGACAAATCAACCGGAAGTGACTTTTGAAACTTGCAACAATTTCTGCTATGCTCTATGGCAGGAGGAAAAACAAGCTAATGGAAGCAAAATAATAATTTTGTTGCAAGGTACGTACGCAGTCGAGAAGTGCTATTTTCAATGTTATTCAAAATGCATTTAGAAATAAAACGAAAAACGAACTGCCCCGGGCTAATTAAAGATGAAGACGATTAATCGCGATAAAAATGGAAACCTCACACATAACTATGGTCAATCACATTATTCGTTGAGACTGAAATTATTGTGAATTGAAAAAGAGAATTAAAGAAATAAGCGATCGTAAACAGTTCACGAACTGACGCGACAAAGAGAAAGAAATTCGATTGCGTTGGAAGAGCGTAGCTGGGATCCCACGATGTTGAACATGTGTTGAACGATTCCGAGGACAAGTGGCATGCGAAGACACTTTAAAAAAGAAAGAAAGAAAAAAAAAAGAAAAATACGAGAACGACGCAGACGTCGTAGCCACGAAAAACGAATGAAAAGTTCGTCGACTGTTACGATAAAAACAGGCTGACAAAAAACATGATATTTTTCTGTATTTTAAATAGAAATTCAGCCAAAAACTATTAGTACTCACTGACCGATGAATTTGAATCATGTGACTATAATGAAAAATAAAAAATAATTTTCTTTCGAAGTTTCTCCAATATATCTTTTTCTTTATTGACAAAACGAAATGAAATTTAGATTGATTCGTTTGTTGAAAAGCTACAAATTCTTTTTCCAATAATGAGTTTAACAACTCAAAATTTTGTTTGAAATAATGAAATTAACTCAGAGAACGAAATTGTTTATTGACATTGTTGATTTTATTTTTGGCCAGGATGTTGGAAGCAATCTGGAGAACGAAAATGTGACAATACGGAATGTATAGCGCTGAAAGGATCGACGAAAGCTCTCAACAATACGAAATTTTGTTGTTGCAACGGAGATTATTGTAATCAAAATATTACGGACACGCTGGATGCTTCTTCTGGCGAAAACGAAGTGCCCCAAATCTTACCTGAAAGTATGAAAAAAACAAAAAAATCGATCGAGGATCATTTCACGTGTTTTTAACCAATGATATTTCTAAAATAGTTTTGTTCATTTTTTTTTCCATTTTAAACATGAAATGCAATAAATGATGTAAGATTCTAGTCATAATTGAAAAATTTCGAATTCATGAGTTGTTCTTATTCTATTATTATTTTATTACAGCAACGGGATTATTGGAGCGAGCAGAATCCGAGCGATGGATGGTCATAATAGGGAGCATTGTCGTTGGGTGTTTGATACTCATCTGTGCCATAATTATTCTCGTTTATCGAGCATATCGGAGCAACATATTTGGTAAAATGGAAAAACCCATGTCATATGGCGATGGAATCATGGAGAGCACGTCTTTGAGAACGGGAACGTATACGGTTGACCATTTGAAACTGGCAACTATTGTAGGTAAAATCATTTCGTATGAAAAATCCTAAGATCAAAAGCTGCGGCAGCGGCTCGACGTCACGGATGAAAAAAAGTCAGTGTGAGCCTTGCCGCAGTATTTTATGTTCGTGTGTGACGCCTCTCGCATCATTTTTCTTTTTCGAACCGCTCTTCCGGAGAAAAGGGTTTAGCAAAAAATCTGACTCGTTGACCACTGACATTTTTTATACTTTTCATTGACATAAATGTACAGGGCGCTCCGATATCTATTACCACTTGAAATTTTTCTAAACCTTTCCGGCTTAGAGGAAATCTTTTCGAGTTTTTCTCTCTGAGCCTGTAGGTCTTGCTCACTGCTATTGCTTTTACAGGTCAAGGACGATACGGTTCAGTTTGGCAGGGTAGCGTGGGTGACAGAGACGTGGCAGTGAAAATTTTTCCCTCCCATTATCGGAATTATTTTCAAAACGAGAGAGACACATACTGTCTGCCTTTTATGGAACATCCTTCGTTGCTCAGCTATTACGGTATTGATTACAACTTTTTTTTTTTTAATTTGTAAATTGTCGTTCAATCCGAATAGTCAAAAGTCTCATTGTAAATTACTTGAAAATATAAAATTTGAGGCATCGGATAGAGTACGATTCTAAAATGAAATTATTCAGGGTCTTGAAGCTCGTGATTCCAAAATAACTTTTCGTCACATCGAAAATGGCCTTCATAATAAACTAAATTAATTTTTGCGTGATAAACTAAATATTGAGCTACTACATTTCGCAATATTGGAAAACGAGCACGAATAGCTTGTACTGAAGATTAAGGAAACAAACTATTTTATCATTCGATGAAAATTAAAATAAAATAATATATCGTATTAAAATTTCTCTGAAAAATATATCATTTTGAAAACGGTACAGGGGTGGATGAAAGATTAAATATGGAAGGCAACGTCGATTATCTACTCGTTTTGAGCTATGCACCAAGAGGAACCCTTACGGACTTTTTGCGTGCTCAAACTGTTGATTGGGCTAGATTCTGTAAAATGGGCCTCTCTATCGTCAAAGGCCTCGCTTATTTGCATACCGACATTCGCAAAGGAGGTGAGACATCAAAATTTCTGTGAATTCTAAATTTAAAAATTATTTCCACATTATTCATTGTAGAAATTCAATTTTTATACTAATAATGATTGAAAGTCGTGGTAAAAGAAAAAATTGACCCCAAAATTATGAAACACTTTGTCCCATCGTGCTATAAAATGTATTTGATGTTTTTAGATCATTTTAGATCATTTTTTTTCAATCAACAATCCAACGTTTAATACATCTGTTTTCATTCACAGACAAATTGAAGCCTTGCATCGCTCATCGCGACATGAATTCGAGAAACATTTTGATAAAAAATGACGGAAGTTGCTGTATCTGCGATCTCGGCTTGGCCGTTCAAATTTCTGGCTCGAAATATTTTAGCAACGGAGAGGAACAACACGCCGAAACAAAATCTATTAATGACGTGAGAATCAAATAACCAATTAATAGAAAATGAAAGAATTTTCGAAGTATTGATTTGATAATTAAAAAAAAAATACTATAAATGCAGCGAAGACTATTCTTCACTCTGCATACAAAAGTCACAATAATTAATTTGAGTTTTATCTAAAGGTTGGCACGTTGCGATACATGGCTCCCGAAGTTCTCGAAGGTGCGGTCAATTTACGGGATTGCGAAAGTTCTCTCAAGCAGATCGACGTCTATGCTATGGGTCTGATTCTGTGGGAAATCGTCTCACGATGCTCGGATATTTATGTTCCTGGTTCAGAAGTCCCCGCATACAAACAACCGTTCGAACGAGAAATTGGTTAGCTGAAAAGATTTTCTTTTGAAAATTTTTCCTTTCTAAGTAATTGTTTCGATAGAGGACTGGTTTAAGTAGTAATGATTTAACTTTATCGTTAAAGATGGAAAATTTCGCGACGGTTTTCAATAAATCAACAAATTTCTCAATCCATTATCCATTCATTAATTTTTATCAATTGTGTTATTTTTCTATTTAGGTTCGCATCCAACGTTCGAGGAGATGCAAGTTCTCGTTTCACGAAACAAAGCGAGGCCTTTATTGGAGGGAAATTTAGTAGACCGACCGGGGGTTCGATTAATCAAAGAAACTATGGAAGATTGTTGGGACGCCGATGCTGAAGCTCGTTTGACTGCTCTCTGCATAGAGGAACGCCTTACCGAGCTCCAATCGCAACGCGGTTGGTCAAAGTTCACAATTTTTCTAGGCACACTGACAACTAAACACAATCTTCGCAAACAAATGAAAAATCTTTCGAACATAGCGCCCCACTAATTTGAAAATATTCTGGCCAAATTTCAAATTTATTTTTAAATATTCGAATATCGTTTTCGAATCATGTAAATATTTAAAATCTAATGCATATCAATTCCTACAATTAAACTTTTTTTATTGCACACAGTGACGACTTATTTCATGGACGGCAGTCCTATGGTAAATTCGTACAGCGCCCTTGTACCACCGACAACCAGCAGTCAATACAGCGAGGTTTTCTATCACGACAATATTCACGTACCACCAACAGATTTTCATGCTCGACAGGAAGGACCACGCAACGAAATTACGGCTGATAATTCTGCTATCATCTCGCCTTACGAACCCGTTCATCCGGAGCACAGTTGTGAGTAACGAGCAGCTTTTTCAGCTTCGCCCAACACAGTTATCTTCGAATTGATCATTTTCTTCATTCTTCGATGTATAAAAAACTTTTAGTGCATTTTTGAAGACGAATACGTTGAATAAAAATGATTAATTTTTGTATCCACATCTGTAAAACGAAATATTGTAGCATTCCATGCAGCTGAAGAGACGCGATGATAGAAATTTGAATGAATAAAAATTTTAGTATATTTTCTAAACATTCTATTGAATAAAAATTTATGTGGGTCTCTTAACAGGCAAAAATTCGAACGAGACGGCATCGTCGCGTAATTGTCAAACGCTGCAGCCGTATCAAGGCCGAAATCCTTGCATGGAGAGAAATTTGATGTTGCCATCGGATTCCCGTGACGATTTGGGCCGTAGCACGAAAGTTTTGGTGGATCGTTCCTCGAAACACGTGACGAAGGATCAACAATACAAGTTGCATACGGAACTGCAGAGTCTGGTGTCGCATGAATATTCAACGAGGGCACCGCAATTGACGGCGGCGCCAAGGTCGGCGACACCGATACCTTACGTGCAAAACGTTATCACGGAAAACGGTATTCTGCAGTGCAACAAACGTAAACAAACAAATATGGAAGAGGGAATCGGGGAAAATCCTCGAAGAAAAAAATTCGCTGGTTGGTCAAATTTGAAGCGCCTTTTGACACAGAAAAAAATGTATCCGTACGCAAAATGTCGAATTGACCGAGAGGACTCGAAATCGAATTTGCTGACGAGAGCACCGGTGAAAATCGTCGATACAAACGTCACCATTTCTGCTGAAGGAAAATACGTTAATGGCGTTGTTTCAAAAAGTTCAAGCTCCGATTCGATACCCGATAAGAATGATAAAGTTTCTCGAGCTCGTGAAAACTTGGCTGCGAATGACAATACAGAAAATTCGGATAATCCAGAAAGACCCTCTTCCTTGAGCCTCGTCAATCTGAATTCGGAAACTCCAGATTTTAATCTCACCAGGCGAGAAAGTCTCGACAAATTCAATCAAGTTTTCAATCGACGCTCCAATTCAATCGCCCTCAAACATCCTAATATGAGGATCAAAACACCCGGCGATTTGCCACCCTCCGTCCGAAAAGTTCGTGGACGCGCTGCTCAAAATACCGCCAGATTTTCGCTCTACGACGATCGCATGATGTGCAATTTTTTCAACGATAACGACGATAGCGACGACAAAAATATATCCAGCTCCGTGCCCTTTGGTATCGATTGCAATGACGATACCAATTATTCTTCGAACACCAAAAACGTCACATGCTTCTAATTGTCATACGGAAACCACGGTTTTTTTTCGCCTCAACATTTTTCACACGATTTTTTTCTCGAAAAGTTCGGTCATGTAATTACGAAGTAATAAATCCTTCCGATCTTTTCTATCGAGAAAGTACTTTTATAATTTTGAGGTTGAACGTACTTTACTTTTGTAATCGCGAGTAATAATCGATTTTCCATTTTCTTATAATTGAGGATCGTTTCATTATTTTTAATTAATCATTCGAAACGCACTGTAATATTCCTGCTGATTGAAAAAACATTGTCCACTGTTACGAGTTAAAATAATATTTGAGGTTGCATATTTAGCAAAAAATATCTGCAAGATAATTCACGAGAAAAGTCCATCGAAATATTTTGAAAAAAATATACTTAAAGAATGATTTATAAAACTCTGCAAGCATGAACGAATTAGAACTGGTTTTCACCATTTATAAATGTTCCATATGAAAATTACTCTGAAAAATCATTTCAGTAGCATTTGCCGTCGACGAATCAAGTGCTTAACTATTCTCCTGTGATATTATTTCATGGAATATGAAAATTTCATTTGTTTGTATTTGGAAAATGAGGATTCGTACTATTAGTAATAATTTTTTTCATACGTTAAAACAATTCAAATATCGTACATTGGAAGCTTAGTGCTCTATTCGAATATCGAGTTTCACGTTAAAGTTGATTGAAAGTAAGAAATAAATTACTACGTCGATTTACAAAAAAATTGAAATCGACGTTGATTCAAAATTTAGCAGCAAAACGAAAAGTTTAAATGTTGCTGTGGCGATTATTGTTAACGTTAACGATTCGTCATGATGGACAAAGTTAAGGTGGCCGATTTCGATGATGTTTCATCTATTCTTTCGATCTTAGAAGTAGCAAGAACATACGTCAGTTTTGAAAAAAAATCACAAAGTGACGTAAATTAACGCACAAAATGGTGGTGTTACCAAAAAATATCTTTGATGATTTTTTATTCCCGTAGGATCACAAGAAATTTGAGGCTCTATAAAAAAAAAGACAACAAATGTTAATTGATTACCGAAATTTGTTGAAACCATACGTGGAATGAAATATTCCAAGTTTGTTGTGGAAAGTGAATGCTTTTGTTTGTTCGTGCTAATTTCGAAGACAAAATTACGGTACGCTTTGTGAGGTTTGCCGATGAAATGTGGTTGTCTTTTTCAATAAAATTCGCAAGTGTTTTTTTGCAAAAAAAAAATAAATTGTTTAGAGAAAAAAAAGCCAAAGGTTTATTTTAACGTATGCAGTTCCCGGGACATGAAACGAATGAAAAAAAAAAAAAAAATCACGTGATTGCTGTTTACGAATACTCCCGTCAAGTGTATAGATATTATGTACAGGCATATGTAAAATTTTATACTCGACGATGAACCTATTGCACAAGTGTACTGATCACTCTAATGTGGTGATAAAAAAACAAAATAATTTATACTTAACGACCTGCAAAAGTGGTATTTCATCGAGAAGAAACCATCAATTGCTGGCGAAGCACACTTTAAGCAAGTGTTTATAAAAAAAAAAGAACTTCAATGCTCTAACGAAAAATGAGGAACGAATGAACGCGCCGTTCCGATGTAGTTTAGTGCTGAATTTGTATTTATATTGAATATTCGACGTGTATACGCGTAGCGAAAATAAGTTAGAAATGAAATTATTAATTCTTATGGCAATTCTCGATAATGCCAATTCGGTTCCGTATTATATATATATATGAATATATATGTGTGTGTGTATATATTATATATACACATTTATATAAAGGTGATTTAATAAAAAAATGTAATGATGTTTCGATATTTTTTTCAAATTTCATCCAAAATCATAATGTTAAAGTATCGATTTTTTCGAACCGCAACAAAAACTGTTTGTATTTAATTAAAAATTGATTCTCTCAAAATTTAAGTTTAAAGAAAAAAACGCCCCTGAAAACCCAGTGGGGCGATCCTGAATTTTTCTTCTTTTCAACTGAAATTTCGAAAGAATCCATTTTTCATTGAGTACTAACATTTTTTTTTGCGACATCGTAAAATCGATACTGTTGCGACATAAATTTTGACAAAAAAACAAAAAATTATTGAAACGTCGTTGGCACAAATCTCTCAAAATTGTTCTAGAAGATCTAAGTTGTGAGACAAATACTTTTCCATAAAGTATTGATAATCACTCGCGACTTGAACGAGAATCAATTTATTTTTAATCACCCAAATATAAATTTGTGTATATATATGTATACATAACATGTCGAAATTGAAAACTCGGCAAATATAAGTCACTAATGCCGTAAGCCTTCACAAACGAATTTTCATTCAATTATTGTAAAAAATGTCACATGGATATTTTTTTCTAGTTCACGTGCAATTTCCTAATTCTCGATTTTGGGGTCTCTAAGAACCAACATAGTTGTACTTGCTTTGCTAAACAATTTGCTAAAAATATTTTCAGCTCGAACAATTAGTTTATCACTATTCTTAATTTTGTTTTTTATTTTTGTATTTTTTCATAAAAATATTACTTCTTGACTGTGAAGATTTTTCAAACATCAAAATCATTCCGCAACGAAATCTTTGAGTAAATTAACTTGTACGAATTATGTTACTGATAATACACGTAATATACTTTTCTAAACTGCAAATTATTCCGAACAATTTTTATCACAATGCTGGATTTAACTTTCATAGTGATTTGTTTGTCAAATCTGTTCGTTTCCAGTTCAATGCCATTTTCCTCACAATTTTATTCAGGTGCGAACCTTTTTGGCGTTAAAAACGATACACTAGTGAAATGTCTGTAAAATTTTCGTTTCAGTGGAAAATTTCAATCCAGTACTGTAATTATATCCAAAACGACCAAAATACGAGATGAAAGAACTTTATGTACTTTTTCTGTATAGAAAAAATTCTACTTTACAATAAAAGTTCTTTGTTTTACAAAAAAAAAATTGGTTTTTCTTTTAACATATTTTCGATCATCAAACTCTTTTTGTCTACTAGCATATTTCACAAGTAATCAGACGTGTTTCACGCCTCTTCCATTGCCATTTCCATCATCCTTGCCTGCAATCGTTCGATTTCCTGTCTTCTTTTTTGTATCCCAGAGTTCTGGCACCATACATAACCAAAGGTGTTATTTCTTATGACGATATTTTCATGCCTGAATCCCTAACCTCTTGGAGATTCAAATTTTTCGACTCAAGTAATATGAAATAGCAGCAGGTTATTTTAAAGGTTTTTCAATGATTTCATTGCTTTTTTAATTTTTGTATCATTACGAAAAAATACTTGATCCTTTCGGTAATCTTAATTCTTTCAAAAAATATTATAACGAGGATCGGTTGAAAAATAAGCAATTCGTTTGTAGTGCACAAATTTTAAATTCTTGTGAAATAAATAATAGCAGTTCAATTATTAGTCGGTATCCGAAATTACTTAGATCAAAACACAGAATGCATTTTCTGTGGTGTTCGAAATGATGCATGAACCAGAGAATGAACGAAAAGAAATTTAGGTTAGGTTAGGTTGACATTGTAAAATTGATTTACTGAGATCAATAACATAATAAAATGAGCCGTTATTGGTATATAAAGTGGTATTTGGATAAAAATCAGCTATAAATGTTAGTTGTTAAGCTTCTATATGATTGTATTTATTGTTCAATTTGGGAAGTCGACATAACCTCAATTCTAGACTGAACTTCTAGTTCCACATTTTTTTTTCGAAAGATATACAGTTGATTCGAATTGAAGTCATCTGTCATTCTCCGAACTGGGATGTTTCTTCTCCTGAAACTCTCATAGTATTCGTTATTCGGTTCCGAAAAAATAAATAATTTTTCGTCGAATATTCATTTGATTAGATATTGAGTTGTAATATAGAAATATATTTGAATGGTTATTATTGGAGAAAGCTAAGTTCGTTTTGAAATTATTTCCACCAATGACATGAAGAGAATTACCGTTTATAATCGGATGCATGCTGGGAATAAATTATGATCTGTTTGAGTATTTTGGTGTGGAAAATTATCAAGTCACACTTCAGTAGATTCATAAAAAAAAAATGATTAGAACTAAAGTAAGATTTGCAACGTAGTTCTACGATTGGAAAAAATGTTGGCCCTGAAAAGGGCCGTTTGTTTTTAAGCTTAGTCTGATCTCATGGAGATTAACCGCCGAATCCGTAGAGAGTGCGACCTTGACGTTTCAAAGCGTAGACAACGTCCATGGCAGTAACGGTCTTCCTCTTGGCGTGTTCGGTATAAGTGACAGCGTCACGGATCACGTTCTCAAGAAATACTTTGAGAACACCACGAGTTTCTTCGTAAATCAATCCAGATATACGCTTAACACCACCACGACGAGCCAAACGACGGATAGCTGGCTTGGTAATTCCCTGAATGTTATCACGGAGAACTTTACGATGGCGCTTAGCTCCTCCCTTTCCCAATCCCTTTCCTCCCTTTCCGCGTCCGGTCATTTTGCGAGATACAAAGATTTACTAGGCTCTGAAGATACGAGCGAACTGATGATCGTCAAGCGGTGCGATGGAATATATACACTCGACACTCCATCGTCTCCCCTCCCTGCTGCTGTCGACGAATCACAGCCACCAGCCCCACTCTTATGACACTAGCCAATGACATTCATTGTAATGGCTGGCAAGAATATTATAAAGAGTGCACCTTTCGTTGCGACGACATATAACCTTATTCTATCAAAGAGAGATCATCATCAATCTTTGAGTCATCATAATGGCGCGTACCAAGCAAACCGCTAGGAAGTCTACGGGTGGTAAAGCCCCGAGAAAACAGCTCGCTACTAAGGCCGCTCGCAAGAGTGCTCCAGCAACTGGAGGAGTTAAGAAACCTCATCGTTACAGGCCTGGAACTGTGGCACTCCGAGAAATTCGTCGCTACCAGAAGAGTACTGAACTCCTCATCCGTAAATTGCCGTTCCAACGTCTTGTCCGTGAAATCGCTCAAGATTTCAAAACTGATCTCCGTTTCCAAAGCTCAGCCGTGATGGCTCTTCAAGAAGCTAGCGAGGCATACCTGGTCGGTCTTTTTGAAGACACCAATTTGTGCGCAATCCACGCCAAAAGAGTCACCATCATGCCGAAGGATATTCAGCTCGCTCGTCGTATTCGCGGAGAACGTGCTTAATTTCGCTTACACCAAACGGCCCTTTTCAGGGCCAACAAATTTTTTAACGTGGATAATCATCACAAATAGATATTATTTAGTAATCATTTTTTAAACTAATTCTGCAGATTTTGGAGTTCAATATGAATCTTCTTTATCCACAACTACGTCTATAATTAAAAGCAATAATTTATCAGTAACGCTACGCTTAATAGTGAACTTAATTCTCGAGGAATTATAAATAGCACCAATTTTTTTTACTGCTTTCGGAGGTGAATTCATAATTCGAACTTCCAACGACCAAACTACTAAGAATAAAACAACGATAACCGCAGGTCGGTACTTGGATGGGTGATCGGTTAGGAACATTGCATGCAATATCTCGCACGAATCGCCTATAGTATATTTGTATTTAAAAAAATGAACGGCTTCAGATAGAGTTATGAAGTATTTTATTATGTATTCCAAGTACAAAGATAGTGTGTTTACCATTTCTAAATAATTTGAGAAAGTAAAAACTGATAGTATTGAAGTTAATATGTGATTGTACGAAAGCATGAAAGGATCAAGCACAAAATGTACGAGACAGAAATAGCGAAAAGACTATTACAGAAATGTTTGACCAGACATGCATGGATTTTCATAGAATAATTGTCCAGCGACAACATTATTAAATTCAAAATCACACACGTCAATCACTTCTTATCGAATAAAAAAAGAGTATAAACTAATCGATTAATATAAATTTAATTTATAATCAAATATTATAAGCTTCGCAATAATGGATCCATATGATGAGGTGAAAATCGAAATATTGAATAATTCACAAATAAATGCGCATTATTCGTCTGTTTCTGAATTCTGCCTTTATTTAAAAAAAAAAGGAGGTGCAGCGACAGATGTCTTTTGATCCAACTGTTTTTTTTGTTACACTACGTTACGTCATTTTTGCCTTTACCCGCCGGTTCATGTGATTGGTGCGCTGGACAGTATTTTTATCCCCACTCTTGCAGTCAATCCACTGCGCTGGTCAGAGCAACATCTTATATATATTAGACTCAAAATCGAGGCAACCTCATTCTCTCGCTACCTTTCATTCGAGTTAATACCAACATGCCGCCTAAAGCCAGTGGTAAAGCCGTCAAGAAGGCCGGTAAGGCCCAGAAGAATATCACCAAGACTGACAAGAAGAAGAAGCGTAAGAGGAAGGAAAGCTACGCTATCTATATCTACAAGGTGTTGAAACAAGTCCATCCTGATACTGGAGTTTCCAGCAAGGCGATGAGCATCATGAACAGCTTCGTCAACGACATTTTCGAACGTATCGCTGCTGAAGCCTCTCGTCTTGCTCACTACAACAAGCGATCCACCATCACGTCTCGGGAAATCCAGACTGCTGTACGACTATTGTTGCCTGGTGAACTCGCCAAGCACGCCGTCAGTGAAGGCACAAAAGCTGTAACCAAGTATACCAGCTCCAAGTAATTGATTTTCGAAAACACCAATCGGCCCTTTTTAGGGCCAACAAACATTTACAACGCAGAACAATATGTCCTAAATCCAAAAAATTCAATTGAATATTATTCATTTTTAACCTAACGATAAAATTCGATCTTTACTACAATTTTACTGATGTATTATTTTCTAAACATATTGAGATTACAAATAGTAAATTTACGTATTAGATACTTCTGACAGAGATACACATTTCAATAATTGAGAACGTCTTCTTGCTGTGTCATTTTATTTCATCTAAATATTGCACTTTGACAGAAATGAGGTATTACTTAAACCCTAGTTGGTCACCCGCATCTCTATCAATTTACATAAATTTTTTAACCATTCAACTAAATTCCCAGCTCAAAAGTAATTGAATATGAGTTAACAATAAATTTTATTACATCGAAATGCATACTAATATTTTTATTCAATATACAGTAATACAGTCTAGAAACATCACCTTAAGGTACGAAATTGCAGTTTTTCAACACGGTTGTCTGATTGCAAAAAAGTTTTTTAGTCCACGAGGAATAATAGCCAAAATGGGGTGGAGCTTTTTTTATCTCGATCAAACGAACAATGTGTAATAACATCACTTTCAAAATGTGTAGTTATCTCTTACACTTACGGTAGCGAAGTAACAAAGAAATCACTTTTAGTTTAGAGTAATCCTATCGCGATGGCCAGGTCATAGATTCGTGTGAAGAAAATTAATGTCGTCCTTCATAAATCAATTGTTATCACGAAATTTCGAGATGGATATCAACAGAGAGAAAAAAATTATTAATAATTCGAATTTCCGGTTATTAAAAACATATATATCTTAATGAAAATCCATAATATATTTTATACAAAAGAAGATTTGAGTACTTCAAACCTGTAGCGATTCAATGGGCTCAAAAAAAGCGATTATCGACCTAGTTTTATGGAATATTCAGTTGAAATGAAGCTTCCGGCATCGAGTAGTACACCAGTCAACGAAATAACTATTTTTTCAATTTAGTTACATGTAAATTTTAATAACCGATCTTAGTTGGGACAAATTTAGTTATTGAAAACTATTATTTTTACAAGTATCAAAAATTGGGATAGACATAAGTATTGAATTTAGTGGTTAGTATATGATCAGCTAAGATTATCTAAAATTCAATAAAATATAAAATTTTAATGTGATGCTCAGAGCGGAAACAAACCGGCAAGGTCGACCCCGTCTTCTGTTGATTCAGGTGTCCGATTTGCGAATTCACTTTTAGAACAATTCTTTTAAATGGTCGAATTGTGCTTCAAATGTCACTACTGTGAAGATACGCTGCCTGAAATAATTGACATTCATGGACTTTGAATGGTACAAAATATTTTTTAATCATGTATGGTGATGAAAGTAGATTTATATCAGAATGCACAACGTTTTGAATGTTTGTGGCCCTGAAAAGGGCCGTGGGTTTGAAAAATAATCGTTGAAATAAAAATTTAACCGCCGAAACCGTAGAGAGTGCGACCTTGTCGTTTCAAAGCGTAAACGACATCCATGGCGGTAACAGTCTTCCTCTTGGCGTGCTCAGTATACGTGACCGCGTCACGAATAACGTTCTCAAGAAAGACTTTGAGAACACCACGAGTTTCTTCGTAGATAAGTCCAGAAATACGTTTGACACCACCACGACGAGCCAAACGACGGATAGCAGGTTTCGTAATTCCCTGGATGTTATCACGCAGGACTTTACGATGGCGCTTTGCTCCTCCTTTTCCCAATCCCTTTCCTCCCTTACCACGACCGGTCATTTTGAAATCAGAGCTGACTGCGAAGGGACTTCGAAGAAACTGATGAAGATCGATGCTTTGCACTGGCTTATATCCATTTCAGACTATGCCATCCCCTCTCTTCTATATTCGTCCAATGAGATTCTTGCCAAGAGACCAGGGGAAACTTCTACCATAGTCATGAGCGTCATGAATTTTAAGTCTCGCTATGGTTTCGTCAATAAACACTGAATAAGAAATCGAACTCAGATTAAATGTCAACCTGTAAAAGTGGCAATATTACAAAAAGTGTTTAAAGAAAATTATGCAAAAATCAGAGATATTTTTTTAATCGATTTTAGGCACATAAATAACAACTTTTCAGAATAAGGAAAATTTTAAAGATAATATATTTTATCAGTTTAACCAGTTAAGGGCATGGATCAGTCTCACGTAACCTCACTTCGAATTTTCGAAATAGAAATTCTTCAGCACAGTTCGACCGATTACAAAAAGGCTCTGTCAGCGAACGCAGGACGATGGCAAAAATCCACTGACAGGGCTTTTTCGTAATCAGACAAACCGTGTTAAAGAATTTGAATTTCAAAAATTTGCAGCCATCTCTCTCGTACTTACGGTGTGTAATGGTGCACTTACGGGTTGCAAATATTGTAAATACGTTCCTAGTTGTAAGTTATTTTATAAGAAACCATAAAACATAAAACACGGGTGTTTTTTTTTTTCAATTTTTCAACTTGTGATAACATTCAAATACTTTGCAAAAGCACTGGCACTCACAAACATAATCCACCACACGATAAATAACTAGTAAAATTCTAATGATTAGGAATAGTTAGACTAAGGAAAAAAAATAATGTAATTGCTAAAACGTTACTGTATCAAAGAGAAATAGTTTTTAAAAGTAAAAAAAAAATTCTCTTTATTTCTACCCAACAATGAAATTCACAAAAATAATGGAGCACTGATCCTTTTGAACAACTAACCAAGTTCAAAAATCATGAAATGTTTCATATGTTATAAAAAACCAAATAGATTTGAGATCAAATTTTATTCCACACAAGGCGTGTTATGACCCAAGAATTTGAATTCATGTTGCATTGAGGCAGCAACTAATAGAAAATTATCATTTTGTGAAGCTAAAATTTGATAGAAAAAAGTTACGATCGCACCTAAAATGTACAAATTCCCTAATAAATAAAATTTTCCAACATTTAGTAAAAATGCTTTTGAAAATTGTTCAACTTCAACCAGAGATTTGAAACTCAATAACTTTTACGTCCAAGTCACATGCATGCGTTGCATGAAAATATATTCAAATTTTAAGAAGTTTTTACATTGTATTAAAAATTGTAAGAATTCATGAGAATTTGATTAATGATTTATCAGATCGATGCCACGTTAAAAAATTTTGTTGGCCCTGAAAAGGGCCGTATTTGAGATGGAGCTTCGAATTAAGCACGTTCTCCTCGAATGCGACGAGCTAATTGAATATCCTTAGGCATGATGGTAACTCGTTTAGCATGGATGGCACACAAGTTGGTATCTTCAAACAGGCCGACGAGGTAAGCCTCGCTGGCTTCTTGAAGAGCCATCACAGCAGAGCTTTGGAAACGGAGATCAGTTTTGAAATCTTGAGCGATTTCACGAACAAGACGTTGGAACGGCAATTTACGGATGAGGAGTTCAGTACTCTTCTGGTAGCGACGAATTTCTCGGAGTGCCACAGTTCCAGGCCTGTAACGATGAGGTTTCTTGACTCCTCCAGTTGCTGGAGCACTTTTGCGAGCTGCTTTAGTTGCCAGCTGCTTGCGAGGAGCCTTTCCTCCAGTTGACTTACGAGCGGTCTGCTTGGTACGAGCCATTTTGAAAAATCAAGTTTTCGATATTGAACACTATGGTTGCAAGTTACGATGAGAATGAAATAGCCTCGCGATGGTCGTCTTTATATACACATTTTCTACCAAATACGCCTCACGCTCATTGGATGATTATATCGGAGTGGGGGAACCTCCCTTTATTGAATCCCTTCCAAAGCAATAGGGCCGGGGGGGGGGCTGAATATTTTGGCGCCCTCTAAGTACATTGAACAGCTGTTTCGAATGACTGGATGAGCGCAGGCGTTTACGTCATCGAGCTAGGAAAAATAACAATAATTGCACTTGCGGGGGAACATTTTTTCAATGACAAGGTTGAATAGTTCTGATTCGTATTGGGACAAAAAAAATGAATATCGTTCTTTATCATGCTTGGAAAGCAGTTAAAAGCTGCTATCTAACATTGTTTATATCTTCGGTAATGTTTTACAAACAATAAAGATACTTTTCATGATTTCGGAATATTATAAACGTAATATTTCGAATACTTATCAACTTTTAACTTTATTTGCATGCGTCTGTGTATTTCATCGTCTGATCCTTACAACCGTTTCATTTGTATTAACTTCAATAGAATCTCAACGTGGACGTTATACTAGTATAAATATTCGAATCTTTTCTCCAGCCTAAATTACACTTCGTATGAGCGGGTTTTCGATTTTTTTTTTATTACAGAGAGAAAAAAATCATTGCGGAAATGGTCTATGTTGAAATCACGTGTTGTTGCAATTCATTGATAGAAAATTCGAACTAAATCGATCACAAAAAACATGCTTGCAAAAATAAATTCGATGTTTTCGTGCGGAAACCACTAATTCTGTTGTCGGATTCTACGAGCGATGGATGCATCTAATTTTCTAAAGTGATCACTGTCGTTTCTGTAACTATTGAGATATCGATTTCTGCATATTTTGACTGAATTGTTTTAGCCTTTCACACGATTGGAATTCTTTTCATTTGATCGTATAAATTTACTTTACACATATGTACTCGTGCCGTTCGTAAGTTCCCAATTAATAATTTAGGTAGGTAAAGTGAACTGAAGAATCAAGTATTGGAAACATCTGATAGTTAGAAAATTTTATGGAATACTCATTTTAAATTCTTTTTCGAAATATTTCTTGTCCTAGCCAAGCCAACAACTATCAACTTTTAAAAGTTGAAACTAGACAATTTAATAATAATTCAAGTCAAGATAAAACAGCGCAACCTCCGTTAGAAAATTTGTTGGCCCTAAAAAGGGCCGATTGTTTTCTCGAGAATGAATTAAGCTTTCTTCTCAGTTTTCTTCGGTAAGAGAACAGCTTGAATGTTCGGCAGAACTCCACCTTGGGCAATAGTAACACCCGAAAGTAGTTTGTTCAATTCCTCGTCGTTACGGATGGCCAGTTGAAGATGACGGGGGATGATTCTGGTCTTCTTGTTATCACGGGCAGCATTGCCAGCCAATTCAAGAACTTCAGCAGCCAAGTATTCCATCACTGCGGCAAGATAAACCGGAGCGCCTGCGCCGACTCGTTCGGCATAGTTTCCCTTGCGGAGGAGACGATGAATCCTTCCGACGGGGAACTGAAGACCAGCTCTGTTAGAACGGGTCTTTGACTTTCCCTTTACTTTGCCACCTTTGCCGCGTCCAGACATGTTGATTGATTAGGAGGAGCTGACTGATTAATCAGAAAGATAGTTCGAGTCTGAAACTCGAAGCTCGAATGATGGTCAGGCCTTGTGGAGTTTACAGTTTTATAGAGTTTCTGTCTCAATCGCCCGACCAATGATACGTTCCCATCGGAGCCTCCTGATTGGACGTTGTTCGGACTGTGCTCCCACTCTGCAGCGTACGCCGGTTGGTGCGCTAGTCAGTATCCATCCCCACCACGCCGACATTGTGTCGTCATTAAACACATAACTTCGGAATTCTTTTACGAACACCTTTAACCCCCCAAAATCGGGCGAACCCTAACAAAAAATTGTATAAAAAAGATTCAACCGCTTTTCTGAAGATCAAGCAAATTATGAAAGTATCGATAGAAAATTATGCGCTATCATTTTTGTCTCATAATGAAATAATAACAGAAGAACAAGAATATGTTCGACACTCGAAGACCCGTGAGTCCGTCGTTTCCGTTCCCAATTGTCCGCCATCTTGATCTTCCTTGCATCTCAACGTCCTCGCGAAAAATGCGATTCTTTGGAATCAACATGAATTTGAATGGAACAACTATCAGCGAATGTACAGTTATGCCAAAATGAACACAATACATTAATTTATTTTGTAAATAAAAATCTGCAAGGCTACTGCAATTTGCGCTTTGTATGTATTTTTTCAGAACTCACGACAAAGGGGCGTCATCGAGACGTCGTGCAAAAATGCCGATAGACATCGTGTTTACTTATTCTTCGTCAACGTTTCCATCGTTTTTTTCGAAATCTTATTGCTTAGCATTTCATAATGATTTTAACCCATCCCATAGCGAGAAAAAAGCATGGAATATAATTTATAACAATTTATTGCAAATTGCTAAAAATCAAAAATAAAAATCTAGTGCATATATAATACGGTTGCACACAATTATTTTGATACTTTGAAAAAGTCATAATCTTAACGAATGACACAAAAACAAACATTTTTTTACACTTCGACTCGTAATCGGTCGCGATAGCTTCACCTCGAATCTTATTCGCACGATGGGAGATTTTTGCCTATAAATAAATTTATAAAACCAACAGAAAATGCATAAATTTTCGAACTCTCATCATGCAGAAGAATGAATCCAGACAATGTAGAAAAACATTGAGACGTTTATACCTTTCGATGTTTAAAAGTTTCATAGCGCGGCCGTTGAAACATTAAGAGGAGCGTTTCCAAGTTTCAATACATTTCTTTATACATACATTTGTCAAGTTAACACGTTGCCAGTATTACCTTATCTTTTTGTAAAAAATCATATTTTATACAAATTTCGAAATATATAAAATTTTTCTTAAATTTGAATATATTTCTTTTGTTATGATCGGAATGCATATTAGTGGTAATTTTCATAAATTGAGCGATGTGCGGTGCTGATGACGAATGTAAACATTTAGGGTCTTCAACACTCGAACAATGTGCTGCGGCTGAAAAATTACGGTAGAATTGATGGAATAACAATAGAAAGCAGTGTTCAAACGTGAGGATAAAAATGAGAATAAAAGTATCTTTCATATTTTTCATTCTTGAAGTATGAACGAAACTAAGAATAATCTCGAGAATATTGCTTTTTAAAAATATTTTTTCATCCGGAACAGCTGTTTTTCAATATAAGCATAATATAATAAGAGAATATGTTAACCTACGAACACCATTGGAAAATGTGACAATAGTTCTTTGAGGTTCGATCTTGTGCTGCGAATGTACAACGAAATTCATTTGAGTAGAAACCATCGATATTTTTTTGTCGATCAGCAATAATCGTTTGAGCTTCGTCCCAATATAATCAAAATAGGGAATCTAAATGAAAATAATTTCGCAATAACACGACGAAACTCAAAATAAATTTGAAAAAAAATTTCATTCCACTTGAACGGAGTAAGCCTTCAACCGTGGAATCGAACGTTCGACTGATGTTTCTTTTATTCTGTAAAGACGATGTTTTCCTTACTACATTTTTGCAACAGTCATAAAACTTACGGCAAATGAATAACTAGCGGTACAACAGCCAAAATTTTGTCTCTTGATACGGGCATTTCTGCAAGACAAGCATAAATGTTGTTAAAAAATAATACTGTATTGCATTCAGTTCCTCGCTTTTAGCGAACTGGTATGCTGGATTGAAGTCGATGAAAAGGGTATAAAATGCAACGCGCGTGACACCAAACCGATTTAGGCATGAATAATAGTTTATTGATTTTTTGTTTTTCCTGTTTTTAGTCATATAACTTCATTTGTTGCTAATAATTGCGCGTTCGAAAGTAAAGAGTGCTTGGGATGAGTAACGAGAGAGTACAGGTTCACTTAAGTTTTTCTCTATTCCGGGGTCTATAAGAAGTATTTTGTAATTTCAAAATTTGGCCAAAGTATTGGGTAGCACAAAGAAAATAATAATAATTGTTTCCCGTGGTTGTAAATATTTAAAAAAGTAAAATAAATGCAACATTCGGTACCGAAGGACAGTCTAACGTCCGCCGGTGGTGCCACAAGAAGGGTCGAGTCTCTCTCCATGGTACGCGCTCCGTTATTACAAGAGGTCGCTCGGCTCGGGAGATCACATTCACAGTTCAACTATCGCATAGTTCACTTGAAGTTTATCTTTTAAAAGAAAATCTTGTTAAACGCTTTTGCAATGGCAGACAAAGCAGCTTCATCGCCCGTTGTGGCAGCTTCGGGAGAATCAGCCCCAGCTTCAACTGGAACACCGAAAAAAGCGGCCGCCGCTAAATCGTCGAAGCCTCGTGTTACGGCGACGCACCCCAAGACCGCTGAGATGGTCAACGCTGCCATCGTAGCCCTGAAAGAACGTGGTGGATCTTCTCTTCAGGCCATCAAGAAATACATGGTTGGAACGTACAAAGTTGACGCTGAGAAACAAGCAACATTCATCAAGAAATACTTGAAAGTCGCAGTTGCATCCGGTGCTCTCGTCCAGACCAAGGGTAAAGGAGCTGCTGGATCTTTCAAGATTGGAAAGGTCGTAACTGCCAAGCCCAAGGCTAAAGCCGCCGCTAAACCTAAGGCTCCCAAGAAATCTCCAGCGGCTAAGAAACCAGCTGTAGCCAAGAAACCAGCTGGAACTGCCGCCAAGAAGACGCCGACGAAAAAAGCCGCTGCTGCTGCCGCTAGCCCTAAGAAGAAGGCAGCATCCAAGGGACCAGCTGCTAAACCACCTAAGCCTAAGACCACAAAGGCTAAGCCAGCTGCCCCCGCAGCCGCTAAATCGCCAGCGAAAAAGTCTAAGCCTACCATGGCTAAGAAGACAAAACCAGTTGCTGCTGCACCGAAGAAGGTTGCACCTAAAAAAACCGTCGCCGCCAAAAAGTGAATTTCGTCACTACTGCGGGACAACAGAACTCGAACGGCCCTTTTCAGGGCCAAAAATTATTTTCAAACGTTGAAACTTCTGAGTTTTCACAAATTCACGTTTATCCTATTCGTCATTAATGCTATTAACAAAATACTAAACGTAAACTCGTTTTCATAGAATATTTGGATACGTATTTCCAAAACAATCGTACAGGCAATCTTATGATTTTTTCTGCACTAACCAAAATTTGCAATCGTGCAATTATTAATCGAAAAGCTAAGAAACTGTTTCTTAAGCGAAATTTTTTTCAAAAAAGATACAACGCTAGTTCTTCATATATTGGAATCTGCGCGAGATGAAAATATAGCATGCTTGTCTGTGATGAGAAGGTGAATGTTTATAACTCGAGAAGAACTAAACCGATTTTGATGAATTTTTCGAAAAAAGATCATTTACTATCTACGACAGATTACAGCTTATAATTCTCTAGGATATTGTTATTATTACGTGACGGCGTAAAAACTTTCGACTTTCGTAAAAACTTTTTTGATGGTTGGCGGTAAAATAAATTTTTTTCGCTTGTTTTAAGCATCCAAATCTTTCATCAGGTTTATTGTATTTCATACCATTTGAAAGCATAGAAAAAATGTTCTTGTTTTCATTGAAAAGTATTAACGTGTCTGGTAAATAGGTTCTCCTATGAAGTTGCCCCCAGGACCGTAGTTACATATAAGTAGAGTTCCGTTTAATCCTTTGGTCTCAACTCGGTGATTGAAACGTATAACACCACAACCTATTTCTGTTGTTTCTGCCCAAACCAACTGGGTGTAATGACCGATTTTCTTGAAATTTTTTCCCCTGGATTGTTGGAAAAACAAAAAAAAAGATATAAATGAATTAGAATTAGGAAAAATCTAAAATTTCGATGATAATCTTTCGTAAATAGAGTCCCATCGTGACTGGAATGTTGAACGAAATCACAAAAATGTAGTACTGGAACACCACACAGAATTGTATGATTTTCATTATTTAACTTAAATCCTCTTGACTGATAATAATTTTTTTTTTTTCGACTTAAGTTCCCAATTAAGTTTTTGATGAAGAAATCAGCTGATCCAGAATTGATATTTTTAAATAATCTCATAATAATAATAGGCATTGTTGTAAAATGCCAGAATTTATTACTCACGTAAAAGCTTTGACTTCTCCCCTATCGAAGAATTCAACTTCGTTGTACCAGTTACTAACATGCTTGATAAGACTCGTGGTATGGGAATTGCTAGTTGATCGATAAGCCATATTTTGTCCAATATCACCATGCTCTACAGAAACAAGGTAATCTCATTTTATTCACAACTGCTACTGTTATTCTCAAACCAGTAATAGGAAGAAATGTTACCGTCGTTACGACATTTATCGTGAGCTTTTCCGGGGCGAATCTGACATTGATTGGCCCAAGCTTGTGCGACCACTGCAAGCTCAGGATTCCATTTCTATATTTTTTTATACAACCACAGTATTAGAAATATCGTATCACACAAATGTTCCAAAATAAAAAACAATAAAAACTTAATGTGTTTTTACCAATGGTCCGAGGTTTCTAGCAGCTGGTTGAGGGCCTGGTTTTCCACGGTGTTCTTGCCCCATTGCAACCTTAGCTCTGAACTTATTGTGCATATCAACAACTTCTTTTATTTCCGCGGGAGTCATGCCTAAAGACGTGACCTTGCCGCAATCAGATCCATAAGACTCGGGCTAAACAAAATTCGACATCGTTACTTTCATATTTGGTTCATCGTTTTGTCTAAAGACATGAAGTTTCAAACCAAATTTATGAGTAATGCAATAAAATATAGTATATCGTAATGATCGTAATGTGTATGATGGAAATGTACCATCCTTTTGAAATTAGCAATGAGAGAGTAACCCCAGTGACTTACAGAGAATCGACACATGGTGTGAGACCCCTTCGAGTCACACGTCTTCAAATTGCAATAATCGTTTTTGCTCAATCGACCATTGACAACCATTATGGCTCCACCTAGAACGAGAAAGTAGAAAGCGACCTTCATTTCTCCGTTTTTTCGAAATACTTTTTGTTTCGAACTACAGTGAATTTCGATTCACTCGAGACTTCGATGATCTGACTTCACTTCTCGGCTATATATACCCCTGAATATGCGACGATTCTATGCATAATTCTTACGTATAAATCTTTTTTATTTATTATTAACATGTCAACGTGCATAAAATACGCATGAAGTATATATATATTTATTTCATACTCGTAAGTCGGTTCCTTATCAAAGCGCATGTTTCCCAAAACATGTTGACAGCTTTGAGTCACGAAAGCGCTTGATGCGTATTCACGTAATTTATTATTTGAACCTGTCAAATATGATGAGCGAAGGGAATCGTAAAAGTTTTACGGTGTCTTGTCAAATGTTTTGCAATACAGGCATCGAAATATATGTAACTATCTGAATTGAAATAATACCACGAGAAAAATAATCGTCAGGTTCTGCTAGACACGTGTAGACTATTTTTTAAGCCACGCCGGGCGGGGTTTCATGTCTCTTTTTCCACTACACTATTCTTTTTCATTTTTCCACCACTATGGTTTTATCGTAGAAAAATATGTATGGAATGGTTTGTTATGCGAAATTTATTTAAAAAATATTATAACGTCAATCATTTGTGCAATTATTTAAATAAATTTTTTGTTATATTTTAAAATCTGCCAGAGAATAAAAGTATATATGCTTGTCTGTGAAAAGTTTAATGCTTATAACGCGAAGAACACTGAAATAATTTCAATTGACCCTTTAAAAAAAAACCTTTCCTATCTACGTTACAACTGAGGCTTGATAACGTTTCGAAATATTAGTCATTATTACGCAACTGTGAAAAAACTCGAAGAATGTACGTAAAAATTTTCATCTGATAGCCGACAATGCAATATAGTCCCGGTTTATAAAATAGATCTATGACGAATACATTTATCCCCGGTTTCCCGTGATTCTGATTGGTTCTCGCAACGAGGTAGTTGCAGGATCAAATTCACCGTGTTAATATGACGGTCCGGAATATCTTATGTATCCGTTAAATTCATATATTTTCATTGAATTGGAATTCGTTCAATGCATAAACATTTTGACTATAAATTTCGCATTTTCGAAGTTATCGAATTCTGAAATTTTTGAGTCCCAAATGATTTTGAATTTTCTGGAAACGCTGATTACTATAAATGTAAAATAATGTTTTCCCTTTTTTAAAGAGCTCATTATTCCTGAATTTACTTAATTAAAACTTTACTTAATCGTTTGGCTACATTTTGATTTATTCACCTATGTTTACAGTTGTTTTCTAGCCACGTGCTTCCCGTCGCACGTGTTTTTGCATTGTAGCTTTTCACAACGTTTTTGATAAGCTAGATAGCACCATTTGTCACAACGCTCGATTATTTTTCATCGCTGTTCTTCGTCCGCGCTGATTTATTATTTTATTGATGAATGTTGCCTGAAATATTTCATTTTTTTTTATTCAGAAGAGCAAACGCTGTTTCTAAATTTCGCTAATAAATTATATTTCGAAGGTTTAATCGAAACCTATAGGCAGGTATTTGTAATGAATTGCCTAGAGGACGCTAAATCATGGATGAACGATCCTGGTGTAATGATATGGAGTATGTACCGCGCACGATTGCGCCAACCATGGATTTATTCTCTGATCCTGAAGCATCGAAACGATTTTACGATCATGCACGTTATTTATTTGTGTTATTACATTTCTGACTGAATTTTTTTTAATTTACGTGAAAAGATCTCCACTCGATATCATCTGTTAGTTTTTCACCTGATGGACCTTTATTACAAAGACTTTTTTATTCATGAGTTAGCTAACAATGGATCTGAATACGTAAATCAATGATTTTCACATACTAGGTTACGGTAAACTTTGGAAAAATTGAAAGTGGATAGATTAGTGGCACTTGTACGAAAAATTTAAACTTTTAATATAGTCAATCGTCAACGACCACACCACGCTGAAAGCACCAGTTCTCGTCCGATCACTGAAGTTAAGCAGCATTGGGCGCGGTCAGTACTTGGATGGGTGACCGCTTGGGAACACCGCGTGCCGTTAACATTTCTTTTTTGGCCACCGCTCAGATTATTCATCTCTCGAAATCAAATCAAAAACTATAATACGGGAGTATATATAAATCCAGTTTTTATTATTTTGTTTATATTTTTTCAATCTAGAAGCATTTTTACAAATCATATGGAATTAGGAAAAAGATATTTATTTGTCTCAGTTATTTACAAACTGAAACTGTTTCCCTGCTCTTACCAAGAGATGGCGTTTTGGCTTTCACTTCTCCATCTTTCTGATTGGTGCGCTGGTTCGAATTTTTCTCCCCACCCTTGTCGGCTCAATTAGTGCGCTGGTCGGAGCAACATTTTATATATATTAGACTCCAAACGGAGGCAACCTCATTCTCTCGCTACCTTTCGTTCGAGATAGTACCAACCAACATGCCGCCTAAAGCCAGTGGTAAAGCCGTCAAGAAGGCCGGTAAGGCCCAGAAGAATATCACCAAGACTGACAAGAAGAAGAAGCGTAAGAGGAAGGAAAGCTACGCTATCTATATCTACAAGGTGTTGAAACAAGTTCATCCTGATACTGGAGTTTCCAGCAAGGCGATGAGCATCATGAACAGCTTCGTCAACGACATTTTCGAACGTATCGCTGCTGAAGCCTCTCGTCTTGCTCACTACAACAAACGATCCACCATCACGTCTCGGGAAATCCAGACCGCTGTACGACTTTTGTTGCCTGGTGAACTTGCCAAGCACGCCGTCAGTGAAGGCACGAAAGCTGTTACAAAGTATACCAGCTCCAAGTAATTGATATTCGCAAACACCAAACGGCCCTTTTTAGGGCCAACAAATATTCATAACGTGGGTGAATCTTCTGTGATCATATTACTAAAATATACTACTTTCACTGTTGAATGAGTCACAATTAGTATATATTTGTATATTTTATGATTGTGGGCATGGTAGAAAAATGAAACACTATCTTAGCGAAATTGGACATGTCTCATTGTACTAGGTTGCTAGAAAATGAAAATTTTCTAGTCAAGGTAGCAACTAGCGTACCATACCTGTTGTCTTGACTCGACTACGTTAGCGAGTTCTTTGGAATAATGCCTCTGATTCATCCATCTTATTTCATTTTCACTCATTCTTTGTTACTACAGAAATTTTTCGTAAATTATCTATTAAAACGAAAAGCCCACTCAATACAGAGAAAAAGAAAATTGTGATAATACGTAGGGTCATTATAATCCTCCGGAGATATTAAATTTCTTTCTTTCACCAATGTTTCATATCCGTACATTCCTTAGAATTTTCATGACCCCTTCAACTAATGAATGTGTAAAATACGACTTTTTGATATTGAAGAACACAAAAATGGTATATTTAACCATTATTTCTGCGTTATAGAAAAATTCATTGCTGAAGAATCAATTGGTGAAATTATTTACGTCAATTGAGAATTACATACATTAAAAAATTTGACTCGAAATCTAGGTGCTATATAACGTAAATAAATTTGGGGTATTTACAAGATTGACTAGTCTCAGCATCAGATCTTCCTCGAATCGAATGTATCAAATAATAGTGGGAATAAAAATTTTTTTCTAGCAGTAGTAGGATGCAGCCAATTGATGAAATAACAATAAATCAATTCTGAATAGTCCTTCGGACGGCAATTTAAACTAGTTTGGATTATATTATTAGTTTAATTATTCCTTATTCCAGCTTCGTTAAGGGGGGAAGCTGGTCTAGAGCGTAAAAAAATGGGCATAATTTATGAATTTTTTATGACTCAACAAAAAGATCAATCGAAAATCTGTGAAAGAGGTTTTATAATTTAGGTTTTAATATACAAATACAAATTTTTTCGTGTCAATTAAATTCAAAATGGCGGTGTCCGGCATTTCTTCGGAGGCGCCTCGATTTTTAGACGGGTCCATGGCCGAAGATGTAACCTCCTTAATTTTGGTCCGGGAATAAAATCCCGAAAATTTTTAGTTTCTATATAACAACAGCAAGAGACGTACGTAGCATTTTTTCGATATTTTGTTTTTTCGCGAAATGGTGCACGTTTGAACAAAACATTAAAATTTTCACTATAAAAAACGACAAAATTGTTGACTAAAAAAAAAAACTATGCAATATAAAAAAAAAATCCTACGTACGTCTCCGGAGAAAGGTATTTCGAATGTACTGTCAAAATTTCGTATAGATCGGTGAAGATTTGCTCGAGTTATGTCTTCGGCCAGTTCAAAAAAAGTCATTTCGAGAAAAACGCGTTTAAAGTTTTACGTACTATAAAATCATATTAAATGCGTATATACTTTTAATCTGCGATGCCTGCGCCGTACAATTGCCCTTCTGTATCAATCTCTTCGGCTTCTTTTTCCTTTCGGAAAATGATCTTTATCCCCCCGGAAAGGGAATCGTTATGATCCCGGCGCACGCTGTAATGCGTGCGCCAGGATCATAAAGGGCGCTCGGGGCATACCTGAGAGGCGCTGCCGCAGAATGGAAAGTTTGGGCATTTAGACATTTTTGCCGACATCCATTCTTTGGTATGTTATTTTTAAGACCCTAAAGTACCTTTTAAGACAAAAAAAAAAATTTCGGTTTCTTCAAAATTCTAGACCAGCTTCCCCCCTTAAAGAGCATGTATTAGTTTGTATGAGTCGCAAATATCGAAAATGAAATTATTCAACATGGTTTGTCTCACTACAAAAAGGCCCTGTCAGTGTATTATTGCAATCGTTCTGCGTCCGCTGATAGCCTTTTTGAAATGGGCCATACTGGGCTGAAGAATTATTTCGAAAATTCGAAATGAGACTGATCCATGCTTTGAACTGATTGCCAACTATTCCATTTAGTTTGGCATCAAAACGGTTAAAAATTCAACTAAGCTTTCTATAAGTAATATCGATACTGTCAATAGAATTTGATCTACGTTTAGAGGTATTTTTGGCCCTAAAAAGGGCCGATTGTTGAGGTTATATGAAAATAACGCAAGTAAGAAATGTTTAACCGCCAAATCCGTAGAGAGTACGGCCTTGACGTTTCAATGCGTAGACAACATCCATAGCAGTAACGGTCTTCCTCTTGGCGTGCTCGGTATAAGTGACAGCGTCACGGATCACGTTCTCAAGAAATACTTTAAGAACACCACGAGTTTCTTCGTAGATCAATCCAGATATACGCTTGACGCCACCACGACGAGCCAAACGACGGATAGCAGGCTTGGTAATACCCTGGATGTTATCACGAAGAACTTTACGATGGCGCTTGGCTCCTCCTTTTCCCAATCCCTTTCCTCCCTTACCACGACCAGTCATAGTGATGTAGAATTAGTACGGTATTCACGGTTGACGTTCGAAAACGAACTGATGACGAAAATTTTGAAGGCGCTGTATTTATACACATTCTCCCCTCCCCTCTATCGTGCTATCCCCTCCCGTCGGCCATTAGCCAATAGGATTCGATAACTCTCTAAAGTCGGAGCTAACAGGATTTTCATTTCGAACTACCAGAGTTTCCAAGCGACCCTTCAAATATAATATGCCTGGAGCTCTAATCAGCTACTTTGTTCGTCGCAAAGACTATTCGGTGATATCGATATATCACTATTGGAATATCACTAAAGGAAAATATTATTAAATCTTCAACTTTTCATTGAACTGTTGCATTATAATTAAAGTTAACTCCTTTAATAATCGCCAACGACCATACTACGCTGAAAGCACCAGTTCTCGTCCGATCACTGAAGTTAAGCAGCATTGGGCGCGGTCAGTACTTGGATGGGTGACCGCTTGGGAACACCGCGTGCCGTTGGCATTTTTTTTGTTAATTAATTTTTTTTTAATTTCACTATGATCCAACAATTTTTCATTTACTATAGTTCGAACACCACAGATATTGCGAAAAAGGATTTTTTTCTGTTGCGCATGTTGTATGTTTCTCAAAATTTCGAAACTTCTCCGCCAAATTTAAAACTAGTCCGATTAGCTTGGATTGGAAACTCGAATCATATCTTTCAGCCCCTCACCATGTTTCCTAAGAGCATCGTATAGCATCTGTGCGATGCATGACTAATTTTCGTGTAATAATAAAAAAGGGTCCCAGTCCAAGCACCGGGCCACTCCCCCAGTGTCATCGAGCTTACGCTCGGGACAAAAGTTCAAGACCTTCCTTGAAGCATACCTACTTACAACTCTATTATTTTAACAACGCATTTATAGTGTAAGGTTTTTGACCTTAAAAGTTGGTCACCTCCGTTGATTTTAACATCATTACGTGTATATGTACGCAAATATTCGTTGTGCAACTAATGGTGTACGTTCTGCGATCGTAAATTTTACAGAAGAAGGGTTTCAGAAGGCAGTGAACGATTCCAAAGTTTTATGGAGGCTGTGAATCCTTCTAATCTTCCGTGCAAACGAAAAGGGAATACATATATGCGTACCCATGACAGAGACTTTTGGCATTTCAAGTATTCACGTAACTGCATATAAATTTGAAAAAAGTCAATTAAATATAAAAATTTTAATTCTCAGATTGGAGTCTACATCATAACTTATACAAGAGATTTGTGGGCGGAAAAGATTTATGAGTAGATAGTTTTGACGGTAATACTATTCAAATAGCTTTTCACAGATTTTGAAGGAATGTTTTCGTTATTGTAATATATCAGTTTATTATTATTCATATCACGTTGCAAGATATGTTTTAAGCACACATCAGCTGATTAGTAGTTTACGTATCAGAAAATTGCTACATGAGAATTCGTTAGAAATTAAAATTCGTTTCATTATCGATCGTGCTTGTCCATAATTTGTAGATAAAACAGAAAATTAAAAAAATATCGATACGTGAGAAAATGTAAAAAATAAAATTGTTATTGTTTCGAACCGTATAAAAGCCGGGTTTTTCGCAGCTAAAAATCACAATTGTTCAAATCGTTCGAACGTTTATTGAGTTTCAAAGTTTACTCTTCGCTGAATCTCTCCACCGCGTATTAAAGATGGCGAAATTCCATTTCTTGTTGATTCTGCTCGTGGGCTTCGCAATCGCCGGAACCATGGCTCGCCCAGACGACGACGCCGCCACAGTAAGTCCAAAATTCGAATAACCGAAAAGTACAAATTTTCAAACTACTATTCTCTGGAATAAAAAAAATTAAAACTCTCATCTTTACTAATAACAATAACAATTATAATATAGTTCTGTTTTTAACGAGCTTTGACGTGCTGACAAAGAAAAGATTTGAGTGCTGAATCGGTTTTTCATGGATATTTCATCAAAAACACTCGAAAAATTCAGAAAATCTCAACTATTTAGGTTTGTTCCAACTTTTGATTAAAATTTTTGTTCACTGCAAGGAAGCTGCTCCAGCGGGTGCTTCTCCGGGTGGTGCAAATCCGATTGCAGGGGTTATGGACGCGATAACTGGTGCATTCGGAAATGTAGCGAAAATGGTAAATCCACCACCGGCGGGCGGAGCGGGAGCAGAGGCAACAACAGCGGCAGCTTAATTTTGTTGCCAATATAAGATGAACCAATCCCAATAGCCGGAATTCAGTATTTTCTTCGAGTATTCAAAGGCCCCCAAATATTTTAAACGTTTCCGTTTTGTCTATCACGAAAATTTTAATCTGAACCTTTAATCGATTGATTTGAATTGATTTACGACGACTTATTTGATTGATTGATAATAAATGTATCCAGTTGATTAGCAAACTTCGTATTGCTTTTTCTTGTTCAACCCTTCCTATCGACTAAGATTTAATGAATAGAAAATCGACAAACAATTAATGTCCCAAAAACTGTACCCAAAACTTTAATCCAAATATGAAGTTTCATTGAATTAGTTTACTGATAATTAATCAATTTTCAAAACTATTTTTGTTGATTCGGCACTGATGGTTTAACGATTCAGTCTTCAAAATTGAACCAACGAAAATCACGACGAGTATCACGTAACTATTTTTATATTTACGTGTTAACTAATTTTTATCAGAATTTTTTTTTAAAAAAACGGAGATTGTCGAACAAGTCATAAATATTTAAAAAAAATTAAGATATCTATTGTGAATTGACCATCAAAATGTCTATCAATAGCTACGAATTATATTCATGCAGAAACTCCATCACGGTTGATTCGAAGGGAATTTCGTCAGCTCCGAAATGTAGTGAAATTTGTTTTTCTTTTTGTACAATGCTAAGGAGATATAAATGAAACTTCAAGCATGTATTATTTATCAATTTTTCCGAAAGCATTGTTATATGGTAAAAGAAAAAAAAATGAAAAGCAACGTGATACTTATGTCTTTGTTAACCGTGTGAAGTAGGACGAATCGAAAAATTTGCAGTTCCAATTGACTTATCGCGGTGCATCTCTAAGAATCCATCGGAATTGGACGCGGTTCATCAGTCTGTGTAATCGTCGCTCTCGGCCACCGCTATTATTTGTCAGTCGTGAGAAATTTCCAGCCTAAGAACGCTACATACTTTTTTCCCCCTAATCAGCATGCTTATTCCTTGATCAAAGAAATAAGTGATTCACGTATAATATTAATCGTCAGATTAATTTTCTTGTCAGTTCAGCATTGCGTTCCCAGTCTAATGGGTTTCTCATGAAAACTCTAACGACTGTCTCTCCAATTACGAACGTTTGTAATATCCCATTGTCAAAGCTTTCCTGCAATAAATACTGTATAAGGAAATTTTTCTCGCAGAGTATTTCTCTCGGCTTCTACCATCGCGTTAGAAACTTTATAAAAACGTCGTTCGACAAGTATTTTTATCCGATTATTTACATTCCAATTAGAATTAAAATTAAAAAAAAATGCGAAGTAAAATTGGCCATAAGCGATGCTGCTCTGCAAAAATAAAAATTTTTCTCTCCTGAAGACTCGAGCTTAATCATCAATGATTCATCCCTCCTTGTATTAGAAAATATAAGTATCAAGAGACTCGGTAGAGTCTCAGAACAAGTATATTGACTAGCTATATATGTATATTTTTTTAAATAAAGAAAAATAAAATGTTTTCAAACTTTCTGACTTCAGTGTACACAGAATCCGGCTTAGTGAATAGTTTACGCTTTATCAGCCATACAGTTCGCGAAAGAAAGTCGAACACAAATCATGGGAAAGTTAGTGTCTGTGAGATTGTCTGCCAAATCAATTATCCAACAGACAAAAAATATAAACACTATATACACCACCATATCAAATCTTCATGCTGGACTAAAATTAAATGCGCGTAAAAATAATAAAGCTTCGAAATATTTGTTGTTGAAGATCCTTCCACAATTGTTGCTAGTTATAATTCGTCTCGATAAAATTAACTAAATAAATTTGTAAACTCTACGAGTAGAACTATTGAAAAAAAAAGTTTAATCTAAAATATAATTGAAAATACTACGAAGCTGCACCACAGTAGCTTCCCTCTAATTCTGCCGGAATCGATTTTTCAGTTCATCCTAAGAGTAACCCCTGCAAAAGAAAAGCGCATACGAGGAAGAGACTCTGATAAGCGCGAGAAATTAAACGTAGTGGAGCGTGAACGCAAGTGAAACGAATCTTCGCGTGTGAACCTTGCGTCGAAGATACGCAAACACATCGCGATGAACGACGTTAATTTTTAACCAGGGCCTTTACCCCTGGAGGTATATCTTTCAAGCGAAGGAAACTACGTTTTATCGAGGTGAAAATGAAACGAAATATTCCAAGGGAACGAGTTTTAAAGATTTTTTGTATTCGCGTGATCCTCTCTGAATTATTCAATTGTTTTATCGAAAATAACAAAATAATTGTCAGATTATCAATTCATCTATTTTTCGTTGAAACACAATCCGAACGATTTTTTTATTCTCTAAAAATTATCGAACAAAAGAATTATTTATTTTTTTCATTAAGAAAATCTTGCTCGCTTGAAATTTTCTTACAATCTAATAGTTATGCCAATGAGAGAGGAGGGGAATCATTAACATTTCCAGTGATTATACATTTTAAAAATAATTTACGCTCTATTAATGGCTGCGCTGTCAAAGCTGTATGTTCTCCGTGAAATTTAGGGTGCTCACCGATGTAAGAAATAAAAGGGAGTACCGATCGGTCAGCCAGTCGTGGCAGGACATACAGACACACATAATGATAATACAGCGTATCCCCCTACGAACACCTGTGCAGGTGGATGGGTCGCCCCTCTATTCTGGCAATTTCCTGCGCGGTAAGTTCGTTCCGTTTTGTAGTAGCGCGCCCGCACGCCTCGTCGTTTCACAAGCGCACCTCGCTACGCGTCGTTCTCAAACGAAAGCCAGTGTTCGGGACATTTAAAATTTATACATAGTGCACTCGATTAAACAAACGAATAGTGAAAAAATGAGTTACGAAGAAAATTAACTTTTAACGAAACGAATAATTGGTTGAACCGAAAAAATTCAAACCAATGGAACGAAAACGATTCGCGTAAAAATAAAGTGTTTATTTTAATGAATCTGTCGAATAAACAACGATGAATCTGTGATCGTGTCTATTGTTGTGCTGCGAAATATTTAAATTCTTTGAATTTTGGGTTTTCGCATGATTCTGCGAAGGATTTAGTGTTTTATCGGTGTAAAAGGGCAGTGACGTATGGCCGTTGGAACTCAAAAACGTATTTGAAATTTATAATTCTTCACAGGATAACAATCGTCTAAAAATTGATGGACTTTACAACGAGGTATTTCCGTGGTACGTTAAAGAATTTTTTTCTATAAAAATGAGAAGTAGAAATTGAGAAAAAGATCGATAGTTCATCGGCGATTGTCGATGTTTTTTTTTCTCTCAGAAATTCGAAGATCATAGACACTCGGCCCATAAAATATAGCGGCCAACGTAATGGCTTATAAATCTTATTATATTTTGACTCAACTCGCCCTTTTACGGAATGAACAATGCCTAGTTAGTCTCGGTCTGATTGTATCCAGACAGGCTACTTCGATCTTCGTAAACTCCATTTTTTTTTCTCTGCCTTATCAACCGCTTTGATTGCAGGCTGACTCGAGCCTCGAATATTTTATGTAATTTCAAAAAATCCGTTACTCCTTTATCCTTGTCGTTCGTTTTTGTTACTTTGGTGAAGTTTCCTTTTTATGTGTTGATCTTTTTCATTAACAAAATCTCGAAACTAACCTAATCGAAGCTTGTTGAAGCTTTGGAAAAATTAGTGTTACGTCAATATAAAATTAAAAGTTCGTAAAATTTCAAAATCCATTTTTTATTTTTATTGAGAAATTCAGTCAAAAAATCTATTATTTTTCTTTCAATATAAGAGTGTACACATCCAATGTGTTATTATTTCTTACACATCGATGAATTTCCCTGATTCTCGATGTAAAATTTTACTTAAGAAATACGCTATCCGGGGTTCTCATTGCGCATGAGACATCGACTCCTTCATACCGTTCATTTAACGATCTATCGTCATTTTCAATGTGCACGTAACAATTTCATTATGCAGAAAGTAAGTAACCATGCAAATTAATAACATTTCATTGCTTCCTCATTGCTCCATGTTTATTCGGATCGCAAATTTCTATAACGGGAAGCGCGATATTCCAATGGTGGCCCTTTCATCATCGATTTTTTAAGTTTGAAAATTCAATCGAATATTTTGATAATGAAGTTTTGAAATAATTCGTAGCTTCCAAAAGTCTGTATTAGAGAATTCCATTTCAAACGAATTTATCGAAAATTATTAAGTATTTTTATTACATTTGCGAAGGTAGTGAGTTGAAAAATATTTGCTTCTCGAGCGCTGAAGCTTCTGAATAATTGAATAAATACGTTACTTCGAATTTTCACGTGTACTGCTCACCACACACCGCAGTGCCCCCCTCCCCCCCCCCCCCCCCCCCCCATTTCCGCTTGCTCCCCTTTTCGCTCGTGCAACAACCAACTTAACAATACGGTACTCGTTATTTGATTCTTTTGAGAAGGGAGAATCTTCTTTTTCGAAGACCGACACACACGTGAAAAAAAAAACGCTGTATCATGGAGCTACACCGCGAAGCAGTGTCGTGCGATTCAAATGTAACGATTTTTCGAATTTTCGAGAAGTATTCACGAACTTTTTTTTATTACCAAAGTGGGTTTGACTTTCGATCTTAAGAGCATGCTTCTGTCACCTAACCTCACCTCGAATTTTCAAAGTTGAAACTTTTTCACACCGTTCGTCCGATCGGGATAAAAATGGATCAGGCCATGCAGAACGATGGCAAATTTTTATTCCGATCGGACGAACAGTGTGGAAAAAAATTTTCTTTTGAAATTCGCAGCTATCTCTCTCCCACTCATGGTGGCAAGATACTGGCTGATCCGTACCCAAGAAAAAAAAGTTTTTTAACCGAAGAACGTATATGATTGGCGCGCGTAAATTAGTGGAAAGACGTGGAGGCCAATCGACGTGTCAGAGACCGGTGGATATGATTTTGTAAATGTTTCACTTTCGATATGTCAGAAAATGGGGAAAAATGCTGTTGTCAAAGTCAATTTTTTCTCGTAACTCCAATCCTTTGAAACGGTGATCAATTTTAATTTTGACTGATGAATTTTTCTTAATACCCTTTGTTGAGAATATTTTTGTCGTTTTAATTATCGAACGAAATGCCACGAATATACGTGTAAAATATCATTGAAAAAAAAAAATAATAATTGAAATATATCGGTGAGCGGTAGAACGAGATTTAACTGGATACGAGCGTCAGCACTTGTTCCGCTTTCTACAATGAAAGTGCCGAATATTCAAGTCAAACAAATATAGTTGCCGTAGTTTTAATAATTAAAAAAATATATATTTCTACAAATGAAAATGTTATTTTCCGAATATGAGCAAACTACAAGACAATTAGCTCTTAAATGATAAATAAATTGAGATATAAAGTTTTGAATGCTGCGATTATGATCTCCGATGTTTTTCTAACAACGTTTAATCCATCGATCATACGAAACTGCATTTTTTCTTTTACTGGCACGATGAAGATGAATCAAGTACGATGAATTAACCCTAATTATCGGTGATTAGCCCGGCAAAGCTTTATTCGTAATAACAAAGTTTCTCTGCATGCTTTCTAGTCAGACGTCGTCGCGCATATTATTCCTATTTGCTAATACATCGTTATGGTCATAAAATAAAACGCCGAGCAGTGAGTGAGAAACGCGCTGATTTTTTTTGTCCCCTTCCAGCCTTTTCATAATAAACAATGAGTCATTATTGTCTTCGGAATATTTCTTTTTCTCGTATTCGTCTTTCGAACGAACGTTGACGTTTTTGTTCGCGATGTAAAAAACTTTTCGCTCGATGAAACTTTCGAAGAGATTTTTCAACGAACGTTTATAGGAAAGGGGTAAACTAGAGATTTGTCACAAATCCAAAGAATTAAATGATCATTTTTATTTCGTTGTATTTAGTTTAAATAATAAATAATAAAAAGAAAGCTGCTACAAGTGTCAATCACAAATCGCAATGATTCATTTCGTGAATTACAAAGTTTCCTTAACAAAGAATTTTTTTTCGAAAATTTCTGTTCTCCAGCATGACACTGTGCGACTTTATTTTGCATTTAATTATTTTTTTTTTTACTTACAAATTTGAATGCCCAACAATTTATGACTTGAACGATTTTACAGATGTTTTGGGCAATGCTTGAAACGGTCGGTGGAGATCTTGGATTAACATGGTTGACATCATTCTAAAACTCATACCTCTATTCTGTTGGCTCATACATCCCGATTCGGGGCATGGTAAGATATCAATAAAACTTGTATATCCTGACAAAAATATGTTTTTATCGATTCATAAATTATAAAAAGCGTGATTTGGTCAAGCAGAAGTTCGAAATCGACCAATTATTCAACCCAATTTAATCAGACCAGTGTCTTTCGCCGGTATGAAGAAAAAAAAGGAAAAAAATGTCGCGGCAACATATTTTCGTAACTGATCAGACTTAGTTCTATTCGTGAAGTGTTGATAAATCTTTGAAAAGTAGGACTTCTTGATGGAACGAGACGCATTTTTTTTTTGTGTCTGCTAATAATAATAATTATTATTCCCTCGCACCACGACGATATGGAAAACTCGTTAAAATTGTCTTTTTCTGCGATTGCGTCTTCGCGAGAAGTACCGTAACTCACAGTCGACATCGTCAACAGCTTTTCGATCTTATTCAACGTTTTAACTGAAACGGACGTAAAAACAGGTTTTTTTTTTATGGCGTATTGTCAGCAGCGCTAGTAAATTAGAGCTACTTCGTTTGTCTCAACTCGTTTCCTGCATCTCAGAAATTCGATCTTTTCTCGAGCATATTGATAGATTTGTCAGTTTCGTTGAGCCTGAAGAGACGAGTGTCTAAGGAAATAGATTTTTCCGTGAAAATGAAACTCGAGATAACTCGAAGACTGTTTTTTCAATTCCTCATACGATTGGGATGAAAAAAGCCGAATATTTATCTCGGAGCATAGTTTTTAGAGTCGACAGCGCGTGCGAGCTCGTGCGGAGAGTAGAAAAACTAATGAGCAGTCGAAGGAGTGATTCTTCCACTGGAACAAAGGTGGTACAAAATTTTCGAATAAGTTTCTGAGTCATCGCAACATTTCTCGACGCCGGTCATTCCGCTGGCTACAACCGCGGAAACTTCGAGCAGCGTATGTATTTCGGGAAAGTTAGCTGATAGAAAAAAAAAAAAAAGAAAAAAGTGAAATACGAGAGCAGTGAATAGTGGCCAGCCAATGCTGTCTCTGGACACGGTTCGACCGGAACTTCGCTCCACGGAAGCGCGCATACTTTTACCCCCTCTTCGGAAACGTGCGTAACTATGGAAAAAAAAGTGCAGGGTGTCTCGAAAATCACGATCGCTCAGAGAGACCTTTCGCGTTGCAAAATTTCGAAGATAAATATTCGCACAGATTTTCATTCGTATCGAGCAGTATTCACGATCATTTTTACCGGCATTAATTTTTCTGTATCTCTACCGGCGTCTCGAGATCACATCGACACGGTTACGGATAGGAAACACGCTCGAAATTGTTCGAGCTTGTCGCTGAGCTCGGAAAGCCTTTTTTCCGCGACTCGTGAGCCACGGGGTATGTCAGTGAGGTAGATTCACGTGTTTACTATGCATACATAAGTCGTCGAGCGTTCCATTTGCTATTGTCTTTTGCAAATAGAGATTTCCATGTGCAATAACAGTCGACGAGTTGTTAAAATGGCTGAAAATGGTTCGCGTCCATGTTTTTCAGGCACAACCCTCCCGTATTATTTGGCAACGCGGTGTCTTTTCCACATTACGATTAAGTATGAGCGAGGGGGGAGGAGGAGTCGAAAGTCAAGGTCACCTTGGCAATCAGAGTGAATAAAAAATTCTTTTAAACAGTGATACAGGGTTATGCCGAACGAGGCTTTGCACCTGTTCCTAACCACGCGGAACGTTTCTTTTTTTTATTCGTGCATTTAGCTCCAACGGTATTATATATGATTGAGGCTATTCGACATCGATTTTTAAAAAATATCGAATAAAGGTAAAATTCCTGTAAATTCTTGTAACAATAAATTTATTGTTTGAGGAAAACTGAAACATTGAAAATTGACATTTTTAGACGATCGATTACGGTGTGCAATAAAAAAAAATAAAAAATGACACGAGCCCGATCGTTTTTGACTTACGCCCTTTCGGCGAGGGTTTAGCACAGTGAAAATGAGAGGAGCGGATATTGCGGTTGTTTTTCAAAGACAGAGCAGGTGTAATCAAATACTATTCATTGATCCTCGAAAACGTGGAGAACGATACAGATCGCGGTGACGCCTCGCGGATGAGAATTCTCACGGTTCTTACTTTCCGTGATCTTTGTGCTCGAACAGACAAAGCTCTTCGGACTCTCTGAAAGGAGCGAACTGGTTTTACGGAGGAAGACGAAACCGCGTGAAATTTGACGTGCGCAGGGCTGTTATTTGTATCGAAAATGTTGAGAACCTTCCGGGCGGTCACAAAATTGTATTTTTTTTTTAAATATGATTTATCCGTTGGAAAAAAAACCGAAATATTTTTTTTCTCATCAGTCATACGGGATCGAAGATGTTTTTTGGAAAATGGTGCAACAGCGTCTCACTTGTTCGTCAGCGAAGATCTCGCGGTTGGCGACATCATTGGCGTCCTCGGTGTACTCGGTAACCCCGGACCGAACGGAGACATCGATTTGAGGCTTCAGGAACACGACAGTCCCGTGACGATTGCTCCTCTTTCCAAAAACTTGAGTCTCTCGAGGCCTCTGGATAAAGAAGGAGTCGATGGACCTGCCAGCGTTCTCGTCAACGTCATTTGCGAACGGAAACACACGTTGGATCCGGTAATCATTTATTTTTTTTCACTCTTTTCAAACGAATGATGTTCAATGTTTTTTTTTTTCACTCTTTTCATTTTATTTCCTGTAAAACGTCTTAAAGCTTCTTTTTTTTATTCTCATTTTTAGGGTTTCGTGATTCCTGTTAATATACGAGTAACCGATGCCAATGACAACGCTCCTCAGTTCGTCAATGCTCCTTACGTGCTCAACATTTCTGAGGTAAAAGCATCTCGCCCTGTTATTCATCTTTATTGACTTTTTTTTTTTCTAAAACTCTGCTAATTAAATTCAAAAAGTCCATACCGATTTTTCTATTTTAAAATATCAAACTGCACTGATTTCGAGTGTGATCTCAGTGCTGCCCTCTGGGTATAGAAATTCGTATCGCCCCTCTTTTCGAAACTGAGTGAAAAGTAGTTTTATTGTTTGATCGTTAAAATTGTAATTTATTTTTGAAGGTGACTGTCATTGGGACGAGGGTTTTACAAGGAGTTAGAGCAGTGGATGCTGATCAACCTGGTGCATATTCGACGGTTCAATACTCCGTTCTTCCGGGACCTAATTCGGTGAATAATCAAAGATTTTTTCATCGATTTTACGAAGTACTAGAATGAAATAATTTATAACGAAATTTCAATCAATTTATTGTTCTTATTAATGCAGCCGATTTTTATCGATAATGAAAAAATTCTCGTGGAGGTAAATGCTATTTTGTGATACTATCTTTCGGGTTCTTATTCAGTGAAATTTTTCATTTGAAGACATTTCTAAAGGAAACTTCGTCGACAATCGACTCGAGTCCGACGATTTTTTTCTCTACTGATATTACAAACACTCTAGTCGTGTATACTTCTATTATTTTTTTACTATCGAGATGTTGATAGTGCTCCAGAAAAAATAATGATGAAACTGGAAGTAGTCAGTTTGCTTTTAGATTTTTTTCGTGCAATTTATCTTTTTTTCGCCTTTTTTTATGACACTAAAATGTTTGAGTACTAATACGTGAAATTAAATTTCAGGATTACTTTGTTTTCGTCAATGCCTTGGAAGGAACTCTCGTTCTCAGGAAACCATTGGATTATGAAGTTCTTAGCAATTTCTCTGTTAGCATTCGGGCACAAGTGAGTTTGTTATTTTTTATGAATATTATTTTTCAACGAATTCGAAGAAAATCTGACAGAGTTGAACCGTTTTGTTTTTTCGTTTGATCCAGGACCAAGGTAACCCACCGCAGTCATCGGTGACCACGCTCTTCGTGAACGTCGTAGACGCGGATGACCAGAATCCTGCTTTTATGAATGATCAGTATAAAATAACTGTTCCTCATGACGCGAAACAGGTAATTCTAGCTAGAAAATTTTTTAAAGAACAATATTCCATTCCGGAGAGTTCGAAACTTTTGACTCATTCGTGACGAAGCTCCTAAATAGTTTTCATGATCATGAACGTCGAATAATTGACCACTTTTCATTTTCGATCCATGTACAGCTCTCAATTTTTTCATAATTTCAAAAATAATCCAATTTGTTATTTTTGTTGACGAAAATACTTTGATTTTCATCACGAAAAAATCGTAAAATTTGAAAAATTTGTTGCTATTAAAAATACGTACGAAAAATTGATTTTTCATCGTTTCATAAGTGCTTGAAAGAATTAAAAATTTGTGCAACTAATCGAATTTATTTTGCAGAACACAGTGTTGAGGGTCGAACCAGCCCCGATCCAGGCTGTCGATCAGGACGTTGGTATCAATGCTCCAGTCAGATATACTTTCCAAGGCGGAGTTTTGCCCTTTTTCAATCTGAACCTCGAGACTGGTGAGGTTGTCATGTTGAGGCCATTGCTCAACTACGAACTGATGACTCCAGCGACAGTCGTGCTCAAGGTCAGCCCGCTTTAACTGGAACTCAATAATTTCAAAGCTCAGTACTGGATCGTCATTGAATTATATTTTGTGCAAAAATGAACGAGTTTCGTTTTTAAACTAAGAGCAAAACGAAATAAATGAGCTGAGGTGAATATTTAATGCTGTTATTTTAACAGGCAACACAAATCGATAATCCGGACCGATACGCTCTCGCGACCGTTGTAGTTTCCAGGGAAACTGCTTTGGGTATCGAACCGACTGCTGGTAATAAACTTTTCTGTTAAATAATAAAAAAACAAAATGAGCTACTTTCCTTTCAAGAGGACGAGTAACGGTTTTTTCTCGACAAATATTCAACAAAAACTTTTCAAATCGACTAATCGACCTGGAATTTTTTTTTTTTTTTTTTCTATGAATAGCGAGCCGATTGCCTGTGAAATTTGTACTGAAAGATTACGAGGCAAATGTGCCCGAGAATACACCGCCTGGCAGCGTGATCCTGACGGCAGGAGTCAATAAGATTGATCCGGTAAGTATTAGACCGTAATTCGAAAAATTTTACAATCGATTAAAACTCGATAATTTATCTGCTTCAAATCGAAACTTCCATCAAGTTTGTACGTCAGTCTCACGAATTTTGTATCGAATGCACGAATTTTTTAGAATCTGAAATTTTGGCTGGTCGGTGCAGCCGAGGATTTAGAACGATTTTCTATCACTCACGCTGGCGAGTTGATTTTGAAAGGAACTCTCGACTACGAACGAAGAATTCAGCACAGTTTTTTGGTCCACGTTACAGACGGTAAACACGTGAGTAGCAACGTTTTTGTATCGACACTGAATTCAGATTTAGAAAAAATTAAGTTTCAACACAAATTCGACTTTGAATTTTCGTCAACGATCAGTTATCAGACCCAATAATAATAAACGTCAATTATTTTCATGCTCAGAATCACACGGCACGTGTCAATATTTCCGTCGAAGACGTGAACGAATGGGAGCCAAGATTTCGTCATCCTCGATACGAATTTCACGCTCGTACACTCAGAGACGGATCGATTGTTGGTGAGTAAAAATATTTCAATTTTTTCAAACGCGATCGAAGAATAAATGAATAAGGAATGAACATTTCGAATTTCTTACAAACCAGGAAGACTCGAAGCTGCCGATGGAGATCGTGGCGATCGAGTTTCGCTGTCCTTGAGAGGGCCCGACGCTAGGTACATTACCGTAAATAATATCATTCGTAATGAACATATTTTCTTCGTTTTTGATGCTAAAAAATGTACTTTTTCAAGGTCATTCGAGATACACGACAATGGCGAACTGATATTACGATCGGGTGGTCATTTTAACGGGACACTCGCGAGGCTGGTGGCCATCGCATCAGATTCTGGAAATCCACCGCGGTAAGACTACTGTTTTCAAATTTTCTTAGTCACTTCAAATTTCAACGAGGAACAAACTTACGTTTTTTTAAATTTGAATAAAAAAATCAATAAAAGTAGTTCCAATTCGAGTTTTGAACCAAAATTCGTCTTTCGAAAAAGCTATTTTTCCTTGCCTTTCTGTGAAAAGTTCCCCAAGATATGAAACGTGAAAAAAAAATATATGTTTGGTGCTTTATTTCTGTTTTTTCTTTTCTTTACAGAACCAGCATGATACCAGTGATAGTGCATTTACCGAATGCAGCATCCTTACCAATTGCAGCACGAGCGGCTCCAGCTTGGCTAGGGAGCAGCGTTCTTCTCATAGCAATATTCGGAGCCGTTTTAGGTCTTCTCGGAGTGGTTATTTTGATCCTCATCTTGTACATTTATAAACAGTGCGTAGAGCAACAATTCACTATTGACATCTGTCACGGGTTCAAAAACGATCGCAATTTTTTCAGTCTTTTTGTCATTTTTTTTATATTTTTTTATTCTTTTATACAATTTTCATGGTAAAATATTCACAAAATGCGACTTAATCGTACACTTTTTTCTTCGTTATCGAAAACTGAAGAAAATGGTGTACGATAAAGCTCGTTATCGCATACGAGAAGCTTTTTATGTTGAGAAGAAAATTGAGCTCGTTTTCGATCCCTTAATTGTCGATTAAAATAATCAATATCAATAATATCAACAAAACTCGTGAGGAATGTATGTTCAAAGTGACAACGATTCAGTGATTTCTGTCACAAAGCTTTGTTTCTTCACGATCGACGATTAAAATTAATCGTGTAAAGTTATTCGTTGTCTAACTTGTGCAGCAAAAGACCCAAAGGCGGAGGTTCGGTGAGTTCGGTTGGTACTGGCTACAGAGAAAAGTCTCCCGTTCCCACAGCTTTAAGTTCCACGCCCCAGGTCCTCGCAGCGAGTATCCTCGAAGATGCTCTGGAAAGCCCGAGGCATCATCAATCCGCTCGTGTCAACGACGTTGATAATCCGGTTTTTGGCGAGGACAACGAACGTCCCTATGATGCAACTATTAGAAGTAAGCCTACCCTTGGTTTACAAAGCTTTAACTTATTCGGATGTGAGTTATCGAACGACGAAGAATTTCGATATTTTCGAGCTTGGTGAACCGTCGAAATTCTTTATATTTTTCACTAAACTTTCGATTTTTCCCATTATTTTATGAATTTTCATCAAATTCGTTGAATCGAAATTGTAAGAGTGACGAAAGAAACGTTTTTACAGGTGTTACAGCATCGAGACAAATCGCATTGTACAACAAGCACAAAGTCGGTCCTGCACCGAATCCACCTGCACTCTCCGCCACTGCAAATATCCCCAACATAGGCGGCCTCGTTCAAAACATGAATGACCTCAGTGCTCGAACGAATATTGACGCTGGATCGCAAAATTCGTCAAATTACTCTGGGGATCCACCCGACTCGTTGGCACCGACGTGGCCGGCAGGTTCACCATCGAAGAGGGTCAAAAAACTCTCGTGGGACGACGACGACAAGGTACTTTGATCTTTTGACTAATATTTTTCCAATTAAATGCATTTTTAATGTGCTTCTTCATTTCTGATTATTCATTTGTGACAAACTCGAAACTTTTCGTTTATTTTCATCGTCATTTTCTCTGAATACAGACGGACGACAGTATTAACGTTGGCGCTGATTCGCGACCAGGTGTCAGTAGAACTGGAAACGAAAAACTCAATCTCACGGTGTATTTTTGATCGATCGTGTATATTTAAAATAACGAAAAAATTGAAGAAAAAAAAAAATATATATATATATATATATATTGTCACATAAGAAAATAATTGTCGATTTATTAAATAAATTAATAAATTTTCAAAACATAAGTCCGCGGCTACAGTCGCGTTGTATTGTTACGAATTATGAACATTGTAAAAATTTTATTTTAACCCATTTACGATATCAACAAATTGATGTATTTAATTATAATAAAGAGATACGAATTTTAGTATAATTCATAAACGATTTGAATTTCTGTTTACTCCTTGGTTGAAAATTCAGTGGATTTTAAGGATCTTCGATTTCAATGATTGATTGCTTCTTTTGACAGATAATGAATTGGAAAAAATCTTTTTCGTTACCGGAGGACGAAGCTGTACGTTTTTCCGGTCGTTTATCTCGCGCTACGATCCCATGAAATAATGCGTTCATAAAAGTCGGTCGAAATCAGCCGAAAGTTCATCGGTGCAAGGAGAAATTGCAGCAATCGCTGATTCTCTTCATATTTAAATCCTCGTTGACTCTACATTTTCTGCCAATTTTTGTTTATGTACATCGGTTCGTTGGTGCTTGAAAATCTGTTGTGACTTATTAGCTTTTCTCGTTTAAGAAAGATTCAGAGTGGAAAACGTGCCCTACAGAAACGTCAGTTTTTCGTAACGTTTTAAAAGATCGCGCGACGAATATTGACGCCGACGTTTGAAGTTTTGTAATTGGGGTCAGTGGGTCTGCCAGGTTATGAGTGTTCAGCGATATCGAACGATTCACGGAACAGCCGTTTCTCTGTATCTCGAAATTGCCATTCACCGTTACAGCCAATGAAACGTTAAAGATCTTTGAAATTTCAGAATTCGTAATGGAAATAAGAAAAAATCAACATTTGCTCAAGTTTTTTAAAATTTTATTTTTTAAATAAAAAACACAGTCAAAAACTGTTTATTTTCCAACCTCTCTGCTCTCATAGCCATAAAATTTTTCAAGTAATTTTTTATTTATTTACTATTTCGATTTTTTTATAAATCGATTTTTATTTATGATTCTTTTATTTTATTTTTTTAAACAATTTTATTAATCGTTCCGTCGCAGCACGTTCGACGTTTATTGGTCGACGACTGATCGACGTTTTTTAACGTATGAACAAAGCGATTGTGATCGAGTGTTTGTGGTAAACACACGAGCACAATTGACCGGCGCACAATTTAATGATGAGCGATGCCGTAACAACTATGATCCCACTAACTATAATACCGAGAAATAGCTCGAAGTATGAGAAAAAGAAAGTGAGATATGCCTCGAAGGTGGGGAGAAAGTGAGCCAAAGAACTCGTGAGATGCTCAAGTGTCGAGGATCAGTCGAGTCTTAGTTCTTGAACTGGTTAACAGAAGCCACATTTCCGCGTACCTATATACACAAGCGAAATACTTATAAACGGAGAAATCTCATTGTCATTAAGAAGTAAGTTGATATTATTGTTTTATGTCAGAATGATTGGAAACATTATTTTTAATGTTACCGGCGTTTTATGAGACACTTAAAAACTGTTGCGAATCCTCGACAGCAATGTTTTTTCATAAACTTTTCTCGTTTATTTTTACGATAAACGAAAAAAGAAATTGAACGAATCGAATTGACTCGTTGGATTGAAATTAATTTGGAAATTCCAAATGTTCCTTCACTCTCGCTGTCATTCGTTTTTCGACTGAATTTTTTTTCGCACAAAGGAGCATTGTTTTCGTAAACTCGAGTTGAAATTCAGATTTCGAAAATATCTTCGGTCGAGCAGTCGCTCTTTTCTCAATTTGAGTCTCGGGCTATTAGAGAATTTCATGCTTCGAAGCATCGATTTTATGCATTGACACGTTCTTCGGACGCTTCAATACTTTACGCGGTAGAAGTTAGCGGCTTTGGTTATATCGATAACGGATAAAAACGGTATCAGACTATTCTGTAACGTGAAAAATGCATTTTTTTCATTTATTACACATTCAAATTTTATTTTTCGTAATTATTTCAGAAAATAGTGATTTTTCGTTGTCGTTTACGAACCACAATTCCATGATTTTTCCATAAAATAATACCATTCGAAGCGATCCCTTCATAAATAATGTAAACAAAAAAATAAAAATGTTTCCAACCTTTCTGACGTCAGTGCTGAATCGATGAAAAATTCGTTCGGCAACGTTTGAGTGCAAGGGACCGTTCGTTTTGGAACAAATTTTGTTCAAACTTCATCACATTTGCGAGTGTGTTGTCGTCACTTTGGTGTGCGAAGATCTGCGGCGCTTTGAATTTCCGGGAGAAAGTAGCTCGACCGAGCGAAGCGCGTCAACGGGCTCGTCAGCGGCGTCAACAACGTCGTGTTTTCTTATTGCTCGGAATATCCCCGATGAATATGTTTCCCAGAAGCAGTTCAGCGTCACCAAAAATTCGTCACAGTCTAACGCAAGTATATGTCCAACCGGAAATATGATATTTTCGATCGATGTATTTTCGCTTTATCAACATAAAAAACGACTGAAAATTACTGTTAAGAAAAATTCTTTCTCAAAAAGAACGTAAAAACAGATTTGAATTGACCTTGAAACGCAGCATTGTATTATTGGATTTCGTTGCTATTGCAGGCTGAATTTGAGCACTATTTTCGTCGCATTGATAGTGATGACGTCTCACGTATCCGGTGAGTTAATAGCTGTCAAAAGTTTTGGCTGATGACGTTCGCGATTTATACGGTGCTAAAGCTCTTCACACGCCAGGTTATTCCATTTGATTTATTTACAGTTTTTGGCACTGAGAATGTAACTTTGCGTGAAAATTTTCAATCGACCCGTTCCCCGGGTCCTTGGAGCGAGATTTTGGAGGATTGGATAACAACGAACGATGGAACTGTCAATAATCGCCAAGGAAAAGTAATGAGACTCGGGGACAAAGGATTGACGATTTCGTACAAAGGAATGGCACCGAATAAGCGGGACGTTTCTGAAACGGATCTGTATCTTTTGAGTTAGTATTAATCTTGTAAAACAAAATAAGTAACAGTCGATCATTCTTCTAGGAGACGCCATCTTTTTTTTCTTCTGTTTCTCACTATTTTCGTTTTCTGACACATCGAACTTGTTGTACGAATAAAAAATTGCAAGTGTTTTCAAAGCTTTGACTGTAGGAATGTATTTGAAAAAAAAAAGTGTATCTCAAGCTTGAATGCTGTAACGATAGAATAATTCGTAAAGGAATTTTTTTAAAGGTGCGATCGAGAAGCTCGTGTACCGGGTCGACTTTTTGGAGAAACGACTGAGACGATCCGAGGAGCTTTTGTATTACGTTATTTCAGGAAATAATAACGCGAAAGGTGAATTAATTAAATTAATTAAAGCGAACTAGTTAAAAATCGAATATTCTGAAAAAAAAAAACGATTTCCATCAATCGTGACATTCGTGTAACGAGTATTTTATACTTTTATAGAGGCTTGTCCATCGAACTACACGAGAGTAGGTCAAAATTGTTATCACTTCAGTTACCGCGAGTTCGACTGGAAATCTTCGGCGAGTTTTTGTCGTGGCATGGGCGGAAATCTCGTGGAGCTAGAAACTGTCGAAGAGAATCAAGATCTCGTTACGTATCTTCAAGCAACGAAAAATTTTAAGGGCAAAAGTTATTGGACAGCAGGCCTGAATCCGGGACTTTTGTGGATTTGGGCTGGTAGCGCAAGGCCTGTACACGAAGATACGAAACAGACTGTACTCGGTAACGGAAGGTTCGTTGTTGAATCAAAACTTTTGTGTTCTCGTTGAACAGATTCGTTTGTTTCCATTTTTTTTTTTTTTTTTTTTTTTTTTTTTTTTCTATTCGACTCAGCTGAAATCGAGATCTTTGCACTGTTGTCACAGGTGTTTGAAGCTGGATTACAATCCGGCATCGAGAATTTATTCGTACAGAGGCGAAGACTGCGGTACCAGACTCCGATACATTTGCGAGCTGACAAAAGATGACGAATTGGGAAACAAAATTGAACGAACGGCACGAGCCCGCGAGCGCTCGAAAAATTAATCGATACAATCAAACGAAAGCCGTTGTAGTCTCTGCTTTTTGGAAGATCTTTCGAAATATTTATAATTCGTTCGCCTGAGAAACTCCAGCTGTAGAATGGAATTATGAGATTTTTGCAGTGGCCAAGAGCCAAGAAACCATTCGATGTACATACTTGTTACATTATTTTATTTATTCTTGTACATATATGAGGAAATATAATTTACTAAAAATACACAGCGCGACGCTCCTAACCTTCGCAAACGATCGGCATTTGTTTTTTCCTCAATTTTCGGCGTTACTTCGCAAACTAACAAAAAAAAAAACAAAATTTTCACGCGAAACCAGAAAACTACTCGTCATTATCGAAGAAGCTGCTCTCACGCGGAATCATTTTTATTTCTATAGTTGCACTCTAAAAAAATAATTTTCTATTTCCGTTTTTGAAACATCTCCCGCATTGTTTAATACTTTCGGTAAATTTTTTTTCCAATTTTCGAGCTAATTCGATATTATTTTGACCGTTTTATTCCGGCCGAAAAAAGGCTCGAATTATATCGAAATTTTTCCATCGTTTGTAAACGGTCGACGGTAACGATGAATTAAATTTTCGTTAAATGTTAATAACGGCGTTTTTTTTTTTTAAGAATATCTAAAAATACTGAATGGGATTTATCCTATGAGATTATTTCCATTGCGGTAAAGCTAGAAAAGCAGTTTTATTCTCATTCGTTGATTCGGTTGGTTCAAAAATCATCCGCGTGTTCATCACCGGACCATTTTTTGGCTAAAGTGCAGGCAGCCTGCTGCGCCATAACGAGACTGCGTTTGATACCACGAGCGAGCGAAAGCACGCTGGCTGCATCGGTCACCAGTCCTCCGTTGGCTAAAATACTTTTACGAGCTTCCTCGACCCCGTCGCAATCGACACCTCGACAAAGATCTTCGACAACGGCCAATCGGAATCCTAAGCGAAGACCATCGAGGCAGGTCGCCTTTACGCACACGTCCAAAGCAAGACCGCAAACGTAAACGTCAGTTATTCCATTGTCGTTCAAAATTCCTAACAATTCGGTCGAGTCTTCCGCTGCGTTATCGAAAAATCCTGAGTACGCGTCCATGTCTGGTTTTTGACCTTTGCGGACCTTGAAAAATGGATTGAACGAGATGTAAAGCAAAAAACTTCAAAGTCAATATTTTTCGAGGTTTTTTGGTACAAAAATCGTCAGAAAATGCCCCCAATTTTTCGTCTGATCTTTCGAGTTGAAACGAATTTTAAAAATTCTCAAAGAAAAACGTTTGCAGCGTAAAAAGTCGTAAACTAAAGTCGTTCGTTTTATTCTACTAGAAAAAAAAAAAAAAAACGAAAAAACTGGAAAGAATTTCTGTCCCTGCGGAATGCACCCACCTGAACTGAATCCTCCGCGACCAATAAATCCTTGTGCAATTCCGCGCCCCACGAATCCATGACGCAGTGTCGCGGCCAGAGAACTTGTTCCAGATCGGGCTGCAGGAATCGAACTGTATCGAGAGGCTTCGCATCTTCCTTCGAAATCTGGAAAATAATTTTGCTTTTATTGAAAAACCACGAGCCGAGGATTTTACTTTTGATTTTTTACGTTTTGCTTGGAATTGTTTTATTAAAATTTGTATTCCGCAAACAATAAAATCGATTATTATTTTCCGTTGCAGAAATCGCGTACGAAATAAGAAATAAAAGGTCGAATTTAACGTGAAATTCATGAGCTTTAATCCTGCCATTGATAGCTGTCAAATATGAATTACGATTCGGTAATTTGGTCTCAACTCTTACTTCAGATTCCGGATGGAGTTGACGCATATGCAAATTTTCATAAAATCCAATGTGAGTTTCGGGGTGCCAGTCCAAAGTGTAAACAATTTTTTTCCAGCAATTTTCCTCAACGAGTCGATTGATCGGTTCGACAATTTCGCCTCCATCTTCGCCGAGGGTACAATTTTTCAGAGCCAAAGTACCGTCGATAAAATCATTTTGTACATCGATGACGAGCAAGGCATTGACCGGATTGATAATGACCGATATCCATTCTTTGTGACATCTGTGAAGAGGAAAAAAAATGTTCAAGTCGTAGCAATGAGTGAAAAGGATATATTTTTTTTTCTCCCGAATTCACCTTTCCCATTCGTCCTCGTTCAACAATCCGTCGCCGTTACCATCAAGAATATCGAAGATGTCGTGAACGCGATCCTCCGAATCGGTGACTTCTTCCTCGCCGAATAATTCGTCGCACAATTTATTGAATTCGTCGTAATCCAAGCCGCCATCTTCGTTGGCATCGAATCTTCGTAAAGTTTTTTCCGAATCGTTCCAATCCTCTTTTTCAAACGCCATTGTGTTTGAGCGTTGAAGTGCGTAAAACGGTTAGAGGGAGCTCTGAATCAGCGCGCCAATAGCGTTCGATCGATACTGCCTGCGCTTCTCGGTTGTTTGTTCTCGCGACGAAAAGATGCGACGTGATACTGGTCGCTGGCGACAATCCGACTGCGTTTTTACACGTCTAAACGAGTTCTGTCCAAAAGCGGAACTGACGAATAATTCTGTATAACACGGACGCTCATTTGAGCTTTATTGTGTGAGTTTCAACAGGCTAAAGGGCCGCGGCTTAACGGGTTAGAAAAGAAGGGTTTATTGACGAAGCGAGCGCGTCAATCGTTGCTCGGATACCGGGCTATCGTGATGCACGATGCGACTGAGAATTAAAGGTGGAAGGAAGCGAATAACGCTATTGCAGAGAGTACATTTTTTGCCCCTACCTTCCGCCCTCCTTCGGCTCTACCTTTTTCTCATTTCCTTTGCGTGTGATCAGCCCCGAATTGGTTTCTTTTTTTTTTTTTTTCTTTTTTTCTTTTTTTTTTTTGCCTGCATGCTTGCCAAGTATCCCAATTTTTCTCCGCGTTTATTTTTAGACATGAAACTCGAGAGTCTCAATGCGTATTTCAACAATTACTCGATGTACGTGGACAGGCAGCCCTGGTTTCAGGCTCTCCCTGCTCGCTGATTGCGATGCAATCATTTTATTCAGTCAGTGTGACGGGCATCGTCAACCATCCGTGAATCTGCGCTATACACTCGCGGTTCTCACAGAGCGTCGTCGTTTAGCGTTCTTATTGCCAATGTTTTTGTGACCGAGACATCGATACATTTCGCTTCAACGACAGCCCATGATCCTTGCTGTTGGTGCATCCGTGTGCACAGAAGATGTAATCGACGAATCGTTCGATTCGTTATTCATTTGTTTGATCGGAAGCGGAAGTGCCTTTTTTTTTTTAAACATGCACATTTTTAATAGTATATTACATACCTAGGCCAGAAAAATAAGTAAAGTCTCAGATCACATGTAATTGTTGGCCGAGGCGAAGCCGAGGCTGACAAACATGTGGTCTGAGGCTTTACTTTTTTTTGGCCGAGGTGTGTATACTATTTTTCTGCCCGACGTTGCCGGAATGGGGCAACTTCGTTTAGCGCAGCGGCCCGAAAGTTGCCACTTTCCGGCCGGAGGGCAGAAAAAAATATTTCGCTGTTTTGAAAGTCAAATGAGGTTCAATTTTGTGAGGCACTTTCGTGGCGAAGAATCGAAGATTTTTATGAGATTTTTAACGTAATAATCGCATGTTTGAGCCAAAGAGCAGTGACTGATAAGAGTTACACGTCGACACTTCGCGTCCGAAATGTCGAATTTCTCAGCCAGTTTTCATTGAAATCGCGCAAAAAAATATTTGACAGGTGCTGTCAAGTGGCACAAATTCGAGTCTGGTTCTTTCGATAGTGCTAAATATGTGTGAATTTTATATTGAAATAACATGTTCATGAACGAGGTTAAAACTGTCATGGCGGGCAAACAAACTGCCTAGTATTTTTTCATGATTTTTCGTGGGAATGCGAAGAAATTCAGGATTAGAAAAGGAGAAATGAATTCATTTTTGTGGCACCTGCGGCGCTGCGTATGCCATCGCTCGGTGACCGTTAATTCCATCATTATTAATGAAAATTGCTTTGAAATCGATCATGAAAAAAGAGTTCTTTCTTATTGCTTCATTTTTTCAACTATAACATCTCTGGAATGAGTACTTTTTTTTAAGTACTTTGAAAACACAGCACATCCGTTTCAGCTGAAAAAACAGACGAATACCTAGATAATTTATTCAGCATCGTTTTTCTCTTCATCAATTTCGCAGCTGCGTCTGCCACGCTCACGTCAAAACGTAGATAAATAATAAAATAATATATTCGAATCTGGAATCTTACGATGACACTTCGAGCACAAAGCACGGGTGAAAAAAAGAATCAAAAATCAAATGTATTCTGATTCGTAATTTATGATCGTTCAACAAATAACAATGCATTGTAATGAGGAGAAATATTCAATTTCGACTTGTTTCCACATCTGCGATTTCAGTGTTGCTCATTCAATAGGAATGACGCAAATCGGATGACTCGTAGGGAAATTAAAACTTATTTCCTCGCAAAACGTTTTAATCTAGTTTTGTTCAATCTCGTTTGATGCTTATCTCAATTTATTGAAAAAAAATTTCTATTATTTTCATTTTTATAAATTCCGACTCGAACATTTTTTTTCTTCACTTTGCTTCTATTAATGGTTTTACTATTCGAGTATAAAGAAATGAAAAATGAAATTAAAATACGAATTTTTATCTCGTCTTTTCCATAATAGAACAAATTTATATAATAGAGACGAAAAAAGTTCTTTTTTTTCTTTCAATTATCGTTTCAATAAAAGCGTGAGAAAAAGTTTCATAGCGCAACAGCTGACGGTTCAAACTTCCTTGGTTTTCGACATTTCTTAAGGTTATGGGTCAGTCAGTATTTTTTGGCAATTTTCTCGATCCGCAAAGCTTCTTGTAATCGGTAAAACCGTTTAGATAATTAAAACTTCAAAAATTTGTGGTGAGGTTAGGTGACTGATTCATGACCCTTAATTCAATTCTAATTGCTCTATTTTTTTTTCTTCATTCCGTGAACGTTTCATTATTATTCAATCTACAAAAATGTTCTGTATTCATTCACGAGGAACAGACAGATGAATTATCATAAGTGATTCTTTTCATACACCCATTCATATGTAAATTCAATTAAAAAAAATATGTCGAGCTCGATAGATAAATTTATCCGCAATGAGCACACACGTTCACACGGAACGGTATAAAATGCGAAGTTTTTGACTGAATTTTCAACAGTTTTTCTGGATCAGCGACCGAGAAGACTTGCCTCGCGTTTTTCAATACCTGTATCAATCATGCAGAGCCGTAATTACTTTGCGATTTTGCTTCTCGTCTTCGGAATCATCCAAGTTTATTCCTATCCTCAAAGTTTCGATGTAAGTATGAAACAATATTGAGTATTTTCTTGTTATTGCTAAATTTTTTTTACATTTATTTTTTCATAAAGAGAAATTTCTTTCACACGTTTTTATGACTTTTTTAGACACAAGAGTTTTCGCCATCAGTTGGATCGCTTGAAGATTTAAACGACGAGGTGAGTTGTCACAAATTCACAAAAATCTCAACAGTAATATCAACGTTGAAAAGAAAAAATGAAAATATCGAGGAAAATCTTATATCCGGAGAATTTTTCAACGAAGATATCTGCATCGTTATCATTTTTGTCCAACATCACAATTAAAATATTTGCAAATTTTTTTTTCTGCCTAAATTATGATTTTGAGAATAATAAAAAAAACCGGATTATTCGTGTTCACAGTCGTTACGTATCAACGAAAAAGGTGGAAGACAGAAAAGAACTCCTGGAGCACCGAAAAATGTTAATGACAAGTTAAAAAAAATAAAAGCGGAAATAAAACGCCTGGGACTTGAACCTGGTGTACGCACGCCTCCGGCCCCTCTAGATCCAAGGGAAGAAGCTCATCTGGCGGAGGTACGACAATATGAGGCACTTGTCGAAGGTCTGATGGCACGATTCCGTATATCGAGAGATGCAGCGATTGACCGGACTCTGCGAGAAAATCAAGCATTCGTTAACCGAGTTTTTGGATTCGACGAGTTTTAAGTTTTTTCAAGTAACCATTTTATTATATATTTAAACCACGATTACGAATGATACGATTAAGTTTTGAGCGGTGAAAAATTGAGATTTTAAAATTTGTACGTATATTATGTACACTCGAAAAATAAATTATGATTCATCATATTCATCACGTTTTGCTTTATTAATTTCTTTCTTTCGACGATATACGTGGCTAAAATGGAGAAAAGTTATGAGAAAAGTCTGACAGCTGAGCTGCACCGAGTACAATTTTTCGACTATTATCGATTTTGTCAGTCTCTTATCCGAGGATTTACGAAAGATTTGAGTGGAACGTTGTACAGTCAAGTTCTTTCTGCATTCGAACGCGCTCCGGAACAACAATTTAATAATTATTTTTTCGTCGTATGAGAATTGTCCGGGTTACCAAGCGACAGGAACTCGTCTTACACGGCGCACGCGCACTCCGAATAATAAACGAAATTTACTTCGATCGCGTACCTCCAGAGGGCAGGACAAGATTAACCCGTTCGACCGTATTGAATTAATTCAAAGTTCCACTTTGAAAAGTTCTACTGTGCCATTTGCTTTTAACCCTTTCTCTAAAGACTCGTTTGGCCGTTATAAAATACGAGCAAGACGAAGGATCGATTAGGAATAAAATTTTCAGAATGCAGCACATATGTATATTCATTCTGATAACACGGAAAAGATAACTTCAATTTACATCGAGATAACGAGTTTCTTCTTTTTTTTTTTTCTAATAACATTCACAGCTAAAACAATTGTTCATTTCGACGTATATCCACAGTGACGATCTATTACATTAAATAACGACGGAATATACATCCCCACACCGCGACATCTCGTAACTCATAGATTTGGGAGCTTCGTCTACAAGACCGGTGCTCCGTTCCACTGGATCTGTGCATCCTGCCATCTGCGAAATTGCATCATAACGATCGTATTAATTAAATTGAGAAAACATTTTTTTTTTCTTATTTCTTCGAGTTAAATGTTTTCTGAGATTTCATGGTTCAATTTGTCTCGAAAATTGAACAGGCTTCTCTGCTCTCTGCAAAATGCACTCTAGTGGCACAGAATTTAATCAAGACTCCGGTCAGACACGTTTTCGTTTCTTGTGCAACTGACGAGCCTACTTTTGTTCGAGACTTTCCAAGCTCGATTCTTCAAACCTGTTTTTAGTGTAGAGCTTTTCTTTGTCGAGTCCGAGAGTGTTTAGCCATCGGAGATTTAACTATTGAGATAATAATTACGTCAAATATATAGACGTAAATAAATGTCTACTAACTTTGAGTGTATCAACTTTTCCAATGGCGTGACTGCTATATCGACCGGATCTCTCGATGTCGTATCGAGGCCAACGATGCTGTCTTTTGATCTCGTGTCAATGGTCAATGCAGCGTGACTTCCACCGCAGGTGTAATACTGGACCTCAAATCTTTCGGAAAAAAGAATGATTTATTTTTTATTTTTTTCTAAATAAAACAAAAACGGTGTTCGAATCGATCGGAAATTGGACGATAATTTTGAGGCGAACCAACCGTCTTTCGGCGTGATAATTTCTCAAAAGTTCTCGATTCGTGTTGAACAAAACTCCGTAATGTCCCAAGCAGAGAGTTACCCAAATCGGCAGACTCGGAGTCTTCAGCCTCGAGCCTGGTATTTTGTTCGCTTGACCCTCACCGTCGTGTATGAGAAATCCAACTTCGTTTCTGACCAACACGCCCCACTGCGGTATCGCCTGGAACCAATATTTCACGAATTTCTCATTTCTGACAATACGAGTAATTACGACAGAAAAAAAAGAAAACAAAATTGTCAATTTTTTCACTTTTTTCGTATTAAAATTACACCGAGACTTACGTAAGTGTTTTCATCTCCCACGTGGATAACTCCATTGTGGAGATGAGATGAAGCTCGTCCGGTTAACGCAAGCATGACGATCGTTAACGGGCCCTCTTCCGGACAGCCGCCTAATATCGAAGTCTTGGCCTCCTCCATGTCGCTTCTGACACTGAAATTTTCAACAAGACTCTAAGCCACTACTGGACTTGTAAGAAATAAACGGTTTTTTTTTTGTTTATATCGTTAGCTCGTACGACTAAAAACAGGCACGAAAAGAATTTAAATCGAAATGCTCTAAATATTATCAAACGTTTTTCCACTCACTTGGAGAGGCCTCTCGATAGAAGGATGCTGTACAGCAGGAGTATCGCTCCAGGTCCTCCTTCATCTTGAAACTGGACAAAAAATAAAACCAATTACATTTGTTTCTTCTGCGACGAGTTAAATCAACGGATTTCGCTTATTTATATCGACAAAATCTTTAAAATCAATGACTCACCAGGTACAAATATCGTTTAATAAAAATTTCCATGTCCTCGAGCGAAGTGAATTCGAAGAGGTGAAGCTGAAAGCGAGAAAACGTAGAGTCAATTGTCAAAGGCGTATTTCGGGACAAGCGAAAAATTCTAGTTCCAACGAAGTAGATTCAGGCAAAAGGAAAAAGTGATAAGCATCGTCTCGGTCTGATAATTTTGGCGCGGGGTTCGATCGTAAATGAAACCTTCCGATAAAGTACTGACACCTGGCGGTGCGCCAAAATCCATCAACTTCTAAGAAAATATCAAGTTCGTTCTGGCAAACATAAAAATCTTTTCGCTTCAAGGTGGATGTACCCGGAGGTGCACGAACCTTATCCCCAAATAAATTGCAAACGTTACGATCTATCGATTCTTGTTTTTTTTTTTATCGTTCTGTTTCAACCAGATTTCAACGGCTGTTGATTCAATGATTCAAAAAACACGAGTGACGTTAAAACTGTCATGGCGCCCGAACAAACCACCTGGCATTTTAAATTATTTTTCGTGCAAATGCGAAAAAATCCAGGATAAGAACAGGAGCACACCGGGAATCTCGTAATTTGAACGAATTTTTTGGTATTTTTTATACTCAAATAATTCTAATATTCGCGAAGAAATCCGGAATTAACGATTTTAAGTTTATTCCTGTGACACCTGGCGCCATCTCGTAATTTTCGTCATCCCCCTGACTCATTCGTCATCGAGCTGACCGAGCATTTTCGTGATCGGTCAAACTGTGGCTGAAGAATTTCAATTTAGAAAATTCCAAGTCAGGTTAGATGAACTGATCCATACTCTTGAGGTGACGTCAAGATATAAAATTAAAAAGTACCGTTTCCGTCAATCCATCTTGAAAATATTGCACGCTATGCTGCAAATAGGGGGCTTCTTGAGGTAAGACGACAGTCGCTTTTGGAAGACTAGCGGAGGTAACATTGTGACGAGAGGCCGAGTAGCTCGCGTTCTGAGAACCGTTGCCTCCGGCACAGCGCCAAATAATCTCGGAAATAGCAGCCGCTAGGACTTCCACTTGCCTGTCGTAGTTCGGCGTCAGTAACCTTTAAAGGTTGGAAACGAACGCGAAGAAAGTGATTATTTGTAACGTCGAACGAGAGAAAAAAAAACGAAACAAAAAAACAAAGTTCTTCGGGGACGATTAAGAGTTTCCTGAGTCTCTGAAAGCGTTCGCAAGGCGTTGCGTGATCTTTGAAAAACAGGCTCGGTGTTGACACGTAGCCAACTTTGACCTTGACCAGTGGACTCGAGTATTTGGAGAGAAAAAAATAAATACGAATAGAGAACGTACCTTTCCGGTGGCGTGCGAATATCTTGTTTGTTGAATTTGAATAATAAATGTTTGAGCATTACAGCCTGAGCCACGGTGATGAGACCCCTCGTCGAGTTTCTGGGCGCTCTCAATCCAAATGCCAAATTCTGTATGCACGGCCGAAGTGTTAAGCCCGTTCTCGCCCATTCGCTCTTCGGTGGACTCGAACAACTCCCGAATACTAACATCCGCAGTGCCTTATGGAACGAGAAGAGCGATACGAGAGATTAGTGGAAGAAGAAAAAAAACTTTGGTGCGGTTGACTTCATAAGTTTGAAACTAAAAAATTTTTTAATTGCATAAAGAAAACGTCAAAATCGGCTGTTCGAAAGGACCTGAAAAAATTAGCAAATCTCTCGTCGTTTTCGCTGAACTTCGAAGGCTCAAGTTCTTTTATCGCGGCCACCGCCAAAACGGTTGGAGCTACGACCAAATTGCATAGGACCAATTTTGTAGCGCGTTAAATTTCGGTCAAAAAAGTTTTCGGTGAAAATTTTCTATCCTCGGTACTTTAGTCCTGAGAGACGATAGAAGAAAATCTCTTCGAGTCGTTTGTCTCAGTTACGATTTTCGAAAATCACTCATGTTATTCCATCGACTTCTCAAGATTGATGAATTTAAAATATAAAAACGACGTTTTCCCAGTTTACTGAAGGACAAAAAAATACAGAAAAACTTATTTTCTTCTCTGTTCAGGTCCTTCTCTCCAGACAGCAAAATATTTCAAACGAATGATAAAAAGATTGAATATCCTTTTTTACCATGCACGTAGTCTCGTCTATGGGAACTCCTCCGATCACGGGTACTTTGGCAAGAGCTCGAGTATTCCTCGGATAAACGATCCTCTCTGTAACACCCAACACAAACGAGCACCAGTTATAAAAAAATTGCCAATTTTTTTTTTTTCACATCGAGCAAAGGAAAGTTTTGTTTTAATTTTCTTAAGAAATCATAAAACTCGAAGAACCTGGATATAGTTCGTCGGGTTCCGCCATTAGAGCAGCGCACCAGGCTGCTCTTGCGGATAGGAGCATTCTCTGTACTTTGCAACCAGAATAACGAACGCTTGGGGGTACCGAGTAGTGAAAACTGCTGCTGCTCAAGATCAAAACGAACAGTCTTGACACAGTGTCTTGACTCGACAACCTCGCTCTTCCGAGCGTGTAAAACGAATCGAAATTCGTGTTTCGCTCCACGCCCTTTTATATCGGCTTAGAGCACAAATCGTCTGGACTCAGGCACGAAATATGTCAATTGAATCGTGTTAAAGACTCAGACGTATGGCCTACTAACGTCTGTTTCTATATTATCCAGAAACTAGAATTCGAATCTCGCACGATAGTCTTGTGAGCTTCAAATGCGAGTAGGATGACAACCCGGAGAGAAAGGGGAGCGGGGGGGGGGGAGGGGGCAGGAGGCATCATCCTCGTACATGTTCATTTCTCGAAACCGCGATCAGAGTCGTGCATGTGGGCACACCTTCGTGCTCACGTTTGACAACACATTATACGAAAAGTCAGGATCATTTGAGGATTTCATCGATTTACTATCACACGTGAGACGACGACGAAATCGGTTAGAAAATTTCGATGTATCGTTCAAGTATCGACAGCCTCGAAGCGTGAGAACGTTTCGCGTGTTCCATGGAACTGGAAGCTTCGCCGAATAAAAACATTCCCGAACGAATATTTTTAATCAGATTTTTTCGAAACGATCGGATGTTGTTTTGATTTTTACGACCCGAGCAAAGACTCGACGCTCGCTGGGACGCCGCCACGCGCCGGTGGCCAATGTCGGAAGCTTCGACGAGCAAACGTATGACGAACGAAACTTTTTTAAAAACGATGAGACTTTTGGAGAAATGCAGCGTAGAATCGAAGCAGTATTTCCATTTTCTCGACGTCGACACCGAGGAGTTTTGTGGCTAAAACGAATCATGAATTTCATTCGCAGACGTCGTATTATTATAAGCTGCTAAGACGTTGGCAAATTACGTCTGGAATAACTCGAGTCGAGGCGAATACTCGATCGAGTAAATTACACGTTTCCCATTACATTCTTGGCACTATATTCTCTTCCCTTACTTAGCATGCAAGAAAAGGCTTCAAACATAATGATACGCTATTCGTGCCCTGTACATCTTAGCATTTTTTCCTGAATGAGTCGACAGCTCGTTTCACTTATTTTTTTTTACAGATACATTTATGCAAATCGTTTCGCCCTCGAAAATAATTGCGATTATGAGACGGCTCGTTTGCTCCTTCAAACACTGCCAATTCTCAAATCTCTGTTATTTTCTCTATTGCAACGTTTTCCATGGTGGAAGGCTTCAAATAATTTGTAACGTTACTTTGACAATTGCTTTTCTCAAAACAGCTTCGAATAATTGGTCTCCTAACGAAACTGCATGGTTGGATCGAGGAATTTTTTGCTGAACAAAATTTTTTTTTTTTTTTTTTTCTTTTTTTCTTATCTGTAAAACGGTTTCGATCTGTAAACAGATCAATGGAGCGATGCTTCGATCCAATAAACAAAGACTTATTTCTTGTTTTATTCGAGGATCAGAGACGGATCAAAGCATAAAACCGTGACAGACCGAGCCAAAAGTATCTCATAAAAAAAAAAAATGAAAATAAATAATAAAATCACGAACAGTTGGTGTGAGACGAATGTAGTAAAAGATATCGTGAATTTAACACCAACGATGCATTTAAGCCCACGCAAACAGAAATGATTTTATCCATCAAGCGGTAAACTCGCTGTTCCGAGATTACTGTACTCGGTGTATATATATATAGTATATAAAAGTACGCCCACTCCGGATTTACCTCACTCGGAAAATAGCGTGCTCGAGTGTAATGAATATCGGATTAATAACTTCGTGTCGGAACGAGCATGTGTATCCGTGGATTACTAACTTTGATATCGCCTTGAGTTTTCGAATCGTCGTGTTAAAATCCAGCTAGTGACCCTGAATTTTGAATGGATTCAAGCCCGCTATGAGGGTAGATCTACGGATACGAAACCGATCACGTGAACCTATCTTTAGGCCTCAATAGTTCGCTCTAAGAAAGGATCGTCATTCGTTTAAAGTATAAAATAAGAAGGTGCATGAGTCCTCTTGGTTTTTATCGTTTTTTTCCCTTGCAATATCAGAGTCTATTGAACGCAGTTGATTTTCAGACCAAAAATTGCCAATTTTGACCGAAAAATCAGCGCCACTGTGAGGGAACTTCCAATCACCGTTCAAAGAGCCTGGATCGGTCGGTATCTTGCCACCGTGAGTGGGAGAGAGATAGCTGCAAATTTCGAAAGGAAAGATTTTTCCACACCGCTCTTCCGATCGGAATAAAAATCGATCAGCTCATTTTTGCCATCGTTCTCCGTGGCCTGATCCATTTTTATCCCGATCGGACGAACGGTGTGGAAAAATTTCAACTTTTAAAATTCGAGGTGAGGCTAGGTGACCGAAGCATAATTGAACGCTGAAAAATGCCATCAAAATGAAGGGATAAACCCTTTAAAGTGGCGCACAATTTGAAAAAAGTAAAAAAAAACATTCTTATCAACTGGGAAGGGAAATTGAGGCTCGAAATCAAAAAGAGCTTCCTTCATGAAGTCGAAAAGTAAGAATAAGCCTCCATTAGATTTTGTAAGCACAAGAACGACACCGAAGAAAGAAATGATGGGATTTTTACCGCTCGAAGTGCACGAGTCAAACTTGTTACTTCATTCAGTATCATCCGAGAAGATCGTAATCGAAATAGTTTCAAGGATGTTTTTTCAACACATATATATTTGGAGGTGTTTAATTTATCGAAACTTCGGTGCTTTGTTTATCACAACAACTCTTGAAAGATACACAATTAGTAATTTATATAGCCTCCTGATAAAATGTTCAAAAACGTCTGGTAAAAAAACGATTTTTTTTTAATGATCGCTCCTGAGCGTGGGCTGACAACATTCGGGAGAAATGAAAGGTGAAAATCAGAATTTACACAATTCATTGTAAAAGTTAACAGTTGAATCAATAGTTCTAGCAAAAACTATCGAGAAAAAAAAATTATTCGATTTTGAATCGGAGTCAAAACAAGTAAAAAATTATGAAGGACGAAAAAAGAAAAACAATAATTTTGACAAAATTGATATAGCGTATTCCGATCGAAGGTGATCGTACCTCTGTCCCTGAGATACGTCGGTTTCTCTTTGCGTACTTCGTCGGGTCGTTGTATCAGTGTTTTCGGAATAGGCGACTGTCTTCTATCGATGGTATGCAGGGTGGATCCAGCCTCGTCCATGCTCCGGAATAGTCTCGTCAAATTATAGAAAAATAGCCTCGAAGAAGCAACACGAAAAGCACCGACACCCCCGATCTCTGTGTGATCGAAGACAAATTTTACTGATAAATCGAAATCTTCAAAGCAGTCAAAATAGTGTCAAATTTCTATTTGCCTCGAGCAAAATAAAAATAAAAATAAAATTCGATTAATAAACGAATGATCGCGGAATCAAAAGTTGTTGAAATTAAAAAAATATCTCGATGAAAAAAAAAACACTGCTAGAAACAAAAAAAAATTTACCGTAATTTATTTTTTCTGCGACATTGCCCAGTTCCAGAAATTCGTGTGCTGCTCACGGTGTTTCTTTTGATCGATCAAAATTCGTTGAAAAATTCATTCCAGTGATAAAGTCATTTTGCAAATGTTGAATTTGACAAATAACGATTGAATTTATTTTATTTATCAAGAAGGATTGACCTGACTAGAGCAGAGAGTTATTGAAACAGCAAAGAGGCTTTCGTAGCACGAGAGAAAAAATAAAAAGTAGTGCGAACTGGCTTATTTACTGGAAAGAACTGACAACCTTAGGGTGGCTGGTGGTGCGGCGGGAACACGTTGACTGACAGCCAGGCGCCAGGTAAGCTTTCCAGTAATTGTTACCAACACCCCTATTTCTCAACTCCGCACACCCCTTCTAAAATACGACTGGATAGATCGTTTGCGTACGCTACCCCTTGTAGTACAACGCAAAAAAAAAAAAAAAAACGTTCCGATTCTTCGCTTGCTCTCCTCAGCAATATCCTAATTCTTCGATTCAGCGTAGCTTTACGTCTGCAAATAAAAATACGATCGAATCATTGAAATTTATGTAATTCGAGAAAGAAAAAAACGATCGAGTATTGAATACATGAATTCATCAGTCTCGAAATGACTAAAATGACGTTGATTTTATTAATCGAATGACCCAGTAAGAAATCAGTTGGTAGATTCATCAGTTTTTTTTTTTTTTTTTTTTTTTTTTCATTTTCTTGTCGAACATTCGTAATTTTTTCAGTTCTCACATACACCGAAGAGCGTCGGGCACAGACACTGTGCTGAGAGCACAGAAATTGTCAGAATCATGTGATAATTCACTGGATCGAATAAACCTAATAAATTTTTCGTTTTCGTCTTGGATCGTTAGGAATGAGAAAAAAAACTTGCTCGTGCCGAGAGCGATCGATGCGCCAATAAGTAGGCGCGTGACAAGCGGTCATCCACCCAAACACGCTCGAATCGGTAAGCGTCTCAAATAATTGAATTTGCTCATTAAAAAAATAAATCGTGTTCACGTTTTCGAGTGTAAAATGAAAACTTATTCGGTCGAGAAACGTCTCGCCGAAAGTCTCAAGGAAAGACTGAACAAATTTCAACGAATCTTTGACAGGATCAAAAGATTTCGGAGATTTTATTAATCGTCGTAAACATATTTTCGTAAAACTTTTTATCGTTTCTTCCCGAACGAAAAACAAAAAAAAAAGTAAGATGAAAAATGAATTTTCAATCTCCATAATCGAAGCTCAATTTCGACTATTTCGATAGCGCGATCAATATTATCAGAAATAACAGAACCCCTGAAATATATTTTTCTGCGAAATATTTAAGTCCCAAAATATCGTAGTTCTCGGTAAGCCCGATCGAAGCCGGCATTCTACAGTACTCGTGTGAATCTATATAAAGATATATACATACATCGCATTGAAACACGATCGTGGCTGTAATTACCCAATCGTTTCACCCGTACCGTTGAATATTCTGAAATGTTAGATAGGATACGTCAGTGGTTTACTTATCAGAAGGAACTTGAGCTTATAAATTTCAAGGATAAGATGGCTGCGGCGAGAAGTGTCAGTTGTTAGATTTCGTTTGCATCTCGTGGCAAGAGCTCGAAGCTGAGTTCAGGGTCATCGAGTTCGATCTTAAAAAGTAACAGCGATGGAAATGTCATAGTCGTGAATTCGTGATTGAGGAAAACAGAACTTTCCGTAAAAAATTGAAAATCGAATTGCGATCTGTAATCCGGAGAACTCCTTGATTTTAAATGTTTGACGGGCGTCGATAGATTCCGGCAAATCAAACTTTGAACGTTACCATTTAAACCCGGGCGAGTACATCCGTATCGTTTGCCTCGTGCGCGATCGATATCTTCGCTTCACCGGTACGATCATCGCTCGCTCGTCTCTACTCCTCCCCTGTGAAGCCCGCGGAACGAGGAACGACGTCAAAAAGCGAATTGATAGCGAGAGCGAAACGATTTTTCCACTAATTTTTCCTTTTCGATGTTGGAGTGGTGGGAATTTCGATCCAGTGAGATAAGCGATATATATATAGACTCAATGTATAGCAACTTATCGTTCAAGCTAATAAAACGTGTCTTTCGGGAGGATAAATATAATGAGAAAAAAAAGAGCCGACGTTTTATATTTTTGAATACAATATTTTATTGCTTTTCATTGTTTCCTTTTATTCGTTGTTGACGTCACGTTCTCGAATAAAAATTGTTTGCTCTTCATTGTTCCATTCAATCTATTACCAACGTCACGTTTTCCATTATTCAACTGTTTTTCATTGTTAAACTTTAAACTTTAAGTAACAAAACATGTGATATACTTGTTAAACACAGCCTGTAAAACAGGCAATTTGTAATAGATTTAAGATCTTAAGCAAATAAATACTATTCTAGTATTCTATTCTGTTTTTCATTGTTACGAAATAAAAAGTTATTCGATAAAACGTAATTGACGTTAACCAACTGCAGGCGTTGGTAGCTTAGCTCGAATCCGTAACTATATCGTTGTCGATGATTTTCTTTTCGCCGGAATCATCTTCGCGATTTACGGAATCCGAGCTTTTTTCGGTTTCCAGATCGGCCGTTGAAGTGGACGAAACGAAGCCATCATCTTCGTTCCCGATCTCATTCGACTCATCAACTTCTTGTGTTACCTCCACCGACGGATCTTTACCCTGCATTTTGCATATGAACGTCCATGCGCTCTTGCAGTCCTCTTCCCTCTCGAAATCCAATGCAATATTACCGTAAACATCTTCCAGCCATGTTATCCTCGTTTCCTGCAATCGAACAAATTTTCGAATTCGTTTAATTATTAACGTCTTTTATTATTAATTTATTAATTATTTCATTAATTAATTATTCATTTATTACTCTCAGGTTTCACGATCCAGAAACTTTGCTTCTGAATCATTAATGAATAAACGAATACTTAATATATCATTAATTAATTAGTTATGAATAACTGAGTTGACTAATTAATTGATTGATTTATTTATTTAGTCGGTTATTTATCAACTAATTTATGAATTATTTATTATGAATAAATTAGTCAATAAATAACCGAGTTAACTAATTTATTTATTTATTAGGTTATTTTTTAACGATTCGAAAACGAAGTTTCTGGATTAATTTATTAATCCGGATTAAATTAATTGATCGATCGAATGAAATAATCGAAACTAGGAATGGATTTTTCGAGTTTGCATTTTGGAAAATTTTACACGTTCTCAAGATCAATTTTTTCATGGGTCGAAGCAACATGAATTTGTTAATTTTTCATTACTTTTTATATCCTCGCCGAGCCCCAATTAATTTTCATTCTTATAATAAAAATAAAATAATCACATTGTCGATCATTGAAAAGAACGAAAACAAAAAAATGTTTGGAAACGTCGCGTTTAGCAGTTTCGGGAAGTTCCAAATATTGTTGTTTACCTCTTTTCGTATATACACCGTATCCTTTTTTATTTTACTTTCGAGTATGATTTTCCAGGTACCCGGTTCTCTGACGAGTAAAGCAGGGCCCTTGAGGTGGTCGATGAAACCGAAGTCGACTTGTCCTTCGGCGCGTTGGTCCCACTGTTCTTCAGCGTCCAGAACAAAAATCTTGACTTGCCTTCCGATGCCGGCCATATTGATGAGATCGATCGAAATTCGGTTTTTCGAGCTTGTCTTCTCCTCGAATCGGGTCTTGTCTGAAAGAAGCAAAAAACGGAACTAATGCCAATAGGAACGGCAAAATTAAAAAAATAATAAAGTAAAATCAACTAGCTTTTTACGAGCTCACGAGTGTATTGTTCCAGGCACACAGGTACGTGACGATTGTTGAATTTAGTCGCCCACGTTATCATTGTGTGTTCACATTTTCATTCTTCAATTATCTCACAACGACGTCGCCATTGTTTTCCCATATCTCGTGCTCTTTTTCTTACTTTTAATTCCGTCTTCCCCGCTGAGCTCGTTCTTCGAAAAACATAAATAAAACTCGTAAAATGGTAGAGTTGAAAAAAATAAAAACATTTAAAAATCGAAGAAAAATTCATAACGAAACAGGTGCCTCGGGGTTTCGGTTGTACGAAGCCTCGGCATACGCAGCGCCACCGCAGCTACCACAAAAACGAACTAAAAATCGTAAATTTTGGATTTCGTCGCAAATATTTAAATTATTTGGATATAAAAAAAAAAAAAATTGCCGTTCGATCAATCTTCTTATTTTATGTTCATGTCCCAGGCACACAAAAACCTTTGAATAAATAAATTCGAATGTACAGGTGTGAACTATCGTCATGAAATATATCACTGAATTTTCACGTTTTGGTTCGAAACCGTTCCCCGATAAGGTTGCAACACGGAATAGTGCTGGCGTGGAAAAGCCATTTTACGATAGATTCTCCGTGTTGCAACACCATCGTCGAATAATTTGAAGCGCACAAAAAGAAGAAAAAAAAAATTAATGCCCTCATATTTTATACCGATATTTCAGACCTGTGCATTGAAAAATATTTATCGCAGGTTTTTTCGAGCGTTTATCGGAATCGTATTACAACGAATAATCTTCATCCGGACGGTAGAAAAGTCCACTGTTTTCGATGTAGTAGCATGTAGATCGAAAAACGAACAGACGGTTAGAGCCGATCTTCAATTTTTCCTCGAATTATTACTACTAGCCATGAAGGGATTTGGTACTTTCGCTCTTTCGTACTCTTTGTCCTCGGATTTGTTGGAGTTTTTTATTCCCAACCATTGGATGATAGTTCGCGAATCCGCCGCATGACTCCTCCACCGAAGCTTTCATCGGTAAGTCCTCGTCGAATGTTCTGGACGTAAAAAACTCAAAAACTATTATTAGCACGACTGGTAGTAGCGAACTGTGATTGGATATTGAAAAAATATATCGATTGTTCGAAGACCGCATTAAAAATTCACATTTTGTAGCTGGAGTGCATTCAATCAATGATTCAGAATTTAAACGTCAGTTGAAAACAATTTTTACGAGAAGTACTGCTGGAGCTGAATAAAATGATCCAATGAAATCCTTAGCGAGTCTTTGCTCCACCAATTGGATATTCCGATGCGATTTGTGGTTAATTACACTTTTTTACGTCACAGGTGTTTTCATTTCAATGGTCTACATTCGTACGAGATGTATCTACGATGCAATGTCTCGAAAATGCTTTTGATGTTGAAAATGTCTCCCACCATGCTGCCAGGAGAACCCCACCAAAAGAGAGTTAAACTCTGAACCCCCGAATCCCCCGAAAACACCGAGGAAAACTGACAGTAAGTGTAAAGCTTCAATATTCCAACAAGCAAAAATGATTTTTTCTTTTAATCCATTTTTTTTGCTTTTCTTCCTGAAATCTTTAGTTTTTTTGGCTGAAATTTTTTTTTTTCCAGTTCTAAGCAATTGTGCAGAAAGATCGTGTAATAAATCTTTCAAATTCTGTACCGGTGTAAACGACGAGGAGGCTAAATATATTTGTAATCGTTCAAATTGTTTCTCGATAGTGTTGCAACACAAAATTCATCATGAAATATATATATATTTTTTTCTTTCACGTAAGCAGTTGAGCGCGAAAAATATAATAAATCAGTTGACATTTATCGTAAGCGGTATTGGGCGCGAAAAAAAAAATGCGATAAATCTTTTTTGTTTCGGAATCATTTACGAGGAACGATGACGTTCGTCCGTGTTGTATAAAAGCGTAGGGTTTTCGATAAATGAATATAGTTTAAAAGTCGAACACTCGGCTAGACCTGATCTTCGAATTATTGTACTCGAGTAATAAAAAAAAAAGAATGAAGGGACTTGGCATCTTCTCCATTTTGCTGCTCTGCTTCCTCGGACTCTTTGGAGGAGGTCATGTCGGAGCTGAACCATCATACGAGCCTACGACGACAGAGACGCCGCTACGGTATGCGAATACGCAACCGCACGGTCCATCGGTACGATTCTCTCGAACACCTAGCAGTGCTGCGATTATTATTTTTTTTATTGGGGCATTTTCGAAGTTCTAAATGCAAAAGTATGGAATTCGATTTTTTTTTTTAATTGCAGAAATAATAGAAAGCATTTTGGAAATTTTTTCAAAAAGAAATCGAAGCACCCAAACAGTTCAGAAAAAAAGGTTTTCATCTAAAAATCTAAAAAAAAAAAATAAAGAAAATATTGCACGTTTTTAAAAAAGTCAATTGAAAAACGCACAATTTCGAAAAAAAAAGCATCCAAATGCTATATTTTCCAATAAGTTGTAAGCATAAAAAAAAAAAATACTAAAAATCATGGAGCTCTTTTTCACAAAGCATAAAAAGATTATAAAATTTTAGCCCCATCAAAAATGTAAATTCATAAAAGAAGAAAAATGTAAATTCATAAAAAAAGGTGAAAAATATTTTGAAGAATTTTCTAGAAATCAGTGTAGAAATTTTCTAGAATTTCAGTCTAAACAGCCTGCGTGCCTCCAAATTTTGATGAAAATGTTTATCATAAAAAAGGAAATTTCAAAGATGCCAATTATTCTATCACATGGTTAAGAGTCCGAAGCAGGTCCATGATTTTTTAAATATTTTTTCTTGCCCAATAAAGTAATCAAATAAACGGCCCAAAACTACCTCATAACTCCAGGATCAATACCACTTTTACTTCGACGATGTTTTTTTTTTTTTTTTCTATAAATTCATACGAGATGTATCCAAGTACCCTTAACCGCCATGTTTCTTATACTCCCAGGAATGTCTGCTACCAAACTGCCAAATATCAAACGAGCCTACGACGACTACACAGGTGCCGCGACGGGTAGCGAATACACAATCCCAAGGGTATCAGGAACAACAACCGCTACAGTATGCGAATGAACAACCGCATGGTGCATCGGTACGATTCTGTCCAGTATTTAACAGTGCTTCAATTATTATTTTTATTATTATATCAAGTTTTACTTCAACGATATTTTTTTTTTTTTTTTTCTATGAAATTCATACGAGATGTATCTATATCGCTATCATTCTTATATTCCCAGAAATGTTGGGAACCAAACTGTCAAATAGTAAACGATCAAACGACGACTACACAGGAGCCTCAACCGAATGCGAATACAGAAACGCAAGGGTTTAAATACCCGCATGGTCCACCGGTACGATTCCGTCAAATATTTAGTAAAGCTTCGATTATTATTATTATTATTATTATTATTATTATTATTATTATTATTATTATTATTATTATTATTATTATTATTTATTTATTATTACATCAGTACAATCGTAGTACATTAGTTCTACGATTTTTGTTTTCTATGAATTCATACGAGATGGTATCTACGTCGCCATGTTTCTTGTATTCCCAGAGCTCATCGAATCCCACGACTACAGAGGAGAAGCAGCGAGTAGCGAATACACAAACGCAAGGGTTTAAACAGCCGCATGCTCCACCGGTACGATTCCGTCAAATTTTTAGCAGTGCTTCAATTATTATTTTTATTATTTAATCAGTAAAATCGTAGGAGACTCTCATTCGTATGGTTAAGAGTCCGAAGAAGGTTCATCATTTTTTTCAGATTTTTTTTCTTACATAATAACGTAATCCAAATAAACGACTTACAACAACGATCCATGTTCATAACTCGAATTAATATTAGCTTTATTTCGACGAGGTTTTTGTTTCTATGAATTCATATGAGACGGTATCTACATCTCCATGTTTCTTATACTCCCAGGGCTCGGCATCGAACCAGCCTACGACGACTACACAGAAGCCGCAAAGAAATGCGAATACACAATCGCAAGGGTCTATGATTTACCACCCGCATGGTGCATCGGTACGTTTCTGTCCGATATTTAGCAGTGCTTCGATTATTATTTTTATTATTGTATCAGTAAAATCGTAGTAGACTCTTATTCGATATTCACTTTGATGAATGCTTAAAAATAATATTTTGAAGAATTTTTCCAGAAGTCTCGCGATAGTATTTTTCTTTTATTAATTCGTATGAGATGTATCTACATCGCCATGTTTCTTATATTCCCAGAACTGTGTGCCACCACAGTGCCGATCCTATTAATCGACCGAGCCAAACTCTGAGCCCCCGAACCCTCCAAAAGCACCGAGAAAACTGGCAGTAAGTACAATGCTCCGATATTTCACCAAGAAAAAATGAATTTTTCTTGATATTCAATTTTTCTAGTTTCTATATTTTGACACTTCAATAATTCGATGCTTTTTGCTGAATTTTCATTCAGAGAATTCTTATCTCGAAACGCCAATAAAAGTTGGTGGCTAAATACATATTTGTAAATGCTTTTCAGATGAGATCTTACACCGGAAACTTCAAGAGCGTCAACTGAGAAATAACGAATCGTCGTACCAACGATGTTTTCCAGAAATTCAAAAATTGACTTCGAAGTAGGCTCCACTCGAAAGTCAGGAAAATCAAGACAACAATGTGAATTCATTATTCCATGAATGACGCTCGTCAAATTGAAAATGTAAAAACTTTTAAATAAAAAAAAAAATCTCATTGAAATCCCCATTGCTGTGTATTTTTTTTTTCCCTCGATTTTAACTCCTCACATTTGACGAATACGTTTATTCAATAAAACTTGAACACGACGCCACTGATATGATGAAATCGAAAAAACCACAGATTAGACATAAAAAAACGTCGATAGAATTGAGAACTTCAAACAATGATTGATTCTCCGAAGACAGTATTCGTTTTTCGAGGAGTACCGAGGCTTCGATTTCCTGTGTGCACGAGCAAAGATTTGCACACTGCTCTATCCAGTCTGAATGATCTTGGGTCCGAGTTTTTTTTAGATATGCTCGCCCATTTCTAGAACTCTTTGCTAATCTGATTTAGCGATTTTCGTCTACTTCGAGCAACTTCGACGCTAGCGCCTCGGAACCTTTCGGAACTTCCTTAGTCCTTAGTAGAGAGGAAGTCGTGGGAGTGAATTCAAAGACGTTGCGATTTGACAAGATGGCGTTGCAGAGCACGCCGGGCCGGGAAGGAGAATGCTAGCGGATTCATGCAGCCGGAAATTGATTCTCCATGTCAGATTTTTTAAGGGTCTTGAACAAATTAAATCTCTGGGAAAACCTCCGGATGGATCTCCGAGAGAATTTTTGTTAGAAACTCCGGATGAATTTCCGATAGAAATACCGGAACTAATTTTGTATTAAAAGTAATAAAAAGTTTCGAAAAAAAAAAGTTTTCTAAAATCTATTGATTTTAAGCGTCGATAATTCACATTTACAGATTTTTCTTTCTCCTGCATCCGTAAAATTCCTGTCTATGGCGTATACTTCGAATTCGATCACGTGATTCCTTATCGATTCCGTCGACATTCTGCAGAAAAAATCTAAAACCCGCCGAGTACGGTGGACCGCATGATTTTCCTCTTTATTTCCGGTTTGCACAGCCGAGAGAAAATAATAAAGAACAAAAAGCTTGAACGTGACAAAAAAAAATCGACTCCGCAATTAAAATAATATCGTGAGCACAGTCTTTACTGAAAAAAAAAAAAAAAAATCAGTCGATAATTCAACGTTTTCCAATGCTGGCGACAAATTATTGCTATACCAGAGAATATTTTTATGACTGTAAACGTAAAAATTTATAACGATCTATAAATTTTCCTACTTTGTCACAGTGAAAAATTGGTCTGAACTGCTCCTATGAAATATTTGACAACACTAAATTTTGTTCGTTTCAATTTTACATCGTATCCCTACAATGTCGCAATTCCTCTTTCCAGAAATATTTTTTTTTCATGTCTTAAGCAATTGTGCAAAAAGGCCATACGATAAATCATTCAAATTCTACCGGTGTAAAACGACGAGAACGCTAAATATTATTGTATTCATTTAAATTGTTTCTCGATAGTGTTGCAACACAAAATCTATCATGAAATATATTTTTGTTTTTACTTCACGCAAGCAGTTGCGCGCAAAAAATATAATAAATCAGTTGAAATGTATCGTGAGCAGTTGTGCACGAAAAAAAAAATGTGATAAATCTTTTTTGTTTTGGAATGAATTTACGAACGATGACCTTCGTCCGAGTTGTATAAAAGCGTAGGGTTTTCGACGAAAGAACATAGTTTGAAAGGTGAACAGTCAGCTAGACTTGATCTTCAATCAGTACTCAAATAATCAAAAACAACGATGAAGGGACTTCGCATCTTCTCCGTTTACTTGCTCTGCTTCCTCGGACTCTTCGGAGCTCTTGTTGGAGCTGTACCATCAAACGACCGTACTACGACGACGACTACACCGAAGCCAGTAGAGTATGCGTATACACAACGAAGTGGTCGATCGGTACGATTCTCTCGAATATTTAGCAATGATTTAATTACTATTTTTATCATTATATCGATATAATCGTAGTAGACTCTCATTCGTATTTGACGAATGCAGAGAAAAAAAAGTATTTTGAAATTTTTTTTCGGAAATCTTTCTATATAGTACATTCCGTTAGTTTTACTTCAACGATGTTCTATCAATTCACATGAGATTTATCTACATCACTATGTTTCTTATATTCCCAGAATTGTAAGAATAATCCAAACTGCCAAACCATCTAATCGGTTGAGCCAAACTCTGAGCTCCCGAATTCTCCACAAGCACCGAAAAAAATGACAGTAAGTGTGACGTTTCGATATTTCAACGATATGCAGGCATACAAGCAGAACGTATATGTAACATGGAAGATCAAATTCACGAGTCTCGATAATATTGAAACGATCGATCTTCCATTTCAATATTTCTATGCTCGTCGCTTATACCCGTGCTCATTAATATTTTCCAGATACCAAATAACACCAACTAACAACCGAGTACCATACAACACATCGGATCGTCAGAAATACGAAAGAGAAAAAGAATAGTCACCAACGGTTTCCTCATCGTTTCATTCGCACAGCAGAAACAACGTAAAAGCATCTCCAAACCTTACACCCGAAGATACCTAAATTTCTTCTTATCCTAATAACTCGATGCAGTTAAGTTTTAGTATCGGAAAGTGAATGAGTAAATCCTCTTAACCCAAAAATGTAACCACCATGAATACGTATCTGTACGAAACACTTTGGATTGTCAAAAAAATTATCTGGCTCAAGAGAAATATACAGTTATTCTACCACCACGAATGTTGATTTTATTGCGAGAAAAATCATCTCCATCTTCATTTTTTTGTCAGAATTACTTCTTCGTGCATAGTAATATCAACAATTTTGCGTTTGAATTTCATTATTTTCGATTAAATTTTCGTCGTTCAGTCTCAATCGTCGCTATCAATATTTCGAATTCACCAAATCAAGTTTACCGGTTAATTTCGAATCGGACTTCCCTTTATTGCAACAAAGAAACTAAAAAATATGCACAACGGTCGAAAGTTTTGGAACGTGACAAAAAAAAGACAACGTTTGTCGCCCTCCAGTGGCCATAAAATATATTACGAAATAAGTTTTTCAACGGGTTAAAAACATTTTTGACGTGCGAACGAAAGATGTACGCGTGCAATTCGTAACATTTGTATGAATTTTTTAAACAAAAGAACAATTTTTTTTTTTCATATACAAATAATATGACATTTCGTCAAAGAGTCCTTTGAAATTCTGACCGAATCGTTGCTATTTGCGCGTAAAGCTCGTTGTTGTGCCTGCGTAAGTGTGAGTGCGTTTGTATGCAAAGCCATTTCGCGCATGAAGTCCGCGCACCGGCTCGGGTATCGGCGAAATCAGCTGTTTTCGAGAATTTGCCTCTTTTCGCGTTAGTCTTTCGTGAAATATTTGATAAATATTATTGTCAAGAAATCATTTTGTGCCGGATAACCGAGTGACGTTGGGATAATCGAAAAGGTGATTATACGATCGTAGAATAATCGTTTGGTGAGAAAATTTGAGGTTATAAAAATATCGTAGCAACAATGGTGGAAGTGGTGGCAATAAATGCTACTATTTCTTTTGTCCTTTTGTTTTGACCAGTACGAAGAATATCTTTTCCATTCGATTTCAAACACTCGGTAACAAAATTAAAAGAACGAAGGGGAAGAACCATTTTTCTACGATCAAATCAGAACTCGAATAAATCATAATTTCGTACAAATATTAATGGAAAAAATATATTTTATTTTCGGTCTTGAAAATCAGTTATTATAAGAATTTTACAAGTCACCGTTTATTAAAAAAAAAAAAAAAACGTAAAAATGAAATTAAAATCGGTTCGATCTAACCTCCTAGTGTTTCATTATCAATAAATCAATAAAAAATAAAAATTAAAAAAACTGTGTGAATTTCAATGTTCAATAAACAATTTGTTTGGACGATCGTTCGAAAAAAATGTCGTTGCTTGTGCAGTCGAGAGTTCCAACAGTTTCCCTCGGCCCCCGCGAGAGGCAGTCAAAAACGAAAAATGGACTTGCTCGTTTATTCTGTTTGCTCGATTTTCTACCAAGATATAAGTAATAATTGGGAAGAAAAATTTGTATCAAGAAGAAAGAATAGAACGAAAGATTTGTTAAACGATAATTTCATTAAAAATCGATAATTCCGCAATGAAAAATTCTAAATATCGGATGAAAAATGATGCAAACATTACAGCCATTTTAACTGTTAATTTTGTAAATTTTATTATTTGTATTTTTACCATATTTCAGGAGATTATTTCCTCGATTCCGAGAATGATTCGCGTGAGGAGTCTCAGCGAGTTGACATATCCGAAACCATCGTTAAAAGTTGCTGCTACAATCTCGATAGTAAACAGAGAAGAAAGTCCTGTCGAAGCTCGAAGAGATATTATAAACAATGATCGATCAAAAAACGAAGTTGACAGATCGGAGAAAAGTGAAAGCCTGCGTCGTACAGACTATACCGAGAGGCTGTCACTCGAAGAAAAGAGTACCCGAGACTCTACCGAGTCTCTTGATACAAGTAAAGCTGCCACAGCAGCTTACATGCGAGATTATCGTGCGCGACAAAAATTCGATCCACCTTACGACGACATAACTGTCAAAATGAATCAGTTCACTTGCAACGTTTTACAACAAACGAATAAATCTTACGCTGGTATGATAAGCTCGCCGGTTTTCCTCGCTGCTCCTCAAAAGCCATCAAAAAAAAGAAAGAGAAGAGCTGCGCAACTTCGAAACGTTGAAGTCGACGATGAACGTATAAAGGGAAAAATCGCACAAGAAATGCGAATGAGAGATCGTCGAGCCAAGCAAAGAGCTGCGCTACGTAACGAGCGACAAGGAACAAGGTCAATGAAAAAAAAAAGACAAAAAACAGATATTATCTCCGACGATGAGATGTCTCTTGATGATATGCCTCTCGAAAAAAGACTTCGAGAAGTAAAGGAAGACGAAGAAGAAGAAAAAACGATGTCTTCCGACGATGAGCCTCTGGAAAAAAGACTCAAACGATTAGGGCGTAAGAAAAAGAAGAAATCCGACAAAGATTCGCCGAGTGATCCAGTCCAAAAAGCTCCAATGGAACGAGACGAAGATGAACAAAAATTCGATCAACCAACCAGGAAACCGGATCGAGACAAAGGAAAAGAAGAAAATCCACGAAAAATCGATCAACCAATCAGGGAACCGGATCGAGACAAACGAGAAGAGAAAAATTCACAAAAATTCGATGAAACGATCGGTCAAGTTGCCACGATAATGATTCAATAATAATGTCAATCGTTGATCAATAATGACTCACGATTATCACTCTATTCAAACGCTTCGCCTGTGAGCGGATTAACGACACGATGATATTTCTTACCTTCCTTCTTCCGTAACATTCTCTCCGGACAGATCTGCAGAGCTTTCCAAAGAATACGATCAACGAGATCAGGAGAAAATAAATGTATTAATGATATTGGAGAACAATAAATTTCCAAGTTTTGTTTTGTACGATACTTTTTTCTTCGTTCCTAAATTAACGTCCTTTGAAAAAGAGTGCACGACCTCAGTTTTCTCAACATTAATCGTCACAAAATTAACGAAACAACCAAATCAGTTTCTGTAAGGAAAATTGTATTGGAAATGGAATGAGGATATTAAAAAAAAAAGATAAAATGTAGATATTCAAAAAAAATTATGCACAAGTCTCATATATAAAAATTCAATTGTAAAAATAATATAAAACGTATGATCCCTATTATTTCAGTTCCCAAGTCTTCTGTTGAGATTATTTTCACTGAACATCGACGAGAAGTTTGTTTTTTGCAACGTTGTCACCGATGGCACAAGGAATATTCACAACTTTACCGTCGCACGATGCTCGCATTGTGTGCTGAAATAAAATATCAAATTATTTCATACTTGATTAGAATGACTAAATTATTCATTGAAACTAATTGATTATTGGAAATTAGAAATTTTTGGCATTTTCACAGTATCGATTGACAGCTTGACAAAGCGTGAAGCCTCACCTCCATTTTCATCGCGATAATAACGACCAACGGGTCTCCTTTTTTCACGAGATCTCCCGGCTGCACGAAAATTTTATCCACGACTCCTGGCATTGGACTGACGGCACCACCTTTCGATATGTCCGTATTTTTCATCTGCCTCCTGACGAACTCTGGTTCGGGTCTCGTCAATTTCCATTTTCTTTCCTACTCAACGAATAATTTCATTATTTAAAAAAAAAAAAAAAAAAACGACTGGAGTAGTGACGCGATTTCAAAGAGAAAAATTTTTTCTCACGTTGGTAAATATGTGCAGCTCACGACCCACACTGACGATCCGACATTTTTGTTGTTTTCCGTTGATTTCCGAAGTCAAGAACATCGTGTCGCCTCTCACGATTGAACTTCCATTAACCGGTATAGCGGGCTCTTTGTTGTTTATTTTCATCGAGTATGCACCCGATTTGACGTACTCCACTTGAACCGTAAATTTTTCATCCATAAACGAGAATTCGAACTGTCTATTGAGCTTGTGATTAGAACGAAATCCGTTTATCGTGCTGAATGGATTCAACGAATTTTCTGCATTCTTTCCAGATGCGAGAGCCGCCGTTTGCTCAGAAATCAACAGCGCGAGCACTCCTTGCGACAATATTTCGTCCGATGGCTGAAGCTCGGGAAAGAGCGTGCTGTAATTTTCCTCAATGAAACCAGTGTGCACTTGGGCCGCTCGGAATTTTGGATGATCGCACAAATCCTTTATAAATTCAATATTCGTTTCCAAACCAGCGATCTGTGAAAAAGTACAGACGATCAAAATGCAGTCGTAGAGATGAATTCTTTTCGACCAAAATTCCAAAACTTCGTATTTTCACAAAAATCGAAATGAAATTAGGCAACTTCTTAAGGAGAATTGAATTTCAATAAAATACAAAAGAATTCTGGAAGCTTAAGTAATTCTCTTGCAGAAAAATTCGTTTGTGAGTCTTTGATAATTTTCATTTTGCGTATGAAAGTCAGTAACGTTTCTGGGATGGGTAGACTGTTTTAATCTTTTGTGAACGCAAAGTTTCGGAATCCTGGTGGAATGAAATTATTGGCCAGAATCTGTAATTCATCCTTAAAGTAGCAATAAACGTGCAAATTGGGTACATCGTATTCCGATAATTGAGCCCGAAGTACGCTCAGAGCTTCGTTTCGGTCCTTTCCCCAAACGACCAGCTTTGCGATCATGGGATCGTAGTGTACGGACACTTCATCGCCTTGTCTGACTCCAGTCTCGACTCTGATATTTGTTCCACCTCTAGGTGGTGTCAAATGCAATAGTGGACCCGCTCCTGGCAGAAAACCACCTCGAGGATCCTGAAAATATAATCAACAAATAATCCCCACTAAAAACCTATACATGGCACTTCACGATTGATAAATTTTTTTAGTTTTTCAAAATATAAAAACGCTTCGTATACTATATACATTTTATAAAAAATTTTCAATCAAATTCTTTAGTCTACGGTTCACAGAATTGAAATGTAATGAGAAGTGTTCTGCGCTTTATTTTATGATTTATTTTATAATAACGAGTGGCGTACTTCTGCATAAATCCGAGCCTCGAACGCATGTCCTCTCAAACGGATGTCTTCTTGTTTGAGTGGCAGCGTCTCGCCAGCGGCAACTTTGAGTTGCCATTCGACTAAATCGGTTCCAGTTATTTCTTCGGTGACAGGATGCTCAACTTGGAGCCGAGTATTCATTTCCATAAAATGGAAGGAATGTGTTTTTCTGTCCAAGATAAATTCGACTGTTCCGGCACCAACGTATCCTACGGCTTTAGCTGCTCGCACAGCGGCTTCGCCCAGTTCGGATCGCAGTTCTTGTGCTATGCCAGGCTGAAAGTTCAATCGTTAAAATTCATTATTTATGTACCGGATATCATGTGATAGAGCAATCTCAAACCTCTTTTCTCCTTGAGAAATACTCCTTACCGCGGGAGCTTCTTCTATAACTTTTTGATGGCGTCGCTGAACGGAACAATCTCTTTCGAACAAGTGAACAACGTTTCCATGTTTGTCAGCAAAAATTTGAACCTCCACGTGGCGTGGTTCCGCGATAAATCTTTCCAATAACACAGCGGAATCTCCGAATGCTTTCAAAGACTCGGTCCGAGCGGACTCTAGAGCTTCCAAAAAATCTGCTTCTTTCATCGCTATCCTCATTCCTTTTCCACCTCCGCCTCGAACTGCTTTTATCATCAAAGGAAAACCTATTCTTCGCGCTTCTTCCAGCAAAGTTTTGTTGCTCTGGTCATCTCCGTGGTATCCTGTTGATCAAAATAATTTCCAATAATTAACTCTGACGGTGATCATGTAATTATTACAAATCCAAAGAACCCTGCTCGAGTCGACTAAAAAAAATTACAACGAAAAATAATTTTTTTTCAATCGTCATTGATGTGGAATTTTGATTTTGGATAAATATAAACAGTAAAGTACCTTCGATAATGGGTACTCCGGCTTTTGCCATTATGGCTTTGGAAGTACTTTTGATTCCCATGTCTCGAATGGCACTCGCAGGTGGGCCCACAAACGTGATATTTTCTTTCTGGCATAATTCGGCGAATTCAACATTTTCCGATAAAAACCCATAACCAGGATGAATCGCTTGGCATTTAGCAGTTTTGGCAACCGCTATGATTTTATCTTGTCTCAAATAGCTCTGGCTGGAAGGTGCAGGTCCGATGCAATAGGCCTCGTCAGCCGATTCCACGTGCATAGAATGTTTGTCCGCTTCGCTGTAAACTGCTATCGTTTTTACTCCTAATTTCTTTGCTGTTCTTGATATTCGACATGCTATTTCTCCTCTGTTTGTTATAAGAATCTGTAAAGTTTAAATTGATATTTTGTATTAACTTATTATCGTCGATCTGTACTAATTCATGCATTTCTGATTCGAATAATTATTCGTAGATCAACGATTGACCGAATTGAAAAGAAAATCACCGGAACAATTTCATTTTCAAATTCATTTGATTATTAGCTTTTATGGTTAACCGACGCGTCGCTTATGGACCAAAATAAAACTGAATGTATTCTCATACAGGCAAAACTGTAGACCCATTTATTTTTGTTAAAAATTAGCAAATTAAAAATAAAATTCGACAACAGAAAATTTGAGGAATCAAAATATGTAAAAAAAAAGGATTTTTTTCAATCAATAATTAGATCACTCACTATTAATGCATAAGTTTATCATTGACTTGTCAATTTGTTAATACCGTCCATTAATTATAAATTATGTAAACGTTTCTGGTTTTATTGCATTTTTGATTTTAGAACATTAATAATGACAACATACCTTATCGATTCGATTGTTTTTTTGAGCAGTCCACGAAAATGTACGCGACCCGAAATAGGTCACGTGTCTGTAAAAGGCAAACAATTACGTACTTATTTCCATATTGTAAGTCACATCGTCAAAAAAACAAATCATACCTTGGAAAAGCACATTTTCTGATTAAACAATACATAATAATGCAACTATTCAACAACTTTGTAGTCTAATTTCATGAATTTTTTTTTAACCAAGTTACTATCTTTGTACTTGATGGTTATGTATTTCCCAGAGTTTATAGAGAGATCGTTTCATCATCGGAATATAATCAAATGCACATACCGAAAAAAAATTATTCGAGCCCATTGGTTCGATCAAAGCGAACATTATATTTTTTGGTTATGTAAATAATCAAACAGATAAGATAAGTTGGAAGCGCGTGGAGCAAACACAAACAGTGAATATATATGGGGCATTCCACGCCAAATCGGACAGTTGGAAAATTTTCAATTTTTGATTTCCTTAATTTTTCGATATGTTTCAGTACACCTCAAAAGAGCCTTCGTGGTAAATTTTGAAATTGTTTTGATTACTTGTTAAAAAAATATTGAGTTTTCAAAAAAATCGCTTTTTTTTTGGTTTTTTACTCATAACTTTCTTAATAACGATCCAAATTCAAGTTTTTTTTTTCCAAAATCTTCGTTTTTGAATGACCTCTACGAAAAAAAATACAAAAAAAATATTCAAAGCGTTTTTGATAGAGATTTTTAAGTTTGAAAATATAAATGGTGTTTTTAAAAGTGAGTGTATATTTCGATTTTTTTGAACATTTGACATTTCAAACTACTATTTTTTCAACAACTTTTAAGACCTGTCCGGTCGTGGGCCCTCCATAATAACTATTTTTTTTCGATTTTTGAAAATTTGAAAAAAAAAGATTTTCCTATAAATCATTCTAAGTACCTATTTTTCTTACTGTGTTTTCTTTTTTACTTATTTCAAATTATTTTAGATACCTTATAAATTTTAATAGGTCTTTAAAATGAATAAACTCTCATTAAATCTATTTAAAAACAATTGCAACAATCGTTTCCATTTATTTTCGTGTTCTCTTCAAAATTTTACAAATCGCAAAAATCCCCTCACGGGGAAAAAAACGTGGACAAGTACATTGGTGGTCCCTTGTTTCCCTATGATATTAAAAAAAATCCAAAACGCCGCTAAGAAGAATATAAAAAAAGTCACGAAATAAGTTAAGATCTGTTGAAATATACGTGGCCAAATACGGGAAGCTTTACTGCGTTTCAATCAATTTTCAAATACGGTTTGATGTTGATAGAAAAAATAATAAAGTTCGGAAATTCAACTATGTCACCAACCAAATTGCAAACGTAAAAAAATTAGATTGTAAAAAAATTCTGAACGATGTACTTGGCGAGGATTTTTCCATGAAATTCGCGTAGTGTATAGATCATGATCACGAACTCGCCAAGTACTTCGTTCAGAATTTTTTTACAATCTAATTTTTTTACGTTTGCAATTTGGTTGGTGACACGAAGTACTTGGCGAGTTCGTGATCATGATCTATACACTACGCTAATTTCATGGAAAAATCCTCGCCAAGTACTTCGTTCAGAATTTTTTTACAATCTAATTTTTTTACGTTTGCAATTTGGTTGGTGACATAGTTGAATTTCCGAACTTTATTATTTTTTCTATCAACATCAAACCGTATTTGAAAATTTATTGAAACGCAGTAAAGCTTCCCGTATTTGGCCACGTACACCCAGAAAAAATATCTAGTTGGTTCAACTAGGATCTATTCAAATCAAATAAATATTTTTCTTTGTCCCACGGCCTAGTAGAGCTCTATTTAACTTTGAGAAATTATTTTCTTTCATTCGAATATTTTTATATTTAAGATTAATGAAAAATCTATTTTCGCGATTTTCAATTTCAAGAAGTTTTCACAAATTTTACAAGCATGTTGTTGAGCTGCAAAAAATTTTTATAATATTATTTACATCACATTTAATATTATAATTATCATTATTATTATTACTTAATATTTCCATGGGTCTGGAACCCTGGGTAGACATAAAAATTCACGACCGTCTGTTTGTTATGAGACATGGTCCGTTTTGAGTAAGTATAACTTGGGTTTCCGCTATTTATGCACATCCAGAGCACAATTCGTATATGAAATGTTTCGACGATCTGCGCCACGTAGTGGTCGGAGCGATAAGCTTTGACGTGGGTAGCCGAAAAAATACACTCAAATAAAATTATTTATTTGATTCAAATACAGCTTTTTAGTTGAGGCAAATAGAATTTTTTTTTATTTAAATAGAAAAAAATCGAATAAATAATCCTAGTAGATTGAAATAGATCTTTTTCTGGGTGTATATTTCAACAGATCTTAACTTATTTTGTAACTGTTTTTGTATTCTTCTAAGCGGCGTTTTGGATTTTTTTTAATATCATAGCGATACAAGGGACCACCAATGTACTTGTCCAAGTTTTTTTCTCCGTGAGGGGATTTTTGCGATTTGTAAAATTTTGAAGAGAACACGAAAATAAATGGAAACGATTGTTACATATGTTTTTAAATAGATTTAATGAGAGTTTATTCATTTTAAAGACCTATTAAAATTTATAAGGTATCTAAAATAATTTGAAATAAGTAAAAAAGAAAACACAGTAAGAAAAATAGGTACTTAGAATGATTTATAGGAAAATCTTTTTTTTTCAAATTTTCAAAAATCGAAAAAAAATAGTTGTTATGGAGGGCCCACGACCGGACAGGTCTTAAAAGTTGTTGAAAAAATAGTAGTTTGAAATGTCAAATGTTCAAAAAAATCGAAATATACACTCACTTTTAAAAACACCATTTATGTTTTCAAACTTAAAAATCTCTATCAAAAACGCTTTGAATATTTTTTTTGTATTTTTTTTCGTAGAGGTCATTCAAAAACGAAGATTTTGGAAAAAAAAAACTTGAATTTGGATCGTTATTAAGAAAGTTATGAGTAAAAAACCAAAAAAAGAGCGATTTTTTTGAAAACTCAATATTTTTTTAACAAGTAATCAAAACAATTTCAAAATTTACCACGAAGGCTCTTTTGAGGTGTACTGAAACATATCGAAAAATTAAGGAAATCAAAAATTGAAAATTTTCCAACTGTCCGATTTGGCGTGGAATGCCCCATATGTATATTGTTATGTCGAACGCGCGCAGCATGCTTCGCTTTGCGAAGAGGCCAGGTTTAGGGCGGTAACTTTGAACTTTCTGGCTCAGTACTGTCATAATCGATTAAAAAATTGATAATCCATTTTAGCATCGAATTTAGCGGATTTCTTACGAACCGCTATTGGGGTTCAAACACCTTTTTCTTTGCGTAAAAGCTGTCGAAATTTCGAACGATTACGAATGAGAAAATGTGTGAAGATTAAACAAATGACAGCGGAATAATTTTTTCCGGTGACACAAGCGCGGCCATCGGTAAAGTGGATCGCGTGATAAAAAAAGTAAGCTCTCCAGTTGAAGTTGCTTCGTTACTCAGCGCCCTCAGCGCATGCAGTGTGCAGTGTGCCGGGACTAGATATTAGAACTCGAAAACAAAGAAACGAGGATATTTTTTCCGTGTACAATAACAGATCGTAAAAATACGCCAATTTTTTTTTATTCGCGTATCATTCCAACAAACTTTTCATTGTTGTTTTCGAGTCAGTTTGCGCAGTGATGAGTTGTTTATTTAAAAAAAAAAAAACATGCAGAACATGCATTTCGACGAAGGAAAATGCACCGTTTCGCGAAGTACCCGACGTATAAACACATCGTGGAAGCGATATGTGATCAGTTTTTTGAAGAATTCAATTCGAAATCCAGCTTGTCAAAAACTACCATCTATAAAATATTGAAGAAAGCTTATTCATCCCGCCATGTAGCAAGAGCAAAGACACAGAAAATTGAATGTTTACGGTATTTCTGCAGTTACCACAAAAATACCATTCTCGCGGCCATCGAAAGTAAGTACTTTTTTCGTGTATCGTTTTCAACAATAATAGCTTTGCTTTATTCAGAATCTCCTTATTTCTCGTTAAAGCGGTCTATCATTATTGATCATACAGTCTGTAAAAATCCTGTTTACACATTTTTCTCCAACACCCTTGAGTTGTCGAAAAAATGAAAAGCTAGTTTTTCGCTTCTTTCTGCAGCGATGATCGTGTAACCTTCCTTGTTCTCGAAAAGTCAAGTTAAGAGGATGGATCAGTCACTTGACCTCACCTTGAATTTTCGAAATTTAAATTTTTCGACAACGTTCGTCCGATCGGGATAAAAATGGATCAGCCCACGCAGGACCATGGCAAAAATGGGCTGATTCATTTTTATTTCGATCGGACGAACGGTGTAGAAAAATTAGCCTTTCGAAATTTGCAGTCATCTCGCTCGCACTCACGGTGGCGAGATACCGACTGATCCATACTCTTAAGGGGGTTGGCTACACACAACAATGTTGGCATGTTAAAAGCATAGGAAAATTCGAAATGATTAGAATTTAATGAAATTTGGTGAGCATATTCTTTTGGATTAAATATGAATATACAAATTTTTTAAGATTTTTCTTCTACATAGTTTTCAAGTAATTTAAAATTAGCTCATGCCGAAAACAAAAAAAATGGCTCGAACCCATTATCATTTATTATTTATATTTTTTTATTTTATTTTGTTCCAAAGTAAAGCGGCGTATTCCCGACTATCCAATCTTACATCCGGATGAAGTGGAAAAATGGAGTTTGATAAAATGTATCGCGAAATATTTGAAACCTCACAGAGAGGAATTCGAGAACACACGGACGTTAATATGGCAAACTTGCCAGCAAATTGTGAAGAATTTGCGAGCAGAATCTTTCGTCATAAAAGATAAAGACGTTCGAGATCTCGTACATCGATACAAAACAATTTTATCGTGGCTCATGGTCGAAGGAAACGTAAGTTACCAATAAATCTCTCAATTTTTTATGTACTCTTCCTCGCGGAATAAGTTGTATTCGTCAAAAAATCATTTTTTCTAGTCAGAATGTTTATCCAGAGTGTGACAAAAAAACTATTGAAGAAAAAAAAATATCTGGAACCGTTCGTTGGACACGGGTTCGCGAAAATTTACTTTTTTACAATATATTTTTTTTTTAAATATTTATAATCGATGGGGTGGTCGAAATTTTCGTTACGAACTGTTTTTTTTTGTCCTCAAACACAGAAAAAGCTATTCCTGTCGAATTTTCAAATTTTGCGAAAGAAAAAAACATTTTTTTTTGTTGGCCCAGAGCGATCTTGTGAAAATTGACAGTTTTAGCTCGGATAATTTATTTTTTGTACTTTTACATTTATTATTTCAGATCCTAATGGAAGATCAGGAGTCAACGGACGCCAGTCGTGATCACACTTTACCGGAAGCTAAATCACTCGGAAAGTCCGAGTGACCCACAGGCGGTTCACATTTAGAGAATGAATCTTCACCCCAAAGAAAAAGAACGACCGATTACAATTTTTCATAAAAAATATGAAGAAAAAATAGCATCAATTGCTACGATAAATTAATTATTTTGGTTAATCGATTAATATCCAAGCTACTTTGTCAAGTTTCGATTTTTTTTTTTCGATCGGTCGTTTCATTTGTTTATGTTCATTTTCATTTAGCTCGGATCATTATAAAAAGCTCAAAACTCTGGACGAAAGAGGAATATCGAATGAAGTCGAACAAAAAATCGTTTCCATACGTATGAAATGTTAAGACGTAGAAAATAAAAATTATATTTTGTTCAAAAACATCCGATTCATACTCGATTCATTAATATTCATTTATTCAACTACTTAAATATTTGCTGTCTTCCATCTCGATGATCGTTTCAAGTAGATGATAACTGATAACAGAAACTAGTATGATCTCGTCGATTTTGATATCGAATAAGATTGTCCAGCTGTACAAATAATGTGCTCTCCATTCTATACACCGAATTTCCTCGAAATACGTAAAACAGCCATTAAAATGCTTCTTATTCGTTAATTTTTTTCGACCAATATGAAAAAATTTCAAACGAAAACGGAATTTGTTGTTCAATGCAAACGGAAACTGCATACGATCTATAAGCGATAACCGTTGAAAAATCGCCCTCTAAATACAGGTGTGATTTAGAGCGGGTTGTTCCAACTTCTCGATAGCCTATCCGACCGGTTGAAAGCGATAATGAAGAAAAAAATATCTCAACCAAAAATGAGCCCGAGTTTATGAATACGGAATCAAATATTTAAATTTGACTAGTGCGTCATCAATATCTTTATTGCGTGTCAAGTTTCTTCAAAGGTTACTTCAAAATAAGTACGTTTTCTTATAAAAACGGGCTTGATCTACTTCTGAGCTAGTCGATACTCAGTAGTGAGATTGGTTCTTGACTCACGAACGAGAGAAAAAGTTTCATCAGAATGACGCAGCTGAAAACTCTTATTTGTGCTGTCGCTTTTTTCGCCTCGGTAATTGAGCTCGATCGTATCTCAATACCTGTTATTTATAATCGTAAACAGAGTACTTTATTCCTCAAAACTGTGATCGAAAAAACTTTTCGACGAATTATTCATTCGTTTTTATCAATCGTTGTTCTAAAAAATCTCGAGTGACGATTCATTACAAACATGAAAGTCATACTCATGATTTAGTACTTCACTCGTGTATTCATATTTTTCAATATTCTTCCGTTTCGATTCATATTCTCCACGTTTTATGATATATGCATTCGATTATACGATAACCATTTTGCAGGCAACGGTCGTCAGTTCGATAGATTTCGATAGAGACAACGCCATTAGTTACGTTCAACTTATTTCACGACAGATCGGAGCCAGGACTGTTACCGCTTCTAGACATTTCATAGAAACAAATAAATTACTCAACAGCTCACTTTCTCATATTATTGAAGAACTCGAACGAAATATAACGAGCCACATGGAGAGTGTAAGGACGAGGCGAAAGCTTTTAAATTCACTATCGAAGAGTTTAATACTGATTTCAAAAAAAAAAAATGTTTCGGTCATAATAATAATATTGTTTTTGACATTTTCTTTAAAAAAGGTTAAGCTTCGAATGGACACAATCATTGCAAGTAAAAATCTTCAAGAATCAACGTGCAAAAAATATTTAGACGATCTGAAACAAAAAGCAGAGACATCAGTGGCGACAGCGGAGGATCGAATTCGGTGCACGTTGCATACAACACTTGAAAGACTCACCGACGTCATGCTGGCAGTCGACGAAGCGGAAAAAACCATGGTGAACCTCAAAACTCAAGCAGAATCGTGTCGCGGACAACAATGCTGGTCGGTGAGTGATTGCTTATCGTGTTATTATTATCGGTAATATTGTTGCCCCGGTAAAAGTTAATTTCAGCAAGTTTTAACCGGCCTAACGCCCACCACTCTATTTTGTACTTTTTTGTCTTCTCAGATCCGCACCAAAGCAGAGCACACAAAGTCTGAATTCTTCTCGGTGTCCAACAACCTTTTGTGTCGGGATAAAAAGCCGTCGGAGCTCATACCTGTGTTCATGCGTAAGGAATCCAATTTTTTTAAAGAGTGGGCACAAGAGGCTCTTCGAGATGTTGAAGCGTGCGCGCATCAAGCTCACCAGTGATGCCCACACCGTACATCATTCTGACGGGCTTTCACAATCTCGGATGCTCGGATGATGAAATTGAGTACTCGAATTCCGCGCGAATATTATCAAGTACAAGTATCGAGTGAGCCAGAACACCTCTTCATTCTCTACTAATCCAAAGTAGTCACTCTTGGACCGTTTAATCATTTGCAATTAAACAAATCGATTTATATTATATTTTTCTTTTCATAAAACTTTAATTCTAATATTCACAATGAATTATACCGACCAATAATAGACCAACAAAAAGTTTTTACGAAATCTATATTATCCAAAGAAAAATATCATCGACCAATAAACATAACACGTTACGTTTGAATAACGAAATTTTCGCCGTGCTGCTAGTGCCGACCATGTACTCGACTGACAACGAGAGTCTATAAACAAAGTGGATGAAAATCCATCAAATGTTAATGAATACAATAATGAAAAATTATTTACAATAGTCATTAAAATTATTCAAATTATTCCGTATGAAAATATATATCAGTTTCCATGTAGTTAGATGGGCAGATAAATTTTTTTTTTTTCCATAATAATATGCAATTCATGCTGTGCATATCGTACAAAAAAATTATTAATCTTAATAATTAATTCATTTTCATCAGTGTTGAAAAAAAAAAAAAAAAAAAAAAAAAAAAAAAAAATTGTCGACATTCTTAGGAATTCCTTATGCAATTTTAGGATTCCATATGCAATCATCTTGCTACAAATTAATTTTAGATATTAATGATGAAAAAATGATACATACTTATTCGGGCTGTTTGACATTTTATAGTTTCACATAATTGAAAACGTAATAATCTACCAATTATTAATTAATGCCAAAATTTTCAATCTTGAGAAAAATAAACAAATTTTTTTCATAATTTAAAAAATATCTTTGCCAAATTGGAAAATGAAATGAAAAATTGTGCCTGGCACAACAAAATTCGTAAAATAAAAAATGAAACAAGTCGAACATATGCGCCACTGGTGACAAAATCGTGGAGCTCCTAGTGTACCCATCTGAGCAACCGCCATGCTACCGACTCCCCCTGACCCGTTGTTCGTTCTCGATCCATCTACTTCCCGGCGTCTATTAGGATCTGACATGGAGGCGTGGCCAAGTTGAAATGGCGTCAACAACGGTGCAAATATGCATGTAGAGTCCTCCGTGTGCATCGGTGCAACTACTTACAAAAAGGCAGTATATTTTTGAAGCCTGAACATTTGTTGATTAAAAAAAAAAAAAATTCTGTGCTTATTATTCGTTTTCGAAGTTGACGTTTTAAATAGATGATGATAACAGCAATTTCCTCGTTCTCACCGATAGAATCGAGAGATCAAAGTTCCAGCTGTGCAAATACCAAGTTTCACTCTTTCCTCAAACTTCTTCGGAATACACGTGGATCAGCCATTAAATTTTTATTGAAACAACTTAAACGAAACTTTTCTTATTTTCTGCGAATAAAAGTTGTAGCGATCGTTGAACGCTTCCGATGCGTCTACTAACGATGTTTTAACACGCTTATAAAATCAGGTGGTTATAACGAAGCGTTATATTGTTTTTTTCCTCCGGCGTACGGATTATCAATTGCGAACGTCAATTGCCCAGTTCCACCAGCGAGAATGTCCGTCTGATTCGAAAGAATTCAAAATCTTTCATAGCTTTGAGAATTTTTTTTTTAAGTTGCATGATTCAAAAAAGTGTATCATCGATTGTTCAACTATATAAATTACAATTTTCAAGCCAACAACGTGTACAAAAACAATTGATTGTGTGAACAATTGTTTGATTCGTAGATCATACAAAATGCTGTTCGTTTTTTTTGCCAATACCGAATAATTCTAAAACGACAACAAAATTTATGTTCTGCGAATAAAAGTTGTAACAGTTGTCCAAAAATCGAGTGTTCGATACCGCCTTACACGATCCGTAGACGACGCCACAGTTAACCGTAAAACTAATCAAAGACATTCAGCTCACAATAACTTAGAGATATAGAAAAACAATATGTAAAAAAAAGACGTTTAGACTAGAAAACAAAATGATTGTACGAATTTTGAACAGAAATAAATGAAGCAAATGTCATGTTTGACACAATGAATGTATGTTACGAAGGACCCATTTCGGCCAGCACTTGGCGGTGAGCAGGTATATGATCGCGAGGATTTTAATAAAGACACGAAATATTTCACTTCGACGAAGACGAAGAGAAAAATAAAATATTCCGGTTCGAGAAAAGTTAAGATTTTTCTCGAACAAATATTCAAAGTCGAGTAGTGCGTCATCATGTGCCTGAGTTGACATCAGCAGCGAAAATTCCATATCGTTATCGATATATTTCCATTTAAAGTAACATCTATTCATACATAGTTTCCAATAGACTGCGAACGTGACTGTCAGTCGTTATATTAGCTGTACAGATCTACCGACGAATTAGTCTTTACTCAGGAACGAGAAAAGAAGTATCATCAGAATGTCGAAACTGACGATTGTTCTTCATGCTGCCATTTTATTCGCCGTGGTAACCAAGGTCGATCGTTTGTTTTAACACTTTTTACTTGTAACCGTAAATGAAATGCTTTATTTTTCAAAATCCGGATTCCATACGGAGAAAAATGTATTATAAAACATTTCTGAATTTTCGACTGACTACACTGAGAAAACTGACACTGAGAAAAAAAATTTGAAATTGTGGCAAACAAATTAAATTTGTTGATTCAACAAAACTTTTGTTGATTCAACGATATTTTTGTCGTGGTGAGAAATTAAGTATTTGAATGAACCAAATTTCGTTTGGGTTAACAAATTTCATTTTGTTCGCTACGATTCGTTGAACCAACAAAAAAATTTGTTGAACCAACAGAAAATTTGTCGAACCAACAAAAAATTTGTTGAATTTACGAATTCATTTTTCTCAGTGTAGATTGAGAAAAAAAAAATTTCGCACCCTCTCAGATCGTTTTTTTAAATGTATTGTTTTTCTCAATTTTTCTATTTAGAAGCAAAAATTTTTTCAAAAGTGAATTCCATACGGAAAAGAAATAGCATTAAAAAACAGTTTCGAATTTTTTGTCCAACCGCATTAAAGAAAATTCGAGCGCTCCCATAATTTCTTTATTTTCAAATTTATTCTGTTTCTTCTTTTTTTTTCTATTCATAAATAATACGTATAACCGTCAATTATATCCTATAATTGTATATCTAATTATACGATAATTATTATACAGGCAACGATTGCTAGTCCGACAGAGTGCACGAAGACCAAGGCCAGAGGTCACGTCGCTTTTTTAACAAGGCTCTTCAATGATAAAGACCGGGCCATTACTAATGCAATTGAGGAAACCTTTGGATTGGATAACGAAGTACAAATTCTTTTGGTCGATCTTGAAATTAACATAGGGCAAACCATACGAGAGGTAAGATTGAGAAAAGAGCCTGCAAATTTGTTATCGATTACTCGAATACTGATTTTCAATAATGCGTCACTATCATAATTATTTTTTCGCTCCTTTTTTTTTCCTTCATTATAAAGAGTGGGGATGAAATTGAGGAAATTTTCACGGGCGCCAATTCCACTTTCAATGAAACTAAGTGCATAAGTTATTACAACGAATTGGATAAAAAAAGAGGAATCCCTAAACAGAATTCAACGAGTCATATAGAGTGCACCTTGAAAGAGAGAGAGCAACGGCTTCTCGAAGCAGTCAGTGCCACCAAAGAAGCGCTAACAGAGTTAAGTCACATCGAACGCAGTGCAGAGTCGTGTCATGGGAATCGATGCTGCGATGTAAGTGATTCATTTTCTATAATCTCGAATTTTGCATTCTCTCTCTCTTTTTTTCTTTTTCTTTGGTATTTCTCTACAGGAATGCCTACAACGCCTTCGCTGGGGTATTAATTTTTAATATACATTTTTATAAATTTTGTTTTGTCAGGTCATGAAGAGTGCAAACACGGCAAAGAATAAATTTTTTTCGCGTGTTAATGGACTCTCGTGCACGGACAAAATGCCCTTAGCTTTTGCAAACAAGACCATAAATTCTAATTTCGAAGAATTTAAGAAATGGGCCCGAGAGGCGGTCCAGGATACTTACGCATGCGTCCATAATACTGATGAGTGATACGCACGCATCGAATATCGTCGTCACGTGTTTTTACACTCCCGACTGGCCTACACGGGCAAAAGCCGGCAGTTATGCGTTGCGAAGCGATAAGCTGATTTTCGAGATTTCGAGAATCATGCGGAATGCTTGTTTGAAACAGCGAAAAATTATAACCTTTGAGGAATTTCTTTCGATGTATCTATTGTCAATTTTTTGACGCAATAATATAATTGGATGGAAAAATAACGAGTCGCTTTATTTTTTAACCCTCGACGTGCGGATCGCTAATTGCAAAATTTCATTTTCTTAACCTTGGATATGGGCGACTCGATCGGTGGTGAATCGTGTGATAATTTCGAATCACTCGGTCGAGTGATTTCATAAATGTATTTTCAATGTCTGTTCATTCAAGGTAGAGGTTACATGAAATTTTTGAAAGATCCAATTGTTTATTTGCACAATTGTTCTTCATTTATATCTGTATTGTTATTTTTTTCTTTCATATTGTTCGTTATAATCTTGGAATATAATGGAATATCACGAGTTGCCGGGGACACACCCGAATAAACGTAAAATTACTAATAATTGTAAAATCTCAAAGATGCACCGCAATGAATTGATCATTTTATTTATCCATTACCGATTTTGGTTCTTTCCGACTAATTTCGTTTCTTCGAATGTTCGCTCCATTCGTCCATTTTTCTCTGTTTGAGCGAAAAATTTCGGGAAACGACCCGCGACGACCTATGTATGTCCTGCTACGACTGGCTGACCGATCAGTACTCCCGTTTATTTCTTACATCGCTGCGAGCACGAAGAACATAAAACGTTGACAGCGCAGCCATTAATGGAGCGTAAAATAGTTTTGAAAATGTATGATCATTTGAAATATTAACGATTCGCGTTCTATCTCATTAGCATAACTGATATTAGATTTTGTAAGGAAAGTTGAAAAGCGAGGAAACATTCTTTCTGTTTGATAATTTTTTAGCGAATTAAAAAATTAGCTGCAACTTTTTCACATTTTCTCACGTATCGATAAATTATTTTTTTTTTTTTTTCAGTTTTATCTACAAATTATGGACAAGCACGTTCGATAATGAGACAAATTTTAATTTCTATTGAATTCTCACGTAGCAATTTTTTCACACGATAACTACTAATCGGTAGATGCGTGCTCAAGACGAATTTTGCAGTATGATAAAAAATATACCGATAAGTCATGCACAAAAACGAAAACATTCCTTCGTAATCTGTGAAATGCTATTTCAGTATGCTTATTATCGTCTTATATTATTATCGAAAATAATCTACTCATAAATGTTTCCTATGCCCACAAATCGTGTTGTTGAGTTATTGTGCAGACATCATATTAAGAATTTAATTTCGTGTATTTGATTGATTTTTTTTTTTTTTTTTTTTTTTCAAATTTATGCAATTTCGTAAATACTTGAAATTGAGCGCATTTACAAAAATGTAAAATGTAAATTTATGACAAGAAAAAGATTCGGCAATCGATGTATGGACGCGGATACTCACGGAAACATGAAATACTCGAGAAAGATCGTGAGGAAAAAATATCTCAAAACGTGATAACATTATTATTATTAGTGTCAACGTATAAACCGTCAAATATTTAAAGTTTCATAGTGCGTCATCATGCATCTGACCATACATCAGCACCTGAGATTCCCGTCGGATCTACCGACGAGTTAGTCTTCACTCACAATCAGGAACGAGAAAATAAAAAGTTTCAACAGAATGTCGAAGCTGACGATTGTTCTTCGTGCTGCTATTTTATTCGCCGTGGTAATCAAGGTCGATCGTTTGTTTTAACACTTTTTATTTAAAACCGTAAATGAAATGCTTTATTTTTCAAATTCATCGTTTCATCGATTCAATCATCCGATCCGTTCATCCGACAATTATTTGCCCACTTTATTCATCAATTTTTTCAGTTTCATCTCATTAGATTATCCAGTCGTCCTTCTCTTCCATATCATCTATACATACTAGTCATTTATTTCGTTCACGCTGTGAATTTGTGTTGTACATTCTGGTATTTAGCTATTTAGCTAGCTCAAAATCAGAATAAAATACGCTTTATAACCGCAGAATTATTTCTCGAAGCCTTTAAAGCGACGAAAACCTTTGGCGCTTTCAATAAAACAAAGTGCAAAGGTTATCGCGATGAACTGAAGATTAACGCAAAAATCGTTGGAAAGGATTTGACGGATCGTTTAAACTGTACCGCGATAGAGATGGAACACCGGCTTATTGAAGCGGCCGAAGCCGCCGGATCAGCGCTCAGAGACATAAGGCTCCTTGAACATCAAGCACGTTCGTGTTCCGGAAGCTCATGCTGCGGTGTAAGTGAAATTCATTTTCTATCGTCTCATAATTTGCTGTCCTCGCGTTTTTCGTCGTTATACCCCCAGGAAAATTAATTTGACGATCGACTTTCTACAACGGCGCCTACCACGCCTCTGCCGGCATTTCATTCTAACACATGTATCTACATACTTTTTATATTTTCTTAGATCCGCACGCGTGCTGATGGCATACAACAGAAATACTTATCCAGCGTTAATCGCCTGACGTGTGCACATAAGAATCCGTGGAACCATACAGACACCCTTCTAGCTAATGAATACACAGAATTCAATAAGTGGTTGACACATACGGTCGAGAATATCACTTCCGTATGCTTACAGAATACTCATGAGTGATGCACGCCGCATTGAATATCATCGTCACGTGCTTTTAAAATTTCGACGCTCGGATGTATTTATTGTCAATTTTTTAATAGTTCAATAAAATTTTTGATCCTCGGTGTGCGAATCGCAAATTATGTGAACGTTCTCTTTTACTTCACCTTGGATGTCGTCGGCCACTCGAAATTGGTGCGGTGAATCATTTTTTTCAACGAAACAAATATTCATTCGCAGAATTGTTCAATTTGAGCCAACGTGGAACAACAAATTCTTCTTTTTTTCTATCCGTTTGCCATGTATTTAGAAGCACTAACATCGATCACAATTATAAATTCATCGTTGTATTCATCCAATAGTAATTTTGGTTCGTTTTTTCGTTTTTTTTTTTTGGCAAATTTTGTTTCTTCGAATGTGTTCCTCCCATATTCGTTCGATTTCTTCTGTTTGAGCGAAAAATTTCGGTAAACCGATAATCGTTGCGCGAGCGTTGTTTCAGTCTGTCGGTTATATTTCGAGTATTTCGCTTCATCAAAATTTACCGACTCGACCGATAAAAGTTTAGCGCTATAGTCGATACGTTGTCGACGGCTGCAAAGACGGTTGACGACACATTTCGCAATTGACGGGGTGGGGGAACACCGATCGTTGCTTTGTTGACACCGCGGTTCTTGGTTGATACAATCTGACACAAAGAGAAAACAGTGAACGCCAGCAGGCCAGCCAGAGACCGAGACTCGAATACGGCTTCTTTTGTATCTCTAATTTGCCCAGTCATCTTTATAGGCGAAATAAATTACAGAATCTTGCATCAAAAACATTAATTTGGCTGTGGATTGTTCTAAATAAACCTGCCGTTTCGTATTTTTTCGTCGCCTCCGTAGCTACTCGACTGTGTCGTTAGTGATCGGGGTACCTTTTCAAATCGAGGCTGCTCTTATATATATTCATAAGAATCGTGCGAAAGTGTTTCAATCTTATTTCGATCGAAAATGAGTTCAGATTTACTTCTGGGTGTGCGTCTCGATACGCACACGCTTCGAACGATCAAATTGAGCGACGTCGATTTGAGAACAAAAGTTGAGGAATTGAGAAAAGAGACTGCCGAAAGAGTCCAGCTTCCGAAAGACTCGTTTGGTGAGTTTTTTTACTTTTTGTCATCCTAACAGCAAACTTATTTTTCTTCATTTATCCGAATACACTGACTCTGTCATTCCGGGAAATCGTTTTTCTACTCATTGTCTCACCACAAAAACCTTTAGCTGGAACCTCAGAACATAACCTCTCAAGAGAAAGAAAAAACTGTCAAAATTCAATTGATCTTGATAATCTGTGTTTTTTTTATTATTACTAACGTTCCTTCGTTTTATTCGATATTGCGAAATTTTTCCCAGTGAGATTTTGTCGAGAAATAGGACCTTCCACAAAAAGGCCATCAGCGATGTCAGTGAATCGAGCAATTCCAGAATTATAGAAGTGCGACACGAATTTTCTTTGCAGGCAGAAAAGTCTATCGACTCGATATAAAAAAATTCAGACAATTTTGCACAGAATCGAGTTTTCTTTAAAAGATTGATTCGCGTAAATTTCAAATTCATTTGTTTCATCGCAAAAGTGTCGCTCCGATACGATATATTCCAAGATTTTTTTCTGTACAGAGTTAGTTTATCGTGGTTGTATTCTGGAGGACGACGCAACCATGGAATCTTGTGGCCTGAGGAACGGCGTTACCATCCATGTTTTGAATAAAACGGAACCCGAAAAGCCTACACCCGCCAAGTCCATAACGGAGGGCAGTGTTTTGCAATTGGCTACCGCATTCAGATCGTTTAACGAGAATCCGGCTCTTCGCAGCGCTCTACATGTAATATCGCCGCATATTTTTCTATCGGCTTCTTCCTCGACCGTCCTGCTGAGATTTTACCGGCTAATAATGAATGTTTTTTTGCCACTTAGCGTTTGAGCAAAAGACCCGAAGTCATTGAAAACATAATATCGACGTCTCCTGGATTGAACGAAGATTCCGTGTCCATCGCCATGTTACAAGATCCTGATCTAATGGCCCATTTCACCGATCCGGACACAGTTCGAAGGTACAGCTACTGTTAAACTCATGAAAACTGTACTTGAGAAAAAAAATCATGCGGTTTGGCTCAGCGTTGTCGCGTTTCCTGATGTTTTTCTGAGAGAATACTTGAAAAATTACTTTTCATCGGGAAAATTCGCATTTGTAAGATGTATAATTTTCAAAGCTCTCTTTACTGTTCGACAGAATCGCTGAGCTGCATCCGGTACTGGTGGAGGCAGCTCAATCGATAGCGGCAGCTGTGCACGAGGAAGCTCGACTGAGTTGTTCGGTGTCAGGACCGGGAGGTGGAAGCGGTTCCGGTGGCAACGCTTCGACGACGAACGCACCTTCGACGGCGTACTCTTACAGTCTCGATAATCTGAGCGACGACGAGGAAATGGCAGGCGATTCTTCGCAGTCTTCGGACTCGGCGCAGCCGAATTTACATTCGGCATTTAATTCGAGCGCAGCTGCAATAACTACGGCTCAGCTAGCGGCGGCTCTTTCGAGAGCCGGAGCCCGAGGTTTCCCCTTGTCGACTTCGTCGTCATCGACGTCCGGAAGCAGCGGCGTCTCCAATTCCGGTCTGATAACAACGGAAATGTTTACCCAGGCGATTCAGCAGGCTTTCGCATCGGCCCCATCGGCCCCCTCAAATTCTTCGACGTCGGGAGGAGCCTCGACGGGGACTCCTCCAACCGCTGCCCCTCCGCTTCCACTCGTCCAGCCGGCGATTCCCCAAATTTCTGATCTCGAGAGACAACTCGCTCAAATGCACGAAATTGGCCTCCAAGATGACACGGTCAACGTCCAAGCTCTTCAATTCACGAACGGCGACGTGCAAGCCGCTATCGAACTGGTATTCAGTGGTTTCAGTGACAACTGAGTCGCATTACGGTTGTTTTTCTTTTTTTTTTCTCTCGTTATCTCACCGGGAAGCTTTCCGAGGATAACAAAACATCCGCGTTGTTCATAAGATAGTAAAAATTTTCCATAGAAAAGGCTCCCTTTTATTTTTATGTTCGAGAGTGTCTCAAAGCTATGAGAAAAACTTTCACGGAGCTCGTTCTTCTCCGAATAAATAAAAATGTGTAAATAATACGATAAACGAGTAGAATTTATTTTGAAATCCATCAAGTCCAATCGCTGATCCGATTTTTCCCTCGTTACCGAGCGATGGCATACGCAGCGCCAAGTGCCAAAAAAATAAACTAAAAATCGTAAATTCCGAATTTTCGTCACGAATATTTTGAATTATTTGGATATAAATAATTGACCAAAAAATTCATTTCAATTACACGATTCCAGTTGTGGTCCTCATCCCGAATTTATTCGGATTTGCACGAAAAATCATGAAAAATAGGTACTAGACTGGTTTGTTCGCGCGCCATGACAGTTTTAACCTCGCTCATCAACATTATTTTAATATAAACTTAAGAATTCGTGCCACTTGACAGCACCTGTCAAATATTTTTTTTGCCTGATTTCAATGAAAACTGGCTGAGAAATCGAAAATTTTGAACGTGAGGTGACCGACGTGTGTCGTCGACTATATAGGTATACTTAACTACGAAAGAGCGACCCTCGATTTAAATTAATCGAGCCTGAACATAAAAAAACACACCAAACACATTAGCCTCCCTTCGGTTGTGTCCTACTCGCGTAGAAAGTGAGTTGATAAAAGATCGAAAAAGCCCTCAAGCTGTTCCGCGGTTTCTAAAAGGATATCGAGGTTTTCTTCGGTACGAGAAAAAGCCCGCCGCTCGAGGCGATGCAATTTATCGTCGAGCCATGTGATTCCCGTGTTGGACCGATTTTTTCCCGGCGGCCGAAGAAGCAGCCAGCTTTATCAGCGGACGACAAACCCATCGTAAAAAACGTGTGTAATCTGGTTACGCGTGGGAATTCGAACTCGGTCGAGCGTGCGTCATTTTATAGCAATGCGGGCGGAGATGCATGTATGTACACGCGCAACAGCGGGCTTACGGTAAAAAGGCTAGGGGGAGGGGGGGCGCGGGAATCGGGGAAATGGAAAAACTTGTAGGATGTCGGCGGATATGTTTTGAGCGAACGAGTCAAGCGAGGGGGTGTGGCGCGTGCGCGCCACACATTTTTGGCGCCTCCGCGCGGTACTACGATCGCGGTTCCTGCGAGAGAGGGAGCAACACGCTGGCAGGACGAGGATACGAGGAAGCAGCAGCAGCAGCAGCGATTTTCACACCCCGTTAGTCCGTCAGTATATCGTCGACCGTCGGGGGTGGAGGTCGTTGTGAGTCTCTTTCGTTCGAGTCAAGCCCGAGAGATCGGAGAAATCCCGAGCGGCCTACCGATCTTCCGGTCGCAAACGTATAAAAACGTATTCAAGTTCCGCGTGTTCGCGTTATCCACAAAACTCCCTTCGGATAGGGCAACGCGACGTATGAATCGAGGCGGCAAAATGAGACCGCGATCGTCCGTTTTCGAACCAAGGAGAACACTTTCGCGCGGAAGTGCTCGAACGAGCTAGCGCGACGGATGAGAGAACGTATGGATGAAACAGCTGTGCTTGTCAGACTCGCGCGCTTCCGCTGATCGAGCAACGAACGATCGGTTGCCGATCGCGACCTCCGCAGCAGCCTCAATACCAATCCCATTTTTTCCTGTATCCTCGTAGATCAATATGAAATATATATATTTTTTATTTCGATTTCAATACCGAAGATTTCGGTCGAAATGATGTTTGTTTCCAAAGAGAATCACGCGCCGTATCTGTTTCTTGTCAGGGACCACGGTATCGAGAGGAGCGATTTGTTCGAGGCAGAATAGAATAGCAGCGTAGAGAATAGAAAACGGTAAGAAATATCGTCGGAATTGAAACTGATGGGAAAAGGAGATGAAACGTTTAATAAATTCGAAGATACGGCGAGTGGTAGGCTCCTTGAAAGCAAATATATCCAAAGATCCGTTACTTTTTCATTTTCATCGAAACTAGCTCCGTAAAAAGAAAGAAAAGTTCGTAAGTATCTTTGTCCGAAAGATTTGAAAAAAGAAGAAAAAAAAAAAGAAAAGAATTCGCGACTCTCGGTGTGATCGTTTCTGCGTGTCGCCGGCGATGAGCGTCGGCGACGAGCGGCGTCTGCTGTTCGATGCTAATCCGGTAGTGCGGGCGGTAGTTGATCGAATATTTAACGATAGCGGTAGCGTTGGTGTCGAGTACGAGTTTTCGAGGGTGATAAACGCGTTGAACGTTTCGGACAATCTGATCGGTGTGAACAACGGCGAAAGAGTAGGTCGTGGTGGGGATAAAGATACGAAAATCGGCGTGAGTTCGCCGGGAGACGGAACGACTACGGTAGGGCCTCGTGACGAGGTGGTCGTCGGTAATCGGGACGTAAACATCGGGGCGACCGAGAACGATTGGTGGGCGATGCTCGCTCTCGTTCTCGTAGTCGGTACCGCCGCCGGTAATATACTCGTTTGTCTCGCGATCGCTTGGGAACGACGATTACAAAACGTCACTAATTATTTTCTCATGAGTCTCGCCGTTACCGATCTTATGGTCGCGATACTCGTCATGCCGCTCGGAATACTCACTCTCGTTCGAGGTAAGAACTTGTTAACTATTCCTCCTTCCATACTCTCTCTCTCTCTCTTTCTCTTTGCATTAGTCGAGGTAAACACCCAGAGAATATTAGTGTTTGGCGTATATCACCGCGAGCAAGCAGACTCTCTCTCGAAGCCCCGAGAGTTTTGCCTCGTTAAAACATGCTTGTCGGGCCAAATATTCACTCGAGTATACACACTCTCTCTCTCTCTCCCTCTATGAATTATGCATCAAATCTCTCCGCTGTGCTTCTATGCGCGAGGTGTGACGACAATTACTTGAGAGCGCTTCTCCCCCGTTATTCGTCTATATAGAGCGGTCTCGCTCTAGCCCCGCTCACGGGCATTATATTCCTCTGACGATCATATATTAATGCAACATTTAACGCACTTACAGAAGCGCCCGAGAGAAGAGAGAGAGAGAGAGAGAACGAAAACTCTGTGTACACGAAGATGCAAAGTGATGGGAGCAGGGCGGTGTACGAATGCACCGCCCTCGCACACCCACACACACACACACACACGCATACACAAACACTCTGGGAGAGCAACAGCAAGGTGACGTTTCAAGTCCTCCTACGTATATATACACACACGCACACGTTCGGCAAAGTTTAGCGAGGTTACAAAAGAGGTCGGGCGCGCTTGATCGAGGCTTGCTTGCAGGTGCTTTTCCCATCCAACTCCTACGGCCGAGCAAATATCCATAGACCCGCGGCAACGCGGGGGCACCTTTTTCCTACCCGTCTGAATAAACTCTTGCACGCTTAGCCCCCTCCTCACCCTCCTACATTATTTTAATGGACTAGGAAAAGCCTGACGTCTCGCGAGACGGACGCCGGAAGAAAACTAACCCGAGAACCGCTTTCGGAATGTTTATTTTTCTCAATTTTTACTTTATTCTTTCGAACTCCTCGAAAATATATAGAATTTATGACGAATTTTCGCGCGGGCGAATTCGAGCATGCTTCAACGATCTTCCAATCTCTCTGAATTAATTCTCACCTCGAGTACTCGTTCGACCATTTCATCCGCAGCAATTATTCTCTCGCGCGTATACTCTACAGACCGCGCGCCGCTTCTCACCCCCATTAGTTATGCACGAATTACACGTATATTCGTGTCGATAATTTTGTTTCTATTAATATTTCGGTACTTCGCTACATACGCGCTTGGAAACGTTTACGATAATTATCAAAAATTTATTAACGAACCGTTGATAAAATTATATCATACGATTTTTTTTTTTTTACTTTTTTTGCTCGTTTTTTTTAAAATACTTCCGAGCGATGGCGTACGCAGCGCCAGGTGCCAAAAAAATGAACTAAAAATCGTAAATTTTCGGATTTTCGTCGCGAATATTGGAATTAATTGGGATATAAAATATACCAAACGATTCATTTTTGAATTACGCGATTCCGGATGTGTTGAAAATATGTTAAATATTTAATTATTATTGATTAAAATGTTAAAAATACTAGTCGGTTTGTCGCGCGCCATGACAGTTTTAACCTCACTCATCGATATTATTTTAATACAAACTTCACACATATTTTGCACTATTTAAAGGACCAGACTCGAATTCGTGCCACTTGACAGCACCTGTCAAATATTTTTTTTACTTGATTACAATGAAAACTGGTTGAGAAATCCAACATTTTGAACGCGAGGTATCCGACCTGTGTCATCGACTATACAGATATACTTTACTACGAAAGATCAACCCTCGACTTTGAGTTGGTCACGTGAGCTCGATGAGAATTCCCTTTCGGCAATAACTCAATTCCTGATTCGAATAACTTTTTTTTTTTTTTTTTTTTTTTTTTTTTTTTTTTTTTTTTTTTTTTTTTTTTCAAGTTTTCAGACAAATCCAGCGAGCTCGCTGGTCTAACCGATCGAAACTGATTGAGCTCTCGTTTCGCGAGTCGAAAATTTTTCTCCAATCACCATAGAAAGATCGTTCTTTTTTTAAATTTTTCTTCGAACTCTTGTTCGAAAAAAATTATGATCAGATAAAACGATCGTGAAAACAAACAGGTGTAAATAGTCGTTGATAACGGCTTTTGCATTGCACCGACGAATCCTCTCGAGCTCCTGATCCACGAGTAGAACAAACCGCGCGAACAATGTCGAACTTGATAAAAAATTTTGCTCTTTTATTAAAACGATGTTTCTACCGGTTAGGTGTTTCGTAAGGTCTGCGTGCTCGTTTAGTTCAGAGAAGTCTGCTCTCGACGAGAGACTAACATCGTAGGGTTCGAGAACTGGAGCATCGTAAACGAGTCAAAAAGACTGGAGAAAAAATTTTCTGACACAGTTTTTCCCTTTCTTTTATTTTTCCCCATTGATACTTGACCCGGTTGGTCGAGAAGCGGCTGGTCGGATGCGTGTTCGAGGAACGGGACGCTGTACGCTCTCGTCCAACGAGAAGTAAATCGCGATAATAACAGCTCGACTACGTATTTTATCACTCCTACCGGAACTCGATACTCGCCGGCTGTTTTATCGCGTTTCTAGCAAGGTACAAGGTACATAGAGAGACTTCCGACACGGCTATAAATTCCAAGAATCATCGTTGGCGCGGGCGGCGTGTAGCCGTTATACGTATAATCGCGTGACCGACTCGAGAGGATTCGGCATGCAGCACGTACGCGGGGGTAACAGCTATTAAAAAAAAAAAGAAAAAAAAAAAAAAAATCGTCAATATCCGCAATAATAAAAAAATTCTTCGAACGGTTCGAGCACGAGTAAATGAAAGAAGGTTTTAAAAGTCGTTCGATTATTATCTGATTTCAGGATATTTCCCGTTGCCCTCGGTCTACTGCCTCGTTTGGATATGCCTCGACGTATTATTTTGTACAGCGAGTATAATGCACTTGTGTACGATAAGCGTGGATCGTTATCTGAGTCTTCGATATCCAATGAGATTCGGAAGAAACAAAACGAGGCGACGTGTCATACTTAAAATCGTATTCGTCTGGTTGCTCAGCATCGCTATGAGTTTGCCGCTCAGTCTGATGTATTCGAAGGTAAGAATAATTCGGGTTTTTTTTTTATTTTTTTATTTTTTATTGTTTCACCTCATTTTTGTATCTCGAACAAAAGCAACAGGACACCGGAGAGAGCAAAGGAGCTCGAAGGGTGAATATAATCGGAGGAAAGCTCCATTATTTTATGAACCCTTGGTCGATCCTTTCTTCGCATTGTCAGAATGAATAGGAGGCTACGACCGCGTTGCTTTCTTTGGGAAAGGAGAAGAACGAGAGTGAAAACACAGGGAGGTTTGCCAGGAACGAGAAGCATCGTCGAATAACGGAGACGTACAAGTACGCTAAAAAATCCCCGGAGATCCGGATCATTTTATTCGCATATTACAAAAAACAAGATTGACCATTTCCTACGTTATATAGTGACCGATAGAGTGACAGCAAAAAGAGCGAAGGAGAGAGAGAGAGGAGAAGAGGAAAAGGGAAAACGAATAGTCGGGGATTACAGGGATGAATCTGACGATAGCCGACGGATAGAGGATTATCGAATGGAGGAAAATAAGCTGGTTGGAAGAGATCCTTTCAATCCTCGGTATACTCGAACGGTTCCGGTGGATCGGTCTCTTTCTCCTCGTCCGGTTTCGGCCCGAAAGCTGAAAAATCAAGCGAATTTTTTTTATATCAATCTTCTCAAAACTTATCGGTAAAAACAATCGCGATTACGAAGAAATATATTGAACGAACCTGCGACCGGCTCGACGAGCTCTTCTTCGCTGTCCGGTTTGATGTGTTTCACCATGACGATACCACCGATCTGAACGTCCTTTACCGGAGCGTATCGACTGCCCTCGACGAGTTGAATAGTTTTCAACTGTTGCCGGAGTACTCGGGCCGGATTTTGAAGTATTTCGAAAGTCGGTTCCGGCTCTTTCTTCTCTCTCGTCTCTCCCTTTTCTCCACTTTCTTCCTTAGCACCTTTCTTCTCGTTCTTATCGTTCTTCTCCTCCTTTTCCCGCTTTTTCTCGTCCTTGTTGTCCTTGAGCTCGGCAGCAGCAGCAGCAGCAGCAGCAGTAGCGGCAGTCGCCGCGACGGCCGCGACCGCTGCGGCCGGCGTAGATTCCTTCGACGCCTCGCTCGACGGTGGATCCTGCAAAAAACATAAAAAGCCCCAATTTTTATCGAATCCTTCAAATCCTTTCTCCTTCACATTTTTTTTTCCTCCAACTCTCCACTCACCACGTCCATCATCTCGTGGGAATGACGCAAAGCTCGTCTCTCCGATTCTCGACGACGAGTACGCGACGCCATGCTCAAAACCGCTGTCGTTACTTTTTCTCGTTCCTCCCGTTTCTTTTCCTCCAACGGAGCCGGATAGGCGTAAACGCTCGGACGAGCGTTCGAGCGAAGCTCCAACTTGGGCATCTTCAATTGAGCGTTAAGAGCTATCACGCAGGTTGGTGTGAACGCCAGAGCGAGACAATGGGCCAACGGGAACCAGTACCAATATTGAGTGAAAACGAGAGCTCCGACGACCGCTAGCATGTTCGTGTGTCCGGTTCTCGACTGCAGGGACACCGTGACGTTTCTCCCACCTGTTGGTTCGTCCGACGAGTTCGATGAGATCCGATTATAATGAGATTTTAATTTTTTTTTCTTTTCAACGAGAAAACAGCGATAAAACGATGAAAAAATTTACCCGCGTCGATGATTCCTTGGGCGAGTATCGCCCCGAATTTAGCCATGACGTCCTCGTGCTTGTCGACTATTACCTTCGCGTACAAAGCCCGGAAGTCCTTGACCCTCGGACACGTTGCTTCCGTCTGCTGTATAAGGATCATCGCCGATGCGATGAGAGCACCTTGCCGTACGAAATTCACCGGATCGTTGGTCATCGGATCCAGCAGAGCAATAGCTTCCTTCAGCCCGGTACCGGCGCACGCGATTCCCAAGGCCATCGCGGCTCCGTACCTAACGTGAGGATTGTAACTCTCAGCCAGCAGGGACACGACGCTCGGACACTGCTCGGGAGTTCTGGAACAACAAAAATATCAATGTTTTTTCATTATTTTTCGATACAAAAATATGTCTTTATGCATCTTTGAAAAGTTTCGTCGAATGACACTTAATATTTATTGTTAAAATTGAAAAAAATTTGTACGGATGATATTTTTTGTTGCAGGAGGACGAGTCGGTGGTGATCGACGGAGCTTGTCAAATACCGGATCCGCTTTACAAAGTAATCGGGAGTATAATATGCTTCTATATACCGTTGGGAGTAATGCTGCTGACGTACGCCCTGACCGTAAGGTTGCTGGCACAGGAGCGACAAAATATTGGGGGTTCGACGACGATTCGGTCATCCGTTTGGCTTGGGGCGAATCAGGACCCCTCGAGCGGAGGTTAGTCGAGAATTCGATTATCCTGGCTCTCCTTATCTTTTTTCTTCCTCCCTCCCCTGTCTCAATGGACTGATTTAACTCTCGAGTAATTGGGCACGAAAAGTAAATATGAAACTGGGAATAATTTTCCCGCTAGTATTATTTTTTCATTCTAAAGTTTTTTTTTTTTTTTTCTGCAAAATGAAGCAAACGGAAGTGGCAGCAGCAGCAGGGGATTTGGGATTTCAACGAATAGCAACTCTTGTCTCTCTTTCCATCTCTTTCAGCAAAGTGAGGAATGAAAAGTTTTAGACTTTCATCGGGGGATTTTTAACTTTAGTTACTTTGGATATTCACCATCGTCGGAACCACCAAAAGTTTCGCAAGCGCCCCGTCACAATTTAACCGAAGCTCGCTGCAAAGTCAAGCCCCCCCCCCCCCCCCCCCCCCCCCCCGACTTCGTCTTTCGTGTTCTCTATCTTTCTTCATTTTTCTTATTTTTTTCAACCAAAGAGGCTCCGCCGAGTCAGAATTTTGCAGCTCTGCACTCGTAGCTATAATCGAGCAAGTTTTATTTCTCTGACTCTCTCGCATTTAAACGCCTCGATGCTCGTGCACTATGAGAGTATAGAAAAAAGGCCTCTCACTCGTCGCGATAATTTTTTGGCTCGAACCGCGTTTAACGTACGCGGTGTAAATGGTGTCAACCGGCCATTTTTTTTTCTTTCTCTCTCAATCTCGAGCTCGTTTGAGCAAACTAACGATAAAGGGGGCAAGAGAGCCAAAATGAAGCGTCACGTCGAGAAAAACGATGGAAAAAAGAGAGAGAGAGAGAGAGAAAAAAAACGACAAAACGAACGAAGGGAAAAAGAATTATTCGCTTTTTTCTCTCCTCGATGAACCACCGCGAAAGATTTGCATCGGTCAATCTACTTGCAAATAGCTGGGCATGACACCGCGAAAAAATCATATAAACCGGACATGTCGCTCATCGGGATTCCGAGCCCCGGCGTCCACGAACAAAAAGGTGTGCATGACGATGCGATAAACTTCCATCAGAACCGTCCTTTGTCTCCCTCCGTGTTCTCCCCGCATAGATATATTTATTACATACAGAATGCATTTATCCGTTGTCTTGTACACGCCGATCCATAATCGTGGGATATACGTCGAGCGTATTGCCCTGAGGATTAGAGTTCCTAATTGGCAGATAAAAAAAGAAAAGAGAAATAAAAAAGGGAAAGAAATTCTGATTTTATGGGATCGGTTATCGAGGCTTGGACAGGAACGAACATTGATATTTCCGGAAAACGATTATTCGCGCTTGTTTATCATCCGGAAATGTGAGCAGCCGATCGGGGATTCCTAACTTGGTCGCCGCATTCGATAAATACGCGAAAGACGAAACTTTTCGTGAGTTCACTCACGATATGTTAAACGAGTCGACGTTTATTCAATAGAGCCTCGCTTCACCCTGCGGTACAAAACTTTTTCTCCATCTCTCCTTTCATTCCCCTTATTATTTTATCCTCGAAAAACTCGAGCGATTCGGACATTTAATGAAAACTAATGAAATTCTCGGGTAAATCACGCCGAAATGCTCATTCATCGTTCCAGGCCGAACCTTCCTTTTTAATTATAATTATCAACACGAAAAAGCGTCGAAACGCTCGTTTCTTTTTTTTGCCTCGATATCGGAACGGTGTTTACGATAGAAAGTTGACGAAATCGTGCTAAAATTCCAAAAAAAAATGAGTTTAAAATGGTGAGTTAAGAGCGCTCATCGAGCAATGGCATACGCAGCGCCAGGTGCCAAAAAAATGTACTAAAAATCGTAAATCCCGGATTTCGTCACGAATATTGGAAAATCGTTTGAATAAAAAAAAAAATTCATTTGAATTACACGATTCCGGCTGTGGTCCTTGACTGATCCTGAATTTCTTCGAATCCCCACGAAAAATAATGAAAAATAAAAGACCCGATAAAAAATACAAGATCAGACCCGAGCTCGTGCCTCTCGACAGTACCTTTCAAACATCATTTTGCATGATTTCAATGAAAATTGACTGAGAAATTGTAAATTTAGTGCGACTGTAAACTCAACTACGACAGCGCGAGCCTCGATCCTGAGTTGGTTACCCGTAATCTCGATGACTCTTAAAGCGTTTAGTCGTCGAATAATTGCAGGTTTGGACAGAAGATGCACGTGGAAAAAATTTCTGGTGAGCAAAGGAAGCGGGAGTGGAGGAAGAGGAAGCGAAGGAGGAACGCCGCAGCACACTTCCGGCGGTTCGACCGACACGGAACTTACCGATACCCACGAATTGTGGTTACCGGAGAGCGAGCCACCGCCTTCAGCGATGTCCGCGTTGCACGCTTTCGGGGCTGAGATGTTGAAGCTTTCGAGAGGTTTAGAGGGCATGGCGACGAGTAGCATCGAGAGCAACGAGGTTCAACGTACCACGCCGATGGTGGCGCCCTCTCATCAGCGCCAGCATCGGCAACGAGCTCCACTTCCGGTTCGATGCCGTGAGCTTCGTGACGGGTAAGATATATATTTATATCTTATACCCCCGCTGGTTATTTCCCCGACATTTATTTCGCTATATTTCCGCCATTTTTCATCGTCGATCGATCGACGAGCAATGATTTAAACCGGAATGGAGGCTCCTCGTAGGCGCGAGATGTGCAACCAACTTCGTGGCCAATTTTACGAGAAAATTTGTGTAAATTCCATCCATTCGTTCGATTCTGTATCCATTGTGTCGACGAATGGAAAGAGGAGGGAGGAAGGGAGGGGGGAAAATTCGGGCGCTGTATCGGGTTTCCGCTTCGATAAACACGAGGCGATGTACGAGAAGAAAGTGCGCGTTTTAGGGGAAAAAAAAAAAAAAAAAAAATGGAGATACGAGTCTCTGGGAAGGACGCAGCTGCATCGATTCTCGCGACGCGTATACCGCGGATGCTACTTCGAATGTACACTACGCTTTTTGTTATCCTTTTGTTCCGTCATTCATACGTCATTTCTAATAAACGACTTTTTTTTTTTTTGCCTGAGATTTATTTATTTATTTACCGGGTAGAAAAGTAACGGGCTCTCGAGCTTGAGAGGCTCCGATACGAGCCAGAAATAGTATCGAGTGTCCAAATCGCTTTTTTTTTCTTTTTTTTTTCACGTCGGTAAGAGGAAGGTTGATTTGAAAAAGTTGCAATGATCCTGGTGCAGAGAAACACGGTGTAATTGGAGTTGATGGGAGTGAAAGAGTCGAGAGGAGCAATTGGAACGAATGCATCGACCGGGAAGTAACGCGACAGGATCGTTCCCGAAGGATTTTATTTCTCGAGAGAGAGAGGGGGGGGGGAAGGGTTTGACGCTGGAGAGTATCGACGATCGGTTTCCGATAGGATTCAGGGTGGGTGCTGGCGTGTGTCGCGCGGATGCTCCAGAGACGACGTTCTCGAGGGAGAGTCGAGTTTCGTTAACGGCTTCGCGACGGAGATTGTTCCCGAAGTGGGGGGAAGGAACAAAGGAAGAGAGAAAAAAAAAAGGCAATTGAATCGTGGGGCAAGGGGATCGTAAAATGAGTCCCGCGTGAGTTCGTCGCCGTTGAAACTCGTAGCGGTCGAGCTTTAAAATTTTCCAATCGACGCGCTCGCGTAATTACAGCTGTGAAATAAATTCGTACAAGGATTTAAGAAATCTTGGAGAAAACGGTACGCCAGCGGGGAGGGGGGGGGGGGGGGGGTGTACTCGATCTTGCCGAATGAGAGACGAGTCGTTCGGGCGCTCGTAAAGTTTGATCGAAAAGTTATTTCCCTCGGTGCGGAAGGTTAAAACGATTCGTACGCTGCGATCAGCGAACGAATCATCCAAGGACACGAGGAATAAAGAAAAATCGCCGGAACTAGTAAATTCGAGACATAAAAAAAGAAGCGGAAAGAGGAGGGCTGGAGGGGAGGAGGAGGAAGACGGGAACGAAAGGATTGGATCACGACTGACTGCGTTCACGTACTTCCCTCGGATGGGCCCATCGGGAACGACCGGCTGGATAGGACCGGGGGGGGGGGGGGGATTCTCCTACCCGGCGTAATGTATTAATACGTTATACGTTTGAATTTCCGCGTGGCGCCTTCAACTTTACGAGGCCGTGTCCCACGGGAAACTCTGTCGCGAGTCGAGCCAAATAATATTCCTCGAATCCTCCCCGTGTTGGTGCTATCAAATATTTGGTCAAATATATGCGTCGCTCGCGAAATAGCACTTTGGTTAAAGCGAAAAAAAAAAACAACAACAACTCGCAGAAGGATCGAAAACGTGCCGTTGAAATTCGTCGAGAGTAGCATACGCAGCGCCGCGGGTGGTGCAAAAATAAACTAAAAATCGTTGATTCCGAATTTTTCGTCGAGAATATTCGAAAAATATGTTTTACTACGAGAGCGACACTCTCGATTGTGGGTTCATCACGCGAGCTCGATTATTCTTAAAAATACATTTGAAATATGCTCGGCCGTTTGATCGATAATTGACTGGAGCGTGCGAGCGTGTAATCTTACGATTCAGCCCTTTCGACGATATTAACTCGGTCTTTTTGCTTTCGTCCTCTTCGTCATTCGGTATATGAATATGAGCAAAGTGCAGTTGGCCACAGTCCCTGGAGACACGCCTAGTGATAATGCGATTGCGGCCAACGCGGTGGCGGTAGCAACGGGAAGGAAGGAAGGAAGGACGGGGTAAGGGGGGGGGGGGGGAGGGGGGGGGGGGGGGGGGGGGGGGGAAGGATCATGGCACACAGGGAAGACGAGGCAACGGAGGATGAGAGTGTTTGCTCGGTGCTTGCTTGTTCGATCATGTTGACCATCGGGGATGCGAGTGCACGCGTCAAATATACATACATATATATATAGATATATAGATATAAATTTTTGTAAGGAAAATGTCCGGAGAATATAAATCGATTCGCGCTCCGTCGAGCTAGTTTCTCGTTTGGCAATGTCTTCTCACTGCATCATACGCGCGGCGGAGATTACAGCGGGAACAAGGAACAAGCAAAGTGAGAGGGGGGAGGGGGGGAGGCGTCAGAGAGATTGGTGTACGAGAGAAAAGACGCTTTATTACCGCGGTGTGTCGCGCTGCGCCGGTGTGGATGCCTTCAGCCGCCACACGTTTCGTCATTAATATCTTGGCGTTAGGCGGCGGCAGGTAGGCACGCGGAAGAAGGTAAAATCTCGGGAGAATTGATGAGCAGGAAAGGTGTCGCGCGAGACGTTTATCACGGGACAAACATTTTCTCTTCTCGCTACTAATTTTCTTTCGCGTTCACATTCAAAGCTTTTTTCTTTCTTTTCACTTTTCTTCTTCCTCTCTCTCTCTCTCTCTCTCTTTTTACTTTTTCTACCCCCGTTCTTTTATCTTCTTTATTTTCAATTACCGCTGCTCTTTTCGCTCCGGCAACTACAAAGACTCGGTTCGAGAGCCTTTGTAGCAATAATAACTCTTCGAGATGTTTGAAGAGCTCACGAGTTTCAACGGGGCGTCTCTCTTGATTGACGAGTTATCGAGTTTCACAAAGAGAAGAGAGAGCGGGGTGGAGGGGGAGGGGGGGGGGGGGGGGAGGGCTAGCCAGTCGGCAAAGAATGAGACTAAAAGGAGAAAAGGATAGAAAACTGAATTAGATGAAATAGACGCGGCGAGATGCCCTCTTGACCCTTGAAACATCAAAAGGGCATCTCGAATATACTAACGTTGCCAACACCTAGCAGCCTGTTTGCTCAGCACTCCTGCCCGTCCATCCTTTCTCCCCCCTCAACCATCAAACCAGACCAAGAGTCTTTAACCGGTCCACCCGCAATCTCACTCGGCTGTCCTCTCAAACTTTGAAAAACCCCTTTATTTCCAAGCTCCTTCGCTATCGAGGCCAACACCCCCCATTTTATTCTCACATAAGAGCTATCCTTCATTGTCACTCGCGCCACACTCCTCCGTTCGTTCTTATCCCACGTGCTGCACCGAGAGCCAACATTTATTTTTTTCTTTTTTTTTTTTTTTTTCAATTTGCCCACAATAGTTCATCCTCCCCGATCTCCGGTCATTACTTTTCCTCATACACTCTCAGTCGTCGACTATTTTTTCAGCTCTTTTGCCATTTCCGGCATGTCACCCCCCCCCCCCCCCCTTCCTCCTGCAGTTGTTTTGTGGCTCTTGATGAATTTTGACGAATCTTCCTGGCTCCTCTACACATTTCTTTTCCCTTTTTCAAGCTCCGCTTCAAGGTTGTTCACCGTAAAAAAAAAAAAGAAAGAAAAAAAAAAAGAAATTATTTCAGAAACGGCGAATCCGTTCTCGACGAAGAGGTCGATCGCGACGTCGTCAATGACGAAGTACAGATTTCGGATCTCGAAATTCGTGAAGAAAGAAAAAAAGGTCCGTCGTGGAAAGAACGGGGACGAGCCTCGACCTACAACGAAGCTCGGCTGGTACGAGTCAAAGCTAATTCGGACTCGAGCGAAACTTTGCCGAGAAAGAGATCGGTGAGCTTTCACGAATCCGCTCTTCTGCGGAGGCGTTATTCCGAGAGAGATAACAACGATTCTGAGGAGCAAACGACCAGCTCTGGGCAACTTCCGCCTCCCTGCACCTGTCCCTACTTCGGACAATCCTCCGGACAACGGACTCAACCACCACCACCACAATCTTCGGCTCCCAGCCAAGTCGTCATCGTTTCAAGCGACACTCTCGAACCGAGAGGAAAAACTGACACCGAAATTTGCGAATCCGTTGTCACGTGGCGAGCCGGCAGACGCGGATCGAGCATCGGTACGTTTTTTTATCGATCTTCGAATCGACTCGTCTCATCTTCGTTTTTTTTTTCAAGAATTTACTACAAATTAATTCGTTCTTGAAGATTTTTTTTTCGCAATTAACTCGTTTTCTTTTTTTTTTTTAATTTTCACGTTTTCATTGAATTTCATTGTATTTGCGTCTTTTTGAACTCGATTTCGATGAATTTTTTTTATCGAACCAATTTCCTTGGTTTCGAAAAAATTCTCAAGATTTTTCGTTGATTCGGAACGATTTCGAAGGTGGTTTGAGAGTTGAAACGAATTTTCAGGAAGCGCTAGAACTCTGGTGGCAACGTCGTCTTCGCGAGCGAGTCCGTTGCGTCGTGCAGCGACGATGCGAGCGCACAACGGTCAGTCGAGCCTGTCAGGGGCGAAGAGCAGCGTGTCGTCGCCGTGTTTACCGAGATACGGAGGCGGAGGAGGTGGGACGACGACAACGACGACGAAGAGTCATCGCTCGATGACCTCGAGCGTAATATCGAGAAACAGTTCTCGACACGGTAGAATAATAAGGCAAGAGCAAAAAGCTACGAAAGTTTTGGGCGTTGTGTTTTTTACGTTCGTCATACTGTGGGCACCGTTTTTCGTCTTGAATTTAGTACCGGCGATTTGTCCGGATTGCGAGAAGCGTATTAACCGTAAAATTTTCGATCTCGTTACGTGGCTCGGCTACGCCAGTTCGATGGTCAATCCGATATTTTACACGATATTCAACAAGGTATTTCGTCAGGCGTTCAAAAAAGTATTGCTCTGTCGTTACAAAACTCAGGCTTGGAGACCTACGAGATAAAAAAAAAAAAAAATAAAATATAAATAAATATTTCGATGAACGAGAAAGCTCTCGATTTCTCTCTTTTTTTCTCTCTTTCTCAGAAAATCTGAGAGCCAGAGGGGGGAGGGGGAGCATGGAGTGAAATTTCGAAGAAAGCGTTTTTTTTTCTCTGGTCTGCTTACGGTACGTTTGGCGGGAGGAAGAAAGGGGGGGGGGGGTGCAGAGGGCGGAGCGATCGATCAGTGAGAAAACTCGCACCGGTCGTTCCTTATACCGCAGTGCTTCTCCATTATTCGGAGAGTCGGAGAGGCGTGAGCATCGGGAAGACGGTGCCAAACACGGAGGGTCGCGAGGATTGTTTTTTTTTTTTTTTTATTTTTCATTTTTTTCTTTCCATTTCCATCGAAATACGTCGAGCTGCTCGTATCGCGAGTTTCGAGCACTTTTAATTCGATCTTCGCGGCTATTTTTCTATTCGTTAAAGGGGTTAGTGTACGAGTTGAAATAAAGGGAGGAATAATTTGAGAGGGCGCGTCATCGTGGATATTTTGGACCAAATACTCGTGCATGGGAAGGAAAGGAATAAATAAATAAATGAATAAAAATGATGCTGGAGAGAAAATAACTCGTTTCTTCTCTATCCATTGGCGCTCGCTCGGAAAAAGCGAATTTTCTCAAGCCTCGAGCTTCTTTGTAGACTTCTCTTGAGTCGAGAAGGTAATATCGCGCTGGATGAGAAAGAGAGAGAGAGGAAGCTCGTTGAATAGGCTCACTGACGCGTTTCCCTCGGAAATAACGAGACTCGAATCGCGAGTACTTTCCAGAGTGGATATTCTTGCGAGAAGGAAACGTGACTGAGAGATATTTTTTTTTTCTTTCTTTCTCAAATCACATCCAATGAAAATGTATTGCTACTTACTAAAGAGCGGGAGAACAATCTTCGAAAAATAGTCTTTTAAGAGTCATCGAGCGATGGCATACGCAGCGCCAGGTGCCAAAAAGATCAACTGAAAATCGTCAATTCCTCATCTCGTCGAGAATATTGGAAAATTATTTGGATATGAAAAAAAAAAAACAAATATACATAAAAAATTCATTCTAATTGACACGATTTCTGGCGTGGTACTTTTATAATCCTGAATTTCTTCGCATTTTCACGATAAATAATGATGAAATACCGGACAGTTTTAATCTAGCTCGTTAACATTATTTTGATATAAACTTCACACATATTTTGCACGATTAAAGACATTGAGTTCCTGTGAAACTTGTTTATGTTAATTGTTCAATAAATAGCTTCGTAATCGTCGTGAATATTTGTACACGACTTTCCGAATACTTAATGTTTAAACATGCCATATTTTCAGAATTCTATCAACCTCTCCTTGAGGATTGAAATAAAAAATTCTAAAATTCTAAAAATTTGCTGTAAAAAAATGGATATTTTGTCAATTGTTAAACTTTGTCCTATTTCCGTTGCTTTAGGTATATCGTGAATGTTAATAAATTGAGAGATCAAGAAACAAAAAAAATTATCGCAAAGTTATATCAGTTTCCATGAGACTACATTCAATTCTTTAATGTTAATTGTTCAATAACGAGCTTCTCGATCGTCCTGAATATTTTTTCTACGACCTCTTAAATACTTCATACAAAAACATACGAAATTATCAGAATTTTATCGTCATTCGCGATTCAGGAGTAAAAATCCTTCAGGCCCGAATTCCTGCCACTTGACAGCACCTGTCAAATATTTTTTTTTTTGCTTCATTCCAATGAAAACTGGCTGAGAAATCGAATATTTTGGAGCCGAGCTGTCCGACGTGTGTCAGCTCGATGACTCTTGAGGCAAAATATATAAAATATGAATAAGACTTGTATAGAATAAAAAATGTAGAATATATAAATGATAATTTAGAACGAGAATAGCGAAACCAATGATCTCGTGTGTTGTTGCGATATTGTAAATATAAATAATAATAATATACGTATTATTGTTACGGTGTTGATGTTTGTTTGACGAAACAAGGAGGCGGTGCTCTCGGCGATGGGGGGCAGCGAGGAGGTGAGAAAGGGGGTGGGTCGATCGAAACTGGGTAACGCAGATATGCGTTGGACCGCGAGCTGCTCACGCTTACTATACACGTAACGCGAGGGGGGGGGGGGGGGAGGGCGTATGTATGGAGCAGGGGTGAGAATTCGTACACTGATAATTTCCGGTCGTACCGGCTGATTGAGTACGAATGAAGCGCGCAGCTTATCGGAGATATACCGAGCAGCACTCGAGGGAGAACGTATAGAGACGAGGAAATGCCGAATTGGTTGGTTCGAATTATACCGAGCTGGTAATAGCATCTCTCGGTTAATCAACGAGCTCTATACCGTTCAGAGATTGTTTACGTCAGTTGGAAAGCTTCCGAAAACACACACACACACACAAACACACACTGAATTTATACATTCGTATATTAAAAATTGTCGGTAAACAAGCCTCTTTTATTTCACATGAAATTTTGATTTTCTCTTGCAAATTTTGTCCTTTTTCAATACTGTCGATTTACGATAACCGCAACACTGCTCTTGCTTGTCTCTTATTTTCATTCCAAATCTTTCTCTGTTTTACATTGCAAATTTTTTTTTCATCGTCGCTAGTTTCAATATTTCAGGCATTTCTCAATGAAACGTTTTCGTTATTTCTCGTTACGAATTTTGGGCTCATTGCTCATTCTAAATTCAACTATTTTCTGTGACAAATTTAACTGTTTGAAATTTTTGCTCTTTCCTACTTGGAATTCTCGCTATTCCCGACTGTCAACTTTTATCGAGCCATTTTCTATGACAAATTTTACTCAATTCCTATCAAAACTTTTTTCTGTTTTCACTCTTCATATAACTGCTATTAGCTACCAAATATTTGAGTGATTTTCAGTGATGAATACAAAGCCTCAGCAGTGGCACTGGCACGATTCCGTCGCGAAATTTCACTTTGACCATTTTTACCAAAATTTACTCATTTTTAGTACAAAATATAATAAACTTTTGGTATTAAATCGTTCGGGATTCACATTCTAGAAGAATTCAAGAGTATTGATAAATTTTTTTAAAATCTTTGAAAACCCATTAAGGTAATTCTATCAACTTAGCTGATCACACTAATCACTAAATTCATAACTGATGCTTATTCCAATTTTCGATACTTGTAAAAATGATAGTTTTTGATAAAAAAACATTCGGCCCAAACGAAGATAGGTTATAACGATTTGTATATAATTAAAAAATTAAAAAAATAAAAATAGTAATTTCTAAAGTGTCAAAACACTGTCCGATGCCGGAAGCTCCATTTCGACTAAATATTCCCTAAAAACCAGCTCGATAATCGCTATTTTTTCTGAGACCATTGAATCGCTACAAGCTCGAAGTACTTGAATCTGGTTTTAGTAAAATATCTTATGGATTTTAACTGAGAAATATATATTTCGAGTGACCGGAAATCGGATTTTCCTACACCACCCTGAGAATCCATCACGGAGAAAATCTACTTTGAATCATTTTTTTCTCTCTCGACTGGTCTCGACAAGCGTGTCTGAAATTCCGTGAGAACAATGATTGATTTATGAAGAAAGGCATTAAATTTTTTTTTTTCACGCGAATCCTACGAGCCAGCTAACGGGATAGGATTACCCTGACACGTTGAAAAATGCACGTGCAAAATTTTCGTTCCAGCGGAAATATATAAATTGCAATGGGACCTCGGATGAATAACAATTCGAGATATTTGCTGAAAAAAAAAAAAAAAAAAAAAAAAAATTCAGCATTTTATGAAATGCACTCCGAGAGCGTGTAGAGAAAGAAGAAAGATGCGATTTCGTGGGCAAAGGAAGAGCTGGAAGCGGGGAAAAGGATCAGAGTGAGGGATCGCCGGGTCCATTACATAGCGAAAAGCAGTAGCAGCAGCAGCAGAAGTGGAAGGGTCTCGTATGCGAAGGGCAAAAAGAGGGTCGAGTCGGTTAACCCGGAAGGTATTCCGGGCTCGTTCGTTGAGTGGGACAAGTGAGTGCTGCGGCGGTAGGCAGCTAGCGAGTGCGGATAATCGTGAAAAAACAGAGAGACACGCACTTGGGAAACGGAGTCCATTATCGTGTTGAAGGAGGAGGGGGGGGGGGGGGAGGGCTTTTTGGATGTTTTTCCTGCTATTTACCTCGAGGCTGCTGGTTGAGTTCGTTTCGTCATAGCGTAAGATCCCAAACATCAAGAGAGTGTATTTTTCAGATAAAAAAACGTCTTTGGTATACGATTTTCACATATTTTTTTTTTCGGCGATCTAAAGAAAGGGGGGGAAGAGGGGGTGCGAGACTGGAAAAGTAGCCGTTCGATGCCGGACGTATAAAATCGTCGTAAATCCGAAACAATTGAGCTCGGTGTAAAGCGTCACTGTCCTCGACAATAAAACAGTCATTTATTCTCTCTTTCTTTGATACTCCTTTTTCTCACGGCTGAGAAAAAGTCCCGGAAGATTAATAAAGCTTTTCTCGCGAGACTGGCTTTCCCTCGGAGCTTACGATCGACCTTCGTCCTTTGCCGTTTTCCCAGTCTCTCTCTCTCTCTCTCTCTCTTACACACATTCGCTCATTCTCTCTTCAGGAAAATCAATTTTGCAGCATTGTAGAAACGCGACGCGATGCGAGAGAGCAGCCTGGCCCGATGGGCACGAAAAAAATGAGGTTTTTTCTTTTCTTTTTTTTTTTCCCCCCGAAGAAAAGGATCCTCCGATATCGGCAACTTGATCTTTCAATTGTTAAGGTTTACTTTCGCGCGGGCAAAGAGTGAGCCCCGGGCGGACCTGAAAGCCCGAGATTGTCGAGCACGAAGGAAGAATAACGTTTCAATTTCATCCCGTCTCTGTTGTCATTCCGGTCAGGTTGGAACTTTGTTCCGAGGCTGTTTAGCCGCATCGGGGAGCGTCGATTAAAACAATTGCATTGTTTCTAAAAAAGGGGCTTGTGTCCGGAGCGATATGCTTTTCGTACTTTTAATCAAATACTTAACGGAGCTTCGAGGTTTAAAAGCCGATGGGAATGGTGGAGCGATAGAGCGCGGCCGAAGAGCTTTTTTCGAAAAAAAAAAAAAAAAAAAAAAAAAAGAGTTAAAAACCAGGGAGGCGTGCGTTTCATGCTTCTCTCTCTCCCCCCCTCCACCGTTCATCGTGCTTTTTTATCCTCTTCCCATTCACAATCCGGTTGCAAAAAAAAAAAGGAGCTAAAAAAAAGAAAAAAAGAAAAAAGATATTACAAGGCACGAGGAGGAAATTCAATCGCGCTAATTCGATGGAACGTTGAATGAGGCGAAAGAGTGCGGCGGCCGGATTGCTCCCGGTCGGAGGCACAAAAAAATCTACGGTAATACGCGAATGGCTGAGAGAAAGAGAGGGGGGAAAAAAAAAAAGAAAAAAATTTAATTAGAATCCGGATGGACTACAAAAGAAGTCGCGGCGGCAGTGCGGCGAGGCCTCGACCATATTCAATTTGGTAAAACTGCCTCTCCTCGTTTTACTCTCTATCATTTCTTTCTCACTCGATACCAACGGTACACAGAGGCTAAAAAATAGTAAGAAAAAAAAAGAAAAACGAACGAAACCGGGAAAATCATAATTCAGAGAGATTAGGCGAGTGCGAGAGAGCCTCCGAGAGAAGCCGAAAGCTCTCGTTCGAGCTAGAGGCGCGGGAGCAGGGAACGGTATAGGATGCACGCGGTAAAAGCAAAGGATCGGAGCTAAAATCCTGGCCCGAGTCGGTGAATTATTATCGCGTTTTGCCGAGCCGTATATAAACCGAAAGGTTGAGGAGTTAACGAGGGCGGTAAACGCTCTAATCATTTATCGACTGTTCCAGTGGTAACTGCTTTTTGGAGCAACGAAGCGGGGCGCACGCGAGCAGCCGAATCGAACGAGAGAGAGAAAGAAGAATAAATGTTTCCTTTGTATTCCCGTGATCTTTTTTTTTCATTTTTTTTTTTCTTTCTTTTCCTTTGAGCTAGCCTCGAAATATCGCCAGAAGAATATTAAAACGCGGGCGTCAGAATGCTCGATTGCTCCAACACGGGGAGGCCGGAGCAGACGAAAGAAGAGCAAAGAGTCACCCCCTCCCCCCTCCCCTGCCCAGCCGGATATCGAATTCGAATGGATTTTTCAAACGTCCTTTCCCGAACGGGACAAAGCGACGGAGATGAAGAGAAACCCATTGGAGAAAGTTTGTGTTTCTCGAGAGCGGTATAGAGCCAGAGGGGGGGGGGGGGGGGGGGGGGGGGGGAATTGAAGCGCGATATTGGTACAGAGCCGCCCGCCTTGTGCACACGACCCCCTCCCTCCTACCCCGAGGCCTTTACGCTGATTAAAGCGGCCGGGAGCAATTAACGTGGCAATTTGTAATTAGCTCTCGTTAAAGAGGAACTCGCGCCCGTCTTGGGCGGCCGCCAACACGAGAGAATCCGGGAGTCCTGCGATCCCTCGGGGCAAAGAAATCATTTCGGTAGTCGGAATCCACTTTCCAAACTAATTTTAATCAACCTCCTCGAAGGCAGCTATCAATTCATCTTTGTTTATCCTCTCGGTCTCGAGGCCACCGCGAGCGCGAGCAGTTCGAATATACGCCTGAGATCTTCCGAGTACCAGTTCCTTGAAAAAGAAAATATTAATAAAACATGATCTCGCTTTTCCGCAACGGTCGAGACTCGCAATTTGCTGGTGCTTTTTTTTTTCTTCATTTTTCATCAAACGTATAAACTCGTCCAGCTCGTATGAGGTTATCGATCCGAGTGTGATCCCGGACGCGGAGGGAGAAGGCAGCTTTAATAGTCGTCCCTTTGGCCGATGACGAATGTCGCTACCACTCTGCGACAGTTGCCCAAGATTTTATTCACCGCAAATTCATATACGGAGAAGCATTTTCATCGAAATTCTCTATTTTTTTTTTGTCCGTACGAAATTTCTCGGGAATTCGTTCGTTTATTCGATGTGATCACAGCGAAGAATAATATTAAACGAGAAATACATTTTTTCTACTCGATGCGATTGTCGGAAAAATTTTTATTTTTTTTTCCTTGTGGTCAGAAAAATTTCGACAAAATTTGTATTTCGAAAGATTTTTTTTCGTTTATTTTTCCTTCACGGTCAGTGAGAATTTTTCTTCGTTCTTTCGAAGAATTTGATCTTCGGAAGCGTTTTTTTTTTCGATTAGAGGAATGATTATGAAAAAAATTCTTTTGCCTCGCACCGCCGGATAAAGTTTGACAAAATCGAAGAAAATTTATTCCTCGACGACGCTACGATATCGCTATCTTAACGCGATAATCCGACGGGTGTATCGAGCAAACGAGAAATTGTGTGGATGAGTTACGGGACGATAGGAAAGTCGTAACGCTTCGAGCCGTCGCGCAATTTTCCAACTCGTTCGTCCCGCGGCCGCCCCTCGACCAGCCGAGAGTTAAAAAAAAAATTCTCACGAGTGAGCTTTTTTGTTTTCTTTTCCCAGGATCGAATTCGATGCCATGAGAGACGGAAGACAGTCGAGATAAATGAAAAAGATTGACGGGAATGCGAAACGAAAACGAAGGAGAGTCGTCGCGAATGCGAGACGTTGTAATTATCGTTGGTGATAAACGAACGACCATCAATTTCGTCTAGTTGAAATCGAAATTGAGAATCTTCACGGTTCGCTACGAAGCCCGGATAAAGTACCTCGGATTTGTGTATATACGTGTATATATATATAGCAGAGTCGAGCGAATCCGCGCCAGAGAAACTATTTCAATTTCCTATAACAGGAAAATGTAAGGTCTCTCGCGAATTCGTCATTAATAATCCCGCGTGGCTCAAACGCTCTGTTTGAAAAAAAGAATGGGGCCGAGCCCCATTCTTATCCTCCTTCATCCTCCTCCTCCTTCTCTTGGATAAATAACGTGATTATCAAAACGTTTCTCGTCCGCGTATGTTATCGAGGACGAGGATAAACTTTCGAACAACGATAAAATCGGTCCGAGCGGATCGAGTGAAGGAAGAAAAAATAAACTGAACTTTCGTGACTTTTTTTTTTCTGACAATGAGACGAATTTCAATAATTCGTGGGGGAAAAAACGAATCCGAAGAAACGAGAGCAAGATCGATCGAGAGCCTCTCAACCAGATTCGTCCAATTTCTCGGTGAGAGACTGAAAACACGAGCGGAGAATCTGTAAGGCGAATGAAAATAATGCATGCATGTACGACGCTTGGCCAGAAAATATCTCGGGGAATATAAAAATTTGAGGAGAATAGACTGGACGAAAGGTCGAACGTTGATATTTCAAAGGGAAAAAAAAAGAAGAAAGAATTTTCCAAATATTCCTCGTTTTTATGGAGAAAATTCTGCAGGTCTTGTGCCAACGGCAATAAGAAGAAAAAAAAATGCAAAGAGCCATTGAAATTTAGAGGAAATGTTTGAAATGGCTGCAAACTCTTCTCGGAACGAAAAAGAAATTGGAATAATTCATAGAGTCGACTAATTTTATTGCATCAAAATTTCAACGTCACGTTTTACGAATTTTCAACGGAATTCTCGAATAATTTTTTTCCCGGAGAAACGGGGAAAAAAGGATTTTCAAAGAGGGCAACAAATTTCGATTAATTCTGAAATATTCTATGAAACGAACCAGTCAAAATAAGGTCTTAACATCGTTTCTCGAATTTTAATTCAAAACTACTTGTAAAAAAAAGCAGATTGATAGATTCTCGAGTCGAAAAAATTCTTGACTTTCCAACTGTTTTATTCTCGACTGAAAAAAAAGTTTCTTTTCCCGTTTTTTTTTGTTCTGCCTCGAATTTTATTGTTTCAGTCTCTCGTTCGGTACTTTTACGCCCATTTGAGTTGAAGGATAAAAAAAAAAGTGTTGCTCGAGAGCAGGAACGATAAGGATAAATAAAGAATGAATAGGGGAGCGAGGGGAGGGTTGTTCGGCCGATAATTCGCGAGAGACAGATGTCGATAATAGTGTCTTATTCCGGGAAAGAGGCTGTATCAAATAACAAGTCGATGGGATGGAAAATCTGACAAGCTTCTCTCGAGCTCGGTAGCCGGACGTGCGCGTCAAGGGTTGAAGGGTTGAGAGGTTTGAGGGAGTTTTTCGAGGCTCCAGAAGGAGCAGGAACAATTTTGTTTGGGATTTGCTCGTTACGGGATTCGCGAAAGAGAGACGAGTGAATCGGAAATATTCTCGGAGCTTTGTACGTTCGTTCGTTCGCTCAAGAGCGAGATAAAGAAAACTCATCACGAAATGAAACAAATTGAATTTGTGAATCGAGGTCGTCGAGCATAGAAACCGGGATCAACGAGGACGAGAGTGTTGTATAAATTAATTGAGAAAGGGAGTGAGGAATTGCGTACAACACAATCCTTTCTCGGGCTTGCGGACCGCCGGAAAAGCCACGGAATTTTGGAGAACACGAGGGTGAATCGAGTATTTTTGTACTCCGGTCACGAAAGACGCTTCTCATTCGAGAGCTCAGTCAGTCAAGCTTATTTCTTAACGTAGACGCGCCTGTCGTTGTCATCGTCTCCGACAGTGACTGAAATAAATAAAACGAAGAAAAAAGTAATGATAAATCGAGAGTTGAGGGGGGGGACTCACCGGAACAGAAGAAATCCGAGTCCGGTTACGGCGGCACGACGCACGTCGTCGTTAACGTCGGAAACCTGTCGAGAGCGAACAACGCTGAGATTAAAATCATATTCAAAATATTATTGTGAATTAAATAGAAATCAAAATTTCTCTTCTGTTTATGCGAACAAATGATTTTATTCTATTTTAACGATTATTTTCATTTTATTCATTCGCGAAACTTCAATTTTTCACCATTAAGTAAAAAAACGATAAACTTACGGCAACGTGGAGCAGTTTTCTTATCGCTTGATTGTTGCCGGTGCCGCAATACGCCATCGCCAGGGTGTACATTCCGCTGCGACGAAGAATCGGATCTTTGTCCGCGGACAGCGAAGCCACGAGCAGATCCGCCTCTTCGAGACGTCCGTACATCGTAAAAGCTATTCCAACCGCGAGGCCACGAAGAATTTTTTCGTGCTGCGTTTCTTGAGCGTACTGAAGAAAAAAACAAACAAATCAATAAAACGAGATTTTTCATGAGAAAGATCCATTTTTTTTGCACTTCTTCGATTCTTGCTTTTCTTTATATGAAGTTTTTTTTTTTTTTCAGTTTCGTACGTACAGCAACCATGCTCTTGATCGCTTGAGTCGATTTTGAACCGAGCATCACCATTCCCATCGCTATTCCCGCCGCTTCTCCGGTCACTGCATCGTCCTGATACAAATTTGACTTCAATTCTTCGTACACGTCCTGCCGATGGGATCCCATGGCCGCCAGCCCCAGACCGAGACATCCACCGTGTCTGACCATCTGTCGCGAACACAAATTCTCATTATTCATCAATTTTTTCGTACATTTGTTTCTCCTCGTGTACGATTTACTCGAAATTTTGCATTCATAGGTACAAAATCTTTTTTTTTTTCATTGCAATCGTTAGTTGGGAGCAAGAAAAAATTTTTCTTGGAATTTTTTTTATCAATGAAAAAGCATGAATTTCGATCATCCGCATGACTATTTTTTTTCCCAAATAAGTCACGAGGATCTCTGATAAACAAGGGAAACTCGGTATTTGATTTAAAAAAAGTATTTAAATAAACTAAAAAGTGGGAAAAACAAGTTTGGAACACCGAAGCAGTTTCGGAAAAACTAGCACTAAAAAGCAAACCTCATTTTGGGCATCTTTGAGTTGACCCAAAAGATAGTCGGTTATCGCTGCTCCATGATTCGCGTGAATGAGGCCGAGGGCGTACAGTCCACCGCCTTCGGAGTAGCCGGCCCCAGCACCGGTGTCCCGTGGCAGATAAGACTGCATCAGAGCCAGTGCTTCTTGCTCGTGACCCCGGTGAATCACTCCGAGGGAAGCGGTCGCTGTCAACTTTGCCCAGTTCGTCGCTCGAGCCAACCACTCTAAATTGTCTCTGTATTCACAAAATAATTATCGTTATTTTTCTTCTTATCCGTCACTCAGCTTTGTTTGCAATTTTTAAAAATTTTTTCGTAACTTGGTAACGTTTCTCAATAAAAATGATTCTGAATATAAGAAAATGTAAATTTTATAAAAAACATCGTTGTAGAATCGTGTAAGAAAGTAAGAGTGAAAAAGCACCTCAAAAACTGATCGCTCGTGGTGCCGGAGTGCATGAACGCGTTGGCGATAACGGTAGCGGTGTGACAAATCGAGACGCGTATCGCGTCCTTCGTATTTTTAAGAATAAGCATATCGGTATGATTGCTTCTTATGAGAAATTGAAGATGGAGATCGATGGAGACTTCGCCTCCGAGGATGCTCGAAAGAGCGTCGACGCGTTCCTGCCGACCGCGTTCTTCCGGCGTCTTTATGGAAGAGAAACGAGAGGTGAGAAAAAAAAGTTGATAAAAAAAACGGATAAACGAATAGAGCCGAAAAAATACTGACCAGGCTGTCGAGGCTTCGCTCGGGAGCTTTTTCCTCGACCGGTGCCGCGGCTGCGGTCGTTACCGCGGCGTCAGGAGCTTCGGTTCCCGCAGCAGCAGCAGCCGCTGCTGCCGTTCCGGTCTCCGTCGCGCTCGGTGCAGCTTCGCTGCCAGCGCTACCAGCACCGTTGGTCGCTTTTACAGTCGGTTTCACGATCGGCTTTACCGTCAAAGCGCTCGGAATCGGAGCGGTCGCTCTAAGCGCTTGCAAAACTCTACCCAAAAACTGCTGCGTTGCAGATTCGTACAGATCGAACGCGATCTGATAACCCATCAAAACACACTCTTGAGAACCCTTGCTCAGCCTGTCAAGAAGCTCCGCAACCGCCAACGGATCGTCCAGGAATATCAGACATTGACACATGTTGACGTAATCCGGAGTTCCCAAATTCTTGTACAAATCTACCAGGCACCGCAGCACCGTGTTCCGGAAACCACGATTCTGGATCAAACTCATCGCGACTTGAAACGCGTACGACAGCATCCCACCTACGTCATCCTGCAAATTGTTTCGTCAATCATATCCGTTTAAGAGAATTCATTAACTCTGACTCCACTCTTTATTCGTTTTTCTGTCCCATTAACTAAGAACTTTTAGTCTTCTCTTTTACGTGAAATGAAAAGATGCAAAAAAAGAAGTTTTTTTTTATTTTTTTTTTTACTGATACCAGAGTTTTGAATCCAATTGCAGTTTCGAGAAATTTATGCGGGTAGAAGTGAAAAGCGTTGGTCTGAGAAATTAAAAAATTCTTGTTTTCAGGGCCAGAAAAGATGATTTTTCAGATTTGAAGTCTCATTGAAAGATTGCCATGTTTTGACGATAATTTCGAAGTTTTTTTTTTAAAGAATACCGACCGATTGCATTATAGCGGCCTCGAAGATGTCCATTCGTCTGGTTTCGAGGGCGAGTCCCAATGCCTGACGATACTGATTGTCGTCCAAACATCTTTGGAACATTCTGTTGACGATGCCTTCGAGCCTGGGGTCTATGTCCTTGGGCTCGGCGAGCAGTTTGTTCTCGGCTAATAGTATGCGTTGTTGAGTGTAAAAATCTATGCATTTTGCTGAAAAATAAAAAAATTATTAAACTTCATTCTTCCGACGTTGGGAACAGCTGTTTCTTGTTTCAAAGCGGTGTGGAAAAAAAATAAATTTTACCGATGGTCGTGTCCACGTATTCGTTGCGTGCATTAACGTCAAAAAGTTCTCCAGCTCCGAGAGCATAGATCAGAGAATCTTCGAAGCTTCCTAAATGATAATAAACTTTGCTCGCTACCAACGCCGCCAGTTTGTGTTGGTTAAATGCCGTATCCTCGTAGAGAATTTCACTGAAAAAAACAGCCAAAGTTATGAAGACGGCGAACTTTGTGGAAAGAAAAAAAAACAGAAAAGAGCTTGAGGCGTACGAATTCAAGAAAATTTTTTTTTTTTTCTGAACTAATGAACTAATAAAGTTCAAAAAAAAGAAAAAAGTTATTGATAAATCGGAATGTCGCCATTTTTATCGAAACAAGCTTTTCAGGTCGGAGTAACTTACATTTTTTCTATCGCTTCCGAAATTTCTGGCCAAAATTCGTCGACTATCATATCTAGTTTTTTCAGCGCAAAAACTTTGAGCTCCGGCATTGGCTCCTCCAGCAGGGAGATGATACCGGCTGAAATTGTGGTTTTTCAATAGTTAATTTTCAACATTAATGCTCTACTGAAATTAGAATTGCACGATATCCGAATGATTCGGAAATATTGAAACTGTCGCTAATAATAATCAATTTTGGGGCATGTATATTTGATAAGAAAAAAGAAACATTTTTATTCTGTTATATCATCATTGAAATATTATTCACAGAAGTTTTTGCATATTCGGTGATGTCCCGCGAGTAGAAGAGAAAAAATTTCATCTCGTTTGACAGGTGCTCAAAGTTAAGTAATAGTTCGGTCTTGGATTTATGATTTTTTTAAAATAAAGTTAAAAAGAAATATAGATAGAACGACTTCAAGTAGTATGGCAATTTTTCACATTTGGGTTTCTGTCATATTTCTAAAAATGCCTGGATCAAGACCAGTTTTTTTGTTCAAACACTCGATAAATGATAAAATTAATTAAATTTAAAATAATTGGATTAGAATGAAAGTGTAAGGAGCATTCAGAAGGACGGGACAGATGAATCATGTTGAAGAAATAATAAAAATATGAAGAAAAATAAAAAAATTTAAGAACAAAGTAAATTTTCGAAATTTGAACTCGAACTTCGCCTTTCAAGATATTGAAAGACGAATTAGGCTCGAATCAGGGTGGAAAATGAATAAACAGAAGTAATTTATTGTGACAGGATATGTGATTTAATTCGGTTAGCTCGTCATTGTTGCAGGTTCGATGAAACTTCGAGTGAGGTTAAGTACAGCACGATTTGCAAATCATCGCGTCTGAGCGTCCAGCCCCGGACGTACGGAAATCTTATTCCCGGAGAAAGCCTCTCTTGATAGTTATTCATGACACTTTCATAGAGAAATTATATTTTTTAAATTTACCTGCTGACGTGATATTCATCTTCATTTGCTCGAAACTTCCGGTACGTTGCACTTTTATTTGACGAGCAATGAAACAAGTTTAAAGTTTACAGACGATACTCGATGAGACACCGCAACCCTGTGTATCAAAATTGTGCACCGTGTACACACAGTTAGGAGGTTGGGACTGTGGGAGTTCCGAACGTCATCATCTATGGCTCTATGCTGTCGGTGGCGCCACCCTTCGTTGCTCTGAGATTTGCTTTGTCGACGGAGGATAACTATTATCATCGGTCGCAAGCAGGGTCCCAATTCGACGTTGGACGACTCTCCAATCGCGTATATCCGAATATGTACGAAAAAAAAACGCGGCGAAACGGCCTCCTACTGACATAACCTAATTGAAATTTTTTTTTTTTGTTTCATAACCTCATTTTTTGTGTATCGTTTTTTGGTATTTTCACCGATGTCCCAAGTTGACTACGATCACCGGGATGGATCAAGTCAATACTTGGTTTTAGGAAAAAAACAATTTTTACTCTTTTGACTGAAAAAAAAAATTCTTTATCCAACAAAATCTTGGTTGGACGAAAATGTAACGAATTCACGATATTTCGTCCAACTAGATCGGATTTTGTTCGGTGAACAAAGTGTGTTTTTATCAGCAGTATGCAAACAGGTGGAATCATGGAAATCTGCTGCAAAGCTTACGCGCAGGGATAATGAATTATTTAAAAAAATCAATTGAACAGGTTTTCTCTTATCGATTGCATATCAAATAACACTGTTATTTTTCTGACAATTTTGTTTTTCAATTCGATCTCATACTTCGGATACTTTTTTTTTCGTTTCGAACATTTAGTTTCATTGAAGTTTTCATCGAGTTTTCGAGAACTCTCAGTGCATTTAATTCCTGATGACACGTTTTTGAACAGTTGTTCTTACAGAAATTGTAAAGAAGATTATTTTTCATTTTTTCGTGATTCCTTATTTATGCTCCTCTCAGCGACCATCGTCTATATGTTTTGAATAATTTTATACTTTTGTTAGTTCCAACGGTTGAATAAGAAGTTTGCATTTATTGAAACAGTTATTACAGATATAATTGACAATGCATTTTTAGCCTTGAAGCGTAGTCGCGATACGCGGTAGCTCGAAATTCCATCACGTATTTATCATCACGAAATTTCCACGAGTATGATGTGCGGCACGTTGACACGTATCGCGTATTGCGGAATCAGCAAAGATACGAATTCAAACAATGTGAATGTTTTTAAAAAAGTCGGATAATTGTTTGGAAAAAAGTGTTTTGAAATACGACTTGTTTGTTAATTCACGGAATGAAAGTGGAACGTGCGATACTTTGAGTATTTTTCAAAAGTAGCGATATAATGGCTAGCCCTCGGTCCATTGTCCTGATAATTATAAATTGGATGCCATTATTGCCACTAAAGTTAGTCACAACGTCGACAGGTTTTGAGCTCTACGGAACCGAAACAGGGCCGGTGGAAAAATTGAGTCATCTATAACCTTCGTGAAACGGGTTCATTGCTATTTGAAATTTAAATTGAACAATTTGTGAGTAAACAATATTACAAGTAGTCAGAAATCAGTGACATAATGATCGTTTGCTTACTTTGATTGAAAACGAAAATATAACTTGATTCCGATATATTGCTGTTAAGAATATTCTCTTTAATATATGTATGCGAAAACTTTGTTAGAGCGATTACATGCGCGCGATTGATATCCAATAAGATTCGATAGGTGCGTGATCTTGGTGCGCAGAAATGATTTTCGATCGTTCAACGGACCTTTTCGAGTTGCGCGCGCGCGCGCGTTCATCTGTATTTATCCAACGGTTTAATAATTACTGTTTTTGTTTTTCAGAAACATGCATGTCAAATTTCTTATCGTAGCTGTAGTTTTCGCAGCGACAGTTCACGTCACTTTATCGGTATCTAAGTCACTGAAGTCTGGAAACTGTTTAACTGTTACAAGGATAGCAAATAAAGGAAAGCGATAACTATTGGAACGAGTGCATGGGCAGAAATGATTTTCGATCTTCCTCAAGCCCTCTTCGAGCTGCGCTTTGCTTGAATCTGTTTGAAAACGTTTAGCATTCAGTATTCAACAATATAATTGGTTTTTTCTTTTCAGAAACATGGATGTCAAATTTCTTATCGTAGTTGTAATTTTCGCAGCGACAGTGCACGTCACTTTATCGGTATCTAAGCCACTGAAGTTTGGAAACAAGGATAAATTTAGAGGTTCGTTTGAAGAATAAGTTCATACACGATTCTGTAGAACCGCGATAATCTGAAGCGATTCTTAATTAATTACACCCACGACGATACAACTATTTTGGCAACAATTGCTAATATATAGTTGTATCGTTGGTAAAATTGAGGAGAAAAAAAAAATTTGTCGAGCGTATGCATGGCTCAGATCGTGACCGCGTTCAGATAACCGCCCGGTTCGAATCAATAATCGGCTTCCAGATATTCCAGGTTCTATCGTATACGAAACTAGTAAAGTTATGTGACTCAGATGTATATCAAACCTTTTAGCGAACGCCGGAGACTCCGTTGATGAAAGGTCGTTGCATTCGTATTCCAAAGACAAGAGGAAAATTTTTTTTAAAAAAGGATGCCGAAAACCACCAGCTACAAATAATACGCTCATCAATGAGCTCAAGAACCAAATTTCCTGGCAGCGTAGACTAATTGACCAGCTGAACGAGGAAAAGAACGATCGAGACGAAGTCAACCGGGAAATTACCGTGATGCTCAAGCTTCAAATTTCCGAACAACGTGAATTGAACGACGAGCTCAATAAAAAACTGAAGATGATCACCAAGGACAAGGAGGATCTCATTACAAGAAACATGCAAGTAGCTGAGCAATTTGAAACCGAAATTCTTTATCTGCAGGAAACCAACAACAAGCTCAACGCAACTCTCAACATGCTCACACAGGAGAATAAGGATCTAAATGAAAAAAACAGGAAACTAACTGAGCAAGTTGAATCGGAAATGAATAGACGCGAAAAGTTGCTCCAAGAGCAGGAACTGTTGATTTCCAATCTTAAAATAGAAAGAGCCCAGCTGCTAGACACTACACTAGCTGACTTTGAACAGAAACAGGCCATGCGGGAAGATCTGGCCGAATCTCGAAAGAGGGTTCAGGAACTCGAAAAAGTGAATCAGGAACTTAGGAAGTTGTCAGCCTCCACTCTTCAGCCGTCCGGGTAACGTGATACTCGCGGAACGCGAGACGAGAGAAAGAAGCACGTGGAAAGATTAGCGTAAGCGTCGGTCGGTGATGCAGTGCTTCGCATTATCTTTCGTCGATTCCAATGAAACCTATAAAAACGTCCTATATAATTAGACAAGCGAATTTCTACTTGTTCCTCATCGAGTAAAACAAATCTACTATAATTCTTTGAAGCTTTGATCTCAAGTTTAAATTTCGATCTTAAGTTCAAGTGAAGCGAAAAATGCGTCAAACAACGAAAATATATTATTACTTTTCATAATTATAGTTTAAGCTGCGTCACAAAAACTGGAAATTTGTAATGGGCTACTGCCTCAATGCAAATATAAACTCATTAATTACATTACATTTTTCTAAACGATCTTAATTTCTTTCTCGCATACAAATAAAAGTACGAATCGATCATTTACACTGAATTGCTGTTTTGGAAATCCCCTACCTAATAAATCTAAATTTAGAGACGATGAGGATTAGAGCGAATAAGCTTAAAGTCGGAGGACCAAGATTTTGTCGCTTCTTTGTTGCGTATAATAACTCGTTGCCATCGGTAGGTGCAGAGAACGATCCCTACGAAATAACATCGTTATCATACTCCTTCCATTTTACCGTCCAATTTAAACGGTCGATAAAACAGACTTTTGATAATCATCCGATCGTTTCGTCGTTCGAAAACGATTGTTTAATATAAAAACGTCAATTATCAATTATTATAATGAATTCATAGCGATTTGACTCGATTACATCTCAGACTTGAATCATTAACCAAATTCGACGCTTCAGAACTAAAGTAGATTCGATTTTTTTCAAAAAACTTGAAGCAAAATTGACTTGAAACAGTAATACGTTCTTCGTTGTGTTTAATTATAAATTAACAAATAGAGAAAGAATAAAGATAATCTCCATCGTCGTTATCGAGACTGTTTCTTCGGATACTAGCTTTTCGAAAAAAATATCATTGCTTCCCTCGTTTTTTTCGTCCCACCGTTTATTTCGATCACAAAGAAATTTCAAAGTCCAGTACAAAATCCAGTTCATCAGAACCTTTTGGTAAAATTGAAAAAAAAAAAAAAAAAAAAAAAAAAAAAACAAGAAAACAGTTAAAAAGTAATAGTTTGGGTTTGGCACATTGAGACCGAGGAGAAGATGAACCCACAGACACGAGAGATATTCGTAAAAGTATAAGTATTTGCGTCGAAATTGTAGATACGATATTGGGAAGGTAAAAATGAAGAATCAATGTTGTTTGCAACGATCCTAATAGCAGAGCAAGTTGTATTTATTGCACGAGTCTTAAAGTATAAGTGTTTTGTCGCAGGCATTGCGATTTCAATGAAAATTATCGTACAATTTATAAAAGTCAAACAGCCCGGCTGCGTAAGAGCCTGCCTCTGATTGATCACGCGAATAGATTTTGTCAGACCCACTAGACGATCACGAGGATGGAACTAGTGCCAATGAGAGTCGTCTTCGGACGTAGCTAAGCTGTCGATCAGTCGATCTGACAAAATTTGTTAGCGTGTCCCCGATCAGGGTGGTTTTGATGCAGTCGCAGCTCTTGAACTACATTTTTTGTTTTTTTTTCCATAAACCGCTGCTATTGTTATTCTAACGCGTAAATTCGTTGGTACATTTTGTTCGCTGTATAGCTGGCACCACGTTTTCGTAATTTCCGTTAAATTTTTATATATATTTACACTTTCTACTGGCCTTGATCCCATTCTCACGCGTTTCTCATCCGTCATACACACACACACACATACACACGCCTTAAAACAATGTACATTTATCTACAAAATAAAAAGGCCGCCAATAAGACCGAGAGCCATTAAACTATCGGGTATAAACATTGCACGCGTGGCGTCGTCAACAAAAATACTGGCCTTTGTTTTGACTTCGATAGCAATCACGATCGATCCGTCTCGTTGTTTTATCTTCAGAGTATTTTCTTTTCTTCTTTTCATTAAAACACTAAATCGTGAAAATTGAAGCGTGCGATAAGCTATATTTACAAAATTCAACATAAATTACCCTTTCGGTTCGTCATCGGCGGTACAATGTCATAACTGTTCAATGTTTTTTCAAAACATAATCGTTACTCCTCGTTCGGTCGAAATCCCAAAATTATCTGAACGCCATAGAAGCAATGTGGAAACGAGTATAGACCCGGGAGGCCTCGAATCTGGTCGGGCACCGGTATTAATCGAGGTGAACACCTTTTCGATATCGTTTCCTTGCCCTAAGAGCGAACTCGTGTTCGATTAAGACGAGTTCGTACGCATCCGGGGCATCCAAGGGGCACCGGAGCATTCATGTGTTTGCCGTAAAAGTATTGTCCGCAGGGCTGTTCGAAGTGAGACCTTGACGTAGCGGTGCTTCGGTTGATACGGGCGACAGCAAATTCTTGCGTTGAGTTTAATGAAAAAGTGTTCATTGGTATGAGATTTTTTCGTATTAAAATAATCACTCGAGTGTCAATGCTTTCGAAGCAGATCCGGTAGTCGATCGGTAGTTGGGATCGGTGGACAAAATGAAGAAAGCTCGAGAGATCTCGAGGTGCGTTGGCTCTCGATTGAGAGGTGTATGTATCAGCTGTATCGGGGATTGGGCAGGTGTCCAAGTATCGGAAGATTAAGAGCCTAGGCGAAGAAACGCTTTCGCGGCTGTAAGGATGCTCTCAGCGACACGTGTTCGAGGATCTGGAAGCACGTACGTACAACGCGTCGCGTTTCGTCGTCTCTTATATACATAGATTTAGTGAGGATCGTTGTTGGTCGATGAGCGAGGGGCATTTGGATCCGGCGAGATCGGCAAGCAGGGGCGAATACGATCGGTTTTTATTCGCGGCTACCCTCGGGTCGTCAGGTCAATGGGCCTTCTTTTGAGCGGTGGGCCTTCGTTGTCGCTGTGCTGGCTTTCGGTCATATCGACGTCGGCTCTGTCGTCCTCACTCTCTTCGCTCTCGAGTATGAGCTTCGATCGCATCGATAGATCGATCGGATTGTCCTGGGGAGGAACTACGCTGAAATCCCTTTCGGGACTGGTCCTGGGAGAATTATGACCGGAGAGGGTTTTGCTGGATGGAGAGAAGCGTATGGAGGGAGCTTGTTGGCTTTTGAGTATGGCGTCAAGGTAGAAACGCTTGTTGCAGGTTTCCGTTGGTGCCGGAATAAGCCTCGGTGAATCGTTTAATCTTTCGGTGCAACCGACGTTCTGATTCCTCGCATTTCGATTGTTGTTGTTGTTGGTGTTGGCGTTTCGGTCGTATTCCTCCTCTTCCTCGTCGTCTTCTTCTTCGTTGTTGTTATTGTTGTTGTTGTTGTTGTTGGAAGGCTCGTTGGTGGGAAAAGGCGTGGGGGTAGTAGAGGCGGTTCTGCTGCTGATGGGCGAGCACGTTCTCGTTAGTCCGATCGGATGATGGGCCGAGGGATGCGGAGCTGGAGCTGCAGCGGTTGCTGCTGCTGCGGCATAGAGATAGGGAGAAAATATGCTCAAACTTGGCGGTGGAAGGTGGAAGCTCGGGGGTACCAGTGGCATGCCACCTAGATGAAAACCTAGTGGTAAATTCATCATTTCTTTGCTCAGAGCAGAAAGCTCGGGGTGTTGGGGATGCAGATGGGCTGGATGAAGAGGTCGGAAGCCGGGATGAAGACCGTAGGCGGCTCTTCTCTCGGATACTTCGACGGAGCTGTCGCTGTTGTGGGACTCGGGGGAACTTATGCTCGGGGAAGTAGAGTTTTTGTAATCTTCCAGTCCTAACATCAGAGCTGCTTCTTCCTTGCTTCTCTGCTGTTGGGATGGCAGCTGATGATGATGAAGGTGGCTCATCGATGGACTGCTTCTTTGTCGTTGATGATGCAATTGATGTTGGAGTTGATGATGCTGCTGTTGCTGGAGCCTTTGCCCGTGATGATGCTGCTGTTGCTGTTGCTGTTGCTGCTGCTGTTGCTGCTGCTGCGCCTGTTGCTGCTGTTGCTGCTGCTGTTGCTCTTGCAACAAACAATGGATCTTGAACCAATTGGACCTTCTTCCGTAACGCGAGCCAGATTTCGACATCCCAACTAAGAGGCACTTTCGCAATCGACAGGCTTTGCAAGCGGTACGATTTTTTTTGTTTATTACACACTCCCCTCCGTTTTTGCACTCGGATATACTGCTCAGGTTGTTGTACGATCTTCCGAAGAAAGACTGTAACGAGAAAATCAAGGTATTAATTAAGCTGAGAAAGTGCATTGTTCGCATTTATGCATATGGGCAATTTTAATTGATCGGCTAAGAGGACATAACAATTGAATAATACCAACACGAGTCTCAGGGACAAATGTATCCGTTTATCTTTCGAAAATTCGATGGATTATGGTCGCTCTGTTACTGCTCAGACTTATCGTAATCGCTCGGGCGATATCTCATTGTTTCATTCATCGGAAGCCCGCGAGTCGGTTTCTCGGCCGAAAGAGAGTATAGCGCGAGAGCCGCAGACTTATCCGCGGCGTATCGCAGCGGCGTGCGAGACTAAAAAGGAAACTTGAAAGAAAAAAAAAAAAGAAGAAAAAATAACAAAGCACGTGGCAGCGGGGAGATCCGAGGCGCGTGCTGCGGCCCGGCGAGAGAACTCGCGGCTAATTGTCGACGCGAAATGACGAAACTCCCGGGACCGCGACAGACCCGCAGTGATTCCAACACACCGAGCAGAGAATATTAACGCGAGGCCCCCCCCCGAGTGCCCTCGTCGGTCCGGCGTTAATACGGTTTTGCGAATAGAGACAAAGAGAGAAGAGAGCTTATGTGTGTTGAGAGAAAGAGAGGGAAAGGGCGATTAGAGGCGGCGCGGGAGGAAAGGAACAAATTGGCGTGCGAGTCGTGTGTATGCCGTAAACAAAAGTAATTGCAGTTTCGTTTTCTCGATTAAGAGGGACACGGTCGCCCGACTACGAGACAATAGCGATGGAAGCGCAATGAGAGAAACACGCGCCTCCTATCCCCAATGGCTTTAAAACAGTATGAGAGAAAGAGCACGCGAGAAAACGTCGTCTAAACGTGTCCCTTGCGAACCACGCTCTAACGGTAACAATGCCTTCGCTCCTTGCGTGTCCACAGGATAATGCAACATCATCTCGAATTATTCTGTGAGTTTGAAGCTTTTTAAAAATGGCTATTGACCCACATGCCGACTCCGAAGATCACCGAATTCTAAGTTTTCAACTCTGCCGAGGACTCGATGGGAAAAAAAATAATCTTTTAAATAATATAAAAGACAAATCGTGGCGAATCAACGTTCGTTTGTTCCTCGTGTCGAATGTCTCGTCGTACGCGCGTACGATTCTTCGATCGATCCTCGTATTACAGACACGTTCCCTCTTTATGGAAAATACGAGACTCCTGAAGAGTTATACTATACCAAACGAAACTTGGCGCATACGTTCGATCGAATTTTTTTATAAACTCCTCGCTACTATACGAGAGCCCCTCGCGGTACGTGCGTTTGGTACAAGAAAATGTAGGCGATTCGCAATCAGCGAGACGCATCACCGGCGTCTTCACTCGCGTATGCAATGCCCCCAAACTCCCATCGCGTTCGTGCAATCTTCTTTTCACCACGAGATATACATACGTTCGCTGTACAAACTATCGACGCCCATGTACGGGCTTTTTTCATCAGAATTTTGATTTTTTTTTCATCGTTGACGAAATTTCCTTAAACTAAAAAAAAACTGCATTCGAATCAAATGAATAATGGTATTCGAGTGCGTTCGTTCGAGTATCCGCGTTAAAGCTTCTCGCTTTGGCCACTACGTGGCGCACATCGCCGAGACGTTTCTCATTTACGAGGCGCCCTCTGGATATGCATAAATTGTGGGAATCCAAGAGTGATTAATAGTTTATCCTAAAAAGCTTTTTCCAAATTTTACCTCGGAATCCATTAAAATAAACAAAAATCTAACCTCGAAAAAGAAGAGGGGCTCAAAGAAGACGATCGTTCATCGCTTTGACGGAAGCAAAAAATGTAAAAGAAAGACTGAATAAAGAAATTTTGGAACTGAACAAAATGGTTTTTAGTTTTTTGACTCGAATCTCCACGTAAACGACTACAGTGTATTATAAATGTAAACAACGAAACATAAAAATAAGCTGGTTAAATTCCAATCCCATGGAATGGGTATAGCGATAACGGACAAATGTATACCAACAAAACATATATTGTGAAACCAAGACGATGAATAAAGAAAGTTTTCAAAGTCATGGTTATGGTTATTATTCTCATTGAATATTTATATCCATAGAAATATTTAATAATAATAAAATTGAATACGAAATAAAATAGATTTTATTTACAACTCAACAACATTCCCGTTGAATTAATTGAAACTTTTAGAAATTAAAAATCGAAAAAATAGATTTTCGATTTCATCACAAGCATCGGAACATCAAAATAGAAGAAAATTATTTCTTCAAATTAAACAGATTTTTTTTCTCGGTATTAATTTATCGAATTCAATCGATTGAAGTATTTTCAAACGAAATGAAAAGTCGCGATTTATCATAGAAGCCCTCGTACCATAGGATTTGCAATAGTCACGCATAACAGTATAACGATTTATCGCGTAACGTCTAGCTCCGGTCTGTGACGACGACGACGACGACGACGACGACGAGTGCACGGGAGTGAAACGACGACAAGTACGAAAATGACAACGGGCTCTCGGGTTAGAGGACCGTCGGTATGACACAATCGAGAAAACACGAGCATTACGGTACGAGTGGTGGTATTGCGGGGCGGCTGAGGAGGGGGGGGGGGGGGAGGGGGTTACGCAAACGAAAAGAGAGCCCCCAGCGTGATCGCGCGCACAGGTGCATGGCCCTGCGGAGGGGGCAAGTCGCGCGGCCTCATCTCTTTGCTCCCGAGCTTTTTAGATCGAGGCAACAACCGTGCAACGGTGCACGGTAGGGACAGCATAAAAAAAAAAATTAGATATGGCTGAGGATGCGGCTCCGTATATATATATATCACCGGTGGATCGACGTCGAAACTCTATTTTATTTATCTTCAAAGAGGATACAAAAATCAACGAGAGCCTCTTTTTTTTCTCTCTCTCTCTCTCTCTCGCTCGCTCCCTCTTCCGGCGGCGCTTCGCACTTGCCCGCCACAATTGTTTCCGCCCTAGTTAACCATTGCGTAATACGCGACATTGTTTCGGTTTCGTTATTTTCGTTTTCAGGCCCATCGTACCGTGTCACCGTTCCCTCTGGGCCCCCTCCCCACCCCTCTACACTCCCCACGCCCCCTCCCGCTTCTCCCTTCTCGTACACGCGCTCGCTCGCTTCGCGTTCCGCAGTCTCGGATCGTTACGACCTACCGTTACACCGTACTAGACCCATCTTCGTACTTTTTTATTTTGTATTTCTTTTTTTTCTTCTGCCCGTGTCCTCTTTTATCCCGAACCCAGCAAATACTCGAGTATTCCTACGTACACGCGCGCTCGTTACGCTCGACCATCACCTACCTCACGAATCCTCCCCCCCCCCCCCCTCCGGTCTCCTCTTTACCCTTCGTCGCCCCACGAGCTCGCCCCTATACTTTTCTCGACCTCTTCTCGCACCGCAGCTGCGATTGATCGTCTTATTTTATTTAAAAAATTTTTTCGACAAATCGCTCATACCTTGCAACCTTCGCAGGTAAAAGCCCCAAAATGAAATCCGGCGGCTGGCTCTCCGCATACTTTGCACTGTTGATTCATCTGAAACGAAGCAAAAGAGTCGGTTAAAATCTAATTAAATATTATCATATATTTTTTTTTTTTTTCAATATTATTCGTTATATTTCGTTGAAATATTCATCCAACATATGCGGGCATGAAAACGCTACGAATATGGAACGCCGATAGGATAATAATATGTGTTCTGTGATGGATCGAGAACGAGAGTGGCAAAACGCGGCGGCGGCGGCGGCGGCGGTGCTCGCGCGGAGGTACAGATCCTCCGCGAGCGTACACACGTTGCGCAATTTGTTCTGTTCGCGCTCGCGAATCGCTCAATCGTGGCAAACCGCGCTCGCGGAGAAGCCCGCGCGTGTGTTACGTTCAACGAGTGGAAAACTCGTTCTCCATCTCTCTTTGCTGCTTTTTTTTTTCTTTTTTTTTTCTTTTTTAACGTCGTTCTTTCCGCGCGCGATTAAGACTCGATTAAATTGTTTACCATTTTTTTTCTCTATTTTTCCTCGCTATTCTCAAATCCTTGCATCAACAGCTTCGCTGCTTTATGCGAATATAATAATTCATTGATGCGGCAAATGATGATGGAACTAAACGAGGCCGCGAGGATTTTACTACTCGCCGCTCATATACTACAGCAGCAGCGGCGGCATCAGACGCTATGGGTGCGCCTTCTTCACTTTCCATCGATATTATAAAATATATATTTTATATTTATCATCGATCTTCTCCCACGATGAAATCCTATCCGTATATATATCTATCCGATCGAAACACGAATAGGTTTACGTCAGTCGACTCCGATCCATCATACAACCGCGACCGTGAACTGTCCCGCACTTTACGCTCGCGTTTACGCCATTTCGATGTCGTTTCTCTCCGCAAATCTCCCACTTGGAAAAAATCGTGGAAATTGAACAAAAAAAAATAAAAATTTTCCCGAGAGAAAACGAGTTCGTAGCGAAAACGATCTTTTTACATCGATCTACGTAAAATGATCGATCGGATTTTTCATTCGAGCTCACATTTTTTATTCGTTCGGAACGGATTTCAAATGGAAAGTTGAATAATCGAAGGAATTCTTGAGTCCGAATGGGGCTGAAATTTAACTCGGAAGAATAGAAGCTTCGATACCTCTGGTGCGTGTTTATGTATACAGAATTTCAAAAAGAAGAAACGTCTCTACGCGTATATCCGACGTTCGATATCCTTTGTGCGACTTTCATACATGACGAGCTATCGCTAAATGGGAAAGTAAATTTGAGCTAATGGAAGAGACATCGAATGTTTGATGAACGGATCTCTCTCTCTCTCTCTCTCTCTCTCTCTCTCTCTCTCTCTCTCTCCTGACCTACACCCTACAGTCGTTGACTCTTTTCATTCTCGCGACACACATGTATATCTATACATGCATATTTAATGACAATAATGAGAATGTGTGTTGATGCGGTTGGATGTACTCGCGGGCGTACGACGACTCCCTTTCTCTGTCATCCTCGATCTCTGTTGAGCTCTCTCTCTCTCTCTCGAGCACTCGGATCTTCTCACTCATTTTCATCTACGGTGCTCACCGCAAATGTGTACCTCTCCTACTTGACGAGATTCGCGGATTTTGCTCTCAACGAATGAAGAAAAGAGAGTGAGAGAGAGAGAGAAGAAAAAGGCTATACCGTGAGAGAGTTTCATTTCGAAGTCGTACGAATATTAATTAAGTTCGTTCGCGCAGCAGAGACTTTAGAAACAAATTTCATGAGAGATATGAACAGAATTTTATTGATTTTTCTTTTTCAAACGTCAAGGGAGAGTTCCAATTGCACAAGACGAGGTGCATCGATTCGCACGAAACCTCGTGAGTTTAACGTGTCAAACGAGAAGCTAAAAAAAGTGTAGCACGTGGATCGCGTGCATCCTCGTTTACGACGTTTCCTCATCACTTTATATCCGTGGCAGTCTCACTCCTGTATGTTTATACCGCGAATAATATCGAGTTTTAGACAAGCCCGCAGTTCTTTCTATAACGCTGATGCTCCCTCTATATAGATTTATCGCTCGTATATGCTCGGGAGGAAGATCGCGCGACGCAGGTGCGTTTCCGGTGCGCGATTCGTTGCCGGTGATCTGCTACCAGGTGCACGCCGCAGCAACGTCACTCGATCACTCTTTTTTCTTTTCTTTTTTTTTTCATTCTCTCACCGAATATAATTTCTCGCACATGGTTAACGCGTTGCGATCTTTGATCCTAATTACGTACGATTTTAGGCGGATATTTCGCGATCCTGATGAATTAGCCGGTCAGAAATCAGCCGGGAGATCGGTGGTCATAAAAAAAAAACTTGAAATTCGTTGAGTAATTCGCTCGTATAGTAACGTTACGAAGTGACTCGGGAGACGTGGAATCCGAAGAGGATCGCCCAGGGAGATGCACGAAAATTGTGTAAATTTTGAAAATCAACGAGAATCCAGCGCGCTCTCCTTTCTAGAAACGAGAGAGACTTGACCTTACCCTGGGAACTATTGAGAAAGGAAAATAATAATGAAGGAAGAAGAAAAAAAGAAGAAAAAGAAGAAGAAGCTGTATGCGGTATTCATAGAGACGCGTCAACGGGCGACGTTTTTTTTTATTTTTTATTTTAATTAGCAGAGCACACACTTTTATTGCGCTCGTGCACGAATCGAGTTGCGCGACTCGGAGCTCAAGATACGCTTATTCGTCGAAAACGACGCTTCGGCGTTCGGTCTCTTTTTTGTATTCTCATTTTTTCGCTTCAATATAAAAATAAAAAGTAGAAAAAAAAAAAATGAATAAAAATAAAAAAAAATGAAATGAAATGAAGTATAAAAAAAAAAAATAGTGTCCCGGTTTATTGAAGCTAAAAGTAGACTTCGTATCTTTGTGAAAGTAACTACGCTAATTGGGGAATTGAAATTTACTGCGTCTCCGCTAAGATTTTTCGTGCCGAGGAGCTTCATTTTTCGTATCTTTCGATGCTGCCTACGCTCCCGTACTCTCGTCAGAGGCGCGACTATATAAAAAAAAATAAAAAATAAAAAAAAATAAAAAAGTATTTCGTTTTTTTTTCTTTTTTCGAAACGCTTTTTTTCGTCCTTCGGTGCATCGCACCGCGCCGCGTTAACCGTAATTCGTTTTTATGGACGAGAAGACGTTAAGTACGTTCGTTCGATCCGGATTTGCAGTAAAAGAGATATTCGGAAAAACGGGACCGAGCGAGCGAGCTTTCCTCTTACGCAGGTCACTTTTTTTTTCTTTTTTTTTTTTCCCCCTCCCAACGCTCCTATTCTCTCCGGGCTACGAGTCGGGGTAGGAGATCGCAATAAAAAACAATTGTCATTTCGTTCTCGTGAACGACCCAAAATACCTTTTTATCCGTGTCTCCGGTGGACTGGAGAATAAAAAAAAAAAAATGTGTAAACATCATTTTTTTCTGCATTCACGTTTCTTGTTTTTTTTTTTAGTGTCAGAATTTGAAGCTCGAAGACATCGTCGTTAATGCTGCATTATAAAACCGTAGACGAGGCAAATAAAAAATGAAAAATAGAAAACGTGTTTAAACGCTCCGATTCGATGCTCCAATGTTTTTTCAATTAATCGAGTCGAGCAATCACGAATGAGACGATAAAAAAAAAAAAGACAAAATATCCAGTAGAAACGATTGAATGATCGATAAATTGTGACTATCGCAGATTTAAATAAGTTTCGTTCTATTTTGTTTAGATTTTCTGCGATATTCGACCGAGTGCAATTCTACGAGTCATTTTAATGAAATTTATTAGAAAAAAATCGAGAAATAAATGAAAAACGGTGACTCCGATCGTCTCCCTTCGAATTCATAGTCGAATGAAACGTATCTGTGCATATATACGCGTGTACAGAGATTAAAAAGTGAGTTTGGCCTCCGCGAGTGAGTTGAGTATACACGAGAGTCGGTTAATGATGGATCAACGGCCGCGTAAACGATCTCACAAAGTTGACTCGCGGCAACAGCAACAGCAGCAGCAGCAAGAGCGATGGAGAATAGAGGTGGCCTCGTTACGTTTTACCTCTTAATTCCTCCTCGTCTACTCCTTTTCCTATGCTCTCTCGTACGCTTATACACCAGCAGCGTGTGTCTTGCGGTGCTGTTAACTTATTTCTATATATCCGCGGAGTGGGCGCCCGGAGAACACCGTTTTTCCAGGGTGAACGCCGGTTATGAAACGAGCACGCGCCCGCCACCGCTGCCGCGCGACTCCCCAGCAATACGCCAATTACTACATTACTTTTTCGTAATGAAATAACGTAAAAGCGAAATCCGTGAAACCGGCGCGGCGTGGCTCCCTCGGAGCCTCTGAATAATCGCGCCGATTAGCCGGACCATTATCATTCGTTTATCGAACGCTAATACGCCTAACGATTGCTGTCAGTTTTCGAAGAGTTTCGTCATCGGCGAAAAACCTTCTCCCGGGCTCTTCCGGGCACCGTTTTCATTGAAATTTTTCGAATATTTCAGAATCTCAGAGGCGCAGGCGTACATGTCGAAAAAGGACTATTTTTCGCGGACAAATTGCGCGGAGTCGCGGCACCAGCGAGATCAACAGAGGCTCTTCGCGCGAGGTGCCGCAATATCATCTCGTCCGTGCACCGACGCGTCACGATCTCGTTTGCCACTCGCTCTGCTGAACCCTCTCGCCTCCTATATGTATATATAGGAGCGAGCAACTTCCGTTCTTTCGAAATTTTGACGTTTCGTGACGCCCGCAACGCTCTTCCAAATCCCCTTCTCTCTCTCTCTCTCTCTATCTCTCGACCACTCTCCGGCTCTTGAATCATCGCACGAAATCTTTGTTTAGTTTATACATGCACGAGTTCGATGTCGCGATGTTTAACGAGAATTAAATACCATCGGGGTTACGAGACTCAAACAGCAGGATTTTTCTTTTCTTTCTTTTTTCAACTGACACTTTGTTGCCACCTCGGAATCGCGGGCTTCTCTTAAGTTCGTTCGCGAATTCGCGTGTATCAACGAACTCGTGACTGTGCTCTGACTCGTCGATACGAGAGACACAAGAGAGCAATGACGTTCGGCCAATTGAGCAAACGTCCGAATGTCAATGTTGACCGACTGTCATATTGACATTGGCCTCGAAAAAAACTAACGATAGTATGAAAAAAAAGAAAATAAAATAAGAAATACGGACTGAAAATGAAAGCTTCGAAAGATCATAATCTCGATCGAGGATCTCTTACCTTGATCCTATTGCGATGATGAGAAAAATATAGCTCGATCTATGAACACTACGAACGAGCGAATATATCATCCGTGCTCGTTGATCACGGAAGCGAAACTGTCGAACCTCTGTTGGTTGTTGCACCGAGCGATTACATTAGCTCGCTTCGAGCGTTTCACACGATATATTCCATTCTAGCGATATTGCCACTCTGGCGATTCTTACTTCGGCGTAACCTCGTTTTAAAAAAAAAAAAACAATTTTTTCATTTATTTTTATGAAATAATCGATGGTAATCGGTCGCACCTGACGGGATCAGGATCGAACAACGAAACTCTTATTCACGAGTCTTCGATGACTCTGACAGCAGCCGTCAACAGGATAAACAATGATGAAAAATTTTCAACTTTTTCGATTTCAATAATCGTAGGTCACAACTGTCACAAACACGAGCACACACAAACGTTTTTATTATCAAACTGTTATAGCGATTGGAGCGTTCTTTCTAGTCGATAAACTTGTTCGAGAATTCGCGTAATCTTTTATGTACAATTTATCATTGTTTCGTTGGAAAATTTGTCGATCGCCGATGTCGAGAAAAACACGCGCTCGTAATCGAGTCACGTTCGATCCAAAAGTCATCCGTTAACCGGCGCACTGGTCGATCGAACAACAATGAATGAGCAGTAAAATTGTTATAAACACGTGGATCCCGATAAGTAAGTGGCACGAATATTCTTCGTGGAACTTAAATAACGAACAACGATCAATGAGCAGTAAAATTATAATGAATACGTTGATCCCGATAAACCAGGTGGCACGAATATTCTTCGTGGAACTGAAATTTCACTGATAATTCACCAGGTATATTTAAAATATAAACGACGATAAGAATGTACCGGGAATGGAGAACGGTCCGTGTGACACGATCTGATAAAACGGTAAGAAGAGTCAGCGGAGATCGCAGCCCGAAAACGAGCGTATTGTTGCTCGTCGAAGGTAAGAGGATCGATGATCGGCAGCAGCGTGTTGCCGTCGCGTCGATGACCATTGGGTGAATGACTCGTAGGACAAGAGGGACGAGGGTGTTGGCGTTGTAATTTGTTACTCCCAAATTCCGGTCTCTCTCTCTCTCTCCTCTCTATTTCTTTCATTCGCTCTCTCGCTGTACGTTTCTCCCTCCCAGCAAACGGAAACACATGAACGAACGACGGTTGAGTGTCGTGTCTATCTCACCTCCGAGGTATTCCCCCACTCCGCTCGGATTTGGAGTGCCGAGCGGCGTTCGTTGACTGGTCGTCGTTGTCGTGGCCTCGGGTGCTGGATCATCGGGGACCTCTCGATGAGGTCGATCGCGCTACTCCCCACTCGATTATCCAGAATCGGTTGATCATCATCCGCGCGCGTCAACGTTCATCAGCACCTTTCTCCCCTTGGTCCACCAATCGGCTGTGAACGAAACGACTCTCTCGATCTCGATTATAGATCGACGCTGCTGCTGCTGCTGCTGCTGCTTTATACCGACAGAACGCTCCTCGTAAGTCGTATCTCCCGGGGCCTTTTCGAAGAGACTGTGCGTCGCGGATAAGCCTGTTGGATCCATACGCCCGAGCACGAGCTCGGCTACAGGTGAACCTCGGCCCCCGAGGATCAACTCGATCCCAGCGGTTATGGTGGTGGCGCGATCCTCGTTGTTGCTGTTGTCGTCGTCGTCGTCGTCGTCGTGGTGGTGGTGATGGTGGTGGTGGCGATCGCGCCGGGTAAAGGATCGGGCCTTTCTTCGCTACGGTGGGACTCACCGATGAATCGCGCCTATGGCCCCTCGAGTGGGGGCCACGAAGGGAGGGGCTTCTTCGCGCCTCTCTATCCCTCTCTTTCTCTCTCTCTCTCTCTCTCCAAAAGCTCCTTCTTTTTCTACGGTTTTTTTTCTCTCCCAAGATCGGAGCTATCACCCAACGACGAGTGTACGATTCTCTCGATCCTAAGAGCCTGTGCGCGGTGACACGATTCGTATCTTCGGGCTCTTGGACCGCGACGCCTTCCCTCGAATGATGAGTATAATTTCAATTTTTTAACGAATTTCCCACTTTTCTTAACGTTTTCAGAGTCTCTCGATAGCCCGGTTGATTTCAAGCGTTTTGACATCTGTCACGATGAGCTTAGACTTTTGGTATCAGCTCGATTATTCGGGTAGAAAAGATCATTTTGGTTGCGAGCTTCTTTCGTTCGATGAGCGTTTCATTCACTTTTCTGTCCATATTATTGCAACTATTCCGATGGAAACGGGTGCACGGATTCGTTGAGGGCAAAAATAGAACGACGATTAATCAGCAACATGAACGAGCATTATATTCTCGGCTGAGAGAAAAACCTGTGAAATAATATATAATGGAGAGCAAGGAACAATGAGCCAGGATCGACCGGGATGACCGTCGGCTTTGTCGTACAGCTCGGGCCACAGGGAAAAGGTCTGTCGGGTGTCATAAAACGATGATTGGTGGTCGTTAGAATCTATTATCGGAGTGCGTTCGAATTTCTTCCTTCTCTTTCTTCCTCTCTCTCTCTCTCCCTCTTTTTCCTTCCCTTTCTCGTCAGTTGTTTCACAATAGTGTGACATGCCATTCTAATCAGATTCTGTCCAATTTCGAATTAAAGGCACGAGGGGCTTGGTCTGGTCAAAAAAACTGTCGTAAATACGGAGTTATAAAAATTCCCCTACCCCGCGGGGGGATGCCTCGCAACTAAAACGTCGTAGGTTCAAAACGTAAAGCACAGCACCGAGCAAAGAGCTTAAAACGTTTTTACAGTGTCCGAGCCGTGTAAGCGCTCTTTCTGTTGCATTTCCAAACTGCATTTTCTTTGCTCTCTCTCTTTCTCTTTCGAACGAACGTTATTCGAAGATCGTAAAACACGTAGTTTTTATGAAAACGAGAGAAAAAAATAATGTATTTCTTTAGGGAAGAACGACGAGGGAGCCAAAAAACGATGAGGGTAAAAAAAAACACACACAGACACAGAAAATTACCCAGCAAAACGTCGTTTTTTATTGTACGAATTTTAGAGTAATTGCTTTATTTCGGTGGACATATATTCACGGGAAAATAACTTATTCCCAACAGTAACGTATAGTTTACAAAATTTTAGAGTCGAAAATTCGAACAAATATTTACAGTCACTTTTTTCATTCTCGAATCCTCAAAGAGATTCGTTTTCTTTTTTTTTCTCTGATCATTTCAATCTCGGAGGAGCTCGAGCAACTGCGTTGGAAGCACGAAACCTGTTGCTCGCTGTTCCACAGAGATGGCGCCACCGGTTCTGGGCTGCCGGGCTCGTATTCTCCTGGGGATTCGAGTGCTCTCGATCGCGAATGCAAAAAGTGACGAAACATTTTTTTTTTCTATCGATTTATAATTAACCTCGCTGCTGTGTATTTTCGATTCAATATTTTCTTGGAATCAATCAACGACGAAGCATATTTGAATTACGAAGAATTCACACTATTCAGTCGTATTGTGAGAGAGTGTCAAAAAATTATGCAAATTTTAACAAATTAACGATAAAACGAAGAAGTTTCGATGAGATATAATAATTTAATGAATCATCGACTACCTGGAAATAAAAAATAATAACCAGTGACACTGTTAGAATAATATATTTCGTGTTGAACAACTTTTTTCACAGGTTTATGCTGAAATTTTATTTTTTTATTACTCAGTGACGTAATCAAAATTCGTTTCGTGCTCGACTACAAAATTTTATTGATAATTTTTGAATAAGTGTGATATATATATTGTCTTTGATCTATGAATGTCCAGTACATTTAATACTGCAACTTGGCTCGTTGGTCTAGGGGTATGATTCTCGCTTCGGGTGCGAGAGGTCCCGGGTTCAAATCCCGGACGAGCCCAAATTGATTGAATTTTTTTTTTTTTTTTTTTCCGGATAACCTCGCGACCAGGTATTTTCGATGCTCTTCGGTTTTGTTTAAATTATTCAGACTTCTGTCATAGTCCAAGAAAAATATTTGAACTTCGTAAAAAAAAAATATTACAACTTTTCATATCGTTTCGTTCGATGATCTTGATTTATCAAATGATTTTCGTTGATTGATGCTGCGGACGGAGTAGAATATCTTCGAAAAAATTATGCATTTTTATTGGTTAAAGTAATCGTCGAGGAAAAAAAAAAAAAAAATCATTGTGGAGTTGAAATTTAAAAAAAACAGTCGGAGAAAAACGTTCTCATCGTTAAACCAGTCTGGAAGATCGTCGAATTGTTTTCTACCTCAAACGCAATAAAAATTTCTGCTTTAATAATCGTTTTTTTTTTTCTCGTATCGTTGCATAATATTGATAGTAAGAAAGCGTAAAAAATCGATTTATTTATGTACTTTTCGCTGCTTTTCATCGGTGAAAAATTTATCTGAAAACTGGTCGAGTTCTTGAGATACATTTTGCCTGTTAATCTCGAAAATGGTTTGCATCGAAATAGACTTGAATGAAAAAAAAAAAAAAAATTTACTGAGATTCGCCTTTTATAAGATTATTGAATTACATTATTTATTTTTGTTCCTTGGATGAAAATCAATCGTATTTTAAAAATCGAATCTACCGAACTTCGTCAAAATTGCACATTGCAGTTTACACTTCCGGAGTAAAAAAAAACAATCGTAAAATTAATCGACGTTTGAGCAAGCTTTCGCGAGGTTAGTGTAGTAAAATTGATAATATTCCATACGTATACGTGCCGCAAAATATTTATCGGGGTATTAAGATGATCATTGTAAAATCAGCGTTGCATCGGTTGAACGATGATTGCAATGTAAAAAAAAAAAAACAAAAAACAAAAAAATCATGCGAAGAGAAACGAATATGAAACAATCTTCGAGCGACAATAAAAAAATAATATTTTCGGTATCGTGACAAATGAAAAAAAAAAAAAAAAAAAACTCGTAATTCGCCTACCGTAATCGCTCGGGAATCGCATGTACGTTTGACATTTACTATTCACTCGTTTTTTCTTCCACTTCTACTGCGCTTGAAAATGAATGTTATTTTTAAACCTTTAAATTCTGGCTGAATAAACCGTTTAATCTCGTTGCGTGCAACGTTTTTATATTTTGTCTTAATTAAATATCTCCGCGAGAGACCTCCACGCGATTTATTTTTGCTACTACATTTCCATCTCTCTTCATCTCCCTCGCGTCGTTCATTTACTGGCATTGAGGTCTTTACTCGTCGAAATAATTTAATTGCTCAATTCGTCGCAGTTTTGTTTCAATTTAATTGGGATTTTTGAGCACATGCGACTCGAATTATTCGTAATATTGAAATATACAAATGCACGTATTCGCAGCCACGAAATTGCCGCGATTGTGTAGAAGGATCTGTCGCTTTCTCAGTTCAGAGCAGAGACACATCAGCATTGAGGGTGACTCGCCCAGTCGTTTTCAAAGTCAGCTGTGAAGCTTGACAACTAGGGAGAGAGAGAAATAGTGTGGTGCAGGATTGAGGGGTGAGGGCTAGTCAGCATTTTCAAAAAAATCGGTTTTTTTTTGCATTTTCTCAAAGTACATCGAATTGTCCCGTGGATGGACGAAGGATTTTTGGTCGAAAAACAAGTTTTGACTTTGAACATCCGCCATTTTGTAAAAATTCGAAATTTTCGTTAACCCTTCGTTCATCCAGGTCCCCGTCAATTTTTTTGGTTTCAAATGATCCAGTCACGAGCAGCGGTGATCATCGGGAAACACCTTTTTGGTGGACCCCTCGCAGACCGATTGCATCTCGCTCATTTATCATTATTTTTCAATGAAAATTTTACTGTAGCTACTAGAAATATTGATTATTCATATGGAAAAATATTTTTCACTAAACGATAAAACTTGTTCGAAAAAAAAAATTCGGAAAAAAGCGTTTTTTTTTCGACGTTACAAGTAGCCCTCACTACTTGAGAAATATTTTTCGCCAGAATATACCGCGATTGTATTTACGTTTGTATAAAATCGATTGATGCTGTTTAAGATGAGTTTTTCCGCAGCACAATTCTGGCTTATTATTATATCTCATAAACTAATAATCGAGATTGTTGATCCCGGAAAAGCACGGAGAAGCGATATGCGTTAGACACTCGCACACGTATAAAGGAATTTTTTTGTTTCTGGCGTTACGGGAGTGGTGCACGCCGCGTTCGTGGTCAGGAGTGTACTTTCTCGGGAGCGCGCGGTTACTCGATCTCTCGCGGGGCGAGAGGCGAGAGCAACTCGAGGGCGAGCAGGGTTCATCCAAGCAGGGGTCAGCCTCGATTTACAAAATCTGAAAAGGCGCCTCTCCTCTTTTTCCTTTTTCTTCTTCTCTTCTTCTTTATACACGGGAAACTGGAGGGTAGCGTGGAATGAAAGAATGGGCAAAGACTCGTTCGAGAGGCGAGATATGCTCGAGGGAGGGGGGGGGGGGGGAGAGAGCATGCAGCTTCGGAAGAGATCCCATGACCGCGACCGGTTTGCACTTTTACACGCCATTATGTACCTTCCTACGAGCATACACGAGAAAGAGCGCGCGCGTCCTCGACGCGGGAATTCCCAATTTTTTTGTTTCTTTATTTGCATTAAAAAAAAAAGATTTTTTTTTCCGCCTATTTCTTCCCTTTCGTTAAGGATCCGAGCCGATTTTTCCTGGTCGCGTGAACGAGGATTTTCGTTGACAGCTGCCCGCGACCACCAGGACAATTTTGTTTACTCAACATTCCCCTTCGGTCCAATTTCACGGTTTGTTACGCTCCGGGCGTTGCGCAATAAGAATGTGAGAATGAGCGCGCGAGCGCGTGATAATAATCGCTTGAAGAATCGTCGCGGTATCGAGCCTGGAGCATAAACATTTTAAGGGCTCATATTTTTGCGTGGTGCCATTACCGATTCGACTTAATGATCCACTATGCTGAAAGACGCGGGCACGTTATTCGGCTTTTTATAAATATATGTGTGTCGACGAGGCTTTCGTCTTATCAGCTGGCGCCTCGGTGAAATATGAGGTACTCGGAGCTCGTCCGTGTATTAAACTCGTTTTAAACGCGTTTCGAGAGTTATTTTATACGCATCATTGCCGTGATTATCGAATCAGAAGGAGCCGCGCAGAATCTCTCGAAGCTTTCCTCGTCCTCGTCCTTCCCCCGATGATCTCGTCATTTCTCGTTCGGTCTCGTCTGCTTTATCGTTGCTCGCTGTTCAATCCTGGATAAGGAAACTCATCCTTTCACTGTTGATGCGGCGCGACGATCTCAGCCTCGAAGAACACTCCGGGCAAACGTTCCTTCAAGAACGACAACGAGCGAGTGGACTGAGCAGGGGTGTGCCGAGACAAAAATCTGGATCTGCTTTTGCAACTTTCGCGATGTTATTGCTTAGCAGCAGGATGATTGAGAGAGAGAGAGAGAGAGAGAAAGGGAGGCGATTCCCATTTCGAAAATAGCCACTAAAATTTCGGTCGACTTTAATCGAGCATTAAGAAGCCGATAGCGGAGCTCGGTAGCTCGATCCTTCGGGCGGCAAATCGTTTCATGGCACGCGATCCTTCGCCTCTCCTCGTTCTTCCTCCGATGGCCTCCCATGCTCTCGCGAATATATTTATATATTTTTTTTTTCCCCCTCGTCATTCTTCTCCTCGCTCGTTCGTCTTGATTCTATCACTCGACATGTACTCGCGCGTCGTTCTTTCGATATTTTAGTTCGGGAAAAAAAGAAACGAAATTCCCGATCCAAAGAAAATTCCACTATTTCTTTCATCTTCTCACAGGATCACCATTCCGAGTAAAAAAAAAAGATTATTCATCGATGCCGCAAAGCTATGGTAATCCGCGAGCCCATTAATTGGCCGTTCGACGTGACGTGCCGAGAGGCATCGGAGTGAGATGTATCCTGACGCGAAGGAGTCCGCGTACGCGCAGCGAGGACGCTCGATACTTCATTTTTCCTGATGATCTAATAATACAACGCTCGCGGAATGGATTCGCGCTGTTAATAAATTCCGCGTTGCCCCCCGGAGACTTATCTCGGGTACGCGAAGATACATATTACGCCTGGTAGTTCGGTAGAGCGGCATAGAGGCCGCGAGAAAGTGCAAAAGGTAAGCCTCGTTTTGTATCATCCTTTTAACGACCGACGGGAGTATGAACTCATCGAGAGAGGGAGGATGCAAAGCGCGTTACTCGGAGCATCGCTGATGAGAAGCTGCGTCTCGAGTCAGCGCATCTCCGATCGTTGCATCCTCGAATAAGAAGATCGTACAGTGGAGGCTAAAAACGTTCGTTGGCTCGATTCGTTTGAAAAGGATCATCGGATCCTCGGATCCTTTGAGAACGAGGAGACGATATCTGTTGCTGCAGCAATCGGCAGAAGTCGCGAAAACGTGCGCAGCAACCACGACTTAATCGCTTTATTTCAACTGTTTTTATCGAGAAAAAAAACGCGGGCTTTTGTCTCATCGGATTTTGACACGGCCTGTATGGCTGCAAATGAAAAAAAAAAAAAAAAAAAAAAAAAAAAAAAAATCAACGTGGAATGAGACTCTAGTTATTCTCGACTGTAACATCCGCTGATACAGAGAGCCTCCACACTTTTTTTTAACCCTCCCTCGTATTAATTATTGATCCTCGCCTAATGGTTTCACCGTGAAGCTCTCTAAAGACGACCGACGAGAACTAAACGAAAGCCTGTTGCATATACGATCCTTCGCACATGTTACATTAAAGTATATTCACTCTCTCGTACATTGATTTAGGCTTTTACTGCGGGATGAGCTCTTTCGGAACGACGCACGTCATTAGCATCCCTCCTCGAATATATACCGCGAGAACTCGATTCCTATACCCGATGGCAGAGATGAGGTACGATATTTCTCAATGTCCTACCACGATTAAGACTTTAACGTAACCCTCTCTCGTTCCTCACACCGCGAGCATACCGATAACTTCAGAAATTATTCACTCGTACATGCGATTTAATATTTTCACACGCCGCGCGAAGCCTACAGTCATTGATCTCACAGAAATAATTTTTCATCGAATTTTTGATATTTTTACCGATGAAAATTGGCAAAAAATTTCAGATCTATCCCTGGCTCATAGCTCTGGATCAAACGAAGGTGGGGAATCAACTTTTTAAAAAATTTCTTTGTAATTTTTCGGGAATAATTGAGTGTTGAAAAATTGTGTCAGAATTCCTGATATTTTCGGAGATGAAGCGAAAAATAAAAATGGTTTTGTTAAAATGTATAAATAAATGGTTTTTCCTCCAAATTCTAGCAGTTCCAGAATCGGGTGCTCGAAATTAAAGTCGAGATGATTCCGCTAAGTGAATAATTGGCGTGTGGCATGAATCGGTAGTTGATTCGGTCGATCTATGGGCGTTGGGGAGTGGTTTATACAGGTATAGGTGAGTGGATGCAGCCCGGGTGCTCTCGAGCGAGTATAACGATGCGTTTATCCGCATAATTCCGCGATATTTGTAACTCGAGATACCGATTTAATCTGATTTATATATTTAAAAGCGTAACGACGAGGGTTCATTTGGGTGGGTACGAAACGGCGGGGGACGAGCGCGAGTTTGAAATAAAAAATAATAAAAAAAAAGGCAGAGGAATCGTCGAGCGAGTGGTGTGCTGCTGCTGGTCGGATGTGACATAAGCGTGCGTGTAAAAATGAAGTCACGGTTGGAGGACGATACGCGATTACTCACGAGGAAGCGAGGAACGAAACGAAGCGAAAAGGAGGTGAACCTTGAGACACCTTCGGGAGGGACCTTGTGTGTTCCGTAAGAGAGGACGATCCACATGTTACATATTAGCGCATGTATATCTCGCGCGAGCGTCGTCAAACGCCGTGGGAGGAAAAAAAACAAATCTCGCGATTAAATCGATCAGCCTTCCGTAACGCTGTATATACACGGAGCTTCGTCGTTCCGGGACAATTGTTTTTCTCAGTCCGCTCGATCGAGTTACGCGCTCACGTTTGTGTAATAGCGAACGCTCGATATATTTAGCGGAATGGAATTTTTTTTTTCCTCCATACTTAGTTCTATACAGAGACTGTCCAACGATCGTTGGATCGAGAACGTTCTTTTTGATGAATAAATGAGCGGAAGGTGAAAAGGACAAATATCCTCGTAGAATGGAGCTTCTCTCGAGGCGAGCTGCGAGCAGCACGTGCCTTCTTTTCGTTCACGATCCGGGTCACGAATTTCCGAAGAGTCTATCGCTCTTCTCGGCCTCCATATTCCCTCCCGCCGCTGCTTCTCAGCTGCCTATATCTACATCAACAGGTTTAAATTCAAAGGACGAAAAGGAAAAAAAAAATAAAACAAAGAAATAAGAGAAAGGAAGTTGGAGACTCGTGACAAAAGTAGGAAAAACAGAGGAATTATATGTATACGTAACTTTTATAGAGGAGGAAGCTCCGCTCGGTTTTTACACGGAATAATAATCGAGGGAACCTGCTGCTCGGACCATAGAAATCGGTTCCCAAATCTTCTCGTTGGCTCACCTTTATTCTCCGGTGGAAAATGTTTTGAGTCTCACGACGGGTAACACCGGAGGCTTGATGGCGTTTGAAAAAGGGGGAGAGAGGAAATAAATGTACGATCGTGATATTACTTTCGTTGGAAACGTGAGAAGCAATATTTATTTGGACGAATATAACGTCCGGATGAATCGTTGATCATGAAAAAAGGTCCTTCGAACAGAATAATTTTCGGTATTCGAGGCGCGAGTCCGAGCACAGAGGCGATGTCGGTGCAACGATAATCGTGGAGCTCGAGTTGCACAAAGCGCGTTGTTGCATCTTGGGCAAAGCCTCGAACGTGGGATGGATCAGCGCAAAGATCGAGCGAATGAATCATCGTTCGCGACGAAACGCTGTCGAGGCTTTCCGGCACTCTTTTCCAAAACTCCAATTCTCCGGTAAATATTTTATTTCTATCATTGAGCGAATCTCTCGGCACGATCTTTATGAATTTCGTTTCGGTTCTTGCCCCCTCGTATCTTCTCAACTCAAATAATTAGGAATTTTGAGACCAATTTTTTCATTCACTAGTCCCAAAGACCCAAGATTCTAGTGCGTGCTTCTATGCACGTGCGAAAGAAATAGAAAAAAGGCCAAGACGCGCCGCGATGCGTCGAAGCGAACGAGAATTGAGAAAAGATTATCGAAACGGGAGGGGAAGGAAAGGATCGAGGTCAGGTTTGTGCATCGTTGTTACGAGTTTGTAAAAGAAATAGAAAGAGAAAGAGTTTGCTCTCCGCGCTGCGTCGGTGCAGCCTCGTCGACATCCTGCTAGCGAGGATTGCGACAAGCGTGTGCGCGGCGAACGGACAACTCCTCGTTGTCGAGCGAGCGAGCGCACCGGAAGGAGTTGTTGCGCAATTGGTACACACATAAACACACATAGATATACACACACATACACACACCGCCCATTGTCTCACGGGAGAGCAGCACGGCTCGACCGTTCTTCTTAGGCGGCTCTCCTCCGGATGGATAGATCGCGAGTGACAGCGACATACACCTTATCCTTTTGCTCGTCGCTTTCGTGCTTCTTGTCGCGTGTTCCCGTTCGCGGGGCTCTTCCACCCTGACCGTTTTCCAACTCCCACTCCGACCTGCCATTTGTCAGTCTTCTACTGCGCAATTGACGACGATCTCTTCTTCTCTCGCGTCCGGTCTTCCCCGCGCTTATTTCCTTTCGATCTCGTAATCCTGCCGCCGGCATTGTACTCGAAATCGTTCCAGATTAACGCGCTAAAAAGTGAAGAAACCGCGATCCCGTTGGACATTGCTCATCCGCGATGCCGCTCACGCAGCCCCGGCTCCGCGCGCATCGCTCAACGACTCAAATACGCGAGCGATTATTATTATCATCATCGTTATTTTTGTTCATATATATCCTCCTTCGCTGCGGCTCCTCCGATACTCAACGGCAGCTCGCGCGATGCAATCGCGTTTCTTTCCCATTTCCGGCCCCGCGGGAGCAACACCGTATAGAAACACAACGTGTGTACATCTCTCTCCGGCGGAGTATCGCAACTAAAACGAGGCTAATATACCAGCCGCGCGAGGTTAGAGGCCCGCGAGATTCGCGAGCCAAAACGACGTTGCGGCTACGAAGTTACCGTTTGCCGGAAACGGGGGCGTTCGCCAAGCCGCGGCAAGGGGAATACCGTCGGAGCGGCATTTCCGGCCCGAGAAACAGTCTCTCTCCGCTACAAGGACGAGCCAAGAGTCCTCGCGCCACATGCATCCTTCGTTGCACATTAGACTCAAACGCATCGGGTTGTTTTCTGTCGTGCCTCGCCCGCGCGTCTCTACCACTTTTACTCTTTCTTCTCGCATCGGGCATTGCGAAAATAACGAAGCGACAATCTTCGTTATTCGATTTTCTCTCTTTTTTTTCTTTACCGAGGATAAACGATTCTCTGAAACTGTCGTTTCCTCAAAATTCATTCAAATTTCGTCTCGCACAGAGCGACGGAAACGTTCGAGAAAAAAAAAAGTACGTAAGACATGAAAATAAAAGAATATTAGCTGCTCCGTGCACCCGAGCAACGGGGGCGAAAGTGCGTCTCTCGTCCGCGTCGAGATGGAGATTCTCTGTTCTCTCGTACGTCAAAACGGATTTGGTATTCATTTATGCAGCCACGCCCCGGTAGTGGAGCACTCGACGTCGAGGGACTCCGCGCGATCGCCTGACGGTTCTCCTTTTTTCGTCGCGTTCCTGTCTCGTCCGCTTCATTAGCTCTTCTCCTGGAGATGTGCCAGCAGGACCGCGTGCTAACTTACACCCGGTTTTGAGACTTAACATATACATGGAGGCTGCGCGGGGGCGATTATCTTTGCGAGACTCATCGCCCTTCGTAACGTTGTTCCCCCTGCGAAACTGATGCTGGGCGCCCGTCTCACGATCTCTCGCTCGCTGTTTATCCCTGTGATGAGAACGTGCCATCCTCTCATCGCCATGCGAAAAGCCGGATTTAGGAAGTGTACGAGACACTCGTTTATCCAGAGACCGGCCCGCACCTACACTTCCGCTGTTCACTCTATTTTTGTCGCGCATTTTATAATCTCATGAATTTTATACAATTATCAAAAGATTTATGCACCGACGATGATGCTCCTAATATTATCCTTGTCCCTCCACTGGAGAAAAGAGTTTTGCTGATTCAACAAGTTTTTTTTTCCTTGGATCAACAAACTGTAGGGAACAGATTAAATTTGTTGAATGATCATGAAACTTCACTTTAGAGCTCGATTCTAGAGCTGAATGTTCAAAAATTTGAACGTTTCTTTTGCGTTTTCTCTACATTGTTACAATGTGGGCGAAATAAAATAATTAAACGAATTTTAAAAGGACTGGGGCGATTTATTTTGTGATAAATTACAACGAGATGCGTCTTGCTTGATGTTGGTACGTCAAGTCTCTCTCTCCATCTTGTTTATTCCGAAAGACGATCGTTTTCAAGGAACATTAGATCTTCATTTTTCTGTAGTTAAACAAATACATGCATATTCAGAAGGGGAAACCGTAACAATATCTATTGATATATGAACAAGATATGATTGTACATGAATGAAATTTTGTAATGATGAGAATATAATGATGTATGATAATCATTGAGTATACATATATGGTCGTGAATGCGATATTAAATATTAGATATAAAAACATTTTGATGTTTGACGATATCTTAAAATGTGGGAACTCAGTATTTTAAATCCTCTTCTCTTACCTGCTTAAGATAGGTGTATACATCGAAACTTAGGTTCGAACGCGATCACTTATTGTGGATAACTGGTGTTCAAGTTGAATTGGGAGGATAACTTATGAGCGTGCGGACGATGCGTCGCTAGCGCGAGAGCGCAGCGACCGTGGCCCTCTAGCGGATTTTTGCCATACCATAAAATGGAAGTGACATGCACCCTGTCATATATGCTTACATCTGATCAGATATAGGTCCACACTAGTCAGCTGTCCTTCTTCCGCTGAGACATGAGACTATATCACATAAATATTTTAAGTTGCAATCAAATATGAATGTATATTGATGTATGTATAGACTTATTTGAACTCAAATATGGGTCAATATTAGACGTATATGGTCACATATATGATCACGTCTGGCTCGATGCATGGAGTGATATCTAATTATTCATGATTATATATGTCTATGTACCACAATCATTTATAATATTAAATACAGTCATAAATAAATATATATAATTGTACATAAAAAAAGAATTCTTGGGATTGGCTGGCAAATGATATAATTTGGTGATTCCTCTATTGTCGATCAAAAAAGCATGAGAAAAAAAAAAAAAGCAGAGAGAATAGTTAAGCTAATTAGTATAGAATCGTCGATGTCGAAGAAGATATAATCGATACTCGCGATAGAATTAAATGCGATCGGATCGATCGGTTGCCGTGAAAAGATTAATGGTTCTTTAATAAGGTTAATTGAAGCTCTCGGATGAGAATCGATTCGGCACCGATCGGAGCGTATCGCACCGCGATACCGATCGATCTCGTGATAAATAGTCCGCGGCAACGCGGACGAGTGCATATCTCGACGCCCTTAAACCTTCACCCTTCGGGGTGGCGAACTCGGATCGCACCGGCGGATCGGGGATCATCGCACACGCCTCGATAGTCCGATCGCGATAGAGGAGAAATAAAAAGCGAGTTCATTTATACTTAAAGACATTCGCCGCGAAGATCGTGATGCCGGTCTCGCGTCATGATCCGCCGGATAAGAACGTTAAAATGAAAACAATAAAAATAATACACACAACAGACTTTAACTAAAAATGTATCTCGAATCTTCGCTCGCGCCTCTCTTTTCTCGCACATGCACACATCGCCGGATGGCCATCTATGCGCGGTAAAGCCATAAAAATAAGAAGAAAAAAAAACGACCGAGTCTGTGTCATAGCTGAGCCGCGAATGCGAGTGTGTCCGATCTTTTTCACGGTGTTCCACTCTCGAGACGGAGAGTTACGGGCGACGGCCATGACCCGGCGATAACTCGAGAGTCTCTCAACAATGAACAATGGACGAGAGCGATCCCATGCTCCACATACGAAGCCACGAACCTCACCACGCGACTACCATTCAACGCTGAATTACGTAGTTTATTCAATCTCCTGCTCTCCTCCGCAATTGCAAGTGTCTCGCAGGATTCAACGCGATAAAAATGATTCTTTGAACCGGGGGCAATGAAGAGATGATCTTCGAATCCGAGACAAATTTGCTCCCCGGGGGAGTGGAGGATCGGGATGAAGATAACCGACTGGGTCGATGGCGGAGATTTTTTATCAGCCTGCGAACAATCAGAATTCTCTCGATCCGTTCCTCTTCTCGCACCTGACGAATTCGGATGCTGCGTTCGTTTGGCATCGAATGAAACGATTTCTGGGTTCTCCTCGCTGGAGACGTTAAAACGAGTGGAGAGAATGATCCTTATTGGATGCTAAGGAGCTTGGTAGAAGATGACAAAAGTTCTTCTCTGCTCAGAAGGATTCTGCGTCGTTCTCTTCGCCCCTCGTTCGAATTATAAAGAATGAATATATAAATTTCTTTCTGAACGCGGTGCGATGGGACGCTGAGCGGGGTATGAAAACGCACGGCGAAATTTCGACAAGCGAGAATCGATGTAAAGTCATCGATCCGCGCCGGATCCGGATCGTGGTCGCGAGAATCGGAGATGCTCGTGCGGCCCGCCACCCACGCGACGCCTTTTGACGCCTCTGACGGGACCAGTTTCTTTGGCGGAATTTCTTGAAGCCCGTGGCTCCAAGCCAGTCGTGCGAGAAGAAGAATAAGAAGGAGAGAGAGAGAGAGCGAGAGCAGAAGGAGAAGAAGAAGAAGAAACGATATCGCGGCCGCAGCCAGAGGATCTTATATTTCTTCCTCCCTATTGCGGCTGCAAGCCAGCGATATGTTAAGAGAGTATGTGTTGGTCCTTTGGATATCTCGAGCCTGACAGATAACACAATGGCTCTAATACACGCCGCGATATCGCGCTCGAGAGCGCGGCTAACAGCCGCGCGATCCAGCCGTGTTTAAACGCGTGCGCGAACCCGGCCGCGCGACCGGCTCTCACAGAGCGTGGAAACAAATATACGAGACATATATTTATAAATATATGTCCGGAGATTCCCGATATATACATCTGTGCTCCGAATGAATGGACGACGAGGACGACGACGTTGCCTCGAGTCGATCTCTATCTTATCGGATCTCTTTCCCGGCTTATTTCTGTCCTCCGGGAGAGGTTCGCGCGCCGCTAACCCTTCGACAGTGGTTCCCATTATTTCAACGATCCTGCGGCCCTCCGCCTCTTAGGCGCGAACGCGAATCCTTCTAATATCTTCTAACAACGATATATTATATTCTCGAACCTCTGCAAAGATTCTCACGTTCCCGCGAGAGTATCTCTCGTTGTAAGAACTCTCGTTCGTTACTTCTCTCGAGCAGTACCCGGCCGGTTGCTTTAACGGTTTTCCATCTGCACCCCAACGCTGCGAACTTTTATTCTGTTCACCCGGAGGAGGCTCCATTCCAATCGGATTTTCAACACTTTATTAATTACTTTAACACCGCGCAGCAGATCCTAAGTGTCGAGGGAATCGAGTCGGGCGTGTAACGTTCGAGTGACTCATGCGATTCTTCTTTACTCTTTCCAGCCTCGACTCTGCCCACCTGATCTTCCTGAGATCCGATGAGATGAGACGAAGCCATGAGGTGTTGCGGCCCAATCGTAGGAAGTGAGAGTGCCAGTCTCTCTCTCTCAATGGGGTCGAGATAGATCGATGAATGTTCCACATACTCGATGCCCGATAAACAATAGAAAATAACGCAGGCGTGGGTGATCGTTGCTCATGAAAGAGGGCGCTCATAAAAGAGATCATGCTCATTTCAATCGAAAGGTAATTACATTGTTGAAAATTTGACACGGTCCCCGCCTTTCTTCTTTCGCACAAATAAATATATACATAGTAAGAGGCGGGGGGTGGACGCGCTGTACAACCGAGTGCTCGCCCTACGACAACTTTTCCTTTCATTTCCACACGTACTACTCGAGACTCTCGGTATTGCGTAACGTTGAACGCGGCACGTGTCCGCGATACCGAGGAGCGTGCGATGGACAGTGCTCGCGCGCGGGTGAACCTTGAAAGCACTTTTCCCCATTGGGATATATCAACCTGTTTAATGACAGGAACAGATCTGACGGGTTGCTATTTCGCCAGAAATAAATGAGCCCGTCGAGGAGGTCGCGTTGCTCGTCATCTAAAAACTCGAGTGTAATGGCGATGCCACTGAAGAATCGTTGTGAAAAAAAAAAATGTTGAAAAGAATGAGCAACAGCAGGGTGCCTCGGTGCGCGGGATGCAGAGGGGAAAAGGATCGCCGCGAGTCCGGGCGAGCGAACAGTGAAAAAAAAGTACATCGTGTGTACAAATACGAGAAGCCTGGGAGAAAATGGTGACGGGAAAATTGGTCCTTCCTCCGCTTGCATACGAATATACGTAAGTATGAAAATACACCAGCGAAGGAGAGTCGCGTCTTGGTCGTTGAGTTTTAACGAACCGCTCGTTTCGCACGTCAACGTCTACGAACGAGAGCTACGCCAGGGTAAGAGCAGCGTATCAGCCATAGAGTTGGGAAATTGTTATATTCTTTTTCATCACGTTGCGAGCTGGTAAGCCGAAGCAAAGGAGCAGAGCCCAACGGCTTGGAAGATGAGCGCATAGACCGAGAGCTAGAAGTGCAGTCGAGCCAGAAGTCGTGCTTACCTCCAGGGCGCCCGTTTCGTTTTGCCACTCGCTCGAGACTATATTTCCCCCCCGAGAAATTTCTCGCCGACGATTTCACGTCGTACTCCATCTTCTCTTCTCAACTCCTTCAACTTACTCTATCCCCCGCGCCCGTACACACCATCCCGCATCTTGTACAAACGTATATATATATATGTATATAAATATTTTATATTCGTATTAAATCTGTGTGTATATGAATACATGCTGCTAGTTTATATTTTCTATAGGAGTAATAATACTTCGAGTTGTACAGTTTCACCGTTCACTTTGTAATTTAAGCACGACACGGAATAACGCGTCTTGGCCCACGCAGAACGTTTATATGTACGGGGAACGCGGGCACGCTCCGAGGTGCTGTTGGATTTCTCGCCTTTTCATATACATATATCGAGAGAATCGCGTCCGAGACAGAGAGAGAGAGAGAGAGAGAGAGAGAGAGAGAGAGAGAGAAAAGAGACAAACGCGGACTCGATTATATTCGTTAAGTATATATAACGTTCGCCCCGCGCGGAGAGCGGACGGACTGCCAACTTGGTGATACGAGTCCATTGTTCTCCTGTTATAAATTCTCGGGCGTTGACGCTCTCGAGGAGCACCGATTACCCAGGAATTTCAACGAGTCCGCTACCCTCTCTCGTTGGGTCGCCGATCGCGCGATCCCTACGTTTGTTTATTAAATAAACAACGAATCTCTCGTGAACGCCTCGTTCCATAAACCCTAGAGACTAATATATTTCGAGCTCACCTTTTATGGATTTGCTGCTCGTATAATCCACGAAAATGTATTCGGTCTTTATCTTCCGCGGCGCGGATATGCGCGATTAGAGAAAATCCTACTCTTTTCTTCGGCCCTTTTCCATTCCTCGTACCGCCGCCGCTGTACCTTTCGGCGGGCATTTACCGCCGGACGAAAAATAACCGGAACACCAAAGAGAAAACCCCAATAAAGCATTAATAGCGATGTTACATTTTTTTTCCCTCGGCCAACCGGACAAATGGACGATGATGCACGCGCGCCTATCTCTCGGGTCGCCGCCGCTCTGCCCCGGCCCTCTTTCCGGGGCTACCTGTTTCCGAAGAGAGGCAAACAGAGAAACCGGGCCGAAGGGAATCCTAAAAGTTTTATGAGCCGAATATATATGTATATACAAAAGCTCGGAGCGATAATAGCGTCCGCAAGTGCGGTAGCGAATCGGTAAACACCTGTTTTTTTCCTGGCCCTTTCATCGAACTTCTCGGTGTCCGAACCTTCTGCTGCCGAACGGATTCTCCCGAGGTCCGATACGGCGGGCCCGGACTAATGCGATCGATCATCGTCGTTTCTTCGGTATGTGTTTAGGACGCGGTACGAACACACGACTCTTTCGAGAGCAATAATGCTCCCCCCCCGAGACTCAAATCCCGGGAACGAGCGCTCGGTTGAGCAATCGTCAAATTCTTCTTACAGACCCGCTAATGTTCTTTATTGGCCTCAATATCTCGGCTGGAAAATCTCTCAAAAACTTTCAAACGTTCTTCTAATAAATTCCGGTTTAAAAAAAAAAAGAACGAGAGCCTGACGAACTTTACGATTTATCGTTTTTCATTCGTCCAATATATATTACAAGGATCGAAATCGAGACCCGAGTCACGAAAAAAGTATATTTGTTCCACACACCGAGTCGATATAGCTCCGCGTACGCACGAATTTAATCGCGACGAAGCAGCCTGATGTAATAATATCGAGTTTTATCTTACCTGCTGGTGGTGGTTACGAGCTAAAAATATACGTGCCTCAGGGTCAGACTTTTACGCATCTATATGCTGACAAGCTCCTTTATTTCTTACACACATATTTATACGCGTTCTGAAAGAAAAAAAAATGTCTCCGAACAGCGATCGATTCGGCATTCGGAATAGTTCCTCGCGTTCAAAATAGTTTTTCGGAATATCGCGATGACGGCTGATTCTCCTGCTCTCATCAATTCTACTGTTGCTGTTGCTGCTGCTTCGTCTCGTCGCATAAAAAATTGTCATTTATTTCTAGGCGTTATGAGAAACGAGGCCACGGGAATCACGGGGGCGACATTATCGCCGGAGAACAACGAGAGCGAATTGCGCTTGCACACACGCACGTAAAACGAGAAACAATGTTATGCGTCTACGCGAATATGCTCCGCGTTATTCGCAGTTGCAACGCGATACATAAGATTTCTATACGTACTTGTTCCTCTCCGCGGCGTGATCGTTGGAGCAATGGATATACAGCTCTGTATTTATATGTCGAGAGTCGACGCATGCACCGAGGCGCATGTACATACTGTTCCGAGAGTTAGAAGCCCACACGGTAGCGAACATTGTTATTCAAATCAGGCATTGTCTCCGGCGAGAGAGAGAGAGATAGAGAGAGAGAGCGGGCGAGAGCTGGGCAGATGCTAATTTTTCGGTCCCCGCTTATTACACGATCGGCGTTCTTAATGTGTCTGAATATAGATCTCGGGATGCTCATTCGCTCGCGAGCTCGTACGCTGCGCGACTGTTAGGCGACGCGGAGGAGCAGCGTTCGTCATATTTCCGAGGGATTTGCATCAGAGTCGTAAAAGATGTGTGTGTTTTTTTTTTCTGTCTTGAAGGAGCAAATTTCGTGGCGGCTGGTACTAGCTCGAAGGGCGTTACGGTTGCGGGGGTACGCCGCGTCAACGCCGGGTTGATCGACATCGACGCGACCCACGCATATCTGCGCGGACGGGTTATTCCGGGGGGAGTTGCGCTAGTCACGACTAGTGCGAGGGGCCTTACCCCTGGAAAATGGGGCCGCTCGTGCGAGCTCGCACATGGGACATAAATCACTCTTGCTTTACCGCGGCGCGTGAGTCCCCGCAATATATATATTGCGATAACCTCTGAACCGCTAAATTATATAGTTCGCGGGCGGAGGTCATGCGTCTCGAATCGATCGGAGCATGGGGCTCGGGCACGTTTCATAGAGAACGTATGTGTGTGCACCGGGCGATGTAGATATCAGGGGAAAAGGGCGCGGGTCCAGAGATCGAGATGGAGCTCTGGAAATCAGTGGAAAATCCATTTTTTTTTTTTTCATCTTTGATCCGCGATCCTGATGTCGTCGCGGAGGTTTGAAATAGGGAAACAAAAAACGTCGAAGAAGACGATGAGTTCTGGCGGTTCTATTGGGGAGAAAAACGGCGGGAAGGAGGGAGGGCCCCAAGAGGCGCGATAGAGACATAAATAAGAGACGTGCGACATCCTGCTGCCCCGCGGGCGGGCAACCTCGAGGTATAAATCATCGGCGCAAGGATTGCATTTTGAGCGAGTGATTGCGCGAGTGCGCGCGCGCGCGCGCGGTGCTCTCCTCGCGCTGTTTTTTTTTCAGGATTTCGATCTCTCTTCGATCGGTAGAATCGTCGCGCTGCTCCTGCCCGACTATGTTATGCGCTTAACGTACGAGAGAGCCTTCTCCTCGCCTGGCCCTGCGCGCCCATAAAATGGCGTTTGCATTTATAACGATACGATATAAAGTACAACGACGTTTTGTACTCAGTGAGAATATACAAGGGGGAGGGGCGTGGCGGGGGGTGACAACTAAGAGCGTGACGATGGATCTCGACGCGTCCATTGAGTTTGATCCCCTCCCTCCCTCCCTCTATCCTCTCCCCCGCCCCGTGCTGCATACTTATACTCGTTACAAATGCAGAGAGCGCGTATCCGGCGCGCGACGACGATCCCCAACCATTCGATTCTCTTTTCTTTTATCCTCTTTCTTTATTTTATTTCTCTCCATTCTTTGTTCCCTCACCGGACTGCTATGAGCCATCGGTAAAGTGATCGTCCGTATGAGCGAGCTGCGAAAGATTCCTCTCGCTTTTACTCCCGCCTCTATGCTCTTTCTCCCATCTAACTTTTTATGCTTTTTTTTTGCCCCCTTCGTAAGCTTTGTTCCGTTGTCCTAGAGCGGGTTCGATAGAGCTGAGTCATACGCGGCAAAGCGATATGCCCACACGCTCTCGGTGTGAGGAATCGTTAAACAGCTTACTCTGCTCCTGGCTAACAACTCGTGCGTCTATATTCGAATACGTTGTTGCATGACAGAGAGAGAGAGCAGATTTCCCGTAGGTTAGTGACGGAATCCGTAGTCGATTGTATATTTACGTAATAATGATGAAAAAGCCCATAAATTTGCGACTCAATCGAGCGGGATAAAAGCGTCAGGCGAGAAACGGCTCGCGATACTCGCATCTCGGTGAGAATCGATCGCGCCAAGGATATAATACCCGCGAACGTGCAAACCCGCGGTTCTGTCGCGCACGCACCGGGACTGGGCGTGTCGCACGCAATTCGCTCGGCACGTGGATCCCGCCAAGTGCTCGGAAACAGTGGCGAAGAGATAGAGAGAGAGACGCAGTAAAAAATGCGGCTCCGAGCTCGGAAAAGCCGCATCTAGAAGCCTCAGAACTCTCGTCTCGCACAGCTGTAAAGCTCATTTTACAAAAAGCTGCTCAACTTTTCGCTCAATCCCTTCCAATCCCAACCGGAGTGACCGCAGTCGCTGACGGGTTCATATCGTCGCGAACCAGATAATGTCAAGCTCCCCAGGAAATAACCGTGCGCCTCATCGTTCTCTCGTGCGCTCTCTCCACCCCCGTTATAATATTTAACAAATCCGAGGTCTAAATCACCTATGATTATCCCGTGGCACGACGTCTTCATTATTTCTCAGCGCTGTATCCTCCTCGCTGTTCTACTCCCGCGGCAATATTCCTTCTTTCTCCCGCTATATATATAATACGAACCTCGGGATTCCTCCGTCATACGAGATACTCACGTTCCCCCGCGTTCGCGGTCGTTCCCTCTCCTATCCCGAGAGCTCCGGGGGGAGCCTAGTCACGATATACCTGTTGAACAACGTGTCTCCCGCACTATGGATCAACCAGACAGTTATCTTTCACCGCTCTCGCGCCGCACTCGCACGCGGAGCTAGACGTATATACGAAAACTATGAAAACTATGAGCAGCATCCTCGTGTCTTCCCGCGTATACCACTATTCCATAATGAACACGTGAACTCTCTCGAGTTTCTTTACGAAGCCGCTTATTCATCGCTCTCGTTGCGAGAAGCAAAAGCTTCGAAATAACAAGGTAAACGAGAGTCGATACGAAGCGCAACGTCGATTATACTTCGACGAAAATGAACAGAAAAAAGTGAGAAAACTCGTCTCCGCTGACTCCGAGCAGACCGGGCATGTCGCGAATCGATAAAAAATAAAAATCAAACTCTTCTCGCCGATTCATACACCTTCGCTGCTCTCCTCTACCAACCGCGGTTTACGCTTCTCGCTCGAGTAATCTTTCCGCATCCAGTTCTTAATACCTTTACTCGACAATAATGTTTCTATTTATATATATATATCGAGAGATCTCGACGGCGTGGTCGACGCCGGAGCGTCGCGGTCCACTGGCCACCTCGACTAATCGAATTAAGATCGTGCCGCTCGATAGGGCGACACGCGTCTCAACGCCTTGTCATTGAGCCCGCGCGCGCGCCCGGTAGCACGCGTTCGCTCTCCTGCTTCAATTAGCAACCCCGATCTCCTCGCGTCCCAGACCAATTTACTCTCCTTTCATGCTATACATTTCCCATAAATACATTTTCTTCTCTATTTGCATTCTTAATGATTATAAATGTTAGCAATATTATTCCGTAATACGAGACAAACCCGCGATATTACAGGTGTTTGATAGCCGAGTCACCGGCGCCGCTGCCACGTGCGCGCCCGAGACCTCCGGGCGCTATTAAACGCGTGAATAAGCTACGAGCACGCATGCTCTCTCTCTACGCCCTAAAGACGCGATCGAGCAAAACTGGTATTCGTGCTCGCGCGCACATTTCCCCTCCCTCCTTCCCTCCTTCTTTGCGGATAAAACGCGCGTAACGCGGTTAGCTCGAACGGGCTAATAATCCCCCCCGACCTGCGCCTGTTCTCATCGAGAAAATCTATCCCTCGCACATCTCCGGCCCGTCACACACGCTACTCCCTCGCCCACGTAAACACGCTTATAAATTATACGTAAAGCCTGTGACGCCTCGGTCCGGGACAAAATTGACTCATCAAATGCGGGATAGAGCGTAGCGAAGGAGCGCCCGTGCCCTCTCGCCCTCCGGGCCTCCTCCTTTCACAGCATCGCGTCCCGAGAAATCCTCCCCGAGAATCAATCGCTCTTCGCCGGAACCCCTTTGGGCTTGATCCGTTCACCGCTATCGTCAATCCCATCAATTTCATACTTGTCGGATTCAAACCAAAATTACCCTCCAAAGCCTTCATCCCGATTCACTCTAATCATTTTCTTCTATCCTCGTTGAGTATACACGCGAAAATCACTTCTGATTTCACGTAGTCACTTATCCCCGAGCGATACTTCCGTATTTGTATGTTCGTTGATAGCGGAACATTTTTAATTAAGTTTGACGACGTTTAATTTTTGGAGAATAATTACGCTGCGAATGGAATTAAAAAAAAAATGTTTTCGTTCTAAGATTTTGTTTTCTTCTTTTTTTCTCATTCTGATTTCAGTTGAAAAACGAAAAAAAAATGTTTATGAAAGTTGAATCATACGAAAGACGTCTTATTCTCGTAATCCGAGGGCTGTACGAGGAGTTGCGCTCGGTCTGGAGCTAATGGCATTCAAATCTATTCCGGTGAGCGTTTGTGCGCGACGCTTCATTAGCACGTTCCCAGTTTGCCGAGATCGCGCGTGCGAGAGAGAGAGGAGTAAAAAAAAAAAAAAAAAAATGAGAGAGAAGAAAGTGTAGCGAGTCGGAGGAGATGCTGCTCGCGGCGGGATGCAGCGAGCGGTGAGAGGCGCGGAGGATTCGAACGATATTTTAATTAGTGCGTTAGATTTGCTAATTTAATGTGCACGCGCTCGTCCTGCTTCCCTCTCAGCAGGCGTGTCGCTCGGAGAATAATTTTATTTTTATTTTTACTCGTCTGAAGACTCAAGAAACGAGACAATAATATGCGTGTACGCATTGCATCGTGGTCGTTAGCGTCGAGTATCCCGAGGTTGAGAATTTCGTTTCTTTCTTCTTCTCGCAAAACGTCCGAGCAAAGGCGAGTATCAATTAAGCGATTAATTGTGCTCGAGTTTTTGCTCACCCGCAGCAGGCTTTAATACGATTGTTGAAGACGCGCATAACGATTTCCGCGTCGACGTTCACTCGTCCCCCGAGCTCATCCCCCGAGCTCTCAAACTTTTATTTTTAATATCTCTACTTCAAAGTGACTTTAATAGAGAATAACTCGTTGATATTATTTACGAGAAGACGATAAAAACCATTATTTGTTAGAGATTGTAATTTTGGCTCGAAGCACGTCGTCGGACGTCGAGGGGCACCTCTGGCCTCGGTAAAGTCTTGTAAAAGCTTAGCTAATGGCCCTCGCGGGTGAAGAAAAATCGTTGGCTCTCATCGAGACTCCCTTTTCATTGCGTTTATACAGGACCGTCGCGATATGAATCCACCGCCGGGATTATTATGTCTCTTGTTTACACCATTAGAGATTTTCTCCTCTCGTTAGTTTGTACGCGGAGCTTCGGAATAGTCGAACGCGGAAATCCAAGCTGGAACTTCTAGTCCCGGTGGCGGCAGCGGCGACTTCGCTTCATCGAGAATGAATTGTGCGCTATAGACTCTTGTACTTAATTTGCGAGGGTAGAATGGGGGTCAAGTCTGCGCGAACGCCGCCGCGGCTTCCCGGAGTTAAGAGCTTCGAGAGGGGACGCGGGGGTGGATTTTCTCGTTGCTGAATCCTCGCGCATATTTTACCGAATATATATAATAAGCACAAATGCGAACATTCATCGGCTCGTAGATCTCTCCCAGAGGATAATTAACACGTTTGTATACGCGCTTCCCAAGTGGGGGGCGTGATGAGACTCCAGCGTTACCGAGCTGATTAAATTTCAGCGAAGAACACGGAAAACAGTTTTATTCGTGTTTATTGAAACGGTCCTGTCCTCGCGGGCTTTCTAAATCTATTTCCTTACAAAATTCCAAGAATTTTAATGAATCAGTGAACGATCGATGCTCAACACGAATCGATCCATTTGCATTCATGAAAAAGTAACCAAAAAATTCCAGAAAAAATCGTATGAAGAATCTCTGAGTTCCTTTTAAAGTAGTTTCGTTGAAGGAATTATCGATCGAGTAGCACTGAGAGAAGAAATTTGTTGATTGATCAAAATGTTTTGTTGGATCGTGACGAAAAAAAAAAAAATGGATTCATTCAGCGACGTTTTCGTCGAGAAATATTCATTCGAGCCAGTAAATTGGGTGTTTGGAGCAACGAAATTGTTGTTGAGACAATGAATTTCGTTTCGTTCGCCACAATTGTTAATCCAAGAAAAAAAAATTCTTGTTGACTCAACTTTTCGTTGGTGTCTGACGGAGAAAAGTTTGATTGCAGGAGCAAGAAATAGGGAGGGGGGGGGGGATTAATAATGTAATCTGCAGCGTTTAATTGAGATCTCTCGTTGTCAGGAACAAGCGTGAATTACCATTCGAGAAATCGTATACCGGTAACGGTTGAAGGTTTTATAATCTCGTTGGAGCTGAGACTCGTCGAGTTTAGAGGAGGATAGATCGTTATTGTTTCTACTGAATGATTTTCATTCGAAGCTATATACAAGTACGCGTGTTGAATGAGTACATTTTGTGTCTAGCTGTGGCGAGAACAATCTCTCCGAATAGACGAAGCAGGAGGAGTATCGAGTTACGCGTAGTGTCGATCGAACGTGTGTGTTGCTGGCTGGCGTGGGTGCGCCAGTTGACTGTCTGCTCCTCTCTCTCTCTCTCCTTCTCATAACGCGATACCTGCGAGTATAATTCCCGCGCGGTCGTCGCCGCACACCTTTGCCACTTATTCGACAATACGAGAGCATGGAAGGCGATTTTAAAAATGCAAATCAAACGCGGACATAATGTACGGTGAATTTCTTTCGATGTCTCACCCCGCTTGCGACCGCCGCGAGCTTCGTGTGCTCGTTGAATAAAACGTGTGGGCATCGAGAAAAGTAATTGGTCAATTGATCGATAAATCTCGTTCCCCGACTAAAAATACACACACTTTTTTTTTTAATCAAATATAAACTGGTGTGATCGTAACGCAGAATCGTTGCGTGAGTCAAGAATTTTCTCGCTTCAAAGATCCAACATTTGATTTTTAAAAAAATTCGTTAATTCTCAAAATTTTGTTCGGATAATACTTTTGAGTTTTCGCAAAAAAGTTCAGAGAAGCCGAAAGGAGCGTCGATTTGTTTCTGATAAAAAAAATCTGTTGAATTTCACTTTTTTTTTGGGATTATCCATCGCGATTGAAGTTCTCTTTCAAATTTCGCTCGATTCGAATAACGCTTGTAGCGAGTGGAAAGAAATAATTGAGCGTGCGTTGTTCGCAATGCGTGTAGCTTACAAATAGGCCTTTGCTCCGGTATGTACATAATACGGTATGCCAAAGTAGTATCACGTGCTGAAACTCCGTTCGTTTACTCCTATTCGTAACGTACGTACTCTCTTGAGGTTTTAGTCTGACATATAAGCGAGTATGTATATGTACAGGAAAGATAGAAGAAAAAGAAGGAAAGAGACGCGGGCGGCGTCGAGCGTGTATGCTCGCCGTTAAGGTGTCTTGGGTGCTTCGAACGCGCGGGGGAGTTACGTAAAATTATGACATCCGTGTGACACAATCGTGTGTAATGTAGTACGAGCAAGGATCGCGTATATAGATGCGGCGCGTACCAGGTCGCGCGTACGTCAGCGAAACGCCCTCTTTCCCTCGCCTCAAGTACCTGCTCGTCCCGCTTCGTTTTTTTTCTCCTTTTTTTTTTCTTTCATTTGCGCAACTTTTAGCTCTTCCATGCTGGCGCATAATTAGCCTGCAGAGATAAGCGTGGACTCCGGATTTTATGCAAGAATTTGTTCAATTGACTTTTTTTGCTCTAAAACGTCAATTCTTGATGAATCATTATTTAATATCGTGACGATTATCACGAACTGTCGAAATGTCAAGATGAGAAATGACTCCGTTTGGTTCTATTCCGGAATACAAAAACAGGCAAAAAGAGAGGGCAGAAACGAGGAAAATAATCGGTCGCGCGAGTGTGTTTTCTCTCTCTCTCTCTGTCAGTTTCTTAATCGTAATTGTTTTCCGACTTAATACATTTATAATGTCGAGTCATCAAGCGAAGGAGAGTCTGATTGCTGCGCGATTACGCGCCGATGCGCACAGTCGGTTTTGCCACTGCGCGTTAACGAGCTTGCAACTATACGGGCGAACGATCAAGAGAGAGAGAGAGAATAACGAGATGAGCAGCGAGAGGAGTAGCGCGAGGCTGAGACAAGATTCTTCTCTCCCAGAGACTCTAACCCACCGAGATACACGTTTTATTCGCCATAATGTACACTCTCCTCGCAGCAGCTCTTGTCGTTGATATTTTACGCGAACCACCGCGCGCGACTCGATGAATTATTATTTTCGCTAAAAGAAGGGCCTCGCAAACAGCCGATCTGGCTAAAAAAAAAACACAAATTTGCTGTACATCGGAGAAAAACCTGCAGAAATTTAAAGATTCATTTTCAGCACTTGAATAAACTTTGGAAATGCTCGGACTAATTACTCTCGTTCCAGATGCTTGATAATAAAAGAAAATAGAAAATTTTTAATCCCATCACGACGACGATTGGTGAGCGAATCGCTCGGAACGAAACGTTCGCGATCGTACGGTTCAACGACCTGTTCGCGAGGATCTATCAACGTTCCATGAATCATCGTTCGTGCAAATAAATGCAGACAAAAGAAACAAGGTGTCTGCTCGCGACGCTACACTCTATTTCTTTTTATTACCGCCCTCGCGAGTCTTCGAGGGATTAATTTTATTTCAAAATGATTTTTCGTATCGGACAAGTGAAAAAATTGATCGGGCCGCTGCCAAGCGCATGGACCAAGCAGATGACCAAGATATTCCAAAGTGAGGCGTTGAAAGGTGAAAGAGAAAAGTGAAGAGAGAAAGAGGAAAGTGTTCGCGGGGGCAGGGGCCAGAAAGCGGGCGAGAAATATGATTTTGTTTTGATATTCCGGGAGCGCGGGGGCGGCTGCTTGCCAGGCTCGCATCTCAATGAGCTGCTTGATGAACGGGCGCCTACCTACTCTTATGGCCGGAAACGAGGGGGGCACACGTGTATCCGGCGGCGATGTGTAACGCCTCCGGGAGGCCTCATCCTCACTCACATATCTATATATATATTTCTCCACATTATATTCAATCGTTCCTTGCAACCGGCGAACAAATATATGAGAAAAAAAGAAACAACAATCGTAGCCAAATACACGTCGCGGCTTTTGTAGTACGTGTCGAGAAAATTATATCGCTGAATGAAAAACTTTGTGGGAGAGTCCACACGAGACACAAATACTCTTCGTCTTCGAGGCACTCAATACAGTTTCTCAACGTTTGAACGACCGAGGTGTATCAATATTTCTATTTAATTGTCCACAAAAATTTATAGACCAGATTGATCGACTGAGATGGCGATGAAAAGTCGAAAAGTACTTTTCTCGTTCGAATGAATTGGAGATTTCGGTGGAGCGAAATAATACGAAAAAAGATGAAGCAAGAAAATAAGTGACTCAAATGTTTCTCGGTACGAGCCTCTCGGAGTCGAAAAAAAAGGAGGAAAAATGAGTGTATTTGTTACGCCAACGCGTGTACTTTCGATTTGATGTATGCAAACGAAGGAACGGATGCGAGCGATGGAGAGACAAATACTTTGAGCGAGAGAGAGAGAAGGGGTGGGACGAAGGGGCAGGGGAGTATGGAAAAAGGATCGTGTAACATCGAACCTGGAGCGTTGATCGATTGATTAATATCATTTGAATTAATGCGCAAGATACGATTAATATAAAGATGAAGAAATAATGGCGAGGGAGGAAGAGGGGAGGGAGAGGGGGAGGGGGGGGGGGAGGGATCGATGATACGTGCTTGTTGCTCGTCGTGACACACACCTCTCTCGCATCCGTACAAGGATAAAACTCTCGCGTGTGTGTAAAAGTATGAGCAATATATGTTCGTTGAACGATCAGGCAAAAAGTCGTGTCTGTAATATTACAGTAAACGAAGCAACTGACGGAGGAGGTTGCCGCAACTATCGACGCCCGACACACAAACTTGGATCGCGTGCGCTAGACGAGAGCCTCGACATCGCGTACGTTGTAATTCGTTCGCAACCGAGGAGGATGTTGCATCGGAGAGCCCGAGAGAGAGAGAGAAACGCTCCCGCACGCGCGGTTCCCTCCGCGATTACCGGTCTCCCGTTCTTTCTCTCTTTCTCTCAACTCGCGATCTTATCTCCGAAGGACGAGATGCGTGTCCCAACTGTCGTTGATTTTCTTCCGAACCGAGAGTTGTGGAATCGCGCGGGTATGAAAAAAAAAATCTTGATATTTAGTGCCGTTACCAATTGATCGTGAGGATTACGATCGAAAATCGAGGAAATAAACGTCTCTATTTGCAGATACTGAATTCAGTGTTTGAGCAGAGACTATATATATATATACGTTGCGGGCAAACCGCAACTTGTATTTTTCCCACGTCCTCATCCATTCCACTTTCCTCGGCTTTTACGGCTCTTTTTTTCTTCCCTCATTTCGCAGTATGTACGAGAGGCTGGCGAGCGCTGCGCCGCCTGCACGCTCGGTAAATAAATCGTTTCGTACTCTCCCGCGTCTCCCTTTCTCGTTGAAGATTTTCACCAGTCTTTCCGAGGAGCCCCGCGGTAGAGTAGCCGCGTTGAGAGTTATTAGGAATCAGATAACCGGGGAGCGAATAAGCCTCCTCGCTCCATCGCTTTTCTCTCCCTTTCCCTCTGACTCTCTTTACTCCTAAGGAAATTCACTGGTAGCGCACCTGTCCCTCGGGAGCTCTCTCGAGATGTACGAGCCAAGATCCGGCCCGGAGATCGAGAGATCTCGTAAATATCGCGCAGCTTTTCTTCCTCGCTCTCTCTCTCTCTTTTCCCCTTCGAACCCTTCCGGGTTTTCTCTACTTTCCACAGATTTGGGCAATCACGGCAAAAGATCGTTAATCGTAATCGCGTTTTATGAATTATTCGAATTTCCCTTCTGCTCTCCTCCCTTTCCCCCTTCGTGTTTTCAGCGACGCGGACAAACACGTTGATCGCGTCAACGAGAGAGAGAGAGAGAGAGCCCGAAACCTTCTTCCGAGTATCGGTGGCGTTACCTACGTGAGTCCTTTTTTAAAATCGTCTGCTCGCACCGTTCGTTAGTTTACGGGGAGATTTTGTTCCATCCTCTTAACCTCGGGATGTCTGCGGAGTCGCGCGCGGAGCTCACGTTCCTTCTGGCCGTTTCGAGGAACGCGCGAAAAAGACGGACGCGGAGACGCGACGAGGCGGCTCCGGGGTCTCGCTATCCGGAGCTACCGGAGGGACGATGTCGCGAGGACAGACTCGCATAATCCTTCGATCGATACGCCGCAGGCTGTAGGAGTGACGACGACCACGACGAATTTATCACTCCGAAGAAGGAAAAAAAAAAAAAAAACATAAATTAACAATCGACTTGCATCGAGGATCGTGGAATCCTCAATTCCCAACGTTCTTTGTCTCCAAACTCCTTTTCTCCGGTGGAAAAAAAAAACGAATTCCGGAGGAAGAAAATCGATCCGTTTTTAATATGCCGCGTCTCTCAGATGCCTCTCTGCTCTCTCGCTCGCTTCTGCATTGTAAAATTCTGTGCACCGGTAGAGTTAAGGTCACGATCGGAGATATATAAACTGTTCGTTTTGTTCTGTACACGTATGTATACGAGAGCAAAACTCGTTATGACGAGGTTCCTGCGGTTATTGCACTCTCCTTCGGAGGACAGGTGCATATGGGATGCGGGTCGAGGGACTCTCTCTTACTCTCTGACTGTTCTCTCGAATACGAGCGTATGCGGCATATATCACCGGGAGAGGCGATATGTACGCGCCGCGCGCATTCGTATTCGTGTATTTATACTTGTCTAAATAAAAGGACGCACGAAACATTTGGTGTTTAATATATTTGAGAAAATATCCTTTTTGTTTTGTGATGGATTTAGTTGAGGAAAAAGAGAAATGAAAATAAAAAAAAGGGAGTTGGGAGGAAGCAGCAGGACGAGAGCTGGCGAGGGCGGTAAGTCACGGTCGTGTCTCTTTAGCAGTCGCTTCGTCGCGAGAGGGTAAAACCAGTGGCTGTCGCGACGTCTGTGTCTCCGTACACTTTAAACAACAACCACCACCATAGTACAAGCAGATGGACAAAGAGAGAAAGACAGGAGGGATCGTTGGTCTCTCGAACGGAAATATTAAAATGCTCCGGTCGTCGGTGAAACGACAATGAGTCGTTCTCCTCTCGTTATTCCGTTCTCTTGTCTCGCATTCGAGTGCCTGCGTATATACGCGCACAAGAGTCGAGAGAAAAGACTCTCGAGACTCTGTGAAACCGCGGACTGTCCCGCCTTTGCTTTGATTATGGCGAACGTGCTCCGGATACTTTCGAGTTCTCTGCTCATTCGATTCTCGTATCCCCTCTCCCGTCTTCTCAACAAACGTTTTCACTAAGCGCTCGACTTTTATTTTTCTTTCGTCTCTCCTTTATTTCGTTCCGTTTCTCATTTTACATATTCTCAGGTTTTTTTTTCTTCTTTTTTTTTTATTATTCTCGATTTTCCGTACAACAACCGTAGCCGAACCGGGCGTTTGGGCCAGGAAGAAAGCGCGGACTTCCGGCTCCGATAGTGTGACCGAGACGAGATTTCCTGGGGCATTATTCCTCCAGCGGTAAGCTGTCGACCAATTCGTTCGCAGTTTTTCAAAGTTTTTTTCGACACACCTTACAATCCTCGGTCAATGGGTTCGCGCACTCCTTTCCCACAGCTCGCCATACGAATTCCACTTTCTTGCTCGTTCTCTCATTAGCTCTCAACCATTTATTTATCTGTTTCTCCTCGCACACACGGAGCCAGAATAGACTCGATTTTACAAAATGTAATAACAGAAGAAAAGGACTCTCGTCGTGCCCAGGACTGAGCAGCATCGCGCGGTCTCTCTTTCTCTCTCTCTCTCTCTCTCTCTCTCTCTCTGGCGTGTGAATATTTTATCGGACATGCATTATATTGCAAGAAAAACGAAATAAAAAAAACTCGTAGAAAATCAGTTCTGGGGAACGCGGGGTCGGAAGATCGTGGGGGATCGCGTGCAGAAAAGCACATCGACGTGCCGGGGATCGGTTCATCCTCGCGCGCGATCTCGTATTTTGAGCCGCGCAGACAGCGCCGCGTATGAATATATACACCGCGAATTTTTATACATCTCCAACGAGAGTATACCAACACCTTTGTATCCGCATCATTACTTTCTTGTTTCACATTTCGTTATTTCGTTACAAACTGCTGCTACACGCCGACGCATTTGTATCAGCGGTAAAACACAACATTTTGTTTTCCTCCGTTTTTTCGTCGTCGCGGTTCGTACGATTCCCGAGAAAAGTAAACGTCGTCTGTAGAGTCGATATCGCACCCTCCGGAGCTCGTTTTTCTCCCGTTGCTCAGGCAGCCAGGCGCGCTGCGATTATCAAATTATTCACTCGAAGCGTTCGGCCATCTATCTTCAGGGCAAGAAGCGCGCGCGCGAGAGCGGGGGCGCGATACCAACGTGTTATTATTTGATCCTCACTTTGTTAGCGAGCGATATATATACCGGTTATAAGGTTATAATATCACGTAGCTTCGCTTTCGATATATATATATAAATCGGGGGGAAGCGCGGCCAAGATATACACTGGCTTCGGGTCAGCTAAGTGCCGCGCGCGGCCATACTGGGTCATCCTTCTCGTTCTTACCGAGAGCGAATGTTCCGTGTGTATGTCTACGTATCAGCTATAGCTATAGAGTTATATTGGTTTTCCGGGTTGGCGGGGCTAAGCACTCTCGTGGACTATGAGAGCGTCGAACTGGAGTAGCGCTATCGCTGCGCCGCTCGACTATTCTCACGATTATCGGCTCTCGATGATCGCGCCGCGATTATAAACTTCTGCACCTTTTACATCCTCGTAATCCTGGTCGTATATACTCGCTCGTTCGGACGTAATACTCTCGGAGAACTTTAAACTCGTTGGAAAGGAGTCCGCGAGATAAATGCTGCCGGGGAATAGCTCAATCTTTGAAGAAAATTTGGATTTTCTTGGCATCTGATGACATCTGCATGGATTCGCCTGGGGCGAGCTGCTCCGGACAGGTCGCTGGGATTCCGAATGTATTTGGAAGTTTGAAGGGCATTTGCGGGGTGGAATATCGAGGCAGGGCGAGAATGCGCACAGCGCATAACGAGTGATTAGCCGCGCGAGTGAATTATGATCGGAGCCTATTTATTTCTCGTATCGAGAGAGGTGCGGGCAGTATGAATCAGCGCCGCTCGAGCCTGCTCCATGGGAGAATGTTTACACTGCGGCGCTCACCCGTTTTATACTCGTATGTACTATACATGCGGAGAAATATAAGAAGTAAGGCGGGGGAAACATAATCGTGCTCGTACTATCAACAACTCGCGAGAGAGGATCGCGAGCTCGCCCGGCGCGATCTCGCGAGGGTGCGAATACTCGACGGCGGAAAAGATCGATCGAATTTGCCTCCTTCTTCTTCTTCTTCTTCTTCTATACTTTCGATTTACGGTACAGGCTCTTTACTTTTCCACGAGCGATCATCGGATTCAGTTCTTTTTTTTTTTTTCTCTCGATCCATCGCCGGTTCAGACGCGAGAGAAGAGAGAGGAGGCAGGCGGACACAGCCTATAATTTACAGGGCGAGAGACAGAGAGAGAAAGAGAGCGACGCACGAGCAGCCTCGTGTATTTACCATTGCCGCACGCCGTTCGACTCTAATTGCCCCCGTGTAATTCTCATAATCGTAAATACACGCGTCCCGGGGATCGAGCATCTCGCGGAGGTGTTGAAATCACACGCGGGAGCAACCTTCTTCTTCGCGATGTTTATATATATATATATATGTATATAGAGAAAAGTATAGCAAAATGGGGGCTTTGTAGACACGCGGAGGATCCTCCGCGAGGCGGGAACAGATCTCGATGCGGGATCGCAGAAAGCTCTCGCTATATATGCCCGCTTCGAAGAAGAACTTGCTCCTAAGAACTCGGCAGGCTCGACGCTCGCCCCGTTACGACCGATAAATAAATCACCGTAATCTAATTCCCCGATACGGGCTCGCACCCGACGAACTAGACTACGCGCCTTTTATTTATTTTCATGTCTTATCGTTCGCGCCCTGCGACTCTCGGTAGGAGTGCGGAGAAAATTGCTTTCCGGCAAGGCCACCGCCCACGCCGCGTTCCTCAATTTATCCTGATCCTTCATACCCTCTCTCGCTCGCATTTCATTTCTATTCGCTACATAACGAAAGGTAGATTTTTCAAAAAAATTATCGCGACCGACCAGAGATTAACGATCTGTTAAAATCATTTTATTTTAAAAGACAAAAATTTTCGCTCGAATCAATTGCTTCGAAGATCGTAAAAAAATCGTTTGTTTTCGATCGAAATATCTCTCGGCAGCATATTTTATCTCAAGCGCATACGCCACTCGACATATAAATCCACGGACGTTGTAACAATTGCGCAATCTCGAGGAAGATCGGCTAGAGAAAAAAAAATCAGACATTTATCGCATCACTGCTGTGAATCGGCAATGATCGTAATCACCGATATGCTCAATGACGTTATAAAGACGTTCGAAGTCGCAAGCTGCGAATGCATATGATTTTTCATCGTTTCGTCTCTTTCTCTTGACTTTTCCGTTGATTACATTTTTCTCATTAGCATCGTGTCTCTCGTCTATTAAATCGCTGCAACCGTGGCGGTTCGATATGTCATTGATGCATACTCGACTCCAAGAAATCGTTCTGTTCAAGGCTGCTCTGCGGTATCGTCACCCAGAGATTTCTCGATATCCGGGATGAATCGAGTCGAATGATTTTGCATTTTAGTTTTCCGCATCAATTTTCATCATCGATTATTCTGGTATAACGCCCGACATAATTATTCATTCGACTATTTTGATAGCCGACAATCGCGATGAGTATCGATACAGAAAATCGAATGCGAGTGCGAATGATTTTTGGCACGACCAATCGGATGTTATCGGGAACGGATTCCGAGATGAGAGAGCTGTGCTCGGGCGCGCGGAGACGAAAGGATCGCGCGGTGACGCGGAATAACAAACGAGATGTAAGAAAATTCAATTGATATGTGTCGCGGTATACGAGCGAGGGGGGAGGCGCGATGCGAGGCTTCCTTGAAAAGCGTATGTCGGGCCGGATGCGCGTTCGTCAAGGGTTCGTACTATATATATATCTTAAAAGACGAATGTTAGTTAGGTATGAGAGAGAGATAAAAAGAGAAAGGACGATTGCATTTTTGTGTATAGAGGGCGAGAGAGCGGCGCGCGGCGTGTATTCGACCACCGTCGCGGGCGTGCTTCATTGTTCCTCGCGTCGTCCGCGAGCTCAATGCGGCCGCCGCCCGCTCTCCGATCTTTCTTTTATCCCAACCGACATGTCGAACGCCCCCCCGCATTTAGATTCACTAGTATCGCGCGCACCGAGCGTTGAATATATTCGGTATTTCGCCGCTACTCATCATCGTATAACACCCAACACAGTGGATATTCAACTTTCATTCGATATTACGATGCTCCTCTCGATTTCGTTTGGACTTTTTTTTTTTTTCCGCTGATCATTAGTTCGAATCGTTATCGCGCCCGCGGGGATACCGGAGTCTTTTGATCGGGCGACAAGATCGTCGCCTCCTGCTCGCTTCCCTTCTAATGGCCCTTTGTCCCCGTTGAACACGCGGAGGAAGTCTTCGAGGACGTTGAATCAGTGGCTTCTCGGAAGAGGATTTTCTGGGAAATTGTTCCGCGAGAAGAGAGCCGACTCTTAATTAAAACATCGAGCGTATGCGGTGCCGCGGGATGAATGAATTTTTATTTTTTATTACCAGCTCGAATCGCCTGCTCCGGGGCAGGCTCTTCTCGCCCGCGGAATATCTGGCAGCGTTCATGTCGAGGATTTCTATCTCTCTCTCTCTCTCTCCCCCCGCGCTCCTGCATCCTCGCGCGCCGCGAAACGTTAACGTCGACATCTTCATATTTCGCGGGCTCTCGAAGGATATGGCATACCCGGGATCCGGCGAATGTAACGTGAGGAAAAGCGGACTTGACGGGCGAGTGAATTATGAGGTGGCAACACCCACTTCCCGGAGGTCAATTACATCCCCCATCCCCTTTCCCATCTTCCTTTCTTTATTTCTCCCGGGAGAGAGAGAGAGAGCAAAGTACCCTTTTCAACTCGCGGCGTCTCCGGACTCGTGCCCTCGTTAGTTCAAACCAGGATAAGTTATCCGGTACAAATATACAGCGATATTATACGTGCTTGTTTCTTCGACGAGTATACCACATACTTGGCGATACATATATATGTAGTATCCGTGCGAGCTGATCACGGGGGATTAAATTCTTGAGCATTTGCCTGCCTGCCTGCTTCGCCCAGGACTCTATTGTTTTCTGCAAATTTCTATCTATTCACCGCGATCAAGTTGTAACACCTAAAGACCGCTTTTCTGCACGTATATACGATGAAACGAGCTCGTTTGTGTGTGTGTGTGTGTTTGACGTGCGGTATTATATCGCGGGCTGTGCACACGGTGCGCGTTCGATACTCGAACGGAATAAGTATCGCGGCGGCATGATCGATCGGGCGAGAGAGAGAGAGAGAGCGAGAGAATAAGAAAAGAAAGAGGGATAGAAACCGTAAACGTAATTTGCCACGTCGCCCCGAACAAAACATGCACGTAGGTGGTAATTTTCCATCGCGACGTACGTGACTCCCGGACGTGTTTCGTAAGAAAATTCTCGCGTTAGGATATCGGACCCTGCTCTCATCCCGAGGTAATTAGAAAGATGAGAGATGCTGCGCGCGAGATCTCTCGCTGCGGATCGCGCGCGCTCTCTCGTCCCTGGTAAGCGGATAAAATGCATGAGAGGAGGATTCATCGAAACCGTTGCAACCGAGTGATATTGATCCAGGGACAGAGACTTTCCTTGAAACCGTAGGATTGTCGGAGATGACGGATGATTACTCGACGTCTAGGAATAAACGAGAGAGAAACGGCGATCGCACGAGCGTGGGGATTTAATGAATGATTTAAGAGCGAATTCTCTGGAAAGAAGAAAGAAAGATATCGATTAAGGATAAAAGCAGGATGATAAAATAAGCAGCGAGCATCATCGAGGATTTGAGCTGAGGAGGAGCTGAGATTGTGAAAAAGGATAGAAAGAGAGGAGAGCAAAGATCGAGGAGAAGATTGATGAAAAAAGCACGGGAAACGGGGTTCGCGGGCAGGTTTGATTGAGAAGGTTTCACGCTGCCTCGCCGGGAGTTGGCTACGATTTCTCTGCTTATCGCCGGGATCGAAACGCAGGCGAATATCGTTGAACCAGCAACAGGTGCGCGGGGAGGGGGGAGGGATCTCATAGAGGGCGAGCAGAGGCAAACCAATTACATTTCCTGAACTGGAAAACATTCGATCGCGGGTAAGGACGATAAGGCCGGGGCAGAGCACCAGACCAGTTCATGCCGGATCCTCAGATGCTGGCGTTCCTTCCTCGTATTTTTAAATTAAAATTCGCGCTCGGCTCTCCCACAGAAAAGAGATAAACGCGTGTACAAAAGTACAATCGTGCCTCTCTCAATCTCTCTTTCTCTGTTGGACCTGGGAGCAGCTTGCTGTGCGGGATTGTTGGGGGCTTCTTAAGCTCGTACATCACCGTGCGCGCACAGGGGGTTACGCCTCCCGTATTTGCTTAGTTGTACTCGGGGGAGGTGCACACGGACGCAACGCTCCGATGAAACAATTAATAATCTTTGCTGCGAAACAGCCTGCTTCGCTGTATATAATATCCAACGTTATTTCTCTTTGCTAACGTATATATACACATGAAACGTTGAACGAACAAAATATATTGTAAGCTACACGGATATAGACCTCCCCCAACCCCGAGTGCTTCTATACCTTCTTACCATAAAAAAAAAGAAAAAAGAAAAAAAAGAAAAAGTACGCGCACGAGTAAACATCGCGAGTTTGCATTTTTTTCTTTCTCGACATTCTCCAGGATCAAATGTTTTTCCGACCTGCTCAGTGGAGAAGAGAGAGTCATAAAAGTAGCGAAAACATGAGCTCGGATCTCATAATCCCAAGGAGGAGGCGAGTGTGATCCAGTCGCGGATGCGAGAGCTTCTCCAGAGCCTCTGAAAAATGATGGTCCCTTCGGCTATCCGGCAACTACTACGACTCGGATATCTTAATTATCCAGAAGAAATTAATAACCGCAACGCCCATCGAGACTTGATATCGCGCGTGGTGCAGCCACGCGAGAGAGCGAGAGGAGAGCAGCTCGCTATTCTTCTTGCGTTCACTTGCTCCGGCGTTGAAATCTCCAGCGGAGTGAATCGTGCTCTGAAATAAAGTGGGGCAACGGAGTGCTTCGTTAGGGTTCGATAGTGAATTTCCATAAGAATTTAACGCGCTATAGTAAATCAGTCTTCGATTTATATTTCGTTGCTTCTCGAGTGAGGAAAAGAAAAAAAGAATGAAAAATTTGGTACAATTGCCAAAAATTCATGAGCGTTTCTCATACGCGTATCTCCCCCGGAGTATATTAGCCTCCAAGATTTTTCCCAGCTACTTATTAGCACGAGAGCAGAAAGTGGCGAGCGAGCAGGCGAATCCATGAGAGATGACTGGCAGGCTAAACGTACACGGAGAGATTCGCACACAAGCGCATGCACACATACGGACAATCGGGATATGCTGCTTCCGTGAAAAGATCCGAGAGGATCCCGGTATCCGTATGGATCTCGAACGAGTCGAAGGTATATACAGAAACGCGGCGGTGGCGCAGCCGCATCGTGACTACGCCGCGAATCCTTATGCTTCTTCGCTATCCTTTCGTATTACGAGCGCGCAAAGATACTTCGACACGCGTAAAACGTTTCCCGCAGGAATATCACGTGTGTGCCAAGTGCGGAGAGCTCCGCCGGGCGGGAGGAAGCAAGAATATGAGAGAGAAGCAGAGAACTCGGGCTCTCGGTTCGTGGAAGCATATCGGTCAAAGGGAAATCGGCAGGAGCGAGATAAGGACGGGGTTCAAGAAGGAGGAAGAGAAAGAGAGAAAAACGGAGAGGAGGAGAGGGCTGCACCGCGCCTAGCACGAACGAGAGTTACGGGAGTAATTTCAAGGATGGAAACACTGTTTTAAGAAAGCAGGAGAGAGAGAGAGAAAGAGAGAGAAAGGAGAAGAGAGCTGCTCACGCGGGGTGTGGGAGTCTTGGCTTTCAGGTTCAAAGGTTCGCGATTATAAAATTCCGGGGATGCCGTTTCGTGTGCATCAATTCGGTACGCCAGTTCCCTGTGTGCTCTCGAAGGAAGCCGCGTTCGCGGGCCGCATCTCACCTGCGCGCGGCGTTCTATCGCGCTTGTATGCGCGAATCCTTTCGAGTTGCTTTCGCCCAACGGAGCGCCTTATTCGCTCTTCTTCTTCTTCTTCATCTTCTTCTATCCTGACGGTCTCTTATTTCGCTGGAGAAACAAACGCGTTCGTTACGGTTGTTAAACCGTCTTTTCTCGTGTTCCATATATCGAACCTGTGCTCCGCGGTTAGCGCTGTCACCATCTCATCTGAAATTCTTTTCAAAAACAATCGGCGTTTTCCTCAATCGCTCTTTTCGCAAATGTTTTTTTTTTAAATTTCAAATTGGTGGATTTTGGTCGGTCGAAAAAGAAAGAGGTAAACGCACCCATAAGAAGATCCGAGCTCAGCGTAAGAGGAGAGGAGAGAATCGCTGCTGCCGTTGTTACCCGCGAGAGTCCGCTCGGCTCTCGACCGGGGCACGTACTCCCTTAATGTCGAACGCACGCGTCTATTATCATGCCGTATAAGCTCTCCCCCGGTTGGCCCGCTTTATCCTCTGTTATCCGAAAATCTCGGCTGACCCTCGTGGGAAATATCCATAAGAAAGCTGAATATTAAGATGCGGCGTAGCTGCAGCACGCAACGACGAGGATGATGACGAGCTTCTCAGCGGGAGAAAAAGTTTCGCGAGTTTCTTCCTTTATTTTTTCTTTTTTACGTAAAGTGCGTTTAAACCGTTTTGTTATTACGGATACGCGCATCTCGTTGCGCTGTCCGGGATCTCCGGAATGTAGGCAAACGCGTTTACCTCCGAAAGGACGAGGTCACGATATCCCCGGGCTCGAAAACTCCTCGGACACGACAACGAGGTCGTGCCCCATGGAGGATCCGAGCTCGCTCGGTCTATTCGCTATATGGACCGCGCGGTTGAGATCGGTCGCGGTGCATGCGAACGAGACCGAATAACCGGCCGCCACCGCGCCGTCGCGTCGCAGCAGTGCAGAGCTCATAACTCGCGAGCTATTTTTCTCAACGAGGAAGAAGCTTCTTTCTCGATGTCTTGCACGATTAAATCCGCGTGCGCGCCTCTCGTATCGCCTCGAATCGACAAATCCTTCAAACCGCCTGGCTAGAGATATCCCTGAGGTATAATTTTCATTTTCCTTTTTATTTTTTTTCCTTGAAATTCGTCACGATTACCTCGCGTCATCGTCACTGCGGGGCTCTTCGCACGTACGAGAAACTCGTTGAAAATCGTGTGCCCGTGCATCCGCTTCCGGTCTCGTGGCACCGCGATAAATACACTCTCGCAACCTGCTTTTCGATTTTTCCTTCGGATATGCGCCGCTTCTTCGTACGAAAGGAATATGAGATTCTGTCGACAGATATATATACAAAGCGGGGACACTCCGGGCTGTTGCTGCTGCTCCCGCGCACATTACCATTTAGAGTGTTCACCGTGACCTGCCTCACTGTCCGCGCGTCGTCTCCACTCTCGTCGTTGCAGGCGTTGAATAGAAATCATCAATTATATCCAAACTCGTGGTACTTGCATCGGCGGTTGCGTGTCGAACCGTACCGAGAGATTCGTTTTGCCTCACGGATTTGCCTGCTTTTGCAGCAGTCCCAAAGCGGCAGAATTATTTATCAAATTATTGTAATCCGCACATGAGTGATTAGAAGAAAATGATCGTGATCTCGAGAGAGAGCGAGAGAGATATCGTGAGAAAGAAAGGGCCAAACGTTCGATGACAGAGAGATATTTAGCAGGGTGAGGCTCAACGACAGGGAAAGAAAATAACAGAGAGACGAAGAAACGATCCTCGAACTGTTGCGCTTGTATACGAGAGGCTGCGAGCAGGACGAGGCATCGAGCAGAAGAGCCGTAGGCGAATAACTATGCCGAGTATCCAGGGCGAAGGTTGGGCCCAGTTTGCACCTCCGGAGAAGATCAGCAAAGAGCACTCCGGAGAGCCACTCGAAGGAGAGCGTGTATGAAGCCGGGAGAGAAGAGAGTAGAGGATCGCGCGAGCTGTATATAGACCTGCCTGCCGGTTATATCGTCGACTATTCCGCGATATCTCGACGTCGTTTCACTTCGCGCGCTCGCTCGCGAGGATCAAAACCGTCCGCGTTGAGCGAGCGCTGTATGAACCGACCTATCCTGAGAACAATCGGACCTACCAGCCGGTATGGCGTGGGCGAACAAACCGGCGAAATATCCATTCTTGTAAACGTATTCGCACGTAACATAACCGCATGCGTTCACCTCCGATATATCGCTCTTCGCGGTATTCAACTAGTCCGCCGCGCGGCCGCGGCCTTGTTCCGCTCTCGTTCATCCGCACCCTCTTCAATCATGGATCTTTCTACCTTTTTTTTTATTTTCTCGAAGCCATATTCTATCGCGAGATTCGGATCTCAATTGTTTCAGACCGTATTTTATTGGAGAAGAAAAAACATAAACTTTGCGACTGTGTTTCGATGATTCTTCTGGTAAAAAAGACACTCGAACAAGGATTTGTGAGCTTAGATTAGAGAGCTGGCTCAGCACGGTCCAACGGTTTTTGACACTTTTAATTTGACGCCCTGCTCCCTCTCTCTCTCTCTCATCATTTGTTCAAACGAATTATAATCTATTATTTCGAGGATGAGAAGGTCGCGAGTGTGTGTGCGCCGCGCGCTCGCATCGAGCACGAACCGCGGGTACCGTAATTCCTCGAAGATTCGAAATGCCACGTTGAGAGTCGAAGACGCGAGTAACAACGATGAATACGAGGCGTTGAAACTCGAGCCGAAATAGTAATTAATTATTACCATCGGTTCGATGAAACGAGAATGGATCACACGGGGTCGATGCTCGCGATCGGCGAAACCCGGTAAAAAGATCGGCATCTTTCCTAACGACGAGAGAGAGAGAGATTCTCATACACTTTCTAAGACCCTGTTCCTCGAGGTTTCACACCGGCTCGTTTGCCCCTCTCGTTCCACAGAGATCTTACCGAATCTCAATGTTACATTTAATTGATATAATTGATTCGGTTTCGAGTTTCGACCAGGTACAATTAGATATTAGAAGATTAGTGAGCTCGAAGCAAATGGAGAAAGATTATTTCGAGAATGACTATAATGATTAATGACAATTCCGTCTAATATATGTTCGTGCCTTCGAAGAATCGGCGTCGAGTCGAAAATTGAGAGAAAATACAAAAGATTCACCTGTGTCTATAAGCGCTGATGAAGAATCGCCGCTGTTATTAACCGGTACCGAGAGTTACTCGTCTCCTCTTTTTTCTCGCCCGTCGAACCGGCGCGGATTCGCGATTCGATTTACACACGAGACGAAAAAGATGAGCTTCGACGCGAGGCCTAATTTTCCCGCGTAAATCCTCGCTAATGCGTTGCGTCATCGTACATCAGAACTGCGCGGCGATGGCGGGATGATTGGGTGCGAGAATTGGGGCCCCGCCAATTACCGAGTGACCCAGCAACGATTTATGGGGTCACTCTCGTAATTCACGGATCTTGGGTTTGCCTCGGTGTCTGCTAACGGACGCCCTTTGCGCCATTCTCACAACGCAAAATCACATCCGCGCACTCTTTTATTCTCCTTCGTCCTCTTCGACCCTCATCATCCTCGATCTTTATTCCTTCTCTTTTCTCTCTCTCTCTCTCTCTCTCCCTCAACACACAGAGCCATCGATTATTTAGGCTGCAAAAACCTCTAAAAAAGTTTTGTTATCAAAGTAAAAATGAGTCGCCCCAGCAGAGGCCGCACGCTCGCTGAGAAGCTGCTGCGCTTCTCCGAGGACCAGAAACCGCTGCCGTATCCTCTCGGTCACACGAGCTCTCCGGTCTCTCGTCTCCCTCGATCTTTCACGGCAGACGGCTGCTCCGGTGTGTACGAGCGAGGCTCGTTCGCGGAGCAGGGACTTTGCTTGGCGCTAGAGAGGATAAATCCTCTCTCGCGGCGCGCAGGGACGCGGCCTCTATGCAGCCGGTGCATCGAGAGTGCAGCGCGGCGGTTGCGGCTGCGGCTGCAGCGGCGACGGCGAATCGACCGGGGCCCAGTGGATTGCGTTCTCGTGTGGGCGAAGGGTCATGGGTCGCAGACACGGAGCAGTGGTTCCCAACCTCGAACCACCTCCAAGCACCTCAAACATCATCCTTTTTCTTATCTTCTCCTGACACACTAATTCGTAACACGATTTTCGTATCGTTCGCTCTATTTATTTATACACTCGCCTTCTATCTTATTTATCGTTACGAAAAACAAATTAGAGAGAGAGTTGTTACGATACCGAGGGGATGAAAGATCGTTATTCTCCTCCGGGCCCTCTACCAAGGACGCGATAAAATCTCTCGTACGAAACGATGAAAAATTGTCAAATTATACACCACCGTTACGGACCCACTCGCGCCCTCCTACTACAATTTTGCAAAAACATTCTGAATTATATATGGGATGACGGGAGTGTGATGGATCCTGAGGGATTTCCACGAGAATCGAATATCCTGAATCGATTTTTCACTCGAGTTTTTTTTTCCAATCTCGAAGAAACTTGATCTCGATCGTTGTCTTTGTGGAGATCCCTAGTTTTCCGGTAGTGCGGCCGGCCGCTATTTCTAGAAATAGTTGATGGAAAAAAAAAGAAAATAATAATCGAACGTTTTTATCAGCAAATAAAAGACTGGAATGTTGCACAGCATTGAAGCGCATATAACTTGTTTATATACGATGAAAAAGAAGAAAAAAAAAAATCACTTTTCTGGGATTTTATACTCGAGATAATGCAGGCAAAATGCTAATAATTATGAAGATTCACCAAGAATATACACGGTGATTCATGAAGAGAGAACAGAGAGGAGGATAAATCTCGTAGCGAGAACATTACAGTTTAGAGTTTATTCGTAGAAGCGCGCGGGGAGAGGTCAAAACGCTCGAGGATAGAAAGTTCACGGGGCATAAAACGGTGGACCAATATGCAGCATCACGTCGGGTGCTGCGGAGAGCATTAAATAGTTGGAAGTTGGAGTTTGCGGAATGAGAAACAAAAAAAAAAGAGAAAAAAAAAAGAAAGCGGGAGGATATGTGTAGGAAAAGCTGAGCGAGCACTTTTTCTCTTGGATCAATAACAGAAAGTTTATCCGATAAGTTTAGATATAAGGATCGGCTCTTGTCGAGAAGCATTAAAAGTGAGTGGATGCGTGGTGCTGGATCTTGAGTTAAGATTGAAAGAGCTAATTTCCGTGTGATGAGGATGAAGAAAGCAGCGATAAACGAGCAGCAAAGCCACTCATCGTCGTTCTTCGTTTTAACGTCCCTCCGCTGCTGCTGCTGCTGCTGCTGTTGCTGCTCGAATAATCTTTGTCCAACGCCACATCTCTCGCTTTCTTACCATCTCATTTTCCAAGTGTGACGAGCCCTTGAGAAAGAGAGAGGGAGCAAGGAAGAAGGAGCTGGGGACGAGAGCGAGCAAAGCCAGAGAATCGTCCTTTAAAATATGTACGTGTACTCGACGCGTAAACCACACTCGACCGCGTGCACCGCGTTTAGTATACACGAGCTAGTAGAGTATGCTCCGTATCTTCCTCAACCTCGTACTAAATATATCTCTATAGATATATATATATATATATATATAAGAAACGTGTGTACGTAGAAAGGAGTACGTGGTCCAGCGAGGCGTTTTGCGGGCTGGCGATGTTCCCACGGGGAAAGAGCAAACGAGAGAGGAGCACGACGGGAGGAGTTCTTTCGAGTTCTTTCGAGTTTGAAAACACGGCAATCAGTGTAACTGCTTCTGCGGCGCGCCGGACCGCCGGCTCCCTCTCTCTCTCTCTCTCTCTCTCTCTCTCGTACTTTATACCTATTTACCATGGATGCATGTTGGTATATGTACAAATATCAGTCGGCAAAAAACGCAAACATGCCATTTTTTTTTATTTCTCTCCAAATTTCCAGAGCAAATTCCCGGGGGAATATTCGCACGAAAGTTGGCGCCGGAGAAGCGGATCATCGCGGAGCTGGGGAACGTATCGCTATTGCGCGGCGAGGAAACATGAAATAATCGGACTAAGCAAACCGTCGCGTATTCCGCAATTGTCGAATGCACGAGAAAGCCTGAGCGCTAAAAGGCCTATTATATATTCAATTAAGTGGGATACGAATTAGCACAGATTTACGAGTAGATAAACCAACAGTTCGCTTCAATATAGTTACATACGCGTGAACGTATATTATGAATGTAAATGGTGTGTAGGGTAATTGCGAGGGAGGGATTGCGCACCGCGAGGCTTGCTCGCTCGGTGCATTAGCGAGAGCCTTAGCCGCGGGCGGAAACCCACGACAACGTTGCTGCTGCAGGTAGGTATAAAAGTGAAAGAGAGCGAGTGAAAGATCTCGGGGAGCGTGAATCATAGATCGATTGAGACCGGCGGTCGGGCGTTGCACCACACCGTATGCCTCCACTCACTCTCTCGTTACTCTTCGACAATGGATGCGATGACTAATTTTCAAGCCTTTTTTCACTCGAGTATTTAGCAACAGTCTCTCATTTTTAAGATTGCATTAATATTAATTGGCTCCTAAGTGAGTCGGGTCTCTTGGATATGTAAACAAATTGCTCAATACTCGAATGCTGTTAAAGAGCACACAGGGCGAAGCTCGAAGATGCCATCAAAGTCGAGAGAAGAAGAAGCTGTGGCATCACTCTCGAGATGGACTATTTAAGGGGGCAGAGATTGCCTCTCGTTCAATTCACCTTTATCGCGTGCGGGGGAATTACACGTTTATACTCCTTGATAGTGAGGCACCGAGAGAAAGAGAGAGAGAGAGAGAGAGAGAGAGAGAGAGAGCGGCTTTTCCGATTTATAAAAGTGTATAAACGTGTGTAACGAAGGCTATTATACGTGCGGTATAAACGTGTAACTCGAGCGCGAACGTGAGTGCACTCACGGGCGGCCTTTTGCCAGCATCTTTCCTCCTTCTAACCTGTTGACTCGATCCGTTCGTCCATGTATGCACGCGCAGAGCTCTTTTCTATCTGCATATGTGTGCAAGTACTCGAGTTACTTTCCGGACGTGGGCGGAGACAGGGCGCTGCCAGGATGGACAACGTGTACATCAACCTTGTATAAATATTCTCGGCGCGAGCTAGTGAAACGCCGCCGCCGCCGCCGTTTGATCAAAATGGATTTTGCGTGTCCATTAGGATAGTCGCGCGTGAGAAAGCTCGAATTTTAAAATAACTTTTGTTCTCCTGGTTCGTTTGACTCTTTTCCAAAAATTCATTGCTCAATATCGTGTGCTGATTGAAAAATATATGGGTGTGGGCTCTCACATCGATCATATCGTCTCGGTATTATGTAACGGGTAGCCAATTACGAGGCGTTTGTCGGTTGCTTTTTATCGGATACATGCGACCGATCATCTCCATCGGAATGGAATTTATACGGGGCCAATTATTTTCGAGACTCTACTCGTGTATCCTCAGTACATATGCGCGCACTTGCATGAATTTATTAGAATATTCATGTATATGGGGGGGTTTTTTTTATGGGAGGAGACGACTGAGCACGTTCGTTCTCGGTATTCGTTACAACAGATAGTCTGGACCCGATAGAGTCCTATGGCACACTGGTAACAACGCAAAGCTTTTTCTCTCTCTCTCTTTCTTGCTTTTTCTTTGTCGTTTTACTATCGATTCTAGGAGCTAGTTCGCCAGTGACAGAACGTACTAGTACAGATTCTCACTCGTCTCGTGCTCTCGTTCTTGTCGAGTTGTCGCGATCTCTTGAATTTTTTGACAGAGAACCCAAGTATCGGGACGCAGGATAGTCACGCTCAGGCGTGCTCGCTCGACGACTAATACATCATAAATTCTTGTTATTTATTGCGATACGAGATGGAGATTGTGTGAAAAATGGTGACACACCGAGCTGCCTGCTGCTGGTAGCAGCTTCGAGTGGCCACGAGAGTTTTGTAACTGCGAGAGGAAGACATCGATGTTTGAGGAAAATCTCGGGGGATGTGCTCGCTCGTGTGGGTGCGCATCATTCTCGCGTGTCTTTGTCCGAGAGAGTCAATGCCCGCGCTGGTCGTCGTCGTTGTCGCTGCTGCTGCTGCTGCTGCTGTTGCTGAATCGGGCGTTTCGCTCTTGAGTAATTGGAACACGAGACCAAAGCCCACGCTTCTTGTCCTAAATGCTCTGCTCGCCGCGCGCCGAGCGAAAGTAATACGGGGGGAGGAAGTCGTTTCTTGAGCAATTTTCTTCCGAAAGAATGAGCAGCGTGCAATAAGCACAGGTTTTCACAGACTCTGGCTGCGCTAGCCGCGCAGCAATCACTCGGCTGAGCTTCGCCAAATCCTCATTGCTCGAACGCCTCCCCGCTCATTGTTCCGCTCCCACGAGAATCTCTAATCCGATCTGCTGGAATCATCATTGACGGGGCGCTGGAGTTTCCAGCGTTATATTGTTTACAGATTCTGTTTTCTTTTTATTTGACGCCGATCATTCAACGCCTGCTTAAAGTTTCCGCGCAATTTCCAAATTTTTTTCGACTCTTTTGCTTCCTGTTCATGATCGTTTTTTCATCTCTTCCGTTATGAAAGTGTCAACGGAATTGTTGATGACAGAGGCGATAGTATAAGCTGCCAATGAGGAGTTTCGGTGAGCAGACTTCACGGGGTTGATGTGAAAAAGAGAAATGAAGAAACGAAGAAGAACGAGAGTGGCGTTTCGTGTAACGAGTGTTGCTGCTTCGTTTCTCTCATTCATCTTGTAGGCTGCTGGTTCGCGCTCTGTCGTTCGTCTCGAAATACGAAGAAGATATTCTTCGAGAAAAATGACTCTCCGGAGATATACGTGGGTTTGAATTTCTCGTTTAAGATCTGTGTGAGAGCGAGCAGACGAAAGGAAATAAGATAATGAGGGTGAGAGAGGGAGGGAGAAAAAGAGTGGGATCCGGGAGGAGGATAGATGCGGAGAAGTAAAATGGAAATTGGCGACAGAGCAACCTCGTAATGAGACTCGTCTCGTTCGCTTCATTCTCCATCCCTCTTCTTACTCTCTTTCTCCCGTGAAAACGGAAAGCTCGAGAGGCGAGGAGCAGGGCGCTGCCGAAGAGTATCTCTCCGCTGCCCACGCCTCTCATCTCCCGTCACATCGGTGCGGATTCGAACAAGGGACAATGTGTAACAGTTTCTGCACGGTTGTCCCGCAAAATCAGGGATTAGTCATCCGCCTAGGCAGGTATGAGACAAGGGCGTAGTTGCTGGGAGCGGAGAACGGAAGAAAACTGGTGGTCCATTGTAGCCGCGCAGTCTCTCTTTGCATCTGGGATCCGATCTCGGATCTCGTCGAGAAAACGAGAGAAGAAAGAAAAAAAATCTTCTCTCGAAAGGATCAGCGCGAGAGAATTCCTTGCTGGACACCTGTAAAGTGGTTGTATCTCGTCAGCGAGATCATTCGAGTAGAGGTGAGTAATGAAGAACGGAAAATTTCGCCTGCTCGCATCTTCGATCCCTGTTTTTCGATCGTCCGCGAAGCACGATCGATTTATTCTCGTTTACCGACACTTGTGCTCCTCTGAGATTTATATCTGCACGTTCCAAAGAGGGGCTGAGACCCGAGGTCTGGCTCGAAGGGACTCCGGAGCTTCGTTCAACCCGGGGGTAACTCAATTTGTAGTTTACAAACGAGTTTAATATGTTAATGATGCGCTGGGAAGCTGGGCCTTGGCGTCAGGGAAAAATATCATTCGTTAACGTCTGCCAATACACTCCGATGATGCACGTTTCTTATTTCATTTGAATAGTAAACCAACTGAATATTCGCATTTTCAACTATCCCAAAATGTCGGACTCCATACCCACCGTAAGCCAGTTTGCTCGAGGAGGTCTGTTTTATCAGTCGACCTCGGAGGCATGATTTAGAAAAAGATATCGCATTTCTTATACAAGAGTCTACTTAATACGATGTGGCTTTGAAAAATTAGCAACATGTTTCTCCGCGCGCGAGAATCAAAGCCTCGTGAATTAACGCCGCGAGTCCGAGGGCCACGGAAGAAGGGATGATGTATAACTATATTTAGCCTCAGCAGGCACCATGTATACCTACAAAAAGAGCACGTACCTGTAGAGGACGCTTCAAAAGTTCCATTCTACGAAACCTACATCAGTTCCAATCGAGTTGTCCCGGTCCATTGGATCATGGCAGCATCAAACTGATCCTTTCCGCATCAAAAGTAGGTTTACTCATCGCCAAGTACTGCAAATATCGGAGCTACCTTCGTTGCTGGAGAACTTGATCAACTTTCGGACCTAAACTTTTGACGTCAAGTGTACGAAACGAGCAAATGCCGAGAGTCCCCGGTAGATTTTATTCTAGATAAGCTCCAGGATTACGTACGCTTTAATCGCGCTAATAAAATATACTCCGTGTGACCGAGTTACAGCACCAGGGCTCTCTCGCGCGTTCATGTGTGTTCATGCCTCGCTTGGTTATTTCGCTATAGAGAGCGGCGGGCTGGTCTCAACGGCCAGAGCTCTCGTGTACATCTCGCCCGAGAAGGCGAGAAGATCGAGCCGCCAGATACGGCGGTATCCGGGCTATACGAGAGAACGCGATGTCGTACATATCGAAGTGACACACACCGATCATACGGGAAGTGCAATGAGACGAACGGGCCGGAGAAGAGCCACGGAGTACCGGACATACACGAGGATCTGTGTGTGTGTGCTGGGTATGGAGGCAGGTTGAGCCTGGAGCTATGGGTGTATATACGACGTGCCGGTAATACAAGTGGAATGGAGCGTTTATGGTACCATTTTGTTTTACGACACCTCATTTGGGTATTTCTCTACTTCTCGGTAGAGGGCCCTCCCGGTACCTGATCACTGATTCCTTCGTATCTTCGAGTTCCTCGAAGCGTGAGATTATCCATTCGAGGAGTGCAAAGCATGTGCATTTGGATAAATCTGATTGCCGATATCCTGCCTGGTGACATGACGACTGTACAAAGTAGCGATAAACTAGTGGCTTGTGCGTTTAGTATTTCGAGTTAGCTGGTGCTAAATCTTTCATTACTTTGTCAGGTCATTCAGTCCCGAGTGCGAAAAAGCTTTCGATTTTATGTGGTCTTTAATGCTGGATCGAATCTGATGGACGCGGGGCTGGTCATAACTTTTCTTTCGTGTGTGTGTGCCCACAGACACGAGCCGCTTGTCTAGCTGATGGCAGCGCAAATGATCGGTAAGGCGTCGTCCGTGACGTTTGATCGTTTAAAACAATCGGCCAGTCGATCGATCAGCCGAACGATCGTCAGCAGCAGCTAGTTACGCGCCTACTATCGATCATCATTCGCGGGAAGCAGCTGCGCCGGTCGCGTTGGCGTTTCTAGCCACGCACTCTCTCGCCACTCTATTTATCGACAATTATCGTTTCACGCCTCGGGTCTTATTCGGCGCTGCGGATCGTTCGGAATCTCGATACTTCTGTAGGAATCTGGACCAGGGCTAGCTGAGATAATGAAATTTGTATTCTCGTGAACAAGAGGAAACATCGTTCGAGGTGAAAGAAACGGTACGAAGACCGCTTATTGTAGTTAATGATACATTTTTATTGTGTGGCGCGCGAAGCCGAGAGATCGATCGTTATATAACCGAGTCCGTAATAACACCTTGGAATGCTTGGAAAAGCTTCAGAAACGTCAATCATTCACGAGGTGTGCGGTGGCTAATGGTTAGAACTCGAAAAACCGTCGCTCATTGTCAGCTTTTCTCGTTGGCTATAAAAGCTAACCAAACTTGTATCAATATTAATACAATAGATCCCTCGAGGAATGGAGGAAGAAATTTTTTCTCTCTTTTTTCAGAACAGTGAAGAAGGAGGATCGTGGTCGATTCGAGATATCGTTTCGGCTTTTTATGTCCTGGATATGGCTTGTCTCTCGCGATGAGGTCTTCCAATTACATCGAGTCGAATGATTGACGAGGATCGATGTCGACTCGGAATATCATCGATAGGGGGTCACCCTCGGGTCATTCTCTCCAATCTCACTTCGTTTACGCTGTACTTAAAACTGGCCAATGGCCTTTGCGCGCAGGTGGAGTCATTCTGATCTCTCCTCAAGCAGGCTCTGTTGCTCTCGTAGCCTGCTCGCTCTCCCCCCGTGGACCACTGACTGCGCACAATTAGGACTCTCCCCGCAGAACGAATTCATCTTCGTTCGATACGCGAGATACTCTTTCTCCTTCTTTCGCTTTCTCGTCTTGCAGCCTCCGCGAGGGCGAACGCTGACCAGAGCCTCGATCGAATATATCAATCATTTTACATCGCGAGAATATCTTTTGCCACGGAGGAAGGATCACTCACCGATCTTAACCTCTTTGATATTGTACACGAAAAAAAACAACTTGCATTTGCATCAGATCATACAGGATTAATCAAGAAATGTCTCTTTTTAAACCTCAAATTGAAGTCCGGTTACCCTGACGAAGAACATTTACATTAAAAGCAAATATTTTTATCGATTTAAACAATCGCATTCGTAAGCAGCAACACTGCGACGAGGTTTTTCAACATCTGCATGATTCTTCATTTTATTAAATACATTTTTATGAACTGTAACGAGCAGTTCAAGAGAAATGGCGGGAGGGATTAAGACCGGAAGGCCCAGTCCAGGGTGTTCCACGAATTTCCTTGGAAAATGATTCGAATATGAGACTTCGATCGAGAATAGTTGGATTCTAAATTTCCCCATATATCTGTGGCTATAAATACGAGAGATTGTCGATGCGATGATCAAGAACTTAGCTGGTAATTTATTATTCACACTTCGGCGACGACTTTCGCTGGGTCGTTGCGTCGCGAAGCGACAGGAAAAAAAAAGGTTGCAGCGATCGTTGGTCGCGAAGGATTTTCTCGAGAATGTATATGGGTTTGCGCAAGTTTAGTTCAAACGCCGATCGGATCCCGGGGGGCTCGAGAGGGTCCAAGATGCTGTGCATATGTTACTCTTCAACGAGAGAAAGAAAGGAAGAAACGACGAGAGATTGGTCCACGTTAACGAAGATGAAGAATAAGAATAAGAAGAAGCAGAGAAACAGGAGAGAGATGGAGAAGAAAAGACGAAGCTGCGTGCCGGCATAAATTGTCCCGTTGGCATTGTAACACCGTTGATTTATGGCTCAACTCGCAGCTTCTGCCACGGATGCGTTACTACAACAACGTACTCCATTGAGTGATAAAAATATTAAATAAAAATCAAACAAATAATTCTACGTAATTGCGAAAATATTTAATAAAGCAATAATCGATTCTTGGGTGAGAAAATTTCTCAACAACGTGGGCCTCGCGAGAGCTGACGCTATAGCCTTTTGCACAAGACTTTGCTCACCGATGATCAAAGGGAATTGCTCTTCTGTTATTCTATCCAAGGAACTTGCAATCGATTCGAAAAATACTTTTTTTTTTTTTATCAGCATAATGAATTGTAGAGTTTTGACATCCGGTGAAGTTGCTCAATTGAACAAACTCTTTGTGTTCTCATTCGAAGTAGTGAAATTGAACGTTTAAACGGCAACTTTGGAGCCACGATAATCGGCCATTTTTAATGAACGATTCAAGCGCCCGTTTCATCCCAATGAAAGTTTTCTTCAATTTGTTTTTTTTTTTTCAACCGAAGTCGAACTCGCGGTGAACTCTAACGTCGATCTCTTGTTCGTAGGTAAAAATATGAAGATCCTCGAGATGTGCCTTAATGGGATCCCGTGAGGCTGGTAATAAAAATCTAATTAGGAGAAAGTGTCTTAAGCGTGACATCGATATCAATTTCATTCGAAAATTCGAAGAGGGATTCGAGCTCTAACGAATAACGCGTTTTTCAAATCTGTTACGGTACAACGTGAGAAAAGGACGAAGAAGAATGCCTTTGCACGAGAAAGTAAAAGAAGAAGCAGCGATTTAGAGAGATAAAGAAAAAAAAAAAGCGAAAAAGGAAATAAATGTTTCCCGTCACTAAGCGGGCACATAATTATCGCGCTAATCACTCCCTCATTCGATATAATTTCCTAGTTCGTTAATCACGAGGACTCGGTAACTAACGACGCTATAATCATCACCGAGCTCGCGCGCACGCGTACTTGGACAAAGGCGTAAAAAATGTAAGCGATAGAGCCCGTGTCTATCTCGTCTTCGCAGGAGCATTAATAACAAGAGAAATGAAGTACTTGAAAACGATCGAGCGGTTGCGGCGATGTCAGGCGGGGAAAGTAGCGAGTAAAAAGAGATAAAAGAGAAAGAGAGAGAGAGATTTTTATATAGCAGCTAGGTATAAAGTCGGGTATCAAAGTAGGAAGGAGGAGGGTCTGGGTCGTGTTCGTGTCCCAGAGTCGTACGTCGCGTTGCTTGGATAGAATCGTCTGTGCTCGTCGTTAATCGTTGAGATTAATAAATCCCGTTTTCTCGCTGGGCCATCAATATCTTCTCGTCGCTTGGGATTGTTAACGCTCCCGAGTCTCGTATATCCATCTCTATAACTACACTTACACGCTCGCAAACACAGGGACGAAAGAAGACACACGGCAATAGAAATGTCACTCTTGTGAACTCTTGCTCATTGCGATTTTCCCTTGGCAATCTCTCTCTCTCTCTCTCTCTGCCTCTCTCATTTGCGTTCTTAATATCGCATTCGCGATGAGCCGAATGCGCGAATAACGTCTGTTATATGCACAGAAACGGCGTACACACTCGCGACGACACGACGCGGAAGATTTCTTCGTTGTATATATTAAATACAAGAATTAAAGAAGGAGCAGGGAGAGAGGTCGCATGTACTCGTAATACCCTGCTGCATCCACGGATAACCCCGAGGCTCTCGATGAAGAATATACAAGGTGTATCGAAAGTAGTCTCGGCACCGTTGATGCATTGATCCAACGATTCGATCGTTTCTGAGCTTCGAATCACCGTCTAGATGACAGCAGATGGAACTTGTTTGCCTGACAAATGATTGTCGGGCTTTGATTAGTACGCTCTCTACGACACGGCGGTTTAATTCTCCGCCAGCCGATCGATTACACAATCGTTACTTTTGAGCGACAATCACGCCTCCTCGACTCGCATTCTCGTTGCTCTTTTTACTCGCTGTTTTCTCTTCAAATACACCGCTATGAGCCTGATCAGCCGGGATTCGATGAAGAATCTTAGGAAGAGTGATCCAAGCAGCCCACGAAAGCCCCGGACCAAATGCCGGCAGAACAATATTTATATCATTTCTCCAAGCTACTTAAAGTTATTTCAAAAAGAGATTTGGAATAATGAGATCCGATGCCTCAGTTGTCTGAACACCCGAGAAACCTCATTATACATATATTTTCATGTTTTTTTTTTTTCGGTTGCTTTCGTCACTACGAATTATATTCCGGGCGAGATTAAATTTCCGGCTACCGCGAAGAAGGCGGATAATTGCGAGCGATAGGAATGGCCTCTACACGTATATTGTTCGTTGGATTCGCAAGAAGATTCTCCGGCCTCGATCGTTCCTCCGTCCTGCTCTTTTTTTCGTCTCCTCTCGCTTCTTCATATTCGCCATCCCTCCTCGGTCTTTATCCTTTGGAGGCTTCCGGGCGTTCACAGCCGTTTCCTCGAGAGCGAGATGTTGTTCTCGCGGTGTACGATGGCGCCGGCGTCTCTTTTTGCGGATACGTGCGCGGCGGTCGCGGGACCAGGGGCCCGGAATAAGATCGGATGCTCCTCCGGGGGTAGCAAACGGCGGCAAATCCTCCGGGCACGAACCGCGCAAATTACAGAGCGGCTGGTCAGGAGGGCTGCCCCGGACAGTGCCTCCCTCCTGCAGCGATTCCACGCAGCTCTTCGATCACTCTCGCTTCTCCGGATCTCCGCGTAACACAGAAGCTGCTCAGCCCCCCCCCCCCCACCCCCCCGGTTCTACCTCACCCGTGTCCCCGATTACTCGACCCTCCTTCGCTTCAACCGCATTACTTTATTTTTTATATCAACATTTTTCTTATTTCAATGATCCACCACCCTGGATCCACCCAAAGATTGGGTGGATCCGCAGTTTGGGCAAAAAAATTTATCGAGTTCGTACGGAAAAACGTTCGATACAGTTGTGTCCTGTTTAATTTATTTCGAATGCCACGATCAATGATCATTTCAGCCAATTTAGTTTCGTTGATTGTGAGACATTGATTTTTTTTATTTTTAGAGGATTCGGGGGGTGAGCAAAGATTTTGGAAAACTTTTGGAACAAAGGATTTTGTGTACCAATATCTTTTGCAAAGATTCTTATGCTCTGGAACATTTATTAGAAGAGTTAGGTACATCAAGGAATACAGTAGAGACTGGGTCGCAGGTCAGTGCATCTTGAAAAAGCTAGACTCCGTATGCTGCGAGTAGTTGGTTAGCTAGTCGAGGATTTTCTCTCAAAAGGCGTTCAATCGCTGAAACTCTGTCTATACGATACCGTCCCATCAAATAATCAAGCTGAGCGTTATACTGCCTCGATAAAGCCAAGGCGTCCGCTTGCCCTCGATCTCCATGTCGCAATATTTCAGGTGTAATCCCCCTAAGTGATATTTCCTCTTTCAATTTCTTCATCCTGTCGAAAGTGTTATTTGGTGCCCCAGGACTTCTTTTGGTTCTTTCATATGATACATTGCCATCTTCATTGCAGAAATAAGCGTAATCGGCTAGCTGAAAAGAAAAATTTACAGAAACTTGGGTTTTTCCAATGGTTCCAAATGAGAATGATACTAATTATTCCGAATGAAAAGTTTTGTCTACTGAAATTGAGTAACGTGACGCAAGTCCAGGCACTTAGCCATGGAAAATCCATTCGTTGCATACTAACAAATTACTTTTTAATGTTACAAGAAAATGGACGAGAGTTATTGTTCATTGAAGAAAAAACAATTCCGTATTTGAATCAGGGAGCGGGGAAGATACTTAAGTTGTCGTCGAGACTGTCGAACGTATACGTTCGACAGCCTGGTACCGTGTAACGAAATTTGTGCTAACGAATCCAACGACGAATGATCATTTCTACTTTTGATATTTATTGATTTTACGAGACATTATTTTTTCCCTTGGAGGATTAGGGAATGAGCAACGACTGGTAAATATTTTGGAGCATAAAATTGTGCCAAATATCTTTTAAACAGACTCCTACGTTCTGGAACATTTATTACGCTCAATGTAGCAACAAATTCAATACATTGAACGCTTTTTTCCAAGCACTTAGATCTGATATGCTCGATATAGTTGGTTAACCAGTACAACATTTTCTCCAAGAACACGGTCAACCGCTTCATTTCTGTTAATACGGTATCGTCTCATCAAATCATCAACGTGATAGTTAAATTGCCTCACTAGTCCCATTCTTTCTCTTTGCGCTGGATTTGGAGCTGGCAGTACTTGAGGAGTAGCATTGCTATGTATCAATTCAGCTCGGAGTCTCGACAACCTATCGGAAGTGTCGGACGGTCCCCCGGGACTTCTTTTCACTCTTTCATAATCGTGCTGAACATGTTTCTCTTGTAAATACGAATCAGTCTCTTCTTCATTGTAGAAATAGCCATAATCAGTTTGCTGCAAAGAAAAATTCACGAATACTTGGATCTTGAAGAACGGACGAAGATGAAGACGCTGCGGATTGCGAAATATTTCGGGCGGAAAATTCTTCGCCTGAATTGGGAATTTCGACCCCAGTTCGGGACACTTTTGGACACCGCCAATTCACCTGGACTTGCGTTACTACTTTTCCATTTTTCTTTCAACAATGATTTTTCAACAATGATAACTCACCTCTTCATTGATTGGATTTAGAGACGACTGAACCGATGCCTCAGCATCTTGTGTCTGGAAAAATATTTGAACATGCAACTAACGATGCGAAAGATACACCAGTGAATGGTAGTTTCAAGATTAATTGGAAAAATAAAAATGATTCGTCCACGTAACAATTGAGTTCAATATGTTCATGAAAAAAATGTGTTAACGATGAAAAACAGTAGAGGTAATAAAATACTCAATATTATTTGAAACTCACATCCAAATTTCCAGGGTAAGAATAAACCTCGAAGATCCCAAAAACAATGAGCAAAATCGTGGCGTAATTACGTCTCTCCATGATCGATGTGTAGAACCGAATTGAAGCAGATATCGAAAAGTTTTAGGCACAGCTTTTCTTCAGCGATCAAGTGGCAGACTGTTGAGAATTGCTGGAAAAAATTCTGCTTTTAAACGTGTCCTAGAGGCTTCGTTGCTCGTTTCGTGTTGCCTGTCCTATTGTTCAATTGGTTCACAGTAAAACATATGTTAATGAAGACTGTTAATAGACAATGCCTGGAGCGAACGCCAACATCGTTTTCTTGAGTAAACAGCCTATTCGTATAATTGAAAAGAAAAAATTCAGCTGTATCGATAAAGTTTATGAATTAGCATACGATAAGGAAAAAGAAAAATGGTATTTTATCGAATTTAGAGGTAAAACTAATGAAAAATAGAAAACTCGATGAAGGTCAAAGATATCATAGATCATTGAAAAATATAAAATTAATGTTTCTAGATCGAACGAGCAGGTAACACTTGAAAAAAAAAAAAAAAAAAAAAAAAAAAAAGTTATTGAATTCATTTTCATTCCTTTTTCTACGCCCTGTTATTTCGCAGTCGGGAGATATTTTGTTTTGTTTTTCTTCTAATTTTCAGTCGCAGTTACATCGGTATTTAAAATAAAGAAACTTAATTAATCGAGCTCTTATATTGACCTAGCCATCAATTTTTCGGCTCAAAGTGTAAAAGCCATAAAAAAAATCAATATTTGTCTTTTATTTTAATTCGATCAATTATAATCGTTTGAAATGTCTATATTTGATTTAGCTTAATTCGTTGATCGATGTGTTGAGATATTTCTGCTGTCTTTGGATCTTCTTTCCCCGAACGTTTGGAATTTTTTTAATTACATTTCAATTACAAATTTCGTACTAATTTCCATAAAACATAATGTATTATTGACAGAAGTCCGTTTTTTTTTCTTTGGATCTTCTTTCCCCGAACGTTTGGAATTTTTTTTATTACATTTCAATTACAAATTTCGTACTAATTTCCATAAAACATAATGTATTATTGAAAGAAGTCCGCTTTTTTTTTTAAATTATATTTTCGTATTGACACAGTCCCGGTTGAACCGAAAAACCATTCTCAGTTCGCTCGTTTCGGAGAAGAATGCGAAAACTGTTCAAATATTAAGATAGTTTTATGCGAGCATGTCCATTGCCATTCGAAAACACTTCTCAATCACGTGGCAATCATCACGATGGTAACATGAACGAAGCGTGCTCATCCGCGTCATGGAAAATATTTGACAAATTCGGCAAAAAGAGCTTTTTCGCTGTTTTTTTTTTTCAATAATATTTTGAATATTTTTCCACGAATATTTCGAAACACAAATAGTTTGAAGATTTGGAATAAATCCATCGTTTCGTACCAATCGGGAAAGTACTTTCGTTCGGATGTCATAAATCAAAAATGTTTTTTGTTTGTTTTTTTTTTTTTCATTCGGTCCAGAGTCGAGAGTTGAATGCAGAGAAAGTCTTTTCTTCTGAAGGATTTTTCTGTACCTCGATGGTAACACGTGATAAATTTTTCTCAGACGTTCCATCCATAACTATTTTGATTAAGTTTCTGCTGGTTATGGACCCGAAAAAATAGTGCAATAGTCTTGCACACCTGATTTATTCAGATACTCACGTAAAGGCGACCAAGAGAGAGGGAGAAAGTAAGATATATATTTTCCAGCGATGAGTTCGGGTATGCAGGATATTATAATGGATCTAGGATGGAGCTCGAGGGCGGTGCGTTTCAAAGAGAGAATACGTGCGAGCTCGCGAGGAGTAGCCTGTGAGGATCGACGGGTAGTGGAGGAAGAAAAAGGTTTTAATTTGATGTTTGATCCTGGGCTTTGACAGCCGGAGCGCGAGAAAACCGATGCATCGAAAGTAATATTTGTCTTGTCCGACGATAAATCATTGATTTTCGTAGTTCTTTGTAACAGTCTCATTAGAATAATGTCTATATCAAAATGGAATATCGTTGCTGTTACAAGATCGTTTCCCAACTAGAAATTCTGAATCATCGCGAGTATCAATAGGTTGAGAATGATTTCTCGCATTGATTACGGTACGGGTAAAGTTCGCCCACGGGCGTCCCGGAAGAATCGCATGAGAAATAAACCAATGCTAACACAAGAGAGACACGGATTTGTAATTGTGGTGCGAAAGATCAGCGCTGGAGAGCGAGGGTTCTCGGTTCCCTCTCGTCGCGAGTTCTCGGGTATTCTCAGTAGCGCGCATAATGAATAAAGGAGGTTGGCAAGTGGGTAGCTCGAGGAATTCGCGTTGGAGACTCTCGCCGGTTAAACGCCGATTCGAGAATCAATGAACGCCCCTCAGAAAAAAAAAAAAAAAAAAAAAAAATAAGTGTTTTGTTATTATCACTGACACGAATGAAACACGAGTTAAAAGTACTCCGCTCCGAGATTAAACGCCGAGATCCTTCGTCGATTCTCAATCCTACAATACAATAATGGAATAACAAAACTTTAAACCGATTTTCACTACCGATCCTCCTCCTTGTACTCGCCCCATTGAGATATATACAACAAGTTAAGTCTCATGCCTTCGAACCACATACTCCGGATGCCATTATCCATTTCCCATCCATATGTACACCGTTGTTTAACAACGTACATACGTAATTATGAGCACAGCCATGTAGAAGCCTGCATTCGCTAACGCATCGACCGATTCAATCGTGAGGAATAGGTCGTCGTTGCAAGACGGCGCCAGGATCCAGCTCTCGATGCAGCTTCATCGACATGCAATGCGTCTCGGCATTTCGCCCTTTTCTTCGTCTTCGTCTTCGTATTCTTCTTCTTCTTCTTCTTCTAGATTTTTATTTAGTTTTGCACCATCATGCGGATCGTGTGGAAACAACTCAAGATCGAATGTCGAACATTTACTAATGACTTCGATCGACTATCCCTACTTCGGAGACATTTTCCTGCAGGACGAACTGTCAGGCCATAAAATATGTCTTCGCCGAAAAAATTGATTCTTGGAGTTCTGTTCCGATTTTATTGTTAACCGGTATAGCCAACTCGATCGAGCTGATCACGATACCGGCAGTTTTAATCTTGAATTTCAGTCTTTTCATAACTCACGTTCGTCTGTCATTGCGAATACGTGTTTCCACATAAATTGAGTAGTTTCTCGGTTTATGTATCTTCATTATGATGTAAAACACCGGCAAATAACAATCGGCTACAGCGATCATTAGAATTCCAAGTTTCAATCTTGAAATTGACTTTTCAAGAGGTTGACGAGTGATTCTAGCCTAGTTTTATCGTCACGAACAACAGTATTATTCATTCTCGAATAATTTCATACCCGTCAGATTATTCGAATGCCATTTATTATGATCGCGACAACGAAGAAACACACGATCAAAGCGAAATATGTTAATTATTTCTGTATACGTGTGACTGCTTAACCTTATGATTTATGACAAAAAATGCCAACGATAAACAAGATAGTATAGGAAACGGTACAAGAACGGAATACATAAAATAAAAAAGCACAAAGAATAGTATCTCGAAGCATTGACGTTTCGCTCGATGTATTTTAACACTCGAGAGATTGTACTAATGGAAAAAAAAACGTTATATTCGTTATTGATTATCAGAAGCCAGAAACTCCGAGCAGAACTTGGTGGCCGAAACGTTTAATTTGCGACTCTCGTTGTTTGAACTATTCCAGCAAAATACAAAGTTGAACGGATCGCTGTCGTTTCTCAGTCTCTTCGCATCGTCATCCATACATGTCGAAGCTAAATTATTCAATAATACGACGATCAAGTTGTATAGTTTAATGAAAAAAAAAAAAAAAAACAACGCGAATCTATCAACACGAAGAAGGACAAAATAAATGTATTATGAGCAAGCTTTATTTAGAGATGAGCTAAGAAACGAGCAAATATATATTCTACAGGTATATCCAGTAGCGGCGTATGATTGATAATAATGGCATTCAAAATTAGTTCTACCGGGTCGCGGGTAAAGGGGAAAAAATAAATAATCGAAGCGATGTTTTGCGTAGGCCACAGGCTCACGATTCACCTCGATTGAAATGAGGATCGCTCCTGAAAGCTACTTTCTTTGCTTCACGAATCCTTCCCAGGTCGCGGGGCACGGATCGAAGGTACGTCGGAAGAGGAGGAGAGGGCGGCGAGAGCCGGGTTATTCTCTTCCGCGCGACCACAATTGCTGGCTTTCGTTCGATATTAGTTTTAGCGATATAATACAGCGCGTGCTTTTCTCTCTTTCCTCTCTGTAGTTCCTCGCCGCGATGGAAGACGGCATAGCGCGTTCTCTCGTCCGTATCCCGAAACGTTTAACCGGTTATTACGGTTAGCAGTATTTTTTTTTCTTTTTATATCTCATCCCTTGTCTCTGCTGCTTTGAGAAACCGCGTGGCTGCTGCATCCTCCAGGCTTTCACGATTCGTAACTCCCGTTTTTTGACTCCAACCCCTTCGGAGTTCTTTTTTCATTACGATTCATGATTTTCATTGAAAAAAAAATTTGATTCCCGCGGAATTCCCCTTTTGGCATCGCGATGATTTTTTTTTCTCTCCGATCTCTCGATGAAAGTTTGCTTTAAATATCCAACTATGAAACTCAATTCGCGTGCGAAGAGTTAAACGCAACTGGAATTTTTTTTATCCAAGTTCAACGCACCCTCGGCGAGAGTCTTTTCGTTACGGAATTCTTCAAGAGAACCGATATATTTTTAACGCTGCGTTTGGTATTACAATGGGCAGAGAGCAGGCTCGTGTCGCTTTGATGAACGAGAGCCGCGCCGATGAGATTCATCGCGCACCGCGCGGCAAACCGATAATTAGAAACTAAGCACGACCCCGAGTTAATGAGGAACGCGAACGCTGCTCATGGCAGCGGAGAGCGATGCTTATAAATTTAACCTTCTAAATATTTCATTGTTCCGTTGATAAATTTATTGTAAATTTTTTAACGCCTACGACGAATCGATTTATTGAGTTCGTCGATTTCATTTAATAACAAATGCCATTTTTTTTTCTTTTCACTTTTCATGCGATCAACCATTCGGATGAATTCATTTCAGCTGCAGATTATGAAGCTGAGTTAATCGCTAGAAAACCAACGACACCGGTACCTGCGCATGAACGTCGACGAATTCGGCTGACGAATGATTCACTCCGAGTTGCCATGATCAATAATAATTTCGGACGTTTATTGCGTTCCGTTAATTAAAAGTTATGATTATTTTATTCATTAAAAGACCAGAGGATAACAGTAATTTTGAAAAAAAAAAAACATTTGGGGTTCACAGCAGTAACGATTATTTTTCAACGGAATTACGCTCTGGAATACTCATTACACGAGTGGTGTTAATGGATCAAATATCATGGAGAAGTTAGAGTCTAACGATTCCATATGCTCGGTATAACCGGTTAAGTAAATCAGGATTTTCTCGAGTTGCACGTGCATACGCATCATCAAGGTTCAAACCGTGCTGTGCCTGTAATCGAATAACGATACTATTCAATTCGTTCGTTACGTCCCTTTGTTCTAATTCCTGTGACGTTGGATTTGATAATACACGAGGGTGTTCTCCGGCACGTTTGATTTCTTCCAGCAATTTTTTAAATCGATCATCAGTGTTTTTCGGTGCCCCAGGAGTTCTCTTTATTCTTCCATCAACGTGGTGAGCAGGTTTCACTTCGGAAAATGATTCGGAGGATTTTTGGTCGTCCGAAAATGAATGATCGACCTGTTGGAAAGAAAAAAAAATCGAAAATAATTCGCAAGTGCTATTTCTCAATATTTCTATGAAAAATTACATTTCCTTTGCGATTTTCATGGGCTCATGACTTTTTTTAAATAACTTACCTCTCCTGAATCGTGACGCGATTCGACTGAAGCTGCACCATTTAGTAGCTAAAAAAAGTGACGAAGGTGTGATCAAAAGATTATTTCGATGGAGTCAGTAAATGTTGATTAAATTCATCATCGATTTTCGAGGATCATGTTTTCTCGAAAGTATTCCGATCGAATTTTCATGATAAAATGTAATTAAAGTAAAGAATGTTGAAGTGCTCAGAATTATTTAAAACTTACATTGGAATTTTGAGGGTAGGAATAAACCTCGATGATCCCGAAAACAAGAAGCAGTATCGCAGCGTAATTAAGTTTCTCCATTTTTTATGTGTAGATCGAATGTCGAGCAGGTACTGAAACTCACTCAGAAAACTCGACTTTTATATGCTGTCGAGAGGCTTAACTGCGCATTTCGAACAGCTTTTTCTATTGTTGAATTTTCCTTCATATCAAGTTTGGATATATGTATAAAGATAAGAGACTAGATAACAGACGGATAAAAAGAGAATTAATTAGTGAAATTTGAAAAATGAGTTCAACGGAAAAAAACTGGTAAACAACATCGGTGATAATTTTTTATTTATTTTTTTTTCACGTTGAAAAACCACTCGAGAAAATGGAACTTATTTATTAGTAACTGGGCGAATCATCGATATTGTTAGATCGAGGTGATTAATCGTATTATAAGAAGTTTAAACCAATGAATAATTCAAAAATAATTATGCATAAAACAATGTTGATTGATTGAAAAAAATACATGCAGCTATAAATATCAAAAGTGAATCTACTCGGATTGAATGGGAATGTTTTTTTTTTGTTTGTAAAATCAGACTTCAGTTAAATTCGATTCTGGTTTTGCTCATAAATTCATTTATTCTATATCATCGCGGACACATGCATTTTTCGAGTGAATCTTTTCAGGCTGAATATGAATAATTCTTATAGTTATTCGCTAGTAAAATTTTTCTTCAAATTTCTTAATTTCATCAATTTTTTTTTTTTTGTTTTTTTCGTACAATTTTTATCTACGCTTTATTATTTCGCAGTAATTACTTTTTCCAGTCATTATTACATATTAATGTAAATGATACGCTAGCAGATCCAATATTGATATTGCGATAGAGTTTCGCGAACAAAAGGTCCGCGAGTCATAAATCGATTCTATTCGTCAATTTTATCTTTATCGGTTTGTATTGGCATGTGCTCGCTCGGTTTTTCTCAATTTTGTTTGTCGAAACGTTGGATCTCAGGTGGGGCTACAATTTTACCTTCGAGTGAGACGCGAACAAACCATCGACACGAGTATTACGACGAAAAAAAAACGGATCATAGTTGCTTGGAAATGGGGTTCGCACAGTTCGGGCTTCGGTAAGTTCGAAGAGGTAGTCAAGTAGTACCATCAGGAACACACGAATGTCTGAGGTTCTTAATCCGAGAGGAATCTTTCCTTGCCAATATTATAGTGGAGTCCGAGGCCTCGGACTATCTCAGAGGTGCGTTGGCTTTTTGGTACGATTTTAGACATTATTAAAAAGCAATCTTTAAGTTTTTGTTCTTTTATCCACTGACCCCCCCTCCTGTCATTTTATTTAAAATGAATTTACGCAGCAAAATCGAATTATTTCTGTAGATTAATGTTTGGTTAAAATCGCACGAGTATCAATGATAATTTCTAATGATAATTGATTATCAATGATAATTGTAAGATGTAATTATTTTTATCTTTGGGGAATTTTTGAATGGGCAAGAATTCAGGAAAACTTTTGGGATATACAATTGTACCGATTATTTCTCGCCAGACTCTTATGTTCTGGAACATTTATTAGCCAGATATTTATGAGTACAATACAGTGTATGGCTAATTTTGAAAACTCAGTGACCAAACATGTTATTCATTTGGTTAATCAGCGCAGGATTTTCTAGGAGAGCGCGCTGAATCGCTGCGTCTCTGCTTAAACGGTGTTGTCTCATTAGATTGTCAACGATATCATTGAATGATCTCATGTGGCTCATTGGGTTTACTGGCGCTTGATGACGTGCCGTTCCAGGCTGCCTATTTTCCTGCTGCACACGTGCCAACTTATCAGAAGTATTTTTCGGTCCCCCAGGACTTCTCTTAGTTCTTCCATCAACGTAGTAAGCAGGGTCCTTTTTCATGCCGTAGTGTTTATCATCGTTCAAAAGTAAATAATCGGCCAGCTGGAAAGAAAAAAAATTACAAACACTTATTAACTGTTAACTGTTTTTGGAAACTACTATTTCAATGTTTGTTTGAAAAATAAATTATCCCGTTCAGAGTTCATAACTTTTTCATAACTCACCTTTTCGTTATTTGGATTTTATTGTTATAGAATAAGCAAATCATTATAGAAATAAGCAAAATCAGGCGGCTGATAAGGTAAATTCTCAATAACTTGGATCGTGCTAACGGAATAAAAATGATAATTGTGCAGAATTAAAAATATTTCCACTCAGAAATCCATCCGTTACATTGGACATTATAATGTAAGTCCGAGGGACTTGAGCTCGATAGAATTTCACCATTTCGATCATACGGCCAACTCCTCGGGATCGACTGTACTAGTTTTCCAGAATTCTTTGATCAATGATTTTTCTTTCGAGATTCTTGTTAATTGAGAAAGAACTTTTGAATAACTCACCTCCTGATGGTTTGGATTTTGGGCTGATACGGCGAAAGTAACAGCATCTTTTACCTAAAAATTTGAACACGTGACTAAAAGTTCTAGAAGCAGGATCCACGGGCGACTATCAACTTGATGATAGATCGAAAAAAAATGATGCGTTCTCGTGAATATTGTGATTAAATTATCATGAAATAATGTATTTGAAACTTACATGGACATTTTGAGGGTAAGAATAAACCTGGGTGATACCAATGATGAGAAGCAAAGCCGTTGCGTAATTACGTTTCTCCATGGTAGATAGGATGAGCAAAATTTGAGCACTTGTATAGAAATGGTTGAGGCACGATTTCTCTTCAGAGACGATTCGGTGGATTACTGAAGATTTGGCAAAAAAAAATCTCCTTTTATACGTTGGTGCAACACTCGATTATCCTTTTCGTACAGCTTTTTTCATCCATTTGATTTAACATCGTATTGAATGTACACGAATGTAGGCAGATAATTGGCAGCAATTTCTGCCTCGATGAGCACATTATATATGCTATAATCTTTGATATCTATATCACGATTGTATTTTGCATACGAAGCGTAGAAATAGTGAAAAGTAAATCAATTTTTAATTTTATTCTTTTCTTATCCATCATTTCAATAATATTGCTTCGTTTAGTTCGATTCAGTTTCATTTGTCGAAATGTCGAAAATAGATAAATTAATTTCCAAAGTTTTCGAAAACAGTTGTAAACCCGGTTGATTCGGTAAGGAGGCTTGGAGCGAACCCTCTTTCATAAATTTACTTGTCTCGAGTCACTACGCGCTTGCTGTCGATCTACTTCGTCAAGAGACGTTCTCGAGATAACAACGCGTCAGCGAGTATCATCTGCCACGTGAATTTACTAATTTTGTATTTTATCACTCTTCCTCTCGTCTTATCTTTTCTTACCGATTTTTCTCTCCGGTACAAGGGCTCGGATCATATCTCAGGGATGAATCAACTTCTAGAACGATCGCACAGATTCCAGAAAGTGGTCTGAACATTTTTATTTTATTTTTTTTTTATCGTTTACGTTTCTTCTTATGTTTTTTTCTAATACGAATTCACGTTTCGTAAGAATTTCACGAGTTCGTCGAAACTTTGATGGTGAATCATTCAAAATTTTATCATGTCACTGCGAAAAGTTCAACTTTCTCTGTTTTTGAGAAGTGAAATTGTTCGCTCGATGAGATTCGGAGGCTTCTTGCGATTTTCTTAATTGCGAAATATTTTTATTTTATTTTTCAAAAGATGAGAGTATAACAGCAATTTGGAAAAAATAAATTTTGGGGTATACAATTGTAGGGATGATTTTTCAACGGAATTATGCTCTCGAATATTTTTATAACAATGATATCGAAGGATCAAACATCGTCGATAATTTAGACTCTAGCGTATCCGTGTGCTGCTATCAATTCCTCAGCTAGACGATGATTTCCTCTCATAGCGCGTTCAATCGCTTCATTCCTGCTCAATTGGTACCGTTCAATCAAACCGCTCACAATCCTCTCGAATTCTGTCCGTAACTCGTATCGTCCTCTTTGCTCTGGAGTTAGATTTGTTAATACTCGAGGGCTCGACTCGGAAACTCTGAGTGCCTCTTTCAATCGCGATAATTTATCGTCAGTATTTTTCGGTCCTCCAGGACTTCTCTTCTTTCTATCATTTACTTGATAAAAAGGGTCCTTCCTCATGCCATATGGTTCGTCATCGTCCAAAAACAAATAATCATTCGACTGGAAAGAAAAAATTGCGTACGCTTTAATCGTGCCATTGGATCATTGAAAACGAAATTTTGGTGAAATATTCAAGTATTTTGTTGCACGCGTATATTCGACAAAATTTTTTTTTCTTCGGGCAATAAAATTTCGAATATTACAACGAAACTTCTTTATACCGAAACGAAAATTAGTTCAGACAATAAAATATTTCGATTGAATTTGAATTCTTGAATTTTGACTCAAAGATTTAAGATTTTTAAGAGAGTTCATGACTTTTCGATAACTCACCGGTGCCTCAAATGATTCGGGACGCGATTCGACCGAAACTGCGCCATTCTGTGCCTGGAAAAAAGTGACGAACGTGTGAGTAAAAGATTCCGTAGGGAGCCATACGAATGTTGATTAATTTTATCATCGATTTTCGAGGATCATGTTTTCTCGCAAGTATTCTGATCAAATGTTCATGAAAAAAATGTAATTAAAGTAGAGAATGTTGAAGTGCTCAAAATTATTTAAAACTTACATTGGAATTATGAGGGTAGGAATAAACCTCGATGATCCCGAAAACAAGAAGCAGTATCGCAGCGTAATTAAGTCTCTCCATTTTTGATGCTTAGATCAAATCTCGAGCAGATACTGAAACTTACTCGGAAAATTCGCCTTTTATATGTTGTCGAGAAGCTCAACTACGCATTTCTAACAGCGTTTTTTTTATTTATTTTTTTATCTATTATTGAGTTTCATTTGATCAATATTGAGTTCGGGTAAATGTAGAAAGATATGACAGACATAAAGTATTTCGTTATAGAAGTGGAAAAATATGTAACGCGAATACCAATACCGGTGACTAATTTTGTCATAACACGTGCAATGTGCGTCATTGACAGAGTTGACAGCAAACTCTGAAAAGCGATGAAAGATAAAAAAATAATATATTTGATAAATTTCGTTACTCCTCGGTACCGTTCGTCTGATCAATCGTATTAAAACAAAATAATAATAATAAAAAAACAATTTGGTACATATTATTGTCGATCGATCGAAATAATAAAAAAATATCAAATGAATCTGCTCGGATTGACTGGGAAACGTTTGATTACTCCTTAGTTCATTGGTTCGTAAAATCTGGCGATTGATTTCATGCGATCTAATAATTTTTCTATTTTTTTTTTTACAAGTTTTCGGTCGAAATTTTTACTTCGTCGATTAATTTTTTGTTACGAATAATTTTTTGTTTTTTTTTTCGTACAATTTTTTGACACGTTTTATTATTTCGTGATCATTAAATATTTGATTTTTTTTTCTCTCGTGCGTAATTCTCCAGTTCCAATTACACATTTCAATGCAAATGAATACGACGATAGCTCAAACATTGATATCGCGATAAAATTTCTCGCACAATGTGTTTCAGCCGTAAATAGATTCGATTTTTTGTATTTTTTTCCTTCTCGTTTATTATATCAACGTCAATTCGCTCGGTCTCGATAGATTTTGATTGTCGAAAACGTCGAATCTCGCAGTTTCGGCTACAGTTTTGTCTCCGTACGATTACGTAAACCCGTCATCAGCATAAATCCTGCGGAAGGACACGGCTTACAGTTATTGGCTTTTTGGTACGATTTTAGACATTACCGAAAAGCAATCTCAAAGTTTTTGTTCTTTTATCCACTGACCCCCCCTCCCCCCTCCTGTGATTTTTTATTTAAAATGAATTTGCGTATCGAGCCAAATTGAATTCTCTGAGTAGAATTATTCACTTCGAATCCGAACGAAGAATGATCATTTTCGTAAATCGTTAAGTCGCGTCCATTATGAAACGTAATTAATTTTTCTTCACAGGATCACCGAACAGGAACAATTCAGGATAAGCTTTGGGAGGTACAATTGTACCGATCTTTTTTTTTTTTTTTTACCAGAGTAATGTGTTTCGAAACTTTTATTAGCCAATTGGATAAATGAATTCTATACATTCGGTGGACAATTTGTAAAACTCCATTATGCCATTATATTGTCAACGATATTATCGAATAGTTGGTTCGATCTCTTGATGCCGGATTACGTACAATCACGGACGGTCTATCTTGCCTGCGTTCGTTCGTCAACCGATTGGGACCATTCGGTCGGTTTCCTCGCGCTGGATTATCCACAATCACGGTCGCTCTATCTTGTCTTCGCTCATTCGTCAACTGATTAAAACCGTTAATTCGATTTCCTTGCGTTGGATTACGTACAATCACGGTCGGTCTGTCTTGCCCTCGCCCTTGCGTAAATAGATCGGGATACCTTTTCCCTACATCAGCAGCTCTTTTCATTCTTTCATCTTTCCGATCAATTGATTTCCCTTTTGAATACGAATCGTAGGGACTCTCATCGTTCTGGAATAAATGATCAGTCAACTGGAAAGAAAAAATTTGCAGATACTTCAATTCTATGTCATTGGATGGAAATGAGTAGGATTCAGACCGTAAAATATCGCTATTGAAAACTCCTCCACTGGGACCACGAATTATCGAGTTAGTCCACTTATTAACTGTTAACTGTTTTTGAAAACTACTATTTCAATGTTTCTTTGAAAAATAAATTATCCCGTTCAGAGTTCATAACTTTTTCATAACTCACCTTTCCGTTATTTGGATTTTATTGTTATAGAATAAGCAATAAATCATTATAGAAATAAGCAAAATCAGGCGGCTGATAAGGGAAATTCTCAATAACTTGGATCGTGCTAACGGAATAAAAATGATAATTGTGCAGAATTTAAAATATTTCCACTCAGAAATCCATCCGTTAAATTGGGCATTATAATGTAAGTCCGAGGGAATAAAAATGATAATTGTGCTTGAGCTCGATAGAATTTCACCATTTCGATCATACGGTCAACTCCTCGGGATCGACTGTACTAGTTTTCCAGAATTCTTTGATCAATGATTTTTCTTTCGAGATTCTTGTTAATTGAGAAAGAACTTTTGAATAACTCACCTCCTGACGGTTTGGATTTTGGGCTGATACGGCGAAAGTAACAGCATCTTTTACCTAAAAGTTTGAACACGTGACTAAAAGTTCTAGAAGCAGGATCCACGGACGACTATTAACTTGATGATAGATCGAAAAAAAATGATGCGTTTTCGTGAATATTGTGATTAAATTATCATGAAATAATGTGACAAAAGTGTGCAACAGTGAAGATGAAACAAAATTGAATATTGTATGAAAACTTACACGAAAATTTTGAGGATATGAATATATCTCGACGATCCCAATAATGAGAAGCAAAGCTGCGGCGTAATTACGTCTCTGCATGATAAATACGTTAAAAACAAAATTGGAGCAGTTATATAAATATAATTGAGGCTCGACTTTCTTTAACGACGAACCGGTAGATCGCTGAGGATTTATCAAAAAAAAATTCGCTTTTATTCGTTGCCGAAACGCTCGATTGCCCTTCTCTTACAGCTTTTTTCACTTATCTAGTCCAGTGTAATAGCTCCACTGTTTTTAATTTACATAAAATTTTGGATTAAAGCGTATGAGCAATGAACAGGTTCGTTTTTTAATGTTCTTCTCGTCCAGTATTCCAATGTCGATTCTTTCAGTTCAATTTGATTTCATTCGTTCAAACGTTGAACGCGAGCACAAACGATCGACGTTCGCCGCATGAAGCGAGAACATGGGATACGGTTGCTAGTAAATGGACTTTGTACAGTTCGATAGTTGAAAGTACGAAGAGAAAATAAAAATTGTGCCATCAGGAATGAATGTGCCAGAGGATGAATTTTTATTTTTCAGTGATGAATCTTCAGCGACGAATCGGTAGAGTTTTAGCAAATGTGCAAAAAAGAGTTTTTAATTGTATTCATTTCGCACACCTTTTTATATCGAGTTCAACTATAATTATTCTGTTTTGAATTTATCTAATTGTACCAGAAAACCTGGCAGCACAGCTGCCAACGTTGGCGATTCCCTCTTCGGTTAACGACTCCAGATAAATTAACTTTTCGAGAAAAATATTATTCCAATAGTTCAAATATTGATCGCGCCGCGATAAAATTTTCGATACGACGACCAACGAGATATAAATAGATCAAATTTTTCAATTTTTTTTCCTCATCCACCGTTGAAATGGAGATTAGTCAAAATTAATTCAATTTCATTCGTTGAAATTTTGTACCAAGGTTACAGCTCGAATCTACAAGCGCACGATTGACGTTAGTCTCAAACGAGTGACACGAGGCCCAGTTGCTCGCAAGTGTCGCTTATCGTACAGTTTCATACTCAAATTTTCGGAGATAAAATAAAATCGTACCAGCAGGCATTGGATAACAATTTGGGCTACATAATCAGGAATAACTTTTTTTTTTTTTGCTGATCCTGATCCTGAGAAGGCTCCGATTATCTCAGATACGAATTGTCTTTTTGGCAGGGTTGTATACGCTGCCAGGCTTTCATATAATAGTGTTAATAATTCAAGATTTTACAGCTGCGAATTTGCCACGCGAGTGGGCATTACGACCTCCTCTGTGGATGAAATAGCCACGAGGGGCATTATCTCCCTCGGTAAGACGGAAGAATGACTTCAACGTTCTCGGCACACTTTGCTGTTCGAACACCTGAGCTGCCGCCCTATAAATCTTTTCTTAAATAGAAGAATTACTTGGAAACTTCTCGAGCCTGTTTTAAACATGACGAGAACATTGTTCTCACTCCTTTGCCATCATCGCTCACAAAATTCCATTCCAATTTACAACGGATAATTATATTATTAAATTAATTTACTATATACTCAAGATATTTAGAAGTACGAAAATATCTGTATCTTGGTCGAAAAAATTGTTTTAGAAAAACAAAAAATACTCCCGACTCTGAAATGGCGTATTCAAAAGATAAAGAAAAAAAACTTGAAAAAAAAAAAAAAAGCAATAATCATGGAGAATTGAGAGAGTTCTTTATGATTATTTTGTAGTTTTTTTTTTTTAATTCGCTATTTTAAAGTCGTGAGTATTTTTAGTTTTTTTTATTATTTTCTAAATTTGTCCAATAGAAATCATTCCTTTTATTATTCAAATAATCATTAAATTTTGTATTCCTGATAAGAATTGAAAAGAAAATAAATAAATAAAAAAACAATTAAGCAATCTGTCACAACCAACAGGGTGAAGTATGGCGCGGATGTTGCGAGTGGTTGAACAGTTATGCAAATTATTTTACCAATATATATTCGGTCGTATTGGAATCGTTGCTAATAATCCACCGATTTCCAAATATCGTAAAAAATCAATTTTTCGCCGTTTCAAAAAAATCATTCTGCATAAAAAAAAATCGTGAAAATCAGCTGATCGCGGTCAAACGCATAACTCTCCTAGCTTTTGGCCGTGCGTCGGCAGTCACCGAGGAGTTAAAACAAGAGAGGGAGTTCCAAATTTACAAATTCACTTTCGAGAGTTTCTTCCACTCGTTCATTATAATCAACTCGACGGATATACAAAGTTTCCGACAAATTGCCAGTATTTTTCGTTTCAATTACGCCTTCATTACGTAAATAAATCGACGATGATTGCAAAAATAGAGTTTTTTTGTTGTTTTTTTTTTCTTCTTTCGTGATTGAACATTTGACACTCGAACTTGTTGGATCATATTTATGGACGCGAGGAGCCGGCTTCGCGGCGTGTCGGTAGGCGATAAAAATCGAAGAATAAATTTAGTATAAACGCGTCGCGATATTATAAAATTCGCATACAAATGGTGATATCGCATGACACGAGTCTCTCAGCCGGTCAGCCTTGCCCTATACGCCGTTGAAAAGAACGCGTGCAAAACTATTACGCGTGTGTTGCATTTTTAAAAATAAAATTTTTTTTTGTTTTTTATTATTTTTTTTCGAACTCGTTGCTTTTTTATTTGGTTGTTTCAGGGGAACTATAACGATGATACCGTTGGATGATACGATGTCGGAACCTCATGGTGTATAGGTAATAAAAAAAAAAAATTTCGAAATCGATAAGCCACGCACGCGGTCATGAGTGCTCGAATGAAATAACCGCGATTTCCGCAGTGAGAAAAAGCACTTTGATCGCCGGTTGCGTGCGAGAAACGATTTCGCTCGAGCCACAGGACACGCGGCTCGATCATCACGCTTCTCTCTCTCTCTCTCTTTTTTTTTTTTCGTAATTTGCAACGACATTGAAACACGATAGGATGAAGCGGTAAACGAATCTGGTGCGAGGATTCGAAATTACGTAATTTCGATAATCACCCGCGCGCTGCCGCGGCGGCGGCGGGCCATTCTCATTTTTATAAATTGTTCAATTAGTCGCGTTCCGCCAGTTTAAAACACGAAAGAAATCTTAAATCCGTTCGTTCTCTCTCGTACAATTTAATTACCGGCTCGATTCACCATATTTTAAAAATATATTCATTTCATTTTATGTTTCAATAACACGTTAAGGAAAAAAAAAAAAAATTAAAAAAAAAAAAAAAAAAAAAAAAATAACGATGTTATCGAAGAAGTGTATGATACCGCGATGGCGAACGGTGAATTATTCGTTTGAGCTTTGACGCTCTCCCGCGAGCTGCTATATTCGCGATCCGATTAATTCGATTCCAGCATCAAAGTATACCGGGCACCTTCGAATATTTGACATTTTACTCGTTCGCGATTATACCGTTAAACGGGTGTTTCTCCCGCGATACGAGATACGCAGCGTAGGCGGTGTGCGCGTGTATCGCGCGTTGATTCAATTTATCCTGAATTTTTGGCAATCGCCTTAACAACTTTCACGCGTTCCCGATTCGCGATTTCTTACCGACCGGCGCGCGTTTCCTCTCGTCACCGCGCTTCACAAAGATCGGTGCGTGCTTGTTAAGAACGATTCAAGACGCTCTTTCAAAACGACAAATAAAATATAAAATGTGAGCTCGTATAACAAAAGTTTCTTTTTCCTTTTTATTTTCTCTCGATACGAGCGTGAACACATTCTTTGCTTCTTGCCACATAAAGCCATACGATTTATGCATCATATTCACTGATTTATCGCTTATCGCTGTTCGGCATCATTCATCAAAATCGTAATCACGAGTATACGCGCACAGGCGCGCGGTTGAGAGAATTGAAAATATTGGCAAAACTTAGCATTTCGCATGACCTGATGCTTTGAGGATGATCGACTGTTATTTCTGAGTCAAAATGAAAGCTCAAATTTATTTAACGCACGGCTATTTCGATTTACGTTTACTGATGTCGAATATTCGTTTTTATCGATTTTAATAAACATCGTTACTGATACGCGAGCATTTTATAGGACAATAATTCGGGAAAACTGAACAAAAATTAGATCGTCGCCGACTCTGTAGTTTTCTTCGTATTAGAATCGTGAGCAACCGAACTTGCCAACGTCGCGGTTCTCATCATTTTCCAACCGGAAATTGAAACTTTTTTGTAACATTACCGTGTCAAGGACCCGATGAGTATGATTTTTCTATTTTTTTTTACCAAATTCTTAGTGTCCGATTTGTCAGAATCCAGGCTTTTTGATGACTAAATCTTGGATTTTGGGAGAGAAAACAACCCTGTTCAGGGCACTTCCGGTCTTTTTTTTTTCATAGACGAACCTGTATTCGGTGCCTCAAAATGCTTGACTCTGCAATTTTATTGAAACAAAAACTGGATGGTCGCGATCGAGCCCAAATTACATCGTGTAAAAATGTCAGTTCAGAATCTTGGATTTGACCCGATGATCGATCATATCCTTAAACCGTGTTACCAGAAATCGAATGAATCGAGTCGAAAAATATAACGCCGAATAAAAATGATATTTAATCGAGTTATTGTTACTGCGAGAAATAATTTTAACCAAACGTGTTTCAAGTGAATTTTAGAACGAACGGAGCCAAAATTTCAATGATAACGGACACAGAATGATCGAAAAATCATTGAAAATAAATGATTCGAGCCCGATTTACATAAAATCTGTATTAAAAAGATAGTAGACGCGAATGAAAAGAGGAAATAAATATCGACGGGGAAAGTCGAGCGCGAGTAGAGCGCGTTCGCGTCGACGAACCCCCGCAGGCGGCAAAATGCGCTTCGAATCGCGCAGCAGCGAGATACCGGTCCATCCCTCTTTTCTCGATCGGTCGGTCGTTGCGGGGGACCGGTAAAAGGTCAGTTGACGGGCCCCCCCGATCCGAGAGGAGCGAAATGCCTCTCTAGAGCGGGCGCGAGGACCGGCGGTGTCTTCTTGCGTCTTCGTGCTCGCGATCGCGATTTTCCCCTTCGAATTAAACGCTCGCGATCGGATAATGCCCCTGGGGCGAAAGAAAAAGAAAAAAAAAAAAAACATCGCGGTATGCGGACTTTTTCGGCGAGCAATTTCTGACGACGCGTATTTTTACGTGGATTACGTGACGATACTCTTTTCTTTTGACACTTATTTTTTGTAAAAATCTATTAAAAAAAAAATAATTAAATCGCGTTGCTCTCCGACGATACTAATTTTCATGTCGCTCTCGCGACATCGCGGATCCTTTTCATCAAATTTACGAATTTCAATGAAATTTCTAATCGCGAATAACGACGATCGTCCAATTCGCACGGAATTTTCTCAATTCATTTGATTTCTCCGTCTCTCTGTCTCTCTCGTAGTTGTTACGGGAGGGGACCGAGGCGGACGAAGGCACCAGCAGCGAAATGTCAGGTCGCGACTTTCATCCGCGCGGGATTCATACCACCTGCTACCAATATCCTTGTACTTTTCTTAACTCGTATGCATTCGTGTTCGTCGAGTAGTGTCGTAAGTGCGTCGTCGTTAATAGCCGTTCTTGTCCGGTATACGTCGCGCTCTCTGTCTTGATTTAACTTTCGAATGATATGCGTAGCGAAACAAAAAAATTAGCTTCGAATCGCGCGTTTGGTAGCGATATATATAACGGTACTGTTAATGAAAAATCAGGCGACAATTTCGTGCAATAGCCACGACGATGTTTACGAGCCAACCGAATTTATGAGGAGCTTTTTCGAGTCTTCTTTTTGTTCTTTTTTTTTTTTTTTCGTAAAATACTCTTTTAATCTTATTTAGACTTTCGAAAGAAAAAAAAACCAGATCTTTTCGAAATTGATGAGAGTCGATTCTAAATTCTTATACGAGAAAAAAAAAAAAAAACCGTGGCTCGTAAGATATTTGACGTCAAATCGCGCCTCGGTATTTCGAATTCGTAAATTAGTATATTTCTTTATCCTCGATTAATTCGTGCCGAGCGGTGATATATATATATATATATATATTTCGGGAGGAGCGAAAACTAGTATAAATATTGTAAGAGCATTAAAGAAATGAGAATCATATATTTTATTGGTAAGAGAAGTGTTTAGTGTCGTTTTTTTGTTTTTATTTTTTATTTTTTTATAAAATAGTAGAGTGGAGAGTCCGCGAGTGTGTATCGGAGACTTTCGAGTTGTGGGAGTCAGGTTTGCCGGCATGAGTTTCGTCCAAAATCGTGTCATCTCTCCCACGCATGAGCATACATGAGCGTTGATAATATCCTTGAATCGTGACGTTTCTTATTTCTTTTTTAACTTTTTTTTTCATTTTTATTTTTATTCGTATTATATTATAACTGGCTGCTGAGCTCTTCCTCTCGTTTTCTTATTTCTCTCTTTTTAAATCCGTGATGATCGCGTCGTCCGATAAGCAAAGATGCTGCAATACGGTCCAGTGCTCCGAGAGTGTCACGAGAGAAAGAGAAAGAGAGTGAGAAAGAGAGAGAGGAGAGATGCTGGACCGTGGAATCCTCCTTTTCTTCGAAACTAGCGCTTACTTTTATTACCCCTTTAAGTGGTGCTTTCTACTATACGCTCTCTCTCTCTCTCTCTCATCCTTCCATTCGGCAATAAACCAATCGCTCGGAGATTCCCTGAATTATAAGGACGTTTTACGCGCGGTCCATTTCGCTAACACCGTATCTTTTTAACGTTCACTGCCCCATCGTTTTATCTCGAAGACGAAAAGCAGGAGAGAATTCTGTCACTTTTTTCTTCTCAACGCAATTTTTTTATTCATTTTTTTCTCATTTATAATTTCGCGAGCGCCTAAAATGTAAGAACTCGCGACTATTCGATCCAATTCCCAATGAGAATTTTGCGAAAATGGAAAATTCACGTTCCCACGGAATTTATCCGGTATTCGCGCCGCTTATGCCGACTCGCGGTGTGCAGTCTTATCTCGCGCGTTTTTTTTTTTCTTTTTTTCATCTCCGATAGAGACTCCGAACGTTCCTGCTCGCTCGTCACATACACGAGAGCGCGTTTTCCCTTGCAGTTTTGTAATTACGAAAGAAACGTTTCATCGTTTCTCACACAACCTTGTGCGATTTCTTCCTATCAAGTTGTATATGTTTAACAATGTTATGTGTATATACGTACACGCGCACTTTATAAATACCCGCGACGTATTTATTTATAAGATGATGTGGGAGAGAGAGAGAGAGAGTCGAGAGATGATGACCTCACCCCGTGTGTCTGAATTATTTTACGATCGCTCTTCGCAACGTGGCTCTCGTATTAATGACTCATATTAGAATAACTAGTTCCTGCTCGAATAATTGCGCTCTAGTCGTTTGGAGGCAGATACGCCGCGAGTTGAAATAGCGAGAGAGAGAGAGAGAGAGACAGAGATGGAGGAAAAGACGCAAAATAAATAAAGTTAAAGATGTAGATTTATGGACAGCTTGTGAGAAGATGCAGCGAGGAGATGAGAGAGATTCATCTCGATTACTTTTGTCAGTTATTAATACGATTTTTCTCATGCGATGCAATCGCGATGCAAAGGACGCGCGAGGTCATCGATGACGAGGTTGAACAATCACATTTCTCACTGTCTTTGCATTATTTTATTTACTTATTTGTTTTTTTTATTTTTTATTTATTTACAAATATAATAATATTAGGGTTTATCGAAAAAAATCGATATTTTTTTTTCAAGCTGCACGAGCAATAAAGGAAGCTCGAAATAAAATTTTTTGGGCTGGCGCACCGCATGCTTCGATTTCCCATAAGAATAAAACGCGAAAAAAATACTCCGTTAGATACCGTTTCAAATCGGCTGAAAAAAAAATCTCAGGGATATGCCTTTAACGTATTTTTGTAGAGAATAAAATTCTCTACAAAAAAAGTCATTAGAGCCAAATAGCTCAGATCAACCGTTCAATAGTTATAGCTATTTAAAGATGAACCTATAAAAACAAAAAACAAAAATTACAAGGAATATTCTGCCAACAATTTTCTTTCTCGATTAAATATTCAGATCAAATATTCAAAAACGTATAATAATACAATTTTTTGCATTATCGTACGTCGTTTTTGAAAAATTTTTGTTCCTGCAAAATTGGATCAATTTTGATGTTACGAATCATCGGGATTTAGTATCCATTCATTGGAGTGTACGATTTTTATGTAAACAGACGATCGATGCCTCCTGACAATCATAATAAAAGTTTCTACGATCGTGTAAGCACATTTTTTTTCAACAGATGTTCATAATTTATGTGCTCAATCGTATATTCGGAAATGCAAATCGATAACATCGACATTCGAAAGAAAAAAAAAAAAAATCTTTCATAAATATTAATTCATCACTTTATTTATGTGAAGAAAAATACGATTAGAAAAAAATGTCAGGTTAGATCGTAAGGGCTGAAACACAGTTGTTTCTTGATATCGAGTTTAGCCGCACTTGTGAAAAAAAAAAGAAAGAAAAGAAAAGAAAAAAAAAACGTTTTCCATTAGCCCGTTCTCCTAAGAGAACTCCGTAACAGATATTCGATCCGAGAGTCTGCTGCAAACTATAGCTATTCGTAGATCTTTCGTATATATATATATAGAATGGACAGAAGGAGAGAAGCATGTTGCGAATTTTTTAAGTCAAACGAGAAAATGTCTCGGGTCGAGCCGCGATCGTGCGCCTCCTTCGACGGTCCAGATCGAGACGTATGTACACATCAACTTTTACGATTGCCCTCATACATTAATGTAAACTCGCTCGCGGGATACGCGTAGAGCTACCGCGTGTAGCATAAATCCCACTGAGTTAAAGACGAACAAGATGAAAGAAAAAAAAAGAAATGAAAATAACAACAACATTAAGAGAAAGAATGAGAGAAAGAGAGAGAGAGAGAGAGAGAGAGAGAGAGAGGAGAGATGCAACACGAGAGCCAGTCCATTGCGGAAGTGCATGTGCATAGCAGATTACTATTACAGTATACGGAACTCCACTGTCGTGGGATCACATTCGTACCGCAAACTTAACAGCCCTTTTGACCTTCGAGAGAGAAAATCTCAAGATATTGAAAATTTTTTTTTCTCTCGTTTCTACCTTTTTTCCTATCGAATTGAAATTGTGTACGAAAAATGATAAAAATAAATGAATGATCGTCTTCATCAGATAATTCGAATATTCCATATTTATTATCGGAATAAAATTCGTTTTCGATCCGTTCGAGTATCCACGAAATCATCAAGAATAAAATGGCGATAAAAAAATTTCGCCAATTTTATTAATCGATCAACGATTTTCATTTTTTCGTTATTTTTCAGTTAAAATTTTCTTCGGAGGTACGATGAGAGGGAAATGGAAGATGGAAGAGGGGAATGGGAGGAGGTGGTGAGGGATCTCCGGGAACGCGAGAAGGAAGAGTAGCTTTCGCCGGGATCGGCTGGGAGGCGAGCGGAAGAAGATCTGTTGGGAGAAGCGGCCGCGATTCGCGACGCGGCGGACTTGTGCTCGAGGCCATAAATCAGCCACCGGGTTTCTCATACGTATAGAGTCACTTGCCATAGAATCGCGGGTCAGAGGGGACCGAGCAGAGTTGCCTCACGATCATCCAAGCTCTCTTCCTATCCACATTTTACTCAACTATCTATAACAAAATCTTATTGCATGTGTGTCTCTGTACGATTGTCCATTACTTTGTAGTTGAGCGGATCCTGGTGATAAGAAATCATTCGAAAAATTTTATAGATTTTAAATCAATTTTCTTGATCCAACGATCCAGAAATATTTATCCAAGTAGATCGAACAAAAATATCGTTGAATCATTAAATTCATTCAATCAGTAAATTTTTTTCGTCACTTTTGTCAACGAATTTGAAGTTTGGAATCTCTGGAAAAAAAAAACGCCATTTAATCTTGATTTCTCGATGTATAACGACGCAAGAATTGGGTCAGAAAAAAAACAAAAAAAAAAAAAACATTTACGATGACAGCGGGTATAACGGTAGCGCACACGTTTCGCGTGTTCGCGGCTCGACGCGAGAGGGACGAATAGAAAGTGGCCTGTTGATAGCAATCCGGATGATCCGAGTATTAATGAAGAAAACTCTAAACATGTAAACGTGTGTCCATGTTTATACCCCTCATACGTACAAATGTTTGTGTATATATGTCTGTGATGGTAGCTACGAGGATCGTGACTAATTACGCGGACAATGTGTAATGTTAATCGTGCACTAAATTATCACGTACGTTCCATCCAATCGTCTCTCTGCTCTTCCTTCATCCTCTCTCTCTCTCTCTCTCTCTCTCTCTTACAGCATCTCTAGCTGCACTTGATGTCGCGCGCCTGCCTGCTCTCCTCTCCCGCATCCCTCTCTACCTTAATCTTTATCTCTCGCTGTCTCAAGAATTGGATCGCGTACACTATATTTCAATGCTAAACAGAAATTACTCGTTAGCCAGGAATTTGCCCTCGGGATCATATCTCCCTGAGATTTATTTATCCCCTCTCGCTCCGCGCGACGAGCCCGTCACCCTCTTTCGTTTTCCGCGTCTCGCGCGCGACTCGTCACTTATCCTTCCATCTTTATCTCGCCACGTTCATCGGGAGTTTAGCTTTCTTTCGAGATTAACAACGCAACTTTAAACATTTTTTATTCAGCGACGCGATAAGCGTCGCGTGCTCTCCGCGATTCTTGTCAAAAATAAAAGTCCATTTTAATACCCGTGAAAATTTTCTCGAAAATTCGATCGAAAGAAGATTTTCATTCTCGGAAAATGAGAAACAGAATTTATTTAACCGCCTTATAATGGTGTTGCGCGATAAACCCGCATAACCACCGCGAGAGACTCTTCGAAAATGAGATGCTAATAGAGTTCCACGATCAATTATCTTCTTACATGCGCGCGTCTCTCTATCACCTTGCCAGAACCAAACATCTTTCCCCGTCTTTTCCACACACCTTCATCTGTACAGGTATGTTTTATACTTGTGTATAAATAAAGAAACCGGCCTCGCGAGAGCATTAATATGGAAACATCGCGAGAAAGAGAGAGAGAGAGAGAGAATCTCTCGCAATTCGAGTATAATTACACGATCATGAACATCATCGATTTACGGTACAAATATTCAAAGCGTCTCATCTTTCTTGTTGCGCACACCATCGAGCTATTTCTCTACTCTCCGCTTCCTTCCCCTTATTCCTGCGACTCTTCGCGTTCGCTCTTTACTGTTATTTATTTCGAAATATATTTATTGAAATCCTGTACCACCTCGTGACATCTGCAAGATTCTGACAGAAAGATTTTTCGTTTTTGTTTCAAGAAAAGGAGACTCCGCGGACCCGGAAGAGTCGGACCAAAATTTGGAGCGACTCGAAATGAGTGATCGCGTCCCAAAAAATGTACAGTTTTTGTGGTTTTTGGTCAGATTCCAAAGATCCTGAACAAACGGTTCAGTTTTTATGTTCGGAAGATTCCTCGGCTGACAAACGATCCCGATCGGATATCCCGCGGTATCCGGAAGCTCGGGAAAGAACGATTTCGAATTGTTATAAAAATGAATCTTCCTTGGACGGAGGACGCAGTGACGATTTAGCCGGAGATCTGTAGGAATATTAGGTCGAGAGGATCGGTGAGGTTCTCGGCTTCCTGTGGCAACGGCGAATCCGAAGGTACGACTATCGAAATTTGATCCGTTCTCGCAGCGAGGGGTTTCTCCCGAGACTATAGAGACGAAGAGAGAGAGAGAGAGAGAAGGGGGAAGGGAGAATACTAATATTATCGCGCAGGGTGAAGAAGTACGGTTACTCTTTATTTTTGGACCGCGCGGGGCTCCAGATCGTCTCAGTTACAATTTGTGTTCGCACTTAAAAGAAACATTAGCTCCGAGGAAGAGGAGGAGGAGAGGCCGCGTGTGACTCCGAAAGAGCGCGGATGAGTTGGATCGGAGTTGCTCCCAGAGAGCGTGTGTGGTCGCCAGGAGGTACGCCAGGCGCAGCATCCATTTATACATGCGCGGCTATACGAGCCCTGTATACATATATATCCCGGGGCTAAGTTTTTTTTCCGTAGGTTTGTCCTCTCTCCTCTCGGTCCAGAATACCGAGCGAGAATCCTTTTTGACCGTATCTCGAATCGTTTGTTACCGATTCGATTGGTGCCCGTCGCGCACGCCCGGATCTCGCGGGGAGGATTCTCGCCCCTGACCTAAGCCTCTCTCTCTCTCTGTAGCATACATTCAGAGAAATCGTCTCTCGCCTCTTTTTTAATTGCCCAGTTAATCGGATAAGAATCGAGAAAAGGGTTGAGTTTTTATATACTCGAGCATCTGCGAAAACCCTTTTCGCTTTTTCATAAAAATACGTTTATACCGATAGATAACCTTTCGAGCGTTCTCGATAGAAAAAAAAAAACGAAAAAAAAAAGTTAATCCTGACACCTTATCGCCGGAACACTTCCTGCTGCCTTGATCTTTGATAAAAAATTTCATCTCGCGACAGATGATCGCGTCCCCTCGCGAGTCCAGCGCAGTTAATCAAATCCTCTCGCATATATGGTTTATGGTTCCCGTTCACGAACACGCCGATATCACTGACAAGAGGGAGGGGGGCGAGGGGGGACCAAGGGGGTGTATACAATTGGTCCCCGTTGAACATACGAATCGGTACGAGTGGGAAGATCATTAACGGTCACCGTCTCGTTCTCCTTTTCGTCCGGTCGTGTATACACTTGCGTCTAACGTGTGTGCTATGCGCGCCCCGATCGTTGCACCAAAGCTATCGTACACGCTCTCGTCGCGTAGGCAGATAATACCCTTGTACTATGTACGGGGGACACAGAGCTGGCTCGAGCGATACTTACGCTCATAAGTAGTGCTCTAACCGCGTATATACACGAGATCCCTCGGACAACGTGATTTTCGTTTATTTTCGAACGATACAAGAGCGAGTATAACGTTAAACAAAAGTAGACGTATACAGAGTGTCGGGATATTCATTTTCTTAGATTCCGACGTCAGTCGTAGAGAATCGTGAATATAAAAATTATTCATTCATGAATTCTGATCGATTTTGTACCGTTTTTGAGTCGATCTTCCCGTCAGACCGAGGCTTTTGCCTGCTGCATCGATCAAATTTGTGTCTCATCGACGCGAGAGCTATCGGGATGAAAATCCTTCGAGGATATCAACGACTTCAGGATTTATCGAAGTTACTACTCGACGCTTCCGAGACAGCCCGTATATGAACTCGTGTATATTGCTAGAATGAATATTACACACGGGGTAAAGTGTCTACAAAGGCGTATTGATTATTTTTCATTGAAAAGCCAAGATCTCAGAGAACCGAGAGTGCACAATTATAGCATCGGTAGATCCACCCACGAATCCATTTACTTGTACTGATCATATAAGGGAGAAGCCTGCGCGTGTCGTACCAGTCGCTTCGTTTCAAATTGCTAACGCCCTCGTACGCGCTTTCATAAATTCAACGTTTCTCGTATCGCCTGCTTGCGTATATATGTTTCAACGAAAAAATTTATAGGACTGTTCGCGAACAGGCGATTATTCAGTTTGCGCGACACTCGTGTCGATGCAACGGGCTTAGAAACGAAAGCAGTTTTTTGTCCACAGGGCATCGAAGTTCTACTTTTGATGACAAAAAAATTTGCTGATTATACAGAAATGTTTGTTGGATCGATAAATCGAGTGGAGAACAAATTAAATTTGTTGAAACAACGATCTTTTCGTCACGAGATCGAGGAACATTATTATTTTTTTTTTCTTTTTTTTTTTCATCACGTTCTACTCGCGCTTTTGTGTTATAAAAAAAAGTGTATGAATAGCGATAAAGGGGCCTGAATTTGGTTGAAATATCAGATGACGTATCAGGGATAAAGAGCAGAGAGTGAAGAACGTCTTAATTGGTCTTGTGCGAATTGTTGTTCTTGTTCTCGTTAATTCGCGGTCACAGCAGGATGTCCCAAAAGTGACGTTTACGCGTCAGGGAATCGAGGAATCGAAAAATTTTGAAGAGGAAGATTTCGGAGAATCTTTTTAAGCGACTTTCCCAACGATCAAATTGAGAAAAAAAAAATAAAGAAAGGCATCCTGAGGGATGAAATTTCGGCCTTGGACTCAACCCTCGTTGCTTTCGTTTTCCAGGATCGTTGATGAAGAATCAGGAAGAAAAATGAGTTGCGTAGGCGTTAGACCCGAGTTTCGAGACACTCTGTATACGAGAGTTTTTTTGATACGCGGTCAAGAGAGTAAAAAGCGCAAAAGTGATCAAGACTCGTGGACAGTCGGACACTCGAGACATGTTTATCTTCGCGCCGCTCCCAAATTCAGCCAAAAAAAAGTCTTGATTAATAGCGAAATTATTCCGTCAAGTAGATTTTATGAATACACCAAACTTATGGGAATGAAATTTAAAAAAAAAGAGAGAAAAAAACGAAAAAGAAGAAGAAGGAAAAAGAAATCATTCTCGCCTATTTGCATGCTGCTGGCATTATGTTGCCCTACTAATATGTATACGAGCGGAGAATGTGGCCGCGAGGAGGACACGGATTATCGGTCGATTTATATGCCCGCTCTGTCAGTATCACGAAGGTCTTTTGGTGCCCCGAGGGCTTTCCCGGTGCGGATGAAGATCTCGCCTGGTTCTTCCAGGCCCATCGCGCGTCCGCTTTCAAACGGATCTGCTCATTCTCCCGTGAATCTGCTTCAAAAACGGGAAACGCCGAGCGGATTCTCGTCTACTTTGCTAGCTGCAGCGCGTCATCCGACAGCTGATGCCGCGAGTGCCTATGTTGTCCTGAAGTAAATATCATTAAAAACTTTCTCGCGATTGAATTCACTGGAGAAGGTCCAATAAAAAAATGCCTGAAAACGCCGAAACGCCTAAAATTCTTTCTTAATTCCAATCTAATAGTTCGTGCGCACCAGCGACACTTTGATATCGGATCGTGTGAACGATTGTAAAAAAAAGAAGAAAAGAAAAATGAATGGTCACGGGTGGTTAATCCGTAAGAAAGAGACCGAACGTGGGCAATGGTAATTCGCGTCCAATTATCGGATGCCCACGGTGTGTAATACAAAGTGGTAGATCGTTGTACGGTACACGCGTAGAATATACTCCTGGTTGGCTCCGGTTCGCGCGGGTGCGTTACGGAGGACTCTTAAGCACACGATCGGTGTATCGTACTAGCGGCAAAGAGAGCGGCTTATTAGCGAAACCCCTCCCCCCCCCCCCTCTTCCAGCTTCTCTTGCTCCTGGTATCGGTGAGATCGAGTGATACAAAGAGACACAACGAGGGTAAAAAAAGGGACCGACTGTTAAAGACACGGGCGCGAGAGGGGTCAAGGAGCGGAAAGATGAAACTAGCTGCTCTCGCGCCCTTCTCTATCGCAAACGCAGCCTGAGAAACTTGGCTGGAAATACGTGGAGCCGCAGATCTATGGGGCCGCTACTAGTTTTTCTCGGTCACGTCGGCCTCGATCTTCTTCCTCTTTTCCCGCCGCGCACCGCAGCTTTGCCTCTTTCAACTCTTATCTTCCTCGCGGTTCGTATATACACACTTGTTTTTGTTTTTTTTTTCTTTCCAGTGGAGCTCGTTTCATTTCTATAAATAAATCAATGCGCGTTCGTGTTTGCATAATGATATCAGGACTCTTGGATACTGAACGCAGAAGACATTGGATTCGATCACATTTTCACCGAGGAACAATATTGTTTGATAAACTTTTGCTTCATCCTGGTCGTTAGGAGCGTCGAAACAGTTTTTTTTCTTTCGAGTTTTATTAATCCAAATGTATCCAGGACACTCGATACAGAAACCGAAGGAATTAGCAAAGCTACCGGAGTCGCACGGCCCGCCTCCCTGTCCTTTCAGTCTCTTGGTTGTTGAGCTTTGCTCTAACCGACGGATATACCTACACCGAGGTTGTTTATCGAGCAATAAATTGCGATTACCGCGCTCGCGGATCGCTCCAGTGACGTTCAGTAGTAGCCGCGCGCGCTAGACTCGGGAGCCAGCACATTACTCGTTTGGCACTTGCAAGATCGCGTCCACACTCGACGAGAAGCCCTGCGATATTTCACCACGTGCGTCCTTCCTCCCTCTTATATCCTCTGGCGAAACGTACTCTTCGGGGACGAAGAGTCATGGTGGACGAGAACAACTCGACGTTGGTGACTTCTCGTGGCATAAACACGTGGGCATATCTCGCACGGAGAAAACTCCTGAGATTTGATCTACAGCGATGCGTTTCATTGAATCTTCTCACTCTCTCTCTCTCTCTCTCTTTTCATATTTTATTTACATCAAACATCGGATCAAAGCGATTTTTCACTCCCATCGCCGGCTTTACTTACGACCTTAACAACTCTTACATCACGCAAATCCAAGCGGAGACTCTATTTATTTATTTATTGGCCAACTTTTGAAAGGTTGGATATATCAAGACTCGTAAACTATTTTTATTTACTAGAGAAAATTGAAAGAAAAAAAAAATAGGTCAGTCAGCCTGAGCAGTAATTAGGGGAATAATTTCTCGATTTTTCGAAGCTGCGCGCCAGCCGGATAAAAATGAGAGACACGATCACGCAAATTGAAATACACGCTCGAGCGAGAAACGTTGTTAGCGCAAGGTATTTTCCAATTAGTGAAATATACGTGAAAGTTGAGCTCGTTTGCTTGCTCGGAGACGTGGGCTCGTGGATATAGGGGAAAGGGGCGAATTTATATCGTACAATCGAGCACTTGTACGTTCGTGAACTTTAACGCCTGGCGCGCGAGGTCGATTCGTGCGCTCATTGGAGTCGGTGACCAGCACGGAAAGTAAGAAATAAGATTTCCTATCCCTGAGAGCAGCTCTCGGCCCGTTCGCGCGCGGTCTCTCTCTCGAGTGCTATACGTTAATCGAGCCGCGAGCTCGAAATGCAGCTCGTACGTTCTCGCGGCCAGCGGCATATGGGGAACGCCGCCGCGAGGACGACACCATCCTCCGACACCAAACCGCTAAATATTACGTCGCCGAAGATTCGTATCGACTATCCGGGCACACGACTTACGAGCGGATGCGCCCTCTGTTCAGCCCCGATCGGCCGCATTCACCTTCACCTACGTCTTTTAATCTGCGCCTCCTTCTATGCTATACCTCGTACACACACACATATATATGTATATAGACGCGGAGTAATATGCCGGCCTCGCAAAGCTTTTAGAATTGAGCATAGTTGGGCTGGTTGTGTGTACTCGATGAAACTTTGCTTTCGTCTACAGGTTGATGCACAAAGAGAAGGTTTCACGTTGCTCGGGAAGCTTCAAATTGTGGAAAAACCGTCGATTCATTTTCGCGGATGTGCATGTCTCCTTATGAGAAAATGAGCAGGATCAGCCTCGTCTTCATGAATGTTCTTTCAGTCTGATCTTTTATCTTCGGATGGTTCCATTATGATCTTTGTAGGCTGATAACTTTTGAAATGGGCTCTAACCGGAGACGCCGAGAGGTGGTGAGACTGTTGGGAGTAACCTCCGGGGTATCTGAACGGTTTATGCGTCGGTGAGGCGCGAGGTGTCAAAAGCGTTTTAGTTATCTACGAACCGGAAGATAGTAGAGGCTGGCGAAGCGAGTTCTTCCAACGGATGTGTTGGTCCGTGGACCTGGATTCTCAGGGTGTAGTACGTGTTCATGACTAAAACAGGCGTGATCTCGAGACGCGAGTATATTTAATGGACCATATTACATCGAGCATATATCCAGGTCTTTTGTTGCTCGTTGCTGAATCTTCGGTGGATAATAGTCCTCGCATTGAAATCGTTCTCTCGGGGTTATTAAAAGCAAAGATATTCCAACGACTTTCCCATGTTACAGTGAGATCATGGAGCACAGACTATCTCGCCACTTTCTGCGATACAGAGAAGACGTAATACAATAATATTGAAAAGAATACTCTCTTAGTTCACGTAATGCGCTAAAGGAGTACCGAGGATGCGCGTATCTCTGTATATCCATGGATTTCGTATGTATACGTACGTTGGAGTGTTCAAGCAGGAAAGATGTAGGCTGACTACGGAGAGATGAAAATCTCGAGCTTCGAGTCTCTCCATCTATTTAATTTATGCAGTCCTACTCGGAGCGCACTAGAGGATACAATTGTATTCCTATTTCTTGGACAATCGGTGAAACGTTCTAGGTAGGCGTGATTCCCTCGTAGACTCTCTCCTTTTGCCTCCTTCCTTCGGTATCTTCTCTATTATTATTTTATTCTTTCGTGATCACCTGTATTACTCCCTCGAATAGCTTGTTTCTTGCTTGTTCACGGGAATCGAGGGAATATCAAGAAGGATTTACTTTCTACTGGCTCGATGATGCTTTTTCACTTTTTTTTGTTGTTTTTGTTCTCGCTACCAAAGCTCAAAATGACGCATTACATACTCATTTTTATTCAGCCTCTTTCAACGATTGTTCAACAAAGACGAGGAGCTCAACTCTTCTCTGGCTGCGCATTGAATCTGAGAATCCTGGGATTGCTCTCGCAACGGCATAATCCGGGATGGAAGGTAAGCATGCAAGTCGAGTTGTGTATACCGAGCAGGGTACCGAGGACGCGCGAGGATGCCCTCGTCCGATTTGCATCTGGCGCTTGTTAGCCGACCTCAAACGGCTCACACAGTCAGACTTCTCTATCCCATAATGTAATTTTCTCGGTTAGCTATGAAAAATCGATCTAACCTTTTTATCTCTTTCTCTCTCTCTCGCTCATTCTCTCTCGTTATCCTTTTCATACTTTCGTATGTACGTGTACGCGACTTGGTCGCACGGAGAAGGACACGCGATGTGCCTGCGCTGCCTTCTCTTCGTTTTCTCGCTCCGTTTCTCGAGTCTCTTTTACTTACGACGCGCCGCGCAAAAGCAGCCCGGATAGCCATCTGCCTGTGCTCGCCTCGGTACAAGTTACGACATGCAGAGGGAGCTGCTTCGGGACAGACGAGCGAGAAGAGAGAGCCAAGAGAGAGAAACAAAATCTTTTCATCCAGTTATTTAATTTTTACTTTGTACACTTTGATGATATTTCATGCAGCAGTATGCTGCATCAGAGCAATCCTTAGTTGACGTTGAAGAGCAACATTTTGGTCCATTTTACTTACCGATGCTTTCGTCGACGTTGGATGGCCGAAAAACCGTCCAGAGACATCTGATCAAGAATTCTGTTCATCTTCTGGCCCGTGAATCTGGATCTTGACTCCTAAGGAATTCGTTAGACAAACATATTTTTATCGTGCATGTGAAATAAATGTCATTCTGCACCTGGAAAATGCTAAAGTGAACGCAAAGTAAGTGAAAAACGCCCTCGCTGAGTCACGTAAATACCTGGTGAAGGAAGACACGCCGGCACCATGACCGAGTGATAAATATGATTGAGTGACGTCGTGAAATATGGGAACAAAGTATTTTTTATGTAACGCATGACACGCGAGGTGCTATCGCCGGAGAACTGGCAGTTGGGTCCGGTCCGCGATCCAACAGAGTTCTGTATCAGCGTTTGAAGATTCGTCGATCTGGTTGATCCGAAATTGAGTTTTTCTTTTTTATTGTAAAAATAGTGCATACGCATGTGTGCGGAGTGTGAAAAAGAAGTGCGGTAGAATTTTGATTTCATCGGAGAGCGGAGATGGACGTAAGTTTTCGAGGACCACCGTAACGACGTTTCTATTCTCGTCACGCGACTATTTGGATTCTTATTTTTTTCTCCATTTTCACACAAGACCATCGACGAAAGTGTGGGAGCATTGCAATGGCCCGATTACGCAGTCCTTGGTACCGTGCTCTGTGTTTCTGCCTCGATCGGGGTTTATTACCGATTCAGTGGTGGACGCCAAAAAACAGCAGAGGTAAGAAAAAATTCAGAAGTCATTGAATCACTGACGTTGAAGAAGTCATCGAACGAGGGATAATTGCACAGGAATACTTCTCGGCTAACCGATCGATGAGTGTGCCACTTCTGGCAATAGCTCTCATGGTAGCGTTCATGTCTGCGATTGCGATGCTCGGTATCAGCGGTGAGACGTACATCTATGGGAGCCAGTTCACGTTGGTGAATCTTGGCTTTTCTCTGGGCACTCCTTTCGCAGCTTTTCTTTATCTTCCGGTCTTTTATCACCTGCAGACTATGAGCATTTATGAGGTAAAGTTTGCCAAGGGACCGGGTGAGTGGAAAAAAGAAGATTGACGTCTGCACGATTTTGTTGCAGTATCTGCAGAGAAGATTTGGAATGACGGCTCGATTGGTAGCGAGCCTGACGAATTTTGTCCAAATGATTTTGTACACCGGAGTCGTTTTGTATGCTCCGGCATTGGCGCTAGAAGCGACTACCGGACTCTCGAGCATGATAAGTGTCCTCGTCATAGGCCTAATCTGCACTTTCTACTCGAGCATCGGTGGAATGAAAGCTGTTCTGGCTACTGATGTGTTCCAAGGAGTCCTCATGTTTGCATCACTTTTCTCCATCATCGGGGTTGCCTGGTACGACATGGAGGGTGGATTCTTGGAGATTTGGACCAAGGCCGGTGAAGGCGGTCGATTGGACTTCTTGGAGTGCGTGATTATGATGGCTAATGTTGTTCTTATGACGGCTAGATGGATTAGGAATCGTGGATCAATCGTTACCGATGTTTCTTTAGTTTCAGTGTGGATCCTACCGAACGACATACTTTCTGGGGTCTCATGATCGGTGGTGCTTTCTTCTTCCTTTCGAACTTCGCGGTCAATCAGATTATGATCCAACGGTTGTTAGCTGCCAAGTGGGTGTTGCCTTTTTTGTTGGTAAAGTTTTTATCATCGTCAGACGGTTGGGCCAAACGTTTCGTTTTGTCTTTTGCCAGGTCATTGGGACAAGCTCAACTCGCTCTTTTTCTAAACGTGCCACTCACGGTCTGCATGTCTCTCGCCACATCATTGGCAGGTTTGGCACTGTACGCCTGGTTCAAAGACTGTGATCCAGTCGCCTCCGGAAAAGTGTACACGTTCGACCAGGTCATGCCTTATTTTGCTAAAATTCGTATGTCCCAAATACCCGGGTTGTCAGGCTTTTTCGTAGCTGGTGTGTTCAGCGCTTCCCTCAGCACTGTCTCGGCGATGATAAATTCGTTGGCAGCGATAGCAGTCGCAGATTATATAAAGCCGCTGTACGGCGCGTTCGGGCACGATCTTTCGGAGTCGACAGCTTCGTTGCTCGGAAAAGTTTTTGGCACGTTCAACGGTCTTCTGATTTTGGCTGTAGCCTATTTAGCCTCGCAGCTCGGCAGCATAATGCAGCTTGCTCTGGCGATAAATGGCGCGATGGGAGGACCGCTTCTGGGTCTCTTCAGTCTCGGAATATTCGTCGAGACTGCTAACGAGGCAGGATCGGTTATTGGGATTCTACTAAGTCTGGCCTTTTCTATGTGGATCGTTTTCGGATCACCCAAACCGCCGGTCCTCGACCTTCCAGTCTCAGTTGCCAATTGCTCTAATTTGACTGCCATTGACACCGCTCTCTACGACGCTCGATTGCTGGCTCTCATGTGAGTACAACCTCATTTTTTTCTTTCAATCAAAGTGCTTGATTCTTGCTCCTCAATTTCATAGGGATGCTGAAGACGCCGATTACTTTTATCCCTACCGGATATCCTACATGTGGTACACTCCTTTGGGAATGGTGACGACGATGCTCTTCGGATACTTCGCTAGTCTCTTTCTATGCTGTTGCGGAAAGGTCGAGGAACCAGATCCCGATTTATTCACGCCTGTAATAGCCTCTTGTATGAGAAGGCGAAATCCGGGCAATACGAAACGAAACTCTTTTGTCATGACGCCTAAATAGATTATCTTCATTATTTTACGTAATTATTTTTATTCAATAATATTCAACTGAAATCTGTTTAAAATAGATTGAAAAAAAAGTAATGAAAAAAGATAAACAAATTTGGCGAAAAATAAGGAGGAAAGAGGTTGCAAAATCGACGAAATACTTTTATAAGAATCTTCCGAAGATCACGAACAAGCTGCTGACCCGTTGTCGAGTCGCTTCGGGGTCACGGTTGAGTGCTCCAAATTATATGGAGCGAGGCCGAAACCTCGTATCTGGAGGACTAGGGAAACCTGGTATGGCTTGCTTTATGGTACTTGCTCATTTTCGAGATCGTTCGGAATGCTATACTTATCGGTGCAGGTCTCGTATAGCAGGCTGCTGCCGAATCGTGGAGCTCAAATTCAAATAAGAAAGAAGGAAGACATTTTCGAGACGATGACGGTGTCTCGATGTCTGTATCGATAAAAGTTTGGACGTTACTAAAGGTGTTTGTAGAATTAGCATCTTGTACTTTGCTCACGATAATTGGATCCATTATGCGCCGGTATAAAAGCAGCAGACTTTCTCTTGAACGAGAGAATTTAGAGCTAAAACGTTGGAGACATAAAATAACGTCTCCAAGGGTCACCTGATTAATGTCTCATGTATCCAAAGTGATAGGTCAAATTAATCGTGCGTAATAAAATACCGAAATGAATGAAAGAAAAGTCTCACGGTCCAGTCTCGTAACAAATAACATCGACGAAGTGAAAAACGAGGAAGAAGATGCGGTTGTCCGGAGCTGTCGCGACCAGCCGGCTGAGCTATATCGTCTAGATCAGGGAGTGACAAGGCAGCTAATGACCGCGGGGATCCTAAAACCCGGAGGAGGATCGTTAGATAGAGCGACCAGGCGTACCCAAAGAATTTAATTCTGGCGTATATAAAATCGTGTCTTTTTCTCTTGCCTTTAATTCCCGAGTCTGGAGGCTTTTTGTCATTTGCTTCGAGCTGGCCATGGAGACTACGAAAGAGCGGTAAGAATAATCTACTGGATCGAAAGATATCGAGCTTGGCCAGATTTCTTTGCTTTCTCTCTCTCTCCCTCCACTTTGCTCCCTTCTTTTCTGAGCAATATGGCCGCGAGACCGTTTGATAAACCGTGAGCTATAAGGCATCCTTATGGGGGCGACTCGCTAAAGGTTCGCGCAGAAATGCTCTCGTCCCGTGATCGTCGGCTTATCTCCGGAGCATCTTGGCCCAAACACTCCGTCCAGCATCCCTGAAAATATCAAAGACAGCCCGCTCCTCTTCCCCCACTCTCTCTCTCTCTTTCTCTTATTCCCTTGCCATCCTGCTATACTTTATCGTCCGTATAAATCACCGATTCGAAGGTGCTCAAGTATTCACGTGGTAAGAGCCTGATCCCGAGTGAGATGTCAACCGTGCCAGCTTTACCTGATGGTGTCTCGCAGAGATCCTTGCAGGACTGTTACAAAATTTATTCGCATTGCCAGAAAATCTTTTAATTCAGAATAATTGTTGAAAAGTATTTAAAAAAATTATAACAACGATTGTCAAAAATAATCTTCATCTGACCTAGGGGAAGTAAGCACACGCAGCTTGATTCGATCGGATCATTTGACTCGATGCAGAAGTTCCAGTGATTTTAGAATGGAGACGGCCAATAAATTCTTCTACGAAGTTTCATTTCCGGATCCGACGAGCGAATATCGACGAGTCACGGCTCTGTTTCTCTTTTCTTTCCTGTTTGCAGTCTCGCGCGGTTCCTGCGCTTCCTTCCTTCATCCGATAGAGCAGCGCGGATGCATCTGGAACTCTGGGTCCAGATACAGGCTACATTCTCGTTGCTCATGGTCGAGGAATACAAGGAGAAAAGAGAGCCAGGGTCTAACGACGATATTGTACATTCGTTCTGGGCCGTAGAAAATCGTGGTGAACGGCTCCCGTGAGACTACGACGACGTTTCCAACGAGTTACGAGGCTCCATCGTCGTAAAGATGAAACCGCGCTTCCTCGATTATCCAGCGTGGATTCATCGCGGAGAGAGATGAGGGGCCGGAGTTCGGATGGATAAATACGCAAATAAGTGAGAGGATCCGTAAAAATTATGGCATAGGAGTAGAAGATCGTTGAATCTTGAAATTCTGAAGAAAAAAAACGTCATCGGACAGTTATTTCTAAGATTCTGCATCAAAAGGATATTAATAAATAAGTTGCAGCAGTTGATCCAGCGCATTGCGCGCTCCCCACCAGCTCTCCTATAACGACCAATTAATTGATATCTCATCAGTGGCACATTGGTAAAAATATGATGACCTTTGCTTCCAGGATTTTATGGTCCAATTATTCCGGACATTCCTCGGGCAATATATCGTCGAGATAACGACAATGTCGAATTTTTACTTTGTTTAATTATGAACGAGAATCGTAATGTTCGAGGGTACGAAGAGAGCAGACTTCTCTCTTCGATGCGACGACCACGGCAAAGAGTCAGCGAGCCGGGCAAAGATCTCATTCCTCTACAGCTATTATACTCGCTACTATAAAGCGACTCGTGAGACTCGTGACCAAAGAGCTCCGTATATAAAAGATCCTTGGCTGCTCTCACGATCGATCCGTCTTGCTTGTTTTGGCTCCCCTGACTTCGTCCACCGCGATACCGAGAGTCAAGTGCTCCTTATCTACTCGAAAGGCTCAATTCCAAAATTAAACTCGAAACTTAAAGCTCGCGATGAAATAAAACGATTTTAACTAGTTGAAAAATCGTCTTTCAGCCTTCGCGGGACAGCACTCTTAACGAATGCTCAAGCATTACGACTCCTTGGTGCGCTGCCACGGGATCGCGACATAGACAAGGGTACCTACTAACAACTGCACCGGGCTAATGAAGGGGATCCGAGAACGAAAGTAATTTCGCTTTCCCTGGATGAGCATCATCATCATCATCGCGAGCAAATCGGCAAAGAGACCCGCGTGCGTATTTTATATGCACGTCGCGGTTACGTCGCGCCTCTGACAACCGGCAACAAGTCTGTACGCGATGCTGATCAGCAGAAAAGGAAAAGAGGCAACGAACGTTAGGAAGGGGGACGACGCGCAACCGAGTCCCGCAATTACTCCAGCTGAGCTGGCAACCGGTAAACGTTTCGATTACAATGATCGCTCTCGCTCTCGCCAAGACGACGACGCGACACCGTGTAATTACAAATGGCCGCTGAGCTTACTTACACCATCGTCAATCTTATTTTCCATAAACGCGCGGCTCCTTCCAACATTCACCCGGTTAATCCGTACATCATTTTCGAAGTTTTCGTCGCTCCACTTTCTCTCCCGTCGTCCATCCCGAACCACGGCTTGCCAGGATCCACCAACTTGTTTCTCTTCTTCCATTTTCCAGCATCCCGATCACCATCGAGTCCGAAATATCGGCCCACCGACTGCGTATTTGATCTTCGATAGGAGCAGCAGCTTCTGTTCCTCTAGACCAGTGACTATGCCGATCGACCTTGTTCGCAGGTTCAAATAGTTCAGTTATGGGGAAGCCGATTCTGGAATCACCTTCGCTATGGCTTCGTTCACATTTCTGACAATTCTCAAATAGAACCAAAATAAAACACGCCGAGTTGTCATCGGATCATTCCATTACGTAAATCCTTAATGATCCAAGGAGCCCGATGGTAGAGGAGAGCACTGTAACGAGATTTGTGTCGATTAGAAAGAAAAATCATGATATTTTCATTCCCAATCTCTGCCATTCACAAACCTTTCTATTATGTCGCAAATTTCTTGCTGAAATAACAAAACGCTTTCGTGAATAATTCTTGTATTCACCGTGATCTTAGACTATTTTGACGATATCATAACAATCTTGGTGGAGCCTCCGTATAATTAAGAAACCTCGGCATGTTATTAAGTGCGAGGGGCACGTGCATATATTTTCCCGAATTAATTGAGGCTCGTGAAAAGAAAAGATAAAATACCGGTCATTTCGTGAGGTCGTAGGTTCAAGGTCATTCGTCCCTCAGCTTGAGTTATTCTTAATTCGTACAAACGGGAATGCGATAATTGCGAGAAAAAAACGTTTCAATCTAGTGGGAGACGCAGACTCAAAGAAACCAGTGAGGTTTTTTCGAAGGCGAACACGTTGATTAATCGATAATACAAAAATTGCACGTTATTCAGTTTCGATGATGCGATTCGGGTCAACTTTCAATCGAGGTAAAAGTTGATCCATAGCAAGGGGATCAAGTTTGAATAAATGAAAAATAAAGCAAGATAAGTAAAGTATTTATTGGACCCGAAGATGTATCTCTGGGTGCGAGACAAGTTTCAGCATCATCGATCGAGAATTGATGCGAGCATTATAGATTAGTTAATGCGCGGATCGGTTACGATCCGGGTATATACAAAAGTATGAACAAACTTACGAAGCTCGCTCCCGGGGGCACGGGGTCATCAAAACCGAATTCGGAGAATCTTCTCGTTTTATATTTTATACATACACGTGTATACATAGGTATATTGCCCGGTTTATTTTATTGGCCGTAAATAACCTCCATAATCCACCAATAGAAGGCTGAAAAAGCTCGTCTGATCGTAAAATGCTGTAATTAAGAATCTCCGGAGTCGGAGGCGACTCGGGGACGACGAGAGCCGAGTGTAGAGCGAGAGAAAGAGAGAGAGAGAGAGAAAACGATCTCTTAGGCTTTGCCTTGGTATTATGTATTGCTCGAAGGATCACGCGTTGGCTGCGATAACAGTACGATTCCAGATGTTTTTCTCCTGTCGTGAGAGACTCTCTCGGACCGAGCTGGAACGAATTATTTGGTCCAGAATCTTGAAGAAAAAAAAGGCCACGATAGCCTTTTTCGAATTCTCGGAATTCTATTCTCGTTTTTTTTTTCTATCCTCCTGCTGGGAGAAGAAAACAAAAATGGCGGTCATTGAGAAAGAGCACGTTAGAAAAGACGGAGCAGAACTCGGAAGATTATGGTAAAAGATAATAAAATAAAAGAGAGAGAGAGAGAGAGGGGATATTACTTTTGATCCCACTTTATTTCAAAGTCAATTGAATACTAGTCGTCGTTCGATTTCTCGCGTCGGACTCTCGTCGTATGAGAAAAAGAGAGAAGGAAGAAGAGGACGAGAGTTCCGGGTCTCGTGCCCATCTCGATATCGATCGACTGTGTGTCCAAGGACGCATAATACCTTCCAGGTGAATCCTCTCGAGACCTCATCACGATACGTCTCAGTAAGCCACGGGGCTTCCCACGCCGATTTTCACGGTTTAACAATTTGCCGAATACAAATTTTTTTTTTTTTTACTTTTGAACTTTATTCATTCATATTTATGAGCCAAGTACGATCGTGAGTTTTTCAAAATTCGACAAATATTATTCTCACCACCGATGAATCAATGATCCGGCGATTGATTTAATGGACCAATCAAAAATTTGGATTTGCGAACGATGTTTCGTTATTCAAATCGATGAACAATCTCCTTTTCCCTCTCTAGGTCGGTACCGGACGTGAAAAAAAAAAAATGTTAGCAAATAAATCGATGAAATCTCAGTACAATTTGGAAGAAATGCCCTGTACACAAATCTCGGGATGTCTCTCGTTGAAGATCGTAAGTCTGCTCGGACTCCGGGGTTTCGCTAGTCAAGAAAACGCCGCGATAATTTCGCATGTCACCAGATCTTCCCTGAAACTGATTTTTAATTGTCGCATTACGAGTAGAATCTCCGCACGAGCCTTGAATGTATTTTTTTTGGTCAACAGACGAAACCGGAGGCTCGCTGAGACCGAGTCATTCACCCCGTGATCAAAAACTGTACGTGTGCGTTATAAAACTAATCCGGTAGGTTAAAACTAAAATATGTTTAAGGAAAAAAATACTTTTTTTAAATTTTTTTCTGTATAAAGAGTGTTTATTTTCCGGATTAGAATTCCTCATGCTGATCATTTTGTCATTGAAATTTGACTTAATAAAATACTACGAATGTCTGATTAAATAGCAGAAAAATCTGCTGGAATGAAATCTTTTTCATAAGTCAAAATTTCGATCTTTATTTTTACATTTTCAAGTTTATCAGAAGATGGAAGTACGAAGTAAATAAAAAATATTCATAATCGGCAAGAAAATGATAAATATTTCGAGCACGTACGTAAGGAAATGAAGATTTTGACGTTTGATTCGTCGGTGGCTGTCTGATGTTGATGAAGGAAGGATCCGCGTACATAACGCGCGAGTAAGGAATGAAGACTGATTTACTCCGGCTGTCTAAGTAGTACGTGCTCTTCTCGCGAGCCACGTACTAAGCAGATCTACAGGTTAATTGCGCAAATTAAGTACTTCGTCATCTTGCCCAATTTGTCATTTAGCTCATGTGCTTTTGCGCGAGCGAGGTATAAATTCGTTGGTGTAGTATACATCTGTCCCGATGAAATACGTCTATATATATATAGATCCGAGCGCGGTTAGCACTAAATTATAGATGTGTGTCATCAGATTTTGTACGTAGAATTATGGTAAATATCTTTAGACCTTGTGCTCTCCGAAACGAGATTCTTGAACTTTGCGATGAAATAGATCTGTCAACCGATCCTTATTCTTTACCAAGATTTAATACGAACGAAGCTTCATTTAAATGCTCGAAAGAATGTTGCTCCGTAGCTTCGAGCTTAATTAAAATATTCAAATTTTACGCTTTGATTTATCAGGCTTTATTATTACCGGAAGTTTCTCGATGTTACAACGATCTTTTGAACTTAATAAATGGCACGATACTTGATTACTAATTGGCCATGAGTTTGATGTCGAATAGCGAAGCTTTCTTGGAGCATTATGTGTACCAGCAGCGTGTGGCAGAGTACGTACAACTAAATAGCGCGAAAAATCCCAGTTCAATTGGACTTGGAAATCTCGGTCAGGGAAGCTGCGTCGTAGGCAGGCTGCTCAACAATAATTTATACCTATATATTAATGCGTTTGAGACTTTCGCGTGTATGGTGTTGGTGTACTATATCGTTGTAGAGGGTCGCAGCAGCAGGAGCAGTGGCGACGTCACGTATTCTTGGAGGTCTTGGTGCCGGCATCCCGAGAGTCGCGAATAAACGCGAATTCAAAGTACCGTAGAGTTCTCACAGAGAGTCTTGTCAGTCGGCATGAACTGTAAGAGCTCTTGTTGTGCACACGAATACGATATAGCGTAGCGCAGCTTTATACAAACTCACAGACGTGATTTTATGTATATATATCTATTGATAAAAACGTACTACGTACAGCCTACTGCGAGAGCTCGCGATACCGATCTAATAACCCATACGCAGTGTGACAGTCCAACGCGCTCCGGCAAACTCGACTTCCGCGAGTGTCCGCTATTGCCAGAGCCGATTCTTCTCGTTCTCCTGATTCTCCGCTGCTCTATTCAGCCTGTGTGTATCCAGAAGACGCGCGGAACGGTTTTCATTGATGTACCGCGGAAAAAAAGGACCAGAAAGTATCGCGGCGTTACAGGCGCTTTCAAAAGCCGTCTTCGTTAATTTCAGCCGAATATATTGCTCGCCGAATCCTTGGAAAAAAACTTTTTGGCCAATTTTTCTTATCGTCGATTCCTGGCATTGATCAATCTGCTCCTTAATTCCATTATTCGATGAGGAAAGTTGCGGATGACGCGGAAAACGAATTAAAAGCATCGCGTAGCTCTTCAGATTTTGACAGTTCGGCGGTTTCGGTTAATCTCTTCCAACTTTCATAATTCGACTTTTGCAAAAGCCTGTTCCATGGGAAAGAACTCCATTCCATACAGTTTGGAGGTGACACCGCGAAAGTATTATTCTCGATAATAGCAGGTTAGCTCTGCTCCCGGCTTGAGCGAGGCTTGAGTTTGTTCTTTTTTTATATTTATCGTTATAACTTTCTTTGACGCTGCTGCGAAGCGATGTAGGTCGATATCGAACTGTTTAACATGAGAGCTTCTCGTCGGATAATTTATCTGGGAGTGATCTCTAAGTACAGTGAGTACGCGAGTATACAAGTGCCTCGTAATTTTCTAGACTAATATAAATTACGGGCTGTTAATACAGTCGAAATATACACGCCTCGTTCGCTTTTAGTAGCCGCGCTGCGTTATATACGTAACGAAAAATGGGGGACATTTTATGAGCGCCTCGAGTGCAGCTCCAGTTCTCGATGTTATCGAGAGCAAGATCGCGAGAACAACATTTCGAAAGGGCAAATTGGTAGTAAGACGCGTTATCGTTCGCTAATTATATGATTCGAGAATCTTCTAACCGTTAAAGTCATCGTTTAAAATTATTCGAATCCAACGTTTAACGTATTTAGTTACGTTTCCGGATTTGACCGAACGATTTTGGTGCTCGTTCAAGCTTTATATAATTATTACGATTGCTATTTAATTGCTTGATCGCTCGCGAGCACACACACACACACTTGGCAGTCACTGAGACATCGTAAGAGGCAGACGAACATCGGACGTACATCTCGAGCGAAGCTTTCGATCTCACCGCGTGTAATTTCTTACGAAAAAAAAGAAGAAAAAAAAAACGGCCGTTTCATGTACAAACGAAGACTCGAGATATTAATTACTGTCCGGTAATCATCGAGATCGAAAAGTGTTAATTAGCAAATTGCGTATTCCGTGCTCGTATTCCCCGCCAGCCACGTACCGATCGCTCGTTGTAAAGAGTTCTCGATTTACGAGGCTGCAATAAGGAAAGAGGAAAGAAGTAAAAGAGAGAGGGAGAAAAAAGGGCGTAATGTGCGCTTAACTCATGCTCACTGTACTTTGTACAAGTGATAAATATAAATATCACGATTTCATAGCTTTTCTGAGTGAATTAATTATCTTCTACAGCTGCTCTTACGTTGAACGTAACTCGTATTTTCTTATTCCTATAAACCTATAAACAAGAAATCCAAAATCGTTATTTACTTATTTATATTACGTAATTATAAAAAACTTTCAATGCACTTATAATCATAAGTTCTCGATACGTCAATTATTATTGTTATTATTATCATCAGCGTGATTTGGATCATCGATCCATGCTTCGGCCTGCGCTAATCAAACCGGAGACAGCGTGGTTCCCATTTTCGCCGCAACGCGGCGCATCCGCTCATCGTTTCGCGTATGCCAAGCCGCAGCTAATACGGTATAAATAGGGACTCTCGCGATGCTCGACGAGCTGACGAAAACAAGTGGGTTTTCAAGCTGAGCGACGAGTAATTATTGACTGCGAGCCAATGAGAATCCCGAAGAGATAATTTATCGCACGACCCAGTGTACATCTCTTAGAGTCCAGTGGCCGCATGGCGAGCGTCTCTCGTTTTCCTCGGTATCGGCAAGACGAAGAAGAAAAGTTGTTTACGAGGTCGTATAGTTGGCTGATATTTACAATGATGTCGAGGAAATATATCTCGCGCTTTTGGTCGCGTATAAAATCATCGCTCGGGAGGAAGAGAGGAGAGGGGAGGGGAGAGCGCGCGAGAGCGTCGAGGACTCCCCACTGGTTTACGCTCGGCATACGTCTCCATATTAAACTCGTCGCACTGTAAATATCTCTCGTAGGTATAAGTGCACTAGCGGGCCAAGATTTAATTTCCCCGTTGGGGGTAGCCAGTTTATTTGTATCCCATGCATATAATCCACGCGATAAAGTTAAGAGTAAGGGAGCACTGGAGGGCCAAGAGACATAGCGAATAAAGCGAGCAAGAGCACCGGGTTATAAAAGTTCTGAGAACACTCGTTCCGCGTGTCTCTGTCAGAAATATATCCTGACGTTTCTCTAGATTTACGAATCTACCTTTCTTCTCGAGTATACGTACGAGTTTACCGAGTTTCGTACTTGGATACTTAAATTCTTGGGTATATCTTATAATTTCTCAACTCCGCAGATTCTTATTTCTGTACAGTTTAATTCTACTCTCGATGAGCATCGATATTTCGATGGAAATTCTACAACTTTGATAGGAAAATGATTTATGTCGTTTATCGAATAGTTTTCTAACGAATAAATCGGTATTCGATCTTCCTAAATTATTGTCGATATCTCGGACCGAGATTTTCCATTGAAGAACGATTTTATCGATCGATACAAGAGGAGGACAACTCTAAACAACCCGATCGAGTTGAAAGAAACAAAGGAACGATCTCATAGGGCAGCGCGACTGATTATAATTCGAGTCAGAGCACAGAGGCCCGTATACACCGACGTAAAGGGCTGAGAGAGAGACGGCTCGAAACAGTATAAACCCCGGCGGACAATCCCGTATAATAAAATCGCCGGTAAAGGGCATACAGAAGATCGGTACCAAAGACAGAAAATGAGAGGAGTTTCGATACCTTCTCTCGAGTCTCGCGTTTCTCTTTGATCCTCTTCCGCTCAATCTTCTGACGTGTGCGTACTTTCATTTCTTAGGAAAAACAACAACGAAGAGAAAAAAAAAAAACAATGTTTGTATAAAAAGTAAAATTCTCGGGAACTTCCGCCTGGATTTCTAAAAGGAAGGTAAACTTTTATTTTCTAGAAATTCTACTGCGCCTCTGTGCCTGTTTTTAAAATTCTTTATTTTTCCCCACTTCGACTCTGATCGATTAACTCATCATTTTTCTTTCCATTCGTCGATTTGCTCTTCTGAAAAAATTCGCAAATTCATATCGTCATCGTAAACATCGCCGGGATGAAAATTGAATAATGCAAAATGATAATTAATTCGATAAATGATTCTGAATATAATATTTATAGGAGCGCACACGCTTCGTGATTTTAGGTACTGTGACATTATGCTCTAGGCTCGTTGGGAATGAGCGAGGGGCCGACAGGAAGGGAGGGAAGCAAGGTAGAGTTGTAATTTCATGCAAAACAGTCGCCCGAGACCTCGGAGATTCGTATTGCCATATGGAGAAGAATAAAAAGAAAAAAAAAAGAAAAAAAAAAAAAACGAAGGAGTTAAAGCGAGGCGAGATGCAGCAGAGAACAGTATCAGAAGTCGTGTGGGATAATACGGGGCAAAGGGAGTAGAGAAGCAGGAAGAGAGATCATTCAATGTTATTTCTATATATATATATATATAATGCATGTGTGTGTATGTGTAGAACTCGAGAAGAAAGCCACGCAGAAGTATATGAAGAAGAAAACTATGTGTATATAGGATGGGATGCTGTTGGAGGAGCTCAGGCCAACAGGGTAAGAATGTACTCCGAACTCTCGCTCAACATAACGGGTAGCAATGTAACCAGATCACGACGACGACGACGACGACGACGAAGACAAGGATAAGGATACCCCGTCAATAATCTTGTTTTCATCTTCTATTTACGCTGCAAGAAATTTTTTTTTCTTTTCTGGTCCATTTTATGAAATATCTGGAACTCGATGAGTAGAAATATCATTTATTTTTTTAAGATTTAAACTTGAATTTTTTTGATAGATTTATGATAATATTATTGATGATATTGAGCTTCAGGTTCAGTCTACGTGTTCGCTGTAATCATTTGTCAAAAAATAATGTTGATTATAATAATTTAATGCTCGGAGCGATGAATAGAGGCTCAGAGCTTGTACGACGATTATTTATTAACAATTACGATTGATTTAGCATAGTTCGACGTTCGTACGTGTCCGTGTGTGTGTGTGTGTGGAAATGCACGAGGACGCGGGGTCGTGGCTCGCGTGGCATTATTTAAATTTATTTAAATGGAATACCGCTGTAAAGGGGAGCAATGCATTACAACGACGAATCCACGGGCTCGACGGAGCTCGCCTCTTCCTCGTGGATGACATCGTCGTCCTCGTCGTCGAGAAAGACGACGACATGATCCTTATAACCCGCCGCACCACTGTTGTTAGGCTCGAATAACGGCACGAATAGGGCAACTAGTACGTTAATTGGCTCAAACCATTTTTGGCACGCGGCTATATTATAGGAATCTCGGTTTACCGTAGTCAATCCTCCCCCTTTTATATTCCGGTATTTTACGACCAATTTCTGGATCATTCAAGAGAAAAACAGCAAATTCGATGGAAAATTATAGAATTTTAGATAAAATTCTGATACAATTTTTGTAAAAGCTGTGTCTAAAATTTATTTTACACACAACTGTTCTGATTTACGTTTACTGATGTCAAATATTCGTTATTATCGATCCTAATGAACATCGTTATTGGAAATTGAAACTTTTTTGTAATATTACCGTGTCAACGACCCGATGAGGTATGATTTTTCTATTTTTTTTTACCAAATTCTTAGTGTCCAATTTGTCAGAATCCAGGTTTTTTGACGACTAAATCTTGGATTTTGGGAGAGAAAACAACCCTGTTCAGGGCACTTCCGTTTTTCCTTCATAGACGAACGTGTATTCGGTGCCTCAAAATGCTTGACTTTGCAATTTTATTGAAAAAAAAATTGGATTCTCGATCTTTAATTCGTTCTCCACGATTCTTTGATCGAACAAAAAAATTTGATAAAATCATAAAATCTTAATTTCATCAAGTATTTTCATTTTATTTGGGTTTTATATACAAAACCAATTCGAATATATATTTGCTACATATAGATTCATCTAGGAATGTGTGAAATCGTAGTTGCAGGCTCGAGGTGAACGTATAGTATCGCGACTATACAGGCGATCGACCATATATTTAATAATACCTGAATATATGTAGCCGTTTACACGTACATGGATAATGCATAATAAATATATACGTAGAGTCTGCTTTAGTAAATTATTATTATGTATGGATGGAGGTATATACATGAACAATATGTATATACGAGACGAGAGAGGGAACCGTTTAAATGGCGATTGCGGTTAGGAAAGGAGGAACACACAGTGCGGATAATTTATCGCTACCATTTAAAGCGCAATATAATAATACGCTGGCAAAACTATTTCTTAATGTCCCAGCGGAGTATTACCCCGGAGGAGCGGGGAATGGCGCAAATGCACTTGTTGAACTCTCTCTCGCGCGCGCGCGGACTCATCGCGAGCCAGCTCGTGTATGATCGTTGCTCGCTCGGTTATGCGCGAGCAGGGTGAGAAAATCGAGATGGATTCGGTGGACGCAATTAGGTAGCTCGTTCGCATTCCTCGAATATATATACGAGCCGAATTTACCTCCGGGGTATATTCGAGAAAACCTGATAATGCTCGGCAGCATCGACCCGGTGAACAGTTATTTGGGAACCGAGCGCGAGCATAAGCGCGCGCACTTTGGCCTACTCACCGCGCGCGACCATAGTTTTTTCTCTACACGTCGTGGGAAATCCTCTTCTCGACTGTAACGTAAATATCTGATACTTTGTTCTTGCCGTCCTAGAAATCGGTATGTTTTAAAGAAATTGAAAAAATTTTCTATTCATTTTCCTACCGCGTCCTCTCATCGTCATTCGCTGGCTTTTGTGTCGCAGGAAAGTTTTCAAAATAAATTCACTTTTTATCGATTTTTCATTCGATCTACTTGCACGTTGATCTCGATTTTCTTATTTTTCGTGTCGTAATACACTATGAGAACCGAATTGTACGGGTGACCTATTCTCCGCGGAGTGCTGGCCAAGGCCTCTCCTCCTCGTATGCGATGCAACCGATCAATGCCGGCGTAATCGTTGGCCGATCGATTCCTCGATCTATCGGTCTGCTGCTGCTGCTGCATGGCGCGGTGTTGCTCGACTTCGTACACGATAGAGATCGAGATCGTATAATACCGGTCATACGCTAGATCGCTCGTGAGTAATAGCAGGCAATAGCTTTGATCACGTTTCCTCATCTCGCTCTCCGGATCTTCATTCACTTCGAGTTTGTTTCTCGATATAATTCTATCGCGAGCTCCTCCGTGTCGTGTTGAAGGAACGAAAAATCGATGTGTCGAGAGATAGAGACTTTAAAATCGCCGGTAATTCGTCGTTCAATCGTCATTTTCGCTGTTTGATTCGAGGAGCAAAAATCGGTATCTCGATATCGATTTTTTGAAAAAAATCTTTATAACTTCAATGGTTAAATCATTGGAATCGAATTTAATGATGATTTTGTCATGCTCCTGTAAGAAGATCGTTTCGCTTACCGATCTTTGAAGAAAATCGTTACAGTTGCGATCAGACAATGTCATACGATCGCGAATCATCGATTTTTCTTCGCGACGTGTGTGGTGAGTGAAATCGGGTCAGGATATTTGAGTAATTGCAATAAAATCGCGATGTGAAAAAGTAACAGGGCTTTTGTATATCCGCACGAAATCGGAGGGAGAGAGAGAGAGAGGGATACAGGAGTTGGAAATTGGACGAGTGACCTATTCTTCGGATCGTGGCCTTCCCAGCATCCCAGAGAATGACGCGGCGATCGATCTCCGCTACCGAGATCGATAGCTCTCCCGGTCGCGTGGTGAAGTCGATCGGTTTTATGGACTCGGGTGATCGATTCTGGTCGTTCGGTTACGTGCTCACTGTCACTATTACTCGCTCGATGTACTCTTCTTTGCTTCTTGTCCCACGGTTGAAAAACAAAACAAAACAAAACAAAAAAAAAGAAAGAAAAGAAAAAAAAAACAACTTTCGTTGCTCTCTTGCCCGAGGGCCACCGAACGGTTTTACGTATTATCGAACGACCTCTTCTCAGCTGCTGTTTTGCTCTTCGCAACGAATCGTACGGAGAACCGCGACAAATTGAAAATTACCCTCTCCTTGCTGCGATTAATATTAATTATTTATTTTCCTCATTTTTTAAAAAAATTTTTATTCGCTGACCCAATATTCATCCGGTGCTGATCGAAAAGTTCAAATTACTCGGGAATTTCGCTGAGAGCCTCCGAGTTTTCGAGAGTACAAAATTTTCGTTCAAGGATCTTTGCTTTTCTCGCTTTTTTTTTTTTCATCGAGTCCTTGATCAACCGGTGATCGGTTAACGGATCGTGCATCCATTGAAGCAGTCTTCAATTACTCCCGATCAACTTTCTTTCTCGACTCTGAACCTTTTATTGCGACTGTCATCGATCAATTGTCGCAGCCTGTTATTCATTTTTTTTCTCTCATTCTCATAACTTCATTAACCTTCGTTGGGATACAGAGAAGAATCGGTTGAAAACAGTAGAGAGTTTCGAGAGTAATGTTTACTCGTTACAAATTTATGAACTGAAAACTTTTCCATGCAGGTTAATCCAGAAACTCTGAAAACATCGTTTTTACAGAATTAGAAAAAAGGAACATCGAAGAAAAAAAAAAAAAAATCGAGAAGATCGCTTTCATTCATGAATTTCGATCGTATTATTTTCGAGCATTTCTTGGTCGTTGCTCGACCAGAGCAGCTACGTGCGTAGTTTCGAGTGACGAAACTCTCACCCATAAAGTTTGCTGCGTCGTTCGAATTCAGAATTCGATAAAGAAAACGATTTTTTTTTTTTTCATATTTTTGATGATTTTTGTTTTCGTTTTCTTTTTTTCACATTTTTTTTTTTTTTTTAATGGACAGTCGGAGCAAAATTGGGACCAGGTCCGAAGATGAGAACGCGTGTTGGTGCGGAGGGCATGAATATGTAAATAGTTTACACAGCGGGTCGCAATACACGGTAGAGAAAAAACGGGTTTCTTTTTTTTTCTCCATTTTGTATTATGTTTCGTAGGATTTTTCTGGTAACGATTCTTTTCTTTTTTTTTTCTTTTTTCTCTCCTTTTTTTTTCCCTGGTTTTACAACGAAATAATATACAACGTTTATGGGCTAAAAAAAATAACGAAGAGACGCGTCAATTTCAACATATTTATGTACATAACGGGAGTAAACGATTGCGGATGAATGAATATATCGTAGCGTTGGAATTAATCGTGAACCAGAAAATATCTCTGGTATCAGATCTCTCTCTCTCTCTCTCTCTCTCCCGTATCTCGTAATTCTATCTTCTTCAGCTTTGTACTTTATAACAGATACATATATATATATTTTTCTTTAAATCAGATATAAAAGGCTGAAGTTTTGTTTTTTTTTTTTAAATTTTATTTCATTTTTTTATTTTTATCTTAAGCTTCGTTTCTTTTCTTACACCCGAGCTCAATCGCTCCCCACGGCGAGCAATGTTTTATGGAGCAACAAATTATTGACCGCGGGAGGATATGCGTCTCCGGAGGAAAAGTCAAGCTATATAGAACGTTGGATTTATGAGGAATTTCGAAAATCGCGTCCACGGGGATAAAAAGAAAAAAAACTTCGTTCCACGATGGACTCGAATGAATGACGCGGAGCAAAGTTTTTCTCTTTTTTTTCTTCCTTTTCTATCGCATACGAGAAATAAATAATAAAAAAAAAAAGGAAACTACGAGCTGGAGATTTCGACAAAGTTAGAAAAGAACAAAGTACGAGGGGGCGAGAGGCAAAAGGGATTTTCTTTCGCGGTAAAAAATCGGAGAGAATTTTATGGAGCAGAGTCGCGCACCAGGTATAAAATAGTTGGCGAGAATTGTGACGTTAATTGGCTGTAATTACGGGGTGAAGAGGCTTAATTAGAATCGCTGGGACGTTGCCTCTCGCTCGTTTTCTCAGCGGACCCTAAATTTATCGATTCATCGGTTAACGGGAGCGAAAACTCCGCGGGTTTCGAATTAAAGATGGTTTGAAAAGAAAAAATTAAAAAAAAAAAGGTTTAAATAAAGGCGGAATAACTGGAAGAAGACTCGAAAATTTGTACACTTTTTGGTGGAAATAAATAAAACAAATCGATCGATGAAAAATAAAAGAAAAATCATCCAGCAACAGCGTTGCGCTATCGAATCTCGCGATCTGTATTCTCGCGGCTTGTGTCCCCGAAAACAGGGGCTGGTGAGAACGCGCGATCGGGCCTTAATTAACCGAGGCAAACTACGCTTCGCGGTGCGGAAAGATCCTGATAAAATTCGTTTCAAAACATCGCGAAAAATCAACTTTCTTTATTTATAAGAAAAAAGAGACGACGAAACAGTCGTTTTGCTTCCTCATCTCTGTTACATAATTAAAAATTAAAAAAAAAAAAAACTGTTTTCATTCGATTGAAAAAAACGTCGGAGTTGATGGGTCGAACGGGGATTCTCTTTTCAAAAATTTGCATCGAAGAGGTGAGAATCACAGAGATGAATATCATTAAATTTGATCCTTTAAGATTGGAGCCGGTGAGTAGATATATTTATCGAGCCAATTACTTAAATTTTCGATGAAATAAATATGCGATCAACGATTTTTCGTTTAATTAATAGATTATCGAGAAGCGGATCTCTCCGATCTGCTGACATACATTGTGGGACATTGGGTGGAGGATCGATAAAGCTCGTAGCATGCACCGCGAGCTGCGCCGGTTGACTGCTTCCGTTGCGGGGTTGGGGCAAATATATCTGCCGACTGAAATCGCGCGGCGGCGTGTTGCTTGCTCCTCCGCGGTAAGAGGATCTCAGCAGGCGCTCTAAGGAGGCGTCGAAGGGCTTCTTGTAACCGAGAGATAGCCGTATCGGACTGAGCTAATCGCGCGCCCCACGCCGCTGTATCCAACTCCGTGGCTAACACCCGAGGCTGTCTATCGACGTGCGAACATCCCAACGATACCTCAATACGTACACGATCGCCTTTTGTAACGAAACACGAATCCCCCGCAGAAACCTGGGATCAGAGGAGATACAAAGTTTTTTTTCTATTTTTTCGTCATTTTTCTTCTTTTTTTTCTTCTCCCGATGTTTAAGGGGCAATGCCAGTGTGAACGCTGAAAATTTGGATGATTTTCGGAAATTTTTTTGGAAGAAAAGTACTCAAATAAATGTTTCGAAAAATTGAGAATATATTTGGCTATATTTGTCCTGTGTTACATCATTTTTTCATAGAAAAATATTGAGATCCAAGCGATTTGGGCGCTGCCTTCGGAGGCGACAAAAAAAAAGTTCCTCCACCGTTGCCATGATTCCGGCTGATTGAGTAGCTGAATCCGAAAAAAGAAAAAATGTCGTTAAACTGGAAGGTATTCCCTGTGCAATGACGTAGGATTTTCGAAAAATCTCAAAATCTAACAAAATGGCGTAGTTATGAAAAAAACGTCTGTTTTCTTGCCTATAAAATGGTCGTTTTTTTAATGCCAAAACGTCAATTTTCATACAATCGAAAATATCCTGGTTCATGGTAGAATAAATCTATTCAAGAGTACTCGATTCGAATTTCAAGTCAATCGGATAATTGCTCTTTGAGGTTACAATGTCAGAAAATTTGAAAAATCTCATTTCGAGAAAAACGCTATTCTTCTTTCAATTATTTTATACTTTTAAGATATTCTTGAAAGTATAAACCGTCGAAAGAGGCAAAAAAATTTTAAAAATCGATCGTTCCAAAGAGTCACACCGGTATAGCTCCTTAAAGATTATTTTATTTTCAATAAAACTCTGATTCGCTGCAATAAAACATGTTTTTCTGCCACTTTTTTACCTCTAATATGGCAATATACGGTTGTTGTTATCGTTATTTATTATAATGAAGACGAGAGATTTAAAATGTTCAGTGAATAACTACGACACTTTTGGTATTATATAAATACGATTAGAGATCGTTATATTTATTATGTTTCTCAAACTCTCGACAGTTTTGAATAAACTATTACGAAAGTGATGTTTTGACGGTGTGTTTTTTTTTTTTCATTATTATTATTATTTTTATTTATTTTTTTTATCTCTTTAATGTACCTCGGATGACTCGGGCTCGAGCCCGTCAACGAATCCTACTCGAGCTCATGTAAATTGCTCGTTCTCCGTTGACTCGAATATCCAACTTGTCCGCCTACGTATTTATCCGTACAATGGAGAGAGGCGATCTACACACCGGCGGCCGATAAGTATATTTATATACTTTCGTTCAAGTCCCTCGGACTCACGAGTGAGTAATTGAGGATAAACGATTATTCGGGATTCCCGAGCTTCGAGACGGAATTCAATTGAACAAAGTGCCTTTTTTGTTTTTTATCACCGCAGACTCGAGCAATTGTGGTGTAATTAAAAAATCTTTAAAATTAGTTCGAATTGCGCGAGTTTTGAGAAACTAAAATGTTTCGATCGCTCGTACAACTGATCCGTTGGTCGCGGTGCAGCATCCCGCAACGCTGATTCTCATCTGAGATTTCCGGATATGCTGGACAACCGCGAGCACCGATTTCTCTCCTGATTCTCGACTCGAAACAACTTCGATCTCGTTGTAACAGCGATGTCTGCAGAGTGCGACGAAGAACGTGCAATCGTATCGGATAAACGGTCGAGTCTCTGAAAAAGCTCTTGAGAAATATGCGGAGCTTGAAACTCGCGATCGTTTAGCGAAATATTTTCAATTTTTCAAATATCTTTCTTCGCTGATTCTTGATTCTTGAATATTTGTCTTTTCGTCAACCGTATTTCCACTGTTGACACGAATTATTAAAGAAAATGGAACATTTATAAAACGATCGTTGAATGGTCTACTTTCGGAAGATAAAACTGAGCTGAGATCTATGATGATTGACATGAGCGCGACGGACGATTGTGAAAAAAAAAAGTCGCTGACTAATAATCACGATACAGTGCTCACGAAGTAGACTTTTCGTCGAATCATCTCGACTATAAAAGAGAGAGATGCGAGTGAAAACTGATCGAGAGGCCGCGTGACGAGAAGGGCGTTTGGGTGTTAAACGTCGAGAGTTAGAAACGAAAAAGAAGTCTGCGGATATGGTGTATATATGTATATATATCTCAAGACGAAAAATAATTCAAAGAGTCGAGGGTGACTCACCAGTTTCTCTTTGCCCACCTGTCTAACAAGTACGGAAAAAAAAAAAATGTTACAGAGGAGATCTCCGTGCGAACGAATCCGAGTTGTTAAATAATGGCGGATAATGCCTCTTGAAAATCTCCGTTGCGCTATATAGAGGCGAGAGCGCGTGGGAGAGGGTTCGAGGAAGCTTGGCCGATTTATCCAATTGCCCAGAGGACATATAGCTATCGCCTGGTTATATAGCTTTGTTCCACTGACTCCTCGAATCTCCCTTGATCATTTCCGGTCTAGACATAATGAGAATTATTGAGCAACAGCGACGATATTCTTGCTCATTTTATAAATATCTCTTCTGTATTAAAACATCGTTGCGCGCGCTGCAACTAATGTGTGTAGGATTTTTCACCGCGCGCGCGCGCTTACGAAAGAGAAATCAATAGAGTCACTGTACCATTGTCTACACCCCCGTGGGATTCTCAGGATAATGTTGATACCGCGCCTGGCCAAATAGGGAGTGAGCGATGCGGATTAAAAGATTTTCTGCCATTTTTTATTTCGTTTAGATTTTTCGATGTCCGAAGTATTCGCCTCTGGATTGTTCGATGGTACGGAATGAAATTGCTCGATTTTCGGAAGATCGTGAGTGTATTAGTTCGAAGGAATGGACAAGCGAGAACAAGAAGCATCGATTATTTATCTCGATAGTTTGAAAATAATTTACCCATTGGATTTGTAGTCGCGAGGAACACGATCGAGTGTGCAAGCCAGAGTGGATCGGAGCCAGCAGCAGCAGCTTCAAGATTTATTCTCCTTGTCCCGGAAAAGAGAGAGGGAATTGTCTTATTTCTGGGAAGCAATCGCGAGCTGCGGCGCGCGCGATTATCGCAAAAAAGGAGGCGCTGAGTACCGACACCACGGCGAGCTCTATTGAGATCACGCGAATAAACCGTACACGACGCCTCGGCGTATACGTTTATTCAAAGATAATCCCTGCCCGCGCGAGATCGGTACAGAGTGTCGCGAAAGTGGATGGATCGCCTGGGGGGCAGGATGGTCTTCGAGATGTTAGAAAATCCAGGATCGCTTCGCGTGCTCTCCGTTCCCTCATCGGAGCCTGGAACCGAGGATCTTCGTTGGAGCTAGTTACTCAGGATCGCCCTGTCCCGGGGGAAATCAGTGAAAGACTTTTCTTCCTAGAATTTCGGGATCCGAGGCCAACCTGCAGGAAGATTTCGAGGACTCCCTGTAGAGAGAAAAGAAGAGAGAGAGAAAGAGAGGTCGAGAGCATGAGAAAGCTCGGAGCACGACACGAAGAACGGATCGGGGCACGCGGACTTGCTCGCGAAAGATAGAGTCTTACGGGGCGTCCGTGACGTGATCCTATCGTGGATCGATTGCTACCGGTTGCCTCCTCGAGGGTGCCCCTTGCTCGTTTTCCTCTCTTTTTTTACTCCTTTTATTTATCTTTTTATTTCTATATCTGTCTCGCTGAAGTCCTGAGCTACCGCGAGAGCGAGCCTGCTGGCATCGTGTGTATAAGAAGAGATGGAGCTTGGCCGGGAGTAGGGTGCACGCGGCCCGGCTCGCTCCTGCGGAGGGCCACAGGAGCAAGCGGTCTGCTCCGTGTGTTCTGGCTTCCGCGCGATATTCTCGTGTGCGCTACACTCTGTGTCGAGCCGATAATAGAGACGCGCTTTGATCTTCGAACAGATTAAAGTTATCCCGGAGGCTGCTGTTGGCTTTAAACGGCCGCGAGCGAGTTCCGCTCGATCGTGGTTAACTGCTTCTGGCTCTCTTTCGATCTCGGCACCGAATAAATCCTCATCAATTTACACTAATTCTTTCAGGCTTATATCCATCGTTTTCTAAACGAATTTCAATTATTCTACGAGCGATAGTTCCCTGGAGACTGCCGCAGAGGGCGCTTGCGTCAGGATCAAAGGGGGGCAGGAGCGAAGCCGGGAGCAATGCGCTGCCGGCTTTACGCTCCGCGAATGCCATGCCAATCCCCGCGGCATCTTCTTCTACTTTTTCTTCTTCTTTTTGTTAATCGGCAAAGCGCCTTTTCTCAAAGAGAAAATCCCTCGATCTCTCTTCCTCTTTTTTTCCTTTATCGAGTTCTGTCTCCCTCTGTATCGCCCTCTCGCGTGCGATACTCGCGAGCGAACCTCGTCGACGAGAAGAGGGTGTCCGTTATCCTCGGGAATCTTTCTCCCCTTGGTAGGATCGAACCCGCGGCGCTAACAAACCGCAACAGCAGCGGGAGCAACGTTGCGCAATATGAAAGCGCGCGATGCTCTCCAGGATCCACGCTGGTGCTGCGCTGGCAGAAAAAAAAAGAAAGATTATCTCGCAGCATTCGTGCTTCATCAGATAGAGAGCATTTTTTAATCCCGCAAACTTCGTATTTGATCAAATAAAATTTTCTGATAGAAAAAAAGTAAATTTTTTAACTCAATCGTCGATGAATCTTCGGAATTATATAAAAAAAAAAGAGAGTTTATCGTAGGAGAATGAAATTTTTTTACGAAAGACGCTGCTCGAGCATCTTCGAGATTCCGGATGAAAAATTCATCGATCATTTTTATATCGTTCTTCGTTTTCTGCTAAGCTCGACTCGAAAGTTCGTTGAAAAGATTTCGCAGTTCTCGAAGAAAAATTCTTCAAGCTCGATGCGCACAGCTCCGTCGCGATGTATCCTGGAGAATAAACAAAAGGAGCTGGAGAATCGGGCAGCTAGTCAGCGAGGGTATGTCAATGCGTAGCAGGCAATTAAGCCTTGTTTGGTATCAACGGGCCGCGCGAGCGCAAAGACTCCACTTTGTTCCTCGTCTCGTGCCAGCAGCCGAGCGAAACCGTTTTTTTTTTTCAATTTTTTTTTTTTTCCCTCACTTTGAGAAAAGCGATGCGCTGATTTATATACTTAGCCGTTTCGCACGCTTGTTATCTCGGACGTTTTCCGTTTGAGGAAAAAGTGAAGAAAAAAGAAAAAAAATTGTGCTAATCATCGAATACTTTTGATTCGTTGATCCAAAATAATGGTCTCGGATTGAAGGTCAATAATTAGGAGCAAATTAATGAAATGTAAAGTAATAAAAAACCTTTATTTCTTTGTACCAACAAAAAATGTAGAACTTATGAAAAACCATGAGGAATAACCATAAAAAATTCGATCGCGATCCCATTAATTGTGCTTCTCTATTTTTAAAGTAATAATAACAATAAATTAGTGATTGCGTAATTATTTTTTAAAAAAAGAACGAAGGTTATTCTTAATGATGCTGTGTATTATTGGTGGAGGCACGTGGCGATTGGGAAGGACACGATCATCGAGTGGAGCTGCATCTCTCAAGTTGAGGGAATGGCACACACGCGTGTGCGTCAATGGCAGAGAAAAAGAGAGAGAGAGAGAGAGAGGGAGAGCAAGTGAGTGAGCCAGGAGGAGGGGAGGTTTGGTCGCTTTCAGGCATTACCTGTAATTAACCGTGACGGCTGGACATTCCTCATAGATTTATATACTAATTACGCTAATTAATTTATCCGGTCTCTCCCTCGATCGGATCTCGAATCCATCAACGTATTTTCACGAATCCATTAATACACGATTTAATCGAGCTGATTCGGGATGACTCTGAAAAAAAAAAAAAAATTTATCAAATACGAATTGAAAAAATGTGAAAAAATGGTCAATTCACATCGATTCATTGTCGATTATTATCGAGAACACTTTCATCGATTAAAATCAATGATAAAGTGACAGAAACTTCGTTATCAATCAAACGATTCGATCCAAACCTCCAAAATTCTTTATCGAATGTTTCGAAACCCTTCAGAAATTTTTCTCCAATTCCAGGAACGATTTTAGCCCCCCACTCGAAATGGGAGACTGAAAAAATCCAAAATACTAAAAATAAACAAAAAATCGATAATTTTTGCAAATTTTTTAACAAGAAACATGAGATTACAACGAACCGATCGAGAATCATTTTTTAATTTTTCGCTCCAACAGGATTCAGGGCTGAAGAGAGGATGCATCGACGAAGATACTCGCCGAGAAGTCATCCACATTTGGTATCTTTGTTAGCGAACGTGTATTCGTCTACAACGGCTGTTATACACGAAGTAATTTACCGATTTATGCACACTTGGCACGGATAAATGATTGATTATCCGTTGCGATGTAGCGAGTACGTGTGAATTACGGTGAGAAAAGAGAGGGGGGGGGGGGGAGGGGAGGAAGTGAGAAAAAATGGTTGCACGAGCGGTTCTCATTACCAATGAAAAAAGTGGTTATTCAAGGCCCATCGTTTGTGCCGTTATGGACTGCAGCGTAAGAGTCTTTTGTGTCGGGGGCGTTGATTAATCAATGATCCATCGTGCGTCAAAAAAAAAAAAAGAAAAAAAAAAAAAATAGTGTGCGGCCGACCGGTGCGGGAGTATAGAAAAATGGTCTATGCGCTCAGCGATCGGCGCCTCGAGGAGGGACGTTTTCAGAGAAGGAAAATAATGGAGGCGGCTGTGATGTGAGAAGATTAACAGGACGCTGGTCGGCGCGAGCAGAATGAAATAAAAAAAGAAGAGAAAAGAAAAAAGAAAAAAATCGATGCAACTTTTGAGTCGTCGATCGCGAGGGCGCTCTCTCCTGCTGGAGCGCTACAACAACTCGTTATACACAATGAAACGCGTTTCGTATAGTCTTCGGATTATTCAAACTTCCCCAAGACGGCTGGGCATTCGATGGAGCCTTGTAACAACTGCTCCGAGAATTTATCCCGACGTCTGCGTCAACACGTTTTACAATGCTCTTTTCCAAGGATCGATTGACCGACGATTCTCCTTTGGATTTTTCGCCCTACCGAGGCCCCTACGGATTCGGTAATGATACGATCATTTTTTTTCTCTCTCATCTCGATCATTATTCCCTGAGATTTATCTCAGAATCCGGAGCATTCTTCTTCCAGCTTCCCAGTCATCGCTCCTCTTCTGGATTACAATTTTCACTATTTTGTTTCAACGAGAGCCCCGGTTCAAAGGGCACACATTTCAGGTGACGAGTAAGTCATGCTAAAAATTCCTAATCGTTTGGTCACCGAGAGGGAGGAAGTGATGTGCACGCGGCTAGAGACTAACGCCGAGTTTGCCTATGGGAAATCGTTCGAGCGCTGGTTAAACGCTGCTCGCCTGCTCTCAATCTCATTGTTTTTGTCCGGTAATTGCGAGCATTAATAGATGAGAACTGGGTCTCCCATTCTCTCTCGCTCGCGGGAAGAGCGAGCACGAGAAAAACGGTGTGGACCGAGATAGAGATCCTCGGCTCTACCGCTCGGTTGCGCAACTTCCCGCGAACCTGTAGCATCGGGCAAGGTGCATTAAAAAAAAAAAAAAAAAAGTTTCATCGTACAGAATCGAACGAATTTGATCGATCTGTCAACCCTGCATTTATCAACGTTACTGATTCATTTGCACACCTCGTCGCCGCGAGGATGTTTCGAAATTTTGTTTTGACGATGACAACGACAAAAAAAACTGTATAAATTATTTCCAATGAGATTCCAGGACGAGGAGAGGCGAGTGGATTCCAATTCATCGGTCATTCGACACTGTTTCGTGAAAAAAAAATAAATAAAGTATAACAATGATATCGAAGGAGCTTTTTTGTTCGTGGATTATTACGAGCACTCGTACGATCGGCGAGGCCCGCAACGAAAAGAATAACGAACCCAATTATTTGTTTCTAAATTCATTAACGTTTAAAAGGAGTCGAAAAATAATAAAAAACAAAAAATAGCTTCGTAAGAAAATGATGGTGGAAGCGAGAATTTTTGGGTGGATAAAAACGTGTGGAAGCTTTGTTCGAGATATTCGATGACTGACACGTGCCCCAGAGCTATATCATTAAGACCAATGTCGGTCTATTCAGGCACCTGATCTTTGTGAATAAATGCAGACGCGTACTAAAAAAAAAAAAAAAAAAATAGAAAAAAAAGAAACAACAAGACGGAAAGATTACTCAACGATCGATCCGTGAGTTTGGTTATGCTTGTAAAACACCATTTTTTATTTCCTGCTTACATCGAGTCATTTGTGCGTAAGTGTCTGTATGAATCGAAACACACGTATAGCTATAGATATAGCTTGGGAAGGTGCGAATACTTCTTTTTTTTTCCTGACGTCCTTGACCGTGCGATCCTACGCGCCCGTTAAAATATCAGCCAAATAAACATTAATCGCTCACAATGAATTTTATTTCTCTCTCTCTCTCTCTTTCTCACGCCATTTGTTTGCTCGCAATGATTTATCAACGAATTGGAACGAATCGGCTTGTACAAATCGAAGAAACTCGAAGCTGGATATATACGCGTCATCGGCGATCCGTCATCGATATATATGTGTTGCTGCTCGATGAATAATCGGTCCCGATAAATAATACGTACTAAAAGAACAAAAAAAATTGACGAGCAAAAAATCGTAATGCAAACATCGAAGCGCTCCGAGTTGTGAAATTATTAGAGAAGAGCCTTCATCGGTTTTTTTTTTTCAAATCGAATTTAATGTGTTAAAATTATTCTAATTTAATTAGTACTGCGCAGGAATATATTAAAATTACTATTATTTAATTCTCGTTCAATGGACCAATCAGGATTCAAGTAAAATGACAATTCATCCAAGTGAAAACTTTACTTTCGTAAATTTCATCAATTTCATTCAATTTTATTCCTGTTATTAATATTATTCATCATCGATTACGTATAAACGTGTGTAACGGTCATTGTACAGCATCTCCGGAGCATTCTAATATCAAGGATAACTCGAGCTCCGAGATGGACGGATGGGGGCGAACAGGTAGAAAATTCTTCGAGTGGTTATATCCCCCTCTTCAGCCTCTCGTTCGCTGCTACATTTGACCGGGATATCGGAGCGCAGATGCAGCTGACCTCTGACCCGGCACGCTGTAACCCAGAGGAGAATCTTCAGTCATGAGGCACCCGCTCATCCTCACCGGTTCTACAATCTTGCACGCTTATGTATACACAAACATCACTCTCTTGCTCGAAAACGTCAATCTGATTACAAAAATGTCTCGGTAGAGAATACCAGCGAGAAAGGATCAGAAAATCGTTCACCAAACCCCGATTCATTCGACATTTTTCAAAAAAAAAGACGTTTTTTGTCAACTGGACGTTTGAACAGTTTCGTTTAATCGCAATTTGGCGTTGATCGAGTGAGAAGTGACTCGAGGCATTGAATTTGAGTTCTCACGCTTGTATATATGTTTTTTTTTTTTTTAATAAATATGTACAGGCGATATGTATTTTGTGTAGACAGACACGAAGGGGAGTGGATCGATGGTGCGATGATCGGGAGGCGATAGCGTTTCCAATAAACGCCTTTCGATGGATATTATGGTTGACCAATTTTCGCCAATTTCGTATATTAAATGAAATTACACATGTTCATTCTATTATACTTATAAATATATGTATATACCTGAGATATATTATTCGAAAGAATATCGGGCGTCAGCAACGAGCTGTTTATCGTACTGGAGATTTATGGTAAAGGGGATGGCGAGAGAGAGAGAGAGAGAACGTAAGACTCGTGAAAATTGTCCGTTGGCCAGAAAGGCGCGCGAGCCGTTGATTGTACTATTCCGGCAGAGGGCGCTCCGGTCAGGATCACAATAAGATTGGGGGCGCTGCTGTCGCCGGGCAGCAAAGTGTCCACTTTTGGCGATCGCTGCATTCGCGCATGATGCCAGGCTACGAGAGATCGGCAGGAGTATATCGGTAAGGAAGGTTGAACCAGAGGAGACAGGAGAGAAGAGAAGAGAGAGAGAGAGAGAGAGAGAGCTCGTAATATGTACGAACGTGATCGTCCAACCCATTCTTAATGCCATAGAGGAACGATCGTTACGAGCTCGTCGTACGGGACATGATTATTGGAGGATCGAGTAATACTTGTAATCATGGCGCGTTCTCGCAACACTGTCTCGATGGATGAAGCATCACAGCTCGGGACTCTGCAGCGCGCGAATAAGCGAGTCGAAGGATCTGAAATCTATTTATCCTCGCGATATAAACAAGCAGCTTTGCTTTTTTGTCATCGCTTTACCGATATCATGAGTATATTGCTGCACATCCATCCACCCTACTCCCGTGATACTCGCTCGAATCGGATAGAGTCTCTGACCCTGAGAACGCTCGATCAGACATCTCTCACCGGGCTCTCGCTTACCACGCTTAAACGCTTGCTTCTTACACTCGATCCCTCTATCCCCTTCCGATTATTTCGATCGAAGGACATCTCGATTGACCGAGTTGGAAAAGACAATGCTCGTGTGCAGCCACCTTCCCGCGAGCAGAGCATCGCTTATCCGAGGTACACACGGACACGGACATCGACATACCGATCGCTGCGGATAGAGACCTTATCGAGCTATCACCCCGCGGCGTAATTATCCCAGAGGAAACTCGCAAGATATCGCACAGAATCGAAGACTCCGAGAACTCGGGAATAAATCAGGGGAGTTATCCATCGACTCTCTCTCGCACGATTAATCCAGAGAATTATCTGTACAGCTTGATCCAAAGGTTTCTAGCCAGGATGGAACAGCGCTGAGGCAGAAAACTTGCTGGCAGGTTAGTCCTTCGAATTTCGATGGGACAGAAACTGTCAGTTGGCAAATGCTCTCATCGCCTTCCGCAGCCTCGATGGATGGTCCCGAGCATCGTCCCACCGATTCTACCTGGTGACGATGCTTTTTTTTTTTAAACATTCTGTACAAATATCTACGTACGTAATCTCATTCCATCTTCATTGCGATGTTTATATATATCTCGAAGTATACGAATCCCGTCTCGTCATGGCAAGGTTATATTGCGCCAAAGCGCTCTGTGCCGCACGTGATGAGAAGACTCGAGCATTGTCCTGAAAATGCCAACTCTCGAAAGCCTCGATACTTCGTTTTCCTGACTTATGATTCTCGAGCATCGGGCACATTGCCATTTTTATTGCTTATATAGCTAAGATTTAATCGCCGCAACCAACTTGCTGTACAAGTGCTCGGGAAAACGGATGCATTTTATTTTTTTATTTTTTATTACGCGTATATATCTCTCTGCTGCCGCGCGGACTGCACCTAATGTCATGGTTTTTCACGATCCTTGCGCCGGATAATCAGGATTTTGCACCTACATCCACTGCTTCGAAGCTGCAACTTCTTCTCATTCTTATTTTATTTTTTCATCTTTTTTTTTTTACCTTCATTCAGTCACTCAAGAATATTTCTAATTCGCTTTTTTTTTATCTCGCAGCACCCACTCTCGCGAGCACGTATACTTCTCGTAATTCGTAATGCTTCAAGTTCAACTTATCGCATATTCTACTTACTCGGCTGCTGCTGCTGCTGACCAAAGTTCTTTTTCTCAATCACACAGCTCTCCAGGCATGATGGTCATGCAGTCACACATAGAAATACTTAATACTCACACAGTTCGTCATGCTAACTGCTCGTTTCTTATTTTCTTCTCGCTCCCGATAGGTCATGACATTCGCGTCATTAACGCACGCCGCGCGCGCGCGCGCGCTTTGATTTATAGCTCCGAGGAAGAGCGCGATATCAAATACCAAACGCCAACGAATTAAATCTCCATCTACCTTTTCCGCTCGCTTTTAATTCCCCTCTTTCCACTCCTTCATGACCCTTTTAACGTCAGACTGCTCTCTTATTATAATTTTATCATTATTCTCATGTTCGGTACTCAGAAGTAACAATTACCGTTATTGTTTCGCAATCTGTTTATTATAAATATCGATGATTATTTCGATTTAAATACTTTTTTCAGAGAACTTCAGGAGCTATAATGGTGTGACACTTTCAAAAAATCGATTTTTTTTGCCTTTTTCGACGGTTTATACTTTTGAGAATATCTTGAAAGTATAAAATAATTGAAAGAAGAATAGCGTTTTTCTCGAAATGAGATTTTTCAAATTTTCTGACATTGTAACCTCAAAGAGCAATTATCCGATTGACTTGAAATTCGAATCGAGTACTCTTGAATATATTTATTCTACCATGAACCAGGATATTTTCGATTGGATGAAAATTGACGTTTTGGCATTAAAAAAACGACCATTTTAAAGGCAAAAAAACAGACGTTTTTTTCATAACTACGCCATTTTGTTAGATTTTGAGATTTTTCGAAAATCCTACGTCATTGCACAGGGAATACCTTCCAGTTTAACGACATTTTTTCTTTTTTCGGTTTCAGCTTCTCAATCAGCCGGAATCATGGCAACAGTGGAGTAACTTTTTTTTTGTCGCCTCCGAAGGCAGCGCCCAAGTCGCTTGGATCTCAATATTTTTTTATGAAAAAATGATGTAACATAGGTCAAATATAGCCGAATATATTCTCAATTTTTCGAAACATTTAATTGAGCATTTTCAGCCTTCACACCGTTATTCCCCCTTAATAAAAATAGTAATCGTGAAAGCAAAATGTCTCACCGTCCTCTTCACTCCAAATTCTGAATTCAATTTCAATAATGATTTTTCGCTTCACAGAATTGACTTTGGAAGTGAATGATTAGAAAAATTGTTATTATTACATTGAAATTGAAGGCCCCTGTCGAAAATAGTGGGGCCACAGTGATGGAAATGGAGATCGAAACAATTGAAAATTTGTTCGAGGTCGTTGGGAACGATTCCCGATACTAATTTCGTGATTCGAAGTCTCAATCACGTGCGGGCGCATCGCGAGCGATCCTTCTCTTGGCTCGACCCTGACAAATTCAGCTTGTACACATAACACACGTACGAAGGACGAGCGACGCGTGTGTCGTCTCACGAAATCACATAGGTGAATAAACACACGTGATACGCATTCCCATCGAAAAATCATCCAGCCTCAACGACAAACGTTCGCTCAACTATTTAAATCGGTTTTATGTTGTTGTTTTTCTCGATCAACTTACCTCTCGATACGAGTTCGCAACGATTGCTTCTGATAATTCGCTCCCATCGACGACAGAAATCTCCTGATAAATGAATTTCAAAAATGAATGTGATTTTTGGATTTCTAATGACAATTCTTATTTTTCGATAAACTCGAGCTCGATTCTCGGAGCTCGAAGGACGTACGACGACATCGCGAAAGAACTGATTTCCATTCGGGTATACGATTATTTCGAAAACAAAAGAATTTATTGCAAAAATGGCGAGTGTTTCGAAAAAAAAAAGAGAGAGAAAGAAGAGAGTGCTCGGTGGAACGATAAAATCAAATTCCTCGGTTCCAAGTTGGTACACAGGTTGGTACGTGACTGACAGGAGTCGGTCGTGTTTGACCTGAATCTTGAAGAGCACGGTTACCACGGGACGCGAGATAAAAGAAGCGGACATGACGAGGCGTAGGTACTTGGGTGAAGAAGCGCTCGCACAAGTTCCTCTCCATTTTCGTCTTCTCTCGCATATCGTAAAAAAAATTTTCCGCGGATCATCTATTATTTTCGGTCAGTCAACTCAACGGATTTTAACATTATTTCGAGCAAAGTCACGTCAACAAAAAAAACAACAATTTGATCGGACTTAGCTCGATTTCCATCGATTCTATGACTGATCTGTCAAGCAGAGCTGCTGTTCTCATCTGTTTTCCGACCGATCCTTGAAGTATTTTAATAACAAATTTGAATGGTTCTCGCTAATGCCAACGAGTTCGTTATTTCATAAGTGACAGTTGTTAATTGACCGAAGGAATCATCGATCCTTGGACTCGGACAAGGGCCCCAACCGATCTCTTCCAATTTCAACTTAACACTCGGCTATTTTGTAAGAAAGGATTTGAAAAACAAAAACAAAAGGACATAACAAATGACGCGGTTGGGTAACTCGAGTGCGTCAGTAAACGAGGGCATACTTGCGTTCATGATTCCAATGCGGCAGGTTGGCACGCTGCTTATACGGTCTCTGTAAAATAGCGCTTGCTTCGTTTAGCCATTTATATATATATATGCATGTACAGTGATAGAGAGTGTACGAAGGCACTTGACGAAGTAACTTTTACTAGAAACGTTGCTTCTGGAGTCTCTCGGAGGATCGGGCAAACGGGAGCGTAATCGTCGGTGCGTGTAAAAATTGCATCGAAAGCGAATCGTTCCTGGGACGAGTTTATATACCTGTGTATATATAGAAATAGAAACACGTGTTGGTAGTTGCAAAAAATAGTGGAGGTGGCTCGGATCTGCTTGGGAGTTCAAGAGCGAAGGCCTCGCTGCTTATGGAGACCGTCTCCGAGTGAGAGAGACAGATAAAGAGAGTCAGAAAAGAATTGAACGAAGATGGGGAGTGAAGGAGGCAAGAAATAAGGCAGAAGCTAAGCAACAACGCCTCGAGAGTGCCGCTGACTGAGACGGACAGACAATAGGTCGAATGTAAATGTGGGAACGTGAGTCCCATCCCTGATATCTTCTCCTCTTTTCCTACGTGTATATGTGCTCACTCTCACCCTCGTATCATCACACTCTCCTCGTACTTTCAGTTGAGCACAAAACCCGACTTTTAAACTTCGATGTAACGTGTGCTCGAATTTTTCCACTCGCTTCTTTCGATTACGAAAAGTTTTCATTTCTCTGAAATATTCCTTTCATTTTCTCAACGTTTTCTTACGTTTTTTTTTCGGAGACATGTCGCTATGAAAAAAATTCGAATTGTTTTAAGAAGAATACGAAAAAATGATCGTGACCAACAGCGTGAGAAATAAAAATTGTTCGATACCCACGTGTCCCCCCGTAAAACTTAATCGGCGATTGATTCGACGGATTTTAGTAGTGTCTCGATGACAGGAGGGAGGGGGGGAGTGGTAATAGCGACAGAATCCAGTAGAAGCGAGAGACTCTTGCAAAAGAGGTATTTGAGAGTTTTTGCGATCGTTCTCTCGAGTATCACGAATTTGAGAAGAAATGGGATAAATATAAAACGAGCATCGAGAACCGGAGTACATTTGAATTTTTTTTCTCTCTCTCTCTCGATCCTCCGGCTATATGAAAACGGAGAGATAAAAAATAAAGCGCATTGCCGGTGGGAGGGAGGTAGAACCACCGAGTTCTCGATCGTGAGATAGCCGTTTGACATCTCGGTCCCGGTTATGTAGGATCATCGGGTGGTACATAGTTATACCACCTAAGTACATTTTCGTGCTCTCGTACCACGGAGAGCTACCTGATGCGATTGCACAGCGGCACATATAAAATCGGCCAACTCTCTCTCCCTCTCTCTCTCTCTGCACAGTGGCCAGGTTGATCGATGGTAATGGTTTTTAAAAACGACAATGCCACGCCGTTCGAGGTCGTTTTCCCTCTCTCTCTCTCGCGGAGTCGCAATACACCACAACATCAGACAGTCAACATTCAAGATTAAACGTTAGCAGGGCATTCGGGATATTCAGCGCGTCGTTGCACACCTTCGCCTGTCTATAAGATGTCCGTGAAATCGGTCAGAAGATAAAAGCACCGGTCGAGTACAGTTTCAACTCATCGAGCAACCATCCATTCAGCAATTTGTCCATCGATGGGCCTCCTGGTTCCAGAGTACTAGCGGAAAACGCCTAAATCGCTGAGTGACTTCACAGTTTTTCGGGATCAAAACCTCTGGCTCCTTCCGCGACCGGGTATTCGGAGACACCCGGTACGTGTGATCAACATCAGGATCGAGGCACCTTCTCTCGCTCGTTGAGATCGCGAGAGGAGCATGTAAAGATCCTCGACGACTCGTCTAATAGTCCTTCCACGTAGCATCTTCCTCCCGCTTGCTCTCCGTCTCTCTCCGTCTCCTCTCTCTCTCTCTCTCTCTTGAGTCTCCGCATTGAAATATATATCGGTAGATCCGCGAGCAAAGAACGTGTGGCGATGAGATCAGTAGACCAGTGGCTTGGCACTCGCTGCTTCTTTCCCACTTCATCCACTTATTCGTCTTCCAGTTAATTTTCGTCACGCAATAAACGACGAAAAATACATATAATAATCTATAGGAGAAATCGTGACGCAATTTTAATGACTGTCTCATCCCTGGTGCGGGGGGCTGCTGCTGCTGCTGGCTCAGAAGCGGAGAATTCATCCAGGAAGATCTCTTCCAGTGTCCCGTGGATCGCTGCCGAGGTAATTAACCCGCCGATCGCGTTCCAATATGAAAATGATATGCGAGCGAGGTAAATGGTACTGTACTACGCGGAGGGGCAATTAAAACGGGCCAACCGCGCTCGAGATGTTTATTGCCGGTAGTCACACCAGCAACTTGCCGGACGATTTTTATCGGTTGCTCCGATCTCTGCTGCTGCTGCTAGCTGCTGCTGCTGCTGCCACCGCGATCTGACATTCGTTCAAGCTCGAGAGCGTGACCGGAGCCGAGCAGCACGTATGAATTTTAAAAGCGGGGGTGGAGGGAGGATGAGAACTTGTTATTCTCGCATGTCCACCAGCCTCGGGGGTTTTAACGCATCTTGTAAACTTTTTAGCCGCAGGGGGGCAGCTATGGAGCTCGCGGAAACGCAACCGCGAGCAGGATGATTCAATGAGTCGACTAGCTTTACGTAATTCTTCGTGGCTCCGTTTACTTTCTTATCTCTTTTTTTTCATTGTGTAGGCAGCTGAACGGTCATCCGAAATCCTGTGTTTTTATGCTCAGAGATAGAGAGAGGGAGAGAGAATTTCATTTTTCATTAAAATCGAGCCAGAAACAGCGGTGACTATATTCGCGATAAATATTACGAGCAAAACGATCAAGAGCGTTGTTGCCCGCGAAGAGCGCCGCGCGGTCTTTATAATCAACTGAACTGGAACGACGTGTGAGCAGCTGGATCATCTTCCGTTGCGCAAACTTTGAGGCGATCGCAGAGCATGGCCAACAGGTTCATGATAATGATGATGATGGTGATGATGATGATGATGATGATGATGATGGTGATGAGAAGGAAAGGTTGCTACTTCGAAACTTTCGAAATGTATATGTACATAAAGTCTGCTTGTATTTACGATAGGATTTATATTAGCTCCGGTGAGACGTGAGAACGTTTTTGACCGTTTCTCCTCTATACGAAGATGCTTCACGAAAAAAAAGAAACAACTTCCAATAGCAGCAGATATTCAATTTCAGATTCCATCGAAAGTGATTATTCCACTATTCTTTCGTACTCGAAGCACCGAACTAACACCTCGAGGACAAAGAAAAACGAAAGGAAAATGTTACAGCGGGATGCAGAACGGAAGTAGGAAAATAAAAAAGTGAAGGAAATTGACAGAAAGCCCTTGTCCCGCGTAGCCATTAGATTTCTCGTAACCTGTGTCATTGCGAAGCTCCATCTCTTGAAGAAAGAGAGAGAGAGAGAGAGAGAATGAGAGACTGCGGTGTTCAAAGTATCTCGTCGGGGTTATGCTCGCTTAAAACATTTCTCTGGTTCACCTCGTGCGTCTCCCTCGACGCTGGGCATGTTCGTTATTTGTACCCACGTAAGAGGATTCACCTCTTACAATACCAGCGCCTGTTATACCATCTCCTTCATATATACATATACAAGCATATATATAACTATATATGCTTATATACATTTTGTGTAAGCTCGTATCCGCGCGCAGGCGATTAATAACCGAGGTGTTTCGTATAAATTAAAGCATTTACCTTCTCTATATCCTTCGCTCGCGCGGGCTCGTGCGGGATCCGGTAGTGACTCCACGATTCTGTCGAGTTCTATAGATACCGTTTATACAGGGAGCTCTAAAAGTCAATCATTCGAAGCTCAACTTTTGATTTGTCAAATTCTGAAAGAAACATTCCTCGGAGCGTTGACAGGGTATTTTGGATCATCGACTGACAGTTTGGAATCCGCTGCACCTGGAAGGCAAATGAAGCTCCTGGAAGCTGTGTATTTGACAGAAGAAAGTCTCAGGACCATTCCACTATCTCTGCTTCGTCTCTGTTTCGGGTTCATCTTTTGACAGAGCCTCTATATGTATACCAGCAAAACAAAGTATCTAAAACATATACAGAGTGTAACACGTCATGGGTCAGGTTTAGAGCTCTCGGTGCTCGGATCTCTCGACGCCCGTGCATATCCGCGCGCAGGATCGCGAGCGCGCGGAGATATTCAAGGATTCATTCGTTTTCTTCTCAACAACCTGCCGGGGCGCTCAACGCAGTCGAGGAAACCGAGAGAGAGAGAGAGAGCAGGCAACTGCGGTAATCCTTTTGCCTGCTTGCGCTCACACTAACGCCGAGGGAGATACACACGTGAACACACGGATACGGGGTGAGTTATTATTCCTACTTGGAGCTATTTCTTCGCCGGTAATTCACGATGACCTCGGTTGACTGCTTGTTACTTGTCTCTCCTGTTTTTGTTGTTGTTTTGTTGTTTTTGTTTTTTAATCTTAATCGGAGCTGCTATATTAATCAGCCCTGGAATAACTTAATACAATTCGTTGCTCGAATGATGGAGACCCTCCGGGGAATCAGGCTTTATCACGCGCACCCGCTCGCCTGCTCCATCCGATCAACATCTTCTCGGCTGTCCTCAGGGTGCGCTAACCCACTCGATGTACACGTCTCACTCCCGCGTCCTCCTCGAGAGATCACAGCTCTCTTTGTATAAAGCTGTAAAGACTCTGACGATAAACTCTGAAGAAAAATATATAAAATGCGATCGGGTATTATTACAAGAGGTAACATGGATATGTTATTACATGTCGTGTACACCCGGCCATCGAGATGTTGACCCGGCTTACAACAGCACGCGAATAACTCCCCCACCATCCACTCCTTCCATACAGCTAAACAAGGTCAAATGTGGAAGAGCAGGAAAAGGCGCGCGCCCGCGTCTCTTGAGCCTTCCATGTTAGCAGGTTCAACGGGGTTAACCTTGAGGATGATTAGAAAGCAAAAGGTCCCCCGTCGTTTGCACATCGGATCACGACTTCGCCGAGGCCTGCCTTCCGCGCGGCCATTACCTTTCGATATAAATATATTTTACCAATCTCGCGTCCAGCCAACTACTATTACCAGCTGCAGCCAACTGTTTTCCAAGGGTTCCGGTGCCCTGATTTCGTTGGTTTATCATTTCTTTATTATGCTGATTTGGTTCGAAGTTTCTTCTTTTTCTTCCTGAATCATTGATGACGCTTTTTAGGTTTTAAATGAATTAGAAATCTCTGCAAAGTTTCAGGACTGCGATGAAACTGGAAATGGCGCCTGCACCCGCCGGTTCGTTCTCATCCCAACATCGCCCAATTCCAGATCTATTTTTTTTAACACCAGGTAGCCGGTGATCCGGGGGCCTCAGCCATAAGAGAAACTGGAAGCTGATCAGAGATCACTGTGCAAATGGACCTGAAAGAACAAGAAGAAACGAGGGTCGGGGGGGAGAAGGGGGGAATGTAATCCTCGAAAAATAATTGGAGGTCGTGCTCGGACGAATTAAGAACAGCTCTTTATTTCTTGTCTTCCTCTCCCGTTGTGCACCCGTGTATTTATCGTACCGCGCGCGATGGAAAGTTAAAAATTCGTGGCGATAGAGGTGGGCGCCTCGATATTTCCCCGTTGTGACGTAACTTTTGCTTTGTTTGGTCGAAGCTCGCTATCACAAAACCTAACACATTCGTTAATAATACTCATTAACACGCGAACAGCAATTTCGTCTTCGTTTTTTTTTTTTCACGCCGCACCAAACGCTCGGCTCGCTCTATCAATCGTTTTTTTTTGTTTTTTTTTCCGGTAATTAACTTTCTAGCTTCTTCGCCACTATCTTTGAACCGCGCATTATTTTGGTCGAATGAACCGATCGTAACCTTCTTTGATTTTCTTCTCAACCGAGAAACATCATCATTACTTTTTTCAATCTCTCAGACCAGCGGGTTTTTCCTCAGGCTTTTTTTCAATCATATATTTTTTTTTTTTTCGTCTCATTCGACTTTTTCGGATTTCATACACGAGTTCGATCAACGCTCCGTATACAGCTTTTTAATTTTACGAGAATACGCGTGTGTCGATGATCGCCGGTTATCTTATCGGGTATCTGGATCGAACTTAATTTTCTTATACTCCCACTGCGTGTGCACTAAACCCAGAGCCTGCTCGTATCCCGTATGCGTGTCTCTCTACCCTCCTCGTATACATACCTGTCTTCATATTATACGGCCCTAAGGCGATCTTATCGCGACGTGCCAGTAGGGCCGCTGCTCCGCACCGAGCCTGTAAGATCGTCAAGGTGGTCCACGAAATCGCTCCGAGTCAATCGGCACACCACGGGATATGATCGTGCCTGCGGTGAATCTCCGGAGGACGCGGTATATCGCAGCGAGACGAAAATAAGATCATCGTCGTTGCGCGGATTAAAAACGTTTATAGCTGTATATACGCGTGGATTTTTTCTTTTTTCTTTCGAGACGATATCGCGAAACGAGGCGATTTAAATGTATCGGGGATACGCAGGCCGAGAGAGACAGAGAGCATCCGGCAGGATCGTAATCGCGAAAATGTTCAGTGCTCGCCCGTTGAGCTTCGACGAGAAACGCGGACCGCGACACCCGCATTCGACTCCGAATCGATTCCGAAAGAAAATCTTTCAATTCGAATGCAGACAGATCGTCGTCTCGCTCTGTTCTTTATCTCAGGTTCGAAATCTTCGCATTTTTCGGCTGATATTCCCTGGCTCTGTTATCAGATAGAAAAAAAATGGTGGAAAAACCAGTTTAACTTTGAGGCAAATGCAATTTAAAGATTGTGAATATTTTCGATTCGTCAGAGATTCAACATCACGAAATGAAATCGTTATACAGAGGGTTGATGTTGAAGCAGTGGCGATCGGTTGGCTCGCGGTACTTGTCTCGTACGGGTTTGTTAAGCTTCCGTGCTCCGACCTCCGCGACGCTAGCTCGCCGCGGTTGTCGTCGGATTTAACCGCCCGTGCGCGCAACACACGGACTTCGTGACTCGGGGATCATCGAAGAATGTATTATTGTTCGGGCTCTCGCGCACAGGGACAGAGATATACGTATAAGAAAAATGGGGACTGGAGTATGAGCGCGTGCACACAGTCGCTAAATTCTTCTGGTCAAGCTCCCTCCCGCAGCTTCTGTCTGCTTTTCCTTCCTTCGAATATGCCGAACGAGCTCCGATCGCGGCACGGAAAATTCCTCACTTCGTGACAGGCCGAAACTTCATTTCGTAAGAAACATCAAAAAAGGATTTACGGATTTAAAAAAAAATGAAATTTGCGAAATTTTTTCGGGCCCGATCGAAGAATCTTTATTGTTCTTCAGCTCGGAGCCGCTTTAGGCGAGTGCCGAATACCAGTGCACGCGTTTATACTTCCGTATATGGTGAAACATCCGGAATAACGAAGCAGGCGGTGGGGAGAGAGAAAAGTAGTGTAGAAAAGATGGAGAAAAAAAATAAAAGGAGAGACGAATCCCACGGCATCTCGTCGAAGATTACAGGGCCAGTAATTAGTATATTGAGCGGTAATTAATATATTGGCCCGCTCGGTTCGAGCGCATAACATGTTATTACGGAGACGCAAGCTCGTGCCTTCGGAGCTCAGGAAAGTATGTGTTGCCTGAATATATGGTGCGTACGTATGTATATATATGCGTGCATATTTGGGGTTGACTTTCTTTTTTAGTCGCGACAAAATTCTTCGTTTCGCTTCCTGTATTCATGAATTATAATCATTTATACATTTTATTGATGCATAAATATGGGATAACAGCAACAATGGTCATTCGGGCTCGCGATGAAAACTTGCATTTCGTGTAACTATTCGGCATAAATTTAATTTATTATTATATTTTTTAAATTATTAATTATATAATATATTATTTATTTTTAATTTTTATTTATTATATTTACATTTTATTTGTCTATTGATATATGTATTAATAAAAATTATAAAATTTATTATAATATTAAATAATTGAATTAATAATAATAAATTAAAGTTGAAAAAAAAAAATAAATGTAAATTTATTTTTCATTTTATATTTTCATTCGTCGACGTGTTTTATAGTTGTAAAATGCGTAACGGAGCATGAAGCATATAAGCGGGGGGGATCGATTTCAAGGAGAAATAAAAATGGAAAAGGATCGACCGATATTTCGTTCTCCGCCCCCGATTTATCGGCCATAATTCGGTCTCGCCGGGTCTCTCCGTGCGCGAGCGCGCGCGATCGTATCGAATTTCATAAAATTCGGTCATCCTGGTCGCCCTGTAAGAGAAGAAATCTCCGTGACTTCATTAAACTCCAATTTTTCTCGCGATTCTACCTTTTTCTTCTCCGTACACTTGACACACATTAATTTATTCGCTGGCTCGGTAGCTTCGCGAATTCTTCAGCGACATCAACTTTTGCCGTTGCATCAATTTTTGGCATACGTGCGTCATTGCGGATCGTCGGTAATCGTCGCTGGTTTTTTTTTCGTTTAATTTCTTTTCGCAATTTAACAGGCGCGTTTATTCGCTCGTAACACAAAAAATATTCGAGTTTGAGGCAAATGTTTATCATTGTACGCCTTTATAATTATTTCGTTTTATTAACTCTCGTTCAGCTGCATTTTTGTCATTTATATTCGTTAATTAAACGTTTCATGCATCATAAAAAAACGTATTATATTGAAAAAAATAAAATAACAATAATAACAACAATGATAGCAATAAAAATAAATGAATTTCTCTCCATTTCGTACGATCAAATAATAAATTTGGATTATAAACTCGAACACGCCCGTAGACAAAAGCTGAAACAGTTTTTGACCAATGAATTTTTAAGCTTATTTCCGTTGAACCGGCACTCCGCGATTTGGCTTTATAAATACCGACGCGAGCCGGGGCAATACCGCAATCGAGTGTATTTATTCGCGCTGCCGGTTTTATATCACTCAAGCACTCCACGTCTCTCTCTCTCTCTCTCTCTAGGACTATTCTCCTCTACCACGCGCTTCATTCCCTCTCGGAGATGTTCTATTCCACTTTTATAGTCCTGTAGACACCTGGACGAGTGTGCGTTAACGTTTTTACACACGTATACGCGTCGGCGTGCCTCAAAGACTGCTCTTTAATCTATTTTTCTCGTGGCGAGCACTCTACTTTTGTTTTTCCTTGGCGGCGCAACGCTGTCATTCTGACCTCTGAAGCTCGAGGTCTCTCCGGAACATGATTTCTAACGATTTTACATAGAAAAATCACAATAATCGACGGCAACATCCGAACCAATTGACCTTCGAAGAAAACTGATTGAAAATTTTCACTTTAAGCATACCCAACGTCGGTGCGGGTTCCGATCGCTCGCTAAAACCATGTCCAGATGGTTTCTTAATCCGAGCACGTTCTGGGAAAACTAATAGTTGCACCTTAAGGCCGCTTTAAGATCGTGGTAACGTACGAGAGCACTTGTGCACGACGGACCTCTGACTTTCCGGAGGAGAAAACTCGATTTTCCCAGCACATATATAGGAGAGTTCACGAGATTGGAAAAAAAAAGAGAAAAAAAAAAACGTAAGAAAAAAAAGTAAATCTCATGAATCGTGGCCTCTCTGTTCCAAGTTGGTGAACAGCGTATAACGTATCGGTATATATAGCAACGTCTAACATCTGTTATGGTATATATGCGATCGCGCGCCCCGCGGAGAGATCGCGAGCCGGACGATCGCGCCTATCCGTTCACGTTTCGAAGGCCTTAGCCCCCGATCTCACGTGAAAAGTCGCGGGAATCGAGTTATGCTCATGATCCAGCAGCAGAGCAGAGCACCAGCACCAGCACCACCAGCAGCAGCAGTTAGCGGCGGAGGCGCGGTGTGATCTATCGCGCCCTGAGATCGAGGGAGCCCCGTCGATTTCTCGCATTATCTATAGATATTTAGATACACACACATATTTATTTTCGATGTATACAAAGTGTCGCAAAAGTCGTAACGAACCGTTGGAGTTTGGATTTCAATGAAATTGGGAAGAAAAAAAAAATACTTTTCGTCATTCTGGAAGAGTCGACGGCTCGGATGAACTCTGGGATGGCCAGCAGCAGGTTTGGCTTCAGAACAGCATCAGCTGACGCGCCGATCGCGAGCGATCTGTATAGAGAGTCGATCATGAAAGAAGAAGAAGCTGCTGCTGCTGCTGCTGCTGCACAGACTTTCGCGTTCTCAATTAGTCGTGGGAGGGTTAACTCGATTCTTGGGACACGCTGTGGATGCTGGGGGAGCCGGTATAAATGTGTTTTTCTGTAGCATCAAGGGCGAGGTGAACGCGCGCACGGCCGCGCTCGGTCATACTTATTTCGCAAGGTGAGAATCGTTCTCTGTTCTCCAGCAGTTCCTACACACTTGATTATGATGAAGACAGCAGGCGAGAGTGGACTGCTTCGGAACTTATGAGGAACGTAGGGATACATCGAGGAGGGCAGGATCAAAACGGGCTTCGCTGGCCGAACGATTGAAGAATTGCATACCTGCTCGGTGATCCGAGCGAGCTCGTCGACACTTCGCGAAGCAATTGAAGTAACTAACGGTTATGAGGGAATTGCTCGGACTCTCGTATATGGCAGGATGCGGGGAGGTGGCGGATCGATGCCGGATAAACAGGCAACTCTGAATTGCTCGGTTTCGAATGGATCGTGGAATCGATCCTGGCATGTGAATATATTTTTCGATTTACCCGCCTCTATCCTATGACGCTGCGACCCGGATCACTCGTCTACGAGAAAAATAATGGAGAATAAAAAAGTAGTATTCACTTTGAAACGATCGACCATAAATTAAAATTCTTTTTAATCCTTAATACGGAACAATCGTGCCAAATGAATTATCGATCATTATTTCTTACAACAAATATCGAGGAGTTGTATATCGCGTGAGAGAAAAATTAATCCCATATTTTTCAATGGAGCTCTTGCCATTTTCTAAATCTATCTCGACTCTCCACGCGTTTATTCGCGCCCGCTATATAAAATCCAGCTCGTAGACAAAATATACATACGCAAATACCATCGTATTTGTGTATATAGATATTCATTGATTTATCCGAGGAATAGGGGATATATATCGGCGTGCGAGAAGATTCTACTGTCCGGGAGATGGGTGCCTCGTTCCTCTCGCCCGTATACCTACGACCTTCCCCGAGTCCACCATCTACCGAGTGTCTCAATACTCCTCCATCATTGGAGAAACATTTTAATGAACATGAAAATGTTTTACAATTTTCTATTCGGCCTCTTTCTTCTTGAAAATTCGTCGACGCGTCTAGATACAAAAATATCAAGCGATTGCAGTCGAATCAACCGTCGATTGATCCCCTCCTGCCTGATCCTCATCGTTCCACTGATTATTGAAACTCTTCCAAGAAGCATAATCCTTCATAAAATCAGCTGGGAGCAGAATCTTTTTCATTGGAGATATCAGAAGATCAGGAGCGTTGGCATCATCAGCTAGAGTTCGGCTTTGAGGTCAGCCTGTAGAAGTGCCGTTCCCCGGCGCGCTGCGCGAACATTCGCAATATTTGCGATCTTCTCCCTCCCTGTTCTTCCTTCGCTCTTTCCGTCAGCGCGAGGGTATACGTATTGCGATACGTGTGCCATTAGCTATCGTTCGGCAGGCCGTTTGTTGGCGCGTATGTTCTTCGACTGAGAGTCTGTATCGATGGGATGTATATGGAGGAGCCTCTGACACAGGTAGCTGAAGTAACACCGGCAATAACACAAAATCAGACGTTGTACAGTGGAGATTTTTTTTTAAGCTCGATATATGTTGCTCGAAGGATATGTCAATGGATGCAACAGGCACACAATTGGCTATCGGAAAACTGTACTTTCGAATAGAGAATAGAGATCGAAGAATATTTTCTTTATTTTTAAATAACTCATATCGATTACGTTTCGGAGAGATTCCACTTTACAGTCTGGATCGTATACAGCAATGGAGAATACTTTGTGCTCAAGTGCAGCTAACATCGAGTCACTATTCAGCGCCGGCTCCAGAACTAACGACGAGCCTTATTTCTTGTCTGTTCGGCGCTTCTTCTCGCGCGTTCGCTTGCTAATTTTATAACGCTCCGTCTGTCGCGAGATCCTGCGCGGATTCGCTTCAGTCAGGACGGGAGCAAAAAACGTCTGTAACCGATGGCTCATCGGGTCCGTTCACTTCGATTGTACGATATACGCGTACATCGATATTATACGAGCGTCTGTACAATTTACGGTGAATATTTGTTGTCGACGGTATGGAGAATTCTGTCTCGAATTGTGCTCTTGTTAAGGGGCGCTGAAATTTTTTCGTGATTTTCGGGAATTTTTTTGGAAGAAAAGTACTCAATTAAATGTTTCGGAAAATTGAGAATATATTTGGCTATATTTTTCCTATGTTACATCATTTTTTCATAGAAAAATATTGAGATCCAAGCGACTTGGGCGCTGCCTTCGGGGGCGACAAAAAAAAAGTTCCTCCACTGTTGCCATGATTCCGGCTGATTGAGTAGCTAAAACCGAAAAAAGAAAAAATGTCGTTAAACTGGAAGGTATTCCCTGTGCAAGGACGTAGGATTTTCGAAAAATCTCAAAATCTAACAAAATGGCGTAGTTATGAAAAAAGTCTGTTTTCTTGCCTATAAAATTGTCGTTTTTTCAATGCCAAATCGTCAATTTTTATCCAATCAAAAATATCCTGGTTCATGGTAGAATAAATCTATTCAAGAGTACTCGATTCGAATTTCAAGTCAATCGGATAATTGCTCTTGGAGTTACAATGTCAGAAAATTTGAATTTTGAAAACTTTATACTTTCAAGATTATTTTTGAAAGTATAAACTGTCAAAAAAGGCAAAAAAAAAAATGATTTTTTGAAAGTGTCACACTGGTGAAGTCCCATGATCGAGAGTAAAGTTGATTTATCGATTCACTGAAAACGGTGAATCGCGAGCAAATGTTGTTCTCTTTCGTTTGATTATTCGTACGTCTTTAGCTTGTCATCTGATAAAATGTGCCTTTTTCTTCAGACTCGAAGAGCATCGTACATCTGCAGCAGTGTGCATTACGCTCGTAGATAAAACGCATAACCTTCTGTTGTTTTCACCTCTAGTTTCACGAACTTCTTCTTTTTTACTCGTGAACATAAATCGCTGAATCACAACTTTCCGTTTGTACTACGAATACACAACGCAGCTGGAATCAGGGATTTGAAGATTTCAAAAGTAACACAAACCATCAGGCGATGTTTACAGTCTTCGATCATTTATAAATATTTTTTTCCGTTCCTAGAATTGGAACTTCAAAGTTAACACTTTTTTTTATCTCTTTTTCTAGCGAAATTAAAAAAAGTCTGAATCCTTCATCGGAATGAGAGTCGAAGAATCGAAATTGATTGAAATCTCGAGTGCCGATCGCAGGCGAAAAACTCTTCTCACATGGAGTATAAAAAGAATGAATATGCAAGAGGATCGAGGCATTGGAAATCGAAAAAAAAAAAAACAAAAAAACAAATCGGCCATCCTAATAGAGCAGCGAAGATGCTGGGGGTCTGGTGACCCGATCACCTTACCGATCCGAAGGAGTTTTTTTTGCGTTACGCAATCGTGTGCCACGAGAGTGCATCGCGTTCGCCGGAGCGTAACGGCGCGTTCATCTGTCTCGACGCATAGAGCCACGATGCTCGAGCAGGGCGCGAGAAGATAAAAACGCAAACACAAAAAAGTGATGCCTATAAAAATAAGAAGATTGAAACGATGAGCGCACGTTGAGTAATTAGCATAATTCGATTCGACGTTTTCCGTTGATACTGGAGTATCACATTCGATTAATTTTTTTTCTTCAATAAGCGCGAATCAATTAATCAGTGAAATATCATTCGATGTAAAATCCAGCTAATTAATTTACGAATTGATTATTCTTTTTGGAATTCTTTGGAGTGGGTTGTTGGTTGGATGAGAAAAGAAGATTTCCGAGCCGTATTGTTTCCGTCCCACGCCCACGCCCTCTCTCTCCCTCTCTCTCTTTCTTTCTTTCTCTTTCTCGGTGCGAACATATACGACCGAAGCAGTGGAAAAGGTACAGTGAGAGATTTCATACTACACAGATTCGAGATGCTGCAGACCGGACTGGCCTGTGAGAATATTCTCCAACAGGGATCTCTCTCCCCCCCCCCCTCTCTCTCTCTCTCTTTCTCTTTTTCTTCGCAGCCTCAGAAAGCGACGTAGTTCCCGAGGAACGGGACAAGGAAGAGAGAAAGAGAGGAAAAGAGACTCGGAAATATCGGGCTTAGAGCGTCACCTGTTGCGGCCTCGGATATTGCGCTGGTGCCGTGGGGCGATATCGCTAAATATCTTCGGATAATATCTCAGGCTTGGTACCCGCCGTTGGCGCGACCCACACGCACGAATCCAACACACACACACACACACACCAACGAATACAATTCCCCGCGATATACGCTAGAAGAAGAGAAATAAATTCTTGTACCGTTAGTATAAAATAGTCAAGATTTTTGCAAACTTGTGAGCAAAAAATAAAAATCAGATTCCCTCCAGAAAGCATTAGTTTCTCCTCTCGATACAAGTATCATTTTCAATTGTACAAAACAAAACAAGCAAAAAAAATTGTGTCCGAAAATCCTGATTGTTTACGAAAGACAAAACTCTCTCGATGATTTGAAATCAATGTTATTCAGCTGAAATATAATTGAATAAATCAACAAATTTATCGTAACATGCACACTAATACATATTCGTAGTCGCGTATATAATAGACGGTTTACATAAGAGGTTTTACTCTTCTCGGTTCTATATGACCCCTCGCGCGCCCCTTCTCGATCTTTTCACGACGGCTCTCTCGTAGGCTCCGGACTCTTTCAACATATGCACACACATACGGAGTTACGGGTAGACAGCTCGTATACACACAGCTCTCCGCAGTTCAAATCAGAGTTTGCACTTGTACACCGACATTTATTTAACGGCTGGCTACGTATATACGTATGTGTTTATATATATGTGTATAAAATGGAAGGATACGGTATAAGATCCGAGACACATCGCGAGACACGGTATAAGAGGTGTGCGAGGTCTGGATAGCGACAAGTGCGATCTCCGTTTCTCCTCCCTGCGTTCTCTTCTTCTCTCTCCCGTAGGAGTGAACCTCGAATGAGTGAGCTTTCGCGGCTCGGCTTATAACGCGGAACGTTCATCTCTCGCGGTAAGGGTTAATGGGGTTTCAGGAAAATTGCCTTCGCGCCTAGCGATAGCGCCGAACCACTCTGCCAGTAATTGCCTGTGTGTGTGTCTGTAAGTCCTCTCAGTATGTGTGTGCGTGTTTATATGGGTTGTTCTCGGTGCTTCAACGTCGAGGAGATATAAGCGCTATAATCAGCTAAGATTATATTACTATACTAATTTGCGATAAAAGATTACGTGCGATTACACAATTAAGAGATTGGCCCTTGGTATTAGAATTATCGAGTTGAAAATAAATCTGTAAAATCCTTTTTTTTTGCTTGTTCTTCTTGCTTTTTTTTGTTTCTTCATTCACTGCTTTTTTTCTCTCTCTGTCTTGCCAGGCTAATATACTTTCTATATCGCGCAATTGATGAAGTGTTTAATGCTTGATTGAGCCTCTCAAATGGCGAGGGATCGATCGTGCCTTCGTGCTGCTGCTGTTGCCTGCCTGCCTGCCTGCCTGTACAGAGAATGTCCGAGCTCGGATATTCAGCACGAAACACCATGAGGTGTTGAGGATTAATGGGTATAATGAGTCGGCTTGTGTATACATTTAATTATAGGGAAAATTAAAAGTGGTCATTCGGTTAGTAAAAGTGAAATATTCTCATGTATATACGCTATTGATTTTTCAGACGTTCAATCATCATTTTTCGTCTAATGATTTATCAATTTGATGATCAATTCGCTTTTTTTGCATCTTATTTCCTAGAGAATTTGGATCCTTGACCGGTCCGTTTGATCATCGGAAACGTCTCAACATTTTCTGCTCATTTTACATTCATTTTTCACTGCGATTATTTGGATGTCATTGCACTCGAGTAGCAGAGGATCAGTGATAAACGCCGATAATGGCCGACCAATCGATTAATCAGGCAAAGTGAGCCATCGACGTATGGAACTACGAAAACGTTACGGGACTTTTTAACAGTATAGCAAAAAAAAAAGAAAGAAAAAGAGAATCTTCTCACGAGAAAAGTAGTTCGAACCGAGTAGAGGTAAACCGGTGGATTCGAAAATGTAATGAGTCTCGATCGCTGTATATCGATTAGCACCGCGGTTAAGAGCGATCGCGATTGCGTGCCTTGTCAAATTTGTCAATGGGCGCGAACCTGCTGGCGTCTGGAGGGAACGGAGATATCGTTGAACCATTACCAAATGACTTTTAAACGGTGTGTGTATATATAAACCTGGACAGTTGGCGTATCATGTATATCCCCGAGGCCTGCGCCAAGTATAAAAGAGCTTGGCTGGCCGAGAGCGCGAATCTTACGAAACTGTTGCTGGAAATACGGAGCGCTCGCTCATCGAGCGAGTCTCTCGCGCAGTTGGGCGCATGATATATACGCGGAGAGCTGAACAGGATCGTGGAAAAGAAAAAAAAAAAAAAAAGAGATCAGAGTCGACAAATCGGTCGACAAATGAACTCCACTTTATATAGCCCCGAGAATGCGGTGTCGCTAAAGGAGCAACGTCAAATGCGGAATAGCGCTAACGCGTGCGTGCCTAACTGCCTATACCTGCCTGCCTGCCTGCCTGCGTGTGCTCCAACAGTTTAACCGTTGAAGCGTGCTCCACGCGTCGCCAGAGACGTTTAGAATCAATTAGAGAGAATGGAACACTCCGCGTACTACATGCTCCACATGTACATCGGGAAAAGGAGCTTTCGTCAAACGCGCAACTATGATTTTCATCGCTAAATAACACTCGCCGACATCGTGTGTCACTCGAATCATGAATCCGTCTCATCCAGTCCATTTGGATTGGCTACTTTTTAGGATGAAAGTACTTCCTTCTCCTATGATGCTTCCGTCTCTTAACGATCCACGCCCCAATCAGATAATGAACCATTTTGCAACGGACCATCGGACTAGCCTGCCGGAAGAGACTGAAACAAAGTGAGTCAAGATTTTTGCTGATTCTGTTGACATCTCGACAGAATTTTCTTCGGAGACTCAGCTGGGTATATGCAGACAGCAGATCGGTAAAAAATACGGGTAAAAATTGTGGATCATACGAGGAAGTGAGTTTCTTCATTAAAACTGCTGAAGTTAGTTATCGTACGAGCAGGTCTTTGGCAGAATGAAGACATCAGGCTGCAATTTGCCGGGAAAGTTGGACTCGTGGATTATCAGGTTGGGCAAACTTCGTGAGGGGCGTAAAAAAACACATTTATTCGGCGCGTCAAATCATGAAATTTTAATAACCCGATCGATTTATGGCTTTGGAGTAAGCTGCGTTGAAGAAAGACCATCGAGGTTATATCGCCGATTAATATTCCCGCGGGAATTTAATATCGAGTCGAAAGTGTTTGGTGTGGGAAAGCCACTGTTTTCGCCTACTGTGTGCGTCGATGATCGATCGTTTTTGGAAGAAAAAAAGGGTGAAGAGGCAGGAGAGGACGCAGGAGCTCGCCGTTTCAGGATCTCGGCGCATCGTCGATCGCCAATTTACGGTCATCTCAATAAACTCCCTGTGTGTATGACGATGCATCGGGCATTAAACGTTTCGTGATGTGGACACCTCGCGCTAACGGAGAGAGAATCTCAACGCATATATACACACGAGAATAACGATGGGAAGCGCGGCCCAATTACTCGAAATTGAGTTATAACCGGATAAAATTGCCGATAATTGGCAATTGCATAGCTTAATCGGATCGCGGCCTCAGCTCTCCTCCTTCTTTTATTCCCTCCCTCCTTTCCCGCCTTTTTTCTCGTCGTCGGGACCGCTCGACTTGAATTCAGTCTCCGTCTCTTCTTTCCTTACTTTTTCCATCCGATTTTTTCTTTTTTTCTTTTTTTTTTCATACCCGATGAATTCCGCGTCGCACGAGTCCGTGCGCTCGACAATACAAATTGCCGATTATAATGCGACCGGCAATCTCGCGTGCCTTCTAATTGGGCCGTTTTGTTGGCCGCGCCGAGAGATACAAGCGTCTCCGAGCTACGGGTTCTGTTATGCACACCGGTTAAAACTCTCTCGGGAGATGTTGTTGCGGTGCACACGTACAGCTGACGCTTGGGAAAAGATCGACCCATCGGGACCTCGTTGACCCTCGACCTCGGTCTCCTCTCTCGCGGTTGCTCCCGCGCGCGTTTCCTCTCCGATCGGCCTGCTCTTGCTACAAGAACCAATTTTTGGAAGCTCCCTTGGAAACTTTGTTGCGAGAGCGTTATTCGCCCGGTTATAATTCATCAGCAAGATAAAAAGAGAGAGCGAGAGAGATCGAGCGACGCGATCCTCATCATGGACGGCGCTCGTTTACAATTGGAGCGAGATCCTGCTCATCGCTTCATTGAGCAAAGGTCTAAGTGCAAACTTGGCGATATTCGCGCTCTCTGCGGGAGCTTTGACACACGAAGAGAAAGGCTTATCCAACGCGACGACCAGCACAAGAGATAGCGAGATGAGATGCTGTTTGAGATCTCTACAGATATATACATGTATACTCTGCTCGCTCCACCGATGTGTCCGCACCGCTTCGGATGGACCTGGAGCAAGATAGAGAGCCGGCATACGCGACAAGTTCATCGGGGGCTTTTGTAAATGCGATCTCTGCGGGGAGCGTGCTACGGAGAACTAAGCAACTTCTTATTCGTATCTTATATCGTGTCTGTACCACCGCGTAAGCAAGTAGTCGACTCTTTCGTGTACCGCAATACCGTATACAAACGGTGTCCCGGAATTCGATTTTCATATACTTCAGAAGTTCAACATCTTCGGGAATGCTGAAGAAAAAATATTTTTTACCTTCTCATTTCATCATTGTTCAAGCACTCGATCAATCGATAATCGTCCAGGATGGCACAGGATTCAGAAGACATTTTTACCGGAAGGATCATCGTTCTGCCTGTTGCCAAAACGTCTTCCTTCAATATGAACCGAGCAAGAGCATTATTTTTTATGTTCACGAATCGACTTTATTCTGGCTGTATACACAGGTATAATCGAAGTGGGATTATGTAGGTCCCTGCGGCAGATAGTGTGTACTTGAATAAATCCCGAGAGACTCGTTGACACGAGGAGGCCGCTCGGGGCATTATGTTGGCTTTTTTGTTTGTTTCATCGACGGGTTACTAGGCTACTTCTGTTTATATCTGCGTTGGATAAATAACCGATTGAACGGTATCGCGGATCGGAGCACGCGCGACTGATCGCGGCGTTTTTTTCATTGAGTAAGACGAGCTGCGCGCGCTTTGTCGCCTGCGAACGTCTTCTTTTCCATGTAGAAACTTTTTTTTTTTGCCGTTTCCGTTTGCGGGAACATCACTTTCTCCTTGCGGAATTAACGGACGGACTCGATGCATAAAAGCGATGAAAAGAAAAAAAAAAGTAAAACTCTCGAAGAAACAAGAGTTCGCGATTGGTTCTCGGACGACTATCGTCCGAACGCCACGGAAGAAGAACGACCGTTGATCGATGCAGGCATACATACGCTATTGACACAGAGCGGACGAGTCAAATGTCCCGGATTGGTCAACTCATGCATACAGTCATGAAGATACCAACAAGATCGATCATTCCACTCGTTCCCCAAGTCGTTTAACAAGACTCCAATCTGTTTCCTCCATTTGTCGGTATAAACATGTTTAATACATCGAATATACGACTGTTAATCTCGACATTTCTTATTACCGATCCTCCGATACCGATCTTACCTAATTATGCGCACCGGATCGTCGTCGAAAAAAAAAATTGCTCACCGGAGCCAGAGACTCCAGTTTTCAGACGATAGAACAGCGCCTCGCGTATTCTTTGCAGCACAAACAGTCACTCATTCGCCTGTGTGCGAGTCTGCATAGATCACATACATCACGATCTAATAGAGAAAAAGATCGAGAGAGGGAAACGGGGAAAAAAAATGAGAAAAAAATGCCGACCTGCCAAGGTTAAGCAGCGGGGGGATCCAGTCAGCCGCGGCGTGCGTAGGCTATCCGTAACTCGATGATTTTGCAATCCGCGCTTCCTGGTGCAATTGATTAATGGTACCCGATCGCGGTAGCTCTCTCAACCGATGGCTTTTAACCAGGGAACCTTCTGAGCGGCCGCGCGCGCGTTGTTAATCCAGCTCGTTGCTTCACTCTGTTCGATAAATCGAGCGAAATGCAAATACAGCGAGTACATTTTTTCATTGCCAAGGTTCTCTCTTCTCGTTTGAACGTTATTATCCATTATTTCGTTTACGCAGCCTCTGTATTTATATTCGTATCGTCTGTTTTAAGGATCGATAGTAACCTCGATGATTTTATACCTTGCGAGAGTGACGCGCACTCGAACAACTATTATCTCTATGGAAACCAGTAAATTTGAAGTTTAGAAGCTCTCGCTTTAACACCCTTATGAATTTAGCCACTGCCCGGTGCAGACTTTCGACGCGAGGCTAAAGTTATTTTCTTATTCTCCGTGGCTCGCGCTCCCCGTTTGATTTATATCCGGCTTAAGTGATTCCCCGAGCTAGAGACGCGTTACCGAGAGTTTCGCTGCCCGTTAAACGACGATGCTTCGTGGAATAAAAGCGCGGGCGCAGAGGGGTACAGAGTCGCTCAAAAATGGAACTCGAGATCGACGGAATCGATTTGGATAGAGAAAAACAATAATTCGAAGGAGCAAATTCCTTCAATTTTTTATGTCGTCGCCTCGTGAATCAGGCTCGTTTGTCTCTTCGTTTGATTCCAACCAAAAATCTCCACTTTAGGGATTAACGCCGGATAATTTCATCTCGCAATTATGCAATCCGGGAAATCTCCAGAGTTTGCATTCGACTTTTGCAACGAACGCTATAAACGGCGAGAGAGGAATTGGTTGAAGCAACAGAGAAAAAGAGAGAGAAAGGGAGCGAGGTGGAGAGACAAGAAAGAAGAGAGAGAGAGAGAGAGAGCGATTTAGAATTAACGTCCAAGAGTTGCACCGCGGACTACTATAATAGTGACTTCATCGTAAATTTACTTTCCGAAAGATCACAAAGACTAGCCGCGCGTGTGTATTTCTCGTTGATCGAGAATCATCCGCATCCCCCCTCGCCTCTCCTTTTTTCCTGCCACACATCAGGCATTTTTTGTTTTCTTTTCTTCCGGGATGTAAATGTGAGCTCGGTGATAGCTGCGGTGATAAGTTGCAGAGTGAGAGGTAGGATCGAGGAAGCAGCGGGACAATGTGGAGTAGGAATGTCATCAATAAAGTGGTAAACTGTACGTTTTTTTTTCTTCTTTTTTTTTTCGATTAAACAAAAATTATTTAATTTTTCTGGCTTTACTCGGTACTGGCGGTTTCATCATCACCTCTTACGCTTCTATCTTGTATTTACAAAATAATCATAATTATAATTATAATTTTGGAGATTCTCTGCGCGCTAATGCGGTTGACGTGTCATTTTTGTGGACCAGAATAAAACAAACGGTATTATATGTGTACGGAGCATCGCGATATCAAAGTCCGTTTTAAATGATTGACCAAGTGTGATATCAATGATTCTGCGACGTCCACGTCGCAGGGAAACTCGATTAACGAAAAAACGTTTACATAGGTATTTTCGTCGCGACGTTCGCAACGATAATGATTTACTGGCTAGAGATTGTCTTAACAGTCTAAAATCGGGCTCGGTTCATCCGAGAACCAATTTTTAAAACTTTTATTTTACTCTTACTTATTACATAAATCGATTGTTTTTTATTTATTTATTTATTTATTGTTTTCATAAATATAATATACATATATAAATATATGTATATTTATAGATATATATAAAGGCACTTTACTACTGGCCTCGTTATTCACGACTCCTTTATATATAATCATACATTTTTATATAATATTCATCCTCGCACAAATATACATAAACAATGAACTCTCTCGAATAATGAAAAAGTGAGAAAAAAAAAAGAAACGATGCTAAATAACAGCACATGTACAAAATAAAACTTTTCGTCTATCTAGTGTTTCGCAATAATAAATTAATTCGTTTCGCGATTCGTTCTCCGTTAGGCGATATTTACAGATTGAACACATTTCTTTCGGGGGCCCCCTTTTTTATCTCGACGACATCCACTGGGGCGAACCTTGATTCGCTGCACACGTTTATCAATCGTGTCCGTATTTGTTCCGAGGCCGGAACAGGCTTGAACGATAAAAACCGTAAATAAAAACGTTTGCGTTGAGAATCGACGGCTGTTCGATGATTTGAAAATCCGTATGATTGAATAATCCGAGGGATTACAACGAGAGGGGAAGTTCGGCGGGCCTTTTAACGCCGAGTGTAAGATCGAGAGGTTTGCTCTTGGTGGTGGTTTCCTGATTTTTATTGGTGTCCCGATCGTCGTCGACGGGCGAGGGTGAATTATCGACGTCGTCGGTTCTGCTGGGCCTGGGGGAGTTCCGGGTTGATCTGACGCTGAGGTCGATCGGCTCGTCCTGCTCGATGGCGAGGCCACCGGGGCTGGGGCTGACGAGAAGGAGGTCGCCACCTCGTGGCGAGTGTTGGGACGCTGCCGGGGTGACGAGGCCTGGAGGCGGATAGATGAGGCCCAGGCCATGGTGAGGGTGATAACTCGTGGTCAGGGTGACCGTGGCGTTGATTTTCCTCGGTGGAAACTCCCGCTCGGAGAGGGTCGGCGAGGCGCTTGCCTTGAAGTAACTGAGGGCCGAGTTGCTCCGGGACTCGTCGTGCTCAGCCCCGTCGACCGAGGAGGCGCCACTGTCGCTCGGTGTGTCGGCGGTCCTTTTGTACGCCGGTAAAAACGGTCGGAAGACTTCGGGCGGACTGGATGCTAGGGTCATCTTCTCCTGGGCAAAGTTGACCGGGAACATCGGGGACGTCGAGGGCGGATGTTTGTAGCCGAATGGCGGTGAACCGTCGCGAGGTGGCGTACCAGGAGGCTGCTGACTCGCCCTCTCTCGTTCCTTCTGCCAAGCTAACAGCCGTAATTGATTCTGAAGTGCAACGTCGTCGGGGTGTGGTGATTTGTTGCCGCGCTCACGTTCCTGCTTCAATATCGCAACGTGCAGAAGATGGGACTGTAACGCCAAGTCCTCCTGGCTCGGCGAAGCCCTGTCTTTGCCATCTTTGACACCGTAAATACCGGATCCTTGGTGAGTATGGGATTGCGAAGGGGGCAAAAAACCCGGCAGAAAACCCGTACCGAAAGGGCCACCGGGGCCACCTCCACCCTGACTACCGTTGGATTGTTCCTGCAGCAAACAATGTATCTTGAACCAATTCGATCTTCGACCGTATCTTGAACCCGATTTCGACATTCCAACCATAAGGCACTTGCGCAAACGGCAGGCTTTGCAAGCCGTACGATTTTTCTTGTTTATCACGCATACACCACCGTTTTTGCACTCGGATATGCTTCCCAGATTGTTGTACGTCCGGCCAAAGAAGGACTGAAACAGAAGAAGATAATTCCAATCGTTAGTCATGATCGTTAAAAACTAATGATCATCGAGGTCACACTGATGTCAAAACGAAATCACATCAACCAGCTAAAGTCCTCGAATCTCCGAAAGTTCGCATCACGAACCAAGTTTGTTTAGCGTACTAATATAAAATCGAATGAACCGAGGTCAACTCCAAAGACGAGAGAGCTCCGTCTACCATAATATACAAGCTTTTTTTTTGCCACTCACACTTGAGCCGCCTCTGTCTTTGCTGGCAAACCCAAGTCGTGAACTCCTGGGAAGATGATTTCTCCCTCTCTCTTTCTCCCAACTCTTTTCATTATCTTCGTTATTCTTGCGACCCGTTAAGGGTCGAGAGAGTCTGCGTTGGTGCACCTAAACACTCGAGCTGCTACGAAGAAAATTCACGCGCGCGTGAGCCACGCGCATTTCTCTATACCGGATTAAACGCCAGAGTTTAATGTTACGCGCGTCACGAGAATTAGCATGCCGATCTACCTAGGAAAGAAGTGCTCATGCATATATAAATATATACATACTCGTACACACTCACACGTTTGCATATATGTAAACCGTAGATCATACGTTATACTATACGGCGTGGTCGATCGTAAAGTTAAACGCTTGTCGGTCGACGATAAAACTCATATGCCTCTCCATATATATACGCATATATAGTAGGGTTAAACTTTCATTCGGACGGCCCCGTACACCCCGTGGCACTTTCTAGACTCCAGCTCGCACACGGTCATCGGGCATTAATTTACGATCGTGCTTTTGAATCTTTTGTAAGCGAGCTTTGACCGTAGACCAAGCTCGGTCATTCTGAGCGGAGGCTCTACTCGGTGCACTCTCATGGGAACCTGCATACTTTTTTTTTTTCAACCTACAAAAGCCTCTTGATTATTCATTTGCAGATAAAATATTTTATTATTCATCAATAATCTTCTGATGGGAAGGCTGCACCGGATTGGGACAGTTCTTTATGCGAAAATCATTGATTCAGGATGACATTCGATCTGTCAGTTCCATCGTCCAAATAACAACTGGAATCCGGTAATTGGAGAATCAGGTATAAGATCGTCGGCGATTGAAACTTATCGAAAAATCTCGTGAAAAGTGTTTCGAATGATTTGACATGTATGGAAGGTACACAGGCAAAATCGAAAGGCGAAGAGTCCGTTGAGTGCCTCTCGATCTTTTCGTCGCCTATTCGCAGTCGTGCATTCGAGTTAAGAAAAACCGACCGGAACTCGTTCACGGTTGACTCTCCTGGCTCGAGTTTGCTCGGGATAGAACGTGGGTGGCGATGAGAGGTGAGGCCGTTACGGGGATCCAATTATCGGAGGGCCCACAAGGCCCAAAAGCTCGGATAACGGTGCTGTGCTCTTAAATCCCAATAATTTATAGCCGCGCAGCTGGCGAATATTGTTTAAATCGAAAAAGAAGAAAAGAAGAAAAAAAAAATTGCGCAAAGTAGGCTGAAACATCTGTGACCGCGCTAAATATCCTTGTGTTATTGTTGCTCGCGAGAAAAGTACATTTCAGAATAATAAATCGTGTAAACTGTGATGCTCCTAAAAAAAAAACGTTCATTTGCATGAATATGAATATTAAAACGCTACGAAACGTCGAACAAATTTTATCGATCCTACTAATTACATGACACTCGATTAAATATTCCGCGAAACAGAAGTGATAGCGCAAAGCTCAAAATAACAGCAGAACGGAATGAATCAACTTCAGATAAAAAAAAGAGGCAACAAACCTTGAAGATTCCAATTAAAAGAAAATATACATCAAGCACGAGCCCGAATTCCAATCCTCGAAACGAAATACGTAAATATCATAAATGAAAGAACGGTATTTCCCAGACGGCATGACCGACACACTGCGAAATATCTGAGAAGGGGAAGTAACATTTGCGTCTTGGGGCGTGCGAGAAGCTCGATGAGAAAATGACGTGTCATCCGATGAAACGGTTGCACTGGACCGTAAAATTGTTTCTACCAGTATTAGTGCGTTCGCTACGAAACGCTAGGAAATTCGCTGACGTTTCATCCTTATACAGGATGTCCGGAAAAGCAATCCCAGCGCAGTTCCCATCGAGAGTGATTTTCGAGAGAGCAGTTTTAAATCTCCATTTTCTAGGATGGATCTTCACTCGGTTTCGCATGTCAGATACAAAAAACTTTGGTTTCATCACCAACCGGTGAGTACGAGACCAACTGTGAGCTTTCTCTTCGAAAATTCAAAATCTACTCCCAACTGCGAATCGTGAGAACAACTCAAGTTCACTCTGTATAAAAAAAAAGAGATGCGAATGTGTCTTCTGGTGGAAACGTTGATAGTGGAGGATGCGCAGAAATCTCAGTATCGGATTTGGCACGGTACGAGCTCGGGCTCCTTTGCCGCGAGTTCTTCTCGTCTCTTGTAACACCGAGACTCTTCTCCAGCTCTCCAATCTTCCGGTAGCGATCTTTAGATCGTGGACCGAACAACGCTGCTCTCGCGGATCAAGACACGATGCGAGAGAACCGCTTCTGGACTTTTCTCTCTATACGTTTCAGTGGATGGATACATGTATAAAGAGAAAGAGAGATAAAAGAGGCTGCTTCTTCTACATCGGATGATCCGCGGCTGTCATTGCTACTGTGTGAAAGAGGTTACGGTGCCATCGCCGCGAGTTCGCTTCTTGGAAAAATGGCATAACGAAAAACTTTTTTAAATTACTTTTCGACGATTTTTTTTCGACAAAAATGTTTATTGAGAAGAAAAGAATTTCAGATAAAGAGGGAAAAAGATTCGGAAAAACAAAATCGAGAAACCGTACTCATCGACTCGTCACTATCCGTTCAACCCATTTAAACCTCTGTTCATACAGCCACAGGTCCATATCAACGGGATAACGGGATTCGCTTATTGCGTAACACAATCTCGATTCAACTTCTAGACCTGCATAAATATACACGTATATTTACACATCGAAGCCAAATGTGTGCATCGAAAAGTGACGGCGTGTGGCGCACGAGCCTCTCCGCACACAGAGAGGTGTTCTTCGAGTTTTTTTTTTATCCCAACAGTTCCACACTACACGTCCGGAGAGATGTAGCGAGAACCGGGCGCGAGTGCGTGGACTCACGCACGCGAATCTCACCCGCGAGTATCTTTTATACGGAGTGTCCAACGAGTCTCGTCGAGACTTCATATCAAGACAGTCGGAGCGCGATCAACGTTATTGACCGATCATTCTGACCATCCAAGATCAGGGATTCGTGATGAAAAAATCCTGGATGCTGCTAAAAAAAAGACTCATCGGAAGCTGGAACTTACTAGTCATAAAAACTTTTCTCATTTTCATCTCCTGTTGCGGGGAAGACTTTTTGGACATCCCGTACGTGATCACAGATCGGTTTTCTCTGAGAGTACATTTAATACGATCTCGAAGCTGAGTCCATTTAGGGGCGCGTGCGACGAATTCGTTCTCGATCTCCCTCTCCTCGCGGGAGTTTCTGTACCGGTATACTGGGATTATCGCAAATCAAGTGGCGCGCCCGGAATCCTGAAGCGATTTGTAAGCGCCATAATGCAATCCCGATTCGGTTTAAAAAGGAGAGAGAAAGAGAGAAAAAAAGAAGTGTCCGCGCATACCTCGGGCTCGCGTTTATCTCGAATTTTTTCTTCTTTCACTCGCCTTCGCGAGTTTTCATTATTATTATATTAAGGTTTAAGAATCGCTCAGTGCGGCAATAGCACATCGCGAGATTCAAGATCACATTGAGGATAAAAAATTGTATCGCTCGAGAGCGAGCGAGGAATAATGAGTCAATGGTTTTTACGTACAGGAAATCGGGAGAGGCGCCGCGAGAATGCGATCGATATAATAAAACGTGGATGGCAAGTCGATCAGTGACGCGGCGCAGCAATTTTCAAGGAAAAAAAAAAAGAAACGTTCAACCATACTCGCAGTTTCATTCTACAGCGCACATATGTATATAAATAGAAGTAACTATTTTAGAATTCTTCGGAGGAAATTTCTAAAGCAGAAATCTCGAATCACCGAGATCTTGGAACATAAAAAACCAGAATAATTATCCAGTCAAATGATACGATCGTTACTTATTCTTTAGGTAACTTGTTGCACCGGGATAAAAGACGTAAAAAATTTCTCTCAACTCTATGATTTCCAATAACACGAGCAACGGTCAAACTAAAATTTCATCTGATCGCATAACCAAAGAAAATTCACACATTCATCTGACAAATTCAATTAATATACAGCATCAGTGCGAAATAGAGAAGAAAAAAGAAAAGAAAAATTAATTACTAATGCGACAAGTGCGCTGTGGAACACTCTGTATGAACGACACGTTGATTGACACCGGGATTTATAGATCGAACGAATTTGTCAGAGCGCCTTGCCGACAAAATACTGCGATTAAACAAGCAGTTAATAACGATAAGTGGAGCAGAGCTGCCTGCCTTTTTTTGCCGTCGCGAATTGACTGTGGGTAGAAAAAAGCAGAGATAGAGAGAGAGAGAGAGAGAAAAAAAAGCAAAAGGGAGAAAAAGTAGGAAAATAAAACGAGTCTCGCTGCTAGGAGCTCGAGAGCATTTCCCATCGTCTCTGCTGACTTCGCAACAGGTTGTACGTATCGCCAGGTTTGGAGTTACGCCCCGCGAGAGCAGATCGGAGTCAATTGATCACTGTTAACCTGGGCGACATGTGAGGTGCGCAACCTCTCGGGTCCCGACAGCTATGCCGTTTCTGGACAAATTCAACTAGACGGATAGTTCCAGTAGCATAGTTTCGCCTTGTCGACTTGGTGGATAAATAAATAAAAAAAAAAAAACAAACGACAGCGATAAAAAATGTTTGCTTGGAGCGACTGGGATTGCAGAATTCTTCTGTGAGCGTTCAAAACTTCCAAACGTTTGTTCTCCTTCACTTTGTTCCTTCGGTAATCGAGTTAATCGAATTTTTTTTCTATTCTCATTAAACTGGGTCGTGTATCTCGGTCGCCATTAAGTCATAGTCGCAGCAGCGAAGCACCTGTCCAGTTGATCCTCACAGATGCAGCTTCTTTCTATGAACTCGCCCACTCGCCTGCCAGAGCTTCCAGACCCTGGATGATGCCTGACTCGACCCTGTTCATCTCTTCGCCCTTCCTGGCAATCGGACTCCTGGCTGGATTTTGCCTCTTTCCTGGAACAATCCTTTGGTCCATTTTGACACAAAACCATGCGGAGGGGTTTCAATGAAGCGATCCAAAAGCCATCTCAAAAGTGAGATCCCGTTTGTGGGCCAAGGTGCCCGGTGAAATGACGGAAGAGCTAAGTCAGCTCATCTGCTGCGGCAGGCTACTGCACTCGTTGATCAGCATCCCAAAAACGGTTCGTCCAGGGTAAAAGTGGCTGGAGACTTTTCTCTTCAGAATTTCGCTATCTAGCTGTAGCTCGGACGTTGTATTTGAGGCAGTGTCTATATTAAGAACGTGGGAATGTGAAATGAGCGGTTGTTGTAGAAATAGCCGAAGGCTAAAGCCCCCTGCGCCGATGTAGGGAATCAGCGAGAGTCGTTGTTTCCGTGGTTCGTGGGTTATTCGAGTAGCACGTGTCCTCGTGGTCAGATCGCGCGCAAAATTTGTTGCGGCGATGGGATAATGAAACTGGAACTTGAATTGATAAAAATTCATTTGGAGGCCGAGGTCGTGCGCGAGCCCGCGAACATCACCGAGTAAATCAATTTATCGAAGATCACTCCGGTGCATTGGGAATCACAAGAGGAAAAAACGTCACGTGACTCGAGAGATAGAGAGAGCTCATCATCAGGGGGGGGCGATGGAACGAGAACGCGCTCGTGCCCGACAGACATCAACGAGCGGAGCACGCACACGCGTTTACTTAATAACAGTACCCGCGAGACTCGCGCACAGTAGCTCTGATCGTTCCAGCATCCGATATACTCTCTCGAGTCTTTCCTTCCTCGGGACGGCATTCCCCGAGATAGATGACTCGACTCCCGCTTCTCCTTAAACTCGTACGCCGTGTCTCTGTAGCCGTCATAGCCTCGTCGAAAAAACACACACACGCACACAGACTCGTCGGCCTCGTCCGATCGTGGAATTCTGTTCGAGATCCGGCAAAGCGTTACTAATCTCCGGAATATTTGATAAACTTGACAGTTTGCCGGAAGACATACAGGGCTCCAAGCGTGTCGATCCTCTTCAAATAAATAGTGCGTTCTTCGTAACTCGCGATTAAAAGTAGATTTCCTAGTTTTTTTCGAATGAACCCCGAGCGCCTGATACTTTCTCCCTATCAACTAAGCGTGATGGAACAGAGATTAAAAAAATAAAACAAAAATAATCATGCAAAAATGTAAGAATAGTTTGCTCGTAAGTAGTTTGTAGTAGGGAGCGCGTTTTACAAGATGAGAAACCGAGTTTGCATCGCTCGTAATAATCGTTAATCTTTGACTCCAGCATGATCTCGGGTGAGCAGTACAACTGTAACGCAATAGATTCGAAGAAACGTCGATTTAGTATGTTTCACCTGTATACCGAGAACCTGAGAACATTCCAGTACGTTAGATCGCGTACTTAAATATCTAAACTGTATGTAGCCGGCTATTACATATTCAGAGCGTCCCGCGTTACATACATGCCATAAGTGTGTTGTACACTTATTACTCTTGCATTCGTGCAGTGATTTTTTTATAAGCGACTGACTAAATGCGAATTGCATCGAGTGGTATTATACGGAAAGTGGAAAATATGGTACGTCTCAGTTGCATGTTTTGACGAGAGCCTCGGAGCAGTTAGTTCGTAGTTCATCACTCGACCGCCAGGTGTCTCAATCCCGATGATCCTTTCTCACGAATGAAGTAGCGCTTCCGAATCTATAAATACAGTTCCAGCGCCAGGATGCGAAAGCTTCTTTCCAGATGTACAGAAATGCTCGATCGAGTCGTTGCTGGCCAAGGGGCCAGAGGTCCTCGGTCTCGAATCCCACAAACGGCCCTTTTCGCATTATCAATTATATTCTATCCACTTCGTTAAAAGTATGGATGAGATCTAAAAAATTCTAGCAGCCGCGTATAAATAAATCAGTCACCGGTACGTCACTCTCGCTCATTCAAGCTGAAGACCTTGCTTCGCGTGCGCGCGCGTCCAGCATGCTCAATACGCCTTCTCGTCTTTTTTTTTTTCCTGTTGAAGCTTCGTCTTCGCTCTCTTTTCTTTTTATTTTTTTTATTCTTTCCTCCCATATAGAGCTTCAGCAGCGAGCCGTAGACGGGAGGGAATCGACTCTGTCACTCTTGTTTTCGTTTCGTGATTTCTGGTCCGCGTGTTCGGTGAGCTCTCTCCGGTGTGTGCGACGACCTCTTCCCTCGGATCTTGCATGTAAACAAGCGCGTGCGCTCAGCGCTTTGACCGTCTGCATATTCTGGACTCGGTTAAAACTGTGAGAACCGCAGAAAGGAGGCATTTCTAAGCTCCGAGATATATGTTACCTCTGAGAATAACACCGCGATCGGGAATACTCCTCGCGGAATAAATACACAGTGGTCACATGTTGACTGTACAGCTGTGTGAGACAAGAGCGAAGAATATCGCGGTGGTACAGGTACACACTTATACTATACGTGTTGTTTTCTCGACATACAGGTAGACGGGGAAAACGACTTCTGGAGCTGAGAGAATATCGTCACGATTTTCGAATCCCTACGATTCTAACCCGCGAGTCCCCCTTCTCGTCGGACGCTGTACTCCTCTCTGATTTTTTTTTCTTCAAATTCACGTTTTTTTTTTTTCATTCCTTTTATATCGTAGTTTATGCTATACGGTAGGTAAGAATGACTGTATATTCGGGCAACCGTTGCACAAGGGGGCTCGAAACTGTCCGCTGGTTCGAAAGCTTGTAAGTACCAAATAAGAAGTCGCTGAGATATAACCATAGTCTGGGGGGACAAGCTGGTACAAGACTCCGCAGTGCCATTGCTATAAGCAGATATAGAGGGAGCTCTCTGGCACACGAGTACTCGCAACGCGATGCTTCGGTATCTATGAGCGTGTAGGCTAGATCGTGGCATCGCAATCCAGCTGATCGATTCCGACGAAACATTTCCGTTTGGCATTTTGCCTGAAAACTTGGAATTTAGTCATTGCTGTTTTTTGTTTTCTTTTTCGACACGAAAATGAATCGATCGATTGGTTATTTTGAAATTTCAAAACAACTTATTCGTGTGAATCGAAATGATTTCATCAGGATGAGTGTCTTTGGCAATCCTGTTACGACGAAATATATGCCTGGTTGAAGTTGCGTGGGTTCACGAGAGCGTTTCGTAATAGACATCGAAGACGCGAGACCGAAACACGAGTAGTCGCGGTGAGTTGAGCAATCCCGAGCACATTCGATTGTTTCAAGAGGTGAAAGAGATCGCGTTGTAGGAGCAGACTACTCGGCTTCTTCTTGGAGCGCGAGCACGAGGTCGGTAGTACACATCGTTAATGCCAATGGCGATAGAAGCTTCTCGTGAATACTTGATGACGCTTCGAAGCAGGCGTTTCATCAAGGGCGGATCGCGCTGCTGGTGATTCGAGCCCACAAGTAGAGCTGGTAAATTTGGTGCGTGATTGTGTCAGCGAAGAAGAAGAAGAAGAAAGAAAAAACGTTGGTGAATCAGGCCACGTACGAGCTCAGCTCGATAAGTACGTGCTGCTGCTTCCTCGCTATTTTACCAACAGCTCCACTTTGATCACGAATATCGTCCGGATCTCTGGATGATCATCGGACCCACAAGACCAAAATGCTCAGCTATTTTGGGCCCAGGTTTCCAAATGCTTTGACCTTCCAGGGCTTGATTTCTGGGACACTCTGTAGAGAGTGAGATCGAATAGCTCTCGATGAATCTCGGGTGACCCGCGAGACTAGGATTTATATTAGCTCGTAAAGTCGTCGTAAAGCCAGCGTGAGTCTCGCGTGGTGGTGACTTGGCCCACATATATAGTTGGACACAGCGTCGCGGTAGGTGAACCAGAGGAACACACAACGACGAGAGGTCCTCCTTCTTCTCCTCACTTACATATGAATATATATATATATATGTATACACTATACATTGAGAAAGGCCTGGGAGGATATGAGAGAAGAAGAAGAGCAAGTCGTAAATCGCTCGCTTATGGATCCTATATGCGGTTCGCGGTTTCCTCCCTGGGTCACGTTTTATATATCCTCCGGGTATACGCCACCTACATACATACATATGTATAGAGTGGCATGTGCGCCAACGGTCCCACGCAGGCAAGTACGATGACTCGCAGCTTCCGAGAGAGTCCATCAGATCCATTCCATCAGTCTCGTATCTTCCGTTGGCTCCGTTTCAAAGGAATATTTAAAAAATAATGAAATTTTCTTGCTTTTATCGTCATCATCACAAATGTAAATAAATAACTGTCCGAAAGAAATTGTATCTGTTTCATTTCCTCACGTTCTCATGCTTATTAATTAAATAGAAAGTTTCATTCATAATCATCCTGACAGAGCGGCGGCGGATCTCGTGGGATTTCCAGACTCCGAGAGAAGACGCATCTCTCGAGAAGTGATTCATCCTCGAGATCTGCATTCGAAATATTTCGAATGACAGAGTCGAGCGAGCAGCTTAGCAAAATTGACGAGGAAACAAGAATATTGTTACTTTTATTTTTATTTTATTTTTTTTTCCAAACCTCTGCCGAGTACGAACTTCATTATTAGAGGCTTTATTGTCATGCAGATATTTTGTGACAAATATTGTGTATACGAGAAGAGTTCGCGAGGCACACCCACGAGGAAAGCGGAGGAAGAAACGGGAGAAACGTTTCTTGGTAGCAGAGAAAGAGAAGACTCGAAAAAGCTGTTTCCATTTCACGTGCTCGGCGCTAGAGACTGTCAATGGTGAAATCTATTTTTAGTTGACACCAGTTGCCTGTACCAAAAGTTTCTTCTTCCTCTAAATCCACTGATCAGGTGATTTTGGATTCGATATTTGTTTTCATGCATTCACCGATGTCCCGAGATCCTTCCGAGTCGATGCCCCCCCCCCCCCCCCCCCCCCCCCCCCCCCCCCGATGATCTCAACCGGAAGTCGCGAGTCATTTGTCGCGCAAGTGCGTTTAGCGATCGTTTATGAGCGACCGGAAGTTCTCTGAGATTCTAGGCCGGTGAGGCTGACCGCAGGTGGTGACGGAGAGGAAAATAATGATGAAAAAAACTTGGCACTGCTGGTAAGAGGCGCGTCTTTGAATACAAAAGTTCCTTGTTTCGGCACGAGACGAATATCACCGGGAACGAAAACGTTTCGCGCTCTCGATATTTCGTGGCATATACACATGTTATTTCGACAATTATCCTTGAGAAAATGGCGCGGCCTTTCTTTGAGTGTCGCATCGAATCTCCATACATTACGGACTTTCTTCGCTCCCGAGTCTTTTTAAACTGTTTCTTGTTTCTTTCTTTTTTTTTTTTATTTGTAAATATAAGGCGTTCTCAATCGTTAGCGTCATATTCGCGAAACCAATTATCGATATAACCGTGACACGGAGCTCCGAGTTCGTTGGCTGAATCATCCGAAAGAGAAACGATTGCGCGTGGCTTCAATCGTTTTTATTATTCGTTTCTAAAAGGACGCGCAATTTTTCGATGACGTGGCATCGCGGCTGCGTGTAAAAAATATTAACGAAGCTCCAAATATCATTGTCCTGGAACGACGCAACGCTCGCAGGACCCAGTTCAAAGTGTTTCTCCCGATCTTTCATCGTCGAAAGGTGTAAAAAAAAAAGAGCAGCAATTCGGAGCGCCCCAGAAACGGTGGGTTCGAATAAGAAATGAAGAAAAACTTTGGTTTTCTTTTTCTTCAGAAATTGTCATCGATCCGTCGATGCTTCGATCGGTTTGGGTGTGAAATTTCGAACGCGAACGATTCGTATCGATTCTTCATACGTTCTATGGATACGTGTATAAAAAATTCTTCAACGGGTCCTCATTGCGCAGCCCCAAAATATAAACAATGGATCTACTTTGTTAATATACAAAAAGAATTTACATATCGACCATAAACGCCTGAAACAATGGCCTCCCGCGAGCGCGTGTATACGCTGACGGATTAGCATGACAAAAGCGTGAACGCGCATCATCGGGCGTACGCGGGTCGACCCGAATTCGCCATGAGTTCGTATCATTGTTGACGCCATTCTAGACAACTTGAAATATAAAAGAAGGTGTAAAAAAAAGCGTGTCAGGCTCGGGAGCGCGCGCGAGAAAGACTCGAATTTTGGTGCACCGACCACGCGCGCGAGGATATCGACGCGCGGACGGAAGAAATATCGTGTAAATATTCATCGCTTTTTTTTATCCAGGTTTCTTTTCTCCTCGTCATCCAGGAGGATGACGAAGAAGGAGTTGAGAGAGGGAGGGAGAGAGAAAAAAAACGGCAGAGATCGAGGGTAAGAGGACGAGATGCGAGCCGAGGACTCGCGGATACGATTCGTCATACAACGAGTATCCGAACTCGCAGTTTTTCTATTCGAGATTTAACCGAATAAAAGGAGGAAGAAAAAAAAATTAACAACGCAGGATTAAGTGAAAATATAATGGAGAAAACAGGGGGAATTCAAGAGCGAAACGAGAATTCAGTAACACGCTATGGGAATCCAAGGCAATCGTTAGTATGCTAATGAGAGCTCTCGTAGAGAACGATGCTAAATTATCTGAAACATTTTCGAATGTCACTCTAATTGGCGCTATAGTGTCTCTAGGAGCCACGTGTGTGACCGAGCTACCGAGGATCTTGTCATTTCGCTTTCTCTCTCTCTCTTTCTCTTTCTCTCTCTGTCGTTTCTTCTTCTGCTCGATTAAACGTTGCTTCTTTTCTCGATCTCTGGGAACGATGAATTTAACGATAAAATCCGGGCGGTCGAGCGACCTCTTCTCCCGTATACATGTATATAAGAATATTTTCGAGCATACGCATTAGATAAATATACGAGGCTCGCGGGTAGAGAGAGAGAGAGAGAGGGAGAGAGATGGAACGACTTCTTTTTCCATACCTGCACGGATAACATATGTGATTCGAGAGCTACGGATATTCGACGAATCTCTAAAACCATTGAGCTACGTTAACACGAATATTTTATATTAAAAATCGAATAAACGAGAAGAAATAAGAATCGATAAAAAGAAGGAGAGAAAGCTCGTGAGAGATGAGACAGAAAATGAAAGAAAGAGATAGAAAGAGAGAGAGAGAGAGAAACACTAAACGTATACTGATGGGTATGAGTGTCCGATACGGTAAGGCCGACCGAGAGAAATCTCGTATTTATGGGATCCCATACCTGAGGAAACAGAGCATCGTGACACCGAATGAATGAGGCAATAAGAGGAAAAAAAAAAGAAAAAAAAACAACATTTGAGAAGAAACCGGAATGAGACGATCGAAATTCACGCACTAAAATCTAAGAGCTTACGCCTTTTTTTTTTTTTTTATGTAGCTCCACTTGGTATAATGAAAGCAAATCTACATTTTATCGTAATCTCTCGCCCAACTCTTCTCGATCCAACAACATTGCTCAAAATCTTGAAATTCAAAGAGACAAAATACTCTCATACTTTTGTTTTCTTAATTAACTAAATGGTATCATTTGGAGAAAAATTAAATATTTGTTCGAGGCCGTTTATTGAAATTAAAAAAAAAAAAAAAAAAAAAAAAAAAAAAAAAAAAAAAAAAATCTTCGAAAATCTGAGCATTTGATGATTTTTTTTACTCTCCGAACGAGTGCGAAAATTAATCTTATGGACCAACGAGACTCGGTTCAATTTCACGAGGTCGATGGAAGAGAAAAAAAGGGACGAGAAAAAGGACGAAACTAACGAATCACTAGGATAATCGGTATCGGTCGTTGTTGTTGTGCGGCTTAATGAGATCCAATTACTGACGAGAGCACCGGTCACTCCCCAGGAATGTCAGTGAGAAAGGAATCAACGGACTCACACGGATCTTCAATCGCCCTTGCTCTTCTCTCTCTCTCTCTCTCTCTCTACCGCTCTGTGTGTCACGCTTTATTACTATGTTTACGTGGATTATTCGAGGTCAACAGCCCCACGAAACGACGTCACGAGAATTCGACCAATTTTCCATAAAAAAAACGTACATCTCTGCCTCGGAGACATTAAATTCGTAGCTTCGGTTATATCGAATGAGTCACGATTAAACGTTAATGAAATTAAGAATCTTCGTGGAATCAGGAACATTGAATAATAAATATTTTTATTATTTCGACGTTTTTGAATCCGAACATCGATCTTTTTTCGAAGAAACATTTGTTTCTTCGAAAAACATGAAATTTGATCAATTCAGTCAAAAAATATAAAAATAATCAACGATTTTCGATTAAATTTCTAACGAGAAAAGATTTTTGACCAAAATATACCTCCGGCTGGTTCGATGCTTGAAAAACTAGAAAGAATTCATAAAAATCTCTTCCCAAAGTTGTAAAAAAACTCACGAAATATTTTGAAAACGAAACAAAAACCGTTGAAAATATCTCGAAACTTGTGTTGTTTCAGGCATGAAATTTTTTTTCTTCAATTTACTCCCATTCGACTTCGCTACGAGTGAGAAGCTTCTTCGAGATATAAAAAAGAGATGCAATAAAATAAAAAATAAACATAAGAAAAGAGAGAGAGAAAAAAAATGAAAAGACGCCGGCTTGTGCGAGTGAAGAGAGCACGTGGTTCGTAGTATAGACAGCGTGTTTCGAGCCTGCACCTGCTGCTGCTGCTGCTGCTGTTGCTGCTCACTGCTACACTCGACGATACATATAGTCGTAATACCTGCGGAACGATGCTCGCAACCGGTCGTCCAGATTGCGCTTTTTATCAACTTCCTGGGTGAGCGAGCACATGGAAAGTGAGAGAGAGAGAGAGAAGAAAAACGGAGGGATCACAAAATAACAACCTACCGCACATAACAGCAAATCGCCTTCTCTATTTGCTCATTTCTCTGACTCTTTTGTCCTACACTCTCATTTCCTTTTGACAATTATTAATTCTCCTCTTTTTTTCTCTCATTTTTATCGATTGAATCGTCGTTGTTGCTGTCATTCGATCTCCCAACTGACTGCTCTTCCTTTTTTTTTCGTTCAATTATCGAACGAAGCTTTCTGCTCCGATCTAGAATCGATGATGAAGCAATGTTCTTCCAACTTTTGTAATAATCAGGTATAACAAAGTTTTTTCAATTCAATTCAAAGACGAGCATCTCGATACCTAATCGACGATTCCCTATTCAATATTTCCATTTTTTTTCATTCAAGACTCAGTGGGTGTGCGTGTGTGTGTGTGTGTGTGTGCACCATGCAGTCTGTTCAAAGGTACGGTGAAAGGATTCGTGAAAGTGCCTTTTACACGGGAACGGTAAAGATCGAGCAAAGAGTGTTGCACCCGAGTGATGCTCTTTGGTAACGAATAGTACTGTTTTCGAAAAAACAAAAAAAAAACACAAAATTTTTTTCTGACAGTCTAATCGATGTATTTTGATCAGAATCCAGGCTATTTGATCGAAATATTTTGAAAATGAATCCCCCAAAGTTGGGGATTGAAAAAAACTACCCTTATAATCGAAGGCATATAAATAAGGGAGAAGTCAGTGTGCAAAAGTGACGAACGCTAACGCGTATATTTATTTTCTCGTATAAATATTAACCGGTGAGTATAAATAAATAAATAAATGTGAGTATATGTGTATAGATAATGGGTGTGCAATGGCTAACTCGTAGCGATCGTATATATACAGTCGTTCTTTTCTGTTCGATGAGCAAATCGCTGGAACGATCGAGTATAATCGATTAGTCGCGGTCGATTCTCGCTTCGAGTCCACTTACGGATTCGTTCTCGTTTCCTTTCCTTCCTTTTTTTTTTTTTTTTTTTTTCATTCTCCTCTTCTTCCTCCTTCTTTTTTTAGCATCTAGGATTATTTCACTCGTAGATTCGCTGCTTTTTTGTCCTTATTCGTATTCAGACCTTTTTTTTTTTACTTTTCTATCGCCCTCAAGTTCCCAGGAGAATTCACGGCGGAGTACGTTAAGAGTAACATTATATACCGGCGTCGTAAATACCGCAATTTAGTCATTCGCGCGCGTCTATATATACGAGTAATTAAATTATACGTATGTGAGCACAGCTATTTATTTGCAATAATTCCGATTCGCGCTTTCCGACACTTTTTCAACGGCTTATTATCGGCGTATACGTATATATGGTGTGTAAAAATAGCGAAATTCCGGCGATTGGCCTCGCCTTATTAAAGCTATTTTGTTCACTCTGATTTTTAATGTTTTTTTTTTTTTTTAATTTCAATTCCGATCGTCTTTGATCTCGTAATTTTCGTTAGAATTAACTCAAAATTGAATATTTCTGAACTCGTTTCAGTGGTCGAATGATTTTTTTAATTTTTTTTATTTATAATTATATTTTTCACTGATATGATATTTACCTTGCAGCCTTCGCACGTGAAAGCCCCGAAATGAAAACCTGCTGCAGGCTCCCCGCAAACCTTGCACTGTTGGTTCATCTGCAATGAAGAAGAAAAAAAAAAAAAAAATTCATTACTATCCTGACTCATGCTTCGTTTTTATTTCTATACATTTATTTGTATTTCTTAATCCTCGTAACAAAGTGTGTTTGAGAAAAGAGAGAAAAAAAAATTGTTATATATCTGTTAGGAAGATCAAAGAATATGTGGCGCCGGAGAAATAGAATGAGATGAGAGTAAAAAAAAAAAAAGAAGTGGAAGGTCAACCGGTTACTCGTTTGAGAGGGTTCTCTCATGTACGTTTAAACGAATGTATCCTCAGATATTTTCTCCTTCTTTTTTGTTTCCTTTTTTTCCTCTTCGTTTTCATTCGTAGCCTCTGAATATACGAGTTTGCTCTTGATTCAGAGTTTCCAAAGTGGAGCGCATCGTACGAGGGGGTGTACCAATGCTTCTCTCTTTCTCGAGAGAGAGAGAGAGAGAGAAAAGGTCCAGGGGAAAGGTGAGAATTATGAGAGCGAGCAGAGAAAAGAATAAACCGGCGAGAGTCTCGGAGTCATTTATACAGCAGAGAAGAGCATTCCGTTACTCCAATGGCTTCGAATTCGAGTCAACCTGGTCCATGCCACAAGATCCGAGGAAACAAAGCTTCGGTAGAGAGAAAGAGTGTTGTCCGAGAGAACCATTAGGCTCCATATTTTTCTCGCACAGCTTCATCGAGCCTCCTCTAACCATTTATTTTATCCAGAATTCTCTGGAACCATGTGAATCAATTGGACGAATTAGCAGCTCTTGAAATTGGATTTCAAAGTTTCTAGAAGTTCGGTTGATCGATCTTCGATCATCGACGACTCATCAGCGATTGATCCCACTGAGAAACGCCCAAAAAAATTTTCGACTGGGAATAACCTTTGGATATCAGAGACCAGCTAATTGATCCTGAATCCTGTGGCACCCTGTATAGAGAAACGGAAACTCGTTCGAAGGTATCGAGCTCTTTCTCCCACCCTTTATCCGATACCGTTCCATAAATCAGCGCTATCTCACCGGCACGGCCATCTGCCGAGGCGTTAAAATACTGTAATACGTTGTTTTTTTTTTTTTTTTTTAATTTATTTTTTCCTCCATTTTATTTTATTTCGTTTTGTCGGTGCTCATCTTCGTTTCTTCGGATCTCAACGTTTATATAAATTTATAGAAGATTTTTGTTGTTGAAAATCGAAATAAAATTGGGCCACGATCTAGATAAGAGGCAACCTCTCAGGTTTTCGAGTTCGCCCCGTCGCCACGAGCTGTTTTATGAGCTTACGAACGCGAGTATACAGCGCTCGCCGAGTTCACCGACATTCTCCTCGCCCTTGGAAACCGAAACCGGGCTTTTTCTATCCGTCAACGAATCGGGGCGTTAAATATCCTGATACATATTCAACGGAGCAGAGAGGCACCAAGAAAACGGCAATTCCGGAGATAATTAATCGGGGAGGCTGGAATAAATTTGACCAGATCGATGAATCCCGGTGGACCGTTGAACGAAGAAGCTGCAAGAACCTTAAAAACTCACTTGAGTTGTTTTTTTTTCTCTTTTTTTTTTTTTTTTAAATCACATTTTCATAGTTTCTTGGCCGAAATGAGATTCAACCGAGTATACAGAATGGAACAAAGAGGCCTGAAAGGCTCAACTGAATCTGCCGCGAGAGTTGGCCAAGAAGATGAACGTTTTTGCTCGTTCAGAGAAGAGAGATATTTTAACGAGAATTGTAAACGAGGATAATTAGAGCTCGTAGCTCTCCTCGGGAGGTTCGAACCGATAGGACACTTGCACGGATAATTGCGTCAAGAACTCGTCCACCGGGGGGAGAGCTAACACAACGACGATATGTTGTTGGCTCTTAAGAGGCGCGTACCATTTTAACGACAGCGTTGCGACTCGACGCGCATTGGGCTTCGTTAACGCTCGAATTATGTTTTTTTTTCTTCTTCTTCTTCTTCTCTTTTGCTTTCGTCTACTTGCTCTATCGCAAATAAAAATAATGCCCTGTGCAAGAACGCTTTGCGCTAGAGGATAGTTTTACGCCCGCGATCCTCTCGCCTTGCCTTGATGAGCTCGGGTTCAATGAGGACATGATGCGGAGTCATGTGAACAGAGAGAGAGAGAGAGAAAGCAAAAACTAGCGTTTTGTTACGTATTCCCCAGATTTTTTTTTTTCACGTTCATCGAGGAAAATGGTCAAGAGTTCACGTTTTATGATGCACGAAACGATGGAACGTTGCTCCTTTTTTATTCTGGCTTCAGGCAGATTCGCGCTAATGTTTACAAAAACCGCAAAAAGTCTTGTTTCTTCAACGTGTATTTTTAATCCGTTATTTGAATCGTTAATATCTAATCGGCTTGAGAAAGTTCGGGGACGCGAAACAAAGTATACGGACGATAAATGTATATGCGCGAGCAGGCGTTATCCTGGTATGAAATCTCGAAACGAGACCTGCACGTTTTGCGCTACTCTTTCAAACTTTCTTGGTTAGAGGAGAGGTCAGCAGGAAATCTGATGGCCAAGATTAGGCGATGAAATAATACGTAGGATGAAAAATAAATGTTGAAAAATGTATATAATTCTCATGCGCTCGATTCTTAGCACGTTACAGGCCCAGGGCGATATGGCAAGAATCGTCCCGGGCTTTGCGGTTTCGTATTCGTCAGTCTTTCTTTCTCATTTTTCGTATTACTCAACTGGTCGCTTTGCATGATTTTTATTTTAATTGAGGAGAGACCAAGTTTACAGTGCTTTTGATTTTGGACTCGTATCAATCGAGTCCACGAGGGTCAGTCGACTCCTGGCCTCTTCCCTTTGTCAAACGACTCGACGAAGTCTTCCAAGCCCATCGTCGCGATGTACCCTACTTTTTTTTCTCTCTCTCTTTATTCACCAGAGTCAATATTTTCTGACACTTGTTAATGAAGTCGATGGATCCGGCTCGGGGACACGTTCGCTCTTTATTCAATCGTGGCATCAACTATACTCTCGGTGATGGGTCTCGTGCACGAGAATAAGGGCGAGTTGCTGCTCCCCTAGCAGCCAGGAGTAGCTCGTATTTCGACCTCTTTTTTTTTCGTCACTGGCCATGGGACTCGACTCGATCGAGAACATGTTTGAATCTCAATGGAATGTTTCCGATACTTTTTATCCCGAGACTCGTTCACAGGGTGACGCGGAATTGACGGATTTTATTTTTAGACACTCCGCCATCTATTTACTCGATCATTTCTTGTTTTTTTTTTTTGTTCTTTTTTTTCAACAGAAGTTTTGGGACACTGTATATGTGGCTACAGGTAAAGGCGAACGAGGGATGAAGGAAGGGGCGAAACGCGGATGAAGCGAGATCCATCCAACAACCTACTTGCACTTTACGCACCATTAAATTCGAGTCCCGTGCGACGTTTATCCCTTTATGACCCTTTTCTCCCCTTTCATATTCCGCTCTGCTCTCTTACTTTCTTCATCTCATTCGAACGCTGGACTCATCCCTTCGCATCGCCAACTATATCTGTCGTAATGACTTTTCCCATTCCCCTGACTTTTTTCCTCGTGCCCCAATCGCGCGATCCTCGACAACCCTTTACCTTCGTCTCATTTCGAATGCTCGATCACGATGAGTTTTTTTTTTTCGTTCTTTTTTTTTCGCCCCCTTTTGTGTGCCCGCTTGTCGACGCTCTCTTCTACTTCCAGCTGGTAAACCAACGCACACGCTTCCGATTTTATCCTGTTTGCTTTGTTCTCTGTTCTTTTTCTTTCTTTCATTGGGACTCGAAAAAAAAGAAATCAAATTGGATCTGGTCCAGTGTTGAAAGAATGTTGGACGTCATTAGGCGAGAATTTGAATGGAAAATTACGTTGTTTTATGGAAAATGGGAAAACGTAAGAACTGATTGTTACGCAAGGGGTCAACGATCAAAACGCGTTGAAGAAAGATCTTCAAGGATTCGGCAACGAGAGTTACAGAAAAATCCCTTTTTCTCTAACACCTTCAGCTTTTCTTCTTCTAATTCCTTCGTAAAGTCCTGATTTATTCAGCATTCGGTGAAGAGAACGAGAGAGAATAAAAAGGGAGAGAAGGAGAAAAAAGTAGAGAAGAAAAAAGCAGAGGTTCGTATACGAGCGAGTCAAGGATCTCGATCTCTCGATCGTCGGGCTAATTAACTTTAAATTAGGACTGGCTCTCGTTGGCGCCTCTGGATTAGTTCGTCGAGTGTCGATCCTCCCCCTCTGTCCTCCACTCTGCTGCCATGGATCTTTCATTCTTCCCAGGCTCTCTTGAGGTTAGCTCCGAGCAAAGTTCAGACGCAAGAAACTTTCGGCCCGGTATCCTCCGTGTATGAATTGATCCGTTGTTTTTGTTCTCATGCCATCCTCGATTCATCGAGATTGATTTATAGATCGCTTGACAAATAATCGATCAATCTTTACTTTCTTCGAGCTTCCAGCCATTCAGCCTCGTATAATTCAGCTCGATTCTTCACGGAGACCACAAAAGCTTTGATAGAACTATACGGATTACAATAAAAAATAACGAAAAACAGGCAAATCGTTAGAAAAAAAAAAAAAAAAAATGTCACCGGACCGCATTCCTTATCTATTTTGTCTCGATTCCCATCATTTTTCATGATTATTTCTTCGAACCGTTAAAATTTCACGAATAACTTAGTCATCTTAGCTGACAAAAGGAATTTAAAAAAATGAAGCGCGACGGTCGACTTTTCAAAGGTCGTAAAAGTGCGAGCTCCAGGGAGGATCCGCGTATCGCGAGACCGTATAAAGCCGAGACACGACTATTCACGGGGAGTATGAAAAGGTTCGAATTGAGCTGCACAAAATGGTGAATTATTAATCCGAGAAAAATGTTTAAAATGAAGAGAGAGAGAGAGAGAGAGAGAGAGAGAGAAAAAAACGAAGTTTATGAGCCAAGAATGAGGAGTGCGAGTTATCCTGCATGGGCGGTTGGACAATGACCATATGGGGATTCTTTGGTGACCCAGAAAATGTGAGAAAAAAGGATATGGGGAAAAAGGAAGTGAGCAAAAGACACGAGAAGGCCGGTCGTTCCACTCCCGTTCTGCTGAGTTCACGAAACACAGACACACACAGGCACGCACTGACACAACAGTTGTTCTTATGGTCTCTGCGCAATTTGTATCGGTGGATGCGTTTTTAACGATCGTCTTGATGGATGATGGGAGCTCTCGAGATCGCGCTCGATCCAAACGCAAACACACACACACGCACACACACGCGTTGACGACAAAGCGTTTCTTTCTTCATCTTTTTTGATGCTTTCATATTATCATCCTCCTGTCCCCGGATCTTTCTCTCAAAGTCCTTGAAAAATGATGCTTTCTCGGTAGGATACTCGTGAAGAGGGGAAGGGGGGGGGAGCCTTGACTCGGTTAATGTTTTCGCGATCCCGATCCCGACACAGTCCTCCTCGGGAGTCAAAGACAATTAATAACCTTCAACCGGATAGGATCATTTATCGCGACAGTTTAGTCCCCGTCTCGAGTAGTACCCGAGACAAATAAAAGAGAGATGAAGCGAGATGGGAGAATAAAATGATGGAAGAAATAAGGAAATGTGCGAGAGCGAGGTGGAGAAAAAAGAGAAGAAAAAAAAAAAGAAACGATGAACCTCATCCCAGAGGCCACCCTGATCGTCGCTACACTTGAGCTTCGCGATCTTTTTCCATCACGACGCTTTGTGTGTCTATGCCTCTCTCCATTTTTGTTTTTTTTTTTTTTTTTTTCTCTTTTCCAACTCTCAAACATACAAATGCGCTACGCGCGGCAAAACTAACCGCGAGACATACATTGTTCGACTCCTTCAGCCGTGACCGATTCGATTTTTAACAGGACAGCCAGCATTTTACTTGCCGCGTTACAAATATCACACGCGTTACAATTCCACTCGAAATATCATCACTCGATGTGTATACCGGATGTCCTGAAAGTCGAGATACCGATTTAAGCCTCGTTCGAATCTTCTTCTGCTATGGGAAACCATCAAACCGATGGGAAAACATCAAAAGATTCATCGGGGATGACTTCCAGTCCCATTGCTTCGGGGACCTGTCGCTTCTGACTCTTCTGTATGCAGCCCCCTGATGCAGGGAACAACAATTTCCCAAAATTTGGATCAAAACAGCAACAGCATTGATCCTTCGATCCAACGATCCTGGGCAAAGATCAGTCTCGACTTTAGCGACACGCTGTACATCCAACGACGAGCAAACACTGCTGCTGATATTTCGAGTGCGGGAAACGCAAAAAAAAAAAAAAATTATGTAAGGGTCTCAAATAACCGACTGAACAACGAAACATCAATAAAAGCAACCCTTTAAGTGGATGTGGGAAAAGCTCGACACACACACCGGGTAACGTCTTGCTTCTGATTCGATCTGCCTCAGATTCGTATAAATTGAATGACTCCAGGCATGTGGCCAGCTGCACTTTCTGTCTCTCCGCGTTATAAATTGCTAAGGATCATTCAAGGGTTGCTCGTTACGCGGATTCAACGATGGCGAATCAACGGATCTTACGACTCAGAAGTTTCGGGATTTTATATTTTCGAATTTGTTTAGGAAATCAGGATTTTAGGAGCGATGATAAATTCAATGCGCCATTTTCAGTCAGTTTTTTTCTTGTTTTTTCTTTTATCACGATGGTAGATCGAAGCTGAAATCGCTCGAGGGCATTGTCCCAATCCGGTTGGTCGCGTGTCACAAGGGTTCAGAGCTCAAAGTTATGGGTTGCTGGATGACAGAGGGCGAGCAAAGATAAGAAGCTGAGATAACGGGGCGCGTGGACCGTTATAAGTCTCTCCCGAGAGCGCGTGCGTGTGCGCGCAAAGATGAGGAGTGTCAGTGAGCGGGCGCGTCGTCAGATGTCGCCACGGATGTCATCCGGAATTGCCGGGAGGCGACTTCGCGCGCGGTCAATGACGGTAAAAAGTATCCTGACCGAGTCTCCATTCGGAGAAAATTCGCAAGCGATATCGGTAGAAATAAAAATTTAAAAAACAAAATATGAAATTAGAATTAAACGGTTGATGCTACTAAGTGGAGAGAAAAAAAAAATAAAAGAACGTTTCCCAAGAGGATTCCGATTTAACGGTACGTGACTGCAATGTACTCGGTCGGATTGTGTACGCGATTGAATAATATTTTGGAGATTGTATCTTTTCAAAATGAGACTCAACAGTTTTGTTCTTTCACGTAACTTGTATATCTCTTGGCACACGAAGAAATAATATGTCTCCGGGGGGGTACCGTTCTCGAGCGTCAATTGAGTCTTGAATCCGTTGACCCCTTCAGCCTCGGGATGACACTCTCTTTGGAGATTCCTTGCTCCTTTATTTCTTTTGTTGCTTCCTTCTCTCTCTCTCTCTCTCTCTCTCCTTCTTCTCCTGTCGCGATTATTTTATAATACCGACAATTTTTTCTCCGGCATCGTCGTAATCTCCCGCGCCGAGATGAACGTTGAGAAGCACGGAAGAAACGTGCTCGCGCTACTAGCACGACCCGACAAAAGGGGGCGAAATCGGCGAAAAGGCGTTAAGTCGGATCACGACCCCGAGGCTCCACCGTCAGGGGTTAATATGCAAATATATGAAGCATCGAGGGGAAACGGCCCCGTGGACATGCGGAGAGCATTCTCCGCTAGATCCTTCTCTCTCTCTCTGGCTTTACGATCCAAACGCACATAAAATCATTGCGTTTATTTAGATCCGATCCAATCTTTATACCCGATCGAAACATTTTGTAACGCAAATGCACGCGCAATTACGTTTCATATCGGTATATTGATCATTTTATTAATTGCAACAGAGCGAGCCCCACACCCCTGTTGCTGCTCGTAACCTTCTCGAAAATCATATAAAACCCCATGAATAATAACACTTCGAATTATATTGCAGCATCGTTGTTTTTTTTTTATTTTTATTTATTTATGTTTTTTGTTGGTAACCCTGCCCAGGAAACGGTGACAAAAGAAACAACTCGAAGGAGTCAAGGACCGAGAAAAGAAAAGAGATATGAAGCAGGGCAATAAATATATTTTGACATGGGAAGCCCCGCAACACCAGGCATATGCATAATAATTGTAACTTTTTATACACACACACACGTATGTATAGATATATAAATGTGCGCTCTCTCGCAAAGTGTTCCGGACTGTCGCAAGGGTATTTTAATTTTTTTTCTTCTTTCTCTCTCTCTCTCTCTCTCTTTTTTCTTTTTCTTATGAATCTCAGAGGCCTGATCTCGTACGGGGCAGAGACGTCGTGTAACTCGTGTGCATGCGGTATGTGATCTATTGTGACGACGAATTACGCCAGTGTAGTTGGTAGGCAAATATTATACCAACAGGCGACCACCGCGAGGGGTGACAATATATATAATGTTTTCATTTCGCAACGCTCGCCATTTTGCTCTATTCTTTAAATTCGTTGTTAAAATTATGTATGGGACTCGAACGAAAGAATCTCGCACGTGCGTTCAACCCTTGGCGATCCTATCTGTTTTATTTTATTTTTTTCTATACCGCATTCGGACCGCATCTCGAGAGTTGAAACAAACGAAGAAAAAAAAAAACATCATCATTTGGCCTCCGGTCGAATACACAGAGGTCCTGAAGGTTTTATGGGAAACGGTATCAGCCAGAGCACCTTTGTTCTCAATATTTTATGATTTTTTTTTGTCCTTCTCGAGAATCTCATTTTTTTATGTTTTTCGAAGATTCTCAGGAGCTATGTGCATCGAGATTCGTTTTCACTTTTCCCAGAATCAATATTTCGCAATAATTTTTGAAAAAATTGACTTTTCGTGATTCGATATTTCTCGAGATAAAAATCGATTTTTTTATTTTCGTAATCGTCAAATTTCAAGTCTCTTTCGTGTGATTTTCAATCGCTTTGAAATTGTTTTCTCGAATAGTAAAGAGAACAGAGAAAATGTTGATGGAACGATCGAGTTGCGAGGAGAGGAGACTCGATCGCGCGAACAAGCAGCGAGCGACGTATCGCAGGTTCGAACATCGTGGGAGATACGAATGCGGGAACAAGCAAAGATGCTTAACGTTTGAGTATTCTGTAACCGAACGATTTGCGAAATTCCTCGTGCGTCAGCGAGGAATTTTTTCGAAAAGAATATTTTTTTTTATCGTTCTCGCGTTTAAATAAACCGAATTGAATTTTTGTTTTTTCGTCATAAATAAAACTGGTCGTTTCACCCGTTTATTTTCATTGCACCAATAAAAATAAGGCGATTGGCAAAGCACTCACCTTGTAAAAGGTTATTTATCCCAGCAGAGTAGAATCTTAACACAGGCTTGACGTCACACTCAAAAGTATTAAATAATATATTTATATGATTCGGTGAATAAAAATGTAAAGAAACTCGGTTGAGAAGTAGACAGAGGCCGTTGGTACAGTGCGATCGGTTAAGTTCGCTAAAGCACGATAAACAACACCATATCGATGAAAATTTCAATCGTAGAAGTTTCTCCTTCGCGTTTCACAAGTTACCGATCACTTTTATCGTGAGATATTATCCGACGATTCTCGGAAACTCACGTGGTGTCAGAAACTTGAAGCCGCGCTAGACGTTGATGCGCGAAACTCGCGAGATTCACGAAAAAATTCCTTTTTTTATCGGTGATATCTCGAACCGATTTTTCGGCACGATTGAAAAAATTCGTTGGATACACGTGAGAACCGGATCGGTAGGAGATCGATCACGACACAATTAGTTTATTTAATTTTTCTTTTCCACCACAACGATCCCGTCGGTGAGATCGTTAAAATAACGTCGTTTTTAAATGCCGATTTTTCGTTACTTTTATACTCATAAATATGACGAAATTTAAAAATAAAAACAAATAAAAACAAATAAAAATATTAAAAAAAAAAAAAAAAAAGAATTTGTGCGTATCGATAGACGATACGATCGTGGCTGCACGAGGACACACCGGTGCGGCCACGTCGATGGACGGGAAAGGACTAGCGCTTCACCGATTCCCGACCTGTTGCTCTTGCGGGCTGTGCTGCTCCGCGCCGCACCGCGAAGGTGCCTCCAGCTCCGGTGCTCCTGTACCGATTTTTCTCTTTCTACGAGACGAGAGTAGGGAGGGCCCGCGGTGCCTGCCCCCTCGTCAACGCCCGTTTTTCTCGTGCACCAATCGAGAATCGAAACCTCAAGACATTTTGGCCAATCGGGAATCTTTGCTGCGGACAGTCCACGGGGGAACTGACACGCCCGTTCCAGAGGCTCGAGTTCCTCGATCATGCGATGCGCTCTCTTCAACGATCATCGGAGCGATCCAGGGCCCGGCGCAGAGTCCTCCAGGGGGCCCTCGACCGCCGGTCGGGTATTCGCGGCTCTCGGGCCGCTCCCACCGCGACACTCTTTTCCTATTTCCGTTGCTAATATTCTCCCCTCTCGTCGATGCATCTCTTTCGAAACGAATTTTTTTACTTTTTTTCTTCTCATTCCTGCCGTCTGAACTCTTGAACTATTCCGGGGTCATCGGACAATCGCCATTATTCAACCGAAATTCTCGCGATCTTTTTGCTGCCACTCGCAGTCCATTTTTTGTCCCGATTTTTCACGTTTTTGGCTTCCGAAACGTTATTATTTATTCATTCTCGATTACAAATATGTTTTTTTTTCCTTTTTTTCAATTTAGAGTGATTGCTCCACCGAGAATGACCTTTATGCTAATTTCACCATTCGTCGGTCGACTCCGGACGCCTGATTCCACGTGTACAAACACTTATCGAAACGAACATTTGGAAAGAAATTTTTTAGGCAGGATTCTACTTTGAAAGCTCGAAAAAAAAAATACTATTTTAATGAATTCATTATGATTTATCACGAATAAAGAAATTGATGCAGAGTTCATTAAGCTTAACAAATACACTCTTGAAACACGTTTAAAAAAATTTTATTACATATTTTATGCACTTTTAACATACGAAAACGTCGTTTGAATAAGTGGGTCTGCACTCCGGTGCTAAAATTTCCAAAACTACCGAACCGATTCTTATGAAAATAGAACAAAATATTCTGGACACCTGCAGCAATGGACTGAACAAGAATTTCTAGTGTAAATGCAAAAACAACGAAATGGTGGCGAAAGAAAAATGAGAAAAAAAATTGCATGTTTTTTCACTGCTTTTTGCCCAAAAAAATTTGATCATTCTAGTTCAGCCGGTTGCTACAGGTGTCCAGAATACGTGGTCAAATTTTCATGACAATCGGTTCAGTGGTTTCGGAAATCGAGGCGTTGTTTTCGAATGGTGTTTTTCGTGTGTCAAAAGTGCATAAAATATGAATAATTTTTTTTTCCAAATTCATTTCAACAGTATTTATTAAGTCTGACAAATTTTCTGTCAATATCTTTATTCATAGTCTCATTAAAAATTCATAAAAATAGCCTCTTTTTTTTGGAGTCCCCGGAGTAGAACCCTGACTTGGAGCGGTCGAAGGAATTCCGATGAAATATTGAACCGAATAGGATTGTTCGTGCGATTACGTAATTTTCGAAATGTCAGAAAGAGAGTGCAATTGTTTTTATGGCGAATATCGGGGTCGAATTAGTGCGAATTATAGGACAAGTATTGAGCGCGTTATCTCGGTTGTCGTGCGGTGAATGAAATATTATAAATCAGGGGTATAACAGGGGTCTCTCGTTTGAGCCGGACGGTATACAGAGTATACTGGGAAATCGTAAATCGACGACGTTGGTCTCGAGTCTCGTTAATTCGTAGCCATATTTTCAAAACGTGTCAACCGAGGCTGATGGTGCTCCGCCCTTCATTTTTACGCGTCCCCTTTCTAACGGTTCGTAATCCTTGATTCCGTTCGCCATTGAGACTTTTTCGAGTCCCCCCCCCCCCCCCCCCCGCCCCGGTTACTCGCATTGTTTGCGGGTAGAAATTTTGCCTCCGAAGGAAGTTCGATTATCTCGTTGTAAAAGCTTTCACGGAACGTGCTCTAATTTCGTGCATTTTTTTTTCTTTCTTTTTTCATGCCTGAATTAGGAAGCCAGCGGGAGGCAGTAATCTCGCGGCCATTTTGAATTTCAATTATTCGGCTATAAAATGGCCACTTCGAACGGTATTTGGATCGAAACGTTTCGACGATTTTATATCCGGTTTGATCGTCGCCCAGCAGAGTCGAAAATTTTTGTTTTTTTTTCCTAAAACTTCTTCGGAGAACACCAAAATATCAAGCATTTTTATCGTCCTTGATGCTCAATATTATACGTAAACGGTGTGGCATCATACACCAGCTCTCGCGTGTGCAGCCATTAGATCTCTCGTAGATTTCGAAATCGATATTTTCTGTTCAGCCTCGAGAAACCTTAAAACATATATATATATAAAAGATATACATTTATACACGTGTGTACTTATCTGCTGGACTTAGAAACTGGATAGATCCAATAAAATGTCGAAACGCGCTCGAGGGAACGACGTCGTAAATTAAGGATGGATGTCCACCCGTAGAAATTAAACGATATAAAGAAAACTGGTTTCTTTTTTTTTTTATTCTTCTCTCTCCTCGAAGTATCGACCACTATTTGGGCACTCTCTTATTTCCCCCAAAAATCTCATCTCTCGCCTCATTTTTATCTCTTCTCTCTTCTATTCGTTCCAAATATTCACGGATTTTAGTAGGATTCCTTGAGATATACCCACGGAATTATACCGAACGATCTCTAGCTCGCAGCACAATTTTTTTTTTTCCTCGAATTTCTTTTTCTATCCAAAACATTCGTCGAGATTTCGAGACTCCAATATATTCGAGATTAATCTCGATGTGCCTCATAAAAAGGAGGGAATTACTTAAAAAGTAATGCAACCGAGTTCTCCTCCGAAGAGCTCACGAGTTGTTCGAAGCCAATTAACCATTTTTCGATCGCATCCAAAGTTTATTTTAATTTTTCTATCAATCCGTTTAATCAACAGCTTCGATACACTTGGATAAGTGGAAATAAACGTTCGATCAACGAGTTTGAAAAAGAGTTTTTAGGAAAATCCGAATAATCGATTATTTTCGAAATATTTTTCGTTAAACCAGAAAGAGGTAACTGCTTCGGGGGGGGGATTTCTCGTTTCGATGTATACACGGCCCTCGAAAGCAGTGGAGGAATTCGTCCGGACGTAATATCTCGACTCATAGCTCGAGAATTTATGTATTTATTGGGATGTTGCGCGAGAATTTCCACGCGAGCGTGAACAAGTATAAAAGTAGGGAGGGTTCTGGGGGGAGGGGGGGGGGGATTATAGGACAAACACGGGAGGCGCGTCGCCGTTAGCAGAGTGAATTCGTGATCAATTGGCCGTGCTTAATCCGGATCTGTTGGATGCGTAGCTCGTTGTCTCTCTGTCGGGCGGTGTGTAGTCCGTGCGTGTAAGCCCTGGGAGAGAAGTTCAGAGTAGCGCCACGCTCGGGATTCTCGCGAGGCGTTCAGCCAGCAACAAACCGCTTGTATCTTTTTGTTTTCTTTCATTTCTCTCTTTCTCTCTCGTTTTGGCTCAATGTGCTCGTTCGTTCATGCAGAAATGTTCACCTCGAGGCAGATGGGCCGAATATGAACTCGATTCTGCACCGAGAAAAGATGAACTCATTCTTCGTGTTTTCTCGGTGGAGACAAGACGATGGAGAGAGAGAGAGAGAGAAAGGTGCACGAGGATCTCACTAGTTGGCGGCACTCTTGTGCGACGAAACGGAAATGAATGAGATTTATGTGGCTAATTCTTCGTTACAGTTTTATATATATAGATATCGAAGCCTGGAAACGAGCATTGTATAACTGTATGTATTTGGTAGTAGAAACGTAAGATGTTGATCGAGTGAGTAGTGAAGCAGCAGCTGATTATGTCAGTGAAGAAAAATGGCTGCCAAGGGCGTTCGATGTTTTATCGTCATCGGGAACGCGACAGCAGAGAGATCTCTTCTCCGAGTCGTATGGAGATCAGTGTTTACTCGAGCGATTAGATTATTCGCTGTCAGGTAAAATTGAGAGGAAAAGAAAATCTGTTGAGGCTCCGAGACCGGGATGTGTCTTTGCCGAAAAAAAAATCGTCGCTCCTCTCCGAGAGAGAGGAAGAGAGAGAAAGCAGAGGGAGAGAAGAAAATAAAAGAGACTCAATGGAGATACGATTATTAATTCGATGCGACAAGTCAACGGAGCTGCTCCTTTAACGCGTTTATTTCGTAATTAAGTTACGAGCTCCTGCTTTCAACTGGTCCCCAATAGCGGCGCTTCCAAAAATACCCGAGAAAACGTAATAAACCGTTTTTTTTAATGGCAAGAACCGATCTCGAAGATCTTAGCGATTCGAGAAACGAGGCTGCTCCGAGCCTCACTGTTTCTCAGTGTAAATACAGGGACGTAGGTGGCCCCTCGAAAGAGGTTAACACGAAGAATGCGGTGAAAACAAGGTTTCTTTCTGGCTGCTACTCGTCGTCGTCGTTGCACAACCGCTTCGAGGTCTCATCTCAGCTTTTTATTGCTCCTAGAGCCCCTCCGCTTGGAGAATAATGATTTTTGGAAGGAGGCTGAATAAAAAGAGTTCAATCGAATCAGTTAACCTGGCAACAAAGTCTCGTTACTCGCTTCACACTTCCGGCTCATGGGATTCGTACTTCCTGGTCATGTTCCTGATCATAATGCATGAATCGACATGAATTATTCATGCGAGGCTAAGAAAATGGTCCATTCTCTTTTGAGATCGCTCGTAAAGTGCTCATACGCTGCGAGTGCAAGAATTCATTGGCCACGCGAGTGTCGTTTGTACAGGGCATTTCAAAATTTGCCACCGAACTAAGGAGAATGCAGAGAAATCGTTTGATCCTCAAGAGCAACGAGTCATCCGCAGAGCCATTCGGTGGAGAGTGTTAAAAGAACAAAAAATCACTTCAATCCTGCTCGATTCCAGTGGACATGTGGAAGGGTTGATGGAAATGCGAGATTGAGAGTAGCTGTAACAAACGGAAGAGTCTGGTCGCAGTCGAAAAAGCTGAAAAAATGTTGGATGGTGGGTCGAGAGGTTGACCCTTCATGGGTGTGGAGCAGCGGGACCGTTTTGTGGGCAAACATGCTTTGGATACGGTCACCCTGGTCGAGTGGCCATTCAACACTCGATGACCCAGGGTCTCTGGAGCCTCTTTCTGCCTTTCCTCTCACTCTCGATCTCTCTCTCTCTCTCTTTCTCTTATTCGGCTTTCGTTTTTCACGTTGTCCTGACCTGTCCTCTCTCACTCGTATTTTTCTTTTTTCTCTCTCTCCTCGTCATTATGAATTTCGCATCATTTGTCATTGCCAAAAGCGGCCGGAGTCTTCGCCTCTCGGGGATCAACGGAGCATTCGAACACGAATGAATAAACAGAGAGATGAAAACCGAGTGAAATAGTCAAAACGTGTGGCAACTTCACTTCACTGGTCCCTCACTCTGTGGGCTAACGATGTTTTCACCGTTTCTCGATTGGTTCCTGAAGCCTCCGGGGTGTTGATGGCTCCAAATTTTTGGCTAAAACCCATCAGAAACCGTTAGAGGGCATCTGTTCGCAGATTCCACTGCTCGAAAGACTCCATTGTTTCAAATACCAATAAACATGCATTTTCTAAACTCCACGGAATATTAAAATCGAATAATAACGGTAAAAGGCTTAGAAAAATGCGTCATTAATGGTTTTTTTTTATTTTTATTTTATTCTTGGGAGCATTTAGTGCGGAGAGGAACTTGGATGTGCGAGAGAAGCGAGTACAGGGCGTGGGCGAATCTCCGATCTCAAGAGTCTCGCGAGAGCTGCGTGGTAAAGTGATGTTCTCTCTCCCTCTTTCTCTCCTCCTCGTCGTCTCATACCGTTGGGTTCGACCCCACGGGAACTATGGAAGCAGCATTCGCGTATCTCGAATCTGCTTTATGTCCCTCGATGGACCATCCTCTCCATGCTGCTGCTGCTGCTGATGCTGCTGCTGCTGCTGCGAAGTCAGAAGAGCTCGCGCAGTTCACAGGTACATGGACTTTCGTGTTTGCGACTGACCAACCGGATGCCGATAGATTTCAACGATCCATCGTCGCGCGATCGAGATCTCTTCCCGAAGTAGCACTTTTCATTGTTTTTTTTCCCTCCTCCCCTCCACCCCCACTTCTTCTAGTGTAATCCTTTCGACTTAACGTCGATATACCGAAAATCTACGAGCTAACGATTCAGCACAGAAGATCATCTCTTCCCAATCATATCAAGAAAAATCTCACAGCTGAAGAGCTGCGAAGCGTTGAACCACCTTTGATGTCGTTTGCACAATTTTTCTGGCGATCGTATTATATATACGTACGCAACTTTATTCGATGTTTATATAAAAAGAGCTGAAACGGTTTGGCAGTCACGCGAGAGTATTCATGAGAATGTCGAAGAAAAATCGCGTGCGTGGCTCCTCGGGTCATAGGTTCGCTTGGGTTATGCCTATAACAGGAGAGTCTATAGATACAACTTTTTTTTTTCCTTTCTTTTTTCATCTAACCGAGTGGATTTATATTGATGAACACGATTTACGGCGTGGCGGATCGACATCGATCAAATACGAGAGTAAATCGCTCTGTATGCCACTGCACACGTGTTTTCACGGTACAGGGTGTCCCGGAGATCGAGAGAGAGAAAAAAAGTTTGGTAGCAAATTGAAAACTTTTGACAGAAAACCTAGTTGAAGATTGTCCTTTCCTGGGGGCTGTTCTTATGGTACCGGTAGATGGAATGGCGGTGGCTTGGACTGCTGATGATGATCAGGAATCGCGGACACAAGTTTTAGATTCTGAGCAGCGATGAGTTTCTTGACTTTTGGGACTCCTTGTAGATAGGATATCGTACCTTAATACGGTGGTTTAGCTTTGGTTTGAATTAGATTTAGAAAAGAAATAAAATATATTAGATATCGATAGTGTGAAACGAACGGGACAAAAAGAGCGAGTTTCTCATAATATCGACGCGATGCTAACTAGATTTCGACATCTGTCGCGGTTAGTTCCGGTCTTGAGAGTCCTCGATACTCTCTATCACCGCAGCAGGATCTTTCTTTTATTTTCCTTGTACAATATGAGGAACCCGAGCTATCAATGTGCAATGTTAACTTTCAAGAGGTTCGCTTCAGAATCAAGGCCTGTGAATAATTGTACTGAATAAGGCTAACGAGACTCCTAGTGCCAAGTCATTTCGAGGGTTCGTTTTCGAATCTATGGACACGTTTAACCAACGCACGCCCGGATTATCGACCCTGTCGAATTTGACTACGTCCTCAAACGCTTCCGAGTCCTTCTTTCTTTGATCGACGGAGGGGCGAGCAAAAACCCGCGGGAAAATTCGTTGGTTCGACGATTCATCAATATCGGAAATGGGGAAACGGAATAAATGAATATTTGTCTGTATACTGAGACGCAAATGGCCGAAGTATTAATATGGCGCCTCTCAAATTTGTTTATCTTCATAAATAATGCTCCGATTTGTTTAAAATTCTCAAAAAATACTTTCGAAATGCACTACTTTTTCGAAAATACAAAAAACGAAAGAACGATTTTTCGGAAATGCTGCGACTAGCCCTCATCCCTTTTTGAAATGATGAGAAAATAAAACAATTGAAAATCTTTCGTTTGATTATTTTTATTCAGAAAAAACTCAAGAATTATGTCTGACATTTTCGTATTTCTTTTTCTTTTTTTTTTCATTCTCCTGGAAGACTCTCAAAGAGTGTTGCTCACAACTACTGTTTTCCACTGGACCTACCCCATCGGTTCCATCCGGTCAACGCCATCAGAAACTCAAAAAAATAAAAACTGTCTTCCGTTCAATTATGATTTCTCCTAATCATCAAATTAAGTTTATCATAAGAGATTTTTTATTTTTTCGAAAGATTAGAGGATAATAAGTATCATAGAGAATATTTATTGTACAAATGTACGGAATCGAATAGAATCGTCGGGTTCTCTAAAGAGGTTTAAACAATCAAGATGAAAATACGAGATCGGCCAGATCAGGATGTTCTCGGATAGCCTTCTGCAGCGCCTGAGCAGTGTTCAGGCCTTCATATTGCTGATAACTCTTCATAATATCTTTTAATCTTGCCTCCCTTTCTAGACGCAATTTTACCGCTAGAGTTTTACGCGGCTTTGCTGCTGTGCGCTTTTTCGTGATCGGATTCGAAGCTTTCGGAGCGCTAGTCGGTGGAGCTCTTTTCGTTCTTACACTTTCTTGGCCAAGAGGTTCCACCGCTAGATACGAATCATCTTGCTCTTCATCTTCGCTAACCCCATAATAAGTCCGCTGGAACGAAATAATTGATAAGAATTTCGTGAGTCGTGTCATTCGTACTCGTTGGATAAGTTGACAACCCGATTTACTAGATAAATGATTCTCCAATAGAAATTCTTCTGAATTCATGGCTTTTGAATAACTTACATTGTCATCGTCGAAGCGTTTAACCGAATCGAAATGTTCGATATCTTCAGTAGCGGGTGCCTGAAAAAATTAAGGAACATTTGACTTAAAAATTTCAAACTGTCAAAACCTATTGATTTCATGATCGATTGAAAATAAAGAAAAAAAATAAGGCAATTTTTAAATATTGTGCATATACTTATGGAAGAATCCAGTAAAATTTTAACAAAGTCAAAATTTATTAAAATTTTTAAACAAATTTCTGTATCGGTTCAAACTTACGTTGTAGTTTTTAGGGTAGGAATAAACCTCGATGACTCCAAAAATAAGGAGCAGAATCGCAGCGTAATGACGTCCCTCCATAGCTGATGTGTAGAACCAAGTTCGAGCAAATGTTTGAAGCGTCGAGACACGACTTTTCTTTGCTGGTCGATGATATTCGACTGTTCTGGATTTGTTAGAAAAACCTTCGCTTTTATACACTGCCTAAAAGGTGTGTTATCGATTGCGCACACTTTTTTCTATTGAATTTCATTCATTCAATGATTGAATGGAAAACGTTAATGAGCGATAATTACAATGAACGTCAATAACTTCTTATTGATAAATGTAGTTATATATGTAAATTTATACAATCAAGGGGAAAAAAGTTGATGGAAAAAAAACTGTTGAATAGAATATATAGGAAAGGTATAAGAACAACGGAAAAATTTGGAAATTTCGATAGAAAATAAAAAGCAACGAATAACAGAAAGACTTGAAATAGCCCTTCATCTGGAAGGGCTTTATTCAAAAACGAAATGTAAAAAAAATCCTACAACATTTTGGAAATACCAAAATTAAGCTCGTTTTTTCGGTTCATCTGTTGAACTTAAATTTCTTCATTTTGTGTGTGTGTGTGTGTGTGTGTTTTTTTTTTCATGCTAATCATTAATTTATTTCCGAACAACAACAACAAAAAAAAGAAATTTCACGCTGTACTATTTCGCAGTTGGAAATTTTTTCGTTAATCTAAAACATTTTTTTTTTTTCTTCTTTTTCTCAATTTCTATATTTATTCGGTATGAAGCATACCCAGAAGCTTCATTAGTCAATCTTTCAAGACACGTTTACGCCAGACATATCAAATACTATCGACCTTCGAATAATACATTGAACTTGTACTCAAGTTTTAGGCACGAGGCGTACAACGAACTCATTTTTTACTTCTTTATTGATCATGCTAATTTTTTTGTTAACCAATCAATAGTCATTTATGACACAAGTGTGGAAAATAATGAATAACACCGTCCTCCGTATCTGTAGTTATTATCGTTTTTTCCGCACGTTTCGCAAATATTATTTGCAATTATTATTAAAAAGTCTCATTCCGAAATTTAGTTGAATTAAAAAAAATAAAAATAAAATGATAATTTCATTCATTGAATTAAGTTCGACCTGAAAAATGTTTCGAGACGAATCGATCAAAGAATAAAGTTTGAATTTGACAAAAGTGAATAAAGTGATTTTTAGTCTTGAATTTTTGGTGCAATTTATATATATATATATAAAAAGAAAAAAAAATCGTTGTTTTCATATTCATTCAGTCGTGAATAATATCAATACAAAATTGTCGGCTTCCAAACAGAAGTTTTGACACGTAGAAGAAACATTGTCCCTCGACTGTGGAGGGGCAGAGGGCTGCGCGTTACCTGCAGGATATTCATTGCTTCGGCTGACCCCTGCGGTCGAGTTCTCGGGGTCCCCGAGACTCTTCGTGAATAAAGTTTGGTGCATTTTGTACCCTGAGGGGGGTCGAATAAACAATGGAGACCGGTAATGATGCTCCAAAAGGGTGTTCGCGACGCTATGAGCCCATACAGCTACCGTGACTTATTCGATATTTATTTTTGTCCCCCGATGACAAACGTGCCAGAACTGATTTAACAAAGTTTACAAACATTTTGTTTTCTCTCGATTATCGAAATATCGAAAAATTTATCGAAAAAAAAAAAAAAAATTTGCAGATGTCAATTTGAATATTTTTTCTCTGACAATAAAATGTGGGCTGCTCCGTTTAAAATGAACGGGAAACTTGTTAAAAAAAAATTGTCAGTAGGCTTGAGAAGAATCAATGAATGTGGAAAAACGTGAATAATAAAATGGCATAATTCAGGTAAGTAGTCTTATAGAGAAAGTCCGAATGAACACGCGAACAAACGTATTCGTGAGGGGAATGATAAAGAGCCGTGGAATTCGTTGAATGCGAATTTGCCGGATGAGAGATGTGAGAACTGGTCCAGCGCTCGAGAGACTTTTCTGTAATTAAGTACGTTATATATACTCAACGCGCGCATGCCGCGTTCGCAGGTTACCACGCGTGGGTGGCGCGAGACTCTCGACGACCGAATGTTGATCCGGAGAAAAAAAAATGTTGATAAAAAAAAAATGAAAAAAAGGGGGGTGGGGGGGGGGGGGGAAGAGTCTCCGGCGAAGCAATGAGATTCACGACAAAGAGGAAGAGTCCGAGGAAAAGAGGTCTTTAAGGAGATATTAAATTTCCGTCGAGTGCGGACGGTCGCTTGGTAGTCGCGATATGCACCGAGTATAACAGCGGGATATCGCGTTTCAGGCGTGCCCCGTCTACGAGACCAACATTTTTTCATGCCTTATGAGAAATTTTATTCAACCAGACCCTCCTCTACCTTCCTCCCTTTATTCCGTTATACTATTCGCGATTTCACTGAAACTTGCTATTTCCTGGTGGAAACAAAACAAAAAAAGTCTCACACCCTCGGGGAATCGGCAACGCTTATGCGGTCAAAGTGACTTTTTTTGTGAGAAATACTCCTCGCTCGCGATTCCCTCTCTGTTGTCTTTTTCTGAAAATCTTTATTTATAGAAATCGGAGTTTATTTAAGGGATGGGGCTTTTGCATTTTTCTCAAAGTACAGCATTTCGAAAGTATTTTCCGATAATTTTAGACAAATCATTTTGTTAGTTTTCCAATTTTCTTCAAGCTGGTAAATCGATTCATTCGTTTATCAATAGTGTTTAACTATCGATGAGTTTGAAAATTTCGAGATTGAACGAAATCGTTAACTTTGTTTTTTTGCAGCCAATTGGATGGCTCGGGGCTGGCCATACGAATTGGAAGAGTACAACGAAAACATATTTTGAACTCTTCCATCTCGTGTATAAGTTGGACAATTGGTTGGAGGCTGCCAATTGGATAATTTTCTCTACAAAAAGCTCAAAATTCATCAACTCTTCGTTAACATCATTCCTTTCTCGATTCGAATTTATTCAATGATTTTTTTCCTGCCAAAACCTTTTGCAGGCTCGAATGAACCAGATTAATGACATTTTTTTTTCCTCTATATAAGAATACTCCAAAGTGTAACACTTTTTAACAACATTTTCTAAATGTAATGTAATAAATTTCCATTACTTTTTTACAGCTCATACAATGTAACACTTTTATGAAATAATAACGTTCGTGACTCACGCGAAAAGAAACAAATAAAACCGCGCCTATCACGCGTGTTGCTCTGAATAAATTAGAATTCATTGTTTTCCACACTTGTGGAATAAATTACCATCGATAGATGAACAGAAAAAAATTGAACTCGACCACACGTGCGATCAATTACAAGTTGAATTATGTTATTGCTTATACGTCTTGTGGCCAAAACTTTATCGCAAGATCAATATTTGAGCTTCGATAATATTCGTTTTCTATCGGGATCAACGAACTGGAGAATTCAGCAATGTTTAATGTAAACGTTCGGGTATAATTCGTATTGAAAGAATATGGGAATAATAACTTGTTCTGTATAAACTAAAAATCTTCCAACGTCAAAATAGCGCAACATGAAAAAAATTTGTTTATTTCAATGGAAAAACATTTATGAATAACGTTAAATAAAGAAAAAAAAAAAAAAAAAAAAAAAGTCAATTCAGACACTAAATTAGAACCGATAGATAAACAAAAATGCAATTCCTTCCTGATATTATCTAGGAAATAGCAAAAAATGTAGCTGAAGTCTTTTCTTTTTTTGAGTTCAGTGAAGGGCATTACTTTAACTAAACTCATTTACACTGCAGGTGGAATGACGTCAAAAAAATGGCTTCGAGACATTTTCGTAATTTTGTCCAAACATTTTTTTTTCCAACAATGTAATTGAGTTTAAAGATTTATTTAATTGGCGGATAGCCGAAAACATAAAGTGCATGGATTCAAAATGAATGGACATGGATTTTGCTGAAACTGTGATAATTTTTTTAATTTCTGTTTTATTTTATTTTTTTTGTTTATTTTTATTCATTCCTTATTGAATTTTATTGAATTTATTTAAATCCATAAGATCGGAAAAAGAACAGAACGAGAGAGACATTTTGTGACATAATATTATAATAAAAATTCTGATGTCAAAAGGGAATTGCACTTACCAGAAATGGACGTTTTTTTTTCTCCTTTCCATTAGGTTTCTCTATTTTTATGTTCTTTCAACTTTATCTATTTCAATACACCGACATCGAGCGATTTTTCCCGATGGACTTTTCGTTCCAATTATACACGCACCGATCATTCGAGAGAATATTGCTGACGTAAATTATAATTGCTTCGTACTAATATCCAGCATTAGCATAAATTTGGTATTAAATTAATCGAATTTCGTTAGAAAAACGTGTGCCTAATTGGCTGTAAAGCTATTTGGTATCATATAAATACGGAATCCATTTTCGCAAATTCACAACACTCGGCGATATCATCGACCAGAGAAAAAGTCGTATCTCAACGCTTCTAATATTCGCTTGAATTTTGTTCCACCGAACAATTATGGAGGGACGTCATTACGCTGCAATTCTCCTCTTCATTTTTGGAGTCATCGAGGCTTATTCCTATCCTCAGAGCTTAGACGTGAGTATGAAATTACAATGAAAATATTGTAATTTTTACTATTTATATTTTTACTTCATATTCCCATCAACATTCATGCTTAATATTGAAAATAAAAGAAAAAAAAAAAAAAAAAAAAAAAAAACATTAAATTTGCTCAATTCGAAGTGTCTTTTGTTCATTCCGCAGGAACTTCTAATCGAATGTTTATTAATTTTCTTCAGGCACCAGGAACCGAAGATGTAATATCCGATTTGACTCCAAATTTCGAACACGAACAGGTGAGTTTTTCAAACGTAATGAATTTGAAAAAAAAATCGGCAGAAGCATGATTCATCGAACAGAAGAAAAGTCGAAAGGAGTTGGCCGTTGGTTGGAGACGACCATCTTTTATCGAGCTGTCAACTTGCCTTGTTGTGACAAATTTGAGCAAAGGACTCAGCTATCCTTCGAGCAGAACTCGAATATTTGAAAATTTCGTTTTTTTTTTTTCCAGGAGTATTATCACCTTACAGCAGTCGAAGATGAAAATCGGGATGATTCGGATTCATATCACCACCGAGAAGGTGCAAGAATAAAGAGAAATAAACCACTGAGTGGTATACAGAAGGCGAAGAATGCACAGGAAGCGGCGAGAAATCTCGACCGTAGAGTACAGGCGGCAGCCCGTCAAGCTGAAGAGCAACGACAACGTCAGGCTCGAGAGCAACGAGAACGACAGGAACGTGCGGCACGAGAGCAACGATTCCGTAATATTATGGCAGGTTATAGGGCGCAGGGTATGAACCAAGGACAGGCGCTTATGCAGGCTAACCGAGACCATCCTGATCTAGCCGATCTCATATTTAGTTCGTAATCGTGTAAACTTCTTTGGAGAACCCATGGATTGTATTCAATCCATTTGCATAATAAACGTTCTCGAGAATGAATATGATTGAAAATTTATCAGTTCAATGATGTATTCTGATTTCTTGGTTTACTGATGATCCTCTAATCCTCGTGGAGGACAAAAAAACATTTCTTATGACTAATCAAACTCAATGTTTAATGATGCAAACGCGATGCAATAGATCCATCTGGGAAAGAGGAGCTGTTGGCAACAGGTCTTTGAGGGGCAAGAAAAAATTCGAAAATTGGAGATTTATTGAGTGGAAAAAGTAGGGCTGAAGCGATGGGGTGAGCTCTGACGAAAGCGAGAGGGTTTTGACAACTTGTAACAATGAAAAAAAATAAATTCTAAAATAAATTATACATGAAGAAACATTATTTATTATCGAGATTGTCTTTTTCGAGATGCGTCGAGTACGATTCTCGTTTACAATTGTTTTTGACTATTCTCGACCGGTCAAAAACGAATTTTGATTCGTCATAGATATTTCAAAGAACCAGCTGTCATTGTGATATTTTATAGCAGACGGAATAACTCCAGAGTCATAATATGACTTGAACTCGGACGCGAGATGCCTCTGCTACGTACAGCGTCATAGCGAACCAATCGGAGAGTCCCGGAAAAGCGATGACAGTTACCAGCTAATCCACTCGTTACAATTCTACTTTATAAAAAGGGGTCGAAGGTGCGATACGTGGGTGAAAAATTCTGGACGGAGTGGAAAGCTTTCGAGTTTGTACTGTGAACTTAAATATAAAGACAGAGTGGATACAAATACGGGATTCTAATTGAGGCTGAAGAAAATTTCGTTGGCGAGTATGAAAAAGAATCGAACAAATGATCGTGAAGGGTCGAGTCTGGATCTTGAACATTTAGGCGGTTATAAACATCGATTTTGCGAAAATATTTTAATTGAGTAGCACGCAACCCGTTTCATAAAATTTACAAATATTCCATAGAAAAGGCGAAGAAAATATCTTTGATTATCCACTCAATTTAACCTCAATACGTTTATTCTATATTTCTACCCACCCACATTTCATTTTTCGGCATTACATAAGAATTCTCAAACTTTATTATTTCTCTTTTTTTTTTTTTTTTTTTCTATAAACCGTTTACAAGACGACGAATGTTCAGTTCTGATCGGGCAACTGATAATTAAATGCGCCGCACTCACGAAATATCAATTTTTTACTGCTCCTCGTTACCTTATCTATTCATTTGAATTTACGGACTTTTTGTCGTTTTCATTTTATACCATGTAACGGTTTATCCGATCACCTTTTTTCCTAATTTACAGATGTACGATGTTTTTCCAAAAAGGAGATGCTAACGTATTTACAATGTAATTACTTTTAATTATCGTTCGCTGGTTACATGAAGTCGATATCGAATTCGTTTGAATCAACAAAAAAAAACATGTGAAAATATGGAAATAACGCTTCTTAGCAGCCTATAAAAGCAAACTCTAGCGAATTTATAACAGTCAGTATCAGCAACTCAAGAAAAGTCACGTCTCAACGCTTTCGATATTCGTTCGAGTTTCGTTCAATACATCAGTCATGAAGGGACGTTACTACGCCGCAATTTTGCTTCTCATTTTTGGAGTCATCGAGGCTCATTCCTACCGTCAAGACTTTGATGTGAGTTTTTCATTTATATTTAGCATATTGTAATTTTTATTTTTTTATCATTTTATTTCATCTTTCCACCAACATTCATACAGTATATTGACAAGAAAACATTTTTTTTCTGATCAATCACAAAATTCATAGTCATTCGTGTGTCCTTCAGAACTTCTATAGTCCCTTGTTCGTCAATTTTGTTAGGCACTAAATACGAAAGACGTTGCATTATCTGATTCGGCTCCACGCTTAGAAAATTATCCAGTCAGTTTTCCAAATATCATGAATCCGGAAAAATCTAATCGGAACAATCGTCATTCCAATGAAAATTGAAAATTTTCTATTGTAAGGTAGATTTACAGCTCTTTCATCGAGCTGTCAATTTACCTTATAAAAAACAATTGAAGCGAAAGATTTTTCACCGAGGACATTATCCAATCTGCATTCATGACATTCGTCTCTGTAATGATACAATTCAAATAATCGTCAATTTTTTCTTCCAGCAGACTGGTCATCCATCTGACATAATTAAAAACCAGGATGATCCAGATTTATCAGTGATACCTATCTACCGAGCAGGTGCAAGGATAAAAAGAAATAAGCCACTGACTGAGGATGAAAAGTACTATAAGTACCGGTTAGACCAGAACGCTCTCAATCGTAGATTAGATGCTGCTCATAGAGACCAAAGCGAGCCTCGTCCTGAGATACTACAGCAACGATTGGTACGAGTACTAGAACAACGACAGCAACGACCGCAGCAACAGCGTGTGGAGGGACGAACAGGCTGAAACAGCATATCGATGGTTATTGTTTGATGGATCTAAACGGAGCTCAAACGCTTATGCAGGCTAACCAAGGACATCTAGAGCTAGCTGATCCAGTATCTGCATCTTCATTGTTCCAACTTCTTGAAGATTCCAACGAATCTATTCTATCGATTTGTGTAATAAATATTCTCAAGCATCAATTCCGTCGAAGATTTATTGGTACAATTATGTTTTCCAACGAATTTTCCTTATTTTTTGTTCATCCCTTAATCCCCAACAGAAAAAATAAATAAATTTCCGAATTAACAGACCTCAAGAATTGGCAGAAATCCTGTGCGTTTGATCGTTGAATTTTGAGCGAATTATTGATTTGCAACAATTCATCGCGCAGCACAGACCCGGGTGAAGGCTGTCCTTGATCAACGGATGAAATGCTTGGCCAACATGAATTCATAAAGAGATTTGGTCGGTCCTTCGGTATATTATGTAGTTGTAAAAACGTTGAGACAAGTACATTTACTCCCGCCGAATAATAATTCCGAGTCGCAAAAAACTAGGTCTAAACTCAAAACATCACAAGATTTCAGAAAATTTCACTACAAGTATTTGAATAAATAAAATCTTTGAAATCATAAATAATCGAGTACATCAAAACCAATTAACAAACCTCTCAATTAAAAACCAAAAAAAATGGAAGCGAAAAAATATTGCGGCTGGAGTAATTGGCGGATTCGTGACTTTAAAATGCAGGTGCATTATGTGAAGTATGCTCAAAAGTTCGCCAAGTACTCCGACTGAAATTTTTTTTCGCTATAGTTTTTTTTTGTTTGTAATTAGGCGATTTGTTAATTGGTTTTAATGTATACTTGACTATTTATAGTCAAATACGGAATAACTCCAGAGTCATAATTTGATTCGAACTCGTACACGAGATGCGTGTTACGTAAAACGTCATAGCGAACCAATCGGAGAGTCCCGGAAAAGCGATGACAGTGACCAGCTAATTCCACTCGTTACAATTCTACTTTATAAAAAGGCATCGAGGGTGCGATACGTGGGTGAAAAATTTTGGACATTGCCCGTCACGTGATGGCCGGATTAGAAAGCTTTCGAGTTCGTACTGTGAACTTAAATATAAAGACAGAGTGGATACAAATACGTCATTGTAATTGAGGCTGAAGAAAATTTCGTTGACGAGTATGAAAAAAAATTGAACAAACGATCCTGAAGGGTCGATTCAGGATCTTGAACATCTAGGCGGTTATCAACATCGATTTTGCGAAAATATTATAATTGGGTAGCACGCAACCCGTTTTATAAAATTTACAAAAATTCCACAGAAAAGGCGAAGAAAATATGTCTGGTTATCCACTCAATTTAATCTCAATACGTTTATTCCATATGTATATCCAACCCGCAATTCTTAAACTTTATTATTTCTCAATTATTTTTTTTTCTATGAACCATTTACAAGACGACGAATGTTCAATTCTGATCGCGCAACTGATAATTAAATGCGCAGCACTCACGAAACATCAGTTTTTTACTGCTCCTCATTACCTTATCTATTCATTTGAATTTACGGACTTTTTGTCGTGTTCATTTTATACCATGTAGTGGTTTATCCGATCACCTTTTTTCCAAATTAATAAATGTACTGTTTATTCAAGAGGGAGATGCTAACGTATCTACAATGTAATTACTTTTTATTATCGTTCGCTGGTAACATATATGTATAAGGTCGATATCGAATTCGTTTGAATTAATTTTAAAAAACGTGTGAAAATATGGCAAAAACGCTTGTTAGCAGCCTATAAAAGCAAAATCTAGCGAATTCATAACAGTCGATCGTATCAACGACTGAAGAAAAGTCACGTCTCAACGCTTTCGATATTCGTTCGAGTTTCGTTCAACACATCAGTCATGAAGGGACGTTACTACGCCGCAATTTTGCTTCTCATTTTTGGAGTCATCGAGGCTCATTCCTACTGTCAAGACTTCGATGTGAGTTTTTCATTTATATTTAGCATATTGTAATTTTTATTTTTTTATAATTTTATTTCATCTTTCCACCAACATTCGTACAGTATATTGACAAGAAAACACTTTTTTTTCTGATCAATCTCAAAATTCATCGTCATTCGTGTGTCCTTCAGAACTTCTATAGTCCCTTGTTCGTCAATTTTGTTAGGCACTAAATACGAAAGACGTTGCATTATCTGATTCGGCTCCACGCTTAGAAAATTATCCAGTCAGTTTTCCAAATATCATGAATCCAGAAAAATCTAATCGGAACAATCGTCATTCCAATGAAAATTGAAAATTTTCTATTGTAAGGTAGATTTACAGCTCTTTCATCGAGCTGTCAATTTACCTTATAAAAAACAATTTAAGCGAAAGATTTTTCACCGAGGACATTATCCAATCTGCATTCATGACATTCGTGTCTGTAATGATACAATTCAAATAATCGTCAAATTTTTCTTCCAGCAGACTGGTCATCCATCTGACAGAATTAAAAACCAGGATGATCCAGATTTATCAGTGATACCTGTCTACCGAGCAGGTGCAAGAATAAAAAGAGATAAGCCACTGACTGCGGATGAGAAGAAATCTAACCAGCAGTTAGATCAGAGAAATCTCGGGCTTAGATTGGATGCTGATCGTAGAGACCGAGGCGGGGGTCGCCGTGATACACTAGCGGAACGCATATCACGAATTGAACAAGATCGACGGGAGCAACGAGAGCGACAACAACAACAACAACATGCGGGAGGACGAACAGGCTGAGAAAAAAAGGATCTTAACAGTGCTCAGGAGCTTATGCAGGCTAACCGAGAACATCGGGAGCTAGCTGATCTACTATCCGCATCTTAATTGTTCCAACTTCTTTAACATTCCAACAATTCTATTCAATCGATTTGTGCAATAAATATTCTCAAGCATCAATTCCGTCGGAGATTTATTGGTACAATTATGTCTTCCAACCTGTTTTCCTTATTTTTTACTCATCCCTTAAAGGCTGTTCTCGATCAACGCATGTTCTTGGCCAACATGAATTCATAAAGAAATTTGGTCGGTCCTTCGGAATATTATGTAGTTGTAAAAACGTTTGAAACAAAATTCCGAGTGGCAAAAAACTAGGTCTAAACTCAAAACATCACAAGATTCCAGAAAATTTCACTAAAATTAATTGATGAATAAATAAAAATTTTGTAATCATAAATAGTCAAGTACATCAAAACCAATTAACAAATCTCTCAATTACAAACCAAAAAAAACTGAGGCGAAAAAAACGTTCAGCCGGAGTAATTGGTGAATTCGTGACTTTGAAATGTAGATACATTGTGTGAAGTATTTGCGCAAAATGTCGCCAAGTACTCCGGACGAATTTTTTTCTCGTTTTAGTTTTTTTGCTTGTAATTAAGCGGTTTGTTAATTTGTTTTGATGTATACTTGACTATTTATAGTCAAGTACAATAGTACAATTGTCGTTTACAGTGGTTTTTGACTATTCTCGAACGGTCAAAAAGGCGCAGTTAAATGCGCAATTAAATGCGCAGCACTAATCAAAAATCAACTTTTTACTGCTCCTCGTTATCAAGAGACTTGGTAGAGTCTCGGGACAAGTACATTGACAGCTCTGTCGTCTGCTGGTCTTATCTATTCATTTGAATTTACCAACTTTTTAGCGTTATCTTGTTTTTTTTTAATATTTTATTTTATACCATGTAGCGGTTTATCCGACCACCTTTTTTCCTAATTTATAAGTGTACTATGTTTATACAAGAGGGAGATGCCAACGTATGTACATATATAAGTACTTTTATCTATCGTTCGCTGGTTATATAACGTCGATATCGAATCCGTTTGAATCAATAAAAAAACACATGTGAAAATATGGCAACAACGCTTGTAAGCAGCCTATAAAAGTTAACTCTAGCGAATTCATAACAGTCGGTCATATCAACAATTGAAGAAAAGTCGCGTCTCAACGCTTTCGATATTCGTTCGAGTTTCGTTCAACCCATCAGTTATGAAGGGACGTCATTGCGCCGCAATTCTGCTTCTCATTTTTGGAGTCATCGAGGCTCATTCCTACCGTCAAGACTTCGATGTGAGTTTTTCATTTATATTTAGCATATTGTGATTTTTATTTTTTTATACTTTTACTTTATCTTTCCATCAATATTCGTCCAGTATATTTTCAAGAAAACATTTTTTTTCTAATCAATTACAAAATTCATAGTCATTCGTGTGTCCTTCAGAACTTCTATAGTCCCTTATTCGTAAATTTTCTTAGGCACTAAATACGAAAGACGTTGCATTATCTGATTCGGCTCTACGCTTAGAAAATTATCCAGTGAGTTTTCCAAATATCATGAATCCGGAAGAATCTCATCGGAAGAATCATTTTTCCAACGAAAATTGAACATTTTCTATTCCAAGATAGATTTACAGCTCTTTCATTGAGCTGTCAACTTACCTCATAAAAAACAATTTAAACGAAGTATTTTTCACCAAGGACATTCCCCAATCTGTATCCATGACATTCGTATCTGCATATGATACAATTCAAATAATCGTCAAATTTTTCTCCCAGCAGACTGGTAATCCATCTGACATAATTAAAAACCAGGATGATCCAGATTTATCAGTGATACCTATCTACCGAGCAGGTGCAAGGATAAAGAGAAATAAGCCACTGAATGAGGATGAAAAGTACCATAAGTCCCGGTTAGATCAGAGGAATCTCGGGCTTAGATTGGATGCTGATCGTAGAGACCGAGGCGAGCCTCGCCGTGAGACAGTTGCGCAACAAATATTGCGAGAGGAACACGAGCGACGAAATCAACAAGAACGACAAGAGCAACAACAGCAGCAACAACAACAACAACAACAACAACAACCACAACAGCAACGACAACAGCAACATGTGGGAAGCCGAACAGGCCGAAACAGAATGTAGATGGTAATTAAAAAAAGGATCTAAACAGTGCTGAGGAGCTTATGCAGGCTAACCGAGAACATCGAGAGCTAGCTGATCTAGTATCTACATCTTAATTGTTCCAACTTCTTTACGATTCCAACGAATCTATTCTATCGATTTGTGCAATAAATATTCTAAAGCATCAATCCCTTCGAAGATTTATTGGTACAATTATATGTCTTCCAACGAGTTTTCCTTGTTTTTTGCTCATCCCTTAATCCCCAACAGAAAAAAGAAACAAATTGCACAATTAACAAAACCCAGAAATTGGCAGCAATTCTGTACGTTTGATCGTTGAATTTTGAGCCAATTGTTGATTGGCAACAGATTAATCGCACAGTACAGACCCGGGGAAGGCTGTCCTCGATCAACGTATGAAATTCTTGGCAAACATGAATCCATAAAAATATTTGGCCGGACCAGTAGTATATTATGTACGAATGAATGTTATACAAAAATCTGGTCAGTGTTAAGAATACATTCTGGTCGATCTCGATCTTTTATTCTCCTGGAAAAAAAAAAAAAAAAAAAAAAAAAAATGGAAAATGATGGATTTTTTCAAGTAGCCACAAAAGCGAAAGAACATCCGCGCTCGTTTTCATTCTGAAAAGATTTGGCTTCATTCTCCATTGGTGGTGAAGGCGAGCACCCACGCTTCTACATTGTGTGGGAATATAATCGGTAGTGGACAATTGACGCTGCGGTTCGGGTCAGCAGATATAAGAGAAACCATCTTGCTCGAAGGCATAAAAATGCTTGGATGGAAAACTTATCGGATGAATGATCATTGACGAACAAAGTCGTGTAATTGTCGAGAAAAATATTTGAGGATTGCATCCCCCCAGTTAGTCGTTCGAGCAGCGCCACTTTATTGGAACCAGGGAAGAAGTAAACACAAAGCCGCGAAAAAAGCCACAAATCTGACCGCGAGAATGGGAGAGTCAAAAGGGTCAAAAGGAAGGAGACTCTCAACGAGATGGCTTTTCGTAAACACGTTCGATAAATCTGCGCTGACTCGGTGAGACTTTTAAAGCGACGCTCAAATTAATGGCTTTCCGGGCTGTTGAACACTCTCAATAGAAAATGGCGGCTGCGCTCGTTGACACGTTAGTCAAAATATTGGGGGAGTGTATACCGATCTACTGTACCGTTGGAAACTGCCTTTTCTCTTCCATAGACACATGCCTGATAGTCGAGATATTTATTGGATAATTCATGATGCTGTATCCAGCCAGAGAGAGAGAGAGAGAGAGAGAGAGAGAGAGAGAGAGAAAGTTTGGGGATCGCGAACCAGATGCTTCGCCAACGAATGCCATTTCGTTGCGATCGATGGGGTGATAACTCGAGATGAATGGATTCAGCGATGCTCGAATGATTAACTTCTCACGCGAGTTCAAACATTCTCACTTTTTCCACCTCTCTCCACCGCGATTCAGCAAATCGATCAAAAATATGTTTTTAACCTCGTAAGATCTATTCCTAAAAATCCAGCTACGAGATGAATCGAGAAATGAATCTTACGATCAATTAAAGAAGCAGATCCGATGAGAATCGAATAAAAACTTGTCTCCGATAAATCCAGGCTAATTGATCGTATTGTGGATCAATTTATCAAGATTTTAAGTGTCCTCCTTACGAGTATATACATATCGGACACGTGACGCAGTCCCGAATTACCGCGCGAGAGATTTTCATCTCATAAATTGTTTTAAAAAAACTCCCCAAAAGACGCGAACGATCTTTCGCTCGCTTTACGATCGTTTCTCCTCGAGAGTGTCGCCCTTTTTCTTTCTTTTTTTTTCTCTCTTTCTTTTAATGGCATCGCGATCGACATTTATCGAAAAAAACGCGCTGTTCAAGCTTTCGTGGCTGTACATTACAGAGGCGATAAAAAAACACCAACCAGGCGACAAGGTAAAAACTGCTTTAACGACACCAAAAGTCGCTTATAAAAGGCGCTCTTGATTCGCGCTGCTATCGAAACCACTGCATATGACGAACGAGTAAAGTTGTTGGGTAAGCACCAACGAGCTACAAATATTCTCAATCCCACGAAAATCAAGAGAACCAGCTAAATCGCTTTACACGGTCGTGCGTTAAAAATAAAAAATTGTGTACTCGCGAGTCGTCTCTCCTCTGTACACTTTCGGACACTTTCGTATCTACATTTGCAACATTCGAGGCAATTTTTTTTCGATTATTATTTAAAGCTTTTTTTTTTTCAAAACAATAAAACGAGAGGCTCCCGGCGACCAAATAAATCAATCGATTATATCCGGTACTAAAAAAATTAGGTAAAGAGAGAGAGTCTAAAAACGTCTGGAACCAATAAATATTTTTCGATGAATGAAAAGAGAATTTTAGGGATTGTATATTTGAGTGCAAGATTTCGAGCAATTACAATATTGTAACGATGCAGACTGGCCGGTGCAAGAGGCGAGGAGGGGGAGGGGGAGGGGGAAGCTTAATTTGAAAAACAAACAGGCGATTTGAATGGAGATTTGGAAAAACTGGAGGACACCGAGAAATGATTTATGGTGGATTCTTAGTAGATTCCTCGGTCTTCCCGGTAGGATGGATGCGGTGACCCACGCGTGAGTACGGGGGCCTCGTGGCAAAGGCTCCTACGGAACAAGTGCGTGAGCGATACGGTATATCGTAAATTAAGTTATTTTGGGCTGGGCACAAGAGCTCTAGGTGGGCTCTCGAGGGCCTACCTCTTAACCGAGAATATTTCAAACTCAAATAAATTTACCGATCGAGAAAAACGCCTCGATTCTCATTCTCGTCGAGCGAAAAGAGGGCTTAAAATTATTCAAAACCTGGAACAATAATATTTCCCGATATTCTCTTTACAGAATTCTTAGACATATTTTCACCTACTTTTACTTTCCTACGAAACTCTTTTTTTTTTTTCAATCGGAATTTAGCACACCTGGATTGTCGACGATGAGTCTTGTGTGTTTTCGGACACGTTCGCCGTGTAAACTTCGATCTTTAGTCACAACGCAACGAAACATTTGTCAAGAATTGTTTTTTCTCTAGAAACTTTATTTTTTCTATTTTAATTTGAATTGAAATTTTTTTTTTTTTTAATTTAGAAATATTTTCTATTTTACTCAACTAAAATTACTTTTTTTTCTTCAATTTTTGGTATTATACTAAACTAAAATTACTTTTTTTTTTAATTTTTTCTATTTTACTGAGCTGTAATTACTTTTTTTTTTATTTTTTCTATTTTACTAAACTCAAATTATTTAAAAAATTTTTTTCTATTTTACTAAACTAAAATTACTTTTTTTTTTTTTTTCAATTTTTGGTATTTTACTAAACTAAAATTACTTTTTTTTTAAATTTTTTTCTATTTTACCAAACTAAAATTACCAAACGCTTATGAGTTGTTCCGAGATGTTTGTTCACCGATTGTTCCTACTTCCTGAATAAGTCGTCTCAATAATCGCAAAGATTGAGCCTCTTTAAGGAGGTTAAAGGAAAAGAACCGCTGGAACGACGCCATCTTTCCGGAAACGGTGTTTCCCCGGCGGTTCCGGTTGCAACATTTTTTTTTTTCCTATTTCATCGGCGCTTGTACATCGGCGAGTGTTTAACGAGCGCGCGCGATAATTACTTCCTGGGAGTCTCGAGTGCGTTTAGTCTCCAAAAACATTCATACAGTCCGGCGAATAATGGTTTCTCTCTATTCCCCTCGTTCGATAATAGAGATAATACGGACACGAATCGCGGAACTCGCCGCAGCAGACACGATTTCGTACTCAAGTTCCATCGCCTTCTCCTCTAATCACAAACTCGCCCGTTTCGTTCTCCAGGATCGCGTTATATCGCGAAACAATTTTTCGTTTTGTTTGTTTTTCTTTCTCGACGAATAAGTTTCGTACGATTCAGCGCACTTGACGACTCGAAAAATCTACCGCAAGATTTAAGCGTCGCTGCTTCGCTACCGCACGTGCAATCGCTACCGGAACTCATGCGCGGCGGCGACTGGTCAAACGAGATTCTCATGACGAGGAAAAAAAAAAAAGCGAAAAAAAAAAAAAAACAAAACAAAACAGTTGGACTTTTCATAGACAAGAAAATACGAATAATCGTGACGTTACTTTGAACAAAAAATAATTTTCATCCAAACAGATTATCAGCGTTACCCAATTCGTATATACTTGTATAGTTTGTCGAGGAATGAAAACCCAAACAAAAAGATTAAAAGATCACACCGAATCGGCGCGATGACCGAAACCAGAAAATTGTACTCTCCTGTTTGAAACAGAAGATTCGTAAAAGAAAGGAGAAGAGCAAGAGGGGTGGAGGGGGAAGGAGGGGGAGGGAAGAAAAAACAGAAAATTTTCACCGATGAGTGTCCCGTGGGTTTTGGCGTTGTTGACGATTTCATGCTGGCCTCTCTCTACACGGTAGATTTTCAGCGTGAGATTAGCGAGTAATCCGGAGTCTACGAGTGCGCCGCCCACGTTTTTTCATTGTACTTTCTTACTGTCACTTTTTTTTCTTCTTCTCTCGCATTCTAGCTCGTTTCACGAGTGTCCCAAAAGTTTCTATTGTACTAAAAATCCATTTAAAATGGGATTAAATTTTGTATCGCCCCCTCCCCCCCCCCTTCCTTCTCTCCAGGAACCGAGATGGGGTCGAGGCGATACTTTGATACATTTTGGATCGAGCCTCTTTATCTTTCTGGATGCAAAATTATTTTGTACTCTCGATTGTCCTTTTTCTTTTCTAACGTCGCAGAGAAAAAAGCCGCCATTTTTAGATCCGGAGGCGAGATTCCTGGCCGTTCTCGTGCCGGAGAGCTGTCGCAGGTCAGATCTTAAACGTTAGCAGTCAATCGCATTCCGGATTAGGAGACTCCGAGCCGAGCAGCAGCTAACCAGATTGCTGGTCAAAAGTCTCAAAGCGATAAAGTGTACACACATATTTAAGAGAAGATGAGGATCGTCGGATTTGTGTCAGCGCGGCTTCGAAAAAAGGGCGTCAAATTAATCTACGATTACTACGTATCAATTTCGTCTCTATTTATGTTTTCGATGTATGTCGAGCCTCTTCGGATCAACGTAAATCTATGCACGAACTATCAAAATCGATCTCATTTAATCCTCGAGTTCTCCTGATTTATCTGGCTCATGAATCTGAATGGATTTCGTCGTAAAAAAAGAAAGGAAAAAAGAAAAGAAAACAAAAAATTGAAGAAACTCGATGTCTCATAAAAATAAAAATAACTCACGGTTAAGGTGACCGAAAAATGGCGTACGAAAGTGTTGAGAATTATCAGTTACGATTCTCGCGGCTCCCGCACACTATCAAAAAGTTCTCTTTATCAGAGCCAGCCCGAGGAATCTTTGAAACGTCGTGAAATCTCACGAGCAGAACAGGGTGGGGCTATAAAAAAAATTCGTATCGCTCGTAAATCGTGGCTCGCTTTTTTTGCCAGGACGAAAAATCCTTTCGCCTCCTCGTCCCAGAAGCTCCGGTAAGTTTCTTCTTCTCGTCGCCAACTCCGAGAGCGTATTTGAATAATATATTTTTCGAATATTTCTCATTTCTAATGATATTCTGAGCCAAAGACTCCTCCGAGCCTCTCGTCATTCCGCAGAGAAATTAATTCTCTAATTCCAACGCGTAGAATCGAATTTTTCAGAAAATATATTCCTCTCAGAAGCCCCTTTCGTCGTCGATCCTCTGCATCCAGTTCCTCGATGCACCAGGAGCAAAAAAAACGATTCATCCGACAAGTATCTCTCGATCGAAAAGATTCATTTTCAGCTGAGAATAGAAATTTTGTCTAACGAATTTAAAAGTGTGGTTATTGTTGAAAGACAAGGGTACAATGAGATTGGAACAAGACGCGGTGCTTCTACAGTTGAGAGTGGCTCGTTAATCATCGTGGATTTGTCGAACAGTCGAAAGAGCAAAAGAGTTATGTATGTATATATATATAGAGGCACCTTTGGCCCACCTTTCGTATTCACCGCTGGACCCGTTTTCCTCAAACAGAAGCGAAGAAAAATCAGTGAAAAGAAGGCGTGTCCCACTTTGCCCTTAGTTACTGTTATATCCTCGTGGCACCGGGGCCATTGTCACATTTGCAAGGATGTAGGAACATCCAATAAATGGATTTATCCTGGTAAATACCGTACGAGTACCAGAAAAATATCGACAATGATGGAGAAAGTCCCGGTTAGGATTAAACTATTCGGAGCCCTAGAAACAGGCGTTCATTGTTCAATTACCAAGAGAACTTTCGACTTGAATGCATACGGAGTGTCCGAAAAGGCGCCCAAAGCTTTGCACAGATCCGGTCAAAGATCGTATTATTCTAAAGAGATAAGTCTTTAGCCATTTTTACTTTCGATCCACACCGTTGTTGAGATATTTTTAATTATCCGACGACGACAATCACGCTTGAAAATTCTCATTTTTCTTCGACGATCGACGAGGCTTTTGATCTTTGAAAAAAAAAATTTTTTTTTTGCTGTAAATAATATTTTTCATTTTCTAATCATTTTATTCTCAAAAGTTGACTAAATTTTGATTGAAAGAAAAAAATTAGTGATTTTTCGAAGAGCTTGGAGGGTCTGAAAATGTGACTTCGGATTTCTCTTTGAAAGTGGTAAACTTTTGGGACAGCCTGTATAAAGGCGAAATTTTTCAAAGTTGCAAAAAGAACGAGGTGCAATAAGGGGTAAGAAAAGGCACGGTAACTTTCGCGGTTAGGTAGCGTTAATCTCTTCGAGCCGCAACTTTTATTTACGACTGGTCGAGCAATCTTCAAACTGTCGCAATTGTATTTTCTCACTGAGCGTGTACCGCACCCGGAGTATATAGAAATTCTTCTTCAAATCATTACTTATTTCTACCAAAGTATCCTTCACGTCCACGCCTTCTTCAAACCTTTCTTCAGAAGCATACCGAGTCTTGGCAAGGGCGCGAGGAATATCTCTCTTTAAAAGAAACAGAGAGAGAGAGAGAGAGAGACTCTTTAAAGAGGGTTCGGCCTCGCTTCAAGAACGCTCGTGATCCCCTGCAGGCCATCGTTATTAAGAAGCACCAATTATTAACAATTATTTCGTATCCGACCAAGACAACCTGCTTCGTGAATAATAAAAACAATGAAAATATTTTTTTACTTCATTCAGCTTGTCTCTCAATTTATATTTTCAATGAAACTTAATAAATCTAATAAATCTTAATAAAATAATAAAATAATAGAAAATAATAATAATAAAATAATAAAAAATGAATCAATAAATAAATAATAAAATAAATCAATAAATAAATAATAAGTGAATAAATAAAAAATTATATTATGCCAACGAGTATATAAAAATGATTTGCAAAATATCTTGAAGACTCGCGATCGTGTTAAAAAAAAAAAAAAAAAAGTGTGACACAGTTTAATAAGTTTGAAGGATAAAATCTAGACAAGAATTTCGAAAACCTTTCAAGAATTCGAATTCCTCACCGAAAGTTTGTAGCGCTATGACTTTTTCGTGATCAGATTTATAAGGCGGAAGAGATGAGGGTCCGGAGCAGAATGATCGACACACTTGGGCGAGCCAGGAGGTGTAGTCGGCTGATCATTAGTCACACATTGAGGCAAGATATAATGACCTAGGCATTGATACAGCGAAATCTCTCTCTCTCTCTCTCTCTTCTGCTACACTTACGTCGCTATCTTGACAAAGTACGCGAGGAACAGGCAATGATCAATCTTGGGGCGATTGAGGAGCGTCGTTGCCGCGAGAGAAAGAAGAAACGTTATATATATTCAGGTCCAAAAGTTCCATTAACGATCATTTGCCCCGGGAGTTCGAGAGACTCGAAGAGCCTCAGCGACCAAATTCGTTTTACTCTCGATTAAGACTCATCTTTTTCTCGCTGTATATTTATTGTCCACGATTTATATTTACGTAATTTATTATTGCTTTTAGTTCGCGCCCAGTCACTTTGCGTTCAATTATATTTTCAGTATCGATGTTATTTTTATAATCATTTATTTTTCATATCGATAGAAAAAAACGTTGGAAAAATTCTTCGAAAAGCAGTCGAATATCAAAAAAATGTCAATTTGTCAATATTTCTTCTGCTTCCTAAGAAAAGTAATTTTTTTGTTGTTTTTTTTTTCGTCAGAGCCACAGAAACTCTCTCTTTTAAGTAACAAAATACGGAGCGTGAGGAGTGAGAGAAAAAAAAGACGAGGATCGACAAAAAATAGATCATTCGGTGATGGCCTGAACTAGATTTTCTAAGACTTCTGCGAACGCTTTGATCCTAAGTACAATTTAATGGTACGTTGTCCACGAAGCATTGATTTGCTCCGTCCGTCAGATCATCTCCGGATCTTTCCCAGAGAAGCACACATGGCCCCTCGATTCAAGCTCTCCTCGTCTATTTATAGTTTCGTTTATTATATAAAGCGAGAGAGTGTAAAAACTCGTTGAAGATCCTTCGAGATACGTGTCCGCGCGTTTGATTTCGATTTGATAAACTCTTTCGAGTGCTTCGCTCATTTATTTTTTTTGTTGTTTTTATCGTTTAGCAAACTTCTGAATCGATGAGATGATTTCGTACTCGTTGAAAACGTGAATGATCAGCTGTGAAATCCAATAACTGTAGAACAATAAATATTTTTGAAATTTTTTTTATTTCAAAATTAAAATAATTTTTTTTTCTCCTTCCTGTTTCAACATCGGATCAGTACAGCGATCGTACGTTCAGGGGATCATGATAATATTACCATAAACGATACTGTTGATCCGGTCAATCATCGCGCGAGAGCCTTCGAGTCGAAGATGGATGACGCGGCTGATCGATAATCCATTAAGATAGATAAGGGTGAGAGGACAATTTAGTATTTATCGGTGTTTGCGTCAGGGATCAAAAAAATTTTCACCCGTGTGAGTTGCTGAATAAAAAAAAAAAAAAAAACGGTCCATTGTCAAACTCTTGTCCCGAGCTCATTGTGAGTAAACATTCGAAAATTATTATTATAATCGATAGCATCACCGGTGCTGTCAACAAGAAAATCTACAGGCTCGTACTTTTCCTGAGTCACATCATGACCCAGAGCTTCGATCCCAATAACAGCCTGATCGACGTCGATGACAATGAGAGAAAGAGAGAGAGAGTGTGATCGATCGGTTGCCTGTACACACTTTACCGTCGGATCCATTGACCGCGTAGATGCTGGTGCGTTTCATGAATCCCAAAATTTTTTGTGAACGACTTTTATTGCTAAAAAAATAAATGCTGAAATTCTGGATCATGGGATCGACCCCAGTTTCGAGCGATCAAAGATTCGACGAAGCATTTAATAAAATTACGATTTTCTGATCGTGATGAAATAAAAAAAAAAAAAAACTGTTTTTGTTACGAAATGTTGAAAAAAAATTTATTAAACAATTACGAGACTGCTAAAAATTCGTGGCCAGGCAACCGGAAATCAAACGGAGAAGACTTCGATAAAGAAAATGAATTTAACGAGGACAAAATGCACTTTTTCATAAAATCAGACTGTACATGATGGTGAAAGAAGAGAAAAAAAAAAATTTTAATTTAATGAGCCAGACCGCCTACGTCGAGGTTGATTTTTTCGAGATCGGTAAACGACGTCGTTGACGCCTCGATTGGAATCTCGTGCGAGCGGAGAGCCGGTGCGATATAATTAATTGAGAAAAAGTGAGTTTCATTAGGGCTCGATTCATCGACGATAATCAATTGAGTGGCGTATACAGGAGAGAAAGAAAGAGAGAGAGAGAGAGAGAGAGACAGATGCATGAATGAGATGAACTTATACACGAGGTAAGAAGATCTCGTATTTTACACGCTCAGATCTCTATGTCTAATGAATTTGAGATGCGTGTCTAAACGTTTCGGTCACAATAGAACGTGTTATAAGAATCACTGCTATACATACATATGGATTATACACACATAGGATATTGATGATCGTCAGCTAACGCGTGAATCTATCTCGCCCTGGAGTCTGCGTGGGGTCGATTAACCGTTAGATCGATAGTAGACAGAGCTGAGAGTATAAAAGATCGTAGGTCTCGATACCGCGATACTTCTCACGCGGTTCACTCTCTCACAACTTGTATATATATATATATATATATATATATATTCATATGTATATAAACGTATAGAGGGTGTCCCGATTCAATCTGAATGTGCCATGATCCGATGGAGCTGAAACAAAAATCTTGGCCAATCTTGTGTCGTCGGTTGTGATAAAAAATTCAGAAAACTGAAATTTATTATTTACGATCTGCTTTGCAATGTTACTCATGAAAATGTTTGAAAAATCACGAATTTTTGTTTCATTTCAGTCGAGAATTGATCCAGAGAAATGTTAAAAGCCAAATACAGCAAGACTCTATCAATATTGGCCATGAAAAGTCAAATTTTTATTTGGGAATTTTTCTTAAGGGCACCCTATATGTGGGTATGGATGTATAAACCGCGAATGGACCGTTCGGGGCTTACCGTGCAGATACTTATGGGTAAAGTATGAGAAGAAACAAATGAATATGGGGTAATGTCACTGATAACTGGTATTATATCGGCAGCGAAGTCTCCAGTTAACTGTGGGCTTTGCAACGGTATTCGCAACGTTGTAACTCATGGATTCTTACACGACATGCTTAATACGTTATGAATACACGTATACGTTATAACGTGTGTGAATAACGCATATATATACTCAATAATGCAGCAACGTTACGAAAATGAATACCTAGAAACATTTCAGATCGTATAATTCTCCACGAAAATGTGAAATCTCGCTTCGAAATCGTGTCTAAAGAAAAAGGAGTCTGTATTTATCCTGATTCGAATTTAGCCGCGAAGATCCCTCGATAGAAAATATCAGCGACCTCAAAAGTGACGTTGAATGTAAGAAAACGTCGGTGGAGGAAAAAAAGAAAAACATTTACGAATGAATATACGTGCAACGATTGAATAATGTGATTGAATCGTGTGATAAATCGCTTCAAAATTCTTCTCAATGCTTACGACTCGAAGTTGAACGATTTGCACTTGATCGATTTTGAATTTCGCTCGAAATCACCGGAGAAAAAAAAAAACTCCTTCCGTGTTTCCACACGAATCTCATCTCTTCACACCTCTCCGAGTATCCAGTGGCTGTTGCACCGTGCTCATATCGTAAGATCTTAACGTTTTACCACTGCGAAAGAACGAGCTCCGCAACATTTGCTCCAGGTACGTTTGTTTTTATTCTCCTCAACTTCGTGTACAACTCTCTGGGTCTCGATGTTTCATCGCACTACTCCCAGGAACTTGTGTTTGCTCGAAACACTAAGAAACCGCTCTGCTGAACCTTATAAAAATGCGATTTTATTGAACGAGCTTCCAGATGTTGTATCGAGCTTCCAGAATTTTCAATTACAGTTTTTTGCTTTTGGATGATCCAATGATGAGGATCCCATTCGTATGGGAAAATATTTTTCACTTAACGATAAAATCTGTTTGAAAAAAAAATCCCGAAAAAAAAAACGTTTTTTTTTCGGTGTCAGAAGCAGCCCTCACTCCTGAACTTGCTGTACGATGAAATCATGCCTGAATTAAGATTCTCGGTGTTAGTAGCGTCGTTTTATGGTTGCACGGTTTGAGAACTTCGTCGACACGCCATTTTCGATATTAATCTCGAGCGATTCCGAATGCCCGAGCGTCCGTAAGACAGAAGACTTCATACATCGAAGGCTCGATAGGAATCTTGACCAACGGTTATCCCCGCGCGGGTAAAAGTTACGTTGAGAATTCTGCGCGCACCTAGAATCGCAAATAACGATGCTTTTCCCTTTTCTTAGCTACAATCGCGCCCTCTGTAAGGGTCTGATTGTACTACGAGGATAAAGCACATTTACCGATACACATAAAAGCAGTACATGGTCTCACAGGCAGGCTGTAACAGAGCAGCAAGAACTCTGGTGGGACACAGAAGCAGCTTCGGTATCGCCCCCCGCCCCCCCGGGCGAGTAAAGATAGCGATCCTTCCGAACGCGAACAATGCCGTAAAGAAGTTGGCACACCGCGACGGTGAATCAGGTCTTATGGGTAAAACGTGAACGATTAGTGCCGATCGGGTGTCTTATACCAGGATCCTGGAAGCCCTAACATTCCAGAATGTTTCTGGGGTCCGTTCCTGGCTGGCCGATGATCTCGTTCGAAGATCCAGAAGGGCACATGTCCACGCAACGTAATTGTGAAATGACCGGATGCTCGAACCGGTCGTCCAGTAAATCGGCAACTCCCGGGTGGTCCTTTGAGCCACTATTTTTTGTCTAACTATTTGCTTGGCTCGTATAAACTGCCGTTTTATCCGATCAGCTATTTCACGAGGGAAGGAAGACTACGGAAAATCCTCGCAACACTCGTTTCTTGGAGATTCCAGATTCAGAGATGAATAATTTGGGCGAGAAATGCCATCGATTCCGGATCAGAAATAATCAGATCCAGAGTCTTCAAGGCGACTATGCGCCCGAATACGAATGATGAAAAAATCAAAAGCAAAATAACCGTGGCAGGCTGCAATAAAGGAAGAACCGCCGCGAAAAAAGGACTCGAGTACGGCAAAAGTCGAAGGACAATCGCTCGTCAAGCAGCCGTCAAAACATTCCAAAGGATCCGTGACGAATGATGATTCTCACAGGGAACACACAGCGAGGAAGCTTTGTAGGGTACATAGACGTCGAGAATGACTACTGCGGAGTCAAGATTCAGGTTGAAATATTCGTGTGAGAAGCGTTTGCCGGTAGAGAAGGAATGATGAGTTGCGTGTGTGCGAGCAGGGCTTATAACTACGCGAACGACAATGTGACCGCAAACAAACGAGCGGGGAGCGATAGGGGGCGCCATTGGTTCATTCAGTGCCAGGACAGATTGTCATTTGTCACGTCTTTTACAGTCTCTAATGATACGCACTGCTTTTTCGACGGCTCGGTCTCTTTCCGCAGCGGATCATGGCACCTGGCATCTCGAGGCCTCTATTATTCCCTCTTCCTCCTGGCACCGCTTGTTTCTTTTTTTTTTCTCTCGATATCGCTCGCACCATTCGTTGGCTGTCCGCTGATCTGTCTTTCTCGATCGTGGCACTCGGCCTTCTTGTCTCTTGCTGATCTTCCCGCTAGATCTGGTTCTTTCCCTTCCCCAGGTCCTGCTTTCACGTCATAGTCCCGCACGGTTATGACGGTTGAACTCGATTAGTTAGGATTAAGGAAAAAGACGTCGCAGCGTTACTCCGCCGCGTTGCTCTCGATTGCGTTTCAGGCGGATCATCAGGCTGCCGACCATTTCACCGGAGATTGCCTTGAGAACCGGAAAGGAAAACCGTTCACTCTCACTTTCTCCGCGACACTCTTTTCTACGTCAAAGAGAAGCGATCGCGTTCGTCTATTCGCGTTTCAAAGGCTTCGGTCCTTCATTTTGTCAGTCACTAATCCTCGCAGTCCCATCGGTGCATGATCCGGGAAGCTTCTCCGGAAGTTGGGAATCATCCCGGAACATGACCAATCAGAAAATGATGTCTCGAAGCAGACACGTGAGAAAAGTCATCGCGGTCAGTTTCTTCCATCGTTATTCCAGCTCCGAATGCTCAGAATATGGCGTCATGACATCGGGACATCGCGGCGCTCGTTGCTTCGCTAAACTTCTTGGCAGAGACGCCTCGTGATTTAAGCTTATTGGCTGCCATATCCCTGCTGCCAGAGGTACTTTTTCAACCGCACTGACGCGCGTACTTCGGTTGCTTCACTGTGGTCTCCAGGGACCGCAGCTACTTGTCGTTCATGCCATTTTTGTTGCTTCGGCTCTTCGGCACATCTCAACCACCCATTATCACACAAAGAACTCGTTCTTCCTCGACGATATTTAAGCTTGCCGATCAACAGATTTATGTTCAAAATGGCAGAAGGTGTCGCTCGGGACAGGCTCGAGCTTCGGGAGAGTCTTGACTCGACGAAAAACATCTATGAAGAAAGACGACATCGATGGCTGAAAATACTTTTAACATTATTCTTGCTGGCTAATTTTTTCAATCTTACGATTCACCCAGTAGTCCGATGACCTTAGAAAATCCACGCGGAAATCCATCAACTCTTGATGACGCCATCAAGCTTGAGAAAGACACTTCGCTCCTGGCTGTGGCAGGAGCACAACCGCTGGTCCTGGTGATGACGTATGCCCGAGGCAAGTCGTATAACGAACGACAGTCGTTCATCAGTCGTCGACTAGAACAATGCCTTTACTCGAGGCCAACATCCATTTTAAGCTCGGAAATGCATATCCCGTTATACAGGGTGTTACCAATTCAAATGATGAACCAATTTTTCAATGTTTCTTCATAATCGATACAAATTTCGAAGACTAATTTTTCCTTTCAATCGTTTCTTCAAATTTTAGTCATTTCTTCGTGCGACAACAGCAATGAAAAATGGAGGAATTCAGACTGTTTATGGATCTTTCGATGACGATGAGCACGAGAAGCAAACAAGTCGTTCGCTACACTTTGCTCACTTTATACCTTCGATCCTAACTTCTTCGTTCTTAAAAGCCTTTATCCTGCTTCTCTTCTTCTTCTTCTTTCTTCTTACCGCTCGTTCGTAATAGTTCTCGTCGTGTGTTCGTCGCCCTGGCCCACTTCGTTGCGCCCATAAAATCAGAAGTTATGGTTATTTAAAAACTTATTGGCCCGCCCATGTGCTTGGTGCGGTGATGCGGTTTCTGCAGCAAAAGAGCCCTGACCCAGCCAAGATAAATCAGAGGATATTAAGACTCCGAGGATTCTATCTTTCTGCCTTTACACATGCAGCTTCTCCGCTTATTCTACCACTTCACATGTCCGGATATACATTTAGCATGTTAACTTCAACAATGTTAATTTCAAAATAAATCAGCAACAATGTTTTAAATAAAAATAGAAGAACTTTTTTCAAATCCTCCATTTTATACTTCACTTATTCATTAACAATTTAGAAGATTTGAAATAAAAAAACATTTGCACACAAAATGTCATTTTTTAAGCATTTCATGCAACTTGATTCAAACATTTTTAATGGACAATATCTCCGAAGTATTTTTCACGCCTCTGATCCATTTCAGACTCGCAATCTCGGATCACTTATACCATTTATATATATATATATATATGTATAATCGCTTCTCTATAGAGCATTATACAGCGAGGATTAATGAGTGCATCTCAATCTGGCAATTTTTCCACGTCGGACGTGTAATGCACGAGCCGCGGGGGGTGACCGGGCTATATTGCCTGATCAATCAAAACGAGTCGGAGCTCGGGGGCCAAGAATCACACGTAAGTTCTGAGCCACGATACCTACAGGTATATATAGGCCATTCGAGGATAAGTTCGATCTTCTCTTTCGCAGTGAAACCGTTTTATAATCGAGTTATTTGAGAATATATGTTGGTTGGTTTAATTTCAATTTTTTTAAAATCATTTTTGTCATTATTGTTAGAAATTGAAAAAGATCGAGATTTAAGAATGGTCGTTCGGTGATGAAATTTTTGTTCTTACGACGAAAGGAAATCTCTCTCGGTTATTCAATTTCGTGATTAAAGACGCACGTGTTCACTTCAGGCGAAATATCATATCCGTCCGAAAGAAATGATAGAAATTATGATTACAGGCTCCGGTTGCGTTCTCCGATTAGGCGGACAGTGGCGAAGAACAAATTTTCTTCCATTTTTTTTTTTTTTTCATTTTATTCGTTTTTTTTTGCTCCCAAGAGATAATGGAGCTCTCGTAAAAATGTTGGAGGTTTCATCTTTGTCTCTGGACTACTGTTATAATTTTGGACTCGTATTAGAACAGGACGGAGAGACACACGCGTTTTCTCATTATTTTCTTTTTCTTTCGATTCTTAATTCGAACAATTCTGATCTTCGATCGAAATATAAGTTACGGAGAAATGTATTTTTTTTTTCGGTCCAGAGAATACCCGGGCGGTTTACACGTGACCTCAAATTTTTTTTTCCATCTCTCTCTCTCTCTCTCTACCGAAGATTATTTCTTCATAAATCGTACGTGTATAGACGATTTAGAAGAAAAAGTGTATTTTATTGTACCGTTTAGAAAATAATCGTCGTAAAAGCTTGCGATCCCCTTTCCGTTCTCTTTTTTTTTGTTGGACTTTTTTTTTTTTTTTTTTTTTTAAATTCATATATTGTTCTGTAAAAAATAAAATTATAGTTTACGAATACGCACAATTTTCGGGAGGTGTACACCGATTAAAGTAATGTTTCTCTAAAAGGTTTAGGGAACGATAATGACACGAGAAAGTTTGAAAAGGACTTTTAATTGCCACTTTTTATTGGTTCAACATTAAATGATCGGTTTACGAACTCTCTTCAACTTTCGTCTTTGTTAACGGTGTCATTGTTTCTAAATTCTGATTTCTCTTCTTCGTATTCGATAAGCGTAGCTCAGTTTTTTTTTTGGTATTACTTTGAGAAGAAAATCAATAAATAATTACGGTTCATTTTTTAAGCCACAAAATACTGATTTTCAATGTATATTTTGATTTTAATTGTTCATATATATTTATAAGAGACAGAGAATCGTAACGTGGCTCGTCTATATATCGCAGTTAATTGGAAGCGCATGAAACGAGAACGTGAGTGACCGATGTGAGGCTTCGTGTGAGTGTGGTTAGAGGCGATCGTTAAGCGAGTCTCTCTCATAGCTCGTAGCCGACCACTTAACTCCTTTGTTAATTGACTCGAAAGAAGAAAATCGAGCGCGAGAAAAAATCGCGTTAACGCGCCTCATTAGAAATCATATGTATAATAATAACAAAAAAATACACTCAATTCCGGTGGGTAACGGAGTCAAATTAAAACGCGGTTCGATTTTTCCGATAGCATCGAATGTTTTTTTTTTTTTTTTCTTCTCTCTTGGTATCATTCGAAAAAAGGTATTTAAGTGTTGGTCCATTCGGTCCATTCGCGAGTTACTCTTTTGAAATCCTTCAATGTCTTCAGACACCAAAAAACTGATTTTGGTCTGATTGCTGGAGTAATTTGAAGCAGGAATTAAACCGGAAGATTTACTACAGAATTTTGAAGCACTAGGAGCATCGTGATGCTGCTTCAGGAGCAGAGGAAAGCACGATTTTTCGGACACTGGGTATAGATCGACTGAAAATCGATTCCTTAATTGAACTCACGATCATATTTTATATACACATGCATATGTGCAAAGATACAACAATTTTTGTTGTTGTTGTTGTTGTTTCGATGCACGAACGTTTCGTCTGATTGATCTGATTAGGGTATCCCGGAGATCAAGCTGCCCGGTAAATAATGCGGAGTGATCTCAATCAGCTTCTGAAAAAAACGAAAAGGTTTATGAGGAAGAAAGAAATGAGATGGTCGATGCTTGCGAGATGGTGAATGCACCCGGGGCTCTTCCGATGACGATAATGACCGCCTCCCACATGGAGCCCAAATTTCTCTTCTGTAAAGACCGAAAGAAAACAAAATGATGATAGCTCCGATGATGCACGAAGGAAGAAGCAAAAAATTGGATGGAAAGAACAAGAGAGAGAGAGAGAAGGAGGACGAAAGAAATGAATAAAGAAAAGAGACTAAAAAGGGGCTTGAGACGAAGTCTGAGAGCTCGGTACTTATTAGATGCACGACCGAGGATCTCAGTGACTCACGATTCTGGAGCAGGACTTGTTTTCGTGCTCTTCACCTTGCGCTCCGTTTCTCCTCGCAGCAGCATTGCAGCAGCAGCTCTTCTCCCCTCGTTCTCGTTCTTTGACCCTTTCCCAAGAGGGTGAAGCTTTTTGTCTCAGGCCAAAAATCATGAATGCATATTCGGCCAAATTTCATCAGTCATTAAAAAAAAAAAAAAAAACACTTTTTTTTTGGCCTCCCAGGAAAATTGAAGTGCGCAGGCTTCTGGCATTTCGAAAAGTGCGGCGCAGTGTAAACACTACCGGATTATTGTCCCCTTATCGCGGAGACTTTAAATGCAGATGTGTGCAGACTTTGAGTGCGCAAAGTGCATTTCGTAGGAAGTGAAACTTTCGCGTGTACGGTTAAGTAAAAAGAAAAAGAAGAAAAAAAAAAAAAAACGAAAGAAAATTACACGATTGTGCGTGAGTCTTCTAACGCCTGTTGCAGACTCGTTAAACCGTTAGCCACGCCTGATTATTCGCACGTGCTCGCGCATATATACTCCTTGCACATTTTTTTCTCTCTCCTTCGCGCCTGCGCTCTTATGTTCATTGTTGTGACTTCTCGTACATGTGCCACCACGTGCATGCGTGTATGAATAAATGCTTCTCTTATGGGTGGCCCCTCGCCGCCGCCTCTTCTGGAACAAGAATATTTCTCGGACTTTCGAAGAACGAGAACGTTGCGAACGTTCTGCATGAAAATAATAATAATAATAATGAAAAAAAAAAAAAAAAAAAAAAATCCTCAAAACACTCCTGACAAAGTATATACGTTATTCCAAGAGCTCCCTGACGCGTACTCTTTGTTGAATCTTTCTCGCTGATCAATATATTTGAACACACAGGCATGTGGATACGTACATTTTTTTTTGTTCGGTTGTACTTTCATACTCGACATTCCATTGGGAGGTTGAACAGCTCTGGAAGTTTGTTCTTTTCCACTCGGACTCGATACGGCTAGCCACGAATTTAATTTTTTCTTCTTTTATCTCATTAAACAGATTCGATGACGTTCGAAAAAGATTTTCATTACTGTTTTAATGCGAACGAGTAATAAAACGATTTGAATTGTTTTTGAGAATAGTAATCGATCATACGAAAGCTGCCTGTACTAACCGAATTCTCCTAGAATATTTATTCGATCGAGCAACTCATTCACGTGCAATAATCAGTCAAAGTTACACCTCATTTTGGAGTCTCATTGATGGCCTAGAATTGGCGTGGAATGGTGGAAAAAAAGACAAAAACTTGTTGAATAATTATGTATTGAATTCTTTTTTGTGTCGCAGCACCAGCAGCAGCTTGATGCAGGAAGTATAAAAAATTGTAAAATAAAGTTATATCATAAAAATGTTCTTATTTTCAACTAGGAACTTGGAGAAAATTCTGAATGTGCTGATTCGAGGTAATTGAATGATTGAAAGTAGAAATTTGATCGCAAGTGGCCAGCAGCCAGAAGATTTGTTACTTGATCCAAGCAAGACCTTTTACTTGACCGGGATCAAGCTTGGCCAACAAAGTGTATACTTCTTCGGCGCTCATAAACGTGAAATTCGCATAAACGTCGGCCTCTATCTGTGCTCCAAGGCTGCCTCGTATGGTATTGGCGAAAGCAAGCTGCAGTGGAAATCCGTAGAGTACTTCTTGGTCTATGTTGGGTGTGTATCGTGGTTCTGCCATAGGAAGACTGTCGTCCAGGAACAAAGGCATCGAGAATCTTCCAGGTCTTATCATGACCAAATCATCATCCCTGGTTACGACGAGAAGATGACGAATTTTTTTGTACGGCTCCTCATCCGCGTACTCGACGTGAACGAGAGTGACTATGTCACCGTTCTTCAGGATGACTTCTGACTTCAGAACTTTGTAGCGGCAACCGATTATCAGCGGTAGGACAGGCTTCTTCAACGTGTCTTTGGACTTTTCGGCCAGTTGTCCTAGCATATTAACGGAGTAGATCGGCACCAGTCGGGGCGTCTGATAGACCGGTATCCCCTTATCTCCTCTCCGGAGTGCCGCCTCATTGAACACCTGGCATTGTTGCCACGCGGAGAGAGCGATGGACAAATTCATGGTGTGAGCTTCCTGGTTCAAGTACGAGTAGTAGACCACGCTGTTGAAGTCTTTGCCGTACCTCTGCACCCATCCGGCCACATCGCAGAGGTAACTGGCGCCTGGTTTGTCTATGGGATCGGACCGGTTGGGTGTCGGCATGTCCAGGAGTGCTGGAATACAATATTCGTAAGGAATTCTACGAACTTTGGAAACTTCATCAAACAATTTGAATACGTCTTCTCCAAAGGTGGTGGAACTCTTCAGATCGTCCAGGAATCTTTGGTATTCCGGGTTCCCGGAGCGTATTTTTTGCTTGAACTCGAAACGGGTCTGTTTAAGCTCTATTGTAGAAGTAGCACTTCCGGATATGCGCCTCTGTGTATCGCTACCACCAGCTGTCAAGTTTCCGTTCGATAGCGACTCCTCAGCCACCGTGGATGATGGCACAAAAATTGGCTGAATTTTTAATGGATCTCCGCACAACAGAAGAATCACGTTGACTTCAGTTTCCGCGGCGGAAACTAACCTCTGCAAACACCATTTTATCATGTACAGCTCGCTCGTTCTTATCATGTTGAACTTGTCGATGCACAGAACGAGTTTCTTCGTGACGGTACCGGTGAACAAACTGTTCAGTGCGCTTGGGTTCAGCCTGAACATGTCCGGCAAACCGATCTCTTCTATTTTTTGAATGGGTATCGTGCTCAGGCGCCGGCTGTATTTCAGATATTGCTCATAGTCGAAATCGAAAATTCTCATCGTTAAGGAGGCCAAAGTCATCGTGTTCGAGTCAAAATTCAGATTCAACATACGACACGCTTCCTTGCGCAAGGAATGTTGCGCCGCGATGTACATGATGTCGATGTCTGGATCGTCGTAAAATTGTTTGAGAAATACGGTTTTCCCGGTGCCGGATTCCCCGGTCAAGACAGCCACGTGAAATTTGTCCATTTTAAGGATCACTTTCATCTCGAGATAACTCTTTATTTGCTCTTCGGTGTACGTGAACGATCTCTGAATCTTTTGATCGTTGCTCGTCGTGTCGCCAAGTGCATTGAACATGCCGTTACCAGTTTTTTCGTAATCCGCGTACGAATCCTCCATCATTTTTTGCAGTTTTTCAGAAATCGTTATTTTGGTCCAGCCGTAAGGCTCGATAACGAAGGGGCAATTGGCGTTAACGAGCGTTTCGGTTTTGCTGGGAAAATCCATCAAATTGTTCGACGATTTTAAATATTCTCGATGTTCCTCCATAATAGCCATTATTTCCTCGAATTCCATGGGTTTTCCATGGCTCTCCATCGACGAAGCTTTCTCGCTGTTACTCATCGCTGAATTTGAATCGATGCTCATCTCGCAAGACGCTACTTCCTCGCACTCCTTGTTGCCGGAATCGTCGAGACGCAGGCGCTTAACAGGCGACATCCCAAGCGGAGTGGACGACCCGCTGGCAACCGGAGATTTCTCTTTTTCGTAATCCATCTGAAATGGAACAGTTTCTAATTTTATTTTCTTGCGAAAAAAAAAACATTTTGAAAAAATGAAGAAATCTTCCTGTGATTTTTTATAGTAATGTTTAAAAAGTTTCTTTAAATAAAAACTACTAAAAATAATTTAGGGGCATAAGAATTTATGCAATTATTGAAAGAAATTTCAAGATAAATTTCATAATTAATTTTGTGTCATGATTGAAAAATCGAAATTTTCATTTCTTATATTTTTACAAGAATATCAAACTTTTTTTTTCTTTTTTTCTTCAGGCTAAAAAACTCCAGCTAGCTCCGACTGAAAATGGAATACTGAGGCAACGAGTCAAAACGAATCTGTTGGTTCCTGTCCATAGAGAAACATTCCAGTCAGCCGAAGTCGAGAGATTCCATTCATCCGCAAAGTTGCGATAGGTCAAAAAAAGTTTACGATTTTTTGACAATCGTTAATCTCTAATTTTCCTCATATTTCTTAAAAAAAACTTGTGAATCAATCCCACGATTTTTGAGATCGTTTCCTCAGTCAGGAACATTTATTTTTACAATTTTAGTGTTTTGATATTTGTTTTGCAATAATAAAAAAGAATTGGCCATCAGATTTCTTCCAGATTCCAGGAATATCGTTAAAAATGCAAAAAAAAATGTATCAAATTTTTTGATCCCATTTTCTCCAAGTTCAAAGTCACAAAATCGAATATTCTAAATAAAAATGACAACGATAAGAATATTTACCGAATGTGCGAAGCGTTCGGCGCGTTGAACTTGTTGCGGCTACGAGTCTCGAGTATATCGATGTCAGTAAGCCGATGTGTTTTTTTTCGAACGTCTCCTATTCAGCAACGGTACACAAAAGCAGCATAAGATGTTTACCCAGAAGAACAGAATTTACAAACACATCATACTACGATGAATTGTCATGAAAGTGATATAACGATGAAAAGATTACAACGATTTATCAGTTCAAATTGAAATAATTGTTCAATTAATAATCAACTGTTTAAACAGATATTCGAACGTGTCAGAAAAACTGATCCGAACCCTGCCAAGTCTGGCAAAGAACTAATGTATTTAAATTTTAATTTTCAGGGTTTACAGGTTTTTGGTGGTTCGGGAGTGCAACAGAAAATATTGCTTGCTTTTTCTAAAGGCTCATCTAAATATAGAACAGTCCCTGTCCGAGTGTGTCTGCAGGATTTTGAGGCGCCTGTTTACGACTTGCACTAACGTGTCCCTCGAGGCCAAAAAAAAAATCGGAATTAATCGCAGTTTCTTTGGAATACAAAAGAAAAAATTTTCTAGTGAAAAAATATTTTCAGTTTCAAAGAAAAAAGAAAAAATTTTCTTTCAAAAGTTTGACATCGAACTCCTGATATTTTTTGTATGACACTTTTTGGTCTCGGATTCCGACGTCAGGTAAACAAAATACCGATATTTCGTATCGAGAAATCATAATTACGTGATAAAACTATCGAAATACTCATTTATTTTTTCTCAAAAATTTTACACTCCAAACTAGAGTGAAAAAAAAAAAAAAAATAGAAAGCCAAACCACATGGTTGAGAAAATTCCAGTCGAGGCTACACAAAGCACTGACAAAAGTTTGAACACGAAATGCACATGTTCCACAGCTCTTTCCTCATAGAATTACAAAATAAAGAAAAGTACACAGCACCAGAATTTATGAACAGAACCAAAAATCAATCTCCAGAGTTTCACACAATTTTTCTTCTCTTTTTGATCGATGCCGAGTGAAAATTTTTATCATTACGCAGTGACGTGTGGTCGAATCAAATGTGAAAAACGATAATTACCTTTTGCGCATAGAAACAACAGTGTTTTTTTTCTTTCCCAGCGTTAAACGATTGATTTTCCTATTTTTATTGTTTTAGATCTTTCGCGTTATTACTCACTCTTCACAATCACTGAGAAATTTTGGACGAACGCTGGATAAAACAGACGTATTGTGAGCAAGACTATGCTTCTGACTGCGAAAGCTGAGAGCGGAAGCTGTATGTGGATGCAGAGCAAAATTTGCTCCGTTGCTTTTTTTCTCTCTTTCTTTCGCTGCTCAATCTGACCACGATATTCTGACTCATTCCAGGAGCTGACGTCATCAGAAATGTCAATAAAATCGTGAAAAAGTTACACTTAAAAAAAAACATGAAGTTACTGACGCATATAAATGCAAATGTGTCAAATTTTACTCAACACTTAACATTATTATTATTATTCTTAACAATTCAAATCTTTAGCGCTAAGAAAGTATGAAGCTTTTTGTAAAGAACCTCAAGGATAAGCAAAATCTTTAAATATCTAATCATTCTCTCATACCATTCGAATGAATCAACAAATACGATTGGACTCGTCAAAACGATCTCGAATAATTTTTTTGTAGTACGTCGTGAGATGTGGCAACGTCTTTCATCGCTTGTTTGTTTTTTTTTTCTTTTTTTTTTTATAAACTGCTCTCCTCGCTGTTTTCGTAACTCGATAACTAGAGCTGCAACGAAGCAGTAACTTTTAACGAGTGAAATTAAAAATGTTATCATTATTTTCGTTCCATTTTATCTGAATTTCTATTTTTGTCTATTCTTATCGGAACTTCTCTCGACGTTTCATTTAATTTCTAAATCAAACTGCTGCGTTATTTCTTCTTTTATAAATCTTTGCTCATTTTCAATTTCACATAATATATCTGTCTGCTGGCATCAGAGTCTTATACTTTTTATAAAAAATCTAAGAAAATATCGACATTATGCTCCAACGTTTGAATATGACATTCAATTTTATATTAACCCTCTCAGACCGAGACCCATTTTACGTTGAATGAAAATTATATCCTTCACAGCTTTATCTCAAAATACCTTCTAGTTGATGAACCCATCGTGACATTTCAATTTTTTTTTTTTCGTAAATTTTTTTCGGACGGGTAAAAACAGTTTGCACTAAGAAAAGAGAATTGTTGAATCGACCAAATGGCTTTGTGAAATACGTCCAATGTAATATTCTGTTATACTAAATATCAGTTTCATTAAATGAAAAATATCTTACATCGATCCAACAAAATCCACGACAACAAATCTCATTTGGTTGATTCGATTGGTATCTTTGTTTAGTGAAATAAAATTAATAATTCGTGCAACTGAACGATTTTTTGAATAAACGAAATATTTCTTTCGACCTATCCTACGAAGCCTTGGTCAATTACAAGCAACATACGGTCCGAGAGGCTTAATTTCAAAATAATGAACAAATCGCGGAATACCAAAATGACGAAAAATCTTGAAACTTGAATTCATAAAACGCACATATAGAGTATCGCCCGAAAGTTTAATTGAACTAGCCGCGGAAACATAAAAATCGTGAATCTGTGGAGCAGCGATACGATAATTTTTGTAGCTATAACAGTTGATAACCGAGAAATTCCCATAAAAAAATCGATAAAATCGACCCAAAACGTTCATTAATTCTTCAATCTCCTTTCAGCACAAAAATACGAAAACCCACTAAATGTATAATTATGCTCGAAGAATTGAGCAGGTTCATCGGTAAATGGCGTCACAGTAAAGTCCGATTACGACGTGATCCTTGGCCGCATATACTCGAAAGAGAATCGAAATCCTCGCACAGATATACGAGTTGTTGGGTGCGATGAAACGAGACGAGAGTCGCTTCTCCGTCTGTCTTATCCCACGAAGATGAGGACCAGTGCGCGGGGACGCATGTGAGCAATATAACGCGAGGAAAGGTCGCGTGGGTGCGTGAGAGCAAAGAATCTTGTATGTTCGCCACAGAGTCCTACGAGCTTTAATCCTACCGATCTTTCTCTAAACTTAACACGTATGAACCTACCCGGACGAGCACACTCTCAAATACGTATTTATACGTAAATGTAAAAATACCTATATATATGTATAGTAAAAATAGAAATGCGTATTCTTGGCACTTTATTCACCTTGGGTCATGTGTCACGAGTATTATATACTCGAGAATATAGTGGAAAACTTCAAGTAACTATATTTCTATATATATATGTAATATATGTACTTATATACGTATAATTGTGCCTATCAAAATCACGATATTAGATATTTTGTAATAAAGTTTATTACAGATTTACCAAACGGTATGAACTCTCTTTCTAAACAAATTTATTTATATATAGATATCGTATTTTACACGGTATTGCTGTACGAGTATATGGATAAAAAAAAAAAAAGCAGCTTCTAAGAGGCCAGACGGAAAGACAGTTAGAAATTGAGAAACGCCCGAAGGAAATACGATTGTGAAAACATCTCTCGAGAGCGAGGAGTGTGACAGGTACACTTGGCACGAGAGAGAGAGAGCTCGTACAACAATTTCCTATTATCCTCATCTATTTTGCCTTCAGAATTAGCCCGAGGCCCTTATTCACATCGGTAATCTTACTTTCGACGACTGTGTGAAACTATTATTTTTCTTTTTTTCAACAACAAAACGTGTTGAAAACAAAATTTTGGAGAAACTTGAAAATATTTTTTTTAATATGTTCAACACGCTTTATCCTCTCAACGAAGTTTTGTTTCGGTAGAAAGAAGCTTTGTTGTGAGATTCGAAATTCTGTTGCCTGAAGAAAAAAAAAAAATTGTCGAATACGTGCAACAAAATATTTGAACATTTCAACAAAATTTTGTTTTCAGTGGACGTTTCAGCCACTTTTTTTTCCTGTTTAGTGCTCCTAGATATTTTTGAATGGATTCTGTCGAGGGTAACGATGTTGGAAAATGATTTTTTTAAATTTTCTTCCAGTATATAAACGATAAAAGTTTATTCGATTCGAACGAACGAGGGAAAAAAAAAAATGTTTCAGAAAGTTTGCCGGTGTTCCGCATATCTACCACATTCGGTGTAATTCATTCGGGATCAGGCGGTTGTTGCATCGAGTATATATAAAAGCGTAGAGAATATCTCTCCCCGAGTAGATGGATAAACTATTGGCGGAAGGTGGATATATATTCGAGACGGCAATGCTTACCGGTTTCAAGTGAGGATCGACAACTTCAGACCAGTTTCGCGGAGCAATGATGAATCCAATCATAATTTAGTTACATCTTATTAGACTCCTACCGCGCCGGCTCACCGTGAGACCGCCCGGTATAGAACGCGTCCTTAATCCACGAAATGGCTATCGCTTCCACCTCCCTCCCTCCCTCCCTCCTTTCCTTTGCCTCTCACGACTCGTAGCTCCTTTTTATTCGCCCTTTTTCTCTCTCTCTCTCTCTCCTCTCATATTCCACGTCCATTCTCTCATCCTGGAGCGCATCATCCACCTCGCGGTATCCGCGTAGACACGTTCATCACCCTCTCGAGACGGATCGATCCGGGGAATCCTGTATAGTTTCTTGTTTGCCTTACTTCGTTCCTCGTTATTGCGCCCCGGATCTTTGCGCATCGCGCAAAATCCTACAAATATTAAAAGGAAAAAAAAACGAAATTCAATCCTTCACAGATTACTCTCAATTGATTTTTTCATCTTTTTCATCGAGTTACATCGACCGAGAAGAAAAAAAAAAAACACTTTCGATTTCTACGGAATCGTTGAGTCTCGAGACGTTTAGGAATCGCGATTTTTTCGTCTTCGCGTTAATACGGATCCGTTTTGGATCCAGAGTCTCGATAAAATTTTGTTCCGGATGCCGATCTTAGAGGATCGAAGGATCATCAATTGTTTCAAAATGGAACAAGATCGTTGTGGGACAGAATGGTATTCGGTCGTTGGAAACATTCCGATAGCGCTGCGTGGCTCGTTTCTTCATACGTCAACAATAGAATTTTCAGCCCTGAATCTTTGGACCACATGCACCCTGGTCCTAGAGAACGTGTCATGACTCGGCGTTTATGCAAAACGAGGGTAAACGTTCGTTTTGTTATAGGTTCCGGCGAGGCCCCTCTGCTCTCCTCAGGAATTATTCGGTGCGTTGATTTTTCGATGTCCCCCCCCCAATCCGGCGGCCATTTTCTCTCGGTCCAGGGATATATTTCGTGGCAGAAAGATAGATCGAATGATGTTTTTTTTATTTTTTCTTTTTTGTTGTTCTCAGTCTCTCGAGTAGAGGAGCAGGAGGAGATCGGAATGATCTCGTCGATCCACCGCTGGGATTGAAGGGTGATTTTTGCATGTCACGTGGGCAAACGGGCTCGCTCCGAATACTGGTTGTTAGGACCACCCGTTGAATATACGCCTTTTCATACATATACACGAGCGCGTTTCATAAATCTAATTCACAGACGACGAATCCTGCTTCGTTCCTTTTTTTTTTTTCAACTGGAATTATATAAATAAAAATGTTGGTCACGTGAAAAATATTTTGTTTCAGAACAAAAAAAAATGGACCTTTTTCGATCATTGCGAAGAGCAGGCCTCGTTAAATGTGTCTCCGGATATTTGCTTATTTCGAGTCTCCCAATTGGGGGAAACGTAACTAGGACGACCGGGGAGCTTTGCTCTCGAGAGTGTCAATAAAATAAAAAAAAATGGCCCGAAACCCGGGTTTTCCGAACGTCTGTGCTCGGGACGTTTTTTTTTTTTTCCAGCACTCTTTTCCTGGGTTCTAATCTGTCGGGATAAACATAAAAAAAAAAAATGTATATATTTTCCTCGAGGTAATTCGACGAGTACGAAGAGGCTTCGGTCGTTAATGCGGAAATCCGTACTGCAGTAAAAAAAAAAATAATATTTTGTCCATTTCCAACCCCCGCGTGTCTAATAATCTGGCCATCGGGGGTGACAAAAAAAAGTGCATAAAAAAATGGCGAGTTTAGCCGATGCCAAAGGGGACGTTATTAGCCGGCGTAATACTCGAGAGACTCTTCAGGTACGCGTCACGCGTTCATAAAATGGCGAGAGAGGCGCGCTGCTAAAATGGCGCGCGAGGCACGCGGTAGCCCCGAATGGCAGGACGAGAGAAAAAAAAAAAGAAAAAAAAAAAAGGACCAAAAACCAGGTCTCCTCCTCACTCATTGACAATCGAATCGATTATGGCCCATTCACGCTCACCATTGTTCTCCATTGTCCGTGGAATTAGCAATAACTTTACGACTGTGGGGGTCCCCCCGACTGAAGTATCTTCAAGTTTTCTCGCTCCTATACAGTCCCCGTCAAAAATCCAGCGTTTCTTCTCGTAATTCTGCTGCGTTTCGAGAATCAACAAAAATTTATCAAAAATATTCGTTCATCTTCGGGGCTCTCGAGAGCCTGATTTTCCTCGTTGATTTATCAACCAATTTTTCCAGCTTTTTTTCTCCGCGTCGAAACAAAAGTTTCCGACATTTTCAAACGTTTATAAATTTTTTCAAAATTCAAAATGCCTCAAAATTTAAAAGCCTGTGAAAAGCATTCTTCGAGGATGCAATTTTTGTCCGAGAATATACGTCCTAAGCATATCTTCGAGTTAGAATACGCACCGAGAGATGCCTCTATCGTAAATGGCACCCTCGTCCCGTACACAAGAAAATAAACACGAAGTATAATAATGACAAAAAAAAGTAAAATACAGAGAAAAAAAAACGTATCCGAAGTGTAGGAAAACAAAATTATATTGCGACGAGAAAATCATTTCCGAGTGCGACCGACCATCGCTCGAGCTCCCCCGAGAAATACAAAACCACAAGAAAAAAAAAAAAAAAAAATATTTTTCATATTACACCGCGCGAAATATCGGAACTAAAACTGAAATATTTCTCATTTGAATAAGTTTCATTAAAAAAAAATGAAAAAACACTTTTAATTTCCACTCATTTATTCAACACTGAAAATTAAACATTGTACACAAGTCGTGCCTGCTCGGACATATTGTAGAGCACGTATTCCGAGTTTAAATGCACTTTGAGTTTGTCCAATGCATATATACATAGTATATATGAATGGTTTAGCGGCTCGAGGTTGGAAATTCTTTGAGGCAGTTGGAACCTCGGAATCTTTACGATCGGAGACGACGACGTCGCGTACAAACATGCATTAACGTATACCTGTATTTATTCATACACAAATTTATACAGGCTGTCCTGAAAAATATGCTGAAAAATGTTTCCTGGCATTGGCAGACTGCAAAAGTCTTGGAAAAAATTATTTTTTTTTCTCTGATTTTCTCTAGGATCCAGGATCGAAGATATTGATTGATTCGAGTAAGAATTTTGATCGAGTTCGATCGATGAATTCAGTGGTAAAAGCACGAATTGTTTTTTGTCTCTCGATCTCAGAAATTTTTTCCTCGAAACAAAACGATTCTTGAGCTGCCTCGAGAGAGCTCGTACGCGCTCTCGGAAGTGACTCTGGGGATACCCTGTATGGATTTTTAGTACTACGCACCTTGCAACGACACGAAATACCATCGTATTTTTTTCTTGGCACGCGAAGACCAAGGAAAAACATGAGCCGAGAGAGCAGAGAATCGCTGGACCGCGTGTATGTTCAACGAGAAGAGATGAGAAGACGTGAAACAAGTTCGTTAGTGTACGATTCCGCGGAGAGAGGGAGACGGAGAAAAATGAACGTATGGGTTTTTCGGTGAGAACAAGTGCAGGTGACACCGGTGTACATGTAGGTGCGGAGGGGATGAAGGAGAAAAAGAAAATTTCTAAAAAAAATCAATTGGATTGTAAAGTTTGTTGAAAATTCTTCATTTTTGTGTTTGATTTGACTTTTGAAAGATTTTTTTTGAGGATCACGAGTCGACGAGGTATGAGCGGACCGTGTGGGCTCGTGTCTCGAGTAGGAAGAAAGATCGACCTGGATTTTTACTCGGCGTCGTTAACCCCTAAAACCGGTGGAATCCGAATGTAAGAAAAAAAGGAAAAAAAAAACGCCTAAAAAAATCGTCACAATCTTTCGAGTGGCCTGAATTTTTATTGTACCAATCAGAGAGGACAGAGGCATTTTCTTTACAGTTTTTTGTTTGTTTGTTCCTCGTGGGAGAGGAGGAAAAGGAGCGTTTTTATTCGAGTCCCGTATAGGGAGGCGTCGTAAATTGTCAGCATCAGCAGGTCACGAGAAAATTTTTCGTCCCCTGGACGAAACGATGCTTTTTTTTTTCTTTTTTTTTTTTTATACCGTCCTATTCTATTCGTAACGGTTTAGATTTTTTTTCGCAACGGTAAAATTGGACGCTTTCTTTAGCCCGGAATACTCTCTCTCTCTCTCCCTTTCTCTTTAACTTCTTGTTTTCATTGCTTCGGACCTAAGAGTTTTGTCACTTCCGATCGTAACGAAAGATTTTCTTCTGTTTTTATGGAACCACGTGCCTCGCTCTCGCTACACCCTGCATAATGCAAAACGACCTGTTTCAGTTCTTCTTTTTTTTCACTTCTTTCTCCATTTTTTTTTACGAACCACGACTCCCGTTTTCTGAGCTGAGAGGGGGGGGGAAGAAAAAAACATTTGGGTTACGTCGTAAAAACTTGGAAAACTGACCCTCCCTTGCTCGCTCGCTCGAGTCAACCCTCCACAGGGGGTTTTCGACTTCCTTCAAGGCTGTTTACCGTTATTTTGGGCAGCCACCAAACACTTTTTCTCATCATTATCAGTCTCACGTAAAAAAATTTTCTTTCCTTTTTCCATGAAATGTGAATTATTTTGAATATTTTTACGTCCAGGCGATCACGTCGCGATCGAGTCAAATCGTTAATTCAAAAAATGTCGAGAATTAAAAGTAAAAATGAAAAAAAAAATAAAACTGTCTGAATATTTATTCTTCACTCGTCAATAGAATTGACTGTTTGTCCTCTGTGACACAAAGAATAATCAATATATCGTGTAGAAACATCAACGAATGACGAGGCATCGGTGCATCGAGGCCTCCTCTCTGGCTGCTCTTTGATGAGGCACGAGATGACGCGGAGACGTCACCCATCGATTCGAGATATCGATACCTACGACCTCTCGAACCTTTTTACCTCCTTCGAACTCCGGAGACTTTATTGATCGACAAATATTCATATTCGTAAACATACAAGGTGTCTCGAACCTCGAACCGAAGAATCGAGCATTTCTTCACTCCAGACATCGCGATCTCAACGTTTTTCGGATCGTTCAATTTTCGTGGTCGATCTCCCAAAAAATCGGCACTTTTTCATACAATTTTTGTTTGCCATTCGAAAAAAATCGGTATCCCTCAAATTTGTTGAATTTTTGAAATGTTTTTCTTTTTCAGAAATCGGTAATCGGGATCTGGAACACCCGATATACGAAGAAACGATAAGAGTGCAGAGTCTGATTGCGCAAAGGATGCATGACCGATCGAGGATCTCGCCGCGGGACACAAGTTCGTCGCGATCGAATCCAGCGATACCGATCCCTGCTTCGTATCTATATCGAAACGACTTTTTTTTATTTTATTATTACGTATTAAACTGTTACACCGTATCACGTGTCCGAACAATGAAAAATTGTCGTACAAATAAATATTATTTTCGTCTATATAGAACCTCCCGATGATTTATTATCGGTATGTATCGGTTTAAGCGTCAAGATCTCGAAGCTAGTCGAGTTGGCATTGTGAGTAGACGGTATCGTTGACGAGATGATGCTCTCGTCATTGTTGCCTAATTTTTTCAAAAGAGACTCCTCCACGAATCCCCCTCCCATTCATACCGATTTCTCATTGTGGATCGACCGATTTTTGAAATATTGCTACGATTTTTAGTGCGCATTCATCATTCTCACCTTCTATTTTATTGTCCCGATATTTACTACGGGATCGTTACGATTTTTCGGAATATTCTCGTCTAATGCCTCCTGACCTGAAATCTGTATCGGTATTTCGTGAATAAATGACGATTTTATTCTTGAATGTAGAGCGATCGATTTTTGGAAATTCGAGTCGATTTTGATGCTGAAAATCGTTAGATTTTTTTAGTCTCGTTCCTTTTTTTCTACTTCAATGTTCTGCCAATTTTAAGAAAGATCGGCGAGTTTTTTCGTTGTCGAAAAACGTGACGTTTCAGAGTGCTGCAGTTTCAAGAGACCATTATTTTTCCTGCTGCGATGAAGCGTGAACCGGGCAAGTGAGAAAATTGAAAATACGCGACGGGCGCTAGGAAACTTTCTTTTTTTTATTGGGGCAAAAACGTCACGTTTTTTTTTGAAAATTATGTTTCTGGATTGGAATCCTATGTACTGTGAATGATCATAAACTAGTAAGAGCTTTTCTGATGGAAAATGTTGCCGCGGTGAGTTCGAAAATTATTGGTACAGAAGAAAAAAAAAAAAAAATTGTAAAGTACGAGTTAAGGGAGTCGAATACGAGCATAACGGTTCGAGTTTGGCCGAAGATTCCTCGGGGATTCGCCCGCATTGTTGGGATCCTCAGTGATATTTTATTGGGTTTATGGTGTCATTAATCTGATCGCACGATGATCCGCCCACTATATGTGGCCTTTTTTCCATTTTTCATCCTCTCTTTCTCTCTCTCTCTCTCTCTCAGGTTTTCGGGCTACATAAAACAGGACCTTTCTCCCATTTCTTTTTAGTCCTAAAGTCACTCGAATTTTCGACTCTCTCTCTCTCTCTCTCTGTTTTTTTTTTACCTGCTTCGTCATCTGGGAATTCGAGCAAGAGCTGCGGATTCCCAGAAGATATTATGAACGTGAGCAACCGAATGGAATATCTCAAACATCCCTGAGCCAGAGCAATGTTTATGGGCCCACATGCCCATGTATCTTGCGCCACGATTACATCTGAATTTTCATTTTTCTAATTCGATTTTATTTTGACTTTTCTTACGAAAGATCGAGGAAGGCTTCTCGGGACTCTCAATTTCACCGAGAAAAAATGGAAGATTCACAGATTTTTCTCTCGAACTTTATCAATTGTTCAATTATTTTTTATTTTATTTTGATAAAAAATGAAAAATCGATCTTTTTGTCGAAATAAAAATACATAAATGACGGAACTTACGTTATTCTACTCTGGTCAATAGAAAAAAATGAAGAAAAAAAAAAATACGAATGAATACGAAATAAAACGAATCTGACAGCGCCATTTCCTTCGGAGATTTTCCGGAGACAAGAAAAACCACGTGTCAAGTTGTATCGCGGCTTGGCAAACGTTTTGATCGTTGACAATGGTGAATTAAGATAGAAATCGACGCGGGCTCGTATCCGGTAGCGCAAAAAAGAAATCCATCGAAGGATGCATTAATATTTTTTTTTCTTTTTCTTTTTTTCATGGTCTCGTCAAAGTAACGAATCCATCTGCTGGATGCCAGTGAGAAGGATCGAAATAAACAAACGTTTAAGATAAATCAAAGATGAATTATCGATAGGAGAAATCTGTCGCGATGTTCGTGAACAATTTGACAATCGAATACAGCAAACACGGTAATTCGAGAACTTTTTTCTTCTCGAATATCGAACACTTCGACTTCCGGTATAAAAGTTTTTTTTTTGAAGAACGAGAAACATTATTTTTAGATTAGAAAACAAAATGGTGCGATATCCGTTTCGTTGTAAGCCTTTTTCCGGTGCTTTGAGACGTCAGACACGTTGAACGTCGAGGCAGTTGCACGTTCCTCGTTTCGTTATTCGCAGACATTTCAACGAATTTCGGCCCTTTTTAATACACGAAACGACGATCTTGAACGACGATCGGAGCGTTCTCGAAGAAATTTGTTTCTCTTTTCTCGCACTATCGGAACGATCTAAAATGGCAAATCTGCAGGAATTTTTGTCCGGAAGATCGAGCGAACTTGAGAAATCTCTATTTTTCATTTTTTTTATTTCGTCCGGTTACTCTTCATCGGGCTCGAAGCGCTCGTTTTTCCCTTTTGGTCAGAGAGCAGAAGGGCAAAAATAGTAAGAATTTTTTCGTCTCGATCGCGCCCTAAAACTTTACTGTTGACTTAGGTCCGCCAGCGGCGGGGGTATAATAAAAAAAAAATTCTTGCCCGAGAAAAAATAAAACGGTGCTAGCTCGTGGGCTCTGACACGCTATATTTTGAAGGAAGATGAAATTTCATTTTTTCTCTCTCTCTCTCTCTCTCGTTGGCTTCATTCTTTCAGACTTTTCTAAAAATCGGTAGAATGCACCCCCGATGCTCTGTTTACCCTGGATAAATAGCGTGTACCGCGAGGAACGCCCATCGACCATTGGTCTTCCATGTCTCTTCGCGCCTTTCGGCACACTCTCAATATCCCTTTGCACCGTATAATTGTTTTCGATCTTCGGAAAACCTTTAAATTCGTCGAGAAAAGGATTTTCTTTTTTTCCTGCTCTTTTCTCTCAACGACTTCGCATGTAAAACCTTTTTTTTTTTTCTTCTTTTTCTTTTCACCTCTTCATACAGACCGATTCCCTTTTTCCTCTTTCAGCACCTCGTAAAAATCGCTCTCAGGATCGCGACCAGTAGCGGATCGTTTGAAAAAATAAATCGAAAATATTTTTCACTTTCCGGAGGAGCAGTCGCGAATTAAAACCAGAAAAATCAGAGTCCTCGATTCACTCTCGAATTAAAACTCTCCATAATCGCGATCGATCCTTCGAGAAGAAAAAAGGATCGAGAGAGAAATATCGCGAAAGGATGAGGCCCGTTGGGAAGGAGGAGAGTAACAGCTTCACCGGAGGGCAAAGAGCACATTTATGCTCTCGGCAATATGGCGCCTGTTCTAAATTCAAAACAAGAGGCTACTTAGCATATACATAGCTGCTTCATGGATGATGGTCGAAGGGAAAAAGAGAAGGAAATTAATGGGCAGTGAGCTGGAGAGAGAGAGAGAGAGAGAGAGAGAGAGAGAGGGAGTCAACATGAGGCACGAGAGCCAGTCTCTCGCAAACTTTATATACACACACGCTATGACATTCGCAATTCAAATGCTACATTTCTATTACCATTTTAATTCAAGGCCACCTTGTATGGTATAAAATCCGCGTGTACCTTTCATCTTTCCACGCTATTACCGTACACGTTTACTCGCGAACATACAGGTATATTTTGGAGCTTTCTTACGTCTGTAGGGTCGAGAGAGGAAAGTAATAAAATGGCGCGAATCACAAAACCTTTTGATCTGGCTCCTAAGAAATTTAGTTTATCCCTTTTCTATCTGGCATTACGAAAAAGTTGAATAATGAAAAAGCTTATTTTTAAGGAGTTTCGATACAAAAGGCAAAATGTTAAGAAATTAATGAAATTTGGTGATAATGTTCTTCAACATCATGTACGAAAAGACAAATTTTTTCAAAATTTTCTTCTACTTAGTTATCGAGTAATTATGCATTAAAGCAGATTTCTTATGCCCGAAATGTATACCTATATATATGGAAACGCTATGCTTATACACGTGAACTTTAGTCTTCGATTACTCGATAACTGTGTAGAAGAAAAATCTGAAAAACATTTGTATTGTCAAATTTGGCACTGAAGAATATGTTAACCAAATTTTATAAAATTCTTAACTTTTTGACAATTTTTTGTGTTTTTAACATGGTTTAGCATGGCAACATTGTATCGCCTGTACCGAAACTCCTTAAACGTGCCTCGTGAAAAAATAGACTCGAGATTCCGATGGAATTTTGGAAATTTACTTTTATAGGTCAATCAAATTCTGTGGAAATTGTTTTTGAAACTCTCCTCCAAAGATTCCAGGTTCGGTGGAAGCTGTGTGACTCTGGCCATGACACCTTCATTCTCGACAGTAAGATCCTTGGCAGGATCAAACGTCGTTCATCTCGTATGATTCCAGGATTACGCCTGGCTAACAGGCCAGAGCGAGGGGCGAGCGAACGACACCCCTCGAGTTTCCCTCCGTGACCAATCTTTTTCCTCATGATTTTCACCCTCCGAAAAAATAATCTTCGCAAATAGGAGAATCGAATGAAGCGATATATATGCGATTTACAAATGTCTCAGACATCCCCGGATCCGTTACACCGATTCTTCAAGGCGATCAGGCCTATTCGGATAATCAAATATCGTTGATGTTCAATAATCATTATTTACGAAGGGTCTCCCCCCCCCCCTCCCTTCATGTCGGAACTAAATATTAACGAATTATTGAAGAAATTCATTTTGATGCTTTGGTCTTCACAACTTTTGCCAATTCAACGAAATATTTCTGGTTCAAAATCTATTTTTGTCAAAAACCAACAATTCGACAGATTTTTTGCTTTTTTTTTCTGGTTCAAAAGAATCGAGTTGCATTTTCACAACTTTCGTTCACCCAAAATCGTCAAATTTCACATTTTTTTTGGCCTGATTTCGTCGAATTTGTGCCAAGAAGTTTCAAAGGCGAGAGACAAAATATTTCGGGCGTACGATGTCAGGAGCGTCTCCGGTGCACCGTGCGCTGGACACCTGGCAACGAAAAACCCTTTTAGCTACGGCGACCCGGATTTGTAGCGACGCAAACTGACTCGTTGCCGCGAATTTATGTCTCCCGTCAGATTATGAGACCCTTCTTTATGGCCCTCTCTCTCTCTCCTATTTTATTCGTTTTTTATTATTCGATTATGCTTTTTTCTCTCACGAGAGAATACGAGAGTCGCCATTGTTCCCACTTCCGTGTAGGCACGGTTACGCATAACGAGATCGTCGCCGAATTTCTTCGGGCCCTTTTCCCTGCTCCGCGTGCTCCCGCAGGGCCTGGACCATCCTCTCGTCTTATTGATGACAGTCACCCTTGTAAAATCCGCAAATGTGCTGGTAATCCGGGTCAGGGGAGAGACTCAATTGTCAAATATCATTTCAAGTTCAAAAGATTTTTATTTTTTTTTATTTTTCTTCCCATTTAAGGCAGCATTCGAGGACCAACTTTCATCAATTTCCAGCTCAAAAGATTTCCGGTTTCTCAGAGCTAGAAAACCGATTTGTTCACCAAAAAATTTTTAAAATAAAAAAAAAAAAACGTAAAAAATGAGAAAAAAAACGAAAAAATGCTTCGAGAATAAAAAATTATGATTCGTCGAAAATCCGTTTAAAAAATCTGACAATAAATGCACCGAGATTCGATAAAAACGTCATAAGCCTGAGGAAGACGAGAGCAAAGTTGCAAATTGATCGAATAAAAATTTTCCCAGAGTCTGCACTTTCAAAAATAAATTGTTGAATCTCGTTCGAGAGTGATTGAAAAAAAAATTTCACAATTTTATCGTTCAATTTTCGTTGTAACGATAGATAAAAAAATATCGAAGAAATTCGTAACGAATCGAGTAGATTTCTCATCGTCGATAAAATTCGTAAACAAAAGGTCATTCGAGCGAGATGAAACGAAGCTTTCACGAAGATGTTGAACGAAGAAGTTTGCATTCTCATTAGACATCTCAATCGCGCCCGGTGTGTATAAGAAAGTTTGTTTTTGACACAATAACAGTACGATTGGTGGTTCTTGCATCAGATTAAACCAGAGACTTTACGATCTTCGTTAAACTTACAATAAGTCAATGTATTCTTTCAATCTCTGGTGTACGGAGGCGAGGAATACGAACAAAAAAAAAAAAAAAAGAAGAAAAAAAAAGTTTATGTTCTCATACACACTGGCCTTTATGTCTGCGGCTGTACCATGTGTTCGTAACACTGATTCGTTCGATATATCAGACTGCCAGATCAAATTCGAGAGAGAAGACGAATGACAGATGCGAGGGTCGTTTAGACATCGATGTTTTTTATTTATTTTTTTATTTTTTTTTCATCCAAGAATTTTCACACGTATTTATCTACAAATTTATTCATACTTACCTGCAGCGAACGAGGAACGAATCTTCAGGAAATACGAACGAATAAAAATCAATCGATAGAAAGTGTTAATATGATAAATCTGATGTTGAAAAAAATTAATTAAAGATACGAGCAATCCATAAATAAAATTACGAAAAGAAAAAAACAAAAATACAAATAAATACTGAAAAAAATGGTAAATAGAAAAAAAATTATATGAAATTTCGTACACTGCACACCCATCGGAAATAATTCAGCTACGTTTGGACGTCGAAAGGTCATACGATATCTGCACACGAAATAAAAAAAAATAAATAAAAATAGACTGTCTTCCAGAGGCCTTATGCAATCGAGATGTTGAGAGTACGAGAGCGAAGGAATATTCTCGACAGAAGTAAGACTTTGATGCCTCACCAGGACTCACTATATTCATCGTGTTTGGCCCGGAGCTATACACAATTGACACTCGTGTTCAACTAAATCGACAAAAAGATCGAGAGAGAGAGAGAGAGAGAGAGAAATCCTATTACATAAAAAAAAATGTGCTCTCTCGATCTTCCGTCTGTGGGGTCTAAGCTCTGATCCGAGGAAAGATGTATCTCGAGGAGGCATCGCTTGACCGGGGTACGACAAATTACGCGGGAATCCATCCTGCTGACGTCCCATCATCAAATCCCATTAGCGATATTCGTCTGTCATCGAGCACACGAAAATAACGCCGTGCCTTTTTTCTTTTTTCAATTTTTTTTTTTTTTCGTTCTTAAACTTTTACCAGGAGTCGATATACGGGGCGTGACTGAATTTGAGATTAAGATTTGAAGGATGAAAAAAGATTGCGAAAAATTTCTTCGCTCATTTTCATTTTCGATTATTTATTTATTTTTTTTTTTCTAATAGGAAAATGACTGTCAAGCCACTTCCGTCTCACAGTCGCTCGAGTTTCTTCGATCCTCAAAATTTCAACGAGATTATCGAGACACTCGATATATACAGGGATATCTGGACGTGAATATTTATTTCAAACTTTCTTTATTATCTCGACACCTCAGCACACGGATCAAAGCTGAAACTATCGAGTCTGTGGATCGATGAATATTAATCGAATAGTATTTTCTACGCAACGACGTTTCTCTTCGAAGCATTCGTACTCGATTCAAACTTTTTCCACCGAAAATTAATCAATTATGGGGGGCAAAAAATGGTTTTTTATATTGTCCTACTCGATCTTTACACGTTTTTCGTTATTGCTGCGAATTTTTATAGTTTTTTTAAGTCCGCAACACAGGCAGGGGGTACTAATTAATTCTGGCATTTTTGATCCAGTTTTTTTTTTTTTTTTTTTTTTTTTTATTATGATCGCCCTCTCAGGACCGTTGGATCATCGTCGATTTTTGCTCTGTTTTTTTTCTTCGGTTTGTGGTGGTCAACCGCGCAGCCGGTCTCCTTTCGTGCGATTAACGAGGCCATCAATCGACGCCATTATTATTCATACAGCCTCCGGTTATGGATCATTTCGATAGGATCGATCATTAAACGTGAAATACTTCGTAATACGATTTATAAATGCCCAGGATTCACATTCGAAATAAAAATAAAAATTATTTATGAAATGTTAATTCATATTTTTTTTTTTCTTTTTTTCTCTTTTTTATCAATAAAGTTATTTCAATGTTAGCTGGCAGTTTTATTATTCATTAATGTCAACGTTTAATCGGGGATAAAGATACGAAAGAAATCGCAATTAAAAATATACAGGTGTTTGCAGAATCTCGAATGAGGATCCTACGAAATCGATCGACCCGAAATTACCAGTCAATTTTGTTTTTTTTTTTTTATTGCAAATCGCTTTTTCTAAAATAACAAAAAAATGTCGATTGATGACTGACTGAAATCATTGTATCGCATCATCGTTCATTTTTTTAATGATATTTCGTTGGGGTTTTATCGATTTTGTTGTTGGTTATAAAAATCATTTCTCACATTATTCTTCACCTCCGCCCTGCTCTTTCTCTCTCATGTTGATCCGTAGAGATTAATGATTTGGAGTGAATGAAATTCGGTGCACCAGACGATGAATGATTCGATATAATGGAGTGATATCATTGACTTTATTCGACAGGAACAGCACATCGAGTTGGATGAATGATGATCGATTCTTTCATCGGGCTCTCCAAAAATTCCTGCGTCAAATGAATCTGAATATAAATAAAATTGGACATAATAATACGAAATGAGAATGTAAACAAAATATCGAGATTTTCGAAGCTCCGTGAGTGTGATTCGATCGTCGCGTAATTTTGGAAACATTATCTCCTCGATTTCTTTAATCGTAATTAATTATTGTCCATGGCGAAGATTGACGATTCCAAGTTGTACAAATGGATGTTTTGTTATGAATAGACATTGTTATATTTTTTTTTGTAAGAAACATCAGAGACGTCCTTTAAGGGCGAGAAAATAGTGTATTCGGCACTGAAAGTTATTGAAAAAAAAAATGAAAAAAAAAAAAAATTTGAGAAGATTTCTTCGCTTGATTGGACGCATTGAGAACGATCTTGAGAGTAACCCACGCTCTCGACGCTGATCGTCCCGATTAATCATAGCCGTCCGGTCACAATCGGACGTAATCTGTATCTCTCTCTCTCCTGCTCGCTATTTCTATCCATTTTTTTTATTTCATTTTTCTCTCCCCATTCGAGAACAGCTCTCCTTTTCTTTTATTGCTTAGGAGAAGTTCCAAAAATTCACTCGAGACATCGATCCATTATTATTCGGAGGAAAAAAATTAACAAGGTTTTGACGAATAGAGGCCAGCTCACGATGCAACTAATAAAACACTCGACTTCGTATAAATTAACTGTAATCCTTCATTATTCTGTTTGGCAGCAAAGAAAAATATCGAAAGCTTCTAAAATGCCTAAATAAAAAAGATATGCGTTTAAATAGAGAATTTAATTTGAAAATGTCTCCAGCCATTCCGAACTATTCGCCTCCCCCGATAACAGCTTTATGAATAACGATTCCTTCGAATCGTGCTAACCAAAAAAAAAAATCAAAGCGAATTCTCAAGCGTTCGGTCCATAAACCCACATCATAAAATTCTCGAGAGTCATTGACGCAACGAAACGTTTCACACCGCAGACAAGCTCGAACAATGAACTGTACCAGGGCTAGTGTGTGCTCGGTATAAAAGGATTTTTCGTTGAAACGATTTCGAGGGAATAATGGTGTGGGAGTGGGAGGAATGAAAAATCTATTCCAATAAATCGTTTGGTCGGGCGAACTGATTTTTTTGGTCGAGAGACGTCTTTACGACATGAATACTCTCCGGAGCAGTTCTCGAGTTCGAGAATCCAATGATGTCGATAATTTATCGACGTCGTCGAAGATTACGCGAGTTCCAGATCGTTTACCCGGAGAGGGGGGGGGGGGGGGAGTGCGAGGATGGTGCTTTTGTTCGGTGCCCTGCTCAACGGGCGATCCTGGCAGCAGCGAATGGTCCCTCGAGCTTTTACCGGACGACGTGGAACGCGAATGGGCCGCGTGCTGGAGCAAAAGCAGGAGTGGGAGGCTGTGGGTCCAGGGGGAGGGGGAACCGCGGCACGAGGGGCTCGAGGCAGCTCGCTGGGTTCGGGGCGCAAAGAAATGGAGCAAGGGTGGAAGAGAGACGGTGAATAATGGGAGAAAAAAAGGGGGGGGGGGGGGACTGGGACCGGGGTGCCGATGTTTTGAGAATCCGAACCACTCGAAGGTGTCACGGGAGTGCATTGACGAAAACCAAAACATTCATTTTAGTGATTTCTCGAGCTGTGCCAGTGACAATGGAGTCGGCTCGTTATTGAAGAGTCTCTTGGAACTAGCTGGAAAATAATGTATGTCTTCTGCTGCCTGAAAAAAGGGCGCTCGGATCCTTGGGTCCCGTTGAAGGATACAAAACCGTTTGCCCTTTTAATTCTTTTATGGGGCAAATGTGTGTCTCTATGAAAAATCGTCGGATTCTCTATGCTGGTAGCTCGATGAAATAAGAATTGAAGTGGACATCGGTAAAAGTGGCCCTTTTCCATCGACCGGACCAGATCTACGCAGATAAATTTCGCATTTGTTAAAGATCACCCGGAGATCATCGTCAGGACGAATCTCACCTCCTCTATGGTGCTCTCTCTTTCTCACTTCTTTTTTCTGTCTCCGATCTTGACCTAAGGTGCACGTGCTTTTTTTGACCATATTTCCCCTTGTCCACTGCCCCTCCTTCTCTCTCTCTCTTGCTCTGTCCTCATCGTCTTTCTGATGCTGGTAAAGGAGAATCGAATGAATCGTTCTCATGCACATAAAGCTCTTTTTATTGTGTGAGCAACTCCTGGACCAGCAGCACACAAGGAGCTACCTGTATAATACAATAAACCAGAATCTTTTATTTTCGTAAATGTCGCTACAGTGAGACTTATCGATCTCCGACACCCTCCTCCTCCTTCTCAGGATATTTATTTACAGTTGCTTTCATTCTTGAGTGCGGCTGGACTTCGAATCCGACTGTAAAATAGTTCATTCATTTGTTTCTATGCGAAACCACATCAAAGATCTTCACACAGCATTCGAGATGAAATTCAAAACCAAAAATAATGATTTTGGCAAAAAAAAAAAAAATACGTGCATATGCAAATCTCCAGTGAAAAGAAATAATCAATCGTAACTCGGAGTTAACCTCATTTTTGTATTCATTGAAAAATATTGATGCAAATTCACCGAGCATCATCTTCGTATTTTCAAAAATATTTTCACCTTCATTTTTATTTCCAGACGAAGCTAATTAATCATGAAATTATCGAGAGATCCATAACTCGACGTGTGACATTAGAATCTTGGTGAGTTGTAGAACCGCTCATACGTGTATTTTTCTTCGATTCAAAAGGTGTCTACTCGAGATCTATGCTCAAGTATATAGAAACGTGTATGCATTAATGTATATAAAAATTACTATGAGAAAAAAAAGGTCGATAGCTTCTGGTGTTATCTTACGTTACGAGGATGTCAAGTCGAGCGTAGCACGTGTCCGAAATATAAACTATCTTGATATCGTTTTGTTATTATGTCGAAACATCAAAATCGATTCGGTCTTTTCTTTAAGGACAGTGCTACACTCACGGATATACACTTCATACTTATACTCGTATGTTTCGTTCTCGAATGGGATCTTATAGTCAGGAGAAAAATATTATTTGAACGTTCAGACATTTTGCCATACAAATGTCTATGTGTGTGTGTGCATATATATATAAATATATGAATTTAGTATGGTCAAGAGTCGTTGGTCGTGCTTATATAGCCCGCCTGTGAGTTCACGAGAGTGTAGGAATATAGATAGGACGAAGAAGAGAAAGAAGAAATAAAGAAAGAAAAGAGGAAAGAAGAAAAAAAAAAAAAAAAACAACGCACGAAGAAAGAGAGAAGAACACAGCACGCGCAAACCGGTAGGTACCAACACCAGTGTAGAGACGACAGGTGTTATGATAATATTTTCTCGAGAAATAAAGGCTACCCGAGGACCCGATCCTTGCGTCCACGCCGTGGGTGGCCCCCGTAGCGTTGCGCGCACTCCCTAGCCCGTTCTATCTTTCTCCTTCTCTCTCTCTCCCCCTCCCCTCTTTCTTGCTCTCCTGGGATCACTTTCTGCGAGTGTGCTCTCGTACCGCAGCGACCCATGCGGCGATCTGCGCAGGCTCGAGTCCTCTCGATGCTCGCAGCGCCACCGTGCGGTGGCGTCTGTGTACTACGACCGTTTTCGTACGCATGGAATCCGTTTGACGAAATTTAACGATGATTCGTGCTACGAATAGGATTATCGTTGCATTAATCTTCGTATAATTAAGGGAACACGAAGATTTTTACATATTTTTAATTACTCTTTTTAAATTAAAGATTTCAACATTTGTAGGAAGAATTGGAACTCATTTTTAGTGATTTTTGTCCGGTAAATTGAAGACATCTCAAACGATTGTTCCGCTTCATTTAACTCGAAATGCCCGATGTATGTGTGTTTTATACATATACCGTAACTCTTCCTCCACCTTCGCAGGCTGGTTGCTATATACAGGGGGGGTTACCACGCGAGCGAGATGATTAAAGCCTCTTTTAATCGACTGGCAGGAGTTCGCGCAAAACCAACCAGAGAAAATTTTTCACCTTTGACCCTGCTGAGTTCACCTATCTCGCGCTCTCTCTCTCTCTCTCTCTCTCACTCTCTCTCTCTATCTCTCTCAGGCGCTTCCCCATTCTCGAGACACGAATAATTTAAACATTTATTGTGAGTCGTAATTCATAACTTAATTCCTCTCACGTAGATCGCCTGATATCAAATTTCACGGTTGTGAAATTTTTCCTGTTATTTTTTTTTTCGTTTTTTCATTTACTTTTCAAATATATTTATCCCGGGGACTATCAGTTTTGATCGTTACAGGTCCACTTTTATCCCAAGCACTTTTGGCTTTCTTTATGGCCCAAGGATTAAGTACTAACTTTTCAATTATTCCTCATAATCGAGCATCAAGCGAGATGTAAAATGATATAAAAAACGTTTGTTAAAATGCATCAATTCGATAAAATTCGACGCGAATAAAAATATAAATATGCGAGTCCTTTTTATTTTTCTTCTAAATTGAAAAACATACGAAAAGCCTTTTCAACGTGCTGGTAGACAACAATTTTTTTCAATGTCTATTTCTATTGTGATTAAATAAATGTCCGTCCGGTGTGATCTCGTGAAGTCTGTCTTGTTCGTTTGAAATGCATATGTTCGACCTGTCTAATGCACGTCACGACATCAACGAGAGTCGTCGAGACGAGATTGAGCCAAGGACGAGATCCTCTCACTCCGAGGATCGTCCTCCTTCTTACGTATTACATACACACACACACACACGTACAACTCCAAAGTATAATAACAATAATAATTCATTAATAGAATAATATAACTGTACCTAGCCATCGTGCTTACAGCGCACATTATTTCGAATCCACATTAATGTTCGGTGCAACGATCATCAGCCGTTACTATGAAGATTTCATTGGAGCTCTCTGCCAAATGAACTTGCAGTTGACACTTTTTCAACGTCTAAAATATTAGCCTATCGTATTATTATCTCCAACAGAATGAAAGAGCGCATCTTAGCAAGGATTCTCTAGACCTTTTTCCTCAAACGCAAAAGCAGCCGATGTTGTTATATACCGAAGGTGTGAAACAAGATGAAAAATAATCACCCTCTTTATCGATTACAGCCTTCATCCAGTGTTCGCGCAGCAACGAGATTATTACGACGTTTGCTAAGACTCTCCTTACAAGGTATACGTGATCGCAAGGTCGTTTTCATACGTGTCGTAATTATCTCCTACATTAATGTCTCTCACGAGACAAACCTTGCTCGTGGTACACATGCGTGTATACTCGATTGCTTTCAGTTTCATTTTATTACGATTGTTTGAATTTTTGCTCATTTTCTTATGCTCATACATGAAAAAAAAAAAATAAAAAAATAAAAACAACAACATGACGACGATCCAAAAGAATGTACTAATGATTTTTGCCATTGCGCTATTTTTTTCCGGCTCGCCATTAACATACGCTGTAAATGACGAAACGAGGCAATATAATGTGCGAAGAGGCATCATCCATACGCCATCTTGTATATCACCGGCTGATCTTGAACTAACACCTTTCGGGGCACATATCTTGCCATTTATTACGAACACCTCGTCCGTTCTCGTAATGATTGCGCAAACTCTCGCTACCATCATCCCGGCTCTCTCTCTCTCTCTCTCTCTCGCTAAGAACGGGAAAAAAAAATAATCACGAAACGAGTGTATACGTGTGTAATAGACGTGAGATGGACACGTTGGAATAGAGAAAAAAAAAGAAGAAGAAAAAAAAAAAAGATTGCTTGATCCGCGTACATAAGTCATTGGTAATCGCTTTGTGAGGCGAGAGGATCATCAGCCATCAAATCGTCACTATTCCGTCATTCGACTTGGATTCGTTTTATTGTGGCAACTGATGGACCAAACGCTACATCGATAATTATCTTTGAAGAAAAATTATAAATACAGGACCTTTGCTTTCGAAGGTTTCATAGAAAGTTCTAATACCAGTGCAGCGGGTTAATATCGGGTGTCGCGAAATACGTGCACGATTTTATCAAAGGCTACTCGGATTGTCAAAGTTTTACGAGAAATATTTTGTTCAGGCTCTTTTTTTCTCGTCGACGTTACCTTGCTGAGTGATTGATCGATCAGTCGTGGCTGATGCAGCCTGCTGCCACGAAGAAACAGGTGGAACAATCGTGCTACCAAAGATCTACGAGGTCTACTCTCTTCCACTTCTGTCCGGACATCATCGACTATCACCGATCAATGAATATCTCTGGAACTGTCCGATTGCAGAGCAAAATGACTGCAATTTTAATCTCTTCGGTATTCAGAAATTCGTGAAAGACTAGCTCGATTCGTGAGACACCCGGTATACAAATGAATATTCCTCGAACCGTTGTAAATCTTTGTGACAACCGCTTAATAAACGGATAATGCGCGAGTCGCAGTTTTATTTATTTTTATTTTTATTTATTTTTGTGTTTTTTTTTCTTTCTTTCTTCTTTTTTAGAGAGCGAAAGAACGAAATAGCTGAGATATTACCACAAGGCAATAAGAAATACCATCATTTTCATACAGTAACAATAAAGTATATTTCTCTTGAAGACCATTACTTGCAAAATCATTGGGTTCGCACTGTGCATGCGTGAAGATAATACGTGCACTCTGTTACATCACAAGTTGGCCATCTTTCTCCTAGAGACATAAGAGCATGGAGGAACGTGTACTACGTGAATGTATTTGAGTGTAACTCGGGATGAGGAAAAATAATAATAAGAAGAAGAGAAAAGTTTGATCGCCAGGCATTTAGTGGGTTCGGTGCGGTGGTGTTTCTGGAGATTGGTGAACCGAGCCACTTTCGTTATGTGTTCTCGACGTCGAGAATTATTGTAATCCGATGCGTGTAGGCAAATGAGTTGTAAAAATAGTGCGAAATGGATTTTAACTGGCGTGAAACGAAGTGGAAGCTGGTGCAGTTCGAGTCGAGAATGAAAAGGTGTCTTCGTTGCTGCAGTTTGATTCGATTATTTTGGTCAACTGATTCGTTCGTCTTTATGAGGTGAACACGGTTGTTTCGATGAGTCTTACATAGGCTGTTATCGCTCCTTGTATAAAATGAACTCACTCAATCGCATTTCCTGATCAATTATGTTCGCAAGTTCATTTATTTTCTCGCTGTCAATTAAATCCTCCTTCAGCCGGATGAATCAATTCGCTGGTTCTGCGTAGTTGAGAATAATTTGCTCTCGCCAATCGCTCCGTTATATATATTTTTTTTTGTTTTTATTATCGGAAAGTTTGCAATGGGAACTCAAGCTCGAGGATACTCTTCGATGACGGTGTATCTAAACCTGTCAATGTTTAACGGGCAAACGATATTTTCTTAATTTGTTTTTGTGCTCGAATAAATATTATCCTGGGAACAAAATCAAAGACGAGATCATTATGCAAATACGGGAAGAAAAAAAAACTTGATCGAGCTGATGCTACGAAGCGAGAAATAATTCTCATTTAAATTCGAGAATCTACATATATATCCTCTTTGAATGTGCGCAAGCAGCCGCAGTTAGTAGAGCTATATCCGAGGTAATCGAAAAACTTTTTCGTGTCTCAGAACTCACGTAAGAAACACCCTTAATACCTTGTTTTACGATAGCGATTCAAATTTTCGGATTAAGGACTCGACTGACTTCTATTGCGGTAAGAGCACGAAAGACGATCGGGAGGATTTATTCGAAACGATTGGGCCAATATCCTTCGAGTAAAATACGTCGCCGTTACCTTATTTTTCAGCTTATCTCGTGATCCAGCATCCTCAAATTATACGCTTCGTATAATATTCGTATTTACGTGTCTTCATTATTTCAATGATTTCGAAAATAATAAAGCAGGGACGAAGAAAATAAAAGAGTTTTAATCTGTCCCTCTCTATGAGAATAATTCTCAACGCTTTCGCTCGAATATTAAAACGATAATAAATGTATTTGAAACATTTGAGACAAATCAACGGTGAGAGACAGCAGAAAAGTCTGAAAATATCGAATTGCATAAAAATGAATATGTCAACGAACCGAGGGAGAATGAATATAGAAAAAAAAATACAGAAAAAGAAGACTAAATTAAAATTGCATTGAGCAATGAGAGTAGGAATGTGACAGAGAGGTTCGCGAGACGTACGAGTCGAGACATTGTCGTGCAGGGGTTCCTGGCACTGAATTAAGGACATGTCTTCAATCGACTAGTGACTTGTCGGAGCTCGGGTATAATGGCAGATCGAAGAAAATTTTCTGTCTCGTTTTCCTTCTCTCTGTCTTATGCTCGCTCGGTACTGGGAGAGGAATAATCGCGTCGTCAAGAACTATTGAACTCCGAAGACGAGAAGACGACGATGAGGATTACCCATGGACTCGCTCGGGCGCGACCACGTCCACGATTCTACGATTCGAAATTGCTCTGTGGCGCGCGATGAGATGCAGTTGAGAAAGAGAAAGAGAAAGAGATTCAACCTTCTCTCAGAATATATCCATGGAGTCTGCATGTTGAACGCGAGGTACGTACGTGCATCGAGTGTTCGGACGAAGATGGAACGAATAAAAAAAAAGCGAGTGGGAAAGAGAGAGAGGGAGGGAGGGAGGAAGGGAGAAAGAAATGCCAAGACGAGCTCTCCGATGAGATAAAGAGAGTGAGAGAGAAAGAGTGAGTGCCCGAGTGGTGGGCATGCGCCGTCATAACTCCAAAGGCACTGTAAATCACGGTGGACGCCTCGTGCACCCATAGAAACTGTTATATTCGACCATAACGCCCGCTCATGTATATGATACCCACCACGAAGACGATGGAAAACGATGAGGAATAAGACGAGAGCACACGAGAATACCGATGACGCGGAGAGACCAGCTATATTTTAATAGTAACGATAAATTACTTACACGATCTCCGAGCAGCCTTTAAGGCCATCTTCTTGTCGCGTGGAATCTTTCCTGGACCCCGGTTGCCCCTCTCGATCTTCGGCGTTTCTAGATCTCGATGATTCCCTCAGAAATAGAGGAAAAACATTATTTTTACCGTTGGACCGTACGATCATCCATGGCCCATTACACCTTCGCAGCTCTGGATCCCATGTGACCAACCCGAAATGCTCAGGGAATGGGTTTTGCTGAAAAACCATTTTCTTTCAATCGAATGGAATTATTAATCCTAGATATTATCTGCAGCTTCGAATTTGTTGATTCCTCATGCCCTGGTTGCCTCAAGAGTTAAAAAAAAAACAAGTTATATACTCTGCCGGAGAATACTATGAAAGCCATTAACGTCGCCATTACACTATCTAATGTGTCGAGGAACCCAGTTCCATTAAGGTTACATGTATCACGAGAAGAAACGTTATTCAAAGCTACCTTATCTTTTTTTACTGCTTCGTCGTGTTTTTTTTTTCTCTCTTCTTTCTTTTTCCGATCACCATATTTGGGCGTCGATGTGACAGAACGATAAGCCGCAATATCCTAACCGGAAATGGTCGTTTTCGAAGATCTTCAAGCAGTGAAAGGTTACTTAGAGGTTATAGGTGTACTACTTTATCTATGACATGTATATGGACTGGTGGATCGAAGATCATTGAGACTGTGAGGTTGGTCACCAGGTTCTATTCCTTCCCCACCTAGTTCTCACTCAATCTCTGCCTCCCGTTTTTTCCGTTCTTCCGTGTTTTCTAGCTGACATGATTGAAGAAACCTGTGCCAGGACGCCCACACGTGCTGGTTATTTTTGTCTCCAAGGTGGTTTCCAGTGCTGACATATTTCAAGCGCGTTCCCATCGAGCCTCGGTACAGGCTGGAAGACACCGATTGGTACTTACTTGGAATTATATGACTTCTAAAACCAAGTGAAAGACTGGATTTCACTTGGGAATTTTATTCAGAATTTCATCGGACAAGCCCCGAACACTTGAATCTTGAGAATTCGATTTGTTAGTCCAACCAATTTAATGGTGAAGATTTGTTAATGATCTTTATCGATTTGGTATGAGCGGAGTCGACATGATCCGGTGGAAGATCATCAACATGGCAAAGGAGGCAAATCACGTTTGATGGGTCACAAGAACAACGAAATCAATGAAGCCTCCGAAGAGCTTTCATCAAGCTGGCCAAGCGTGTGTTTCATCCGTTTATTTCGTTGTTGAAGAAGTCTGACATGCTATGGGAAGCCAATCGGTCGCAGTAGTTTCATTCACCTCTTAACATCTCCAGGATTTGGTAGTCGCAGCAATGATGGGAATGAGAGAGGAAAGAGAGACAAGAGTCGAAAAAGTCTATCGAGGTAATAAATACATCGAAGGGTTTCTCGAACGATCAAGCAGCGACGTTTCGATCGAGGGCGTCCTTATTGATATATACGGTGAGTTCTTCGGTTACTCCCCGCTAATAACTTATCCGGGACGAGGACGGGTGGCGTCCACTTCTTGTCCGTCTATACGATTCGTCGTTTCTTATCCTTTCGTCCTCTAGCCGTAGGATTCCACTTGTGACTGGCAGCCACTGGGGAAGATCGTTGCGGGTGATCCGGCCACTAAGTTCCCCAATGTTTTCTTCCCGTCGCCGGTAACTCGTCACCCCCTCCGGCTCTGTAACCCCTTCCTCGTCAGCATTCAGGCTGTGTGGTCCTCGTGTCAAAATGTGTCAAAACTCGAGTTCCGAGAGAGCCGCGTCCGACTACCCAGCAAAAAGGAGCCTTCGCCGACCTGGACAAATGAACGGAGTGTCGCAGAAGCCACCAGAAAATCGTATCGCCAGTAAACGAATGTAAATTTCAACCGACCAGGAAGATTCTTTTAGAGCCAAATAAATATACATTTTTTTTTTCAAAATCGTAAACGTAAACTTTTCATTGAACCACCTTGCATCCTAGGAATTCCCGTTGTTCGCTCAACGCGAAACACCACCGCGCAAGATGAGAATAAGCCAACGAAACACACGTGTATACATTGGCTATATGTGTAATGACCATTTTCCCCCTGCTCTTCGTTGCTGTTTCTAGGCAATTCAGCGATGGGAAGCAAGGTCGCTGCCACGAGTGTATGAGAAACATTAGCGATAAACATGCAACAGAATCGATTGACGACGCGCGTGTCTCATCACTTGTCTGCGCATCCTGCAAATGTGTGCTATACGACCCGTTACAAATACTAACACATCTGCAGCTATCCGTATACAGGTTGTACCAAAAGTCATTTCTGGCCTGCTTCGGAGGATCATTGGATCGGGATGTTCTGCTAAGATGAGTGATCCTCGTGCTGTTTGGACCGTGGCCAAGATATTTTAATTGATCAGCCAAAAGATCTGCTCTCTCTGAAAAATTTGGAGTCAGAGCCAGGCAAATTTAGTGGCTGCCAATCTAAAAACCCTTTTTCCCGGATTATTCATGCATTCGAATAAATAACAAAGATTTCTCTCGCCAGAATTCTTCAATCAATTTATCCTTCCAGCTCTCGACACCTTACTTTCAGGACATCCTTTATACGCACTCACACTTCTGTATTTCTAAAGCTAGTATATATGTGGAAAGTCCTGGGATCAGTAGAATCGAACGATAAATACTGAAAACACGCCACCGCAACAAACATGTCAGCAATACGGCAAGTGTAATCATCATCCTTCGAGGCAAGCCACAGTGATGCGCTACTTATCGTATGGTTACATCGAAGACTTTACATCTTGGACTTCTCGAGAGCTCCAGAGACGATCGGGACGTTATTTCACCTCGACGTCGACGTCGACGACGAGTCTCCGAGCGTTAAATTCATGACGCCTCTTACAATCATCGCCTCTCATTCCCCATCTTGTCTATACTTTACTGCTTTACACTACATAACACTTGTGTGTCCTCAAGTCCGTAACTATTCGATCGTTCGTACCTCTGCATGGTACGTCGTCGCAACTGCGGAATAGAATATCGTCGTCAACATCGACTGGCAAAACCTCGAGAGTTTTTTTTTTTCAACATTTTTTGACACCACCATTTTGGTTGAGATTCTGGCTAGAAGGAACGATCCGATTCTGAATTTTGTGAGATATTTGTTTGAATTTAGCGCGAACATTTGATGTTGCAGCTCGATTGCTACTCTTTTTTTTTTTTTTTGAAACTTTTTTTCTCGACTCTTGACGAGTGGAAAAAAAAAATCTTCTCGTTCCTCTTCCCTCGTTCCATTTGCAACAAATAGTAGCTCGATTATTTCTGTGAATGGTGCGAGAACGATATATAAGATAAAATCACTTGGAGAGGAATTCACAACGCCAACGACAAATGGCTTCGTATTGTTCGCTCGAATCGAACTACTGATTTTCTATGGGGGCACAACACACGGGCATACTGCGTGTACGCGCATTGTGCGAACTCGATCTCCGACCGAATCCACTATTCATTATTATCGAACGCTATTTCTCATAGGTTATCCATTTGAAGATTTTTTTTATTTTATTTTTATTTTATTTTCAGAGTTTCCAAACAAGTCTCCACTTTAGATCGTCTCCTGGAGTGGGAGATGATTTTTTCCTGATTATCGACGATTGAGTGATTTACTCGAGGCGCGATAAACCAGTTGTCCGGGAAACCATCTGTTCGGTTCTTTCCATTGGACAAATGATTTATTTTTTTTTTTATTGGCGTAATTTATCTGAAAATTAAAAACAGTGAACGAAGATTCTGCTTTTCATAATGTGTTCTCCTATATCCACTGATTTCACTGTTCGAACTTTAAACTCTGAAAAAAAAACACGAATATTTTATTCACCGAATTATTTTTTTTCGTTTTAAAATGTTGTTTTTCGATCGCGGTATTGAGTATTTTCCGTGTATTGATTAATAGTTGTTTTGGCTTTTCATTCATTCGCTTCATCATATTTATGATAGAGGTACAGAATATATTTCGCTCCGTATTTAAATTTTCACGAATCGGCGAGCGATTTAAATATTTCAAAATATTTAAGTGTTTTTAAATGTTTCCTCGGCGATAACGGGCTTCGAATAATTTTTCTGGCTTAACGACGATTCTGACACCGTTTAAAAACTAGCTATATAGCGCGTCGATGTGTAACATTGTTTATTGAGACGAATTTATTCGTTTCTGTAGAAAATAGAAACAATTTATATTGAAATTCAGTTAAATATCACGTAGGAGTTAACTCCGTTGCTTAGCCAGCAGCACGAAATTTCGATAATATAAATTGTGTTCAATAGAAAATGTGTCAGTTATGGAATTCTTAATGATTTCCTCTCAATTCACCATTTTTTTTATTTTTTTTTCACCTCAATGATACATGCTCAGTCACTCTTCAGATAAGATTAACTCGTGAGAGGATTAAAAGTGAGACGTCATTTTAAAGCTGCACGTGTCGTACGAATCAATTTTTTTTTTTTTTTTCGAAAAATCGAGAATTCACGTATTAATTCTATCGGAATTTTTACCGTCAAAGTAAAACTCCATATTCGTCCATAAATTTTGTAAAATATTTCAATCTTTTCCTAAGTTATTCTCGTCGCTTCGATACCAACGTTTTTAGTCTCAAGTACAATTCTTCAAGAATTTTTTTAGACCGAATGCAGTGCACGTGTTCAATGAATAGTTGCACAATTTACAAAGTCACTTTATTTCATGAATGTTTCGTTGAGTAAATACTTTTTATTATCACATTTATCAATTACATTACTATATAAATTGTACAAATTAAGAAATAACTAAAACAATAATAAACTTCACAAGCTCGCCTGATTTTCTCAGAGAATAATTGACTCCATGCACGAAACTCTGCTTGGAATAACATTTAATCTCTGCTATCTTTCGTCCGGATTAAAAGAAATAAAAAAATAAAAATAAAAAAGAAAAAAAAATTATATTATATTTATTATCATTCGACCGTTACTCAATTCATAGCGAGTATTCGTTTCTTTCTCACGTGTGTATATAACAGCGGAATATATTTCAATGAATTTACGTCTAGTTACTTTCGTAGGGACTGGAAATATTTCTATTCGTTTGAGATTGAAATCTGACTGTACAAATTACGAACACGCCACTCCGAGCTCAACCTGTTACATATATATGCGTTTATATACCGGCTGTCTTGAGAGTCACGTTCGAGCTTTGGAGCCCAGTCGCATCGTCTATTTCTGAATGAAAAAGTCTTTGGATATTTTTCTCTAAGAAGGCCCGTTTTCTACATACAGCTAGTTTAGTGTATCGACGAATCGGGTGCGCCGATTAAGCCAAGTGGGCGTGTCAGCCTGAGCAGCTGATAGGCTGTCGCACTTATAAGCCAATATCTCGTGAACGGTTGGTCGTATGAAAAAATCGCTGGAATGTTTTCGTCTCAGAATTTAATGATCGATCTACTGTTGCAATAAAAAAAAATAAAAAATAAAAAAATTTCAGATTTTTTACACGTTTTTACGAACACGAAATATTCGAAGGATCGATTTAGCATCGAAAAAGACTTTGGAACGCGACGATTGTTGTGAATAACGAGAGAATTTTATTCGCGTGTCAGGATACCATACTGATTGCGGCTCATTCTTCTTCGCTCTCGGGGTCCAGCGGTCTGTCGTCGCGATTAATTAAGGCCGCTATACTTAGACCGCGAGCATGCTGTATACTCGAACCAATACACTTTCTTCGTAGCGTTTGCGCGCCTCTTTCTTCAAGATTACGACTTATTCAGTACCCAAGTTAGTCACTCGCTCTCAAGACAGGCCATAAGCTCTTTTACTTATCCGACAGAGATTAGAAGTGAAAGACGATAGTCCTTGCATCGCGTACAAGATTCTTCTATGCCTCGAGTCGTAGTCGTATACGAAAGAAAAAAAAAATAAATAAATAAAAAAAGAAGTCTCTTCGCTTCTCGATGTTGTCTCAATCGTGGCGAGAAACGTTTTACCATTTGGCGATGTGACTCGAGCGATCTTTGCAGTTGAGTAGCGCTTAATTTACCAGAAAATCTGGTATAAGTGCTTCTTTGATTTATAATTATCGAGAATGAAAGAGGTTCGAGAAGAATCCTCACCCACCATTCGGAATCTCAAATAGTCGGAATGTTTCTAGGCTCTCACGACGAAGAGTCAGGAATATATATCTCAATCGCGATGGACGATTCCAAAATAAATAGCAAAGAGCAGATCCGAGCGATCGATGATTGGCCGACTTCGTTCATATCCGTGAACTGCAAAGTCATTCAGCGACGATGCGGAAAGTCAATTTTGTGATAAAATAGAGTTCCTTCGTGAAGAGACTGCTCTTCGTAAGATACTCGAGGCGAGATTTTAAAAGTGCAAATATTCTTAGCGCGATCGCTTCCTACCGCATGCATCTCGGATCGCTCTTCGCGTTCGCGCAAGCGAATTCGAAAGAGCAAACGGATAAGTTGACCCATCGGTTGAACCGGGGTAGAGTGTTGCTCCTACGATTTATTCGTCTTTCGTCGTATCTCGCGTGCACTCTACACTCGCTGCTTGCTCTCGATATAAATCCTCGCACACGCGAGGACGTACGAGCCCAACGGGAGCTCTCTTATCCTCTAATAAAAGTCTCTCAGGAGCGAAGCTGGTAGACTCGAGCGAGTATAGTTACGTCGATTTCTCGAAGAAACGTCGCAAATAGGCGCGTTAGCGTCAAGCCCCGGCTCTTCAACAACGGGGCTTTTCTATCTTTATTTTACTTCGCAAACCATTACGAAGCTTCGTAGAAAAGAGAAGTATACTCCCGGAGCAAAGCACTCTTGCGATTGACTCGTTCCGGGGTGAAATAGTCCGCGAGATTGTTACTCGAAGCGCCTTAGATCTTTTGAACAGTCACCTCGCACCGTTTGTTAATTCGTGTTTCAGATATCGAGTGAACCTTGAGAGAGAAAGAGAGAGAGAGAGAGAGTGTTCGACGAGAAAAAAAAAAAAATACAAAAAGTGTGACAACTCGCGAGTCCAAATAAGCTCGGATCCTGAGAGACTATCCTCGAAGGACTTTCTCATCTCATTAAGGATATATCTCTATTTTATGGCTCCTAGATGAGAGTTGAAGTGAAATAATAATTTACGCAAATTTTTATTTATATATCTTTACTAATGTTATCGATTGATTTGCGGTCTTGAGGCATTAAGAATTGCTCATTTTAACAAGGCATGAAGAAGCAGAAAGGTGAAAGTTGAATATTTCTCATTACTTCATCGTATTATTAATCTTTCTCATTCAATTCTTGATCCCCAATCTCGATAAAAAAAAATATACATCGACCGTTATTAAAAAGTATAAAATAACAGGATTCACGCGCAGTCTTTCGTTCTTAAAATTATGAATTTCGCATTATTTATCAGATTCGCTGATACGTGAGATTCTGCGATGGCCTCATAATTTATTGAATTACAAAAAATTTGACAATCGGATCCAAAGAAATTTTTCTATTCGATTAGTCTCAGCGTCGACTTTCCAAAACGATTTGTTTTCCAATTTTTTTTTTTTTCTTTTTTCATGAGAGAAACAGCAGTAGTTTCATAGAATTCGACGATACGAGTGTGCACGATCGATAGATGTGAAAAATCGTATCGACGGTGGATAGAGAGTGCCCGCCGACTCGTTAAAACGCTTTAAACTTCATATTCAGTGATTCTCCCCGCGCAATATCACGAACCCTGCCAATCACCGTTCCATGTAATCGATATCTGGGGGGCTTCGGTAGGTGGGTATCGATCGATACGATCGGCTCCGCCCCGGGCGTGTTGCCAGCCTGAACGATTTATAATGTTAATACTGCAGTCGAGCGTACCTATATATACGCACTCAGCACACTTTGCTATAATTACCGAGGGCTCGTATACCATTGCACTTGCGAGTTCTGCATCGAATACCAACTCGAGCTTTATACTCTTTCCAATGATTTTTCGTTCCTCTTTCAATCCTCTTTCGTGTTTTTTTTTTTGCCTCATATATTTATTCTCCAATCCTGTCTCATTCCGGATCGTTTCTCTCTGAAATTATATTCCCAATACTCTTTCCAAGCTTTCGACAATGAAAACGAGAGAGAAACGAAAAAAAAAATATGTAAATTATTTTTCAAAAAATTCCGATCCGTTTACCCAGTAAAAATCGGTCCTCGAAACATACGAAAAGAAGCAGAAATAAAAATAAAATAAAACGAATTTAAACACTCGAACTATTGAGAAATACGTAGCTGGAAAAACGTCCATTAAGTCTCTTTGCCCAGTTTCCCAAACGAGAGGAGAGTCCTTAAACACGAAGATCGAGCTCGACCCAAAAAATATCATAAGCCGAGCGTGAAAATAAACGTAACGTCGATTTTACACGAGGAGCATCAGAGAGACAGGAGAATCGTCTCAGTCTCGAAGTATCTCTTGGACGGGACCACGATGTTTGTCTTTCTCACGATACGGTTACGAGTGACTTGCGTGTTTTCTTTAGAGCACACACATATATATATATATTATATATATATGTTGTATGGGAGTGAGCTTCCATTCGACAAGAGCACAAATACATCTATATATCTGAGTTTGTATATATAGATAGTCCGCGAGTATCGTCTACGGAATTGTGCTTCTGCGTTTCACTCGTCTCATCGACGATTCTCTAATTTCTTTTATTCTGAAGCTTCTCACACGACTTCACGGACGTCCACTCGAGTACGTACATTTCCATACAGGTCTACTCCGCATTATTCGATCCCACATTTATTTAGCTCGACGTCCTTACGACAACAACAAAAAAAAACGTATATATATATGGTCCTTGTGAGGACGACGTCGAGAGTCCTAACAGGGGCTAATTGATAGAACAATGTGAGTCTGTTTCGAAGCCATCCGATTGATGCAGCTATCGTGGTATATGTTTCGAGAGTGCTTTTTCAACTTTTTTTTTTATCATCAACTCCTACGAGGATACAGAGAGCTAAAAGGGAGTGTATTGATCCTGAACAAATGGAATCATCATCTTTCGACGTCATTGGAGTGACTTTTCAGGTCATTTGGATCTGAAGCTACTGAACAAAAATGCAGCAACATTAATCTGTAGTTCAGGGATCGTGATGACCGTTTTCCTCATCACCGATCATATTTACCTCGCGATTTAAGATTTTCCAGACTGGAGATAAGGTCAGGCGATGCGATGGATGCTGGATCAGGAGTTCTCGCTCACTCGACCTCGATGACCGGGTAGCGCAAATACGAGAAATCCAGGTTCGGAGACGACGCGAAGTATAGTGGAGAAGAAGAAAAACAGTGACGAGTTTGCAGAAGCGAAGTGGCTTTGGTTCGGAGTTTCTTACGTGGCTGCGTGCCCGAATCGTCTCGAGTAGTCAATACGAGTGTCTTACGACGCATGCTGATGCCACGTTTTTTTTTTTATCTCGTGCGAGTGTGCGAGTTCCTGTTCAGGGTCGGCCGAGCTCCGACTATGTCTTAAATATATTTTTAATATATATTTGTTCGTGAATATATATTTTGTATTTAGCATGAACTATTCACGGATAAGGGGAAGGTATGAGCATCTGCTGTTCAGAGGTCATGCCGGTAATGTCAAGGTGAAGACTCTTACGGGGACCCCGTGGACCTGCTAATACCCCGCGACAGCCTCGATCTCTATAACGTCTCTTTATATATAGCGTATAATATAAACGATGTGGGTATCATATTTATATAGATATATGTATAAAAACGACGCTGGCGGAGTGGCGTAAACGGTAAATTAGCATTACGGTCGCATTACCGATGTTGTGACGGGCTCTCGTATCCACCGATCGTCGTCTGCCTTCGTTTCTTTCTTTTCTTTTTTTTTTTCGTTTTTTATTATCTTCATCCTCTCTTTTGACTCGCGCGACGATGCAAGATCCTTCGAGTTTTCTTTAGACTCTGATTTACGGGCCATCATTGTGCTCATCTACGGGGCTAGTTCTCGGAGCCGAGCTTGCCAGTCCGGGCTCATTCGACGTCAGCTTTTTCGCTCAGGGTCAAGTTCGATGACCTCTGCATGTCATTGGGCCGAGTTTGCCAAATCGATGATAATGCCGCGGAGTTTAAAAGACCCTTACTTTTTTTCCGTGCTTTTCTATCGAGGAACTGCTGCCGAGTGGGGCAAAGCAAATTGAATAGAAGACGAGAACTCGGCGAACAAAAGCTTTCCCATAGGAGGATGCCGTGGATCGAAGGGAGTCGCGAGATCGGAGCGACGAATATTACTCTGCCAGCTATCTCGAACCGAGTAATTAATTAAATACAATAAAGTTTGGTGGACCCTCGCTCCTATCTCGGATCAGCCACTCCCACAATCTTCGACGCAACCGACACGATATTCGTGTATTGAAAAACATCCACAAACGTTTTTTTTTTTGTAGCCCGCTGCGTATTAGACTTTGCCGTGAAAGCTCGCTTGCGATGAAAAGAAAAAACCTGTCGGACCTAAACGCTGAGTCTCAATGGATACGCAGTCGAGTTACAGATCTTCATGGTGAAAAACAATGGGGCCCTTGAAAGAGTGATGAAACCTCGATGGATCGATAGTCGAGATTATGCGGTTTGGAAAAAGTGTAGACAAGTACGAGGCAGCATGGAAAACAAGAGGGAGCGGGACCAGCGTGCTATTCAATACACCAGCAGGCATCATCGTACAGCTGTCGAGTGAGAGGAGACCTTTCGAACGATCTGATAAACTCTTTCACTCGTAATGTAATCCGAGCCGAGATCGATCACTCTCTGCCCCTCTATATACCCGTCCGAATGACCCGGACAATTATTATAATTAAACGATAAATCGATAATTAATCAGCTGTGGCTAATTATGAATTACGATGAAGAGATCTAGGGAGCGAGACTAGCTCGCCTACTTTCAACTGCCAGACAATGCCACGCCGCATTGTTTCTACTCACTTGGTCCATCGCTTTCATTCACTCGGAGCTCCGATCGAAGACTCCAGTGTGGGAAGCTCGATGAGAATGATGCTTTGAAATTATCCGCAAGCCTGTCAAGCCTCCGGTGTCTCTGCACTTTGTTCGAAATTTGAAATGTTGAAAATGCCATTTTCAGCTGGATGTGCTGCTTTGGAAACAAGAAATAAATGTTTGACTCGAGAAGCAAGGGAAAAGTGAATTTTTCAGAAAAAACATTTTGAAACAATTTGGCTGTTCGACCAAATGAGCATTCCCGTAATTGCTTCCTTACCGAGCCATTCAACAGGCATTACGATTTTTTTTTGCAATTATTTTTCGTCATTATTCTCGAGGAAAGAACGATCTTATCGAAGAATAGCTGTAAACGACTACGCGCGATGCTTTCCCCACCTTTGTGCGATGTTGATCTATGGATTTACTCTACGTATGGGGAATTGATATTCGTACTCGCTGCGTTTCGAGACAATGGAAAGCTACTGCAAAGAAACACACCTGTTCGAGCAACGAACCCAGCAACCCGAGCATGAGCGAATGCGAAGAAAGAAAAAAAGAGATACAGAAAAGGGCCAATAAGAAAGTGGAACAAGAAAACGCACGAGCTGAACATCACTCGGAGATGCAAAAAAGAATAAGAAGAAGAAGAATATACTGCTCGTTTCGTTTGTTCGAGGTTTACGAGGTGGCAAAAACCGTGATGCTTCAACGGTCTTCTGTTTCTTCGTGCCTACTCGCACGTTCGATGAAACTAATAAATTTTCAAACCCCGTTTCTCCATAAATATCGTTTGAAGACTGATTCAGTAACGTTCCAATCAATGATTCGTTCAGATTCTGTCAAATCAGTGTCAAATTCCTGATTATCGTATCTGCAACTCACGTGAGATTTAATTATTTCGTACAAAGTTTTTCTAACGATAGGAGGATGACCAACGCTTTGGAAAGATTTCTCGGTACCGAATCACACATGATCGTGTTCCAAAAAGCCTTACACGGAACGAGACAAGTCCCTCTGCCTGTTTCTCGCTGTCAATGATGACGCAGCAAACATCGGACACGTCCGGTAAAAGTTTTTTTATTCTTATTTTTCGCTGGATCGTGCTCCAAGAAAGCTCCGAAGGTATATCAGGAACTAGGACATCTCTCCAGGTCCCATGTCTCTCAGAAAACATGGTTAATGACAATGACGAGAATGCGGGCGTGGAAGTGTCTCGCATCCTTGTTTTATGCAAAACGGTCCCGGACACTTGGTTGATGCCATTAATCATTGAGGCTTCATGGCTGTTCTATCGCGCCGGACGCGTCAAACTCGACTGGAAATCGCTCTGATCGATGCAGCGGTGCCATTTGATTGTTAAATTTTTCATCAATACCAGTTTCCGCGGAAGCGGAAACTTTTAAGTCTTGATATTTTTCTGATCAACATCCGTGCTCGGTTGGTTGAGACTGCGAAAAGAATGGGGGGAAAAAAAAAATATGGGAAAGCAGAGAGAAAGAGGGACCACGGCGGAGCCGCGAGTGATCGAGGCACATAATTTTTAATAGGAGACTAGGAGGAATGACTAATTGATAATTACCAACCAGAGGTGGGTGGTTCTAACGGCGATGCTATCTATGCAGCAGAATTTATCTGGTACGGGCTGGATTTTTAAAGGAAAGAGTTCTCGCGAGGCAACCAACGTTTTGCTAATAATCGAAGAAGCCTGAGACTCGGCAACGAGTACCCTGCTCTGCCGGTCGCGATGGATCGATCGATGCCGTATCGAGAGTTGAGGGTCTGACCGGTCGTAGTTCATCCTGTGGCCCATCAGCCAGGGTGCCGGAGTTTCAACATCCTTCAGCACTCGCCTACTTCCAAACCAGCTACGGGACCTACGGGACGTCAGCATTCATGAACTAAAAAGCAACATCATCTAGTTCCTACTGCTCGGCAGGTCCTTCATGTCGCCGTGACGATTCCAGAGATTGATTCCCCGTAGATATTCCGGTTGAAAAATCATTTTTTATTTCTGTTTCTAATCCGCTGGAGGACTCCCATCCTGTGGCGAACGATCTCGAGCCAGACTAGTGACCTGGTCATCGAGTGAAGTGGCCTGAAATAACAATGATCAGGACCAAGGGGAAAATCCTTTGTTTCTAGTATCTGGGAAGTTTGGGATTCGATCCTGAGGCAGTTCCATCATTCGTTGTCTTTCTTGGATCATTCCACAAAACTGTACTGAACTAAAAGATTGCAGAAGTATTTGACTCGCTGATGAGTCTATTCGAATGTCAAATAGTTCTAGCTCATCCATGAGCATATTTTGAGTATCCCCTGATAGCGTGTACGAGCATTCGACGAATGAGCCGAGGAGGTAAGGTCGTCGAGGGGTTGAAAAAAATGAAGGTGCATTGTTTGCCGATCGCTTGGTGCACTCTCCCGAGAGCCGATAATTCAGTAATGAACGTAACCCCGCGAGACGTGGTTGGTGCGGGGGCCTTGCTCTTCCGAGTCCCGAGAGAGGGCTATAATTACCGATACCACGTCGGATAATGGCTGCGCAAGGACGGGGAGGGATTCCTTAACTTTGTTCGTGGTTAAGCGGCTGTAGAGTGAGAGAGAGAGAGAGATGGAAGCAGGGGAATGAAAGAGATGAGAGCTTGGCAAGTCGAACCTCGGGCCGAGTGAATGCTCGATCCTGCTGGCGCGAGCAAAAGTCTTTCGCGCCCGAGACCTCCTCGCTACATCTTAGAATGGGCAGCTCTAAATTAATAAATCAATGCTGGAGCGTGTACCGCTTCGGGAAGAAAGAAAAAGAGATAGAACGGCTACGGCCAACCGTGAGCTTATCCGATCCACCGTGGGTGGAGTTTGTTTGTTTAAGAGCAGGATTTATTAATTTTTCGCTGGGTGGTATATATTCACCGGGTCGTTCCTCGGGCTCGTGCATCCGGCGCCTTTTTTCCTCCGCTCGCAAACTCCCCTTCAGTGTTGTCCTCATATTCATTATTCGCTTCTCCATCCTCTCGGCCTTGCTATCTTACCGTTTATACTCTCTTCTCTCACGAAACACTGTTTTCATTCTTGGCTTTCTTTACATAAATTCTCATTCTTGCCGATCTCAATGGATTCAACGGTCATTGAATCGTCGCTATCACTCGGGATCGATTGAGAGAGTTTGTTCGCCATTGCGATGACGTTCAAGATGTTGTTTCGCCACGCATGAGCTTCACGAAACGTCGTACTCGATGTTTAATGTGAAAATGAGAATATAGAGAGATCGGTAGTTGTGAAGTTCAAATAAAATTCAAAGAAAATTGAATTATTAGTCGATAGCTGATGCGAGGAAAAGCGATGAATGTGTCTAGGCTTTTTGATCGATCCGAGCCATTAGATTTATCGCTCAACCTAGCGCGTTGTTATTCATCCTCGAGTCGACACGTCCGGGGAGAAAAAAAAGATGACTCTTGAATGGTAGCTGAGGGTCCGTGCCTGGCGAAAGGGCTTCGAGACCTGAGTCCCTGAGACTCGTGCCCCCAGAGCCATCTCTCGGGGTTCGATCGAACCCGAACCTCCGCTGTGTAGTCATGCATCGATTGAATTAATTATCGCGTGAAATTCATTGATTTATTTTCAAATTTTTTGAACTATCGACAGACTTTTTAATGTTGAAGTTTGTTTCATTATTTTTTTCTTATTTAGAAGGGAAATTTTTTTTTTTTTTTTTTTTTTTTTTTAATTTAAATCGACGGTGAATTATTATTTTCTCGAATTCTTATTATCGCTACTTTCTAGGCGCGAAATTCAATTTCGGCACGTACCAATGTCACCCATCACGTCCGGTGAAAAATCATTTGAAAATCTTTTATAAAATGTCTTCGCACTATCCGTTGTACATACGTGCGAGTATACTTTTACGCGAGTACTTTCGTCTCGCACGAACGTAAGTTAATAACAATTTCACTGCTTGTACGAGAAAAAAAATTGTCGGGTGCGAGCAATATGTTCTCTGAGCAAAAATCCGAAGCGAAAGATTCTCTGTCGAGAGCTCTTTCGGCACAGTTATATTCATTGCCAATGCCTCGGTCTTTCAATCTCCGATCCTTCCACTCGCTTCGAAGAAACAAAATGAATTTCATTGGTAGTCACTGAATTTTTATTTCTCTGACAAGATCCTTTGTGTCGAGGGAACAGAAAATCGATTGAACATTCTTTGTCATCGGTGCTTTTTTATTTTTCACAATGATTCGTATTTTCTCGCTTTGACGAGAATGTGACTTCGAGAAACGAGTTCAAATAAATTTTTACAAACTAATTGGGAAAAAAAAAAAATCCTGAACAAAGAATTTTGCCAAAATACAACAATCAAGATTCAATAATCGCAGGCAATAATCCAAAAAACCATCAATAAAAAAAACGAAAAGAAATCGTGAAGAATAAAAAAAAAACTGCCAATCGACTATACTTTTTTATTAAAACAAAAAAAAAACAATTTAACATTTTTTTCACTTCCTTCGAACGAGTTTCTTGGTTGAGACTGTACGTGTAAAGCATGCTTAAGTGGGAGTTTGATTGTATGGGATACGTAAGGGTGCCTTAAGGTGTGCAAGAAAGTATGCCTTATCGGGAGGTAGAAATTAGAGGCCTCATCATTCAGCCTTGCTCCTGTGTGTTTCTGGAGTGAATAGCTCAGACGACCGTAATCCTTGATGATAATGACTGTAACAGGTGTTCGAGGTGGCACATGCCACCTTCGCACCTCAGTTCCCGGTCGTTGGGATCGTTGATCGAGGCCTGCAACCAACGCTTGGGAGCATTAATTCCGCCATGTTGCCTCCGGAAGTGATCGTCTATTTAACAACTTTCGTAATCACTCCCATTTCCAACGCTCTTATCCCAACTAGGCATCTGCTTCTCGAGCAAAACTTTGGCAATCAAATAATATCAAATACCATTTTAAAAATCAGGTTCTTCAAAAGAGTCCAAAATGAAAAGAAAAAAAATTTCACTTCGAAGCTCAAACGGTATCACGGAAGAGTCCGGTAGCAGCTTCGACCGCAAGCCTTTGATACGTCGAGCCAGCAAACACCGGCGTGTAACAGTGGAAGCAAAATGGTGTGTGCGTGGAGATTGGTCATCAAGGGACGAAGCTTACCGCAATAAGTTCTTTGTACGTGTACGATGCAGCAGCAGCAACTTCGCCGAGACCGTAACGTCTATAACGTATATAACAGACTTAATATCCCTAGTCAATTTTAGAGCGTCCATCAGAGCCAAGAACATTCAGTCATTACTAATACTTGTATATGTATTTGTGTATTCACATTATATACATATATATATACGTGTACATTGTATTTTTGTATGGATATATCCAGTGCCTCGGTAATCTATAGGTTGTAACGAATCGTCTACGGGTATGTGCCAGCCAATATGTATACAAGATTCACCGGTAGCCGGGTACTGCCTGCTGTTCAGGCAGTCATACCATTTGCAGTTATGACGAACTCGAGAGTTCAGAGGCCGTGAGAATTTTTGCAGTGACGACGACTTCGTGGAGAGCTGATATCAATGGGCTCGTTGCGGATCATGGACATTCGCGTGGACCTGAAAAAAAAAAGCAAAATACCAAATGATCCGAAGCGTTTTTGATCCAAACGAAGTTGAAGATCTCTGGAAATTTGTCGAAGTAAAAAAAAAGTCTTCAGCCGATTGAATGTTTTTACTGGGCTGTATGAGAGTATAAAAAAGGAGAAGCAAAGGTCATTACAGCTGGAGAGGCGAGTGTTGTATTACGCTTTTTTTGCTCATATACAAGGAAAAAGGTAATTGCCAGATGTTCGCATTAGCAGGAGTTGATCGAGTTCTCGCGGATAAGACTCAGGAGCAGAGAGAACGGCTATTGAATGAGGCATCCTCTCGTCACCATCAACTAGAATGGAACAGCATAAAACTTCTTTATCCACCTACACTGTGAAGCTACCAGAGCTGGAAGCATCGGTTAAGAGCCCAGGGGCACTCCCGGTAGTCTCAATTATAGAGTATGACTGCACAGAATCGGCTCTCAGTAATTTGTTATTATTGAATAAACAGGTATCCGATGTGTGATGCGAGAACTTTATCATTCGAAGTAGTGGTCCCCGGAGCCTCGGAGCATCGAGCTTCGGTACCGTGATCTTATAGCCTGGCAGGAACATCGCTCGCATTGTATTATTTCACCGAAAAAAGTCGTTTTTTGAATGGCCCCTTTGTCCACGGCCCGTTACGTAACTCCCAAAAAAAAATTGTTTCGGTTGATTCGATTAATTCGGCTGATTCCTGTCGTTCTCTTAAAAGATGCTAACACCAGCAGTGGATAAACAAATAATTTGTAAATATAAATAATCTCGGAATGCCGTTACGCCGAGCCGGTAGTAGCCGAAGGCGTTTCGGCGTCGTGTCTGCGTAGACAAAACCTCTGCTCGGGGTCTTACAGAGAGCAAGTCCGAAAGATTTGCACGTCAGGCCCATTACCGACGAGGCTATAGAAACAGTGTGATCGCTCGGTTCTTCCTGGCACGCCGCCACCGCCGCCGCGGCGCAAATGCGTAGTAATGACGCGTTGGTGTGCGCGCGGGCTCGAAAGCTGCAACATCTAAATTAAATGTTTCTGGATCGACGAGTCGCGCGAAGCCTCCCGTAATCAGCGTGTCACGGCTGAGGCCCGAAGAACGGCGCTCTTAATCTGGATTTAAAGTGCCGAGCCGATTCATCGCCTCTTTTTTTTTCTTTTTCTACCCCCTCCCCCTCCCCCTCCGCTCATCTTCTCAGCTTCATGCTGCTTCCAGACGAAAGACGGAATCGTCGACTTGCTTTTTTTTTATGCCTCCTCACAATACCTCCGTAATTGGCGAATACGGCAAGAGCGACGAGTTACACTAGACGTTAAGACATAATTGAACTGAAAACCGGTCTTTTTTTTATCTTTCTCTCGTGACAACCGCGTGACAATCTCACCGATACAAGAGCCCAAATTATTTCGAATTTCAGCCTCAAAATCCATGGATTTTGATTTTCTGGAATTCGGATATTCGATTTCTATGATTGGTCTCAAAGATTTTATCATTGATCAATGGATAATCATTGAAAAATTGTTTTAGCCCAAACGTTTTTGTACATGCAGCTTCACCGGAGCCTCATCACTCTCCCAAGATCAGGCGATACTTCACAACGTAGAAGTATCAATAAACGGAGATAAGAATCGCGAAAACGTTCAAATTAGTTGAATTTTTATTGAAGACGAAAGAAGAGGCTCGATTTATGTTAGAAACAAAGATTGCACAGGCCTCGTTCGATAGGTAACCGAGGATCGTGCACCAGATACGTGCGCTTCCGAAGGATCCCTCGGCTGTCACCATAAATTATCATTTTCATAGCATCTCACGCGGTAATTTTGAAACAACGATGTGCCTCCGGTGTACGAGAATAGGCCAGGTAAGAGTGGGTTGGCATCCAGTAGATCTTGGACGGCTTGAAGAGCGAACGAACGACTTACGCGTCTCTTCTCTACAGTGAAGCCTCTCGATAGTCTTTGTTTTCCAGGGCGCACATTCCGGCAGGTAAAAAATCATTTTTTCCTGATTCCACTTGGTCATGAGAAAGTAATTCAGCAAAAAATGGATTTGAGACTTCGGTAAGGTCTGGAGACCATTCGCATCGCATCCGTCGATATTCCGGCAACTTCCGGGTGAGCATTGCGCGGCGTTTCACTGTTACGTGCCACGAGCATTGAAACTGGCACTTCTCGTAGCTCCTGGATGCCCGATGCTCATGTGCGAACTATGGCCGATTACAGACGGCAGTTACGGCCTCTTGGCTGGCGCGAGACTTTTTCTGGGTGGCAGAAGAAAGAAAAAACAAAATAAAAAAAGATGTGGCAAAATAAAAATAATGCCCATTGCTCTAAGAAACAATATTGCAGAGCGTATGTTTTACGAACGATCGGGGTGAGCAAGGTCACCTTGGACGACCTCAGAAGCTCCCGTAACTTCTTGTCGCTCGTCAATCAACGACAACTCGAAGAAACAAAATAAAGCAACGAAAAAAAAAAAAAACAGAAGTAGAGGTTTATACGTCTCGGACAATGGAACATTAATCGACCCAACTCTGGTCTTAAACTTTTTCTTCAACATCTGCAACTGGGACTGTTATTATTCGTGATTTTATGGGACTTTCCGGGTGTGCTTTTTTTTGCTGGCACTTTTGTATTTTCTAAGCTCCCCCGGATCTGTCTCTTGACCTTAAGCGATCCGGCATAAAAAAATGAAAAAATAAAAAGCATGTCGTACGATTCATAAACGCAGTCGAGAAAGATGAAATAAAAATGGTCGATAAGAGAAACGGCAGGGGGATATATTCATTTATGAATAATTCGTACTGGTGGCATCGAGGAATGTCGGAGAATCATGACGCGGTCCAAGACTAGAGAACGCGACGTGTCGTCGCTGCGTGAACTCGACCCCGGTGAGGCCACAGGATGGGTCTTACCAGCATCCACACCGCAGTATTTGTGGATATAATGTTTATAGCACATCTACATTTACGAGTATGTTGTATATACCAACGGTTCGTTAGTTATATATATATTTTATGTGTTTAATCGGAGTTCTAGCTTGAAATGAAAGAGGAATATGAGCGCGTTTGAGGCGCTGATAAAATCCTGGGCGATCATGTGCTCTGTGCCCGGTTACCCCCCGGGGCCCAATGTGGTCACCGGGACCCGATTGCTCTCACAGTTTGTGACGGTATGCCAGGCTAATTAGATCCCCCATCTCTCTCCTTCTCCTCTTCCTTCATCTCTTTCCCCTATTTGTGACGCTTTTCACAACTCCATCGATATATGCTCGGGGTCAAGGTTGAGGTCGTACAAACAATTTGTTTATCGCCGCACTCATCTTCTTCCCACCGTTTGACCTTTGGGCTCTCTCGTGATCTACTTATCCCTGACTCAGAGCTTTTTTTTTAACCTTTTTTTTTATCTCTGGAATGTGATGTTCTGGAATGAGCGTTGGAGCGCGCAGGTTCCGTTGGTCTTTCAGGATGTTCGAGTCCCTTTTACCACGAGTTTTGTACCGAGAGCTTTCGATTATTGTTCATTCTCGATTACTTTATTTGACGAGAAAAAATAACGCCGTCTCTTTGTCTTTCTCGTGCTATATCACGTGCCCGAGTTGCATTTCGCTCGGAGAGCGAGTCCACACGAGACAGACGCATATAAGACGCGACGAGAGAGGTTGCTTCGAGAAATAAACGTTCTTTATTATCGTTGACCCCCTCGGCCGACGGTCCGCGAGGATGGGATCGGGGCTCTCTCGAGTTTGCCTCGAGCGAATAGAAAAAAGGAGGAAGAAAAGGAGATAAAAATAAGAAAAAAGTCGGTTGCTGGGAGCTCTCAATGAGCTCTCTTGGCGCATGTGTGTTTTCGTTCATATATATATGTATATATAGATATGTATTTGTATGCAAGCTCACTTCACTGTACTGGCTGCACTCCGAGGTCGGATAATATAAGTAACGGGGTATCTTGTCCATGGACGGGGTAAAGGGAGAGGAGGAGGAGGAGGTGAGCAGGAGGGGCAAGGGAGGTTGAGGTAGGTGCTAGATGATTTTCCCAGGCGAAGAATATGGCGGTAAGAAACCCGGAAAGGCCCGATATATCTTAAAGTTACAGTCTTCTCTGACCAAAAGAAAAAAAAAAAAAAAGTATATTTTATTCGACGAAAAAATGTCTTTGTCGTACAATAAGTCAATCTCAATGAGAAAATTCATTTCGACACGGTTAATAACCGAACCTCTTCCACAGAGAAATTCTAACGACAGGTTAAGATCTTTGTCTTATCGATATAATTGCTAATCATTTTGTGTGAATAATTATGCGCCGAGGATAATTGATTGTCATGGTGAAGTTGACTGCTGATGTATACAGGCTCTTTATCTCGCAGCTCCGTAGTAATTGATATGACTCTTCATCATTTTTCATTATACCTCCGTAGACGTTATTTGGATAAAGAATATTATACTTCGTTTTTTTTTTGTACATGGATTTATAATGATAATAATTTTGTGTCAATTGCGAGACGCAGGAAAGGTGAAATTTTCACGTTTGCAACGGAGCAATCTCCGGGTGTTCTCTGCTTCATATATATATATATGTCTTATGTGTGTATATAATAGCTCTTATAATATTATCCAACGAAGTGGAAGCTATGTTTATTCTTGTCGAGCGATCCATGATGCTGATGCAGCAGCAATAGCTTTGCTTTTCACTCTTCTTTCGTGTCCTCATCGTCCTCGCAGTCGTAGTCGTAGTCGTCGTCGTCGTCGTCGTCGTCGTCGTGGAGCACAGGAAATGCGGCGTACAGTCGAGGATCGGTCGGTGCATTACCCGTTAGACACGGGCCTCTGGGCTGATATATTGACTTGAACAAAAAAGCAAATGTTTTCTTGTCCTCTCTCGGACACCGCATACAGTGTGTCCCGCAAATTGCATCCAACCTTAACGGGGATGAACGGATACCAAATTTATGAAGAATCAAGTATTTCGTCGGATTCCGTTGATAAATTATTTTGGATCTGCCAATCCACTGCGTTGGCAAGCGACAGTCAGTTCGGGAATCACCGCACTGCGTTTGGTGCACTTCTTTGACGGGGTCATCGACGCACTGATTTGATGATTTCTCATAAGTGGTGCATGAGAAAAAAAAATGTAAAGCTGTTTTCTCTGGAACTCTAGAATTCAACAGTTGTGCAGCCCAACAATTAGAGCTTCTAATTCATTTTACATCGGCGAAAGAGTACCCGCACGATTGACCGATGCTCGACGAGCAGGCAGATTCTCCAAAATAAAAGTGGAAATGAACGGACTAGTTTATTGCTCACACCGTGTGTATTTTACTCATACTCCTAACATCCGTCGAACAATTTTTTTTTTTAGCACGAAACGAAGAGAATTAGTTCTCACGGGAAAAGTGCGAGTTTTCTTTTTTACAAGAGAGAGAGAGAGAGAGAGAGAGAGAGAACGACGTGTCTACGAGGAGTGAAGGAAGCCGAAGACTCGGCAATAAGAAATATAATCGTAGTGGAGAGGCAAGGAGAGAGTAAGATTATGAGGCAGAAGGATGAACGAACGACACGAGGAGCCTATTACAGGAGGAGCATCGGAGGAGAAGTGAAACACACAGTACTGAGGGGGGGAAGAGCAGGAGAGAAGCTCACCGGGTGGACAGGTGAGATAATCAACCTGCGCGGAGCGTTCCTTCGAGCTCTGCTTCTGTTAGGTGTCTCGAGGTTTATTCTCGCCCACGGGCGAGTAATCACAGTCTGAATCTTCCTGTTTCTAATTCTCTTCGAACCGTTCTGATTCATCTCACGTATGGCATCGTCTAATGAAAATTCTTCTGCGGATGAATGAAAATTTATTTATTTCGCTGAAAAATTCGTTCGCAGACTCGTAGTTGGAGCTTATTCAACATCGATGGCATTCTGACCAATGATCCGAAATACCCATAGACACAATATTACACATGGATATACATATACGTATATAAATTTATATTTATGTATACGAGTTATATATGAGATAGTACGTGCAACGCGTTTCTTCCATTGTGCTTTACGGAGGTCTGCTCGATACTGATTTACCGCTCGTCTAATTTGTAGGCGGTCGCCATTAAACAATCCATAAACGCGACGTGCGTAAAACACTGCCGAGATGTGGCTCTTGTGGCCCGGCAAACGGTGTCCGCCTTACCCATCAGTGCCTGTGCGCTTACACAGTCGGCGCGCATTTACCGATCCTTAACCCAACACGCATATACACTTGGGGATGCTGCTTCTGTGGGTCTGCAACCGAACAAATGCAAAGCCAGAAAGAACTGAAACGTACGAATACGTGTGTGTAAGTATTTTATACATGTATATATGCTTAGTCCAAGAGAAAGAGCACTCAGAGACGCTCCAGCAGGACGATTTATTCATATTCAAATGCGCGCCTTTACGATCGAGTCCGCTTGTAACCGTATGAGAACCCGCACATGCGCACATGTTTCTTCGCGCCATTATTTTTCGAAGCTTGATGCCTCGGACTCGAACTGAGGCAGCAAAATGTTCGATTGTAAATGTCATTCTATGCATCGCTGGCTCTTGTTATTTTTTTCTGTTTCGCCTTCAAACTTCTTTTTTATATTTTAGAGTTGTTGAAGAAGAAGAAGAAAGAGAAGTTTTGCCGGTTCGTTGAATTTTCGGTATCGTTAATCGTTTTATCAGTATTTTCAATATACAACGACGTAGAAGTAGATAAACGCTTCGCTGCTAAAGTTTCACTTCTACAAAAATTACTATGGAACACGTATAAAGAGTTGGTAATAGTAGTCCGCATCGAGGATCCGTCTTATTTGAGATAATGCCGAGAGTTCTGTCGGAGTTACGCAATGAAGTACATTTACGTGGTCATAATCGTTAATCTCGATGAAGAGAAGTAAAAATGATATTCGAATAACGTGGCTAATACTAGCCTGAAAGTGGATTAGGAAATCAAGACGAAATTTTGTTACCGATTTGTTTTTATCGTGGAGCGAACTGAAACGTGTGCGCTCCTTTCGAGTACACAAAAATCCTCATAGCATATGGTCGAAAGTGGAAGACAGAGAAAGAGGATGAAAAGAGTTATCTGCATAGATTCCTATACCTAATGTAACTTCGAGGCTAACAGAGTGGTACACTCGATTCGATAATATCCACGGAATCGAGGAACATTTTACGCGAATGCCTCTCTCATACACTCGGACTTATCAGATTAATTCGCTTGGATCGCTCGCACACGGGTCTCCGCCATGGCGCGTAGAACATCCAATATTCCGATTACTTTTTTCTTTCAACTATTTCTCTATCTCTTCACGAATGCTGTTTTCATTGCTTCTGTGGCTGATCCAGCGAGCAATTATCGTGAGAACTCATTAGGAGGCGAGAGATTATCTAGCTAATTATATACGAAATTCTAGAGAGTGAAAGTGATGGTAAGGGGGCAGATTATTTGCGGGCTTATTGCTGTACTTTAATACAGAGCTTCGTTTTACGTTAGCCAATATTTTGCTAGCTGCTGAACGGGTAATTTAGATATCGAGAATCCCTCAAAACTTCAATTGCTGACGAGAGGAATGGCAAAACCCGATTTTTGTCTGACTTCAAAACGAATAACAGTATTTATAAAAGGCACAAGCAAGTTCGAAACTTCGAAAAAAAACTTGGAGTTCACAACCTTCTAGAGCTCATAAGCTAGCAGGATTTAACCTCCACGACCTTGTAGGACCCGGAACAATATAAACCATCCTCGTTGAGTCTCCCAGTGCTTTCGCCTGCTTCGGTTTCTCTCTCCTCTCCACCTTCTTCGTCCCGGGATCGGCTTTGAGGAGATGGCGAGTCGGAGATATCGATATCGCGCTTCAACTCACGCAGTTATTCCATTTATCGTGAAATTCCACAATGCTCATGGTTTCCCGAAGCTCGTGCGACCGTGGGCAACAGTCGAGACGGTGAGGATTCGCGAAGAAAGTACCAAGATCGGTATGAGAGGAAAGGAATGAGAAAAGCGAAAGATGGAAAAAGACAGATAGGAGAGTTGCAAAGCGAGAGTAAGAGTGGTGAATCCATCTGCACCCTCGGCGTAGCGGCAATTGCCCATAAATACCATTACCGGCCGGCCTGGACGACTTACAACGTACTTTACCAGACTTATGACGCGGCCGAGCTTGAATTAGGTACTCGTTACCGATATTACGTTTCAACCACCTTGTACAACGATTACCCGGGTCAGCATGGGACACATATTCTATCGGACAGCCGCGTATTCTCGTTCCAGTCAACTGTGTATATACGCTGCTTCCCCTTTCAGCTAGAGAGGACAAGCGAGCTGAGTTAGAGCCCCGCATGCTCTGACGGTTCAAGGGTCCTCTGTACACGTCGTAAGTTGTTATCCAGATAAGTGCGATTTGTCACCAGGGAACAAATGGATAGCTAACTTGTGGGAACTTGGTCTCATCCAAATGCTGAATCAAATTGTCGACACTTTCCAACATAGACATAGCAGGGGCCAAATTCAGTAGCCAAGACTGGAAACCGAGTGACTTTAACAGTGGATCAGAAAAATTCTAACGACTAAATCAAGATCCGTCACCGCTTCCATCTCATTGGAATCTTGATGACATCGGGATGCAGGGACTCGACCAATTTGAATTCGCTCGGTGATACGTGTGGTGTTTCCATCTCATAGATCTCGAAGAGCCAGGAGATCTAGCTTTGCTTTTTGCTCTGTTGAAAAACAACGCATTGCTTCTTTAACGATCTCGTTGTGATCGGTTCGCTCCAACGCCTTCAACCAGTGGCCAGAAGCCTCGACTGCTCACACTTAGCAGCCATCAAGGTACAGCGCAATGCTGGTAAAAAACATTTAGGTGTCTACCGGTTTGTTGGAAGCACGTGCGCAGCAACGCTGTAGCAATCAGTGCACCAAGAATACGTTTATATACCTTTGCAATTGGACTACGCAGAAAGGTGCGCAGAAACGAGACGGAGAATTTCTGATTCACAAGATGGTCAGTATTATGCCTGCGGAGAACTCTCGCCGGTCTAATTGGCGATAGAGCAGCCGCACCAGGCGAAACGATACCTTCCACCGTAATTGACTATCACGCCGATCTCGACGAACCAGAAGAAACTTGGGTGCTGACTGTGTCCTCTGAATTAGAAAGAGGCTAAAGGATAACAGTTCACAATACCTAATCCATTTCGGACATTTCTCAAACACGAGTTTAATTATCATTGACCTAGCGCAGCTGTTGAAGTGATTGGAAGTTGTACAGTTATTTATACAATTTTAATTGAGATTAGCTCTGATGACTGGAAGCTGCCCAACAATGTAGACTCGAAATAATACCACAATCTTGTCAATTCAGAAGTGATGACATTCAAGTCATTCGAAATTTTGACATCAGAATGTCTGACGTCTTTCTCCCAAGCTCATAGTGGTCATCAATGCTGGATACGTTCTAGCTCTGTCCTGAAGTACTTGCTGCCGGCTGTGGTCATACGAGCGACTCTCGCAGGAATGGCCCACGATTATCTCAACACATTAAAGGCGAAAAGTACGCTGGACAATGATGTGAGTCTGCGGTGGAATGACTGGTAACCTCTGTCTTGAAAGGAAAACTTTAGTAGGCTCTAAAGTTGGCTCTTCCGTTTTCCCATCAACCTGGCTTGGGGAGAAAACCTCCCGATCACAATTACCTTTTTTTCAAGATCAAATGTCTTCAACGCTATATTCTGACTCTGTTGACCAATCGATCGAGTTTCATTCCATCAAAAAGATTAAACCGATTCCGAAAGTTGCTGCTGATAACTTCAAAAATCTTTCCCAACGATAGCGCGTTGTTTTCAGTGTCTGGATACTGTGGCAGTTGCAAATCGCAGAATAAGTAGATGCTTAAAGCCCTAGAAGAGCTATGACTCCGAGGGACTTTAACCGGAGGCTCTTAAAGCATCCACGACCCCGTGGTACACGCAGTTGGAGATGACGACACAACAACTGCTACCAATAGACTACTACGATGCGGGAATGGTGGGACTTGGCTTATTGCCAATGCATTTCAAGTAGTCTACCATAGACCGCGGAGAGTCTGTCGCTCGGGCTCATTGTGCATCTGTGTCCAGGCTTTCATTCTTCATGGGATTTCGCTCTTTGACTGGACTCTCTTCCTTCGTCTCTCTTTATACTTCTGACATAGACGCTTTTACGCGTGTATTAACCGCTCTCCGAGCATGGTCCCCACTGAAAACTACCACAATCACATTATATATACGAATGCATCTGTGCAACATGGACCGGAGCTTCTGCGAGGCGAAACTTCTCGTATACAACTTAAGCGAGCTGCGAGAGACGTCTATAGGAATCTCTGCACAACAGAGCGCAGGGTAATTCCAGGAGGCTCTTTTGCTCGTACGCATGCACTTACCACAACCAATGTCCATGCGTCGTAATAATTTCTTCGTTCGCTGAGAAACCGATAAACGAGATTTTCACGCTTTTTCATACCTCTCATTGCCCCGCACCACTGCAGCTCTACATACAATTTCTTCTTTACCCATCAGTCTTCCTTTTCATACCCGAAGAAAGTAATATGTTGCATCATCCTACAGTCCTGAACTCCACAATTTATCTTATTTTATTCTCGCTCACTGTGCTCCCGTTGCTCCACGTGTTCTCAAATCTTCCAGCAATGAGAGGGTGATCTCTGAATACCGATAAAGAAGATATCCTATCTTCGCTCTAAAATGACAGAAGTCATTTCTTGCTGTCAGTCGTCATTCATCGAGTGGATCGTGTAACCATCAAGAAAATTTTACACACGAGCCTTGTCCGGTGATCAATATGTCAGAGGTCCGGATGAACGAAACCAATGACGAGAAATCAGACCAGGCGAGGAATGAAACGTATTCGAACCCAGAAAAAATGGGACCACAAGCTTCGGTGCTTCCTGTTCGCAAGGCTTGAAACGAAGGCAAAAAAAGAATCACCGTAGACACTAAAATAATTCTCCTGTGCGATGCACAATGTCAGACGGATTGCCAACGTTAAAGCTTCCTTAACCGACTGCACGATGGACGCTTCCACGGAGGCTTGTTCGCTATTAAATATGACGGGGATGGAAATTCGGTGGCATTGTGACGAGCCTGTTTCTTAATTGCGCCATATTTTATCGGCTTCCAACCGAGTGACCGCACTAGATCGCCCGTGGCGAGGATGCGCGCGCGCATCTAGAGCTCCGAAAGCCCTCGTGAATATTTCTTCCTTATATCCTGGTGTACATTCTTCAGCGATGCTGGGATTGCTGTAGCGGTGAATCGCCGCGAGGCCTCGTCATACGATCACGCCATTGAGATAACGCCTCTTCGTCCACGAGCTTTGTCCGTTACACATTCGAGTCTTTCGTGTATACGCCGCAGATAATGAAATTCAGTGTCGTTGCATCAGTTCACAGCCGTACTATTACGTCTCACCTGTTAAGGCAGCGCGACCGCAATGTTTACGGCTTTCCTCCGCCAAAACCGAGCCGATATTCGATAATATTCATTCGCCCATGGAGTTGTCTCTACGGAAGGACTTATCAGTGAAAAAAAAACAACGACGACTTCGCTTACGCACATGTGCAGCCCTGCCGTAGACATCCGTGTTCGTAAACACTTGAATGTCCCATTGAATAGCCGTAAACAAAGTAAAACAGCCTGTGAGTTAAACAATCCCGCCGTTAAGGAAAAGTCCAACCATAAAGGAAGAAAAGTGGATCGTAAACGAACAAAAAAAGTATTATACCAGTAGAAGACTGCAGCAGTTGAACAATTGAGCTGCAGCCAAAAAAAAAACGGATTTCAGCAGCTCGTTCATGATGGACATGTCCGTGCCGACAAAACTCTTTCTACTCAGTCTTGAAAAATACATTTTCGCAAAGCAGCGTTTGTGTCGAATGTTTAAAAAATTTGTTTTTAACGTAAAAAACCTGCGACTACAATTGTCTTGCTTTTTGTTGCTACAAATTTCGAAACATCCGGTTATTCATTAGGTTCACTTTATTCCGGAATAGTAACGATATCCAGAGGCCTTTTTTTTTTTGTTCTCTTTTCTTTATCGGCACGCCCAGACTCGAGAATTGTGCACTGTTATCTTAATATAATCCGGATCAGAAACTCGCAGGCTACGGAGCTGATTCAGACCGTCTCTTTACCACGTATCTACGTCAATATACATCTATATTCATACGTGTGAGAAAGAGAGTAATGCGAGAGAAGCTTTCAAGTTGCCGCTCGGTAAAATCGCGGCTATGCGCGCGCGCATAGCCACCACTCTCTTATCTCGCTTCGATCGCGCATGACCTTCGACCCCCTCCTCGTCTATTGGCGGCGAATCGCATGTTTTGAAGGCCTCTAAGACTCATTGTCCGCTAAGAAATCGCCAAAGTACAGAGCCTATGAGCTACTGAAAAAAATTGAGGATTTTTGAAAAGTGCGCTTCCGGGATTGCTGGCCGATGCGAGAAAAAAAATAAAAATAGTATTATTCGAGTTTCTATTTTCATGGTTTTGTGATAAGTTTCCGCTTTCTATTCTCTATAAATCGTATCCGTCAGAGATTTAGGAAAAGAAAAATCAGCACTTTCAGTAACTTCTTCATCCCTAAAAAATTCTCAACTGGCAGACTCGACTTCCGGTGTCGTATGGAATCGCGTGTGACAAGATTTGTGGCTGTCGAAGGGAAGAGACACGACTGAGATTCTTAGACTCACAAACGCATGCGGATAAAGGCGATTCGTCTTCGTTGACTGTCACTCCGTGGCACGATAATCACCGGCGAGTATCGAGTAGCGTGAGAATATCTGCTTTGAGTGATCTTGAGGGTGACCTTGATACTCGGAACTACCAGGATGCTCATCCCCGGAAATTGAAGATTTTTCGGGGCTGCGATATCGATAGACAAAAAATAGTTAAATTTATTATTAGCTTGAATAATTCGGGCTATAAATATTGAACGGGCGATGAGATTTCATAGCGTTGCAGCAAATTTAACGAGCTAAAATGTGACTCTTCGGATATTTTACATCGCGGGAGACTCAACGAGTCTCTCTCTCTCTCTCTCTCTCGCTTTTATGCAAATTTCGCTTCACTCGCGCTAGCGTCTGCGTTAACGGCTGGCTCTAAATCTTTTTAGTCGCGCGATCTCTGACTCGCTCGAACTGTAATAACTCATCGGACACCATCGTTTCACGTGAGATATACTCGGTTATGGTGATCCTTCCCGCGATCTTTTCGACTCTCAAATACTCTTGGTTCTCTGCTTGGCTGGGCGTTGGCAAAATATTCGATTTGACATTACGTTTTTACGGTCAAGAGAATTCGCTGCTATTTGTTTATCCGAAATTTGTTGTCCGCCCGATTTTGAGATCCGTTATCGAAGAATTCGGAAAAAAAAAAAATTTTCAAACTTTTAATCGAGGGCTGCTAGTTTTGTCTGAAATTGAGCGAAACTTCTTCGATAGATCGGCTTCGATTCGCAGCGGATCATCGCTCCGATAAAACTTACAAGGCATATAGAATGTCGAAAATTACAGGGTATTATCCGTGTGAGGTACGCGCGAGAATACGAGATTCGAAGCTGATAATCCACGGACCAACTCGCTCTTCTGTATTTTTTTTTATTTTTTCTTTTTTTCTTTACTCGCTTTACTCGGGGAAGCGAAGCGAGTTGAAAAGTCCGTCCTACACTATTCGCCAGCACACGCTCACCAGTTTACCAGATGGATTTTAATCATGGCTTGATTAAGATTACGAAATTACCGTGACTTACGACTCGATTTTTTCACAGTTGCAAAAACAAAAAGTTCAAACGTTGCCCATTACTGTATTCAATCGAAACGAGAAATAATATTGACGAATCGATAGAAATTTCATCGGTCTTCATCGAATTCTAATTTCATTAATTCAATTCTACCCGGTCGATATCAACCGGAATTCACCGAGTTTCATCGTTCACGATATTCGACGATCCGATGAATTGTACCGGGATTTTTTCCTGAAGTAGAAATCAAAGAATCTTTGCAGTGACCAGGAATATTTTTCTCGCCTTTCCAAAATGATTTTCATTCAATTCAGCTTCATTATCAATTGAACGTTACGAGAGAAAAAAGCGCCCCCGATAATCCAGGAATTCATGCGGGAACCTGTGGATTTCGACTTTTCAGAGATCTTGTCGATTTTATCTGTTCCATGGCAAACGTCAGCCCGATGTATTTTTTTTTTTTTTTTGTTTTTTTTTTTTTTTTCAACGTAAGCCTTCAACCCTGTCTCGTAATATCTCGGGGATTATCGAGAAAAACATTCGATAGCCGTGTACTGTACAACAAAATACGTGCCGATAAATAAGTTACTCTAAATCCAACGATGAATAATAACTTCTGCCATTTATTGAGTTCTGTCAATTGCTAGACGTATCGTTTCTTCAGAGGATTAATGGATAAACAACAATTTGAACAAAACTTCTGGGTTATACAATTTTATCAATAATTTTTTAAGAGATCATTTTTCATGATCTATAATATTTATTATGCCGGTGGCAGTACAATGAATAAAATACTGTGGGAAACTTAGATCCCATATGCAGCCTGATACGCTTCGATTATTTGGTCAGCCAGATCAGCATGTTCTTCAATAGCACGGGCAGTCGCATCTGCATGACTTATATTGTGCTGATGCTCCAAAACGGCAATTATATCGTTGAATTGTTGCATTAACCTCATACGTTCTGTTTGTGCAACATCCTCAGGGTGCGATACTTCAGTGTGGGCTCCTTGGCGATTGAGTATCTTCTTCAAATTCGACAACCTTTTGGAACTGTTACTCGGTGCTCCGGGACTTCTTTTTGTTCTTTGAACCTCCTGGTAGTCGGGTTCCCCTGATATTTCATACTGCTCGTCGCCGAAGCTACGGTCAACAAGCGCCTGGAAAGAAAAGTTTACGAATACTTAAATTGAGCCATTGAATAAAAATAAGAATTTGCCCAGATTTTAAAATATCCTCTGTCGAAAATCTTCCGCTCGAATTGAGTATCATTAAGAATTATTAAGTGAAGATACCAAACGATCTTTCAGCTGGAAAAAATTTATGAACATGCGACTCAAAATTCTCATCGGACAATCTGCGAATCTTGAAATTGTACGTTTCGACGTTTTTTTTTTTTTTTTTTTTTTTTAATGTAGATTAATGTTTATGGTATGATGTAACGAGGCTAAAAGAAACCAAAATTCAAATGTGAATACGAAAAATTCAAAAATATTATTCTCAACTTACATCGGGACTTTTATCGAAGGAATGAACTCCGATGATCGCGAAACCGAGGAGCAGAATTATGGCGTGAGTACGTTTCTCCATCATTGATACGTAGACTGATATTCAAGTAGATGAAATAGTTGAGACACGAGTTCCCTTTGGTAGATGCGGATCAACTGTTGATAATTCGCTCGAAAAAGTCTGCTTTTATATGATTCCGAGGACCTTCATTACTCATTTCGTGCAGCTTTATCAATTGAATTAATATCATTTCGTATTGACTTCGTACAAATATGAATACGAACCGAAAACACTTACGATATGCGACCGTCGTCTATCCGTCTCAATTAGTCAGAATATATTAAAAAAATAGGGAAAAAAATTAAATTTCTTAAAAGTTTACCGAAAACACATAGATACGTAGAAAACTCAGTGAGAAACAGAAAAACAATTCACTTGCCAAGTCCAACTGGCTTTCGATGAAACTTGCTTGAACAGAGGTGACCAATATCATTGTTAAATGTTCCCAAGAGAATAGTTGAAAACAAATTATATCCAGCCAAGGTTTAAATAGCTCGAATGGGCACATTTTGAACAATAATCATAATCAAATTTAACTAATTTACAAATGCGGCTCCTTCATTTTTTGGTCGCGGTCATTATTTTTCCTGTGTACATAATTCCTTAATATTTTGTTTCCCCTATTTTTAATCGATTTTTCCCTTTCTTGGTCTATATTATTATTATTTTTTTTTTCTATTAACTTTATGCTATTTATGACAAGGTGTTTTTTGTTGAAATTTTCGAATTTTCTACATTTTGTTTTTCACGTTGTACTATTTATACAGTTGGATGATTTTTCGTTCATTTTTCCTCTTACATCATTTACCAGTTGTGATCACCGCAAAATGTTTTTTCGTTTCAATTTTTAACTTATCTACATTTTGTTTTTCTCGCTGTACTATTTATACAGTTGGATAATTTTTCGTTCACTATTCCTCTTACATCATTTAACAGTTGTGATCACCGCTAAATGGAATGAATATTCTAGAAGCTCAAACATTGATATCGTGATAAAGTTCTACGTATGAAGCATGCAGAAATAGATTCGTTTCGACCTCTGTTCTCCGATCTTCCATTTTAATATTTCGTTCCTTGATCCAATTTAATTTTTGTGCTGATGTTTCGAAAAAATTTGCCTCGTTACAATATCCTTATATTCAAACTTTTTACTTTTCATTTCGAGCAATATTTTCAATTTAACCTTTTTTTCCATCGTTTTTTTTTCTTTTTCGTCAACTTGTTTTTGTTACATTTTTTTTTATTTCCAAAGTTACATTATTCCGTAGTTGCATGTTTGAATTTCGTTCGAGTCTAGTGAAATTTTATTGCGACATTGCGTTGTTCCATTTGTGAAATAGTTCTGTCGGATACAATTGGCAAACTTTTTGACTCTGACAACAAAATTTTGTCAAGTCAACAAAAAATGCAGCGAGACGTCCAAAGCTTTCGCTTCCGGCACAGAAAAAAATTACGCTCGAAAAATGGACACGACTGTAAATATTTAATGTTTCTAAATTATTGCCAATTCGGAAATTTTCGGTGTTTCTAAATAAGAAAAAAAGAAAGCAGAAGTTTTTTCGAGTTTTTTTTTTGTTACAAAACTGATCCTCGAAAATGAAATTGTCATTGATAAATTCAATTGACACTTTTGTTTTATTACAATCGAACGAGATTCCGGGAATTTCGCGCTCGTGCTTTATTTCAGTAAATTTCAAAGTTATCGATACATCGCGAAAAGCTTCTGAGCGTTATTCGGCCAGAACTAACGATGGAAGGGTCGAAGGTCGAGTCTCTGGACCATAAGATTTGCTCTGCATTCCACCCGGGTCTCAAAGACGAAGAACCCGCCGAGAACGACCCAGAGTCCTTCCAACGGTCTGACCGAAAAAAAAACAAAAAAAAAAAAAAATTTGTCTGATATTCGCATAAACGAAGCCCACAAATGGAACTGTGCTGCCAAGAAGTTCGCGTGGCTATTGACCATCGTAAAGGGGTGGGAAGTAAAAGCGTCCATATGGCCAAGACTCATATAAGCGTCCATACAGCCCAGAAGACTGTATACACAGGGTGTTCTTTTCCGGGGTATCAAAATCAGGGAGCTCCTGGCTTGTCGATTGAATCATTGGATATTTCTCTCCTTTTTTTCTCGTAATAACATTATTTTTATTCAATTTTTCAAGTTGATAAATCTTGATCTTGGACACCATGAATGACATTTCGTTTATAAACCAAACAAAAATAGTAGATTAATAATGCAAATGGAAAAAAATTAACCGAATTAAGCAGAACAGTCGTATAAAACGAAATATCAATAAATAATCACTGAAATTTCTATGGTAATAGGTTTTTTTTTTGTATTCAATTATTTGAAGGTAATCAAGTATAAAAATATAGTCGTATTTTTGTACAACTCGATGACTATCGAAGAAGAATCATCAGGGACACCCTGTATACGAGTGTATTTGAGCGCGAACGTATTAACACCTCGAAGGATTTATGATATTGGGGTGGTGGCGCAAAAGGGTGGTGGATAGAGGCCGCACGCGGAGACTCTAGAGAAAAAAAATGAAAAAATACAAAAAACAAAAATTCGCGAAGAGAAACTCTCGAGGGTTGCGGTTCGGTCCGACATCTCGAAACTTGAACAGTGGAACAAATGGGCTCAATTTTGTATTTTGTAACAGTCTGGAACAATCTCTTTCTCATATTTATATTCATATACATGTAGGACATAGAAGGTTCGCCCACACCTCGAAATCTTGGGCCTCGACCCCCACGGTGGCACAGGAGTGTCGGAAAAGACCGAAGAAAAAATAAAATTACTCTTCGGTATTCGAACTTGAACAAAAGAAATTTTTCGTTCCTTGCACATCATCAAAAAACTAAGAAAAATTGATTAAAAAAAAAAAAAAAAAAAACATTTTGTTCAAATCTACCAATTATTTCGCATTTATTCATTTGTGCAAAGAAACGCAATCTCGTGCAAAGGAAAAAGCTGGGAGTCGAGAGCGTTTGAGAAAAACACGACAAAACCAAGAGAAACAATGAAATCGCATGAAAAACAAAAAACAACCATTAAATAAATGTTGAATAAATAAATCGTTTGAATTCAGAAAAAAGATCGAACAGCAAAATACAGAAATGAAAAACTCCTTTGAAACGAGTTTACTTTCGTGTTCGCTAACCTTCATATTTGTTGAGATCAACGAACCCAATTTCAAAAATAAAATAGGTGAGAAAAATAATTAAAAGTTCTTATCTTATCTATTAATGGCTCAAACGTTCAGCGTTCCAAGTTATATATAATAAGATCAATATTCGAGCTTATAAAATATTCATTAAATTCTCAGGTGATACCGAATGTGTCGAGTTATTCAAGTGGAAAAGAATATAGAACTAACTCAACTGCGAAATGATACGCCGTGAAATATAAAAATGATAAGAAATTCGAATAATTAAAATGTAGAACAAAAACACCAAAAGATAACATGAAATGGAATTAAAAAAAAGAAAAATATTATTGATCGGTATGATGAACAACCGTATTATAAATAATTGAAAATCAGTAAATATATACTGCCAATGGAAACTGGCTAGAAAAATTAATTGAACCGAAAATATATTTAAAAAATGTATTGAGATTGAATGCGCATCAATTTATCGGTCTATTTTACTCTTTCAAGGAAGTACGATCATCAGGTCAAATCCAAGATTCTTCAAATTTTTGTATGATCTAGACGAACATTTTAGGCGCCTATTACCAAAATTTGGCCCAGATCGACCATATGGTTTTTCCGCAATGAAATTTCAAAATCGAGCATTTTGTGCCACCGAAATACGTCGTCTTATGGAAACAGTCGACCGTAAGCGCACGTTTAATTGTTCGTGTAAATTTTCATATTAGTCGCCATTTTCCCGTGGTTTCTTCAACGCGAGAAAAAAAAACATTTTTTTAAAAAGAGCAAGATTAGTTCAGGAGGTGACCTGAAGATGGCAAGACCCTTTGACGAGTCCAAGAAAGCAAGAGACAGAGAGGGAGAGAGAATGGGTAGAACACGGAGTGCTTTCACATTTTTCTTTTTGCCTGTTCCCTTTCTACACACGAATACAAAAACATCGTATGTCGAGCTCAAATGATTTATAGCCAAAGAGCACGCACGCATCGTAGGTGCAAGATCCGCTTTCGACGAAGCTACCACCCCCGCAGAAAAGGGACTTCGTCTGCAAGTGGTTTGCCAACAGTTTCAGGTCCCTTCACCGGACAAATTGTCCCTCCAACCCTCGTTAACGTCGATCCCTTCAAAAGTTTAGCGATGGGTTTATCGTACACTCTCAAATTGTTGCAGCAATAAAGATTGATGCAGGAAAATTCAAAGAGACTGATCATGATTGACAACTTCTCAGAAGATCAAAATCCCGAAGACGACAGCTGCAAACAGCTCCAAAGACAATGATCGAGAGTTAGTCGATCAGATTTGACATCGATTAGCCTGTGACCATTGATCCACCAGTGGAGGATAATCAAGAAAAATATTTTGCCACAAACGCTTTTTCGTTAACGCCATCCTGCAAAGATGCTGCAAAGATCATAGGCCAGGAATGATCATTCTGACGAGCAAAGTGTTCGAACGACCTTCGCAAAATTCCCAGGAGATTTCATACTTCGCCATACTTAGGCTGTTAGGGCTTCCGAAGATGTTGGAGTCAAGACTGGGTGGAGAAAGGACTAGCAGAGGTTTAGATGGTAAGTTTCCTGGATCCGATCGATGCTTATCGGCGTCAGCCATTACTAACCAAGTGTCCATGTTCGTTTGCCACTACACACGAGCTCTCTACGACTTTGCCAATGTGGTTACACCGTTCCGCCAACTGGTAACACAGAGAAGAGGTGGACACGAGGACAAGTCGAACTCGTTAGGTATCCCCAATCGCGGTTGTAACGCAAACTCCTTGGAGGGGGAGTATCCGCGCGGGGGACTCACGGGGACCGTGGGATCGTGAGATAGTCAAACAAGAGCTGGTATTTGCTGCATGTTGGACGAGATCTGTTACGAGGAACGTCCCTGCCTACTTCTCTCTCTCTCTCTCTCATTCTTTCACGCGATCTTGTCCCTCACCCACATCGTACTTCAATCTCTGCTCCGCTTGCTGACGCCTCGAGAGTCTTTCTCTCGAGTCATCACCTGATGCGGGTTTCGAGCAGAACTGACACTCCCGGCCATTTTACAAAGCCGGTGACGCTTCTTTCTATTTTCTTTGGATCCACATCGGAAATTCCAATTCCGATGACATTTGTACGAACATGAGCCATTTACGAGAGGCTTCTTCCTGCTGTTGGATGACCGCGGAATTCATCCAGTGCTGGGTTCAGCCAATGATTCACAGTTCAAGTTCGATGTCTCCTCCATTCTTATGTACTTTCCAACATTTTCAAACGGTTCCAATAAGATTCGTGGTGGTCGATCTACACTCACGATGACTAAAGTCTCGTCGATCCGGAATATCATCAAACTTTATGCAACGTTGATGTCAATTGGGCCCTTGATCATCAAGAAAAGTTACTTGTGTTCAAAAATAAGTGTTTCATGCTTCATGGCTATTCGCGATGTTTGAGTTCCTCTAGTCAAGATTTTAACTGGAACGTCAACGTTAGTCTGGTGAGAGTCGTATGGAGTCCAAATTGGGTCAAGTCTTGTATACCGGCTGAGTCGGGGAACGTTCCAATTCGTAGAGATAAGCTCGTGCATATATTTCTTGGTTTCTTTTGTCTTTGATTCTTGTTAGGCGCGAGAGCATCAGGATAAAAGACAGCGGAAAGGCGTGTGAACGTGGCCAGCGGCTCGAGTCTCTTTCTCCATTTCGAGTCTCTCGTCCCGTTTCACGATGTTTGGTGAAACAGTTTGACAGACTTACATAATTGTCGAGCAAACGTTGACTGTCGCTGTTGGTTTCAGCTCTCGGAAGATTGAAGAGAGAGAGAGCCCGGACGGTCGTGCGCCCGACCCATCAAGGGCGACGCGCGTAAACTCTGCTTTTGTGTTTTGTGGATCGAAGGCAAATATTGCTAAGCGTGATCGTGCGTCTCGGGCTTGGCCGAAGGACGCCCAGCCCCAGATCTACAAGAGACAGTCCCATTTTATGATTCTTCTTCATTTTCTCAACGCGTTCGTTATTCGTTTGTACTGTCATGGCCGGTATGAGTGCAAAAAAGATTTTTCAAGAATAAATACTTGGAAGAAAGCAGTCAGCTCGTTATGTGTGAAGAGCCGGTCCAAATACCTGGCAAATTGGCACAACTCCCACACCTACGTAGCAATAAGAGACTTAAAAAAATCGAGCAAAATATATGCCTACCGCGATTGGTATTCTCGGATACCTTTTTCGTCGCAAAAGCCTATCGTCATAACGAGCTCTTATACTATATACATATATTGCCACACACACGCGTTTTATTATATATCGCGTTACGCTTACTCTCGTGTGTAATTGCGAGCATCGTGTGGGGGGGCCCGACGAAAGCCCCATCTTGATTTATGTCTTCATAAGCGATGCGTGCGAGAGAGCCCAAAAGAGTCCGATACAAAAGGAGCGAGAAGAGACGAAAGTCTGTGTATTTCAGTCTGAAAAGCGCGTGGGTCGAAGAAACGACTTCAACTGCCTGCCAATTTTTCTACTTGTGTCGAGACACCACCGGATGAACTCCGTCTCGAGATACAAGTGTAAATTCAGTTTGAAAAAACGAAGATCGTTGAAAGCCAAAATGGCGATCGATCTTTGATCATGTCTCATTTCGAATCAACTGGAAACCCTTTGTTGGTCCATCGAGATCTTCCAGAAAAGATGGACGAATTTCCGCCTAAATTCGCTCCAGAAATTAATATTTTATGGCTATTATTTTGGCTATTTGAAACTTTTTTGTTTCTTTTTTTGCTCGAACCATTTAAAACCCGAATGATGCAGGATGCCGTTTTAACAGGGCAAAGAAAAAGGAAGACGAGAGAAGGTGCCGGAGTCTCAAAGAAGTTTCATAGATGATTTACCGCTACGTTATGGGCTTATTTATAGTTAAGCATTGAAATTGGATTAGCTGGTCAAGAATCAAGAGAGTGCGCGCCCTTTTTTCCCCGGACAAATGGACAGCCACGACCTCTGAGGGTCGGAGAAGCGCGCACGAGGATATCTCGTGTGTTCAGCTCGAGAGTGAGAGCCTTATTAAGGAATCCCCGTCAATTTTGTTGGCTACATATTAAAGGACGTTTCCTCTCCGAGCCAAGCAGCATCGGACCAAGGAATTCACACATGTATACGCACCCACATGTTCTCTGGAGCAAGAATATGACCCCCCGTGGTACGTCTTCGGAGCACCTAATTATCGGACGAGCCAGCACAAATGCCCCGAGTACATTCTGACTCAGCCAATCTACCGGATCATTTATTTATTCCAACAAAAAAAAAAAAAAAACAAAAAACAAACTCGTTGAGCTATGAAGACGCGAACAAAAAAGTATCGTTCATTTGTAACAAATTACAAAAACCAACGATTGCAAGGAAGATCAAACGAGAGATATGAAAAAAGAAAGAAAAAAAAATACAAGGCAAGGATCGATTAGAAATCGACGACAAGATGTTCTAATTTCTTCACCTTGTCGACCCAAGCTCTGTGTGACTCGACACAATTGAAAGTTCCACTTGACTGAAATGGGAACAACCCGCTTAGAGTCGATGGTCGATCTAATAAGACAGTTGTCTCCCTCTCTCTCCCTCTCTCTCTCTCGCTCTCTCTGTATATCTGGGCAAAGTATTACGGACAGGCTTAAAATAGATTAATATCTCGAGGTGGGTAAAGATTCAAATTGAATAAGTCAAACGTTCGGTGAGTCTCGAAATATATTGCAGCCCTCGGATGATTCGCGCATGTACACGCGTCACTTTCATGTGTAACAAATCTGTGGTGGTTTGCGGTTGAAGTCCAAGGAGGCTGACACGTAGCACGAGAAGAGGACAACGGATGATGCCTCAGTTGGATATACAACGTAGCCGAAGATCTTGTTCTAAGCGTGTGGCAGTTCCAGAGCTCTCGGTTCGTCCAAAGCGACTGGTGGGCCCTGCTGCCATGACGCCTGGATCTCTTCCGAGCTGCCCGCTGACGGGCCATCAGATAAAGCCTCGTGTTTGCGTAACCTCTCACCTCTTTCTTCGGGGTTCGAGATCAGAGCTCTCGTCGGTACTCTCTCTCCCTCTCCCTCTCTCGGGGATGCCCCGAAGTCCTTCAAGACGCCCGTCTTCCATAACGCTGTTGCACACTCCTCTCTTTCCCTCCACTTTGGCATCGCCCCCTGCGTGCTCTTCACTCGACCGACGGCCCTTGCGGATGTCTAGCTTCTCTTCTTCGCTTCTTTAGTACACTTTTTTTTCTCCATCTTCATCTTCATCTTCTTCTTCTTCTTCATTTCGCTGAGTCGCTCGTTTGAAAGCGCCAATCCTCTTGATTCCGTCGACAATATCGCTTGCACCTTGATCACCTGATCATCAGCCAGCGCATCTGCCTTTTGCGAATGTGACTCTATTTTGACCTCTGCAAATATAATGTTGACCTCTCCCTATGATATTCATATTTTCACCTGAGCCTGTGACTACCTCGTAAACGCCAATATTATATATTCGATTTCTTTATTAAGATATCCTCCCGTGAAATAAGCAAATTGCCAGACACGGTAGCACCGTCGGAAATGAGGCTGCGTTAATATCTTCGTTAGGTTCAACGGAAACGAATGACATCTGCTCGTTCGTAAAATACTTTTTCCTCTCGTCATTATTCACGAGAGCCATACGAAATATAACGAGTCATAATCCTCCATTGTAAATGATAATGCACTATCACCCGATACCCGAGCTCCACCTACTCGTGAAAGAAACAAAACGTTTACCTGCTTTCGCTCGTTGCGGCTGTACATTTATGAAGAGGCCCTCTCAAACGCGAATTTAACGGCGCCACGTCGATCGACAACGCTCATCTTCAATCGAGTAATTACCCCGGTAATTAGGCTATTGCCCGAGGTTCGGCATTAATCAGCATCGAATTGATTTGTTAGTTCGTTAAAATAAGTCTCGCTTCGCTCGGACGCCCGTGGTGTTTCCGCGTGGTAAATAAGAGAGCATCGAAGAACCCGAAGATTAAACGAGGAGAAGGTACCACGTTACACTTATACCGCAACACGTACGAGGCGTTCTTGCCGAATCGCGATTACCTTCGGAACTAAAATTTTTTCCCAGTCGATCCTTTGCCTGTGCATTGTTTTTAATCTTCACTTTTACGTCTGGATCGTTTCATTAGATCGGAAAATAGAATGAGACTCGGGGAGCAATTTCTTCAGGTTGAATAACACCGAAGAGAACGGACTAGCTCTTCTTTCATTCGGAAAAAACTTACGTAGCCTGCTGGATCGTGATAAAAATGAAAAAAAAAAATCGACGGAATCATTATTATCGAAAACAGACGATGGCTCGTACATTTTCTAAGAAAATTATTCGAGAATCGAAAGTGGGGTAAAGTTGGCATGAAATGGCCTTTGTACACATATGATAGCCACTCAAAGGGCGAATGAGGCTGGTGAGAAACAGAGGAGAAAGAAGAAAAAAAAAAGAAGAAAAAAGGAACGAGATTATCGCGGAGAGATGGATGAGTGGAAGGTAAGAGAGTGCGAGAAGAGAAACAAAAAGAAGTAACGAACGAGTCGAGAGGAAGAAAAAAATGAGAACGAAGGCAGACGAAAAAGGGAGAGAGAGAGAGTGTGTTGAAGAAGGAAAAAAGGAGTTCGAGAGAGAATTCGAAGCCCAGAAAGCTGGGAAGAGGATGTAAAACCGAATCACCATTAGGCCGCTCGGCTCTCTGTATCCCTCTCTCGCTTCGATGTAATAAACCAATTCTCGCGGGTTTCCCCTCAGATCCCAGTTCAGCACAACCATACGTCAAGAACGTCTCGCACCCACTACATACGATGCACACATATTTTTTTTCTTTTTCTTTTTTCACCTACGTACAGCACACTTGTATATTACATTATGTACCGATTTAGACGAAGCAGGGAGTAAGAAGTTTAACACACACGAGATAAAACAAACACGAGAAAATAAATATAAGAAAAATTCAGCATGGATACATCCCAAGGGAAAGCCTTCTAATTGGACCGCATTCCGATGAAGCCTTACCTCCTCGTATATGCTTCACCGGAATTTTCATTAGCACCGACTTTGTCGTGACGGAAGAGACAGGCCCCGGTGCACCCGTATGTATAACCCTACGTACCAAGAGTGCACGCCATGGGGGCACGAACTCCGTACTAACACCATTTAGATCTATGCACCCCGTGCACCATCTACATAAGCTCTTCTAATCCACGAGTCGTTCCAATACTTTTTTTTTAATCTTAATTATTCATTTTCTGTTTTCTTTTGCTTTTCTTTCCCATTTTCCAGTTGATCGTCGGATAATTCAGTTTTTTTTGCTTTTCTTCAAAATTCCATTTTGAACGGTTTCCGATAAGCAAATTGAATTGATTTATCAAAATGACTTTTCCAATTATTTCAAAGAGACTTTTTTAAGATTATTCTAAAAAGTTAAATTTATTTTTGTTGACGAGTTATTTCGGAATGTCGTTGAGGATCTTGGGCAGAAAAGGCACAAAAAGTTGAAGAAAATTTTTAGAAAAACTTGGAACTAGTCAGGCTGGACAATGATTGAAAAAAAAAAAATGACAATCCTGGTATTCGGGATAAGTTAATAGGTTCAGCTTTTCTGGAATAACCTGCATGCGCACACGTGAAATGTATAAAGGCCTAGACATTTTCTAGGCGCTGTATCGCTTTCTCGGTCGACGCGGCGACGAGAGGACACGTTGTGAGAGCCTGGGAGACGTATCTACCAGTCCGCTGGAATTCCAGTCACGGTGCCGACGTTCCGAGCGTTCACCGGAGTAAAATCTTGATCACATAATTTTCTCGCTCGCGCGCACGCGGTGCTGTTACCTCAGGCACCTTGGTCCTCGGGGTGATTATCTGCTTTTAGAAAAAAACGTTGACACATGCACCTAGATCTCTCACTCGGTGGCTGCTGTCGTCGGTGGACTGTGTCGTGAATAAAAGACTCGCAGAATTTTGTGATCGCGCGAAGCTTAATTTTCAAACGAACTTTTTAACTACAATTTTATGAAAAAAAAAAAAAAAATTTTGATTCGAAATTCCAAATTAAAAAAAGATCGTAAACAAGAATCACCGATTTTACAATTTTTGTTGAAAGGCCAGAGGCTCGAACTCGCCGACGGGATAAGCGATGAAAAATAGCAAAAAAATCAGCTGACAAGTGGTTGATTTTTCGTAAGCGATCTTCGCCGATTTCATTGTAAATCGCTGTGTACGTATAAATGCGCGCATTCGAGTCTAAGATTCCCAAGACGTTTAGCGATATTCAAAGTGAAGAAATAAGCATGAAGAGAGAGAGAGAATAAAAGAAGGCTCGGTATAAAGAGCATTATGCGACTGGACATAATGCACGCTGGAACATTCATAAAGGTGCCGATCGAAGACGATCGACGGCGCTTCGAGTGATCGGTAGATCTTGGCAAGGAGTGAGGAGGGGAAGAGAGAAGCTGTTTGAATATCGAGACGCGAGAGAGCGTGTTAAAGGATTTCTTTTGAGAGAAGTGACGCTCGAGCGATACTCGCTCGATGCTCGGTGTGAACGTTCAATGCTCTCAGAGGTCCAAGCTAATTGTGTGATATTGTGCATCGACAATGATCTAATGAAGCATTGTCCATCGCCGGCCGGCCCAAGCGCATACTACGGGGTTCTCGTTGTGATCGAGTCTTATAGCTAGTGAATCTCCATCGGGTTCCACCATGACCCGTGTGTCATCGTATTGATTCTCTTTTTATATTCCTTTATCTCGGCCAGACTTATCGAGATTGCAAGACTCCTCTGTGAGAATAGTCCTCGTTCAAGGACAGAGTGGGGCACCGTACGATTATATCACTTAATAGTCACCCTGGACACGAGTCCCGCTTCGAATTCACATGTTTATTGTTAGCACCGTGCGACGAGGATTAATTCACACGTAACGAAGATGCTCGATGAATTTATCAAAGTTCGGACCATCACTCATTTCGTACAGGATTTCAAGCGGAACGTGGATCAGACTTTAAGAACGTTAAATATCAATGAACCGGGAAGTGAACAGAGTCGATCGGTTCGCTGTCATCATCCAAGCTCCGTTTAGGTGGCGAATCATTTTCGAATTGACCTGAAATAAATCTGAACCTTGAAAATTCAGGTTGATAAAATCCAGCCTTGATTTCTTGGCAGTGATGAACTAAAATTGAAGTTAAACCCAGAGCCAGAAAGCAGTGAGAAAAAAAGCTGATTAAAGTCCTGCAGAATTCCATCTTTAGACTAGTCCGAGTAGCCTCTGATGAAATAACTCTTCCTCTCGGATTTCACCCTCAAAAATAAATTGCAAAGTGTTTCGGCATGAGGAGAAAAAAAAATATCATACTCTCACAGCATCCACATGCAGCAGGGGCTGTATATGGCTCAAATGAAATCAGCAAATGGTCAGGAATATTATACATGCGAGTGATTGTTCAATCTACTGATGCCGGCTAGTAAATACGATTCTCCGGCAATATAAGATGTTAAAGTGTATCAGAGGATAATGCGCAATTGGGGGGGGGGGGGGGGGGGTGAAGGGAAAGGGGTAGAGAAATATGTTCCCATGTTCGGTAGCGCTTATTCTCTTTCTCTTTCTTTTACCGAGGACGAGAATTGTTTATGGCTTTAGTATCATTGGTAGCCGAAGAGGGGTTTTTCATTTTCATTATCCAGAGTGGAAGGTTGTGCAATATGGTGGATCGAAGATGGTGCCGTAACGCACTTTATCCGTAGAGTCTACAGCCGTATCTCTCGACTCGACTGAGAAGAAATCAAGGGGCGAGAGGAGGGGTGGGGGGTTGGATATGGATATCCACCTTCATCATTTCACCCGGTAAAAGTTATAACTCGATTATGCGTCTAACTAGTAATTTCAATACTATTAAGAGTCGACGGAGGGCCGGGCGAAGAGCAGCCTGTATCATACCCACGGGTCCCGAAGAGTCTCATTGAATGGCCAGCGGAACTCCCTCCGAGCTGGAAATCTTTAGTCCTCTGAGCCAAAAAAAAACTACACTCCCGGCTATCCGCCTCGTGGACAATAGATCATCGTTCTATCTACGCATAATAATTCAAACGAAACTCGCCGCTGCGGACCGATTGCATTCAACGGTAGCCGTATACACGATTCAACATTCACTCGGATTTCTTGCGTCCGGGGTAATATGGACCAGGAAAAAAAAATCATCAAATATTCGTTGACACTCGAACGTCATTCTGTTTTGTAAATTTCTTTCCGGCATATCGATAAAAATATGTTTTAATGAAGGATAGAAAATTGAACATCGATAACGTCGTTCGATGTCGATTGCTACGATCGGATCGATCCTTTCGATAGAGATTCAGGAAAAACTGATGCGAGTACGACCATAAATTTGGAGTATGTGGTACGAGGATGCGTTTTATCCTGCTGGTAAATCCAGCCCCGAGTCTTCTTTCTCTCTCTCTCTCTCTCTCTCTCTCCTGCTCCTTCTTCCTCTTCTTCATCCTTTTCCTCATTCCCCCTTTCTTCTCGTAACGGGCATGTCCGCTTTGAAATAAAATCGCTGATACTATCTCTCCTCAATGAACTCTCCCACGCCTAACCCTCCTCTGTTGTATATATATATAGATATCCATACACCTTATTACACATGAATATATATATATATATGTATGCAATCTTACGCATACAAATTCTATCAAAAAATGAGAAATGTATATTATTATAACAAATGAGAATACGCCATTTCTTTTGACCTGTCATTAACGTTTTTTTATTACTCTTTAACCAAGCTTTTTTTTTTAGTATTAATTTGATTTGATTTTCATGATTTCTGGAATTAATTCTCATCGAGTTTGTGATTGGTTATACTAAAAAGATTCTCAGTAATTATTGTTCATGTGAATAATTTTGCAGATACGATTGACTCGCAGTGATTATTAAATATCGAAAATAATAAAAGCGAAATGAATAGTGGTTGAATTGAAAATTATTCCGAAATAATATGAAAAATGATTGTAAACAATATTGAAATCAAATATGGTATTGGAAGTGTGAATTGAAAAATGATAGAGACTTATATATGTGTGTGGTTATGTGTGAGAGCGCAGGTTATGCTCCATCACGTGCGAGGTATATATTCCGCGACTATTTACGTGGTATAATATCAGAGATGTGTGTACTAGTCACGTGTTTGCGTTGGGACGCGGCTCTCGGTTGTATGGATATGTCGGAGAGAGTGAGAGGTTTACGTTGCGTTAAAATGCAGCGTTCACGAGCGAGAATAGCCATTGGCTGTTAGAAAAAGAGAAGAGAGTTAAAAAGTAGAGAGAGAGAGAGAGAGGGAAAGAGACGCCGAACGCGAGCGCCATTGCGGAGGGTTCACAAAGCTCGGGATCGGGATTCGACCCTCGACCTCGGCACGTATTCGCCACACCCGCACACACACACACACCTGCACACACGCACTTGCAACCTCACAGAGATGCATACACCGGGTTGCCTAAGCCGCATATGAAGAGAAGGAAGAAGAACCGGAAAATACTGAAGAAGAAGAAGAAGACGAGGATGAAGAAACGACGTGGAAGACCAACAATGAAGGAGAATAAGAGATGCTTAGAGGTGGGGTCGCGAAAGAAGGCCCGAAGCGTGCACACATACGCTCCCCAGGTCTTTTCTCCTTGTGTATAACGCCCCCCCCCCTCCTCCTCCCCCCCTCCCTTCCTCCCACCATCCCTTCCTGCTCCAGCAGAGAGGGAGGTATCCGAAGCTGGAATATATCTTAAGCGTGCAAACGCGGGAACTTGGTGGTCGGGAGTGTATATTGGACTCGGACCCCTCCGCAACCTCTCGGCAAAGATATGCGCTAGTGTATGTGTACACCCGCGGAATTAATAGCCGGTCGCCACGTAAAAATCAACGTAATGTGATTACGACGCTGTCTTTCGCTCGTTCGTGAGTGAACTCGCGCCAAGCCCGACCCCTGTCTTCTCCTCTCCTCTCTCCTCTCTCTCTCTCTCTCTCTCTCTCTCTCTCTTTCTCTTTTCTTCCATAGTTCTCTGTCTCTCTCCATCTTCACGTACGTTTCACTCGGCTGACTATGTTCAACCGCACACTCTTGACTCTCCCCATACACACACTCATATCCTCCCTTATAAGTACACAAATATCACATAGAAACAAATATGTATAGTTATCATCCTCCCCACGACCCCGTGACCCTTTCGGACCTCATCGAATCCACCCACTTTGACCACATTATTTTACTCTTATGCCCCGGAGCCTCATCGCCGAGAGGTACCCACCGCGGAACCATGTCGCATAATCAAGAGACTTTTGAACTTGCCCTTCCTCAACGTTGCCTCTCGTACCCCAATCTCTTTCAGGCAGCTCGAATCAGAAAACTTACTTTCTCCCTTCAATAGCATTTTGATGAACTCTCTCAAGACGGAAACTCCGCGAGAGCTTTCATCGACACTCACATCCCAGACACTATTTTTAGTTTTCTTCAGCAACTGCAGAATAACGATGAACTCTGGTTCAACCGTTACTGGTCACTAACGTGCAGGAATTATCAGCAAAAAAAAAGCTCTTCCCATAAAGTTATTCCTGAATCAATCGATTCCAAAAATCCAGGCATCTTTGATCGCTGATCTTTTTCATAGTCGTGGATCTTCGATGCGAAAAATACTCTTTCGTTTCTTTCGAGTTGCGGGGTTCCTGAGAACATCGATAAAATTAGAGCCGAATCGTAAAAACTGGACGACCAGACGCGTGTCCTTTTTGTTCAGCGTGTCCTATGGCGAACAGCAACAGCAGCAGCAACAGCAGCAGTAGGAGCAGCAGAAGAAATGCTTATTCACAAAGGAACAAAATGTGACGCTGTTTGTATGCGGACTCGAGAGCTCGTATTTATATATATGCACGTGTACGTATACGCGGATGGGTCCGTGTGAGCCGTATGGTTAAACGCGGCGGCAGCCTCCTCTTTCCCTCTTTCGTTCCAATATTCCAGAGAGTTCCATACTCGCACCCGGGTCAGGTCGTCTATGCAAATGAGACCGAAGCTCTCGAGGTCCCCGAGCGAGAGATGGAGAATTCCAGGATTATCGCGCCCATGGAGTACGAGCAGCAGCATGTGTGCGCCCGATCGCTATGCCGATAGGCCAAGGGCTGTGAACTTTTTGCGTTATACGGCCAATAAATGAATCTATACGGCGGTGCTAAATTGTTCGGAATTTCTGACTTTTTTTTTTTCGATCGAATGAAAATCGTCATTTTTATTTTTACGAGGGATCAACGCGGTATCAATGACACGTGTTTTGTTTTTTTTTTCTTTCTTTCCTTTGCTCTTTCCAACCGATCGATAAACTGCGTTTCTTTGACTATAAAAAGGAAATAAAAGAAAAAAATGCAATTCGTATCAACAATTATTTTGAACAGTACCGATCTCATTGATCCTGCACTCCGTTCAATTTATCTTGCCCACGACAACGACTTGATGGTGATTAGAAAGTATGAAGAAATCGCAAGAATTCTTTTGATACGGTTCCGGTGGTCTTATATATCAGTAGAATCATCGTATTTGAGCTTTTAAGTGACAAATAAAAAAGAAACGTTAATTTCGTTCAGGGGCTGTTCCACTTTGGCTGCTGCCACCTTTGTGGCATATGGAGCTGAACGTTATAAACTCATTGTAGGTATACGCGAGGCCACTTATCCGAGAAAGCGGCGGGGCACCCCCGTGGCGTCCAAGCTTACCCCAGCTGGGCGAAACAAGTGGTACACACTCTACCGATCTCCCGGTTGGGCCCGTATTAAGAAGATTTAGATGAAGGTGGATGGTATCGCGGTGGTGGTGGAATTAAAGCGATAGTGGTGAATGGTTCTGGACTTGGGTTGCACACTCGAATAAATAGCGGAATAATACCGCGGTTATGGCTTCCATACAGCCAAATATATGTGTTGATGGTCGAACCGGGGCCCACCATGGGTGGGCCCCGGTTCCACGTTTGCGCGCATCCAGTGCACAAACTCGCGACTCTTTTCTCTCATTCTCTCTCTCTCTCTCTCTCTCTTGCTCTCGCGCCCGGACTCACGTAAAATATCATCGTAGTCGTATCCCGATAAATTTTACGATATTGACCGTGAAACCTGCGACCGCTGAAAATAATAATGGAAATTGCGTGCGGGAGAATAAAAAAAAAAAAAAAAGTGAGCGGAGGAAAAAAAAAACGAGGCGAGCGTGCCTCTTCTTCTTTCTCGCGTATTTACATTTTATATTCAATGAGTTATACGCACCCAACGGTAATAACCAACTTTCCGATTTCATTTTACGGCTCCAACACTTTTTCATAATGTATTCATATTGTTTCATTATTTAGTTGTGGAGCCATCGTGGCTCCAATATTTTTTAACGCTTCTCTGCTGCCTCGCAGCGTCAAAGAGACGAGTAATTTTTATTCCAAATCCGAAATTATATTACAATCGATATTCTGGAATCAATGAACTTCGATCGTGACTTTAACATTCGAGGCAGAATTTCAGAGATTTTTTGAAAACATTTCCAACTCGCTGAGCCGCTGAAAAAAAAAAATGAACAATCGATTAAAATTCGCAATACACGAGGCAACATCAACAACTCTGTATCCTCGTGTTTCGGCAGGCTATTGATCCGAGAAAATCTTTTCTCAAAGTGTATAAAAGGGGCGACTCTCGCACACACAAATCGCATTTCTTAGCCATTTGACGCGTGTGTAGGCGTCTAGAAGTAGAATGTAGCGTGTCTGCCAGATGTCTAAATGTTGACAAGCCTCGGCGAGCAGCTAATAGCCGTTTAATAAGATTACGTCTCCGGGCGGATGGTCTTGACGTGCGCCGGCCACGGAACACACGTCGTCCCGCTCAGCGTCCCTCCAGTCTTCTTTTACCCCCGTCCCCTCTGTTTTCTCTTCCCCCCACCCTCTCTCTCTCTCTCTCTCTCTCTGCTGTCCCTGCCCTAACAGCCGTTTTGTGTTGGTACGGCCTCGCTTTACGAGCTCTCACCACACACAGAACTTTGTGAACTTACATATTATTGTTATTATTGTTTTTGGCTGATAATGGCTGATAATTATTGGCTTTACCATTTATTCAGGTAATTGAATCAACTTTTTTCTTCAGCCGATGATGGTGGAAACATGAAAAATGATAGCTCATGATTAAATCGTATTTTTCTATAATGCCGAGAAGTTTTAAGAGCATCGAGGAACTATTTCAATTTGAAATACAGAGACCTCATGTTCACGCATGTGATTTGAAATTGCCGAGGTACGAGAGCAGGTCGCGGTTGAATAAATCTCGTGGGAACAATTTCTTACTCCGAGACGGAATAATGTTCCACGTGTTATGAGACTGTCGTACGAAGATCGTGTTTGGATCACGATACAGGTGGACGAGGGAGAGAGAGAGAGAAAGGAAAAGAGAGAAACATCGTCACGAACCGCGGCCGAATTCCTGGATCGCCATCGCTCTCGCTCGTCCGGTCACGAGGAGTGTCTCAGACTCGAGAGAGCACTCGCACTCGCTATGTGTTACCATCGAAATGACTGACATACCAACGACTCAAACATTACTCGCGACCCCCCGCTGTTCGACGTCATCGCTCCAGTCTTATATCCACCACTCAAGAAAATACAGCCGAAATTAACCGATTTCTACGTCATCGAATATTGAAATTTGTAACGCGACGATTGCAGGCATCGACGACCAATTTCTTTTGGTTCTTCATCACGGAAAGAAAACGAGTAGAAAAAATCGGTAACGGAAAGAGATCGATTCAGGAAAATCGAGAAACCAAAAAAACGGTCTTTTAATCTCATCGCGTATTCTTGCATACCACGAAAACCTGGTGACATCACGACATCTAAAAGTTCTATATAAAACAGGGCTGCTGTGGAAAGCAACGAGGAGCAACCGAGTCGAGCCAACTAACGTACACACGCGCGATATCTGAGCCAAAATCTCGATCGAATTACCACTCGAAGTTCACACGCTTTGCTCGTGAACATATCGACATAGGAAGCTGCTACGTCGCGGGTGAAAGGGAGAGCCTGCTCCGAGGTACGAACGAAGGAGAAGTAAAAATAACGAAATGAATCGAACGCCTCAAAGATAGCGAGAGAGAGAGAGAGAGAGAGAGAGAGAGAGAGAGAGAGGTTGTGAGGCTAAGGGAGAGCGAGAGAAAGAATAAAAAGAGTGGCTGCGAAGCAAAAGGACGAGTTTGATGCCACGTGTAACCGAACGAGGAGCATGCCCATACCAGACACCTTCTTGCTCTTGTTTGCCACCGAGTGCGTGTAATTTCTTAGCAAAGGCGTTAATGAGGGGCTTGGCTCGGCAACGGTAGATCACCACCAAGCCGTACCACAGCAGAGACTATCTTCGTCGAGTTTCTGGTGGTGCTGGCTGCGAAACGGTGCAACATCCCACTGTACTCTCTGAGAACCGCAAGAAAGAACGACCGAGGAGTATATAAGGATCGATGGAGAATGGAGGAACGAGAATAAAAAGTTCCGTCGCCCCGCGCAGCCTGGAGAACGCTTCGAACGCAATCAAATATCTTCCCCATTATTTTTTCCTTTGATAAAAAAATTTAACTACTCCAAAAAAAATAGACCTCAGCACCCCGAAAAAGGGATCCAGATCCCCTAGAAATCGAGAGTTGAAATTCTGCCTTTTCAAAAATGCTCCTCGAGGCCTCAGAACATCGAATTGGAGTAAAAAATGTGTGAAGCAACACACCGATAGCTGAAGATCGCCGATGATGCCGGTATTTGGAAACACGGACTGAGCCTGTCTCGTTGAAACGTCGAGTAAAATCGCACAGAAAAGATGTTCACCGAGCAAAGGAGAGTGTGGAGGGCGAGTTGAACTTCTATCAGCTCTCGGGATAGCTCGCAATCAGCGTGCCGAAGAAGCAGAGATCTGCCCTGGCACTCGTGGTATGTGGAATAAAAATAAAATAAAAAAAACTTCCAATATACCCGGAGAGAGAAGCTAATAGGATTTATTTTGCAATTCACTCCAAGATCCGCTTCAGAACTCCTCGTACATGCGAGCACATAATAAACGATACACTTTGATGTATGGAATTCAGGATTGTGAATGTCTCTGCTCGATCGACCTCGATGACGACGACGACGACTTGAGGCTCATCGCGCATCTTTACTTATTTCGCAATAAAACCGAGCAACACTATAAAGCACTTTGAATTTTGGTAATTATCGACTGATGGTAATTGACATCGGGTGCTGAACCGTGAAGAAATTTTTTTATTTTTTCTCTCCGATACTCCATTTCGTGTATTATCCAAAAGTGATGAAGCTGGCAGGAATATTTCGATGAAATTCGTTAGGCTATACGAACAAGATTGAGTGGTGAGGAATAAAAAAATCTGGTAAATAAGAGTTGACACGCTCGAAGTCATTTTTCACTGTCGCATTAGGAACGTATGGGAGATTATAGAGTCTTTTAATTCATTTCTTCTTCGTTAAAGACGAGAAACCTTCTGAAATTCTCGTATATACCGCTCAGAAATCCCAACGATAAGCGTCGGTACGGAAATTCTTCGAGGTAACATCTTCATCGAACTAACAGAAAGATCTTTCAAACATAACGAGAATGATGGCGAGTTGTTTTTTTCTTTCTTTTTTTTTTTTGAGCAAGAGTTTTTATCGAAACGCGCGTTGACCGAGATTCGTCATTGCCAGTTTCTAAATTATGTATCTACAAGTTTCACCGAGAGTTCGAGCTCTTCTCGTCCGCGACTACGTGGAACTCGAGTGTGGATTCAGGCGAGTTTGACCTGGCGTATATTTACCGTCGGACTTGCGACACGATCCCGATTCCCGTTCCGCTTATTCCAATATTAAGCTTCTCTCGTTAACGAAATCGTCGAAAATTACTTCACCCATATGGTATTCTCGAATCCATTAAAAACTCACAAATATGTGCAAGCAACGATACTAAAAGCGATGTGCCCAACATTTCTACAAACAACGCGACATCCTGAAGCAAAAATATATTTGTGATTGCTGGTTTCTCTGATGCACCACTCGTCAGATATTCCATCAGTCGATGATGACCCATCCGCTTTATTTGTAATTAAGGAGTGAGGGCTACTTGTAACGCCGAAAAAAAACGCTTTTTCGGGATTATTTTTTTCAAACAGGTTTTATCATTCAGTGAAAAATGTTTTTCCATATGAATAATCAATATTTCTAGTAGCAACAGTAAAATTTTCATTGAAAAATAACGATAAATGAGCGAGATATTGGATCTCATCACTGGATCATCTGAAACCAGAAAAAAATTAACGGGGATACTAATGTAAATCACATTGGGCCCAGGATCGACAAAGGGTCAATGAAAATTTCGAATTTTTTACAAAATGGTGGATGTTCAAAACCAAAACTTGTTTATCGACCAAAATTTCACTCATATTTTCAGTTATAAAAAAAAAGAACTATTCACCGCCAATAAAAATCCTTCGTCCAACCAGGACGACAATTATGTACAGAACAAGCGATACAAGGTCAAGCCATTATGGAGTTACAGTGATAACCGACTTTGCAGACGTGATTTCGAGAAAAATGGGTTTAAAATTTTGAGTAAAATTGACACGTAGATAAAAAAAATTATTTTCAGACATGGAATCATCCTTTTCCGGCACTATGAAGTGAACCTTCCTGTGCCTCAGCAGCTGCAGCAGAAGCAATTCTTTTTTTCCCGTATCGTCGAGCGCATAGCTGCCGCTATAACTATCTACTTCTACCAACTCCAGGCGGCTGCTCTCAAATTTGTTTATCTCCATAAATAATGCTCTGATCAGTCTAAAATTTTCAGGAAATTCTTCTCAAATGCTGTACTTTGAGAAATCGCAAAACAAAACGATTTTTTGAAAATGCTGACCAGCTCCCACCCCGTAAGGCAAAGTCGAAAGAACACGCCTTACTCTCACACCCACAAGAAACAGGATCAAACCTTATCGGACCGCATTCACACTTTCCAATGGATTTTCCAGAAACGCTGCCACCTGAGAAGAAAATGACCAAAGACTTTTCTTCGCAGAATTTCCACACTTGTTCGACCGTAGCGTTGAACCAGCGCTCATCTTTTGTGAAAGCCTGTATCCACCGAATATAATATAGTTATACAAACGATGTTGTTTTCGCCTCGTGGCGCTCTTGGCTAGACCCCTCAGATTGATTGTTATTGATTAATGATCTCGCGAGTGTGCTAGCCACACAAGAGATCAGCCGAGATAGAGGGCCCTGCGCGCATTCCATTAAGGTTTGCGCGCACGTACGAGGTGTCTACGTGTGTATTTACATGCACGAATAGCACATAATATGTGGCCTGATACGAGCGAGTAGAGACGTCGTAACTAACGAGTCAATTTCGAGTTGCGAGTTCGAGGAACTCTACAGCGCGGCTTGCATCAACGTCATTCAAACTATACGCCATAACGCTTCGTGTATACGTGTTCCTGCATTTCTTACGTGCATACACACTTACGTGTGAAAACATACACACACACGAGCAGCTTTATTCTTGCGCATTAATCATAATCGAACACTTTTTTTCTACCATAGATTCAATCGAGTTTACTTCTAACGCTCGTATCAATCGGAGAAATGTCATTAACATTTTTAATCGCTGACCTGAGGTGTAGGAATCATCGCTTATCATTTGTTCCAAATTATCTTCATAATTTGACGTGTCTGCACGATTTTCCAATGTTATCTCAATCACCCAATCAAATTTAACACGAATTTCCTCGTTTTTACGCGAACCTTTTACGATTTCTTTGCCCGCTTCCTCACATCTCCATTTCCCGTTCATCAATCATCGTGTCCTCGTCGGTATCTCGACTTCTCCGCTGTTCAGCCCTGCGCGAGTATGATGTACACTTCTCCAACAAATTACGAAGAAATCTTTCTCGATCGCCAAGCAAACGTTTTTCCACGAACGCTCCATAAACCTAGTCTTCGTCCCATCCTATCGATTTTCTCGTTACTATTTCGTTACGGATAATCTTGCCTCGGTATTCAGTTGTTAAAAAAAAAAAAGTAAAACAAATCAAGAAGAAAATGCCCGAAGTAACGAAGCTGGATTCAACAGCAATGACATTCCGCATCCATCTCAGGCGTACCGTCCTGAGATGAGTGCGACTCGCTCGAGTAAGTGTCCTCTCTTGTTCACTCGATTATATCTCTCTTCGAGTCGGAAGAAAGTGCTTCTTCGTCCCGGCTGAGTAGCTACTCGTGACTTCAGGCAAATGAAGCGCGTTACGTCAAATAGTACTACTTCGGTGCGGTTGACCCCGGGACCACTCTCGTTCCTCCTCATACAAAGATTTTTATTTCTGGAGTTCGAGTCTGGAGTTCCATGGCACGCCGTTAGGTGACTCCACCGCTGCGGCGACACATTTCATCTCCGATTTTTTGGCCCTCCTGGAACATTTTCTTTTTGCTTTTGGCGAAAGCTTCCAGTTTCCGGAAGCTTTTTGATGAGAACGGATTAATGTTTTGCTTCGGCTTGATCAAAACACCGGGTCTCGGTTGCAAGAAACATCATCGACTATTCTGTATGCACGGGAGACCGAGTGACCTGAAGAAGACTTTCACCCGAGACGCTCGACCTCACGCATATATATATACACATGGAACTTACGTCTCAACGTATTCGGATAGTTGAATATACACCAAGAACGAATCCTCTGGATAGTGCACATCTTCAACGTGGCCGTGCCCATGCTCGGGTTCTCCGATGAGAGAAATCGGTAGAAAAATCTCTAGCTTTTATACATCTGTCATCGGAGGTTTAAATTCCATTTGAAAAGTTTTATGAGCAACGATGATTCTGAGACGAGTCTGAGATTCGTTGACGATCGTTAAATATTTGGAGAAATCTATTTCACCAGAAAATGGGGATTCTACAGAAGCTAATATGGTCGCGCAGCCTCCGGATCAAGAAAAATAACGACGATAATCGTAAAACGAAGAATCAACTTCAGATTCAGTTTCATGAAATCATTTCACAGATGTTTTCCAACGCTGAGAATCGGCAGAAGGGTACGAGCGCGAGAGGAAACCGAGAAAAAAGGATCACCGGGTCGCCTCGCCTGCTCCCGGGGTCCTGGGAGTTAAATCTGTCGCTCCATATCTCCTTGGAGAATTTATGAAAGTGGACTGGATAATAATTCACGCGAGCGGAGTTCCCACCGCGTGCGCGCCGCGCTGCGAGCACGTGGAGTCCTTGCGGTCGTGTCCCTCGCCCTGTATAAATAATGGCACGTATCCCGAAGGGTAAGAGGAAAAAGGGGGGGGCGAGAGAGAGGGAAAAAGCGCGTGTCCGGTGTAGCTCTGGGGCGGTAAATTTATGGAACTTTGATATTGGTGCAACGCTCAATTTTTTTTTTTTTCTTTTCAATTCTATTTAATTCACTCGAGTAAGAAAATGTCGAAAAAAGTGGGATGAAAAAGACAATCAGAGAGGCTTCTGGTTCGACTCAGCCATGCTCGAGTACGACTCGTGTCAGATGAGAAGAGAAAGAGGACAGCGAATCGCTGTCGTTTAAAGGAACGACAACTCCGAGCGAAAGATAACTAATGATCAACTAATTGGAACGATCTTATATCGACTAAGGATCTCGGTGATCGATCTCCGAAGTATCAAGTAACTCCGGACTCATGTTACATCGCAAAGTCTCTTCTCTGCCCTCTTCCACCCTCCCGAGAGCTAGTCGCCTAATTAGAAAATGTAATTGCGCCGAGGTTGTAACGACGGTATCGCCGTCGCGGTGGGACTGTACACGCGCTAATTATTATTCATTCGGGCGCAGCGTCGCTGCGCTCCTCCATGGGTGATCCATACCTTTGTTTAAGGGTAAATCAAAATGTCAAAACTTCCAACACGTGTGGGAAACGGTTGCCTATATTTTTTTTTTTGTTTTTTCATCGACATTTTTAGTGAGCTTAGACATCGTTATTTATTTACAACAAATAAATTGTCATCGAAATATGCAAATTTATTATTTTTATTTTATTCATTTATTATTTTATGCTTTTTATAAAATGTGTAACAAAAAACAGTGAAGAATCGTATTTTCTGCATTGACTCCGAGCTCCCAGAAAGACATGAAAATAATATTTATTTTCGAATCACAAAAGCTTTGTAACACAGAAGAAAATCTCGAAGAAATAGGCTCAAAAATGTTTGGCTGCATTGAATCTAGCTCCAAGAGATAAAAATCGTGCGGGTTCGTGACGAAAGAGCAAAGTCTGAATATATTCACTACCGTAAATAGAAGAGAGTCTGGTATATCTCGGTGAGACAAGTTCGCGGCGCGTATATGTTTCTTAATGACGATGTTAATTGATATATTTGAAGCGGGACAGGGAGATACCAACACGAACGGTGAATTAACATAAGCAAACTTCCAACAGAACAGACCGCGATTATATTCCTCGGAGACTCCTGCTAGAAGTGTTAATTTTCTGCCTTAGATCGCCCTAGGCTTTCTTTCTCTTTCTCCATCTCTGCAGTGATTCGAGACGTGAAACATTTGCTGCCACACCTGCAACGAATTGAAAAAAAAATAAAAAATAAAATAAAGAAAGAAAAAAAAAGTCGTGACAAAAATGAGTGTCGCTATTTTTCTACCTATTTCTTCCGTCTCCATTCCTTCTTCTCGACTATTCATCGTTTTATCTCGTTCTTACACCTCAAACGAGTTTTACGAAAAAGCCTGGACGTTCATCGTCGTCTGAAAATCCACAGAGGTAGAAACGCATATGTACGCGCTCTTAATGCCCGACGAGTGCTCGGCAAACAGTCTCGCATTAGTGCTGCTCCTCCTCCTCCTCCTTCTCGTCCCGACCCATTAATGAAATCAAAAATCAGCCGCGTTCCACTGTACGGATAATGTTTTCACTATATATAAACGCACGTGTTTATGGGCTCTTGACTCGTAATCAATTAGGCCTCATTTTCTCATCAATTTTTCCTTACTTCAAAATGGATATTTCTGGTTAAAACGAAAAAAAAAGAAGATTTCTAATTATTTCTACTATTTTAGTTGGAAAAATGTTCATCAGGAAACATTCTGAAATTTGGTAATAAATAACATTGACAAAAAAAAATGATTCTCGAAACAACGTCAGACGTAAAAAAAAAAGGAAGAAAAATTACCATTAAAATAGAAATTATAATCCAAATGTTTGTGAATCTATGTTCAGATGTTCCGAAGATAAATCTTGGTTCTTTCGAGTAGACGAATAAAGCGGCTGGAATATAATCTCGAACGTATCGAATCGATATCCGCAAATAGTGCAAATTCATTGCAAATATCGAACGGTCGTTTTGTAAAGATTAAACGTGCGTTAGAGCCCGCAAGTAGTTACGTCCGTATTAGGTCAGACCTGGTGAATAATCGGTAGCAACCGGGGCTGAAATACTATTAGACGTACACGAGAGGAATCTTCGATCCTTCCTGCATCACCGTTGATCCCCCTTCTCGAATCCTTTTTACTCGCCCTCCTTAGCGGTTATGTGCCTGTGGGTTGGCATAGAAAAATTATCAGTATCGAATAGCCATTTCCCCATTGGTCTTTTATTGCTCCATTCATAGAGAAGGCTCGTTGTTTTTTCGAGCTCCCTCGAGCATGGAAATATGCAATATACATGGCCGACTTGATTAGAACGAACGACGATCACCTTTACTGGAATATCGAGAGACTTCTCCATATGAATATCCCATAAATGATTTTTTAACCGTTTTTTTTTTTTTTTTTTTTTTATCTTTTCGTTTCTTTTTTATCCTGTTTTCCTGCACATCTTCAACATTCGCTTTTTTCAAATAAGAGCAAAAATAAATAGGAGAAGTTCATCGAAACCGATATTCAATGGGATTTTTTTAAATACTCCACTGTGCCCCTTTCACGCAATTGTAAAAACAAAGTGGTGGATGATTTACGACTGGAAATCTTAAACATTTCGATGCCGAATGCTATTTCCCTTTATTAAAAAAAAAAAAAAAAACATGACGATTTTCTTATTCGTCTTCTTTCCTCTAATAACTGTCACGAATATCGAAATGGTTTAACTTCTAATATATATCCATACAAATAAATCTATGAATACACGTGTACAACTATTATATTCGTTTGCATATGTGTTCATATGTTAAAATATATGCTTGTGTGAGGGAGTGCAAGGTGCATGGGTATTCTCAACAGTTTCCACCGTATGCCATACATAATAGAGGTTAGCCGCAAGGATGGTAAATCACAAGACGCCATGCGGGCATAGTTATATCGTGCGTGCGTGATGGAAGATTAGTCCGGCATTGTGCGAGCACGGAGGTGGCACACGATGATTTATCGCTTACAAAAATACTTCGGGTGTCTCACTCTTCCATCTTTGCCTCTCTTCTTTATTTATCTACTGCTCTCTTTCTCTACTCTTCTCATTTTATTATACTCGTTCCCTTTTCTCGTCTCCTTTTCAACCTCCTTCTTTCCTCTCTTTCTCTCTATCTATCTCGCCACATTGTGGCTACCATTGAACGAGATATTACAGTCAAAAGATAGAGGAAGAAGAATAAGTTATCAAGCCCTCGGATTCCAGTGTCTCCGAGATCCGTTCCAATGATTTCTGCCCACCGATAGAAACGTCTGGAGCACTTAACTTTTCACCTAATTATTCCATTAATCAGAAGCTTCGTTAATGAATATTAAGTGTTCTCGAATTCGTGAGAAAAACATATTTATCGCTGTACAAAAATCTCTGACCGTCAAACAATCCGGAAGAAATCGATTTCAAACGAGTTCGTTTATCGATGCCAAAAGTTTTTACGACTGTTCGGACAACGATTTGCAAGATATGACGTTTTCTCGTTTGACCCGTAAGGACGAATAGATGAAAAAAAAAAAAACAAGAAAGATAAAAGACTGGAACAGATCTCGCGTTACGTTATAGTGGAGACTCGACAGAAAGAAGAAGAAGAAGAACAGAGCACTACTGTAAATGGTAGCAGCCTGCAATCATCATAATTCTTGATGATGCTCGGCTGGTGCACAAGAGGACAGAAAAGAGAGATAGGAAGATAAGAAGAAGGAGGTATAAGAGGAGAGACGAAGGTTTAGGCCTCCCTGAAAAACCGCTGGAAGAAGAGACCATCACCTCCAGACCGCAAGACCATTCTGTTCCTTATTGCTTGGGTACCTTCGTCTTTCATTCTTACTCCTCGCCCAGACAGATTTTTCGACCCAGCTCACCCAAATCTTCACCAAATAAGCGGATAAATTTGAAACATTGATAATGCTGTCGCTCTTGGTCCGAATGTTACTTTCAATAAATACCTGAGCAAGTGGAATGTGAAATGTCGAATAGAGCAAATTAGAATAAAATCCCTAAATGGTGCTCGTACTTCGAGCCTGAAACGCTTGATTCTCCGTAAAAGTTGAAGAGAGCCAAGAAAATTTTTGCTCAACCAAAAGTACCAAAGGTACCAGAAATTTTGCGGTGGGTCGAAGGAAGGAATGGCCGCACATTACAGTGGCATGCGTAACGTTGAATACTATAAGTTACCGAAAAAGCAACTGGGGCCATTAAGAAGGCACCGTTGATGGCACCAACATGCCCGAACAATGCAATTTGTAGCCACCCAGTTCAACGGTGGTCCAGCGCTTGCAATTCTTCGCCTTCGTGTGTGCTACACAGTACCACCCTTTCCCCTTCTCCTTTTCTTGGCTTACCCACGAGGCAAAATATCCTCGTTTCGGTTGTTGTCGTTGTCGTCGTGGCTGTCCTTCTCCGCCAGTTCTTCACAGTCCCACGAAATACTGCCAACATATTGCTTGTGGAACTCGCGAAATACTACACGAGCCAATGTCACCTTGTCCCCTGTGCTCGCGCTACCGACGCTCGAGAAACCCAAGACTCCCCGCTTTGCATTATTCTCTCCTTTTTTTTTTCTTCTCTTTTGTTGTTGTGTTTTCTCTTATTCGTCCCCCCCTTCCTTCTCATTTCGTTCAAGTCCTGAATTTATCGGTAGATTCCGGCGTCTGCAACGGACAACTACGGAATACTTTGTTGTCGCGAGAGCCACACTTTTGCTATATACGAAAAGAAACACGATCGTGTGTTTACCGGACTGTAATCTCGATCGTTCACGCGGTGAATGACCTTCACAGTTCAAACGTCCCTGCGCATATTTTTTTTCTTAGAACGGATGTACTGCTGCTGCTGCTCCGTTGTTTTTTGGACTACGTGATTCTCTGAATATGCGTTACGCGACCGCTCGAGTGTTATGTTTTTTCGCCGATTTCTTTGTTTCGATGTGCGCATATTCCCAAGCGTGGGAATATAACGATTGAAAATTTTGTCCTTTGGTAGAGGCAACGATTTGCAAACACTTTCAACTAATTTAACCAATTTATTTTTCGCTTTTTAATCAAGCTATGGGGCCCCTGCATCGCGTACTTAAACGCAATCAGATCCAGTTCCATAAACGGATCTTCAATGACCCGGGAGATTTATGACTCGCGGGCCATTTAGTCCCGCGGACCACGAAGTAAACAGGCCAAATAAAAAATCAGGAGGCGCCCTCTGTGGATGCTTTAATCGTTGAGAGAGAGAGAGAGAGAGAGAGAGAAAACGGATGAGGAAAATCTTGGGGATCAGCGGAGTACAAAAGTGTTTGACGGTGTTGAAGAAATGGCCAAGTACATGCGTCATTGGATTAAGATTGCAGTCGAATTATTCATCCAACATGCTTTTCCCGCTTGAACGTATTCCAGCTGAACGAGAGATGAAAAGAATTTTATAAAAATAAGAGAATACCAACAAGACCGAGGCCTGGCAGAATGATAAATAGTGACCACACAAAGTGCCTGCGGAGGGGAACAACTTTAAATCCATATTGATAGCGGATTCACCAGGCTCTCTGAGCCAAGGACTTTGAGGTTGTTTGCGTCCTCGTTAACCTGTAAACACACCAGGGTACTTGCTTCGAAATTCCAGCGTCTCGAGATGGATGAAAGATGCTAGATTTTGTAGTTGTTAGCCTCAACGAATTCCGGATCGTTGGCATTGCAGAAATCTCCAAATCACGAGTAAAAATGTGCCGGGGGCAAGTGATCATGAATCACGATGTGACAAACAGGGCGGTTTATTTGAAAACATTGGCATTGAATGAAAGACGATTCTTCGAGTTACCCCATTGCCCTGACCCTAAAGTCTACGAGAATGTTGGTAGAGCAAGACAAAAAATTCAAGCCGGTGAAAAAAGAAATGAGACCGTTAAGGATTACGCACCGAAGTCCGGGGTAAAACGATCTGCGGGAGATGGGAGCAAATGACAAGGCGTGCTTTGCATGTCGAGTGTTCGCGCACTGTCAGGTAGCAAGTACAGTCCGTAGGAGAGTACCACCTCTCCTCTCTTCGGATTTCTCTGAGAGTTCTCGTTGAAAGGAGCCGTGCAACCAGCACCAGTGGATCAGGGACATCCGCGGAGAGTACTCCATACCCACGAACGCAATGGGCAATGCTCTCCGTTTGGTTGTATATAAGCGGGAGTAAATAAAGCGGAATCTGCACGTCGCATTGTTTGACTGTACGGATGGACGTCCAGGTCGACGGTAAAGGGACCGCGACCAGGGAACCAACGAGACAAGACCACGAGAGACAGCAGCGGCTGATTTGCCAGGGAACGCGCTCACGTATATCGCTGCATATGCGGCTACCATTCTTTCATTATATGTATATGGTCTAGGGTTAACTCAATTGAGGAGAAAGAAAGTGGACCTTTTTGGTCAGTTCCCGAAGACGCCATCGACCTGGTCGACCAGCGCAGGCGCAAGACAAAAGTCAGAAATCCGTTTACCCCTTCGTACTCTTTCGTGCAGACCAGCAGCAGCAGCAACAGCAGCAATGTCACTAGGGCCATCTGATCGTTGCCCGGATCCACCTGTTTAATTGTTGATGACAAGCAACGTTGCTTGTCATCAGTTGGCCAACTACTGTCAATTGTGGAAGATGGCAAGTTCTCTCATTCGCCTCTTCCATGCGGAGGAGGAAAATTTCTAGGGTCATCTGATCATTGCTCGGGTCAGCTCGTTGAATTGTAGAAATCTTCCCCAATCAAGTGGCTGAATGTAACAACTGAAAGACGAAAGCACCGAGTCCTTTCGTGTCCTCTCTTTCACCTGAAATATAAAAGGATCTTGAACCACCTGATCATTGCTTCGGCACACCTGCGATCTCTTCTCCTGGTTGGTCCAACTAATTGGCAAATATGTAATTGCGACTTCTAAAACTAATACTGCAGTCCATTTTCGACTTCTGTCAAGGAAACGTCAAGGGCAAAAGGTCACGTGGCACTTGATTTTAGCGCAACTCTTTATGACTGAACAGCGGTAGGATTGGCTCTTGAATAGCGAAAACTCGAGATTTGTCTGAGCCTGCGCGCGCGTCGGACACCATCGTGACCTTTTGCCGGGTGGCGACGACGAGTCCGCACGTATTAGAGGTTTTCAATGATAGTGTTTACAGTTTCCAAGAAAGCATAATACGCCTGACAACGCCGGGTACTTGCCAGAGATTTCTAAGTCGTAGCCTGTCATAGTTGAACATTTTATAATATATGCGCGAGATGGAATACCGGCTAGAAAATCTCAGCTCGTCTCTGCACACAAGCTCAGGGAAAATGCCACGCGTGATTTCACTCGTGCAGCCAATTTGCCCGTCGTCGCGCCACTACGGACGAAGGAACCCAACGATGGCCTACAAAACACGAAAGACTCTAGCGAGTACTTTATGCCAACCAGAATCAAGATGATTACAGTAACGACAACCGGTCTCGCGAAATCCTTTCTCATGCGGAAGATGGAAGTTTAACAAAAATACATTTTTTGATATTTAATATCAGAATCATTAAACTTTTTAATCTTGCGATTAAACAAATAAATGTTTGATCATTCATGACGGATGAATCAAACGCTAAAAGACATGCTATTGTAAGGGGTCGATGTCCAGTACGTTTTTTCCTTGGGTCAATGATCCATCGATCATTCTCAAAGAAGAGGTGTCCTTGACAAAGTGTATTCGAAAGCGAAAAAAGAAAAACAACACTATTACACGAGTATTCTCTCGTATTTTTCGCCGTTATATCTTGTAGCGAACAGAAGTTCGCAAAGAATTCCTTACTTTGTGTGGTGTCGTGACAGGAACGAGAATAAAAAAAAAAGGGAGAGAAGCGAGCAGAGCTCATAAATAATTTATCGAATTGCTGCAAGAAAAGATAGAGGCAAGGAAGGAAGAGAACCACGAATAAAACCGAAGGAGAATTGAACAGGTGAGTGCGTAATTCACTTATGCGTTATATATGCTTCCTACTATTTTGCATTATGAACAGGAGGCTATTGTCCTCGTTGCGGACGATCGCAGCCTGTTAAATCGGGATCATCCTTATCCAGGGCGCTTGGAATCCCATTCTAACGAAAGGAATTCTTGACCGATGTTATAGCGGAACATGATAAATATGAACAGCGATGGCAGCAGGTCTACATCCAATATTCTTTCATTTCCGTGTAATTCATTGCATCAACGGATCCCATTTCTGGTCTTCGATTCTCTTTCTTCCTTACCGAACAATTGACATTTACTCGAAGACTGCTGCAATTAGTCATCACGGCGCTACCACTGACGACAGAGTGGCGCCTCAACCATCAGAAGTACTCCTCCTGGTCACCGATGCAGTCAATTTGCATTGGTGGATCGCGAAGCAAGCGTCGTAAAGACTCTCGACTGGCCATTAAACGTTTTTCCGGTCAGACTCCACGGACTCGAGCTTCTTCTGGAATAGACCCGCAGGGTGCGTATTGTCCTCGATCAGAGTCGCAACCCGCTCCAACTGGTGGAGAAGACACGCACGTTTCCTGGGCTCCATGGGCTAGCCACAGCTGCGTCAGGGCTCCCCGTGAGCCAGAGCTCTTCACCGATCCTACTCCTTGAATAATCTCGTGAACTCTTTGTGGTGAGATCTTGCCGACATCAGCAGCGTCGATCCGTCTCAAGATCGGTGACATCGCTTAGACTATGGAGTTAGGGAAATATCACCGGTTAGTTTTGCCATGAACCATTGGACGACAACCGCGCTCTTCCAGACCTTATCCAGCAACGAATGTCCTTGCATCGTCGTGGCTCGATGCTTTGCCTCTTGCATCCGGGTACATTATATTTAACCGAACCTTAAACGGATTCCTTTTACCTATGAAACCTCGATGCCTGATCGGTGTTTCATGTTTTACTAGCATCACTACAACTGTCACGAAAGCGTCATTTTGAGAGCCAAAAGATCCGGTAGCGAATGCTGCATCGGAAGCTTCCGGACTTTCTTCATCCAAAGCATTCCAAAACATTCGAAACATTTTGTATCATGCTTGTTCGTGTTTTAGAAATAGACAATAAAGAAAATGTCAAATTGACCTGGCATAAATTCATTTATGATTAAGTCAAAATATGTTTGAACCGCTATACCGGTTCTCCATTATGGTTAGTAGATTTTCCGAGTGTAATGGAAGTGTAAGTGGCTGCAAGTCGTTGCAATACTTTATTATAATGTATCCATAAAACAGCCAAGTTTCCATATTGGTTTTACGATCATCGAAAAAGGGGAAATGATCGAAAAAGGAAGTGAAAGGAGTGTGGGTAGTTCGAGAAGCCTGGAAAGTAATGTCGCGTTTCAATCGACCGGTAATTTTGTAATAAAATAAATCTAGTTTGTCGGAAGCAGATATGAATGCTGAAGCCGGAGAACGGGAATTATGAATACGAAGATGAATGTAAATAGAGTTAGAAGATTGTTTATTAGCGTCTTGAAGGTTGATTTGAATAAGAAAATGTTTGCAGGTGTTGAGCGGAAGGGATCACGAGCTTTTTAGCATGTTGGGTGAAAAGGTTAGATAATCGATTAATTCGATCGTATGCGGTAGTTTAATGAATGGTCGAGTTGTAAAGAGCCTCGGAGATCGCTTCACTCGCCAAACAGAAGCCGCCATTGAACAGGCTCGCTGAGAGAGTCCGGCATTCGCCTCCCAACAATTAGCCTGCGAACGAATATACGACTCGGCGATTTGTCGCCAGAGATTTATTGCTTCATACATAAGCCGAGCTCGGAACGATTCCGTACTCTCTAGATCTTCTCCGCTCTTAACGGACCAAGGACATTGGCCCTTTCTCCATATTTTTCATACCTCTCACCATTGGCCAAAAGATTTTTCAAGCACTCTCCTCTCATCTTACACTCTGTTAATCCTATCTTTATCACAGAAAAAGTGACTATTGATGTTCCAACCATTTTGTGCCAAGTTTTTGGTCTCGAAATCCTAAAAAAAAAAATATAAAAAAAAACTGCAAATGGTCTCTCCGCAGGGCTCGATCGCAGCTCCGATTTTTCGAATTGTTTACTTTGATCCTCCAGTTTATTGCTCGCTTGAATTTTCATACGAGCGAATAAAACTCTCGGTATGCTGGCCATTCGCCGATACAAATAATCTTCCCCGAGGTCATATAGCATTGGCTAGCAGAGCCATTGGGCTCGGGGTCACTGAAGCATACACAGCCGTTTGTCGCGGAAGGTATCGCGCGCGCCCGAGCCTTTAGAAATAAATTAAATGATCGGGGGCAATAAAAAAGTACGCTTACAGGCGCGCCTAAGTTTCATATACGTTAGTGGGTCCGTGCGTGCGTCCGCATGAGTGTAGGAATGAGAATGAGAGGGCAGAAAGGTCGCGAGGCAGAGTTGGAGATCGCGGTACTCTCGAGGGATCCCATAGGAATGTGAAGTCGGCTCGAATTAATAGATCGAGAGACCCGGGCGAATTTATACGCTTCGGAGGCGGCGAGTTTGAAAGCAACTACGAGGGGCACCTCGCGCTCGCGCTCGCGCGCGGAACTTCTTTTGCATCTCGATCTCACTGCTTTCGTCCCATCGGTCACAGAGACGCTGCGCTATTCTCGCTCGACTGTAAGCCAGATTTAAAAAGACCTGGGGAACTTGACCGAAAGTACAACCTTCTCGGACTGCCATCGAGGAACACACGCACGAAAGTCATTTCTGAAGAAAACTAACCACCGGGAAGCTCTTTTCCTCCTGGAAGACGCCTCGATTATTTTGGAAAAATAAAATCAGTTTTTCACTCAATCAACAACGTGTCTGAGTGAAAAAATAAAAAAATAAACTTTTTGAATATTTCTTTCTCCTAAGAGTCCCTGTTAATCCCTCGAGTCAGAAGAAAGATGTTAGTTTTCATCGGAGCTATTGGAATTCAAGGAATCGTCGGAATTGCATAGAGTTAATAATTAAATGTACAAGTGTGTTGAGCTTGCGCGGCGAACAAGTATTATCTGACTTTGAAAAATGACGCCATTTGATCGAACAATTCGAGGGGTTGTCGTTGCGCCAAGTTGTAGGAGGAAAAAAAAAAACGAAAAAAGAAAACAAGCCCGAGTCAGCCTATCTAGGAAAAAAGAATTCTCTAACAGCGTCAAAGGAGAGAGGATGCCAAGGTGAGAGATGTTGCTCGGCCTGTGAGCGATGCCTACACATCACACTGTCACCGACGGACATATCGCTCTGATAAATCCTGACCAACGCTATGGACCAACTTTCTCACCCACGTATTCTCATCTCCCTTGATCAACGGATAAATTACTCGTACAAATACACACAACACCGCGCTAAAGTCTTTTTTATTTTTTTTTTATCTTTCAGAGAGAAAACTCGATGGATACGCAATTTTTTTACGATCAACTTTGTCACGGTTTAATACTCGTTACGAACTTTTCTGAGCCTCTAATTCTTCGACAATCAATTTCAGTGATTTTTTTAATTTTTAATTTAAAAAAACATTTTCATTGTCGATAATAAACGTCAATAACGATGAAATATTATTAATTATCAATTTATTCAAATTCGTAAACGTAAATGCTCATTTATTTTAATATTATTTATAAGGCGTTGTCATTAGAACAGTAAACTTTTATCCGGTTATACGAAGCAAGATTTAAAAACAAGCTGGATCTCGAATATCTACTTGAAACACTAGAACCTGTTGGAAACAAGGCGGATAAAACCTTTTTCAGCATTGAGTAATGCGGTGCGGATTGGATGTGATGAGGAGCATTAATAAACCGATGAAAATGTCCCTTTTATTTGTACCCACATCCTCGTCCCTGTTGACGCTCCATGGGCTAAGGGTCGACTCGCTTCACTCGCTCTTATATATTTTTCTCTCTTATTCGTCGAGTGGGTGTGGCGCACGCGTCCCGTTTCTTCACGGGGTCAACACATCTGTTTCCACGTCCAAACGAATTCACCGACCAGACAAACGACTCGTCGCATATTATTAATAGCCCTCGATTCATTGCTTTTATTTTTCTTCGAAACAATTATTTCGGATGCTAAAGAATCAAAAAAAAAAATTTCTACCTAACAGTGATTCAATAAATATTCACGTTTTAAACCCAGTTTAAATCAAATTTAATCGACTTTTTTTACAAATTCAAATATAACGTTAAAAAATACGAACAATCGGTGTCAAGAATATTTTTTTTATATACTTTTAAAAAATTGTTTCAAAGCTTTTCCTTCGCGCAATATTTTATGAACATTTTTATACTCACGAGATATCACCAACATTTTTATAGCTCGAGTAACCACGATTTTTTTCGCATTTACGAAATCTATTAAATTTTTATACTTCCGGTTATACGAGAATTGGCTTTTCCCTTCATTTTTTAAATTTCACTATTTTATTTAATTAATTATGCAAATAAGTTTTTTTTCTTTCATTTTTGCAAAAAAATGTGGCATGAGAAAATCGTGAACACGAATCAGTCACCTTGGAACAGTAAAAAAAAAAAAATAAATAAATAAAACGAAGCGATGAAAAATAAAACACGATTTACTTTCATCCGAATTAACTCGAGTCGTCGCACGACTCACCATCCAATTCGGGTTAATTTACGTCTGCTTCGTACGGAGCCAAGGCTTTTTGTGATTCATTTAAAAATCACTTGCATTAAAATTTTTTTTTTTTTTTTTATATACTTTGTTCATTTCATCAGCATTTCTGTTTTCAGTTACAAAGTTTCTCTCGCATTCGAGCGCACATAATAACGAACACCTTGAGACCGACCGGTCTCAGACGTGTAATTAGCGACTTACACCCACGCGGTACAACGACTCGGAGTCTTCGAGTCTCTGCAAAGAGGGCGATCAAATTATCCTTGGTTTTGAGTTACAAGAGTTACAGCCCCTCGTTTTCCACCCCATGGTCACGCCCAAGGGGGTTGAAATCTCGAATTTACGACGTTTTCGACTGTTATTTTTTATTTTTTGGAAAATCCTTACCATGTAACTGCGATTAATATAAAAACGTGGCAAAAATACGAAACAAAATAAAGTGCAGAATATTTGAGCGCAATTTAGAAGCGAAAATAATCAATTTTTATCGAACAAAAAAAATAAACACAATATTGTCGTTAAAAATATATGTGAGCAGTTGAAGTGTGACGAGTTTAAATTTGACGCAGAAATTATCTTTCCTCGCAGACGGAAGTCAAAGTTATGGGAGCGGTGAGCAACGGTAATAAAATTAAAATAAAAAAATTCCGTGAAACTCTTTTCCTGATAAAATTCAGTATAAAAGAGCACGAAAAATTGTAAATTGCAGACTCGAAGTTTAGCTACTAAAGCAAAAACAGCGAAGAAAAAAATCAACATGAATTTTCGTTTTGGAATAACACTTTTGGTCGTGGCGTTGGTGTTCGCCATTGGTCAAGTCAATTCTGAGGAAACCAATGCCGAAACGATGGTTCGTCGAGATGCGTTAGAAAGAATGGAAAAACGGTAAGGAAACATTGGAAAACGTTAAAATTTTTTTTTTCCCCGAATTTTATTTATTGAGAAATAACTTCATTGCAGTATAATTTTAATCGAATTAATTATAATTTGTCGTATATTCGATGCATAAAGAAATTTGATAAATTAATTTTTGTCTGATTCGTGAGAAAGAATTGATCGTCTGAACATTGGAAATTTGCAGGAGTCCTGATCCAATAAATGCTGCGGCAGTCATCGCTGCGATCAAGAAACGACTGTAAGTAACGACATAAATATTCATATAGAAAAAATGATTATTTCGATTAATCAATGAATTATTTGAACTTGGATAACCAGTGGAAGAAGCGCTGAATCAATGAGCATGGACCGGGCACGCCGGTAAGGAAATTACAAAAAATTTTTTAAATATCATTTTTGTTTGAAGATTCAATCTTTCAGGAGAAAAAAAAAAAACAAAGTTTTTCCTGCCATTATTTAGTCATAATAATTCGTAAAATAATCATTTCACTGTTTCCGATGGCACGTAAATTCGTAGAAATCCTGATCCAAGCATTTTGGATGTCATCACGGATGCTGTCAACTCAGCCATGAATGCGATGGGTTAGAAAAAAAAGCGGACTTAACCGGATTGTTAAACGTGAGTGGAAAATTCAAAAAATAATAATGACTCAGATGAATCGAGTCAATCGTAGTTATCGAATATCAATAAATGAACTCTTCTGATAAGAATTTATTTTTTTTCTCGCGTAATCAATTATTTTTTCTTGTTTACAGGGAACCTCAAGCTGACCATGGCCGAAAACGATATCTCGTTAATTACTTAATGTACTATCATCGAATAAATATATTGCAAATATAAAAATTCAAGATTTATGTTTCATTTTAAAAAAAATATTTATCCTCTTCCTTCTCATCGTTCGAAACAAATACTCTCCTAAAATATGTACCACATTCTGCTCCAACATCGAGCTTTAACAACAAAATAGATAAGCTATTACGATTGGACATTCGGTCGTCTGGAAACAAAACAAAAAAGTTGATTTTTCTAAAGGAATGTCATTGCTTTACATCGAAAATTTGTTTTCGACTCGATACAATTGTTGGATTATGCTGGAACTCTTGATATTTCAATAGTCGTGTAAACGTTTCTGATTTCTCCAAATTCTTTCTAAAACTACGAGCATAATGAAGAAATAGCATGAGAAAATTGAACCCATAATCGTGTTTTTTTTCAATATTCCATACCAACATCAATTAAGTTGTGTGCATTTTCTGTTCATCAATTAAGTTGTGTGTATTTCGTTCATTCAAAAAATCGTTCAGTTGAACGACTTATTAATTTTATTTCACTAAACAAAAATACGTATTGAATCAACCAAATGAGATTTGTTGTCGTGGATTTTGTTGGATCAACGTAAGATATTTTTCATTTAATGAAACTGGTATTAAGTATAAAAGAATATTACATTGGACGTACTTCACGAAGCTATTTGGTTGATTCAACTATTCTCTTTTCTCAGTGTAAAACTATTATTTCTACTGTCGTGACTGCTTCTCTTGATAATCGATGGTTTTAATCAATCGACGAATCTGGTTGGACATTTTTTCACTATTAATAAATCAAAAAATCGGATTTTATCAGCTGTTCCTTTGAGGCACAAAGCATCGGTGGTTGAGTGAATTTTAATATTTATATTAACTGCCAAATTGCAAAAAAAAATTCAATTTATAGCATAAAAAATAAATAATCATTGACAGATTGAATTTATTGGTGAAATAATGTCACGAAAACCGACGTAACGCACCAGTTGTCATCGACCAATAAATTTATAAATAGTTTTCAATTATCGATTCCCACAAATGCAAAAAAAAAACTGGGATCTTCCAGGATCATGTGGAAAACACTTTCCATGAGGCCAGCTGCCCCCGTAGGGTCCGAATAGCCAAGGTTTGCTGATCGAAAATCAACAATCAGCTAATTCTCATGGATTATATGACCGACGTTAGATAATCAGTCGAATATCGTTTTGTTTTTTTTTTCTTTTTTTTTTTCTTCTTTTTCTCGACGATCTCATGACCGATTAAAGCTTACTGGCATAAAAAATCAGAAATTTTGAGCGTCATTGGTGTTCTTACTCTAGCGAACCTGCATTGCCATCCGAAAAGATCAATTCGGTGTCGACTCATTGTCAAAGTTTTCTGCAGTTTTCCTCTTTGCCTATGACGTTGTTTTAGTGAGAACCGGACAGCTGCAAAACTACTCAAAGAGGAACCGACAAGAGGGGAGAGGGGCGGGGCCCACGTACGTGATAAAGCGCTTTGCGACAACCGCGGAGGTGATTTTTTATTACGAGGAAATAAGAGCACCCGGATGGAAGGAAGCAAAAGAAAATCATTAAAATAAATATTAAAATGCAATTTGGAAGATTTTCGATGATAATATTGAGTATAAAAGAGCACGAAAAATTGAAATTTGCAGACTCGAAGTTTAGCTATCGAAGCGAGAACAGCGAAGAAAAAACTAAACATGAACGTTCGTTTTGGAATAATACTTTTGGTCGTGGCGTCGGTGATCGCCATTGGCCGAGTCAACTCCGAAGAAATCAACGCCGAAACGATGGTCCGTCGAGACGCTGATCCCGGAGTGATGGACAAATTGAAGGAGGCGTTAAAAAAAATGGGAAAACGGTATGGAAATAAATATTGGGAAAACGTAAATCGAATATGATTAAATTTGTTGCAGTGTCATTGTAATTGAATAAACGATTATTTGTCGTATATTTAATGCACGAAAAAATTTGATAAATTTATTTTTTTTCTAATTTATATGAGAAAATAATTGAACGTCTGAATATTTGAAATTTGCAGGAGTCCTGATCCAGTAAATCCCAAGGCGCAAGCGCTTATCGATGAGATCAAAAAACGACTGTAAGTAACGTCGTATTCGTTCGAATTAATACGATGATCGATGCTATTAGTCGATTAATTATTTGATTTCCAGTTTGAGTTATCTATCACGAGCTTATCAACGATATATAAATGATTACAAGTGACAAATAATCAATTTTTATGTGGCCGGAAAATTGACAATAGAAAATTGAATTTGAAGGAAGTTGATACTTCGAAAGTTTATAAATTATACCAAAATAATAAATGAAAAAAATGTTTCAATCATTCGCAGTAACATGTGTGATAATGATTTTAATTAATTTTGCTTTATATTGATATAACAATTCTTCCAGCTCATATACTCATTGTTTCAATGCTTTTTATTATTTAAATAATTCAACATTCGTTCAGCAATAAATTCATAAAAATGAATGACAAAAGTAATCGATTTGATTTTTTGAACAGCGGTCGTGATGCTAATCCAAAAAAAATTACTAAGGCGGATTTACTGAAAATGTTGAAGAAAGGAAAGAGGAGGTAATTATTTTAAACGCTATCACAAATATTTATCGTGCCAAAAAGTGACGGTTTATTTAATTATCCGAAAATAAAATATTCCTGATCAATACAAAACGATATCGCGGAATCAAAATTTATTAAAAATATTAATTTTTTTCATTTTCCGTTCGATAACTATCGGAAGAAACGCTGAGGCTGATCCCGGAATGATCTCGTCCATATTGAAAATGATACCAGGAATAGGCTTTCTGTAAGCAAACACGTTCATACATAAAACATTTAAAAAAACTAATAAATAATGAATCGCGATTTCATTTGAACTAAATATCGAGACATTGTTACTCGACTTTTCTTAAAATAATTAATCGTCAAAGTTCAGTAATTTTTGTTCCATTGACGAATGAGCATCATTATTTTTTTGTTCCTATTCGAAGCCTAATTTCATATTTAAATATTAGGAATTGCAGAATTGAGTAACGAATTAATCATTCAAATTTTCACATACGCGAATCGCTGTTACTAATCACAATAAAATTTCTAACGACTTCCACTCAATGTCAAAGCTTGATGTTTCATCGTAAGTAAGATTTGTCTATTTTCTGTTTCATATGAAAAGTGTAAAACGGTCTGAGCCAATGAATATCGCCCGGGAACGCCGGTAAGGAAATTCGTCAATATCAAAATTATTATTTCTATTATTTCTAATGAATCAACCTTTAAATAATCATTCGATTTCTTTCGATGGCACATGAATTCATAGGAATCCTGATCCGAGTATTCTCGATGTTATCACGGACGGCGTCAACGCAGCCATGAATGCAATGGGTTAAAAAAAAAGGAAACAACTCTATGCGTGAGTACAGTATTCACGAATAATCGTTCGATGAGTACCAGAAAAATCACAAATAATTATGAACAAAACTAAACATCTCGTAAGGTAATCGTCGTCTGATTATGTGTTATCGAATTATTTTTGGTTACAGCGAAACTTCAAGATGCAAACGACTAAAGCCAGACCTCGATAATAACGAAGTGTACTGTCATCGAATAAAAACTATTTGAAACTTATGACTCGAGATTCATTTTTTTTCTACTGGAAATGTGGGCTAACGTGAAAAGAAAAAAAAATTCTTTCACCCATACAAATATATAAATCCTGATCCTCCTCGTTCTCGTCGTTGAAATTAACTTAAATGTAGAGTTTTAGAAGTGCCCAATTTGACAGTTAACGTTTACAGGAAAACGCCTGCAAATTTCATCGTCGACTAATTTAAAGGATAAATAATTTATGAAATTAAAAAAATTAAAATCCATGACGTTTGAAAACTCCGCTCCAATAGAGATTTGAGCCATGAATAAGTAGCTTTCGTGATTAGATATATGATCAAAAGACATTCTAAAATATTCAAAAAATGATAACGATCATTTTTGAATGAAAAAAAAAACGAGGTTTATCGACCAATTAAAATAAAAATCTTTGATTCAGGTGAGTAATTACTTGGAGTGTCGATGTGTTCTGCTACTACCGCTCCGGCTACGTAGACGAAAAAAATATTTTCAAGAAAATTCAAGGAGGTGAGGGTCACGGGCTAGGTGGTTTGGCGTTGGCCCCGATATTGGTGCGATAATATTCATAAAATTTATTTGTTTCGATTACATCGACGAATGTAACGATAACATTGGGATAAACATTTTTTCTACTTTTAACATATTTATGCCGGAATGTTGTTATATTTGTTTGGAGTTTTCCAATGAAACCTCAAATCGAGAGATGAGCAGTCGGAAGATTTTTCATTCTTCGCCGGTGAACCGGGCGGTGAGGATATTCAAAGAGATTGGGCCTGTTGTTGCGATAATAACGTAGAAGGGTTTCAGCAGTGTGGTCCAGGTGATATAGTCATCATCTAGGTACAGAATAGAAGATCGTGAAAGATCAATTATAAATCGTATGTAAAATGTCAAATGGAAAAATGAATTTTGCACGAGACGAATTAGAGTATCGAAATTATTGAGGAATAAGGGTGCTAAGTATTGTAAATTTGTACCGATATGCCGCCAGTTGTTGACGCCCCTTCCATCCATTTCTACAGATGCTTTCTGGAAAAATGTATGTATACCCGGATCAGAAACAATATTATTTCGAGAACGAACATCACTCGGTGAAAACATTCCTGAAAAATCTGTGTTCCTCGTTTCGAATATATGATCCAATCCCATCTGTGAAAAAAAAAAAACAAAATACATCGTATCTTTTTGTTCTCCAGTGTTTTGATATACGAATGAAAAGTGAGAAATTATTTTTATTACGACAGTAGTAACGGGAAATAATACATTTTTCGGATGTTGACTGTTTAAAGTCTGAATTTTCTTTTCTTTTCATGAAGATCTGCACTGTCAAAATTGAAAACATTCGAGTTCGAAATTTTCTCGTTTCTATTACTGTAACGGTAATTTTTCACTTTTCATTCTCTCTATGTTTACCAGAGAACCCATACGTGGTGAATCACAAGAAAAAAAAAAGATTTTGTGGTAACTTCGCTATTGTAGTGTACTCACTCGTTTCAGGGAGTCTTTGAGCTCAAGGGTCCGGTCAATTTTGAATTTTGGAAGAATCATATGGCGTAGTGCAGTTTTTCCGACTTCATGAAGCTTTTGTACACTTATTTTATCAAAGTTTTCTTCCAAATGAACTAAATTTTCGTTGTACGGCGTAAATATTAAGAACATGCTCATGTTGTGATAATAAACATCGGCCTGCGCAAAAACAGTGGTTTATATTTAATCGTGTTTTATAAGATCGAAGCCAAACTAATTTTTCATTTTTCAAACATTTACTTTGTTAATTCATTGTCAATTTTGTAATTTCTGAAACACTTGAAATTAGAAAGCATCTTTAACTGAGCCGAAACATTTGTTTCATAGAATACTTATTTTTACCTGGTAAGGAATTTCAATAAATTGAGCATTCGTTTCTGGGCATACTCCAACCTTGACCGCATGTAATCCCCGTAGAAACGTCATCGATTGAGTGGAACGACCATTTTCGAAGGTGAACGAAATTTCGTCCGTCATCACTCTATAAGGAGAGATAGGTTCGAATTGTTTCATCGATGTCCCGTTGAAGTGTACGTGGTTGGCGAGAACTGTCACCCCAAGTGGAGCTAAATTATCAGTAAAATAAATTATTCAGCCGTTTTTATCATTCATTCCATAAACAAATCAGATTGTCGATCCAACAAGCGATAACTCGTTACCGAACAAATCATGTCAATTTTTCATTAGCAACTTTTAGTTTAACAATTGGTTCGAAATATGAAGAGAGAATGACTGAACCGTTGATTCTTTAAAAACATAGAACAGCCAAAGAAAAAAAAAACCAACTGCTGCTGAAACTAACTGTTTATGGAGTTGCTCGCTTCACCTGATTTTTCGGTGACTTTCTGGACCCACGAATGACCAACTGTTGTAACGGTTATTATGAAATCGGGAAGAAGTTCAATATCTGGAGAAACGTATATCCCACTCTGCACGCTCAGCTCCGATGGATTGAAAGTCTGCAATGCATTTCCAGTTAGATTTTTTGATATCCTTAAGAGGAATTTGTGCCATTTGAGGGTTTGTAGAAACGATGATTATTTTTATCCAAACGAAGGAGATGGCCTCAGCTCGATTGAATAATTGTTCAAGAGCGTAGAAGGATTGACTTATGAATTCAAAATTCTGTTCATCATACGAGCACGAAAATTTGATAAACACAAATAGCAGAATTGAATACGTTCATTCGTATTCGTTTCACTTGAAAAGGAGAGATATATAGAGAAATTCGATATCATTACAACAGCATATTGTGTCTTACCTCCAAGTATCTATTCATCAAGTCGACGCCAATTCTTTTAGTATCGGATGTTACGTCGGTGAGCCCGAGAATCTCGTTGAATACTTCTTCGGTATGTCTTCGGGCTCCGAAAGATGGGTTTGCCAGAGCCAGGTACGCACCGAGTGGGGAAACGGCGAAATTTTTTCGATCCCCTTTCGCGACTTGCTGCATGAGAAACAAATGTTTTAAACTTGATTTTCGTTTCAACAGTTTACAGACATGATTTTCTTGGTCTCTTGATTCTTGAGATGCTGCGTGGCTCTCTGGATTGCAGTGCAACAACAAACAAGAGTTGACAGTCAGCATCTCTCAATGTTTTATTGAATCCATACCTTAACAAATTTGCCTGAGAATTGGTCGACGCCTTCAATTATCTTCGCGATAGCTGCTAATTGTTGTCCAGCCGCGAAAGCCGCGATGTTCAGGATTAAAATCCCCAGCAAGACATCTATCGGAGAAACCAAATAAAAAGTGAACGCAAAATTGGAAGCACGAGTACATAAATAAATGAAAATGAAAACTTTTGAAGAATTCGAATTTTCAGAACATGTGTGAAATATTATTTGGCGTATTTAAATATCACTTACATAAACGCATTTTGGACGAGTAGTATAAACTGTAGCGAAAAAAATTAAACAATGCTCGCTGAAGATGCGTGAATGAAACTTCAAGCCGATGTGACACAAAAATGAAATAAAAAATTGCTTCATATAGCTACGTCGTGATACGACGTAGAATAGTTTAATCAATTACCAAGAAAAATTCACGCGCGTCTTCTTCATTCGTTTGTTTTTCTTATCATATTCATTGAATAATCTTAATAGTCTGATATTCACCGGATGTTGTCTGATGTTTGCTTGTTCCGTTGAAACGGTAAAACACCTGTATATACAATATTGTGGAACGATTTCATTACGACGTTTCTTTAGTGAATATCTATCGCGTTTAATCCACTATTTGTTGCGTCATTCGATAGGCAGATGAAGAAGTGTAACGCAATAGGTTTAAAAAATTTTTTTTTATCAAATTGAATTGGAAATTTTACATACGCGTATTAATTGTTTCAATGAATTTTCTCAAATCCACGATTCATACGATCAACTCAATGATCATCCTCAGGGCGATATTAGTTAACTATTGTCATGAAAAGTAATGACAGAGCCTCACAAAAATTCAGCTCATCTTCAAATCATAATCTCACAGAAAACGTCAATTTCATGCTTTAGAAAGCAGTCAGTGAGAAGGTAGGTGTACCATTCAATTGACAGAAGTTTAGCACCGCATATTAAGCGGATACGCACAGAGTACTTGTCCGGCCTAAAATATTTTCAACCAGTTAATGCTAATATTTAATTTCTTTTCGAGCTTTAACATTTTTTTGGGACGAGTTATTTAATAAATCTAATAATTTCTTACACGTTTAACCCTACACCTCATGTGCCTTTTTTCGTACCCTCAACCTCATGACCGGGGTTCGAACGCACCCCACGCTTTTTCTGCTCATAAAACCGGTCCTACGATGATAAACTGACTTTATCATACACCATTTTCTTTGTTTTTTTATAAGGAAGAGAATGGTGTACGAAAAAACCGATTTCAATTCAATTTACATATTGAAAAACCCGTTTGAAGCCCGACGATAATGTCGCTCGTTACGTCGGGATCGTAGTTTGAAGTGCGCGCGGGGTGTGCTCACACCCCGGTCATGAGTCCTAGGGTTAAAATGTCACATGAAATTATTTTTCAATTTCTTGAAAACACTTGGGAATGCGGTCTTCCGGATGAAAGAATAGCGGAGCGAAGTTTTTATAAAAATTTACTTATCTCGTTCGTCATCACTTACATAAACGCGGTAGCTATAATCATATCTTTATCATATTCATAGAAAAACATCATAAAGTAAATTTACTCTCGCCGAATAATAGTTCTGAATAAGGAAAACTTAGGTCTAAACTCACAACATGAAAAGATTTCAGAGAACTTCACAATAAAAATTGAATAAATTGAATTTTGAAATCATCAATAGTCAAGTTCATTAAAACCAATTAACAAACCTCCCAATTAAAAGCAAAACGAACTAAAGCAAAAGAAAAGTTTCGGCTGAAGTACTTGGCGAATTTTTTACCTCATTACTACTAGAAATGTCAAAAAATGTGTGCGAAAAACGCCACCTTTTTTTAATGCCTCACATGCCCGAAGCTACAGAGCTCTCAATAGTGGCGATCGAAAGAGAAAAAAAATCAAAAATACGTGAACTCGCAACTACTATGCCAACACTCCAATTGATTAAATATCATGGAGACAATTTTCATGGATTTTGAAAAAAATTTCGACCAGCTTTGCTTGCTGTAAAGACTCTAGGAGCGACTCGTCTTTCTTTTTCATATTTAAAACGTAAACGTACTTGTCTCGAGTCGCTACCGCGACTCTGGATAGTAGACGATAAAAAAAATAAAAAAAAAACACTAAAGTTGTGGAGATAACACTGGAAACGGAAGCTTTTTTTTATTACAAGGAAGTGAAAGAAACTGGAAGCTTCGAACCAAGAAATGGAGTATCAGAATACTAAAATAGGCATTTAAATAAAATTTTCAAATTTTCCTACAACAAAATTTCAGTATAAAAGAGCAGGAAAAGTTGTAAGTGATACACTCGAAGCTTAGCTACTACAGCAAGAACAGTGAATCAAGCACAAACATGGACGTTCGTTTTGGAATAATGCTTTTGGCAGTGGCGTTGGTGTTCGCCGTTGACCAAGTCAGCTCTGAGGAAATTAACGCCGATACAATGGTTCGTCGAGAGGCTGATCCCGGAATGGTGTCAACGCTGTTGAGCCTTATACCAGGCATCGGCAAACGAGAAGCGTAATTATTAAAAAATAATATTTTTCTTGAAATAATTGATTGTTCGAATGTAACAATGAGTTCAATTAATCAATGAATTTCATTAGTTGCTCATTTATCATTCCTGATAAAAAATTTAATATTCAAACGTTGAAAATTCGCAGGAATCCTGAACCACTAAATGCCAAGGCACTTATCGAAGAGATCAAAAAACGACTGTAAGTAACAAAACCATTATTCAAATTCATGCGTTTCAGTTATTGATCACAAAATAATTCCTAATAAAGTTAATAAATTATCGAGGCATGATATTCTCTTTGAAAATAAAAATGTTCTATTTTCTTCGCGACAACAAGTGGAAGAAGCTCTGAAGCTATGAGCATGGCTCGCGAACGCCGGTGAGAAAATTCATAAAATATTAACATTTTTAGTGTCATTTAATAATCAAATTGAAGGATTATTTCGTTTTACATTATTAAATTGAAATATTAATTGTACTGTTTCCACTGACACGTGAATCCCCAGAAATCCCGATCCAAGTATTTTGGATGTTATCACCGATGCTGTCAACTCAGCCATGAATTCTATGGGTTAGAAAAACAAAAACTGAAAATCACTAAATTTTTACAGGTGAGTAAAAAATTGAAAAATTAATGATTCTTCAGTTTCTTCGCACTCTTTCTATTTTCATGAAACGAAAATTTAATGTTTCGAATGAATATATAAATTTACAGCGAAACAGGAAGACAACAAGGGCCCAGTCGAAGGACCACAATTATCAAATGTACTTTGAGCCAATAAAAATGCTATAAAACACAATTCGAGATTCCTTATTTTCCAAATTGAGCATACCTCCAGAAAAAAAATAATTTTTCTTACGTATAAATATTTGTCCTCAACATCGGAATGAATAACTGCTTCATGTCAGTAACAAAAACAAAAACGACGATTTTATATAACTAAGTGTGATGTTACAAGAAATACTTACGATTTATGTAGCCGTTTTTATTATTGTCGTCTAATATGGATCTGTTACACTTAGGCCTCATGAGACAACAGGTTTTATTACCTGCAGGTACTGAAAGAGCACGAAAAAATAAAAATTATATACTCGAAGTTTAACGAGTGAAACAGCGAATGAAAGATAAACATGAACATTCATTTTTGGAATAATATTTTTGGTCGAGGGGTTGTATTCTTAGAATAATTATTTTGGATGTTATCACGTAATTTGTTAACGATTGAGGGTATGAATTTTGTGGTTTAGAAAAATAGCAAAAACCATCAAATTATTACAAGCGAGTGAAAAAAACTGAAAAATCAATGATTTTAGCTTCTTTAGATTCGTTCTAATTACATACAGTAAAAATTTCATGCATTGAATAAAAAATATAAAAAATTCGTGCCAACAAAAATTTTTGCAAAATGTATGAGCAAGATCTTCAAAAAAAATTTTGAAAAAAAATTCACAATTCGTTAGCAAACGATTTTGTGGTTACAGGAAAAAATGCAGCAGCATGAGAATGAAGAAGACGAAATTTAAGAATGATAATTATCAAATGTACTTTCAGCGAATAAAAATACTGTAAAACTGTAATTTTTCTTTTCTTTTCCAAACTGTGCACACACGAAAAAAAATGCGTTCCCGCACAAGACTTCTCCCTAATGTCGGAATGAATAATCCTACTGGATGTGTACCGATGTCTCGATATTGAACTCATAGCGATACGTTTACATACAGTAACATTAATTAAAATATGTGAGAACCAGACAAAATTTTAGTTCTCTATGCCTTTTTGGTTTTTTTATTTTTTTTTTTTTTTTTTTTCTACTTTTTGTTCACCATCAACAGAAAAAAGCATTGTACGAGACTCGTCATTGTCTCGTTTCCTAAGTTCTGTGTAAACTAACGAGAGTAAATTTTTTTAACGTCATTTCTTGGCATCGATTTTATCTATATTCTTGCTGTGGTGGTTTTTTGGTTTGAGTTATCAATGGAAATTCAAATGACGCACTATGAATACTGTGATTCAAATCAAGAAGAGATTCTTTGTAAAAAAAAAAATGAAAAAGATAGTGAAAGAAGACAAAAATGGTCAATTCGGTCAGTGGATCTCTCTAGAAGTTACTTTCATTAGTTTGTACAGAACACATTTTTATGTTCTTCCATTACTTACACCATAAAATGAAGCTAAAAATTAGCATACAACTGCAGTTCGATCGATCAAAGTACTCAGCAGTTTCCCTGAGCCCTCGGTGAATGCGATAGAGTGGGGTCGAGTCACAGCTGCAGCAGTACGAGTGAGTGGGGATTCTGTAGGGAAAAGAGTAGTGCAAAAAATGAAGATAACACATATCTTTATGGTCTGCAAAATGTTTTGAGACAACTTTTAGAAGGAAGGATTTTTTTGTTTGTTTTCTACCAGGAAGCAAACGAAACAGGACGCTACGGAAGTGAAACTGTAGTTATGGGACATTAAAATGAATGTTAAAAAATACAATTTGAAAAATTTCCGATGATAAGCTTTGGTATAAAATGGGAAGAAAAAATTGTGACGAGTGGACTCGGAGTTTTGCTTCTGAAGCCAGAACAACGAATCAGTAACAACATGAAGTTTCGTTTTGGCGTTGTTTTCTTGCTCGTGGCTTTGGCGTTCGCCATTGTCCAAGTCAATTCTGAGGAAACCAACGCCCAAAGCATTATCCGTCGAGAAGCTGATCCTGGATTGAAAAATCTATTAATAGAAGCACTGAAAAAAAAAATGGGCAAAAGGGAAGCTGATCCTGCAATGAGAAATCTATTCATAGAAGCACTGAAAAAAAAAATGGGCAAACGGGAAGCTGATCCTGGACTCAAAGCTATATTACGAGAAGCACTGAAAAAAAAAATGGGCAAACGGGAAGCTGATCCTGGACTCAAAGCTATATTACGAGAAGCACTGAAAAAAAAAATGGGCAAAAGGGAAGCTGATCCTGGACTCAAAGATATATTACGAGAAGCACTGAAAAAAAAAACGGGCAAACGAGAAGCTGATCCTGGAGTGAAACCTATACAACGAAAAATGAACAAAAAATTGGGAAAAAGAGAGGCTGATCCTGGAGTGAAGCCTATACAACGAAAAATGAACAAAAAATTGGGAAAAAGGTAAGCATCATTAAGAGACAAGTTTATTGAAACTGAAATGCCGAGAGAAACTTATAAATGCTCTTCCATAGTATCGCATTATCTAAGCAATTATATTCAGTTGATTTACTGCAGATTTTTCTTTGGAATCCCTGCCCATATTATTCCATAAATTCTCCAATTTTCGATGAAAAGCAAACTCGTTTTTTTTAATCATTAGTTCTGAAACATTCATATTCATTTCACAATTGTAACATTTCTTCAGAAATGCTGACCCACGACCTCCCCCGAGAAAGATGCAAAGGCTGCGTGAAATGCGAAAGTAAGAAACGTAAAAACAGTTTTTTACCAGTATTTTGAAATCACTGAATAATTTTTGCATGTAAAATCGCCCTTATTTTCCAAAATTATTATCAAATTCATCGATGACGTATCGATGCAAATTTACGGTGACAACTTTGTTTACCTTGAATAGAGGTCGCGACATCGATCAAGCGATTGATCGAGTCGATTTCGAGGAAATCAATGCCGAAACGATGGTCCGTCGAGAGGCTGATCCCGGACTCAAAGATAAAATAATGGGATACATTGGGAAAAAACTGAAAAAACTCTTCCCAGCAAAACGGTGAGCATGAGTCGAATAAAATCAATTTATCGAAAATTCGTAACGATTCAATACCAATTTTTTTAGGAGTACCGACCCAAATATTCCTCCCGAAAAAATGGAACAATTGCGAAAAAACTTGAAGTGAGAAATATAGAATTAGCTTCGTTAATTTTGCCAATCATTTCATTCAATCGAATAATTGTTACATTTGACACGGCGATATTTTTCTATACTCGTCCAATATAAATTGACGGTCACAATGTTTATTTAGGGAACAAAAAGCTAAGGAAGAGCAAATAAAAAAAAGGATAAGAAATGCTAAAGGGTAATCATTTAAATCGCTTCGATACCCATTACCCTTATTTTATACACCGCAGGAGAATTTCTGGTCAATGTATTATTCACAAATTTAGTTATCACTTACCCTCACAAATTTGTACATGTTTCTATGAGTTAACGAACGTGATTGTTTCCTATTAATTTCACGCCGAGTATCAACGATTCGTTTTCAATTTGCTGTATTTATCTTCTGTCTTTCTTAGATAAAAAGTAAAAGAACTACGATGAATCTGATTCCATTATTGGTACACGTGAGTAAACTGACTTCAAATTGCAATAAAAAAAATTTAATTCTGATAAAAAAAAAAATTCGATAATCCGAGTTGAGCAATGAATAGCTCATTTCTTATGAAACTATTCCTCGTCAACATCATTATACAAGCTACGACTAGGCTTCTGTTAATTATCCAGAACAAGCAGAATTATTTTAAAAAATACAGAAACGAATCGATGCACAGAATGAGATTATGAAACAGATTTTATCTACTTGTATGAACTTAAAATTTGTTTTTCTTACAGTGACGAATGGAGAAGAATAGGCGAACACCAGCCAACGACAATTTCCACCTGTACTATTATTGAATAAAAATACTATGGACCTCATAATCTGTGTTGCGTTGTTTCAAAATTGCATCCCACACCTGAGTGAAATTCTCGTTTCTGCCTCTGAGCATTTGACGGTTTTCATAAGAATCTTCAAAGTGAGATTTTAACGTTTCATCATGTCTCACGATGGCCTGGGACTTGTATTTTTATTTAGATTGATGATCGACAATGTAAATGAAAGAATAAAACGTTTCTGAGGTGCCACTAGATTTTTCCATTTTTTTCCAGATTTTTCCATTACTCAACTTCTTCTTTTTCATCAAAAAACGTTTTGGTAATTGAAATAATCGAAAAAACGTCGTATTCGAGTGTATGAGACCGTGGCTCTTACTCCAGTTGAAATTGACGTTTAAAGTACTTTTCGGTAGAATCGTGCGAGTATTGAAGAATGAATTTAATAAGGTTGGCTGAAATTATATCGAGCCATGAGGATGATCACTCATGTTTCCGATAAGAGAAAATGGCTTTTTTTATTTGCCTCATGAGTGCGCGTGTGATTGGCCAACCGGTATTCGATACCGAGAAACGTTTAGGCCTTTATGTTTATCGAACTTGACAAAGAGTCTTCAGCTCTCTTGTTGCGGAATCCAACTTGACAATTTTTTTGTTCAAATTGACTGAAATGAACGGCTACTAACCAGAAATCGATGAAAATTTTATTTTTTCATGTCTGCATCATTTATTAACGCTTCAATCCTTTCCTGCACGTATTTTTTCCAAAAATATAGCATTTTTTTAAATAAGCAGCTCCAATTGTTAGTAGCAGAAAGATATGTTCGACAAGCGGTTTCCAGGAATCACACTCTGCTAGACTTGTGCCTGATCGATACAAAAACTCATCTCATGCAAAAATATCGAGAGATTATTATTTTAGACGTTATTTATTAGTCCATCGACAAAACGAAATAAAATCATCGCCACTGCGACATTGGAATATTTGTATGCTTCGAACGCATGTAAAAATTGATACTTGCGAGTTGTTCTCGACCAATTGGAACGAGAGATAAGAATTGTGATTTTCAAACATCACCGAGTGAGTGTATACAAGAAAAAATAAAAATTTTAAACGATCGTAATTCTTTTATTACGAGGAAGTTGAAAAAATGGGAATTCCTCGACGTTAAAACATACATCGGAAAACGATAAAAAAGATTTTTTTGATAGTAAAAAAAATTTACTCCAGACGTTTTAGTATAAAAAAGAAGAATCTTTCGAGAATTATATACTGTACTACAAGTGCAACTGCTGAAGAGAGTAGAAGAACGGTGAATAATAAACAAACATGAAATTTTCATTCGGAATCATATTTTTGATGGTAGCTTTGGTGTTCGCGATTGGCCAAGTCGATTGTACGCGACCACCCCATCGAAAACCACCACCGACTAATTTCCAGGGATCCAGAAAGTAAGAATCGTTGAAACTGTTTTTATCAACTTGGAAAAAGTGCAACCGATTCGAATGTATCTCAAATTGAATTCATGATTGAAAATATAATTATTATTTTTACGGTGGATCGTAAAGTCGTAGAAATCCCGATCCAAGTATTTTGGATGTTATCACCGATGCTGTCAACTCAGCCATGAATTCTATGGGTTAGAAAAACAAAAATCGAAAATCACTAAATTTTTACACGTGAGTAATCAATTAAAAAATGAATGATTCTTCTAATTTGTGAAGTTTTTCTTGTAAAAATTATAAAGACTACAAAACGATTTTGAGCCGAACCGGACAAGTCGTTTGAAAATGATTCTTTTACTCGAGCAATCGAACAAATTTTGTTTACAGCGAAACATGAAGACAACAAGAGCGGAATCGAAGAACCATAATTATCAAATGTACTTTCGGCGAATAAAAATGCTATAAAACATAATTCGAGATTCCTTTTTTTCCTGAATGAATCCCTGCTTCGTGTCCGTAATAAAAACAAAAACGACGATTATATATAAGCAATTATAATATTACGAAATATAATTTCAATTCATGTGGGCTTTTTTTTATTATTAAAAACAAAAAGCGAAAGCTGTTATTTCAAATACGATTTTTGGCACTTATGCCAATATAACAAAAGAGCACGAAAAAATGAAAGTCATACCCTCCAAGTTTCATAAGAACAGCGAATGAACGATAAACATGGACATTCGTTTTGGAATAATAATTTTGACATTGACGTTGCATTCGTAGAATAAGTATTTTGGATGTTATCACCATCGTGTTTGTCGAACCTCATAAAGAGTCATCAACTCCCTTGTTGCGAACTCCAGCTTGACAATTTTTTTTTCACGTGGACTGAAATGAACGGCTACTAAACAGAAATCTACAAAAATGTTATTTGTTCGTGTCTCGGTCATTTATTCACACTTCAGTCCTTTCCTGCACGTATTTTTTCAAAAAATATAGCATTTTTTCAAGCTCCAATTGTTTACAGCAGAAAAACATGTTCGATAAACGGTTTCTAGGAATCACACTCTACCAGGTTTATGCCCCATCATACGAAAACTCATCTAGTTCATCTGATGGTCAAGTATTTTAAATATTTTTTCCAAACCATAAAAATAAGAAATTTTCATAAAGCTAATCTTGAATTACGTCACTTTCGACTTTGAAAATATTCCTTAAGACTACATTGACCTACAATGAATCGAAGGGAATCTAGTTTACTGCCTCGATATAGTAACATATTTTGTTTTCAGATTTTTATCTAATAATCGCTCTCATGGAAGAACCTCTTTATTGTTTCCGTTTTCCGAGCTGCAATAACGTCTTTGAACCAACAAAACCCATCTTCGTGTTTTCACTGCTGTTCCCCATTGCTGTCTTTCCTTTTTTCACTCAAGAAATTTTCGGTCGTAACTCAAAATGATGACGGATCTTTGAAATTTTAATAGCACTTTTTTGAACATATTCCGCGTTTACCTGCAAAATTTGAACAAGATTGACCATCTACTTTCCGAGATAAAAAATCGTAAAGTTATCTTCAAATTGCATAGAGTCTTATGGCTATTACTGTTTTGACGGGAGAAATGATTCAATATCATGCAGTAAAAAAGGTAGTGGCTCATCGCAAATTCGATCAAGTATTGACCTATACATTAAAGTGACCTGGAAAAAAAATGGACCTGATGTACCACGTAGATCATGAGATATAACGAATTAATTTATGAAAATTCGTCGAATTCCCTGGCATATGGCTGCACGAGCCTTTGGCGAGGCAACTAAACAGAACAAAAGAGAGAGACATAACGAGAAAAGTGAGAGAAAGAGGAAGATAGAAAAATCAGGTTGACAGCATTTCGCGCGTCCCTCAAGATAGCAGCAGAACTTTCTTAATGTAGACGTTATTTATTTGTCTATCGACGAAACGAAATAAAATCATCGCCACTGCGACATTGGAATATTTTTATGTTTCGAGCGTTAATGTTTCTGTAAAAATTCATACTTGTGAGTTGTTCTTGACCAATTGGAACGAGAGATAAGCGAATAGACGAAAAAATAAAAATTTTAAACGACTGTGCTTCTTTTATTACGAGGAAGCTTCGACGTTAAAACACACATCGGAAAACGATAAAAATTTTTTTTTTTTTTTCATACTAAAACCATTTGCTCCAGATATTTTAGTATAAAAAGGAAGAATCTTTTGAGAATAATCATACTACAAGTGCAACTACTGAAGAGAGTAGAAGAACAGTGAATAATAAACAAACATGAAGTTTTCTTTCGGAATCATATTTTTGATGGTAGCTTTGGTGTTCGCAATTGGCCAGGTCAATTGTGAGGAAGCCAATGCCGACACGATAGTCCGTCGAGAAGCAGCACCGGATCAATTCTACGCATCCAGAGGGTAAGAATCGTTATAATTATTTTTATCAACATGGTTAAGTGCAACCGATTCAAATGTATCGCAAATTGAATTCATGATTGAAAACATAACTATTCTGTTTGCGGTGGATCGTAAAGTCGTAGAAATCCCGATCCAAGTATTCTGGATGTTATCACCGATGCCGTCAACTCAGCCATGAATTCTATGGGTTGAAAAATAAACGGAAATCACCAAATTATTACTCGTGAGTACGAAATTCATATGGTAATTGCAATTAAGAAACAAATTCAATATTTCATTTATAAGATTTATGATTTGTCATTGTTATGGAAAAAACAATAGTAAAACTTGGACGAGTCTTGACAGAAGGCTTACAAAATGAAACAACTTTTTGTTGCAGTGAAAAATGGAGAAAACGCACTGAAAACCGAATACCGATAATTGCCACGTGTACTCTGTTGTCGAATAAAAACAATCCAAGCATTATAAACGTCAGTTTATTTTTTCCGAAATTATATCCCCCATTTCCAAAAATCGTATGTGTCATACGAAAAAAGCCATTGACGTATCGAAATGAAATAAGAACAATGCGAACGTACTGATTATCCACATTTTATTATTTGCTCTTCTGTGTAAAAAAAAAACCTCATTTGACCTGTTTCCATATCCTTGAGTTGAACCGCTTAATAGTTAGTTTGGGAACTGTGTGAGGAGAGAAGGGTGGTAGAAGAACAAGGCGAGAAAGAGGGCGGCACGAGGATGGCGGTTGGGAGGTATTTGGCACGACTTGGTCTCGCCTCTAAATTTGTAATTGCAGCCTCCGCCGTGACGTGGCGCCTCGCTGGGAATACGGAGAGAAAAGAAGGTGGGGGAGGGGGGTGGGGAAAGAAAAAATTCAAATAAATAAAAGGATCGTGGAGCAGAACACGTTGAAGCGCCGAGTTCAATTGGAGGCTTCGAGCCTCGAGTTGAGTCGGTTGTAATCCAGCGGCGATACGAGGTCACGAACCTCGCGCTTGGCTAAAGTGAATATGCAACCCAAAGCCCTCGGTACTAACCGTAATATATAGTGTATATAAGCGTCGTGGCGAAGGGGCGTAATCCGCAGCGACGTGGATTCCCACGTCTCCTTCATTTCACTCGTGAGCTCTTCACCGTTTTTTTTTTCTTCTTTTTTTTCTACCTACGGATCTTCTGAGCTGATGCTTGATGGCTCTCATTTCTGATTGCACTAAACGCAACGATGCTTTTTTTTTCTTCTCGATATTGTGTAATAAAAGAATGTCTACTATTTGAATTATTGTTGGAGTTGGATTCGTTGCGAAGATAGTGGAGCTAGCGATGAATCAGGTGAATCAGGTTGTGAATCAAGTTGGTCCAGGTTGATCCAGGCTGGTCCATTTCTAACAGTGGCGTCAAGTCAACTGCTTTTGAGTCCCATTTGGGTATGATCCAAGTTGGGCAAATCATGGATTCGAGCTAAATTGATTATGAATCAAGATCAACTGGTTGTCGACCAGGTTCATCAGGTTAGTCTGGTCCAGGTCATGGTCTGCCACTTGAATTCTGGTGATCAAGAAGTTTTCTGGGGGACCAGTCCCGGGAGCAGTGGATCCCGGCAGTTCAGGACGCGGGGAACCAGTGCCCGAGTTACGTTGTAAAAATCATTGAACCAGCTTCTCCGTGATGTTTCGTTCGACTACGAGACAAATATGCAGAGCTGAAATATGGTTAGTGAATGTGGCTCAATGGTCTTCGTTTCGAAGCAACGTTTGTTTGCTTTTTTTTTTTCTTTTCGCCTGAATCGATTTGACGGTTTGCGACGATAAGTCTTCGAGGCAGTGCGATATTTATATGTATTTACGTATGGTGGACGAAGCAGCAGGTAACGCAGGGGTTGGAGAGAGGAGAAGAGGCTCTATCGGTCGTAGGTTCGAAGGTTGGAGGTGTCGGACGCCGTAGGGGGGCCACCGGTCCCAGGATGGTGCTACATCATCCGTGGAGACAGGGTATATCCACTTGTTAGCGAGAATCTTGCTCGCAACACAGGCTCACACATACGCGGATCACATTTGAGGGCAGAGCCACCGAAGCTCGCCTACAAATGCGTTTCCTTCTCTCAAGTGGCCTCTTGCACTATTGCGAGGTGATAAATGGACTCCAACTCTCGAAATACGAAGGCATTCCTACTACGGGCGTTTATATTCGTGATTAATGAACTACGTGTCCTTTTTTATTTATATAAACGCATGTGCCATTTGAGCTCGTGTAAACTGTGCTACGTGATTTGCCATCTTAACTTTAGGGTCAAACGTCTATGACCACTTATCGACATCGCTTGTACCGGAAAATCAGGATTTCTATGACACCGCAGACTTCATTTTCTGATTATCAGAATCATCATCTTTCTTATTCTCGTTTGCCAATCATAACTGAGAATATGATGCCCGAAGCAGGCTGACTAAATCAGCAAAAATTCGTCCGTTCACTCCACATATTTCACTCTATCATCTTCTTATTATTTCGCACGATTGAAAAGCATCTTTAGATTTTTCGATCTGAATAATTGTCCACCTTTTCTGCGTGCCAATCATCGTTGTCGATCTTCTTCTAATCCGTAAATCGTGAAGCCCAAAATTCTAACTTACGTATCCTTTGCTCTATTAAATTTGCTCGCAGATTTATAACAAACCAATCGAATCAAATCGAATTTCTATCACAGATAAACACACACACACAGGGGTAGAGGCGAGCATATCCGCGAGCAGTTACAGAATATTGTGTTTCTGGTCCAGATGTATGGGATATGCGTGCGCACCGTAGAGCTCTCAGAGCGAGAAAGCGTAACGATAAATCAATAGGCGAGAGAGAAGGCCCTCGCGAGGCCCCACTGCCCATAATAAATTCATGAATTGTAAAACCGTTTTTTCTCTCTCTCTCTCTCTCTCGCTCTCTCTTGTTCAGTCTCTCTCTTTCGCGAGGTTGGACGAACCGTGGCGTATTGGATTTATTGGTCGACCTGACCCCGCTAAGACGATCCAAGGTCAGTGTGTGTGTGTTTACGTGTGTATACGAAAGGGGGAAAGGGAGGGGGGAGGGTGGAAGAGGGGGAGAATGAGTGGGTGGCTTAACTGCACCAGGCCAGCAGTGGCGATGTTTGGAACTTACAACTCGAGGGGGCGAGGACCAGGGGATGAAGAAGAATACGAATAAGATAAGGGGCCTATGATGGAGAACCAAAGAAACTGAAGAAACGGAGCAGCACACCTATACAAAAGAGAAAGTGAGAGAGAAAGAGAAAATACACCGCGCTGAGTGTTTCGATCGAATGGGGCCCGAAACGGGCCTCAGGCAAACCCCTCATGTATTAACAAGTTAACGGCTCGCTATCGATCACCCTCTATCACCAAATATAATTTTCAATTACATCCCATAAATCCCGTCTGGCAAACGAACTTGAAGTTACTTTCGAAGCCTCCATATCCACGTGCCTCCCTCTCTCTCTCACTCCCTTTACTCTCGAACTGACGTCTCGAATATATGTATCTCGATGAGCCATCAACGCGTGCAATAATATCTTCAATGATTATATTTTTTCGTATTATATGTTTGAAAAATAATTGATTCACTGTTACAGATCATATTTATCATTCGAATAACACACTCGACACTTGGAATACCCATGGAACAGCATTTTTTTATTTTTTTTTTTAAAACAATAAAAACGTGATTAAAATCAAAACGAATATTATTTAACGAAATAAAAATGTTGGAATTCTCATCGAAATATTCTCGTCTCCTCGACGAATATGACAACAAAAACAGTAAATTATTTCTCATCGTGCGATCGTTGCAATTAAATTTTCGGCCGAATAATCATCTCCCGCTCATAAGGAGCCAACGACCGTTTTAGTGATAATAAAAATGCGCTAAATCAGAAACGCATTTACGAGGTCAGCGTGAAATTGATAAATTAGCCTCACCCGTAGATTTGTAGCTTATACATACATATATATTAAATATATTTTATTAATTTATAGCCCACGAGCGCAACGTGAGTCCACGTGCCAAGCGTCTTCTTTTCGCTCTCCGGGTACTCATCCTCTTCGAGATATAATACCGAGTCCCCCCTGCTGGCAAGGAAAGCTCCCCTCCCCCCTCTCTCTCTCTCCCTCCATCTGCCCTTTAAAGTCTTGAAACGAGATACTCAAATTGATTTACTTTCGACACAACCAATCGTCGCCTAACCGATCAACATTGTCGACAACTTATTGAACAGCCCAATGAATCATACAGATTCGGATTAACAGTGTCAAATTTAATTTTGATCAAAACTTGAGGAATAAACTCGAGTGCAAACTTTTTCGTATTATTAATTTTATTATTCCATTAAATCATTTCGTTTTTTATCATTTAATTATCAGTTTTATTTAAAAATGACTTTGAAGTGTTCACTCGTTAATGATTTATTATCAGGCAAAAAGTTTGATCGATAAAAAATATATTAAGCTGTATTGTGCAAGAAAGAAAAAAAAACTGTCAATCCATCGGTGTGATGCATCATCAGGAAGCTTTTCACTATCTCGTAGAGTTTATTTACAACACTGCCGGATCGCACCTAACTCGTATACACACATTGAATTCGTAATCGATTACCCGTAGTCCACCCACACGGGACTTCCAATCGATCTCCACCTGAACAAGGTGTGTATAAACTCCGCTTATGCACCTGCTGCGCCTCTTCTCTATTTATTATCCTTCGGTACATAATTCGCGGTACATAATATCTGTACACACGAGAGTTCCTCGCTTTCACGCTGAATTTTCCACTCTTTTTTTTTTTTCTCTTTTTCATCTCCTCACAATTTATCGACGTTCCTCCAAGAAACGGACACCTTTAGTTTCATAAAATTAGTCAAATAATATTTTATTATTAATTCTACTTTCAACAAGCGTTTATTAATATCGAATTACGAATCTCTCGTAATTGTACGAAAATATGTTGATCCAAAAATGCCTGAACGCCGCAAAGTCCGAGCTTTTTCCGAACTTTCCAAACATTTCTAACACTCGATAAAATTCATAAAAAATTGTAAAAAAATAAACAAGAAATCTGGCAGCCTCCGAGGGGAGTCTCTGGAATTTTTTATCTTCTTGTTTTCGCACGTTTTCTGTCGTATTTTTCTGAATAGTTTGTTTTTTTCACTTTCTTTTCTCCGATCTTTTTCGGACAAATTAAAATGCGCATAAACGTCGAGCGTTAATCTTCCTAATTGGATATTCGAACGATCGGAGGTGGTTCTTCGCTTATTTTAAGTATTTTTTTATTCAGCTTTTTAAGTCTTTGCAGCGATATGTGTAACATGAATATCGGTATAATACGAGGTGGGTAACATTTTATTTTTTCGAAAATTCGAGCCATTTCATTCGGCTATTATGCGTTATATATAATTTAAAATTTAACCATTCGTATTACTCCATTCGGACCATATTCGTATAAATATGCACTCACAAAATTCGTTTACACACATTTGTATATCGATATGAACACATATACAAACATATTTGTAAACGTGCTTTTATGTAGCATAGTTTGTACGTTGCACAAAGAGTTCGAGATGAAAAAGGCGGATGAGCCATGATAGAGCGTGAGAAAAAAGCCCTTTCGTCTATCGCGAAAGATCCCGGCATGGCAAAACGTTGAGAGATTATTGCGCTAAGAACTGGAGAGTTCGTTATACGAATCACCGCATGGGGTCGTACGACTCTGGGACCGCGCAAAGTCGACACCCATATAATCGTGATACTGGCATTTAATTTCCTCTTAAAATGAAGCTTAAGAAACTAATGAGACACGCCACGATATTCCACGATTCGCCCAGGCGTGCGATATCCAAAACGAGGACATTGCGAATTTCTCTATATATCTCGTAAATCTTCGGATAATGGGATTAAAAGGAGGAGGGGAGAGAGGCGCGAGATCGGAAAAAATTATTCGACCGTTTCGCTTTACTTCTTTTGTCATTTCATACGTTTTTTTTCTTCTTTCTCACAGCATTTATAGACCCGATTGTAGACTTTTTTTTCGATGATGCACCACCAAATACTTTTGCGAGTATTTCGTTTACCAGAGATGCTGCACTGGCTGCTCGTGAATGGAAGCCCAAAAATATTGACATAAAATGAACTCTGGTCCGAGAAAATATTATGGGAAATGGCACGGATGATGGTGACTCCGACGCTCACGCGTATTTCGTTGTCACGATTCAAGAATTTTTGTGTCTCTAAAATAAGATGCCAGGCCAATAGATTTTTCGGCAGGGGTCTATCGTCGAAAATCATTGCGTTACACTTGACTCGTTTATCAAGAAATAATTTAACCTTTCGTACCATTAAGACGATCGGTCTAGGCCCAATTTATATAAAACAAGGTCTATGTCATTTCGGTATGTGTTTCTGGTCGTTGCGTACCACGTGAGATTTACGACATTCGTATTATCTCGTATACCGATCTCTACGAATACCTCAGGGCTTCATTTGAAACAATAAACGAGACAATTCAATAAATTTCAGCGTTGAATCTACGAGGAATCTCCTCGCGCTGCTGTGCTGCGACGTTTTTATTTATTTTTTTTTGTTTAGGGGTGAGAGTAATTTTAATCAGGAGTGCCGGAATTCTCGACGGGGGGTCAAGAGCCTGGTCAGGACACCGAGAGCAAAACGAACGCTCCGACTTCTACCAGCCTCTCTAGACCAATGTTTCTTCCGCGATGGTGTTCCCTGTCTTCGCTGAACTCCCCCCCGTTCCCATCTGGTCCAGCCACGAACCAAAGAAATTCGGGAACCGTAGTTGCTCACTAATTCACCGCTACCACGAGAAAGCCTCATCTAATCTGAATTACGACCGCAATGAGCCGGTATCTGGCCCGGGGATAAATCGTCAGCGAGAAATCTTATCTGCGTCATAAGTTATTACGCGCATTATTCGTTGTTGTTGTTTTCTACTACTATTCAGAGGCTAATTGAAGATGGCAAGGTTCTATTGTTTTCTAGCAGAGTGTCAACTTCTTCGATGTCGTCGATGAATGAGTCAACGATTCATAAACAGTGTAGACCAATCCTGTTAACTCTGGGAATCGTGATAGCGTACCAGCTAGTTTGGCAGGTTTTGAAGAGGTTTGCAAATGCTTTCCAACTATTCCATTAGTAAAATTGTCATTTACTGATTGTCGTAGATAGCTCACAGTGTCAAATGTCATTTTTGATGTTTCATGCCACGTGGTCAGTGTGGAAGAGCGATTCGATACTCGGACACAGCACTTCCGGTGCTCATTCGTAGATCAACCGGGTTGGATCCTCTGTCATAAGTGGACTCGGATAATGATCCAAGCCCATTTTGATTACATCGAGAATACCATTGAAGCGGCTCGTCGATGATCATTTTTGCTGCCAAAAAGAAGTCGAAAGAAGTTTAAAAATTGGTAGAAAAATGAATGAAAACGACCGGATCGTCTGTGCTGATCCAAAACGGATGAAGTGTTCTGGTCGATCCCTCGCTCCGTCCGGAACTCGGAGAAGAGTCATTATCGTTACGATGATCGAGGCCAAGACAGATGCGCCAACCCGTAATTACTAGGCTCTCCTCGGTATCGAGCGAAACTGCGATCGCGCGACGACAACAGCTCTCGTCTCGATAGCAGAGTCGAGCGCTATTATGCTATCGACACCTTCCGAGACACGTTCGCGTGGTGAATCATCCGCTAAATGGGAAAACCAACGGTGTAATATATCGGCGTCTAGTGTGATTGGCCGACTCGTGCTTGCATCGATTCCACTCCTGGCACGCGAAACGACCATTAACTCCGTATGAGCTAAGTGTTAAGTGATAACGATTTCCGGTCAAGTTCTCACTCACAGATTTGTAAATAAGCTCGATGCCGAGGATGATGGCTAAACGCTATTGGAACCAATACATTTTGGATCTTTATAAATCGGTTCAATCGAACCTCCTCAGATTCAACTGGAAATCGAACCCGATGAGATCCAATGACCATCTCGAGCCCTCCGGTAGAACCCAACGAGACTCGATGGATCCTGAGATGCCTGATTGAAAAAACCGCCAAAGAAATATCCACTCATAGAAATCTGTATAGATGCGCGTAAAAACTTGAAATCTTTGCTCATATATTTCCTGTTTCTCATCCCGTAAGGAAAAATCTTTTTATCGAGACCCGCCGATGGTATATGGACGAGGCGAAGAAATAATTTCTATTCATTCGCCGCGGCCGCCCGGTGACTAGGATAATGCAATATGTGCGGTAATAGGGTACCAGTGGTACGCCTCACGTGCCACCGGATTACTATAATTCTCCGTGGCCTGCTCGTCGGCACCGGCTTCGTCGAGTCTATACGACGTAAAAACGTACACTTGTGCGCCAACTTTTCCATCATCCCCCATCAGCCAACAGGGGTATCCAATTTTTTATCATTGATTGTTTTGTCTCTCCTCGTCCTTCTTCTCCTCCTTCTCCTCTTGTACTCGGTCAGGCGGGAATGTACTTAAGTACCACGTATATTTCTCCCGTATTCACGATAACGGGGTCTCACGTATGTGTCGTGCCATCGTCCCTTCTAACTTATACAAGGTGTCTTTATTTCATAAATGAGACGACTACGAAATATTCAGCAACAAAATAACTCTGAAACGTCAACTGAACTACTCGGTGAGATTACGTTTGGTTGGAAACAATTGTTCAACGGTTTTGAGGCGACAAAACTGTTATTTTGATGTCAAATATTTGCTGTGGATCTTCCAAACCACTTGAAATCTGATCAGTTTCTTTTGAAGAAAAGATTTAATCGTTGATCGCTGTATTTAGGGGCAAATTGATGGGGAATGTCAGGCAACCAATGTCAAAGGTTTCAATGGTGGAAAACGTTTTGTAATAAAACAAAAAATTCGTTTAAAATTGGGGGAATTTTTTGGCAGGAACACCCTGTAGGGACCAAAGTGTTTGCTGCGTATATGCCTCTAATTGGCTCATCTCGTAGACAGCTGTTCGTAACCCCTGTGCACATAATGATGTTGTTCATCGTGCGTAAGTATGCAGGAGATGCACACACGTACCATACGGCGTCGAGCAACACACTTGGTTTGTTTCCACAATACCGCTAGAGGGCCATTACATATTTTGCTACGCTGATGTGATCAAATGGGTTTTTTTTTATATCCAATAGATCGCGCGGGCAAATATTGGAAAGGAGATGAGGTCGCCACTCGCAGGAAGAGACGAGACTAAAAGTTGAAGTTCATTTGGGAAAACGATATTTAAGTATATTTCGTTCGATTTTTGCTCGAAGAAATTCGACGAAAAAACTGTGATCGGTGATGACAATTTTCAAGGAAGAAACTGTATGAAACAGCAGTTTTTTGCTCACTAAATATTCGCATCGATGTTGCTAAATTGCAGAGCGTTTATTATTTAAATTTACAACGAGAGGGAAACGAATTTCAGGTGGTGGATGACCGACGGATTTCTCCTCTCGTGTACGCTACAGGGATGAGATATGTCAGCATCTGTGATCATTGGAGCCGGTGTTAACGATGGAAACTCGACCGTCGTTGAACTACGAGTATTTTACATTTATTTATTGTCTTCTCATCCTCATCGCTTTCATGTGTATACTTATGATCGTTACGTATTCAAACTTTACGAAATAACAAAAGACAGTGAGAGAATCTTTCGAACTGAATGGAGTGTCTCGAAAGTCGCAACACTATCGGGATCGATTCGATAAAAAAAATAATCTTATCTGGAAGGAAAAACAGTTTTTTATTTATTTGTTCCTGCAACGTCGACCGTGGAAAAAATATAAAATAAATTTGTGCTACGCTCGCCAATTCTACTTATTCGTCTTTGAAATCATTTTTGAAATCATGAAGAGAACATGGGGCATAAGCATAATGGCAAAAATTTGCTTTTCATTGAGAATTTCACTCCCCAAAACTGTTCTGTTCGACTCGACTTTTAGAACACCCTGTACAGGATGATGTTTGCTTTGGAAAGAGTCGAAACTCTACGAGAATATCGGAGACTCGGGGCGGATCGTAAAAACTAAGCAAATGCGTGCGTAAACACGTCAATTTATGGAGACTCTCTGCCAGACTGACTGGACGTAGTTTTCTGCGGGAATTAGAAATCGACCTCCATCTTCGTGCGAGGAGAATGGATATATATCACGAATGTGTGCGTGCGTGTGTATTCGTGTCTTCACGATTCAGTGTGATCGGGATCGAGCGTAACACATATAGAATCTTCGTGACGCTCATTATGATAATTCGATGAAGATGAAATTGGAGTATATATGCCCTTTGAGCCGTTTTAAGCCGTCGACCAATCGCGTGTCCATGCATCGGTTTTTTCTTCATGGTCTTAATACCGAAGATCAACATTTGGTAGGCGTTGCGAGATCAAAATAAGATTTATGGCCTCGTATAATCCCGTTTATTCGGATTTTTTTATTCGTTTCTAATCTAAACGAAAAAAAAAAAAAAAAAAAAAAAAAAAAAAAAAAAAAAAAAGATTTAAAATATAATAGTGAATTTAGTGAAATTAGGTGTATTTTAACGTGGCCTCGTTTCGTGATTTATCGATCAAAGTATTCTCGATACCTCGGAAATTAGAAATCGTTAAATATATTTCGAAACAAGTATAAAGGTCTTTGAAAAATTGCGTTGATATTGAGAATGGTGGAGGAGAAGAGAGAGAGAGAAGGGGTCACAAATCGTTCTGACCTGTTGCTGGCAACAGCTCCTAAAGATTCAAACCGGAACCAGGAGCCACCATAATATCGTAAAAAATAGAACGAGTTCGAGTTAAAAGCAGTTCTAATGGTCTCCGAGAGATTCGGGTGTGTTATAAAATCACAAATTTATTGGGGGATACGCCGATTCGAGGAAAAGGAATTTGAACTCGATGGAAATAGCTCCTGTAATAACAGAGTACAATGGAACCAGCCATTATTTATGAACTGGTCTAAAAAAAAAACAAAATTATATCAAAAGTTAGAAGAGAAATCTTGCATTGTTCGATATTGCTTGAAAAAATAGTAAAAAAAAAAGCAACACTTTCGTTTTAGGTAATTTGCTACTTTAGACACAGCCAGAAATGATAAAAATTGAGAAAGTTATTTAAAAATGATGAGGCAAAATGTTGATTAATGTGTAATTAAAATATAATCGAGGTAAATAATACAGTGAAATGGAATATGGCGAGGCTGGGGGACGTCAAGAGAGGAGGCTCTCGAGACGTTTCTTCTCCGGGTTTGCGGTGACATTTTCCCTGCGTCGATATATCGGCGATAATTGCCCAACGTCGCGAGCCCACATAGCGAGGTTAAAAGATCCTCTAACCGATAGAGTGAGGCACTCGACGCGCGCGCGCGCTTCTTGATACAATCTGATTTATATCGAACACGAAGCTGGGCTACAAGTGCGCTTTGGCTACGGTTGAAGCGAGAAAACACAAGAAATAGAAAAAGATACAAAAGGTATCTCCAGTCAACTCTTTTTTTTCTTTTTCATTTTTTTTTTTTTTTCATTCTCCAACGGAGAGAAAGAGGGAGAACCGGTGACCTCTCTAATACAGGTCGACAAAACTCGAGTCGTTTAATCGATATTTTATTCAAATCCCAAGTACGTTATCGAATCTCAAGACATTATAATATTCGGGAAACGTTACGACATCTTTTTTCAAACACTCCATTTTTCTCCAATTCTATAAATATCATGAAATATCAAAGCTACTAAATATTTTCAAACGTTTTAACGGTTTATTTTTTTCTCATAAAAATTGGCCCCGAAGTTCAGCTGTAGCACGTGAAGTGAGCCCTCTGATCACTTGCTGTTGCGCGAGACGCCTCTCGAGACTCTTCGTGAATGGGAATAAATTACATCGAACTTTGATATAAATATGCTTCGGAGACGCTCATCGAGCTGGTGAAAGTGCCAGAAACAAGACGGGAGAAGAAAATATTTCAAATCGTTCCAGCCAGATCCATGAGTAGCGAAAATTCCAACCAAATCGACGAAAAGAGAGCCCAGATTCAAGCCGTGAGATGAAGAGCATTTTTCACCAGTTGGATCAGAAGACATTGAGGGAAAAAAAAAGATTTCTATCTAAAGATTTCAAAGTCGAAAAAAATAGGCAAAGAAGGGCGCAATATCCAGATGCAGGGTGGAGTGTACTCTTCCGACCGGCTTGAGCGGTCATAGGGCGTGAGAAGATACGGCTACGATGTGACGTCACTCGAGTAAGCAAAACGTGCCTGGCTAAATAATTGCAGAGCCTCGTGGCAAGTGACATGTCATTAAAGACCTCCGATCATAGAATTTTGTGTCGTCCGTGTATACGAAATGGTCATTAAATCATTATGCTTATACGTCAACCCCGCGTGCCTGGTCCCCAGCAGCCTCTTGACCCCGACCATCGTACTTCTTCCTGTATCGGTCCACTCTTCCCATGTATACAAGCGGGCAAACGACACCATATGAATGCGTGTAGATATAAGATATAAATTTATTGAATTTCAATGATTTATTCGTTATTTTTAATAACAACGACTATTTTACTTCGGTGTATCCAAAGACGCGTCTTAATTGATCGATATCGATCGATTAATCATCGATAGCAAACGTTCCAATAAAAAAAAAAAAAAGTATTACCATGACGGAGAAACGCTCAACAGAGGAGAACGAGCGCACCTGAATAGTGCAATCCTGGCTATTCTTCCTTATTATACTTTCTCGAAGCTCTCGATCGAACCAAGGCGCGTTAAAAGATCCTTTCGCACCGTCCTCACGATCTTAAGCGTCGGTTCCCGTAAGTAGCCCGAGGCAAAAAAGTCCCTAAGCCCGCATCGTCCGCCCCGTCCTTAACTCTCTCTCTCTCACTCTGACGATTGTTATCTCGAGGCAATATATTAAGCGCCATTACCACAGTATTTAGATGCCGATGATCGTCTCTCGTATGCATGCAAACGCCTTGAGGCAAACCGGCAGCAGGGTTGCTAAGTTCGAGCCTCGAGCTTATCGAGATCGAAAGTCCTGAGGGGCGAGGTCCCGGATGCCACTTGACCATTTAGCCACCCTCTCATAAGAGGTGGCGATAAGATTGGATTAGCGTGGAATCGCTTTCGAGATTGGCGATCCAGTTGAAAGAATTTTCAGTGCATTGCCTTACCGGATAACGACGCCAGTTACTCGAGTCCTTTAATTAAATGGACGTCAACTATAGCTGGTAACTTCCTGATCATATTACCAAGATAAATCAAATGTTTTGATGCTGATCTAATGATCCCAATAAGATGTTTCCAGCTTTGATGAAGGGCCTGCCAATCAGCTTCCCGATAACGAATAATCGTCATGACGATTGCCGCCTGAGGCTCTCATCGTTCATGACCGATGGCAATCACATCAACCCGCATGAAAGGTGATGGCTTTGACGTTGACTTCAAGGAAGAATTTTCTCTAAATTGCGAAGGTGCTTAATCAACGGTCCAGCATTTCATTCAACGTTAGATGGTAACAGTGCGACATATAAAAAGATATTGAATCGAAGATATATCCGTTGAGCGACGATTGATTTCTCATCAGCAATCATCAATCCTGAGCCACTTGATATCTACCGGATTTTCTATCGGATGTATGCTCGTATACGAAGCTTGTACACCTAAACGTGCATACATGCGCTGGAACCCGAGACTACGGAGAATGTCGGGAAGCCAGTAGGGATCGGGGCGAGGATCGAGGTGAAGCGTGGGTGGCTGATGATCAACGAATGGCTACCGGTTCGGAACGAATAGTAGTACACCTGACACCCGACTCTAAGCTGGATATACCAAACCGTGGGAATCCCCTCAGGGATAAGTTTCTCGTTTCTACACGTACGCCGGACTCCCGTGTCCGTGTACCTATCCCGATGGTAGCATCAAGGGATAACACGTACATATATAACGCGTTCGAATAATTCGATACGATCGTCGCACGAATGGACACGCGAACGCGTGCGCTTAGTTCCTGCAGGTATACCTGAAGACTGAAGGGTCCACCAAAGTTATAAGGGAACTTCACTGGCAGTGGAACTCTACGGTGTTCGATCCTGGCCCATGGATAGGTCGCCTTAAGCCAAGAGAGAAAGGTGTATCAGGGGAAAGAAGAGGAGGATCGGGAGCGTTAACCCGTTGGACGATTGAATCGAAAGCTCATGTGCGCAGCGCGCCCTTTCCTGCTCGATCCTGCAATAAAACCTCACGGGGCGAGCCACGGTAAATACACGAGGGAGCGGTGTTCGATATATATTTGATAAGGTGGTACACGGCCGGTCGGGCAGCGCTGACAAATCGCTGGAAGATCGTCCGAACGATATTCCACCAACGGAAGAAGTCTCCACACGAAGCGACTCCCCAGTTCGCCAATGCCATATTCCAAGCTGGAAATAGCAGAACTACTTCAACCATAATCCACCTTCTTTTGCGCTCTCTCTCTCTCTGTCTCTCTCCTCGTTCACTTCAGGTCTGTTACAAAGATAAAAGACTTTTGGTTGAGAGGCAACCTGGTAGAGAGTCCGGATAAATTGATGATGGGACGAGATGTCATCGCCGGAAATACCTAGTGAAACGATGCCCGCAACCTTGCCAGAAATAAATTCAGCGCTTAGCCTTTGCCAAAATGAAGAAGAACTCAACTAGTTTAGGCTTGATAAAGCGGCTGCATTAATCGATATGACAGAACGATTGGTCATCGCCGGAAATACCCGAGGATATGCCATGGAGTGTAAAAACTATTTCATCCATGGCCATATACTTCGGAGATAGATAAGTCCAAGCAGCTTGCACATGGTCGACGGCCCGTTGAATAACAACTCAACGCGTCAACGAGCCAAATGCAAATTTTTCAATGTAAACGAATGTGGAAACGGAAAGATTCATTCTCAGGCAGGCAGAAAGCAGGTCTCAACTATTTTTATTCATTGATGAACGACCTCGAGTGGGTATTGTTTACCGTTACCTCATAAACGTTAGTCCCCATTGATCCAACTGGCATTTAATACGTCTTCCTTCACAGTATCCACCAGGTTGATGTTATCAGCGTTGCATTATCGCATTTGGATTAGACGATAGACTTCCCTGATCGTACCTGATAAGAGTATTCGAGGAGGATGCTAATTTAGGGGCGATTTCGCAAATGCCTGTTGATCTTCATGGTCCTGGATAGCTCGTGAGTGCCGATCTATACGATCGATGTTAAAATAAGGGAATGAAGAAAAACTCGGATACAAGGTACATTGGTATAGTATAATGTTGCTCGCGCTTCTATCCTCGAACCAACGGATGATCCCGAGGAAGACAAAGAGAGATAGAAGATGAGAGAGGAAAAGAGACAGCGGAGAAGCGAGGGAGGGAGTTGGGTGAGAAGAGGTACACGAGAAGAACGTAATGGAGCGACGGGTCGCGGCCCTCCTTCTCGTTTCTCCGCGGGATCCTCGATCCTTGAACACCCGCGATCCTATCTCGGGGTGAGGATCCGAGGATCGTGCTCGATAGCGCGAGATAATGCGAGATAATCTTCGACGCGGCATCGAACGCCTCAAAAGATATTCCAACAGCGCCCACGCGCAAAACTTACCTCTGATATGGAGTGGGGTGATTCTCGAATATTGGCTCTATTATTGTATCAAAGTCTAGGCAATTGATCGTCGATTGTGTAGGCCAAATTGGTATTAGCACATCAAATATGCGTTGATCAATTTTAATTCTCAATCTATCCTTTTACCTGATATCCTCAAGCTCCGAGTGATCATTGTTGAATATTCAAAAATTTCAGCACGAGTATCAGTTTCTCTTTGCACAAATCACGTATGATATTCCAACTCCAAGTCTCCTCGTGACAGAGCCACGATCGGCAATGCCGCGGTGCAATCGGCTTGTGTCTCTGTTGATGAGCGAGAATAACCTCATGATAAACCAGTCAAGATAGAAATTGCCTTTCTATCCGATCGAAAATAAGAGGAGACGAATAAAAGATTGTGTGTATACTTCGCTGCGAACAGAATATACACGTGGTTGCAATGATTCAACTCGATGTCACGACATTTAAAAGATTCGTTACGAGCACGCACATAATGATCACGTATATATGCGTATATATATATTATATATATAAACACGCGCATGTATATCGAGTGTAGTATTACGTATCATCTTGTATTAAATACTACGAATACACCATAGCGCAGAGGTGAAAAGCGCATCGGTATTAAAGTGTACAACACTTGCGTGGATATAAGTTAACGATAATGTTTCAAACGAGCCGAACCCCGAGTGGAATGGAAAATGATCGCTCGTTGTTTCAATCCTTATCCGATTTCTCGAGATTCAATACAGCGAGTTCATCTCTTGCGAGACGAAGAAGAACGTTTCAATCTTAGAGAATAAAAGACCCTTGATTGGTTTAGAAAAATATACTGGAACTTTGAAATATGTAGTTCGCCTCTTAACCGCTAGATGGCGGAGCTTTTCTCGTTAACGAAAGAGCTGGCCATGAGTATAAGTAGAGAAGCGCTCCGGATTTCTCTATGAAAATAATCATTCTGCTGATATAATCTGGTGATGATAAGTGTTTTGATACATTTTTGCTAATCCTTGTTTTTTTTTTTCGTATTACAGATTTTATCCAAATAGACACTTTCTCTAAACGATGATTTCTAGGAGAATAATAGTCTCACTTTTCATTTGTAACTATTTGCTTTACAACTTTTGTAAACACGTAACCAATTAATCCTGAGGTTCTACAAAACAGTGTAATAAATATCCCATTGTCCTGACGTCCATAACATTTTTTTTTTTTTTTTTCAAGCCCAACCTTGATTCCTTTCTATTCAACTGACATTATGTAAATTTGGAAGATACCGTAAGATCGGTCAGTGCGAAAAATCACCTGCGATTGATCAACCGAGTGGGCGCGTTGGATCATAAATAAATAAAGATCTCCCACCACAGAAAAATTTAGCCGGACAAGAGAGCCCGGAAGTGGTCGTGGGTCAACCGGTTCGTCGATTAGATGGAGGAACATACGGGGGGGGGGGGGGGCAGGAGAAGACGCGAATATCGCATGAATGAGAGGATCGCCGGGGGCGTAGGTAACAGAAATGCCCAAATACGAGTCAGTTTTCGAAAACTCATAATTAACATTTAAACACTTTTTTTTCGACGGGGTCAAGAACCATTGTGAGATTTTAATTTACTTACGAAAAGCAAAAATCATGATTGTTGCTCAAGTTTAAAGTCTAATTCCTGTATGGATCCGACGAAACAAGGACTTTTTGATCTTTTTGAAATATCAATCTGTATAAAAGTTTCTACGAATAGCAAACAGATAGGCTAAATGTTCGTGTACATACGAGCCCATATAGTTGCTGTTGGGATTGGTACAGAAGATTGTGGATGCGTATGCCGGGCGCGAGAGTGCAAACGTCATAAAATCTCCCAGTCGAGAAGGAGCATGTATCTATATTCTATATGGGAGGGAGAACAGACCACGATTAAGAAGAAGTGAGCCGAGCTGCTGTGGTCCATTAAGCGAGAGAATTCGCGAGGTAAAAGGAGTTTACTACACCTGTGGCCTGCGGTTCATCTGCAGCAGGCGCTCATGTACACATATATGTATACGTTTATAAATAAATAACTAAATGAATAAATATTCAAATCTCTAGTCATCTTTATCTTGGGCTTTTCTCACTGCGAGCAGCAGGTCCACTCGTGTGATGGGTTATAAAAATCATGTAAAAATTTAAAAAATCACATTGGATTCGGTATGGTTGACAGTGAGAGCTCGACGTATACACGGAATAAGAATTTTTTTTTCTTTCTATTCTCGAACGTAAAATATTCATTATTTTATTTCATACTGGTGGAGAAGGGGTAGAGCTCGTACAGTGGATTAACGTGTGTCTAGCGCTGACGACGTCTATACAGACGTTTACGAGCAAATGCTAGTCTTATCCGCTTGACCCTCCGGCATCGCGAGGGCGCGGGACATTTTCTTTAAAAGGTGCTTCGTGCGTCTATCTTTTCGAACACCGTGGTAGCAAATGTTCGGAAGAACCCTGGATCGAATCGAAAACAAATGTTTATTTTTTATATTTGCAATTTTGCCATTAAAATAAATATAAAAATTTTTTTGTTATTCAATTTCATTCGCTTCTATTATTAATCATTTAACAATTACATTAATGCTTAAAGTCGAAGAAAACCGTCGGAATCAGATGATCGCGGTGGTGGAACGCATAACTCGTCTTTTTTACTCTCGCAGACCGTCGAGAGATCGAAAATATGAAAAAAAAAAAAAAAAAAAAAAATCGTCTACAGCATAATCCAGGAAGATACGATAAGCCCATAAGTAATTATCCCGTATCTTTGTTCGTTCCAATATAAGTACGCTATAATACGAATGCGTTTTGAGTTCTTTCGTTTTACAAGCGTGATTTCGAATCGAAACTCTCTCTCTCTCTCTCCGGCTCTATTTCTCTTTCCTCGAGACCGTGTTATTTACGATTATGACGCGAGTATTTTAAACCTACGAGCAGTTCAATTTAATTTGTACGACCGGACAATCGGCTCCTTCTCGCGCCCGCCAACGAAGACGAAGAGTTTCTTCGTATTACAATATTATATGTTTGCAAATGCCAGAACAAAATGTTTCGAGCCTGGATCTCGATGTTTATCGATTAATAAATATCGAGAGAGCCATCTTTGTGTGAATTTTTGCATATCAATATCGAATTTTATCCACCGATTCGATTATTTGTTTAGTTACGTATGCATTCACTCGTTCGATTATTTTTTTATTTATTTATTTATTTATTTATATATTTACTTACATTTTCAGAAAGGAGAATCTTCACTATTATTCGAGTATGCCCATAAACATAAACGGTTGAAAAAATCTGATAATAAGATAATACGACATCGTCATAAATCAATCAATCGTACAGATTCGACTCATACCTTGAAACAAAAAATACTTCGAACCCATGACAACTAGCACCGAATTCATTGAATTTTTCGTGCGAATTTTATGATTATAATAAGTTGGTTGGAGTTGTCAGGACTGAGCGTTTTCGAATATACACAAGAGTTTACTTTACACGGTTAATATTCCGAGCAGGCAATGGGTATAACATAAATTTACATAAAAAATCAACAAATTTCATCGCGGGGTATCAGTTAACAAAATATTAACGATTGGATCTTGCCACTCTTGTGTAGTTAGATGAATTGCTCGAGGTGGCTCGAGACACGTCTGTGAATATGCTTAGAACGCGTAGGCGTTGGTTATCGATCGAGGAATCGCTTCTGACCTCGCCAAAAAAGCTCTGTATGGAAGAGTTGGGAAACGAGCTAATCCTCAACGGCACTCTGATCGGACGTTCGGGCCTCTCTCCCTTCCATCTTTTTGAGGGCTCGTCACTTCATCATTCCGCGCCCAAAAGTAAGTTCGCAGTGCTTTGAAAAATTCATCTTGAATCAAGTTGAACCTCCAACGCTGGATGATGATCCAAAATGTGATCAAACTCTAAATATGGCAGGCAAATTCCGAATAACGAAGTTATCCATCCGCAGACAAATCTTCTATGACACTAAAAACGATATTTCGTTTGTTCAATTCCAGTAAGTTCAACTACAACTAACTGACAATCAGCAATTGACGGCAGCTACGCAATAAAATGAATTGAGACGCGTCTTCGTTGTCTAACACGACTCTGGGAGCCTCGTTGAACCACAAGCTAAAGATCATATTGAGGTCAAAGCCATTTCTGTGCCTGCAACTAACTAAGATGTGCGTTAAATAAGCTAGTTTTGAAGTGACACTTAAACCAACTGCCAATCAACCAAGGATCTTGGAAGACTCAGCTGTGCAGGACTCGAGAGTCCGGTATAGAGAGTTAGGTATTGAGTCCTATAAAGGGACACGAGGAAGGTTAAATCTTCACCGGAATCAGCCGGAATGTGTCGTCCCTTCGACTCTACCGCGAAGCAACTTATTCCCTGTCTTTGTGGCAATGGCCCAAGACAAGGGAGAAACGTAAAGAAAACAGAGAGAAAGAAAGTCCTTTTGCATTGAGCCGCGCTGCGAAGCCATTGCAGATGGTCAACGCGCCTATACTGGACGGGGTTAAGTGGGTGCGACCTTAGGACGCTAAATAATATCGAGCTGTGTGCTATCCGCCGCGAGCACGTACCCATACATACGGTACCTCTTCTGGATCCCGAGCGTCTCTCTACCTATCTTTGAAATATTATTCACGAGGCATTATTCGCGTATGTGAGATACTGTTTGCTGGCTCGCTACGTAAGACACAGAGCATTATTTTACCCAACGAGTATTAGTTGTGCACAAGGCAAACCGTAAGGGAGAGGGCCAGTGGATTGAAGTTGATATTCTCTTCTTTCAGCTCCTCATTTTCCTGGTCTTTTATTAGGGCACTACGGTTCAGGTGCTTCAGAAAGTTTCGAGTATGGATAGGTCAGGAATTGACCACTAGCAGAGCCATCCGTAAGCCATCAATTTCTTTTGAGGCTTTGACTTCTGAAGACTGAAGTTCGATCATTTTCCTGGCACCGTTGGAACAACATTTTTCTTGGCTTTTGACCTGATTAATTGGCTCGATACCGTCGACTGTCACACACCGGGATTCGTCAACAGTCGAAACCTGAACCGATCGAGATGCTCGAAACTCTTCCTACGTTCTGAATCCTCAAGAAGATGGAGCCTTCTGTTGACACTTCGTATGTCATGGTTGACCAAGACCGGATCGTCGAAAGTGAGCTCAATAACGTGGTCATCCGCGTTCCCCGTGGCTATTCCTGTTTGTCTTTTTTTAGTTCCATCGTCTTGAGAACTGTTTGTACAGGTCCGGGCAGCTAGACGATCATCATCGAAGGTGCTACAACTACTCGTGAGATTTTTGGCCTCCCAAAAGCGTGGATTACCAATGTTTGGAGAAGATGTTTGACGAAGGACCAGAAGAAATTTATCCATCTCGGACAACTCCGAACAGTTTTGTGTCTGAACGTCGAATTGTTAGAAAAAGCTTCAGCTAATGGCCATCTGGCAATTGGGATTCTCGTTTCAACGAGTACACAGACGTTGGATAAGCAAAATCAAATGATGCGCGTTGCATCATCGACTCGTACGCATGCGCGTTAGATCCTCGGACTCTACACTCGCGCGTTAAATCTTCGAGATCAGTGCGCATGCGGAGTAACTCGCGTGGTACATTAAAGAAGCATCTGCGCGGAAGAGCGTTGTATTATTATTCTCGTATATGTATTTCTTGACGACCGGGGCAATTAGAAAGAAGGCAATGAAAGTGCCATTCGAATATACGTGGCTCTCCGTCGGTACAAAACGATAAAGCTCAATCTTTACAGTCTTTCGTGAACGCTTCTCTCCCGTAACTTGAGTATCATATATACGGATATACAAGTGTACATATACATAGCGAAAGATAAAGGAGAATTGAACGCGCGAAAGGGAGTTTTGCGAGGAGAAACGAGGATGGGATGAAAGAGGATTTGCTTCACCTAAATTGCCCTGAAACTCGGCGTTAAATTCGTTATCGCACCCCCCGCTACCTGGTCAGTTATTAATTAAGGATAATTGCGGATATTTATGATATCGCCGGGGTCAGCGAGTGGTACAGCCGCCCGGTGGCCTACGTGTTCCTCATCTTCTTTCTCACTCTCTCTCTTTCTGTCGAAGATTATTCTCGTTTCTCCAGCACTGCAGGTTTATCACTCACAGACTACTTAACACTGAATTGCCCAAGCGCGAAAATACTCAAACTTTTTGATCAATGAAATAAAAACTTTGTGGCAATAAGAAAGAGAGAGATATTAAATTATTTACGATCGAAATCCTTTAGGGTTACATCAGCTTCGGCACGAGACATTGTGGGTTTGTGAAAACAAAAAATTTATGTCTTGTCTTTAGCATCACAACATCACTGAGCCAATGACCTCGACACCTATAAATCCCATTAAGTTCGATAAATAATTCATCGCAACAAAATAAGCGTCTCCCGCTTATCGCGCATCAAAAGTGACATTCCAATTTTTTTTTTTTTCCATTCTTTTCTTGCCTCCCTCCCTCTCGATTCCCACATTCGATCTCATCCTTGATATAATCGGATGGAAATATGTTAACGGATCTTTGACAACTATAAAATTTTAAGACGACAATAACAATAAAAGTTTGATTGATAAAGCAATGAAAACGGGCATTTAAATTCTTGAGGGAAGCTCACGTGTCAAGGAGTATCAAGTTTCTGCAGTTTTGGCGACATGCGACCTCCGCGAAAGGAGACTATCCGAAACCACAATATTTTTCTCCACTCCAGGAAAAATATTCGATTAACACAATTATCGTCAAACGATTATATTGATTCACGTTTTTTTTGTAGTTCCACCAGCGTGGGACTAGAAACATTCCCAGGGATCGTCTCGATCGCGATAAAACAATAAAAATCTTGAATAAAATGTCGTTTAACAAAAAAAAAAAATATAAGGAAAAAAAAATTGAATGTTTCCCCTCAGGATTCCGTTGATCTCGATAATCCCTTTTTCTGCGATAAAGAACAAAACGATTCGCCTTCTGCGCGATCTGGTGTCCTCTTACCTCGCTCGTAGTGTATACTCACACACACACACATCCACGAATACTCACAACAGAAAAGATAGTCCACACGGATGCTGGGCTCGAGATTCGTGCGACGAAGTTTCGCGAGAGACGTTCCGCATACAGACACACATACACCTCGATAGGAATCGGGTTCTCCACGTGGATGCTGTTCGTCTCCTCGACTTTTTTCTCCCTCTCTCTCCCTCTCCATGCCTCAGGTACCTTCCACACACACACACACACACATAAACAGCACATTTGTGTATATATATATATATAGAAGAGCAATGATTTGTTTCACCGCTGGAAAGGGTCAAGCGCGTGCGACCGTGCTGACTTGCCATTCGAACGATAATTCTCTGTTACGATAAGATCGACTGTCTAGAGCACCCGGGAACGGGCTCAGTTCCGAAAGCTGTTATCATGAATTGAGGAGCTCGCGTCTTGAAACGGTCAGCACGTATAGGTCGGAGTGGATGTCGAAGGGGTAGTCAAGAGAGCAGCCTCTTCGATGTACACACCTGTAACTCTTGCCATCTTGCTCCCACAAGCATCCTCCACTTGGCATTGTACGACGTTCTTTTATTTTTATTTTCTTTTTTTTTCTCTCTTTCTTCTCCCTTGATCCTGCACCACGTCCAAACTCACGCTTCTCTCATCTCCACTCATCTTTCTCACTCGCTCTCTATACCTCCTCAATGTTACTTCTGGTGGGGATATCATTTGCTGATCGATTCGACCCGTGGGTGGTCCTAAGTTTCTTGTACGTAACCTCCGCCTGTAACTTTACTCTTGTCACTATGTCCTACCCAGTGTCCTCCCAGTCGACCCAACTTCCCACTTCAATATCTCACCGCTTTCTCGTATTATTTCAGTCGAAAATCATCCCTCGAGATACTTGTTTATCATCGACTCCAGAAAAGTACTTCATTTCTGAAAATAAAAAACTCGTAATGTCACTCGGATTATATAAAAAAAAAATATTCACTTTAAATATATGTAAACAGAGTTTTTATTAAGAATCATATCGTGATGCCATTATTCGATCTTTACCATTCGAGAAAGTCACGTTGTATCACACCGATAACAAAAGTAACAGTGACCATACGAGATCCCTTATAAGCTGCTGGATGTGATGCTGCATTTGTGAGAAACTTCGAGGGGGCTCGACATCTAGCGGCTGGCCAACGAACTACCTTCGTTTCCGATATCTTTTTATGCTTTTTTCGCATCAAATATTTATTGTATGATGAAAAAAATGCTGGAATATATTTGTTATTACGTTCAGCAACAAGGTCGTGTAGCTATGAACTCTCACGAGACGTTTGCCAGCTAAATATCGGAGCCGAATGAAAAAATAAAAATAAAAGTGTATTTTGAAGGGTGTCCGTTTCTCTCGAGGTTACCACCCGGTACGTCGACTTGTATCTATAGTTGTAGCTTGTTGCACCGGACTGCAATGCATCGAGTTGTGTTCACCGTAAGCAAAGTGCTCGCTGTGTAAAGATACGGTGTAAAAGACTCGGAGACAAATGACGTACAGGAGTGGTAAGCAACGGCCTTCTGGTGATATCGGATCTGGCCTGGAGCATCTCCGTATATCAAGCCGAGAATCACTCTTGACCCCGTGCACCTCGAATATAGTATAACGTGTTCACCGAGTTCGTACTGCTTCGTATAATCCTTAAGGGATAAGAATGAGGCTCTCTTTTTCTATCCGCTAATACATGTGCTCGATTGCAAATAATTTTTTTCGAAAAATAAAAAATAAAAAACATTCGAATGGATTCTCGTGATTTCTTCTCAGCTCGGAATAGCATTGAATATTGTCAATTTCAACAAACTTTTTTTACCGGAAGAGTTACCATTGAATAAAATACGATAAAAAATCAAATAATTTCTCTTCAATATTTAAATGTGATTAAACATCCACTGATGATTCTGATCGATAAAATACTCTTATGAATGGAATAAAAAATATTCCGAAAAAAAAAAAAACGGTAAAATAAGTTTGATCCGAGACTGGACGGTAAAATGGGAATCACGTGAGAATTAAAAAGTGAAAGATTTAACCATATTTATTTCGTTCGTTTCGAGACTTTGATATATCGGAGATTGAAATATAACGAGAGATACGTTGCTCGGGGCGAGATGAGAAAATTATTAAATCTCCGACACACATATATCTATATACTCGTGTGCGTGTGTATCTGTGTGTGTACTCAATAACGTTGCTTCGTATTGTAAGAGGATTCATCTCGAGACAAAAAAAAACACAAACAAAATGCTCCCCTCCCTTCCCCCTCCCTTTGCATATAAAACTCCATTCTCGTGCTGCTTTATCGGGTTTAGATCGCGCGCGTAATGTCCCGCTATGACGTATGCACCTCATTAATTCGCGTTTGCGACTATTCTAAGCGAACTAAGGTGGTCGTGGGGTCGAGCCTGCGAGAGGGCGCTCTGCACTCATTTCTCCTTTTACTTTTCGTCTCTTTTTTCTCTCTCTCCCTCGCTCTCGCTTGATCAATCTATTCCTCTCTCTCTCTCTTTCTTTCTTCGTCTAATTCTCCCTCGAGCTCTTTTTATCTCTCACTCTCTCTCCATCTAATTCATTCAATCCTCTCCGTCTTTCTCCCTTATTCTATTTCGTTCCTTCTCTCTTTCTCTTCCTCGCTCTTCCTTCATTTTTCTTTCTTTCTCAACTCGGCGCTTCAAGCGTGCCGTGTCGGTCGATTTGAGATCTCACTCTCAACGACCGCATATTATATACATAATGTGCCTATATATTTACGAGCACGGTATTCCAAAAGATCACACGCTTCACAACCGTACGAGGATTACTGTCTCACGAGCAAAAAAAAACAAACAAAAAAAATTTTTTATCCCATTTTTTGCAGTTTTACTTTCGTTAAACATGGCAGAATGTTCGACGATAATGGCTCGATAATCACTATTACAATCATAATTATAATTATATGCTAGTTAACGGAAATGCTCTTTCGGAGAAACTGTACCACCACGGCAGACAGCGAAAGTTTTCGATAATTGCTCATCAATTTTCCACGATTTTTTTTTTTTGTTTTTTCAAATCATTTATAATCGTCATAATCCAGCAACTTCAAATATATTATTAGCATACAATATTTTATGGTCAGCAATCTCGTTTCCAGCTCTCCAATCTTCACACGGCACAGGGCCTAAACCCGAGTGGGTTCGATTTGCAAGAACTTAATGGTGGCTCTCTCCAGCTATCAGCAAAATGATTCCTCGATGATGTTGACAAGATCAGTAAATTATTCTCGCCCTAGAACTGGTGACAGAGCATCGTCCCAAGAGATCAACTCGGTGGTCATCGTTCCGCCACTCCTGGCTCATTGCTCGGGTCAGATCGAGAGCCATCTGGTTCATTTTGCAAGCTCTCAGACGTATATTCACGGAAGAGTGAAGCGAGAAGAATAAAAATAAGAATAAATGGTAGAAGGAGAAGAGGAAGAATAAGAGATCGGTGGATGGCTGGAGGGTTTTCACAGTGATACGCGAATGAGATACGACGGGAGTACGACACCTCGCTCGTAAGTTAAGCTACGTTATGTATCCACGTTACGCTCCTATCCTATAGTGGTAAATACATAGTACAGATACCTGTACTCGATGTATAAACTCAACGGGGGTGGTCCCTGCAGAGTCTTTCTTTCTTACTCCCATTCTTCCTGGCTGACACGGACAACCTCGGGAGAGAAGCCGCGAACCTCGTATATGCGAGCAAACAGAAAAGAGCTACGAAATAAGCGAGGAAGAAAGAGAGAGAGAGAGAGAGAGAGAGAGAGCTAATCACATTCTCCCTGTGTATATATGCCTTCATATGTCACGTGTACGAGTCTCCAGCCCTGGAAAAAGTTTCCGTGACCCTTATTCACTGCTTTCGTATCGAGAACATTCATCCAAACTCAACAATGGCTCTCTTTTTAGCCTCTTGATTGATAAATCGAATTTTATTACTCGTTTCCTCGTTTTGAGGTCAAACGAATGTTTCAAAAGTTTCAAAAAAGCCTTAGACGTCGAAAGAGTGCCCCTGAGGTCACATAAATGTCTCAGAAGTTACAAATCTCTGTCAGAGATAATACATTCGTCTCGGAAGATCTATCGAAAGTCACAAAAGTGTATCAGAGGTCACGAACCGAGTCCCAGATTCATCAAACCCGTACGAACCAATGATTCATTCCGCCTGTTTTAATTATTTAATGAAAAATCAAGCAAAAGCAATGAAGAAAAGAAAAAACAAAAATAATTTCAATGGAGTGAAAAAAAAATGATAATTGGTATTTGAGGGTGGATTTCACTTGTCCAAGAACGAGGCAGCGATCTCGCACGTTACAGCCTTTAATTAACTATATCCGAGGCTCCTTGAGGGCTCCCGAGCTCTCAGGCTGCCCATAACGTTTTCTTTTTTTTTTTTTCTTTATAACGCTCAAAAACTATTTTTTTCTTTCCGTTTTTTCACACTGCCACGAAGTTTTCTCCATAAGCGAGCGTGCATAATTATGAATGCCCTGAAGATAGGGCGATGTCAGCTCAGTAATTAGGGACTTACAGATGGTATATGTTTAACCAATCAAAAATGCCTGAAGATCGTTATTTCAGTATTTTTTTTTTTTTTAGCTCTTGGATTATTTATTAAATGATTGAAAAATGTATTTTTGTTATTTTTAGTGTAAAAAAAAAAAAAAAAAAAAAAAAAAACGAATGAGTCTAGAAAATTTATAAGGGTTGACCTATTTTTCGATCCTAAAGCCTTTTTAATAACGACGTTGCCAATTTCATCTCATGCTTCCCTTAATCGTAGTCGGTTTCGTAAAAATTCTTCGTGCCCATAAAAAAAAAAAAAAAAAAAGTGCTCAGCTTGTTATAGATATAGATATATTTGTACAAGCGTTTTATACCGTAGGCAGCGAGCATAATGCAGACAAATCGTAATCCCAGCTTGGATAAACGAGTCTCGATTAATTCCCAGATGATCCTTGTCAAAATATAGGCATACATACGTGCCGTGTATACATGCAAGCTTATATACAGCTATATTAGATATAAAATGAGACTCAGTAATGTGTACACACACACACAGGCACACATGTGAAGAGGAAAGGCTAATCTTGACTAATAACTGTCGCAACGTTCTTGCACTTGGCCACAGGCAAAATGATCCGTTCGCCAGGTTCTCCGATCTTGTGTTTTCGAAAAAAAAGTTGCTCGAAAAATCTAACGTGAATTCGAATAAAATGAAAAAATTCAAAGTTTGATAAATTCACGTTTTTTTACATTCGTTTTGTGTCAATTGTATCGACTTCTACCGAAATTATTTTTAATCGTTTAAATTACAAAACACGAATAACCAACTCCACGCTGCTACCTTTCTTCGCAGTTCGATGATTGTTCCTGCTGCAAAGAAGAGAAAAACGGAAAGAGAAAAGCAAAAAGTAAAAGAGATGAGATGCGAAACGTTATGTGAAATGGTTGGTCGCGTAATTCCCCTGGGAATTGGTACAAAGACCGCCGCGAATAAACTCTCGGCCCCGTTCCCGTGGGCATTCGGGGTAACGATGATTCGCGGATATTTCTCGAGACTGCGAATCGTGAATCTCGTATTAAAGCTATGTGTTACCGGGTAGAAAACTCATTGCCACGGTTATAAATTATAAGAGCCATGACGAGTAACGATTCAGTATTGCGATAAAGAATCATAAATTACAATCAAATCGATCGGTTGGTTTGTTCGTTATCAATAAAGCAGCATATCGACCATCAAATTAGTTTTCAAATGATGCTAAGAATGAGAGAAATAATAATTGAAGAGATTTTTGAAAAAACGTTCTCTTCGCGCGTTTGAAAGCTGAATAGTTTTGTTCATCCGTTTTCCAGCGAGCCGAACATTAACCATAAACCTCCTACCGATTACGTACGAGCGGTTCGATGATTCAGAGCCAAGCTCGTGTATTTACGCGATACGTCGGGTTTCTCTTCAACGGCTTAATGGTGAGAAGATATAACAGAGAATTGTACGGAGAGTGATCTCGTCACAGAACAAAACATCATTGAGGTGAATGGCGCGAGCGATTTGCCACAGTTAAGCCATAGCACGATCACCGTTCTAAATTCGAGATTGGGCACTTAGCATGAGCAGTGAGATTTCAGACGTGCTGTGAGTGTGTCCGTTCCCTCACATATACCTAAGTATAACGTTCGCACACGTACGTAGAGAAAAGAGGCGCAAGAGCAAGGCGAGAAAGGTGTCGGCCACCAGAGCATTTTGCGCCAAGACGTGACTCCACCGACTGGTAATAGATGTAGCCAGAGCTGATCATCAAATGACATTATAACTGGTGTAGGATGAAATATCGATATGCGTTGGGACTCGATACTCCGTACAGTCGAGACAAAAGAATCATGGGAATCAAGAAAACGCCACATCACATGTAGGAGCAGTCATGGCTGCCTACTCGATGGACTCAAAGGTCCAGAAGACCAAATAGTTCAAGCACCCGGACCAATATTTAGTGGTCGAAGTTATCTGAAGTCTGAAGTCGTTTCCAGGGCTCGTTTGCAAGACTCGATGGTAACATCAGAGTAGATGAGAAACAGTCGTCGTTCCAACGACGACTTAACTTCATGAACTTGAAGCTTGATGACATCCATTCACATCCAGATCAGTTAAGAAAAACTTGAAATAAGCTCTTGGAAGAAAGTATCGTAACCTTAAACTGGTAAGATGGAGACTGAAGTTCATGCACTGCATCCAATAAAATGCAGCTTCATGGCACCTGAGCCAGAGCCAGTCCATTCGCAATAGCTATCCGGCTGCACAGTTCAACACGGACTGAGGTAGATGGTGACTATCACAGCAGAAGTGTTCGTAGAGCAATCAATGCAAACTGCCGGTGATTCCAATAGTATTCGCCTCTCACAACCAGGCATATCCATCATTGTCGTTGTTTCTGGTTACGTGATCTTCGTTTGTTTGTGACGTTCATGCGCGGACGTGTAGAGGTTCAAATGGCTTCGTACAATGAAGGAATGGCTTGTTGCACGTACCGACGAACACTCCGGAGTTTCTTATTAGGTCTACACATTATCCCACATAGCTCTATAAGTACAGCGTACTTCAGAGTCTCGATGCGGCTTCGAGTGGGTATATCAGAGCCCAGAAATATCCCATACAGCGCACAAAGACACGGGGCAAGAGTCTTGGTGACCGAAGAACGAGGACAACGAAGAGATAAACAGGACGGTCAATCGTTCGCTCTGGAAGCCAAGCTTCAAAGAGCCCCATGTAATCTTGAAAAGTGCCAAGCTCGTAAAGCCCGAGAAGGATCGTGATCCTGATCTCTCACGCTCGTTTCGAGATGCGCGAATAAAAAAATATAAAAAAAAAAAAAATTAAAAAAACAAGCTGGATATAAACTATTTTCGTTCAGTGCCTCCTTTCTCTTCCTCTCACTCCCTTATGTATACCGTATCATAGCTAATGCCGCAGAAAGACGAGGGCGGCGCTTTCGTCCGCACGGATATGAGACATCCGCGGAGGGATTAAAGAGAGAAGAAGTGCCGAGGCGAGCGGTCAGATGGAGAGGAGAGGAGAGAAAAAAAGGGTCTGTGGAAGGAGCTCGAGAGCACCGGTGCACCATTCCCATGTTAATACCCGGTTATGCGTAAAGTATGGTGGCGTATGGCCCGTTTGCATGGAAACTAAGGCATTATGGACTCGGACCACCAGAGTCGAGTCACTCGTTAAGAGGAGCCAGCCCGCTCGAGTGTCCGCGGCCTCGGGACCACTGGACGACACCTAACCAGCATCCCCCGAAACCTCGACTCTCCCAGCAATCGCGTACCAATCTTCTTTATGCACATACACCACTTTATTCTTTCCTCTTTCGCGGTCACTCAGCGATATACTATATGTATCCAACGACAATACTACTCCCGCAGATTCGGTCTCAAGTAGCAGCTGTTTGTACGAGAAAAAAAATTAATCGTGCTCCCGGACACTCGATGCGGCTTCGGCAATTATGTAATTTCATGTTTACAAATAAATTGTTTCAAGGATCATTCTTCGTGAATAATCAATCGATAACATTGCGACGATGAACGAACGAAAAGATGTGCAATTGGCTGTTGATGCTTGTACGGGAAACACAAAAAGAATGTGAAATTGTTGGAGAGAATGAGTTAAAAAAAAAAACAACCGTGGGACATGACAACCGCAAGGCAGGAAACTATGCATAGATAAGCAGAATCGTCGATTATCAAGAGATGGACCCATCATTCGTAATTTAAAAAGAAAAATTATAATATTGCCAAACCGCAACGACCTTCCGTCCGGCTGACACCAACGGGTGTACAGGTGGAAAATGAATAACCTCGTACGCTGATGGAACGCGTTAACGTTAATACCACGAAGCTGCTGGTGTCAATTCGGTACATTCACAATTTTGCAATCGAAACTCTTCGTATACCAAAGCCAATCCGCGCATCTGGCATAAGTCGGAATTAATTTCTCATCGAAATTATAAAGAAAAAAGAAGCTTTGGAAAGTGTTGAAAATCGGACTAATAAACTCTTGAAATAGTTTTGATTGCAAATGGTTTCTTTCATATTTCTAAAGTAAATCTTGGGATCGCATCGAGCGACTGCTCACGACTCCAGAAGGAGAGTTTGTCGGAAGATAAAGCTGTGTAACTCCGAGAAAGCCTTTTTCGCACCTCTTTCTTTGCGTACAAGTATTAAAGGCAAAAGGAGCGAAGATAAAGAAGCGTTAGGCTGAAAATGGACACACGCCAGGTCTGCCACTGTTGGTCTCCGTTATTTATTTCAATCGACGCGGGCTTTATGGGGGAAAATTAGCGAGAGGGAAGACTCGTCTCGGTCCCCTCCATCCTCTCAAGGTCCTCTTGAATGGCGTTGCCACTTAGAACGACTGATGCATTCAGCACCGTCTTCCTTCCTCGTTTTTTAGTATTTTTTTTTTTTTACCTTCTCTTGGTCATATCTTCGGTTGCTGTTTTTTGTTTTTTTTTTTTCCTACTGGTCCATAATGGTCCATCACGGGTGCGACACGCCCTCTCCTTAGCGCCCCTTAACACTTCACGATCATCTTAAAGAGCGCTCATCGCGTCTAGCACCACCAACCAGCTTCGTATTCTTCTCCAGTGGCCACAAGACTGATTGTCCTCGCTTTTAGAGGTCTGGTGAAAATCGCAGAGCGTACCAAACCGCCGCAGCGAGAGACAGGAACGAAAATACCAACCTAAGTTTGTTTACTTCGCCAGTCACAACGTTGTCCGCGCAGCCCCGACGACGATGACCGCTACTCGCGCGTCCTTTTCATCTTCCCCTTCATTTTTACCGACTTTTTCATTCTCTCTCTCTACGTATCTCTCACTTTCACAATAAGACACTCTGTGTGACCTCTCTCCCATTCAAAAGTCACTCATCGCAATGTGTACCATCCAACGAGCAACGGAAGTCGCGAATTACCAACGTTTCGTGAGATGCAAAACCGCGCATTTACATCTCTCTATACCCTGCCATATACTATTTCTTCGACAAATAATCGAACCCGCGAGAATACCGAGAAAACAGTAGAGATCACTCAGTTACACCGCACCGCAAATACTGGAAACTTTTATCACTACCGAACGACGAAAGACACATTGTCGTTGTAAAAAGAAGAAGAACAAAAATATATTTTCAATTTTATTTTATCAATCTTCTCAAACTCATAAAAATTTTCCATAAAAAAATGCAGTGTTTTAATTTATCTTCCGACAATTGTTCCGGGTTGAAAAACTGAAAGCAAAAGTATCTGAAAATCCTTGAAAAATCAACCGAGAAAGTTCTTTCTCGTCAAAATCTCAAAAACTTTCGTGACAATAAATCATACCGGTAATTGTATAAATTAAAAATGCAAGCGAAGAAATTCCTATGAGGAACGACCCGGTCATAAAGTATCTACTAAATCCAAGCAGTTATATGATTCGCATTGGTAGGCGAAGATCGTGAAAAATATATAATGAGAAGACATTTTCTTACGAATGAAGATATCGTCACGTTCGCTCGGAGACTGGAGCTCGAATCACCGAATGATTAACGGCATATTGACGCAGATTGAAGAGTGAAAAAGAGGAAGAAATGAAAATAGCGTCTGGGGGCTCTGCGCGAAGGCAGACACAATTTTTTATCAATTTACAATTCTTCTTGGCTTGCAAAACACTCGGCTTTCACTGGTGCACTGTTAGGCTACTAGGATATTCAATATAAAATATTTTCCAAGAGAGTATAGCCAGGGTAGATGAGGGAGGGAAGGGGGGAGGGGGGTGGCAGGGGGTCGTGTACATCGCACCGTTAAGTTACAGCGACTCGAGTTTGACCTCTGCCCCCTCGGGACAATGGTCGAGCGGTACTCCATAATTGTTATTTTAATAAGCTAATTTTCGCTACGGCGTGCATACATGTGCTTTTTTTTTTTTTTTTTTTTTTTTTTTTTGCCAACATAACCTCATCTACGGTGTGAAAGCCATTGGGAAGTACCGAGCTCGCGTACTCGCTGAGGTATAAGCTTCATCGATGTCCTACGTCGACCTCGCCCGTTTGCCAGAGATTAACGGCCATTATTCCACGCCACGATCCTTTCTCGCGTGTTCGCTATTTTTCAAATCTTCCGATTCTTCGACATATGAGCTCTCGAAGATCGTGTTCAACGCACTGAATTTCAATCTACGTTGCTCCATGAAAATATGTAACGGAATATTGTCCATTTTTACAAATAAGAACATCGAGAATGTTACTCGATCGTTGGTGATTCATAATTGTGAGGACTTGGAACAAACGCTCAATTGGACAAAAAAAAACGTCGAGATAAATTTCGTGATTCGATCTCTTCGAGCGTATACGATGAAAATCGTATTTATTGAATGAAAATTTGTGAAGTCGATGATTCTCGCACGTCTTACCTTTTCTTACCAACGACTCCAGGATTATCCTTTTCCCACAAGAAGAAGATAAGGAAGATGAAGAAACGAGAAATGCGAGTCCGTGCGTTATTCACCCGCGTGAATGTATCTACGGGTTACGCGGGGGTCTAAGGTCACTTTGGCGTTGGCTACGGAGCTATGACGTCGGGGGTGGTGTGCTCGGTGAAGGGGGAAAGTAGCTGAGGCGATGGGCGTAGCTCGTATTTGATATAGACTCGAGCCTCCACCTCTCTTCTCTTCTTCCTTCTTCTTCTTCTTCATCTTCTTCATCTTTAACTTCGTTCTCCACGTCTTTTTCGTCTTTCTCGACTCTTATCTTCCTCTTCCTTCTCGCTTCTTCCACTTCTTCACCCGAGTCTTCTTCCTCTTAAGCTTCTTTCCATTCCACGCGTTACATCCATACACATAGTATACAAAAGCCCGTGCGAAGGTGGACTTTGAGAGCTGATATAGCAGCTCCGTAGTAGCATGCTTATACCGAACAGAGAATCTTCGAACACGAAAAATCGGGGAATCCAACCTTTCAACGTATAAGAACACTCTTCCACCATTCTGGTTTCCCCTGCGAGTGGATATAAGACGAAGGAAGGATTCTTCCCAGCGGGAGATATATGCACAGCTGAAGCCTTGGATAGAGAGCCTCGCCAAGAAGATTCTCTGCCGCGAATGAAAGACCGAGAGAGAAAGAGAGATGCTGAGAGTCCGCAACAGATCGAATCGACTCTCTAACTTCTTCGGACGTGAGTTACACGTGTGGGCTAAACTCGCGGAAAGCACAATAAGAGCAACAATAAGAATGAGACAACTATACGTGTTTATAAATTCAAGTTGTGTCAGAGATTTTACCATTGCGAGATGAGAACGAGAACGAGAATCTGCTAAAACAGGGCCGTGTATGTTTTGTTTTTTTCCTTTTTTTTTAATAAATTTTTATGCATTCGCATGGTAATATAGATTAGGAGAAAAGATGTGTCGGAAAGACAGATTTAAAAATCCTCTCGAATCTCTCTCCAGTTGCCTCGGAGAAACTACAGAATCAGAACACTCCATTTTTCAGGATATTTTTCAAGTCAAGGACAAATAAAAATTCACCTCTGGACCCTCGGAGAAGCCGATCTCGACACTTTAATCCAAGGCAAACACGCGCAGGAGTAAAAAAAACTGGCTCGTACGTCGTTATATCCCGCGACAGGGGGCACCAAATAACTTGTCCAAGTTGACGTTCGTTCCATATCTCATCTTACATTAAGGTCGTCCTCGCGCGCGCGTGCGCACACACCGCCTCCCGTTGTTTCGATGTAAAATAGTGCAAGGACTTTAGGACACAAAACTCGGTCTGAAATTTTGCGAACGTGTTCCAGAACGGGGAATAGCGACGGGGGAGAACAAGAGTTCAGGACCGACGATCGTTGCAGAGTTATTCGACTTTTTAAAATTCTAATTCAGCTACAAAAATAAATTCTTCTGATTTTAATTCATCATTTTCGAAAAAAAAATGGAGTCTTGACTTGGATCGATTATTAATTATTCGCTCTACGCTCTTCCCATCGAGGAAATAATATATCTGAAGACATGTATTTTCTTAATTCTTCGACTTAAAGTCGAATCGAGATCATGGAAAGTTGCAAAATAAGGAGATTGCCCGTATGCTTCTTGCAGGATGACGTGTGTGGTCCTCACGCAGTTAGGAACAGATTAGCACGATCAATCCGTGCGATCCGAGGATTCTCTCGACTCGGTTAATGCGTTCACTGGCGCGAGGGGCACCGCGGAGTGAAACAACGAAATATAGAAGAGTGCGGGAGAGAAGAAGAGTCATCGTCAAGGCGGCAAAGAGTTAAATTCGAAAGGCTCTCGATCGTTTAGAGTGCGCGAGAATAAAGATCGTCCCACTCGGAGAGGCAAACATCAACCGAGAGTGAGGGGGAGAGAGAGAGAGAGAGTGTTCTCCTCTTACGATCTTACGATGTCGTAATGCACGATCCAGGAGAGTGCGGGCAGCGAGTAATATCTCTATTAATAATGTAATTGCCGGGGCGTCCAAGAGGATCGTGCATGCTTGCACGACCATTAGGGCCAACGCGCGCCAGATCGCTCTGAGGGTTCTTTTTCCTCTTCTTGCTCTAACACCACTTTCCCCGTCTCTCTTTTTCCCTCTGGATCATATTTATTTATTTTTTTTTTCATTTCCTTTTCCAATGTGTTCGTATATACATATTGCAGAGCCACGTACGCACATGATCGTCGTTCAATGTTCCTGGAGGCCCGCTGGACGTGTAACCGGTCATCGAGGAGATCGGGTCAGTCAACATGAGACCTGACCTTTCCCCCGGAGGTCGCAGACGTATTAAACGCGAAGGAAGTGTGCTCGGGATCGCTTTGAAGTTCGATCATTGAGCTCTTTGCTATTCAACCGAGGGTGAGACTACTTGACACACTTACCGGAGCACTTTTATTTATAACCCGCAACATCGGAAGAAAAATAATGAGTTAGTTGCGACGGGAAACTCACTAACGAAGCTCAAGGGAAAAGCATCTCCAGAAATAACGAAATTGTCCTCTACGTTTGAAGCCTTCAATCGGATTAGATGATCAAAGATGAAAGAGAGCTTTTAAATAAGACGAGAGAAAAAGAGAAAAAGATAGCCAATCGTAGAATTCGATGAAGAAGATTGAAGATCATCTTCCGCCTCTCATGTTTTTTGTCGTTTAAGAGCTAATTGAGAAGTTATTTTTATCCAAGCCGATAGGCGGGTAATGCGAATGACGTGGGAAATCTGTTACCTTCTTTTTCTTGCGAGGAGAGGCTCGGGTCCGAGGGATATGCTCCACGGAGGAGTATAATAATTGCATTAGCAAGCTAATGGAGTAGACTGGAAACGTTCAGTCGCCTCTGCGTCGCCAGAACGTTTTTCTTCTTTTTTTCTTTCAAATACTCTTTTTTCGCTTTCTTCTATGATGTCCGAGACAGGTTTGTACCTGGTGTACGTTTTGCCGATAAAACGACAGTGCGAAAGACAGACTTGACCCGAGGTGTACCGGTCACTGCGAACGCTTTTTTACTCCTCTCCCCCGACCGCAGAGAGAAGTTATATGTGCCTAAGCTCGAGGCCGGTATAGCCGATGGAGAAAAGTTCTCTCCGATGAAGCATAGACACGCACTTGACAATTCAACACTCGAGCGATGCGATTCAAATTCGCTCCGGGACTCTCTATGAACTTTGAAGACGTTTTGATCTCGTATGAACCCGATGGCGTTGGAATCTCTCAACGTTATTGGAACAACGATTTTGGGTTTTCGTGCTCTTCAAGATATTTATCTAAGAACCGACATCCATCCACGATGCCTCGACTGTCTTCCAGGCTCATCGAGCAAGAAATTTCTGCACCGAAAATCAATGATCAAACTCATGGTTTCCTATCGATGAATCAAAAAAGCAACGTAAGGTCTTGAACCCAAGATAAAAATAGCCTCTGAGATTGGTAGTAACCAATTTAAAACTCCATAGACCATCGACTATTGCAAATTTTCTTTGAAAACAGCGCCTATTGGAGACGTTAAGGAGGAGGATTGGTCAGTCACCGTGGCAGATGTCAAATCATTCTCGCGTTCTTTCATGCATTCTTACGGACTACGATCAAGCAACAGGAAAGATGATCAACGACGACGGTTCCCTTTACCATGAGGGCGCGCGAAGACGCATCGAGCTTGCCCATTAGGAGGGTATTTCACGGCGCGTCACGTTTATGCCGTTCACGTGACTTATCCTGACTCTCTCTCTACAACGGGCTCGTGCGACTCATCCCGAGAGGGAGTCACGTAGTTCAAATTTTTTAACTTCACAGATCCCCCCAGAGGTCGTATGGAAAAATCTTCACACCCTCCCCTCATCAATCATCATCGATTCTGCATGATTTTACTTCGGAGATAAAGAAAATTTGCAGCTTCAAATATCTCTCGAAGATTCTGGGAAAATGATAAAATTACTCTATTCGATATATCGAGAGGTCAAATCTCTGAAAATCACCGGAAATCATTCACTTTTTCGACTGAATAGTCGCCAAAACCTTATACACGTGGCAGACACAATTCCAGCGTCGAAATTCCTGTTCAGCGTGAAAAAAATCTACCGCAAACACCTAGTTACTTCTCACTCGCAGATTCTCTGTTGACTAATGTAATTAATGATGCATTTAAAAGATGTTAATAGCGGTGAAAGAATTTCCAGGCGTTCGTGCGTACGAAGATGCCTTTCATTTGCGATGTTGCAAATTTTTATCACCAAGATATCGAAAAAAAATTCTTCAGATGGAGGGCTGCGACGATTTTATAACGTCGACGCCACACACTGCTTGCTACAACTTTATAGTACTCACCTTTACAATACATTGCAGATTTTATGACCCAAGTACAATTCACTCCTGATCTCTCCCATTATATATTACAGAAGACTTTGACCTTTAATTAACAAATTAATTAACCTAAAAATTGTTTCTATTCGTATGAATCCGGAATAAGAAACATTCGAATCAAACGAATACCATTCAACTCTCGCAACGAATGAATAAGTAGACGAAACCAGTCTTCGATTCGCTTTCCATTACCAAAAAGACTAAGCTCAATTCGTTTCTCGACTACGTTGCCTGCGATCAGCCAAAATTATATTTTTTTTTATGTTTTATTTGTTGATACAACAAATAACTGAATTTCATTGATTTCTGGATTGCAATTTGCGATTTTTTTCGATTACTACTTGTATAGATGGTAATTCGTGCATGTAACTTCATCGTTATCGATATGGAAAGATCTCACGATGATCGTGGGAGAGAACGATCGAAAAAGGTGAAACGTTTCACCCCATTCGTGTATGCATGTATACATATATATATATATATGTAATCGTTCTTTTCTTCTCCGCTAGTAATTAACATCTTAATTAGGTATTCACGGTGAGCGAGTCGAACGCTCGATCACTGCGCGAGCCACTCAAACGATATCGTCCTCGGTACGTAACGACCTTATGGTATTAAGTGTACTCATTTATTTGCGTCCCTTCTCGTTGACACGAGTGACGCGCGAAAAATATTTTTCACCTCTTGGCGTGTTCGGAGTCACGAACACAAAGTCATTTTGCCAGGTGGAAGGATCGGGACACTCGTATTCTGTGACGTAGAATTGATTCAAAGAACCTCCGGAAATGAGGAAGAATCGTCAGAAATGGACCACCCAAAAAGACCGAAGAAATAATAAGTTTTCAATTGCCATATATGAATCCCACTGAAATCTGATTCTGAAATATCGCTTTACTCGTCTAATTTTTCGTTATTTCGACGACTTATAAATTTATTTTTCAAAAGATTCAATATCTAAGAAAAAATCTGAGATTAGAGTAAAAAAAATTACGAAAAGAGCATAAAGAAACGGGTCTGGACAGTTGTGGATGAGACATAAACAATCGAGTGGAATGCGAACAGTCGTGAGATCATATCTGGAGACTTTTATGTTACCTTACGTGGACCACACGTGTGACGCGGTGTCCGGGCCTCGGAGGAATGAAATCAGAGGAGAGTCGCGTGAAACTATTTGAGAAATTCGATTTATTTAAAAATTTTGTAACTTTTATAAATGATTTTATGTTTGCTATTGCTGTGTGCTTGAAAGACACTGAAACGTCTGGCGACAAAAAATCAATGATTTCCGATACATTTTCGATTTGATAAGTAGCTAGAAGTGATGATTCGTTGCATGGTAACACGTGAAATGCCCCATATCTTCGTACGTACCTGCATGTGTCCATCCGAATTTTACGACCTCAGAAGAAGGATGGAGAAAGGAAGGGTATAAGACGAGAAATGTTTACTCATCTCTCTCGGAGACGCGGAAGCAAGCATTTTTATTACGTGGGCGAAAACGACATTCTTCTTCTTTGGCTGGATCTCGAAAAAAAAATTATCACGAGAGGTTTCGCGTTTCATGAAAAAAGAAGAAAAAAAAAGAAACAAATTTTTTTTTTTCTTCGAATATATATCTTATTTATTTTTATTATTCGTGATCGAATCGAACACTGAGATTTTTCTTATAACATATTATTTACACGCAAATACACGCACGTATCGTATATTTTTCATCACTACAAATTGCATCTACTGGCCTGTGGATTGATTCAGCTTCCATCAGCTTTTTATTTTGTAATTAAATAATTATTATTTGAGCACCGAAGTATTATTAGAAATATACAATTGGCGAGAACATATCTCGCGTTATTTTATATTACTTTTTATTCGTAAAATGCCTACAGGAGAGGAAGAAAATTTTGTTCCTTCGTCCGAACACTCTCCTTCATTGTCCTCCAACTACTTAAACTTTTCGAGCGTTAGTAAATACGTTCAATTAATCTCAACCTGAAAATCAGCAGCAGGATGATCACCTGACCTTAAAATACCGACAAACTATCGACTCGAACAGTTGTATCAACCGTAAGGGTCTTTTTTTTTTTATTTCGAATAATATAATCCGTGGCGTTTTATTCGCAGGTGAAAGAGTCAACTGTCTGCGTGTTTAATGGCTAATCGAGGCTCGTACTTCTTCCCGAGCTAAACTCCTTATCGTCGCCAGTCCAACAGAGCAGGGATATTCTTCGTGGCATTATACAGCTTGGCATTAAGACTCTTTATTTATTTATTACCTTTTTTTTATATGAATTTTTATATATATTTTTTTTTCTCCTCCCATCACCACGAAAAATCTCATTGCCTCCTATTTAAAACCATTGAGAATTCCGTGTACATAATACAGAATTTCTCCCTGACAGGTTCAACGACGCTATCATTTTCTTTACGTTACAGTGAGATGAACACTCGATCATATTACCACCGAGACCACCCGTATTTTCAACAAATTAATCATTATATAATTAGTTGCTGTTTTTTATCTGTTATACCGTCGCAAATAAATAGTTGACTATTTTCGGATTTTATTTGAACGAAATGACATTTTGTTAGGTATTTTGAAATCTCCTGGGGGTTTCACCATACAATTCATTCGTCACCGATCGCCGATTTCTTGGTGGCTCGAGACATTCCGGTGGCTGAATTTCACGCACGGATTGTCCATTCACGTATACGTACGAAACGCGATAATATATTCACGACGTCGAGGAACCATCTTCTCGGCTCGATCTTGGACTCTTCGATCGAGCCCACTGACGAGCGAGTGTCGTCGCAGGCGAATGGCGAGTCTCGAAAGTCGATAATAAACTATCCGGGCTGGGCTCGAGACTCGCTCCGACTCCTACTTTTCTTCAGACTCTTGAGAGACTTCACACATTGCAGAATATATTCCGAATGTACGATTATAGATAGGTGTTAAAGCGTTTGTGTTGGGAGTTGCGTGGTTGCATATTCACCGTACGAGGAGAAGACCCAGCCAGAATGTTTCGAGATAGCGCGGCAGCGTCGTTCGTCTTTGAAACGCGTCGTACGTCTTTCGAAACCGCGTGAGGATATCGCGATGATCTTCAGTCCGGGTAACCACTTGTGGAACTATCGACGAACAGCCACTTCTTCTATTTTCTCTTGTTTTCCTTATTCTCCTCTTCCTCTGACTTTTCCGACGGGTCATTCGCGCGCAAAGACAGTCCCCGCTAGACGCGGTTAGATCTAACTGCTTTCCATTTAACCCAAATGAACCCGAGTAGACGTGCACAGGTGTTGATGGCTCTTATCCAACCATGGAAAAACTATAAAGTCTGGTACAGAAGCTCGTAAGATCTCAGAGGCTTACAAAACACTTTGATGATTTTCTTGAGTCTTCCCGAGCTCCTACGCTTAACGAGAAACCGAAAAAATTTCAGTAAACTTCGGATCCTCTGGTTACCATCCGAATCAAATGAATGCTGATGGACTGGTGCAGATACCAGAGAGAAAGCCTGCTGCACGCCTCTTCATTGCCTTGTAGGGACACTCGCAAACGTCCCTAACGTTTAGTCCAGACGAGTCTGATTCCCCAAGTCAGTTGGCTTATCCTTCCATCATTAATGCCCTAGAGCTTAGCTCCTCGTCATGTCTTCGTGGTGAGATCGAGCGGTGGGCCTGTTTCAGTCAGACAGTTTTGGTTGTCTCCGTCATCGGTGCAGTCCTTTTCAGTTCTATCAGCTGTCATTTCGTCACCGGAACTAATAGCCAAATCCGAATCGACATCGCGACTAGTAGCACCTGTTGAGGCGTTCTTGGTGCTTAAATCCATCGGTGCGTCCTGTTCAGGTCCAAGGGACCTGAGGAAAGCTAAACTCTTGTCCTGACTTCCTTCCGGAGGTTGTTGATCCACCGGGTTAGATCTCCGAACGGAATCATCAGCGGGATCCGAACGGAGTCTTCTCAGGGAATCATCATCCTGGTGACAATCGCGTTTAGGTGATGGTGTTGATCTGGGACTGATGCTTTCGCTGGACGACGATGAGGAGAGACTGGTAACGGGTATTTGAGCTGCGCCTACTTGATTCGGGTAAGGCAGGAGGAATCTTTGCTGGAAAGGGAAAAACGGGGAATTCAGAAGATGCATTGGATGGAAAAAGGGCGGCCCCCTCCACATGGGAAACCTGGAAGCTTCGGACCTAAGAAGATCGTGGGAACTGGTCAAGAGATCGGGAGGCCTGGTAATCAACTGAGGACGAGAGGGAATGTCCTGTGGCCTCAACGAGGCAAGATCCTGGGGCCTTAGTCCGGATTCGTCCACCTTCGGCAATCTTCCTTGATAACTATTGTTCCCGCCGACCGAAGTTGGCGGTCCGGAAGTTTGATTGCTGCCGTTGTTGCTGCTGTTATTGTTCGCCGCATCCAACGAATTCAGTACTTTCTCGAACGATGATTTGGGATCCTTGAAACGAGCCTGAGCCTGATGCGATTGCTCCTGAAGCAGGCAGTGGATCTTGAACCAATTGGAACGACGCCCGTATCTAGAGCCTGACTTCGACATACCAACCATCAAGCACTTGCGCAATCGGCAGGCCTTGCAAGCAGTACGGTTCTTCTTATTAATGACACACGCCCCACCGTTCTTGCATTCGGATATGCTTCCGAGGTTGTTGTACGTGCGTCCGAAGAACGACTGGAAGCCAATATGGAATGAGAAAAATCATATCTATCTGGTCGATTGAAGAGGCCAGCGATGCAGAATGAGCTGCATCAGCTCTCTCACATTATTATTTAGCCTCCAGTAAATCTTTGAAATGATAATCTACCTTACAACCCTCGCAGGTAAAAGCCCCGAAATGAAATCCGGCTGCCGGTTCCCCGCATACCCTGCACAGTTGGTTCATCTGTAATCCATGCAATGCAAACAACATGTCAAACTTCGCTGCATCTCGAAGATCATTTTCCCTCAACCTTTGCGTTTTCATATCCTAATTGAAATGAGTTTTCGAAATGGGATTCTTAGCTTAGGATTTCTTACGAGAACTTCCTCGTTCACTAGAACCTGTAATCACCTCATACCGGCGTGAGAGAGTCAGAAAAGAGGTTTCGATCGCTGGAATATCTCAGTATTCTTATTAAAACCTACTTAACCACTAACAGGCCCAACTGCTTATTAGTACTGCTCGTTGCATGACGACAATGCTTTATTTGCCTATGGTACAAGAGTGATGGACCGAATGGAAAGATGTACCACGAGTAGGGAAAAAAAAACACAAGAAAAATTGAGAAGACGCCCGAAATGATGAGCTCCTTAAGGTAGAAGCAACGTGAGAGGAGCATAACGGTTAGTCCACCAGAATCTCGTAGATTCGAGTCGCGGTTTCAGTACTGGATAATAAGACGTGTTTGCAAGAATGAGAAGTGGTCGGAGGAACGGCTTAGCAAACGATTCCCACGCAACAAGATCACTCAACTTATTTGCTACGACGAAACGAGCAATCAAGTAAAAAGAGTTAATGATTCGAGTGAATTATTCCTTCGGTAGCATGCTCTTATTTTCCATAAATAACATACAATTGCACATTTGTTTTTTTAACATCTTCGGTCACGATAACTATCAGCTCCACAATTTTCGAACGTATTTGACTCGCTAGTGTGAAAAACTATGAAGCAAAAAATGGATATACAATGCGAATGAAGTTTACAGCTGAATGCGAGTACACAAAAGGCCCAAAAAAAAGTTATCTAAGCGTCCAACAGATGACGCTATCCTCGACGAGAGAGGGTTTAAGCTCGTTTTCATTCCCGGTGTGAGATGAACGTGTGCAAGAATGCTCTTTGTAGAAGATATTATAGTAATACGCCTGCGCACACCTCATCGAGTGAGCAACGGAACTAAATGATATCCCATCACAGCGTCCACCTCGAGAAGTCTTCGCTCGCTCAAGATATATACAACAAAGTATACAGAACTCGCTGCATCTAAAACTCACCGTTCTATTCATCGGAAATTCGAATGGCAAAAACCTTTCGTAAAATTTATTAACACACAACTTACATATTATTTTTTTTCGTACGTGTCTGTCAATTTGAAGATTAACTGATGTAGTCATGTGGAAAAAAAGAACAAATTTATGTTCGGTCCATTTTTATTCATGACACTTCCTTAATTTTTTTGTTTCAAACGTAAGTCTCATTAAGAAATAGTCGACAAGATACACACGGATTTACAAGTACGGAATTTCGACGATACCATCTTGCATACAGCGAGATACTACAGAATAACTCAAGATGACAGGATTGCAAAGCCTTATTAATCACAACAAAAGAAAGAGACGAACAAGTACATAATAATCACGCTAGGTCTCTGCTATGAGGGGGCGAATAGAAAAAAAAAAGAACAAGAAAAACTCCTAATCATCCGTCGTAGTTATTACTCATTATCAGTGTGAATGATTATCCCGTAGAGTGACGAGACAGAGGCGTTTCCTCGCTCGTATCGAACGTATAATTTATTACTTCAACGCGACCGAACAACTTTCACGGAATGATCGGGTAGAATGAAAATCATAATAAATAATTATCGCCACATACATTTTCAGGTGATATTTGATTACACGTAGTTAAGATTTTTATTCTTTAAAACGAATGAATATTCATAGCGATGTTTTATGAAGAAAATAAAAGAGGCTCAGAAAAAGCGACAAGAATGTACAAAACACTCACCACGTCGGTGTTAGCTGGTGCTGTAATGATGGTTGACGTTGGTGTCCACCAACCAGCGCTCGTGGCAGTGTTCGGGTTAATATTGCTGGCAATACCAGCATCACCGATCCCGCCGCCACCTGCAACTCCAGCAGTGGGATGATGACCCACCGTTGGACCGAGGATGGCGGCTGCTGGGCTCCCGTTTCCCGCCAAGCCTCCTGCAGGGTTCGATAGATCACCCACGTCCATCCGAACAGCTAGCTACCGTGATACACCTTTATCCCCGTCTCGATATTTTCGTCTCGCTTTTCGGCGTCGCTCTACTCTCTGATGGCATTCGCTCCACCATTCTCGGAGTCCCCATCGTGTTTATATTAGCTTTTATTTTTCTTTCAATGGTGGTGTTTTTTCTTTTTTTTTTTTAATACTTTGAGTGATCTTATCGTCAATGAATATTGTCCGTCAGTTTAATCAGGGCAGTTGGAACGATACGATTTAGTGGAGCACACTGTTGACGCTGCCTTGGTGAGTTCAAAAAGCAATTCACTAAATCAGTCCCTGTGGGGAAGAAAAAACAAATTGTTAACCACATCGATAACACAGATTGAGAGAATCGTTTCTAATAGTGCAAATGAGATCGACATTGACAACGATTTTCATTCATCCAGCGAGTTGCTTATAGTTTTATAAAGTACTGCTAGATAATGCCTTCGACGAAAAATTCTTTTCGAGCGAATTATTACTACGTCGTGCTGAGAACGTAAACCGAAATTTTTCTGCTAATCAAAAGTCAAATTTACAACATTTTCGCTCTCAATCGAAAAAAAAAGAAGGCCGAGACCTCGGTGCTGTCGGTTCTATTAAAACATAAACATTGGATACGCCTTTTTGATTCTGACGCAGAAATAACACGTAAACCAGCTTATAATCGATCTTTCTCGCTTACCACGTACTCGTGCGGTTACCCGATCATCCTCACCCTCCTTCTCCCCTCGTAAATATATTTGTATGTACATATGTATGTTTAATATCGTTCACGTACATCTATCCAACTAGATCCGGAGATACACGAAGAATTATAGCGAACGGGTCGAGTGTTCCCCCAGCACACGCCAACGTGCACTCCATTACCCTTGCTAGACGGCGAGCCTAATTAACTAATGACAAATTAATTAAGAGACGTTATCCCCGGTTAAAAGCAACCGGTTCGTCACCATCATGTATATTCGTCGAGAATAACGAACCTGCCACGCAAACTCGATAAAACTTACGAACTCAACATTTTTACTTAATCGGAACTATCAATTTCGTCTCAAAATATGATTTATGACCAAAACCGTCATGCCTATTTGCTCGACATATTTTTCAAACGTGATATCGTTATGAAAGGTCGTACCAAACGTTTTGTGCCAATCATAAAAAGTACACGAGTCTAATTTACGAGTCTTACTTTATAGCCGCGAGCAGGTTGCCTCGGTAACGCGAGAATATTCTGCTCGAAGACATCTAGCGGCATTTTATTGTAACTCCAAGCAACTGCTCACTTTAGACTTTTAGGATTCATTATGTATTTTCTTTATAAAAATATACTAAAACTCGATAATTACTTATTCAAAGAAATCACACGAATTGAATCTGAAATCTGACAGGTGAAAAATTCGTACCAAGTACATTTGGCGCATGAGCAGAAGTGGGAACCATTTTGAACATTTTTTTTACGTCATTCAATAAAGTAAACGAAAAGAAATTATTCCGAAAATTGTTTACCGACAATAAAATGTTTTCCAGCTCGATATTTCACAAAATAAATTGCACAATATAATTGGAGCACTTTTTCATTCGATAATAAAAATTTGCACCATCGGAAAAGGGGATCAAATAATTTTTCACAAATTTCTTTTCGATTGAATAAAACGACGAAACTAAAGAAAGTCACTTATACTCACTCAAGTAGAATTCTCAATGAAAACCAAGACACAAAGAGAAGCGATATTAAATCCTGTGAGCTTTGTCATCACATCGCGCGTGCGTATCACTCGTCGGCGAGAAAATCCTCGTTATCACTTAAGCCCGACGGATACGGGTACGGAAGCACACAAAAAAAAAGCATGAGCTTATAACTTCACGTCACTAAAAAAGTCACAAAATGGAAGCAAGCAATCCAAAATATCGAGTTCACATTGAAATCAGTAGAAGCCATTCTCCTCGCTGTTACTCCCCATATAAACCGTGTTTAGAAGGGTTCAACTTTTCTAGATCGCCGCGAGGTGTCGCGAGGACATTTAGGCTACTTTAAAAAATGGTACTCGACTCAAAAGGCGGCATATTCGAAAGAAAAGAGAAAAAAACAAACAAACAGAAAAGAAAATCGTAACCAACAGCGGTGCACAGCGTGTCCTCGGCACCTTAGTAACAAAATAAAAATACAAAAAAATAAAAAAGAATCGAATCTCCGGAATGAAAACGAGTGAAAATCGATGTTCCGTGAGTTCGAAAAGTCTTTCGCGCTCGACCGGCCGGCGGGGCGTGCGCTCGTGTAGCACGTGGCCGAGAGACTGACTCTTATCCCCTACTTTTCGCTATGAGGCCCCCGCAGGATCGAGAAGAGCCCATCAAGTCCGTACGAACAACGCAGGTTCCGTCTTTCTCGCGCAACCGAGAGTTCTTCTTAACCTTACGCGAGAGGAAAGCCTTCTATATGGAATAAGTCTGTAGATAGAGAGAGAGAGAAAGATGGCGAGAAGGAGAGGGAAGCGGGGTCTTTTCTCACTTCTCCTGATCGGTGTGCCGGACCCAGGCGTATATACGCGCCCGCGCATCACTCGTTCCTCGCTTCTTGCAGCAGCGCCGTAGCACGTCACTAGAGGCAGAGAGAGACCCGGGCGCGGGGCCTCATACAATGACGCACAGCAGCCGCGGAGCAGCCTGTGCATGCAGAATCCATCGGGTTACATACCGATATCCGAGAGGTCTTTTATTACCACCACCATCATTCTATATGAGCAAAAGCAGCGCCTCTCTTCTCGCAGAATCTCAAATGCAAGCAAATACGTTCGTGTTACCCTCCTCTCCCCGCAACCGTATAGCGTACACACCTTTTCTCTCTTTTACCATTTCCATCCGCTTCCCATCGGACTCGAGAGACACGCCATCGGACATTCCTAAATGTCTACTAGCCACGTATTATACGAGATACGGAAGAATCGAATACACTTGTTCGAACCGTGATTTTCCACCGAGCTTGACTCAGGCTCCAATAGTTTAGATATACTCTGCGCAAGTCAAGATGACTGCTGCAAGTCTCTAGCTCAGTTCAATTCGGAGCTCCTACCGGCTTCGAACCATTCAATATTTCTGTGTATAACGATTGTTTCAACTAGTCACTGCTCGATTCGAAACCTTAAAAAAAGCTCTTACCGCGCCGACGATTCGACGATTTCGACTCCCTCGCATTTTACTCATCCGAGTACTGATCCTCGCGACAATATTTCGCAGAGCATCGTTATTTTCTCGTCTCGCAGCGACGATTTATCGACATCGTCATAGATTTTTGTGGTGGCCATACCGATCCTTCGTTCCTCGGACCCTGCTGCTTCGTTCTCGGCTAATCGGAATATGAATAAACGTCAAGAGGGTATCGTTACGACTCGGCTTTTTCGAGTACTCAGAACTACCAAAGTGAAATTTCGAAGATGCATCCGAAGATCGGTAGCAAGATGCCTGAGATTTGTACAATATTATTTTTGCCATTTAATCGCTTCGTTTGCTCGTGTATGACGCGTTTCCGAGAAGAGTTCTGCTCTCACAGTCCGCCCGAGCAATATTTATATATATACATATACACGGCGCTATAACCGTCATGACTATCGAGAATAAACAGCGGACAAACAGCATCGAGAGGCTCATTTCATTTATGTGCGCAAAACGTACTCGCTCTTCGTTGTGATTTACGGCTCGGATCGCCAGCGCGCGCGGTAATCGCAACGTATATATATTCGTGTACGCGTATATACATCCAGAAAAAACTATGCGAAAGAGAATAAAAATTAAAGCGAGAGAACGCCTGTGCCTGGACCAGCGCACCGAGCGAGAAGAAACTCGAGAGGTTGCTTTATAAACGAGAAGTGGGAGGTACCCGATGAGAGCAGCCAATAGAAACAGCCACGCCACCCACGCGGCGATAAAAATTAATTTATCACGGAGATCACCGCCTACGCCATTGCGCTCGAGAGCCCGAGACTCTTCGGCGATTCTCCGCTATCACACGAGGTAGCGTTATCTGTCGGGTCAAACGAGAAATCCCGCGAACCTCGTGCCGATCGTCATTTCGAGGAAAAAAAAAAAAGTTAGATTTTCGGAAAAATTTTAACTCTCTTGCCACGAAGAAATCGTGACACTGTTTAATACCGCGTAATTTTTCGATTTTACATAATAATTAGGGAATATTTATTTGGATAATCGTAGAAAAGAATAGTTTTGATTTTCGATTAGTGAGAGACAGGAAAATCGTTTTCAGATTTCTTGAAAATATCGCTTATTCGGCTATTCCTTTCAAATTTGTTTGATAATTCTTGGATCTCGGTTTTAAATGTACTCGACATTTAATTGAAGTTCAATTCTGAACTTCATTCATCGAGATCGATTTTACTTCCGATACTCAAAAACGTTAGCTGCTTTCTTGATGCTCTGTAAAAATGTTCATTTTTATCGTGGCATGATAGCAATATGCTTATACTTACCGTCTTACGGTATTTACGAGTTGGAAAGACGATCGTGCAGACTTCTTGTGATGAATCAACACTCGAAAAATGAAATTCCTTTATTAGCTACCGTTGTTACCTCACAATTTTCCATTATTAGAAGAGAGTTGTGCAAGAAATGCTTTATTTTTTCATAATAATAATATCAATATGGATGTTTCAAGAATTTTGATCGATAATATATTGTAAAAATGTTGAACATATTATTAAATAGTTAATAGTTTGTTTGTCAAGTAATTCTTTCAGCTCCAAATAGTGCGATAATATTCATAAAATTTATTTGTTTCGATTACATCGACGAATGTACCGATAACATTGGGATAAACATTTTTTCCACTTTTAACATATTTATACCGGAATATTGTTATATTGGTTTGGAATCTTCCAATGAAGCCTCAAATCGAGAGATGAGCAGTCAGAAGATTTTTCATTCTTCGCCGGTGAACCGAACGGTCAAAATATTCGTAGGAAAGCTGCTTGTTGAAGCGATGATGATGTAGAAGGGAGACCGCACGCTGAAGGAATCCATACTGTAGTATGGATCTAAGTACAGAATAGAAGATGATAAAAAATCAGTTGGGTGTTGTGTACAAAATGTCAATTGAAAATATGAATTGTCCGCGAAGCGAATTAAAATATCGAAATTCCTGAGGAATGAGGGTGAAAAGTATTAACAATTTGTATACCTATGTCCACTACGTACTCGATGCCCCTTCCATTCATTTCTACAGATACTTTCTGCACAAATGTATTTATAGCCATATCAGGAACAAAAACATTTCGAGAACAATAATTATTCGGTGAAAAGATTCCTGAAAAATCTGCTCTCTTCTGTTCGAATATGTGACCCAATCCCATCTGTGAAAAAGACAAAACACATTGTAACTTTTTGTTCTCCAGTGTTTGGAGACGCGAATTAAAAGTGGCAAATTATTTTTATTACGGCAATAGTAACGGGAAATAATACATTTTTCGAATGTTAACTCTGTAAAGTCTGAATTTTCTTTTCTTTTCATGAAGACCTGCACTTTGCACTCTAAAAATTGGAAAAATTGGGATCGAAAATTTCTCGTTTCTATTACTGTAACGGTCATTTCTCACTTTTCATTCACGTCATGTTTACCATGAAAACCATACGTGGTGAATCATTTCGTGGTAACTTCACTATTGTAGTGTACTTACTCGTTTCAGGGCATCTTTTAGCTCAAGAGCCTTGTTAATTCTGAATTTTGGTACAGCAATGGGGAGCTCCTTGATTGTTCCACGTTGAAGAAGGTCTTGGATACTAATTTTATCGAAATTTTCTTCAAGATTGGCTAAACTTATGCCGTTCTTCGGAACTATGATGAACATGCTCATGCTGTGAAACGTAGCATCAACCTGCGAAAAAACAATCATTTATATTTAAACTTGTTTCATGAGATTGAAGCCAACCTTATTTTCCATTTTTCAAACATCTCATTTGTAAATTCGTTATTTCGAAAACACTTGAAATTTGTCCACTTATATTTTCCAAGTACGGTACAATTTAATATACTTTGGAGAAGAATCTTTAACCGGACCGAAACATTTTTTTCATGGGATATTTATTTACCTTGTAAGGAATCTCAATGAATTTGAAACCCAGTTCTTGGTGTTCTCCATACTTGACTTTATGTGTTCCCTCTACAAAAGGTATCGATTGAGTTGTACCACCATTTTCGAAGGTGAACTTATCATTTCCAAATATCAAATCTTGAGCGGGAAGTCTGAGCTCTTTCATCAATGTCCCATCGAAATGTGCGGCACTGGCGAGAGCTATCAACGTACTTGGGTCTAAATGAGCTGTAAAAAAAAAAATTTTCATTGGATATTCGTTTATATCTTCTTCAAATTTGATTAAAATCTGTTTGTTATAGCTGCAACGTAATAATAATAATAAAAAAAAAGTGCATCAAAATCACAAATTTCCACAAGATTTCATGTTAACTTCTTCAAAATGAAATCATTAATATTTTCTTTCAAAGTCAAACAAAGGTTACAAAATTTTAATCGAGACATTTTTAAAAAGGTTTTGTCATCTCTGCAAATTTTTATAATTTTCTATTTGTTAATTGATTTATGAAACTTTTAGTTTGATGATTCGTTCGAAAGGTGAAAGAGGAAAAGACCGAATGTTGATTCTTGAAAAACATCGAACGGCCAGGGAAGAAAAAATCAGAGAAAATGGTTTTACCAGAATCGACGATGTCTTCGACGTGGTTGTTTGTCTGCAGCTTAGACCAATTATTTATGGAGTTGCTCGCTTCAACTGGTTTATTGAAATTGGCTTTTTGGACCGGTGAACGACCAACATTTGTAGTGGTTTCTATGAAATCGTTAAAAAGATCAATTTTTGAAGAAACGAATATCCCGTTGGCTACACGCAGCTCCGATGCATTGAAACTCTGCAATGCATTTCCAATTAGATTTTTGGTTATCCTGAAGAGGAATTTGTGCCATTGGAAAGTTCCAAAAAATGATGATTATTTTTATATTTAAATAAAAAAAATGTCCTCAGCTTGACTGAATCGATATTCAAAAGCATAGGAGGATTAATTTTTGAACTCAACATTCTTTCCATCTTAGGCGCGTAAATTTGATATGCACAGAACAATGACAGAATTGAATGCGTTCATTCATGATATTTATATTATTTGAAAAAGAGAGATATGTGAAGAATCATTCCAAATCCAAGTAATTACATCATTAGAACAGCATATTGTGTCTTACATTCAAGAACATATTGGTTAATTCGACACCAGTTCTTTTATTGTCGGATGGTGAGCCGACGAGCCCGAGAGCGTCGTCGAATACATCTTCCGTATGTCTTCGAGCTCCGAACGATGCCATTGTCAGAGCCAGGTATGCACCAAGTGGGGAAACGGCGAAATTTTTTCGATCCATTTTCGCGACTTGCTGCATGATAAAAAAATGTTTTAAACTTGATTTTCGTTCCAACAGTTTATAGACATGATTTTCTTGCTCTCTTGATTCTTGAGATGCTGCGTAGCTCTCTGAATTGCAGTGCAACAACAAACAAGAGTTGACAGTCAGCATCTTTCAATGTTTTATTCAAATTATACCTTAACAAATTTGCCTGAGAACTGGGCTGCTCCTTCAATTATCTTCGTGACTGATATTACATCCTTGGATCGTTGTCCAGCCGCGAAAGCCGCGATGTTCAGAATTAAAATCCCCAGCAAGACATCTATCGAAGAAATAAAAAAAAAAAAGTGAACACAAAATTGGAAGAACGAATACGAATGAACAAAAATTTAAACTTTTGAAAAATTCGAATTTTCAGAACATGTGTGAAATATTATTTAGCGTATTTAAATATCACTTACGTAAACGCATTTTGGACGAGTAGTATAAACTGTCGCGAAAAAAAATTAAACAATACTCGCAGAATATGCGCGGATGAAACCTCAAGCCGATGTGACACGAAAGTGAAAAAAAATGGCTTTATATGGTCACGTCGTAGTGACGTAGAATAGTTTAATCAAAGACCAGGAAAAATTCACGCGCGTCTTCTTCGTTCGTTTGTTTTTCTTATCATAATTATTGAATAACCTTAATAGCCTGATATACACCGGATGTTGGCTAATGTTTGCTTGTTCCGTTGAAACGGGAAATCACCTGTATATACAATATTGTGGAACGATTTCATTACGACGTTTCTTTAGTGAATATATTTATCGCGTTTAATCTACTATTTGTTGCGTAATTCGATAGGCAGATGAAGAAGTGTAACGCAATAGGTTTAAAAAAATTTTTTCAATCAAATTGAATTAGAAATTTTACATACGCGTATTATTTGTTTCAATGAATTTTCTCAAATCCAAGATTCGTAAGAGCAACTCAATAATCATCCTCAGGGTGATATCAGTTAATCATTATCATGAAAAGTAATGAGAGAGCCTCACAAAAATTCACCGATCAAATCATAATCTCACAGAAAACATCAATTTCATGCTCTAGAAAACAGTCATCTCGTATTTACATATTTTCATTCCATACTCGGTGACGATCCACTACCTCGCGTTTCTTCAAAAACTGCAATCTGGCTCGAAACGCTAGACATTATTTTGAAAATGCAGTCTCGTATCAACTAAAAAAGTACTATTTTCAAGCTTGAAGCAAGTAGTAATATTCCATTGGATACTGAAGCCGGGTAGTGACTCAAGACAAATAGATTTACGTGTACTATAACTGTCGAAAACAAGTCATCGCTACTACACTCTTGACAGCAAATCAAGGGCAGTTCATTTTATTAAAGCAGGGGATAAAATCAATGATAAATAATCCAAAATACAGCACGCGAGCACATTTTTGAAGCCCTCGAAACAAATAATCTAAATTTAATTATTGATCACCCCAAAAAAGTTCCAGCTCACAAAAAAAAATGAAACATTGAGAAATCAATCATCGCAAAAAGTTGAGTTCAAACTTTCCAAAACACTGCCGAAGCATACGTGACCAAGTATACGAAACTTGCAAATATTTTGTAAAACACCTAAGAATTGGTGTACCATTTAATTGACAGAAGTTTAGCACCGTATGTTGAGCGGATACGCACAGAGTACTTGTCCGGCTTTCTTCGCTAGGTTATTTTTTTCGAGGGCACCGAAAATGTCCTTGTCTCAACTTTTCTAGAGCACGCTCGCGTGATGTTTTTTCACGTTTAAAATGCTACATCAAATTATTTTTCAAGTTCATGAAAACACTTGGGAATACGATCTTCCGGGTGAAAGAATAGTGGAACGAATTATCTATTCAAATTTACTTATCTCATTACTTATCATTGTGTATCTTCGGTTGAACGTGTTACGAATGAATTAAAAATTGAAAATACCACGTGTAGCCGAGACAAGAATAACCTCGATATTAACGTAGCTATGATCATTTCTTTATTATAGTCGCAGAAAAACATCATAACCGAATAGTTTCACGTTCAAAATTTTTATCCATGCCTGTGGCATCGGTTATCAGTTATTTCGGTTCGAACGTGCGAGAATGTTTAAATATTTCGAACGCCGCCTGTCACAATGGATTAGATTTTTATTCTAAGAATTGAAAATTTGTTGAGATAAAATATATTGATAATTTTTAACAATCGCTGCTGCAGCCTCGAACAATTATTTATTGAATTGTCACGTTCCATGCATGAAATTTATATTCGAACGTGACATCTTTGAAAATTCCTCTGCACCATAATGCAATAAACATCGATTACCTCTTCTCATTAAAAATAAAATAAATTGAAAATTGAGGAATTCAACAATGAGGGTTTTACTAATTTCAAGTAACGCGGTAGCCGATTAACGTCAAATATTAGATAAGACATGAAACAGGTTCTCATTTATATTTAAATGAAGTCAATATGGAATAATAAAAATAAAACAGAAAACACCGGTCAAAACGGATAATTAAGCTCCTCGGCAACATATAAAAGTCGAGATTTTCAGCGAATTCTTAACAGTTTGTCCGCATTGACTGAAGAAGAATCTTATACCCCGCACCCTTTCAATATCTGTTTGAATTTCGTTCTGCGTAACAATTATGGATAAACGTAAATGCACCGTGATCTTGCTACTCGTTTTTGCGATCATCGAGGTTCATTCCTCCATTCAAAGTATCGATGTAAGTTGAAAATAATATTGAGCACACTTGAATCAAACATTCAAATTGTAAACGACCAGAAGATGAGGCATACGAATGTCATAACGATACAAACATTTCAAAAAATATGAATAAATCATTGATCAAAGAATAATTGAAAAAAAAAGGAAACAAGTCCAACGTAGTTAGTCGTACGTTCAAGTCGGCGAAGTTCTATCGAGGACTAGAGCCCGAGTACGCCCCACTTACTTTACAGTATTTTTCTTTTTTTAGAGTTTTATTCAGAGAGTTAAAAAATACCCTCATTTTGCTACGTTATTATTTTATTAAACGGTACTACAACTCGAGTACTTGTGATTTTTTTCTCCAGGCGATTAATGACCTTTTCGAAGATGCAGATCAAAATAATTTGCTTTTACAAGCGGCGCCTGTCGCCTCCGAGGGTTTAAGAAGCAAAAGAACTCCTGGTGGACCGAGCAACTCTGACGCAACGCTAGAGAAAATAAAAAACACCATCAGACGCTTCAACATGGGTCCTCGAGTGACTCAACCTGAAAATCCAGCACAAAGAGATCGAAGAGAAGCAATGGAACAACTCAACGGAATTATCGACGGATTAATGCAACGGGAACATTTAACGTGGGATAACGCGGTTGCACGCGCTTATGATATAAATCCTGGACTGATTGCCCGAATACGAGAATTATAAACATAAACTAAGTTCTTCACAATACTCGTTCCATTATAATAGGATTGGCATAATAAATGTTGTGGAGCATAAATTTCGTTGAAAAATTATTCCCACAATTGTTTACCTCAAGAGTTTTCCTAAATCGTTACTTATTCTCTGATCCCCTGAAGGAATCATAACTCGAGCGAATGAAAGAATTCACTAATATTGGCAAAAACTATTTCATCGTTGTGTTTCAAGTGAATTATTAATGAAGACGGACTTCGGCTGAACGGATATATATTCGTGGCAAAAGATACTTATCCTGACGTCTTATCGCTGAATTTGTTTTAGTTTGTTGGATACTTAATGATTAAGAGGATGGATCAGTCCGTATCTCGCCACCGTGAGTGCGAGAGAGATAGCTGCAAATTTCGAAATTGAAATTCTTCGATACGGTTTGACTGATTATAAAACGGCCCTGTCAGCCCATTTTTGCCATCGCCCTGCGTGGGCTGACAGAGCCGTTTTGTGATCGGTCAAACTGTGCTGAAGAATTTCAATTTCGAAAATTCGAAGTGAGGTTAGGTGACTGATCCATACTCTTAAGAGTCATCGAGCGATGGCATACGCAGCGCCAGGTGCCAAAAAAGCAAACTAAAATTCTATTTTACCGGATTTCGTCGCGAATTTTATGATTACGCGAATATAAAAAATATCAAAAAATTTGATTTAATGACCCGGTTCCGGCTGTGCTCCCTTTTCGGAAATCAGATATCTCTTATCAACACAATAAATTAATAAAAATACAAGGCGCTTTGCTCGCGCCATGACAGCTCTTTCGTCAGACACAATAATTGTTTTATTACAAATTGTACACACATTTGCCACAACTGAAGAGACCAGAGCCGGATTCACGCCACTTCCTTGCACATTACAAAATTTATTTATTGCGATTTCAATAAAAACTGACGGAAAAATCCGGTAAAATACACACGAGGCGTCTGACGTGTGTCAGCGACTATATTTGTACTATACATATATAGATATATTTTACTATGAGAGGCACCACCGTCGATTTTGAGTTGGTCACGTGAGCTCGATGACTCTTAATGAACATATTCTCAATGCTCATTAATTTTTTTCAATTTATAATGGTGATTTTTTCATTACGCATTACTTTTAAATATTCTAAATGGATTATATTCTCGATTACCCCTTAACTTTTTTTATGCGTAATGAATTATCATTAATCGTTACTTTTAAAAATTCATGATCCCAAAAAATGGAATCAAAAAGAATACAAATAAACTCCTTATTTTTGTTTGGACGATTTGATTATATTTCGATTAACAATAAATGAAGGATTTTTGTTGACCAAAAAATTTAATGACATGTATATACAGAACTCTGAGATTTTGTGATTGGTCAAAAATTGAGCATTTTGAAAAATCAAAAAACCAGCTACTTAAGAAATCTCACAGCATATTCACCTCAACTTATTCATATTTTTGCTCGTTATGTAGAATTCGCTCTTGATCATTCCCTTCATATCGAAAAGAAATTTCACTCATCGAGTTCATTATTTGACTGTCGTTTATTGCTTTTTCTATTTCGCTGTTTTAATTCCTTTCTTTTTTATCGTTAGCTCAAGTCTATGACAATTTATAGGTTTTCATTTGCGTCATACATTCGCAAGTGTTTTTAATTTTTAGCTATTGTAACCCAATATCAATATGGAATATTCCGCAAGTTCGGAAGAAAAAAGCTGTGAGAAGTGCGTAACGAAGCCTCCCGCCAGCATATAAAAGCAGAATAAATTTCGAAAAATTTCAACAGTCTTCAACGCCGAAAAAGTCGTATCTACGAATTCATCGCTCAAAAAAGTCGGGCCTTGACCTCTTCGATATCTGTTTAAAAATCGTTGTACGTATCAATTATGGAGAGACGTAATTACACCCTGATGTTGCTTCTCGTTGTGGCGATAATCGAGGTTCATTCTTCTCCCTTTGAAGGTTGTCAATGTAAGTTGAAAATTATTCACAATTTTTGCCAAAAAAAAATTGGAACAGAATATTACAATATAGGCAAATTGTCGTTCGACGATTTTCAGTTTCATCCTCATGATTTTTTTTTTCTAGGCGCGAGATAATTCAGCATCAATCGGATCGTTTCGAGTTGCAAACGATAACAAGGTAAGTTGTACAAAGCTCATAAGTTTGTAAAAATTTTAACATATAAATCATTGATTGAAGAAAAATTGAAAAATAATTAATCAAGTACAGAGAGGAGTTGACCGTACACGTTCGAGATGTCGAAATTTCATCGAAGCTTAATGCCAAAATACTCCGAACTTATTCTATAATACTATATTTAAACGGATAATTTTCCAATCGAGTCATTTTACAATCAGCACCATTCTCATTTTCATCTAATGAGCCACAACTCAACTATTTGCCCATTTTTTTTTTCCTAGCACACCGATGATATTTCTTTGAGAGATTTGAGAGAAAGAATAAAAAGAACACCTGGGGCACCGAGTGACAGTTCTAAAAAATTAGATAAATTGACCAGAGCATTGGCACAACTCGGGATTACGACTGCAGTATCGCAACCTCAAGATATAGCAGCGACCCGACGCCGGAACCTGGTAACAGAATTTGAAAGATTTGTAACGATTATAAGACAACGGTACAACTTAAATAGGCAGCAAGCGGTTGCTCGCGCTATATCTGAACATGAAGCACTGGCTGACGAAATAATTGAAGCAGCGAATGAGATGTGAGTTCCTCAGCCCAATTCGAGTTTTTCAAAAAATTCGAAAAAAATCCGGCATCCACAATCATTAATAGAATTATAAAGTTAAAGTTTCAAAATTATAGTCATTTTCGACTTTTTTTTAATATAAAATTTATTCAGGTATTATGAATTGTTACACAAGAAATAAAAGGTCGTTAAGAGCCTTGATATTGGATCGAAAAAATTGCACCATTTGTAACGAGAAAACGTTTTTTTTTTTTTTTTTTTTTTTTAATTCACTCTCAAGTGAATTCACTCTTTTCAACTAATTTTCATTATTTTTATTGGAAATTCAATTTTATCGCTCAAATCTAAATTCGATCGTTGAGGAATAAATAATCTCAAAATCATTACGAGAACCTACGAATCGCTCCTTCTCTCCTCATTTATTTACAAAGAATGACGGACTTTGCGTTCATTCTCGGAGTTTCAATGATTCGATTTTGAGATCGGATGACTCGGTGTAAAAACTTCGTAATCGATCACCGAAAAATGATAGTCGCCCATAAGAACGCTACTCGAAGCATGCTCGCCGTCGTAGCTGTGCGGTAGATTGCTATAACTCTCCATATTTACGTTGCAATTATTGGCGATCAGTAAGTCGGCACCTGCTCCAAAAATCGGTCCGATGCTATCGACAAAAAAAAAATACATTAATCACTAGAAAAAGCCTTATTCGAAGCTACCGATTCGTGAAATAATCGGAAAACGACGTTAGTTATAATTCCACATTTTTTTCAATAAATGTATTCAACAAAATATTCATTTAAACGATTTCAAGATCGAAAATTGTTCTCAAATTAATTTTTAAGCAGATTGTGAATACGAAATAGTAGAAATGTCAAATTGAAGCTTACTCGGGATGATAACAAATGGCGAATGGTTTTTTCACGATCTCGTACTTGGTCGGCGGTACGTCTTGATTGTTCGTAAGCGTAAACAAAAATGCTTTTTCCGACGAGATATAGTGACCTTTAGCACTCGTTTTGCCCCATGGGGCGTCACTGAAACCACCGCATATTTCACCTCGAGCACCCTAAACAGTTGTTACTCAATTTACAAGTAAATTATCGATAAACTATTTCTAACGAAAACGTAAAAACGATTTTCAATAAATCTGACATGAATTTTACGCACCAGTGCAATTACATAAGTCGGGGAAACTCCGTCGCAGTGTCTGTGAAACGCCGCGGCAGAATATCCATGGCTAGAAGCTCTGCAATTTCGCATTAACGTTGATTAGATATTCAGTGATTTTTTTCTGTGTATCTCAAAATGATGATTCCTTACCTGTAAACTAATCGCCAGCTTTGCTTCGCCGAACCGTACCACTGATTCAATAAACGCTGAAAACCTGTTTTGTCGCGCGACAATATCTGCGAGCCTGGGAACAAGAAAGGACTGACTCTTGGCTGCAAGCGTTTGTCAGCACAAATCTCAGAATATTTGTTCGGCAATGCTGCGTATCTGTATCTGAAGTAGTAATTAATTCAAAAGTTATGACCCACGATTATGAAAATAATATGAAAAATTCCAATAAAAATAACGAACGCTGATTATTTCTTCATTTTTAATGAACAAGAGTCATTTGGCAGTGTCAAATTATCAAAATATGCTATTCATTCAAGCCAGAGACAATCCAAAAACTGTATATTTGCCTCGTTAATCAAGAATTAGTGTGAAAACGAATGTAAAAAAATAAAAAAGCAAATTCCAGTTTCTCAAACGGTCAACCTGTTAATTACTAAAAAGTATTCGATTTTTATTGATTTTACCTTTCCAACGAAAGTTCGATTGGCACAGCTCCTGTTGGTTCCACTTCTTCTGCGAATACTTGACTGTCTATTAGCAAGAGCCTCACGTGATTAATAACACCTGCCAAATGTTGACAAACTCTTACTCTCTCTTCTTCGGTCCAGTGCTGAGTCGGTTGAGTCACACCTGCCTATTCGTTCATTTTTATTACTCAAAATTTTTTTTCTTTCGTCTCAAACCACGGATTGACAGAAAATTCAAAAAAAAAAAAAACAAAAACAAAGGAGAATATTACCTGATACTTTGCCCAGTTGAGTACAGCTCTCCACACATCCTCTTCCTCGAGGCCAAGATAGTCCGAAGAAATTAACGTCACGAGGGCATCTTTGGGAAGATTGCAAAATGCCGTTGTTTTTACCGTGTCCACTGCATTTTCTCCGATGAAAGCGTAGCAGCGTTCGATGAACGAAGAACAGGCACCTTTTCCACCTAGAAAAAAGCATTCAATTTTTATAATCGTAGAGACAAATCATTTTAATTGTTTCATCGGATCTTCGAGGCGACGATACCGAGAGATAAATAATAATATTCAAATTGGAGTTCCCAAAAGCAGAATTTATGCTTGAAATTGGATAAGATAATTAGACTTCTCTGATTATCAAAAGTATCGGATTTAGTGTCGACCTTCCGTAACGAGTGATTGAAACTTATTAGTTACTTTCGAACGAAATTAATGAATTTTTGATAAAATAATCCAAAACATTCTTTCTCTGAAAAATTTATGAGATCAATGACATGCTTATACCGCTTAAATTATACACAGAACAAATGAACTTGAATGACGAATAATTGTTAAAAACAGTAACGTTTTGTCTCGCAGACAAAATGGTCAAAGATTCTTTCTAAGGACAGGTAAATGAGTGATAAAAGCCAAGTTTCTTTACAAAAATTTAATTACTCCTTCAGAATTTTCAGCGAGATGAAAATTCATGATATCATTGTGACAAAAATACTTATCGGCGAGTACATAATGCAGTATTTCCAAGAAGTACATATCGATACGGAGAACATGAAAAATACCACGTTTTCGGTTGTAATTAGATTTTGTCTTACTCTCATTCAATCAGCTTTTTATATCATATTTTTTTAATTGATACCACGAAAAAAAAGTATAAACACACTGGCCGCCGTTATTTAGTTTTTCAAAGTTTTTCGGAGTTGAAGTATCCTTGGGAAATGATTGTTTCGAAACGAGTTTTCGAAATTCGGCGAACCGTGTTTATTATTTTTAATATTGATCTAGGAATTCACAGTTCGAAGTTATATTGAGGTTAGGTTTCGTAAACTTTGCGTTGGAACGGGATATTTGCGGTGACGTTCCAAGGCTTGAGTCCAATTCCCATAATTCGAGGTTAGAATTCAAAGCTCCGAGTTCAATTTCCAGTCGGATTGGTATTTTGAATGAGTGTTATGTTGTCGCCCTTGAGCATGATGCGTCCGAGTTGTTTACGATTTTTCGTCTTGGTGTGATACTCCTCAGCTTCGTCGAGGACAAGATTCATGTATTCGTCGAATCCGACGATGTGTCCCTCGATTCGTAGGTTAATGTTCTCGAAAAGCCACACTTGAACTCTCGAGCGATTTTGCAAATATCGAAAAATCAGATTTATGGGTTGTACCATAACCTTCTGCACTTTTTGAGGTCCTTTGTACGACATTTTTGATGATTTTTCTTTCTTTTGACGTTTTTGTATTCACAAAACTCGAGACCGTACAACGCGGCTTTTTCGTCGTGTTTTTGGACGAAAAATGCCGGGAACACATTCTGATTCACTCGCGCATCTGCGCAAACAAACAGGCTATTGGTGGCGCCACGTGTCAATTTCTTGAACTTTTCAGGCTAAAACGCCACGTCGTTACGACATTGTCGATCGGAGCTGACATCGACCAGCTTGACTCGACCCACGCTAGCTAGCGCCACGTGTACCGTTCGCGAGGTTCAGATCCTCATAACCACAAAATTCGTTGTTTACAAAATTTTGTCTACTTATTTATTGGCCCTTCGAAAATTCTTACAAATTATACCCTTCGAAAATCTTTTCAAAGTGACTTTCGTGTGAACTAAATTTACTAAAAGTATGTTTTGTTTTCTAACCCAATTCTAAGCCGTGAAAAAAAGTTTTTTTTTGGGTTAAACACTCTACAACGATTGATTGTCGTATTTCTACAAAATTTTACGTGTTTTTGGTGAACCGATGAATACGAGTGTAAAAAATTTCAAAAAGAAAAGAAAATTAAAAAGCTAAAAAAATGTAGTTTCTGCTATCCTATGAAATTTTGATCGTTTACCGAATGAGAATAAGAAATTAAGGAATAAGTAAAGTTTCGTTCATTGATGAAGAGTCGACGACGTTCTAGTGACACACGAATATTGAGAAATCGATTTGTGTTGATCGAGAAAAAAAATAGAGTATCGAGTTTCCGGTCCCGAAATAACTGGTACCGCGAGAGTTTCGCGATAAATAAATTTAGATGTCGCTCACCGAGAACTCTTTCCTGTGCATCGAGAGCTGCTGTCAATAGAGCGCAGGCGTTGCCAGGACTGAGGGTTGATGAAACGTGATCCTCGCAACTCCGCCAAAGTTCTTCGACTCCCAGCTCTTGGGCCAATCCCAACATTTCAAATATTCCACTATCCTGTAGCATGATCTGTAGTCAACAGCATGCAAAAAGTCAAAATTATATTACACTATTACTATAACGTTACATGGGCTATCTTTTTGCGATTTTTTTTTCAATTTCAGACATAATTCTTCAGTTTTTTTCTTCGTAATAAAATAATCAAACGAGAGATTTCCAATTTTTTTTTTCATCATTTCATTAAAAATGCTGTAACTTTTTTTATATACCGAATTGAGCATCGAGCCACCGCTCATTTTGTTCGTTTTCCAATTTTCTTCAAGTTGATAAATCGATTTTTTCGTTCATCGATGTTGTTTAGCTACCGATGAATTTTGAAATTTGGAGATTGAACAAAATTGTTAGACTTGTTTTTTTTTTTTTTTGCATTTCTGTAAAAATTATGATGATGAAATTTTGTAAAACCACAAACTCAGTTTGAATCATGATCTTTAATCTCGTGAAAGATTCATCGTAATCGTTTCAGTGTTTTTCTATTGAAAAACGGCCAAACATTTTTTAGCGAACAGATTTATATTATACGCAAGAGATAAAAATCGTATTTTCATATATAAAAAATGAAGAAAAAATTGAACAAAACCAAGTTCATTCGTCAAGTACCTTTCCGGTGTAGACGTAATGGATGAACTGTCTGAAAGTTTCTGGATGTGCGTGAGGCATTCTCACAGGTGTAGGGTTTCCAGGTGTCCCGAGTCTTTTGGCAGCCGTGAAATTTTTACATCTGAAAACGAATGAGCTCGTTGTATCAATCGTAGGAGAAAAAAAATCATTTTTTTCAACTCCTCGTTGTGAGAAATTTGGAAAATTCAAGAAAAACAGTTCATGTTACATGTAAAATAACAAACAGAGGAGAAGGAACTGAAAAAACGAGAAACCAATAGAGAGAAAGAAAGAAAGTTATTTTGGCACTTGAGCAAAATGTGTCTCGAGAATCAAAAGATTCGAAGCGAGCAGTAAGATTTTGAAAGAAAAAAGAAAAAAAAACGAAATAGAAGGTTGTTATTCGAGTGAGGAGCACCGAGACGACCCTTTTTTTCCTAAGGGCACGTTCACGTTCACGAGTAGCGTGGCGTGAGATATGGATACCCAGCATAATAAAACGCTACGTCCTTCCGGTAACGAACACACTCGAAAAGGTTCGTACGAGTGAGCCGAGGATCGGGCGAGTCTAGTGTTACAGGAATAGAGGAGCTTGAATCAGCGACACGCTGACTTTCTGCCCTCTGAGAAGGGCGAGACCTTTCCAGAAGCCTGTCTGCGCCCAGACCCGAAAGACGTTTGACTGCGCCCTTTTTTTTTTTTATTATTTAAAATCGGACTCTCGATACGTGTTTTTGATGAATTTTGTGGTCCCACAACGCGAGAGCCAACCCCCAGCGCCAGCAGCACCTCTTCGAGGATTTTCGCTCTCGATATCACTCACACGAATAAGCTACAGAGCCACACAAATAAAAGAGCTTAATTGACTTCGTCAGTCGAGCTCTTTCGTTAGCAAAAGGGTGCCCGATGCGTAACTATACCGGGCAAGGGAGACCGCATCACTTCTCCGGATTCCCTAGCACCGAGCTAGCACCGAGACTCTTTTAATTGATGCTAGGCGAGCTACGAAAATTCCTATGACCGAATCCTCGACCCCCTTAATCACTCCCGTCCACGGAGCGCGCAGTCATGTCAATAAGGCTGAAGATCTGCGGATCGCTTTTGAGGAACATGATTGATCGATGCCTCCAGCTTCCGGATCCTGAGAAAGGCCCTCCGATCGATGCGGAACATCATTCCTGCTAGATTTCGTCAGACCTTCTCTTGGGCTTGTTGGAACTACTAATGACGACTGAGCGATCCTTCACCGACTTATAATCATCCTGGAAAGAAAATTCCTGGTCCGGAGCACCGGAATCAACTCCGATCATCATGGCAGATCTGGTCCACTCTCGTCAGGCTTTATGATGAGAGCCAAAGCTCAGGGTGAGCTGATCTCGTGTACAGATGTACTCAAACGGAATCCAGTTACCAGGCAACCAAGTTCTCCGGGCGTTGGTAGCACCAGGAACAATTCTGACGGAGGCCTGAACTCCGAACACCCCTTGACACTTGGTTCTCGGGCATCCACCCACATTTGAACGACGATAACCCACATAACCTGCCGCAACTTTGGCTCGAGGTTGATGAAAAGTGAGCGGTACCATTTGGAAGCGAGCGATCCGTTGAAAGGGTGAACGATGATTTCGTTCCGGATGATACACACGAAGAAACGTACACTCTATTGGTAGAAAAAGTAATGAGAGCGAGTCGGGCGAGCAGGGTTGCTGCTGGGATAAGTCCGAGAATTCCGGCGAACGGTATAGCACTAAAGGGAGCGTAAAAAAAAAGAAGAAGAAAAAAAAAACAAATCTGTAAAAGCTGAAAGAGAGTGAGACCGGAGGGAATGAAAGCTATTGAAAGTGGCGCGGTGGAGGAAAAGCGTATGCGAAGAGCGGCGACTGGGCGCTCGTATCGAATCAAAAGAAATGTGTCAAAGGGCGCGAGAGCACGATGTGCCGAAGCAAACGCAAATGGAAGCAGGCGAGAAAGAAGGAGGCTTTGACACACACAGGGGCTACGTGTTCCGGGCTCACAAGACCGCGCCGAAGGGAAGAGCTTCGCCCAGGGCGCGCAGCTTCATAGCTTTTACCTGCAGGCAACTATGATGTCCGGGTATAAACTCAGTCCCCCCCCCCCCCCCCCCGTATTTCCTTTTTCTCTATACCCCCGGACACGCTTCCTCCTTACCACCCCAAAAAGCCTAAAGGGAATTCTAAAAAGTCCGTGTTTTCTACTCGTTTGACGACTAACTGCGACGACGTCGCCGCTCACGTATAAATAAATTTACGTACTGGCCTTGGAAAAAAAAAAAGAAAAACAAAAAACGTTTTAACGTCCTCGTAAAGCCTCTGCACGAGACACTGCCGAACTGGGTCGTGAATTCATTCGGGAAAAGCTGCTGCAGCAGCGGCAGTAACCGCATCAGACGCTTTACCCGCGGTCTGATCTTTAATTCAAAACAAAAAATGTTTTCTCTCCTTCGTTTACGTTTCATGATATGCTGCGATTCGCTGACACTGTTCAACGGTTGCGATACTAAAATCCAGGCTTTATGAAATACTGCTTCGATGATGGAACGTTTGAAATCAGAACTCATCAGCGTCACCCACGGAATGAAATTAAAACAGGCGAAAACGTTAACGGTAACAATCATCGATCTTCATTTTGTTTTTCGCAATGACAGCGAACTTAGCTAGCGCCATTAAGGCTCCCAGATTTTCGTTTCCTCTTGGGTGAATGAAAATAATAATGATAATGGAATTGTAAAAACTATGAAGAAGAGAGAATTGCGGCGGGAATATGCATCAACCGAAAAAGGGTAAATAAGGGTCTGTTCTGCGGTGTTCGGTGTGCCACAGAGAGAGAGAGAGAGGGTCGTTTCGAAAGGTTAAGTTTTCACAGGCGTTTGTATACAGCGAATGGTGTCGGTGATCTCTTTCACCTCGTACCTCTCGCGACTGCAAGGGTTGAAGGTTGCCTCGGGGTAGCCGCGAGCAAAACTAACGACCAAGCCCACGATTATACAGCTCTGACTCTTCGTCCCTCGAGACTGTACGAGAGGCTTCCGGAAATAAGTAGAAAGTAAAAAAGAACCGCTTGACTTCCGGTGTGACGTACTCGCGCTGCCTTTCATCGTGCCTTTCATCGTGCCCAAAAAATCTTCCACTGATGAAAAGTTCATTCATTTGTTTTTCTACAATCTTGATTTTTGATCTAAACAAAAAATCTTCCACTGATGAAAAGTTCATTCATTTGTTTTTCTACAATCTTGATTTTCAATCTAAACAAAAAACTATAATTAAGAAATAAAAGAGAAACAAGAAATCGAGCAGGTTTTTTTGCTCTCGCGAAACACACACTTCGCTAAAACCATAAATCAACCCAAGCTACCTATGACACAGCTCGGATCTCTGATTTTTTGCTCCCGAAGGTTTTAGCCAGAGCCCCATTGTCGCACAAAAAAAAACGAATCTGCGAATAACAGAGACGATTCGACATACCGTCAAAGTTCGTATTTGTCATGTCCTTGAAGTACTTGCAATTTTCCTTCTCGTCCACTCAGTCATACGTGCCAACGCCTTTTTTTTTTTTCTCCCCTTATTTGCCGGTCGGAACTTATCGAAAGAAAAGAGACAGAAAAAAAACGAGACAAAAGTCATCTTGACACGAGGATAAAAAGAATAAAACGAGAAATGGATTTTCTGGATTTGTCAGAAGCCACTGACGTTGTATTCCTCCTCTCATAGAGATTGACAATCCTCTCCAACTCCCTCTCACCATATACTCTCTGAAGGTTTTCAAACCACGACGAATTCCCATTCATGATCAAAACCAATGCAACCAGAACTTTCTACCTGTCAAACCCATTCCTCACTACATTTTATGACAATTGTTTTTCCTCTTACTTTCTTCTATCGAGTGATAATTCGATCGTAAATATATCACAACATATCACGATTTTTTCAAGCGAAAATTAATTTAACATTTTGATATTTGATACGAAAAAATTTGACTTTTGTCATGAAATTTTTGACGCCGAGCAATCGAATGCTTCGTTCCTCTCTGTGTCTCTATTTTCACAATTAATTCGTCAAAAACTTGCACTATTACCACTTGCGATTGAAACAACGAGATTACGTTGAAAAAAAAAAATTGATTCAGCGAAAAAAAAGAGAGAAAGATGGAGAAGTGTGATGAAGAAAAATTCATGTTATCGGAGAGTCTCGGGTAAGCGCGGATTCCCGGGAGACTCGATTAACGGTTAATCGTAATTTTTTTATTAAAATAAAGCATCTTTCTCTACCCAAAACCGAGTAAACCGCGATATGCTCGGCTTCGAGGCAGATTTCTCAAGGGACCAAACTCGATGTGACCTCGTCACGAAACCGTGGAAAAATACGCGAGATCGAAGAGAAAGCACAAGAAAATAATGGATAACGGTGAATGGGGAATAAATAATAATAAAAATACCAGCAACAAGAAGAAAAAGCTCACGGTTTTTCTCCTGTCTCGATCTAATCCATCCGGAAAAGCTCATTTACCCTATTTTTCTTATTTAATCATTGATGCTCTAATGGACCACGAAATTAATTAAATTTGCCATGTTTTTTTTTGCTTTTTTTTCTTTTAAGAAAAAATTATTTGGCGTTCAAGAAGAAGTTACGAAAAACGATCGATTCATTTTATTCTTCGCTGCCCCGAATTATACGATTTTTCCGTTCGAGCCTGTTCGGTTAAATTTATCTTTCTTCGGCAAGCTCTCGGTAAGTTTTTTTTCTCCTTTATTCCCTCACAATTTGTAGCCCCTATTCCGCTTCGATTTACTACCCGAGAGGTAAAAATCTGCTCGTGAAAGAATCTCAGGACTTGATTCACCGAGAAAATCTTGAATCAGGACAATGGCAACAATTAGAAAAGACGTCAAGAAAAGTCAGAGCTGTTCGGGATGAATATTAATTAAAATTACTCTCATCAACGCTCTATATAACATCGCAATTTGCCGACTTCATTTTTCCCCCCTGTACACTCTGCTCGAACCGGACCGCAACCGAGTATTTCTCCCCCCCCCCCCCTCCCTCACCGCTTCATCTTTTGCCTAATTATATTTCGACGATGAAAGACAAAATTGATGCTCTCTGAAGTTCGCACATTTTTTTTTTTCCTTTTTTCTTCTCCATCAATATGAGAGCTCGTTCTCGCAGAGAGAATTTCTACGAAACTTCTTCACTCGCGTCGAGGGTGCGAATTTTCTCGTTTTGGGCTCTCGAACCCCTCGCTAAACGCCTGCACCCCTCGCTCGATTCTCGGCGTTGTCGAACCAGTGCTAAGCGCTCGGAGAGACACGATCCGTGTGGCGATGATCGTGACGAAAATTTCTCACGTGGATTTTCCCTTTTTTTTTTTGTTTACACAAGTTTATTCGTTAAATAATGATCGTATGATCGCCTCCGCGCTCTCGTACCTGGCTTGCAAGATGATTCGATGACCGTAAACCGGGGTCTCGTCGCGTCCAAGAAGGAACATAATGTCTGCCGAATCCTTGTCTCCGGACAGTCTCGCCAGGTCTTCGAGCAGCCTCGGTACACCGGCCAAACCAGCTTCGCCGGAAACTCCAGTAGCTCCGGTGCTCGATCCTACCGCTACTACTCTCGTGCCCATTTTTTCGATTCTAAAAAACAAAAGAAAAGAATGAAATTCGATGCTGAAAAATCTGTTGGAAATTTCCGAGAGATTTCTCGAAATGAATTCGAGTCCAGCAACGAGTTTTGTGGATTCGTAACGTTTTTAAAAAAAAAACCCACACAATATCTCGATTCAACGAGAAACAGAAAAAATATTGCAAAAAAAAATAAAGTCGCCTACGATTGCCAGTAATTCGCCTTGTCCGAGCTATGACAAACGAGATATAAAAACGAAAATGATCGAGGGTGTATACAATCGGCGCTAATTGCACGATCAATATTTGATTTGCATTCCCCGAGCTATGACACCGCGAACGTTGAGAGCTCTCTGATTCCGAGGGCTCATCATATTCGCCTTCTCCTCCTCCTCCCACTTCTCCCCCCCCCCTCCCTTGCCAGTTTCCTGTCCTTTACTACGACAACGATGAGCCCTGCACTTGATTACGTATTAATTGGTCGAGGTTTTGCAGTTTTCCAACGTTTCGACCACACGGCCTGTGTTTCGCTAATTATGAGAACAATTTATCGACACAATCACCCTGAAATATTAAAATCGAGTCATTCATTTACCAACTTCGTTAATTGATGCTGAATTATTCATATTTATTTTAATTTTTTGTTGACACTAAAATATCGTTGATTTCCGGATATTATTTTCTTACGATTATACCAAACTTTCCTGTCGATGATTGAAAGTTTTTTTCTATTTAGTAAATTCTCAGGAATATCTTATTCGGTTGATAAAATTGAAAGCTTTTTTGGAGCTCAAGATATTTATCGAACTAGTACAAAACTATAATTTAATTTTTTACGTTTTATGTAGTTTAATGAATCACTGGAATCTTGATACTGACGGATTCTTAAAGGTAAACACCGACTAACCTACGCTGCGTTGGAATGATATTACGATTGTTGTGCTCGAGGAACGACTTCGGCCTCAAGTCATATCGCTGTTGAATTTGCTCCGAATAAGCCGGCGTTTTTTTTTTCTTCTTCTTCGCGAATCAGTACATTCGAAAGTGACGGAAGAAGAATTTTAAATTCACAGTTTCAAGAGAATTTTCCGGGTGCAAAAGTTTTGTGAACCGTTCGAATTATTGTTTCAAACATTCAGTCAAAATTCTGGTTGACAACACAATTATTTAACGCATACTGGCGTCGGGAGGCAAAATTCACTTCGAAAAATCACGCAGGACGTGTAAACAACGAATGTTCAACTGCTCACTTTCTATCGATGATTATTTATTATCACCTTTATCAACGAATTACCAACAAATATTCGATTTATTTTAGACTGACTCCGCGTGGCTGGTTTCACGTCACGATCTTCCTTTCAGGTGTGTTTAGAGTCCTTGTGACCAGTGCTCCCTCTCGAGATCACTTCTCTGCCGACCATGTTGCCAGATCTTGCCACAGCTCCCAGCAGAAGGGCACTTTGAAAATTTTTATTATCATAGATTTTTTCGTGCCACTCTCATTATTCGTGTCTCGAATGAATATCGTTTCGATGGATGAATAAAAATAATCGATCGAATTAAACTTTTTAATCAAAAAAGCTCCAGGAATCTCATTGGAGAAAATAGAGAGTGAAACGACTCATTACCAGTAATGACTGAAAGAAAAAAATCGTTTTGGACCTTCTGTCATCGGCATAAATGAAGATTATTTTGATTCGATACGATCTTAAAAAGGTGTGCGATCAAATGTTTTCGTTCTTCTTATTTCCACGTGGCAAAAGACCGGAACGCAATTATGTAGGAATCTCGTTTGTGCCTCGTATGAAATTTGTAATGGTTGGATGCCCCTCGTCATTGATGTCCACTCGACTACTCCGTGCAGTCGATCTTCGACCAGAATCAAGTTTGTCTTCATCCGTCTCGTTAATCCTGAATATCTGCCACAGTTTTGTGATTTAATTTATTCATTTTTCGATAATTTTCAATTAGCCGAATCGCCGAAACTTAGCGGATAAGTTATCGACGCCGATAAAGAAGAATTCGGCAAATTTTTTATCGAAATGATCTACAGAAGTGTGAACAGTCGGTAAAAAAGATTATCGATCGATAATGTGAGATCTCGCCGCACGAGGGTACCACTGAATCGTTTTAGATTCTAATGAAAATATATGCGATTGGAGACAAAGAAGAACAGCGAAATTCTGATCGTTATTCGTCGATTCGCATCAACTTAACGATCAAAACAACGAATTCAACTCTTCAAAGCTGTATCTCACGTCGATTCTTCTACTGTTTACCAACTCCAGATGGACGTTTTTCTGGAGCACTCGAAACTCGTGCGAACGCTATACATATATATATATATATACATATATAGTCGCGGACAGTACAGAGAAGTGGATTTAGGAGAGCGAGGAGAAAGCGGTTAAAGGGTCCTTCAAGATTGGCGATTTTCGAGGACCCCTCAACGTCAAAAGCTTTTTAGGAACGAAGGCTCTCTAGTATTAGTACCGAGCCTCGTATCAGTCGGGGGTCATTTGGGGGGGGGGGGGGGCTTTGAAGGGAGACACTATTTGGGGGAGAGTTCTAAATCCGGGGGGGGGCGCTAGGGGTTGGTAAAATTTGCGAAGATGATTTTGAGGGATACACGCACGAAACGTGTGATCGCAAACTCCAAGAGTATTTCTTTCTTCATTTTTGTTGGCGTCGATTATGTTTGGCTAGAGCAGGAAGTTTAAGACGCGCTAGGAAGCGAGTTTAAGGCTGAGAGGCTCTCAAAACGATTGGACTCGAGTGGCCAACTCCTCCAGCTTGTACGATTTTTAGGGGTCGCCTCTGGGATACGTTCTATTTCAAGTGCATCGTAGAGTAACGCTCAGGTTGAAAACTCTGCCTTGTAATTGTGCAATTGAGAGTGGATGCAGGGATTGCATTAACCAGGCCGGAAATTGGAGTAGTCGTTATTTCGGAGGAACAACTCCCGAGCTTTTCCCATACAAAAACGTTCGAGAGAGAGAGAGAGAAAGAGTGCAGTGAATCCGGACTAAAGTGCAATACGCAACACGCTCTTTCAGCCCCAATTCCCTTTTTTTCAACAGTCACGTGACAATTCGACGCGGTTATTATTGCACAGTAGTACAATGCGGAAAATGGGTGCGGAGTAATTTGCGAAGAGTGAGAGCAGAATAGAGAATCCACCTCGACAAGGCTTTCTCAGGCAATTCCCTGTTTCGACGAGGCTCCTCTCTCTCCCTCTTTCCTACTTCAGTTAAAACCACTAATGTCTCTTCCATTATAACGTCACTTCCGATTTGGAATTTTCATTCCTCCCCCCGCAGTCGTTATCTCGTTGTATAGCGGCGAAAGAGCCAGTATAATGGAAAGGAGATTCGAGAATCGACAAACTCGATGCTGCCAGGTCCATTGTGCACCTCTGTCGTTAGTCTACATGCTGACTAAATGCTTACGGGGTCTCGCTCGCCTACGAAGCCAGGATTAGTTAGCTCGATGGATCGCTCCAGCCTCAAACCACTCCATGCTTTCCACTGTTGTATCAATGAATTGACAGCTCTCGCCAAAAACGTTTTTTGGAAATTCACGAATCGGTTGATAAGTCTGCAGAAAATTGCAGGCAGTGGCTTCTGAAGGCAAAAAGAGTTGATCCGAGTCCCAATGAGATCAGAACCCAGCGATCATGGCACTGCTCTCTGACATCAGATGTTTCGTGCCAACAATTGGTAATGGCAGATTTCTCATTCGCCAATTCTCCGAGCAACCAACTGGCGAAACTACCGAACGTTTCTCCGGGTCAAGGTATCAACTCCGTCCAAGTTCGTTGCTGTCATCCAAATGTTCTCGATATAACGATCAAGCCATTGGACATCCCGCGCCGGAAGCAAACGAGGGATTCCATGATTGACGCTGCCGGGGTGTCTTCGGCCATTTCCGTGGGGCTGTACGGGGTGTCGCTAGTGCGGTATGCCCTCGGGCCATTCAGCTATTGGATTTCGCACCCAACGGCTCCAATCCCAGGGGACTCGAAGCTCCGATATCTCTTTTTAGCCGCAGGCTCTACATACGGGATCGGGAATATTCGCATTCGGTTTAAGGAATGATGTGTGCTCAAGCATCCCTGTATGACGACCGTCATCCAACAATGTTGGCAAAAGCACGTGGAACTCGTTCTCCCAAGCTTATGCTTATTTGCTCGACGATTATAATCGTGCAACCGTACATTCGAGGCTCCCATATAACAACACGAGACCTTTTTCGACGGGGATGAGATAATCCAACGCTGCTTTCATTCCTATTCGAGTCCATTGCTCGTTTCGTGACGAGCATCGATATACTTCGCTATCACGAAAATCCTTCGATTGATTTTCTGTCAGAACTCTCTCTCTCGATCGAATCATTTCTTTTTATCTTATTTTGATTTCACTTCGAGATGTCTGCGGTATCAGAAAATGTGGGAAGAATACATAAAAAATGTGGTACGAGAACATTGAGATTTTTTCCTCAAATCAGAAAAGGACAAATCGAGCTCGCAGCCAATTTTTTTTCTATGTCCGCTATGTTTATCATCCACGAACGGCCCGACAACGACGTTCGGAGATCCGAGGGCTTTTACCCGGGTAAACCAGGGTCGGATAGCCAGCGGCGTAAGTCGTCCAGAAACGTAAATATATTTCGCGCAAGAAAACACCGAGTCTTGAGCAGTTCCTAGCTCCGAATCGTGACGCATAGTACAAACAATGAACGAGAACAAAGTGAGAAAATAAGAGAGAGAGAGGAGAATTGCGAGGAGGCACAACTCGGCCACTTGTACCTACTACAGGATAAGCAAGCAATTTCACCAAAGTATTGCGTTACCGTATATACGGCGCGTACCGGGGAAAAACGTCGATATACGAATCGCGGAGGGTGCGAACGAAGCTGTAAGAGCGACGTGAGGGAATCGTAATCAAACACGACACAGGAAATGCGTCCCCTTTACGATTTCCCGGACTGTGACTCCCTTTATTTCTCTCACGCGCGTTTAGTGTGCTCTTGGAATATCTCTCTGGCTACTGCAATCTCGGTAAATATTCTTCTCTCTCGATTGTTTTATTGCCGAACGACCTAATAACAATAACGTTCATTGAGATATCAAATTTCCCTTTTTTTTTATTAAATTAATTGATGTCCCCTGCACGTGACATCTCTTCGTAGAATACGAGAAAAAAAAAGTTTATTGTCCCCAGAGGCTACGCGATGAGTAGAACCGAGAGAAAATAATTCACGCGTTAATTGTTTCTGCGGTAATTGTTCGTGGGATAATTGGTCCGGTGCGTGGTTCACCGCCAGATGGAGCTATCCGTACCATCGAGCACCTTCCACACTCGTATCCATCAAGCTCCAATGGTACTCCTCCATCATACACCAGGCTTCGATATCATTCGATAATTATAACGGAGTTGAATCTGAAATTTCATGATTGTCTCGGTCAAGTGACAGCGAGAGGCTCTCCTCTGTCGGGTGGCTCCGCGTCCAGTTCTGGCGTTTTAGCTTATGTCCGTAGTTGGGCAGCGTTGAAGTAACCGGAACGAAGCTTTCGTTCCCGTCATGGAACGATTATTACGCGGCATCGTGGCCAATTATTCGTCAATCAGAGCTGTCCACCGCTAAGGGGTCCTGACACATATATATATATATAGATATCTCTGCTTTGTTTGTCGGTGACACACGGTCGAACAAGTGCCGAGAATACTACCGGCTGTGTCATACGCGTCCACTCAAAATCTAATCCCAGATTTCGCAACGCCAGCTACACCCGGATGACGGCCAAGAGAGTTTCGATCCTACGAAACGCGACGCTCAACATTTACACCCCCGAATACGCCTGTATACACGAGCCGTGGTACCAGGGATTAAGAACTATATATATATAACGCCGGTACACGTAACGTCAAACAACCAGTGGGATCAGTCAACTGGAAGCAGCGGACTTAACCGAGTTGATATAATTAGTTATTGTGACACTATTACCGCAACTGTGAACACGTCACGAGGGGTCATCCTCCGGGTGGAATAATGATCGCGGTTGTTTCGTCATCGACCAGGAACCACAGTGCATTCGTTTACGAAGTTTTCTCATCAAATCTTCGTGACGAGTATTGAAAAGTTTCAAAGTTCTTGTTTAACTTTTTTAACAACCGTCCAGAACTGGCTTCGAAACCTGTCAACTTTCAGGCCCCTCCGTCATCGGAATTGTCGCGATTGAACAACATTTTCGTTGGATCAACGAACAATCGTGGTAAACAAAATGCGATTCGTTTGATTCAACAAAAATTTCATTTATTCAAACACTCAATTTAGTGGCTCGAATACATATTCCTTGATACGACGTAAAATAGATGTAAAAAGTCGTGAACGAAAGAAATGGAAATCCCATCGATGGGGGTTATCGATCAGAAGAACCTTGAGAATCAACTAATAGAGTGATATTGGCTTCATCGGGGGATCAAAGAAGCGAGAATATTACGGATATACAGACCGGGAGAATATCGAGGAGATATCCAAGTGCGATAATATCTCCGATACGAAGGATCAAAAGCCCTAAAGATCCGGAATACATGCTCCCGGGTGATAGGCTTCGCAAAGTTTTCTTCCGAGAGCGGTGTATATAGAACGTCGCGCACCAACCCACTATCCGCGCATCGATCAAGCCCCCGTCTTTTCCGTTCGCCTTGACGCTTCCACTGCTCCTCTTCCCCCATGTCTTTCGCTATTTTCATAATCGATTTCGCCAATGCTCGAGGGAAGATTCTCTCATCTCATCCCTGCAAAGAAATATCCTCTAGAAAAGACGACTGCGGTAGAGACCGAGGCTGGAAAGAGGGCTCAAGAGATCATACATATCGAAGCAGAGAAAGAGAGAGAGAGAGAAAAAAAAAGATCGATTTGGAAATAATTGATTGTTGCAGTTACAGAAATCGCTGAGGCAACTTTTATCAATGATGTAAACAATTTGCTCAACATTTTTTTCCCTCCAAAGATGAGGGCTCTCGACGGAGTCAGGTATCACTCACCAATATTTTGTCATGTCGCCTGAACAAAAGGGACAGAAAATAAGAGAAACGACATGTGCGAACAGAACCCTTGTTCCCGTTTGAATCTCGCATTCTGAACCGAGAGTCTGAACAAATTGAAAACTCTATCTAGCTATCAAATTTCCATTCGGACATATCCGCTAAATGGCACGTACCCTCTCGTTAAGAGGATGAAAAACAATACACGTAAAAAAATGATGCACCCGAAACGCTCGTTTCACAAGACTAATACGGGCATGTGTTCCGTTTTTTTTTTTCGATAAGCCATTGTGATAACTTTCACTCAGCTTTCATATTATTCTCGTTTTGTTGAAACCTTCAGCCATTCGAGAAACTCTATGGACGAATATTTTTCGGCTATTATTTCGCAGACTATCGACCTTTTTACGCTCACAAAGAAGTGTCCGTTGATGCGTAATGGACTCGATGCCTCTCCTGTTTTACTCTCGGACACACACGGAATTCACAGAATCGTAATAACCCACGAGATGATATCGCAACTGTAACTGTAGTAACCGTTTCAAATGTGGATGGGCTTTCCTCTATCATATAGCGATGGAAGCAGCCTCGATATCAACCGGCAGCATCAGCCGTGTAATATACCTGCGTTTTAACCATTTCGTCTCTGTCGTTCAAGCATCGCTTTCCCATTCGGTATAATTAGTATTCCAAACCACCCCTACGGAGAAATGCTTCGATGGGGCTTTTGCTCTCTGTTACATGTTCGGGTGTGTGTGCCCTTCGCAGAGTTACGAGCTTTCATCTAGAAACCTCCACTCAAAAGTCATTCCGATAACATCAATTATTTAACTGCAAAACAAAATGTTTTTTTATCCCACTAAATTTCTCTACCAAAGAGGACTGAAGAGGACTTTTTATCTGTACGAGGATTCGGTGCCAGGAATTAAGATTCGAACGACTTTTCGGCTCCTCCGTGTAATCCCGGATGCGAATCTTTACGAGAGTCGCCAACGAAGGCGATGTGCTGACATCAACCCATGCATACTCCAATTTTTCTTCTTCTTCTTCTTCTTTTAATCACATTAATGGAAAAACCTTTTCTTCTTTTTTTCCGTTTTCGAAATCTGATTAGAATAAAATTACTCGGACTTTATTGTACTCTTAAACGGAGGAGAATATATTTTTCAAATGTTTCGTATACACTTTGTGAAAACTGTGTTAACGTTGTTTGAATTTTTCTTCAAAGAAATAACGCGTGTGGAGCTGCACAAAGCTTTGCTCGTCCATCCGCACGTAATATTAAAAAGTATCCAAATAGTATGGACCTTTGATATGCGGCATCGGAGCAAGAAAAGAGCATATTTCTTTCATCTCTTGCGCCATTTTCCACGAGGAGAGAAGAAGAGGAGAAGAAAAAGGTAAAAACGTTTTACAATTGGAGGTTGGAAGGGGATGGGGTTTGAAAATTTCAGTAAACGACCTACCTCGTGGTGTCAGCAAAGTCCCGGAATATGTTGTACCCGCAGAAAACTCCTGAGGGAGATTAGAGAGGTGGGAGTCCAGGGATATCGTGCAGGTAGAGCTTTGCAAGAAGTAGTGTAGTCTGTGTACAAGGAAAATGGTCTTGTAGCTTCAGAACTGAGAGGGGATTCTGACGCTTATTTGCCAAAGAAACCGAGCGAGACGGAGTTGCTGAAGAAGTAAAAACGGGAAACGAGGATCGATCGGAGTATAAACGACCCCCCGGTGTTTCGTTGTGGCTGATCCTATCCATTTCCTTATTTCTTTATCTCCTTTATCTTGATCCAAAATTCGCTCCTGATTCTGGCCTTTCAACGTTGAATCCGCAGACTCTGATGGGGGGAGCCTGAATCAAACGCCTCGACTCGTGCATATTCGCCCAAGTTGCCCCGTGAGTCTTCGTCAGGTTCAATGACCTCGGAGACCAAACTCTCGGTCGGGACACGAATAAAAAATGCCAAATGTAACTATATTAAAAAAGAAAATTCAGAAATACTTGTTAAAATTTCTAACCTCGAAGGAAGTAAATGGCTGCTATTGAATTTCTTGCTCGATCGAACACTGCTGAGTTCCAGCGACGACGACGACCACCACGTGGCCACGATAAATCGTTCGATCGTCTTTGATATCTTCTTCAATTGTGCAGCGTGCAGGTTATGAAGATATTAATAAAGAAATTCGATACATCGATGGCATAGAATGCTGGGTATCGAAAGTAAAAACGTTTTCAAGCAAATAGAAGAAAGCAGTAGCAGCAGCAACAACAGGCGTTCATCTCGAATCGTACACAGGCTGCTTCCAATCGGCACGAAGTGAACGGAGCTGGAAACAGAGACTGTAATGGGGCAGAGATGAAGAAAGATGGAAGGAGGGTGAAAAAAAGACGCGGATGGATGTAAGTTGAGTTAGGCGACGGAGAAAGAGTGAGGAGGGGTGGATAGGAGGGGGTAAAACCGTGCTATGTACACTGCAACGGGTGTTGCCATGACACCATGAAGGCACCCTACAAGCCGTTCAACAATCTCTGCCTCTCTCGCTCGGACTTTCTTTCAAGTTTACTCACTCGGTGTATTTCTCCTCGTCCAATATGAATCTCTCGACTCTCTATAGAGCGCGATTCTCGCACAACGACTATACCGAGATCGAAATCGAAGCACGCTTTACTGGCAGGATAAATTTACCATGTTTGTCAACCTGCTATCTTTCTCTCTCGTTTTCCATCCACTGTCATTCAACGACACGAGTTGAGGCGCACTCGTGAAAATTGCGTCATCACAGATCGAAGAAGAAAAAAACGAATGTGTCACGGGGGACAACCCTTCCCTTCACCTCTTGGGGTGCATACCCTTTGCATCTGCTTCGTGACACAACAACATCCACCAACTATTTCCGCTTTCGTTGATGGATTTCTTCGACGACCCAAAGAAATTGACGAATTGATGAATCGCTCCCCGTTCAATGGTACTTGAAATTACTTTTTGGCCCAGGGGGCTCCTCGCGCCATTTTCGATATTGACTAGCATTCTTACATCTTCAAGGGCCAATCAACCGCTCTAATCTCCAATCGTCAAAACTATTTTGCAGCTTAACTCTCATCTGGAAAACTACGAAGTTGAAAGTTTTCCAATTTTTATAACCCTTCAGTTTCTTGATTTTTTTTCGCGGGGTCAATAATAATCGGACAAAGTCTCCGATGGGTTCGTAGCAGAGGACTAAAATGAGGGACTAAACGTAGAATGATGAAAGGGTTTAAAAACATCTTTATCGCGAAGGGAAAAGGTTTGAGAAGTAGAAAGCAAATCGCACAACGTCGTGCCACTTCTGCATAGAATATCGAAGGCAAAGGCGAGCAAGTGAAAGCTCTCGGACCATTAAGCTTTTCAGCTTGAGGAATAAACCAATACGGGATTGTGGTCTTGCCCGGCCTGTGAGCTCTCCAATCGTGATATATCAACGTGGCATTCGTCCAAGTTCCTATACCTTTTTTTTCTTTCTTCTTTTTATCAGTTCCCCTGCTTGTTGGCTCGGTATATTGAGCTTTGCTCCACATACTCCGCGGTGATATATTACCATTGAATAAACCGTTGACCCATCATTCGCGAAATGTCCTAATTAGCAATGTCCTCTCTCAATTATTCCCACGACGACACGGTGCTTGAAAGATTTATCCATTTCTTTTCATGCACACTTCGACTCACGATCTTCTCCATGGGGAGCAGGTTTTCGTAGATTTTTTTTTTTTTTTTTTGGATTTCGTATCGAAAAAGGTCTTCAATATTTTTAGTAATTTACCGCTGAGACAATAACTCTCATCGCTGAAGGATCAAGTCGAACAGGATGAGAACTTGAAATGCCGCATATGAATCATAGAAGTTTCATAAAATCTTGATATTCCAAAAGGGAGAAATGACCCTCTTATAATCGCAGGTGAATACAAAAAGGATTGTCATTACCGGATTGAAAGAGGGAAAAAAAAGTCCGGTTGGAACATGTCCCATGATGGGTTGGTGTTGAGTCTGTTTCTGGACTAACTGCACACAAGGGTTGTAAGAATAGGAAGCAAAAAGTAAGAGGGGGCGTAGGGATAAACGCCGGCCGGCTTGTAGTACAGTATTTCGCCTACTTGTGTCTCCTACGCATGTGCGAAGAAGCTCGGTGAGTGGCGAGGACGACGAGACGCGGCGACACGAAGCAAAATGGTGGCAGAGTGGGGAGTTGGGAGGAGAGGGATGAAAGCAAAGCATCAGGCAGGAGGCCATATCGATTTCTATATTTCGCCCGCTCGTCGCGAGGCGTCGTGCTCGTACCGCGATACAACATTTTCCCTAACGCCAGTTCTCAATGCTCACCAACACAAATACCCGGCGCCGTCGCAAAAGTTCCTCAACAACGTCTCGTTGTCGTCATTTTCCACGCTTACTTCGTACGAACCCCCGAAACACTTTCGCGTATCCTTTCGCTCCCACTCGTCTACAGCTTTTCAAGGTTAACCCACATTTCGTTTGTTTTCGTGCCTTTTTTTTAAACCATCCTCGATCATTTACGGATTTTAGTGAAACGTTCGCTTAACCTGTGCTGCGGTTGCCTGTACCGAAAACAACTCAAAGTTCTCGCTCGGAACGATACTGTGGACTACGATTTTTTTTCTCTATATTCCTACAGTTGTGAGGGGTCAACAGACCCCGAAGGACCTATACGTATCCACTGCCACAAGGTTATCTTTTCTAATTCTCTTCCGGAGTCTCGACTCACTGCGGAAACCTCATCTGCATTCGTCACCTTCGATTTTATATTGTTTCGGTGAGTCTCGAATCATCTTTTATTAACTAACTCTTCCAGGAATACAATACTCAACGTTTTTCAAAGATTTTGCAAAAAATTTCGAGGAATTTCATGATTGATCCAATGTTCGGGGAATGAAAAACAACATGGAACGAATTAGACTCGCAGGGAGGACTGTGCGTGACTGTATACTTGTTTCATCAACGGTCGTTTAACTAAATGGAAAGAAAAAAATTGTTTCTAGGAATATGAAACATTTGATCACCCTCTGTATTTCATTTAGAATCATCCTCCAAAACCAATTCCCTTTGATCCGTGTCCAGTTTCGTGAAGGATCGAAAAAGAGAATTCGTTTTCAAAAGGTTGAATATAAAGTTTGAATTCGAAGCAAAGTCTATTGGGATGACGATATTGGGACCAATAGAGAGAAACGTTCGCAGACACGAATACAGCCAGACAGAGGCACACATACACACGAATGAATTAACAACGTGGGCTCGACCAAAGAGTTCCTCGTGTCTATGACCCCGATGGAGAGGCTTTTTAATAAGCGGGGATAGTGATATGGTGTAAGAGAGATGGAGAAAGAGAGAAAAAAGGGATGGAAGAGTGTTCAACGTTGTGGTGATGCTCAAAGAGGACTGAGGAGAGGCACACGATGAGAGTGTGCTACCCTCCTTTTTCATCCGTCCTTCTTTGCTGATTCACCTGAAGCCAATTAGTGCGATTGGTTTTCGCGCGATTGCACCGGCAAACTTGGGCCACCTACCTGGGCTCGGATTCGAGCGTAATTTCAACCCTATTCCATCCGAAGATTGATTCAATCGAAGAGCAATGGAGACCACTCGCTGTCCTTTTCCATGACTGAACTTTGCTTTGGTCCTTGTTTGCGGAAGTTGGTAGCCTCGTCCTTGAAGAACTCATGTGGTTTCGTCGCCGTTTTCCGTAAACCAAAATCGACCGAAACTTTTGGATTACCAAGGGAATCTTGAAGGTCCTGGAATCTCTTGTTATGCTGAAGCTGAATGTCGCCATGAATCAAACTCAATTGTATATCAGGACATCTTTAACATTTTAGTAACACATCCAACAGTTGATCAAAGAATATCTCTTTAGTAACTGTCACATAAATTGTAATTTCTTTGAATGATGAATTAATTCGGTTCTCCAACGCCGCGTAGAGATGGAAATGGAAGGGATTTGCAAGGGTGAGTTTCATTTGTCGCGTCTGGCTGAAGGTTTGTAGCGGCTGCCTTGAATAAATATTCGTTAGGTACTAGAGACTCACAGAATTCTCGAGGTTATGTTGGAAAACACGCAGGAGATGCGAATGAGAAAAAGAGCGAGTTGGAAAGAGAGAAGAGAAAGCGGACGAATAAGCAAAAAAAAAAAAGCAAAGCTGCGTGGGGTTACCGTAGCTGAAAGAGCCCGGTGCCTTTCCGCGAAAGACTCGCAGAGCCGGCGTCAGGTAATTCGAAAGCAATTTGAATTAACGTTTCGCCGCGCAAGAGGAAAGTAATTACGGGGGTGGTGGGCGCTCGAGCGAAAGCTAGCTAGCTCGAATCATGACTTTCCACCAAGTTTTCATACAGATACGCGCCTTTCCCACTTTGCTTGAACCTCTCTCTCTCTCGCCTCTCCATGCACTTACAACCGCTTATTTCATCCATACATATATTACCATGCAAGCCCTCCTGTGTATCAGAGCACTCTATGAGCCTTCTCGCATCCCTCAGCTGGATTCTCGAATCAGGTTCCTACTTTGATCATAGCCGGAGATAAAGTTGGACTGACAAGGATTTTGGGACGAACATCATCTTTCCCAACTGCAATCGGCTTTTGGTTTGATCCCATGGGAAATGAAAACTAATTAATGACATTCATTAACGGTGCGACTATCTGGGAAACCGTTTTTAATGTTTATCAACATCGTCATTCCAACACTAAACCTGAATGCAGAAACACGTGTCATCGCTACAAGACGAACACGAGCCAAACCAAACAATGATGGCATGTTCGCTTATCTACTTGAATTCTGGTTGCAACCTTCCCAGTGCTAGTAGCTGTTCTTCAACATATGCAGGTTCAATTCTCCAGTTTTATTAGACGATCTCTGATGGAGCAAACACAATCCCTTTCTGGACGCCATAGCCGTCAGTCCGGAAGATCGACGAGGTGCGTTCCTTCGTGGTATGAGTACACACACCGAGGCGAGATGATGGGACCACAAGCTGCGTAGAAGCAACCCTTTCTTCCAGACGGCCAAGGATCAAACATTTTTGTAATCGACCCGTTGTCAACTTGAATTGTCCGTGAAAGTAATCGGCACGAAGGACACATTAATGTCCAACGTACCAGGAAGACAAACCTTCTGGATCAGAATTCCACGAAACTGAATCCTCCCAGCAAACCTCGATGCGAAAAGACTATTTTCTCAAAAGATATCTCTTGCAAGGTTCCATAGCTCTTATACCCAGAACGAATAACGTTCGTTGTAGCTCAGTGCGATCGTACCCAGGCTCAGGGTGTAAAACACAGTGCCGGGTGGAGGCGCCGCGCACCCGGTGAATTGATCGTGTTGGGGGTAGAATCATCCATCACGGTGTGACAGTCCCGAGCGCACCCCTAGTCGGATGGGACCCCTGGCGTATCGGGGCCACGGTTCCGGAGGCAAAGAGGGTGAAAGGGAGCAAAAGCATGAGACGCTTGGAACGCGGAGAATGATGAGACGAGAGGGAAAGAGAAAGAGAGAGAGAGAGAGAGAGGTTGGGAGATTGCGGTGGGGTAGAAACTCTGGTACAACGGCAGCCAGCCAGATACAGCTTTTCCAACGAGAAGCAGCGGCCGATGAACCAGCCGGGCAACTCCGCATCCCCATCAGCTACACCATCTCTGGACACAATACCCGCGCGGTAGATTCTATCCCATCGTACTTATATATCGCTACGAAGGAATTTTCCGTCGTTGTCCTAAGTCTTACCATCCACTTCGCGCATTCTTTATCTTCCCTAAGCATGAGAACGATTACGGAACTACGTGACCACGCAATACGCGCAACCAGACATTGAGAGTCTTTTGTTGGGGGCTCGAAGTAGCAGAGCCCTAGCATACATCGAGAAATAAAAAAGAAAAGAAAAATTATTGGGGAGGAAAAGTAAGGAGGGTAGTGAAAGCGACGAAGAAAATGACGGTTGATGGCAAACAAACTTCTACATATTCGTTGATGATTCATTTTCTATGATTGCTCTGTAAGATATTTCATCGAAAATAACCGGGTTAGTTTGACAGCTTTAGATCCAGTTATCAGATGTCTTTCTATTTTTGTTTTATTCCAGGGTATTCACTGTAGTAAAATATTTATGGACGACCCGGGCTCTAGAGCATAATTTACTCCGCGGAAATACCGACCCACAGCTACCCCGGGGTTCAGTGTGCCTTCGATCGATCGAAAGTAGGGTCATTAGAGAAAGAGAGAAACCGACTCACAAGGAACCCTGGGTACTATGTGGGAATTATATCATTTCGGGGATGATCTCACCTAGAAACAAGCTCGAAGCTAACGTTATTTTCGTGTTTCAAGACATTTTCAATAATATAAACTAGGTATATACGCTATCGTAGAATAATATAATCAAGAAGAAAAATTGAAAAAGAATTTTTCGTAAAAATACTGAAACACTTATCACAACTAGTTTTTAGACCTCTTCAATGAAAAATCAGCTTTGAATAAATTAAAAATCAAATTTCAGCGTTGATTTCAATTGAATACATCAAGCGCCTCTGTTCGAAACTGAGAAACCACCCCGTTGGGTGCCCATCTTTGCGGGTTATTTTCACCCCTTTAAATCGTTTATGGGCCGATAAAAAAAATGAGTTTCTTAGTTTTTGGTGTACTACAAAATATATAAATTAGATCAAAATCAGAGGGACCGACCTTTACCTGGGTCCCTTACAAGACGTGCCAGATACCTCCCAACCGCCATCCTCGTGCCACCCTCTTTCTCGCCTTGTTCATCTACCACCCTACTCCTCATACAATTCCCAAACTAACTATTAAGTGGTAGAGCCCAAAGATCTAAAAATAAATCGAAAGAGGTTTTTTTACATAAATTGAATAATAAATCGTGGATAAACAGTACGTTCGCATTGTTTTTATTTCACTTCGACCCGTCAACGGTTTTTGTGTACACTGAAAATTACGAAAGTGTATAAATATACACTGTTTTTTCAACAATTCCATCGCAAGGTGGTATTTTCAATCTGTTTTGAAAACTGTTGTTGTTTTCGATATACTTACTCGTAATATGTGATTCTCTCAATTATATTCTTCGATATCGCCTTTGCCGAAGTACCAATAATTATAAAAGGCACTATGCATGAAAAAAAAAAAAAAAAAAAATAGAAAATAGACAAATTCATATTACTAGTGAATCGTCGATGCTCGGCGTGAAATCGAAACAAATTAATCACTTTCGTTAACTCGTGTAAACGTGGAAAAATATGTTGTAATCAAAAAACAAAGATTTTCAGTTTTTTTCAGCGTTTTATCATTGCATTGAAGTTACTGTAACTTTTTTTATATGGAAAATTAGAACCCAAGCTTCGGCTCATTTTTTTACGTTTTCGAATTATCGACGAACTGTTAATTCGTTTTTTTTTTTTCTTTCATCGATAATTATGAATTACTAACGAATGTTTCAATGTGAAAAATGAAAAAAAAATATTTCAACTTTTCTTTACATTTTCGTTGATAATAATATATAAAAATTTTATAAAAACACAAACATAGTTCGAATCGTTATCTTCAATTTCGTGGAAAATTCATCGTAATCGTTACAGCGGTTTCTGATTGAAACATAGCCAAACTTTACTTAGCATTTAGATTCATACATATGTAGAAATAGAGATAGAAATTAAATAATAATTACATGTTCCTCTGTATTTGCTTTTCCCTCTCCTCTCGCTCTTCCTCTTGTGCTCGTTCACTGAAAAAAAAGTTGTCTCCCTGAATATCCATTGACATTCAACCAATAAATTCAGTGTATATGCTATAAGGTCCAATAAATGAATGCAATAAATGAATTCAATGATTATTCAAATAAATGAAATAATTGGTACAGTTTATAAAACTAATTTTATGATTCTTACAATTTCCGTCGCCGCTCACTTTCTTCGGAAGAAAGAGTTTCATTGGCGCTCCTGGAAAAAAAAAGATCATTAATATGTCACAAATTTATAACAATGGATAATTAAAAATAAAATGAGTTTGCTTCCCACGATGAATTATAAAAATTTGAAGAAATATATGAACCAAATAATTTATGAAAAACAACTCTTTTAGAGTGACAGAACCAAACATAACTTCCTTGCTAATTCGTTATTGAAAAAAAAGCCTCCCCAGAATTACATTCAGCTGACTCTGTGCTTACTGTTTCTGCTCTTGACGGACAATTCTCTCGGCATTATTTTCCTCAGAATTGACTCGATCGATTGTAATCGTTAACGCCACGACCAAGAGTACAATACCCAAACATAACTTCATTTTTGGTTTTTATTCTCTGTTTTTGTCCAGCACGTATGACTTCGTTCGTATCACGATTTGCACTGGCACACAGGTCTTCAAGTTTCCATTCTATTGCGTAAAGTGTCGTACGATGTAACGATAATTATCTGCTATCGTACGTCGAATTGTCGCTTAAATACGACAATTATCGCGCGATTCCGAGGGCTATTGGCCAACGTTCGTTTGCCACGATTCGCAGCTACTTTTCCGAACATAGAAGAATCGATAATTTTTCAAGAACATTTCTTAGAAATCGATTGAGCTTTTTCCAAATTTTTTTACCCACTATGCACAAGCTTAACTTTGCATATTTTTCAATCCTCATTTTATTGTTTTTACTTATCTATCGTTATCGCACTGAAAATCAATTTTTTTCGTTTCTCCATTGCTTGCAATAGTTTGATAATTTTCTTGAGGCACGTTGTACTAATTTTTCGCAACATTTTTTGCTCCATTTTTCACTGCAACAAAAAGTAATTTTATTTTATAAGCTAACAATATAATTTTCATCAAGATTCGTCTTATCGTCAGAGCAGTCCTTGCTTGGGGAAAAAGAACGAAAGAATTTCCACCCGAATGTTATCCGAATGGATTTCTTTTGTTCGGAAGCAATCCAACGGAATGCTAATGACCTTTGCGACCCCATTGCTCCGTCACTCTGACGTAATTTTTCCAAAGTATCAACAGGAGTCTCCTGGGAGTAATTCAAAAGAATAATTCTCGATCACGCGTCCTGTTCTACCCATGATTATCCGTATTTTCTCTCTGTCTTTGACCTTCAATCGTATTCGAAAAACGTGCTAAATCGATATTCGTTATTGCCTCGAAGGGAAAAAAAAACTTTCCGGATACTTTTCTCTTTGATGACACACACAGGTTTTAAAAAGAGAGTGAAGCAACAGTGAACGCCGGAGGCGAGTACGGCAACGGTGATCAAACTTGCCAGGAGAAAAGTTTTAGCTTGAAAATGGGTAGCCTGCTGCTGCGAGAGCAGCGACGAAAATGTCGCATCTGAAAAAACAACAATTGCACCACGAGCCTCCGGGATGGCAGAATGAAACAAACGGTACGTTTGTTTCTCGCTTAAGCAGACGATGAAAATGGGCTATTGTCCTACTTGTCCGATTCTTTGCTTCCGCGGTATGAGTCATTAAGAAAACTCTCAATGCCTGGCGAGTTGCCATACAGACAAATATAAATGCGGCTGCGGTTTAAGGGAAAATTCTGTAGAATTTTCTACCAGAAAGACACGTGACTTATTCATAGAAAAATTTTGTACAATAAAAGGCCAATAAGCGTACACGGTGGATAGGCTCTCGCTGAGGAAACAGTGAAGTGACCTTGTCCGGGGTGAGCCCGAGCTATTGTGATCCTTAATGGGCCAATATTTGCTGTGTATACGGGAGGGTTCCGGTTTGTGGCCCCATCGAAGCTGCGTGCGAACTTCTCTTTGCTTCCTCTTCTAACGTATGTGCCCTACATAACTGTCATAAATCTGTGAACCTTCTCGAGGCACGTTACGACACATTGAATATCTCGATCGTTTTTGCTGCTCTAATTCCTGTGGAATTCACTCCGAGTGATCGTTTTCCTCCTGGAAAATGACAGATAACAATAAACGTCGATTTTCTTCTCGATCGAAGCTGAAACGATTTATTTACCTTTTTTTTTTTAATTTTGTCGTTCTCGCCGGATGGGCCGTCAACATTTTTCCCGATAGTCCGTGTCCAGATGTCAGGTTCGATGTCAGTGTCATCCGTTTTTTCGTGTACTCCGAGCCGAGGCCCCCAACTGATGAGAGAGTTTAATTAAGGAACATAACTGCGTGCTATCCGGGTGTAGTACGTGTCGCGATAATCCACTCGCAGCGCTCCACGCAAGCGTAAAAACGGATAAACAGACGGGAAATTACGAGGGCTGTTGCCTGTGTCCGTCAACCCTTTCTCCCGTGCGTCCTGAGTCTTAAGAATGACCAAGAAAGCACAGGAATAGCGTGAGCACCCAGGAGCTGATACGTTTCAACCCTCTTGGCACCTTCCACGTCTCTTCCCCAATTCCTCTGTACGCCCTTCAAGTCTGGCTCTTCGCTCTTCATCCCTCAGAATCCAACCAATTCCATATATCGCTCTTTCCTCGCGGTAGCTACTCGAGGCTTTGCTATAAATTCCACCTTTTTTTTTCAACAAAATTATTCTTTCAAGCCCCTCGAATATCCTCACAAACTCTGAATGTATACACGACCATTCTCAGGGTCTGAAAAATGCGTGTATCTCGTAACTCTGCCACTTCTATATTCAGCATCGTAATGTTTTGAAGTGGAGGAATTATCTTCCGTTCATAAAATCTCAACGAGTCGTTAATTTACCACTAACTGTGTCAATGAATAACCGAGATTTTTCTTTTTTTTTTTTTTTTTCACGTGCCTCAACGAGAGACAGAAGGCGCGAGCGCGACCCCTCTCTCATATACCCTCGGGGAGAGGCTCCTCGCTCATTGAGGTGCGACCTCGTTCGAACTGCATATGACATATAGATATATATGACACAATAACAGTCTCGCGACCGGGGTCGTTTTACGACCAGTTAACGACCGGTTTATTGCCGTTTGTAGAAAACACCGAAAGAAAGGGAGCAATAGATAGGGATAGACTGCACACGAGTTTCATGGGCTCTTGAGTTCTATTATAAAAGTACTATGATTATTACGGACTCAGGGCCGTTATCGTCCTTCAGCCACGCGACTCCGTTTACTTACTTTCGACAGGTGCATCCCACCAAACAAGTCATTTTTCAGATGATTCTCGATTTAACGACCAGTCTACAGCTGTACGATTCATTTGAACCTTTTTTCCAGTTAATCCATTAATATTCTTTGTGGAAAGATGATTTTTCAAAAATTTCATCTCTCGCTAATGAGGATCGTTTGTTTCGATCCTACATACGAGCATCGAACGATCGTAGTCGGCTCGGATTTATTGTGCTAATAGAACCATGATTAGAAGAATTTAGCAAAAGTTCTTCGAGCAACCTGTGTAAGTACACAAAAAAATCAACTGGAAACACTTGAACAATCAGTACTCACAAATTGACATTGATGTTTACGTATGTGCCACCTAAGCAAATTGTAAAACTTGTTCAACCTTCTGTCGTATTTATACACGGTGATCCGCTTGAACTTTCCTAATGGAAATTACAACACAAAAATACTCATTTTTATTCGAATACAAGAGAGTCAAAGTGGAAAGACTTTTAGAGAGACCTCTTCGAAGGTTTTTTTTTCCTTTGAAAACTTTTATCCGAGAATTATTTGAAAGGAGAGCCACCCTGTATAGAAATAATACATAGTACGCATTGGAGAGCCACGATAGCGTCGTATATTCTCACATAAACAGGTACATGGTACATAGAAGCGTGTGATTTGGTGTGCAAAAGCACTTAGAGCTATCCGAGAGAAGGCTCCGCACATACATCAACTATGTATACACCTATAGGAGGGCAGTATCCTTTGAATCTATCTACGAAACTCTTGTCTGTGATACGTTATACCTATATGGTATGGATAACACGAATAGAGGCGAACATTTGCTCAGGCATACCACTCCAGGGCCCCCCTGGAACAGTAATTATCAGCGTGCCGGATCCGTGACGGGGAATAAATTTTGGTTAACCGGCGTCGCGGTGCCCCCCCTCCTGTCCCATCCACATCGTCGTCTACGCACAAAACTCTCTGGCTCACCGATTATCGCATCGTCTCATTGGAATTTGAGCTTATAAGGAAGAGCTCGAGCCAACACTGATAAAATAGAAATTCTAGGAATTTTTCCGATGCTGGAAGTGGCATTAAAAAAACTGGAAACAAACTGTTTTGTTTTTTGATCAGATGTCACCTGGCGAGTGAGTGGATCAACATTTTTTGAAACTTTTTAAAATAAAATTGATTTGCTGCCAGTTGACTTCGAACCAGCCGACAGATTTCAAATATTTTTCATCCAAAGAACGATGACGCAGCATCCAACCGAGTCCAAAGATTCATTTCCGGTTTTCGCGAGTCAGACGTCTCGCGGAAGCAACGAGAGCCACTATTTGGATGTTGGACACGCTGGTTGATGATATCAATATTACGTGTGTTAGTCGTATTAAGTTTCATTGAACTTGTCTCATCACAAGAGCTTTCGGAGAGCAGTAGGTTGCGTGCATGTCAAAAATCATTGATACGATGACACGGGTGGCCTAATCTCTTTATGCTCGTGGGACGGTTGTACAAATGGTGAAATGGTAGCTCATCACAAACCTCTAATTCCGATTGCTCGATGCTTTGCTGCTCTCTGGTACAGTGCTCCACAGACCGGGTGAGTGAGAGAGCGAAAGATTGACGAGAGATGTTGTGAAAGAGTACAAATGAAGCTGCCGGCCGGAGGCGTTACGAAGAAGTAATTGGTCTGGGCCGGTTTGTTCTCTCGACTGACAGTTTGCCGGCTCCGGAGGACCCGTCTCGCGCTCTCATTTGACGTGTAACATGATTCAGAAGCGTCCAGCCGTTGTCACATCTTCAATTACCCTCGAGTATATGGTGCCCCTCCGCGAGTGTCATCAACGCGCAGAACCACCCGTTTCATCGGACCAATCATGACCAACGACCCACAGAAGAGACGAGCCTCGTGATCCACCGTTACGACGCCCGTATATATTGGTCAATCGTTGTTTTTCAAATGGTCTCATTTCTTCATCGAATTCTATCGATGAACGCAAGTTTGGATAACATTTTCGAGCTGAAAAACGTTTTCGATTGCTCTCTATCCAACTCGGATGTCATTGTTACTTGTCCGAGTATATTTATCGTTGCGCAAAACCTCGGAGCAAAGACTCTTTCGACAGTGCCACTAAACCCATCAAGTCCTCTCTCTCTCTCCTAATCCCTCTTACCAACAAGTTTAGAGTATGAAGAGTCTCGAAGATCATCCACGAGCAGAATCTTGTTGGCCGAGGCTTGTTTGTCATGGGTTTTAGTCAAGTTGAACTTATAATTTATGCCTGTGGACGAAAGCATCGATCGTAATTATAACGTAGACGCTAATTACACGTCATCGGATGCCAAGCAACGCCTAGAGTGTCAGGCAAACAGTGCTGCTGATGGTTCAGGCGTTTGCTATTCGTCGGATATACCGGATGTCCTCAAAGTCGTTGATTCAACCTGCCAAATTCTACTGACCCAAATGCCTTTGACCCTTGTTTCCTGATCGTCGAAGATCCATCGAACAAACGACCATGACTAATGTCATTCGTTCCGATGGTAAATCGAGCAAAAACCCGTTTCAGAAGTCTGCCAATCAGACTTTCGCGACCTACCCACCCGGATAACTGTGGGGACAAGACTTTTGCAGCCTCCTGTATATCGCATAGTCTCGCGGAGGTTCGTACCGGGAACCCGAGACTACTGAAGAGTCGTGCCAAGCGTCGGGGACATACACCAGATACCATCCTGCAGCAGTGTTCCTTCTCTCTTTTTTTTTTCTTTTCTTTATTTTTAGTGACTTTCGTAACGCTCTTAAGCAGAGCCATGTATAACTTCTTCCTTCCAACGTGTCTTATTTTTTTTTCTCAATATGACGGATTTATGGTCTCGTAGTCTTAGCGCGTGTTAAATGTATTGCATCCGGTCGTGTGGCACTTTGTGTGGGTGAACGAGATGTATGTACGAATGAAATTTCATCGATGAAGATCATTGGTGTTTCGTCATTCGATTCGAGCTGATTTGTGCTCGAAAAAAAAATATTGTAAAATTGAAAAAACAAATTGAAAGGTCTTCTTGACAGTTCTTGAAAGAACGGAGAATAAATCGAATAAATATTTTATTTTTTCGAGAAGAAAAAGAAAAGCTACTGGAAAAAAATGTGACTGCGGAGATTGAAGAGAGTCCGGATTAACGAATCGATACCCGAGAGAGAGAGAGAGCAGCAAAAGAAATCAATTTTTCATCTCGTTCATTGAGAAAAAAAACGCTGCGACAAAAAGAATACATATATACGTATATAAAACTTGATTACGATGTGCTCGAGTGTATCTCTCGCTTTATATTGGCCCTCCGAGCCTCGGGGAGAGGAGGGAAGCTGCACTCGCTTTTTTTTTCCTCGTTTTCTCGACTCGAACAGCAGTCCCTCGTTGCGAGTTAATTCTCCGATGCACGTTTTTCCGCTTCCTCCTCCCGACAGTCTGGATTACTTATTTTTTCTCGTTTCTTCTGTCTTTCCGTTTTTGTATCACGTTCCACCGATCTTCCAATAATTCGCCAAGGGGATAACGACGAGAAGTATTACTCGATAACATGCTACAAAATTTGACTATTTCGATATCGAAAAACGGCTCATTTTTATTGCCTTTAATTTCATTTATCTCGTTCGTGTTTTTGTTTTTGTATTCAATATATTTATTTATATTTATTTTTTTTATACACTTATTCTTACTCGACTTTTATTCGTCAAAAGACATATCTGAAAAGAACTTTAGACTCATCGCTGATTGTGTCCAAAAGAGTTGGGAATTGAGTATCCCGAATCGAAGCAGTAATACGAAAAAAAAGTGAAGTTATCGACAATAAAATTGACAAATTCATATTATTTTATCAATTTCGATTAACCGGTTAGTGAAGAAAGTTTGTGTCCGGCCAAGTGACAATAAATTGTCCAGAAAAAAAGATTCAAAGATTCTGTCGAAGCTATCGAAAAACCTTAAAATCATATTTTTACAAGAAACTTAAATACGTTTTTCACTGACGACAGATCTCTGACGTCAAACACCGAGAAATCGAGAAATAATTTGATCGTAACGAACGTAAAAGGCGAAATAATGAAAAAAAATAGTCCGACGATAATAACTGGTTATCAATTCAATATGAATGTTGAAAACAGCGGTTGCGAGAGGTCGAAGTTGACGATAATTTTCTCGATGGGATTCTCGGAGGTCGAGAGCCATGGGCGATATCGGACGGAAGATTTATTTTTAGCCACCTATACGATAGTTAATGTACTACGTGTATTTACGTACAAAGCTAACAATATCGCCCTGGGATATGGCGAGCTATTGGCTCGAATAAATTAATTTACGGTTCGTTAAGCGCGATAGCCTCTGGAACGAGACTAGTGATCTTCGGCGACACTGCCACCAAAATAATCACGATTATTTCGAGTTCAGTGCGTCGTATCGTTCGAGTCGAAAGATCGAAGTGTTGAAAACATAACGCAAAATAATAAACGATAACGATTGTTATTTCTCCTCATTAAAAACGTTCGTTCGTGTTGTCTGCAACAGAATTCAAATCAACGAAAACTTTTCCCATCTTCAGCTTCCGACGATTGCTTACGATGTCATCTTTTATGAAAATTCTGTAAAAAAACAAAAAAAAACATCATTCCAGATTGAACCGTCACTGAAATACACTTGCAGGTTCGTGCGATATGCTTTCTCTTTGAAACTTTTTGAGAACCTCTGAGAGGTTGACAACGAATCACCATGACAAAGGGGCGAGCACACGGTAAAAGGGTGACGAACAAGAGGCGAAATACAATCTATATAAAATAGACGATCCATAGTCCGCTAGACAATATGCAACGGAGAAAAAGGCTTTTCACTGAACGTCGATTTAACGTCGCCTATACAAAAACTTTTCGTGAGCGAGCATCCGTGTACACGTGCGTCCGCGGTCAAGATCAATTGTCAATTAATATTCCGCCTAGTAAGTCCGCTCCTCTAATTCTGCGGCGACATTAATTAAGCGCGATTCCAAAACTAGAACGCGTTCCAGCAGTTTCTGTTATCTGTTTCTTTGTGGAACAAAAAAGAAGAATCAACAAGGGAACTGAAATATTCGAGAGGATCGGAAATTCCATTTATTTTTGGTGAAAGAACGCGATCAAATATGCGCCATTGAGATGGACAATGCTCAATGGTTGAACGAAAAAAAAAACGTTGGAAAAATAAGGGCAAATAGAGTTAAAAACAGCTTTATCCATCAGCAGAATCTCGAATGATTCGTTCGTCCCAAGTATTCGGTACTCGCGGTAGCAAAAAGGAATTATCCCTCGACGTATATAGACTCAACCCCAAAAGCATATACGAGAGGGGTACGTGGCCGTGCATGTATGTCGGTGCAAACGTCAATCATCCGTGCTGTACACGGCCGAGTTGATGGATCTACCTCTCGCTCCTCCTTTCCCAGCGGCTGGGCGTATTTACGGTAATTGCGAGACACAGATGTTTCGAGGGTGTTTCATGAAGACCCTCGGAGCTTGGAAGTTGACCGGTCGCACCCTCAACATCGCGTGCAATGCGCCCACCCCAAGAGGAAAGTGCGTTCTCCCAGTCATCAAGCATATCTAAATCAAATATGATCTGGTCTGCTTCTTGATTAGATTCAAACGGATTTAGTTGGACACGCCATCTGTATAAAAAGCTGCAAATTTGCGAATCCTTACCGATAGTCGCATGTCCACCCTTGCACTGTGTCAGAAATGAAATTCTCTCGGTATTGAGTCATCGAAAGTTCTTGACACTCATTAACTTTTGTCCGAATTTATTTTCATGAATTTTCAAGATTGAAAGTTCAAAATACTAGTACAAGGTTTGGAAGCAGAAGACCAACATTTGGGTCCATCCACTGACTATTTCTTGCCAAATAAAGTTACCAAGCTGTAACTAAATTTAGTTGCTGAATTCGGCTCCATCCAACGGAATTTCATCGCTTCGTTGCCTTGACGCGAAATATCGATCCCATAGCTCCACTCTACCGTCTATCTCCATACATAAAAGTCCTATTCGTCTATATCCTCGTTGAATATATACACAGATATATATATATGCGATACGAACTTTCTATATACGTCAAATCGTACTGAGAGCTCGATGAAGAACGTCACGCTGTCATTCTTAATCGGATGTCGATCTCGAATTGCGTTCGCGCACCCAAGTGCCATTGCGCATTGTAGAATTTGATCATCCGCCGCAATTCACTTGTAAATATGACTACGGCTAGAAGATTTCGAGGGCCAAAACATTTCCAGTAGATCTGGGAACAGCTGTCTTCGAAGGTCTGTCAGTGTCAATAAAATTCTTGTACCAAAATCTCAAAAAAAAAAACAAAACCCAAAGATTCAATTATTTTTTTATCTCAACAGATTTTTGAGGTGATCAACCGCGTCTCTTGGAATCGCCTCTTAAAATTTCGAGTTACGAATTACAGGAAATACTCTTCTTGAATAAAATCACGAACGAGTAAAAATAAGCCGGAATAATAATGAAAATATTTTATGCTTACATATTTATAAACGAATACAATTTTTTATGTTGAATACTGCTCGAGATAGCCCCACTGCCCATTTACATGAATTTATGTATCGAGTTATAAATCTGCCAGGGATATTAAGCCGAGTGGTTTATTATACGCGAAAGCCCCTAATTTTGCATCCACCCAGGGGTGTCTCATGAAAAAGCCTCGAGAGGGTGGTAAAGTGTCGAGGTGTGGCGATTCCACATCCCGAAGTTTGCAAACAGAGTCACGAGAGGTTGCGAGATAGGTTTTATTCAACCCTTACACCCCCCCCCCTTTTAAATCCCGCGGCTTCAGGAAGTAACGGAAGGGTAGTTCGACCGTGGAATTCGGTGGGTACAATTTTGGACGAATATGCACCTTTATTTGCATCCCATTTGAGAGGATTAAGACAGAATCTGCTTCTCGGAGAATTTGCTGTAGAGATCTGCTCAATTTTTTAAAGCTAAATAAACCTCTTAATTCGACTGATTTTTACTGTAAAAAAAAATGCATTTCTCGATTCAATTTACTTTGAATTTTGAGGCCCAGGAAAGAAAAAAATATTTTCAGCCGCATTCTTCAGGATTTATTTTCAGGCGACCCTCAAGACTTTCCCCTCTCGTTGTTGGAAAGCCGAGAAAGTACTTTGGGAGCGCGACGCGCCGGGCGTGGCGTAATCGTTCAACTCTTTCTCTCCTCTTTATTTTTTCCTTTCCTAAAATGTCATTCTCTCGCGGCGGGCGTCGTGGATACGCACCTGCGGAAACTGCAGGGGGTACTTGAACTACGCTGAGGGCTGGCACTCTTGGTACTCGATCTGTGCAAGCTGCAGACGTTGTCTTATGCTTCGATGCACACCCCGATTTCCAGGTTACGCTAGCCCTGAACTTGTCTCACTGAGATTCTTTTTACGCGACGAAATGAATCTTGCAAACGATTTTTTTTTCTAACCCTCTCTGCCAACACCGGGTCTAAACGACCCCGATGCTTTTTTTTTCTTTTCGTAACCACGTCCAGTTTTTCAGGCTTACGTTTTCAAGGTTTTTTTTCTTTTTTTTTTTTTGCAACGTTTTCATCATCATCAGATTTTGTTCATCCTGACAGTCTTTCCATTTTTTGGAACTTCGGGGCATCCAATTTAATGAATAATTTTATAGTGACCTGTGACCCTGGAGCGTCAGCTGTCAGTTATAAGATCGATAAATAAAATTTCGATCATTATGCAACTCGATCGAAAGAAATCTATTTTCTTTGAAAACTTTCATAAGATTTAAATTCTTACATGGTAAAGTTTACATAAAAGGGAAAATTGAAGGATTCGATCGAATCATAAGTTGAGATTCAGTAAAAAGGAGCGCGGCTGCTTTTGATGTCTGAAATTTTGCACAAGTGGATCAAGCAGATGGAAACATGTCGTACGGAGAAAACGTTTTTTATTTTTTCTTACTTTTGTCAAACGAGGAGCATACGCAAGAAAGCGTAAGGAGGAATGGGATTCGAGAAATTGCTCTCTGTCTCGTCGTCCCAAAGCGTCTTCCGCTGCATTCCATTTCCGGCTTCCCCGCGTGTATGACGGAAATGCTTCAAATGCCAGAGATTCGTACCTTAAGAACACGTACCATTTCTATGCATACGAATTCTAAACGTCGCTTCTCAACGTTTTCTCGATAAATGGATCGTCAAATTCTCAAAGCGTTTGGCCCGCCTCTTTATCTCCGACGTATCTGGAAGACGCGACAGCATCATGGCGCCAAGCGTTGGAACAAAAAGTCTAAGCTTCGCGGCGTGTTTCGCGTTATCTATTCTTGATGAATCGTCATCCGATGATGAATCGGGTCCCGAGACATATCCAAAGATGCTAGTAATCAAAATTTCTTGATTTCAATCCCCGCTGACTTTGGCCACGATTTCTAGGACATCCTGTAGGTAGGATATACGTAAGGCGGAGAAGGTGGATATGGTATCTCCGTACATGCCACTCCGGATCTCCTTTCCAGGAGAACGGAACAGCTTTGAGGGCTCGGAGTGGTGTACTCGACGCGTCACGCGGCGCGCTTCTCCTCAGGCTCTTACCCCGTATATCCCTGTTCAATGCACTTCCCAAGGCTTGTGCTAAGCTACTACAGGAATACCGCAGCCGACTCAAATGCTTCCTTGTGTGTGTTATAGTCCTATGAGCATTTCTCAAACACTCTCCTCTTCTCGGTACATTCTCGATCCTTGTAGCCATTTCGTAAGCCTCGAGGAACTAGCGTATTATTGGACAATGATCGAATCACACGTGGAATAGAAAAAAGTAGTTATTTCCATGTCTTCGAGCTTATCGAACATGGAAGACGTGGACAAGTATTATTTCTGTCTTTGGATTAATTTGCTCTCAGAGCGAGATAATTGAATTCTGTTGATGCACTTTGATTTTCGACTGATGGTTGCTGGGAACCGGAACTCTATCGAAAGCTCTTCCAAGTCGGAGCTGTTTCTAAGAGAGATCGTAGGCAATTCGTGGCTCTCCGATTCCACGTATGCTTCGAATTTCTGGAGAACTCTACGAGCGCTTCTCGAACCCGCCAGCAAGTTGGGATGGACGTTGCTGTAAACATGAGCAGAGGACAAAGAAACGGCAACCATCTTCTCAGCATTTCATGACCCGAATGCGGAGAGGCACATATGAAAAATATTAATATTAACTATTACGGTACGTCGACGAAGCTTCGGGAATAAGAATCCGGTAGGAAAGATTTATGGAGAAATGGAGAACTTTTGAAGATTCGTCATTGTTCTTCGCGTACAATACATTCATCAGTTTTTGTTTTTTGTTCTGCTTAACATGGTCACATAGGAAAGTTGGCGAGGCCTCTCTTTTGGCAAGGCCACATGCATCGGTGCAAGCAGCAAAAAGTATATAGAGCTTTGGCCCTGTGGCGTCTGTAACCCGTTGGTGCAAGGTACATTCGTATGCAGTACACTTTGATCGCCACTCAAACATTTTCACTAGCGGCACCCTTCCTTAGTAGCGTATTCGCCATGCGAATCTACCACCCTTTGGGGAAGAGGCTGCTGCTCTACCTCTCTCTTCTTCTACCAACTAATTACAGTGCGGATCAAAGAATTCATCAACGTGCCGACGTCAGGCTGCGTGTGGGTGCGTGAGAAAGAGCCCACACCACCCTCTCTTTCTCCTCCATTCCCTCAACGCCCCCCACCCCGACCAAGCCCCAACCTCTGGTTATACTACGAGATGCAAAAGCGAAACGATATATGCTAGGCTACAGAAGAAGAAGCTGCGTAAAAGCGACGGGATGGAAAAGCGACAGAATGAGGGAGAAGAAGGATAGAAGGAAAGGGGTTAAAGGACGCGAGAAGGCGAAAAAAAGAAGGGCATAAAAGTCTGCCAGGCTGTAGCGCGGGTGTATAGAAGCGATCATGGCGCCGTTGGCTTTTGCACCCTAGCGCGCTTCGCGTCAGTGAAACTAGGGGGGGGGGGGGGAGAGGCGGTGAACTTTCCTCGACTCATAATCCGGGCTTTGGTAATAGAGGAAAAGGTATTCTCTTTCTTCTTTCGGGTAAAAACTAATCTAACACCGGGATGCCAGCTTGGCATCGTGTCGTGAATCCTCCGGGAAGCAAGCCCTCGATGCATAAACTCGCTTCGGCATGATACAGCAGGACATTTGTTGTCATCGGTAAAAGTGAATACACAAAGTTCTCATGTAAGCCCAAGCCTCTGCAGTGTGTGTCCACAGCTTCAGATATACATAACAACATGGAAGGCGCTCTCTTGCCCATATTCGTGTACTTTTGTAGTATCTCATGCGGGGTTGGTACACGAAAAGCTGAGAGGTAGGTCGGAAGAAAGAAAGAAAGAAGTTGAATAAGGGTATGGAGCGATTCAAACTTTTCTGAAGCTTGGAAAAAGTCAGAGGCTTCTCTCTGTCGTCGTACTCACTAGAGACCGGAGGAGAAAACATCAAGGGATGTTTATTCTCTCTTCGCATAAACTATGCCCGGTAGCAAAGGCCGAAAGAGCCTCGGTCTTCAACTTCTTGTGACGATGAAGCCTTTATACTTAAATTTTTCTTGCATATGACAAACATTATTCGACGCGGAAATGGAAAGATCAACAAATACTTTCTGACTGTCCTAAATAAGAAAGCTACTGTGAGGTAGTACAGGTTATGAAAAATGTAGGCCCTCTCATGTTGGGCCAATGATCGAGCCACCTTGGTCTTTACCATATGAGGGAAGCTCACTCGAGCAAACGCAAATGGGCTCTCTCATCGACCACCCTCAAGCCGAAGTACGAGCCAACATGCAGAGAAGAGAGAGCGTACTAGAGAGAACAGCTCGTCGATGTCACAAAGCATAATACGAACTAATTACCCGGTTCGTATATATACGCTACTCGGCATCGTCAAAGCTACACTCGACCGTTCTTCGCGGGGCTCACCATACGTACCCTCTCTGTCTCTTACCCCGCTAGTGGATAGAGTACAACGAGTGGCCCAGAGTACTTTGGCTCGGGATGTTTTCTGCATACGCGGCGAATCGGCCCCGCCAAGCCAAAGGCGTGGCAATAACGTGGCCATGAGGAAAAAGAATAAAAGCAATGGTCCGGGTAAGGCGAGAAAGGAAGATGATGCACCGAGTGCAACGACCAAAGTCGAGTGGGCCACATACAACCCAACCTGCTACGAATAACCAGGCTAAAAAATGACTTGGGTATGCTCATATGTGTGCTCCACTTGCTGAGAGAGCTAAAGCGAAGCTGGAATTTCTTTCGGTTTATTAGCTCTGCGAGATCATAGGGTTGGATGCTAAAGAAAAAATAAAGCAAAGCAAGTGGTTACGTGAGAGCGCATTGCATGCCTCCACTTACAAACCTCTCACTTCTTAAGTTACGCGCCTTCAATTGACAAATACAAAAGGGGGTAGAGGTCGCCTGAATGAACATAACCATTGGACGATTATTGTCATCGAGCTGTCCGAAAATTGAACTCATCGGCACACTGGGTAGCATCCAACAGCTAATTGTTATGGAGGTTAGGCCGCATTATCATCCACGCTACTCCCAGCGGGAATCGTGGTTAATCAATTTGGGATGATATTCGTTGGTCCCAAGGACTTTGAGGTCCAATCTAGTACAGGTTAAGATGTGATCATTGATTGCAAGACTCCCAATGGGCCAATTCGTAGGTTCGAATGTTACCACTGCTCCCAAGATCTCTGAAAGACCAATCAGATCGTATTTAAGGGCTACTCGTACATCTTTCCAAGAAAGTTTCTATCCATTTGAAGGCCTTCTGAATATCCTTCATCAGAAGAGATATTCTGACTGCAATGTTGATGGACCTCGATGTTCGACACTATTGCCGTGTTCCCTCTGTCGCCTAGCCGGGATTCAAGGACTCTGGCGCCGAGAACCTCTTCTTGCCCCTTCCTCATATTTCGAGAATGGCTCTTCCCGGTTTTGTAGATACGTTCCCGTCTGCCCTCTCCCATTACATTAGGGTGTATGCAACGCTTGCCGCTCTGGCATGACGGGAAACTTCAAAGTCTCGAAACAATTGTTCGGCAGCGCCTGTACGCGTGTTTCCTCGAGTGCCCGTGGCGCTCGTGCTCGCCTTCAGCTTTGCATCCTCATTCCCTTACCCCTCTTATACCCATACCACCCTATCTTGGTGCTCTTACCGAGTACCCACGAATGTATATACCCCGGACCCTTTGATTACCCACTTCGGAGCACCAAAACTCAAACATTCTCGTCTCAACATAGGCTTTCCATTTCCTCTAGAAACAACCTCATACCATTGCTGCGATACATTCTACACTTCGTCTCACCAAGATTGCATATTGGAATCGTACTTCTGATAGCGTTACAATACTGCGGAACTCGGTGACACGCGAGGCAAACGTGCTCGGCACGGTCTATCGATCTTTAACTTCGGTCAACATTTATCGAGTTTATTTGAAATTGTCGAAACTTCCAGGAAATTATTCCATGAGCTAAATGGACACTCTGCTTTTCACTTTACAACGAACTATAACGAGTAGCAATCTTGATCGGTTGACTGTATTCCATGTTCCGTAACATTGAGCCATTGCACGATGCATAGCTTGAAAAATCATTCTGCAGTATGATCAACAACGAGCTGAACCAATGAAGCAATGCAGCATCGAGCGATTCAGCAACTGACTTTGATCTCATCTCGTGTATTCATCATCGCTAGAAATAGTGAACTTTGAAGTGCCATTGGCGCGATGATAATCAGAATCATTGAAGTAAAACTAGCTAAAGTAGAGGCAGATCCATCCCCAAGTTGCGAGAACGACTTAGCATAATCAAAATCGAGCCGCTCTAATGAACTTTTGATTCGCAAAAATCATTGATGATGCTGATTTTATTTTTTCATATACACACTCGGCACTGGAGATCGCGTGGTACTTCCAGAAAGATATGCTTGAAGAATCGCTCCCGAGATAAAGCTCGAGTGCTGTATTCAAAAATTTTGCTTTGACAATATCAAGGGTTCCGGTATAAGAGCTTATTAGATTGTATGAGTTTCGTTCTTTTCGCATTTGTGATTTCGTGGCAGAGGCAAAGGTATGATACAGAATTGTACGGATCGACGATTAACAAGTGAAGAATGACCCAAAAGACAAGAGTGTGTGAAGGACCCTCGTGCATATGAACAAAAAAGAAAAACAATCACGATGATCAAAGCCGTGCTACTGTCATATTCCACGAGTACGTACTCCAAGCCTACAAAGGTTTCCTTGTTTTTTCGATACGCAGGTAATATTAATTGAGTGAAGTGTACAAGAAGAGAGTACGTTGAGAATCCATCATGTTCATAAAACTACTTTATCTTTGTGATTTCTACATGATAATACTCGAATACTACGAGGTAGTAAATTACAACTTTGAAGAAAGCGCTTCAGGGCTCGCATCGCATGGGTTCGAAAAACCTGAACAACTAGGCATGAAAAGATAGAAAGTTTTAGTCCTGTAATTAGAGTCAGCAAGGGTCTCTGAGTCCCTTCAATTGTTGTCCGATTTACGAGTGGTTCAAGCTTTCCGGATGCAACTTTGATCGCCTCGTTATTCATTTTCATCAGCAATCCCGTGGTCTTCAGGGACGTCCGTTAAGGTGCGTCCTACTTCGAGACCAAGGATCGTTTCCAATGGCAACTTTGTGTCCAGCCAGAAACGAAGCCCCATCCAAGAACTCGATGTTCCTCCATCCTGGCCGAAAGACTTTTTCAAGCACTTTATACCGATGCTCATCCGGCAGGTGGAGAATCGTTCCCACTCCGACGACACACCACCACCGAATAAAGCCGTCACCCCAAACGCCAGTGCTAATTAGATCTAGGAACTCCGATCTCTGGCACATAATAGAGCAACATTGTGACTAGGTTCGAAATGGCAGTCACGAGTTTCCCGTACGAGGAAACAACGGACTAGATTCCGTTGCATCTGCTCCTCTCAACAGCCCGTGGTCCCTGCTCTCCGACGCTTCGAACCAGCCCACCAACACTTACCAACTCCAAATTTACACATTCAGAGGGAGAGCCAGAGGGAGGACATTGTCATCGAGTGTTCTCAGTGAACGCAGCCGCTATCTAACTCCATTGTGGACTCGTGTATTGGGCTTTTCCAACATTCCCTCCTCTCATCTTTACCATAAACGTTGTCTCTGCGTTGCGCCACAGTTGTTACAGCAATAGCAATCTCTTTATTCTCCGCTCCGAGAGCGTCGGCAAAGTTGTCCAACCTTTTATGTTCCACGAATTCTGAGGGTACACAGACCAAAACATTCATATATTATGTCGAGGGACAGGAATACGGATGGAAGGCGATCCAACTAACGTGTTACCAACGTCATGCTGGTCGGTGAACGTTCCTCTGGATAAAACATGTCGCATGATTTACCAACGAAACGCTGATAAAAACGGAAGTCGGGCTTCTTACACAGGCACCGTATCATATTTTTTTAAAAAATTCAACACTTTTCTTTCACTGGGGAAACATGATGAGTCATCAAAATTGCATCGATCCGTTCTCTTATCTCCATTATTTCGGTTTCTTTGATACTATCCGAATTTTTTCGAGGTCCATAATCGGAGTCCAATTCCATGATGGAGTTTTCTATTTTTCATAATAAAATATTCAGAATTTTTTCTCGGACTGGAAGTAAAGAATTTGAAAATATTTAGCGCAGCACGACTTCGAAGAGGACACTTTCCCGGGGTCTTCACCCTGAATAAACTTGTTCAACTAGTCGAATATACGTGAATCTAGACTCGGGATAGCTCTTCGTTCGACTTTTCTCTGAAATTGTAGTTCAGGCTGTTCCATGTACTTTTCCTTGAAAAGAGGCGCTCAGTAATTCACGCGGTATCTCTAGAATACCGAGCTCGGAAAAGCCTCCACTTTCTCAAGTTTGGCCCGCGCAAGTTTTTCTTGCCCGAGACTGGAGAGCAAAACTATGTACGTGCCCCGGTGCTTCCTGTACCAAGCTATGCTTGACTCATACTCGCTGCCTCCTATCGTCAAGAGTTACGATCGTCATTACCATTAGTCCCGGTAATATAGTAGACAATTCTGACTCGCCGCCGGATAGATAGCCCACCAGGACAAACGTGACTTGGCTTTTCTCTCTCGCCCTCCCTTTTCCTCTCTCCTTTGCTTTTCAAACAGTCAAAACGTCGAACACAATAATTTTCGTCTCATTAAAACTGATCACACTTCATGGAACATGATCGTGACGCAAATTTTTTATTCGAACCCCTACAGATTGATACATGCGATATAATAAAAACATGTTTATGAATTCGTCGCACTGATCGATCATGAATCGTCGAACAATTCTCGTTATTGATATTGCCACACTCGACGGCCACGTAACTCTAATATTATATCGAATGTAGTAGCACGTCCATTGGAATTTTCAATGAATCATTTAATCAAGCGAAAAGGGATTCAATCATGTGAAATCTTTGAGAGCTGAAAATTGAAAATTGGGAGAAAAACAAAGGAATATTGTATTCATGAATATTTTGATAATAGAAAATTAATTAAACCCGACAGAGACGACGGTTCTTGAGCATCCATAAAATAGCAATTATGAGACTGGTTTTATTTCGAGAAATAAAAAAATATGAAAATTGAGAAAAAACAAAGATTTAATCAAAGTTTGAGGATTAAAAATTAAATATGGAATCGTTGATAATTTATAAGGATGTATTAACAAGATACATGCTTGATATCGGCTCGAAAATCTTGTACACGCTATCTCTCGGTCGTTTGTTCCGCCACGAGGCGCGCGGCAACGGGAATAATTAATGAAGGAGCAAATTAGCCGTGGAAGAGGCGGCAAGTGACGCACGAGCGGCATCGTTAATCGAGAACGATAATATAAGCGGTGAGAGAGAGCGGCACTTTGTTCATACTAATTCAAGAAGCAAATCTTGAGGAAAAAAAAAAAGAAACGGTAAAAGAAAAAAAAAACATTCACTTCCACATCTAATCGCCATCGCAAACATTTGCTCCAGTATTTTAGTGTATACACGTTATTACGGCACGAGGCGTGTCACCGACACACTGTCGGCATTATCAAACTCCCCACTATCTGGAAACGAGCTTGAAAAACATTCGTCGTTTGAAAAGTCGCTGAATGTGTGCTTAATCCCGTCGAATAAATTTTTAACTGTATCAAAACGATTAAGCTGTTTTGAGAAACATAACAAATGTTGCTGCACCTCATAAATATCGTTTTTCTTACCAATTTTTCTCGTAATAATCGAAACGCTTTATCAGAAAAACATTTTTATGGCGGTAAAATTATTTTTTTTAATGAAAAAGTAAGAATAATTCGAAATTCGAGTGATCCAACGAGAATTTTCGCGACGTTTTCATCATTGCAGACTCGGAAATTTCGTTTGTCGCGAAACACTGATAAAAATGAGTGAAAATCGGTAAAAAATCGACTTGGAAAAAGCTCAACATTCGAATTCCATTCGTTCGTCGATTCTTGTCTTGTTCCTCCAGGATTTAATTATTTCTGGTAAGGTGAATAAAGTTTAGTCCTCGGAGCATAACCCTCCGGATAAGCTAAGGAGGCTCAAATCCAATCACGAATTAACTGGAGGCCCATATGTGAGAAATCTTAGGTTCGCTGGATATGCGCGAATCAGAAGATTAGGAAGCCCGCACACGCATCTTGAGGAGCGCGGGGGTTTCGGGCGCGCGCAATCTACACGATGCTTCTCGATAAAAGCGAGAAGCTGTGTAGATACGCGTGCATTTATCACGGCTCCAACGACCGCGAAAGATCGTCGCGATAAACGAGTTAATTTGGAACTTTTTTACAAAGCCAATCTACCCGATCGAACTTAACGAAACGAATACGATTAAGTTTCCTGATGAAAATCTCTTTGATTTAGAAAATTTTTCTAGAAACCTTTCACTTCGAGTCTACTGCGTTTTCATTTTGTTTTTGTTTTTTTTTTTTTTTTTTTTAATTTTTTTATTATTTGTTTTCTGAAAAGATTTGAAAATTTATCGTAAATCGGTGGACCGTTTTCGCCTGTTCGATTTCCCGAAATAAATCCTCGGCTTCGGGTGTGCCGGAGAGTATTTCGATCCAGGAAAGTGCTTCCGAACCGCAGAGTTTTATTATGTGAAACTCAAAGTGCAATTGTGTCTGGGACTCTCGGTGAATATTGGGATAAAAATAAAAAAAAAAATTCCCGATTCAAATTCCGGGGTCGAATTTTATTTCTGGATTCGATGAAATTGACTATTGAATATCGAGAAACGAGGGGCGAGTGGTGTTGGCGATAAATCGTTAAAAATCTACAAGTCGATTACGACTCCGAGGTAAGAAAATCGAATGGAAATTTGTCCGAAAATCAATTCTAACAAAACTATATTGTTTTTCTCTATTTTCCTCAGCCTCCAAGATTTAAAAGAATCGTTTACAGCTTTCCCGGCGGTAGAGGCAGTTGAAAAAAATCTGAAGACTCTCTGAAAAATGATTTTCAAACCCGAGAATGCAATTTGTTTAAAAATTTTGAGATGCGAATCCCCTCAATCTTTAACATTTTCTCCGACACATCGCCCGAGCAATTTAGAGGCTAACCGATTGAAAATGGGAATAAAATTAGGGAAGGGTGAATGGGAATACAGGGAGGAGGAGGGGAGCGACTCGAAAGTGCGTTTTCGACACGACGTCGATCACGAAACACGATTTCGAATGGCAATTTCACGCTTCACCTGCGGAAGGTCGTACCAACGAGGATGTAGCGAAATAAAAAAAAATGTTGCGGTCCACGAGGGGGGGCTGAGATTTGGTTGAGAAATTCTTGGCAAAAGAGCTACCAAACGGTTAACTCGAAGATTCCAAAACGTACAAAATGGCCGTCAAGAACGTTTTAGTTGCGCAGTCGTGCATACGAAATGGTGCTTTTTCCACCGTTACCCTTTGGGCTTACATGCAGTCGCATCTTCTCCCCCCCCCCCCTCCTCACCCTCCCTTCGTTTTCCTGGTTCCTTGTGGTTTTCGATTAACCTTCTTGAGGATGCGGAAAATCCTGAAGCTGAAAAAAGCTTCAAAGTTCGTGCTAAAGGTTCGAGCGAGTTTCCTCTTCACGAACCGCCGGGAGAGCCGGGGGCCAGTCAAAGGGTTAAACTCATCCTACAAACGTTTGAAATTCAGCCTCTCTCTCTTTTACAAATCTACCAAAGAAATTTTCTTCGTTGCACAACGTAAAAGAAGATTTCAACCAAGTTTCTTTTTCATCCCTTATTTTTCAAGGGATCCACAAAAGACTGTGCACCTTTGAAAATATTAAACGCGATTACGAGATATGAACAAAAGAAAATTGCAAAATGTTTCTTATTTATACAGGAAAAAATGGAGCAAATCGTTAAATAATAAATAAATATATAACAAATTTTTAAAAAAGTCCGCATCCTTCTGTTGTCGAGGTAAAAAAAGTGTAAAAAAAGAAAAATCCAGCTCACGTATCCGTGAGAAAACATACGAGATTGGAAAACCTCGAGCGAATCGGACCACGTCCGAAAATTACTTTCGCATTTCATTTGAGGGGTTTGGAGGAGAAGGGAGGAGGCGGTGGTAACGCGACAGAGAGCGGAACGCCATTTCCTACGTGCTATTGAAAAAACTGTCGATCCATGGATGCCCCTCGGGCGTCAATAAAGCCAACTGGCATTGCACGAGATTCAGAATAACCTTTTTTTTCCTCATCCCCTTTTAAAAGAATTTTTTTTTATCCCTCGGTAAGATAGAAATAAAAATATCGAAATTGACCGATGGGGAAACACGATTTATTTACATTAACAGTGCATTTTTTTTTTTTATTCATACAATTTGTACTTTTACAGCCGAAGAGAAAAGTCTTCGATGAAATAATTGAAAAATATAGTCGTTTAGCTGAGTCGTTGATCCGAGTTTATTAAAACTCGTGCATTCCCAAGGCTACTTTCGAGCCACCATATAAATTGAATATTTTTAGAATTAATCATGAATCGTACGTGCTGAAACAGAAGCAAGTGTTCGTAACATTGGGAGGCCATTTATTGCACGAACAAGGAAATGCAGGAGAGAGAATATTGCACCCGATAGAGCAGTCTCGCATTCACGGTCGTGTGTATAGGGTGAAGAGCGATGGGTCAGGGGCGAGGTAACGACCCCTATGTGCGTTTGAGTTACAACCTTCGAGCATGCAACGTTGGAGCATGACTCGGGAGATAAAGTTCAAAGTTCCTTACTTCAGATGGCTCCACGTCACTGGAATTCCAAAAAACAAACAACACATTTATCATTATGCGAATACTAAGAAGTTGAAGAAATTTCATTGAGGGAGATTCTCGTCGAATTTATCATTCTTTCATTTTGCACCGTAAAAACTTTCTAACAGCGAACATTCTGTCGGTCACTGTCAATCAATTTATTGCCTCTTCAATTTTTTATCCTTCTACGCTTTATATTTTTCATACATTTACGTTTCCGGTGATTCAATAATTCATCGAACGAATTGCAATCGATAGCGCCATCAATTTTCCAACTAAAAATCATTGTTCGATAGAAAACTCGTGCATTTTGTTTCCCCTTGAAACCGCCTGGTTGATGACGCTTCCACCAGAGGGCGTGGCAGGCATCTGCATAACTGGCGGTCGGTAGAAAAGACACGTGTGTGCAATCGGTTCGCATGTAACGCAATCGTAATTCAAGCGCAGCACGAGAACTCTGACAGGAACTCGGTACACTCGGCTACCTCAACCACGCGCAATCCTTTGATCTATTCACCTGCATTTAATCATTCGATACGACCACGTCGTCTAGTCGATTCCCTCGGTCCGACCGGATGACAAATTTTTTTTCGTTCATAAAATCTGCACCAATCAGTAAAATAACACTGAAGTATTATAAATAAACTTGAAAGTATTTGAATTTTCGAAACTTCGTTCACTTTTTTTTTATTTTTATTTTTTATTTCATCAAATTTTATTCATCTATCGAAACTTTGGGCTTCGATATTCCGCATTTACGATTTATCGGAAGGCAACTTTGTACCGAGAACATTTTCAATTTTCCTTTGGCTTTGCCTGTATCCATTGCACCCCTATATTTGAATATTTTTCAATATTTTTTTTCTCCCTTCGTATGTATATCTATATACGGATAAAAGTGTATGCGTATGCGTTTTGAAGCTCTACCCAAACCTCGACACGTACAATAAAACAAATTTGTGCTCTACGGAGCGTACGTTTTTATATGCCCACATGGAGCACGGTACACTCATCCACAAAAATCGATATTCATGGACAACGGATTTTCCGACGAAAATTGCACTCAACAAAAAAAATTGTTTCGAAAAGAAAAAAAAAAGAAAGAAACAGAGAAAATGCCACATTCTTGGTATTCATTGTCAACGCGCAACTCGATAATATTTGAACGAATTTTCAGCAAACGCTTGAGCAACGTCGTTACTCCTATTTTCACTTTTTCATTCGATTGTTTAGTAAACAAATTGGATTATCAATCTACTAGAGCATCTTTCAAATGAATAGTTTCGTCCGATAACGAATCTTTCGATGAGAATTCAGATTCAACGAGTGTTCGCAGTTCCTGTGCATAAAATCAGCAGTAATTTTTCAAATTCTCAAATATAACGATGAAAAAAAAATATCAATGAATCCAAAAACGATGATTTTTAATGGTTTTTGTAAATTTATTTATAGACGATTGTTTTCGATCGTTTGAAATGTCATTGAAATACTATACACGTCTTTATACTTTTTTTTTAGTAGAAAAAAAAAAGTTCTTTTGAATATGTGTCTTTTTTATTTATTTTTTTTATTTTACGTCACACGTCTGAACTACTGGGCATTCGTCTACGCACTTTAGTGGAGACAGGAGACGACGCCCAGAGTCGTTGAATGTGAAGAGCGTATATACGGGGACGCTTTACATTCGAAACGACGAGCGTGTTTGAGACTTTGAATGAAAATAATGATCCTTCTATGATTCATCCCAGTGTGTCTGGGCCTTTGTACAGTTTTATGCAAATTCAGATAGCACCCAATTTCAAAATGGTGGCAGAAGGTCGATCTTTTGAGGAAAAAATAAAACAAAAAAAAATCCAATATTTTCCGGATCGGTGCTCCGAATGTCACAAAAACAAAATTCGATTATTCTTTCGTTCACAGTTATACAAGAAAAGAAATAATAAATAAGCAATTTTACAAACATGGATAAATGCTTCGTTGAATAAAATGAATTCTCTCATTTTAGTGCTAAAAAATGAGTATACGGTGTGAAAGGAAACAACGATCACGACTTTGTATATTTTTATGCAAATACCGTATCGTCGCGAGAGTCCACATCGCTTTTTTTTCTCTTTTTTTTGCTTTTTTTTGTTTTGTTTTTTTTTTTTTTTCTCACGACGATCTTGGAAAAGGAGGACGAGCACATAGTCGAGGCCCATATACCACTATTTTAGTATTCGGTCGTGCTCTCCACGGAGCTTTTCGTGCGCGACATTCACAATTCTCAAAAAAAAAAAGAAACACAAAATAACCGTTCAGTCAACAACGATGATAAAATTGTAGCTAACGTAAAAAAAATAACTGAAAATCCGATAATCCGGAATGTAAAAAATTCATTTTGTAGTCGATATAGTTAAAGTACCAAAGATGAAAAAATCATTAAGGATATGATCGATCATCGGTTCGAATCCAAGATTCTGACCTGAAATTTTTGTATGATGCAGATGAACATTTTACGCTGCTAGTTTCAAAATTTGGGCTCGGTTGGCAAGCATTTTGAGACACCGAATACACGTCGTCTATGGAGAAAAAATCGACCGGAAGTTCCGTGAACACGGTTTTTCTTTCCCAAAATCCAAGATTCAAAAACCTCGATTCTGAGGGAATTGGACAATAAGAATTCTGTAAAAAATAGAAAAATCTTACGTCATGAGGTTTTAAACACAGTAATATTACAAAAAATTTTCAATTTCCGGTTGAAAATAAAATTTCCGCTTGTTTACAATTCTAATATGGAGAATCCTACACAGTCGTTGACGATCTAATTTTTTTTTTTAGTTCTCCCGAATTATTGTGCTATAAAATACTCATGTATCATTAATGATATTTATGAAAATCCACAATACGATCGATGAATCAGAACAGCTGTGTGTAAAATGAATTCGAGCTCTTTCTTTTGACTCCGAATTAATAGTCGATCATCCTCAAACGATAAATAAAAAAGTCTATTTCGGATTCCCATATTGTCCAGTTCCCAACTGGAGTTGCTGCATAAAAAACAGCGAAGGGACACGTAGCAGCGATGACTATCGTCGTAACCGAGGATAAATTGACGCGATATATTTTATATGCTTGTCGCGGCCGGCGCGAGCGGGCTGCCTCATGCGGGAGAGACTCTCTTGTTCCTTTACCCTGTCATATTGTTTAGTATACAAGTGACGCGATGCGATATATTACACACGTGAAAAACGTCAGTGAAATAAGAATAAAGGCGTCGTTGCACGGGTAACCGGTGTCTGGTCACGCCTCGGAGATGTTTTCTTCTCGTGTTTTCGCTTCATATCTTTATTCCTTTCATTGGACTCTCTTCCTTTCTCTGGCTTCTCGTTACGAGGAACTACCACGAAACGTTGTCTGGTATTATTGGGCTCGAACCTTGAGACTTCCGGTTGGAATAGGTCCCGGCAGACTCGGACAGTCGCTGCATTTATTTATTTTTTTTTTCAAAACAACAGTGCAGCTCCAAAGCTTCGCGGCTGTCCGCGATCTTTTCGGAGATTCGAAGGAATCGAAGTTCGAGCAAAATCCGGGGTAAAGGTCATTAAGGGAGATCGAGAAAACGAGAACGAGCGTCGGTGACGCAGAGTGCGGAGGAATTGGGCGCTGAGGAGTGAATACCTGGGGAACGGGGTGGAGGTCATTGTACCGGAGATAGAACGTTAGGAAAGAAAGACGAAACAAAAAGAAGAAATGAAGAAGGGCGAGAGGAGGGAAGAGCGGGGTAAGGGAGACCGTAGGGCCGTGACTAACGCGGCGTGAAATCTTCTGGGCACGCGCCATTTCACTTTGCCCACGCTCCCGTTCTTTTCTTCTTTTATTTTTTTCACAAATGGAAAAGGAGCATGGCTTATATATGTATAAGAAAATGCCGAAACTGTTGGCGCTCCTCGGAGACTTTACAAGCTCGGATGGCTGTACCTTGTATCGGCGGGCACTTGCGGGCTCGATCTACCGTCAGACGACTCTCTGCTTTATGGCCCGTGCATCGTGCAACGTCGATTCGAGAGACATAACCTATATTTATATCCGTTGGACCGTGATTACGAAATTTATGGCGATCCTCTGGGCTTGCCAACCATTTTCGAGCACGATATGAGAATATTTGCTTATAAATTGGCTCATATTCGCATAAACGCAAATCTCACAAATGACTCACATATATTTCGAGGCAAAGCTCCTAGTTCCGACGCTCTTCTGTCTTGGATACTCAATTTCTAAGGTCTGCCCTGATCCCCTACTCTCTCTCTGCACTTTTTCTGCACTCATATCACTCCGGAACAGCTCTTCGACCTCTTAGAAGAAATTTAGAACCGAAAAGTTGCACCGAAATTCTGACAGCTCTGGCTCGAGCTCTCCATTTCAATTTTGTCTCATTTTTCTACAAAACAAATGAAATTCTAGATTCAAAGCACATCGAGATGGAACAATATCTTTGCTGAAGGTCGCTGATCCTTGAATCAAGAAAAATAATGTCATGATAAGCGTATATATGTAGTTCAATCAACGAATCAAGTGGTTGAAACAAGCAAAATATTTTGTTGAATCCGTTTAGTTGAGTCAACGAACTATTGTCTCAACCGATCGAAGCTCTTGAAATAACAAAATTTAGATTTGGTCAATTAAACGATTGCATCAACAAACTTAAAAAACAAACATCCTGACATTCCGTCCAGCTAAATTGTGAGAAGAGATCAAAATCGCTGAAAGTTTCATGAAAATCTTGCCTGAAACTTGAAGCTTGTGAAGAACCAAAGACTTTTAAAATGCAGCAATGAATTCTCAGGATCGAAATAACGGTTCGGGCCTCCTATGAGGGTTAACGACAAAGAGGTAGCTCGGTGTTGAGGGAGTTAAGAGAAAAGAATGAGCCGCGCGAAGAAGAGGTGTGAACGAAGAACCGCAAGTGCGTTGCCGAGCCTCTGCGAGGGATCAAGCCCGGTAACCCAATCTCCCTTTTGTATGTGGGCGAAGGTACATGAATACCTGAGCACATTGAGCGAGTGCCTCGTATCGAGGCGTACAGAGTTTCATCGGTGACGTGTGTGCTTCGAGTTTGCTCGTGTCTTGGTCCGTTAACCCGTGATCCGAACCGATGGAAGAAAAGCACTAGCTCGACGCCGCATTCGCGTGACTGTTTTAACACTCCTCGGCTCCTCGCTGAGCTCGTACGGCTTAATCAGCGAGGGTTGAACACGGTCGATCGACGCTGCCCGATCCAAGAAAAAGTGCTCCTGATCATCGCATCATCAAATTCGTCGTTTTTATCAATTTGAAGTCATCAGCTCTGGTCAGGAGGCCTTATAGAACTTGGATAGTCACGACATTGAATCATTTGCTGATGCTGATCGAGAGCTATTCCAGCAAGCAGCGCCTGAACCCACAGCTCTCGATGAAAACTCTTCCTTTTGGCTCCACGCTTCGTAGATCGTTAAATATACTTTCTCTTGCGGTCGTCAATCAGTCATGTGCGAATAACAAGTTGTGGCTTTCATCCGCGGGTTTCTCGAATAGTTTTTTCGTTTTCAAGAAAGCAGCCTCCAATCCTTTCATCGCTTGAATATCTCTGTACCGGAAGTATCCTTGTTTCCCGGTATCACATTTCGTCCAACATGCGTTTTCAACGGGTTTCAACAGATGTAAGAGCACGCCTTAATATCCTAAAGTGTATTCGCTACCGGGGAGAGTTTCCAGTAGACTTTTTATCGCGAACGCGAGAGAGCTCCTCCGCGGCACTATACCAACATTGTCATCTTCGTCGTCGCGACATCCATTCCCCGGATTCGCATCTCGAATCTCTCTGTCTTTATATATCTCGCTTTTTTTAATCCTCATGCTGCTGCTGGTGCTGCAAGGATATGCCATTAGGCTCCGACGGCTGGCGGGCTTCCGGATCTTTAACGTCGAGTGTGCGCTTTAGAGATTTCTTCATAATCTTCGATGTAACGCGACCTACGCCCGCGGGGACGGTTAAGGATTCGGTTTATTCGAGGGAAAAAAAAATCTGAATATCGGTGAACATGAGGAAAAACGGAATAGAATTGTCGAGGAGAAACCGCGCGGTGATTCGCTCCAAACGGTGGCAGAGTCTGCTCACGCATTCCTTGTGCTTCGACTTAAAATTCGAAAATAAATCTTGAAATTTGTTAACTTTCGAAAAATTCTTAAACCCTTAAATACAAGAGTTACCGAAAGAAAAAAAGTCTGGATTCACTGGGCTCTGTAACGAAGGCTTACGTCTCGTAATCTTGCCACGATCTGAGGAGCTCCTCGATAACAAGGGTCTGATGGACCAGTGCGAGAGTAACACGCGGAGGAGTGCCGGAGACTTAATCCAGGAGGTCGTCTTTCAGGCAGCTACGTCGCGTCGCGGCTTATGATTAACGATTATGCTCGCACCGGAGAATGAATTTAAAATAAAAATCGTACGGCGAATGATATATACGAATCGAAGGAGAGAGAGAGAGACTCGAGACAAAATTCTTCGAACAACGTTCACCCGAGGCGATGAAATTTTATCTAAAACATATTTATTATTTTAATTATTAAAAATTTATACAAAATATCGTTTCGAAAGAGACTCTTGTGTATCTTTTAAAGTATAAAACTTAATGAATCACGCTTGGCCAAGCGGTCACTGAAATACTGACAATTGAGCAGAGAGCGAGGAGGCGATCGTGACAGCAGGTGGTAAACGCGAAATATGTCGTAGAATCCATTTTGAATTTATATGCCAAGATTTGCGTTACCCGGTTCAGGAGTCAATGCGAGACCAAGCGAGAACGCGAATAAGGAGAGAGAAAAAAAAATAAGAGAACAATAGAAGGAGAGGAAATATCGTGTGTACCAATGCATCCGTATGAGACCGAACACTTTCTCTATCTTCGACTCTTTCAATTTGCTTCTCGCTCGTTCTCGTGTATATGCTGCACGACGATTCACCGTAACGATTAACCAGACCCCACGACTCTCGTTCCTTCCACCCGTATCGCCTACCTGATTCTCCCCTGTACCAACAACACGCGTATGTATATTATATACCAACGCCGGAGTTTGATTTCGAGATACGAATCTTAATTTATGTTATGGCGAATGCCAGTTGAGCTCTCCCAAAAGATGAAACGAGAATCGAGTCCTTGAAGAGTAAGAGAAAGAAGTAAATATGATTTTTTAGTGATGCCTCGGTCGGAGACCCTAAAATGTGGAAAAAAATAATAATACGCGGAAAGGTGAAGGAAAAGCAGAGAAAATTTATAAAAAATCTGCGAAATATGAAATTGAGAGAAATTTGTAAAAATTAAAAAATCCTACACGAACAAAGAGTAGCTCGATGAAAAACGAACAAATTTGAAGAAAATAGAATCGGACCAAGGCGAAAGAAAATTAAGCGGAAACGACGATAATCGGAAAGAAAAAAATGTCCGTGAAGGGCGCGGGTCCGAAACAATTATGTCAGAAGCCAATGCGAGATCCACGAAACGAAATGGCCAACAGGAGTAATCAATTCGAAGCATAAACTCAACGCGAGCTCCAAAGATTGTTGAGCCTGCGAGCGTACCAATAAGTTCTGAAAGAAAGAGAACAAATTTATTATTCCAAGAGGGAGACATTTGCATTCGTTCCTTCAGCGAGGAATACGAGAAGCGAATGTAAAAGGAAATAAAAATAATAATAATAAAAAATGACGAAATTCGATGTAAAACCCGAAACGTCGCGTGGTGCGGGCGCACAAAACGAAAGAGAGAAATGGGAGGGAGGGGAGGGGAGGGGGGGGGGCAGGGACAGGGATAAGAAAAAATAGCGATATTGCTCAAGGGGAGTTGGCAAAGAGGCCGTTAAATTCCACCCCATTAAATTGCACTGCCGTTTGAACGAGTGTGCTACGACGACTCTTTCGAGTCCTTTGCCCGCGCGTGTTCGACTGTCGTAAGGTTAAGTGCTTAGACGATGACCCACCTATTGCCAATTCAATTCATTCCGAATCTTCAAAGTACCAAAACCTTAAAGGTACTCGAGACACGAAAGACAGAAATAAAAGGAAGCAAAATGATGCACGTTTCGAACGTTCGAGTTTGCGATAATGGTCGCAATCGATCTCTCGAATAGACTCGAAATCTTGAAATTTTTATCTCAAACTTACGGATAAGCGAGAAAGTATCGAGCCAGCAAACGTTCACTGAAAAAATTTCAATATCCTGTTACTTTCTGTACGTTTTTTTCTTCCTTTCCAACCCCAAAAATTTCAATACAAATTTCAAAAGAGACTTCGAAAAAAAAAAACTTCAGGAAACCGTTGAAAGTCAATGCCCAGCAGGAAATTTGCGGGCAACACTTTTGTCACATAAAACCCAAAGAATAATTTCACTCCTAAAGAGATTTTGAAGAAGCTTGAGAACCACTGACGTGTGATCAGGCGTCATAAGTCACTCAGCGTGTGGCGTTACGTGGAACATGGGTCCCCTTGCGTAGGACCCACGGGGTCTAGCACCACAGGCTCCTCGCAGACCCGCAACTTCTAAACCAACAAATCCACAACCTCCGGCACAGTCTCTATTTGAATCGTAAAAAATTGACAAACTTAACTAAATCAAGGACTTCCCGTTTGGACCTCTTCACCAAACGCATTTGAAGCCACTATCTTTTCTTAACTTCGCTTGCTCAATTTTCAGAGTTAACCGAATTTTTCGCTTTCACACTCAATAGGCCTCGATTTATCGAGCCAAAACCTCGGATTAATTAGGAACTCGATTCTCGAAACCTAATCAGATGGGACTAACCCTTCAGCTGCATTTTTATCGCTTTTTTTCAGCCCTAAAATCGTCCAATTTAACTGAATCGCGGATCATTTGCAAACCTTAAAATTTTTGCGAATTATTGTTAATTATAGAATAAGAAAAATCCAGAAAATTGCATAAATTTTGATGCAAATTCTTACAAGAATGAAGCTGTATGAATAATTCAGGCGTGAGGGCTACTTGTAACGTCGAAAAAAAACCCTTTTTCGGGATTTTTTTTCAAACAGGTTTTATCATTCAGTGGATAATGTTTTCCCATATGAATAATCAATATTTCTAGTAGCTACAGTAAAATTTTAATTGAAAAATAATGCTCAATGGATCATTAGTGAATCAAATTGGGCGCAGGATGGACGAAGGGTTGACAAAAATTTCGAATTTTTACAAAATGGCCTATGTTCAAAGTCAAAACTTGCTTTTCGACCAAAAATTCACTCATATTTTCAGTTATAAAATCAATCAAATTTGTTCATCTTAATAAATAATGCTCCGATTTGTCGAAAATTTTCAGAAAATACTTTAGAAATGCTGGACTTTGAAAAAATGCAAAAAACAATGAAACGATTTTTTGAGAATGCTCACTGGCCCTCGCTTCTTAAGAAACATGATATCGAGACAAAAGTGAAGGAAAAATGTCAACATTTATCGGTGTGCTCGTGGACTTTGCCTGGTGTTTTCGCATCCGAGATAATAGAAAGCTTGAAAGCATGAGGAAAAAAGATTTTTTTTTCTAGTCCGTTGACGCGAAGGCGATCGAGCGTAAATCGAGAAATCTTAAACGGTGAACACGAGCGCACGGATCTCAAATTTCCGTTTCTTTCGAATTTTTCCTCGAAAAGGTGAACGTGGAGGGTGAAGATGAGAGATGCTGCGAAGGGTATCGGTAGGAAAAGAACGAAAATGTGCTGGAGACAAGAATAAATAATAATAAAATGAATGTCAAAAAAGAATGGAAAAAAAAAAAAAAGAAGCTCGTTTCTTGGGTCCGAAGGACTCTCGAGACGCGCGTAGTATCGCGTAACAGTTTATTCGCGTCTCGTGTTTCCCCGTCGGGAATATATTTAATCGATCCTTTCCACCTCACGCCTTCCCAAGTGCTCGGACCCCGGTCATGCACGCAGAAACCACGGGGAGTCCCCTGCCCCTCTCCTCCGCCTTCCTGCCTCCGCACCGGTTGGATAAAAAAAATATCTGGCGTTTGAAACTGCGAGGGAGAATTTTATAACCGTCGCCATTAGCTACATAATGCCACCGCACTAGCATCAAAATTCACGAGACTCGATCGGACCAACCGCGTGTCTCTCTGCAACCTTCAACCCTCGTAGATTGCAAATATTTTTCTCGAGCTTGGTATTTCCCCTCGAATCTAAAGACGTTCTTTTTTTGACCCATAGATAAACGTACCGAGTCAAAGGAGATAAAAAAAAAATCGAAATGCCAAGTATCTTGAGACTAAACGAACAGCGGATTCTGACAGTTCCTTATACCATTTCAGTAAAACGCCTATCAATTTTTTTTATATTCCGAATCAAAAATCCAAGTACCGCTCATTTTTTTATGCTCCTCTATCCTCTTTGAAATGGCATTTCGGATTCCGACGAGTCTGAAAAGTAAATGGAATCCTGGGTATGACGGTTACCGAAGTAACACCAACTTTTCACGCCTCTTTTTAGGATCTTCGACGTGCTGGCAATTGTGTAAAAAGATTTTTCATCAGGTTACCAATAAATCCCTTTCTCGTTGTCTGCGCCCATACAACCGAGTCCTTTTACCTCAGGCAACTGAAAAGGTCCCTCGGCCTGCTTTTTTCTCTCTCTCTCTCTCTCTCTCGTTCTTCTTCGTTCGAGTCCGGTATATCGCGTGGGTGCAGATCGTTATGGGGACGCAGACAAGATGTGAAACTGCGATGGGACATTTTCGCAATGGTACTTCTCCTCTCGACGTGTATAGTATATACGAGACATCTGGAGAATCGATCGGGCTTCGTGTGACCGATACGAAAAAAGAAAAGCCTGCTCGGAGGGCAGGTCAGGAGGGGGCGGGCGGCAGCAATGCCAGAAGAAAAAAAAAACTACGAATGCGTGGGTCGAACGAAGTAACTGAACAAGCTGATGCTCCGCAGCGACGACGATGAAATTCTCGATATTCTTATACCAAGAGAACGACAGATATAGAGTTTCATGCGTGAAACAAAATATATTTTATATCTTTTTTTTTTTTTCTTCTCTTTCTCATTTTAACGTTTCTCTCCTCTTCCCTCTCCGCCCCCTCCCGATCTCGTTATTTTCTGCTTTCGCGTCCTCTCTCTTTTTTTTTTTCCTCTCAGCGTGCTTCTCCCTCGTTATTTTTTTTTTTTTTCACTCTCTTACTTTCTAATCCCATTTCTCTGTCTCTCGTTTTCGCATTTGCCTTTTTTCGATCACTTTTGCTCAACGAATACGAGATATATGTCTCGCGCGAAGAAGAATAATAAAAAGAATAAGCGCGATATTACTGTCATGTCACGGATGCTGAGACGGAAGGGAGAGGAGTAAGCTGCTGCGAAGAGGAAGAGACGAGGAGAGATATGAGAAGAAGGGGGGGGAGGAGGAGGAGGAGGAGGAGGAGAGAACAGAAAGAGATAAAATAAGAGGCGCGAAAAAGGAGAAAAGAAAGAGAAGAAAGAGAGCAGGGAGAAGAAGAAGAAATAAAATAAGTCTGGCAATATATCACGGTGCGAAGTCTCGAGTACACACGGACACACTCTTGTACAAACACAGAACCGATGGACGATCGAAAAACGTCTTGACGCCTTGTTCGTGGTTTCTTCTCGAGCTCAAACGTCGTCCCCCTCCCCCCCCCCCCCCCCCCCCCCCCTCCTCTCTTCTCCTGTCCACCGCTCCTGTCCAAACAACCCGAAAGATATTAGCAAAATACTGAGCCATCCGAAATTCGCTGATATCAAACACGCCTTAAATAAATAATAATAAAAAAAAATCCGCTACGAGACTGCCAACCGATGAATTATTCATTCGATCTTACCACTGGTGATAAATTTTTTTTTTTTTCTTTTCTCCTTTTCTCAAATGGCATCGTGTGAATGTACAATATTAACGACATCATCGAAATAGTTATCGCTCAAACAATCAATTTACCATTATAAATGACAGTTATCTGTTTCTCATTAATTTTATCAAAATAATTGACAGAATAAAAAAAAATATGATTTTTTTATAATATTCAATAATATTTCCAAGACAATTAATGACCGAGATGATTAGGTGTCGATATAACGATGAAATATGGAATCGAAAACGATAATAATATCGACGAGCTGAATGAACTCCATTTTATTATTATACAAATATTAGCACACGAATGATTTTCAATTTCAAAATTTTTTACCATTTTATTAAAAATGCTGTAACTTTTTTTCTAAACCGAATTGAGCATTCAGCCACCGCTCATTTTGTTCGTTTTCCAATTTCCTTTGAATTGGTAAATCGATTTATTCGTTTATCGATAGTATTCAACTAGGGCGATGAGTTTCGAAAATTGGAGATTGAACGAAATCGTTAAATTTTCTTTTGCATTTCTGTAAAAATAAAGATAACGAAATTTTGTAAAACCATCAAACTCAGTTCGAATCATGATCTTTAATGAAAAACGGACAAAAATATTGAAATTTCGAAACTGACGTGATGAGGCTCGTGACTAAGAATCGTATTTTTTTATTCCTATTTAAGTTTAATAGTCCGAGTGCACGAGTAATATTTACTCAAACTCGATTGATCGGGAGAGATGAGGGAAGATCGGAGGCCTGCTCGAAACTAAATATATTATATAAATAATATGGATTCGAGTACACGTATTTTTTCTACGAACGTTTGAATATGAAAATGTGAGTCATGCAGCGAAGATCGAGAATTAAAATAACAGTCCTGTGAGGCTCTCGTCTCGTGTGCAAGGTTATGAATTATTCAAAATGAAAAGCCGCCTTTTGTCGACGTACTTGGGCGACGTCTTGTGAACAGACTCTCTTTCTCGAGACCCCGAACACCTTAAAGGCTTTTATTCAACCCGCGTCCTGGACGTGTGTATATGCGTCTGTGTGTTTTTGGGACGTTTGCATCGATTCCGAAGAGGCAGAGATGCGATTTTCGTTTATCGAGCTGAGACCCTCCTCGCACGTTTCGACATTTCCTCAACGATGTTTCGTGAGAACGTTTCTCGATCAATCATAGTCGAGTTTCCGCAACGATTTTCTTGATTTCTCAAAACAATTATCTATTTTCGGTCTAAAAGAACACGCGGGGCTTGGTATTTTTTTTTCAACTCAGCAATTACGTCCGAGAGACTCTGCTCCAAATTGGAACCTAGAAATCTCAACCGGAGACAATTAGCGATTCTTTATTTTCCATCGAGCAAGCTCTCGTGTTACGTTTTAAAGGAAAAAAAAAAAGTTTGAAAAAGGGGAACCGAGTTACTGGAACGGATTTGATTGACGCGTCGGATTGCTTCGATCAAGTTGACAGGACGCAGCTGAAGCGTCGTCGTCGTCGTCGTCGTCGCCGTTTGACACCCAAGACGATCCCCGGCCATGCCGTTTAATCCTGGAACGTCGACGCCAAGACCCTCGACCATCTGTGTCACCAATTAGGGCCCCCTCCACATTAGAATAGATCAACACAATTATGCTCACCTATGGAACGTCCGGGGGGGAAGGATTAATCGCGAGGGTCGGAGGAAACTTCTTGGATGAAACTCTTTATCTCATCGCTTCAGAAATATTATTTTTGCGTCGGTTATTCCATCGAGGACGGTTGGATTTCGACTCTGTCAGACGTTCGATTCGACGGCTTCGTTCATTTTTTATTCATTCGTCGAACCAGTTTCATTGAAAATTATTTTTCATGCCACACACATTTCAGAAGCAATTTCTTCAATCGACAATATTTTTTTAGCTCGTACAAATTATTTAACAACTTTTTGAAATATTTGATAATTATTAGCTGGAAATTAAAATTAACGAACCTTTATTAATTCGTTAAATAATGCTCGACGCGTCTCGCGAGGAAACTCGTAAAACGAATAATTTAACGATCGTCACGAACGATTTGAGGCCATATTTATAGAATCGTTGATAAAATAAATTTCAGATTAATATCGAAAAAAAAAAAACGATTTTCCTTATTATTATTTCCCCGCGAATAGTGCACGGTCGAGTTGACCAAGTTAGGGAAACGCGTCGGCATAGAATATTATAAAAATGAAGCAAAGAGTAACTTTTTGGTTTGCCAATCGAGCAAGGCGTACGAGGAATATTATTACGGCTGAACAGCTCCGAGTTGGTCATAACCTCGGAAAAATAAATAAATAAACGAATAAATGAACGAGGCGCTCGAACGAGCTCGGAAACTAAGAGACTTTCCTTATGACACACATATCTAGTCACCGCTTATTATATGCGCTTGGATTTGACTCTCGGCGGATCCCCGCAATTCCATTCTCGCACGCGAGAACGTCGATAAATTTTCACGCTCGTTACGACGACGCTCGCACCGAGTTGTACAGATTTTTATAGATATTTCTACAGGGAGATTCAAAAATAGTTTTTAATTTGTCAGGCTTTTCATGATTGCCAAAAAAAAATCGTGTCAGCGATGATTTTTTCAAAAACCCAGCATTTTTCTTCTCGACAACTTCTCTAGAATCGAATTGCAGCGGTTGTTACTACAGCAACTCTCTAAAAATTCAAGTTTGTTAAAACTTTTAGTATAGAAAGAAAAAGTGAATCGAACGAAGAGTCAGATCTTCGCTAAAGGATTATTCGAGCAAAAGTGATTCGCGAGACCAAACTATAGTACGACGAAAAATATTATTTCAACTCTTGAATCAACCTGTAAAAAGTATGTCGCGCGTGAACTCCTGGACACTGGAAAGGAGCGATACGCATAACGATAGTCAGTGCATATAATATTTTGTCAAATTTACGAGCCAGCAAAAAGGCAGTCTACAACTTTATTATTCAGCGCTTGTTTCAACTTGCTTCGGAGATTGTTTTCCGTCGGAATTGACACTGGAACGAGTTCTCAAAGTATTTTTTTTTTCTTTTTTTTCTTCAAGTATTTCGATTCGATGATCTTATTTCGTGACATAGTAAGTGACTCGAGGAAAGAACTCGCTGAAATACGAAAGCAGAAAGTTGCTCGAAACATTTTTATCACAATCATATTTTTATTGTTTTCTCGAAGCATAACTTCGAGGAAGGAGCTAGGAGACGATCCTTCTTCTCATTTTTTCTCGAGATGTACACTCTCGAGTTGTTTTTTATTTTTCTGTTCGGAAACACGATTCAAGATGACGGTTCGAATATTTGTATTCGGAATGTTCTGTATATCAAAGAAGCCAAAGGGCCACAGTGAGTCAGAGGGCCTTTAGAGATACACATCTAACGAGGAGAGATTAAGGGGCAAGAAGGGGGGGGGGTGGTTGAGAGATATTTATCGAAAAATGTCCTGGAGGAGATAAAGAGGGGCTGTTTCGGATGGAAAAATATACAGACGTAAATATAGGCGCCATTTGTTTTTCCTAACTTACTCCAGACGTCGTCTGGTTTAACTGTACCGGTTGAACTATAACCGTTATGTACGAGCAATTTGGAGGATCGTCTGGACGAGTCGGGCAAAATGGCCGGGAGCCAAAATAGAGTTATGCGAATTTTATTCTCATAAAAGTTGAATTATTCGAGGCGAAAGAATGAAAACAAAAATAAATATTTGAGATTTCGTTCAACCGGGTCATCTTCGAAATCAAATCTGTGGGGAAAGCTTTTTTTCGATTGAAAAGAAAAAAAACGCACGAATCCTCAATGATCTTGAGAAAAATGATGGAATCGAGCAATTTTGTCGAAGGGATTCAAAAACTAATATCCTCCGACGAGCTGGAAATGTTTTGGAAATTTTCCAGGCTCGTACTATCGAAAGTTTGGAAAAATAGGAACGAAGCTCTGGAATGTAAAAAAGAAAAAAAAAGCGCGGTTGTTTAAGTAGAATTTCCGACAGTCACATGGAAGCATGACCGATGTTTGCAAACTCGAGTCAAATGTCCTGGAAATGGAGGATGAGAAACGTGAGTTTCACGGTCCGGTTTATGGCGGACAATGGTAAAGAAAAGTCATTTTTTTAGGGCTTTGGACCACGTGGTTCGGGTTACGAGGAAAAACGGGCGACAGAAAAGGTCCAGAAATGAGGAAAAGGAGCATAAGAATCTTGTCTTGTCGAGCAGAAGAGTCTTGTAGAAATGTTTAGGGGCTGTAAAAGGATCCGCGAAGCGTTCAAACGTTGCCGAAGCATCTCCGAATCTTTCGTAATTTAACAATGGACCTTTTTTGCCTTTGCGACTTTCCGGCATAACCTGCCGCCACTTTCGAGTCACCAAAACAGTTTTTCCTCGTTCCAGGCCCTTCTAATCTCCGTCCCCAATGCTCCTTTTCAATCTTCCGAAGACCCAAAATTTTACGAGTAAAAAAGAAAGAAAAAAACACGTCAGTTTCACGTGTATTAAGAAATTTCGTTTGAAAGAACCTCGGAAATTGCTCTTTCAGGACGAATTACTTCGGCTCTCGAGCACTACCATCTGTTTTGACATTGCAACAGACGAAAATAGATTTACCCGGTAAAAGCGACCGACTGATTAAATAAATAAACGGGGGCTTTGTGAAATTTATTTATTTCTATGCTTTCTCTGTTAACTTCGCTCAACGTCAACAGCCCCATCTGCGGTACGCGATCAAAAAACTTATTTTCACAGCGCGTACATGCACGGTTACAGAAAATCCGAGCGCAACTTTTTTCGTTGCAAAACTTCCATCATTTATCTTTCAACTCGTAAAAAGTTTTTCGTTAACTCAAATAACCTCGATTGAGTCAGTTTTCTCGAGGAATTTTATGGGGACAGAAGAATGAGAATGGAAATGTTTTTTTTCCACATAAGGGCTCGCTGCACTTGATGAAAAATTTTACGAAAAAAAAAACCAAATTCGATGTCCGACGCGAATGTGACGAAATCTCACGTCAAACACCCCGGAAATGTTAGATTCACCTGCTCGAAGGCGATGGGCCCGAGCAAAAAAAAATTCTTCGCATGTCTCTGAACACATTGTCCTGAAGCTTTATTTTCATTCCCGGTGCCTGGAATGATGCGCAGCCTTACAGAAGGGCCATAGGACGGTGGATGAGATTCTTGGAGTTTCGGAAGTCTTGATTCCTCTATACCGAGGGCCCCAATCGTCTCTGACTTAATTCTGCCCCTTCCCTTTTTTTTCATCTCTCCGAACTCGCCCGGTGTTGAGCTATGCGTGATGCTGGCAAAGCCAGGGAACACGCGACTACCGTATAAACACATGGTCCACTCGTGTAAACGGCCAATTTTTCACATTTTCGTTTTGCCTCGAATTAGTAAGTCGACTCGAATTAAAAGTCCGGCGAAAAACGTGCTACAAATTATGTTTATTTTTTCACAAACATCCACCAACAACGATACTCAAACGAGAGTAAAGTCAAAGTTTTGAGAATTTCAAAAATCTCTGGCTCGGAACGTCAACCTCTGACCCCCGTTCTTTATCGTCTTAGATCAGATAAGCGACCTCGAAAAAGGACCGGAGTCCGCGTCGGATAAGTCCCGGCGGGTTAAAGTTAGTTTAAACGCTTTGGAAGTTCGATCCAGCGAGCCGTTTGCCAACGAAAATGAGATTCGATGAGTTAATTTAGCCTGAGTAATGTTGATGATGGAACAGAAACATTTACCAGGTAGAGAATAAAAAGGTGCAATCACAGGTGCCGGTAGAGTTACGATCAATAATGGCCCGAGCCGGCGAAAGCTTTACGGCTAACCGGAACCCCCTCTTCGGGAGCCCAGATCCTCCTCGAAGTCCTTGGAACGAGCTCGTTCGTAGCGGTGGGGCGCGTCAAAGTTAATTTAGCGTCGAATAAAGCAAAAGCTTCGTCGTCTTAATGCCTCACGCCTCTCTCACACACACTCGTCTCAGTCTAGCCCCCTTGCCTTCCTCCTCTTGCCTGCTTCCTTATCCCAACAAGGACTGAGGGCAACGGGAGCAAAGAAGAAAATAGCAAATCCGGTTACTGTTGCCTATAGAGCAGAGACGTTGGGGTGTACCTCATCTCATTTACTTTCCTTGTGCTCTCCGCTTTAAAGACGAATTGCTTCTCGGTGAGATTTGTAAAGCAGGTCCCACTGGGGGCTCCTCCGTTCCCGGAGCCAAAGCGACAGGAAGCGAGAGCATTAAGGGCGCGACTCATGTGCCATGCTCCCGAAAGGAGCCACGCGAGGGGTTTTCTCTTTTGTCCAATGTCCTAGAAGCCTCACAAGCAGACCTGCAGACTTACGACCACCAAACGATCCTACTCTTGGAGGGATGCGAGTCGACAATGCTTCCAAAGACGTTACTAGAACTGGCTCTTTTTCTGGATGGAGAGAAACCCCGTGACGAGAGCTTAAGCAATGTGGCACATTTGTCCTGACCACGTGTGTTATGGCCGCCAGAACGGCTTCTCGGCATACGATGCAGGCTCAAAACGCCTTTTTTTTCTTTTCACGTCTTTCAGTCCAGACCTCGATCGGAGCTGGGAGTTGAAATGACAAAGTGGACTTTTCGATATTCCATTCGAGAGTGCATGAAAAGATCTCTTTGCTCGGAAGGTTCGAGTCTGACCCTGATGAGAGTTTACTTGATGGGACAATTAGGAATTTTGCTTCTGGTATCCAGGATGAGATCTCAATCGAACTTCGTAAAATGCGTATTGGAATAAAATTGAAATTCAGACTCTTGCGGAAGAGAAAACTCGGTGAGCTTTTCTTCGCATTGTACGCGTCACGAAATTCCACTCGAACTTGCGTTTTCCTAGCAATTATAATATCCCGGAAGAGCCCCTGCGTTCAGCACTTTCACGATTTGTGTCCAACATCTTAATTATAACAAAGGTCGCTCGCAGCAGAAAGTTACGAGAACTAGGAAGTTTCAATATGCCAACGAAATAAAGGGGCGAAGCAGCTGCAACCAACGAGCCGTTTCGGCTCTATGAAAACTCGAGAGACGAGAAACAAATTCCAATTGAGTTCTCAGCTCGGGCGATCCTTTCCTCGAGCCTCGAATATCCTACAATAGCCGCGTTGCTGCACTTCGTCTGCACAACTAGAGCTTAAAAAAATCTTTGCCTCGCTCCGATAGTGAATTCCATCCCGATAGAACCTCCGCGCTTTGAGCTTCCAGTGCTTTTACAAAGTTCAACCGGTTCTTAGATTGCGAAAGTCATGAGAAACCTTCGCGCGTTCCATAGCTTTTCCACCACCACCGACCATATCCCCGCAGTCTCGAAACTTTTCAATCGATAAGCAAATTATTATTCGTTTCATATAACTCCAGTTATGCTAGCTCTCATGCCATCTTAGCTTCTTCATTATGTACAAGCAATACGTTGAAACTACCACGCTGGTTAACTCGCTGAGCAAACTTCACTCTTAGTTTCAGAAGTCTCCCTCCGGTTAATGCGACTGAACTCTCTCGCATCTGTAATTGAGATTCCCTCGAAGAGGGAATACCGAAACAAAAATAATGTCTCTCAAATGTTTCCAAGTTTTAGAATTATTCATAGAGAAGAAACATTCGTTACAAAATCAGTTTCATGTTCGTGGATGTCGTCAAATCTCCTCACCGAACTTAAAACTCGTCACGCTCTTTTCACTAGACTTTCCCTGGTATTTCAATTCCAGAAACACACTGAGAAACTTTGGTTGAATCAACAAATCGTGGCGAGCAAAATGAAGCTCGTTGTGTTGACCAAAATTCGGTTGATCCATTTACTAGCTCAAACAAATTTTACTCACTACCACGAGAACGTAGTTGAATCAACAAAATTTTTGTTCATTGAACGAATTTTATTTCGTTCGCCACGATATAATTGTTTTTAATTTACAAATTTATTTTCTCAGTGAACAAACTATCTATGCACTCCATTCAGATTTTTGTGGAATTTTTTTTCTCCGTGGATCTGTCATTTACGAAACAAAAAAACTTATGGCAACGCTCAAGTATCTTATTCCCACCTGAGATAGCTCAGTATAAATGGACGTCACTTAACATTAATAAGAGTGTAAGCGCTCGGAGAAGCCATCAACGACGATTTTCTGACGCTAAAACACATGCTTTGACAGTGTCAACCAGAAATGCTGAGCCTCCTGTCCGTGTGAGTTAATATTGAGAAATAAAAAGTGATCAACTAGCAGGCCTCGAAAACCAAACATATTGAGAGACGTGGAACAGGTTCTAAATAAAATCCATTTACAGTCGAATTCGAAGGATAAAAATAAGAGTGTGCCTGCGGAGTTTCGAAATGCTGGAAAACTCCGTAAGCCTGTGAGCGCAAGAGAAAATAAACGGATGATCCATCGATCATAGCAATTATTATTGATTGGTGGTGAGCGAGGATAGAGGCTCTTGGAGATTGTAGACAAGAGTAAAAAAAAGATGAAAATGGCTGTGTGCACGATGCTAAGAACGTCGCCTCTCCGTCAGACTCAATCTTCTTTAGTTTTTTTTTTATTTTTCTCCATCAACGAGTTGGAGCGAGCAAACTTGAGATCAAAATCGGAATCTTGCCTCGGTCGTTCGTCATCCAAGCTACCAAACGACTCACCATCTCTCTTCCTACCTCCGCTTCTCTCTCTGTCTCTCTTTCTCCCTTTCTCTCCTTTACCTCGTCATTCAATTACCTTTTCTGTACCGCATGTTATTCTGTTTCATTTTTATTTGATCGCGTTTCATGCGATTACGTACTCGAACTTTTCTCTTTCTCTGATACTTCTATTTTTTTTCCCCAATTAATTTTTTTTTGCGTCCTAATCCGCCGGTTCCCACAGGCGAATAAATCGAGTCAAAAATCGCGTCCTTCTATTTCTCTCATAAAACAAATGTTGAGCAACGAAAACGCTTGGATAAAGAACGCGAAGGTCTCCGGGGCATCGGGGCTCTTCGAAGATCCCAGTCGCGAGAAAAGGTCGCTGAACGAAGAGCTCGCGGACAATGATGACGAATGTGCATACGTCGTTGGGACCTACCCGGTCGGTGGCAGCAGGGTGCAATTACAAGGAATCCCATTCCGTACTCGGTCTCCGAACATGTGACTGGCATGTTTTGAAAGGTTTCTTTTTGTCGCACGAAATTTCACTCAAGACCATCCTATTCGTAGCTTCTAACGGATTTACCTCTTTTACCTCACGCTCATAACTTTTTCTTAGCGCACCGACCAACCGAAAATTCGTCGGCGATCGGTAAAACTTTCGCGAGAATTCCGTATCGACAAACTCACGAAGATCATTTTTCTCTCACGCATCCGGTGCAAACTTCGAATTTGTCTTTTTTTTTAATCCAGTAAAAAAAGATTAAGTAGAATGTCGTCGTGCTAAATTCGGAACTTGAAAATATTCGTCAAAATATCCGAGCTCAACGATTTTCAGCAGAGTCCAATAATTTCGTTTCATCTCAAGAGTCCAATCGCAGAAATGAGTTTACTATTCTTTAACATTTCTTAACGAGTAGAATTCTATGCTTGTACAAAAGTTGTATAGACAAGAGCGATGTCTATCAGGGATGAGATTAATGAGTCGTATACTTTAACGAGGGTCTCGAGGACGCGGTATCGACTATCTCGGGCCGGGTGTACATTTTTTTTCCTGCATGAATCCCAATTCCAAAAAGTTGGCCTCGAGAGCCTCGGTGGAATGACGGCGAGGTTGTGTCCTATTTCGATGCCGAGGAGCTCAAGCTGTTAGGGGACAATCTCGTTGGGCCGATCGTCGTCGACCTGGGGGCCTGGAACACGAAGTTGCGACTTCGTGTACTCGGTATATACAAGTATAGAGAGAATGGGGAGCGAGGAGAGGAGTTTCTTGGGAGCTTAGAAGGAAAGATCTTGGTTTTTCGATCTCGGGAGGGAAGGGACGGAGGGGAAATCGAAGGGAACCGGTCACGCTCGCATGTTGGGAGTTCCCTAGTGGCATTATATGCGGATGCCACCTAGTCACGAATCCACGGAGCTTTGATCGTGAGTAGGAAAAAATCATTTTGACTAAACTTTCGGTGGTTTTACGAGGTTTTTTAGAGTCGGAATAATGCAAGTCGCTTTATTCATCCTAAAATCTTTTATTTTCGTCGAATCAGTGATTATCACAATTCGAACAAAATTTAACAGTGTTTTTCGTCGCGCTGGTCCCTCGGCGTAGGTAGATTCGTATTCGTAGGCCGAGGGTCGAAAGGCCCCTGATCGATTCTCATGGAGATTGGTCTCGGAGCAGGGATTCGCATCGGCGATGAGCTCCTCGCTGTTGGTCCAAGCCCTTAACCCTTTTCCCATCTTCTCTTTGTACTTGGGAGCGCATGTATGTGTCTCTGAATAAGAGAAGGTAGAAAAAGAAAAACAAAGGGACATCAAACGAGGAGAAGAGTAACGAGGAATCGATGCCAAGGGCTAGGCCCTCCCGATGCTGTTTTTTTCAGCGACTTATCTTTCCTCTTCTTTTATTTTGATTCTTCCTCTTGTTCTTCCCCTTTGATGAGTCGAGTAGTACGCCACGAAAGGGCAACAAACAACCAATAGAGCCAAATTAAAGGCGGAGCACTGAAAAAAAATAAACACAAGAAAATAAGGGAAAGCCATTATACGGATCGAGAGTCACGAAGCGAGCTCGATAATTAGCGGTCAGAGCGAGTAATAAGAGGAAGCAAATGGCCACCGTATACGACGACTTCCCTCAGTACATCGCTCTCCTTCCTCTCATCATTATTTCAGTCTTCAATCAGCACTTACTCCGGAGATCAACATTCGCGATTCCCCAACCGAAAACCTCGAACCTTTGTCGCTCATCGGTACGAGAAAAAAAAAAACAACTCTGTAACCTTCCGAAAAATCGTATCGAGCCGAGAATCATTTTTTTCCAAAAAAAAAGACTAATTTGTACCAAAATGTGATTGAAAAATTATCTAAACGGATCATAAAACTAGGAGTTAAGAAAAATCAATGCAGCATCTTACCTTGCTTTTGTTTTGTTCGTTTTCCAAAAAAGTTCACGCAGTCGTGCTGATTGTAAATAATGTTAGGGACACGTGCTCGAGTTCGTACACCCACACAGCGCTGATTCGAGGCTCGCGTGACGGAGTAGGAGGGAAGGAGGGGGGGGGGGGGGGAGATTCTGCCACGTGTATGTACCGAGGATCCAGGATACATACGCGTTATGTACAAATACTTGATACGAAAACAAGGAGAAAAAAGTGTGAGGGATGAAGGAGGGGTTTCGAAGCGTTCCTGGGGCATCGGTTTCGAGACAACAACACGACGACGAAGGGGGAGGAGAGAGGACGATGGACGATCGAAATACGTGTGTACACGCTAGCGAGCCCTTGTACAGATACGGTTGAAGCGAGATGGAGAAAGCGAGGGCGAGAGAAAGAAGAACGGTGGAAAGGGGGATCGTCCCTTCCATGCAGCCGAGACACGATCGCTTCGGCTAACGTTGACGCTGAACACTGCACACACAACATACATAGAGAAACGCATACGCTCATCAGATTGGGGGAAATGGAGAGAGAGAACGATGGTAATAGTCGAGAGAGAAACGGAGATAGAAATATTGTGGTGGGGATGCGCGCGCAGGAGTCTCCGACGAGTAGGAGTGAGTGGGAGGGAATAAGAGCGAGAAATTGAGAGAGAGAAAGAGAAAAAGAAAAAGTATAAGAACTAGTGGGAGCTCGTAGAACGAAAAAGAAAGGCATAATACTAGAAAAAGCATGTAAAAGGTATGAAAACGAGTAGAGTAATTAATAGGAGCGAGTAAGAATAAAAAATGACGAGAAAATAGCAAAGAGTCGATCAGAGACGAATAGAAGCAAGTAGAAATGCGTAGGAGTTCGTAGGTTCCAGTAAGGGCAAATAGAAGCGAGTAAAAAAGAAATTTCTCCAGCTTTTTCTTTTTTCTCTCTCTCTCTCTCTCTCCTCTTTCTAGTCGAAAATACTCACAAGCCTTCCGAAGAACTCGAAGTAAACAGGAGAAGGATACACGAGCACGGACACATCGAAAAAAATGGTAACGCACGCACACACACTCAGCTTGTGTATTTTCCCCCAGAGAGCGCGCGCCTCTATGCGAACGACGCCGTGACAAACAGCAGCGCGCGCAGCCTGGCGAGACTCTCTCGCGTCTCGCTTACCAGCCGCTCGGAACCGCCGCCGTTGCGCCGCCGCTACAACCGCTGGCCGCTCCTGCTGCTGCTGCTGTGCTGCTGGATAAATCTTCGAACTGCTTTGAGGCTTCTCCTTCTTCGAAGCAAACGCGAGCCGTTTAGTCCGCGTTCGGCGATCGTCGGGCCAAGATCGTTGAATGTTGCTCTTTTATGTTCGCACGTGCTCCCCCGCGCAACTTACGAACTTCAACGTTCCCGTGAATAAAACGTATTTATAAATCTTAATGCATTTACCGAGCGTTGTTCGCCCTTCGTTCATTGACACTGCATCGCTACTGTTTCGACTCTGAAATCCTCTCAAGGTTTCAACTATTCAACGTATTTCGAACGAAAAAATCGCCTAAATATATTTCTCGTTTATATACAATTCGACTGGTGTGTGTTTTTCGTTTGTAATGCAACCGAGGCACGCTCTTTTGTGTACCAGTGAAAAGGTTCCACGAATCGCCACTGTCGAGATAGTAGCACCTTTTTCTCGGAAAATTCAGTGCTATTTTTGTTTAATAAAAGGAATCAATAGTGCGATACGTATGAGCTGTAATACACAGAGAGAAAGAGAGTGAATCGAAAGTAAAGAAAAAAAATAGTGTCGAGTTTTGTAGAAACGTATAAACGTATAACGCGAACTCCTCGCGAGGTGACCACGAGGCTCTTTATTATCTCGAGAGTCGTTCGAGTGTGTGAGATAATAATATAGCCGTAAAAAACCGTACGTATATCGGAGTGATAATGGATTAATTTCGTGGTTGTGCATCTGGAATAAAAAGGAAGAACAAAAATAAAGGCGAAATATTATTTTCCACGCATTTCGAATGAGGTGAGAATCTCGGCTTAAAAATTTTTATTATTTTTCTTTTTAAACGATTCGAAGGGTCGTTGGAACGTAGCTGTAAAAAAAGAAACAAAACATGCGCCCGTGTTTTTTTTTTTTTTTTTTTTTTTTTTTTTCATGTTCATTCGTACTTTTATCTGTCATTCGAAACCGCGAAAGGAAATATACCGTTTTCTCAACGCAAACAACCTAATCGAGTACCGGACCTCGAGAAAGTCGCAACCTTATACGGAGAAACTCCATCTTATTTCTCCTTTTTTTTTTTTTTCGTTTTTTTTTTCTGGTCTACGACATAAATCAAGATATCGAGAGCACATCGCTCTCGATAATGTATTTGGCAACGTTGACCTCGATCTTTCAGGAATCCTGGCCGTCCGTTCGTCTCCGATAGGGCTTATGGTAATAATTCAATGCCCAAAAGCAAAAAAAAATACCGCTGGATTAAACATTCGGGACCGGTTTTTTTTTTCAAGCTATCGTATCAACGGGAGAGGAAAATCAAGTAAACCAAACATTTCACACTCCCAAGATGATTGTGGCCCCAAAGAGCTTGATTAATAAGTTAGAGCGTCGAGAGTTATCTTTTTAAAAAACAGCCTTCGTCTCACTGTTTTCCTTTCTATCTCTCCCTCCCTCTGTTTTTTTATTCCCCCACCTCCCCTCCTTTTTTTTAATATCAAAGGGAACCGCTTCTTCTTACGCGTTTTTCTTATCGCGCTAGAGAAACTCACACGAGAGCACACACACTCCCTTTCGGAAGTCTTTTTCCCTTCGGAGAACGAAGTAAACGAGTATTCTGTGCTGCACGTCAATGTGTGCGGGTGTCTGCTCGTGTATACACTAGTTGTGCGGGGTCCTTTTTCGAGATGTATGGCATTTATGCATATATCTATCTACCGGGCGACTCACAAGTAACTACCCACAGGATTATTGATTCGTCTACCTACGAGAGTGATTACTTGAGCTCGAAGCAATAATACGAAATTAAATTATTCAAAAAGTCGAATAAAACGACATTCGTGATGAAAAAAAAAAACAAAAAACAGAATTAATTGCTCATAACCTAAAAAAAATTGAATTTTTTTTTCCAACTTCCAATTAACATTCGACGGACTTCAAACGTCACGTGCGAAAAAATGAAATTTGTCGATTCGATGACGTTTTCGTCGAAGTGAGAAATCAGGTGACGCAACAAACGAAATTTTTATTTTTTTCTGTTATTTCGTTGATTAAACGAGAATTGAGTTGAACGAATAAAGTTTTTTTGTAAAGACTCCGAGGTCGATCGATTTCTGGATATTCTGAACAAGCCTGTATCTATAGGAATAGGCGTGCTGCACATATATATCGTGCTGACGATGGAAAGGAGCCGGCCGGCTTTCGTGAGGCTCGTTGGTTAGGCCTGGGCTCCTCGAAAGTAGAGAGCCTCGGCCGGCTCCAGAGGGACTCTCCGAGAGTAGATATATAAGCCTGGGCTTGTCAGGGGAAAGGGGACGACGACGAGCGTGGGGCAAAGGGGCGCAAGAATAAGAGACGGAGAGAAAGCAAGAATGTATAAAAGGAGTTGGAAAGAAAGGGAAAATTTTTTGAACGCTTGCGCAAGAAAGGGAGATAGCAGAAGGGAACGTATAACGCATGCACGAACGCGCCCCGCTCACCCTGCTTTATATCCCCAACATTCGTAAGCCGAATACCAAACGAGAACAGCACAAATGTGGCCTCTCTCGCCCTCTTTCTATCTCCTGTTCGGATGCCTGCTGCTTCTGCTGCTGCTGCTGCTCTGCCTGTGTTTTCTTTACGTTTCATCTTTTTTTCATCTTCTTTCCCTCTCTCTCTCTCTCTCTCTCCGAGTTTCTTCCTCTTCTTCTTTGCTTCTCTTTCACGAGTCCGTGTATTCCTTGCCTAAAATTCAATCCGTCTCGCGCTTATTTTGTATACACAAAAACACACACACACACACACATCCGTTTTACGATAGATATCGTGAAATTCTCGCAGTGAAGGAGTCGAGGCGATCGAACTTCTGGGAAATCTCGTGCTCGATACTTTTGTATTTTTTTTTTTTTTTCTGGGAAAAACGCTCGTGTACCAAGAAAACGAGAATTCTCGGAAATGAAACGAGCTTCCGACGCGCGAAACGCGAGCTTCGTGTATCGATGCACGAAACGTATCAACGCTCGGGCTCGTTTTCATGGCGCCTGCATCCAGAAAACAGATTTATTTCGATCCACCAGGATCGTTTATTCGATTTTTTTCAAAATTTAAATTAAATTAAAAAATTCTATTTGCCTCGACTAAAAAGCTGTGTATTTGAATCAAATTAAACTGTTCGAGTTCATTTATTCGGGGAGCCGCGTCGAAGCTTACCGCTTCGACCACTAGGCGGCGCAGAGCCTCCAAACATTTCTTATACACGAGTCGCGCTCCGGGGGTGCATAAATAGCGGTGACCCAAGTCGCGCATACTTAGTGTTCCTAAAAAGAGCTTTTTTAAATTTTACCTCGATTTATTCAAAGAAGACGGATATTCATCGTATAAACGGACTAGTATGTATTTTACGATACAGTAATAGCCAGTAAGCAAAAAAAATGTAAACAGAAATGCAAAATAAAGACTGAACAAAGAAACTTTGAGACTGTGCTATCTATGTTTACTTAAAACAGACGTTGTCTAAAAACAAACAGACGCTCGTGAATTTTTATGCCCACCGAGGGCTTGCAGACCCATGAAAATATTATTAATTAATAAAAATATTCTTTTGTAAAAATTTATTGAAATTGAAAATCGTATAAATGGAGTTTTGATTGATCTTTGATATAAAAAAATCATTTGAATCAAAGAAATTCATTTCTCCAAGTTGAATAGAGCTCCGTGGGCCGTGGGACAAAGAAGAAAATTTAATTTTAATCGATCCTACCGGTTGAACCAACTAGATGTTTTTTTCCGGATGTGCTCAGTCCTCGGTTCATCTATTTTACGAGTTTTAAGTTTGAAACGTATACACATTACAATAAAACGAGTATAAAATACGAGAAAACAAAAGTTACTGTTCATTACCTAACCTGTGAAACGCAAGTGTCACCGTACCGAGGAGGAAGAAAATTCGTCAAAAAAATGAATAGCTGTAACACCAGCACGTCTCGTCGTCGGGCATATAATTGCGACATAAGATTATGCGAGTGGCGAAACTCGAAGCAATTGAGAGAATCGCGATGGAGGTCAGGAATGTAAATAGCTTGAGTTAAGATAAGAGTTTAATATCGTGGTGATTCTCGGGGGGGATCTGCGCTAGTGGGTATTATTTTTCAGCGGTGAACAAAGAGCTCGGTTATCAGATTTATAGGTCAAAAGAAGTTGATCGACGAAGAAAAATTTCTCGCAAGCATATCCACCGGAAGTTGCCTCTGCCGGATGTCATACGAATACGATCTCTGGAACGATATTTCTAGAGCGAATTAAAACGCATAACGAAAAATAGATATCGAGAGAGCTAAGACCTCTGGATAACTGGAGATATTTGCAGAATTGAAAGACGAAGAAACAGGCTACTCGTTCAAAGGAGGAACAAAGAAGATGGCATAATTATGGCAAAATGGCCGCCGCTGACAACTAAATTCGCGTTTCATGCGAAACGACTGAAAGAAATAACGAAATGAAAAAAAAAGGAGAAGAGAAAGAGAAAAAAGCTGTAAAAGCCCCGACCGAGTTCGTATTGTCGTTAAATGAATGACTTTTTTTTTAACGAGAGACCTGTGGCATTATTCCTCGTGTTGACAATAAGGTCCGATGTCTGGTGTTGGAAAATTGCGGGTTAGCCGCTTCTGAGGTGAGAAAAAAGGATCGGAAAGCTACGCAAACGTAAGGGGGGGGGGGGGGGGGGGGGGCTCGTTGCTTTTTTCCCCCACTTTCCGGAAGCTCCTCGAGTTTCCATTTTTTTTCTCAGGCCGGTGCTCCACTGAATTCGTTGTTTCCGATTGTAGCCCGAACTAGCATCGGTGGGAGAGCGTTTGTGCGCTTGTAAGCCAGCCGGAAAAAAATCCACCTGCAGCGCCTGTTCACCGTTCCTACAATCCAAGAGAACCTCCAAAGAAAAGCTTTTTGCAAATTTATACAGAGCTACAGTGAAAACGGCTCTTCCCAACGATCCAACTAACAAAAATCTCCTTTCCAACCCCCCCCCCCCCTCTCTCTTTACCGCCCCTTTTCTCCCCGATGTGCTTTTGTCTTCGTACAACTTTTGTAATGGCTTCTCCTGCTGCTGCTGTGACGTCGCGATGCTTGACGCGGATTAAACAGCGCGTTGATGGAAATCCCACCCCTTTTTCACACTTTTCACAGGCCTCTCATCCCTCTCGCGTTACATTCAACGCGAGTGTATCCTCGCACCGACACGTTCGTAACAACTGTACTGAGAGAACAGCTACGACCCGGGGGGGGGGGAGGCCCCCCGTCTTTTCACTCGATTCGTACCAATCCTATTTCAAGTTTAAAGGAGTCGTTGCCCCCCCCCCCCCCCCTTCCTGCATTGCCTTCATCTCATACGCCCATGAAAGAAGTCATTGGTCCTTGATTTTCTCAGGGCTTCCCGAGTAATAATTTTCTTTTTAGAAAAGAAAAATTCTGGCCTAATGAGGTTTCCTCTTTCACCAGGGCGCTGCTGCTTATCGCTCCGGTAAAATTTCCTTTCAACCGCCTCTAACAGGACGCTTTAAGGCGAGAGTCGTTACCCCCAACAATTTCCAGAGTCAATTTCAACTCAAAGCCTCTCGGCTGGCTTTGCCACCACATTTTGCAAATACTTGGCCTCTTTTATCACGGTTTAAACTCCCAAGAATAAACAAGTGCGATGAGCAGCCCCCGAAGGCTCGACCGGTGTCGATTGGGCTATTACTCAAATATCTGAAAAGCGTTCAAACCTCAATTGTTAAATGGAGCGCCTTTTCTCATCCTCCTGGCGCTATAACCACTCATTTAGTCTCTCTGAAGAATTAGCTTCCGCCAATTATCCCCCTTCTCTTTCTCCGAAGATCATTCTCGACCTTCTTGTATTCACGTGGCTCATCTCTCGCCACCAGGCATCTCACTAATCGGTCAACCAGGATGTATTCCCTCTTTCGTCCCACGCGGCCGACTCGTGCTACGTTACACTATTCAATTGACTGCGCTTCTCTGACCGCAGTCTCTCAATAAAAAACACTTACCCCCGACGCCATAAACGACTCGTTAAACCATCGTATCTTAAGATTTTATATAGATGTCAGCCGTCCCCGAATCATCGGGATAGAAACGTTGCCCCCCCTACGATGATACTGTCCTTTCGGACAGTTTTTTCTCATCTCTTATCTCTTACCATTTCGGACACTTGAACCGAGCATCTAATTGGAACTGAATCCAAGATGGAGGGACTTCATTTTTGCCTCATAAAACCGACTCTCTCGTGCATTCGTTCTTCGAAGCTTTTTCGAAGTTTCATGCCAAGAAGGCGTATGGAATGAGCCGATAAAACGTCATTCGAGGGTCAAAAATATTTTTGAAATGCAATAATGACCGGCTGGACCTCTTCGTCCGGAGCATTGGCCGTTTGACTAATTTGGTTTTGTCGCAAAATCGTTTTTTGGACTGTTGACCCAAAAGAGCCATGACCTGGTTTTCTTGAACTTACTCCGGACACCGAAAGGGCGATAAACTTTTCTTCGATGGCACCTTTCCGCAGACTCCGTATCGTCATCTGCGGGACATCGAAACTAGTTGCCAAAGCTGTAAAGAAACAACCCAAAAGTAGAGAACTACGGTAGTTGGTTACATGGATATAAAAATTTGTGAATGTGGATGTAGATCGCGAGTGAAAGAGGCTCGACGGGCTTTTGCTGGAAGCGCGCTTGCTCGCGACTCACCACTTAATTTTCTTTCTTTGCTATATATTCTCATTCCGTCATCCAAGGTTTTCTCTCTCCTCTCCCGAGGAGCAACCAGTTCTCATTCACGTGCAGCCTCGATCGTGCTGCACCGTTGGCCCTTGTGGCTCGTTATAACTACGCAGGTAATACTTAAATGGGGTGGGTGGACCAGTTTCGGTGGAGCCTTCTCTCTGCCTCATTAACATCCCATTCTTTCCTGAATTAACAATTGCGGTTGCACGTACTTCATTCATCTTCATCTTCGTGTCTTTCCATTATCCCTTCGCTGTCAGATCTTTAGAAACTTTTTTTTCCCCAAACGCTCTTTTTTTTATGTTTGAAATCCAACAAGAAGCTCGCTCGAGAATCTTCTTCATCTTTTCTGATTCCAAAAACTTCCTTCCTCCTTCTGTCGCAGTTCCAAGTCTTTTTGCCCAGAAGATCTTCCTCCAGTCCTTCGTCTCCCCGAGGTTAAGGAACCGATCGAATAAAAACTCGACGTTTCCATAACCGTCAATCTCGGAATCACAAACTTTTAGGGAACCGCCACGACAATCGAGTTGTTCTCTCGAGTTACAGGAAATTGAAGGCACGTGAGTCAAGTCCGCCTGGTATAAATCGAGGATAAACATCGCACGACCTACTACAACGATCGTTATGCAATTCCCTATACCTCCTCCGGCTGCTCTCGTACACGCACCTCATGCGTGATCACCCGAGGCGGTCCCTTTAATCATCGTGACTCTCGATCAACTCCATAACGCGATCCAAGATCTCATTTTTTTTCTTCACGAGGATACTCTTCATCGGGAATAACGAGAAATCGATTGAGAAGTTCGAAAAACGTAAAAATGAACTTTTTCTTCTGTTTTTTTATTCTGCGCTTCACCGAATTGGAACTTCCGAGCCTTCTTTCAATGGTGATTCGGAATTACAAAAATTATGCCGTCGATTCCGTCATTTTTGCTCTCATAAAACTAGAAATCGAGCACCCCAACGCTTCTCGACCGGACTGCAACTAAAAAATGTTCATTTCATGGATAAGCAGCAGAAGAAGCGTTTCGAGCGTGAAGCAAAAGCAATTGAAATCGCATACCGAAGCGGGACCGTATAAACTGCAGCTTCCAAGTACTGAAATCCGTTTCTCGCAATCCGTATAATGGAGAAAGAGAGAGAAAAAAAAAAGCGTTGCGACAAATACAGAGCGAGCGAACTCGCGGTTGCGTGGTGTGGTTAACCTTACTCAACTTGGGGCACAGAACTGACTCGCGGCGTCAGTCCCCCCTTCTCGACCCCATATGCGAGCAGTCTTCGACGTTTTTTTTTTTCTTCTTACTTCAATCGTCTCGTCTCAGCTATAACGCCTTAAAAAGAACGTTTGACTAACTCCCGATAAACCGCGCGCGAGTTAATTACCCTCGAGTTGAGTGCACCGACTAGTTTTACGGCTTCGCGATTCGCTCTGGGATTCCACAAGGTCCAAGGTCCCCGAAAACTCTAACTTTTCGGACAGTTCGCAATATTTACAGAGATCCGAAAACTCATCTCTGAAAGAGTTTATTTTCGTTCAAGTACTTTTTGACAAAAACCCGCTTACCAATCTCCAGGAAATCAAAATCAGAGTCGAATCTCTCAATTTGCTGAGCAGAAAAATAAAAAAAGATTGAAAATATAAAAATGTGGTGCGATAGCGTTCAGCTGCGTTGCCAAGCGAGTAAAAGCGCGCTTAAAATCGTATGCAATTTAATCTTCGGTCAATATTTGATGAGCATGCCCGGTAGTAGTTCATGTATCTCCCCGGGATCGTTATATACGTTCGTTTAAAACGCTTATCGATATACATGAACGGCTGTTTACAGAGTGATGTTCGAAAGGTTTGAGCACACACGGAGAAGCGAACCTAATCTCCCTTCCAAGCATATCTTCGAGGGCTCCATGGTTTTTTTCAGAAACTGGAAAACTGTCATTTTTCATAAATGAGAAACTACTGGAGAGGACATTCGTTGGTTGATAATTCGTCGTGAGTCATTTCGGAAATGACGAAAATTCGAGTCCGAATCGGATATCTTCTTCGGAGGAATCCAAGTTCATATTTTTCTTCGCTTCTTCCGCTGAGATCTCGACCTTCAATGACCCTCGCGCTATTCGAAATCGGAATAACCAACAACGAGGAGGCGCGCGAAGAGACAAACGAATCGTGTCCAATTAACCAAGAGCCCCGGAACCCGCCGAGTCGAGCCTCAAGGCAAATCTTATTCACTCTCTCGGATCCCCGGGCACGAGCGCAAATCCATAATTCATTCGTAATTAATTAGCGGATGGGCTGTATTCTACACCGAGAGAGAGAGAGAGAGAGTAATCAAGATTATAGTATATATGTACACATGTCAGAGGCATACGATATGCAAATAAATAAAGAAAAATCATAATTCATAATCGTGACTTTTAATAATAAAATATTTACACACCGATGATGGTTTCGACCTATTAAAAACGAGACGTATACAACTAATTAAATCGATAAGTCAATGAATCAATTGAATTATTAATCAGTCATCGTGAAAGTCTCGAACAATTTTAAACACGGGAAAACTCGTATGTTTGCTTATTTTTCTAATTTTTAAATAATAAAAGCAATCGTTAGCCGCCTCCGAGAGACTCGACTGGCACGTTACCAGCAGCAGCGTTTGATCAGTAAATCATTATAACCGTGTAGGTTCTATAGCCGTAGGTTTTGACCTCGTGTGGTAAAAAAGTCACAACGAGTCATCGAGCCATTGAGCGCGGGGTGTGCGAGCAACGGTAAAGTCGTGTACGGTCTCCTCGAGACCAGTCGCGCGTCAAACTTTTATTGGCATTAAAATAATGAATTTTAAAAATTTTTATATTCATCCCCCGAATATATAAACGTGCCACGATCTCATTGCGTGCAGAGGCAAATAAAAATTTCATTGAATCACGCCTGTATATCGGGGTATCAGGATATTTCCGATAACCATTTGAACCGCGGTTGGCTCGACAAAGAAAATGCCACGGGTGTAATTACATTTATATTCATTGATTTTACACTCGAACGATATTTCAAAAATTGTATGAACAACAGTCGCGCGCTAGTGGCGCGTTGAAAAAAAAAAAGCCACGTGCCATACCGTTTCTGCCTCATTGCCTCATAATTTTCGGTTCAATTCACTCGAACAATGCGCCGAAGGATTCAGTAGAAAAGCAAAATACGATAAAAAAAAAAAAAATTCATGCCAGGGGGGCGGCTCTCTGTCTCGAGAACACTTTTTTACTGCTGTATTCATGCTGGCCAGTGGAATGTTCTCTACTTTCTATACGCTGTACTCTCTCAACGCCTGTAATCTTTCGTCCGGCCATGTGAAATCCGGATAGATACCAACTGGGCAAACCTCCATCCATATATACACAAGCAACGAACTCGAGACACGGCGAGAAGCAAACAGAGAGAGAGAGAGAGAGAGAGAGATAAAGAGTGAGAAAACAAGAGAGTGATAAAGTAACAAACACGGATTTCTATTCATCCAGGTGGTGTGTGCTTGCACAGCTATCGACCGGGACTCCTCGGGTCCGCAGCGATCTAATGCTGAGAATAAGTTAACACGACGGCATTCCGGTGCTTCGGTGATTCGTTCCGATCCAGATAAAAAAGCCGAGATTTCTCAGTTTCATTTTTTAATAAAAAAAATGATGAAGTTTCCATCGATATATCGAGGTCGAGAGAGACCTCGAAACTCGAACTTTCAAGAACTGTTTTTTCCTGAATTATCAAACTCGAGCAAAATGTCGGGAAAAAAAAACCTAGTTCGTGGGCATACAAATTCCACTCTTTTTCATTCTCCCCGCTGACCACCTCCGTTTGCTTTTTGTTCTTCGTTTCGTTTTCTCTCTCTCTCTCTCTCTTCAGCAAGCTTTGTACGCGCAAGTTTGATCAGAGAGAGCTCCCTTCCCTGACAATGGTTCTCACTCTCGTGAACCCCACCGGTTTTACAAACGCGGCGTCAAAATGCCGCTCAATGACGGGAAGAGATGTGAACGTTGTACAGGCGCGAAAGTAGACACCCGAGAGAGGGCTCTAATAAATAGTTCCGGTTATCGGGTCCATTCGCGGAGAGCATGCTCTCCGCATCGTCGTATCTCCCAGCCACATACAGGGTAACGCGCGCCTCATGCACCTTTTGTTGCATAAATAATTCTGACGTAATACCGATATATTACGAATCGATCAAATTGTGCTAATTTTATTCCCGAAAAAGAAATTTTCGTTTTTCGACTTTCTGTCGCTTTATAATAAAATTTCTCGAGGCTGCAGGCCGAGAGAACATTTTTACAAGAGAACCAAAATAAATACGAGCAGATCAGCTGCGCATGAAACCTTTTGACCTTTCGGGTCCGAAAATATTTGACACGGAAGAGACAGCAACGACTCGGTTGAGCAAATTTAAATGATCATCGCCCGAGCTCCGATGAACTTATCGAGCGACTGAGCAATTTGGAAGAAAAGCCTGATCGTTTAATATTCGGAGAAAAAAAAAGGAAAAGAGCGAAGTGCATTAATCAAGATTTTCTCTCAGCAGAAATTTTCTCTTCGATATTTTCCTCTCCAATCGACGCTATTAGAGATATTTTATGAAACCCTATTTTTAGGTCACTTCATAATTCAGAGCGTATTAAGAGCACCTCTCTCTCTCTTTCTCTGTAAATAGTAAGAGGATATACGCGGCTCGATAAAATTGTTTGACGGGATTATCGAATAGAGGCAGCTGAAGACTGCGGAGATATTGCCACACGGGTGTGTTAACGAGCTCGTTCCTTCTCGCATTTGTTTTTTTTTTTTCTTTTTTCTTTTTCCTCGATTTACCACAAGAGTCGGAGGCGGCACACGACAACGTCCCTCGTTTCCGAAGATTCCTCTTTATCATAATATAATGACAATAACAACAAAAATAATAATAATAATGATAATAATAATAATAATAATAATAATAATGGCTAAAGCGAGAGGAGTAATTATAGGAGAAGAAAGTCGTGTCTCTCGCTCGTTCCACAAGCCATTAAATATAATATACTGCCGTAAAATTGTTTTATATAGTCTAAGAGCCGACCGCGAGAGGGCGCGTTTCGTAATTTTGTTTTTTTTTTTAATTTTTTTTCATCTTCCTTTTCTCATATGCATAAGACTCTTCTCGCAGGATATTTGATCGTCGGCGATTCTGATTAAAAGAGTAACCCAATCGACTTTGATCAACGATCGACCTTACTCGAACATCTCTCTTTCTCTCTCGCCCTTTCTCTCATCTGAAAACTTTATTGAGCGGGGATTCGCACCAAATTGCCTCATAAATAAAAGAACAGATGTATTTGTATGGATATCTTTCGGTGAAAACTTCATCGTCTCATGCTCCATGCGGGTTAAGCTATTTTTTATCGTCACTCTTCCTCTCTCTCTCTCTCTTTCTCGCATTGAAACACGACATTGATCGACTATCTCGAAAGCATTTTCGGTGACGCTGTAACCGAGGAAGGTTTTCGGTCACTCAAAAAGCCAAATTTATTATTTTTATACTCGACTACGATTAAGTTGCTCGTCACATCGCTAAAGACGTTGAACAAATATTTTTCGGTATTGAAAAAGCCTGAAAGAAATTCTGAAAATACTTGCGACGTCAAGATCGAAGAGAAAAATGATCGAAAGATGTTTAATTGAAGGACAAAAATATTTTCCAAGAGCGCACAGAGTTCAACGAATATTTAAACGTTCAAGAAAATAATAATATTATAGCGAAAAAGTCGTTTTTCTGTAATACGAAAAAAAAAAAAATATTGCGAGGAAATAGTGTCTGAAGAGAGAATATTTTATCTACCCACCGAGAGAGCAGAGAAGGAGCTCGTTTTTCTTCCTCCTCTCGAGTCCCTTTTCCTCTCTCTTTCTTGTTGGAAGGTACTCGAGCCTCTTTGACGATCCAGTGACTCTCAAACCTTTTCCTGACCGACGCTCGATCGATTAATTCGAGACAGTTTTTTTTTTTTTTCCCAAAAAAAAACCAAAAACAAGTCCTCGAAGTTAATCTTTTATCAAAAAAATCCGTTGGTCACAAAATTTTTCGATAAAAAATTGTGCAGAAACATCTATTTCACGTGGGTGGTGAAACGTTGATGAAGCTTTCGGTTGAACGGATATATCGAACACGCCGTTTGTTCCGCTGCTTACATAAATCAGAATCGAATGTCCAACCCACGAACGAATGAAAGAGAAAAAAAGAATCTCGCGAAGCGTCGCATCTAACGAGAAACCGTAAACTCTTCGTATTTTTTTATTTTTTCTTCTGTTTTCCATCATCTTTCATCTCGCCCATAAATTATGAGGGTATAACAAGCAAGCAATATATATTTTTTTTTATATACATATATATTTCAATAATAACAGTTTCTTACGATAATAATCGTTTCTCGATGCCGAGGATTCGCGCAAGAAATTAATATCACGTTACAGAAACAAAACAAAAAAATACTTCAAAAAGCGATGCGAGTCTCGGGCATTTTTATTTTTGTCTCTCTCTCTCCCTCTCTTTTTTTTTCACATTTCTCGTAACTCCGCCATCACACACAGTCCACGAGCAAAATCAAATACATAATGCGAAAATGACGTTGGCAGACGCGCGAACGTCAGATTCTTATCCGTAATTGCTCAGATAACAAAGTTTCAGTTTTGAGCTAAGAGAAAGAGAGATCCTCAACGAGCTGTCTCCTGCTTGAATCTTATTCGCAGACTCTTTCTTACATGAGCCCGAGACTCCTTCCTCCCCAGGTTGTGTCCGGTGATGAATACAGGATACGCCAAAATCAAATCTTCCCTCAGTACGTGTCCCGTTGAAATTCTAAAATGTAAATTCCCGAAGATTTTTGTCCGAGGCGAAGAAGAGACTCTGAGCGATTTGAGGAAAAATCTGCAAATTTTCAGTATTTTTGAGGACCAGCACACGCGAGTCGGCAAACAAATTTTGAAGCAGAGTGTACGCAAGCAACGTATTATTCACTCGCATTGGCTGAGTAAATCTTGCTGCTTGTCGTAGCGAAGGAATTGAAGGAAGAAGAAAGAACGGGGGAGGGTGGGAGGGAGGGAGGGAAAGGAGAGAGAAAAAAGGCAAGTGAGACTCGGAGAAGGATAACAGGGGACCGAGGATCGTATATATGTGCATTGTTAAAGGATGTTTGGACCGAAAGGCACAAGTTGGAAGGATAGCCCCTGGCAGAGATGGGGAAAAGAGCAGGAGTGAAGGAGGGAGGAAGAGTGAGAAAGAATAGGGTCGTGACTCGATACGCCACAGGGATATCGCGCCTACCTGTAGTTTATTTAACAGACTCAGCGGGATGCCTCGTGATTCTTTGCGCTGTTTGAAAACCAGCCAACGAGATAAACGGAGAGCTCCACAGTCTTTCGCGTACATGTGCGCGCATAAATACTTGAAATATGCTTGAGATAGGTGGGTTATTCATAAGTACGTATACGTCATCGGTTGATCCCTGTCTCGCTGGTCTTCCGGACGAACAGCGGGAGCGAGTCAGTCCGATTCTAGTAGGTTGAGTTGAAAATTGGATTTCGAGTTTTTTTCTCTCAGTGAATTTGTGTTAGCAGGTTGAATTTGGCCAAAGTTTCTTTCGATTTTTTCGCGATTGGAGGCGATGGATGTCTTGAAATTGCTCGAGCGCGTTTGAAATCCTGAGACTTTTAATCTTCATTTTTATGAATCGTCCTTACGAAATACCGTTCAACAGTTGATGAATAACAAAGTACAACAACTGACGCGATCAAGCAGCAGGAGTCTTGCGAGTCTGGACGAGGGTCGATGGATTCAATTGTCGTCAGAAAAGGGAGGGGCAAAGAATTGAATGAAAAATAAAATGTGGCAAAAGCAAGGGTAAATGGTAGAAGAATAACGGTGGTAGGGGAATAAGAGGACTACCTTCGTCGCGATGGTAATTTATGCAAAAAACGTTGAGACATGATGTAACGGGAGCGGGTTGCGACGAATTAATATTCTTCGCTTCGAGAGGGTCTCGTCTCATCGAGAGAAAGAGAAATTTATCTCTTTCTCCCTATATCTGGTTCTGTGATTCCGCCTGCTGCTGCTGATACTGCTGCCCAATTAGCAAAGTTCATCCTACACAGTTTCCAACACAAGAAGAGTGGGGAAGGAAGGGCTCTAACGGAGGCTGCAACATCCACGTAGGTTGGGCTTTGCAGAATACTCGATTTTATACAACAAAAAAAAGTCTTCGAGTTACCAGTCTAGCAACAAGATCTTCAATTTGCACCTCTTATGCAACGGTAAAATGACCCTGGGAGCACGAGTGAGAAGCAGTGAAAGAAGAAACAAAAAAAAATCATGAAAATACGAACGGTATACGAGAAAGAGGAAAAAAGAAATGAAACGCAAAAGGGTGAAAACTAGAAGCGTCCTGGCCAACCAAGACGAGTTACTATTTATTTAACATGGAAAATTGTAGAATTCAGTATTTCGTTCACGCATTTGATCTCTCCAGTTGGAAAAAATGCATAGTTGAAGATAAAAGTTTCGAAACTATTGAGCACAAACATTTTTGAATAAAAAATAAACATATTTTTGAGTTTCCCAAATGCAATTGGATGCCGAAACATCTTTCAGTTGTTGAAAAGTCTTTAATCTCAGATATTGCGAGACGGATTTCAACTACTGTATTCTCCGTTAGATGCGCGAGGCCCGAAGGGTGGAGAATCGAAAATAATGGACTGGGCAGACTTCAGTCAGCTACTGAAAGGTTTTAGAATGAAGAAACGAAAAAAAAATGCGCTGAAAAGCAAACCAAACATGTACAGAGAGAGACAAGATAAAGAGCAGGAAGAAGGAGAGATGGGGAGGGGGAGAAAAAAGGAGAAAGAAAGATGAAATTTAAAAGTGTACAGATCTTTTAGAACCGGAACTCGCCAGGAGCCAGTATATCGTAAGAGTATAACAGGCATACGAGAAAACGTTTCCCCTTTCGTTTCCTACCAACCACTCCACCACACGTGTACGAACACATACAACGAGTTCTAATACTGGTTCTCGTCCTCCGGTATTCTAGCCTTGGTGCATCACGAGCAACTCGTCTGACGTGTTGTTTACAATAAGATTTATGGTGCCAGTCGTTCGACAACAGGATCATTTTTCCTGATAACCTACGTGTGAAGAAAAATTGATGAAACAAAACTCTGGTTCGAATTGTTGGATCACCAGTTGAAGCAAATAAAACCGCTGAATTTGCAACTTGCAAAAGTTATCATTGATTTCAAGAAATATAATTTTTTTCTCTTCAGAGATTCCCGTTCATGGTGAAGTCGGTTCTATCATAAAAAAAAAGAAAGAAATCTTTCACATTCCCTCAAATTCGAGCTGTCATTCTATTTGTTCTTCTCTTCATCCCAGGGCATCTCACGATGACTGTACGAATTTTTGAAAAATCTCCGCTCTGTTTATTTCTTGATTCATCGAACGCGATCTTGAGCTCCGAGACTTCGTAAAAAAGTACTCAAACGCGAGTGGACACTGGAGTGGATGCTTCGAATAAGCGTTTGGTCATTCCGAGTCGTCTTGGAGTCTGCGAGAAAAGTTGGAGAGTCAATTGAGAGTCTGGGGAGAGGAGAAGCACGCCTTGAGACGTCTCCAGGGTGCTTCTTGAAAGAAGAAGAAAAAAACGACTGTTCTTACACCGAGTATCTCAGAGGCTGAAGACGTTGGACGAGAATAATGAATAACTCTGAAATATTTTATGTCTCGTTAGAGAAGAACAGCTGTATTGTTCAAATGATAAATACAACTATTGCATATCTTCCAGAAAACCAATTCAACAGCCTACGATTTCTTACAGTCGATAGAAATAAAAGTTCAAATTATATTGGATACCTGGACCAGTCAAATTTCTAAGATGAAGAGTATTTATCCACTTTTTTTGTTCTCGAAGCCAAGTTGATGAGATATTGAACGATTTGGGAACTGCCAATCCGGTGCAGACTTCGTTCAGTAGAAACAGTTGATAGGTTCGAGTGTCACCCTACGAGACAGGCCGAATTGGCTATCTTCGATTTTTCCAACGTCACAAAGGATCCATTAAAGGAATAATTATAATGAGGTCTCTTTCCTTCAGGATTCCATAATAAACTTACCCAGCAAGCTTTGATCGTCTGCTTTTGCGACATCCTGTATGTCTAGCACTTTCGAGCGAGCTTGTTCTCTCACGTGTACGCTTTCCCCTAAAAATAGTTTCCGTTCAATCTCGGGGCGATGGCGAGAAAGAGAGAGAGAGAGAGAGGGCAGTTAACAAACGTTAAAACTAACACAGGACCTCGGTACAATAACATTTCGCCTCGCTCACGTGTTTTTCGCTTCGAATCTCGAAAGCCTATTATAAGATCCGTACACTCGGCTTTCTCCGGTTTTTAGCGACAGAGGAGGGCCAGAGAGGGGGGGGGGGGTAGGGCGGTGGTTTACCCAAAGAGTCCAACAGGGGAGTCTCTATCCTCGATTTCTCCAGGAGAAACATACGCGAAGGCGCAGACAGCGATGTCTTGTCCGGATACGCCATGCGACGGGTTGGTCCGCCTTCTTGTTCGTTCGAGTCTGGCAAGAGACCTTCATTACTGAAGCCAGATGTATGGATCGGATTCAACAGTTACGCGACTGAAATAGTTCTATATACAAGGAGCCCCGCTAAATATTGCCATCATCCGAAATACTCGCTGAAACCCCCCCGTATTCTCAACGACGCACATCACTGCTTTCGTGTATTAGTACAATCCCGGTGGAGGAGGCGCATCCCTAACCGGATGAGATACAAATACCCGGTCGAATCTCTGAGAATGATATAACCGGAGATTCGACGTAGTTTCTTTTCTACAACTTCAACCCTCCGTTAAACGGTGGACCGGAGGCTTTTTGTTAACGCATTACCATTCCTACGATTCTGATCCTCGCTGTATAGTACTTGAGACTAATTGTTAAATGGCTTTTCCAGAATTAATCCTGTGCCTGAAAGTTATCTGATCAAAGTCGATTTTTGCCTTGATTACAGATCGGAGTGATGCAATCAAGAAGGGCATAAAGTGATTCAATGAGGTCCTCAAGTATGGGACTGGCGAGGAGGCCGCGTGGCTGCGGTACGATGGCAGCCATTCTGCCGATATTGATTCTCTTGCTCGTGAACGAGCGTCTGGTGACAAAGGCTTTTGCGAATGTGCGATCAGATTCGGCGATTGGACCAGCGAACAGTGTAGGACCGTTGTCAGGTGGTAGCGGTTCATCGGCCGTGTCCTCGTCATCATCTTCCTCATCCTCGGCGGCTTCATCGTCGCCGTCTTCGTCATCGGCGATTGGAGTTCTTCCAGGAAGTTCCGGAAGCTCGGGGAGTCTCAGCGGTGGCGGTGGCGGCAGTGGAAGCGGTTTGAGCAGCAGCGGAAGCGGACACTCGGTGATGGGCGGTTCGATGATAGTAAGCAACAGCAGATGCGAAGACATCAAGATCCCAATGTGCCACGGTATCGGTTACAACCTGACGGCTATGCCGAACGAGCTCAATCACGATACCCAGGATGAAGCAGGTTTGGAGGTTCATCAGTTTTGGCCACTGGTCGAGATCAAGTGCTCACCGGATCTCAAGTTCTTCCTTTGCTCCATGTACACCCCGATCTGCTTGCCCGAGTACAGCAAACCGCTGCCTGCCTGCAGAAGCGTTTGCGAACGGGCGCGTGCCGGTTGCGCTCCATTGATGAGGCAATACGGTTTTTCGTGGCCGGAAAGAATGGCCTGCGAGAGATTACCGATCCACGGTGACCCGGAGAATCTCTGTATGGAACAAGACAATCACGCGAGTAACAACGGTGCCGGTGGAAGCAGCGGTAGCGGTGGGCCGGCCAGCAGCGCCCCGCTACCAGCACCCGGACCACCACGAGCGACCAGACCACCAAAAACTTCGCTGCCGGCGCGTTGCAAACCCGGCAAGAATCAAAAAAACTGCCAGCATCCTCCAGGGGAAAGGACGAGGGACTGCGTTTGCAGGTGCAGGGCACCCCTCGTACCCCTGGGGGTGGTAGGAAACGGCCACGGGGGCACTCTAGGGGGCATGCAGGTAGTCGGGGTTCATGGGGTAGCGGTACAGCCGGGACTCGCAGGAATCGCACCAAGTCAGGACATTGCCGGGGTGCCAGATTGCGCCCTACCTTGCCGCGGGGCCTTCCTCACCGGGGAAGAACGCGACTTCGTGGCAGTATGGCTGGCCATGTGGAGCGGCCTGTGCGCCGCAAGCACTCTCACAACCGTCACCACCTTCCTCATCGACACCCAGCGTTTCAAATATCCTGAGAGGCCGATAGTATTCCTGTCGGCTTGTTACTTCGTCGTTTCGCTCGGCTATCTGGCGAGAAGCGTGCTCGGTCACGAGGAAATCGCCTGCGAAGGACCAGCCCTGAGATCGGGAGCTCAAGGACCGGGAACGTGCGTCACGGTTTTCCTCATGATCTACTTCTTCGGAATGGCATCGTCCGTCTGGTGGGTAATCCTGGCGTTCACGTGGTTCCTCGCGGCCGGACTCAAGTGGGGCAACGAAGCGATAGCCTCGTATTCCCAGTATTTTCATCTGGCCGCCTGGTTGGCGCCGACTGCCCAAACGGTTTGGGCACTTTTGGCCGGCGGGGTAGCGGGCGATCCCGTAGCTGGTGTTTGTACCGTCGCTCCCGAAGGAGTACGGACCTTCATACTCGTGCCACTGCTCGTTTATCTCTTATTGGGAACGAGTTTCTTGCTCGCCGGCTTCGTAAGTCTGTTCAGGATACGCTCGGTAATAAAACGTCAGCCGGGAGCAAAAGCGGACAAATTGGAGAAGCTAATGATACGAATAGGAGTATTCTCCGTGCTTTACACGGTCCCGGCGAGCGCGGTACTTGGCTGTCATCTTTACGAATCGACCCTGAGGGAGGAGTGGCTTGGGTCCCTCGCTTGCCCGTGCCGGCCCCGCTCCCGGCCCCTCTACTCGATACTAATGCTCAAGTACTTCATGGCACTCGCGGTCGGTATAACTTCCGGGGTATGGATATGGAGCGGAAAGACCCTGGACTCGTGGCGAAGACTCTGGAGACGTCTATTCGGCGGAGGCGTAGGCGCCGCAGGTGGAAATGGCGGAGGTATGGGTGGAGTGACAGGCGTCAGCGGAATAGGAAGCGCAAGCATAAAGGGAGTCGTAGGACGTGCCGTCATGCCCCAATATCAGACCCCATCCGGACCGGGTAGCGCTTTATTACCGCCCGGTAGCGTTGCAAGCGCATCCCAGCATCATCTTCATCATCACGTACTCAAACAACCACCTCTCTCGCATGTATGACGTCACCAGTCGGCGGGTGGCGATATGAGCACCGCTGGTTGCGACGGGCAGCAACAGCAATCTCAGCTGCAACAAGAAAGGCCCTCGGCCCTCAGCAACTACGGGCCCATTTAGCCCTTCGCCTCGGCCTCACGCAGGCACACGCCACACACAGCGCCTCATACACCTCATTCAGCGGCTACCATTTATTCGAGGCGCTCATTGGCTTCGACCACTGGGCCGCTGACACCGGCTCATGGCCTAGCACCGTCCTACACTCAGGCCACTGACGTATGAGATCGTCAATGGTTCACCAGCCGATAAGAGGCCATTCATCGACCGAACATCAGCCTTTTCGAATATCTTCCGAATGGCTTTTCAACGCGGATTCATTCGCTCTCCGATCAAATAAGTTGGATCACTAGGGTTTACTTTGCAATGTGCTTTGCATCTTGCTCATTCTTCCGACCAGAACTGCCTCCTACGAATCGACATCGTAGCTTTTCTGGACCAAACACTTCTACCCGGTTGCCGGCTAGGTCCCTCACGATCCGACCGATTGTTCTCATCGCTAATCGAAAATTCGAACCCGAACTAACCGCGTAACTCTCAACGATCGGACTGAAAATTTTCTACTGAAAAGCATTGTTCAAGCAACGCACATTGATCGTTCGTTCACCTAGCACTAGTCTCTCAAGCCCGGGTAACAAATGGCAAACTGGATCATGCCGAAATAACTACGGACCAGAATTCCCGCAACGTCGGATTCCGATACACTCTTGTACAAATCGATCCACCGAGCCAACTTTTTTCAACGAAGAAAAAAAAATCACCAGGAATTTCGGAGGCCATGGAAACACCGCGAAGGCAAACGGAAGTCGATCGATGACGACGCGATTATTGGTTAACGTGAACGCTACTCATCCCAACGGTGCATTGTGGGAAAACAAAAAGCAAACTTTTAAACGACTGCCGCACGACCGAATATACGTATTTCGATAAACATACAAAATATAAGTTAAAAGTAATTTAATATGAAACATTGAACGAATGGAAAAAGAGAGACCGCGTAAGAGCTTCCGCATCGAGTTATCTCTACAGCATCGCCGGTAATTCTTCAACGGCGATTTTGCTTTTGCCGTTTTTCGGTGAATCTTATCGTGGATTCGTGAAAAACAATAGCCGGAGGGTTGTTTATTATTATTTTTTTTCTTTCGTTTTTTTTTTCAACCTTCACCGTCCGTGAATGACTAGGACCTCTCTGTGTGCGTGTGTGGCAAGTGCACGAGTGTGGATTCCGAATCGTCGGAATCTTTCGAGACTCTTTTGGCTATTTAGCGAGAGTTTCTAAAACTCTTGAACGTATGTTTATGTGTGTGTGTGTGTGTTGTGTGTACGGGTCGAACGTGCAATTGTACCGGTGTGCGTGTCATTGACGTAGAACGAACTGAAAACCGCTGAAAATCATTTGCAACGTAAGCGAATCCGTTGAACAATTTATTACGACAAACAAATTCGAATTCGTGCACTTTCCTCCTCAGACTCGAATAGTATGGAATTTTCGATTCGCGACGCATCCAAATACAGGGAATTTTTCGAAGGATCTTCGCGAACTTTTATCGACGAGAAAATTTATGCCCATTTTTTTTTCTCTTATCGTCTGAATTTTTTTTCTTCGCTCCTCTCCCGCGGATTTGACGTTACCATGGAATTTGCTCGTTTTGTTTTTTTTTTTTTTTTTTTTCTAATCCGATGCGTTTCCGTTTTACGGCTTCGTACTTGAGTTATTGCGATTCTCGGAGGGTCTCATCGTCATTCTTTTTATGCATAAAATTAAAAAATTGAAAAAATAAGTGTCGAAATAAACCATTCGCAGCACATTGTTTTTCATCTTCGAATTAATTTCACTAAATTAAAATTAAACAACATTTTTGATAAAATGAAAAGAATCATTTTAGCAATGAGAAACTAAATTTTCAACTACTTTTCGAAGAAACCACGAACGAGACCCTTGAAATAGCAAAATGTTGTACGAAGCTCTCCAGAAAATGGGAACGACAGGACGAAGAAAGAGAAAACGAAAAACAAAAAAATAGTAATCATAAGCCGACGACTAATCGCTCTGTAAATATAAACGAAAAAGTATAATACGATTTAGAAGGTACATAGTTTATCGTTGTAAATAAGAATGTCGTACGGGAGTTTTGGCAAAGCGTCGAAAGATCCGAGAGAAGAACTTGAAATAATAAAACGATGGGGAAAGAGAGAGAGAGAGAGAGAGAGAGAGAGAGAGAACGAAGGTTGCTGGTCGAATGTATATGTTAAGTGGGGAAAGCGAGTGTACAGAATTTCCTGAATTGCGTTTCAATCATGATTTTACTTGTGATTATTTTAATTTTTTTATTTTGACATCTGTACGGCGAAGGAGAGGACGGGGGGAATGAGAAAACCCCGTGATCTTGCCATGAAAAAAAAAAATGCAAAAAGTAGTAGACCCTCGCGCATGTGTGAGAGGAAAGTGTATCGAGCGAACGATGAACAAATAACGTACGCTAATACGAAAATAATGCATTTAACATGTTTTTTTTTTTTTTTTTTTCTATTCTATTTTGTTTGTACATTTTTTTAAGTTTATTTTTTATTTTGGAAAAACGAATTTTTTTTTCTTTCTTTTTTATAACGCAAAGCGAGTAGAGAGTAACGCGCGTACTTTCGTATTCCGTAGGAATCGATCGTAGTATCCAGTGTAAAATTCGTCGTAAGAAACAAAAAATTTAACGATTATTCATTATCAAAGTACTGATGGGATCGAATTACATATACATATAGGATATATGTGTATGTGTGAAAACCCGTGTATAAACATGTGGAATCGTGACACGGGTGTCTCTCAAAAGAAAAAAAAACAATTAAGTGAAGAACCGAGTGAAATTATATGAAAATACTGGAAAACATACATTTTTCAAAATAATAGTCATAATAATAATAATAATAATAATAATAACGATGAAAAGTCACGATATCCCGTGTTCCGAAACCGCCCAGTCGAAAGTAGCTCCGTAGAATCACCCGTGAATATCTAAAGAAAAAAAAAAAAAAAGAAAAATCCGTATGAATACCGTAAGTTTAAGCACGCGCAGAGCGTTTTTCCACCCCATTCGAGAAACGAAATATACGTGGCTTGAATTTTTTTTTTTTTCCCCCATCGTTTCTATTCCGATTTACATGGACAACAGGGAATCGTTTCGTATATTTTTTTAAATACTTGTGACGATAAAAAATATTTATTCGTGATGATACAATTTTGATTAATTTTGTTCCTTATCTATGAAAATGTTTCTCAAAAAAAAATAAAAAAATGTGCGAACGCAAAAAGAAAACAGACGTAAGAAAAATATTAAACATATACGAGATGAAGAAGAGAATAAAAAAAAAAATCGTACTGCCTCGGAAGAAAAAAAAAATACTCGACCCACTGCCATTCGGTATTCGTTTCTTGCATAAAAAGGTTTTCACGTCAACCCCGTTTATAGCACTCTGTCCACATATGCGTTTACGTGAAAAAAAAAAAAAGAAAAAGTGCGGAATTGTAACATAGTAGATTAACCGAAAACTTTTTTTTAATCTTTCTTTCTCTCTCACATATCACGTAATGTCGTAAAAAAGAGGAAAAAAAAAAAAAAAAAAGAAACTTAACGAAGAACATAATGACGAAACGAACAAATTTAGAGTAGCGAAAAAAAAGTAATATTAAAAGAACAAAAAACTTCGTTTGTACCGAATGGATGAATGAAGAGCGAAAAAAAAAGAAAGAATGAACAAAAATTAAGTAGCGCCGTTAAAGTAAATAAATTAATTGAAAGAACAAGAAGAAAAAAAAAAAGAAAAAAAAAGTTGAAGGAGAGAAGAGGAATTTATATACGAATTAGTTTTAAGCCACTTTTTGTCACGATGATTGTCAATAAAGAGTAAAAAGTATCCGTAAAACTATAAGTAGCGTGATGTATAACCCGATGAAAAATATTTCGTTTTCATTGTCGTCGTCGTCGTCGTCGTTTTCTTCGTTTTTAACTGTACATTACATGATACACATATATATATATATATATATATAGTCTACACGAACGAGAGGTTGAAAGCAGAGGTAAACAATTGGATTCACTTCGCCCCTTTCCCCACTTATCAAAGCATCGCCTTGACGCATTTTGGTTCTCGTCTTTGTAATGCTCCAGGAAAGAAGAAAAAAAAAAAAAAAATACGTTACGAGAAACAAAAAGACCTTTGAAGCGAAAAAAAAATGTACGAGATTCGAGGAAGGCTTATTTTTAATCAATGAGTAGACTTGAAAAACTCGTCGTTGCCAATGACAAGAACAATGAGAAAATGAAAAGATTTTTTAAATACGGAAATCAAAATTGTATACGATTTTTTAATACACTTTATTATAATTATTATTATTTAATTGAAAAGCATTTTATTTATTTATCCACCTTCATCCGAAGCAACTTCTCACCCCTCACTCTTCCATTCCTTCAACACTTTTAATACAGCAGCGTTTTTATGATTTGATAAAAAAAAAATATTGAATTCTTGACTCGAAACTATAATTAGACAGCTGAGAAAAAACTGTGCAGATTGGTTAATGCGCGTTTCCGCTTTTGTGTGGTTCTCTGTACGTTCGAAATGTTCTTCGACCCGTTCACAAACTTCCGGGGAATTCCTGCCCTCGGCAACAACGAATTTGACTCTCCGAACGAAAGAAGCGAATGAGTCGTTGGCGCAGAGGCCAACGACTGTGCGTAACTCTTTGTTTAAACCGCAGCCCATTACCCATAATCCTACGCTCCTGTATAAATCCATCCGAGGACTACGCGAGGTAAAAATTCTCCGTGAAATAGCCCAGGCCCGGGGACTCCCGAAAATTTATGGGTCTCCGTAATATACAAGAGGGGATGGGTGTCTAGCTCTCTTTTCTCTCTGTGTGTTTCGTTCGTATCGCGCCGCCATAAACAACTGGTACGTCGGGGCCAACGAGCAACATTCGCCGTGTATCTATACCGCGGGGGCCTCTTTCGCCAGATAAGTATCTCTCGGTCATTCTTATACCGTTCGTTAAACCAACCCGTTTCTCGTACCAAGGAATAACATCGAAACTCATTTTTCTTCAGGACTTATTTCGTAACTTTAAACTCTCTTTTTATAACCGAACGAATCAATTATTAATGTATTATTATCGAATTAATTTTAGCAACGCTTTTCGCTCGAATAACCGAAGAAACTTTTTCAATATATATCTTAAAAATTGCAAATCTGTGGGTGTAAACAATCGGTTAAGTAGATATCGCGCTAGAAATACGTTTCTCCTCGTTACACGCAATTGCCGCAACGTCGAAAGCGCCACCAGCGGTTCTCACACACTTTCTCGAGCCATCAGCGCAGGAAGAGTCGGAAGAGTCAACCGCCGCAGTCGCAGTCGTCGTGGCGTCTGCCAGAGACGAATAAACGCACAAATGACATCGCATAACCTCACGCAACCCGGTATTTCTCGCTCGTTGCTAATTAGTATTCACACACGATGAAAGATCACTCCTCTCGCAGAACAAATATGCTTCGGGGATACTCTCGTACTTGTAGGGAAAACAAAAACATCAGCGAAAACGGAATTTTTAACGAACCGCGGCACAGCGGATGACGGAAGACACTCATGCTGCATCCATCATGGCTCCCGTGTATGCGTAACCCGCAACCTTTACACGATATTCTTCATTCCCATCGCTACATTCTGAGATCAAAGCATACGCAAAGTATCCGTTCGTCGTAGTTACGCGATTGTTTTTGTGTACACAACTTCAAGAAATTAACATAATTTCTCTTTGAATTATTCGATATTTTCAACGAAAAAGAGCTGAAAAGTAAAAAATGTCGAAAACGTCAAGATCATAGTGCGAATTCATCAAATCTCGTAATTATTTCTCAAAGGATTCTCTTTCTTCGATATAAGAAAACGACGAAACTTTCGTTACATTCCAGATCGCAAAAAGTAGAGAAAAAGTGTTTCGATTGAATAGTGAAAACAGAGAAATGCCGGAAGGCAGGTCAAATAACCGGTGTATTCATAAATCGTCATAAAACTTTCATGTACTATTTTCGTTGCACACATATATATATACGACCTGAGAAAAATAAATGCTCGTTTAACTCTGTAGAAAAAACAATGTGGCGATGCTCGAGGCCGCACATAATCACAAAAGCCTCGAGATCAGCTTGAAATAATATCGTGCTGATTCGTAAATTATATACGAAGACGTTTTGCTGTTGGCTTGAAAAAATATTTTCACGAGCGATTCCAGATGCCTCTAAAAAAACTATGTACCAAGCGCCAATGGCCTTTTTCTATACGTATATATATGTTTGACATTCCAAGTTGAATCGACAGCGCCACGAACCCCTCGCCATCTGGGATTCGATTCGATTTTTTTTACACACTGCTGCTGCTGCTACTGCCATCAAAATGTTGCGAAGCTTCCAGAACTAAGAAAAATGCTTTTTAAACGATCGTTCATCTTACGAAGCTTGCAGGATTCGGTTCCCGTTTACTTTTATCGTTTTTATTTATTTATTCGTTAAAGCATCGTTTCCACTAATATTCGACGTAATTATCGATGACACTTTTATGAAATGGTGCATTTACGAATGTCGTACAACTTTTATCGGTGAAATTGCATTGAATTATTTTACTACGATCGTAACGCGATCGAAACTCACTTTCATATTGTAATGACGATGTCGAAACTCTCGTCAATTTATATGCGAATGATTTCCTCTGACATCGCACTCGTACTCTTGACTAACAGAAGAGAAGAAAGGATATATAGGGTCGTTTTCCCATTAGTGTCACGCCCCCGTCGAAGTAGTCTCCAGTCATGTGTCCCGACGCGTTTCTCTCACTCTCTCGAGAATTCTCGTTTTACATACAGTCCTATGTGAATACATTTGCGAAGTTACGTGTGCGATAGCGAATTCTCAGTCATTTTCATCCGGAATCACGTCAGTCACGAGAAAGCGAGAACAGGCCTGAACTTTATTTTTTTTTTCTCTCTTTCTCGACAAATGTCCAATTCGTTGGAATATGCAACAACGAATCATCGAGTCGATCCACACGGAGAAGTATCGTTGCGTAGAAATCGTGTTCGTGCTACTCTTTGGGGTTATGAGGGTCAAAAAGCAACGTTACAATGATAATTTTGATTTTTTTAATTTTATTCTCTGTATCTACCGATCACATCAGATATTCTTCAAATTCTTTTGTTTCTTTCGTTTTCCTTTTTGTCGGAATCTTTTGTTTACATTTCATTTGTCCGATCAAAACATGGCGGACCTCTCGACCGTAGTTCTGACATGTGCGATCCAATTTTTTGTCCATCGAAATTCAACCGAAAGTTTAATTTTGATTTCTCGGAAGCGCCTACTTAGCTCTTATCACGAAATCACGATTAATTAATAGGATATCGCGTAAATGGCATTTTTTTTTTTTTTTTCTTCATTAATTATGTTTTGGTGGTGAACTTATTGTTAGTCAGAGGGAAGCACAATCATCCATATTCATTGCAACGTCGACCCATCTGCTCTCTCGTCAATCATTATACGCGATTCGCCTCCCCTGCAATATTGGTATCTTCTGGGCTCTCCTGTCAGAACCAGTGGCTAGATGGATTGCCCGGCTTATAGAGTTTCACGCGAGTGTGCGGGGGTGGTCGATCGATGAGAGAAGTGTGCTGGGGAGAGCGACCGTTTAAATAGCTTTTCGATGAGGAATATTACCATTTTCGTTTTAATGGCGATTTCATCGAGAGAACAAGGCAAAATGAGGAAACGATTGAGAGATATTCAGAGGTTTTCGAGAAACTCGGTGAAAATTTTCGTATCAATTAACCTGCTCCTGTATAGACATGATCCTAGCAATTTTCGAGTCGAACGATGACGAACTAAAAATTGATCGAGTTAAAAAACAAAAAAAAAAAACCAAAAAAATCTCATAACTGTCAACCGTCGAAGATTCAGTGAATTCGCGCGTCTACATTATTCGCCTGACATATAAGTAATAATAAAGGGCCTCGACTCTTTTATCGATCTTTTTGTTTCTTCTCCACAACCCCTCGATAGCAACGCGAACGACCCAATTTCTTTGTCTTTCTATTCATCGCAAGTGACTTTGCACAGTAGCTCTCGCCCCCTGTGTAGATATATACAGATATAGGATTGATATTACGAACGAAGATGAGAATCTGCGGTTTTGAACTGCGGTCAATTAACTCTGCGATCTTTTCGCACCCTCTCCAAGGGGGAGGGGGGCGAGGGGTGATGAGAGTGGGGAAGGGGGAATCGTTCCATATGAATCGCAGACCCCTTTTTCCTGATCTGTGTACTCGAGTGTCGTGGGGAACGTCGTCGTCATCGTCCTCATCCCCGAGCATATTACGCTCGGGGAAGGCTATAAGCCTTCGTCACCTCCGGGCATATATCGGCCGGTAATTTTACTATTCTCTCAATAACTAGCGCGCATTTCACACGCGCTCGCTCTGTCAACGAACAAAGCTTCGACGAAGGTACCGCGACAGAATGAAAATAAAAAGAAAGAAAATGATAAAAAAAAAAAAAAAAAAACGAGCTGAGAATAATCCGAGCTTCGCGTACGCGGTTTATACGCACACTCGCTCTCTTGCGCCACACAAAACACATGCACACCGCACGTTTTCGCTTCACACTTTCTATCCCATCGTACAGCGCCTCTCCTGCTGTACGGTAAATCTACCTCAATTTTCTCTCACCGAACGTTAAGTCGTTTGGTGGCGCTCGCGATTAGGAAAATTCAGGAAACCATTACTCGATGTTTCTTCGCTAATCATCGTCCATCTTTTTTATCGAGATTTTGACAGCAAACCTTTTTTTTCTTTACCCACGAATCGTTTTTTTTTTTTTTTTTCGATTTTCATGAACTTCAAATCAATTCAGTGATTTTTACACACAACAGTTCTGTGCGACGAAAAATTCTTACCAACGACAACCGAAGAAACAAAGCACGAATGAGACAACAGTCCTTCGATCGAATGCATTTCTCACGAATTTCATCCTTTTTTATTCGCTATCACAAATCAGATAATATTTTACAATATTATTTCAATTAAATTGTTTCTGTACGAATTTCATACAAATAAGGCAATTTCTTTCGAGCTTTTGTCCCATTGTTACGTCAAGTTGTGAACCTAAAAATTGTTGATTTTCGAATGGAATCCATTCCGAAAAACGCGGATTATTTTTCTGTTATACGGAAATGTCGTTTTTCTTTATTGCAGAGAGTGCGTTTCCGGTAGTGATTGACTTTTTTTTTTCGATCGGTGCAACGAATCAATAACGAATAAATGTTCCAATTACGAATACAGCGATTCGTAAAGATTTTATTTTCCTTCTAAGAATCGGACGAACAACGAGCCGCGTTTTAAGGTTATAAAAGCCTTTGGAACGAGTATGAAATATAAACTCGTCTGTAATGGACACGTTGCATGTACGAAGAATAACGAAGCAATCACGTCAGGCTCGCGGGTATTTCTAGCAAATTACAGCTCTTTTACGTTTGTCAATAAAGTTTTATTTAATACGAAGAAAATAATGTTGCCACCCACGTTTTGTACCTCGTGACATCAAGAAAAAACTGTTTTTCAGTGACTTTTTCGATGAAATCGAATTTTTCATTGCCTGTTAATAAATGAAAAATCGAATTATATAATTCCAGGAAATGTTGAAACACTAATAACGACGAAACTGAACTCCGCTAAATTTGAAATATAATATCCTCGCTCGTTCCATTATCTCAAATAGAGAAACAATTTGTGGCTGCAAGTTTCGTTTCCAGTCAGGTTTCGCTCTCCGAGTGTTTTGTCTCCGAAGTTCCCCTTTCTCCCACGCGAGAGCTGCTGCTTCGTGTTTTCATTTACTCTGCGTTTTACGATCCACGCGTGGTCACGGTCTTCCAAACTCGTATATATACATACGCTCGTGCATGATCGATGCACTTATGTGGAGTATTCGTACGAGTATTTCTACGTACTACAAGCCTCGAGCTCTCGTCAAACCGCGGGAGTCCCGCGAAGAAATATGAGATCAGCGCCAAAAGGCAGGGAGAGGGAGAGTGGGGGGGGGGGGGGGAGAACGTGTATTACCGGTGCGCCAAAGTCTCTGCGTGCAAATACCCTGAAATTCATTATTTCCACCGAAAGTTTTTACAATTTTAGAAAATTAGTTTTCATTATTTCCCAGCATTTTCTATGCTTATTTCTTATTTTCATATCAATCCTGGAGCCCAACACCGGAGTTGGAAACGATTCCTGATTTTTTTTTTCGTCAAAAACTTGTTTTTCACGTTTCTTCAAAACTTCATTTCGCTTCGGAGAGCTTTTTCAGCGTCGAATCTTCGGTAAAAACAACTTTATCGTACACCATTTTTTTCATTATCGAAATACGAAGAAAATGGCTTATAAATAAATTCCATTATCCCTCAGGAGAAACGTTTCGTGTTGGAAAGAAGATTGGATACGTTTTCAGCTCCGTTGTAGGGTTCACGTTCGGAAAATTGATTTCAAGGGTCTCTCCGTGAACTCGGTGGAATATGGAGGTTAAATGAACACGCTACGATTTATTCGTATGAAATATTTATTATTATTCATACGCCGTGTGTGTGTGTGTGTGTGTGTGTGGTTTTTCTTTTATTTACACGAGTAAACAACTGGCTCACAAATATTTGACGATGCATTTTGTTTTATTTACAATATTGTGATGCGGTGACATATTTCGCGTAAACTTTACAACAAATTCTAAGCGAAAAGCTATTCAACTTCGATACTAATGTAATAATCCTCAATATTTTCGTCGAAAATTCCATTTTGACAGTTGGGTTTTTGGTAATCGTCGATCGACTATTCGATCATCAATTTATTAGCTTGAAACATTGAAACTTTTCTTTTGATACAGTTTTGGTGAATCTGTTGAGATTTTTTTTTTTTTTTTCATTCAGCTGGTTCATTATTATCGGTTCCAAGCTAATTGGCTGGAAATATAAATAACAAACGAATCGTCTTTTCGTACGAATAATACAAATCTATCAAAAACCAATTTATTTTTGTACTAATTTTTCTATTTTATTATTATTATTGATAGCCGTTTCTATGCCTTTTTTTCTTACAATTTTACAGCAAATACAATTATATTTCATCGCGAAAGAAAATATTCCGAATTTTTCTTTTCATTTCGGACAGCCAAAATTTCGAGTATGCGACGAACTCGGTTCAAAACCCTTTTTTTTTTTTCGCGTCACGGGTATACATCACGTGGTCGGCTGAAAATTCAACCCAAAATGTTTGCTTTGCTCATCTTAGGAATTAAAGATTTTTTTTTTTTTTTTCTAAATCGTCGGGGTGGGGAGAGTGGAGAAAACATTCTCCGTAAAAAAGGTGCAAATCTCAGGGTCAACGTGTTTGTGGTTATTTTTTTTGTTTTTTGTTTTTTTTTTTTCCTTTTTCAGAGAAATATTTGATACAGCATCGTGGAGCGGTGTGCAGTTTTGGCGAAGCACGTGAATTCGATAGAATTCACAAATTTTATCGAGAGTCATTGAACTTCTCGCTTTTCGATTTTAGTTCAATGCTTCTGTCAAGAAGTGCAGCTGGAAATATCACTATTATAAATTATTTGTTCATTATTATTTGTATATTTTATGTTGCCTATCACAGATAGGGAAATAAATTATTATTATTATTATTATTGTTATTATTTTGTTATTATTATTATTTTTTTTTTCATTTTTTTACAATAATTGTACTCAATTAAACATATCCCGAGCTACGAACGATTATCGTTCGCCGAATGAAATGCCTTTTTTGTCCTTTTTCAAAGTCAAATCGGACGAGAAAGAAATATTTTGAAGAAAATCGATTTCTGAGTCTTAGAGAAGCAAAATTTTTTGTTTTTTGTTTTTTTTTTCTCGTTTTCACGAAGAAAATCAACGTTCTCGTAATTCATATCACACGATGAAAATCGTTTTTAGTATTCCCTTCGAGGGCTGAGCTTTGGGTCATCGTGAAAAGCGTTCTGGAAAAATGAAAACTGATTTTCGTACAATCGATAGCTTCTCCGATTTCTCTATAAATTTGATTGAAGATTCTGAAATAATTGATTACTCAGAAAAATCGTATTGCTTTGAAATTCGACGGCTGAATCCGTCTGATCTTCGTTCATTGATCACGAATGATTTTATTTTATTAATCGGTCTTTGGGCGGAAAATTTGCTACATGTTCCGTGAACGTTTTGGAAGTTTGAGATTTTTTGAAAAGCGATTATTCGTTAAGAGCTTCGTTTCATCGTTCAATCAAATGAAATATATTATTTTATTGGCAGAATAAATTCTCGCGTTTATTTTTTTTTTTTTTTTAATCCTGTTTCATTTATGAACTATTTTTTTATTTGCTCTAGAATAAAATCGTGCTATTCAAGCCGGGATGGAACATTGATAGTTTTTTTTTTTTTTTTTTTCGTTTCTTTTCCTAGTTTTGACGAGTTAACTTCATTACTTTTGCGTTATAATTCATTGTTTTAATTGTTTTTTTTCTTCTTTTTAGGATAAATGTTTAAATATTTTTCTTTTATAGAGCTGTGGTATTCTAGTAGAATAACTGTAGACCATGATTTTAACTTCGATTAGAATTTCATTAGGTATATTCACTTCGGATTAGATCTTGGTGGAGAGAAAAAAAAATGAAAATTGTAAAAAAAATAAGTGTAAAATTCAGAGAAAATGATGTAAAGTTCAAATTAATAAAAATCGTGGAATTCGAACCACAAATTATTCTTGATTTTTTTTCAGCTTGATCGAATCATTTGTGGATCAAATTTCCCATGAATTCTATAATTTTGATAAGTTGCTTTGAATCGGTGCAAAAAAAAAAAAAATAGTGTCAGTGAGTGCGATAGACATCGAGAAAATGGTGGAAAATCGAAAAATCGATCAACGTCGTTATACAATCGGTAACTTTCTAAATTTAGTGTTTTTCCCCATAAAAAAATGCGTCCACTTATTCGTAAGTAACTACGGTAATACTAAGTCGTAAATGTTTTTTTTTTTTTTAATGCTTGCTTTTTTTTTTACCTGCAAATAGAAGCGATTCCAGCGATTTTTTTATTTGCCGTGTAAAAATAGAATCTACAGCTTTTTCGTCTTTCTTTTGGTTTTTTTTTCTCTTTCTCTCATCACCGAGGAACGAAGTGTTGAAGGAACCGTCGTCGTCGTAATCGTCAAGCTGTATTCGACTAAGCTATTTTTCACAAAGCTCACAAAAATTCATTTACATTTGAATTTCGTCGATTTTTTCAATCATTTTTTTTTTTTTCAATTCGACCAAATTTCAACAATTTTTTATTTGCGGAAATTCCTTCTATTTGTCAGTAACTCGTGAAGGTTTCGTGTCGCGATGTTTATTCAACTTAATCGTTATTCATGCAATTTTTGTTTTGTTTTACCAGTTGGACAAATATTATTGTCTATTTATGTTTATTCATTTTTGGTTATTTTGAAAATGCATTTTTATTGTTATTATTCATCGTTGGCGAAATAATTTTGAAGTATTATTATCGCCTAATAAATATTTGTGTCACACCGTGTGTTCGCGCTTAATAAAAAGCAAATTCATAAAATCAAAATCGAGTTGAAATTTTTAATCGCGTCCGTTTTTCGCGGATAATTATTTTTCTATTTCTTCTTGCCTCGCTTCAAACTCTCTTGTTATTTCATTTTTCGCACGGATTTACAAGTTTATTGGTCCATTTTGTTTTCTTTCGAGATGTTTCAACTTTGCGAAAAAATTCCGTGCTTACGAGCGAGTCTAAATATCATTTTACATCGACGGTATTTCTGTTGCCGCCAAGGGTCACGAACACAAAATTAGTAAATCAACGAGAATAACGGGAATTTTGAATCTTGCGGATGAAGAAATGGAAAGAAAAATCCTACAATATTTCCGTTAGTCTATTCTCGTGCAAAAAAAAATGGCCATATTGAGAAAACTCGGTTCCGAAAAGAAAAAAAAAAATCAAAAAACACAATTGGCAAAATTCATAAAAATTGAATTTCCGATCGAATTAACGATTGGAATAAATTTTTCCAATTTACCGAAAGTTCGAAGTCATGTTCGAACCTAATTTCGTATCATAGCCTAAAAAGTAAAAATAAAAAACGTCCTACAAAATCGCATTTATCAAAATCTGGGCTCAAATGTAATTTGAGTTATTTTTTTTTGTTTCTTCTTCACCTTCTTCTTTGATTCGACACTGCCGATGTTTCTCGTCGGAGAGGCATCTCCGCGTCTCTCAGTTTCGTTCCATAAATCTCGAAACTCGTCGGAAAAATTATTCTACTGAATCGAGATCAAACGTCATTTCATTTTCCGTCATAAAACGACGATCCGGCAAACGAGTTTGTTTTTTCTTCGAGTACCAACAAACGACCATGAGTTTTTGTTTCCCAAAAACCCATAAACAGTCCAAACTGTTTGTTTTTTCTTTCAACACGACTACGATTTTTTTAAACGGCCTCGAATTCTTTTTTCAAATACCCGTAAAGGATTTCGAGTTCTTTTTGTATTGGCAAAAACGCACGAACGATTTTGCACGCGAGGAGCGCGCGCAAAGGATCTTGACATTTTTTTCTTTTCTTCCTTTTTCTTCACAAATGGGTAAAGGAGCTTGAGTTTTTGAGCTAACACACCAGGAATAAGTTCCTTAGTGTGTTAGACGCCTGTTTCACATGGGATCTTGGCTGTTGACCGATTGCGAGCTCCGCGATGTTTTTCTGCTTACGGGCTCGAGATAAGCCGCGGGCGCCCAGCCCTCGATCCCATTTCCAATCAGTTTAACGAACCACCAGCCGGCGCAACCGACTTTCAATAACTCCAGATTGTCCCCCTCGCGCATCGTCACCTCGGATTGACCGACAGCGCAATAATCCGCCAACGCCAAGTATCTTCCACCCTTTAACAAAAATATATCGATGTTTTTACAACTTTGCGATTCCATCGCCTGAGAAATTCGCCTAAAAACTAAAAAAAAACTGACGGGTGCGGGTCCAGGATTTTCTCCGAAAGCGTCTTCGTCGTCGGTATTGCTGTTCTCCGAGCTCCACGCAACGTCGTCCTCGGTAGACACGGAAACGTCCGTAATGTGAGAAATCACGCTGTTACCGTCGACCGATAACGTGCGCAACGAGCCAGAAACGCTGCTCTGAGCTTCCCATGAAATCGTTTGTCGAAGCGGTCTGCAGAAAAAATAAAACCAAAAAAAAAAACATAATTATATCTGAGACAGTGTCCGTTTCGCGTTCATGAAGATAAATTGGAAGAAAAAATAAAATTTCTCATTTATCGATTCAGAATCGATTAATTGCACATTTGCTATTATTGTCATTCGAAAATGATTATCCATTAAACATAAATAGCAATGGAAAAATAATGTTTACCTTGGTTTCGAACTTCAGCATGGTTTTTGTTAATAATTCATATTTATATAATAGTTATTCGTACGATACTAGCTATTATGTGATGAATTCATGTACGTACTTGTGATTAGATTTTCCGAGAGCTGTATTTTGTTTGCCCTTAAGCTCGGCCAATTGGGACATAAGAACCCCCTTAATTTGTCTCACCCAGGCTAGCTTGACGTCGTTGCTCGGTGCCTGTATCGTGTGTACCTCCGCTCTACCTTGTAGCCAAATTTCAAATCTTCTTGTATCCCCCTTTACCGATTCCGTCAGTCCGATTTGCGACATCTGGCAAAATTTGTTCAATTATTTTTCAGTTAAATTTCAACCGAGGCTTTCCAATTAATTCGATAGAGAAATATTTAGATTATTCAAGTTGACTGAGAATGCATTTTCTTAACAAATGAAGCGACTCACTTTGAGGTAACGCTTGAAGTGATAAGTCGCTTTATTGTGAGCCTGAGGCTTGCTGTGTTTACAAAAAATCATTGATTTTTCGTAGAGAAAAATGTGACGTTGCGACGGCTTCAACCTCAAAAGACGTTCTCGTTTGCTGCTCGACCAAACGCTGAACGAGCCTTGCAATAAAAGTTCCCCTTGCGCTCCCAAATCACCCTGGAAAAATAAAAAATCATTGAGAACCGCAAAAACACAGAGAATACTTTGGAAATAAGAAAATCAGAGGAAAATAAAATTCCAAAAATGAAAATGAGAAACAAACCCCGAAACCAGTGATAGCGGTCTGATGCATGCTATCGTTGACGCATTTGAGGACAACGAGCATGCAGTCGAGGGCTTCCTGCAACTCCGTGCAGCATGTTGGCTCGTCGCTGTATTTCAACAAATCCTTGAGCAACAATTGATACTTGGTGATGCGTTGAACCGGTTTAAGCAAATATGCAGCGAGCGGCAGTTTGTGACCGAGCTTTTGTTGACAAGCAGCAAGAAATTGTGGCTCGCTTTGGATTTGCTCGCGCAATCGTTCCGAGCGCGGTATATTTTGACAATAATAACTGTACAGTCGGAAAAAAACTTCTCTCTGAAAAAAAAAAAATCAGAAAAAATGTGTTTTCCTTTATCTTTAAAATTTTTTTGGAATCGATTCATTTCCTACGAGCGATAAATTATTCTCTCGAGTCGAAACGTGTCAAAAAAAATGTGCCAAAGGCGTTAGTTTAACAAAAGTAAAAATTCGTATTCGATCTTACCCTCTGAACGAAGCAAAGAGCAACGAGTTCGGTATTCGAGATACAATTCTCGAGATCCCGTAAAAAGGTCTCGCCGTGAAACAAATAAATTTCATCGAGATTACCGAAGAGTACATCGGATTTTCCAACGAGAGCGGCAGGCAGGAGGTGCGAGAGCGAATCGTTGCTCATTTCCATTTTGTAGCCTTTTATTATCGAGCCAAGTTCAGAAACGTAAACGCGTTCGGTCTCGACGAGCTCGGCCAATACGTGGCCTCGCTTCAAACGCGATGCTTCAACGTCGCGTGGTTCGCTCTCCGGTGAGGAAGTGTCACCGCCCTCGATCGGGCTCATTTCCATCTACGAAAAAAGATATTCCAATAAAACTGAAAAACTTCACTTTTCCACTGACTCTTTTGACTGATCCAGATCCATTAATTTCTTTGTTTTGCTAATTTTATTTTCGTTCAGGGTAGCAAATACTTTTGTATTCGATCATCAGTGCGTTTTTTTCTTAACCAGTAATGTTCGTATTACCTTTGGCATGGTATTGGCTTTCCTAAGAATTCTTCCAGGCTTGACAGTCTGTGGTGGATGAGGCATGGGTTTGGCGGGCTCGGGAGTAACCGTTTGAACTGGCCGGGCCGGTTTCAATAATTGTTGCTTCAGTGCGATTATCCTTTTGTCGCACATCAACGAAACATCCTCGATTCTTTGCAGAACCTATTTTCAACAAAATCGAACTAAAATATCTTCTTCGAGTAAATCAAGTGAATCAATGAAAATTCACTAGTTTACCTGTGTAACGAGGGCTTTCGTTTCGGGCATTATAGAATCCTGAAAGATGCATCTCGGATTATGAAACTCTTCAGCAGCTTCGATCAACTGCTGTAGCTCCTGGAGCGATTGATCCGGCGGAGTGGAATTGTTTTGAGCAGCCAGTAACTCGATCCCTCGCGTGCACCACGTATTGGCCTGAATAACATTTGTTTCAAACGTTTAAAGATTCATAAAAATAAAAAAATAAAGAAAAAAACAACAACAAAGTCGTTGTTGTACTTTTATGAATTTCCTTGTTATTTGTTTTTTGTTTTTTTGATAAAAAAAACTAAAATCACCTTGTCGATTCGTTCCATGAGTTCTCGGCATTTGGTGAGTGTGTGCAATCGTCTCTCCAAACGTTGGCTCAGAATGGTACAGACGCGTTGCAATTCGGCGCATTTTGGCTCGACAACCTCGGTCGGGCATTGATGACGACCGGATAACAATTGTTGTCCAGCTGTTATGACTTCTTCGGCCCGATCGATGTCCCCCTTAAAAATCCGGCCGATAGAGAAAGAGGGAGAGAGAAAGGAGAAAAAGAAACAAGAGCAATAATGAATATTCGTCGTAATATTTCGTGGGACAAAATTATTAATTGTACGTAATAAAAAAAAAATATGTATCCATTTAACATTCTATCAATTTGCAGTTTTTATTTATAATAAATTTTCTACCCGCCAATTATTCTCGAAATCATAATTTTATGATAAATCATTTTTGATTTATTTCTCACATATCAGTGTTTCAATGATTATCAATCTCATGGTTTTCGACTAATTTTTACCACATTCCGAGTTACATTTCTTATCGATTTATGCAAATTTTTTCTTCTCTTGTTATTTACATCGGAATATACAAAATAGCGTTGACAATAATGCGGCAACGAAAAGAAAAACGAAATTTTGCATCCGAATATTCTTTCAAAGAAAAATAACATTCGTCGCACAAAATAGAAAAATGGAAAACTACGATATTTTCAGCACAAAAGTTGTCGATCTTTTTCTCAAATTTACTCATCGGTTTTTTTTTTTTCCTCTAGATTTTCAGATCTATGATACACCAAAAAACGTCGAATCCGTTCGTGTGAATCTTGTGTTCTCTTAACTCGAAAGATTTTCAACTCGCGTGCTAGGGGCACATCGTAATCTTGCCAGATAAAAGCTAAACGAACTATTATATAAATCGTGCAGTGCTAAGTGCATATAATTTAAAAAAATGTTATACATATATCAATATGGACAATATTTATATATGCATGTAATTGGCTGCCCTGAAAAATTGTATACCATGCTTTCAATGCGAATTAAATCCCTATTCACGTGTTTAATTATGAAAAAAAAACAAATCCTCGACTGAGATGTGAGGAAAAGAACTTTTTCCTTTAATTTTTCTATTGGAAAGACGAAGAGAGTGAAAATTTTTGAGGAATAGAGATTCAAATCGGTAGCAAACACAATCCAAGACTCTTTATTTCGTTTTTTTTTCAAATGTTGAATAATTAATGAATTAGAAAACAAAGAAACGGTAACATATTGATTGCTTTTTTTTTTCAAGTTCAATTCACATTAGCAAATACGACATATTTATTATTCGAAATAAAAATATATTATTCTTTTACTTTCTAGAACGCAATAATGAATAATAATGTATTTTTTTTAAAGTAAATTTTTGTTTATTGATATCGCTGCTTACCAAGACCCAAATCCACATGGTATGCAACAAATAGGACTATCGACAAAAAATGTGGAAAAGCGGTGCAGAGGTGACGGTTTTTTTGTGTTATTTCAACAAACGATTTCTTTCCATTTTCTTTTTCTACTTTTTTTTTTTTATATTCCCTTTGTATCCCGTGTGCGTGTTTGAAATGAAATTTGTGAATAATCATAAAATAGAATTTCAACGAAGTGCTCTGAAACTCGTACGAAAAATCTTTATCGAAAACTAAGCGTTTTTGTATTTTCAATTTATCACTTTTTAATTCGATCATTTTACATCAATAATAATTCCTTTCCAGCTGCCTAAATGCAGAAAATTTGAATTTTCCTGAATATATTTCTCCGCAGTTGGTCACAAATATTATTAAATTTTGTTTTCTTTTTAACGATAAACATTTCGGTAAAAAATTAGAAGTATAAAAGTCAAATTTTCATAAAAAAACTCAATTAAATAAACATAAATAAATGAAACGAATGAGAAAACTAAATCCGAAAATTTAATTTCCCCCGAATATTCAAAGATATCGAAACAATGAATGTTGCTTCAAAAAATAAAATAAAAAAGTAAAAGTTTCGTGTGCCCAAGTTGAAAGTCGTGATATAAATATTTCGTTAACGTACTCTGCAAATTCTTTGGAAGGCCGATGTATCGCGTAACAGCTGTTCGACCCGTGAATGCGTCTCGCCGACCTCGGTCATTTCCTCGACAGTTTTCAAATGATGATCCAAGCTCGTTTGCAGCTCACGAAAATCCTGCTCAAATTGTCTGAGCGCGAGGCAGTGTCGGAGCCGGGAGCTGTGATGGGACCAAAAAAGATCGAAAGTCCGCTCCGTTTCTTCCAATTGAACCAGCAGTCTGAAATTCAGTTTCAAACATTAGAAAAAAAAAATGACGAAAATCCAGATTGAAAATTGTTAAGAGAAAAAAAAAAATAAGATTTTCATGAATTCAAAATTTCAGGTTAAAATCAATTTCTTATTATTAAGCTCGAAAATTTCATCTCCGATGCAAGCAATCAAAATTTATTGACGTTTTTTCATTCTTATATAGAGACAGATCTTGACAGATTGAAAAAAGAAAAAATACCTTTCGACAGCTGCGACGTTTCCTAATCGATCAGCAGTACCTTTGCCGGTCAATTGTCTCACGCTGTCGAGCAAAGCTTCACCGTGTCTCGCGGCACTCAAAATTTCCTCCTTCAATTCATTGTACTCTGCCTGCTGTTGATTCAGCAAAGTCGTCGTCGCAATTGCGCTGTTTGGAAATTCAACCTCGGCCAAACGTCGGGTAAACGAATCCAGCGCCAACGACACGTCTTGTGTCATCGACGAAAATTTTTCTAAGCTCTGTCAAAAAAACAAAAACAAACAAACAAATTACCAAAGACAGTCAATTTTTACTCGACTTGTTATTCAAAAATGACGTACTTTATACATTTTTTATTTCATTGGAATAAAAACCAAAAAACGAAGCATTGAAATATATATTTTTGAAAAATATTCCAAATTTTGATTTCGAAAAAAAAAATGTTAATTCAGCAGTAATTCGAATAAAGTAGCAACAACCGTATATCGATACTCACAATTCGATTTTGAATCCAAGTTGGATGACAGTACGGTAAATCACCCCCGAGTTGCTCAGTCAGCTGATCCTTATCGATGAAATCATAAAGCTCGGTTACATTGGCGAGTACAATGACGCGGAATTTGAAATCTTCGCGAAACAATTTGTTCGAGACTTCCGAAATGGCTTTTTGCAAAAAGCCAACCGGACGTAAAACGTAAGCAACGTGCACGAGTCCGGGAAAGAAGGCCTGAAACGAGAGGGAGAATTATTTGTTTGATTAAAAATGCGAAATCATATCGAGCCAATTGAAAAGATTTTTACTTCATTTTGTTATGTTTTTTCAAAAAGTTCTAAGACTTTTATTAAATAAATTATTTATGGAAATTAAATTTTTTAAATATATATATTCTTACTGATATTTTGAGAAGAACGGTTTTGACGGAATTCCACTTGTCAGTGCGTCGATCAATCACCAAATGAAATCCCAAATCGGCTTCTTGCAAACTGAAAAAAAAAAAAAATAAATAAAAACAAAACAAACAGTATTATTATTTGTGTGTCGTGTTTCTCAGGCAAGAATCAAAGAGAAAAAAAAAAAAAGAATGAGACTGTACTCACGTTGGCACGGACGTGAGATACAACATGAGACGTTGATAATCCAAATCCGTAACATTGTGAAAATTTCCATTGTCTGGAAATGTTATTATTGGACACCCTTCCCGAGTTTTTCCACCTGGATTCAAAGTCACGTTTGTTTCAATCGGTTATAATAAACGAAAATTTAAATTTCATGATTTCGATTAAAATTATTACAATTTCGAGACAAGAAATTAAAAAAAAAATGTTTTAAAACGACGATACTGAATTCCAAGAGAATAAAAAGAGCAATGGGAAGAAAAAAACGTATTTTTTCTGACAGTAAATACAGAAAGAAAAGGGTGAAAAAGAATTGATCGAATGTAGGACAAATATCGCGATCTAAAAACTGGGCCTGGGTCACTATCTCCAATTTACATATGTTTTTATCGATATTTTTTTTTTCTTGTCAAATTTCGAAGGAGGATCATAAATCAAAATTTGCCAGGAGAAGAGCTCGGATGAAAATTTTGATGGTACCTTAACCGAGAAAGTACGAGTGCCGAAATAATCAGGGCACGGTTAAAGAGGAGCAGAAAAACGATTATCGGCATTCTTTTATGGACATCGAGTCTGAAACCGGTTTTAACGGAATTTTATTTTTGTTTTTTTTTTGTTTTCAATTTTTTTTTATCCATTTTTTCGCACCGTTCTTAAATTCTCATCATTCGGAGTCCGTTGCAAGTGTATCGTGACGAGGTTAAGAATTATTTCGGAGCACTCACGGAAAATTGTGAATCGAATTGATTTTTTTTTTTTTCTTTTCATTGTTTAAACAATCTTTGTCAAGTTTCACACGGTCACTCGATCGACGATAATCGCGTCTGGAGTAGTTTGTAAAGCAGCCAGAAATAGTGATGATCGTTGCAATCGTTAATCGACGTTTTCTATTGAGTTATTTGAAAAATTGAATCAACCGAATAATACTCGTACCAGTGATAATTGCATACTGCGGCTGGAGAAGGTCAGCAACGTCTCGAACTGCTAAATCTCCATTCTCGATCTCACCGGTCATACTCTCAACATCCTCTGCAAATCATTAAAAAAACAAACATCAAGAATAATAATTAATACGTAATTAAAATTTTGTGTCGAATTCAGAGCACTCGTACAACGTCAAATACTTTCACAATTTCGATATAAATTCACACACTTTCCGAGATTTATGCACAAAACGAAGAATAATTCGCAGAGGATGAATGTTTCAATTGTGAAAAAAAAAAAAATATTTTTTAAATTAAACATTTTAATTAAAAATGAAATTTTGAATAAATTTTAAATAAAAAAAATTTTCAAAAGCGTTATAAAGAAAAAGAATTCGTTCTTTTTCCTATTTTTGAAAATTCGATCTTTTGAAACATCGATATTGTTGTTTTTTTATTTTTGATTTTTCGATCAGTCGCGACGATGGGCTCACTCGCTCGATTTTTTGGAAAGAAAATTTTTCGATTCATCGGATGAATAATAATTACCCCGAATTAATGAACAAATTCTGGTGAAAAAATGAAAAACGATTTGGATTAAAATGTAAATTTCCCTCGTCGAGTCACCAGTGAAAATGGCACAAATCTCGTTAATTTTTTTCTTCTCGAAGCATAGGAATCGCGTAGATCGAAAAAACGTGGAAAAGTTGTTTGAAAAAGTAAAAAAAAAAAAAAAAAAACGAAGAAGAGTTATAAGGAAACACACACACACGCGCAGAATGTTGTGTGTTTTCGCTAACACGCGGCTTGAACTCTCAACGAGGACTGGATGTAAAGGGTTCTGGTCTGAGGTTGCACTCGAGTGACCTTGCTCATTTTCCTTCCTTCTCAAATAGTTTTCTACTTTACCCACAATATCGCTGATGTAACTGTAAAGCGTAGAGGCTCTCAATCCTCAATTATTTTCTCGTTTCGTTTTACAACGAGGAATTAAGTTGTTACTTTGAACTCGAGTTTACACATTTTTATTTAAGCTCCTCTTTCGTATTTACGTTTCAGGTTTATCTCATATTTTATCGTCGCTATCAATTTTCGACTACATTCCTGTCCCATAAAATAATTTTTTAAATATAAAAAATTTGAATTTACAATCATTTTCCAATAACTTCAAACTTGCATTGATTAAACGTTTTTTTTTTTACAAATTATCTTCAAATCTTTTTGATGTAAAATAATAGAAATTCGGATTAATGATTCGAGATTTTAGCAGATAACAATATTTGACTTAAAAATTAAAATGATTTTCGACAGTGAAAGACGTTTGAGAAAATAATTTCTCAAACGTGCAAATTTTCAGCGATAAATATTTTTTTTTAATGAGAGATCGTTGGTTGACGAAAAAGCAAAAAAATAATACCCAATTTTGTTTTTTTTTTTAATAGTGCTGGTTCAAGAGGTGAATTATATTTAATAAGGAATTTAATGTTGAAAAATATGAGAATCACTGAATGCTAATTTAACCCTGTCGTTCCCCCTCTCTCTCTCTTTCGGAGCTGCATGTCTGGTATCCCGGCAAATATGAGAATTGCCTGAACTCCTCCGCACGAGTGAGCGAGGCTCCTGACCTTTTCTCCACTCGAGAGAAACATATTTTATATTCCATAATATTTAATTGTGCTTGTGTGCGAAAAAAAATTGTGGCATTGTATAAACGTTGAAAAAGAAAAAAAAAAAAAAAAAGGAAAAAAAAAACGTAGCCGTATATTTTTCTTCGAGCTCGAGAGACCACTTTTTATTTCGCTAATTAATTTTATTAACTCACCTTGTTAACGTTAGACGTGGGAAAGACTGAGACAGGTGCGACAAGTTATGCGTTTTATCGAATTTTCTTCTCGAGCTCTTTTATTTGTCATGAAAATTCTACTACATCTTTGTACTCGCCTCGTCTCGTTGGATAATATTTACGGTTTTTTTTTTAAGCCTTAGTTTATAATTATAATGAAAATAATTTCAAAGTAATTGAGGAAACATTTTTTCGTCGAAAACAACGTTGAACTTTGATCCTTTTTTATTTTTTCAAAGATCATCGCTAATGAGCAATTTTTTAAACTCGTTTTACGAACCGAAAAGAATTAACGTTCGAAGTTCAAAAGAAGAGAAGGAGCTGACGAATAAAAGAAACAAAATAGTTTCATTTGAAACGACTCAAATTCGTTGAGTTTCGAAATAAGTCAACGAAACAAAATGGCTCGAGAATAAAATATCAGAATATATTAATTTGAATAAATAATCTTTTCGTTTATCTCTTAAATTCTTTCAAATTCGTTTCATTTTTTAAACTTTGATCATGTATCTCGACTCTTTTTTTTTTTATAACGGAGGCTGATGCCTCTCGAGACTTCTCTCGTTCACAACTTTTTCTGCAAGTTCACACGATAATCGTTGATGAAAAAAAAAATATTGTTTCACACATTTTCGAAAAATTTATTCGCGTACGATTCGAGATTGATCCTTTCATCGGTATGAAAGATCTTTGAAAATGTGTAGAAATCGATGATCACTAGAATCTACGATATTTCTTCTTCTTCTTAACTTAATATTTTATTAAATATATCAATGATTCTGAAGAGCCTCGAATTAATTCTAAGCCTAATATACGAGTTCATCGATGACCGAATTCCGAGTATGGAAAATACTTTTTTTTTTTTTCACATATTAAAACAACTACGCATTTTCAAAATGACTAATACTCGGCTCAATCTGGGAACTATTTCGTTTCAACGAAATATACATTTACGATTGAGAAAAATTGGAAATAGAATTTCCAAAATAAGCTCGAATGAGTTGAAATCGCAAAAAATGAAAATTTCGAAAAATCGTTACGAAAACAAAATGGAATTAGTCGTTCAGACGGAATGGAGAGTGCTCAACGTGACCGGTTGGCCGGTGCCATTGACCAAGAGTCCGCTCTCCGTGAGGGTGAATCCAAGATCATCGGGTATTTTTTTCACAGGAGTGAGAAGAAAGGTGTCGTGTCGTGCGACGACGATAGGAAAATTGTTGAGATTTTGCGTGATAAAAGTTGAATTTCTGTTGAGAATATTAGAATTTTGAGATTTTTCAGATTCGGGTTTGCCGGAATGTTGTCCTCGCAGGACGAATTCGAGTTTGGCAAATTTAACTTGAGGAAATTGAACCTTCATGAAGCGTCTAAAGGTCGAATATCCCATGACTTTGGAGGAGGTATTTTCGCAGAATTCGGCATACATCTCGTGAACATTTTTCCTCGTTATTTCCGGTGGCAAATGGAGAGGCGAATTTTTTGCGGTTTTCGTGCGTTGCTTCAGCTCTTGAGCGGCAATAAATTTCTTCAAAAAATCTGTTGCGATCTGATAAATGTCCAGGGAGAATGTATTGTGCGGAACTTTGCCCTGATTGCCATGGACCCGAGGACAAACTCCATGGATTTGCAGATGCTTACGGATTCGCTTTATTTGATAACGCGTACAATTCTCAAGATAAAGAAAAGCGTCCAAGCAAACCCTACGACCTTGATAAACGTAGCGGGCCCTCGACCTCCTCCGCTCCGTTCGACGAGCTGTTTTTCCAGGATCCGTCAAACAGGCCATCGTCACACCCATCAAATACATGTCGTGCTCGGCTTTTGTTAATTCTGCGATGTTCAATCTGTGACGATAAACGGCGTCCGGACTCAATCCGGCGAAACAACTTTCGTCTTGACATTCGCAGCCTCTGCCGAAGCGCTCCAACACCTGAGCCGGTGTCTCCTCCAATCCGGTACCCTCGTTACTCTTCCTTGTCGACTCTTCATCCTCGTCCTCCTCCTCCTCCTCCTCCTGACCAGGATCTTTTGACTTTGCTTTTTTCCTTCCTCCCTGTTTCTTCGGCACTGATTTTTTTGGCAGTTCAACCGCTTTTAGGACGTCCTGCGAACCTGCCTACAAAGTAATCACATTTTTCTTTCATTTCTCTCATCAATATTTTTACCTCGAGCGGTTTATGACCGCTGCGAGTTATCGGCATTCGTGGAAGGATACCGGAATCTAAATTTTGATTTTCGCTACAAATTCGTTCCACCGACTGCTTCGAATTCATTTTTTTTGTTACGATCGCGGTTAAAACAATTTTTCTGAAATTTTTTAATGTCCGGGGAACGACGAATTACCGTGAGGTCAGGGTCGACGAGTTGCTCGTCGTTGATCCCCGTTTTGTCGAGTTGTACATCGCCGTCGATTGCTGAATTCGGTGCAAATAAAGTTTCATTCATTTTGCTTACAAGCTGCGAGTTCGTTGAACCCGTATGATTTGGCGCTGGAATTGTTCTCAAAAAAACCTGTGAAAAAATGTACACTACTGTCTCAAGACATTCGACAATGGTTGAAAAATGAAAGACCAACAGTTTATCCAGTAAAAAATTTCAAAAAGTGTGATAATATTTGAAAAAATTTTACGGAGTTTCTGAATGAAGAAAATCGATAATTGTTCGCTGTAAAAAAATGCGAAAAAAACACTCAATTGTTAAAATAAATCACGTGACTTATATTTGAAAAAAATAATCAATAAAAAAGACGCGGAATCATCGTCGTAATTTTCATAGACGATCCATAATGTTCACACTTTTGACAACTCGTGAAATAGAATTGAGAGATTCGATTGAAATATTAAAAATCTGGATTCACGTGTGTCGTGATAAAAGGAAAGAAACAAAGGGACGAATAATAAATTATAATTGAAGACACAAAAGGTCGAAAATCGCTGGAACGCCTGAACGTCTTACAATTTTCGACCGTAAGGCACGAAAAAATTGATCGTAATAAACCTACCTGTGTTTTGCATCACAATGACATTTTTCCATAAATTATTCGTTATTTATCCCTGAAACTGTCACGGGTTGATTATTTCATGGTTTTTCGAGACGCAGAATCGTATTCTTGGAGAATAAACACAATGAACATTGAGGAAATGATTTATTTGCGTCGAGCGTTATGGCCTTATGGCGCATCGCACGGTAGAGTCGTGCACAACAGCGCTGCGGCGGAGCAAGACCGCACTTGCTCCAGGGCCGTCATATCTCCGGGCGCTTTTACAGAAAACACTAATTTTTGTAGAATTGTAGAATTGATTTCCAGTTTATAACCGAAAAAGGTTTCTACAACCAAACGACTGATAATTTCACTTTCCTAAACATTTGTAAATAAATTGATGCGATTTTTAGAGAATTAGAAAAAAACATTTGTTCCGATTTATTTTCGAAGCTGTCCTTTGTCTCGATCGTTATTCAAAAGCTTCGTTAGAGTAATTTGATCGAAAAACTTATTATCATTTTTGTACTTTACTCGTCCGTTATTTCAACGATCGAACGAAAAAGCGAGAAAAAGATGATGGAAAATTTCTCGACTCGAATTGACGTGTACAAAAATACAAAAAGAGGAATGACAAGATAAAAAGTGGTTGCGATTGGAAAAATTTGGAACGTTAATCATACGATCTTTCGCGTTGTCAACAAATGTATATAGTCATTAGAGGTTTGTTCACAGGTCCACCACTTTTATCCAGATAGATAATAAAAAAAAAAAGTGCGCATCATTGAAATACTTCGATGGTCAATATTCATTTCATATATAAACGAATTAATGAGCGTGGCGCATTAATTAACACGGTCGTGACTCGCTCACTGCTTTACTGATCAATTATTCATTTTAACCCCAAAATCTAACAATTTTTTTTCCACTCTTTCAACCTAAAATTCATTTATTCCAGGAAAATAAATTTATTACAAAAATGACAGCTCGGGTGAGAAAAACAAAAAAGTTCTTTTTTATCCTCAATTCTCGACGAAACTTCATTTATTCGTGAATTATTATCATTTTTTTAATCTCCGCCAGGGTGCGAACGATTTCGAAATAAAGAACGGAATTCTGCAGGGTTATTCCGAGCCTTTTCTGCCAAAGTATCAAACGTACGGACAAGTGATTCTCGATTCTTTGAAATCGAATCCCGATTTCGTGGGTCAGGTACGAACAACGATTTTCTCGTATATTTTTTTCCACTTGTTTCACTTTAAGCGATATTTTGTATGCAAAAACAAAAATAATCGTATACAGATCGACGGTGTAACCGGAAGGAGGGAAAGATTTGGGGAAATGTTGAAGAAAAGTGTTAAGTGTGCGTTTTGGTTGAGAAAACAAAAGATTGGTCGCGGTGACGTAATCGGAATTTGTACTCACAATCAAATGGACATGTACGTGCCAATATTGGCATCGCTTTTCGTTGGTGCGGTATTCAATCCATGGTGGGAAAGTGGTCAGACGAGAGGCAAGAATTATTATTCAAATAATTCATAATTAATTGATGAAAAAATATCGGATTTTTTAAATTAATTTTGTATGTATAATTAAAAAGTTTTTTTTTGCAATTTGTTATTATTTTAAACATAAAAATCTCGTAAATCGAGAATTTTTGAGATTCTACTAAAAATTGATGAAAAATTTGAATTTTCTTTGAATCATAGAAATGGTGCGACACTTCGTGACTCTTACGAAGCCAAAAATATTGTTTATTCACGAATCTTCGTTGTCGACGGTTCTGGGTGTGATCGAAGAAATGGGAGTGAATATGAAACTCGTTACTTTTGGTAAAACAAGCGATTTGGAGAGCTTGGACGAAATTTTGTTTTCTATGGATGAAAAAAATGTGAATTCATTCGAAATTGAAAATTCGAAGAGCCTCGAAGATGCGGCTTTCATAGTTTATACTTCGGGAACGACGGGATTGCCCAAAGGCATCGTAAACAGTCATAAATCGATTTTTGGAAATTCTCCAAATGTTTTGGAAATCGGAAAATTGAACGAAAACGTAAGATCCATTAATTTTTCATCGATTTCATGGGGCGTTGGAATCGCCTGTTTATTCAGATCTCTCGTTGCCCCGGAAACTCGTATCGTTTATCCGGATTTCGATACCGAGAAGACTCTTCGTCTTATTGACAAATTTAAGGTACGATTTCAGAATAATTATTCGATTTTCGGATTGGATTTACCGATATTTTCTTCTTTTACAGATCAATCTGATGCATTTATCACCGAGAAAAGCGTTCAAGCTTTTGAAAATTTCTGCAGCTTCAAATTACGATGTTTCCTCGTTGAAACTTTTTTGGATAAGCGGAGGAGTGATGAAGAGCAAAATGCAGGAAGCGATCGCAGCGAGATTTTCTAGGGCCAAAGTTTTTCAGGCTTACGGTATGAAAAATTTACGGAGTGATCGCGAACACGGAAAGTCACTGTGAAAGTTTGATCGCTGGCACAGCTGAGACGGTTGGAGATAGAGCAAAAATGCACAGGAGCAATTTTGTAGAGTATAAAATTTCCTACAAGAAAGCTTCCGGCGAGATTTTTCAGTCTTCGATAGTTTGGTCGTGAGAGCGGATCGAAAAAATATCTGTTTTGCAAGTTTTGTTTCGAGGGGCTCTCAGAGCTGAATTACTGGAAATAGACAAATTTCTCCGAGAACTTTTTTCTAGCGAATTTTCTTCTCTACAAAATCGGTGCTATCGACTTTTGCTCTATCTCTGATCGTTTCGACGATATACCCGATAAAAGAAGGCGTACCCTGGAACTGCAATAATTAACGAATCGAGTTTGCTCTCTTATCAGTTATTTCTTTTTGTAAATATTATTCTCATCAATTTATCGATAAAATATATAAAAATTCGGTTTTAAGCGGACATTAGCAACGGATTTTTTTTTTCTCTTTCGAGATAACGCGAACAAGAATGAGCCGAATTTAACTTTGCATCGAGATTAATTTTATATTTAGCAGATTTTTATCAAATCGAAGAGAAATTAGTTCGTTATCGAATTTGCGATTAAAAAATTAAATTTTTTTTTTTTTCCCCTCAAAAGGCACTTCGGAATTGGGCGGCGTAGCTTTTCGACAATTATCAGGCTTCACGCCGAACTCGTGCGGAACGATTGTACGAAATATTAGAATGAAGGTCGTCGATCGAAAAAATGGAAAAATTTTGGGCCCTCGAGAAACCGGCGAAGCTCTTTTCAAATCTCCCTTCATGATGTCCGGTTATCTCGATAATCCAGAAGCCACTAAAAAAGCCATCGATTCTGACGGTATGAAAAGTTGTTAGAAAAAAAAAAAAAAAAAAAAAAAAAAAAAAAAAAGTTTATTAACGAACTAAAAAAAAAAATGGAATTAGGATGGCTTCACAGCGGCGACCTTGTCCATTACGACGAGAAAGGTCAGGTCTTTGTGACTGATCGCGTCTCGGAGATGATAAATTACCGAGGAAATTTTATTTCACCGGAGAGTATTGAACAATCGATGTATATTCATCCGGCAATTTTCGATATAGCCGTCGTTTCAATACCGCACAATGAAGATGGCGAGCGTCCAATTGCTTTTGTATCGGAAACGCCGGGCATAAAAGTAAGTTTATATAGAAATTTTGCGGTATTTACCGCTACCGGATCAATAATGGTTAACGAGTTTGTGTTTTATTTCATTTTTGTTGCTCGTGCGGAACAAAATAATCGGTTGAAATTCCTTCGAATTTTTCATTGTTCTTATGCTAAAAAAATGTCCAAATTTGCAGGTTAAGGAAGTCGAACTCGAAGAAATAATGGCCGAGTCGTTACCCGATGGCAAAGAAATTTCGGGCTCCGTTCAATTTCTCGATAAAATTCCTCGTTTACTTTCAGGCAAAGTGGCTCGAGCGGAACTCAAAAAATTAGCGATGTCCTCTGCTACAAACGTTAAAAATTTCAGTGAAGAATAAAAAAATCGCACGATCGATTATCGCTGAGGCAATCTTATCGACTCGGCTGGTCAATAGCAATCTCTAAATTCATAACTTGTGCCTAAAACAATTTTTGATTCTCGTAAAAATAATAGTTTTTAATATAAAAAAAATTGTCCCAATGGAAGATCGGTTGTGACAGTTTGTATATAATTAAAAAACTGAAATAATAGTCGTTTCAGTGACTGGCGTAGTACTCGGCCGATACGAGCGGGCTTAACCTCTTCGTCTCTAAAGTGTCAAAACACTGTCCGATTCCGAAAGATCCATTTCGACTCAATATTTCATAAAAACTAGATCGACAATCATTTTTTTCTGAGACCTGAGGGATTGCCTGGTTTTTGTCAAATAACTTATGGATTTTTACGAGAATATATAATTTTTAGTGACTGGAAATTGATTTTGGTGACTCGAAACGATAATTGATCTATGAAGAATGGAATTAAATTTTTCAAGCGAATCCCATGACCTTTGCACCGCGATAGGATTACCTCGACCTTTTTTTTTCTCTCGTCTTTAAATTCCACTGTAATAACGAAACCAAAATGTTAGCTGCGATATTAAATATGCAGCATCAACAAAATGTGATAATTTTAATTCAATAAAAAAATCTCAAGTTCACCTCTCGACTTATCTGATTACGTGTATGGATTTCCACGGTCATGCAGTCACGCTATTCTCAATGCATATAAATATCAATATATTCAATATATATATATATATATATATACAAGTATAAACTGAATAAATAATGAAAACAAAAGAATCGTCGGAAGTAAGCAACGAGAACAACAAAAGAATAGAAACGTCAAATTTCGTCGGTTACATTCGAAAAAGTATTTTATTTTGATCCGATTGAGATTCATGAATTTTCGCGTCTTCTCGATTGAGTGTACGAAATAAAAATTTCGTTAGTACAGTACGACGTAAAAGTAGAAAAAAAAATGTTTTTTTTGCATGTTTGAGGGTTATTGATTTATAGGAATGTCCGAAGTACAGCCCTGAAGCTTTTTCTCGAGGAGCTAGATGGCACTGCTGTAGCGGCGAAAAAAAAAGTAAGAGAAAGCAAAGGAGCGCACGTGAGCACGTAAACAAACGTTGAAAAATTGTTCGACTCCTTATAACGAATCCATTTTTTTTTTTTTTCGAGTTAGTAAATAATTTCTTCGGCTATTCTTTTTGGGACTCGGACTTACGCGATTCGAGAAAAGTGACCGTCTACCCAGCTATTAACCAATTACGTGTACGAAGTCTCCGGTTATTTACCCCGAATATACACATATATATATGAGGATGTAATTCGAGAAATTAATTGCTGAGCATTTAGAGAATATACATGTATATTTACATGCGTACGTGCGTAATTCAGAGGTCAGACACTCATGACGAATAGATATATCACGCGTGAAGTCGTCGAGAGAACCCATAAAATTAGTTACATTCACAAGAATCTTCCGATCGTAAAATTATTTTTTTATGTTTTCCTCAATCTCACAATTTATTCATTTTATAAAAGATATTCCGAGTCTCATAACCTAAAAGTTCTATTATCTCGACTAATTCTTTCCTGAAACACAATTTTTCTTCATTCCACTGACTTGACTGGCAGGACTGACGTTTCATCAAGATTTTTTATCTTCGTTAATTCTAACCTCAAAAAATCGAAAGAATCGATCCTCGATTTAAGGCGATCAACGATTCAATTTTCTTTTGCATTTGCAGAAGAATCAAAACCAAAAAATTACGTAAATCAGGGTACCGAACGAGGTGACGCGCATTGTTGATTCGTAGAGTTAAATGAACCGTGACGAGAGTATTAAATGGAAAACATGTCAGGTGCAGATATGGCGAATCAATAAAAGCGTTGCTTATCGATGAAACCGTAGATTTATACTCGTGCTCGTGAACTTATGAAATATTATATTCGTCGAGTGGTAAGCGTGTGTGTGTGACGGACGATTATTCTGTTATCGGGATCGTAAAGGCGAACCGGCATTTTCCGCGTCACATTTAATATAGATATATATATTTGTGTATATTTATAGTAATATTGACATTCGTGTGTAGATACAGATGCAGATATAAACGTAAATCATAAATATAATAACGTACTAGAACCCGTGCATCTCGTTGAGCAATGTTGATGACAGGGACAGTTGCAGTTATGCAGAGATTTCCGACGTAGTATCATTTTGACCTCCTTTTTTATTTTCCACACCAACAATTTTAAACCATTTATACAAACAAGTATAAACTCGTAACAAAATCGAATTTCAAGTGTTCATAGATGTTTTTCGTACGTTTTTAAGCACTGGACAATAGTCTCCTCACATTAAAGAAAAAAAAAAAAAAAAAAAACCGGTTCGTTAGGCCTTATTTGGTCGTAAAATTAGTTTCGTAATGACGTGAACGAGGTCATTTAGGCGCGAAGAAAGAAATGCATATGGCGTAAGTATTTCTTTTTAGAAACAACGGGTGAAGCGGCGGCGATACGTTTGGCAAGTGTCCATTTGATCGATAAAAAGCGTTGGCGCTAGCCGGCTCCGGTAGACGCGACGACTACGAGAGCAGCAGCTGCATTATCGCGTCACCTGCTACGCGGCGGCGGTGGCGGCGGCTGCTATTTCGGCGGCGGCCCGAGGTTTTGTGAAGTGCTCGTCTCGAACTGGCTCGAATGCAGCGCGTGTAGATGTGGACCTCTGGCGGTGTGCTTCAGAAACAATGCGTTGTGTTGGTAAGGAGTGGAAGCATGCGAAAGGGAGAGAGAGAAAGGCCACGATTTCGAGAGTGCTGCGTAATGCGGGAGAGAGGAGGGAGAGAGGGAAGGAGGGGCGTAGCGCGATGCGAGAGAGAAGACTGCAAACGTCAACAAGAGGGCGGAGTAGAGTGGCGGTGTGAAGAACGAAACGAACGATGGAGAAGAGAGGGGAATTCGTAACCTATCAGCGGGGATCTCAAGAGCTCAGTGGTGGGGCTGCCGCACGTGACTCTGCTGGAACCGCATGTTCTTTTTTTCTCTCTTTTTTCATTCGACGATTGCTGAGCATTTACAACAACAGATTAAAGCCAGGGGGAGAGGCAGACACAGTGGTAGCGTGACCGGCTCACATCCAATGAGTCCGGGTTCGATTCCCGACGCCATAAAAATTGCCACTGTGTGTTTTTTCTGAGCTCTCATCTTCGGCGCAAGCAATAAAAAAAAGTTACTAATCGGTGGTTCGGAATCCACCTTAAAAATCGTAGGTCCAGTTCGACGCAAGCAAATAAAAACTATATGAGTACATGGCCGTATGGTCAAACACGCTACAGAGCGTAGACCGGAGCCAACCACAAACAAACAAACAACAACAACAACAGATTAAAGCCTCTGGTGGAACAAGACTCCGCACGTCGTGTGAAGGAGAAAACTAAGATGAGAAATCTTTCAAAATTAATCTCAAGCCCTGCAGCTGCTTACAAAAATCTTTTTGTTTTTCTTTCGCAGCGAAACAATTGAACTTTTTTAATCTGGCATTTTTCGTCGATAAAGTCTTATTCAACGAAAAAAAAAAAAAAAAATTGTGTCGAAGAGATTCGCCAAAAGACTGACGAAGAACGTAAAATACGTTGCCAACCCTCGAGCCACTCGGTTGTGACACCCCTTCGTGGCCTACATATGGTTTTGCTCTTAAGGGTTCAAAGGGCAATGTACCGCACGACCTAACCTCACTTTGACAGAGCCTAAACGTTCTGGTTTTAGATTTTTTTCTTTTTTTTTTTCGATTCTTGTTCAACGAGAGGAAAATTCTTCGAACCCGTGCGTATATTCAACAGCGCTAATGATCCTTTTCCAAAAATAATCTCATCACGTGCTCACTCGGAAAACAAAAAAATAATAATCGTATTTCTCATCGATTTTACCGGGGTTCAAAGTTGGGTGTTGACCCCGATAAACTCGCTCAAAACAAACCCACCCGCGAATCTCTTGACTAGCGACATCTTCAGTAATCCCATGCGATAACTGTTGATTTTTTTTTTCTTCTTTCTTCCGCTTCGTCAACGATTTTTCTCCGCGACAAAAGAGCCCATTGTACTTGACGACAAAGAAACGACCTTGGACCTTATTTTCCGAGGCCCATTGTCAACCCCACCTACTACCACCTTGTAAGCTTTATATCTCCGCGAATATCAGTAACTCAAATACTTTGGTAACGACTTTGAAAAATTATCTAAAAACGAGTTTATGCTGTCAAAAAATATCCGCATCGAGTGTGCTGTTCCGTGATCAACGAAAAATGTTTAAAAACCATCAAATTATCGCTACAAGAATCTTGTTTCGGAATATTTATTATCTGAATTACGAAGTTCGATGTTGAAAAAACGGTGAAACACTGCGCTCGAGTGTAAATTTACGTTTTTACGACAATGCGGCGTTTGTGTCAGTCGCCATCTTGAAAAATACTTTTTTTTTGACAAATATTTTGGGACAAGTATCTCGGGAACGAAAATAATGAAATTTCTAGTAGAAAATTGAATTTCCGACAACTTTAACGAGAAAAAATTTTCCCCGTAAGTTACAGCAGAGAACTGAACAAATCTCGTCAAAATTTGTCCAAAAATTCTATACGAAGCTTTTCGAATGAATATTTCAAGAGTTACGAAGTTATGAGCCTTGCGACTTGCGACTATTATACGATTCTTGCTACCGAGAGGAACAAACGGTGGCGCCAAAGTCAAAAGTCATCGAAGTTACACTCCCTCATCGCGGTTAATGAAAAATCAGCTCTTCGTTGATATTTTGTAGTTTTTTCCGGCAGAATTGCTCACCAGATGGCGTCAGATGGATTCCTATTGTTTTTTTTTTTTTTTTTTTTTTTTTCATACAAAAAAAAACGAGGTTAAAGGGAAGAATTGTTAAAACTTACCGGCCTCCAAGACCTCGAGGTCGAGGTTGCCGCTACGACTCCTGCTGATGCTGCTGCTCGCATTGTAACTCGATCTGTGAGTGTCCTCCATGGCTCGCGAGGCACTTTTTTTGAATTGTTCCAAAAAGCTGTCAATCTGATTTTCAATGCTCGTAGGCGAGGTTGCCATCGCAATAAGCTTTTCAAAATTTTTTATTTTCTCTCTTTTTATTCACCGTTCTCGAGCTTCGAAATTTACATTATTCAACGCGCATAACCATTCAAATATATATACAAATTGGTATACATAATTCATTTACGTGTGCGAAACTCGACACGGAATCGTTAGACCTCGTGCAGCACCCACAACGCCTAGTTCTAATTTTCTCCGTACTTTTTTCAAGCCCCGCCTCCCCCCTGCCCCTCGCTCTTCTGTTTATTTTTCTTCCTGTCCGTTGAGATATTAAAAAAGCACGGATAACGTTATTATGCACGGCGACCACGACGGGCCACACTGCGTAAATCGTGTTCAACTACATTTTACGATTTGATTCGTCTCGCAATGATATATTTGTAATCGGTACTGTTATTCTTGTTATTATTATTATTGTTATTGTTATTATTGGTGTTATTGGTGACGAAAGCCTCTCGGGCATCGTACGACGGAGTCCCGGTACGAGGCATGTTTATTGTGACGGAACCGTGCCCGGAACTGACGGGGTAAGGCTACAGAGAGAGGAGGGATCCATCTCGCGAAGAAGGACGCGCAGCAGCGACGCGCGCGCGCGCGCCCTACGATCGAGCCAACTTCAATGACGCCGCGACCTTGCGACAGGTGGCGCGATAACACCGGCGACGCCGCACCGCTGTGCCACTAATGACGCGCCGACGCGCCCCGATCTATCCCTATCTCATACGTTATCTTGTTTTATTTTTTATTTTTTTTTACAAACTTTAAAATATAGATCCGCAATGAAGAATATCCGATTCATTTTTTCTCATAAGTTCTCTCGAGTCCCACTAATTTAAAGAATCGAATGGATGACATCATTTTGATTTAGTTAAAAAATGTTCACTATTCCCGGTAATTTACGGTTCGAATCAATCCAAACTGATGTTAAAACGTTCCGAAAATCACTTTTTTTCTTATTGAAAGCACGCCGAAAAGTTAGTTATCAACGGTTCATGCAACTGAAAAATTTATCAAAACTCAACGCAATATCCAACTTTCCACGAGATCAAAAGCAATACTTTCACCGTTTGACACAAAATCTCATGATTGCAACAATATCGCGACATGTTTACTGATTTTTGTGCAAATAAATAGATTCTTCGGTGAACGCACCGATTTCGGGATAAAAAAATATGTAAACAAAGGCTCGAAATCGAGCGCCATAATATAATCGCTGCGTAGACTAAGTCGGTAAGAAAAATTGGCGAGGTACGAAATCACGTTGACAGGTAGCGTCACTGTAAGCAACGCGCGACTCGGCCGATGCTGGAAGTGTGGATCCAGCATCCGGCAATAAAAATGCTGCGAGATGGAGCCACTGTCCACGAAACGCGGCGAGATGCGGCGACGGCGCCTCCGCTCGTTCGCCGGCTTCTCGTCACTCGTCACTCGTGTCGCGACACTGACCGAGGTAACGCGTTGTTCCTCAGTCTCGCGTCGTACCTCGCACCGTTAATAACGTTCGCTCGTTTATTTCAATATCGTGTTTGTGTTTTTTTCGAAGCTTCATTCAAATATCAACAATAAATTGAAACAACAGACGTTCCCGAACGTTGCAAGAGACTTTTCAGTCATGGGTGGTAAGTTTTTGTTTCGTTTAATATTCTTTTTTTTTCCTGTTACTAGTATTCGACAAATTTCTTCGTGATTTATCTGACACAATATTTAATATCGACAAATACTCAAGCTCGATTCGATCTTTCTTCCAATTTATCGTCCCTGAACACGAATCGTGCCTCGTTCACGATCGAAGGGCCCCCCACGTGTGTCGCTTCATCGATGTCTCTGAAACCTTTTCCGTTGTCCCGGCAACCGATCGCGCCCCTCCTATAAATGACCTTCAAACGTTAAACTGGTCCAATTCCTTTTTCTTATCGCTCGTATTCGTTATTGGGCATGATTGAACTCAAGAAGTCATTTCCTGTCTGCATTTCTCGGCAAATATCGTAATCAGACAACGCGATTTACAGTGTAACTTTAAAAATACAATCCTAGTACTGATTCACACATCTCCGGTACATTCCGACGAGAATATACGTTCGAATTAGTATCGAGGATTATCGGAGAAACTTTTTCGTCTTGATTCATCGCTCGGCACCTCTCGCTCACTGGCACTCCGTCGTCCCTACGTATTTTTCGTGTCTCGCTTTCACGAATTTCGCGCAACTCGACCTTGAGCTTAGGGCGCGTGCGTTTCTCGGTCTCTCTTCGATCTATATATATACTTTCAGATGCCTCATCGTTTCGGCTCATCATCGACACTCACGATCGATCAATTTCACTTAAATTAATCAACAAACCAAAGAAAATTTATCAGAATTCATCAACTTCATAAATATTTCTATAATAATTACACGATTACGATAAAAACTGTTTCATCGAGAAAAAAAAAACAACTGACAGAAAAAAAATGTTTCAACTTGCGATAAAATGGAAAAATAAAATTGCAGCTCTTTCGAAAAGTCTTTGGCGAATTCTTTGAGGATATTTTTGTATGTGATCTAGGCAAAGAGCTCTCTCTCCCCCTCCCCAGAAATGGTGAGCATGCATGAGCAACAAAATCCAGCGGTGGAGTGCGAGAAAGTCTCTTCTCCCCCATTGCCTCGTCTCGCTATTTCGAGGGTTTATTCCTGGCTTATTTGAGGGACAGACGGAAAAGTTCCTGTCTGCGAAACATTTTCTGCAACATTTTTTTTTCTTTTCTTTTTTTTTTTCTTCTTTCACGCGCATTCCTTCGTATACGAGTCTTGAAAATATTCTCGCCACTCGATCTCGAGAGTCTCGAAGATTTTTTATCGACCAGACTCGATGGAGAAATAGGCTCGAAAAATATTATTTCAACTTGAAATAAAATTTTGAATTTATTTCTTTTCTCTCACACTGAACTAATTCGAAAAAAAAAAAAACAAAAAATTGTACGATTTCTGTCATAAATCTCAAGTTTTTTGTTTTTCTTACGAATAAAAATGAATGAATTATGAGGAAATTCGAAATTTTGAGAAATTTTAAGATCGAGCAATACGACGATAGAAAGATTCGAGTGACTCCAGCAGACGAGACTCGTACAATTTTAGATATTAATGTTAATTTTAGACACCTATTCGTTGCAGCCATTTGGAGCTAGGCTATAAGACTAGAGGGCGTCATATAATCTATACGTATATATTCAGCAAAGCAAAAACAGCTCTCACCACTGTAACGCGAATTAACTTCAGCCCCCCCCCCCCCCCCCCCACATCTCCTGCTTCAACTCGCTCCCTCTCGAGATGAATTCGACTATTTTTATGTTTCATTTTTCTTTAAGAGTCCCGAAGAAACTAGCGGATTGCCAAAAACATTAATTTCGTCAGAAAAGTCCAATGATCGATCGATTTTTTTTTTTTTTTTTCGTTTTCTCGATAAAAAAATCCATTCAAATTCATTTCATATATGAAAAAAGTCGTTTGTGAATATGTTATTTCAGTAACGTTGAAAAATTAATTTTTTGTTCGATTTCCAGTCAGATTTTCAGGTAATTGGATAAAAAATCGATTTTTCAATTATTTTCGCCATTTTTTTTTTTTTTTTTTCGTATTCTCGATACAAAAATCCATTCAAATTCATTTCATATATGAAAAAAGTCGTTTTTGAATATGTTATTTCAGTAACGTTGAAAAATTAATTTTTTGTTCGATTTCCAGTCAGATTTTCAGGGAATTGGATAAAAAATCAACGGTTTTTCAATTATTTTCGCCATTTTTTTTTTCAACATCAATATATTTTTTGAGAGTCGTAATAAGATATTCGAAAAAGATGAAAATTCGAGCGAAAAATTATTCGGTTCGAATCCAATAGATTTGACGTTTAAAAAATATTTGACAGCATCATCGTGATGAAAAAGGGGGGGGGGGGGGTACTTGACCTGCGGCAAGGTCCACGAAGCTCGTTTCTCGCACATTTAAAAATATGCTTTAATCGAGAGAAGAGTCTCTACGGAGATTTAACTATAATGTCTCTCGGTCTCAACCCCCATTATGAGACGAGTGTGCTGCGCGCGTATAAATATAAATCCGTCGGACTGTCCGTTGGTTAAAACGATAGGGGGCGCGAGAGAGGAAACTGTCGAGCCGCGGTGGGCGGGGGAGGGGGGAGCGTTCTTAGCCGCCACACAGCCCTCTCAAGTTTCGGTGTCTCCGTATCACAATATACGGATATCTCCGCGACTCTCAAACACCTTCAAAGAGCTATTTCATGCTCGTTAAAATCTCAGAATTCAAGTTCCCTTCACGAAACTAATAAAACAATTGGAAAAAATGATTTTTCCAGCTCTCGAAGAGACTCGATACCCTTTCGAGGTAAAAGCTTCAAGCGAACTAGCAACTAGACCTTCGACATCAATTTCAATGTTTTTTCTAATTTTTTTGAAAAAAAAAATCGAATAAAAAGTGAAATTTTTCGTTTTTGGTAGTTTGAGAATTTTGATATTTCGTTGCAGCAATAAATCGTAAATTTTTCAATTCTCGAGCTTCCCCTCAAAGACCCTGGAGGTCTTAGGAATAATGAAAAATTCAAATTTTTTGTGAATTTAAACAAAAAATCATCGAAATTCGTCGAAAGCTTAAAAAAATTTAAATTGTCACACGTAGATGAGGATTCGTCGAGAGACACGAGTTGAGAATCTCTCGAGAAGGTGTTGCGAGGCACGAGAAATCTGATCTTACGTAGGTGCAACGAGCCTCCTCTTTAGCACGGTATTGCCAAGAGAAGGAGACGCGGAACTCAATGCTCGACTCTCCAGTATCTTGACTTTTTCCTATTATTCGTTTCCTACCGCCCAGACAACTTTATTGTTCTCAAGGCTCACGCCTGTCCACCAGAGACACAATTCCCTTCTTCCTCTTTCTCCTTCGCATGCGAACGAGAAGCTCCACGTTTCGCGATACGAGTATACACGAGCATACGCTACGACAATTAGCAAACTAGTAGCAAAACGAGAATATTTCAATGGCACATAATCATAATTAAAATTCATGCTAAATGCTTGAGAAATATCCGGGCTCAGGGTCGTCTTTTGTCTGGCCGTTCGAAAAGGGCTGCCCAAGCATAAATTTAACGATTTCATTAGTTAATCTAACGAATTGGGTTTCCAGCTGGAAATCGAGTCTGAAAAATTCCTGAAAACAGTCAAATTCATTGAGAATCGAGTAAAAAAAAAATTTTATCGAAAATTTTCACTCGAATTCGATGATGTCAATGAAAAATCGATGAAAAGTCGATCCGTCGCGATGAATCTCATGAAATTATGAAATTTCAAAGATTTTTCGTGATGAGTTATTGACAAAAATGAGAATTTGTCAAAAAATTATTTTTCCCCGAGGCGAAATAGGACGTTCGCGTAACACGCTGAGGCCACGTGACACGCGAATAAAGCTACAGAAAAGGTTATCGACTTATCAGTGATAAGAGAAAGTTATTCGGGATTAGAAATGTTTTTTTTTTTCTTAATTTCGTCAACCCAACTGTTCACCTCGAATGAGCTATTATTTTTTTTAGCAATGCTACATAGAACATTGGGAAGGTCAGGTTTTCTTGAAAAAATTAAAAATAAATGAAAATCCAAGTACGTGCCGGAAAAATATTGAAATTTCATTGATTTAAATTTTATTTTCATTGCTCACGTGAGCGAACACAAACAAAGATGACGTTAGCGACATCCGGCGATCAGGGTAAAAGCTCGTACTGCTACCCCAATTTTTTTAGCAACCGTATAGACTGCAGGCTTTACACTTCTATGAGGATTCATCTTCGTTGGGAGCCGAATAAAAAATTAATTCATTCATTCGAGATAAACCGCTCAAAGTTCGTACAGGATTGGAATTAGAGCTGTCAATCGAACTCGAAAATTCATCCGCTAGTATTACATCGCTTTAGTAATTGCACAGACCTTCGACCGGAAGTGATCACTCGAAATATGCTCGAGAAAGAGTTTTAAGATCCTTATTCGATGGCAAAAAACTTTTGTTTACGAGCCTGTTAATTCTCGATTAATAAGAATCCGTCGCGAAGCTTATCATTCGATCGATGCGTCAAAATATCTTTCATTATGAATGAAAACATTATAAAGAGCTGCGACGTGATTTTTTTTTTTTTTTTTTTTTTCCTTATCGCACTTGGCGAGAAAACGATTATATAAAATCACAATCTGATGCATATAGAGAGGGATTATACACAGACGCGAAATTATTTACGAAATGGGAGAGCTACACGTGTCTTTGAGAAACTCACGAAGACGAGTCGGTTGTGAATAATTGCGATGAAAAAATCTCGTGCCAAAATACGTATGTGATTTTTCATGAAGCTATTTTTATTTATTTATTATCGTCGTTTTATTCGAATAATATTTCGTCATTGATTATTCTTCGGTCAAAAAAGTTTTATTTTTTTAAATATCCAATTCTCGATTAAAAAAAAATGTTTTCGTTGATTAGAATCGAATTCCTCGTCGTTCTTCTTACGATTTTTTCTTTCCCCATTATTTTTCGTTACTTTTACCAGATTTATCGACTTCATCAGGAATTAAAGAAAAAGTTTTTTTTTTTCGCGTGTAGAACGCGCTCGCGAACAATTTTATCTTCGCAACAGAATCTCGAAGAGAAAAGACGCAAATTCAACATCGCGAAACTAAATAAGGAACCGTGGCGTGTTGCCAAAATTCTCTCGAGAGCCATCTCTTTCACGTTTCTATTTTTCATCTTTTTTCTCACAATTTTCCTCCAATTTCTTGTCTATTTTCTACTATTTTTTTTTCTCTCTTTTTTTCCTTTCCTTTACTTTCACATTTCTTATTTTACGACTCTCTCCTACGACGAATCAAAATTTATTCACAGACTGGAATAAATGCTCCAGGAAAATGTGAAATAAAAATCTTGATCCTACGGATTTTATTTTCTCGTCATAATATATTTTTCATTTCACGAAAAAATTCGTCAAGAAATTGACGAAAAAGAAAAATTCTAAAAAATAATTATCCCGAATGGCCTGGTGGCCTCGCATCACTTACATTTTTTCGTTCAGTCAGCCGAGCAATAAAACCTTTTTTTTTTTGTGACGTTGTTAGCCTTTCGACCGCTGGCTCGTTGGATCCGAAGGCTGAAATCGATTTTTTTTTCTCGCAAGAAATAATCCCAATAAAAGTGTTTTCGTTTCGACAAAATTTTTCGTAAATAAATTTGACAGGAACCCTCCAACCACGTGGTATTTACATTTTATTTTCATTGTCATGTTTTTGTTTTTTTGTCTCTTTATCGCAAGGTTTCGCTTGGGTTACGTTGGCGACAAACGACTCGTACTCTCTGGGCGCTCTCGTTTTGGCACATTCGTTACGGCGTGTCGGAACGAAACATGATCTCGCAGTTTTGGTCACTCCCGGCGTGACCGGTGCCATGAGGTAAATTAAATTATCAAATATGTCATCGCTTCAATCTCTTATTTCGTTCTTGATCAAAGGCCCCGTCTCTGCGTTTCAGATTTGATACGATTTCTTGTATTTTTTGAGCTAAATTTTATCAAAATTCTATCAGAAAAAATCTTTTCACTTCATTCTTTATTCCTGGTCGTAAAAACTTTTTTTTTTCTGTCATAAAAGTCCTAAAAAATCTCGTCGAAATACCTGGAAATACGTCAGAAAAATACTTCGATTATAAATTAAAAAATGTCAAAAGAAAATAAATTCATCGATCGATTTTTCAAATCAATAAATTTTTACACTTCGTTTTTCCTCCTGTCATTTCTCTTATTGATCTCGGATGCATCCGAGACCTGACACATTCGTATGTATAACTTGTACGAAAAGCTGAACGACAGCCAACGAGTACGGAGCGCGAACTTGAACTTTATCTCGATACGATTGAGTGTCATTGCCTGCCAACGAACTCGCACGTATAAATAATTTCCTTTCACCTGTTTTAGAAAAAAAAAAAGCGACAAAACAATATTTACTCTTCTGTGCTTATCATTTGTCACTTCGATTTTTCATCGACGGTTTTGTGCAAGTTTTTTTTCTCACGAATATTTGAAAAAAAAAAACTTTTCAATTGTTAATTTTATCAATTTTTGTGTGATTCGAATTTTAATCGTTTTATTTATTTTTTTCTTTTTCCTCAACAGAGAAAAATTGTCCTCGGTATTCTCGTTGGTCCAAGAGGTAAACGTACTCGACTCGAAGGACGAAGCTAATCTCGCCCTTTTGGCGAGACCCGAGCTCGGAATCACATTCACCAAGTTACACTGTTGGAGACTCACGCAGTATGAAAAATGCGTTTTCATCGACGCCGATACTCTGGTTATTATCGCTACTCGGCTTCGTTACTTTTTATATTTTCACTTTTTTATTTTATTTTTTTATCAATCATTATATTCATAAAAAAGTATTTAGCTGTAGCGATGCATCGGCACATTTTATTCGAACATCGATCGAAAGAAATATTTAAAAAATACAAAACGAAAAAAAAGGAGCGAAATTTATAATTTAAAGGATTATTTTCAATTTTTTTTCTTCGTTATTCTATGAAATAACTATTTTTTTTCTTACACAAGAATGTCCAGAAGTCATTGCTCGATCTGTTCGATGTTTGACAGTATTTGAATAATAATGCAAGCAAATTTGATTCAAAAGGTTATAAGAAACTGCGACGAATTGTTCGAACGTGAGGAACTTTCGGCAGCGCCTGATGTCGGTTGGCCCGATTGCTTCAATTCCGGTGTATTCGTTTTCAAACCGTCGCAAGAAACTTTCGCCTCGTTAACGAAATTTGCCGCCGCAAAGGGCTCCTTCGACGGTGGCGATCAAGGTCTCCTCAATCAATACTTCAGCGACTGGGCCCACAAAGATATATCGAAGCATCTTCCCTTCATCTACAACATGTGCTCCACTGCCACTTATTCCTATTTACCTGCTTACAAACAGTGAGTTTATTCAGGGAAAAAAAACACTCTCGATTGATTCACTGATTTCAAGTTTCTCTTTGATTCTTAAAAAGAAAAAAAAAAATCTTTTCTGGAGCGCCAGAATTAATTGAGAATCTGAAAAATCGTTGGTCGAAAGCTCTTGATTTTATGAATCCATTGATGTTTCGAGGGAATGTAAAAGAATTCAAAATTATAAAGAATTTTGTTGAAAAATTACAGATTCGGGGACGACGTCAGGATTATTCATTTTATTGGAATAACGAAACCGTGGCTTCAGTATTTTGACACGGTTACGAGCCAGGTTCAGCCTGCACCAGGCTCTCATCATTTGCTACCGTTGCTCCAATTGTGGTGGAACATCTTTTGCGACAACGTTCATCCCGAATTATCCCCAGTCATGGTAAATATAACGCCTCGACCAATTCGTTACGATTATTTGAGTTCGAGAAAAATTTTTCATTCCCGTTTTAAAGTGTGATTTTTGCCGAATTTTTTTTATTCTTTTTTTTTTTATCTTACGAGCTGAATTGATTTGTGTCTTGAATATAATAATAATTTATTATTATTCTGCCTGATGACTGTAATGCTTATTATCACCCGTTTACTGATTTCGCAAGCTAAGCAATGAACAAAGGGAATCTAATTCGTCTTATCGCGAGGTAAGAATTTTGAAATTGTGCCACTGTTCAAAGCTTTTTTTTTTTACTCATTTATTCATAATTCCTTACGAATTGTTATTGTTTTATTTTCTTTAATTTTTTTCAAAGTTTTATTCTTTGGAAAACATTTATTTTTGTATATAATCTTTACATAAGAGCTTTCGAATCAAATTTTTTACACAGAATTTGAAAGCTCAGTTCTTTTCATTTGAACGCTCAGTTTTTTTTTCCTTCCGGAAAAATGTCTTATTTCTGTACTCTCAACATTCTGTTGCTTTCGTTATGTTATTTGTATTTTTTGTTAAAACTAGAAAATCGTTGCACCGCGAAGTGTATCGCAATTGCGAGCTTTTACACGTAGCAGCTTTGATGTGGCATGATTATATCAAACGTAAAATTATTTTTGCACAAGATGACGAACGTTTTCACAAATTTGCAAAACTTTTTGGCACGCACTTACGATTATATTGGAGCGTATAAATTTTGTCACCTCGAGATACTGCGCATTTTGTCATTCCTATTTTTAATTTTATCTATCAATTCAATTTTTTTTACCTTCAATATCATTTTACTCTTTTCGTGCGTCTAAATAAACGGGAACGATTATTTTTCTGTTCGATTATCTTCCTTGAGCTCGATATTTCGAAAAACAAAAAATAATCTTTTTTCGATATTTTTCTTTGAATATATTTTGTGCATTTTTCATAATATTTAATTTTTTTTTTTTAATCTTTTTAATCGAGACTTTCAACGTTATTTTTTTTGGCACGTACTTTGAACCCTCTCGTATTCCCAAACATCCCAGTTTTTGCTCTTTGTTCGCTCTCATGTTTTCATTTCGACAATTGCATTCTTTGTAATCCAATTATATCGTTGATCGCCTTTACTTTCAATGGGAATTTTTTTGGGGGTTCAAGGTATATGTACAAAACGGTGTTATTTTCGATTAATTAACGGTATTAAAAGTTGCATTGTCAATTACGGTTGATTTTTTTAAAATGTTTTGTATTCGAATGAACCAACGATAAAAACAACACTGTGGCTCTTGATACGCGTGTTTTATCGACGGTGTCCATCTTTTTTCGAGATTCAAATTTGATATTTACGACATCGAAAACTCCTGCATAGCAAAGTTTTATCGAATGTTATGGAATGTTCAATCACTCCCTCGATCTGAAACTTTTGCTATTTCTACTCCTCTGTCCAAACTCACTAGCCTCGCCCAACACCCCAGCAAATTTCCACTGAAATTCAATCATTTTTTCGAAAATAAAAAAATGTATACTATCGCTATTTCATCAATTTTTTAAAATCTGTTTTATTCAAAAAATCAACATTTCGAGTTTGCTCAACCGAAAAATAAATAACGATCGTTGGATCGAAGGAAAAAAAGTACCAGAGAAGCAAAAAATTGTTCAAACGTTAATGATATTGGAAAATAATTGAATAAATTGAGAACAAAGTAGAATTAAAAGTAAAACTGAAATCTTGAAAAAAATGGACACTCGGATCGCCTATTGTGTGTAACTAACCAAATAATTAGAGTGCAATATTTTTCTGTTTCGGCATGGTTAATGCTTGCATAGGCCAGCAGCACTTTGGCACAACATTGGCACGAACACAAATCTCCTTCCGTCCGATTACACCATCCCATGAAACCGTCTAGCTGCGACACGATCAAAATTACGGACGAAAAAACCCAAAACGACGCGCCCGATTTTTCCGAGTTTCGTGATCCTTGGGAAAGCTATAATTCCGGTGGCGAAACAGCCACAGAGTTCAAAAACGACAGCGATCAAAAATGTATCGAAAAATTTTCAGAACCCTCGGTTTTCCGTCAGTTTATCGTCGATACTTCAAACATATTGTCGAGTCATGATTCCAGCTCGAATTTTCGTTACGAAAATCACCAAAATTCAGCAGTATTAGAACATTACGAAAATCGAGTGATCCAAGAACATGACACGCTTTATAAACCGGAAAATCATTATTTACACAATTGCGAAGATAACAACGAATTCCAAGTAGAAATTTCTCGTACTTTTGATGAGAAATTCTGTCGAGAAAACAAATTTGAGAATGAAAACGGCGCCGAAAGTTGTAAAATCTTAGAAAATAATTCAACCAATAGGGAGAATCGCGACGTAGCTAATTCGTGTGAAAATCGCGTGATCTCGGATCGAGACGAGGCAGAATCCAATGTTCATCGTCCCCATTTTTATATCGATGAAAATCAGCCAGAAACCCAACAAAAAACTCATTTTTCCCATGATAAACCGTCCGAAAACGAACATATGGAAGTTACGAGACAAGAAATACGTGTTATTGACCCTGACACTGAACAAATCGACTCAAATCTCAGGCCTTCTATCCCTACCTACGCCTTACCCTGTACAAAGCCCAATAACGTAACAACGCAATCAGAATCGAACAATTCGAGCCAACTCGAAAGTAACGATGTAAGTAAATGTTTGTTGGTTACATTTATTCGATCGTGTCATCTCTGTTCCTGATGCGGGTTGTATCGTCGCGCCAATTTTATTTTTCGCCATCATTATTTCTCTTAAAAGAGTGTTTTTTCTTTTTCTCTCAGCTGTTTTCTAATTTTTCATTCGTTAGTTTTCGAATGGTTTTGTTTTTTCGAATTTTCACCATAGAAAATTCACCACTTTACGCCTTTCCCATTTAACAATTCCATAATTGTCACCATTTTTTTTTTTTCTTTTACTTTTATCAATGCGTCCTATTCATGTAACAAGAAATCATCGCAGCTTTACTGTTCTAGAAACATTGTAAATATTCATGCATTTTAGGCACAAATTTGATTTTGTTTTACAATCGCTTTCTTTATCACGTTGCACATTTATTCATTTTGATCGAAAAGCAACATTCAAATATTGTCTAACGTTGTTATTTATAAAAAAATTTAAATTAAAAAAAAAGTACATTACACTGCTAACAAAGACTTTTCGATTAATATTTTGAAACAAAAAGACTCTAAAGACGATCGCTGCATGCCACATAAAAGAGAATAATGTTAATTAACATTTTTCGTATACAGTTTCGTTGTTTCGTTCTGAATTTTAATAAATTTGTGTTCGTGTCAGGCTGGCATCGCGGGAGCACTGGCGAAAATAACCCTCGGCGAAGCGAGGAGCCCCGAACAAGTCGCGTTCGAAGAGCACATGAGAAAACAGAGCTGGGAGCAGGGACAAATCGATTACATGGGACGTGACAGTTTCGATAATATATGGAAAAAGATCAGCGAAACTTTGAGCGTTCAACCGGAAAGACAACCTTCACCACCTAAAGTGAGCAAAAATAATCAAATTTAACGAGCGAGACTCGACGGAAATCATTTGAAATGTTTTTTTTTTTTTTCAAAATCACAATACAATTTTTCAGAGTCTCCCGAAATCTGAAAAGGTCGAAACCGAAAAAGTAACTACTGAAGTCCTCGACAAAGAAGAACCTGCGCCAACAAAAAATGAAGCTGGTACGTGACTACAATTTCCATTTGTACGAGCACAGCCGTTTTCTTACCTACAATTTTGACGAAATTTACGATCCGACATAAAGCTAGTTACGCTGAAATATCACGAAAAATATTGAATCTGTACGATTAATGTAAAAAAAAAAAAATAACGAAAAATTCTAGAAAGAAAGGTTCCCTATAAAATTGAGTACGGTTTTCGTTTACTTTTGTTTTGTCAAATATTCTTGAAGCAACGAATAAAAATTGACAGTGCTCAAAAATGGCAGGCAATTAACGTGCTTAGCGTTTTTGTTTGTTTTTATTTTTTATTTTTTTTTTTTAATTTTAATTTTTCACATTTTGTTTTTCAAAATGTCCGAAAACAAACCGAGACATTTTTTTTGTGACTCGATTTTTAAATGGTGATTTAAAGATTGAGTGTTTGAAAACAGGAGCAGAGGAGAGCAACTAACAGACGCCATAGCATTGCCGCGTCTTGTAATGTCGTTTTGCTTGACTGGGGTAAATATTTTTAAGTGCTTAAAACGAAATAACAGAAAAAAGAAACAATAGAAAATCAGCTGCTTTTTAAAAATCTTCTCTACGAATTCCAAAATAAAAACACGTTTCTTTGATTGGGGTTCGGAGAGAATTTTTTAGTGCCAACTAATTGTCGTGTGTGCATGTTTTTCGTATGTCACAATTTTCAAAAAAATCCCGATTTGAAATGCATTTGTCGAATGTGAAAATTTTTATTCTCAAATTTGTAATTTTCACATTTTTTGTTTATCGCATCCAAAGTGCATTCAAAAGTCATTATTTTACAATTATCTTCGATATTAAACGAGTTTTTGTTCAGACAATAAAAATTGACGAAATCCTCTTCAAAATCTTGAATTTTACACTGTGTTTTTGTCATTCGTTTCATGGCTTTGAAAAAAATTACGAGAAAACAGTTCTCGCTCATCGTCGACCGCTACTGTTCGTTTTTGATTTTTTTTTTTCTTGCTTACGCCACAGCGACACAATTGATCGACGCTTTTGATTAACAATATTGAGCCGTCATAAAAAATAACAATTATGTATCATTTCTTCGTTCAACGATATCGACAAAATTTCTACGCAGGACAATTATACGATAGCAATTTCTAATCTTCATCGTCATATTATTTATTTATTATTTGCACGCTGTTTTATTCGTAAATCGCACTTAATCGATTCTCGTGTTGGCCAGATTTGTTTCAAAGTCCAGTAACTTAAAGTTGACCATTTGGAATTGAATAATTTCGGAACGAAACTTTGAAATTTGACAAATTTCTTTCAAGTCGATCCGCCACATTGAATTTGTTGCAAAAATTGTCTGAATCACGCTTCGTTATAAAAGTTTTTACGACTCGTCGATGAATCACTGAAAACAAATCTGGTCAATGAGAAATATCGCGAGTTGTCCTCGATCGAGATAAATGACTAAATATTTATTGTGTAATTTAGCTGTGCTAGCGGAACTCGAACGAACACACGAACAAGATGATTTGCTCGTAGAGGTTGCTCACGAGTTGAAAGAATTAATATCGCCATTGCCGGAATCGATGAGAGAAGGAACGAGGGAGACAACGATTTCGACGGAAGCGTCGTTGAGCGAGGTCGCCGCAGCAACGGCATCGCCATTAGCACCGTTACCCGAAGCGATCGAATCGATCGCGGCAACATCTAGCGAGATCAAAATTCCCGAAGGCTCGTCATTCGACTCTAAATTCGTCGGTGAAGCAATTTTGTCTCAGGCGCCGTCCAGTGCTCTTGAAAATCTCGAGAAATTCGACGAGGACAGAGAAAAAACTGGAAATATCGAAATTCTATCGGAAAGCCAAGTCCCGATCCAAGTAGCAGAGTCCGTGCTCGAAGCCGATGTCAAAGAATCGGTCAGCGAGGATCTCAAACCAGTCACCGAAGAAGCCTTCTCGTCGATCTCCCAAACTGCCCAAGAGTCAGTTCCCGCCGTATTAGAAACCGTGATGGAAGCCATCGACTCTATCGCCCCAAGGTCAAATGGATCGGCGAATTTGGCTTCGGAAATTGGCAATGGAATTGACGCTCTTTGTACTACCCCGGCTAACCGTTTAGCTTCCGCTACGATCGCCGTCGTTGAAAGAGCTTCTGATATTCTCGAGCCCGTACAATCCCAGGATTCAAGGAGTCCAGTTATTTTACCGGCCGAGCCTAGCAACGCCGAAGAAAATGTGCCTGCAGAAATTGCTCAATCGAGCCCAATTTTATCCCAATCGACTGAAACCCTCGAAAGACCCAAAGATTATGCTCCTGCGGAATCGGCTCAACTGACTGAAACTCCCCAAGATCTAAACATCCCCGCACAAACGACGGAAGTATCTGCTAGGTCTATAACAGGGGGTCAAGAATCTACCCAAATGTCTGTCGATTCCAAAATCTCCTCGGCGACTCCACAAATAGCATCAATTCCTGCTGAAAAACACCACGAATCTCCCGAGTCCTTATCATCCGCCGCATCGTCGATCGAAGCGGTGAAGATGACCGAGGAACCGAAACCAGTGGAACCAGCGTCATGCGAGGTTGCTGCTAAAGCCCCGAAAACCGAGAAATCTGGAATTTCGACGTGCTCCAAAGTCGATGAACCCAAAGAAACCGATTTTACTGCCTGTCCAATGAAACCGGCGAAAAAAATGCAAGAGTTTTCAGATAAGACAGAAAAATCGGAAATTCTTAAAGACTCGCCAGCTCCGAGCTCTCCCTCCATTGGTAAACAAAATCTCGCGGAATCGATTGACAAAGAAGTTTCTCAACAGCCGGCTGAAAAAGTGGAAGAAAAACTGAAAAAATCAATAAGTAAAGAAGACCGCAAAGTACCCGTTGACAAAAAGGATTCTAAAGTCTTGGTCGCCGAGGAAGCCACCGAAAAATCGATCGTCAAAAAAGCCACTAAAGAATCAACTGCCAAAAAAGTAGCCAAAACGTTGACGGATAAAGATGCGTTAAAGGTGTCCATCGGCAAGGAAATACCAGAAGACACATCCGAAAAAGAAGCGCTCGAAGAGGCGCTTGAAAAGTCAGATATAAAAAAATCGACCGAGTCCCCAACGGAGGAGTCCTCCCCCGTCAGACCGGCAAGAACGAAGGAGTTGCAGATACCGGACACGCCGACGATAATCGAGGCAACACCGCCCACATCTCCGCCGATCGGAGGCGCCGAGAGTCTTGAAGAGCAGCAGCAACAACAGCAAACGAGCAAAGTCACGAAAAAGACGGTTAAAAAAGTGGTAAAAAAGACAAGCGAAGCTAAATCCGCGGACGGTAACGAGGCTGAGACGGAAGGCAAAAAGGTCACGAAGAAAGTGGTGAAAAAAGTCGTTAAGAAAAAGGACGAAGACGGTAATACACCGGCCGATGCTACGAGCACCACTGAGAAACCCAAAAAAATTGTTAAAGTCGTGAAAAAAACAACGACGACGACGAAAACTACCTCCCAGACGTTGGACGCCGAAGCCGCTGTGCCGGAAACTCCACCGCCCGGTGCACCGGAAGTTCCGGTACCACCCAAAAGAAAAATTAAAACTACGACCAAAACGACCTCCTTGAAGTCCGATTCCGAGCAATAAATCCTCCCCGAAACCGAACACATTTCAATCTTCCACCTTGTTCCATCTGAATTTCATTGTTTTCGCGAAAAAATTTTCGCCCCATCGGAACCTCGGGAATGGCGATCCCGAAGAATCATTGATTTGAATTTTTTTTTACGTTTGCCGATTTGTTACGTGTTTTTCGGCAATTTTTTTTTGCAGAAAAAAAAGAAAACAATACAATTAAGAGAATTATTCGTTTGTTTCTTCAATCTATTTATACACTAATATATATACAGATGTACGTTTATACCGCGTTTTTATTGTTGAAAAGAGAGAGAGAATTTTCTCATTTAATTCTTAAGCTCGTGTTGTAGCAGCTTGATCCGTTTTTCTTTTATTTTTGGTTCTTCAACCGTCACCGTACTCGAACCTTATCTAATTGTCACGTAATTAATATATTTTTTATAGATAAGATACTTTGTACGGATCAATTTACAATTATCATTATTGTTTTTATTATATCCCAACGTTTTTTCCTAGTCTACAAATTTGTTCGTGACCTCTCTATTCCCCTTTCTCATCGATTTATTTTCCATTGCATTATCCATTTATTTTTTATTGATTATCAATGATTATTATCGTTAGTGTTGTCGTTACTTTATAGTCAAATATAAATAAATTGTCCGCAACACTCACCAACTGATATTTTGCGATATGAAATTTACCGTTTATCAATAAAGAAAATAGAGATAACATTCCGAAGTTACTACGTTGTATTTTTCCCAATTCACGAATTAGATAAATCGTAAATACAAACCTCGAGGAAATTCCAAACTTGATTCAAAAAGCTTTTTGATCGACGATTATGATAAATTTCTTGTTTTTTTTCTTTTGCAAAAGATTCTCAGATTGTTCGTTTGAAAAAAAGCGCGATTCGGTGGCGCCATCTCTTTGATTTTTATTCAGATGAACTAAACATATTTGTACACACGAAGCACTCGTCGCTTGGGTCGCGTGAACGCGCAAATTTTACCGGAGACCGCCGGCACGCCGTTCGTTGAACAAAAACGTTTATTTACGTTTCTTATTTTTTTTGAAAACGAAGGTATGTTTTTCACGTTCACGACTTTATATCTAACGTTAGTGAATTGATATCATTGTATTGAGGTTACGCTCTATAATTCGTGAATCACTTATGTGCCGGAATAAAATCCTAACCTCAAAATTTAATATTTTTGTTTATACCGCTGAATGTATGAAATAAAATAATTCTGTTCTCAACTGTCAATCAGTACATAATTTACCGAAGACTTGTTTCTATCTTGAAACACGTTTAAATACCTGTTTCCAGAAAAAATCATTTTAACCTAAAATACTGAATCTCTGGTAGACACGTATGTGAGTAAAATTTTCGAAAAAACATCAAGTCAAAAAACGAAACAAATCTTCAACAATAATTTGAAAATAATTTGGACCACCTTGACAATTTCAGAAATAAGTTTTGATACGTTGGATACTAATTTTTGAAAATAGAAAAAAAATTTATAAATAATCCACAATATCAATAAAATAAATGATTCCATAAAACATTCAAAGGGTTAACGATCGAAATCAAATATAAAATGAACTCTTACTATTTGAATAGGAAAATTCTGTGAATTATGAAGAATGATTGCATGAATTTAAAAAATCAACAAGATGGAATAACCAATAATGTTATTGCCCAACAGAAAACTTCAAAGATTCACAATGGCGGCGACAATGCCAATAAACCCAAAACCCTTTCTAAACGGTTTGACAGGCAAACCGGTGATGGTGAAACTAAAATGGGGCCATGAATACAAAGGTTATCTGGTGTCGGTGGATGGTTACATGAATCTTCAGCTGGCAAATACGGAAGAACACGTCGACGGCGTTTGTACGGGCAATCTTGGCGAAGTATTGATCAGATGTAACAACGTCATGTACATAAGAGGAGTCGAAGAAGAGGACGAAGAGGGCGAAATGAAAGATTAAATAATCATCGATTCATTCCCATTTTTCAAATTCTTGAAATAACTTGTAATTATAAAAAAAAAAAACAATACTTGTAATTATAACTAAAAAAGATAATTTATTCGTAATAAACTAATTTTTATTACGTCAAAAACAACGAGTTTTTCATTTTTCTGGTATCCTCAACCATTTTTATAAATCAATGAACCCGAATTTACGAATTTCATTCCAGTTCAGTGGTGCGACTGAATATTCTTACTTCTGGAAATCTTTGCAATTTTTTTCGAAATTTTTTTTTCCGTGTTTGTTTAATTGTTTATTCATATCATATCAATAATTTATTAGGGCGACAGGACTTGCACAAGCCTTTGTCAATTTTCATGCATAAGCTGGCTCAATCTGTGTTCAAATTTCGCGCGTTTTTTAGTGATATCTCGTACCAATATACTTGTGAAACTATTTGATAGAATTTGTCAAGTTTGCGAACTTGTTACATGTTAATTTTTTATATTTTCACCAGATGTCTCTGCGAACCGATTAATTTTTGAACATTAAACTGATTGTATTTCGTATATTTTTTTTTCTCTCACATTTCGTGAGCTAGCTTTGTGTACCGAATTCTCGTCTTTGTTTCGGATGAACTAAAGCATAGAGACCTTTTTTTTTTTCTAATTTTTTGTGGATCGTAGCTCCAAAATAAAACGTCGTATGGTGAAATAAAAAAATCAATTGCATCCAGCAGAAGTTCGGGAATTGTCAAGGACTATTGTTGCTCATTACCGTGCGGTAATCGAGTCGATTTCTACGGAAATTGTCGCCGGTAGGTATGTCATAACCTGAAATGGCTGTTTCATATATTTTGTTGAAACATTTGAAAAATTCGAACCATTGTTGCACGCATATTTCGAAATCTTGTTTCCAAATCATACCCTGTGATCGTCGAATTCGAATTTTGTGAATAAACAAATGATCGCATTTGGGAAAATCAAAATCGCACGTTTCTTTCCGAAATCAAGTAATTCTAAAACAGCATCATCTATTTTTTTTTTCATACCATGTGCCTTTTCATTACTTGAGACAAACATTTTCAATTTTATAAAAAATTGAAGAATCAAGAAGAATCAAGTAGTTATCAGAAAAAGTATCATTTGGTAACCTCTGACAAAATGTTCCTCGTGTTGTAAACAATTATGTCAGCCCCCATGAAAAGAGTATTCTTCTCAAAGAGAAAGGATATTTTTTGAAAACTTCTTTCAACAATATCTACAAATATTTAAGTATCCAAATTTTAGGCGAATTACCTCTTTGTGATTTACCAACATTTTTTGTGGTAGCCTGAACAAAATAAAACGATTTTTTAATGACCCTTTATTTCGGTAGCTTTGCCAAAAATTTTTCGAATTTAACCATCATAAATTCATAAGTCATGGAACCTTCTTTTTCTCTCTTCCCTCTTGTTCTAGCATTTCATCCTTTGGATGCTTGAAGCAATAAAGCCAAGCCTAGGTAACTGACCAAGTTGTTCGGTCACAGAAATATTGAAGTATAAAATTGTGATACAAAAAAAAAAAACAAAAAGAAATTTATTCTTATTTAGCTACAGACTCTTCATCCAGGAACGACACAAATTAGAAGAAAAAACCTGAGTCGGAACAAAGAAGAGGCTAAGAAAAGGAACATGGCGACGTGGGATTACATATTGGTAGACGAAGACACCGGATATTATTGTTGCGCCATTTGCGATTGTTACATGGACAGTTCAAAATGTGCGGACGGGCATGCGACGGGTCGTCGACATATGAGAGGCGTTCGTAGATACGGCGCGTCGATAATTCCCCACGGACAACAAGAATATTACTGCAATTTATGCAACTGCTGGATTTATTCGACAGCAAACATTCTCCAGCATATGAAAGGTCAACGTCATCAGGAGATGCTCGACGAGTGTCCCACCGAAGAGGAAGAGGTCGATCCGTACCACTTTGTCGTCGTCGAAGGAGAAGAAAAACACTATTGTTATCTGTGCGATAGTCATCTCTCCGACGAAGCGCAAGTCTATTCGCACGTCGATGGCGAGGAACACAAAAACGCTGTTGAAAAATATGGCTACGACATAATATCGTCCGACTTCAAGTGGCTGGAATGCATTTTATGCGAATGCACGATTAGCAGTTACGAAAATGTTTATGAACACATCACCGGAAGCGAACACACGCAAGCGCTCGAAAGAGAGTCCACTTTCGAGTAAAAAAAAAATGAAAAACGCAAAGAACCCTGCTGTATGCATAGCATGCATTTAGCCAACTACTTTAACTAAACTAAACTTTACTTTCTATTTTATTTTTATACGAAACTTTTTGAATGCAATGAATTTTTGCAGAATGATGTATTTTTTTTGTCGTTTTCTTTTCTTTCGAGCTCAAGATTCTTTTGATAGGAATTCTACCTCAGTTTGAAAAAACCAAAACTGGGCAATTTCAATTTCATTATTTTTTTGAGCTCTTTATAAATTTCTACGATTGTTGATCAACACGAATAGAGTTTTTCTTTTTTTTTGTTTGTTTATTTGATTCTAAGTCGCTGAATTTTTTTTATTATAAATCTTTATCCAAACAGTTGAATTTCAATAGTTTTTTAAAAATATCACGAAATTAATTGGCACACAGCCACGTGAAATTCTAAGCATCGAACCAAATCATAAAATGCATTGGAAAAGGTTTCCAAAAGTACCAAATACTGACTACCTTGAAAAAAAATGTTTAGAAAACTTCTAATGCAAAAAAGTAGTCTTAATAAGGTTATAAAACTTGAAAATTTGAATATTTTTGTAATAAATCAAATTCTATAAAAGTTACGTGATTTCGAAAATTTTCTCCAAATTGGAAGAAAGTTCTTTTTCCCTGGTTTTTTTTTTCTCATTGAGAATCATGCGAATGTGGAATCTCCGTTTTAAGTATAAAAAGCGACAGCACGCTGTAATTTCAATCCACGTCGTAGTTCGTTGGCTTTATTGTGATTTTCCACAACTATTTTTACGTTTGGTATAAAAATTCCGAAAACATTATTAATTATTGGGCGTTCGTGAACATTCTATTTTATTTTGTTTGCGAGCATGTAATATGATTTTTTATAAAATACGCGAGATGGCGCTGACAATTGATTTGCCAGTTTCGATGAGTTGAGGTTGTACACCAAAACTTCCCTCTTTCATTTCCACGAATGGGAGGATCGAACGACTGTTTCGCATATTGACCAATTTTTTTTCGATCAAACGGACAAACCTAGAAATTTAGGACTCCTATGGGATTTCTATATCGTGCAGTAAAATCGAATACGGGTCATTTGCAAGGAACATCTACCGGTGAGCACAACTTGAATCCTAATACGAACAATATTCGTCGTCGATAATCTTTTTTCTCCACTCTCTGCGAGAATCCGAGGAATGTGAATTCCTCTGCGACAATGAAGTGTAAAGTGATCTTTAAACTCGGCGACTCACGTTTCTAAGCCAAGGATTTTAGGATCGGGGATCAACTTAATTTAAATGGAAATCAAAAGTCACTGAAAAAAATGAATTCTCGTAACAAAGTAACTCGTTCACATCTTGCCTAAATAATCGGACTCGAAATCTCCGTTAAACAGCTATATCTCACACGTTATCTCTATCTATTTTCTTTTCATTATCGTGCCTCGCTCTGGTCTCTGTGCTTCGTAGCGAAGTGGTCTCGTACGGCCATGTAATCGACACCGTGCAAACGTTATCGTTTTTCTCGCACACTGACACACTGCTTCCGCTACACGCGCTTCGTTCTTCTCGTCGTTCTCGTTCTGTCATTCTATCGCCTCTATCGGCCATGAAACACTCAATCGTGCGCATTTGTTTAACGGTTCGTAATTCAAATTGCCATTGGTGTCTATATCTTCTAATAGTTACGAACTTGCTAGATTCATTTCGTTTTTTTTTCTCCCCACGACCGTGGGAAACTCTTTGCTTCATTGTTTTTTTTTTTTTTTTTTTTTTTTTTTTCAATTTCAAACCGTTAGAAAACACCGACTACGTTCGAATATAAAAAAAAAACGAGTCCGGGGGACTTCGAAGATACCGTTGACACACATCGTACGAAATGTCAAATCGAACGAATTTTTTAATTTTTTTATTTCAATACTTCGAAAACGAATCTAAAGAAAAACGGCGAAAATTGTTCGTTTAGTATCTAACTTCGATGAAAAAATGAATCCAGTACCGAAAATACTCTACTCTTTAGCTCGGACTCCCCCACTCGTTGAAAAAAATACGACGCCGAATCGTTGACACAAAGTGAACACGAAGAATAAAATGGCGGCGTGGAATTACATATACTTTGACCACAATACCGAGGCTCATTGGTGCGCCGTCTGCGACTGTTACATGAGCAGCGAAATATCTTCGAACGAGCATGTCGACGGAGCACGACACGGAAGAGCTGTCAAACGTTACGGTTCTTCAATAATTATTCACGGAAAAAATAAATATTACTGTGAATTATGCGACTGCTGGATTCAGTCGACGACGAACATACTTCAACATCTCAAAGGTCAGCGACATCAAGACGCCTTTGATGCCTCGGATTCCGAGGATTCCGAGGATTCCGAGGACGAAGATTCACTCGATCCGTACGAGTTCATAATCGACGAAGGGAACGATTATAAATACTGTTATTTCTGCAATGTGAGAGTAATCGGTGAAGCTTTGTTTCATTTTCATGCTCGAAGTCATCAACACAGAGAAGCCGTTGAAAAATACGGTCATGACGTAATCGAGTCGAAATATAGCTGGTACGAATGCGATCTTTGTGAATGTAAAATCAGTGGATATCAAAATATTTATCAACACGTTACGGGACGTAAACACACGGATTTGCTCGAGGAATCTGACTCGGACTCTGACTAATTCGTTTTCACGAAACTTCACGACTTTTTCATTTTTTTTTTTTCTTACATTTTTATCTTTCGTGTGCAGAATTTCGTTCGTTTCGTAGTATAAATACAAAACAAAAGCAACTATCATCATTCGATACACGTTTTAGATTTTTAATCTTCAGCCTGAGGTTTTATTCGACTGTAAAATCTTTCTAGTTTTATTTTACATTTGCGAGGTCAAGATTGAATTCCCTCGACAACGATTTCAAATGAGTGTGAGAAAAAAAAAAGCTTCGTGGAACTTGAGTTCTTTTTATTACTGACTTTTAAAAATACAGACTTTGTTCTCGTCTCTGCGAGGGACTGAAACTTTCATTCGAAGAGCCTGCCTGGGTGAGCTCTCGGGGTAAGTCCCATTTTCTCGAATGGCTTCTATAATTGTGTTATTTGAAGTAATCGATATAATCGTCTATTATTTGCTTTGGAATTGAGCAAATTGTGACTGTTCATTTGGAAGAAAATCTACAGAATTTTGTTTGTTTTGAGGTGTGAAAAGATACATTTTTTTTTGTTCTCTCTAACAACGATTTTGTTATGGTGCCAAAATTATTTAACCTCATTTTATTGAGTCAACGATCGTGTTAACTTTCGATCGAAAATAATATTTTTGTCAATTGACACACATTCGACTCGAATAAGCTGAACTTTGTGATTGTAAATCACCGAGAAATCGACGGGCACACAGCCACGTCGGGTTCAGGGATTCGTATAACTGGAAGAGCCAATTATTGAATACTAAAAAAGGTTTTGATAAAGCTCAAAACAGAAATGAATAGTTTTAATTAGAATTAAGAAAATAAATCCATAAAATAAAACATCAGTTTTTATGTTCTATTTTGTAAGAAATACTTATGAATACTATGAATATCAATGGAAAAGATTGATCTCTTTTCGAACGCCTTTTTTTTTTAATTTTCCCATCGTGTTTTGTCCAAGTTCCTACCAATTTTATTCAGATTATAGTGACGACTATGATGAATCACATTCAATAAAAAAGCTCAAAGTAATGAATTTTTTTATTTTATTTTCCTGCATAAAAAAGTTGAACTACAATTCGTACGAAATGTTGAAAAATCAGTTAAATATTCGAAAAGCGACTATTTTCCATGTGAACCCCTTTTTTTTGGTTTTATAATTGTTTCACAGAATTGTTACCGAATTTTGTATCTGAATTTTAAGAAAAAAAAGATCATTTATAGGTTTTTTATTGACGTTCTGGTACCATTGTTTGCTGTGATTTTTTTGCCCACACGCGAGATGGCGCTAACTGATGATTTTTATAGTTCACAAGACGATCTACCGAATTTCGCTCCTTTGTTTTTCCGGGATAAGGACCGGTTGATTTTTTCAGAGCTACTTATTGTTTTTTTTTTTTTTTTACCGAGTAAAACTTATGGGGTGAGTGAGCATGAGCGCCTAAAGGTTCGAGGCTTCTGAGATCGAGCACATACAGCTGGATATACGACAAAATTTTATTGGTAAGCATATACGTTCAAAATCATTTCAGGAATAATTTGCTTCGATATAATCTTTTTTTTTATCTTCTGAAAAATGTCGAAAAGTCTCGTACATCCAAACAATGTAGTGTTGTTAGAGCTCGACGATTTGTTTTCTCACATATATCAAAGAGAACGAAGAACAAGGATCGATGTAACGCCTCTTCTCATTTTTTATTCCAAAAAATAGAACTTCTTTTGTAGCACGAACTCGAATTTTTTTTCTGTACGATAAGAAGTCGAAATCCACCACGCGAACTTTTCGTACAAAGATCGATAAAAAATAAGTGTGTTTACGAAGATTTTTGACAGAACCATGGTCGTTCCAAAATGGTCTTGACACTCGATGTTACACAGAATGATTCACCAATTTTTTCAAGTAGTGTATTCAATTGTATCTTTTAAATTAAAATTACACGTTTTGTGCCAACATCCGATTATATGACAACGATGATAAACAATAACGATGCATCGAAATTATCTTTCTCGATTATATTACATTTTTCTCTGCTAACTTTTCAAAAAGGTCAATTTAAAGTTATAAAATACTTCATTTAGTATCAATGTGAAAAAGAAATCGTTGTATTTTAGACAGAGGAAAGAAGAGGACAAAATGCGAGCGTGGAGTTACATATATTTGGAAAATGACACTGGACTCTACCAGTGTGCGATATGCGACTGTTCCATGACAAGCACAATATGCGTGGACAATCATTTAGCAGGCCATCGCCATTCGGCAGCCCTCGATCGCTATGGCTCGTTCATAATTCGCCCAGCGACAGGAAATTATTGGTGTAAATTATGCGAATGCTGGGTTTATTCGCAGCTGAATATTCTCCAACATGTCGACGGTCGTCGTCATCAAAATGCCCTCGAGGACTAAGAATCCAAAGGATAAAGATCTTGACTCGTGGTACAGCTACATCGTCAACCAAAGAGATTACAAAAGTTTTTATATATGGTTATCACATAATCCATACTAGTTATAACTCTTCAAACAGTAATTTGTGCAAATGCGAGATTCTTTGTACATCGAAAGGTACTTTGCATCCCTCGACACTTAGGGTGCAATATGGATTTTATGAGAACCAAGTACGGTACAAAAATATTGAAAAAAACCGAAAATCCAATTGAGTCGTTCAAGCCTTGAGTAAAATTTCAAAAAATGTAATATCAGTTTCCGTTTTAAAATTATTTCCTACAAATTTGCAACTTCATTTTTAACTCCTTCGTTTTATAATAAGTGCTAATTTGAGTTAGCTTAGAATTAAGATTTTATTTTGACTGCTCGAAACATATTATGGTGTAAATGTATGTGTTAATTGGAAAAATAAAAATATCAATTGGAAATATAAAAAAGTCCTAAAATTGCGATGAAGAACGACAATATATTATTACTTGTTACAATTAGTTTAATTGGGTAAAAGAATTGTATTTCTGTGCGGAATCAGATAGTACGAAATCGTTAAGTCGTAACTGTCAATCCTGTCTGTTCTTCGATGTTTGCCATCCTTATATCCTTGCCACACGAATCCAAATATTCTACATCTTTTCAACGATCAATTTCTCAAGTTTGCTAGCGTGCTCTGTTTGTTTCACAACCTCGCAAGATGGCGCTGATTACCGTTTTGTTGGCTTACGTGTTATTCCGATTTTGGGTGAAGTGAATGAGTGAATGCGCGGTTTTAATTATTAGGTGAAAGCTGTACGTTACGAATTTTACAATTCGACTGTTGAGGCCAAAAGGCATCGAATATTATTCTCGATTTTTTTATGTCGAACAAAAAACGATTTCGTCCATCGGAATTACACTCGTTGTTCCAAGATTTTGAGCACAAACTTACTGTCGCAGCAATACGAAATTTTAACGGTGAGTTGAATCGGTAACCTTGAAAGAATGTATAACGACCTTGTTATCTATTTTTTTTTTTTTCAACAGTGTCATAATGTTCTGTAAAAACTGTAAATACACTCGAATTCACCGATTCCAAATATTCGTAACGACCTTTCTCATTGTTTCTCATTGTCTTCAATTTTTTCATCCCATTTGGCATTTGTTTTGAATTACTCTTCATTTCATATCCGAATTTGTAACAGTTTTCATGTTTTTAATCAATTCCAAATAAATACAAAGCTCCCAATTGAAACAGGTATTTTTTTCACGTATGTTCAGGCATAATGTTGAGATTCATTGGAGAGGAAAAACTTGGGTTTTCTCTCGAATGATACACGGGCATAAAGAATTAACATCATTCACGACATTAAAGAGCACAGTTTACATCGTTTATTTAATATTTATATAGTTTATATTGTTTATATAGAAACAAATAAAGCTCAAATCATGAGTAATACATTTTCCATAATATCAACAGCAACTTTCCCTAAAAATTCATGGAAAAATCTTTCTTTTGTTCACCATCAAAGTAAACAAATAAAAATATCTTTTCTCTCTAGTTCGTTATCCTGTCAAGTTTGGATCACTGCTTCCTGGATGAAATAAGTCTCGCTCGGTCCTCCGTAATTGAAAAATAAAAGCTGCAAAAAAATGTCTGATCGCTGGGACTATGTGTTCTATGACTACACCACCTCGTATTACAATTGTGCAATTTGCGACTGGTACAGAAGTTCAACATTCTCCAGCCAACATCTGAGAGATGATCAGCATTTGAGAGCCTTGAACCGTTATGGTTCTTCTATATTTTCCGAAGGATGTGGAAGATACTTCTGTGATTTGTGCCGGTGTTCAATTTTTTCGGAAAATAATATACTTCCCCATGTCAGAGGCCAAAGACATCAATGCTTTATGAAGAAGCACCATCGTTGGGACTGGTACAGCAATGATCTCTACCATAAGAACGATTACTACTCTGATTCGGACTACGACGAGTCCGAACGTCCTCCTTGGAAGAAATTCAAGAGACTCAGAGACTCGTATTCCCCGTTGCTACGATCATCGACATCGTCGAGGGATCGATATGGATATAAAAATTCTCGAAACACATATTCCCCGTCGCTACGATCATCGACATCGTCGAGGGATCGATACGGATATCAAAATTCTGGAAACACATATTCCCCATCGCTACGATCTATGACATCATCCAGGGATCTATATAGGTACCAAAATTCTTCTCACTCATATTCTGGAAACTCATTTTCAGCTCAAGGACACCGACGATATTAGATCGCATATTTTCAAACGTACCGACTATCCCCGTGACCTTAATTGTACCGAACGATCGAAGCACCGATTAATTACAATTTTTGTCGGTCTGATTCTAATGTAAAAAACAACTTTCAGCGCCTCGACCAATTCCCATTCGGCTCGATCAGTGGCAAGCGACCGATCACGCAAACGCGAATGGCAATTCTTGGAGCGCTACTAAAGCGAAACCAATCCGAGTCGAAGACTCGTTTTATCGTGGCTCATCGCAGCTAGGATTCCAAGCGTCTGCTTCCAGAAATTATTTGGAATTGCTTCACCACGACCGGTGATTCTCGACAGGGTACCGGAACATCCTGATCCATAATAAAAAATAACAGGCAACTTTGTATCTAAGTTTACACACAATTTTCATCTTTCTGTTATTTTCGACATTTTTCTTTAATATTCATTAATTTAAAAGCGCTAAATTTTATTTGATTTAAATCTCTGACCAAAAGATTCAAAAGAGCCAAAACATGGCTCAAAACGCTTTCCAATTTTTCACATATTTTTCACTTAAACGTGTTTTTACGATATTTGAATCCTGATTTAGACAATTTTCTTGCAAGTCAATCGTTATAGGGCAACGAAAAATTTTCCGATTTATAAACCGTTCGAAAAATCGACTCAACATGAATGAATCGATAATCATTTGATAAAGTAGATTAAGAGACTCATACCTTATTTTTTTAATATCAGCAAAAAAGACTGCTCGATACGCATCGTTATAAGATATTATTTTAAAACAATATTTCTTAATGAAATAATCAGTTATTTCGTAGTTTGTAGATTTAGATATGCGGCTCAACTGTGGAATTTTTTCATAAAAATAAATGGATTTATGTTATCAATTACGCTTATTTTTTTTTTAATTTTCATACCATTTTTTATATTTTATTCGTAACTCCGAATTTTGTAACTCGCGTCGAATTCCAGTGTTACCGTTATTTTTCGATAAGAAATAAAAATATCTGAATCGTGAGTTCGTAACCTTTTGAGTACCCTTTTTCCTGTCTACTCGCATACACCTGGTCGACGAGACCCACAAACTTGCGAATCTTGTCAAATCTACATTGTGAAACTCGAAATTTGGACTTTTTCGAGTTTTTAAAAACGTATACGGTTGCTTCCTAAAATAAAATAGACGGATCGAAAGCTCGTAGAATGCAATTGCAGTGGTTTTTCCAATGGTTTATGGAAAAGTGGCGGAAAGATTCATCTCTCCGCCACTCGTGGATGCTTCTTCGTCATAACATTATTTCGAAAAGCTGCGCACGCAGACGCACAAAAGTTTCAAATTCCCGAGATCGCCATCTTGCGATTTTAACAAGGCCCAACCGTTCGATGTGGGTAAATTCAGGAAGAAAACCATCTCGCTATTTTGGCAGTATTTCCAGCGTATTGAATCCATCGGATTTCGTCGGAAGTAAGTAAAAGCAAAAAAAGTGAAAAAAATTTGAATATTTTTATGATTTGATTATCACGTTATCGGGAAGTAGCCCGACGAAGTTGTCAACAATAGGTTATCTTCAGTCAAAGTTACAAATCCATTTTTCGTCCTTCAACTTTTTTAACTACTGCTTTTTTTTCACTCGTATATTTTTTCTGTCATCTAAATACTAATTTTTTCGATATTTTTCCCAATTTTCGATAACAATTTCGAACGATTTGACATTTGTTTTTTTTCACATTTTGGGATAAATTTCATAATCATTCCGATATCAATTCGACCTTGATGAACTTTGTTGCAACTTCTTTTTCCCATTTTTTTAATAGTCTGAACTTGCCAATTCAAATGTTTTCAACCTGCATAACCTTCCACAAGCTTCGATCTCGTTTTTAATGACATATTTTTTTACAACAGGTAGACGTTCAAGAGAAAAACAGCAAAATGGCAAACATGGAAACATATCTGGTTGCAGAGACGGAGAACATCTTTTATTGCATGATTTGCAACTGTCGGATGACAAGTTGGGAAAAAGCTGAACTCCATCTCCAAGAAGATTACCATTTGATTACCGCCGACAACTGGGGCAATGATATTCTGATGCTCAATGAAAATCATAACTATTATTGCGTCTGTTGCGAATGTCATATTCTCGGCTATTTGAACGTGTATCCTCACATCATGGGAAGAAGACACATCAATCGGGTTAGAGAATTGGAAATAGCAGAATTCATGGACAATCCCGACATCGTTTAAACATCGACCATTTTTTTTTTCTTTGTAATTATGTTATTTTGTGAAAAAAAGTGACCAGTTTCAAATTTTATTTACAATAAAATGGAACTTCATGTACGTAACCTGTTGATGCTACTCGAATTTTCAAGAATACTTTTACCGATGCTTACCAGTGAAAGGGCTACCATATTTTTGGAAATAATTTGGATTTTTCTAGCTCTTATACAGTTTTAGTTGCATCGCAGGGCTTTTTTTTTCAACGACACACCATCAGGTTCGAAGATATGTTCGAAAACATCATTAGGAATCAAGCTTCTTTTTATTTTATAATTTATCCAAAAGTGAGCACAAAAGAAAGCTCAAATGGAATATTTTCAGTTTTTTCTTTCAATGATTTTTCTAAACATATTCAAAATACGATGAAACGTAGACTTAGATTCGAGATATTCTTTTCAAAATTAAAATTTAACCATAATTCTGTTATTTTGCTTAGTTTAATTTTTTTTATCAATGTTTTGTTTTGTAATAAATATATAATAAATTTGATGTTATTTCAAGATGATTATTTATCTGGTGACAAAATATTCCAAATTTTGAGTGATCAAAAATCTCTTTTTCACACTCGTACAGTGTGGACAGACGCCGGCCGACGACTGGGTGTTTTACGCTACACATTCAGAAGACAAGAAATCCTACCAGGCTATAATAGGTAAACATTCTATTTTTTATTTTCAACTCCTAGTTAGCGAATCTCTTCTCCAGCCTGCGTGATATTGCTTGAAAAAAAAGTCTTTCGAAGAATAGTTGTTAATTCACATAGAAACAACAAACACTATCGATTCTTCTTTCTTCTTCGTTTATTTGGTTGGCTCAGGTCTAGGCTTTAAAAGCTGTGAAACCATACGGCCATGTGATCACTATCGATTCATTTTATTTAATTCGTGAAACAATGCATTTCGAGAGACAGAAAAAAAAGTCATTGGGACGTGTCGAAAAGCTTGAGGATTGAGCGATCGTTTCACCGGAAGTCAAAAAAAACTTTTCGCTATATTCATAAAATAAAATAAAAAAAATTACGCTTCGAAAAAACCTTTTGTTGATTTACCATAAACAATAGTTGGAACAATTTTTCAATGAGAAATGAAAAAAAACATTCGGTAGTGAAGGATTCTTTTCCGATTTGTGGTGGGACGTTCTTTTGATACTTCCGGCTGACGACGTGTGCGCACGTCGTTTTGCGCTGCTTGGAGTTGGAGCGGGGCAGTCAAGATTTTTTTTTATACCGCAAGTGCCGGTGGGCCGGTGTAGGTTGCCATTTGCAATTATTGTTCGCTTGTTTCTTCGACGTTGCAGTAGTGGCGGCAGCGGCAATAGCGGATGGTGTTTGTCCGAAATCGTGAAAAAAAGGTACGCAAACTTTTTAATTTGGTGAAAAATCGTATATTAGAAATAAATTCCACGGACTTCAACATTAACAATGTGAAAAAAATGGCTTGCTCGAAACCTAAATTCCTCGTGCTAAAGTTGATAAGGCAGTAAGCAATTTGATTCAGCCTCTTGAAATCATAATTTTATCAAAGAATCCAATTTTTTAAAATCAGTTTTCGTTTCATCAAAAATAGAAATATTCAACGGAAATTCATTTCGACATTTTGGTGACTGACAAAGAAGTGAAATTAATGACCGCTTTAACCTTTTATTTCGTGTGTGGTTTTTTTTTCTCGTTTTTTCTTCTCATCGGCAACATTGTATGTTAGCAGTCACGTGTTCTCAGAAAATAAGCAGATTATTCTACCAGGGTTAAAATTCTGAGAATCTTATTCTTTTTCATGTAATTTTTCTCACAAAATGATATTCTCATTTAAATAATACAAACCATGTGAAAATGAATCCCACTCATGCTCACCTTGAAAGGTCAAAAAACAAGGATTCAAATAATAAATAAATCAGTTGAATTATCAATCGAAACGAATTGGGGAAAAATATTGAAGTTTTTCAATAACCTATAAAATCTTAACAACCAATCAACGTATCAAAAAATGTCAATTTTTCCAAGTCTCGCATTATCGAAGAAACTTCCATTCAATATGCCCTAAAAACTGTATCTATGGCCTCATAATATTTCAGAAATTTTTAATGAAAGAATATTCTTGTTGAATTTGAAGTACGCAGCAATATTTATACGCTTTGACTGCTAAAAGAGTTGAATGGAGGGAGGGTGGGGAGTCAAGAAGTTCGGAACAAACAGGATCGAACTCGCTTTGTTTCGTGCTTGAGTCTTGAATGCGTAGCTTTTTTTCACGCTGAGCAATCGCTAGAACAATATACATATATAGGTTTTCAAGAAGACACGTGTTGAGAACAAGAATTACAGACAAAAACATTCACACACACGAACATTTTTCTGGTCAGTGATTTCTTTTAAACACATATATCTTCAAATATATTTATATTTTATATTATCTTATTTATATTATTATATTATTTATATAATATAATAACGATTCAATAATTTTGATTTTTTCAATTTCATTGAATTTTCGGCAATTCCTTTGTGTGAAAACTTCGGCACTCGAGATGCAAGTAAAGCGCTTTTTGTGGTTATTCTGTTTTCAATGCGCCCCCCCCCCCCTCCTCTGCCCCCCCCCCACGCACGCTCGCTCGCGTCACGTAACGGAATCGTGTATAAATTGGACATTGGTGTAGTAGTGTTTATGATATCTCCACGGCGTGTATGTGAGAAGGGTCCAACGAAGGACACTTCTTTGTTTCTTGTTCGAGACCGCGAAGGCTTATCTCGAAAACACACGGAAGCTTTCCAATGAGAAGCACCGAACTCTTCGATCTTTTATTCTTTGTAAATAATTTTGAAATTCGTCATAAGTAAAATTTACTTCGATATTTTAAACTATTTTTGTGTTCGTAATTCGTATCTTTTTTTCTTCTTTTTTATTCGAGAATAAAATAGTCTAAAACTTCAATTGCAGTTGATTGTTTTACGGAATTTTAGATTTCCGTTTCATCACTTATCGGCAATGGATTTTTTGAAATAATTTGATTTTCTTTTTTTTTTTTTTTTGAAACTCGACTCAAAAACTGATTAAAAAGTGCAACGAATATAAATTAATGATCGAAGGATTAGGCTATTAGATAAAGAATGAGCGAACGACCGAGAGGAGCTTGGGGCAGGGGCCGGGCCAAAACGGCAGCGCCACCGCAACAACAACAGCAGCAGCAACAACAACAACAACAACAACAACAACAACAACAACTAGAAGCAAAGCCGATCGGCGTTCCTTTGCAAGGAGCATGGGCGAGGAGGCCTGGGCCTCCTCCAGCACCGGCTACATCCTTTCCAGAAGCGCAACAGGTTTGTTCATGTTTCTCTGATGTTTTTCTGTCGTTTTTCTACATACACTGAAAAAATGTCAACATTTCAGGACTCGGAAAATATCTCGAATTTTTGTCCAACAATTTTACAATATCGTTAACCAACGTCCCCCGATTTTTTTTTACGATTCGTTCTTTTTTTCTGATATTTTTTTTACGCACACCAGTAAACTGTCGAGTCCGCAAAAATATTTCCATTTTTTTTTTTTTTCCAAATGTTTCTTTTCTCCATAATTCATGGTCCTATTTACTCGTATAGTACATTGTCAAAAAAAAGTAATTTCGGTAAAGATTTAAATGTGAAATCGTAGTTGAATTGTAATGTTTTTTTGTTTCATTTTCGTCATCCGGTAGAGTCTTGGACGTGGGCCAGGGACAATAGTGGCGGCACCGACCGCTCCGCCTGCACAAGCTCAAGCACCCAGGCCAGAACAGCCTCCAGGTGATCATTGAACGAATTCATAATAAACCATATTTTCCACCGATTCTCTATTATTCTTTATTTTATTTTTTTTTTTTAACAAAACGAATGGTTTATAAAAGAGTCGTCGTTGGTAGAAATTTAAGAAGGAAATTTCTCCAAAACGGGAAAAAAATATGAATTTTTCGTTATATTTACTGTTTCGATACATTCAGTAGATATTATTTACAATTATATTGATAAATTCGAAGCTCGCGACAGCGACTTGATACGAAATTTTAAAGAATTTATGCAAATTTCATTGCTCACTATTTCTTTTTTCCATGTCGAATTTTTATTGCTTTATGATTTCTCTTCGTTTCCATTCGAAAGCATATTTATCGCTATTGTCCTTCTTTACACTGGGTTTTCCCTAGTATAGCGAATAATCGCTCTCCCAGGTCAATACTTATTTCTTTACAGGCTTTTGCCTACTTTATTGAATGAACGAGTGTATCTCTTTACATTACAACCGTCATCATTGCAGTCTCATTATTTTCTACTTATACAGTTCCAATAGACATCAACAAAAGCATTTATTTATCCACGAAACTGGACAAGAACTTATTATCAATTCGATCCTTCAAAATTTGTCATTGAATCTATCTTCTTCATCGTTCATATCTCGATACAGATTCGATGCGTCAATAGATTCAATTATTGCAACAGAACGATTATTCTTTTCATTTCGGATGTTTACAGGTGGCGGAGGGGGCGATGCCAGCTCTATGGGACGTGGAGCCCTGAGAGGACGACGTGTTCTTCCACCGGAACTTTTATTAACGCGACCATCTACCGTCGTATCCAAACAAGGTTCGCCTTCGTTTGTAAACTTTTTTAACCGATTAGAAAAATTTTTCCAATTAGAAATTTTAACGAAAAATAATCATCATATTGCATTGGCTAGGTACCGACGGTCGTCCTGTTCAGGTTCAAGCTAACTACTTCAAAGTGTTGAACGCCACTGATTGGTGCCTCTACAAGTACCGAGTCGACTTCGCACCGGAGGAGGATCGTATTCAAGCGCGGAAAGGTATGCTTGGAGCACATCGGGAGACCCTAGGCGCGTATATATTCGACGGTACCGTTTTGTACACCAGCAATCGTTTGCCCCAGGTTCGTTCACGCTTTTACAGTTATAATTTCATCAATCGATCTTTCACTTTTGAGGTAACAAAAGATTTTTTCTTTCTGTAGCCACTGGAAGTTTTTTCAACGAGACGCTCGGACGATGCTAAGATACAAATCGTTATTCGACTGGTCGGAGATATCTCGAAAGGAGACGAGCATTATTTGCAATTTTATAACATAATCATGCGCAAATGCCTGGAATACTTGAAACTCCAGCTTGTTGGCCGAAATTACTTTGACGCCAGAAACAAGGTCTTTATTTTTCAATCTACGTGTAAACTTTTGATTTGATTTATGATTTCATAATTTTCTTCTTAATCTTACAAAAATCTTGATATTGCTCTTTTTTTTTCTTTTCTTTGTATTTCAGTGTCATCGAATTCATACGGAATTTGTAATAATTTTTTTTTTTTTTTCCTTGCCAGATCGAAGTGCCACAGTACAAATTAGAATTGTGGCCAGGTTATGACACGTCGATACGACAACACGAAACGAATATTTTGATGTGCGCCGAAATAACCCACAAAGTAATGAGACAGCAAACCCTTCTCGATATTCTCAACGACTGCTACAACAAATTTGGAAATCAGTACCAGGTGAAGAAAAATATTTTTACGGTCTATCTTAATTGTTTTTTTTTTTTTTTGAAATATTCATACATTAAACATATTTCATGCATTGCAAAAAGAGGCAAAATACAAAGCGACTTTTCAATGATTAAGCTGCTCGCTTAAATTTTCAATATTCGTACTGGTGAATAAATAAATTTGAACCGCGTGTTATAACGAATGCGTCAATAATTTACAGGAAAGATTCAAGGCCATGGTCATTGGAGTGACCGTCTTAACTGATTACAATAATCACACGTACAGGGTGGATGATGTTGATTATTCACAGTCACCGAATTCAACATTCACTAAGAAAGGCGAGGAGATAAGTTACAAGGAATACTACAGAATCAAATATCAAATAAATATTCGACAGGCTACTCAGCCGCTGTTGCTGTCGAAGAGCAAAGATCGGGATCGTCGTGCCGGCGCTTCCGAAATGGTTTGCTTGATTCCGGAACTGTGCCGATCAACCGGTTCGTCAAAAGACTTCTCCATTCTTCTTTTTAATTCGACGTTCAAAACGACGAATGAGATACCAATGAAATGAAAAGAAAAATAAGAGAATTGTCAAAAGTAAAAAAAAAAAAAAAAATTTAAGATAACTAGATTTTTTCGCTGTTTCGTTCGCTTTTTTTTTTTTTTTCTTTTCACGACATTTTATTTTGATCTGCTGAAATATCGATGTCAGTTGATAAACATTGAATTCGAACGAATCAGGATTGACGGACCAGATGAGAGAAGATCGTACGATGATGCGCGAGTTGGCAACTTACACGAGACTCGATCCGCGCGGACGTATCGCTCGACTGATGAGCTTCAACAAGCGTTTGCACGACGAACCCCAAGTTGTGACCGAATTTTCAAATTGGAATCTCCAATTGGACAACAAACTTGTTACTTTGCCCGCGCGAATATTGAACACGGAAGAAATAACGTTCGGGCAGGGTCGTAAAACAACCGCTGGCGATCAAGCCGATTGGACTAGGTCCCTCAGATCGAATCCGATGCTCGCAACCGCCAGATTGGACAACTGGGTCATGGTGGTTCCCAATCGGCTGGTCCGAGATGCTGACGTAAGCTTTCTATTATTTCTATCACACTTTTCGTATGATTTCCTGTTTTTATCGGTTTAGACACATGCACCCTAGGAAATAGGAATTAACTTTCGAAAAATATCAAATGGTCACACAATTGTGAGATGATTTGATTCAAAACCTTGAAAATTGCGCATTGGGTAGTCAAAATGATACGCGGGTTATTGAAACTCATAAATTAACTGGAACTAATGGGATAATTGCGAACAATTGAAATGTTTAGTAATAAAATAAAACACACGAAAAATGAAAATCGATGCGAACAAGCATGCATTCACTCCAATTTAAAAAAATATTTTGTTCTTATTTCGTTCGAAAGATAGAAATTCACCGATTAACAAAAATCCAATGAAAACATTCCGTAGATAAAATAAATGGAAAAATATTTTTTGACGAAACGATTATTTCAGGCATTCGTCGGGACTTTGAAAGGAGCAGTGAAAAATATGAATTTCCCGATCGCTACACCCCGAAATTATGTCATCAATAACGATCGAGCAGCCGATTATACCTCTGCAATCGAGGAAATAATGAGCCAGGCTAATCCCCAATTAATATTCTGCGTCGTAATGAACAATCGGGCGGATCGTTATGCGGCGATTAAAAAAAAATGCTGCATCGATCGTCCTGTTCCTACACAGTGTATGCTCGCTAAAAATATGAATTCGAAGGGGGTCCAGTCTATAGCTACGAAAGTAGCAGTTCAAATTAATTGTAAACTCGGCGGAGTTCCCTGGGCCGTTAATATCCCCGCGAGTGGACTCATGGTGGCCGGTTTCGATGTCTGCCACGACACAAACTCAAAAGGCCGAGATTTCGGTGAACACTTTATTCATTTCTCCATTTTTTATTATGCTTTCAATTTCTGGAAACTATTTTTCCCCATCAATGTATCACACGTGTATTTTTTTTTTTTTTTTTTTTTTTTTTTTTTTTCGTTATTTATCAATGAATTATCTATCTGCTGAAAATTAAATGTTTAAAAATCACGTTGCAGGCGCTCTCGTGGCATCGCTGGATAGTAATTTCGGCCGATATTTTTCGGCGGTAAGCGCCCACACCAACGGCGAAGAGTTGTCTAACGATTTGGGGGTAAATATGTGCAAAGCATTGCAAAAGTACAAAGAGATAAACAAGGCATTGCCATCGCGAATTGTTGTCTACCGCGACGGAGTCGGGGAAGGCCAAATCCCATTCGTTCTCGAGCACGAAGTCGAGGGCTTGCGATCGAAATTAGCGAGTCTTTACGGTCAAGGAAATCCGGTCAAGTTGGCGTACATCATCGTCACAAAACGTATAAACACCCGATTATTCTACAACGGAGGAAATCCTGCTCCTGGTACCGTCGTGGATGACGTCATAACGAATCCTTTGAAGTACGACTTCTTTGTAGTTTCACAGTTCACGACCCAAGGCTCGGTGTCGCCGACAGGCTACAGCGTAATCGCGGACACGGTTGGCTTTTCGGCTAGTCAATTACAAAAATTGACCTTCAAATTGACGCATATGTATTTCAATTGGAGTGGAACCGTGCGCGTTCCCGCTCCGTGTCAATTCGCACACAAACTCGCTTTCCTCGTCTCCCAATCGATTCACGCTAGTCCCAGCAATCATCTCGAAACTCTCCTTTACTTTTTGTAATTTTTATTTTTGCCTTTTTATTCAAAATCAGTTTTCGGAGATTGTGTGTTTTGATTTGTACAGCTTCGGGATAAAAGCAACAAAATTTTCGTTTCACGGACAGATTCGTCGCGCGTTTCCATTTTTTCTTCACTTTTCTGTTCATTAGAATTATTTTTTTACGATGTGCGAAATATCAATTCGCTTTATAATATTATGATGAAGAAAGTATTGACCAGTTTTGACTTACGTCAACTTATCCAGACGGATATGATTTATCCAGTACAAAAATCACTTTTTTCTCCACTAGAATTATTTTTCTACGATGTGCGAAATATCAATTCGTTTTATAGAATAATGGTGTATCACAAAAAAAAAAAACACACAAAACAAAACAAACTGATTTCTATCGAACTCTTCTAAATGTAGGAAGAAAAACATTTTTTCTAAACATTCTCAATTAGTTTATTCTTTTATCTTGATCCGAGAGATATACCTCAAATGAAATTCAGCAAACTGATCTTGATACTTTTATACTACTAATTTTAATTAGTAAAACTTGTCATTCAAAATTCTTGCATTTCTTGAACCAAATATCACCAATTTCTTTTTTTTTTTTCCTCCGAGGTGCCAAATATCACGTTTTTCTCGCACTTCGTTTTTTAACTGCAAATCCTTCGAGTATATTGGGATTCCTCGATGCATTGACTTTTTTTTTACAAAAGCGATTCAAGTTGACAGTTTAATTCAACGATTCTGATATCTTTAAGCTCGAGTATTGTATTGTAAAAAAAAAAAGAATAATAAATACAATGTACTTTCGAATTTTGACTTTATTCGTATTTTTTGATTCAGAAACTCGTTTTGATATTTTTTTCCAGCCCATAAACATTAAAAAAAAGGTAAGTCGAATTCTATTAACATTTTCTTAATCCAAAGGAATTTTTACATTTTTCTTGTATATAGATACATCATTAAGGATCAATTTATTCGATTGAATTTTTCAACACGGATGAAGGTACTTTAATAGAAAAAAGGGCATTAATCATGCACAAATGCGATAAAAATTGAAGCTTCAAGCAGCTCGTTCGATTACAAACTATTTTTTGGATTAAGACCTTTAATTCTTGGTTCGATTCGAGCTATACAATCCGTCATTTATTTTTGGCGCAATTTTTGTTCAAATAAGATGAACAGTCCAACAACGGCGTAAGTTTTTTCGTACAGCAGTTGATGACGTAGGGTACACCATCGCGTGCTTAAATTATATTTACAGTATTCGCACTTCGCATTCGTAAAAGCTTTGTTTACCTGATAACTAAAGACTTCAGTTTTCCTGGAATTTTGTCTCGAGAAGCTAAAACAAAGACAATCATAATTCGATTCGAGAGATGGATTTCTCCTTCGATCAGTATTTTCGAAATATTAGTTGGTATAAAAACGATTAGGGTCATGTAAGTATTTTTCGTACAATTCAGTTTACGAAATTTGTATATAGTTCATCACTTTTTGTTGGACGACTGCGATAATAATTCAAATACGATTATTCTAAAAGCTAGCCTGAAAAAACGCAGGAATTGACAAAAACTGAGGAAGACATCAACAATTGCAGAATCAAATCTCGGTGAAGATTGTTCTTTTCTTTTATCATAAAATATCGTATTATTTTCGACATAGCCTCAATAGTTTGATACAATTTTTTGTTAAGAAAGACCTTGAAACGTTCGTGTTTAATCAGGAAAATGCATCACATGATTAGTAAAATGCAATTGAGCTTTGAGCATAATGTGATTTCCCAATTTTTCTTTTCTTTTCTGCAGAAACCCGATGTTCTCTAATATAATATCGAAAGCTTGTTGGAATAAGGAAAGAAAATTGAAAATTTGGTACGCAAAAAGAACCGTGTGAAAATGTCACAGCAGAATAATTTCACCAAGAATCGGCACTATTGTGTCTGTTGTCAATCATATTTTCATGGCAAATTAGAATCCCATGTGAATACAGAATATCACAAAAACAATCTGAGTGTCATAGACTGGCAATTTCTGGAACAATTTGTTGAGCCTCTCGTCGTTAGGTTATATGATTCTAAAAAAAAAACCTACCTGTGTTTGGCTTGTAATTGTCTCATGCCGTGCAATCCGAAGTATCTCAAGAGTCATACGAGCGGCGAAAAACACTCTTACACGGTGGAGAAGCGTTGTTTGAATATTTTGCCGGTCCAAGATGATCAGTTTTATTGCGCCGATTGCGACTTTGTCATAACGAATCATTGGGGCATACCGTCTCACGTTAACGACGAGAGTCACGTGACTTTGCAGAGGAAAAACATGAAATATAGACTGTCCAAACGAACAACATGGGACACCTTTGTTCACCCTTTCGTCATAGAAAAAAACGACCAAGAGTTTTACTGTATGGTCTGCGATTCATCGAGTTCGAGCAAAGAAGCTCTGTGGGTTCATGTCAAGAGCAACGATCACACAAGGGCGGTGAAGCGTTGCAAGCCGCATCTAATTCCTCTTGAGAGCAATTTTTTTTATTGCCAATTATGCAATTTCGTCTTCCCGTTCGCTGTCAATGTGCGAGCTCATCTGATAGGACGTTGTCATCTCAACAATTCCACTAAACATCCCAGCAAAGACTGGTCTATCAGAAAGGATTTCATAGCGCCGTTCATTCATCAGGCCGGTGAGAATGACTTCTATTGCATAATATGCGATTTACCATTGAAGAGCGCAGTAGCTCTTGAGTCTCACAAACAAAAGGAAGTTCACACGCAGTTGCTAGATAACGAGATCAATCAAATTGTGCCTCTGGAAAACGGATGCTTCGATTGCCATTTGTGTCAATGCATCATTCCCAATCAACATAAAGTTGGCAAACACATCATAGGGACTCAACACCGTAACAAGTCAGGAGTGAATGTAGCCGGTCACAGGAACAGATCTAAGATAGCGAGTTGGGGCTTGATTAAAAATTGCGTTGAACCCTTCTTGTTGAACGAAAATAATAATAACTTTTACTGTGTTCTCTGCGATTCCACAGCTGTTGGAACAAAAGCTCTTGAATCTCATATTCTAAGCGCCGCTCACAAAATTCCTCTTGTTCAACAGTGCAACTTCATCCATCCGCTGGAAAATGGTTCGTTCTATTGCGCTCTCTGCGACGATTACATTCTGTATTATCGCAGAGTCAACTCTCATCTCAGGGCGACGAGACACTTCTCTTTGTGGTCCATAGTCGCCGAACAGGAAAATAAGAATCATGAGAAAAAGGGAGGAGCCGAGAACGAGAGAAAAGCTGAAAAAATAAACGAAGCTGCTGCGGTCGATCCTCTTCACCAACCGGATATCAAACCAAAAACCAATTTGATCGAATCAGCTTCGACCAAAATCCACGGTTTACCAAAAGCTACAAAAAATCTCGATGTTAAATGCAATAACTCGGCAGCTTCGACATTAAACTCAAAATTTGATACCTCTGCAAAAAAGTTGAAAGACTTTGACGAGAGTTTGCTTAATTTCCAGAAAACAAAACCTGCGAATTCGGCCGATTGTGAGAAAACATTGAAGCTCGTTGAAACGGCGAAATCCACTAATTTCGAAGCTGTCGCGCCCATCGCCGAACAAAAGGAAACGCTGCCGGGAATGAAATCCGAATCGAATGATTGTTTCCAGAAGTTTATCGAATCGTTCGAACGATCAGAGCTAAAAGAGATTTCGGGACTCGAATGTTGTTCTGAAACAATAAAAACTCAACCGCAAAATACGCGTCCCGCTTCGGAGGATTCGATGCCACAGTGGATGGAAAGTCTGATGGATTTGACTAGAATTTTGTTACAGATGAAAAAGTCTCCGAAAGTCAATTCTAACCGGGACAAAAGTTCAGAAAATAACGAAACTCTCACTGAACAAGAGTCAAATAAAAAGAACTTGAGCTCCGTGGACTTCGAAAAGCCGAGACAGAAAAACAAATCGTCGGAACTCGTCGATAGCAGAAACGATAATTTATCCTCATCAACATCAACAATCAGCACTTCATTCGAAAATTCGAAAGTAAAAAACCGAGTGAAAAAAAGTTATCTCGAACGAGTCGTGAGTTTGTTGGATTTTCATGAGAATATTTATGACACGAGCGAGCGTATGGCGAGCGTTAAATTATCGCTTAATTTGTGTTTCATAATTGATTCGACTCGTAATTATTGTCTGGTGTGTCGTGAAATCGTTACACCGAAACACGAGTCTGACAATTATTCCGCGCATTTGTGCGCTCTGGAACACATGGAAAAGCTCGAAAAAATGAGAAAAAATGAGGAGAAAATATCGTCCAATTCTCGTAGTTGCAACGAGCTTTCAATGGCTCTTGAGTTTATAGAAATTTTATCGAACGAATTCGCTAGATGTCTTGTCTGCCAGATCAAGATTTCTAACAACGATTCTTTCTTATTGAATCATATCGTCGATGAGGATCATCAAAAAGCCAGAGAAAAAATGTCCGCCAAAGCTCAAAAAGAGAACGCCCTTATCGTCTCGCGGGTTCACTGCGATTGGTACAAAGTACAAAAATACGAGTGTATCGCGTGCTCGAAAAAATTCGATCTCGAGATCGATTTCGTCGAGCATTTGCTCGACGACGAGAAGCACGCGAATCATATGAAAACCATTGTAAACGACGGAGCCAAGATGATCTACGAATTCTGCTCAATTTGCGCGCTCATTTACTGCACCCGTTCCAATGTACAGATCAATCATATCGACTGCTCATCGCACAAATGGTTCGTTAGAAACGGGCCGTTCGTCGTCGACGATCTGCCTCAATCGACCACCAAATTATTAATCTCTCTTATAAAAAACAAGAATTATCAGACAACCGACGTGTCGCAAGAGATCGAGGAAAATTGCAAATCCTCAATCGTCAAAGCTTATGGCAAAGGAACCGGTCACCATTACAATTCGACTTTTGATACCGAACCACCCATTCAAGATATTCAGTTCATCAAGTACGTAAAGTTCTGCAACGTTTTCTTGTTCAAAAAGCGATAAAAAAAACACAATTTTGATTTTTGCTATTTTGAAGTTTGACATCCCAGGTATTTTTGATTTTTTCTAAAAACATTGGGACTCGAATTAATGATTTTAAAAAATGTTACAGGTTCTTCAGCAAAATATGCCCGTCGAGCGTCGACATGATATCCTTTCTCAAGCAGTGGCTGGTCGAGTGCGATTTATTCGGGACTCAACAGATCTCAATTGTTGCTCTTTATTGGTACGTGATTCTGTACCTCCAAACGATATCGATACTGCCGAACATCGCTACATTGAACTCGATGAAACTGTTCTGTCGTGAACTTGCAGGCAAGTTACTTTCAGATAAACCTTAACAGAATTTTCGTGTAATGAAAAAGAAAAAAGGAAGAAAAGAACTGGAGAATTTTTCGTTATATTGAAAGCGTTAACAATTTTATTATTTTTTTGTCATTTCCAACGATTCGTGAAATCGTTAAAAATCAGTTTAGAAAGTCCTGTTATCAAATCTCAGTTTTAAAATTGTATTAATTTCTTTTTTTGAATTCACACGATGAAAGAATAATGCTTGATTTTCATTTCCATCCGTAGACTGGGAAAAAACTTCAAAGATGAGAAAATACGAAGAATTTGTTCTGAGGGAACATCTAGTTGGCTTCTTTTCACTTTACGCAAATTTCGATTATCGATACGACGTCGCGTGTCCGTTGATCGGCAAGGTCATCGATAAACGAGCTTTTGCTGACAATTTTTATCATTTACCGGAAGAAATGAAGTCTTACGTGTCTTACATGCGTAACAGAGAATTTGCGGAACCGTTCAGAATCGATTCGGTAATGTGTCTCCAAGATCCGTTCGATTTGCAAAACAATCTGACCAAGTCAGTGTCCAAATTTGATTTGAGCAGATTCCGCAATTTTTGCTCAAAAAGTTTCAGTTTTTTGTATCCAAAGATGTGAATTTGTTTTTTTTTTTTTTTTTTTTTTTTTACGATTTTGTTACAATTCAAATTAATTTTTTTAAATGTATACTATCGATAGCTCCATTGCGAAATCATGAAAAACGTGAAGCATTTGTGAGCCTCAACACACAAATCAAGTTCTCAATTCTCATTGGATAAGATTAATCATTCAACAATCATTTTTGTTTATTTTCCTTTTGAATCAAGAATCATACGCTGCGTATCAAACCTATCAATCACCTCACTTGGGTTCGTTACGCATTCCGTGATGAAAAAAAAAAAAAAAAACAGATTATCACTGAGAACTTTATTCGTTTAGAATTATTTTTTTACTTGTCATTTTTCATCGAATCAGTGTCAAACAAAAGTGTATCAATTATTTGTCGCTGGAATCGTCAGTCAGTGTATACACCCGTGAATAATTTTGAAGTTCTGTTACAAGAGATCAATGTTTTTTGTTTTTGACTTCTGAATAAAGAGAGGTTTTTTTTTCCTACGAATTTTCTTTGATGTTTTTTTTTTCTTTAAAAAAGTATAATTGAAGTGCTGCAGAATTTTTAAAAATACAGTCTCAAATCGTATCTAATTCGCCGAGTATCAAATTTTGCCGCCTCGTAGCAAGTGCTGCTCTTGCGAGATCAAATTGAACCAACTGTAGTTTTGAAAAAAAAAAAAAAAAACAAAAAAAGAAGAAACCCAACGGCTGTTAGGCCGAGTATGTGTTAATTGAACTTTTATTTATGGTACGTGAAAATAAATATTGATCCATATTTTTTTTACCAAGTTTAAAATTATTGAGAGAATAAAAAAATTATTTTAATTATCAATTCACATCTGAATCGGTATATTTTCCTTTTTTTGTTTAAAATTGTTCATGAACAATCAATCGTAAACATAACCTTGGAACGAGTGTATTTCAGCAACAATTTTGAACTAGTTATTTTAATGTATTCTCTGACCTTTTTAATTCATCATTTTTCCTTGAAATTCATTGATTTTTTCTCTTTAAATCGACTTCTATACACAGTCCTAATTTTCAGTCTACTTTCGAGCTAAACTCTCTGCCCTGTCGTACCTAAATATTGTGAATCCACATCTTTTTTGTTTTGTTAGTCAAAAGTTTTCTCTTTATTGATAATGTCAATTTTTTTGTACTTTTCTAAAACCATTTTTTCGTATGTACTCCCATTTTGAGACGCTTTCAATCCGAACAACTTTTTTCTAATTTCTTTGCGCATTTCAGATAACCAAAGTGAATCTTTTTTCAGAAGAATTTTTTCACCGCTTCCTTGTCGAAGAAAAGAAGAAAAACGCAAGCTTTTGATTCAGCTTGACAACGTTTATTTTTTTCGGATAAAAATGTCCATGGGCAAGGAGCAATTACAGACATTTTTGAAGATTTCGATCGTCAAGAATAACGATCGAAACACAAGTTGTCTGACCATCGAAGAAAGGAAACGGGCAGTCAAGTCGGGCTTGAAAAGTCTCAAATGTTACAGTAAAGATAGTACGAGTCCACCGAAGCGTATATTGAAGCAAATGTTCAAGCAATTTTTTGAAAATCATATAGTTGTTTGTGAAAAAAAATTCTATTGTTGCTGTTGCAAAAAATTTCTAGCCGGTCACCGCGCAGCGTTCGAACACACGAGCGAAACGGATCACTGCGATCTCTTGGAACGCGCAACGGCGACAAAAAGATCATGGATCCTTCTAAGCGACAAGACGAATTTCAAATTATTAGTCTCCGAGGCGATAATCAGTTTCGACGCCAATAACTTCAAGTGTAGAATCTGCGACGACGAAGCGATTGCCATTTCGAAGCTCACCGAACACCTGAAAAATTTTTGGCACGTTTACCGTTCGCTGAAATTCGATCAGAAATCTATCGAACAACGAGACGGAACCTCATCTATATTAAGCGACATTGAACAGAGCTGTGATCTCGTAAAGTACGAAAAAATTCTTTGTCCCGAATGTATCATTTGCCCTAATACATTTTCAGCTGTTCGAGCTTGGAATAATCCAGAAAAAAACAGTGAGAAGGAAGAGACGAAGGAATACGTTCGCCAAAGTGTTGCACCTGAAAACGAAGCTCATAATCATTGCGCCACTATTCCGGAAGTTCCGAATCTTCAGCACCAAGAAATTCAGCTTTCGAGTTTTATTGCGAGCGATGAAAAAACTGTGAGCAGTCCGAAAGTCACCGAAACGCTGACTGCTCCCGAAACGAGATCTTCTTCGCCTGTCGTTCAGACAAAAACCGGGGATTCCTCGATCGAGATAGCAGCGCCGCCAGCGAGGCTCAGAAGAGCGCGATATCCAAGATCGAAATCGAAAACTTCGTTGAATTTTCCGATTCCAAAATCACCGGAAGAATCGAGTCGAGATTATTTGTTCTGGAAGCAAAATTTCAACACGTTTTTGTGCAAAATTTGCAATAAATCTGTGACGGAAGGTCACGGAATAACCGAGCATGCTGCTGAAACCGAGCACGTGGAATTATTCAAAAAATATGGTTGCGAAAATATCACAATGATCGAAGCTTACGTGTACAATTGTGCGTGTTGCAGCTGCACTATTCCCGGCAGAAAAAACGTTTTTGCTCATTTAAAAGGGAGAAGACACTCGACATGTTTCGCAGCGATGTTGCGAGACAAAAAATCGGAAATCGTAAAAAGCTCATCTACGAATCAATCGGATGCATCGAACGAAAAGAAATCAGAGCTTGTTATATACGTGCAACATTTTCAGAGCTTGAGCATTAAAAAAATGATAATGCGACGGTTACGCGCGCAAAGACAAGCAGCGCCGTTGGAAAATTTCAAATGCGATTATTGCCAGTTACCCATCGTCGAAGGCATCAATTTTCATAGCCATTTGGCCAGTCACATAAGCCTCGAGTGCGCTAACTCAATCATGGATGAAAATGCTAATGATCCCTGTAATTTCGGCCTTGAAAAACGAGTAGTCAAAACGTCCGAAAATCATATTAAGCCAAAAGAATTATCAGCTTTTCATTTGATAACCGAAGACTCGAGTAATCGTAAAGAAAATGAAAAGAAATCGAATTATTCGACAAGTATTTATACGTTTTAGCGTTTATCGTTAAATTTTCAGTCAATTCGTTTTATGAGGTATGAACCTGTCAATTCGATACCCATTCAATCAATCAAAAGATGGATTATAAAATCCTTAAATTTCTTTTTTTTATACATAATTAACGAGTTACTAGTCCGATTGGCCAATCGAACTGAGCCGATCAATCAATTATTGTTTTTCATACAATGAACCGAAGAAGAAAAAATGATTTGAAATAATGAACTAACTATTTTTACTGTGTCTTGTCACTGGCAGATTCTTCGAACTGCATCTCTCTCAAAGAATGTGAATGCACGTCGATTTTTATTATGTTTATTTGTTTCGTACTTGTTGATCGATGTGCGGTATTTTCATATCAAGTTTGTGCAATGTTATTTTTATAAGCTTAACAAAAAGAACTAACGATAAGAAATGTTAATGCGAGTATAGAGAATACGTTATCTTTGTTTCACTGCGAGCATGCGAAAAAAAAAGAAATAAATAAATGAAATTTTCACGACCTTGTTCGTTTATTACTTTGTATTTTTAACCTTCTTTAGTGGTTCATACGTACAGAGGAAGATAACGGAACATTTAAAAAATTTTGCTATATTAAAAATTATTGGTGAAAAAGTTTTAATAGACAATTGGCTGTAACGGTGAAATGATTAAGCTTTTAGAAAAAATCAGATGTGGTGTATTGAAATCGGTTAAAAATTACAGATAATTCTTTGAAAAATTCCAGCGAAAATGTGTCATCATGGCATTTAACAGTCGATGATTTTGCAAAACTATCGTTTTTAATATCGGAGTGGTCCGGTACCCGCGGACACAGCCTTTAATATTCGCCTTTTATACTCTGAAAGCGTTTTGAAAATTTAGCACTTATTTGACTAGTATGCAGTCCAGTATCGTCTGGCATCGTATCTTTCGGATGCCCTCTGGCGGTCCGCGGACCAATTTTTCAGCGGTCCGCGGACCTTGTTGTCGTGCTAGTGTTAATTAATAACCCGTAAATTCTACGGTCGAAGGACCCTATTTTATCTTTTCGAGCGTTTATTTTCGTTCCATTCTGTTGTGTGAACTAACGGTATCGTCACGGTAATCATGATTTAAAATATTAATTAGTTTTCCAAAATTAATAATTCTTAATTAATCATACGTGACGCAATCTGCAAATAAATTTCGAGATTGTTCTTTGTACAGCGTTGGACACGCGCGCTCGTTCGGACCGTTCGGACGTGTCCGACCGAACGCGCGTGTTTTTTTTTTTTTTTTTCGTTTTTTTTTTCTTTTCACGCAAAAACGGTATCGTCACGACGATACCGTTTTTAACCGAAATAACGGTATCGTTACGGTAATCATGATCCGAAATATCGATTGATTTTCCAAAATTATTAATTCTTAATGAATCATACGTGATGAAATCTGCAAATAAATTTCGAGATTGTTCTTTGTACAGCGTTGGACACGCGAGCTCCCGTTTTTTATCAATAAATTCATTCAATTTCATTTTTACTAAATTTCATAAATTTTTTAATCGGCGCTTATGGAATCTGGCACCTGCTTGCCTATTCGAAATTTACACTTTTTTACGATCTTTAAAACCCAAATGTAGTTGCTGCGTATCAATTTATCAACCAACGATCCAAATTTTGATTGCTTATAAAATAAAATTTTAATTGCTTCTTGGCCAAAATACAAATTCAAACTGTAAAAGATGCTTGAAACGGAAATGTTTGGCAACTGGAATCTGCAAAGGACAACAAAGTTTTGTTTTTGATGATAATATTTATAAAAAAAAATGATGAATTACAATCACACAATAGCATGAAGCATTTTAGCAGGAACTTAATTCTGTACCATTTATAAAATCTTTATCAAACTGTAATGAAAGTATTTGGTCAACGTTTTCTGTTGCAGTAGCTGCTTTTCATCAACATCAATTCCAGTAACAATCACTAATAGAGTTATCGTAATAAAAAATAAATTCCTTTTATCAGACAGAATTTTGAATGTTGGTTGATAATTTTGTTGTGGTGAACTTTGAATATTGATTTATACAACAATAATTATTTTGTGATCTCGATAAATATTTGAATTCAATGCATTACAGATATCTTGGATGTGTTTCAGACAAAATCATTACCGTCGAGGCATCAAAGTGTTTCTTGGATGAGTTTGAACGAGAATGAAAAAATGTTGATGCTCAAAGCAATCGATAACGTCGATTATGAGCACGCAGGGAAGGAGATCCAAAATTTATATTGCGTTATTTGCACGACGGTGGAGCCCAAAGAAACATGGGAAAACCATGTGAAAAGCCATTCGCACGTAGAAGCGGCGAAAAGGTTTGATTTGCTGTTCGAGAAGAGCGAAAATAAATTGCGCTGTCAACTTTGTAGATGCGAAGTGCCTTGGGAACATTTGAAGCAGCATGAGGAATCGCATTTTTTGATACCGTGGGACAATGCAGAAGAAAATTACAACAAGTACGAAATATTTTTTGAAAACGAAATATTACAGTGGAACGATTTGTTTGGCTGCTGCTTGTGCGAATTATCTTTCACCGCATGGTCCTTGGCATTCATACATATTACCGATACGAAACACCAGAGTCTGAAGAAAGAGAGCTCAAAAAATTTTGACAGCACACTGATCAAATCAGCGAACGACCTCAGCTTCGAATTGTTGGTGAAAGAAGGAATATTCGCATCCGACGAATCGAGATTCGAATGTAAAATTTGTAAATCGCTGACTATACCCTTTTCCGGCATCCTCCGACACCTCAAGGGCCTCATCCATGTTTGCAAAAAATCAAAATTTCTTCTCAAAGAGCCTGAAAACGATCCTGGTCTAGAAATTACACAGCTCTTCGTACCGACTCAAAAAGAAGAAAGTGAAATTCAATTTGCAGCTTCGAACAATTGTCACAAAGACAACGATACTGATAATATCCTTCACAATGTTTCTCCCGACAATTGCGTTGTTCAGCATTCCAGGAATATTCCCCAGCGATCTTACAAGCCCAATTTTCAAGATAATAAAAAGGAAAATCGCTGTCGGAGCGATCGCTCGATGCCTGAAAGTAGCAGAGAACGTCATAGTCGAGCCTGCGATAGCTTCGATTCATCGCTTCCAAAAAATGACGAGATCTGTGATCACGCTTTTTCTTCAGCTGCTCTGAGTCGCGTGACAGCATTGGTACGAAACGGCGACGATTCTGCTTTCGAATCAAAAGATATTGCAGGTAATATCGGAAATTCCTTAGACTCGGTGGATTTTTATACTAATTGCTTGAACAACGATCGATTGATATCGCAAAATTCAAACTATTTTTCAGTCAAGGTACGAAGGAATTCCGAGGCTTCCCAGAACACACCCTACTGCGAAAACATCGCGATACGAAAAAAAAATTGTTACTACTGCGAGATTTGCTGTCTCGAAATGATGGAGCTCGAGGATCTTCATCTTCACTTGAAAACACGAAGCCACTTGAATTCTTTGATCAACTCGAAGAAGCCAGAGACCGTAAAAGAGGAGGAAAAAATGTTGGACGCCAATTCGACGGATTTCGAAAATGATTACACCGAGATAATCAACGACACAAATGTTCTTTGCGTCGTTTGCGACGTGTCCCTTCCATCCGCCTCGTTAAACGTGCGCGAACATAATCAAGGAAAAACACATTTTCGCTCATTGAAAAAATACGGATGTGAAAATATTTCACGAATCGATGACGATCACTTTTATTGCGATTCGTGCTATTGCACCATTCCCGGGCGTGTCAGGATGCATCAGCACGTTAAAGAAGAAAAACATCGGAGCGCGTGCACGCTTGATCCAGTGGAGAAATCCTTTCCAGAGATGGACCAAGATTCAGAAGAGCAAAGCTTTTTGCATAGACCGAATCCAATTGGTTCGAAGCAAGGAATAACTTCGAAACTTACAAGCCCTTTGCGCAAGCCAAAATCGATAAAACCTCGAGAAGAAGAATCTTTTTCAGTGAAAAAGCCTTCGAGCCCTTTGCGCGAGCCAAATTCCATCGAACCGAAGGAAACAGCTCTTCCAGCAAAGAAGCTCTCAATACCGTTGCGCAAACCAACTTCGACTCACTCGCACGAAGCGACGATCGAAAATAAAAAAACAAGCAATTCTCTACGTAAACCGAATCTTCTTGACTCCAAAAACAAATTAGCTCAAGAACAAAAGCTCCGCGATTATTCGAGTAGATCGGAAACTGTTGACTCAAAAGAAGGAATAACCGAGCACTCGAAATTTCATTTGGAACCGCCTGAAACATACACGGATAATCTTCTCCTTGGAAACAATTCCTTGAACGAAAATCCACCGATCGCGGAAGATCCCCATGCGCTTGAAGAGTCCTTCGATTTCATCAGCGTTCTAAGCGAGGAAGTAGTCTTCTGCGAAATTTGTCGATGCAGCTTGAGTCCATCTCCGCGAAACATTAGCGCTCACGTGATGGGAAAACATCACAGTATTTCTCTGCGTGATTACGGATGCGATAATATCCAAAGAATGCACAATTCAAATTATTTCTGCAAACGTTGTAACGAGATTATTCCTCATACGAATGAGTTACATCGACACATTAACAGTCCGAGACACTTGTACCTTGTTAGAGAGGAAAAAAAAAGTAAAACGAAAACTCCTCCGAAGCTGAATGTGGAAGAACGAACTGTAGAAGATAAGAAAAACTCGTTGTTGGTGCCTAAAATTACCAAACAAACGATCAGCCTCGCTGATGTGGCCAATCGCAATTACGGGGATAATATTGAGGAAAATGATTCTATTGCCCTTCTCGCAAATGATATTATTAATCGTGGAGGCCACGATTATTTCTGCAACCGATGCTACTGCAATATCTCCGGTATAATAAATATGCGTCGACACGTCGCAGGGAAGAAGCATCAAAAAAAGTAATTCTTAAAAAATCGTACTACTGGAATGAATATTCGAAAGGAATTCAGTCAGTGCCTTATTGCTGAAGTTAGTTAAAAACTAATGCGATCAACCAAAAACATACACAATGAGAAAGTTTCTTTTTTATTTTCAATCTCAAAGCAGAAGGAGATTCAATTCGCACGCGCTGCGAATAAAAAATTGAGACTTTTGTGGAACGAAAGCGAAGATCGTTCGATGGCGCTAAATATAAGGACAAAAGCGATAAAAGAGAACAATGATATTCATTGAATTAAGGAAAAAATATGATATCAATGACTGATGCTTTTCGCGGTGCGATAAAATCGTTAAATGTTTATTTTGGGTTTTTACGAATCGAGTCGATTTTTTAAATCTTTCTTTGATTTTGAGTTTTCCTGACTTCCCGTTTACCCTCCGGAATAAAAAAATGTTCCTTGTTTCTCTTCAAGGTCAATGAGAAAGTCAGAGTTCCCAATTGTTGAATTAATTGCGTTCTATTTTGATTTTCAAACCGGAAACGTGTTTTTTTTTGTTAACAATTTTATGCTGCATGGCTAAAGTTCATTTTTTTTTTTTTTTTCAACCATTTCTGAAAGTTCCCGATTCGCGTTGTCACGCAGAACTAAAGGTGAACCACTACACATGAGAATCCATTAATTCTTACACATTTTTTGATAGTTACAGTTTTATTTTATAACGGTTTATAAGGTTTTAAAATTCATTTTAATATTCGATTCGAGCGATACAAGATCCAAAAAAATAAAAAAATTTAAATCGTTATTTTTATTGTTTTAATTCTTCCAACCTCAGCACCTCGTTCGACAGCAGTCGATAAAAGTGAGACCAGTTTCATCCGCACGGCTTCACATACGCGCTTTACCGTATGGTGTAGGTTCTCTGTGTATACGCCAGTCGCGCTGTGTTTTTAATCAACATTAATTATCAGACGCCTGTATCCGGTATTTATTAATTTGTAATCGATCTTGGACAATAATAACAAATCGAAATTTGGGTTTTTCTCTACAGTTAAAAAATGCATTTTTAGGTATTGTTTTGACGACAATTATTCTTCACCCAATATACAATATTTTGTTTGCGAATGGCTCGCAGTTTCATATCAATTCAGGGGATTCCCAGAACCGTGCCCAGAACGATAAACAAAACCTACTTCCCCCTTATCTTTACCGGCCGCGCCCCGCGCCGCGCGCCTTTGTCCTCAGTCGTGAATGCGTACGTATGGTAATATGACCGGGTTCAAGAGGCTCTGATTTCACCGAGAGACCGAGAACACCACCAGCTCACGAAGCACCTTTGAGTTTGGATTAGTCCACGAAATTGTTTGGAATAGTTCAACGAATCTTTCATAAACTGTGAGAGACGCGACGAATGAAGAACATCCAAAACAGCGTGCGTGGAAGTCGAACCAGCATCGAGAAGTCCTGGGTGGCAGCGAGGAACTCGACATAACCTTAATATCTACCAGCCTCCTTTCTCTCTCATAGCCGGTGTTTCGTAGAGCCGTGAAATGCAGGTAAACATCGAATTGTGAATAAAACGTGAAAATATTGAAAAGAGACTAGAGTTCAAAGAAAAATGGCACAAAGCTTGTATTTTTCGAACGGAATAGTTCGTGAACGAGGAAACAACGAATTACGCTGTTTCTTGTGCGCGAATGAGGAAATTTCTCAGAATTGGCAAAGGCACATTGAGGATCCTCAACACGTAAGTGCGTTTCGACAATTTTGTCTGATTTTTGTTGTCAATGAGGAGACGATCGACTGCAGAGCATGCAATGCGAGCGTCGAATGGGAGGGCTTGAAAAATCATGCAAAATGGCACAGAATCGTACCCTGGTACGAGATCGAGAATAAAGATAAGATTTTTTTCGAAAATCGTGTTTTGAACGTGAACTCGTGCTTTATTTGCGTTCCATGCGAAACACGCTTTGACGAATGGTCCGGAGCATTTGTGCACATCGGCGAAGAGCAGCATCGCAAATTAATCGCTCTTGAACCACCGATACACGAAACTTTCGCACCGACCGATTCTTCGTATGAATTTTTAATTGCCGAAGGCTTCGAACCTTGGGGCTCCAACACGGTTAAATGCAGACCTTGTCTATGTCCCAACGTTCGCTTGAATAACCTCCAAGAACACATTTCTCAGCCTGAACATGTCGCCGCCAAACATCGTTTTGTCGCAGACTCAAAGTATCATAAAAATTCATCGGCTGTAGCTGAAATCCATCAACGAGCGACAACAAACACGATTAAAAATTCTGGTTCATCCGTTGCGAGCAACAATCTTGGCACAAGCAGCGCTAGTGAGAAACTCATTGCTGAACTTCGTTCCGGTTCTTTTACGAATCTTGATAAAATCCAGAGAAGCTGTCTCTCGCACAGGACAAATTCTGCCTCTCGCATGCCAAATTCCGGAAATCATAATCGTGACTCGAACTCTCGGAATAATTCCCACATAAGGCGCTCCAATTCTACATCTCGGCAAGAATCTAACTTTCGACCTCGAAATTCGAACTCTCGTAATAATAATTCTAATTCTCGCAATGCCAATTCTTCCTTGCGTAACGAGGATTCTATACCTCGTGCTCAAAAACACAAATTTCCTGTTGAATCTCGTTCTAACGGTCTTTTCTGCACCATTTGCGAAGTAGCGGTACAGACCACCAGCGATATTCACATTGCCGAGGAGGAGCATGTCCGAATTCTGGAACGTTTGGGATACAAGTACATCTCACCCATCGACGATTACAAATTCCGGTGCGAATGCTGCAAGTGCGTCGTTCCCAATCTCGAAAACGTTTTTCGTCACATCAGGGGTTCTAAGCATAGACAGCTCATACCGGTTGTGAAAGAGAGACAGGTCAACGCACCGGTGGAGACAACGAGAGAAACGAAAGTGGAAGCGAAGAAAGAATCGAGGGCAGAAACGAAAGAAGGCCCAAAAGCAGAGACCAGAGAAGAGAAAGAAAAGGGCAAAGTTATATCGTTCAAAATGAATTTTCCTCGACCTTCCAATTCTCCTGCGATTAATCCACCTCCGCAATTACCACCCAATCAATTTCAACAAGCTCCGTTGAACTATCCTCCAGCAATGAATTTCCCATCACAGCCATACTCGAACACTCCTCTTGGATTGAATTTCCCTCCCCGACCGCTTTATCCCCCGCCACCACTGATGAGTTTTCCCATTACGATACCACAGCAACCGGCGTACTTGCCGCTTGCGACCAACTGCATGCCCCGCCCATCCATGGATCGCACTCCGGGGGAACCGAAATTCACTCCAGAAAATTTGCCTCGTGATTACATAGTCGTTCAGAATCCCAACGATTTATTCTGTCGTATTTGCGACTGCGTTATCAACGGCCATTGCAACGTCGATGCACACATCAATGATCAAAGTCACTCTCTTATGGTAGAAGATTTTTGCGCTACCATGGTACCACGAGGTGAGAACGATTATTATTGCAAACGATGTAACGCTACCGTCGCCAATCGTAACGATCTTTACATTCATTTTTGCCGTCATGTCAACAAAGCGAATCGAGATCCCGTTGGAAATATTCAAAAGAATTCAGATTTTTTGAGTCCCAACAAAAATACGAACAACTCGAGCGTTGAGAATAAATCGAGCAACTCGAATGTTCAAGATAAATCACCGATCGGGGAAAACAGCTTTTCACGTAATCGTACTGCCAATGATTTTATCGTTATTCTTGGCAGACTTGATTTTTGTTGCAAACTTTGTCACATCGTATTGAGCGATCAAACTAAAATCGAAACTCATTTGGAAGAATCGGAACATCGCTTGGCTTTCCGCAAATATGAGCAAACAAAAATGATCAAGGATTCTAAATACGATTGCATTTGCTGCAAATGTCAAATACCTAATTTTGCAAACGTTCCTCCACACGTTTTCGGTGAGCAGCATAAATTGAAAAGTCCAGCTTCCAGTTCTATTCGCAAATCAAGTTCCATAGAATTGGGACCCGACTACATCGTGAGAATCGGAGAAGAGGATTATTATTGCAACATTTGCAACATTACGATCGTCACGAAAAATCATCTTGATCAACATCTCAAAGACGAAATGCACTCCAATTCTCGCAAGAAATATGGCTGCGAACAGATCTTATCAACGAGAGGAAGTAGAAAAAACATTCAATGCGTGTGCTGCGACTGCATCATTCCGGACTATGAGTGTATTTATGTTCACTTGTCGGGACACAGACACTTGGACAACATTGCACAAAAACGAAAAGGTACGTTTGCCATTAAACATTTTTTTTTTTATTTTATCAAAAATGGATGACTATTTTTGTTTGATTCTGTATTTGAGTTGAATTTATTTCTCCATCATTGGGAATAACAAAAAACTTGTTTTCGTTTTACGCGATTATTTTTATTTGGATTTTTTAAATATTATTCCGAAAACGGTATCAAAATTTTCAATAAATCTTTCGCTTGACTATCGAACTACATCTAGCAGTAGCTTTGTGTGTTTTTAGTAGCTTTTCATTTTCGTTTATATTCACTATAAATAAGTTTAGTACTCGATTGAGCGATATGAATAATTTTTTCGTCGTTCAGTTCTAATTTTTTTTTTGTTGAGTCCTCTGGATAATGAGAAATGTTTTCCTTACAGATGAACTGCAACAAATTGATAATGAAGGAATCGTTCAAAAGGATGAAGAACCAAAGCAATTGGAGAAAACTTCGGGATCAGAAATGGAAAAAAGACGAGAATTTGGATTGGAAAATGCGTGTGGATCAGTTTCGAAAAGCTCCGAAAACGAGGAAATAGCGAAGGAGACCGGGATGGAAAAATCGTACCACGAAGATTTCGAGAAGCATTTCCAAAAGCTGTTTGGCAAAGTAAAAGAACGATCGCCTTTGGATCTGAAGATTGAGAGCGATATGATAAAATTGGCTATCGACGACGATGAGCCGACAATTTCAGGATCTTTGGCATCGTCGACTATGAGCTTGAACACAACTGGAAGAAAGCTTCGAGTTCCTCGTGTTGCAAAAAAACCTGAAAACGCAGTTGTCAATCCTGATGAAATTTTCGAGATGCTAGACAAGCTTCAGGAACTAAAAAATGATATTGAACTTTGCGTGATGACGTATGACGTCGAAGGTGATGACATCGAATTTAATTGTATGATTTGCATGAAGAAAATGAAAAAATCGGACTTGTACGAGCATTTCCGAACGTGCGAGCATTGCGAGGCCCTTGAATCGAAGAGAAGGGCGCACAAAGAGTTCGAGCTCGTTTCGGAACAGTACAGCGATTACCATTTGGCTAAAGAATTTTTGGAGGAGGAATCCGAAGATCTGATTTATTGTTGGGTCTGCAAGACCAAGATCATCAATTTGGACCAAGTTATTACAGCTCACGTAGAGACGAGCAGCCACGCAAAAAACCGGGATACGGTTCGAGAGAAAAATCGACAACTTTTCGTCAACGAAATTGAGCCGAACATCAGCTGCGATTGGTACGACATTCATGAATTTTTTTGCACCATTTGCAGAATTCCCTACAGCACGGAATTCGAATTCGCCGAGCATGCTCAAAGCTCCGAGCACGTTGTCGCTATGAAAAATATCAATTCCTCATATCGACCATTGATTCATGACTTTTGCTCGACTTGTTCGATCTTATGGTTCGGTAAACGCTCCGAATACGCACTTCATGTTGAAACTTCGCAACATAGATCGCGTTTAGAGGCTGGTAGTAAATCTAACGCACACAGACATCGAGCCACTATCGCAGATTGTTTATTCGATGTTTGTCGCAACGGGATTGAAGAAATGTCCGTAGACGCTTATCTTTTGCGACGAAAATTCACTTCCGATCTCGAAAAAACTATACAACAAAGTTTTCCAGCGACTAAAGTTCAGATTCTCGGCGCCAATCCCGTTTCCGTTGAATCAGGAAAGTTCGAAGTTGCTCTCAACTTCGGTAAGTTTATTGTTTTCTTTTTTACAAAATCCACTCTACAAAGTCTGAATCGTATTAAAAATCTTACCAATCAAATTCAAACATTTGAATATAAAAATGAAAAATAAAAATAAAAATTGAATCAACCTTCACAACAACAGTAAGGAAAAAATCGATCCGATACTAATTCGTTATACAACGTATTCTCAGGAGTTAAGCTTGACCAAAAATCGGAAGATTCAGTCCGTTTCCTGACACAGAGAGTGGCAGCTGCTCTGAATGATCATCCGGCAAGGTGGCACATGGCGTTGATCAACGATAAACCTTCACCCATGAGAGTAACAACGCATCACATCCCGAGCAAATCCAAGGTCGAAATATTTTTCAACAACAAAATCAACTTTGGGCCATCGAAGTTATTCAAGTAAAAACAAGTTCAATTTTTCATTCGCTTTCGCTGTAAAAAGTTTTCTGACCTGTTGCTCTTTATTTCTATAAACTGTAAAAATATATCTTTTGTTTTTTTAGCTCTCTACGTGCGGCGTGTACCTTCTTGGAAGTGTCGACAAGGGCTATCAAATTTTGCATACAATTGTACGAAAACGAGTTTGAAGAAGAGTTGCGTCCTTACATCGAAGACACGATCGTTTTCTTCGCGCAAAGTAAATCTTTGCTACCGAAAATATCGGATCTCGTTCAATTCGACGGTCATTCATATTTCAAACCCGGCAAGTTGCGACTAATCGCTAACCTAACTACTAGAAAAACAATTATCTCGCAAGCACAGAAATTTTGTTGTAATATGAACGAAATTTTAAAAAATAGAAAAATCAAAAATTAGTTCCGAAAAAAAAAAACGAAATGAATTACGTAATATTAAGGATTTAGCAATTAATCAGTATAATTTATTTATTTGTTCATTAATTTTTTACAGATTGGGATATCGAAGTGAATGAATTGAATTTGGAAAATCCATGGGAATTTCTGATCGAGTATCACCGATTTTACGCTAATTTTGATTATCGCCGTGAGGTCGTGTGTCCATGGATCGGTGAATCGGTGAAAAAACGAGATTTGCTCGAACCTCAGAATATATCTAAAGAAAAGAACTTTAGATACGGTATGATGTTTCAAGTTGGCGAATTTTCCACGCCACTCTCCATTCAGGATCCGTTAGGCCTACTGGAAAATCGAACAAAACGAATAAACAAAGCGCAGCTAAACGGTTTCCGTGAATATTGTTCATGGGTCGTCGAAACACTCGAACGTCAGCGTGCTTTGAATAGTCAGTAAGCAGCGAAACCAGTACGAAATGGAGTATCCATGATGATTTCCGAGTACTCAAAATGGCTCGAAGCCAAAAAAAAATATTCTTGTCAATTCCTATTTTCATCTGCCATTCTCTTTCGTCCCGTCGAAGTTATTTTATCGGTTTTTTTTTGTAATAACTCATTCTGTTTTGTTTTTGTTTCAATTAATGTTAGAGTACCCTTTCTCGGGTTTTTCCTAATGAACAAATGAATCCTGCCTTATTTCTTTCAGACGGGAGAAAGAACACATATGAAAGGCAACATTCGATGTCTTGAAGACAAAATATCCTCAAAAAAAAAAAAATGAATATTTTCCTGGAGAAATATCCCCTGAAATTTAATTCACCGTCAGTGATTGGTACGATGAAGTTTGATTTGTGATGGAATGATTTCAAGAATTCAGAGTTATTTGGTATGTGAATTGTTTTTTGTAGGATATTTTGTCACAGACATTTTGTCCGAGTTCAATGTTACTTGGTCTGAAAAAGACAACAATACGGAACATGTTTCGTGCATAAATATTTTTGTACACGTATCTATTTTTTTTTTACTCTATTATTATTTAGATATTAGATTACACGAACACCATTTTCATGAGTTAAAATCGTATGAAAGAATCAATTGATTATAATTGAAAAACAGAAATTACAAAAAAAACGTAAGTTTTACGATTAAAATACGTCTGCCACATGGTTTTGAAAAAATCTTTGGTGTTGAATTGAAGAAAAAAAAACGATAACATGGATTGAAATTTGATTTTTTTAAAGAAATAAACTTTACGACATTCAATCGATGCGGAATCTTTTCATTCATCAAGAGTCCTGCTACACTTTTATACACGAATATGATTGGTCATAATTTATTTTGTGACGATATTTCATTTCCCTTTTCTTTCCCGCTTTTTTTGTATCGCTTGATCCAAGAAGTTGGTTTTTTTACAATTTTTTCATTCTAACAACGAAAATGAAAAATTTATATATATATATAGTGATAGTAAAAACAATTACCATCAGCTAAAAAAGTAATGCATCTTTATCGACTATTCTACTTGAGTTGAACCAACAGTCGGTAACGTTACGTGTGAGTAGGAAAACGTGTTTGCGCGTCTTTTATAAAACCGAGGATGGACGTGAACTTAGCCCCCCGACATGAACTTTTCGAAAGTTTTCTGATTTCAATCGTTTGTGTGTTGTTTTTTAGAGTATTGTGAGAACAAAATGAACGCTTGTGAAATGAGTTTGTCGCGAAAAAATAAAAAATAAAAATTAGCGTGAAGTTAGCCAGTTCATTCTATTTTTTAAACTATATGAATCTAATTGTACGTAAATCAATGACAAATCGTTTGTAGAAGACGAATATTACAATAAAAATGTTTGTAGGACGCATATTTTTATGAAAAAGCAAAAACAAAAATTGCATAAATTTTTCCGACCCAGTCAGGGAGACTGGTGTGTACCATACGGGTCAACTGATTAGAAATAAATGAATCTTGAAGGTTTTGAAATGCTAAAAACGATAAGACTGATTCATAAATGCGAAATTATATGGATAGTCTGCTGAACTGATTCAGATGTTACCACTGCTGGCTATTCCTAAATTTTATTTTATGAAAAGATTATATAAGAATATTTTTGAATGTTAAAATGGAATAATTATACCGACCAAAAAAAATACAGGATTCATTCTTCATTTCATCAATCAATGCACGGTTAGTAAGAGAAAAAACATTTTATCCTTCAAAGATTAACGATTGAAATGGAAATTGAATTCATTCAAAAATAATAGTTAAAATCAAAGAAAGCCCAACAGTTTGATACTGAAAATTGCTATGCATAGAAATGAAACCAATAAAAATGATGGAACTATGTACTCACTCGTCGATGTCTTGTTCCCCTCCTCAATAATGAACCTACCTTTGGAAAAACCGAAAAGTCCGCAATTACGAAATAGTCCGCACAGTTAATATCCACTTCCGTTGCAGGACACTCATTGCAGTTGATTAATTTCCACTCGATTTTTCCCAGATCCTGCATGATTTTGAATTCAGACGAGCAGCAGCAGCGTCGTTTTTCCAACGTTGAAAACGATAGTTCATCACAGTTCAAAATTCAAATGCACTAATTCACACAACACCAATATTAACTTTTTACACTTCCGAGATAGTAAACGCGTGATTAAGACGTCAAAATTTTCTTTAATTTCCACGTCAACAAACTCTTGCACGGAATAAAAAAATCTATTCAATATTTTTTTGTTCCGCTAACTCAAAAAATGTATTTTTCTTGTGGCAATAAACTTTCTTTTTGCAATTGAATACGGTCGGTGACGAGTGACAGAAAGTGTAATGGCAACTGGTGTCACAGTTTCGTGGAAAATCGTGCGTGCTCACGTGGGTGCACGCGTGTACGGGCGCTTGCGTTCTATTGTACTCTAGCAATTGCGATAGTAAAAACTATTCGCAATGCTGTACAATAGCTGCGGTTATACAAGCCTTGCGTGCATTGCGTTGCGTTGCACCGTTTGCAGCATCCGGGTTATATGCATGGACCTGCTTGCCTGCGCGACTTCGATATGCGATACAGAAACTGTATCGCGTTCGGAAACAGCAAACTACAGAGTAGATTTATAGCTTTCGTTCCGTTATTCTTGCCGACAATCCCATGGCTTTACGGCTTGCGTGCGTTTGGTGCTTTGCGTTGCGTTGCGCGACTCACATGTATGGTTGCATCTTAGCTCCGCTTGCGAACACGCGTGCGTGCGAGCATACACACGATTTTCGAAGCCATGACACAGCCGTCACTAGGTTGTCTGTCACTCAAAGCCCTTACTCACGATATCATTAATCGTGATTCGCTCAAATATTCAAAATAATTCATACTATAATTTAGCACGAAAAATAATATCGTGGGCAAGAGGCTTTCCTACCGGCTTATCGCTTATCACGTTGCGAGAAGAAAACTCGTTGATGGAAGAAAAAAAATTGAAAATTCATTACGATTGACAAACGAAGGAAACAGAGAAATCGTGTTTTTTGACTCTAATATTCGTTTCATAGTTTGTTCGTGCATTGTTTGTTTTCGAGAAATCGCGCACTTTTTTAACCTCCAATTAACGGAAATCGTAATAAAGAATTATGTGAAGTTTATAGGTTTGGATAGTTAAAATTTTTTAAAACATGATGGAATAATGAATTGTCCATCTTCGACGTGTGGCAAAATCGTTCGAGAAACTGGCAGACTAACACTAGATTTTTTTCGCCAAATGAGTTTAAATACATATTGCACTCGCGACTCGCACTATTATTCAGAATTCAATGGCACTGATTTTAAATCGATATTATTGTTCACATTTCCGAAATAGTCAGCACAGTTAATATCCACTTCCGTTACAGGACACTCGTTGCAGTTGATTACTTTCCACTCGATTTTTTCCAGATCCATGATTTTGAATTCAGACGAGCAGCAGCAGCAGCAGCGTCGTTTTTCCAACGTTGAAAACGATAGTTCATCGTAGTTCAAAATTCAAATGCACTAATTTAAAACCAATATTATCTTTTTATACTTCCGAGATAGTAAATGAGTGATTAAAAGACGTCAAGATTTTTTTAATTTTCGCGTCAACGAACTCATGCACGAAATTAAAAAATCCATTCAATGTTTGTTTGTCCCGCTAACTCAAAAAAAAAATGTTTTTCTCTTGTGTCAATAAATTGTCTTTTAGCAACCGAATAAGGTTGACGACGAGTGACAGAAAATGTAATGGCAACTGGTGTCACAGTTTCGTAGAAAATCGTGCGTGCTCACGTGGGTGCACGCGTGAACGGGCGCTTGCGTTCTATTGTACTATAGCAATTGCGATAGTAAAAACTATTCGCAATGCTGTACAATAGCTGCGGTTATACAAGCCTTGCGTGCATTGCGTTGCGTTGCACCGTTTGCAGCATCCGGGTTATATGCATGGACCTTGCCTGCGCGACTTCGATATGCGATACAGAAACTGTATCGCGTTCGGAAACAGCAAACTACAGAGTAGATTTATAGCTTTCGTTCCGTTATTCTTGCCGACAATCCCATGGCTTTACGGCTTGCGTGCGTTTAGTGCTTTGCGTTGCGTTGCGCGACTCGCATGTATGGTTGCATCTTAGCTCCGCTTGCGAACACGCGTGCGTGCGAGCATACACACGATTTTCGAAGCCATGACACAGCCGTCACTAGGTTGTCTGTCACTCAAAGCCCTTACTCACGATATCATTAATCGTGATTCGCTCAAATATTCAAAATAATTCATACTATAATTTAGCACGAAAAATAATATCGTGGGCAAGAGGCTTTCCTATCGACTTGTCGAATATCGCTTGCGAGAAGAAAACTCATTGACAAAAGAAAAAATAGCGTTTTCGTGCATGGTTCGTTTTCGAGAAATGGCGCATATTTTTTAGCTTTTATTTTCGTGCATTTTTTATTTTCAAAAAATCGCGCACATTTTCAAGCTCTAATTAACGGAAATTGCGATAAAAAATTATGTAAAAATTATAGATATTTGAATGGTTTTAATAATAAAAAATTTTATCTCGATTTTCCGTTTTTTTTATTATCCATCGTTGTATTTTTATTTGGTTTAACGACAATTCAGACCGTTTAAAGTATTTTATGTAAAGGTTTTCGTCATCAACCGACTCTTATTCCGCACTCTGTTTTATTAATTTCGTTGCAATCAACGAACGATAATGCGCGGTATTGCACTAGCCGACCGATGCTAATGTAACTCTCCCCGCGCGCGTTACTTGCCGCCCCGCCCCGCGTCCCGCGGGCGACTGAATGAACAACGCGAGTCTCTCGCTCGCTCCCTCGTTGCCCCGCCCCGCGCATGATCCAGTTCTCGGGTTCTCGCGCTTGCCCCTTCCAGTCGCCCGGTCGCCGCGGCATGAGCTCTCCCCACCATCCCCGCTACGGAGCGGCTTAGCGGGCCAAGCAGCGCGAGAGCGCGTAAACGTAAACACGGAGTCGAGGCTCCACGAATGTAAACAAACCAAACAAGCTAGGGATATTCATTCGCCAATATTTAGCGATCACATTTTTGTGCACCGTATGAATATTCGTTCAGTAATATTTTATAAAGATTCAGCAACGTTTTATTCTTTCGTTTTCTTAACGCATGAAAATGTCGGTAGCAAAAAAAAAGACCGTCAATCGAATTTCATTCGGTTTTTTTGAATTTCGGAAGATTCGTTCCCAGAAAAGTCTGCACCGGAACTTTTAAAGTGCCCAGAACCTATGCCCGAGTCCCAGCATGCATATCATTGTTGGAATTAAAGTTAAAAATGTATTAAATATCGAATATACTCGAAAAAATTTTTGAATCACATCTTGGGACCTAGAACTATAGGTTACAACTGGTACAACTATTCGAACGACACGTTGAAACAGTAAAAGCTGTTTAGTAAAAAAAATTAATTCCGATTAATGAAAAAGAAAATTCATAAAAGTGGACGATCCCAAAAACTGGCAATCATACTGCGCAAGCACGATGTCACTTCCACCGATTCCATGCATGTAGGATTTTCCTGTGTATTCACTCCTTCTCTCCAGTCTCCCTGACTGGTTCGGAAAAATGTATGCAAATTATGTTTTTGCTTTTTCATGAGAATATGCGTCCTACAAACATTTTTATTGTATGATTCGTATTCTACAAACGATTTCGCATTCATTTTCGTACAATTAGACTCATAAAGCTTAAAAAATAGAATGAACAGGCTAACTTCACGCTAATTTTTATGTTTTATTTTTTCGCGACAAACTCATTTCACAAACGTTTATTTTGTTCTCACAATACTCTACAAACGACAAACAAACGATTGAAATCAGAAACCTTTCGAAAAATTCATGGCGGGGAGCCAAATTTACACCGCTAAACCGAGGGCCGAATGCTAGCGCCATTATTGAACCGCGTGACAATTATGAAAATTGAGACTACGCAGCTACATTCATTCGACAATGGATCAACATTTTTTTTTCGACATGATTTCAATCTGTCGTTTTAACAAATACCGGAAGAATGTTCTTCCGCTTTGATTTCCGACTTCAAATCATAAAAAAAAAACTTTTGTAAAAAAAATAATTCGAACATCGATACCTCGAAATATCGAATTGAAAATCGATGGTGGTGTGTGCTTTTGTTGATGCCGTTTTGTTTCTGGTCACAACACAACTACTTCAACGGCCTGGGAGAGGGGGGGGGGGGGAGAGGAATACTTTCATATGCCGCTGAGTATTCGGGGAAGAAATTTTGTTTATTATTATTATTATTATTGCCCCCGTCCCTTTTATACCGACAGTCACTTTTTTCTCCGTCGCTCTCTCTCTCTCTCTCTCTCGTTCACCCTGAATAATGTTATCATGACTGAGAAACATCTGAGAGGTCCTTTCATAGGGGTTTTGCAGGAATAGCGATTGTAAGTCTGTGTGTGTGCGTGTTTCATTGCGCGAAGACTAAAGGAACTTTTGTGAATAACCATTGATTATCAAAAAGCACGAAGAAGATAGAGAGAGAGAGTGTTATTCGTTAGTTCTCTCGTGTGTTTTGTGCGCGTTTCAACGTGTATGTGTTCGCGCTACCGATAAGAGGAACGATGCTTTGTCACGTTATCGAAATTCTATTTTTTTTTCCCCGTTATATTTCGAAGAACGAAATATCCGTAAAAACGCGTTGAAACAACATCCGGAAAAAACAAAATAAACAAACGAAAATAAGCAAAACAAAAGTGAGTGTACGAACAGTAATGGAAAAATGGTGAGGGAGGATCACGTTGATTGGGATGGGTTCACAATCGCTGGAAATTCTCAGACAAGGGGTCTGGGCAAGTTTGACAGGAGGCTGGTTTTACGACCCTCGTCTCGACGTTTTTTCCAACACTTTTCATCTTTACGTTTGGCTATTTTTGCTCTGCCTACCCTTCACCATTTATCTCGTAAGTTGTCGCCATCAAATGTTTCCTTGAGTTTTTGCTCATCTCACAACACGATTTTCACGATCGAATATTCTATAAAAAAAAAAACAATAAAATACTTACATCGGACTACTGTACCGCTGCGTAAGCAAGTGTCACATTTTTGTAAGCATAATTTGCAGATACCATTGGTGTCACGTTTCTACTAAAACAAAATATTCACGATACTCAAATCTTTTTATACTCAACGTTCAGAATTTATGTTCGTTAATATTATTTTTTAAAATAATTCATTATTGCATATCACACATTAATTTCTTTCAAATGCAACAGAAATATGAAACGGACTAAGACTTGATAATATTTAATATCATTAAATCAAAAAAATCATATTGATTGAAAAAATGGTTCATTCCTTTCAGTTTTTACCTCCGACGCTCTATGTATGGCTAGCATACTGCGGTTCGATAGTCACGCTCTTCGGAACAATAAAATGTATAAATCATGCTCTCCATATCGTGTACGACACATCGGAGTGCCTGGAGGAGCCTGGGCCAAGCATAAGTCAGCAAAAATTAGAGAGCGAAAAACGTCGCGCCGCTCGTAGTAAAAAAGGAGAACAATCTCAAGATCCTACCGATCATGGCATAGAATTGCAAGTACTGAATGGTAAGATTCGATTCAAATAATACATAACTCGAAGGAATGACTAACAAATGTGCAGGTGATTAGTGAAATGAAAAATGAAAATTTGTTTTACCGCAGGAAAAACAGATACGCCACCTGTGGAATGTTCCTCGAGAAATTCATACATCGAACCAAATGTTCAAAATACCGATGCTGACAGTATAACATCTGATTACAATCGCGAAAAGCCAAATTCAACGATAGATCTTAAGGTAGAGATACACAGAAAAAATAGCTCCGAAAGCTCGGAAGATGCGACTGCGTCGGAGGAACTTGCGGCCAAACAAACCGCCGAGGGCAGCAAATATATTCTCGAAAAAGACACAACTGCTGAGCAGATGCGCGTACGAAGGGGTAAAATGAATGGTAATTGAACGAAGATGCAGTTTCAATGCTTTATCATCAAATTTGAAACTACTGAAAAACCAAGAGAAAATAAAATAAAATTATTTTTAGCGATGCGCCTGAAATGTCAACAATGCGTAGTAATGGCAAGAGAGGAACGTCCTTGTTCTCGAAAGCTTTGTAGACATGGCTCTGAGGAATCTCAGAGTCGTCATACGAGGGTCGCCACACCGGGGACACTGGGAAAAACAGGCTCCGAGAGTCGTATCAAGCAAACGAGTTCGCTCGAATTGGAAGAACCCAGCGAAGATTGCTCTTATTATCCTTATTGGAAATCGAATCAAAGCGTTCGTCGTTTAAATTCTAGCTCGATACCAATGGAGACTCATCTTACTACGGATCATCCGCAAAGTCTCGAAATTATATCGAAAAAGAAAACTGATGGAGACAAAAACAAAATGCAATCGCATCCTCAATCCTTGGAGGTGAATATTAAAATTTGAATATATCGATGTGACATAATGAAAAAAAAAAAAAATTGTTATTCTTTCATGATTTTAATCCTGTTTTCAGGTGATAGCTAAAAAATTGCACCAACAACTCGTACATCCTCAGAGCTTGGAGACGATTGGGGCAACGAGTAAAAACACGACGACTTCGGATGACAATAATTTGCCCCTACATCCTCAGAGTCTTGAAACGATAAATACGAAAAAAGGCTTGCCACAAAATACCCTCAAGCGTAATCAATTACAATTATTACCGTATTTAAGTTATGGATCGGAGATTGTGCATCCGATCGCGGAACAAAGTGACGAGCAATTCGCGAACGAGAATACAGGTGGTTACAGTCTTAGAGACTCGTACAGTCCTTTATTAGCTGGAAAGAGAATAGACGAAACTTACAATCGTTCGAATCGGGATCGAAGCCTCAGTACCGGTGGCTTGAAAGATCGTTTCTCAAGGTAAATACGATGAGACGAAAAAACAGTTGGGAAACAAAAACTTTCCTCTTTTTTCATTACTTCAGATTAAACGGCGAAGTTGCGATCGAAGACGACTCGACAAATTCTCGGGACGCTTTGCTCGAAGAACAAAAGCCGACGTACAAGAGAAGATTCAGTAACGCGAGTCAAAGCAGTCGGGAACTCTCGGACGGCGAGAGACGAAAAGGAAGAGTCGAGGAACCGAAGAGTAGCAAAAGTATCGAGGATCCTCTTAATTCGGCGAGTGTTGCGGGCACCGAGAATAGCGAGTGCACCGTTGAGCCATGGGCGAGCAAAAGTAAGAAAAGATCGTTTTGTGGGAACACAAGAAAATTGAGGCTTATGGGTATTCTACGAAAAATCTTCTACTCGCCTTTGGAAAATAATTGAACCTGTTTTTTTTTACTCTCTATTCCGTTCGTATATCGAGTAAAATCCCCATAAGTCTCGAAAAGTAGAAATTGACTCGCGGTTGATTGAAGAAATGTTTGGGCTAAACTCGAGAATCACACCCGGAGACGGAGCGTTGTCGGCGCGCGATTTTTTTCCCCTTTTTTCCGGTAAATCCCCACTATCCCTTGTCTTATTGCTCTCTTTCTCTCTCTCACACACACGTACCGCGAGTGTGAATTTCGTGTACGAGCTGCTACATTCTGTCTCGATTTGTGCTGCCAGTTTTTTGGACTTTCACACGTTCAGATGATACGGACACTTCGGAGAGTCTTCAAACAGCTAGTACGGATTGTAAGTCGTTAAAAAAAAATCTTTCACGTTCGTTATAGTTGAGTTGGAAGGATGCTGTTGGAAGGTATAGCGAGGATAACTCGATTAGAATTTAGTGGAATTATTTGAGTATGTTTGGAACAAATGTATCCCCCCAGGCCCCCGAATTCGATGTTTAATTCCGTCAATTTTGTGGTGTCTCATTGATAAATGATTATTTCGTGTAGAAAATTGATTTTATGGCAAAAAATGAAAAATGTTGATCGTACATTTCAGATTATCAAGCGAAAGAGCCGGACTCAGGATCGTCGAGCACGACGACTCTGAGCATCGACAACGAGGTGAAGAAAAAGTTATTGCCACAAGAAGGTGCGAGGAGCGAAACTGTCGACAGCAAACGTAATCAGGGAGCGATACCCAAGCAAAATCGTGGTGGTAAAGCGAGTAGCGAAACAACGATTGTGGATGAGACGAGCGAACAGAATAAAATAGTGGAGGCAACAACGTCAACGACGACGAGTCCGAGTACGAGAACACGTCCAAAAGCAAAGAGAATGTTTGAGCGAAAGAGAGAACTAGAATTTCAAGAATTTTGTACACTGGATCAGGCAGAGGGTTCGAACAACGAATTGAGCACATTGTTGTCGAGTCCAGCGCCACCACTTTTAGCTCCGCTGCTTAAAACAACGCGAGAGCCTGAAAATTCTTCTGGGGCTTCCGCGGATGTGCCAAATTGGATAAGTCGTCATTTATCACCTTTGGCACCCGAAGTAAGAATCCGCAACGGAAGAGTGGTCAAATGCACGATTCCCGGTAGTGGAAAATGTGTGCATCACGGTGGCCGAGGATCGGGACACCGTGGAACGAAATCGGGCTCGAGGGAAAAGTGTTTGGTACCGCTTACTTCTCTTGCGCGTTTTATTTCGAACGGCGATTGTCATTTGGCAAGAAATCACAATGACACGAGCGAAGGAGCGGTTCATATATTTCACGACGAAAACGGAGGCTGGTACACTTATACATTCGAGAAAGATAGTCCTGGTATTGTCACGACCGCTGAAATACCCGCGGGAAACACCGATAAACCGGGAAACATTTTATTGCCACCGCAGATAAATCAGGGCAGAAACTATAATAACGAGGCTAATTGGGAAGCCGCCGATTCACTGAGCAATAGTTCGAGCAGCCTTTCTCTCAACTCTGCTGGATTAACCGTCATCATCGATACTCCGCCCGTATTATCGAGTCCAGCAGGCAACAACGCGAACAAAAATCAAACTTGCGCCTCTCAAAATAATCCTACAACATCGAATATCGCGCAGGTTAATCAATGTGCTCGCGACAGCCTCATGAGAGATCCTTTCTTCCGTATGCTTCTCGACAGACATCCGAGCTGGCAAACTCTCCTCGGTAATTTCAATCTGAATCCGTACTCGACGGAGAATCACAATCAATTGGCGGTATTGTCGTTGTCGAATTATCAGGAAGCCGATATGAGCGGTAATTTATCGTGGAATCGTTTCATCGACGGCCTCGATGGTACAAACGAGGCGAAGCCTAAAACGACGAGGCATTATTACAAATGGAAAATCGGACGTTTGCCACACATTAAAGTACGATTCGATCGACTCTCGTTGCTCGCTCTTCTCGATCGAAATTTGACCATTATCGAAACTATAATATCAACCCTATTGGCTGTTTTTGTTGCCGGCCTCGGGTTACTCCTGCTTCAACAGGGCTTTTATCGAGATATATTTGCCTTTATTTTCTGCTTCGTAACCGCAGGCTGCCAATACTCGTTACTTAAATCGGTACAGCCCGATGCCGCTTCACCCACTCACGGTTTCAATCGTATAATCGTATTCTCAAGACCCGTTTATTACATCATTTGCACAAGCCTCATTCTCATATTCAACGAAGCATTGAAAAACTTCAAACCTACGGAATTTCGGGTTTACGGATTTCGTCTTGCTGATTACGACGTCATGACGCAAGTTAGAAACGTTCTTCTCATATTCGTTCTCGCTTTTCCTCTCGTATTTTCCCTCGGTCTATTCCCACAGATCAACACTTTTCTCATGTATCTCTGTGAACATTTGGACATTCATTTGTTCGGTGGCAACGCAACGACCGGTCTCGTCTCCTCTCTGTATTGCTTATTTCGTAGCGTATTCACAGTACTTATACTATACGGGTTCGCGTATGGAGCGATTACCGAGCCAAAATCATCTCAACACATATTATTCTCAATATTCGTCGGTTTGCTCGTCGCTATCTCCTATCATCTGAGTCGATCGTCATCGGATCCAAGTGTCATTTGGGACATCGTTAAAACGAATCTTTGGCCACCGGACATCGAGTATTTGGAAAAAATGGAAGCAAAGATAATCGAGAATACGGCGAGGCGAGAGACTCCCGGTCAAGTCTTGAAGGAAGCTAAAATACGAACTTCTGGAAGGAAAAAAGACGTCAAGATCAAAGTCGGCGAAGAAATAACGGATTCGGAGCTGGTCGATCCATTGCCACAAAAGCTGAGATCGACCGTCGAAGCGAGATTGAAAAACGATCTTATCGTTTGCACCTTCATCGGCATCGTCACTTTCGTCATTCATTCTTCGACGGTGTTTACGGCTTTGAAATCAGAATTGAATCCCGTGTTATGGGGAATCGCTAGTTGTCTTGGCTTTTTGTTACACTACATCGTGCCACAATTGAGAAAACAATTGCCATGGTTGTGTCTGGCCCGACCAGTTTTGAGAAGTCACGAGCATGCTCAGTTCGAAGTACGTGAACCAGTGAAAATAATGTGGTTCGAAAAGCTCTACGTTTGCCTGTGTTTTCTCGAGAGAAATATCTTGTACCCGATTATTTTTCTCGGTGCATTGACCGAATTTACACCGATTATAGTGAACAAATTTGGTGAAAACGTTGGGACTCTCATCGTCGTAACCTGCGGATTAAAATCACTCCGTTCATCGTACTCCGATCCTTCGTCGCGTTATCTGGTACTCATCTTCGCGGTTCTATTATTTCAGCACGACTTTGAAGAATTCAGCGAAACTTTTCTTCTCGATTATTTCGTGACCGGTATAGCTTATGCAAAAATTCACGAATTGCTGCTGAAAATACGTTTCATCGTGACTTATATCGCACCCTGGCAAGTTACTTGGGGCAGTGCTTTTCACGCTTTTGCACAGCCCTTCTCGGTGCCACACTCGGCGATGCTTTTTCTTCAAGCGAGTATCTCGGCGATACTTGGAACACCGCTCAATCCACTTTTGGGCAGTGCCATATTCATCTGCTCGTACGTAAGACCGATCAAGTTTTGGGAACGAGATTATAAAACCAGACGCGTCGATCACAGCAATACAAGAATGTCGTCGCATCTCGAAAGAAACTTGGGCACCGACGATAACAATCTCAACTCCATATTCTACGAACAACTCACAAGATCTTTGCAGCACAGCCTATACGGAGATTTGGCTCTTGGACGTTGGGGAAATCTCGAACAAGGCGATTGTTTTTTACTCGCTTCAGATTATCTCAATTGTCTAGTACACATTGTACAATTGGGCAATGGACTCGTTACTTTTCAACTACGAGGGCTTGAATTTCGCGGAACTTATTGTCAACAACGCGAAGTTGAGGCTATCTCCGAAAGCATCGAAGAAAACGACAATTGTTGCTGCTGTGAAATGGGGCATTTCTCACACGTGCTCAGCATGAACGCCGCTTTTGGACAACGATGGCTCGCTTGGGAAGTCGCCACTGCCAAATACGTACTCGAAGGATATTCCATCTCGGATAATTCTGTTGTTTCGATGTTACAAGTTTTTGACTATCGTAAAGTTCTCGTTACTTATTACGTCAAAAGCATCGTTTTTTATGCCATCAAATCCAGCAAACTTAAACAATGGCTCGAAAATCCTGACATCACCGAAGCTCTCAAACCGAAAAGAAATTTCGTAGATCTCGATCCTGTTTTTAATATGAATATCGACGAGGATTTCGATTTTCGTGCCAGTGGCATTACACGGAGTAGCTTTTGCAATGTTTATCTCGATTGGATACAATTCTGCGCTGCCAAGTGCGACAAGGTATGCTTTCTTGCGCTATTCTCATTGTTCAATCCAATTTTTTTTTCAAATTTCTTTTCTTCAATAATTTATAGCTCATCGGCGTGATTCATTTTTCGAGTTTGTAAAGGAAGGAATTTTTCTTTTTTTCAGACGCTCGATAGGTCAAGAGATTCGCCTCTCGTTTCGTTGTGCCTAGCTTTGAGTCTTTTGGGACGACGAGTGCTCGGAGCAGCCTCGCATAACACGGTGTCAAGCGTTGAATTTTTTCTCTACGGTTTACACGCTCTTTTCAAAGGTAAAAAAATATCAGCTCAAATTTCAAATACGAATGCATAGATGAGGCGCTAAAATATTGATTTTTTTAATGTGTTTCAGGCGATTTTCGTATAACTTCGATAAGAGACGAGTGGGTTTTGCATGACGTCGATCTGCTGCGAAGTGTCGTCGCGAAAGGTGTACGAATGGCGTTAAAACTGCATCAGGATCATTTCATGAGTCCAGAATTATACGAGGAACCGTCCGCGCTTTACGAGGCCATCGATAATCACGACAAACATTTGGTGATAAGTCACGAGGCTGATCCTTTATGGAGAAATGCTGTTCTCAGCGGAGCTCCGAGTTTATTGGCTCTCAGGTGAATGAAAGAATTCTTTTTTATTCGCTCTCTTATTTTCTCTCGCCTTTCCTCTATTAACAAATCATCCGAATGAACATTTTTTTCTTATGATCCCAATATTTTTGTGTTCCAGACATGTTCTCGACGACGGTATAAACGAATACAAAGTTATAATGCTTAATAAACGTTTTCTAAGCTTCCGTGTGATCAAAATGAATCGCGAGTGTGTGCGAGGTTTGTGGGCTGGACAACAGCAAGAACTAGTTTATCTGAGAAATCGTAATCCCGAACGTGGATCGATACAAAACGCAAAACAGGCGTTGCGAAATATAATAAACAGTTCGTGCGATCAACCGATCGGATATCCGATTTATGTTTCGCCTTTGACAACCAGCTACGCCGAAACCAATCAACAACTTTGTTCCATCGTCGGAGGGCCACTGAGTCTCGGTATCATCAAGCACACCGTTATCAAACTTTGGCGAAAGTACGATACTCATTTTTTGTTCTTTCATAAAAATATTTCTTGGTGAAAAAGAAAAAAGAAAATTAATTTCAACAAAATATTGATTCGATGTTTTCGCGTTTAGAATAAGAAGAAGATGTGGTCAAGGATGCTCGTCGGGCGGCACAGGATCGCAGGATGACGGAGGTTTTGGAAATGATGTTGTTTATGCCATGACTACCTACAATGTTCATTCTGGTAGTTGTTGTTCAAATGAAACGATTCGTGCCAACAACGGGATTTACTGTAATATATAACGATTCCAATTTCAGGATACAGTCAATCCGGTCACAACACTTCCGGTTCTCAGTCCATGGATTCCGGATGTCAAATCGGTGGTTCGACCGGACGTGGTTCCTTGGGTCGTGCGAATACCGGTTCTCTAGGTGGAAATCGCGGCTCTATGGCTTCCGTTGGAAAACCAACGAGCTCTACTCTCGCGAGTCTTACCGGTCTTCTCAGCAACAGCGATATCAAACAAGAATCCAAATGCGAAACGAGCTTTTCCGGAAAAACTGACAAGGACGAAATTTCCCAAAGAGTTCGAGTAAGTGTGAAAAAAAATGAAGCATCATATCTAGATAATATTGTTTCGATACATGTTTTAACTGATAAAAATTGTCTCAATTAGATTGAGCATCGGTTGAAACTCTAATGCGAAGAATTACGTGAGAGTCCTCGGTAAAAAATTAAGTTTTTCACTTCATTGAAATTTTATCGTTTCAGATAATGGATCCAAATCAGGTATACGATGCGATAAATCTCGGTAGGAGAATAGACGTTATTTGGCCAGACGAGAGAATGAGACAGCAAGGAGGTAGAACAGGATGGCAACATTGGATTCCCGAGCGTGGAATGGAAGGCTGCGTTGTTCATCGTTGGTTACCGAATCATCGTGATCCAAATCGTCGTTCCCACGTCGACAAGGTCATATTATTGGTGAAAATAGATGAAAAATATGTGCCGATTGCGGAACAAGGAGTTCGCGATTTGGGCGCTGAAGTTTGAACAAAATTTATAACATCGTTTTATCTCATGAGAATACGATGAACCAAACACGGTTACCCTGAAAAACAAGATATCCTTAAAAAGGAAATTTAGAACTTGTTTCAAATTTCATTGTCCGCAAACGTACAGTGAAGAATAGAAAATTACTGTGAGAATTTGGACAGTGTGCCAAAGTTCTCGACGCAAACCAAATCGTTGTACTATATCATGTACCATATAAGAATTTTGGGGATGAAGAGGAGAAATTTTGAGAAAAAAAAAAAAGATTTTCCCCTGTGAAGAAAAATCTGTAAATAACGAGATATATGTGTATCGTCGTTTTGTAAATTGTTCGAGTAAAAAAGGAAACAAGGGACTCTAATGGGACGAGGAAAAAATAGAGAGTGACCTCGCGATATATATTCTGAGTCAAAATAACCGAATCCACGGCGGTCGAGGATTGTACATAATTGTCATTCGTGTTTTTCTACGTTTTGTTACGAAGAATTTTTTTTTAACTACGCAATAGCGCGTTAAGCTGTAGATAGCTAGAATACACGTGTAAAAGTTAAGACAAAAAAAGAAATAAACCATTAAAAATATATATATATATATATAAATATGAACATAAAACATATATATATATATATATATATATATATATTTACTATTATCCGATAATAAAACGTTCGTGGAATGTTGAAGGTAGAATGTCAAAGAAAAAGAAACAAGGGCGTGTGAAAAACCTCGAGTGGGTGACATATCGATTGAGTCATTTGAACGAACAATAAGAAAAAAAAAACAGGAAAAGCATTTCTATCCAACCGCATTCTACGAGATTAGCACGTTGAACGGAATCTAGAGTTTTATTCCTTGTGATGATGAGCGAGTGAGGGTAAAAAAAAGTACATAATTTATTAAAATTAAAGTCGCGAACTTGCGAGAGATTTTTTGTATCGTTAATCGAGACTCAGAGATCGGCATTTCTTCGCGTATCTTTCCAACAAATACTTTCTTCTAGTTTTTCCTTTTGTAAATTATTTATTGCTAATTATTTTACGAGTATTCTACGATATCGGCGATTTTTTCGAGAACGTTTGAAGCAACATGATTCTCGTTGTAATATTCGTGAAAAAAAAAAATTTTTTTTCAAAATAAATTTTAATTGATCGTTACATTTGAATTTTATAAGATTTCCGTACGAACCAATACCAATAATATTACGCAACTATAGCACGCTCTCGCCGTTACTGAATTTCAAATAACGGCGGCTGTTGTCAAAAAAGAATTAATGGTTAAGAAATGGTAGGAGAAAAATTACAAAAACGTTGTTCTCCTGTTTTCAATGAATAAATAATGCCAGATCTCTGGTCACAATTGTTACTTGTTCCACTTGTGTCTCTATCAATTGAATTTAATTTTTAAATCGACAAAAAAAAAGTACGGTTTATCAAGTGATCAATTAAACTGAAAAATACGTGTCTGTATTCTTTTAAAAATATGTCCTCGTATCATGTTGATGGATTTTTCTTCTCTACATTTTTTTGCGAATTTTTTATAACTGAAGATGTACGTTGATTATATTCGTTTTGATTCGAAATATCTCTGCATCAGCATTTTTGTCTCTGGTTCACGTCTTCGGTGTCTCTCCAAGTGAACAGCGAGTCACAGCATTGCCTTAAAAACCGGTGTATCGACAGACACCTGACTGATAATGAAAAAACGAAAACAAAATACAAAAAGAAAAACTAGCTAGTCTGTCAATAGCTGGCCGTGTGTACTACGGATTTATAATTAAATAATAAAGCGACTCTGCGGAAAGTGCGAGAATGACTAAGTGAGTTGGGCCATTTTACTCGAGGTGTTGCAAAAAAGAATTTAATCCAATCATTCTTCGGCCTAGTTTTTTTTTTTTTTCTTCTATGAGTTAATAAAAATATTTTTCTTCAAGACGAAGACAAAACGGTCTTGTTGATGTAGTGTAGTGAGAATCGGCGAGTAAAAACATTTTTGAGGACATTAATTGCGTTGAAAAAATCGCAGTTCTGAACGAACCAAGACCGAATGAAATTGAAATCCATAGTTTCTAAGCGACAGAAAGTTTGTTTGCCGATTTCAAGGACATAATTATCATCATCCTATTCTTCGCAAATGTAAATAAAAAAAGGAAAAAAAATGAAAGAGATCGCTTGACAATGTAGATTATTAAAATTCTATGATTGATTCAACTAAATGGGTGAAAAAGAGAGATACAATTTCGGACATCGCGTTACTATCGTGATATATTGTAGAGGAAACCTGTAAGTTACATTATATTTTGTTTTTCTTGTGATTGTGTTGTTATTGCAATTTAGTAAATAAATTTACTGTCGACGAGAAAGGGGAAGAAAATCATAGGCTAAAAAATTGGATGGAGAGGAGAGAAAAATTACTATTGCAATGATCATTAACGATAAGTCGTCATAACTATATTATGATAATAAAACATGTTACTTTTTTTTCATAATCGTAACGTCTATTGGTCATATTAGTAAAACACAAGAAGTAAAAAAAAAAGTGCGGTCAAAACATTTCACAGTGATTTGGGAATTAATCCCTCAGTTCTCGAGGTAAATTCCCGAAAAAGTCGACGCAAGATTGGCTGAAGAAAATTCGGCAAGTACGTAAAGAGAGCGCATCAGTACAACGCTGAATGAGCGCGAAATATCCAATTTCTCATAAACTTCTACTTCACAACCGAACTCGTATATATAAAATTATTTACATACGTTTAAGATTCATTTGGCATTCAACGAAATTATAATTTCATTGGAATATTTTGTTGCATTTTGATCAAACAGGGCATGGCAAAAGAAAAATTAAACCATCTATCGATCTCCAATGTTCGTTCACTCAGGAATCACATTTGTTGAGCGAAAAATAAAATAATATTAAGTCACGAATAAAAACAAAATTTGAGATCGATATTGGTATTCGTTCAAGTATTTTTGTCCACGGTATTTGCCGATTTGTTGATCGTCAATTTTTTAATTAGATTCTCTATCATCTGGGCCTCTACGAGACCAATGAATTTGTCAACTACGAGACCGTTTGATACAGCTATTACAGCGGGTACGGCTTTAACTTCAAAAGTATGTACCAATTCGGGATTCTGCTCGACGTTCACTATTGCCAAATGCAAATCGGTCATTGGCCCTATCAACTCCTCTAATTTTGGTGTTAATATTTTGCACGGATCGCACCATTCGGCATGAAAATTTACAATGACCGGCACCGTACTGTTCATCACTTTGTCGATGAATTCCGTGTTGTCGTTTATCTCGAATTTTTTGTTGCTACGACTCAGCAACGATATCCCACGCGTCGTTATTCTCACTGTTTTTCTCAGGTGTCGCAGCATTTCAAGTGTTTTTATTATTCCTCCAATCGAAAATTAAGTTTCGGTTTCCGCTGGTCCGTATCTCGATCAGTGAATCCAATTGGTTACTCTCTGTGGTTTAATACTTTCTAACAATTCGTATTTTATGTAACCCACAAATGCAACGATCGATGAAATGACTAGCAATACCAGAAGTATTATTCTCCACACGAATATATGATCGTAAGGCTGCAAGTAAAATATTTTCATAAAATTTTATGTTCCGACGGATGTCATCACGCCTGAAGTACATTAAATTACCTTTTCCTCTCTGAATACAGGTTCTTCGGTTCCTCTGGGTACTCCTACTAGAATTACCGTCACTAAAACTGCTACGGCAATTGCAATCGCTCCGACTCTTTTTTCAGTTCTCAACGATACTGCAAACACCAGAGCAGCCGCTATCCACAGCAAAAGTACAACGAATAAACCAATACCAATTCCAAAAACAAGAGCTGTCATTACCCTGCGATAAGAGATAATACAAATGTACACGTTGCTGAGAATCTGATTTTTTTTTCAAACGAATTTGCTTGAAATAAACTCCCCTTATTGGGTGAAAGTCTAAGAAACTTTAGGCACTGGAATAAACGGATATTTTTTTTACAATTCTTGATGACCTTCAACAATTGTCATTCAATGTTTCAAGAAGTTTTAAAGGACTTTTCGTTATGTAAATAAAAAATATGTGCAAAAGGGAAAAAAGAAGAACCATAACCTAGAATTACATCAACGAACTTCGTACCTTGAGGCTCTCGCCGATAACGATACGTACAAAATCCTAAAATGATAATATATTACGCACTATTTAATCTCAAGACAATGTAAGTATGTCCAACTTCATTTGCGTGCACGTAACTCTTATCACTGGTGAATGAAAAAAACTTTCGAATTCACCCAAGTTTATCGTAAATTCAGGGAACTACGAAAACATTCCTAGAGAGGTGAAAAACCCCTCATCTGCTCAAAATATATCTATATATTTTGAAATCTGAGCGTAGTCACGTAAGCCACTTTTCTGGATATGTGTGTTCGCAATTGACACGTATCACGTAGATGTGTCATAGATGTGTGTGCTTGAGAGAGAAAGAGCAGAGGGAGAAGACAAGTAGAATAAAATGGGAACTATTGGTAATATGGCAAGAAGAAAGTTGCCGGACTCTCCCTTTTGTCCATTTCATGTGACCATCCGTCAACTTCACCTTCCCGATATCACTCGACACCCTTGACACAATATCGGAGCCACCAGCCAGCGGTTGATAAAAAAGTGGGTGGCGGCTTATTCAAATTGCGATCTTTTTGCGTTTCTGAGTCATTAGTCGATCGACTGATTGATCGAATGATGAAGAATCTATCTTTGGAAAATAAATAATAATAAAAATCGAGAATGATATCACCATTATAAGACGTTTGTCAAATGCTTGTTTATATGTGAAAAACGGAAAATCATGCTATCGGATATATCGCCTCGATAGAGTCTCTAGATTTTGATTGTCATCAACGGAATCGATTAAAGAATATATGCAGCGAATTATATATTTTAAGAGCATGCGGGTTCAGTCCTTATATATATATATGATCTCGCCACCGTGAGTGCGAGAGAGATAGCTGCAAATTTCAAAAGAGAAATTCTTCGATACGGTTTGGACTGATTACAAAATCGCCATCGTGCTGACAGAGCCGTTTTGTGATCGTTCAAACTGTGCTGAAGAATTTCAATGTCGAAAATTCGAAGTGAAGTTAGGTGAAATCGGAAATATATAGGTATAGAGTCTGTGTATCATCCAGATATTACTGGTGTCACTAGAGGCAATGATTACGAAAAAAAATAAAAATAAAAATAAACGTCAAACATACATGTGCGAAAAAATGCACAATTTTTCGATGCATCGAACAAATAAGATATTAATATCTTTAATATGCGTTGGGCTACCGAGTTCCAATAAAAGTCACGATCGAAACAATAAAACTCACAACATCCTCTAAATTTTTTTTATTTGTCAAAAAAAAAAAAAAGTGAATAAAAATCGCATAAATCAATGAGTAACAACAGTATCATGGAATCACTTTATTGTCACACGCCATGTCTGGCATTGGGGGTATCTTTTATGTGGTATATTATACTGGATACAGTCACTAACGTTTTTTTTTTCTTTCTTTATATTAAATCGTGCCACGAGGAGCCATCGGGAAGCCGAGGGTGAATTTAATAATTTCTTTTTTTTTGCATCTTTTTTGTTTTTTTTTTTTTTTCGTTAAATTTTCTCCTTTTCGTTATCAACTCTATTATTTCAATACACTATTATAGTACGATAAGTCGATTTCTCGCGTGGGCTTTTTATCGCGGGGCATACAATATATACAGTCTCGAAAAAGGAAAAACGCGTCTTTTGTTCCCTATTATTGTTTTCTTATACCGTTGGTTTGTCTTTTTTTTTTTTTTTTTGTTTTGTAAACGTAAAATCGACCTGTCTTTCGGCAGGAATATCACCGAGGATGGTCGTTTTTTAAAATTATGTTTTGTTTTTTTCTCGCATGACCTCCGCTTCTCGTTGATTCTCTCTGGCACATCGTCTAATCGTACTGCTTATTAGATTCGTTACTTGATCGTAAATTTTTTGTTTCGCTCATTCGTTTTTCTTTTTCCACCGTTGTTGTGTCCCGGGAGATTAATATCGCACTCGCTCGATTTTATATTTTTGTTCCTCTTTTTTTTTTAGACGCGCGCCGTTATTCTCTCATGTCACACACTCGCACGACGAGGTAAACAATTAAGCACGATCATCTCTCTCTCTCTCTCTCTCTCTCTCACACACAGTTGCTGGATTTTCGATCTCTTATACACTTGACAAATTAGAAATGTACGAAGCCCGCAAATATCACGTTCCATATAACGATACTCGAGTTGTTATTATTTCACTTGTTTTTTTTTCGAATTTCTTTTGGTTTTTACTTTTTATGTTTTTTGTTTTGTTTGCAGTAGTAAGGTATCAGGATCGACCAATCGTGCTCGACTCGCGCATCCAGTCAAAAAAGTAACATGTCTCATGCGGTGGTTGTCTCCGTGCTAGGTGAATCGTGTGTAGTGTATGAGTGTGTGTATGCGCGCGGCCGCGTATGGGTGTGTGTTTGGGCACGCGCGCCCTCGTGTCGTGTATGTGCACGAATCGAACGCGAGACAAATGTTTTTTCTTCGCGCTTCGCGTCTTTTCTATTTTTTCGTTTTTTTTTTTCATTTTCCTTCCGTTTGTTTCTTTTTAGTGTACAAGATATAAGGTCAGCCTATGCTACTTTGGATCTGTTCTACAAGGTAGTTTTCATTAATTTGATAATGAATAAATTGTTGGCATTGTTTCGTATTCTCACGATTCTTCCGATGCAAAAATGTTTTCTTCATTCGTCGCTTTCTCTTTCTCATTCCGATCTCTTTTACTCACCCTCGCCAAGGCTCGTAGATTTTTTCGTAATGCACATTTAAGTGGGTTTTAGCTTTTTTGTTTGTTCGCTCGGCGGTGGGCAATATAAATTCTACGTCTTTGTTTTTTTTCTTGGCTCTGTCAAATTTTATAAAACGTTTCTCATACCGCATTAGCTCTCCCTCGCTACTTTTTTCATGCACAATTTGGGGCAGGCAATAACTCGATTCAAGAGGCATTAAGAATTATACCTTGAAAAATTCATTACGACCAACTTTTGGAGTAAATATTTGTTTTGACATTCTTTTATTCGCAATTAAATATTCGTGATATCTTTTTTTTTTTTTTTACAGCGAATAATCTCATGTAGAATTAATAATTTATAAATGCATAATTGAAAAAACGTTCAAAACACTGCAAAATAAATAGTTGAGCTTTAATTTTTTGTAGAATATTAATATCAATGACGTCGGTAGGATGTTTTTTTCTTTGTCTCTTTACCCTTTAAATGTACATTACAAGAGGCGTTTTTTCATTGCGTTTGTCGAATATAAGAATCTGAATATTTGTTTTTGTTTTTTGTTTTTTTTTTTTACTGAAATCAATGTGTGCTCGGTATGATATACGTATTTTAAATACATTTTTTTTTGGCTTTTCACTCATGAGAATCACGCTCATTTGCATCGACTTAAAAAGGTGTCAGTTTAATTATTTAATTTTTCAAACAACGTTTCTCATTTATTTTTTCGTTCTTGGTGTGCCTTTTATTCTTTTGTTTTCTCATTCCGACAGTGATATTGTAAAATCGGTATGCCGATGTTGTGATTAACGAGAAAATGAAAAATAAACGACAACGAGCCAGTCCTTCTTCCTCAACCGTATCGTTCTTATTTTGTGTGTTTTCTTCCGTGTTTATCAAAGTACTAAGTTTGAATAGGATATGCAATTTTTTTTTTTTTTTTAAATGGTTTTAAGCGTTATACCACAGCGAGGTGCCGAATCCTCTGGAACATTTTCTCTCGTCTCTGAACCGAGCGATCCTCGTCATAAAGAATTGATCAATTTTTTAATTTTTTTTTTTTAATTTCATCGCTCATGACGCCGAGAAATTTTCCAGAGGACAGGCGACGCGTCAATTGGCGAATTGCAAACTGAACGTGTGTTACATATTTATTAGTCTTTTATATATTTGTTTTTTTTTTTTTCTTTTAATCCCTTCTCGTTCGCTATTACAGTATTTCGTGTGTCTATAATTTTTGTTACGTTTTTTTTTCTTCGTGTATGATGTTTGTTTTTATTTTTTATTTTTTTTTTCATCTTATTCTTCGTATTTGACCCCCTGTGACTAAACTCCGTACACTTGCAAAATTTACTTAGAAATCATCTTATAGTAATTTTCACAATACTTACATGTTTTTGTTTTGTTATCTCGTTAAGACGCTACGATCATTATTTTCACGAGTAAAAAATCCTCCTTTGTGTTTTTTTTTTTTTTTAATTACTTTTTTTTTTCATATTTTAAACGTTTATTTCTGTTTTTTTTTGTCGCTTTCTCATCGCTCTTTTGGTTTGTTCGATTCTAATTTAAGCCATTATCAAGATATGATAAGATCTTACCTTCAACCCTCCCCTCCCCCCCCCCCCCCCCCCCCCCCCGCCCTTCCTTGTTTATCTCGAAAAAGTTTATCTTCAGCTCGCGCCCATTGATCCTCTGATAAAATGCAGTTACACGAAATATTTATTCGCCCATGTGTCACGTGCTCATAATCTCACACACGCTGGTAAAGAAACTTTTTTTTATCCTTCGTTTATCAAGGTCACTGGAAATATCGCCCAATTTGTTCGTAGCCCTCGTTGTCTTATCCCGGAAAGAGAATGTTTATTCGTATTTGTATATTTTCACCACTCGCGATCGAACTCGAATTTAAATCTTACAACGTTCTTCCTCGCAACGTTTTTATGGAATTTTCCGCTTCAGTTTATTCGTCAAAATGAACTAGATTCACGAGCCGGTCGATTTACGTTCTTCGTTCGGTAGAAAGAAGGTAAAATAACAATGAAACGAAAAACAAACAAAAAAAAAAAAAACATTTTTTTGCTTTGTGACGAGATAAAATTATTATTGTTCGAGTGTTAAGAATTTCAAGCCCGTTCGTCTATGAAAAAAAAACTCCCGGCCCAGTCTTTATTTTCTTCGTTTATCTCTGTACTCGACAACAGGGTTTGGGATCGGTCGTCCAACGGTTTCAGTTTGTTCTATGATTTTCATGAATTCAAGGAATTAAACACGTCAAGTTGGCTAATTACGAGAGGTTACGCGTGAATTTTTAAACTTCGTGTCGGTGCTCCCCGTGGGATAGTGTACTTTTTTTGTGTTATAATACGTGTGCTGAACACAGAACCCGAACAATATTTCAACATGATGACAACCAACAGCTATACACAAACGATATTTACGATCAAGCGTTGCCCCTTTTTGCTTCTCCATAATTGTCAAGTGTGCCTCGGAAAATGAAGTAAAAACAGAAAAAAAAAAAAAAAAAAAAAAAAAAAAACAAGACGAAAATTAATCAACGAATTGTTTCCAATTAATCGAATCGATCGAAGACCATCCGTGACCTGGAAATTCCGGAATTTATAAGAAAATAATGCGTCTCGAATTCAAGATACTTCTAATCGATGGAAATGAGTTTCAAACGATGAAAAATAAAAGCATATTCAGAGAATTTTATTATTTTTTTTTTTAAAGAAAAACAAAACATAGATAAAAATGTTGTTTTGCTGTATAGAGATTGATTTTGACAAAGTGGAAAAAGTAACGGTAGTTCGAGGCTCGGATCGCGATAAAAGAGAGTGGCTAAATAAATGAATGAATAAAATAATAAAGCAAATGTTTCTTCTGTTTTTTTATGTCATGGTATAACACGCGGAACGTAACGGGCGTCCCATCGATATTTTTCTCTCTCTCTCTCTCGCTCGCTCTCTCTTTATCTCATTGTCAGTCACGTATTCAAACTCGTTGTGCGCGCATACCCAATCGACTTATGTTATACAATTATTTACAGCAGGTATACACGCATTTGACGATTATACATCAACCGATCAACGTAAATATTTTTTTCTCCGTATTTTTCTTCTTTTTTTCCTTATTCCCGTTTTTTTTTTTTCGTTATTAAATCGACGAGGTGAACGATGTTCGATGACGCGACGAAAATCTCGCTCCACGAGAAAAAAAAAACTGTCTCGAACTTTCCCTGCTATTATTTCAGTTTTTTTTTTTTTTTTTTTTTTTTTTTTCTTTTTAAATCTTATTTTCGACAATTTCAGCAGTTATAATAAACGAGTTCTATAGATTTTAAAAACCCTTGCACGGCGTGTCCAATATTATATACAAATATAGTAACGTCTCATCATATTTTTATATCTATGTTTATGTATATATGTATATATTTATAGTTCGTGTCGTGATTTTTTTTTTCACCGACCCTTATCAATACATTCCTAATATTTTAGTCGAGTCTGTCACGTTATTTTTTTTTTTTTTTTTAATATTCGAGTCTTTTCAAATCCCACTTGGACCGATTTATCGAAAATTAATTTCATATCGTTTCGTCAACGAAACTCTCTCTCTCTCTCTCTCTCTTCTATTATCGCGCTCTAATCGATTGCACTTTTTGAAATCCACGGACAATCGCCAGTAAAATGTCTCTTCAAGTTTCATTAATTTTCTTTTTGTTTCTTGTCTTTTCTCGCGGCGATTCACACTTGATCGTTCCAACACACCACGTTCGAGTTTATGTCGGCCTGCGGTTCACTCGAACTCCATTGGTTTCACTGTAAAACACGTCGAAATAGCTATTAGTAACCGAGTAATCGCGTTAAATGAAGAATTTTTTTGTTATTTTCTAAAAAAAAAAAAATATATATATATAAATATTTATTTTTGCTGCATGCAGGAAAGGTCTCAAAAATACATTAATATTTTCCAAGTATCGAGATCTACTAGTAGGAAGGGGATGAATTTAAATATTATCAAAAATCATCTTCGAATCTTCGGGATTTCAATTCTCCTTTGACATTTTTTTTTCCCCGGATACAGGACTCCGAATACGGCATGAACTTACCTCGGTCTTGACCATCGTAAATCTAATTTCGATAGTCCATCGCAAACATGGTTCATCAATTTTTTTTTTTTTTTTTTTTTTTCTCTACGAGGGACAACGCTAATTATCGTGAAATACGGGTGTGATAAAAAAAAAAAACAAAAAAAAAAAAAACAAAAATGAGAAAAAAATGGTGCTTTTATTCGATGTAAATGATTAACGAGAGAGATAGGTAATTTTCAAGCAATATCGAAGGAAATAATTCATTGTTTATGAAAGAGAGACTAGAAAAAACGTTAATCAACGAGATTTCACGTTGGTACTTGTAAAACTCAGCTTTACGATCGAATCTTCTTATTCATCGATCTTCCAATCAATTAATATTTTTTTAAATATAATTTTTCATTTGATTTTCGCTAGAACTGTACCAAAATGACATCTTCGTGAGAGAAAAGGAAAAGAAAGAAAAACAAAAACGTACATACGATGCCTTGATTTGAGTGCGTACCTAAAGCTATGTGGCGCTCCGGAAACATGGCGGCTACGTCTACAGCTAGTCTACATAACGGACTAGTAGCTCGATCTCATTTCCGTACATGATATGTGATGTGCTAGTCAAATTCCTATGGTCCTATAAGACCCTTCTCCGTCGAAATGACCGAATATGATTTTTAGCCCGTTTTTTGCGCTATCAATATTGCCTCTTTTTCGAAATACCTCTATTCAATAGAAAAACGTAATAAACGTTGTTTTTTTTTTTGAAGGATACAAAAATTGACTAAAAACCATATACGGTATGCTGGCAACATAGCTTTGTATTAACCATTATTTATTTTTGTTTATTTCACGTTGATTTTGTTTTCGTTTTCTTTCGATCGTCGTCTCTCTAAAGAAACATACGAATGAACAGAATTGGCGAACGATCAATCAGCCACAATCTTTATCACACACACACACACACACACACACATACACGTTCAAGCCAAAATACTAATATTCTCTTCTCTCTAGAAACCGTATTCAGAGCCGTAGATTTATATATATATATATATATATTTTTTTTTTCTTTTCAGTTTTGCAGTCTGTCCGAAAATTGACGAATTTCGTATTGCCAGTGCGAAAATGGTGATGATTTCTTTAGTGCGCACGTGTATCACGATCGAAATTTCGAACAATTAGGCTCAACGTCAACTTTCGATCGTTGCGGTTAAGAGCTGACTTTGTTTTTTTAATCTCGATATTTATTTACGTTTGTTTCTTTTTTATTGCGATTATCTCTTCGAGATACGAATTAAAGTTTGAGGGAATCTAGGGAAGCGGCTGAGGAACGTCGTGACAAGACGAGGGAAGGAGGACCACTGACCAGGGACGTCGTGCCAAAGAGTTTGTACCACCCGAACACCATCTCATTCAGATTCAGATCGTCCAGCATTATCTGCGCGACTCCCATAAATACTTTTTTTCCCTCCAAACGGCCATAGTCACCCCACACTGTCACCTGAGAATAAAAATTCATACAAATTTTCATTATTCCATCGATAATGCATTTATTTCTGCAGATGGAGAACAAAAATGAAGGAATTCAATGGTACGTACCTGCAAAATGCAACCTTGAAAGTTTTGCCTGAATTCCAATGGTTGTTGATAAAAAGGATCCAGCGTTTGTCTGGCTGTGGTCGTTTTCGCTTTTTCTATACACTTTTTCCCATTTACCAAGTATACTTTGACGTACGGTGCTGAAAGAGAATGAAACGTCATTTCTTGAAGAAATTTTTTATTTTTATTTTTTATTTTTTATTTTTTTCATTTTCCAATTCAAGAACGAACCTGGTAGGATTTTGCTGCCCTGTTTAGCCTGAAGATCTCGAGCTCGTACGACCTCGACTTCGAGATATCCTTTGGTATGTTTGAGGGCAAGTTGAACATCGCCGAGTGACGAAGCCCCGAGAACTTGTCGTCCGACGAGCTGACCAGGTCCAAGGCCATCGATGAACTCGCTCAACTGACCGCCCTCACCGGCCATTCTTCGACTCGGCGACCAACTGTCATTTTCAAGAAAAATAAAAGAAAAAAAAAAAAAAAAAGAAGAAAAACACGATACAGTGGTTAAGAAAATTTCATCAAACTCGATCGAAAGTGGAGCCAATCGAACCAAGAGTTTTAATCAAAAGAAATGATTCAACGAATGTGAAATAAAAAAAGAAATGATTCAACGAGAATACGTGATTGATAAACATTTGAGCCCCTTCGACATGATTCATTTATCGAATTCATCGAGGCCTTTTCATAAAACAAAAAAGATGAATGGTGAGTGGAATGAAAAATTGATTTTAGAATGGTTCGATCCGTTTCGTCCACGATCCTAAGACGAAAAAAAAAAATCATTGGATCGTGGACTCTACAGGAGGAAAAACATTTTTCATGTTAACGCAGCTGACTCGTACTTTGACGAAGATTCAGAAGAAGAGAAATCACACACCTTTTTAAGTTTCAAGGACAAGAAGAACTTGCATATTCATAATTTTTATCAATATTATATCTATACACACATATGTATTTAAATATACATGTGTATAGATGTATAGATGTATAGAAGTGTTAGTGTAAGTGTTGAGAGTATTGAAGATTTGTAATGAAAACACGAAGATAATGGATAGAGAATCCAGGTAATCGAAATGGTTACAATTATATTTATAATTATATATAACAGGCATCATATTATTGTAACACATGCAAATAAAATAATCATGCTACACACCGAGATATAAACTATCTACTAAATCGTCACAGTCATATCGCATCGTTGACAAATCGAGTTAAGGCAACAATAATAAATCAACATTCTCATATTACGAAGCATGCCACTGTTGAAATAATAACCATAGGACGAATCTTAAAATTCTATACGAACTTCGTTGAGAATATTCATCGGGCTCTCTGTGAGACGACCATCCCTGATACGATGATCATTGAATGGGAACTAATCATTTTATAAATTAACTTTAAAACGACGAGACCAGGAAAAATAATCCTCGGCGACGCATACTTATTTAGGTACTAAACAAAAAAAAAAAAAGGAATTTTTACACATGTACATTTACAAACGTAGAATTATTAGTAAATAAAATTGCATCAACACGAATATATGTCAATTGTTTGGAATTATTTTCATCGACGATATCAACAATCTAGCTAGAATACCGTTTTGTTGTACGAATTATCAACGTCGGTTTAACATATATCTACAATAAACTATGAAAAAAAAAAAAGAAAAAAAAAATGATTATTTTGTTTGTTTGTTCAGTTGTCACACTCTACCAGTCGAGTTGGAACGGAGATTGACAATGCGACGACGAGCTCATCTCACTTTTCGTTTGATTTCCGGCGTTACGGTTGACACATTCGTTTATATTATTGTCAATATCGCAAGAGTGAATTTTTTGTAGGTGCGTGTGACACGATTAATCAACGTTGGTGCATCGAGGTTTTCAGTGCAGGACGTACATTCGCGGCGATCAAGCAATAAAGCCAAGACGACAATGACACCGATTCAACCGTGATTTTGATGTTTGGTTTTTTTTTGTTGTTGTTTTTTTTTCATCGATCACGAAACAAAATTAATGCGATCGAGATGAGCAAGCGAGAATAAAAATAACGTAAACTTTGGAAAGTAGTCAAAACCTCGTGTCGTCAGACACTTTTATCATTCGAATGGAACAATTGATGTTATCAAATAATAATAATCTTTCCTGCTAAAACATCGTTCCAATCCCGATATTAATTCATGGATTCTAGAAACAATGTGATTTCAATGAGGCACGATAAAATCCTTATTAATGAGAATTTCATAATCGTTTTTGTTGATTTCGTTATTACAGTCTGCATCCGATTGTATATTTTACTGGAAAAATATTGTGGTGAACAACGGTTGGAAGACAAAACGTGTGAAATAACTAGTCGACACAGAAAATTTGTTTAGTGAATGGGCGCTATAAAAAAAAAAAAAAGAGACAGAGAGAGAAAGAGAGAGAGAGAGAGAGAGAGAGACACACACACAAAAATAAATTCTTCGAATGGTTCGGAGAGAAAGGATAATACGTTCGCATACACACACTTATACACATAAAGTATCCGTATAAATAATCGTACATACACAAATATATCATGTGATAAAAAAAAAAAAAAAAATAGGGTAACGTCAATTTCTTTTAAATACATTAAGAAAAAGATTGTACAAAACACGTACGACACAAGTGGAATTTTTTTTTCCTCCTCGAAGTTACGACGTTTTTTTTTTTCATTTTTTTTTTATATGATGTATGTACAACTAAATAAATGAAGAATGGACGAAATATTTATAGGGAATAACGAAAAGTTGAAATTTAGAAATTGAAATATGAAAGTATTTGTGGAAAAATATGAATATTTTACTTAGTTTACTTCGTGAAAATTAATACAAGGCGATAAATGATAATTCGTGAAACGTTAGAAAGTGGACGAAAGAGTCTGCGTGTGAGTGACAGACAGAGAGAGAGAGAGAGAGAGAGAGAGAGAGAGAGAATGAGAGGAAATCGCGGGACGCGCCTCGTCGTAACTGTTTTAGCCCCGAAGCATTCTTTTTATTTTTATTGTTGTTGTTGTTGTTGTTGTTTTTTTTTTTTGTCTATTCACATCTACTTACGAGCTTGCTTCGGAACTCGAGATCGAGTTGAGACTTCCGGCGGTGTCGTTGGAGATGGAGGCACCACTCGTGTTCTGTTTGCCCGTACCGAGTCGCTGATAAGACGGTACAACCTCCTGGGAACGTTGAAAACTGCTCGGCGTGCTGTTACGCTTTCTGGACGATAAACCGGAAGTGCCGCGTGATTCCGCCATAACGCCACCGCTTCCGGTCACTCCGCATTCTGCGTCGATGAAACCAAACAAGAAATTCTTCGCTAACTATCGCTCATTCCTCTTACACATTTGCACATCCTCGTATCCTCGATTCGTACGACACTTGTTTTTTTTTTTTTTTTTTTTTTTCTTTTTTACCCTTTTTATCCTTACTTCTCTCACTTTCGAACAATTTTCGGCAATAACAACATTTTTTATCCGTTTCAAGCGATTTTTGCACCAGTCACTCTCGATAAAACTTTCTCTCTCTCTCTCTCTCTCTCTCTCTCCCTCTCTCGCATCTCTCTGAATCTCGTTCTTATTCTTTGCTCATTTCTTTTTTTGCCTTTTTTTAATTATTCATTGCCCAGGAGAGTAAGAATAAACTTTGATCACCAACATTGATGCCGAAATACTTAAATTTCTTCATCTTAATGATAATACTAATACTAATGACGAGGTTTAGAAAAAAAAAAAAACAAAAAAATTCAAGTAACTAAGCCATGAGCGCTATAATTAGCATTGCTGCTAGTCTATCGTATCAGTCTTAATAAATGTTTCAATCGATACCAATATATGCCGAGCTATAAAATGCCTAGAAAAGAGAAAAAATATGTGTTAAGAAAAATATGACAAGACCCAAATAGAAGGATGAAAAATAATCGATAACTTTTTGGTTATCCTCGATGAGACGCCAGCGGCTGTTGATAAATTTCAATAAATCGCTCGAAAATAGTTACATCATTTCACATAAATGTTTATAAATATATGTTCATATACTATAATAAAGCCAAGACATCGAAATAATAATAATAATAATATTTATGTGCGTATATCGATATACATAGAACACCGTATTTTTCAAAAAAATTAATGTTTATATACATATATTTATATTCATGTGGGACGATGTGCACATGTCGTATAATCAGTACGGTATATATATGTATGTACACGAAAATTACGGCGCTCTCGGGAAGGAATATTTTTGATCGAATCTCACCTGGTCTGTCGCTCGGAAGAAAAATTTCAACAAAAATTCAATACAGTTTGAAAAGAAATGATAACTCAGCAGTATTTTCACCTAAAGTGCTAATTAAGAGTCACAAAAGAGGATGGAAACAAAAGACGAACGAGGATTGCAGGAAGGATTTATCAGCGGGACGAGAAGAGAAGGCTCTTGAAATTTCTATAGACTCGCTAAATAATAATTAATAATCAATAATAATAGTAATAAGCTCTTGCACAACAAGACATTCTTTTCTTTACGAGGATTTGGCAACGAACGTTTCTCTCGCTATTCTAATCATAATATTTTTCACGTCTATACGTATCAATTTATTTGATGGTTGGCTTTTGGAAAAAATGACTTTTTCCTAGTACGCTTCGGTCCGGAGAAAGTAATTTTTTGTTCTTTCCACCATGAAAAAAAAAAAAAAAAATGTATAAATACGTGAAGATATTATCATGTATAATAAAGTTAGTGCACTAGATTACGTGGTTGCAGATTCAGCGTGGTTAACTCGCTTCGATCGCGACTCGTGAAAATTCTTACGACGAATTTTCTCGTTCGTAAAAAAATTTTCAAAAGATCTCGAGAATCTTTGCCAATAATTGCCAAAATCCGATACGCCTTTTTGGATTATATTATTGTCTTGATAAAATAATTCTCATGGAGCGATCTTTTTGTCGGATTAAAAAAAACATTTTTATACACTTTTGACTGGGAGCATTGCACGATTGTTCATGAGAGACAATAGTTTTATTTTTTCAGTTTTTCAAGAAATTTCTTGACTCTTGGAACGATTTGTCAATTAAATTTGGCAAAAGAGCGGAAATCGATCGTACGACCAAGGACAGATTCAACGTTTTTCAAACAGCCACTAAATTCGCATTCTTTTGACAATTTAATTCTGATAGAGTGATGTTTCAGTGTGCGGTACTTTGTTTTATGTGCTTGTTCTTGTTGTTTCGATCTTGGTAGATCATGATAGCTGTTTTTACTCAAAGATGCTTTTTTTTTGTTTTAAACTTCAATTGATTTTTCTCGGGTGGCTCTTCTTGCTGAAACTTTCGTCTAGCACTGAGTGTACTCACGTTTCTCGAGGACGAGGCAGCTCGTGGCTCGAGCTCTCGAGCGATCGGACGCCCCCCGTTCCGAAAGATTGAGAATTGTAAAAAAAATGTTAAAAAAAAAAAAAAAATTCGCGATTGATTCTGAAAGAATCGAAATGAGAATCAATGGTTCCTTTTGGTTCTCAATATCGATAACTGAAGGATGAAAAAAATGGGAAGAAGAAGAAAAACATAGTGGATCGATTGACTCGTCTTTCGTAGGCTAAGTGGTGGTGGTGGTGGTGGTGGTGGTTGTGGCAAGGGGATAATCGATCGATCGATCGATCGACTTATTCGGACCTGTCACCGTCGCCACTGCCTTCGCCGTCGCTGCTCGCCGAACTAGGTTGTCTTCCGCTTCTTCCCCCGCTCGTATCGTCCGGAAGTACCTCCTCGCTTCTGTGTACTGTAAAGGATGACTTTCCCTTCTTGCCGAAGCCGAGACGACGTTTTCGTCCTTCCTCGCCCACGCATGTACCACCAACAGACACGCACGTTCCACGTTATCGTTTGGTTTCCATTTTTTGTTTGTTTGTTTGTTTTTTGTTTTTGTTTTTTTTTTTCATTCGTCATTGTTTCCGTTGTTTCGCACATTTTATTCCGTCCATTTTTTCACGTCCGATATTAACGTCAACGCGATTTCAATACCGGTGAATCGACGTTTTTTTTTTTTTCGTGCAAATGAGAATGAACGTTTGTCGTTGGCGTGCCAATTGTTTTGCAGTCCGAGTCACAGTGAGCGCGACAGTTTAACGAGAGATAGAGATGGAGAGAAAGAAAAAGAGAGAGAGAGAGAGAGAGAGAGAGGACAGAGAAAACGGTTGTCGATCGGTCCACCGATCGATCGGGCGAATTTTCGTGGCGAGAAAAAGGTGCAGATTGCCAGAGAATCCCAACGATGAGAGACAGACCAGTCGATGTGTCGGTTTTTTTTATGAGCAGTTTTTTTTGTTTTTGTTCATTTAAATTGTTTTTTTTTTTTCGAATAGTGTAGAGTGTTCGAAGACACGGTGGATGAGACGAGTGATGGAGTGAAGATTAAGGTGTCAGATAAAAAAAAAAATAGAAATACCATTAGAATATGTTGACGAAGTGCGAAATCACGTTTCATTACCGATGCGCTTTCGTTGTTTTACCATCGTTACAAATTTCATTTTCTACCAATTCAAATGTCAATTGTTGTGTCATTGACAGTTGTGAGAAAAGTATAGAATAAAATTTTATCCAACGAAGGCGCATCGCGATCGATTCTATGAACTACAGAATTTTTTTTTTTTTTATTCATGTAGAGAGAGAGAACAATAAACCTATTCTAAAATTAATTATATGTAACGAATGTATGACAAAATTAACGTAATAGGCATTTTCGTATAGAGAGCCACGGCAACGGTTCGACGCAGAGTATCAAAAATAAAAATTCAAAAAAAAAATCGCTATATTCTACATAGAAATATTAATCGAACTGTAGTTATTGTTTTCATATAATTTCATCGAACGTCGATTCAACATTTGACATTTTATTTTGAAATAATTTAATTCTGTCTCCGGATTCTTCAAATTTGTTTTCTTTTCCGAAATTTTTCGTTGACGAATCGCTCAACGCTACTTCAGTAAGGAAAACAACTTCCAGGCTTGCTCGCGTTCACTTTCAGACAAGATAAAATGCGAAAATTACTCGAGTCTGAGGCTCAGGCTGGAGTTTGAAAAAAAAAATGTTATTCCAAAAGGCAGAAAAACGAATGTCGAATGAACTGAGCGCTCCGGGCCCATCTATATTTTCTTCTCGTTAATAAATGATGTTATCAAATGGTTTTTATTTGGATAATTCTTTCAGTACTTCACATCTCCTTAATATTCGCATAGCTATTCATATAAAAGTCATCAGCTATATCTGTGCGAATAAAATACGTTCTAGAGTTAAGAGATGAAAAAAATTAGGCAAATCGATGTGTTACCTGTCGCTGATAATTGGCTCGTGCTGTTGCTCTTTTTCCCAAGGCCCGTTTGGTACTGCGACGCACTTCCGCCGCCGCTACTGCTTCCGCTTCCGCTTTTACTGCTCGGTGAACTTTTACGACCTCTACGCGCGTTATCCTCCGGGTGTAAACCAACGGCGGTGTCACTGAGACTTCCATCTATTATCGAGAAGAAAAAAATATCTGTTAAATTTTCCGAAATATCTAAAAGTAATGAAAACAAACGAAAATCAACGAGCCATAAAACTGTGAAACGGATCTTCGTATATTCGGTCATTATGGCCGATTCCTCTCGACAAAACTCTTAATTAATTATGAAGAACAGAAGAAGTGGCGGGTAAAGAACCGATGATAGAAAAAAAAAAAAAAAAAAGAGGCAATGAGAAAAGGCCTCGACGTGCTCGATCTGCACTTTTCCCTTCCGGATACTCGATGCGAGAGGGAAGAGGAAGAGTTTTCGTTAGATGCTCGTGAATGACGAATCGACCTTGACGCTTGGATCTCGGCCAAAAACGTGCTTTTTCTCTTTCTCTCCCTCTCTCGTTATTCCACGTCAAATCACGTGTGTTTGTGTGTGTGTGTGTGTGTGTGTGTGTGTTAAAATCAAACGATAACTGATTACTGAAATAATTAATCGAAAGGTTATTGCATTCCATATTCACGAAATAAACATTTAGGAAAAAGCATAAAGAGCTCGATGGATCGAGATAAAAAAAATTCGCTCCATATTTGATTTGACTGAATGATTGAACTCTGCGACAGTGATCGAGTAAAAGAGTCATTGAATCAGAGTACTCACCAACTTTTTCGTCAGGTGGAACATCGGCGTTGCTCAAACTTCTGGTAAACTGTCCCCTCTTGGTGTGACCATTGTGACCATTTCCAGCGGGTATGTGTCTCGAGTTTTTCTCGTAAGAGCTTCCCTGACTGGCGTACTCACTGCTTTCCGGCATCGAGGATGATCGTCGTTCGTTAAGGTCGTTGTGTTTCGTAGTGTCCCGTACATTAGTTTGGTCATCGTTATCGTTGATTTTTTTCCGTTGAGAGGAACGACGTTGCGGTTGATCGGGATCGCGTTTGTTATTCGTATCATCAATATTTTTCATCGTAGCGGACGAAGGATTTTCGTCGTTGTGATTGCGGTCGCGTTCGTTTCCGTTGTATTGATCGTACGCGTCGTTACGTTGTTTCGGATAATCGCGTTGATTTTCGTGACGATATTGTTGATGATGATCGTGATGATGATGAAGATGATGATGTAGGTCGTCGTCGGTGGCCCGTGGGTTTTTAGCAGTGTCGGAGGTAGCGGTTTTTTGGGAATCAAAGATATTTGAATTAGCGTTACCGGGGCGGGGTGCTGCTCGGTTACGGGGCCTAAGGGAATCGTACGGGCCAAATCCGCAGTTTTCGCTACACTGGCTTTCGCTCTCCATCGAGTATTCGTAATACTCGAGGGTGTCGCTTATAGCCACGTTTCTTTTACTACCCTGTTGTTGTTGCTGCTGCTGCTGCTGCTGTTGCGGCTGCGGCTGCTGCTGCTGCTGCTGTTGATTTATGTTATTGGCGCGTCTTCTTTCTTCCTCGTACATTTCAATCTCCCGAGCTTCGGGACAACTGCTGTTTCTTCTTCTTCTTCGTCTTCGATACTTGTAACCATCGTCCGGATAATCTTGATCGCGTCTCGAAGAATATAAAATACTTGATTTACCGTCGATACTTAAATTGGCCAATTCACGGCACTCGGGACAACTACTTTTTCGTCTACGATACTGATAGCCCGAGGAAAAATCATTGTCCTCATCCCGGTATCTTCTCGTTGTGCCGGAAAATGATTCTGATCTCTCGCTTCTCATGACTCGATAGTTTTCCACAGGCACTTCCTCCCGTATCGTATTGTCAACGGGATCCTCGTACCGGAGACGCGAATTGCTCAAAATACGGTTATCTTTCCGGCTGGTCGAGTCTCCGTAATTCGGTCCTATGACTGTCTCCATCGAGCCGAATTCCTCGTCCGAATCGATGAAAAAACAGCATGGTTCTTCTTCGGTTCTGACGACCTCGGTAGAATTACCTGTCCCGTTGACCACGAGTTCGCGACTCTCCGGACAGCTACTGTTTCGTCTTCTTCTCGACATTCGTCTGGTCATTCTATCATTAGCGAGAGCGTAATCCTCGTCGTGAGCAAGTATAGGCGTTGATTCGGCACGGCCGATCATCATTTTTTTACTCTGCGATAAGCTCGGTACCGTAAGAGTGTTTTTATGATGAATCGGAAAATTTTCGTACTCGATATCGGCGCCCCCGGTCGTAGGATCGGCGATAAAATTATCGCGAAATCTTCGACGTCTTCTTCGTCGTGCTGCCTGCGACGTATCCTCGTAGCTCTCAGTACCGATAACGTCTTCCTCGTCGTCCCGATAACTCAGAGACTCGTCCGCATAAAATTGTACAGGCTCGTTGTACGAATCGTAACCGTCGATAATACGATCGCGCAATATTTCACCCTCGATCCTCGAGCTTCTCGGCTTTTTTAGACTTTTTTCCTCCTCGTAGTAACCCTCGACGTCTAATATCGGAATTCTCGAATCTTCCAATCGGGGATACTCGATCTCGTAGCCGGGCGACATCTCCCAATTCTCGTATTCATCTTCGAGATAAGAATCGGTGCTTTTGGCTCTTCTGCGTGGTTTTACTTGACGTCTCGTTACGTAATCGCTTCTATCGAGAAGATCGAGGGTGGTAGATCTGTCGGATGTAGCGAGTCTGCAAGGGCATGAATTTTCCGGAAGAATGATCTCGTCGATGCTGCAATAAATGTGATCGTTTATTTTTCGATTACCGTAAACATTGTTTTCCAAGCTTTTAGTACGTTTCTCCGGTGATCGGTATGACGAATCGATGTACTTTCTTTTACCGATGTCCTCGCGAGCGAGTACGGAGCTCGTAAGTTCGAGGCCGAGGGAAGGAACTCGAGAATCCAAAGAATCGAAGTATTCGATCCGTGCAGGGCTGAGGTGGGAGTCGAGATGGGAGCTGTAAAATTTTTCTTCGGCCTGAGGATCCTCGTAATCGGTGTATCTTACGAGTGAATTGGCAGCTAGAGTTTTTCGCAATTCGTTATCACCGTTTGAATCGTAATAAGATTTGCTACGATCACGAAGAGCAGGTATTTTGTCAGCGTATTTGGAATCGCTGATTGACAAATTACGTTTGAATTTACGTCTGGCTGTGCGGAGGCTATCGTCGCTAAAAATATTGCTGGAAACGGTCTCGTACTCGAAGCTCTTGGCGCGTCGAGAAAGAAAGGAGCCCGGTGGTGCATCGCCGCCGCGTAGACTTCCGCTCGAGAAGGCAGGATCGTCGTTGCTCACGACGCTGTAATCGAAGCTCCGAGCTTTCGAGCTGAGGAGCGAACGTCTCGGGATGGTGGACGATCGGGTGATGAGATTTTTGAGCTCGTAATCCGTCGGATAGGTGAGGGAGGGATGGTTGACAGTTCCAAAAGGTTTTGATCTCGAGACGATGGAATTTTCCAAAGGTTCTTTCCAGCCTGAAGGCAAACGTCTCGACAACGAAGCGGTCGTCGGTGGGGGGGTCCTCTTGCTGGTCTTTCTCATAGTCTCGTACACGTTGTAGAAGGGGGGAAGAGTCGATCGATTCGAACGGCCGGTGCTCGAATTACGAAATTTGTCCAACAGTCCGTCAGGGAAATTGACCTGAAGGCAATCCTCCACGTAGATCTCGGGTATACGACGATTTTTCGTTTTTCCAACGAGCTTCTCAGGCTTGAGGATGTAACCCTCGGATACGGTGTACTCGCTCGTTTCGGGACTGTAGTAACGCAGTAGATTCTCGTCGACGGTCTGGGATCTCGTGAACGGCGTTCTCATCTTTCTATACAGCGAGCGTACGACTGCGGACTTGCTCCGTACTAATGGGTGATGGGTAGGATTGTGCTTAACGGTTTGGTTGCTTCGGGACTTTGTGGAATTAATAATGATGCTGTTGCTGCTGCTGTTGTTGTTGCTCTTTGCTGATGTTGGACAATGACATTCGCTGCAGGGTACCCTAATTCTGTGCCTGCGCCTATTGCGCCTAGGGGGTGGGGGCATTGGGGATATGACACCGGGTATCAATACGTTTTTAACTGTCGGTCTGCAAACAATTTTTTTCATATTTATACAGTAATTCCGCTTTCGTGGTTTTCAATTTTCTATTTACCCCATTCTTCCTTCTAATCTTTTTCTTATTATTTATTTTTATATTTTCTTCATTTATTATTCGTTACAGGCTCTTTGGTCTCGAAATTTTCACTCTGCTATTCCCATTTTTCCAATCTACCCGGTCGAAATATCTTTTTCAAGGAGATTCGATCGGCGTGTCAGATTCAACGAAATTATTTGATTTATTCAACCTTTCCACCGGACTTGGCTCCGATCGATATTTAAATACAGATAAAATCACTTTGTCGTGAGAACACTATCGTAGCGGAGTACAAATATTCCCGTAATTAATTATTGCTCAAACAGATCATAAAACTTTGTCTTTCCATTATTATATTATTATCGTTTAAATCAATCGATCGAATTTCCTCAATTCTTTTCACAACAAGCTGTCTCGCGGTTAAGTGCTTCTGTTATTTTTATTTATATTTATTTTTTTCAATCCTAACCCTCGATAGAATGGGACGTCATCGTGTACTCGATCGAATAATTATTAAATGGACATTGACGCGGTGCATAGGAGGTGCTTGACTATTCTAGAAATGAGACACAAAAAATAATGTATTCACGAGACTCAAAAAACACCGAGGGCTGCGAAGGGGGGGGGGGGTGGGTCAACCTACAGTTTAATGCCTAAGAAGCGAGGTCGGGATGATGAGAGAGATAGAGAGAGAGAGAGAGATGGTGCAGCTAGGGGAGTGTTCATTCGACCGACAATGTCCATTTAATAAGGGATAATTTCTTCGGAGGCCTTCCTGACTGCGATCTTAGATGGTACGTCGAAATTTTTTGATCGAAAAAATTTGAGAAATTATACAAAAAGTTATATAATTTGATACGCAGCCAGAATTCCTCATTTTTACGTGACAAATCGATTTTTCGTTAAATTCGATAGCGAAAGTGACCGGTTGTTCAATTAAATAATCAAAATTTTGTCTTCGATTTGCTTTTTCTTTTTTTTTAAATTGACTCATACTCACATTAAGGCTCTGGATCCTCGTGGTCTTTCGGATTGGGTACTGAAAACGCTACTCGTCACAGAGGCGTTGCTCTCCATGTCCGAATCACCGAGATCACCGAGAACGTCCTTGTCCGGACTGAGATGACCCCTTCTCGATCTGTGCATTCGGTGAGCGTGGGTGTGCGAGAGCGATAAAGGGTCTTGGCCCATGGAGGGTAGATCGGAGTCCGAGAGGCCACTGTAGTGTCTCTCCCAGCCTGAAAGAATCGCTCGAGTCAACGCGATCGTTCGTCAAAAGTTCAACGTGATTCGATCTCAAAAAAAAAAAGGCTCGTCTGACCTCCCATCCCGGTGCTTCTGTAAGTCGTGTGAACCTGCCGATTTCGATGCCTCATGAATCTCGCTCTCTCCTCGAGATCCTGAGTAACCCGCTCTTTGAGAGCGGCGTGTAAATTGGCCGGTATTTGGGGCAGTTGTCGTTTCTTCGGTGAGCCGGTTGGCGTCGCGGTCGCCGATCTCGAGCCGAATCTGCGAAAAAATATTGGATTCCGAATGAACGGTCAGAAAAACAAAGAAAAAATCGTACTCGGACCATCCTTTCTCCTGATTTCTCTCTTCTCCTCTCCCTCTTCGTTTTTTTTTCCTCCATTTTCTCATCGGTTTCTTCGGTTCACTCCCACGTAAGATCTTACTACCCTAGACTTACAGTAATTTACATATTTATAGCCGTATGTACATACGTTTCATACGCGTATACGCATAAATATGTACTTTACCAAACATTTCGTTTCAACTGCCGATTGGTACGATTTAATGTGCGGATGGGCGAGGACCGAGCTTTTATTTTCTCGTTGTTTCGATGATGCTTTTTCTTGGTTTTACAATAATATACCTTGCTGGCACGTAGCTATGAGGATAAGGGATGGATCTGTGCTCCGGAGGTGAAAGAGAACGATGACCGGTTGGGCTTTGCGATCTTCCGCGATAACGAATATTCGGCGAATCCATCGGCGCCGCGCTGTGCGATCTGTGACCCATCATTCCTCTCGGCGATTCCTCCTGATTCACACAACAAAGAAATTACTTTTATTTATTTTTAGTAAAATAAAATATTTAAAAAATGCAATTATTTATTTATTTCAATTTGTTAAAAAATCGTTAAAATCGAGAGAAGATTTTTGAAGAAACTCACCTTTCTGTACGATTGATAACCGGCAATGGAGACCGGTTGATCGCGAGTTATCATGAGCGCGGCCCTTTTACGTCCTTGCGGCGACATGTCCCTTCTACTTCTGTGCTCGTTGTCCATGCACAGATCTCTTTCGGGCGGTGGACTGGAATAGTGGCTGCTCCAGCGTGCGTTCGTTCGATTTTCATTTATCGGGGGATTGATAGTTTTTTTGACACGATTAGTGAACGCGGTGCATTAAATCCGAGACGAAGCGAAATTTGTAGAGACCACCAACGTATTTATATAGAATTCGAGCAATCGTTCAAGAGTTTCGTTTCATTCAATTTTTCGAGCAAAATTTTTTAGTTTTTTTTTTTCTGTTGTTTTTGTTTACGCATTTCGCTACGTCTCTGGTGAATCAAATGGGGCGAGAGTGCTGATAGTGTTCTCGCTCTAAGATACGAGAGAGCCTAGAAGAATTTCACCGATACTTTTTTCTTTTTTTTTCAATTATTTGATTTTCCGTATTTTTTAAGCCACTCTTCGAAGCCTCTCTCGAGTAATCAAGCTTCGATCTTCCGCGTAACTTGCAAAAACAAATATTTAGCTTTCGATTGATATAATTCGTTCGGAATGAAAAGTTACAACGCGGAGGATCGATGCATATTTACATAGGTTAATAATACTAAAAGCCATTTCTGGTTCTATGTATTGATGATGCGGCAATAATAATGAGAATAATAAGAAAAAGCTTTAATGACACAATGACATCTAAGAGACGGTGTCTACGCGCGTCCTCCGACCCGCTAATCGTAACCTACTCGGTCCTCGACCTAATTTTCTTTCCCGGCAATCGAGGGTGGGTGTGAAACAGAGACAGAGAAGGTGAGAGAGAGAGAGAGAGATAAAGAGAGCGATAGATAGATATATAAAGTGAGAAAAAGGGTGGGAAAGAGAGAGAGAGAGAGAGAGAGAGAGAGAAAGAAAACGACGCGATGTGCGAGAGAATCGATGTCGAGCCTCGAACCTGAGTTGACAATCGTATAATTACGATTCTTCTATGCAAAGCAGAGAAAGCGTAGAAGAGAGAATTTTCTCCGAGATTTTCTTGTTCGTCGTTCGATAACGACGAATAAAATTATTTTTTTGTCTTTTTTGCTCGACCTCGATGATCTCGACAAGACCTCGTTGGAATAGAAATGACACTATATACGTGTACTCGGATCAATTTGTCATGATAGATAATACAATTACAAAGAATAATCATTCACGATATTAACTATCGGACAAATGAATGAAGTAATGAGGAATTATTCCTGATTATTCGGATCGAGGATTTATGAAGGAAAAAGGAAAATTCAAATTCAAGCTTGGGTTACGGTGATGGAATGTCCTTGATTGATTAACGCTAATTCACTAGAACTAGAAATGAAAATGCCAGTCGATAGATCAACAAAAGGGAAGGTGGGAAAGGGGGGGGGGGGTGTAGGCCGAGGAAATGGAGTGTATCGTTGCGAGCGAGGAGATTTTTTTTTATATGATAAGTAATATATCTTGAATTTGCCGTACCGCTTATAATTTGACGGCATATTATGAAACCTAAAAAATAATAAAAAAAGCATAGAATTAAAGGAAAATCGTCATGTAATTGGACGACCGTTTAAAAGATCGGTCGTGTATTTCGTTTTTTATTTTTTATTTTCAATTATACGTTTAAGTAAGAATAATAATAATAATTAATCAAGGAGAAATGTACACGTGGTCCGAGTCTGGTGTCCCAGTGTCAATAAATTCTCGATCAATCAATCGTTGGAGAGGATTTTGGTCGGGGGAATGGTTCGATAATCATTTTCGAAACTCTCTCGAGCATCGACTTTTCTCGCTAGCTTTTTTGTGTTTTTTTTTTCTTCTTTTTTTCTGTCTCTTGTCTCTCTTCATTTGGCTGACACAGATGCGGAGCTTGCCAAAAATTGTGATAACCCTCGGGAACGAGAAACTAACGAAAAACTGGAGGATCGCTTACTAGCACTGTCGCTTATTATTATCATTATTTCTTTTATTTTTCATTCTCGAGGAAAGGAGAAAACGACCGCGCACCAACACTCGACATCCCCGAGCTCGAACGATGCATTTATCAATGCATCGGTGAAACCTTTTTAGCTGATCCTGTTAGACGATATATCGAACTTTATTAAATATGCCAGCCAACTTTTGCTCCGGTCATCCACCAGTTTTCACAAATTCACTATATTTTTATTATTTAATTTCCTTATAAATTCCAACGATGTCTCGACGTCTTGCGAACGAAAATTTCCCAAAGAGGTTTGATGCTCGATGGAAAATATTTTTTAGACCCGATACGAGAAACAAATAAATATGGAATTGGCCCCAAAAGAATGTCCAGAAATATTATAAAATTTTCGTCAAATTATTGTAACTCCAAAGGTGAGTCGAGATTTTTCAGGATTAAGGGCAGCCAGCTCGAAGATTAACAAATGCGGAGCTGGATTTAGAGCTTTTGACCTCGTTGCATTTGTTTACTCGCCTGTATGTATACAACTGACGAGAATTTTCTTGTAGCAAAATAAGTAACAACGAAATGATAACGAGAAGAGGTTAGCACTTGAAGAATCGTATACCGAAAGAGGATCAACGCGCCGAGCACGTTTTCAATCGGGATTTTTCGAACGATGAAAAACATATCAGAAAAATTTTTGAATCGAAGAAAATAGAAAATAAATCTAAAATTCGAGTGAGAATACAGAGTTGAAAAATTGAAAAAACAAATCAAGTTGATCCGGGATCGTATAATATTATACAGCAATACTGGAGTAGCTGACACACACACACACACACACACACACACGCGGGCGCGCTGACTCGCACACGAATATAACGAAGCGGAGCAATTAAGGGCAACACATCGTGCCTCGGCACCCATTGAAAAGATGCAAAGACAATTCACAATCGGGAAGCTTCGAGCCACGTGAGAGGAGGGTTAAAAGAAAAAAAGAAAAAAGAGTGCCAAGATCGAGCCGGAAGGAAATTTAATAAAGTTGAGCCACGAGGGAGATCAGATACGAAGATAAATATAAGAGAGCACCTTGTGTCTTAATAAGCTGTGGCTAATTAGCGAGCCGGGAAGAACCTCGACGTGATATAATGTAGTTCGAATATCCCAATTTTCTTGATACATACGAAAGAGCGAGAGTGCGAAGAATGTAAAAAAGAAAAAGAAAAAATGACTGCACCGTACGTGTGCAGATGCTGGAGTGTATACGAAAAAGCGTGAAAACGTAAATGTTCACACTCACACGTATCGATCCGGCGTCATTTTGTGACTGATTTCATTCACCAAATTGTCGAAAGTAGAAAAAATTGGAGGAACATAAGGAAAAAAAAAAAAACAAAAACAAAAAGGAGTGAAACGAGATAGAAAAAGAGAACGGGACGCGACTACTTTAAGGGTGGCTCCGCAGCCAACGGCGGTTGCAGGCCAACTGGCATGTCAATTGGCTTGTTGCCCAGTTTTATAACTTGGTTGTAGCCTCTCTCTCTCTCTCTCTCTCTCTTCGTCCCTCTTCCGGTCTTTTCCTACGTATCTCTCTGTTTTGCCACCCTCTGGCCTTCCGACGCCGCAAAACCCCTTGCCAACGTCGTCTGCGTTCCCTTACTATCGTTCCTCTCGTACGTACACGCACCCACGCACACACCAATGTCAGACACGAGTGTAGTCTCCACACTCGTGTTTCACCGCTACGATCCACTATCGCAATTACTATACGGTCCCTCGAGGCTTACGTCAGAATGACGGAGCCACATTATGCTGCTCGTGAGCAAAAGAGAGAGAGAGAGAGAGAGAGAGAAGAGGCTAGTTTTTGTAGTGGGGGCTCGTACTGCTGGTGGCCAAACTGGAAGGGCGAGTAAGAATGGTGGGACGACGCGGAACGGTTTTGCGCTACTACTGCGGAAAAAAAATTCGACTCTGATTCCATCCCCTATTTATAAATATTCCATGAGCATGTATTCACATTTCGTTATACATGAATATGAGTCTCTCTCTCTTAATATTTATTTTTCTTTGTTGATGCGAATACGTACGGATAGAGAGGTGTATTATCGAACTGTAGCGTTTCTACGAAATTTCGTCACATTAAAAGCTTCCCCCTCCTCCCTTTCAGCCCACTCATCGTCAAGCTTTTATTTACATGTCCCTACCGCTTACACAGCGACGAGGGTTTATCTCCGAATCTATTCCACCAGCCACTCTCTTCCGATTACTCATTGACGTTTTTCTTACGAAATTCATCATCCCTACTTCTGCTACGGAGTAGTACTTGGATAATTCGTTGAATAATTTTCGGAGCACAATGAAAAGTGGGGAAGAAATTAGAAATCGATTTTGATGACGGTAGATCGATTGATTTTTCAAAATTCAATATACGAACGTCAGAATGTCAGAAGAAGAAAAAGTCTGACGGTATTTCAAACGAGAAGAAGGTGAAATTGGCTTTATAAAAAAAGAAAAAAAAAAGAAAAAAAAAAGAAAGGAGGAAAGTGAAAAAGGCGTCGAAAGGGAAAAATCGTGGTGGATAATCCTCGGGAGACGTTGCGATGAACCGTACAGGGATTGCATTGCACCCAGTGTACGAATACTCGCTTGGCGAAGCTTATTGCCAATTACGTTCACGAGCACGCTACCGCATACAGTATAGAGCCATATTCCCTCGCTCTCCTCTCTCTCTCTCTCGCTCTTCTCCCAGTCACTACTCTGTGCCTACACGAGATCCTCCTTACCGCTGTACACTAACCGTTAGGAGGGACAGTTACGACCCTTGTTATACGAGTCCTGTAAACGGGGGGGTCTTAAAGCTCGAAATAGCACGACTATATCTTGAAACGTCGTGAACATCGAGAATAGCTGGGACGACACACTATTCGAGCGTATTATTCCATTCACTAGATCCACACCGAATACGACAGTCAATGACTGGCTAAACGAATTACCCCGTGCCTAATAGACTTTTAATATCAAAACAAACCTTCCAAATTTGCTATCCTCGTTTATTATCTACTTATTCAATGATTTTATTCAATTATATTCCAACTTTGTTCAATTATCGATCCATTCGTTCGCTTCACAATTGAACCGTTATTTTAGGCTTTTTTTTTAGCCCTCGGGCAAACAAAACGATTAAATAAATATAGAAAAAAGAAATTGGATATGTCAAAGTAATTTAAGCAAAAAAAAAAGGATTTATCCAAGTTTTATGTGAGGATGGAACGATCCTCTCATTTTCCATTATTTCAGGATGAGTTAATAGGGCTAATAAATAGGCGACATATATTGTTCGTGTTGTCAGCCATATTTTATACATGCGGATAGAAATATTACGATAAATGAGATCGTAATATGAAAGGCGAAGGCACAAAGAGAGAGAGAGAGAGAGAGAGAGAGAGAGAAAAGTTTTTGTGCCGCATTGGACATACTGCGGCGAACGTAAATAATAATAATAAGTTTAAACGGAGCTTCGTGGTTCCGTTCGTCCCTTGTGGATAATCGGAGTGTATAAGAAAACGTCGGTTGTAACGGCGTCACCGAGTTTGGTGGATTGATAGGACGCGCCAGCGCGCCCCACGGTCATGCGAGCCAACAAACGAGATTTCAACCTCGAGAATCTCTTCTTGCCCACCGGGTTTCATCCATTTCTCTTAATGGATCAAAACTCTCTCTCTCTCTCCTATCATTGCGAAGGGTTGGCAAAGATAGGGGAGTCGAAATAATGCCGACTCAACACAAACGAGAACCTTTTTTTTTTCCTTGCCAACAAATATTTCATGAATGAGATTTTTTTTTTCTCGTACGCAACTGATTTTTGGTTCGTTCGAGAATTCAAATCGATCATTTATTCATGAAGATTCAACTATTTTCATCCCTTCAGATTCAGATTCAATATTCGAAATAAATTTTAATAGAGGAAAGGTTGATACAAATGTATCATTTCGGATAAACAAAAGTTGCAGTTTACGTAAAATGTCCCTTTACGAAACAAAATGTTTGAGAAAGCACCCACGAACTGTTGGAACGTCGAAAAAAGTCGTGAACGAGTAGATAATTTGAGACTCGACGTTGCCTTTGAATAATCGACCTACGACTCGAGAATTTAGATGTGGAGAACAATCTTGTATAGAGAAAAAAAGAGCAAGAGAGAGAGAGAGAGAGAGAGAAAGAAAGATAGGAGAGGGGAGAGAAAATTGAGTAGAGATAGCTGAAGAAAGTTTTTTTTTCGTTTTTTTTTTAAGGAAGAACAGTAAAAATAAATTAACCTGGACGAACTACCCCTGCTGCTTAGACTCGCCCCATCGGCCGTTCTTCTTTGTTCCCTGGATACGTCGCAGTCGGTTATATCACATTCGGACGTGTCGGAGTCACTCAACCTTGAGGTCGTCGAAGGTGGACTCAAGTGACAGTCCACTGGTGTTATTACTATATCGTCGATTGGATCCGTATAATATCTGTCATTTGATCAACAATTAATCTTCGTTAATAACACTTCTTGCTCGCTCATGGTATGAGATAATCAAAGAAATTTAAAATTCATAGAAATTGCATCGAAATTCTCATTTCTAAAATAATATGTTTGTTATAAGATTGAAATTTTACTAGTTTTTTAGGGGATTTTTGAACAAAAAAAAAAAAAAATATATTTAAAGATCAAAGAAAATGGTTAATGCATAATGAAGAAAGAACTACTCACCCAGCATGTCGTTGTTCCTCGTGTGCCAACAAATAATGCCACTCTGGTTTTTCGTTTAACGACGATGTGGCAAGATCGATTATAACTTCACCAAGAAAATCATTCGCCCCGTATTTGACCAGATCCCAGACGGTTATTTCCACAGATCTGTGCCTGAGCTCGGAACGCCTCATATTGTAAATAAACGATTGATTCCACTTTGGATCGTTCGTATTCGCCAAGGTCTTCGTCCGTCTCTTCGATTTTTCACTGCACATTAAACAAAGGGGTCAAAACATTAATTCAAATAACAACGGTTTTGGCATCGTCGAATCATACATTTTTTTCAATAGTTGCAAACGTTTCTGGAGTTAAAATTTCCACGTTGCTTAAAAAAAAAAAAAAAAAAAAAACGGAAGAACGATGAAGAAATTTATTCGGTTTAGAAAAAAAAAACAGTCGAATTAACATAATTGTCGGTGAAAAAGTCTCCAATCTATTTTTACTACCAAATGTTCCAAAACGTTACAAGTTTTATTTCTTCTTCGATCCTAATTTTATTCACGAGACTAAAAAAAAACTGGTAAAATACGTTCGAGAACAATGACGTATCGATTTTTTTTCGTCGGGCTTTATGGAGATTGTTTGAAAATTGAGCAGAGCGGCCAATTACCCTTGGGCTTTAAAGCATGGAAGAATGTGTATGTGCTGGACAGAATCTTGACAAGGGAAAAGGAGCGAACGGAGCGAGGGGAGGTTAACGGAAGGATTTGCAAAGTTAACGAAAGTGGCCAAAGTTCGGGGCCAATTAGATACACGAATACACATGGACACGTGGGGTGAATGTGAGCAAAAGACGAGAAGAATAAGAGAGTGAGAAACAAAGGGGAAAAGGAAGGACGAAGACGAGGCTGGCGACGAGTAGATGCTATTGGGATCGTAACATTGCGGGTAAGACGTTGGCACTGCTGCCAAAATTGGTATGGCATACGACGAGAAAACTCGTATGCTATATATACACGTATGAAATTCTCTCCCCAACCGGTCGCCTTCTAGTCGATGCTTTTTCATGAAATTATTTATCTCACTACTCGACGAATCTCTTTATCTCTCTCTCTCCCTCTGTCCAACTATCTATTCTTTCATTCTCAGCTTTTCTCTCGATTTTTTTCAATTCCCTTTTTCTCATCCACTGTAACATTTACTTTTCCCTTCCGCTTTTTTTTTTCTAGCTTTCTCTATCCTCAGTTCTGTCACTTTCTCATTGTTACCCACGCAACTATATCACGTTACGAACCCAAACATTTATAGCTCACATTTCCCAAGATCAATGTGCTTCACGTACACGCATATCCAAATTACGCGTATGCCGGATTTTGAAAATGAGGCAAAGCGAAAAAGGAGTAAGATAACAGAGTGAGGCAGGGAGAGAGAGAGAGAGAAATTTCGGATATCGTAGTCCAGACATTCGAAGGAAGGACGTCTGACCTCGCGAGGGTTTCAATTTTCGCGAACGATTCAGAAAGAGTGAAAAGAAGAGGGAAAGACTTCGAACAGGCTTGCCAATTTTCTAGACAACCGATGAGAAAAAAAAAAAAGCAATCTACGACTCTCGGTCCGTCTCAGCTATACTTTACATTGTTTCGCATACTGTCGTCCGAATCATACGGAGCGTGAGTAAACGATGACTCCGTTTTCTTGGCAAATGTTTATGAGAAGAGCAGAAAAAAAATTCGTTCTCTTGATTTCTCGGTCTACTCCGAAGTCCTCGTATATTTTTCCTTCTTCCCCTTTTCTTTATTGATCTTTTCTTCAGATATACTCCGAAATAATGAGAAGTTTCGGTGTCCAAACATTATTTGATCTCAGTGAGAGCGTAATGATGGATGGAAAAAAAAAAAAAAAAAAAGAGAGAAAGAAATAGTAACTCGTCTTGCCTCTTGTCCGGCAGTAGAAATATCTTGGCGTATGGATTTCTGGGCTGTCCGTTGCTTCTGGGTGTGAGCGCGGCCGCGCATACGAGTATTACGATGAGCTGCAGTGCCACCGGATCGAAACCGAGTTTCACCTGTAGTGTGCCACCCACGTTAGCGTTACCCGGTGGATTTCGTAGATGTCGTCCTCTCCCCTGGGCGTGAAGATCCGGCGAGCCCGGTGACGTCACCAGTACGGAAGGTTTGTCCCTTTTGGCGTCGTACAATTCTGCAAAATGTGCACAAAAATAGTCTCATGAAAAATGCTCGATATTTTGGTAACACAAAAGAAAAACATTTTCCAAAAACAATTACATATCTCGGGTCTGATATTTATTACAGTTTTCAATAAGGGGGTGGGAGGAGAGGGGTGAGCGGCAAATAACAAGGAACCAATCGATACAAAATACAATCGAACGGGGTTTGGTCAATTGATCAGAATTTTTACGTGAAAAAGTGAGTTAAGGAAATGTCCTTCTTCGAGGCTCTCGTACATGAATTTGCCCTCGTTTTATGGCGTGTTAAAATATCCGTCAAAAAATTATAAATACGTCGGAGCATACACACACGCATATACTGGTAGAAGAAGACAAGAGGAGAGCAAGAGAGAGAGAGAGAGAGAGAAAGAAAAAAAGAAAGAGAAATTGATTAATTACACAAGTTGTTGCTCCCATGAAATGACTATATTGTTTACGGTGATTTACAGCGGGGGTGCATTGGCACTACATAAACTACGCTCTACGATAAAAACACATCGATATTTCAATAAATCTAACAATCTCGTGATTCGAGACGAGTATTTTGAAATCATTTTGTCTCATTACGACGATTACAATAACAATAATAATAATAATCATAATAATAAAAATAATGTTAGTATTTATTTACGACTCTCTCTCTTTTTCTTGAAATCGTAACGGGTCATTGGATCGGGGCTCAGAGTTTATCATTTTTTTCGTCAAAATGGAATAATTTACCAGAATATTACTTTTTTTTTTTTTCTCCACAAATAATCAGGAACTGTGGGAGTGAGAGCTGAAGGGGTAAGAGCGAGAGAGTGAGGGGATTATATATAAATATCAGACAGGAAGATAGAGAGACAGAGAGAGGGAGAGAGATAGAGAGAAAGAGAGAGAGATGACGTAATTTACGAGGGAACATTTAGCCGTTCGGGACTTTTTAAGTAATTTTCATGAGGCCTACCCCACAGTATACATTTCTTAAGACCTGGAATTCGAAAAATCATATAATCTGTGAAAGTTAAGCTGTTTCATCAATTTACGATTACACTTAATATTATATTATACTACTCGAATAAATGGTGATTTTTTTTCGTTCGTTAAACGAATTTTTTTATCGAATGAAAATCAATGGAAAAAGGAGGAAAAACTTTTGATAATGACGACAATAACGATATCAGTCATAATCTAGCGCAGTGTGCGAATAGCTTTATCGAAATTACAGAGAGCAAGACAGAGATAGCACAGAGTAAATCAATTTGCTGAGCTCGGCGTATTTATTCGATGAATTTTTTTATTTAAAAAAAATTTTTTTCTTTCGTCAGGAGAAGGGAAGGATTTTTTTTTTTCTCGAGTCATATATTCACCTTTGTGATGAGGCTGCTGAGGTATCGGCATCGGTTCGTGTTTCTGTCGCCATTGAGTCTGAACCGTGATTCGCCGCGGGGTACCTATCGCTGATGCTGGCACGGTCGTCTGTACACCGGTCAGCATCGCCGCTGTCGATGTCCCGGACAAATTTCTCGACACTATCAATTCGACCTGGGGCTCTTCCCTCGATTTCATTATTATGTCGTTCACCTCCTGAAAACTTTTTCCCTGAAGAGATCGACCGTTCCACTGTATAACCTCGTCACCTGTCGAATTAAATATAAACAAAGTTCTCCTTGTCAAGTTGAACGTACGAAAATTTCAGGCCAATTTACTTTTGCACAAAAGCACTCGAGCAGTGCTCCGACTATCAACACCGTTATTGAGCATTTTGAAACTTTGAATTTTTATAAATTAAGAAAATGAGCGTTTTTATTTTCAAGTATTGCTCTCATTTTTATCAATAATTTTCTATCAAATAATATGCAAACGTGCCATCGTTGGACTTCGTTTCGATAACTACATTGATACAGAATACTGGAGAAAAAAAGAAAAAAAATATATATTACCAGGTCTCAATTGACCCTCGACGTCCGCTGTGCTGCCTTTCTTAACTTTCTCGATGAGAGCCCCTCTCGAACCGTTCTCCAATAATTTTCCACCGACGACCTTCAGTCCGAGAATACTACTACTGCTCCCTGAACCAGACGATTTTCTGAGGATCATGTGACCGATGATTTTTTGTCCGTCACTGCTTCCTTGCCACGAGAGTGGTTGCTGAATGGCCGGTTCAAAAAAAAAAAAAATCACAGTTTCCTAACTCTTTCTTTCTCACTCAAAATTCTGCTACACTCGTTTTTTTAATGCTCGATTATGTGATTTTCGTAATGAACAAACTAAAAAAAAAAAAAAAAAATAACGAGAATATCATCAAAGATTCGATCGACTGAAAGTTTCAGTAGCCACGAACGTGATTATCGAAAAATCGTTTTGGAAATTAGGTCGATCGGAGCTTCGAATGATGTGCCGAAGTCCAAGTTTTTTTTTCGTCGTTAAAGAATAATTTTCAGGCGAGAAGCACGTTTGAATGAAAATCGTTACTCGTACCAAGAATACAAAAAAAAAAAATATTCATCCAAAATTCTTCTACAAACGATTCGATAAAATAATTTTATATTTTTCAAAATGTATTTTACGATTGCCCAATTCGTAGAACTCGAAATAATTTTTTCATCCAAACAGTGCCGATACCCGAACTTAGATCGATAAAAGCGAGTGCGTTAAACGTAAATTGTGTGACAAATTTGTTAGAACATCGAGACAACGAAACAAGCAGCGAATATTATTACACGAAGCATGCCACATTATTATATATTTTATAATAAATAATCGCGAGCCGGTTACATCGAGATTAAAACGGTGACAAAAAAAAAAGAGAAAAAAAAAACAATACGAATGATCGTTCCCCGAGCAGCAGAGTGTATCGAAGCTTTCGCAGTTTCAAGCGGCGTGCAACAGGATGAATTTTTCAATTATTATTGTGCATTATAAAGCAGAGATTATCGATTTTAATATTTCGAAGAAACGAGTGTCGGTGAATATTCGTATTGTTATTACTTTTGTTTTGTTTAAAAAATAATAATTCTATTCCCTAAATTAGCTCGACGAAGTTGCCTAGAACTCTTACAAAAGAGTTACATTCGTAAATTCTCTCTCAGCTAGATCGTAAAAACTTGGCAATAAGAGAGAGATTTGGAAAAATTCGTAAAAATCCAAAAGCGAATATCACGATCGGATTTCCGGGTCAGACGAATTTATGTTCGTGTCCTCGCTTCATCCTGGCGACTCCAAATTCCCCGAGGCGAATAAAAATTTCACGGTGCAACGATACTGCAGTTCTTTTTTTCCCCCCTCAAAGAACGTCTATCCGCATCGACCAACAGAACGAGAGAAAAAACAATAAAGAAGTTAAAAATCGGACTTTTCGATACGACATCGAGTTGCTGCATGATTATAAACATTTTCGCAGAACGATCGTCAATGCTCGACCTGATTGGAGAACGCGATAATTCCTGATCTCATTTACCATAAAAGATAATCCCTGATTCTACTTATCTCGATATATTTATTATTAATTGGAGCAATGTTTAGCCTGAAGAAAGGGAAATTAAGGAGAAATGAGAGAGAAAGGTTTTCCCTGCCTCTTAACAAGCTCGACCAATTGACAAATGTGTATAGGGGCTGAAAACGATTGCGTATTCAAACTATCGGGAAACTAACATCCTAAACGAAAGTTGCATCGTCCGTCAACGATGAAACAATGCTAATCATACTCTACCTATCTCGCAAAACGCCCCAGGTCCTTTCTTCGTGCCTCTCTCATTATCTCCTTTCACTCTCGTCCTACGTCCTCAAATCGGCTGCCCACTAATTTCCAATTACCTATTAAATTTGTCTCGAGAAATAGGCGTTTTTATTTTTCAGGGGATGAAAAAATTTATACACCGTTGTGCGGTATGATTTTATGAAATATCAAAAATTTTGGGTCTTTTGAAAAAAACAAATGACAGCAAATATATATTCGTCTGTATGGAAGAATGTAGCTACGCGGTGAAAGCATTTCGAACGGGGCACTTTTATTAATTCGTAGGAGGAAAAAAAAAAAGCTTCGGGCTAATTGAAACAATCGGAACGAGGCCAAGTAGCTGCGAGTTTGATCTCTCTCTCTCTTTATTTTCTTTTCATTTTTTCTTCTTCTCTTCTTTTTTTTTTTTTTTGTTCAATTGCCCCGTTTTCTCTTATTTTCCTCTTTCGCTTATTATCTCGTAACGAACGTGACGGTTTCCGTATCGGTGATCGATCCACTTTTCACAAAATAATTCATCGAATTTCCCCGAGTTGAAAACAAGATTGCTAATTGTGAGAGGATCTCCTATGACAAAAGGGCCAATCGAGCCTAAAGAACGATGGAACAAAAGCGAAATCTCTTTCTCGTTAAAGGATATTGAGCTATTTTCATTCATAAGTTTGAAAATTTCATTCAAAATTATTATTGAGTATCGATTGAAGATTGCAATCTCAATGAAACAGTCGATTGACATTATTTCATAGCAAAATCCATGAATATTCATCTGCAAGACTTATAAATTGAAAAATGTTTATGCAGATATTGCATTGTTTTACAAATAAATTTTCAAAGTGATCACGCGATATACGAAAAATCTAATCTGCTCGTCGAAGAATGAAATTGCTTCACCATATGTTTTTTCAAAGACCTCAACAAATAAAAACTAGAAAACAAAGTGTATTGTGCACCAAAAATCCAAGTGAATGAAGAAATAAAAAATACGAAAGCGAACATTTCTTCGAAAAGAGAATTTAGAGGAAAGAAAAATTTTCCCTGGAATACGAGAACCAACAAATTTCATCGACTTCAGTATTTGAACCCACACCAAGAACGACCCTCGATACAATTATACAAAGGCTTATGCAAAAGCGACAAAAATCTGAACTCGATCAAACGTAAAAACGAATCGGAGCGTATGTAACTATCGTCCGGAAGGTGATGTCGTGTTGTGCAGGATTTCAAAGGGCAATAAACCCGAAGAGCAGTTTCTACTCGCACTACGAATAATTCGCCTGGCACAAAAATACAGCGTCTACTAGTTTCTCTAAATAGGCAATTCCGCGTAACATAAAAAGGAGCCTAAAATATTTTGAAAATCTCAAAAACGCTGTGTCGAATGAGAGAGAAAAAAAAATAATCCTCAAATAATGAAAATTCTTCGATAAATTCGACGTTTGTGCGTCATCGGGATGACGTCGTGATTTGCCAAGGTTTTCCGCGTAATCCGTGTCCATTAGAATATCTTTTAGTTCTGTTCGTGGCTACTTTTGGTGGATGATTATTTGGAATGGAAGTTGTTGGGAGAGAATCGTGGGCGTACCTTGGGCAGGTCGCCACGATTGCTGTCTTCGCTGCTCGTAAATGTGCTTGATGTGTCTATACCGGAATCTTTGGTCGCGCTGTCTTGACTACCCTGGCGATCCGCCTCCCAGGACCAATCCTCGTGGCTACCGCCATCATTACCACCAACATTCGTTCCACCGTCGAATCTCACCGTTTTTTTCCCCCTTCGTTCAGTGAACCTTGACGACGCGACAGACACACCACATTTTGTATTCTTTCTTTCTCTCTCCCTCTCTCTTCCTTTCTGTCTCTCTCCTCGGTCAGGACCAAAATCGAAAGAAAAAAAAAACAAAACTTTTCTTTACTTCAAAAACCCACGTTGCGATGTCCATGGACAATTTTTTTGTTTTTTTTTTTGCTTTTCGTGCATCCAACGTATTTTTCAGGGTTTTGATGGTCGAGATGACACGAGTCACTCTCGACTCGTTTTCCTTCCTCCTCAATCTTCACGCGATTTTCTTGGACCGCGTTAATTTTTCTGATTCGTTCGTTTCATACATTTTTTTTCTACTTCGTTCATCCTCGTTTTTTCCGTTGCCTTGGTCCGTATTATCGTTCCTTCCGGTCGGCCATGTACACACCGAAAATTGCAAAATCGGAGTCTAACGTCGAGGTGCTCGATGTCGCCTCGACCATCGTCGTTCCACAGAACCTGCCCGCATTTATCTCTGGCATCCTCCTTTCTTTTTCCTTTATAAACCTCATTCCAACACACAAATTAAACAAAAATAAATGAATAATAATGAAATAAGGAAACAATTTAGTGTCATTGATTTCGTTGTCAAGCTCTTGGCTTTCTAGGCGAAATCATCGAAAATAAAAAAGCTCGAGAAACCTTTTATCTTTCTTTTACTCGAAAATTTTGATTTCATAAAAAATTATCGATCGGACCATTAGAAATTATTTTCCAGATCATTCTTCCTTCGTACTTCCAAAGAATAAATCAACGATTCTGATTTCGTTTCCGAAAATTCAATTTTAATCGAGAATAAATAATAAATCTTTGGTTTCGTAAGGAAAATAAAAAATCTACACGACGAATCGATCAAACCTTGATACGTTCCAACGAAATGATAAAATAAAAAATGAACGAAAATAAAAAAAGAAAAAAAAAACGCACCTCCGACTGTCAGCTCGCCACTCGTCACCGCTTCTTCGGAAGCTCCTTCGTACGAGAGTACTCTCTTCTTTTCGAGGTTCTCGGGGTGGATGGTGACCGTTATACTCGATGGTCATAGCCCCGGTGACGTGATGACCGTTGTGAGAACCGTGTCTACGAGAGCCACCGGACATCGAAGTTGGTCCACCACCGTGATGATAGTACCCCTTTCCTACAGTAGATCCAGACTTTTTTTTTTTCTCTTTCGTTTCATCAGCTTTTCTCAGATACCCCATTCTTTCATCACAATTTTGTTCTCAGCCAGTCCCATTCTATGGAGTCAATTACACTTTCGAGAAATCCTACGGGCCCTCGCGAGAGCCCTCGTCCTTTGGTATATACTTTTTTTTTTCCAATTTTTCTCCCTTCGAAAAATACTACTAACGTTTCGAAATAAAATTAGGCTATCGAGGATATGGAAAAAAAAAACAAAAAAAAACAAAAAAAAAATCGATTAGTTCGTAAAGTGTTTGTGTGCGTAGATTTTGTTGTGTCGCGACCTGTTGGGAATTCGGAATAATTCGTATTCATTACAAGTATAAAGGTGATTGGTCGATGATTTTTTTTTTTTTTTACGAAGACGAGCAGAAAGGCTGAACGATGACGAATAATATTATTATTATTATCATTTTTTTTTTTGCAATGAGACAATTATAGCCAGCAGCTGTGCGGACGCCCTGTGGAGACAATTTTTCAAGTATAAAAAGTGTTTTTAATGTGTGTGTGTGTTTTTCAAGCGCACGTACGAGGAATAGCATTTTTCGTGTTGTCACTGTTTTTCGGAGCTCTGTCAAGGGTGGTTCGATCATTGTGGGAAATAATTCAGGGAGCTTTCAACGAAAAAAAAAAAAAAATGAATCCGAATATAAGAACGACACAACGAAGAAAAAAAAGAAAAAAAATCTCAAACGATAACGATCAACGAAATTATGAAATAAAGGCGAAAAACACAATTCGAACGAGACTCAAACGAGCAACACATATTTTTCAAACATTGAATTTGCAAGATTTGGATTTCGGTGCCGTCGCATATATAAACAAAACGAAAACATTTAGAGTAACAACGAACATCAATACAGCGAGATCGATATAAAAAAAAAAAAATAAAAATAAAAATATCGAAAACAATAACAAACGCTCGTAACGTCCCAGGCATAGGATCATGGGAAAAGGATTATTCGGTCGTGAGTCGGATTCGGATACGTGTACACAGAGACGGTGAGACGAGTGAGAAAAAGATAGAGAGAGAGAGAGAGACAAGTATTTTGGTGCATTATCACGTCAGAATATTCGTTTTTTTTTTTTTTTCGAGTCCACGAAGAAGAATTGCTCGTTACGCCTGTTGATCGGTCAATTTCCATCGATCGGAGCATGATTTCAACGTCAAACGAACGATTGAACAATTTGGACAGAGACTGCTCGTACGAAATTTGTACTTTTTTCAATTTACACAATTCAAGCAATCTATTTTTCTTCTTTCTCCTTTTATAAATTGAACCGATCAACAGTAAAACACACGCATGCACGTTTTACACGCAAATGGACATATGAGAGATTCATAACATCGAATAATATATAAAATATTATTATTTTGATAATATTATATATATATATATATGTATATAAATGTGTTTAGAGACGTAATATATGAAAAAATGGGCCAGCGCATAATCATCATAGTAGAATGTTATTTATTCTTGAATGATACTCGAATAATTGATAAGAAAGAGTAATTCATCGAATAATTAACAAGCTATGTTAATAAACATAAATAATAATTGCATTCCAAAAGTACCGCGAGAAATTTCTTCATCTTCTCGTCCAGCATGGCTTGACGATTAATACGATCGCCTGCTTTGTCCCGCGGACTTCTCGGGCTCGTTGCGACGATCGCTGCTGGCTTTTCACCTAAAACGCGATCTCCTTTTCAATATATACAGCCAACATTTTCGAGCCTCGAATACAAGAGATAAAGCGTCGAAAATTTTTTCATCTTAGATAATTCAATCTCGATCGGACCTTCGGAGACCTCGATCACGCTTCTTTTCACATTCTATTTTCAGGCATTTCGCTCCGAGGATCGTAGCCTCCGGAACAACTTTTAAATCCGACGATTACAAATAACGTTTTTTTTTCCGGATGAAACAACCAGAAACACCTCGGGTTTCGTTCATCCCCTCTCGAGGAAAACAGCAGCTACATTTTTGTAAATTCGTCGAACAATGGTCAAGAGATAATCAAAGAGCAGTTTCGAAGGTATAAAAATATTTATGAAAATAAAAAACGTAAAAAGGGATCAGTGAAGAGAGAGAGAGAGAGAGAGCTACCAGCGAGGATACCGGAACGATAAGGACCAATAAAAATGACAAATTGAAGGTACGATCGAGCCAGCGTGTTCGCTCTCTTCCCAACACCCATTTTTATACATCACGTTCATTTAAATATATGCGGATATGTATATACGAAGGAAAAAAAAAAAAAAAAAAAAACATGTAGAATTCTGGTACGTGCTCGATTTACGTAATACTATCCTGCCAAAGTCTCTCTCTCTTTCTCTCTCTCTCTGCCGCAGTACGCATTCGCGGTACGAATATTTAGTCGCGGAACATCCCTCCTCTTTTTCCTCCCGAACCGTCCTCCTCCTCCTCGTTCCCGCTTCCGCGAATCCTCTACCATTTCCGGTAGCCCGAGCACGCGGGGATCATCCTGACGAAAAAAAAAAACAAAAAAATCGAGTAAAACGAGAGCCACTCTTGTACGAATTGGCCGAGAGAGAGAGAATGAGCCGGAGAAAGAGGAAATAAAAACGAGTGTTAGCCAACCGTAAAGGATAACGACCGAAAAGCGGATTAACAAATTTTCCTACATCCCCCGATCTCCGTTACGCTTGAGCCTCCTCCTCCCCCCCCCCACTCCTCCATTAAACACAAATCTCAATTAAAAATGGATGGGAAAACATTCTCCTGCGGTCCGGAAGACGAAAATTTATGTCGATTTTTATCGTGCTGGCTGAATCCTTCAAAAATTTCAGTTTCTCATTCCTTTTTTCTTTTTTTCTCACTGATCGTGTAACAACCCGGATGAAGGCTCATTAGAATCAGTCCGGTCTATCGCGAACCGTTGAATTTATATTTATCGAGATCGTAACCAGGAATTCGGTCCACCGAGGAGGTAATATTTCGAGTCCGGAAAATTCTCGTTTTTTTAGCTCTCGGAATGGATAAAAAAAGAGGATGTTTGAAAAAAAAAAGAAGGAAAAAAAAAAAATCCGGTAAAAGTGGTGGTTGAATATCCGCGTAGGGGAATTTCAGAGCTCTCTCGGTGGCGGAATTGAAGAAGCGTAAGATGGAACGTGCCGAAAACTCGTGCTCTCGGACTTATTAAAAAGGCGAAACGGGCTGGGGAAAGGGGCGAGGAAGGAGGACCACTCGTCGACGAGGTTCGTCTATGAGAATGAAAGAGAGAGAGAGAGAGGAGGGAGACGTTTACACACTGCTCTTGGTGAAAATCCGACGAGAGGACGTCGACGACGAGATGTACTTGACTGTACCGCCGCCCGTATATATACATATATATATATATATATATATATATTTAATCAGGCTGCTATAATATCAAACGGTGGTTGAATTACGCGAGCTCGTTTTTAAAGGAGAGGATTGTGAGTGGGAAAAAAACGGGCCGGTGCCGTTGATCCATCTTCAATTAAAGAAAAAATATTTTTTTAAAAGGATTGAAAAAAAAAAAAGAAAGAAAGAAAAAAGAGAGGAGAAAAGAGAAGGGACCATCGTTTCTTTTCTACGTAAATGGGTCACCGCAGCAGCAGCAGCAGCAGCAGCAGCATCAGCAGCAGCAACAGCAGCCGCACCGATGCGATTTCTCAGTGGCTGAAAAAATGCACTGATTAAACCTCCCCGTCGCCCCCTCCCCTCCCTCTTTGATTATGTCAATTTAATTTTTGTTATCATACGTTTTTATCGAGTTATAAAATCATTCATTCTTTTCGGAGTCTCACAAGGCCTCTAGAAAATCCTGAAATTTTCATTATTCTTCGTAACATACAGGTTCAACTTGTTCATTCACTTTTTTTAATTTTTCATAACTATTTCATAAAATTTCTAAGCTACCGTTAAGTCAATGAAACTATATTTAGACATTTATTTAATAGCGAAGAAGAGCATAAAACATTGCGGAAAGACAATGTAATTTTTTTGATCATGTGTAAGGGTGTCTTTGAGCTGTCAAACTTGTACATACGAATATATATATATATATTTATGATGAATATATATATATATCGCATGCACGATCAGCGTTAACATCGCATATACTTACCTCCAATATTTCTACCAACTAATTCATTCTATTCTAATGATATTGTGCAGCTACGAATGGGAGCAACAACGTCGTCCGACTAATTATTCATTATATTCTTTGTCGTATGCCTTACGACAAAAAAACAAAAATGAAACGAACTTCATTTATTCGGTCCGGGCGAAAAGAAAATTCGGTAATTTTTCACTCGGGTCTCCTATCGTTGAAAAATTTTCTTGATCGAAAGTTCAACCGAATTTCATTGCGTTTTCATTCGATCGTGTTTCACCGCTCCCTCGTCACAGCGTCAAACATTTTTTTCGAAATTTTTTCATTTTTTTATCAGTCTTTAGCCCGAAGTTTTTTCCTAGCTTTTCAGTTATTCCATTATGCATTTTTTTCAGAATAGAAGAAAGAGAGAAAATAGAGCTGCAGCGGAGGAGGAACGAGAACGAAGTAGCGTCAGGCAAAAACGCGATAGAAAGCGCAGCGGAAGTAGCGTGCTCCGAGATAGGATCAGCCATCCGAAAGTAGTACAACTCCGTAACACGACGGGCACTCTCCCTCTTCGCGGTTGGTATAACGAAAAACGCGACTGCAACGTTTCACCATACTTTTCGTCTGGATGAAATTTTTCGAACCGCATCGATACGAAATCGCACGAAATCATGAGTAAAAACTGGATGAAAACGGATGAGCTTTTGACAACTTTTCATTTATTTTTTTTTTTCATTTTTTTTAACCGTATTCGAGCCACACTTTGGCACTCGAGTAAATTGGTAGAAAAATAAGTGAAAAAAACTGTATGGTAGACACTCACGATTGGTGGTGATAAAAAATGGGTAATTCGTTTCAACGAAAATTTCGCGAACCGTATCCGGGAGAAGGGATAAAGAAAAAAAAATATTTATTAAATACTGGGAGCGACGATGACATGAATTACGGGAGCTGTAACGGCCAAGTACGATTCGAGACTGGGAATGGAACGAACGTGGGTGTCTCCGGCGTACACACTCGTCGACATTTTCCCTCTCGATCTCAAAGAGGTAAAGAAAAAAAAAATGATTCCCCTCCCGAGATGCTGCTACGGAGGGGAAAAGGGAGAAGAAAAAAAAAATACATTCAGCGATAGTTTCGAGGGAGAAGATAATTGAAAGTTGGCTCAGCATGAAAATCGTGAAACGCGTCATAACAAAATCCTCACACTACCGCTCCTCGGTTCCTTAGTCGATACCCGAAAATGTTTATTTTTAAAGTCTTGATGAAGCCATTGTGCCAGGACTGAATTATATTCTTCGGGGGAGACGCGATCCTGCAATACGTTGCGTCGCAGCTACATTGTTGGGAGGAACCAACACCTTCTTTCCTGATTTCTTCTTTTTGGAGAAAAAAAAAAAAACTGAAAACAAACAAAAAACAAAACGATTTTTCAATGATCGAAAGAACTTGGGATTTACCGAGATTGAAGAATCGATAAAACTAAAGCCAAAGAGAACAAACATCTTTGCGAGTTATTTGCGTCACGAGCCCTTGATGTGATTCGAGTTTCTCATTGTTCGGTCAAGGGCATCGAGGATCCGTGTTGTGTCGAAGAGAAGAGAGCGAGTGATTCAGTGGGACTGGAAATATTGAAACATGGACGAAATAGTGCGTCATCGTTCGGGATTCTCCGGGGTTTGGATGACGCGGGATAAGACGAGAGAGAAGAAATTCTTTGCACGGAGTCTCGTTTCGCTCTTGGCGGCTGCTCTCTTTCGTTCGAGATCAACTCGAGGCTGAATGGAGCCCGCAAACTCGGTGAATACAACGCACGAGAGCTCGAACGACACGAATGTGTGGGTGCACGGATTTTTTTCCAGATTGAGTTTCCGCGTTGATCGAGGGATGTTTCGTCGGCTGAAGATTATTCGCGTGTGGTGAAATTTTTTTTTTTTTTTTCCTTTCTTTTTTCTTCTCTTTTCGGAGGTCTCATTGGTGATGCGAGAAGAAGCTGCTGGAGGAAGAGCGAGAAAGTGCGGAACGAGGATAACCGCACGAGTGGAGATTGAGCAACGAAAAAAAGAGTAGAAGAAAGAGCCGTAAAAATGCGGAACCAAGGAAACGCGGAATCGAATGAGAAAGAGAAGAGGCAACGGCTGAGAAGAGAAAGAAGGTGGATAGAAGAAGAATGAAAGAAGAATGACGCGTTGGTAAAGTGGGAGCGGCGTCGGCGCGATGAAGCTGCCATGAATAAGTGCGAGTGAGAAAGAGACGAGAGAGAGAGAGAGAGAGTGGAAAACGTAGGAGTTGAAGGGAGGAAGAATCACGCGCGTTTGAATTCGCCCACGTGCCGCGAGGATGACGTCACTCAAAAAGCGTGGGTGTTATTGAGGCGCCGGAGTGGGTTCTGGTGCGAGTTGACTCGAAACGACACGCCATGGAGTCCAGAATGAAGCAGCTCGGGATAAGGGAGTGAGAGGGGGAGAGAGAGAGAGAGAGAGAGAGCGGGAGAAATGGAGGGTAGAAGGAAACTTGGTGCGAGCCAATGTAGAAGGGAAGCGAGTGGAAGAGAGAGAGAGAGAGGGAAGGAGGCGAGAGAAGGAGGGACGAAGGGTGTGGAGTGTTGCGGAGGACCGCCAAGGATCAATGCAACGACGACGAGTCCGGGGAACCCGAGAATTCCCGCAGGATACTACATTTCCCGATACACACACGGTGTTACAACGATCCTCTATACAATTGGAACAACCAACGATGAAGGGAAGAGATAGAAATAGATGGAGAAGAGAATATTTACGATTCTTGTATTCCGATCTTTCGAAATACCATACGAAAGTAATGTTTATCAAAAATGAATCTTTATGATCGCACGCTCAATAGATACGAGGCCATAATTATATTGAAGATAAAAAAAAATCGATATATGAAAGGGATCGGAATGTCGACGAGAAAAAAGAAAATAAGTTGAAAAGAAAATAATGGGGTGTCTGGGAATGTAGCGATTTGCCTCCTGAGAGACTCCTGAATGTTTTTGTCCATGCAGCACACCGTTCTGTAATCGTGTTGCTCGGAGCGAAGAAAAATTGATTACAAGGTCGTTTGGCAAATAATTCCGATGTTTCGAACCGATGTTGGTCTCCGTTGGAGCTGCGGTTCATTGGAAGAAGGCGAGCGAGAACCACCGTCGCCGCCGCCTCTTTAATATTACGTGAGAACGTTCGAGAGATTTTCTCGGTACCGGGGTGAACGAGTAAGAGGGAGGAATGACGGGGGAGAAAAAAGACGTTGGCGCATAGTGTCATAGAGGACAGCCTTGGATGTATTCTGGTACACTCTGATGAGTGATAAAGAGAAACGGATAGAGAAAGAGGACGGGAGACGAGGAACGGATATTTCTGTTGGGACGCTGTGCACTTTCTTCGGTTTTTTTTTTTTCTCCTTTTTTCACCACCATGTTATTCACGTGGCTGTAACCTCGGCACGCTTCGGTGCTCCTGTGTCTAATCAACTATGAGGTTCTCTCAGGCTCTACAAACAGGTATTTCCATCTCACTTTTTCGCTCGTCGCTCTCAAAGAGTGACGAAAAAAAATAGTTTCTCGAGTCGAACGAAAAGGCTCCGAAAAAAAAAATATGCCTGACGCCAGCATAACGGATAAATGAGTAACGAACATCTGATCGTCGACGGATTCGACTTGAATTTTCGGTTGAACTTTCTTCTCGTTGCGCAATTATCAATTTTTTTTTTTTTTTTTTTTCACTATACCCTCCTGAAAAGAAGACTCGGAAAATGGCCGTTACCTGAGAAAACAAAAATTCGATAAAAGAAAAATAAAAAATATTGATCCTATCGGTCACCGTAAAAATCATTTTTCCTAAATCGTCGAAATCTCGTAAAAAAAAAAAAAAAAGTCAAATTCAAGGTCGAGGAGTCGGAGATTTCATCATTATTCGAGATAAATAATCGCGTTTGTACGAATAACGGATATCGATGGACTTACCCTTCTCGGATTCATCGGGCTCGTCACTCGCGCAATCCGGTGTACTTCTCTCCTCCTCGCTACTGCTAAAACTTGGTTGCTGATGAAGAACGTTCTGTCCTCCTCCCCCTCCCCCTCCTCCGCTTCCCGGTGGACCCATACTCTGCGAGGGATGTCCGACTTGTCCCCCACCGTGTATAGAGTGCTGCTGCGATCCGTGCATCGCTCGGGGAACGTTCTCCACTCCGGCATGACCGTAAGTCATCGGTATGTCGGAATCCTGCGAATTCCCAAAAGAACGGAAAGGTCAGTACAAGGAAATAAATTCATCGTAGGAACGATGAAATAAATAAAAATAAAAAATTGTGTAACCGACTTACTTGGTACACGGGCCTCTGATAAGTCTGAGCGTGTTGTCGCATGAGGTTATCGAGTTCGCCCCGATAAAGGCTCGGATCGTCTTCAGGATAGGCAGCCGGATGTCTCGGTGTCTGAGGATAAGAACCAACGACGACGTGTGGAGTCGGCAAGCTCCTCGAGTGAGGCGACACTGACATCTCCACCCCGCTGTCGCTGGTCGACATACGGCGTCCGGACACCTTCGTCACAAATCAAACGCAAAAATTACATTTGGCTCGGCGCTCGATAATCGGAATTTGAAAAGTCAAATTTTCAAGCGATTCGCAAATTTCATTTTTATTTTTCACTAAAAAGCTCAATGATTTTCTTGCACTATAGCACAACTTTCTCTCTCTCTCTCAAACTGATGAAAGACTCGTCGCGAGAGAGAGAGGGGAGAAGGGAGGAAATGAAAAAAAAAAAAAAGAGAGAAAAGTGCTCGACGATAAATCGTGTGAAATGTGTGCAATTGCTGGAGCCATTTGAAAAGTAATGGCCGTGCGAACTGTGACAGCGATGTATGGGTTTTCCCACGTATAAATGAGACAGGGAACGACGTTCCGGATGTGGAATTTGAAATTTTTTTTCAAACTTTCCTGTTACAATGGAATCAACGAGATTAAAAAAAAAAAAAACTCGATCAAAGTCGTTGCTCGAGAAAGACTTTTCTTCTGGACACGAGTCCGAGCAACAAAAGATGTAGGTAAATACCGAGTGGGTAGGATGCAGGCCAAAAAAAGGAAAAAAAAAAAAAAACCAAAATGAAGCGAGTTAAACTGGAAGGATTGATACCTGGTCCTGTTGGGAGTACTGCCTTATCAAGGTACAAGCGCCCCTCTGTACGAGAGGCAAATTTTCTTTCTCCGCAGCACTGTGAGCTCTCTCCAATTTTGGCCTTTTATCCTGCGTCAGTTCTGGATGTCCTGGAATACCGGGTCCTTGCATATCCTCCTGCATTCTTCTGAGCATCGCGGTGTCCGCTGCGTTCAGTCCAGATTTGTTCATCCATTGTCCGGTCTTTAGAAAAATTTCTTGTTTCTTTCGACACACGATGCACACCCATATCACCTGAAACCATTTTTTCACTCGTATCAATATCAATTTCATTCGTTCGATTATAATATTCGATCCTCGATTTCTCCAAACTTTTTAAAAATTCTTCATTGATATATTTTATTTAATCATAGTTTTTATCATTTATTTCATTTTATATAACACCAACGAATCTTTTAACGAATCCCTGATACACGGAGTCAGCGAAAATAAATACGAATCAGCCTAGCCGTACCGATTCCCCGTGGCAGACTGCCACGACCAATTTTTCCCGACTCCGGACAACAAAAAGCGTCGAAAAGCAGAGAGGAAACGAAGAAGAGAACAGGACGGCGAACGTTCCGGGTCGAGTAAGGGGGCGCGCTTCTTAAGAGCACTTTTGCCAAGTTGCCTAGGTAGCAATATGTCAAGAGTTCCAGTCCCTTTTCACCTCTTTCCGGGCAGCATCACCCACCGAACCATCGCCAGACATCCGACGTACAACACCTGGGGTGAGGGGGCGAGGGGGTGTTGTCATTTTTTTTCGAAAATTCACTCGCCCCTGCCATCGACCAAAAGCTGCATTTTCTTCGGTTCGAAACCGTTTTTTTTCTTCAATTTTTCGATACTCGAAAGTATCGTTCGAATCGTGTGAGAAGGTGGTCAGTAATTTCAGGCCTACCGAGTACGTGATTCGCGAATTATTCATTATTCTTCATCGTCGTCGCTTCGACGCCTTCGCCAGTCTCATTTCTTTTTTCTTTTTTTCTTTTTTTTTTTTTTTATCCACCTATTTACACATCCCTGTACGAAAGAGCCGTACGTATATAGAAAAAATAAAGACGTGTACGTGTGTGTCATGGTCGAAGGCGACAGACGGACTCTCAATATCGATTTCTCGAGAGGTGGCTTTCCGACGACGGGGATATATGCCGAGGAATCGATTAGTTTCGCCGAGCTTCGAGAGCGTCTATGTGAGTGCGTATTGGTGTGTTGGTGAAGAAAGAGGCGGACGGGGAGGGGGGGAGAATTTGTGCGAAATTCTTAGGACCTCTGGGAAAAGGAGAGAGAGAGCTACGAGAAGGAGCAGCGAGAGCAGGATTTTACCTCGAGAAATAATAGAGCGCGGGGCGATCGAGGAAGGAAGAGGCGAAGGAGGAAAAAAAGAGAGAAAAAAAATGGGGAGATAGAAGAATGAGGGAGCGAGATACGGAGAAGAAGAACAAAATTCAATTGATTCGCGGTGCATAATGATGATGGTGGAAAGGTGAAGGGTGAGTGTGTATGGTACAGGCGAAAAGCGCAGACACGGGCCCGCGCCCATTGTCCCAAACTCGATGTTAAGAATCGAGGACGGTGGGAAGCTGGGGCTCGAGGGCGGGTTAGAAATCGTACCGACGATACCCCGAGAGAGAGAGAGAGAAAGGAGGAAGGAAAGTAGACTTAGGACGAGAGAAAAAAAAAGAAGCGAGAAGGAAGCTTTCGTACAGCTATAGAGAGATTAGAGGCAGGAGGAAATAGTGAGAAAGAACGAAAAAAAAAAAGACAAGAAAATAGGAAATGAAAGAAGGATAAAGAGAGAGGTGGGTTGAGTTAGGAACAACGGAGTCAGTGACGAGTAGAGCGTTACTGCTCGGACGAGTCCGCGACCCAATTTGAGTTTATCTCCAGCGGATTTGAAACGAGCGCGCGGTGTCGTCGTGCTGCTGCTGCTGCTGCTGCTGCTGGGGCACAGAAATTCCCAATTTTTCTTCTCCCATTTCCCTCGGATCGCCGAACATCGAGAGCCTCCTGTGAGGAATATAGGGAGAGAAAAAAAAAACAAAAAATTTCCGAAAGATTCGGCATCGGGGCGATGAAATACTCGAAAGACAAAAAAGGAATTGTTTTCATTGAAATTTCATCACACCAACCATTCGCTCTCGGGTACACGGGCGAGAATGAGGCAAAGAGAAAGAGAGAGAGAGAGAGAGATAAAGCGGGAAGTGGGTTGATCGATAAAGAACATATACACACACACAGAGACACACACGAATATATATGTATAGGGTTTCACGCCCTCGTAACGTGCCATTCTCCCCGAATCTTAATCTTCCATAAAATTATTACGAGCCTGGAAAAACTTGGTAAGAAATCAAGCCAATATTCTCTTCTCCAACGTGTATACATATATATACATGTATAGACATCAAAATGCATTTGTATACTTCTGGGCTTGTGTATCCTCGTGAAAAATAGCAGAGCACTCGGAAACAAGAAGATATAGTTGTGCAAGAGGACTTTGTACTCCCAACTATTTCGCAGACACTTCGTCCTGGCCATCTCGAGCAGTCGAATATCTTAGTGAAACTTGTTTCTCAAAGATCCTCGAGAAAAATGAGGCGAGGAAACGAATAAATGCAGCAGCGAAAGGAAAAAAAAAGGGGGGAATATTGCCTGCAGGGAAAAAAGTACCAAAGATGAAAAAAAAAAAATTGAAAAATCCTTTCTCGAAAGCTCAGAGCAGCTTGCTCTCCCCTTCTTTCCTCACGTACATTCTATATATTATGTACAGAGTATATATAGCAGATGTACAAGAATAGCGGAGATGCTTTCTCGGACAGAGTTCGATACCATTAAAATTACCGTCACTCGCAGACCGTGCCTCAACCCCCCTCCCCCCCACCCTCCTCTTTCATCCTCTTTTATCTTCCATCTCATACCGTCCATCTCTCCTCCGTCTCTTTCCAGGCTTCGCCGGGGCTGGGGAAGAATGTCGGTCATTCTAGGTTGGAGGAACAACGTGTGTGTGTGTGTGAGCCGCACTCGTACGTTAAAACAACCTACAATCTTGCTTCATCTCGTAAATTCATCGGTAGAACGCGGTCGAAAGACCCCCACCTCCTCGATAACGTACTCGCGATCATTACATTTTATTTTATCGTTCCAATGGGATATTCTTCGAATTTTCATTCTCCTGTGACACTTCGAAAAATCGATTTTTTTTGCCTTTTTTGACAGTTTATACTTTCGAGAATATCGTGTACAAATTTTGAGGATTTAAATCTTTTTCTTGTTTGCGTTTTTTTTTTGAGAGAATATGACATTGTAACTCGAAGAGGAATTATCCGATTGACTGGAAATTTGAACCGAGTATTCGTCGTGCAATGAGCGAGGATTTTTTTCGATCAATTGAAAATTGACAATTTGGAATTGAAAAAACAACTTTTTTTTTCATAACTACGCCATTTTGGTCAATTTTTACAATTTTTCGAAAGTTCTACGTCATTGTACAGGAATATTTTCCGGTTTAATGACATTTTTTTTCGGTTTCAGCTACTCGGTCCGCCGGAAACGTGTCAGCAGTGGAGGAACTTTTTTTTTCGCTTCCGAAGGCGACTCATAAGTCACTTGGATCTCAATACTTTTCTATAAAAAAATTATGCAATATTGGTCAAGTATAACCAAATATATTCTCAATTTTAAAAAACATTCAATCGAGAACTTTTCTTCCAAAAAATTCCCGAAAATCACCCAAATTTTCTCACTCTTTCTCTCTCTCCCTATTTCTTATTCAGAATGTATAACGGCGACTGGGAAATTGTTGATGCGGCGGCAAGGATCCCCGATTGAGACAAGAGCCTGATTAAATGTTGAAAATTCGTAATTACACGTCCCGACATATCTTGAACGAAATAATGAGGAGGAGGAGAAGCGTGATCGGGGGCTGGTGGATTTTGCATACGCGGGTCTGTGACGCGGCCCTGGGGGTTGTAATTTCCGTAAAGGGTAGAAAATCGTTAATTGAAAGCGACGAAGCTTTTGAAGAGAAGAGGTAGGAGGAGAAGGGAGGAGGGGGGGGGGGGGAGGATAGGGACTCGAGAAAAGTTGCGTTGGACGAGAGGACGCTCGTATTTTTTCCGGGAGAGCGTTAACGTTTCGAAAAAATATGAAATCATTCGGTTATGCTAGGCGAGCACGACCGAGAGAGAAAAAAAAATGATCAACCGGCGGCTCTGCGTTCAAATGAAATTTCGTAATTTATGCAAGGAGCCGGCCTCAAACACCACAAGTTCGTTGAGCAAAAGAAAAAGAGAAATAGAACCTCGCCGCCGGTCCGACGATCGATAGTTTTCACTCGGCGCGCGCGCGCACGCGTGTGTGTGTGTGTGTGTACAAGGTAGAGAAAAAGGGAAAAAAAAAAAAAAGTAGTTTCCTCAGCGTAAATCGCTGGAAGATAAAACGGCCTATCGATATATCGATACAGGCACGCTCTGATGTCTCTCTCTCTCTCGTTCGCTTTCCCCGCTTTTCCATGAGAGAGAGAAAGCCAGAAAGGACCAGTGGCACGTGGGCAATAGCTGTCCCCATTATTTCTAAAGCTCCCTCCCTCTCCGAGCGAGGACTACAGATTTTTATCACGTGAGAAGGAGGCAAACGTAATAGGTCGAAAGAAAAGTGTGCTGCTAGACGATGCAGAGCGATAAAAATAGTCTCGATGCTCCGAGACCCGCTGGCCTAAGCTTCTCATCAAACTCGAGTGAGCAAAGAATTATTCACGAAAGCGTGTAATAAATGCTTCTCCCCCGCTCGCTACGTAAGAAAAGTGACGGAGAAAATGTGTGTGAAAGAGAAGTCGGTGCGGTTCGTTATAATTCCAACAAGTTTCGATTGAAATCGCTCGATTCCGCCGCCGGTATCGCTGAGAAATGATTGTCGCAAGAAGACTCGAGCAGCCAGCAGGAATGGAGCTCATATTTATATCGGATATTCCGGGAATCAACATACAAAAGGATGTTCCTATTTTGAAAAATTATTCGAGCGATTTATCCTCGAATAATGAATAACAAGCAGTTTTATCAACGCGCGCCAATCCCGAAGCCCCGATTAACGAAACAACTTTTTCTTTGTTTTTTTTTCTCTTCTTTTCTTTCTTTTTGTCTCCTTCTCGGAAAGGAGAATGGAAACGAGGAACTCTTGAAAAAATAAAAACTCAAAGGAATGTTGAAGGATCGAGGATTTAGGTACGGAGAGATCAAACGATCCGAATGTACGAGAGAAACGGGGGGGGGGGGGGGGGGTGAAAAAAAGAAAACGATGAAGCTAGAGAGATTGACGTTTAAATCGTATACATTTACATGACGCTCGAAGTTGAATCTATTCGTTACTATATTTCCGTCGTATCGCTCGTCCTCGAAATGTAAAAAGAGAAAGAAAAAAAAATAGCGTGTAATAAAAAAAATGGAGAGAAAGGGCAAAAAAAAAAAAGCCGGAAGATCAGAGACAAAGAGAGAAGAGGAGGAGGGGGGAGGGCGAGGAGGAGGGGTGAGAAAAACAAGATCGAGAAGAAATAAAGTCCGGGAGGGAAAGGTCTCGCACGCGCGCAAATAGTAAACTATATTTGTGTTTATAGGTCTGTCGAGAGAAGTGTATTTCATCCCTCCACGGTTTTGCGCCCCTTGTGCGGACTTGCCCCTCGCGAGAGGGCAACTTCTCTCACCCTCTCTCTCTCTTCCCATCCTCCCCCCTCCTCCCCCTTCTACCGAATTTAGATCAATATGTTGCGTCACGTCGCCCTCTCCGAACTCGAAAGTGTGTGTGCCAGAGAGGGAGAAACTGCTTGCGGGGAGAAGCACCCCCCCCCCCCTTCTGGAAAGCCACCCCTCGCGCGGCATCCCCACCGATCTTTCGGACGTCGCGACGTTTCCCTCATTCTCCTTCCCCGCCACCTCCTCCTTCTCTCCTCCGCGTCCGAGTCGACCAACAGTTCGTACGGATGACGTCACGCAGGGGACGCGCCCCATTCATAGGCCCCCACGCATCCAGCACAGGGGCTGAACCTCCGATGTGGAAAAACTCCCTTACCGAAACGAACTCGACTTTTCAGCTTAAATCTTCCCTCCTTTTTCTGTTTGTTTTTCTTCTCCTCCTCATTATTTACCGATATTTTTCTTTCTTTCACCCCCCCCCCCCCCCCCCCCTAGTTCCTCTTCTTTTCACTCTTCTGCCCCTGAATCGAGCTTCACCCCTTTCGTCACACCTCTTTTCTCTCGTTCTCTCGGACACTCATACGCTGTACTTGCGCTCGTGGCCGAGCGTACACAAAAAATTGAATGAAAACCCCGTTCGTCATTATTTTTTAGAAAAATTCACACACCCCCCCCCCCCCCCCCTGGCTTAAAAATTTTGTTGGAGTTTGTATTTTACATTTCTTTTTGTTTTTTTTTTTTTTTTTCTTTAATAGACGTTGCAGGAAGTGTTTCTCACGATATGACCTACGTAAATTAGCCAGAATCCCTTATTTTACGATTCAACGAAATGTGCCGCGGCAACTTCTCGTTGGTGATCGCTCGAATGCTCGCTGGGTTGAAACGTTTTTACGTCGTTGTCATTATTTCATTTTTGTTTTTATCGTTTCGATCACTCGTTCGTTCCTGAAGAGTGAGCAAAGCAGTCGGGACGAGTGTATTAATTGTAAAATACTGGATTTCATGTTTGTTGACGAATAAATAATAAATGATAAACACGTGTGTTCCACTCGCCCACGAACACGGGCAATAGACTCGGTTTATCATTTATTTCGCTCTACATTCCCTCAAGTTGATCACTCAAACTTGATCATACGCTTCCGCCTCTAACGCTCACGCTATTACAAATGTTTGATTAGAGTTCCCCCCGCGTCGAGAGGGGAAAAAAACTTTCATTCATATTTTTCGGGGATCGAGTATATCGATCGAAAACTGTTATTTCGATTGATTTTTTTTTCTCGATTATTCGACTCAATCGCTCCATCATTTTTTTTCCTTGAGCTGTCAAAAAACCATTAAATTAGTGGACAAAATATTCTGGAGAAACGAGGCTCGGTGTGTCGATTCCGAGGTAAACGTATTCTTGCCTCGAAAGATAAAAAGATGAAAAATCAATGCCACGATGTATATACGAGAATACCGGTCCGAAGATTCGTTTCCGATTGCTCGAAATCGATCTATTACCATCAACAATATCGAGGGCATACCGCGGTGATGACAATGGACGAATGGGAGCGAAGTTGGATGCCCGAGATGCCTCACAGTCACGGAAAGCACGGTAGAATGTGGGATACTCGAAGAGACAGAATCCCATAGATTCTCGCAATTCATAGGCCCCCACGATGCGACTCGAATATTTCGTATTCGGTCCAAGAATCTCGGAAATTCTTTTGTAGCTCAAAAATGACTGTCCCGTCTGCAATTTAGTTCTATTTTTTTTTTTTTTTTTTTTTTTTTTTTTTTTTTTTTTTTTTTTCATTTCCCATCGAGCTCTTCCGATTGATTCCTCCGATCTCCTGACACTTCGCCAAACTCCCATAAAAAACCAGTTTTCATTCTCATTTTCGTCAATTTTTCAATCGCAACGAAGAAAATAAAAACTCCAACGCGTTCAAGCTATTTTTTTATCCTCCATATCGTAGTGACGTTCTCTCCGAGTCTCGTAACAGCGAGAAGCCAGTGTATGTGTGTGGAACCAGAGGAGAGGAGAGCGAAGAGAGGATGGGAGAACGTACACATATATATATACGTGGACGATAAGGGTTAATTGATGCACGCTGAGCGCTCGAGAAAGCAAGAGCGTAAGCGTGGGTGGAATGGGGAGGAAAATTGTGCGCTCGAGAACATATACAAGAGCCGAAGAAGAGGTAGAACGAGGAGTTATGGGTCAATTATTTCCATGTATTTCAGAGGCGCTCAACCGACGTTTACCACTCGGAGAACGTCGAGGTTTCTCCTCATCGAGACGTCCTTATTTTTCTCTCATTCTCAATCTTATTCCGTACTCTCCTCGCTTTCTCTGTACACGAAAACGAGAAATTTTCCATTTTCTTCTCGAAATCGAAGACTCGAAGGATGTTTTCGTCCGATGCGTCGCCAGGAACAGATTATCAAGGACTTCTATCCTCGGAAAGGATCCCTGAATTCTCGCTGAAAACTCAAACATCTTGCACGTTTAGAAAAACAAAAGAAGAAGAAAAAATGAAGAACTTGACTATAAAAAAAAACTCTCTTTCCAGGTTAAAGTAGCTACGATACATGCGTTCGAATATTCCACCATGGACATCGAGGCTAACGCGGTTACTACTAGCTCCGGCGATCGCGCCAATGATATCGATATCGACCCGACGCACTCCAGCGCGACATTATCGTCACCGATACATAAAAAAAAAATACTGGCGTAACCATCTCCGCTATACTGCGCTAGAAAGAGCGACGAGCAATGATTTTTCATCGTTTTGACGTCATTTACAAGCCCGAGATACGAGCTAGCCGATAAATTTTTCAACTCGTTATCGTTTTACTCGGATAAATTTATGAAAATCTCAATTTTTTAAATATTTGATTTTTCCACGAATATGTTTCATTCAAATATATTATCAATGGAATAGAGCAGCAGCACCACAGCTTTCCAGGCGTTATGGGAATTTGAAAAAAATAAAAAAAGAAACGAAAACTGATCCGAGAGCCTCGAGGCTTATTCGACAGATCCAACGAGCGAGCGAATGTCCATCATTTTAAAATATGGACATTCGGAGTAAAAAAAGAAAAAGAAAATATGAGTCTAAAGCACGAGCTCAAGGATTCGCCCCCGAGACGTCTAGCGTGTCATCGATTTCCGCGAGATTACTTCGCAATAATGCAAAACGTTCGAGCGAGATGGAGAATAAGCCGGTGGGAACGTACAAAGTAAGACGAGCGAGTGTCGCTGTGTTGGCCAAAACCTTAGAGCGAGAGAGAGAGAGAGAGAGGCGGAGTGTACCCCGAAGGCTCAAAGCATGGACCTGACTGTCCTATTTTCCACACCTTTGCCCGACACTCGAACCTCCTATTTCTCTCGCTCTCTATCTCAATCCCTCTTTGCCGGCCACGAGAGTGAAACCGGCTGAGCCGACGGCGACGAGCAACGTCCGGTCGATCCGGAACCAAAATATTTTTCCAGCCTTGACGATCCTCCTCTCTCTTCTTTCTTTTTTTTTCATCTCTTTATAGCAGCTTTCTTCTGTGTCACCGGAGTCACCCTTGCGTGAGCTTTTTCTTTAACCAAACGTCTGTGACAACCCCTTCTCTTTTTCTCTGCGATTATCTCCAACTCTCGATCCTCCTCTTTCGAGCTTCCTCGTATAGTTTTGTTCATAGTCTCGTCTCTTTTCGACAGATATTAAAATCGATGTCGAATTATTCCAAATGGAAAATCTATTTTGGGACTTGGCAATATTTTTTTCATTATTCGCTCATTTTTCTACTCTCCTATCCCCCCCCCCCCATTTAGGATTTATTCAAACTAAATTTGATTATTTTCTTTGCAAGAGTCATCGAGCTCACGTGACCAATTCAAAATCGACGGTGGTGCCTCTCGTAGTAAAGTATATCTATATATGGTCGCTGACACGAGTCAGACGTGTATTCTTACCGGATTTGTCCATGAATTTTTATTCGAATCGTGACAAATGAATTTGAAAATGTGCAGGAAAGTGGCGTGAATCCGGCTCTGATCTCTTCAGTCGTGGCAAATGTGTCTACAATTTGTATTAAAATAATTATTACGAATATATGTTCGCGACGAAATCCGGTAGAATAGAATTTTAGTTTGTTTTTTTGGCGCCAAGCGCTGTGTACGCCATCGCTGGTTGATTCTTAATTTTATTTTAATATTATTTTTTTAGTTATTTATTGTAGAAATAAGAGGAAAGGTTAGCGTGGATAAAAATAAATTTTCGGAAGGAATCTTACCTTGTTGGATCGGAGAGTAACTTTTCCACCGCAACGAGCGCAGCATCGTATGTTACAGTAGTTACAGATGTGACCAACGCCATCCGCAAATTTGGTCTTTGAGCATATTTGACACGTGGCGTCGAGCTCGATACCCGATTTTTTGTGTTGCTCCGAGCGTGCACGTATCGTTTCCTCGAGCACTTGAACCTCGTCCTGCTTTCGTCTATGAAAAATTGAATTTTTTTAATCAAAATAAATTTCGTCGATTAATTAAAATTTATTTGTTCGTTTTATTGGATAAAAAAATTCAAGAAATATCCGAAGGTTTTTGCTACGAATTTTGCAGCGACGCGATTCAGCTCGGGAGAGTTTATTTTTGTTTCGTTATCGAACGAATTTTTCCTTTTTTTTTTTTTTTTTTTTCAGTCAACGGGTCAAATCGATTTAATCATTTTTAACGAGGATGGAAAAAATTGCGAGAGAGAGAAGTGAAAAAAGCAGCGAGAGCTTCTGGTAGCGTGTATGCATGAAAATTCAATGAGAGCACGATGGAGGAAACGCGTGCGAGTAATTTATCGAATTTTCTGGAAGGAGAGTAGAGCGCGGCTGGCTCTCGAGGGAGTGAGAAAAGGGCGCAAGGGCCAGGGACAAAACGAGACTTGAAAAGGATCCTCTGACCCTCCTCACCTCCCGCTGTCCGTATAACGAAGTCAACGGATCGCTCTTGCGAATCGAGCCACCAATCCCGAGGGAGGGAGAGAGAGGAAGCCGGAGAAAAGGATCCCGACCAGCCTTAAATTAGCCTGCACCCCTTTCCCGAAGCTCATTTCTCAAATTTTCAATAAACTCCCACAATTTATAACCCTACTTTTATTTATCAACGATATATTTTTAAAAAAATTTCGTATCATTTGAATCAAGACTCGCAACAGTTTCGAAGAAGAATTTTTCTAAAAAAAAGATTCAATCCGAAGGAAAAGAATCGAAATGGACTGAAAAAAGAAATTTTTGTTGGCAAACGAAATGAAATTCGTTTGATCTCGTCGAAGCAACAAATTTACTTTGTCGCCACGCACGATTCGTTGATGCAACGGAGAAAAAAAAAAAAACTACAAAAAGAATAATTTTAGTTACAAAACTTACCGCATGATTTCGTTTTCGCGTTGTTCCTCCTGTTTCTGTCGCATCATAACACCCTCGATGATGCGTCTCTCCTCGGGAGTGAGATGCGACATGTCGGGTAGGTCCGCCATCACGGAGAGGCGATTTCGAGGAGGACGGTATCGAGGTTATCGAGATTGATAAGTTTGAAGTAATCGAAAGATTGATAAATGGGATAAAAAATGGTGGATCGATGACGCGGAGGCCGGCGATATCGTCGGGAATGAGCGACGATTAATTGGCTAAGAATATTTCGATTTTTTCGTAAGTAAACGATTTCCGATAAGGATAATGAGGATAATAATAATAATAACAATAATAGGAGGGAGAAAAAGCGTTGGTTGGACGTAGAAGAGCGGCGATATTTGTTGAAAACGGGCCCAGGAAAGGCTACTGGAACGTCTACGACTACGGGACGTCCTGGTCCTGAGCGAGTCATCCGCCCGCTTCGAGCGTGCACGCTTCCTCGATCTCCGAATAAAAAAAGATCGAGCGAGCGCGTGACTCCCGAGTCTTGCCGCCGATTATTTCGATCAGCTCAACGAGCTTGGAGTCTCTTTTGTCTCGTTCGATTATGACGTCGGAATAATTCTTCGAAACTCGATCGCTATTGGTACTTTTCGATAACGAATAAAAATCCGAGAAAATGGCGGGTTTTTTGAAATTTTCTATTTTTCTAACGATTCTCGTGCTGTCGTTTCTTTCGATCTTTCTTCCTTCGCCGTCCTCGTCCTCCTCCTCCTCCTCCTCCTCCTCCTCTTCCTCCTCTTCTTTTCCTTCGCCTTCCGCCTCCTCCTCTTCGTTCACGAGCTTCTGCTCCTCTTTTCTCACCTTATAATTCTTGCTTCTCCTATTATCCTTCGATAATACCGATCTGTCTTTGTTCAATTTGTTTATGTTATTTTTTAGGTTAGAATCGAGACCTCGTGACCGTTCGAGGTTCGCATCGGCGCTGAGGGGCTTTAGTTTCTCCGTAGGGCGAGCGGCAGCGACCTCACCGTAGGTTTCTCTCGGCTTATGTATATCGCTCGTCACATCCGTACGGAGAATCATGATCACGGGTCGTGGGGAGGGGGCTCTCGCATTCTTCGGCGCTTCAAATTTTTTTTCCGAGCTTTTCCTCAACTTTTTTTTTTTTTTATCCCTAACAAAATGGAACAAAAGTTTTCACTCTTTCGGGTCTTTTTCCCGTAGTTTTTTTTATTTTATTTTTTTCGCACTTTTGTATTTATTCGAATCGGCGATTTTTCTTTCTGCCTCTCGCCTATTTTTCTTCACGATCGCTCGTGCGACAGAAAAAAGCTATTCCTTCTCTTTCTTTGCCTCGTCTCAGAGCCTCCACCCACCTTATTTTTTTCTCGGGACTCCCTCTATCGTGACCCATGGGATTGCTTCGAGATTTTCTCGCTCGCTCTCCCGGCCAATACTCCTAGAGAAAGGTGATGGGGGGGGATGGGAAGAAAGCCGCGAGCGCACCCTTTGCCTTCTCTCTCTCTCTCGGGGGAGGGGAAGGGGGGGAGGCGAATTTCACAAGGACCGATTTACCACAGGTGGCCGAGATAAGCCCTCCGACCTTAACCAAAGACAGAGAACGAGAGAGAGAGGGGGGAGAGAGAGAGAGAGAGAAAAAAGATAGGAGTGTTTTCGTTCGTTTGAATTTTCACGAATTCGAAAAAATTCTCTCAGCACTGCATCGATTCGTGGCGTCTTCTCAACGAATCCTCTTTGCATACATTTAGCTTTTTCCAGTTCACAGCTAAACTCCAAATTCATCAATTGGTATCCAAAAGCGTGTAAAAAAAACTTGACGGGACGCGTATTCTCGATATTTATTTACGTTTTTTTTTTTTCGTCGTTACAATAAAATCTCACAATTTAGTTTACTTTTCGTATCTTCGTGCAATCATAAATTTTTTTCCACAGCACTTGAAACTTGTTTGTTTGTCACTCGGAGGAGAAAAGTTGTACCAAAATGTTGTCAACTCTCGTAAGGTCGCCGACCATGTTTTTCTTCTCTTTCTCTCTCTCTCTCGCTCCCCTCCCTCTCTCCAACGGTCAATTTATTTCCGTGGCGCTTCGTAAATTTGATGCATCTCGTCACTCGCACACGTATATACGGGGACACACTGCACTTACGCACGAACTCTCGTATATCCTTCGTTAACCGCACGTCGATGAACGTTGGAAGAAAAAAAAATCATTACCAACCCATACGACCAGATGGTATAACGAGGATGCCCGCTGGGAGGATTGCGGATAAATTATGTTATTTTTCGACAATTTTCGTTCGAAGAACATACGAAGAAAGGCGTCGAGAGGCGGCGGTGGGGTGAAGAAAGGAAAAAAAAAAGCTCGGTGGAGTACGCAATGGCGTTTGTCACGGCCCCTGGTGAGAAAACACACGAAATAAGGAGAAAACGGTTGTGCAGCCGCCGCAGACGGACGAGTTCAACGGTGTTACGAATATGAGAATACTCGACGGATTTTTATCACCGGCTAATCCCTACTTTTCCCTTTGTACAAAAAATAAATAAGAAAAAAGCACTTTTGGTTTTATTTTTTTTTATTTCACCACCCCGATGCCCGCGATGAATCGGTTATCGGTTTGAATATTCCTCCCCGCACTGATAAGATTTTACTGCAGAGCTCACACTCGCGCGAAAATTGTTGCAGCTCATACGTACACGCGCGCACTCCTCCCACACATAATTATCTACGTCTATTGTGCTCGATGAGTTACGAGCTTGTTCTCGAGCTTACGAAAAACATGTCGACGAATGATTTATTTATTCCTTCAACGACTTTCTTTTTTTTCACTCCACACCCATAATATCCCCAGAAATATATCCTTCCGATGTCCGAACGGTTGGTACTACTTTTCTCGTCGCTGTTCTTTTCTACTTTTTGTACCACGATTCCAACAACTGTATAAAACCGTTTGGGCCTTTGACACTTTTTATTATTTTCCTTCTTGTTCTTTGTCTCGCCTTTAAACCATACTAAATCGTTTTGTCACACACACGCGACACTTTAAGCCTCGCTCTCGTTCTGTTTCTCTTTCACCATAACTGGCGTGACTGGTTCGGTGATTCGTTTCCTTTCACTATCCGAGCCGCGATAACACACCGTCTGACAGTTCTTCTCTCTCTCTCTCTCTCTCGCTCTCCCACTTGAAATGTCTAAAACGCGCGGGCGCGTTTCGCTGTCTCGACCCGGCTGGGGTAGTTTGCGTTATCACCGCCGCACCCCTCACTAGCGCCGTCTGCCACTCTCTCTACTATTCTCGGCTAATTATTCCTCCGAATTTTAACCAACGAGAGCGTTTTCACAGCTGATTCTTTTTTTTTTTTTTTTTTCATACGCATTATCCTCTCCCGTCCTTAATTATCGTTGCGGAATAACAATAATGATGGCATCGAATTACGGATTTTCTGCGCGGGGCTCGGTTTTCAGTGATGCAAAAATGTATATGTTTTTTTTTTTAAAGCTACGTTTGTGCGACCTGCGCACCCGTACGCGCCCTTACTCCGTGTTTCGTTAACACTGTCTGCTTTTTATCATTCCCTCTTTCCCTACGGTACCCAATCCCGAAATCCCGAGAGCATGGTCTGCACGAAATTTTTGCTCCTCTCTGCCTCTACCTAACCTTCGTATTCTTCGTATGTGTAGGTGGCACCCTCTGTGCGGTTTATTCAGCCCGTTCTCTCGTATATATAGTGGTATTATTGGATGTAAGAGCGAGTCGCGGTTGTTGAGTTCAAGATAGCGTTGGCGGAGGAAGAGGTTTGTTAAGTCGTGGCAGGATGACGGGAGGAGGCAGGGGGGGAGGGCTGCTCGGAGCTTTTCGGGGAAACGCGCAAGCCGCAAGAATAATAGACACGCGCCAACGCACTAGATTTTTCCAGGCTTTACAAATCCGACGATTTAATAGCAGAGATTTGAGAGAAAAAAATAAAATAAAAAATTTGCGGTATTCCGCAATCCGTACCAGTGAGAAATATTTTTTACAGATTGCGAAATCAGGGGAACACGAAAATACTCAAAAATCATCGATCGCCCTACGGAGAATAAAAAATAAGAAGAAACAAAGTAAAAGAAATCTCGAAGAAAATCGCACTCGTGCGGGCTCTCTCTCGATGAATAAGGGAATGCGGCGGTAATCGGAACCAATGGGGTTGGCGGGACGCATTTACGTCACGGGAAATCTCTCGTATTGATCGAAACACGAGGCCGATGGGGGTCGACGCCGCGGCGCTCCTCGACAGCGGTTTTAACGCGAACTACACAACCCATATTGTGTATATACCCGCGATCGGCGCGATCGCTCTTTCGCGCAAACCTCGCTCTCCCCGGTGATTCAGGGAGCAAAACGAACAGCGAGAATTTCACGAAATTGGACACCCACGCGCTTGCGTCGTCTTCGAATTTTCTTTCTCTCCGTACCAACACCGCTCTCTCGCGCAAAACTTTTATTTTTCCAAATTTCATTCGTTGTTTGATTCTTCTTATGCGTCAACGTATCATCGTCGCTCGAAAAAAAATTCGTTTCGATTTTGATTCAAATACATTTTCCTTAGCACCGCTTTATTTCGTGTTGAACCGGAAAGAGGGAAAAGGAAAAACAAAAGTAAGTAGTCGGTGCTGGCTGCTACACGCTGCCTCCTATCTACTCAAGATTGCAAACGCCCGACGCATACATACGTACACCAACATCACTGCAGTAGTCGAGCCCCTTTTATGTCAGACATATGTCCAGTCGGACGAGATTCTCGATCAGCTGTGAATGAGAATTCTGTACGCAGCACTGTAATCGAAATTTCGCCACTCATTTTCCTCGGTAATAAAAATTCTACGAAAAATTATTAAATTCCTTTTTTTTCTTTATTTTTTTGTTCAAACCCATTATGAATGTTTTCAATTCAAAACTTTGCTGCATCGAGGTAAGTTTACGAAAATTGAAGAGAAAAAACGAGAGTCGAAATTATTTTTCATTTCTTCTTCGAAAGATCGGAAACTGAGATAAAATATTCGGTATCCGGATCGTTACAGGAAGATAGAGAAAGAGAGAAGAAAAGATGAAACTTGGGCTCGTGCATATTTGATGAAGAAAAAGTTGCAACACTGCAGTACGAATTTTGTTGAAAGAGAAGTTTTATTTTTCGTCACGTGTACACACATCGACGAGCCTCTGAGCTCTCCCTCTCTCTCTCTCTCTCTCGCTGTTCCACTGTAACTCCCAGTGTACGGTATTAGGGCGGTGACCGCAGGTACTGTAGCAATCCCAGCCGAACCGCAATGCAGCGGTAACTTTGGTCCCATTATACCGTCGTGCAAGAGAGGTAAAAAAGAGAAAAAAAAAAAAAAACACCCGTAGTCACGCTTCTTCCTTTCCATGGCCTCTCGAAAGCTTTTGAAAAACTGCCATAAAAAATATAATCCGGATGGAAGTATGTTTTTTGTTTTTTATCGAGGAAAAAATCATTCACGATCTATAAACATGTTTTTTTTTTCTTTTTTTTTTTGCTTTATTTACAAATATCCTTCACGACACAATTCACTGATTTTACGTCATAGTAAATTATTTATATACTTTTGTTGTTCTTTTTTTTTTTTCGTATACTATACATATATTTACAATTCGACTCGCTCGATTTCTTACGTCTGGCACGTGAGAAATAATTGTTTACGAAATTCTCGATTATCCGAATCGTGTTTGTGCTTCGGTTTTGTGATTTCTGTATTATACGAAAACGCAATTGACGTGTTTATTTTTTTTTTTCATACTCATAACTGGGATAAAAATTCAGTACCATTTCGCCTCGAACGGCGATACGAAACGATGATTGATCGGAATTTGATCGACAACGACTTTTTCGATTTATTCGTCGATTTTCATCATTCTCTGGATGCTGATCGATAGAAAAAAGATTTACATTGCAAGTTTCTTGAAAAAAAAAGCATGTAAAAAGGTTTTGTTAAAATTGAAGACTCGTCAGAGCCAGCTGGATAATTATGAGCATCGACCAAACACCGTTCAATCTTAATGCATTAATTTATAGGACGATTTTTCACTCTGACTTGACTTACGAGACTGCAACGACCCCGGCCAGGCCGGATCACCTGTTGTACGTCCAGTATTTCATTCCGAGACACGCTATCGTTCGCGTTATTTATCGAGAAAGCCTCTCTCTCTCTCTCTCTCTCGCCTTTAACAATACGCTTATCAAAGTATCGCATTTTACTTTTTCGATAAAAATCAATCGCACCGACCAACGTACTCTCGATCATTACAGTTTCGTTAACCGTACGAGATCGTTCAAATAATTTCAATCGTTCGAGAGTCTACCGATATTATTATCGATAATTAATATTCGTTTTAGATTAAAACTACTGGGGGGAAAAAAGACGACGAAAAAATGAGTTATGTTCTATCCAGCCGTAGCCCATTTTTCGGTATAAACAGGTACACAGAGATGCCTAAGTGATAACTGACGACGTCTTCGACACTAAATCATTCGTATCAAATATGTGTATAAAATGAAAATCTAAAAGAGTTCTTAACATACGAATATAGATTCTCAAAGATATCGAGACACGATTTATCGTAAAGAATTTACGATTTAGGAAGCAGTGAAAATTATTCAAAAAAAAAAAAGAGCCGAAAAAAGAATCTTGAAGGGCAATGAGAATCGATCGATACGAGCGACTCATATGAATTTGAAACACTTTTGTTTGTCGTGGGGTATTCGAGTTTTGAAGAGTATCGAGTCCGCTCGAAATTGAGTATTCAACAGTGGCATGTACCCAAATACCTGGGAAAAAAAGTTAATGCATCTGTGACGCTCCTGAAAATGTGTATCATCCTCGGAGAGAGATACCGGACAGCCGGGACATCTGAAGGTCCAGCGTGACGTCACCTGAACACAACGAAATGTGAACTATTATCGACGAATTTAAAAAACAGGTCGGAGAAAATGAAAAAAAAAAAAAAAAGTATACCTTGACCGGTGGTTTTCTCGTTATGTGCGATATGAGAAAATTCATAGCGATATCCTCGCAGTTCATATACTCGTCGACTTTGTCCCTGATCGCCTGCGGTAGCCAATGAGTATAAAGATACGTGTAATGTTTGTGAATGAAAGCAGCTCCCGTGAGGACCATCGACAACTCGCACGAGTAATTCGAATTGTAGTTCCAGGCGTTGTGATAGTTTTGGTCCCAGGCGTGAAATCTACCAGGAAAACCAACAACGCGCTCACGATGTTCTCTCCAGACTCTGGTGGAGACAAAAAAAAAACAAAACAAAATATAAGATTATTTTTTATTCATAAAACATGACGAATGAAAAATAATGGTTTTATACCTGAAGCCAAACATAATCTCGTCGTGACGGAGATGAGCGTCATCGTCGACCGACAAAACGGCTTCGGTCTCGATTGAATCGAAAGGCAAAAATCTATTATTCAAACTGTTTCTAGGAGCTTTTATTACCTGAAACAATAATATGTTTTAATCCCCGGAGATATACGTAAACGGAGATATAAATTGTGAAATTTTATAATACGAATTCATACCACAATTGGAACACCGATATCCGGCCATCTGAGATCTTCCATCGGTGGTTTTGGGCTGTTCCAAACCACCAGTACCTTGTTCAAATACGGCAAACCGTACAGACGAGCCAATGAATTAATGAGCACTTGTTCCCGTTCGTATGTCAACATTACTATTGTAAACTGTTCTCTCGGATGATTGCCACCGAGAGATTCGCTGAATTCTTTACCCGCGCCACCCCCGCCTTTTCCTATTGGTCTGAAGCCAACTTCCGATCCTGAAAACTCCACATAATTCACATCGCGTATCAAATTTTCTCGCGACCATTGTCTTTCCTGTTTCATTCTCATCGTGATTTATCATTTTTTTTTTTTTTAATATTTTTCTTTACCAATAAATTTGGCATCGCTCGGTAAAACGGTGTCGAAAGGCAATTGCGGATACAAGTTGAACGGATCGACCCAATCGTTCCAAATCTCGTGTCCGTGAATCAACATCGTCGTGTAATTCCGCTTGAAAGCTGGCGATGGATAGGGCGGCTCCAAAGGCCCGAGACTTTCCTCGGCTTCCGGTTCGGCGATTATCGAGTCCGACTTCAGTGGCTGGTGAACGAGCGATTCATTTTTTATCAACAGTTGGGCAACTTGGGAAGAAAAATAAATTTTTATCAGAACCAGTAACGCTTACGACGAAAGTTTCGTTGAAGATGCTCAGACTGGGAGTTTGAGAAGCTGGCAACGGAGGGATTCCGAGACGATCCCTTATCGATGCTATTATCGTGTCGACCGCTCCTTGAGCCGTGCTCAGATATCGTTCCCAGATAAGACGACCTTGACGACGCATCGCCAGGAGATCATTGTCCGGAATGGCGCGAAGAAAAAAATGCATTTCCGTAACGCGAGCCTGTAATTCAACGGATTTTCATCATTAAAGTTGACGCAAGATTCGTGCATCGAATGAAAAATATATTTTTCTCTCTCAAGATGCTTTTACCTTTGGTAAAAAAATGGCAGCTCTTCGCCAGGCGATAACCTCGTCGTAGCAGAGAAGAATTTGATCGCCTCCTAAAACAACGGGAATCGCACCGGCCCTGAGAGCTTCGTAAAGCCTGGCTTGCATGAAAGAAGTCGTGAGAAAAGTGGCGTTGCTCGGTGCTAGTATAAGAGCGAATGTAGATTCTTTGAGGATAGATTTTCTTGAGGAATCAGTTCCGCACAAGGACCAATCGAGAGCTTGAACGATTCTCCGATCTTCGGATGCGGGTACACACTCGAATTGTAAGAAAAATTTGTCAAGACTGGTACCGGTGGTCATTTCTTTTAAATGTTGAATAATGAAGTTGTCCAAGTTATTTTCGTCCACGGCTAATCGTTCGAGATCGACTTCGGCGTCGTCGATTTGATGAGGTGTAGACGACGCTGTTCTCGTAGTCGTTCTCATTTCGCCTTGAAACGAGAGCAAATACTTTCGTCTGGCTGGAACCATCGGGGCACAATCCTGCCAGATATCTCCACCCGGAGGTCCCAGTATCGGCGGTACGATTAAATCGAAACCTTCGCGGAATTGATTCCTGTGAAATGACGATTGCACGAGTATCGCGCGACCTGTATTCAGATCGTTGAATATGTTTCCCGCTTCGACGCTGAGATCGCGACGAGCGAGATTCAACAGAATGTGATTTCTACCGTCGCCACCCCAGTACGGGAGAGCGTGCAATTTTTCCACGTCTATCGCTCGCGTTTTTCGACCGCTCGCCGATCTTGGCACTGCCAAAGCTTCGCCTATCAACAGTACGTAGACACAGGCTTCGGCAGGATTGGCTGTGAGGTGAGCGTTGTAGCCTGAAAATATTATTTTTATCAAGAGATTGAATTTTTCTTTTTCCAAAATATCTAGAATTCAAAGATTCGATTGGAAATAATAGAATACTTACCCAAAGTCTGTTTGATAGTAGTTTTTAAGAATCCATCGACGTCCCAACCGAGGCTCAGGACACTAAACGAATCTGGATCGTAGAGATAAACGGGAAATCCGCTCGTCAGCGCGCATCTACTGTGATCGAAGCAATTGTACATTTTGCAAGAGAGAGGATGAGTCCCTGGCACCGTGACAGGTACAGAATTCATGAGAATTCTTCTAGGAGGCGCCAATTCAGGAGTATTTTTTTCGACAGCTTCTCTCTGAGCAGCCTGCGCTTGAACTACGCTTATTTTCAATCTGTCCAGATCGGTTTGTTGATGCGACAGTTCTTGCTTAAGTTCGTCTATCCTCTGAGTAAAACCGCTTACTTCCGCTTGAAGCCTCTGTCTCTTGTTTTCTAAATCTCTCAGCTCGTTGCTCACTGACACTTTGATTCTCAACATTTCCTCTATTCTTACTTTCAGATCTGACGCTTTCATCGATGTAAAATCCTCAAACGCCTCCAGTTTAGATCTCGCGCGATGCAAATCCATCCCTTGCAAATCAGCCTCCACCTGTGCCAAGATATTTGTTGTCAACAATTTTTTATCAAAATCTTTCTATATTCATAAAAAACAAAAAACTATTGCTGCTGCGTTCTATCTCCGCTGTTCGATCTATCGAATAACCGAATCGTATGTACTCGATTGTTTATGGTAGGAAATTTCAAACCGGTCGGACTTACCTTTGACAAATAATAGTGAGTGAAGAGCGGAACGATGAACAGGAGGATGGATACGAGAATAATAATTTTAGATAATTTGACATGGGCCAGCCAGTGACAAACTTCTCGTCCATGATTCAATTGATGGTAGGAAGCACCGCCGGATTCTAGAGACGAGCCACCAGCCATTGTAAACAAAAAAAACTCTAAAACAATAATCGCTTTAAAGCTAAAAAAACACTGCTGTTCTCGGAATTCGAATCTCAAAAATCCATGCCAAATTCATTTCTCCCCGAATTGGCTCGAAGCACTTGAGACTCGATTGTCAAAAGAACACTTGTCACGTAATCCACCTTATCATGATTCGTAATTTTTCCTCAAAACCAACATGAATATACATTCAAATTTTAGGGAAAAAATTTTCTTCCAAACAAAATATCATCTTATCGTTGGCATTGTTATTGATTTAAACTTTTTTCGTAGAATTCATTTTATGAAATGAAAGAGCAAATAGAAAAAATGGAGGCGCACATTATTGCACAGCAATATTTAAAAAATTTGAAACAATGCTTATAATTAATTCTAATTTATTCGGAATGACAACCCGGCAATCGGTCTACGATTGCTTCGACGGCGAAGTATTTTTATACTACAGTTTACGGGCAATGCAAGAAAAAATTACCGAAGAGCGAAAAGCACAGAGTCTAGGAAATTAAGAAGAAAGACCAACTCAAAATTGAATTGCATGATGTGTCGATAAGTGCGACCAACAAATCGTAAAGTGGCTTTCACTCACAAATTTAAAAGAATATCGATTATCGGTACTGTAAAATTCTTGCTTACTAACAGAAAATAAGACATTTCATAAATGTTTATATGCGCTGCTGCGCTGATTCAAAAACGTGTATTAGTATACTTAGGATAGTATCGGAAACTAATTATTAAAAAAATCAGTACGAGAACAATTATAAAAAATGGTCGTCGAACTAAAGGGCGGTTTCAAAAGTAAGTAATTCAACAAAGTTGTTCTTTCAATAACCGTTGAATTTTCCATTATTCAGCGAATTTCATAGGTTAGAATTTTACTGTGTCCAATAAAAGAATTAATTAAAAAAGCACGTGGTTCGCAGCTATCTGGCTACGATTCGATTCAAATTGCTCCGCACCACATCAATTATTCTACAAAGAACATTCCGTTAGAAACCAAGAACCGGAATATCCTAGAGGACGAACACTGTTCATACTCAACGTTCCTCCCTGGGCAAGTTGCAAATCATTGAAAGAAACTTTTACCAAACTTTGTGGGTCTGTAACATCGACGAAGTTGAGTTCCGACAATCAACTACATCCGAAGCAAGGCTTTGGTAAAATTTATTTGGTTTTCGAAAGAGAATCTAGTTTGGATAAAGCACTGGCAATCCCGCCGCAAACTACACTGACTTTGTACGAGGATGATGAAAAATCCAACGCCGTTGGATTGACTTGTAAGTATAGATTTGTTTGTTATTTCAAAATGCATGGTTGAATATTCATAAATTTGATCCAAGTTTTTTGCATCGAATGAATTTGCTTTATTCCCAGATTGGTTTAAAGAATACAACGCTACTGTGAGGAGAGGTGAGATATCGATGAAACGAGATATAGAGAAATATATGCGCGCATACGACAAGAGAATAGCCGATGGTCTCACGAACGGAGGTAACCCCGAGGAAGAGGACGACGACGGTTGGGTAAAAGTGACGAATAAAAAGAAGCGAGGACAATTCGCACCGGCAAGGAAAGAATCTACGATCGGAAAACTGCAGAGCAAGGAAGAACGCAAAAATCGAAAGAAAGAATTGCTCAACTTTTATACCTTCCAGATTCGAGAATCCAAAAAGAAGCGTAAGAATATTTTCTGTCTAATAAAAATCTTTGGAATGTATGTTGCGTTACTGAAAAACTCAAAGATGCACTTAATTTTCAGATCTCGTAGAGCTGAGAAAGAAATTCGAGCTCGACAAGAAGAAACTTGAGCAGCTAAAGACGAAAAGAACTTTCAAACCCTTCTGATGTTACTGTTTGAAAAAAAAAAAAATATTTATGAAATGATCCTCTTTTGTATTGATGTAAAAAAAAAACAATTTATTCTGAAATAATTTACAAAAAATTAGTCTAACGTGATAACGGTGTTACGAGGCTTTGGAGGCGTACGTTTGCAATGTCCATTCGATCAGGAAGTGCCTGATTGCCAGAGGCTGCAATAACCCAAGTAATTCCTCTGCAAAAAAAAATAGTTCTTGAGTCAAACGAGCTCAGTTTTTTTAAATAGAATGAAAAATAATAAATCTCACGTTTATTCCCATATATACAATTGGCGGACATGGCGGTGCTAACAGCCTGGGCGAGTCTCTCCATCGCCAAATCCCGAAGATTTTTCTCAATCTCGTTGCCGGAGCTTTGGAGCAGATTGCTCAAGGTCCTTGTAGTATCAGCGAGATGTTGAGCGGATATGGCATGCTTGTTGCTACCGCTGCTGGTTAAGCGAAGCACAGAATCCATCAGTAGTTGTTGAATTTTGGAATAAGATCTGTTTCGTTCTTCTATCATTTCCGGGCTTATGGATTCCAAGGATTTTCTAGCCGGGCCGAGGATACACCACCCGAATAAACCGGCGATAGGAGTTATGGGGGTCATGGGAATTCCACCGGTCGGCAGAGCCGGATTGTCCATCAGAGACGTTAACAAGAGACTCGGATTTTCGTCAATCCAATCGCCTGCCAATTTCAATAACTCGTTCGGAGGATCTTTGTCTTTGTAAACTTCGCCCACCGCCGTTAGCAAATTAGCTGTAAAATGCGGCACGAGGGTGGGCAATTGTTTCAATTTGTCGATAGCATTTGGCGTATAAATGAAAAAATCGTTCAATATGTGTCTCGCCAAATCGACGCTCTGAACGGATGTCGAACCCAACTGTTGCATCCACATTCCTGTTGAATCGAGCACTTCTTTGTTTTGTGTTGCGATCGCGAGGGACACGAGATTACCGAGAATCTTGAATCTCGTCGATTCGGCAGGATATAAAAATAAAAATACTGCGTTTCTGACCGCCGGAGGACGTTCGGGAGCTTTGAAAAATGTACTCATTACTTCGATCAGTTGAAACTCTTGAAGCGCCACCGGCTTCTTTTGCTGCTTCAACTTTGCCAGCTCTCCGAACACGAATTCTTCCATCAGATCGGTTTGAAGCTGTATTTGCATTCTCACGGGTGGTCCAGACATGCTGCACAAATTTGCTTGAAAAAATTGAAAAAAAATAATTAATTTCAAATTATAATTTAACAATGATTGAAAAATATTTTTACAGTTTTCTCAACCATTAGTTTTCCCCTATAGATTCAAATTATCATCCAAAAAAAAATCCATTGGTATAGAATAGATCTGGAATACACAACCTCACAAAAAATCTTTTACCTATCGTAGACAATGCCTCTCTAGCACAATTTGGAAATTCCATTTTTCGTAACCAATATTTAATATCAGCGTCGGTCATTTGCTGAAAATTAGGAAAATTCATCTTGAAAATTGAATTTTATACCGGGCTGAAAATTCGTTCCTCTTATTCCGAAAGTAGTAAACAAAAACACTTTTGAGCACTTTGTTGTCACCATTTTTTGTTTTCTGACCGCGCCGAATATTGGTGGTTAGAAATTATTCGCTTTTTGTGGATGAAGCTTATGGACGTGAACTTAGTCCACCGACATGAACTTTTCGAAAGTTTTCTGATTTCAATCGTTTGTGTGTCGTTTGTAGAGTATTGTGAGAACAAAATAAACGCTTGTTAAGATGAGTTTATCGCGAAAAAATCAAAAATAAAAATTAGCGCGAAGTTAGCCCGCCCATTCTACTTTTTTAAACCAAATGAGTCTAATTGTACGTAAATCAATGCGAAATCGTTTGTGTAACATGAATATTACAATAAAAATGTTTGTAAGACGCATATTTTTATGAAAAAGAAAAAACAAAATTTGCACAAGTTTTTCCGAACCAGTCAAGAAAACTGGTGTGTACCATATACGGGTCGCAACTGATTAGAAATACATGAATCTTGAAGGTTTTGAAATGCTAAAAACGATAAGACTGATTCATAAATGCGAAAGTATATGGATGGTCTGTTGAACTGATTCAGATGTTACCACTGCTGGTCTATTCCTAAATTTTATTTTATGAGGGATTATATAAGAATATTTTGGAATGTTAAAATGGAAAAATTCTACCGACCAAAAAAAATACAGTATTCATTCGCCCTCATTTCATCAATCAATCCACGGTCAGTAAGAGAAAAAACATTTTATCCTTTAAAGATTAACGATTGAAATGGCGGAAATCGAATTCTTTCAAAAATAATAGTTAAAATCAAAGAAAGCCCAACAGTTTGATACTGAAAATTGCTATACACAGAAATGAAACCAATAAAAATGATGGAATTATGTACTCACTCGTCGATGTCTTGTTCCCCTCCTCAATAACGAACCTACCTTTGGCAAAACCGAAGAGTCCGCAATTCCGAAATAGTCCGCACAGTTAATATCCACTTCCGTTGCAGGACACTCATTGCAGTTGATTAATTTCCACTCGATTTTTCCCAGATCCTGCATGATTTTGAATTCAGACGAGCAGCAGCAGCGTCGTTTTCCCAACGTTGAAAACGATAGTTCATCGTAGTTCAAAATTCAAATGCACTAATTCACATAACACCAATATTAACTTTTTACACTTCCGAGATAGTAAACGCGTGATTAAGACGTCAAAATTTTTTTTAATTTCCACGTCAACAAACTCTTGCACGGAATAAAAAAATCTATTCAATATTTCTTTGTTCCGCTAACTCAAAAAATGTATTTTTCTTGTGGCAATAAACTTTCTTTTCGCAATTGAATACGCGCGGTCGGTGACGAGTGACAGAAAGTGTAATGGCAACTGGTGTCACAGTTTCGTGGAAAATCGTGCGTGCTCACGTGGGTGCACGCGTGCACGGGCGCTTGCGTTCTATTGTACTCTAGCAATTGCGATAGTAAAAACTATTCGCAATGCTGTACAATAGCTGCGGTTATACAAGCCTTGCGTGCATTGCGTTGCGTTGCACCGTTTGCAGCATCCGGGTTATATGCATGGACCTTGCCTGCGCGACTTCGATATGTGATACAGAAACTGTATCGCGTTCGGAAACAGCAAACTACAGAGTAGATTTATAGCTTTCGTTCCGTTATTCTTGCCGACAATCCCATGGCTTTACGGCTTGCGTGCGTTTGGTGCTTTGCGTTGCGTTGCTCGACTCGCATGTATGGTTGCATCTTAGCTCCGCTTGCGAACACGCGTGCGTGCGAGCATACACACGATTTTCGAAGCTATAACACAGCCGACATTAGACTGTCTGTCACTCAAGACCCTTGCTCACGCTGCCATTGGTCGTGATTCGGTCAAATATTCAAATTAATTCGTCCTCTAATTTAGCACGAAAAATAATATCGTGGGCAAGAGGCTTTCCTATCGACTTGTCGAATATTGCTTGCGAGAAGAAAACTCATTGACAAAAGAAAAAAAAATTGAAAATTCATTACGATTGACAAACGAGCGAATTGTGTTTTACGACCCTAATATTCTTTTCATAGCGTTTTCGTGCATGGTTCGTTTTCGAGAAATCGCACATATTTTTAAGCTCTTATTTTCGTGCATTTTTTATTTTCAAAAAATCGCGCACATTTTCAAGCTGTAATTAACGGAAATTGCGATAAAAAATTATGTAAAAATTATAGATTAGGGTGGTTTTAATAATATAAAATTTTATCACGATTTTCCGTTTTTTTATTATCCATCGTTGTATTTTTATTTGGTTTAACGACACTTCAGACCGTTTAAAGTATTTTATATAAAGATTTTCGTTATCAACACCGACTCTTATTCCGCACTCTGTTTTATCAATTTCGTTGCAATCAACGAACGATAATGCGCGGTATTGCACTAGCCGACCGATACTAATGCAACTCTCTACGCGCCGCGCGCGCTACTTGCCGCCCCGCCCCGCGTCCCGCGGGCGACTGAATAAACAACGCGAGTCCCTCGCTCGCTCCCTCCTTGCCCCGCGCCCCGCGCATGATCCAGTTCTCGGGTTCTCGCGCCTGCCCCTTCCAGTCGCCCCGGCGTGAGCTCTCCCCACCATCCCCGCTACGGAACGGCTTAGCAGGCCAAGCGCGAGAGCGTGTAAACGTAAACACAGAGTCGAGGCTCCACGAATGTAAACAAACCAAACAAGCTAGGGACATTCATTTCCCAATATTTAGCGATCACATTTTTGTGCACCGTATGAATATTCGTTCAGTAATATTTTTTCTAAAGATTCAACAACGTTTTATTCTTTCGTTTTCTTAACGCATGAAAATGCCGGTAGCAAAAAAAAAGACCGTCAATCGAATTTCATTCGGTTTTTTTGAATCTAGGAAGATTCGTTCGCAGAAAAGTCTGCACCGGAACTTTCAAAGTGCCCAGAACCTGCGCGAGTCCCAGCATGCATATCATGGTAGGAAAGTTAAAAATGTATTAAAACGAAGATTATACTCGAAAAAATTTTTGAATCACATCTTGGGACCTAGAACTATCCAGCAGGTTACAAAGATCAATATTCGAACGATACGTTGAAACAGTAAAACCTGTTTAGTAAAAAAAATTAATTCCGATTAATGAAAAAGAAAATTCATAAAAGTGGACGATCCCAAAAACTAGCAATCATCCTGCGCAAGCACGATGTCACTTCCACCGATTCCATGAATGTAGGATTTTCCTGTGTATTCACTCCTTCTTTCCAGTCTCCCTGACTGATGGTTCGGAAAAATTTATGCAAATTATGTTTTTGCTTTTTCATGAGAATATGCGTCCTACAAACATTTTTATTGTATGATTCGTATTCTACAAACGATTTCGCATTCATTTTCGTACAATTAGACTCGTAAAGTTTAAAAAATAGAATGAACACGCTAACTTCACGCTAATTTTTATTTTTTATTTTTGCGCGACAAACTCATTTCACAAACGTTTATTTTGTTCTCACAATACTCTACAAACGACACACAAACGTTTGAAATCAGAAACCATTCGAAAAATTCATGGCAGGGAGCCAAATTTACACCGCTATGAACCTTGAACTTTTCATAGCAGCGTACTACGCTACACGTAATTTTTTTGGCACTACCAATCGGAGTAACACACGCGTTTCATTGACAGTTTTTTAAAAATGGCCACGCGGAGAATCATGGAGCGGCTGTATTTTACGGTTATTCTCGTTCTTTTGTATTATACGAGTCCTTTGACAGGTAAAACGAAACTTTATCAATTATCCAAAATATCTTCTTAATATTTTCATAATAGGCACGGTTGTCTGCCCTTTTTATATTGATGGATCAACCCCTTGGATTATGCGACTATCGGTTTTTCACTATACACGTATCAGTCATTCATCGTCATCTACTTTTGGAGACGAATATTTTTGTTTAAATTCTTTGAAATAATTTTATAAAACTCAGAGACGTTAACATTCGTAATGTTTATTCTCAGCCAAACGTACGAGATACGTGACATGCAATTCTGTTCTCAAACTGATGAACGTTCAATACAACGTAAGATTGCATTCTCACGATATCAAATACGGAAGTGGAAGTGGGCAGCAATCAGTGACCGGGACCAAAGTCAAAGAAGATGGAAATTCTTACTGGCAAATAAAGGGTCCGACGGGAAAACAATGCGTCAGAGGGTAAGCCTGATTATTGATATTATTCGAGTGTATTTAATCTTCATAATTTTCATGTCAATTCGAATCGTCGTTTACCTCTATTATTACAACTTTTTGTGGTTTCAGCGAACCTATTAAATGCGGAGATGTCATAAGATTGGAGCATATCGCCACAAAGAAAAATCTCCATTCGCATCGCTTCCCTTCGCCATTGAGCGACGGACAAGAAGTTTCCGCTTACGGAGACTTTAGGGGTGAAGGAGACACGGGAGATCATTGGGTAGTCATTTGTGACACGAGTTTTTGGGAGAAGAGTGATCCTGTATATTTGAACCACGTAGATACGGACATGTTAGTGTTGAACAGAAAATATTCCTACATTTTGCTTCGACGCTTAGAATGTAATGTAATAATTTTTATTTTTTATCTCATAGGCGTTTATCCGCGAGCGGTCATTCTTACACATCTCTGATAAACGGGCAAATTGAAATTGTTGGCATTCGTGGGGCATTCGGCGATGCTGCGAGATGGAAAGCGATGGAAGGAATGTTTATTCATCCTACCGAACCCGAGACTCATCATAACGAGCATACGGAATTATAAGATTAAAAAATATATAGATGCGAATGAAAAGATTTATTTGAATTAGTCATTGAAACGATGGAAACGACTTTAGTTGATTATTACACGAACGTCGCGATCTCTGCGCAGTAAGAATTTCTTCCTATTAAGAAAGCGTGATATTTTCCGGTTAGAGGAAAAAGGTCTGGATTCTGTAAGACTGAAAATCAGAATATTCTGCCGACTGGCCATTCCCGCTTTCATATAGCCGCTCGGGTTTACCAATCCTGATGTACTGTCCATCTGCGAAAAAAGAAAAAAAAACAAAACAAAATCGAAGCTCATGTCGTTAGAGTGCAACGAAAATTTGAATTTTTTTTGTCGACTTCTGAAAAATTCACGTAGATTGAATCTGATAACAATATAAAAAATAAAAAATACAAAAAAACAAAAGATCGGCGTATTCTAACGTTTTGAACATCATCAAGTTAAGAGAAATACAAACCAAACGAGGATAAGTAAATTCTGCACAGCTATTTGGGAATTGTACATACATTAACTATGCGTACAATATTTATTCCAGTGTAAAATAAATATATTACAAAAGAAATATAATACACAGGTGTAAAAGAAAAAAGAGAAAAAAAAAAAATAGAACTTTGGCCACGAGTGAATGACAATGTTAAACTTCTTTCAATTCGAATTTTCCATCGATATCGCGACTTCCCAAAAGTCCGTTGTACGGGAATATTACATTCCAGAGACCGTAACTGCCGAAAATCTCTTTGGTGTTTTGTCTGGTAGGAACGTGAGGATAATATCTTTGTTTTCCCACAATGCAGATATAAAATTTCCATGCCCCGTAGAATAAGCACATAAAAAATACAGAGACAAGGGTGTCGAGGAGGGTAACGAGCAGAATATCGGTGTCCTCACCGAGTATGAGTAATCTCGCGAGTGCAACGGGAAAACAAGAATGCAGGAAGCGAGGAAAAGTCTGAGAGGATGGTGACTGGGCTATGCGACGATTTATATTCTCGTTCAAATGAGGTCCGATGACGCTGAGGGAATAGAGACAAGCTAGAGACGTGTGAAAACATACGAGAATGAAATTTCCCATATTCTGTCGTAGTATGCAACCGCCGACAAAAAAACAGTGATGATCTCTGTAGTGAAAACATTTTTTACACGGTACGCAATGCTGAGTCGGTTTATAAGTGTAATAACAGCACTTGTCGCAGTACCAAAATTTGTATCTACCCTCAGCGGAACGTCGAATTTCTTCTTTCGTATTGTGCTCGTCGGTTATAGGAATCGCTATGCTCTTACTCCTTTTTCCTGTACTCTTCATCGTCGTGGCATTTTTACTTATGCTATAAATGCAGTACCAATTTAAGTACACCTGGACACATACGAATAACAATAACGGCGAAATTCCCTCCTGTATGTACATTGTACTCGCCGTGACTACAACGCTGAACAACAATGCCAATGTGGGACATACTTTCAGCGCTACCCTGTAAAACATCCTCATTGTATTTGCTTCGGAGGTTACGTCTAAACTCTTATAAAAATTATTTATATATATTTTATTGTTCCGAAGGCCTTATAAATTTCTTCTTTGTCTCCGCACGGAAAATCGCGGTCCAGCATGCTCTTTTCATCCTGGAAACAGAGTCAACAATTTAGTTTTCATTCATGAAATAAAGAAATAAATTTGGATGAAGCTGTACACTTTTCATTTGATTGAAATAAATGAAATGATCATTTTTATTACTCAAAAATAAATAATATAATGCTGGCGAATAAAAATTATAGAGGATTAATAATATTTTTATTGAAATTTTAATTCCAAAAGATAAACAGAAGCCTAATCGATATTGATTTACACTGTTTATTTACGTCGCCTCAACCTTATCGGTTTTTCGTCAAGTATATGTGGAGTATGACGTACCTTCAGCATCTACATATACAAGACGACGTTTTAAAGGATCCGGCAAAAACAGGGGATCTTGAACTTTGCAACCTTTTCGAACACAACAGATACGCCATGTTGTTTCACGCTTTTTTTTAGTTGCCTCTCCAATACGATATATATAAAAACGAATATAAACACTGCTGCAATAATATTAGAAATAAAATATTGGTGATTATTGATAAAGTGATAGCAGTGGAGAATGCCACCTTTGAAACGCCAGCTTGTAACAATACGAAACGCAACCGTGTCAACAAATGACACGGAAAATAATGAGAAAATCACGATTGAATCTTTTTTGACAGGTTAGAGAACCAGCTGTTTCTTCACTGTTTACGATTTTTTCACGTATCTTTTCATCATAGTTCGAAGTGTCATTCTAATCAGGACTTAAATTTTTTTTCCCATATATTCAGCGATTAAATAAACGAGCATTTGTCACATACTTATCAAATCAAATTTATTTCGAGAAATTATTTTTTGTACACAGTACCGAATGAGTCCTATATATTAACTGGTAATTGATTTGTACAGTTTGTAGCATTTGTGGCCAGGAGCATGCAACCGCCGGCTGTCAATTTTTCCTCGCCCTGAAATATGCAAGTAAAATTATATCGAGAAAAAAAAATGATCCTCCGAAATCAAGGATTCTTATGAGAATGAATTGTTGTTTTTCAAATATTAAAGGTGAAGGATGAGCCTCTGCTGTCCAGAGCGAGGTTGACATTGCCAAAGAATCTTGAAATCACAAAAATGGCTGATGGTTCTACAACGGTAATAACAAAATGTGATTTCCAGCAAGGAACGACTTTTGGTCCGCTGGAGGCTCAACGAGACTGGACAATGAATCCCATGAATGATTTTCCCATTAAAGTTTTTGGCAAAAGTCCTACCGAGACTTTTCATTTGGATCGTTCCAACGAAGACGCGTCGAATTGGATGTGCTTTGTTTCTCCCGCGTCTAATTCTTTAGAACAAAATCTTGTTTGTTATCAAATGCAGAGGGACATTTACTACACCGCTATGCGATTTATCCCTTCTGGTGAAGAATTGAGGGTTTGGTACGCTCCTTATTACGCTTCAAAAATGAAAATGCCATTGTACAACACAGAGTTTGCGAATGTCAGTCGACGTACGACAACAGAGGATAAAGCGGTCGATCGGTCCGGTGAAGATACAGTAAATCTTTTTGACATTCCACGTAAGAAGCCAGCATTCTAGTGTCACGACAAATAAATATATAAAATAATAATGAAAAAAAAAAAAAAACCAGTGGTAAATTGTTATAATTCTTTCGATGTATTCGCAGATAGAAATATTGAAGAAATCGTTCAACGATTGCCAGCCGAACAATTGGGAGCCTTGGGTGACAAAACTAGCTGGAATTGTACGATATGCTCGATCGTCATGAATTCGGTAATCGAATACGCGAAACACTTGATGGAACATTACAAACCCCTGTCCGGTGTATTTTGTGACATATGTAACAAAAAATTTCACAGACTATCGGTGAGAATTATGTTTATTTTGGCCTCATACGAAATTTGTAAGAAAGGTCGTGAATTTTTATATTCAAACGATGATGTTCTTTTGGGCTTGCAGGTATTGCAAAAACACAAACGATTGAAACATCCTGAAGGAAGAACCAACGGCGAGGTTGTCGGTATTCCGACCTCGAAAAATCAACAACAGCAAAATGCTCAGGTTTGCATGAATATACCGATGACGAAGATTTGTTGATAAATCTAGATTATTTCAATATAATGAGGTGTATTTACAGACGATACTCATGAATATGAACGATTCCGAGGGCCAAACGTCAGAAGAGATGAAAGAAATACTTGTAAAATTGAAAACCGGAAAATCATTGACAGAATGCAATTTATTACTGCCCGAGGGGACCGAGGCAGAAAAAGAAAATCCAAACGAACTGTCTCTCCTCGACGCGCATTCGATAAGCGTCAATGATCTTCTGCCTAACAACACAGCATTGACAGAAAATTCGTCGTTGAAATCAATCTTGGATAATCAATGTTTAAATTTAAGTCTAGAGGCGATAACGGACTCGATGCTCTCTGACAATACGAACGGCGTTGATTCCGAAAAATTTAACGTCGAAGAATTAGCCTCCGAGTTTTTGGACATAACACCGGACGTCGAAAACATTAATAGCAGAATTGCCAGTTTTCAGTGCGACATATGCGAGAAAAAGTTTGGAAAGGCTGATTATCTCTATCGACACTTGAGAAAACATACCGGAGAGTTTATCTGTCCGAATTGTTTAGGTGTACGTTTTTTTTTCTCATTGCACATATTTTTTTATCTTTCATGATTAATTTACGAGTGGAAGGGCTGATAAAATACAATAAAAAATAAATGATTCGATTTCAGGTATTCGCGCGAAAAGAAAATTTGATGTCGCACCTGTGTCCTTCGCAACAGTTCGATCATAGAAAATATGAGTGTTCGTATTGTCAAAAACTATTTTTAACGAAAAAATATCTGAAACGTCACATGGCTAAACACACAGATTGGAACGTTTGCAAATGGTGTAGGAGTTTATTCACTTCGAGGCTCGAACTCGAGGCTCACAAGTGTCAAGCTCCTAAACACATTTGTTCTCAGTGCGGTAAACGATTCGTTCATCGAGAACATCTCAATCGACATGCCAAATTACACACCAATCCTAAGCCTCCACCGAAGAAAGCGAAGAAACGTCTTGTGCAGGAAAAACCGGCTATTTGCGAGAAGTGTGGCGATATTTTTAAGAATCCTCACAGCTTGAAGCAGCACTTAAGATCGCACGGTAAAGTTTTAACGATTGAACATAAAATCTCTTCTACGTACGTTCCATTTTTCAAATATGTTCCTTTTTTTTCCATCTCAGGAGAGAGAAAATTCGAGTGCGACATTTGCCACAGTAAATTTCACCGAATCGGTGTTTTGCAACAACACAAATCGATCCATCAGAGTATTCAGATTCCCTGTCAAATTTGTGGAAAAAAACTGAAGAGCAAAAAAGCATTGAGCGTTCACGTACTTTTGCATGGCAACAGAAAATTTCATTGCGAAAAGTGTGACAAAGTGAGTGCGTTGTCGATCGAGACGTGAATTTTCATACTATTCTACTGGAGTTTTTTTTTCTTACACATGATCCAATAATTATTGCTTTTCAGAGTTTCTTTCAAAGATGCAATTATCTAAAACACTATAGGCAAATGCATAGTGACAAAGTATTGCACAAATGTCCTCATTGTCCGACTGAGTTTACGAGCGAATTGAGTTTCAACAAGCACCTCGAGAGTCACGTAAAGCCGAGTGAACATACATGCAAATCCTGTCACAAAGTTTTTCATCGAGTAAGTTTAGTCCTGGGACCAAAAATATTAAAAATGAAAGGGTAAACCTGAAAGAATGCTCGTGTACGAAAATACTTTTGATTGCAGGAGTATCAATTGAAACGGCACGTTCGGACGAATCATAGTGGAATAGTGTATCGTTGTCCTTACTGTAAAATGACAGCTCGCTATCGTCACAGTATGAGAAGACATTTTGAGCGTCAGCACGAAAGTCTCAGCGAGGAATGGAACAAACCGGGCTTCGTTAATGATCTCGTTGAGAAAACTTTGTCCTCTGTGTTGACCGAGCGAATTATCATCGGACCTGATCAAAGCAGCCTAGTCGCTCAAATATCTCATAGAAACATTGCGAAATTTGAGACATCCAATGATCCTCAAGGCTCAAGCATCCACGAGACTTCATACGTCGAAAAAACACAGGAGGTTGGCGATAACGTCCGGAACAAATTAGAATCGAGTTCGTTGAACGGTGAGTACGATTTTATGAAATCGTAAATATCTTTTAAATAAACCGAACCAAGAAATTGTGCTTCCAGTATCAGAAATGGATCAGGCTGCATCAAGAAACGAGAGCGAAGAAGTAACCCCGAGCGAGGTACCCCAATTGAGTATCAGCGACAACGAAGCAAATTTGGCAGAATCTGTACTGAGTAACGCGTATATATTCGGTGAGGATGGTGGCGACATAATGTTTTACGTTTTAGACGGTACACCTGTTATTACCGAATATTAGATTTTACTTCGTGTTTGCTCTTTTTTAAAAGTTGCTCAAGGACACGAAGCAGGTTTTTTAATAACACATGTGATACCGAATCGACTGTGATATTATCAACAATACGCACATTTTTTTTCAAAGATTACATATAGTGTATTGTAGAATACAAATATAGCATCTTAATCGAGAGAAAAAGAGGGAGGCATTCTTTTTTAACACCAATCGATCGAGCCAGCAAATATGGGCAAAATTAAATCTTATCGATTTAATTCTAGAATGGAAATTAAAATTATAAACTTTTCGTATTGCGGAAAATTCGTAGTACCGATGTTTCGGATGAAGTTGAAAAAAAAAAAGAAAAACTATCGAGATTCCACTATTTTGGCGTGCGAGCAACCTTTTTTCTAACGAGCGTTACTCTTCGATCTCAATCATGATTCTCATTCGTCGTAATTTCGAACTTTTTATTTTCATTCTAGAATCACATGGCGTAGTATGTATAAATGTACAATATCATACAGTATGGCCACAGGCGTTATGCAGTATTTCAACCGACGATTCTCTCAATTGGAACTAAACCCCATTTTTTCCAAATGAAACATTAGCTTTACTTTCATTATTTCGAGAAAGTGTTTAAGAGTTCGATTATACAAGTATATTACTATCGTGGATGAGGAAATTCGTCTATGAACAGTTGGTTGATATCTTTTTTTTAAGAGTTTAAGTAAAACTGGCGCGTCGTTTCACTCGTTTTCGTCCGTCAGTCAATCGGTGGCAATGAAAAAGAAAAATCACATGCTCGCTGCCACGGGGCAGCTCAGATAAAAATAATGGAGTTCCGTACGTAAAACAATTCGATCGCTATATAATACATGACATTCAAAAAAAGTTTATCCCCTATATACTTTTAAATGTCTCAAATGCGTTGTATAAAGTAGAATTGTGATTCGGGTTCTTGAGGAAAAAGAAAAAGGAAAAATATGTATGAGAATACCAATCACGATTTTACACACTGTACCGACGAAGAATTACTACATTCAAGATTCTAATTAATTAATTAATTATATTTCAAGACGTACGTGACTGAAATAATCAGCGAGAATCCTATGCGTTTAAACCTGATTATTTATTTGCTCGTTCGTACGTGTGCCATAGTACCAGGTTTGTCTTTTCATTTTGCTAGCACATTGTTCCATTTTTTTCACCGTCGAACGTCTCTAGCGTCAAGCTCAAGAGACTTGGCTTTTTAATCTTGAGATCAGTGACAATGGTCGCGGGCACAATCACGAAATTGTCGCTGTCTTGAAATGAAATCGCGCGGAAAAAAAGGGCTCAAAATAAAGTCGTTCGCTATTCAGTTTGTTCGTATTCCAAATAATGCGACACACCAAACGTATGGATATGATAAATCTACGAAAACAGAAGGATACGCGAGTTGGTCTAAAATTTACTTTCGTCAACGAGCTCCGAAAACTTAAAAAAAAAAAAAAAAAAAAAAATCAAACAAAAAATCGCTAAATTTGCATTTTTTCAGTTGATGCAAAATCTTTGGTTCGCTTATTTCTTCGTGAGCGAGACCGGCTCTGGCGCGAGAAAACTGCGACTGTGACAGGACCTTGCGCGTTTCATTTTCTGTTTTACATTTCTTTTTTTTCTTCCGAAGAGCTTTTTTCGCGTGCGTTCTCATATGGTAACGGAGAACTCAAATTTTTTCCGTTGATCGTGTATTTTTAATTTCTGGTCAACCAGGAAAATGCCTTGAGGAAGAAGTACGTTATCGTTATGGCATAAAAAATCTTATCTCTCTGTTGACGCTGAAGCATTTCGAGCTCAACCGCCATAACACGACGGTTTAATTTACCGACTTGGCGACGCAAATGTTGAATCTCTTCCGATGGTGGAAGGGAAACGTCCAACGCGTTGTACATGGGAGTTTGTTCTCTGTAAATAAATGTGTTTTTTTCTTCTCTTATATCCTGGTTATTTATGAAGACATTTTGAGTTTGCAATATTGGAATAGAAATTAGATTGTTGAGTTGAAATCTTACCTCACGTGCCTGACGATCTGAGTCTCAGGAACGAATCTCGATCGCGATCGAGCCGTTGACTCAGAGTCAATGGAGGAGTTTGCAAAATTGTTGGGTTCGTCCTCGTCGACGGTAGGAAAATAATGATCGTCAAGCGTAAGAATTCGAGGAGGCGTCTGAAAAGTAGTAAGGATCGGTTTTATCATCGAGCGAAGAATGTCGCTAGAAAATTCATTCGTTAGTTCACAAGTAGTCGTTAAAGGGGTCAAGCAACGTAAAAAGTTCTGGTCGTGAAAGAACCAACACGAATCTTGGAAAAATGTCTTTACCAATAATTCGGAAAACGACACAAGTCGTTGCTCGCCGATTGAGCGGACAATCCTGGCAAATGAGTAATTATAGAAGTGATTAAGCGATTAATCGAGGTAAAAATGTTAGGATTAAACGAACCTGGACCCTCACCATTCCTGGTTCAGGTGGCATGACCGAATTTTCCAAGGTCATTTCCCGAGGTGGAGCTTTTGTACCGATGTGTTGATCTTGCCCTGTTAGCAAAAGAGATTCATTCATGAAACAACATTTATTCTTTCGCTTCACAAAAATCAATTTTTTGTATTATATATGGAACAAGAATAAATCAATCTATATCTATGCAAAATCATTGGGTGATTTTGTGATTGAAAATCTATAATAATTCAATAGTAAATAATTTTCGTACAAAGCATCGAGACATAATACAAAACTGAGAAATAAAATCCATAAAAGATTTTGATACAATATCTTTCGAGTTCACTATTTCTAACGAGCATTGATTTAACAAGTTATTTAAATTACATATCATGGCTACGTACACATGACATGATCCGAGAGACCTATGAAATTCATAGTATACATTTTAAACATTTCCATTTATAGAGGAAAAAAAAAAAAAAACGAGTTTTGGGTTAAATTTATGAACATTTTTTTTTTTTAATAAATATGTAATATGTTTAAGAAAAGTTTTTATTACAATGGAAAATGGAGTAACCATAGAAAAAAAAAATTTTGATCTTGATGTGAATGGAACAGCGGATGGGATACCGAAGAACGTTTAACTGGCTAATTAGGAATTTACCTAAAATAAACTTGGATGGTTTGTGGAACGGGGCCAAAAAACATCCAGTGAATTTGATCACTCTTCCGGATCTCTTGAACTTACCGACTACGAGGATTCTGTCGGGAACATTCATTTCAAACTTCTCATTAGGAATCGCTTGATTCCAACCAGGTCCTTGCAAGTCGTCGTCCGTGTAATCACCGTTGACCCGAATACTTTTCGGCACTGTCATGCGTTTGTTTATTTCAAGGGTAAAATTTGGGTCATAAAAATTGTCTGGATCTCCATTGAAGATCGATGGACTATGAGTCTTGGACATTTTAACCTGCAATAAATGATCGAACAGAGAGAATTTATTTCGAATATCATCCAAAAGTTTCGATAGAAATTTCGAATTAACTCGCTATTTATTGAGTCTTGATGTTTGATGAAAAATTCAACAGCTCCGATATTATTTTTATTAAATCGCGAGAAAATGAACATTCCGTTTCTTTTACGCGTGCAAAAATTCGTGTGTATTCGTAAATTTGTACGGTAATGCGTGCAAAATTCGCGGAAAGGAATATGCTATAACGGTTGAATTTTAACCCCTCCAAAATTTCATATCCCGCGTTAACCACGATTGCCTATCCGATATTATTTTGACCTTCAAGATTCCCAAATCCCGTGACAATTCAGATAAAATTCTTTCACAAGAGTCATTTATTCATTCGAGCTGACTGTAATAAATTATTTGATAATACGTACCTTTTTTCGATCGTTGAATATGCCAAAAACTCTTACAGTAAAGTCCGTTGAGCGACAGTCGTTCGATACGAGAAGTGCAATGATCGAACGTATTTTGCGAAAAAAAATATATAATACGGCAAGGTTATGTAGAGCTCAAAAAATCCGCAACTGCAACGACCTCTTTAACGACTCGTTCGATATGGCAGGTATTTGCAAAAGTCGACACGCACGGCGCCGCCACAATAGTTCTTGTGTAAAAAAATTGAATACAATCAATCCTCCCCCTATGTATCAACTCGACGAAACAAAATCCGATCCCTTGTGTCAACCTCGCCTTGATCCCCACTCGAAATACCAATGCCGCAGGCCGAGCGTGGTACTGAAAGAGAGGGAATTAGAAACGAGCGAGAGAGTAAACCATTGAACGTTTCAGAGTGGGAGGAGGAGAAGTTGACTCAAGGGAAAGAACACAGAGGACATTGCCGAACGCGATTGACACTGGGGGAGGGTCGACAGCAAACGTCAAGTTTTAAAATCGAATAACTGCGTAATAAAAGCGGGTGAAAAAATTAAGTACTAAAAAAGAAATCTTATTATGAGTATATATAACAAAAGCCGGAAAAAGTTTTCAGAACAATAAAATAATACGCAAAAATGCATTGTAACGTAGTTTTTTAAATCTCCTCCCTTATCGCGTTCCCGCCGCAGCGGTAGCACGTTCATAATGAATAACGACGATGCTCCGAAATGATTTCGATGCGTACATTGTCGTCGAGAGCATCTTGTGATCGCTGATAGGTCAATGGTTTCGTTTCGTACGGAGGGTTTAGCCAACTCGATAGGGAGTGTGTTTCCATGCCGCTTTTGCGGATGAATCGTCGGCCATTTTTAAACTGCTCACCTGCTTATAAGAATAGCGAGAGTGTCGAAGAGAGAAGAGACATGGACGATGGGAATTGCATTGAAACGGTAACGGTGAAGCTGTGATATTCGATGAATCGCGTTAGATCGTGACGAATGTCGGTGGTAGGCGTAAAAAAGGGAGACGCAAAAATCATAAGAAAATCGTCATTAGAGCTGAATAAGCCAAATAGTTGAGTGAAAATAGTGAGCGTAAGTGGAGGAGCTTGAAAAAAGAAAAGGAAAGAAAGGGTATTGAAAAAGCCCTCCCCCCCATCTCCCCGCCCCCGTGGCTTCCCGACCGAAATGGTGAACTGTCAACGTCTTTGCCTCGGCTCCGTGAAATGATTGCATTATCGCAATTTCAATGGTGGATAAGCGAGATAACTGATTGACCGGAACCCGTTGGGTGGAATCGTCTCGATCGCGGGAGTGTACTCGAGTAATAAACCGTGGGGAGTAATCCGAATTGCGGAGGGTGAAGCAGCTTCCGTTGGATAAGAGGAGAAAAAAAAAACGTGGAATTCGAGGAAAAAAGACAAAATCGAGGAGCAAATAAGAGAGGAGGAATAAAAAAGGGAATAAGATTCGAGGCGATGTCATTCTTAGAAAACCGAACGAACGGAATAAAAACGATAGTGGAGAAATCTGTATTCGTCGAATGGTGAAATCGCGTTTATGAAAAATGGCAGACAACGTGCACAGAAAACCGAGCAAGCAGTTGGACGCCGGTAGGAAAATATCAATGCCTGTACATCGTACTACGACTGAGACGATAAGACTGGGAGGAGATCCGATAGAGAGGCCATCGCAGCAGTCATTGGGTCTGGCAGCGCCGGGTTTGAATACAACGCCGAACAATCAATGCAAAAAGAAGACTTCTTCGTTTCAGATAACGAGCGTAACAGTGGGCTCTCGTATGAGCAACGACGCCGGGGATGATTCCAACGACGATCTCGATGAGTCTCACACGGAGGACAATTCGGTGGAGCATTCTAGAGTGACAGATTTAGATGTGGAAACGCCGAGCTATTCGGAGGACACCTTTTCCAAGGAGGATGTTTTTTTCAATACCAGTAATACGACTCTTAGCACAGCTCCGGTTATACCGACAAGTTCGCAGTACGGCCTCGCGATAGTACCAACCGAGGGGGCGGCTAACAACGTCAGTAATTCCACCAACGAGAGTAATAACGCGAATGAAACGAATACCGTCAAGGACAATAATATGATTAATTTGTTATCGAGCAATGCCAAACAGGAACCGGACATAAGGGAGGTACATTCCCATAGCAGAAACGAGCGTTTCAAGGTCGTTAAGATCGAGACTACCGAACCGTTTAGAAGAGGAAGATGGACCTGCATGGATTACCTAGATCAACCGAATACCATGAACAGCGCGTCAAAAGTAAACGATTCCAACCAGGTTTGTATATCTTACGGGGTTACCGAAAGTGGTATCGTTGTAGATACGACGAAAAAGAGTAACTCGTTTCACACGGATGACAAAAAACCTATGTCCGCCGACATGAACGGTCATATTACCCATCAAGAGGTCGTACAGCCCCCCACGATCGGCATTACAAATCAGGGCGGTGGTTTTTACGCCGCTAATACCATGCCCCAGAATGTTCAACCGCAACAACCGCCTCACCTGCAACACCAACAGCACCATCTTCACCAACAACAGCAACAACTCCTCCACAACCAGCACCACCAACAACAACTCCAACAGCAACAACATCTCATACAACAACAGCAACATGTACAGCACAATGCTCATCAAATGATGCCTCAGGCACAGATTAACAATCAGCAGATACCCCAATACTTCCATCAACAACAACAATTGCCGCCTCAGCTGCAGCAGCAAATACCGCACCATCAACATCAAGGAGCGACATTGCCCTCGAATCTTCAGCCCATTCACACCGGCAATATGGGACAACCGCATAGCATGCCGCAAGTCTCTATTCCAATTATTACGCAACAGACTAATATTATGACTTCGCATCAAAGTATGGGGCATACGATAGACGATCCGTACAGGACAATGGCTATGCAAAATCAAATGTTGCCCGGACAAAAGATTTGTCAACCGATGGTTCAACAAACTTCCGTTCCAGCGTCGCAGCCTAATATTCTCATCAGTCAACATCCGTCTCCCCAAATGCACCAACAACAACAACAACTCAAACCGCAACATCCGTCGCAGCAGCCCCAACAACCGGTCCTGCTACCACCAAAACAGATGACCCAAATTTCCGAGCCAATGAATCCCATGCAAGGAATGCAGGCCATCCCAAATATTCACATAGTTCCTCACTCGGGTCCTCAACAAGCAACAACCGCTATAATCGGTCAAGTTATTCCAATGGTCGGACAGATACAGCCTCAAACGTGCCCTGTCAATCCTCAGGTTCAGATAACTCAGGTACCGGTGAATTGTCAAAACATCGTCGGGACCGCTATCGCCGTCGTTCCGATAGGAACTAATATACAACAAGGCGGCATGAATTATCATCAACCGGAAACGGAGCAGGACTCTGTGACGGGTCTCGTAGCGGTTACTCAACACTCCGCCGACACGGTCCTTCCCGAAACTATAACCGATGTTACGCAAAATGTCGATGACCAACAACCCCTGGAAGACACTGAAAGGTTCGACTATTTCATCTTGCTTAATTAAGAAAAAAAAAATCTCAATTATTTTTGCCTTGTAATTTAGAGATTTTTTTTATCATAATTGGTTTTTTGTTGATCATAATTCAAGGCTAGAGCAGAAATTTATGGAGAAAGTTTTTTTTTTTTTTCGATAAAATCGAGTCTCGAGCCTGTTGTAACCTGGGTCTCGTTGAACCGTTGTTGAGAAGAGGGCAGGGAGGGGGCTTGAGCAAAGCACGAATGGGATGTAGGAAATACCGTCGTCGCAATCATCCTGTTATGTCCATTATTGAAGTTGTTAAGGCCAATTTTGAAACCGTCCGCATTGGTCGGGACGGGCTACTCGTTAAATTTTTACCAGACTCAATCATTCCCCCTGGAAAATCTGTAAAATGTTGCAAACAGCTCGAATCTGGTTGAATCAAACGGTTCATCTTCATCGGAAGCTCGAAAGAAATTTTTTTTCAAAAAGCCTCTAAATGAGCATGGGTTCGAATTGTTACTCGGCGAAAAAGTATAAATACAATTATTTTATCGAAGTCAATATTTAAAAAAAAAAATCATGCAACAATATTTATGCAGGGATTTTTTGTTTTTGGACTTGTATTAAGTTGACAAGGACCGGATGCATAATGGGCAAGACGGTTCGCGAATAAAACTGGGCGTGACAAACTTTCTCTTTTACATAAGACATTGAGGAATTCGGAGTATTTAATGTGTCTATAGATCGGTCATTGTTACTCATAATGTAATTTCCATTGCAGTATGTCGGGGACAAGTGCCGTAGCGATCGATAACAAGATTGAGCAAGCTATGGTGAGTGATGAAGGAATATTAATCGGCTTTTGTGTGCTATATGAAAGCGTATATTCCAAGCTTAATCTTCTCTTTCTCTCTCACTCTCTTCCCCCTTCCTTCCCCCCCCCCCCTCCTCCCTCTTCCCTCACGTTTCCTTCGTCCGGAGTTGTGCGTAATACCTGACGTATTGTATTCGCTTAATTTATCGTTTAGGATTTGGTGAAGAGTCATCTCATGTTTGCGGTGCGCGAAGAGGTCGAAGTCCTGAAGGAGAAGATAGCCGAGCTAATGGATCGTATAAATCAGCTGGAAGCAGAAAATTTGATTCTCAAATCGCACGCTGCACCCGAGATATTGGCCCAATTGAGTCAGATAACCAAATTATCCCAAAACAATTCAGGAAGCGGTCAGTAGGTAAAACGTTGTAAATAAGTTTCTATCAATACTTCGTCAAGTACATAATGGATAATATAATTATTGTATATAACTTTACGATTTTTAGAAATTTATAAATAATGAGATTTATTATATACATACTAGTATTAGAGAGAAACCAATCGTTTGTTTTTTTTTTTTTTCGTTTTTTTTTTCTTAAGTAAATTAAATTTAATAGATTATTTTTTACTATTTCAATTTAACTCTTAGGATACATACATATTTAAAGCTGTAAATTTATCTTTATGTTTCTCTTTTTAACATGGCGCGAAATGATTAGTTTTTGTTCTTTTTTTTTTTTTTTTTAATTTTTTTTTTCTTTTAAATTGTTTCGTTCGTCTCTCGAAGGGGAGTGTGTAATCGTCGTTACCAACCTGAGAGTGGAGACAGGGGCGTTTTGTGAGTGCATGACATGACCACTAAACAGCAACAAAAGTGTAACGGAATCAATATTGTTTCTTTTATTCCGTATATATTGACTTACTTCTATATTGTGTTGACAATTGAAAAAAAAAAAAGAAAAAGAAAAGAATGCAAAAAACAGTATATAATTATACGCATAGGCAGCTAGATCGCCATAGCTTATTTTACCAACAAACAGTCTCTCGTTCCGTGTTCAATCGAGAACGATGGTCTGTAAAGCCATAATTTATATGTGACGTAAAATTACGAATTCGAGGCAAATGTGAGCCTCGTTTCAATCCGAATTTCTCGACAAAATCGGTTCGCATCGATTGACGAAAAATACAAAGAAAAAAAAAAGGAAAAATAACGAAAGAAAAAAAATTGCTTGACACTGTTAGATGTCTTTTTGTTTATTTGTTTTATTTATCCGTATCTTCAATCTATGCTAAAACTTCCGATACTTTTTGAAATAAAGATCATGTAATATGGTGTTCGACACTCACGGTGCAGTACTGTTTCTTTAAGGTGGTGCGTAACATAAGTACGACAAATCAGTACCAAAAAGAAATCAATAAAACAAAAGTTAATCACGGAGAACAAAAAAAAAACAAGTGTAATATTTCGCATACTGATGTACTTGTAAAAAAAAAACTACATTTTCCTGTCAGCGTCTTATTTTAAATCTGATACATGCCTAATAAAAAAAATTTTTTGATTGTACATAAATGCGTCATTGATTCTCTCCATTCCCCAGGATATCAGATTACTAAGGATGGTGAAGGTTTGGACGATATGTATGTATATTTATATACAGCTGTGAGTTCCGGGACGAAGGCAGAGAAAAATATATATATATAAATATACATATACATAAACTCGGTATTTCGATCATTTAGTTCTTTATTATCTAGATGCGAAATAGCCGGACCTCGTCCGCACATTTAATTGAAAAAAAAAAAAAAAAAATGTCTCGGATACACATTCGATATTTAGATTCATTTCGTGTTTTCTTCTCGTTTTCTTTTTTTTAGAACTAAACGGACGAAAGTGATAAGAAAAGCACACAATCCGTGACCGCGTAATTATTTTTGACAAAGTTTTATTCGGGTCACTATAAAGGCTAAATATGACACTTTAACATAAATCCTTATTACAATGAAGACCACTTCATGATGAGAGAAATGATAATTCATAATTACACCTTATAAATTTATAAATGTTATAAATTTTTTCTAGGAAAAGAAAGAAAAATAACAACGTATAACTGTTTTTTTTTATTATTTTGTTTCTTGTTTTCTTATACCATTAAGAATAAACGTTCGGCGCGAGATATCGCCGCGTTGTTGTGATTATTGGAATTCATACGAATCCAAAGTTCTTGGTTTTTATAGCGAGTAGTAGCTTATGACGCAGCACGTTACGCGAGCTGTACAGTGGAACGTATAGACGGGAGATGCACGTGTTCGCGGTTGGTAGATGAGCATCGTCGGCCGGTCGAATTGTCACTGTTGGCATCGGTTGAAACCCGTCCTCGCTGGCTGGCAGTGCCGGTGAACCCGTCCAGAAGTAAACCTGTAATTTGATGGGGAGGGAAAAAAAATAATTATATCAGTCAATGAATATCATAGTAAGAATTAAGCTCGTGATTATTTATCGAGGGTAAACGTACCAAATCCTGACGTTCCACGTGGGACATTTTTTCCACTATCGACCATAGCCACCGTTTAAATTTGAAGAGTCGCTCCGTGGATTCGCCAGACTCGTCGTTAAACGACGTGTAAGATATCAAAACCGATACATTTATGTCGCCCACTCCGTTCAACAAGAGCCTCAGATCTTCAGAGGTCAGACCATCGAGTGCCCCCTCAGGAAGAACGTCGAAGACTCCCTCGCGCATTGCCTCCAGGGCTTTTTCCTGCACTTTAATCATCCGTACCTCTGCATATTTCCTCACGTAATCGTATACGTTGGTACCGTTCACCTCGATCTCCCGACCGTTTGGCACGAGCTCGATCGAGCCCCCTCCTTCCTCGGGACATAAGTCAATACTGTAAAGAGAAAAAAAAAAACTGTCTTTGCAATGGATTCGACGGAGATGTCGACAACAACGACGATGACGAGAAATAACGGAGAGAACTAATAAATAAGAAAAAAAAGAATATCGTCATGGATACTGAATTGGAGCAATGAACGTGTCAAACTGAATTATTTTGATTTGTCGTTGGATCAATACCTGAATGTAAGATCCAGTGCGGAGAACAAACTATTGCTGTCCTTGGTTTCCGCATCTACGACAAGTTGGCGGAGACTCTCGTAAATAACGGAATCGAAGAAAGCGAGATCGTGAAAGCGTATAGGTCTTCCAAGTATATATTTGATGACATGACGATTGAGGAATATAGGACACAGTTCGTTTTGCAAGAGGCAAAGTCCTATGAGCCTTCCAACATTTCTGAATGCGTTAAGTCGCTCGTAGCTGCACCTTCCCTGTCGCGGTGTGTAAAAGCCTCGTTTACCCGGGGAATAGAACAACGGGGCGTTATCCTCCGTGTCATCCAAAATGCTGTTGTCCATGATCTTTTTGTTAGCACCGCATCGCTCGGTGAGACTGAAAACATCGAGATCGAGAAGCGCCTCGCTCGCCAAGTCGTGGCAATGACGCCGTATCAACTCGTAAGCTTCGTCAATTTTTTCCTGAAGAGCCTCCTCCGAAGCGAGCAGCGTCAATATTTGCGAGGGCGACAGTTCCAGTATCATTCCTGTGATTTTCTCCGCCACCGTTGGCCGTAAAGCATGCACCTTCGGATATAATCTATCACCGAAATGTTGCTGATGACTCGTCAAATGATCGTTGTTCATGTGGCCGACCGGAAGTGGATGACTGCTCGAGGATGAACTGCCACCCGTGCCGGAGCTGCTAGCTACTTCGACAGAGCTCGATGGATGAAACGAACGAGCTTCGAACGAGAGCCTCCGAGCTTCTCTGTACTTTCCGGATGAGCGAGGATTCTGAAAAGTTTGAGATCACATTGTCAGTGTTCCGATTCATTTTCTTATTTTCGTTTTTTCAATTTTTCTGTTAACAAAATTTACCTGTCTTCGTAATTCACGATCTCTGCTTTTCAATTTCTGCAAACCGTTGTATTGCGAATATTTCGATCTCACTTGTGCTGCTTCAAGATTTGGCAGTTTGTCATTCGCGAGTAGTGCCTGAAAAACATACATAAGTAATACCGTATAACATCGTTACCGGCGACACGACTTTGATGCACAGTCGATTCGGATTAACTTACCTCCGCGATGGCTGTGTAAAAACTTCGTACAACGCCCGAACCTTCGCCGGGCTCGTCCTTGAAAGTTACTTTAATCCGATTGAGAGCGAGAGGTGGCGTATTCGAGGCTCTCAGATTATAAAGATTGTATTGCGTATTCAATTCTTTCATGGTCTGTACGAGTAATTGTGTTCTGTCGCGATCAACCTGAGGGTGAAAGAAAAAAAAATATTGTATCGTTTAATATCTAGTAGCAGTAGACGATGATTATCGAGCGGTACTAACCTTCAACAGAGTAATATCCTTTTGCTGGGAGTTTCTCAGTTTTTCCATGTCCCGCCGAAATTTCGATTCCTTAACGGGAAACCCACCGAGCTCCGAAACCACGGAGCCCGCTTCGAGACCAACGTCTTCCATAAAAACACGTCCGAATAGATCGAGCGACAGTCTCCAACGTCCAAGCAATATATTGTGTGATATATTCGTTCCGATCGATGATACGGTTCTTGCTGATTCGACCGGGCTCGTCTCTACCGTCTCGTGCGCCGATATCTCGTGACTAGTTGCCGCCGGATCCACTTCTTCGGTGCCGCTTTGAGCCTCTACCGTTGGTACAACCAGTACCTCCGGTGCACCCGCCTTATTAGTATTTGTTTCCTGTCAATTCGCATTATAATCATGGAACATGTAACTTTCGTTGTGGAGAATATAACTTTTAATAAACGCGCGTACTCACCGATACCGTTCCCGCTCGGACTATAACACTCCTACCAGTCTTACAAATCTCTTTGCCCTTATTGCTTCCCGACTGTTCGTTCTGGCTACTGGGTGATACGATGATCGGAGCTCTGTCAATTTGCTCCGTCACGACTGGCGGTTGATTGTCGGTTCCTTGATTAAATAATTTTGGTTTTTCCTGTATTTGAAAACACATAGATTATAAAACTCGCTCGTAGATGGAAATGCAATTCTGCAAAAAGTATCTGAAATTTTATATAAAAATAAACTGACCACGTATTTGCTGGTTCCTGGTTCTCCCGACGACACCGAACTTGGTCGATTTTCCGAACTCGAAGAATTCCCACCACTAGGACCCTGAATAACTTGACTGAAAGTGGGTGTAACGATAGTGGCCGCGTTATCGGCACTCCGAGCCGAAAGACTCAATCGCGTTGGGAGTCCTTCCAATGGATTTTGATTGGCTCCGCCGGAGCTCGATCCGGCGATCGGTTGTCTCGGCACGCCGAACAAATCCTCGCGCCTCGAATGGGGTTGTAACAAGTGTGGTTGATCCGCGAGTGGTAGAGCTTCGCTCATGACTGTGTCGAATGGATCGAGGGGTGGACAACCGAGACAAAGGGTCGAATCGGATCTCTGCAAGAACGGATGTTTTCTTCCTTTGCCGGTTGAACCCGCGCTGTTTGGTGTACCGCAGACCGGAACTTGCAACAAATCCGGATAATCTACCGAATCGGTTTCCATAGCATTCGCCGCCGGCAAATTATCCTCGTCGCCTTCTTCGTTGTCGTTCTCATCCTGTAATACATGCCGATCGAATGGTTTTATAATTACTATCTTCGACTCTACGCAGTGATAGGCTTTCATGGTTCATAGGCCGTGAAGCAAACCGTGAAACTCTACCTGATCGTTCCAAGAGGAATAAGAGGCTGCCTCTTTCTGCGTTTCACCCCGTGTTGTCAGTGGCTCCGACAATGATCTCATGTAGTAAACCAGAGCATCGAAGACATAAGCGACGTGACGAAGAGCCGAGACGTCGAGAACCGGTAAACTGTCGCGATGCTCACCGTTGTGGGCCCGCATCAACGAGAGACAGTAAGACAAGAATTCACGACGGGCCGAATGCGCTTCACCCGCACCTGTCAATCAAAAATTTATTTGTTCCCCATTAGCTCATTTACCGCTCATCCCGATATTCCCGTTGCTTTATCTACAAACGTCGTAAAGATTTTTGTTTTACAGCATTGAGAATAATACTCGGAGAGTGGGCTTTTCGGAAATCCTCCGCGGACATAATTAAGGTTGTAATAGGCGAGAACGCGTTTTTTTTTAGCGGTGACAAACCTTCGCGCTCTCTGCTGCTCCGTGGTGGCTCGCCTACGCCTGTAAAACCAACGGTGAGTCGCGTTGAACCTTGAGTCGTGGAGATATTGGATGTTGCAGTGATACCACTGCGTTGATTCCGACCTGTGTTACCCTGTAGTGTCAGCGAGAGGGCTGCCGAATTCAATAGTCCCGAGAAATTTCCACCCGACAACGAGGGAGCATTGTTCAATGGATGTTCCGGATGCGTTGGATCAGCGCTGCGAGTCAGAGATACTCCGAATCTCAACTGTGCCTCAGTCGCGTCCATCACGGTCAACAACCAGTCCCAAGTAGGTTTCAAGTGTCCTTCGAGATACATCTGAGGGAAAAGTTTTTTTTTTTTTTTTTATTTTAATTTTTCCAAAGTACAGAAGTTGAGGATTTTTTAAAATAAGACACATTTGTAACGAACGTTGATAAAAATGTGTAGGCGAGCAGGAAAAGAGACGCACCTGCAAGCTTACAGCATCCTGATAAGTAATCTCCATGAGCCTCGGTAAATTGGGTGCGTGAGTTTTGTAATCGTGCATCATCGTCAAAAGATCGGCGATTTGCCGTACGACAATTCCAAAAGCACGCGCGAGACAGCTCGCGGTAGTACCCATTGTAATGAGTTCTTGTGCAGCGGCAACGGCCGAAGTAGCGGTTGTACGTCTGAGAGCAGAGGAGTCGATGAAAACCGCATGATTCCCACCACCGCCTACGCGTAATCCTGATGTGCGGGTTATCGCCTCGCGATTTCTGATGGCCCATTGCATTGAAATTGGGGCAAGATTATTGCGGTGGAGATGCCCGGTGGAGCCACTGGAACGAAATGAAACGAATCTATTTACTAAAAATGTCGATATACCGGAAAGACGAGGGAAATATAAATTTATTAAGATTATTTCTTTTGAATTATCGTTCAGCGTCAAAGAGATCTAGATACCTTCTGCGTTCCAATTGTTCGTCGCCGATCTGGAATTCCTCATTGTCCTGTTCATCGGTTTCGCCAGCTTCACTGTCATCATCCTCTTGTTGACTCGATTCCCCGGATTCGTCCTCGGGGAAAAGGAGAATCGAGCCCATTCCACCGTCAGAACCGGCCGTAGCTCCGGTTTGAACGCTACGTTGAGCCGAGGCAGCGTCTTGATTGCTGTGATTATCATCGGAATCCGATTCAGTTTCGGCCTCGGCGAGAAGATCAAGCTCGGTGTCGGATTCACCGTCTACAGGTTGTTCTTCACCGGCTACACCCGCGTTACCATCGACTTCCCCGAGAGGGTGATTCACCGGAGCTCCGGCGACTCCGGATTCTTCGTGCTCGCTTATATCGCCGTCCATATCCATCGGGACTTCTTCACCACCTTCGGTCTCATCCATCGCGGTCGCATCTCGGGCTATCACGATATTATTGTTGCCCTGCTGTGGCTGAAGCCCAGCTTCGAGTGTTTGCGAGCTGACTCCGCTGTGCGGTATCAACGGTTCGATCGAGAATAATTCCTCCGAGCCGTTTATAACTTCCATCGCTGAACTGGTCAACGTAAATGGCGCCGTTGGCCTCGCGACACCCAACCTCACTGGCGCAATCAGAGAATCCGCGGTCTCGCACAATTCTTCCACCGCGAGCTTTATCAGAGCTTGAAATACCCGACGACATTTTATCAACGGCTGGGAAGCTTGGCTCGTGCTGTGAAGTGTGTTAAAGCTTCTTAAAATCATTGGTAATTGCTCTCTAACGCTTCATTCAACCGTAGATTTTTTTTTTTCATTGTAGGATTGATTATACACAATTGTTGTTGCCTTCAAGAAAGTTTCATTACAACTAGTGATCAAAAAATTATTCGCTTTGTTGAAATTCTCCCTTGAAGGGCAACTTTTTAATTGTACGGGATCAATCCTACGAACATTCTCATACCTCCTTCTTTTTGCGGTGTTTGGTGCCATTTCGATGGTGAAAATGACGAATATTCTAGCCACCGATCGCACGAAACGACGAGCTACGTTGTTGGCTTCTTCTTGGCGTCCGGGAACCGACTCGTTTTGAAGTTCCCGAATCAGAGTCGTTAGGAGAGTATCGAGCATCTGATTACGAAAAAATAAGCAAAATATTAATATTTTCCAAATTAAACGAATCTCAAAACTTTCGTTGGCTAAAACGGCGATTAAAAACTCACCTCGGAGCTGCATTTGACGAGCAGCGAATGCGTAAATTTGTCGAGAAGAGCTGTACCGCTCTGTCGGCAAGATTGTGTTTGATCGCCGAACAACTGATCGTTGCCATTTTCAGTGACACCCGACATGATCATGCACTGTACAGCGGGCCAATCGTTCAACAATCGCTCAAGAGCTCGTCTACTGAAGCGCGGAGGTTCGAGATCGTGATCGGGCATATCCGATTCAGCGACCAAACCGTCGGACGACGGGGTTTTTCTGTTCGCCGAGGTCGAACGCTGTCGCGGAGCTGATCGAAATTGTCGCTGTTCGACCGATTGTCTGCCTACAGTTTGTACGAGAAATAACAGAATGCATTCACCCCTGCAATAGAAAAGGAACCAACAAAAATTAAACATTTTTCGAAGAATTTATGCCGCGTATGAATAATAATCCGATGATACATTTTTTATAATTTACACAAAAATTGTCGAAGTAAAAACTTGCCGAGAATTAATTTTCGTGGCCAAATCTGTATTGGTGACGAGACGACAGAGCAAATCATATCGTGCTCCTTGATGGCCGACAATGAGGGCACGACATTTGCATTTTTCCCAGCAATCGCAATAGGCCGTTGGGGAGGTCTTCTTCACCTTACAGTCGTGACCCCGATGGCATACGCGTGCGCATTCGGTGCAGCAACACAGAGATCCGGTGAGTCCGCAGGTACGACACTCGAAAATGTCTTGATGGATGTGCTCCGCGCCGGTCCACGTGAAGCTGCAAGTATCGTTGCAACAGGTCACGAAGAGAGGCGATAAATCGGGACTAGCGTCCGGCGGAAGAATCATAGCCGAGCAATCTTTCCCGTCTCTTCCAACGCGTTGAATCGTGTCCAGTAAAATGAGAGCCGCGTGATAGGCTCGAACGGAAACTGCGAGCATCAGAGGTGTTTGGCCCTGAGCATCTCTGAAATAAAATTATATTCGTGAAAAAGTATATAAAATAAATATATTTCAGACTCGAAGAATTCGTTCGATCGATCTGTAATCATTACCGTGCAGTGAGCAACTCTTTCAAGTGCGGGGCCAAGGCGGCGTTTTCGCACATGTATTTCAACACGAGCAATGCGTTGTTCCTGCGCTCGGTAGAGTCTATAACGTATGTGTTATTCGACGATGAACCAGTGCCTGAAAAAAAAAAAAAATGGAAAACAATAAGCACCGGATGTAATTCGTAACGTTTGTTGGCCGTTGATTCGTTTGTCGTTGAGTATTAAAATATTCGTGTACCAGATTTATTCATCATGGAAATACTCGCTGCTCCGATACTCAAAAGGCTGTCTTCTTCGCCGGATGTGTTATCGAGCTCGGGTGGCCAACTCAAGGGTGGAATTGGTTCTTCCATCGGCGTAACACTGCCATCAACAGCACCGGTCATCAATTCACGCTCGATGTTCTGCTCGTTATCCTTGTTCGACGATGGCGAGCACATATTTACACAGGCGTGCAAAATATTTCGATTTCCGTCACATCGCTCAGCGAGAACAGATTGTATTTGAGCCATATTGCCTTCTAAAATCGCAAGAAAAGAAAATTCACACTTGTAGTATCGGATTTCGCGAGGATGAAAAATTAAATGAGAAAAAGCGATTATTTGACTTACTCTGATCGTGTTCCAAGTTGAGAAACACTTGCTTCACACCGTCATAATCGCATCTCAGTATACGCGGCATAAGCATCAGATTGTCAAACACAAGAGCAATAACAGCGACTTTGTTCTTGAGATTACTGGAATTGGAACAACTCGGTATGGGGATTGTTGAAGCACCGATGCACAATACAGGCGCGAGGTCAAGCCAATTCGGTTCGCGAATCGAGTCCGCGCAATCTTTCGCTATCGGATAAATAGTTCCATTTCCGTCGCGCAGTATCATCGAGCATTCGGTATTCTGAAATGAAAAATCAGAGAATCCAAGTTGAAAGGGTGCTATGAAAAAGGAATTGTATATTTTTTATTTACAGCCGATAACCGATGAAGAAATGTCAAATAAAATGAGTTACCCCTCCAGCACTCGTGAGACTAATGTTCTGGGGCTGAAGACCCAAGAACGAAGGTATGTCCGATGGTATATAACAATCTTGAACGTATCTTCCGGTGCTAAGATTGTATACGACGTAACTCAACTTGTTACCATTTTTCAGAATCGCGTGGATACCTATAATCAAATTAATCCGATTACAAAATGAGTTCTGCCAGGTAACGGGCGGAAATTTTGCCAAACAGAAATAAGAAAACAAACCTTGCCCATCAGTGGAAACTGTCAACAGACTATCCGTTACGCCCTCGACGATGTTTACTCTTCTCGGAGTACGTTGGAAACAATCCGGAGCTCGTGGATTCATAGAGGATTTAATAACCTGATTAAAAGTACAAATTCATCAATCATTTATCATTTTAACTGTCTTCTTTGAATTGTTTTTATTAAAAAGCTAAAAAAATGCGAAGGTGGAGAAGTTTTACCTGAAGTTCGTCTTTACGCAAGAGTCTGCAATCTGCTAGCAACTTGATCATATCCTCGGCAGTTACATCCTTAAAATCAGATGTACTGAAATCTTTCTCTTTAGATTCTTTTTCCTTTTCCTTGGAGTCCTTGGAAAAGAATTTCACAGCGACGTAACAACCGTCGACTTTGATAACTTTGCCTATTGTGCGAATTGAAAATAAAACATTAGTTTCAAATGATTTTTTTTTTTTACGTAATTTACAACGCATGGTATGATTTTCTTGAAATAATTTACCGATCGGAACAGTCTTGACGTCCTCGACGAAGACGACGTCTTTCAATTGCCATTCTTCCTCGTCTTTTCTCTCAGGCTCGCCGTCACTTCTTGGTGCCATGCGTTTCTGACGTTCTGGAATATTAATTAACATCGAGTTGATATTATTTCTATATCCGGTGTATTTTGGTGGATAATATGACATTGTTGAAAAAAAAAAACTCAAAACTAACTGTGACTGGTGGTGATACTTCCGGTATCGCTGCATGTACTTGAAGCCGGTGATGGAGGTGGCGGCATGTCCAAACGATCAGCAGTTTCTTTGTGGTTAGATTTACTGCTGCCGCTGGCACTCGCATTTCCGTTAGATTCGCGTTTGTCAAAAGATCCACCCGTGTGGAGAGATCCGGCGGGCAAAATTTTGAAACGGTAAGTAGAATCGAGGTTCCACGCGGCTGAGAGTAATTGTCCGACTTTAGGGACTCCGTTGGCAATGGTGAATCCTGAAACGCGTACAATCACAGAAATATTTGTAGAGAAAAAAAATATATATAAAAAGAGTGTTAAAAATCTTAGAGCGTAAAATTTTCAATTCTTTCAATTACCAATCGCCCCTGGTTGGTACATTGGACTGTTTTTCATGCACACGTGAGTGCCGTAACTTATATCCGTTGAAACGACGGTCGAGGGTCTGTGTTTACGTGATTTAGCCTTGTACTTGTCCCACAATTTTTTTCGCTGAGCGAATGGCAAAACTCCCCTGAAAACGAATCATATTTCGTATATAATTGACAGAAGGAACGAAAAATAAAAGACAAAAAGGCCTTAATTATATACTCACCACCAATAGAGCGTGCCGCTTTCTAATTTAGCGACGGTGTACAAAGCGCAAGTGTGCAAGGACACGATTTTGTCTAGTGTAAACTCTGTGAAAGCTTGAGCGGGATGTTCGAGCCTCGAGGCAATGTGGCCGAGTAACTCATCGAGCCACGTAGCGACTTTGCCGCTTTCCGTGCTCACCGAACAACGAATCGCCGTTGCCGATATATTAACAACCTTTTCACCGGTTAAAGCGAGTGGCATAGTTTTCGGATGATGTACGTTCGGATTTTCCGAATGTTTGTAGGGCTCTGGATCAGCCCACCTCCATTGATACAGCTGACCGGTACTCGATACAGCTATTAGCTCGCTGTAAAGAGCAGCGATTTGCACGAATCGGGGCGCTGGTTCCCCGCTTCTCTCGTGCCACCATTCAAGCTCTTCCGATATCCACAGAGGACTCTGCGATGCTAATTCTTTCTTTTTGTTATCTGTAATTCCAAAACAATTGAATTTTATAATTAAATATACAAAATTGTAAGGACGTTTGTTTAAGCAGACTTCACGACACAAACCTGGGTCTTTCTCCCAGCAATCCTTGAGCGCAGTCTCGAGCCATCTACGCGGCCCGTAATACTGGCGATCTCTCCATCTGCTAAAACTATCACGGTGTCCCTCGCGCTCGTTGCGCTCGCCATCGCGTTCGATTCCGAGTCTCCGAGAGGAACTTCCACGGCTGAAAACACAGATCGCACCGTTTAAAAACATGCCAATCAGATATTCTTGATAATTGTCATTCGAAAAGCGATATATCGAATGTCTCGTGCATCTTCACGAGTCAACTTACTTTCTCATTCCCCCGTAACCGAACATGTCTTCAGAAAACATAGAGTCAGCATCGATAATAACGGAATGCTCGTTGCTAAAACCACCGTCGAGAAGCGATATAAGATCTTCGGGTACATAACTATCCGCGGCATCTTCCGCGTCATCGCCTTCCTCGTCATCTCGAGATAAAAGATTGTTGACCGCCAAATTGACATCAAGATTTGTTCTCTGTTAAAAACGAAAAATTATTCCCCATTCAATTATTTCGAAAGCCGTTTGTTTTAGTCGTCTGAAATAGAGGATTTTTTGTATATTCAACGAACCTGCAATTCTCTGATGATCAGAGCCCGACTTTTGCCTTGAAGAACGACTTGAGCCTGTATTATAAGATCTTCGGGAACGAAAGGAGCTGGCACGGAAACCAAAGGACGAGAACTGCTGCTCCCTCCTCCCATTATAACTCCCGGTGGCCCAATACGACCGCTTCCGCTTGTTCCTCCTCCGCTACCACCACCTCGAATCGCCGAACTGCTTCTCATTATCCTAGCCCGTGAACGAGCCATGTTCGTTCTACTTCCGCCTCCGCTCCCGCCACTCCCGCTCGGCGCCGCGCTCGTATTACCCACGTGGTTTTTCGGAGGGCTACAATTTTTTTCGTTTTTTAATCACCAATTTCATCAAGTAACGAGAAAAGATGAGCAAGTTTTGTTTTTAACCGTTTATTATACGAAACCGATGTAACGAATTGTTCGCATTATTGAATCTTTTATTACTGTATCGATTGGTCGACGGCAAGGTTTTTCTTGAAACGAATAAAAGTTGAAAGAAACTATAGCGGCGTAATAAAAATGTTTGAAATTTTTAAAAGTAACTCGCTAAGATGTAAAACTATGATTATAGAGGTCACGCTCACTTTCTGTTGGGCTCATTCTTGCTAAGATCCAATCTATCGGAGAGAACTGTGAAAGCTACTCGACAGATTCTACTGTCTTCCATCAGTAGAGCGATGTGAGAAGGTCCGACGACAATGCGCTTAACGGAGGTTTTAAGTCCGCTGAGCGCCGGCGGAGTGATAAATCCATATCTGTTGATTTTTTCTGCCACCTCTTTCAGTCTAGAATTTTATACAAATTTTCATTAAAAGCATCTCTTCTCCCTTCATTTTGCAAAATTTATTTACGTTCCGCATAGTACTGCGAATTATATGCAGTAAATCTTAGTCGAACGAAGTAAGTTTGAGATCTACGGTCTGAAAAATAGACACGCAAAAATTTTGACCGGTGCAAAGGCCGGAGCATCGAAAAAAGGGGTACGAGAATCAATAACAATGAGCTACGGTTGTAAACAAAAAACAAATTTCGAAATGCTTAATCAATTATTGGTAACGAACGATCTTATTCGATGCAGGAAAAAAAACATTGTTGCATTTGCCAAGAAAAAAAAACGTTTACTCCCATATTTTTCCAGCTTGTTTTAGTTTTTGGCAAATTCAGTATAAACTATCGAATGGCTTACGAAATATTTCGTTGCTTACGGAATTACAATTAAACATGAATTCAATGAAATTCGAAAAATTTGGAACGATCGAAGAGGAAAAAAATACAAGGAATTTCCGTCAACTACAAAATAAGCCGATTGAAAAACATCGAGCAGGTAGCGTATGAATAGGTTAGGCTCAAGAACGTTCTAGAATAAATTGTATTGGAGCAGCATGGTGTCACGATTCGTGGTTTCTCAACAAAACTTGATGGTACGAGGAAACAACGAAGTGAACGAAAAAAAAAGAAAAACAAAGAAAACGGTCAAGATTCGGAAACGATTTTACTTTTAGGAAAGATGAAAAGAAAAAAAAAAAAAAAAAAAGTTTCGGGAGCTTACGAATTCTTTCGAGAAATTTCTTAGCTCTAATACGACGAGTTCGAAAGAACATAAGGAGCGATTTCCAGAATAATCTGTGCTTTGTCTTTTTTTTTTTCATAGCTCTCCACAAAATGCACGGGTGTGTATCGTGTGAACACTAAGTACGTGTATATGTATATGAAGGTGTGTTTGTGTGTGTGTGTGTGTGCGCGCGTGCATGTATGCGTATTGACTTCTCAGTAAATATGTGTGTATGCATATGCGAGTATAGTGTAGAATAGTGAATCCTGCATATATTGTCACACAGTAGTTTGTAAATAAATAATCGACTTTTTTCGCCGTCCACCCCGTTCGCTCCTCCGAGCTCATGCTCGTTCGAAGGGCGAAGGGAGGGGCGGAGATTGGGAAGCAAATTGTTGCCCGTAAGGAAATGAAAAAAAAAAAAAAAAAAAAAAAAAAAATGTACCTATGGCGCCATGCGTAAAAATATGTGAGGATCCGTGCGATCCATATCTGGCCTCTGTGCAAATAATATATTCGGACATGTAATTGACCCACAATGCGATAATCAATCCTACGGAGAGCCCGAGATCGATGGTTATGGGAGAAGGGCGAGGGGAAAGGGGGAGGAGAGAAAAAAAGCGATAAAGAAAAATGTGTGTTCCGATCGGGCGCGAGGCTCGCGGATAAATCATCGGAGGAGGGGTGGGGGGATATTTGTTCGGGAAGAGTATGCGGTGGATTATTGTTGGACGTTAATTGCCTGACAGCGTTTTTAGTGTGTCACGACACGGACAGGGTCGATTCGACGTCGTTGCATCATTGGCTTGGATCGAAACGAAAAATCGTGCGAATTGGTCGCGTGAAAGCATCTCCGAGAGCGCGATATGAATGGTGACTCTCTCGGAGAAGAGACGTTCGCGAATTTTCGCTGCGCAATGGGCAGCAAAAAAAAAAGAGGAGTAAAAAAGCTATGGACGCTGAAAGCGATAGGCGAGGAGACGAGGGAGCGGTACGGAAGAGTGTAATGCAGGAGAACGGACAGAGCATGCATCGGAATACGTTTACGGCCGAGAGGAATGGAGGATACATATCCCACGATTCCGTTCGAGGCACACGAAAGAGAAGCAAAAAAAAACGGTTCTGTTCCTATCCACGGGCTTACCTATCGTTGAGTTGATCGTCCGTGCCTGGCAACGGATGCACCACGAAGTGTATCGAAGTCATTGCTTTTTAGGAGGCACACGCGCTTTTTTGATCACAAAATATATTATTATTTTCCTCTTCAATTACTCCTTTACGCAAAATTTCACTACAACAGCGGACCGATATTCAGCCATGTTTCAGGAGAACTATCTAGTTACGTGTTCCTCAAGGCAAACATGGCGAGTCGCTACGATCGCAATTCGCTCTCCCTCCCCCCTGTCTTTCCGAGTGTCTTGTGTGCGCAAACGCGTCAAATCGACGCCATCTTCTTCTTCTTCTTCTTTATTTATTCCCTTCACCTTTGCGCAGTGTCGCCAACTTTCTCCAATATTATACCCTATAATTGTCTCGCGCATTTCAATCTTCTTCTTTGACACTCGTTACATTATTGATTTTGTATTATTATTACTTTTTCACGTCAAAAAAATTTTGGTTGTTGCCCGAGAACTCGAATTTTCAATTTCAATTTTTAAGATGAATGTCACTTTCAAGTGGATATTATTTGTTTCGTCCGCGATTTTCCTCCGCCACCGTCGATCCAATTCGTTTCTTTGAACATAAAAAAAAAAAAATTGTTGCGCCAACTGCAAAGACTATTGGTGGTGATATCTTTGTGCGATAGGTTCACACCGTTCTGCTCGGAAATTCCTGCTGTTATGTCCGTGGGAGAAGAAAAGAATTTATAACGCACCCATGACATTCACGTGGATTAATCCTACCACCTGGACTCGTCGCTGAGATCAAAACGCGATTTACCTTTTGCCAATCGGATAAATCGTTGGTGGGAGGAGAGGAGACACTTTCCATTTATTCGAGTCAACGGTTTTCCCTCCCGAGTCGGACACACACGAACACAGTCGCGTTTCACTCTAGTGCCGTGTGTTCGAGGAACGAGGAGTTAGCACACGTTCGTTGATAAAAATTTCTGCACCGCCGCCGATTGTGCGCGTGTACCGAAACAGATTGACTCGAAGAAAGAAAAAAAAAAAAGGAAATTTTGCCTCGGCACTCTTCCCAAATAGGGAAGCGAACACCTGCTCACGAAATTTTGAGATATTTCCTCCTCGGGCTCGATTTTACACCTCTTATTCGACCAGGTAAGCTAGTACCAGCAATGTGCTTTTCTCAACAGATTTGCCTTGTTTTCCTTTTAATTTTCCGAAATTAATGGCAAATTCAATCGTTTTGTGACGCGTTCTTTCGGTTTTTATTTACAAACTCGAACTTGCCGATCTATCTTGCAATTTGTATTGTAAAAAAAAAAAGCCTCCCAGATTGTTTCAAATTTCTCTTGGGCTAAACATTTTCATTGCCAGAAATGGAAAGGTTCTGAGCAGTCGAAAAGCGAGTCGTCGGAATCCACAGAAAAAAAAGCGAGATCAATTCACGAAAACTCGATCTAGAAATTGTGACTATAAGAACATAATATCTAAATTTTCTGTCGGTTCAATAGCGAAACGATGACATTTTCATGAAAAATCCGAAAAATCAACGATTCTTCCTTTTCTCTTGTTACTCGTGGCCGCTAAAAAATTTTTTCCATATTTATAATTTCAGAATGGCTCGTGGACATCAGAAAATTCAATCTCAGGCGAAAGCTGCAGAAAAGTCAGCCAAAATAAAGAAGCAGCAGGGTCACAGTGCGAACGAACAGAAAAAGGCTGCGCAAAAAGCTCTCGTGCATGTTTGCGCAGTTTGTAAAGTAAGTAAATTCATTAATTGTTTCCCCGATAACTCGACAATTATTTAACAACGATCGGCGCATACTCGGTCGATAAAAAAATGTTGTAATCCGTTGACGAATCGATAAATTTTTTTCATAACTCAGGCACAAATGCCAGACCCAAAAACATACAAGCAGCATTTTGAGAACAAGCATCCGAAGAACGACATGCCCGACGACCTGAAGAGTATATGAAGCTGATACTCGTAACAAGCGACTAAGCAAGAGACGGGGAGATGAAGGAAGACGAAGCTAAGCGAAACGTTAATGCCGACGTGCGAGCCACTAGCCAAAATGCGACGAATAAATCTCAAAGGAAGAGAAAATTTGAGGGGAAGAAAGAAACTAGAGGGAGAGAAAAAAAACGATAAAAGGTTCTATGATTTGACATTAAGTTTGACAGGGCAGAGAAACTAGCGAGCGAAATGCCTTGACGTTTTGTTTTTTCAGTTCGTTCGCAATCATCCGAGTTGTGAGCGCGAACAGAGAAAAACGAAAGAGAAGAGATTTAGTAGCACAATCATAAGGAATGAATTCTTGTGCAAACGTAAATCGCGCACTGACTTTTGATGAATTTATCTTTGCGGGATTTTACCTTTGTTATTGCTATTTGCTAAGACAGAGCTTATTCGCTACAGACGTCTTTACGAGGTTGACAATCGTGGTGGTGAATCGTCGTGACGTTACGATATCGAGATTATAAAATATAGCGTCAGGACTATGATTTTTACAATCCATGATCGAGGCTGCTGGTTCAAACTCATACTCACACTCGCGAGAATCCTTAATTCTTCTCTCTCTCTCCCTCTCGTTATCTCGCTCTGCACCATCCTCGGAGCTCGATTGTGGTGCGTAAACGAAAAAAATAAAATAAAATAAAATTCAATTCCGAATAGTTATTGTCTGTTTTGGTTAAAAACTCGCAGCTCGCTCACGTCGCTCAAACGCGATCACTTCGCTTCGCCAATATCTTCCGATTTTTATTGTATAGTTCACGAAAATCTTAAATAGTTCACGCAAACAACTGCCAATTATGAAGATATCAAGTTTAAATGAGGATAAGTAAAGATAAAAAACGAGAAATTTTCCATGCGATCGTTCGTCGAGAATTAAAAAAAAAGAAAAAAATAAAAACGAAGCAAATGCAACGATCTCGCATGGCAAGAACGACGTAAAGTACTTCGTATTGTAACAAATTCATGTATGCTGTCGAAAATCATTGTAGAGAATAGTCTCTCGACTGCGATCGTCTTTCATATAAAACGTTGAATTTTCTATAACTTCGTTTCATTTCACTGTTGTTTTTTTTTTTTTTTTTTTTTTTTTTCACCAACGTACTTATCGAAATACATTTTCTTTTCCTCGCATGTACCAAAGAGTTTACCAACTCTTGTTTCTTTGCCATTAAATAGTGAGGTAATAAGATCATTAAAAATTCCATCAGAAACTACATCAATTTGACAGATAAATTTGCGCCTATTTTTTTTATTCTCGTTCTGCAATTTAAAGATTGGAATTATTGACAATTCTTATTGGATGAAAAAACAAAAACTTTCAGCTACCGTTGAATCAATCGTTTTCCCTACTCTTCAAACTTCTATTTAAAATAAAAATGTATAATATATTTGAATGTTAGCATAAAGCATTTGGATGAAAAAAATCAATGAGTTGACATTTTTTGATTATGAGGGATTTGGAACTAGCAGTTTTGACACTAGTCCGATGCAAATCTTCGTGAGAAAGACTCACAAAGGTCCAAGTACAGTTGTACTTATATGGCAACTGGCTGAATTCGTTTGTACACAGAGTATCTCGTTTCGGCTCGAAGCCAATCCCTTTGTAACCTGTTGCACCGGCCTATTCAGTCTCGATGACAAGTTAAATTATCGGGATTCGGTAACATGGATTCTCGGTTCTCGTTCTCTCGTGTGCCAGCAGGACATTAGCGACGCAATTACGCGTGGATCTGCATCGTCGAACAAGCCGTTTCTCGTTAGCCTCGATGTTAACTTGTCATTGATTCGTGACGTTAGATTTTCTCTAACGTGTGAAATTTTCACTCGATTTACCGACGTTTCAAATACGAAGTAGCGAAAAAATAAATTCTCTTCTCAACCTCTTTCCCAATGCCCCCGGACCGGCTGACGAATCATCGTAGCGGTTCTCATTTGTGTTTGTTTGCTCGGAAAAATCGTGGCGAGGAAACGGACAAGAGATTAGCGCAAACGTTTTCAAAACGATTCGATATTTTTTAAATTACAAAACATCGGTTAATAAACATGAAAATATTGCGTCTAATTTCCCCTGAAAGAATGCTTCCCATAGAGAAAAAAAAAATACTTTTTTTAGTTTTTGATATATGACTCCAGTGTTAGGAAAACGATGTAACGGTAATTCGACAGCGTACACTAGCGAGATAAAAAAATTCAAAGCATCGACCCATTCGATTTTTATTTGTTTTATCGCGGTATGAATGAAATGGTAATCCTTATCTATAGATGAGTATGCACAACGTCGATGGATGATGTAGCTTTGAAAATAACGAACGTAACGGCAGAATGTCAACGGACACAGACACAACGAATTTCATCATTCTCGTGGCAGTTTTAAAACCTCCGCAACAACGGTCGACAGCTGTGTGTTTCTTTTCTTCAGTTTTTCGACTGTAGAGGCGCTAGGTGGGGAAATATGGACACCGAAGAATACAATGGAAATAGAAACAAAGCTCAAAGGGATCGTGCGGCGTGTACCTTCGAGACCGAACGAAATAAAATATCATAATCATAATTGTGGGGGAAAAGAATAGCAAAAATAAAGCACTCGCGCATCGTTCGTAACGCGATCCTGTGAAAGTGGATATATAGCTTCGTGTCGGTTCATGTTTACCTATGGGTCAACGGAATATCGGAAGATAATCGTTCGAAAAAAATATTTTGTCGGTTAGTGACTAATGTGTCACACTCATGCCATAATCAATAGTTTAAAATATCTCTGCCGACTACTATCTTCGCATAGAAATAGTTTATGGGATACGATATTAGAAGAGGGAAAGGGGACAAACAGTTTGTTTTTGGTGCTTCCGTAAACCCCCCCCCCCACCATCATCATTCTCTGCATGCGAGTTTCATAATTTTGTGCTCTGAATCGAGACGATTTAGTGTAGTGGTGAAGGCAGTATGCCGTTTAAAGTGAGGGGAAAATGATATTTATTATATCAGACAGACATTCGTCTAGGTGACGTATATAAGTAGGATCAAAAGACCGAGCTTGTATCAGTCTGCTCGAAAACATCGTTGACGGAGCAACGATCATTTCCGTCGGGTGTTGCATTTCCGAATTTAACAAAAAAAAACTCTGTCTTCTCATATATTGAGATAAAAATTGTTTTTTTATTTATTTATTTTTTTTTTTTCATTAATTCATTGAATATTGAAAAATTGGAAGAAATAATTGAAAACAAAAAGAACTAAGAATGGTAGATTCGGTATTTCATACTCGGTCTTTGGGGGCCGCTGCCGAAGGTGTAAGAGACCAATACGCCGATGGCAAAGCTGCCAAAGTTTGGGAAGTTTTTATCGGTGACAAGAATCAACGAACGAAAAATTACAAAGATTTTCTCGTTGGACTTTTGCGGGAAAAAGGGTGTCGAAAAATTTTGGACGTCGCTTGCGGAACAGGAGTCGATTCCGTTTTACTTCTGGAAGAAGGATTCGACGTTGTCAGCGTCGATGCTTCCGACAAAATGCTCAAATACGCTCTTAAATCTCGATGGGAAAGACGAAAAGAACCAGCTTTCGATAATTGGGGTAATTATTTTTATTCGTGTTTTATTTTTCGAAAAAAAAAAAAAAAAAAAAAAATGGCGCCAAGTCATTCGTTGGTCTTCAACAAATATTCACGAGACAATCGAAATTTTTACATTTTTATTGAATTTTTCTTTTCCCCCCAATACTTTCGAAGTATGGGATCGTTCGCGTTGAATCGGTATGACGACAGTTCCACGTGGCTTCGTGTTAAATTTCGTCATACGATTGAATATTTAACGCAAGAATACACGTTGCGATAGGATTAAGCGGTATATCAGCGAAAAATAAAACTTTATCGAAATCACGACAATTAGGGTCGTCGAGTTTATCATTCGATTATACGTCAAGTGCTCTCTGACTAAAGTATTCTCTTTTCAATTTTTTTTTTTTTTTTCCCGTATAAAAACGATAAATTACGATTTTGTTTCTCTCTCGTGTTGTTCCGAACGATAACCCATCTCTGAGTAGATTACGCTACCGTACAGAGAGAGAAAAGGAGGTCAAATATGAGAGATGTACCGTATTGACCTTCGGGCAATCTCAACGTGATTCGTGAAACGTGGCATGAATAGACAAATGTGTTATTTATCTTATCGGTCCTTAAACCAAGCTCTCAAGGAGTCATTGTCATCTTAAAAACCTTAATTTTTCAGTTTTCGAGCATTTTAAGGAAATCGACGAAAAAAAAAAAAAACAAAATTCTTTGCTCAATCACCGATAATAAAATCGATGCATAGACGAGAAAAAAAACTGTTGAGATTTATAAAAAAAAAATGTATTTTTTCCGATCTATCCGATAATCAAAAGTGTCAATTTCTCACGTACGTGTTTCTCGCGATAAAGCAACGAGTCTGATTTTATTATCCGTCACACACGCGTTTAGTTATTCTTTCCTGCTGAATTCGCGTTTATTCTTCAAGATTTCCGACAGGCAAAGCGTATCTTTTATTGGTCTCGAAAATTTGATCGTTTTTAGGTACACTTTATACGCTTTTTTCGTGACTCAAAACAGGTTATCACGTTATGAGAAAAATCGTGAAAAAATGCATCGTTTTTCGAACAAAAATCGATGACGAATACAAACTCGTGAGAATAAATTCGATAGATAATAATTACGAGTCAAACATGTTCGATTCTCAATCGATTTTACGAAGGAAACATATATTTTTTTGATGATTTATAAAATTGATTATTTTTGCCTCACCTTTACAGTAATCGAAGAAGCTAATTGGCTGACTCTGCCCGAAGACATAAAGCACTTGTTGGACGGTGGTTTCGACGCTGTTATTTGCTTGGGCAATAGTTTTGCTCACATGCCCGATTCCTTCGGTGATCAGAGAGAACAAAGGTACGAGCTGCAAAGACATTTTTTTTTCTTTCGTAAAAAAAAAAAAAATCACAAGAGCATCGATAAATTAATATTTTTTTTTGTAGGCAAGCCCTGGCGAATTTCGAGCGCTGCGTTAAACCGGGTGGTTTGTTTTTGATCGACCACAGGAATTACGATTATATCATGAAGACTGGCTACACACCACCAAAATGCATTTATTACAATGTAAGTTGATTTTACGTATTAATTCATCGAAATTTTACTTTTTTTTTTCTTTCTTTTCTCAAAGATCATTTTTCATTGTGTCGAGATGACAAAAAAATTGCAAAGTTTTATTCGAGATACGAGGGATTTTGATAAAAGTTTCGAAATTTCTTAATAACTTTATCGCCGGAGGTCATTGCAAAAAAACATGTACAGAAAAAATAATAAAGGCATTACTCAATTGTTTCGACAGAGCGACCACATGACAGATATAAAGACGTCGGTGCTTTACGTGTGTGGAAAACCAGCGATAGTGACCCTCGATTATCTCATTTCGTTGGAGCCGGACAAGAGCAAGAACGATCCCGAAAACACGAGCGAGTTTCGACTCTCTTATTATCCTCACAAACTCAACGTATTTCGGGATATGCTGGATGAGATTTTTACAAAATCTAACAAGCACACGATTTATGGTGATTTCAAGCCTCTCGACGAGGTGGAAAATCCAGGATTTTATATTCACGTTATCGAGAGTCAAGTCTAGGACGGATAAATCATACGTGATTTCGTTCGAATTTTTCATTCGTCAATTTTTTAAATCTTTTTTTTTTTTTTTTTTTTTTTTTTTCAAACAGCAATCAAAACTTGTAATAATTTTATATCGGAGATAAAGTCGCGGTACGTTTTCACGCACTGATCTCGGAATCAATGAATCTGAAGAATATTTTATCATCCAGTTATTTCAGTCACGGTTTCAATATATAAATAGAAAAATTAAAAATTCGAGCCCGAACGATGAGGATTTGTGAATTGTAGAATTTCATAAAGCTAATGACGAGCGAGCGATCATCATACTCTCGCTCGGTTATTACATTTTTTATTTTAAATGAAAATAATATTAAAAGTTAAAAACAAAAAAAAAAATAATACTTGACGCTGTATATAATATACGTACGATAACGTACATACACTTTATTTTAGATTATTTTGTATAAATGTTAAATATACACGTTTTGAAAGCAAGACTCGAAGTAAGAGTGTTGTTTTTTTTTTTTTTTCTTTCTGTTGTTGATGTTGTTGTTGTTGTTCTTGTTTTATTAATCTTTTAAAATTTTCATTAATGTATATAGAGATGTGATGCGAATAGAGCGCGCATTAATGGATTTATGGCCTGTTTTTGGTGGTTTAATATATATCGTATAACTTTCAATCGTTTATCTGTTTGTTTTTCCATTTTTTTTTTTTTTTAATTTTTTATTATTATTTTATAATATAAGCTCGAAAGTAACTTTCTCAGGCGTTATTTCGGAGCCAGGAGATAAGTCACGAACGAAAAGTCATTGGTTGAAGATAACAAAATTCCTTCTTCGTCTGTGTCTTAGTCATGTTTTTCTTTTCTTTCTTTTTTTCTTTTTTACAAATTGGTTATAGTACAAGTAGCGAAAAAAGAGGAAGCGGAGCTCAGAATTGGGCAAAATGAAACAATTCGATTGTTCAACGTCGATATTTATGTGACTGCAGTTTTTTTTTCTTGACTCTTTTGATTTAGCAAGAGTTGCGCGGTGGTAGTTTAAAAATTAAACGCGCTGAAAACTTTTCGAAAATCTCTTTGCAGATATGATTTAATATTTATTCGTAGAAAAATAATTAGCCAATGACTTGTAACGGGAAATAAAAAAATCTACAAACATAACAACAACACACGAAGGTAATTGACTGATGTTTGAAAATAAAATTTATCCGAGTAACGTTGAACATTTCAATGTTGCCCATTCTTATTCCGATCGCTTGATTCACGGAGAAAATCGAATATATTAATTAACATGACAAGTTTTGAGGATTTTTTTCATAGAAATTTCACGATTCGGATAACGAGCTGCCCGCGTAAAAAACTGGACGAAATATGTCTATGTATTACATTCGTGCGCGTGTGTGTGTATGTGTGTGTGAGTGAAAGTTCGTGTCTTTAGCCAGGTAGCAAAAATTTATCCTCAACCTCGTATGACAATCGGTAGTTGTTGTTGTTATTGTTATTTGGTTTTGTGTGTGTTTGATACACGCATATATCGCTGTAGCTGTTTGCTTAATTTGTTCGCTCCTCATACAACTACTATATTAGACCTTCGTATTTTGTTTTCTCATTGTTTCTTCTGACTGATTTAATTTTTTAAATATTACGAATAACAAGAGGGCGTTATTTTTGTTGCTTTATTTCTTCTTTCTCCAAACGAAAATTTTAGTTTCTTTTTTATTCTCTCTTTATTGTTGTTTTTTTTATTTTTACGAATCGCCGTACAACACCGTATCCTCCCTCCACCCTCTCCCTTGAAGCGATGCAAAAATAATATTATTTATGTATCTAGTTTCGCACATCGTAAACGAAGCGATTATTTGGTGAGAGGAAGGCAGTTAAACGAGCTTTTTCGAGAGGGCGAATAATCAGCGAGTTATCATCACCGTAATTCGATACAATTGCAATGAAAAAAAAAAAAAAAAAAACAATAATATGGAAAATCATATGCGCGCGAGTCTCGGTACAAATGTGAATCGTCAGGATTTACAAATATTCGATACAATAATTTTTCTCTTTTTTTTTTTTTTTTTCTCCATATCGGTAGCGAAGTGTTTATTTCGTTATTTTTTTTTTAATTATTTTTTTTATTATTCTTCTTCATCGTTATCATCATCATCGTCATCGTCATCGTTATCCGTAATAATTGTACGAAATTTTTCATCGACATTGTACTCGTTCGGGTGGTCTTCTTCGAATCGCATTTTAAACGTAATCGATCGTTCATTATTTATTGCTTCGCCGCCCGCTCTCTGGAGTATCAACAGCATTTAAACTTTCGCATAGAATTTGAACTACGAATAGAGCCAGCTATATCGTCTCGTCATCTAAAATCTATTTAACAAATCGTTTCACTTCTCATTTACTTATCTCTCTTATCAATAAATGTACTATTTTTTATTTCATTTTTAAATAACTCAAAATAGTATATAATATTCAATGATCTGTTTCAACCGCTTATTCAAATTCCCACTCTCTCGCTCTCTCTCTCTCTCTCTCTCGAATTCTCTAAGTGAATATATATATGTATATATATCCGCGTATACATACCGGCATACGTATTAGAGTATGCGCATGTATACAGGGCGATATATCGATGTTTAAGTATTTATATATTTATAGTATAATGATGTAGTGTGTATGCGCGTGTATAAATGACGAACGGACTCGCGTATTTTTTTTTTCTTCCCAATAAATACCTTTTATCGTCACCAATCGTTAAAAAAAAAAAAAAAAAAAAATTTCCTTTCAATCTGACCTGCCTCATGTCCAGCCGTTAGAAACATTGAAATAATCGTTATGATGAAAAATGAAGGACGATAATCGGATAACGAGAATAAGAGTAAAATAATTTCATGGTTAATGGGCTCATGATACAATCTTCGTTAAGATATTCTTAGCGAATTCGTTCGGCTCGATAAAATTTAATAGAATCCAGGACGATACAACGAGATATATTATCATTATTACTATTATTAATATTAATATTAATATTTATTATTATTATAGGTGCATCCCCCGTGTATGAGTATACGCGGATGATCGCGATGAGAGAGTATACAAGGGTCGGGAGTAAATGCGAGGATTTTAGCGGAGTAAATTTACGTGATACAATGAATAGGTAAATGAATGTACAATTCATTGATTTATTTTTGCGTATCTAAACTGAGAGGATAATTCATTGATCTTTTTTCTTATTTTTTCTTCTCGTTCGTTCTCACTCTCTCGTTCATTCTTTCTATATATTTATAATATGTGTTCCTTCTCCTTTAAACAATACATGTGTGTATATATACACGCGCATACACATACACGCAATCTGTACCATTCGCATAAATACATTTATACCGATATACATATATGTATATTCGATGCAACGAGTATATGCACAAATATTCATACATGTATATTTATGTACAATCGCATAGTTACAATATGTATAGTATTTTTTCTTTTCTTTTTTTTTTTTTTTTTCTTGTTTCTCATTAATTATGTACAACTAATATTGCTGTTTGGCTCCCGTGTATGTGTGTTTGTGTGTCGTGTGCCTGTCTGTCTGCACGTGTGTGGGCTCGCGGGCGCGCCTGTGTGTGTGTGTGTGTGTGTGTGTGTGTCGTACGTGTACGCGCGTTTAGGTCCATTCTCCAGCTATAAACCGGCCGTATGGCTCACTCTGTAACTTTTCGAAATGACATATTCAACGAAATGATGAAAAATATCCCTCCCCGCTTAATGAACCGTGAGCAATATCGTTTTCTTTTTCCTCGCTTCGCGAAACTCTCAAATCGGTTGTCCCTGTCGATGAGGGTAACGACACGAATGCGATAATAATAATAATTGTTAAAACAACGAATTCATTTAGTCGCTCTAATTAAAATCAATAATACAATTACTTGTTTTATATCTCTATAATATTACAGGCCCGCGTAATCCGTATCACGATTTAAGCTTTCTCTTATATTTGCTGCAATTTAATATCACTTTTTTTTTTTTTAGTATCTTTTGGTCCGTTTCCTCGGACCTAACCGATCGAACACCGTACGACCGAGCGATGCTTCTGTTCTGTTTGTTTTTACTTTTCATTTTGCTTCTCTCGTCACGCTCCTTCTTCTTTAATTCTGTATCCTCCACTATTTTGTTTTTCTTCTCGATTTGTTCGACTCGCGAAACCCCTTTTTCACACACGGATTCTACGTAATCATATATACTTTGATAAATCACTCCTCGCGCGATTTTAAGGCAATGACAGCAACGCGTGTAGGGTCAAAAAAAAAAAACAAATTTCGTCGCTTCTTCGTCAATTTTTTTTTTTTTTTACCAATTTTCCTAGAATTGTCGAGAAAATTGGTAAAAATATATCTTTTTCTAGTCCTTCCTCGTTCGATAAATCGTCAAAATTTTTTGACCGATACAAATTTTGCTGCGGATTCACCTCTTGAACGAGAACCAATCGTACTTATCACCTATTACGGATTCTATTAATGCTATTTTGATAATAATTTATCTAATGTCGTGTTTTGCGCGCACTCATACTCGCGCATTATCCTACGTTTTATTCTTTTGCTTTTTTCATTTTGTTGTTGTTGTTTTTAATTATTTATAGTGAATATTTCGATGTTTCGCAGAAGCCGTCGCGCAAGCAATTTTTATTCCCCCGCTTTTTTAATTCCTATCGATTGTTTCTTGTTTCGCATTCTTTTTTCTCCTCTGTCTATGTGTGTGTGTGTGGGTGTTTGCGTGAGTCTCCGAGTGTAATTCCATTCGGGCGTTCGCTCCTGTAGGATTGACGCGTATACCATAGCGGAACTGAGGATAAAGCGCGAGACACCGAGAGTCTCTTTAATTAACATTTTTCTTTTCGCAATCCGTAAACATTTTTTTGCAAATTTTATCATTTTTTTTTTTTTTTTTTTTCTCAAATATTTATATCACCATTGGCTTCCGCTGTGTATTGCTTCGTTTTCGATAAACCATTCTCCTATCTCTTATCGCTCGAACACTCGTATAATCTCATGTTCAAAAAGTACGTCGCTCAACCCCATCCACGGTTATTCGCTTTTTCTTTTCGTTCGATCTCGTTTTCATACTTTTTGGACATGATCCGATGAATCGTTAAAAAATGTTCCTTCTCTCTCTCTCTCTTGAGTTTCCAGTATCATTTTTTTTAAACATCCTTCCTTTTTTTCAAAGCAAAAGTGCAGCTTATAGTTTTGTTCTTATGCCTAGAAAACCTTGTAGAGCGTGAGTATGTGTTTTCGTCAATTTGATTTTTTTTTCTTTCGTTCTAAAATGTTAATTCGAATCGATCGTTCGTTTGTTTTTTTTTTTTTTTTTTTTTTTTTTTTTTTTTTTCATATCGACAACAAGAATTTTCGTATCTCGCAAAACAACCTCGTCGATTTTTCAATCTCTCGTTCAATTATCATTATTATTATAATACTCTTACATTATTCGCGTCGCGATTTCTCTTTCGTATGAATTATTTTATTTTCGCTTTGTTTATGCTTTTTTAATTTCTCACGTGTTCATGTATGTGTGTGTGTGTGTGTTTCATAGATCACGTCGTCCGAACACTTTGATATCGTTATAATATAATTAACGCGTTTATATACGGTAGTAGCTTATCGATCAGTTTTTAGTCTCTCTCTCTGTGTCTCTGTTTCGTGTGTATCGTTTGGATGCCTCGAGGTGTATGTGTATGTGTGTGTGTGTGTGTGTGTGTGTGTGGTACGATGAGCGATATATACGTAGCAAGTTTTAAAGTTTATTCATTCGTACAACGATGATCTCGACGAATCGCCATCGTCGTAAGCAGCCGCGTCAACGTTTTTTTAAAATTATTATTAATTTTTTTTTTTTTTTTAACAAACTCGTCAGCGCGAAAAAGCGTCTCTGAGAATTAAATATTAATTGAGTATTCGTGTCGTCTCGACACGGGAAATCCATCGCGAGAGCTTTTCTCGCACTTATTTACACACTCGAAAAAAAAAGGAAAAAAAAAAAAAAAAAAACAATCAAACAACAACAACTCGAGCCACCGAGCCACCGAGACGAGACGCGCGCATTCGGGCTATTCCGCTCATCCGAAGCCTTCGTCTTTCGTTATACTCGAAAAAATTTTTGTTCACATCCGCGTATTCGCACGGATCGATATAGACGCGAGCTCGTAGGAATAAAAAATGTTTTTTTGTGATTTTCAACGAAAAATAATAGGACGAATCGGCAGAATGATGAGAATGGTTGAAAAAAATGTTTGAATCGCCCAACGGATAGATTCCGGGGTGATAACATCGACGAATAGTTCGTAGGAGAGATTTGATGAAAAATAGGGAATGAAATATCGTAGAGCAAGGAGAATGGAGGATCGAAGGTTCGGAAGTTGGTGGGAGCAAGAAACGAGGTTTCCGTGGATGTTCGAGGGAGGATAAAAAATGATGAATTTTCACAAATATTCCCGGGGTCTCGGTGGTGGCCTTTTACGTTCGATTCGATCGGTCCTGTCGACACTTCTCTCGGCAGCACTGAGGTTCTCGTCGCACTCGAGCATTTGGGTTGTTTCGGTGGGTTCGGTAGGGCTCATCGGTTGTGTCGCGAGGGGTGCGAGAGGCGCGGCTCCCTTGTTTCTCGATTTGCTCCGACGTTTTCGAAGTATGAGAGGACCGAGGGAGCCGGAGGCGTTGGGATCGTCGCGAGAGGTAGACGCTTGAGCCAATCGTTCGAGTAATTCTTTGCTGATTTCTCGTGAAGTCGTTGATTTGTAGTCGCTCGCCGATTGGCCGCTCGCTGCTAGCCTATCGCTCAACGAATCTTTGCTTCTGTCGGTCGGATGATGATGATGGTGATGATGATGATGATGATGCTGCTGCTGCTGCTGGCTTATTTCTTTGACTTGAAGACGTTCGCAAGCGGTTACCAGGGGGAGAGTGAGCATCGAGGGATCTCTGGGCTCGTGCGGCGATGACGAGATGACTTTTTGTTCACCGAGTGAACCGGGGGTTTGAGTACCGGCTTCGTTTTGTGCTTGGATTCCTAACGACGAGCCGCTGGTAGTCGCGCTCGTGTTTTGTTGTTGCCCGGAGCCGGCTACTACCGGGGAACCGATCGTAACGCCGCTTCCGTCCTCGGTTCCACTCCCCGTTGCCGTCGTCGCCGCTGCTACCGCGACTTGCTGCTGCTGCTGCTGCTCGTTCGTCGTCGTCGTCGGGATCCTCTGATGAGGCGGACTCGAAAGTATCACCGTCGGACTCGCGACGTTCGAGGCTTGAGCAGTGGTCGTGCTCGAGGCGTTAACCGACGGCAGCCTGTTAATAAGGGTCTGCAGCATGTCCTCGAGCTTCGCTAACCTCTGATTGACCCTCTGTACCTCCAGCTTCAAATCAACTTTGACCTCCAACACAGCTGCCAGTATCTCACGATCCTGACCCGGCGGCGCGGTGATCAAACCACCGTCGTAACTCTCCAGCCTCCTCAACGATAGCTGCTTCGACTCGACGCTCAACGTCGGCCCCGTCGTTCCATGCGGCTGCTCCTTGAACGGCTCACCACCGTCGCTCGTCTCCTCTATCGTTCCACCCAATTTACCGAGCTTCGGAAACACTTTGTTCGTTCCCCCGCTCGAACTCGGCCGCGAATCCCTCGCGCTCAACGACCTCTTGAACGTATCCGCACCCGTGCCAGCTTCGCTTCCGGAATCCAGACTCGAACTTCCTGCAAATTCAAACTGTTCAGTCGCCAAGCTCGACACCAACTTTTAGTCATTTTTTTTTAAATTTAAGCTGCAACTTCCGATTGAAAAATGATAAAATGAATGAAGAAGCGCACCGAGTAGTCGGCCCCACTTGGTGGCTCTGGGACGGGCAGCTGGCGTGGTCTCATCGGTGGACGAAGCTTTTCTCGAGTGTGAAGTTTCGCCGTCCTTGCTGTCCTTGCTGTCCCCTTTTTCAACATCGGCCGAGGGTCTCTCTCGTCGAAATCTGTATCGCGTTAGTAGCGAGATAAAAAATACGTAAAAAGAGAAAAAAATGTATGCATTAGCGATCGTTCTAGAGATTTTTATGAGTTATAGCTGCGCGCGTCCGGGAAATATCGTTGTAGATGTAAATATTTTACGAAAGAAAAATAAAGGTACAAAAAATATTCAAAGATATTTAATTTGTGTACGTGTGCGTGTTTGTGTGTGTGTTTTATCAAGGAAAAGAGATTTTCGAGTGTGTCGCTGGCGAGATTTTTCGTTTCACGGAGCGTATATATATATACGAGGGATTGAGAATAAGAAGAAAAAAAAAAAGGCAGCGGAACACGAAAAATTGACAAAAAGTCCGTGAAACTCGATCTGGCCACGCTGCGTCACTTTTTTAACACAATTCAATTTTTTTTTCTTTCTTTTTTTTTACATTTCTGTCAATTCTTGTTTGTTTTATATACGTCTGTTAGCGTTCTTACATCATTACAAAATGGCTACAGAGGCTATAAAGGGTACAGCTCCAGCGGTGTTCACGAGCAACCTACTTTGGTGTGCCTACGGGAAAGAAAGAAAATATGTTTTTTTTTTTTTGTGTTTTTTTTCTTTGTTTGTTCTCTGGCAAAATGACGATAAACATACGGGAATCGGAAAAAGACCGTGAACGCTTCGGAGGCGCCTGAATTATTTTTATTTCGCTCTCAAATCTTTTATTTTTCATTATTTTACTCGTAATCAACGTGTTTCCCGAATAAATATGCCCACGACGCGAGTAAACCTCGTTCACTGTCGCACCGATTTATCGATACAATAATAATGATATAATCAATAACGCCTCTCGAAAAACAATAGATCGGTCCAGTCAGATCGAATCGCTTTGTATAAACATTCCTTTTTTTTCACTTTTCAATGTCTTTTATTTCTCTCGTAAACAGCCTCCGACAATATCTCAGACCGGATCTAATCGTTTCTCGAGCGGGCCGCAATAGTAATAATTTTATTTAAATATTGTATATATACATATAGATATATATATATATATAATATAGATATATGCATATATAGATGTAGGAAAAATTTCAAGTACAGGTGACAGATAGAAAGTCGAATCCTAGAGTGTGTGTATATAACATGCACCTCGCCAACTGGATTTTTTTATATATATATATATATTCGTTAGTGACGGTGAGTATATCGGTATTGGGTCAGAGTCATCGTCCGTTGGGCAAAACATTTCTTTTTTTTTCTCGTTTTTATTCTGTACGATATAAAGATGCATGGATCCTTCGAAATTGTGATACGAAATGAAGACGTCAGGAACGAAAACGAAAAAAAACTACAAAAAATGGTTGTGGAAAATGTAATTGGATGACGAGAAAAATGGGAAAAAAAAGGATTTGAAAATTCGAGTTGAGAAGCGAGCAATTGGGTCGTTGAGCTCTCGACGAACGAGATATAATTCGCAAAGATTATAAACGGGTATTAAAAAGAAAAATGAAGTGACGAGGATAAGAGAAAGTCTCGAAGGGGTCGAAGAATTTTCTCAATACACAGGAGGGGGTGGGGGGAGTGGTGAAAAAGAAAGATGTTCGTCGGGACGTGAAATCTCCCTCGGCGCTATGAGCGTTGGTCCAACCACATCGGACACGATATTCAGTGAGTATAAACGTAATCGATAGGCTGAAAGTGAATAAAAATAACGCTCCGTGAGAAAATTGATTTCAACGAGAAGATTCTATACACGCGGAGAAAGGGTAGGGATCAAAAGTGTTTTTAGAAATAGATCAAGATATAAGGGAGATGAAGAAGATGCCTCGTATCCGTTCTGTACAACCCTTTTCGTCCACGTCTTTTTATATACGTATTGAAAAAAAAAAAGGGGAAGATCAAAATTGTGCGAAGGTGATCCAGCACTCGCGAGTCTCTCCCGTCAAAACTCGATAACGCGATTAGCGCAGTTGATTTTCCATTCGTTGGGAATTTTTTTTTTTTTTTTTTTTTTTCAAATTTAATTTTAAAACAGTCGTTTCGAGGAAAATGTTTGTCATGTTTCAATCGACGTGTCTCATTTTCACGTGCAACGGGCGAGTGAACCATCCGGTCGCAGCGCCTCCGCATAGCTAATAAGATGAAATTATTCATATAATAATAATAATAATAATAATAATAATAATAATAATAGTAGTATATAATGTTCGTGTATATATATATGTATATATATTTATTATTGAAGTTTAGAAGAAGAAAAATGAATGCGCATAACCCTCTAAAGGCGTATATATTACAGCACTCTAGCATTCTTGTAAAATTATGTATATAAATATACAGTATGTATATAACAAGTGCGAGGATCGAGGTAGCTTGAGAGAAGTAAGAAAAAACAAAAAAAAAAAAAAAATAACGAGTTTGAAAAAAAGAAACGAAACAAACTGAACAAATCGAAAAATTCACGCGACCTCGAGCCTCGCGCGTAAGTTCGCGTGGTATTTTTTTTCTTTTTTAATTACTTAAAAAAAAAAAAGTTTTTATATATATATATTCCCAAAATACGAGAGGCCCGATCTTTGGAGTGAAAAAACAAAAAATAAAAAACGTTAATGACGGGAAAAGAAACAAAGAAAAAATGATTCGAACGAGAAGAACGCAAAGATTGAAGAAAATATGAACAATTTTTTTTTTGGATGAACTGGGTGTAACGACGAGTGGTGTGTTTGTATAATTGTCGAGAAAAGCGAGTGATATATACGTGTATTATTTTCTTTTTAATTCTATACATAATATATATGATAAATATAAATCATATTATTAATATTTATATTTATATTTATATATATATACACATATATACGTATGAGCTCGATAATTCATATTTTCTCGATCTTTTTGTACTCGTTATGCAACGCAAACCGTTCGTATACGAGCTCATTTCAAAAATTTTCAACAATCCCATTTTTTCAATCAAAGCGAAAAGGCCGGTGGAAGGGAGGGTGGGGGGGGGGGGGGCTTCGTCGAAAATTAAAAATTTTTTTCTTACGAAAAAAATTCATTACCGTGTCGATATTAATATAAAGATACATTTAATGTAAATATATATATATGTTATATACGAGCGTGACGATGGATAAACATATGTATATCGTCTATCGTAAATAAGAATTTTAACGACAGATAATAATAATAATAATAATAATAATAGAAATAAAAATAAAACTAAAAATAATAATAAATCAACAATAATGATAATAATGATGGTCAATAAATACAAGTTTAATCAATGTCGATAATAATAATAATAATAATAATAATACGTAGCATAATAAATGTAATAATAAAATGTGGCAATAAAAAAAGGAATGAATATAAAAATAAATACGTAATAAATGAAATTGCCTAAAACTCGGCCACGGCGGTAGTACGTTGACGGTGAGCTCCTCGTCGGAGTCCTGGGTAGCTCGGCTAGTTAGGATCCTCGTCATGCTGATCTGTGGCTCCCCGTCGGTCTTGAACCTTTTCGGACACAGCCCGTCACCCAGGCGCAACGATCAACAGTCGCAATATCGAATAATATCATCACACACATGATGCAGATTTTTTTCTCGTCGTGTTTCTTATCCTTTATTTTATTTATTTATATTTATTTTTTTTTTACTCTATTTTTGCATATCTCTTTCAATTTCGTTTCTTTTTTTTTTTTTTCTCTTAAATTTCATTCTTTGGTTCGAGCGCGAGTTGTCCATGAATCGTTAAATTTATTATCGCCAGTAGCGCGTCTCAACGAGACTCGGTGGCACATTATATTGTATCGGCGTATTCGTTTGCACGAGTGGAAATCGGCTCGGGGCGCAACAAACGTTCGGGTTAATCGAAATTTTTATGAAATTTCATTTTTTTTCGCTTTTCAAATCGTTGTGTTCACGGAGGAAATTATTCTTTCTCTTTGCTCACATCGTTGTTCGTACGTTTTTTCTTTTTTTTTTTCATCAATTATTTTCGCTCTCAATTACGCCCTCTGCCGTCCACTCGCACGAGATGTATTATTACAAATATCATTGTATGTATTAATTTTAATATTTATACATATATACACATATATAGATATGTGGTTTTATATATCTGTATATATAAGAAGATTGTCAGTATATATATATAGATGTCCGGTATAATGGCATCAGAAAGAACGTGTCGAGTTGGCAAAAACAAAAAGTATAATTTGAAAATATATATTCCCGTCGGATTGGTGCCTACCTCGAAAAAATTTTTCGCACTATGTGATCCTGCTGCTGGTCAAGCTGAGGCTCGTTTTTCCGCCTCTCCGCAAGTTCCTTCTCACGTCTCACGTCCGCGACTTTTCTGAATATCAGCTAGAAAAAAAAAAATGAATACACCAACGTTTTTATATCGGTATTTCATATTTTTTGTGCTGTTTCGTGATTCCGGGGACAAGTTTTTTCATGCAGAGGGCAAAAGGTCATCGCTGTCTCAGTGGAGAGAAAGATCGTCGCCTTTTCTCGAGATAAAACCTGAATTGTTCGAAAAATTGCGCGAAAAACGTACCGATCGATAACCGTGACAATCGCGACGCGAAAAGATTCGTTTCGCCATTCGATCCATCGTGTCATTTTCAGAAGAATTTCGCGAGGTTTTAATTCGTCCATAGAAGCAGGCGAGGAAGATAATAAAGATACCCGCGGGATCATATCGGGGATGAGGAGAAAAAAGGGATACGAGTATATAATTCATAGGGGCAGAAATGGGGAGAGGCTCGCTCGCAACGGCGACGAAAGGGTTATGTGTAATTCATATCGCGAGGTGCGCGCGCATCGTTCGAAACGTCAGTCGATAAATTCCCTTGAACGAGAGCAGACTACGCGAACGCGCACATAACCTCCGAATATTTTCCAAACGCGGACATCTCCGCTCCGTTTTTTATTTCAATTAGCGCGGAGAAACGCGACTCATGACTTTCGTGATGATAATACGATTCACGTGAGACTCTCGCGAACATTTCCGATCTCGTGATTATGACGTTCGGTGCAAAGTTATTGAACGAATTTTAGTAAATACAACTGGGACCTCAAGGTTCGTTCGTGCATATGTCATTTCTCGTTGCTTTTCTTTCCTCGTTTCACAGCTGTTGAGGAGAAAAAAAAATCTTTATCGAATTCGAAAATATTCATGAGAGTTTTTCGCAAAAATAATCGCGTTCCTATCGATGATGCGAGACAACACGTTCGAATTAAATATAAATTGTTTATTCGCAGATGGGTCACGGTTCGAGTCGTTCCGCCTCCTCCGGCAACATTTTATCAGCGGACGAAGCGACGCTGGTAGAGAACATCTTCAAATCGATGTCTCGGAGTTCGGGTTCGATAAAGAGAGAAGATATTTTCAAGCACTGGTCCAATCACTTGGACGAGGCGTTGCTCCAATCGGTTGTTCGATTTCTGTGCTACGAACCGGGAAAAAAAGTGTCGGCGATAAACGGCGAGAACTTTGGTAGACTTTACGTATTCGCGGTCAGGGGAAGTCCGGAGGAAAGGACCAGTTTGGTTTTCAACGGATATTCGGAGGAGGAACAAAAGCTGGAAATACCGACGGAAAGTTTTCTGCAATACGTCCAAGCGACGATAAATTCTTACTTGAGGCTACAAAAAAATTGTGCCAACGGGCGTTACACGAGTTGGAGCAGCATCGGCTGTACGGTCAACAAAAGAAGAATAGGAATGCGATCGAGGAGCCTGTGCGACGATTTGATCAAGTACGGAGAAACTCTGAGCTCCGAACAAGTAGAGAACTGGTTCGCTCGAGCTGCTACTTTCAAGAACATTCAATCGCACGTTTTTCAATGTCTCTTCCTCGCGTCCCAGAAAAAAGGAGACAAGAATACGGGCGCACGTATAAACGACCTAAACTTATTACCGGTGTGCAAGGGGCTCGAAAATATTCCACATTTTCCTAGTATCCTCGGCCTCGGCGATGTACTATTTCTCAATCTAAGTCTGCCTCTCGATCTGCGCAGCGAGTGGCGTTTTTTATTCTCGAGCCAAGTACACGGCGAATCTTTCTCGACGATGCTGGGTCGAGTTTCCATTCAGGGCTCTACAATAATAATCGTACAGGACACCGACGATCACGTTTTCGGTGCCTTCGCTCCGGAGAATTGGTCGTTGAGCCCAAACTTCACCGGCGATCAAACCTGCTTTCTCTTCAAACTCGAGCCCCAAATTCTCACCTTTTCCGCCTCCGGTTACAACAATCATTATCAGTATTTGAATCTTCATCAACAAACAATGCCCAACGGTTTGCTCATCGGCGGACAACTCAATTATCCGGGTCTCTGGCTCGACTGCGAATACGGCACAGGAAAATCCAGTATTTCTTGTACAACTTTTCAAAATTATGTTCAACTTAGCGGTAAAGAAAATTTTAAGATCAAGCATCTGGAAGTTTGGGGCGTCGGACCTATTCCCGAAGCCGACGAAGACACGAGAGACTCGAGATCCGTACTCGACAAGGATCCCACCTCTAAAGTTATGCTGGAACTATCGGGAAGAAAAATGCACAGCGATGGACTTCGGGACAAGCCGCCTGAATGAAGTTATTCGTTTATCCCGAGAAGATTACAATACGAGATAACGTTTACGAATGAGGGCAAACCGAGAACTCTCGGATCAAGATTCCTAAGAAAGAAAAAAAAAAAAAAAAATGTTAGTCATCGACCGTTACCTTCGACCTCAATGTGCCATTGTTCATATTTTTTGACATACCTCCAGACGGTATACGGTAATACGTAAACGAAAAAGAACGAGAAAAGTTTAAACGTTGGAAACATCGAACAAATTTATTTATTCGAATCGTCATTATTACGAAATACTCGAATAAACGAGATGCGAGAAGAAACCAAACTCTGAACGAATTTTATTAGGGATTAAGAGCAATAAGAAATAAGCGTATGAGAGACAGAGAGAGAGAGAGAGAGAGATAATTATTGTTAAATGTAAATCGTAGAATTGTTTTTCCGAGCAGGCAACGTCGTGTTCCGTAACGGCCTGAATTTTTATTTTCAATCCCTAAAATCTCTGCTCTCGTTTTATTTATACTCGAAACATTTGTAATTTCGTATAACCCACCGAAAACTCGCTATTTTTCTGCCTCCATTAAATGTCCTCTGTTGATAAGCATACGTATTATCAAACGCCGCTACAACTTTCTTCGTAAGTTTTATAAACGAATAAATATACCAATGAAATGTTAATGAAACTCCGAACGACCGAGTCGCGGAGATTCAACACACGATAAGATGAAAATAAAATGTCTGCAACACGAACGAGTTTTGTTATTATTTCGACTGCTCGTTGATGAAAAACCTATTTGAATCCAAAGAAAAAAAAAAAATAAAGTTTTGAAATATTAATCGAGCGCTTACCCGATGTCGCAGGTTGTAAGTGAGAACGAGATTCCGAGCGAACGAGTTGGCAAAAGCTTGATAAAAGTCAAGAACCTCGAGTAGTCGATCGCGTTTAATGGTATGAAGATCGCAATAAGTGAGAGCTCGAACGTTAGCTGCGCTCTGTCCGACCGCCGAATCCTTCCAAAAGCTGTCACCGAAAACATCCCCTTTGCCAAGTATAGCGACTACTTCGTCGTCCTGAATAACTTCGAGGCTACCGGTTACGATGAAACATAGCGAATCTATAGATTCACCGGTGTGATAAAGCAAGTCTCCAGGTGCGCTGTGAGACATTGTGAAATGCATCGCGAGCGCTCGCAAACAGCCGTCCGATGCCAATCTGAAATAAGCATTTTTTTTTCTTCAACCGACGCATGAATAATCGTGTCAATTTTGGATGAATGAGAAATTCTGTCGATTATATGCGGATATGATTCTCCTCGGATATACGAGGAGGAGAAAAAAACAGTTTGGAAGACAAGGCTTTACCTGAAGGCAGGATGTTCGTTGAAAACTTTTCGATTGAGATGAACGCATATGTCGGCCTTCATGTCTTTCGGACAATAATTTAAAACTTTGTCGGTATCGAGGCCCTTGGTCATGGCCCATGTACTGACCACGTAGTCCATCACCCTTTCGCTGAGGGCTTTTGGTACTTCGTGAAGTTTCATGAATTCTCTTACGTTGTTGAGCATGTCGTGATACTTGGCAGTCGCCGATGTCATTTGTTGTATGATCGTTGTCACGTGACCGAATATCGTTGCGTAGAGTAGAGCTGATAAAAAAAAGAATAAAAAAATAAAAAACCAAGAAAAAAAAAAAAAAGGATTTTGGAACGAGATAGATTTGACTGTTTTGGATCGAAGGGGAAGAATTATTACCGGCAATGATCATCATGCAAATGGTGAATATCTTCTCGTTGTCGGTCTCGGCAGCTACGTTGCCGAATCCAACGGAGGTCATACAGGTCATGGTGAAATAGAGTGCGGTGACGTACATCGTTCGCCTGGAAGGTCCGGCTATGAGTTCCGGTACCGTGCTAGCGTTAGTCCACAAATAACTGTACGGGGATTGTGTCACGTTCGCCAATTTCCAAAGCCACGAATATTGTACACCGCTGTCAGCGTCCGATCTTCCTATCGAATACCTTGAAAACCCCGTACCAGAAGATTTGTCAAGGAGGAGAGCTTCTCTCGCAATTGCCCCATAGAAAATGCGTTAAAACATTGTAGAGGCAAATGCGGATGAGCTTTCATCATTTCTTTTTATTTTTCTCTCTTTTATTTGGTCCGCCAAGTACGGACGCATCAACATGCCGCATCATTTCTGCTCTACTTTTTTTTTATTATTATTTTTTTTTATCACATCTTTCGTGTACGATTGCGCGCGTGCGTTTGCTCTAATCGAAGCGAATTTAGCGCTATCGAAATGTTTGTCTCTAAGAGTTCTCTAAGGTTACCGATCGGACTTGGCCAATATATCTATATTCCACTAGAAAAAAAAATAAAAAACAAAGCTTCAACTATGGTTGAACAAAAAGTAATTGACAATGCCATTGATCAAAATTACTGTCAATCCAATAAAATCATGCCACCCAGAAAAAAAGATTTATTTCAATCTACTAGAATCATTATCATTCGATTTTTTAAAATTAAAATAAAAAAAAAATCAAATGAATAATGCTATTTGAGTCCATTTAATCGGGTAGCCACGTTAAAGCTTATCGCTCCGACCACTACGTGGCGCAGAGCCTCGAAACATTTCTCATATACGAACAGTACTCCGGATCTGCATAAATAGCGGAACCCCAAAATTTGTATTTACTCAAAACGGACCATGTCCGAAGAAAAACAAACAGACGATCGTGAATTTTTACGCCCACCCATAGAAATAATTTATGTTAAATTAATTTGTAAAGAAAATTTGAAATTGAAAATCGCAAAAAACGATTCTAGATTGATCTCAAACATAAAAAAGTGTTCGAATCCAAAGAAAATAATTTCTCAAAATTGAATATAGCTCTACCAGTTAGTGAGACAAAGTAGAAAAAAAATATTTGATTTGAATAGATCCTAGTTGAATCAACCGGACCTTTTTTTTCTGGGTGCAACGAGAAATAACTGCGAACCCGTTGCCCGGGGGGGTCAGCAGCATTATAACCGAAAGAACATAAATTTGGCCAGGTCCGTCAAGGATCTATGCGAGGAACAGAAGAAAAAGTAGCAGCCTGTTAAGAAGCCATTCGGATATGAGTCTCGGCGACAGGATCGCGCGAGAGGATAAATGAGAGATAAAAAAAAAACGGTTTGGAGCATCCGTCATGGAAGGCGGCGCTAAAGGCCGATTCGAGTGAATACCGAGAAAGGATTTTGCGGGGGGGGGGATGAGGAATTTGTGAGTCGAAGAGAGTCTGTACGAGAGTGCGAATGTCTGAGGGAGGTTACCTTAGAGAACGTGTTCGTAGGGTGAAATCACCTTAATGTGACGTACCAGATACAGGCCAGCCAATGTGCGACCAGCATGTAGAAGCATAGCAGTAGGATGAGCATCGCGGCACCGTACTCGAGGTAACGATCGAGCTTACGAACGACTCGTCCCAATCGTAAAAGCCTAACGACCTTTAGCGCCGAGAAGAGACTACCTATACCGTCCTCGTCGTGATCGAACGCGTTGAATACATCGTACGGCAGACAACTCAATAAATCTATGATGAACCAGGATTTCAGATAATTCATTCTTATCACCTGCCAAACAGCAACAACAACAACGAGCCCAGTCATCATCGATTCGTATCAATCATTTTTTCAATAATAATTATACACATCTCGAGTCGAGTGTATATATTTAAATTGTTATTATTCGTAGGGAAGATTGAAAAATTTTCAAGAAAAAATAATAATAATAATAAAGAAGAATCCAATGAGTAGTTTTGAAAATAGAAATGAAAAGTTACCTTTGGATCGGACACGACTTCGCCACCGGCACCGACGAAAGTAGTATGAAAATTGAGGACAATGTCGATGAAAAATATAACATCGACTATACTGTCGACAACGAGAAGCGAAACATCCTCGCTCGTTTTGTTCTTGAAGGCCACGTTGTACGGTACCATTATGGCCGTGTAAAATGTCAGGCATAGAATAATCCAATCCCATATTGCCTTGAATGCGCAATAATGTAGTAATATGTGCGGCGGTGTTTTCGGTGCTTCCTGACGATATTGCGGCATCACATCTCCGCTCAGGGACATCATCTGGGACAATTGATACTGCATCTCAATAGAAAATTTGTCGAGGGACTCGATTCATTCTTTTTTCTTTTCCCCCCTCGAAACGATAAAAAAAATTTTACCATAAACTCGATTAAGGTCATTTACGGATCACCTTTCATATCACGAATAAAAAAAATCGCACGATTCAACGTTTAAATTTTAATCATCGAAATAATAACGTGAATTATGAAGAATAAAAATAAAGGAGCGAAATTATACTCACGTGGGCGAGATGGGACTGTTTCGCGGTAGTTGGTAAAGCCGTATCCTTCAACGCTGGAAGATGCGAGCTGAATTGTGACACGAGTACAGATCTCGATCTCGTGACCGATCTCGCGAGTTTTGCGAATTTCGAAAGACCGCCCTTGCTGTCGTCGGTCTCGATCGGCTGTTTCAGGGCGGTTATATCCCTGAACGTCAGTAGAAACAGCACCACGAGATCTCGCTCGTTCTTTATCGGTGCTATTTGCAGTAGGAGCCATAGCGGTGTTTCTGTCCATTCCAATCGTCATTCATTATTTTTACAACGGCATTGACAGAACTTTTTTTTTTTTTTTTTTTTTTTTTTTTTTTTTTAAATTACTTTTAGACAAAAAATAATGAGAATTCTACGCTACTGGGCAGGTGCTATCGATTAATTTCGAGTTCAATTTCAACAGATTATATTTTTACAGATTAATCGAGAAAGAGAGAAAGAGAGGGGGAGAGAATAGTAGATAAAAAATTTAAAAAATGGATATCGATCTATCGAAACTACGAATCTCATTACTCTTCAAAATATATTTCGTGTCAAATCGTCCCAGCACTCTTTTCCAGCCATCTAAAATTATTTACACAATACAGGAATAAAGCATCGGCGATGGACACTTGGAAAAAAAAAAAAAAAAAATTCGAAAATTTCTGTAGTTCACAATGCATGAGATCTTCTCCCAACGATTCCTCCGACGCATCATTTTCGTCAGCATCAAAACACTGAATAATAATTTTTATTTTTATTTTTCGTTCCAATCTGGAATTGGAAAGCGTTGGAACATGTCGCAGCATACCGAAGCGATATCGATGCATTAATTCGAAAAATATATACAGGTAGGATAGATAAAATCACCGCTGTCAAACGTTTTCAATAGGCAGAGAGACCATTATTATAAAAAAAAAACAGAAACGATTATTCGTCAGAGTGATTTTGATGAAATTATGAAAGAGTGCTGACGATCGAGTCCCATCTCGATCGTATACATGGCATTTCGGATCCTGAAACATGCGTGCCGTGTCGTCTATCGTACAGTGAGAAAATAAAAATACTAGAGTCATAAAAAAAAGCTGATGATAAGATCGAAAAATCGTGGCCTTTTTTTTTCTTCTTATCGCTCGAGTGAGCTAATGAGACGCATACGCATATACACGTGTATCATACGAGTTTACGTGTTTGTACAAAGGCTCACATATCGGGGACGAGTATCTATATTACGTGCTTAGATTTCAATCGCCTACTGGATTCACTAGCATAATATCCGTTCGATACGTATCATCCGACCCTTCCATTTACATTATACGTACGAATATATATATATATAGATAAAATGGACTAATAAATCGAAGGTACATTCGAACGTAGCTAGATCGATGATCGCTATCCGAGTGCATTTTTAATGCTAAAGTATTAATCGAAAATAATGCAGTAACGTTGATATTTTTTTGGGTGCTATATTCGTGAACGATCGAGAGAAAAATTAAAAGAGATTGATTACTTGATAAAATGGAGAGAATTAAAAATAAATGAGAGAATTAGAAAATAAATTGGTGAGAATGAGACGAAAAATTCAAGTTTTTGTACAAATTTTTCACTGTCCAGGGTTACGGTGAGAAGAAATTTTCGTTTTCTTCACAGCTGCGATTTTCTCAATGCTCCGAATGTTATTTTATATTCTTTCGTGTATTTACTCGAAAAAAAAAAAGATAAATTTACTCTCCACGAGTGTTTCTTCGGTGTTGGAGGTTAAGGCTCGAGTCGAAAGCGGGATGGTTCGGCGGCGAGGTACAGCAAGGATGTAAGAGGCGCGTAGTAAAAGTGGTGTCGAATATTTTCAGGACGGGGATGGCTCGTGAAATTTTGGAAAACAGGAAAAAAAAACAAAAACAGTCGTCGAGCGTGTCACTTTGAAACGAAATCTTTACGAGAAAATTATTAATCAGAGTGACAAGCGCGTGATCCGGGCACTCCGCTGAGGGTAAACGAGCGTTGGCATGACTCGATCCGCTTTCCACCGTTCCGAGGGGTTGTTCGCTGCGTGCTAATTAATTAATATCTCATCAAGGGTAGTCCACGGGGAAGAATCATCCGAAGGAGATTTCGTCTTCGAGATTTTTATTGTTCGCATCGATAAGGATAATTGTGCGGGCACAATTTCGAGGAGCTTTTGTATGGATAGAAAAATGTCTCGGGGAAAAGTTTACTCGACTCGGTGGCTTTCTGCATAGTTTCACGTTACGTGTGAATTTTTACGTTTATGGAGGCGAACGTTGAAGCACTTTATACCCCTCGGGGCGGTAGCAATCCGGCACGTTTCAATGTTTAATAAACCTTTTCTCGGCGAAAAGCCTTAATTAAACGACTTTGTACAAAGTTCGAGTGAGAAAAGTCCGGGGGAGAGAGAGAGAGAGGGGTGCGGAAGCAGGGTCTGAGGAGGAAGAAAGAGCTTGGAATCACAATAAAACTATGGGAGTAAAAGCCACGATGAAATACACACTTTATTGGACGGTGCGCCCGGAAAACGTTTATCAGGAAAATGAGATTGAAATATTGTCGGGGGGTAGACCCGGGAGAGAAGAAATCGGGCCAAACAATTGTGGCGGCACGAATCGATTAATTAACGAGCCTCGCTTGAGCCTGTTTTATTTTTAAAAATTTTTTACGTACGTTTATAAATATTAATGGGATTTTGGTCGAGTTTTTCGAGTCGTCGAGTCTCTCCTCGCCTCTGAATAAAGAAAAATTTCAAATATACTCCTCCGCCGGGATACCGAATCCCGATTTCGATCTTATTTTTATGAATTCGTGAGCTGCGCGGAATTGCGCGAGACTCAATTTTCCTTGTTTTCTTAACCCGCGCTACACGCGGGGCTTACCGAGTAATTTTTCGTAGATGCGAGAATGACGTATGTTGGTAGGTATAAGTGAGAGATAGGAACGGAGACGATGATGAGATATCGAGGTCACCCGGTAAGGGATATTTTTATATTCTCGCGGCGCGCGCGTTCCCTTTTCCCTCCCTCCCTCACCGTACCACCATATTTGCGCGAACAAGACACGACGAGAGTTCGAGACTTTTGCGAGCTCCGGAGACCGGGTGAGAGAGAGAGAGAGAGGGAAAGATAGAGAAAGGAAAAAGCTCCAAGGGAGGTTTTGCAAAATCGAGGTCAATCCGCGAAGGGGCCTTGGATAATTCGTAACTCGTACATTTTTTCTTTTCTTCCCCAATTTCCCCCCCCCCCCCTCCCTTTTTTTTATTTCTTTTCTCGGGGCGAGCAGAAAAAAAAAAGAAAGTTGCCCAACAATACCCTGGAGAGTGACGAGGATAAATTCGATGTGAAAGTTTCGCACGACAATACACAAAAATAATCGATAGTCTCGTGTTAAGCGTCTATTAATAACTATTTTTTTTTTTTTTTAATAATCTTTTTTATTTTTTCAACTGTTATTGATAATCATGTTGATATCATTACCGTTATTATTCTCAATACTGGAGTATTTATTACGAAAATGGTTAGTATACAGTGGTCGTTGTAATAGAGAAAGAGTTAGCGAGGCAGGTATATATGGAAAGAGTAAAGAGAGAGAGAGAGAGAGAGAGAGAAAGAGAAATAGTATAAGATCCGTTTGCTATTGGAAATTTGTTTACAGGCTGACTTACAGTGCGTCACGAACGATTTTTTTCGTGATTTTCGTGCTTTCTTTTGATTGAGTACTCGTGATAGGACATACCTCGTGGGGTACCTTTAAACAGAATTATATCCTCGATTATTCTACTGTTTTATCACGAGGAGGTGAGGCTTTATTGACAAACAAAAATTTTTAACTATGAAAAATATAAAAAAAAACGTATCGAAGAACAAAAATGAAAATGAAGATAGAGAGAGCGAAAGAATTTGATAATCTTGCTGCGAATAATTGATCTCGCGAATTCACTTTTTTTTTTTTTCTCAAATGCTCCGCGATTCGATGGGTTTCAATGAATTTAACGAGATAATCGATGCGCTTAGTTCAGTCGCTAATGAGTCGTAACAATATCGATGTGAATTTACGAACTGTCGCGAAAACGATTAGTAGGATGATGTTTTTATTTTTTTTTTTGTGAAGATTCAGGGCACGAGTCGTTGAAATGTTCTTTTTGTTTTTATTAATATACGCGAAAACGTTTTTTAGGTCATCGTTGCTCGTACACATTCCTATAATCAATTAATTCGTATGCATTCGTGAAATATCAGCATTTATGAACCCGAGGGAGAAAGACAGAGCGAGAGAGAGAGAGAAAGTCAGAAACAGAGACATAGGCATAAAAGTGCGATTTTCTTTTCAATCGACAGCAGTGGCAAATTATGTTTTGCTTTGAAGTCGCACATCGAGGCTTTTCTCAATTTATTCATGCGAAATACAGACCAGCGGTAGCAATTTTTTTGTTTTTTTTTTTTCTTTCATTTTTCAATTATTTTCCTTTTCGTTGCAAAACTCAATTAACATCGAATGATTTTTATTTGCTCGATTCAAAGTATATCGATCGAAATTAATTAATTTTGTTGAATCGTTTTGTTTTTTTTTTTTTTTTCGTATCGAGTTAAAGAATCGAAATCAATTTTTTTCAACGTTCCTTCTCTGATCTCGATCGAACTGTTATTCGAGCAAATAAATATTTCTCGATCGTGTATACCGATTAATGCTAAATTTACAATCACGTTTGTTTCAACTATTACGATAAAACTTATCGTTTGACGTGTCTTGGGAGTCGAAAATACGAGAGACTGTTTCACGCCTAAATTTCGTTTCAACCCCTGAACTCGGATCATCAAGAGAAGGGCGAAATTGAAAAAAAAAAACAAACACAAAATTACTCACTTCGAAAAAGTGGCTTTCGCGTTTAATCGCGACTCGTTGACCGCAAGCTCACACGAATCGTGGTGTAATTTGTTTCGTTTTTTTTTTCCTTTTCTATTTTTTTTTTTTTTTTTTATCCCTCTCAATCAAAAGCAGCGACCCTCGTCTGTCGCTGATTCCAATCGACCTTAAAATACGCGCTGACCGACTCGCTGCCTCGTGAGATTATTGTTGCAGATACGAATGAAAGAGAAAACACAAGAGCTCGCGTGAAAATAACTCGATAGTGTAAAAAAAAAACAACAAAAAAAAATTACCTTTTCTTCGAATCAATAAAAAGTGTGTTTGAAAGTTGAAGAAAATAAAAATGAACGTCAAATTGTTCGAGAAGAAATTATCTCACGAATTTTCGCACACAGATTTTTAAATAAGTTACGAGCTAGTGAGGCCTACGTTTGAGAAAAGAGTCAGCGAAAAAAAAAAAACGAGGAAAAAGTAAAATTCGAGCGACTCCCAAGGACGTCGATAAGCACGGATCCCCGTGGGCATTAAGTCCTGGCACGTGTGCAAACACAAACGTTCCGTCAAGTGCGAGCTTCTTGAACACACAAAGCGTGAACGAAAAAAAAAGAAAAACAATGTGTAAACAGAAGAAAAAAGGAAAACTTACTGTTCTTCTTGTAGAGAAGAATCTCGAACTGGTCGTGTATCTGTCCTTCCAGGCATTCCTCGATCCTTGCGATTGTTTCCTTGTCGGTCAGCTCGCCGTACATGAATCCGCATCGGCATGACTTTTGCATCACCTTAGAAGCAATTTTGTTTTCGTCGTTAATTTTTTCAACAGTTCTAATGCCAACGAGTCGAGAAAATCCACTCGATTTTATCAGGGACTAGTGGAAAGGTTATTTTTTTTTTTTTTTTTTCGATTTCTCGAACGATCACAGTCGGACGATCAAATACTCATCGCGGAAGCATTATTGTACTCTCAGAGTTGGAAAATACCAGGATAGGATAGCTGACACATTTACATCGTTATAGATATATTGTGCGAGTGAAGCGAGATGCGAAGAAAAGTTGGAACGAAGCGCGCGCAAAGCCGTCGTTATAAATCTTATTATCCGGATCATTCGAGGCGCGGTGCGGCGGTAATCTATCGAGCGAATTTAAAGAGTACCCCGCTCGAACGGATAAAGTATAGCGGTAGTTTTATATATTAGCTCTCGCACTGATTTCTCTCCTTTTTCAACAACCTGAGATACACGAATTTTGCAGAGAAATCGCTATTTGGACGAATATTCTTCCGATTGAATGATATTCTCACGCAAACTTTTATTATTCTTTGGAAACTATTTTTTTTTTTTTTTTTTTTTCAGACATTTGTTAGACTCGGGTGGACTGACCTCGGCTCTGTTGTAGCCCGATATCTTGCAGAAGCTTTCGTTGCAGTAGACGATAGGGAAGTCGACGATCTGGGCGTTCGCCAACAGGAAGCTGCTATCGGCTGCAACAACAACAACAACAAAAGATTAGATGAAAAATCGAAATGTGAAAAAAAAAATAAGGCAATTTTAACGCAGATTTCATCTTGTTAGGATCCGATCTCGTGCTCGTTTTTTCCGAAAACAAAACATGGGATCGACGCTGAATATAACAGTGATCGGATCACTGCGAATTCTGATTTTCCCAATTCGTGAGGCTCCCCGCTCACCGGAGGGGCAAAAAAAAAAATATTATTCTGTCGAGACTGATCGTTCGGGTTTCATATATTATTATCGCGGTATTCGGCTCGGCTTCCCTGGAGAAATAGGAAAGATAAGAAAGACGAGGTGAAATGCCTACAGGAAGAAAATGAAGGAAATTAAATAACAGATTCGTAGTCGGTGGGTGAGATGAGGCGGAGGGGGGGGGGGGGGGGGTATATCATTGAGCTGGAGTGAGAAACGCTGAAAGATCTCGTTATCTTTGTGCCTTTATCGATTATCTCTGCACATATAGATCCTTATTCTCGTCTCATCCTTTTTCTTCTTCCTTACTTCGACACCTTTCTCTATCGATTACATCTCGTCTCACGCCGAAGCTACAGTTTTACTTTTATCTCACTTTTTCTCGAATAAATGGCTTTAAACGCGTATAAATCAGGCGGTTCGAGTGAAATCGACGTTCGATCGATCACCTCTGTGCTTCATGGGGAAAAACCCTTTTTTCTCAACATCTCATCCGCCCGGCCTGTAACAACTTTCAACGGTCAGTGCCGATTCCCATTATATTTCTATAATAAATTTGTACAGTGACGAGAAACCAGCGACGTTGAAATTGAAATCTTTTTTTGTTTTTTTTTACGAATTTAATTTTCGCATCGAACAAGAATCAGATATTCAACGGACGATTGATCAACGTTTACTTTTGTTTCGTATACTTGTAATCCAAGGTATGAAGAAAAAAAAAAAAATAGTCGAAAATCGAGATGAAACGTCCCATACAAAATCGTATATGTATGCCAGTAGGTAAATCCATCGGAGTCGTGGAGATTTAACGTAACAACGTTCGGGCTTTATTTACACGGCAATTTGGCACGATTCTGTCGGGTTCCCGCGACACTACTTGAATTTATTATGCGAGAAAGATACTCAATAAGGGTGAACGGAATCATTCGTTCATCATGCTGATAACACGATTTTCTGATTTCTAAACACGTTCATATATGGAGACCCTTTGATTATGTCATTTCTCGCGACTATTCAAACGAAAGCGTATTTTCATATTTACCGATCGAGTATGATTGTCATCAGGAATAATACAAATATTATCGTAAAACTAAACGTACACGAGTATGATTCGTCTATCGATCTCGGTGTAACGTCGATAAAAATAGAAAAAAAGTGGCTAAAATGAAAGAATATTTAAGAAATTTAATTCAGAATTGCTTTTTTTTTTATTCATTCGAATAAGTCGGTCGAAAAAGGTCGGCGCCAATCGAAGATGAAGAAAAAAACAAAACAAAAATCTTCCCCCGGAACTGGCTGTGCGTAATGAGATGCCAGGAAGGGAAGGGAGCCATAAAAACAGAAGAGCGTGGTTAAAAAACTTAGCCCTTCTTGATCGTCGGAGAGGAGCGCGGAGTGGGACTTGAGTGTCGAGGAGAGCAAAGGCTCCCTCCTCCCCTCCTCCCTCGGGGGTTGTAACAACGAGGCACTTTTCGATCGAGTGTCATCCTCTCTCTCTCGAAAGCTTCAACCCCTCGCAGGCCCTTTTCACCAGGCCTTATTTCTGTGCTCCTTTACTTGTTGAGAGTCATCGAACCGTAACCCTCTCTGTGTATCCGCTTCGCCTCGTGGAAGAAACACACCAACCCCCGTTTCCCCCGTTTGCGAAAGCCTCTCTGCTCTTATTAATTCGTCGAGTATATATATAAGGTCGAGCAACCCCTCACGGTATATGAAACGCGGTATGCGATCTTTGACGATCTGCTCTCGGTCACGCGGTGACAATGTTTCGCATCGAGGTAAAAGTCAAAAAAGCTTTGTGCGACTTGCAGCGATTCGGAGAGCTTCGCGTTTACCGTTCGTGCTCGTCATCGACCGTTGCGAATACGATTTCGTTATCGCCATTAAGAAAAAGAAGTATTCAAATTTCTTTGTAATTGAAAAAAGTGATTTTTCAATCGGTCAAAAATTGAAATTTCGACGGATCCTCGAATACATTGTTTGGAAAAAAAAAATGGAAAAAAGGGGTGAAGATGTGTAAAACGGGTTGGTGAATGTGACTCGTACAGGGAGGGAGGGGGGAGAGGGGTGAGCGAAGGGCAGATAAGTATAGACGGAAAATATCGCGGTATAGTATAGGTCCGTGAAAAAAGGCGGACTTTTTAATGGACTTTACTACTTAGAGGCCAATAAAGTGTTGAGAGCCGAGAAAAACGCTATACAGGGCTATACACACTTGAGTATCTCGCGAAACATATCTTTTGCCCTTTTCTAGGAAAAAACCTTAACCCACACCGAGCAGTTCGACCGAGTCAAATATATCATCTGTCCTCCCTCATTCTCTGCAGAGAGTAGTTTGAGGATATAATAAACAAAAGTTGCGTATAAAAAAAAAAACAGAAACTGTTATAAACTCGGACTAATGAAATTCTGAAGAAATAAAATGAACAACGAACGACGAGAGTGAAATGTTTGAATGCCCAATTATCCAAAAACAACGACGACAAACGCGGTTTTTGCATCGAAAACTAGAAACAAGAGGATCGAAACTATGTCGAAAGCGAGAACCATCCAGTGACCACCGCGAGAACGAGAATTCGTGTCGTTGAATTAAAACAAACAAACAAAAAATAAAAAATAAACTAAAATACCAGCAGAGAGAAGGAGATACATTTATCGGGTAATGTAAGCTTGTTCACCGCAAGTCCCAGTCGTTCTTCTCCTCGAAGCTCCGGTCCAACCTCGAATATACACGATCGAGAGCGCGAGTGTAAGAACATCGAGAATGTTTTTGGCACCCCTATTGCCAGCGAATATCCGTGCATCTATGTATATATCTGGATAGATGTATGTATAAGGGTAGATAACAGGACGATAGTCGACCACAAAACGTCCGGTAGTCGGGTGTTCTCTCGTATAGTACCGACATACCTTGAAACCCGATGAATTCGACCACGAGAGTTACAACACACGAGGGAACGAACCTCGATTCTCCACCCTGCTGCTGCTGCTGCTGCTGCTGGTGTAAAATAGAAAAGGAAGAAGCATGCAGAGAACGAATCCTCCGTGGAGATCGCATCGAATATAGGAAACCACGAAAATTGTACAACTCGAAATATCCTATTTTACGAGTTCCATGTACATGGGTCAGCGGAGTGTAGACCGTTTGGAATAGTTCTCCTGTCGCAAATGCTCTTCGTGACCGTTGTTTTCGCAATGATTCATAAAAAAAAAAAGCTTTAAAAAAACATATCTATAGATATAGGAAAGAAGGCTCTGCTCGCATTTCGTTGGTAATATAAATTATCGATGAGGAAAATGAGAATGAGACTGTGTGTGACATTGAATATCGTTCGCACGGGGTTGACCTCTGATCAGCCGGCTTGGACATCGATGCACAACGGTGCATCCGTACAACTTGTACTCCCCCGTTAAGGGAGTATGTTTGTAACGTATAGGGGCTCGCATAACGCGGCGCGGCACAACGCTTTAACCGGACCAGGACAGACTGATCTATTTTCAATGTATGCGCCAATCCGTGTCCGTCTCTGTATATACATATAAGTGGGACAAGAATCTTGGTAGCTCGCACGATCAATCTCCAAGGTCATTTCTCTCTCAAACTCTTTTCGAGCGCATAATCAAAGTTTGATCAAAAATTTTTTTCATAAAATTACACGAATTCGTTGTTTTTTTTATGAGCAGAGAGAATCGGGCGAGAAAAAAAAAGTATTTGAATCTTTGAAAGAGTGTAAGACACTCTGGATATTTCATGCATGTGCGTCTAGAACGCGGTACACTTGGTTCATAGGATAGCTCGCATATATCTGTACATAAGCGCGTGGCAATTCGTGCTTGCACTCTCAGAAAGCTTTTAACCCTGAGAAACCTATAGAATGGATTATCGTTTGGCTCATTAATGTTATATATATGTATATATGGGCGATATAAATGTGCATGCAGGCCGATTGCACCTGATCTCTACGGGCAGGTAAGGTCAGCGGTATTCGATGACGAGGGTGTGTTTCCGAGAGAGCAAGAGAGAGAGGAAGAGAGAGGAAGGTAGGAAAGAAGAAAGGAAGGAAGGGGTGTATTCTCGATCTTGATTCACACGCGAGAAACTCGCGAGGGCGCGAAGTTTGATCGCGAGGAACAACTCGCGCGCACACACATACACACATAAACAGTCCGCGCGGCGGGTCAAGGTGCGGCTCGTGCTATAACGCGAAGCATTTTCTTTCTTTCTCCCTTTCTCTCTACCCGCGTCTTTCTACGACCCTAACCGGGGGGTTTGCCAGCTTTTTTTCTATACTCTTATAGCTTTTACCTTCATTTTTTATTTTTAGTTTTTTTTTTCTCTCTCAGTTTTTCCACTCGCCTCCGTACACCCGCTGAAAGGGAAATTTTGTTGTAGCCTCAAAACATTTCAACAAAATTTCGTTTTCGTTTAGAAAAATTAATCACACTAATTTATAGAAATTTAGCCTCGCTCATAGCTGCGCATGTCGATGTTTTTTTTAAATAATAAATCAGATCTTTTTTTTTTTTCGCTTCCGTGTACAAAGGAAATAGAAAGATAAAGATCTCTGACATCGAATCTACACATCGCGTGGGAGGATTCCTTTTAATTTAGGAATACATATAGGTACAACATAGGCGTATAAATATGTAAGGTTTGCACGTGTGTTCTGCAAGCGTTCGCATCCACGAAACAGCACCCTCGATCAAGAGTATATACTCGACGCAGCGAGGTATTAAAACACATTTCGTAGAAAAATATATGTGCGGCCTTGGAAGATTAAATTTCAGGATAATGACAATGACACCCATCGCGGATAGTCCCTCGCTCCGAGACAGAAGCAGCACGAAAAACGAGTTATTTTTTTCTTTTCTGGTATAATAATTAAGCGGATATTTAATTTTTAAGATAACAGACACGACGCGGGTGAGAATTCTTAAAAAGTTCGAAGAACTCGTCGTAGAGTCGTTTGTCCCCATAAAATACCGAGAGAGAGAGAGAGAGGAGAGCTTTTTTCTGGTAAGATTGGATCGGGGATATAAAAAGGACATTTGAAATTCAACCCCATTGACTCCTGCGACCCTCGTGCTGTAGAAACGTGTGTTCTTTCTCGCGATGGCGCGCAGCGCTCCAATCGTTTTTCATCAAAAGCACACCTTCGTCGAAGATAACAATATTTTCTTTATCCGGAAAAATCTAACAACCGGAAAAAAAGGGGAAAATTTTTGTCGGCAATGAAAAGCGTAAGAAATTTTTAAAACTCATGCAACAACGTTATTTGTATTAATTTATGCTTTTTTTTCCGCTCCATCGCGGTGTACGAAACTCGAGAGTAAATTCTTCCTTTTCCCTTCCATATCACCCCTCCCTCCCTCCCTCCCTCCCTTATCGCCAATGACTGTAAAATATAGAGGCTTAAATGGGCGTGTATATGTAGCTGGAAATTACCGGGAGGAAACGAAGCGAGAGCATAGAGGGCGCGCGGTTAAAGGGAGAACTTGGTGTATTTGTTCAAGGGCGGTCTCGCATACCTCGCGATCCCTCGCACGACTTGCTCTAATTTTGTGCGCCTTTCGCCCTTTCTCTATTTCTCTATTTCTCTATATATATATACCGCTTATATGAACGCGACAATTGCCTTTCTCATGCTCTCCGATAGAACTTGTAATAACAATTTATAAACTGGTGCATTATATTTTCTGGCGAATCGATCCTGTTGTTTGTCTCGCGATGCGAGAAATATCGGTGAAATTACTTAATTACAGATGTACGTGCGTGGGCGATTGCCGAGTGCGCAGTTGAGAGAAAAAAAATGTTCCAATTCGGTTTTATGGGAACTCGTTATGATTTTTTATTTCATTCATGAGTTTTTTTAACATCGAAGGTGCGTGTATGATATCGCGGAATGGAATCGCACGCGAACGTCGCACAATTTTTCTTCCTTCTTCTTGTGCTTCGGCGGCTTTTCGTTTTCTTGTTTTGTTGTTATGTTTATTTTTTTTTTTTTGCTCCCCCGAGAACCCGAACGCGAAAATGCAAGGATTTATAAAGTTGATTTATCGCGAAATGAAAAGATCGTGTGGCTTTGTTGGATCGCGTGTCACCCGCTCCCTTCGTCCTTATATGCCATGAGAGAAAAACGACGGAGGAGAAGGAGAGGTTAGCGAGACGACAACGACATATAGACGACGTTTAGACGACGAAAACTTGCCCGGAGGCCTCGGTATCCCTCTCGTTATGCGAGAACTTGCTCGTACCTTGGAACGCAAATCCTCGTCGTCCCACGATGGATATGCCTCAAGGCTATTCGAATAGGAAAGGCCAAAGAGAGAGAGAGAGGAAGAACAATCCTCCCTCCGCGTTTCGATCAAACCTGTCCAGGTTTCTATGCCCATATGATGAATCTACAATTTTTCAAGTTGGGTCGCGAGATTGGATCAAAATCTTCTCACTCGTATGTATATGAATAAATAACTAAAACGAATAAACATTTTTCCTGAAACAATTTTGTTTCGATGATAAAAAATTGTAGTTTCAACGATTCATTGACTCCGGTGAAACAGAGTTTATGAATGACCAGACGCCGTTGATCCAATTAAAATTTGTCTCAATAATATACGTATGAAAGTGAAAAGGATGAGATATCGCGCGTTTATGGAAAACAAAGCTCGTGGCAGTTGAAACACTGTAACCGCGCACGCGGATGTCGAGTCAAGGAAGAATAGTACGAATGGTTACTGCTGCTGCTGCTGCTGGTGCTGCGGCCTATACGTCACTCAGGAATTGCTATGGATTTATACAGAGGAAGAGAGCGCCGCGGAAACGGACGAGATATTGTGTTAGCATAGAGATGAGAGCATCAGAGCGTGTGTTGGACACTTAAGTATGCGAGGCACTTACACCTCATTTCTCTTCCTCCCTCTCTCTCTCTCTCTTTTTGTCTCTGTTTCTCGCTACTGGCTAAAGTAGCTTCGTGTGTCCAGTTCGCAGGAAATTATTCACAGGCCATCCGGCAATCGGGCGAGTTCACACCCCCGTATCTCCGTCTATCTCTGTCTCTCCCAGAGCGTTCACTCGCTCTCGTTCTCTGATGCAGTAGACGCGCCGAGAGAAAGCCTCGAGAATTCTCGGTTATCAAACCTCGTGCTTTTCGAGGCCGTCGGACCCTAATGCATATTGCAATCGCGTATACACCACGAATATCAGACTCTCTTATAATTAATGGCTAGAGAAAGATTATTAACCCTAGAATTGTCAGCGTCAGAGCCTGAAAATTCTTTTGCATAAAATTTATTTTTCTCTTTCAATTCTACATTCATTATTATTTATTGTTTATTCAATTTATACGAACGAGATTCTTTCTCATTCGTATTTCAGCGTCGAATTTGTTCGAGTAACGTTCGGCGTTCATCCGAAAATTGCTTCATTTCCGACGGACTCGCGCGGTGTTCTTTGCTCAAATTCAGAAACGTAGGAACGTCGTGTATGTAGGCGAAACGGAAAACTAATTGGAGGCTGCTAGAGAGACCCGTTGGGAGTTAAAATTTTTATGCGCGAGATACGCGATCTCCCAGGAAAAGAGTAAAGCAGGCGAAGAGAGAAAAATTAGTGCATATATAGAGATATTCGAGCTGCGAGAGGAAAACCGAGGCAAGATTTTCCATGGCCTCTCTGCTCTCTCACTGCCTCTTTTTCATATACATAGATTTAAATTCACGCCGGAGTTCTTTACTCGTACGGTCCATTGAAAGAGCCAAGTTCCAACGTTTCAGCATTACTTAACGAGAGGAAAAAAAAAATGTTTGAATCATCGTAATGAAAATTTCAAAAGAATTAGACGAAAAAAAGAAAAGAAATCAAAAACAGATTAAACAATCGACTCGTTTGAACACACGCATCTGCAAATTCGAGTTTGTTCATTCGTCCAGAGATTTGAAAATATTTTTTTCCAAATCCATTCAATCCCATTTGAATTCATTCAGTTTTCCTGACCCTGTGAAGAATCCTCGAAGAATCTCGGAATAAAATTTGAAGAAAAAAAAACAAAAAGTTTTGAATTTTTAACCAAAATACATAGATGCTACAGTCGGAAATTTGAAGCGTTTCTTATATACGTAAATAGAGTTGGTCCTTTGAAACGTGGTATGTATGTCAAGACGTGTGACGAATATACACGATTCCATCTGTCTGTATATAGGTGTCCTACACATCATACGTATCCGTATTGTGTCGTCGCATATTTCGAGGTTACTCAGCGCGGATGCGAGAGAGAAACCACCCTTGTAGCATCGACGAGCCATTGTCTAGTTACATCCGGTTACGAAGATGCTGCATATTCGCCCAGCAAGACGGATTGATGGTGGAGAGAAAAAGGGCGAGAGAGAGAGAGAGAGAGAGAGAGAGAACGGGGAGAATACTCGAGACTCGTGAAGTGTACAGAGAAGGACTTGTGTGTGACGTTATTCACTCGAGGTTCCCTCGAACCGACAGAAATAGAAATTTGCCCTAAAGGCATAGAAACCAACAAATGAAAAGTCGAAAAAAAAAAAAATCTGTAAAAATCGGGATTTTATGAAAATCGTACAACAGTTTTCACATAAATATTTACAAAATTAAATCTTTTTGGAGATTCTCATCTCAGCCAAAATACCCTTGTTATTTATATATACAAGATGAAACGTTTTCGGAAGATAAAAGAAAAAAAGAAAAACTCGCGTCGCGCTCGATTGGATCCGTAGTTACTCGGGCTACGGTCGATCTTTTTTATGTGCTACAGCGCCATTTTGTCCTTATAAGCCTGGACCACTCCGCGTAGCGCGGAGTGTTCTTTACGAGCAGAGCACGACAGAGAAAGAGAGAGAATAAAAAGAAAGAAGATATTTCCATTTCTACCCAATTCAAGACAAAAATCTCTCTCCGGTTTTCGTGTTCCGTTTTTCTTTATTTCATTCTTCTTGCGGAAAGAAGGGTCGGAGATCAATGTGAAAGGAGGATACAGAAGGGAGGGGTAGTTTCGGACACGAAGTAATATCGGTCAAGAAGAGGAAGAGGAAGGCAGGGGAGGAAAAAAGTATGAGAGGAAATGCGAGCAGTCGCATAACAGTGGCGAGCGGCGAGTAACGAGGGGAGCAGGGAGGAGGGATGAGAGAGAGAAAGAGAAGGAGAAGAGTTTTGGGAAAATTTACGATTTTCGCCTGGCTCGTTCGCGAAATGCCAACCGATAAGGGTCTTCCATGATTCTCTCTCTCTCCGCCGAAGTGGTGAAAAGTACTGGCTACGTTTACTCGCTCAATTTAGTCTGCATGGAATCTCGTAGCTATAGCGATAGACCAAATTTTCTGACGTCTACATATCTATATCGCGAGCAGGCTTTTCGTTATTTGGAAGGGTGGATAACAGGGTGGCTCGTCCATCAAAAACGAGATAGACGCGGTCGCCTGTCCATATGTTTTGAATTATGCATTCGCAAGATGCGTGAGCTCGCAACCTGCCCAGTCTTCTCTCTTTTTATCCCCCTTTTTCTGCTCCCGTTGTATAAATTCCAAATACGAAGCTATTCGTCAAAAAAAAAAATCACAAAATATCGTTCCATTATTTTCCATAAAATTGTTTGAAATGATAAAAAGCCATCGTGTAAGAAATCGTTAACACGAGTGAATCGGTGCATCGTCGAATTGAATTTGTGGTCACGAGGATGCGGTAGCTGCCGTTATGAACGCGAGTACTTGATTATCTTTGGAGCCATTATATTCATTGTTACGAGACAATTGTAGAAGGGTCTAAAAGAGGGAGAGAGAAAAGTAGAGACAGAGAGGGGGGCAAATAGAAACAGGGGGATGATTTGAGAGGGCTTGGGAGAGGATAGGATCGTGGACGAAGGGGACGTTAGTCCCTCCGCAAAGCTTTCTATTGACAAGTAATTAACACCGATATCGATCCCATCTAGCTTCATTCGCTATTCGAGCTTTCGAGCGGATAAGGGTACGAGGATGCAGCGGTTCACTACGCTTCTATATATATGTATATATATATATATATATATCACAAGAATATTGGAGGATAGTATAGACGATATATAAACATCCAGAGACACACACGTTTCTCCATTATTTCTTCATGTATATATGTATTGTACATAAATATAGGGGCACCGTATAGGCGTATATGCATGTGAAGGTGGAAGGTAGTTGGTATACATAAAGGTTCACCGGTTCGTGTGTGAATTATGCAATCGCCTCGGGGCTACCGTTGCCTCCTAGACACGCGTCGAGAAGGGGCCAAGAGCAAATTTATTTATAAACATTTTTTATTCCGCCAAAGTACAAAGCATCCGGTACTCAGTCCCGCGAGGGGGTTATCTGCTTTTACCGAGTACAAAGCTATCTTAATTACATAATAAAGTCAGCGCCTTTATATAATAGTCCGTGATATTTCAAATTTATGTTTGCATTGTTTTCTTTTTTCTTTTCTCTTATTCGTCGAATAATGCTATTCGGAATGAAATTATCGTGTTAAATTCTTTTTACGCGTTTCTAAATATATTTTTAATACGCGGTGTGGAGTATCGACAGCTGTCCCAAAACCAACGAATCCTTTTTATTCATTTTTTTTTTTTTTTTCTCGTTTTCTCTCTATTCGGCTGTTTTACTTTTTCGACGACAGCGGGAGATACAACATGTCGGCTCTCCCACACGGATCGTTCGTTAAAAAAAAAAAAAACTAACAATGGTAAAGAAAAAAAAAATTGAAAAATGAAAAATTGTGAAGCCCGAATGGCGATGGTGCAATCTGTCGACTTGTCTGATCGTACACGGATGTTACTACTGATCGAGTGATACGAAAGGCTAAAACTCGAGAGAGACACCCAGCTACATATTCCGTTCGGTTACTCACCCTGCCCCCGAGTGTTGTGTTCGATTCGCGTATAAAAATTCACCTCCCCCTCCCCCTCCACCCCTCTCTGCCGCCACTTTCCCCCCGCTCTCTGACCCTCGATCCACTTTGCTCTGTTTTATTTTTCACTCTCTATCTCTCTTTTATTAGTACGAACAAACGACTGTAGAGATGGAAGAAAAACTAAGAGTGACGGGAAAACCTTTCCCCATCAACGATCCAATAACCAAAATGTCGAATTCGAAATCCATGTTCCTCCCTCTCTCTCGTTGCTCCTGGACGAGTTTAATATACGCCCATGTTCGATGACCTCCTTGTTTGATCCTGACGATTCGTTTTGTTCACCTTGTTCGGTTCACCTCATCCATCGTCCACATTCTCATCTTTATCTCTTGGCTATGACCTTTTTACTTTTCTCCATCCTCTTCGAATCGGTCTTACCCCCCATCCCCGTAACCTTCCGCGTAATACAGCATCCCTTGGCTTATCTATGTGAAAATATTGATCCCTTTCGAGCTGGAAGAACGTGATCGGCGTTTTTGAAATCTGCTAGCAAAGAGTGTACCTCACTCCCTGAGACTTTCAAATCTTATCTTCTCTAAGCGAAAATGTTCTTTCGAGCGTCATCGAGATACGATTATTCTTTATGCTTAAAAATATTCAGAATTTTCAAATAAATCACGAGAGTCGAAGAAAATTATCAGAAAATATGCAGCTTATAGCGAGGAAACCGAAATATTCTTTGATTCGTTCGGCCCTGTCGATTCGAAAAACACTTCCAGTCGTTGCTACTGAATTCGTAGCGGCACCACAGGGAAATTGCGGAAAAGTGCACCTTCCATTTTGATTTCGAGGCAGACAACGAGTTTCGCCCTATTTCTAACGCTCTCAAAGTAAATTTCTCCCGCAGTATCCCCATACCTTCCACCGATAACCTCTTTTTTCAACGCTTTCATCGATTATTTACTTTGATAAAAACGTGTTGAAAAAAAAAAAAATAATGCGGCGAAAAATTAATTAAAAAATGGAGAATCGATATAGATTTATTTCACAATCTTTACCTCGTTGGGCTGGAATCCGTTCCACATTCGACTGTGGACCCGATATCGGGGGGCACCGAAGCATCCGTACGAGGTACAAAACAAATAACACGACGATACGGAAAAAAAAGCTCGCATAAAAGTCTTCCCCCCTCCCCCGCCCCTCGTCGTTTTGCCTCTGAAGCTTTCGGCTCAATTAATTGTAACAAACTCAAATGGATGGTGCTTCTGACATCGTTGGGATAATAAAAAAAAAAAAGAGTATGATCGGATCAATGCTTTAGTTTCTAGAAATAATGTCTCGACTCCTCGATGTATTAAGGAGGTTCGATGGAATAGTTTTTGAAACGATAAGAAAAAACTGGACTGTTTCGCATCGTGGTGTAACGAGGCTAAAAATAGCAGTGAACGGATGATTTATATGGACGAGAAGTTCGCGTTTGTTGTACGTTTTCCATCACGCGGATACGAGAGACACGCTTTTCCCGGGGGACGAAAAAAAATAAAACGATAAGAAAAATAGAAAGCAGACACGGTTGTGTTGAGTCATTTGAAAAAATCATGATTCGACACACGGATTTTCTACGAGATTACGATCCTATCGACGTTAAATCGTTTTTGTTCGTTACTTTTGTCTATTTTTTCTTTAACGTATATCGAAAGATTTATAAAATTGAGATAATTCGCAGGATTTTATGGTGCTAAGGTGGTAAAAAAAAAAAGTAAGGCGAAGATGAGAAAACGAGGAGAGAAATTGAATAAAAGAAGAACGTACTACGAGCCGAAAACATACAAGCGGTAACGAAGAAAGGTCGTCAAGGTGAGTTTTATTTCCGGTAGTACGGAGAAAGAAAAACGCCTGAAACAGGATACGCGATGACAAAAGATAAGCCTCGAGGGCTCGCGTATACAAGTGCCTCTCTCTTTTCCTCGATCTTTCGTACGAGCTTTCCTCGAGCTCTAACGCTCGATTTTTATGCCCAGCTTATCGCGTCTTCTCATATCTTTCCGGACAATCATCGTTCATACGCATCCACAACCTATGTCCTTTCCGTATCTTGGATGATTTGTGACGAATATATGCGACCGATGTCGAAAATATTTTCAAGATCCAGGATTCCTCGGTTTCTCGAGTTGTGGAAAAAAATGTTTAAAATCATTTTTTAAAAGTGAAAATCGAATGAAAGTCGTGATCTTCGATTCATAAGCATTTTCTGATGTTTAATTTTCTTAATTTTCCGGTTTCTATGATTTAGATTAGGATTTATCGATCGAAGGTCGAAGGAGAAATTGTAATTTTTTTTTGTTTTTTCGAGAGCAAATTTGCCACGCATAAAATCGGTTAAATGTTAAAAAAATGTGTGGCATTTTTAGTTTCGGAAAAATGGAAAAAGACGATCGAGGTAGAATCTTGCGATAAATATGGGTGTGTGTGTGTCGGTGGATGTGTAATACGTTTCGTTTCCTGCTAAAGCTCCGTAGATGGGGGAGGAAAAAAGGTCGAGCGTTTGCAGACTCGGTTGTACAGGGTTGCAAATGAAATTTTATTATTGATGCAACACACGCCGTCGAGCTCTACGATGCCGCGAGGATCAAAGTATTTCGACAAACATTTTTCGCGGAGTTCTTGCCTCGCGGAAACAGCATATATAAAAAAAAGCCGGAAAAGGAATGAACGCCGAGAGATCCCCCGTTGGCAACACAGCTTTTTTGTTTTTTTTTTTTTTTCTCTTCTTTTAACCTTTTTTTGTTTGTGCCGCTGGGAAAATTTGCGAAAATGTACTCTGTGAGAGAGAAATATTATACTTTTTGGACTTAGTCATGCCGTATGAGTCGCCTCTCGTTCTCGAGAATTGATGCAAACTCGACCAACCGTATCGAAAGAACGATGGAAAAATGCGTGATAAAATAATAAAAAATATATAAAAAAGAAACAAGAAAAACGATGAAAGAAAACGTTCATTTTTCACGAGGGAGACAATTGGCGTCAACGAGTCTCGAATAGATGTCACGTATTTACGAGCAACAAAGTTAAGTGACCGTGAAATGTGCTTTAGACTCCGCGCATTTATCGGTTGATAGTTCAGCAAAACTATCGTTTTTAATATTTTTCCACGTTACTAAGACATGCTGTAATAGAAATTCATCAACGATACGTTCAATCGGTAGGTACGTTAGACTTGGCCTATAAAAGCTTTGTAAAAATACAGTAGTTACCTCAATCAACCGATTATTTATAACTGAGAAAAAAATATTTAGAAAATGACACGTAATGATATATATTTCTCGATCGAGTTTGCACAATTAATTGAACTCGAGGTGATACGGTTACTTTTTTGTTTTTCAAACTTTTTATATGTTTGTTATCTCGTCGATAAGCCTTTCTCTCTTTCTCGACAAATATTTACCATCGAATTACATAAAATGGTCTGGGTGTCGGGGAGCGGTGACTCTCGGTTCTCCCTCAATTTGTACTTTTATCTTTCTGTATATATGTACACTCGTGCGCCGCCTTTCACTCGTCATAATATAGATATGTGTGTAGGAGCTAGAGAAACAGCAGCAGACACTGTGGCTTCGCCCACCTGTATATCCATCGTGCGGCTATTCCCTCTGCGGCTTCTGAAGCCCAAACACGACCACGACGACGACTACGACGACGACGACGATGATGAAGACGACGACGACAATATGACAACAACAAAAACAAGGGTACAATAAGCGATACCAATAAAGCATAGCGTATGCCTCTTTGAAATGGAACCAGGCCAAATATCGCATCACTCGATATTCCCCATGTATTTATCCACTATTCCGATAAAAAGGAAAAAAAAAATATACTCGATGGAGAGAAAATATCTGAACGATAAATCCAAATATACATTTAACCAGCCCCGGCCATTGCGCGAACAATTTCTCCTTGTTTCATGAATTTTCAACATTCGTATTGTTTCTCCTCACCCGCAGCTGTTCATTTTCATTCACGAGAATAAATGTTTCGACTACTCGATTCGTAAATAATTGAGAAAATTAAATAACCTCATTGAATTATCGGATTTCGATATAACCTGTATTCCAATCATTTTATTGTTTCTCGAGAAAATGACGTTTGAATTTTCAATTCAAAGCTACGGCCCGGGGATTGCTGCGATTGAAGCAAACTGGATAATTCAGTTCGCAGCAGGCAGAGGGAGTCAAAAAGTTACAGCGATCTGGTTGTCGATAAAAAAAAAACAAAAATCTAACAAAAGTGTGTACGAGAGCATCGCTTTTATTCGCGACACCATATATGGCGAATAGGCATTTACAGAGTTGAGTGTTTCCAGCGATCACAATTCGGAGTCGAATTCAGTGTGAACGATGCGTAGCATGCTACGTTTAAGTTGTAAAAAAAAGACAGAGAGGGTGCGGGAGAAAGGGTTACGAGCGGAGAGTACATGAATTATAAATGTACGGGTGGACATAAAAGGGGTTTTAAAAAACATCGGAGAGAGAAAAGATAAAAAGATGGGAAGGGAGGATGTATCAGGAGGTCGTGAGTGAGTGACTGCGGAGCCTCGTTATGCCCCGGGGGTAGGTTACGGTCTGGAAAAATCAAAATTAATGAGAAAAGCAGCAAAAGAGAGAGGGGGAGGGAGGGAGGAGGAGGAGGAGGGGAAGGAAACGACCGGACGCGCGCGCGACGGGGTTTCAAATGCAAAACTCTCGCGCGCGGTGCAAAGCACACTGCTGTTCTAAAAATAGCTTCTTGCATCGCCGGAAAGGAGGGGAAGGGACGAGGCGGTGGCAAAACGGGGCCGGCGGCCGCGGCGAAAAGCTCGGGGGTGAGTTCTCGGGAAGCGAGCTATGAAAGGGATGCTTTCTGTTGTCCGGAATACGTTAGAGCGAGAGAGAGAGAGAGAGGCTTGTATGAAGAATACATGAACGTGCGCCCTCGCAGTGAACGATGTTTGCATTGTGGAGGAGAAACGCGCGTACAACGCGAACGTCGCCTACCTGCGGGGGCGCGATGGCCCACGTCGGCGATAATGACGCGAGGACGAGACAAGAAGGACGACTCTGCGAACCAACAGCAGTCTCTGCCGCTTCATTCGCTCTCTCTATTTATTTATATGGAACATGCGGAGCATGTTTTCATATAGAAATAAATGGTCGCTGAAACGGAGGGGTGTTGCGGTTAGTAAATATGTAACGTACGAATTCTGTGACCACATCCGGCCTCTTCGAGTGCCGCGACCGATAAGGGAGGCGATTTGCGGTGTTTCTCGATGACACAAAAACTAACGGGAACGGAGCAAAAGATAAAAATAAACGAAAAACGTAGAGCGGTCGAAAAAAATAAGGAAAAAAGCATGAACCGGAGATGCATAACGATTTCACAGCGAGGTCAAAAGGTTTAAGGGATGAAACAACGTCCGTTTAGCGATAGAAAAGAAAAAAAAAACCAATTGACCCGAAATGCAGAAAGTAAAAACGTAGTCTCGTTTTCCTCGTCTCCTCATTTCCCGGTTTCACCAGCGCGTGTGTATTCCACACCCTGGAGAACGTTTCGTGATGATAAAAATTCAAATACCACCCCAACCCCCCTTCTTCATACACGATTTTTCGCCCGGACAGGGCTAACGAAAGTGAGGATCATCGGAGTTCGGGAAAATGGAGAATCCGGGATGCTTCGATGTTTTTTCCTCTTGTACTGTACTCCGCGCGGGCGAATCGGATAAAATTGTATACCCGGGGATTAAGAGGTCGGAATTTTTTTTGCCACCCCGGAGCCAGAGAGAGGCAGAGATAACAAAAAATTATTGTTTTTTCGATCGATGCGATATTGATTTTCCTTTTTTTTTTCATTATTGAATAAAGGTTGGAAAAGTCTACTCTTCATTTCGTCGTTTATCGAGTTAGGAAAAATAACTTTGAATAATGGGAGTTGTTTGTGGAAGGAAGAGACTGGCGAAACGTTTGTAAATCAAAAGTAAACAGAAATTTTCGAAATGTTTCAAGGAATTTAGCATCGAAGAGCTTTTCGTGGTTTCAAGAGCAAAAGGGGGTTGAAAGTTTACGTTGGAAAAGGTCGGGGGTGTAACGGTCATTTACACGACTATCCTACCGTGCAAACGTGTAGCTCTATATACGAGCTTGACCCCCATACATGACGGCGGATTTGACCCATTGACCCGGCGGATTTTCACGAACCCCGACGAAAACGACCGAACGAGACGCATCCACCCCCTTGCTACTCGGGATTATTTACCCTCGTACGGGCTGTTTCGGGTCAAAACGATTTTTCAAACTTTTTCACCATACTTGACATTGATATTTCGAATCGAGGCATGAATTCCCATCTTTGAGGTTCATAAAAAACTGGCTGTACACGTCCCTCACTCAACTGATTCTTAATCTTGTAATAAAAATTTTCGAGTTTTCGAAAAACTGTTCCGAGCAGATACTCGGCGCCTGGTGATTTTTTTCATCTTTGTAAATTCAATGTGAAAAAGTAATTAAAATTTCTCTCTCTCTCTCTGCCATTTCGAAAGCTTTTTGTCCATCTCTGGATTTTGCCACCTTTTTCTTCCTTTTACTTATCTTTCTCCATGTTTTTCGAGTCTTCTTTTTCTATCTGTCTATGAATCTTTTCGTATTTTAGTCTCTCTCGTACAAGGGAGGAAAAGCATAAGAAAAAAAAAATTCCTCTCATGCGCCCTCGGCCGAGTCTTCATCGTTTCGTTTCAACTTTATCCCCTCTCCTATACTTCTTGCTTTTTGCAAACGCGGCTTTTCTCGTTTCTCTCTCCACCGAGAATCCGAGAGTCTGATCGAAAATACAACAATCTTCTTCTCCCCTCTCCCCATCTCCGGCTTTCTCTCTCATTCCTTTATACTTTTTCCCGCAGCTTTTCTCTTCCATCGAGAAAAAGAGAGAGGAGTGAAAGAGGAGGAGAGTCCTGAAGCCTGCACTTACAAGTAACGGGCACTGCCATTGGAACCAGCGAAAAAAAAAATGAAAAAAAAAGTTCCAACAAGAAGGGATCTCGTTTCCAGACCTTTCGTCTCTCTCTCTCTCTCTCTCTTCTACTCTCGCGCTTCTCTCTCGAGGACCACCATTTATTCACTTCACGGTTGAGACGGAGAGACCGAGCGAAGTCTCTTTCCCTTTTTTTCCAACCTTCACTGCCGCAATCAATTTTTTTTTCTTTTTTTTTCCTTCATAGACACATACATACCGCCGAAGATTATCTTTAGAACGTATTGTTACCGCGAGAGAAATGAAGTTTTTCACCTTGCCATATTCTCTCCTCTTTCCACCGGAGCAAAATATTATCATAATAATTCAGAGTCTTCCATTATTTTGCATCCGCGATAAATAATTTTTTTTTTTTTCTCATTCATCGTCGAATCTCTTTTCCTGATTTTTGATAACAAACAGCTGAGCTGATTTCAAAATTCCAAAAAGTATTTTGTTTCACCTCCACGTTTTCGTGGAGCAAGAAAAAAAAAAAAATAATCACAGCGAATGTTGACTCGGTCGAGTTTGGAAGAGGTTAAAATTTCGATCTAGTGGCCAACGCACGTCCTGCATCGGGGCTGCAGGAGTCGAGGGAATAAAAACAAAAAGAAAAGAAAAAAATGTGCCAGCAAAGCGGACTCCGAGAGAGGTCGGTAAAATTTCGAGAGAGTGTGAGAATTGAGGAAAGTTATAGGACTGCAGCGTCGGTCTATATAATGGCACGTTCACATGGCAAACATCTGTATATACAAACAATTCGTTTTGAGCATATGTTTTTGTGTATATGTATATATAGATTTTAGAGAATAGATTTACCCTCGAATATACACGTTGATGAGGAATTCCGCGTTGCACCGCGAGTTATAATTATCGCGAGAGTGTGAGAAATGTTTGAAAAAAGGGGGTTGATTCGAGAAAAGATGAAGAAGAACCGTTGCTGGATAAAGGGCTGAAATTCGAGCACTCGAGACACGTACGCGAGCGGTGGCACGTGTAAAAGAACTCACCGAAAGAGAGGATTACTTATTAAGGAATAAGTAGGTAACGCCGGGCAGTATGCGGTGAACGAAGATGGTCAGACACACACGAAATGGTCTCGAGACAAAAAGACAGCATACAAATGGTCGATGTCGAAATGAGCAACGAACGAGTAGTCACTTTTGAGTTTCTGTTTATCTCCTTCCTGCTTTTTTTTTTCCTGTCCAAGAATCGGGAACGAGGTTATGATATCGAGAGAGAGAGTCGCAGTCGGCGTATGCGAAGGCTTTCTTACGTACTTGAACACATTTCGTCGCTGTATTAGATGAAAACGAATGCGAAGAACAGCAACGAAACCTTATACGAACGAAACATGACGTTATATTCGCACGCGTTGCAGCAAACAAATCCAACCGTCGAGCATTTAACCGGGGTATGTCTATAGATCGGAGTTTGTGTTGTCCATGTCAATAACGTTCAAATATGCAGAAATGTCGCGACTAACTTGTCCGGTAATCGGACTTGAGTGACGTAGCGCATTTGAACATATGATGCGGCGTTATCGTGTGCCTTCTACGAGAGCCTGCTCGAATCATTGATTCAATATCAATTATTGAATAATAATATTTTTCGATCGTTTGACTCAACGAATGCTATTGAAAAATGGGCTTTTATCGATACCCGTGATAACCATATATTTTCGAAGGGTTTTAAAAATTTATAGAATACGAGGACTGCTTGGAAGGTTACGAAAAAAAGAAGAGAAGACAAAAAATGAGTAAATGTGCTACCGCAAGAGAACGTAAACTCGGGGATGTTCCATGGCTCGATAAACGACCGCTTTGGATGAGGAAGAAAGGGGGAGGAAGTCTCAGGCTCTTAATCTTTCCAGCCCCTTTCTTCTCCTCCCGCCTGAACAAGAGTACGGATATAGGTCTCATGTAATCCTCGTCCTTCTCTCTCTCTCTCTCTCTCTCTCTCTCTCACTATCGTCATTACACGGTGATGTTCAAGATATGTATATATATATAGAGAGAGAGAGAGAAAGAGAGAGAGAGAAGGAGAAACATTGATAAGGGGGGAGGAGAGCGGTAAAACGTACACGGCACACTGCGTCGAGGGCGTTAGACCGCAGAGCGAAAAAGATGCACCAAAGAAAAATAAGAGAGATGAAGAGAAAAAAAAAGATTTTAAAGAGAGAAAAGAGACGTGAACGAGGAGGACTGATAGGAGAAAAACTGTAGGGTGAAAAGCAGTGGAGTGGGCGATATACGACCCCCCGAGAAACAGGTTACCCTCTTCATAACGTAATAACATTTTCAACATACAAGTATATCTCTGTATACGTATTTATACTTCAATGTGTCTTGTTTCTTCTTTCTTTATTCCCCGCATGAATACATCCGTGTACAGGCTTTTTGCCGGAAGCGTTCGTTGCGGCAGATGAGAGCTCCGTTGTCAAAAGTAAGTGAGTGAAGTCCGTCTTCTCTCGCGACTCGCTCGCCCGAGTGCTCGTTAATTCGTCTCGACCCGCAAAGAATTCAAACGAGTATCCACATATATACACGTGTCGCTAACCACGGTGCAGAGACGGATAGAACAGAGAGAAAAAAAAAAGAAAAAAAAAAAAGAAAAAAAAAAAAGAAAAACGCGAGCCGAGAGAAAAAACCGGCGCGGAGATTCCTTTTTTCTATCGAGTACAGCCTCAATGCCCATGAAAATCTCTATGAACTTATTTTATCGCAACATATATCTATTTATTACTCGCTCCTAACACTTATATCGCAAACGTCGTTAATAGAAACGAGCGCTTCCGTATAGAAGAGGCAAAGGGTCCGATCGATCGTCGATTACAAACTCACGACCCTACTATACTTCCACTTTCGCTGTACGATTCTTAACTCTCTCTCCCGCTCAACGATTCAACCCTATTATGGACCTATGTACAGCCACCGAGCAGCAATTATCCGAAACTATTAATATCGGTACAGTGTTGAAAATTCAACGAGCCAGTGTGCATGCACACGAATTTCCTCGCAATGTTTGTTCGTCCCCGAGCTCTCTTGACATTATTTTCAATGATCCTGGTTTCGAATAGCCAGCACCCCGGCCGTCCGCATCATACATGCACGAACTCGAATCTCCTCGAATGTTTTTATTATTATAATCAGCGAACATTTGGGAATGCAGAAGCATCGTTGCTCGAAGCTTGTTTAAAACTAGTGTCGAGATTATAACATGTACTTACGTTGGCTACTGCTGCGTCGTATGATGTTCTCCAAAAAGGTATTTTGAGGGGCTACCAGGCCCCTACGACCGCCTGGCATCCTTTAACCGTTTTATAAATCACGTTAACCCGGGCGCTCGCTCGAGGTGCCCCCGTTACCGGAAGGAAGCTATACCCCGATAACGACGACGATCTTTCTTCTATATCCACCTTGGTTATCAGCGTATAAGTGCAGGAATAAAGAATAAATAGGAAGAGGATGATGAAGAAGAAGGAACTCGCTCCAGAGAGGTATCTCAATGGAGCGGTGAGAGGATGGTTTCACGTGGAGATATAGGTCCAAGGGGAAAAGGTAAAAAAGAGTAACGACGATGCGAAGGGCACATCACTGGGTTCGAGACGAAATAATTCAAACTTAACGAACCACGCGCACCTTCCAAGTTTTTCGTTATTTCTTACGAAGCACCGCGGTCACACTTTAACACTCTTTTCAACACTCATCCTCGATCACTTTCGAAAACTAATAATTATTCACCGCTCGGAGCACGGAATAAACACACCGAATCAACACAGTTTTCGTGCTCTTCTCTCATGCTCCCTGGTAATCTCCTTTTTTCTTTTTCCTTTTTCCACCAGAGAAACAGAGAAAAACACAAGCGCGCACAATTCAGTCACCGTTTTCCTCTTCCTCTTTGTCTTTAACTCTTTTTTGTTTTTATTGAGTTTCCGTTTCGGATAACGGACTCTTGTACTTTGCCCTTCTGGTACGAATGGCCGACTTGTCCTCGAGATAGTGACCCCTCGATGGCCTCAGAGGACAAGTTTTACTCGAAAAAGGAGGATATATGTAAGAACGGAGATAAGAGAAGGACTCGTATTCGAAACGCTTCGAAGAAGTCGGGCCTTTCGATAAACGAAGAGCGCTGCTCCTCCTCGTCGTTGTTACTCCTTCAAATTCTTCTTCGACTCTCCCTCTTGTTCTTGTTCTTCTTCTTGTTCTTCTTCCTCTTCTTCTGCCACTTTTCGCTTCACGTTTTTTCGTCACTCGAGAAGGATTTTCCATTCCCGCGAGGAGAATACGAATTGTGGAAAAAACGCGAGAGAAAGGCTTCAACGAGAAGGAGAGAGAGAGAGAGAGAGAGAAGAAATTAATTTTTCTCTCTCGATTCTTGTTTACTCTTTTGTAACAATATTTCTCGAGATCCAGAAGCACCTCCGGATCTTTTTTTTTTCGAAAACTTGTAACAAGTTGATTTTTATTTTATTTTTTGCTTTCTTCTTTATTTTCAATTCTATTTCGTAATTCGTATTGTTTGAAGTATTATTCGCGTGACGCAGTTTTGATCGGCCTTTATATGATTTTCTTTTTTTTGTTCCGTTGATTCAAATGCACGGTTGGAGCGAGCGAGGGCGTGAGGGAGCCCTTAACGAGTGAACTTTCGTCACCTGAAGAGCCTCGTGGTCGCGGCACGACGAGTTCCTACCACCGACCACCTCCTCCTCATTTTCAACATCAGAGTCAAATTCTCCTCGTTAAAAATTCAACCCCCGTAACTTTTTCTTACCCTCCCCCTGCTCCCCTTTTTTTTCTTCAACAAAATACACTCGTTTATAATCAACGATCAAAGATATTTAATCAAAGGCCATTTGGCGATACTGAAAATTCTCCAGTTTCGCGACGTACGATAATAATTCGTTCAACTTTTTCTTCTGTTTATTTAACTGATGAGAATGCCAACTGGACGATTGCACTCTCACGCACGAACGACGATTATATACATCGTTTAACCGCAATCCTTCCACGCGTAATCCACCCTCGTTACACCCCGATAACAATAATAACAATAATAATGATGATTGAGACGAAAATTTGAATATTCTCTCGATATTTCGGCGACACTTTTCTTTCTTGCTCTTTGTTTTTCCGTTGTTTTTATTTTTTTTATTATTACTTCCGACGATAGCGAGCCAGCAGGAGACACGATTGTTCTCGACATCCTCGGTGTCCTCCTCCTCCGTACAACTCGACGAAGACATGATACGCTCGCTCGAAAGGCGAGATTTTACTAAATTTCGTGCCTCACATCGTCCCCCCCTCCCCTTGTCCCACCCGCCCCGACGATTGCACGATTTTAATTCAAGATCCTTTGCGACGATCCGGCTCGATCGATTCCACCCGCCGGCCTCGACGATCAAGCCATTTGTCCTTTTCTTTCGAACGATCGAGAATCCTGAGTTTCGCCTCTTCGCCCGTGATCCTCTTGACTCGTAACCCGATGTCTCAAGAAATCGGAAATACTGGCTGCGGATAGAGAAACAAAAAAAAACCACGTTAGTCTTCCTCCCACACAGAATACCTTCCAGAAACGAAAAAGCAGAAACTAAAGAAGATTTTAAACAGAATGCAATTACTTATCGCCATTTTAAAAATATTATTGTAAAAAGCAATGTTAAAGTCTAGTAGCAAAAAAATAAATAAAAAAAACATGCCTGCGAGGGAGTACGAAATTAGAGAGGGGAAGGAAGAGAGAAAAGGTTGGGAATGGGAGAATAACAGGAGAGTGTACTTTGTCGTTATTTCGAAGCCTCTCTCTTCTCATGCTTCGTATTGTCGAACTCGTATTGCACACGAATAGAGTATGTAGATTACGTAGCTATATATACGTTTGTACAAACGTATATATATAGAGAGAGAGAGAGAGAGAGATATATAGACGATGGGATATTGGAGGCTTTTGGTACAGCGGAATAGCGCTTTCAGTGAGGCAAATGGAGCGGAAGTTGAGGCCTCCGCGACTTCCTTTTTGCACTATTCTCAATGTAAGTCCACGTTCGCGTGTATTAAACGGTGTATGTTCACTTTTTGCTACGGTGTGTATTCGCTCGAACTGGTCGCCGAGGCAAGTCCCATCCGAGCACCGGCAAAGATATGTCTAATTCGTGTATACGAGCTTCTTCCCTCCTGGTAAACTACTCCGTCGTAATACTCGAGGTGAAGGAAACGAATATCGAAGCATCCTTCCGCCGAGAGTGTCCCTCTGACTCTGACAATTCAGACACTCGCACGCTCTGCCTGCCTCTTTTTATCTCTTCTCTCTCTCTCTCTCTCCCCAACTGTTTACTTTCGAACACTCGCTCTCCTCGATATTCGAACTTCTGTTGTATGAATATTTCTCAGATAATTCATCGACGGAACGGGCAAAGGAAAATCGACGATTATTCAAGGTGGATCAATGGTTCATTGATGCTGTTGTAATCGGAGAAATTTTTCGCTCTTCAACGGAGCGAAATTAATTCGTAATTCACAATACGAATTCAGTCATTCCTTTATTTTTTAAACGTGACTAAAATATTTAGGATCGAGTTTTATCATTTAAAAAGAGTCTCGCGACCTCCCCTGGATGATGGAGTAAATAAAGGTGTGACCGCATCCAGATACCGTTGCGGTTGGAAGGCTCGAAATTACCGAGTTAATTAGCTTCGTAGTTATAATTGACAAAAAAAAACATGGGTGCAGGGATTTTGGAAGAAAAGATAAGAAAGTTGATGGACGATCGTGGATTGTGAAAGGGACATTTTGTTTTGATTGACGCGGCCTGTCCGATGCTCGTAGATTCGAGAATATGTAGTACATCCGGTAATGCGTGTATCCGTGACGAAGGTCATCGTTGAAAGGTGCCTGCGCCGGTATTGAATTTCGAAAAGCTTAGTGGGTGGCGATACTCTCTCTCTCTCTCTCTTTCTTCCTCGTCGGAGCAAATAAAGGCAAGCGACGACGACGAGGCATCCGCTCGCGCGGAGAATCGCCGCGACGCTTGAAAGAGAAAAAAAAAGTGTGTCGGGCGAGAAAGAGAAGAAAAAATAAATAAAGACGGAAGCAGAGGTTCGAGGGAGAAAGCTGCTTTCCTACCGCCTGCTCGTTCGATTCTTGACCTTCTCGAGTGACTCGAAGTTCGCGATAAGTAAATGAAGCAAAACGCAGAACTTTTTCTCTCTCTTCTTCACCTTTTTTATAACCTCGCTCTTTCTTCGTTCAATGAAGCCAGTCCGACGAGTTAATGTGTGTCGGAGCAATCGATAGAAAAGCTCGAAGGGAAAGGAGAAAGCGAGAGAGAGAGAGAGAGAGAGAGAGAGAGAGAAAAGAAGGCAGGGGTCGGCGACGGCGACCACGACCACGACCAGTTGGCCTAGAAGTAGGAAAGTAGTGTAACTCGGTATGTGGTACGGCACCGCCTGTTCGAGCGAAAACTATGCGTGCGCCAACTTCCTGTTTTTAGATGAAATTCCATTTTTTTTTCTCCCCAAATCCTTCATTTTGAATTCAGAATTGATTAAAAGAGGTAGGAGAAGAACGACAATTGCTGTTATTCGCCGTACAGAAATTATGTTTAGAAATTAGTCGAGGTCGTAGAGAATAATTTGACCCCTTTGAATATCAATTCGCCGAAATTCGATTGAGAAATATTCGAGCGATTTCCGCAAACATTCTGAAAGTCGGATATGAAGTCATCGGGGATGAAAGTTTTCGAAGCCGGAGCTTCGCTTTTATTTCTCTATATCGAGGCGGGGCTAAATCTTTCATTCCGAGCTTTCCGCGTCAATTCTCCGTCCAAACTGGGGACGGTAGACGTTACGTAAACTTTTGATAGTCGGTCGAAATCGTGTCTGAATCTTGGGGCCGACGACTCGGACCGCGCGAATTCGAGGCCGGAAACGGGGGCAAAGATCTTAAGTTTTGAAATCTCGTTTCGATTTTGGGAAACGAATGAATATTTTCCAGCACCGAACTGACATAAATTCTTTCGAGTCATCGCGATTCGAAAGTGATTTTTCAGTCGCTTCGGCTAATTCTATTTCCGGGGATCGTTGAATCGATAAGCGAGTAATTTTGAGATATGGGCGCGCTCGGAGATCGAAGATTTTCCGGGAGATGCGATACGAGCAGTTTGAATGGCCCAAAAGTTAGTGAGAGATCGTGCCTCTCTGGAGATTGGAACACGAGTATTAGGCGGGCGGGCGGGCGGGGGGGGGGGGAGAAGGAGAAATGTTGGAAAATCAGAAGAGCAAAGTCGCGAGATATTTTAGCGGTCGAAGGAGAAAGGAGGAGGAGGAGGGCAAGGAGGAGGGAGAGAAAGAGGAAAGTACGAAGAGATATCACTCGAGGAGAATGCGGCGCGGTTGAGAATTCTCTAGTTTGTACGGAAGTTGGAGGAACAGCAGGAGAGACGAAGAGAGAGATAGAGTTCGGGGGATGGAATGCAGTCGGGGAGTTGCAAATCCTTTTGCTCAAACGAGGCAGCGAGAGAGAGAGAGAGAGAGAGAGAGAGAATTTCAGGAGAAATGCATTTGCTTCAGAGTCGCAGGTGCCTCTTTGTTTCTGTCATGACGAAACACGAAATGGCAGAGATAGAGAGAGAGAGAGAGAGAGAACAAAAGTAAACTTGAGGGAAGGGTTACGAGAAACGTGGAGGAGGAAGAGAGGATGATGAAGAAGGATGCGAGAGAGAAATACCGTGAAGCTCCGCGTGTTGAACTAATTGGATATACGTAGAGGGAACGAGCGCATAACATACGTCACATGCATAAACATCCAAAAGGCTCATGCACATCGAGATTTGAGCAGGGAGAAAGCGAAACGGAAACTTTCCCTCGAAGTTTATTTCTCTCCTAATTTCTCCAAACTCGCAGTGACAAACTCTCGAGTTTCCTACGAAATTTCATCGTTTTTCCATACGAACTTAAATAGCCTGAAGAAAAAAAATTATGAAATAATGAGCTCGTAACAAAAGACGATGGAAAAAAAAAGTAAGCGGATTGATAACGTCTGATCGTCGAGTAGAAAAAGCCACTTGATCCAGCAGGCTCTTCGCCTCCGACTTCTCAGACACCGGAGAGAGCACTTTCTCGTACCCTTTTCACCCCCCCCCCCCCTCTCCCCTTTCGAGGCTCGTAGAAATTGAGAGAGTCGTGGCATGACAGTCAGAAGGAGAGCGCGAAGAACTCTTGAGAAGATCTAGATAAACGCGCAACGTTCTACGAGACGAGCAAAGAGACCACGGATCTTAATGATCCTTTTCTCCTTCTTCATCTTCGAGTTCCAAAGCCGGCCGTTATTCCCACCTGTTTCTTCAATTTTCTTTTCCATACCGATACACGTAACATAAATAAATAAATATACGAATATGCATTGACACACGAGAAAATGGGATGTGAAAGTGGAGAGACACGACGATACAAAGATATAAGAATAATCGAAGGAGCAACGCGAGAGGTTGAAAATGAAAAAATTTCTTTTCTACGAGGATAGAAAGTGTAATTGAGAAGTCTCCTCGCGTCGTTGTCGTCGTATTCCCGTCTCGAGCGCGAAGGTTCCCATTCTCCGGGGATTTCAGCCAAGATCGCGGAGAAGAGTTCGTAAAGGCGAGAGAGAGAGAGAGAGAGGGAGAAAAAGAAAGAAAGAAAGAAAGAGGGTGGGGAGAGCAGGGGGTGGACATATAGCCCCGTTGGAAAGAGGTTACCCCGATTCCTCGAGTGACGTATTATGGACTACATATACGTGTGGAAGCTCTCGGGCTGGCAAGCAACGCGAGTCTATTCCGTGTACATGTGTGTACCAAGAAATAGTAAAGCCGAGGAAGCAGAGGGGTACTATTAGTAAAAGCTCGCTGGCCCCACCAAGAAACCGAGAGAACTAATACGTAAACGAGCTTCAAGATGGTGTGTCCCAGTGATTTTTCGGGGGCGGGCTTTTTGGCATCAAACATCACCGATACCACCTCAACATCTTCCTTCACCAGCTCGCCTTATATGTATACATTTTTCCTTTTTTTTTCTTTCTTCGTTTCTTCGTTTCTACGTTCTTCATGCTTTTTCGCTTCTACCTACATTTCACCCTCGGAAACCTGCTTGCCATCTCGCTCTCTTCGCTCGCATTATTCGAGACACCCTCGCATCTCGCTCTAGGATCGATCAAGACCATCGTACTGAGACACCAAAACACGACCCCGCCGAGGCGACCTATCTCACGCTCTAACGCTGCGCCACAACCCTCTATAACACGATACTTTTGTTTGTCCCCAAATTACTCTTCTCCGAGTATGTCACTTTCGTCCTCCTCCCGATGTTTCTCACCTTCAAAACAGTTTAAATATAGACACTTTCTTTCTCATATAGTTTCTTTTTTTTTTCTAACGTACTCTCGTCAGTGACGTATTCCGTCTTACTCCGATTCTACGTCGCTCATTCTTTTGAATAAAAAAAAAACTTTAGTTTTCTCAGTAATCCTGACTATAATTGAATCAGAAAATCCATTCGGATAATGCGATGAAAAAGCGATGGAAGTGATATTCTAATATATCTTTTTCTGTTCGCTCTCATGCTCGAGGTCGTTTTTAAACTCGTTAGAATTCAGTGTTTTCCTTTCTTTTCCTTTTTTTTTTTTTTTTTTCATAAATTCCGATCTTCGCGTATCGTCCTCATTTATCTTTTTCTCTATTTTTACGAGTTAGCTATTTTATTTTATTTTTTCTCTCTCTATCTCTTCGAGCAAGCAAACGCCGATACTCGAATTGTTTACTTTTTTTCTTTTTTCAATTCATTTTTAATTCGGCTTTCCTCTTTTTCTCTCTCGATTCAGCCGATTTGCCGTGACTCGGCCACGGCGCTCATCCAATTCAGCCGCGATATAGAGAGAAGCCCACGCAAAACACGGAACGATCGACTTTCGATTCTCACGACGAGGAAATTGGGCTACGAAAAAAAAAGAAAAATAAACAACAAAAAAACGAGAAGGACACACGCGAATGCGAAAAAAGTTCTCGTCCTATACGAATTTACCGAGCAAAAATTCCAAAGTGTTCTCTCACAAACATTCAACTCCCTCTCTCCTCCCCTACTCACTCACCCCTCTTGATTCTCACACTCGAAAAGTCCCTTATTCGACTTTCAACCCGATACTATTCGGCTAAAAATCCTTCACCTTCGATCATACTCGTCAAACCTATCGAACTTCAATCTTCTCTTCTCAAAATTCATTTATTCAGACCCTGAAACTGTATACTCTCTCGTGACAAATGACATCGAATAAATTTGTCTACTCATACGTTTTGTCCAATAATTAATTACGAACAAGTATCTATAGCGAAGGAGTATGGAATTCTCGTTGGTGCATGGAATTCTCGTACGAATCGAACGAAAAATTATTCAAAGAAAGCAGAGGCTATGCTCTGTTTCCATCAGACTGATTGTTTAGTGCTCGCGATGAGATCTACCAGTGAAATCGTGCGAGTATAAGAAATTCAGGGGAGGAGGGAGGGAAATAAGAAAAAGAGAAGAATGAATTTTTCGTGCGATTGCCATTTTCCTTTTTCCTCTCTCCTTTTCTCAATTTCTTAAATACGAAATGGTGAAAGGATTTGGAATTCTTATCCGAGGAAGCCTCGAATGTGAGCGCAATCAAGAATGATTGGAGGAAGAAGAAAGAGAGAGAGAGAGAGAGAGAGAGAGCGAGAAATACTGGCGAATTATCGTGCTTCTTGTAATGGAAACAACGAGAACAAGAATTACGATTGGTGTACGTCACGTATCTCTACTTATATCCAACATTTGTTGAGAAATCTAATAACGCACGCATGTATGGATTGTCCCTGATGCTGACCCCCTTAACTTTTCCCTTTAGACACGTATCTATATATATATATAAAGCAAAAAATGGAAATAGAAATGAAGGGGGTGGAAAAAGTTTTACGATCTCAGGCGCCGTCGTACGTTTCAGTTGCGTCCTGCTTCTCCGGATCTTTCGCTCCCGCTTCCTCTCTCTCTCTCTCTCTCTCTCTTACCCTATCTTCCTGGTCTTTCATCTTCTCTTACAAAAGGAGATACATCGTGTACGTGCCCGTTAGTAGCTGAAAGAAGCAAAAATAAGAAAACAATGTGTAGGTCGATTACACGAGACAGCACATTCTTTTGCCCCTTTCTCCACCCGACACAAGCCAACAAAAAACAAAACAAAACAAAACCTCCTGCGCATTTTTCCTTGTTGTTGGTTTTTTTTTTTTTTCATTCCACCCCTAATGAGAAATCCCAATGGAAAATTTACGTCTCAAGCGTCTTGGTCGAGAGAAAGAAAAAAAAAAAGAAAAAAGTTCGCTGAAACACCGAACAAAAATAGCTACAAATATTGTCACGTGTTACAGTGACTTCCGGTTTGCGTGAATTTGAATAAAAATGATTTCGATTACAGCCATTCGAAATTGATTTCGTGTTCGAAGGTGCGTAGAAAAATTGAATAATTATAATTTCTGAGATTGATTTTTCGGGAACATCGAGTTGGTCCGTCTCGCGTAAACTTTTTTCAAGATTTTCTAGCCCACCAGTCGGGAACGACTCGGGAAAAAAGGCTCGGAGGGTTGCGGAAATAGCGCGAAGAAAAAACCTGATGGAGAAGCGTTGCGCACGCGGATGGTTCGCTCGATAGCCCCCCAGCGGAGTGTTTTGGGGGTGTGTGTGTGAGTGTATAAGTCTCGGAGGTGGCTCGAGCTTCGAGAATTGCGAGAGAAAGGCAGAAAGAGCGAAAGGGAGAGGGAAAGTGAGGCCTCGTAACCGATACACTGGACACGTGTTCATCCGAGCGCTCCACTTACAGCACCGGAAACCCCAACGCGAGCCTCACGTTCACGTTCAAAGCTTCACTATATTATTCCTCAATATATCCGTTAAGCAGACGCATATACATATAGATAGAAACACCAGAATTCACACATACGCTGTGTCCGATATAAGCTAACTCTGGAGTATCTGCATATCCTTCCCCCCCCCCCTCCCCCTAGGCCAATTTCGTAGCAATTAGTCAATTCGATTAATCATCCAACGAGCTCGATCAACCCAGATCCAGTTCTTCCTTTCTCGCAGCTTCCACTCGACCAACAATTACTCCTTTTAGAGCCGGATCATCGAACCACGTGCTAAAATCAACATTTTTCTCTTTGAAAAGTCCTTGAAAAGTGGTCCGAGTGAGTTTCAGCTGTAAGATCGTTCGAGGGGTCATAAAAGTATGAAAAATCACGTGAATTTGAAAATCAAAGAGACTGGACGTATCGCGGGTTCGTCAAATTAGAACGGACGATAAAAATAAATAGGAATTCAGCATCCTTGGAACCTGCTCCAATTATTATTCGCTAGAGGAGCAGAAAGCTAATCGAGAGAAGAAAAAAATATTGAAAAGCACAGGATTCCTGTTGGAAACAAAGGACTCGGTGGAAAGAAAAAAAAAGAGGAAATGGGGCCGGATGTAGAGTGTAAAACAAGAAAATTTCACCTCGAAGAAATATACCGAAATCCTCAACTCGTTTAACGCACTCGCCTCTCAACAATCACTTATCCCGGATGACCGTTCGGGCGATCACAATTCTTCGTAATATTTGTCGTCGCGCACGTATCGTGTGTATCCAGCACAAAATCATATATATATATATATATATATATAGGTCGAAGCAAATTTCTGGCCCCGATCGAATTCAAAGTCCGTGAAAAGTGCGAACGGGGGGGAATACGCCAAGCATACACGCGATGAATGCACCCTTGAGAGTGAGCTTCGATGTATGAGTGTGTATATAGGCGTTTGTAGGGGATGAAAGAGGGAGAGAGAGAGGTTGTACAGAGAGCTACGAGAACTAAAAATAACAAATATCAAAAGTTCATGAAAGACAAATTTCGATCGAGCATTAAGAAAAAGGAATCAGGAAACAGGGGCAGGGGGGAGGGACAGGGGGAGGGGGAGAGGAAAGGAAAAAGGAAAGATCGAAATGAAAATAATGTATTCGTCCGATGATACGAGAATAGGAAGAAAAAGTGGATTAATTCATAGAAAGATTAGGCTCTCATATGCATAGGTATGAATGAAGCAGCGACGACTCACGAAGGAGGCCGGAAAAATGATATATAAAATAGGTAGATTCGAGTTGAGACGAAGGTGGTGGCGATAATGTACCTACCACCTCGGCAACGAGAACCGTCCCGGATGACGGATCGTGAATACCCCTCCGTACACCAGGGTGACCGAGTGGTGACTGCCGAGTCGTCGCGGCGCTGACTACAATTCCTCTCCGCCGCGAGCGCCCTACCAACCCCCGATTTTCGCCTCTGCGACGACCAACGTACGTACCGAGAAAAGCGTACATAGCTCGCGCGAACGATGAAGTTAAACCTACATGGACCTACGTCCGTACGGTCTACAAGTTTTCGCGTAAATGTGCTCGTATTTTCTGAGTATGTGTCTGTGAGAAAGAGAGAGAGAGAGAGAGAGAGAGAGAGAGAGAGAGAGAGAGAGAGGGGGGAGGCTTTTGCGAGGGTGAGAAAGCCCGGAGAGGCCAGAAGGGGTATTCCAGCGAGTAGGAGCGATGAGGATAGAGGGAGAGAAGAACACGAGAGGGTCGATCGAAGGCATGAGGGAGGGCGCCACCTCGCCGGCAACCCCATTTCCCAACCAACAACCCCCCACCCTCTCGCTCCTCTCTCTCTTTTTCTCGCTTTCTCGCTCTCTTGGGAGAAACCGAGAAAGAGCCAACACGAGAAACCCAAAGACAACCTTCGAATGTGTCTTCGTTATTTACACTCATCCGAGAGATGTCGTCCTTACAATAATTTTAGTTTTCTACTTTCGTCGGGCTTATTCGAATTCGGGTTGAAAATAATTATAAGAGGGCTGCTTGTATCCTTGAAAAAAGTCATTCGATCAAAGAAGTTTAACGTTGATTTATCATTTCTTCATACAGAAATATTTCTCGCATTAAAATTGATCGTTTTAATGAATGAGTCGAATACACTACCGGCGATAAGTTTTCGGACAAAAGTTTTCGGAAATCTAGCTTCAACTTCTTATTTTTCAAATTTTTTTTAACGATTTTTTCTCGAGACCAGTACTTCATTTTAAAAAGACCATTTTTTGCCTTTTTTTTCAGGCGAACCCCGTTTCGAGAGACAATTTTTTTAATGCCTTCGGCCAAAATCATAAAGAGAAGAGCTTAAGCTTCAATTTCGTTTTTTTTTTTTTTTTTAACTTTGCGCGATTTTTTTTTCTCCAAACAGTCAAGCCAGAGCGCTCACATCTATATTCTAATTAATAACGAGGCTCGATGTATTCCGGGCACATCGAAAAAGTTTCTTCGACTAACAAAAAAGTGTTTTGGCACAGAAAAAAAACGTAGAAAGTTGTGGCTCGTATAAAAAAAAAGAAAAAAAAAGATCTCAGGATGCTCGGACCGTTGGAGAAAATGAGGCGATCCGGATCGTTCGGAAAGTGTGCACTTGCATACACGAAACGTAACAGAGGGAGGCTGGAAAAAGGAGGATACAAGCTCGTAATCGTTCAATCGAGCATGGAAAATGTTCTCCTCCTCCTCCTCCTCCTCCTCCCCCGGTATACTCCCATCTCTTTATTATGTAACCCACTTGATGCGATCGTACTTCCCGGTTAAGCGTTGTACCATCAACGTAACGAGAATCCTCACCGAGTCCTCTAACGAGCAATCCTAAAGTTTAGTATATAGGAAACGGAAAGCCACAGAAGCTCTTTCCACAATCCTATTAATATACGCTTGTACCATTTCGTTCATTAACGTATTCGGTTTGTGACCAGTAACGCCCTCAATTTCGATATGATTTTCTTCGTTCCATCTATTTCTCTATATCTATCTGCCATCCTAGCCGTCGCCACTATTCTCGTGAATATATTATCGAACCAAGTAATATTCCGTGTATCAACGACGCTTCTTTTTTTTTTATCGGATCCGAAACTCGTTACGATGATGTTTGTATCCTAAAAAATCGAGTCCAAAAAGATCCGATGAGCTTCCATTTTGCTCATTTTTCTACGCATGAAAATACAAGAAATGCAAATGAATCGAGATTCGAATGAATTTTCAAAATGGATAAAAATGTTCTGACCATTTTTATCAATCGCTCTTTTTTTTTCGAAACAACCGTAGAATTGTATATTTTTGTCTTTATCTTCAGAGTCGTACGACTTTTTTTACAAGGTGGCTTTCCACAGCCCCTTCATTTGCCAGGGCTGCGAAGGAGCCAAGCTTCTCGAGTTTCACCGAGCTCTGTATATAAATTTTAATTAAAAACGACCGGCCATTTTCCTCGCTTTCCCTCGGGAATTCTCTCACTCGCCCGAACTGTCCGAGATGATGCAAAAAAGAAAAAGCAACTTTCGCAGTTACGATCGGCTACGAATGATGAAAGAAACAGATGCAAAGAGAGAGAGAGAGAGAGAGAGAGCGAGAGAAATGAAGAACTCGATTCACTTCCGGCGTCGAGCTGTATTCAACATTTTTTTATAGTATGCACTCAAAGTGTTTGAAACTTCAAAGATTGAGATATATTCATGGACTCTTCTCTCGAGATCGACCAAGTTTTTGAATTTTTAGCCCTCGAGTCACATTTTTTTTTCCTCATTTCATAATCGAAGATTCGTTCGATTAGTCCAAGTGACTTAAATTTCTTGTGATCTCTAGCCAAAAATCAATGCTTCCTTCGCAATCTCAGTTTCATCATTTCTCGATTTGTTCTTCAAATTTCAACGTTCCAAGGATTCGAAGTGTAGAAATCCGGGAAAAGATGATTCTCGACTCCTACGAGAGGATCGTGGATACCGGTCGCGTTTGTTTTCGAGAATCAGACCTCGGGCGTTGAATCTGCTGGCCAGAGACCGAGAGCGCTGTCGTTCGTATTGAATCGATGTCGAAATCGTTTGACCCCATCTGAAAACCAAATTGAGCATGATGTATTTGTTTGATAATTGAGTTTTGCAATTCGAATCTATAAAGATTATTTTTTCCGTTAACCGTATAATATCTCGAAACGAAATGCTCGTTTTTCCCGTTGCCACAACGAGAAACGTCTATTATTTTTTTTTTTTTTTCACAACTGCCTCTCGAGAGAAAGAAACTCTTTTTTTTTTCTTTAATTATGTAATATATATGCTCTGCTTCCTAGGGAACAGCCGTGGTTGTCAAATTTTAAACTTGACTTTATAAAATTCGATAAAAAGTAATCGGAATATTTTTTTTTTCCATAAAAACACTTTTTCCTTTCTCATTCGTCAAACTGATAAAACGGTAAAAGAAACGAAAGTAATGAAATTCGCAAAAGTAATTATTTGTTTCGATTAAAAATAAAAAAGCAACTTCCGCGCCACGCGAGGTGAAGCTCTCGAGAGTGGCGTATATTTCAAAAATATTTGTCCAGGGGTATGAAAATGGAAGAAAGATGGAGAGGAGAGGAGGGAGGGGGGAAGCGCCATAACGCGAGAATGACGCAAATGTCGAGCGTCAAAATCGCTGATGTGGTGCAAGGAAGCGTTCTACTTCCGGCAGAATAGCTCGTACGAACATACGATAAAGAAAAAAAGAGAGAGAGAGAGAGAGGGAGAAAAGTAAACGTAGAACAGGAATAAGCGCTTGCGGAAGTTTGTCTCGAGAAAAATGCGGAAGTGGTTGAACGGGGTCAACGGGCGATAGCTCCGAGGCAAATTTTCTTCCATCTTTTCTCTCACTTTTTACTTACTTTTTACACTCAATTTTAACTTTTTCTTTTTTCTTTATCCATCGATTTTTCTTAGTGCCTCTATACATCCTCTCGCGTTCGAATTCTTCGAAAGACAATATCCGCGCGCGAGAGTGCTGAAATAATGATTTGTCGAGTATCGTATTACACCACACATTTTTGCCACTCATTTATATCTATATCCGCGCGTACACACGTTAATCGGGCAAAAGCGTCATGATGAAAAGTAGATCAAGGTTATTTTATTTTATTTTATTTTTTTTCTTTCTTTTCGCCGGCAGAGAAACTCGCTTATATGCAATAATACGAAGAGTTTTTGGTACTAGTTTTGCGTGTTCTCCGAGGAGCTGCCAGCCATCAACGTTCTTCTCTCCTCCCCACTCCGCCCCTTCTCCCACTCTTACTCTCTCAATTCGATGTTTTTGTCGAGACCTTGCACTATGCAAAATAGCATGAGGCAAACGGACTTTCCGCTACATCCAATTCCTTCTTCATGAACTCTCGTAAAAATGCATATTAACTCCGAGACGCTGTGCCTCCCCCCCCCACTTTTACCGCGCTCCTTTTCACCTTTATACACGCAGATACTTATTCGTGCTAATGCATGGGAAACTTAAAGTCGAATATTCCGTTACTATTTTTCAACGTTTCAAGTCTTTTTGTTAAACTTCGTAAGGACCGAAGATCATTTTCTTCGGTTCCGTTGTTCGTTGAGCTCAGGCGTTTGTAATTTTCTTCGAGCATCCGATATAATCGCGGACCGTTGGTTTCGATGGAATTTTATTAAAAAATCATACACGCTTGTTTCGCTCACAGGGATCAAAAGGTGACGTAAAAATTATTCGAGGAACGAAAATTTCTGATAACAGGCGACTGAGGAAATAAAAAAATTAAGATCCGGCGAGGAGGGTCAAGACCGGGTTGATTTGAGGAGAAATATAGTAGCACTCGTGTACGAAACACAAGTGGCGCCAGCATTATTCGCGAGAACTCTGAAAATTTCACCGAGGAGCTTCCGCGCGTCAAACATTTCTATAAAAAGAAATATCAAAAAAGAATTTTTCGTTCCCTTGACGCAGCTCATTTTGTGTAAGAAAAATTGTTAATTATTTTTGACCAATTAGTAATATCGAAGTAAAAATTTTCCGTCGAAAATTCGAAGGAACGAAATAATAAATATGACAAAAATGGCGGATGCGAGACGAACGAAACGAATTGTGAGAAAGAGAGAAAAAACAAAAATAATAACAACCGTCACGCTGCAATTGTCGTGTAGCAGCAGTAGATCCTGGAATCGCGTGACGTTTCATTTCTTTCCTTTTCTTCCGAATACACATATTTTTCTGCATGTCTTTCCTTCGCTCACACTCCCTCCTCGCTCCGACGTGTTTCTCTTTCTTCTTAACGCTCTCGTGGTTAATGTTACGTTGTTAACCTCGACCTTGTCGTGCGGCAGGGAATAACTCGCATATAATATGTTGTTTCTTGTTTCGAGTTGCCGGGAACGCGACCCACTTAACAGTCGATTTTCTGCATTAACTCTCCCCCCCCCCCCCTCTCTTTACATTGCCCAGTGAAAATCATTTTTCCCCAAAGATTTTTCAACGAATATATAATCATAAAATCTTGAACATATTCGCAAGTACTTCGGAACAGAAATTGCGAGAACACGTTCGATTATTTTTTGTAATATCAACCGCGTGGCAATTGCGTCCACAGTTATTATTTTCACTATTTTCCTGATGGCGTGGATATTTTAAGTAAAATATTGATGCGGGCTATGAGGATCGGAATGATAGGAATATCGCGATTACTCGAGTATTGTAGCAAACGCGTATCCAGTTTTTGTGCATTGTTCGGTCTCACGTGCAGTCGCGACGACGCTATTCTCCTTTTACGGAATATATAAACGATGAAACTTGCTAGCACGACCGGACGAAATTAGAATTCGATGTAAGAAAAACCATGCACGGATCCGCATAAAAAAAACAACACTGAGGTAACGGTTTGAAATTTTTATAAACTCGTCTGTACGAGCAGGATGTATGAGGTGGAGGGAGAGAGTGAGAGAGATACAGAGAACAAAGGAAAATTGTCAAATTCGTTGGAGAATGTGTGGAGGAAATGGAACACTCGCGAGGTTACAATAGGAGCTCCGTATATAGATAAATATCTCGCTCAATTATCAGTCCTGCAGTTTCGGTAAAACACGTGTAACCGCGATGGGTGATATTGCATATAGATGTGTATATAGATCGATCTCAAAATTGTAGACGAAACCGCGTTGATCAGTTACGATCGCGTACATGCACACTGCCGAGAAGCTCGGATTCTCCTATCAGAGGGCAGTTAGATCGCGGTGTTTCGAGAACTAAAGTCTCCGGGCAGTTTTTTTCGGTGCCGATTTTTCCGAATTATTTTACAAATATCGAACACCTATTTTGGAACACTCCGTACATTTTATATCTCTCTCCCTCTCTGTCATTCCCGAATCCCCTCTGCTACGGCTGGGAGATCTATATTAATTAGTCGGGTGCCCTCTCAATGTGACGGATGAGTCCCAAGGCGTGTGGGCGATTCGATCTCAATAACCTCGTACTATTCGTACGAATGGTACTTTCGCGAAGGACGCGGACAGTAACAAGAGCAAGACAAAGGGTATGACAATCGCATCCGGAATTTCAATTATCTCTATACGGAAAATTAGGAGTTATGGAATGCAGAGGAGTTTCGATTGGAATATGAAAAAAAAAATGTCACATTTAGCGAGAACTCTTAAATGACAGTGGAAGAGAGCCATGTTTTTAAAATAGTTCCTTCACGTACACGCGCACTATTTTTTTTTTTATCTCCATCACTGTTAGAACTGGACCAAATTATATCTGAAGAACGATCTGTCTGCAGTACGAAAATGGATGAGCCCCAATTTTTTTAACACGAGTATATAACGAACTGATAGCTATAACCTGACGACTGCATATCTCCATTCTTTATTTATCGAATTACAAATTCAAACACAACTTTTTTGCTGCGTAGCGGTCAATTTGAGAAGCTGCCTAATCGGCCGATATGCGATCAACTGCGCTCAGCTGGTAGCTAACGTTGTTCGATTCAATATAAATAGATTAACAATTTTACGATCAGCCTGGTAGATCGAGTCGAGGAGACATCCTCTCGAAATTGACCGTTGTAGTGTACTTTAAATTCACCGAGGATGAAATAGAATCCCGCTTACTCCATTGGTTGCTTGATTCAATTACTCTCATCGATATCGACGAATGATGCGAAGCGTTGAATTGACCGACCGATGCTCAAATCACTCTCTTCTCACCGGCCGGCGCCAGAGTGTTTTATTCAAATTACAGTCGACTCTCCTACTTGTCAATTTCTCGAAACTTAATAAATTTCTTTTATGTACAATTTTTTTCTTTATTCCAAATGACATATTGAAATGAAAAAAAAACTTATACGGAGTGATTCTGCATTCGTTTAAACCGGCTAGAAACATCATAAGATTCAATTTTTCGTCGTTATAGCGTTCGCGCGAGTAATGTGTACAACCAGTTTGGGAAAATTAATCGAAATTTGGTTTTGGTTTTGCTTTTACATTGACAAGGTCCTGATCGACGTTTTAATGGTGATATTCGTCTTTCACAGACGCGATTTCACTTCGATTTGACCTACAATGAAACTCGTGAAGAATTCGAAATAAAAATTGTTAGCTGTAATAACTCTAAAGTTCATTATTTTTATATTTCATTTACCAACGACAGGCTCATCGAAAAACATTCAATTGATTCTAACAATAACTCACCAACGACTGACAGACGATTGGTATTAAAAAAAATTCGAAAAGTTTAAGTCTGGGGGGAGCCAAGTTCACTCAAGATCGGAGAGGGGTTTGGTATGCGTATACATGGACAGGAAAGCATGGAATAATCACTGCCATCTTGTTTGTGTACATTCTGCGTTTGTTTTTGCTCAGATTGAGCGAATCGTTATAAAATTCTTGTGCGTGACACAAATTCCATTGTCTTAGGTGATTTTCCATAAAAAAATAAGAAAGACAGTTAAATTCTACGTAAAGTCAACGCGGCGTGCCGCATGACATTGCCCGCCTCAAGGTCTGTCTATTTATATATCTATATATAAACATACGAACATGTATATATCCACTTGTCAATGAGAATTAAAGCTTTCGCGTAGAATCTTCATTTCGTATTCACGTGTTATTCTCGTGCTATTCCACCTATTTTTTTCTCACGATTATTCGCTAAATAGTTTAACCTCTCGATATTCCCATGTGTCTTGTGGTCGCAAACGTCCAAACTTAAATATTTTCGTTCGAGCGATAACCATGCAAATATCTCGTGATACAATAAGCTTTTTTAGCACTTTTCAGAGTTTTATTGTTATTGTTATGATTATCGAAGCGAATTTTTTTTCCTGTTTTTCTTGTTGTGAATATAACAGATAAGACGTTTACATGAAAATTTGTTTTGCGATATAATCGAAGGCAGGCAGGCAGGCAGGTCCGTCGTCACCGTCAAAGTTAATAAAACTCCCTGCATGCCATGAGTTCCCATCACCATTTGATGAACCCATCTTCCGGCGAAGTGGAACATACAAATTTTCTCTCCGAAGATATCGGGGCTCTTTATCTCACCGACGATTATTCGGATGTGACTTTTCTCGTCTGCGGTCAAAGATTCAATGCTCACAGAGTTATTCTTGCCGCCAGAAGTCAATATTTCAGAGCTCTCCTTTTTGGAGGATTGAAGGAATCCATGCAAGATGAAATTGAGCTCAAAGGCACTACTCTTTCGGCTTTCAAGGGTCTTCTTAAATATATTTATACGGGCCACATGTCCTTGACTAGTTTAAGAGAAGAGGTGAGGAACGATAAATTATGTGAGATAATAAAAAATTCAAGAGAAAAATTGGATTCGGACTAACCGTATCTCTTCGTATTTAAATTGTTAAGGGAGCAAATACAAAATGTTTGGAAAATATTACTCACGAAAATATGTCTTTATTCTTTCAAGATAATCCTGGACATTCTGGGCCTGGCGCATCAGTACGGATTTCAGCATCTCGAAGTTGCAATTTCCGATTACCTTCATGATATATTAAAAATAAAAAACGTGAGTTTGATTTTCGACGCGACTCGCCTCTATCAGCTGGATCGTTTGACCAAAGTTTGTCAAGAGTTCATGGATAAACATGCCCTCGAAGTGATACAACACGAGAGCTTCTTACAATTGAGCTCGAACGCTCTCTCCGAGCTCGTCGCCAGAGATTCCTTCTATGCGCCTGAGATCGATATTTTCACGGCTGTACAGGCGTGGATCAAAGCAAATTCCGATGTCGATCCTTCCAAAGTATTGGGTTCGTTTTTTTATTCAAATGGCGAACTTTCAGTAGTTTTAATGAAAAAAAAAAGTGCTTGGCTCTGTATCAAGAGATATTTTATTCTGTTCTGAAGGTCAAGTGAGGCTGTGCCTCATAGCGATAACTGATTTGCTAAACGTCGTCAGGCCGACGGGCCTCGTCTCGCCAGAAGCTATCTTGGATGCGATCGCTGTTCGCACCCAAACGAGAAACTCGGAATTAATTTATCGGGGACGTTTGCTCGTCGATGAAAATGTTGCACACACGAGACACGGGGCCCAAGTATTACAGGGGGAGATGCGAAGTTTTTTGCTCGATGGTGATACCCACAATTACGATATGGAGCGAGGGTATAAAATTGTGGACTTTTCCTCAAAAACTTAGATTGAAATTACAGTCCGATTTATCTTAATTGAATAATTATTTCATTTGTTTTTGTTTTGTATTTAGGTACACGCGTCATGCGATATCGGATTCTCAAGAACATGGAATACTCATCAAATTGGGTACTCAGAGTATCATAAATCACATAAAAATGCTATTGTGGGATCGTGATTTACGTTCCTATTGCTATTATTTAGAGGTGAACGCGCTTGATTAAAAATACTAAACTCGATTGGATCCGTATTTTGATAAATATGCAGCTTATACAATATAAAACGTTGGATATTCATGGTCAACACTTTTTCAAGGTCTCCATCGACCAAAAAGATTGGGTTCGAATAATCGATCATTCGGAATATTTTTGCCGAAGTTGGCAGTACCTTTACTTCGAGCCAAGAGTCGCTCTTTACATTCGGATAGTCGGTACAAACAATACCGTCAACAAAGTGAGACTCTTCTGCTTCACTTAGCAAAAATAATTGTTTGTAATATTTAAGAAAATTGTAAAATATTTGCATTTTTTTTTTTTTAAAGGTATTTCATATCGTGAGCTTTGAGGCTTACTACACAAATCATACGGAAAAATTGTACAAGGGTTTCGTCGTTCCAACGCAAAATGTGGCAACGATGGAACGAAGTGCGAGTGTTACGGAAGGAGTTTGCAGGTTTTTATATCTATTTTTATGAATTTTCCTTGATTTTCATATCTTTTCCATTGAGCAATTACAAATGTTTACAATCGTTCAATTTGTCAGATCACGAAATGCTCTTTTGAACGGGGATACTTCGAATTACGATTGGGACAGCGGATACACGTGTCATCAGCTCGGTTCCGGTTCCATACTCGTTCAGCTTGGTCAGCCATACATAATTGATTCGATGAGGTACATTATTTCATCAACTTGTTTTTACGTCCCAATGAAAATGAATCATAGCGCCAGTACAATTAACTCGTATCAATGATTTAACTTCAGTACTTTTTTTTTTCCCCCATTTTTTCATCAGGTTGTTACTTTGGGATTGCGACGATCGTTCGTATTCATACTATGTCGAGGTATCGAAAAATTTGTGGGATTGGGAGAGAGTCGCGGATAAAACGCGAGAGGCTTGTCGTTCTTGGCAAACTCTGCGATTTCATCCACCCCGACCAGTTGTTTTTATACGTATCGTAGGAACTCATAATACGGCCAACGAGGTTAGACTTTGAATTGAAAAATTTATTCGACACAAGACGCATAAATCAATTTGCCAGCATCTTGACAGCAGCATTATTTGTTTCATTGTATTTTACTAGGTTTTTCACTGCGTGCATTTCGAGTGTCCGGCTCAGTTGGATCCGGACGAGGAGAAAAAATCTCCAATCCGAAAAGGTCCAAGATCGCATGTAAACGAACTCGAAGGAATTCCGCCACCTCCGCCACCGGAAACAGCAACGGAGGCAGTGAATATCGATCAAGATGACAACGGCTCGAATCACGGTTCCACCGCATCAGCCGCTATGGCCTAGAATTAACGCACACTAATTCGCTTGATCTTTCAATCATACGTAACACCGAAAAATACACACACGCGAAGAAAAAAAACACACCCGTGCGAAGACATCGATATTGCCCGGGGCTGGACTCTGCAAAAATTTATCGTCCCTTAAAAAACGACCGCGTAAAAAGTAAAAAAGATAAGAGTTGAGGATATTTCGAGATGATTGTCAAAATTATCATAACGAGAAAAAGAAAAAGGAAGGAAAAAAAACATATTGTATACGAAATTCATTTTTTGTTTTCGGCAAAGATTTTTAGCCCAGTTTCGATGGTCAAACCCGTGTTTTGTCATAGTTTTACTTATAAACGTACGGTGATTCTCACGCGTCGGTTTTTTCATCTGTCCGTAATCCCGTAAAACTACGAGTAACATTCGTCATTGCGGGTTAAAGGATTGAGAAATAAAAATCATGAGATTGAATGAAATTTTTAAAGAAAAAAATAAAGCAAAACATTCTCACCGGTTCCTGTCACGATCGTATAAGGGATGCACGCGTGTTTCGTTCATCAGTATTTGTCTTTATAAGCTTTTTCTCTGTCTTTGTAATTGCTCCGCGTTAAAACTCGGTTTTAGATGACGCAAAAACAAAAAAAAATACGATAAGATCATGAGGAAAACTCACCTACCTGTAAATATAGCGTATGTAGGGTCTTTATTTTTCTAGTCTCCTCCTTATTGCGGTGAGAATACGTTACCGAACAGCTATACATGGAATTTAATATAAAAGTTAATAAATACGGAAATCAATGTATAATACTGTTGACGACGAAAAAAAAAAACAAATATTCTTAACAATTCCTTCAGCGTCCAAAAAAAATGCCACACCAACTTCCGAAGAAACTTATTCAATTTATCAAGAATTCAAATTCCCGCCTTTTTCACATGTCCGCACATTACCGACTGTCGGTAACAAACTACGATGGCCGCTACAAAATCTCTCAGGTTGGCAGTAGTGATTTCAAATATTTTTCACCGTTGCGCGAGAAAGGATGGATGGGTGACGCTTGCTTGGCGGCAAGGATTCTCGGTTGCCCCAATAGACCGGTTATTTACGTCCGAAATTTGTTGTCACGGTGGTGTAATCGGGTTATTTATACCTGAACAAATTGAATAATTCCTGAAAGTGCAATTTTTTAGACTTTTATAAAGTTATTGGAACATTCGTGCAAATAAACACATGTGTATAGATATATATGAACTGTGCAAACTCACGTGTTTTCGAAGTGGCGCGCGAAGTCAATCAAAACACAACAATAATTTGAGTGTACAATCGTCTAATCCTGTTCTTATAGCTCTTGTTTGTTTGAAACAAAGTTTATCACGGTGAACGAAATGGAAATTAAACAATTCTCAATCCCTTTGGAAAAGGATGAATTGCTTCGTGCACGGGCCAACAGTTATTCCGTCACCGATATTGTTCCATCCGGGTCGCTCGCTCAAGCTCTCGATGGTAATACCAAATCATCAACTATTTTAGGCCTTTCTTTTCGATATTTCAATTCCAATCAATAAGGACTCGGTCGCAACTACTCAAAACTGACTTTTACTGTATTGTTTATTTTTTTTTCAATATCCATGGTATTCTGTTCAATTCGCAGCAACGAGGCCTGCTCTGCAGAAGGATGGACCAAAATTTATACTCGATCACTTTGATACTTTTTTCTCAGTCATCATGCATGGGAAAAAAGCACATTCTTCCTCGACCATGCGCGCGTTTGATAGGATTCTCAAAGGTAACATTCGAAAATTGAATTCAAACTGCATTTCGAGTGCTCTTTTTATCCGAATTCGACGCTATTCAATTCCTCGACGAATGATTTGTACTTCATTATAATTTACAGCAACAAATATGTTGATAGAAGAAATGGAACTTTTGTTCGATCAAGGTAATGACACAATTACCGGCGAAGATCGACCTTTGTATCTGTGCATCAATAAAATGTATGCTTATCTTTTATCGTCTCTGGCATGCTACATCGAGGATGATATTTGTAAAAATTCCAACGACAGTAGCAGCATCGGAAAAGTATGGTTCGATAATGGTCTTTCAAATTGTTAGCCGATAACTCTATTTAACATTGAATTTTTCTATCATTCGCTCGATTTTTCTAACAGAAAAAGAAGACTAAATCCGACGCCGAAGAAGAATGGGAAATTGGCAAGCAAAAAACCCTCGAAACTATATACAGATGGTTGCAGCTGCCATTGCATAAACTATGGACACCGCCGATCGTGGAAGATTTATTTGTAACGTGAGTCCAAATTCTTTTGTTCTAAAAAAACATACGTGGAATTTGAGACAATTTAATATACGTCTGTATTGATTTTCAGGGTTCTAGCACAATTTTGCTATAAAGTGCTCGAACAGAATAGGGACGCGAAGCAAAAAAATATGAGAGAAACGATTTTCAAGGCAAGCAAACATATGTTTTTCAACGAATTTAGTGTCCAGAATTACATGAAATGTTCATAATATTTATTTTCATGATTTTTACAGATTCTAGGGACCCTTGTTAAAAAGTACAATCAGGGTATAACTTGCGTCGTCAGAATAATTCAAGTACGTTGTCTTACTTCAATTCCCTATTTTATTGTTTACAAATTCTTATAAAAAAAAAAAACAAGATAAATGATCAGAAAAGTATGATTGAGAAATTGATCTCATGTTATAATGTACGATTACGATTTTTCTACAGTTGGTGAAATTGTACGATGGTCTCTGTGCTTCTTTGGCCACGGGTGTGGTACATATGGTATCATCAACCGGATGTGTAGGCTTTATAAAAGAAATGGTACGTGAAATTGGTCAGAGCGAACCCAGTGAAGCTGACGCTCGTAATATATCGACGTTTCTCGAAACTATAGCTTCTACAAGAGCTGATCTCATTCTTCCTATTCTCGATGATATAACGGAACATTTGGCCAGTGAGGTGATTATTGCATCGTCGATTTCCTTAATTTTTTTTTTTTTTTTACAAAATCATACGGAAGAACGAGTAAATAAGATTATTTTTTTTTTTTTTTTTATTTATTACTTTCTAACGATTCCCTGCGCAGTCTTATTCTATGCGAAATTGCGTTCTCGGGGTTCTCGGAGCTGTTGTACTCGATGCGTTAACCGGTGATGAATTGAACGAGGAAAAGAGAGAACAACGTGACGATTGTTTGAAAAATTTGGAGGAACACATTCTTGACTGTAATGCTTATGTCAGATCAAAGTGTTTACAAATATGGCAACGTCTGTGCTGTCAGGGTGCTGTTCCCCTTCAAAGACAGTGCAGCCTCTTGAACGCTACTGCTTTGCGTCTCGAGGATAAAAGTGCAAATGTAAGGAAACAGGCTCTCCAATTATTGCGAGCACTGCTTCAAGGCAATCCTTTTGCCGCAAAGGTATATAAAAATCTTCGTTGAGAAGAGAATATTTTAATCGAATCGCTTCATTCAATTGTACCAAAAATTATGAAAGTTTCGTTCGTATTCTGATCTTTGTCTTTTTTCGTAGCTCGACCAAGGTAATTTTAGTCTACAACTTGAAGAAGCAATAACAAAGATGCGGGAACTACAAGTTACTGTAGCGAGTTTAAGCACCCGCGGTGATTCTCATAGATTGGAATTGTGGAAAACGCTAATGCCCGAAATACGGAAAGCTATTAGTAAAGTAGTCACCGAAGAATCAGGTACAAAAAAGTTGGCTGTGTCTATCTTGTTCGCTTATTCGTTTTAATATATTTCCGAATAGTCACTCAACCTAACTCATCTTTCGTTGATAGACGACGAAGAAGAAGATGAAGAAGATTCGAATAGAAAGAAGGACATCGATCCTGATATGGCGTTTGCAAAAGTTCGTCAGTTACTACTTGAAGAAAAGGTCGACGAGGCCGTTACGTATCTGAAAAAAATATGCCACGATTTGCCAGGAGCAGCAGACATGTCAGATATGAATGTCGAGGGCAAAGAAAATTGCTTTTTCCTATTTCTGTTCAAGGTATTTGTAGAGTGCGAGGACGGAGTTGAACAGAGTGACAATGAAAATGAGGATCCTCAGAAATCTGGACGTACAGAGGAACAGAACGCTGCGAAGAACAAAGAATTCAAGAAGCGTAAAGAAGAGCTTAAGACTCAAAAAAGACTCGTGAAATACCTGACCGTGAGTCACGCTTTAATTTATTGTTGAACATTGAAGGCCAGCAAGACGTTTTTTTTTTTATAACGTAATTTATTCTCACAAAAATCGTTCATTTTGCAGAACTGTTTGGATTTCGCGAAACAGTTGGAAAATATAATACCGGTTGTCGAAAATTTACTTTTCTCGACAACAGCCGGTGATGCTGTCGAAGCGTGCACATTCCTTGGTACAGCGTATCAATTTGGCGTACCAAAGGCCGTCGTTGGTGTACGAAAAGCTCTTTTCCAAGTTATGAGTCGCGATCAATCGGTGCGAAACAACGTCGCGTCCGTTTACAAAGAGATTTATCTTGAATTGAACGAGGCTGATCAATCGTCAAGACAAAAAGCATTGAATTCCGTCAATGGGCTTATCGAACTTTTCAAAGGTCTTGAACCTGGTCAAAGCCCGGCTTTGGCTCAACTCATTACAACTTGGCGTGAAAACGAAGCTCTTGGAGCTCAAGAACTTCAGGTTTATATATTTTTTTAATTCTCATTCCTTCGCTAAAGATATTGCGAAATTTCATCATATGTGTGTTCCAATACGATTCTATTTTGCTCTCAAGGTTATGTGGGAAAAGTTTTCTATGAAAATACCGGACACTCGAGCGGAGGAAAGTAGAGCTGCTCTTGCTTTGTTATCTATGGTAGCCTCTACAGAACCATCCTTATTGAGCAAAGGAAATCTCGATGTTATGATTAAAGTTGGTCTCGGAGCTCGAGCTAAAGATGATCTGCTCCTAGCGAGAGATGCGTGCAGAGCGCTTTTAAAAATAAGGCAGAATTCCAACGATCCGAACAAAACACCCATCAAGTAAGGAATCATCAATCGGCCAGTATGTAATCGTGTATTTGGGCATGACTCAACATTTTTTATCATGCAGGTTCGAAAACGATCATGCCATGTTCCAAGAAATCATTCCGCTCATCAAGGATCGTTTCACCAGTACGAAGGACGATGGATATATTTCTTTCGTTACTGACGCAATAAACGTCGTGTATCACGTAAGGAATCGTCGATAAAAAATTTAAAAAAAAAAGCTTATTTGATCGACCATAATATAAAATAAAAATATTTGAACGATTTCTAGCTCGCTAATAAACCAGATGAACTGATGAAAAGCGTCCTACTGGATATAACTGAAAAAAGCAATTTATTCATCCAACCCAGGAAGCACACATTATCTCAAGAAGGCAAACCGGAAAATCCCACGCTGAACAATGCTCCAAATGTTCATTTGTTATCAAGATTATTCTATATTGTCGGCCACATAGCGATTCGACAAATGGTTTATCTTGATAACGCTGTTTATAAAGAATTGAAACGCCGTAACGCTATCAGAGAATTGAAAAAAGGTAAAAAATCGAAAAATGGCGTCTTAACCAATCCTCCGAATAATCCTGATTCCACGCCATCAAATGCACCGCGAAAGAGCATAGCAACTCCTGCGAGTGCACGACAAACTGTGCGCAACAGAGAGGTAAGAAAGTTCGAAATTATTGCTTTCTCGTAAAAAATATGAAATATTTTTCCTTCAATTATTTACTGCAAGAAAAAACCTTTGCCTCATAGCAATCGAACAGCACCACTCACGAGGACAATGGGGAAGAAGCACTCGAGGGAGCAACAGCGGACGACGCCGATGCAGAATTCGTCATTGCAGCTTTGGAAAATGATATCGTGAATGGGAATGGAATTCTTGCAAAATATGTGTAAGTTACATTCTATTTCAATTAAAATTGCCCTAATTGAATTAATTTTGTAATAAAAATGTGGAATTCCGAATCATCAGACCCGCCATACTGGATGTTTGTCGTCATCCGGAAAAATACAACGACGAACAATTGCAAGCGTACGCGGTTTTAGCGCTGAGTAAAATGATGACGGTGAGCTCATCCTTCTGCGTCGAATCCCTTCAACTTCTGGTTACGATAATGGAAAGATCACCTTATCCAGGAATCCGAGCAAGCGTTCTTGTAGGAATGTGTGACTTGACCACAAGATTTCCAAACCAAGTAGAACCTTGGACCGGTCACATTTACGGCAGGTTAGTCGAAAATAATAATTGTTGAGATATAAATTGCGAAAAAAAATAATTGAGTCAAATTTGTCTCTCATTAATCATCCTGACAAACACTTTTTTAGACTTCGCGACGACAGTTTACAAGTCCGACGCACTTGCGTAAGAATGTTGTCTAACCTTATAATGCGAGAAATGATAAGAGTCAAGGGCCAAGTCTCCGAATTGGCGTTAATTCTGATGGATTCCGACGAGCAAATCCGCGCTGAAACCAAACAATTTTTCAAAGATTTGTCAAACAAAGGAAATGCACTGTACAATTCCATGCCAGATATTCTCTCACGACTTACCGATCCTGAATTGAATCTCGAGGAGAATGATTTCCAAGATATTCTCAAGTAAGCATCTTTCTTCGATTCAATCAAATCATCCTTTTACTTTTGAGATTATTTTTAATTGGAATTTTCTTCAACAGATACATTTTAGGACTCATGCAGAGCCAGAGGCAAATTGATACGATTATCGAAAAGTTGTGTTCGCGTTTTATTCTCGCAACGACCGAACGCCAGTGGCGAGATCTTTCCTATTGTCTCTCACTTCTTCAGTTCAGTGGAAAAAGTGAGAAATTTATTTCGAACAGATTATACTGAAATTATTTTCGAATCGTTATCAATTATTAATGATAATTCCTTTATTTGTCCAACCGAAAGGTATACGAAAACTTACGGAAAGCTTGCCGCTTCTCAAAGACAAGATTCATCACAAATCAGTACAAAAGTCACTCCACACGATAATCGAACACACAAAAAAGAAAGTCGATGCTAAAGCTGCTTGCATCGAACTGGAGGAGAAAATTCAAGAATTATTAAAAACAACCGAAGCACCAAACGAACCTTTGGACGATCGTCAAGCGATGCCTCCCCCGCCGGTACCAAAATTACGAAAACCATCACGTAGACAAAAAAGTCGAAGACACAGCAGTAGCGACGAAGAAAATGAAGAGGAAAACACCAATGATGATGAAGATTGCAGTGATTCGGAAAATGATGCAGCAAATAGTAATTGATTCTAATTTATAAAATTACCTCCTAAATTCTTCTTTCTTGAAAAAGACATTTCGATATGTCGAAATGTAAAGCCTTTATTCGTTGCCATGGATTGTTGTCAAGTATCATTAGTTGCTTAAAGCGAGCCCGTAGCGCCCGCGTTATAGCTAGTTGATTTTAAAAAAATAGATATACAATGATTTTTTATTTTTTTTTCTTCTCAGGTAGAAGGACTTTACCATCGAGATCAAAAACTCGTAATGGAGCTGCTGATTCGAGTTCCGAATCTGAGGACGAAGAAGAGGAACCCGTGTCGAAAAAAACTCCGAAAAAGGCATCAAGAGTTCGTAAGTTTCAATGTTGAGGTTGCGCTCATTTTCAAAAGTTTCATTCGTACATGAAGGGAGATTAAAAATGACAAAATTCACAGCAAAAAATTCAGAAAAACGGAAAAAACCAACAGAACCTTCAACTCCAACGGCTTCAAAAACGAAAAGAAACAGACCACACGAATCTCCAGTTTTGGACACATCGTCAGAAACAACACCTCGAAGAACATCCGCAAGGACGAGAAAACCTCCCTCTAAATTACGTTGATTGTAGACGAAATTTCAGTTTCAATATTCATAATTCGGCCTCATCAAGGGTATGACAATCCAAACCGCATATTTGGTTTTTTTTTGTTTTTTATTGGAAAAAAGAAAAAATGAAAGCCGTTGATGCACACGATAGTCGTATTAGTTGCATTTTCCTTTATTCGTATTTACGGTAGATCCCGACTCGCACTGCGTTTGAATGACATCGAACGCACTTCGCTCGACGGAGACGACGCAGTTTGTTGACCACTCGATGACTGCTGTTTGCAAGATGGTTTCACATTGTTCGAGAAAGTAGAAGGTCCGACGGGCGTCGGACTTTGGGAAAGCGAAGCTCTATCGTCGTTCATTGATTTTTCACGTTCCAAACGTTGCTTACTGAATCTTCCCATTCCCGGACGATAAATTTCCATTGCCGGTCGATCCTGTAGAAATAAATGCTTTTGTTTCTTAACTATATTCAAGGATAAGAACGAGTCGATTATATTTTAAGAATATTGAACATAAATCTTTTTCTGTACTACACAAATACCAAATGAAATATCGAAGAGAAAAATTAATTACTTTTTTTATTTACTATTAATTAAAATTACTAATAAAAGGCATATTATACATATATCTGTGTTCATTACCTTATTGCGGATCCTTCGTTCCAATCGTGGATCTTTCTTGTTCTTAGTTTTATAATGATTCTCATTCCTCCGCGAATTTTCCTGTTCTCCACCGTCCAGAGATTTGTGACGTCTCAAACGACTACCATCATCACCTCCCCCACCTTCCGCACCGCTCTCCAGTGAACTTCTCCTCTGAGCGATTTTCGCATGTTTCTTCGTTAACGTACAATCGTCGTCTTCGATACTGTCGCTCTCATGGAATTTTGATCGCGTTTCTCCATCAAAGTCCTGGTCTTTTCGTTGTTTCGATGTTTCTAAAAGCAGTTTTTATTACAAAAATTACATTACTTGTGCTAACGAAACTAATATAAGTCGTTCAAACGATGTTGTAGATTTTTAAAAAATACTTTACCTCCTGCCAAGTCGAGTTCCAATCTAGATCGTGATCTTCCAGTTTCTAAAATATCATCTCTCCGATCTGTAGAGCCAACAGCTAAATTTTCACTCGTTAAAGGCTCGTCAGAAATAGTTGGTTTCACAAAAATTTGTGAAATATCCGAATTTTTGTCTTTTTTCTCCAAAATTTCGCGCTCTTCTCTCTTGTTTGTGCCCAGCCTGCTTGAATTTCCTTTGGTACTTGCATCACCACCACCTCCACCAGCGGCTCTCTTACTTTCTGCCAATTTTTTTTTCTCTAATCTCATTTTCTCGTAACTTTTGCCACGTTTCTCCTCGAGTTTTCTCTCTTTAGTATCCGTAGTATCGTCTCTCGTTTCATTTTTTCTCTCTTTCTTTCCATATTTACCCTCGTATTTCCTCTCTTCCTTGGTATTTTCTCTATCCTCGAATTTTCTATCTCTCGTTTCCATAGCATCATCCTTCGAGTCATTTTTGTTTCTATCCTTCTTCCCATATTTGTTTTCGTACCAATTTTGATCTTTCATCACCGTTTCTCTATCTTTCTCCTCTTTCTTACCGTGAGATCTTTTCTCCTCGTTTCGTTTCTGATGCTTCGAATCTCTGCTTCTCTCTTCCCCCCCTCTCTCTCTGCTCAATGCCTGTTGCTGTTTACTCTGCATTTTTCCATCCCTGTCACGACCACCACCACCGCCGCCACCTTTCTCTCGACCTTTTTCTTCTCTCTTGTTTCGTGATTTCATTTCTTTTGACGTTTGCTTCTCTTTCTCATCCTTCAGCAATTCTTTCATCTCGCGATTCGATTCTTTCTCCATTTCGGGATTCTTCAATACCTGAGATATAAATTTGAAAAAAAAAAAACGAATGTTTTAACGATTTTCCCATCGTACTGCAAATATCTTTGTAAATTATCCTTATTCCCCACAATTTGAGATTTTTTTTGGAATTGCCCTTCTTTTACCAAAAACGATGTATTTCTATTGCTTTGAATCCCTATCTAAAGGAAACCTACGTAATACAAATTTGGTTTTCCTGTGGAGAATTTTTGTCCGTTGAAAATAATGAGATTAAAAAATGAAAAGATTGACATCGGTAATATCGTGCGTTGGATCAATTAATCGCAATGATTTTCTCTTCGATCGGGTACGGCAGTACAGCTCTTAGATTTCGGTACTGATAGAGAGATTTCGGAATATGCGGAGTTCCTACTTTCCCAAACTTGACGACAGTTCGTTTGGTTTCGAATTTTCGGAAAGGCTGTAAAAAAATCGAGATTGTCGCACTACTTTTTTTTTGTTCAAATTGCAAAAATTATTGCAATTAATTTGATTGAATCGCGACGAAAATATTACTCTTTAGACGTAATCTTCTACATCGCTCGTGTCCGGCAACGTTAACGCGTCTCCGCGAAAATTCAATTTCGCTGCCTCTTCGTACAGCGTTGTTGTCACGGTGATTAAAAATTCCACGAGATTCGTCGTTCGATTTTTTCACGCTTCTATGATACAATTTCCCTCCCGTCATGCAATCTATCGTTTTTCCAACTTTTTCACATTCAATCGTTTTATCGTTGTTTTCTTTTTTTCGTCCGTCGTTCTTCTCGAAACGACCATCCGTGAGTGATAGTATTTTTGGATTCTTTTGCGTTTGTTGCGACTGAAACCCTTCCGAGCAATTTTCATCCAAAGATAAAGAATTATCCTGGTTTGGAACGAATTTCACGGTTCGATACTTAGGCTGTGAATTTTTCAACGAATATTCTCAAAAACACTTACGGTTATAAAAATGGATGGTACAAATTTGTGTATTTTGCTGAGATAACGAAAGTGGATACGGGAATTAAGCATCACGTGTATTGTAAAAACAAAACTTAGGAAAAATGTTGCCATCACCGAGAAGGGAGAAATTTATTATGTTCGAAAGTACCTTAGATATCGTCGGCTCGTCCTTCGCCCGACGTCTTTCGAGATCACGTCGACGACGTTCTTCTCGTTTTTCATCTTTCAGCCTCTGTTTCTCTTGCTTTCGCTGTTTCAAATATTCCAACAGAGGAGTAGTGGTAACCTTTTTCAGAGTATCTAACGAAACAAAATCCAAAGCAACCGTTGTAATACAATGAATAACATAAAATTTGCTTTCAAATTCAATGAAAGACTATTGAAAACTCAAGGAAACTCATTATTTTAGCACAAATAATAATTTTTAATTCAATAATAATCTAATTGTTCCATCGCTTACTGTCAACGGGTTGATAAGAATATTCCGTCTTCGGTTGCGCGGGAGCGGAATCGCCTTCGGAATTTTGTAAGCTTTCCAGGAAGCTGATATAATAAGGATCCGTCTCGATGCTCCCGCACTTAACATCCTTCTTTTTGCCAGCTCTTTTTTTGGGTAATCTCTGAAATGGAGCAAATTCGACGACTGCTGGATATTCGGTCCCTTTGGCATCGACAAATACATAATTGTCAAATTTTTCACGAAATATAAAAATATCGCGTTGGTCAACGAAATTTATGTACGCCCTGGAGAATGCGTACTGGCCAAGAGCCATATCTGCTTTGACGAAATAAAGATAGTCGTGTTCCGGCAGAGGCGATATTTGTTCCACAAATTGAGTTTGACTCATAGACGGTGGCAATCGCCGTACAACTACCTGTAAAGTCAATAAAACGCAATAAAATTGTCAGAATCCAACAGCTCAAACGCATTAAAACAATTCTTTTCAAGTACAATCTTTTCGACTAAAAAATTTCTTCTGTTATCGCTGTTTGTGGTAAGAAAAGAAGCATCAAGAGACTTAACCTTAAACTTGAAAAATACGCTCTCGAGCAGTTTTACAAAAGACAAAGACACTTGACGATTGTTTTCGTCGAGAAAAAAACTTACTTTGGTCATGGCTCGACATTTTTCTTTTTTGATATCACGATTTTTAACCACAAGATCTGGTGGTGGGTTTGCCTGGGTTTCAGCCTGGACCAGAGGACTGCTTCTCGTACTGCTGCTACTGCTTTCCGTTTGATGATTTTCCTCAGTCATTTTTTTTTTAGATTCTTACATCTACCGTTGATCTGAACACTCTGTACTTTCTCTTACACATCAACTTCAATGTCGCATTTACGTCAAAAAATTATTATATGACATTCGATCATCACGTTTTCACAAGCGCGGTTGTTTTTATTTCCTTCTTTATCAGACGAGAATGTACGTCCTGTTCGTTCGGTCATGCCAAGTTTACAGCATGCGTACTGGTGAGCACCAGCATTTTTTTCTTTTTCTTTTTCGAACTTGGTCGCGTTTTCACGTGCGCGCGCCCGACGATTCGTAGTTTTTTAACTTTTTCATCAAGCTGCTGTCTTCACGAAAACTCGCAATTCTTATTTGGAACAATGTTTTCAAAGTTTACTTTGTTATTGACATCGAACACATTCTGTGAAATCGAACGTTAGAAAAAAATCAAACACGAATTGTCATCATTTTTCTCATTTTGCAATCGTTCAGTAATGTATTTTTTTCGAAAAGCTTAGTCTAGAAAAAAAAAAAAAAAGTGGGAAAGGGTTGAAATAACAAGACGAGAATATATTTTTATTATTTTTTTTGTTTCATCTTTTGAAAAGGAAAAAAAAATTCATCATCTTAAAACTCGAAGAAAAAACCCTATCACGATCGTTGTTTGAAAGGCAACAAACGTGCGTGAGTTGTTTTACAAATTCGCCAAGTTAATAATAACCGCATCGATTGATAGCGGAATCGGAACAAAAAAAAATAAACAAATCAGATGGCTTGTTTTCCTATTTTTTTGTTGATTTTCTTATTTTTCTTCTTCTCATATTCAATCGGTAACCGAGGATCATTGAACGAAATGTTGAACGCAAAGAGGAGGTGAAAAAAGTTGTTTCGTTAAACAAGTGGTATTAATAAAGAGGGGATCATAGAATCGTTGAAATTGAAACGCGAATGAAAGTATAAGAGGATAAGAATAATTGAGTGACAAAAAATGACGGAAAAATCGAGATGTCTGGAAAAAGAAAAAGAGAATAAAACTGATTCGAGATGGGGAAGAAAGAGTCGATGTTACGAAAAAGATTACTCCTTCTTGACAGCTTGCTTAGCCTGATGAGCCTGAAGTACAGCTACCGCCTCTTCGACCTTGGCCTTGAGAGACTCGCTATGCTCGAGCATGTGTAGCAATTCCGAATTATCAATTTCGAGCAGCATACCAGTTATTTTACCGGTCAATAGCGGATACATGCATTGAATCAATGGGAAAAGTCGTTCTCCAAGCATTTGTTTTTGTTCTTGGGGTTGGGCAGCTGCCAGCATCGAGGCTGTCAGCGGTTCTTGGCCTTGAATATGAACCGCTTGTTGTACCGGTGCAGGAGCTGGAATCGCCATTGCGTGTGGTGGATTTCTCACGTTCATGTTGTACTTGTAATTTGCAGTACGATTTTGGGGCGATACGCCAACCGCCGAACCAGGCATCGACCGATTCTGCATGTTCGCACCTCCCACCGCTTGTTGACCTGCAATTTTTTCATATTTATAATTATTCCATCCACACCATCACAATCGATCGAGCAGAGTAAAATTCGGATTAGTCTTATTCGATATTACGATTTTGAGCAATCCGTGAAAAAACTTATGAAAACTAAAATTTTATTCCTTTCATATAAAATTCAGAGAGTTTTCAATATCTGTTGAGATAATTATTTGTACAGCTTACCGCGGCTCACTTCAACTTAGCTTACCGAGTCCGTGCAACAATCGTCATACGATAACAAAAGATAAAAATATTTTTTTTTCCACGAACAGAGCTGCTAATTGATATGTCGGTGAGCGAATCACTAGTTGCGTCATTCAAAGTGTATATTTATGTTGTAAACAATTAAGTATTGGAAAAAACTTTTATCGTAATATCATCGTGTTAGTGCTAATAATGAAATTTTTTTCTCGTTATGGTAATGAATTCGTTGTGACCGGAAAACCGTGAGTTTGGTCAGAATGAATGTCTCAATAATATGAAATACGAATTGTCAAATAAAAATGAATATTTTTCGCAATCGAACGATAATGCTGCGATTAGATACAAGATTGCGGAAAATTGATAAGGTATTTCGAGAAAAGGGAAGAAAGAGATTACCAGTGATGGGTCTGGCGGAGATGGCGTTCCGCATACCGCCGGCTTGAGCGGCTGGTGCTCTTGGTGCTGCTCTGAAGGGTCCTTGCATAGCGGAAAAGCCGGTGTTACCGGTTTGTGCGTTAGGGCGTACTTGGTTGGGTTGCGCTCCCCAACGCGGTGTCGCTCGCATTTGGGCCATTTGAGCGGGACCGTAAAAGTTTTGTGGTCTCGGTAGAGTCGGTACGAAATAATTACTGGCACCGCTGCCTTGATACATCGGTCCCATTTGTTGCATACGGAAATTCGACATACGTTGTATATATTGCGAGGCCAGATGAGCTTTGCGATCGTCTTTTCTTTGAGCAAGAGCTACGTACAACGGTTTTGTACCGACGATACGACAATTCATATCGGTAACGGCTTTCGTAGCTTCTTCCGCAGCGGAGAAGCATACGAAACCAAAGCCCTTGCTTCGTCCATCCTCGAGCATTACTTTGGCAGATGTAATAGTACCGTATTCCATGAATACTTTGCGTAGACGTTCGTCGTCGATCGTATCGTCGAGATTTTTCACGTAAAGATTTACGCCCTGGTATCGATTCATTCTCTCGTTCTTCAATTCCTCGAATTTTCTCTTCAACTCTTGTTGACGCTCAGCTTTTTTCTGTGCACGTCCAACGTACATGCATTTACCCTCGGCGATTTCTTTTCCGTTCAACTCCATAACCGCTTGCTCAGCTGCATCTGGATCCTCGAACGCCACGAAACCAAAACCTCGCGATTTTCCATCGTCCTTGCTCATTACTTTGTGACTCGTTATCGTTCCGTATTTCTCGAACATATCTTTCAATTTCTCGTCCGACATGTCCTCGCCGAAATTCTTCACGTATACGTTCGTAAAGAGCTTTGCCTTCTCGCCTAATTCCTTTTCGCGCTCTTTCCGCGGAATGAATTTACCAACGTATACCTGAAAACGTCGAAAAAACAAAAACATATAAACTTCTCGTTTTTCAATCGCATCGCTTCTCTCTCTCTCTCATTTTTAATTACTCTTTTAAATTTGGTCTTCTTGCAAACAAAAAAAAAAATAATATATATGTACTCACTTTCTTTCCATTGAGCAACATGCCGTTGACTTTTTCGATGGATTTGTTAGCCGCTTCTTCCGTTTCAAAGTGTACAAAACCATATCCTTTGGACAAGCCATTCTCATCCTGTGCCACTTTGCAACTCAATATATTGCCGAAAGCGGAGAACGTATCGTACATTGCTTTATTGTCTATACTCTTGTCCAAATTCTTGATGAATACATTGCCCACGCCTGATCTTCTCAACGATGGGTCGCGCTGCGACCACATTATACGAATAGGACGGCCTCTCAATATATCAAAATTCATGGTATCCAGAGCTCGCTCAGCTGCAATTACATCAAATATTGTGATTAGATAATCATCGTCGAAATTCTTTGCAACAAGCAAATTACATTACTTTAGTGTCATTTTTTTAAAACATTTTCAACACCTAATTCTTTGAATTTTCCTCCGAAACGATGAAACTCTCGATGGAACGATAAAAAAATCTGATTTTCAATACTTTCCATTGCAATTCAATATTTTCTCAATCCTTGGAGAAAAAAAAAATTCTCGATTTAGTATGACATTCTCAAAGAGAATTTTTAGGACGTATCTCATCCATAAGAATAAATAATTTTGATCCTTCGCAAGTTCAACTATGATAGAGTCTCCAAAGGAAAAGTTTACACAAGCATGGCAAATAAACTTGGATGCTGTGGAATCGCCGCTCGGAATCAGTCATAACCTCATAATTTCTAAGCCAAGCTTCCACAGTTATTGATAATGAAAAATATACAAGCTTCTCGGTCATTTCATTGAACATTTTTTTTAAAGCTAGACTAAAAATTGATTCGAGATATTTCAGACCCTTGAAGCAACAATTTAGTAACGGGAGGAAAGAACTTTGTTCAAAATTTATTGAGCAAGGGCACCGAGAACTCCTATGAGTTGATCAAACTGTCCCTTGCTGCTGGAATTATACATTTTCCAAAACATTTATAAAAAAAAAAAAGTTCGAAAATAGCAATCATTTTTCATCCACAATTTTTCTTAACAATGTCTTGGTCAATTTCATATAAAATTTTCTTGTCGATATTCGGTAAAATGATGAATTTTTTAGATGCGCGCTATTAACGAACAGTTGAAAAACGTGAAAAGCTTTTAGTATATGCAAGACATGTACGTGCATGAATGTAGGAAACATAACTGTACTTTTGCATCATATATTCGTCCGGGAGAGTTTTCCGTTCCGCTCATAAATTCATGAAAAAATTAATTTATTCAAGAGTGTTAGAATGACGAAAGAGCCATCTTTCTTAAACTAATTCGAAAAAAATAAAATAAAAAAAAAATAAATAAAAAACGAAGGAGATGACGAATTGTCTGGTTTCCGGTAAAATAATGGCGATAGGCGCGATGTTTCATGCGTTGATGACGATGACCGCCATGTCTGTAGGAAAGAGAACGTTGGACGAGTAAAGAGAGGAGCGGGAGAGGGAGAAAAGAAACTTCCAATATGGAAGCACGGTCGCCTGTGCACGTGTCGAGAATGCGCAAACGCCTCGAAATCTTTGACCACATGTGTGCAGTCGAGGACACGTTAAAACGATGAAACGAATGGAAAAGATATGATATAAAGATTAAAAAAAAAAATAAGAAAAAAAATGTGATAAGCGAGAACGCAGAAAAAAATAAAAATGGACTCACCATCTGCCGGTTGTTGAAAATTAACGTAGGCATAGCCGAGAGAGCGTCGTGTAATGACGTCGCGACATACGCGTATCGACAATACGGGGCCAGCCGATGAAAATTTCTCAAAGAGCATCGCTTCGGTAATATCGCCTTGTAAATCACCCACGTACAAAGACGCCATCGGGTAATTAGGTGCTCCCGGATTCATGATTACTTTTGTACGATACCGAATAGGTTCACAAACACTTTTATTCTTTTACTTTCTTGTTTTGCCCCCCTGAACGTGGATCTTGCGTTGAAGGTTTATAACGAAAAAATATCACCTCGTGATTGCGCGAAAGTTGGTAACGATGAGGAAAGAGAGCTCTCGGCGTGTAAAAAAAAAAATCACTCGATTTCGGACGCGTGTGAGAAAGGAAAAAAACGTTGTTACGTTTTCCCCTTCAATATGGCTATTGCTTTCTCGGCCAATATATTTTATCTCGTACCACGTCGCGCACGTTTTTTATTCGCCTCACGATTTGTTGAACGCAAAATTAGTATTCACTTATTAGTTGTTACTTTTTACTTTTTTTTTTTTACGTATTTTTTTTCGATTTTTTTCTTTTTCTTTATGTTGGTCTCTTTTCTCTTCTTGGTTGTTCTTCTCTTGTGTATGTTGACAACTTTTTATGTATTGTAATTAACTTTGCGGTGTCGTTCTGCAGTTACGGTTTTTTCGTCTACGGTTTTTCGATTTTTTTGGTTTTACGTTTTTTTCGTCTTTTTTGTTGGTTTTTTAAGTTTTTTTAATTTTTTTTTGTATTTTTTTTTTATAGAAGAGTTATATTTCACGAATGGAGGTGGGTTGTGTGACCTATTTTTTGTTTAAAAAGGAGACACAACCACACGTGAACACAACTCTACTCTTAATGAGGAAGAGGCGTTGAAAGTAGTTCGGACTACGCTTATATACCCGACCGCGTTACTACCTCAATACCTTACGAAAAATAGTCCCAGCTCTACCCCCACTCCTCTCATGACACGACAAAACCCTATCCAAGCCGCTCTAAACACGCTGCTGCTGCTACTGCTGCTGCTTTCTCCCCATTCCGATTCCGAGCGACAACGCGCGCGCGGCAATTGTTACGCGCGTCCAATCACTCGGAGTTATTCCCCCGCCATCTTACGAGCACCTTTCCTCCCCTTAAAAACCAGCGTTGGTTCCGATGGCGCTACTTTACCAAAACCAAATCTACAAATTTGATTTTGACTATTCGTTTTTTTTTTTTTTTTTTTTTTTTTTCATATTACATTTTGTCATGTTTCAATCGAGTAAAACGTCATAAGCGATCGTAAATTTCTTCGTGTTGCATCAACAACGAATCAAATTGAACCTTTCGTATTTTTTTTAAATTAGAAAATTTGTAAATACAGAATGCACTCGAAGCTTTCCATCGTGACTTCCGGTTTAGTGTTGCGGCGCGCGCGCGCTTCGTATGCTAGGGAATTTTTGTGTCTATACCAATAAGAATTCAAAGGCGGTGCCACCTTGCGAGAAAAATTAAGAACTCTGAACAATGTAATAAAGGAATAAACAAGGAGTCGTTGCGTCTAGATAGACGAAAAGAAAATACTTGTGATGTGAAAATTTTTTTTTAGTTCACGTCGTAGCAGACGTCGTTGAAAGATCGGCCAGTTCGAATTTCGTTGTAAAAAGTCAGCATATTATCGGAAATGGCTGCTTCCGTACCGAGAAATTTTCTGTTCAGTGAGTTGTCAAATTACAGATGTTGAGCTTACAGTTTAATTTGTTGTCTGTTTCCATAATCTTTTGTGAAAGATTCATTTGTCGTGAAAATTTGTCTTATATAACACTGAGTTATGCTTTTTCAGGTACCGGATTCAAGAAATGGTGCTATAATGTGTCTGGCTTCAACAGATATGGTGAGACTCTATGATAAATCTTATTTCGATAAATTTCTTACCGATTATCTTTCTATAAGTTCAATCAATATTGTGTTTTATCGTCATCAGTGAAAACTTTTAGATTGAGGAACGTAATAGTGTTAATAATTTCCAGGACTTATGAGAGACGATATTTTGTGGGAAAATGATGTTGTGAAGAAAGCTTTGGAAAGATTGCCCCAAGACCAGTTGGACGAGCGCAATTTCCGTCTAATAAGAGCTATGCAATTGAATTGTCAAAAAATTGTTTTGCCAAAAGAGCAATGGGTCAAATTTGAAGAGGTATGAGAAAAAGAATTTTGAGAAAAAAAAAAAAACAGTAGTATTAAAATATTTTTATAATGACATGTTATTGAAATTTTTTTGTATCCAGGATGTTAGATATTTGCAACCGTACATAAGGGAAGTAGTAAAAGAAATGAAGGAAAAGGCCGAATGGAACAAGGAATAAATCTGCCACCTTCTCTAGTGTAAATGCAATGAGATAGATAATAAAATGAAACATTGATCTTTTTTTTTTTTTTTCATCAATTATGATGGTTACCTTTCCAAAAATGTATGTAAAAATTACATCGTTGACCATGATTGATTGTCAGTTTGGATGTCAATAGCTACAATATACTCAAAATATCTATCAACGATTAAGACACGTGTAATATACGATTATGTCAATGTAAACCTACTTTGAATAATAATCCCGTGTTTCAGATTCGTGCGTATAGTCCTCAATTTCACCCTGTCATATATTAATATTTCAATTTCATTTTATATAACAGTCCCCTATACAAATGTCAACATCTCAAAGTTGAATTCTGTCTCTGTGATCTCAAAGAGATCCGACTATTTTTCTTCGACCGCTTTACTTTTAGTATAATTCAATTTTTTCCCGAAGACGGCTATTCCAAATTTGTTTCATTGAATGGTCGTGGGCAGTTTGACAGATAAGCGATAATTGTTTTTGAAAATTGATGCTAATATGTAAAATCTAATAGTTTTGGATCGCCGACGCATCAATTTTACATTATCAAGAGAACACTAACCACTGTGACGGATATAAAAATATTAATAGCATGTTGTCATGACAATATAAAAAGCTAGATTATATTTTCAAGTAGTAAAAATTGATCTAATAAAATTATACTGCATCGGTATTTTTTGAGCTCTTTATAAATTCTTAATGCATAAAAATAAACTTCGAGAAATGATCAATTTGCAGATTTTTTTTGCACTCAGAACAAAGACGCAGCAACAAAAAATCAACATTTAGAAAAATTTGCAACAGTCGGTAAATAAATGTGTATTTTGCATTCCCGCGGTATAACGAAATGCAAAAGTGCAGGAAGAAACGAAGGAACTGCCGCTAGAGGATGATAAAGGGGATAAAATCGCAGCGAACACGCACATCCTCCTGTGACACGGTTCACCTTCCAACCGTCCGAAGGGGAAAAAGTGCGATATATATAAATGTATATACTACTACATTAGTCGGGGTAGATCAATATTCTCATCCCTTCACGAGCGTATTTGCGGTCCCCAGAGCCCCTGGCAAACAGAGATTTTTCATTTGGCTATTTGGCATACGGGCCATACGAGCCATACGCGAGTACCTACCACAGTTGCCAACGTCCTTTCTCTTTGACTTCCGTCTCGTGCTTGTCTGTTCTCTTCATTATCGTGACTACTTTGATTGAATCTATTTTATTTTCATAATTACGATAAATTGCGGTTGCAACAATTATATCACACAAAGTTACAATTATTGTTCAAATCTTCAGGGTTTTAAATATACACATTTTTTATTAAAATATCGATCTCGGGAGTAGGATTCGAACTGTAATTTTCTTCTACTTCGTAAAAAATCGCTGCCGTGAGTAACGGAAACGAGAGGAAACAAACGTGCAACGATTTCTACGAAAATCATCGTGGAATTCGGAACGAGAAAATGCGTTTTTCAGCGGTAAGAATTCATTCGCAATAAACACTTGAATATTATCTATTAGCAATTTTAGCTATTATTGCAAAAGTACCGGGCGTATTAGTTGCTAATCACATTTATTCCATAATCAGTGCAAACGCATGGTGGTTGGACTTCAAGATTTTTTCGAACCATAATTTTTTCTTCAATTTTATCAATCCGTAATTGTGAGAAGTCGTTCAAGCCTTCATCACTTTTTTATCACTTGAAGAATGTCTCATAGATTTTTATCAATTTGTCAATTTTTTTTGCACAATTCGTCGCAATTTTGAATGTGCCTTGTTTTCCTTGAAATTTTCATATTTGCATATGAACATCGATTATTTTGAATAATGTACGTATTTCAATAAATTTCAAATTGTAGTTGCATTTTCATTGATCATCAGCAAATACAAATAATAGTGTATGTATTTTATTACAATGACTACTGCAGTGTTTTTTAATTCAAACGTTCAAATTAGGTAATTTTTTTGTTGTATTTGAACTGTGCACAAATTGCATTGGATGCGATACTCAACATTGCAGATGAGGAGAGCAAGGCAAATGGAATACTTCCAAAAAAGGAGCGAATCCAACGACAGCTGCGTTAGAACGAAGAGCAAATCGTTGAGTAAAAATAAAAATATAGTATCATCAATGAGCGTGATTTCCCAATAACGCAAAGACAGTCGCATTAGCGAGAGTTTCTGCCCTCATGGAAGGAATTATGAAGCTGGAAGAGTCTGATGCAGAAAAAACAAAAGCCTACCTCAGCCGTGTGTACAAAAAACATATTGTTGATGAAACGATATTATCGAAGTAATATGAAGATAATTATTTAAATTGGAATAGTATATACACATTTGAGTATATACTCAGCCATATATACATAGCTTATGTACATATATAAATAGCAATCAAGTGTAAAAAATTGCACATTGGGTTTGAGAGACTGAAAGAAAGAGACAGAAAGAGAAACAGAAAAAAAAACGAGGGTAAAAGACACTCACACAATATTTATATATATGTATGAAAATATACAAGTATAAAAGTGACTAAACTATATTAATTGTATATACGTAATAAGGAGTGACAGCAAAAAAAAATTCAATTATTTTATGTATCTAACGATTACGCATCAAGAGGCAAGAAAATATTGCCATCGTATAAACCCATTGAATAACGGACTAAAGAGATTGACGCGTCGGCGAGCTCCTTGCGTGAGATATTTATTTTGAAAACTGTGGAACAGTCTTCTCTAAGGAATAATCGAAAAATTGGAGGAAAAAGTTAGGAGAAAAAAAAAAGAAAATGACTGTCCCGTACGACGAGAATTTGGTATGGCTCATAGTGGTTGGATTCATCGTCGCCTTCATATTGGCCTTTGGTATCGGAGCCAATGACGTTGCCAATTCATTCGGCACCAGCGTCGGAGCTGGTGTACTCACTGTTTTTCAAGCTTGCGTCCTGGCTACTTTCTTTGAAATCGCCGGTGCTGTACTCATCGGCAACAAAGTGAGAAAAATTTTCAAGTTTTATGGTATATTCGCTACTAGAACCCTCTTATTTCCGTTTTATCTTATTTAATATTATTAATATTTAAAAAATTCCATTGAAATTGTTAGTTTAGGCTTTTTCGATTCAAAAACTTCGAATATCAATTGTTAGAATGGTATTTTTTATAAATCAATGATTATATAATTCTGTAATAACTAATTTCTTTTAAAATCATTATGAAAGCTTCGAGAGTACATCAATTATAAATTTGCATAGTGATTTTCTATTGAGCTTGAACCAACAATATTAGAAATATTACTCAATGTTGAGAAAAAAAAATAAAATAAGTGTTTTGCATAGGTTTCAGATACGATGCGAAAAGGAATTTTGGATGTGAGCCTTTACGATGGACACGAGAAAGAATTGATGATGGGAGCTCTTTCGAGTTTAGCTGGTTCAGGAATATGGCTTTTGCTTGCGACAGCGTTACGTTTACCGATATCCGGTACACACTCGATAGTCGGTGCAACCGTAGGATTTTCCCTCGTTTGCAGAGGAACATCCGGGGTAAGAGACACGCGATTGGAGGGCAACCTTGGAGGTATGAAATTTTTTGTACTCTACCAGACACTTTTTCTAATCGAAATTGTTTTTGTTTTTTTTTTTTCTATCCCTGCTAAACGCAGGTCAGGTGGATGGCCCTGGCCAACATAGCGGCATCGTGGTTCGCTAGTCCCATACTCAGTGGTGTTGTGTCTGTGTCAATTTTTTGGATTATCAGAAAATCCATTCTCCGTGCGAAAAAACCATTTGAACGAGGTCTTCACATATTGCCAATTGCTTACGGTCTCACTATTGCGGTCAATGTATTGTCGGTCGTTCACGATGGACCCAAGTGTACGTTATAATTTTTTTTTTATATATATTTTAAGAAAAATTTATTTTTCGCGTTTCTCGAATCGACCGATGAATTGATTCAATTATAATTTCTACTTTCTCATTTCCAATCTCAATATTCCATCTCAAGAGTTGATATACAATTGCAAAAGTACACTAACGATCTTTACTTTCCCATTTCATGGACAATTTCTTAGGCTTTATTCAATAAATGTTCTTCGATTAATTAATGAGCACCACTATAAACGCAGACGGAACAGAGACACGAACGAATTAAAAAATTCTACATTATTCATTCAATTCTTTTCGTAGGTCGGAAAACTCTCGAGCGATAATCCTCCTTTGATTGGCCAACTTATAATTTTTATTCCGAGCACTATGTAAATTTATCGATTATTCCAATCAATATTAAATACCGACTAGTTTCTGTTGCTTGCTGACCTAGATTTATCTCATATCTTTTTTGCATCTTACGTTATTTGATATCTATCAGAATTTTTTAGAGATTCAAACTCCCGTAACGTTCGATAATTATCGTTAACGAAACTGTTATGATTAAATATTTAACGTTTTTCTTATTATGCATTTTCGGTAAAGGGTTCGATCTACATATTTTCATTGTTGAATTGCAGTATTGATGCTGGACCAAGTTCCATGGTGGGGGAGCGGAACAGCTGCTTTGGGAATCGGTACAATTTCAGCTGTGATAGTGTACTTTTTCGTGGTACCTTGGCAACGAAAGAGGATATTGATAGAGCAGAAGAATGGCCTGGAAGAAAATACAGGAAATTACGTAGACAACGATAGGAGCAAAGAGACAACGGCCCTTTCGGTAATAACTACAGCAGGAACGACAGAGGCCGGAAATGAAAACGGAAAATCAGGTGCGGTGGTAACGGTCGCTTTAAAGCCTCATTTAAGCGTCGAAGAAGAGAGCGCACAGCCAAAATTGCGAGGCAACAGTAGCGCAAGTCCACTTTTAATCGCGGTCGGTGCAGATTCGGAGGCTCAAAACGTTGAGGAACCCAACGAGGACGAGGAACGACCCGAGATCTCGAGATTATTCTCATTTCTGCAAATTCTCACTGCTGCTTTCGGTAGTTTTGCACACGGTGGCAACGACGTTAGTAATGCGATTGGTCCATTGATCGCACTTTGGGTCATTTATGCCGAGGGCTCGGCTCGTCAGGAAGCCGATACACCAATTCTTATTCTACTCTATGGCGGACTTGGCATTTCTATCGGTCTTTGGGTCTGGGGACGAAGAGTTATTCAAACACTTGGACAAGACCTCGCGAGGATAACACCCACCACTGGATTTACCATTGAAGTAATTTCTTTTTCCATCATTTATGTTGAGACGAATTTATCGCGATTAATTCCGTGGAGATTTGATTCGAAACGATTTCGATGAGCTGGCAAATATTAAATTTGTAAATAGAATTACGAATAACTACTTCGTCCTAACTATTTAAAAATTGATCATTCATTAATGTAAAACGATTTTTAACAGGTTGGAGCTGCTGTAACGGTACTATTGGCGAGCAAAGCTGGTTTACCCGTATCAACGACCCACTGCAAAGTCGGTTCGGTAGTTTGCGTCGGTTGGGCATCGCGCGGTGGCGAAGGTGTATCCTGGACGCTTTTTCGTAACATCGCGTTCGCCTGGTTAATAACGGTCCCAATAGCCGGCATGTTATCGGCCGGTTGTATGGCGATGATGAGAGAATTTATCGGTGTAGACTAAGCCCACTCATTATTAAAATGAAGATAAACAATTAAGAGCCCAAGGGTTTGATAACTCACGATGAACATTCCAGTTGGGCAAGCCACACTTACAGTATTCAGTTACGAGATAAATCACATAGCGGCTGAGATAAAGAGAAACAAAAAATAAATAACGATGACGAAAAAACGCAGCTATATTCTCGATAACGTAATTTATAATTATCATTAAAATGAAAAATAAATGGTTCGCGGTGAGAGCTGGCTCTCCCCCTGCTTAAGAAAAAAAAAAAACACAAATATAGAAATGATGGCGCTAATTCCTGCTTTATTATTTTCCAAGTAGATTCTCAGATTTTTTTGTTTTTCGAGGTGCTAGTTTCCATCCAATGCTAGCTTCACGTATTTCCTTCTCTCCGTTTTTTTCCCTTCATTGCGGCGTAGGTCTCGTTTATATCGGAATATGCGTGTTCGGCAAAATTCTCTTTCCTTGACAACGAATCAACCAATCGTCGTACGAGTATATCGAGCTGATATGTTTTAATCAATGAGAATGGCGAGGTTGTAGTTATGCATTGGATTCGTCGTGTATTCTTATGCGCCAGTGCTGACGAAAATGGAAGGATTGCCACTTTTACCTGGATATTCGTACAAAGATCCTACAGTAAGACAAAACTATTATCATAATCTCAATAATTCTTCAATTTCATGGCTTTGTGAAACGATACTGAAATTAAATTTCAATCCATTTGTGTAATTCGAAATCGAAGCGTTTAATTTCATGAGAAAATATATTCCGTTGCATATTCCAGTAACACCAAGTTTGATGTTGTAAAACCAAATCAAAACTCCGTTGCCATCGATGATTTTCTTTTTCAGATCAGTGATTTCAAATTGAAACAACAATTCGTATGTGAAAAAGGATACCGAATACTTCGTCATTCGGATTATGGGGCTGGGAGACGTCCCAATGCTTCGGCTTGCACTGCATTTGCACCAGGCTTGGACGCAGATCCTATCGAGTACGTATTCCGACTCGATTAACACTGGAAACGAGAACAAGAATTCATGAGAATTCACGAATAACAATAGTATTCTTTTTTTCTCACTTTTACGATATTTTTCCCACAGATACGATCCATCTTTGACGTACGGGCGAATTCGTGAACGCCCCTACAGACCAGTCATTCCAAAGTATGCACTCTTTGCTCAAAAGTGCTTAAATTTCAAGGCTTTCTTTCGTCAAGGTGTTTTTAATTCGCCCGATGAGCATTATCGTGTACGACACGTTAATATCATATATTTTCTCGAGGACGATACAATGAGCGTGATGGAACCAACCATTGAAAATTCAGGCTTCCGACAAGGCAGGCTCATTAAACGTGGCAAAATTCCTAAACATCCTGACGGTCGAGTTTATCACTGGAAAGATCTCGACGTTGGTATCGATATGGGTGAGATTTTTAAAACTTTTCATACTATTTTTTTAGAACCTGGAAGAAATTTTTTTTTTTTTCATTTTCAAATCTTTTTCTTGCAGCGATATACGGCATTGTTTATCACACGGTCGACTGCGATTTATTCACCCGAGAATTCATGCGGAGCCAAGGAATCGACGTGGCCGATAAAGAAGAAGCTCCTGTCGATCCTTACACGCAACGTATGTTGGAACGTGAAAAATACTACGACAAAGCGAAACCGGCGAATCAAGTTCAACAAAGTCTTATCGGTGATTCGAGGAGACGTTTCCTCGAGTACGACGGTATGGTGTTGCGTTTCGACGCAACGTGGAACGACGATGAATATCAAGTAATGTACTTTTTGATGGACGATACACTCGCCGTCAAGGAAATACACAAACCGAACATCGGAAAAGATCCGATCCCGTTGTTACTCAAACGAACGAGAGTGCCTAAAAATTGGAAAAATATACCATCCAATCATCCGAGTGTTTACTTGGAAATCGGGGATTCCGAAGTCGTGGAATATTACACTCCTAAGGATTTCAAGGTTTTCATTGTCGCCAAAATAATCATTGCTGTTGAATAACTCGTTGACTTTTCAATCATTTTTGTCTGTTCTGTAAATGAAGGAAAAATTTATTAATCAATTGAATACTGAATAATTAAATTTGAAAACGGGAAAATTTGTTCGAGTTGTAGAAACGATATTTTTTCGCACTTTGCAAATTCTCATTTTACCACTTTTGGTGAAGGATACTAAATAGTAATACTTGACATAATTTTAATTATAGATCGGAGAAACGATATTTATATACGGTAGACGTTTTCTTCTTCGAGATTGTGACGCCTTTACAAGAAAATATTACGCCGAGATGCTATGCTCACCACAGCCAGCGGGTATAATTGAATCGGTAGATTCGGAGAAAAGGGAAGGAGAAGAGACGACATCGATGTCTCAGGCAGCGTATGGAGGTCCTAAAGATACATCACCGAGCAATCAGTCAGTCGTGTCAAAACCACCGAAACAAGATTTAATTCGGCAACTCAGTAATTCGCCAGAAAAGCTTCGATATCTTGCGAGAATGGACGCGGTGCATCCGGAGGATGAAGATCGAGATTTTATAATAGATTATTTCTTGAGCGATGGAAAGATGACGATAAACGAGCTGCCAAAACGAAATTCAGGTCGTCGGAGTGGATGTTTTTTGTCAAAGAGTCTCGTTCCAAAGCCAGGAACAGGAAGCGAACATCCGCTTTATTATACGCCGGAAGATTTATTCATAGGTGCAAAAATAAACGTTCACAATCATCGTTTCGTCGTGACGGGAATCGATCTTTACGTTTATCGTTACGCCGAGGCTAACCCTGAGTTATTTAGTCGAGAATATCGGGATAATTTACGTAATTATGCAACTTCACGAGGATTATTGGCCGACGATATATCGCGTCAAGCTCTCAAAGATATTGAGGAGCTACGGACTGATACGGGACGAGATATTGCCGCGAGGGGAGATGGAAACGAATGTCAACGGAAGGACGATCCAATTCGAATTTGCGAAGCTGAACTTGCTCGTAATGAAAGAGAAGAAGGGCAACGCTGCAAAGAATTACTTCCAGAGCCTGATCCGAGTCCAGTCTCAGAGCCTTGTTTTGTAAACGAACTAGAATTTTTGGCACCCGAACGGAAAAAATTAGTCTGGGCTGATCAGGTCGAGCCTAACTTCAATATCTCTTGAATCGTGGTATCTTTGACTTCTCCTTTATAACTTCGTTTTATAATTAGGTCGATACGGATTCCGCCGGACATCCTATAGTTTCGTGCCATCCGGAATTGCCTGAATGTACGAAACGTCCCGCACGAAAAAGTTGTCTTAAGATTCGTAAAAATAAGAACGAGGAACCAAACATCCAAGTAAAATATTATCTCTATCCACTCCTTCTGCCCTTTTATCTCATCCTTTGACTCAATTTCTAGTATCTTTTTCTTTCGAGCAATTGATCTTCGTAGAATTCTCGAATTAAAACTTTATACGAACGACGGAACAAATATGAAGCAAAAATGAAAGATTACTTACAAAGTTTACAGATGAATCAAATACTTTTGGATAGTTTTTCAGTGAATTTTTGCAAATTAATCGAACAAATTGCAGGTTGATGCACCGTTCGCGTACGAAAATCTCAAAGACCTTTCGAAGTCACGGTTAGTCAAACAAGAGAAGCGAGATAAAAATGACGAAGAAAAAATTCCGAAAAATGTTTCGCAACCCTGTTGCGCGATCCCTGCTCCCAGATAATAAAAAGAATGGAAGATGCCGAAAAATCGCAAAGGTTTCGAACAATCTTTTTTCAATTGTCTCGCAATGAACTTGTCAACGAAACACATATAATTATTGGCTATGATAATAACCGTAATAATAATAATAATAATAATAATAATCCTCATCGATCTGTCGGCATGAATATGAACCTCTTCCACAACTTGACATACACATATCCGCGTTTTTCTGTAATCATTTGCAACGTAGATGCTCGTTCTTCAGTTTTTCTTTTTTTTTTTTAATCTTTCATGATAATCTGTATAATATTCGTTAATATTCAGATATTCAACACGCATACATGAGCCTTGTCGTTCTCACGTTCCACAAATCCACGTCGCAAGTGTAGAATAAGAAATTCTACCCTGTCCGCAAAAAAAGTTCGTAAACAGGAAACAAAAGAAAAACAATCCCGACAATTTCATCGAATCATTCTCCGACTGCCAAATAATATCCGTTTTCCATTATTCTTCCAAAGTTTTTTTTTTTTTTTTTTTTTTCACAGTGCAAGCACGATTACACACAATCTAAAAATTCAAACATGTTTTTCTTCCTGAATACTCCGTTGATTCATATTTTTATTCGTTCTTTCGTCTCAATCTTCAATTGCCTGCATCCATAAACGTTTTTACCTTCCACGAAAGGCTGGTACACGATCAATTCATTTCTTTCATTTAACATTGCCAATGTGATATTTCTACAAAGTTTATCATTATTTTATCGAGAATGGACGATACGATCAAAACGATATTCACACCACACTTTTAAATAGGTATGAGACTCTTGCATCAAATTTCTTAATAATCATTCCCTTTTTTCTGTTTGTTTTCTCTCTTTAACAAAAGTCTTGTCAAGCACTTTTTTCTCTCGTATTCTTACTATAATAACCGAACTTTGAAGTTTACGCGATCGAGTGTATGATTATCGTCGTTTTCGTCGAGTTCTTATTTTTATTTCTTGTTCTTTTCTTGTTTTAATAATTGATTTAAACTTCGGAATCACCAGACACGCCGCGTTTTTTTTTCTCAATTTCTCAACCCTTGCTTCATTTTTTTTACTGTCCTCTGTTTTCTCGTTCATCACGTTCTTTCGTATACGGAGATAATTTTTAGAAATCGCATTTCCGTTTCGCTTGTCCCTTTTCTCTTTCGCTCTCATCTCTCTTTTTTTCTATTTATTTAATGTTATGTCGTTACGAGATAATCGAAATACTCAATGATAGAGTGTCGTACATCGTTTCGGTGTAATAATCATGATTAACGTTGTTGGAAGTATCGCGCAGTAGAAATTCCATTAACAACCTTCCGTCCTCATTCAAGTATGTCCATTGCAATTAGAAGCCATTTGTTTAAATTTGTAAATATCCAAGTAAGCCAACGAGAGGGTACGGAATCAATACACGTTCTTCTCCTTTTTTTTTTCTTCTCTTCTTCGACACTTTGTCCCTTCTTTGTTGCTACAATTATGAACAGTTTTCTCGCTTTTTCTCGAGTTTATCTCGTCGATAACGTTCAATCTTTCGCTACTGACGTGGTGCCGAGGGGCGTCCTCTGTTACGTCCATCGGGTTCCTGAAAGAAACGAATGATGGGCTCTGAACTCGTGATTCAATGTAGGCTAATAAAACTGAATAAACTCTATTACATCGTCAAAATCAGTTGGAAAAAAATGATATTTTTTACACGACCGATGCATTCGAGGTATGTTTTTGTATGGATTAACTTACCCTATGATGGTGTTGTTGATGTTGAGGATGAGGATGCTGTTGCTGGGGATTACTATTCTCCCGCATATCAGGGCCTGTATAACGTCCCCTGTTTCTGCGACGATCCGTGTGCGGTTGGTACTGCCCCTGTTGATGATGATGTTGTTGATGATGATGGGGTGGCGAATGTTGCTGTTGTTGCTGCTGTTGTGGTGGTGGATGATGATGAGGCTGTTGTTGTTGCTGTTGCTGCTGTTGCTGTTGTTGTTGCTGCTGTTGTTGCTGCTGCTGCTGTTGTTGTTGTTGTTGTAATATGTGAGGCGGTGGACCCTTTCGTTGATCTTCTTCGGCCTGGCGTTTCTCGTAGTGTCCAAAATCATCAAAAATACTCGTCGAATGGCGATAAGTGTGTAATATGCGTAATACATGAATTCCCTTTGCGTGAGGCACTTCCTGAGCGTCGCGTGAATTAGTCACAGGCTTATTCTCATTGTTTTCAAGTTTGATGTGACGCAATTGACCATTGGGTACATCCTTGACGTAAATCCAACGTACGCGAAATTGTCCCTTCCATTTATCCTGCGACCATACCGAGCTGTTGCTATGATAATCAACGGATGATACCATCTGTGCCATGCCGCAAAAATGTCCAGAACCGTTTACGGAAAAGAATAGATAAAGAGGAGATCCATCCCTGCTGGCATCCCTATAAGCCTGATCCAATCTTTTATTACCGTGTTCGGTACTACACCATATCTCATATTTAATTGATCTGTGTATATCGTCTTCGGAATATGATTTAATAACGAAGAATCGAGCACCTGGCGCGGTTTGATCAAAGTCGGTGGGATTATAATCGTTTTTAACTTTGAGCTCATCCAAGACGGGATGAGAAATAGCTTGATTCGCGGCTATTTGTTGTTGACCCGGTGATTGCGGTTGTTGCGGTTGTGGTAGCGGTTGATGCTGTTGCTGAGGAGAATGATGATGGGATATTTGTCCAGAGGAAGATGGAACCTGTTGCGGTTGTTGCTGTATTTGAGGTTGATGGGTTTGTTGAGAATGAGATTGCTGCTGTTGCTGATGATGATGTTGCTGATGATGGTGGTGGTGGTGTTGTTGTTGCTGCTGCTGCTGCTGTTGTTCGTGGTGATGGTGATGGTGATGATGATGATGATGGTGGTGGGGTGGTGGAAGAGGGGGCGGAGGAGGATGTTGATGATGATGCTGCTGCTGCTGCTGCTGGGTTTGTTGAGGAGCATGATGAGTGTGATGGTGTGCCAATTGTGCCGAGGGTTGCGGCGGGGCTTGTTGATGAATCTGTTGCGATTGTTGTTCTTGCGGCTGTTGTTGCGGCTGCGGCGGTTGTTGTTGTTGTTGCGACGGTTGCTGCTGAGAATGTTGATGGGCGTGAGGATGAGTTTGAATTTGAGGCTGCGTGGGACGCGACAAAGTAGCCGGATGCCTCGTCCAACTGGGTGGCGGAGGTGGCCTCTGCCTCTGAACAGCCGGAAGTGGCGGTGGAGCCGGAGGCTGAATTTGCGGAGGTGGCGGAGCTTTGGGTGGTGGTACACTAGCTTTACCCTCACCCCACGTACCGATGTCCATGTTATGTTTACCCGGTACTATTGGAGGAGGTGGCATACCAGCTTTCTTCTTCATCACCTGGCTCGAGGATATAGGCGGTACAGGTTTCGCCGGTTGACTCGCTACACTCGCCCACGTTATTTTACGAGGCTCTTTTGGCTCGATCTTCATAACCGATGAGACACGACTGGGATCGTGACGCGTTATATCAACATCGTCCGCGTTACCATTACCGCCTGTACTTATCGTACCGCCGCCTACGCTTCCAGCTGCTGTGCCGCTACCTCCACCGATCGTTAGACCCTGCACATTTTGCTCTATTCCCTTTATTTCTCCGCTTGCCGGATTACCATAATTCTCGTTGCCACGAGGCTGCGGATAATAATCCTCGTAACGTGGCTTCCTCGGTGTACTCCAAGCACTGAAATCACCGTTTCCCGGAAAATAATTGAAGGTCGGCTGACCGAATGCCGTACCAAAACCACCGCTCGTACTAGCCGAAAACATTCCGTCCATGCTATAACCGTCGTGTCCTATTTGGCCACCGTAACCTGACAGAAAAGCTACGGGGTCTGTTCCGTTCGACCAAGTACCGTCACCCGCTCCGAACGTCTGATACGGAAATGACGTTCCTGCGTAATATGGGCTGTACGGGTCACCCGTCCCGATCGGATAGCTAGAATGATGCTGGGCATTGTTCCCCCCTCGCCACGAATCGTAACCCGAATCCTCTCCCGTCCCGATGTGATCCGCCTGCTGTTGTTGCTGCTGTTGATGCTGCTGCTGTTGCTGTTGCTGCTGCTGCTGCTGTTGCTGGTGCTCCTTGGGACCATTGTTAGCTAATTCCAACATTTCATTCTCATTATTTCATACCCCGTGTTGTTTTTTTTTTTTTTTTCATATCTATCTTGAATCGTCGATACCGCTTTTATTATTTGAAAAGTGCATCGTCAAAAAAATTTACATTGTCAGATTGATTGTTCTATAAGACTCTTCGATATAGTTATGCTTAGCATGAATTTCAGTCGATTTACTACAAACGAAACCCATGAAATTTTGAAACGAAAATGCCTCATTGCCAACACGATCCTTGCTCGAATGATTCGTTCATTTGGACAAACGTCGGTCGCACGAGATCTTTACTCTTATCTTAAAAAAAAAGAGACGAGTCAAATTGTTACAAAAGCTAAAGTCTTTGAGCTGAGTTGTCACAGGCTTCGCACGGAACATCCATGACAATGAAAGTTTTCAATGAGAACCCACCATTCTTAGATAAATATATCGAACAAGACTCCGAAAATGCAATGAATAATGAAAAATAATAATCAACTTCGCATAGTTTTTTTTATATTGTAGCGCTTATTGATTGTCACTCCTTATTTATCGCCTTCATTATTCATTCTTGAAAATGGAGTATTTTGAAAGATAAGATATGCTGAATAGTTTTTCTGCCTCGTTTAACAACTTCTTCAAGTTTCATACATTTGGAAACCTGAAAAAATCCTCACCCTGACTATTGGCTTGTCCTTTCATCCGCTGCATTCCGTTGCATGGAAATATAGGGATGATTTATAGTCTGCGATTTTGCGAGATGATCGAATGCGATAGATCGCGCGTACTTTATTTTCTTTTTTTTTATTGTTTTTTTTTTTTTTTTTTTTTTTTTTTCGATGCGGAAAACCGCCAAACCGGGACCGTAAAATGAAAAAAAATGTTCTATCGTATTCAAGATGTACTATGAGGGGAAAGGAGATAAAATTGGTTTGTCCGAGTGATCGTTGTCGCAAGCGTTATCGTCGATTATTACTGAACGTGTAAGCTTGTCGTCCACGTCGATCGGACTAATTTGACAGAGACACACACCACAGCACAGTTGAGTATCCAGCTGACATAACCTTGTCCCACGAATCACAAGAATAGTCTCAATTACACGCGCACAAATAATCACGAGTTTTATTGATTACGAAGAACGAGGATCCCGCGAATTCAATTCGAGAATATAGGAACAACAATTCAAAAAGAAGAAGGACAAAAAAAACAATGAAAGCTTCATGAAAAGTTAGAGTTTTTCCTAGAGAGAAGCTTCGCGGGAGTGAGCGTAAGTTTTCGAGGATTTATTCTCAGGAAAACAAGGAGGCGATATAAGTACACGGCAAGAAGAGTGTGAAGAGAAGATGAGAAAGAATGAAAGAGGGAGGGAGAGTGAGAGAGAGCGAGATTGGAGGACGAGGGAGATATATATGGGAGATCACACACAGAGGCTCGCGCGAGAGCCTCCCGGCAATTCTGCAACGTTCTTCTCAACGTTTTATTTTTTCACCGACTATTAACGGAAAACACTCGATCGTATTCTGTAACCATAAAAAAATCTTCAAACCAAACCCCTGTTTATTATTTTTTTTTTTAATTTTCACTATTTTGTCTCTTGTTTCACCACGAAATCGGTGAAATGGAAAAATAAAAAAAATCTCGCACCAATTTATCACCCAACTGCGTGACGTCCACTGACCTCCCGTGCTCCCGTATATTTGTGTGTATGTGAATTTTATTCACAGTTTTGCCAATATTCCTCCACCATTAGAAACAAATTTTTATCACTATACCGGCATTTTTCGTGCCCTTACGTTATCCACACTGGAATCTCGAAGCTCATTGGCTCCACAACTCACTATACCGGAAAATGGCTGCCATTGTTCGACCGACATCTCTCTTCTTCTAATAAATTATATCTCAAACAAAAATTTGCATTATATTCTGTAAACAATCAATAGCGCTTTAATGAAAGATTCAAAAAATATGATACTCGAATGGGAAATATGATTCTTCGGTAGGCGCAGAATGGGATAAACGTCAAAGATCAGTAAAATGAATTATCATGTTTTGCGGTTGAATAATAATTTATTGGCTACCAAAAAGCACATAGATTCCATAACTATTCCAACAAGTTTCAATACAATCTAGCGACAGTACATGGACATTTTTTCTTTTTTCTATTGTGGTGAAAAAATATCATAGATATTGCTACTTCTGTCTTACATATTTCGTAACTTCGATGATTAAATGTGTATAACTTAATAACGTGCTTTTATATGAAGGCATTTTATTTGCGAATTTACGGGATATTTCATAAAAAATAATAACCAAAAAATTGTAAGATTTGCGCGTTTGTTAAACAATTTGTGCTGTACATGATATCAAACATAACTTTTCTTGTTCTTTGAATATTCTATTCAATGAACTGCTCAAACGATGCCCAATAAAATATGAATTTTTTAATACCTGTACAAACTTCAATGATCCTTCCTGAGTTAAAAAAAATAACACTTCAACTGCACCGCAATACTAGTATAAAGAATACAAACAACTTGATATTTTTGGATGATTTACACTTCGGATTTTACAAGCGATCGATTACTCGGACGAATTTCATATTTTTGCTCTGTTATCCAATTAACGAATATAAATCTACAAAAAAAACTGGATACATTTTTACAAACTCTCAGGAATAATGGTTTACGGTACGACGATTGATAACTATGAACTTTAATTTTGCATTATTCGAATGCAACGTTGACTTCTATAACTTTTTATTCGTTTTTTTACTCACGATGCCACAGTTTTTTGCCAGAATTTTTTGATCGATTTTTTTAATGAATTATTTCGGAGATGAGATAACAAATCACTTGTTCTCAAGCTTTTCTGAAGTTATCTCCAAAAACAAAAGATAAATTTCATTGTTGCATTCCAACGATACAAATTTCAAGATCATAGAAAACTTCGACGTACAAGAGCGCGGAACACGAATGTTTACTAATATTAATAATTATGCACAAGGTTTTTTTTTCATTCTCGTCTTTTCCTTCAACAATGACATCCGTCATAATTATATATATATATTTGTACAATTTGTACTTGAGACATGATTAGAAAGGCCAATCTCGTTCGATCAACAATAATTCAAACGGTAAATAACTACGATAAATTGACTAGATCCGAATAAATTTATTTTAAGGGACGTGAAATTTTTTTTTCAACTTTGAATCCCTTAAATGAAAAATAATTTTACTTTCGATTTTGTAGTACACAAATTTTAGAAATTCAGTGTACAAAATGAGACGAATGAGTTTTTTTCTTTATTTATTGCTCATTAAGTTTTCCTGATAACGCTCTTTAATCGGCTCTCTGAATTACATCGAAAACTCAATTTATAATGCGTTTTCGTGAAATTTGATTGATCGAAAATGTATTTTTTGCCCTTTAACGCATGATCGTATGCTGTGCGACAAGAGGCAGAGAGCAACGTATTATTCAACTTTATTTATATTTTTACCCATAAAATCAGGTACAATCTGTCTTGTCCGACAAAATTTGTCCCGTAATCATCAAAACGATATCGTGCTGATGATACGAATTATCGAATGATTCAGGATAACTCGCCGATCGGGGCATTCTGTAGCCACAAATCGTGGATAAAGTCGTACAGCTGATCACTGACAGCAACCTAAATAGTTTCAATGGTTGAACAACAAATACTTTATCGACTGAAAGGAAAGAAAATATTGGTAATTTATAAGAAAGTTATTTCACCTTGTAAGGTGTTGGATTAAGACTTCTCTTGTGATCGCTTCTCAATGTCTCCAGAGACTTTTGCACTCGAACACGAATATCGTGTAAACTTGGCAATGGACGACGAATTTTTCCATCTTTCCAGTATATCTGAGAAAAATAACAATAATAAATGGCGATGACGATGCTGATTTTTATTTGACTCAGTGGCATTGAAAAAAGTTCTTATCGATGAGATAATCCTTGAATAATAATGAAATAATTGTTGGTAAAAGCAGTTACTTTGTGCAACGCCTCGACTCGGCTCGGTATGACATAAGCCCTCTTCGATTCTTCAAACGGATGTCGACAGAGGATTTTGTGGCCAGTCTCCGGTGCGGGCTCCGAAGAACTTTGAAGCAAATCAACGAGTGCGTGACCTTCAGCACCGTATAAACGATAAGCATTCTTTTTCCCCGGCATTGTTACTTTTCCGACTTCCTGGCTGAGCTTGATTCTCGGCTTGTCGTTTATTTCGACCATTTTGTAAACACAACCAAGGGCTGGTTGTCTCTGGCAAGTTACGAGATGGGTTCCGATTCCGAAGCAATCGATTCTGTGATTCTGTGTGCCAAGCACCTTTTTTTCTTCACTTTTCATTAAAATTTTTAAAACTTGACTAGTGTTAGAAAAAAAAAAAAAAAAAAAAAAAAAAAAATAGAAACAAGAGTGACTTGTTGCAATCAACGGTTTATCGAGCGAGACAATTTGATAATCTGAGCAAGCGATATTGAATAGATTAGGATTGACCGATTGATTCAAGAAATTTATCCAATAATAATTGTAGACCAAACATCAATGTTTTCACGGGAAATAAAGAATTTCTAATACCTGTTCGTTAAGGCTGATAATAATATCTTCGTTGATGTCACTTGAGGCCATGATGGTGAGATGAGCAAACCAGGGCACGTTGAATTTGATAGCCAATTTCTCGAATGTCTCTCTGGCAACGTGACTCAAATATGCAAGATCGCCGCTATCGATACGAATACCAACCGGCCGATAACCGAGATCTCCGAGTGCCAGTGCAACCGCACAGAAATTCAGCAATCCGCTCCTATATCGTAAAATAGAAGACAACGAAAGATTGAAAATTCATATACCAATAAAAAGTAATCGTTTCGTGTAATATTGTCGATATTATTGCATCGAGTATAAAATATGATAATTTCTTGTATGCACCTTGTTCGATAATGCGTTGACCGATCTTGACCGATAATGAAAATGAGATCATGTATATATACGTGTGATATAAGTTTTTTGTCTTCATAATACTTTGATGAAAAGTTTGGTAATGAATTATTTATCCTAAAAAATAATTTCGTGCAAATGAGATCCTACAATTTTTCTAGTTTTTTTTTTTCCCATTTCTACACAATATCTGAATTCATCGCTGAGCAAAGCTATATCTCCCGAACATTCTATCCACTTTTTTATTTCAAAAAATACACCGTAATCAAGATTCTTCAGAACCTATTCTTAAGGGTATGGATCAGTCACCTAGCCTCACTTCGAATTTTCAAAGTTTAAATTCTTCGACACGATTTGACCGATTACAAAAAGGCTCTGTCAGCGGACACAAGACGATAGCAAAAATTCGCTGACAGGGCCTTTTTGTGATCGACCAAACCGTGTCGAAGAATTTCAATTTCGAAATTTGCAGCTATCTCTCTCGTACTCACGGTAACGAGATACCGACTGACCCATACTCTAGTAGCTATTTTTAAAAAATAGCTAACATACAAAAATTAGTATAAAAGTCGGAAGAGAGCTATTTTTGTACTTATACGTATGGAATAATGCAAGGAAACAACAAATCATTAAAAAATCAGGCTGTTGTAGAATGATAATTGTCGAGTCTTATCTGGTCGTGCACGGGTGCTCGGATGCAGTAGTAGTAGTAGTAGTAGTAGCAGTAGCAGCCCAAGATCTAAAGATCTGATTTTTTGTTTTTCTCGATCGTTGTATCGTGATGTTTTTAATAAAAAAATATATAAATAAAATATCTTTCGAACAATACGAAAGAGGAAACCAATTGAAATCAGATCTTCAACCGCATAATAGCTTTGTTAATCTCGTTCGATGAGAAAATATACAGATAAATATACAGTCATATATATCCCGTTTACCTGCGTATGTGTGGGTGGGTATGTGTAAGTGTAACTATGATAAATACATTGTTCATCTTCCTGTCTCTGTTTTTCTTGATTTTCTTCTATTGTTTGTTATCGCTTTTGTTTTTCGAGCTTTGGATGAGTGCATGAATAATCAAAATGAATGTAAATTTGAAGAAAAATAAAAGATAAGGAAAAAAAAAAAAAAAAAAAACAAAACAAAAAATTCCCTCGAGTACAAGCAAAACGGGGCAAACGACACGAAATCATACCTCACACAGAGATCGCCCAATTCGCCTCGTCTTAAAAAGCCATTCTTGCCAAGTGGTGTTGGTTCACTTTTAATTGACGTTGTTTTCGCATTATTCTGGAACTGTTTAGTCTTGGCCACGTTCGTTAAAATTTTACTCTTTACGTTTGCTCCGTCTACGTGTGACTGTTGGTCGCCCGATGTTTGTCGTGTGCTACAAACGTTTATGTAGAATAACGATTTTTATTTCTCGATCCTTCATTTTCGGTTCGTTAACGAAATTTCTTTTTTTTTTCCAACTTTTCAACACATTATTTTTCTCTCGCTCGTTTTGTTTTGCCTAATTCGTGTCAAAACTGTTTCTGCGTGTGTTTCGTGCTTATGATTCGTCACATGAAAAAAAAAATTTCCACGTCTATCTGTTCCTCGTAATGTATTCTCATTTGTTTTTCGATCGAATGAATTTAACAGGGAATCGCGAGAATCCGAACGCCGGCGATTTTTGTGTCGGATTTATAATTTTTTGTTATGCTACAAACATAGACGACATATAAAACTAGCAAATGCAGCAGGTTTGTTAAAAATTGAAAGAAGTAATGAAAAAAGTAAAGGAAAAAAAAAAAAAAAAAGAATCATTAAGGATTTTTTACACATATTTGTTTTCAAATAGTATGAAATATTTGGTTGAATCAATGAAAACCGAAATAATTTCAATCATATAAAACTTTTAGTTGACAAGCGCATGTGTAAAACATTCTTAAGAAACATAAAAAAAAAAAACCTCTTTCTCGATAAAAATGGAAAAAACATCCAGCCTGAAAGCAGCTTCGGAAAAATATGAGTAGAAAAAAATCAAGGCACGGTTCTTATCCGCTTTTTTTCTTTGCGAAATCATATAGTTTACAGTAGTGGCTTTTTTCATGTCGTGTATTGTCTTTTGTGTTGTGTAAACAATAAAGAGCGAGGAGGCTGCGAGAGCAAAAGAGTATTATTGGTTGCAGTCGTTGCTGCTGCTGCTGCTGCTGCGGTTCCTTCTGCTTCCGTGAAACACTCTACGCACTCTCTTTTTGCTCAATCAACCGAGACGGATTAAATAAATAACCAATGATAATAATAGAACAAAAATCATAATTCACGTGTTAATTGTGGAAGGAACAAGAGAGAGAGAGAGAGAGAGAGAAGAAGAGATATTTGAATGTAGACAAAATTTTATATCCCTGTACCTCTTGACATCATAAGTATCGACGAGTGCCATAAAACCTTCCGGAAATGCTATTGCGAAACTGATCAAAGCCGCAAATTCACCTTCCGAAGCTTCCGTCACGAGTGCCTCTAAATCCGAGGCTATCGTATCTCGATATTTTGTCGACATTTGGAGAAGATCGTGAACTTCCCCGGTCTCCTTGTGCGCCATTGTCTAAATAGAAAAAATAATCATGATCCACAAGATTTTTCGAAAATAAAAAAGAAAATCGTGGCATGATAAAATTTCAAATTTAAATTTAAAAAAATGGTTATGGAAAGGAAGAATCATGATGAGAAAAAAAGAGGATTTGAAATCAAATAATCAAATAGAATCTAGGTATTAAATCCTAGTAGTAAATGTTAAATATTATTCACGATGAATAAAAATTGAGGAGCAAATGCGCAATAAAATGTTCACTCTTCTGGAGAAAAAAAAGCGCTAAAGCGTAAAAACTCACGGTTATTTTAAGGTCATCAATACCGGTGAAAGAGCTTATGTAAGCATGTGCGTGAGTTCCCTTAACCGGAATACCGAATAGTTTCCCGGCGAGTACGTTGCTGGTACCATCAAATCCACCTGTAATTTACACGTGGCAAAAAAAGAGACAGAAGCATGAGAAAATCCGCAATTATATATGGTTATAGGATTTAAAGAAGAACAGCCTACTACTTGTTCACCATTCATTGCCGACAGGTATAGTTATTAAACTTAAATGATTAAATAGCAGAGTATCGGCCAGTTGGAAGTTTCAAGGCAGCTCATAACACGAGGGCATATTATAATTCGCATATAACTTTCTAGTTCGTCGGAAATGGTCTCGGAGAGTTTGGGAAAATGATAGAGAGAGAATTTACGGCAAAGTGGCACCCGATGGTACTAACTGGCACAGCTAGAGCGCTCGACAGGCGAGCAAGAGAGAGAGAGAAAGGTACGTATCGATTTCATTTTTTCCGAAATAGCACCCTCGTGGTGTCTCGGTTCGGTACCAGACACTCGAATCCCTTTGCTCATTTACATTGGAAAGTTTTACGAGTCTCTGAAACTTTTGCAATTATTCTCACGTTTGGCAAGCACCGTGTTTCGAATGAAATCTTGATCGTAATTAATAGTCCGTTGAATGATACGCAGAACTAATTGCACAGTTACTTCAGAAAATTCAATTTTTACAGCTTGAGAACATTGGAGTATTATTTTAGCAGTCGAGTAAACTTTTTTTTTTACTATGGATGGAATATACGGATGATTGATGAAGACTGATGAGTCATTGAAATTTGCAGTGATAAAAGATATATTAAGGACAGATTAACTGACCTATATAACTGTATCTGGAAGCACTGAGTCCTCCGTCGGGTCCTTGAGCTCTTCGTAAACCAAATTCAAACAGAGATACTTGTTTACCAGCCACCATACGATATCTTGATGCATTTGTGGCCATTAAACTCGCGTAATTCACCAAAGTCAGTAAAGTTGTTTCCAATAGCTGTACCATTATCAATGGACCCTCTGTTCTTATCATTGGGACTCTGTAGATAAAGAGAACAAAATTATTCCATGAATATTCATACGTATGAATATATTTTTGTATTTTTATAGATGATGTAACACAAATGACGTAATAAACTTTGAACTTATCAGCTATACGAACCTGGGAAAGACCACGGAACCTTCCTCGATCGCGTACAGAGTTACATCTTTTGCCGTGAGACCCTGTAAATATGTGAAAAATTCTGGTTCCACAGATTCCGGCATGACCGATCGTAGATATTCAATATCTGAGTTCCAATGAAATTAAAATTGAATCATCGCATTAGAATAATAAACACTCAAAGAAAGATTATGCGTCGTTATTCAAGTTAAAAAAGTTACATTCGAGTTAACTGAACAACTCACCACTGTCCGTGTATTTAAATTTTTTGATGAACTTAAGACACTCCTCTAGACCAGCAAAAATTGTAAATTCGCCATGAAAAGGATTCTTCCTGAAGAAGAGGTCAAACGTTGCGCAGTCGTTTGTTTTTCCACATTTCCAGTATGCATACGCCATTGTTATTTGGTAGAGATCTTTGAAATATCATTTTAACAATTAGTGGTTCTGTTTTTAATTTTTGAAGAATTGTTTTATAAAAGGTATAAATTTGTTACTGAGATACTTCAACACTCAAAAAGTTTAATGAAATTCATCATGGAATTTTGTATTACAAAAATCGATGAAACTTAATTTTATCCAGCAACAGACTCTGTTCTACCCTTCAAAAGTTTCAAGGTCGTTTGCTGACCTATTTCATAAAGTCATCCTGTATACAGAATTGAGATTACTAGATCTTTATCGGTAATAGAATCAAATTGTTCGAAAGGAAATATATTTGAACTCGGAATAAAAGAATAATTTTATTTTAAAACGTTATTCTTCCCAGTTGGTGTTCCAGAAGTTCAGAAGGGCTTTAATTTGAATGTGTCAAGCCCTGTATTGCTAAACCAGGTTTTTTTTTTATTATACGATATATATTCACTACTTTATTTTTTTATTTTGCTTATATGACGAATGACGACGTTTCATTTGTTTTGTATTATATTGGCGCCATAACAAGTGTAATAAAAAAGATAAAAATTACATTGTTTCACTATCATTTCTAAATTAATCTTCATCTTATCGTTAGATCGAGAAATCAGCGGGAGAACCTTTTGAGGTTACGATTTGTGTCGGATCGTTCGTGATCTTAGAAATAAGCAAACCAAGCGTGGGGATGGAGGGGGTTGGGGGAGGGGGCGAAATAAATAAATAAATACCGGTGAGAAGTGGCTGGACGACGCCATTTTGTTGTGATTGACCGGTGAGAAGTGTATTTTCTTCGTTTTCCATTGTGTTTTCCAAGATGAGCCTACGAACTTTCAATAAATCTCCACCTCCGATGAGATAACGCGTGTGCAATTGAACGTTGCAGGTTTCAACAGGGTCGAGATAAGCTCGAGGCTCGTTAAGCGAAGTTGATACAAAAAGTTGAAAATAAAATTCTCGAAGAACGATAATGACGCGACGCTCCCCGCGAGCGAACTAAACGTGTTCGACGCTGTCGCGCAAGTATATACCACCGACTTCTTCAGTAGAGCCTTTGATTTTTGCTACGTGTATCTTTTTGTTTGCACACAATATATACATCTACGGATTCTACGTACATATATAGTAGAATACGTTAGGTATAAATGTGAAATAGAAAACGTGTGCATGCGTATTTTTTGCCGATGAGAGAGATGGAGAATGTATTGGTGTTCTCGCGCCCTACTGCGCCTGGGCTTTTCTATTCCCGCTTGATTTTAGGACCTCTACTTTACCTACGGACCATTACCTATATAATCGCACCAAACGAACGAAAGTTTTTTAAATGTATCTAATTATTACGTTCGGGTATTACAATTGTCTAGATTCTGAAGTGAGAAATAAAGTTTTTTCTTAATGGTTTTTCTCCAGTAGAACGAACAACGAATTCGTGATGATTATACTTCATCCTCGGGAATCATTCGATTTTCTTCCGACGAAAAATGCAATGTACATTACCGGAGAACACGCATATGCATCCGAAATTATATACTAATCAACATAATTTCGTAACGAAGTAAACAGTCAAACTCGTTGTCCTTGAGCACAAGTGAAACAGAGACAATAGTGATAAGAGAGATGTACGTAAAGATTGAAAATATTCCTATATATTATGCGTATACCATGTCCCTTCTTCTGCAATTTGACAGGTGCTGCCCACGTGTACAAAATATCGCAGTCGTTATCGGAACGAAAATAATTAACGTATTGTGATATTGTGGAGAAGAAAATAAATTATATAAGATATATTAGCCCATAATACCATTCTTATTCGGATTTTCGTAAAATAATATCACTGCAACAAAAAGATAAAAAAGTTGTAATTCACTAAAAAATCATATATATATATATATTTTCCACGTCAAAAGAATCTGATGAAATAGGTGCATCGCTGAAACACACAAGTATACAGCATTTGTATTAAGGATATGAAATATATATTAAAATAAAAAATCAGCAACACGAGAATGCGCATCGTTTGACCTCGCTCAGCTTGCTGGGAATACATATAATAACACACTATTCGGTTTCGATTAAACGTCGTTCGGGGCAACACACGTTTATTTGTCGATATATATAGTAATAAGGGGTAAAAGACACGCGGTTGCTTGCGTTTTACTGACCCCAATCGAGGAGAGCTCTCCGCTATCACACGTATACGAAAATTATGAAGAGAGAGAATATCTCGCCCGTCTCTCGCTGCTGCTTTCTAGTCGCATCGGTTTCGGATTTTTGATATATCTGCAACTCTAAATCGCAGCTGTAACCTGCTGCTGCACGTTATCGCGTAAGTCGTCGCATCGCCTATACATTTATATAGCTATATATATATTACGTTGATTGAACATGCGAACCACACCGCGATAGACACTCGCGATTTGAACGATGGTTCAAGGTCATTGTACAAATACATATCGAAAAAGTGGGGAGAGTCTCTTACAACGCTAATTTTTCCGTCGCTTCTCAACTTCTCGAATTAGACTCTCGCATTCCCAATAACATGTAGATATGAAACAAAATGAAGAGGCGCGATCATGTATTTAATTATATTGCCGGTAAATTGGTTTATTAATTGTTCATTCAGTTGTCGTGATACCAAATAAATAACTACTATTTGTATTTTAATTTTTTGCAATTAAAGCAGTCAAATTTCAAAAATCCTTTTGCTTTTTTTTTTTAAATATCGTAGTTTCATATAAATACGAAACGATAAAATAAGAATTTTGGGCTACACGGAATAGGGTAAATGAATAAGTAATAAAATTTTGTTTTTTTTTCAACGTATATCTTTTGTTTTATCTTGAAGATTTATTGCACATGGGAAATACGATGGTGGTAAACTAATGCGATAAACGAATATCACACACGTTTTAGTGCATCGACGAAAATATCTTGGCGATGAGTTATATGGTTTATCGTTTTTTTTTTTTGTTTGTTTTTCTACCACAATGGTACGCCGTTGCGTTTATGAGTACTGTATATATATATATATATATAGTCAGAGTACCTAAATGCACCTTCGTTTTCTTATCTAAAATCCTTATTCTCGATCTAATTATAATTAATAATACATTGTATACATTATTATTGTACTATTGAGTATCGTTTGTTTTTTTCTTTCTCTCCTCAACCGGGGATTGTCGCAAAAATCTGAATTTCATCTTCTCACGAAGATTCGTGAGAAATGACATTTTCTTCTCAACGCTTTTGTTTCTCGAAAGTAAAATAAATAAAAAATGTAATTGTATTCTCATCACCCGGTACAACAACGACGAAAAACTCGACGAAATTTCTTCTTCTTTTTTTCACTACGTTTCTCAAGTCTAAGCAAAATAACGCTCGGAGGTAACTTTGGCACATTCTTTTGTTGTTCTTCGTCTAGACGAGAAATATTTCGAGATATATCACATATCTCGTTCTGCAGGATCCTGATTAATTGTAACATTATATTTTGTGTCTGTGTTTTTAGTTCTATAGATTTTCTATAAGTAACGTTGCACACGATGTGTCGTGAACTTTTAAAAAGTCAATTTTAGGCAAATCAGGTCGTGATTTATTACGTTCCAATAATTCATACTCGCTCGATGCCTCTTGGCCGATATAGTTTCGAGGGAGACAAAAAAAACCATTTTGTTTAATTATTATTGATGAAATCAACGGTGGCAGTGGCTTGACGTTGATAAGTAATACTCGAATCGATCGACCTTCGTCGCGCCCCATCGAGATAATTTTTCAAAAAAAATGCTACCAGCAAAGATACAATTTTTAGTCCTGAATTAGTCCTGTAACAAATTCTCTTAAAATGCGATTTTTTAAAATCTAATGAAATTTGAAATGAAATTTTTGAGAAATTCAAATATTATTATTTACGAATTCTCAAATTTGCATTACCATGGTTTTGTTTTCAAATCTTTTTTACACCAAAAGAAAATTCAATTTTTCGTAGTTTGCAAAACCATTGGAACAGCGCAAACTGAAAACTCCACGAATCTCAGAGTCTCGAGTGTGAAGTAACTCGAACGATCCTATCATCACGTTTCACATTGAATGCAATATTCTGGTCGACCTCACGTGTTAATACGTGAACCAGTCGCGTGCATTACGACTCTCTTGATGAGATATGCGGCAATTATATTTTTTTCTCATCCTCATGAGGGGAAGACAATGTCTCGATGCGGCTATGACGAATGTTAGTCGTATTGGAAGTTCTTACGAAGAAAAGAAAACAAACGATTCAACGTAATCTGACTTAATAAATTAAATGTACGTTCCTGTTGTACGTTTAATTCAATTATATATTGAATCAAGCAGCGCTCGATCAAACTCTTTGGAGAAAATCCATTTTTTTTTTTCAAAACATTTTTACAGCTTTGGAAGAAAAAATATCGGGCAGTCTTGTTAGGGCTCGCTAGTAAAAATTTTTAAAAGCTTCGACGTCGTCCGTCCAAGATTCGATGAATAAAAATTTGTCGTAAGATTTGATAACAGATCGATAGTGCCCAATACTTTTAGTCAAAGCTGCATATGCAACGTATACGTAGATAAAATCTGCACTGTTGTTACACATCTAGACTTGAACGATACGAATTTTTGGTATCGTGTACTAAAAAAACTAGAGCCATAGTGCCTGCATCGCGATGATAATCCTAAAATCGCTACGAACATTAGCTATAATTATAATCACACGATTTCAGATACATAACTTTGTTCGTGTGCACAGTTTGGTAAAAATCTCTCTTTCATGCAACATCATTCGGAGCATTCTGACAATAGAAATAAAGAACGAACGAGATCGACCAAAACGATTAGAGCCCCAAAAATAGTTTCCATGGACTAGAAGCTTTGTAACCGAAGATGCCAGCTGAATATTGTTTGAAGGAAAACCAACAGATATTTTGAACTTGGAAAAAAATCAATTGACTCGAATGATTCGTCTCTTGTTCTTGTTAAAATAAAAAGTACAAGCTCCCACGAATGGAATGTCAATTAACGAAACTAAAATCGTCGTTGACGCTTCTCCGTATTATCTAAAATTGAATTATTCTTGCTACGATCTATCCCCTAACAGCTACTTTGACACTCGAATCTATTGTATCGTCCAGTCTTTACTCGTCGCATCGACGTCATTGCACTATTTCTTCACAGTGATCTCTTATCAAGATGGCTCATTCTGTTCTTATTCATTTTCGGTTCACCGAATTACCCCAAAAAACAAAGTGGCGTTTCTTTGTTTTTGGTTTCTACTTAATTTTTTGTTTTGCATTTTTAGCACCGTTTCTCTCGGCTTTTTCAGACTCGATGCGTTCAAAGAGATTTTTCTTTAGAGCCATTATGATTAGAACCGTTATCCGAAACTTTCGTTTCCGCTTCATCTCATGAGATCCGCTGCTCTCTGTCGATCTCGGTGCACCTCCCGCGGATGCATTCTCTTGCGATGCGAAAAACAATTGCCCGAACTAGCGAACGCCTTCGGACAATAAGGACACTGATAGGGACGCGCACCCGTGTGTTGATTTATATGAAATTTTAAATCTTGATTTCTCTTGAATGTTTTGTCGCACAGCGGACAAGCGTGTGGACGCAAATCCGAATGCGTTATGCTGTGGGCGCGTAATGTTGAATTCGTTGGATAAACGCGACCGCATACGTTGCATGGAAATTGTATACCGCCGTGGTATTCCTTGTGACGAAATAGATTCGATTGAGTTTTGAAACTGTAATGAAAAATTAAATTTCACGAATTAACGGAAATGAAACAGAAAAAAAATTGAATATTTTCTTGTTAGATGAAGCGAGAGAAATAAACTTGCATTCGTCCACAAATGTCGCATCCGTATTTTCCTTTAGGCCTGTGAGTTTCCAAATGAACTTTTAAATTCCCTTTCGTTGATATTCTCTTGCTGCATATCGGACAGACAAAGTTTCCGGTTGAGGAAGCGTTGTCGGTGCTATTGGCCTGTAAAATTCCATTCGTCGAGTATCCGTGTTGGGATCGGAGCACCGATTTACTTTCGGTGTGACGTCTCTCTCTAGGCAAATGCGACCACAAATGATTTTGCAATCCTATTTGTGAAATGAACGATCGAGCACAAATTGTACATTCGTACGGTTTTAAACTCGTGTTCCCAATGTCCTCGTCGCTTTCGATGCTTTTCTCTTGTTCCTCTGACCTGTTTTTATTCTTTTTGACCTGACGAACTTTCTCACGATTTCCAGTTCCGGAATGACTATGAAAATATACGAAATTATTGGTATTATTGAAAAAGATGATTTTTTTTTTTCACGTTTATTCACTTTTGTTCCCAAACTCACGTTTCCTCGTCGAGTGAATTGATCTTGAACGAGGATTCCTCTTGTTTGAATTTCTCCTCGTCCGATTCGTCGCTATAATCGGACGAGTCGCCGCCCTCCAAATCGCACTCTAAAAATACCATCGGATCCACTCTGACCTCCATTTCTTCCATATACGATGCGGATGATTGAGTTTCGTCCCTGATAGCCTCAACCTCCGACAGACCCGAACCAGTTTCCGCTGACGTTGGCGAACTTTCTTTCTCCGTTACTATTTCTATGCCACCCTGTAACGAGAATATATTTTCGTCTCAATAAAGTTCATAATTTCCAATATCGTTTACGCCATATTTCTTCAGAAATTTTCCGAATCGAATGAAAAAAAGAAGAACCTTGGTCAATATGGAGTGCAAGAGTCCACGATCTTTCTGCAGCTGTTTTTCGTTATTTTCTAAAAAATGTTGCTTCTTCTTTCCCTCGTTATCGGCCTCGATATCGTTAGCAGGATCCTCCGTCTCGTCGGATATTCTTTCGTCGTCCAATTGTAATCTCAGTCTCTCTTGAGTTCTGTAAGCCATAGTCGCGAACCTGTGTACACCCTCCAGTCGTTTTGCACACGTTGAACATACCATTTTCGAAAGTTTGTCCTCGATCGATACCTAAAATACGTCAAAATAAAAATGAAAATATTTTTTTTCTTGTTTTAATTGTAATATTTCAAAAATGTATAAAAGGATTGATATATTACGAATAAACATTTCATTACGTAAGAATAATTTGTCTTATTGATTAATTTCGTTATTCATTTTTCATTGTATACGATCGCTCGCAGTGATGATAAAACAATAATGATCATGTATCCGATGCAGCGAGCGAGAGAGGTCAAGTATACTTCGATTCCCAAATACCTTTCATCCCCCTCGTATTTTTATTCCTCATATACAATAATCGCGTTACCAATGTATTGTAAATGCTTATAGTACACATGTATATATTTGTGTATATAAGGATAAAATTGTAAATGTACATAAAAGGATGGACGTCACAGAGCGAGATATCCAGCAAAATTGTCAATTCTCTTCCCAATTATATTTATAGTTGGTCCTGCTGGTGCTGCTGCTGCTGCTGCTGCTATTGGCGGTTGTATGTATACATGATAGCGCGCGGTTGTCAAAGCGAGGTGGTAGGGATCGTTGGCGGGAAACGACAGCGAGGAAAGAGGTGAGAAGTGGGGAGGAGGCGGGGGATGGCTCGGGATACTCTCGCGTGGCAATCAATAAAATGCTAATTTTTAACACTTTCGTACCTCTTCTTACAAAATGGCTGCCATTAAAAAGCTCTCCCCCCCCTCTCCCACTCTTTGGCCCCTTTGTCCTTTTATCGGCCAATAAATTTTTAACAATTATTCAGAGGTCAAATGATTTTGTATTTCGTTCGAGGAGTCGATTCTTTTTCGGAATTTTTTTAATTTCTTGATTTTTATTTTACGTTATTAATAAGGTCGATGCTTGAAATAATCGTTTTTCGTATTATTTTTACTCATCTCGTTATTTATTTAGGGATCAATAATTTTTAGTTACGATAGGACTTTTCAAAATTTGTGTCTCGAAACATCTAATTGGTGGTTAAGAGCGCTCTGTTATTCCGTTCGAGCTTTCGAAATTCTTGCAAATTTTTCGTAATGCAAGAAGTACGAACGCGGTTGCTTGGTACATACATAAAAAAAAATCATGATATCGAACAGAGCGCGATAAACATTAACTTACGAGAATATAAAGGTATTTCCGAATTTTCGATTGTAGGTATTTTCTTCTCGACTCCTCGGCGAAAATGTCAATTCTCTCTTCAGCGTCAACATCACTAGCACATATTCTGCATTGTTCGGTTTCACGATTCTCGACGACAGCACCACCACCACCACCGCCGCCGCCACCACCACCACCACTGCCGCCGCCGCCACCGCCGCCACGTTCAAAAAGCTCCCGTCCCGCGGTGCCCATTTTCAAAAAACCTGACGGTCCAAGCGTGTATATCGCGTTTACAAAATAAAAACAGTCATGGTTCGTAACGAGTTGACAAAAACACACAGACACGCGAACACAAAGATACACGCACACGAACGACCACCTCCCGTTACGATGTGACTCGCGAATCGTTTTATTGTTTTTTTTTATTTCTGTGTGTGTGTGTGTATGTTTTTTTTCACGCTATTATCAATTGTCGTAATGGCGCCGCCACGCGGACTTTTTACAACTACTCAAGAATGTCATTCGTCAAAAAACTGAGTGGAAAAAAATTGGAACATTTCGTCGTCCGGATGGTGGATGAATAACAGGAATCCTTTTGAAAATAAAATTTTTATCTGTTTAATTATCCGCAAGTACACGTACACGACACATTTGTTTCAAACACAATTTCATAACATTGGTTAGGTTTTATTTTTTGTTGGTTATTATTTGCAATCGAATCATATCGCGCCACATCTGTATGGCGAGCACATTTTTAAATTTTTTCTTTTCTTCTTTCATAAAATTATCGGCGAATTCCCGATCAATCGGCGAGGCTCAATTTTTCGTTTCTTATATTCATTTCTCCGATATTTGTAATTATTATTTTTCAATAAAAAAACATTTGAATAAACGTAACCGGCGAGACGCGTTAACGACTACGTAAGCGGCAGCGGCGGTGGCAGCGGCATGTTTTCGACTATCTTTTTTCCTCATTAGTCCGCTACTGCTTCTATTTTTTGACCGAGGCGTTCCACGGGAGTAACAACACCACTCGGGAAACGACGAGAAACGAATGTTCGATATGCCCAAATACCTATACTACTTTAATAGCATTCGTCGATTAAAAAAAATATCTATAGATACTGTTCGTATATACAATATAGATTACAGTACTCGACATACTCTATATTGCGACTATGTACTACAGAGGTTTTTAGGTATTAGCCAAAAATACATAAGTCTCGATGTATCGACATTTTTATCGTATATACGTTGATGAAAATCCTTGTTCACCGTACACAATACCCCAACGTACACCGTACAAACGTATTCGAATATTCTACTATTAATTTTAATCTCGTATATATATATACATAAATATGTACGTATTTGTCTGTGTATAAGTATTTCCGGTAACAGGTATACTGTTCGCACGAGAACACCGCGTATGAAGAATACTGTGAAAATGACGATAAAACGTGACGAAGAGGCGAGAGCAAATCTACAATTGTTTTATTTATGGATTCTTAAAGCCTCCCCCACTCTTCGGAATTGCGCGACCGTGCCCTTTTTTTTTATTCTTTCATTACTGCCATAACTTATTCACTCGAATGTACGTGAATATATACATAGGTACTGGAATCTCTATGCATTATTATTCGTGAAATGATAATTACGCGCACACATTGTTTTTCTTCCTTCTCCTTGAATCCTGGAATACAAATATTCCGCGAGTATCGAAATATGTCGCAGCAAGTGACTCCCTCTTGACGAGAAATTATATTTCTCAATGTTTTCTACCATCACGCGCAGCTTCAGTATTTAATATCTATAGGAAATGCAATATCGACTCGTGTGTGGCACACTTGTAATTATTCCGCCATTTGCTTTTATACCATTTGTATTTCATGCATTTTTTTTTTCCAAGTTAAAGTATCTTATGACGAACGATAACGTGAAGCACACACGTCTTAAAAAAACTCGATCGATTGTTGGCAGTTTTTTAATCGAGTTTCCCGCCAAAAGTTGTCTCAAAATCCCGTAGAGGGAGCTTCGTTTTCGAAATTTTTGCGCCGCTTCCGATGCTTCCCGCCATGAAATATCCGCATGCGCATTGAAGCACCGGTAAAATTTTGGCTCCGATCGGCTGGAAAAAAAATTTACCCAAAAAAAATAACCTGAATTCCATTTTTTCGAATTATATTTGTTTTATCGTGATTTTATCGTTTTTCTAGTTTATAATCAGTGCCATAAAACAAGACTCGTAACAATGAGCGCTATTATAACCTCATTTCTTTTGGGAAGCTACACCGCCATCATTCATTATCGCTCCCCTTGCACCTCATACCGGCGCGACTCGACGATATGTATCCCTAAAACCCTTTTGTCTACCTACCGACCATTCGTTTCGCCCCTCCAATTTAACCGCGGAAAAAAATCAATACTACAAATTAACAATTAACAAGCTCGCGAGCATACAAGAGGTGTCGCAGCGGAGCCACATTTTGTACTCGAATAAGGGAAAATGAGCGCACGCGCCCTTGGTATTATATAATTCAACGATCCAAGTTGAATATGAAGCTTTTTAACAGTCTTCGATAAAAATGGCTGTCAGAAAAAAATTCGGAGGTCGCGCGGTTCAACAAAAAAAAAAACCCCATAAATAATATAATGGAAAATTTTTTACACCGACACGAATGAAAAATACATGCAAATAACGCTTAATCGTGAAATAAAAATTGATAAACAAACGACCCACCCCATATATCTCGTATATATTTCCAAATGTTCGAACAGCCTGTTTTTCATGACTATAGGATAACATTGTGATATAAAATGACGTAAGAATAAAAATAGTACAAATATAATAGGACGAAAATTTTAGGAAAATCGACAAATGTCAAAATTACATAGTAATCATGGCTTCGTATCACTATTGTACAGCATCGGTGATAACCCATTGGAATTATGGTCGAAATACGTATCATCGGAAGGACGAGTTCGGAGAATTGAGGATGACGTATTAAACGGTGATAGGGTTATAGAAATACGTGGACCAGATAATTCTACCTTTCTCACCAACATTTCATGTCCAGCCAGTTCTATCGATTGTCTTAATATTAAGCTTCCGGTTTTAGTCGTTATCGTGAAAAATCTTAAAGCGAGATTCAGAATTGATCTTCAGGTATACACGTATAAATATTAACCTCGAAAAATAATTTTCGGTGTTACTTTTTTTTGTGAATTGAATGATGCAAAAAAAAATTATCACCGCCATGGCTATTCATTTTAAATACAATTATTTTATTTGAAAAATGAAATAATTTCATCAGCTAATAGACAGCGAAGGAATACGACGAAAATTTTTCGTCTCAACTTACGAATTAAGCAGCAAAGGTACAATCGTGGAAAACAATACAGCAAGAATAATTGTGAAATTGGAGGAAGATTGGAACAATTTGGAAATTGATTTAAGAACTTGGTGCCAAACTGTTTTTCGTACAGAGTACAAAGCTCTTCAACGCTTGATTATTTACCAAAATTGCCGTTTGCGAAGGGTTTATCTTCAGGATCGACATTACGAAGCTAACGAAACACCGATTGAGCTGTGTCAAGCTTTTTTCGACATGTATTTGTTGAAATGGGGGATTCATTACGTGGACAAAGATTGTCAAACGAGTGGTACTTGGGAGAACGTTGCAAATGGTTCGTAATACTTGCTTGTTATAATCAACGTTTGCCTCGGATAATATCTTGTAAGTTCACTGATTTTGAGATTTTCGTCGAATCGTTGTCTTGCTAAAAAATAGATGAGGCGGCATTGCTCGTATCGACGGGATCTCCGACGTCGGGAATTCGGCAAAGCACAAAATCATTGCCCGTTGGCCAAAAGCAGTCAAACGCAAAGAAAAATTCGGCACCAAGAATGAAACAATTTATCGGATCGAAGGAGAATGTTGATAATTCAACGAAAAATCCTTTAATCCCTCAAAAAGTGAAAATCTTGAGAGCCGAAACAGCGAAAAGGAATAAAACCATTTCGTCGGTAACGAATGGTGAAGTTGGAAGAAAAGTTTGTTCGGCAAAAGAAAAAACGGAAAATAAGTCAAAAAGCGAGGACTCGAAGGACTCGAAGGAAGGAGAAATATTCCGAAAATGGCCGTACAAATATTTACAACTTGAAAAAATTGACAATAAAGGAAATAGATTAAAAACGTTCCGCTCGCGGCCAAATTCGATAATTGGTCAAACGAGATTTCCCAATTTAGAAAAAACGTTGAATCGTCCTTTCCCTAAAATATCGATCGAAATTCCGTTACCACCGGAAGTAGAAAAAATCGTGGCTGAAGCAAACGATAATTTGAACGGGGATATATCACAAACGAGAAGTAGACTTTTGACGAGCGACGAAGCAGTTCACAATTATCTGGAATTGCGTCACGTTATCAATCGTAAAATGTTGGAAAGTTTCAAATCTCTCGGACTCACCATGACCGAGGTCGAACTTTCGATCTACAATTCGAAAAAGCGTCAAAATTCTTATGGCCAAGGTAAACTCGTGGAGAAAGGTAGAACGAGTGTTGAAAAAGCTTGTGACGTAAACAACGAACAAGAGACAATAAAAAAGCGAAATAAATTGCTGAAAACATGACTCGAAACAATGAAAAAATCTGAAATATTTTCCAAAAATGTGTAAAAAAAATTCTACTGCAGCAACGAACGTAACTCAACGATTTGTCAAAAAAAAAATAAAGAAAAATATTCAATATTCAAACTCGAATGAATTATGATTGGCTGGAATCTTCTTTATTCGCATACTATTTCTCTCTCATTGACATGAGAAAGTAAAATAATAAAAAGACCAATAAATATTTCGTAAAAATTGTAGTCGACATCGACGCATGAGAATAAACATTAGTAATTGTTGATAAGAAAGAAAATACTTTCGAGATGCGAATCTGACTATGAAATCGTTCATAATTCTCTCATGGAAATCGTTTTTTATCGGTGGATCGAAAATTTCGTTTTTTTTCCTCTCGGAGATCGATCAACACTTTGCTTTGTTTTGAATAGGCAGGAACAGTTTGAATTCGGCAGGCAGTTCGTCTTCCGAGTAGAGTCTGTCGGAAAAGTAAACTCTTCGTATTCGGCAATTGGCGTGAATTTGAACTCTCAGCGTTTCAACGTAATTAGTGCCGTAAGCTCGACGAGTGAAATCGGCGAGATTAAATTGTATCTGATTCCAACCGTCGTCAAGGCGCATCGGCATTGTACAGATAAAAGGCTTAACTCGAGTCGTCGATTGATAATTGCTAGCTCTGAAACGTCTCCGTACATTTTTGTCATCGATTACCTGAAACAATGATAATGTTCATTTTTATAAACCAATAAACTAGACAATACGAGAAATTGAAAATAATTCTACCAAATATATGCATAAAGAGACATCGCTTCTACATACTTGAACTTCGAAGGTAAAGTATTTCTTCAGATTTTTGATAATCATAACTAAAAAAGGTAGTTTAATGCCTAGAGTTTTTCTCGGATCAGCCGGACACGTGATGTACGTTGTGCTGACATTGCTGCCAAGAATTTCCAAAACAAGACTCTGTATATCATTGTCGGTGATTCTTTTTATGTGACCATTCCGCACTTTTTTGTCCCATATTTGTAGCGGTTTACTTCCGATACTGTACAAAATCGATAAAAACCCACTTTGAAAAGTGTTTTTGAACATTTTTTTTTATTTTTCAATTGCCCGATATATTAGACACAAGCAGAACGTTGAGCCCTAACCCCACTTTTGTTTTTTGTCAATCACTTTTTCCACCATTAAACCTGATGTGTCTTTAATTTTTTTCAGTTCATTATTTTTAGTTGAATCATACAATTTTTATGATCAACGCTAGTGTTTCTTCATGATCGTAATGATGGTCATGTTTTGTTGTTCTGTAATTTCACGTATCCATCTCCCCCCACCCGCCGATGTTTGCGGGTAATTAGCGAGACGCGGGCGGCATTACAAGAACGATCGCAGCGCCATTGCCGCGCAAAATCCAAACTTCAAAACGAAGTCAAAAATCAATTTTTGCAAGTTATTCAGGAAATAAAGAGTACGAGTTGGTATATAATTATAACATTTTCGGTATTTATTGATGGGAAATGAACAACCGCAAGATAATCGGGAACCGAATGAATATTTATCGGAATAATACCGACGGTAATTCGGTAAAACTTATGATACGCGAGGCGCCGCTGCCGTCAACGTTTTCCTATTTTTTAAAATCTTTATCCATTCAACTTTAATAATTAAACTTATTCAACAAATAATGAGCGAGTAGCGTTTTAATTTTTTCCTTTTTCCTTGAGGACACTACTCGTTGCGGCGGTTTTGCTAACGACTCTCTTTGTTTCTTCTTTTTTTTTAGATTTATCGCTTTCGAAAATCTTACGCGGCAAAACACAATTTGTACATCTTGAAACGGAAGAACGAAAAAATTTAAAAAAAAACGTTATTACTACACAAATTTAAGACTAAAACGGATCCAACACGCCCGGTTCAGCGTTCGATCTCAAATATCTCAAAATTCCGTGTACCACTATTTTTATTTTCGCATCTTTTCGTTTTTTTTTTTTCCATTTTTCTTATTTTTAACGTTACGTTATCTCAGTTCGCCTCGACATTCGTCATTTTAATTAATATACAAACGAGAACTAATACACAGTCGGGTTGATCAAATCGCCGCTGAAACTATATGTATATTAAGGAGCAGACTGCGCTCACATTATAGTTACTTCGGTGTATTCGAGATCTCGGCGAGTGTCGCGGAACAGAGAAACGACGAATACTAACGGCTCGAATGCCGCAAAGAACTTTGCGTTTCCATGTTTATTCTTCATTTTTTTTTTTTAATACTTTAGTCCTGCTTATTTTCAAGTTCAATTCACTTCCCTTGCTTCTCTCCCTCTCCGAAACTATAGAAATAACATTTTTCATCATCTTGTACGTGTCTACGCTACAACTTTTTTTTTTTTCATCCAAAAACGTCCCATCATATTCTCGTCGGCCAACAATCTCATTCAATCTCTGTTACTTTTTTCAACACTTTTTTCTTTTATTTTTCACAGACGCTTTTTCATGAAACGTTAACTACTTTCTACAGGCTTACACATAGAAGCTAATCGAGCGAGAGAGCAAGAAAGAGAGAGAGAGAGAGAGAGAGAGAGAAGAAGAGAGGAGATGAATAAGCAAATACAAGAAACCCTTAAGGATTAATCACGAACTTGTAATCCCTTCGAAAAACACCTTAAAGCTAAGCGATATTCGGGCAATCGCAAATGGGTAGACGGCGCGCGTTCATTAGAACTGACGAATTTTTTCCAAAGTGAATATAAATAAACGTTTCCCAATTTCATAAAACATGTACGAAAAGGAAACAAAAAATTAATTTAGCTTAAATCTAGGTGTCGCATATTCGCATTCGTATTAATAACGGTCGCGGACGCGAGTTACGAGAGATTCATCGCAATTCTCGTTGCTAATGAAGCTTCATGAACATGTAAATTCGACGTTTATACGTCCATGAATGATAAAAAATAAAAAAAAATTATACAACTAAAACTCGAAGCAAGAACGCAGAACATTCGCGAACTACGACGTAGGTACATTGAATTTTCTAAACTATAAAATAATTCGTTTTTCTCACATTGTAATCGCTATTTAGAGTACGCGACTGTGTTTCATGAGGTCATTTTATCGTCCAGCATGAAGACGGAAAATCTCGGTTTACCGAAATGGTAAAATTTTTATCTTAAATTTTTGGGATCGCACAACGGTAAAAATAAATTTGCCAATGAATCCATATTTGAAAGATGCAATAGAAAATAAAATGGAAAATTTGTGGATAATATCATAACGAGGATCGCATATTTGAATGCTCGTACGACAACTTTTCTGAATAAAAATAGAATAATATTACTTATCGATCGGTTGATTAATAACGACATTTTTTGTTTGGTCGTGTATCTCGATCGTATCATCCGGTAACTTTTCTTTCTCGGGTTTGGCACTCGTGTCAAGACCTAATTTTTCGAGGGTCCGAAGCGCCGTTAGCACAGCCTGATTACGACTTTCGTTTACCGTCGATCCACTGCCGTGACATACTTGTGGTGGATCCGTACTCAGGGAAACCAACGAGAGACAGCGATTGTACGAGGCCTGCAATCATGATTTCCATTAATAACTAAAGGAATACTATTTCATAAAAGAAAAATGACAAAAGATCAAATTCATTAAAATCAAATTCTTCTGTGAGCGCGAATATAAAACAATTGAGCAAATAGGATAGAACTGTTGAACGGATTAATGTATTCGAACCTTTGGAAAATCGACGAAAGTAGCTTTAAAGTTGAGAAGTTGTGCAAGATACATCAGCTGATCCTTGGGCGATAGGCCATTGGTAGTTTGTTGATTATTTTGTTGACCCCTGAGTGCGTCAGCGACAGCTTGTAGCGTAGGACCGTTCTGATTGTTCTGTAAATTATCACGAACGGAATTGCCGCCATTACCGGAGAGTTTCGAATCCTGTTGTCCAGCGGGATCTACGAGCAACAATCCCGGAGCCAACTGGCGTCCGCCACCACCGCCGACGGTCGTTTGTTGTTGGCTTTCTTTGTTATTAATTTGTTCATCTTCGAGAAAAGTGACTTTTCGTAATTTTCCAGAATTGCTATCATTGGCTCGATTATCCAAATTGTTCGAGTCTTTGGAGCTAGATTTTATCGAAGGTTTGGTGGGTTGTGGTTGAGATGGTTTACTATAGCCCAATTGAGCGAGCAGTGCTTCCGCGGCCGCTTTTTTGCTCAATTTTTTGTTAGAACCAATACCTTGCGCGGAAAATTGTCCTATAGTAACTTCCATGAGAAATTCGCGTCTTCTAGGGCCACCTTTTTCTTCAACGAGCCTATAAATTGGTTCTCTCTCCCGTTTCGAATGTTGTATCTGAACGAGGCGAGAAATAGGATCAACTTCTTCGATGTTATCGGAATCGGTGCGTGGACCTTGATTATCGCGTATCAAATTTCGCCTTGGTTTCTTCGTATTCGAAGGCTTACGTTTCATACCGGCTGAACGTACGGTTATCGTTGGTGGTAGTGGCGGCAATCTCTTGAGCTCTTCCAACATCAATTCCGCGGCGTTCTTCTTCGATACTTTCTTGGAGGAACCCTCCCCGATAGTTTTTCCTTATCGCCGACCGTACATTGTGTCGTGAAGGTTCGGATATGTGGTTTTCCTGTCTCCGAAACGACTTTGAAACTCACAGGTAGACCTCGCTTTAACGCCGTCTCGTGCACCAATGATACTGGACTTTTTATTTCTGCATTTGGATCTTCCGTGTTGCCGCACGTACCGACGCCGTTTTCTACGATCGTTTTACCACTTCCGCTCGTTGAGCCGATAGTCACGCCACCGCTTCCACCGCCGCTTCCAGCGCTACCCGTATTCGGGCATTCCTCCGGTATCGGCAGCTGTTTCAGTTGCTCCAGAGCACGACTCGCCGCATCGTGTCGAGCTGCTTGACCCGTTGCTCCTCGGCCGATAAATTCCCGATCGCCGACCTACGAAATAAATTCATTGAAAATCATTATTTTATTCTTTGTCACGAATGTAATATCACGACTTGAACGATATCAATGCTCAATTCCAAATGAATCATTTTCAAACTTTTCTTGACGACAGTTCACCTTGAGCGTAACGAGATATAATTTCTCTCGTTTTGGCGTAAAGCCAGGTGCGAATTGAGGAAAGTGCGGATTGAACAGACGAGGTGGTCTGATACCGAAACCAGGCTGAAAAAATGGTTGCGGCGTCGCCGGTGGTGCATTTCTTATTGTGTAAACCGTAAGCTCGCCACGCTTCATGGCTAGAGAATTCAGTTCCACGGTTGGCGGCAAGTTTCCTATTGTTACAAATAAAAATCAAATTATCTTCATTTTTTTGTTGAAAACTTGAACGTTCAACGTTTCAAAGATGGCTCAATTTTGAACTTTTTTTTTCAACGCTTGTTCAACGTACCGGAAGCCGATGAGCCTTTTCCAAGATGACCGACTCTCATAGCCCTCGTAGGTTTCGGTGGTGGATGCCTGTACCACGTGGTCGTCAGAGCTTCCGTGGCAGCGCTGTGTTGAGCCTTTTTAATACTTTGACCTTCGGCAACGTATTCTTCTTCGCCGAGCTTCAGTGTAACGGTGAATCTTTTTTTATGCGCTGGACCCTGTTCGTTGGTGAGTCTATATTGATGTTGTAATTTGTTGAACCTCGCGAGTTCATTTACCAGACACATAGGGGTTTTTTCTTTCATATTCGCCAAAACTGCGCTCGTTACGTTAGCTGGATTTGGATTTGATGGGCGACTCGAGGGGCTCTCGTCCCTTTCATTAACACCATTATTTTCCTCCTGATTCGATGATACTTTTTTCTGTTCCGTACTAGTTGGCTGATGTGACGTTTTCAGCTGTTGCTGCTGCTGCTGCTGCTTCTGTTGATTTTGTTGTTGAGGCTGTTGCAACGGTGCTTGCTGCTGATATCTTTGCTGTTGTAACGTTTGACTCGGATGAGCTACCATTTGTGCATTCGGCTCCATTTGACGATTTAGACCCATTGTTACCAGTTTACCTATATGAATCAACATTGCAATCTTTAATCGTTTCTATTGACGAGTTTTTATAATTTCCCTTGCAATGCAGAATTCCTTCAAAGAAATTTTCGATTAATTAAAACTCACACATTCCATACAAGCAACTGGAAAGAAAAACATTCTGTCTACACACGCGCACACACACACACACAAATGCCACTCGTATCAGAGTTGTTAATGGATTATCGTTCTACCATTGCAATATTTTATTTTAGTGATATTTTTTTCATAATTGTATGAAAAAGATACATTCGGTTTGTTTGAAAACGAATTTTCAACTCTGATATGGTGGGCTAAAAAAAGTTAAAAAAATAAGCAACAAGGTATAGGGAACAAAGCAAAAGGAAGAATCGTTACCGCAAAACTTGAAGAAACAAATGAAAAATTGTGTTTATGTTGAAGTGTTAGATGAATTTTAAGATAAGACGATTTGATGATCCTTTGGTGGTTGGCCAATTTTGTTGCCTTTCGATACAGTCAATATTTTTAAAAGAATTTAAAATATTTCAATTTCAATGTATTTTCAATATTTACTCTTAATTGATATCTCACTCTTAAATCTCTAGTTAGACGAATGTATAATTATCACAACTGGCACATAATTTGCGACCGATTGATTATTTAAATTGAAACTCTTAACGTTATTCATTTTGTTTCGTTTTGTTATTTGAGAAAGAACCGACCTTCTATGCACCCACTTGGTCCAAACATATGCTCCAAATTGTCAGTACTAATGTTTAACATCGCTTGATGATCTTTAGCATCGACGCCACTTAGAAGTACCAGTAAGAGGCACGCGACGATTATTTTCGAGACTCCTAACAAAATTAATGATAATCGTGCGTGAGTTAGCAAAAGTTATGCTTTTCATTGCAAATTAACCGTTTGTTTGTGTCGTTTTCTTCGATTTTTTTTTTTTTTTTGAATAAAAATAAAAGAGAGATGGGACACGGGAAAAATATTTTTTAAATAATCGAAACAAGGTTAAAGGACCATTTCCACGAATTTGTCTACTTTTTTCTTTTACACCTTGAATGAGGAATCGAGGTTTAAGATTGCGTATGCAAAAATGAAAAGAATCAAGCGTTGATGCTTTTTAGCAACTAAAATTTCAATATTGCACTAAATATTAAAATCCTTCGTGGTGCTGTTGACTAGAATACTAAATACTTCATCACAGGTTTTGCATGCATATTCATATATTGACTAAAAATTATAGAAAAATATGTGAAAGGCAATCAAAAAAACAAGACGAATCCGTGGTGAAGGTCTCACGAATGAGATGTAACTAAAAATTGGATAATTTGTGTTACATTGAAAAAAAAAAAAAAATTTTTTTTAAATGGAACGACTGAGATAAGAATTCGTCAATGAGAATTAATGATTCCAAACACCCTGAAAAAATGTTGCGTCTTCCTTAATTATTATTTGATCCAGGAAAGAATGCAGCGAAGCCATCACCATTTTTTTTTTTTTTTTTTCAAAACCAAACGAGCATTGCGCTAAAAAAGAATTTTTTTGTAGTGCTATTTATAATGGAACAATGTGTTTCGTATTGAATTTTTTGATATCAACTTTTGGTGCGCTAATTCTACTTTCTTTTCTCTCTATTTATTTTCAATCGACACGACAAACGTCGATCACACGATTCAAGTAAAAAAATATACACTCTTCTCTGTGAATAATGCATTTCACAATTCCATTAGAGATAAAACAATTCTGCATTTTAACTTAATTTTTTGTTTACAACTTACCATTGGGACTTTGGGCGTTGACACCCATTAATACAGGCTGACGCGGATTACCTCCGGGCGGTATGGAATGTTGCATGTGATGCATCGACAAAATTTGTTGATGCTGCATTTGTTGGGGTGTTCTATGGGCAGCGGCGTGCATGTGTTGAGCTTGATGAGGCGCCACCATGTTCGATGGTTGCATCGGACGCACCGGTCCACCCATCCTGAAAAAATATTAATTATCGTTATTTCTTTATAATATCCTATTGTTATTTCCTCTCTCTTTGATTTTGTCAATGTTATTCTCATTGAAATAAGATTTGAATGAACGATTTTATTTTTTATGAAACGCATCCGGTAAGTTGCTTTCGACGAGTTCATAAGGAGAGCAAAATATCGGGAGTCAGATATGTAAAATGAAAACAGAGACTGATATCGCATGGAATGCATAGTTCACGAGTCATCGTGACTAAGCTTTGCACCATTGGCGTAAAATGCAAAAGTTTCTCATTATTAAAAAATTGAAAATCGTTTTAAGACGTACATCATGTTCGATACAAATTTATTCTCTCTCAGTTGATTTTGCATCGAATAACGTTGTTGCCGAAATACAATCGCACCGCTGTATACTTAGACACCTGGAAATAAAGAATAACAGGTGATTTGTCAGGAAAACTTTAAGTCTGTCGAGAAAAAGAATAAAAATAATTATCCAAACAGTATGAAAAACACCGACGTTTTTAGTCTTGGAGAAACAATCCTCAAAGTAATTAGTCAAAAAACGTAAGAGCTTGCACGATTGCTCTCGTAAATTTTCGATAAGAATACCATAAATGAGGTTAACATTCGAAATGAAACGGGCAAACGAATCTTTCTCCTTGAAAATAGGCTGCTGTACAATGTTAGAGGGAAACTAATAACTGTTTCTCATTTTTTTTATGCTTTGAATCTCATACGGATTTCCACGACATTCGTAATACAACGATACATATAACGAGTTGAAAAAAAGCGAGTTTGGAGTCCCGGAAAAATCCGGCATAATGAACGAAATTTGTTTTTTTTGATCGATATATTGAATAGTGGTTTAAAGGACATTAAATAATCGTGGGTCAAAAAAGTGGGCTTGGCCCCGGCTAACATTTCGTCCTGCGAAACGCGATTTCAAGAGTTATCGAGAAAAAGACGGATTCCTCCAGAAGATGTATAGCAAAATATAAAATCGTGCACGTACCTCGTAACGGTAAAATAACAAAATTCGACAGGTCGTTGTAAGATGAACGGACGAGATAACGATGGAAAATGAATATTTAAATAAAAAAGTGCCTTATTTGCACAGAATGTAATTGAGGAGTAAATTCTCCGGGGTAGCGATCGTGTAAAAGTCAGCTGCAATGGAAGATGGGCGGGATTTGCGATTTTTTCGTCTTCTCCTTTACGGCAATAATTTCGCCTCACTCCCTTTTTCTCGCTATTCGCCCATAACTTGTAGCTGCTTGATTTGTTTATTTTTCCGGGTTAGGACAACAAATATAATTCAAAAAGAATACACACACACGCACACACATACACACCCGTAGACACGAACTATTGTTCCTTTTTAAAGCACCCAACGAATAATCTCACTCTTCCTTGGACCAAAAGGCGGCCATCTTGATTCCGGGACTTTACTACCATAGTCAACAATCGTCTACTGTGTCGAAGCCAATTAATCATATTTACATATCTACTTATTGTCTTGAAAGATTATTTCTGCAACGTTAGAAATGTAGACAAGTATCTGCAATCCTAAATGTATCTTTGAATTTTCGACTCGAGATATTTAAGGGATACTAAACACTGGAAAAGAAACTTGCCATCATCAAAAAGTAACAAAGAACATAATATATAAATGAGAAATAATGTTAAGTGAAGAAACACCATTTTTTTAAAAATACATATATTCCAATTGCTTTCTATACCGTGATTCGCCGGGAAAAAATTCATAGCCGATAAACTGTACGTTATTTGTATCATTAGAAAATGTTGAATTTTGTTCATAGCTTGAAATTGCCGCGAATAAGAGTTCTCCATGTGGAAAAAGTTTTATAGAAATCTATAGCAACGGTACAGCAGCTCGAGTAATGCTGATGGTGATATAAAAAATCTACTCAAACCCGTAATATTTCTCACGAATAAAAAACGCCGTACGTGCGCTTGGACACTGGACAGAAAATGGATCTATTTTCGAATCTTCTAGATAAGATTCATTTTTTCCAGTAACATATGGAATTCTCCGAATAAAATGTTTGCAGCAAAAGTTCCAGCTGAAAAGTTGATAAATAAAACAGTTCTACTTCATAAGAAACGTCGAATCGTTGATAAATAATAATAATAATAATAATTTTTATTTACATTATGTACAAGAGTGACGTGGTACTCGGATTTTTGAATGATTATTATTTTCTTCTTTTCATACTAATCTATATTACGGAAATATTTCCTATCCATAATACTTTCGTGACGCCACATTATGTATTCAAATTGAAATGGAAATGAGAAAAAAAAATGGACAGAAAAAAAAAAATAGTAATTTTCGTCAGTGGATTCAAGAAAATAGAAAAACATAGGGAATTTGGAGAAACTAGATATAAATTTTTTATCGCATTACTCTCGGTTGATGAATCGCGAAGTTTGCGAAATTTTTTTCCTAATCGCTGGCTATATATAATAATAATAATGATGATAACAATAAATTGAATATCACAGAAACCGATAGAAACCCTTCGAAATTCATGAAAACTTTCTTCACATACACAACATACAGACATTTTTATTTGTTGTCGAATAATGTATGAAAATCTTTTAATCGCATTGTTTCGTGAATGTTTTAGAGAAATTTCATAATGACTCATAATTATTGGCGGAAAAACAATTTAATTGTATAAACGACGATGATAAATACTTTTTGTAGTTTGAAAAATAATGCTGTACGATTAAATATATGAAGTTAATTATTCAAATACAAGAGACCCAATTGTCAGTGATGTATTTAGGTTAAACGAAGAAGAATATTTTGGAAAATAAACAGACGTATCGACGTCTCATGAACAATGATTGAGTGTAAATGTATATAATTTATATATACATATATACACATCCAAATGTATATATATATACACACACACTATTTTTTTTTTTTAATTTTCTTAAAAGGCCACAGTTCCGCGGGAATTCCCGAATGTTTTTTTTTTACTCACACTAATAGACTTCACATAGTATAATATAAATCAATTGATCCTTATTCCTCTTTACAATTTTGTTTGCTTGTTTTTTTTTTTCAATTTTCTTAATTTTAAAATCCGAAATCCTCAAAGTGATATGTCTAATGTGTTTTCTTTTTCAATCATTATGTCTTCCTTGTGGCAGAAAAAACAGTGAGAAATGAAACGAAAAAAAAAAAAAAAAAAAAGAAAAATAAAAAACGTGGGATTCGTAAAAAAGTGCTCAATTTTCAGGAAGCGACGCGATGCTAATATAAGACTGATTTTACACAATATAATAACTCAATATCAATGTTTACATTCGTATAATTTTTTTTTTTCTTATCTCTTTCCTTCTTAATGACAATCATGAGTCCCGATCGACGATGCTCCTACCGAAAAATTATCATTTGTTTCATATCAACGTTTCTTTTTTTTTTTTTTTTAATAATTGAGGTCGAAATGTATTTAAAATAAGGAAAAAAAAGGCAACATAGTCAGTTCTTCGTGATGAACTTCTAAAAGTATAATTCCCAGCTCTCCACATATTGGCTATAGTCGCAATCTCAGAACCGTTATCGTTCCATCCCGATTGCAATCCTTTCCCCTCTCCTCCTTTCTGTCTGTTTCTCTCGCTCTTTCCATAATTTCATTGATCTATCGAATGCCCCGCGTTCTAAAGCACCGAAAGTCTTAACTTAACGTAGTGGCACCATTGTGATTAACTTTGTGATTGACGACGAGCCATCCATCGTCCTGGACAGTTTGCAAATATTCTTCCAACAATTTGGCCAAATTACGGCGTTTAAATCGTAGCGATTCTTTAACGACGTCACGCACGAATGACAGTCGTATATCCAAGGTACCTTGAATTTGATGAAGATGGGAGAACAGGGTCGCGTAATCTGAAAAAAACATTTAAATAAATGACGTTTATCAATAAAACGATTATTCGGTGAAGATTTCTTAAATTCATGCCTCTTCATTTGTTTATGAAACGAATAATTAAGAGAGGGCAAAATATTGTTAAATACTTGAAATTTATCTGAAAAATGACAACTTACTCGTGCCCCTTCTCCGGACTTCTTTGTAAACGAGTTCTCTGATCGACAAATTGTGTCTCCTAATTTCCTCCAATTCTTTTTTCGTCGGCTGTCTCTCCTTCTCGGGTTTAACATCATTTTTCTCATTATCAGTAACGTGATTGGTCAAGCGTGCGTTAACAGCAGAAATCTCGGTGTTTGAACTATCGATATCATTATCGATTGGGCAATCGTTATTAGAGATTTTGTTGACAGGCTCGAGTTTGGGAGAAATATCAACGGATTGTTTGCGCTCGTTGGTAAGAGTGCTGATTTTAGCGCTATCGGCGAGACTGTTTGGTATCGCTGGTGTGAAAGCAGAGCCGATGATATTTTCTATAAAGGAGGAAGGTGCAGAGGCTGTGGGTGTTGCAGCGGCTGGAACACCGGGTGAGGATGCCAAGGGGCCGGGAATCGTCGTCGAATTTTCATTGTTAATATCAACGGGAATAGGATCGTAAATTGGCATAGTCGGTGAAAATTCTCCAAGACCGTTGACCATTTTTTCGGGAGAAGACGGTAGCGAATTTGGTATATGCGCGGTCGAGGATAAATTCGTCGAATAAGATGGAATATTCGCGTCGAGATTGCCACCGGTGAAAGGATTTTTCATGTCATTCATGTGCCATGGAACTGGCGACACCGAAGGTGATCTCACGATCGGCGAGTAAGAGGGTCTTCGTAAAACAAAATCCCGAGGTATGGGACCGGGTTTTCTTTTGTTATGTGGGGCTCTCGGCGTACCGCCTCCCACCGCGCTGCCGTCCACCGAAGCTAAGGTACGCTTGAGTCCGCCTTTAGCCGATAACGAACCCGCGGACGAGTTCGACGACGAGGAAGACGAGGTCGAGCCAACTATATCTATGTCCGCCTCGTCTACCATCATTCGTTTGTCGATTTTGAACGGATTTCCTAGAAAATGAAAAAATAAATAAGAAATAAACATTTGAGCATTCATATTTTTTGACGGAGAGAAAAAGCAAAACTTACCGAACATGTGCTGCCTGACGGGCGCGCTTTCGATTTCCCTCAACGGCGGCGTCATGCGCTTGAGATATTCCTGATAATTGCCCATTTGTGCCACGGGCATAGAGTGTACATAATCGTCGTCGAGTAATTTGGTGTGCGACAAGCCACTTTGCAAAAAATTCGCTCTCATTCTAACGACTTGATCGAGAAGTGATTTTCTCGGTACGTCAAAAGCGTTACGGTAACTCTGAGCACCGCGCTGTTGTTGTTGATTACGTACGAGACCAACCACGAAGCCCCCAAATTCGTTCAACTGATCCCGGAGTCCCGTAAATTTATCTTGCAATAACGGATGAGAAACCTAAAAAGAAGAACGAGATAATGTTTTATTTTTCTTATTTCTGAACTGATACATTTTGATCCGATCCAGTGATCAATCGTATTGTTAAACTTACCAAATCTTTTTTTAATGGCGTTCTCGGCACGACTCTAACACCCTCGGTAATTGCCGTCGTATTACCATTGGCGAGAGCCTTTATCGCGCTAGCATTCGCAACTTGCTTCGAAATAACGTCATTGCACAGACGATCGAATTCTACTTTAGCCGTGTTTTTTAATCTCTTGAGATAATTCAATACGCTGTACGACAACGAATTGTCCATATTATCGGGTATAAGAGTTTGGGCGAGTGGCGTCGATGCGCCCATTCTCGTCAGAGCTCTCCTCAGAGACTGCAATAAATATAAATATACCGATAGATTATTTAATATGTCTGTTAAGTTTTGAGCTTCGAGATATAAGCTTATGGTTTTCTTACCGCTGCGTAATACGTTGGCATGGTGCGCATATAATTTTGAAATTGCGTACGCCACTCATTTGTGGGTTTGAGACGATGAATTTTGAAGAGTTCTTCGAGGAGTGGCAACAGTACAGGATAATTGTACGGCATTACGAATAAATTGACGCAAGTTAAATTGGTGCTTGCTTTGAGATAACCAAAGGGATGTCCAACCTCGCTCGATTTGTACGAATTCGCGACAAATACTTGCCAACAAACGGTTGGTTGTTTTCTCGCAAGGATAAATTGAGTAAGCGGACTCGGTTCGAGCTCGTACTTGTCGAATGGCAAATTTTCAATTACCATCGGCTCCTGACTCGTACAAGTGAATTTTACGTTTGGATGTGCCGATCTCGGTGGTAAAGAAGTTGCGCTCAAATCGGGCCAAAAACTTTCTGGAATCGGCCAAAATCCTACGGCAAAACCTTTTTGAGCGGAACGTGGCACGTATATTAATCTTCGACACGAGTGCCAAGCTGCATTTCCGGTCAGGGTTATCGTCATCGAATTCATCGAATTCGTCGCATTCAGAGGATATTGTTGTTGTTGGACTCTTGGTGGTCCATTAGTCGTATTGTTAACGCCCATTAGATTATTTGACAAATTCATCTCATCCTCGTTTTCCTCATCCTCGGTGTGCATCGTCGTGATCCCTGTCCCTGTCACCGCCGCCGTCGTCGTCGTCGTCGTTGTCGTTGTCGTCGACGTTGTCATCGTTATCGTCGTTCCCGGCAATCCATCGGTTGCCAAAGGCGGTGGATCCGGTCCAATTTTTTCGAAATTTATAACAACACCCGATTGAACCTTTTGTACCAGAGAATCTATACACTGCATCATCATTCTATGTGACGTTATACAGTACGAGCGTCCTTTTGGAAAAATAACCGAAAACAGAAAGAGAAACGAGATTAATTAACGATTTTTTCAAGTTTTCCCAAATTCATTCGTAAAACATCGTTAATTGTTTGAAAAGAAGGAAAAAGCTTCGAGATTTTTTACCTCCCGTGACTTCACACATCGCGTCGATAGGAGACGCGTCACTAGCTACGAGTCCGGTGTCCCGATCGATCGCAGGTGTACCCGATAATCTCAGAACCAGTGAAAAAAGCCGTTGATCCCATCTGAAGGGTTCTTTGGTCAATTCTGAACCAGGAATTGGCGAATGCATCGGTAGAGTGAACTGAGAAAGAATCAAACGAAAACATAGCAATCAATAATATCAATCGATCGTTAATGAAATCTTAGTGCATCGAATCTCATTGTTTTGTCTTACGTCTTGATGCACTCCGCTATTCGTCGTATATTTTCCACCGTCGGTGATAAGAACAATGACCGAGGGTTCCAGATAAAATGGGCATCTTCCTTGGCCATATGTGTCGATGCCCGTCTGCATGCGATTCAGATTCAAAACATCCAAGGCATTTTTCAGCGCCGCACCCAGAGTCGTTAAGCCGACGCATTGCAGGTTCTTGAGCTCGTTCATAAAAGTTGCCAAATTTTCTTTCCATCCTGCCTGTGAGAAAAAATTAGCATTCAAAAATTAAGTCATCGACGAATGTAACGCATTCCGTGAAAAATTCAACGATAAAGCTCAATGTTATTCTGAAAAAAATAAAAAACAGAAACGGATGAATGTCGAATTAATAATGAGCGGCTGTACCTTGATATTCTGCGGGGGATCCTCGAAGGTCAAAAGCATGTAGCGATCGCCTCGACTTTCCGGAGATCTTTGTCTGACCTGAAAAAAAATCAAGTTTCAATAATCCAGCAGAAAATAAACAAATCACAAATTCGTTCTGATACAGCGAGTAATTGACCAGCGATCTTCGAAGGAAGCTGCGCAAAAGTTCATGCCGAAGAGTCTTATGAAAAATACTGGGAATTAGAGATTACGGTGGCGCAAAGAAGTTATCGGAAGAAGAGTCGTTGGATGAGAAAAAAAAAAGATTTGGAGCGCGTGTTTTGGCGTACCTTGACGAAAGTTTCGACGGCGCTTTTAGCAACGTCCAGGAGTGTTGGTCGACCGCCGAGATAGGCTCTCTGATTCATGGATGCGGATGTGTCGATAAGAAAGACTATTATGGTCATCTTAGCACGATTAACTTTCTTTTATAACTTATATATTTATTTAAAAAAATGAAGAAAAAAAAACAAAAGGGTTAAATACGAAAGACCGAGGTACGGAGCCTCGGTAGCCCGACCGAGACACCTCGCTTGCTATAATGTACAATTTCCCGTGTGTAAAGAGAGACAATAACAACAATAATAATTACAAAAAAGGATGAAAAAAAAAAGGTACAGCCGTGGAGCGAGACTTTGCAAAACGTCGACGTAACTAGCCAGCTAGGGGCCCTTACCCGCGACGTAGCGCATAACTTTTACGGCCATTGAACGAAACGGACAGATATACAAGATATATATATACATGGAATATGTATATTAGTATATCTATGTACGAAATTTGCAAACGTAACCCAAAAATATTTAATAAGAAAAAAAAAAACGAAACGAAACAAAGCACGTTTTTCCTTCGCGTAGAAATCTTTGTTTCTTTTTTTTATATTGCTTTTCTCCCCGCCGTATTACAGATGAAATTAAAAATCTTCGTGTGATGTTTGTCCGCGACTCTTGTCCTCGTTCACCCTGAAGTTTTCTTCTACGTTTTCTCTCTCTCTCTCTCTCTCTATCTATATATTTGTAACCTCTCTGGACACTTTTCCGATTCTCTCTTCTCTGTCCGTCCCTCTCTTTTCTTTCCTCCTTCCTCCACCTCCTCCGATCAACACCTAATTTTGTGCCTCTGCTTCTGTTTCGGTTTCTCTTTACGTGTCGATCTCTCTTTCTCTCTATTATTCGGGGCTCTCCTGTCCCTTTCCTAACCCTCCCGCGCTCGCGCGCCACTACTCGTTAAAAACAGCGGCTGAAATTCAGCTGCCACGCTGCTACTCCGGCTTCTCGGACGATAATGCCAGTTTTGGGCGGCACGATCCTAGCCCCTCTCTATTCTCATGAAGCTCGTTCTTTTCCCCTCTCCTTGACACCACTTCATCGCGCTTCTTCTCTTCTCTCCACACTGCCACCCTTCCACACCGGTGTGTCATACACGTACACGCGCTCCCCTCTTTCTCAACTGTGTTGAGTTGAGACTGTTTCGCCCCACCCCGGCCCTCTCGGGTCTCGCTTCTTGCTCTTCGTTCTGCTTAGCTTTCGTGTTGATCCTCTGATATTTGTCTGGTGGATCATCTAGCTTTTTGTTCTATGCAGTGTACACGCGACTTAAATGTGCACATGACTTTAACAACATTTTTTTTTTCACGCAATGTTTTTAGAAAACGCATATTTTTTCTAAGTCTGTGCGATATAAAAAAAAACCAACATTAAGCTGTTCGTCTCTTTTGCTTGACTGTCATTTTCACATTCGCGAAATGAAATGTAGTTTTAAGATGGAAAAAAATTGTCTAACAAATGTTATTTCATTCCCTATGTAGAATTTGATTTAAAAAATTTACTGATCGCACAGCTGTCGTAATTTTTTCGCTATCATTTGAACCTAGCGTTAGAGGTTAGGAAATGGTTCTAATGAACTCAAATAGTTTCCCGTTATCTTGAATTAGTTCTGTTTTTTCATTGACAACAAAATACAAACGTTTCATACCAAGTTGTGTGGAAATTTTTTCTTCAATTCAGATTTCATGTCCTTTATTCATAATTTGCGTCTGTAAAATCATGAATTTCCGAACATTTTTTATTCCGCAAAAAATAATCACATTCGCATAACTTCTCCCATATGTGAGAAAAAAAAAACAAGCTTTTGTGAAAGCCACATCGAGCTTCCCTGCATACACGTGTGATAAAAAATTCAAGTTGAATTTCTTGAAAAAGTGTAAATGTGAACGTGAAATGAAGATGGAAAAAGAATGATGGTTCATATCCGCTGTGGATACGTCTGTATTCTCTTCCGTTCTTTTAACGTTAGCCCCACCATTTGTGAAATAGCTCCTGAATCGCAATACATCGTAAACCACTAGTAAACACGCAGCGATTGGTACAGTACATAAACCTGTTTCTTCTCGCACGTCGTCGTAACGAGCTTTGTGTCCATTTATACAATAAGATATATTCGAATAAAAATGGACAAAGAGATACCAGCGAAGCGGTCTAAAGTGGAGAGCTTTATCGAGCGAATAGCAGCGAAACGATTTGAAGTGAGTTTGTTTTTTATTTATATATTCAATTCGTTCCTTTATAAAGCCACCGACGAAAAGCTACGAATCTACGATACAAGGGTAGCGGCAAGAGGGGTTCAACACGTGGTACACGTCCACTTGTTAGGGCGGGAAAAGAATATTATACAAAAATAAATTGATTGAATAATAATTTTTCGATGAAAATGAGTTTCTCGTAAATTATCATTCTTCGGTGACCGAGGATCGAGAAAAAGTTGTTACCGGCGCTGTTTGTCGTAGAAAAAAAATATTAACCGCTGTCCTACTCGATATAGATATAGAAATGTAAACGCATCTTGATTTTGACCGGAAGTAAATCTAATATGGCGCTCTTTTCGAATCGTTACAGACATCCTACAGCGATAGATATTTCTATCTTTTCGTGTTTGATAATTTTTTATTTTATTTTTTTCTCAGGTCGCTGATTCGGTAGAGGATTTTCCATTTAATAAAAAAAGAGTCAAAATGTTGACGGACGCAAAACTCGTAACGCAAGATTGCAAGGGAATATTGTACTGGATGTTTCGAGATGGAAGAGTGCAAGGTAAATTTGAATATATATTTTTATTTCAAGTATTATTATGACAGATATGTGAATCAACGAATAATATGGAAAGTTAGAAGTTGTATATATATATTGATAGTGAGATTAATGGAATATGTGTCTCTTCAAATTCTTCCAGACAACTGGGCATTTCTGTTTGCACAAAAAATGGCTTTGAAGAATCGTGTACCGCTCCACGTCTGTTACTGCATATTACCCTCATTCCTCGAAGCGACGATTCGCCATTACAATTTTCTCGTCAAATCATTGCAAGAAGTTGCCGAAGAGTGCAACGATCTGAATATAAATTTTCATCTCTTGCACGGTGAGCCCCACAACGTGGTTTTCGATCTGTCTAAAAAGCTTGAAATTGGCTTGCTGGTCGCCGATTTTTTTCCTCTGAGATTGCCACGTTCTTGGTTGGAAAAATTGAAGGAAAAATTGGATGAGACTATACCGGTTTGTCAGGTGAACGAAATATCATGAAAAAAAAACATTTTTTCGAATACTCGATAAACGAGTAGAGTTTTTAATGAAAAACAAACAAAAAAAACTTGTTTAGGTCGATGCCCACAACATTGTTCCCTGTTGGATCGCATCAGAAAAATTGGAATATGGCGCACGTACGATAAGGCCAAAAATAAATGGAAAGCTGGGACTTTATCTGAGTGAATTTCCTCCATTGATAAAGCATCCGTACGAGTGTAAGGATAAATTTGCTAAAATCGATTGGTCAAAAGCGATAAGAAAAGTGGAGATCGATATGAACGAAAAAGAAGTGAGTTGGGCTGTGCCCGGTTATAAAGGAGGGATCAAAGAGCTCGAGAGCTTCTTGAACAACAGACTCAAGTTATATAACTCAAAACGTAACGATCCTCTGGGCGAAGCGCTCAGTAATCTGTCACCTTGGTTTCACTTCGGTATGATTGCACCCCAACGAGCGATTCTTCAAGCTATTGAATACAAAGAAAAGTACAAAGAAGCCGTCGCTGTTTTTATGGAAGAGGCCATTGTGAGACGAGAACTCTCCGATAATTTTTGCTATTATAACGAAAAGTATGATTCCATTGATGGAGCTTACAATTGGGCGATCGAGACTCTAAATAAACACCGGTAAAAAAAAATATTAAACGAATACAAATGTCTGGAATCGTAGATATTGAAAATGTTGCGTTTTTGAGTTCATTGATACTTTTTTTCTAGATCGGACAAACGTGAACACATTTACAATCGAGATGAATTGGCAAATTCTTTGACCCACGATGATCTTTGGAATGCGGCGCAGAAACAATTGGTCATTGACGGAAAAATGCACGGTTTTTTACGCATGTATTGGGCTAAAAAAATATTGGAATGGACGAAAAGTCCTGAGGAGGCGCTCGAATGGTCAATTTACTTGAACGACAGATACAGCATGGACGGACGTGACCCCAATGGCTATGTCGGTTCGTACATTTGTGGAAAATATTTAGCAGGACTTGATTGATTATTTGAACAAGCATTTGTTTATCTATTTTTTCATCGAATTGCAGGCTGCATGTGGTCGATCTGTGGCATTCACGATCAAGGCTGGAGGGAACGTGACATTTTCGGCAAAATTCGTTACATGAATTATAAAGGCTGCGAAAGAAAGTTCAATGTTAAAGAATTTGTTGCCAAATGGGGAAAGACGAAAGCTGCTATTAAAAATAAGGCAAAATAGTCCAGCTTGGATCGCTACTACATTTTTCCAAATCTCGCAACGGCTGATTATACTTTCTCATTTCAATGATCGAATATAATATATTTAATTAAGCTCACCATTATTTATTATCTGCTCGGATTTTTTTTTAAGCACAACTTTTTTTATACTCAATATCAATGTAAATTTGTTTCGTCCAAATGATATCAAGAGTAATAAAAGTCGTATTTTTTATAAAATTTTGGAATATTGTCAATTTCTCTTTTCCACGTTTCTTTATTGAACAATTAACTCTTTTGCATTGCTGCTATTGATTTTCTGTTCGATATCGATACGAACGACGGAAAAGTGAGTGGGGCTGCGTCTTTGTGGGCTCTAGAAAGTGTGACGTGAAAAAATTTGGTTCACGAAAGCTCTCACGAAGGAGAAGATTAAATAGTTCAACTTCTTTTTGGAATCCCAACATTTTTTTCAAAACTTTTCATGTATTTGTGCTCGAGTTATTTTTATAAGTTATAATAATAAAAAAGCGTTGTACTTTCGATAGAAAATTGAATCGTCAAGTTTCTATTCCGCGTCTCGTCTCGTTTTTTTTTCTTTTCATAAAATCGGAGCTATTCACGATGCTGTGATTAATTTTCTCAATTCTTTGAGGCTGCGAGGTACCGGTTCGTAAGATTTGAGCGATATCACAGCGGCTTCGAGAGCGAATTTTACGCAATCGATCTCGTTCAGACCGTTATAAGAGCCGGTTATTATTGCAGCTGTTAAACAATCGCCACAACCACTGGCGCTAAAATTTTCATCGGGATTTCCTTTCTCCACGGTCGGCGCAGGATACCAACGTGATTTCAGTCTATCGTCGCTCGGTATTTTTTTCAAGCTGGGCGATTCTCGTCTCGGCTTGAAAATGGGATCCAGTCTCGATCCTCTCCTCGTTATCTGGAATGAACGTCAATGGAAACATAAGACAAAGGAATCGTTGAACAAGAGCTTTATGAAAATTTAAATCTCAAGATGATAAAAATTAAAAAATTGATGCTGTTATTAATTAAACGAATTAAATTTATCAAAAAATGTAATATTATACGTACGATTATTCCTCGAGAGCCCAAAGTCGTTATAACAACTGGAATGACCTTGGCAACTTGTTCCGCAAGTCCCGATATCCATTCGACACTCAAATCATCTTGATGGCTATTCAAATTTTTACTATTCCCGTTCTCATCGTTTTCAGCATGAATTCCAAGATATTTGGCGATTGCTAAAAGCTCGTTCAGATTCGGTGATATGAATCGAATTATCGCGTCTTCAGAATTTTTTTCTCCGCTCGAGTCAATCCAATCGGAGCAAGCTTGAATAATTTTGGACGCTTTTGAAACATCGGTTGGCTCGTACCAGACTGAAACATTTGATCAAAGATACGATATAAATTTTATAAGATAAATTATAAGATAAATTTTTACAAAAAAATTGTATACGAAAAATTTCAATTTATCGCGGGATAAAAAAAAGATGGCGCTAGCTACAGGTGACAGGTGCTGCCTCTAGCCTCTAAATTCCTCAAGCAAATGTCGTTGATCGTCTAATTTTCAAGGAATTTTCTTCGTCGCCCACCTCCAATGTGTTTGTGCACTTGGCGTTTTTTTTTTCAACTTTTTCAACAAGTTTCATGGTCGATAAAAAAAATCGACGCGATCGATTGAAACTGTGAAAATAAATAATACTCAATCGGAGGAATTACTCATTGGTTGATCGAGGATTCTAAATAATGAGTAAATCGAGAACTGGAAAAACAGCCGCCGCGTGTACAGCGGTGGCGTTTATTTTGGTTGTAATCGCTTTCACCACACCCAACTGGCTTGAGACCGACGGTCAACTCGAACAACCTAAATTTGTTAAAATTGGTGAATAAATACTTTTTATCTATTGGTCCAGAACGTATTATTTCTGTATAATTATTATATCTAAAATTTTCACACGTTACTTTGTTGAAATTAAGATTTTATGGGTGAAAGCACCGTCGCTGTCATCATGCTCGTAAACAATAAATGATCCGGAGATCGAAAGTGACAGCGCTGTCAAAATGATTTGAATATTATCATCATGCACTCTTCGTTTATCAATTGTTCTTAATTAAATCAATCGCTCTGCGCTCATTGAGATCGTGTTCAGTTTTCATATCATCGTTTGGTGATAGTAAATATCTAAATATTCTCTCTGTTATTCCAGGACTATGGCAAGTTTGCTTTCGAGGTTTTCAAGATCCCCGTCACTTTTATGACACAAGATTTTACGGCTGTTGGTGGGTCTTCGAAGAGGAATACTACATAATCCACGATATACTCCTGCCCGATTTCTTTGTGGCGACGCAATTCTTTTTCACTCTGTGTCTAACGTTGCTGCTGGTCGGAGGTTTTTTAACCGCGTTATACATGTGTTGTTCCCGCCATCACGAGAAATATTTATTGCTCTTATGGGCGACAGGAGCAAATTTGACGCTCTCAGGAATCTGTGGAATAATATCTGTCATAATATTCGGAGCTAGAGGAGACGGACGCGACTGGATGCCCAATTGGGAGCACAACAATATAAGCTGGTCCTACGCGCTCGCCGTCATTGGAAGTTTCACTCTCGTAGCGGCTGGAATTCTATTCCTCGTAGAGGCAAGAAGGCACAGAAAAAAGACGGAACAAATACTCGGCGAAGAGCTTAAAACTCATACAACTATATGAGCAATATATTTTTTTTAATTGCTATAAAAAATAAAAAAGAAGAACATTCGAGCTCAACGCGAATTTTAGAAATCGATACAATTGCAATTTTCTGCAACTTATTGATCCATTTGAAAAGATAATATCATTTTTTATCGCTCCGTTAACTGATCATTTTTAAAAGACTCGACCAAGATTTTAAGAAACGAGAAATTGCAAATTGTCTCATCTTTTTTTTTTTATACATATACATTTTTTTTTTAATTTTCTACACACATCACGAGAATATTTCATCACGTTTTCGCTCTTGACGAGTTTTATTCAAGTTCTATTAACACTCATACACCGGCACAATTACGAATTTGTTTATCGTTTGTTGATTTTTCGTGAGGACCGACCATCGATCGTGAGAATTTTGAAAATTTTTGAAACTCCTTACACGTTACTCGAATCCAAACTTTCTGTTGATAAACTATTTTTTTATGGCTTTCAATACTCGAAACCTCGAGAAGAAGGGAAAAAAAAAAATTGGCTCCACGATAAGTGGGTGAAATATTTTCGAAAGAAAAAAATTGCAATGAATAGGGTGGTCTCCGTGGTTTTTACGAACGAGAAAACTTGTAAAATTAAAATTTAGTATTATTCACCATATATATATATACAATATAGGCATATATATACATATATATTTTTTTTGTGACTAACCCTGACGATTACGACTCAAATTGTATATACGAATTTGTAATTTTTAACACAAAGTTTTTCTCATAGACTTCGACAATCGTGATGTTACTCGAAACGATCATTTCATCCCTTTACAAAGAGCAAGTTTTAAACTTTATTTAAAGTCATTCGTTTCAATGTTGTAGAACGAGAATTAACCAGAGATTCGTTTTTAATGAGACAAGAATCGACGTAAAGCGCAAAACTCAAATCCGTCCAATATAGAATATTAATAAAAATTATATATTATTATTATTATTATTATACAATGTTAATGAAACGTAAAATGCAGTTGTGACATCTGTAAATAACTACAAAAGTGCATGTAGATAAAATATAAGAGGAGTTGAGGTGCCTTGAAAACACCAATAAACGAGTTATATATTTAACATTGAAGAATTTCTCTCGCAAGGCCCTCGACATCATTTGTCCTAATCTCATTCCTTTTTTCTTGGGTCTCTTTTTTTTTTCGGTCATTCGAACGAAAAACTAGTTCTGTTTTTTAGCCATAAAAACAATGTGGGTCTTGATTTTTTCGCTCCAACAAATTCAGTGCTGTTAGGTATATGGTGTTTCGAGAGAGAAAAATAATGATTCATCTGTGAATAATACATGCGTGTCGTTCGTAGCATTTTTTTTTTTTTTTTTAATGGGTGGGTCATTTCAGCGCAGCGTCATCCAGGCGGACCTTCACGCGCTCTCGTGAGTACATAATTGCACGTACGTATTATATCATGACTTCGACGATATATATATATATGTGTGTGTGTGTGTAGAAGCGAAATAGAAGCAAAAAAGTTACTATGCCTCGGTGCCATTATAAAAATCGTCAAGACCTCGAGTTTACATATAAAACACTTTATTTATTCTTGTACGAGACCAACTCGCGTTAATGTATATCGTGGGAATCGTATCGTTGCTAAATTGAATGTATGAACACTGCAATACCAGTGGAACCTCCATTTTGTTTTGTTTTTTTTTTTTTTTTTTTTTTTTTTTTTTTCAATTGAAAAAGTGTTCATGGACTTTGTTTATGTACAATTGGACACGTTAAAAAGTTTGACTGGTTATGGATTAATAATTTCTGGTAGTGATTTAAAAAACTGACGAATTTATGATAAATTGAAAAATATTCATTCTGATTCAGCGATTAAATTACTTCGTTCGAAGTAAAAAGATTTGATGAATCATCCAATTAAGAATGACTGAATTGTACAATTTTTTAATAATTAATAAACGAGTGATAGATGCTTTTGTTTAAACTCATAAATAAATTTCGATCGATAAATAAATGATCGACGATGATTTCAATTAAATGATGATGAGAAGGATCATTGACTGCAGTGTGTAACCCGACAACGGGGTCATCGAAGAATTGACTCTTATTCTCGAAAGAAGAAAAAAACTTTCGTGCCATCGGACTGTAGTGCCTTTTGTACTATGCTATTTTGTATGCTTCTGGATAACTCTTCGGGCTTGAACTCATTCATCGTTTTCTCATAGAATTACGTAAGTTTTGCGTTGTGAAAATCCGTACCAACCGGGCGCGCACGGACGACGGACAACAACACGAGGTGGTCATTCCTCATTGTTGCAGTCACTCTCGTGTGTACATGTTAAAAATGTAGGTAAACGTCGTAGTCAAATATTATTGTGTCAAAAAAGGTGTGGCTCTCGAAAACAGAATTTAAAACAACTGTACACAACTCGCTCGTTGCTGGTTCCTCTCGCGATGCAAGAGACACAACGGAATCGAATGAGATTTTGACAGGAATTTTGAAACAATGACAGACGGGAGGATAGCTCTCGAATTTTCGTTCAAATAAACGAGGATATTTTCGAGTTTTTCGAATTTCCATTCCGCATTTGAGGATTAAACCTCGAAAAAAAATTAATAGTCGCGGTTGGGAATTAAATTTTTGTAGGAGAGTAATCAGAAAAAACATTGGAATAAGCTCTCCGAACGATGTCCGGAAAATAAAGAAAACAGGTGTTACAGAGGTTAGGCGAGCAAATCTTGAAACAAATTCGAAAGTCATGGTACTATTGAACGTCCATGGCACTTCCTGCGCGCATCTAAATCCTCATCTTTTGTTCCCAGCGAGAAGACATGCGATGGAGAAAAATGCGGTAGAAATTTTTAGCTCGATCTCGTTCCTCTGCTTTTCCCCCTGCTGCGCTACTCAGGTAGGTGAAAAGAAGGGGAAGGGAGAGAGAGAGAGAGAGCGAAATAGAGGTTCTCCTCGTTTGATCGTAGCACACTTCGTGCACCACTGTCCTCGACGTTGTTATTACACACGGACTGAAAGACGCTTGGGGGAACAGAAACTCTTGGGTGTGGTTTGTAACGTGGGATATTTTTTTTTTTTTTATTTAATTTTTCCACAAGAACAAGTGAGATTGTCATTCGTTGAGTTGACTTCGTAACGTAGTGGCATCGTTTATGAGACGCGAGCGCGCGTACTCGAGTACAGGTGGTTCACCGAGTTTCCGAACGTTTTGAGACGAGAACAAATCGATCGAGATTGCGCCTGGAATTTTTATTAGTAAACTTTGAAACAACCCTAGGGAGCTTCGTCGTTTATTTTTTCTTCTGGCTTCTGGGATAAATTCAAATTTTACAATGTCCGGAAAGAAAAGAAGTCTTTCGGGAAACGTCGCTATTGGAGTTTTTTTCGTTGGACTTGTTTGTGTTTGCGTAGCTTTTGCAACTCCCGCATGGTTAGTCAGTGATTACAGGATAACCGGTGCACAACTCGACAGACTCGGATTGTGGAGTCATTGCTTCAGATCATTACCAAATCCACAAGAGTCCGATGCACCGAGACGTTATTTCGTCGGTTGTAGATGGGTTTATGATCCATTCACCAAAGGTTATTCGGATATACGCGGATTCCTTTTACCCGGTAGGCTCATTTTCGTTATTGTTTTTGTCTTTCGTCAACCATTTTACACATACCAAAAAAAAAAAAAAAAACTTTTGTTACGCCAGCTTCGAAAATTCAAAAACTCACCCGCGCGATTGAGTTTTTTAATGATTCATTTTCTAAACTTTTTTCCATTAAACTTTTCAATGACTCTTTAGTAAATGATTCACCGACGCTATGACAGTAAATAAATGGACATTGACAAAAATATTTCCCACGCCTGTTCTACCGATAGAAACATTCTGCTGATTTTTGTATGCTAAATGCGTTGTGTTTTATGTTTGTTCAACGAATCCAGGGTTCATGGTGGCGACACAATTTTTCTTTACATTGTGCTTCTTGCTGTGTCTGCTGTCGTTCGGACTGATATTGTTGTTTGTGCTGTGCTGCCTGCCGGAGCAACAGCGCTACGTTCAGTTGATATCGATGATCGGCTACATACTGGCAGCAGCTGGAATATGCGGAGTAATCGGTGTAATAGTGTTCGCTTGTTTCGGTAACGCGGACGGCTGGATGCCAGGACACACGAATAACTTTTTTGGCTATTCGTTCGGACTCGGGGTATGCGGTAGCGTTTTGTCGTTGATAGCGAGCCTTCTGTTCCTCGTTGAAGCTAACGTGCAAAAGAAAAAACGCCAATATCTCAAAGAATCACAATCGAGATTTCAACTTTCTCAATCTTAAAAAAAAAACTATAAAGTTGTAACGATTGAAAAATCATTGCTTATCCGTCCATCGATGATACTACTGTGTATCGTCGAAATTTATTGAGTTCCCTCGTACTCTCTTAATTTTCTCTAATGAAAAATAAGACTTGTCCCTGAGGTCGAGCGTTATTATTACGATGCTATTGTTATTCGAACGATATCGCGCAACGTTTCGTTTTAATACGCATTAACGCACTGACAAGATTATAGTCGCTCCGATTTGTCCTCGAGTACAAACATAAGTTATTAAACATATCAAAACGATATTAGATCGAATCGAATCTCGATATGTGTATCATTATCTACAGATTCTTATTAGTAGGCAGATTTTATATCAATTTTTTTAACCGCAGTGTTCGAGTCTCAGAATATGTATATGTATACATAGTTAAAGAAACGTAGCTTAACACAGAGGATTTGATCTTTTAAGAATCTCGAAAAAACGTAAACGATTTGAATTTAGATCTATATTCATTATTAAGTCAATTTTTTACATGTATTATACTTCAAATTGATGATAAAATAAAGAAATCATTTTTTTTTTAACCCATCGTATACTACGATTGTGTGCTGTGCAAATTTACCTGATTCCAAAAAATTATTTAAGCTATAAACTCAAGTTTTTTTTTCTTGGGGCTTTTGATTGGAGCTGTACATTTTTTTTCTTGTGAGCGTCAGTTGGGTGAAAGAAAAATATATCAATGAGTGGAAATCTCAGTTGACATTGCATAGTTGGAGAAAAAAACGTTGCCTTCAATTTAGAATTCAAAAATATGATTGGAATAAAAATGACTACGATAGAGGAATCAAAACGATGAGAAATTTTGTTATGACAAACTGTGACGACACGTGGACGATTGTTTTGCGTACTGCTCCGGTGGAGAGGGGAAGATGAAGAATTTTCAAATACAAGGCGATGGCGCCATCTGGTTCGTTAAAAGGCGTGGCACGGTAGTGTCATCGCGCGTCTCGATTTTTCGTATCGGAGAAAATTAAACGAAAACACAAAAAAAGAATTTATAGGATCGATTGATTTCTGAATTCAATTTAAATTTCGAAGACTATCAATAATTGGACTGAAAATGGGGAAAGAGAAGCAGGAATATCACAAAGCTTCGAGTAAGTGTCAATGTCCTACAATGGTTGGTCTTTAAACTAACCTCAATATTCGTCTGTTTATTTGTTGATACGAGTCTTTTCTTGAGTGAACCTGCATTACGTTTCTCGTGTAGAAAATCGATAAAAAAATTCATAGTTTTTCAATCGATGAATAATCAATGAAGATTTGATTGTTTTTTTAAATTGCCAGATGCCGTGGTTTTTGGCGCATTCATCAATTATGTAGCAGGTTTTCTTCTCATCATGGCATTTACCAGGTGAGTTTCATCACAGTGAAATTCAACGAATGAATCAAACTCGTAGCGTCAATCATTCTCTTTGGTTTTTCTAGCCCTTATTGGATTCAGTCGTACCAAGAAACGTTCAGTAATTTCAAAAACATGGGTTTGTGGGAATACTGTTTCGAGGACTTTCGTTATCCTTCGTACCAATTCGACAAAAAATTTGATGGATGCAGTCATATTTTCTCCACCGAATATCGCGTCATAAGAGAATGGCTTTTGCCTGGTTGGCTTATGGTCGTTCAAGGATTCTGCACTTTGGCTCTTTTGGCATCTTACTTTGCTCAGATTTTACTTGCCCTCGTCATTGTCAGATGGCCGCTCAGATTCGTTCTTCGTTTCGAATGGTATTTCTCGTACATAGCATGCGTCTGCAACGCAGCAACTGGTAAGTATTTTATTATTTTGCAAGGCAACTAAAGATCGATTCTTTTCGCTACACCGTCCGCCCTCTATGCATATCATTATTGTCTATATTAAATGTTATCCAGAAAAACGATCCATTATGAGAATGGTCCTTGATCGTTCGAGTCAATCGAGCTCATTTCGTTAATATTCTTTTGAATTTGCAGGATTCATGCTATTTCTGGCAGTTTCTATATTCGGCGGAGCATGCTGGAGACGCGATTGGTTGATGTATCCAAATTTCAATCATCTCTCATGGTCCTACGGACTAGCTGTAATATCCTTTATGTTTCACTGTCTCGCCGCATTCTTTCTGTATCTTGATGCGCGAGCTGGTTACAAATTACGCAAAGAATCTCGCAATCTCGTTGTCCAAATGCAGCCGAATCCTCAGAGCCATCACGGCTCATCCACCGGCGGATACATATAATATATACAAATTTTCATTTTTTAAAATTCTTATTCGTTTTCAACACGATTATTAGTATTATTTTTTTAGTGATTAGATTCGAATCCGTCCGTTCGGAAATGAATTGCTTATCGCGGTTCGTCTTTCTTCGAGATTTTGTGCTAGTTACTCGATGAGACAGCACAGCGCACGAAATTAAAATATTCCATGAAATCGATCCGTCCGATTGAGAAGTCAGCGTTAATTCATAATTTCTCATTTTTTTCGTATTTCATTCGATTTCATAAAACGTACAGAATAGTTATTACGAAACGCAAATATTGCATTTCACGATATTGGGACCGAACCACTTCGGTGCGACTGTCAAATCCGTCCAAAAAAAAAAAAAAACAGGCACGAATTCGCAGAGCGAACTCATGACCAGAGTAATGTTGACTCTCGATAATAAAGTCGTTGAAGTTTGTCGTTGTATCGCCTAAAATTTTTGTGCAAATATAGACCGATAGAAATCGGCCTGTTTTTTTTTTTTCAGTCTTTGCACTCTCCACGACGATAGAATTCACTGTCGAAATCAGTGAATTTCGAATGAACGAATATTAATTTGAAATATATATGACAATTATATATTAAAATATCGCTAACGAATAAATTTACATTAAATTCGAACGATGCAAACTTCAAAGGTATCGATAACGACCATATCATGTATGAAAAATCAATGTATCTGTATTCTGTATGCAGCGAATGTAAAAATATATATTTTTTTCCATTAAAACTTACCTGGTACATTGTTCTTGGTGGCGAGTGACACGCTCGCTCGTAAAGTTTCCAGTGGCAAATTTCCATCGAGTACGAGGAGCCCAGCATTTTCTATGGTTGCACGGTTTTTCGAAACAATATCAGTACCGATCGCGTCAAATGCATCCATTTCACCGATCCCAAAGCGGCAATCTCCATTCTTGTCGAGAATCGCGGTGTACCTTAAAGAGTACAGATGTGCACATTGTAATGAAAATTTCCCGCTGACAGATGGAGGAATTTTCTGGCGAGTGAAAAATTTTTTATTTCATTTTTTTTCTCACGGTAAGTCAATCGCGTTAAAATAAATCGAATTTCTCGCCGCCATATTTTTTTGAGACGCGAGCGCCTCTACCGGAATTCGAGCTACTTCAACATAAAATCGAATTTCTAATTTTCGAGCTAAAAAAAATGATGATAATCGATCTCATCGCGTTGTCGACGTTGCAAAAGCTCTTCGGATGCTTTTAAAAAGAAAAAAAAATAGTCTTTCGAGCAATTTCGTATTTATAAATGGAAGTGTATTCGTGGATATATATTACCGCGGCGTTACAGCATCCGACAGAATTTCGATTTGCTTTCCAGCATCCCCCAGTTTATCGAGAATAGAACGTCCTGCTGAATCGTTGCCAACTACGGTGAGAAGTCTCGTATCGTCGAGTCCGAGAGCAATCATCGCTGCGGTGACGTTTCGTCCAACGCCACCATGGCTCTCGCGACTTTTTGCGCGATGAGTTCTTCCGTCCAGCTGTTTCCCATTAAACAATAAAAATTGTTCTTCGAGATCAGCAGTTTTTGTACAGTTCGAAAAATATGAAGCAAATTTATCAACTTTTTAATTTCAAATCAGCTTGAGCATTTCGATTAAAAAATTTTTCATCGATCAAACGATATGTAAAGTTTTTCGAATAAATTCGAGAATGTAAAAAAAATAATATGAGAGAATAAAATATATAACGAGAGTGGAAGTTCCTGATTCGAGGCGCTTTCATCCGCCCGAGCATTCTCATGCGCAAGTCCTGTCGTCATATATATAGTAAACGAATACGTAAATATCTCCAAATATATGTGGAAAATCATGCACACATAAAGTACAGAATCCATATAGCATTCAGTCGGACTCGTCGCCGGCCGCGGTAAATAGAGTTCTCTTAGAATATGATCAATTAATTCTCGTCTGAAAACACTTGATTCGCGCGTGTACAAGTCATTCGAAAGGGAATATGAGCGGTAGTTACCAAGTGACAATATCGTGCGTAAACATCAATGTGTAAATACGCGAACCTGCTTCGAGGAACACGCGACGGAGCGAGAGAGCGGCTGACAGGATGGAGGGGGGAAACTAAAAAAGCCCTCAGAAGACTTCCGGTAAAAATAAAATAAAAAGAAAGAGCTCTGCGCGACTTTTCTACGAAATCCTGCGCCTCCCAGCGACTGAATCGAGTAACATTATCTTCCGAATAAAAGAAAAAAGTATTGTGCGCCCTCCGGGAGATAAAGTTTCTCGTTGGAAGGAAGCGATGATAAAGCCGAAATAAAATTGGGGATAAAAAATAGAATGAAATTCGACCTACCGGTGAATTTAGGTTCGTTGTTACATATTTTTGGTTTTTTTAACGCGTTGGTTTTTGTGGAATCGTTTTGTCGGCACTAACATCGAAGCCGCGAGAACGGAAAATGCGATCGAAGTATAACTAAAACATACGTAAATCCCACACGACTCTTCAGCTTTTTCTCCCTCCCCCCTCCCCTCTCTCTCTCTCTCGTGTTCTCGGTGGTTTATGTAGAGGGCTGAAAGTCTGCCCGGTCGTCTAGTACATACAATTGTCAGTGTCGGTCAGCCGTCTTGACAAACAGCCAAGGGCTAGTAGTTTCGCTTGACGATAAGAAAAAGAAAAATAAAAGTGTCTTGAGAGAGAGAAAACAAGAGGAAATATAAACTAAAAAGATTCTTCAATCTCGACAAAAGTTGGCTCGTCTTTGTGTCAATATTCTTTTCTTTTTTTTTCCTCCATATATTTTCTGTTTCGACGACGATGGGGAAATGTCTATTATCGTAACAGCGCGTTGCTCTCTCCTCCCTCTTTCTCTTCGCGACATTCGACTGAATTTAACAAACTCAGCCACTTATTCCTCTCTGTGTTTTTCACGAAAAAAACGTTCCAATAATTACAGGGTGCAGTTATAGAGACTAATTTATTTCGCGTATCAAACGTTTTTACAAATACATATGGAAGTGAATAAAATGAATACAAAATTACGATATTAAAAAAAAAATATATACAAACAAACAAAAGATCGAGATAAGAAACGATCCGTTGTGTCGTCAAGTGCACCTCTGCGAGCCTGTGTGTGTATCGCGGTCGGCTGAGAAACAAAAGAAAAGGGGTAAAAATATTGTGACTCAACGACAGATTGACTCAATCTCAAAATTAACGTAAAGAACAAACGATAGTGTAAACCAAAAAAAACGAAAACGCGATAGGAAAAAAAAAAAAAAAAATTCCGCCGAGTGTTCGTGCGTGGATGTTTTTTTTTCTTTTTTTTTTCTAGTACTTTAGACGGTAATGAAATTCCAGCGTCTGTCGTGATTATTCATGAATACATCGACAATAAAGTGCAAAATCAATGGGCGTTCACGGATTCCCGAGCTCGAATAATCTCGTAACCATGAGCAGGGATTGTGAAAATTCGCGGGAATACGAAACTGCGTTTATAACTCTGTGCGAAACGAGGAAAATAGTAGAATCTCGTGATATCGAGAGGTGCGAAAGGTCATCGAGAACGTGGTCGTTTTACATCAGAATTCCGAAAGTCTCATTGATTAAAAAAGCGACTACCATGTTTCTCTATTGAATCTCTCTCCCCCGGCAGGGAAGAAAGAAACCCGAAGAGATCGTGTCCCAGTGACTCGTAAACCTCGTTTTGTCAACTCGCTCATTTTTTTTATTTTCTAACGAGACTCGACTATAATCCTTCGTGTGTGCGTGTTTTTAATCCGATCTTCCCCTCTTCCCCTTCCCTCTCCCCGGTGCCCCATTCCCGAAGCAAAGATGACAAACAGGTGCAAGCCCGGTTGACACATTCAATCGAATAACCCTCCTTCAAATTTTTATCCAATATTTCTTTTTTTTTTTCTCTTTTTCTTTCTACTTCGCCATTACATTTTGGATATTTCTTCGCGTTTGATCGAATCGAGAAGAATCGAGGAATCATCGAGGCGAGCGAATCAAGGTCGGTAATACATCGCTCTAACCGTCGTTGTGTAGCGTCCCCCCCTCCCCCACATTTCTCCGTACATACCTATATACACGAGTCTCTATAAAATACATACAAAAAAACTGTAGTGATTTTTATCGAATAAAAAACACATCTATGTACACGTACAAGCGTATACACACGAGGACGGTTTCTGTGAATAAATATAGATATGAAACAACAAATAATACGATATCGCGTGAGCAGGTTGGAAACACTCGTTTCGATCTTTCGAAACAATCGCGAGATATTTTCTCTGCGGTATATTTTGTTGTGTTTCAAAGAGAGTAGCAGAGGGGCTTCTCGCGCCCCAAAGTACCTAAAGTAGACATTTTTTCGAGCGTGTCTGAGCGAGAGAATTTAGGGTTAGGATTGTGATACGAGATTCGCGAAAGAGATTTCCTCGGAGCATTTGTATTCGAACGTAGCGTTGAGGCTCGAAAACAAAGAAGCAAAGATCGCATATGGATATATCGGAGGGATCGAAAGACTGTTTGCTCTCTTTTTTCACTATGAATTATCGATGCATATATGCATATACGTGGAAATTTATATCCATGAGCGGCAGAAAAACTCGGTAAGAATAATATAAATTTCCAAAGCCACGCACGTTCATAGAGAGGTTAATTCCAAACGATAGCGAGCTGATTTTCGAAAGAGATTAACTTGATTAAAACAAAAAAATAGTTAAACTCTGGTGAATGATTATAATCGGTATTATGATTTTCGAGCGAGATCGCGATGAAAGTTTACAAGAACTGATAAAATTTTTTTTTATTCAAACTCATGCATGCGTAGAGGTTAATTACAAGTGTCAAGCGTTAATGGCTCGTAAAGCTCGTGCGAAGAGCATTCGCTAATGAAAATAGAGTCGAAACGTACTGGTTTAGTAATTTTATTTCCAGAAAGAGAGTGATTGTAATTTAAGGATTGCCCTAATCAAAACTTTTATCCCAAGAATCGTGTATATACAGGAGAGTAGGCGGATGTTTCGACAATTTATTTACGTTGAATTGACGTGCGTGAAAGTACTGTTATGTATAGATTTTGCGTTAATTGGTAGGCTCATTGGGATAATTTGTTTCGACCTTTGGGAGTTTCGGGGTTGTTCGAGTAGTTGAACGACGGAAGAGAAATGCGGTAGGTGTACGAAGGAGGACGTCAAACGGTATTCAAACAAAAGCACACACGTTTTCGATGTGTATACATTATTATTATTATATTTAAGTAGAAAAGCCGTACGCGGGGGATACACGTATACACGAGCATGCGGAGAAACGCTTGTGCGATAAGAAAGAAGAGCTTTTAATCTGGCAAAAGCATCGAATACGACCTTTTGCCTTTGGTACATATTAAGGGGCGGGGGCTTGAATGATGAGTATGAGAAGCGCACGTATATGCGTGTAACTGTATTGAATTATACATGGGTCATTATCATGCATGAGCAGCAGGTCGGAGGTATAAATGGAGGGAGCTAGAGGAGAATATACGAAGGGCGTAAGAATGATTTTTATAATAGGTTAGAGAGGCGGCCTTTAAGCCTGATTGCTGCTAGGACACGCGTGTTATATATATATATCGTCTGAAATGTAAAGAACACGAATGGTAGCGATCTGGTGGCTTACGTGTAGATATACATAATGGAATATATGTTTTTCAGAGGCGAATCGAAAGTATAATGAAAGTTCTAGAAAGCCATGGCTGTGAGTGGAGGGTGGGCGCGAGTAAGTGTAAGAATAAGAAGAAGAAGAAAAATAAGGAGAAGGAGAAAAGACTAGAGGTCGCGAACCCAGGGCAACGAACAACCCAACCGCGCAGGGATTTGTGGCCTCTTAATTCACTCTTCCTCCGGGGCATATAACCGTCTGTTTTGCGGGTTTAATTAACGATGCATTATGTGGGTCGAGAATGGGACGGGGATATAAAGTAAGAGAGAGAGAGAGAATGAGAAGTAGAATTAGTGGGAGAATGGATATAACGTTCCGAAACCCAAGCCTTCTCTCTCTCTCTTCAACTACCGCGTCAAAGAGCACTGCATACGATAATGGAGAACGGTATAAAGGTCTCGGGGAACGAGTAAATGTGTCTGTGTGGGTGTGCATGGGTTTGTGTACAAGCGCGAGAAGGCCAGAGAGGGAGAGAGGGCCGTTGCCTGGAGAGCCTCGAAACGATCGATGGGGTTGCAACCCTTCGGGGACTTGAGTAGTTTTTCTTTTATTCTATTTCTTTTTCGTTTGTTGTTGCTTTTCCTTTTTTTTCTTCTTTTTTTTCTCTCGGATTTTTGTTTCTTTCTTTTGATATTCTCTCCGCATCTGCTCTTCTTCCTCTTTTTTTTTTTTTTTTTTTTTTTTTTGCCAACGAGTACTCGAAACGCACGTTTTTCTAGTCACGTGTGAAGAGGGCCTGACGGCGGGTAATTAACGGACTCGTTATTATCCTCCGAATGTGCCACTCGAGTCGGGGGTTATGTACGTGCTAAAAGAAATCCTATTTTACGTATATACGAATCTGTGCACACGCGTTGATAGCCATCAAATATATCTATGTACACGAACAGAAAAAAAAAAAGAAAAAAAAAAAAAAAGTATTAATTGAGCTCTTACGATTCAAACTCTCGAGTGCCTATTTCTCTCGCAACTCTCGTTTGTTTTTTTCCTCTAACGAGCCTCCATAAAATCCCTCGTTTTTATGAACCCCCTATTTCTTTCTTTTTTCTTATCGTTTCGACTTTTTTTTTTTTTTTTTTACCGTTCCTCTCTTATTTCTCCTTCGTTCCCACAAATTATATACGGATTCGAGCATTTATAGGCATTGATCTACATTTTACGAATTCTCAACCCGTATATTTACGGAGCATGCTCTCGTGAGCGAGATTTCGTCGATAAATTCAAAGTTTTTCCATCAAATTTAGACCACGCTCGATCGTTCAAAAACATTTTTTTTTCTCTTCATCCAATCTCGCAACACAAATCAAATCATTTCAACGTCTGAATAATTTTGTTTTTTCTCAAAAGCAGAGCACGAATCATGAAATAAAAATAAACGAGCGAAATATCAACAATAGTATGAAAAACAAACAAGAAAAAGAACATTTTCTTTGTTAGAAGTAACATGCCGGGTGTTTTATTATTTCTAATAATAATCAGCTGCAGAGAAGACTCTAGGTATCATCGATGTACACCGATAAAAATTATACCCCTTGTACATACACATATAAATATATTTCTTACAAATTTATACACACAGATATATATATATATTGATGTATAAATGCATAGCGAAAGATAGTATAGGGAGGCTATATATCCCTGCGTTTACGAGCCACACATAAATCCAGAGGGATACACACGTACAAGGAATATCGTACCCGGTAGATACGGTTTTGTTGTATCACGTAGCGAGCGAGCTAGCGGGAGACGGATCGATGAGATAGAATTTGCTCTTCGTGTATACGATCCTATAAATGTATGTGTGTGTGTGTGTGTCTGTGTGTACGGAGGAGATTGTGTGTATGCGCTGAGAGGCAGCAGAAAAACAGCTATTTCACTGGTTTATGCGGGAAGAAAGGGAGAGAGAGACCAAAGCCTGCTCTCGTTTGTGTATATATATATCAGCGGAATCAATTATCCGAGAATTTTTTTCTTCCGCGTTCTAACAATGTTTTAACATATTTAATAATTAAATGGCATCAATCATTTCGTTGAATATCAGCTTTTCGTATTATCTCATCGCCGGTATCATTTGGTGAATGTATGTGCTCCAAGAGGCGTTGATTCGATATTAATATTCTTTCATCTTCTTCGTGCGTCTCGTCGCTAACGAAATCGAATGATAAATTTCTTGGTTTTACGGATTTAAGGAAAAAAATAATATTATTTGGTCGTTGTGAATGACTTTTGATGGGTCGAACGTATCGAGATTGATGAAAATGTAATTTATGGCCGGACGATCACGAACGGCGGCTCGGGGTGACTGACTGTTTCGTTGAAAATGGCGGTTGGCATAGATTAATAAAAAATTTTGTTGATTTTATCGTGCCACGTGATTGACCGATTTGCTTATACGTTGATTGTTTCAGGTTTAACCGGATCGAGGAAGAGGATCGGGGAGGAAAGATGCGTCGGTCCGGATCGTTGAATCAAGAGGGGCGAGCGAGCCCCCGAGCCTCGAGTCTCGCGTGACATTCGATCCCTCGTGGTCCCAAGGAACAAACTAATATAAGCGGAAGAAGAAGAGAAGGGAAAAGTAGAGAAAGATAAATAATCAAAGTGCTAGAGGAAGAAAGTATCGAATAATCGTTGGCCCTGTTGGATGCTGTCGCCGGAGAGAAGTCGAGAAGGAGAGCAGCAAGAGAGAGAGAGAGAGAGAGAGAGAGCGAGAGATTGATGTTACGGTGTAAAACGTAAAGTAGCATGACGGTGATGCTGCTGCAACGTTTCGCAAGCCCTCACACGAATCAGAGCCCGAAGGGAAACGACGACACGGCAACATCGGCATTATCATCGACGGTTGGATCGGGAACATTCGCACAATCTACATCACCGTCCGTAACATCCCTATCGACCCCATCACCCACCCCATTGCCCTTTCTATTTCTCCTCGAGAGTCAAGAATCCTGGGAAGAGGATCAGGAAGACCTTCCGAGTATAAACAGCGACAATTGTACCTTGCCAACCGAGTCGTGTCCCAGCAGCGTCGATTATCCGAGTCGCGTTTACACAAGATTTACCGTAGTACCATCACCAGGAGCCTCGGAATCGTTGATAATAAACGAGAATCGCCTCAGCGGAAGCGGTGGCGGAGGAACTAGCGCAACCCGAACGAACCACCGGGAGAACAAGGATTTCGAGAACGAAAACGAGAACAATAATTTTACACTGAGAAACAACAAAAACAATTACAGCGCCACTAGCACAGGCAACAACAACAACAACAACAACAACAACAATAATCAGAACAACAACAATAACAACAATAATAATCGTAGAAATAGTCGAAACGCTTATCGCGGAAGTACTACTGCTACGAACAGCGTGATAATATTGAGCGAGCTCGAAGAGTACGACAGAGGAGGAAGAGGAAAGTCGGGCTGTGAGTTAGTAAAGGATAAAAGTGGTATACAAGGTTGGCTCGCGGGTGGTGAAGCTCCCTGTTCAGGAGGAGGAGCAGCTCCGGGTACTTTGGGAGGAGTAAGAGATTGTAGCGTCGGTATAGCGGCAGCTGCTGCGGCGGCCGGTAGCGGAAGCGTAACCGGTGGTGCGAGCGGTGGCGGCGGTGGCGTTTGCGGTACTGGATCAGGCTCGGGGCGTCTGGGTGGACAATCGGTAGGATTAACATCGGATAATTCAAGTTATCCGGCGGATTCACGAATCGGCGGAGGTGCCGGAGCCGTGGCCGCTTGTACGGCGGCTACGGCTGCTTCTAACGCATCAACCTGTGGACCCGTAGCCGGTCTCACGCGTCTCGACAGCCAGGGTGTCGCGATGCGATATTATCGACTGTGGATATACGCCTGTAACATTGTTCTTCTAGGAAGTGCTGTTGGTTTCGCCGCGGCGGTATCTCGCACCTTGTTATTCACCGGTGATCCGAGACGTTATCTCGTGCCCGGTGTACCCCGCGCCCTCGATCCAACCGCTCTCTACGGCTATCTCGCCCTCGCAACACAACTGGGACTTGTACAGCTGCTCGGTTGTATCGCAGCGAGAAGACTCAGCGCTAAACTTCTCAACGCTTATTGGATGCTCCTCCTAGCTCTCCTGTTCGGCGATGCTGTTATCGGCGTCGCTTGGGTATTCAGATTCGGTAGAATGAGAGCCGAATTACGGCCCAGTTTGAGACTCCGATTGCAACTCGAATACGGAAAGGATAATCGATTCAGCGAACATTGGGATCGTTTGCAACGGGATTTTTCATGCTGCGGTATCGCCGGACACGAGGACTTTGAAGCTACGAATTTTGAGAGCCTGCCGCAAACTTGTTGCCCTCCGAACAGCCTCGTAACTACCAACAACTCGAGCGATACTTGTCAACAGCCTTATCCACGAGGATGCGAGGACAGCCTCGTCGATTGGTTACGAAAAACTACCGATCTTCTATTCGTACTCGGTATTTGCGTTATCGCATTCGCCAAATTATGCTTTCTCGGTATATTGAAATACGAGATAAGAGAAATGATACAAAAGATACGACTGCTGAGGGAACCACCTCTGCCACCACCATCCGCTATCACCGGTGGCTCTTCCTCAATTCTTTGCACTTCTCCTCCGTTCGTACAATCTTTCTCGCAACTCGGTGTTTCACCGGTCGTCGATTCTATCCTCACCACCACCACTACCAACACTCACATCAATAACAACAATAACAATAATACCAGCAGCAACAATAATAACGCGGGAATCGGTGCTGGTCCGCGCAGAACGACTCTCCCCGTCGCTGCCTTGCCGTCCGGTAAGTTTTTTTTTCTTTTCCCCCCCATCCTTTTCCTCACTCTGTTTCATCAGAGTTTCCATCATTTTTCCACCATAGCTTCCACCAGTTCCCTTCCAAAGAAATTCTTCGGAATACTTCCGCACAGAATTTCTTTCGGCTACGAAGCTTTAATCCTTCTTGGGACCGGTCGTTCCAACATCCGGCTCGCCTGTCCGGTGCTTCCGAGTACCGGATAAGCTTACCAAGGGGTTGGAACCCGAGCTCTCGGTTTTCGGACAAAAATAAAAGTTATCTAATACCGGTGTAAAAAGTGGAATAAAAGGACTCGACCTACCTTCGCTCATCGAAGCATAAAAGTTGTGCATCGTCGATCAATTTAACGAGGACGCGTCACGAACACAAAGATTTTGAGGATAATGGTACGAATTGGTTCTGAAGGGTGGACAAATTTTGAGTAGGTGGAGACAAAGCCTTCTCTTTCTCTTACATTTGCCTCGCCTTCGCGAACAAAAGTATTGTATGGGTAGATAAACGTTTAGATATTAGCCACGAATGGAATACGATAAATAATATGGCATGAAAGTTATTTATACGAATTTCTCGGAATTATTCTACGCCACATTCGGATCTGACAGCTTTCGTTTGAACTATTCATCTCGAATATTTTATATACGTTTGTACAATTTCCCTAAAATTCGTTCTTCCGTTTACTCGGGCGATAAATCCCATCGCCGAGTTCTCTCGTCCGTTCTATTTTCCAAAAGTTTCCAATTACTTTTGTTAGTAGTTTTGAAGCGAGTTGAGAACAGGCTCACCTGTTTTACTTCCCATTAATTTCACTGCAGAGCTCTCGTCTCTTATTTCATTGAGAACGTCATTTCGTTTCAACGATATTGAGCACGAATTTAATAATAGAATTGGCATGGATTTTAATTCCGGCTACGCTCATTTAAATTCGTACTTTTCAACCGGACATTTCAATTAATTTGCTATTCCAATTTTTTAATTCCTCGAGTAATCGGTTACTCCCTGTGACGAATAACATTTATATAGCGATTACCCCGAATGGCACTGCGGTCGAAGATAGTTTATAATTTGTTGAAAAAAAAAAAGTGAAGCTTAACGACCTACGACTGACAAGAGCGCGAGAAAGATGGGCGGAATAATTTCTATTTCCAGAACTATTAAGCCGACTTGGCTTTTTTTTTTTTAATTTCAAATAAGTATAGACACTGTCGTACGGTCTAATTAACTTTTCAATGAAAACGTATTTCCTCGAAGCACTTGTTCTCGTGGCTGGTGCTGTCCATCCATAAGCGCTTCATTAATTTACATTACTATTTATAAATCGAGCCTTGCACAAATATTTCATTCATTCGTTCTAACATTCATTTCATTTTGATATCTCGAATGAGAACCTTCGAACGGTTATTTTTTTTTTTTAAGCTCGAAAAATTCGATCAGCGCCTCAGGATTATTGATCCGTTTCCTCAATTGGAACAGCGAAATCACAAGAGAAACTTCATATTGTACTCATGAATCATAAAAGCTCGTGGAATATCCAGTATCATAAACTATACCGTTGAAAAGAATTTTTAGACTCGTTTCACCCAATATTCGTATTGTTCTAGTCGACTATTTTCATAAACGATATTGCCTTCATACGAATAATGAATAAAAACGAAAATAACTCTTGGCACGGATTGTCTATAATCGAGTGATTTTAGAATTTTGTTGAAAGTTTTTAACGTTCCTGCAAAATCTCCTTCTGGAGTTTCAGCTGATTCGCATCATTAGATTTTTCATATTTCCAGTCGAAAAATGTTCCTCTCACGACAATCATTACGCATAAGAAAATAAATCCACTGAGAAGAAAAATGATGGAATCCATTTTTTTTCTTCAAAATAATAATAACGTGCGTGTTATTTATCGAATATTGAAATTTTTGTACAGGTAATTCATCGATCCTTCAACAATCGGACGATTACAGCGGAGTCCGACATCCGCTATTGTCGAGTAATTTACAAGACGGTGGAGCGGACAGTGACACGAACAGTCATTGCGCATTGATACTGGAGGAGACAACACCACCATCGATAAGCGGCGGTTGTACGGCGAATACAAGGCCGGACAAGAGTAACGGCAACAACAATTACGAGATGCGTGAATTTAATCGAAGATTATTAATATCTAATGGGGGCACACCGGGCAATTTAAATGCCGGACCTCGTAATCGACGCACCTGACTATGGAAGTGGTGGCGACGTACGTCAAATCGTTTTATCTATAGAACCAACAGGCCCGCCGAACTCACGCTCTACACCAAGTAATGTTGAAAAAAACACCCCGGTTTTCCTATGAAAAAGAAGATAAAAGATTCTGTTTCTCTATCACTCCTGAAAAAACTAAAACAAAAGGAAAAAAGAAAAAAAAAACAAAAAAAAAAAACACTTCCATCCTCTCACTTCGTATTCCTCGACTGGTCGTCCTCTCGTACTTTTTTTTTTCAATGTGAATCTCGAGAAAATTCGAGAGACAAAGCCAATTATTTCTGTAGCAAATTTTTTTACATTTCTCTCTTAAAAATCATTTAGTCTTTGTAGAAAATCACTACTTTTGTATCTCCCGAAGCGTAACGAAGCAAAAAATGAGAGAAAATCAAGTCCACTGTAAAAGCTTGCATCTCATTGTGATTTTTCATCAATTTATTGAGCTCGAACGACAACTTTTGTTTTCTCTACCATTACCGAACTATCGTCCCTGCTACACGATACGGTATCGATATTGGATCGACTCGTATCGCTACTGCCAGCAAGGCGTACGTTAATAAAATTCCGCCGCCACGAAATTCCATGAAAATAAAAAGAAAAATACAAAAAAAAAAAAAAAAAAAACAAAAAACACATCGCGAGAGCAGACAGAAAAGAAACACAGACACGATGCATGAAAGAAAAGGGGGGAAAACACGAAGACACATCCAAACACACGCATGTACTTGGTGTATGTATATGTATTAGAATGTACTCGCAAAATCGCGCAAATAATGTACATATAGAGAAAAGGAATCTACTGAAAAAAATTGTACTGCAGAAACAACGGCGACCTCCCGAGACGAGGAGTTTAAACGTAAACGATGCATTAATTTGACATTTCGTTTAAACGGTGTATTTACAAGAAAAATATAAACACTGGCTTCCTATCTAGAATTAGATCTGCGTAAAAGTTGGGCTAGTGAAAAAGAATGAACGAGCGGATTATGGGATGGGATGGGAGGGTTTGAAAAAAAAAAAAAAAAATGCAAAAATGAAAAGAAACAAAAAAAAATTCAGACTGTACATAACGACAACGTGTAGGGTCGTTCGCCGACGTACGTATTATAGATAGTCATTTAATCGAGTACCTGTCCTTTTTGCATTAGCATTGTGCTTAGACGAGGCAAAAATTCAATTATATATTAAAGAATAAAGAAAACTCTCGATCAACCGCTTGAGATAAAGAAAACGTAATTGAATCGATGTATTGTCAAGATGAAGTAAATTTGAAAAAAAAAAAATACTACGTGTATGCGCATGAATATGCATATACATACACATATATAAATATATTATGAATAAAAGGAAAATAAAAACAACATAAAAATAACGAAAAAAGGAAACAGGAACAAAAGTGCAGAAGTAAACCACGGACCATCGAATAGAAAATAATTTTAAACAAATTTCTCGCGCACATTCAATGCTTTTCATTTCCAATACTTTTTGTATATTCTTTTATACTCTATATGAAAAGTGAGGAAACGAAAAGTTCACAATGTGCGAATACAGTTAATAAAAACAAAAAACGGCATAAGAAAGAAAAGAAAAACACAAAAAAAAAAAAAACCAATACAAAACAAAAAGTCTGTTGCATGCTTTGAACTCATAAATATGGAATTTACACTTATTCATTATGGATAGTAAACAGAACCATTTCGTGCGAACGATAATTGATGAGAAAAAAACAACGTTAAAATGCACTGTGTAAAAAAAAAAAAAAGAAAAAAAAGCAACGCGTGTATTAAAGAAAGTCATGTTTTTTCAGAGCATCAATAATACTCGTACGAATTGGCAACACGTAGCTTAACGAAAGCTCACACCTCGCAAAAGGCGTATTAAAAACGGAGAGTGATGCGGAAAAAAAAGGTGCTTTGGATACTCCGGAGAGGAGAAAGAAAAAAAAAAGGAAAAGTGGAATAAAAGTGTGCTATTATAAAGAGGACACGGCGCTTTGACGGCACAAGTTAGTGAGATAATAAATCGATTTAAATGTGTACTTGGTTCATCGGACTCTTGAAAAAGGACAAGAAAAATCGAGACAGAGAGAAAGAGAAAAGCGATAATGAAAATAAAAACCGAAGGTAACGTCGTAGTTGTTTACAATAAGAGCGTTACTCGATCGTCCTATAAGCTCGAAGTTACTAAAAAAAAAAAAAAAAAAAAAAAAAAACTCATAGAATTTAACACAAAATATGAATAGTTGACTGATGCGATGGGCGAAAGGGAGAGAGAAGATGGATAAGGACATAGGGAGCTTTGAATAGTGCCTGCTTATAAAAAAACTTAAAAAAATAAACAAAAAAAGTGAGAGAGAACGAACGCGAAAAAGAGACGAACAGAATGAGAGCGAGAAATGGGTAAAATGATGTTGTGAGAGTGAGAGAGTTGAATAAATAAAAAAAAAAAAAAAAATGAGCCACGCTACAACTCAACTATGAATTTTTCTAGTTTTATGCGCTAGTCCTTAAGCTAACGTTTATATATACATATAAATATATATATGTATACACATACGTAAATACACACGAGCATATATATATATATATACACGAATATATATTCAGCGGTACGAAGCTAAAAGTATAATATTGGCCTGTTCGTCGTTAATTTAGGCCAACTGAGAATTGAACGACGAAAGGAATAATAACAGAGCCTACCCCGCCCCGTTGTGTAAATAACCTGATAAATTGTTTATAATCTTTGTTAGATTTTTTTTTGAAATATTATCATTTAGACCCGAGATCGTATGTATCCTACTCCGTTCACGTTGTTCTAATCTCTATTGGCTGTCTTAGGAAAGCATGTAGTAAGCTCGCGAGAACAAATTTTCAAGGAACATTATACAGGCCAAAAAGTGAGAATAAGAATAACAATTCTCGATTTTGGAATGAGAAAGTGAAACAAGAGCTTTTGAACCATACCTATTTTTCCATCACCTACGATTCATCAACGTTGTGACCAATTCTTAAGAGAAACGTTTAGCGATTGAGAACCCTCGATAAACTATTTAGATCAATCGTCCGATCGTCGATGATTTTTTTTCAACAGTCCAAGGGTACGAAAAATAATATTTCTTATTTACCGTTTAAAAGTAATGAAAAAAAAATAAAGTGTTTCGAGTACGAATACACGAAGAATATTTTGTTATTTATTTGAGAAAAAAAAAAAATGAATCGATGACGACGAGAAAACCCAAAAACCTTATTTATACTTAGCGCAAAGCGTATAGAAAGAAAAAACATTAAACAAATAAATAATGTGGTATTCCTATTATTGCGTTATTTCATGTTTCGCTGTCACAATAATGGATTAAATATTATAAAAAATATAGCTAGAGGCGTGTGTCTCGTAGCTCGTAAATGAATAATAAATGAAAGCGAGTGCATGCGAAGAAATTATCCACGATATGCTTGACACGTGATAGCGCAAAAATGATTTGGAACGTTCGAGTAAACGATTTAATTTCTCAATAAATAATCAATAAAACCCATAAATCTTTGTTCAGCTCGAGTATATATACGAAAAATTAAAACTGGATTCAAAAAATCTGGCAATTCAAAGATAATTAAAAGTTTCTTCAGTTTATTATTACAAATAAAGTGAAAATTTCCTAAAAGACAGAAATTAAATCGTTCCTCTTGGATTATAGTGTCCAAATTATAAAGTTGCATTACGACGTAGAATAATGTAGAAAACGCTGAAGAAAAAAATTGTTCATAGTCACTGTTGCCGGAAAGAAAAACTATAAGAACGCATCATAATTGATAATCATAATTATAATTACGAAACAAAAATGTGCTGTTTTCGTTGAAAAGATTTGAAATATCAGGAAAAATGTACGAACTCGGCGAAATCTCGGGACAGCGCTTCGAACGTACTTGTCCCGAGATTCTACCGAGTCTCCTGATATATTCTGGAGAAAAAATAAAATTAGAGCTGATAACGTGATAAACGTGAGACATTAAAATGTTCAATATAAAACATTATGTTCGTTGATTGCTGGTAATTCTTGTCATTAAATATTTCCGTAAACATTTATCGTTATTAAAAATGAACGAGAAAAAAAAATAGGACTCGTTCTACGAAATGTCGTTATCAGCGTGCAACATCACAAACGAATGGAAAAAAAAGAGCAAAACTATCACCGCTATTATCCCAATTTTATGTACATAAAAAAATGCTGTTACCCACATACTATATATATATAAAGTATAGATATATTACTGATTACTATGATATACGAAAAAAAATACAATGAAAAAATTGGTTATTTAGTATAAAAAATGTGTGTTTTCATTCTTCGTTTTTTGAGCCTACCGTTATCGTCGTCTCATCCACGTGAAGCATCGTGTCCACTGTTGCACCTCCTATTACTACCTGAAAAAAAAAAAAAAAAGGAAACAAGTCGATGATGAGTCTTTTTATCACTATCAACGATCAAACGTGTACGAAAAATGAATATTTCACTCGGATCCTCACCGCGGGTCCTTCAACTCGTGAGAATGGCTTTTCAACTCCGGAGTTTGAAATACTCGATCCTTTGTCAATTTTTCTCAAGCTGTTCAACGCTACAGCCATTTCGGCTGCTACACCGGCATTGTTCTCCACAAGTGCTTGGTCTACGAATCAAGTATTTTTTTTTTTTTTTTTTTATTATTATTCGCCACTCGACATCGAGTATTCAATATATTTTCGTCGCATTCAAGTTTTTTTTTTTTTTTTTTTTTTTTTTTATCCCTCATCGATTATAGTTGATGGATATTTAGAGAAAAAAAAATTGTTACGATATAGTTAATACGATCAAATGTATATTTACTAGCTTTCAAGAAACCACCGGAAGCGAGACGATTGAGTTGTTCCAGTAAAAAAGGTGTCACACGTTTTCCTTGAATTCCTTCTTTCTCAGCTATTCTAAGAGCGTCTTGAATCATCGATTCGACGATATGAGAATCGAGTGCATGTGCTTCCGGTATCGGTACGGCGAACAATATTCCGTTATCGAGTTCTAAAATTTCTTGATGTCTCAAAAGTTTGGCCGCTTCTTCGACATCGGTCACTCGAGATGGAGATTTAACGGGATTGTTTATCGATGTTTCGCGGGAATAAAATGCTGGAAAATTGGCCGATTCACCGATCGTTATTACGGGAACTCCCAGCGTTTCCTGTTGCATAAAAAATAACGAAAAATTATAATATACTCTTGATTAAAAAATTTTTTTTCAAATTCTTATTGGCGCGACTTATTTTTAAGTTTTTTTTTAACTTTCGAAAGTTGAAAAAATAAAATAATTTTCGTTTAAAAAAAAGTTTTTATTAACCAAATATTCTAGAGTCTTGGGAATGTCAAGAATGGCTTTGACTCCAGCGCACACGACAGCAACCCGATTTCGACCGAGTTCCGTGAGATCGGAACTGACGTCGAAATTAATTTCAGCTCCTCGATGCACACCGCCGATTCCACCGGTTGCCATTATCGGTATTTCGGCCATACGAGCTATCGTCATTGTACCACCGACCGTAGTACCACCGTTCAATTTATTCGAAATCACCGTTGATATATCTCGTCTCGAACACTTTGTTGTTTTTTCTTTCTCACCGAGGTCCCTCGCACATTTCGCTATTCTTTCCAAACAGTCGGGCTCCATCCCAACGTGAATTTTTCCATCGAGTATCGCGATCGTCGCTGGTACAGCGCCCTGTCAAAAAAATTTTATCCTTCGAATAACCAGAAAAAATACATTTTATTTCTAAACCCTTCGAGCATATTCTGTTTCTCTTTATTATTTATTTGATATTTTTCTACAAATCATCGATCAATTTTTGTAACTTACTCAATCGGTACAAACGAAAAGTATAAAAAAAGACGAGATTCTCAAATCATTCTTTATTCCCCTATATTCATGCATTGTGTCTACCTATATATATATATGACTTACCTTTTGGCGGATTATTTCCTCAACGCGAATAGCAGTAGTCAAATTGTCAGGATAGGGCATACCGTGTGTAATAATAGTCGATTCGAGTGCAACAATAGGAAAATGTTGTTTCTTCGCTTCCTGAACTTCCTGGCTAAACCGAATAACGTTGTTCCGTCTTTGAGCGGTAGATAAACAACGTAGAGTAGAATCGACCGGGCATCGAACTTTGTTTACATTTTGATTATGTTTATTAAATGTTCTCGCGATGTTTCCCACATTTAAACTCACTCTTGAAAAATTGTTTTTAAAATACATTTTATTTGACACGTTCTTTTTATTTTTTATTAATTATATCGTAGTTTTATAATTTTATTACAAATTTGATTATTTTTTCGTGCACACTCGACGACGCGAGCACGTGTTCGAACAGCTGTGATTTAGATTTGGCATGAAATCTTTGTTTTCGTGTATGACGCACTCACTTTCTTCGATTCATATTTCATAGAATTTTGAAATGAATTTCCGACGCCACGATGAATCTGAGTATATTAGTTTGATTGAAACATTCCAAAAACGAATCACGTCCAAACAGAGTCGTGTCACCGGCTCACCCGATACAATGCGTTATCGAGGGTCACGTGGTTTCTACGCACTTTACTGTATTTTGAACCGGTTGCTTCGGAATGCAATCTTTTCTCCCTCTTTTCTTATTCTTGGGGGATACAAAAACTCCTTCATTCTGTTCAGCTGTCTTCATTGCCTCACTTTTCCAATTTTTGAGACGCACTGTATGAAAAAAAAAAAACTATAATTTTTAATATTTTCATCACACAGACACAGAGAAAATGTAACTACAGTAAAAAATAGAGAAAACTCATTATTAATTTGGATCTTCAATTTATGATAAACAATTTGATTCAATGACAAAATTTATATTGCCAAGATTCAAAAGATATTAATCAAAAAGTTGTTTTCCTTGTTAAAAAAAAAGTTTAGTTTCGCAATGTTTTATTTTATTATGGCGATGCAGGGAGAGGGGGGAAGAGCGTCCTAGCCTAGCCTCGAGTACATTGAGAGGACCTGTTTTTTTTATTTGTATATGCCGTGTCGTGTTTCGTGTTGTCAAACGGTTTCTGGCAACCTCGACCCCGGCATTTCGCTGTTCATTGTTTTTTTTTTTTATTCTCCTCCTTTCTCGCACTGGCTTTATGCAAATTAGTATCGTAAGCAAATGAAGTTGAGTGTATATATCGAGCGGGCATCCGTTTAATTGTAAATTAATCGCGACGCATAACGAAGTCGCGCGTTGCAAGTCATCACAAAAAATTGTGACTCAGTTGAATTTGAACGCTTTGGACGAATCATCGATTTCAACAATCATGGCCCTCAATAAAGCAAGTGAAAAATCACGGGAACCTGGTACTCTTGCTAAAGTGTACCTCAAAGCTTACAATTTTTCACTCGTTCTTGGGTAAGTTTTCTTTTTTCCTTTTCATTCATGAAGACCTTTGAGATTATCGCGCGATTTCAAATTCCTTTCGTGTGGACTTTGAAACTTCTTGCCTGCTTCAACTCTGTACCAATGGATATTTTGAATAAATAATCGCTTTCTCTTTTTGCTGTCGCTTGTTCATCAGGTGGAGTTACATCCTCTATGATTTGATTTCGTATCAACTAGGAATTGGCGGTGATAAATACCTTGGAAAAAGTCTGTGGGACGTTGTCGGAGTTTCTGTTATTGTGTTTCAGAATGCAGCCGTTCTTGAGGTAAGTGAAAATGAAAGAGGTATTGATATTATTGAATAAAGCGTTGCGCAGCAAGAATCGATAGTTTGTTTCAAATGATGCAGTCGGAAGCGAGTTGGTGAAAAAAATTGGACACAAGCTATAAAAACATATAAAACAAATTAAATGAAAAAATATTTAGAATGTAAATTCAATATCAAGATCCAAACATCCAGCGGATCTAATGAATCGGATTCCTGGACTCGATTACTATTTTTATTCCATTTGCAGATTCTCAACGCTTCGATCGGACTGGTACGCTCCAATCCTGTTATAACAACTTTCCAAGTGCTCAGCAGAGTGATGGTAGTTTGTGGAGTATTATTGGCAACTCCGCTCGACTATGCAGCTTCCTCGCCGGGTCTCCCTATTGCCTTATTGGCATGGTCCGTCACAGAAATTATAAGATACGCTTATTATTTCTCAAGCTTGATGGGCTTCGTTCCTCACTTTATTGTTTGGCTCCGGTAAATCAATTACTCGTTATTTCAAACGTCAATAAAGTTTTCTAACATGAAACTTTCGGTTGACATTTCGATTCGTGGTTCATTTAAAAGAATCGAAATTAGAAATTGAATTGCTCCGCAGATACACGACGTTTATTGCTCTCTATCCGATCGGAGTTACCGGAGAACTGTTGTGCTTCTATTGGGCTCAAATGTATGCAAGAGATTTTCCGGATGCTTGGAGTTACGCTCTTCCAAATCCTTGGAATTTCACATTCAGCTACCGTTATTTCCTTATATCGGTGATGCTGCTTTACATTCCACGTAAGTAAAATGAATCTTATGACTTGTCAATAAAAATATGAACGATGAATAAGATTTTTTTTCATTACTTGTTTCAGTTTTCCCGCAAATGTATCTTCATATGTTTGCACAAAGGCGTAAAGTACTGGGCACACAGACGGACAAGAGCAAAAAAGTTGCGTGAAATTATATCTCGCATGTAAAAATGTATATTTTTTTTTTTTCAGAGTGCAAGATCTTGCGATCAGCAATTGTGTACTTTTTTTTAATATTCTTGACAGAATAAACTTTTGACTGTGGTTTTATATTCAATCTCATGAAATTTATTTTCCTGGAATTTCCAAAAAATTGACTGTTTCGAGGCTTCATGTCAGAATTACGTTGATCCAATGACATCGTTGATGTTTTTCGAATCAAATCCATTTTTCTTTTTTCTTAAAAATAAAGGAGGGGCTTTTACGCAGACAATAAAATAAAGTCGATAAATTTTTTGTATAATTTATTCATACAAAAAATTACGCCTGATCACCAGTTGGCATAGATTTGATGATGTCAGAGTTGCCAGGATCCGTAATCGAAAGGGTACACACGCGGAAATATTTACCGCAGGCTGTACCAAGCTCGATGTTGTTACCGGTGTAATGATGTACTCCGGTTTTAGCCAACATCGCGTAATACTCGATCTCCGATTTTCTGCAAGAGAACAGAGAAATATTTATGAAAATTATTGTTTTTCAAATATGACTGTGCGAAGACTCGCCCGGTGCACTCACAAGCACGGGCACGAGACTACTCCGTAGGACTTCCGACCGTACGATTCGATTACAAAACAGAAAAAATCTGACTATTCGTTTCAAGTTTAGGATTTATCTATGGAAAGGAAAAGCTATCTGAAGAACTATCAAATTATGTAAAATTTCTTTTGAGATAAAGTCTCAATTTTCTGTTTCACCAATTAATATTATTTGGGATAAAAATTTTCCTAAACTATGTTATCAGTTTAGATTTTCCTTCATCATTTAAAATCGTACAGCCAGGCAAGTACTACTTCTCAGTCTCACCTAAGCGGAGGAGTATTGTTGGCAATGATGACCAGTTTGGCTTTTCCCTGTCTCAACGACTTGAGAGTTTGCTTGTAACCCAGAACATATTTTCCAGATTTCATGACGAGAGCAAGCCTGGAGTTTATGCTCTCCATAGCCTTTTTCTGTAAACAAAAGCAACGAAATGTTGGTAAGAATTTATCGATTATGAGGAATTGCGAGGGATGTTAAAATTTTTTTTTCCAAATTAGTAAATATCATTTTATAAATATCAGGAAACGAGCATGTTCTACGCATTCATTTTATTGAAAAACATATCAACTTAATTGAATATTGAATTGAAATCATGGTATTCAGGGTTAAGATAAGGTTATGCGGACACGTGGTTCATGGGATAGATCAAAATACATACCTGTTTCTTCTGGGCAACCATTTTGACGGTTTTTATTAACTCCTTAACCTGTACAAAATATGAAAAGAATTAAAAATTGAGTTCTAATCTTTGAAACGTAAAATTATTTCGAAAAAATAGTTAAAAATGCAGGAGTAGCTGCGAGGAGACGTCGTACCTCGTTGAGAGTCGAGTGCAAAAAGATGGTGGACGTTTCCGATCTTCTGGAACTTCCGAAACGCGACGTCGGAGGACGAGAATGAACGACTGTGGCGCGGCGTTGGCATTCTAAGGGAGTTTTGTGAACCAATGACCTGTAGGAATTTGAAGTAAATTTTTCGTTCGAAAAACGACCGTGAGATGGATGAAGTGAATAAAGTCCATTTGGAAACGTCATTATCGTATTTTCGTCCAGCTGTTGATTTGAGGAAGAGAGAGAAACAAGAAGCTTCAACATATGTACGGTGACCAAATAGAATGCGATGATGAAAAACGCGATTAAAAATAATCAACGCAAGGTGAATGAAAAGTTGCCTTGAAATCTTTATCGATTGATTAAAGATTGATAAAACGATGAGAATTGGTTTCTTTTGTAGAGTTCATTGTGACACGCACACAAAATTTTGACATCGTTTCGTATCGTCATGTTCAATCGTGCCTTCTCTAATATGACACGTCAATTCAAATAACGCTTTTGTTATTTACAGTCAGCTGTCAGAAGTGATCTTCCTCCTTGACGTAGACTTGTAAGGTATTTTTTTAATCGTTTGAACAATGGAACTCGAGTGTGCTGTACAAACGTACGATTGGGGAAAACGAGGCAATAAAAGTATCGTTGCGAAACTTGCCAAATCTTCCAATTGTGATTTTATTTTGGAAGAAAATAAACCTTATGCTGAATTATGGATGGGAACTCATCAAAACGGTCCATCGCGCTTAAAAAATAATAGAATTTATCTTAAAGATCATATCGATCAAAACAAACATGTTTTGGGATCAAATAGAGTAGGTTCTCATGATGATTTACCATTTCTTTTTAAAATTTTATCCGTTGGAAAAGCCCTCTCTATTCAGACCCATCCTGATAAGGTGAGTTTTCCTTTTTTTTTTTTAACTTTTCCGATACGACAATATTCTCTTTGGAATTTCCGTCCGCCATTTAGAATACCGTTTGTATTTTTTTTCAAAATCGATTATCTTCCAACTCCGTATTCGTGCGTTCATCAAAATTCAAGAGATTTTTGTCAACCCAACGATTCATTAGAACGAATAAAATGGATTAGAGATAATAAATGATTTCGGACGAAAGAATGAACGAGTTTTAAAAAATTATTTTTCGTAGAAAAGAGCCGAGAGATTGCATCGAGAACAGCCTGACGTTTATAAGGACGCGAATCATAAACCTGAGCTTGCAATAGCTCTGAGTCACTTCGAGGCTTTTTGTGGATTTCGTCCGGTAAACGAGATAAAGTCTTATATAAAAGAAGCACCGGAAATTCTTGCGGTTATACAATCAAATTCATCATTTCCCACGATTTTTCAAGAGCTGGAATTTCACAATGACGAAAAAGAATTTGTAAAAAAAATTTTCGAAGGAATTCTTCATCAGGAGCCAGAAATAATTAAAAAACAATTGGATCTCTTGATCGAAAGATTATCGACTCTGGGTGAGATGAAAAATTCAACGAATCGTTTTGAATGAACTTTAATATTCGAATCAATTAAAATAGTTTCGTTAACGATTGAACTTCTGTTTTATTCTCCGTAATTCGAATGTGCTTTTGGGTACGAATTTAAGACGAACCGAAACGACAATTCTTTCATGCCGATCTCTTGGAAAGATTGAACAAAGATTTTCCGGGTGACGTCGGATGTTTCGGCATTTACTTGTTCAATTACGTAACGCTGGAACCTGGTGATGCAATATTTATTGGACCGAACGAGCCACACGCTTATTTATCCGGCGGTGAGAACATGTTTATTGAAAATTATAAAACAATTGATCGAACGATTTCCATTTTGTATAGATTCTTTTATAGTAATGAAATTCTCATTCCATTAGATTGCATCGAATGTATGGCGTGTTCGGACAACGTTGTTCGCGCAGGATTAACACCGAAACCAAAGGATATCTCAACGTTAATCGAGATGCTGACTTACAGCTGTGAGCCAGCATCTTCGAAACGTTTTCAAGCGATTGGCGAAGACAAATTCACTCGAGTCTTCCGTCCACCGGTGCCAGATTTCGCAGTAGCAAAAATAAGCGTGAGTTTCGTTGTAAACCAATTGCAAAGAAACGTTAATTTTCACTGAATTTTCGAGTTTAAATTCAAAATTGATTTCAGGTGACTGCCGATACCGAATCTTACGATTTGATTCCAAGAAGCACGGCCAGTATACTGTTGATGATCGAGGGCGAAGCTGTAATATCCTCGTCGACGAAAATTCAGCCTGGATCTGTATTCTTTATATCAGCAATGGAAAAAGTGACGTTGCACTTTTCATCACATCCGATTTTGATGTTCCAGGCTTTTGCCAACATTTCTGGATAATTTCGAAATTATATTTATTTTCAACATCACTATCTCATTCTTCACGTTAAACTTCCAATCTTTCCGTATTTCATGTCGATGAATAAAAAAAATAGAAAAAAATCATCTTTCACAGCCTTAGGCGAGATTGTAATTTTTTCATCTTCCCCACGATGCCTCACGAGGTACAAAAATTCGTCAATTTCATCGTTTTTCATCGTTTGGACACTTTTATTTGGTCAATTGGAATCTGAATCGTCAACTTTCATCGTTGACTCCACCGGTTTATCCTCTTTGTAATGACGATATTCCGGTTTCAATTCCCACATGTTTCTATGAGGATTCTTCAGATTGTAATTGCAAACCTCGTTTAGGATCTCTTTCAAATAGACCTAAAAAGAAAAATGTTGATTTTTAAAACAAAAAATTCATAACATTCGATATCGCGATTTATTTTTCAACTTACCACTGGTTGTTTCGTTATTTTAACGAGATCTTTGATGTTGTAATACTGATGTTTCTCAAATGCAGCGAACAGCATGTCCATCACAGCGTCCTTGTCGTCCCGCATTTTTTTACCTTCTGCTTTTTTCTTCTCTGCATATTCGATCTGTAAATCGATCATTCGCAAATCAGTTATCTCCATATCTGATGTAAAAATATCAAATTTATGTTGCACTCACGTTGTGTTTGTGATCTGATACCGGTTTGAAATTCTGAACTACTCGCTCCAATTGTTGAATCTGCCTAACGGGAACAGAAGCTTTTTTTATGCTTTCCTTCTTGAGTTTCATGTAGCAGGAGTCGGCTGAAAGGAAACATCTTCCTTAATAATCATATTCGAAGAATAGTTGAATGGATCGATCAATTCAGATATGATAATTCAACGTACCAGCAGGTCGGCATTCCAGTTTCTGTACTATTCTGCCTTCCATGTAGAGCTTTTCCGTCTCCGGTACAACAGAGTCCGAAGCGCCGGAAGCTTTGTTTCAAAAAAATTTTTTTTTATTTATCATAGAAAAACGTTTTGTCGAGCGGTGAGTAAAAAAATTTTGGTATTATTTTTCACTATTGAACCGATAATAGAAATGAAACAAAATACGCACGGGTGACGTGTGAAAAAACACCAAGCATTTGAGTGGTAACTGTCGTCACGTCCAATCTGTGTTGTTTTGGTATTTCCTCTTCTCCAGGTTCCTTCAAAGCCAAAACTGCTTCGGATAGTCTCAGCGAAACTTCAGCTTTTTGTTTAGGATTCCTAAAAAAAAAGGTTTTTCCATGTCCATTACAAAGATGTTTTGTTTTATTTTTTCAGGTTATAGACTCGACTTCTAGGTTTTATGTTGAATGAAATTTTCTTATTTTGAGACTTGCTTGGTTATTTTAAGTTTTCCGACTTCTATATTGCCCGGAGCTTTTTCCCATTTGTTGGCTATGTATTTGGGGACTTTGACCAGCCAAACTCCTCGTCCCGCGTTACTCAAGTCCAAATCTTTTTCAACGTGTGGTGGTGGGCCCGACATCTTATATCTTTTCGAATTTATGTTCCCTTAAAATTTCAAATTAGAAAATGAAACTTTGTTTTCACAATTCAAGAAGTGCGAAATTTACGTTGTCCGCGTGCTGCTCCTTGCAGCAGTTATGCATGTGCGGACTGGCACTCGAATGTTGGGAGGTATGTTGACTGGTTGATTGTAGCGGCGGCTGTCGCTCTGTCGTCCGGCGCGTACGATTCGATCAGTTGAATCAGCTGTTCTCGATTCCGAAACTCAATTTCTACTCAAGCCTCCGTTTATTGTGCTCGCTGATAAACAGTGGAAGGCAACATTCTTAACAATCGTTGTAAGCTATTGCAGCAATCGTTGTTTCTTCCTTTTAGTGAATAACGATATGAAAACATTGAGAGTTCGAAAATACAGGTATAACCTAAAAAAGTGACAGTTTGGCACAGTTGCAAGTTTATGCAATACAACAATCTATAATATATAATGAGACTGGATAATTTATTCGTGTACCGTCATAGTGCTATTAAAAACAACATCGTCGAGTTATACTGTTTCACGAGTCCTGAAAATGTATCGCAATAACGTGAGTGAACATAATTGAACAAAAGAAATGAATCTTCGAGATACCAGGTGATTTATTTTTCGACTGTGAAATACTATTTTTGTATTGCTTAGAACGGTCAACCACATCGCTCTCGAACGGGAAATGCGAGAATTCGCGGAGAAAATGTCGGTGAAAATGATGAGGCCGAGTGGCAACCAGCTGAGAATGTACCAAGCTCCGTTTCTGAACAATTCAGAGAATCATGGCTTACAGCTATTATAGGATCTTTTTTATTCGCCGCTGGCATGTGTCTACTTTTTTGGAACGAGGTAAGATGATCGTTATTATGTTCAATTTCTCAAAAACTGCATGTTCTTATCTAATCACTATTGGAAACTATGATTTTCATAAAATTTGTCTGGAATGAATTTTCAAGGGACGAGCAGCCAAAGTTGCTCATTCTTTGGACGAAGCTCTGGGAAATGTAGCGTTGATAACGAATCCGGATGTAATTCCACCCGACATCGAAGAGGGACGTTTGGTGCACTTGAGCGGAGAGCTGTCCGTCGGAGAGCCATTGACGGAACCTGAGTACGGGGTTGTAGTCGCTAGTGTCAAGCTCAAGCGCAGAGTACAGATTTATCAGTGGATCGAAATGGAGGAAGAGAGAAGGTGAATTTGAATTATTGAAATTTTAATTTTCCACTAAATGGTAGAATTTTGTTGAAACGCTGTTGTTTTTTCGTCGATTTTGCAGTTACGGCGGTGTCGTGGAGGAGGAAAAACACTATTACTACACGACAGAATGGAAGGATAAATTGGTAGACTCGGATCAATTTTATATAAGAACGGGTCACGAAAATCCTAAACAAGTTCCAATAAGGAGTCAGACACAAATATCCGAGGAAGTGAAAATCGGAGCTTTTACATTGGGTATCGAGATGAAAAAGAAATTTTCAGAATTCGTGGATATCACCAGTGACGAAAGACCAGAACGACGCGATATCAAAATGCATTCTGGGCTTTATTATCACAGCGCTGATCTATGGAATCCTCGAGTAATAACAGAACCAAAAAAAAATACGAGCATATGCTGAGTGATCTTTTAAATATTTCAATAATCATTACCCATCAATCTGTTGACGTTCATTTCACAGGTTGGCGATATACGAATTTTATTCTCGTACGCGGGAAAAGCTGGCGATACATATTCCGTTGTTGGAAAATTAGTTAAAGGCACAATCGTGCCTTACGTGACGTCACGAGGTGAAGAAATATTATTGCAAAGAAAACATCGAATGACGGTCGACCAAATGTTTCATTTGGAGCATGTACGTAATTATTGGCGTACGTGGACAATCAGGTAAATTCAAAATTATTTATAATTAACACCATCAATTGGACAATTGTCGATAGCGTTATCTATCACGTATATCGTCAATAATTCATATCAATTTATTGCTTTCTTTTTTATTTCAGGGGTCTTGGTTGGTTGGTACTATTTTTAGCTGCAACGTGTCTCGCCAATATCCTACGCACGGTCATTCTCAATTCCAATTTCTTGTGTGGAATTATCTCCATAGATTCTCTCACAATGTCGGTCTCAATGTCCATAAGTTTGTTAATAATAGGTTTCGCTTGGGTCTGGTATCGACCGATCGTTGCTCTGTGTTTGGCTCTCGCCTCCATTCTACCATTTATTCATTCGACTTTATTGTCACGGCCTCGTGATCCACAGGAACGCGAAAATTACAGGAGGCTCTAATGAGTATTTATAAATCGTATTAATCGTGTGAAAAATGTCGTCGCACAAAGTCATTTACTCTTTTAACAAACTCTATACTCATCGTCGCATCGTCGATAATGTTAATGCATCTGAAGCTAGAACGTTGTTGAGCAGACTTTTTCTCAGTAGATTTCATCTCTAGAGTACTACAAAGCCAAAAATAATTTTTGTTATATTTATTTATTTATTTATTTATTTTGTGAACTCCATTTTATTTTTATTTCTGAGATTATTAATTTATCTCCAATAAAGGAATATTTTGAAAATAGCCAATGTGACAATTATTTATAATTAGTTATTTTGTACAGGGGCTCTACTTAATAATAATAGTAATATATGAGGCTGAAATATGGGGGGGGGGGGGGGGGGGGGGCAACTCTGGGAGTACCTTTTGTAATTCATTTTTTGAAATGAAAAATCACTCAAACTGTACGACGCTCAAGCGATTTATAAAAATAAAAATTAATTTAATCAATATGGGGGAGATTGTTTCAAATATAATTGTAGCAGAAATAAAATGTAATACGCGTATATAGATTTAAATTTTTTCTTATTATTCACTGACATCCAATTTTCAATGCGTTGTCTCCTCGCTCATATTAGTTGATGGCCATTGCATAGGCAGCATGTGGGCCTCTTAATGTCCAAGCTTTTTTTTTCTCACCGCTGCCACGGCATAGCGCTGTGATAGGGGGATGTTACAAGTTATATACAGGCCTAATTTAAACCGTAATGTTCTCTCTTCACGTCTTCTCGATATTTATTTCGTCAAAAATTATATGGACGTGAACTTGGCCGCCCGACATGAACTTTTCAAAAGTTTTCTGATTTCAATCGTTTGTGTGTCGTTTTAGAGTATTGTGAGAACAAAATAAACGCTTGTGAGATGAGTTTATCGCGAAAAAATAAAAAATAAAAATTAGCGTGAAGTTAGCCCGCCTATTCTACTTTTTAAATAATATATGAGTCTAATTGTACGTAAATCAATGCGAAATCGTTTGTAGAACACGAATATTACAATAAAAATGTTTGTAAGACGCATATTTTTATGAAAAAGAAAAAACAAAATTTGCACAAGTTTTTCCGAACCAGTCAAGAAAACTGGTGTGTACCATACGGGTCGCAACTGATTAGAAATACATGAATCTTGAAGGTTTTGAAATGCTCAAAACGATAAGACTGATTCATAAATGTGAAAGTATATGGATGGTCTGTTGAACTGATTCAGATGTTACCACTGCTGGTCTATTCCTAAATTTTATTTTATAAGGGATTATATAAGAATATTTTGGAATGTTAAAATGGAAAAATTCTACCGACCAAAAAAAATACAGTATTCATTCGCCCTCATTTCATCAATCAATCCACGGTCAGTAAGAGAAAAAACATTTTATCCTTTAAAGATTAACGATTGAAATGGAAATCGAATTCTTTCAAAAATAATAGTTAAAATCAAAGAAAGCCCAACAGTTTGATACTGAAAATTGCTATGCACAGAAATGAAACCAATAAAAATGATGGAATTATGTACTCACTCGTCGATGTCTTGTTCCCCTCCTCAATAATGAACCTACCTTTGGCAAAACCGCAAAGTCCGCAATTCCGAAATAGTCCGCACAGTTAATATCCACTTCCGTTGCAGGACACTCATTGCAGTTGATTAATTTCCACTCGATTTTCCCAGATCCTGCATGATTTTGAATTCAGACGAGCAGCAGCAGCGTCGTTTTTCCAACGTTGAAAACGATAGTTCATCACAGTTCAAAATTCAAATGCACTAATTCACACAACACCAATATTAACTTTTTACACTTCCGAGATAGTAAACGCGTGATTAAGACGTCAAAATTTTTTTTAATTTCCACGTCAACAAACTCTTGCACGGAATAAAAAAATCTATTCAATATTTCTTTGTTCCGCTAACTCAAAAAATGTATTTTTCTTGTGGCAATAAACTTTCTTTTCGCAATTGAATACGCGCGGTCGGTGACGAGTGACAGAAAGTGTAATGGCAACTGGTGTCACAGTTTCGTGGAAAATCGTGCGTGCTCACGTGGGTGCACGCGTGCACGGGCGCTTGCGTTCTATTGTACTATAGCAATTGCGATAGTAAAAACTATTCGCAATGCTGTACAATAGCTGCGGTTATACAAGCCTTGCGTGCATTGCGTTGCGTTGCACCGTTTGCAGCATCCGGGTTATATGCATGGACCTGCTTGCCTGCGCGACTTCGATATGCGATACAGAAACTGTATCGCGTTCGGAAACAGCAAACTACAGAGTAGATTTATAGCTTTCGTTCCGTTATTCTTGCCGACAATCCCATGGCTTTACGGCCTGCGTGCATTTGGTGCTTTGCGTTGCGTTGCGCGACTCGCATGTATGGTTGCATCTTAGCTCCGCTTGCGAACACGCGTGCTTGCGAGCATACACACGATTTTCGAAGCTATAACACAGCCGTCACTAGACTGTCTGTCACTCAAAGCCCTTACCCACGATGTCATTACAAATATTCAAAATAATTCATCCTATAATTTAGCACGAAAAATAATATCATGGGCAAGAGGCTTTCCTATCGACTTGTCGAATATCGCTTGCGAGAAGAAATTCATTGACAAAAGAAAAAAAAATTGAAAATTCATTACGGTTGACAAACGAGCGAATTGTGTTTTTTGTGTTTTACGACCCTAATATTCTTTTCATAGCGTTTTCGTACACGGTTCGTTTTCGAGAAATCGCGCACATTTTTAAGCTCTTATTTTCGTGCATTTTTTATTTTCAAAAAATCGCGCACATTTTCAAGCTCTAATTAACGGAAATTGCGATAAAAAATTATGTAAAAATTATAGATTTGGATGGTTTTAATAATAAAAAATTTTATCACGATTCTCCGTTTTTTTATTATCCATCGTTGTATTTTTATTTGGTTTAACGACAATTCAGACCGTTCAAAGTATTTTATATAAAGATTTTCGTCATTAACACCGACTCTTATTCCGCACTCTGTTTTATCAATTTCGTTGCAATCAACGAACGATAACGCGCGGTATTGCACTAGCCGACCGATGCTAATGCAACTCTCTCCGCGCGCGCTACTTGCCGCCCCGCCCCGCGTCCCGCGGGCGACTGAATGAACGCGAGTCCCTCGCTCGTTCCCTCGTTGCCCCGCGCATGATCCAGTTCTCGCTCGCGCCTGCCCCTTCCAGTCGCCCCGGCGTGAGCTCTCCCCACCATCCCCGCTACGGAACGGCTTAGCAGCAGGCCAAGCGGCGCGAGAGCGCGTAAACGTAAACACAGAGTCGAGGCTCCACGAATATAAACAAACCAAATAACAAGCTAGGGACATTCATTCGCCAATATTTAGCGATCACATTTTTGTGCACCGTATGAATATTCGTTCAGTAATATTTTATAACAATTCAACAACGTTTTATTCTCTCGTTTTCCCAACGCATACAAATGCCGGTAGCAAAAAAAAAGACCCTCAATTAACGATTTCAACGAAAAACAATCATGATTTTCATACGAAAAAATTATAATGGAGAGTGCATGTACTGTGCCCAAGAGACATATGGCTGTCTCTTTCGCACACAACATCCCTTTTCCAATGCGCACCATGCGGCCAAACATGGAAGCTACAAACACTGGACGTTAAGCGACCCATCCCCCACCACCGTCGTTTCCAGACCTGTATGTACGACCGTGGTTGATAGTAAAAGAAGTCGAGTGGTGTTTCAGAAAATCAGCCTAAAGAGCTGCGCCACTGTCGTTTTAAAATTCCACGCATGTCCGCAAAGGCCGGAAACATCAAAATACCGGCTGTTATCCGTCACAAGCAAGCCGCGATTTTCTCGATTGGGTTCTGTTTTTTGTTTATACACAACAGCGTTCTCTGGTCATTACGACTAGACGAAAACGAGATTTCATTGTTGTTACGATTATTGAAATCAGGAGAATAATTTTTTTTCATCGATTGCGACGAAAATCTTAAAGAAAAATTTACCGATGAACAAATTATTGGTTTTCCGATTGTAGGAAACCGCGCATATATAAATGCCACCGAAGTGTAAATTCCAAGAAGGTATTCTCATTTATAAAAATTATCGAAATTTTTTTCATTTCAGTATGGAATTACTAATGTTTGTTCCTATTTTTTCTTCGACAGGTGAGAAAGTTTTGTGCTTTCATGGACCGTTGATCTACGAAGCAAAGTGTTTAAAATCATCCATTACAAAGGAGAAACAAATAAAGTACCTCATTCACTACGCCGGATGGAATAAAAAGTAAGTTAATCTTTTCTCAGAACTGTAATCGACGGAGTAAGCGGTAGAGGAAAAAAAGCCAAATTGATATTTTTTCACAAATTCCTTTGTTTCGATAAAAGATCTTTTCAATCAAATTGTTAAATAATTAATTACCGAGTAAATTTAGTACATTTAACAAATCTGGACAGCCTATATGTTGGAACGAATAACTGAAAAAATGAATTTCAGCTGGGACGAGTGGGTGCCCGAAAGTCGTGTTTTAAAATACAACGAATCTAACGTCCAGAAGCAGCGCGAGGTTCAAAAAGCTCATTCCAACCAACAACCTACTCAGCGAAATAAAAAGAACGCAACTGCTACCAAGAGTCAAGGAAGAAGGAGCGAGGGAGGCAGAGAAAAAGATACGGACAGTAGAGCTAGCACACCTGTCGGTCCGTCCGAAAGACTTTCAGGACGTATCGGCAAAACTCCTGCTGGAACACCTATCCCTTCTTCGTCATCTCAAGATGGCTCTGTTGATGCAACACGAAAAAAACGAAGGTATCGTTCAATTATATCGGTGATCTATGGAAAATTATATATCGTGGAAACAGTACAAGAAAAAAATTTGAAATATTTGCTTCTATATTGGTCAGTAGTCGTCTGGAAACAGCGGGCGATTCGGACGATTATCTCGCCAAGGTTGAATTCAAGATTAAAATATCGGATGACCTGAAAGGATTTCTCGTCGATGAGTGCGATACCATTACGAAGCAGAACAAATTTCCCTCTCTCCCTATGAGATTTACAGTTGATAAGATATTGAATGATTATGTCGACTCTAAAGGAGGAGCAGGCAAGAATTCAACCAATGACAGGTACGATTTTAGCTATTTCATCGTATACGATGCCCCTAGCAGCCCCTTCTTCTTATGTGAATTATTCTTCATAAAGATTCTTGATTAACACAGAGAAAGTGCATTGGAAGTGACAAAAGGAATAAGAGAATACTTCAATATTGCCTTGAGCCTTCAGTTGTTGTATAAATGCGAGCGAACACAGTACGAAGAGATCGTCAATGAAAATCCAGACAGTTTGCCGAGTCAATTATACGGGGCATTTCATTTACTCAGGCTATTTGGTAAATTGATCAAAATATTTGCGATTAATATATTAAAATATAAAGATTCGTATTGAAATGATTTTTCAATGAATTTTCAGTGAAATTGGGAGGTATGTTGTCCTACACGACTCTCGACGAGCGAAGCATTCAAATGCTGTTGGCCCATTTTCAAGACTTTCTTCAATATCTTCAGAAAAATAGCCCACTTCTATTTGATCTTAATCGAGATTATGTACAAATTGGCTCCTAGCATAAAGATCATTCGAACGATTATACAACGATGAAGAATTGTTGTGACGATTGAAAAAAAAAAAAAAAAAAAGAAAACAGTATTACTTTCGACGCTTACGATAAGATTTGCTAGGTGTATAAAAATCTTTAATAAATTAATTTTGAATATACCATTGCTTTATTCATTTATACCTTTGTCGCACCATATTGTACTCTAGTGAATTCCAATTGATTCCAGCAAAAATGAATTGACAATTCGTTAGATAGAAAAAATTATAGAATCGAACGAATAGAAAATTATCCTGATCGATTATCACTCATTATTATAGTGGCGTCGATATTTTTCTCGAAAACTGAGTGATCAATTAATATCGAAAGGGGAAAAAAAACGTACAAAATATAGCGGAAATGAAGAAATGTGTCGGTATATCGTTTCGTCCGTGTTGTGTCGACCCAAAAAACAAATATAGCCACACGATCTGCAATGATATATTGGTGGTTGGCTATATAACCGGTTATTTACTGTGCAATTTAATGCGGGTTACTTAACCGTTCGTATATATAATAGTCGTTTATGGCGTCAACGCTAGAGCATGGAAGGGGCCAGAGATGGAGGTGAGGAGGGTGGCTGTGGGCTATATGAAGGAGGGGAAGTGACGAAGAAGGTTCCTCCTGCTCCGGCGAGCATTTCGCGTCGCGGCCGTCGCGGGTTTCTAACGTACGTGTGTGCTCTCGCGTGTGTAGCGTGTGTCTGTGCGAGTGTATAAATGGCGTGTATTTTCGTTAGTCGGGGAAAAACGTGACTGCAAGCCCGGCCCGGCAGGATTCAAGTCGATCTACAAACATTGACCCAGTATCACGGCCGCAGTAGTCGAGAGACTATCGTGTCTGCGCGGCGGAAGCATATAGCGAGCAAGTGCGCGTGAAAAAAAAAATGGCGGATGTTGACTTGAACATCGACAATTTGATTCAGCGATTACTCGAAGGTACTTGTTTTTCTTTTCTTTTTTTTTCTCCAACTCTTCAACGTGTTTTCTATTTTATACCCTCATTCTTTCGATCCATGACGTTGTAATGATAAAACAAAAGGGTGTGTCGAATGATTGTTGATCGAGATGAAATTTGAAGCTTCGTTAGCGCCAAGTCTTTTTTATATATTTTTTTTCATCTCGACACTCAGTTTTCTACGGCTATAAAAAGAGAAATTTCGACATTTTTATTTTCCTTGGCTAATTTTTTTCCCCTGCATACGATGCATTTCGAGGATGTTTAATATTTTTATGGAGTATAGGACAACATTGATATTTATTTCTTTCAGTCTCTCCATCACTCTCTCGCTCTCTCTATCTCTATCTCTCTCTGTCTATTTTTCTCTGGCTATCTCCGTCTGTCCGATGTCTCATGTTCATTGCCTTTTTTTCCTTTCTCTTTCTCTCTATGTGTGTTCTTCTGCATCCTCGTTAACGGCGCGATGCAATAATTACGCGCGATTCTTTCGCTAATGTTTTCAATTCGCGGCAAATCCATAACTATACGCATAGAGATATATGTTCGTTCACAATTATATCTACATTCGCGTGCACGATGTACACGAACGTATGTGTACACAGCATACGCACTAAAACCCAGACACCACAATACACGCGTATAACAAAAAATTCCTAGCTATCTTTTTTCGTTCAAATTGTCAGTCTTCGAGATAATTAATTGTTCCATCGAAAGGCATTGATTTTTATTTACTCAGCTTTTACGTTCGAACACACATGGACACGAATACTCGCGTTAACTGCTATATGCTTCCCATTATATTTATTTCGCGATTCCTACCTTTTTTCACGATTCAAACTTCAAACATTGAATATGAAACGATGCAAATTGCATTGCTCCAAAAATCACCTGATGCGCAAATACGGTTATGTACTGAATTATCATATAAGCAAGTGGAACGATAAGAAGAAAAAAAAGCATCAAAAACAATTCAAAACGCAAAACAACAATTTTTTCTTTTCTTTTTCTCTCTCTCTCTTTATCATGCTACGTAATACTGGAAATGGTTCCTGCGGTAAAGTATTTCAAACGCCGAATGAGCAAGTTCCGAAGAAAGGCAGACTCGCTGATATTTTCTTGTCAGATTTCGCCGGTATGCAGAATTAAGCGTTGAACTTTTATTGCGTAGACTTGAATTTTTTTTTTTTTTTCTTGATTTATCTCCTTTCATTTCTTGTTGTGTTACATTGGGTCTCGCGCATATCATAACACCCGTCGACACGCACTTGGAATTATGGCTATGTTTTGTTATTCCATTATTTTGTAAATTCTTCACACGCACAAATATTTATGCTCAATTATTTGACATTTGGCGTTCAATCTTTTGAATCGAACGAAATTTCATTTTATAGTAGCGCTCAAAATTTATTCTCAGGTTTTTATTATTTTATTATTGAATCGGTCGTACTTGTTGCGGAGTTAATAATTGTATGCTGCGATGGAGTAAGATTATTTGTTGGGATCTAAGCGATCCAACTTCGATACGCAATACCCCTCGACTGCATTACGGGCAAGCATTCCATTCAGTTTTTGGTCCCCCGTCCCCCCCTTTGTATATACCGTATTATCAATTATCAACACTTGTATATATATTTATTCCAGAAAACGCAAAGTTAATATTTTGCCACTGCTTACCAATTTTGCATGTAATTTTAGTGAAAATCTTCAGCTCCGGCTCATGCCGGGATCGCAGCAAAGATATTGTATATTTGTTATGAATCCGTTTGTCGAGCACTCACCCATGATTCTCATGAACGTTTGTCGCTGTTCTATTTACACCCATATGTTTGCCGGTATAGCCCTAACGATTGATTGTAAATAATGATTGGAAGAGCGGAACGCTGTAACCGCAGTACTGGCATTCTGGAAAAATGTCCTATTTGTGTTTGCGTATGTATAATAGCAGTCTTGTTTATACGGATGCAAGAGTAAAATGGGGTAAAATAATGTTTCAAAAAATTGTTCATAACTGACGGTGATAAGCGAGAAAGATGATTTTTATTAGTGAATCTTATTTCAGTACTATTGACATTTATTCAAATCGAAAGTTCATCCATTTAATTGGATTATTCCGTGTTGGTGTTGGTTTATCGAATATCGAAAATCCGAGAAAGCCTGCGCTTTTCCAATATTCCACCATAGAGATTATCCGAGCGTGGAGCCAAAGCCTTTATAAACGGTCTACTATAAATAACAAATCAATGAATATAGATAGCACTACGAAAGTTGCTGACTTTGAAAATTTCATGTCTAGTAAATGTACGAAACGGGAAGCCCTTGGTACCTCCTACCTTGTTCGTCTCTCATTCAATCGAATATCAAGTGTAAAGATACAAGTTGTTGGACAGCTAGAATCCTCTGAACTCTCAATTATATAGATGTATACTTTGATCAGAGTTAACGAAAATCGCAAGACCGATTGGGGGGGGCAAAGAAAACGGTGCAGAGGAATTGATGAAAATTGAGGAGATTAATTGTAATTGTTGGAATTTGAAATAATTGTCCCAAACGTAGGAAATACTTATTTTTACTTATTTTCTTGTATTTCAACAGTAGAATTTTGCTAGTTGTGTGAAATTTTATATCCAGCTCGACTTGTTATTTTTTTTTGAACGCAGCGAAATATCTTTTGTTTGAATATTCAACGATTTTTTTTCCCAAATCAATGAATCGGTAACGCATCAATAATTTTAATAGTCATTTAAGACTATGATGAGATTTGTAAACAAAAGATTTTTCGTTGCATTTTCAGTAATAGAAAAACTTGAAGTTTACTCGCAGATCGCGATGTATCGTACAAGAGCAATGAACTATTTTGTTTGTAATATTTATTGAAGGTACTTTATTGAAAAATTATAACTGAAAAAAAAAAAGAAAAAATTGAATAACAGAATTGAACTTTTGTCCGATACAGTTCGAGGATGTCGTCCTGGAAAAACGGTTATAATGACGGAAACGGAGGTGCGAGGACTGTGCCTGAAAAGCCGTGAGATATTCCTTCAACAACCGATACTTCTGGAACTGGAGGCACCATTGAAAATATGCGGCGATATACACGGACAGTACACCGATTTATTGCGATTATTCGAATACGGTGGTTTTCCACCCGAAGCGAATTATCTCTTTCTCGGTGATTACGTAGATCGAGGAAAACAATCGCTCGAAACAATATGCTTGTTGCTGGCATATAAGATCAAATATCCCGAAAATTTTTTCCTCCTACGTGGCAATCACGAGTGCGCCAGTATAAACAGAATATATGGCTTTTACGATGAGTGCAAACGTCGTTACAACATCAAATTGTGGAAAACTTTCACCGATTGCTTCAATTGTTTACCCATCGCTGCGATCATAGACGAAAAAATTTTTTGTTGTCACGGCGGTCTCAGCCCCGATCTTCAGGTAATATTTGTTTTTTTTTTTTTTTTTTTTTTAACAACGTTTCAAAACATTATTTTTATCTCGACCCTGTTACTCGCTACGATTAAATATCCATTAATCTCGAATGATTTTAATGAGAACATTGATTTCATAATAATCGTATCAAATCGTGGAGTTTTAAACTTTGCGGCGAACGTGACCATCTTCCTTTGAATTTTTCGTTTAATTGTTTTCTTTTTTCTTTTATTTTGCAGTCGATGGAACAAATTCGAAGAATAATGCGGCCAACCGACGTACCGGACACCGGATTATTGTGCGATTTACTTTGGTCAGATCCTGATAAAGATGTACAGGTGAGGTTTCGCATTTTGACAATCAATTAATCATTTTATATATCAATGTTATAATCGTTTTTCACATTCCTTTTCAACTCAGGGATGGGGAGAAAACGATCGAGGCGTCTCGTTCACTTTCGGACCCGATGTCGTTTCGAAATTTCTCAATCGTCACGACATGGATCTTATCTGTCGAGCTCATCAGGTCGTTGAAGATGGTTACGAGTTTTTCGCGAAACGACAGCTCGTCACGTTATTCTCGGCGCCTAATTATTGCGGAGAATTCGACAATGCCGGCGGCATGATGAGCGTTGACGAAAACCTTATGTGCAGTTTTCAAGTGAGCTTTCTACTCGATTATTCGTTATTTTCTCAAAATTTTAAAATTATGAAATTGCCGCGTATGAATAAATTTAACCGAAATCATAATGATTCGTGATAAAATGAGTGATTTAAAAATATATGATCCTAACGAATATTTGAATGATTCACAGATATTAAAACCATCTGAGAAAAAGGCGAAATATCAATATGGTGGTATGACAGCGGCACAAGCTGCGCGACCATCGACGCCTCAAAAAAATCCGACGAAGAAGAGTAAAAAATGACCACCCTTCGCGGATCCAGCAGCATAGCAGCAAACCCTGTCCTTCTAGAAAACTAGGTAAGGAAAAAAACCTGTATGAAAAAAGGGAATAACAGAAAAACACGAAAAGTAGAATCGTTTCGTGTTTTTCTTTTATTCCCTTTTTTTCATATAGGTTTTATGTTTCATACGGTTTGTGTTTCTCTCCCATGATTTTTATATTATTTACTAAAAAGTAAATAATATAACCAAAAATTTCGAAACAACATCAGGTCCAAAAGTAAACGAGATGCCTCGATCGTTCAGTTGGAAAGAAATAAGAAAAACGATGATAACATTGAAACACAAACCGTCGTCGTCGTCGTCATCGTCATCTTCCTTATCGCATCACGAACTTACCCCTTTGTCGTAGATCGTGCCGAATAAGTGGCAAAAGGAAGAGTAGAAGAAAAAAAAAATCAGGGAATTTGTATGGACCGCTCGCGAGTTCGAGAATCATTCACGAAATCCGTCTCAATACTAATTATTAACTCTTCATCCAACACAGAAAAAGCAAGTCTTGAGGAACAAAAAAAAAAGAACAAAAAAATGTTCTGGCTATGATCCATTTTTGATCGAACTTCGCAAGGTTTGTGTTTTCCATTATTCGCATTCAAGCCCCGACACTAGAATGCCCGCGATGACTCACCGACGTCGAAGTATATATTTTAGAGTAGGATTAAAATATGATTATTTATGTTTTCGTTCCTCATCAAAATTCTCATCTCATGCGATAAAATAATTTCATCCGGAGAAGCAAAGGAGAGATCGGGTAAAAAAATTGTCTCTGCGAGTCAATAATGAAATTTTACATGGTTACATCAACCGAAATCATTATGAATTTGTCAAATTGTTCGTTCCCCCCTCCTCAAGACGAAAAGAAACAGAGCTTCCGTGTGCAACTCGGGCAAAAAAAACCCCAAGGAATTTTGTGCAATGTGTAATTCTTCGAAGTGAATTGAAAGTTGAAAAAGAAATCGACAATTGAAAAAATTGATAAGATGTAATAAGGAAATTTACAAATATTGGAAATTGACGTGGCAGACGTGAAAAATTGTTTCGCCCAGAGACATCCAATATGGTAGTTTGCATGCAATACCATGCAAACAGAACAAAAAATCATTCCTTTCCAATTCATCCGAGACGCTATAAAAGCTTGCAAGATTTTGTAATCCGTAAAATTTCTGATTAATTCAATGCTTCTGAATGTTATTTGTTCCTATATATTTTTTCTTTTTTAATCGTTCACGAAACACGCCTTTCCTTCAATTTTCATTTGTCATCTTGAAATGTATATGTTACTTATCACGATATTTTATAATAATTTATTAAAAATTCGTTCGAGCTTTTTCACAATCAAAATTCGCGTTAGAAATTGGTACGGTATTTGTGTCGTTGTTATTTTGATGTACGATAAAATACTGTACCAATATAACCCAGAAAGAGTGAGTGTTTAAAAAGAGAGAAAGGTAAGGAGGTTGACAAATTCAACGGGAAAAAAAAATAAAAAAATAACGTGACGTGTGAATAATAAGAAGAAACAAAATGTTGATCGTTTCAGCTCGTTTGTCCTCAACACCCTTTCTCCCGCGATAAGGGAAAATAGTTATAATCGTACTATCATTGTTATTGTTAAAGCGCCGTTATATTTGTCGTATTAGTTATCATTGAATAGTTAAGTTGTCACGGTTTTAGCCCGTTCTGTAAACGTGGACATGAGCATTGTTCGAATGAAAATCGACTCGAAATTTGAAAAAAAATAAGTAAAACAAACTATACATTAATATACACGCAAAGTCTTTTTTTTAATTTTATCTTCGTTTGTAACTTTTGCCTTGAAAATATATATCGAAAAATAGTAGATATTTCATTCGAGAAGTGTACATCTCTGGGTTTTTCAAACCATTCTTTCGGACGGCATCTTATTTTGTTACAAATGTAAAGAAGAAGAAGAAGAAGAAGAAACTACAATAATCAGAGAAGAGAAAAATACAGAAGAAAATGAATAAAAATTGAAATAATTATAGCAAGAGCCGTATTTTTAAGACGTGTACGTCACCGCTCCGTCTATTACATAAAATACATACACATTTACATACATAAAAATAAAAAAGAAATATACATGAAAAAAATCTGTACTATACTAGGACCTACATATATAATAGAGGAAAAAATAATACCCTACGATATGGAACATTGCTGGATGTACATACATAGGTACGTACACGATAGCACATACCAATTATAAAAGATTCATCGTGTCTTTAACGAGGATATCGAGATTAATCGAACGAGCTACGCATACAAGATTCGAGCGGTGAAAAAAACAAAAAAAAAAAATATTGCGTTGAATGGAAAAAGATGAGAACATAATATATATACATATATAAATTGCTTTGTAAAACTTGCTGGTTTTCACACCCGATGAGGTACCTCTACGCGACAACAGAGACACTGAGTATATTTGATGAAAGAAAAAGAGCAAAACAACATAAGAAGAAAGAGAGAGAGAGAGAAAAGATGAAATTGTACATTGCCCCTATGCTTTATTCTTTGATTCATTGTATTTAACGAGAGGTAAAATAATTACCTTTTTATATATCAGAAGACTGTACAAAAAAAAAACGAAAACAAAAAAAAACAGGTACATGAAAGAGAGACTCGAGAGATTGGCTTGATTCAGATGTGCTTCGAAAGTTTTGAGACTTCCATCGAATCTCAAACTCTAGATTTTTATGATTTCGTTTATTTTTTCTTTGGTTATTTACGAGAGTGAGAGAGGAAACAAGATTTATTGAAAGACCTCATGAGTGTCCCGACCGTACCAATCGTGTATTTATTTATTTATTTATTTCTTCCTCGCTTCTTTGTTTTTTTTTTTTTTTTTCTCGTGACCACGATTATACGACTTGAATTACACGGCGGATCCGATGCGAATAAAATTGCCCTGTACCGCTGACGTATTCTAGATGATATCGTTTTTCTTCTGAGCGTTGGTGCTCACGTGCATTTCATTCGAGACTCGATCTAGTGTTTAAAAACAAACAAAAAAGAAAGAGAACAAGGCAGAAACACGAAATGATTACTGAAAAATGAAAATGACGAAAAAAAAAAAAAAAATGTGTGGTCAATCGTATACTGTCTACCACCACATTGTACCTGTGTAATCTGTACGTGTGTAGGGTAGATGATATATACATTGTATGATTATTATTATCATCACTATTATTACGGCATAATGTGTAAAAAAGTAAAGTCATTACTTCCACGCTGGTACCACGATCGCGTTCGCTGGCGAAAAAGATTGGACGAATCTCTGCAAGGAATTGTCGCTGAATTATTTTTGTTTTTATCATTATTATTATTATTATTATTATTATTACTAATACTATCAATTATTACTTATTATCGTTATTTGTTTTACTCCGCCACATTTTCGCGATGCATCTGATCGATTGTGTTCGTGGAATTTAGGAAATAAATAAAAAGAATCCTCGAGATGTATACTTTCAGATAATAAATATACGTATTGCTGTAAAGTCACATTTCGATCACGATTTATGTTTGTGCATGGAAAAAAATGTGCTTCTTTTTCTTCATTTATCTGATCCTAAATCCTTAGACCGGTAGAGTAGATGAAAATATGATCGGCCTGGACTCGGAGCTCCTGTGACCAAGCACGAAGTCTCCGGGATTCATCGAAGTCTATTTCCCGCTGAAAAATGTCGGTGAAAAGGGCACTTGTCACGCAGTTAGGCAAATTTCACCGAAATTTTGTTGTTGATTGAGAACTAGAGATCAATGCAAAAAACGTCAACTGGCAACCATGTTCTACAAACATTTTTATTGTAATATTCGTTAACGAATACTACAACTTTTCACGTTGTCTTTGTTGTTGATTTTTGCGAGTAAACTCGAAGTTTAAAGTTGCAATCAAAAACCGTGTCTCCAGCTTGACTCATTCATATATTTTTTTTCTGCACCGACCGATGATAAATTTTCCTACATATTTCTTTCGATCGATTGTCGGCAATTGAAGTATAATCTTAATTTATGCGTATTATTCAAGAAAATGTATAGACAGTTTATGAATTTTTTCTGTCGTAGCCCATCGAAAAATAAGAGACACGTAGTTGTTAATTATATCGGCTCGAAAGCGATTTTAAGGGAAGAAATAAAAGGAGATCATTCACCGAAAGTATTGTCGAGACTTGTGATTTTGACATTTCAAATGTCACGTGCTACACTGACAATGAAATTCGATTGACGTTCTTTTTTTTTTGTTTTTGCTATCGGCATTTGTATGCGTTGGGAAAACGAGAGAATAAAACGTTGTTGAATTTTTATAAAATATTACTGAACGAATATTCATACGGTGCACAAAAATGTGATCGCTAAATATTGGCGAATTAATGTCCCTAGCTTGTTTGGTTTGTTTACATTCGGGGAGCCTCGACTCTGTGTTTACGTTTACGCGCTCTCACGCTTGGCGTGCTAAGCCGCTCCGTAGCGGGGATGGTGGGGAGAGCTCATGCCGGGGCGACCGGGCGACTGGAAGGGGCAGGCCCGAGAACTGGATCATGCGCGGGGCGGGGCAACGAGGAAGCGAGCGAGAGCGAGAGACTCGCGTTCATTCGGTCGCCCGCGGGCGCGGCGGGACGCGGGGCGGGGCGGCGTGTCGCGCGTAGAGAGTTGCATTAGCATCGGTCGGCTAGTGCAATACCGCGCGTTATCGTTCGTTGATTGCAACGAAATTGATAAAACAGAGTGCGGAATAAGAGTCGGTTGATGACGGGAATCTTCATATAAAATACTTTGAACGGTCTGAATTGTCGTTAAACCAAATAAAAATACAACGATGGATAATAAAAAAACGGAAAATCGTGATAAAATTTTTTATTATTAAAACCATCCAAATCTATAATTTTTAAATAATTTTTTATCGCAATTTCCGTTAATTAGAGCTTGAAAATATGCGCGATTTTTCGAAAATAAACAATGCACGAAAATCAAAGTTTAAAAATATGCGCGATTTCTCGAAAACGAACCATGCACGAAAACGCTATGAAAAGAATATTAGGGTCGTAAAACACAATTCGCTCGTTTGTCAATCGTAATGAATTTTCAATTTTTTTTTTCTTTTGGCAATGAGTTTTCTTCTCGCAAGCGATATTCGACAAGTCGATAGGAAAGCCTCTTGCCCACGATATTATTTTTCGTGCTAAATTATAGGATGAATTATTTTGAATATTTGTAATGACATCGTGGGTAAGGGCTTTGAGTGACAGACAGTCTAGTGACGGCTGTGTTACAGTTTCGAAAATCGTGTGTATGCTCGCACGCACGCGTGTTCGCAAGCGGAGCTAAGATGCAACCATACATGCGAGTCGCGCAACGCAACGCAAAGCACCAAATGCACGCAAGCCGTAAAGCCATGGGATTGTCGGCAAGAATAACGGAACGAAAGCTATAAATCTACTCTGTAGTTTGCTGTTTCCGAACGCGATACAGTTTCTGTATCGCATATCGAAGTCGCGCAGGCAAGCAGGTCCATGCATATAACCCGGATGCTGCAAACGGTGCAACGCAACGCAATGCACGCAAGGCTTGTATAACCGCAGCTATTGTACAGCATCGCGAATAGTTTTTACTATCGCAATTGCTATAGTACAATAGAACGCAAGCGCCCGTGCACGCGTGCACCCACGTGAGCACGCACGATTCTCCACGAAACTGTGGCACAAGTTGCCATTACACTTTCTGTCACTCGTCGTCAACCTTATTCAATTGCTAAAAGATCATTTATTGACACAAAAGAAAAAGATTTTTTGAGTCAGCGGAACAAAGAAACATTGAATGGATTTTTTTATTCCGTGCAAGAGTTTGTTGACGTGGAAATTAAAAAAAATTTTGACGTCTTAATCACGCGTTTACTATCTCGGAAGTGTAAAAAGTTAATATTGGTGTTGTGTGAATTAGTGCATTTGAATTTTGAACTGTGATGAACTATCGTTTTCAACGTTGGAAAAACGACGCTGCTGCTGCTCGTCTGAATTCAAAATCATGCAGGATCTGGGAAAAATCGAGTGGAAATTAATCAACTGCAATGAGTGTCCTGCAACGGAAGTGGATATTAACTGGGCGGACTATTTCGGAATTGCGGACTTTTCGGTTCTGCCAAAGGTAGGTTCATTATTGAGGAGGGGAACAAGACATCGACGAGTGAGTACATAATTCCATCATTTTTATTGGTTTCATTTCTGTGCATAGCAATTTTCAGTATCAAACTGTTGGGCTTTTTTTGATTTTAACTATTATTTTTGAAAGAATTCGATTTCCGCCATTTAAATCGTTAATCTTTGAAGGATAAAACGTTTTCTCTCTTACTGACCGTGGATTGATTGATGAAATGAGGGCGAATGAATACTGTATTTTTTTTGGTCGGTAGAATTTTTCCATTTTAACATTCCAAAATATTCTTATATAATCTTTTCATAAAATAAAATTTAGGCATAGACCAGCAGTGGTAACATCTGAAGCAGTTCAACAGACCGTCCATATAATTTCGTATTTATGAAACAGTCTTAACGTTTTTAGCATTTCAAAACCTTCAAAATTCATTCATTTCTAATTAGTTGACCCGTATCTTATCGCTCTATTTCGATTGATGATAAAAAGTTCATTTACCTACGGACTCACTTACCTATAAATGATTATGTAGGAAACTACAATTCTTCAGTTTTCCTCGTTGCTGACAATTTTAGAATAGTACCGACCGAAAATATCGATGATCCTGTATAATATTATATCAAGTTCGGTTTTATGTTCAGGAGAAATGAATGCCAACAACACGGATGAATATTGGTGATATTTTTTTATTGTTTTATTCTTTTTTTACAATGGTATCTTATACACGCGAACGATTGAATGGTTGAAAAAAAAAAAAAATGGGTCGATGTGTATTTTGTTGTCGAATATTTTAGTGCGAAGAGCCGTTTGTAGCAACAGGCATAACTTTTTAAAATCTGTCGAGGGTCCATTTGGTAATTTTTATTTCATGTATTTAAATACGCGTGCAGAATTTGTTTGATTGTTTGTTTTTTTATCATTATTGTTTTCTTCATTTTCGATTTCGTTGATTCCGTCCTCTTGGCGAATTCTCGCGCTCGACCGAGATTCCAATGTCTCTAACGTACGTGGGCTGCAAAGTTTGAAGAGGAGGTAATAATAACATCATTAAAATTGTAATTTCAAATATTCAATGAGATTCAGCGGATGGATCGAGAAAAAAAAAATTTATGGGATGCATCATCACATTGATACGATCATTGACATTTTCCGAGTTATTGAGAAAAAAAAAACGTGAAAGAGCTCTTGTTTCTCTGTCAGTAAAAAATTTTCCAAAACTTTTATTTTTTCGTCAGTCCGTAATTTTTTTTTTTTGACTTTTGATAGAATCGTAAGCTCTTTTTTATTCAGTCAAAACGTTTTTTTTTCTTCCAAACTCGATATCTGGCTCGTTGAAGAAAAAAAAAAAAGTATTTGTTACAAAAATATTACAACAATGGGGCAACGTAAAAAATGATGGGGAACGAGTAAGATAATTTATTGCGAGGGCACAACCACTTAGTAGGTAAATGTACACCAGCATGATAAATGATGGGATTTTGTTTCGTTTCGTTTCGTTTCGCTCGACTTTGTCCTGAAATGAGTTAATGAATATTACATAACGATCTGTGATACGAGATGATAATGATGACGACGAAATAACGTACATGTTCCGTATTTACGCATCGTCAACCGATGACGATTTTTGTGATATTTCACTGTTGGGAATGTTTAATTTTTAATTTTTTAATCAGAAGTAACATATCGTTTCAACGCATCTTTCGATCGCGTCAGAATCAATTATTGCGTATATTATTCACGTGGGTCAGAGGGGGGGGGGGGGGGGGGGGGAGGTTTAAATAATAAAAACTTATTTGGGCTGGAATTGTAACTCTCTCGTGATTGAGAAAAAAATATTTTATGCCTTTGGTCAGCCAATGAAAATAATTTTCTTCATCAGCCGGTTCATGGATAGCAAAGTGGCTAATATTTATCTTTTCTTATATTTGATTCATTACAAACATGAATCGTGGCAGTCGAATCATTTTAATTCATTCAATTAGCAAAAGTGATTGTTCCAATTTGATAAAATATTCAACTATTTTGACAGATAAGAGTTACGATTCAAGTTTGGGGGGAGGTGGTTTTTTTTTTTTTTTTTTTTTTAATCACCACATGTATTGTTTGCTCACTTTTGTTTTCAATAATTGTACCACGGCTTGGTAAAGTGAAATCGTGGAACGGGCTGCGAATAGTAAACGTAATTTTTTCCTGAAACGAAGAATGCATATTTGTTTGTAAGCTGTCCAAAACTCAATCTTCGATTTCTTTGCTTTCGTTGGAACTGATAATAAAAATGGGGAATTTTCGTGTTGTTTGGTTCGAAAAGAAAATATATTTCTGAAGCTGAAGATTTCAGCAGTAATGGGCATAACTATCCGACTCAAAATTGATAAAAAAAAATATGACTTCGAATCTATTCCTTATTTTTGAAAATAAGTAGCAACAAATAGTATGTATAAAAAGAAAAGTGACGAAAAATATTTGTCAGAGTAGTCGATGCGGTGGTTGAAGGATTTTCAAAAATTCCAATTTTTTTCGATAGACGTCACTAATGAGATGATTTTGCAGACACCACAAAGAAGCTCGTGTGCACTGTGAAAAAAATCTACAAATTGAAAGAACAAAAAAACAACGAATTCCAACTAGAATAGAAAAAGCGAATAGCTCAGTTTCCAAAAACTAGCAAAATAAAACTGCTAATTGCTATAAGAGAAGAACAAAATATATATTTTTTCCAACGTTCTTGAAATCATGCTCTTCAGCCTGGCAAAAAAAAAAAGATGATACAGCATGTAGGCAAAAAAAAAACATTAACGTTAAAAAAAAAAAAAACGTTTTCTTGTACCATGTTATCAAGAGCCCTTGCTTTAGTTCGCATAGGTTTTGCTCTACAAAAACGTTCTCGCAAAACGATCGTACTCCGATTCTGAAATGTGAAAAAGTATCGAAAAAACGCTGGTCAGAACGACTACAAGTATTTTTAATTATTACGATCGTCTATTTGTACCAGCCAAAATACTACAGTTACAAAAATTCTTTCAACATTTCGAGAGACGATCGACTTCAAAATGACAATATTTCTCAAAAATTCAATATAAAAATAGTCGTGATAGCTCAAGAACGTTAAACTGTAATTTTAGGTTTACCAAACATAAAAAAAATCATGAAAATATGAACAATGCATTTCATTAATAAATATCATTAAAATACCGATCAATTCGAGGATTAATTAAGTGGAAAAAAAAGGTTATTCGGAAATCGCTATAGCTCATGTCGACATCGGAGCGCTGAAAAAAAAGTTCTTTTGCGGGTACAGATTTCGTATACGAATATCTTTGGGAAAAGAAAATAATTGCGGAGGAACGAGAAATGTGGTTAAAAAATATTGAGAAAAAAAGAGAGGAAAGAAACTTACCGAAAGGCCTGAGAGGGTGTCGGCTCCAGAGGTAATTACGCTTAACCGGGCTGAGATAGCTGTCCCTTAGATAGAAAGGGGTGCTCCATTGAGCGTAGCTCGGTATGTAAGGAGCCATGCACGGATACCACCAGGGGTCTCTGGTGAATGCGCTGACCGGTGCACTCGGTATAGGCTCGAGCATGTCTCTCAGGGTCTTTTTAGACAGGAATGAGGGCCATCTCGTTGGCGATAAATCGTCAAGTAGATTACCTGATTTATTCGAAAAACATAACGTTCAACGATATTCATTTGTTTTTTTTTTCACTTGAAAACATTCATTTGGATCTATTTAAATTTCGCTAGATCTCATAACCTCACTCTTTTTCGAACGAAAATATTTTCGCTGTTTATGAATAAATGTTAAAAAAATATTGCGAATAATGAAAACGAGAAACGCACTTTTGATTGTAAATATTTTGACCATCTCGAAAGTCCGTTTGAAAAAAAAAAAAAATAGAGACAATAAATGTAAATACGAACCGTGGAGGTCGAACAGTGGTTTGGTGAGTGCGGGACTCCTGTGGCGCGAGAGCAGCGGTTCGGGGCTGGGGTAAAGCCTGTCGATATCAGCCAATCGGTCCAAATGGTCATTCCACGCTTTCGTAGAGTCGTAGGGCTCTGTTTGTTTCGAAACGTAAATAATTAACTCGACTCTTCACTCTCCCAGGTGAATATATTAAACGATATAAACGGCGACATTTTTGTTTTGTCGTTCGTGTCTACGTATTCTATTTGCAAATTGCTGTGTTGTCAATTTCACCGCCAATCGAATCGTGTGTAAATGAAGATGTGTACTGATTGAAAAATAGAGAGAGAGAGAGAGAGAGAAAAAATGGAAAATAACAATACAGGGTTTGCACGTGCGCTGCCGCGGTCGTCAGTCGCATTTCCGAATTTTTCGTGACATTTGGCGCTTCGTTCGTTGGTCGTTTACCGCGGTGGATATCGGCCGTGTTTGTATTGTTTCGTAATTCGGCGAAGCGCACGCTTTTTTTTTTTCACTAAGCGATCGAACGATCGAAATAATAGATTTTTTTGTCTTTCGTCCCGCGATAAAGCTACGTGTACGTGTTAATGGTGTTTGGAAAATTACATACAAGTAAAAATATACATGTGCATGTATATATAGTTTTTTCTCTGGGTAATTATGGTGCAAACCATGCGAACGAATACGAAAAAAAAAAAAAAAAATAACATTGACGAACAAGAAGGCGGCGCGCGCATGCAAACAAAAGCAGAAAAGTTTTGCCCGATTGCCCGATCAATTGAATCAGTTTACGATAAACTTTCGAATAATCTTGAAAACGAAACGGGTTTCCCGATAGACCCGATTGTTTGCATTTTTGACATACGGATTACAGAATTTTTTTTAACACTGCTGCGACGAAGTGAATTTACGACTGAAAAGTGGACCTACTTCGCTGCAAAGTTGACAGAGTGCAGCAGCGTACGGGACATCGCATCGAAAGCAGGTTTTTTTGCTATATATCCATCCGTTTATCACTTTTTTTTTTGTTTTTAAAATTTTTTATTGCAAGAAGCGACAGTGAAGAAAAAGATTGAAAAAAAAAAACGTTTTGTATCGTGATACTGACCTTTCGGACAAAATCTTGTGACGATATCCGGTTGCGAATTCTTCGCGACGATACACACTTCTGAACCGAGACTTATTCGCGTCCCCAAAAACCCCATTTCCGCCATCTGTGTTTTCGATATTTCCGTGTCGCAGTCGAAGAGTCTGTGCGTGAGCGTTTTCGTTTTGTCTTTTTTTTTTTTTTTTTTTTTCACTTCTAATGAAGTTTTAACTGCTCGGTGTACTTTCTTGTCTTTGGATTTACGAGTGAAATTGAAAATAATTATTAATACTTATCGCAGTGTGTGATTTCTCGTCTCCGGTACGAAGATTTTGTGGAAGACTTCACAGGTTGCAATATGCAGCGGGGAGGCGGAAAACGTGTTCGGCTCGTCAGTTTGTTTTTGTTTTATTAAAAAATTTTTTTGTTTTCCATACTTTTCAAATATTCCGAGTAGTTTTCAGGTTAGATCTTAGCGAAACGTTTCGTTTCCTTTTGAGCACGTACTTCTGTCGTTTCTAATTGAATATCGAATTCTTCTCAATGAAATTCATTGATTCAAACGATCGATCATTATTTCTTTCTTTTTTTTTATAAACTCGACCATTTTGGATGGGAAAATGCGTTAGGGTGGGGGGGGGGGGAGAATTTTTTTGGTACTGTAAACACGATAATCGAGGAGCACGGGTTCGTAGATCACGACTCAAGCCGAACACAATTTTACACCCCGAATCGTTGTTGATTTTGGCACAGAAAAAAAAAAATGATTAAACGTCGATTCTAAAATCTAGAAAGATTGAATATTTTTTGTTTGTTTCTTTTTTTTGTTTCTAATACGTAAATATGTATAATGTATTTGTATATAATTGAGGCAAAAAGTGCTGCTTGGCCGAGATTAGATGTGGGTTGCTAGGCTCAAGCTATATAAACATAATCGTCATTCGATTAATTGGGTAGATCGAGAGGGGCAAAGGAAGAAAAAATAAAATGAAAAAACATGCCATTGCCTGAAAAAGACAGAAATTTTTTGCGGCTTCTTGCAATTTCGCGGCTGACGCGCTCTTTTCGAACGAAAAATATCTTTTTTTTTTTTTTTCTTCGAATTACGATTGAACTTTTAGAATTTAGTTACGCGCATTTTTTCGTTTCGTATTGCAATAATAATTATATCTTCGATCGGGCATATACTTGTAATTCGTACACGTTGTTAGTAACGCCATTTTTTTTTGTTTGTTTTCAAGTCGTGCATATTATTCAGTGCAAAATAATTAATCGTTGCGAGAAATCCGTCGTTTCGTCCATACAATATCGATACACGTTTACGTGTGTGTCTCTATATTTTTGTGTGACCGTCGAGTCATCGCGATAGCGCTGCAACCCGGTAAAAATATAAAATAATGAGATACAAGTTTGGCACTTTTTGGTTGTGTGATTTTTTTTTACTTTTATATTAAAATTTCTAGCTTTTTCAAGTTCGGCGATCATCGACGAGTGCGTACGTGTGTATTATTTTTCTATATATATATAATTTTTCTTTCAATACTCTCCCAAGCTCGGCCACGCTTGTATTCATGTGTGTATTTTTTTTTTTCATTCTCTGCTCACTGATCCGCATGTACTCGTTTCTTTTTTTTTTTATCACGATTTGAGTTTGAAAAATTGAACCAATTTCTCAGACAATCGAAAACTCATTCGTACGACCCAATCGCACTGTTTTTTTTTTCTTTCGTCAAATAAGAAAAATATTAAGTTTGAATTTTTTTTTTACTGAAATTTATAGACAAAGAAAAAAAAAAAAAAAAACTGCTCGTTTATCGAATAACTCGAAATGATGACAAAATAAAAATGAATAAATATGAGAAATATCAAAAAATAATATGGCCGGATCGTATCGTCGGATAATGTCGATTGAAGGCCTCGTTAAGAACGGTCGCGAATGACCTCGGTGGCTCGTGCCTGATGATCGAGAAAAAGGGGGGATGAGCCGCAGCCGCAAAAGCCTCAGCGTTACCCCACAGTTCTGGATAAGCTCTCGTATTTTTAAGGCATCGAATTTTCATTACATCGCCAAATAATTTTCTCTCCCTGTTACCCCACTTTCGTATTATCTGTTGCTGTTTTAGATCGCTCGATTCCGTAAGCTGACGCAGATATCGCCATTTGCCAGGAAAATCGCCTATACACAGAGTTACAAATCATTTTTTTTTTTTCCCATCATTAAAAATCAATTAAAATCAATGCCCCCTTTTTTTTTCTTCATTTTTCCTGTATATTCGTTCCGAGTCTTATCGTTGAGTGGAAAAAAAAAATCATCATCATCAAAATTAATCAGAGGTAACGAACAAAGTGATACAAAAATTTTGAATATTTCTCTGAATCAGCTCCCAACGAATTGTATTTTTGGCATTTGACATGACGAAAAAAGCGTTCCCGAACAAATCCATTGATAAAAATGTCGTTAAATAACGAAAAATTCTCGAATCGAATGAGAAAAATAAAAAAACAACGTAAAAATGAAACAAATTCGAAAACGAACGGATTAAAGTGAACTACTGATGTCGAATTATTCGAATTAATATTTAATATATAAGCACTGATGAATCTACGAGAACGAAAGTGAGATCGCGGTACGATAATTAGATATGAAAAAGTATAAAAACGACTTTATTTGTTTCTCACACGAGCGATGATCTCGAGCAGGCAATAATGACGTCCCGGTGACAGCTTCGATCTCTTCGGCCACAGGCAAGATGCTCTATGCGCCAAGATAATGAAAATAATCGAAGATTTCGTGACTCGTGAACGATTGTAATGAAACTCGATGCCTTTTTCCATTTACTCCTCCTCTCGTACCGAAATAATATTAAAAAAAAAAAAAAAATGAAATAAAAAAATTCTCAACTCAAGCACACTCCCGCATACACACCGAAGTTGCGATAAAAATGTCGTCGGATCAATGTGAACGGTGTTAAAAAAAAAAAAAAAGGTGTCTTTTGACAGTATTATCATTAGAATTGTTGCTAAATCGTATATAGATATTTGCAATGATTCGTTATTAAATACGAATGTTCGAGGTAAATACGAGACAATTATAATGAGCCAAATATTAATAATCATGTGATAATTATATTTCGTAATAATGGTAATAATATTCATTAAATTAATCATAATAATGATAATAATAGTAATAATAGTAGTAATAATAACAGTAATAATAACAGTAATAATAAAGTAACATCAACAACAACAACGGGGAGAACGACAATAAATCTGATGATGCGATAATATAAGTGCTTTTATCGGGTCTGAGTGATGCGGACATAACAAAGTTCGTCGAGGTATTATATCGTTCGGTTAGCGTGAGTAACGTAACGTAAAAACATTTCTTTTTCTTTCTTTTTTTTTTCAATTACACACGTGACGAACGAATCTGGTTTTGGGTAATTACGATTTACTAGTTACGATATGAAAGATGCATATATCGTAAGTATATATGGATACATATATACGTACGTATATTGCTCGAAGTTGTGTGTTCAGGGGTTACAAATAATTAGAGACGCGTTAGAAAAAAAAAAAAAAAAAAAAAACATCTAGCCATCGAGGAATTATTGAATCGATTGAAACGATCGATCGAATTATTTCAATGATTGAAATACGCCGGTTGGCGTATTGATTGAAAAAAAAAAAAAATCAATCGATCGCTATTAATTTATATTGATCGATGATAAAATGTTTTTTTTTTTTTTTTTTTTTTTTTTTTTTTCCAATCGTTTCAAAATTGTGATTCAAAATCTTTGCTCAATGGCGATTTTTCAGTGTTTCATAAACCCCCGAGATTATTTTTTTTTCTTCATTTATCTTGGTTTCGCTTGTTTTGTCATTTTTCATGTTCTTATTAAAACCCGTCGTTTATCTATTCGTTTGTTTCTTTACTCAAATTGTTCTCTCAATTATAGCGTTGATCGATTTTCGCGACGTCGTGTTTTCCTCTCATTTTTTTTTTCATTTTCGTATTTTCTTGTTTTTGTTTATTTTTTGAAATTTTATTTTATTTTTTTTTTCTCTGTTTTACTCGGTTTTGTGGTTTATCAGTACCTACCCGGGTTGAAGCGCTCGACAGGTTTGTACTGATGGGGATACAGTTGTCTCGGAGAGTAGCCGTAGATCTCGCGATGCACCGGGAGATATCTGCACAAACACGCAGATTCGAATCCACCAATTTTCCATATAAATATCTTGATCATCGATCTTCCAAAATTTCACGTTTCAAGCTTTGCTCATTTTTATTCAAACAAAATGAATAATTTCTTCTCATTATCCACGATTTTGCGTTATTCCATTAACGAAATCTTTTTTTTTTCTCGTTACATCCAAAAGTTTCTGTTCTATTTGCACTAAATTGAGACTTTTAATCGTGAAAATCTTTTCAGATTAAAATAAACATTTCCTCTTGTCATTCGACCCTCATTTACTGAACTGAGAAATAAAATTTGTTGATTGAACAAAAATTCCATTGATTCCACGACGTTTTTAACGACGCAGTGAGAAATATTCATTCGAGCCAGCAAATCGAGTGTTTCGATCAACCAAACTTTTGTCAAGTCAACAAATTTTATTTTTTCGCCACGATTCGTTGATCCAACACAAATTTTGGTGATTCAACAAATTTTTTGTCGTCCATTTGTTTTTTGTGGAGAAAATTTGATAAGAGGAGGGAAAGAGGGAGGGGGGGGGGGCTGGATGAAATAAAATTTGAAAATTTACCTGTATCCGGGTACATTGATGCGATCGGCGGCGTGAAGAGGATTATCGAAGATGGATTTTCCATAGGGCCACGATGAGGAGTGAAGCTCCGGGAAATCAGAACGGAAGATACCACGTGGTCTGTGGGTATGTTCGGGGGCTCTCATGTCGTCGGTACCTTTAAAGCGTGTTTTTTTTTTTCAATATCAACGTCTCAACTTTTTTTTTCTTCTCATAACGTTGAAGAAAACGATGAAAAAAAAAAAGTTTTTTTTTTTGTTTTCAACTAACCCTTAAGGGCTCGCACGTAGCTTTGCCAGAATCTGGCTTTCCTGGTGATGGGCTCGTTGCGCCCAATCATGGCGAGGTTGCTCCTGAATCGCGCGTCCATCTTGTCGCTCTACACCTGCTTTTACTGCTACCTTCACGTTCGTTCGCTAAAAAAAAAAAATTTCAATTCGAATATAAAAACGAAACGAATCGATTGGAAAAAATCTAGTAATTTTGGGTTTCTTCGAAATTTTTTTATCATTTCTGTTTCTATACCAAAGTTCGTGAATCGAATTCGAGAATTTTATTCCAAAAAAAACTCGAGTTTCGTACAGAATGTAAAAGTTTTTTGAACGTTTGCGAAATTTATGTTTGACACGAGTGAAAATGTAATATTTGAATTTTTGGCATTGCCAAGTTGAGAAAACTTTATAATAGTTTAATTCTCGCATCCGGTTCTGATCTATATCGTCGGTGACGCGGGTATATACGCGAGATTATTTTTCTTTGCGATATTCCCTGATTGCTCCTCTCTCTCTTTCTCTCTGACTAAAAGCAGTTTAATTTAAGAAACACGCGCGTCGATTATGTGGCTTCTTGAATCGGAGATTTTTGGTTCGAAGTCGAGTTCTCTTTGCTCATTGGTGCTCATAAAAGCCCGGATATTTCATAGCCTATTTTCATCTCTCTTCGTTGGTAAATCATTGATCGATGAAAGAAGAAGAAAAAAAAAAAAAAACATTCGTCCAATGTCGTTGATTCCGCTGTGAAAAGCAAAGCTTCAAGGTTACCGATGACTCTGCGCGGTTAATTCTGTTCATGCATGCATTTTTTTTCCATCATTAATATTGAATCGGTCGAAGAGCTTTAAATAGATAAAATCATTTTTTCGAATCTTTCTAAAATTAAAATTTCAAACAAAAGTTTGAAAAAAAAAATCATAAGATTCAACTGATTTTATTCTTATTAACAAATTAAGTCAGAAAGAAAATAAAACAGAATTGAATTTCATAGAATTGGTTGGATGGTATCAAAGCTTTTTTGAGGAGGGGATGGCGCACGAGCGAAGCACCCACGCAGTAAAATTGTGACGCAAGCGAGTTCTGGATTTCGCGGCCGGTTCGTATGTTTTCTATATTTAAATTCGCTCGGACGTATGCTCGTCCGAGCCGTTTTTAGTCGGAAACAGGTGGAGATCGAAGCTTCCACTCTTAACCCTGCTCTCTCTCTCTCTCTCTCTCTCACACACCCTCTTCTAAAATGTCCCACGAGCAACGTGCCATACAAAATTCCCGTCCGCACCCTGACTTTGACCGATTTACTTCTTCCCCCCCCCCCCTCCCTTCCCTGCCCTCTTCGTCTCCTCTTTTCTCTCGTCCCATTTTACTGCAAACTCGGCCTGGCGCTCACTAAACTTGGGCCGTCTGGTAATGACCCGATATCTTAACCCTACGCCGTAAACACATCGAACTGATCAAAATTATCGATTCCTCCCTCTTCATTCTCGTTATTTGTACGAATATGAAAAAAAAAATATCGAAAATTGCTATTTTTTTTTTTTATTCTCACTTCATTAGGAAAAATCTACAAATTTTTGTCGATCTCGATTTTATTTCTCTTTTTTCGAGACGAATATATATCGACGAGTGATTTTTTTTTCTCGGGCTCCTGCCACGTGGGCTTTAATTCGGTTTTTTCAAAAACTTTGGATCATTTTTTGCAAAATGTATTAAAAAAAATGATCAAAAACGAGAAAATTGATGAGAATTTATTTTGGTATTTTCGCAGATTTTTTTGTAAGACTGAAAAAAATTATTCTCATTATGATTCGCAGGAATTTATTATATTTGGATTTAGATTTTGTTTGTAAACTTTGACTCGGGATGAAACGTCAGGTACAAATACGCTCGAGGCTGCGTACTAAATCGAGTGAGTATCATCGCGCGAGAGTCACGTGGCTCGTGTCTCGAAAATTGCAGACACGAGGGCCACGATCGCCGCGTGCTAAATTTGTTTCGAATAAATCGAAGCTATATATATATACACTCGAGTGGCGAATATGATTAGATAGAATCAGCGAATCCATATGCCCCTTCGCTATCGCATCAGCGTTGCCGTTTAATTCGCGCTCGCTTGGATCACAAAATATTAACTCAAATTCACTTTCAAGTACTGTGACGTTTATAGACGTATATTAATCGATATACGCGGGCTAATCGAGGGAAAAAGGCGTCGGCTTATATATCTTTACTTCTAAATATAATCGTTGCGTGGTCAAGCGAATAATCTGGGGCATCGATCCAAAAACCGAAATACGTTTTGGCCGACGTTGATCATACGAGAGAGCTCTCGGCCACACCAAAACACGATACGCGATTAAGAAAAGTCATATATATTGATCCGATCCTTATGAATTACTCGATTATTTTTTCGCATTAGTTTTATGAAGAAAAAAAAAAATGTTTTTATCGCGCGTTTGATCGAAGAAACTGGTTCTGGTCTGTGTATTTTCTGAATATTTTCGTACTTTTTGGACCGCGGTAGCATTCCAAAAGTTTTTTTTTTATCGATCAATTCGATTTTTCGATCTATTCATTGAAACACCTGGAAGACATTCATCAATTATCGAATAAAATTAGTCCTTAGCGCAGGTTCGTCTTTCTGTCAAAATTTTTAACGAATTTTCTCCGAATAAAAACATTCGATAAAAGTAAATCGATCTTTATTAATTTGGATAAAAAAAAAAAAAAAAAGTTGAAGATGAAATTTTGAAATGGGAAGTTTATTAATCGACTTGGCAAAGGATCATTCGTCAATTATTTGTGGGTCAGTAATGGACGTGTGGTGACGAATTCTAACCCAACCCTTCCAGACAACGTCGGAGAAAAAACAAGGGTAAGGTGGGGCGAGCGAGGGAAGGACGCGAAGAGATGACTTCGTGCGAGACTCGAGTTGCCCGGAGTGAGTTAATCTCTCTCTCTCTCTCTCTCTTTCTCTTCATCACGACTCTGGCGTCACTCGAGAGCTAACGACTATTCTTGGATCGTCGGCAAGTAAAATTAAATGGCGAACAGGCAATCCGCGCTCGCTCTCTCTCTCTCTCTCTCGTGTCAGAATTACATAAGAGACTCGAATTAAAATCGTTGCCAATTATTATGCACCAAGGAAACACGAGCATACACCGGATCTCAGTCACGATATCAATCGAATTTCAATTTCATAGTAAATCATTGAATATAGAAAATACGCTAACATTCTTCAACAAAAAAAATGTTTGCGCCTCAAGCATTTTCATCTGCTTGTCAGTTGTTTTCTTAACAGAAGCTTCATCGAAATTTCCAAATTATTAATTTATTTTTTTTCCGTTTCATGTCAAAAACAAAAAGAAATCGATTTCGCGATCTATTCAGCTTGTAACGATACTCTTTTCGTAAAACGATTTTTTTTCTTTCGTACTCGAATGCTTGACAGTTCGCGTCATGGGGAATGAGGATGGAGAGAAGAAAAGAAGAAGAAAAACACACAACGGCATAATATTAAATGATCGAGGATGCGGTTAAGCGGCATTTTTTATTTTGTTATTTTATTTTTTTTCGTTTCATTTATTCTGTTTTGTTTGGTTTTTTTTTTTTTTTTTTTTTTTTAAATTATTATTCATACATAGACAAGCATTAGTAGCAGAAAATTTGCGAAACACAAATTGCAAAAACATATACAATTCGATGATTATATCGAAAGTTGGGTTAGCACATCAATTCTGATATACGACTTGGTTTCTGCGCTTTCTCCTCGATCCAGTTGCAATTTATCGCTGACGAGGACGCTGCACCAGTTTTTTTTTCTCTCTCTTCTTCAAGAGAACCAAAAAAAAAAAAAAAAATTCTTTTGTCGTCGAATCACTCGCGCGCGTGCATTTTTATTTCGAATAGCTATCTCGTTACGACTGGTCAAACGCATCGCTCATCAATAATGTCGAAAGAATTCGCGAGACGATTAAGAGATTTCATGAATTTTTTTAAAATTCTTATGATTAATGCTGAAATTCGGAAAAATAAGTTATTCGGGCAAACGGACCGAAACACCAGAAATAGCGCGTGGGAAATAAGAATGAGAGAGAATGAGAGAGATAAAATGCCAAGGCACCCGACACCGCCCCGAGATTTTCATTTTTTTCAATACCGAAGGATTCGTGCTCGAATCGTTGCGATTTCGAAGGTACGATCGGTGGAAAAAAAAAAAGAAATAAATAAATAAAAAAGGAATTTTTTCTAATCGACGAAACTTTGTAATTCCAATGTGTGGAATAAAATGTTGACGCTTGTACGATCGTCGCTCGAGCAATATGAATTTACCTAGATTCGGATGACCGTTCGGTTCGGGGGTTGGACCTTACACTGGCCGTAACCTGCCAAAAAGCTCCCACTAGTATCTTGCCTCGTGCCGCAGCGCCACACCGCGGTCAGAATTATCAACAACTCCGAGACATTTATGGCAACCCCCGCACACTTATCCCACGTCGACGATTCGCCAAATAATCTTTCCAACAAAAATTTCGTATTTCTTTTCTCTCTTTTTCTCCATCTCGAACTTTCAATCTCTCTCTCTTGCAATACTTTTTCTCCTCTTTCCGCATATGTGCCTGAAATTCGATCGAATATTTTTCATGCTTTCATCCATTTCAAGAGTTTTTCATTTTCTCTTTCCATAACTCTTTTTTTTTTTCATCCTTATTTTTTCTTCGTTCGTTTACTCGTTCACAAAAATTCATTTTTATCCTCGAACCATCGACAACAACGCTGATTTTCTTCGAAATTTCGTTACGATAATTATCTTTTTCGTTTCACACTCGAACTGTCTATTTTTCCTATTTTATGCCTTTCCATCCACCAAGAATGATTTTTTCTTCTAAAATTGTCAAAAATGTTGACGTACCTTGAGAATTTGACAATTTCGTATACAAACACATGTGTTTGTTTTTTCCCAGTGCTCGGATATAAAATATACACGCAGATGGATCAATGGATCAGAAATATAATCGAAGAGATTTCTATATCGCTACGTTATAAACAAAAAAAACCGTTGGGGACTCCTCTCTCGCCTGACCGTGTTGGCGTGCTCGATGCAGATGCTATTTTTATTTCTGTATTCGAGTCACTCTGCTTATACACGCTCTCACACATTTACTTTTCTCCCGGTGGTATATTTATTTTCAAATCGGCCACGGTCAAACTTTTTTTTTATTTTCTCATTCGCTCTCTCTCTCTCTCTCTCTCGTACATACCCCGAGAGACACTCGATTTTTCTTGCCCGTATAGTAAATAAATCAAAATAAAGGTTCAGAAAAAAGTGCACGCGAATATTCGGGCTCGAACGTTCTTTTTTCGTATCACACTTTTCAGGGGTTTGACATTGAAAACACGATCGAGTGGTCGAATCGATCGGGGGAAATACACAAAAATACTCATAAATATAATTCTAAATTAAGATTCGAGCGTTCGCTTCATTCGTTTTCCATCGCTATTTTGAATTTTAATCAAATATATATTTCAAATTTTTTTTTATCGTCTCCGAAAACGGAATATCATTGAAAATAAAAATTTGTTTATTCTCGGACGATTCTTAGGCCAAAGTACACCAATCATCGTGTTATGATTTCAGAGATTGTTTATCCGCGGTTCGCGGGGATCCCAGAATCCTTGCTCGTCATTGAGTAATTCTCGTTTAAAGCGGGGAGAGTGTGACGAGCTACGAGGAGCTTGCGCCAGACAATTTTTCGAACGCTTGACCCACTTGAAAGAGCGAGCCGCCGGCGGCGTGCAATAACGTGACCGCCAAGCTAAAATTTCGATGAAAACATTGAAATTAGGAATTTTGGAACGCGAAGGCCAATCCTGCTGCTCGACTTTCCTCTTTCGTAATACGAACGATAATTTTGGAAAAATACTACTATAGTTTCATCGTTTCGCGAATTCGTTACTCGATGACATTGAAAAATAAGCACTAAAACGTCAAAATACGGGATAAACTTTTTTTTTTTCTTCTTTTTCAATTGAATCTAAAGTTGAGAATAACAAGTGGCGGGTAAGTAGATGAAAAGAGGAGGGCGAGATAGGAATCGATACGAAGCAGGTCGTCTTGACTCGAGAAAGCTCCTTCGAAAGGGGAAAGGGGAGAGGGGATGTTGATCCTTTTCGTAATGCTCGCTAAATTGAAACTTATGAGTTTTCTAGGAGCTCCATCCTGTCTGAGGGTATTGAAGCTTCTCGGGGCTACGTATATATACCTGCCAGCATAAAACTAGTGCTCAATGTCAAAAGGGCTTCTGGCAACAGGGATTCCGGCGTTGAAAAACGTAACTAGGATCTCGGTGACTTTGGTCATCGATCTACGAGATCCTGGCTCTGCTTACAAGCGTAAGGACGTATCCGTTAAAAGTTGAGATGAGAGATTCGGTCCGGTCGCTCTTTTGTTCACGAAGGTAATCAAGGGTTGAACGATTCTCGGTGTCTCCTGGTTTGGCTGCGGAGGGGAAAAAAGAAGTGATAAGACCTTGGACCCTCTTTTCGTCGCCCTCTTCACCATCTTCTCGTCTCGTTGGTGGCCTCTTCTGGTCCGGAAGACAGCCTGGGCGTGGGGTTTCCACCTTCTCGACCATTTTTCTTTATACTCTTAAGGAAAGAGCCTCGCCTCGTTGCCTTGGTTACTGATACACCTTATTAGCAGCATGCTCCTCGCACGCACCAACACCTTTTTCTTTTTTTTTACTTATACAAGACTCCTGGACTCACCCCTACTCGATCCACCGGTCTTTGTCTCGGTACGCCACTCTCACCCTCCGTCTTCAAACACCTGGATTAGCTACTTTTTTTCTCTCTCTTCATCTCTCTTGCTTCGGAGTACTCTTCGGGCAGGACTTGAGAAAAAGGTTAAAAGACCTGACTCTCTACGTTGAAAACATAAATTATCGAACTTTCGGCCTGAGCATTTGCGGCAACACATTTTTTCATCGCTTTCTTTTTTATACTTGATTTCGTCATTAAAATATATCTGCGAAAGCTCAGTCCACGGCTGACCAGTGATCCAACTAAGATAGTCACTTTGCTCCCGTTGATACTCTTCGAGTTTTCATTGAAAAAAAATCGATATTTAGTGTTTTGTTTTTCATCACGGAAGTCTTGATTTTAATTGTTCGTTCGATTAATGAAAAAGAAAAATGCGAACGCGGAGGCATCAGATTTCAAGCGGTACACGGTGGATGACGATGGTGAATGAAAAAGTGACTCGTGGGTGTACGAGGTATGGGGTGTAATATATATATTTAGCGGAGTATCGTTTACCATAAAGTTTAGCACGTGTACGAAGGATCGTTCGATGCGCGGATGGCTCACTTTATGTCGAACGAGGCTTTATCTTCAATTAAGTCAGAGTTTGAGTGAGAGGAGGGGGGGGGGGTGAGATGGGTCGAAGTTATGAAGCGAAGAGTGAGTGAAAGTCCTGCCCCGTGAGATTAGGGTGTCTCGCGCGGGCGGACGGGCGGGTGGTAAGGCAGGCAAAAGGAGTCGGTGAACGATTTAGCAGGGCGCAGCCTCGAAGCCGCGCATCGATCTTTATTAGGTGGTGAAGGTTTATATCGACTTTTGCCCCTGCGGCATCAACGGCGCGCACACGCTGATTTAACGAGTTTATTCGAAACCACCCTTCGCCGGAGGGAGACGGTACACGAAGGATTGAGAGAGAGAAAAAAAGGTCTCGAGGGCCGCGTGCATACACGCAGCTCCCACAACTAAACACCCTTCAGACAATGCAGCTTGTCTTACCTCCTGTGAATATAACTTTACGATGAGCTGGCTCATGTTTTTTTTTTTCAGACACGATCACTGACCCTCTTCTTTCTGCTTTTATACTCGATACTTTCGTAAATGAAAAGAGAAAAAAAAATATATTTCAACGTTCGAAAATGGATGAATAAAGATCTAATAACATATTTGAATATCCGAATGAGAAAAGATAGGAGCTGTGCCTACGGGCTTCACCCGCCGCATATCTAGCAGGAAAAATAATCAAATGAAAGATTTTCATTTTTTTTCAATTTTTCATCATTTCCATTAAAAATGCTGCAAATTTTTCTCTATACCGAATTGAGCAATCAGCCACCGCTCGTTATCGGATTTTCTTCAAATTGAACGAAATCGTTAAACTTTTTTTTTTTGCATATCTGTTGAAATTAAGATAACGAAATTTTACAAAACCACAAACTCAGTTTGAATCATGATTTTGAATTTCTTGAAAGAATCATTTTAATCGGTTCAGTAGTTTCCGATTGAAAAGCGGCCGAACATTTTTTATCAAACAGATTTATATACAATATAGAGAAATGAAAATAATTAATATTCGTTCATTCGCGGATCTCGGAACGATTTTGTCCCATGGATGAATGTGTTTTTTTTTTCTTCTTTTTCATATGAAAGTGTAATATAATTTATGGAAGCTTAAGTAACTGCGGTGGGATGAGTCCCTGGTCGTGCTCATTGGATCCTCGGCTACCGGGCTGGCTACGCTCGCTACTGAGGGAGGATTACGCGAGTAGTCGTCGTGACGCTTAACCAAAAGACTCGTTCACACCCCCCAGAGCCCTGTTCTCATATATACGATATGCTTAGGGTGGATTGCCTTGAGTTTTGGCTTTTCGTCGATCCACGTACCACCCTCCTTTTCCTGCGTATAAATACGCGATAAAGCCACGGAGGCAACCTATGACAAGTATATTAGCACGGGCCGCGCGTGCGTTTATATCAATTAGCGATGACGTTACCGGCTTTATAGCGTCGGGCTCCAGCCCGAAGCTTTTCTTCCTTGTTATACCGAGATTTAACTCGGCAGCTTTTGTTTTCTCTCCTTTTTCATCTCCCCGCTGTTTCTATTCACTTGCAATTTCTTTTGGCCGCGCATTATAAGCGCAGCTCGGTCCAATCATTTCTTCCCTGTTCCGCAGTCGAGTTTCCCTTTTTTTTCACTTCGTTTCTCGAAGCTTTTGATACCTTTTTTTGCACGGGTCTCCCGCCGTGTTGCGGACAAATGTCGAGACGCGGTCATTCGAAATTTCTAAATGCTTTTAAACGACGACGAGAGAGAATGTGACGACCGATGACTTTCGTAGAGACGACTCGAGACCTTTTTCCTCAGCTTCCGCAGAGACGTATTTAGAGAAAAGGAATAACGATTCGGTCCATCCGGAGAGAGAGAGCGAGGGGAAAAGTCAACTCATACGAGAACTAGACTCAGTTACCATAATATCGTTATTGTCATGACCAGGTGCTCTGACCTGACGATACAGACTCTGATTTATCGTCCTGTTCCTCCTCCTCCTCCTCCTCCTCTTCTATATTATGTGTTATGTGTATCTCTGCTTTTATTGTCCCATTCCTCACTCCCATTTTTATATATGCATGTCGGAACTTTTTCTTTCCTTGGCCTCTTGCCGGTGTGACCAAACTTTTGTTGGGGCACGAGTCCCGGATGATACTCGATCCTGAAAAAGAAAAAACGTTAGGGAATCGTGGACGGATTCACCAATTTTACTTCAAAGGAACATTTCTTCTTCCGGAAATGTTCTGCTCACTCGCAGGAATTATTTTTCATCATAAATTCGTTTATTTAATTATTTTTTACTTGATTCCGTCGGATGATAAGGGGATTCTACCCCCGTGTAGAGCACGTTTTTAAAGAATTTTTTTGAATAAAAAAATGCATTACAATCTTATTAATCTTTTTATACGTTATTATTGACATCTTAAACTGTACAAAAAAAAATGTTTAAGTCAATTTGACAATAATTAGTCATTGATTTATACAGTCAAAGTGAAGTCTTTGAAAAAACAGACAAAGCTGGCGGGGTACGTCGTCTAGAGGCTGTTGCAGTGATCTGAATAAAAAAAATCAAAATCATGATTGTTAAGCAGATTTGCCGCTATCACCTGAACTGAAATCGTCACATAGGGGTAGTACCTGGAAATCTCCGCGATATCAGCATCACTGTCATGACCGGAGCATTACCGAAAAGAAAATAATTTCGTAACTCGAAAAATGTTGGACAAATTAATGAAAAATGTTTTGCTTTTGGAAAAAAAAATCAACGGTACTTTCTTGTTTCGTAGGATATTAGAGGCTACTTTGGTGGATATGGTAGCTGAACGATGTAACGGTGATCGTGAAATCGATCCAAAGGCGCGAATAAAAGAATTTATTGAGCCTAGTTGGGCGATGTTTTGTGCGGTAAATATGCTGAGGACAGAAAAATTAAAGACTCGAGATGTATGGTAGAATGGAAAATGCCTAATGTGTACGTATATTCGATCTCAATGACGGTAAACGCGGTAGCAAAAGCCATTGTGAGGTGTATTTGTGTCGAATGAGATGCGTAAATTTTTGGTCCAAAAGCTTTATAAAAGGGCGGGATGCTGGCCGTGTATATATTGTATACACACACATACACAGAGTTATATATTGGAGGAAAATCGTTCAAGATGGGACAATGGATCAATTTTCCAGTTTTAAAGCCCATTTGGCTCGGTTTCTCAGGGGGTAAAATACAATTCGAGGCCTCGCGGGACACCCTGACATCGCATCAGCCTTCATCCAGCCGAGCTAAACGTTTCACAATGTCGAACGCCGGGCCACGTTACACAATGGGAGAAACATCCGGTCAATCGTCGAGTTTTCTCTCCCTCTTCCTATACAACATCAAATATATATCGTTTTATATACATATATATACATAAATTTATATACGTGTATTTACACCGATGTGGAAATTCCAACTTTTCGTTACGAATGTTACTGTAGGCGTGAAACTTTGCACCCCAGCCAAATAGAGCCGAACCGAGAGGATGAAAGATTTTCTGTTCCGAGCCAGACTACAAGGTGATTGTGGTCTTCTCGTTCAACTATATACATATAAGTGTGTATATTTTATTTTATGTACAACGATTTTCATACTCGTGCCTCATTCTATTCTTTCTCAATTGTTTATTTTTTTTTATTTATCTATTTCATTTTTTTTTTCGACAGAGCGATAAAACTCGAACGTCGTACAGAAAATTGTTATTTCAAAATAATGTTTATTTTTAGAAAAAATAATTCACGATGGTAGTGCAAAAAAGAAAAAGAATTTTATTCCAAGTTCTGATTTGCAGTTTTAATTATCGAAAATAGATGCGATATATAAGAAACGTTTGATTCATCACGAGTAACTCTAACGATTGCATGCATGTCATGAGCAACGAGGAGGCACGTACACAAGCGTCACGCGTGTGTGATTTTGCTAATAGGAATTCTAAATATTCGTAAAGGGAGACGCGCGGCAGATTCAATGTCGATGTTTATATTTATAATGCGTACTTATAGATTCGTACACAAAACTACGTAGAGTGTGTAATACGGGCGATGATTCAGGTCGAGATTCAGTCGCCGTTGCCGAGATAAAATTAAAGTTACTCTAAAATCACTTACGCATATGTCTATATTTACATCTGATCTTGTCATTCCTTTTTCTCTCTCTCTCTCTTTTTATCCTCCGTGTTGTTCGAGCTCGCAATTCGAATTTTCATGTAGCCCGACGTTTTTTTCGAACGATAAAAAAAAAATTCGAGGGGAATCGCTGCTGCTTCGTGCACATTCCGAAAATACATTCGAAACGCCATAAAAAAATGTACTATTCCCGTTCGAATATACAAGAACGACGGAGTAAGCTGATAATTATACATTTATTCCTGAATTTATACACACGCGAATCGTTATGATTTTAGAAGCAACGAAATTAATAAAAATTAAATAAATTATCAATCCTCGTCGACGAAGCAAAAGCTTCATTATTTTTTTGCGAAAAAGAGAGCCAATCTAAAAATTGATGTACGTAGGAGCTGATTGTAGGAGAAAAGAAAAAAAAAGAGGTGCATCAACGTGATTCGCAAAAATCTATCGTGTCTGTGACGTCGTCGAAAAGGGCTGTGTGGAAGAGGATCCTATGAGAATCGACTTCCGGTTACACGAGTCAGCACTTAGGCACGCGCGCATGACTCTGCTGCTTACGCGACCGCCGGTGTCTCGGCACTCCGTCATAATCTTTTTACCGTCTATAAATATGAAAAATCTACCGGTGAGAACTCAGGGAGGTTCGAAGATAAAAAAAAAAATTGAAAAATAGCGATACGGCGATTCGGTGCTGATGATTCCTCGATAATTTATTTATTTTTCCCCATATTTTTAGCCGAATCAAATGTGTCGTGGTTGCCCTTCGAGACACCCCCGCCTTGCAGCAACTATTGCCCTCTCCGTCGAGGTCGAATCACGCTATTCTCGATCGTGTTCAAAACTCGTTTTCCCTTTTTCTTTATTTTTTCGCTGCTTTTTTTTCCACTCATCTCTCGCTTCGGAGTCTCACGAGGCATCGACTCGAGCATAACCCATCTCCGTTTCTTTTAATTTCCCATGTACAAAACTAGCGCTAAAAATAGTACGAAGCAGCAATACGCGATCGAGAGCGAGAGTCGAACTGGGTCGAATTGCAAATACAAATTTTCAGTCTCTCTCTCTCTCTCTCTCTCTCTCTCATCTCTATCGCATCATTTTCTCGTATATGCGACTTTCGCCATGTACGTTTTTCACCCTTTTTCACTTACTTTCGTCCAACCCTTTTCCTCCAACCAGGGTTACGAGGTCAACAGGCTTTTTCTCCTTTCATACAAAAAAAGTCGTAGTTTTCCTTCATTTCCTCATAGTCGAAAATCTTCGAAGTAAATTTCTCGAAATGCACGCGAATCAAGTCGATCGGATACTTTCAAAATACTTTTTTTTTTTATCTCAATATAAAATAAACTTTTGTCGCAGAGACCGTCCCGGCGCAGTGTCATTCGCTGCTTCGAACGGTTCAATTATGGACGCGCATATGATTTCGCAACATTCGCGACTCCCGATGATTGAGAAATACATTTTATTTATACTTTTGTTTGTTTTTTTTTTTTTTTTTTTTTTTTTTTTTTCAATTGAAAATGATTGTTGAAAAACGCGATGAGTGAGAAGATACCGCTGGTTTCGTCCCTGAGAAACGACGCGCCCCTAACGCGGCAGCCTGTGTTTTCATCCCTCTTTGTTTTTCACACGCGGCATATCCCTTTCGTGTATTCCGATGTCAATATGCGACGCGAGACACTGTCGAAGACAGAAACGAATTTTTGGATGTTCGCCAGTCCCCACGATCATCCAACAATAACATATCAATCGCGAGCAGAGCGTTAAAATAAAAGAGCTCGACCCCCCCTCCCCCCTCATCTTCTTAGCCCACCACTCGTTTTCCGTGTGAGCAACGGAATGAAAAATTTAGCGTTTTCTCTCGGTTGTTCGTGTAATAAAGCATGACGACGACACCAAGATATCGAATGAGGTTTTTTACCTTGGAAAAACTGTTTTTTTTTCTTACTCGGTCTCGGTGCCCCGGTTTTTTGGGCCTCGAGAGGAGAACTAGGTGCGGGAACTTGACTATCGACCGACGTACTTGGCATTCGGTATATAAGTGCTTTGTATACGTTTACATGTACGTAACAGAAGACACGTGTGTATGTATACATATATATATATGGGCAGATCCATTACTTTTCGACGAAAGTGTGCGCGCTTAGTGAACGCGATTTTGATGCTGATTTTTTCCTTGAAAGTACATCAGAAAAGGACATGATCCTGAGAATTTGAGCCCTATTCGACCAAACCCGGCCGTTGAAGAATTTTTTGAAATTTCAAAAAAGTCAGTTTTTTCATCATTTTCAAAAATTTGTATTTTAGCCACTATATCAGTTAGAGATTTCGTTCAAGCGGCATTCTTTTCGGTGAACGTCCTACTTTTAAGAAAAAAATATAAATTAGTGACAAACTCAAATCCGGCTCAGCTGGAAGCTTTCAACTAAACTACTAAATCACCAAAATTTTACTTGTTTTTAAAATTTTCCCAAACCTACCAGTTGCCAAAGGGAGGGACAAATAACGGGTGTTCTATTTTTGTGAGGGTGTATTCTGTTGATATCTGCCCTAATTTCCCCCGATTGCTTCGATTTGTCACTGTAGAGCCATCCAAAGATGATCGATTTTTGAAAAATCGCCATGTTTAGATAGCTGTCATTTTTTTCTCCGAACTTCGATTTTCTTCAAATTTACAGGAAAGTTGCTTTGATATGTTCCAAAGAAGCCCTGAAAATTTCAAATAGGGAATCGAGCTTGGATCCGAGTTATGAATTTTCAAACATCCCGGAAATTACACTGTAAAAAATACTTTTTGCAAGTAATATCTCATACGTCAAATGAATTATTGATTTTTATATAGTCAAATTAGGTATTTGATCCTATTAATAAGTAGTAAAAGAATGCAGTAGTATTCTTTTTATTAAGTGGCGCCACTTATTTAAGTGGCGCATGAAGTAAGTTTTTATATTCTTCGTTTAAGAATTTTTTCTATAACGAATATAATTATATAAGAATATAAAAAAGGACCAACATTGTTTCAGTGTATGCTGGAGGTGGCGCTGAAGCTATTTTGGGAAGAATAAATTATCAAGAATAAAAAATGGAAAAAAAAATTGTTTGGGTTTATTTGGGTTTATTAAACATAAATAAACCCAAACAATTTTTTTTTCCATTTTTTTATTATTTTATTTATATAGATATTATATATATAGATATATATATATAGATATATATATAGATAATTATTATATTATTATTATATATAGGAAGAATAAATTATCAAGAATAAAAAATGGAAAAAAAAATTGTTTGGGTTTATTTGGGTTTAATAATAAACCCAAATAAACCCAAACAATTTTTTTTTCCTTAAAATTCCTTAAATTTTCTTTTTATTTAATTTCCTTGAATCCTTAAGAGTCATCGAGCTCACGTGACCAACTCTAAATCGACGGTGGCGCCTCTCATAGGAAAGTATATCTATATCTAGTATAAATTTAGACGCTGACACACGTCAGACGCCTCGTGTGTATTTTACCGGATTTTTCCGTGAGTTTTTATTGAAATCGCAATAAATAAATTTAGTAATGTGCAGGGAAGTGGCGTGAATCCGGCTCTGGTCGCTTCAGTTGTCGCAAATGTGTGTACAATTTGTAATAAAATAATTGTTGTGACTGGCGGAAAAGCTGTCATGGCGCGAGCAAAGCGCCTTGTATTTTTGTTAATTTCTTGTGTTGATAAGAAATATCTGATCTCCGAAAAATGAGCAGAGCCGGAACCGGGTAATTAAACCGAATTTTTTGATATTTTTTATATTCGCGTAATCATAAAATTAGCGACGAAATCCGGTAGAATAGAATTTTAGTTTGCTTTTTTGGCACCTGGCGCTGCGTATGCCATCGCTCGATGACTCTTAAATCCTTAAATCCTCAAAATTTCCTCAAATTTAATTTTCCATTTTTTATTCTTGATAATTATTCTTCCTATATATAATAATAATATAATAATAATAATAATAATAATAATATAATAAAAATAATATAATAATAATAAAATAAATAAAAAATGGAAAAAAAATTGTTTGGGTTTATTTGGGTTTAATAAACCCAAATAAACCCAAACAATTTTTTTTCCATTTTTTATTTATTTTATTATTATTATATTATTTTAAAAATTGTTTGGGTTTATTTGGGTTTAATAAACCCAAATAAACCCAAACAATTTTTTTTCCATTTTTTATTTATTTTATTATTATTATATTATTATTATTATTTTTTTTTTTTATTTTTTTAATTTTAATTTTTTTTTTTTTTTTTATTTTAATTTTTATATTTTAATTTTTTTTGAGGAAATTTTAAGGATTTAAGGATTTAAGGATTCAAGGAAATTAAATAAAAAGAAAATTTAAGGAATTTTAAGGAAAAAAAATTGTTTGGGTTTATTTGGGTTTATTATTAAACCCAAATAAACCCAAACAATTTTTTTTTCCATTTTTTATTCTTGATAATTTATTCTTCCTATATATAATAATAATATAATAATTATCTATATATATATCTATATATATATATATCTATATATATAATATCTATATAAATAAAATAATAAAAAAATGGAAAAAAAAATTGTTTGGGTTTATTTATGTTTAATAAACCCAAATAAACCCAAACAATTTTTTTTTCCATTTTTTATTCTTGATAATTTATTCTTCCCAAAATAGCTTCAGCGCCACCTCCAGCATACACTGAAACAATGTTGGTCCTTTTTTATATTCTTATATAATTATATTCGTTATAGAAAAAATTCTTAAACGAAGAATATAAAAACTTACTTCATGCGCCACTTAAATAAGTGGCGCCACTTAATAAAAAGAATACTACTGCATTCTTTTACTACTTATTAATAGGATCAAATACCTAATTTGACTATATAAAAATCAATAATTCATTTGACGTATGAGATATACTTGCAAAAAGTATTTTTTACAGTGTAATTTTCGGGATGTTTGAAAATTCATAACTCGGATCCAAGCTCGATTCCCTAGTTGAAATTTTCAGGGCTTCTTTGGGACATATCAAAGCAACTTTCCTGTAAATTTGAAGAAAATCGAAGTTCGGAGAAAAAAATGACAGCTATCTAAACATGGCGATTTTTCAAAAATCGATCATCTTTGGATGGCTCTATAGTGACGAAATCGAAGCAATCGGGGGAAATTAGGGCAGATATCAACAGAATACACCCTCACAAAAATAGAACACCCGTTATTTGTCCCTCCCTTTGGCAACTGGTAGGTTTGGGAAAATTTTAAAAACAAGTAACATTTTGGTGATTTAGTGGTTTAGTTGATAGCTTCCAGCTGAGCCGGATTTGAGTTTGTCACTAATTTATATTTTTTTCTTAAAAGTAGGACGTTCACCGAAAAGAATGCCGCTTGAACGAAATCTCTAACTGATATAGTGGCTGAAATACAAATTTTTGAAAATGATGAAAAAACTGACTTTTTTGAAATTTCAAAAAATTCTCCAACGGCCGAGTTTGATCGAATCGGGCTCAAATTTTCAGGATCATTTCCTTTTCTGATGTACTTTCAAGGAAAAAATCAGCATCAAAATCGCGTTATCTAAGCGCGCACACTTTCGTCGAAAAGTAATGGATCTGCCCATATATATATATATAGGTGTGGATAATACCTTTTGGTATTAGCTTGAACGATGAGTTGTCCTGCTTCCGCGCAAAAACCTCCCCTCGACTGGAAAACGCGGCAAAAGCCACGCCTTTATGCCCAGGTGCGCGCACGCGGACAAGTTTACTATCGTAATACGCCCCTCGTTTCATCCCCTCTAGACACCGTCATCATCCCTTGGACGCGCAGAAAAAAATCCCTCTCTTTCTCTTTCTCTTTCTCGAGTCTTTTCTTTTCGTCGCTTACCTCGCGCCATTGTGGAGCGACAGAAAAAAAAAATGAAAATTAAAAAATCCGGGCTCTGCGTATCTCGGAGCGAGAGGATCGTGATCGTGAATGTTTTTTTGCGAGATGAGAGACGCGACGGCGGTGGAAATTTTCACTCGAGAAATCATTGGAGAAGGATGATAGAATTTGAAAAAAAAATGCATTTATTCAAACTTCAAGCTATTCAATTAATACGATATCGCGAATAAACGGAATCGCTAACGAGGCGAAGAAAAAAATTTACGTTTTAATGGATTCTTTTATTCGATGAACTCTGTCTAAGAGAATTTCACCGAGATTTGGATTCGTATAATCATCGACCACACGGAATCTGCTTGGTCAGAAAGCTTTTCTTTTTTTTTTCTTTCTTTCTCCAACGTTTTCAAACAGAAAATGTCAATACCGTTTAAAATAAGACGGGGTGAGTAAAGAGCACGTTTCTTTGAGCACCTTTAACTGGCTTATAGAGAGCAATATAAAAAGCAAAGTGCAGGGAGTGTGCAAAAGTTTTCGAAAGACGACGATCGTTTGTCTCCTCGCGGGCACGTATATTGAAGGACTTGTGCGAGTCTCGTAAATGAAAATATTCTTCTTAATACTACGAAGCAAGCTAACCGGAAGCGATGTTTAACACTGTTTACTTTGCTACCAAAAAGCAAAAGAGAAGAAAAAATTTGAGAATCTTTGTATTATTCACGCTGCTTTGAGAGATGAATTTAACACGCTTTTTCGCCTTCTTTTTCAAACATATATTTATTCAATGTAGGATATATATACAGTGTATACATACAGACAAGTATTTCGAGAGAAATTGAGCGAAAAATCAATGCACGCACTGACGCCCTTTCTCAATCGTTTCACCTTTTCTACAGCTCCCCCCCCCCCCCCGTGTTATCCTCTCTCCCTCAGCATCTCTTTTCTCCTCACCTTCTCTCGAGCCACCAGAATCCCCGAAAATCCTCGGATTATCTTCCAAGCGTCTCTCTGTATCCTTGTAAGTAAACTTTAGAAGACTTTACCAATGGACGACCGAGGATCGTACCTTTATAAAAATATACACACTCATTTATATATCTATATATATATTTGTGTTGAAGCAAAGTGGAAAATACATCCTCTCTCTCAGCTTCTCGACTATTATTCTCAGAGTTACTTAGTTATTTTATTTTCACACGTTTCATCCATTTACAAATACTTTTATCCACGACCTTCGCAACCATTTCGTTGTTCAATTCTAGTTTCGTATAAAATCGTTTTTTTTTTTTCTCTTTTTTTTCGAGAAACACCATGCCCGATAGGTTCGGTTGATAAAATCGAGGTTCCGGTGTCCCTGCGCCTCCGTATACATTGGCCAACACACGTGTCATCTCACGCCAAAGTTACCTCGAATATGTGACTTTAGCTATATTCACGTGTCCGTATCCCTTCGTCGACAATTATTAGCCTCGATGTGCCATAAATGTATGTATACATATGAATACGATAATGGGCGTCGGGCGACTTGTTTGTCTATCTTTCTACGATACGGTTGATCGAGGCGGCTAATATAACGGTGGCGAGAGCCAGGAGAGAGAGAGAGTGAGTAAAGCGATAGTGTGCGAACACTTTGTGGACACAACAACGACGGTTCGTCGCCTCGACACTTAAGGCCATCAAGAGACCGAAATGCTTGAACTCTCTTGGGGGCAAAAATAAGAAAATTTTACCGGAGAGTTCACCGTCATTAAGACCGTTCATCAGGAATCCTTGGTTGATTGAAAAGAGACGGGGAGCTCCGGCTCCCATCACCGTTTTTCCTGTTTCTACTCTGTTTGTCAACGGTTCTATAGCTCTTTCAATATGACGAGGATTCTTTTTTTCCCCACTTTACGACGCAGTTTACCGTTTTAATAAAACTGCTCTACCTCCTATCTCTCGTTTTTCGCCCCTTTGGTCTCATTCTGCCCTGATCACTCTCAGATTTTTCAATATTTGGATCAATCGATCCATAAAATTAACTCGTTTTCCTCGTGAAAACTGACTCCGATGGAACTGACGGTTGCGCTCGTTTTCCTGAGCTAATGGGACCCACGCGCCCGCTACGAGCAGCTACGAGCTTAATGGTCGAACCCCGGCGCGTGTCCCTTTTGCTCATTGTCTGGACGGTGCGGACGAGCCCCGGAATATATACTCCGACAGTTCTGACCCGGGAAGAACCCTCTGCCGCTTCACCGCCACCTACTCTCGGGTCGTGAGACTCACTTTTCTCTTTTTCTCTCTCTCTCTCTCTCTCTCTCTCTCTCTCAACTCGCAACACCCCCTTACAACCTCACCGCAAAAGTTCTCGCGCTTATCTCTATCAAAACACTTTTGTTTGCTGTCATCTTGAATACGTATACGTCATTCGTTCGCATAGTCACGTCCATTAACGCAAGGATGAACATTTTTTTTTAGAAATGCACAAATTTTTGATAACGCGATGATGAAAATTTATTTTTCGTCGCTTCGACTCGACTTTTGGTGTTTGCTCGAGTGAGCCAAACCCTTCTTGACGAAGCTCCAAGTTTTACCGGTCCTCCAAAACATTGTTAATCCTTTGATTTAATTCTTTAATCCGGTGCCCTCTCGGTTCCAGTTGTATAAATATGTATGCCGGCTAGAGTACAGCTTCGAGGTAAAGTTGCTTCTTCTGCTTCGGAGCAACGAGATTTAGTCTCGAATTTAAACGGAAACGTTTAACGCAAAGGGTGAGCACGAGATAGAGGGAGAACGGAGAAGGAAAAGGGGACCGAGATGGACAGAGAAAAATAGAAGAAAAAAAAGAGACTTTAGGGTGCGAAAGACACCATGCTGAGGGACTCCCAGAGGCGACAACGAAAACCTAAGTTCAACGAAACTCTCTCTCTCGCTCTTTTTCCCTCCCTCTATCCATCTCTCTGTACTTGGGCAGCCAAGTAAGCGTGATTCCGAGGGAGAGACTAAAGAGCGGAGGAAAAACGTCTTCTTTATTTTCGTCACCATAGGAGGTCAAAAGATCCAATTTTTCTGTATTAATTCTGACCTACCGAGAGGAAAGCTCTTCGTTCAATTATCCTCTGCCATACTTACGAGCTCCGACACATCTTTTTATCGTACATATAAACGTATCTGCGAAGGCGGTGAACCGGTTATTCGGTTTACCGATATCCGGTAATTCGTCGATGATTTCATTATAATTTAGCAAAGTTTTGAAGGAAAATGTCAAATTTAAAGGAACTGAGATGCGAAAGTTTTTTGGGGATCAATAAAAATGGAGACAAATTTCTATATACTTAAACGTATGCCTGTATATCTATATATGTATATGCGGACATATTTCCGGAAGGGGACGAAATGATAAACGCGCGAAACGTTGTAGAGTCTCTCGCGGAACCTTTCGGCGAACCTTTATTGATTAAGTAATCTTAATACATCGCTGAGCCGCAACGTACCATAAAGAGAACGGAACCGGAAACGATCAATTCTTACGGGAAATATGCTTCGTCGGTGGTCGGCCTCGCCGCTGAAATTCACGAGCTTTGATTAATCTACCAAAAGCTCATGGCTGCTTCTTTCTTTTTTTTTTCCTCTCCTTTTGCCTCTTCGCCAAAACTTCTCTCTCTCTCTCTCTCTCTCTCTACATATATATATGTACATACATTTATATGACGTTTTCCAGCGTTTTTCCCCTCTGCCCCGTCTCTTATCCCGTCGATGATTTTTGGCACTATTCCAGCCACGATGAAATAACCTTTCTCCGCTTTTTCTCTCGTAACGTTATTATTAACCCTGTACCACAAGCGCGGACCACCGTTGACACACCGCTTTTGTTTATGCCATCTCATACATTTTCCTTTTCGTATGTAATATTTTTTTTCTTTTTTTTTTTTTTTTTTTTTTGAACCCTGAGAGAAGAAAATGTTTCAAAAACAACGAAAAAGCTCGAGAATTTAAAAGAAAACGAAAAATATCAATATTTTTATTGGTTATAACGCCGAAATATTTCACGTTCGCATCGAAATCAATTTCGATACTTTGAATTCTCTTGAAAAACGTATATTCGAAAGCCTCAAAATACTAACAATACCGTCGCGCGCGTTGAGTTTTTCCTGACTATTTTCAAGCGAGCATCCGCTTCTACTATCGCGCCCTTGTATTCCTCTTTTCGAATCCCTTCTTCACGCTCTCTCGTATACAAACTACATTGCCCAACGGTACGATGAATTGCCCTGTGGTTCTCTCGCCGGAAAAAGCCAAACTTTTCTTCAATTGAAAAACTTTTGACATAAACCGACCTCTTTCTCTCTTTATCTTTAGTTTTTTTTTCTCCTTTTTCGTTCTCTTTCGCTTGTTTCCGTCTATTTTGTTCGTGCTTTCGCGCGGACTGTGCTCACAGCCTTAATTTGGACTATTCCATCAGCCGCGTAAACACGCATCTTCGTACCAGTAAATATTTGGTCGATTCGATATTTTTTTATTTTCCACATTCTTGAATTTCTCCCCAAGACACCGTTCGACGTTTCGACTCTTCGTACAAAGTTCATATTTCATCGGATTTAACTTCATACGGCAAAAAACATCTGCCAGGGCCTCGTACGCTCATCGGTAATAAAGATTTTTTATTGAGCATCAGTATTTAGGCTTTTCGGAAGGTAGAATGCAGAGGGGCACAAGAGAAATTAAGTGCAAGCGAGAGAACGAGCTGTTTTGTAGTCTCTGAGTGAGCTAACTCATCGCGTGCCCTTAAAGGGTTCGTTCCGCATGTGATATCGTCGTGTATAAAATCCCCAGTGTCCGTATACGTGTAGTCCATATCATAGAAAAAGTGGCTCGTCATGACCTCGTTTTTATAAACCTCTTGCTGAATGTACAAAAAGAATCTTTTTCGTATGAAAGGTGACGTCACGTTTGAACAAAAATATCAATTGTGAATATTTTTCAAAAGTTGTAGTTTCAACGAAATAACAAATCGATAAAAATAGAAACTTGAAAAAAGTAATATCAGTCGAGGTCTCGAGCTCAACTAAGCCACTGAACAGCAATTTGAAAATTTTGCTCTTTTTTTTTTCAAAGGCGTGAAATATACAATTAATATATTATACGGAGTGTTATAAGTAGGGATGTGCATGTATTCGTCGGATGTACACATTCGTTGAGGGGTGTTGGGTGTTGGTCAGGCCATTTTCTCGCACCAATCGATATCAATTAGGAAGCTTGTTCCGGTCGCGTGACTCGAGCCGACGTGGCTCTTTGGCTTTATCGAGCCAACACTCCTTCTCTCCCGATGAACAAAACAAAAAAAACTCCTGTCTAACCTCGGCACGCGTCGATCTCTTTCCACTGAAAAAGTCCCAACTTCCGCTCGGCGTATCGAGACGAACAATAGCGAAGGATCTCGCTCGCGGTTGCTTTTCCCTCTCACCAATTCAACTTTCGCACGACCCTTTTTTTCACCTTTCGTACCTTTTTTTTTTAACTTCTTCCTTAACTCTCGTCAATATCTCTCGCCATTTTTTTTTTACAAATCTCGCGAGCCATTTCGCATCGTCGTGTGAAAAAAAATAGTCTCGACGATTTTACCTGAAAAAATTGATCAAACTCGCTCGAGATCGAATATTCCTCATTACTAATAACACAAAAAATGCATTAAACGGCGGGGGGGGGGGGGGGGGGAGGAATACACGAAAACAGTATTGAGGTCTTTGATTTTCGAAATACTGTGAGATTTCGAAAAATTTCAAAACCATGACCTCACAGTGGATTTTCCGAGGTTGCCACATCCGAATCCGAGACTTAGGATAAGACAATTGTCAATTTCGGTATTTTCGGATATTAAAAAATGAAAAAAAAAAGTCCACTATTTTGGCCACTTTGGAAAAACGGTTACAACTCTTTTTCTGTTCGGTATTGAGTCTCCTTGGCGAGTGCAGGTTCGATCCGCATTCGAATTCCCCCTCTCGTAATAAATCCAGACTTCCATTCAATTTATACGAGACGCGGATAAGTCAATCGTGTTCATCTCAATCTGCATCATTGCTTTTTTCTTTCCCTTGACGAGACGATTCCAGTTGCATCGAAGCACAAGAGTTCCTAAAATCTGGTAGAAAAAAAAAAAAAAACAGCATAAAGACGATGAAAAAACATGAATCGCGTTAACACAAATATGAGCACACACCGATAGCAATATATCTACCCTCTCGAACGGAAACCAGCCAATAAAACAGGCCATCCTGTAAGAGACAGAGAGATAGAGATGGAGAAGCGTCGTGGCATCCTCCGGCGTCCGGACGCGGTATTCTTGCCTCGAAGAATCCTGTGTAGACGCATGCACACATACATCCATAGAAAAATAGCCACCCTTTCGAATCCCCTCGACAACCGAGTAACTGCATTGTCCAAACTTTTTTCTCGTCTTATATACTCTCTGCCCCTTTTTCCCGCCCCGTAAAATTGAGGAAATCCAAATCTGTACAGAATGTCCAGAAAGTTGGATCCAAGATGATAGCAGGCGTTATAGAATTCGTCCTCTTACCTTGGATTAATTAGAATCAACGACAATGATTCGGATCATTCGTATGCACACGCGTTCGATTCTCTAGAAGAAAATCCTTGGCCATTTTTTTTCTTCGACGTGGTTGATCGATCATCAGCTCGAGAAGGCTGGACCACGATTCGGTTGCCACTGATCAATCGATATCCGATCATGTTTCAAGACTCTCTTTACTTGATTATTTTCGATCAGGACTTTCGAGACACCCTGTGTAAGAATACGAATGTATTTTTTTTTCCTTTTTTACTATCTTTTCAAGTCTGCAGACAAGCAGTCCGTGTGTCCTCGTGTGTTTTCTTTTTTTTTTTTTCTTTTTTTATCCGCGAAAGTTGCGTACACTCCACACCCCCTCGATTACATTCGGAAATATTAGGGGACGTCCCGCCGTTCGACAAACTATCAATTTGCTTTCCTAACTCTTGTGTATATATTCGATTCGTTACTATCTACTCATTCGTTTATGCCTATACGTATAGAGCGAGAGGCGCGTATAACTCGTAAGCACGGGATAAAACGGTCCGCATAAACGACGAGAGTTGACCCCCCTCCCACCCAAAGATTTCCCTTTATTTCTCCTTCACCCTCCTCCATCAACCTTTCAACGACATATTGTGTGTGTTTTTTTTCGGCGGTCAATCGTCTCGAACAGAGTCATCGTACTTTCCGTTTTTTTCTTTCTCTCTTTTATCATGAATTTCAAGTAGGATCGAGTCTACGATCTCGTGACGCATTCCTCAAATATTATCACGAAATTTATTAACTTTGTTGAACAATATTGATCAAACGTCTCTGATTTTTAACTTTAGCAATGATACGATCATCGAGTAATTCATAAAAAAAAAGAAATCTTCCGCTAGGAAGATCACAGCGCAGAGTGGAAAAATTTTTTACGCTTTTGATCTATAAACAGCCGAAGCCAACTTTGTACTTTTCCAAAAACAGTTTGACCGTTAAAAAAGCAAAAATAGTTGCATTCCCATGATGTCGATATCACGAAAAAAAAGAAATAACAACGGTCCCGAAGGGTTCAGGAAAAAAAATGCATCGATAATCAAGATAATCGCTGGTCATATAAATCATTTTGATGCGTCACGTGAAACGGTTGGTAGGAGAGCTTGAACACGTTCAGCCCGAGAGTATACGGTCCGGTCAATGTTATCTGGTGGTCTTCCAGTTCGATGGACCTGTTCCCCCCGTCCCGACTATCCCATCACCTATCTCTCGGTACAATATTCTTAGGGAGAGAGAAAGACATTTTTCTCTTTGCGTTTTGCAGCGAAGCATATGCTGTCCGCTGTCCACTCCATTTGCTTCGGTTGTATCTCACTATGTGCGATTTCTTTCATTTTACCAATATCCCCACGGTTATGAGATATCTTTTACCATGTCCCCTTAATAATATTACATTTATTATGTATACTCGCGTATCTATATATATATATTTACACGTATTTACAGCTTTTCATCGCGGGCACGTTACGTTTTTATTTATGTAATACTCGCTTTGTACTTTGGCTTTATTTTATATGTTATATAAAGAAGACGATTTATTGCGATACCTGCTGCTGGGTCTCTAGTATTTCCGCAACGCGGACTCGATGACAAGTTTAACGCAATCCTTATCACCTCGTCAAACATCACATCCGCGATAAGGAGAGAACAACCGTCTTCGTTTTTTTTTCTTCTTTCATTCTTCTTTCAACGCACTTTTCGCGATTTCGATCAAACTAAATTTGCTCGGTATGATGAAATTGATTGATTCTTCGCGGTTTTATTCTGCTTGGGCCGAAGATTTTCATTTGTTTCGATACTCGACTGTTTTTTTTCATCAATTGGATGATGTTGTGCTACTCGGCTTGGAAAATCGATCAAACGGGTTGAATAACTATGTTTTTATATTCATCAGTGAAAATATATTAATGCCTCTTCGGACTCTTTCGGAATCTGCGCTTCGACAGATTCACCAATTTTCGAAGGGGATTCATCCCCTTTTTTCGCTCTCGTCACATTGCTGGAGACCGAGCGGGTGAATCAAGATGGCCGCGCGGAAACGGAAACCGGAAACGTGTCACTCGAGCTACGGGAGCTTCCGACGTGCCCTCCAAAGAGATATCTCTCCCTCTCGCTCTCTTTACTCATGATTTTTCTTCTTCTATTCGGAGAAATCATTGTTCGAGTGACAAATGGATACCAAAGAAAAAAAAGACGATTTTTAATTGTTTTCATTTAATTCACTATTCAATTGGTATTACAACTACTGAGAATCTCATTAATTATCAATGAAAATCGTTTCGTTGAATTATTTTACAGGAATCATCTCGCCCAGAAGTAATAAATGGTTGAAGACTTTTTTAATATCTCATACAATTTTTATTTATATTTTTCATCAATCGTTCTCTTTCACTCTCTCTCTCTCTCTCTCGTTCACTCACATATATTAATTCACTATTATGTTTGTTTTTTTCTTTTTTTATTCGTCGTTCGAATCAATTATAGTACACAATTTACATATATACAATTGTTGCTACAATAAATACTATAACGATTACTATGGACGTAAACTGGGATTGTATATTTCATCTATTTCTCTCTTTCTCTCTCTCTCTGACTCGATCTCTCTCTCTCTCTCTACGAATTTTTGGACTTTTTTTAGAATCAAAAAAGAACTTGGACGTGAATTAAAAAATTCATATTTTTTTTATGAGGAGGGTAAAAAAATTATTGATTTATAATAATTCGTTGGTCACTCTTAGAGCAACAATCTTCGTATCGCGAGGCTCGATCTAAGTGGAACAAAGCGGTGATGCTACTTTTATCCGAATCAATCGGTATCTTTTTTTCGTACACGTGCCACTGGGTATTGTAATGAAAAAAGATGAAATGCAGAGACGGAGAAAGAAAAAGAGAGAGAGGGAAAAAAATGTTTATCTTATCGGATATACACGTCAGGGCCGACGGGACGACGAGAACGTCGACGTTCTAACGCGTCCGAGGACCGACGACCGATATAAAATATCGATTGATTATGAGATTTACAACGATCAACGCCGAGCACGAAAACCGGACTTACGCAATCCTAATATACATGGGCCTCGTGTATAACACGATGTCAGGTCAATCGCGATTTCTACATTTTTGCAATATAAAATAGATATTATTACAAAAAATCATATTCGTCGAAAGTATTGTTTCATTATTTTTCGTATCTATCTCGATGAATCTGTGTGATGAAATTCGACTGAGCGTGACTCTTTCCGGAATTATTGAAATTCCGATAATTTGGTCCGCCGAATTAAAATCGAACGAAAAATTTCCGTTTGCTCCTATCGGAAGTTTCAAATATTTATTGAAAATTGATTTATAATCGATACAATTGATATCGGATTCCGAAATTCACTCTCATCATATTTAGTTGGATGCGATGAGCGAATTTCTCACGATCTGAAAATCAATTATCAGATTTTAATGGTCGATCAGCGGCGATATATCTATTCACCGTCAATGGCTCTGGCGTTACTCGCAACGCCGGAGTATTTTCAGGTTTTTCTTTTGCACTCGTGCGTTTATATTTTCTTTGGTTTAGAGCTTTCTTGTTTTGAGAAAGACGCGTCTCGTCGGTTCAGTGAAAATGTCACCTGTCGCTCGTGTCCGTTGCACTGTCAAAAAGAGACTCGAAGAAACTCGAAGAATTATTCGATTGCAAAATTCACGATGAAAAACTTGTCGAAATTTTTTTTACAGCGCTGTTAAGTCCTCTGCGCATGAAGAACGCGCGTTGGGCGAACCGAAAATAAAAAAGAACAAAATTTCAAGTCTTTTTCCGTACTTTTTGACTGATTTTGTCACCGGAAATGATCAAGTCGCGTACTCACGCGACGATACGTTTTTTTTTCTAATTTCAAATAGAAAAATCTTTCGCGATCTCGCCGAGCTCGAAAATATCGAACTATCGCTGATCCGTTATCCGAGAAAACGCGAATTCGACCTCGACGAGGTTCGTAACCTCGCCATAGGAATCGCGGGCTGAAAATTAAGGACCCTCGTTCGATCCCTTATTCGAATGAGCGGGAATTCACCACCAATAAGGCTTGTAACCATGGGGCGCCATAGGTATTTGACCGTTCGGTGGATAGGGGCCACTCGACTCGACCAGTTTCGATTGGCAAGGCTTGCCATCTCTCACGAGAACAGGAACAGCTACGCGACGCGGTGAACAGCCGCTTCCTGGTCCACCGTTATTCCCGCCCATTGTGGCACTTCCTGGCATACCACCGACGACACCAATTTCTACGCGTTCGCTCGCTGCTCTTTTGGTCTTGTAGCGATGATTCTGGAACCATATTTTCACCTGAGTCGGGGTCAGGCGTATTATCGAGGCGAGATGTTCGCGTTCGGGTGCACTCAAATATCTCTGCTGACGAAAACGTCTCTCGAGCTCGTACGTTTGTGCTTTTGAAAAGAGCACTCTTCGTTTGCGCTTTTTGCAATGTTCGCCACCACCGTTTATACCCTCTTGACGATTCATTTCCGAGGCTTCGTCCTCACCCCCGTTATCACCCCTGTCCTCTTCGTACTCGTGCTCATCGCCCTCTATTTCCTTGCAGGATTGCTGATCGTGACTGCACGCGTCTTGCTGCGACGATGGAAACGAGAGATCCGATATTGTTGGACTCGTAGAATCTGGCTGTGGTTGATTCACTGTAACATATCCAAATACCCAATTTTTCTATTATCGTTCCAGACCGGTTACCAATCTTTCAGCGAGTGCTCATTACTGGTAGTTTAAAAAAAAATGTTTTCTTTTTGTTTCCAAGGGAGAAGAACTCGTAAAGGAAACGGACACTTGAATTCAATTGAAAATGCATTTATGTCCATTAAGGATGGGAATAATTAAATATGCTTTTTCAAATGATTCTCGGTGCCTGAAATAATGATGGTTTTGCGGAAGGCTCGATCAACGAAAAGCTTATGAAAATACTATGATCGAGGCCTTTGTGAAGGAGCCTCTTGGGGGCTGAATCGGGGAGAGAAGGGGGACACCTCGGTAGTGCTATAAACCACTCACGCTTGGGATATCTCATCCCCGCCGGCGGTAACAACCCCGAAAAAAAAGCTTTTCGTACAGGGTGTCAACTCTTGTAGGGTCCTAAAGACTATTCGATTTCTTCTCTATCTAGCATCTAAATCCACGCTGCCTAACGCACAATTATACGGTTCCTGTTGGCTCTCGGATACAACCCCTGTTACCAAACAACACGGACAAAACGTATATAAGCATTTGGAGAATGTCTAATCCACAGAAAATCAGAGATCCCTTGAATCAACCGTATCATTTTCCCCCTCTCGGAATACACAATGACCCCCGGGTTAGTCTTCATTAAACCGCATGATATAATTTCATTCAATCAGAATTACTCTCATTCAATATCCAATTTCGTACTTGAAAAATGTTTAACGCGAATGAGTGCTTCGAACAATCGAAATTACACGATAATCGTTTGAGCTTGATTGCCAAAAATGAATATCATTGTTTCTCTCAATTCATTGAATCCCTGAAACGTTCTCTTCCATTCCGAAACAAATTTTTGTCCCAAAGAACAAATTTGATTTTGCCAATCCCTGCACAAGTTTTGGCGAACCTTCCTCGATATCTATTTTTCGAACGATCACATCGAGGGGTTGAGCGACGAGAATCATGAGTGGGAAACGTTTTGTACAAGCTTGTGGCCAGAGCGAGAAAATAGCAGTGAAAATTGCTATGAAAAAAAAATGATACAGAGAGATAGAGGCTGAGGGAGAGAGAGGAGTCTCAAATGGAGGGTTCGAAAGGTGATGCGGTCGAAGGACAATGCAATTTTGGGCGTGACAATTTCGATTTATCGAGGGTCGTACAAAATCGTGGTAAAGACGTGGACCAAGCACTGGATTGATGGGCTTTCCGTATACAAGCGATACGTATACATCGGAGGTATAGAGTGGTACTGGCTGTGTAGGTAGATATGGGTACTGGTACACATCTGCTTGCCGCATTATATACGGAGTGACATCTGTCCGATTGAACTCATTGCTTTATACGTACATGTGTATCCGTATACAAAATACATAATAAATGGCTACAATTGTGTGCGCCTGTGTGTGTGTGTGTGTGTGTGTGTAAGAGAGAGAATATATACGTGAGAAAAGAGCCAATAGTAGTTGAGAGTTGGAGTATAGGAGACTATCTTTTATAGGGCTATTAGATCCTGCTTAGGATCGAGGCTGGCCAATTGTAGGGTGCTAAATAAATAAGGGTTGCTCTTTGGGATAATCACACCCCTCGATCCGTTTGTCCTTCGATCTTTGGGACGCGTACAAGCCACGATTTTATACGTATATATATACATTTACACATTATGGAAGGAACTCTTATATTAATAGTTACGAAAATACGATCTCTTAAAAAAGCAAATGTCACATACATCTCCCGATGTTTCCTGTATATTTTTCTTATTATTATCATTTTACCCGGATCTCATGCCACACGAGAGACCTCGACGAGCATTAGCCGGAAATCGATCGCTACAAAAATAAATATCGTGTATCTAAACAAAGATTACAAGGTTGGAATTAAACGAAAATTCTTTGTACTTTTTTGGAGTTTATCGATATTCTGTAAACGCGAAGAAATATTTTTTTTTCTCTCGAAATAGCGGTTGGTTTCATCAAATTTTCCCTCGGTTCCATTTTTTTTTCAATAAACAATGAAAACTCGAACGGAATAACAGTTTTTCCGCTTACCATTGATGTCGTCCAACGGCTGAGGCTGAAGAGATGACGCCAGCGTTGGTCCCGTCGGCCAACCCAACAATCCCGGTGGCTGCGGAGGTGGCGGTGGACCCAATACTCCTCTCCCTAGATTCGCGTGTATCGTAGGTTGCAGCATCGCCGATGCCGTATGCTCCAATAATTGCTGATACGTCGACGGTGCTACGTCATTGACCGTCGGCAAAGCCGTCGTCGGTCCTCCTGTTTACAGCAAATAACGGTTGCGTTGAGTCTCACCTTTTTTTTAACGCATTCTAGACTTCGAAAACTGATTTTCGAGACCGGAAATTGAATGATAAAAATTGATTCGTTGAAGCAAACCTACCTTGAACATGTTCGTCCGTGTTGGCTGCCGCTGCTGCTGCAACCGCCGCCGCTGCAGCGGCTGCAGCCGCCGCAGCTGCGCTCGTTTTCGCTTCGTTCAATTCCAATATGTCGTTTATACCAAAACCAGAAGTTTTCGTTGGAATCTTCATGCTTTCGAGTAATCTGCAACAGTTTTCATAAATCATAATTATTTTCAATCAACCATCTACGAGAAAATGTCAATGTACCGAATCGATATAAAATTGCAACAAATTTCTCGAAAGTAAAGACAAAATTGGTTGTACGATGACCCGAAAGGTCTCATTTCAACGATTTTCTTTTTCCCCCTATTTGTTCGTAATTCTGCGTTCCGTTGATTGTTATTCAGAATACTCGTTGATAAATATTCGACGAATTACGTGAATGGTTCGTTCGAGATAAATCGTTGGATGATCCCGTCGACGTTCTTGTCTATCGGGCATTGAAATCTCTTCCCGTGCCTATCATTTATCCGCATTTGCACAAAACGCAAATCGATTTTTATCAAAGCCAGGCACACTCGCACTCATAATAATCAATCATGCATAACATATCCACCGGTTTATCCAATATCTCATCTGTGTCCTAGTTTATTGCACGATTCGGTCTTATCTCTACGGTCAAAATGACTTTTTGTGCATGATATCGCAACGTCATTTGTTTTACAGGCCAGTGTATACGATTATGACATCCGTGCGGACAAGAGAAAGAAGAAAAATGATGAAAAAAGGTTGGTGCGATTGGAAGATGCTCGGATGATGTCGACCGAAAGAAATATGAGGCGTTACGCTCAGAAGCAGCCTAATTGTTTTCACTAGCATACAAGCGATCATGTTGAACATCTCGTTCAACGAAATATGTTGAGTCCAAACAACAACTTCAGATGGCTGTCATCGGGTCATTTTGAGCCAGAGCGAAACAATTATTTCCGACGGAATTCAACTTCATTTGTAGTTGCACAAATGGTTCTTCGACATTGCGCTTCGTGCCACTCGCTCATTCGAAAAACGTTCCATTGAAAAAATATAATTCGAGAAATACCCAAGTCTTGGAAAGCAGAATGTCATGGGGCGTTAACTGCCAATTCTCTTGGCAGTTAAAAAAATATAGAAACAAAAGTGTGGGGACCATTTTCGAGCAAAGGAAGATTGAGATTTTTCTCAACTTTCAACTCCTGTCTAATTTCGCTATTTTCTTGAATTCTCGATAATTTACCAGGCAGATATATTTGCAAATAAAAATTTACCTGGTGTTGTAAGCGAGATGACTGTACCATACGTGATTGATAAGACTCGCTGGATATGGTAGCAGCGGCCAGTGCAATAACTTGTTCTTGTCCGCCATTTCACTAAACAATTATCTATATATCACGTATTGAAACTTGTTAATATGAATTCGAGGTGATTTTGTTATCGATCAATAATGAGTCATTTTGTATCACGATAACGAGGCTAATGCATAGTCCTCTGCAGAATCTCGATCGTAGCCTCGAAGCTTTCTCGTGATTCACACTTTTAAAATCGTGAGCACCATTTTCCACGAATGACAGCCACGGCTCAAGAGATATTTTGTCGAATCGCTCGGAATTCCGGCGCCCAAAAATTTTACCACCAAAATTTCACTTCGCCACACACCCACCCACGCACACACACAATCTCAAAAGCTCGAATAGAGCACTCGTAAATTTGCACTCGAAGCACTCAAATCAGACACCAACGATTAAACCGATGTCGCTTATTCGAAAACATTTGTCCTCAGGATCCTCGAGTTGAAAATAAAAAAATCGATGAAGAGACAACTCGTTGGGACAAAAAAAAACAAAACTGGTTCGGTAGACACTCCGATAATAAGAGTGAGAAAAGCTGCACTGGGTTTTTGGCTATTGCTCGATGGTACTCGTATTTTTCGAGTGTCCTCGTCGAGCACTTGACGACTAGTGTTCCCTACCTACGTCCTGATGCTTCTCCAGTCTCAAGCCTCTCGAGGGGTGCCTCTTGAAAGGGAGAGAGAGAAAGAACTGTCCGAGGGCGGTTCTACCGACTGCTCCACCCTCTCTCGCATCTTTACTTCTATCCTCGTCTCACCTATATTCCACCCCAAGTTTTCCATTCACCCTGTTAAGCTCGTTTCAACTCGAGCTACTACCCCCGCGGTAAGTTCGATCCGCCCTCTCGACCTCATACCTCATCCCTACCTATCTACACGATCTCGTACACATATGGACAAAACTCTGCGACAATCCCATCCAGAAACATCCCCCGCGCATCTTTTTCCTTCCTCTCTCCTCTCAATCTCGTTTATCTACTGGGAACACGACCGCAACACACCGATCTTTCGTTAATCCCCCACTATAATATGGAAAACACTCCGTTGGATGAACTGCCAAACAGAAAAATTAAGTTGTATCAACTTTATTCGTCTTCCTGATCTTTTCGATCTATTTAATTTCCTCGGTGTTATGTTTTGTTCTTGTAATGCTCTGTCTATTGTCAATGGTTTTTGGTCTCTCGCAGCTTTGACGAAAAATAATGTAATCCAATAGGAAAAAAATTTAGTCTACCGATGCCGACCGTTTTCAGTTTTCTGGAAAAGAGTGAAATTTTTTCTGCCACTCTACTATTTTTGACCGATAACTAAATTCATAGTGATTCGTGCTGACTGCAACTAGCTTTTTAGAGTCAAATCGATTTGTAAAGTATGAAACCGGATGCCGACAAAAATAATGTCACTTCCAGAGTCTGACATCGTTACAATCTTGGTACAATGTTTCGAGGTGTTTTTCTCCAGCGTATCAATTAACGTCAATCATCCTTTTGAGCCTCAAAACGTATTTTTCTCATGAAAGTAGTTGAAACACATTCCGTGCCTCATTAAAGTGCAATTTGAAACAGCTCTCTTGTTGAAAATATTCACTCGAAGAGACATTAATTTAGTTGGAACAATTCAACAAATGCGAACGAGAGTTTGGACGAATCCGCCAACCAACAACTGATGTACAATCCGAGAGTCGCCTATAGATAGGAACACGTCAAAAGCTTCTGAAGTATGTTCGCGTGCACCACCGGCAATATCCTCCGAGGACAAAACACACGTTTTGTTAGCTCGAAGGCGGAGCTGAACTTGCCGGGTCTGACCAATGAACGAGCGAGAAAAAACGGACCAACTACCCTCCGCGACTGAAAAGGACTCTCTCTCTCTCTCTCGCTTGCACCCTCTCGACCCCTCTATAAGAGATGACGACCAATCCCATAGCTCCATCGATCAGCTACCTTTTTGTACAACACACGGATACACATCTACCGCGAGGAACCAGCAGCACTTTAACCTCGAGTGTCGACGCGGAAGAGCATTAGCAGCGTTCTTTCTATCCTTCCTCTCTCATTTCTTCCATTTACACCATTTTTTTCTTCTTTCTTTCCAACAATAACATCCAACCCATGTTCACGCGTCCATTGATCGCGGCCAGCAAGAGTTCACGCATGCGGTGCTCACTCCTCAACGCCTTATCACACACGAGCAATCTTATTTTTTACCGCATCCGTTATAGTGCTCTTCCCTCGTTTCAATAATAATGTGGGTCATTTCGCTCTGGGTCATATGTCTTTCCACGATTTATCCACCATCTATCGTATTTCTTTCGCACATTTTTCCATTAGCTTTATTTTTACCAGTGTATCCACATACACTTTTCATTTTATTTTTCATTTCCACTATCCTCTAATCCCGGAATATTATTACGATAACTATCGGATCCATTTTTTATTTTTAAATCAATTGTACCGGTGGCTTCGTCCACATTTTTCACCTTTTTTGCCCCCAGGACACAACCGGTCTATCGAAATGTGAAACTGTCTGAAATCTCATCAGGATTCATCATCGTTCAGAAGTTTGTACATGAACATAGGAAGTTTTTTTTTTCATTGTTAGGCTTTCGAGTAGAAAATGTTTTTGAACTGAAATAAACTTTGGTTTTGAGTTGATTGGATTTTTTGGATCAAATCTCATCGACGGTGACTTTCTCACGGTTATTGACGACGATTCGAGTGTCCTGTTTTTTTTTCTTGCGCGTTCGGACGATCCTTGAAAAATGAGCCTACGAGTATTCGGGAAGAAAAAAAGAAGCTGCTCGGACACGAGTGCGGAAGAAAAGTCGAGAGTATATTTTCGAGTTTGTGTATACACGTATGGACCTAAATAAAGGTCGCAATTTGAACTACAAGTTCCGAAAAAAGGAAAAAAAAAAAGCGAGCGATGAATCGTACGAAGGGAGGGATTTCCGGCTCATTCATCGTGAGCATTGTGCCAAACGCGGCTAGTTCGATTTCCTTCTCGATCCTCTCTCTTCTCCTTTTTTTTTCCAAGTGTAAAAGTCGAAAAAAGCGAAGAGAAGGGAGGGGGGAGTCTCTGTGACTCCGGAGAAGGCGGTTCCGACATCCGGCCTCGAGATCTCTCTTTCGTCATGGCTCCCATCCTTCAACGACATTCCAAAGGATCCTCGTATTATTTCTCTCTCTCTCTCTCTCTGTCCGGATCAAACGCACCCTCTATTCTCGAATTTATATCACCTGAGCGTGCCTTAATCCGAAAACCGGATCCACCTTCGAACTTTCGGACCACAAGAGTCACTCTGGTATTGTTCGTTAAAGTCCGAAACGGTCGCTACACTTTATCCAATCGTTTCAGAGCTTCAATGAATCTGGTACAATGAATCTACAAAAAAAATTTCTAGAAAATTATTATTTTTTTCAATATTTTCAATATTTTTTTTCTTTTCAAAATTATCGAAATATTTTTGAAAGCTCGAGAATGTTGGATCAATGCTGTGATTTTCTTTTCTTGTAAAAAACAATTCGACCAAAGAATTTACAACTTTCGAAACGAACATTTTTGGATCTAATTTCTCCGAGGTTTATATATACTTTAACAGTGAATTTAAGAGAGAAAGAGATGTACATAGAGATAGATAAGAAGTCGAGGCTCTCTAATTTGGTTAGAATCGGATTCAAGAATCCTAGACAGTGTCTTGGAGTGATTTTGTTCCTTCTTTCATTTATTTTTCGAGCTGCCCTCGTGAAACAGCTGAAGGAAATCTCACGCTATCAGAGACAAGCCATTACTACGTTTTACATGCACAAACCATATATAAACTCTCTTATACATACGAATGTGCATAGGAGGCGTTTCACGCGAAAGATTCATTTCAAATTTTTCACACGCTCACACGAATAATAGAAAAAAAAAACAAAAATAAATTAAATCATGCAACAATGCGCGTTGACGTGCCATGACAAAAAATAAATCGATCATGAGAACACGATTTGGTTTTTAGAATGAAATTTTCACGCGCTGGAAAGCCTCGCATTGATACATTTATAGATATATATTCGTTTATAAATTTCTGTCTGTATTCATAAATTTCTACTTTCGTATGATAAATCTATGTATTTGTAAAGCTCGTAGATAAGTTGGCATGCAGAAACTTTGAACGATGGTGCTTGTGGAGAAGCCTCCTCTGCAGCACCAGAGAGGAGAAAAGGTTGGTAAGCCACCTCGAACCCCTATTAAGCTTCCTCCCCCTCAACCCTTGTCCCAAAGCCTCTTCTCTCTTTAACCCCCCCCCCCCCCCTCCACCCTTCTCGCCATTCCTCTTTCTCCTGATCGAATAACATTTGCTGCGATCCCACGACTGTTTGGCGATACCTGTGCCAACTCGTTTCAAGCACGCAACCCAATTTGTCTGCGTCTCATTGTTTTACGTACTGGCAAAATGCTGTTATGGCCCATACCTCCTGATCCTCTTCCAACTCTTACTCGTATACATGCCCGCATTAAGTACAAATCGATCGATTCCTTAGAGACAGAAAGATACAAGTTTCTTTGAATCGCGTTGCATTATTTTCTCACCGATCCCTTTTCCTACGAAAGCCTTTTGATTGTCTGTGAAAATTAATGATTTTACATTTTTCAATAAAAAATTTTATTCCTTTTTCTCCCCCATTGACTCAGCCATTTCTTTGAAATTTCATCATTTGAGTTAATGATTTTTTGAACTTTGATTCTTGATTTAAGAAAGAATAAAAAACACATCCGAACGGTAATTGATGAAGGTAGCGATATACTTTCGAGCTTAACACGTATTTCCGCATTTAATTATATATACGTGACTCGCGAACGATCGCGAGTTTTCTCTGCTTCTCGTGCAACATTCGCAATCGGTTAAATTGTTAAGAGATCTCAGCCTGTCACGAGCTATCATAATACAACTTGGTAGCTGGAGAGTCTCGAGAGCACGCAGACTCTTGTCAATCAAAAACTCGATGATTTTATGGAAATTCGTAACAAGCCGTTTGTGTTTATACATCGAATCTGATAATTTATATCCGATCTCTTCGAACAGCAGAGTTCGAGCTTTTCCAAATGTTTATTGTATTTATTGAAATTCTTTGAAAAATGTACAAAACTGTTTTTTTAGATATTGGAAAAATGTTGAACGAAGCTCGTCATTTTGCTGGCTCGGGAGCGAAAGCATTCAGGATAAATGAGAAAATTTGATGTGTATTCAAGAATAAAAATGGAGTCCGCGCCAAGAATATTCACATCTCGACGAGCCGAGGAATAACACGCGTTACGTTATTATTGGACTTCATTTAAAATGAAAGAACGATGAGAATATTTTATATTTTATTGGTATTACATGATTTTATTCTCGGACGATTGAAGTGGTCGTGTCGTGATTTAAGAACGACGCGAGACTCCTCGTTTATATGGATTATATTAGGATTAATCGTAGGATTCAAGAGAACCGCAATGGTAGCAACGTAACTTTACAATCTGCTTCTTCTAACTATATTGCCCCTAATATAATTATACACAGAGAGTTTTCTCTCTTCCTTTTTTTTTTTCTTCCATTGCTGTACCTGTTATAAATGTATATAGTTGGTAGTTATGGGAAAAGGGAGAAGAGCAACGAAAGGTTATGGAAGTGGACGATCGATTGACGTTCTAGCAGGTACCTGCACTTCTTCCTTCTCTCTCTCGCTCTGTTTCTTAAAATATACGCATAGACAGCTCGTAACTCCTGTATAGTAACAGTACATTCGATAGGAATAACAGTAAATTAAAAACAAAATAGCAGATTCTAAACTTACGAGTCAACAATTTGTATTTTCATCGTTTCTGACCAAAAAAAAAATGGCCAATTCGCAATGCTCATTCGAAAATGAATTGTTCGAGTCGCTTTTCGTAAAAATGAAAAAAAATTTCATCGTTTGCTTATAAAACTGTCAAATTGCTTGATCTCAAAGTACGCATCGAATATTTTCATTAATAAAAAAATATACTGAAAATTCGTAGCTATCGAAAATAGTCGGGGCTTTAGACCAAAAGTTTAACACGAAATGCCTCGTGCACCATAGAGGCACTACAGGCACAGGTCTCTTCGGGAACACTTAACGCCTAAGCGCCTGTTTTTTCATCCCTCTTTCACCTCTGCTGGTACTATTCAAAAATACACGCAGCCGTCTACTGACCATTTAAGATGGCTTTTCTCTCGTTTCAAAACTTCAGCTTACGCTCATGTATATTTTCCGTGTATATATATGTATTTCGGCACCCTGACAACTCAGGTGTAGCGAGAAAAACGTGCCTCGATGAATGGTCCTTCACCCATTTACGAGATATTTCGACTGTTTCCAATTAACATGAGAATACCGGTACCTGTCGGAGGAGGGATTCTCTCGAGCTTATATATTTTTCGAGACTTCCTGCGGTGTGTATCTCTCGTTCCACCGACGAAGCTTCCTCACTCACCTTCGCCTTCATCATGAATCCATATATAGATATATAAATATATATATATTCGTGTGTACGGATGCTCAGTGCATTTATTGCTTTTACGTGACCGCGCAACATTTTTCGACAAATTTTTCCAAAATAGCCTCGAGAACACGTGAATTTAATCATAAGATTTTTCCATACCTCTTGTATTTTTCATCTTCTTTCTAACAATTTTTATTCAATACACTTGTTTCTGCGAATTTACAAGGGAGGGTTTAATTGCTCAAATTTTTTTGTTTCTTCATAAAAGGCCATTTAAAAACCGAATTCGAGGGATTTTTCGTCGAAAAAAATGTTCTTTTCGATTAATAACATTTGATTTTTGCATGTTCCGATAGATGTTGAGAGTGCTCGAATTCTCTTTGAAATTCTGTCATAATATTCGTTCCTTTTGAAGGAACAAAGCGTACAAACGATAATTATGAAATAAATTTTATATTTTTGTGGATCTTTCGATTACGAAATCCACGTTGAAATCTCGAAAAAACTCGGAAGTATCTTCAGCCATGGTTGGCGGCAGGTCAAATAGTAAAAAAAATAAAAAGCCGAGAGAAAAACTTGAAAATCAAAATAGTAGAATGTTTCGTGTTGACTGAGAGTGAGGGGTAGTGCAGGAAGTCGCTTAAAAATGAAAGATTCAGAGAGAAACCGCGTCCGGACGAGGACGAGGACGAGGAGAATGAAAGAAAGAGAGAGAGAGCGTTCATTCATGAATTTTGTACAAAGGCCCAGCAGGGCCCACCCGCGCTGGAAAAGCTTTGGCGTCAATGAACGTAGTACTACGCTCACCTTGCTCCAAAGTTTATACAGGTACTAGAACGTAGTAGAGTACTATGCCACTCGTAAGTTCCAGTCACTTTTTTTTTTTTTTTCATCGTAGTATTTTTCTCGTAGTAAAGCCAAAAGAATTTGTCTCAATGGTGAGAATGTATGCCTCGAGGGCCTCTTTGCGATTTTTCTCTTCTCACATTTTTCAAATATATATACAGGAAAAATCGATTCATTCAGAAAAGCCTCTAAGGCACTCTTGGCACAACCGTTCGGATCAACTTCAACGAGAATCGAAGACGTGACCCAAACTTTACATGGCTAGTTTAACGCTTGACTAACCGTCTGCCATATACGACCTTTAAGAAACGTTTAAGAAGTTATTTCAAACGCCGCCAAAAATCCTCGGCTTCCGGAGACCGTTCGTTCATTCATCCATAACTAGCCCCCCCTCTATCTTCGAATCTCCATTTATTTTTCCTATTTATCATATTTTAGTCGGCTCAAGAGCCATTTCGACTTTGAATATAAATGTCATTACGAGTTATATTGAAAATAAAATTAAACGATAATCGTTCCGAATGTCAAATGAAAAATTATCATTTTATATGTGGGACCTGAAAAATCGTTATACACCTGCTGATAAATCATTCGAGTTATCGCTAAGTCTGATAATCGTTCGAACCCGCACGAGAGTTTAAATTATCGTCGAAGCTCCCTTTCGTGTACTATTACATGTTATGGAGTGAATAGTTTACGAATTATTCGAAAATTGATGGTGTAAACCAACAGGTGACGATGATGGCAGCAGCAGACTCGTCCTAGGGACTGCCAGAGAGGGACAGTGCACCCAGTTGTGCCCTTCTCCGCAATGTCCGAGACACGAGCAAGGGCTCGGAGATAACCCCCTCGATTCGTGTTCACTCTCTCTCTCTCTCTCTCTCTCTAGCCCTCTAAAACGACCCTGTGCACGCGTAACAAGGCGTACCACTCTATCCGCGCTTGTTCTCTTAACCTCTCGTGTCTCCACACTCGCGAATTATCCCCATTTTTTCACCCTCTCCCACGTACACTCATGCGTCCTCGTTATTCTTGAACGCTCGTTATTCTTCTTCGGAAGAAATTATTATTCCGTTCATGCTTCTTTTTTTTTTCTTTCATTCATGCAATTCGATCGTTCATAATTTCAATGAATTTATATTCCCTCGCCCATCAATAGCGAGAGCATAAAATATGTTTTCATAAGCTGATATACATTATTTTTTTTTTTCGTACATAAAAAAATAAAATTTCTGCTCATTTTCGTTTAAAAATTTTTCCAAAAAAACTTCCTAACGCTACATTTGTTTTTTGTTTGTTTTCAGTCTCACCTGTAATCGTCTTCGTTGCTGACGTAATCAGGGGGTATAAGGTGCCACGAGGAGTCGTAACAATCGTCGTATCCGGTGGCCATTTTTTAATCAAATATCACACTTTTTTTTTTCAAAATCTTTTCACTCCTGACACTCGGAATCAACGTTCCGCCACTTTTACGATACTTAATCCTACGGTGTCGAAATAAATAAACGAAGATATTTGAAATTTTCAAAGATCGAATTTTTGTCACTTTTGTCCAAATTCTTTTCGTTTCGAATTTCATCAGTTTTCATTAGCTTCGCTCAATCTTCTCGAAATCGTTTCATTTTCTCGTTATAATATTTAATTGATATATCCATTCGATCAATGGAACATTGATGATCGATGGAACATTGATCCTCGAATTGAGCTATAAACGCACGGTTTTAGTACGATTTACCTACTGGATAGTGAATAACTAAGGTTCCAATACATTCATCACCTATTTATTGTATCAAAAATATGGCTTCCTGATAGGAGCTCCGGTAACCTTATCTCTCTCGATAACATACCACCTTCGCTAACCGGGGTATAGATAAAGATTAGTTTGACTACTGCAGCATCGAAACAGTTATATGTACATAGTACCCCTGCGTCGATGCTTGCTCGATGAAAAAAAAAAAAAAAAACCAAAAAAAATCGTTCGATTTGTCCTTAGAAAAGTATAAAATTGTCTCGACACCTTGTATTCTCATTTATTTCCCAATTCCCTATTAAACAAATCGTGTATACGAACTATCGAATTATATCATTAATGTTTTTTTTGGAAAATTTTTTTTTTAAATAAAAAAAAATAAAATAAAAATAACCGTCTACGGATTATCGTTGACACACGATATCGCTTATGAAATATTTTTTATCTATTATTATTTTCATGCTCAAGAAATTCTCGCATCCTTAAGTTTCTGTTTTTTTTTTATATTGATACGTAATAGTACAGAAGCGAGACTGGATCGTATAGCTACGGAAAAAGATGACATATGGACGTTATCTGTAGGAGGCTTATCATTGCGACTGACCAGCAACGATAAAGACAGTTTTTTTTTTTTTTTTTTTCTGACGATTTAATCATCCCCTCCCAATGCACTATTTTATTCGTCAGTTTCCTGCTAGGAATTAAATTACGGTTTATGGATGGGGAACGAATCTCTCGATTGCACAGATTACATCGTTTGGAAAAATTTTTATTGGTGTCGTTCATGAAAGTAATTTTAAATGTCATTGTTATAGAATTTGTCTTTTTAATATATTGAAAATTTGATTTGTACCGCGAAGTGAAATTTATCATTTCATCGGTACCGAGGCGATCGTCCAAACAATCCAATAGTCCATCGCGATATGGATTTAATATTATCGAGAGATCCAGAGACGCGGTAGCGGCTCGACGCCAAGTATTAAAAGAAAAAATGCCAGCGCGAGCCCTGCCGCACTCTGATATACTCGAATATGCCGGTTTTATGACGTCATAAAGTTTTCGAATCGCTCTCACGGTCGAACCGTTTACGTAAAAATTCTGAATATCGGTAACGATTTTTTTCCGATTTTTCTCTTTCTATTGGTCCTTGTTGCAAGTAAATCCGTTCAGCCAATCTCGAGATATCATAATTTTGTGAATTAAAATCGAATGTTTTGGGAACTTCTGTCCCTTGGAGTCAGAAAGGCGTAATGAGCGTTTGTTTACGTTGGACTTACGTCCTTTGCGTGAAACGTGACATTTGTCCCGTCTTCTTCGCCCAGTTCCCGCTGAACGAGGCTACCCCCACTTCTCGCGCGCCGCTGAGTGAGAGAGACAGCACGCGGCTGCGCGTTCCCTCTTCCTCGGCATGGCGCGTTCTCTCTCGTTCGCGTTTCTCAACGCGTAGACGATACCGGCATGGTCGCGTCTTTTAATACTTGGCGTTCTTTTTTTACTTTTTAAAAAGTTTTAATTTTAAAACTACAATTAAAATCCATTCACTAACATGGTCGAAAATTCCAAGATTTTCCCTCTCAATGATACGTTTTCGTTTTTATCCTTTGCCGTAACGTGCGTCGTCGAGACACGAAAATAATGCATTACGAATTCTGCTCTTTATCCAAAAATATTCGCATTTTTCTTCGAGATTTTTTTGAACAAACATTTTTTATTTCCACCCTCGAATTATTTATTGAGTGATTTTTTTTTGTTATTCCGATGATCGTTCATTCTTCAATTTTTCGTAAAAGTCGATATTTCATTGGTGCCAAAAGGCGGCGCTCGCATCAGCCACCGAATTTTTGACGACCGCGTTGCGACGATCGATCGTCGATAATGTACTTTACTGTTTTGTTTTTAAATTATTATCAATCGGTCATTCGGTAATAGATGAGACTGAAATGTGGAAAGATGCGAGCGAAGAATAATTTAGTGCGGCGACGAATGCGACGTGTCAACAGGATAGTGGTGCCATCATGAGCTCAAACATCAAATAAATATCATCATCGATTGTATATTGTTGACGAAAGTTACCACCGCCCGCACCGAGATACGACGACGAACGGTTATAATATAAATCGTGTTACTTTTTGTTCCTCTTTTCGCTAAAGTTGTACTACCTGAATAATCGGAATTCGTGGTTCATGGCCAACTGTCATCTGTCAGACGTGACCAACGTGACAACACATAATACTGTGTATAATAAATTCATGCGGGCGATCCGAATCGATGCAATTCCGAAATTCGTTAAAATCGTGTCTTATCAAATGCAACAATCACGGAAAATAATACGCGTATTCTGAGAGCTGCAGTGGTTATTTTTCATACGATATCATTCAACCGATTGTATATATACCGTTGAGGAGGGTGAAAAAGAAATATAGCGTACGAATAAATTTTCAGAATTGACGAACTGTGTCCCGAACAAAGTGCCATTTATTATTCGTAGTGGTTTAAAGTGGGTCACTCAAACGTTCTTTATCGTCATTCTCTTATTTTTGTTGTTGTTTTTTTTTTATTTTCATTATTCAATTTTCATTTAAAAAATGGCCTCTACGAACGACGAAATATCGCAATTGGAAGAAAAAACAGAGAATTTAAAAGTGTCGAACCCGGTGACGACGATCGATGATGACGACAAAAATTCAGCTAAATGCTTGGAACCTCATCTTTCCGGTTTCGAAACCCATCAACTTTATAAAATCGCTCTCAACTTTTATAAAGGTAATGAGAACAGTTTTCATTTATTTTAATTTTACCTGCAATATCGAATATTCAATTATTTTGAGGTTACGTACAGCGAGATGGAAGGCCACGTATATTTGTATTTACGATACGGAAGAGGCTCACTTTTCATAGAGCCTGATAAATTTTATTTCATAACGTTTTTGAGTAGAATACAAAAAATTGTTTCTTATTGCGCAGCAGTATTTTCATCGCATTTTTTCAAACACAAAAGATTCAACCGCATAGACAAATTGATGAGAGAAAAAATCATTCCAGAAAAAGCGGGCAAAGCGGTACATTTTTCCTACGAAGACAAGCTGAAATTGGTGGCATTCACGCAACAAGTGACGCACGGAAAATGCACAACGGAAAATTCGCCGCCGTTGGGTGTATTGGATGTGATAGGAAGAGACAGAAGATTGGCATGGCAAAATTTGGGCGATATAACAAAGGAGCAGGCGATGGAGGGGTTTATAGTATTGCTGGATAAGCTGTGTCCTCTATTCAGAACGGTAGTAGAGGCCCAGAAGCGAGATATCGAAGAGAAAGAGCGTTTAAAGAGCGAGGAAGAATGGAAAAAAGCGGAGCAGGAGAGAAGAGCCGTCGAGGAAGAAGAAGAGAGAAAGAGAGAAGAGGAGGAAAGAACGAGGAGAGAATATCAGAGAAGACAAATTCAAGAGGCTCTCAATCAACAGACTTATTATCAATTCAGAGCTTACGCGGAGCAACAATATCCCGGTAATCCGGAACAGCAAGCCGTTCTCATAAGACAATTGCAGGAGCAACATTATCATAGATACATGCAACAATTGCACCAAACCGGCACAACCATCGAGCAGGCTCGAGACGATAACACCGACGACATGAAAAAAGATTTGTCCAACGTTGTCGCGAGAAACAACGAAGAATCGAACGAGAGTAACGAGAGTAACGAAAGTACGCCCTTGAAACACGAAGAGTCCGAAGAGCAAGAGGCCGACGATACACCCGATTGGCCACCCATCGCTACACCAAAAATGTGGACCGGACAAGGCGTCGAAGAATTCAAAGAAACCATCAGACGCGAAGCCGGTGACGCCGTCATCAAAGTTGGACACGGAGAAACCGTTACGGTCAGGGTTCCCACTCACGAGGATGGTTCCTGCTTGTTTTGGGAATTTGCTACCGACGGCTATGACATCGGCTTTGGAGTTTATTTCGAATGGTCCAAACCCGACACCAATCAGGTTGATTATTCGCTTAAACTTTTTTCACTCTCGCTTAAAACTACATCGATTCGAGAGTTGGGCCTTATTTTTCTACTAATTCTATAATCAACCAGGTATCCGTACACATAAGCGAATCGGAGGACGACGACGACGATGAGGACGAGGATTACGAGTCGAGGCAGGATCTCGAAACTGGAGCAATCGACGGTGACCAACGCGGAAAATACAACGTGCCAACACCCCCACCCATAAGTGTTATTGTCCCCGTGAGTTTCATCTTCGTACACCGGTGAAAAAACCTTCGAGTAACGAAAAATATTTCGAAATTCTGACACTCTCGTTTAATACTTTTCCACAGGTTTATCGCAGGGATTCGCAAGAAGAAGTTTATGCAGGAAGTCACGAATATCCAGGACAGGTAAATCAATCGCTCAACATTTATTACGAATAATTTTCATCCTTCCGAATGCTCGTCGATCACTGAAAAACACCACCGAAATATCTCGTCCAAATTCTACCCTCGATTCGAACTTTATTATCGTTTGTATTTATTTTTCAGGGTGTTTATCTTCTAAAATTCGACAACTCGTATTCGCTATGGCGCAGTAAAACTCTCTACTATCGAGTATACTACACACGACCAGGTTTTGCCAAAGACTAGAATACCACTCGAGCCGGAATCCGATGGAAAAACGACCAGAATTAACAAACCGAAATAACAATTAACGAGAGCCACATGGGTCAAAGGAAAAAAATAAAAGGGAGCGGGAGAGAGAGAGGGATTGGAGTGATGCGAGAATGAGAATCACAATCTTGTTGCAAAAGAAGCCGCTCCAGCACCACGAGAAAAAAAAAAACAATTTTTGTCACGCGAGTGTCCTCGTGATATCCTAGTCTTACTCTTAGTTATTCGTGCAATATGAACACTGAAACACAGACTTCAAAGTGAATGAAAAGAGAAAACAATTATTCGAACGCGAGAACGTGAATGACTTTTATTTATTGAACGAATCAAGAATTAACAATTTCGCGAATAAATTCTGAAAATCAATATTTAAGTTTCTTCAATGAAATTTTCTATCGCCATTGAACAAAACGCACTCTCAATCTCCCAAAAGATGTTCAGAATTTTTGATTTTACTCAAGTATACTCTCTCTCGAGTCTCGTGTTAAATAGAAATCAATTATCGAAATTGTCGAGCATTCCTGTAGTTGAATTGGCATTCGACAAGCTAACTGGGAGCTTCTCGTTTCGAATCGAGAAGTAAAGAATCTGTAAAACATTTTCATCGTGGCCAATTCGTCGAATCACCTTCTAAACATAAATATTTTTATGAATTAGTCAAATATATGTTTACACCGAGAAAACCCAGTCAAACACACACAGACACACTCATTCACAAAAATTCAAACGCCAGAGGCATAATATAAAATGCATAGGTGTACTACAAATAAATTGGATGAATTGTCCGTTTCGGAAGGTACCCAACACTGTAACATACATATAAGAATTATAGAATATACTATGTTCAAATCTTCGTTACTTAAAGTAGTATGTTAAATTGTAGTTATCAGTTCGTGTGTCGATCTATATTGTTTACATATGTATGAGTACATATATCATTATTATTATTAATATTATTCCTATTATTATTCATATTGCAGGCTGTCACGTGTCTCACGTTATGTAAAAAAATGTGTCTTTTTCGAAAAATATACGAGCGACGAAGGAATCGAGTAATAATTGATGAGGAATGTTTGTTTTTCTTGCACATTCCTAACGGCCAAGCTTTGAAAACTAACAAAAATCATTTTTTTAAATCATGTCTTTCGGAGAATTATTATTCTTATTTAATTTCGATTAATTTACGATTTTATCTTGTCTGTTTTTTTTTGTTGTTCTATTCCACCATCTCGCGCTCTCGCCAATGTCAATGTATACGCTTTTTTTCTTCTCATTCTCATAGTTCGTAGTATTCGTTATAATAGCAATATTAGGTAACAACAATAACAATAACGTTTCGTAGGACAGGGCAATATCTTTACACGCGTTATTGATTAGGTAAATACACTTAACAATTTATGTATTTATTCATATACATATATATATGCGAGGCACTCCAGGCGAACAGCAAACTACGTCTCTACTTTTTTTTTTTTTTTTCCACTGGATCAATATAGCTGAGAATTGTGGTGAATTGAAACTATTTGTAAAAACGTGTGAACGCTGCATTCGTATAAGGAGCTCATTGTTCCGAGAGAAAAATATTTTGAAAAGTTTTCTCGGATTATTCTCAACGTCGTCCTGGTTGATTCGAATAAGATGAATTTCTGCTAAATTTCGAATCAATGTTTGAAAACATTGACGAAAATAAAAGGAAACATTTTGATGGTATATTCGAAAAGAAATTCTCTCAAATCAAGTCAGACTGATCGAACGTAGTTCTAGTCGACATGAAATGCCTCACAAGTGTCTTAAGTAGCATTACAATGTTACACATTAAATGGTTAACAATTCGAGTTTTTGAGTTCGACTAAACGACGAATTTCGACACAATTTATTCGTTTGTTTGCTTTTTGTTTAGTTTTTCAACTCGCACAAGCACTTTTACATTTATTCATGAATTTCTTACGCTCAAATATACGCACGCACGAATAATTGGTATATGAATACGATCGTAAATACGCGAGTATAGCAATTTTTGCTAATCGAATAACGAGTTATATTTAACGACAATATCGTTTACTTCTGTTTTGGCTCGACTATCACGAATTTTCTACGACAATTGGTATTTCTTGATTTTGCTTATTTTTTTTTATATACATGTATACGGTAGTATATACATATATATTTATCATAATTAATGTATGTATAGTTTTACAAGTGCACTTGGTTCAAGACGGCGCATTACGCTTCAGTGAGCATTTAGTTGTTGTTTTTTTTTTTTTTTTTTCTTTCAATGGCACGAAACTTAGTAGCGTCGTTCATTAACGAGATTCTTGCTAAAAAAATTTCCAGACCACAAGAGCGAAGTACACCTTCTTTTTTTCTTCCAATTTTACATAAATTTGCAAAATCAAAAAATAAATTAATTTCGTTAATGCAACGCCACTAATACCACATTTTAAGTTTTTTTTTTTAAAGCTACAATTGAGTATACATATTTGCGATTATATATAAATATAATATCGACATGTATTGTGGTGGGAGAAAGAAAACAATGTTATTTGGCGATCCGAGAAGGGCTGAACGAAAAAAAAATAAATCTTATCCTAAAATGCTCGATTGTCCGACTTGAGGCGAATATACTCCAAGTGTACAGATGCATCTTTTTTTTCCGCTCTCGTTTTTTTTTGTTTTTCGTTTTTTTTTCTCATTTGTACGAATTTTCCTATCAGTGACTACTTTCTTCGTTTTGTCTTTCTTGTAAATACTTGTACAAGCTGAAATAACATTAATATAATTCTTCATACGGCGCGCGTTACTTTCTAAATGATTGGCTATTAATTCAATTAAATACCATTCTTTTCGGTATTGTTTTTTTTTTTTTTAGTTTTTTTTTTTTTTTTTTTTATTCGTCTGTAATCGTTGACGTACGATTCTCACCGCTACGCGACACTGGCAGTTTGGAAAGACTTTGATTGTATAAAAGCATTTATGATCTGCGTCCATAAATTTTTTTTTATTTTTCTTTTTACTATTTCTCGTCTTTGACCTTCGAAAGATTTGGAACGACGTTCGATACAATAACGTTGTGATCGAATATCGATAAACCGTTACAGAAAAACATCGATCTCTTTCTTTTTTTATTTTTCAATTCTTCACAACAAAGTTACTCTCTATAACATTTTCACCGAAAAGTATTTCCAAACATCTATTATTCGTATCTTCGATAAATAATTCTTTCTTTCGGTAATAATAAACATCATAAAGGTCATAATAACAAATATTAGTTAATCGTTTTGCATATATAATATATATTGAAGAATTCATGAGAGAAAATTATTTATGGAAATGGTAAAAGGAAGATATTTGTTTCTCGTATGGCATGCGCAATAGTATCACATTTTTTTTTTTCATAGTCTAATTAAAATCCTAAATATATTATAACTACGAATGAAATAAAAATTTCATATTCAACTACAGCGTCTCTTTTTAGTCATTTTTCAAAAGTTCACATTACGATTTTATGAAAGCGCGGCGAGAGTCTTGACTCGACCTTCAAAGTGGTATTGACTGTTCCTGCTGCTTGGCTTCAAATATACCGGCTCAAATTAAATTCCTCCCGCAATAAGAAAAATCGAGAGAAAAATGTTTTTTTTTTGTTTTTCGTTGAAAATACCTCGTTCGCGTTTATACGCGTATTACAAAGGTTCGTGTGCTCAATAAAATTGTACCGTATAGTTACAATACACTGCAGAATTAGCGATACATTGTAAGGAGCGAGTTTCTTTTTTTCTTATTTACTTTTTGTTTTCTTTTTTTTTTTTTTTTTTTCATTCATTCGTGATGAGCGAGCTTAAATTGACAGTAGGAATGGTAAATACAAAGTGGTCATGATTTTCATCACCGCAATTCGGTTTATATAATGACGAAAATAATTCATCGAATCTCTCGTCGAAAACTCGAATAGCTCATCCGGAAGAAAAAGTGTTGCCATTTTTTTTTAACGCCAATCGAATGTTTAATTTTTATTTATTCAATGAAGTAAATTTTTCGGTTGACCAATCTCTCAATCCCACTAAGGCTCTGGCGAATGTATACACCCCCCCCCCCCCCACGCACCCGTCAATTTGCTCGAATAATTTTTTTGCTCCTTTGCCATCTCACGTTTTGTCCCTTTTTTCGAAAATACAAGTACAAGCTTTGTATAGAAATAATTTGACAAATATATGTGTATATTTTGAGTATTAATTGGACTAACTATTTATCGAGTGGACTTCTAACTATATGTTCGTACGAAATTGTCGTTTTATCGTACGATTTGTTTTTTTTTTTTCTATACGCGTATAATATACTTATGTATAAATACGAATAGACTTTCAGGAAAATCCACCGCTAAGCTTTCGAGTAGTTATTACATATTTAAAGTAAATTGAGCTATCGATTCGCCCGTCTATCGAACCGATTCTATAGTTGCAGTTTACATATATACGGTATATTTGTATATATTTAATTGTATATATAATAATAATTCTTAATCCTCCGAAGCTTAGAGTCTACTTAACGCGATCGAGTTCGAGAAAGCTTCGGTTCTAAAGACGAATTGATCGAGTGTAAAAGAAAAAATTGTTTTCGTAAGCTGGTGAAATATAGAGAGAGAGAGAAAAAAGTTCGACCACGCCTCATCGAGTGCTCGTCATTCGAAACAACAATCCAGGCGTCCGGTCGAGTAATTTCATGAAAATTCGTTGGTTTCACGTGCCTTGACTACTGAAAGAAAAATGGAGTAAAATGATTTTGAATGCTCGATATACTCGTAACTGTAAAACCGAAGATTTCTCAATCGAAAAAAGGCAAGCCAAGCCCATCCGTGCACGATCTAACTTTTCGCAAGCAATGTGCAATCAGCGCTTCACCGTACTCGCTCCCGCATATAGCCCCCAAAAAACGAGTAGCTACAATGTTACATTTTTATCGATATTCTCAGTCAAATCTCGAGTTAATAAATTAATGAAATAAAAATATCAATAAAAGGAAGGTATAAAAGCGTCGAAATTTCGAGGACGAATCGAGGGATACGAGAGTTGTATACAGGAAAATAATAAATTCATTTGAAACGAGAGCTCGAAGATTCGACTGGGAATATCGAACGAAGAGCCTTGGCCATGGTGGCTGTGTTAATTATCTCGTCGCTCATTTATTTCCAGGTACGTTATTATGGCGTATATAAATAGTACATACTCCTGGTGCATTAAATATGCGTATATCGGGGTGAATTTTTTTTTTCTCCTTTTCTTTCCTCACTCTCAAAGTAAATGAATTTCGACTTCATCGGAGTCAATCGTTTCGCCAATTCCTCCTGTAAGAGTACTATAAAAAAGAACGTAAAAATTTTGAAACACGTTCGCAAATTGTGCGCGTTTCCAGAAGAATTTTTAACAAAGCGACTGAATTCTTCGCGCGGAAATCATTATAAAAACCTTCGCTATCCGAGAACTATTTGGAAGATGAAATGGAAGAATGTAAATAAAATATTGAAAAACTATCAGATCCTAATGCACGCGTCAATAGCATTTTTTGTTTACTTTTATACGTTTCGCTACGCTTACGAAGCTGATCAGCCATCTCGAGTAGCCAATCAGCAAACGTTCCAGAGCCCTCATATTTTTTGCAGCATCCATTCCTCGAGTGCGTTAATTTTCTTAATTTTTTTTTTTATATCATTATATTCGATGGTCCCGTCGTTATACGCGGAGGTTATAACGAAGTTTCCATACTGAGATTAAAACGTTTGGAGCTCGATGAATTAGGCTCAATAATACCATTTGTTTCGTCGTTGAATGATAACGACGATGCAGTTTCGCTCGTTTCCGTTAGACTGGTACGTAAAAATTTTTTTCTCTTTGTACGATCGGTTTTACTGTCGTACAATGAAAAGCCGCGTGTAAAATTTCGTCTCAATTGTATCGGCAACGGGGGAGGAGGAGCTGCTGAATTCGTAGCCCGAATTTCTACCTCCGTCTCGATCGAACAACTCGGAACTATTTCGTTCTCATAATCATTCGATTCGATTTTAATCGTATCGTCGTCATTTTTTTTACTCCATCTACACGCGTGCATCAAATATTCTGGCTCTATACTCAAATTACGACGATGATGTCGTTCACCGGGATTACGAACGCGATTGGTACGTACCCGCTGTGGCGAATCGATCGACATACTTTTGTATTGTATCGATGTCAATGATCTCGCCAGTTTCGTGAATCTTGGAAGACTCATCGCCTCCTCGTAATCCGGAGGCTTCTCGATGCTTCGCGATGCCATCACGTGCACCGCTTTACCACCGAATGGATCGTTCGGCATCGTTCGACAGGCCTCTTCTATCGGACTCGGGAATATCAGCGATCTGTTTGAATTTTTTTTTATCCATTGAATTCCATACGTTTTAACGAGAGAGAAAAAAATCGAAAATTGTTCAGTATTTCTTGATCATTTTTCAATATTCTTGAAAATGTGGTTAAAAATGGAAATAATCGAGTAACGCTCTCTTACCTGCTGGAAGATACTCGCTGAATTTTTTGATCCACGAGAGAAGATGTCGATTGAGCAGAGCTCGTGTCAGTTTTGTTTCTCCAAAAGAAATTATCACGGACGAACAACGGTGGGCGTTTGTTGTCTCGTGACGATTTCGCCGTTTTATCGTTCCTCGCAGGAGCATTATCGACCAGCTCGTCGGCTGCAAATTTTTCCAATTCCTCAGCGGTAACGAGAGTGTATCTTCGTCGATGTTGTTTGAGAATGGATTTTAGACAAAAATACGTTTTGGAGCTTGGAATATTCGTCTCGTTATCATCGTCGCTCGATCTCCTTTGAATTTCATCATCGATCATTGGATTCTCGATCAATCTGTAACCGTTGCTCGTACCAACGGTTTCACTCGTCGAACCAGACGTTGCTTTGTACTTCGGAATCGTTCCACAACCGACTGTTTTTTTCGTAATTCCATCGATATTCGATCGAGCGGGTCTCGAATCGTCGGGATTCGTACGACTGTTCGATTCCAAGCTCGTTTCAACGGGTTCCTCGTTTTCCGATATATTCTCCAAACTGTTTTCATTTATACGTAGAAATTGATTGTTCGTAGGGACTGCGAATTCGCAATGAGTCGAGAAATTGGGAGCTGAAAGATCCCGGGTCAAACGACAGCCACGATTCTGTTCTCTCATCATGTAACAGGACCAAGAATTTTCCATCGAATTCAATCTTTTTCCTCGTCTCATAATATTATGAATATTGGAATCGTTCGAATTGACGAATATTCGATTATTTTCATTGTTATTTCCGCATCTCGAGCAAGTCCCAGACTCGTAATCGTCTCGAATTTCCAAACAGGAAGCCGACGAGGTTCTCGCGTTCTCCTCTCTCGAGTGCTCTCCCCCCGTCGTTCTTACCGTATTCCCATTGTCACCGTACGACGATACGTGACAGTAACAATCACAAATTACCGATGAATTATTATCCCCGAGCGTGATGTTATTGTTAAAACTCGAGTCTGGCTGAGCTCTCTCGTAGAGGAGAGCTTCCGAATAACTCGGTACAATGTCTATGTTCATATTTTCGTTGGATGATTCTTCGGTGGATTGGCAGTTTGTTGTTATCGGTGATGGATCCATTAATAACGCCTCGCTGTAACTCGGTGCTAACATGTATGAACCCGGTGCGCTCAGCTGACTGGAAGATTCGTGAATTTGCTCACCGCTCTCGGGCGTATCGTAATTTACACCGAAAAGTTTCGTTACCTGTCAAATTCGTTTTTTGTTTTTTCTTTCAATTGTAATATTTTTATTATTTTACAGATTTTCATATACACGATACCTGGTAATCCGCGTATTGAGTATTGTACTCGATGATTATTCGCAATGGCCAGCTGAGGAGTAGAGCACTGAAGCACCAGTATACGTAGGAATTGGTGAACCAAGGATTACCGAGGATACCGACGACGGTCGTTGGATTAAAGTTGTATCCGAGATCGAGACCTTCCCTCATTTCCATATAATCATCGCGGAGTTCCTGTCGCGAATGGACAAGAAGCAATTTTTGAAAAATTTTCATTTTTTTTTGGCTCTTCGAAGAGCCATTGATAAGAATGAGAGAATAAGAAGTTGTTTGTTCAAGAAAGACTTATGTAAACTACGATGAATGACAGTTGAGAAAAAGGATTCTTGTAATGAAAAAATGTGGTACCTGTTCTGCGAAAAATCTTGATCTTGCTTCTTCGAACTCGGTGGCGGATCTCATATTCGAAAATGCAAAACCCTTTGTAAGAGTGATTTTGGTAATTGGAATTTTTGGCTCGGTCGTAAGTTCCTTACTAATGTCCTTGACGCCACAATATTCGTAAAAGTAGAAAGAGGTTGCTGCGTGTGTATTGGCTCGCTCGTAATAGACCTGAGGCGTGACAAAAAGTATAAACAGAAAAGTAATTAGCAGAGTCGTGAAAAAAAGAGTATCGAGGGACGAGTAAACAAGACCAAGGAAACATTCGTTTTTCCATAAAGAAATATAATCGAACCTGCGTAGTCGTATAATTATCGCCGTTTCTGTATCGCGTTATCTGACGTTTTCTTCGTACGTAATGATAGGAAACAGCTTTCCACCAAATAGTCGGCTGTGCCAGTCTCAATTGGGACAGTTTGGTCATGACATTGTCCTGGCTGTCGGCGTGGAAGAGATCGATACGAATCGGTGAATGATAGCACTCGACGAGATAAACGAGATAAAGCATACCCATGAAGGCTACCTGCATAGCAAAATTAAAAATTAAAAAAAAAAAAAAAACAAGAATGGTTACAGAAAAAGAAAAAAAAATATTCGAGAGCTATAATTTACTTGAACTCGAATGTTCGAAGAGGTGAAACTCGGCCTGAAATTTAATGACGCGCAACCTTTAAACTCACCGGTATATAAATATATCCCTCGTCGCACGGTGACACGTGTTCCGTTCTCTTTAATGGATAATTATCGAAATTTATAACGACCTGCAAAGCCAGTAAGAGAGAAGAAAAAAAACGCTTATTCCATAATGATCATTGGTAGCGAGAAGAAAAAATATGTGAGATAAGCATGAAAAATTTTTGTTCGCCAACGCGGTTGATCGATCGGTCTCGATAATTTTTTCTTTTTTTTTTTTTGTTTCATTTATTATAGTGTACCTTGGTGACATTGGCGCATCTGCACCACGTGACAGCAGCGAGGCACCCATAAATCAAGACCGAAAGTACGAGGCACTTGCAGTTCGCTTCTTTTTGCAATGCACCGCACAGCGTCTGAGACACCGCTCGCTGCTTCAATAACAATTTGAAAATATCATCCATTAGAATAAATATCGTTTCAACGTTTATTATTTTTATCGATTGAAAAAATAAACGAATATCATACTTTATTTATCGATAATAAAAATATTCGTAGCCTCGATTGAATTAAATGTTTTTTAATGCGACATTGCACGATTGAGAAAAGTGGAGTCTTTATTTCGAAATAGTCAATTGCTGTACAAACGTGGAATATTTTTTTTTTTTCTACATTTCAAATTCACGTATATTTTCGTTTTAAAATGAATAAAAATATATCTGTTTATCGAGTTTCATTTGATGAATACAATTATTATCTTTTACCTCGTCGTTTTCTCGATTCATCACTGAAAACTGTCAATCACAATATTCGTTCGAATTATATGTTCTTTTAATTAGGTTTGTTCGTACGAGCATCTGTCACAACATGACGTCTTCGAGGTACTACATTTCACGATGATTCTCGTTTCTTTAAAAAATATTTATTTCGCATCATAGTCCCGAACATCGAAACGACAAGAGTTCAGGATCGTTGACGACTGCTGTTGTATCAACGATCATCGTGTAAAATCGTATCGTCGGATAACGGTATAAACATAAAAAGCGAAAAAGCTTTTAATTCTCAATTCGTGTGAGTAATTCGGAATAAAATATCAAAACATGGAGCTTTTGAGCTTAAATCCTGTGCCTCGCTTAATGAACAATTGTACTAAAATCTTTTAAATATTAATCCAAATATCGTTGCACTGAATTGAAAAGTTGTTGTCGTTTATTAACAACACATTATATTTAATACTAATCGCGATAAATCGTTCAGTTGTATAAATTTATGAGGAAGATTAGTTTGAATGAGAAAAGAAGAAGAAAAAAAAATTCAAGGTTTGGAGTATATCGTCGTTGAAACGAAGGAAAATAGGGAAGGTTACGGGAATCTTCCACCCGCAAGGAATGTCCAAGGGTGACTGGTGGCTCTGTGTAAATTTTTAGTGGGCGGCAGTGCGGCGCCTGAAAGGATCTACGAACCATCGCGATAATATTGGCTCGTAGGGGGTTGATAGGAGGGTTGGTTGGAGCTTCGACGTATAACCCATCGTAGCAATGAAAATAGAGATGTTCCAGTAGACCCGTTCGAGAACATCCGAGCTGCACACATTTTTCCTTTATCGCACAAACACACACATACAACATATGTATACATATTTATAAATTGTCTCGTCTTCTCGCAGAACTCTCGCAGGACTTTCTATGCGATATATAACATACTTGGGCACGTGGGAAATTTTTCTGGGTCGTGAGATAACGCGGCGCTGCTTCTTCACCCTCGTAAATACCCACGTTCCACTTGCATGGATTATACATGTTTTTTTAATCATTTTTAACGTACCTTATTCCGAGCCTCTTCATTATTTATTCATCGGTCTTGAATTTTTCAATTTGTCGTCTCCAGTGTAGAGTATACGATTTTTTTTTTTTAACACGACCTTTGTACGATCCTACCGAATTTTGCTCGAAATTTTTATGATTTTTTTAATGCTTTAGAGTACAGTAACTAATTGAATAATTGATTTTTCATCGTTATTTCATGGACCATTTGGTTCATTTGGTTTTTACGATATTTTTCGTATCTATATCTCATTTTCCAAGGTCGAACGAAACATCTCTTGGTCGTCAAACAATTATAATTTCAAAACATTATGATTTTGTTTGATACGCGACAAAAAAAGGTTCGCTCGAAATGGCTGTTCTTTTCGTTTTTTTTTATTTATCGCTTCACGAGCCTAATTATTCGTTCAAACATTTTTAGTCTCCCGAAAATTTGAAAAGAAAAATGAATTCTCCCTAAGCCCACACTCGGGGGAAGAAAAATAATAGTGATGAAATTTTTGTTGCGATGTCGAATTAAATTGATGAAGATCTTCCACTTGTGCGCGCAACAAAAACGAACAAAAGTTGTACAGTTTTAGGCGCCGAACTGCCGCTAGACTCTCATATCGATTGCTTTTCGAAATAAAAGCTCTCGGGATGTGAGAGCTCGAGAGAGAGAGAGAGAGAGAGAGAGAGAGAACAAAATCTCTCGTACAATATTATTAAAATTAGTTTTTCCCTTTCGTTCGTTCGTTCGTATTAAAATGTATGAAAATGTACGAAGAGCAGAATATGTTATGAAGGAGAGAAAAAAAAAGAAATATATAACTGTCGCTCATAATATTATTATTCATATTTGTACGAACGCGTTCATGGGTACGTGTGTATTAGCTCTATTCATATCGATACGTATAAGTGTACACAACACTTGAACACGTAGAGCTGATTCTAGGACATCGAGATACCCTTTCACTTTTTTTGGAAACATGCCAAAACCGCATTCTCTGACGTACGATACGTATACACACGTACAGAAAAAAAACCGACTCACCACAATTTTTTTTCAAGTAGATTTTTGCACACTGACAGAGCAAGAATAAAGCATAGATCGTGCATGCTCAGCCGTTGAAAAATTCAAATGCCCAATTATAAAAGCTACGCTTAGAAGCACAGTTCTTCCGTGACATCATATAATTTTCAGTACAAACTCTGAGCACTGAAAGCACGATTCGGACCGGGTGTTGGCGCGCTGTGAACGCTCTGTATGCACAATTCGGACCGCAGCCTATGTGAAAACATCGCATTCGCTCTCTGTTTTTCTCATTCGACGAAGAATGTTCTAATCCCATTCTCTCATTTACCGGTGATCATAGAATTATCACAAAATCCTATTACCAAAATAAGCAGTGAAATCGAATTGAAATCGATTTCTGCATTACGTTGTTACCGGCCGATAGTCACTTCAGGGTGCGAAAGGTGCGACAGAATATGTGAGTCAAAAAAAATAACCACCGGAATCATCGAGCATTCAATTGGTTCACGGTCGAGAGATCGAGTTGTTTACGCGAAATATCCACGGTGGTTTGTGAGGTTATAGTGTTTGTTTCGTCAAAAAATCATCCCACTTTCGGAATAAATCATGATCACAAAAAAACTGAAAAATAATTGCAGACCTAACCTCTTTAATTGAATTTCAATTTCCACGACTACCTAGATCAATCGTGTGCTATATTCGACGGCTTCGATGTGAAAAAAATCAAACACTCTATGTGGATCAAGATTTTTAGAAAATGACTTGCTCGTCACAAGTATAATCGTTAAAATTAATAAGTTCTTAACAGGGGTGTTGCAATCGTGCATCTGTGTGTGAGTGAGGTTATAAAATTATTTTTGTGAGAACCGTGAGAAAGTGGAAAAAACTAAAAATTCATAAACTTAACCTCTTTATTTGTTTTCCAACTCTCAGTGCTTTTTTTTCTTTTTCAATCGCGTCTTTTTGACTTTGTCAACGTTGAAAAAAACAATGCGACATATTACCACGTTCGAACAAATTCTTTTCATCACCAATTCGACTTTGACAAACAATAAGTGATTCGCAAAATTAAGTTTTTTACTCGATGGTATTTCGAGAATTTTTTCAAATGGACAAACTAATCATCGATCGATGATCACGTGGTATCAGCCTTTTTTCATTTACTGAGAATTTCTGTGTCTTAACAAAATGGCATTGTTTCGTGTCAATAACCGACCGATGAAGTTCCATTTAATCGATATCAAGGATGATGAGCGTGACGTTTTGGAAGACGCAATAAAGGTAATAATTTTTTGTACTTCAGAGATTTTGTCAAACAGCACAATGCTGAGTTCTTTCTTGAATGTGTTCACCAATTCGCTTGTTCCTGTTTTCCAGGACCTGGGCGGAGAGAGTACAAATGATGAGGAGTCAATAATAAAATTTACATCGCGAGAAGCATTCGGCAGAAACCATTATCCAAGAGCTCAAATTTATAATGCTGAATTCATTATCACGTGTATGAAAGAAAAGAGGATTGTCGAATCAAACCAGTTCAGGTACACATAAAAAATTACCTATACTTTTATCATTAAAAATAGTTCAAATTTCTACACACTAAAAAAGTTGCTGCAATCGTGTGAGCTTTTCGTAAAAGTTTAATATATATCCTGAAATTTATGGAGATGTATATCAATTATTTCAACAGATTGAGCACAAAAGTTCCTGGTGACGAGTATCTCATGGAGCATTTTCTCTTTGGCAGATGCTTCTTTAACAGGTATTATTATACTTGAAGAATAAAAAACATTGTTGATAATGTTGTCGCACTTAAATTTGATGCTAAATTTTCAATGCTTTCCAGGAATGAAAATCTCCGACCATTGGCTCTTTCAAACAGTACAGTAGCAACAACTCAGGCTGCAACTGATAACCAGGAATATGTACCTTCGTCGGAGACAGATGGGACGATGTACACTGCTCTTTCGAGAGGGCAATCAATGCAGATTGTGGAAGATTACGTGGACGAGTCACAAGCGGTCGTTATTCCATCCGATTTGGAAATTTGCGGACCGACTTTGGCAGGTGGTGATGCAGCAAAAGCAACAACCCTATGCCACGAAAAACGGCCTTGTAACGTAGAGTACGAATTGGTTGTCCAACCAAAAGTGGCTACACTCGAAAGGCAAGCCAGAAAACTGGCTGCCGCCAAAAAAAGCAGCGTAGAAAATCGACTGCTACAAAGATCACTGCGAACGCGTTCGAGAAGAACTAATCTATCTCGCACTGAAGAAACGAGCCCGAACAATACAGAAAATGTGGATCCGGAGATTGATCGGATAAAGGAAGAACCGATGTTGAACCTTACGAATAACTCAAATAGTCCGGATAACATGACGTTCATAAAATTGAAAAGCAATCCTGAAAAAAAAGTCACAACGTCTGACAAATCATCAGCCGGAAGTAATTCAGGTTGGACAGAAACAAGAACTTGCTTAGCAAAGGAAAACGTTCCAGAAGTATTGACTGACATCGTAATACCTGCTAACCTTAAGAAAAAAATAAAAAACATTCCAATTCCTACCGACTGCTCAAAAGTTATTAACGTTTGTTACAAAGGCTTGAACGCCGCAGCTGTCACATTGGAAAATACAAGAAAGCAGGTTCTTTCAAAAACCCCAAAACGGAAACTTGTACATGAGATATCCAATGACGAAACAACGACAAGCAAACAATCGAAAAAGAATAATCAAGGGGCGGAATTATTGAACTCTAAGAGAAACACAAGAAAAGGAGAACAAGATTCTTCCGAAGATGAGAGATACGTGGACAAGAAAAAAATTAAATTGAGAAGACAAACGATGTACAGCGACGAAGACGGAAACTCGAGGACAATGTCAGTCCGGGTGCGAGAATCATCGGATGATGAAGCAGAAAAAGAATTGGAAAGAAGAAAAAAAGGAAAAAATTCGCCAAAGAAAAACTTTACCAAAACAACCATGCGAAGATTATTGAACCTCCATGATGAAGAAAATAGTTTCGTTACCTCTAAAAAAAAACTTGCCAAGTCTACGAAAGATGACAAGCATCATGATGATTCGTCCGACCTTTCATTAGAATACTCTTCGGATGAAGACGTATCAAGAAGTAAACACTCTCGAAAGAAAGATGCGAACCTTTCGGACTCCATTGACCGGACCGCTTCCGTTGCAGCATGGAGGCAGCTTAATAAGGATCTGAACGAAGCCGGACCCAGCCGTGTACAGGACTTCAGACGTATTTTTCATCCCAGTGATAAAAAAGACTCAAGCGATGACGATGTGCACTCATGGGACAATTTTCCTAATTCTCGAACTACTAACCACTCGAAGTCACATCACGCTCGTGTGGAGAAAGCCAAAGATAACAAGCACATCGTTGTCCAGCAATTGCAGTCCGATTCAAAACCCACGTACGAAAGATTTTCTTGATTTATCATTGGATAAACAAAGTCTTGATATTAAGGATAAAATTTCAAAAAGAAAGTGCTCCACATCTGATGCACAGCTTTTGTTGGAAAAATGTAAAAAAAAATAAAAAATGGAACATTTTAAAAAATGCATAGATTTAGAGAAATGACCAGACGTCCAGCTTTCACGTAAAAAAGAAAACGAAAATTGATTATCTGTTAATGTTTTTTTCAAGCAACAAGTTGCTAACTTTCTCAGTTTCTTACAAGTGGATATTAATGTTTGGGAAGTTTCAGAAATTGTTATATTTTTTTAGATTTTTGTTCAATGGCAAAATTTCTGTAGTTAACAAAATTTTTATATCGTGAAGTATAGTAATATTGATAATTATATTGCAGGCAATCGAGGGGTCAGAAGTGGCGTGCCCAGCTGATAAGCAATGGAAAAGAACGTAGCAGAAAGTGAGTATTAAAAATTCACTGAAGTTCTGATATAAGTGGAAATTTGTGGTAAGCCGAGAAAGCTTTATAAGCTGGTTGAAAAAACGAGGATTTTTGGATGAGTTTAATTCATAAAATTTCTATTCAAGTTTCAGGAGCGGTCCATTCAGCGCCAGTGAAAGAACAGTGATGATCCAATATTTGATCACGAATAAACGTATATCCAAAGCAAAAGGATTAGTGGTATGGGAAGAGATGATCGAAGATGGCGTAAGTTATGCAATTTATGCAAACGACTAAAAAATTTACTGGATTCTCACGAATATTGCTTTTTTTCCTTTTTTTTTTCAGTTTTTGAGTCATAGGACTCCACAGTCTTTACAAAATCAATTTCGAAAACACATACTACCCAACATCGAGGATTTCCCAAACCTGACAGTCGGCGAGCGGCAACAGTTTTTGAATCTGAGAATGGATAAAGACGGACGTAATGGAAGATGAGCATTTAAAAAATCCTCTGCCTGATTCTTCACATAAAAACTATTTTTTATTCAACTTATTGTTTCTTTTTTATTAACATATCGTCGGTCAAGTACATAACGCCGAGTTTTACATTTTCATAAGTCTTCATCACTGATCTCAGGAATAACTCTCAAGTCGAGATTCCGTCGCGAGTTTGCGACGAGTTATTACGTTGCTAAATAAATAAGTTGAAGCAGTGCCATAAAGTATGCGAAGGAAATTGCCTCGCGAAGCTTCCTCCGTGGACTCTTGTTGTTTTTTCTTTTTGGAATAAAAAAAAAAATTTATATCGAAGCTTTGATCGTTGGAAAGCAACGAAAAACATTTTTTTTTACTCGTCAGTTTCTCGATGGAATCGTTAAACTCTTGAAGTATTTCGGTAAAAAATTGATTCATTTCTTACAAGAAAACAAAAAAGGTTGCATTCCAAAGATGCAAAAACTTTATCTTCAGAAAACGAAATTATCTCCACGGAGTCGTTCAAGACTATTAGTACATCGTGTTCATCGAGAAAGCCCTAAATAATGAGAATACAAAATCAAATCCATCGTTCTACATAGGATTTTGTTGGATCAAAGTTATCGAAAATAAAGTACAATTAGCTACGTGAGTTTTGTTTTTCATTTCGAAAACAACATCTTTTTTCACAATTTCAATGAAACGACTTAACGTTTATCTATACAAATGGCGTCGAAGTACACGAGAAAAATCACACGTATACTCATTACACGGTTGAGAAAGTTTTTAAATTGATGATTTAATTTAATTCGTATTAAAATCTGAACGATCACAGGATGTCCCAACGCCCGAATCTTCGACGACAACAAAATCGCAGTTGTCAATAAAGTCTGATGGAAAAGTGAACGGGGAACTATACATTAGACGAACTGAAATACGAGAGAAGGAAGAAAAATAAATAAATAAAAGCACAAAGGATTCAAGCTTTTCTCGTATGATCGAACGATCCAGTCCTCTCCCTTCAGGTTTGTTCGGGCAGAACATTTCCATTGAGTAATTCAGTGTTTGCGTTGTTGAGTGCGATTGTTTCAATCGTTGTCGCGCTTTATTCCTGTTGTTTCTCTTGTGTATGCAGTAGAGCGTGAAAAATAGGAAGAGTAGAGAAATACCGAGGCAGGATGCAACGAGGATCCAGGTTGAACGAGCTTTCGCAGTTTCAGCGCGAATTTGAATGACGTTCCGGCAAGAATCGAAAAAAAACTCTACTCAATAATTTCTTAAAAAAAGATTCGAGAGGTAGACAATTGAATTGTTCAATAGTTTGTGGGATCGATGAGTGACCATTTTAATTTCTCTTCTCATCTTTTCTTTCATTCAAAATTGATAAACCATTTTATTATTTCACTATTCAACCAAAAATAATATTTAATTAAGACCTGCTCTCAATTGCTTTGTATTGCAAATTGAAAAAAAAAAAAAAAAACAAAAAAAAAAAATCGATGACATTTCGAAATAATATAGAAAAAAAAAACAATAGAAGTTTTCTCACCTGAATATCGGTTCGAAGATTTTTGGGTACCTCGTCGAGTCCGAGATCGGTACACTGAGCTTGTAGCATGGAGTAGGTATGAGCGTAGCGGCATTTTCTTGGGTCCATAAGAATAAATTTATGTTAATTATTGTTTTCAATTAAAGTTGAAACATCTCTTTTCTATCTTTATTGTCATTTATCTTTATTATATTTTTTATCGAGAAACAAATTATATTATCAAATTAATTTAAATAAACGATCGTTATAGCGAATTAAGTGCGATCACGATCAGCAATAAATAATAAAAAGAACAATAGATATTAAAAATTACATTATCTGAAGTGATATTCAATCAGTTTTAATATCAAGAAAATAATTTATTATCTCTCATCAATAAACAATTACGACTGATAATCATGGCGGTGTATGCGACCCATTCGCGATTTTTGACGATTTGACTGGCATCTAGTGGCGGTTTGAGCTTCAAAATAAGTGATAACTGGCAACCCTGTAATGCCCCATTTCAGTCGACACTAGTCGTTCGAGCGCAATGAGGTTATGTGTCACGTTAGAATTATTCGACATATATTAATAAAAATTAGTTGCAAAAGTATTTTTATGCCGTGAGATAACAAAATGGTCCAAGAAAAGCCATGTCGAACTTGCACAGATTTCAAGACATGGGCGGCGATACAGAAAAAAGCTTTCGACTCGGAAAAGGTTAGAAAATTAATCGAACCAACGGTCCCCTGATACATGCCGATCACAAATATATAGACGAGATTCAATCAATTACAATTATTTTAACCATACATCTTAACGAGCTCGAAATGGGGCTCTTGAATATTTTTTTCAAATAGAACGGTATAATGAAAATTTAAAATACATAGAAACTTGAAAAGCTCATAAAAAAAGCAATGAAAGAATAAAAAGTAGTTTCCCTGTTCATTCATAACCTTTTGACCTTTGAATGAAATGAAATGAAAATGACCTTTAATATATGTCGCAAACAGAATACAGGAGAAAAACAAGATGACAAGTTGGAAGTTCAATCGGCGTCATTGGGAAACTTAAGAACGGACTGTCCGTTGGACAAGGATGAATTGGGTTCGAAAACCTGGGCATTTTTACACACGATGGCAGCTTATTACCCGGAAAATCCGAGTATTCAACAGAGAATGGATATGAAAACATTTTTTCAGGTGTTTTCCAAGTTTTATCCGTGCAACACCTGTGCCGAAGACTTGCAAGAACAATTAAAAAAAACTCCGCCATTGACGGACTCTCAAGACCAATTGAGCCAGTGGTTATGCAGAGTGCACAACCAAGTGAATAAAAAATTAGGCAAACCCTCGTTCGATTGTTCTTTGGTTAATCAAAGATGGAAAGACGGTTGGCTGGATGGTTCTTGCGATTGAGGATTTTTTAATCACAAACGTGAATGAGCGATGAAAAAAAAAAAACGTGAGTTTTTCAGTCCTAATTAAACTCAAATAAAAAGGAAGATGTTATTTAATAAAAAAGGCTGTTCGTCACATAATTTTTATGTAAAATAATGTAAGAGTTTTGTAAAAGTAATTAATATAACTATGAAAACTGTACAAGATATATGAAAAATGTTAAATACATAACGCATATAATATAATATATATACAGGGTGATTAATTTGAGAAGAAACAATGTTTCATTAGCTTCATAATGATTTTCATAATAAACTGTTTTCTTTCAATAACGATTGAGATTGTGCCAAATTTGAACTCGATTCGAGTGCACCCTCTTGAAAAATCAGCATTACAAAATTTTTAAGAGCCCATTATTCGTGAACATATGAATTATCCAAAATGTAATGGAGGAATATTGACGGGCGTCTAATTCCTAGTTTAAGGAACCAATCATCTTGCCGCGGCCCTGGTATCAGTGACGACAAAAGGGGTTAAGGTAAAAACAGAAGCGGCGGTACGCGTTCGGGTACGAGGTCTTGGCTCGTAGCTGTGATTTTGTCCGGTTCCCATAGCCGGTACAACCTGACAAGTTCTTATATGAAAAGGAAAACGTTCGTTGTTGGTTGAGGGTCTGGTGACGTATAGAAACAACGCGTGACCCAGCATAACAATCCACAAGGAGCAACCTTTAACGACGCTCTCGCGAATCCATTGATCGACGAGCAGAGTGATCGCTAGAACCTGGAAAAACATAGCGTCAAGGATGAAATTTTGAACTTGTAATAAAATGGAATGGAAAAATGAGTATTTACCATGATCGGATGAAAGAGAAACCAAGCAGATCCGAGTGACAATAAAGAAGCGTAGAATCGATATTTCGTTGTGGTTTTACGACTGGTTCGATAACAGCACGAAACGAATACGAGCCAGGCCGATAATTTCAACATGAGAAGGGCATATCCCGGTGGCGATTCGTAAATGTAAAGCACGAGACCCGGATCGAACACTTGAGATTCGTATACGAACATCGACAGTTGAAAAATTACACTCGTTGTGACGAAGATGAAAAGCCAGAAGAATTGTCGTCGAGTTAATTCGCTTTTCGTCACCGTGTATCCGAGAGCCAAAAGTAACATTAGAACCGTATACAGGGTCTCCGAATACGATTCAAGAATACCGCCTGTGACGGAAGATCTCTTCGCTTCTATTCCAGTCAATCCTAGACATGTCAGACTGTAAATCTCACAGGACACTCCCATTAACTGACAAATCAACGAGGACATGAAGATTTTGTAAGACGAGTGAAGCAGCCTTCGTAGCTTTAATTGAACCGCTGTGTAAATACTGCAAGCCAGTAGTATCACGTAGACACACGCTACTGCTATTAATTCTGGCAAAATATCTGGAAATTCACATTTTTTCAGAATTTTTCCGAATCAACGATTTTTTCGAGGATTCGAACAAATTGGAAGAGTCGAAATATATATATTTAAAAGAAAATTCCGGTTTTCACAAATGAATCGAACACGGAGCAACGATTGTTTCATCAAGAATCGGAGTAAAATACTTGCAGAATTCATCGGCCGAGAAATGATGCCTCCAAAAGCTATCGGGCGAGCCATTGGTCAAGGATATCCAATAAGTAACGTTCAAGCCAACCTGCGAGGAACAATCGGCCAATGCAATGAACCACCACCGAGGCCGGGAAGATTTAAACTCGCGATAACTCGTGCAATGAGCTTTTGTCCCATTTTCGAGCTCGCTTCTCGGCGCACATCCGGAAAACTGTTGCGTCAGCCCGCTCATAAAGAGCGGCACGATTTGACCGTATTCCGGATTCAGTATCGACGTTCTTTCCTCGCACGATCGATTCGACGGATAAACGCTCGGCCATTGATTCGCCGCGTCGAAATAAAGCAACAGATTCACTCTACTCTCTTCGTGTATATCACCGGTTACCCTAAAATCGAATCGGAATTTTCCTTTTTCCGAGAGGAAACAAAATCTTGCGAGGAACGCCCAATTCTGCAATCAACGATAATTGAAAAGCAAATAATTTTATTGTTTCTAAATCAAATTTCTATGAGTGTCTATTTTTGAATGAATAATCTGGTGAAAAAATTTAATTTTATTGTACGAAAACGAAAAATTGTTGCAATTGTGAAAGCTGAGTGCAACGACAGCAACGAGCGCCAAAACCAAAACACACACGATCCAAGAACTGTCGTACATTATGGGTTACCAGTTGCCCTTGAAGAATTTTGCCATCGACGTACCGCTCTGATAATAAATATGCAAAACACAAAATAGTACAAACCCTAAACATTGTAAATAATGATGTTACGAGTGAACGAAAAAACAACAAAAAGAAAAACTGAATTTAATTTCTTCGGACGCGTGGATCTACGACTATTGGCATATTGTGTACTGTTCTTGTCCGAAGAGTCACAAACTAGATAGCCTTATTTTTTCGCTCGGCCTCGTAACTGCAATGGCTAATCCATAACGGTGCTACTATGAGTGTGTGTTGCTTCTTCTTATATATATATATATATATATAATATATACACGACGGTCAGGTTGTGGTCAACCTCGCTGCATATTAAGCGTGCGTAAGGGTAGAGGGAAAAAGAGAGTGCTGTGAATCCATTTGTTGCCTTAGCAATGAAATTTTCAGTCGTATCAATTCTCTGTGATCTGATGTGCGCAACAACCCTTATCAATTGCGTGTATCCGAGATGATCGTTTTTTTTCTATTGTTTCAATTAATTCCCCTTCCGCCTTGTTTCAGAATTAGGTCATCGTCAATGTTTTAACAAAATCCATAGTAATTTTTCGTTGTGCGATTTTTCTCAAATTTAAGCGAATTATCATTGGTATTTACGAACAATTGTCAACAAGAAAATCAAATTACCACCTTTAACGTCGTATAAGATTTTATATATCGAGACACTTGAGTTTCCTCATGTACAGTTCTTCAATCGATACAATAATTAGCCTAATTCGTGATTTTTTTTTTGCAGTAATCGAGAAATCGCATCGTTCGAAATTTCGTTTCTCCTATTTTTATCTTCTCGTCACTTCCGCTCTCGTAAGCATTCTCGCATAAAAGTTAATTGGATTCTCGAGGCCTTTTGGAAAACGCACGAAGCGAATTTCCATCCTATTGATTGAAAGTTTTGTGTCAAGTATTTCATGTGATGTTGTAAACAATGAATGGTTAATCAAAAAAGCCAACCTTCCGTTCGATAATATGGTTCCTTCTGTAATTTTGAATAATAAAAAAAATGTACATAATAATATTTACGTATAAATAATTCGTCGTCGTGTTATTCGCTTTTTACCTAGAGTTATTTCGTCGAATAAAAACCGAACTAGTTATTGGCGTTTCCGCAAATAATAAAGATAATTATCGAATGAAAAATCATAATAATTTTGGAGTAAGCAAATGTAAATTGGCTAGGTTCAGGGAATTGGATTTCACGATAGGGCGGCTCTAACCCAAATTCCGCGAAAAGTTGTCGAGTAATCCGCTAGGAGCGCCAGGTTCGAAACAACCTGTCCAGTTCGGAGTATTCTAATGATTCTAGCGAACAACGACAACAATACATTATTTACGATCAACGATGAATGGATTATTTCGTACGAAATTAGCCTAAATACTGTATTCCGTATATTGTGATTTGGTGATAAGTGTTGAGTTTATTTCGTGATAATATTGGTGGCTCAGTAATGATCGCGATTTCTTGGGAAAAGTGGGCTGCCGCTGAGCGAGAGTCGATACGTTTACGTTTTTTCGTCGTTTACACTCTCTCTTTGTAATTACGATCGGTAGGCGTAGAGCGGGCGTATCTCGTCCTGTCACTGTGACTGTTGTGTTGAATCTTTTTCACCGAGCGGCCGAAATTCGTGAGTTTTCTATCATCGATTAAAGACGTTTAATAAAATATCGCGGTTGTTTAATTCAACGGATCGACCATGTCGAAATTAACGATTGTTCAATTTTCTCCAAATAGTCGACCAACCGGTCGAATCGTGAGCAAAAATGACTGAAACAGAAACACTTTGATTTCCCCTCTCAATACAAACGAATTATAAATAGTTAAATCAATACGAGTTTTGAGGATCAACGGCAAAATGTTCGCAAAGAAAAAGAAGAAGCCACAAATTTCGACTCCCACGAACTTCGAGCACAGGGTCCACACGGGTTTCGACAAACGCGAGGGAAAATTCGTCGGTTTACCCCTCCAATGGGCGTCTATCGTTGGAAATAATCAAATTTTAAAATCGACCAATCGTCCCTTGCCGCTGGTCGATCCCAGTGAAATAACACCCACGGAAATACTTGATTTGAAAACTATTGTCCGTGGACACAACGATCCTAGGATTGTGAGGCTCGTAGCTAGTGACAAAAGCGCCGATAGTTGTTTACCTAAAACCAGTACCGTCGCTAGATCCAATTCTCTCAGGTCGTCCAGTCCGCCGAGACTTCGTAGAGATTACAGGTTTGTTGCTCATTAATTATTCGACAATCGCATGTAAATTTTGACATTTTGTCCGTATGATTTTAATCGATGAACATTTGTGCAGAAATAATGCCAACCTCCCGCCATCGGTGCCCGAGGGCCAAGAGATGTCGTCCAGTCCGAGCCAAATTCAGCCATATCCGAGTTTTCCAAAACCGCAGGGTTACGCGGACAAACTTCGTCAAAATTCAGGAAACATTGGACCAGGAAGCAACGTCAACCTTCAGAGCTTGGTCCCGAATCTTCAAAATCTAAACCCCAACATGCAATCTTCGCCTAATCTTGCTCACGGGGCTAGCAATGCGACTAATTTATCATTGAACTTCCAAAATTTGAGTCCCATTCCAAATCTTCAGAGTCCAAGCACCAATCCAAGCGTCGGACAAATTACTGAACCAGATTTTCCAAGAACGAGCTCTGCGTCGACAGTAGGTGGACAGTATAACGGAAACATTCAGGTGATTTTTAGAACGAAAAGAATAAGCCTCCAATTTCGTTCGAGTTCATCAGACATTTTATATACATGAATAAAATCTACAATATATTTATATCTGTTTAGCCGCCGAACGATCAAACCTTGGGCAGAGATCATCAGCAAATCTCCCAAAACATGCTGGTCCACAAACTGCAGCCAAAAATTTCGCCCGTCGGTTCAATCGCCTCGCAACGTCCTCTGAGCCAACTAAGCTCACACAACTTGAACAAACATTCTCAAAATTACGTAGCGAGTGAAAATGCACCGCCGTTACACAATCTAATGTTCAACAAGCCTTTAGAGAGTTCACAATCGATGCATAATTTGTCCAAGCCTCCGAGTCTGCCTCCGACAATAACAGGAGGAGGAGCCACTAGCGCGACTCCGGATCAAAATCAAAATATGAAAGGAGCCATTTCATCGGGAAATTTGGCCGTCGTGCAACAAAATACTTCAAATAAACAGAGCGCTGATCAGAGGCTAACTCATGAACAATTCAGAGCTGCTTTGCAGATGGTCGTAAGTAGAAAAACGTGAAAAAATTTTCCAAAATTTCATAAATATTCACTTTTACCGTTTCTTCCAACAATTGCAACAATTTTTTCAAGCTTCCGTGTTTTTCAATTTTTCTTAAATATCCAAGCAAATAATTAGATCGACCGTCGATGCTTTTCCACAGGTGAGTCGGGGTGATCCTCGTGAAAACTTGAAGAATTTCGTAAAAATTGGAGAAGGAAGTACAGGAACGGTTTGCATTGCGACGGATAAAACAACAGCTCGTCAAGTTGCAGTAAAAAAGATGGATCTTCGGAAGCAACAAAGGAGAGAATTATTGTTCAATGAAGTAGTGATAATGAGGGATTACCATCATCCGAATATCGTAGAGATGTACGACAGTTTTCTCGTTGAGGATGAGCTCTGGGTCGTGATGGAATATCTCGAGGGTGGAGCTCTCACGGACATCGTTACACATTCGCGAATGGACGAAAGCCAAATAGCCACTGTTTGTTCTCAATGTCTCAAACCTCTTTCGTACTTACACTCTCAAGGTGTTATTCATCGTGACATTAAATCCGACTCGATCCTATTGACTGCTGACGGACGGGTCAAACTTACGGACTTTGGTTTCTGTGCTCAAGTCTCCCAGGAACTTCCAAAGAGAAAATCCCTCGTCGGTACTCCCTATTGGATGAGTCCCGAAGTTATTTCCAGGTAAATTACTCCAAAGGCAAATTAATCGATTCGAATAAATAGAAATCGTGTTATTCAAATTACGTTTATCAACAAACAAACAAAAAACGCTCCAACCATTCTCAGGTTACCATACGGGCCGGAAGTCGACATCTGGTCTCTTGGTATTATGATCATCGAAATGGTCGATGGTGAACCACCGTTTTTCAACGAACCACCTCTCCAAGCGATGCGTCGAATTAGAGATATGTTACCACCAAAATTAAAAAATTCTCACAAGGTCAGTCGCGTTGACTCACGCAATGATAATACTTTATCAAATAGATAAACAGATTGTAAAGAAAATCGATAATAATATTGGTGTAAATATAGGTGAGCCCAAGACTTCAAGGTTTCTTGGAGAGAATGCTCGTTCGCGATCCAAATCAGAGAGCAACAGCGGCTGAACTTTTGCAGCACCCGTTCCTGAGACAAGCCCAGAGCCCAAGTATTTTAATACCGTTGATGAGAGGAGCGAGGCATACCAATTGTTAATATCGAAACTTGAAGAGCCCGAAAATCCTCGAGTCTCGGAAAATGCGCCAAGACACAACGGGAAGAAATTACGATTTGTCCTGTTACACGCAAGCAAAAGTCCGGAGACTTTTGGATTCAGATTCAATCAACGCGAGGTTTATTCTTTATTTAATGATTTCCAGTATATTACTGGTATCTCGAACTTTCAACGTAACGTTTGACATCGAATATCGTCAACGTTATTATATATATAGACGTATATTATTATTATTTTTGTTTCTTTTTTTTTAACTCGCAAATCAAGATCGCAGGATTCAAATATAATAATAGAATTGACGCAGTTGGCAGCTAGATGTAAACCCAAGTGCCTTGACAAACCGAAATATCGTTATTTACGAAAAGTAAGAATAACATTTGAAAAATAAAGATTTTTTTGAACACTTAATCGGATCTGACGATCCTTCATGATCAAGGTGACGGAATGGTAAAAATTTCGAACCGGGCGTGACTTAAAAAAGTGTATTTTTTTTTGTTGAACATCTATAGGATGAGAAAAATGAAATGATTAATTTAGAGCCTACTGTCACAGACCTTCTTTGGTCACAGCCTTCGTAGATTTAATTAGAAGTAATATAAAAGGTATCTCGATTTTTTTGCATTAGTTCAACGACGTACGAAAAATTCAAATACAAATCGAAAAATCGATTTAGTTTCGACATTATCACCATTATTTTCAACAGTATTTTGCGGTGAAAATCTTAATTCTAAAAATTTCTTTGAGATGCGAATTCTTACTATGTAACTCAGATAAAGCAAATTCCCAATTGTTACATCGTTTTTAAATACGATTGGAACGAATTTTATCCTGTTAAATATATCGATCACCGATTTATGACAACGATCAAAAAAATTGAATAATTTTCTCTCCCATCCATACGTAGCGATCGGTTCGTTAAAATCATTCTATTTTTTCAATCGATCAAAATGATATTTTATTTGACCAAAAAGAAATTCACATTTCCGACGATAGATCTCCGACGTAATAACAATTGCAGCTCCGAGATGTCGCTTCTACCCGATTCGGCGTCGTTACCATTTTTCTTTTGAATCGTCAATCCTCCACCTTTGCTATGACCCTTGAAAACGTAAGAATTTTTTTGGAAAATTGAAAAATCCCACTCTGTTTTCGTAAATCAATCTCAACAACTATCGCAGAATAAAACTTTCCAGTTTCAAACATACGAAGTAGAAAACAAGAAAAAAAAAAAAGTACAGATATAGGCATCATCACGTCGAATTTTTCTACGATTATCGCTCAATGAAAAAGCATCATTGTCACTTGAAACAGAACAATAAGCAAAACTCGTTATCCTCTCCAAAAAAAAAAAAATCCATGAAAAACTCATTACGATAATCTGCAATAAGAAAAAAAAAAAGAATTTTCACGACGCCATATCTATGGCGTCTTTTCAATACTAACGAGACAATCTAAACAAGAATAAAAAGTCCATAAATTATACTCAATATTCAAGAGCACGAAGAGCCTAAGTAGGAAGGAAGGAGAAAAAGAAACATGACCGGATCGAACTCGATACGATATAATTTATTGTTTTATTAGTCTCGCGATTTCATCATTATCATCGTTACAATCATAATAACAATATATTTGACCGAGAGAGATCTGCTCCTCCACGAAGACGTCAGCGAGATAGGTTAACCGACCCCGCGCGTTTCCCCCTTGCCTCGCGCAGCAGGTTTCCTTTAACTCACTGTTACCATGCAGGCAAAGACTTCGAAGCAGCTGTATTGAAAAGTAAAAAAAAAAAAAAAAAAAAAGAAAAGGAAAAGCATGTGCCCACTACCTCGAGCTCCGATTGGCCAGAGACGTTGACGAGCCTCTCGTTTGACCGGAACGACCTTCACATTCCGCACGATTGCACTTTCTGTGTAACAGGCGCCGTCGTCGCTACGAACTACCGGACTACCGAATAGCACTGTTGCATCAGCAATAATGCTTTTCAGGATTCGGGATAAATGCACTCGTTACAATTAAGGGAGGAGCAATTATTACCATCAATGCTATAGCTAATCGTCATTAATAATAGGAAATAAGTTTAGTGTATTTTCATTTTAGCTGATAATATAACAACTATTTCTCGAATGACAGTTACATAGTAAGTATGAATTATTCGATTCTTATCTGGAAGAATTATAATAATATATGGATGATGTGACGCTAGTGAAAACTTGTGTTAGTCCTTGCAGATTATTTTGTGCATATTCATGATTTATTTGAATTTTTTTGAAATTCGCTTTTTAACGTCTCGCAGAAAATATTGTATTTTCCCTTTTGACTAGTGGGGAATTCCAAAGAGAGAAGTCGAGACAAGCCTAACTTTTCCAAAACTTGCATCAGCCCCCTTATTTACTCTGACGAATTTGCCTAAATTATTTCGTGATTCATGGACGGAGTTACCCCCACGATATCGACAAAATTCTTGGAGGCTCGCCTCACGCTCATTTCCTCGGCTGTAAGTATAAAAATGTCACTTCGTTTTCGGGAGAATATATTTTTTTGGAAATCGCAAAATTACAGCATAAAGAATCCTCGCGCGTTGGAGAACTCGATAAGAAACATTGAAATTGGTTCCCATAATTTTTGTTCCAGTATCTTTTCGTTCGATAAAAATCCTTTTAAAATATTCGTATAAATCTTCGCAATAGCCTCTTTCGATATTTTCTGATAACATTAAGAAGCATTCTCTTTATATTCGTGCAAAATTTCTCTCGCTCTCGTACCCGAAATTCCTTGCAAGTGATTTGAAAATGTGGGTAATGGAGTTAATAAACTGCGGGAGCGAATAATATGCGAAGGAGCAGCAGCAGCTGGCCGATCCGTTGATTTCAAAGAATTCAAAACGGGCGGGGGGAGAGTAAAGAGAAGAGGAAAAATAAAATAAAAACACCCACACCGATAGTCCGCTCGGGTTGGTGGACGATGCTTTTGCGGTGGGCTCGTCGGGACACAGATAAGAATCACAGTAAAATGGGTATAGTAATTGGGGGAAACGATGCGAGACGGTAGAGACGGAGAGAGTCACGAGTCGCCAGAGGCGGCGGCGAGGCGAGATTCCTTTCTACTCTGCGATTGGCCGAGGCTTCGGGTCGAGCCTCCGAGAATTCGTGACGTCACGCGGGCGTGTTCGTGAGCGTTCGCATGTGCGCAGTCTTGGTGAAATATATACGTTTATGTATATATATATATTGCTTGCATATAAGTAAAGAAAGGCATGCGAACGAGGCGCGTGTGATGCGAAAAGGCGAAACGACGACCTTCGTTTCGTGTCTACGTGCGTCTCAACCGACCGAGAATTTATTGGTACGAGTAAAATAACGACGAGAGGAGGCGCGACTTGGTGTCAATCGAGAGTCCAGCTTCTGCGTTCTACTGTCAATTAACCTATGCTACGAAAAATTGAAAAAAAAATAAAAAAAAAAAACAAATATTCCATCGCGCCTACTGCCCCCTGCGAGTCTCAGAGGCGCGCGTCACGGAGCCGCTCGCGTCAGCGGTTATCGGGCAAACTAATTAGAGGCAATACAAATCGCCGTTTTATTTCGTCCACTTTCCGGATATATATTTTACTTCGTTTCGATCTATATCCATCAATTGCCTCGTTATCGTTTAGTTTTTCGTCATTATATTCATTATTTGCATTTATTTTTATTGCAAAAAATGTTAATTCGTCAAGTGTCCCAAGCGACGTCACTTGCATACGAGTTCAATGTTCAATGTCTAGATTACAACAATCGATTAGATTCACGATAACACGTTGCAGATTTCATTCTCAACTGACCATAATTATCGATCGATTTCTTCTTTTTTTGTTACGAGTATTTGACGATGATTCACGTAATTTGAAGTTTCGCGAATAAATCTGATAAATCTTGTCGCTCTACGAAATACTCGATCGCAAAAATGATTAATATTAAAAAAAAAAAAGCGTTGCGTTGAAATAATTAATTCTTAAATTAAGCGTAGAAACAACTTTATATTTATTTTTCGAGTCGATTTCTCGACCTCTTTCGTTTACATAAAAATATACAAAAAATTAGCCCAACCTCGAAGCTCTCGAATAAACCTCAACTTTTTTTACATCATTTTTCCAAACACTCGGGAAAAGCTAACGAAACAAATGATAGCCAAGGAAATTCGTACAAGCCTTTTTGAAAATATTTAAATCATTTATCGTTTTTTCGATTTATCATCTCGGCTTACTTGCCCATGCGTTGTATCGACCATTCTTGTTGGCAAAGGGGACAACGATTGTTTTGTTTAACCCACAGGGACATGCAGCAATAATGAAACGAGTGATTGCACTCGCCCCATACGACCACGCAATCCTGACGACCATAAAAGTCCTTTTTGCTCTCTGCCTGACAACGAAGACAAGCGTCTGTAACAATAAAACAAAAATACATAAAATAAAATATAAATATAAGTGCACTTTGATGCAGATTTTTTTTTCATTTCCAAATCAAAAATTGAATTACGAATAATTACGATTATAAGGTTATCTTATTTGAGGTTTATTCGCTCATTTATCATCATCGGGTTATCAATTTGTTCAGCTCTAAATCCAAAATAAATTATGTACAAAATATATTTATCATTTGTACGATTTGAATAAAAATTTTACAATTATCATTATAATTTCTGAATAGAAGAAAAATAATTATTCGACGAAAAATGGAGCTTTTTTTATTGAAAATTACCTGATAAAAAAGTTATCGGGTGATCTGAATATTCGAATGGATTTCGTGCGTGACGTAAATTGACCGGAGACAATTTTGACGCATTTGAACAACTCGATTTTAGAATACATTTTAAAACAAAGTCCAAGTCGAAGATCGCGGAAGGAAAGAGGGTGAAGGAACTTTCACCAATAACGATAACGAAAAGAATGTCGATGGTGTGTGTATATATATATATGTATTTACAATATAGTTATAAAATGCATTTTAAATTCAAGCTCATCGTGGATCATCACTTCCGGAATATTCGGAAGGTGCTGATTACACGAATTATAATTTTAATACCCAATATTTGTCTTTCCAATAGTATTGAGGTATCAAAAAATACGTTTTATTGATTAAAATAAATTCAACAAATTAATATGATCCTAATTGTTCAATACAACTTTGCTAATCCGTAATCGACTTGACATACAGTGAATTGACTTTTACAATGATTGTCCTATCACACGCTTTTTTTTTTTGCCTGTCACTCGCTTTGATTTCATTCTTCTCTTCCTTTTGTTTTTCTTCCTCTTTCTCTTCGTACGTCACTCACAATACGAAAAGTTCTGGAACGTCCTCTAATCGATACTATCTCCTTACATTCCAACAACAATATCTTCGAGACTTTTCTTTCCGAGTCAAACTATGTACCGAATTTCTTGGAAAATAAAAATCAAGTACGAAGATACGTGCTTGAAAGTTCTTTCGAAAATTTGGATTGATTGAATAAAAGTTATTTTGACTTTTTAAACGTTTAAAAATTTATATTTAATTTTTATAGAGACGCCAAATACGATTTAGCCTCCGATACTCTTATAAATCAATAATTCTTGAAACGATAAATAAATTATAAAATTTGAAACATAATTAACGAGCGAAAAAACGATACATATGAGAAACAACAATCGTCGACGTAAATAAAAATTTATGATTATTAACGAGAGCCAAAAAAATGTCGTAAATTTCCTGTTCGGTTCAAAAACCCATTATATTATGAGAAAAATGTTAACTATGGATTTTATACTCTGAATTTACTGAATAATTCACTATAAAGATGAAAATGAAGGTCGGTCTTGATAGAAAAAAAAAAAAAATCTTGGAAAAGACATCTTTTGAAACAATAAATCAAGCGAAGGAGCACAAAATTAAAAGATATTCGAAATTTTTCTGTGTTCTTCAATTCTTCGATCGAATAATATTTCATTTCAATTTCTTTTTGTTTCAGCATCGACGGGAGATCGGACAAAATCAAGTGTTTTCAATTGAGATCGATAGATCGCGGTGGCGAGTCGATCAGCGTACCAAAAGTTTATTGAATAATTTGGTAAAATTCCATTCAACGGTTATCTAATAATAATAATAATAATAATAATAATAACAATGATCAAACGTAATGTATGCGTTGTCGGATGCTTCTCTCACCATAACATAATATCGTTCCTGACGTATACGTTATTTCATCCTCAAAATTCTTTTGGAAAACACTCAGATTGCTTACTTCGTTTCAGCACTCTTTTATTTCACGATAATCAAGCTCCACTCGATTCCCTGTCGCTCATGTTTCACTCATTGAATACTCTGTTTTTTTTTACGCGTACAATTCAATAGGAAATGCACCGTTACAAAAAATAGTTCCGGGCGTCGAGTAAAAAGAAATGTTTCATTTTTTCTTTTCTTTTTTTCTTTTTTTTTTTTTTTTTTTTTCCCACCAACTAGAGCGTGCATAATGATGTGTAATTATTTGTGCCAAGGATATACGACAAACACACTCTGATATCTGTAGCGCGAACTTGCCCGTGACCTCTGTCGCGGGCACGCATCTACGACTGATAAGATCCGACTCGTGACTATCGTATTTTCATTTATGAACGAATTTATGAACGAATACACGTCGACGATGATTTTAGTACACTTGCTCTGTCTCGATGTGCTATTGACCTTTTACCCAGTCGTAAAACCTCGTGCACTCTTTTTCCCATTTTTTCTTCAAATATTTATGCGTTTCTCGCTTATTTCCTGTCTCCCAAGATCGCAGGTCTGAATGACTATAGAATGTCTACCAACATTCTATCCAGAAAATTCATCTTTTTCGCTCGAAAAAAAAATTTCTATTTTTTCCTGCACGATTTTGGAACATTGATACACCCTATATCGAGACAATCATTTGATTTTTCGTCAATTTTCATATCCATACTTTTCCTGTAAAATTATCAGGTTTTCAAAAAAAAAAATGAATTTATAAGAATTTGAGCATTTTTTGTTTTTCGTACCTCGGTACTGACCTTAATTCTGAGCTAGCTATCGTGATATGATACGCGAAGGTCCAGTAAAGTTAAATAATACGAGGGCAAATAATTGGAGCATATGCAACAATGATCGCGCACCAAGAGTCATCGGTCAATAAATTAAGAGGAGAGAGAGAGAGAGAAGGGAAAAGACTCGCGCGATTAAGGATTTGTGAATACACATTTACGGTATGCGATATGTGTATATATACGAGAAAAGGATCGTTTCGCGATCGAAGCGTGGAGCTCGATATCGACGAGTGGAAGTTTTTCAATGGCACTAATAACGTATCGAATTGACGAGCCTTCTTCACGATCAATGAGAAAGAGAGAAAGAGATACGTGGAAAGAGAAGTAACTAGCAAATGTCGAGACCATACGAGTGAGAAACAACATTCGCTATGTCTCTCCCGTGTACGACACAATGGTTTAGGAATATTCCAAATCTCACTGTTGTATGTATCGTACCAATCAAGGGTGAAAAAAAAAGAGAGAAAAAAAAACAAATAATCGTTTAAAAATTTCGCAGTGGGGTCGATTCGTTTGTGAGCGATGGAGATGAGTTATTGAATGATTGCACGTTATTGATCGATGCTGAATGTCTCCGCTACGTTCTCTAGTCTTTTCGTTCTTATTATTCATTTCCTTAATCATTTATTTTCCTCTCTTCGTATACTCATTCTTCTTTCAATCAAATTCGTTATTCGTTGCACTGAAAACCAGATTTTTTCAATATCTCAATAAAATCTGCTTTTCAATCTACTATTATTTTGTTGTATATACATATATAAATGAAATCTGCGTTATTACGCACGTACGAGGATCAGCGATGGGTGATCTCGCGCGAGCACGAGACCCAACAACCGACTCCCGCATTAACCCAATAGATTAACCCCATCGAATACGTAATACGTTTGCGTTCATCTGTCTCTCTCTCTCTTTCACTCGTGTCGACCAAACAAACTTTTTCCCATCGAATATTTCACAACCGTTTACCTCTCGCTGAATACATACAGATCGCTCATATTTTTTTACCCACAAATTCCACCTCTGCAATGGTATATACAAAGGCGAATAGTTGAGTGTGAAATTGGTCGAAAGAAATCGATCGTCGATCCTTAGCAACGAACTAAATCGATTATCATCATCGTTATTATTAAGGTAGGGTAGCGTTTGACCAAAACTCATTTGACCAAAAACCCGTTTGACCAAAAAACAAATGAGTATCGGCTAGTTAGCAAAGCTGAGCAGAGATGTCGCTGTTGGGATTTTGTTGATAATTCCTCGATTACAGATTCGACGGAAAAGCCCGAACCGGTCACTTCAATTGACTAGGGCAGTCGTCGAGGTTATTCTGCTGGTTTAAACAGAAATGATTATGTATAGATATATATTATTGACCATATATCTTTTGCGTTGAGAACGATTGGGATAGCATATTCAACGTTGATTATGAGTTGTTTATTGTTTATTGTTTAATAATAATACTTACAGTATGGAATAATTGTGTACCGTAAATTTTACCGAATAATTAAATGTAATAACGAGCATTTGTAAAACATATTCAATAAAAGTATAATTGAAAATAAAAACAAGGGTTGTCGTTGTTATTGTTGTTATTATTATTATTGTTGTTATTATTATTATTATTATTATTATTATTATACCGGCGAAATTTAACGTCGAGGATAGCGCGATCCAGCGACGACACTACGAGAATGGCCCGCGATTACGAGGGCCAGGAAGTTTATCTACGAGAACAACGCGTTCAAGCGGTAATGCTCATCGAAGAGGGTCGCGCCGATTATGCCACGAGGACGGTGCGCTAATGGGAGTGTCGCGGGACGATTATCCACGAGGACAACGCGATCTAGCGGTGGTGTAGCAAGAAGAGGGCACGATTCTGAGTCTCAGGACGATAATCTTCGAGAACACCGCTATCCACCGGTGGCGCTCGATGACGAAGGTCACGTCGGTGACGCTACGAGGTCGGCGCGCGATAACGAGTGTCGGGACGATGATCTACGAGAACAACGCGATCTAGCGACGGCGCAACGAAGACGGCCTGCGATAACGAGAGTGAGGAAGTTGATCTGCGAGAAGAACTGGTTAAAGCGGTAATTCTCATCGAAGAGGGTCGCGCCGATCATGTCGCGAGAACGGCACGCTAATAGGAGTGTCAGGACCATCATCTACGAGAATACCGCGATCCAGCGGTAACGCTCGACGACGAAGGTCACGTCGGTGATGCTACGAAGTCAGCGCGCGATAACGAGTGTCAGGACTATTATCGCTATGAGGATGGCTAGCAATTACGAGTGTCAGAACGATAATCTACGAGAACAACGCGTTCTAGTGGTGACGCTCGACGACGAAGACCGCGCCCATTACGCTACGATGACTGCGCGCTAATAGGAATGCGAGGACGATTGTGTACGAGGATATTGCGATCCAGCGGTGACCCAACGAGAATAGTGGCTTGATTCTAAGCGCCAGGACTTGATCTATAAGAACAACGCCTTCCAGCAGTGACACTCGGACGTATCATTCGGAGCATTTCAATTTTCCATATGACTTTTCACTTTTCCATTGTGAATATCGGATTAGTTTCTCTGTTAAATTTTATAGTCATATACTAATAATATGAAATAACAACCTCTGGAATGAGGTGCGAAAAACTTTTTAATGTACCAAAAACAAAACTGACTGTAGAAATGACACAAACAACGGATTCATCATTCTAAATAATTTTACGCCCTTTCAAAGTAATTTTAGTTTATAATTTATTTTTTCTTATACTTGGCCTGTGGGTTTCAGAATTGTTTCGTTACAATTTTTGAAGGCAACAAACTATTGCTTGAGAAACAATTGTCGTGTTTCTTCAAGGAAGCTCTACTCCCAATTTCAGGGATGTGCGGGACACCTTGGGTGCCTATGCTTATAAACGGTCTACCTGCAATGCTGCCAACCTCATTTTTCTATCTTCCTCTCTCTCTTTTCTTTTTCTGTCTCTCTTCAACGAATTTTTTATTCTATTCTCAATATTACCTTATTTTTGTATAAAGGTCTTACACTTTTAACAGTGGTGAACATTTATTCATATTTAGGTTTGTTTCCAGTCATAGGAAAAAAATAAATCCCAGAGCCTGAAATTGAAATTCATTTCGTCCTTATTTAAAAGTTTGGAACTGAAGCGTTGCTACAGAATATTGAGAGAGCTAAAAGAAATCCGAAGTAGTTTACGATTATTTCTGGTTGGGAATAGTTTTTTATGTAAGAAATTATTTGTAGAATAGTCGGATTTGTTTATGCTCGATTGATAAAAACTTTTTCGTATTTTCCACGCGTTTATACCCTACAACATTATAAGTATGACGGCACCGAATTCGATGAAGCCAAATCCGATAATAACAAAAATGTTTTCTTGATATAAACCACATAAAAATAGCGGTGCACATTCGGTTATACTCAGATTCGTTTCCAGTAATACGAAAAATTAAAAAAAAAATCCAGAACCCAATGTTCAAACCAATACCTGATTCGGAAGCTCGATTGTCGAGTGGTCAATACGGTATATTTTCGAAGAGGAAAGGTATCCGAAGTTGTATGAAAGTATGTCCAGTTGTGAATGATTTCTTATTGGAGAAACATTTTCTACTATGATCGCTTTTGTTTCTGGAATATTTATTATAAATATTTCATTTTTTCCACACGCCCTTACGCCATATTATTATAAGTATACGATACCAAATTCGATGAAAAAAATAATCCGACATCAACTATGATATTTTCCTAATGAACACGACACTTTAACAGCGGTACATGTTTGATCGTACTCGGATTCGCTTCCAGTGATATGAAATTAACATTTGGCCAGCACCGAATATCCGTTATTTTAAAGGTTTTAAAAATATTTACAGGCCAGTGGAAATTAATAAATATTCCGAGCACTTGAACGAATACGTAAATTTTACAATTATTTCGGATAACATATGATAATTAGTCTCACAAATATTTCATGTACTTCCCGTTTTATTTCTGACGTCTTTAAAAAAATTATACCATCCATTCCAGACGTTCTTCTTCCATGTCATTAAAATGACGACTGTACTAATACCTAGTAGTTCTATTCAAAAATGAATCGTACATTTAAAAAATTATGTCAATAATAATAAAAAAAAAACTGTAAAGTTTATCTAAAATCCATTGCAAGGTTATTAAAAAATTAATTGAGTGAGTCGTTGTCACGACATGTTTAGGAAGCGGATATAAATCCGAAGTAGTGCACGATTTAATTTGGTTACGATAAATATTTGATTGAAGAAATAATGTTTATAATGGTTGGTTTTGTTTCTGTTATATTGATAACAACCGTTGCGTACCTTCCATCCTATACCATTATGAGTGCCATGGCACATAGTTTCATGATTAAATAAATCCGACATTAACAAATGCAGTTTGCTAATGTACTCTACGTTTCAAAAGCGGTGCACATGCGATCATCCTTGGATTCGTTTTCAGTAACAGGGAAAATAAAGAAACCCTTAAACTAATATAAAATCTATCACAACATTATTCGAAAGTTATGATGGCAGGCGTAAAATACAGAATATTTTCGAAGAGGACACTTATCCGAAGTTGTGTTGAGCTATTTGCAGTTGTTCATGGTTTCTCATAGCAGAATTTATTTTTACTATGATCGGTTTTGTTGACGGTGCATTTATAAGGAATATTTTATGACTTCCGCACGACTTAACGCTATATGATGGCAAGTAGGATCGTACTGAGTTCCATCAAGAAACAAATCCGACATTGACAATACTATTTTTCGAATAAACGTTACATGCCAACCGTGGTGAACGTTAAATTGTACTGGGATTCGCTTCCAGTGATATGGAATCAACATTTGGCCAGCGCCAAATATCCGTACTTTAAAAGGTTTTTAAAAATATTTAGAGGCCAGTGGAAATTAATGAATATTATGAACATATAAACGAATGCGATAAGCTTATAATGATTTACAATAAAAAAGTATTGTTGGTCTAAAAATATTTTTTTTACGTCCGGCTTGTATATAGCGTATTGGTAACAATTATATTATCCCTCCCAGACGTTCTTGTTTCATAACATACAAAGGACGACTGTACTGACAATGAGTTCTATCAAGAAACAAATCCTACGTCAACAAAGATTTGTTCTGAACGTACTAAAGTATTTAACAGTGGTAAAGGATTTTTCGTGTACAGGTTTTTTTTTTTATTGCAGTTTCAATTAATAGCGATTTTATTGACAATTGATAGTCATTCGTGACTCCGAAACATTTAGGCTGTGGAAAGAAACCTGAAGTAGTAGTACGAATATTTCTAGTTCGGAATAATAATTTATTGAAGAAATTATTTTCAGGTTGGGCGATTTTGTTCTTCTTCATTGATAAAAACTTTTTCGTGCCTTTCACGCGTCTTCACTCCATATATACTATTAAATACGACCACACCGAGTTCGATCGCGAAACAAGTCAAGAAGACAAATCAACGAAAAGTTCAAAAAGTCAAGCTTAATATACTTAATTTTGAATTAGCTGGAACTAATAATCCATATTATTATTAAAAAATTTCGAGGTATCGAGTGTTGTTGATTTAAGAAATATTTTTTCCATCATCGATTTTGCTTCTGGTACATTTATGGAAACCCTTTTATGTATAGCAAAATTTTTTACTCCATATAAATATTTGCTGTCCAACTTGAAGAGTCAAATGTACATTAATTAATTGAAAAATAATATTTCTAAGTACAAAAAAAGTTTGCGGTCAGGAAGAAAACTTAAAAGTGATGGACCATTTGAAATATTTTTTTATTTATTTATCCCAACATGTTTGTATAATATGAAGTTAACTATATTCATAATGGGACACCTCCCCTCATCTTGTACTTTTTTGTACTCCCAGATATTTTGCAAACCTATTCTTCCAGGAGCTTTCAGGAGGAGGAGGAGCTTTCACCTCATTTTTTTCAACGATCTCTTCTTCTGTTTGGTTTACATCAACTTCTTTATTTGCTTCAATCACAGCTTCAGTTTCTCTGCTACTACTATGTTGACCACAAAATTTATGACATTTCAAATAATGAAGAGGAAGATATTTACGGTTTTGATAAAAATTGGAAATTTATCGGAAAGGTTCAAGTATTCATAATGCTGTAAAAATTATATAATTCATTTTCCTAAAAATAAAAATAACATGAAATTATATTCATTTAATATTTACTGAGTTGTTGTTGTTGACGATACCGATAAACTCAATATTGCTGCATTGGCGGCGAGCCCGATTTCAGTAAAAGATTCACTGTTGAAAAAATAGTTTTTCATTTATGCAAAAATAATCATTCATATACACAGAGAAAATAATATTCTGCATTAATTTGAATCAATTTTGTTACACGAAATTCGATTGATCCGACAAATTTTTGGTTCAATAGAACCAAAGAAGAACGTCTGGAATGGATGGTATAATTTTTTTAAAGACGTCAGAAATAAAACGGGAAGTACATGAAATATTTGTGAGACTAATTATCATATGTTATCCGAAATAATTGTAAAATTTACGTATTCGTTCAAGTGCTCGGAATATTTATTAATTTCCACTGGCCTGTAAATATTTTTAAAACCTTTAAAATAACGGATATTCGGTGCTGGCCAAATGTTAATTTCATATCACTGGAAGCGAATCCGAGTACGATCAAACATGTACCGCTGTTAAAGTGTCGTGTTCATTAGGAAAATATCATAGTTGATGTCGGATTATTTTTTTCATCGAATTTGGTATCGTATACTTATAATAATATGGCGTAAGGGCGTGTGGAAAAAATGAAATATTTATAATAAATATTCCAGAAACAAAAGCGATCATAGTAGAAAATGTTTCTCCAATAAGAAATCATTCACAACTGGACATACTTTCATACAACTTCGGATACCTTTCCTCTTCGAAAATATACCGTATTGACCACTCGACAATCGAGCTTCCGAATCAGGTATTGGTTTGAACATTGGGTTCTGGATTTTTTTTTTAATTTTTCGTATTACTGGAAACGAATCTGAGTATAACCGAATGTGCACCGCTATTTTTATGTGGTTTATATCAAGAAAACATTTTTGTTATTATCGGATTTGGCTTCATCGAATTCGGTGCCGTCATACTTATAATGTTGTAGGGTATAAACGCGTGGAAAATACGAAAAAGTTTTTATCAATCGAGCATAAACAAATCCGACTATTCTACAAATAATTTCTTACATAAAAAACTATTCCCAACCAGAAATAATCGTAAACTACTTCGGATTTCTTTTAGCTCTCTCAATATTCTGTAGCAACGCTTCAGTTCCAAACTTTTAAATAAGGACGAAATGAATTTCAATTTCAGGCTCTGGGATTTATTTTTTTCCTATGACTGGAAACAAACCTAAATATGAATAAATGTTCACCACTGTTAAAAGTGTAAGACCTTTATACAAAAATAAGGTAATATTGAGAATAGAATAAAAAATTCGTTGAAGAGAGACAGAAAAAGAAAAGAGAGAGAGGAAGATAGAAAAATGAGGTTGGCAGCATTGCAGGTAGACCGTTTATAAGCATAGGCACCCAAGGTGTCCCGCACATCCCTGAAATTGGGAGTAGAGCTTCCTTGAAGAAACACGACAATTGTTTCTCAAGCAATAGTTTGTTGCCTTCAAAAATTGTAACGAAACAATTCTGAAACCCACAGGCCAAGTATAAGAAAAAATAAATTATAAACTAAAATTACTTTGAAAGGGCGTAAAATTATTTAGAATGATGAATCCGTTGTTTGTGTCATTTCTACAGTCAGTTTTGTTTTTGGTACATTAAAAAGTTTTTCGCACCTCATTCCAGAGGTTGTTATTTCATATTATTAGTATATGACTATAAAATTTAACAGAGAAACTAATCCGATATTCACAATGGAAAAGTGAAAAGTCATATGGAAAATTGAAATGCTCCGAATGATACGTCCGAGTGTCACTGCTGGAAGGCGTTGTTCTTATAGATCAAGTCCTGGCGCTTAGAATCAAGCCACTATTCTCGTTGGGTCACCGCTGGATCGCAATATCCTCGTACACAATCGTCCTCGCATTCCTATTAGCGCGCAGTCATCGTAGCGTAATGGGCGCGGTCTTCGTCGTCGAGCGTCACCACTAGAACGCGTTGTTCTCGTAGATTATCGTTCTGACACTCGTAATTGCTAGCCATCCTCATAGCGATAATAGTCCTGACACTCGTTATCGCGCGCTGACTTCGTAGCATCACCGACGTGACCTTCGTCGTCGAGCGTTACCGCTGGATCGCGGTATTCTCGTAGATGATGGTCCTGACACTCCTATTAGCGTGCCGTTCTCGCGACATGATCGGCGCGACCCTCTTCGATGAGAATTACCGCTTTAACCAGTTCTTCTCGCAGATCAACTTCCTCACTCTCGTTATCGCAGGCCGTCTTCGTTGCGCCGTCGCTAGATCGCGTTGTTCTCGTAGATCATCGTCCCGACACTCGTTATCGCGCGCCGACCTCGTAGCGTCACCGACGTGACCTTCGTCATCGAGCGCCACCGGTGGATAGCGGTGTTCTCGAAGATTATCGTCCTGAGACTCAGAATCGTGCCCTCTTCTTGCTACACCACCGCTAGATCGCGTTGTCCTCGTGGATAATCGTCCCGCGACACTCCCATTAGCGCACCGTCCTCGTGGCATAATCGGCGCGACCCTCTTCGATGAGCATTACCGCTTGAACGCGTTGTTCTCGTAGATAAACTTCCTGGCCCTCGTAATCGCGGGCCATTCTCGTAGTGTCGTCGCTGGATCGCGCTATCCTCGACGTTAAATTTCGCCGGTATAATAATAATAATAATAATAATAATAATAACAACAATAATAATAATAACAACAATAACAACGACAACCCTTGTTTTTATTTTCAATTATACTTTTATTGAATATGTTTTACAAATGCTCGTTATTACATTTAATTATTCGGTAAAATTTACGGTACACAATTATTCCATACTGTAAGTATTATTATTAAACAATAAACAATAAACAACTCATAATCAACGTTGAATATGCTATCCCAATCGTTCTCAACGCAAAAGATATATGGTCAATAATATATATCTATACATAATCATTTCTGTTTAAACCAGCAGAATAACCTCGACGACTGCCCTAGTCAATTGAAGTGACCGGTTCGGGCTTTTCCGTCGAATCTGTAATCGAGGAATTATCAACAAAATCCCAACAGCGACATCTCTGCTCAGCTTTGCTAACTAGCCGATACTCATTTGTTTTTTGGTCAAACGGGTTTTTGGTCAAATGAGTTTTGGTCAAACGCTACCCTACCATTATTAAAATGCTACGACTGTCAATACGGATATGCTTTCAACGGATAATCTCTCTCTCTCTCGTACGACGAGAAGAAAATTCGCTTGAAAAAAAAATTGGCCAAGATAATCCAGTAATCGAAGCGATAATTTCTTTATTTTCTTCGATAAAAAAAAAAAAGAAAAAAATTTATCGATGCTGGAACAACTACGAGAATCAGAATGATTCATTTTTCATCGATACGCGCAATCTTAACGAGAATTGGAAAGTTACCTCTGCCGTGATTTTTTTCCCGCTTCTGGAAATTTTATGCCACTCGAAATTTATTTTTCTTTCACTCTTATCCGATCGTCGTCGCTACTTGTTTTTTTTTTCTTCCATCGTTGCGACACGTTCGACACGTTTTTTAATTATTGCGATTCTATAATTGTCCCCCGAAGAAAATTCTCCTGGCCAAAAAAAAAAACATGATCCTCGAATAATTGAGTCACTCGCGTTCGATAATATGAGACTTTGCTCCTGATCGCTATCGACATGAGCGTTTACATATACATATATTTCTACACGAGTGTCAACGTCATCGTCCTGCATCGAGAAATGGAGGCTCGACCACCAACTTTTTACGACACGCATATATGTGTGTATGCACGTCGTCCAATTCTGTAATCCTATCTCGCACGATTAAATCTCATATACAAGTACGTGTAGGCGCGTGTGTAGAGCACTTACTCGTATACGTATTTCATTGGATTAGGTAAAGCTGCTGTTTTTTTTTTTTTTTTTTTTTTTTCTTTTCTTTTTTATCTCTTCCATTTCTCACGTACGTCGTACGTCCAGACACGCGATACTCTGCATTGTATACGAGGCATGACTTTTTATGTAAACAAACGAGCAGACGATGACAATTTCAACAGGCTCATTGCATACTCGCGACAATTAAAACGGCAATTTTTATAACGATTTGTAATTGAAATGAGATTTAATGGTGTGAGAAAAAAAGGACGAGGAGAAATAATGATGCGATCAACGCGCACAAGACACAAGAAATCAGATTTTCTTCAGTTTACTTCTTTCCGTTGTATTCGTTTATTTTCATTTTTCAAGAAATAAAAAATGGTCGTCAAAATATTGACGCGTCGTCGTCGAGATTCTCGAAGCAAAGTCGAGGCTGACTGTCTTCAAGGTTTTTTTAATATTTGTACACGAAGAATCGTGTTGATATAATTTAGGGATTCGACGAGCTTTCATTTCGAACGTAAATTGTTTGCGATTGTCAGATTGTTTTTGTGACAATCGAAAATCATTTTTCTCTTGGTCCATGATAAATTCAACGCGAGGACCGTGGGAGCAAAAATTTCGAGGTTAATTGTAATAAAGAGCGCCACCACTAGTATTTTTCACTGGCGCCGATGAAGCGGTACGAGAGAGGGGCGACAGAGAGGGGGGGATGCGTTACTGCTCAGGACAATACCGAATTGTATCAACACAACAGAGACTCGAGGTGCTGGAACGTTCTCGAATCAAAAATAAACGACACGCCTTCATTTTTTATGTTTTTTTTTTTTCATCGTACAACGGGAAGGAGAAAGAATGTAACTGGAATGTTCTCTATTTTTAACGACTTCAATTACCACTTCGACTAATGACTATTTTCATTTGTTTAATGACAAAGAAAAAAATGTGTACTTCGTTGAATGTGTTACAGCGATCATTTAAATCATAAAAATTCTCTTATTTTTCAATATATATATTTTTTTAAACGGTGACAATAAGCCATTAATAATACTTTTAATCGGCTGACGAAACACGTGCGCATTATTGTACATTATTGAAAAGCGGCGGACCGGCCGGCGAGACGAGCTGGAACGTGCGGCGTACGGCGGGCGATCGTATCGTGAGATGGGTGAGATGAAGGAAATGAAGAGACAAGTGGAATTGGCGTGGTAGAGTTCCCCCTCTCCGTTGAATTTGGCGTTGGTTTGTCGCGTGTATATAACAACGCGCGGGGCCACCTTCGTCGTCGATATATCGCGCCGAGGTGTTCCGAGACTAGCCGAGGCGGCGAAACTCAAACTGTCCGGCTGCATATATATACAAGGGACAAATCCCGCAAACCCATCATAATCTAGAAAGTTACCGGACGCGTGCGCGCACGAGTTTACCGGTGTTTCGCGTCATACGAAAGCGTCAACCGCTGAGTAAATTTGTTTTAATAAAAAAACGATTAAGAATCGATGTTTTAACGGGAGCGGGGGAGATAATAAGACACTTACAGTGAGAAATAAAAACAGCGCTGGCATTCGTGCCAACCCGCGATTAACTACGTGAGATTCGAAAAAAAAAAAAAATAGCGATAATTATAACCGCGTCGAAAAGTAGATACTAAAAAAACGGTTAATAGAATCAAATTTTAATATACAAGTTGGCCAACAGGTGGCGCCGATTTTCGGGGCGCTTTGAGGAATCGAGACTGGCTGTTGGGTAGAGCGTTGCACATTGTGCTTCTCGCTGTCATAACACAGCCACGTGTCCGGCAAAAACGATCCCATCCATTCACTGACCACGGATATAAAAAAATAACTCTCGAATTGAATTAAATAATTGTTTTTTTTTTCTTTTTTTATCGCGTGCTTAAAAAATCGCGTAAAAAAATGTCGGAAAACGAGAAAAATTCGCGTCAACAACAGCAGCAGAGAAGACAAATGCTCCAGCCATGGCCGGTTTGCCTCATGTCCTTTCACAAAAGAAAGGTGAGTACTTTGACTCGACCCCTGTCAACCTTCGAATTCTATCATTCCTTGTGTAATACCCTCACGATTATATTGTATCGTTAACGAAAAAATCGCAAAGTAAAAACTTGATTTCGCTGAATCAATTGACAGCGGTAATGAAAAATTTAACTCGATGAAAATTGTCCAAACTATGAATCCATTATTTTTCTACGTTTGAACTTTTTCGAATCGCCAATTTCGGTATTTCAGTGATCGTAGCTCCAAGTATCAATGCCGAACAGCTACTGCGCAATTTTCCCTCCACAAAATGGCTGAAAATCAAGTTTGATCGACGAGGTTATTATTTTTTAAGAGTAGAACGGTAAATCGAATAATTGGAATGATTTGAAAATGAATTTTCGTCACTGTTAGACCGAAAAAAAGCACTTTTTTTGTACCGCACTTTTTCGCTTCGACTACTCGTCGGGAACTGACCGATTATTCCCATTTCGGAGATTATCGAATCGCCAAATTATCGCGAATCATAATGATCCACTAACAAATCGTAACTGTCTCTCTCACGCGGACTCTGAACAAAGTTTTGCCTTTCTCGCGCAAACCGCGACCGGGATATATATATAAACTTACAAACTCCATATACATAGATATATTCGCGCGGCTAACTTGGCTTCTCGATCTTTCTTTCCGTCTCCGTGCGCGCTTGCTTTGTGGAAATTTCCATTGGCCCCGCGCATGTATGCGTTCTTTTGCTCTTTTATGTGCCGACAGCTTCGTTTGCTCCGTTGAATAATTACGAGAACAAAACAAAACAAAAAAAGCGCCCCGTATTATTACAACTGTTTTTTTTTCCTGTAGCTTTTTTTTTTTTAGCCTGAAAAATTAATTCGTATTTTCGACTATTTTTACAATTTTTCATCGGTAAATAATTTTGAATTTTTAATTTCTTCTAGATTCTCGACCGTTGCACATTTCGTGCGATCCAAGATTAACCAAAAAAATATCAATCAAATGTCTACTTTGCAAGGTCGTGTTCGTATTGCAATATCGAAAATGATTGAATTATTTATACACGCGTATGCGCCTGTGCGTCTGACTTATTATTTTCAAATTCTCATTTTCATTATATTTACTCGGCGTCCTGTCGCGCCATAGATTTTATTTTCATGTACGCGTGGTGTGTGTCCATTTCTTGATAAATGTGTATTTTTGTGGATGTATCGCGGGTCATTCAAGTTTTGCCGAGTTGGCATATCGGGTGTCCGAATTGTTATGCCGTAGTAGCCTCCTCTCTTGGAATTGACTTTCATTGAAATAACATTAGTTGAAATAAATCAATAAATAGTGGCTCAATTCGAATTCAATGATTCATCTGATTTACTTATCAAAGTTTTGATTCGTAGAAAGCAGTTCATTATCAGTCCATCAATTTTTAATCTAATGTCATAAAAATGAGAAAACAATATTACAAATTATTTTACAATTTCAATGAAAAGCTTTTATTGCCGAATTTTGTATGTTTATTAAAACAATTTATATTTAAATATAAAAAAAAAAAAACTGTAACATGACTTTTAATCACAAGTATTAAGATTCATGTGTATAAATAGGAGAAAGATCGATGTACAAAATTGTTTTTTCCGCAATAAAAAAAAAGTTGCAGAGCTGAGAAATAAAGTTGATTATAAAAAAAAAAAGAATAATTTACCCCGAAATCAGATGTTTTCGATAACCGTTCCGCACATCATTTTATCCGAAGAATCGTGTATTTCGTAGCACCACGTGGAACGATAGTGTCAAGAGGAAGATTCGCGTCTCCGTAATTATGTACGCAACGGTAATATGACGTGAGATAAGATTTTACAAGCTTCGGAGTATCGAGCAAAAATTCGCGCATGCAAAACAATATCATTCGGGGCAGCTCATATATATATATATGAATTCGAACAATAATGATAAACGCAACAGTCGCATCGTTGCAACTTTCGCGAAACGAGAGAGAATTCTTCTCAAAAACGTCTACGAATATTGGTCTCGTCTGTTATTCGATTTTTGACAATAAAATTTAATTATTTTCGGATATTATTCGTTCGTATTGATTCTTCGCTTAGATTCGACGCATCATTTTCACCGCGACTACATTTCGGATAAATAATGCAAACGCTGCGATAGATATTTATCGATTGATTATTATTTATTAATTGTTATAAAAAATCGTAGTCATGGAAAGTTCTTCGAGTCAGGTAAGCCATTGAAAATAAGTGTTATCAATTTTTTTTTTCTTCATCGATATTAAAATAGAGATGTATTTTAGGAAAATGCGTATAAATGATTCGAATCGATTCCTCCTTACAATGTCGATAAAGCGCATGCTAATTTGGAGACATTCGTTATTATCGCAATAGCCGAGGCGTTGCAAATGATAATTATTCCATTTCGCCCTAGGCAAAACGTTGAAAGTGTTACCGCTGTATGCATGAATAAATCTTTATATCTTAAACCCTGACAACTTAACTCTTAAGCTATATCTCGATATCAATAATTTATGTTTCAACAATACCAGGTGTTCGAATAACAATTTCGTTGAGCACAAAACTAATGCGACGAAAGGTGTCAATTTCTTCGATTTTTTTTAAAGATATTCTTACAATTTCGAAATAAGCAACACAATTTTTCAAATTTGTTTTTTTTTTTCTCGGCACAATGAAATATTAACCCCGCGAATAGGACACTCTGTATATGAAATTTTTATATTCGTGACAAAAAATGAATTGATTGGTCAAAAAAATCTGAAAAATTTAGTCGCAAACAAGTTTTTTTTGTTTCGATGATGAAAGTTATTGCGATCGTAAACTTAGATTCAAAGAGGGTTTCTGCTACATCGCACTAATCGTGTTTATACTATTTTATTTTATTTTATTTTTTTCAATTTATAGCCAAAAATTTATAAGCTGCTATTCAACTGTTAAAAATGAGTCGTGTTTTGTCGAAAATTGATTTCTCTGAAATTCGCTATTCTCTAACGATTCATTTTCAATCGGTTTGGATGTCCGTCCCCCTCGAGTGAAAGTATTTTTAGATTGCGTATGAAAAAAAAAATATGAAATAAAATAACGCGCAAACAACGGAACAAACGATATGCGAAAAATGTTTGTTTCGCTGCTCGAATCGTTTTTTTTTTTTCCCCCCCGTCTTTTCTTCACTCTTGAGCAACGAAAACCCACATCGACGGAACTTGGCAATCCAGTAGGTGCAACATTCAGATTTTATTTGTATCAATATAATTATGTGGAGAATACAAGTTGTATATATATATGATGCAAGAATTGGCGTTGATTGCTATACGCAGCTATCGCCGAAACACAAACATACGCGCCGCATATACTATATCGAATGAAAAGTAAACGAGAAGCAGGAAAAGCAAGGGCCGAAGAATTTCAACGATTTGAATATAAAGAAAAAAAAACTGCGTATTTTAATTCTTTCATCAAAACTAAAATTATGTTCAGACCCAAAATGTACGATTGAATATTCAGCAAATATAATATTTGGTCCCAATATTTATGACGTCGTAAGATTAGTTAAGACGACATAGACAGATAATTTTATTCGCTCGATTTAAATCACCAAAGAATTTTTTTCGTACGAAGCTCATTCAAATTCTCGATTTATATATTTAGCGAATAATAATATTTGAATTCAAAATTTATGATGCCCGAGGATTACTCGAGGCCACATAGACGGATGATTTTTCTCGAGCTAATTTAATTTTTGATTAGAGTATTAGAATTTTTTTATTTTCGCCAAAGTTATATTTGAATGCAAAATTTATAATCGGAAGATTAGTTGAGATTACATAGTCTGGCAATTTTTTTTTTTTTTTCCTTCTTTTTCAAGTCAGAATTGGTTATATCTGCTTCGAGCAAACATACCAATGAAAGAATTTGAACATTTTTTTTTTATTTTCCTGAATATAAATGAAATATGCTTTTGAACGGTAGCGATAGTGATTCGTGATAAATTACGTCATTAAATAGCTTTGCTCATGCAGATAATGTGCTCCGTTTAATTCGTAGTTTCGTGATCACTTCGTGGCACTTGTTTCCAAGAATAAGAAAATCAAAAAATCGTACGAGAGGGGATAGAGTCTCTTCAAGCTCGTCGCATGACAATTGATCTTTATTTAAACACAAATCAATGAAAAATAGAGAAAAAAAAACATCGTAACGAACCATCAATTCCAACCAAGTTTGCATTTTTTATGAATAAGTAAAAAAAAAACAAATTTTTGCCAAGAATTGTCCATCGACCATTGGAAAATAAAATTCAGAAACATTTGTTGAAAAACAAGAGCGTAGAATGTGTCAGCAGCCGAAAAAAGTTAATATCGACAAACTAAAAATAAAATCTAAAAGTAAATTTACATTTTTAAAATCATATATTTCGAGCGTGCGCCATTTTTTGGGTCTCAACGTCTCGAAGTTTTGGTCCATCAAATCAGAGAGCTATAAAAAAAAAAAAAAAAAAAAAAAAAAAAAAAAAAAAAAACAAAAAACAAAAAAAAAAAAAAAAAAAAAAACGCGTTTTGTAAGTCCTCAACAGAAAGAGCACGCGATTGCACGTGATACCGAAGGCAATGTAGTGTAGCGGGTGGCAGCGGGACAGAAATTGTTTTCTCATTACTGACAAAGGCGCAAGAGATAAGAAACGAAACGCGCGCGAGCGCTCAAGATTGATCCGATGAACTGTAGAATGAAAACGCTGTACGAGCCAAAGGTCACGATAAAGCCCCTTCCCTTGGCTCTATTTTCAACGTGACACAAAATCCCGTGCTTTTTAGGCAGCAAATTTTTTTTTTTTTACTTTCATTCTGTATTACACAATTTTACAACCGATCGTTTACAGAAAAAAAATCATTTTTACTTTTTATGATTATTATTTTATTCGGAATAATATAATAAAATGCGTAATTATGATTTTATTTGGAATAAAATAATAATAATTCTCATTGTTAAATATAAAGCTCGATAAAAAATGTACAAATTCAATTAAATGTTTCTCATTTCGGACAAGAAAAAAAAAAACAATGAATATGGCATTTGACCGATAAAACAGAGGTTCAAAATTAACGTAAAACTTTTCATTTTTTTTTTTTTCCCTCCAACGAAATCATAATTCGACGATAATGATGAAAATTGGTGGGAAAGATAAATATCAACAAGTGGAAGATGCGACAGGCGTGATAATCGAGAGCGTTCGGTGCTCGTTCGGAAAGTCCAAGAGACAAATGTAAAGTTTGCGGAAAGTAAAATGAACGTAAACGGTTATATACAGCTGTGAGTTTCGAGCTAATAATCATCGAGTTCAAATAGGTTATCTCTTAGCAAGGAGGGTAAAAGTCAGCAATACCACCACAAAGCAAAATTTCAATAGTAGTCAATATTTAGTCCCCAACATATTAACGTATTTGTTTTTCTCTCTCTCGTGTTGTAAGCTTTTGAATGATTGGTCAGTTGGTAAAATTATCACGAAACTAAAGTTCCTCTCTCAGCCTCCTCGACGATAATGGCACTCTTCGTTCGACGTATAAATACTCCAAATTTGTCGTTTCATCCCTTCAATTATCAAGTCGTGTAAGTTCGAGCATAAACTCTCGCTCTCGTTTTCTCCGCATCAATCTTTTTTCTTTCCAATTTCTTTGTATTCATTTATGGTGGTGTTTAATCAAAAATAATAAAAACAAAAACAAAACGGTACAGAGTAGCGATATTTGTTTTGTTTGCGAATTTCCCTCGTTCCTCTGATTGCGAGTTGGTAAACACATTCAGGCACGATCCGATCGCGATATCCGAATAAAATGAAAGAATAATTAAGCGTGAAACTACAATGATTTTGTGCGCCGGAATATTTGGGAATAATGATTGAAAAAAAAAAAAAATAAATAAATAAATTTGATCGTAATTTGTTTGTTTCGGGCTTCAACTTTTTTGGAAACTTTTGAATTTTGTTCGATTCTTCTAAAAAGTCGATTTTAAGGCGATACGATTACGTTCGGTGTATTTAGCTGTCATACTTTTTTTCTCTTTTTTTTTTTTTTTTTCTAAATAGCCACGTTTCGAACACGACGAAAGTGTAAATGAAAAATCTCAAGAGTGAATACAAAAGAATAACGATGATTTAAAACAAATGGTTTTTTTTTCTTTTTATTTTGCAGCAAGAGCAATCTCTGTTGCCGAAATATTATACGAGGATATTGTCAGGAAGTGGTGTATCCTCGATCGCATCGACGACCTCGAGCCTTGCGTTGGATTGCGCCTCAAGCGCAACCATCGCAACGACAGTGAGTCCTTTCAACAGTCAACAGGCATTGCTCTCAAAATCCATACAAACGAATCAGAGTAATCACGAAGTGCCAAAAAGCAAGACAAAAAAGTCGAGGGATTCGAACAGCGAAAACAACAACAGCAACAGCAGCAGCAGCAGCAGCAACAATACCAATCGGCATTATTATGAGGAAAATTTGAGGCATACCCAGCGTCAAGAGAGCCGTCATTATTGTGGCGAACAAGAGATCCGAATTTATGATCCTCTGCTCAAAGATCACGCTGATTATAAACAGCTTAGCGTTCCCATAATGAGCAAAGAAATTATGACGGAAATGATGGACAAGGAAACGGTCAGGGGTAACAAAGGCTCGGTCACCGAGGCACACAGATTTCTTCAGGAACACGAGCCCAGCATCAATTCCGATGTTGCGCCGACGAATCATCGACGAAAGAAGTCAACTCCGCGTCGTGCAGCATGCATTTACGCCTCTCAGGTCAGCAACATTATTTATTCATCATTTTTCCCAAAATTTTTTTTTATTTTACATTTTGCACGAGTTGTGCAGCTACGCAGCAGCCCTGGTTCAATTCAAAACAATTTTATTAACTCCTTTACGTTTCGGTTCTGGTTCTCGGAGTTCTCTTCAGAATTTCATCTCGATAACAGAAACAATTCGAGAAGAAAGTCGTGGAAAAAAAAAAAAAAAAAAAAAAAAAAACACCGGTAACTCAATCTTATCTCTGTATAATCCGTATAAAATAATCTCCAATCAATTCTTTCGACCTAATCTCATTAGGTCGAATTAATATTAATCCGTGATTAATATTAATGAGAACCACACAACAAATAATGTCATGTAAATAATTGTATAAAATAAAGTTGATATTTCATCAAAATATAAAATAAGAAATAACGAAATAATGAAACATAAGTAAATAATTGTAAAAATATAAAAATGCATAAGATTTTACAGAATATAATAATTAAAATTCTGAAGATGGCTCCGAACCAGAGCCGTTTTGAATTCAACGAATCGTTCGTGCTGTAGCCGCAACTAGTACAAAATTAAAAATCATCCGGCCAAAAAATACAAATAACAATTTTTTTCATTTTCCATTGATTTTTGTTATTTCAACATTGAATTTGCGTGATTTTTCTAATTTCGAGTTCGATGGAAAAAAAAAAAATGCAATTATTCATTCGCCACTTTGCACTTTTTCGATTGCTCCATCTATTTATTTTGTAATCAATGAAATAATTGTGCTCTTCGAGACACTGAGCCAAAAGACGAGGTTAACTGAACAGTAGTACGAGTCAACGTGCGGTCGGACAGCTCCGCCGTGAGGCTCACATCTCGATGCATAACAAGTACAGATAAGCGCATATTCTCTTTGACTTTCTCGTTTCGATCGTTGACAAATTTCACGGTTCTTTGTCAAAATAATATTCAACCGGAAGGGACCCTCGAAAAAAGGGAAATTCCAATTTTTTATCCTGCCACTGGACGATTTATTTGATTTCTAATTTTTTTTCAAATCGAACCACAAAAAAAGGGCTTGCGGTGTGAGAGGGAAGTTAGACCCGCAGCCCGGAAAACATCTGTCGCGTTACGTATTCGCGATGACGGATGAACGAAACAGGTGTTGATCATTTCGATTCTTTAACGGTAATTTTCTGCAGATCGATCATCAGCATATTTCGCGAAATTGTTGTCTACTTAAACAATAGACAATTATAGGACACGTGCGACATCTCGAACGTCAGAAATTGTTTTTTTTTTTTTTTTTTTTTTTTTTCCCCATACAAAGGTCTATCTATGCGGAATTTTTTTTAGTCGACGCTTTTATTTTTCGTTGTTCCAAGTGGCAATGGGCGGAGCGAGACGAGGGACGTTTCGCGTTATGGGGGAAACGCTCCACCTATCGCCATGAGAATACTCGTAGCTTGGGGGAAACGCTCTCTCCACTAATTTTTTTTTTAAATCGAATATTTTAGAATTAAAAAAAAAAAATGATTCTCCTTCGTAACACGAAGAATTAGGCTATTTATAAAATTATCATGTTTCTAGTACACGGGATCAAATCAAACGAGGTCGATGGTTTCCTCAATTGCGTAAGCTCCGAGGCGAGCTAATAAAAAAATGTTTCAGCACAGATAATCTGTAATAAATGTAAAACGTTTAACGAATTTTTGTATAAAAACTCGAAATACCCATTCGTCTTACGTCTGACAATATCAGGGGCATCATTTGATATAGATATAGATATACTGAATGCGTATAGTTGGAGGGACGCGATGCGCATTGAACGGTGTTGGGACAATACGAAAGTAAACGAGTATATATTTCAAGCGCACCAAGGACCGGTGCGACGGATCGGCATACCAACGACAGACGAACTATTATAGGCGCGGAAGGAAAAGAGAAACATTGTAAAAAAAAAACGAAGAATCGTTGTTGACGAGGTATGGGAAGGGATATAATATTGTTGGGTTCTGCGCGTACCCCCACGTCACCGAACACAGTGGCTGTGCGTAGAGCTCTCTATATAAGCGAAGCGACGGATCCTCGAGGCTCGATCGTATTGTTTCGTAGTTCGGTAGACCAGTTTCGTGTTTCGACGTCTCGAACCAAATCCTCGAATTATTTAGTCATTTTTATCAATTCCGTTTATCATCGGATCGCTAAAAGTTTCATTTTTTTTTTTTTCTAAACGAAAAAGGGAAATAAGAAGATTTCGATCGATCGCAACGATCGAACGGGACTGTGACGAAGAAGGGATTTTTCGTCCTCGCCCTGAGTCGCTCTCTTGCTCTATCCTCTCCTCCCCTCCCCCCTCCCTCTTCTCTCGCTTTCGCGATCTCTTAATTTTTCTCCCTCTCTTCGGTCTAGTCATTTCCTCTTCGCTCCTCGATCGTCAATCTCGATTACACGGGATTTCTTATTGTTGGCTCAACCGTCACGTTAACCAGACGTCGACGTCATCCTCAACTACTTCGAGACTCTTTTTCTTTTGTTTGCTCTATTCCACCATGGCTCAGTGATATTTCGCGCGATTCCACCGTGGCACCGATGCGATAAAACTGCTTTATTGTCTCTTTTTTTTTTTCGTTGATGTATAATTGCGCGCAACGATAACGCGGCCATTTGGAAATATTCGTAGTCCTTTAATTCGTCCCTTTTTTTTGTGATCACGTGGCTCTAAATCAAATAACAAAATGAAGATTCTTATGAGAGCGGATACTCACGTGAACATCGAAATTCCTGGCAACACTCCCGTTGCCAAATGCACGTTTTCTCAGGTACTAAGACTCTAGATTATCCCTCATTAGCAGTATTTTCAGAGATACCGCTCTGCTGACGAGTCATTATTGATCCGGAAGAAATATCGTCGAATCTGTCGACGATATTTAAATTATTTAAAATTTCTGTAACGATTGATAAATGAATGTAAAAAAAAGTTTGAAATTTTTCGACGAAAAGTGTGACGATAAATGTGAATATTTTGCGTAGGTCTTAGCGGCTCTTTCGGTGTCTTTGGGTTCGATGGTGGTCGGTTTTTCGTCTTCTTACACGTCGCCGGCTCTCGTCTCAATGAAAAACAACGCAACAGCTACTTTCGAAGTAACACCTCAAATGGTAAATAAATAAACTCTTGTTTCATCATTCCTAAGGTTTCATTTTCAAAGCAATCTATCGAAACGATGAATAAATACCGCTGGAAAATCAATTGACGATTATATTTTTTTTTTTTTTTCGCTGATCAAGTGGAGTCTAATAATCCAACAATATATTCCAGTTGTTTTCCGCTTTTAAATTCTCTTTTATCGTATCGATTGAGAGGGGCCGTAAGTTCAACAATTGAATGGCTCGAAAATTTAACCTCCAAAACCACGTCATTCGATCGTCAATTGTTATTCCGTTATCAATTTATTATTTTCGTTATTATCAATTCAATCATTTCAAGTCCAATTATAATGGTTTTGTTTTCGTTTTTTTTTTCATCATTATTTTCTGCAGGAATCGTGGATCGGTTCAATTATGCCGCTGAGTGCACTGTTCGGGGGAATTTTCGGTGGTCCTTGCATCGAATATCTCGGAAGAAGAAACACGATTCTGGCAACTGCGTTTCCCTTCATCGGAGGTGAGTCGAAAGTCAACGAATTATAATTTTATTTTCGTAACATCGAAACGATAAATTTTCGAAAATCATGTTTCATTTTTTTTTTTTTTTACGATTCATACGTTTTTTCCGATGAGTAATATCCTTGGAAGGTCATTCACGCACTTATAAAATACGTTTGAGAGGCGGGACACGCGCGAAATATTACCGCCAAGTTCTCGTACGTATTCGTAAACGGATCACGTACAAGCACGAAAAATCTTGGGTCAGACGTTTGGTCGGTTGAAAAAAATCCTTGATTATATCGTCACCTTCATCCCTCAATGACCAAGAGGGAAAGAGACAGAGTGAAAGAAGAGAAGAAGTGGAGAGAAAAAAAAAAAAAAAAAAAAAACATTTCCGCGTGTACTCAATAGCGTTCTTGAATTGAATACAAATAATTTTCTCTCAAGGCGGTAACTTTAATACGCTACCGTTTTGTACCGTTTGCATCATTACCAATAATGTGTGTATATATATTTCTAATGGCCTTGCGCGTCTATTGAGATCATTGCTGTTCGACCGATCGATATCTATTATTTTTCAAATTATCATATTCCCTCGATCTTATAATTTATTTAAATTTTCAATTTATTTTATCATTATTTTTTCTTTTCTTTTTCGTTTGTTTATTAATTTAGCTTGGCTGTTTATCGGTTTGGCTAACAGTGTCGCTATGATTTTGGTCGGTCGTGCCATTTCCGGATTTTGCGTTGGTATTGCTTCCTTGTCTTTGCCCGTTTATCTCGGCGAGACTATTCAACCGGAAGTACGAGGAACGCTGGGACTTTTGCCAACAGCTTTTGGAAACATAGGTAATTTATTTTTCTTCGTTGCTTTTCGTCCTCTCGATCCTTCCATCCTTTTTCTTTGATTCCTCAAAGTATGTTCCCAAATTAAAAGAATATTTTTCAATCTGTCTGTACTCTCTGGACGGATGATAATTTCACTGAAAAATGATAAACTCTATCGAATTATCTCTGAATTAAAAAAATTAACGATAAAATTCGAAAACAGGAATCCTGCTGTGCTTCGTGGCGGGAATGTATCTGAATTGGTCGAATCTGGCGCTCCTAGGTGCTTGTTTACCATTCCCATTTTTGGTGCTGATGTTCCTTATACCGGAAACCCCGAGATGGTACATTTCCAAGGGTAAAACAAAGCGAGCTCGTAAATCTCTGGAATGGCTTCGAGGCAAAAATGCGGACGTTAGCGAGGAGCTCGCCGCGGTCGAGAAAACCCATGTCGACAGCGAGAGAAACGCCACTCAGAGTCCGTTGTTTGAATTATTCAGCAGAAACAATATCAAGCCGCTCGCTATTTCTCTGGGACTCATGCTCTTCCAACAGTTGTCCGGCATAAACGCCGTCATTTTTTATACCGTACAAATCTTCGAGGTACGTTAACTTTGATTATTCGTTAGCGATGATCTGTTGGATCGATTTCGTTGAAATATCGAAGCGATATCTGACGAAAGAATTTTTTTGACATTTCACAGGCTGCTGGCAGTTCGATAAACGGTAATTTGTGCACTATAATCGTGGGTATAGTGAATTTCGCATCGACGTTCGTCGCAACGGCATTGATCGATCGTCTCGGCCGTAAGATTCTTCTCTACATAAGCAGCGTTGCGATGATCATAACTTTATTCGCACTGGGATGTTACTTTTACGCTAAAGATCATCACGTCGATATGTCACAAATAGGATACGTACCGTTGATAAGTTTCGTCGTATACGTTATTGGTTTTTCACTTGGTTTTGGTCCAATACCGTGGCTCATGATGGGTGAAATATTGCCGGCTAAGATAAGGGGCTCAGCGGCGAGTGTAGCTACCGGTTTCAATTGGATGTGCACGTTCGTCGTGACGAAAACATTCAACGATATCGTCTTGGCTATAGGCCAGGGAGAAACGTTTTGGATGTTCGGTGTTATCTGTTTAGCCGGCTTAGGATTCGTTATATTCTTCGTACCGGAAACGAGAGGACATTCGCTCGAGGAAATTGAGAAAAGGCTCACCGGACCTGTGAGACGCATGAGCGCCGTTGCCAATATGAAACCTATGCCAACCGCTTGTTAGATACTTGAATTTTGTTTTTTTACAAATTATCTTGATACGCAACCGTATAACTTCGTGTATAAAGGATGTCGAAAGGAATAATGGTCTGAAAAGTCCTTTGTCGCTGTTTTTATATAGAAAATGCATGATCGATGAGATATTTAATGAGAATCGATGCAAAATTGCTGATTCGATGATATCTCATGAGCGATGAAACTCGGAGAGAAATAGCTGAGGACTTGAGATACTCGAACTATGATTTTCAGCCTCAAATTTTTCAACATCCTGTATACACTGCATTTTAATACGGTATTAGTTAGGTACATTATTCAATTTCATCATCGCTCATTTATATTATTGTCGTATGATAATTGGCGCAGATCTTTCGTTGCTGGCTGGGTACACATGTTTGTATCCAGCGACGACAACGACGGTTGTCGATTGCCTCTAAGAATCAGAATTCTCATTCGTTATTCACAATCAAGAAAGGAAAAATGCCATTCTAACGAGCAAGTACTAACCGAGATGCGACAAACTCATTCCCAACATTTCAGAAATTTTATCCTACTTATTGTTGAAACATTTTTTTTGTCGGGTCTTTCTACCCGGAACATTCCCAATATTTCATCTCGAACAGGGTATCAAAGAAATGGAAATAGTGAAGGAAAGAGAAAAATGTTGTGTACCATTTTCGCGAGAGAAAATGCATTTCTTCTTCTTCACAAACTTGAGCGCACGAAGGAAAAAAACCATAATTCAAATGGTACTCGACGCTGCTTAATTTCATTGTTTCAATTCCATCCCTCGAATCGACAGAGTCCCACAAGCTCTACCTCAGAGGATAACGCGAGTATAATAGCGTCGTTGATGAATGCTCCATCGACGCAAGAGATTAAATATTTAATTTGTAAATATCTATAAATATGTAAACGTGTAAAACGAGAATCTTCATGTAAATAGCCGAATTTCGTTGATAGTTTAAGGCGTTTTAATATTTTTTAGACTCACTCAAATAGAACTTTGTACATAGGAATGAAAATGTCTAAAAACTAGTGTTTTTTTTTTAGCACTTTATGTTATATAGATTGATTCAAAGGTACCATGCGATTTGTACCGCATGCCGGGTACGAGAATAATTTTATGTATATAAAAACAGTTATGTAGTTGCAAGACCGAATGAGATGCGACGGATACTCTATATTTTGATATGTTATTTTGATCCGTAGGTGAAAAGAGTGTTTAATAGAAATTCGTTGAGATTGAATTGATCTATAAAAAATATACAGAAATATACAAGCTTTCTTTTTCATTTTCGAACCTTGTCTCGCTCACTTTTATTTCAGGTACCAATTTTTCAAGTAATTCCAGGCTCCTATAAAATTTTCAGAATAATTTGAAGCGGGAGAAACTTTTGCGCACAGAATTTCCACTCAACTAGACTAGTCTATTTTTCTAATTTGTTGATTCTATTTTTTATATCAATTTTCCTTCCAAGTGAAATACAATGAGACGCGGTACGTGTCATTGTGTCCAGTTTTAATTAACAATCATTTTGAGAATATAAGTCGTGAAAATGTATTATTTATTTAGAGGTTATTAATCAGACTCACCCATTACTTGAACTCTGCATATCGCGCAAGTATCACATTCGACGTCCCAGCTCCACATTGCAACAGCATTCCATTTCTTCAAAGTAAAAAGTTTGTCAGATTTAACGTTATCGGCATCGCCACGATCACTAGTTTCTTGGTCCTGATCGGCCATTCCAATGCTCTATTGTTATTCAATTTTTTTCTCCACTTCCGTAACGTTTATTCGAATTTTCGAAACGAATTCAGCGAGTAAACATCAACTTGTTTATTCGCTGCGTACAGAACGTACAAGATGAAATCAGCTGATCGAACATCGCCGCTGCGACTGGCGCCAATTCGGGCTGCCCTCTGCAGACGTACGTTGAAATTACCACACGTAGATAAATATCATTTTTATTATATGAATTTATTTATTTTGCAGTCCTGTAGACAATCCTATGACAGAATTTTCTCAAGTTTACAAATATAACCGCTCAACAATTTATTCACCAGAAATTTTCAAAAATTGAAGTAATGTTTTTCGACACTCGAATCGATTTCAGACACTTCGGTTGATCGCCGTTGAAGCGCTATTCGCTTATAAGACCGAAGCAAAATTTTGAATGTTTGTTTGTTTTTTTTTTTTTTCATAGGTATCTTGATCATTCTCAACGTCGAAGCTGTTTTTGTACGATTTTATTGAATGCGTACATGAGAATAATGAATCACGCGAGGAAAATTGCACTATTTGTTGACTGGTTTACTTGCTTCACGTCGCATTATTTATCTACTCCGATTCCACCTAGAGTGTGTATTAATAATTTTACATTCGATCAACAAACAAATTTGATAAACACGTCGTATGTTTGTAAAATACGAATAAAATACGCGGCGTACTAAATCATACGATGAATTATTTTTTTGTAAACACGTGATCATAATACGTCGCCAAATTTTTGCGATTTTTGTGCTACTTGAATGTGCCCAGTGCTCGGGGTGATATATATTATTTACGCAAATACAAACGTGTGTATAAAAATTCGTTAAAATCATAAAAATGATCCAACATATTTATTATTGAAATGCTGAATTCATATTGAACGAGTGCTTTCCAAAACAGGCACTTTGAAAAACAGGTAAACAAGCACTTTTATGACAATTAGTCAATTTCTCTGTATCATATATTCCGTAATAATCATAAACAAATACTACAAGCCGGTATATAGTGTGAGGCTCTAACAAAGTAAAAGCAGATTACGCATATATAGGTACATGTCGCGCGAGCGGCTGAAGTCTGTTCTGATTGGATAAAGCTGCATCGGACAAAAACAAAATTCCAATATCGCGCGATTGTACTTGCAAGAATTACCGTGGCTCTGTGCCCAAAGTCCGCCATTTTGGCTAAAAATGTGTAAACATATAGACGCGAAACGTATAAAAAGGCTAGATTTTGCGCCGCTCGCTTCAGTAAACCAAACAACATTCAAGTCCGCGCTTTATATTGTATTATTTAAAAAACGACTAGTATTATTAAATTAGAAATATTTAAACAATAGATAACCCGAATAATTTTTAAGCTTCGTTTAATAAAAAAAATCTAATATTCCACGGAATAATTCTAATTTCGCGAAATACGACGTCAATGCAGTGTCAAACTATATATTGAGCATATGATTAAGTAACAAATGGAATAGACATCGTATATTGAATAAATACCACGTGATTCGCCGTCGCGAAGTAATTGCGTCTTACAAGTGCTGTTTCGTGGAAGGATAATTGAGGAAAACAAAACTACACGATAAAGTTGAAAACAGTACGCGGAATATAAGGTTATTCAAAATTTTTTTTCAAGTTCTGCGATAAAGTGAGTTTCAAGCATACGCTCGAATAAGTTTCTTAACAAATAAAACCCTTAAAAACTTTGGTGAATCAGTGTTCAATAATATTTAGTGGTTCTGTCTCGTGAAGTTTTGGTGCATTCTATTTTGTCTTGAATTTTTTTTATTGTACCATGGTTCTTAGCAAACATGTGCGTCATTGTCGAACCCGATGCGCTGCTGCAGTTACCAGGTATTTTTTTTATATATTGCTACGTAAATTCAGTTTTTGTAAAAAATCATATATGCAATCGAAAAATTTCTTGAGTCAGGTTATTTCCGGCATTTTATCATCGTACGATGTGCGGGCAGTGACGTAATGCAAATACACACGTGTATAGTATTTTTATAATTGGCTGCGTTCACTCATTTCGTATACATAGGAAATAAACATCTATATACAAAGCTCAGAGCGAAACAGCTGATCATGACAGGTGTATATGGTATGAAACAGTTTGAAACAAAGAGCGATTTCCGCATCGATGCGAAAAGTAAACTTTGTTCTGTTTATATTTTCGTCAAACGTTATCATGCATAATCAACATTATCCTTATGTAGAAAAGATTTGAAATATTCATATAGATTTCTTCTAATCTAAGCAGGTATTTGATCTATTAAAATTTAACAACTTTTTGAATTCTTCTGGAAACAAAAATAATGTTTCCACTATTATAGATTAATCAATCATTCACTCGAACGTATTTGTATATAAATTACGAAATATCGTCTCCATTCATTGGCAATTGTTCACCGTTTCGTTGAATCGCTTCATTTTGAGGTTATGTGCGATGCCTCGAAAGTTCGAGAAAACACTCTCGCGTTTCATTACTATTATTCGATTTCTGAATTTGTTATGTTCCTGTACATCGTGATTGGATAAATTTGCTGTTGAAAAAATGACAAAATCGTAGATTGCATGGAAAATTCCAAAATTCTGATTCTAATAATTGTGTAAAACATTCTTTAGACGGCTCACGAACGCGGCACAAGGTCGAGATGCGGCTGTCAATGCTTCGGCAATGGCCTCCAAAATTTCAGGATCAACGAGCATAATAGAAAAAACAAAAATGTCATTGCAAAACAGTTGGAAAGTGTTGAGTCGCTACGGCAGTGGAAATTCAGGAATTACCGAATATAACAGAAACTTGCAAATAGTATTGAGCAAAGAATGGATGGAGCTTTTCAAAAAAGTTACGTATGCTCAAATAGAAAGCATGAGAAAATTCTCTGTAGCAAAAAATTTGAGCGAGAGAAATAGGGACGAAGAGTCGAAAATAGAAAAGATTCAGCCGACGGAAAGAGCTGTGGCAGTAGCTGTGCCGGTTGAGAAGGAAATAGAAAGAACCGAAGAACCACACAAGCCAAAAAAAGTTGATCTTCCGGTCGTGGAACAATCCATCCGAGATCAGATTTATGCATTCCCTCAAGTTCTCTCCGCTCTTTTGCCACAATTTAATCCAACAAAAAATAACAAAGATTCTCTCGTCCCTGGAGCCATTGACGTCAAAGATGCCGCAATTCCAAAATGGAAGATGAACATACCTACAAGTATTTCTAAACACAGCATCGCATCTAGAACTAGACACGTTCTGAACAGTATTGCCACCGCAGAATCTGCTGCATCGAGGTGGAGAAGAGTGGAAGATTTACTCGCTCATATCGAACAGTACCCCGAAGCCCGACACCATGCCATTAAGGAAGGAGCCATCGCCATTTTACTCAAAGCCAGAACGAAAACGAAAGATGCTCAGATCAATGGTAGTTATACTTTATATTTATCACGCTTTTTTATCATTGACTTCGAGCAAAAGAAATGTTATATACTTTCAATTTTGTAGATCAGAATTTCTATCGAGACGATAAAATTGTGTTCCTGTATGTGTCGATCGAACAAATTTATTTCAAAGCAAATGTCCATGATTCAGGTTCTATCAGAGAAGCTCTCGCTGTAATGGGCCACATCGATCCCTTACCGGGTCGTGGAATTAGAATCTTGACTATAGACGGCGGAGGAATACGAGGTCTTGTGGTACTAGAAATGTTAAAAAAATTGGAGCAACTCACCGGCCAAAAAGTGCACGAGATGTTTGACTACATGTGCGGAGTTAGTACAGGCGCGATATTATCAGCAACTTTAGGTAAACGAATTTTCAACTTTTTCATAGTAACAAACTTTTTTTTTATTCGCAACCATTCAAAATCTGAAATGATTTTTGTACACGCAGCTAAGAATGCTGGAGAATATAGCAGAGGTATTGTTCGAAAAATAACATAGTTTCCCCCATATTAATGACTAAAAAAAAAAAAGAAAATATACGACCATTAAAAAAAAAATTCTCTGTACAGGAGGACACAAGAGAAAATCTTTGGAAGAAATTTCTGAATTGTACAAAGCTTTGAGCACGAAAATATTCACCCGTGGCACGATTCGAGGAGCGAGCAATTTGGTTTGGAGTCATTCGTATTACGACACTGAGCTTTGGGAACAAATGTTGCAAGAACATTTGGGCGATAAAGATCTTATTAAAACCTCTAGAGATCCAAACTCACCAAAGGTACATATACCTTCATGACAATCCACTCTTTCTGCTTTGATCAAAACCACGAACGAAAACACATTAGTAATATTTTCACCCATTCAGTTTGCAGCTGTCTCGGCCGTAATAAATCATGCTCAGATAATGGTATATATTTTCCGAAACTATACTCTCCCTCATCGGGTCGAGAGCCAATACATGGGATCACACAGACACAAGGTTTGGGAAGCTGTGAGAGCTTCAGCAGCAGCACCCACTTATTTTGGAGAATTTAAACAAGGAGATTATCTGTTCACCGATGGTGGTGAGTCTTCATTATTATTAGCATTATTTAGTAAAACACATCAATTATATTTTCATTTATATTATTTTTTATCCAAACAAATTTTGTTTATCAAAAAATTTGGATATTGAATTTCACAGCAGAAATGTAGAAAATTTTATTCAACTCCTGTAAATACTCCTGTCATCGTAAGTGTGGATTATAAAGAAAGAGAAATGCTTCGTGTGATTGAATTAGGTTTGATGGTAAATAATCCGTGCGCCGTCGCGATTCACGAAGCCAAACAACTGTGGCCAAACACACCAATTCAATGCGTTGTTTCGTTTGGAACTGGAAGAATTCCTACCGTGATAGGCGACAGTGACAACGACATCAGAGAATCTACCATCAGTTGGAAGGAAAAGTTTCATAAAATTCTGGCCAGTGCTACCGATACCGAGGGTATTTAGTTTTCTTTTATACATTTTTGCACTCAACCATGATAAAAGAGAATCAATCTTCTCTTTAACGCAAAACATGTTTACTGAGATTTTGTTTGTAAGTAAAAATAATTGTTACAGCCGTTCATACGATGTTAAACGACCTTCTACCGGATCACGTCTACTACCGATTCAATCCTTATCTCACGGAAATGCTTCCTATGGAAGAGATACGTCCAGAAAAAATACTGCAACTCGAGGGTGACGCGATGATGTATATTAGAAAAAATGAGGCGAAATTTAGACACGCAGCAGCTGCTTTAACCCAAAAACGAAGTCCAACTCAAAAATTGGCCGACTGGTGCATCCTTAACAAGAAAATGTTGGGTCTTTAGAATTCTTTGAAAAAAACGAACGATTTTTCGTCTACGATTACCCATATTTGAAATTGCGCGCGAATTTGGTTAATCAATTATACACGACGAAAAAAAAAAACAAAGAAAAACGATCGAACGAACGAACGAAATAATTAGTCGAAACTCTGGACGAAAGAAACACGAAAAAATTAATCTCGCGATAGAGCAATAATTTTCTTTTTCTTCAATAGCGTTGCAATCTTAAATCTTCATATTTCAAAAATCGAAAGAATAACAAATTTTGAAACCCTCCAACTGTGATACGACGCAATAAACTTAGTTACCTTATTTATTTCTATGCACGTTGAATTTTTTTTATTCAAATTCAATCATTATTTGCAGCTTATTTTTATTGTCTGTAAAAGTACTAAAAAAGCGATTTATATTTCAGAAATTACGTATGAAAAAGTTATACAAAATTATATGTTTAAAATTCTGAAATTTTTATTACAGGAATAATCAAATGAGATTTTCATAAATGATAAAACGTGCTCATTGCAACGTGTATTTTTATTCGAAAAACATATTCTCTTACTTTCTTTATAATTTGTTATTATTAACTCAGATTCAGTAGAATTTACCGTTGATACGAAATGTCTGAATGAAAAAAACTTATAAAAATCGTAGCACTTCAGTCGATTCAACTGATGGAAATGAATTGCAAAGAAAAATGAACCAATATATTTGTTTAATTTATAGGTGCTCACAGTTAATCGAAAATAGCAGGAGGATCGTAACTGTATACAAAAGCAAATATTTATTCAGATTGAATAAATGAACAATTGTTTAGATCAGTTGTTGGCTTCATGAAATGAAAGTGGAAATAATAACATCTACAATCGCTATGTATAATGCTATATCCAAAATCTGTGTATGCAAGATGTGCGAAAAAAGATTGGTTAATAAACGGATGTAATATATTGTGAATTACGAAAATTGATTATTTAGTACGGCCACACTTTTGTAGCAGCGTCCAACCGCTATTCCCTGTGTCCTATAAATTGCCTTAAAATTTGTTTTTGCTTTTTTTCCCATGAACAATATCTAACAAATGTTTTAATTGTGGTATTGGCCTTCTACAAAAGATTTCGCAATTTTTTTTTCGAAAATTAGAAAAACCAAGAAAAAGTCAAATTCAAGTTCATTGATTCTCATCCCGGCGGCTGGAAGAGAGAAGAGAAACATAAAAATGTTTGAATGTGCGTAGTTCGAAAAACCGACGCTATTGCAGTGCAGCGCTGCTGTCACTAGTCAGCGTCCGCTCTTAGCAATACGCTTCTTTCTTATTTCCTTTTCCGACAAACGGGTACGTGTTTAACCAAAATTGTGAAATATTTTCTCAACAAAATCCGAGCAATCGAGTTTATTCTTGAAGAATTATCAAAAATTGATCCGAGTGAATCTTTCAGTATTTATATCAATCTTTATTTATCGCCTATGCGTTTTTTCCTCGGAGCTTCATTTAATTTCTACAATTTAACCTAAAAATTCTGTTGCAGTGTTGTACAAATTTCAATCCCTCTCGATATCGGAACAGTGAATAATTTGCTCGTTTTTTTTTGTTTTCTTACAGTTCGAGTGGAATTTCCATAATGGCAAAGTCAAAGAATCACACGAATCACAATCAGAGTGAGTAATCGAAGTTTTCACAAAGTAACCTCAAAACTTGATGTTTGAATATTGTGTCTGATGTTTGTTTTCTCAATTTTTTAGACAGGAAAGCTCACAGAAATGGAATCAAGAAACCTAGTCACAACAGGCACGAGTCCACCCTCGGTGTAAGTACACTTCATCACCTTTTATTTCAATATTATAAATATTTGAGACATCGTAAAAAAACAAAATGTTCATGGATTATAGATGGACCTTAAATTCCTGCGTAATCAACGATTCGCCAAAAAGCACAATCTCAAGCCGAAGGCGCAATTGAAAAGAGCGGCAGAGCGAAAAGCTGCCAAAGAATCCAAGAAATAGGTCTTGATTTCATGTTCTATGCTTAAATAATAAAAAAACAAAAAATCTATCTGGTTCGTTATTTATCTCTACTACCCTTCGCATCTCATTTGATTCGATTCAATTCAACATTGAACGGAGGTTGAAAAAATCAGCACTTTCTCAAAGTAAAAATATGACGAAATAATGAATAAATAAAAAATGGAAAAATAGTAAAAACCTTACGAAGTAATTGAAATTTCTAACACCACAAATTACAATATTTATCCATCGAATTTTATGCCTAGAAGCAAGACAAATTGCGATTTCTTGAATATACTTAAAAAATTCAAATTTGTATTTCTCATATTCATGGGTTAAATGCGTGTGTCGAGAAGTTTGAATAGAAATGATAATTATATATGTGCATATATTTGAACGGGAAAAGTATATATTTGCTTCCATGCGAGTGCCTTGTCAGTTGTATACCGTTCGCGCGCGTGGTGTGTGGCGTCAAGAATTCCAATATGGCGGCTCCCGGAGCAACAGATAATTTTGACGCTTCCGAAATTCCGGAAAGAATCCTTTTGTTCAGTGGTAAAAGAAAGTCTGGCAAAGACTTTATCACTGATATATTGCACGACAGGTATTTTTCATCTTCGTTTCAACAACGTTATGGCAAAAGCCGAAGATGAATGATTAGTTCGAGTTTGTTTTCAGAATTGGGTCTGACAGGAGCGTTGTTATAAAAATATCGGGCCCAATTAAAAATCATTGGGCGAAAGCTTTGAATCTTGATCTTGATGGTTTGTTGAGTGATGGAGAATACAAAGAAAAATATCGAATGGAAATGGCAAAATGGGGCGAGGAAATGAGGAACAAAGATCCCGGCTGTTTTTGTCGAGCTGCCATCGACATGTATAACGGTACAAATAATACGAACTGTTCCATGCCGATTAGTAAATTTTGACTTTTCAATTGTCGAATTATTTATTTCTTGAACTATGTAATTTATTATCCAAGCGAAAGGCAAAAAGTATTGGATCGTTAGCGACGTTCGCAGAAAAACTGACGTCAAGTGGTTCCTTGAAAATTACGGAACAAAGTGTAAAACGATCAGAATTTCGAGCAACCAAAGCACCAGAGAAAAGCGAGGATGGACCTTTACCAAAGGTGACGAAATAAAATGATACATGAAGATAAATAAAAATTGATATAATCATTTGATTTGTTGATTCGTATATTCTATAATATATAATTCAAGAATTCTATCAATTTATGTAGGTATAGACGATGCAGAAACCGAATGCGATCTCGATGACGTTAATGATTGGGACTTGATGATTACCAACGACTGTGACAGCAATATCGATACCATTTCGGACTCGATAATGCAATCGATCTATTAACCAAGTAGCACACGGCAACAAAAATAGTATTTAAAAAAAAATTAATGTATATACGCACATGTTTTTCTATCGACGCTGGGTATTATTAATTATAAGTATATTTCTGTTGACGTATGTGCATGGAATAAATTTATTATACAATTTACTTCGACCGAGTTAGTCAATATAAATTAATTGAATGAATTTTAACCGAATGATTGGACTGATTAAATAATTTTTATAAAAATATGAAAATGTTACCAATCTTCATTAATTTGTTTTTTATATATTCATTTATTTATACTTCAGATTTTATTTTTATTTACCAAGGATAAAGTAGAAGTTCGTTAGTCGTATTCCGTGCTCCGTTTTCTCAATTCCGTTGAAATTAACCACGGTCGTACATACAGGTCTGGAAACGACAGTAGCATTGCATAGGCAGCATGTGGGCCTCTTAATGTCCAAGCTTTTTTTTCTCACCGCTGCCACGGCATGGCGCTGTGATAGGGGGATGTTACAAGCTATATACAGGCCTAATTTAAACCGTAATGTTCTCTCTGCACGTGTTCTCGATATTTATTTCGTCAAAAATTATATGGACGTGAACTTGGCCGTCCGACATGAACTTTTCAAAAGTTTTCTGATTTCAATCGTTTGTAGAGTATTGTGAGAACAAAATAAACGCTTGTGAGATGAGTTTATGGCGAAAAAATCAAAAATAAAAAGTAGCGTGAAGTTAGCCCGCCTATTCTACTTTTTTAAACCAAATGAGTCTAATTGTACGTAAATCAATGCGAAATCGTTTGTAGAACATGAATATTACAATAAAAATGTTTGTAAGACGCATATTTTTATGAAAAAGAAAAAACAAAATTTGCACAAGTTTTTCCGAACCAGTCAAGGAAACTGGTGTGTACCATACGGGTCACAACTGATTTTTGAAATGCTAAAAACGATAAAACTGATTCATAAATGCGAAAGTATATGGATGGTCTGTTGAACTGATTCAGATGTTACCCCTGCTGGTCTATTCCTAAATTTTATTTTATGAGGGATTATATAAGAATATTTTTGAATGTTAAAATGGAAAAATTCTACAGACCAAAAAAAATACAGTATTCATTCCTCATTTCATCAATCAATCCACGGTCAGTAAGAGAAAAAACATTTTATCCTTTAAAGATTAACGATTGAAATGGAAATCGAATTCTTTCAAAAATAATAGTTAAAATCAAAGAAAGCCCAACAGTTTGATACTGAAAATTGCTATGCACAGAAATGAAACCAATAAAAATGATGGAATTATGTACTCACTCGTCGATGTCTTGTTCCCCTCCTCAATAACGAACCTACCTTTGGCAAAACCGAAAAGTCCGCAATTCCGAAATAGTCCGCACAGTTAATATCCACTTCCGTTGCAGGACACTCATTGCAGTTGATTAATTTTCACTCGATTTTTCCCAAATCCTGCATGATTCTGAATTCAGACGAGCAGCAGCAGCGTCGTTTTTCCAACGTTGAAAACGATAGTTCATCATAGTTCAAAATTCAAATGCACTAATTCACACAACACCAATATTAACTTTTTACACTTCCGAGATAGTAAACGCGTGATTAAGACGTCAAAATTTTTTTTAATTTCCACGTCAACGAACTCATGCACGGAATAAAAAAATCCATTCAATATTTCTTTGTTCCGCTAACTCAAAGAATGTATTTTTCTTGTGGCAATAAACTTTCTTTCCGCAATTGAATACGGTCGGTGACGAGTGACAGAAAGTGTAATGGCAACTTGTGCCATAGTTTCGTGGAAAATCGTGCGTGCTCACGTGGGTGCACGCGTGCACGGGCGCTTGCGTTCTATTGTACTATAGCAATTGCGATAGTAAAAACTATTCGCAATGCTGTACAATAGCTGCGGTTATACAAGCCTTGCGTGCATTGCGTTGCGTTGCACCGTTTGCAGCATCCGGGTTATATGCATGGACCTTGCCTGCGCGACTTCGATATGCGATACAGAAACTGTATCGCGTTCGGAAACAGCAAACTACAGAGTAGATTTATAGCTTTCGTTCCGTCATTCTTGCCGACAATCCCATGGCTTTACGGCTTGCGTGCGTTTGGTGCTTTGCGTTGCGTTGCGCGACTCGCATGTATGGTTGCATCTTAGCTCCGCTTGCGAACACGCGTGCGTGCGAGCATACACACGATTTCCGAAACTGTAACACAGCCGTCACTAGACTGTCTGTCACTCAAAGCCCTTACTCACGATGTCATTAATCGTGATTCGCTCAAATATTCAAAATAATTCATCCTATAATTTAGCACGAAAAATAATATCGTGGGCAAGAGGCTTTCCTATCGACTTGTCGAATATCGCTTGCGAGAAGAAAACTCATTGACAAAAGAGAAATAATTGAAAATTCATTACGATTGACAAACGAGCGAATTGTGTTTTACGACCCTAATATTCTTTTCATAGCGTTTTTGTGCATGGTTCGTTTTCGAGAAATCGCGCATATTTTTAACCTCTTATTTTCGGGCATTTTTTATTTTAAAAAAATCTCGCACATTTTCAAGCTCTAATTAACGGAAATTGCGATAAAAAATTATGTAAAAATGATAGATTTGAATGGTTTTAATAATAAAAAATTTTATCACGATTTTCCGTTTTTTTATTATCCATCGTTGTATTTTTATTTGGTTTAACGACAATTCAGACCGTTTAAAGTATTTTATATTAAGATTTTCGTCATTTATTCCGCACTCCGTTTTATCAATTTCGTTGCAATCAACGAACGATAATGCGCGGTATTGCACTAGCCGACCGATGCTTATGCAACTCTCTCCGCGCGCGCTACTTGCCGCCCCGCCCCGCGTCCCGCGGGCGACTGAATGAACGCGAGTCCCTCGCTCGCTCCCTCGTTGCCCCGCGCATGATCCAGTTCTCGCTCGCGCCTGCCCCTTCCAGTCGCCCCGGCGTGAGCACTTCCCACCATCCCCGCTACGGAACGGCTTAGCAGGCCAAGCGCGAGAGCGCGTAAACGTAAACACAGAGTCGAGTCTCCACGAATGTAAACAAACCTAACAAGCTAGGGACATTCATTCGCCAATATTTAACGATCACATTTTCGTGCATCGTATGAATATTCGTTCAGTAATATTTTATAATAATTCAACAACGTTTATATTTATATTATATTAAATTATAATGGAGAGTGCATGTACTGTGCCCAAGAGACATATGGCTGTCTCTTTCGCACACAACATCCCTTTTCCAATGCGCACCATGCGGCCAAACATGGAAGCTACAAACACTGGACGTTAAGCGACCCATCCCCCACCACCGTCGTTTTCAGACCTGTATGTACGACCGTGATCGTGACAGATGGTGTATCGATCGTTGTAAGGTCGTCCGCGAAATAGTCGTATTAACAGTGACAAACCTTACCAGCAGAGTCGATAGAGGAACACTAGCGCCATCACAGTTCAGAGCGTTCTGTGATTGGTGGGTTCGGTCGCGTTCAAGTTTTGTCAAACGCGAGAATAGCCGTTGGAAATTAATACTCGGCGGTCCCCTCGTTCGCTTTACCCGTTTACCCGTTAGTAATTGCTCGCGCGCGTTTTCTCTCGTCAGTTTTCAAGTGCGAAAGAAAAGAGAAGAGTAAAAAAAAAAAAAGGAAATCATTGAGAGAAGCGGTTCGTGAGGAGAAAGAAAACTGAAATAGCGGTTGTCTTTTGTATACATGCGTTGATTGAGAAGATCTTTGTACAAGAGAAAAGAGAGATCTTGATGTTGTGCAGTCGAGAGTTCTTCATGTCCGAAGTTTGCGAGTGTGTGTATGTGTGCAGTCTTTTCACTCTTCGTCGTTCTCTCGTGGCTCGCCGAACGAACGTCGATCGTTGATCGTTGATATATTAGCAGCACAGCGAATGAAAATAAATAATTTTTTATTTCGAACCGTCGTATGAATTATCCATTATTTCATTTTTAAACTTAATATCAATTTCATTTAATTTGTCAAATAGTGTCGGGATATAGTAACAATAAACAAAATCGAACGGGGAGTGAAATATAAAGGTTTATTTGACGCTTCGTGAGAAGAATGTCAAGTCCGAGCAACGTTGCTGGAGCTTCGGTCGGAATTCGCGATGGCACCAGAGTTATACTTCGTGAAATAACGGCCAATTTGCAAAATTCACCACCGGGAACTTCGCCTAAACGCAAAGTAAGTTTTTGACAGAAATTTTTTTTTTCTCTACTGGTTTTCTTTCCCGGAGCATAAAAGGGCGGGCGGGACAGCCGGTTTAATAAATCACGTGGTCTCAGGATCTTTTCATTCTTTTTCTCTACGTATACCGCTAAATTGACCGTTTTCCAAGTCCTCGTTCGATATTTTTCTCGCGACGTCAATGGTGAAAATCCAACATGTTATCGTTTTATTTACTTTTTCATATCATATTCATACTCGTGTGTGTGTGTGTGTTTTTTTTTCATTCGTCAATATTTTTGACGTAACAAACTTTGGAAAAAAACATTCAAACTCTCAACCCTCTTGACAGCTAGGATGAGACTCGCATATGTTGTATATATTCTATAAATATCACAAAACTCGAGACGCATCGTGCAAGAAGAGATCTGACGCAGTAAAAATACTTGTCACATTCCATGCGAAGAAAGAACCCCTCCCCCCCCCCCCTTTCGTTTACCATATTTTTTTTATTTCGTCTTCTATTTTTTTTTCTCTCGCACTTCCGTTGGTAAGTTTTGAAACCGTACGACTTGACGCCTTTATGCGCGCGTCTATACGTTATCTATATATGTTTATGTTGTGTGTAATTTATGCTCGGGGCTTCGCGGATCAACGGTTTTAAGGATCCGCTGACATTTACGAATTATATTGATTCTTGGCGCTTTTGTTCGAATACAGAAAGCTGTACATATTTAGACCTTGTCATTTCATAAATCGTGCCCTTATTATTGATCTTATTGAAACATCATTCTTTATTTGAGAAATCCAAATACCAGGGGGAAGGGGGATCCCTTCCTTTCCTAAAGCTCTTCAGAAAAACAAGAAAAAAATTATAATTCAAGTAAATATATATCATTTCGAAAAAAATTCGAATTTTCGTCGGCTGGTCGCCAGATCCAGTCCGAATTTCAACGAGAAACACAAATGGTCAATTTCACTGGAAAAACCATTCTTTTTTTCCATCTTAAATGAAAGCTCATTAAAATCTAAAGTATCGAATCGTTGGATCATTTGCCTCGGATCACCGTGTCAAATTTGAATATAAAATACGACGATATCGATGCAGATTCATATTATTATTATCATTATTATTATTTTTTCTTCAAATTACCGAGCATAAAAAGATTCCGTAAAAAGGTTACGTGAGAAGTCATGAAGATAGCGCCACTTGTAGGTATCCGGGGAGTACGATAAAAGCGTTGAAAACTCAGAGGTCTACGTAAATGTCCGGTCTTTGGAGCGCCATAGTTGGCGATACTGGCCAAGCACGCACACAAGCACACGTACAAGAGAAGTGGAAAATACATAGGCATATAAGAAGAGAAGAGAGAAATACACGCATGTAACGTCCCACGTATAAGACACGGAGTGTGCGCTGTCGGGTGTTCTCAGAGCAATACGTTTAGTATCTATACGTTGTAACACTCGGCAGTTTCGTTAATGCCAAGTGTTATCACCGACTAACAGTGAGAAAAAAGAATCATACTTTGGTAGAAGAAAAAAAAAAAGAAAATTATTCTTTGAGAATGAATTAATCTGACAGTTGTGTCGGTCGTGGAAAAATCGTATGATTCGTAAGTAAACAATTCGTATATTCTCATTTTCTCCCTTTTACACACGTATATATTCCTACACAAAATAGATCGGCTCTGACATTCCCGAGACACACTATTTTTGGTGAAAAAATAAACGCGGAAATATGAAGAAAAAGTTTTTTTTTTTCGTCACGGTTTTTTCGTATTTGCAATTTTTCGTGCATTCGAATAACCTGCTGCTGCTGTTGCTGCTGCAGTGGTCGGTATGCGTTTGTGTGGGACGTTGAAACATAGGAACACGCATACACGGTTAAGGACTTTTGTTCTAATATTAGAATTTCTCTTTGGGCTTAAGAGAGTTGAATGAAAAAAGGGAAAAAACTTATCGTCCGACCCTTTTCCGGTCTCTCCGCCAATCTTTCCAAAGGAAAAATCGTTGCTTTTCCAATATTTTTCTACTCTCCTTCGTACATTTATATACGTACATATATATATCGGAATTGATAAGCGAGGCTTCGCGGTTTTCTCCAGATGGGAATGAGTCACGCTCTTGCACGCTGTCACGGACGCTCCTCTTATAGAGTTTCTCATGGCCTAACACGTTTCTTAATTCCCTCTGACTTCCCCCCCCCCCCCTCCCTCCCTGCTGCTCACCCCCGCCTCCTTCTTTCCTCCTCTTAGTTTATTTCTCGAGACTGTTCTTTTCATCCTTCTCGTCCCGCAACCAATTTATACCTACGTTATGTTGATTCGTCGTAATTACTGCGCAAATGAACGCCAGCAGTGAAAAGAAGAACAAAACAAAAAAAAAAAACGAGAGCGCGATCCTCAATTGCAGTTTCTCGCATGGATTTTTTTTTTTTTTTTCAGATAGATTCAATACGTTTCGTTTATCGTTCCCATCGAAGAGCTTGTAAAAAAGATTTAAAAAATCGAAATGAAAAGTTGATCGAATTTCATTGATTGCGATTGATTGAAAAAGAACTTGATGATGATTGAGATTGTTTCGTCGAGGAATGCGAAGCCAATTGCTGAATGAAAATGGGTTGCTGTTGGTTGAGGCAATTTAATTCTGATAAATTGAATGAACGAATCAATTTTTTAATCATTCATTTTAGAAATATAATCCAAAACACTTTTCGCTCATTTCTTTTGTTCTTTAATTCGAACACGCTTTTCCAGCGTTTATTTCGCACGAGAATGAGTCTCGTTATTTTGACGTTTTGTCCTCGTGCGTTCTTGGTCCAAGTTGCGCGTCTTTTAACTCGCACATGCATGTGTCAAGAAAAAAAGGGAGGGGATACTCGAAAAAAGACTCGAGATATATGGTAATTTTGGAAGGGAAGGAAGTAGTTTTGGGATGGGGTGAAAGCCGAAAGTAGACTCAGTTTGAATATATCATGGGTAACATCGTCGGGAGAAAGGTAAATTTTACTGATCACTGTTTTTTTTTTTTTTTAATTTTTTCGACAATTTTAAAATTCATGTATCCAGCATCAACTTTCGAATTTTATTTGTTTCTTGAGAATAAGGTTAACGTTTTTGACGGTATTTGCCACAAACTCGTTCCAGGAAACTCATAACTTTTCAAAAACATTCGTCCATTCGATCATTTTCCACAATTTTTCTTTCAAACGAAACGAGAAAAACTATCAAAATTTATAGATTGATAAAAACAAAAATAAAAAAGTTAGGGAACATAAAAGAAACCCACTAACGTTATTTTCATTCCGCACGTGTTTTTATTTTCATGAAGCAATTTCTTTGTTTACACCATACGATGACCTTAAAATATATTTGAAGATTTTTTTTATAAATTAATCCACTGAATTTTGTCTACCGGTCAAATAAAGAACTGAATTTTCCATCGTCGCATCAACTTCTCGACCAACTTATTTTATTTATTTATTTTTTTTTAAATGAAATTTAATCTACGCCGAATAGTTGTTTCAAGTAGGAGAATCGGGCTTAATTTAGAATTAAACTTGACACGTATGTCTCGTACGAGAATGTAGCCTTGCACCGAATAGGTTATTTTGACGAGTACGAAGACGATTTATTGTTGGTAGCGCGATTCTCACCTTGCAATATTCGGGTATTTAAAATAACGGACAGACTCGAGTGAAAACGAGTACGAAATCGTTTTCGGGTTACATACTTGAGCGGTATTGAAACGCAAAATCGAGAGAGGATGACGTTCTCGCTGGTCAGTTGATTCACGAGTGACGAATAGTCCCGCGTTGTTCTCGACGCAATTTGCGAATCGTGTAAAGTTGAATCTCCCTCTTCTCTCTCTCCTCTTTCTCCTCGATCTTCCTCTCTCGAGGTTTTTCCGACCGATATTTTATAATTAGAAACGTTGATGCCTCTCGAAACGCCAGTTTGTTGCGCAATTTTTCTATCGGGGACGCAAAAAATGCGACGAATTTTCGGACACTCAGCTGATCTCGATGTCGAGAGAACAGTAAACGCGGCACGCTCTCGTACAACGCACGTTTCTTTTTTTTTTCGCCAAGCTTAACTTCGTTAGAGATATCAATTGAACTATGGATTATATAAATCGTTTGTTTAATCGAAATTCACCCAATACTTCGGGATTTTCGTCCCCCGAACCTGAGGTATAAAATAAAAAAAAGCGTACAATTCAATTACTAACTTTAGTTCGTCATTCGCATTTTCATCTTTTCAAAAAAATGTTTGATTTTGTAGTAGAAAAAAAATAAAAAATGAGACAATAATGAATGATTTGCAATTGATTTACAGACGAGCAATGAAGGATCCACGAGCAAAGCTGAGCATCAGCAACAGCAGCCACAGCACGATGTAAAAGTTCGATTCATAAGGGAATTCGCGGATGCTCCAAGTACGACAGTACGGGAAGGAATACCGGAAAGCAGTAGTTTATCATCGGCCAGCAGTTTTCAGAGTCTCGCAAGTACATTGAGTTCAAAGTGTAGCAGTGGAATATGCGTGGACAGCAGTCCGAATAAAAGTCCGAATACTTCGTATTTGAGTCCGGAAATAACGGGTCTTGATGATCTCATATCAGCGTGTGAGAATATACGATTGGACGATCCCACGAAGGAAGAACAGATCGAGTCGGAAGATAACAGTCCCGATGCAACATTCACATCGGCAGCTGATCACACCAGTCTCGATCGTTCGAGAGAAACTTCACCGATAAATTTTGAGAATGAAGTTGATCCGAATCTCAACACGATAATCGCGGATACAGACAGACCAATTTCACCGATCAATCAACCTGCTTCGATCGATCCTAATCTCAATATTACCGCAGATATAACCGGACCGAGATCACCAACCGATAACGAAGCTCATTGCAATTTTGATGTTTCAAGAAATATTGAAAATGATCTGTCACCCATCACCACCGAACCTGATTCTAATCTCAATGTGACCACCGAAATACACAGAGAACATTCACCTGTCATTTGTCAGAAGGAAGAATATACCGATCTGAATGTTACCACTGAAATCCAGAGAGAGGATCACCAACAAATTGAAGATAAAGCTGATTTCGATCTTACACAAGAGATCGAGAATAAATCTGAGTTTTGTTCGAGTCAAGGAAATTCTCTGTTAAACGTTACCACTGACATAATCAACGATAATCTTACCAACGATTGTCCGAATGAACCCGATCTCGATTCAACGAGACTAATTTCCAGCGACAATTCACCGATCAAATGTCCCGATGATACTGATGTAAATCTCGATTCGACAAGAGTCATTTCCGACGGTAATTCACCGACCAAATGTCTCAGTGATTTTAATGCCGACCTTGATACAACGAGAGAAGTTACCAGAGAATTTTCCGAGCTTAATCGCGAAGCTCATGGAATAGACCAAGCCCAAATTTTGGATGAAAGTACAACAGGCTCTTCGACTCAGTTGCACCACTCTGACACACCCGAATTTGTCGAGTGCATTAGTGATATCGTACAAATATCAGAGCCTAAAGAAAGTGACGTAGCGTCGAAAAACTTTGATAACGCGATCGAAAATACTGATATTTTGAAATCTATCGCTGAGGAAAGTAAGGATGAATTGAAAGGATACGAGGATTATCCTCTCGAATTGATAACACCGTCGCTTTCACAATTCCATGAACATCTTTGCTCTCCCAAATCTGAGTCGATTAACAAAACCGAAATATCACCCGTTCAAAATTTGTCGAATATAAAAGTAACGAATCAATCCGATAATTTTGTTGATGAATCGAAAGAACTGATCAAGAAACATACGGAAAGTTCGATAATTCCTACTTTACCAACTTTGTCAAGTATTCACTCAGCAACTGATTCGAACGAGAGCACAAATTTACGTTTACGAGAAGCTTCGATCCAGCATACCGATCATTCGAACGAAAACAATTCACAAAGTTCACCAGGACCGAAAGAAGAAGGAAATAGTGAAGAAAATCCTGTAGAAGTGTGTCGAATTTCAGACAAATTCGCTGTAGCTCCGACGAGTGCAAATTTTTTGAGAAATTCATTGTCAACGGTACAAGAATCGTCTTTTTTCAGTGCCCATAATCCACTGGACGGTAGTCTGAGCGTTCACGACGTTGATACGGAAGAACTTGAACTGTCAACAGCAGTAGCGTTCAAAAGACCAATACTCCCGACGATTACGAATTGCTTGATTCCAAAAATCGAACTACACAGCGTCAAGGAATTGATCAAGGAACAATTGAGGAAAGAGAAAATACGAGGCGAAGAGTTTAATTTATCGAGAAAGATTAATGGTGGTTTGAATAATCAAGAATTAGCACCGAACAAAGAGAACAGTGAGGAAAAAGAAGGATTCAGAGATTTGGAGTCTGGAAACGCTAGTTCGGAAATAGAGACTGAAAGCTTTCCCGAAATTGACAAAAAACAAAATAGATCGAACGACGAACTCGATACAACTGTGACGGTTGATGATTTGGACATCGATGATTTTCCTGAGAGCGATCAATTCGCTGAATTCGTTCCTCAACGACAGAGCACCGGTTTGGAGACTCGAGAAAAATTAAAACCCCAAAAATCTACTCTCGTCGCTGGTGCAACCGAAGGACACATTTTCGTTCCTCCACCAGTCCCCTTGAACGACAACTACGAAGAATTCAAACCACAAAAACAGAGCACGAGTCTTGATCATTTCACGTCCCCCGTGTCCTCCAAACCCGAGAGACAAAGGACACACTACCTAACAGCTTTATCAGAACCCGAAGAATCATCGATCAACGAAAAAACAAGAAAATCTACTCCGAACAAAAAAATCGATAACTTTGATCATCGTTGCAATTTCGAACAATTGGAAGTTGCTGCCAACTCGGTCGCCAACGATATTTTCAACTCGTTCCTTGACCTTCCCGAAGAAAACGAACATTACGTGAGCGCCCAATCCGAAGGTAAATATGGATTTACGATTTGAATTTAAATTTCCATCATAATGAAATTCTTTTTTCAATCTAAACTCAGGATTTTTAATCAATATACTGTCAATTTTTATCTCAATACAATTTGCATACTCACCTGATAAAATTGCAAAAAAAAAAAAAAATGAGAAACTGCAGGAAAATAGTGAATTTCGTTTTTCTCTTTGAAATTTGTATATTTATTATTTTAAATGTTCTTTCTTTGTTTTCATGTGCCACAGTTTTTCACGATCCGTCAAACTTTGAGTTTCTCCTAACAAAAACCCCGAGGAAAAACGCGAATCGAAATTTGCGAGATTTGTCATTGTACGTAAAGTTCGATCCATTGGTATCGAACACGAGCATGTTACCGCAAGGAAATATTCAGAGCGCCAGTCCACCGGCGAACGAGGCAAGAAACGGGGAAAATAATACGGCGATACCGAATGTCGGTACGCCGAAGCAAAATCCAGCGATAGCAGCGATCGACCGATTGTTATTCTACAGCCCAATGTCAGGGAATATGACACCAACCAATACAAACACGACAATTCAGAAGACAAACGATGGGCAGGAAAAATTGGTGAGTCAAACATCGTCTGTAAGTAGTGAGGTTATTTTTTTAACCAACAAAGAGTTTGACATCTTTGCAAATTTGGATTTCGCGCGAGACAGAAACAATATTCAATTCAACGCGAATGATTAATCATACGAAACATGTTTTTATTATGCAAAAAAACAGAAACCTGCGGAAGAAGCCAGCGAAGACACGATAAATATGGCGAAAGAGTTGGAATTGGTGAGAACAACGGTGTTGCAACTTGAGGAGCAATTGGCAAAATTGAAAATCGATCACGAAGAAGCGTTGGAAAAGCAAGCGAGTTACAAAGAAAAAATCAATCAATTGCAGGCTCAACTCGCCCAGGAAGTCAAGCACAAAAATGAAATAACGTTAGTTTGCAATTTATTATTTTCATTACAACTATTGAAACTCTCTTGTGCTTTGATCAATGAGGTTTTTATTGAAATTGATGACTTTTTAATCTCTCAGGGTCGTTGTCGACGAGTATGAAATATCGATAAGTCGTTTGGTCGCTGAAAGGGAACGAGATCGAAAAAATCTGGACCTCGAAAAAGCTAAATTGCAGGAAGAACTTGCGGCCGCAAAACATCATCTCGACAATACCGAAGCTGCGTTCAATGACGTTCATTTAAAATATGAGAGACTCAAAGCCGTTGTCGCAACATATAAAAACAACGAGGCGGAGCTCAAAAAAAGCCTACAAGAGAACGTTGAAATCATAAAATCCTTGGAAAATCGTTACGAACAAGTCAAGAGTCATGCGACGGCGAGGCTCGAAAAGTATGTCAAAATTTTATCTCTCATTTTATGTAAATTTTTTTCAATTAAAACTACAATATATTGCACAATGTATTGTATATCCTTTAATTTTGTAAATGATATGACCTCTTGGAGTAAATGTGCATGAACAAGTTACGCAGCTTTTGAGAGAAATTCAATGACGAATAAAAAAAAAAAAGAATAATGGAAGGTCTAACAAATTTGATATTTATTTCCAGAGCGAACTTGGATCTCGAAGAAATTCGTAAGCAGAACGATTCCGAAACCGTGAGACTTCGGGCGATGTTGAGAAAAGCTGAATTGAAGAGTAATTCATTGGCAGAGTTGGTCGAACAAAAAACGAAGGAGAACAAAGAGTTAACGCAGATATTGGATGAGCTGATTGCAAGGGTTGGAGTCGACAAGTCGGAATGATTTTTTTTTGAACAATCAATTCCACAATACACTAAAACAAAAAAAAAAAAAAAAAAATCTTTCGATACCACATCGTTCTTGGATATCAATCTTAATATCGTCGTGATCTCGATTATCGTACTGAAACGGTGGATTCGTTGTCAACAACGTACCGAGAGATTTTTTCAATTCTGCGTACATAAGGAAAAAATAGTATATAGATATATATATATTTGGCACGATAAATAGCGCAACATTCATTTGTACAAACTGATTGATATTTATGATAGAAAAAAGGGAGAGATGGAGAAGAAAAAAATAGTTTTGTCGGGATCGTCTAAAAGAGCTGATGGAACGAAAAGAAAACCGGTGCTTTACGATTTAAGGAGGACCCTCAAACAGTAAAAGATCACGATAATACTATTAACGAATTTCACTAGATTTCTATTGGACCGTCCTTGATTCGCATATCTTTCACTTCGTGTTTTTCGATTTCTTTTAAGTATTTTAATTTTACTCCACGCTATTTATATGTAACCGATGATGATGTGCGAAGTTACGCGACCAATGATGTATGCAGATTTGAATTTCTCTCTGTTCCTCCTTTTCTCACACTTTAGCAAGCGTATATCTATATGTAAATGATTTATCTCTCAGAATTGAGAAATCAAAAAAACAAAGAAAACGACAAAGAAGAGAAGAAGCAACAACAAATACTACTAATAGTCGAGTTACGGTTTTTTTATTTAAGTGAAACGCCTTTTTATTAATTATTTATAGGTTGTAAAATATACTATTTTATTGCTAATAAAAAAATATGCTTAAATAATTATTCTATGATTTATCTGTCATTTTTTTTACGCCGTTATTTACACAAGGCTGTTTTGATAGTCGTCGATTCCGGTGAAGCTCTTGAGTCTAGTCAGTATATTTAAAAAAATGAAAATAAAAACGAAAAAAAGTAAAAACAAAAAAAAATCAAAATGATCAATACATAAAAAAAAGAAAAGAAAAACAAATCGAAACTAAAGAGAGAAGAAATCGAACTACCGAATCGAAGAACTTTTTTTTCAAACGATGCAAACGTCAAATTTTATAACGAAAAAAAGACGTCTTTTCAATCTGTAGACTTTGACTCTACAATGAGGAGTACATGACGTTTCGCCAATCTGAGCATACGATCACTCGTACTCCCAGGTTTTCGTGGTACATTTGGGTTTTCCAAATCCGGCATGTACTTCTTGACAATTCGAGCGAGCTGCGAAGCACATTGCTTAAATCGTGGATGTCCCATAGTAATGCCTTTGCCGCGAAGTGCTTCAGCAATGGCCCACAACAATTTCTACATTTGGGAAACGGGGAAAAATGTATTACGAATTAAAAATAATTGAAACAAAAAATTGAAAGCAACGTTTTCCAATTTATAGAAAATTTTGACGTTACTCACTTTTCTGTGGGTTTCACTGAGCTCAGATTTGACTTGCTGAAACGAAGATTCGCTCTTCATGTGAAAATTGCCTGTGGAATGCCTCTCGCTCATCCAAGAATCGGAGGAATTACTTTCAGTAATATGAGTGCAATCGAAGGACAAACTTTTGGCCCATTTGAATCGCGGACCCTCGAGTTCCTCTTCGCTCTTTCGTTTTTTCGAATCTTCGAAATTCAGCGCCCTTTTTATATCACTGGCATTTAACGTCGAAGGAGCGGATATATCAATTTTTGTTTTAGAAATCGGAAAGAGTGCCCTCTTAATTCTTTGTTGGGAGTTTGCGTTAACAAGTGATGATGATGTTCTGTTGCTCGGGCCCGCCCGATCCCCCGGTGGACTTTGGAACAACGCTCTCTTCGACGTTTCCAGCTTTGTTTTTCGAGGACTCGGCGAAATTCTACTTAACCCAGCCCTCTTTTTTCCTGAACCACGAGGACTTTTACCCCGTGGGCTTTTCCCTCGAGGGCTCTTGCCCTTTCTTATCGTTGGTTTTCTGAAACACAAAAATAACACTCAAATCAAATAAACTCTTTTATGATTCACTAAAAAATTTTGTTATTTCCAACTTTCGTCTCATGAATCAAATATTGATTTAATTCAACCCTTTTCCCACTCTTGTACTCACTTTATATTTAGAACGAGCTGTTTTTTGTCTGTCATTCCCAAGCCCTGAAGATTGGCACTAGAAAACGTGCGTCTACGCCGTGCCAAATGACTCAAACGTTTTCCAGGACTCTGACCATTGTTACGACGTGTTAGAAGATTACGTTTTTTGACGCTACCCGGTGCTTGTTTCGTGAACCATATATTGCAGGACGATTGAGTCTCGGCTCCGATGTAACGTTGGCACAATTTTAAAGTAAGGCCTTCGTATTCTTCGACTACTCTGCTTCGATTGTAACTGAAAAAAAATTTTATTCATGGACGATACGGTTTATGGTGGTTTATACAACAAAAAATCGTATTGAATCGACGCTTACTGAATGCCATGTGTTTTCTGTCTATAAGCAAGATCCCACGGCATATCTATTACATCCTCGACACTGACAGTCTTAAAAAATGGGACAATCTCTTTCTCAGGCATTTGAAAAGTAACGTGCTTAGTTTTTTCCCTGCTGGTGATAATTCCATTCGTCCTAAAGTTACTCAAAGTCGAATCATCTAATCGTGTAGTATTTCCATGCTCAGTCTCATCGTTTTCTCTTATGTTGCCAATAATATTTTCGTTGCTTGTGGATTCAAAGCTGGTCCGAAATTCACTCGAAGTTTCAGGAAAATTTTCCCTTGTCGATTCACCATCGAAACTCGTAGTTGTTTCGTCGTTGCGTTCACAGGCGTTAAAGGCATTTGTCAAATTTCTCAAACTACTTTTTCCACGATGATTATTGAAACTGCATTCGCTCGAAGGATTCTGTACTCTTCTATCCCCCTGAACCTTTTTTTCCTCGCTATTGTTCGTCACTTCGATCGTTCCTGTTTTTTCCAACATTTTTGTTTCTTCGTCGATCGCCAAAATGCTTTCTTCTTTCGCTACTTTTTCTTCCCGAGTAAGGAAGGGATCGTTCAGAAAATATTGACGATTAGCTTTTATCGAAGCCAGCAAATCGCCACAATCGCTCTGACATATTGTGTGTTTCGGCGGGGGAGGAACACCGGCAAGAAATTTATTGATTCTAGCCAGCGAGTAACAATCGGATTTTACTATCAACTCTTCATCGGTCGGTCCAATACATTTATCCTCCCAACTCAATTTGTCACTTTTCTTGGGCAACAGTTCGCTAAAATCCTTTTTTACTGTTCTATCATCTTCCTCGTCGTCGCTTTCAAACATTTCTGGACTCGATACTTCGATCGTTGCATCATGAGTTTTAGGAGTTCCCGTCGATTCGGAATAGGTGCAATCCATAGTTTCTTCGTTCAAGTATACCAAACTACGGTTTGGATTGTACACAACCGACGGTACTTCCGGTTGATCCTGCAGACTTTTGTCTTGTGGACCTTTAAACAATTTTGAGTTCAGTTCAATAATTGTTATATGATACCATTGAAGCATGTTCTTTACGTCAGAAATAATAATAATAATAATAAAGATCGTCTAATCAGTAAATCAGTATCTTTTTATCGATTCGGTATCGATTTCTTACACTTACATATTGATAAAAATATATAATTTCATAATTAAAATGAAAAGCGTTAATTACCGAGAGTGGAAGAACTTAGCGCAAGATCCTCTTCCAGGATGGAAGTATTATTGGGCGTGGAGCAAACATCCAAACCACCGGCTAGTTTCGAAGACGGACAGCTCTCAGTGTGCATTCTCGAAAATTCTAAATTATCTTTTTCTATCCACTTCATAAATAAAGAGGAAATGATTTTAAAAAAAGTTGAAATGCTGCTCGATTCTTCGTAGGAGTTCGAGCAAACAACGTAAATCTACATCAACATTTGATATTCAGATGTTGGTCACTAAATTCGCCAGAACGCTGCATTTTCACCGTTTCCTATTTGTTTATTGTTGATCAATAATGTAACATTGCTAGATATATAAAACAAAACAATAAGGAATGATTGGTCGATTATTATTCTATTTTTGACCGCTCTTTTTTCAGCACTGTTTTACATGGCGGGTAGAAAAGGTTAAAAACTGTTATATTTATTGGCGATTATCAAATGTGTAGAAAACGAATCTTATCGTTCTTTCAATATTGTGGGCACTTTGAGAGTATTCGCTTTACGATTAAACGATTAGTCGCGTTAATTTGTGATTAAAAAAATCACGGTTCATAGAGGTTTTAAGAAAAACAATACGAGCTCGTCGATCCCGACATCGTCCCGAACTGACTCGAGTTGTGCATCGTATAGCATGAACATATATATAGAACATTTGCTCATCAAGATCTATATATACACCTTGTATATATCTATACACATGCGTGAAAGACCTAACAGCTGCTTGCGTGCTACGTGGACTCGAAGCAACATCACAATGTACACAAAATATACACCCATCCTCGCCCCAACGGACGCTATACAGCATCGTTCAAAAACAAAATCCTTTTTCTCGAAATCCACTTTTTCGAGATTTTGTTTGTGTCAATCATTTCGTCGAATTATTATCTACGGAAATTCGTGCAAAAAAAAAACGCCTGGAAAGGAGTTTAGGAGATTCTTACTTTTTATTTTGATGCAAAACGAAAAAATTTAACGGATTAAAAAAAAAAAAAACAAGTTTTTAAATTCTACAAAGTCTTTATTCACACGCGTAGTAACAGTTATGTACAAATAAAAATGGAAATAGTTTGTTCCGTAAATACAGATTTGTTTATCACTAAAATATTAACGTGAGACAGTCGTCCTTGGTTGAAAAATACGCCGATCGTTTGGAAAGTTAAACTTATCGATGCGATATGCAAAAAAAGAAGATAATTCTTTTTCTACTTCTGAGCTTGAAGGAAAAATAGAGCCCACTGCAGAGACGATAACCACGAAAACTTTGATTATTTTTTCTAACCAGCATTAAAAAAAAAAATGAATACGTAATTGCGAATCTAAAAATTTTCACATGATCCCAATTTTTTCGAACAAATTCTCTAACGCAGAGACGATAAGAGCTGAAGCAGTGATTCGAGTTTGTATATTCAATTAGCCAATTAATTGAAAACAATAATTCGAATGAAATTTGCTGTGAGACAGATCTCTATATTTATATAATTTATATATTTACTATATACTCGTAATGATAATACGTTTTTATGTACAGTTTGTTTTTTTCCACTCGACCTACTAAAATGTAGAAGTAACAAAAAAGATAGAAAAAAAACTGGCAATCCGGCAACTCAGTTTCCTCTTGTCAAATATAAAATAAAACGACGAATATTCAGATCCGAATTTAAAGAGAGTGAGCACGAGACAGAATTGTTTTTCGGAAAAAGACAAATGTTTAGAAAATGGCAATCCTTGGGCACATTTCAAATATAAATATCGGTATTTTCACGATCTCAGAACAAAATTTCGAAATTCTCTCGTTGATAATTTGTTTTCTCGTGTTATTACTTTTTAATCAGTAAAAAACATTGATGCCACACTGACGAGTGAAATTCCGATCGAATGCAGAAGATTCTTAAGCTGTTGTATAAATTTTCGTGCCTTCTGGCAAAATGACTTCTTCGTCAGGATCGGTGAGGGTGACGGTCAAAGGTAGAATAAGCGGCATGAGAATTTCCTGATGCTGCATCATTTGAGATCCGTTGAGATCGTCGGTGGTTCTGGCGATGGTAATGGTTTTGATATTCTGTGATTTGACCAATTGTATCTGAGTCTGTTCATCGTGTTCGGAAATAAATTCATGAGTGGTTGTCAACTGATGAAGTCTGATAGGTTGTACGAGCTGATTGTGTACAATATTTTCTTGCAACATCGGAGCGCCGATGGAGTTGTTGGCTGGTCGATTGGAATTTTGCAAGTGATTTTGTTTGCACCTTTTGCTGTGAGCGTAACGACTACCGTTGTTGTTGAAACGACGATCGCACGTTGGGCAAGCGTAGGGTCGTTGACCGGTGTGAATGAAAACGTGTTCCTTGAGAGATTTGAGACGTCGAAAGTTTTTGGGACAATATTTGCAGTGATATTTAGCTTCGCCGGTGTGGGATGTCAAATGATTTGCCAAAGTATCCGCGCGAGCGAAAGCTCTCGAGCAATGTTGGCACGTGTAGGGCCTCTCTTGGGTGTGAGTTCTCATGTGCATTTTCAAATAAGCGTTAGTAGTAAAAGGACGGGCGCAAACTTCGCAAACGTAAGGTTTTATACCGTTGTGTGCTCTCAAGTGTGCAATAAGTGTGGTCGATTGAGTAAAGCTCTTGGAGCATATTTCGCACAAAAATCTCTTGGATGTGTCGGTTTCCTTGGGTTTTTTGAAAGTGCGATCGTGCTTCGACAAATGGCTTGACAATTGTTCCTCTTTGATAAAACGTTTGGTGCAACGTGGACATTTGTAAGGTTTTATCATGTTATGCTTAGCAACATGAATTTTCAGGTGTTCACGACGATAAAATTTCTTCGGACAAATGTCACAAAGATACTTTTTACCCTCGTGTACCTGTATGTGTCGTAAAAGGCCTTTCCTCGAGGTGTATCGTTTGTTGCATTCCGTACATTCCAGGCCTACGATGTCGGTTCGTCTCTTTCTGGCTACCTTAGTCGATTCTTTTCTCTCGTCCATTCCTGGCTCGATTTCACGAAGATCCTCTTCGGTCAATAAACCTTCGTCGACGTGACGACTTCTATGCTCTTTCAATATGTCATTATTTTCGAAAGTGTCGCCGCATATGTTGCATTTTCTCACTTGATCGGGATTCTTCTCCGAGCATTTGTCATAATGAGATTTGAGTTTGTCCTTGCGATAAAATTTAACGTTGCAAATGTCACACTCGAAATTAGGCTTTTGGTGGAGCAATTGATGACGCAACAGGGATTTTTTCGTACTGTATTTTTTCTTACACGTTGGACACTCGTGACTGTCCACCGGCCAATCGAGACCACTCTCAAAGTCCGAGTTGTCATCGTTCTCCTCTTCGTCCTCCGTTCTTATCTCTCCCTTGAAATTCATCGTTCTATTAATCATTTGTTGTTGATTGTTGAACGGTCCCGATCTTTCGGACATTTGTGTAGAATTGTTTCTACGCAAAGTTTCCAAGTTTTCGCTCGTATCGATTTTCTCGTCTTTGGCACGATGCTGCAACATGTGCTTCGTCAATGACTGCTTCGATCTACATTTACGTCCGCAAGTTTCACACTCGTAATTGTGCCTTCGACGATTACGTTGGGTCTGCATTTTTCTCGGTGACGTTGCATCCTCCATTTTAACATCTTGACGATTCCATCGAAGATTATTCATCTTCGAATCGCTCAGATCGGTGTTATCTTCTTGGTCTTCCGAATTTATTAATTTTTCATCCTCCTCCGAATCCCCCAAATCGTCTTCCGTCTTTATTTTATCGATTATTTTCTGAGCCGCTTTCGCAGCCACTCTCTTTATTCTTTTGTTCGGATCATAAGGTTCACCGTGAATAATCGTTTTATGATTTGTCGCGAACAAATGATTTCTCAATGTCAATTCGTTACCGAATATTTTGCAGCAATCGGTACATTTAAATATTTTCGTTTTACAAGCGTATTCCTGCTCGACATGCTGTTGCAATTCCTCTTTGCTGGCGAATACGGATTTGCACAATTTGCAAATTTGTTGGTGCGACGCCTCTTCGTGATACTCGACATGACGAATCAACGATTTTTTGCTCGAACACGTTATCGTACAATGTGGACACTTGTAATTTTTGACGTCCGTCCAATTGCCCGAAATCTCTTTCATATCGTCGTGATCATCCTCCTCGCCCTCACCCTCGACTTCCAAATGCCAGGAATTTTCTGTATCAATGTTATTGTCCTGATCATCGTTCTCATCCTCCTGTTGATCACAGTTCTCCAATTGATTTCCTTCAAAATCATCGTTTTTGTAAATTTCATTGGCATCGTTGTCGTGCGATTGCGTATCGAATTCGTTCTCGTAAAGGTTATCCTCGAGATCTTGTTGCGACAGAACACCCTCGACAACATGCTCGGTTCTGTGCTTACGAAGTTTTTCCAATTCGTCGAATTCACGCTCGCAGGTGCTACATTTAAAAATGGCAAAATGTTCGCTCGAGTGCTCCAAAAGTGAGCGTTTGTTGGCAAAGCTTTGATGACATTTTTCACACGTATAAGAGACTGTTTCGTGACGCATTGATCTTCGTCTGTGTTTTTTGGAGGATGAATTTCCCTGAGGCTCCATTTCAAAGTGATGCTCCTCATCAACATTTTCTTCGATCGTACTATCGTTCTCATTCGTATTGGTACGATTATTGGTATCCACGGATTCTCTAGTCTCGTCGTAATCGAGATAATCCGAAGAGTCTTTAGCCTCGTCGCGTCCAGAGTCCTCCTGTGAAAAGGATGAATCTTTGGAATTGAATCCTTTGCTTTTCTCATGTTGCCGCAGGTGTTTGTTGAACGATATTACGTAGAGATATTCTTTGCCACAATAGGGACACTTGTTGGCTTTTTTCCCTGACAAATTATTGCCGGCGATTGGTGGAGACGCGCTCGTAGACGGAACGGCATTTTTTGTCGGACTTGTAAGAGATTTATCAGACTTTTCTTGTTTTTTCAAGGATAACGCGCGTCTCACTTCCTCGTGCGAGTGCATATGTTCTTTCAGAATTTCTTTGGAGAGAAATCTTTTGTCACACAGATAACAGAGGAAATACATTTTTTCACTCTTCTCCTGCGATTGCGTTCGCTTCAATCTGCTGCTTAGATTCAAATTTTCGAAATAATTATCCTCGTCGCTCGTGCGACGTCGTTTGTTCAACTTACGTTTACTGCGACGTGTTTCGTTCGGTGAAATTTCACTTTTTTCAATATTATCTTGTTCTCGCTGTTCCGACTCGACTGTATTTATACTCTCCTCCTGATGATGATCCTCTTTCATACTCATTTCGTCCTCCATCAATGCCAAATAATTGACCGACTCGTTGTTCACAGAATCAACGCTCTCTTGCGACACCAATTCTTCACCCTCGTTGCGCGTCAATTCATAGCCCTGTTGCATTATATAATTGTGTTCTTCCGCCGTTATCCCATCGGGATCATGAATTCCTTGAGCTTTCACCGTTTCACGATAATCCACGTCGTTACAATCACCCAACTCGACAACGGTGTCTTCGCTCTCGTCCAAATAATGCGCGTGATCCTCGTTCGCCTCCAGCATCGCGGATACTCCATTCTCTTCATCCAGGACTTGATCGTCATGTTTGTGCTCTGAAAACATTATTGGAATTTATATTGCGTCGATCAATCCGTATTAATCGTTTAGATGTTTTTGTTCTATCCTTATTAAATTCTGCCAAAATTCCTGCGTCGTTAAATAAGCTCAAAATAGTAATCATTTTTTTACCTGCCAGAGTGCTTTGTTGTTTCGAGAGTTTTTCTACTTCCAAAAGTGCCAAATGATCTTTGAGCAGACTGGACTTCTGGCTGTCCGAATCGACGCCGTTCAAACTATCGACGGTTGCTTGATAATGAGCGTCGACGTTGAGACTGTGGACGTCGTCGCCTCTTTCCGCTTCCAGGTGGACTTCTACTTCGTTGAAAAAGAGCTCTTCCTTAATATTGAGTCCGTCGTATCTTTGTCGCAGTATATTATCGGCGTGTTCTACTTGAAGTTTAAACTCGTAAGCAGCTTCTAGCTTGTCGGCACAGTTACAGCAAACTTGAGCCGGCAAGCCATCTTCGGGTACCATCTGAAAATTTCAACGAATACATTTTTTTACAATGAGAATAATAAAGATTTGACAAAAACAACGGAACGAATAATAAGAACTTGTATCCAGAGAATTATTGAAATGACCGTTTTTCTTTCGATTTTGTTTCCAAAAACTTGGTATGTTTGATCAAACAACGAATTCGAGAAATAACGAATTCAGTGAAAAATAAATAAATAAATGGATATAAAAAAAATAACCTCGAAATACGAAATAAAAAACTAACCTTAACGCTAGCGAAGCTCATAGCTTTGGCGGAGAGCGAAATGACATTGCTTTCGACGAAAAGATCGCGCATAATCATATGTCCGAGCAAGCAGACCCGACAAACTTCGGTCTCTTCGATCGTGTCATCTTGGGAATCCTCCGCCGTATCCATATCCACGGCGTCCATGTTTATATTATGCGTGTATCGTATTATTTTTTCGACAAAATATGTACGGGCCTGAAGCCAGGGCCTTAGCGAGTTTTACCTCTGTTTTGGGCCACCAGATATTTCGTCGCGACGTTGACACTCGAAGCGACGATCCCACTTTTGTCGCGGCACTATTATTTATCATCAGCTACGCGTCACACAAGCCCGACGCCTCCGACATTAAGCCTTATTTTTATTCTTCTTTTTTCTGATTAACTAACGTTCGCTCCCCTCGAGACTGAAAAACGAACGGGCACCAAGCGCCAGTTGAGTTTGCACTCATCTGGCTACTATACGAATCATTGCACATACGCACCGACGCACACATATACCGACATACCATGGGCCTGCACAACTCCCTCCCTCTAGCCATTCTCGACCATTGCAACTCGTGACGATTGACGATCCAACCTCAACCGAGCAAGCGTCTCAATTTGTTCTATGCGTTTCATCTAATCACCAATAATAACTATCATTTTACGACAAATATTTACGGATATATTCCAAATATCTTTTTATACCGATTCGAAGTACTGTTAAAATTTTGAGAAATTGTTCGAATTCTCTTTTGTTCAGTGCGGGTATTATTACTGATGCGCGTGAAAGTCGTATAAACTGCATAATATTTACTTTATTCCCGCGCTTTTGTTTCGAGCGGAAAATATGACGAAAAAAACTATAGGAGCTATTTCAAAATTAATGTTTTTTTTTCAAGTTTTTCAAGTCATCGAATTCGGAATGTCATTCTTTTTACGAACATTGCAATGAGTTTTACGAGTTGCTCAAACGCTACAGGTACTCTCTACGATACCAGCCACGAATAAAACGCGTCGCTGTGCTGCTTTACGATACTGCTTTTATCGCTTTTATGAAATTGCTATATATCGCCGTGCAGCACAATCTTCGTTACAGAGGAGCTACTGCGCTCTGACGGCGAATATGTAGCCGCATCACACGATGAAGATTAGCCGCGTTTTCATTCATCAAGTAAAGATGAGTTAGAAGCAACAAGATGTCGCCGGTATATTATTGAATGTTGCGTAGTTTTGTTTTGGCGTCGCGATGACAGGAGACAGAGAAGACTACACATGTTTTTAGAACTCATTCGATCCGGGTTGTGGTTATACGAATAAAATAAAGATTTGCAAAAATACTGGCGAATAAATGACTTTTTGTCAAACTTTAATTTTATTCCCAACATCATATTACTATTTTTTTTTTGTTTTCTTCAACACCATAAGAAAGGCTATGTCTCCTGTCCGTGACAAAAGGATGCAACTGCAGGGTGCTTGCGAGTCGCAGTAAAGTTAGGGGTCAGCAGCGTGTTACGAGCGCACAAACGTTCGTTGATTTGTGTTACACATTACCAAGCGGGGTGGGGGGATACACTCGACGCCGGGAGTGTGTTTCTTGAGAGTGAGCGCCGTAGTCAGGGTTCGACTGGCTCCCGTAAGAGAAACACGCGTATGGTGTAGTCTCTCGAGTGCCTAATAAACGTGCTTCTCTCAGCATCATAATCGCGACATGTTTTCCTACTTTTTAATCTCGCTTCTGTTCTCATTTTTTATTTAATCCGCTCGAACAAGTAGACTTTTTACGTTCTAATAACAGAGATATAAATAATAGAAAAAAAAAAAAAAAAAAACATATGTGTGTCAAAGTGCGGCGCGTGTGGTGTTTGTGCGTTCGAGTATATTGGATTTTCGACAAAGAGAGAACGAGAACGTGCCTCGAATAAGTATGCCATAAAGATAGAGCCAAGAGCTTCTCGAGTCGTTACCTTGTGCTGCGCTGGGTTTGAATAATTCGAAATCCGAAGGAATCTCCTTAGTCGTGCCGCCGCCGCCACCGCTGCTGTGTCGTTTTGTCGCACGTGTCGCTCGTACAACGCCACGTGTTTTTTAATTCGTCGAAAATAATACACGCTTATCGCCTTATTATTTCTCTCTTTTTATTTCTTAATCTTCAGGAACGCGTTGATCGCGCCTATGTTTTTTATTATCTTTAATTTCGTAGGCTCGGAACCGGCCTCGAAATACGGTACGAAACATGTGACGACGCAGCATCGCTGTACTATATTTATATTATGAAAGTGATCGGTGCACACTTATAGAACACGACCAGTACGCAGAATTTTACGACTTCTTTCGATTCGTATTACCATATAGCTGGTAGATCGACGAACAGTGCGTAATCAGCGACTAATCCGCTCGATACCTGCTGCTGCTGCTGCTGCTGCTGCATGCTGCTTTTATCAGTCGTTGAATCTTCGCGACGACTTCTGGAAAAATAAATAAACCGGTTGGAGGTAATTATTTTTTTTCTCTGTACCGCGCGCATTCAAACAAATCGAGCTTAAAGTTTTATCAAAGATGAAACAAATGGCGCTTATCGAAAGTAGCGAAAAATGTGGAGAAAAAAAAAACAAAAATTGGTCAACCGACGATTTAGAATATGAATAACGTTCGTCGTGTTGGCCTTTGATGCAATTAGCCGAGTAATTATATATCTCCGTCGGAGATCTCTCGCCGCGAAGAGAAGAAAAAAAAATAATGAAGAAAACGATGAAGTTAATTCGTGGTTGATCGAGGGGGGGAGGGGGGGGTCGGTGGCGGCGTTACGCCGAGTGTCTCGATCGCCCGCGGAATCCCACCACTTGCTCTCGTCGATGCCCGCCCCCGCCCGAAACCGATTCTGTGTAATTGTACCACGGGCGGCGGCGGCGGCGGCGGTGGCATCGTCGTTGTCGTTGTAAATAACGAGGCTAATTTCATAATTGAGAGAGCCCACGCGGTAGTTTATTGAATAATTGTCTCAAGGTAAGGACAGGTCGATCGGGAGCGATCGTAACGGCGGGTGGCGCGAGATACGCGAGAGACTCGCGTCATCGCCACCGCCCCGCGGCTGGAGAGCACGAGACTGCAGCACCAGCATCATCGGAGACCTCGTTTGATTCCATTCTAATAACGGTTCAATCCGGTTCAACTTTTGTTTCTGGCCGGGGTTTGTCATTGTTTTTCATTGGTGAATAAAAAAAAAATTTTCAAAATTCTTCAACAGGATCCGAGTACCGTGGATCGCGTAAGAAGAGCATCAAAAATGCCGAACGAAAACGGTAAAAATCGGCATCGAGCGAACGGGATCGAGGAAGGAGGAGGAATCGAGCTAGATCCCCTGCAGAGGAGAACGCGCTTTCACGTTAATCGGGTCGATAGCTTGGAGGGTCGTGCCAGTCTCCTAGGCGATCAAGAGTTTCGTAAATCGCTGAGAAACATGACGAGGGAGGCTCTACCGAGGCTCGACAATTATCGCAACATACTGAGCATCCAAGCGGCCCACAGACCCTCTCTCGACGAACTTCACAATCCAACGTTACTCAACAAGGTGAGTAACGTAATCCAACTCCCTTGGATCAGGGTGGATAAAAGTGTGAGAGAGCGGCGTCGCTGGGATTAGTCTCGAGGATCGAGGAATCGAGAAACGTATTCGCGAATGGCGCGAATGGTCGCGTTCGCGGTTATTTCGCGCGCGCGTCGCGCCGTGATTTCCGTCTCATATCCCCCCCCCCCCCCCCCCCCGTCGTTGAATATATCATCTCAGATAAATCTTATCAAGGTCAATTTCGGCGAGACGATGAATCCCGTTTGCGTATAACGGGGGCAGCAGCACACGAGTTGAGCGGCGTGTTACGCGGCCAGGACGAAAATTTCGCACATCCGATTACGATAGCGCTCGATATACATTCGTCTCGCGAGAAACGACCGATTGTTGACGAGAGGGGCGTACGAGGAGAAACGTCGCTCGTTTTTCAAGCGGTCTATGCCTCCAAGGAAAAACACAGCAGTCGTGATCCCGTGCGGCGGTAAATTGCGGCAGGACATTTCCTCCCTCCCTCTCTCTCTCTCATTCTCTCTGAGCCGCTAACCGACTCGCTCGCGCCTCTCGGATCCAGCAGCGCGTATTAAACGAATTCACCCGGAATTCGTTCTATTTTTAGTTGGCACAGTAGTAGCATTCGACGCTGTCTCTCTCTCTCTTCCCTTCGCGCTGATCGTCCTCGGAGCAACTGACGGTAAATGCGGCGTTTATAAAGTTTGATGCTCGCGCGAATGCCAACGAGATCGTATCGAGTCGTTGTAACACACGTTGCTTCGTAGCATTGCAACGTTCCTTGAATTTTGACGGTATCCACGATGGAAAGAAAGATATTGAACGGGATCATCGATTTTTCGATAATTTTATCGCCATCGCCCGACATAAACAACGTATCTCCAATGAGATAAACGTTTCGCAAAAATAGCCGTTACTCATGGTGGATTAACGGAGGAGTCGTTTCGATGAGATTTACCGTCGTCGAATAACCGAACTCTGTTAAGATCGCGCGATATCCCGCTCACACTCGTGACGCGCTCCCTCAAGAAAAGAGGGAGAGATAAAGCGGGCGATTGAAGTACGCTCACGCTTCGCGTTGTAGGGCCGTTTGGTAACTCGAGCACGTACACCGCACACGTGGGTATGCACGGAGCTGTTCGAGCTGCTCGAACGCCGCACAAACGCTGATAAATACGCGCAGCGGAGAGATAAAAAAAAAAAAAAACTTCTCGAGACTCTCATAAAAGAAGATTAATTTATTTTATAATTAACGGGGGCAAATTGTTGGAATAATTTACAGGGACCGGGAACAAATACGCTCGCGGTGACTCACGAGAAACGGAGTACGAGCGGTGGCGTTAAATTTGGATGGATTCAAGGGGTTCTGATGCGATGCCTCCTAAATATATGGGGTGTTATGCTCTTTCTCCGACTCTCGTGGGTCGTGGCACAGGCCGGAGTCGGTAATTATTTGATCGAAAAACGCTTCTGCTGCTTCGGCCATTTTTTTTTTCTTCCTTCCTTTTTAGCGCATATCGTTTCTGTACTTTTTGAATTTTTAGGGGAAGCCATATTGCTGATACTAACGACGACGGTAGTCACGACTATAACGTCGCTCTCGATGTCGGCCATAAGTACGAACGGACTCATCAAAGGAGGTAACAGCTTCTTTCTCGCTTTCGTCGTTCTCTGTTTCTTCTTCTTTTCAACGATTATTTCGTGACGTATTGTTGACAGGCGGAACGTATTACATGATCTCGAGATCTCTCGGCCCGGAATTCGGGGGATCGATCGGCTTGATATTCTCCCTGGCGAACGCCGTCGCGTGCTCGATGTACGTCGTTGGATTTTGCGAGAGCATGGTCGACTGCTTGAAGACTTACGGACTCTGCATGGTCGATTGCGCGAGTACGGACATAAGAATAATCGGTGAGAAAGCGTCGCGATAATCGGAGATTCTCTTTCGAACTTGAACTTTATTTTCGTTGATTTATTTTCGTTTTCGTTAAAGGCTGCATCACCATCGTACTGCTGCTTCTAATCGTGATGATCGGAATGGAGTGGGAGGCGAAAGCGCAATTCGGTTTGCTGATCGTGCTGCTGGTAGCGATCCTCGATTTCACGGTCGGTTCGTTCGTCGGGCCGAAAAACGATCTCGAGAGGGCCAAGGGCTACGTCGGCTACAGTGGTACGCGTTCGTTTTCAATAGCGCGATGCTTCGAGCATCGCAAACGTATCGTTTTACTTAGTCGATAGATGAATGAAAATTAAAAAGACACGCTCTCAAACACGCGTTCCCCCCTCCCTTCCTCGATAGCCGCGCTTCTAAAGGAGAATTTCCGTCCGGACTACAGATACAGCGAGGGTGTCGAGCACAATTTTTTTTCAGTCCTAGCGATATTCTTCCCGGCGGCAACCGGTATTCTGGCAGGTGCGAATATATCCGGGGACTTGAAGGTGATTTTGTCCTTTCATGAGCGTCCGCGTCACGGCCGCGACACTCGCTCGCGTCGTTTCACTTTCTTTCTCTCTCTCTCTCTCTCTCTATCTATCTTTCCTCGCGATCTCCTCGTTCATCTGAGCCTCGTGTGTGTTTTTTTTTGTTTCCGATTGAATTCCCGATTGGAAACAATGGATCAACGACGCCAACAAGGATCCCCAATCGGCTATACCGAAAGGAACTTTATTGGCGATTCTTCTGACTACTCTCTCGTATCTTTTAATGGCGTTCATGGTCGGTGGTAGCGTCCTCAGAGACGCATCGGGAAACGTCACAGATTTGTTGAGCTTCGTCCCCAGCGACAATCTCACCTCGGCCGAGTCTTCCGAACGAGCCTGGAGCATTTATGGAACGGATTTCAATTGTACTAATTCTTGCCCATACGGAAGCCACAACAGTTTCCAGGTGAGTCTTTCGCGTCCGAAGTCCTTCCCCCCCCCCCCCCCCTCTCGTCGCCGCTCGTTTTGTAAACACGCGCGTACACAGGTCATCGAGCTCGTTTCTCTCTTCGGACCGTTCATCTACGCCGGCTGTTTCGCCGCGACGCTCTCGAGCGCTCTCGCCTCCCTCGTCTCGGCGCCAAAAGTATTTCAAGCTCTTTGCCAGGATCGTCTCTATCCCGGGATTCATTGGTTCAGCGGCCAGGAGGGCAAAGAACCCGTTCGAGGATATCTTTTGACTTTTGTCATCGCCGTTGGCTTCATCCTCATCGGTAATTCAAGCCCGTTTCAACCGGTCTTTCTCTCATCATTTTTTAAATTTCAATCTTTTATTTTACAGGCCAATTAAATACGATCGCTCCGTTGATATCGAATTTCTTTTTGGCCGCGTACACCCTCGTTAATTTCAGTACGTTTCACGCCTCGCTCGCCAGACCCATCGGATGGAGACCCACTTTCAAGGTACGTCGAGGCCTCTTATCGCATCTACGTTTATCCCATTCTCCACGATTTTCCAACGATTCTCCAACGATTACCCCTTCGTTTTGTCTTCCCCAGTACTACAACATGTGGCTGAGTCTCGCAGGCGCGATTCTCTGCGTCGCCGTTATGTTTCTCATTTCGTGGTGGACCGCCTTGATAACCCTTTCGGTTGTTTTGGGTCTTTATCTCGTGGTAGCGTACAGAAAACCAGGTAAATTAGTCGAATAGAAAGAGCGTCGAGCGCCAAGACTCGTATCGATGATAAATTTAAATTTGAAACTCTTGACAGACGTGAATTGGGGCTCGACGACCCAGGCTCAGACGTACAACAACGCGTTGACCGCGGTACAGCAGTTGGATCGCGTCGAGGAACACGTCAAAAATTATCGGCCTCAGTTGTTGCTCCTCAGCGGAATACCCAGCGAAAGAATGGGTCTCGTTAACTTCGCGTACCGAATAACCAAGAGGCAGAGTCTTTTGATCTGCGGTAACATCATCGAGGTAACGATAGCCTTCCGCTAATTTCAACATTTTCTCTTCGAAGGACATTTATTTTTCGAAGAACGCTCTTTCTATTTTCAGAATTCCGTGTCTTACAAAACTCGGGCGAGCATGACAACTAAATGTACCGGTTGGTTCCGTAGCCACAAACTCAAGGCCTTTTACACGATCGCCGACGGGGTCACTTTTCAACAAGGCGCCACTTCCTTTCTCCAGGCTTCTGGTTTGGGTAAATTACGGCCCAACATTCTCATGATGGGTTACAAGAGGGACTGGGCCATCTGCCCGAGGGATAATCTCAATATGTACTTCAGCGTGATGCAGTGAGTCAATATCGAGAGATCGAATAACCGGAGTTGCGTTAACGACGAATAAATATATCTGTCATTGATCGCGTTGCAGCAAAGCACTCGATATGCACATAGCAGTGGCGATCGTTCGTCTGGACGAGGAACAGCTCGAGGACGACAGCGGACCGCTGGGAACGGGGGATGGCAGCGAGGCCAGAGGAGGGGAGCCCAAATCATCGGTAGTTTCGATAATCCGTGGAAATCAGAGTTTTTCTCAACTGAGTCAGGGTATTTGTCATTTCAGTATGTTCGACATACGAGAGCGGAGCTCGGACTCGAGGGACTTTGTTATTTCGTTGCAGCGAGCAGTATTTCGGACGTATCGATGCCGGCGACTCCGGCACTGGGAGGACGCTCCCGTCGAACGATCAACGAATATCCGGACGCTAACGCTTTGCCGGAAGAATCTTCTCGAGAGCCGATATCGAGAGAGACGCCACCGTCCTTCGGCGGTAGTTTGGGAGGAGGAACCGTTATGAGATTCGAACGAAAACGTAAAAAGGGAACTATCGACGTTTGGTGGCTTTACGACGATGGCGGATTGACGCTTTTGCTTCCTTACATAATAAGCACCCGACGAAATTGGTCAAATACTAAATTACGAGTTTTTGCACTCGCCAACAAGCATTCGGAGCTGGAATACGAGCAGAGAAAGTAAGAAACATCGCGTGTCTCTTCCAGGCAGCAAAAATTATCGTATTTCCGGCGATATACACCCGTTATTCTCGTTTTTTCTTCTCTTTCTCCTAACAGCATGGCCAGTCTTCTTTCAAAATTCCGGATCGACTATTCCGCGTTGAAAGTTATTTCCGATGTATCCAAACCCGCTCGTCAATCAACGAGAGACTTTTTCGATTCCCTCATTGCGGACTTTCGGACCGATTCGGACCCATCACCTGGCGAAGACGGTAATTCATCGCTCCGCCTACTTTTCCTTCTTCTGCGTTCAGCCATTTTCTATCTTTTAACTCTCTTATCGTAAAAAAAAAAAAAAACTTTTCAAAGATACGACAATAACGGACTCGGAGTTACTCGCGATGAACGAGAAAACAAACAGACACCTTCGGCTGCGCGAATTACTTCAGGAACATTCGATGGAGGCGAATTTGATCGTGATGTAAGTTCGAGATCGTATCCTCCTTTGCCACGGACTCAATAACGATACTATCGTTATTTATTATTTTCGTTATTTTTCGCAGGACCTTACCGATGCCGAGAAAAGGCGCGGTCTCGGCGCCTCTGTACATGGCATGGCTCGAGACACTCACGAGGGACACACCGCCCTTTTTACTAGTCCGAGGCAATCACACGTCCGTGCTGACTTTTTACTCGTGATTCGCGTCCGTCTTTCGGATTTTTCGTTATTATTTCGAAAGAGCGCGCTCGACCCAACGCTCTCTCGATCAACGAGCTCCGAGCAGAGAATATTTTTATAATAAAAATACAAACACGAGTTATTTCACCGAGTACGTTCACATTTATCCTATCGCTTCGAATTTTAATCGTAGTTTTAAGCGTTAAAAAAAAACTCCGTAACGGCGGAGCAGCAGAGGCGTCGTTTAATCGCATCGACGTCAAAAGGGCGTATTCGTACGTTTGAAATATCCGTGCTCGTTTAATGATTTTCTGCTTATCGCGAGCGTTGACAGAATAATTTTTTTTTTTCTACTCTTTATTTTCATACGAAAATAAAAATAGCGAAGAGGAGAAAGGAGAGTGGTTGGCTCCGTGCGTATCCGCCCCCGGGCGCAATCTCCTTTGCCGCATGAAATTCCATACTCCCGTCAGACGGGAAGCAATGAAAAACAAGTCGCGCTTCGCGTCCCAGACCTTGCTCCATTCGTTTTTATACGCTTATTTCTATCGTTCGTTATTAAAAAAACTCGTATAGCGATCGCTATTTCCTAAATCAATATATTTGTACCGCCCTTGACGCTTTTGCGGTATTTCCCTCGGTCAACGCAACGCGCGAAGCTCCAGAAATTTAATTAGTCTCCGTATCGTTCGATTTTTCCTGCGTCGCTAGAGTCTCGGTAAGTAATCGCATTCCCGCGACGTCATTTCACTCCTATTCTCACAATTCCGTGTATCATCGTCGTAATCAGCCCAATTATTGTGCGACTTCAAACTGATTTTTTGGGGTTGACTCGTCCCGCGCGAACCGATCAGAGAATCATTAATTTTGTGATTATAATAGTAGATAAAAAAAAAAAAAGTTTCCTCGTCCAACGACGCGCGTGCGAATGAATGTGTTTTTTTTTTATCTATCGAATGAAGCAGAAAAAAGATGTAATTACGTTTGAAAGATAGAGAAGAGTTTGTTTATCGAAAGATAGTTTTCGAGACGGTGAGTTATCTCGTCCTTGGTCGTTACCTCCGTGTTTTGCCTTCTCTTTTGATCTCGGTGGCCGCGCGTGCGCGGGAACGCGCGTGTCAAGGTGATCGGCTCGTTTTTCGTTCTAACCGCGCTTGAGAGAAAAATCTCTCGGTTCTTTATTCTAAACTACCGCGAGTGGACGCTAGTCGCTGCTGGTAAATATCCGCGGGGGTCTCTCGCGGCGCGCGGCGCTTTGTTTCGATTTTTGGCTAAATCGCGAAAGCGTTATTATATCTTTTAAACAATTTTAATCATGGCGTTTAGACGACTCTGATGCGAAACGCTAATTTTTCAATATTCCACGGTTCTACCGATCCAGGAAGAACCGTCAGTTTCCGGATAATTTTTTTTTGTCCCATCGAGCGCCGCGCTCTTCCGCTTGGCAAGAAATCAAACAAAAATAATATTGGGGCAGTCTCGTACGACACACTACCTGTCGGTTTCAAAACGTGTAGCGAGTGTGCGCACGCTCCATGAGCGTTTGTGTGTTTATCTTTAATAAGAGAACGGAGGAGAGGGAGGGAGGGAGGGAGTAAAGCCCGCGGTGGCACGCGGGGTAGGTCGAGGATCGTGCGAGTGAATGGGAGAGAGGGAGGCGATCCAGCGGCAGCAGCAGCAGCAGCAGCGACGACGACGGTGCAATAGGAGCGAGGGAGCGAGCGTCGAAGAAAGAGATTGCGACTGAGCCCGAGCTGGCGGCGGCAGTCTCCAGCCGGACGTTGGTCAAGAGAGTCACGAGGGGAGAGAGCGTTCAACGACGAAAGATGTGCGACGTCATGCGTGACGGAACAGTCAACAACCGAGACTAAACAAGTACAGCTTTTTGCTGCTCTCGTGTATAGTGTATGTGCGCTTGTAAATTATCGTTATTCGAGAAGATAAAAGAAGAAAATAAATAAATAATACGAGGTCGAGGCGCGCGGTGGAGGATACCCTCGTTGCGGTTAGCTGTGTAAATATAAGTCAAGAGATAGGTGAGTCTCGGTCAATCGGTCGAATCCGTAAACGGGCGCGCGCGGTCTTCGAAGAAAAGGATTTCTCGCATAAACGTGTACGCGAATCATTGTATCGCTCTCGGTTCATTTCGGGACGCCGAAATTATACTGGAAATGAGTTAAAACTATTAATTCGATTGCGATTGATAAAAAAGATAATTTTCGTGACGTATGGGCGGTACGCGGTAGATTAATAATTCGGGAGGTGGTAGGAGGGTCGCTGGATCCGAGTGTCACACCTGTGTTTTCGATGCGCGAGTCTCATTCTCGCGAGGGTACTCGTCTTGGATTTTCTCGTTTTTTTTTTTTAATTTTTTCGCGTATATCTCGCTGCTCTCATTGTTGGTGTATAGCTGCGGGTGAAAACGGTCCACGGGCACGGAATGCGAGTCAGTCGGTGGCAACGGTAAACTCTTGCGTTAAAAGCGCATTGGGTAAATGTAGGTACGACGAGGAGGAGAAAGAGAAGAGTCGAGGAAGGGTCAACGCGGCGGCGGCGGTGACGGCGGCTCCAACGGTATACGCCTCCGTTGCCATGGGTTACCGGTGTTGTGTCTATCGTTTCTCGCGCTAAAACACTCTCGTTTCGTTCCTTTTGTGAAAAAAAAACAAAAACAACGACAAAGAAAAGAACAAAAAAAAGGCGGAAAGTGATAAAAAAAATAGCGAGTACAGTAGCCGAAGGTTCGTTGAAGGGGATGTGATCGCGGGACGCACGAGGCAAAAAGCTTGGGATTACGTCGTTGCTGGATATTCTCGTGGTGAGTATATCGGTCGAACGATTCTCCCACGGTAGTGTACGAACAGTCGCCCGTTAACGCGAGACAAAAAAGTAAATTCTTTGTTTTTCCGAAACAAAATGAACAAAAAAAAAAAAAACACATGATTCATTATTTATTCACGAGGCGTGTATCTCCGAGTCCGTCGTGCTCGTCGCGCGCGGCCTCCGAGATTAATCTCGCGCCAAGATGATTGACACTCAACGTCGTTTTCAACGTCGTAGCGAGCGAGCGAATGCTGACAAATAAAGTAGCATAGCAGCGTTATCCTTGTTAATCCACGTGGCTTGTTGACTGTATTACGAATCGCGAGTGAGTTTCTACATATACGTTGGTACGAGCGAAACAAAAGTTTTTCGCTCGTACGATTATATCTGCTGGCTACCTGCGACGGCGTATTTTATCGCGTCAATATTGTACTCGGAACTCGTCGCTCCAACGTGCTTCCTCTCGTCTTGTTTCATTTTTTATTTCTGTCAGAGGGTACACAGACGCGCGCACACCCACGGGCACAGACGCATATTGTTTTTTGATGAGCCGTTCGAGGCGCGGCACGCGACTCGCATTCGCGAGAGAATCGTAGGCAGTGCGTGATACGAGCGCGGGAAAGAGAGAGAGAGAGAGAGAGAGAGAGAGAAAGGCTTCTCACTCGCGTTACTACTATCGTGATCTTCAACGCTTCGTGAATAAAAAATATACTTTTGCTCGAATATTGAGCAACCGCTTCCTCTCCCCTCATCGTCGAGAACGATTCTCATGCACCTTTTTGTTTTTATTCACTTTCTCGCTCAATAGAATAGCTCTTTTCCCTTTCTTTGTAAACAAATGAAGAAGGTCGTGCGCTCGAACGTGTACGATCGAGCTGTACCGCGAGCGAGAGGGAGAGTACCGCGGCAGCGTAGCGAGAGAAGGCAATCCTTTCGCGTGCTATATCTGTACGGATTTATAGCAGCACGCTATATATATATATATATATATATATATATATATACAGCAACTGCAGCGCGGAAGCGCTTTCGCTTTTCTCGCGAATGTAGAGAAGCACGGTGGCGCATCGGCAACGCCGCCTCGTCCTCCGAACCGAAAAGCAAAACAGAGAGAAAAACCTAACGCTGTGTCGTTGAAAACGGACCGTCAATTTTTTTTCGTCGTACTCGTCCACGCCGCTGAGATGGGGGCGGATACCAATATCGGAAGCGTGCACACGCGCAGATTCGACGTAATCAGCTTTCGAGCGATTCTCTGGCCTCCTCTCGCTCTTCCTCTGTTTCTCTGTCAAAGCGGATTAACCGAGCTCTAATACGATTGCCGTGGCTGCACGTATAGAAACTTTGGCCCTGGCGAAAGGACGAGTCAACGCTTTACCCTTTTCCATATCCCCCCTCCCCCACCCCCCTTCAATCCATTTATACAATTCTCTCCGATTCAATATTTTGTCTCTCGTGGAGAAGCGCCGCAATTCGTATCTATACGGATCGACCTGCATTGCGCGGGGCAAACGTTTCTCTTCTATCCATACTCCGCGATTCATCGAGTCGAGAGGGACCAAAAGCCACTTCGAGAAGTGCTCAAATACCAAACTTATTTCGATTCAACTTTCACGAACGTACAGCTTACCAGCTACTATCAAATTCAGACTCTCCAGCCTTCGATTCTTCTTCATTTTCTAGGACGAAAAACTATTATCAAATTCAAATTTCCAGCATTGGCGAAAGCTCTCTATAAAATGAAAGAAATGATTTTTGATCAAAAAATAAATTGGACCCTCTACCAAGTTCTCGAGGATTTAACACAATATCCATAGAAGCGACGGCGAGTATATACTAAAAAGACAGTTTTGAAGGAGCGTGCGACTCGATGAGAGAACTCTTAACAAGAAAATTGTTTCCAACAGCTCGTTTGCTGCTCGTTCAAAAACTCTCGAGTCAGTGAACGTATAAAGCACGAAAGTTCAGCAGCAGCGAGCAGGCAGAACTGGTGTACGAGAGTATGTTTGTATAGTTTGTAGAGCGAGGCGGATATGCCAGCCGAATACCGAACGAGGATGACGATGACAAAGCAGGGCCAGGCGTGCGCACCGCCGCGGCGTGTTTCTACCTGCAATTATATGGATGAGGGACGAACTGGGCATAGCGAGGGAGGCAGGTGGGGGGGAGGGAAGGACGAGTAGGAAAGTGAGATCGAAATTTTGCCGTTTTTTTGTTTACATATATCTACGACGTGCTTGGACGTTGCAGCGAAATGCTGCAGAAAACGAGCCTCGCCTGGATAGCGGAAAAAAAAAATGTTCTTCTTCCGTTACTGTACTCGAGGGAAACATTAATTTTATCATGTTTCGTACACGGAACAGCGAAATTCTCATTTTAATGAGAATATTCTTGACGCAACGAACCGATGGCCGGAAGCGCAACTGCCCGAATGACTCCCGTCTGTTTGTAAACATTCTCGAGAATCATCGCAAAAAAGTCAAACATTCTCGCGGATGAAAAGATCGAAAGCGTTCAGCGATGCTCGAAAGTTGAAACTCACGGGATCGAAGACGAACGCGCGCTTTGTTTGCATTGTTCGAGGAAAAAAAAACAATATATATCTACGGATTTATACCAAGTCGAAGCGGAGTACTGTACGGTACGAGCGTGCGCGTATCGTGATTCGTCAGAGCGTAAAAATTCTCTCAGGCGCTTTCCCCTTCGATAATACCGAACTCGTTAGCCGCGTTGCTTTACTTCCAAATTTTTCGTGCTTCGACGATTCTCTTCTCTTTCTCGAGTCGCCGACGATTTCTTAATATCGTTCATTCCATTGCCGGAGGGAAAGTAAGCAAAGGAATCTAATGAAGCGAGCAGGAGCAGCGAGGAAAGCGACGAATACGATTGGGCCCACGGATAGAGCTGTAATATGCTCGCTCCCTCGCTTCGAGTCACGGTACTACGCAATCGCTGTGTTATAACGACCAATAAGAAGGAGAAGGAGAAGAAGAAGAAGAAGAAGAAAAAGGAGCACAATAAGAACAAGTATTTTCGAAAGGGACACAATTGAGAGCGCGTTGCTCGCGCTCCTACGGTTGCACGTACTATACGCGAGCACTCGCGCATATTGTCCTCTATTAGCGCGAATATGAGACGAACGCGAGGCGCGCTCGACCTACGAATCAACGGGTCGAGGAAGAGTAAACTCGTCCGACAGCACTTGTTCGCCTTTACCTCTTGAATATATATGAGCGCGTATCACGAAGCGTTCGTCAAAACTTTAATACGTAACACACAGACACACGAGAGAGAGAGAGAGAGAGAATCGTAGAAGCGTATTATTGAATCGGCGATCGCGGTGTCGCGGGTATAGGTCTGCGAGAAACTCGTCATCCGCTACGACGACCGCGATCACGAGAATAATAAACTATAATGCGTCGCGCGGGCGGGAGCAGGTGCCTCGTTCTTTAATTTCAACTCGAATATTTATCGTAGCCGTCGTTTCTTCTTCTACCTACGGATTCTTATTTCGTTTATACGACTTTTCATTACAGATCGGGGATCGAGAGAATCCCACGGATCGAAAAACTATGACGGACGGTACGAGAACGAGTAGTCAGCATCCGATGGCGTCTCATTGGCACGGTAAGATATCGTTTTCCGGATTTGTAAACCGGTTTTTCTCACACGTACTCGTTTCGTGTTAACGGGCTTGAATCTTCCGTTCTGACAAATTCATTTTTTTGCCTGATTTTTCTAGTCGTACCGAGTGTTAAAATTGTAATATCGAATTATCGAATAATCGTATAGAGTTTGAGATCGAAGTGGAAAAAAAAAAAAAACGGAGGAATAACGTTGGTGTTTCAGGCGTGATAAGGCGACGGCGACGTCGAGTCCCGATGCTTGCGACGCTTCTGCTTATATTTTTATCGAGTGGGTCCGTTTGTTCGGAAATTGAAAAAATAGAGGATAAAGAAAGTTCGAGCTCTTACCGTCCAACAGCAGCAGTAGCAACGGGAACGGAAATCAGAGCAGCAACGACGTCGAGAGCTCCGGGGACGAGTGCTCCGAACGATGGTAAGAAAAGAGGAAATGCGATTCATTAGGGCAATTGGACGAGTCACTCTTGAACCGCGCGCGCCGCGCCTCTTATCTTTACTTTTAATATACATTATATTTTCAGTGAATGAGGGTAGAATGACAGGAATTACCGAAAGAACGTTGAGAGAGGCGACGACCTATAATTATTCGACAAGTTCAAAATCGCCGCAGCCTATTGTTGAGGAGGCGAGCGAGGAAACCTCGGCTCTCGAAAACACTATAGGACGCAGAGAAAAGGAATCTCCAGCAGCTGTCACGCAATCGACTTTTCGAATCGTCGACAATACGACGGACAAGTTGGAAGAATCGACGGTTAGCTCGACCGGTATTTCCATCGAGAACAAAGCAACTTCCGCCGTCGATGAATACCATCTCAAGGAGGACCTTTCGACCAAGGTCTATCTCGAGAATGAAGTTTCTTCCACGAGCTCCGCCGAAACAGAGCCAAAAACTACTAAAATCAATGGTGAGAAGAATTTTTCGAATTAACCTTTGTCACTAACGTCCCTGTCGAGCCAATCAACGATTTTTTTTTCTTCTTCTATTTGTTCCCTTCTTACCCACCGTTGTTGAATGAAACGATCAATTTTCCTTCATGGCCAAACACGTATGAAAGAGTCCAAAGAAAAGTTGAGTCTCTGTCATCGGAACGAAAATAATAAAAGAATATTAATGGATTGAATACAGGTGACGAATCGAGCCCGAGCAGTCAGGCGCCAACGACGTTAATGACACTGATTCAATCAACTCGATCGGTTTCAATTACTAGTTCGCCGAACTTGACGGTTGTGCCTGTATCGACGACAACACCATCAACCGTTTCTCAGTCGCCATCCTCGTTATCGTCATCTCCTCCGGTTACTTCGACGTACGAAGCGGCATTGAGTTCGACGATCGAGTACGAATTCATCGGTTTGAAGGAAAACACTATTCCTCCGGAATATTCGGCGAGAAATGGGGGAGAGAACGGTACGAGCTCCTCGACGATTTCCCGATCGTCCCTCGAACAGAGCACAACGGAAAGAGAAGCTTCGGTTTTAACGACCATGCAGGCGACCACGGAAATAACGATGACGGAGCAGCCAACCGTCGGTTTAACGACGACGGAGCAGCCAGCCACCGATTCAACGACGACGGAGCAGCCAGCAGCCGCCGGTCCAACGACGATGGAGGAACCGAGCGGCTCAACGATGCTGGAAGAAACGACTGGTGTAACGACGACGGAGGAAATCACCGAAGAAACAATAATGGAAACGAGTGATAAAATAATGGACGAAAATACGGAAAGCATGAGAGAAACGATGACCGAGGAGACGACGACGAACGGGGAGTTTGGAACCGAAACACCGACGGCAAAGATGCTGGATGAAACAACGAACGAAACAGAGATTACGACGACGGAAACAACGACAGAGGAAAGGAGCAACGAAACGACGGAAGGAACGACCTATTGGACGACGGACAACGCAACGACGGAAGGAAATACGGAACAATTGCCGACGGAGGTAACAACGGAACCGATTACCGAAGAAATAACGACCGAATGGGAAAGGATCGACTATACTCCGGAAGAAACAACTGCGAGGATCGTGAACACGACCGATCGCAACGTTTATATAAATATTCCAATATCGCGAGGCACCATCAATCCTGGAGAACTGACGCCTCTGGTGAAAATCATTTTTGAGGGCACTTGGATGGAGGTTTGTCCACATTTGCCAGGTTTGAGACAGTCGCTCGCCGATCTTCTGGCTCTGGCCGTTAAAAAGTACGTACGATAAATTGCTCTCCGAATATTTCCTTTTTTGATCTTCATTCCATCAGTGATGATACAATTATAAAAATTACCGGCAGAAACGTTCACGTCGGTCAAATCGTTTATCAGAATAATCCGTGTGGTAACGGAACCGATACACCGATGCCATCGTCATCGACGGCGCAGCAGTTGATAACGACGGAATCCTCTGTGACGAGTTTACTTTTGTACGTTGTCGATAAAGAGGGCAATCTGGATGTGGAGATGACGAAAATGTTGCCCCGAGTGTTTCGCGAGTCTTCGGCAAAGCTGCGAGTTACCGTGAGTCTGTCTCTCGACTCGGATCACTCATCGTTCTCCGTGGATCAAAATTAATCGATTGAACAAAAAAATCTCGATTTTTCGCAGATCCACAGTTTTCAGCTGGTGCAAGAGGCCGATTCGGGCAACGCGATCGCTGTCATAATAGTATCGTGCGTTGCGCTTCTGTGTCTCGTACTTTTGACCGGATTGCTTCTGGTCGTTACGAGCAGACGTACGAGATTCAATTACGGAGAACGCTGTCGTCCGGTTTCCCTCGACGCTTACAGTCTCGACAGCGTCTCGGCGTACAACAGCGTTCGCGGCCGGAAAGCCGTTGGTTCCAGCAGCGGTGGGGTCGCCGCCACGACCGTCAGTACCGCCGCGACTCTGAGAGCCTCCAAGAGAAGTTACGGCAATCCGAGCTTCGATGATTCGGTAAAACGAGACGTTTTTTTTTTCACCATCACGTTCTTCCACGATTTCCTCATAGCCCTCTCGTTTTCAAAATTCCTCATGCTCCCTCTCTCCTTTGACAGATGACGACACCCTCGCATCCTCTGAGCTTCGCGGGTCTTTCGAGTTTCGCCAACGAACGAGAAAAAATAGCTGAGGAATTTGCGGCTATACCCCGAGTTACCGCCTCGATCGACGAGTTGCCCCAAGGAGCCGAGGTCAAAAACAGATACGCGAACGTCGTACCTCTTCCGGAAACTCGCGTTCCCCTCACGAGAATCGACAACGATCCTCTCACAGAGTACATAAACGCGAGCTACGTACGAGTAAGTATGCTTTCGCGGGAAAGAACCTGCGAGAAAAAAATAGAGTCAAAGAAGCGAAGATATATTGACGCTGATTTATTTCGTGACTCTGTTGAAGGGCCCGAAGAATGCGACCAAATATTACATCGCCTGTCAAGCGCCTCTCGAATCGACCGTTGCCGATTTCTGGCGCATGATATGGGAACAACGCTGCAAAGTCGTTATCATGCTGACGGATCTCGTGGAGAACGGTGTAGAAAAGTGCGCCGAGTACGTACCACCCTCCGAAGTAACCGACTGCCATAGGATCTTCGGTGATTTTCGGGTTACTCTGAAAAAGCGTGAGACCAAAGAGAAATATGCCATCTCGACTATCCTCCTCAAGGTGAGTGCTCGGATACGAAGACTCGCAATAGAAGAATCTAAAGGTTCGAAGAAAACAAAAATAAAAAAAGCTCTTCTGTTTTTTCAGAACCTCGAGAGCGATACCTTCCGAGAGATTTGGCACATTTGGTACATGTGGCCGGCTAACGGAGTCCAGTCGAGCGACGCCGCGGGACTGATCGCCGTTCTTCTCGAGGCGAGGGCCTTCCAACGCGGAGGTCCCGCTCCGGTACTCGTTCACTGCAGTCCCGGCACCGGGAGAACGGGAACTCTGATAGCTCTCGATCTCGCGATAAGACAGTACGAGATAACGAGGACGGTCGATGTCCCCAGAGTCGTTTACACGATCAGAAGAGACCGCGCGGGAGCGGTACGGACCAACGAGCAGTACGCTTTCATATATAAGGTAAAACTCATACGAAAAGAGGAGAAACGAAGCGGTATTCCGAAACGACGAATCACGATTTGGAAGGTTAATTGTTTTCGTTTGTTTCACAACAGGCCTTGAATCTCTACGCGACCAGACTCGCCGGAGGAGCTTGCGACTCGTAGCCAGAGGAGATCGTCGAGACACTCAATCGTTTACATGTTATTTGCCCGATATATGGGAACGCGATCTAAGTCAATATTGAATAGACTATTTGAGATTAGATAACCTTGACGCGGAAGAGAGTCGTTGCGAGTGGCGAGAGCCTGTCAACAGCCAAATTTTTTCTAGCACTATTTCTCTTCTCCCCGAGCTCTAATATATTCATATATAGATAGATATATATATACAGAGAGAGAGAGAGAGAGCGAGAGACCCCGTGACATACGTATTTACCAATTTTCAATTGGTTCATTTTTCTTTATCGCGAGAGGACCAAGGATGATGATCGCGGTTTATGAGATCCACGCGGATGCGTGGAATAATATATATATTTGTTGTCGTTCCCAGAGAATGGCTTTGTCGCGGGTTCGTCGTAATCGATCGTTGAAAATGACGATTACGAGGCGGCGATACGAGTAACGCTGAAAACAGAAAAATTCGTAATTCGAGTGAAATAAATGCTAATACTTGTGCGATAGAAAACGAGTATGAATCTCGTTTTTTTTCACATGTGAACATATAAACGCGCGTACTTCGCGCTCTCGGACGCGTGTTTACGACGAACGACGGAGATGGTTCTCATTTCAAACGGATCGTTGAATCAATTACGATCGAGGATTATTTAGACGATCGTCTCAACGAGAAACAACTGGTGAGGCGAGAGACGCGCGCAGCAACAGCAGCAGCAGCAGCAGCAGCGATGACAACGACAACGAATGTCTCGTCGTCTCCGTCGTATCGTCGTTCTCGTTGTTATTATTATTTTTTTTGTTTGTTTTTGTCTCGTGTCCATAAATCGACACCACGTGATACCAATAAATTATACACGTTAAACTGTGATTATCCAATTATACGGTTATTTTACTTTACCCGTTTAATAATCTTCCTTGTGGATCATTGAAGCGTAACGAAATAGCTCGAAAGAGCGACCGCAACGCTTTTGCCTGTGAGAAAATTTTGCGAATGAATCTTCTCACCTCTCCGCTTCGAGACGATTTCGCTCGACCGATTCTACCATCGAGAAGGTTATTGAAAAAGAAGACGCCGCGACGCGATATTTACTCGGCCGAGGTTGAAAATTCAGTCGGTTTTCTTTACCGCGGGAAGGTCGTACGCGCGCGCGCGATTTCACGAGTCTCTTCGGACATGTGGAAAGAAGGAGCGCGCTCGTAGCAACTCGCAACGCGTACCGGCGAGATCCAGGTGGTTTACCGGATTCGCCGGATCGCTCTGGTTCGAACTGGTTCGTAGCTGTTGCATCTCGCGAGTACCGGGTCTGGTTCGACCCCCTCCTCCTCCTCCTCCTCCTCGTTTCTCCTTCTGCCCGCGGTCGCTACCGCCGCTCTTTCGCCTCCCGCTCCTTTCGTCCCTCTCATCGTTTCTCCTCTGCTCGTCTTCGATGTCTCACAACTCCCAAGAACCCGCCGCCCGCGTCAATTGCAAAACGGTCAAACGCTGCTGCTGCTGCTGGAGGACCGCAAATAAAGGAGCTGATAGAGTAGCGATAACGGACACGTCTCGTTGATGGATCATGCTCCGATCATAAAAACGCGACTCTCGACTCCCACTGCGACGAATTCTTAAATTTCATATCTTACGTCCCAGCTCTCCGACTATAATTGATACTCGCGGGTCCTTAATTGAGGAAACCAGGGGGGACTTTGGAATGAAAAATATTGACGAATCTTTGCTAAATTTGGAGAATTACGTTCGAGCCTTTTCGCGACTGATTCTAAGAGAAAAAGTAAAAATAGAAGAATCAGCGAAAATGAAAAATCGTCTCGGAATGAGGGGGCGAGAATTAAAAAAAAAATTGGAGACTAAGCGGAATTCTTGCTTCCGCGGTACTAGTTGAGCTGCCGTATTTACATATTATTTTGTTTCTTTTTAGAAACCAATATTTTTGAAGCGTCTACGAAAAATAAAAAAACCCATTTATTCAATGTCGAAAAACACACTCTTTTCTTTCTGGACGATAATCGAAATGTCACGCCGCGTTCGAAGCTCCGTGTCCTCGTTTGGTCAGAAGAGGGGGGATCGCGAGCACGCGTCAGCAGCCTCTCGTGCTCGGTGAGAATTTTTTTTTTCCCCCGTTAATTGATTGAACCAAGAAGTCCAGGAAAATATAGAAAATAATGAGCCAAATAAATATTGGAACGTGCGAAGGGTGCCGAAGTTTCATGGTTCGTCGACTCTCGAGGTTCACTACTTGTTTTCGACTACTTTTATTAGAAATTGAGCAATAACAGAGCCCGCTCGAGTTCGAGAGTTATTATCGTTGATTATCATTGGAGAAAAATGGTCGGGTCATAAAAAGCTGATGAAAAAAAAATTCGTTGCAGCAGCTGATGATCGACGCGGAGGACAAAAATTGATTGGCCCTTCGTTACTCCGTCTCGAGAAACCTTTTTTTTTTTCTTTTTTTCTATTTTTTCATCCACGTCAATCGTGACGTACGCATTGCATACGAGCACAAGCGACGACGCGTTTATTGACGCGTTTAGTTTCGTGCCGTGCCGAGGAGTTGAAAAATTTCACCAATCACAGTTCGATGTTTACTGGCAAAGATTTCGTTCGAACGTTATATAGAAAAAAAGTCGAAAGGAAGAACGATGGATAATTTCGTGGAAGAGAGCCGTAAATTTTCAGCTCGCGATCGCAACTACAGCACAGGCTTTTGGCTGCCAGAGACGTCGCACCGAATCATTGACTCGAATCACTCGATCTCGAACAGCTCGAGCGGACCACTTTGCTTCATTATTATATTTCTTTCGCTACCGAGAACGAGCGTACGCGCTAGGAATGTACCTTCACCGATAAATCGTAAATATTTAAATGCTTTTGTAAATGAATCCGTTCGAGATTCTCGCGGAAAATAAATTTGAAAAACTCACGTTCGCTAGAGCCGAGTATTCCAAGATTTTTCCTCGTCGTACAATAAACTCCTCTTTCGGTATTGAGATAAGAGCAGCAGCCAAGCTTTCTTCTCTTTCTTTTGTTCAAATCTCCGGATTGCGTAATAAACACTCTAGAAAATTATCAACTCGCGACGACTTTGTCGTGGTCGTGGTGATGCGTCTGCGATTACGTCGCTTCTCTTTGAATAACCAAATCGATGAGCGCCTCCCTTTCGATCCGTTTCTCGGTAGCGACTGAACGAATTATTTTACCACAACGAAAAATACATTTTTCAGCTGATTTTTCAAATCCATTACGGAGCCGTGCTCCGAGCTCCAGGAAAATGAGTCACCTTAGCACGGGCCCTACCTTTCGAGTCTCCTAATTGAATTTTTTTTTCTCTGAAATAATTAGCCGATTTGCGACAATTTTTCTACCTGCACATCGAACGTACATCGCTTCCGTCGTCTTTTATCGGTCGTTTCTTCGCAGGGGGCAAAAGAATAACAAAGGACGACATTAGTGAGAAAAGAAAAGGTCTGCTGCTGTCTCGCCTCTGAATGGCAGATTCGTCAAACAGCTGTAATTAACCGAGAATTTTCCATGCGTCTTTTGATAATCCTGGTTAAAACCGGTTTATCCGGAAATTGTGCGCGTCATAGCTGAAAAACGATTAAACAGATCTTTCCGAATTTTGAGCTCTTTGAAACACTATTTTCATACAACGAAAGATAAAAAAAAAAAAAAACAAGGAAAACAGAAGATTTGATTAGAAATGAGTTTGAAAGTTCAACTCGTGTTCCACAGTAGCAGGATCTTCCTTCAAGTTTTTTTTCAGCAGATTTTTGAGAATCTTCTCTCAACGCGAGCGCCATTTGACGAGCCATTGTACTCGAGCTGAGTCTCGATGATGAGATTAATCCAGCGTGTAACGATGCCGCTTCTGGTTATGAACAATTTGTGAGGACGCAAAATCATTGGTGGTGAGTCGTCGCGGGAGTCATTCGAGCGTAGTGAAAACGCGGCGACAAGGGGGGGGGGGGCTTACTCTTCCATCATAATTCTTTATGATGGAAGAGCGTTTTGAAGAAAACGAGGCGAATCGGGGGCTGGAACGCGGTTTAATCCGGCCGAAGGTTGCTATTCAATTGAGAATCTCGTTGAAAGATCGAAACTCGCGACTGGCCAAGTCCAGTCGCGAGTTTCGAGCTTTTTTTACTCTTTTTTTAGAGCAACCGCTGCCGTCGCCGCCGCCGCCGTCGCGGTGGTGGCGGCGGCGGCGGTGGTAGCGAGAGAGCAATGAAAAATCAAAGTTGAACGTAGTTGATCGGCGCGCTCGCAGGAAAGAAATTGGAAAAAACATCATTCGCGGGGTTCTCTCGGATCGCGCTTTTCGTTTCGATAGTTTCCTCCCGCGCTCGATCGGTGAGTACATCTAATCGCGGAGGGGGTGGATTGGCCGATCTTCGAATAATCGTGAGCGAGTATACTTGATGGCGGGAAAAAGGATTATTGAGAATAAATGAGAGCTCGGGATGAGCGGAGCAGACAAGAGGCGACGACGGGAGTATCGTTGCTCGTTTTGCGTTGATGCTCGACGACGAAGAGGCTGCTGCTGCTGCTGCTGTTGCTTCGTCGTAGAGTGTCGCACTCGCGAAGAATCGGAATTGGCGTCGTGGTATATACGAGTCAGCCGCCCGCTACTGCCTTTTCTCGTTCGTCCGAACTGACGAAAAGTTCACCGGGGGTTAAGTAACTCGATAGTGGTGCACGGGGAACATCAATTTGTGGGAATGATACTCCTCGCGCGGTATATATGCTCCGATTTCGTCACGAAACTTGATTAGTCGACGGAGCGATCGTTCGACGAGCGATCTCGCGCGCTACCCGCTCGTCGTTTCTTGGTTTTTTCATTTTGAAAAAGCGATACTCGCAGGTAAGCGGTCGAAACATCGTTTTCTTTTTTTTCATATTCTTTTTGCACAAGGGATCGATTCGGGAAAAAAGGATTATTCGTATTGCGCGGCACTGGGTTCGATCGAAGCTGGGAAAAAGTTTGGTAAAAGAGGAGAATCGCGTTTGAGGTAGAATAAAAAAAATGGTATTCGCGCGACGGACGGAGGCTCGGGGTTCGGGGGGAGTTCGTCGCGTCCAGCGACGTTGATTAGCTGTATCTCGGCGCTCGCGATATCTTGATCGTGAGATATCGAGGATACTTTTATCGCGATGAGGATATCATCACCGGCTAATTCAGTCATTTGGACGCGCCAGGAGGGACGCCGCTTACGCGACGGCGCGTTTGCGTTATTCGCGCCTTCGCTAACCGGCGATGGCTATTATAGCTAGCTCCAGCAGAAAGGATAAATTATTAATCGTGGAAACAGGTTTCGCGCCGAAAGTGTGCAGTACCGATTGGGAATGACCGTGAAGGAAAAAATATGACGAGTCGAGAACGAATTACATAATTATCAGCGCGCTCGACGCGCCGCGATTGTTACCGCGAAACTCCGATTCCTCCGACCGCGCTAGCGCGAGTGAGAATTCGGACGATAGCAATTGATAACTCTCATTTAGCTATTTATTGGCGCGCGCGCACCCGGTCTCGCTTCGATCTCGTCGAATTTTCGTTTTTCAACGATGATTAGCATTATCGCGGGAGTGCGTGTTCGAAGTTTAAGTTCGATTCGCGAGGGTGCCTCTGTCGCGATCGCGCTATCACGTATCACCTCGCGATCTCGTTACACAACTTTTGAGAAGAGAACGGATGAGGGATAATAGTCTCGGTGCGAAGAATGTATTTTTTCGCGGGGAAAAGAAAAATCGGTTGAACGAGCGGGGGCTCGCGCACGCGGGATGACAGCCAGGAAATCCATCCAACCTGTTGTGTCAAGGTGTGCGTGTGTGCGTGTCCGTATACACATGTTACGAGGGAGGGAGAGAAACTCGAAAGTACCGAGTTGGGGTATATATTGGCGCGTGGACAGCCGCTCCGGCGATAGTCTCGTGTTCGAAACGGTGGGACGTCGCCACCTGAGTTTGTTGGGTCTCGTTCCTCGTCGGAGTTGCTGCTGGTATCCGCTCGGTTGGGTCTAAGCATCGAACAGGTTTTCGAGAGTCAAAGAAAAAACGTTGGATATTGGGACGATTGCGCGGGTGAACGATCGATAAGACAATCGTTGTCCAATGACGCGGGTAGTTTTCAGATCGTATTTGAAGCTTTATTTGTCGGGAAGGCGATAAAGAGAGAGAGAGAGAGAGAGAGAGAAACGAGGAAAAAAGGAGACATCGCAGTGGCAGAATGAGTACGAAAAAAACTTCGTTTATACGAAGGTAGGCAAAGAGTTTTCATTGTTGTGCGTCGTTGAATCGTTTTTTTTCGAATGGGAGTGTAGGGAGGCTATTCGCGAGGATGAATTGCATGTACGAAGGGTGAGAAGAGGCGCGCGATTGCGAATGCTCGAGGGCGGGATTGCGAGATGAAACTGGACTGAAAGCGCCGCCGCGGAGCCTCACCACTCTTTCTCCCTCCGAGTCCTTAGCTCTTTGAGACAGTTCTCGCTCGCTTTGTACAAACGCGTCCTCTCGTACGCTCTTTTTATTTATTATTTTATCGAGTTCGAAGTGTTCCTACAATCTGTAGTATAAAATGAAGCAGATTCGCGGGTTCGACGAGTCTGAATTTCGCGTGCGGAAACAACAAGATTGAGGAATTTATGGTTTTTCAAAGTCTCGTGATTTCTATCGAGTTTTTAGTCGCCGATCGAGGGGTCAACGACCTTCGCGAGTTCACGTGGCGCAATTTAAAGTGACCGATGCTGGTGAGGAACGCGACGCGTATGATATTTTGGTTTTTTGTATGCACGCGGTGCAACCTTTCTCTCTCGAAATCGTGGGTAGAAAGATATTCGTTTCTCAGGAGATCGATTGAAATTATTCGCTCAAAAGCTAAATCGATCGTTGATTATTTTTCTTCAATCCGATCTATTTTTGAAATTATTTGTTTACCGTCTAGTGCCGAGAGCGCTTCTCCTGTTTTTTTGTTGCCCGGAGAAAATTAAAGAGCCCCTCGTTTCATCTTGGTTTCTGGACAATTGGGCGCCGGAGGACGCGCGTGACGCATTCGGCACAGGGACGAAGCGTTTTGTTTCGAGAATGTAAATAAAATTTGCGTGTTATACCTGATACGCGGCGCAATTGAGATTCGAGCGCGTGTGGGACGGTCGCGACGTCACGCTCTCGGTGGAATAATTCTCGCGTCTCGTAAAGGAAAAAACGATAAAAAAAAAAGACAATTACGCGGATCGAGCGATCGCGAGCGATGGTCGGCCGGATATTAACGCTTAATTGATCGAGCAATTAGTCGCGCGAGAATAACGTACACGCGGCCGATGAAGCAGCGAGAAGGATTCGTACCAAGTAACCAAAGTGTGGGAGGCTTTTTGTCAAAGAAAATGATAAACTCGAGGCGCGTTTTTCGCGATGCTCTTCGAAGGAATTTGCCGACGTAAGAGAAGCGAGCAGGGGGTGCAGCTATGAAGGAGGGACGCGACGGGAGATATATACGCTGCACCGTAAAAGCAGCAAGTGTATAGATCGAAGGACGGCAGAGACTGACTCGCGGGAATTTATCCTAAAGATAAACAAAAAAGAGGGGAAAATCAAAATGGAAATCGTTGTTTGTCCCAGTCTTTCGAATTTGCCCTCGGCAATGATACGCGATGAAAAACTGTTTCTTCACTCGACTCACTTCCGTTAATATGTTTTTCTTTTCTTTTTTTTTTTGTCGATGGCCATCAGCCGTAGGTCGAGTCACGGAGCCAATTTCTCGAGATGAATAGAGGGATGATTCGGCGCGGCGTTGGTTTCGCGATCGCGATCCGCGCTACGACTTCGCATCTACGGATATATATATGTATATCGTTCGGTGGGATAGATAGAGAGAAAGATAATTGGGGCACGTGCTCTCGCACGAAGATTAGGTGGAAGACGCGCGCGGGAGCAGGGAGCGGTAAACGACTCGAGAGCGATGGATGGACACGCGTCGATGCTCTCGTCTTCGTCATCGTTTACGACATACGCGAGAATCGATAAGGCGAGCTCTCGATGGATGAGCGTATGTTTGAGCATTCGATGTATATGGAGCATCAAAATATCGCAACGAAAATAGAGAATTATAATATTCGTGTACGCGAGGAGCAGCGTGTAAGTTATTCGAATGGGAGCGGGGCATCGCTGGGGGTTTACGAGAGCTCAAGAGCCATGGAAATCTTCGTTTCGCTCTTATTTACTGGAAAATCGCGTCGAACAGGCCGTATTACTAATTCGTTCTCGTTTTTAACGCTTTATCGCTTTATTATTGCGACAACAAGAATCGGGAGATAACGCGTGGTATTTAAAAATTCAAAGGAGTACGAGAGCAGAGTTTGGTCTTGAGGAGTATAAGTACCGCGCGGTGGCGCGTGTGTGACTCACCTTCCTCGAATCGCTCGAAAATTCGAAACTCGCGTTTCGAGAGCATTTTCGGTCAGCCGCATGCCTTTTCATCGATAATTCCGGAAGAGGCGATATTATTATTTTCGAACTTTGATGCATGCCGCGAGGAAGTAGCTTTACGGGGGAAAAGTATTTCGGGCTTTATTTCGCGCGCGCACTTGCCCAAGTTTTCGTTGCGGAGAAAAATACTTCGTGACGAGCGATGATGGGAGAGAGAGAGAGAGGGAGAGAATGCGACGGGCATATGGAAGCAATTAACATTTGCGTTAGTCCGGAGCGATAAAATTTCCGTCCCGTAAACGCGACTTAAAATTCATTAAAGTTGCTCATTAGCCCGAGAAAATGAAGAGTCCGTTGGAGCAGGCGCGCGTTTGTATAAAAGATCGAAAACGCGCTATTTTGTTGATTCTTTGGACCGGAGAGCTCGAGACGATGAGATTGTAGGAATGCGATTCGGTTTTTCAGGCTCGTCGGTATGGAGGAAAAATTTTCGGGCATCAACGGGGATGCGGATCCCGGTTCTCGTAATCACGTTAACAATAACAACAACAAAAACAGATCACCGCTAACGCTGAACGCGAATGGACTTTGGGACGTGGTGCCGCGGTTGGATCACTACAGGTCTGTCTTATTTGTTTTATCTTTGCATTATTCCTGCGAGAGAATGAACGACGGCTCGAGTATTTTATTTTTTTACTATTTTTCTTCGACAGACTCAGCAGAAGAGCCAAGAGACCGTCGCTCGGGGAACTTCACGAGGGCAACGCGGTCAAGGTACGTCCTAACAAAATTAATCCGACTCGCGTTCGAGCTCCTTGTTTCCCCGATGTTCCAGGACCCGCGCGATTCGCGATGCATCGTCGAATACGTTTCGCGCGCATACATTTGCATCTCGCCGCGTTTATATCGCGAGTTCTATCGCTCGAGATAACAACTAATAATGCAAATGTAGAAACGTAGTTAAGCGAGATCGCGGCGTCGCTTTTCCTCGTCGATGCGAGCAACAAAATTAACATTGCCGCACGTGTGGAACGAAATTTTGGAACGACGAAGAAAATGCATGATAACGAAGCGCGAGTTCGCGGCGCGTATCTTTCGACTCGCGCGGCAAACCCGTTACGATTACGAGGCCGAATCGGATTAACCCGCCTTCGGAATGTTTTATTATTTTTTTCTTCTTTTTCCTGGAAACGCGAGTGTTTGTTTGACATGGAAAAAACGGAGCGAGGAAAGCCCGAACGCTCACCGATAATGCGCAAAAGAGTTAAAAGCCGCTTAACGAGGGGGCTTACGGGAGTCGGGAGGAACGCGGTGATTCGCACCTCCGTCATTGGAGGAACATCGCCGTGAGCTTGTCCGGATCGTGTTGGATGTAACCGGTTCGAGGTTTTTCCCGGGTGCGTGCGTGCGGGAGGGCGTGCGTGCCCGTGTTCCCGCCCGTTTGCCTTTCCACTCTCTCGCCAAGTGCTTTTACAAAATAAAAAATCAACCGCTATCCCACCGTTCGATTTTCTTCGCTTCGATTTACGCTACACGCGCGATGTACAAATATATATCATCTTTTTACCGGATAACTGGATCGATCCAGCGGTTTTTAATTCTTCGCGACTCTTTCGAAAAAGAATCACGGACAAAAATAAAAATGATCGATTTCGCCGCGCGAGCGAACGATTGCGCTGCCAATATTCGCTGCTATATTTGCATCTTTCACGCGTCTCAAATTCTCTTTCAAGCTGCATTTCGAACTGAAGTATCGTGAGAGAGAGAGAGAGAGAGAGAGAGAGAGAGAGAAAGAGATAAAAACGAGATTCCTTGAATGAGCGGCTCCGTTGACGCGACCATTTTTTTTGTTTTTTTCGTTACCCAAATTCTACACCGCGGTGCCCCCCCGCGCGATGATGAATCGTGTGTGCCGAACATCTATACTTTTCAATGCCGCGCGCGATGATATATATCTGAGACGATCGGAAGCCACGAGTCAACCTCCGTGTTTACCTCGAAACCGAATAGCTCGCTCGCTCTATCGCACGCGACCGTTCCTATCATCTTGTTTGATCCCGAGACGTTTATTTTCTATGTAAATTCACGAGTTCATACGTATACGTAGACGTTGGATTCGTGAGAGTTTTAAGTGGAAATAAAAACATCGAGTTGCAGGAAGAAAGGCAGAAGCGGTGCGAACGAGCATATAGTTGAGAAATAATTTAAAAAAAAAGAGAAAAAAAGAGAAGAGAGGATTTGACGAATAGTCATATGTTCTCTGGAATAAGGTTCGCAAGCATGATCGAGAGGGAGAACCGCTTCTCACGTGGCAGTTGCGGCCCATCACGATGGGAAAACTCGCAGTCTTATTAAGTTTACCCGATACTATAAAAGTATAAACGAACGCGCGGAGCTAAATTAGAAATAAAAGATGCTCGGAGAACACCGCCATACGAGAATGACGTTTGCTCGTCCCTTGATGCTTCTCCTTCATGCCAGATTTTCCCTCCAATAAACGATGACAATTTATTTCAAGCGAAAACGAGCAGCCGCATAAAAAGAGAAAGAAACAAATGGATGTTCTTGGCGCTCGAAAAACGTTAGAGCCGGAAATAATAATCGTGTAATAAAAATATTTTGTGTAAATACGTATGATTTTGAATTGGCAGGATATAAACGTAGAGGCTGGCCAAGTCGGACCTGCACACGAGGGAATAAAGCTAGGATGGATTCAAGGAGTGCTCATTCCGTGCCTCTTAAATATATGGGGCGTTATGCTGTTTCTTCGATTATCCTGGGTCGTCGCACAGGCTGGGATCTTTCAATCACTCGTTATTATCGGAATATCGGCTATCGTCTGCGTTATCACTACACTCAGCCTCAGTGCAATTAGCACTAATGGCGAAGTAAAGGGAGGTGTGTTGCTTCGTTTTTTTTTTCTTCTATTTTTCATCCCCGTATTAGAAGAGAGCACACGCAACTTGTTGGAATCGTTTCGATCTAGGCGTGGCTGCCTGCCCTCCCTCTGATGCCTAGCTCTTTCTTTATTTACTCGCAAACTCGCGCTCCCTTTGTTTCGATCGTTTTTATACCAAAACACACACACTCTCTCTCTCTCTCGCGAGCATAATTGAGTATAATAAGGAGAAAATAAAAAATAAAAAAAAACTTTTTTTACTCTCTTAATTGGTAAATGAATCGACGCTAATGTTGTTGTCGTTTGGATCCGTTTGCAAACAACAGGAGGAATTTACTTTATTATTTCACGATCGTTGGGACCGGAATTCGGAGCTTCGGTCGGGATTGTTTTCGCATTTGCGAACGCGGTCGCTGCCTCGATGAACACGATTGGTTTTTGCGACTCTTTGAACGATCTTCTCAAGTCACAGGGAGTCTCGATAATCGACAACGGTGTTAACGACGTTAGAATCGTCGGTGTAGTCGCCATTCTGGTCATGATTCTCATATGCGCCATTGGAATGGAATGGGAGTCGAAGGTGATTGGATAAAAATGCTTGTTTTGAAAAAAAAAAATTTGTAATTTGTCCACCGCTAACCCACGGTCGTTTTTGTAGGCTCAAAATTTTTTAATCGCCATTATCGTCCTGGCGATATTCGATTTTCTCATCGGAGTTTTACTCGGACCTAACGATTTGGAACAGCTTTCGAAAGGGTTCGTCGGTTTCTCGGGTAAGTATATGATTCTTTGCGAATAAAAAAAAAAAAAAACAAAAAAAAAAAAACATCAGTCGATTCGATCTGCTTTTTCGAAAATCACAGGAAAAATATTCAAGGATAATTGGGGTCCGGATTATCGCTACTACGACAACGGTAATCAGACCTTTTTCTCGGTCTTTGCGATATTCTTTCCATCGGTAACCGGGATTCAAGCAGGTGCCAACATTTCCGGTGATTTGAAAGATCCCGCGAGCAGTATCCCCGTAGGAACGCTTCTCGCTCTTCTCATCTCGATGCTCAGCTACGTCTTGTTCGTTTTATTCGCCGGTGGAGCCGCCCTCCGAGACGTCAGTGGTATCATCGTAAACGGAAATGGCACCGAGCCTACAATCGCCAGTTGCATCCCCGGCACCAACTGCGAATACGGTCTTCACAACAGTTATTCGGTAAGTCGCGGCCGACTGCTCTCGCCGGGCGACCAAATTATTCGAGGCATTGACAACCAACTTCTCTGCTCTCTTTTTCAGGTAATGCAACTCATGTCGTTCTGGAGCCCGTTCATTTACGCGGGATGCTTCGCGGCAACTTTGTCAACGGCTCTTACTAATTTGCTATCGGTACCGAGGCTCATTCAGGCTCTTGGACAAGATCGCATCTACCCCGGTCTCATTTATTTCAGCAAGGGCTACGGCAAAAATAACGAACCCTACAGAGGCTACGTTCTTACTTTCTTCGTCGCTGCTATTTTTCTACTGATCGGTGAGCGATATACCTCGATTCTTTGCATTCGATGCTCCCGGCACCCACCGGTATGTTATTTCATGAGCTAATTATTTATATTGAATTTCGTCTGTGAAACAGCAAATCTCAACGCCGTCGCTCCACTAATATCGAACTTTTATCTCGCCTCGTACGCCCTCATCAACTTTTGCACCTTCCACGCGGCTCTCGTCAGACCGCTCGGCTGGCGTCCGACTTTCAAGGTATTTCTTTTTCCTCTGGCCCATTTTTTTTTTTTAATTTGAGAAAATAATGAGAGAATTGGGCTTTCGGCAGTATTACAATACGTGGCTCTCTCTCTTGGGATTCGTACTGTGCGTCGCCATAATGTTCCTCATCGATTGGGCAACGTCTCTCATTACTTTCGTCGTGATATTCGCTCTATATTTGATCGTCGTTTATCGAAAGCCCGATGTCAATTGGGGCAGCAGTACTCAGGCGCAAACATACAAAACTGCTCTCTCGGTCGTTTACAGGTAAAAACAAGAACAGTTTTTTTTTTTTTTTAATTCAATTTTCCCGAAGCCCGAACGGCGTATAATCTTTTGTCTCTCGGTACATTTCAGACTCAATTCGATGGACGAACACGTGAAAAATTATGCTCCGCAGATTTTGGCTCTGAGCGGAGCACCCAGCGCGAGACCGGCGCTTCTTCATCTGGCCAATCTCATCACGAAAAACAATTCTCTGCTGATTTCAGGGGACGTTCATCCGGTAAGAATGCAATAAATGCAGAGAAAAAAAAAAAACGAAAAAAGAATGAGAATGGAATAAAAAAACGTTGTTCGATCCCCAGACACGGTTGTCGTACCGAGAGCGATCGGCGCGTCTGCGTTGCGGCTACGCCTGGCTCCATCGCCATAGAATAAAAGCGTTTTACCACGTGGTCGGTGATCTCAGCTTGGAGCGAGGATCTTCGGCGCTGATGCAGGCCACGGGGGTAGGAAAATTAGCTCCGAACGTTGTTCTCATGGGATACAAGAGCGAGTGGGCCAATTGCAACAATCGAAAGGAACTTCAGGAGTATTTCAACGTTTTGCAGTACGTATTTGTGCGATTATAGCTTCACAGTCCCGATGCGTAATCGATAAAACTCGTTAATCCTCGCATTTATCTCCGCGAACAGCAACGCTTTCGATCAGAAATTGGCCGTAGCGATATTGCGAACGCCCCAAGGTTTGAACAGGACCGGAAGCGGAGGAATCGCCGAGGAGGATCAAGGGATCGCGGGGGCGGGAGTTCTCGCCCAGAGCAGTTACAATCTCGCGGGCAATACGCTCATGCACGCCGACAGCGATCTCTCGATGAGCACCGGAATTCCTAGGGTACAGAGCGTACCGGCGATAGGGACTCAGTTCGTTTCCGGTGAAACGGTCGACGCGGCTCGCGACTCTCCGAATCATTTCAGCGCGAGGGATCGATGGAAGAGCAAAAAGAAGCACGCCGCTGATAAAATGATCAAGTGAGTAGAAAACTACGTTTTCTCGATTCTTCCCGCTTCTCTTGTTTGCGGTATCTAAGTTTCTGTGGATATCGATCAACAGCGAGAGGAGAATCGGACTGCCGGGATGCGGCGAGATGCCAGAGTACGCGACCATATTCCAGAAAAAACACAAAAACGGAACGATCGACGTTTGGTGGCTGTACGACGACGGGGGTGAGTCCTCTTCGAAGACACCTGGGCTCCAACGCCATTCGGAGATCCGTTATTTCCATTTTTTTTTTTATATTTCAGGCCTGACGATACTGCTGCCCTACATAATAAGCACGAGAACGAATTGGGAACACTGCAAAATGCGAATATTCGCTCTGGCTAATCACAAACAAGAGATGGTAGCTCAGGAAAAAGAGTGAGTAACCGAAGGGTCGTCGATTTCTCGCTCGCCGGGAGCTGCCAAGCTTTACCCCTTTTTTTTTTTTCCAGAATGGCCGAAATAATGGCAAAGTTTCGTATAAAATACACGAGCCTGAAGCTCGTGGACGACATAAGCGTCGAGCCCCGTCAGGAGACTCGAGAATTTTTCGACAAACTCGTCGCGGAGTTTGGTAGTAAAGAGAGCAGCGAACCGGGAGGAGGAGCGCCGAGCGAACTACCCGGGGAATGCACCATCACCGAAACCGAGTTGCAATGCTTGCGGGATAAAACTCACAGACAACTGAGACTCCGCGAATTGCTCTTGGAAAACTCTAGTCAATCTACTCTGGTTTTCATGTGAGTTTTTTTTTGTTCGTTTCCAAACAAAAGTGAATTCGTTCCTCGAGAGCCAGGAGAAACTGATCGATGATTATTTGTACCTCAGGTCGTTACCGATGCCGAGAAAAGGAGCGGTCTCGGCTCCTCTGTACATGGCCTGGCTCGAAGCCCTCACTCGTGACATGCCGCCTACTATACTCGTCCGAGGTAATCACACCTCGGTTCTTACCTTCTATTCGTAGTTTATCGACCAAAGAAAACCAGTATTTACGCCGCTACTATATATTTATACATATTAGTCCAATTCGGCTACCAAATATTTCGCTCTGTCGCCCCCGATTAATCCCTCCTCCTGCTGCTACCGCTGCTGTACGAAATATATTATTTATTTATTGTGTAAACAACGACAAATATTTCATTATCCCCTTAATTCCTGTTTACCAAAATCAGTTTCCTCGTACTAATGACAATTTATCAAAAAATTCAACAAGAATAATATGATTTCGCGGTGAGGCGATGTAGAGTTTAAAAAATTAAATTATTCGAGTGACTCACGACAATGGGAAAATCCGATCGAAATTCAGAATGATATTTTCGGGTTCTCCGTCGTCCGGCAGTTTCATTGATTCAATCGAGGTGGAAAATTTGATGATTCGGTGCTCCTGGTGCGCGAGCGTATACCCGTGAAGGACGGTGGTCTGCTGCGTTGAGACGGAAAGGATAGGATTATAATCGGGTAGCGGGGGGGAGTAGAGTGGAGAAAAAAAAAAGCTCGCGAAGGCCAGTGCTCACGTGTTGCCCGTTCCTTCGAAGAGTCTCTCGAAAACGGGTTGAATCTGTTGGAGCATATCGGTTGTCAGAGTTCCTCGATGCTTGAGGGCGAACGCCGCAGCGTTAGTTTCCCTGGTCAATCTGGAAGCGGCGTAGGAAGCGGTCATGGCCGGTGAGAGGGCGCATTCGCTGGGACCGGCGTTGATAGCCCACCACCAAAAAACGGCGAGAGAACCAGCGAGGAGATCGCCCTGACCGCCGCAGCGTCGGCCAGAGCCGGCCAACGCGCAGGAGACCGTTTCCGTCCCTTTGTGACCGTCGACTATCACGTCTTTCGCTCCTTTATGAAGTATAACGACGTTTTTTCCAATTCCATCAGCTAGATGCTTGACGTCTGAGACTTTAACCACCGGAGCCGGTTGAATCGACTTTTCCAGAAAAGCTTTGACCAAACGACTGAATTCCATCGCGTTTGGCGTCAATATCAAACCGGGATATTCCTTTGCGAGCTCCGGCTTTTGACTTATCAGATAAAGGCCATCCGCGTCGATGATCATCGGCTTTTTCAAATCTCTGCAAACGCTTATGAGCTCCGTCACCGTCTTGAATATCTTTTCGTCTCTTCCGAGCCCCGGACCCACCAGTATTACGTGCAATCTTTCGAGCCACGGCTTTATGTGCTTAACCGCGTCGTGCTGATCCAATATCGGATGAACTATGGGCTCCGGGCTCATACACTTCATAGCTATTCCCGCATCCTTTGCGCAAAACACGTGAACCAGATCGGCTCCCGTTCTGAGGGCGCTCATTGCCGCAAAGTAAGGCGCTCCCGTGTACTCCGTGCTTCCTCCGAATATTCCTATACGTCCGTCTTGTCCCTTGTACTTTGTAGTTACCAGAGCCGGTACTATTCTTCTTACAGCTTTCTGCATTCTTTCGTCCATCGCGACGAGGGAAGCCATTTTTCAATTTATCTTCTTTTCTGTTTTTTCTTCTACAATTGTTTCCTTAAGGTCCTGCGAATAAACAAGAGTTATTTATATCCGTCTGTACAACCAAACAAAACTTTATTGTTTTGATCTTGATGCGCCGCTGGCTCGGCTTAAACATAATGAAATTATGAGTCGGGAGACGCTTACCACTTTCTTTAATAATTGTTGTTCATTTCTTTATTTTCATACTCAATTTAAACTTAATTTCCGATTATTCATTGCGACGAACGCGTCAAACTCGAAAAAGACACCGAAATATGTTGGACTGAAATTTTGACAGGAGACAACGGAAGAACGGAATAATATTTCGTTTGACAAACCTCCTTCGACGAGTTTTACGTCAGAGCAGGCAGCGATGCATTGAATAAACAAGAGAATGTCGCGTTCGATAAGACGATGATGACGATGATCATTTCGCGGATATTCATTGTTTGGAAAATTTGAGGTTAGAAAGAAAACAGCTGATACCGGCGGAAAGTATGTTTACCAAAACGGAGACGGTAGCATCCCCCGACCCCAGTTTTCGAGTCTCCAATATTCATATTTCTTTACAAATTTTCACATAACTGCATCTACGTAATTTGCGGAAGATTTACCGTAATGAATTTGTAGTTTATGCTAATCACAAAAGCGTACCAACGTCCAGCGTCATGGAATGATTTGCATTATTCTTTGCTCAAAAATTGGAGAATGCATTCTCGTGAGCACGCTCGTGAGTGTGGGCGGTGGGTAGCGCCATCTTGTACCTTTGAACGCGCGAACATTTTCAAATGCAGAAATCGAGCGCGTATATACTTTTGCTAAAATCAGAGTGTTCGAAGGATTAAAAAAAAAGGTTGGTTCGAGTGTCTTGAAATATTTTAATCATACGTCATACCGTCGCTCATTCGAATCGTTTTGGAGGATATTTTCCGTTTCGTTTTGTTTTAAGAATACATCATTATATATATGTACAATTTGCGAATTTTCCGCAACAACAACCAACAAGGTTCACCAACGAAAATCTGTCAATCGTTTTATATTCTTCCATCTCATTTTTCCGTTGCGCAATTAAAAAATGAACTATTATGCTAAACGCCGTGAAACACCGACGAGTCAATATTCCTCTCACGAATTTCGCAATCATATAGTACACCACTATATGAAAAAGCCGAGATACTCGAAACGATTTATAATAGCATGTACAAGTGATTTTTTTTTCTGTTTTTTTGTTATTTTTTTAACGGTTTGTCCCAATCGGCCGTCCACGGCTCTCGGATTCGAATTGAAGAATAAGATAGAAAAAGAGACGAGAGAAGAGATCGCATTGGCCAGAGGCGAGAAACAGACAACGAGCAACAGCGGCTAGTAGCTTTCGGCTTTGTACATAAATGCTGATCGCGATAAATTATTATTTCAGCGTATCTCGATCGTCAGGACGAACTGGATAAATTTACAAGGGGCTTGCCACGGGGGGATCCGTCAGCATGATTTTTCACAAAATTACAAATCTTAGAGAAAGATCTAAAATTCTCGAAACGCGGCTACACGAATTGTTCGGAACTGTTGGCACTCAGATCGAGGAGTCGCCAGGCTGCCTTCGGATCCATCTCAGTTGGATCTCGACACAATACCCATATGTAATTGACCCTCATTACTTTTTCAGGATCACCCTCGACCACTTTGTTATTCGCGTCTCTGACGCACATTATTTGTTGGGACTGGAAGCTTATTATAAGAACCGGTCCTTGCTCCATCACTTTACCCATGACAAGATCGACGTTGTCGATATCTGAAAAAGTCACGAGAATTAAAATGATTGAAAGACAGGATGATACGTCGAAAGAATACGAAATTTTACCTAAAATTTTACTATCCAGCCGATAATTAAGTTTTTTGGCTTGCTGAAGGGGCTGCGCCACCAAATTGTAAGGAGCCTCGTGACACCAGTCTTTCAGTGTTTCGAGATCACCCCGGACCATCGCCTCAAGAATATTCGGTATTATGTCAGTCTCGCAATCTCTTAAGAATTTAATTTTGTCGAAGCTTGGATCGAGTTTGCAAATTTCCGTCAGGGTCTCGGAGAGCTCGGTTTTTTGGAAAAGACCTCCCATCACGTCGGTTACCTTGTCCGTGAACAGCCTCGAGGCCCGGATCAACGGATTATCCGATTCTTCGTATTTTATTTTCCAATCCAGAACTTTGTTGACATAAGGATTGTTATCCTAAAAGTGACAAAAGTAACGAAACGAATTATAGAAATCAACGTCACGGTGGATGGATAAGGAGATGTATCAATATTGAGTCGTTACTTTGAAATTCTGCCAAGACTGATAAAACTTGGAATCTTTGTGCAACTCGACTCCCATCGCTTCTGTATTAACTTGGTATTCCTTGTCGTCTACCGTTTGTAGAGTTTCTTTCCTCTTTCGCAGCGCTTTCAACGGCACGTAAACTCTTCCCTGTATACCATGTTGATCCAGTTCTTGACGCACCGCTTCAGCGGTCTGCGATATCGTCTGAAACGCTCCCGTTTTACCAAACGCTTGGCTCTTTTCCGATATCGTTTCAGCCGCCCCCTTTGCGGATTTCGACAATTCCTCTCCGATTTGACCCGCTTTTTTACCCAATTCCGATTTACTGGCCTCGTCCAGAGCTTCTTGTACCTGTAACAACGAAATTCTTTCTTATCCGAGTCTCCTCAAAACCCAAACGTTTTCAATCCCGGTTAAAATAGCTCTCTGCTCACTTTTTCCTTAATCGTGTCAAGTTTTTCTCTCAGAACTTCCGAACTTTTGCTCGCTTCCGATTCTACCGTTTGAAATTTCTGTCTGGCTGATTTAAGAGCGTCCGACTGCTCCAGTTTAGCCGCTTCTTCTCGAAATTTTTTCAGCGATTCCTTCATCTCCTTGTTCTTGCGCATTTCTTGTTTAATGTTGTCCAAAAATTGAGAAAAGAAATTTGGTCTTCTCGCCGGATTGGAGTAACTTCGAACCTTAAATATTCAAACTAAAATTATTACGCGCGCGCTTCTTTTAGTCCGGTCCAAAGTTCACGCCGCTTGAGCCGGTGACGAATGAACTTTTTTTCTGCAAATGCGGTTCATTTGTGTTGAGGAAATGTTTACGAAATATGACACGGACATTTGTTTCGAGGGACTTGAAAAAGTTCTCATAGGATAGTGATAAATTAGCAGCACGGTCGAGACTAACCGATTGCGAAGCTCCTTCTATCGGATCTATGAAAGCCAGGTACTGAGGTTTTTTTCTCAGAGTATCGACGCATATTCCAGGTAAGCGAGTAGATCGTATCATTCTTGCTGAGGCGGCACTGCGTGCCGCAAAAATCTGAAACTATTAAGAGAGAATCCCTCGGCTTTGTTAGGATGTTTTTTCTCTGTCGCATATATGAGATTAACAATATATGATTGGGAGTCATATCACAAATTTGTGATCGGAGGTTCAACGACGATGGATGACCTTTGATGAAACATTCAGATTTCAAAGAATATTTGTATGTATTCGTCGATTGTGGGGGAGAGCATGAGGAGAATCATAGGTAAAACCTGATTCTAACCTCGTGAAAAGACGCAAAGAGCCGGCATTATGATCGTACGAGATCGTTCGTATAAAAAAATAGCACGTTTGAAAGGGAAAAATTAACGGTTCACAGATTTCGTCGATACATTGAATGTCTTTAGTTATTAATCGTGTTTAATTACCATTTTGTGAAGCTCTCAGCTTAGGAGCTGGTTCGGAAAAAAAATCTTGCCAAGAACGAGGTAACGTCTGTCGCTCGTTTCTATACATGTGCGTCACCGCGCCACCGGCGCATCACCAAAATTGCATCATTTATCAACAGTCGCTTCAGCGGTGTAAATTTGGCTCCCTACCATGAATTTTTCGAAAGGTTTCTGATTTCAATCGTTTGTGTGTCGTTTGAAGAGTATTGTGAGAACAAAATAAACGGTTGTGAGATGAGTTTATCGCGAAAAAATCAAAAATAAAAATTAGCGTGAAGTTAGCCCGCTCATTCTACTTTTTAAATTATATATGAGTCTAATTGTACGTAAATCAATGCGAAATCGTTTGTAGAACACGACTATTACAATAAAAATGTTTGTAGGACGCATATTTTTATGAAAAAGCAAAAACAAAATTTGCATAAATTTTTAAGGAGTAAACACAGGAAAATAAATAGTCGAAATCTTAAAAATCCCGTCTTGAATTAGTTCTTAGATCTGCCACCGGAATTGGAAACCCTACATGTATGGAATCGGTGGAAGTGACTGATCCACGCTTGCGCAGTATGATTGCCAGTTTTTGGGATCGCCCAGTTTTATGAATTTTCTTTTTTTCATTAATCGAAATTAATTTTTTTTACTATATAAACAGGTTTTACCGTTTCAACGTATCGTTCGAATGTTGATCTTTATGAACCTGGATAGTTCTAGGTCCCAAGATGAGATTCAAAAATTTTTTCGAGTTTAATCTTCGATTTAATACATTTTTTAATTTCCTACCATGATATGCTGCAACTCGGGCATAGGTTCTGGGCACTTTAAAAGTTCCGGTGCGGACTTTTCTGGGAACGGATCTTCCTAGATTCAAAAAAACTGAATGAAATTCGATTAACGGTCAATTGTTTGCTACCGGCATTTTCATGCGTTGAGAAAACGAAAGAATAAAACGTTGTTGAATTTTCATAAAGTATTACTGAACGAATATTCATATGGTGCACGAAAATGTGATCGTTAAATATTGGAGAATGAATGTCCTTAGCTTGTTTGGTTTGTTTACATTCGTGGAGCCTCGACTCTGTGTTTACGTTTACGCGCTCTCGCGCTGCTTGGCCTGCTGAGCCGTTCCGTAGCGGGGATGGTGGGGAGAGCTCATGCCGGGGCGACTGGAAGGGGGAGGAGCGAGAACTGGATCATGCGCGGGGCGGGGCAACGAGGAAGCGAGCGAGAGACTCGCGTTCATTCAGTCGCCCGCGAGCGCGGCGGGACGCGGGGCGGGGCGGCGTGTCGCGCGTAGAGAGTTGCATAAGCATCGGTCGGCTAGTGCAATACCGCGCGTTATCGTTCGTTGATTGCAACGAAATTGATAAAACAGAGTGCGGAATATGAATCGGTTAATGACGAAAATCTTTATATAAAATACTTTAAACGGTCTGAATTGTCGTTAAACCAAACAAAAATACAACGATGGATAATAAAAAAACGGAAAATCGTGATAAAATTTTTTATTATTAAAACCATCCAAATCTATAATTTTTACATAATTTTTTATCGCCGTAATAATTTCCGTTAATTAGAGCTTGAAAATGTGCGCGATTTTTTGAAAATAAAAAATGCACGAAAATAAGAGCTTAAAAATATGCGCGATTTCTCGAAAACGAACCATGCACGAAAACGCTATGAAAATAATATTAGGGTCGTTAAACACAATTCGCTCGTTTGTCAATCGTAATGAATTTTCAATTATTTCTCTTTCGTCAACGAGTTTTCTTCTGGCAACGTGATAAGCGATAAGCCGGTAGGGAAGCCTCTTGCTCACGATATTATTTTTCGTGCTCAATTAGAGAACGAATTACTTTGAATATTTGATCGAATCACGACAAATGGCAGCGTGAGCAAGGGTCTTGAGTGACAGACAATCTAGTGACGGCTGTGTTATAGCTTCGAAAATGGTGTGTATGCTCGCACGCACGCGTGTTCGCAAGCGGAGCTAAGATGCAACCATACATGCGAGTCGCGCAACGCAACGCAAAGCACCAAATGCACGCAGGCCGTAAAGCCATGGGATTGTCGGCAAGAATAACGGAACGAAAGCTATAAATCTACTCTGTAGTTTGCTGTTTCCGAACGCGATACAGTTTCTGTATCGCATATCGAAGTCGCGCAGGCAAGCAGGTCCATGCATATAACCCGGATGCTGCAAACGGTGCAACGCAACGCAATGCACGCAAGGCTTGTATAACCGCAGCTATTGTACAGCATTGCGAATAGTTTTTACTATCGCAATTGCTATAGTACAATAGAACGCAAGCGCCCGTGCACGCGTGCACCCACGTGAGCACGCACGATTTTCCACAAAACTATGGCACAAGTTGCCATTACACTTTCTGTCACTCGTCGTCAACCTTATTCGGTTGCTAGAAGACAATTTATTGACCCAAGAGAAAAACATTTTTTGAGTCAGCGGGACAAAGAAACATTGAATGGATTTTTTAATTTCGTGCATGAGTTCGTTGACGCGAAAATAAACAAAAATCTTGACGTTTTAATCACTCGTTTACTATCTCGGAAGTATGAAAAGTTAATATTGGTGTTGTGTGAATTAGTGCATTTGAATTTTGAACTACGATCAACTATCGTTTTCAACGTTGGAAAAACGACGCTGCTGCTGCTCGTCTGAATTCAAAAACATGCAGGATCTGGAAAAAATCGAGTGGAAAGTAATCAACTGCAATGAGTGTCCTGCAACGGAAGTGGATATTAACTGTGCGGACTATTTCGGAATTGCGGACTTTTCGGTTTTACCAAAGGTAGGTTCGTTATTGAGGAGGGGAACAAGACATCGACGAGTGAGTACATAATTCCATCATTTTTATGGGTTTCATTTCTGTGCATAGCAATTTTCAATATCAAACTGTTGGGCTTTCTTTGATTTTAATTATTGTTTTTAAAAGAATTCGATTTCCATTTCAATCGTTAACCTTTGAAGGATAAAACGTTTTTTCTCTTACTGACCATGGATTGATTGATGAAATGAGGAATGAATCCTGTATTTTTTTTTGGTTTGTAAAATTATTCCATATTAACATTCTAAAATTTTTTTATATAATTTTTTCATAAAGTAGAATTTAGGAATAGACCAGCAGTTGTAACATCTGAATCAGTTCAACAGACTATCCATGTAATTTCGCATTTATGAATCAGTCTTATCGTTTTTAGCATGTCAAAACCTTCAAGATTCATTCATTTCTAATCAGTTCACCCGTATGTTACACACCAGTCTCCCTGCCTGGTTCGGAAAAATTTATGCAATTTTTGTTTTTGCTTTTTCATAAAAATATGCGTCCTACAAACATTTTTATTGTAATATTCGTGTTCTACAAACGATTTCGCATTGATTTACGTACAATTAGACTCATATAGTTTAAAAAGTAGAATGGGGGCGGGCTAACTTCACGCTAATTTTTATTTTTGATTTTTTCGCGATAAACTTATCTCACATGCGTTTATTTTGTTCTCACAATACTCTACAAATGATACACAAACGATTGAAATCAGAAAAAATTCGAAAAGTTTGTCGGGTGGCCAAGTTCACGTCTATCCAGCGCATCACCAAAATTGCATCATTTATCAACAGTCGCTTCGCTTTTTTTCCTTATTTTGTGGCGCGTCACATTATTCTCGGTCGATACTCCTGATTGTAAGATTTCTATTTAATCGATTGTCCGGATAAAGTTGAGTACACAATCGAGACTGACGGACGATTATGACAGTTTTTCAAAAAATAGTCATCAACGAAAAAAAAAGGACTGTCGTTTCACATATTTGAAAAAGCATCTGTTTTTCTGAAAAATTGTTCAATTAACATTTTATAGCTAGAAATATTGCAGAACGAAAAACGAAATTCATTCGAAACAAAATAATTTTCAATGGTAGACTGATTTAAGAAACCTCTTAGGAGTTTAAATATAAATTTCCAACAAATTACAAACTGTGAGACTAAGAAAAAAAAATGGAAGAGGGGGAAGTCTAACTCGACACTCGACCGGTCGAGCGCTCTCCTCTACCACAGTCGAGCAAGTACTGCAAGTAACTGGAAGCCTCAATTGTACCTCGACGTGACCTCGACTCTTCGTTTCTTATTCTCCTTACTCGTTACTTATTGTTTCTTACCGCACAATTATACACAAGGCTTTCATGAAAAATACGTAAAGTCATTGTAAAGAAAACAAACTAAATTCGTGAAAAATTTTGCGATAAAAAAATCGGTCAATATAATATACGACCGATTAATTTGTCGCACAGGCGGCGCTTGCCTTTTTTCCATGAATCGTCACATAAGTACCGCCAGAGAACCCTCAATATTGACATTGAACGACGAGTTATAAATCATTTTGACTCGATAACAATCGTTTCACTGCGATTCCAAATTTTGTGACGCGTCTTTAGAAGTAGTGTCTTGGCCCTTTTAGGTTATACCGTTAAGCGCCTGCTTCGACCACCATTAGATATTTTATAATGTGGATCAACGAGTTGTCGAGAAGGATCGGAAAAAAGAGAAGCCTGAGGCAATCTACGAGATGCTGTACGAATGAACCTCTTATATCATACATACGAGCAGCAGACTCTGTAATACCACGAGCTAGTGTATATTCTCGTACACGTCGAAGTACTCTCAGGTCGCCGAGCCTGGCCCCCACCGATCGAACCTCTCATTAAGTTTACATAAGTCCTCTGTATAGAAACAGACATACAAATTGTAGACACATAGCCTGCTGCTCTGACTCTCCTCGCTAACAGAGAACGTTCGAATCGAGTTCGAGGATCTGGACGAATGTTATGCTTATGCTGCTGACTTCAAATTGTTAAAAAACGTACGTATTATCAATTGACATTTGCATGTTAGTTTCTTCAAAAAAATTATTCATTACAATAAAATATTTTAATATAGAGACTAATTAAGGAGCGATTATTATTACTTTTTTTTTTATCGCTTTCGATTGTATGCTGCAATCTCGATTTATTCGAAGATAATTATTCGTATCGTACTCGCATTAATGTATAATTATTATAATGATGATAAATCATCGATAAACTGTCCATGGTCACGCGATATAATATTCGAATTACGTAAAAAAAAAAAAATCTACTTCCTAATGAGATTGACGAAAAACCTGATGGAAGAAACTTTTTATGGACGAAATATAGCAAATGGATTGACGAAAGTTTTCATGAAATTTTGACGAGGAATCGCACGAATCGAAGGCTTCGTTTGAATTTAACGAAAGTGTTGATAAATTTATTGATATAGACGAGAGAAAGGGCGAATGAAAAGCAGGAAAAGCTGCTTTGAATTGGATGAAAAATGAAGCGCTACTTAGCGTGTCTGAGAAGGAGGAACGAGAGTTTCCGTTTTCTCCGCATTCAGGCGCTAACGTCGAACAAGATAGCACCGCCACATGCGAAAAAGTGAATATCAAATATTACATAATTAAGAGCTTTTTAGAAGCTAATTAAGTAACTATCACCATTTATCGATAGCCAAAATTAAGAGCTTTTTAAGAGCTACTTAAGTGCTGTTAAAAAAAATTCGAAGCTTCATCCGTTCTTAGTGAAATCCATGGTGTTGTCAAGTTTTGAAAAAGTTAGCACCGCCACAAGATTTTATTCCTCTATCACAATTTATCGATAGCCAAAATTAAGAGCTATTTAAGAGCTAATTAAGTGCTGTTAAAAAAAATTCGAAGCTTCATCCGTTCTCAGTGAAATCCATGGTGGTGTCAAGTTTTGAAAAAGTTAGCACCGCCACAAGATTTTTTTGCTCTATCACAATTTATCGATAGCCAAAATTAAGAGCTATTTAAGAGCTAATTAAGTGCTGTTAAAAAAAATTCGAAGCTTCATCCGTTCTCAGTGAAATCCATGGTGGTGTCAAGTTTTGAAAAAGTTAGCACCGCCACAAGATTTTTTTGCTCTATCACAATTTATCGATAGCCAAAATTAAGAGCTATTCAAGAGCTAATTAAGTGTTATAAAAAAAGATTTGGAGCTTCATCCGTTCTTAGTGAAATCCATGGTGGTGTCAAGTTTTGAAAAAGTTAGCACCGCCACAAGATTTTTTTGCTCTATCACAATTTATCGATAGCCAAAATTAAGAGCTATTTAAGAGCTAATTAAGTGCTATTAAAAAAAATTTGAAGCTTCATTCGTTCTTAGTAAAATCCATGGTGTTGTCAAGTTTTGAAAAAGTTAGCACCGCCACAAGATTTTTTTGCTCTAACTTTTTCAAAACTTGACACCACCATGGATTTCACTAAGAACGGATGAAGCTCCAAATTTTTTTTAATAGAACTTAATTAGCACTTAAATAGCTCTTAATTTTGGCTATCGATAAATTCTGATAGAGCCAAAAAATCTTGTGGCGGTGCTAACTTTTTCAAAACTTGACACCACCATGGATTTCACTAAGAACGGATGAAGCTCCAAATTTTTTTTTATAGCACTCAATTAGCTTCTAAAAAGCTCTTAATTATGCAATATTTGATATTTACTTTTTCGCATGTGGCGGTGCTATCTTGTTCGACGTGGCGCTAAGTTGGAATGTCGATTATCACTTTTTCGTAAACATTGTGTGCCAGAGGACAGGCGGCGCTCAAGGAACATGCAAAAATTTGACAGACGAAACAATGGAAATTCAAATAAAGAAAAATATTTAAATGAACAGCAGGACTTTTGTTTGCACCGAGAGAAACCGGATTGAAAAGCGAGGAAGAATAAAAACCAGCAGGTTCGACCGCTATGGCAATGATAATATTTGTAGAGCACGTATAATAATCCGCAGTTCATTCCCTGTTATGCAAAAATAGAAGAGAGGATGTTTCGAAGCGAGGAGCCTAGAGACGCGATTCAAGATCAGTGAAAACGTTAATTGCTCGGAGAAATCATCAATTATGTCGCCATCCTTATTTTCTTCCTTCTTTCTATTTTTCCTTGCTCTCATCTCTTCTTTTTTTTTTCCACTAGCAGCTTCGCCATAGTCGTCTCGGCTTGGCTCTTCACTGCGCACACACACACGTATATCTCCCGCAAGGCATTCGTTAGAGATGTACTAACCGTGCGAACAACTCCCACGAGTCCGCGGATTCCTGCGCACTCAAGATCAGGGGCTTCTCTCGCTCTTCGCTCAACATTCACAGGTATACATGCACAATGCGCTATGTAACAAAAATATATACAATCAAACATCCACATGCATGGTACCGCAACATTATTTTCAATACAGGAATTCGTCGAAACGATGATATTTTAGTAGCAGTTTTCGAAAACTCGCGTCTCTCATTTATACAACGAAAACTATTGGATAATAGAGTCGCTATAGCACTAAGAATAGTAAATATAAAAAATTGGAAAACGAATCGACGCTGAGAGTGTCGAAGGGATAATGTAAACATAAACAGTCACTGAATAGAGAGAAAGAAGAGAGAGTTCTTAATAATTTGGCGAACGCTACTCTGTATGGTTTTGTCCTAACACTTTAGTCTCTCAGAGATCTGTAAACTGTAAAGATCGTCCTTCCTTATGCATTAGAACAAGAGTACAGAGTAAAGTTAATCGATTGGGTCTTAACATTATTTAAAAATAAAGTTTTTGATAAAAGTCAGGGCGATGGCTCGTTTCATTTAGCCCGGAATCTCAGCTCATTTGAGCGTAATTAAGTCCTCGTTGCTTCGCTTCTACGATGTCTATGACGAGGACATTTCCCTCTTAACTTCTCACTCGCTCTGTTTCGTACATTCTTCGCACGTATAGACGCATATACGCGTGTACGAAATGGGATATTCTTTGAGACCCGCAAGTTCCTTCGTACTTCCTCATTTTCTGAACAGGAAATTCTTTCAACTGGTGCATCGCGCACGCTATTTTTCTATTAAATTACATCCAACAACGCGTATCAGCTGTGTGGGGCAAAGATATTCCGAGTTCTCAGCTTTACCATAATTCAATGAGTCTGCGCCCTTTGTTAAACTTTCTTCGCGCGATCTATAACTCGATAACGCTTCATTGTGAGTCTTCTCTTCTTCTTCTTCTTCTTTTCTTTTCCGCTGTTACGTTTGACGAGCAGCTCTACACTCATTTTTATCGTCTCGTTATTTTATCATAATGTTTATTAATCGAATGAAAGTTGGCGCGTGAATAACGAGAGGGAACTTCGGACTCTGCGTTATAAAATTATCGAAAGAAAACCCATTTCTCACGTTTATCTATCGCAATTCGAGGGTCCAGCCTCTTCGAATTCATCGACGACGATGATGAAAACGCAAAAAATGTTCTATTTGAGGGAAAATAATATTTTTTGTTTGATTTTTGAAACAACGAAGATATTAATTCATGTAACGCCGCTCCGAATCTTGCTCAACGGCTTTTGCACTTGTACACTTGTTCGTTCGCTTCGCACAAAATTACGCAATTGCGTTTCGAATTCATTATACCGGATTCGTTTTTTCTTTTCGTTTGCTCCGTTTTTTTTTTTTTATTACTATCAGTATGTTGAATTATATTCGAGACAAGTGTGTATGTATACGAGAATTCGCTCTGGTGTGCAACAAGAGGTTGAATAAAAAAAAAAAAAAAAAGTAATAGCAGCAGCCACACGCTCCTCGAGTGTCACGTACATATATCTCTGCATCGTCGTCGTAATATTGCTTTCCTCCAACGGCAACAGGCGCGTATAACGCTATGCTTCGTGTTCTCTATCATATCTGTATACCTCGCGAGAACGCAGGATGTACTCGAATTACCCTCGTTCTCTTACGTACAGGTAGTTTCATGCTTAATAAAAGAAGAAAAAAAAAGAAAGAAACGAATTGCTCGTGAACGCGATAGTTCACATAAATTTTCATCTCATTTCACAAATTTTAGTTCAACCGGTTTTTGAGTTATGCGTTCACGGAATTTCATCAACGGAAACAGAGTTTTTGATCCTTGAACTTTTAAAGTGTCTCTCACGTTTTTTCTCACGTTCATCCCAACCTTTTGAATCAAATAATACGAAACAAAAATTATGTTCGGACAACGATCGGGGCACCCGAGTCCGAGCAATTTTCATCAGCTTTCGATATAATTCCCATGTGCATTCTTACCGATGCTTTCATTGTTAAGCTTCTGCCTTCCTCTATACTCGTGTTCGCTGACTCGTATGTTTTTACAGTGCACACGCTCGATGCGTCTGTTTACCTGCTATGGAAATACACATTTTTCTCTCCATCACTCTCTCTCTCTGCTCGCTCGTCTGTTCTACCTTTTTTTTTTCTCCTTATCTCTGTGTAAACTTCTAACGAAAGAATCTAGAAAGAGAGAAAGAGAGATGAGTGAGAAAGAGCAAAAAGAAGAGAGCCTATGAGAACCCATCATTCCGCTTCGTGCGCTCTGGAATGCGACAATTTTCACGAAGCATTCAGAAACTCTTGTACGAACAAGAGCACATTGTATTTGACAGCTGCATCAACTTTTCCAAAGTTTCATTTTTCGAAAAACCTCGCCTTTACGGACCCAACGGAGTGAAAATATTTCGAGTTTTCTTTTTTCACCTTCCGAAGCTTTTTCTCTATTTTGATTTACAACAAAAATTCATCTTTTGGATTATCATTCGAGTCACGAGAAAAAAAAAAAAAAAAGTTCTGAAAAATTGAATTTTTGATTCTGTGACTTTCAAATCGTTGAATAACTCGATGAAATATACGTCGAAATCGAGATGAGAATAGAAATAAACATTTGGCCATGATATTTAATGGCTCGACCGCCTCTGCGTGAAAGTGTTCCTCCGCGCTTCGTGCCTTTCTGAAGTACACACGTATACACACATATATTTGCTTTTAGATCACAATACATAAGGCTGCAAGGAAGAAGGTGAGCGCGCTTAATAAACGAGCAGCGTACCTACATAGAGAACAGAAGAGAAGGCAATCTCGATACAACGACTGTTCGATTTTACCTACGAATGGAAATTCATTGAAGCAAAGAACGAATGATTAAAAATTAACGATATTCTTTCATCGTTATTGTCGAGTCCCTAAGTTTGTTACTTTTTTTTTTTCGTCGAGTGTTTAGTTATTCCGTTCTTGTGACGATTTTTTCAATCCAGGAAGCCTCGAATGACCCCGATTTTTTTCTCTCAACCTCTCGTCGTCCCTCTTCTCGAATGTTCAATCGCTCGTCTCTCAAGATCGAGAGAGTCACGCTCTTTGTTTAATATCTCTTCGAGAAAGAGAGAGAGAGAGAAGGCATCGCTGATCGTTCGACTTTGCGGTTCCACTTTTCTTCTTCCGCCTCTTTACACCAGCAATTAGCGTATATCACGAGGGAAGGACTGAGATAAAGCTCCTTCAGCTTCTCGACTCCATACACCGCAGGCTTATAATCGTTTTTTTTCTCTATTCTTCAGTCAAAAGTTCGATAATTACGTAAAACGAAATAATAGTCTCGAATGTCGGAGTAAACTTTTGAATAACATTGAAATTGACTAAAATTTCATTGAAGAATCATTGTGAAATGAGCGATTAGAAGAAGAAAAAAAAAAATATGAAGAAAGCACATTAAATATTTTGACGTCGAAAAACTTTGTCCATACGAAAAATGAAAATTTGATGGCCTGGAACCTGGAATTGGCAATTCCATAATTGCAGGAAAACGATATAAAAGAGTGGATGAAAATAAAAAGTGTTGAAAGACAATTATTCGGTGGTTTATATAGAAACTGGATGCGAGTAAATTGGCAGCGTGTGCTGAATAAAAAGAGTGCAACGAAAGGATCTTGCTCGGGGACAGGGCGAAAGATAGGTTTGCGATAATAAAAGGAGGGGCCTTAAGCCGTTGATAAGTTGTTGGGGGGAGTCGAGAGAGGTGGACTGTATCGTGCGGCATAAGTCAGGAGACGAGACCTTTCTCGCCCGCGAGTTCTCGAAAACGTGAAATAAAAGAGAAGAGAAGAGAAAGAGAGAAGAAAAAAGAGAAAGAAACGCGAGGAGAGCGTGGAGCACGGCGTGATGGCGAGTGACGTCACTGGTTCACTCATGAGAGCCGCGCGAGCCTCTCACTTCGTCGCTGGCGCTCGACCCGGATGGTTCTCGCGGGTCCTTCGACCCTGCATTACCCGCGCCGCAGTCAGTGCATTATTCTTATCGCGATCTCACACAATTTTTAATATCCCCCCTCGTTTTCCCCCTACTCCCCTCCCCCTTCTCCGAAATCTAATAAAAAATATCGTCACATCGGAAGAGAATAATGAAAATGAAAAATGTGAGCGTGTGTTGAAAGTCGATCACTCAACAATGACAAAGTTTCAAGATAATAAATAATCGAACGTGCGTGCCTCATCGAACTGGAGTGTTATTGTTACACGTGTGAAATAAATATTATTGCGGAGTGTGCGCGCGAGAAACGTAATCGGAGCAAATCCGCGATTAATCGACCTCGTCATTTTTAACTGTGCCAAATTTTCTCTCTCCTCTTTTATTTACTCTTGCCCTGCTCCCTGCTGAGCGAGCTTCCTTTGGCCAAATACTCTAATTTTGTTTTTGCCCGAATCTCTCAACTTTTCCAATCCCACCGTTATCCTTATCTTTTGAACTGTTTTGTGAGGATAATTAAAATATTGTGTTCGGAGTGGATTTACCAATTTGGATGGATTAGAGAGCGGACTCGATTACCGGTAAGCATTCGTATGCTGAATGTCACTATATATTTTTTTTCTCTCGCTACAACATGCTTAATATATTGGACAATAAAGCCTTTTGGGGATCGAGCGATTAAATTTCTATCGTTAGAAAAAAAAAAAAAAAAAAAAATGTAAGTAGCTCAACGAATCGTTGGAGTTTGATCGAATCCGAAGCGTTGCTCGCGTTCTCTATTTTTATTTTTTTCGTGGCGTTACGCGTTGAGAGAGGATAGAAAAAAGAAAATCGCCGTTGGCATCTTGAAACGGCTGCACGCGCATGAATTATTAATGCGCGTACATACTTAAAAGTTGCATAAACTGTATTTTTTATATTTTTACTTATATATTTTGTTTTTTATTTTCAAACTATAAGTGATCCAGAATCGAGACGAGAGCTCTCGGCGACGATTGCGAAAATTTCTTTTTCGCCTTCTCCCGATTGGAGGGCGCGCGCGCGCGCGCGGGAGAGGAATAACCGTTACCGATCCTACGATTCCAGACGTTCGCGTCTCTCGATATTCTGCTTCGACGAAAACCCACGCGATCTTTGTCCTCGCACTTGCTTCCTTTCGTGATCCTCTTTCTCTTTTGTCCGAACGACGCGCGAAGCGTCTCCGTATTTACTTATCATCGAATACACTTTTCTCGTGGCTCTCCGAATATACTTTACTCGATTCTCCAAATTAACGGGCCCACGCCTCAATCCGCGCGCGGGCTTATGACCCTTGGAATAAAAAAAAATTGAATAATAAGATCGCGCGCGACTGCCTACGCGGGTTGACGAATACCGCTACGAAGCCCCCAATCGTTCGCGACACATTTTTTCGCCTCCCTCGCATCCTTCCTTCTCGATACCAGAATCTTTTCAATACGCTCAAATTCCCATTGTCCTTGCTTCGTTAAATCATTCTGACGAAATTCATCGACCATCAGAAACACCGTTTTTTTTTTCGACTTTCCAAATGTTTCGAGTTCTCTCTAATCGCTGCGACGAGAACGATTTCAAAAAAACGTAGAGAAAATTCCAAAAAGAATACGAAATAAAACGAACCAAAGGTCCATAGAAAAAAAAAAAAAAACAAAAAAACAAATGTTTCCCAGTGATTTCTAAACAAGTTGTGAAAAACTACTAGTTTTATGAGCATCGTAACGTTTTTTTCTTCCCCTGAAAATGGAGAGATCTTTTTTTTTTTTTTTTTTTTTCTCTTTCAAAGATAGTCCAGAGACTCTATTGTAAAATTTTACCTCTAGTCGGTTGAGCGACTTTCAATTCTAGTGTTTTGCACATCGGAGAATGGTACCGTGGCATTGTTTCACGGATGGTCGAATAACGTGAGTAGTGACTCGAGTCCCAGAGAGCTTACGAGTACAAGAGAAGAAGTAGCATCAAAAGAGAGCAAGAGAGAGAAAATACAGAAAATCTCTTTTTTTGCTGCTGTTCGAACCGGCTGATCTTTTTACGATTTCCATGGAAGCGATAGGTCTTGGCGTGCTTCGGGAGAACGAACGCTGGATCATCATTCCTGTAAACGCGGTTAAACCGATATCTTTGCATATCTATATCTTCCAAATGAAAGTGGTCGAATTTGCCTTTTTTATTTTTATTTTTTTAAAACGTCGAATTACTTTTATCGCTCACGGGAACAAGAAAATTTCGATCCGGTCGAATGGAATTCAGGGCTCGAGGTTCGATTCTTCGATTGACAATCGAATCGCGTTTCATCCTCATTCGCGAATATTCAAATCGAATTTTACAGAAATGAAAATACAATCGTTGAAGACCTTTCGATAGCGAGTGTATTCGTAAGAAAAATAATTATGTTCGAACCGCGATACGGGTTACGTACCGATGACATATATTTATGAATGATGCAAGTCTCTGCTATATTCACATACGGTCTTTAAAGTTTCTTTAATGCCATTTTATACCGTTACGTGAGAGTGCGCGACCAAGTTTTTTTTTGTCTAAATTGACCAACCGGTTGCCGTATTTCTCAATTTATTGTATAAATGAAAAAGCTGCTGGACACATCAACCGCCAGCACACTCGAGTCGCCCACGTTAACCGTAGTCGCGGTGCGTTACATCGTGCAATAAAAACGTCATATTTTACCAACCGTACTTCTCGTAACTAGCAAAAAAAATGCTCAAAGATTCGAATAACGAAATAAATCGGTAGAAATGAATATTGATTCATTTTTTTCTACTCCGCTTTTACCTCGCAACGAGAAAAAAAAAATGTTCAATTTCGAAAGTGCGATTCAAAGATTATGGATGATTATGGACGATCAAAGTATCCTCGCGACCTTGGTTCGCGCATACGGCACGTAATTATTTTTCAGTCGTGATATGCGCAGAAATTAGTTTTTACCTGGACCGTTAGACTCGCGAGAATAAGGCTCGGCAAAGAGACCACGGTAGGAATCGCCTGATATTCTTATACGTGTGCGTACATATATGTATATATATATCTAATGGGTCCAGTGCTGTACTCTCTCATTGCTCGGTGAGCTCTCATAATGCGCCGTGGCGAGGAAACGCGGCCACCTGTTAGCTTCTCCTCTCTACTTTTAGTCTTCTCTTTACTCCCGACTTCGTAAACTACGTAGATTCATGTATACGCGAAGCTGAAACGTCCTTATTTTTCTTGACACGCGAATGGAAATTTTTTTTTTTTTTCTTCAAACAATTTCAATTTGACGTTTCTATGATTTCGTTTCATTTTGCCGACGAAAATGGTACTTTACGCCAGGTTATTCGACTCGATCGGGCCGCGGGAAACTGTGGAAAACGAGGCGGATCGAGGTGGCTGTGATTTTGCCGATTTGTCGTTGCGATTGGTCCCAGCAGCAGCGATTCAAATAAGTTGTCTCCCGCTCGGTGTTGAATGCGCCATTTTATTTTTACTTTTGGAACATAAAAATTCCACGAACGTCAGGATCTTCGCGTACAAATATGTGAGACGGGAGAAAGGGGGGGGGGGGGAGAGGATAATACTTACCGAGAGAGGATAACCGCTTTGTCGTGTCGAGACGCAGGACAATGTAACGTTACGAGCTTGAAAAGAAATGTTAAATACACGAACACACTGAAAACAGTGAGCGTGTCCTAACCCTTTGGGAGAGATGAAGTTGAACCCGAGAGAAAAAGAGAGGAAGATCGTGACTCGAATACGAATAATTATTCTCGTCGCGCCGCAAATTCTTTTTTCGAACGTAAAATTTTTGAACGACGTGTAAACAAAAGTCTCGAGTTGTCATTCTATTGTTCGAGATATTATTTGAAATTGATTCTATTTTTATGATTCGGGAACGACAGCTTTTAACGCGGATGGAATTTCGATCGCAACGTTGTAAAAATTTATGATCATATTTCAAGATGTAAAGCCGATTGCCGGGATAAAGGTGTAAGAAAATATTGACTCGAGGCTTTCTAAGCAAAATATATATTTCTAATCTCTTTCTGCTTCTCGAGTGTAAATGAATTTCCAACCGCGTGCATATCCGCGGTCCATATTGACCGAGTTTCCACCGCGACAAAATTACAATCGAAAAAAAAAAAAAAAAAAAAAAAAACTGCTCCGGCACTAAAATTTCTCTCTAAATATACAGCATACCGCGTCACGATCTCACGTTGATCTGACAGTCTTGTTTTTTTTTTTTTTTTTTTTTTTTTCGTACCGTTAACGATTCGATCCGCAAGAATCGTGTCCATCTTTGAAACACGAATCTCCGCGTCGTTATCGGTTTCAGCTGGTCGGTAGACTTATTGGAACGGAACAGTCTCGCGAGAAGTTAATCCGTATGCTCGACCGTTCAGGATTTACCATTTGACAGATAGAGCGAAATATTCGATCAACAATAATACAGCGGATTCTTCGAGTTGGAAATTTTCACGCTCATGACGAATTTTCGCCGTTATCGATAGAATATTAATCTCACGCTTTCCGGGAATCATGCATCGATGAATCTTTATTCGGATTCGTCAAGCCCGATCTCGAGGTAACCCCGTAACTCGGTGATGACTTCTCGTGATTTCGTTTCGCGATAAATTTTATTGCACGAAATTTCGCGACTTCGTATAATTTTACGTGCTCATTAATGGACGGAATAAATGCCGGTGGAATAATAAATTATGGAACTTGATCGAGTCTCGAAGTACAGCACCGGCGTCTATGCGATACGTAAAAGTTCGATGTGCGCGTTTATTGCCCGGGAATTCGTTGTCGGGTCGTTGTAAAGTTTTCGAAACACGAAAAAAAGTGTTGAACCGAGCTTTCACGACGTTTTTAAGGAATTTATTTCGCGCTATATATTGCGTAATTGATGTTTTTGAGCATTTTAATTGCAGGTTTATTCTACTTTCGTGCTACACTGCTGCGGCGGCGGCGGTGTGCATGATTTTTTCAAAAATATAAGCCTTTCTAAAAATCAACGCAAGATCCGAGAAAAATATTGCGTTATTCACAGTTATTTGTTCGCTCGACGGACACTCGCTGTGATGAGTCAATTGAAAAATGAATTGAAAGAAATAAACAGTAATTAAGTCATAATTTTGTAGGTCAATTCCCCCACAGATGAAAAGAACTTTCTCTCATTTGTACCGATTTGAAAAAAGTAATGAAAAAAAAAAAACGTGCAGAAAAAGAGTGCCTCGCTGGTGCGGAGAATGTTTTTTTTTTTTTCCTTGCAACTGAAAGTTTAAGCAAGTGGATCTATCGATTTAAAACGCGAGAGTCAACCGTGCCCAGGTTCTTTGTCCTTTCGAGAGAACTCTGTCGCCGAGGAAGAAAACATGGGAGAACAACGTCGTTCGCTGGGTAACTTGTATATACACGGAAAAACACTGATAATTAACGTTATTGAATTAATCGTCGGTTTGTAATACCGACGAGAGATCGATTTGAGCGTATGTTTGTTGATTTTTTTCCATCAACGAGCGCTCGTGAGTGCGTTTCCCTCGTAGCTCTTGTGTAATAGTTAAATTCGTGTTTCATTCAGACACTTGTATAACACACGAAAGTTGTTTACGAACGTGTTGCTGATTATTATTCGTTTTTCTCGCTTTTTCGTAATTTTTCCAAATCTAAGCGTTCGTTCATAATGATTATTCGAATGGGTCAAATAATCTAATAATATCTCGAGGATGTTTTTTTTTGCGCGGATATTCGTATATATACGCGGTGTATATGAAAAATGAGGCGTGAAAGAGCGTCGAGTGAGATTAGAATGTGAATCGGCCTCATAAATTCCGAGAAGGTATATAATAATGTGTGCGCGCGCGAGCGCGCGATAGAAAGAGAGAGGAAGAGAGATCAGCATCCCGATACAACGTCCCGGTGAAGGGTGTGGGCGCCCGTGGTTGGTCCCACGTCCTTCGCCACCGGAACTCTCTCGTTTCGAGCATATGCTGCTACAGCGATGAAAGAGATCATCGAGAATATATAGGAATCTATTTGTTTTCCGAGTGAGATCTTTCAGCAATCATTTTCCAAAAGTATATATTCAAAATATTCTAAAAAGAAGGAAAAGTCTTATGACTCGATCTTGTAGCAGCTTGTGGCTTATCCGGGTTGTAAATTTATGCATTATTTTTTGTTATTTGAGAATAACGTCGATATCGACGTAGACACGGATGGAATTTAATTGATCGACGATTATATTATTCTCGTAATGAGGATCGGTTTTTTTTTCATTCGGATAAATAATTAAAAAAAGGTCATGCTTGTTAACAGCCGATAAGAGTCCAATTAAAGAAAAAAACAATATTAATTTGGAATTCATTAAAAAAAAATTATGATTATAAGAAAATGGAATAATGGCGGTTGATCGTCGGCTCATCGGCTAATCCGCGAGCTGACAGTCCCTGATGTCAACGATCAAGACATCGCTGAGCAGAGAGAACGATTACATAATGCTATCGTTGATTCTATTCCGATCCCGTTGTGTACCATAAATAAATAAGTATAGTAAGCCTCGCTGGTTGGCGCCGATCAATTTTCTCTCGTGTCTGCTCACAATCAATGTTTTTTTTTTTTTTTTTTTTTTTTTTTTTCTTTCACGTTGCTCCATCGTACACGCAACGTTATACCTTTGCATGGACCCATTTTGAGATGGGCCTGATAGTTCATTTCTTCTTTGTCTTCCCTGTTTCAAATGCAAAACAAATAAAAAAAATATGTTTCGATCGAAAATCACTGGTCAGCGAAGAGGTAGAGCTAATTTTAATGAAGAGCCCCGAGACAAATTGGGGTCTGATGTATTTGAATATATCGCTTTAATGAAGACACATTATTTTCGATAAACTTCATTGCGTTATTTATGAGATGCTGAAGATTTAAATAACGAAATAGAGATTCTATTTCGTTTTTTTTTTCGTCTCTTTCGTAGTCGATCGGTCGGCTTCTTTTCGGTGAGCCGGACTAAATTTCGCTGCAGGGTGGAAAGTTTTTATTTTTCTTTTTTTTTCAAAATGATATCAATAATTCTAATTAATCGATGAACATAACTTATTTCCGTGGTGGAAATGTTTGTAATATAAGAATAACGAGAGAGCTCTCGATCAGGTTATTCGATCTTGAGTCGAAGTCCAGGTGTGGCGTCACCGCTTGATATATTTCTATGATTTCCTACCTGCGATCTTGATACTCGGGAAAACCAGTCATCCTGCAGCCACGAAACTCGAAAAAATCGTGATGAAAAATATATTGTGCAACGATAATATATGTATATATCGCGAGACCAGAACGAAACGAAAAGAGTTTGCGGCTACGGGACTGATAGGATTAAACATGGCGACGCGATAAGGTCTCTCGCCGTAAGATATAATTCACGACTCCACACAATTTTTTATTTTATATTCTCGATATCATGAACTTTCATAGAGAAAAAAGAAAAAACGTTTAGAACTTGGAGAGCTGTATCTCGCTGGCGAGATATCGCCTTTCGTTGTCCTCCGTGCAGTTTCGGAAGTTGGTTTCAATAACAGAAGGGATTGAAAGAGAAAAAACAAAACAGTTTATTCGACACCACCGTATATTCGATTTCATACAAATTTTTCTGCAGCGGATGTCGGAACAATTTATCCATCCGCAAACTCATACTTGCAGATTATTCTAGACTTCTACACTTTTCAAGATGAAAATCTTGACTCTCGATGGTTCTAACCAACCTCGTAAGTGATTTCGTTCGTTCAATGTTTCGAGTGACTTGCCAGATGCGAAGTTTTTATAATTCAAACGTTCATTTTTTACGTATGCGTGTACGAGCGGAGCGAAAGAAAAAAAAAATCCACGGAGTTTATTTTTAGATGTATATAATTAAAATGTGTGATCCGATGCTTTTGATAAGTCGGTGAATGAGTCTCGTCGTGCACTTGGGAATGATTTTTAGTGTCAAAGAAAAGCGAAGGCGGAGAAGGAAAAAGGTGAAAATAAGGATGTTGAGCGATCCGAAGGTAATAATAGCGCGCGTCCAAGGGACAAGAGCGATCGTAATTGTTACATTTCACTTTTTCTTCATCTCTTTCCCTCTCTCTCTCTCTCTTACCCGTCTCTCAATGACGAGACAACTGCGTACTCGAGAAATTACTTTCCTCGAAAATCTTCCCATCGGTCGGTTGCTCGCTGTTTTTTTTTTTTTTCCCCTCCCCACTTTTTTCCATTATCAAAAGTATATCTCCGGTGTATTCTTGGCTAACGAGAGCGCAGCAAATTTTCGGGAATAACAACACGGAAGGCTATTATTCGAGAAGGCTCCGCGTGTCTGACGTACGTGTCTGGGCCAATACAGACCGAAACTACTTTCGCCACCCCGACTCTTTGCAAACCTGCGTGGCCGTTGAAGCGTATTCGTGACACGCGCACCGCGTTCGATTTCGTGCCGCTGAATCTCTTATTACGGAAAAATACAAATATTAATATTCAATGTGCCCGCAAAATAATTTTTTCAATTTGGAATCTACGGTTTCTTGGAGATTCAACGAACGCCAAAATCTTACATATTGGAGGATCAAGAGCATAGAAAAATATGCGGTAAATCGAGGCTTTTTCATGAACCTTCATAATTTTGTTGCCAACTTTTATTCCGCCTGAAAATCTGAACTCTTTTTGATGATTTCTAGTGGGAGGATATACGAGTAGACAATCGTTGGAGAGATAATCGTGTGAGGTTGCGTGCTACGGTTCGTCAGCAATGACTTCCGGGTGTGCCCGCGGGGAGAGATCTCTCGGGGCTCTTTCACTCCCAAATAATCGCGCGTAATCTTTCTCTCCCTTTCTTTCTTCTGAAAAGTGAGAAAGAGAGATGGGAAGAGGCACGGCGAGGAGGAAAAATTCCGGCGGATTTCCCGTTACGTAGCATTAATCCGAGACGACCGAGACCTCGTGAGACGAGAGTTGGCCATGCTGGGTGTAGAAGCAGCGTAGTACACCGGAATTGAAAAGTCAGGAGCATGAGAAAAAAAATAAAAATGAAAAAGAAACGCATTCTCGCGAAAACATAAGCGGGCCTCTCGCGAACCCACCGAGGGAACGAGAGACAATCGTGAAAGCAACGGAGCGTTCACGCAAACTCTCGCCCGTTTTATAAACTCCCCCGCGCGCGCGCGCGCGCGCGTGCAATTCAACCCATTCAATTGTGTCTCGCACTTCTAGTAGAAAGTAAACGCGCTATCATTCGAATCAAACGAGTTTAACTGCGCGTCTTTTGATATTAAATATAACGCGATGATCGGTTGTAGCGTACGAGAGCAAGCGTTTCGTATAGATTCGACCGAAAAATTCGATAATCGATCGATCGAAATGATATTACTTCCTGAACTCGGAATTTCATAAGAAAGGGAGAAAGAAAAAAAAAATTACAAGTCGTTTACGCGGTGACCTCAGGGTGAAAGGAGTGAAAGAGCGAACTGAGATGAAGCAAATTAAATATAATTTAACGCTCGGCTGTGCAGGAAGATCGGCGAGAGTATCATGTCGAAAATAGACAAAAAAAGATGATGATGAACTTGCGAGCGTAATTCTCTACGCCGGAAACAAAATATACTCACGGAATGTGCACTAGATTTTGGGATGAAGAACAGTAACGATAATCATAATAATCGACAATAAAAAATCGTTAAGGTAAAATGTAATATTTGTGAAGTAATTGATCACAATCTCCGCATTAACTTTCGACTATTTTTCATAAAAATTCTTGGCCCGCGTTTATGAATCCAAGGCTCTTAATGATTACCGATCAATCATTTTAATTCGTGTACTCTTGCGTGGCTATAGAATTTTCGGCATTATTCATCCAGCGCTCTGCTCCGTGACGCCGGATAAAAGATAGAAAATATAATTGACGGTAGAATATTTTCGAAAATATCGCTCTCCGATCGTAGATTTGGGATCACGAAATATAAGGAGGAAAAAAAAGATGCGTTTTTCTCGAAATCGTTCGCTGTCCGACATTCAACCGCCATAATGTATATTTTCGGGCATCTGTTCGTGCCTATGGCTGCGAGGATGAGGAATATAAATATCATTTTCTCTCACGCGGCAAAGTGCCGGTGTAAAACGGGTTTTGCCAAGCCCGCAAGACCTTTCTTCACGAATATTGTGCTCCATATGGCGATACAGGATGATTTAAAAATTGCCCGAACAAAGTTTTTATTTACTGCGGATAAGTTTGTCGAAATTCTGAACTTTGAAAAAGTCCTTGATTCAGACCGATGTACCGTTGATCGGATATTGATTCGTTCGTGACAATTAATCCGTCGCGTCGTGAGAAAAAGCTCTGAATCGTGAGGCAATTACGATTGAATTATATAGAGGCATTAATGTGTTTATTGTCACTAATAAATTGATATGCCATCAACGTCGCGTCGTAAAGAAAAACTCTCGACACCTCGAAAGTTACTTTTTGAACTGTCTGTACGATCCTGCCAGCGGATCAGCATCAAAGTCGAATATAATCAAACGAGAACGCTCGTGAAACAAGCGTTAGTCTGGCTGCGCCGGTCAATTTTGTAGAGAATGAATGCAAAATAGAAATAAAAAATATAATGGATCACAGGCCGTGTGTGCGGCTTTATAGGAACGATTTTATTATTATAACACACTTTGAGCGATACACGCGTCGCTGAAACCTTCTTTTATACTCCGAACACGTGCTCTCGTCGCCCTAGGACGTGTCTGGCCCTTATTCTCCTTTTCCATCGGTCTAGCTCTCGTCTCGGTCTACCTGAGTATTCACTCATCATCGGATACCATTTCGTTGTCCTCTTTTTCGGAGGTCTTTGACCTCGAGACCTTTGAACTAAATACTCGAAAGATATTGACCCTCGTGGTTGTATAACTTTTTGCCTCTCTCTCTCTTGCTCTTTTAAGAAGATTTTAAAAATTACATTCTTTCAGACAAATGTTTGTCGTCATCCAATATTTGTCCGCTTCATTTTTTATCATGAAATATTTGATACGTATTCGAGGATGTACCGAAACAAAAACATCCTTTATAAGCTGACCATAATAGAAGCGTTTAAATCGATTAATTCCACTTGATTTCGACGAATCAATATTTATTTCATTCAAGTAAATATAATTTTAATAGATTTGAGTGAATAGAAGCGAACGCACGTGTTTGTTGGCTGTTGATGATGACAGAAGCAATAGTGGTGGACAAGAAAATATGCTGGCCACTCAGCTGTATCCTACATATCTCGGATACTATTATATATATGTTGGTATAGACATGGAATTATGTACGCAGGATTAACAAGAAAGATAGATGCGTTAATCAAAATGCAGTGATAAATTTTGCAGTTATATTATCCTCTACCAGTGTCTAAGAGTCATAGTCGAGTCTGCATCGCGTTATTTTTGTTTCTTGAATAAATCTTGTTAATTTATCATATTTTTTTCAAATGTTCAAACATCGCCATTGTCGTTGTTCTCTTCTCGCGAGGATTCACATATCTTTTTTTATGGATTGATGCACAAATCATTACGTTTTACCACACATGGAGGATGTACACGTACGTATATCACAATGATACACCGAGCATAGTGGCTTGAAAATGGATGAGGAAAGGCTAAGGCCCGAGAAGGCGAGACCAAGAAACAGAAGAAGAGGAGGAGGAGGAGGAGGAAAAGAAGAAGGCACTCTTGCTCGGTTCTGTTAACTGCACGTTTTGCACCAACACCTTATACGAGCAGCAGGAAGTGCTGGGGATTCCGGGAAACGAGCGAAACGATCGGTGTGATGAGGGAGAACACTCTCGCAAGGATGCACGAGTCTTCAACGAGAACAAGAGAGCAAAAGACGGAGAGAGAGAGAGAGAGAGAGAGAGAGAGAGAGCAAAAAGCTCATAGACCTTTGGAGGGAACTTTATTCTTGCATTCTTGGATCATAGCGAGGAAAATTGGCTTTACCGAGTGTGCGTTGTTGAAAAGTACAGAGAAATGACGAGCTATGAAGAATACATATATGCACGTGTTATATTACGTGTGGATTAGGATTATATGAGTGAATACTACAAAAACGATAATTCATTAAATGTTTTCGGGTATTTTTTGTTTTATCGAAGCTCGAGTAGTGTTTGTACGAGGATGAAAATTGTAATTCGTTCTAGGAGTATTGTTGAATCGCTTTGATTGATCTTAGCGCCTGAGATGCAGACGCTGTTACATCAATCCTGATGATAATGTTGACGATGAAGATGTAGACGGGTGATTTACACAATTCGAAGACCCAGTGACCTTTTTGTACAACGAGTTTCGACGTCGGAGGAGCAAAGAAAAGATTCACTGCGAGGGAGCTGTTAAGAGCCCGAAGGCAAAATCATGCGCATGAGTTTGAAATATTTTATTGGTATCCGTGTGCGCGCGGTATCGCGTAATAATAGTACCCTCGTCTTCTTGTCCTCCCCGTTAAGGTCACTTGTTCGGAATGGCGTTTGAACAAGTCACGAAGTTCGTACGACGACGCATGACCGACATGATAAAACTTTTCGCTCTTTGAGCTCGCGCGAATGCCTCTGCGCCTCTTTCTCCGACATTCCAAACCATCTCCTCATAATCGTACTCGCATATATACGTAGACGCATACTCTCATAATAGGCCATTCAAAAACTCCTCGTTTGGGAAATAAATAAATAAACAGATAAAAAAAAAAAAAAGATTCTCGAAACGTGAATTAAGAGAATGTCCCGAGGGGACATTTGCGCTGGTTCATCTTTATGAACGGTCCAAGGATTTCTGTTTTTACAGAAGCATCTTTTGGTCTTTCGTTGCACAGATTTTTCACATATTCAATAACGGTGGATTTAACGAAGAATTTCAATAAATAAAAAAATGTGGGAAGAAGGCATCGAAGACCATTGTATCGTAACGATCATTCGATAGAATTTCATTCTCTCCAAAGTTTTCCACCAACACGAAGCTATGACGATGAGATTTCATTGAAAGGTGAAAGGAAGAATCTCGAAGAAACATCGAAATTAGTGCGAAGACGATTCGGAGTTTCCCAAACAAGTGCCATAAATAAATAAACGATTTTCGAGAGCAGCTTCAGCAGGTCAAAGCATAATATCTATATAGGCAACGGTCAAAATGACCCCAGAGCCCAATTCGTTCGTCCTCGTTTTACAGTTGGCTCGGAGCGGCTCATTGGGCGAGTCGACGTCTGGTAGTTCGGACGTTTGCTCTCCTATTGACACACTTTTCGGGGCCTTATAGCGACCGGAGAGCACGGGGTCGTTTCGTAATGTGGTTCGGGCCACAGTGGTTCTCCATTCGTCTCGTTCGACGTCGTACTCGATCGATGATTACCGATATAAACAGGATAATCCGAGAGATGCGAAGCTACTTTATCACGCTGTGTCCTGGAATTTCTTGTACTTCTATGAAAACATACACGCCAATTTATCAATGTACAGAGTGTCTCGAAATTCGACGAAAGTTTCGATACGATTACGAGGAGTTGGCACTTCAGGTATTTAATAGAAACGAAACGAACCGGGGTCGTTTAGACCCGGCGTGGGTGGGCAGATTTACATTCACAGAGAAAAAAGATGAATCGCGGAGAAATATTCTTTCGAATCATACATTTTAACTGTCCTCGAAAGCATGGGAATGACTTTCCAGACACTCGATAGATACAGAATGCGTGTGTGTGTGTGTGTGTGCGTGTGCACGGTTCTACGGGGCCTTTTCTCAGCGCACACGGTGAAACACGTGGTGCGCGTGACGAGTCACTCGATCGACCTAACGGGGACATAGTCCCAGGTCGTCGTCGTCGTCGTCGTCGTCGTTGCAGAGGGCCTGCCTTGAATCGTAACAACAAATTTATTTGTGTTTTCTTCCTCGTTTCTTCTTAATCTACAAACATTTACGAACATTATCGAAAATCGATGTTTCAAGTGTTTGAAAACATTTGAGTAGTAAACATTCGTCAATCATGAACCAATTCAGACGTGACCGGTATTCCGATGATGACAACGGTTGAAACTGTCAGAAATGATTGTTTTTTTTTTTTTTAAGGCAATGCCTAAAAAAAGAAAGGTTAATCGATTTTACAGTCGCGAGTTGTTGGTTTTATTCGCTAATTTTCCTTAACCCGAATCTCGAAGAATCGAGTTGTGAATTGGACGGACAGTGAGTCCGTTGGCTGGTGGCAGGATCGACGAACAATACGGTTGGTTCGAACTCGACTGGGTGGTTGGCAAAGCAAACAAAAAATAAATGAAAAGAAGAAGAAAGAAAAAACCCACGCAAAGCGTGCAAGAAAAAAGAGACGTGGAAAAATGCGTAGCAACGTTTTCTGCCACGACCGGTTCGAATTCTCGCTATCCCGGAGTAGCGAGAATGTCGACCTTTCGCCGCGCGACTCGTCGTCGTGTTTTGCCGCGATGTCTCTCTGCTGTGCTCTTTGCAGCAAAATTGTAAGCCTCTCCTGGTCGATCTTTGATCGGGTGAAACCCGTATTGGCAAATCTTAAGGAATACACATTCGTGGTTGGCTTTTGCTCTAGACATGAGGAGTTGGCTTCGAACATCAGGTGCGTGCCGCCGTGCAAGATCGATCAATCCTATCGGGATTAGTGTATATACCATTACCGCAAACTTTTCCGTGTCATTAGACCGTTTTAACGTTCGATGCTGTTTCACCAGCTGGCAAATAAAACCCGCCTCGCTTGCTGCTGGCTATTCATCGTGAAATTCGATACGAGTGACTGAAAATCGAGAGATCAATAATAATTAACCGCTAATAAGACATTATTGGTCAACCGCTGAAAGCAACGTTGCGCCGTTATCATTCTCCCAGCTGAACAGCCCCCCCCCCCGCTCGTGTATACTCTTGTATTTTTATACGATTCTCCGTGGATTATAGAGTTACGAGGCCGGAAATTAATACCGCAACGAAGCCAATTGAGGAATCGGCCATTTTGCCTAATCGACTAAAATCTCCGTCTTTTTACAGCTTTCGGATCGTTAACCAGCCAACTTCCGATTACTCGCTGCCAATTTCTTCCATTCGATGGATACTATTGTGCAAATGTTATCCCAATTATGTCTTCTACTTTACAGAAACTTTGAGCAATCGTTAAAATTCCACTTCTCTTCTGGAACAATTCCATTTGAAAATGTTCCGTCAAACATCATTTTTCTTCGGACTGACATTTTAATACCAATTTTCAAGCCTCTAAACGCTTCCGGGAGTTCACGTTACATCACGAAATATCCGAAGTATTGACTCGCTCAATTATCGTTCGTTAACTTTGGCGCGTGAACAGTTGTTAACGAGGGCGCTGATTCCTCGTTTAAATTTATTTGGAAATATCGACGTTGAGACGCGCTACGTTGATAGCAATTTTTCGTGGCCTAACGCATGGAAATTAAGCAACGAGCGCACGAAAATTGATGTTTTGCATAAAACGCTGAAATATTGTGAAATTTTTTTTTTTTTTTTCCAATTGCTACAGTACAAAAATAATCGTTGTTCACGATAAGGTTCGTTCGTCGCGAGCTGCATTACAACGAAGCATCATCCATCGAAGCGTCCGTTACTTGTATAAAAAGTGTGCTGAGGCGAGCGCTCTTCTATACGGACGTATTTACAGAGGCGTTTATATTGTAAATGCAACGAGTATAATATATACGTATTCCATACAGCTCGCGGTTGTTGAGTCCCCCGTGTGTAAGCACGCTTTCCAGCATCGCGAAACGCACTTAATTGCACTGGCCAACTTTTCCTCGTACGCGCGAGTAAAGAGCACCCTATTATTTATATAGGAGCAACTCCGGAAAACAAGCCAAACAGATACGGTATGCATGCGAAGAAGAATTACAGAAGTCCGTGCCAAATGGAAAAGTGCAAACGAGCCTTAAACTCTTCTCGCGCGGCCCAAAAGGTCGCGACTCTCGTTAAATTATTCCGACCAACTGACGTTCGAAAGTTTGATGAAAATCTTCATTCCCAGGCTTCCGTTTACCTGACTTTCCTCCTGATCGTATGATTCTTGTTACGATATTTCAACGCGCTGCCTTTCAGTTTTTAAAAAAAAAATTTTTTTTTTAAATACTTGTTTCGAACAATTACTTCGTTTCACACACTTACGCGCATGCTTTTTACAATCTTATCTCTCTACAAAATTTTCCAAACGTAACTCGACAAAAAAATCGTTCAAGTTTGTATTTTCTTTCATTCGGTTAGACGGCTGGATATATTCAAAGTGAGAGTTTCAATCTTTCGTCCATTAGAAATGAATTGATTTGAAAAAAAAAATCAATTACGTGACTCTTCGCCGTCATCATCTGCTGAAAAAAAATCACGATTCGTAATTTTTTTTTTCTTCTTCGTGTTCCTATGAAATACCTCGTTGACATAACTGTGTGATCAACGGAAGACATTCTATATCCTTGATACTCTCTCGATATCCAATCCGTTGACCCAGGCTAAACGGAGCGTGAACGCTCAAACTCGTTTCGACCAATGTATATTTTACCTAGCCCTTCTCTGTTCTATTTCTCTTTCACTCTGTGTTACATACGTGCAGTAGAGCGGTCTAGACCCGCCGATGTATTTCGAGTTTTCTCGAAATAAATTGAAAGTTTTTCATCATTCGCTTACGATTAATGGAAAAATAGCTTGAAAGAAAACAATCGAAATGGCTCAGTAAAAATGCGGAATCAAATTTAATTAATGTTCTGAAAACACACGCAGAAACGAATATACCGATGAATTGAATTTTCCTCGATGGTTTATTCTCATAAGATTCAAAGTCTATCGCGCTGAAAGCATCGCTCATACGCTGATTTTTAATTATAAAAAAAAAAAAAAAATGATGTTGAGCCAGCGGCGTGAGATTTTAATTTTACTGGTATGAGGAAGCTAAGCGGCTCGCAGCTTCGAGTTCTTAAGAAGGAAGGACCGGAGGTGCAACGTCTCTTTGCGTATCGTATCACGCATGTTCTCAACATATATATATATCTATATCGTTGACCCATAGCAAGCGGAGCGTAAACGGGAGCTCGTTCGACCACTGGTTGAACTATTAAAATCCTCCTGAGAGAGAACTCCCAGCAGTCGTAGAGATTCCCAGTGAGTCCGATCTATGCATATTCTCTCGTAGCGAATCATTTTTCCGCATTCGGGTTATAAAAAGTAGGTAAAAATTATTTACGCAGCACTCTTCGGAGTGTGGGAGTCGAAAAAATGCGGTTATTGATGAATTTTTTGCGTTCGATAAAAAAAAAAATGTTATTAATGATTGAAAAAAGCGTAGACTCACGCGAATTCTCGGGAATATAAATGGATCTGTTAACTCGTATATTTACTAGAAAATGTGGTTCTGCCATCCACCTGGAAATGTGTCTACATATAAATACATAACTTATGTGATATATTTACACGAATAAAATTACGGTAACTGCGACGATCGTTTTGCAGTAGTGCAATCGCAGAACGGCCTCTCTCATACCTACTTAGATTATAAGACTAATTCGCGCCTTGTTTTAACAGTAAATAATATTACGATTCATTACTCTTCGGCATATCTTCCACTTAACGAAGATTTTCCAACGATTTTTAAAATAAATTCACCGAAATTTCTTCTTTTCCATATACAGAATATCGTTGATTTGAAATTTGGTCGATGAAACGCGATTTTCAAATCGTTCTTTTCACATTCCATTAATCAGATATCTAGTTTCGCTCTGGACACTTCGATCGATCGATTATGAAGAATAAGAAATACACTCGATTCTTGATGAGATTGAAGCGAATTTGCGAACGTGGCTGATCAGCAGGTGCACGATCTACTTGGCTATTTTTCTACGTCGATCTCTCGTTCGAGACACACGCGATGCCGTATAGCAAAACTTTCTGTCAAATATTCGAATACATATACTGAAACATTCATAGGAGCAGCGATACGAAATTCATGATGATTACAATTTTATAGAAAATTCAATTAAAAGAAAAGAACATCGTCGTTGAATCGACAAAATTTTTTCAATAAAATCAGTCCCACCGTATACGCCGAGTGGTGGGACTTTTCTTTTTCCTGTACGCACTCCGACAAAATAAAACGAGAGACTCGTGTTTGTATAATTCTTGAAGAAAAAAAAAAATTGAAAATTTCGAAAGCTCGTGCCTGGAGAACGTTCATAATAATTTTTTTTTTAGAAAAAACGTTTCCAGCAGATCATAAATAATTTATTTTATTCAAACTGCAATCGTCGATGATTTATTTCGAAAAATCAAATAAACATTTAATTGACATCGAAGAAAATTTTCACTCACGATTTGGTTGACTGTGCTCTCCCAAGTATGTATGAACTTTCGCTCAGCATCAAACGAAAGAACAGCAGTGCACCAACTCTCGATCCTCAATACGATGAAAACACACATATGCTATATGTGTACCGTACGACGCATTTATCTCGTTCTTGCCCGGTACAGTGATCTCGTAAGAATATAGAGTCGTGTGTAGAGAGACTGTTCGGAGGAGAAAGAGTCAATTATTTCGCGCCATAAATCGTCCTCGTCGTTGCGTTCGACAGCTCAACAACGTTCCGAACGAAAATAAAATCATAGCGCAGCATGCAGCAAGTATATTATGACTTACAGTAGCAAAATTGCTGTTCAACACAGAATTTTCGAGCTCATAAATGACCAATGTTTATGTACATTTAATCATTTCCATATGGCAAGAAAAAACATTTATTTTATTTCAACGCACTTATCCTATTACCGTACGATTTACCTATTCCATGGTGTTTTCATGAGTTGTTGATTCATTCGAATTTAATAATCAATAAATTATGACATTTGAGTGTACAGTTTCGATCTTGAATTATTTGAATTATTTAATGAAATTTTCTGCAATCTCCCTTCAATGTTTTTCAAAGTGATAGCGCAGAAGTCTCTCACAAACTTTTTCCTCGCTCGTATCCTCGGGTGAGGCCACTTTCATAATGCGAGGAAAGCAGTCTACCTACATATTGGGCCCGGGTGCCACTTGAATACGCCGCTAAAGATATATTACATCCATTGTGTCTATATATCCATCCGAAAAGTGCTTCGGCCCTCTTCAGCATGTGGCCAAATTTTCGTCTCTCGGTATATCGAATTTTTTTTTTTTTTTTACGTTTAAAGGAAATAAAATAACTTACAATGCGTTCAGATAAAAAAAAAAGGAACTCGATAATTAAATTTATTTTAAATAATGCTTTCCTCTGCATCTACCCCAACCTCTTCTCTAACGATTTCCTCCATCTCGGGTTAATTTATGAGTGCTGGTTTCGTATATAGGAGATTGTCAGGAAACGCCTGGACCGTACTTCTCTCGCTTCCTTTCGCATTGCCTCTGTACACTGGATTTGCTAACAGCGAAGTTGCGGCTAATTATTTAACAGCAGACCACAAACAGAAGTGAATTCTCTTAGCGTACGGTTCCATAATTCCTGATACTTTTTAATCGTAGTTGGCCGGATCTTTTTTCCAATGCAAAAAAAAAAAAATGCACTTTTACCGGTGATCCAAGAAAAAATGATTCGCCGAGTTCACTGACATGCAGATTCGGTCGAACGCGAGGTCCAGAGAATGAATGAACTGCGGTGAATCGGTGAAACACGCGAGAAGGAAAGGAAGAAAGCACCGAGCTCCGTATATTCTTTATTTTTGTATATGGGACAATGCGAAAATTGTACGAGCGATTCGATTGTGGTTTCCGGTCGGTGGTGGTCCGAAAATTTCGAAATATTTAAAAAACAGAAACATCGAACGTATGCGAATTTAACTTTTTCATTCGGCAAACGTTTTTTTCTCGTACAACCTCTTCAAAGCATAACGGGGTTATCTGAGCTGCGATTGTTTCGGCATCTTCGATCGTGTCTACTTTCCATATCGTATGCATGCAGCTACCATACTTTGTAATTGCGTAGAGGCCTCTTACGAAATTCATCCGTCTCATTTCCTTTTTTTCGACTCGTCCTGCAGCTCGTTTTCTCCAAAAAAAAAACAAATACATCAAACTCGTTGTTTTTCTTCTATTTAGATACTTTTTTTTTTTGCTTCTGATTCCTTTTTTTTTCGCTTGTCATTTCGGACGTCGAAAGTGACGCGAAGAAACGCAGCTTGCGTGAGAGAACGTCACACACCGTTGGGTCTTTCCACCGCGTATCACACGATCGTATTCAACTCTCAACTTTCCAGCAACGTGGCGGCACCATTTTATTTATACACCTGGACCACTCGAAATTCGCGTTTGTTAAATTTTTCCATTCCGTGTTATTTTATCATTTGAATATTATTTAAAGATTTTCATTATTCAGGTCAAAATACATATTTTTTTCGTGCGGGTCAAGGCTTCTCGTTAGACACAATTATTTTGAGATATTTTTTTGAAAAACAATGAGGAAATTAATGTTATTTTCATTGTTGGTGATGTTGAAGTTTTCGTGACAGAATTTGAGGAACCAATGATCTTGAAAGGATTGTCCCAGATAGAGAGAAATGTAAAGCCTCGGGATCAAACTAGGTCTCGATCGAAATTCTTGCCAATCGGAACATTGCTAGACAGAAATAATAAATAGTTTGCTTAGGTATGAGCGCGCAAGGTGATACATATCGAAGTGATAAATCGTTCGATTTACGAAGTGCGAGAACACACGCAAGGTTGTGCGAAATGGATTGGCCTAGGTGTGCACAAGTGTGTCTCGAAAGAGCGTTCGCGATACAGATATATACGAAGAGAAAGAGTGAGACAGATAATTATTTAACGGAAAGCGAGAGGAGAGTAGATGGAATAAGCGGGCGGGAGATATGTATCGATATATCATAGACGCCCTGACCTAGGATCCGAGAGCCTCATAGTATTTTTCTCTCTCTCATTCTTTCTCCGGTTATGAAAGTGATTAGGTTTGGAGATAAACCGAGAGACACAAGTAGGTCGAATCGTGAATGATACGAGATGCAACTGAACTCGTGTGTTTTTTACTTCGTTCATGGCTACGTGTCCCAACACAGTTCCATTAAAATCAATATCTATTAAAATTTAATTGGCCCGAGCAAAGTAAGATAACTTTGTATCAAAATTTTCACTATGACTCGGTACTGATCATTTATTGAGTTTACAAATAAAATATTTTGTTTTCATCGGTACAAAAAAAAAGTAGAATCATAAAATATTGTGAATACGTAAATTTCCAAATCGCGTGGTTTACACTCTTCGCTCGATCCCTTTCACCTTCTTTGCTCACAATATTTCTCAATCGTTGGACCAAAATAGACACGATTACGGTCGTTGTCCCCTTTGCCTAAAACTGTCGTGTCCTCTCTTCATTAATTTATACATAGTTAACGTTTTCTCCGCCTAGACTCTTCCACCTTGGCTCTCTTTCACTATCGTCTTTCTTTATGGTGACTTTTCTCTCTCTTGCTCTCTCAGTTCTAACGATACGACGTTGTTGGTGATGCCTGTTAGGAACTTTCGACTGGAATTTGACTCGAGCTCGAACACTTATCGTGACGCACACTTACACACGCATTCGTTCTCATTTTTTTCTTCCTCACACCGCCACGCACACACCGTCTTAATGAAATTAAGATGTGTTTCCATGTCTATGTGCTTGTCTCAGCCGATAAACCGTTTCTCGACGAAGTACCGTTATCGGGTCATCATATTCTATACTAGTTGGTACATTTAACCAGGGAGATCTCGTTCCTCGAGGGACAAAAACAACTTTTCGTATCTCGGTGGCCTCGAGAGAAATAAAAAAATCAGCTTTCCAAGTCCATCATAATCCTTCTCCTTTTTCTTTTTTTCTCTTGTCTCACCTATACAAAATGCCACTGGTAATTAGAGCCTCCTGTCATTAGACTCTTCCCATTATCACCTAACAGTTGGCGCGTTCTCGTCATTCTTTTTCCGCGCAAACCCACATGGACCAGAAAATTAGAGAACCGATGCTGAAATATTTGTGAATTTATCGCATCGTCTTTAGAGCAAAAAGGAAGATTTCACTTTTATTTCTCAATGGCGAATTTCATATTCTAAGGTCGATCGAAGTCTCGACCGGGTGAATCTTCCTTTATCATAACAATATTTTTCATTCATCTTGACTAAGGCGAGGCTCCGAAATTAGTATGTAGTGAAATTTGAATAATATCCGAGAATCATTTATTATTCGAGTCACAGTTTTGGAGAGAGGGCAGAAGAAGTGTGTTGGTAAGTGTGTGTTTCGAGTTGAGGCCCGACGAGGCCCTGCGCCTCGTGAGAATTGGAACACACGCGTGTCATCCGGACTCTCCGGGTGTCTATACACATTTTTATTAATCCTACGATGTAACCTCGGCCTTGAGCCTTCAATGATAAAGAGAATAAAATAGAGATCAATGTAACATCTCTCGAGAGGATCGTCCTTGATGAAGAGCGTAGCATCCTTAACGGTTAATCGCTCTCGCTCTGATACATAAACGTGATTTTTTTTAAATCGGCATCCGTAGTCTCGTCGTCCTTGGAACGCGACTATTATATTTGGAGCGAAGGTCGATATCCTTCGACATCTCAAAGGAATTGGTTTATTTTCTTCTTCGATATCGATATATATTTAAATACTTTCAAGGACGATCCGCTGAAAATAGTTTTATTGATAATCGCAAGGATCACAGTTGGTCGAATGCTCATTCGGCAAACATGACAAATTGTCTTATTCTCACTGAGAAGATTAGAGGCTAAATTTATTGGAATTCATCCGTTTGAGAGTCAATTTTGAATGGAATTTCTGGAGGAGAAACCGAACAAAAAAAATCACGAAATTAAAATTAAAACATCGACAAAACGAAGTCGTGTTTATCCGCAGCACGTTTCGAGATACTAAAACAACATCAATATTTTGAAATTCCGCACTCCGCCGATTTAATTAGATCACAAACGTGTTTTATTATTGAATGAAATATTCCGAACGAAAGAAATAATATAGTTTCAAGAAAATAACGATCTCGGAAATAATCCTTGATTAACCTTAGCTAATAGGGTAAGTAAAAGTTTAGATATATATCCGAGTGTGTCGTACGCGGTGAATAGTTGCCACCTTTTATTCGCCCCTCCCGAGATAACAAATGTATATATCGTGGCTTGTAATTGTAACTCAATAATTGACCGTACTAGAATTTTCTCGCCGTCTCATACATTTACACTTCCCGTCTGTGTATTATTATTCTCGCATGCTCATACGTTTGAGCGTTGAACCGTGTGTATAGAGCATCGGTTGCAATGAGGCTGAGCATTCGAAAGACTGCTTGGAATGCGTGGCAGCCGGAGAGTTGTAAAAAGGGGGTAATAAAAGAAAAAAAGAAAGAAAAAAAAAAGAGCTTTGACGACCGGGCATAGATACCGAGCGTGGGTACGATCGTGCATGACAATGCCCTCTCGGACTATCGCACGATCGAACGTGCGGATGCACAGGGTGTCTTCGTATTGAAACTAAAATCATTTCTTTCCTTCAGAATTTTGCAATCCATCAATTCTCTTAACTTTGTACGATACTTTTCGGACGCTATGTATGTATTTATGAAGAAGAAGAAGAAGAAGAAGAAGAAGAAGAAGAAGAGGAGGAGGAGGAGGAGAGGAGAGCTAACAGTACTCGGAGTAGTACGTACTAATACAAAACGTATGCGATTTCACGTATGGATATTTATACATATATACGTCTTTGTCTTTCTTCAGTCGCCCATATCCTCAAAGGCGTGTCATAAGCCTACATCTTTCAAATGTTCTCTCTTTGTTACTTCTGCGCGGAGATAATGTTCGACCAACCAGAAACGCGGTAGAGAGGCATCCAGCATCCATATTGCTCTTTCACCGATTCGTTCTCCGCATCACTTCCGGCATACACTACCAACTATATTACAAGCTATGCATGTATTTATGGTCTGCACGTATATTTATGAGACGATACGGTGCGCGCGCGCCCGCGCGCACCTTTTACCTATCATTATCCTCTGCACTTTGAATACATCGTCTATCTCGTCCGCTGCTGCGGCACCCAAAGATCTTCCACGAAAAAACAGAAATTTATTTATTTCTCCATCGTTTTTATTGGTAGAAAATTTTAGGCACAAGTTTGGACTTTTTTTTTACTTTATCCCAAGTCGTATTGAAACGGTTGATCGATTACTTCGATTCGAACGAAAGCAGCGTCTTTTTAGATGATACGAGAAAAGTTTTGTGCGTTGAAAGAAGAGCTATTCTATGGACAAACGGGAAACGGTAAACTCGCGCGTCTATTTTACCCTACTCATCCTCCTTTCTGCAATTTACTTTTTGTCCCATCATCGCGCATCTTAACCAAGAGATACTCTTCTGCATGACTCCTTGATGCGAGTCCTAGCAAACGAGTTTCGTACTCGACTTACACGCGGAAGAAACTCCCTGGATTTCATTGTTTTTTTCCCAAAATTATCGGTATTCGCGTTAATTATCTGCTGTCGCAGAAAAGTAATGATGACTTTTTGGTTGCGGTGTGGAATTCGATAAGGTTTCGTGTAAGGAACATTCGAAAATTCTTACTCGTTCCTTTTATCAGAATGAAATGATATCCCGCGATGCAATGAATTTTTATCGTTGAATGCATTAGAGATAAAATTGATAGAAAAAAATTGATGCAAAAGCGATCGGTCGGAATGAATACGAGTTGAACAAGGGATCTGCAAATATATCTTGGTGTCTCGTTGACTAGAGACACGGGGAAGAAGAGCCGTTGACTACGCCCGACATAAACCACGGCCATCTTTGTGCCTAAGTGAAGACTTGCACATAGAGACGCGCACACGCACACAAATGCATTCGAAAAACGGGTTTTCCCCGGAGGATAGACGTCTTCTCTTCCTCTCTGGCAAAATCTCTACTAGCATGTACCAGGGATGCTGTACATTATCTATACCCGGCCGCGGAGTACACGAGTCGCATTACCTGAGATTATTTTGTTTGCGAACTATTCCACGGACTCTTGAGCAAGCGTCCTTAGTTGCAAAAAATAATCATTTTCGTATTCTCACGAGTAACGAAAAAAAATGACAGTTTTTGGAAGAAAAAAAACGTCAGAACGATTTTATTTTTTTCGTTATTTTAAGTCGAAAGTCGATCTCGTCGGGTTTCCCAATCCGCCTACTCGAATATTATCGCGATTCTTTTATTTTTTTTCGAGTTTGCCAAAACTTGTTTTTTCGTCGGATAACACGTTTTTAAAGCCCCTTCGATAAAGGTTCAGCTGCACCCATCTAAATTAAACCAGTAAGAATGTTGAAAATAAAATAAATATGCGAGAAAAGACGATTGAAAGAAAAACCGGAAAGAACAAGAGGCGAGGGCGCAGGAGATCGAGAGAAAGAAAGAGACTAAAAAAATTTGTGCGTTTGGGATTCGACGGTTGTTGACTCCCATAAAGGGAACAAAACCCTCGTATACCCTCGTATACGAATATCTCGGAAAGAGACCCGAGGGTTAGTAAATAAGACACGAGTGAAAACGATTCAATAGTTTGTCATGGAAATTAAGGTTCGAACGTATAACATTCGCCCGATTCTGTCTATAGATACGCGGTCGAATGTCATATAAATATAAATGCATGCGCGTGTATATATGTATACAACGTGGATTTACATTACCCACGACAGAAAACTCGTCCTCGATTGGCTTATAATACTAGTGGAATCTTTAGAATCTTGATCCTCAGCAACGATCACATAACATCCAGCATACCTCGCAGTCTTTTGGAGTTTAGAGTTTGGATCTCGCGCGTTGTAGAAATTTACCCAGATACAAGGTGATTCGTGTAGAGGTATCGTATTTTTATTCAAAAACAATCTCAGCTCTCTCATTCGGATTGTTTTTCTTCGTTGATTATTTTTTTTTTGCTACTTTGACTGATTTTTTTTATCCGTTTATAGTTTTTCGAAATCGAAGCCAATCGTTTATAAAATTGGTTTTTTTTTTTCAACCGATATCCTCAATTTATTATCAAATTCAAATTTTGGGAGAAGTTATTGAAAATTGGGAGTCAATGACAGTATTGGAACAGCTGTGACTCTCAAACGGTTGATCCAAAGTATTTAGCGGTTAATGACTTTTTTGCGGCTAATTTCATTCTGGAAGAAATGTATGCGAGCGGCATATCCATTAGATTTTTATTAGAAGCTGTAAAGTAACATATCTACCGAATTATTTATCTGTCTGTGTGTTTTTTTTTTGGAAAACCATAGCGTTCGATGGACCTCTCCATCTGGCTGGTTCGACGATTTAAGCCTTGGAAACCCAAGAAAAAAGTTGTCTCGACACATCTGAGTGTGCACTATAAATAAATATGCAAGTAGAATAAATATCTTTTCCTGCTCGTTCAACGTATCTTCCAATACTTAGGCGGCATACGCGTTTATACATCCTGCTGCGATGAGATTTTCTTTTCTCGAGTCAAATTCCTTTTTATCTTCGACTGTAAAGAACGTTATAAAAAGCAGAGTGAAAGCTGAGTCGATTTTTACGATCCTAACGTTTTTTGTTGTTTGTGTATAAAGCCGCGGAGGAGATCGATATCGATTTATAAATACCGGTACAGAGAGAGACAATTAACAGAGCGTTTTTCCTGAACCCGCGTCGATAGATCTCTACGAACAATATACTCGAACTTTATCGGAGACGGAGACTTTCTTTCTTCAATCGTTTCAGTTATTGCGACATTTTTGAAGTAATTTCGTTCTCGAAGTAATTTCGTTTGAAATTCAATTAGAGTGCCGTGCTTCGGGAGCTTATGAAATATGAGGGAAAAAAAGTTTATCAACAATAAATTCCAGAGGCTTTTTCTTCGTTTCCTCATTTGGAAATACAGATTGAAAGGTAAGAAGCTCGCGCGAGGTCATCGCGTTGCCTTTCTCCAGTCGTCTTTTTTATTCTCTTGCTCTCTCTCTCTCTCTCTCTCTCTCTCTTGTCGATGTGTCGCTCCAAGGATTTGGTATAAGCGCCACGAGAGTGAGACGAATCTTACGAAATCGGCGGTGATCTCCCGCCCCCGCGCTCACTATACTTTCGCGACCGCGGACGCGGATAAAAATGTTATTGCATCACGAGCCTTCCATCGCCATTGTACGAATTCTTATGTAACACCGAGTTTTCTCGAGTTTGCGTACTTACGCAATTCTGAAAACGTTCTTTCCCCCCCCCCCGTTTACTTCGTTCTGGTCCTCGAGTCACCGTTTTGATAAACGCTTCCGCTCCGTTTTTAATATCATCGATCGGTTACAATTGCTCCGTTGAACGTATGAGGAATAAAAATAGGCTCAAAGGTCATCTTTGTAGGATTCTGGAAACTCGAGTTTTTATGCAATTATGCAAAATCAATCGGTAATGAATCGAGGAATAATAACTCGAAAAATCTTTGGCTACTGATTCTCGATTAATTGAGTTTCGTCAGCATAAATTTTTCGAGCTCCTGTTTTGGTTAATTAAAATATGTTGGATTTTATGAAACGAAAGTGCGATTCATGTTTTTCGAGTCTCGTTTCATCCCAACATCTTTGATCTTTAACAGTTGTATTCTTGGAATAAATAATATTTCATTAATCATTTGTGTGATAAAAAATAATGATATTTAACGATGTTTTAACAACATTTCAATTTTGCGTTGTTAACAGAAGCTGATACGACGAGGATGAGATCCTGGGAGAAGCGCAACAGCGTAATCGGACTTGAGAAAAGTAAGGGAAGTCGGGGTAATTATTATCCGCACGGGAGATACAGAAGTGTCGGGACGTCGTTCGTGAGAATCTCCGGCGTAGCCGGAAATGACAATGACGAGCGTCGCTGTCGCCCCGGGTAGTCTCGGTGCGCCACCAGCGATGCTCACACCGACCAAGAGGTATCATCTTCAGCCTGGACTCTCTCAGAACTCATCATCACCGACACCGGTAAAGGTAGGGCAAACGAGACTGAAGAATAATAGCAGAGAGGAGAAAAATATCTTGAAACACACAAATTCGTTGCCATATTTCGAGTGTATCCTTTTCGGACTTTTTCATCGAAAATTATAAAATATTCGTTTTCAAATGGAATGTAAATTGAAATTGATAAAAAACTATTCAACGAATCTGTTGACAATCAATAGCAGTGGTGATGCAAAGATTTTCCAGCAACAAACGATCATATTCTGTAATCGCACGTTTATGATTATTCAACAATTATTTCTATCGGAAATTTTCAAACTCGCGTGGCTTTCGCATATGTGGCCTTGAATGAACTTGATTTATCCAATCGATTGAACCGTTATCTAATGTAATGATAGGAGAGAGCGAGAGAGAGAGAGAGAGGGAGAGGGAAACTGGAAATCGACATTGCGCGTGACTTTCATATAGCATCTTCTTCGATCTCGCGTGATTCCACGGCATCCTGAGCTATCGAGATTTTTAATACGTTTTTTTCCTCTTGCGGCTCTCTGCCGCGCAGCTAACTCTCGCGCGGCTCTTCTTCAGCATCGATTCTCAAGGATCGAATCTTTTACCTTCCTTTTACCATATCAAACCATCGCACGAGTATCGCAAACTCGATCTTCTCGAATATCAAATTCCTTCGATCATCTTTTTTTTTATGTACTATTCATTTTTCAAATAGCACCATTAAATAAATTTTATGCAATTTGCTCTTCGAGCCTCTTTCAATCGTCTTCCATTAATTGAGTGTCTCTTTTAATCAGAACGTCGAATACCCTCACTCTGGATATCGCATAAAAAAATCCTTGTCAAGCTGCTCAGGACAATGAAACTCCATTTAAGGCTTATTCCTACATTCATTTATTATTTATCTTTTTATTTTTCCGTTGTTTTTTTTTTTTTTACGTGAAAGTGCGATCGCCTCGTTATGGCCAGAAGTGTGTGATTATCTCGAGCGATTAATTGGCACGAGCCGCTGGCGTGTAAAGCCCATAGGATTGCATCTTTTACGTAACATTTTGCATGAACGAAAATATACGTATATATATATAGGTATACCTCCTGCATAATTTTCGAGAGGGACGAGCTTTTCAATTTATTTTTTTTTATCCACATGAAAACCGAAACTTTTCATAATAGTTACGAATTACGTATGCAATAAGAAAATTCTAATGATCATGGTTTTTTTTTTCGTGCGTAAATCCAAATTATACATAATTCGTTAAAAGATTAGCACTCGGTCTGAATTCTAGCTCATCCGATTGCTAGAAAATTGTGCACACCTGCTGCTGCTGCTGATGCTCAAGTAATATTTAACGTGGCATACGATTTTATTGAAGAAAATCATTACAATCAAGAATCGTAGGGATGCGATGGGAAAAAAAAAGTGTTTTAAAGCTTCGAGAAGAGTTATTATGGGCGCAGGTGATCGGCGATCGAACGGATTTCTAGTCAGAGTCGTCGTTAAAACTCTACTTTTATGCGCATAAATGTACTTTTTCCGTTGTGTATACAGCGGATGTGTGTGTGCGCGCGAGCAGGGCACTCTCGGTACACCGGTGCATGGCGCACATTGTCGGGTTAAACCAGTTTAACATGAAAACCCTGAAATCGAAACGATTCGCGAAGGACAAGGGAGTTTAATGTTACTCGCTCGTTTTCTTCTTCCCTCTTCGGACTCGCAACTTTTATCTTTTCACCGAGTATCCGCTGTCAAAATCCCTCCGGGATGTCTCGTGACTCTGCAGTATCGCATCAATCGTAGAGCCTCCGATCCCACCTCCAATTTCATTTTTTGCCACTGTGAATTTCAACAGTCGGATGAATGGAAATTTATTGTTGCTCCATTCGAGAACGAAATGAAAAAGGGTAGAGGAGAGAAAAACAGTGAAATCGAGAAGAAACTGATTTGATGAATGTTTATTTGGGAAATTTCGAGGCGTAATCATCGCCGGTCAGTATACAGTTGTGAAATCGAAATAGAACGCGCCAGAAGCAAAACTCGTCCATGTCGGTGGTTATGACACGCGACAGCTACCAGCTCGGGCTACAGTTTTTCCACGCTGGATTATTTTTCATGAACTGCGAATTTGCACCAGCGTAATACTAGACACACAATCACCCGATCGTACGAGTGATTATCAGTTTGTTGAAGTTGGTTAATGAAAAATGTGAATAAAAATTATATGCGGAAATGATAACACCGAATATTGAACCATATTGGATAAAAATATATCAAACACTTTGACTGGATTCATTTGAATTTCAACCAAACTGGAATATTATCGAATTGGCGTTTGAAAAATAGGAATAAATGAGAAAGGGAAGAGATGCAATGATCAGGAAAGTCATAATCCAATTGTCCGGTCCAAGACTTTTGAGGTATTTTCTAGAGAACAAGAATTGATCGAAATAAAAAAATTATTGGATTTTAATGCTTTTTCTTTTTGTCGCAATTACGCGTGGCGTGATGAATACCATTTGAATTTCATATAATGCAGCACATTTATATATTCGCGTAAGAACGCGATGTATGGAAGCACAAGTACTAATTAACGAAACCGGGAATCCACTTTCCCCGCTGACCAAGGCCTGGATAAAGATGACCTCGGTGATGAGAATCGTCTTCGGGTCTATTCCGTCATATTGCGTGTGTATTTGCATATACGTGTGGGTATACGACTCCGCGCGTACATGTGAGAAAAGACGAGAGAGGTTCTTTGAGAATTTTGCTATTATCGTTCCATCTTGAATTTTCGCAACTACGAGCTAATGCGCCTTGAAACCTCGCGCAAACCGGAAATGAACCCGCGTCTCCGTTCGTTTTTCTTTTCTTTTGAAATTTGTTTTTACACGCGCGTTCTACTTAACGATACGAATTATTTTTAACATCGTATCATGAAAGTACAAAAATCTTTGCTTTTTTTTTTTATCCGGATTCATTTCATTTCGGTACTGTTTCGTTTGAATAATAAATTCAAATTTTGTTTACCAACTCCAAGTTTCTTATTCGTGCTCGAGAAACATGAGTTTGTCCATCGATTTTTTTCTTCTCGCGATGTTTTCTCCCGAAGACACCAGGGGGAAAAGACGAGCGTAATTTGCACCTGCTGTTATTAAAACACGTCACTAATTATATATTCACTCTGCACGTGCGGAACAAACGCTGCGAGTTTCGTTTGTCGAATTCTTTCGTGGAAAGGGAGCTTCTTCGTGAAGAATATATTGAAAATTGAATAGTACGTATCAACAAAAAAAAATTTCGTACTATACGCGAGCCAGTATCGATTAAAATTTGTATAGGTGTGCGATAGCGCTGCAAGTCTTGGCCAGCTTACCGGATTTTCGTAATCAAATTCAAACGAAAGAGAGAGAAAGAGTCGGAGAATGAACTCGGTGCGCTGAAATCCGTAAGATTTTAGATAAGTCTTTTTTTTTTCTCAGTTTTCAAGCACGGATGCGCGCTGTCTTGGATTTTTTTCCCCTCAGTCCCCACTGCGTTTGCACCAAGGAGGCACAAAAAAAAAAAAATATTTCATGAAATGCATTTTATGCTCACGTGTTTCTCGTCAGTTCGATCAAGCCACCGGAGCCTCTGGTTCGTCACCGTTTTTACAATTCACTCAATTCGTTTTCACACCTGATATAAATGAAAGGAAAATAAATAAGTAAATCGATGCAAGAATTTCCTAGACGGTTGTAATTCGAGAAATTTCTAAAGACAGTTACGCGATTCGAAACTGTTTTGTAACACCGGATTTGAGTTCGAGCGAGAGCTACAGCGAGCAGCGATCGAATAAAACGAAAATTTGCATAAGCGTTGAAGAAAAAAAAAAAAAAATGCATGGTTTTCCAAATAAATAAAGAATAAATGGGAAAATAAAGTGAACCAGAAACGGAGCTCGCCGAGCCGGTTTACCGGTTTTCTGGTTTTCCGTTCTCGCTTATGCGGGATCGTTCCTCCCGACAGGACATGTCTTGCCTTCACTCTCTCACTAATTTCCTCGATTATATTTATCGACAACGAGAGCGTTATGAAGTTTCTCCTGATCGAACGTATTCGATAATGTTTCGTCAAATTTTTGCTCCAAAGCGAATTCAAACGAAACTTAATGGTTTCGATTTTTTTTTAATCCGATAAACATAATCAAAAGCCTGAAATAAAATGTGTTAATTTGTTTGATTGCAGGATTACGATCCTCTGAGCAAGGGAAAAAAGTCGTGGAGCGTGCGTTTGGGTTTGTCTCGTCAGAGTCACCAGGGCGTGGATGATCCGGGAAAAGGTTGGGGCACGATAAGCGGCGGTAGTGCCCTGTCGCGTCAAATGTTGTACGGTGATCCGTGGTTTTACGGTACAGTAAGATCGTCACGCGGAATACATGACCCACGTGGTTATTTGAACCCTCTACCACCGCCACCGCCGGGTGCTCCGGTACTCATAGTATGTTCCTGTCCGGAGTTTCTGATCGGGACGACGAGGAAGCTTGGAAACTGCCGGAAATGCGGTGGTCATCGTCTCGCTGGCGTACCCCTCGGTGGTACGTGTCGCATGGCGACAACTTCCTCCAGGAGTCGCCCAAGCTTAGCCGGTAAGAATATTCTCCCACAGCATTGACAAAACCCAGTTTTTTTTTCCAAGTCTTGCACACATTGAAAAAGAAAAAATAAAGAGAATTAAAACGAAATTTAATTTCATTTTGTTCGCTACGATCTGTTGATCCAACGGAAAATTTGGTTGAATCAACAAATTTCATTTCTCAGCGTAGGCGAACAGCTGATAGCAGATTTATCGACATTCTCCGCTGTTCAGTTCGGCCAAACTGTCGGCTAATTAGCGAGAGTCTTGTTTCGTACGATACAGAAGGCGTGAGTGCTTTCCACTTTTTTTGCACTCGAGTCTGTTCGGTATAGTGGTCTCGTTTTGACTCGATTCAAAGTGCATTGCTTGTTTCTCGGGCGATTGGTGTCCAAAGATAGCGAACTTAAATTCTAAAGTAACGACGAACGTACATTTTTCGTTTTCACCGTCTCTTGGGGCTTTTTACGAGTCAATCCTATACGAAAAAGATCTTCGGTTCGTTCCGATGTTTAATATTTTTTTTTTAATTCAGCCGGGCACGCGGTGGGCTGGGAACGCGGAGGTACGCGCGCGTATTAAATCACCACATTTCCAGATGATAATTAGCAGATATATAATATTTTTTTTTTACGAGGCAGAGCATAAAGAGGAAACGCTGAGCGTATAAAAGAGAATCTTCTTACGGTTATTAAGGTCCTCATTGTAATGAGTTCCCGTTTCGCGGATTTGTGACGAGATATTCAATAAAATAAAAAGGAAAGTAGAAGAAAAGGGGGGGAGGGGGGGGGGGAAAGAATAATAAAACGTTCATACCCACGGTGCGGGAATGTCGGAAAAGAAATGATTCTCGTTTAAGTACGAGTTTAGCGCGATTGGAGTCTTTGAGAAAAAAAAAAAATTGAAGCGTTCATAGGCCTGTTAAAAATGTTTCTCTATTTTTGCTTTTCATTTGGAATTATTTCTCGAAGGAATCCTGAGATCGTCGGTAGACGATCCGTACGACGTGATGCGGCGCAGTCGTCTCGTTGAGCCGAGATCACGCGCCCGTAGTATTTCTCCTCATCGACAAACGAATCAGCGAGACTCGCGCAGTCAGAGTGTCGCGCGAAGTAACAAAGATCGTAAAATAGGATCAACCGAAGTGGGAGTTTCGAGGACCGAATGGTTCGACAACGAGACGAATTACGAGGATAATTCACGATCAAAATCTCGACCGAGCTTCGCCCCGGGTAGCTCCGGTGGAGATTGGCTCGAAGAAACAAGACCGGAAGACGAGGCGAGATCAACGAATGGCAGAGTCGTCAGAGTGGCCAACAAAAAAGGACGAAACTGGCAGGATTCGAGCGAGCCGATCAATCGCCAAGAAAATATTCGGCGTAACAAGAGCGAGGACGATAGAAAGGATGGACCAACTTTGAACAACAATAACAATAGCAACAAAAACAACAACAACAACAACAGCAGCGGCAACAGCAACGGTAACGGTCTTTCGAGTTTGACAGATTCGCGAAAAAGTATCCTGGAATGCGACGTCAATCCATATTTGCTCGTGAAGAAACAAATGACTGATGAGGATGACCTGAGCGACGATCTTTCTGACAATGCACTCGAGCTCGAGGAAAAACCTTCCTCGAGCTTGTTCGATCCTTCGAAAGTGAAATCCATTGAACGGGTACCCAACAGAAGCGCGGTGGCCGCTATCGGAGGTCAAAGGATCCGTGTTTTCAACGAACCTCGTGAAATTTCGGACGACGATACGGAGACCGAAAGTACCGGGACCGTGACGAGGATTCCTATACCCAAAGTTTCGCCGAAAAGACCACCGCGAAGAGTGAAAGAACCAAGAACTACTCTGAAAAGTATACTCAAGAGAGGGAAACCCGATGGTAAGCGAAAGAACGTTTTGTTCAACGTCAACAACGTTATATTCGCTCCGGAAAAACCACCGGAAATGAGTCTTCCCAACAGTCGACGATCCAGCAGAGTTTCCATCAACTCTTTACCCAAGGAAGAGCATTCCAGCTCGGATCAACAGTTCCAAGTGCCCCAAGTTGTGCCTCAAATTGTCCACCAACAACACTTACCCGAAAGACCTAAATTCATAACGATACCGAACATCCGAGATCCCAAAAGAACAACGCGGGTTCAAGAGCCCAAAATCATAGCGGAAGTGGTGAAAATAAATCCTGATATCGAACGCATGAAAATCGAGCAAACTACGATTGCCAGAAGACCCGAAGTTCCCGTTAGAAATTCCAGCAGAAAAGATAACTTGGCCAACAATAAAGCGATCCTTACCACCGATACTAATTGTTCGAACGAGGAAACCCGATCCCTTTCGGACTCGACCACCGAACTTTCCATTCATCTCAAAGCTGTCTCCTCATCGAACAATGCTGAAATTGAAAATAATGCGAGTGAGAACAACGCCGGTACGGATAAAACTATAAACGATCGAGTGGGTAGTAGCGAAACGTCATTGGACACCATAAGACCGGAAGACGAGACCGAATTCGAGATCGAGATCGAGGAACTCGAGGATAAAATTCCTCTTATCGAAAACGAAGACGAACAACTTATCCTCAAATCCGGAGGTAAGATCTTTTTCAATATTTCTTATTGCCCTTTTCTTTTTGTAGATTGAAAAAAAAAATAATGCAAAAAGTGAATAGTTACGAAAAAAAATCCAAGTAAAAAAACTTTTGAGAAAATCTTTTTCGCATCGAATGACAACACCTCTCTGGCAGAATCGAAATACAAATATTCATTTTTCTCAATTGATCGCTTCGATCCATGCTCGCAACGAAACTACGAGAAGTTTAATGGACCGTTAACTCTCGCTGACAAGAGTTATCACGCCTGCTATGCACTTACCGTATATATACCAATGTATATCCTTGAACTCGTAGAAAAAATTATTCACATAGCACGGATTACAAGCAAGGATAACCGGAGGAAAACTCATTCCATCTTATATCACACTTATTCGTTCCATCCGATTCCACACACTGCCCACCAATAAACACGCGTTCGATAATGAAAAAAATAACATCGAAATATCGGGGATAATCATTTTTTTTCAAATGTTATTTATTGACTACATTTTTCAATATTTCTTTGGTTACATATTTCATGAAAAATACTTTCCTTCGCAATCAATGATTTTAATTATAAACCGTGCAAGATCTAAAATTGCATCTCTCCGTTTGGGACCTCGTTTGGGACTCATAAATTATCGTATAAGCATCAATCTTCTCAACGAATATTCTTTGGCTTTATTACCTGCTCTTTCACCGCCGATTAACAAGTGTGAGCGTCCTTGAAGGCGTTGTAATTATATATTGGAAAAAAAAAAAAAAAAAAAAAAAAAAACGATTTCAACAGCCCTCGTTGTATGGAATTTGGTTCATGTCAAGTTTTTACGAATTAGCAGCATTTTTTCATTACACTCTCCCTGATTTTCTGAACCATAGAGCCTTCCCCCCTCCCCCCCCCCCTCCTTCGCGTAAAAAGTCGAAATTTATGGCCAATAAAACGTATGAAACATTCAGCAGCCTCCAACTCGTATCTAAGTGAATAAACATTTTAGGAGTGCTCGAGAGTGAAAAAAGAGCGAGAAAATGGTTGTTGTTGTTGTTGTTGTCGTTTTTTTTATTTTTCCACAAAGTTATCGTGGATTTCTTTGTCGTCGTGTCTCGTAGAGGGGTTCGACTAACGTCATTATAATCCCGGTTTAAAGTTTAACCGAGAAGGTGGTTATAAGGTGGGGATAAATGTTGGCGAAGAGAAAAAGGAGAGAAAGGTTATAGCGGATCCTGACGACCGTGAGCCGTGTCCTCCGGGCAATATATGCGTGTTCTCGAAGACCTACGGATAGATATGAGACATTGCACACTCTCGTATTGTGTCTGAACGCATAAAAAAGCTCTCCTGCTATATTTTACACTTTATCCATCTTATTATCTTTATATTTGTGAAATATATATGTATATACATTGGTTAGCTGGTCCAGTCAGATGTTGCGGCTATTCGACGCCAGTAGATAAGGTCAGGGACGGTCAGGCAATCCGTATATTTAGCTCTTTCCTTTTCTTCGCGTTTTAATCGCTTTTATTCTTTCGCTTTTTTTCTTTTCTTTTCACGCTCGTCTTTGGAAACTTGTCCGAGCTGAACAAACGATTTTCCGCCATTTTATTTTTTATTTCACAAGATTATCATTTTTATTGAGTTTTTTTTGTTTATTTTTATTTTGATTCATTAGTCGTAAAACGTGAATCGTGATAATATCGAGAATTTCGACAAAATCTAATTCACGAGATAATCTGGTCAAGTCGCGCTTATATATTCGCAGTGGATAGCGAATTCTGAATAACTTCCGGCGAACCTATTTCCTTTGCCAACTCGACAGAGGATTTCCTCTTTGATTTCTCAGTTCTGCTTCCACCTTAAACGTATTCAGGTACCGTCTCTATTCTCTCTCTCTCTCTCTCTCGCATTGACGCTTACTTCCTCGTGCTATTTATCGATTCGATCTTTTTCTAAGATATAAAAAAAAAAGTCTTACGTATCCGTAGATCAAGAGAGGTTCAATGATCGATGTTAGTTTTGTTTGTTTTCTAAATGCTTTATCTCTTCAACTTCATATCTGTATCTCGATCTTCATTCTTCTTGTTCTTTCATCGTGTCCGCTCGCTATTTTTGTTCGAACCAACTGTTCATTTATTAAGATCTCTTCGGGGATTTATTTATTTTTCACATTTTTTTTTTTACTCCATCTTCTATCATTTTCTCGCTCGCGACGCTTTTTACTTTGTAAATTTTTCTTCTTTTTTTTCAAAATTTATTTTTCCACGTACTACATATCTCACAAGTTTTCAAGGGCTTGCTTCAGCGAATAGTTAGATAACCAAGAGCGTCCAGAGTAGGCTGGAATATATACGAGCTGGACGGAGAAGACGATGACAAATCTCGTGGGCGGACGAGCCTTGGTCATTCTGTAGAATTGTATATCTATATATATGCTTCGCGAGCTACGATGGCAGACTATACCTCGACTAGTCTCAGTATTATCGTGGTTCTTTGTGTCCGTTGTATGGCTCGTTGGAAGCGTTGTTCTATAAGGTACACGACCTCAGCCCACAACAATGAAAAAAAAAAGTTATCGCAGCTTGAGAAAATAAATCCTACATATATCTTTTGAGAAGGAGAAAAAAAAGTCCAAAATCAAGCGTTTCATAAACTCAACTGATTGACAATCTTCTCAAATGTATAGAAGATAAATTTTGAATCCAATTTGACGATAAATTTTGATTGATTAACGATTTCAATTTACTACACACAGTCGTCAAAAATTATATGTTTAAAAACTCAGAAATACCCGTGACTCAATTCGCGCTTAATATCTGATTTTTATGGTCAACAGATGAGACAAGAAAATTGTTGCCTGTTCCAGGACTCTCTCTCTCTCTCTCTCTCTCTCTCTTCCTCTCTCAATTTCGTGAGATATTTTTGTAAATGCGTTCCAGAAATTCTAGATGATAAGTTCGCTGTCGAGTCTTACTGTAACGGCAAAGTGGAACGAGAAAGAGATGAAGCTGGAGAGAGAGAGAGGGGGGGGGTGTTTTTAAAGAGAGAGGCAGTGGAAAAACTGTTGTACACACATGCCCACATATTGCGAATTATTTCGCCCTGCCCTGAGTTTTCCATTACACGCCTCAAGAAATTCCACGACGGTAACAACGTACATTCGATATACACGAGGTACGAGCGAGAGCAGCACTTTCACCATTCGTCTCGACTCCCGCATACATCTTTATGTCCACGTACATAAAGCCAAGTATATCGTCCGTGTCTATATGTATTTCGGCCCGATTTAGGGAACCGTTATTTTTCGAACAAATCGCAGCTCCGCATCGATTTTTTTTCAACCGTTTCCATTTTTATTCGCAAAAACTTTTTTTCATCTTCTTCTCGATTTTATTCTTTAAACAGCCTCGTGAATACCAGGTGCTGAGGATGTTCGTCGAGATGTTTCACGCTCGAAACGGAGCAAACGTTATGTTCGCTTGTTAAATCTACTTTAAAGGTCATCCGAGCACTCGCGCGAAACTCGCTCAAAGATCCCCGTTGAAAAAACAAAATATAGAAGACATTATCGAGTTACCATTTTCTCTAATCCTCGTTTTGTCGTTTTTTTTTTTATTTATTTACATTTTCTTTTTGACAGAAAAATATTTATTTCACCGGTCCAATTCGGTCGTTCCGTCGTTATCACGTTGAAACGAAGAAACAAACTAATTCGAGTTTTTTATTTTCCTTCAAATTGTGAGAATATGCCATTTGACCGATGGCAGATCAATAATCGAACGAAATAATCCGAAATCCCTGACTATTATGATGAAACTTATCTTGAGAAATCGGCACTTCCGGGTCTAATGCAGAGTAACTCGTCAAACTCTCTCGAGTATTGCAGAACTTGGCGAGGAAAACAACGCGCACCGAGCGTTGTGTTCAGCGATCGGTCATGCTAGTCGAATCTGCGGTTTCCCTTCCGGTTATTCGACCACGGTACGCTATACATATAGTATACCATCCCAGGGAGGAGGGGGGGACTCTATACTACTTGCAAATTCGTAAAACGACGAGGAGCGTATCCGCGAAGCGTGAGAGAAAAAAATCGAGGATGATCACTCGAGCTTTGCGTGGGCAAATTCCATCAATTTTTAAAACTCACTGACCAAGTGAACAGCGCAAAAATTATGCAAATTTTCACACTCTTCAAAAATACTTAGTTTTTTGGTTTATATACGGCCAAATAATTCTGTACAGTTGAACAAGTTTTCGAATAATAAAATCCTATCGAGTTTCCAATTTATTCTCACTTTAATCATGGATAATGAAGGATTTCTTCGATGTACGTTGACAGCAAAATAAAATATATGTTATTAGCGTTGCGGATGTTCCCCTGCTCGCGCTGTTCCCTCGATCAAACTCGCGGACCAAATCCAACTTAGAAGTGACCAAGTCGCGACGCGATTTCACTCGGAGAATCGGGTCAAGTTTTGAACGATAGTTATTCGTCGACTTTGCTATTATTTCATGTGTCGATATACCTGAAAATTATACGCCATTTAATGCGCAATATTTATCTGAATAAATTTCACGTTCCTCCAACCTCCAACAAAGTAGACTCATCGATTGTTGTTATTTATTTATTTTTTACATTTCTGTTTCATACGAAGATGATAATGGTCGAAAAGCTTGTTTGTCAAGAAGTCAGAGCGACCGTGCGAGCATAAGGCCAGAAACAACAGCCGGAAGCGTTAATTATTTGGACACGATGAGATTGAGTCTTCGACGAAAAGTGACGGACGTGACGGAGAATGGAGTGAGAATAGGATTTGAAAATCATCGATCGGAAGCGATACCGGAGGTGGACGAAAGGACGGAAAAAGCCCAAGATTTATCAGCGGCGTTGACAAAAATCGGTGGATCGGAAATGAGTGTAGAATTGAAGGAAAAAGAGAGTGAACCAGCGAGTCTGTTGAGATCGAACGATGAGACCGGTAGAAAAGAGGAGCATTTTCGGCGGATGAGGCCAACGAGCTGGTCTCCGCCGCCAGGTAAATCGAAGCACAGAGATCGCGCCAGCGATCCTGGACCGATGGCTCCAAGGAATCATCAAGAGCTCAATTCTTCGGAGTGTTGTTTAGAAAATTGGCGAGAGATTGGCTCGAGTCGGAAGAACGCTCCTAGCAGAAGCTGCTCGTTCGAAAGTTCTCCGAGAATTGAAATAATAAATGCGAGACCGAAAGCAAACGTGTGTAAAATAACAGTAAGTCCTAGAGCTTCGCCGTTGATTCATCGTTTGAGAATAAATGGAAACGAGACAACGTCGCAAGGAGCTCGGAGAACTTCGATCATGATAAACGGCGATCAGAATCGAATCGAGGAGTCGAGCAGCAGCAGCAGCAGCAGCAGCAGCAGCAGCAACAGCGACGACAACAAAGTTACGATAAGCGTCGGAGGCGAAGACAGCGTTTGCAATCCAACCGTAATATCCGTAAATTCATCAAGTCCGCCAAAGATTCAAAGTTCCTCGGAAAATCGGACCCTCGTTATTCTGGAAAATTATCGATCGAACATCGTACTCGAATCGACGACGACGACGAGAGAGGATCAATCCAACAATTCGTGCTCGGATAATTCTCGAGCCGAAGATTCGGTCGCTTATTCCCCGGAACAATTGCCACAGGAAGTAGTAACCGATCGTAGCCTAGTTATAAAACGAAGGGGAGGCAACGGAGGAAACGTTAAATTTTTCAGCGGAAGCGACGAGGAGCGTAACAATTATTGTAGAAATGATCAGAAATCGAGGTTTCGGGATATCGACTCGAACGGCAGATGGTCAAGCCTCTCCAAAGAATCTCTCATTTCAAAACTACTCGAGGATTCCCTGAAAAAAGCCCGAGAGAACGGAGAAATTCTGGATGAGAGCAGCGGAGAAGCGATTTTAAGAATACTCAAGCAGAGTTTGCTCAAGAGCAAAGATTACGAGAGCTCCGAATCCACCATCGAACCCGAGCCATCATATTCTCGATCGCCCAGTTTAAATTCCGACACGGATTTCGTCTCGACGAACTTATTTCTCGAGGAAAATCCTTACGAGGTCATCAAAGAACCGATTTACGAAGAAATCCCCGACGAACCACCTCCGCTTCCTCTTTCTCCACCTCCGACCGAGGATTACATCAAAGATCGAATTTATTTTGCTCAGGAGTACAAGGAAGCTTACTACAAAAAAGTCAACGCCGGACAATTTCTACGATCCTATCTGTCGGACGATATTTTCAAAAAAACTCATGATTTTAAGCACGATGACAGCAGCAGCAGCGTCGACGATTCTTATCTCTCCAAAAGTCCCGAAGAATTTTTCAAAAACATCCCAACCAATGTCAACGATCCTAATTTCACCACTAAATTCGAACTCCTCAATTTTCTCATGGACTCGAAAGATCGATCCGTCGCTATCGAGGAAGATGACGAGGTCGAGGAGGACGATGAGGAAGACGATGACGAGGAGGATACCGAGGGCGATCTCGAAGCCCTTTACGAACAAAAGGAAACCAGCATGGGAGATTTGAGCTCGAAGAGCTCGCAGATCTCAAACGTTTCCGACAGTAGCGAAGAGTGCAATATTATTTTGACCAGTTCACCGGAAACCCTCAAAGTGAGTTTCTTCTATTCAGCTTTTTATCACAAATTATAAATCCAATTTTTCCACAAACGTCTCAAGAAGGATTTCGATCCTGTTGTGATTAATTTCTATCCAGTATTTATATTAAAAATACATTTTTTTTCTTTCTTCTTTTCTCCAGACCCGTACAGTCGATATCGAACGAACTGACAGTGGTGTTGGATCGGAAAGTAGTCAAGCAAGCAGCAGTCGAGGGATTGCCAGACGCTGGAGATCCGGAAACGTATCATCGGGACCGGCGAGTCTACTTTGCGAGATACCTCAGGTCATCTCAGGTGATACTAAACTCTGCGAGGATTGCGAGCAACGTTTGGAGCCTCTTATAACAGACAGGTGATTCATTTATATTATTCGACCGAATACTCCAAAAATCTATACGTTATTGTTATAACGTTGAGAGTTGTTAACAATAACGGGGTGAAAGCGCGGTTCACAGTTATATTTACCGTAACATTTTTTTTTTTTTTACATTCAAGATTATTGAAAACTTGATAAACCGTAAGCAAAATTATACGTATATATAGAATACATGGGTGGCATTAGATATCGAGGGATTTACTCGGGACAGAGCGCTGGCTATAGGAGTGAACGTTCAACCAAGCGGCAATATCTTGACGATTTATTAACGTCACCTTTATATAGAGCGTCGTACGCATTCCCTTAAAAATAATACATATATTTTTTTTCAACATTCCGCTAAAGCATGGGAACATAAACGTTGGCACACTTTTCCGTACACGAGAATTAAATGAATCATTTTTTTTTTTCAACACACATTATTTATACTTTTTATGTCTCTTTGCTTCTTTCTCCATTTGTTCCGAATAAAGTTAATCCAAGTTAATCGTCTTCTCGCTCTAATAAAGAATTCAATTGGATGATTTTCTTTTTCGCATTGAATAATTTTTTAAGGATTTTGTTTGCTTTCGTTTGATTGAATTTGAATGATAATTTTGTATAGAAATTGGAAATGGAAGAATTCATTATTATGCGCGAATTGAATGTCTCGTCATACTTTTATTTCCTATTCTCGTGCAAAAAGACACTTTCGTTTTCTCTATCGAACGTTTTGGTATGACAATTCGATGAATATATATATTTTTTTCATTACGATGACGGACGATGGTGGCGAATCTTAAGAGGGTTTTACACTCGGTGGGAAAGCTATTGGCGCGCGTGTACCGGCTCGTTAATTCGCGTGTCGGTGGTCAAAAGAAAACGAATATCTCGTTCTCGTTCGATAACGCGTTTACGGGAGCACTTTCGCTCTTTCCCACTGGCAAACAGAATCGATATTGCTGGAGAAAGTTTTTTGGCATCGTGTCCCGAATTCGTTTTATCCGACCGTTTCCCCCCCCCCCCCCCCCCCGATATATTTATCGTGATTTTTAAGAGATGTGGCAAACGAAAAATTTGAAACTCTTATCGTTTCATCGATTTACAGATTTTATTCGGTCGACCAAATATTTTTATCGTAATTGTCCGATATTCGATCTCTCGGGAAACTTGGCTCTCGTAGATGGATTAATTATTGCGAAATTACAGAAAGAAAGAGAGTAATTATTCATGCCGAGCCAGAAGTAAGATACGATCGAGGCGAAAGTAGCCTTTTATCGACGATTGGCGAAGAAAAATCGAAATTTATACCGCGATGCTGCTGCTGCTGCTGCTGCTGCTGCTGCTGCCACTCGATTGTATCGAGTCATTCAAAACACGATGCTTGTCATCGATAACAATTTATGTTGTTTATATTTTATGAAAATTAATATTTAACGACGTTTCGGAGTACTGAAAATAAACATTTGTTTAGCCAAATTATTCTTATGGAAATGCTAGGCTATTCAAATAATTTTACGTCCAATTCTCCTTCCGGGATCCTTATTTATTTATTCATCGTAATTCAATTTTTTTATTGGCGCTTGCAGCCCCATACAAAAGAAAAACGTAAGTTTTGTTTTTGTTAAACACCCGCGAATCGATAAATAATACCAAGTTTTTTCTTTTTTTCCATTATTTCCAGCGGAGTCGTTTATGCGCCATTCGTTTGTCGAAAGTGTTCGAAAAAGCGAGCTGAACGAAAAGAAATAATAACCGAGATCGTCGAGACCGAGCAGAAGTATGGTAGAGATTTACAAATTATTCTCGAGGAGTTTCATCGTCCGATGTTGCGAGCTGGACTCTTGACGCAAGAACAACTCGCCGCTATATTTCTCAATGTCGAAGAACTTCTCGAGCACAATCTTGTGCTCGCTGAGAAGCTCAAGGATGCTGTGGAATTTAGTCAGGTAGGATAATACGAAAATTGAAGAAGAAGGTAGACGCAACATTATTTACCGCGCATTAATTTAAAAATCAGTCCTATGCTAAGTAATAATCTTGTCTTGATCGATCCTCATTATCCTCGGTTAATGAGATTTATTCGCACAAGTGAAGCCTCGTCGTTATTCTATTATTACGTATAATGAAAACGAGTATCGCGCATCGACTTAAACTCGATGGGAATGAATTAATTTCGAAGCAAGAAACATCGGTAATTATACGGATAAATTTTCTCATGAAAATTGTATCATTTAACGTGAAATTCATGAGCATTATAATTCAGCGATAGTCATTAAACTGAGTTTCAAGTTATATGCAGCAAAATTCGATAATAATTTGAGAATATTTATGCGAGCGAAGAGAAAATTAAATAAAAGTGTAGAACATAAAATAAAAAATAAAAAAAACGGCACAAGAGAGATTATTTCTGGGCGTTATTGCTCATAATAATCGAATCTAATTTGAATGATTATTATGAAAAGGTATCGGGTGACGAGGATCTCGTGACGGTGGACGTTGGGAAAATATTCCTCGAATCGGAGAGGATGCTTCACGCGTTTGAGAGTTATTGCACGAGGCAAGGTGGAGCGAGTCTTTTGCTTCAAAATCTCGAAAAGGAGAAAGAATTGTTGAGAATATTTTTAAAAGTATCGCAAATGGAGAATACGGTACTCAGGCGAATGAATTTAAATTCGTTTTTGATGGTGCCGGTTCAAAGGGTCACCAAATATCCATTGCTTCTCGCGCGTTTACTCAAAGCAACACCCACCCTCAGGATCGACGTTCACGAAGCGAGAAAGAGACTCGAGCAGGCTCGAGCCAACATCGAATTGCATCTCGAGCATATGAATGCCGTAAGTTTTTTTACACATTTGTTTCCGCTATATAAATTTATCCGAGAGGATGAAAAATTTGAAATTGTGCACGTTTTCTCAAAAGCTGAGATACGCGAAGATAATTAATGCGATTTAATTCACAATTATTAAACAGGAAGCCAAAGACCTGACGTCAACGAAGCTCTGGCGTCGAATTTCCATAATACAAAACGGCAGGCGGTCCAACGGCGAACAGGACATGGTGAACATTAAATTGCGAAAAGTGAGTTTCGTCCTTCCGAAGCGTGACTCAAAACGTCGATCGATAAAATACCAATGAACCCCCCGAGATCTGGAAAGATATGAAATGTATAATAAAAACTTTTACAACGTTTAAAATTGTAAGCTAAAAATACGATTTTTTAAATTGTCGAGCAGATGGCCGTTGAAGTTTTGGAGTGGGCTCACGAAGAAGCGAGGTTTGTACTCGAAGGACGTCTTCTCGTGGCTCAACCGACTGACAATAATTGGAGACGCGGGAGAACCGTAAAACTTGCTCCTGTCACAGCCATGCTCGTTACCAATGGAAAGGTATTTTGTTTATCTACGCAGAATAATTTGGCCTTTTTGTTTACAACTGGTAACATTATTATTTTCATTCTCATAGCCAAGCATCGAATTTTTGGATTCAAACGACGACTCCCTCTTTCCAAGGCAGATCGGTATTAAGGAAGCAACGCTTCTTCTGGTCAAAGAGAAAATCGGTCGATACTCTCTGTTGCGCGTGAGTTTTAATTGTATTAAACAAATAATGGATTTAGTACGTTTCATCGATTTTTTTTTCTTAAAGATTATAAGAATCAATTGTAATATTTGCAGGAGCCATTGTACTTGGACAAGTGCATAGTATGCTGTGAGACCGATCTCGAGGATTACTTTGAAATTCAAGAGCTTTCCTCCAAAGAGACCTTCATCTTCAAAGTACATTTTTTTCGTTATTTATAAGTTGAAAATTTTTTGTTCGATTCAACGTTATGATTGATTTTTGTTGGCTTGCAGGCTGAGGATGGAGCAAGGACGAAGAGATGGTGCAGAACTCTCCAGGCTCATGCGCAATCTCTTGGAGCATGGCGACGTCGTCGTGGAGCACTACCGAACATAATGATATGCGGAGTTGCGAGAAGTTGAACAGAAAAATAAGGCGTTATTTCGGACGAAAGAAACGAGAGAAAAAGGCGCACAGGGTCACTGTCGTATTTGACACACTTAACCAAATAACTTTTTTTTTTTCCTCGAGTCATTCGCAGTTGAAAGTTCGAAACGAATAGAAAACGAAAAAAAATAATTGTTCGAAGAGTCGGTGACTGCTCCGCGTTAGATTATAGTGCGTTGCAGAAACTTGTTGTTTCCTACGTGGCTGTAAAAAAAAAAAGAAAAAAAAAAAAAAAAAAAAAACCAATTAACCAGACGCATCAGAGCGAATCGATAAAACCACAAACATCAATGGATTATTCCACTTCGATTTGAGTTATGTCTCGAAAAAAATCACCATATTTTACTCCATTGGTTTTTTTTCTTCCATTTACTCGACTCAAAGATATTGATATTTTATTTATCCATTGGGTCAAAAATATTTACCATTCATTACAAAATGAAAGTAATAAATGCCTAAAAAATCTGAATCAATTGAATGCCGAAGAGATTCAGATCATTCCGAATTTATGTGGAACTTCTTCAATGAATATATAGTTGTATAATGAACAACAGAAAATCCTGATAACTCGTCCCTTCACATAATATATTTTACTTAGAAATTACTATTTAAAAATACGACCTAATCAATCATGCGTAATGTGTTTAATGAAAAATCCTCGATTTCTCCTGCCTCGAAAGAAATGAGTAGCTGTGATATCGCGACCGGTGTATTGGGTCTTAATGATCGCTTTTTCTTTCTCTATTTCACAATTAATCGCGCGACGTAAGAAGAGCCTCGAGGTACCAGGATGTTAAAAAATCGACGGTCGGTAGAATCGAGTAAATATTTCGTTGCTCGGTAGCGAGTCAATTTGGAAAAAAAAAAAAAAGGAAAAAAAACTCCAGTCGCTTCTTTTTTCCTTACTGTCATTTATTTGTACGAGGAATATGTTTTTCAACGAAACAGAAATAATCCTTTATTCCTCAACAATAATTTATCGGCTCAATAATTTCGATGTTGTTGTTCCGCTGACAATAGAAAAGTTGAGCGAAAAATCCGGAGATAACAATGTATATTTTACTGTATTAATTATCTTTTAAGTGTTTTAAAAGCCACACTGTAAATATTTTTCAACACAAAGCAACGCTCCCGCGCGAAATTTCAGCCACGAATTCTTGGGTGACTCTATCCTTGTGGCCTTCGTGTGAAAAAAAAAAACAAAAATATCGACGTGTAAAACCAAGAAAATAAATTTGAGACCCGGTAAATATATTTACAAGTGCGTTATTTTTACGATCATCTTGTTTTTGTTTTTTCTTCTCGATCGAATCTCGTTGAAGGAAAATTCAACTTGAGATCACACAGGGTTGACTCGAGATATTTTCTTCGTCGACCTTGTTGTCCGCACAGTCGTTGCTCTCGTCAAACTCGTCGTTCGCATAATCATCGATCTCGGTAACCTCCACGCTTCGCAAATACTTGCTGCTTATTATTTTCTTCGATGCTCGATATTCGTAATGACAAATATCAGGATGCTTCTCCATAAGATATTTGTAAGCTGAACATAAGCGGTGAACATCCTCCACCGACAATTCGTAAGGTCGTGCTTGTGGATCGACGTCTGCAATTTTGAACATCACTATCGATAATTCTTCACGATCGTCAGGTGGAAAAAGCGTTCTGAAAGGAAAGAAAAATTAGAAAAACAAAAAAAAAAAACAATCAAATGCAGTTTATTAGTTCAATTCAGTTGATTCGAACACTAATTCAGTTTCATCGCGATTAATCGAATTTGTTGGAAAAAGTTTATCGGAGCATGTGAATAGAGAAATATAATGATAATAATAAATGGGAATGTGAAAGAGTGAGAGGGAGCAATCGGCAAGAAAAGAAACAACTTACGCGATGCCTTTGATAGAAAATTTGCGCCGAAAGCTAAAAACGTGCCGGGTGACTTTCTCGAATAATTTGAAGTCGTGAGTGGTTCGAGGCGTGACGAGAGGTACGAAGGACACAACGCCGACGTCGACTTTGGGTTTGGGTACAAACGCTTTGCCGGGTATGAGGAATTTCAATTTAGGCTCGGTCCACGCTTGAGCCATGATGGAAAGTCTGCAGCGTTGACAATTCCGAACAGGAGCGACCAATCGTTCGGCTACTTCTTTTTGAAAAGTTAGAAGCAATCGAGTTCTGCCGAAGGACCAGAGACCGTCCTGTTTTGAGATGGATTCGAGCCATCGAATGATCAGGTGGGTAGAGACGCTGAATGGTAAATTACCGATAACGGTGATGTTTGGACAACGCGCTTCCCAGTTAGCTTTCTCTTTTTCATCGATCATTTTATCAAAATTAGTGCGCAAAATGTCGTCATAAATGATATTCATCTGTCCACCGGCGCTGGAAAAAGCTTCTCCCAGCATTTCTAGAGTGGGGCTGAATCGTTTATCCTTCTCAACCACAATGAGCTTCTCGGGCATTTGTCTTAGAATGGAACGAGTCAAACCACCCGGTCCTGGTCCTACTTCAATTACATGATGGTTTCTTAAGCGACCCGCTTGCTTTATTATTCTTGTTGTTAAATTCTCATCCATAATAAAATTCTGCGAGAGTTGTTTCCTCGCGTTTATCCTGTATAGCTTTATGAGGTCTCGAATCGAAGGTAGAGGAGGCAATCTCAAAACTCGCGTAGCCATATTTCATGTAAATTTAAACTAGAATTGTTTTTTATTGAAATATTTACTGTATTATCACTAACCTCGATTTATCTTAGTTTCAAAAAATTTGTCTCTCCGTTATAAACACAAAAACTTTGCAAAATATTTAAATAACAGATGGGTTATTCTCCGTCCGATATCTTCTCCGGCTCGTCAAAGTCGTCTAAGAATCTTTCTTGTTTGACCGCATATATTGTGTACGAGTAAATTCCGATTGCAAGTGCAGTTAGAGCACTGCCCATTACACGGCAATTGAAACGCACTTTTTTCAAACGGTCCACTCGTTCTTTGTTCACTTTTTCAATTAATTGCATGTAATGAAGATCCGATACCGTAAGTTTTAGAGCATCCTTGCTCAAATTCACTTTCGGCATACGCTCCTCCGCCATAACGCAAGTAACGTATCTGTGTAACGGTAATACAAACTATTAACCTTCTTTTCATTTATTATACAACTAATTTCGAACCCCTTTAATTTCTTATGAAATTTTTTTCCGACACGGAATTCTTGAAATTTATGAAAACGAGTCAACTCCTAGTTTTTCGTCGCTAGTTATGTAATCGATTATTCCAATGTGTTATTATTCACAATAAATCACAAATGCACAGACCTGATCGAGCATAGAGAATCGATCGGTTTTATCATTACAAGTTATTACGAAATTTTTTCGAATTTGAGGTTAGGCTGCGGAGAAAATACCAAGATTTTGAAGTAAATCGAGAATGATTCGTAACATCAATGATTTAAAAATTTATAAAAAAATTAGTGGAATCTAAATGAATGCTTTGTTCTAGTGATTTATCTTTGTATTGTCAATAATTTCTTGCCTTGGTTCCAATCAGAGGTTTTAAACTCGAAGCGATGCACCGACAGTCGACACGGGGATTAGGGGATATGGCCTAATGGCCGTGCGCCGTCTTCATATTGGTATTGAATATATGATATGCACCAGGCATCACGCAGGCAGACAGTCTCCCTCTTCGCATGGATATACGCTTTCACGCATGCGCGCGGCACAGAAAACTGTGATATGATGGAAGAGGAGGAGCTGCTGCCTGTCTGCCAGCGCCGTGGCCAGCGTCAACAACAGCGACTCGACAGTCTCGACACGCGCACGCGCACCTTGCACTGCGCAGCAACAACAAACGCGAAAATAATAGATACTCGTTCGTGCCTGCTCGTATCGTGCCGGTCGTCCGTGTTTCCGCATCGTCTGCACGTTGGGAATTGGAAATATTTATCACGGTTGCTCATTACTCACGCAGTTCTTTCTCATTGTTCGGAGGGATTCTAGTCGCGTTGGTTCAGCAAAAACAGCGTCGTTCGAGTGAGTATAAAAACAATAGCCTATCTCTGAATATTCAATGAATTATTTTAATATTACGCACACAATCACTTGATATAAACAATGTATATATGATAATATTTGCAAACGCCATGAATATTTGTAGTAAACCCTTGCCGTTAAATACCACAATAACAAACGTTTTCGTGACGTGCACAGTGAAAAAGGATTTTGAGTAATTGCCTGCCATTTCCATAATTTTGCAATTTACAAATTTCGTCCCTACATTCGTGGAAAAATAACGATTAAAATACCCATCGATCGTTGTTATTTCTTCGAATTTCCCGCAGATATCTCGATCGAATTCTGAAAATAAAGCGGGAAATCGCAGAGCACAACCTTTTGAAAATCCGTCCAAGTAATGATTCAACATGAAAAAAATCGTTTTCGAAGCTCTATCGTATGAAAGACTATAAAAACAAAGAATGCACAATATTCGTAATACCCAAAATAATTGTAGCCGGTAAAGATGAAAAAATATTCGTTGACGCGATGTAAGCAGAAAAGCGCGTTGCGCAAGCGCAGCTTTTCCGGTGTTGCTCTCGGGATTTGTAGTCGGTCAATCCGATTTCGCGGTCACAATCGAAATCTCAATTTTTCGGTCCAAACAAAAAATATGATGGAATAAAAACAAACAAAATTGCAGTTAGCGTGTATCGATGGATCTTTCCGACGAAGATTTATTTCCTCTGAGTGATGAGGAAGAAGCTGTAAAATCTTCCTCCTGCACTATTAATCCGGTGGAAGAACATTTGCTCAAACAAATGCATGATACGACCGAAAGAGTCGAAAAAGCAAGAAGCAATGTCGATCGAGTGAAGGCCTTGACCGAGAAAATCGTGAAAAAATTGAACGTTCGTGAAAGCTGCGGTAGGAGTAGTGAATCTGACACCGACAGTGAAGTAATTATGTTTTTTCTTTGTTTCTTCATCATTATTATTCGTTAAACTATTTTTCATCGCGAAAAGGCATTTATGTGTTGAGTAAAACGAAAATACTCTGTAAGTTGAATGAAAATATAGTTTCCTGCTTTTTCTTTTCCAAGTCTTATCAAGTAACAGGAGAGCCGGTGATTAAGAAAAAACGCACACGGGATAAAGAACCTTCCCAAATATTGAAAATTCAAGATGTTTGGCAACGGGTTATCGACGACAAGTGGATCGTGGGTATCGGACTAAAGAATACATCGAATCGGTGAGTCGCACAAACTGTAATATTAATTTACTTGCGTCATTCTGCGGCTAAATTTCAAAATTCTTCAGAAATTTTTGCCTCGATCGTTTCATCGTTTCAACTTCATCGTCCCATTTTTATCCGCGCCGCTCAATCATTGAGAAATGGAACAAATCATAAATGATTAACGACCAATATTTTTCTAATGTAAAACATATATTTATATTTCAAACGATTATCTTGTACATTTACATATTTACAACTGAATACTCGCCGTATTAATCGTTCGATTCATTTTTTTGTCGCTTTGTCAAAATTGATAACTCGTGCATCGGGACACAATCGTAGAGGCCTTTGATAAAGCTCAAAATTTTCTTTTTTCTATTCGTCAAATATCTCAAAAGTCTTATTTTATTTTCAAATCTGAGCCTAGGGGGAAAAAACGTTTTCGTATGCGAGTAGGCGTACGACGAATGTAGTACCTAAATCAGCCAAAAGTTTGTCTATTTCCTTAAGTCGAGTTATAAATTTGTAGCATCCCCTTTGCCCTCGGTAAATATGTTACAATAGGAATAATTTGCTCGGGATTTTATTCTTCAATGCTCTCGCCGCTTGAATTTATCGTGGAACAAGGAAAAAACAAGGGCGATAGAAATCCAAAAATTTTTAAAGAAAAACATAATTACTAAGATAATAATTAGATTGAATTTCAATCAGTCGTTATTTCATCCAATTTCCTTTTTTTTCTTTATTTTCACTTTAATAATAATAAATTTTGTCAATCATTTTTGAAAACATTCCACGAACAACTAAAATTTTCGTTCAATTCAATCACGCAACAAGATTCTGAACCGGTGAGATGAAAAAAAGTGCAATATTGACTCAAAACTTTTGTGGATGCGAATACTGTTATTTTTGGAAATTGAAATATTTTTTTCCATCTTCTCCATCCACCTTAGAGCTTTGTATAAATATTTTTTAGATAATTCGTTTTGCAAATATTTTGTCTTTTGTTTTTTTTTTTTTACGTACGAACGTGCTAGAGTACAAAATCTCTCGGAGATTACGACTACTTTTCCTTCTCCAAATCCGCTCTACTTCACGTTCGTATCCCTCGGAATATTTGTTCAGGGATTTCTCGGTCGATCCATTGCAAGTTTTTGTTTTTTTTTTTTTTTCATGATTCTTTTAATGTTTCGTGTTGGAAGCACAAATTTAAGAATTTTGCTTCAAAGTTATACATTCTGGAATAAATTAATTTTTTGTTGTTCCGCATGGTGTTGGAAGTAAGTTTTCTTCTTCTAATCTTCGAAGCTCGACCGACTTTGATCACAGAATGAAAATTTAACCTCGAGATTCGTTCCTCAAAGTAGGCCACGCGCTCAACTGCATCGTTGGCCGTTGAATCTTATTATTTTACTTCTTTATTATCACGCAACGTTAAAGAGAAATAGGAATTTGCATTTGGGCGATTCCCAAACGATTTTTAATATCTCGTAAGTTGTGTAAAAAAAAAAAAATGTGTGTCCATACGAACACACGTTTTCCGTTCGTTGTTTATGAATTTCTCTCTTATTTTTTTTCTCGTTTAAAAATGAGAAGTTTTATAATGATTGCCAATTTGTGATTGCGCTCCTGCTGCTGCTGCCGCTGCTGCTGAGCCTTCCCAAGAATAAAAATTATTTTCTACAAACTAACGGCGTTACGTCGTCGCTCCCGATTGCCAAATAATCGTCCGGCGAATATCCAAATAGGACAAAGTCGTATCTGTGACGAATGAAATTCATTGTTATTAGTTTTATTTCTTTATAACTATTAATCCGAAAACGAAAAACTAACAAACCTGAACATTTCGTACAGATCAGCAATCTGACTTTTTGTAAGTTGAGCGAAATAATTTTTAATCACGTCCTTCGTCTGAACCCCTCGAGTTGGATTCTTCCATTCCGGCTTAATAATATGTCCCACGTGAGCCTGTTTTATCAGATAATTCTGATCATCCTGTACGAATGAAAAGAACAAAGAAACATAAAAATCAAATAAATTGCAATATAATGAATTCAGCGCGCGCGCGCGTTAACGTTGCGCGTTTAACGAGTTTGTTATTCGCTAAGACGTGAGAAATAATCGCGCCATCGTGTCTGTTCATCGAGTTCACACGTTCGCATTTTCGCCAATGATTCATCGCGAATCTACACTTTTTCACTGATTCATGTCTCGAGATTTATGAAAGCAAAAAACAAAAGTCAAATATTTTTATTCCACCGAAACGTCATTCAGTCGTTGATAAATTGTTTGGAAAAATTAAATAATCTCAGTATATTTTAAAATCCGTTGGCTCAATAAAGTTTGGCTGCTTGTCAATCAAAAACCGCTGAACGGCGCTCACGAGATCATGAATCTTCGAATTGGAAAATGTTAAAATGAGCGGTGGCTGGAGCTCTAATTTTTTTAAATGACTCAAAGCTGTGAAATTGAAAATCGTTTTTTTTTTTTTAATATTTCGTCCAAAGAAAAAGTGGGAAATGATGTTTGACATTGAAAAAGTAGTTTGTATAAATGTACTCGGAAAAAAAAAGACTTGGGAATATAAATGCCAAGCTCGTTGAAACTCGACAAGTAAATCTTATTCGATTATCCTTGACGCGATGCAAAACCTCGACGTTAAGTCGTCCGGAGACTTGATCATCATTCAACGTATCGCAAGATAGTAGTAGTAGAAATATATAATTCGAACTACGCTTCACACTTGTACGTTTTCCGTTCATTTGGTGAGAGTAAAAAAAAAAAAAAAAAAATTGGATCATTCGTAATTTCGTTCACGGTCGGAAGCCATTTTCGGTTTGACTCAATTCCGGGATAAGTTCCGCGGTTATTTTTTTTTTTGTTTTTCTCTCAAATCTCTGGAGAATTTAACTCACGTGGAGGGTCTCGAATTTGGCGATAACGTCAAATCGGACTTGACACGGTGTACAAAAATTGACGACCGGTGTCCAATGCATGTCGAGCTCATATCCGGCCCGCCATTCGCACAAAAGCCATCTGACAAACTCCTCGAAGTAAGGATACCTCGGACCCTGTCGTATTCCTTTTTTTGGGTCCTGATAAGCAAAAAAAAAAAACAAAAGCACTTAAAATCTCTATTCGAAAGTTCTCCTCCGAAGTAAAAAAGAGAAGGAAGCAGTAACGTAAACCGACCTTGCGCCTGTATTGAGAGACGATGTGAGTACCGAGTTTGCTGTGAAAAGTGTGAGGCAAACTCTGCTCGAGTTTGTCCCGATAAGCGCTGAGCAAACGCTCGAAGGGGTGTCTTACGATGAGAAAGCTTACGCTGTCGTTCAAATACCTCGCAAGCTCGTCCGCTGTTGGTCTCGGATACCTCTGCCTTGCCAACGAGACTGGCACAGCTTTCGAAGCTTTTAAAAACTGCGGACTATACCTGTGAATTTTATTTCAATTTATCAACAATTTATTTTTATTTGCTTCTTCTTATTTGAGTTAGAATTTGCATAGCTTTTCAGGATATGCCGCCGATAAATTCATAAGACATCGATTTGAAACGATTTTTTCGCAAAATATTCAATGACACCGGATTTGTTATCATTATATGCGACCGAGTTATCTAACGTTTTTTTCTCCGGATAGATGAATTACGCGTGTTTGTACATTGGTGCACATTTGGAATAGTGAAATGATGCATAGAAGAGTATCGTTATTGCAACAAAACGTTGTCAATTGTAGACTCGTTCCAACGATCATGCCACTGCAACTTTACACGAGGTCAAGGACGATCGTAGGGGGGATAATTTCCTTTATATATGTATGCGCGAATGAATATGAGGCGTTTCATGTGAATTTTCAATGGATCTTTTTTTTTCTTGCAGTATAATTCAGATGGGCGTTGACCAAACTCGCTTCTCATTGTTGTTCAATCATTATTACCACCGTTATTGTTCGACTGAGATTCTTTTTTCGTTTTATAAATCAATATTTTTTTCACAGATTCCAATGGAATTGTATGAACGAAGAAATTTTGATGGTTGTTAATGAAAAATGAGCGATTTTCTATCGTAGAAGCGGAGAGACCGAGACTCATTCGTTGAATCTTGAAAAACGATGGTCGAAATTACAAATAGGATTGGATGCGGGAATAGCCCATAGATATTTAACGAAAAGGACCGCAGCTTACCCAGCGAGCAAATTGAAATTATACATCCAGGAAGTAGAAGCGGCTTTGAATACGTTGCACCATATCAAATGATATTCCCTATTGACGAGAAACTCCCACGCGTTTGGTCGATGTAGTGAATCGTTGCCAGGACGATCTAGACCCTCTTGAGAACACTTTTCCATAAGATACTTGCGCCTCATTCCGAGACGGATTTCCGTCTCAGCCGCCGTAGTCTGTTCCATTAATTTTTCCTCCGGTGTCAGTCCTGGCTCTTCCTGAATTGACAAAAGAAAGGAAGAAAAATGAACTGATGATTCAAGCTATTTTGTCACAAAGAAAATTCATCTTGCTTCACGGAATATTATCATTTTTATTCATTCATTACTTTTTTTTTAATTAAAAATTTCGTTTCCATACTCAGATTCACGATGAATAGCTTAATTGCAAAATCCCCATGAATTTAGATGAATTTTAGATGAGCAACGAAATGAAATTATTCCGCGTAGGTACGTAAATAACGTTGAGAATTTAGGGTGAACGTGTTTGTGTTCGCATGGACGAGGTACGAAGACGTACTCACGTACTCGAAACTCACACGGCCAAGTTTCAGACCCAATAGAATTTTGCTTCTTGTACAATTTTATGTCAAACTTAATAAAACTTTGTCAACTTTATGTATGCAAATCTCTAGGACGTATCTGGTTCGTCAATGAAGTCACGAGTTACCGGCTCCTCTCGTTTTCAACATCATCCTTCCTTTTGACTTCTATCGAGCGGATATAAGTATGAAAAAAAGGCGGGTCTAGTGGTACTTATCGTTCGAGAGGCCTTTACCCTCACGCCTATCTTGGCTCGTGAAAGCAAAAAATAAGCACATTCCTACTCGAATTAACGCCTCTGCGCTGCTTCTCTCGCCGTATAGACAAGGTCTTGGATATTCTTTTTCCTCTTTGTTCTTTCAGACTTTTGTTACTTTGATTTTCAAAATCCCATATTAAGATTACGTAAACGTTTTATTTCATTGTATTTGTGAAACGTGCGATTATCCCTGACCCCCAACGGTGTCGTATTCGCCAAGGGCGTAGGAAATCTGCAGAAATTATTTTCGTTGAAGCCGGTACTCGACCAATCCCCCGGGTAACAGTGCGAACCCATTGGAGCACGATCACCATGTTTTCTCAACCGTCCGAGGAAGGCCAACCAGAGTGAAACATCGATCGTTCATGCATCAGCGAGTAACACATTTTGGCGATGGATTCATCAAAAGTGGCTCTCGAACCAACAGGATTGCATTACAACTAATAAATAACCTTAATTGGAAGAGCCTTATCTTGATTGGTCAGGATCAGGCCTCGGACTTGATTTCTGGCCAAAGACCAGTAAAAAAAATCAACTTTTTCAAGTCTTCCTACCGCGATTCCCGCTGTTTCGGACATCACCTTCATAAATCCAGGGCGAAAAGCACCCTCGCTATACACCTACTCCCTTTGACTCTTCTCATCGAGCGGGTCCCGATAAGAGGGTGCCGCCTGCCTAAATGCCTCTTTTGGCGGACGCGCTCGAGCGTACTCGCTCCGAGGCCACTCGATGAGTTTAGTCAGGCATCGGCAATCTTTTCTGTCATTTTTTTTTCGCTTCCGGCAAATTCAACTGCAGTAGTAGGATCTGAGATTCGGTACACTCAATTTGACGTTCAAATAGGAAATATTTTGCTTTTCAATCGGTTAATTTTACTGTAACTTTTCGTATGGTGCACTTGGCTCGCATGATCGATATCGGAAATGTTGCTTTGTCGGATGCTTTGAACGGGGGGCTCTAACAATACTCGAATCCTGTTGAAAAGAGAAAGAGAGGGAGAGGGAGAGGGAGAGGGAGAAACAGAGAGAATGACATATCCAAACATCGCCGTCGTGATTCCGTTGACGGTACGAAGAACAAATACCAGAGCAGCTCCGCAAATAGGCTCAAACGCGTATTGGTTTTCGGCTCGAAGAGAAACGTTTCTATTCATCTAAATGCACAAACCGTTGTCCACATTGTTTATAAGTATCGAAATAGTGCAATACGTACACACAAAAGTATTAGAATTCCATTGAATGTTTAATATATTATTTTTTAAATCCTGTTCTATAGGTAAGTGGACGATGCAACGCGCCTCTAGATTTATCTACATCGAATTTGGTCGGATTTCTCAGACTCACGCGAGAGACCTCGAGATTCACGTGAAACGACTTTTAACCAGTAGAATTCTTCGGCTCATTAATCTCTGATTAATAAACATCCAAGCAAGAGATTGCCAAAGATCTTTTTTCCGGATACCGGACACGTATGTAGAAATATTGGGTACGTACCAACCGAGCCCTTCAATCGCTCGAGCTATAGCAGTGAACTTGGTGTGGAGTGAGTAGTGCCGCTATCTCGGAATTGAAGCTTGGATAGACTCGCGTATATATGTGAGGCGTTTCGCGCCGCATCGCCGGGTCGTAATTTCGACGATTTTTAATTCTTATAATTTTCTTTATTCGTACTCAGTCGGTTCTAATTGTCGAACTGTTATTTCGCCTTTCTAGAGTCATAACTTTTTCAACCATTTGGACTTTTGAAAGTTCGATAAACGAAAATGATTAATCCTCATTAGAAACGTTTTTCTTACGTCAGACCTTAAAAAAAAGGTTGAGCCGTTACATCGCTGCGTCACGAATACAGAGGTAGGAAACGATTCGATCTATGGAACGATGAAACGAAAGCTGGCGCGCCCCACTCCTAGCCTTACAAATGTCGCATCGATTATAGATCGGAGCATTAAATATTCCGGCGAGATAGGTGTGCTCGGGATCTTGGCGTTCCTCACCACGGTTTCCATGGATACGCGAGTCCTATGCCAAAGAAAATAAATAATAAGTGTACGAGCAGGAAAAAGATCCGTGAATGAGACAAAGGATCGCTGGAAACCGCGGTGCCCCCACCCCTCCCCCCCAACGAAAGAAAAGAAACAACGTTGCAGCATTGATAATGATGATTACAAATCAACGAAATGAAGAGGGTACCAAATTTCTGGTGTAAACAGACTGAGGTCAAAACATATGATTTAGAAAGTGAAAATTTCCGATTGAACGGTAAACGGCCGAGCTCTTCTATACCTTACCAGAAGTATTAGAATTGATCAGTTGGAACGAAAGTGGACGCGACCGGTAATAGTAGAATTCTGAATCCTTATTTCCTCACGAAGTAGTTGCATCGAAAGTGGAATCGTTCGAATTCAAAATGTTCACAAATTCCTTTTTCCGAAGTTGAAATCCGATTTCTAAGCACCGCGTTTGTGATGCTCTCACTCTATTTTCTCTTTTTGAACTCGGCTGCTCTCATAAATTCGCTCATTCAGAAAGCAACGATTATTACGCGTAACTTCAAATACCGATAGAAAAAAAAAAAACAAGAACCTTGTTATCAGTATCATTATTTTGATGACAAGTATCGAGCAATACAAAATACGTTGTTTAATGGATTTTACCGCATTTCATTTTTTCAACACACAATCGTAGAGTGTACCGATAAAAGTGTTCCGTTACAAAACAATTTTTTATCTATGTCTCTTCAGATTCACATATATGTATGCAATTTGATACGTAGCAGGAAAGTTAAAGGTCGTAGAGCAGCTTCTGGTGCGTCGTATTAAATCAAATACGAGGTCATTTCCATCATCCCGCAGAAACCCACAATAACTCATGGCATCGATCTTTCGACCAATGGCTTATCGAAACATTTGTTTTCCGATAGTCCCCCAGTTCGGAAAAGACGAAATAAGTATAAAAAAGATATTGAGTCCCGATAAGAGAGGGCTCTCGGTCGTCAATTATACCGATCGGATTCGAGCTTAATTGCATTGGTGAATGCCAAAGAATCCAGATCCATTCGATCACTTCTTATCAATGTGGACGAATTTAACATTGCTCTTTTCGTTGACTCAACGATGAGCAAACGTGCATAGAATTCTGATGCAGAAGTGCTCGCTGTACATTCCGTTTATTGATTTTCTACGGTCCGCTTCGCCAAGACCGAATGTGGGCCATCCGACCTAGACATCTATATATCCTCTCTCTCTCTCTCTCTCTCTGTCGTTATGTGCAATGGTGCAACGAGAAAATGGACGTACAGATTTCTATTCGTGTCAGTTGTCATTTCTTTTTTTTCTTTGTCTCCCGCCTTCTACGTACGAGTTGTACGCACAACTCGCGTCCGGTGATGCCTGAATTAATTCCCCGAGAGACCCAAGGATTTGCATACATTTTGTCCTCACGCCCGTCAATTGGTAAGTGTCAATCGAATTGACTATGTAGGATCAAGATAAAAAAAAAGAGACCCTCGCAGTCTCATCGAAATGATTATTTATCGAGGTTATTGAAATTCCACTTCCGAGAATCATTCATGAGATTTGGTCATTACTGTTTGTTTTATTTTACCTCCGGATTTTTTCACGAGTTCCCTAATTTTTCTTAAATCTCCCTTCCCTTAGGTTCCATAAAATTTTATCTTTCTTCCAAGTCCTACGGAGACAACCAGATTTTTTGAATAACGTAAATAAGAAAAAAAATCTTATTTATCTTGGTCTCGTTCGAATCAGACCGGATTTTTTAAATCCGTCTGACCAAAGCCCGATTTTGACTACTGCAGACACTGCTAGCCAACGATCGATAACACCCTCTTGTTCGAATATCTTCGAATTTATATTTCGCATTCCTCGTCCTTGAAGTAGTGGCAAGTCCTCATTGAGCCCGGTGCAGCTTGCCGTCGTACCTTGCCAAGCGCCCAAGTGTATCAACTATCGGCCCATTGTGCCCGCTACCGCTCATAGCAGCTCAACATTCGAGTAGGAGAAATTCCACGTGATCGGTGAAAGTAATGATATGCGAGCGTCGAGGAAACGTTGACTCGCTCTACGAATCCCGGTAAACACAGTGGCAAGTTGACATTCTGAGCACTCCCACATAAACTAATATGGAAAATAGTAGTCATTTTTTCCTTCTCCCAAATGCTCCTGCTGACTATCGAATGAATATAACATTCGACGAGTCTCTTCCCGTCGAGTCGAGAAAAAAAAAAATAAACTTTTCGTCTGTGACTGTTCATTTTCCTTCGTTTTTTTTGTGCCTCAATCAACGATGATAAAGGAAGCAATTATCAATAGAGATAGAAAAACATGTTTGACACATCGAGCAATTATTTTTTGCCTCATTTCCGAAGTCACAATAGAATTGAGCAGTTAAAAAAATGGATAGATAAAAAAGTCTCATTTGTTTAATGCATTCAGCGACGGTTGGGGGCCATTAGTGCCATTCCGGATATTGATCAGTCATTCATTTTTTTTTTTCCGGATGTTTTGAGGGTCTGTCAGAGACGAGCATTTGTACGAGTCTTTTATTGCAATCGGTAGAAATGGCTGGCAACATTAAAAAGTCTCGAGTGTCGTAAAATTATTGACCAGAGATCTTGATGCTTCGTTTACTTTGCTACGGACCATTAAAAAAATGTCGTTCTTTCGATGTTTCATTATAATGATATTCGTTCGAGTACTTGGTAATTCGTGGGAAAATCTCGAACGCCGTAAATACTTTTATTTTTTTTTTTCTTACACTAGCGCACATTTTTGAAAATTGGTTGAAAAAATTAAATTAAAGGGTAAAAAAAAAATGCAATTTGACGCATTTCATTGAACGAGCTTGCAAACTGGAAGGTAATAAATGGTATCGATTCTTTCATTGTATAGACGTCAAAGTGAGAGGAACATTTGCCCATTTTTTTTTCCTATTTGCGTGTTCCTGCAAGGTCGATTTTCATCATTGAGTTTATTTTTTATTTCGTTTTTTTTTTTAATTTTCTACCTGAAGGAAAATCGATCGAGTCGGTCACATGCACGATCTTCGATGAACGTTTCTCAGCATGTAAATAAAATCTACTATCTTGCCAGTAATTATGGTGTCATCGTAAGAATATTTATTGCTTCCTGATGGCGATTTTCAACGCTTGACATTTACGAGAAAACATTCATAAATCAAAGCGTTAAAGAGAATAATCAAGCGACGATTTTCATTCGTTTTTTTTTCTCTTTCCATCCAACAATGTAATTTTGCTCTTCCTCTAATTCATCCGGGACTCGGCGCTGACTTGCTCTCAAAACACACGCGAAGAAGACGTTCGAGTTGAGCAAAATGTCATTTTTGTTTAACATCTCGCAACGAGTATACCGACTCGAGTGAAATTAAAAGGACGATATTCGAACGTACTTCGGAAGCAGTCACCACCTGCCGCAATGCGTCTGGAAGCCTGCCAGACTTGACGTCCCTTTTTTACTATTTTGTGTTTTACCACTATCATCGAATCCTATTTTGGGCTTTGTCATTTGTTTACTTCAAATTTTCATTTAAATAAAAAATTTCTAATCGCATATGATTAATCGAATAATTTTCGTTGATAAATGCTGAATAATATTATAATTTTCTTTCGAAATAGCGAATGAAAATGTTGAAATGAAAGAAACGAAAAGACATACGTGGTTGTATCTCATGGCAAATTTAGTTTCGTGCCGCGAACCAATTCCTGCATAACCCAGGTCGATTCAGGCCGGCTGCTACATCGATATAACAACACGACTAACCCGAGAGTTTTCAACTTGTGCCTCTGCAGAGGTATTTCATATTTTATGGGTTCTGTCGTTGCTTATGCCCCACATGCTCGTTTCTGTTGCAATAGGAAAATCATATTTTATATACGTGATCGAAACTCGGATATTAGTATCTTTCATCAACGTTTTTCTAAGCGTTTTTTTTTTTCTAATGAACTCCGTATCGAAAGTTTACTCAACGATTTAAGCGTGAAAGACAACTTAATATTAGGGAACTAGTAATATATTTATAAATAACGATTGGTAAATCGTTCCATCGAATAAGACTACATTTTTTCCTCGGACTATTTGGCGGGTTGACTGATGAACAAACAAAAACCGTGAGTGAGACAGAAGTGAGGAAATGACTGGTGGGAGCGGGGTTGTACGAAAAAACCGGTCTGAGGCAAGTGAGAAGCGAGGAGAGAATGCCTATGAAGGGTACAATTTTCCTGGCTCTCTCCACAGCGAAAAAGCTTTTCATATTTCATAGCTTTCCTCGTCGTACGACCTATGAGACGCCATTTTGCGGGCAAACTTTTCATATTCGCAAGAATACAAGAGTCGTCGAGTGAAAATAAGCGAAAATAGGAGGAGAAAAAAGAAAATATTCCCCAGTCACATTGTCGTGACAATGTGACCTCCGAATTCGAAAAAAAAAAAAAAAAAAAAAAAAAAAAAAAAAAAAAAAAAAAAAGTTCTTCTCATTTATCCAATGGCATGGTGAACAATGGTATACCGAATGAAAGAAAATACGGTCGGTGAGCCGGAACGGTTGAAAAAGTAATGAAAAAGAGAATTTGCGATTGTTCGACTATCACGGTGGTTCGAAAATTTGTCTTTTTTGTCAACGCGCACGGACCAAAGGGAATGAAAGAGAAGAGAAAATTGATAGTTTGGCAAAATATAATTTCACATCTTGATATAAGAAAAAGTGAGATTTTGTTTTCGTTCTTTTGAGATTAATTGAATTTTTAGAAATCCAATACCTCTGCAGCTATCTATTTCAATATTCAATCAACCGACCATATTTTTTTTTAATCACAAACTCTTGGCGTATCAAGCGAAAGCGAGATTCTTTCCCGATGGTATGGATATTCGCTCTCTATCTCTCAATATCGCTCTCCCTTCCTTCCACCCTTCGCACATTTATTTTTCATTCCTTTTTTTTAAATGCAATCATACCGCACTATCGCCAAATCCCGTTTCAATTCTCGGCAGGAAAGATCAATAAAATCCACTCCAATTTAACGATCGGTTTACGATCCAATTGAGCAAGTTAAGCAAGTTCCGATGAGCTCTCGAGGTCATTCTCGAATCACTAAAATATACTACAAATGCGTTGGCTTCTTCTCGCGTTACGAAAGAGTTACGAAACTCATTTCAGTTCATTTTATTTATGCTTTTTTTCTCTCTCTTGTTATTTCATTAAAAACTTGTTCGTCGAATAGTATCAAATCCCCGAGAATGCAAACCGCATTGACTTTCCTTTCGTGTAGAAACGTGAGATTTCAGAAAATATGTTTAGAAACGAAGCAGCTTCAACGTCTCGTTATAAATCTTTCTTTCCGACATTCTCGTGAAAAAAAAAATGTGCTAAATCCGTTACATTTTCGCAGCTTGCCCAGAGCTGCGGGCTTCCAAATCTCCCCCCCCCCCCCCCCCCCCCTTCGGTTACACTTGCTCGAGACGAGATTTCTCTCGATGCTGTAATATCCCCTACCCGGTGGTTCGTTTCTATCTTTCTCGAATAAAAACAAAATCAAATATTGTACAACGAAATGATAGCTGCTGATGTTCTCTAATATTTCAAACATGATTTCATCGCGTTTGCGAGCACTTTGCGTATGAGAAAATCACGAAACCGATGATATAGTAATAGCGAAATATGATGGGGAAAAAAAAAAAAAAAAATTTTACCTCCGAGGGTCCCGTTTGCTGAACGCTGTTCCCATTGTCCTGGGTGGAAAGCGCGAGTATGATGAGAACAAGAACACCCGCTGCGATGATCGTCCTACGTAATCCTGCGAGGACGTGACGTCGTGGTGTCATCTTTTCCCGGTGAACGTTCTTCCTTCTATACTCATAACGAACTGTAAATATAACAAGAAAACACACACGAAATTTCGTTCTTATTAATAATTGTGAATAAACATTTTCTCACTATGCAAAGAAAAAAATTTGTTTTCATTCCTATTTTCGTAATAAATTGCCAACTCTCCAAAGTTGTTTTATTAGAATTAATTTAAAATTGAATTATGAAATTAAATGATCCTCGAGCGATGGATAAATAAATTGAAGCGTGTTATAATTTGTTCATTAATTGCCTCGTTACGATCTAATCCCCATGCGCCATTTCTCATCCGCATAATTTACTTAGAAGCTCGAACGAGAGAGCCCACGAATGCATTAAAATTATGGTAATTGGTCTAAAATGTCACGTTCTCTCGGTCAAGTATATGTCTTTCGGGCGTTGAGTACATAATACAGAATAGAGCATGAGCATTGCAATTAGACTCGACCCCCGTCGCGATCGATGATTCGTGCTCGGCCTACTCTTTGGCTTAGGTGTTGTAATACACGCTTCAATTGTTTTACAACCCACGTGCTTTATCACGCTATTCATCTTTTTCTATTTATCGTTGTTTCAACATTTTTTTTTTTTTTTCATGGATTTCTATTTCAATTTTGTCGTTTCAGTTTTATGCGCTCTTTTCGAAACGTCAGATTTTACATTTTGAAAATGTAAAACGACCAAGAGAATCGTCTCTCGAAAGCACGCATACGAACGAGATTATTGGTTATGAAAAGAACGCGAAACTCGAACAAATGATGGACAAACGACTGTGGATTTGTCCGATCGCCCGGTTACCTCTTCTCCCAGTAGCATTTCATGATATATACGAAGAAAAACGTTGCATATTATACTCGATGCTGAGAGCGCGTAACTCGTAATTTCGTGTAATTTACAATTGCGTAACTCGTGTGTGGTTTATCGAATTGAAAATACGTGTAGCTTGTATTAAATAGGCGGGCATGCATCATTCTGTTTTGTCTAATTCCTCTATGTCATAGGTTCGACCTCTCGTCCTCAATTACAATAACACGATTACTCGCTTTTTCTTCTTTTCCTAAAAATATCGCATTTCTCTGCTCCTAATTTCGTGGGAGATTCAATCGTCCCACCCGAAAGTTGACACCAATTTTCTTTTTTTCATCGCTCTTTTCCTTATTAATGTTTTTTTTTTTTACTCCAATATTTCGAATTTACAACGTTACTCAATGAGATACCAATGATGCTGAAATTAGCAGGAAAATCATAGCAAATCTTCAGTGATTTTGAACCTGAATAAGTGGTTTTATCGTGCTAACCATTCGGTTGATGCATCTCAACGAGAAACAAAAAAAAAGCAGTCGCGAACACGAAATAATAGGTACTCGTTCTCGTTGAATGCCGAGCAGCAGAATAATAGATTTGAAAAACATCGTGAAAAAACAAGGTTTCTTGTATTTTGAATAATAATAAAAAGAAAGTGTCGTGTGTAATCTTTAGGATGCGAGTTGATCCGGCACAAGCATATGTCGGACAGAGATTTGTTTGCGTCAGAGAAAAGGGCTCTTTTTCAGGAGCATTTCAGCATCAATTTATAGTTGGCTCCTTTTTTTTTCCAATTTATTTCCATTCTCTATCTATTTATATTCCGTTTCAAAGGATGACAAAATATATTGAATTTTAGAGGATGAATATCGATCAATTTTTTAGTACATAAAATGAGTATGAGGTCGATCGGTGCGAGGATAGACGAGGGTGTGTATTCTCGCTCCCCGACTTTGCCCCTTAGCCGAATGTTAATTCTTCATCCACCCCAACAAGGAGGCTTGTCTCGTGACTGCATTTATCTACCCTCGACTATATACCACTCGTTCAAAGACACCATAATAAAGAATAGTTCGTAGCCGATTAATCAAAACCGAATGTTCAAGAGCAATCGATGCCACTCGACGTCTCCGTCGTAAGTCAAAGTGCGGCTCATTATTGTCGAGAGACGTACCTCTGACGCTAGATATTGTCGAGATAAAAAATCAACCAACAAACAAACAAACAAACAAACATTTTTCATCGCAACGTGTCGGGCGCATTCGATCGTTTAAACTTTATTAATCTTGACGGTGATAAACGTTCTACCATTCATAATTGTCGCGATGATAAAATCATAGTAATTATTCGAATCGTTCTTTTCAAAGTGCGTAAAATAAATAAAGAATTGATCGATCGTTGCGACGAATAAAAAAGTTTCTTTCGATAATTTATGAAAATTTATTTAAATCTCCGTATAGACAAAATATGTGCATTACGAATATTGAAATTGAACGTCAACGTACGAGCGTGCAAATAAAATGAACTAATCGTACCTTCGATGGGCATACACTCGGCGTGTTGAGATCACTGGCGCATTGACTGGCCAGCATCAACCGACTCGTCTGTATATACGTGCACGAAAATCCTTTTTATTTCAGTAATCAATCACAATTATACAATGTTTACATCGACACTCCCGGTTTTTTTTTTTTTTTTTTTTCGTTTTGTAAGGTGCAAACGGCGGATGACTTCGATTCGGTGGTCGAAACGCGATATTTTTTACACGAAAAAAACAACAAGATTTAGAGAGAAAGAGAGAGAGAGAGAAGAAAAGAGGGAAAGAGAGAAAGTAGTGTTGGAAATGAAAAAAAAAAAAAAACAAAAAAATGACAATCTCAAGTAATTGTAGTTTGAGCGAAAAGCGGGAGCAGCCGCGGCCGTTCACGGCGGCATCGTCCAAAACACTGGCGATGTGGATTGACGACGCCGGGCGTCGAAGTGTGCTCGGCGTCGCGGGAGGGTCCCCCCTCGTGTGTGCCGTTATGGGTGCCGTTCTCCCACATTGTGCCTGTACCCTCTCTCTCTCTCTCTCTCTTCCTCTCACATTTTTCTGGCACAGTCTGCGCGGTTTTTCAGCTCTTGGCTCTTTTGGCTCGTTGCTAGCACGTATAATCCTTCCTCAACAATTCCCTCATCCATTATCAATCCCGCAGACCATTTTCTACCACTTTAGTTGAGTTTCATCAAATTCTCTCTCCCTCCAATTCCTCCTTCTTCATTCTCCTTTATTTTTCAATACTGTAACCCAAAGCGATGAAAATCTATTCTTCAGTATCAAATCTGACGTATTTCACTCATTTTCTTTATCTTTAGCCGAAGAAATTTGGACTTTGATCTATTCGTATACCAAGTAAAAACAAAGAAACATTTATGATCGGAGGAAGAATAACTGTAGATTTCTAAACGCGAAAAACAGTCTCGAAACATCGCATCGGTATATCTGGGTTTTCGAAAATGTTTCAGAGTTTTTCAAAAATTGTTATTCCCCCGATGAAATTCTGTTGGAAAATCCGGGGAGAATCGCGCGCATCGATGCACAGCAGCAGCAGCAGCCTCGCCTTTGGTACACTGCATTCGCCCCTGAGCGTCTCCGCCGCAACTCGGGGCATCCTGCTGGTCACTAAATATTGGCGGTTTTGTTGGATAAGCTCGATATATGACAACGACTGTGCCACTTTCGCGCGAGAGCTTGTCTCGCGCGAATCTCTCCTTTCTTCAACCCCTAGTGAGAATGCTGGGAGAGGGAGAGAGAGTACGATTACGGACACTGCAATAGAGGTGTGCGCGCCGGATTGGCGAACCTTTTCGTGGGTCGATCTATCGCTGGCTGTGCCGAGCGCAAGCGCAAAATTCTCGCTTCCTACTTTTTTTCTTTCTTTCTCCTTCCCACCCTCTTACTTTGTTTCTTTATCTATTTTACTCTCCTCCGCATTGAATCGTTCTAAATAATAGCAATGCCAATGAGACGACCTTTTGCAATATTGCACAAAACAGATATATACTTTTGGAGAATTCAAAATTAACAACATTCGAGAAAATACAGAGCCATGAAACGCGAATGGAGCGTACATTGACGAATAATTGATGCTGGCAGATTCGTTGTTATATTTTTCTAATGCTTCGTGCGTTGCCCAAGTGTCGTTTTAAAAAAAAAATTTCGTTCCAACGATAGCCAATACGGAGAGGACGTAAAAGCTGCCGGGTAGGTCCTCGATCACTGCTGACTCGTCATCTCCCCCAGTGTCTTATCGGGCGTAGATTTTGCGCTCGAGAAATATTCATTGGGAGACCGGTGATGAATATGAAAAATAACGTTTTTCGAATCTTCGCTTCGCAATTCTCGCACGCTTGACATTTTATTTTATTTTTTATTTTTTCGTGAAAACTCGGAGCGGTGAGAAAGCAGGAGAAAGCCAGGGATAAACTGAGAGTAAAAGAGGAACAAATCATTTTGAAGGACGAGGAGACAGGGGTGATTGATTGAAAGTTTATCACACACCGGGGACTCGGACCCAGATGCCCACTGATAAATCCCACTTGCAAATAAATCGTTCACAAAATTCATTCATCATGCAAGAGATCGAAACGAGAAATATATTTATATGATAATTGACACGTCGATTGAAAAAAAATGATTGAGAGAACAAAATCTAAACGCATTCGGTTTTATTTACAACCTGCTCGTGACAAAAGATCATTCGTTTTTACTTCTCTTCGCGATTTATTTGCGTACACACCCAATAGTCTCGTGTCCGTTAACCATTTATTTTTGCCTATCTTTTTCATGAAAATCCCTTTGAAATTTATCGCGCACGTTCTCGTAATCTTTTACTTTTTTTTGGCCCATCAAATATCTTGCTCCGAGTTTAAAAATAACGAGAATCAACATTAAACCCTTGAACGATCAAAATTATTCTCGTTTTTGTCCAGCTCACAAGTTCGACATTGTTTTGAAACTATTTCGAGATCCCGGACTTGTGATGAGTTTTATCGTAATCATGGAAGCTTAAACAGGCCTCGAAACGAATGAGTATGGGTTAATTGACCATGCATCAAATTTGCACAATTTTTCGAAATTCATCTCCGTCATTAGAATAATGACGATTCGTGGCTAATGCAATAATTTCGATTCTCCGTCATAATTGTGTAATATTTGTAGCAACTGTTATCCGATGGTAATTTGTTCCGTCTCGGTTCGCGTTCCGCGACTCGTCACATCCGCCCGGATATGGCGGATAGGCTCTTTAATCGTTCTCGCATGAATATACTACTCCGCGCGTGTCTCTTTGAGATGATGACATTACAATTTTCGTGCATCAAACGAGCAAAGGAGATTTTTTGCTGATCTTATCTGTTAGACGATTTCATTTATGTCTTTATGCGATTCAAACGCGTGTAAGAATTTCGAAAACTCGCCCGTTTCGGGTCTTTTTTTTTCGTGGGATCATTGGTAATGACAGTTTTAGATCTCCTGGTACTGCTGCTGTCATAGAACTTGGAATTTTTAGTTGGAAAAAATATGCGTGAAACTTGTCGTTTCGTATATAAATAGACACGTGATTCATTCTCTTCTGAGGATTCGTAAGTAAGAACACGCGCGCGCGCGCGCTAGCTAGCGTATTCGTGCGTGTGTGATTAAGAGGATAGCGCATAGAGAGACGAGCCTCTTGAAAAAAATGCACTCGTGGTCCATTTCGTTGATGCTCAAGAGTGTTAATGCTGGCACGTGATTCTCTCGGAGCATCGGTTGGCCTATTCTCGTCTTCATTTACCTTTGAGATTCGTCACAGAGGAGTTCGTCGCTCGCTCCATCATTCATGAAAACTTGAATTATTTTTTCATTCTGAGACCGATTCGGCCTCGTACCGCGTTTATTATTTACCATCATCACTTTTTTTTATCTAATTACTTCTCGTGAAAGTCGCGGTCTTCTTGGATTTCTCTAAAAATCCGAGTATAGCTGGGGAGTGAACGAAAAAAAAAAGAAAAAAATGGAAATTTCCGTTTATCCAGAAAGAAGATGAGACTCGTGCATTTTTCTTATCTCGATACAACATCCGCTCTGTGAGATTTCGACGACGGTTCTGCTATGCATAGGGTAGCTCAAAACGAAACGCTGATTATGCCTTTTATTTTTATTTATCTTTTCATCGTAGCATCGCGCCTGTTCACTGTTTTTATCTCCTTCTTCTACCCACGTGAGCGATTCGTTGTACTTATTGTTTATACGGATCGCCCAACTAAATATCGGTATCAACGGTGTCTGTGAGCGAGAGATTTATCTTCGCTCATTCCCACAGGGATCGAACGCCAACGAAAAGCTTCTTTTGAAATCTATATTTCTCTTTTTTCAGCATTAGAGAAACGAAGAAAAAATGTAAAATTTACAGAAAAAAATTGCGCAATAATAATAATAGAAACAATTCAGGGATGTGAATTTTGAAGGATGAATAGAATGGATAGAAAAGAAAAAATGGAAAATTTACAAAAGTAGTCATACGATTTATTGGAGAAAGAGAGTTTCGATTGAACTGTATTTCAGGATTCTTACCAACCTACGAGCCTACGTTATGATGAAGGACGAAGCCGAGATTCGGGGGTGTTCGTCATTCTGGGAGATAAACGATTCGATGTCTACGAGAACCGAAGAGCTTGCGTCAGGAGAAATCGATAAAACGATAGCGACGGTGGTCCTCGATATTCCTAATTTCGAAGAAAAAGATTGTTTCGAGATTTTTGGTACAATATTGTATAGAATGGGTGAAAAAAATCTGCAAACTTCCATACCGACCGTTCGCTTGACCGCGAATAACGTAGTCGAGAAAACATTTGCACCCAAGTTTTCCATAGGCATGGAAAGTACTGTGCTCGCGTTGAAATCCATTTGTGTCGAGAGAGAAATCATTATCCCCATCGATAAAGAAGGCATCGGTGCTCGACTCGACGAATTTCTCGATGATAACGGATTCAAGAATATCGCCGATGAAATGCCCGACGTTTACGTTGCCAAATCTAACGATTTTTATCGACACTGCATTTTCGAAATACTCACGATCACTGGTACCGACGCTCCCGTACGTATATCAGCTCGGTAAGTTCGAAAATGAACCCTTTCACTTATGCCTTTTTCGATACAAGCGTTAACGATAAACTGAAAAATATTTACTACGATTTCAGGACTCCGAGTCAACTGGAAGTGATCGTAAGTCGTCTTCGTGCGAAATTTTCGGACGTTGATATCGAGGATATGGAGGACCGAACGATGAAGGCTGCGAGAGCGTTGGAGCACGAATTGGAGCTCGAACTTGCTGGTGATTGTTCGGGAGCCTTGAAAATGGCTCGCTTCATCACGGATCTCCTCATCCCTTGACTCTAATTTCTCTATTTCTAGAAGATGACAAAAAGCTTCATTTCAAAAAAGAAATTTTATTCTACTGGAGGGAAAAAAGAAAAAAAAAATTATAATCTGGAGAGAAAACAATCGATAGATTTTTTCAATGATTTATTTTGTTAAACTATATAAAGCACATATTTATAATAGATGTTGCGCGTGAGTAAGTGAGGGGCGGGGGGCGGTGAGTGTGTATGTGTGTTTTCGTTTTTTTTTTTTTTTTATATTTTCGCGTATGGAACTCGCTGAGCACTTTTGATCGATCGAGTCTAATTGTCCTTACAACCGGGGACGCATCTCGCCTAATTGTTTTTTTTTTTTTTTCTTTACATTTGAGATCATATATACATATATAAATATTCGTAGGTATATATATATGTATATATATTTTTATCGTCTTATACAGAGTGTACTATCTCCTATATTGCTCTTTCTTGTGAATTTTTCTTTTTCTTTCTCCAATATACATACGTACTCTCGTCTTTCCCTGCATTTGCCGAGTTATTTTGTAATTAACAATCTTTCCGAGTATGTGGAATTCAGTGCTATTGATAATGTGAAAAAAAAAAAAAAAAAAGATATGACAATTGAAAATTCAGAGGAGAATAATCGTTCAATTTATTTACTAATAATTTGTATTGAACCAATAATAATCAATCGGAATGACGGGAATACACGTTCAATCGCAATTTAATCGAAATTGTCAGATTCAAACAAAACGTTAATTACTGTAACATATAAATCGTTTTCGTAAATATATAATGGTTCACTTTTTTATGGATACTTGGGTTTGGGTTTTTACTGATGATTCAAAGATAAGGCGATGAAGCAGGTGGCGAGTGTTAAAAAAATTAGGAATATTCTGATAACAATATTAACGATAATACTCGGTCTTTATCTTCAACTTGTATTTTAACGATTTTCTGCTTATGGATCTCGATCGTGAAGCGAATTTCTCGGAGGCCACGGTGTTGCTCGTAGCCGAATAATTATCAACTGAAATTCCAACTTTTTCAACCATAGGACTCGTCTCTTCTCTCGGATATTTGTCGGATGGAATATTCATAGAAAAAAAAAAAAATTTCTCCAACACCGGTGACCTCGCAAACAACTTTCTTCGCTGATTCTTGTGCTTTTCTCTCTCTCTCTTTATTCATCATTCATCTATTGTTCGCTCTCTCTCTCTCTCTCTCTCTCTCTCTCGCTCGCGATTCGCGGTATACACAAGTGTTTAAATCTAGCCTATCGTTAATTAAATGGCTCAGTCTATCTAGAATCGCGAATATCACTAATTCATTACAATTGCGGTATGGCAAGTTTTATTTTTACTTCTTTTTCCTTATTTTTCTCGCACTTCATCCATCCCTTTACTCTTTCGTCTCTATTCATTGTTTTCATTCGCTTTTGCAGTTCCCAAATTTATTTACATGTAAAAAATGAAAATATTTAATCAGTTATTACGAAAAAAGGTTGTTCCACAAATGTTGTTGCTACGATTTTCCATTATAATCTACAAATATCAGTGAATTCTTCGGCATGAAAATCGTAATTCTAAATTAAATAAGAAATGAGACATTATAAGAAATTGGAAAGAAAAAAATGAGTATCAAAATGATGAAATTATAGCTCGGGGAACTCCAATGGCGAATGTTCATCACTCGTTCAAATTATTTGAGTATTTTTTGTTTTTTTTTTTTTTTCAAATTTTCGTTCCTTTTGTTTCTTCCTTTGAATCTTCAATCATCACATTGTACTCCATTCGCTGGATCCGTTATTTTTATTAACGTAGTCTTTCGTCTTTCCTCCATCGCGTAACTCGGTGAGGTAATAAACGATGAAACGATGGTGTTTGTATTAATATTATTATTATTATTTTTGTTTCTTTTCATTATTTGTTTTTATATATAATTCGGTCGAAAGTATTCACGGTTCTCGTAAATGGTATATGTTTGTTGCGTGTTTGATGTATGTTCGTGTGTGGGTGTGTGGAAAACTTTGTCAAATTCGGTATAACTATATTATTTCGATATTCTCTAATAGTCCTTAGCGAGAATGACGAGTCGCGGTTTTTTTTTTTTTTTTTTCTTTTCATTTACAATTACATTTTATTGGTATTTTTAATTTAATTCCTCATTTTTTATTTTCACTCACGAAATATCACGAGTTTGTTTTTTTTTTTAACGATAATAATTGCAATTCTTTTCGTGTTTGCGCGCGTATTTGTGTAAGTTTTTTCTTTTGTCTGTAATGAAGGTTTTGCAACTGTTCTGCTATCTTGATAATATCTTTGGTTTCACTGTTTTGCTTTTGTTGTTGTTGTTGTTGATGTTGTAATCGATCAACTAATAGTAAACGGTGTGAATTCACATTAACGTTGTAGCTTGTTGCGATTTTTTTTTTAATTTTTTTTATCTCCGTTTAAATGATTTTCTTTTCTCAACTCTGCTCTGTATAATTATTACGACGCTTCTCGTACATAGTGCAAACGAATGGTTATTTTTGTTTGGTTTTCTTTTAGGCCCTTACCTCACGAACGAACCTCCCTCGATCTCACTCACTCTTTTTTATTTAATTTTTTTTTCCTAAACTCATACAAAAACTCATGGCAAATTTTGCTTTCTTCACTGTCTCTCGCTCTCTTTTATTCTTGTCTTTTTTAAGCCCAACTTTAACACGCCTCGAAGAAAGCTTTTCTAATTCACGTGCTTCCTAAAAACAAAAAACAAAACAAAAAAAATATAATAAGTGTTTATATTTATTCATTTATATTCTCGGCACAAGCGGACTCGGGCATTCCCTCTCTCTTTTTCACATGCACACTCTCTTTATTTTACACTCTCATCCTAAAATAATTATTATCCTCTAATCGTCACGATTTTTATCTTTTCTCTCTTTCTTCCATTTTCTCTCGTGTCTTCGAACAGTAGCGATTTCTAGAACGTGTGCTGAAGCTCAAGCGATTGCGATTATGCTTACGGTTATGCCTCGGAACGAACCTCGACGAATTTTTATCGTCCCTCATTTTTTCCTCGCTTATTTTTTTACTTTTGTTTTTGTTTTGTTTTTTTTTTTTTGGTTTTTCTTTTTTGTTCTTTTTTTTTTTTTTTTTCATCTTTTGCAACGTTCAAACAACAATGAACGATAGTTGGGACTTGTTTCCTCACAATTTTTCAAGGGTCTTCTATATTTATTGTTCAAGATCGAGAATGTTTTTTGTGGAGACTTCTTCGTCGTTCGAGACAATGCTTTACACGTAGAAAAATAAATCGTAGAAAATACATAGGAAATCTGTCTTCGCACAAAGCATTTTTTTGTTTACCTCGAACCACCAAGATTTCATCCTTCACGTTTGAATCCACAATTTCCTTTTTCCTTTAAAAATTCGTTTTTTATTGCCGATTTTTTATTCAATTTTGTTGAAATTTCGCCAGTCTTACTCGCCAATCGTAATCCCATCACGGAAAAACCAATCTACGGGTGGTCCAGACGACACGCATGAGCTCTTCGATACACGTTTATGTCACCTCTATCGATTCCGCATCGCCTCTTTTTTATTTTTCACTTCAGAACATGGAAATATTTGACTCAATTACCAAAATCGATCGCTCCTAGTAGTATATATATTTGTATCATTCAGAAAAGGAACTATTTTTATTTTTCGTAATATTTTCTATCGATAAAGGTCTGAGCCGAAAGCTCAAATAATTTTTCAATTAAAATTGTACGATTAAAAAGTTATCCGCCTGTATTTTTCATTATCAAAAATGTTGTGTTTCTTTTTTTTTTTTTTTTTTTTTTATAAACGCACGATAAAAGAGTATCAATCGTTCTGGAGATTCGGGGTGCAATGATTTTTTCGTTCTAAATTTGGAAATGAAACAGAGATGTCACAAAAATGAATTGAATAGGCCTTTGCAGGGTCTGGACGAAGATCTAGATATTGTTACATTTTTTTTTCTGCATTGTTTTTTTTTTAACTTTAAAAAGAGGCATTTTATCGTCCATTGCATTGTATTATTTCAAGATTTTTTTTTTTTTTTTTTTTTTTTCTAAATCACATGCACACAATCGCGTAATTCTTTTTGTGTGTGTACGTATGTGTGTGTGTGTGTGTGTGTGTGTGGACGTGAGAAATTCAAGCTCGCGAGATCTCACGGCCAATACTTAGAAACTATTGTACTTTCTCATTCTCGCCCGTTGCTCCTACATCATTTTTTTTTTCTTTTCTTTCTCTATAATAAACTTGGCTTTACCTCGTGTCTGATCGCAGTTGTTCTTACTTCTTTTTTTGTTTTTTTGTTTTAATTTTTTTTATTCATCTTATTTATTATTATTTTTTGGCTATCCTACATTGTGTGCGCGAAACTCTCGAGAGAATTGGCTGCGAGCTTTTTTGTAACACGCGACTTTGTGACACTTTTTCTTCATCATTATTTATATTATTCCTTAATTTTCCACTCTCGATCACTTCAATTTATTTGTCCATCCTATTTATGTACACGCGTATCCGAACGTGTGTGTATATCGACGAGAATCTCGAAGGATAAAAATCGATCTTGAACAAGGAAATTGTGATTCGGTTTCTTCTTTTAAAATTTTTTTTTTTTGTTTTTTTTCCTTCGACGGACTCCCGAAAATATACACACTCGCACAGATATATTTTACATTTTGACTATTTATAGATAATATAAATTACAGCGGTTAGAAAATGATCGTTTCTTCATCGTAAGGCTAGAGTCACTCAACTAACGTTGCTCATTTATTTCCTCTGATATTTTCTTTTTTTTTTTTTTATAGGTTTTTTAACGCTCTTTTTTTTACCTCATTCTTTTTTTCTCGGCCATTCATTGCAGATATATAATCAATTTGTTTTTCGTGATTTTATAATCGTGGCTCTCAATGCTCTCCAACTTTACGTAACTCTTTCCTTTCCTTTTTTCACAAAATCTTTCCTGGCGTGCTTTCACCTTTTTTCTTTTTCGTCGCTTTACCTCGTGGTTTAATTGACAGCTTGATATTGAGAATTGTTTCGAAAAAAAAAAAACAAAAACAAAATTAAACGGAAATTTTAGGGTTTAGGATTTTTTTTGAGCCCAAAGCGGTTTCACGATGGTCATCAAAACACCATTATTCATTTCAATTATTATTCTCTTATAAGCAAATCATGTTTTATGCTTTTTTTCGAACGTAGATTTACTTTTGGAAAAAAAAAAAAAATTTTGTTCTCCGCATTTGTTTCTCGTCTCGCATCTGCCACGAAGGGTACGAAATTGACTGTATTATCTTTATTTCAACTTGACGCACTCGCGTCTCAGTGTGTTCTCGTAGATTTTATTTTATTTTTTTTCTCATGAGCCCTCAATTCGAGACGATAACGACTCATATATTCTTCCTTCTCAAATTTTCGTAAGAGATCAAATGAAAAACAATTTTTCTTTCTCTCTCATTCGATAAACTTTCATTGATTTTTTAAAATCGAATTTTTATATTTATTCGATCGGTGGATGGGCGGGCGATGTTGAGTATTGCCACGATTCACTATTCCGACTATTCGTGAGAAATCGTTGACCTTTCTTTTCTTTTTTCTCTCCTCTCATGCATTCGGAGAGTATACGTTCTTGAATTAGGCTGGTTTCACTTGTCGTTTCACTTGTATTTCTACGAGTTGAATTTTCCAAATGAAAAATAAAAAAATAAATTGGAATTTCCAGTTTTTTTTTTAATGCCAATTCAACCTTCAACGCGTGCAAAATTATTTCGTGCCGATCGAATAAAACGTTTTTGTTTGTTTTTCTTCTTAAATCGTTCGTGTAAAAATAAAAGGGACTTTGAGTAATGAAATTTCTTTGATCGTAAAAATAAAAATAAAATACAAATTGAATACATCTAGATGCGACAACCGTGAAACCTTATTTCGATCGATCCGTGATGATCGAAACGGGAAATAGAAATGACAAGATAATTGGGTATTCTAAGAAGTAATTTCTGACTTGTATAATGAGCGATATGCTTATAGGTACGATCAAATGAAAAAATAGTTGGACTTTCCGATCGTATAAATAATGATCTTATTAGAAGGAAAAATATGCACTCCGTTATCAACTCGGTTTGCCATTTCCGGATATTCAGATTTCTCTCTATCTTCAAAACTTGCTTTTTGATAGCGACCCTTTGTTCGTTTTATCACACTTTCACAAAATTATAATCTCTATCTTTGTCTTTCTCTCCCTGAATACTCGTATTGTTTCTCTCTTATTTCTCAATCGCAATTTCACCAACAGAAATTTTAAAAAATCTCAACACACGACATTTGCACAAATTCCGGTTTCCCGATGTATTTATTTCTACTTTTTCTTCCATCGCGTTGATAGATCTAATGAATATTATTATTCTCTCTCTCTCTCTCTCTCTCTCTCCCTCTCTCTTTCCGTTTATTGTTTTTGTTTGTTTTTTTCTTTTACTTTTCAAATGTACGTAGCTCTCCTGAATCAGCGGTATCGGTATGAATGCTCATTAGTATCCAACTTTCTCTAGTAGCAATTTTACTCGGAGACTGGTCTCCTCGTAGTTTTTTTTTTTTTTTTTTTTCTCTTTATTTTATCTTTTCTTCTTCTTATCCTCAATCGCGATCTTTAGTAATCTTCGGGTAGCGAGTATTGACCGGCAATATTAACGCGTTTGAATCATCATGTTGATCATTATTGAAACAAATCGAAATACGACTGGGACCATCGATATACGATCGATGCCACTTGCGTCTTTATAAATAATTAAGAAAGTTGGGAGCAATTTCGACACTGATTCGAAACATCATTAATGGGTTTTGGGATTATTTCTTTTTCAGGTTACTTGAAAATCTTTATGGTCAAAAAGCGAATAGTGAGTATGATAAAAATAAAAAATGTTAATTCCAGATAACACTATCAATATCTAATATCTCTTTAATCTTTCTTTTCTCACGAAAAAATATAGTTATTTATGTATTTCATTTTGTATCTTTGTATTTTTCTCATACTCGTGTTTACCCTTTTCTCACACGTTGTTCACGTCGTTCCCTCTACGCACCATTTATCATCGTGAATTTGAGTCTGTGTGAGTTTTTCCTTTTTTTCCAATGAGTTTCATGTTTATTTAACTATGAAGACGTATGTGTTTATGTACATATGAGTACACTATACGTTTTTTTGTCGTTTTTTGTTTTGTTTGTTTTTTTTTTTTCGTTTTTTTTACATTTTCCGTCGAAATTATTCTCATTTTTCACGATTTTTCGTAAAATATAATTGTATCGTTATGTTTTATCCTTTTTTTTTTCCAGCATCTGAATCACGGAAAATCTTTTTTTTTTCTTCAGCGCGCATCTTCTTGCCACAACTCTTTTTAATTAATCAATACGATATTTTCATCTAGGCTTTATAATAGCGAGAGATACAATACTAAATGAAAATGGACAGAAAAAAAAAACCACTAATCGGGCACGAGAGAAGGTCTCATTTAAAAAAAAGGCCTCATCATTTCGAAATGCCAAAAAAAACAAAATAAATGATGTACAACCGTTTTGCAATTTTCTCGAAACGATTCGGTAAATGGTACGTTCGTTTGAACGCGATTGAAATTTTTTACAGAATAAATCGAAAAATCGGCAAAAGATATTTTCAAACGATCAAGTTGATTGAAAAAAAAAAAAAATCAGATATTCGGATAAAATTAAAACACGAGTTCGTTTGTGTTTGTTATTTCGAATTCCGGAGCTTCTTCGGCATACGCACTCCGTTTTTAGCGGCCTCTATGACTGCTTTTTTTTTCTCCTTCTCCGTAATGAAAAATAAAAATGAATCTCCGAACGCAATGATCTACATTGGCATAAATTGTTTTTCATTTTGGGTTCTTTCACACACCTCTTGCACAATTCGCATAAATATCATTTCTCCTTCTTTCACGCGTCAACAACTAAAATATCTGCGACACTAATTCCGCACGACTCGTTAACATCGCTCGCTATCTATACAATTTTTTCTTTTCTTTTGTTTATTTCAATATTCATGGTTTTTTTTTTTTTATTTTTATTTTTTTTCATTTTTTTTTCTTTTGTCGTAATTCATCAATAATATTTATAGTCTGGCCCTAATAATGCGGTAGTGGTAATAATTATAACAATAATAATTTATTTTATACACACACGCACACGCACGTGTGTGTGTGTGTGTGTTGTATACTCATACTGTGTCGTATATATTTATATCTTTACAGTACATCGCGTTTGTTTGTTTTTTTTTTTTCATTTTTAATTTTTTTTTTTTTTTTTTAGTTAATCTCGTAAAAAGATACTTCCCGTTCGCACACCTTTCGTTTCTTCGACTCTCCTTACTTTTGTATGTGTGTGTGTATGTGTTTTTTTTTTTTTTTTTACTTATCCATCGTTTCCGTTGAGTCGAGCTTCAAACTCGTATTGTTTTTTTCTCCTAATAATTATATGTCGACGAATCCCTTCGCCTCGGAGGCCCATAGAACTCTCAACAACTTAACATGGTCCATGGGCCCGAAATATTTCTATATAATCGCGCTCTAAGTCTCTCCCCCAATCTCGCTCTCTCATACGTTTATATAATATATCTTTGTATGTATGCGCCTGTTTTTTTTTTTTTTTTTTTTTTTTTTTTTTTGCTTTCACACATTTATAATTTATAGTTCCTTCACCTCCGTTTCTCATCACTTCGCGTGACCTTCGAGACGACAATTTTCGCCGTTACATTTTCGAGAGATTTTCAATATTTATTATCGGAAAATTCGTTAACAATGAATCACCAATTTTTTCTTCCTCCTCGTGATGCAACATTTTTCGAGCTCTTCGCCAATTCTCACTCCTCGAAATCTCTCGCCGGTCTTCGAGCTCGTATTTCGTCTTCGTTTTGTAACTTGTTTTTTTTTTTCATACAGCGAGCTTACCACTCATTATTACTAAGGAAGGCCATTTATCGCGAGGCTAAACTTTTGACCCATTCCCAGCCAAAATCCTCCCTCATAATTCCAGGTTCAAGAGCCTTGGAGGAGGTGGAAGACAACGCATCCCCGTCGGGTGATACGAAGAGCGCGGCCGGTGCTAACTTTGACTCGGAACGGCTTAAGAGCTTATCTTTTTTTTTTTTTTTTTTCTTTTATGCATATTTCTTTTATTTCACGTTGACCAAGCTTCGCACCGTCGGTTTTTCGAGAACTTTATTCGGTCGTCGAAGAGCTCAAAAAGCTTTTTTCTTTCGATTTATATATTTGTGGCGTTGTGCTTTACACACTCGTTCCTCCTTGAGCTTCTTCGATCCGGTTCCATTCTCGGAGCTTACACGAGACTCGTTCGCCCCGAAACTGATCACGTGGTTCTCTCATCCACGAATCTCAACATTTATTTATTTATTTATTTTTTTTTTTTCACGAATCTCGCCTTTAAAGTCTCAGGTGAATTTTTAGCACAGAATTCCTCTTTTCTTTTCGCGGCTCGCAGAAAGAAAAAAACGGCTCGCAACTCTCGTCTCTATTTTCCTTTTTTGGTTTTTTTTTTTCGCGTGGGCGCCGAGCTTGAAATTTTCGACAAGAATCACCTAAAATCGCTTGGCTTCTTCGTCGTCGTTTTCATTTTCTTCGCGTTGTCCAGATGACTTTATGCAACGTTTGTCCTCTTCTTCTCCCACGCGTAATCGTTTTTTTTCTTATTCGTTGTCCGGGTGTCATCGGTACCGATGATATTGGAATATCAACGAGAAAAAAACGTTCCTTCGAGACGAGAGCTTTACTTATGGGCGAGCACGTTCAATATCTCTGCGTGTGCTAGTAGGACGAGTGTCGTCATTGATACGAGTCCTTGTGAAAGGTGTCGCTCTTGTGGAAGATCCTTCGTCCTTCTCTCGTGAGCTCTTGACTCGCAAAATTGTTCTCGGACTTTGGCCTCGGCAAAAGACCGGTCGGTAAGGCTCTCAGCTCCATACTGTGCACCTGCGATCGTATCATTTTCGTTAGCATCGATAGCAATTTTCAATAATTTATCATTTTCATGAAATTAAGGAAAAAAAAATAAATGTTTTCGAGGTTTACCGATTCCTCGCTGGCACTGGCGTGCGCCGCCTGTTCAGCAAGGGCGTTCACCACGGCGCTTATCGTTTTTGATTCACTGCCGAGATCTTCCTCCCGATGGGCAACCAAATTTGGATTTTTGCCGATTTTGTTCAACCTGTGATAACGAGCACGATTAAGCGTAGGGAATGTCACATTAAAAACAACCAACGATTATTCACGCATTGACCGTGAAACCTTTCGCGGCACGCTTTTATTTATTATTTTCATTCGTTTTGTTTGTTTGTTTTTTTTTTGCTTTGCCAGAAGGATATACCGCGATAAATTGTGATGAAATAATTGAACCGTGCCGCCAAAGATTTCGATAATGACGGACCGGTGGATCGATTAATAAATCAATAAACCAAAAAGTCAGCTCATCAGAAAGATTAATAACGCATGATTATTCGTGAACGAGTACGATCGAAAGATTGTTAATTTTTTAGTCAATAATAACCGAAATATCGTACTCGTTCAGAGAAAATAACCGACCAGTCCGGGGGGGGGGGGGGGGGAGAGATTGAATCACGAGAAACTTGGATCCTCCAACATAAATGCGTGTGTATATTGAAAAAAAATATCAATCAGATCTACGATTATAGAAAGAATTTGAACAACAACATTGATACTCAATAAAATACTATTATTCGTAATATTATGCGGACAAAGAGCTGCGAATAAAATGAATGCAACTGCGCGGTGGCAAGAAGCGCTCAGCTTGTTGGATTTTCAAAGCGCGTTCGCCAGCGTTAACGATCTTATTCGACCGCGATGATTCGTAATTAAGGAGGATAGATAAAAATTCATTATCCGAATATCGAATCCGATATCGAAATTGCAATTTTTTTCCGCAAGTTTTTAATCGATCAAAAGTTTCTGCTTCACGAGATTATCCAGCCTCCTTGAATTTTTCATGAGCAATCTCGCCCCCTGGTTATCCGATAGTTTGTTTCGGAACAGAGAATTCGATGGAATTCAACTCTGACTCGTCGATATTATTTTCCCTTAGCGAAAGCGAGAAGAGCGATTTGAGAAGCAAGCGCACAATTCGTCTACGAGAAAAATATAATATAAAATATATAATAAATAGGCATATAGAAAACCATAACCCTCGTTGCTTTTTCATTTTTTTTCTTTTTTCTTTTCTTATTTGTTCGTTTGTATATGGCGGGACGGGGTTTTGATGATTCGACATCTATTAGCACACCAACTCGATAGAACAAACCTAACCAAAGTTTATACCTCTCGGCGGCAACGCTCTCCATGGTACGACGCATTAGCGGATATTGATCGAGAACCGCGTTGAAATGATCCACCGAGAGGCTGAACAGATTACAGTAAGTCTCCGCCCTGACGGACGCCACGCGACGCGCGTTCGTCAGAAGACAGATCTCACCGAAGTAAGAGCCGTCCGATAACGAGGTCGCGACTTCTCCGTTCGCCATTACGATATCGACGATTCCCTCCTGTATGAAATACATTTTCGAGCCGATCGTCCCTTCTTTTATTATTATGTCGCCTGTTTGAAATAAATATAAAATAAATAAACGAGGAATTAGAAAGAATTTTCATTTTGGTATTAGGATCAGGATGTCGTTTATAGGCCGTTCTATTTCATATGCATATATACTTACTTACCGAAATGAAAGTGAAAACTGTAAAAGTTGTTAAACACTGAATTGATAATAATTGCGTTCGAATCGCGCTTTACCTGGCTGGAAGACTTCGTATCGTAATTTCGTGACGACGTCGGAAACAAAGTTGGAATCGGCGTTAGCGAAGAAGGGAACCGAGGCGACGAGGGATCTGCAGTTGTAATTAATCACGTCCTAAATCAGGGAAGAAGAAGCGTGATGAACATATTTCTTGACGCATGATATTCTCGTAAACTCGGGGAGCTCTCGCTAGCTCCCCCGCCGTCTCCTCGTACAAGTTCAATTTAAAAATCGTTCAAACAAAATGTTTCATGTACAATGCGTCATTAGGATGATTATATCTTTACAATCGAGATGAAGAACAAAGTACATTTATCACGAGCATCTCGGCTACTACTAATTTCAATCATACCTCTCTGAGTTTTTCCGAAAGCTCGCCGAGAATGAGTTCCTCGTCGAAGAATTTGCCCTGGTAACGATGCTCGAAATATTCGGTGATCCGTTGGCGCATCTCCCTCGGTAATTTTCGATAGGCCATGTATTCCTCCACTTGCTTCACCTACCCCGAGAACAAATCATCCCCGATCAACCTACCGCTATCTGAACCATCCATTTTCAATCTCATTATTTATCACTCTTATTCGGCCATTTTATTTGACCCTTTATTTCGATAAAATCCCTCATTAAATCGATCAACGATTTTCCTCGAATATATCATTTTCATGTTTTTCTGGCTCGAGATAACGGTATTGTTATTAAAGACACCGTGGCCCGAGGACCTTTTACACTCGAGAAAGGCGTAGCTTCGCGGTGGATCAACCGTTATTCAGCTTCTTGCATTTAGTAGTGCGGTGAAACTAAGGTTTTTGCTATTCGAGTGACTTTCAACAAACGGGATATATTCGATCAATAAGATAAACGGGGAATCCTAATAATTATTTACAAGATCGATATTGATCGTATGTACACGTTTGGAATGAGGACTTTCCGTCGACCCCCTGCCGAATAAAAGCTCAGACTCCATATTTTCTCTCGAAACTTCAAACTTGGCAAGTTGCTCGCGTTCTTCGCCTGGAACGAACCCAGCTACTTACCTTCTCTCGATACTGCCTTCTCGAGGAATCGAGCGACTGAATCAAATTGGTGGCGTGACCGAGGAACAGAGCGTAACAGGTCGCCCCGCTGATCATACTAAGCATCGTTAACCACATATCCGTTAATGATTGCGGTGGAAACCTCCCGTAACCGATGCACAACATGTGAGACATCGCTTTGAAAAGCGCCCACGAATATTGCTCCAGCCAAAACGAGTCCTGCAAAAAGTTCCATTTTATTAGCCGAGATAACGATTCTTTGTGATCGCGATTCTTTTCAGTTTTTAATAACGAAACAAGCCCTGAGTTTGATATATCAATGCTGGTCACGAACCTGTAATTCGTTGATGGCGACCCAAGAATTGCTGGGAAATCCTTGGAGCATGGGGACAAGAAATTGAAGACAGCCGCTCCAGTGTCCAATGAGTAGCATCATGCAGATCAAATTAAAGATCCGCATAAAAACTGACGCCATGTTGAGGAACTGTCAACAACGAAGATGAATGTTTAAATCGATGCACGGATACGTGGGTCATTCGGTATCTTTGTTCGTTTTTACGAACAGTTACCGATTGACTCTGTATACGATCGGTACGGTATCGGTCGTTGAGCGCGTTTTGGGAATATTTCGAGGCTTCGAGCACGCCGGTCACTTTTTCCCATTTTACAGGGGCGCGCAACCTTTGGCTCGAAGCGTCCAATTTTTATTGCGGTTGCGTGTACAGCGAATAAGCGAACATCGTCAAGGTCAAACGAATAATAAAAAGGATTCATTGCGAACGAGGTCTCCGATCATCCCGGGAGTCCTCCGTGCCCCCCACTTTTTTTATTTTTATTCATTTTGTTTTTTGTTTTTTTTTTTTTTCATTCAATTTTTCTACACCCCACGTAAACACATGTGACCTCGACTAAACATTAAACTAAACGAAACAAACAACACACAAGAAATAAAAATATAAGCAATAATCGAGGCAAAATAATAGATATATCGAAACTGTTTTCGACTTCCGGTGTGGAATTTAATTCCAAGCTAAACACTGCGAAATCAAAATAATAATCGTTTCAAAATTACACAAGTTTATCGGAGGGTGAAAAAAGAAAAGTGAATATCCATTGTTTGTACAGTTTCATTGTTCTTTTTACCCTCGAATACGGAATATTCGTACGGCATATATTCTTGCTCGACGAATTTTCCGATACCAAGTGCTGCTTCAAACATAAATTCAACCATGCCACTTTGCCATATACTCACTCTGTTTATTAATAATCATTATAACATTACGGTATCACACTATTCCACAAATTAAAAGAACAAAATAGACATATAAATAATGAAATTAACGACGTAAACGATATTATAAAACAACAACGAAAAAATGTAATTATAATTACGCTGAAATGAGGATTTATGATTAATACAACTACGATATGCTTCAACACAAATTCACGCAAATTTGCAGTGTTTTTTTTTTTAATATTATTTACGGGATTCTCTCGGATCACTCGTGCATCAGCTACGGTAGATTGTTTTTTATTCTGTTTTGTTTTGTTTTTCATCTATTAAGCCTAATTGAAGTGGAGAGAGCTGAGAGAAAGTTGTAATATTGAGATAAGTAAATGAAATGAAAAAAATTAACATTTTCCAAGCGCACTAGTACGATGAGATTCATTTTGATTTATGATTTTTGTGTTATGACAGTGAGAAGATTTTATTTCTCGTCATTTTTTCAGTTTCTTCAGAGATTCTCTCCATAAGAAAACTGCAAAAAATCAGGTTCTGCCACGAAAGTAACGTCGGTACTCGAAAACATTTCCAAAAAAATGTTCAGAACTCCCGCATAGCTGGACAAATTTCTATCAATCGCGCTCTACCGATTTCTACATCGAACCAACACTTCTCTGGCAAGATAGCACAAAAATTCGGATTCTTATTTTGGAATTATTTTGACGTAAATAGGTAACTCGTTACTCAACGCTGTAAACGAAAATAGAATGCCGACATGATTGGTGAAGACATCGATCGTACTACGATTATACGATGGATGATCGATAGGTATACGGTAATTGATAAAACTATTTTACCATATCTCCGCGGTAAGTCCAACATTCCGTTTTATAGAAGAGTCGAATTTTCCCCGCGGAAGTGTGGTGAAAAATAGTTTCGAGACTCGGTCCTGGCATTAATTAAGGCGGGGGGGGGGGGGGGGGCGATAGGATTTAGCAACAAACATTTTGATACATTACCTGAGGATTTATATATTTGCGTTAGTTAATGGCTGTGCTACAAACACGATTCTTCACAATTGTATTTCTTAATGACTGCGTATAATGGAATAATTGTATTTTGATTGAAAACGATTGGAATGACGGTTCTTTCGGTAGGAAAGTCTTCGAGTAAATTCTCTTCAAAAAATTTGATTGTCTCGAGCTTCTACCGCGACTTTGGAGTCTTCTTAAACCTTGCTTATAAAATAATCAACGACCAAAGAGCGCTACCCCACAATAAGTTACCTTCAATCGATTTACAGAGTTGGAAAAATATACATATAAGAAAGAATCCAGTTGTGAAGAATCGAAACGTAGCACCGCTCATTTAATCAACAGTTATTTAAACACACACACACACACACACGCACCTACGTCAGCGGATACATACAGGATGAATGTATGTATGCAGCACATTTTGGTCAGGGTACAAAAAATTGATACGTATAAAATACATATATACGTAAAATCTTACTCAGCGCGTGAGTTAATCAATCATTTTATGAAATTAGTTAATTCTCAATTGATCGATGTGATAAAATACTGAAATTCGGATTCCATTTTGTTTTTTTTTTTTTAAGGAATTACGACTGGTACTTGCAACGGTTTCATTCGTTGTTGTTGTTTCAATACTGACGATTTAATAAGGGGCACGAATAACAAGAGTGACATTTATGATGAGAAATATTAATGGGTGGCAGCGAGAACGATAGACACGGAGAGACAGAGGAAGAGAGAGAGAGAGAGAGAGAGAGTAGGGGGAGGGGGCGAAAGTCAGTGAGAGAGAGAGAGAGAGAGAGAGAGAAGAGAAATGACGAAAATGTTCGGTGTGTGACATAAAGAGCGAGACTCACGCACGCATATGCACACTTTTGTCCACAAAAATGTTTGAACGAATAATGAAACGATAAATGTCATCGAAAAACAGTGATTTTCCCTTATTTTCTTCACATTTATTACGGGTCAATTCAATAATACAAATAAATAAAGTGAATAAAGCCAGGCGAAAATAGCGATCGAAGCTTAATGCAAATGCACGCACACAGGCAGCCAAATTCAGAGCAAAAAAAGTAGAGTGAGAGAGGTAGATTATAAAAAAAAAAAAAATTGAAAATAATGACAAATTCATTTCGTTTTAAAGAAATATTTTGTGTGCAATTTCGAAAAAAGCCTGGCACTGTTCGATTTTTCTCATCTTTTCAACCTCAATCGTCGATGGATCTTTGTTAAAAAAATGTTTTCTCAACTACTTTCGAGCGTTCAACAATACACGCAGTGAAATTTCTACCTTTCTAATAATAATTGTTCAACTGCGAACTACGTAAACCCGTGAATCGTGGTTGTATATCGAATAGTTTATATTTTCGAAGATACACATACAACTCGAAACTCCAACGAGAGCTATCTATAATATGTAATGTACATTGTTTAGTTATAAAATTGTGCGATTTACGACAAAGCGACAGAGAAGGGACGCCCACTCACGTGCGCTTATAATCAATGGTGCACCGTCTAGCGATAAAAAGCACTTGTCTCCAAACGCCACGATCGGGAAAGGACGATAACAAAAAAAAATGGGAAATTTGGATTTATTTTGTCAAAGTTTTTTTTGTTTTTCTTTTTCTCCGTTCAAATTCGTTTTTCCGAACAAGTTTTTTCGGTTGCGGCGAATATATATATATATATATATATATTTTTTTTTTTTTTGGAAAAAGGAGAAGCAACATTGTGGAGCTGAGATGAGCTATGATTTTTTGTACCGTTCGCATACTCTCATTCGGCAATTTGAACGTATTAATTCAAATTGATTTCTCGTATTCGAACAGTAAAAAAAAAAATCATAGCTCATCTCCAGTGGAATCGGGATCAAACGATTGATACTTGTCATCGCTAGGCAGGTACGACGACAATTGGTGTCCAACGATATAGATTTTTTTTTTTTTTTTAAGCATAGCCTATCGCTGCTGCGGGTTACATATGAAATATACACATACATATAAACATTGCTTTGATTCATATATATGTATAAGTATATATTTATATAATGCGGCGAAAGGAGAAAGCGAATGTTTTGTAAATTAGAAACCAACGAGCCAATCACAGCGTGCAGCTCTTATTGTTTTTTTTTTTTTTTTTTTTCTTCCCTCAACTACCAAAATTGAGTCTATTTTTCGTTCAAAGATTTCGAAAAAAGTCAGGCATGATCCATCCCTCGGAACCAAAAAAAAAATACTAGCATAAAACCTGTTCGAAATTGCAGAATAGAAAAATTTTTGATTGCAAAATTGCCATTTTCATTGCGATTGCTTTTTTTTTCGGTTCCTTCAAAATTGTTTTTTCGAAAAAAATGAATAACGAAAAAAGATTGTGGCAAAGGTAGCAATATCCATTGACGCATGGGACACGAGAGGCTCGCGCGTTTGTTAGGGCGGGTTACCTTAAAAATAAGGTCGCTTTTGCTGAAACCGGACTTCTTTTTATTCATATTGTCAGAGCTTAGGCGCCCCCTCCGCTCAGTGCGTTTTTTTTGTAGGTTCTGCAATATCTAGAAACAAAAGAAAGCCGGGACATAGCGAGACATAGTAAGAGGGAAACAGGTTACAGAGAAATTTGTGTGTAGAGAGAGAGAGAGAGAGAGAGAGAGTGAGAAAGAGAGAGAGAGAAAGAGTGAGAGAGAAGGAGGGGTGAGAAAAAAAAGATTGAAAGACAGGAGAATTCTTAGGGCTTGAAGATAAATATATCAATTTTTTTTTTTTCAAGATCCAAGTGGACAGAAGTTGCGAAAGTTGGAGACATTGGGAATAAAATAATTTGTTAGGATCAATTTTTAGTGGAGTGAAAAGTTCCTTTCGTTTTATAATGCTGTTTTAGATTATTTTTAGACGGAATTTATTGGTCCTTTGGTATGGGATTTTCTTCTCGTACCTGCATCTCTCAAAAATGATTCTCTCTTTCTATACTGTCTTTTTTTTTCATTTTACTTTTTTTAATATATTCAGCGCGATTTTCGTAGTAAGCGAATAGTGTATTTGTTCCTCGTTAATGACGGAACAAAAAATAGTGTATATCCGTTGTGTCTCGTGTGACCAACATTTTTCGACGCTTATTCTCTTCATTCGAAATCACAATTTTTTTTTTTTTTTTTTTTTTACAATTTTGTATTTGTGTCTGGTGTGTATGGAAAAAAATTGAGTGTAATGATAACAGATGAAAAAATGAGTGACGCAAGCGGAAATAAAAACAATGATTTTCACAGGGTGATTGAGAACGGTCGTACGCCGTTCTATCGGAGAAATCAATAATTCGAAAGAATAATCGTATTTTCACAAAACCGTTCTTAAAATTATTACAGTTAATTTTTATTCAAGCCGGATCAATAGCGGCAAGCGATCAATTGTGCAAGCGAAAAAGCGCTATTTTTTTTTCTCCATTATTTACAATTGTCGTGAAAAAAATATTTGCGAGCTCAAACGTCAAAATAATTGGAAAACGTCGTGAGAGCTTCGCATTCAAAATTTTTTGACGTTGCTTAGAAGAAAAATTCTCAATCTCAAGCTTTCATTCTTTCGAGATCGAAATCGTTGATCATCGAACGAGTTGATTGATCAATTGACCTCGTGCAAGGGGCGATCGAACCAATATTCCCAAAAATAATAGGTTCTCTTTTTAAACCAACGAATTCAAAGATTAATTATACAGGATTGAGATTCAATCGTGAGTCTCGATTACTTTCCTCAATTAAAAAAAAAAAAAAAAAAAAAAAAAAAACGAAAATGCCCCATACATCGTCAATGTAACTCCGATGCGTGTTCAATTCATAATTTTCGGTCGAAAACGCGTGTGCGGCGTGTATCTGTGAGATTGCGCTGAACGAGCGAGAGACGGAGATAGAGAAAGAGAGAGAGAGAGAGAGAGAGAGAGTCCAGGATGAAGTGATTAAATACTCAATATTTATTGGTTCATTTCGAGAGGAGCTCACGAACGAGTCCGAGTATTGATTAACCGCAGGACTCAATGCGGTATCCGGTCTCTTCCGGGACTGGTACACACCAAAATTTTCCCACACGATTCGAATATTAATTTTTTCCGTGAATCAAATTTGGCAAATTTAATTTGCCAATTTGTCATTATGAATTAGTGAAATATGTATCGTCAAACGAATAAAAACAAAAAATGACGTTGTTTCAAAGAAAAAAATAATAGAAGAAAAACTGAGTTTTGTATTTACGTGTATTTTTTGCCAATTAATTATGCAATTAAAAATCGTCGAAATATGTTTTTCACTCGAATTGATAATCGTTCCAGTTTATGTCTCGGGTATTTACGGATTTTCCACAAAATTCAGGTCCCTTCCCACTTTCATTTATATTGTTAATATGTACATATATTATTGTAACAAGTTCTACCTGCACCAATAATTATATTTATCTACCCTATTAAACTCGCATTTAATACAATTCTACGAACATCGAATTTCTATTAACTACGAAAAAAAAAAAAAAAAAAATTGAGTAATCGCTCGATAATCGACTAACGAACGAGCCTTCGAATAATTATCTCGAGAAAAGAAAAAAAAAAACTATAAAATTCATGTACGAACGATATTTTAAACCAAGTTGACCAGAATTTTGCGGCAATCCAAATTTTTTGTTGTGTGGCGAGCGGGGAACTGTGGGAAAGGCATCAGGATCGAACCGTGTATAAATTTACATCAATTTCGCAATAGTTCACGTCCACGATACGCGTGAAGCCAAAAAATCGAATCAATCTCGATAAATTCTTTTCGACAATAGATAAACCAAATTTCAAGAAAAATTACGTAATTTTTTTTTTTCCTCAAAGATAGAAAGAAAGAAAAATATGAATTAATGTTTCCAAATAAATAGCAATTTGAAAAGAAAGTTTGTCGCTGAAATATTTTTCGGTTTGAAATGCCCGATTGAAATCCCGGGAGCCGGGATAACGAATGGAGAGGATTCACGCGGGGGGGTTTATGTTGAGTGTGTCGCCAATTGGTCATTAGTCACGATTTATATCGGCGAATATATGGAGTAAGTTGCTCGTACCAACAAAACTCACCAAGAGCTTTTGTGTTTATATTGGTATAAACGTTGGACGATCAATCTCGTTAATAACGATTCGCATATCGGTATAATAACCGACAGTCGACCGATTGTCCATGTATTATATTATTAAATGTAAACACTTTTATATATATATATATGTATATATATATGTATATATTTATACAATGTATAAAACATTATAAATACGTATCACTTGACATCGATTAATAATCAATATATGTTAATATATATATATATAGATCATGCAAAACTTGGGTCTATGTATGTATATATGTACGAAAACATGTAAATCGTCAAATAAAACAACAAATGTTTACCTAAAATTGTCCAAATGACAATTAACTTTCTAGAATAATCGTTCTCGTTAAATAACTGATATATAACTGAGAAAATAATATTGTTTTTACGACCGTTCGCATTAGAATTCGAATTGTCTTTCTTGTTGAAATTATTGATTTAAAAATGTTTTGTTTTTTTTATTTTTTTTTATTTTTTATACTTGACATCGGTTTTGACGCGTTGAGAAAATAAATTTTGTGCCGACGTTTGCACGGGACCGTTTAAGCTCGATGATAAACGTTGGACGACGACGCATCGACGATGCAGAAAAACGGCTGCGCGCAGCACCCGCGATTCGAGAGGCGATATTCAGTTTTTCTTATAAATATTTATTCGCAGAAGGCTTCTCTCCGCTTTTTCCAAATATAGATTTTGCTTAGGCTTTCGAGCGTGATTTTGCCAAACGTTTTTTTTTTTTCGTTCATTTCTAACAATAATAACTCGCCAAGAAATAAAAATTTCTCTTCAATGTTTTTCAATGCCATATTAGAAAAAAAAAACAAACAATTTACAGGAAACGATTATTCGAAAAAAATATAAATCAATCGAGTAATGAATCGCCAACTATGTAGAATATAATTGTTTCGTTTAACCGGTAAACAGTTTCGCTCAATTGCGTTATTTGACAACAAAAATAATCTCGGCATTGAATTCAGTCATTTTCCCCGACGTGATTCAAACGAGAATAATTTTGCATACATTAGACGACGATTCACGAGAATGGAATGTTTTTTTTTTTTTCTTCTTTCCTCTGCTTATTCTTTCCTCATTGACTCGTCTCTCTGCTTCGCCGAGACGCACGATAACTTCGTTGACAAATTGAACGATCCCGTTACCGCGTCCGCGCGAATCGACGAGCGTGGAACTTTTATTCTTTCGTATTTTCAAATTTTTTTTTCCGCATTCGGTAAAACGTTTAATTCGCTCATCGAATCCGTTCACACCCACGCTTTTTGAGGCTATTGAATCACGAATACGAACACTTCTATCGGACGGTTCAAAAAAAAAAGTTACAACTATTTCCCAAATTTTCGAAAAATAATGTAAAAAATGAAATTAATCAAGAAACGATGGAGGCTAGTGAATTTTTGTTCGAACGTCCGATATATATTGCGCGCGAGTTTGGTTAAACGATCGTTTGGTGAGGCGAGCAAAGCTTACTTTATCGTCCCATACACAAACATGTATAGATCGCGGGTGGTTGATTAAAAAAACGAGTGCGTTGGCGTCGCGTTCGTTCAGCGGTGATTAGTCATGGCCCTCGGACTCGAAAACCCCGTCGTTGGTTAAATTTCGTGTTTTTTGCAACTGTAAATTTTTTATTTTTTTTTTTCCCCATCAACGAGGTTTATTCGTACAACGCGTTATTCGAGTTACAACCCACACGCATCGCGTCGAATATATATATCGCGTTCTAATGATTCTAATTGATGGTCATTTATGCGCGTTATGTGCGTGGATTCGCGCTTCATATCTCTGTATATAGATAATATATCGTTCGTGCGACGAGATAAAGCCGCCGGAAGTGTCGACGCGTTATTGAAATTCACCGACGTACCCGCATTTTCATCGATTTTCTCTTATTTCTTCATCTTTTTCTCTCCCTTTTTTTACCTTATTTATTATTTCGTTGGCAAAATTATTTGTATGCGCGCCTCAGAGCGAATGGAGAATAAATATACAATTGACGAAAGTCCGAAAACCGTTATATTCGCGAGGAGAGTGCGCGACACCAGCAGCAGCCCTCGCGTAAGCTTTTTCATTCGACGCTTGGCGCCGAGAGTCGCTACCGCGCGCGCGTCTCTTTATATTTACGGCGACTTTATAGAATATATGCGATATCGTTGCGAATTTAACGAAACGGGAGTAAGGAAATTCAATAAAATGTAGAGAGAGAGAGAGAGAGAAAAAAAACGTCTCAAATGGGTCACAAGTGCTCTGCGTGCTCGAATAACGCTAAATAAATGATAAACTTTATTGTACGAATTTAAACTCGTTATTACGAAAGAAATGATGGAAAGAAGCTGACGCTCTGTTAACCGAAAGTTTAAACAACGTTCTTCGGCCTTTCCTCTGTGCTATTGTTGTTGGTGCAAAAACAAAAAAGAATATTGTTGTTCGTCATAAAAGAGCGTATAAGATGAACGTTGGTTTTGTTTAAATGAGAAGAGCAAAGCAGAATGACACGAGGCATCAAGCAAAAACTGGAGGCGAGAGGGCTGAAGAGGAGCAGGTCGAAAAAATAATTGGTCCAAAATAAAACAAAAACGAAGGAGCTCGAGAAACAATTGGACAATGGGATAATTTATTGATTTAATTACGAAATAAAGTGTATATATATATGATTGGCATAATAGTTCGAAAATAATGGGGGGGGGGGGGGGGGAAACTCATGAGAATGGGAGGATTGACAAATTTTTGGGGAAACACACATAAATGCCGATCACGGGCAACATTGCCAACAAAATTTCGGGCAAACAAAACTCTTTTCACACCTAACACTCACAGGCGATCACACTACCATCGGAATATAAAAAAAAAAAAAAAAAAAAAAAAATAAAACCAATTCTCTGCTTCTCAATTCGAATGTCATTCGTGTCGAATATCTCAACTATCTTATTCTATATTCAAAATAAAACGACTACTTATTTTATTATCGGTGCTAACTTTATTTATTCAGCGACACTAATTATTTCATAATCAGCGCTAATTTTATTCGACACGAAGAGTTCGAGAAAAATTAAAAAAAAATAAAAATAAATATATAAACCAAAAATCTATGTCATATATATGAAAAAAACGTTTCAGGATTCTCATTAATATTAACCTACACACGTTTCGACGAACTTTTCAAACAGAAACAATGCGATCAATAATCAAATGTATAAAAACCCGTGATTACTAACAGTTAGTAATAAATGTGACAGAAACATGTCATAAAACAAAACGTTCCGCATTTGCATTTTCAATTAATATTTTATTTCAAGGATGCTAACGTGTCGAGTGAACCAAAAAAAAAACAACCAACTCTTACTCCGTGTCTCTTTTTTTCTTGGCTCGTATCTATGCTCTTTTTTTTTATTTATCGTTTATTTTTTTTTTTCCACATATATGTATTTTATTTTCACGATGCACGGTGCATACTCTAGTAATAATGACCTCAACTACGGGGTTTTCACTGGCGAAAACGATCAAGAGCTCGTTTTATTTCGATTGCACGAAAATTAATTATCAAAAAAAAAAAAAGAAATTGAAACATTCGAAGAGATAACAACGCGAACCAATTTTTGATGAATACCCAAGATCATCGTACGCCTCGAAACACAACGAATGCTGGAGCATAAAACTCAACTTTGTTCATAAGAGAGAGAGGAAAAAAAAAAGCATTGAAACGCAGCTCTTGATCGTGTATCGTCGATCAATAAACCTGGGAGACTAAACACGACTCTCGTGAGATCGTCTTACTGCTGATATTCGGACGACCAATAAGAGCTATGCAAAAAATTGATCTAGCTTCCAAAAAAAGTAAAAAAAAAAAAAAAAGAAAACAAATAAAATAAAACAAACGAAGAAAAAACCCAAATATTAAAAACGATTAATTTTATATATTACGGTATTAATATATTTTTTTTTTTTTTTTCCAATACGTGTAAATACGAAAGAAAAAGAATGAAAGACATCACGTAGCACCGTGTTGACAACAACAGCAACAAAAAAAAATAAATCAAAATATTATAAAAGTTGAAAAAAAAGAGGAAATTAAACGGCGAATGAAAAAAAAAAGAAAGAAAATGAACGAAAAAACGTAGAGACATAAAATTTAAGTTAACGAACGCTTTGATCAAGAATAAGGACATAATTGGCCTTGATTTTGTTCTGGGTTTACTAGGCAGGCACACCTTGCTCGTTCGGTCTGGTTGGGGCGGTGTAGCCCGTCGCTCGTAGTGCCTCTCCGGCTGTTGATAAAGGGGGATCTGCAAACCCATTCCAAACGTGTTCGCAATGCCCACAATGCAATCCATTACAATCGGTCTTTATTATTTTACTTCGTAATATTACGTTTTTGTCTCATTTACTCTTTTTTCTATTTTTTTCTTTTCTTTCAATAATAATAAAATTCTGTTTCTGATTTCGTTAAAAGAATGAAAAGATCATAATGCGACTCTCAAATTGCACAAAAATGGCATAATTTTGTTTTTCTTTCATGGAGAAGGGCACGAGGGAGAGTTTGGTGGCGTGAGGTGGAGGGATAAAAACGAAGGTGCGAACGTTGCGATAGCAGCGTGATGTACAATTCGGTGTTAAGAATAATCATAATAATAATAATAACAATAACAACAATAATTATAATCGTGATAAGAAGATAAATTATAATTTGAATAATAGCGATAAAATAGAAAAAATAATAATGATACATAATAGGCGAACGGACAGGGGTGACAGTGCTCGAACGATCGTGTTCAACGCGTGAACGAGAATTACTCGAGTTTGATTTCTAAATAATTGCGTAGTGAACTGGTGCAGAATAATTTATCAATTGTATGAGTAAAGATTTTTCAAACGAGGAACAAAAAATAGAAGAAAAAACGTCACATATAATGTGTAGGATTATACATACATATATATATATATGTGTAACTTAATATATAGAGATGTAGAATGTACAGGGTTGCTTGAGCTAAAAAATTGCGTGGGTGAATCGTAAATACCAAACAAATATCATGTTTTCGTGTATTTTATTTTTCTTTTCCTACGATTTTGTATTTAAAAAAAAATGTACGAATCATTTGTTTTTCGTATTGAATCCCGAGTTTTGAAAATAAATCAACTTTTTCTTGCGGTCAAGTTTTCGTATATAATTAGGCTAGTTTTTCGCAGATATTCGTGGCTAAAATGACAACGATAATAAGGATGATTAATCGTCCAGGCCATTTGGCGAGAAAATAATCGAGAAATCGAGAAAAAAAAAAAAAAAAAAAAAAAAAAAGAGTCCGTTTTCATTTTTCCGTCCGATTTATTGATTCTCTTTTAGACAATCGCTCGCATGATGAATAATTATAAATTTAGCGTTGAAAAAAAAAATCGAGTTCGAAAATACTGAATGTTTATGAGTTTGTTTGGCAAAATTTGTTCAGAGGAAAATCGTCCGGTCGTAAACGGTCATCGTATCTTTCGGAGTTACCTCTCCACCGACTGAAAAATAATTCTTCACGTAAAGAGAAGAAGGCATCTTTCCCGGGCCCTCACTCTCTCTTTTCTGGTCTCTAATAAATATACGTCTGTATATACTTTTTGGAATAAAGCGTAAGCTCGGTCTCTTTTATGACTCGCAAAGCAGCAGCAGCAGCAGCAGCAGCAGCAGAGAGAGAGAGAGGGAGGAAAAGACGATCCAACGTAACGCTTCAACATATTCGTGAGTCATGTGATGTGTGCGAATCGCGGCGGCTTCCGTGGTAAAAGCCACCCCCGCAAGCTGCTCTCTTCTCATTTCCTCATCTCTGGTTGTCTGTACCAAAAAACCGCGAAAGCTTTTGTCGTTCCGCTATATTACTCTTTCGACAATAATGCCTTTCGTGTTATGTTCTCGTGTGTATGTGCGTGGAACTGTTCAAGAATAAAGTGCCATTCCCAGGTTTATGAAAATTTCAGGATATTTATGTTTCTCTTTTTTCAATCGGTCAACAACTTCTAGCTGTATTTTTATTACGATTCTTACTGGGTGGAGATTCGAGAGCCTTGCGAGGATCGATGATCATCGTTATCGTTGTCATTCGTAGCTTCATTGATTCCGAAATAAAAAATAATGTTTTTAGAGAAAACAGATAAGTAAATCAGTGTGTGTATGTGTGTGTGTGTGCGTGTGTGTGACTCTCGAGAACACTTCGACATCTTATTCTCTATATTTTTCAAATGATTTTCATTTCTTCTCTCTCAAAATTCTCGGCTTTTTCAACTTATCTTCTTGGCATACAGCATATTATGGACTATTATCTTTCGTTTTTTCCGCTCGTTGTGTAATCCTACACCTGCGCGTTTTTTTTTTACTACGATAAAAAAAAAAAAAAACAAGGTATCCCGCTGGATCTTAAATGTTTGATGGAAAACTGATAATGATTATCGCATCAATATATGATTCCCGTTTCCTGAGCCTGTCCTAAATGTCCTGATCGAACTGACGATTCACCTGATTGATTCGTTGGTATCTGTGGCGTTTTATTTTGCAATAAAGCGAGCAGCTAAGCTATGCAATTTGGGCTATTTCAAAAAATCTCAATGTGTATCTCGCTTGCTTTTTGTTTTCTCTCATTTTATTTTCATTGAAATTGAATTATCATAAATTCATTCGCCCAATTAATTCGTCAGCCAATGAATCTTTCCTCATGGACGATTTATCCGATCTCAGGTGTTATCTCGAATATTAAACCGATGATTTACTGTTAATAGCGCGAAAAAAAAAAAATTATTTTTTATTTATTATTACCCAATCGATAAGATGCCCAATTAACGTAATTGAGTTATCATATTTTGGAAGGCGTTCATCAATGATTACAGCATTTTTGAACGAAAATTCTTTCCTCCGCGGGAACAAATTTATTGTCGAACGTCCGCCGACGCTGTTAATATTTTTTTACTTTGCACGAATAAAATATTGCATCGAAGTTGAAGCGAGGCTTTTTCTCATTCCGTTAATCATAAAAATCGTGGAAACGATCAATTCCGTAATCACGACAAGTTCGGGTAAAAAGATAGTTTTTTTTTTGCAAACTATCGGGAGATAAAAAGTTTTTTTTTTTTTCGTTAGAATCACGATCGATCGTATCGATACTCTCGCTGCTGAATATTTCATCGTATGAATCATCGTCGTGTGTACACATATCAGAAGTTCTATATTCTATATGTTCAGATTGTATATATGTATTGGGAATATAGTATAATATATTGGGGGGAGAGAGAGAAAGAGAGATTGGTATCGTAATATATATATATATATATCTGAATTTATAGATATAAATAGAAGAAATAGAGTTTAAAAGAACGAATTGATACTCACATAGACTTCTTCCCATTGCGAAACGTATCGCACCAGTCTCGACAGTCGTAGCAGCCTTACGAGTGATAGTAGCTTAGCGAGCCTGAGAATCCTTAGAGCACGACCAGCGTGCAAAATTTGGAAAGACTCGCTGAAGTCCTGAAACTGATGAACCCAATTTCATTATTATTTCTCTCTCTCCATTTCCAAATTAGAAGAGGAAAAAAAAACGAAACGATCATTAAAAAATAATTATTTTCACACACACACACACACACAGATGTTTGAGGCTTGAATCTGTACGAAGGTAAAGTTCCGAGCACCGCGCGAGTTACAGTATAGTCGAAAGACAAGAAAAAATAGTGAAAACTTTCATTGACGATTGGTCAGAATTCGAACTTGGGAACTGCGTCATGCGAGACCGAGCATGCACTTGTCTATCGAACCGCAATTGTTCTCCCAGTCGATTTAATTAAAACACAGTGATTGAAATTTTATTTTGCTCTTTTCCTCTCTCTCTCCCTCTTGCTTTCTCCTTCATACTCACTTGATTAAATATGAGGAAAATGTAGTCTAGCGGTATGGAGGAGATGAGGTCAAGAAAGAACCAAGTCCTGAGGTAGTGTTTTGCTATCAACTTTGGATCCAGTATAACCTGTTCCGCGTTGTCTTGTTGCATTATGCCTGATAACATACATTAAGAATAGATTAAATATTTTTTTCAATTCATCGGGATTAAAGTTGGATCCCGACAAAAGTTACAATTAATAATGAAGATTTTTTGTAAGTAAAATCGGTGGGAAATAAAAGGATAAATTGTGGTTAAAAAGACTCAAAGAATTTCCCATAAGCACAAGCGTGCTCTCTGATATCGATGTACTTTTTTTTTTTTTTTATCCTCTTTTATCCCTGCAATACGTGCGGGAAATAAAAGACTCGCTTGAAAAAACTTGTATGCAGCTTCCAGCTCATTGACTCCCTCGGGGTTGACTCTACGAGCTGGAAACCCACTTGGAATTAGATAAAAAATCATGATAAATCCAATGTACTGTGAAATTCGCTGATAAACTCCAATCGTTAAATCCAAAAACATCTCTGCTCCCATAATTGCTATTATTTTGCTCGGAAACGACGAACTGCTCGAGAAACGAATTCTCAAATAATTATACAAAATTTAATGAACATTTGGTTCATTAATTTCATCACTTTTTTTCTTGAAGCAATATTTTTCATTAAAAAAATTAATATTCTCTACAAAACAGATTCTTCCTCATGAGTAACGATGTATACTATATATATATATATATATATTCTCATAAAATAAGGACACACGAGGAGGTTCTCTGTAGTGGGTGCATTTTCAAACAAGCGGATATTACTAAAGAGTTCCCAAGGGTGCAGTTTTCCGGGATAACGTTTCAATGCACGCTCGCCTTCTCAAGCCAGTCCGACACATTATCCACGAAATGAAGTTTCCATCCCCGTATTCCATCGAGGCCAAAAGTTATTGATAGCTCGCTTCTTTTTTTTCGCTCGAGTAATAATCACGTTCGTTACTTTTTTTTATCATAAATTTTCGAAAATTCATCGTCGACGTGTCATCATTCAAAAATTAACTAAATCAACTTTTGTTTTTGGTTTCAACCTCGACCCTGACGAAACATTGATTAAGCCGTCATTTTTTGATCGATTACCCAAGAGTTTCGTCTATATCGTCGTTAACTTTCTCTATGTTTTCGCAAAGATAGCGGATCGTTTGCCAGCAAATCGAAAATACAAAAGCTGAGTTTCTCAGTCATATATCTACACGCGCCGGAAGTCAATTAACTGAACATTTACCGAATAATCGAACGTTTCGATTCAACTTTCGTTTTCCGAATTATTATCATTTTTTTTTCAAATCACATTTTTTTTCTTTGCGTTTGAGGAACGATTGAGGATAGTTCATTACACTCTTATCGCTGCGCGTGTATATTCATAATGTTATCCAATTTTTATTCTCGATTAACAGCCATACTCGTTCGAGTGTTATGAGCAACTGCTTAATTGAAATACGCGAGTTCACCGCACGCGTACGACTACAATGACAGTTGTAATTGAGTTATGCATTTGTCTCGCTGGTAATATTCGATGTGGTTCGCCAAGCGCACCAACATCGCGGTTGTTCCTGGATTACTAATAATGGTTACGTGTGCTGCCAGATTGTAACCAAAAGTACGCGCGTTCAGTGGGTTATCATTAATTCAGAAATTACAAAAAAACATGAGCATGTTCATAAGTTCATTTTGTCAAGTTTTTTTTTTTTCGAACTCTCGTAAATTATCAATTGTTGGTAGAAGTGGAAAAAAAAAAAAATCGGTTCTGGTTAAATAACGGGAACTCGAGTAAATTTTGTGAAATATTCATTGTTCGTTCGTTACGAGAACTTACCCGTTCTGAAGTTGACGACAATGTCTATGAGGAATATCGTGTCCGAAAGGCAGTTGAAGGCTATCCATCGAGTGCTCAGATCGTCATTGAAAAAACTAATGGCGACTGGCAGAATAATTAGATTCGCCACTAGGAGTAACAGCATACAGAGATCCCAATAAAATCTGTAACGATATAAAAGAAAAATTGAACATTTTACGCAAAAAAAAATCGTTTCGTGGGTGCCAGAAAATGAATTTATCGAATGACATCGGCTCTACGAATGGCGAAGTGGTACATTCATTTTTTCTTTGTTCTTATTCTGATTTTCTAAGATTGAGACGACAGTTGAGTTAACTCGGTATTTAATTTCAACCGTTGAACCGGAAGATATACAATGACAAGATTGTGTTTTCTTTCCAAGAGTAAATATGTTGAATGTTTTTTTTTCTCAACGCTTCCAGAGCTAATTACAATTCTTTATGCTCACGAAGAAACGTTAGCTCGATTAATGTCCGGGGCATGTCGTAGTAAAAAAAAGGGCATATAAAAATAATAATAAACGCGAGGAAAAAATAAAACATGCCCAAGAAAACATGTTGCGCCATATTTTTTTTTTTTTTTTTTTTTTCTAGGCACGCACACGGGTTCGTGCAATGGCGCAGAGCTTTTATTCGCACAACAGGTGGTCCCACAGAATTCTCTTGCCGACGTGAGTGCTCCTCGCGTCGGAAGCGAGACGTCGAGAGAGATAGGGAGAGAGAGAAGAAAAATTCATCTGAAAACGCAAAAAGTGGCAGAGTACGAGAGCTAAATGATCGAGCTCGAGAAACGTGGTGAACGAGTTGAAAAAAGGCTAGAAAGAATTGAAAAAAAATAAAAGAGGCGAAACGAGAGAAGAAAAAAAAGATTAAAAGTGAGGGAGGAAAAAAAGAGAGCGCGAGTGGTTGAAGCCAATTTCTGAGCGTTTTAATCAGACAACGTTCGAATGGAGACCACTGGCTCCATCTGCACGAGCCGACGTATACACACGCCTCGATCTACCCCGGTAGCCCCACTTTTCGACCTAATAACCTCCCGGGACAATGTGCAACGACGCCATTATCGTACCTTTACCGCTTAAGAATCCGATATACCGACGATCCCCAATTCCACCTGCACTATTCTCATTCAGAAAGCTTTTTGCTTTTAGTCTCTCGCTTCAAATTCTCGTTTCTATGAAATTTCGATGAATTCGAGAATGAACTATCTATTTTCCTTTATTCAAAGGTTAATGAACGATATTTCAAGTCTCTCTAATTTCGTGAAAATTTACGTATATCAATGCGCTTCACATTTTTTCATTATTTAAATACTGGGCTTTTTAGAATGATTAGAGAAATAATTTCATCCTGGAACATGATTTCCAAAAAAATATTGTTTCTTCTAAAATATTCACGATACTTTTTGGCGCTCTGCCATACTCGATACATCCGTCTAAAAAGTGAGACACATATGTTCCTGACTCAGGCAAATGGCATCGATCAGTTTCTGCAATTTTCACAAATGGAGTTTTCCTCATAAAAAAAAATACGCTGTCCAGTTATATGCGAAAAAGCCGTTTTCTGGAATTGGCCATTCTTTTTTTTTTTTTTTCGAAAGCTCGCTCAATACTATCCACCGGCCTCTACAAAAATCAGAGGTCATTTACAGTTTTCCGCCAATAGAGGGTATGATAAAAATTAATTAGACATAACATAGGCTATTTCGAGCCTGGAATAATAAAAAAAAAAGTGAAACATACCCGAAACGAAAGACATGAAAAAAAAAAAATAAATAGAAATCTCGACGAATGAAACGAGCAACGATGGGAGTTATATCGAAAAGACACGCGAACAAATTTCACAATGGCGCGGGCATGTAACGCTCGTTTTAAAACTCAAAGCGCCTGCAAAAAGCAAATACATGTATATATACGCTTATACATGCAGCACGTTTAGAGATAAATGTGGTCTGGATCGTTGAGTGCCACGCGATCGCGATGGTGCATGCTTCTAACGGTCGATAGGGAGACGTTATTTTTACCCTTTTCTCCTGTCCCTCTTCCCATCCTATATTCCTATCAGCTCTATCTGGTTTAATAAATTTTGGGCTTGTTGCAGAAAAGGTTTCCAGTCCTTTTCTCTGTCCGCGTGAATCAGAGCCCCCTCGAAATGCCATCCTCGTGCGGAACTTCAAATTCTATTCAGCCCTCTTCAAACCTATTGCAATACAAATCGAAACGATGAATTATTATTCGAAATACTGTTTTTTTTCCCTCGTTTTTGACAGGCAGATAAAAATCATCGTTTTGGTCCAGAGACATTCCTCCCTGTGTTGATCTTTTCGCATCATGACCAGTTTGGAAAAGAAATAGTTCAAAAAATTTGTACGAAGTTGACAGAAAAATAAAATTGGGTTTTCCGTCTCGTCGAAATATTGTCATTTTCAAGAAAATTACGAAACTTCAGAAGTAATAAAGAATTGTTCTCCAAAACGTGGGAATCCTTTGGAACCGATTTTTGGAACACCAAACATTATTATCACGAGGTTGGGACTCGGTAACAATAACGTAGACGAAGCTGCGGTTACACCGAGTTCGAATATATAGAGATAACATAGAATGTATGTGAATCTTGGTTGGATACCCCCTTAAGCCAGTCCATACTTCGGGGACACAGTTCGACACGAGTGCGCTCGTGCGGTTTCACGTTTTAACGGTGCTCGGGTCACCGCCTCTTCCTCATCTTCTTCTTAACTCTCATCCGCCCTCGCTTCGATCCTCCTTTTCCCTCTCTGGCTGTGAAAGTTTACAACTTACGGGGATCCGAAGGCTTTCCGTCAAAAAGCCTTAACTTTTGACACCTTTTATCTCGTAATACGCCAACTTGCGCCCCTTTCTTTTTCAACGTTCGATAGATCCACACAAATCCCTTTTTCTTTCAACCTCTACAAAATTGTCAATAGTGTGCACCCGGGCGAAAACTAAGTCCATATATAACGATCCGCTTGAAAACGAGAATTTCAGTTGGTGGGGATGTTAAAGTTTGAATGAAAAATTTACGTAAAAATTGTAGTTATATCTTGGTTTGCATTTATACATAAAATTATAAGCTCGCAATAATCATCTGAGAAACACACACTTTAAGCATATACATAAAAGTTGTTATTTCATACGAGAGTGTGTTCTACGAGCAATAAGTCTTGTAAGAACGTTTCAAGATTTCTCAAACATTTCCTCTCAACTCACAAACACATTTTCTCGACCATAATTTTGCTTTTAAGATTCATATGACTTCATCGTGTGTTTTCGCAGAATTCTAACAAGATTCGAACGCAATATGCATTTGCACTAATGTTTACTTCATTTTCTGGCATATAAAATTAATGAAAATTTTAATAATTCAGAATAAAAAAACATGAAAAAAAAAAAAAAAAAAAAACAGAGCTATGGAGCTGTGATTTTCGTCGTTTTTTTTCTCAAGGATTCTACCAAGTTCAATTTTATCCACAATTTCGTTTCGAATATCAATATAGATATGAGGATAAAATAATAATTGAATATTATGATAAGAATATTAAGATCCGGATGTATATCGTACGTGGTGGAAACAATTCTTCAGGGGAGGAACATCAACCGCATCTGCATGAGATAACGCAGAAGCAGGTACTGTTATTCTCTTGATGCATAGTTTCTCGACCGTCTGTCTCTTTGGAGAAATGCTAATTTGTGCCGCACACCGGTAGAACCGTTTCTCACTTCTCTATACTCCGCCCGGAATATTTCATTTTCCCTAATGATTTTCATCATAGGCGAGAGAGAAAGAGAGCGAGTGCGAGAATCGTCAAGATTTTGACGTTGATGGAAGCTCTCGACTGGAGACTAGCGGAAGAGAGAGAGAGAGAGAGAGAGAGGGTACATATACCTCTCCCTTCAATCTCATATTTCTTGTTCCGCGAGAACGTCTACAAAATAAATCAAATAGCTCGAGAAATTGTAACTCGACGCTTGCTCCATTTGAGTAAAACGTGAAAACACAGAGATTTGTCATTAGTTTCCACGAACAAAGTGTCGTATTTATGGTAATTACGACTTTGCATTTTTTTTTTTTGTATTTTCATCGTTTAACACGACAAGATTTTAATTCAACATCAAAAGTATGTCCGTCGGGAGGTAAAAATTTATGTACAAAACTGGAACCAACAAATATGTCAGTTGTATTACAATCATCGGGAAATTATTGAACGGTTAGCGATTCAATACCACGATCATTATTCATAATGTCTCAACGCAAATGCATCGCATCCAATGACTTTATTCCTGAGAATTTTTCAATCGGTTTTCGTTATAGCAGTAAAAATGCAAAATTTTCGATCAACCGAAGCATAAAAATAATTATACGATTCGTTACTTTATTACTAGCGCGCTAAAAAAATTACGCGGGATTTATGCGCGTGTTCATTCCAGCTGTTGAAAATATCTCATTCATCAATCATTGACTGTTATTACGAACCATTACTTAATCACTAGGTACTGAACAATCAGTTTGTGTAATTTATGGTTATGGGAATGGTTTTTGTTTTCATTCCTCTTGATATCTGTTGTTTTTTTTTCTTTTTTCCCCTAATAAAATGACTGCGATATTTAGAAAGTTGTTGATAAGGTAATTTTTCATGTCTCTCTGACTCGAATGGCTGGTTCCGATGTAAAACAACGCTCAGTCACCTCGCAGCCTCCAAATTCCGTAAAAAAAATCCCAAAAGTAGTTTTTCAGGAAATTATTTCAAAATGATTTGAAAGCTTCACCTTTTCATCGTATTCATACGAGTTGTTGTGTTTTTCTTTTTTAAATAATTAATTTCTGAGATATATAAGACGCGATGATACGAAGGAAAAATAATAAACTGGAAGATTTTCATTACTTTTCGTATTTCTGACATTGTTATGCTCTTTTTTATGCTGAAAGTTGATGGTCGTTAAAGGTTAATGGTATTTCGAGTTAAAGACGCTCTTCGCCAGAAGCTCCGGCAATTAAAAGTATACACCGGTGCGTTGGCCAGTACATACCGAATCTAACAACCTACTAACGCCATAACCGTTCAAACGGTTTCCTTGTATAATAGCCTCGGTAAAGACTTTTCTACGATGTCAACCTTCTGCAAAACCGAGCATGAAAATTATTCATTAAAATTCGATGTTTTAGCGAATCTTATGTTTTTTTAAATATAACCTCTCCGGAGCGATGTGACTGACGACTGAAAATCGATCGTTGCTTCATAAGCGAACATCACCGTTTATATCGATTTTTGGATTTGAGAATATATTATTTATTGAAATTTACGAGGAAAGTAAGCGAAGCGAGTACAGCAAAGGTGCGCTACGATAGGCTCTGTTCGTGTTAAAGTTGAGGGCAAGGGTCGAGAAATGGATTTCTTCGCTGTCAATTGCAGAGAATATGTGTCTTATCTTCTTCTCTTTTTCTCTCGTGGTGGCTGAAAGGTTTCTTCGTCCTAACGGGAAGCATTGTCAACAGGAAAAGTCGATAGCTGGCCGGTGAGAAAAGGAGCGAGAAGTGCAGCCTCCGGCTACTTTTTCCATCCAAGATTTACGATTCGTCGATGCAGCAGCAGCAGCAGCAGCAGCAGCAGCAAGCCAGTTCGCATCAGAGACACATTTCTATTTTATTTTTCAATCTCGATTTACGAAAAGATTTTATCCGAAAGTTCTTTATTCTTTTCTGCCCCTTTCCTTAGCTCGCGCTTGCCCTCGGGATTTCCGGGCCTTTGAATACATTTTTAAAGTTTGTTTTCCAAACTACCCAACACCCGCGTTGAATCATCGAGGTTTATCATTGAAATAAAAAATATTTATCACATTGTTTCATATTTTAACTTTCTATGAATAGATAACTAGCATGGGCTGCATGGGCTCCTGATAAAAGTTTCATCAGCATTCGTAGAATAGCTTCGATGAAGGCTAATTAATTGGACAGTCACATTGAAAATAGGAACGGCCAAATATTTACAACTTTTGAAAGACGGGGGGATGAGAAATAGAAGCTCAAATTGGTCTCAGCAATATTTCAACACCCTCGCTCGGGTTCTATCGAACAAACAGACCAAGTGAAGAAACGCGAGAGCAGCGGAAATTTTCTTTGAACGAAACGAACTAGAAAGCGATAATTGGATTAGAGCGAATTAGTTAAACGTTTCGACAAAACTACGTGTATATTGCCAGCAGGTCCATCCACTTTGGAGATTTTCTCGTTCGAAGCTTGAGCATAAAACAAAAAGTAAAAATAAAAAATTCTCTTACTCGAATTTAATGTATCGACTGGATCGGGGGCTGACCGAGATTTCTCCTTGATTTTTCATCAATTTCGAAAAAAGGGCAAAGCCCAGAATTCCCGCAAATTTCTATCCAATCTGGATAACGTTGCATCGCTATTTCATCCGTCTATAGATGCTGCTGCAATTTTTTCTCTTTCGATAAATAACAAACTTACCCTTGGACCACACACACATATATATTTATTTTCGAGAAGCATACGCGTCGAATAAGCATCGGGGCTACTTTAATTTCCTGATCGAATTCGTCGATAGACGTCGCAATTTTTTCGAGCTCGCCCAGTCGTAAAAGTCATAGGAAGTAAAAAAAAAAAAAAAAAAAAAACGAGAGAGCCACGACTTCAGTCGTATATTTTCACTCAACCTTTCACCCACTCACAATCTTAAACATCACACGTGTAAATAGTTCGTTTTAGGGTCTACTGCACTCTCTGACGTCGTTCCCGAACTTACATACTTCACAAGACGATAAAGGTCTAAACTTAGTTCATCTTATTTCTAAATATTTTTCCGGGTGAAGTACTCCTCCAGCTTCGCCGTTGCTATATATTCATGACTGACGTCGTCAACAACGATAGAAAATATTCTTTGATCCCAGTATCTATATCTGGCAATTATAAATATCAAATTCATCAAAACCAGGATTCATCAAATATTCATTCGGCAGAGCGTTGATCGATTGATTTACATATAAAACCGCAAATCTACAAAATTCATCTTCTTTTCGTGATCACAATGCCTCAAGGCCGAAACTCTAATAACACGAACGAAAAAATCCGATAATTCAACAACGTTTTGTTAACAGTCCGTATCAGATCGATCGCCTATTCTCGAGTCTACACCGCCACAGGCTTCCGTTGAGTCTCTATTCAAGCTTCGAGTCTTTGGCTAGAACGTTGCAAGATAAGTGAATCGTTAATAAATATCGATCGGTCATTCAAACCGTCGGTCAGCCGCAGAATTCTCGGTAAATCTGATGCGAGCAAAACATTGTGTTCGTTCATTCCGCTGTACGAGAATGATTAACGCAGGCTCCAACACCACGAGCGTTTCATCCATCATGTTGCTCGATAATTTGTAGCAATATGCAGATATGGGCAGTCATCTTTGTGATTCAATAATATTACACGCGATACGCAGCGAGTTCAAAGAATTCTTTTTAATTTGCTGAGAAATCAACATTGTTCATGAAATAGTTTCAAAAAATAGATAATGCGACGAGCAGCACTCGTTTTTGCTCTTCAACTATTCCACTAATGTCAGATCAACGGTGTGTGTCAAACGATCGAATCGGTGATGAAGTTTTTCTTCAAAATTTTTCAATCAATCCAACCTCTTCGAACGCTAGAGTCGATTCTTCCAAAATTCTGTATACGTGGACGAAGATACGCGTGTAAATGAGGATAAGGTACACGTGTTAGCACACAGTTACGTCGATTAGTAAGGATCAGCAGTTGGGACGTTAAATTCTGTAGCATCGAAGCGAATGATGGTTGTTCGTGGTTGTCTGTATCGCGCGTGGATTGTCGAGATTGTTAGCCCAACGACGACGGCGACAGATAGGAAATAATACACATAAACACGTGTCTATATGTTCGTAAATATGTCTTTGTATATACAGCGCATAGAGTAACGCGGTATACGTGTGTATAAACGCGCGTGTAAGAGTGAATGTGAGCGGTAGACAATAACGAGCGGGGTCGTCCATTGTCTGTCCAGAGGATGCTGACATAACCAGAAGCAGTGTGCTCATCCATCTATTTTATAGAACCGAAGTAGCCTGAGCTCGCGTTATCCTGTCTGCTCTCCAATCTTCACACACAGAACCAACAAATTTCACCACCCGCAAGCATTTTCCAGATGACTTATCAAGCGATGGCTATGTGACTTTGAGAAAACGGGATTTGCACACGCACCGGAACGTGTATGCCTCGACAGGGATTCACGTGAATCGAAGGAATTTCATGAAGCACCTATTGCCAGGAAAAAAATGCCCGGGAACGTAAGGGCCAGGCATCTCGTAATATGGTTGTTGAGTAAAACTTGTATATTTCATCGAATGGCGGTGCATGGTGGTGGTGGTGGTGGTGGTGGTGGGGAGATATAAGATCACCCTGTTAACGTACAAGTTTCCGCTGACGATGTACAGCGTGTACGAGTATTTGGTGTAGCGTTGCGTGGGCGTAGGTCATGGACAGTAATAATAGGAATAGTGGGAAGATATCGCTGACGATACGGATAGTGGCAAATCTACTTGAACTGACACTAATAATCTTTCCATATATACAGGGTGTTGAGTTTGTAATTACAACCAATTCAATATCCAATTTTGACGTTAAATTTACGACGCTGAATGGTCGTTTATAGCTATTTATGAGTCATCCGAAAAGACGTTCGTTGCCGCTGGTTGAAACTTGAAAAAAAAAAAAATTTGGCCTCGTGATGCAATAAATTAAGGAGAAAATATGAATTGATCACGTTACGAGTCTGGACACCCTATATACCTAAATGAGCTCTGACAGCATCCTCGAGCAGAGACGAATTAATTAATCGAGTCATCTTAATTGCACCCTCTATAAGTCGGATTTATATCGGCCGGATGAGCGGAGCTGTCCTCAAGATTCCATCGTCATTTGGCGTCTTCGCTCTCACAATTGCTATTAAAATAGAGCCTACGATACCGTTTATCCGCGAAATGTCATGTTTTCATATTCCTTGATCTCATCACTGTTTGTCATTGATCGTCTTGCGTATTCTTCTCTCCAAACGAGTATATCGGTTTACAATTTTTGATGGGACTCGCGTTAATCGTACTTTCCTTAGTTCTTCATTTATCTATTCGAGTCTCGAGTAAACATTCTCGGATTAAACTGAATTTTCTACTCTTTTTTTCATTTATTTTTCATGATGACGAATCGAATATTGTTTATGAAATTATGTCTGTTTCGAGGTTATCCATACGACGAGTTTCTCTTATTTTTTATCCACGAAGTTTATCTCGCAGTCTCGCGTATATAAACATTGAAAGAAAAAACTCAAATTTGAATATTCAATCGGATTCCCTATTTGCTCGTATCAAATTGTCGACACTATTCGAGCACAATTGACAGTTTTGGAAAATCTCGTCAAAAGCCGGAAAAACGCTCGTATTGTACGAGAATCGAGGATAAAAAAAAAGTTTACGTATTGGTCCATTGTGCTGACGGTACGATTCACTGAGACTCGATCATGCGGCCCCTGTAGTACAAAATTTGCCTCCTGTATAATTTTTCGTTTGACGGATCACGACTGCACCATTCCACTGTGAATTTCAGTCCCAGTTATTTGTCGGACCAAACATTGTAAAATAGCGTGTAAATAATTTTTTCGTTCCTTTCTTCATTGTTATTTCATAACCGCTTTGAAAGAAGGAAGAAGTTCGTAATCCACTCGGTTATCGGAGGATTTGAATTGGATTTGTTGTTGTTTTTTTTTTAAATGCAGATCGATAATATTTTATTTCTGCAAAGGACTGAAAACCGATTAACCGTTTGAATATTTTAGAATATTCGAACATCTCACAACGTTCGAGTATCAAGAATTTCGATTTTTTAGATCCTCTCAGCTGTCAAAAGAGAAGTTGTTGCGCAGGTTCGTGCCCCGTCTGACGGAGACTGCCTGGAGCGAGAATCTTCTTCAGATTTGCTCGCGTCTTGCTGTTCGAGGATCCTAAGGTCTGACTCGGAATTCGAGACGACTTTTCTCGTGTTCAATGATTTAGGATAAGAAAGAACAGACAGAAGTTTTCGATGCGCACAATTCCAGGCATTTTTTTACATATTTTTTTACTTCGAAGAGCTTTTTTCAGAGTTTGTTGTTCCTTCCTAATTTTTCTGAATTATTGTTTATCGAATGAAAACGTTATCAATAGTTATACCTAAACTAGAACTTGGCAATCGTCGAAGGTTAGCGTCACTTCATTTTTTTTTCCTCGAATCACTCGTGAGAGCTCAATAGTTTGGTTGAAAAAAGTTTCAGCAGTTGGAACTTATACACAGCAGGAGATTCGTTGAAAAACTTGGTCTCGGCCAAGGTTTGTACTCAGCGCGAGAGACTCAATCGCTCGGCGATAGAATCTGTTAATCTTGGCGAAGTAATAAAATATTAGCGGCACATTTCCTGGTGGGAGAGATGGCATGCTTGTGTGTGATGTTTTGTTTCAAGTAGCCGAGAAACGGCCGTGGCCCACTGAGCACAAGATACAAACTACATAAATTCCCTATACTCCCTATACTCTCGATGCTCGCACATCCTCGTTTCAATATGATCTACAGAGAGACTCAAAAGTCAAAGCAACAAGTTACCGATTCGGTGGATGGTGAAAAGTTCAGCAGAAAAGTCTTTGCGACTTTTTTTTTTGTGCGATGTAACTTATTTTCGCATCATTAATTAAAGAGTAGAAAGCAACCGGGCAACGGGGTTGCTGTCGCCGATTGATCCGATGGCTCATCAACGACGACGCATCGGAGAGGAAAATGGCTGAAGTTTCTTCGGAATATTATCCTCCTTATTTATTTATATCTCTCCCTGCCTAGAATGTAAGATGCATCTTTTGAAACACTCTGCGTTCCGAAATGGCACCAAAGCCCTGGATCGATCCTCTGTAATACTCTCTCGTCTACATAGACATGAATTCTCACGTAAAATCGACGGATCGCAAGAGAATATACGATATACAGATATACAAGGAGGGAAGAACGAGCAGAGTGGCCTCGCATAAACCCGAGCTCAGTAAACCAATACTTCGATACCGTGAACGTTAAATTTTCCCTCCGAGTATAAATCTCTATATATAACATACGAAACGCATACTAAACTGAATATAACCGTGAGTCTCTCATGATGCGTCGATATATTTCTTGCTTTACATGCGGCGCGTAAAAGGTTGGTGTCTTAGCAACTCGCGAGCCGTCCGAGATATGAAATGGCCCAAGTTTTTTTTTTTTTATATACCATAGAGCGCGTTACGCCTTCTCCATTGTCAGCGATCGAGATACATAAATTTGTATCGAACACTTGGATACTACAAGTGTTGTTCGAGCACACCGCACGTGAGATCGAGTTTATTCAGCTCTTTGCTTTGCAGTATAGGAAGGATCATAAACGACGGCGAGTGGTAAGCCACTCGTTCGTAAAATTTCATGTTTTTGTCCCTCGAAAAAGCGTACGTATACATATATATGTAGATTAATATGTATTTCGTGTCGACAACGTCACCCTGGAGATTAACCTCGCAAATTATCAAGAGAGAAACTATAGAAATCGAAGGTCTTTCGCTCTCTCAGGCACTCGGACAGGATCGACAGGAAATTTAATATCTACCTCATGCTCGACCTTGAATTCAGGCCTATTTATATACATATAGTATATCGACGCCCATGTGTGCGTGCAGACGTAACTTGAAAAAAAAAAAAAAAAAAAAAAAAATACGTATATACACGTACATTGACATATATACGTATGAATTGGGAGCGAATTGACATATATATAAGTATCATGTATATATGTGCCAACGTGTTTCGAGCCATGCACCTTGATCGTCATCATCGCACCTCCCCTTCGCGACCAACAGGCATGCGCCAATATTCACGGTTATCGTGCTAAGCCTCGAGCGTCAAATGCAAATTATTATCACCAGATAGAAGGGGATTTAATTTATGAAACGATCCCGAACCGGAAAATATGTATTTTCAAACAACTCAGCTCTTCCAGCTTTGTCCGGTTAACCAGAGAGAGGTGGACAGTCATTGAATTTTTGATAAATTACCTAATTTTCTGGGCTCTTGATTATTTCCTAATAATTCTCGAATGGCATAGAAAATCATTGGGAGATGAAAAATTGATGGATTTTTCAAGATCATTCATTTTCCGATTTAGTCAATAGCAACAAAATGAGTTTCGATCCAGTCAGCTCATTATATATCCATGACAAGTTTTAATTTAGCAAAAAAAAAGTAGTAGAGAGACGCCCAATAATCGTGAATTATTGTTCGTTTATTCGAGTGAAGAATAGTCGCGCTATTGAAACATGCGGCTACCGGACGATTGATGCCGCGCGACACGTGTGTGCGGATGTTAATCGCGCGAGTCTGCCTGGATGAATGTCCAGCCGACGGGCACGTGATTCGTCGTTTGTCGCTACTCGTTTGTTCATTTATTGTTAAAATCGTTTGTATACGTACACGCATGTTTACAGCTGAGAGCGCGGGAGAATTGGCATTTTTTCTTTTACTACGGGACGAAACGTTCATCGAACTTTGAAGAATTTATCCGCATCGTTAAAATATTAATTATTCGGTAATTAGGCGATCAAACGCGCTATAAACCGGCGAGAAAAAGGCGTTTTTTTTACGCCCCCCTGAATCGGCCGAATGCTATTCGAGCGCGATTATTATTCCGAAAATAGCCGCTGGTGCAAAATCGGGAAAAATGTCCAAAGACTTTTCTCTTGAAAATTGCGAAATCGTTCACTACTTCAACGAGCATACTTTTTGTCCGGTTTTATATTCGATGTATTATCTATACGCGAATACATAAATATGTATCAAATGTGTCATTTATATGTGTGCGTATATGTACATACTCCGCCGTATGCTAATTTTGAAAAACTCGTTTCGCCAAAGCGAGTTCGCTCTCCGGTACGACAACATTCGTGATATATCGATTTTCGTTGGTAAATATTATTACGAATTCCGCTGACAGAGTTCTGGGCGCGATCGCTCATTCGGGAACGACTTTTAATGCGTTTTTGATAGATCGACATCGAGTTTACGATAATGCCGAAGACGCGCACACACTCGTTTACATATACGTACGCTGTGATTTAACTTGAGTTTACATGACACTCTAACCGTGAATATAGACCAAAATCGATTTTACATTCCAAGTATTGGTATCGTAAATGGCGCCAGATATTGACAGCGGACAAATTTTTTGGTGACGTCTTTTCCACTACTTTTCTGCGTTATATACTTGTTGAGTAAATAATTCCAAAAAATGGCGAGTTCGCTTTGTATCGAAAGAAAAATAAGATGAAAAACACAATTCGACAATGCGGCGTTTCAATTGTACTGATATATGGTCGAGATGATTCTTGAGAATAATGAACGAATCATTTCACTAGTCTTATATAGGGGACTATGGGGCAAAACGGACATGTTAACGATTTAAGCCAATTTAATCGATGAGCATATGGTCTTTCAACTATATTTGAGTCCCAAAATTGATTTCTAGTCGTAGTTTCTCGAATTTCGAAAAAAAAAAATTTTGGGGCAAAACGGACATTGCTTTTCGGAGGTATAAAAAATGAAAATTTTTTTTTTTTCGAAATTGAGACGTCTGAAGCGACTTTTTCCGAATAGAATACCAACTCGGTAATATAAGAAAAGAAACGCGACCACTTAGAACCCCACTCCTTGGCATGTAAGAAAGAAAAATGGGCCAAAACTTGAAATCGCATTTTGGCTATGTTTTTGAGTCATGCAAAAAATGAACTTTGGCTCCACCGTGCAGGGGTATTATTGATGTTTGAACTGTATTGGAGTTCCATAATCGATTTCCGGTCCTAGTTCCCCGGATTTCGTAAAAAAAAATTTTTGGGGCAAAACGGACATTGCCTCTCGGAGGTATAAAAAATGAAAATTTTTTTTTTTTCGAAATTAAGACCTTCGAAGCGATTTTTTTCGAATGGAATGCCACCTCGGTGATATAAGAAAAGGAATGGGACCACTTGAGCCCCATTCCTTGGATGTAAAACAGAAAAATGAGCCAAATCTTGAGATCGCGTTTGGTCCAAGCTTTTCGGTCTTGCAAAAAATGAACTTTGGCTCTACCGTGCTGGGGTATAATTGATGTTTGAACTCTATTGGAGTCCCACAATCGATTTTCGGTCCTAGATCCCCGGATTTCGTAAAAAAAAATTTTTGGGGCAAAACGGACATTGCCTCTCGGAGGTATAAAAAATCGAAAAAATTACATTTTTCGAAATTGAGACCTTCGAAGCGATTTTTTTCGAATGGAATACCACCTCGGTAATATAAGAAAAGGAATGGGACCACTTGGGCCCCATTTCTAGGATGTAAAAAAGAAAAATGAGCCACATTTGAGATCGCGTTTGGTCCAAGCTTTTCGGTCTTGCAAAAAATGAACTTTGGGTCCACCGTACTAAGGTATAATTGATGTTTGGACTCTATTGGAGTCCCACAATCGATTTCCGGTCCTAGATCCCCGGATTTCGTAAAAAAAAATTTTTGGGGCAAAACGGACATTGCCTCTCGGAGGTATAAAAAATCAAAAAAATTACATTTTTCGAAATTGAGACCTTCGAAGCGATTTTTTTCGAATGGAATGCCACCTCGGTGATATAAGAAAAGGAATAGGACCACTTGAGCCCCACTCCTTGGATGTAAAAAGAAAAAATGAGCCAAATTTGAGATCGCGTTTGGTCCAAGCTTTTCGGTCTTGCAAAAAATGAACTTTGGCTCTATCGTGCTGGGGTATAATTGATGTTTGAACTCTATTGGAGTCCCACAATCGATTTTCGGTCCTAGATCCCCGGATTTCGTAAAAAAAAAATTTTGGGGCAAAACGGACACTGCCTCTCAGTGATAATAAAAACGAATATGTAGATTTTATTTGCTCCAATAAAAAAAACCTTTTTTCCTTATTTTCTTATCGTCATTATAAATTTGGTTTTCAAATTAGTCACAAAAGAGAATGAATAGTGAGCAGAACGTAGTTTGGGATCGGAGTCAAAATTTTATGAAATTTATAAAATTTCGGATTCGACGTGTGTTTATTTTGCTCTAAAACTTGAATTTTTTGTGCAATTCACCCTAGAATTCAGCAATTTAAGATATTTTAGGATCAGAACATGGTTTGGATTCGAAAAAAAAATTTTATAAAATTTACATTTACATGTGTCCGTTTTGCCTCCCGTGTGTCCATTTTGCCTCAAAATTCACTAATTCAGGCTGTTTTCGGGTAAAAATGTAATTTAGGCTTGAAAAAAAAATTTATGAATTTTCCGAAATTTCAGAATTTGAAATGTCCGTTTTGCCCCGGATTTTCGACTTTCGGGGCAAAACGGGCACCCTGTCCGTTTTGCCCCATATGTCCGTTTTGCCCCATAATCCCCTATATGAGTGTGCGAATGCGGCGTTGTTCGAGAACTTTCGAGTAAGACAAGATTCTTGAGAATTTGATAAATTTGTTGAGAAAAAAACCGAGCGCGAGTATATGTTGGCATTAATGTCAATAATTCGGCATTGTTGTTGGTGCGCCCCAGCGCCTTCGGAGAAGATTCAAATTTCTGTATCAACGCACATCCCTCTCGCGTGTGTTCTTCTCCTCGAGCAGTAGTTACTCGCTCGGCAATTATGCAAATTTTACGCGATCTTGCCAAGTGGCGAAAACCGCAACACGATCCAACTTTGGAGGACGAAGCGAGACGTGCACGCATTGCGGAAAGTCCGACGGATTTCGAGTTGGAAAGTTATTGACGCGCGAAGATGGTTTTCGCGGCGTGGATACGTTTCGTCGTCGGCATTCCACGAAATTGCCTGGGAAAATACAATTTGAAAGAATATTGAATTGAAAAAAAATCATTTCAAATAATTTCTTTCATCGGACGAATATTTATTATCGCGTAAAAATGTTTTATCGTTGTAACAATGAATAGCCGCAAGCGTTCGTCGATCCCGATCACGATTTGCTCGTATAGATCGAGCTCGATAGTTGAAAAAGTCGTCCTCGATTCGTAATAATGATTGTCTCGTGACACGATTTCAATCAACCACGATGAAAATCATTCCGTGAACATATTTGTATTTGTATCTATGCATATTCGTATCAAAGAGAAGAGAGAGAGAGAGGAATATGGATAAAATCATTAATTGAAACGGATTTAAGGAGAGCAATCGACCTACTTTTGAGGTGGGAAAGGCCGCGGGCTCGTTCAAGGCCATATCGAAATATTGACCTCGGCGGCCTTTTTTTTCAAGCAAATTGTGAGAGGAATAAAGGAAAGGGGACAGAGAGATACACGATGACACGTGAGGTCAATACCTGTATTTTTGACAGATGATTTTTCCGCATCGATACCCAGCACGAGGCGCGCTACTCGAATCGACTTCCTTTTCATCACGATTTATCCACAGTGCATTTCAAAAACATATGCTACGAGATTTTCGAAATTTAATTTTGACACGCCCTGTATATAGAGTCCGAACTCTCCTGCCGCTTTCTCATATATTTTTTTTACAGAGTTACGGGAATGTAGGTTGAGGACGCGATCATGATCGTGAACTTCAGCTACGATAATAAAGTCTTTTAGTGCAAGAACATTTCCGCTACTGTTTCAGAACGAGATAATCTCATTTTTTTGTCTCGACCTACTTGAAAGAGTCCAAGAGAAAAATGCATTCAATTGAAAGAATTAAATTTTGGATAATAATAATTTTTTTCTGGATGACAAAGTTGGCAATTTTTAACACCAATGAGAGAGCACAACTGGTATTACACGTAAGTGCGCGCATGTGTCGAGTAATCGTATATATAGGAATGATCGGAAACAGTGTGTTTGAAAATTGGTCAGACCTCGTTGATAAAGAGCGAGCCGGACTTGTCGTATGCTACTTGGTTCTTCTCCGCATGCTGTAAATGTTAGGGACTGCCCTGTCATTACGTAGTTTGCGAATTTAAACAATGGTTTCCTACCGCCGACGCGAGATGAGCCGCAAGCAAGCCGCTTTGACCGCGAACCTTTATAATGCATATCGTGGTGGAATAGCACATGTATGAAGAGAGAGAGAGAGAAAGAGGTAGGGCGAGAGAGAAAGAGAGAGAAATACGTTTAGAACGGTTATAGGGCACACATGGTTTATATAATCCGGAATGAGCGGACCGAGATCCCAAGATAACGGATGACATGGCAAGAGTTCTCTACCCTAACTCTCTTACATAGCCGGCTCTTTTTCTCCCTTCTCTCTACTTTGATTTTTAGAATATGTTATCTTTTCGTTTTTTTTTCTCGTTCTTTGTTAGGCCAACCGAAGGTTTTATGTTGACTTTAACAAGCTGCGAGAAGACAGGCACTAATTTTTCATCTTTTCTTATTGCTCGTTCTCAGAGTTTCGGAGCTGTTGCCACGCATGCTCCTTCGAATTCGGAACCTGCTTCGGCCTGTGTCATAACTTTTTACTCGAGCTCGACTGAGAAACGTGGAAAAAGAAGAGGTGAAGAGAAAAAAATATTCCGTAAAGGTATAGACAAAAAAAGTCTAAACACGGTAGAAAAATAATAAAAGCGTAAGAAAGCGGAGTGTGAGTAATTCGACTCGAGAAACAAAAAAGAGACGGACTGAGAAATAATGGAAGACGTACGGAGGAGAGAGAGAGGAGGGGAGACACCGGGCATGAATAAAAAAGAGAAAACGTGCTTAGAGGGCGAGGGTTTATCAAAAACTTTTAAGATAATTGGATAGCACAACCTTCGTATGCGATATGGTGAATGTTAAGTGCGCGCGCGAGAGTTATCACGGGAAAGGCCATAAAACGAGAGAAAGCGTGTGCGCGCGCTAGACCCAATTACTCGTAAGAGAGGGCATCGCTGAAAGGAGTATTCCGTACTCCAGGTTATTCTCAAAACCTCGGCGTTTACGTCTTCTCCCTCCGCTGTACGTATACCGATATCGAGAGACGCTGAATATCACAAACCTACCGAAATCCTTATTGATCGTTTCATTCGTGAAATCTCGGGTTTAACAGCTTCGAAAATTACTCGTGGCCCAACTGCGAGCTGCGAGATTGAATTCTCGATGAGATGGACTATTTATCAATATATGATGTAACAGGATTTACACTTGACGAAATCCTTCTCGAGCTGCCGCATATTTGATACGGAGTGACGAAAATCCTGACGGATACTCGCCAGTGCCTAACAGAATATCAGAAATTACCGAAACTCAAAACTGCATCGTTGAAATAACAATTTAGCTAAATGAAATTGAAATAATGACAGTCGCGAACTGTGTGCGCGGTTCGACAGGAGTGTCGATAAAAATATCGCAAAATTTTTCTCGAAAAACTGCCCTTTTGTTTGTACTTGATTACGAATTCGAAAAGTCGAAAGACTCGCTCTTTGAGAATGTAACAGCCAAGAGCCGGTGTAAAGTTCTTCTCGGATAGAGGATGAGACTTGAGATGACTGTTGAAAAGATAGTTTTAAGAGGAAGAAAGAGAGGGAAGAATAAATGATAGTACCGAAGAAAAGCGCGGGGGGGGCATTGCCGAGAGAAAGAGAGCATTCGGATGCTTGGTCGAAAGTTTGGCTAAAGTCCTTGAATAATCCAAGTACTTGTGGCTAGCTACTGTCTTATAGCATCTCTCGAACAAACTAAATGGCAGCAGTTTGAAATACCAGCGCATTTCAGCTCTCTCAGGCTCCGCGCTAAAATAACTTTTTATCGGCAAATATATACACAAGAGTCCGAAAATCATGCTTAATCCGAAAAATATATAATTACATCGTGAAATCTTTGAGAAAAAAGTCTTTGGCTATTTATATATCAGATCTGATTTATCGACAACGAGATTTCGTAATTGTTCAGTGAAGAGACAATCAGGTGCGAGTATGAAATCGGCGGGTGAAATCGATCAATGGGTATCTATCGTGAACGGTGAAGAAGAAAAAATCTATCCACTCGCGCTGCGTATATTTTGAGTACCAATGCAGCATCCCATAATACGTGAAAACAAAATGAAATCGCTTTGCCCACCGTTCCTTGAGGATTGCCTAAAGTTTTGTAGAAAGCAGCCGACTTTGGTTGAGAGAAAAGAGCGCCAGAAAGGAGAGAAACTTGTGAACAACGAGAAGAAAGATATCGGAGCAAGAGCTTTCGGTTAGAAAATGTTTGTACAAACATTTCACTAAGATAGATTGCTTCCGGCGTTGTCTTACAGTTTGAAAAATGTTGGAGCATTTTGCGACATAAATATTCATAATAGAATGCAACGATGGACAATTAAATGGAATAGCATTATTCGCTCTTTCGATACTATGTATAAATTCTCACGATATGCAGAGAAAGTAAATACCATGGTTATTATTTAGCGAAATACACAGCAGCATGAAATCCTCCACTTTTACCTCTCCCGCTCTCCTTCCCCCCTTCGTCTCTGTCTCTATTTCCGCCCATCGTCCAGAAAGACGAACAACTAGCAAACAGCTTTAGATTCTGATAGCTCCACGTGTGTATGTGTATCTGCGGAATGAAAAGAGACGAGCAACTCGCGATAACTTTTCGTATACAACGATTTACCTATATCTACACACACACGGTAGACAGCGATATATATTTGCCTCTTTCCCTCGACCCAAATCCTACGACCCCCCCCCCCCCCCATGCGTCTCTCGGTTAACTTCACGATTTCACTGATTGCACTTATTGTACGATTATCGATACGAAACTTGGTGAACTCATCTACTTTTCATGTATTGGTTCTCACTCGCTTGATCCTACATTACAATTATTCTCATGGGCAATTCGCTTTTATATTCATGAACCAATCGAACCGTACGTGAATCATCCAGTATTTATTTGATCATCTAGTTATTTTTATCGACTCTCTATTTATAAGGTTTTTTTTTTTTTTTTTATTTATCGAAATCAATTTTATCATTCTCATTTCAACTTGAATAAACTAAAACCAATAAAATATATATATATTTTTTCTTTTCCAAAAGATCGATGCTTCTGTACAGAAACAAATATGACTTCATGGTTCAGACTTTCTTAAACGTTGCACAATACTTCGAGACGCAAACCGTTACAACCGCGTATGCTCTCGTATAGGGATGATGGAGCACAGCTACAAGAGATATCTCAATTGACCCGAGAGAATTCTGCGTGTACATGTTCTCCTCGGGCCAACTTGGTCCAGCAGTCAACGTTAATCTTTTCCTACAGATATATATATTTCTATTGCGGATACAACTGTATTCACGTGCTTATGCATACGTATATATCGGTGGTCCATATGTCATAAGAAACTTTCTGCATTTATATCAGCCACGACGCCAGCACCACCAGATACTCGCCATCTTAGTGACGTCATCCTAAATACTTATCAAACTAATCAACGACATTAAAAACTTTTTTTAAATTCTGTCAGAGCTTGAAGATTGCTTGGAGAAAAAAAGAATTGAATGCTCTCGAATTGATTGCTTTTTAATGCGGATCTAATAGATGCTTTCTTCGATTTAACAGGACTAAAAATATTTGTTAAATTTTCAAACAAAAACTATACGCGTTTGGCTGTACGAGCTTGAGACTTTGAAAACATTTTGGAAATCTCTCGAGCGACGAATCAATCTTCCGGAGAAAATTATTGAATCGTCTGGAAATTCAAGTCTCTCGATCGAACTCGCATCGTTACAGTTTACAATGTTGCTCGAGTGTATGTTTTCAAAGAATGAAATCGCATGGCAAATGAAGCGTGACGCAAAAAATCCGGTTCGTGAATCATATGATTTTAGAAGATGTATTATGCTCACATATATATATATATATATATATATATATATATATATATTAAATGTAGCAAATATGTGGTGAACGAAACGACGCGATGATGCTGGAATATAATGGGGGAAATATTCGCATATATATGTAACAATTGTTCACGTCGATCGGGATCGAGGACACATCCCCACTACGGTTTCAAATGTGTGCGTTCGCTCGTATGTGAACGTGGGTTTTCAACTGAAACGCAGCGTGTATAACTCTTCCGTATATGTTGCACCGGACGATATTTTACAAATGAATTATTCAAGTCTTTCCATGAATCGAGATCTATCTTCAGAAATAGCTGTACGCGTGCATATATCTTTTACAATATGTATACGCGATTGGGCGTACGTATGTGCTCGAGCAATTGTTAATACATCAAAAGTAAATTGGAATGGATTCGGTTCGAAAAAAAAAAAAAAAAAAAATTAAAAATCACAAATTCTACGAAAATTTCATGACGAAAGATTCAATGAAATTTTCATTGTATCTCGCGTAAATTTTTTCTCGACCTCGCACCGAGACCACGACCTCAAAATGAATTTTTAGTCTATGAACTTTTCAGACCTATGAATTTCAAAGGGTTGATAACTTTTCAACTCATGGAGAATTTCAACATATATATCGAAACTCGGGCAAAAATCGAGGTTGCCACGCAGCCTTTCGATAATAATTCCATGCGGAAAACAACGAGCTGGAAATAGTTGAATTTCATACTGATTCCCAGCAGGCGTAGAAAACTTCTTGGTAGAAAAATTTTAACAACTTTTCGGAATACCACGGATAGAGTATTTTTTCTCTATAGAATCGTGGTAACGAAGCTGTAACAAAATTTAGATATAGCGATATTATTTTTTTCATGCATAATTAGTGAGGGTGACGTCCCACGGGAATATAGATATTTAGTTTTATTCGACATGTAGAGAAAATCGAACGAATTTGTTCGATTCTCTGGGGCACTAAACACGACACTGGACAGGTGGTAAGTACATCGGTTGTTCGCGGTCGAATTATTACGATCCTGGTATAGACCAATCTAGCGATGTGTGTAATATTACCATGCGGATATATACACATTTTTGGAGTCGTGGCAAATGCGAAGTTGCGAACATATCGCGACTACATTGTGACACGATGCGACCGCCACTCGATGATACGCGGCTCTATCAACGGAGCTGTACCCAGTAACCCAGAATTTCGTTCAAATTTCATCGATTGACGTAACGATTGACTCGGCACATTTTCAATGAAAAAAAACTTTTTGAATGACTCTCATCATCAAATGCATCTCCCGGGATCGTTCAATTTTTTAACAATTCAATTACTCGAAGCCATCGAATCGACTCCGGGGATTTCTCTTTTTGGCCTTTGAGACTAATTAGATTATTCTCAGATCTTAATTCTTAACGTCGTTTCTTTCACAAAATCTTTAATGCCGAGAATTATTTGCGGAGGAAGATGCGCGCGTGTGACGGATAGCGTACCCTCGCGAGCTAGGATCTCAGCTTCAACCTTCGGTACAGGGAGAGGGGGGGGGGGGGCGAAGGAGGGAAGGTCAACGAGGGCATTATTTCATCTGGTAATGAGATAATGTTGCGAGCACGAACATCATTTTTGTCGTATTTATATAGATAGATACATTTATATCGAAGATATTATTATTGCCAGTAACGAAATTGAAGAATCACTCGAAATTTCGTAAATATTTCGTTAAAAAATTTCGAAAAGAATTGGAAAAAGATTGTTGAAAAAAAAAATAATAATAATATTTCCTCAGCGGACGTTTCATTATTCCGTTTCATTTCGGACTTCACGAAAAATACGTTCAGTAGGAATTACGAAAGCGGCTTATTTTCTGCTACGTGTACACGTTTAAAAAGGGAGAACGAGCGAGTGTGAGCAAAAAAATAATGAGAATAGAAAAATAGCTGCACCACGCCCCGATAAATTTAGGAAGAAAAGGCTGGTTCCCTCGACTCTTTCCTAATCCAAGCGAAACTGCAATACGCGACGGGAGTTGAAAAAAAAATTGCATTCTCATGCTCATCCTGCTCGTACATTTGTCATACTCGTGCAAACAAAAAAGAGTTAACAGCGTCTGTATTAATTCGCCGATAAATCGCGTTCGTGAAAGAAAAAAAAAGATCATTTAATTTATTCATTTTATTTGCAATTATTTATCATTTAATTTATTAGATTTCGTTTTATTTGCGGTGGGGAAAACATGCCTGTTAATCTCATTAGTTTCGTTCTCCTGCTCCTCATCAAGTTCATCGTTTACATCGAACTCATTTTTCTCAATCTGTATTTTTGTTTCGCATGCACTCCAGTGGCAAGGCCAGGTAGGATTCTCGGGTGAGCGCACCCATCGCTCCAACGGCTTCATCAATTAAACATTCGAAATCGCGTGTTCTCGCTACTATTTCATTGACCCGTATCCAGCAAACGACCAGCTGGACCGATCGTTCGCGATCCAGCTTTAGGGGAAATCAACGCACTAATGTCGTGTCGTGCATACTTTATGGAGAGATTGAGGTAATAAAATTATGCACCGAAATAAGTATATGAGAATGAAACAGGCTGAGAAAAAATGATGATGAGGAAATTGAAAAATGAATGAATAATCGATGAAAAAAAGTTTTGAGGAATATTTCAATTGGCGAAAAAGCCGATTACGAATGTGCAAGTGACTTTGTAATTGAATTTAAAGCCAACAATGAATCGGGAACGAATGGATATGACGTGCGCGAAATTTAATTGCTTTTGTTTTTTTTTTTACGAGAAAAAAGAATGAATCTGCTACGAAAATCAGAGCGCACGCACCTCGATTGCAATGGATTGGAAAAAAAAAAGTACGTTTCTACGACCTCGATAGTGGCAAAACACGAAAACGAACATCGCGCGCGGTATAACGATCCCGGAAGAATTCTCTATCCATCGCGCGCCCTCTTTTTTTCCGCATTTTTAAATATTTACCGAGAGACGAACAACAAGATTTCGTGCCTCGCTTCTATTTACTCGGTCTGTGTAACATCACTTTTTTTTTCTTCTTTTTTAAATAAAATGCACAACAGCCAATCTAGATTGTATATCACGAATTGATTTTGCAAGGTCCTTCAACTCTCGTGTGTCTCAAACGTTTTTTTTTTGTTTGTTCACGTAACGCGATTATTAACGAAGTAGGATATCCGTTTCTATTTTCTAAATCCGGTTATTCCATCATTAATTCGAGTGCCGTATGACATTCCGATGCAAATTCGATCGCTTCTCCGGATATATTTATTTTCGGGTTGTGTCAAATGATTGCACCATTTCCGTGTGATTTTATGTTTTTTTTTTGTCATTTTAATCGTGATAAAAATATCAAGATCCTTCATCCGTTCGAATTATTTTCTTGTGCGTTTTCGAGGGGAGGACATTATGCAAGAAGAGAAAAAAAATCGTGAGCTTAAAAATGGATATACGAATGAATAAGCGACGAGGGACTTTGCTATTTTCATTTTCTCGTATGGGATTCGCTGAAAAAAAAAAAACTGCAAACTGTCGAAAAAAAATCATAACTCCGTAAGCTCTTATTACGACCCTCATAAATCTTCGGAGTGTATTGTAATTTTATGGCAAATAACAATGACAAATTTACAATCTTCCGCAAATATCGAATAAATTTTCTGAATTCAACCGAACGGAACTGAACGTTCGGATAAAGTGAGCGGGGCATAGCAGAGGAAAGGGATGGCCACGTGGCACGAGGATATATTTACTGGTCGGAAACGTCGTAAAAGACTTGGCAGAGTGCCTCGATTACCGAGTGTACCAATGACGTGATTACCAGGGATAAATTGAGAAAGAAAAAGACGCAAAGAAATTCTTGAAAGATCGAAAAATAGAGAAATAAAAATGAAACGCTTGAGAGATGGAAAGAGAGAGGGAAACGAAGAATGCTTGAAACTGTATTTTTTACCGAGTCTCTTTTTGGATTTCATAAAAGTTTATTCCTCGAAATATATCGGTCCTTCATTCGCGTATTCCAGAATATCAGTCGTGACTGATTGTCGCAGCATTTTTTATTCCTGTTTTCTTTATCAATGTTGAGATTCGCATGAAAATGGAACCAGGTAAAGAATTTCTGAGCAGAGGCAAGTTCCCCAGGCCTGCGAGCAGGCTCATCAGGTCGTTCCCTTGAAAAAGCTCTCCCTGGAGGATCTCTCGACTCCGGGAATCTCTCCCGAATGACCAACTTCTAGGCACAAGGATCGATATAAAGCGACACACATACATATTTATACCCAGCATACTCCTGTGTTCGGCCAGGACATGGATGCTTTTCCATAGAGATACTCTGTGCATACACTCGAGGCTTTGGGAATAACCAACCCGCGTTTTCTTTGCTACCGACAGGCTTGCAATTTTTATTGAAAGCCCAAAAGTATTCATTGGATAATATAATATCAGGCAAACTTGCTTGAAACCTCTGCCTCTGTCGAGCCAGAGATTGTATGGAAGATTATATTTTAACGATTTGCGTTAGACATGAAAGGAAAAAAAAGTGCCTAAACGAATGGATGAATGAAGAATAGAGTTGAAACTTTGCACACGACCGGAAGTCATCCAGAATTTTCAGAGAAATTAATATATCGCCTCATTTTTCATTTCACTTTTCAACATGAGAAATTATCGAAAAATTTGTTCTCTCGCGAATGCTCCTGGGCATTTATTTTATAATTAAATATAAAAACGCGATAAGCAGATAGACAAATAAAATCGAAGAACATTGACTCGATGGGGGAGAGAAAAGTAAAATGGTTTGACTCACCGAAAACTGGAGCAAGGATGTATGACCCAGTGACCCGCGGCCTTCTGCCTTATTCGTTCTTTCATAAGGGCCTTTTTGCTACCGAAGAGCTTCATCGCAAGCTTGTTGTCCGTAGGTTGAAAAAGTGCTTGGAGTTGATTCCTGATGAAGCTCTGTTTGACCTCCTGGCCCGGTAGACCCGGGCCCAATTCCTCCTTCGGGGTCCCATAAAGAGAGACATCGTCGACCCCGAAGTGGACCTTACCGCTTCCTTTGTAATTCATCTCGTTGCCTGAAAAATATACATTAAAACAGAGTTTTTTTAGTATATACGTCGAAATAAAAAACGACGCCGCTTAGCTCGGATAATACTACTGGGTTCTCTACTATGGTCTGCAACCGCATCGACGAGAGATTAGACCCGAGGTTTACCGTTGTCTCTTTTCATCCGGATGATCGACCGAAATACTCGGATACGCTTCTTGCTCTCGGATGTTTTTTAAATTAAAAATTTAATATGTTAAATTTACGTTTTGTCGGACGCGTAAACTACAACTATGGGCCGCGACGCGTCAATAAAATTTTAATCGCTCTTGCGTCGTATATAACGTCGTCAGATATACGAGCTCAAAATAAAAAGGCCTCTAAAAAAATGATTCCGTACGGTTAACAGTAAATAAGAAGCCGGACGCGTCATCGAGAATAAAAATTGAAAAAAAATAAAAATACAAAAAACGGATAAAAATTGGCAACAATATACGACAAAAAAGTACCGCGGTACTAAAAAATAAAATAAAATTGATATCGATACAAAATAGGAATTGCTGGAAATGACAAAGAAGCCAGCATATAGGAAAAAACGTAATTCTTTTTAGAGAGATTCTTTCAGAGAAGTCTTTTTCAATTATTTTCATAAAGACATTCTTTCACTTGTGATATAATGACTATTCGCATCGGTTGCATCAAAAGTGATCAAAATAATAAGGAACAAATGACTCTAGTTGACGTATTGTTGACGTTCGGTTTAAAGGCCCGGGAACACTCGCGACCGAATGAGAATATTGAGGGTCACACCCTCGAGCCATAAAGGATGGCAAGAATTTCATGTCGTTTTTCATGCGAGAGCATACAAGATCGTCGCGTCGATCAGGGTCGAGTTCACATCGACGTATTGTGTTTCATTCGGTTGTAGTTGTTTTTTTTTTTTTTTTTTTTTTTTTTTTCTAATTTTTCTTCAACTTTCTTGCAATCTAAGATTCTTTTTATATACCAATCGTAAAACAGTAACAATAGGTTCGAACGTCCGAATGGATTCGCGGAACTCGAACCCTTGAGAATTTTTTACAACGCCCTTCGTCGTTTCTTTATCGAAAAGGCTGCAATAACCCTGGCCCGTCCAATCAATGGAGCATGTAGAAAACGAGAAAAAGACAGTTTCAATGTAAAATTACAACTTGTTAGTCGTTTTCGTTTCTAATTTCGCTCACGACTTTTCATTGGTTCCTCGTAGAAATTGATTTTCCACCAGAAAAATTACCGTTATAACGCGTGAAGATTTCAAATACGTTCCAGATTATTGTTTCTTTTTTCATATTCCGCAAATTTGTATTCAATCTCCCACCGATCGATATTTTCTCATGGGCAAACAACGTATCCATTTGAATAAATAAGATATGGGGTTTAAAAGGATTGGCCGAAATACGTCATAACCTGGGGATTTCTGTATACCGCGCGTATGATACTCCACCGTCGACGTTACCTATTTTGCATGTTGATTTCTGCTGCCGTATCAACTCAGCAAGTATTTGTACAAAACCTTCGTTAAATTAGCATAATATAATCCCACTTTGGATTTGGTTAATAATTGCGAAAATTCAGCAACGGATTTGGAATCCGATGATAATCAACATTGGTTGGTTTCAGATACATTGAATCGTGAAGAAATCAGAGACAAACGACTGATCCACATTTATACAAGTATAACGAGAAAAGAAAACGAAAGAAAAAAAAAGACATCAAAGTTCTGACATTGACTGGAATTAATTGATAAATGGATCGTCGATTTTTTCCCTTTTTTCAGTCGAATTTCCTGGCTGTTAATTCACTGATAATTTTAGTAACAAGAAAATATTAACATTCTTCATCGTCATAGTCGTCTGCCGGGATCATTAATATTGCATACGTTCATATAATTACACAACGGAGCGACATAATGAAAGACGTGCAGGACGTAAAATGTATTGACTTTGTATATACAGACGTAAAACGCGTATGCGAGACATTCTACTCGAAATCGATCGGTGCTTCGAACGTGTATTTTTATTTTCTTGATTTTTTTTTATCTCTTTCCAAAATCATCGAAACTCGTCCAAAAATTTCCAATTGGATTCATCACGTGTCTACAAGTTCCAGAAAAATCGAGCATAGCGAGCGGATTAGCGAGTCGATATTACATAGGATCCGAAAATCAACAACATAAAATAAAGGAAATTCGGAAGAATGGTCGTTTTGGGGTTAAATGCCCTATGTATATGAAGATGGATGGACATTCGTGGCTTGAATAATTATCGAATGGAAAACTATTCTCATCATCCGGAATCAATTATGATTTATTGCGTGACATACCGGTGTACTCGAATCGCACTTAAAGTGACAGCCTAAGAATCATCAACACCGGCGATGAGTCATTTTTTTTATCATTAACACATCCTCGAGTATAATTTGAATTGAAAAAGAGAATTTTTCTAACGAAAGAATTCGTTAAAAAAAAAAAAAAGATTTTAGATTCCCCACCAACGAAAACAACTTTAAATTTAAGATTCTCGTTCGGGATATAAAAAAAAAAAAAAGATAAAAAACGAATGCTCAAATAGCGAATAAGAGTATAAGATTATTGAGAAAAGTTTTCATCCGATAGACACGACGAGCAACACGAACATTCGATCCAGTCTTCGTTACTCGGTTATCCTGGATATCGAGTATAACGGTATCCCGGAAACAAAACGAGAAAAAAATCAACGTGGCTCTGGCCTGCGAAGGCGGGGGGAGGAGAGAAAATATGCGTTATTGAAGCGGATCTCTTTGAAGACTATCGCGCACTCGATCAATTTTAATCCGCTCCTAGATATCGCGTACTACAGAAAGAAAGCGGATTTCTACAGAAATACAAACGTCACTGCGCCAATGACTTTAATGAATTTTAATACCAATTTCAACGTTCGACAAACTTGGAACGACTGACTTTGTATTTGCCAAAAGAAAATCCGACCAAAAGACAAATCGCTCCGCGTATTCCGATCTTGATTTTTAAAAAGAAAACAAACGGTACGCAAAGCATATAAATGAATATAACAATAAATAAAATTGCATTGATTTATACGACATTTGGAGGTTGAAAAAATGAAAAAGCAATGTTGCTTACCGGTATCGCCCAGGAAGTCAGTGATGAGAAGAGTCTCGTCGTCTAAAGCGGTGACGAGGCTGTCCGTACAAGTGTTGGTGTTCTCGATGCTGATTTTGATACTGTCATCCTTGTTGAGCCTAGGATGATTGTTTCCCGTTGTATTATTGGCGGCGTAACAATTGTTGTTGTTGTTGTTGTTATGGTTGTTTGGATGGCCGAGATGTTGATGGGGTGAACGGACGGATTCGGTGCTGCTCGTGTGAAGGCCAACCCCCGTTGTTGCTCTACCGTTTACGAGACGGAGACTCGGTGCTCTTCTGCCACCCCCTCCTCCCCCGCCCCCGGAAGCGGCACGGCCACCAACGCCCTCGCCCTCCCTTCAAAAATTCATAAACTTTTCAATTATCGATCGAATTCAACGGATTATCGGATCATCAATAAATTTATTTCTCTTTCTCCCTCATCTTGGAATAAATTTGAAAAAAATCAATCGCGAATAATTGTCCGCTGATAAATTGAAGCCTTTTTGCTCATCATTTTCGTTTCTCATTTTTTTTATAGTTATAGCAAATGTTGGAAAAAAAAAAATTCAAAACATGAGCATAACCTTTGAAAAATATGAAAATAAGCGAGGATTCGCCGAGTTAAGTGAACAAAATGGGTGGTTGGTGCAGGAACTTGGATAGATTATTCTTATGGTCCCGCGCGTAAACGTCAAAGGGGTCTAGTTTCGATTATTAATTTTATTATTTCTATTCTGTCATTATTTTTACAAGAATTTTTTCGATTAAAGATCAAGTCCTACATTTATTTCCATTGTTAATTAAGTCAATAGGATTTAATAATTTTTGATAATAATTCGTTTATCGTGTTAATTTCACATAAAACACAAAAAAAGAAACGGTGCAAAAACTTGAATGTGGAATCCTCAGCATTAAAAGAAAGTCTATTGATTTTTGGATCACGCCCTAATTATCGTGCACCAGACTAGGTAGATTAAATTCCTCGCTCTTCACTTTTTTTTTGGCCCTCGAAACCTTATCTTCTCTGCACCTTAAAATCGCGTGGTCAGTGCCCTTTTTTTTCTTCATTTTTCTCGTACGTAAAAATTAATTATCTCTGTCTGGCAATTCGAGCCAAAAGAAAATGAAATGTTTTTTTGTCTTGAGTGGGAGAAATTTAAAAAAAAGGCCTAAAATCAAGCAGAATATCTGACATTCGAAAAGGTTAGAAGAGATTTATGAATTCTCACAAAAAGCCCAGACACACGAGATACAAAAATGTAAGATCGTTAACAATAAATGTTAACGATAAATTTTAAAATTTATTTGCACATATCGCATTACGTTTCGTCAGCCTTTCACAAAATCAATGTAAATATAAACTTTGATTCAATTACCATAAAGAAAGTTTTCGAGCCCGAAAATAATTGACCTCGTCAAAGATGATAATGAGTTAATCTCGGTATCAACGAGGAAGATGAAAAAAAAAAAGAAATGTTGCAATTTCTATGCGTCAATCGAAGGAAGATCCCTGTGAGTCTGGTCGATTGACATTTTTCGACGCTGGTATCAAAATTTTCTGTAGATTGTGGGGAAAAAAAATGGTCAGGGTCTCGGAGAAAGGTTATATTCGAGAGGTGAAAGGGTTAAGACAGGATAACCTCATCCGTGGCCCTCATTGGACGACCACAACACAGACACGGACACACACAGCATAGTCATGTATGTAAAGGTGTGTTAAATGGAAGCTTCCCAGGTGGTTCACATATATATATATCAATTCTATCCCTGCGCGACTTAAGTGCACGTAATATATCGTCCTCTTTCGTGCATATATACATTTTGGTACAAGAACACGGTGGAGCGATCTATTTTAAGAAGTAAAGAGAAAAAAGAAGAAGAAGAAGAAGGGAAAAAAAAACATCGTGGTTTCGTCAAGGGAAAGAGAATTCGACTCGTGTGGTCGAGGGAGAGAAAAAAAAAGCAGAAGGGTGGGACGTACGAGAAAGGTGAAATGAATTAAAATATACGGGAAGAGAAACGAAGGGAGGATTGAGAAACGAAGAGAAAACGTCACGAGCGTTGTACACTCTCTTGAGGAGCAGCGGACGGAGGAACGCGCCCGAGAGTTGAAATAGAGGGAAGAGACTCAAAAAGAGTGTCAAGGTTCGCTTACGATTGTCAACGTATAGTATATACACAATTTATATACCAGTGGAACAAACGGAAGATCCTCTCTTTGAGATTTCACGGAGGTAAACTTCGTGATACCTGTTTCGTTGTACCCTTTGTTTATTACAACCAGCGTTCAACTTCCTACAACCCTTTTTTTTTTTGCCATCCTCTTCCCATTCTTCCTTCCTACCTTCGTGTCCGCCCTTTCTTCCTTCTTCCACACTATTTTTCCTACTGTCCTCATTCGCTTCGACTCTTATCGTTTATTCAATTCGTTTCACGGTCACAGTCAAAGCTCATCCTCTCGCTTAAATATAAACCTCTGTATCCACGCTTCACGAACAATGCTCTTTTCCTCTTTTTAGTTATACTTGCGCGTCTCTTTTTAACGGGGACCTCGTGTACCCTCGTTTGATCTATCATCAAAACGTAAAAGTCATTTGTTCCTCGAGCTTGGCCCAAGTTTCTTTTTTTTTGCTCTCTTTCTCTCGCTCTCTTCATACGTTCTTTGTATATTCGAGTCTTAAACATCTTGTGCTAACAGTTTTTTTTTTTTTTTTCTTATTTCTTAAAATATTTCAGAAAGTCTTACGAGAAAATACTTAACCTAAATTCAATCGTAAAACAGCAAATTTTTCGATCTTCAGAGCTCTGTGGAAGAAAAAAGAAAAAAAAAAAAAAAACAGTATCAAGCCTCATTTTAACTGCAACGTCTTCTAAAAGCCTCTTTGGTCCTCTCCTTTCGTTCAGAAAAATATGAATCAACGATGTCTCATTGATTGAAAAGTGAATAAAATTATATCCGAATTTGACCCATATTGCCCAACGAAGAGTCTCTGTTCGCGAGGTAACAACGATCCTCGTTACCCAAAACAGATCGTTCGAGACCGAATATAATGAGGCTGGCGACTCTGGGATTCTCGAATCGCTCTTTCTCGAGAGAATCGACACTTGAGTCCACAATGCGAGAATGGCATTACTCTCGGAAAGACTTGAACAAACAATTGTCTCGTACATACACGATGCAGGAGGCAAAGCGGAAGAAAATGAAAAGAAATTAAGAGAAAAAAAAAACGCTCACGTACACAACGAAAGCATTTTTAATTGGCTGCGTTTTTCTTTTTACGGTAAGCGCGTGGACATGATATTTTTATGAGCATTCCATAATGTTAAAAAAAAAAAAAAAAAGAGAGAGAGAGGGAAGATAAATATATTGATATCATTATTATATTTTCCTGAAACGAAGCAGGACGCGCTCGATCAAGAATAAAAATACAATTATAAATTCAAGGTACAATTAATTGATTTATGGATTACGAGATAATGCAACAGGAAGAAAACAATTGAATCCGATTTTGAGCGAGACGCTTGCGTAAACTTACTTTTCATGCTCGTTATTGGAGTTTTTGTTTCAAATTTTTTTAATTCTCAAAATAAATCCGGTGGTTTCGTACTTTGTCATATTTTCCTCCAGATCAATAGAATTTTTCATATTTTCAAATATTGAGCATTCGAAAAAAAAAAAAACAAGGGAGAAATCCAAATCTTGATGCGACATCGTGTGTGCATGTGTTTTGCTGGGAGTATTAAAAGTCATAGATCGCGGCGAATCTACTAGAAACGTGCGCAAGGATTTCATTGACCGATTCTCATTTGCATGAAACGATTCGTTCCAATTAGCAATGGTTACAGGTGTCCGCGCTCACGTTCCTTTTTTTTGCTTCCGGATATCGTATGATTCACACTTTTGTATCGTTCATCTTTCCCCTCTTTCTCCCTGCTTCTCACGTTCTCAGCAGTGAATAGCCGCGAGGATTCGTTATCCAGGTTGAAAAAAAAAGAAAAAAAACGTTTAGCGTCGATACTCCCGAACGTGATTTATCGCGAAAATAGAAGAAAAAATGGCGTGACTCTCGCGAAACATTTTTGTGAGAACGCTCCCCCGGACAACCCGTATTTATAAATTCTGTAAGCGACTGCACGTGTCCATGTGCGAATGTCGCTCGTCGAGCAAAAAAAAAAAAAGATCAAAAAATCATTGAAAAATAAATAATCTAAAAAAATAATGAAATAATAATAATAAAAAGGATCACCGCGCGTTGAGCTTGTTGGTGCGACAATGATTTATGAACGCGATTGTTTAATCGTTGAAAATTCCTACGGGGCGCGAGTTAAAAGTTCGCGAGGGTGTGCTGCTCCGTGTGTTTTACGCGATGAATATTCACCAGAGAAAAATAGTAACTATGCTACTATAACCGAATGATAGCTAGCGCAATGCTGACACCGGAATTCAGTGAATCGAGGGAGTTAGACGAGGGCAAGGAGTCAAGGGTAGCTAACGCGGTCGGTCGCAGCACACATATATGCGCGTGTCACTAACGTTGCAAACACACATGCACACACACACACACATGCCCACACGAACACAAACACACGTTGTAACAGAGCAGGCCTATATCAGAGTGAAGTGGATGAAGCAATGTCAGGGAGAGGATAATTAACATCGGTCTGAAATCGTCATCATTATTATTATGAGCAGTTGGGGAGATTTCGATCTCTGAAAAAAAAACCTTTGCTCTCAACCCTTGTGCCTGAATCAGCCAGGCATGAGAATTACGAGTGGCTGTCCTCTCTTTCAGAGTTATTTATGCTCGTTACGCACTTCCCTTATTTCTTTTTCTTTTTTCTCTGAACTTTTCCATCTTTTTATCATTTTCATTATTTTATGGCATCTTCTAATCGAGTCTAGACGATACTAAACTGTTTTTGACTTTTTTTACATCGGGCATAGAAGGACCGGTCAATATTTCTCGAAACGTGACAGTTCGTTAGCGATTCTTCTTGAATTAGTCTTCTGCTTGAGGTCAATTAAGAATTTTGTATATTTAAAAACAAACTATTTAAATTTAGATCGGAGGCATGTCGCGAGATATCGACGTTTTTTAATCACCGTTGTGGAGAGAGAGAGGTTTATCGTTTGCGAGAAAATTCATAATAAATAAACTCAAGGTGTGGATAAATATTTGATAACTCGAAACTTGGAACGATTAAATATTTAGAATGTTCGGAAGAAGCAGGAAAATTTATTCAAGTATTCTGTTCCCGGACGAACTCTGAGCAGAGACTTGGAAATTTTTTGTTGTGATTTATTGAATTTCTCATTTGAAATGGACCGTTTTATTTTTTTTTTTTTGTTTTTATATTTTTGGCAATACTCGGATTCGTCACTCGTTTGAAAATTTCTTCAACGAGTTATACCTACTCGATTCATTTTATGCGATGACACTCTTTATCCCACTTTTATATTACTCGATGCATTGAGAAAAGTTTCGAATTACCAAACATCAAGAGATGCAGTAACGAGAGGCTTGAACCTACGTAATTAAACAAGTATTCCATTTCCTCGTGCATTAAGTTTATTCTGTATACTCGTGATGGGGCAGATCACTGCCTCGTATTCTAAATTGCCAAGAGAAGATCGTAAAAAACTTTACAACTCTTGAGAAAACTTCGCTACACAGATAAAATTTTAACGAAACGCATTTATTTTTCCGACTCGATCTTGTGAAACTTGGAAAAAAAATGGTCCGTTTCGCCAAATCGAGATCGTCCTAGCACTTTTTCTTTTTTTTTCACTGAACTGTTATTCGTAGAATAAAAGTGGGAAAACTGCACCGAGAAAAGAAATGAGGTTACGATTCAACAATTTTAATCGATAATTCTATGTCAATCAATCAGGAAATTTTATGCCGAAGTATTGGTCGAATGACCCTTCGAAATTAACTCTTATTAAACATCCTCCTCCAAAGGATGACCCAAGTTTTTACATTTTTAGCAATATAAGGAGGTTCGACATTTTTCTTTCTTGTTTGAGTTGAATCTATCCTAAGTTGAATATTTAAACGTTGGAAGGCATCTATTGCCTTCAAACTATCAGGGTGCGGAGCGAATAGTATAGATCTGTACGGTAAGGATTAATTAATAGGAAACAATCCTTTTAGAAAATAAATAATCAGTTCTTCAAAGTCGATCACCGATTTGTCGCAAACTTTGTTTTCAGAATCGTTATATTCATTTCACAAATGCAAAAAGACTTATTTTACAAGAAAAAAAAACTCTAATTCTTCTCCTTTTTATAGTTCGAAAAGCACCGAGACCATTTCCTTTATACTTTCTATCAGATTCTACATCACATAGCCGGAATGAGTGAATGGTTTTGGTCGATTGTCAAGTACCTGAGTGTGCAGTGGTCCCAATGTCAGTGTGCCAATTAAAAAATGGATGCTTGCTTAGCGAGTTCTCTTATGTAAATTCCTTTTCTTGCTCCTTCACACACTTTTTCACCGTTTTTCTCCTGTCTCGCGCGCGCTCTTTCTCTCTCTCTCCCTCTCTCTCTCTTTATCCCTCTCCTTCTGCTTTGGAATATCTAAAAAAAGTTAGTAACGTTGACCGGAGTGTCCGGAGCAACGCGCTCTTTATTCGTGTGCCCTCTGTCCGATGGTCAATTCCGGTGATAGTCCACTGACAAATCAGATCTTTTTTTATTTCTGTCTCTCTCAATCCCTTTTATTCGGTATTATTACGTTCCGGAATTGGTATCGAGGGGTGCCTGATGTTCGACTGTTCCACACTACACGATCTCGATTATTCATGTCCTCCTTTCGGTCGTTGACAATTGTTACTCCGCACGAGGCATCGCGCCTCCGGGGATTTTGATCCCGTTGACAAATTAAAAGGGAAAAGAAAAAAACCCAAAATTTATCACCCACGAACCGGAGGGCAGGGTCAGCAACGAACGACCGACACTAAAATTCATCTTTCCATTCTTCACTGTATTCAACTTTTTCCTCACTCGTTCTTTCAATATATTTCGTTCAACTTCACTTTTAATTTATTTTCAAATAAAAAAAAAAAATGAAAATATATATTCAGCACTCTCAACTCACGCCGGTGTAATCGAGTTCGTTTTATAAACCGTTTTCAAAAGATATTGAAAAATATTTATGAATATAGGAACGAAAATAAATGTTCCGTTACACAGATTTTTCCTCGTTTCTGTCTCTATCTCTCTCGATCTTTTTTTTTTCCTTATTCTCCGCGCGGTCTCCTCAATCGGAGCAATAATATCCTAAAAACGAATATGACACTGTGAAGATTTTTTTTTTTTTTTTTTTTTTTCAAACGATTTTTCATACAATGCGATTCGAATGTCAAAAAATATGAATCGTATATTCGAAATCGTTCAATCGTTCGTAGCGCTTCGAGTCACCGTCGCTCTCGATACGTGCTTTTTGCCCGGCTGCATGACGCACAAACACTCGTTGTTTATGGCTCGAAATTCTTACGGACCACCGACAATCGTACCAACGCCTCGATAATGAAATTTTTATTGACCGAACTCCCGTCACGTTTCTTACTAACTTGCGTATCGCATCGAGTGCCCCTCGAGCATTATTTTCATGTGTGCCTCGCTCAAAGAGAACAACACTTTCCAACAATATTAATTTCACGTCTAAATTACGAAAATGGTTACGTCGATTTATCTTGGTGACAAAAAAAATCTCTAAGAAGAGCGCAATTCAACGAAATCAGAGAAAATAATAATTCCTCTCACGATATACAACGAATAAATAAAGCCTCGTGAGCTGAATAGCAATTTCAATGTTAATTTATTTTTATTTCAGTAGCAATATTCTTGCATGAATAAGAAAAAAAAAAAAGTAACCGGATCGAATGTAAACAATGAGCTAACGAGGATCGAACTTTGATTTGCCTGACTCATGATGTCGTATGGGAGTTGAGACTAATAAAATAAGGTTCAATAAACGTCTAGCATTGTTCGTTGGCAAAACGGTAAAACGAATCGCGTTCGCCGCTCTATAAATCGTAATGGAGAATCGTTTAAGAAACGTGTATACATTCGTGCCCGCACACGCACGCACACAGACACACAGACACATAGATATGGCGCCGTTTCTCGTTATCGAATCGCAAATGCAATCGGAGACTCGGGGACTAAACGCACGCAGAATACGTGAGATGTGCAACGCGTCTTGGTCTCTCCGACACACGCACACACACACACACACACACACACGCCGATCCCTTTTCCCGCCAATTTCTCCGGACGGACAAACACAAATAGAGCAATGATTATACGAGAGATACACGTAGACTATGGGTGCCCCCGGACTCTAACGCGGCACGTCCTCACACACTGTAGCTGTCAATGCTACATTCACGCCAATTCTGGCTTAAATGAGAGTTCAACAATCGACCCAGTGCCTTCACTTGTTCAAATTAGACCTCTTCCCTTGCCGCAGATTCGTCCGAGCCAGAATTGACCGAAAGCTATCAAAGTTTGTTTGTCTCTTTCGTTAGTTCACTTTTCAAAGATTCATTTTATTTATCGTCAAATCGCTTCGATTTATTCATTTTCGTTCCACATAAAATTTGAATGGAAAAAAAAATAAATAAATTTAGCAATAATTTTGAACACAATCGTCGTAAGAATTTATTCTCGAGGCATTATCGAAAGTCGAGCTGCTATGACTCAATGAGAATTCATTTATTTTAGATATGAATAGAAATTTTTGAATTTTAGTTGCAAGATTCTACGAGACTACAGCTCGTAGATTTCGTTATCGTGAAAAAAATAAAATTATCAATGAAAAGCGATAAATACTGATATATTCGTTGTTATTTTTTCCTTCTTTTTCGCTCTTTTTTATCGCGGTCATTATCGAGTGAAGTTTCTCGAATAGAGCAGTGACTCGAAGCGTGCGACTACGACTTGATTTTTTCTCTTCCAAGTAACTAACCGACTCGGACTAGAAAAAGTTGATTTTTTTTTTTTTTTTTTTTTCATTTTATTTTTTCATTCACTATTGACGAACAATTATTCATTACCTGTTGGCACGTGAATAATGAAGATTGAAAAATATCGATTGCACTTCGCCGAATGGTCCCTAGATATGAAATTGATCTTTCTCCCAAAAGTCATTGAAACTTTGATTCCTTTTTTCTCGAGGAGAAAAATCTCTTATTTTTTTGTTATCAAGTCTGGATAGCGGGGATAATTTTTTCGTTCAAAGAATCAGGAGAACGGCACTGTTAGATTATTATGATAATCGAATTGCACAATTTATCGCACGAGCATTATATTTTTTTTCGATCCTTCAACTTTTGCATGTCTATCCATCCTTCGATCAAGGTACTTTTATGTGGTCACTTGGTCATCACTTTTACGAGAAATTCATATACATTTACATGTACAAATTGAATTTATTTTTCCTAGACAATCGTCGTGTACGTATTTACACACGGATAAATACTTTCTGGTTATGTGCTCGAAATCTATTCAATTCATAAACTCTCGCATATATTTGTAAATATATATATATAGATATATATATATATATATATATATATATATATATTCATTTATGGATTAAATTCATTATTTAAAATAGTTATTCATCTATTTATTTATTTGTTTATTTATAAACGTATCGTGAGAAAGGAGGAGAGCGAGTTAAACGCGACGAAGCTCTTCCGGGCTCACACGTGCGACTGATTGAATGACTGACTGACTGACTAAGTAAGAGCCCGCGAAGCAGAGAGCCAAAGAGTTTCTCTTCTGATGCTGCTGCTGCTGCTGCTGCTGATAGAGCGCCTCCACTCGCCCGGCAGCCCGCAGGGCAGTTTGTGCGCGCTCAGAGAGGGGCTTACAGCTCAACTCTTCGAGAGCGAGAGAGAAAGAGAGAGATGAGAAGGGGAATTCCCTGACTCCTTAACCCCCTTGCTGCAACCTGCTGCAGCAGCAGCAGCCGCGTGCAAGCTCTTCCGCGCCTCCATCGCCACCTACGACAAACTCTCCCGCCAGGATATGCAGTCTGTGACCCGAACTTTACTCCCACACGCACACAATTCCGTTCCATACAAATATCCCTATATATACAAACGGAAGCCTAAGCGAAAAAACCGACAGGAAAAACATCAGGAAAAAAAAAAAAACGTTGACGAGACGCTCTTTTCACGCTGCTCAACTTTCGCACGTTCTTTTCTCTCGTGTCTCGCACTCTTTTTATTTTTTTTTTTTTTTAGACCTTCACAGCTTGCCAGATGTCTCTTTAATCTTACTCCGTTATCATTATTTTTCTTATGAAATTAAAAAAAATAATGAGTGCGCGGAAGAGAATTATTTTCGCTCTAAATCAGAAAATTTGATAAATTTTACTAAACCATTTCCGGATTATTAATATTGAACAACGATTTAAATTAAAAAAATTGAAACCAGCCGAATTGGCCGTGATCAAATATCCTAAAATTTTGATCAATCGTTGATCAAAAAATTAGACCGTCAAAGATTATTGGACAATCATCAGTAATCGAAATTAATGTTTTTGATCGATAATTGCCGGTAGTTAATTACCGTCGATCCTTCTTCGTCGGTGAGTCATTTCGACGATTTTCCGATGCCCGAAGGAGCTAACGACTCGATGGATAAATAATAAATTGATTACGACGCGAATGGAGTTTAGTTTTTGATAATAAACGCCAGGAATGCAGGGAATTCCGAGATTGTCGTTGTTACCGAAAACGATCTGCTATATAAACGTACATTCATACATTTATAGAGACACATTCGTATGAAAACCCGTATACACATATACGTACACATACTTTTATATGGATATATAAAGAGGTTAGGTATAATGTAGACGCTGCGGAAGCCGTCGTTCAAACTAAACTGCCTCCTTCCCCCCTCCTTCCTCTCTCTCTCTCTCTCTCTCTCTTTCTCTGTCGCTGTGACTCTCTCATTCATTTTGTTGACTATTTCCATCTGGGGTATTCCTGAATTACCACTCGGTCACTTCTTACATACATACGAACGACCATCCCTTCGTAGAAGTGACCAAAGGGCCTGCTCAGCCCCACACATGTCCGACTCATAAGATCCTGTTTCGATTTAGTTTTTGTTTGGTCATAAATCAAAGACACCGAGCGCGTTAATTAAAGCCTCTGCCTCATGAGAATGACCCGCGCGCAGTGGCCTGGCAAATAAAATAAAATATATGAATGGTTCCAGGTCTGCGGCAGTGAATATTTTTTTAATCACTCGGAAACCTTTGGGAATATTTCGCATTTTCTTCGACTCGCCGCCAATCATTTTTTTTTTTCCTAATTAATGCATTTTTATAATTAGTTCGGTAGATACGTATGAATTATAAGCATATATATTATATTACATCTTGAGGATGAAGAAACGGTCATACGAAGAATTCATTAATTTTTCAGGCATTCATTCCTTAGAAGTACAACCTTGTGACGCCTTGATGCAAAAATCTCATATTTTCGTGGCAAAAGATTTTTCATTTTTCTTTTCAAGTCTCTTATATTATTTTTTTCGCTGCTGCTGGTGTGCGACGAAACAGCTACTGAAAATACCTCGCTTTTGTTCGACGATAACACGTTGGTAATCGTGCTTCTCGGAATTCCTATTTTTTTTACGACAATTTCAATGTAAAGTAGCAATAAAAAATAAATGAAAATCGGATGGTAAAAAAATAGTATTTTTGTGAAGAATTAAGACGAAACAATTACAATGCGACTCTCGTGTAAGCACGAAAATTTGTTGGCATAATCGATTATCGCTAGAACCCGACACTTGATAAAGAAATCTGTGAGAATAAAAAAATCCCAGCGTCAAATCGGAACGAAGTGGGGAAGTAGAAAACTATTGAAACAGCGTGGAACGCGTTGTGAATCTTTTTCGTAGATGGCGCGGAGGTCTCTCCTCGAGTGTTCTCTACCTTATCCACTAGCTAAAAAAAAAAAATTACAAAAAATAAAAAATATTTCTCGTCACAATTATTTGTCAGAAAATGTTTTTGTTCAGTTTATAGCGTTGCGTTGAAAAATTGATCTCTGTCAAGTGTCGACTGCTTCGGTATCGTGCATAAGAATATCAAATATTTTCCAGCTCAAGCGAGTCAAGCTTATTGTTCGTCAGTTCGGATGGGTCAACGTTAGTTCCAGTCCGAGAATAGAGATAGAAGGATAAGGGCACATGGCTATAAAAGAATATTAATAATTTTATTCTTCCTGTTCGGTCCAATCGAAACTCCTAAATACCATATCCTAATAATATCCAAGCCTGAGTGATTTTCATGATCAATTTGTCTGGGAGGCTTAACGGGAGATGAAAAAAAAAAAAAAAAAAAAAAAAATACATACATGCGAGCAAGCTTTGGTTTTAGCCTATTGATTAATTAATCTTCGAATTTAATTATCCACGGGGCTTAAATGCTCGTTCTCTCTCCTCAATTCTTTCTCTATCCGTTTCGTTCGTTAAGGTCGAAAAAATTCAAATTTTTTTTTCTGCTCATCGTGTATTCGAAAATTTCACCAAGTTTTCAAAGTAAATGGAGAACACAAGGCCCGTCACATCAGGCATACATTCAAATTGATTTTCCTCATCCGACCCTTTCTATTTCCAATCAGCGTACTCGTGCTCAATTGAAGCTGCGACCAAACTATGAATACTAACGAGAAATACGAGAGGAGCGCACTCATTCTCTGCCCTTGGGGAGGGGTTGTTGCTACCTTTTGACATATGATGAAGCATATACACCGAAAATTTATATTTCGATGCGATCGCATTGAATGATCCATAAATGCGGATGGTTAACCCGCATAACCCTATGATCCAGAAAAGAAAAATTTTGAAATTTTAAATTGAACTTGGAAATTATAAACTTTGTCCTTTCGCTTGAAAATTATACCCGATCGATGCATTCAAATTTCGAAAATTCTTCATTCATCGATTGACCTAAACCGCATGCAGCCTCGTGTCTGCAAAACATAATTTCAAGATCTACCTTCGAAGCTCAAAGAATTCTTGACGACTGAAAGATAATATCAATGTGCGGTGAATCATTGATATTAATATTAACTGTACCGTATTATGTCGAACTACATTTGTCATGTCATCGTAGATATCGTTTCAAGGGGGTTAGGGGTAGTTGAGAAGAATGATTAAGTCGAAGACGATGCACGATCGATTCTGCTCGTATTCGTTGCACACGATAACGCTTGATACGAAGTACATTAGAGAAGAATACGTTTACGCGTATGAATATATCTTTGTGAGACACTGCTATACCCACACGACAAATCGAGCGACTGTGATTCTGACTATTCCCTATTATTTGAATCTTTTCATTCTGAAATATTACACGCCGTGACAAGAATATCTGCATCTATTTTAGATTTTTCCATGCGCTCTTCAAGAGTCACAATTTTATGCACGAAACGTAATATTTACAAATGTTAATTCATCGATTTTTTTTCAACCTTGAAACATTTTTTTGTATGAAAGCAATGATTTATTGTCATTATTGATGTTCTGGTTCGTGAACCGACTGATTTTTTTTTTTTTCAGAAAAGAAGAGTTCTCTAAAATGTTTGGGCCAATTACGTGCTTTTTGACGTGGTCAAAATCGAGATGTCCGCTTCCATGGTAAATTTGATTAGCACAAGCGCTATTGACGCATCGACATTTCGTACTTTCGTAGGTGGACATTTTTTGTCGAAATTTTAATTTCGAAGAACGTGACATATAAATTTAACAATTGGCGATGATTCCCCTTTCATGAGAGTACTATCGTGCAACAAAAATTTCGAAAAATGAGAAATGATCGGGGTCACAGTCGCGCGTAATGGTATGGAATGCCTTATATATATATAGATATATATACGGCCTATACGAAACGTAGTATATGACTATCGATTGGTTGGGTGCCTGTTCTAAATCTGTATGGGTAAGTTACATGTCGGAGGAGCGCGCGATGTGCTTTAATGTAGGTCAGTAGACTACGTAACCGCGTAAAGAGAGAAAGGGTCCAAAAGGGACAATGCATATCCTTTTTTTTCCTCACTCAATTTTCTAATTAGCCATTACCAGATATGTGGTATCCATTTCCCCAAGGTCACTGCTTCCATAGAATAATTTATCTCTGCCTAGGTCGAATTGACAGGTCCGTGACCCTCAATCCAGAAGCACCTTTTCATTTCCTTTCACTTTGAAAGTTAGTCGGAACCGACTATTTTCAGTGGAGAATGCAAACGACGTAGTTTTTTTTATTCATTTTAAATCTTAGCACTTAATGCTCAAATATTCGCAATAAAAAGGCGCTTGTTATTTGCGATTTTCTTGCTCGACAAAAATGGAGTGAGAAAAGTTAAAGAAAAGTGGTAACTTGACTTTTCGGTCAGCCTATCATCCACAAGTTTGTTCAATTTTTGTGTGATTTTATCTTTGCTGATAGAATGTAAAACTTTTCGCCGCTGTAGATAAATTACAGAGGGTATCTGGTACTTTTGGCCAAGATTTTACGATAAAAAGGAATGACGAATCAATGTACGGACAAAAATTGAAAGACACGTTGCGGCCAAAATATTTTCGTCGCCCCTCATCCAATGCTTCAACGTTAAAAAAAAAAGGGTACCGGTTTAAAGCACAAATGATGAATTGGACTTGAAATGTCCTGTATTTAATTATATGCACTCCCACCCAAATGATCAGTCAGGTTTTTTCTTTCTCGGCACACACCTTCACGTGACCAAGGATATTTATTTGCTCAAGGGTAAGGTCACAGGGTGACGTACGTACTTTACAGAGTACCCGAGACTCTGTTTCTCTTGGAGGCGAAACCCTCCCTGCCTCTTGGCATTAGACATACCACTTCTTTTTCTCCCGCATACTTGTGCACCTCCCACATTAATATATATGTATATTTATACATACATATTTTTATAAATGTGTATACATGTATATACGTGCCAAGGAGAATTGCGAGTCCGCCGGATACTTGTTAGAAAGTCGAGACTACAAGGAGACACTTTATGCATGGGCTATTCCACATCAAATCCATCGCCCTTTAATCTTCAGAATACGAATCGCGAAACGAGTCCGATCTATATGATGGGTGATTTCGAAATTTAATATTCTTCTTACGGTTCAAAAAAGTCAATATCCGTATTAGCAGGAATTAATGAAAATTTGTATTAACGTACGAAAGAATTGTTTGCTGAAGAAGTATTTTTTTTTTTTTTTTCGAGGACTTTGTATCAGGTCGATTTGAGAGAGCGTACCATATGTAAATCGGTGAATATATAAACCCGAGAGGTTGTCCGTTCGTTGGTTATTCGTTATAAAAGTAGGGCACAGGATTAAAAAAATAAAAAGTATCGAGATGTAAATCAAATAAAAATCATTTTTTTTCTTATCAGATCTTCGAAGCGGCGAGAAGCAGCTGGCACGTATGTTTGAAATTTAAGTTCGAAGTACACCAGTCTCTCGTGTGTGTGTGTGTGTGTGTGTGTGCGCGCAAGAAAGTTTTTTTCCTCTTTGTCGCTGCTCCCTCTCTAGACGTTGATTTTTCACCCTGTTAGAGCACGTGAGAGTGGCAGGTTCGTCGTCGTGCACTGTGTGTTGAGAGTGTATGAAAAGAAAATAAAAATAAAAAGTTAAAAGAGTCGCGAGGAAACCGCGAATGGCCGTGGCAGCCAAGGGGTCGTTTCTGAGGGTGCACGCAACTCAACCTCCTCTCCGACATCATGCAACCTCTTCTCTCATTCTTTATGCTCAACTTTATAGCGACAATCTTGACCAATCGTCGCCGAACAAAACGAGTCAAGCGCGAACCCTTTTCATTCAAAATTTTCTTTCATATATTCCAACGATTCAATACGAAAACAGTGGAAAAAATAGATACGCGAAAGTATATACCTGAATATTAATATTCATCGGTTACATCGTATTTCATTTGATATGTGAAAATTGAAAATACTGTACGAAAAGATAAAAGAGATATATTTGATTATTACTCGTGAAATACGTAGGTAATATCAAGCTTCAAAATACGTAATACACGAATGATATATATATATGTATAGAGTCTACAACTACAAATAACAGGATCAATGATAGAGAATAAGTATAACTTTTATTATTGAGATCCGACAGTCTGGCGCCCGTGACGATAAAACGGTCAGACTAAACCACCAATGGCCTTGCATAATTATTGGAAAATATAGGTTGTAAACGTGCGGTGTCGAAAGAGCTCGGAGAACCTCATCTAATAGCTTTAACCGTATTAAGAGTTGGGTCGTAGCTTCAAGTTCGTGCTACGAGTTCTTTAAACTTTTCGCGGATCAACTTCAACAATTTTCAAAATGATGCACCGAAAAAAAACCAATCATTCCACTTTGCCAGATCGCATACTTTGCTCGAAAACCGATAACAAATTTTCATCCAGTGATAATACGGTAAAGTCGTATAAATTCATATTTTTGAATTTTTTTTTTCCAATTTCTACGGAATAATTGACAGCATAAAATGAAAAGGAACGTCAGCTCGTTTCGAAATGTTCATCGATCAATTCTATTATTTTCTGATGCGAGAGGGCCAAGGGAAACCGTGGGAAATCCGGCTGGTAAAATATAAATTCTTATCAAGTTTCAGTTGGTTAGAACTAAGACTGTCGACCAAGTGGTCATCCAACCAAGTACCGGTTTCGCACGCGGCTGCTCAACTCGAAAGATCGCTTACGTCCAGTGTTCGGTAACTCAATATCGAGTTGTATGAATTCGTATTCTCAAAAATATTTTCATTATAAGAATACGTTAAAAATGAATAGTTTTTAAAAACGTGCGAGTCTTTCTAACGACTTGTTTCTTTTTTTTCCTTTCCCCATTCTTATTTTTATATTCTCATCTTGTTATCTTTTAGTGTCTGTCCGTCCGTCTTTTTTCCATCTGGCCGGTTTGTCGGTCGAGGGTTCGCGACCGTGCTCTACGCTTTTGCCTCGCGTATTGATCTCCAAGCGTGACTCTTTGCCCCTCTGTGCTTTCTCGCTCCGCAAGCAAACCTGCTATACCAACCTTTAAACCTTCTCTCTTTCTCTCGTCCCCCTCCCCCTTCACCCCTTCCCGCCCCCTCTCACTAAAAAAACCCTCTCGATTACGTATATCTCCTTGTGCCTTCTTCAACTTCCTTGCGCCCTACTGGAATCCCACCTACACACCCGCGTCTTCCTCGCTCCTCTCTGCTTCTTCCCTAGATCCTTTGGACAAAAATACAGCTTTGTGGATACAAAAAAATGTTGACCTCGGGATTTTTGTGTGAAACGAACGCGTCCAAAACTCGTTTATTATGTGTTCGCTCTATTCGGATGTTCGAAGAAAAAATTGAATAATTTCGTCGAATGTCTATAATTAGAAATAATTGAAGAAAATTTTTTGTTGCGAAAACGAAATTCGCATTGTTTGCTCAAAACGTCAGTTGTAAAAGTACGGTACAATGGGTTATCTACGTCTCTGAATCGCGTACGAATCGAATCGATTTCTTGCGATGACCTGCTACCAGTGTGTGCTCCTACTCGCGGCGGTGCACTCGCACCAAGCTTGTACCTAATATACCTTATGTACACTCTGTACGTACGTGTCTGTACGTAAGTGTGTGTGTACCTCTCGCATTGCATACAAGTTGCAACCTCCACGATCGATGAAACAGGCCAATTCTCTTTAAGCGTAGAAAAGGGGTAATTTCGTTCATCAATTTTTATTCTTTTAATATGTCGTCAATTTCGCTTGTCGCTTAAACCCACTACGACTCATTTTCATTCTTCCGATTTATTGAATATTTATGAAAATTCGTTCTTTTTTTTATCGACAAAATTTTTGGTTAATAAAGATTTTTTTTGACACGAATATAACGACCAAGATATAATGTACATTTGAAAATTACCACGAAAAAAAATGCTTTTTCACATACTTTTTGTGCAAAGTATTTGCGAAATTAGAACGAACGTAGCTATACTTTCCGCAATCATTCATTTTCGAAAAAGCGATATTCATGAAATTTCATTCTCGTTTTTTCAAATATCCATCAATTACTCTACTTTTTTTCCTGCTACCGGACGATCTCTAGCTAGTGTAGGTCAATTGCATTTAGAGCCTGGCGTCCAGGCCGCCTTTTCCCAGGATGCCTAAAAATAATTAATATCAATCCTAACAAAGTTGCCTCTTAAACTTTGCCCACCAAGTTTTCTACTCGAGTAATTTCAAACTGATATCCGATGCACGAAACCCAAAAGAAAAAGGCAGAGTCCTCTGCTCCCCGTTGAAACTAAAAATGAAGGAATCGATTGCCGTACTCTCTTCACAACGAGGAGAAAAAGATTTTCAATTATTGTCAGATCATATCGGGGGGGCTCTCGACGTCATAAGCTTGATAAGACGATTAATGATCATGAATTATGTATTTCTTTCGATATTGGACTATTGCTTAATCGAGAGGGCCTGCTCCCCCCTGATTATGCGAAGCTAAGTGCGTGAAAAAGCTTTCGATCACACCCACGCGAGTATATATATCATCATTTTTCCAACCCCCTTGGCACCCTTGCTACAACGTTGTGGTTTACGTACTATAATGAGTGGGCCAAAAATAGTTATAGACACGAGCCAGTTGCGCGGCCACTCTAAGAGTCATTATCTTATCGCGACGCTCGCAAACTTGTGTACATACAACGATATAGTAGAGTTATAACAATAACAACAATAAAAACAAAAATAATAACCAGCAAGCTTTGAATTATTGGAACGCTAGTTCTAAGAATCGAGTGACACGTGTCATCAGAGCATGTGTTCTACCGTCGTTAGACTACGGCGCTGGATGCCTACTCCCTCTGTACAACAAAACATCTCTACGTAGAATGGAGATCTGCTACAAAAAAACATTAAAACAAGCGGCTGGCGTACCGGTGTTCTTCCCAACCTCTGAACTATGGATGATGACAGGCGAAAAGCCCTTCATCGAAAGACTGTGTCAAATGCATCAAAACATGCTCGACAAACTCCAAAACCACGCTTGTCCATACCTACGCGGACTGACGCCAGCAGATCGAAGACCATACGAAAACGTATCCGCAAAAACCAATATACTGTGTCCACTACCCCCCCTTCCCTGAATCATCCATCACCCCCCACATTCACTGTAAATAATCATTCACTCTCATTGTATCATACCTCTAGCTATAAGTAACAAAAAGATGCGAAACACAAATATCAACGTCGCAGTCGAAAGACAAAACCAAAACTGTAATAAATAAATATAAACAAACCTAATCCATCCCATAAAAGTATGGAGACCCTAGGGGCAATGATCTCTAAGTATGTACATACAAACAAATCAGAACAATAAACGGAAAAAAAAAGAAAAAAAAAAAAAAAAAAAAAAAAAAGAGTGACACGTGTGAACAGCGAAGAAACTGATTAATTTATGTCCAAAAAATCGACTGGAGCGTGTTTGTCCCTAATAGATCACGATTTATTCAAATGTATGGACGTTTCTTGTTGCATATAGATATACCAGTTAATTCATGAGCTTCTACGTTGTGAGAGCATTGATCGTCTCCTACCTTTTCAATTCTACGATCTTCGTACCTCCTGGAGCCTCGCACTCCCTTTCATAATAACAATAATAGTTTTGTTTATACATACATATCTATACATTGACCGGTCATATTTATGGCCCGAGAATTTGGGCTTTCTGTTATTTTACACAAATCGTTAAGAGGCCTGGAATTTCGGAGGAATTTTTCGAGAATGTCGAAGAAATCAACAACGTGGTGAAAGTAGTCAGAAAACTCTCAATTCGACTATCGACGATTCGTAATTATCGTGATTTTTAATCCGTATTCCTACAGGTTTTTCAATATGTATTTTCACGAATCTTTCAAAATCGATAGAAAATTCATAAGATTTTTCAAAAAAAAATTACGTAAAACGATTAATTTTGTTACTTTCAAAGTTTGCGGAGTTGTCCCATTCAAAAAAATTCAATTCCACCGCGAGAAAGGATCTTCATTTCTTTGCCCCCATATTTACACATTTGTCTTTTACTCTGCAACATACAAAGCCACGGATGCACGCGGCATGACACGGTGTTCTATATACTCCTATAGACGTATGGTAAGAGAGAGGGAGAGAGAGAAAGCGTTGGTGACCGGACGGAAAATGAGGTGGGGAAGGGTCGAGAGGAGAGAAAGGAAATAAATCACGCAGGAAAAATGTACAAAAATATTATGTTACAGCAAAGCGGTGAACATGGACCAAAAAATAATTGCGAGTACATCAAGATTTATTGCACATTACAAAAATTGTGTTTTTTTTTCTTTTTTTTTCGTCTCAAACACAAAAATTGATATTAAACAAAAATATAATTGTCGACATTTGCGTGATGGGGTGGTAATACGTATATGTATATTCATGAGTACATATATATATTATACCAAGGCACGGTGTTACACACAAAGCGTTTTGCATTTCGTTTGCACAAAAATTAATCCTTTTTTTTTTTTTTTTTTTTTTTTCTTTCAAACTTCTCATTTATCTTGAACTTTTGTAGCAAGCTGGCGTGGTGAGCTATGTGGGGAAAAAAAGCGCTTAATAAATAAGCGCGTGTGTATACGGCATTATTGCTTCGGTAAATATGTAATTGTACATAAATATTTATGCTTGCATGATTATTCAACACTCGCGTTCTTCATTCGTATTGAAAAATTAGGGGGAACGAGAAAAAAAAAAAAACAAACAAACGAAAAAACAAAGCGCACATTTAACATTTTTTCAACGAACGAAATAAGTCGTGTGTTTTGCGTACATGAGAGGGTTGTTTTCCTGATTGTTCGGAGGCTGTGAATTCGCCGAGCGTCGCGGTCGCCATATGGCCAGTCTTGCAAAACCGTATTTCGTCATTTCTCAGAGGTTTCTTTACGTCTTCTCCCCCGATATTTATCTTCTTCCTTCTCTTCCTTCTTTCGTCCTTCGACTCGAGCGATTTTTGTTTCCTTCCTCGTTAAGTAATCGACATTCCCGACGACGATTTATTGCGATATTGATTTAGTTTCTCCCTCGCAGTTGTTAATCCTTATTCAACCGTGAAAAACGTAAAGGATCAATCGTCGTGTTTTGTTTATACATTTTCTCAGTATACTTCGAAACGACATTATTTTTAGCCACACTTTCGTTTGACTATTTGATTGAAAAACAAATTCGATGGTCGACCGTTTAATATTGTTGAGCAATAATCGACTTGAGTTTTGATCTTATTCCAACGAGGCAGTAGCATGCGAAGCGGAAAGCAGACAGATTTTTTTTTCGTCTTCTTCTTCTTCTTCTTCTTCTTCTTATTTCTCCCTTCTTCGTTTCGCTTATATCCCTTGCAGACTCGAGCTTGTGCCTAATTTTCTAGTTGAGGCTATTATACAAAGTGCGTAGCAAAAATATCTCGTTGTCTGTTAGTCTCTGACTCTCTCTCTCTTTCTCTCACTCATTTTTCTATTTCTTTTCACTTCTTCGAGCGTCTTTGATTTTCGTATATATTTATAAACATGAACCGGTGATCACCGATCCAACGATCGATATTCAAGCTCCGATTAGTTGTTCATTAATTGCGTCACGACCAGTGACCAGCGCGGCTGATATTGTTATAATTATTTTTATTATTGGTACAGTATCGCAGCGTTACTAAATTTTGACGATTCTCAAAAACACGAGACGTGGCTTCTTCCATGGAATCATCGCTGCGATTATAGTCCAATATTTATTGACACTTTAATAATAATTAAAGTATCGGCGTTTCTTATCGTTCGTTTAAACTTAATCCACATGAAAAATTCGTCAATCTTCGCTATCCTTTTCTCAAATTTTTTATTTTCTTTTTCCCTGTGCTTCTGCTCGTGGTTAAATTCGGCGCGACAATAGCACGATACTTTGATATGTGTCCGAGGTTCCTAATGCACTCGATGGCGTATATCAAAGCACAGTGAGAGAAAGACAGAGAGAGAGAGAGAGAGAGAGAGAGAGAGAGAGAGAGAGAGAGAGAGAGAGAGAGAGAGAGAGAGAGAGAGAGAGAGAGAAAAAATGGTACCCCTCCTCAACAGAACCAACCCCCGGCGTCTCGGTCGTCAAGGCATTCGAGCTTGCGCACAAAATATCAACGAATTCCCAACAGCAACGGCATTAAAAGCGGCAAAAGCAGCGAGCTAAGAATCCCCTCAATCAAGCCCAACATGCTTGAAACGATCTATTATAAATATGTGTTTTATACCATCGGTCTGTGGGGCTGTGTTACGACGACCTTCGAGACGTGCCTTCGCCCGATCGTTTCCAATCTTTCGCTTATGATTTTCAGTTATTATCCACCATTTATATTCGTACTCGAATCTCTTTTTTATTTAATCGCCGCTCATTCATTATTTTTGTATCGAATCGTCTTCGTTCTCAGTTTTTCTTTTCCATTCCATCAACGATTCCTTTATTCTTATCGTTGCGCGACTCCGCACTCGTGCGAGACAAAATTTTTGTCACATCAAATTTCTGATAATCCTTCCACGTACGTTTATTTCATCCCCGTGAAGAGCTTGAAACAGTCATTATTCGGTAAGAATAATCGATTCACAATTTTTCAAACTTTTCCTCTTACTTTTCAACCCTCGAGCAGCTCGGACTCCGATCCTTTCCGTTTGTTCTGCTGCACACAAATAAACATGTTATGTAAGCTAGTACGGTATCGAATGCTCTTACTATTCTCTCGACCGAAGTTGCGCGCGAGGATATCGATGTTCATTCACGTTCGTACCACGAATGGCCAGTAGGGATTTTAAAAAATCATCTCTCGTTTAACGAGACGCATCAGCGAGACGGTTAAAGCGAAGAAAGAGAGGAAAGGATGCAAAAAAAAAAGACGAGAGTAGAAAGTATAATGAGTTAAGAGTACTTTGGTACGAGAGCGTCTGGAGTGGAGATTTTCCAACGATCTCGCGCAGCTACAGAAATTTTTGCAAAAAGCCAATACACAAACACATAGATATAAGTAGTAGTCGAGAACCCGGACGTTCACCAGGGATTATCAATCCGTCGACGAGACATCGATGATCGTACGAGGCTTCTCTCGGGTATCGTCTTTCATCCGGAAAGTCTACCCTTTTTTTCACCCTCTTCGAGAAAATAAATCAACTCACTCCGTTTGTTTTCCTCTTACTCTCTTCTATACTTATCGTGGATTCGTCAATGTCCAGCGATGTTTTTTTTTTGCTCTCAAACAAAGTTTGCAGAAGATATTATTTTGAAATACAACGAGGATTTTTCGGTTTTCCGTTGATCTTTGCGCACGTATTTATCCGAGACGTAACATTTGAAGAAAGCTTGTGCAAATTTGAATCACCGTCGTGTCTATTCTTTTTCGTTCCTTTTTCGTATCCACGGGGACAGAAGAGATTGAAAATTATCGCGTGGACGATTTTCTGATGGATTTCTCTCTTTAAAATTTGTTCCATTTCTGTCACACATTTGATTTTTCCCTTTCCCTTTAACCCTTTCTAGCCCTCTCGCGCCATCTTTCCATCTCTCATCCGTTCTTTAGCTCTCTCTCTCTCTCTCTCTTCCCTCCTCTCTTTCTTCCACTTTTTGTCTCTCAGAGGGTTCACTTTGTTCCATAAGTAAAATACTTTTTCACCACTTTGTCTGTAGCGATGACCGAATCAAGTTCCGTCGAATATTCACGTTGCGTTTTCTCGTAGCTTATTATCTGTCTCTGTCTGGAGAACGATCGAAAAACGCGGCGACACCTGTCACTCGGCTGGAGCGAGAGAGGATCGAGCCTTCCTGCAATATCGAGGGTAAATCTCAACTGCGCAAGTCACCCCCGAGACTCCTCTACAGCCTTGTGAACGTGCTTCGCGATTCATCCAACCCCCCTCGTTTGCTCTCGATTCCGAGAGTCCTTGCAAAATACCCCTCTCACATTTCAAACCCCTCAAATCCCTGACCAACCCTTATACAAATAATAGTCTCCGTTTACGAAACAAAAATAGATTTTTGCCAATTTTTCTTATCAAGTCAAAAGAATCTCGATAGAGCTATTAACGAAGTAATTTTTTTCTCATTTGCACCGATGAGGGCTCTTTGATGATCCTTTCCAACGAGAGCGAATTCTTTCGATTGGTTTTACTGACAGACGGTTTTGCTTGAGCTCGGAATCTTTGGAAAATTCTAGCTCCGCCAAATCGACGCAGAGCGCGCCACCGACGATTTCTATGCTCGATAGGGGCTGGAAACAGGAGCGGGGGTGGCAAAGTACCGACCGCGGAAACACGAGTTTTCGGCCGAAAAGGTAGAAAATTTGTAGACCGATTGATCGCGGGTTGATACGAAGATTGCGAACGGATTGGATGGAATATCCAAAATAATCAATCGTCTATGGATGCTGGCCCATGGAGCTAATGAATAATTGTACAAAAATAATTGGTACAAGGCTGGAACTCTTGGCTATTTTATCAAGAAAAATAAAGCACAAGGATAGCCATGTTTTTCGATTACTTTGACTTTATCCATTTTAGCCAAATCCAACGCGGTCGAATATGTGTCGTGGGGATATGTGTCGACCTATTTGGAGGACCTTGGCCGTTACAGACGGGATATAAGAGCAAGAGGGGCATGAATTAACGCGAATTTCACTCAGGAAAGTGCTCCCAGGGCTGGGAGGTTGAAAATATATGTGTTGGGAGAGGGTGGATCGGCGACCCAGAGTACTTGAGAATTTTACATGATTGAACAAGATCACGAGGTACTCTTTACTCTCCTCGTTCCAGGAAGGGCCAGAACGGGGGTGGTTAAATCACCTTTTAACTCTCTCTCTCTCACTCTTAGCTAATATTTGCGTATATATTTCGCAAAGATGTGACGCGAGAGAAAAATGACTGGCGATATAACCAAGTTGGGAGCAAACAAGATTCTCTAATCGGACATGTAATGCGAGTTTTGTTTTAACATTTTTTATTGCAAGCGAATGAAATTATAATAAGCTCAAGGTGGCAGAGAAAAAGTTGCGATCAAGATTCTCAGCGTTGATTCTCTCGCTTCATTACTAAAACCGTCCGGTCACGGCCCGTCATAATCGATCTCCATGAATATTAATGCCGCGTATCAGCAAAGACGTCGAAACGTGGGTAGTAGGAGGGGCGAGTCCGTATGTAGCTATATGTATTTACCATGTGTCAGCTGAGAGTGAAAATAACGCGCAAACGGAGACGGGAGGAGGAAGGAGTGAGCGTTTCCGGTTAAACGAGTCCCTTGTGCGTATAACGCCGCAGCAACGATAACGGAGGATGAAGAGCTTTTTTTTTTTAGTACAAAAAGGATTTCGGCCCTCGCTCGCATTGATCTACTCGCGCGTCAACTTTTGACATTGTCTACCGTTTCGTATACGCGGATCGAGCATCGCGTCGGTGTTAATCGACACTCCGCGTCCAGCAAATCCTTACAAATCCTCATTGGTTCTCAGCACGATCGAAACACCGATTAACCCATTAATTCGTGTTCTTTTGATACAGTCTTTGCGGAATAACACACATGCAGTTTATAGTAAAGATATATACAGTTTTTGGAATAATTTGGAAAATCTGATGCATGAACCTAGAAATTACATATCGAACCTGGAACGCTGGTTTTTTCTCGCAGATATTCGAGATTTGAAGAAAATTAATAAAGCTTTTGAGGAAAAAAGCTGCATGTTGAACGCTCTCCCCTTCCGAGAAACCCGATGTTTGTTTTGCCCCTGTATAGCTTGATATTTATATAAAAATTGACCTAGAAAATGCACCATTCCTACGTGAAAGGGCGGTACGGAGAGCATGATATGCGCTTGTGCTCGATGAATTTTGATTTAAGGTATGCGGAAAAATTATATGTGTATACGGCATGATGCCTCGCAAAATATACCCGAATTTCATCAGATAAGCCCAGTCTCGTCTGTATCAGTTATCGACCAATCGGTATTTAAATTCAGACACGCCCAGGGACACAACGTTGGCCAGGTATAGTTCTATAGCGTCGCGAAGCATCAACGGAGTAACAATTTTTTCTGTTTACATCCTTGTTGAAATCAATGATATTGAACTTACTTTTTTTTTGGCTTTTTTCATTATAAAAGGAATTGTATACTTTGGAATTCGAATTTTTCGTTTTATTATTCTGCAGTTTTTCCACGATGGCAATTAAATAATAATCATTGTAATAAGGGTGGAAAAAAAATTCGTAACCTTGAGTGAATCTTTACGTGAATGGGAACTGTAATGCAGAAGTTGAAATAACGTGAGGCTTTAAAAATATAATGGCACTGGGGGCACGAAAATTTGATTTTCGCCTCACAGCGGAGGGGTTGAATCTTCCTATGAATAATATATCACGATTCGATTATACCGATGAAATAATATCAGTAAATTTTATTTGCAAAATATGATTCGTTAAACCGGAAAACCCAACGCTGGGTAATCAATCATACTCACACCTTTTGACGTATGCGATTCTTTTTCAAAAACCCCTATTCGAGAGTCCAAAAAAAAAACTCATAGATTTAAAAAAAAAAATTTTTACTCACGCTAAATCAGTGAAATAAACTAAACAAATTGCGATGACCTTTGAGTTGGGATTACCGATGTTGGAAATAACGCTAGGCCTTTCGGCTTAACATTTATTAGAATGCAAGAGTTCAGAAAAACTAGCTGTGGCTTTTCTCATTCCCGTTATTATTATGATAAGTATTCGACAACACGAAGTAAAAGTTTTCTAGAGTTGGCTGAGAGGGCGGGATGAAGGTAGAATCAAACTCGCCTAGTACATATGCCGAGTCAGATGTTCGGAATTTGTATTTAGTTCGATGAACGTGAGAATGTTAAATCTATATACTACGAAAAGACCAACGTTTTATGGATCTTTGCCACTTCCCGGCTCTCTCTCTCTCTCTCTCTTGTTGGGAGGAAAATTTGCCCCTTATCCCTTCGTTACATCGCAGGGACTAATAAAGCTGCTCAACCCTCCCACCTTACGGTCTCAACGGTATTTGTACCGAGATCGTAAAAATAAAAACAAATCTAAATTTCAAATCCTCTGCTTGGCCCGGCCAGTGACTTCCGGCCCATTTGACTTTCCAAGATCCCTCGCGTATTTTACCCTTGAATGGAACTATTTAGAAAGGAAGTTACAACGAAAACTGTGAATATATGCGAAAGTGCCTAAAAATTGTAAATCAACATTTCAGGAAAGCTCTACAAAAAATGTAAATTAAAAAATTGTCATCAGAGATGAATTTTTTTGAGATCAATATCAATTTTGCTCTTAATGGCTCACGGAAAAAACTTTCTTATTTTCCTATCTCTCTCAGCCTCTCTTTTGTATTTCGCTCTCGATTTTTGTATCACATCGTTTTCTCATCTCTAACCTCGAGTCAAGAAATTATCTCCGGAAATTGTATCAACAATACTTCCGATCGATAAACTTGCCTGTCCCTCTCTGCTTCGTATTTTCGAGAGGGAAGACATCCATTTTTACCAAAAAGGATGCACAGAGTAGGCGGAACACGAGACAAGGAGCAAGGAAAAGAGAGAGAGAGAGTCTGGACTCGATCATCCGAGGCTATACATGCTGGGCCAATGATTGCTAAAACTAAAAAGGAAAAGGTTCGTTCTTTCTCAGAGTTCGCAGATGAGCTTTATTTGCCTCGTTTTATTTTCCACAATCAAAAGCCTCCAACCTCTCAGCCTCAGCCTCCAGACCCAAATTTTCTACAGAGAAAAAAAGTTAAATGCTGAATCAATACCCAATAGATTAAGAGTCCGATAGTCATTTTTTTTAAGAGTTCGAAATGTTGAAAAATTGAAAAGTTTCTCGCAAAAATCGAATCGATTTTCGAGCTTTTGGTCATCCCGAAATTTTGAATCGTCATAAGGAGAAGTTGAGGCACCGAAATATGATCGAGAGGTTTTCAACGGTATATCTTTTGATTCTCTTTGAATAATTGGGGTTAAATTTTGATATCCGATATTGTTTGATCACTTTCCGTCATGGAACTTGAGCGTATAGCCGAATACTCGGTTAATTATTCATAAACTAAAACGAACTTGTAGATGAAATAAAAAAAAGAATTCGTTATGCTCGCACTTGATGTATATTTTGAATCGAAAGAAATCGTATTCCAATTAGAATATCGATGAATACTGATTTCATAAATTGGCTTCAATCGAAGCAATAAATCCAGCATATTTCTATATGCACAATATATCGTAAGAAGACGATTTGTCACGTTCGATGGAAAAAGTATTTATAAAAAGTTATTCGGAGGGATGTTTTTTGTTTGTTTGAACTTACAGGGAAAATGGCCAGGAGGTTTCGAGCTTCTGTGACGGACGCTTTTCATGCTTGTCACTGCTGCTACTGCCGTTGTGTCGACTGTTCTCACTTCCGTGACAACTGCAGCAACCAGAGAACACACAGAAAAAAAAAGAGTGAGTCAATTTTTTTTCTCTTTGCATTTTTTGGTTTTATCCTTATTGCTAACTTGCTCAATGAAGCGCAAGAGCTTTGTGTTTATTGGAGAGATTTGATTTCCGTTGCGTTCGCCATGCAAGAGCTGTCGGAATTTTTTTTCAAAAAGTCAACGATTGATTTATTAAAATAGATATGAAACATTTGTGCCAGCGTGCAGGTGTATAGAAATAACCTATAAATCGCATTCCAAAAATCACTTTGATAACACACACTTATTTGTCTCGAATAAATTTGCATGCGGAACTATTGAATTTTTTTGAAATGATTCTTTCCATCGATTCAACAATTTTTGTTAATCCTTTTTTTTTTTTTTTACGACGAAGAATGTGAAACGATTCGGACATTGGTGGAGTACAATCTCGAACCGGTCAAATAATTGACGACGATCGATCGATGTCAAAAGAAAAAATAATTTCAACGCGAACGAAATGCTTTTTTTTTATATCACATATACATTTTTAAAGGTGTGAGTATTCGAGGACTCCATTGAAATTCCGAGCACCGTTCACCGCGATGTTCTCGACTCCAGGAATGTATTTTTTGTTCCCTTTTTGCGACATATATATTAAACTGTAGGGAATCGAAAAATTTGATGGATGTCTTGCACGAAATTCCGAAAGGTATACGCGTTCCTATTATAAATCATCTATAACACCGCGATTACTTCGACGTTAGACTCCGACCTCATTGAACGTGTATATAAAACGTCTATCCAAAACAAAGGTTCATCATATCCTAAAAAATAACGAGTAAAAGAGACAAACGAATCAAAAGTATCGTAGCAATAGGAACAGAAAAAAAAAACATCAAAAGGAATATGAAAATGAAGAAGCAGGTGATCGAATAATTCGAAGTAATCTTGCTCTGCCGCGGGACTTGGTCACGATTGGGATTGCGAAAATTCCATTCTCTCGAACGCATACACGCACACGAGACTGTTGGTCCAATAGTAAGCCTCGAGGTCATGCTATTTTATCATTTTTTTTAGTTTCATTTTTTTCACGTCACGGTTCGGCTATAAAAATATTTCGCCGCTCGGGAGACTAGAAAGAGGGGAGAATGAAAATTTGCAAATAGTCACGAACAAGGACCGCGACAAGTTGCAAGCTCAGGCAATACACGCTTAAGTGGAAGCGAGGGTGGAAAATGAGGGGGTATACGGGCGAAGAGGTGAAACCTCAGTTATAAGCTGAATAATTCATGAGGCGAATGTAAGAGAGACAGAGATGAGATTGCATCTCCGAGTAAAGAAAGTATCGCCCGGTGTAACTTGGCAAGTCATTAAGGTCGTTGAACAGATATATAGCGATGGAAATGAATGGTAAAGCGTGATTCAAAGTTAGCAAGGATGGTGAATGCGTCGCGTGCATCTCATCGTCCGAATATACGGTGATAAGATAATAAGGAAAAGGTCCAAGAGAGCGTGAGATTAAAAAACGAGTCTCGCGAGCGAGCAAGTGTCTCGAAAAAATGATAAATAAAGCATTTTCTCTCTTTTTAACGCTACGATACTAATGTCTCATTGTCAGTTATCGAGCAACGGATATAATTCACGTAATTGAGATTGTCTAATGTCAAATCTCGATATCATTAAAAATGTTGTTGTAAGAGAGCGTACAGATGAGGCTTTAAAATTGTTTTCTCGTTTATCCAGATTCCTATATGAAAGTGTAACGATAAAATATTGAATTTCGGTGAAAAATCCTGTGTGATGAAAGTAGAAAATGAAAATTTGTTTTATTATTCAAGAATATCGGAATGAAGAGAACGAGAAAAATCGAGTACGCAATTTTGGTATTGAAACATTTCGTTCTACTTAACACGTGTGTCGACAACAATATTTGTTGAAAAATCGTAGCTATATAACCGATCATTAGACGGTATCGAGGACGTGACCCGATGACACGGAACTTCCGTCCATATTTTTCCTATCTCTCTCTCTCTCTCTCTCTCTCTCTCTCAAACACTCGATTCCGGGCGTTAGTAGACCAGATATTCTCACAGATATAATATCGGATCGAGCGAGTCCGCGTGTGAGGGAACTTGCCTCGGGCATGTTGCAAAGTGCTTCATTGTCTGGCAGCTGTTGGGTGCTTGACCTTCTCCTACATTATCAAGATTCATATCGATATATGTACATATATATATACGCGTATGAATATATGTCTCAATGTATGATTCTCTAAATAAAAAGGGCGCAGTGTGTAAAATCCAACCAAGGGAAAAAAGGCTCAACGAGGCCCTTATTTATCTTATCGTCTGTCGACGACTTTATACCTGTATGGAACTTTAGCTCTCGATGGCCTTCGATGCTCTTTCTCGGGCGGGTCTTTCGAAAGCTCGTCATTTTAGAAAATCGAACTGAAACTCCTCTCGCGACAATCTCGCACAATGAGAGACCGCGAGAAAGCGCGCAAAAGAGTCAGAGAGAGAGAGAGCGTGCTCGCTTTTACACCCACTAACTTTCTGTGCCTTGTTACGTGGCCTTCCTTTCTCGGTGCATCGCTGCGTTGTATTCTGTATCATATCGAGAACAAGGCCTCGAGAAATCATAGGTGTCAACTTCTCCATTCTCTCCAAGTACAAGATGAAGGTGTACCGCGCTATATGGCCGTGTCACACCTTTTCATTCATATACTATTTATACATATACGTACATACGCGAGCTTCGGAGACTCAATTTCAAGAGAATAAAAAAAAAAAACATTCGAGCATTTCTATCACGTGCCAGAAACAGTGAAATTGTCAAAAAAAAAATTCAAATCTTTTTTACTCCATACTTTGTCGTACGTTGAACGGTTTGTATGATACAAACTATTCCGGACAAAAATACAACTTTGTATTTTTTTGCGGTATTCAAGGGGAAACGCGAACAAAAAAGTTTCTTTCTTTCTTTCATTCCTTTCGGTTTGTACGTTCGAGTTCGTTAAAAAATGCGTCGATTGATTTCGAGCACTCGTTCAAACGTTTGACGAAAATTTGGCGACCAAAAGGGCAGTAAAAACGATTTTTTATTCTTATTCGTAAGTTCGCAAGTGTCTCGAACGGACTCTCAGGCTATTTCATTAAAAACTTGATGAGGCAACGAGTGTGAGAAATGAAAAAGACAGACAGGGAAAAAAGGAAAGACGAGAGTTTTGTAAAATCGAAGGTTGAAGCGATAAGGGCTCCGTTAAGATCGTACGCCTCGCGAAAGCTCAGAAAGAACCCTCTTTTTTAGTCCATTTTTTCACTATCATGCCGTTAACAATCCGAGTCAAGCGTTCGTGAGGTGAGCCGGAGTAACGAAAAACGATGTCTCTTGGGGGGCGAAACGGACGAGATGGAAGCTTTTTTCCATTCGTAGAAAGAATTGCGAGACTGAAGAGGGTGAAGGGAGAGCTTGAAGCGCCTCGAGGGCGGCAAAAATCAAACGCGCACGAATGCGCGTATACCTACTCGTTGAATGAGAATGTAGAAATGGAAAAAAGTAAATGAGAAAAATGCGAAAGCTTCGGTAAAAAAAAAAAAAAAACGGTAAAGCTAAAAGAAAATGTAAAAAGAAACACGAGCGCGAATCGTGCGGGGTTCGAAATGAATGAAAATCTTTTTCGAGGTTTCCAATGTCGGTTCACCACCCCGCGAACGAAAATTTGTCACTCAACTTGCTTGCTGAGAAAACAGAACATACGAAAATCGACGTTACTTTCATAAATCGCTGGAATTGGAAAAAAAAAAAAAAAAATTATCCCAAATATTTGATCCCGCGATGATTTTCGAATTGGAATATTCGTTACAGCTTTAAAAATAACTCCATCGATTTACCGTTAAACTGTACGATTTCGATTTGAATATTTGCTAAGTTGAATTTTAATATTTGAACAGGTAAAACGTTTGCGTGCACGTTGAGCCATGACTATTTAATGACGCTGACAACTGACGTCCAGCAAAAAGACACTTGGAGGGAAAATAAAAAAATTGTTCGCAGGTTCATTTTCACGGTCTTCCCTTCGGAAGCGGCGTACAAACGTTGTTTCAAGAATTCTCCTTCATTCCGTCACCTCCATCGTCTGAATGAATTCTTCTCGTCGACTTCCTTATAAAAAACATCAACCAGCTCAAAAATAAGGAAAATGTGAAGAAAAAAAATCGCATCAATCGCGTTTCCAACTCGTATGAAAAGAGTTCACAGAGGCGCGTTTCATGATATAGTCGAAAACTTTACAAATACACTATATTCCACTTCCATTCTCTTCATAATAACCATGCACATGTTATCTGATAAGCAGAATTTCTATGTGAATTTGAAATGAATTCTCAAAGAACCGAGAGAGAATACGCTCAGTGGCTAAAATTACTCGGTCGAGTAATTCCAAGCAAACAAGAAAAGAAGAGAACTCACGAGAGCATCATTCCGTGGCCCTGATATGAATAGTGGAGTGGTAAAACACAAGAGAATGAAATAGAATGAAAAAGCCGAGTACGAAAATGGACAAAGAGAGAGAGAGAGAGAGAGAGGGACGTGGGAACTAGTACTAGAAGCGAATATTACCCCGTAGGAAAAAAGTGCGTTGAAATAGGAAGCATTCGCCGAATGTAACTTTAATTACTATTTCTTCACCGATTGAGTGAACAAAAAAAAAATCAAATAACCTCGGACTTGATATTTGATGTATTTCACAAACGCAAAGAAAAAACAATTTTGGCCTCGAGAAATTGCTATTCTTCATTCCAACAATGTGCCAGATTCAAAATTGCGAAATTTGAATTTGAAATAGTAAAAGTTATAATGTATATGAGGTATTACAGAGACGGAGTAACACACTCGATATACCAAGTTCGGAGTTGCAAATATCCATGCGTAATAACCCGGATTCGAATCACGTAGTATCGTAGCAACGCTCAGTTCTATCGCACGTATTTTGTGTTAACGCTACAGATATGAATATATATATAATGTAAAAATATGTAGGTATGACCGAGAGCGAGAGAGAATAATATACAGATTATCCAGAGCGGTTATGTCCGCGAATAGATCGCTAACCAGTAAAAAGACGTATCTCCTGAATTTTCAAGGCTTCCGAAATTCTTTTTGTAACCTTTTGATTTTTGGGCTCTGCACCGGTGATATGGACACTACCGGATGCTGGGATGTTGGCCACGAACGTTTTGCTCCGGGGCTTCTCATCGCGTCTATCCAATGCTCGAGTTCCTATATACACCGTAACGCTATCGAATCCAGAGTCAAATTATCCTCGTCCACCCTATTTGCATCACCAAATTTCCACACTCGGTGATGTGATGTTTGAATTAATTTTTAATCAATTATTCAAATTCGCTTGGATTTTAATGATCAACTATAAACAAAAATTTACGATTCCTTCAAGATATCTGGAAAATCTCATTTTTCCAACGTCAAACGACCAAGTTGTTGCTCATTTTTCGTTAATTATAAAATAAAAATCGTCTCGATTCAAATGAATCTATTTTTTTTTTTTTTTTTTTTTTTCTGGTTACGTAAGAACTGGAGAGTCTTTCGAGTCAATCGAGTCCCCTGGCTGGTGTTTTCCAGAGTACGAAGGGTACGAAGTATTGGAAAACGATTGAGATTCGAGGAAAGCTTTCTAGAAAACGTGTGGACAGTCTCGTGTAGAACGCACGAACGGAATATGTGCCCGTGGTAACCACCGGTATCCGTATTCGTAGAATGTAGAAAACGTAAAATATTTTTGCTCGGTCGCGAAAAATCTGTTTTGCAGCTGTTACGGATCCGGGTGTATCTCAAAAGGGGAGCAGCGATATAACGTGTTGTTTCTTTCGATACGTAACATCGCTGTATAGTAGTAGCAGTAGTATAGTATATACAACGAGTTGCGGTGACTTGGCATCCGCAAAAGCCCACGTGTATGAAGAACACACGGCACGTGAGCAATAAACGCGAATTTCCGGTCTCCCTTGGATAAACACGATTCGTACATATTAAGAAAATTAAATGAATAACGAACGAACAAATGTAATAATAAATTTAACATTTTGCACCGATACATCGTAGATAATTGCAACGCTAACGAATAAACTATCGTATGAAATGATTTATTATAATTAGTAGAAACTCGAGAGCTCGGAAGTTGAACGAATTTAACAAAATTCAATTTATTTAATTTTTTCAATGGACGATAATGATATTCGCTTGCACTGGACATTGAAAATGTTTATCAACATCGCGTGTACAGGCATATTTTCAATGCTTCCATATTTCCAGTTGCGGAAACAAGGAATAGAAAAAAAAAAAAGGAAAAAAAATCGATCGACCGTTTCGGGCGAGACAAACCTTTTATGAGCGAGTGATTGTGGAATACTACTTGGGAATTTTTACCGTTGGAACGATTCGGTGAGTCAGTGAAAATACACACTGTAAAAAGTCCCCTCCAGTCGGTTGAAAATGAGAGACTCGAGAATCTGGAGAGCGTCTATGGCCCCCTTCCCGCTTTTATATACACATATGTACGTTTGACCGAACCAAAAAGACCATCGCCGCGCGCGCGATACTGCACCGCTCGACCATGAGATTTTTTTTTTTTTTCTATTTCACACTACTTTTTCAAACCCGTTTCCACGCGAAGCTTTCACGATTGCGCCCTTCCCTCGACATACAGAAAAACAAAGGGTCAAGTCCGTTTGCGAGTATCTCTGCTGGCTCGAACTAATTTCAGGATAGTTCGAAAGAGACGAGATAATGACGAAAAAAAAATTCTTTTTTCCCTCTTAATAATTCAATATATTCGTATTGGAAAATATAAGTTATGGATTTTTCGAAACCAAATATTCGTCATCGCAGTGAAAATTAACGTCTCATCGTACCGATGATATTTCATCGATCGCGAATAAAAATTACTCCATTTAAAAAATTATTCCAGAAAACGCACACACACAAAAGTCAGGAAACTTAAAATATTCTCATTCTGATGGATTTTCACTCGAAGATTAAAATTCCTTTCTGGATACTCGTTGAATAACGATTTTAAAATTAGAGGTCACACACCAATCAATATCACTGATATTTTTTCCACGAATGCTAGGCTATAAACGCGATTTGAAAGTTCTTTGGCTCGTTGCAAATGGCATAATGAACTCGTGACGAATTTTCACGTGTATACGCGTAAGCGCGGGCGCGCGTCGAAACTCGAAGTGTTTCGCGTAGCACGCTAGACCAACATCGCCCAGGTTCTGTAATGTGTTTACCGCCAGTAAACCTCAGAGAGGCTTTGCTTCCGAGCCGAATAACAATAAAAATAAAAGAAATGTTGTGAAACTTTACTCGATCGTATTTATACCTTATCGACGCTCAATCGTGCACTTCGATGCGGACTCACGGTCACACCCGAATACGAACGATTGAATATTCTTTCATCTATAATTATATATTTTCTTCATTATGGAAACAGCAATCGCGATTCTCCCCCAATCATGTGTCAACTTTCCCAGTTTTCCATTTCGACAATTGTTTTAAAGTTACGTTCAACGTAAACTGTGAAAAACACGGCGGATGAGAGTTTCGGTGCTTGGATCGCAGACATTTTTTTTTTTCCTATTTGCAAAAGAATGAAAACGATTAAGAAATAAAATATGTTTTTCCAATTATTAAAAAAATGTCGACGAAATTAATGAGCTTTCGGTTTTCTTTTTGACTGTAATTAAAACGTGAAAAAGAGAGAAATGTAAGAACGTGTAATCGAGAGGAATAACGACGAACAAAGAGTTAAACGTGAATGTATTTATTCTCGCGGAGGGTGAAATCAACGAGATTTTTTTCTCTCCGGGAATTTTTTTGTTTCACACATTTCTCATTGTTCGCTGTCGCAGCGAAAGAGCAAAGCTGAATTAGAGCTTAAATACCGAGTTTTCTTCTTTTTTTTTTTTTTTTTTTTCTTTTTCATGCCGTTTTCCTGCTTAGGCCTGTTTCCCATGCAATTGCGGAACAATCGCGATGAAGAGACAAACGATCCCCGGTTTAACTCTCGTTTTGAATATGAATTACGACTTTTTCCAACGTATCTAAATACATGAAACTGTTAATTTCTCCGACGTTACTAAAAATATTAATTAAACGTTTTTTTACGCACTCATTTCTATTTCAATTGGATTTTCCTCACCAAAGAAAAATGCTTATTTCTCCGTTTAATCAATGGACCATCATTCATTCATTCAATGAAACAAAAAGAGTATTTTTTTTTATCCATTAAATTTTTAACTTCGTCGACCGAAATTTTGTTGAATATTGATTATTATTATTATTATTATTATTATTATTTCGAACGAACGAGGGGAAGTCTCGTGCTATTAGGCTATTAGGGGTGGAGGTAGTGCGAGAGAGGATTGAAAATCGTGTAATCCTATAATACAGTACTTATCGCGGATTACGCAGCGAGTATTGTTTTCAGCAGACTGCACTTTTTTTTTTTTTTTTTTTTTTTTCATCTACCATTTTCTTTTTCCGACTAAGATAATAATAATAATCGTATCGCGTACGTGATCACCGAGCGATTATCCAAGGAAAATTGAAGCATTGATTTTTCATCAGGAACTATTTTCGCGAACAGGGATAAATAAACGTAATATAATTTGGCGAATGATATTGAAGAACGAATAAAGTCCTTGAGCTCCGATATAATATATAACGAAGCTTGGCCAAGTTATATGCTCCGAGAGGAGATATCCCAAGCCTGGAAGGAGATGAGAGGGAGCAGAGCGGTGCGTTTGATTTAGTCTCAGGCGTTCGTGTGGCAGCTGTCGGTGCATATGCAGTGCTTTCACACCTATATATATACACGCGTTTGTATGTATACAGCAATAAATTATGGAGATAGTAACTCGCAGCTCTTTGCCTGATAACCAGAACGCCCGCCGGTATGGAGTAAGATCGCATTTACAAACGCGAGCTTAAGGTGGACCGCTCTGTAAGTCTTTTGTAAATATTTCTTCATTCAGAGAACTGTTTGACTTCCGAAAAATTGAACTTTAAATAGCTTTAAAGCGAAATATATATTGTTGTGTGCTTAATATTTTCATTAGTGATCTGTGTTTTTACGTTGAATTCGTGGTCGTTGCATATAACTCTGCTGGGGTGATCTTAAAAGATGAACAGCTTGGGCGAGGCCAGAATTTTGTTGCGTGACTGCATTGCAACAGCCCGCGCATTGATCGCTCAGCAGGAGGCTGTTCTTCTGAGTTTCCGATGGTGTCAACCCCGCAAAACTCAGTAGGGATATAAATGCCGTAATCAATCGGATTTTTCACTGTTTTTCTCGTGCTCTAGCACGAATGCGATGCAACAATGGATCAAGGAAGAGTCCCGTGGGCTGTGGACAACACTCCCACGGGAACATTAATGTTTGTGATGAATTGGGGGAACAATGGGCTCGAAGTGACGGAATAAGCTGCTCGCCAAATCGCGAGTAGTATCTACGCGGCAATGTTTATAAATTTGGAATTTGAATGGATTATGAATAACAATTTATCGTATTAAAAAAAAAAAAAAAAAAAAAAAAAAAAAAACATTTTATGACTCTTATGAAGAAAAATATAAGAATACAGAATCGTTCGCAGAGCACGTTTTGATTACTTTTTTACCAGAAACTTGGTACGCGAGAGAGATACAGAGAGAGGGAGAGAGAGAGATCTCTTTGATTTCCCAATGGGTTTACTCTTTTATTTGTTTCTGTCTGCGAAAAGCTTTCTCGTGTGCGCCGCTCGTTGAGCCAATGGGAACCGAATTCCGGTGAAATTGATCGAAATTCAGGAACCGATGATCCACGTGGACAAAATTTTTTTTTCCTCATCCTTTCGGAAGAAAAATTTTCTTCAATCGTTACGTCGAAATATTTTCATTGGTCATTTTTTAAAATAAATATACATTGATTGGGATCAGGTCCGAAAGTAAACTGATGAAATATTCCTTATCGAGTACAATTTGAAAAAGGGAGATCGTTAACTTTTTTATTTTCAAACGAATCGCGAATTTCTAAAAAAAATTAAATCGAATCGACTTTATGGAACGTTCAGTCAATTTCGAAACGATGCGTTGTTAAGTTGTTACGTTTTTTGTTGTTTTTTTTTTTTTTTTTTTACGTGAAAAAAGGAACAGAAGCACAGTTTCACCCCTACGCATTCCCGGCGAAATAACCGTCTCGAATTTAATTCCTCGTGTGGGCATATCTGCGATCAAAGCGTTATGGTTTTTTTTTTCTTTTCCAGTTGCGAGTCTCTTCTGGTCTCCGATGACTCACTCCGTCGTGTCCTCTAGAAGGTCAACTTGGTACATTATATCCAGAAAAAAAAAGTTGCTCGAAAAATAATTGAGCGCGAAAAATGATGACGAACAATATTGTCGAGATCCAGTATATAAATAGTATAGCTGTAACGTCACATCAAACTTGAGAATTTGAGAAAAGAACATCGTAATCATTAATTTTTCGTGTCATAATAATCGAAGAAAAAAAAAAAACTATTTTTCATCAATTATCCAAATTCATGCAGATCGAGTGATTGAAAAGAGTGATAATATAAAAAATTTGGTGATTCTAGGTGTTAATTTTCATTAAATTTTACTTTTCTTTCCATTTAAAGAGTAACGAAAGTATAAAAATTGGACCGAATTTAAAGTCATGAAGATGAAGCGAAGCTCGGTGTAGAGGTCGAAACGGAAAGTTGAGCTTGAATGGATGATTTTAAATTCGGTCTTTATATGAAATATCGAGCGAAAGAGAAATCATGCGATAAAAATGTTTGTGAGAACAAGAATTGTAGTGCGAACTATGATACTCGAAGAAAAATTTGTAATCCCACATGAGTGAGTCAAAAATATTGGCGAATATAAGAAGAAATAGTACTTGAGATATATTTTTTTAAAAAAACGTAACAATGATAATAATGAAAATAAAGAATAAGTCAAAGCGAACATTATTTGAATGCACATATTATGCGAGAATGTGTGAAGAGATATTTGAAAGAGAAAAAAAACAGTTGAAAGATGATAATCTCATGGCAGACTCATCAGAGTAAAAAAGAGGTAAAATAAGTGAAGCAAAAAAAAAGAAGAAAAGATAACGGAAAACAAAAAAGTTAAAGATCGAAAGAGAAAGAGAGAGAGAGAGAGAGAGAGTGTGCGTGTGTGTTGAATGTACCCTATTTTTGCTAGTCCGCGTTCTCGTTCGTCCGGAACCCCCGAAATTTGTCCAACTCCTACCAAAACACAACAATCAGTATATCAAAAAATTATTGGCAATTTTTTTTTTATTCATAAGAAATAGAATGAAGTATTTCATATAGCATAGAAAAATATATTCTTTAAAACGAAAATTTTTAAGAATCCATCGAATCATTAAACTTGTAATAATTTCACCGATATTAATTATATATTCGGTGAGAATAATGGATTTTTTCGTTTTTTCCATAAAATAACTTTTATCTTTGCTTTTCGTCAAAGGGATGCTTGACAATGTCCAAGATATTTTTCCACATATACTATATACAAACAAACATATATATATGCATGTATTGCGCGTTCATTAGCGCGAGGATTCTTTGAAAGAGAGCTAGAAGAGGGATACGAAAGTGTGGTTGATACGTATACAACACAGATCATACAAGATAAGTATACATTGTATATATAGAAATATATAACATAAAATGTTAACAGGAAAAAGGGCGTAGAAGAGATAGATTTTCTGTACGAAATGAGATGTTTAAAAAATCTTTCGTACGAAAGAACATAACGATAGAAAGGAACGTGGAAGGATGAGTGTGGGTGGTTTGGGGGGCTGAGAAATATATATCAAAGGTCTGGGATGGCCCTCGATGTGGGCTGGCAAATGGCAACCTCAACAGAGATCGTTGAGATAGTAGATGAGAAGAGAGCATGGACCAAGTGCAGATGTACAAAGGCACATTTACCATTATACCCATATATTCATAAATATAAATATATGATGATGCTGGTATGTATAGAGATGAACATAAAGATCGAACATGGAAGCGTCTGTTGAGCAATCCTTCGACGTCACTTTCTTCATCACCCCCCGAAAAGGGTGGGGGAGGGGGGGGGGGGGCAGGGAATGTGCTGAGAGGTGTCATCCCTCCCTGATGAAGCCCTTCTTCTACCCCGGCACACGATCTTAGACAAGACGCGATGCTCTAAATCCGTGAAAGCGAGACGAGAAGGGGCAAGAAAAGGGGTAAGAAATGTGGCTAACACCAACCGCTTACGACCCCCGTGTCGCGTTCTTGTAAGCCCCTCCCTACGCCTTACGATTCTCGTTTCATCATGCACAAATATATATATAGTATAGCGATGGATCGACAGGAAATGGTGTGAGCTGTTCCCGAGCCTGTCGTGTCAGTGCCACTCGAAAAATTCGCCGCTCCCTTCAACCCCCTCGGGAACCGCTGCTTTACCTATTTACAAGCTCTGTGCACCGACTTCTCGCCGGTTTCATACGAACCCCTTTTCCCTCGCTACCCCCCGTCGAGCAGAGTTCGTCATGGCCAAGCGGAGATCTGGGTCGTCGATTTTAATCGGCTTCGACGAATATCGCTTCTGGGCCTAGTACACATCTATGATTCTACGTCTTCTTCCTCTTTATACATATAGAAACGTCCGCGACGTTAGTCCCGCGTTGTATGAATATCTTGTAAATCCTCGTCTCATGCGGACTATTATATATCCGCGCGTTTATAGCGCGCTATATTATTATCTGTATTTTCTATGGCACATTGGCGATATCAGCATTCAGCGAAAATGCCTCTTTGCCACGTTTCTCGAGTTTCAACCTCCTCCACAATATGCATAAAGAGATTATCATCCTCTCCGAATCTTTGGCCACTCGCTCGTATTTTCTCATCTTCTTGTAGGCTTGGAATTGTCGGTGTTTTTTTTACCCTTTTGTTTTTCCGTCTGTTCTGCCGTTTTTACGGTGAAATTTCCATTAAAAATAAGAGCCATTGTTTAGCGAGCATTTGCGAAGGTATTGAAACGGCACGCTGTCAACACCCTTGGATTCTTATCTCCTGACTTTTACCCAAATTTATGGATACTCGAATCTCAAAATCCCGCGGTTATCCCATCTCGTGTGCTCGGACGTATTTTTTTTTTTTTTTTTCCTCTAAAAACCGCAGCAAAAAATCGTCCCGACTTTTGACCTCGGCTTTTTTTTACCTTGGTGCGGAGATAAAAAAAAAAAGAAAAAAAAAAAGTCAGACGAGATCGTCAAACTCACACTTGCATTGTCGAAGTGGATGAGGCTTGGATTTATATCGCGGAGCAAGAAACGGGAGACGAAAGAAAAAAAAAGTGAGAGCAGGAGCAGAGTCTCTCCATCTTTCTCTATACATGGAGTTTAGTAGATAGAGACTTTATCCAATCGAGCGTACACCCCATCAGACCGAGCTCACACGATGTGGTTGAGAAAGTAAAACTTTTGTAACTTAATCTGCGGTCTCTCTCCCTTACTCTCTGAACTCGTATCAGTTGGAAGAGCGCAGAATGAGTTTTGAAAAGCGTTTTGCTTTGCCCAGTGACTACGAGAACCCGAAGAGGGTTTACCCTGTTAAAGGGTTCATGCTATATATAAAACAACCCTGCCATGATCCTGGCATTCGAGCCCATAGCAAGTCAAATTTGTTTCTCTATACTTTGAACTAACGATTTTCATTTTCATTTACATTGCAACGCGATACCGTACGAGGGCTGAACGTATTCGTTCAGCTCTCGTATTCAGTACTTTATACGAAAAATACTTGATATTTGTGTCAATTCATCGAACAAATGAAAAACTTCTTTTTTATGATCAAATCATTCCAATAAATCATTCTCCCGATAACTATTCAATAAATACGAGTCGTAAAGGAAACCCATAATATCCCTTTTTCCAAGAAGGAAGCTCACAAAACATCGAGGAGGTTGGAAGCACTGAATAGAGCAGTCGATAAATAGCTCTTAGGTTTCATCCCCTCGGTAGGGATGGCTTCGTTACTGCCCGTAATTAACCCTCATAATGTCAGTTACAAACGGAAATAAATTCCATCGCCCACACTTATGTATAAAAGCTTAAATATATGATATGGAATATTGCACTATTAAATCGAGCTTAATACAACAAACATATAAAAAATAGCCAAAATGATTCCCAGAAACTCTTGAGACGATGGACGACGATTCTGCGAATCAGGAGTGTGACTGCTCCCCGCATAAATTCCGAACCACCCTGTAGGTACATAAGGGTATTTTGGCGACGAGCAAGAGATCGTAGCAGGGTGCGCTTCGTGTACAGACGAAAAAGTTAAGGGGAGGGGAAGAAATCGAGCGCAAGCCAGCGGTGAAATCAGGTGGGAAGAGAGAGAGAGAGAAAGTACACATCTGAAGTGTCTATAGATGTTGAAAACCGAGAAGTTCCCTTCGTGTGTGTGCGTGTGACTGTATGGGGGGTGCACCTTCGTAAATGTGCGAATGTGTGGATATACAAGAGGGAGTGTGCATGTGTGCAAGACTGAAGAGATAGAGAGGAAGGCTGATAGAAGGGAAGGAGAACACAATATGGGTCAGTTATCGATTGCTCCCTGCTCGACTTTGTCTCACTCACTCACTCTGACACTCTCGCAAAACTATGTAACACGCCTATCATGCAACAACTCTCCGTTGCAACGATTTCGCTATCTTGTTATCTCGCTAAGATTAACAGACGAATTATCAAGCCTCCGCTTCGTCCCATCTTGTCCAAATAATATCACGACGAATGTTAAAAAGCGAAAAATAATTGTAATTGACAAGAGTATGAATCGTTTTTTCCGATTAGAATGTACAAGTTTTTTTGTACGAATTTAAAAAAAATGTAAAAATATTTTCATGTACCACAAGAAATGAATTTTGATTGACGATATTTTTTGATATTTCTCATTGTATTAAATACAGAATAAATTGGCATGTTTTTATTGTGTATACGCAAATAAAAAGACGTGCTGTAGAATTTAAATCAGTGTTGTATGAATTTTGTCGACCTGATTCTTACTCCACACACTTCTCGAATTTAAGGATTTTTCTTTCCAGGTCTAGTAGGTCGTAATCCTCAGGGCATTCGGTATTTTTCTATGCTATGCAAACCAACCGGAAGTGGACTATAAATGGGGAACTGCCCGTAAGCGACGTTCCACTTTCAACGCGTAGTGATTATCAAACTCGAAGATCGTTCCACTTAATTTTTCTTCACATCGAAAACTCTGCGCAATCCGAATGATTCTTATTTTTCCTGATGCGGTTTTTTTACTTCTCCCTTTAATTTATCCTCGGATAGATTTTTAATCAAATCTCAAAATTCGCCGTGCTCTTTAATAAATTTTCTTGTCGTTGCCAAAAAACTTTTCGAGCTATTAAAAATCTGTTTTTACCGAGGCCGAAAACTGCCTCGTCGTAAAGAGTCTCGAGGATGCAGCTCGAATGTGTATTCCCGTATTATTCGCACGTCCGCGCGCCAAGTAATATCGAACATTGATGGAAAAAGTCTTACGCGAAACTTGAACCGAGACTCAACTCGCTCCGCGTATCGAGGTGAGAAAATCTGCTGATACCATCACCGTGGAGGTTAAAATATACCATTTTTTTCGTTCAATAATCGTCCGAAAGATCACGAAATCGCTTGCATCAATTTTTATCAGATTTTGAAAAAAAAAAAGAAAAAAAAAAGAAACTTCTTATAATCGCAAAAACGCTTCATGGGAATACGACGTCCAATAACTTCTCTTCAGCCTCGATTTCACTGACGTATACGTTCTGGTGTAGAACAAAATGCAATGAGTCACCATTTTCTTGGACTAATCCATCGCTCGAGTGTCTAGAATCTCCCTCGAGCATTTTCGAAATCAAGTTCCCTTGTCTTTCGGGCCTTGACTGTATTTTCGTCAAAGGTTACACTCTTTCTTTATGCCTGAGAGAAAAGAAGGGAGGTAAGAAAGCAAGAAAAATCCACTTTTCTTCGTTGATCGATAAATTTTGGCACAATTGTGAAATTCATTGATGATTTGGCATATGCGTTGATGTCGTCACGCAAAATGACAAGTGGATAAGAATCTTTCTTCGCGGAGCGGGAGCTTTTTCATGTTAATGAAATAAAAGACAGGTCAAAATTTCATTTTTTTTTTTTTTTACAAATGAGCGTTCGTCGGAGAAGCGAAATATCTAATGTTTAGACATTTTTTTTCATGCACTTTTCTTTCATATTACGCAGATTACATCATTTCGCTTTTAAGATGCCATTGCTCGGTCCTTTTTGATGCGACAACGCGCACGAGATGCTCGTGGAGAGACGACGAAATGGGAGGAGGGAGAGAGGGCACAGCTTTTTCGCTGTTTCATTCCCTCGAGGCGACGAAACTCTCGCGGTTGAGCGCAGAACTCTTTGTGCGAGTCTACGATGTGTTAGAAAGAGAAGACTCGTACAGCATTCCGGCTCGGATGTCTCAAGATGCACTCGACTGTAATTGCTCAGTTTCAAGTGGCGAACGAGAGGGATGAACGAGTGAGAAAGACGCATAAACACCCCGCATTAATAAACAAAAAAAAAAAAAAAAAAAAAAAAAAAAAAACTAGTAACAAAGAGGGGAAGAACGCGAGGCAAGAAAATAATGAGGACTTTTGGTGTGTCGAGTAAACAGCTCGTATATATAAAACGAACTAGCTTTGGTTTTGTAACAATTGTAATTAATCCTCCTTTCACGAAATGCCCCACTTTGATTCTCACAAGTGTTTACGACACTTGTCCTCCAAGATGAATCCACAAAAAATTGGGAAAATTCAACATTTTACCACGATTCCGGAACAGTCGTAATGAGGGACGATTAAAAAAAGCTTTATTTGTTCTTCACAATATCAGTAACACATTTTTGTCTACCTTAATTGTAGGCAGCATTTGTTTTTTAACATTTATTTACGCTACGAGAGGAGCTGAAATAATTTGATCGACCTATTAAGATAAATTTCACGCTACCATTGGGGGGAAAAAAAGATTTAGAACTCTTCTCGAAGGAACGTTTTGTATTTGAAAATTTTCATGAAAGTATGTTATCAACCCCTCGCGTCAAAGAACCCGTTGAGAAACGATCTTTTAAAAAAATTTCGAGTTTTTTTAAAGAGAATGGTAACAATAAATATTGTTGAGTGCGCACACGTCAACGAGCTCGAGTGTGCTTTCGTCTTGTGTTACGCAGGAGTTGAGACAGAACAGTCGGAGCTCGTACAGGGGTAGAGAAGTTGAAGAATAGGGTTTGTGTATACATCTAGATATTCTCGGCCGATTTGTCTGGTACTTTGGCTAAACCACCTCTTCAAGTGTTTTCTCTCTTTTTCGTATTTCCTTCTCTTTCTTTCAATCCTTGTCTCGATCAAGTTCTTTCACGGTTTCTCTTTGTTTGTCTGTTTACCAAGATTTTTTGTTTTTCATTCAGCCCACTTTGAACGTGTACCTCCTTCTCTCTCTCTCTCTCTTTCTTACAAATCCCACAGTACACGACAATGGAAATATTGACCGATTTGAGAGAACCTCGCAAGTCGGCATTTACAAAGAGAAGGAAAGTCGGTAAAAATGAAAATTGTAGGTGCGGGGGCGCGAGAGAAAACGGCATATCGCACCCCACGAAATAGAACCGAGAGTGGCAGCACGAGATTCCCAGTTGTAGGTGTACTTGGCACCCTCGCGATACCCCGCGAGCTACCCTTGATCGTACTTTTTTAACCCCTGGGAATTTTTTTCTCGAGTTCGCGTGTCAAATGCCTTCCTCTATCTCTCTGACTCTCTCCGTCTTTCTCTCTCTCTCTCTCTTTCCCGAACTCTTTTATTTATTTTTCTCTTTTTTCATTTTTTATCCAGCAGCTTTCTCCACGAGTACACAGCACGTGAAACGGAAAAGAGACAACCCCGGAGTGGTCCAACCGCAACTGGGACCGTGAGAAATGAAAAAAACTATACCGAGCCCTCCTCTCTGCTCCGGGTGAGCAGCAAAAACATTTTTCTCTAATATATATTTTTGTGCTCCTCGTTCTTTCCTTCACATCTGTTTTTCGCCTATCCTTTCTCAATCTCTTCTTCTTTCGCTTGAATTGCGAGACGTATCGACAACTCTCCCATCGTTATTTTTTACCTTTTCTCTCGGAAATTGTCCGCGACATATACTCATTTTTCTGCTTTTTTTTTTTTCTTCTTTTTATCACTTCCTCCTTCTCGACCCGAGTTTCAGACTCATGATTTCCAAATTTTTTTTTTCTTCGACACAACTGTCACATCGATTCGACTAAATTGCTATTTTTTGTGTCCTACAAAATATTATAAAAAAAAAAAAAAAATCATCGATTTGGCCACATCCTTAACAATCGTAAATAGAACAGTTATCATATTTATATTTGTTTTTTTATATGCACAAGTGCCGATTATTTTTTCGATAAAAAATATGCTTCAATTATGAAATGAAAAGAGTGTCATGAAAGAAGGGAGGATCGGAAAAGTAATCGTAAGTAGTAACGACGACATGTGATCAGACAAATTAATCGCATTTTATCATTAATTGATTCTGTAATTCCTCGCTAAATATTGAGAATCCTCCGGTGCATAAAATTGCGAAAACCATATTAATCGTTCCGTTTCGATGATAATGCTGCTGCGCGTAATATTATTAATCGTAGAACATTAGTGAACAAACATCGCTTGGCAATTTAGAACGTTTTGAAGAGACCAACCATTAATTTTATTCGGGATTGAACATCGATTTTGGCCAAATGGTCAATTAGCCCAGTTAATGACTAAGCCAGACGTTCAATTACTCATTATCCCACGTCCAATATTAGACAGGTTCTTACGCGGACGGAATGCGAGGTGGAGGCTAAAAAAAATTTGCCAGCAAAAAATCTCGACTTTTTCATCTATTCCGGAGAGGGGTTTGGAGACGTTTCTAAATTGCCCCAGCAGACTGTTTATCGTGAAAACCCGGCTGACTTACTACTTGGTTCATCAAATTTCTGCTCTTTCTCGTCTTCCTCCTCCCTCTCCTCCATTCCCTTCTTCTGCCAGTAATTAATCACAAATCGCTGGGTATAATTGCTCGCGTTAATCGTTCGATAATCGAGTGTGAGTCGTTACGTATCTACGCCGTTGCACAGGGCATTTGTGCATTAATTATTTACGACTTGGCCCGCGTTAACATCGATTTCTAGGCGGTACAATAATATCCATACATAAATAACCGCGAACAATCCAACTTGAAATATCACAAACGATTCTAATGACTCAATTCGTTATTATTTTCGTTTTCAGATTCTTTTTTCATATCTCAAGGTACGATTGGATTAACGAGCAAAATTTTCCTAACGTTATACGTGACGCAACTTTTGAATAATCAAAACTCTTATTGGAGACGAGTGCTCATCATTATTATTCCTATTATTTATGTGTTTGCACATCCTGAAAGGGCAGATAGTTCAAGGGGAAACGCTGCTGTAGGTAAATACTCCGAACTTTGCTATTGTATACTCGAATGTCGTCGAGCTATTCACTAGCCTTCACTAGCTGCTCTATTCTTTCGGCATCTCAAGCGCGGGTTGGCACCATTAGAAACTGAATAAACTTTTTCATTATTCATCCAATGACATTTTTTTGATAAATTACTAAACGAGAGTATTCTTTCCGTCTTCTTTCCCTGTAATAGATAAACAACAAACGTCAATGAACGTAAAACTTTATGATTCACGTGTTACAATGTGATGGATTTATGTTTCGATCGTTGCGCGTCGAGCAGCTTCGGCGGAGGCGTCTTGACTCATCGCGGGTACATATTACACACGTTGAAAGGGCGAAAAGAGTAGATAAAAAAAAAAAAAAAAAATAAAATAAAGGAGAAATAATTGTGCGTGGGAAGTGAACTCACTCCAGTCTGTCCGGAGAGTAGACTGCACGAACGTGTTGCTTCGACCCGATACAAAAGTTGTTCTTGTCGGCTCTCAATGTGTGAATCGTATATAGGTATATACTCGTATGAACAGCGGCGACGAAAAAAAAATACAAAAATAAACAGAAGAGAATATATTTTTTTGAAAGAATAGCGGGTGAGTAGAAGTAAACGAGGGGTGAACAAGGGCTGGCCGATGATTGAACTCATGGAGTAAAAGCAAGAGAGAGCTGATCGTAGCGTGTATGCCACGACCGAACCTCCGGAATGAAGCCATATTGCAAAACCCGGCTGGACCGTATCGAGCGTACATAATGCGTTGGCCCATGTCGAGCCTCGACCATCCGCAGCATCAATTCTCGCGTGGGTCGTGTTCTATCCAAGTGCACTATTTGTATGTGCGAACACTATTTCATTCCTCGTATATCTCGATCGTGATACGTTGAGAGGAAACATAAAAATTGTTTATCCGCGTTTGTTCACCTAACAAGCATCTTTCGTTTTTAAGTTTCATCAATTCCCATTCATAGTCCAATAATGAAAAATTGACTTTTCCTTATCAACGTCCGATTCAACACTAATGATAAATTATAAAATCTTTCAATCGTCAGAGCGGTTGGTAAAAAAAATATTTCACAGGTTTTTTACATCGAAAATTAAGCTTAATGATCTTGAAAGTATGTGGAAAAAAAAATCTACGCGTCCAATTTGATTTGGTGAAATAGCGAGAGTGTACCAAGAGCCCAAACTGTACGGTAGGATATATACCGGTATCACTATACATATTTAATATTATACGTTAACATCCCTCGGTGCATGCCTTCTCACGCTTGGGGAACCCCTGTTGGAGCACACCGATCATTTTCCCGCCAACCTCTCCAAACCCGTGGTCGCTTTTCCGTAATGTAATTAATTCGATCGCATCCGGGGTTTCTCGCATCTCACCGCCGATAATTGTAATTGCTTTAATGCATGGCATCCTCATTACGCTTGCAGACCGCCCGTGCTAAAATATTATTTACATGTATACGGAAACCCAAAAATTGTATAATAATCTGTGACGGTTGGAAAACGTAGGGCTAAAAATTTAGCAGGTGTTATCCGCGCGAGCTTTCGGTCATTGGGTTTGAGTTTAGGAAAAATAAAAGAAGTCGCCCGAGCAACCGTTATATTCTCATATTTTCACTCTACGAAGTGGGGTCAAGCGAGATAGGCAAACGCTTCGAAAGAGCAGCCAATATTTCTCGACAATATAGCAGTGAATTCGAATTCGTCGCTCGATCGACGTTCAATCAACGAAATGTCATCTCGAGTACACGCAGCCTCTTCCGATCATCACTGTCCCATATATAGGCACAGGCACACATTCGCATCTGGCGTATGTCATATTTATGTGAGTCCGGAATGGCAGAAATCCGAGAATATAACTGACGGGCCAGTCCCTACCCGTACGGACGACGTTCGCTTCATTTCAAAATTTCTAAATATTCCTTCGAATCAATTGTTTCAGGAGCCGCACGCAGTCGTGCGCGTACCGCATCTTTCAACATTCTCCTTTCTCCAGCTTGTCATTCATTTTTTCCTCATTATGAAAATAAATGAATAATTTCATGAATTCAAATGGTTTTCAAAAACGGAAAGATGGTGAAAAATAATTGTTTCGAATCAGGATATAAACAAGGTTGAACTGGATGACAGCCGAGAGCCCGGTGCAAACGAAAACGATCCTCGAACGTTATTGCGTATCCGTCCTTGTATATTTAAACCAAAGGAAGCGGGCAAGAATATTGCGATGGAAATGTTGGTGAATAAAAATGGTGCAGAATCGATATCTGGGAAGCTCGCCACGGGACGTCTCTGGCGAACGCGTGCAGAATAAATAGAAATAAATTATCTAATAACTCGGCCAAATTCCTTCGCTATACTCTCACTCGGGGAAATGACATTTACGAGAGCGTCCGAAGATACGACTTGAGGTGAGCGAAACTAAGGAAAGGAAGAAATGAAAAAAACGGGCAGAACGTTTCCGGTTCCATTGGTTGCAAATATATGTATATGGGGAAAGTAGGAGTCAAAGAAACTGGCGATCGTGCCAAGAAACCGGTAACCTATAAAAATAATGTATACGAGTAATAAAACAATAATAATTATTATCGTTATAATAACTTTACCGGATTTTGCCGTAGGGGTCGATTCACGTACGCGAGTTACGTATGAGGATAGTTTGAATAAAAACGAGGGTGGATTTCTTCATCGCGTAGAGTATACGTAATCCTGCATTATCATATTTATTAGCACATTCTTCCGTCATTTTGTTGCTCGAATTATCATTCATCATTTATCATGCAAATATTTTTTACACGTACACGTCTGAATAAATATAAAAATGTTTTTTTTTTTCTTCAACATTCAGGAAAAAAAGGAGCTTGGGTGGGTATCTTATCGGTTGGGCTACTTTTGCCTCCTCGTTGAATACCGATGGTGTCACGATAATTTCGTATCTCAAATAACTGTGGCCCAGTAACATCAAATCGTCTAGCTTGTATACAAATATGTATATATATAGGTGTTGGTACATAGCGAGGGATATATATTAATAGCAAAGTCGAAACGATGAAGAGAGAAACTTGAAGATGCTCGTATATTGAAGTAGATGTCTCTTTGCTCGCTCTGTGCACCAGAGTAGATGGCTTTGTCCAGGCGAGAAACGTATCGTAACCATCGGAGTTTGTAGTCTCTTCCGAACGTGGAAACACGCTTCAAGGCCTTCTCGTTCCACCTTCAGGCTCATGCAACCTTAAGGCTATTCCTTTCCCCCTTCCCCTTCTCGCTTTATCATGTGATTCCAAGATATTTCAGTTGTCAAGAGAGGCTTTGCAAACAAGAAGAATAAGATAGAAAAGGGATGAAAACAGCCGAGAGCTTTACCAGGGCTGAGTACAAGCTCGTGAGAAAATTGTGGACCGATATACCGAGATACCAAATAACAAGACACAATAAATGACAGATTTTTTCGACCGTATACGAGTGTTTGCATTGTTTGAATTTCTTTCGAAACCACCTGACCTGCTCTCTTGTAGTTACCGTAACTCAACCGAGATTTCTCATACTTAACAATTTTTATATCTCTTGGCAGACTCCAATGTCCGTCAACTTTATCCCCATGGAATCCTGAATTTAAAGGGCCACAGGATTGACTAACGATACGAACGAGTTTTGGAAGCGAGAAGTAGGTTAAGCCATGTTTATGGCTCTTTCACACGTGAGTCCCTGCCTCACTTTCTTCCAAACATTCATCTACACCCCAATAAATACCAAGTTATTCAGACACCTTATCGAATCCAGGCGCACGCCATGTGCTCTGGGATTTTTTTTCGTCACGAGAGAAGTCGAGCTGTCGAAGCTGACTGATCGATGCCATTGAGACACTATATTTCTACCCCGAAATTGACAAAAATTTGGCGGAATACAATTTTTCTCCGAGTACTCAACGAATTATCCAACACAAAAAATCTGTTGGGGGTGTGTCAGTTTTTTAATTACTATAATTCCTGAATAATTACATGGTTGTAATAAAGCGAGATCTGTAAAATTCAGTGGATGGCCAGAAACCAAGAACAATGCTCGAATCTACGAGGACTCTCGATCCTCTCATGCGAGCCCTTCTATTTCTGCACCAGGTGAAATGAATGTCAAATTGAGCTCCTGGCCTGATGCATGTTCTATTTCAATCGAAAAGGATGAAAGTTGTATTCAACATCGAGATAAATATAAAAATAAAGGTAAAAAAGAATATTCCTTTTTATCATAACAAAAAATAATAATTGTACGAAAACCGTGAAAATATAGCCGAACGAAAATTTGGACGAAGATGGACGTGAAATTTTCGACAAAAAGTTGTTTGAACGAATAAATTTATTTAGTATTTATGAAGTATGATTTTTCTTGGAAGCAGGAGCCAAATGTATTCTCACAAATATGAATGAATTAGTCAACAATTAGTCGAGTATTCAAATCTGTAAATTCGTTTTTGGAAGAAAATAATCATTCTGAAATAATACGCAAAAATGTATTATTTTAATTCGGCTTGAAATCCTGTCACAAATCATCTCTCGTTCCCAGCTAATCTCGCCCATTTGCAGTATTCAGCATTACGGTGGATATGAACAAAAGATTCACCGGCAAACTCGAGCTCTACAAACGCAGAGATTTTCCTTATTCCGATGGCCCGGGTCATTCCCACACGGTAATCTTTTTACTTTTTTACTCGAATCACTCTGTTTCGCTCATTCTTTTTTCATTCGTCAGGCAGGCAGGCAAGCGAGAGAGAGAGAGAGAGAGAGAGAGAGACTAGTTTTTTTTTCCGTGGGGATGATTCGTGTACGGTGGCGCGAGGCCCAGTTGGCGAGAATGTTTCCCGTTGGCGCACTTTCGTGAAAGCTGCCAACGTTAGACAGAGATATAGAAACAACACGGACATGGAGATTTTTTCCTTCCACTTCTATAATTCTTTTTTCATCTACAGGGTGTCGCACGAAAACAATTGAATTAAAAAACGAATGAAGAGTACATTTGGCGTTGAAAAATATCCATCTTTGCCAATCCGTCGATCTTGAAAAGTATCGTAAAGAGAATTGAGACTCTAAAATTGTAATTCAAAAGTGACGTTTCAGTTAACTCTTATTCAATTTGTTAATTGATTATCATTATCACTTACTACCGAATCAGGTCAAAGTTTAGAAGATGCATAGAACGAAATACTTTCTACTTTGCAGTCTACATTGATTCTCTGTATAATCGCTTTTAAAGTTTTCGGTCACCCTATACTTAGGCACACATATATACACATGGCTTGTAGGTGTGCCTGTGTTACGGTTACGTAACAATAGATAGGACGTCGAAAGTCCTGGCTCGAAAGTCCTTTCGTTATACCACCTCTCTCATTCTGCTCATTCTCTCCTCTCTCGGTCGCCACCCATGCCATTCTCTCTCTCTCTCTCGCTTTACATTTTTTTCCATCTAGAATGGAGGATTCCGCGATTTTAGGATAGAGAAGTCAGCCATCTTGCATGACTGTCTACGGGACCAGAGATATATATATACATTTTTATGATCCACGTTCGAAAAACGTTGACCGAATTTCTCCAAACAGTTCGTACTATTTAAATATTGACCCATTACTGTCCTTTCCGCATGACGGTTCAATTTTTTTCCAGTTTCTCGAACGATGTAATTAATTTTTATAAAAAGCATTCGACCAAAACATTTACAAGTTTTTTTTAACGAAACAAACTCCGTAAAATGGTTCCAGGAAGAAAAAACTCTAATCCAAGCTTGAATGGGAATAATGAGGGGCTCGATTGAAACTTCAATCTCTTGACGAAACGCGAAACGACGACGAGAAACGTGCACGAACGAAATTACAAAAGGATGTATTGACAATAATGAAGGAATCGAGGAACAATCGGTACACGAAAACCTCCCTCGTACGATTGATTTTTTTTTTTTTTTGTATAATGTGTTTTTTTTTCGAAGTACAAAGATCGCCTTGACGTTGAGAACTCCGATCAACACAACCCCCCGGGCAAGTGCTGGCTCAACGTAAACGAGAGAGGGTTTGGTTTTCGCCGTGAGGGCGAAATAGCGGGAGAAGGGAAAGGGGAAGGGAAAGGCGGGGGTTGAATTTTACCGAAGCACAAAAGCTCTCCCGGAGAACCACTAAAGAGAAGGAAAACGCTTATAGTCCCCTGAGGCGTGTACGCCGGATTCACGATGATTCGCGACCCTGACTATAACCAACGTACCAAGAGACCACCACCAGAAAACCAACCCCTTCTACATTGCTACGACATGACAATGTGGCTCCCATTTCCGGTAAACTTTTTATGTGACCACCAAACGGTGGTCACTAAATCCATTTATCCGTTTAAACAAATGCCCATTATTTTTTCTCCTCATTTGTTTGCCTTTGATTTTTCACGATTTATACTTTTTCACGTATATATAACACCAATTGTCTCTCGTCCATCGATGAAACCGCGCTAACAATGGCTCGATCCCCATTTTCATCCGATTCAATTGATAGAAAGAACAAATTGTTCAATCATCGCTATCGGATTTCATCGAACCGAGTATTTTTCATTTATTATTATGCATTTTTGCTGCGTTATGTTATTCAACGACGTTATATTATATTTTTACTCGTTATTATATTTCACATACTATTGTATCGATCAAAAGAAATAATTTGAATGCAGCTGAAAAATTCTGTCGACTGGTGCTTTCAACTATAGCAGTTTCATTTTTCACACACTGCTTGTTGCCTCGCTCGATCGGTATAAAATATCATATTCATTCGATCCATTTATATATCAATAATAAGACTGCTTTTCTCGTTCGACTGGTGTGTATATCTGCCGGAAAGGTATTGAAATGTGAGATGCGGTTGACGATAAGTAAAGAAAATCTTGGAACCTCTTGGCGGAATACTTTACAGTTTTTTTTTCTCTTTTTTGAGCGGTGAAGGAGGAACGAAGAGGAGAAGAAGCGAAGACTGATTTTTCTTTTCAAGTTTTGCTCGCACGAGGAAAACCTGGCGGACTCGAAAGAGACATCACGCCAGGAAAAAAAAAAAAAAGAGCGAGTGACAATGGAGGAGAGGACATTGCAGTCTGCCACGATACAAAAATAATCAGATATATTAATGAGGGGTTATTGAAGAAATAAATTGAAATGAGATGAAGATTTCAATTTTATGCAAAAAACGAATACTAAATTCTCGAAAATAAATACAAAAAATTGTCTAGAACCGAAATGAGAACAAAGAAAAATTAGAAACGTCACAAAAGTGGTCAGATTTGGTTTTTTTTTCATCGTTGAACGAAAGATCGAACAATGAACGTTCGTTAAAAAAGATTTTCTCTTTATCGTGTCATGGTTTTACAGTTTTATTTCAACGAGCATCAGCCCCGTGCAAAATATCGCGGACTCTATTTCTCTCATTTTTTTTGTCTCTCTCGATTCTTCCACGAATGTACTTCGTTTTATATTGACTTTTTTCTTCTTTCATTCTTTTCAAACCAATAGGAAATCGAAGCTCTCGAGATTCCCGAGAAGTGTAGCGTGAATGAAGGAAAAAAAAAAAAAAAAAAACATTGCGAAAGATTTTTTTATTGGAGATTTTTGTTGTGGCGTTTCACGTGTGACGATATTGAATCGCAGATGCATGCTTAGGATTTCTACACTATTGTTAATTGGAAAATATCAGTCTCATATATATAGTATTAGTCTAGAAGCATAGAAAAAAAAACTTCAAAACTTGCCGAGACCGCATCGAAGATACTTTCTGAAATAAAATTACGCTATACACTCGTATTTTACCGTGATGGATCATCAAATATTTCATTCTCACGTGGTTGTTTGAGCAGTGATAAAAGAAAAGAGACGTTGAGAAAAAAAAGAGAGAGAGAGAGAGACCGTCGTAATAAATTGGTTATCGATAGCCAACGAAAAGCTTGAGCTCTTTGTAGACTTACTCGATACATATAACCGGTTCAAGTTTCTCCTGATCGAGGGAACAATTCGAAAGATACCATGTGGTGTTCAACTACCCTCGAAAAACTCGTGTTTCCGATCCATCCTGTTCTTTACGCCATATTTTTTTCTTAGTATCCGCATAAAAGAAATTTTTTTTCAAGCTTTCAAGCCCCATCGGAATTGCACTTGAAGTTTTATAAACTATACTGAAGAATAAACAAGAGCATTGACGAGCTGTTCATTGTTTTTTTTTTTTTTTTTTTTTTTTTAAAAAAATAAATCGTTATATTGAAAAATGTATTTCTCGAAAGAAAAGCCATTATACTCACGATTTTATATGTATGTATATCGTAACAATCTAAATCGCCCCATGGAATTGAGTCATTTATTTATGAGCTCTTACGCGGTCGAAGCTAATAAACAGGCCAAGTTTGTGGGCTCAATTCGTTGGTGTTTTGTGCTCTTACACGAGGCTCGATGTCGTGTATTCCACTTTGAGTCAAGAAGTGAAAACCTTAACCGCGTTGTTTTATTACATTAGGGAGGAAAAACTTGGATTCGTGCATGCGACGATCATCGCGCACTTGGTGCGATGATCGACCTACGATTTATCCGCGCATCGAGTCACGCAACGTTTTTCTCCGTTTTTACATAAATATATACCACAAAATAACAAAATTTTTTTTTCTTTTTTATTTTTTAATTCATCAATCCCATTATTCCGAAGAGAAACGTCCTTGAAGATTTTTCTCTCAGATGTATACGCGTTTATTGAAATATTAATTAATCAAGATGAGCTGGTGCAGCATATTTTAGCGGGAAAACGTGTATATATAAGGAGTTGGAGAAGCTCGTTCCGCCCATGTAGGCTGAAACGCTCTGCGATGCTGCACCAGCCAGCCACTCCCACTCGAGCTTAAAAAGCGCGAAGCGCCGTTCGTTTGTCACTGATTAATTAAAATATGTTTTTTTTTTTTTTTTTTTTCTCACAATAGGCGCACCGGGAAGTAACATTTTTACGTCAGATTTATTCAACTCCCAGCTGAAACACGAATTTTATCATCCGGATACATTTATTTATATTGTTAATAATTTCTCTAGATCGTTGACGTAAACGGTTATGCGGAGTAACCCAAAAGGAAAAATATATTTTTCCATTTTATTCCTTATTTCGATGAATTCGTGGACACACGGTTCTACCACCTATTTATGTATACTTTAGACCCGTAATGGTAAAATGGTATAATGATAAAATGAGCGTGTTTCCTAAGTAAATACTGAACGGGCAGCAACGCGCGGTGTAAGAATATTCCGGGGTTTTATGTATCTGGAAAATTGCTGAATCGCGTTTCGAGAAATGGCTCAAAGGTTCGCTCTCTTTTTCTTTCGCGTCGCGCGGTCTCCTGCTCCCTCTGTTTTTCCCGGACTGTTCCGTATTGATGTGGCGCTGACGAGACGATAGTGACGGACCGTTGAGTGACGAAGGTCGTGCACGATCCTTGGTCATTTTTTTACCCCGATATCCCTGATTTTTTATTGTTTTTTTTTTCTCTCTACTACTAAAATTCTCGAACGACACGAGTCTCTCGTTCCATTACGTTTTTTTTTTACCCCAATTTTTCACCACGCTCTTTCACCCCATCCGCCGGTTTTATCGACACGAAAGCGTGGAATTTTAACAGGTAAAAACTGCCGGATGAAATTGCGTGTGGATAGAGGATCGATGAAGAGGGGGAGAATAAGCAGGATGAAAAAATAAAATAAAATGAGAAAAATCATGCTTTCCCGTAAGCAGGGCAAGTTTCGGTCGCTCCGGGCGAGATATTTCTTCAACAAAAGAGAAAAAAAAAAAAAAAAAACAAAGAATATCCTTTGGTTGTAGCCGGAAAGTCTGCGCCATCTTTGCTCAGGCCACATCAGGGAAAGCTTTAATGGAGCAATTCACCGAGACTCTCATCCGTCGTTCTTCATTTTTTAACAGAGACCACTTAGTTTCCCTTCGTTTTTCATTTTTTTTTTTTTTTCTGTCGTTATTCAGCTTCTGCGACAGCTCAAAAGAGGCATTTTTGTCGAACTCCATTCCGTATAAGAAGAAAAGTCGCTTTATTCGAATCGCACGGGAGCTAGGGGACATGCCCGACGAATGAAATTTCTTCAAAGATGTTTCGATCGTCATAATTGAAACAAATATATGAAAACCATTCTCATTGTATTGAAACCTCCAGAATTAATATCTATCTACCTATCGGGATGAAATATCTGTCGGTATATAATAGATATACCGCAAATTACTCCTGTGCGTAAACGAACTTTTGAATGATGAAAAATGTATCGAAGGTGAAAAGAGTGTTGGTACAAGTGCTACGGAATGCTCAAAATTCGTAAGCAAAAGATGAGCGTAACTATATAGAGTATAAACGTCGTTCGACTACACCCGCCCTCTATTCACATCTATATTATATTTAGTTTTTAGGCTGTTAAAAACGTGTCGAGGTTGAAATAAGGATGAGGAGAAATAGGGGGGCTCGAGAGAGAGAGAGAGAGAGAGAGGTGAAAAAAGTGTAAGAAGAAAGTGGAAAGAGTGTAACTTACGGATGCGAGACTCGTCGATGTAAGCTCCTCATTGACATGGCTCTGGCACGAGAGCGATTGGCAGGTGGGCAGGTGGTCGCAATGGCGATCGCGCTGCCACCAGCACCCCCACCCCCAGGATTCATCACGTTGCCGTTAACGAAGCTTGGATTAATCGTTGGGGTAGGATGACGCGTGGAGGGGGTCGAAACAGCATCCTGATGATGCTCCACCCCCGTCGCCACGGTCAACCCCTGTGTCGTGCCCGAGGTAGCCACCACTGCTACGGTAAGTCGTAACGGGCCCCCCCCGCCGTCGTAAACTGTCGTTATACGACGTGCCAGTCCCCGGGCGAGCCAACGGGCCAGACGAGCACCAGCCCCCACTATGACGAAACACTTTGCCCCACACCCCTGCGCAAGGGGGTGGTGCCAACACTGTCACCGATCACCCGATAACCGATTTTTAATTTTTTTTTCTTTTTTTTCTTTCTCTTGTATACTCGTTTCAGCGTACAATTACAACGGATTTTTTTTTTTCTCCTTCAAGTATTTACGGAGTACAATTCTGTCTTTTATCTTTTTTATTTCGTCATTTATATTTTAACTTGTTTATTAACCACTCTCATTTTATTACTACACTCTTATTCATATTTTATTATTGGGCGATCTCACTGACACTGAATATTTAATTTTTTTTCTCTCTTCTTGCCGCTCGCCGATTCAGCTTTTTCATAACCCTTTATTTCTCTCTCGATCGCTCTCTTATTCACCCTCGGTATACCCCCGAAGCTCTTCCGGACTCGAACAATTTTTCTCTTGCCCCTTTTTCAACGTTAGCCCTACCAGCAGCTCTTCCCACAATCTGAATTCTTCGACCGTAGAGTCCCGTCTCCTTGACTCCGATATTGTTGGTATGCACTCGAATGCTCGTGGGGAAACCGAAGAAAATCTGGAAAAATAAGAAACAACAATCGTCAATAAAGGTCGCACGCACGCACACACACACACACATATATATAATCTTTTTCACACGATATTTCAACCCTCGGCATTTCCATTTTATTTATTTATTCATTTATTTCAATAATTGTTTTCTTATAACTACGCATGTCGATTGATCACTTTTATTCCGCAAAGTTCATTCACTCATCTATTTTCCTGTAGCTTACATTTCCAATTTTTCATTTTCGAGAATCCATGAGATATGAACCGAAGAGGTATATGTTTCAAGATCTAATGTTCTGAAAACTACTCGATATCATTCGGTATTTTATTTTTTATAGGCCAAAGGTTTTTCTTTCAATTTTAAGGACGAGTCTTGGAATAAGTGGATTGGACATTGGTGACGCGCGAACACGTGTACTTTGGTCACAATATACAATGATATATTGACAATGTATGTATATGCACATGAATATATTGGTATCGAAAAAAGGGGCACAAGAGAATGCGGGGCACACTCGTTCGAGGATCAATTTAACTTTATTAAAAACCGCATTGAAGCGAGTCTATATATTCGTCGCATCCTTTTCTCGCTCACGCTCCTTCCCTCTCTTTCAGCGTACCCCTATATAGTGGATGTTGCCCTATGCTGGCTATCGATTGCCAGAATATATATTTCGTTGCAGAGTTTCCATCGAGCTTCGGGCGAGAGATACATATGGTATGAACAGAGATACAAATATAGATCGGAGACTGTTATAAACCAAAGTGCATCGAGTTTCCGACTATATGCATATATATACCTCCAATAAGTTACACACTTTTAAATCTCGTAACCATACCTCCGATAATTCATTAATACCATCTTCCTTTATCCAGTATAGCCCTCGATAAAACACGAAATGTAGAAGAATTTCAAAAAAAAAAATAAATCGATCTACTCCACAATATCAACTTTTTGTTGTCAAGATTTTTCAAAACTTTGCAAATCAGAATCCTCTCAGTTGCCTCAATACCGAAGTATCCATTTTCTTTTGTTTCGATCAGCTTTCAAGAAAATGTTATAAAAATTTCATTTCTTCGTTGATAATCAGGGAAATATCCTTAAAATAACTGAAAAAAACTGTTTTGAGGATTACGTTGTCTTTTATTCCTGAAAAATGGAGTCGCGTTGTTCCATTTCCCAAGAGGATATTGATTTTTCTCGAGATCGATTTTTCATCAAATATTACATCCTCCGAAATTGTGCAATTGGGCATGATCAAATTAGTATGAGGTCACTGAAGAGAGCTCAATGACCTGCTCGAGAGATTAAGTAATCGGCTAGCTGGAAATCTGTCCTCGTATGTCCTTTGGATTGTTACATCCACGTATGTGTACTACGTACTGAGTTGCTGACCCGGAAGATGAGCGGACAGTCTGAGTAGGAAACCTTCTCGACTACAGGAAGTGTATACACCGACCGAGAGAAGACAGTAGTAATTTATATATAAATATGCGCGCACATGAACGCTAGCAACATTATTTATTTGCAAATCGAGGAGCAGGAAAACATAAAATTTATTTCTGAACACACGTATAAACGAAGAAAGAGAAAGTGGCGGAGGAGGAGGAGAAGGAGAAGGGAAAGAGAAAAAAATCCAGAATTATCAATTACCCGGGACAGAAAGCGCAGACCGACCGAATAATCGCGTATTTAACCGACACGCGAGGGCACAACACTAATTATAGCAACGACATAAAGGAGCTTATGCTTTCGCTATACAACATGCGTGCAGTCTAGACACGTATAGAAGGATGATACGCGAGATAAATCGATCGGAATAACGAGCAGCATCGAATCGCCAAGAGAAGAGAAACGTTTTGTTGTCACGAGCAGCGTACTTCCGGTTACGCGAACAATGACCACGATCTTCTCTCGTTTACCGTTCTCTTGTTTTTCCTCTCCGGTCACTCGTCATTTTCTCTATTTTTCTAATTGACACGTTTCTTTTTTATTGGTCATTTTTTTTTTTTATATCCTCTTCACACTCTCTTCAGCCACTACCTGCCGAGGCATAACTTATCGCTTTATTTTATAAAAATTTTTTTTTTATGGCTCTTTTCACTAATTTCATGCTCACTCGATTGATCTTTTTATTGAATTTTCTTTGTCCGTTGTGTTACTAAACGCTAATCCCGCTCTTTATCTTCTCTCATTCACCTTCTACCGTTCGTTCTTCCCTTTCTTCGTCCACGAGCTAGATTCAGCATAAAACATGGTCGTACGCACAAGCCAATGCACCCAGAATGCATTGACCAACGTTAACAAGCATTCAGGCTCAACTTTGTACACAGGTAGGTATGCCAACTGGAAGCCTTAACTCCCAGAGGAAAGCCCCTCACTACCATGCTAATAGTGTCGAACGATCGATAACCTGCCCCTCTCTCTCTCTCTCTTTCTCTCACTCCCTTCTCTATTTCTCCAGGACGAAAACGGATCCAACGAATCTTCCTCTCTCTTTCTCTTCCTATATCTACAATGAGATCGAACCTCTACTTTTTCCGATCTGTCATTAACATTATTATACTATTACGATCATCAAATTTTATTCCATTATTGCGCGCAACGATACTTATTGTAAAATCTTACATTTTTCTCTTGGTTATTGCGCAAAGTACGATCCTTCGTTTTATGTATGCGGCGTACGTCTTTGTGTATTATTAGCACTCGCGCATTAATCTTCCTACCAAGTTGCAATTTATTTCGTTATGATCGATCGAATCGATCATGATGATTTCGGAATAACAAAAATTTTTGACAAATACAAAATTTAGATAAGAAAATTTATACGCGTGTAGAAAGAATTTTGTGAGCTTGAAGTTTGCTACTGTGTATTTATTCAGATATGACGAATTGAAGTATCGAATAAAATCTATTTCATTTGATGAAATCAAATATTTTTTTATCCTGTATTAAAATTGCCACGTATTTCAGGATTTGCTTTTTTCTTAGCCCTACGACTTTATATCAGGGATGAAACATGATCCATGCTTTTTTTCTATCATAAATATACCACAAAGGATAGTTATAGCAACTTTACATTATTTTGTTATATCGGTATTAGAAATTTGTTAAGCTCTACCGTTGTATTCGGGATTTCCACTTCGTTATCGATGCTTCCTAGCCATAAATAAATTCAATAAATCAAACTCACTCTCTCTCTCTCTCTCTCTCTCTCTCTCTTGTTTTCTGTCTTCCTTTGTCTTTCTATATTGCCACACTCCTGCTACTTTTCAACCACTCTTTCCCTCAATTATACTCCGACATATATTCGTACTTCAGCAGCCCATTCCACCCCGTATCTGCTTTGAATACCATTGAGCTTTTGTAATCAATCGCCTCTCATATCTTTCTCTTTCCACTCAGGATCTCAGCCATATGATGGTCTTTTCATGGTATCGATATATTTTTAAAGTGAACACTCATTTTCTACAAATTTATAGATCGCAATGTATATTCCATCCAAATTTGGAATGATATATATTTTTCGAAATTGAAAAAACAAATCGAAATAAAGAAGCAAACCTTCGCATTTCAGGTAGAACCTTTTTCAATATTTTTTTTAATACAATAATATTAACAATTGATTATAAATGAGCATTCGTTTGATAGCACGTCTTTGGAGAATGTGATTTTTTTTTTTTTTTTGGTAAATGTGAAAAAAAAAACAAGATTCGATGCATGTATGAAAGTGGTGAAAAATGCAAAGTGTTGGAAAAAAAAACTTGGTGAATAAATGGTAGAGAGCACGTTGCTCGTGGATACGACCACGAGGAACGCGCGGTCATTCGCAGTACATACGTACCTCGGGAACTCGATCACGGATTGACCTCCTTCGTGTATCATTGATTCCCATGAATTCGAGCGAGTGAAAACGAGCTACGAGAGCATTGGTCGTGCATCAAAGAGTCCCATGAAAAATCAAAGGATTTTTATTTACACTTTAATGGGACGAGACAACACAGTTTCATAATCCGACATTGTAGCCCGTAAGGAGCACTTTCAATGGAATTTATTTCCTCTCAATTATTGATCTTGAATTTTATCATCACTTATCACTGTTACAAATTTCACAAACATTTATCACAAACCCTGGGGGTTTATCGCCCCTGTATCAAATTTTTTCCTCATTGTTCGTCGGTATCACGTTACGAATTCCATCATCAATCACGCAAAGAAAACAAAAGATTCACTTTTTCAACAGCATTAATAACAATAATTGATCCAGACAGGAAATTTTGGTTTTTTTTTTAAATTTATTTTGAATACAGCAGAGCTAATGACTCCGTGAATTGAGGGGGGTCATCGAACACGATCGAGTCTCGATACCATTTTTCTCCCGACAATTCTTGTCGCCCTTATTGAATCGTCAAAATAATTCATCGAACCTCTATTCGAGAAAGCCACGAATCTGAATAACCGGTGAGAAATGAAACATCACGATTGATTCGACGCGGTCAGCCTTGAAATTTTTAAAAATTTTTTTTCATGTAGCGACTTTCGTCTACCAATTTTTATCTCGAATTTTGATCAATTTCGTGGCCAATTGAATTTAAGAATTTTTCGAATTTTTGAGACTGCAGTGTCGATACTGTGTTTGATGCCGCTGCTGCTGCTGCTGCCGCTGCTGCTGCTGCTGCTGGTTTGGTGTCGACGTGACAACTGGCGTCACCACGAAATCTCGTGGCTCTCTCGTTCACGATCCCACGACGTCCTGACCTCGCATTTCCCACGAGACAAAATGACGCTCTTTTTATTCTTTGATCCTTGAATTTATGATTTTTATTACTATCGTTGTTGTTGTTGTTGTTCTCGTGATTACTGTTGTTGGGTAAAAGTGAAAAATCTTCGTGGTTTTTCGGGTAGGTGTAACAGTAATGGCGCGGGCAACCGAGACCCCCGAGTCCTTGGGTGATCATCGTTTCCCCCTTGCGGAGTGTCTCGAGAGTCCTTTCCGTCACTCTTTTACTCTTTACCCCTCTCTCTCTCTCTCTCTCTCTCTCTCTCTCTCTCTCTCTCGACACCCTCGATCCTGTTACCTTTGGCCCTCTCTACCAAGATTTTACGAGATCATCGTTGTACCCTCGATCGTCGTTTTTTCTATTACGGCCTGCAAATAGGAATTTGCTATTCTAACCTGCTCCAGAGTCACGTGCTTCGAGCGTCAGGCTGCCAACCTCGAAACTCAACATCGACGTTTCTTTACTTTCCATTTTTTAAAAAATTTTTTTATTTTTTTATCACTCGCAAGAAAATTCGTTTCTTTGGTTCAAAGTCGATTTTTTACGCTTTCCTTTTGTTTTTCACGCCGTTATCACGCGAAACGCATTCCGATTTTCTTCATCGCTCAACAATTATCGACGTCCAAGTATTTTTGGAAATTAACTCAAACGAAAATCTGCTCTTCGAAAATCTTTTATTCCCTTCGATGAGGCTTGCAACGCGATGAGACACAAGGCGAAAAAATTGCGAAAATCTATTATAATTCATCGAGTGGTGGAATTTTTTTTTCACTATTGAATCTCGTCGAATCTCGTCGATTACGCGAATAAATACCATGAAATAGGCACTCGGGTTGTTCGGGCAACATCGAGCGCAGGGAAAAAACTTGAAGAATTTCGCGATGCAATAACCGCACCAGCTTCCCGGTAGCAACCATATTTTTACCACATACGGGTGCACACAACCTGTTTTTTTTTTTTTTTTTTTTTTTTTTACCTTGTGGTTCTATATTTACACATACGTATATACGTCCCAAAATCCTGGACAAGGAATCTCTGTCGCGCAGTCACCTTGTCGTTTCGTTCTTTCCTTTCGACTTTCCACTTATTTCATTCGCGGATTTCTCATCCCCAGCACATTTTCTCGTGCGCAATGTTGTTCCTTTTTTTCTTTCTCTCCCTCTCTCTCTCTCTCTCTCTCGCTCTTTCAAACAGCAATTTCGCGACTCATCACTCGCAACGACTCGACTTTTCTCAATTTTTCATCGCGACAAAAATGTGCGTCGAGTGTGCCAAGACGTCACTCCACCTTTCACGAGCTTTTCAGATTTCTTTTTTCTTCTCCTTCTCTTTTTATTTTATACTTTTTTTTTTTTATTCCTCCAAATTTGATTTATCACTGAACATCTCGGCGAAACTTGCTACGATTCTGAACAAGTCCTCCGAAGGATTCCTCTCATCGATCAACATTACCGCTCTCTCTCTCACCCCCTTCTCTCTTCAATGTGTCGAAAAATCATGCCCTTTGAGCTTTCCTGTGAGAAAATATTCCGCGCCGAGAGTTATATATTTTTTTTTTTATTCTTTATCCTAATACTTTTTCTTTTTTTGGGAGGCCTAACGTCGATTTTTCTCTTTTTCCCGATATTCGAAAATTTCATTGGAATTTTTGACTTTTCTGTCTTTGAATTATTTTTTTTTTCATTTACCGGTTGACCAATAATTGCGATCGAGCGAGGAAAAAGCCATCAAGCGACGTTGGGCGGCTGGCAGCCGGCCTCACACTGGATCTTTCTCTCTCTATTCTCTTCTACTTATTCTCTTTTCACATTCTCTCTCCCTCTCTCACTCTCTCTCTCTCTCTCTCTCTCTCTCTCTCTCTGTCATTCCTCTAGGAATATCAGCCTCATAACGCTACGGAGTACGCGCGCCCCGCCTTCCAACACTTACCTAAACCTACCCCTCTACCGATTCTTTTTAACCCCCTCCTGTGCCAAACCCTAGCCGCGGAACAGGACCGAGGGCGCCTCCGAACGGTTACAATCGGAAGTGAATTTTCGTAATTACCTCATTATTTAGCATATTTTATATTTTTTTCACTCTCCATTTTATCACAACACAAATTATTCGAGGCTCGTCGATCGATTAAATAATTTGCATCGATGTCTTCTGACTGTTTTTAAGAATGTTGACCAAATTTGAATTTCCCTCGAATTCGACATTTCCGTTTCAAAATCAACCAAGTCGTACAACATTTGTTTCTGTCGGTTCATGATCTTCGTACAAGCGCGAAAAACGAATTAGTAAATCGATTATATCAGGAAACAATAAAGTTTGTACAGTCTTAAATTTGCTCGTTGGACCAGTCTGATAATTACAGTCTTTTTCTACTCAACGCCCGGCTACACGTTTACTCGAACCACTTTCACAGGATCTATTCATTTTCAGCAGGCTGACCGCTTCGTTCCACAAAACCAAAATGGTTCGTCCGACAATTATTTGGAGCAGACATGTAACCAATGAATTATAGAGAGATTATAAAAATATATTGAGATTGAAACTTATTTTAGAAAAATTTCAACCCATAGAATAATCTCAATACGAGCTTTATTAATTCTTTGGCATAACATCATTATAATAATATATACTTGATTCACAATTCGGTATCGGTATTAATATCGTCGTGCTCTTAAAACGTCGTTACACGATTCCGGAGACTGAATCCCCCGCATGTTCTCATCAAATGAAATAAGGAAGACTGATTTTTGGGCGATAAACGTGTACTCTCATTTACCTCGAAAATAAAATAATTTACCGATGAATGATTCTATGGTAATTTTTTTTTTTTTTAACTTCGATGACGTTTCAAAAGTTGCTACTTTTTGAAGAATTCTTTCACGCGTTGCCACATACTTTCGTTAAATCGATTATTACTCAATGATATGAGGTATACGCCATTTTTCATTCGATAAATGTAGAATTTTCAAGGTGGTTTATAATCCGAATGATATCCCGTCGTTTAGAAATGTCTGAGAATTTCACAATATTTGACAACGACACGAGAAACATCCGGTCGGAGTGTAAGTTCTAGTGTGAGGACCGGCAATTTTTGTTGGACCAAGATGTAACGAATCCTCACTTCCTTCGCTCAATTCTTCGATACTAAAAGTATCAGTCAAATCTTGTTTGTGCTTCGTCGATTCTTTTCCTCTCGATATCGGAAATAGAGTCGATTCATCTTCGCTGAAAACATCATTGAATCAATCATTAGGGATTTTTTGACAATGTCATCGTGATTAATGATCTAAAAATAGTAAAAAAAAAAATTTCTACGATTCATTTGTAATTCGTTCAATGATTTTTTATCACAATTGGATATTATTTGTTTGAACAATTGAATTTTATTATTTTTTCAAATAAAGATTTGATCTATTGGAATCGAAACTTTTACCTTTCGCTATCACTGTGCCAGTATTCTACGAGAGGATGATGCTCATTATTCTTACGAGGAATTGGTAATCTTTTTATAGGTATCAAGCCAGTAGTTGTATTGGTCGTAACCGCGCTGTTTTTATCGTTATTTGGCAGTTTTATATACTCGGAATTTCGTTGAATGCGTTTGGCCTGTTCGATGCGTGCTTCTGTTTCAAAAAGTTGAAAAACAAAATTTAATCATTCGTTTCATCCGATTGAAAAACTTTTATGCTCCCTATGTAAATTCGTGCGCTTCTTATATAATTTCTGAAGAATCTCACCTAATTTTTTTTGTAGCTGCTTCGTAGTGCTTCGTTCGGAATTGTGCGTCTGATTGCTGCTACAGCTGCTATCACTTGGCTGGAAGTTGGAAGTCTGTTGGAAATTCAAACATTTTCATATTGTAATTTTTAATCGATAAAAAAAAAAAAAATGATATCAAGAAACTCGGTAGATTCTGAGGATGACGAGGACATTTGACGCTACGTTCCGAGCACTCGTCGAGACATATTTCCCCATAACATATGATTAACAAATATTTTACCATAAAAGACGAACGTTCATCTTCGACGTTATTGACAGTTTTAGGGTCACTGTCTATTCCACTATCCTCCATTCTGTCACTCGTTTAATCTCAAGTTTCCCCGATCGACAAATCTACACTCGCCAGACAAAAATCAAACGAAAAGAACAACACAAATAAATGACGTATATTTATGTTTTATGAAGAATAAGTAGAACGAATAAAACTCACGTACAATATTGGACAACTTGTTGGAATAGTGACATCACCATGAGAGTCTTATTGATTTGTTTTTCACGATTTAGAAACAATGAGAAGATGAGACTGGGAAACATATTTTTTGTCGAGCCTCTCAATTGATCCGGTCGATGCTGATGTTGGGCAACATTTCGTTTATTTATTATTCTTAGATCCGTTGATCTAAATATAACGATGTCGATGGTGTGGCCGTTTGTGACAGACTGCAGGCACATGCACTATCACCGTGTACGAGAAAAGCAGCAGCCGCCGCGTACTTGGGCTGAAACTCCCGAGTATTGATTTCTTCGTCGCCCACAACGAATCCACCTTAACGCGGGGGAAATTCTAATCTGCCGGTCGGAAATTCTATTCCCTCGTCTCAAAGTGTCCGCTGATCGAATATTTTATGTCGAAGATTTGAAAAATTGGAAAAAAAAAATAAAATATTTCATCGTTTCGATAATGATCGCATCGGCGATCATCATAATTTTTCTCATGAAAATCGACGAGCCTCCTCGTTTCCAAGGTAACACGAGTCCTGTCAATTCATAGTGTGGTAATCGCAAACACATCGCATACAACCTTACAAACAACAACTTGGAAACAAAATAGACACTGTACTGACGTATAACCAACAAAATGTCTGTATTTCGTTGGTCCACAAAGTTTACATTTTTTCATTTTTCTATTTTATTAATCAATCAATTTTAGTACGTTATTCGAAAAATCACAAAGCTCAAATATGCCTCACTCCGGACCCAAGAAAAATCCCTCCAAAATATCGGATAGCATCAAAGACGTGTGTACTTTTCACCACTTTTCATCGTTTCCAAATATATTTTTCATTTTTTTTTAAATATATACATTTTTAGCAATCCGGTCTCATTGCGAAAAGTCGATCATCCAGAGTCGATCTTGGCGGAGGAGACATGGAATGGATGAGAGGCAAAGTTTTACTGAAACCGGATGATCAGCTTCAATTGAAGGATGACGTATGTTTTTCAAATTTCCATTTGTTACTCGAGTATAAATGCGATATTATTGTATTTTAATAATTTAATTTCACTCAGGAATTACAAGAAGAAATAGCCCGAGTCTTGACGACGCACAATCCGAGAATTCCTGACTCTCTCGTTGAATGGTCGTGGAAGAACCGTGAATTCATCAAACTGCCAAATCCGCCGCATCTTGTAACACTATTGAATGCTCCTGGCACCTTGTTACATCGAGACTCGGAGGAGGCGAAGCTCCAAATCGCTGGAGGATTCGTTGGTAATCGGATGATTCATTCGTAAATCCTTTTTTGATTATTTTTGCATTGAAAAAGCACAACATCTGCTCCGAATGAATTTGAAAATATTGAAATTATAAGGAGAATGTATGTTCGAGTGATTTTCCATTAATTGGCGGATTTTTGGAACAAATTAATAGTCGATTTTCAAGATGAGCCGGAAGTCGTCGAGCATCGGGAGAAGCAATCGGACGAAGAAAAGGAGGAAGGTGAAGAGGAAGAAGATGGCGAAGAAGGAGGTAAAAGAAGAAGGTTCATACCTTCGAGAGATGTATAAAGCTTTGAAAATAATCATTTGAATAAAATATTATTGAAGAGGAAGGAGGAGAGGCCGTTGAAGATGCCGCGAAGCAAGCAGACATGGCAGCGGATGAAATTGGCGAGCAAGAAGATGAGGTTGTAAGAAAAAAACCAAAAAAGATACCGAACCAATTCAACTTTTGCGAACGGGCTGCTCTCACTTACGGAAACGTTGTCCGAGTGAGTGTTTCTCATGGCCAATTCATCCTGTTTCGTTTCAATTTAAAAGCCCGAAATTTGTTGAAGAAAATATCTGTTTAGGACATGAGCACTCAAACTGCTCCTCCGCCTACCGCAACATTTAATTCTCACGTTCTCCAATGGATCATCTTCGACGAGTATCAAGTACTAAATATTTTTATTTACTCGAATGAAAAACAGTAATGTAGATGAAATAACATTGGAGGATTATTCGCTGCTCAAAATTCCTACTTCAGGAAGATTATGCTCAACAACAACGTGAAAAAGAGAAAGATAGAAAATTGCCAATTGCCCAAACGAGAAAGGACGATCTCAAGAAAAAAGCACAGATCGAGGCTGTCGCTGTAACGCAAAGAATGTTACAAGCTGCTAAAACACTCGAACGAATGGTCAATCAAAATATATTTGACGAAATATCCCAAGGTTCGCAAGGTTTTCGAAAAAAATTCCATTTTTATAGAAAACAAAAAAAAAACCAACAATTATTTCATTACGATAAAATTGCACATTTTTCTCAGACTACAGATATTGGAACGATCCGAGTGACGAATTCAAAGATGGCGAGGGCTCGCTTCTTCCATTATGGAAATTTCAATACGAAAAAACTAAAAAACACGACGTTACCGACATGTGCTTCAACGGTCGTTATTACGATCTTTTCGCCGTTTCTTTCGGCACGAGTTAGTTCGATTGACAATTGATTTTCTGCATTTTCATATATCAACCATTTGAATCAAACACTCCTTGAATATCGAAGAAAAACAAAAACGAATTGAAATTCCAATGATAAACGTTTCAGTACAATCTGTATTTCATCATAATTCTGTTTAATCGATACAATTTTTTATTGAATTAATCCTTTTGACGAAAGCCTAATTACGAATGATTTTCACAGTGTCGTTTCACAGTCCCGTTAAAACTGGGGCAGTTTGTCTATTCAGTCTGAAAAATCCTTCCTATCCAGAATGGATATGTCCGACGGAATCTCCAGTCATGTGCCTCGATTTTAGTAAACAGCATCCTCATCTTCTCGTTATTGGGACAATGGAGGGTAGCGTTGCAGTCTATAATATCATGTTACCGCCTGTGGCACCGCAATATAAAAGTAACGACGTTGAACAAAAACACGGAGGCATTGTCTGGGAGGTGAACAAAACATCTCTAAACTTATTACATATACTCGATCGAATATTCATAATGATAAAAAAGAATCGTTGCTTACATATAAGTTTGATTCGAGTCACAAGTTGTAAAGCTTTGTCAAGCAATGAATAACTCGTGCGGAGTTAACTTGATTGAAAAAGTATACAAATTTTTTCACGAAATAATGAAATTGAGCAGGTACGATGGGCACCGGACACCGAGGAGGGTAATTTGACGTTTTACAGTGTGAGCATCGATGGAAAAATAAATCATTGGGTACTCAATCAAAATGAATTGGGTCTGACGACCGTGATGACACTTTTTCTTGATCGACCACCGATTCCTGGACCCGATGGTACATTAATCACCCTCAAAGGTAATTTTTAGTAGCCGGGTACGAGAATATAATGAAATTAATTCGAGAAAACTACTCGCAAATTATTAATTAATGAAACCAATAACGAAATAAGGCTGTGGCACGTGTTTGGCTTTTCATCCCAAGGACAATGACATATTTCTCGTTGGCACTGAGGAAGGAACAATTTACAAATGTAACACGGCTTACAGCAGCGTTTATATGAAAACGTACAACGAGGCTCACAATATGCCTGTATATCGAATAGTTTTCAATAAATACAATTCGAGTATATTCGCGAGCTGTTCGGGCGACTGGAGAATCAAAATATGGGAGGATAACAGACTGTGAGTTGCTCCAACTGCCCTTAAAAAAAAAAAAAATTAAATATTTAAATATCAACAAACCCATAAAAATGGATAAACTAAGAAAAACAATGAAAAACACTGCTTTTAGGGAGCCTCTGTTCATGTTCGATCTCGGTATCCCAATCGGTGACGTACAATGGGCACCGTATAGCTCGACGGTATTGGCTTGCGTCTCGAACGATGGCAAAGTGACAGTTTTCGATCTAAACGTCAATAAATATCGATCGATTTGCAGTCAACCTGTTGTCAGCAAGAGACGAAGCAAATTGACGAGATTAGCTTTCAACGATGTTCTTCCATTTATCATAGTGGGCGATGACAAGTGAGTCGAGTTGTTCAATCTTTTTCACTTATTCTCTTTGATTTTATCTTCTGAAAATCAAAATTGCTCCACAGGGGTACCGTCAATAGTCTCAAACTATCACCGAATTTACGAGTAAAGGTAAAGCCCACGAAAAAGCAACTTCATCTTTCTGAAACCGAGCTCGAAACGATGAAACTCGAAAAATTGTTAAGTTTCGTACGCGAACCACCCGTACTTGTACCACCCAAAGATACTAGAATTTAATCGCTCGCTAAACGAATGTAAAATAAAACAGTCGAGAAGAAACATCCGAAGATTACCGATTCAATTTTTTCCAACAGCACGGAAGAATGTTTATTTTATCATTTCATTTACACCGCATATTCTCCTTTTGAACGACACTTTTCCTATCGAGTGGGCAAAATTACTCTTTCTCTTCGATCACTATAGTGTTTATTCAATTATAATTAGTTAATAGTTTTAAAAAAAAAATTCAGTAACTTTTCAAATGATTTTTAACATATTTTTTCAACCGATTATTTCTTTCAATATTGTAATCTTATATTATAAGTCTTATAATTGCATAATGAGAATAATATTGGCACAGATAGTTTGAATAATGAGCTATTGAACATCCGATGAGCAATGAAATATGACACAATATCCTAGTTATTCAGCAAGATTTGCCATGACGAATCATAATTTTACATTATTTTGGTCTCAATAATATTATCAGACGTAACTTTATCTTTCAGCGAGTTACAAAGTCTGGATTTAATACAAAAATAGAACAAGGTCTAACACCTAAAAACTACGTTTAAGATACAAAATAGTAAATTCTAGTCCCATCTAGAAAAGTTTTTTTTTTTTTTTTTCAACTAACTTATTGGATTGTAGCGACGAACTGTTATAGTAATGTGAGGGCAATTCACTTTGACTGCTTGCAAAAACAGAAGAGAAGCAAGAAAAGAGAATCTTTTAAAACTTTTCGTATATTTTGATTCGCATGACTCGGTGGAATGAAGAAAAAAAAATTAATGAATCGATTTCGAGTCGACGTATTCGAGAAAATAGTGAAAAAGTACGAATTTATGAACGTTTTTTGGCACCACACGTTTGACCAATGTCTTTCAAATATTTTTTTTTTTTTTTCCATCCAAATTATCCTCGTTTATCACTCTCACAGAGAATCCGCTGTGAGTAAAACAAAATTGCTTAAGACTAGTTATTCCTTCGGCAAAAAAAGTAATGCATTCACCGATCGATGAAGCAACCGGTGATCAATATTTGACAGCTCGTTTCCATGACCATCGATAAAGCACCTTTTTCGATCAATATCAAGTGAAAGAAATTTCTAACGATCGCTACGAAAAAAAAATGAAACGGCAACAAGGTATCCGGTCTAGACATGCCTCAATAGAAAACATTAAAATAACTAATAAATTTTTGGTAGTTTGAACTATCTAGAAATTGAAAATTCAAATCAAGACAAAATTTAGCGAGGTATTTGAGGATTTTCAATAACTCCGGTGTAATACTTGATTTCCAAAAAGTCTCTAATATTGTTAGGACTAGGCACTTGCCTGCCGGCGAATTCAATGCTCGACATGGGATGCAAAAATTGTTCGGGAAAATCGCAATTTTTTAAAAACCACGAGTCCCTGGTCATGGTACCATTATTCGAATAAAATGGCAATATATTAACGTGAAGACGATTTACTTTGGAGTATTGAACTTTGAAAAATTGGCCTTCGGTGGCTTTTTCCCACACGAAGCCATGGTGATCGATTATTGGTTTGTTTCGAGCTTTTACGAGCCAAGGGGATCGATCAAGATCATCACGATTAACGCCAATATCAATTTGATGATCCCAAGGTAATAAATCACCGTTTCTCATTGCACCGAGGAGAGAACTGCCCTCGAGCCAAAAACGAATTCCAAATTCTTCGAGCTTTTCGAAAACATGATGAGCTACTTTTCTCAAACCAGCCAAACAACACGGTGGCGTATAACGATTCTGATGAAGATAAGACGGTACGCTGTTGATCACAGAACCGAAACATCGGGGTGTCTCTCTCGAACAGCCGTACCACTCGACGCTGTTTCCTGCTCTCGTTACTTTTTTTATTCCAAACCTTTCGAACATTGCCCTCTCGCGTTTCGAATGCAGTTGTTGGATCTTCCATTGAGCCTGTTGACTACGAAACAATGGCTTTCCCTCATTGAATTGATAATTTTTCAGGATGTTAACCTGCTGGCAACAACAATAACAGCGCTATTATTTATTTACAAATGCCCAAATCACTTGCTCGTCTTACAATATTTTCAATAATGTACAGATATATTGTATAATTGAAAATTGTAGAAACGCTATACGTAAAAAAATATGTGAAAAAAATGGTCATACTTTAACGCCCACTGCTGTGGTCTGAAGATAAAGCGAATCCGTAAACGGAAGGAGAAAAGGATCGGACAATTTTCTCAATATTTTCGATTCCATCATTGTTACGTGTCGTCCAACGACCGAATCGCATTCAGTACCAGCTGGAATATTTACAAAACGCAGGCTCCATTCCTTGACGCGTAGCTTAAGATTATAACAGGTCAATTGGCTTTTACCAATTGGTACCGTCACCGCACCATATCGCGTAGCACCGTTCACCGTTTCCTGTATTGAAAATATAAAAAATTTTAACGTTTAATCATTCACATTTTATTGGCAATTTAAAATCGTTCCATCATTTTGTAAAAACAATTTTCTGCTCACCTGCATAACTTGTTTAGTGGAAAGCCTCGTGGCATCAGGCAAAAACATGACGAATTTCGTTCTAACGAAAAATAGTGGATTACGTTCTTCAAAAGATTTGTTAAAATCAGTTTGTAGATTGACCAGTTTAACGTTACGGAGACTGTCGTTAGAGAAATTTAATTCGAGCGGTGGATAAGGCAATTCGTTGCATACTATTAATATGGGCATTGTGGGAAATGAATTTAGCACGGAATCGACGGTCGAGGTGACATCATTCTCGAAAGTTTCGAATTGTCGTATGACAATTGTAACCAGTTTGGACAAACGACGATGAAGTTTCGTTGGAGCTTGGGTGCTCGTGCTTGAACCTCCGCTTTTTTCTATGCCGGTACGATTCAACGTGTAAAACCACCATATTTTGTGCCATACGATAATGTTACCAACAAGTGCGAGAATTAATGAAATTCGCACGAGCTTAACTCGCATTGTTTTATGTCACTTTTTCCATTTTCATCGTACACTCTCTTCTTTCACCCTTTTTCTTTCGCGAACTCTTTTCCTCCCTCCCCCCCCCCCCCCTTCTTTTTCAGGCTATTCTTATTTTTATTTATAATTTTTAACCCTTCGCTCAATCTCGCTCGACAGCAACCACCATTTTTATTCATCCCCCGGATAATGTGTTGCGCTTGTGCGCGCGCGTCGTCGCCCAACCCTCGAGGGTTCTACGATACTCGTAGATCCACGAGTCTTTCCAACCCGAATCAATTTATGTTCCATTTTCATCGCTCCAATTTTCTTTATTTATCTTAAAAAATTCCATTTTTTTTTTTTATCCTCAATATTTTTCCTCTGTATATTATACGATATAAATGTATGAGCAGAAAAATGTTGATGTTCAATCGATTAGAATTTGAAAACCATTGGACCGATTTCAATAAAGCTAGTGATAGACGATATTTCGATTCATCGACTGTAACTCGTTACGGGGAAGCAGAGAAAAAGAGAACGTATAGAAAAAAATTTAGAAATGCTACTCGATCAAGTCTAAATTTCGAATAGAATCAACACTTTTATCATAAACACTTGGTGATGATGACGCGCAAAAAATCACAGCTACAACTAATACTTTAATGTATTTTCGAAAAAGTTTCAAAAAATGCAGTGTATTCGAATCGAAAGAGCTCGTCTGAAATATATAGTTGAAAGCGATGGAAATGAAGAGTGACAAGAGTTTAGCAGAATTCGTTTATTACAACTCCCCCAAGCCAAGCTAAATGTTAAAAAAATGTAATTTTTATACAAATTTCACAGCGTTTTGATCAGAGCCCTAAGCGAACCTCGAGTCAACAAGCTGCACACTATATTCGGGGTTGTGTTCTCATTGTTTTTTTTTTCTTTTCTCTTTCTTGTCTATTTTTTTTTTAATTTTCATATCGCTTTTCGATCGGTTGTTAGGAAACAGCGCCCTTAAGGCTCGTAAGGCTTGACAAGATTTTCGGAAAACTCTCTAACGTGCTGAACCCCACGAACTTCGCGTTCCAGCAGCGGCAGCTTCGTCACGTGGAAGTCCTCGTACAGATCCATGATCTTGAAAATATGAAGATTTTAAGAAAATTTCGAAACAAAAAATCCTCGAATAGATATCAGAAAGAAAGAATAAATATGATGACAAATGAATACTTTAACAAAATTCTTACCTGATCCAAATACTTTTCTTGAACTTTGTGCCTGGCCAAGCAAAGTCTGCAAGGTGCATCGTCGTCTTTCATGAATAACAGTTGATTCACAATAATGTTGTGGGTATCGATTCCGCACTTGGTCAATTCTTGTACCAATCTCTCGGTCTCGTAGAGCGAAAGGAATTCGGCTATGCAAACGCAAACGAAAGTCGTTTGCTCGGGATCTCGGAACTGTTGATTCACCTGCCTGATCACCTCGAGCATCTCCTCCATCTTGTTCGAAAATTCATCGACGTTGAAATCATTTCTGCCCAGCAGAGAACTCAACTGAAAAATTAAAATAAATACTAGAAAACGAGTTCGATCTTGGGTTTCGGCATTAAATATTCACCTGTGAGATCAAAGGACTGATTTTTGATTTTAATCTCATTAATTTTCCCAGACCCTTCTCGACGACCTGAGGAAACGACAGTAGCCTCAAGGTGTGACCCGTCGGTGCCGTGTCAAATACAACCACCGAGAAGTTCATTCCTTTGACAAGCCTGCGAAACAAAGTAATAACCAACCGTGCATCGGTCTAATAACAAATCCTACTTCCGATTCTTCGATAGTTGAAATATTTTTCCAACCGATTTGTCCAACAAACATACTTCATAACTTCGGCGTAACTCATCGCCTCGTCTATACCAGGAAATGCACCAACAATTTCTTGCATGACGTTGCGACTTACACGTATCGCTTCGCCACCTGAAACTGTCAAAAATTTCTTCTTTTTAAGCCTAATAGATATCCATTTTGCACTCCCAAGATATCAATACGTCACAGAGAACTTTCGAGAATTATCCATTGACGAGTATGTTTACCATAAAATGAGTCACTTACCAGATTCATTTTCAAAATATTCTTCCGGCAATTCGGTAACTCCTGCATTGGGATCTATTTCCATGGCAAAGAGATTTTCAAAGCCCTGAACTTTGGTCGGTACTTTGCTGAATTTTTGGTCAAAAGCATCTGAAATATTGTGCGCCGGGTCGGTAGAAATGATGAGAACGTTGTCACGAACTTTTGCCAATTGAATGGCCAACGAACAGCTGATCGAAGAGACAATTACGAGTTTAAACATTTGCAATGATTCGTAGAAAGTTCATTATTTTCAATCATCTTTCGAAAAAAAAAATGTAGTAATATTATTTTCGTATAACCTGCAGGTGGTTTTTCCAACACCGCCTTTTCCACCAACGAATATCCATTTCAATGATTTTTGCGTTATCACGTTCTTGACCGAAGGTTCCAACTGTTCGATCTCGTCGTTCGGATTGACATTCATTTTTTAAATATCAACGATCCTATTGATATCATTAGAAATTCGCGACAAATATTTTATCGGCGTTGCGTACAATAAACGTTTTACTATAGCTAAACAATTCACAAATAAATTAATCCCCTGAAACGAACAACGAACCTCCAATTTCTCGTATCACTGACAGAAATACAGAAGCGACAAAAGGATAGAACGACAGAAGCCCGGTACTGGAAAGTGAATTAGAGGGAGAAAAAGATTCCAAAAATCACGCAGTATGTCACAGCCACGGATGGGATGACCGTGGTCACAGCAGGATAGATAGAAGCATAAACAATAAGAATAGTATTGTATCGCCACCGAGTATCAGAAGGCCATGAAACACATGTAATTCGCTTGATAAAACAGAGAGCAATCGTTACATTATCGACTGCTAATTCGCCTAAAACATTTATCTTTTTATCCCAAATTAACAAAAGCCATTGTGGATTATAAGTAAATAACGGTGAGATTCGTTATTCGTATCATTAGAAAAAATTCTGAATAGAAAATTTAACACGTATCAATGTATAAAAGGTTTCTTTTTATTGTCGTTGGTATGAACCCTCTGTATCTACCTGTACCACGCACAGGAGTTCAGCAGACAGCAGAGAGAAGAAGCGGCGACGCCACTGTCGCAGATAACACTGGACTGGCGTCATTGGCCATTTTCAGATTAAGATTTTGTCTCACGAAAGGCGAGTATTTTTTCGTCGCGAGGAGCGAGGTGCGCTTCCTTCGTTGATCGCTGATCTAATTAGTTTCCGACTTTACGCTCGCGCATTGCATACCGAGAAAGTGTCGATCCGTTTTTTCTTTTTTTTTTCCTGTTATTTCAGCAAATACGATTAAGTGCACCGTAATCACTCAGCTTGTACTCGAGACGTAAGTTAACCCGAAAACAAAGCCTACTACTCGTTTATCAATGCGACAATCGCAATAAATTACTTTTTTTTTTCTCGGCTCCTCGAAGCCGGTGAAACGTTTCTTTTGTTTCTTATTTCTTTGGATCATCAATATCGCATTTCAATTTGGACGCGACCAAACATGAATTGGAAAAAATTTAAAAATCAATAATTCCGCACTGCGTTTTCCATGGAATGTTTTTTTGCAACATTTTGTTGGTCCGTCGTTTTCGTTAGATACTCGGAGGCAATTATTCGATCGATTTAATAATGCCAAAAGTCGTCGTTGATAGATATATCTATAGACATATATCTATTTGTATATATTAAAAACATGTTCACACCGCAATGGCTCACTCCTCAGATTTCTCGTGTAATTCAGAGATCTTTTTTTCATCTCGAAATTTGTGTTCGTTCGTTCGTTAACGCTGCTGTTTTTGAAAAGCAAACACAAAAGGATCTTTCTGTTTCACATTGAATGTTGAGGCGTTAAGAATACAGGCTAAATTGCAGTTTTGCTCGACACTTCATTCATTACATCGTGCCCCTCTGTATATGTTGTTGATTAGGATATATAAGAATATTTATATAAGAATTGTGTATACAAAACGTTTGTACCTTTGTCATATACTTGATGCACTTCTTCGTCGCAACGTGCATTTTCATTCAATTTGCATCGGTACAATTTACTTTGAATACCCTATCCGATATGCAAACTGATTACAGATTTTTATGCCGCACAAAATTTTGCAGAAGAAATCGTACCAAAGACTAGTTCAGAGAAAACAATTAATAATATGAATCATATTTTAAATTAACATTCTGAAAACTTTATCGCTCAATTTGCAGCACTCTTTTTGTCTAGGTTCAAGGAAGAAAGTCATGAAAGTTTTTTTTAATTTGTGACTTTCTCGCTTGCGATTGAAGAGCTATTGAATTTTGAAAAAATATATATCCATGATTTGAAATGATTAACACGATTCGTACCAAATTTATATATACGTATCAAATGATATTTTCAAAGATTCGTGCAATTGTATACCAAAAGAGTTCTATACAAAAAATTATGATGTTGACATTGCAATGTGGTACCGTGTCAACCCTTTGACAAAAAAATGGACTGTTTTTTTAATTCAAAACATAAATAATTTTGCTCCGAAGACGACATGATTTCGCACCGCCATGTGGCCATTGTAATTTTATGTCTAAAATTTTCTCCCTCTAGAAATTAATTTCTGATCGACGATTGTAACGAAAAATTTTTGTAAACCGATACCAGTATAGTTATGGACGGGGCAGCCCTTAAAAATAGCCTCGTCGAGCGCTAGCCACAACGCAATATTTGCTAGCTGGTCGTAGTGGATTAGGAAATTGAAAAAGCTAATAATCGAGTCGAAAGCACGACAAAAAAAAAGAATGCAAAACTGGGACCAATGGCAGTTACCAGCGGCTCCTACCGTCACAGCTCCAATGCCTCAGCCGCCGATCGGCTATGCTGCTCCTGGAGCAGATCCTATGGCTGTCATGCAGTCGTATATGCAGTACTATAATCAGCCGGTGAGTATCGCTGCGTCAAAACTCCGAGTAGAAGGGAATGATTGGTTGGGAAAATCTGAAATAGTTCATTGACCCGAATGAATGATTGATGAAACAACGTTACTCAGGCACCAAACGGGTACACCGCGGAACAATGGGCAGCGGCTCAGCAGCAAAATTGGGCACAATGGCAGACTTGGCAACAACAATATCAACAATGGCAAGCTCAATACGGAGAAAAGGTAGTGGGGATAGGCGAAAAAAAAAAAGAACAAAAAAAAAAAGTACCTCTCTCTGAGTTGATGAAAAATTGGAAAGATTAGCGGCAAATGGGAAGTTTACGGTTTCGGTTTCAGTATCAAGAGACGATGAAGCAGATGCAAGGTTTTCCAAACTTGCCAGGGCAGTTACCGGCAACCACGACGTTACCATCGACGGCACAGCCGCCCCCGCTTCCCAAAGAGGACACTTCCGCTAAGCCCCCTTTACCACCCGAGGGCAGCGCATTCGGTTTTCCCGGCATACCACCACCGCATCAGAATAATCTTCCCCTCTTCCCTTCGAATAAATCCTCCAATCCACCTTTACCGCCCGGCCAACCACCCTTGCCACCTGATAGTTCGCGAAAAAATTCGTCCACCGATAACACACCGAGTGGCAAACGTACCGCGAATTCTAACGTAGAGTCAGTTAGTGCGAAAAAATTGAAAGTCGACGACGAGGAACTAACCCAAGCTGAGAAAACATTTGACGCCCAGTTTAAACAATGGGAAGAGCAGTTCAACAAGTGGAAGCAACAGAATGCTAATCATCCTGACAAGGTGGGTGAACAAAAATATTTGCACATCCGATAGAGCTTATTTCGAAAACTCGATGAATACGAAAGATACCCGATAGAATTAAAAATCATATCAAAAATTCTATCGCACATCACCCGTTTCTATTTATTTGTAGACTCAGTACAAGCAGTACGAAGCAAAATGGACATCGTGGAGGGAAAAATTGATCGAGCGCCGGGAACAAATGCGGCGAAAACGCGAACAACAAAAACAAGCAGCGGCTAAAGCAGAAGCTGAGAAGGAGAAGGAGAAGAAGAAGTCAATCGTCGGCGATGATAAGATTTTGAACCTTTTGACGAATACGGAAAACCAAGGACTGATCAACAATTTGCTAGGAATTGGAAAGACACTTGGACTGACAGGGAAGAACGAAGGTTCCCAAGAACAAACACAGGCTCCAGTGATTCAACCACCTGTTCCCGTTGTACAACCTTTGACAATTCCACCGAGCATGAATCCAACCGCATGGGCGGCCCAACAATGGGCCGCGCAGTACAACGCCGGAACGAACATGATGAATTACCTTCCAAATTTCCAACAACCACCGAGTGTTCCGCAACTCGCGACAAATCCTATGCCAACCACGATGCCGATGCCGAATTTCAGTCAACCTCCCAACTATGTTCAGCCTCTGACCAACTACAATCAGCCACCTCCCGGATTAATGGGGACAACTCAAAATTTCTCCGCCCCCAACATGCCGCCCAATATGTGCAGCGGTGGACCGAACTTCTCCCAACCTCCCCCTGGTTTCGGATCATCCAATCAACAACAGCTAGGAGATTCCGCTTCGGGACATAGAGCCGGAAACTCTCAGGATCAAACGACACGGCCATTCGGGACGGACGGAGAGCAGAGACAGTCATCGTCGATGCCCGGTGTTCAGTACAATGATTCTATGAATCCGGCAAACGATACAAATCGATTCAACTTTGACGCAAATCGGTTCAGTGGACCACCCCCTAGTAATTTAGGTGGCATGAATTCCACTGGGCGCGATGGACCCAACAACAGACAAGACAACTCTGGACGAGACTTGGGTCCAGCGGGACGTTCCGGTAATGAGTTTCGAGTTTCCGGTGATACATTCGGGTCGACGTTCGACAATGAGCAGAGTGGCAATCGATTTCCCCGCGATAGCGAGAAGAATGAGAGCTTTGGAAATAACCGCGTCAGTTCAGATCGCGATAGTTTCAATCCTGATCGCTTTGGAGGAAATACCGATCGATTTAGTATGCGAAACGATCGGTTCAATACCAGTAACGATAATTTCGGTCCTAACAAGGATTGTTTTAGTTCAAACATTGATCGATTTCCTTCTTCCAATGATCAATTCAATTCTGACAATGATCAATTCCGCTCCCGTAATGATCAATTTGGTGGCATGTCCGGTGATCGTTTCGCAATGTCCGGTGATCGCTCGGGCATGAGTAGCTTGGGCTCGTCGAATGATAACTTCAACCGTCCAACTCCGGATCGATTTGATTCGCGGGACAATAATCGTGACTCTGGTAATTCCAACTTCCGTAATTTTGGTAAATCCAATCAGTTCACTCCTGCTGCGGATATGCCACCAGAACTCCAGAAACTCATGGAAAAACGTCGAGCCGCGATGGACGTATTTAAGCCTTCGAATTTCAGTAGTTTGCTAGATTCTACTAAAATCTCTAGTACGAGCACATCTCTCAGCGAGAGTTTTAGAAAGTTGACCGGCGATTCGCCATTTTTGTCAAGGAGCTCGTTGGGCTTCGGTAAAGATGCGAATTTAGGACCAAAAGGTTCAACATTTGGTACTTGCGCTTCCGACATCAGCAATTTTGAGTCTTCCCGTGATAATCGTATGGCTAATAATCCTAACTTGAATTTTCGAGGGTCTGGCGGCGAATTTGTTCCTCGTGGATCGGGTGATTATCGATCTCGGGGTAATGAGTTTGGGCCTCGTGGTTCAGGAGAGTTCAACTCTCGTGATTTCCGTGATTTTGACCCACCGGCAAGAGAATTTCTTTCACAAGAAGGTGCAGGACCCGACCGCGGTGCCAGAAACTCTGGCAATTCTCAACTCCGACTGGGCAATAATTTTGAACAGAAAGGAACGAATAGAGAATTCGAAGAAAATTCTCAGGACAGGCAGCAACGTGATAATTATGGATCATCCAATAAACAAGCCATGGGTACGAACCAGTTTGAAGGAATGTCGAAACCTCCCATGCGAGAAGATTCTCCAATGAAATCGATGGACACTCGCAAAGAAGAAAGCGGTTCACAGGAAAATAAGTTTCAATCTGATTCAATTAGATCCAACCAAGATTCTAATCATAAGAATATTCCACCTCTTCAAGTGCCATCTTGGATAGAGACGGAGTTTGCTAATGATAATTTTAACGAGACAACCGTGGATAAACCAGTTGAAGAAGAAGAAACAGCAGCAGCAGCAGCATCAGTGGAAACTTCATCGAAAGATGCGTCCAAAGATGACTGTCAGCCTCCACCGAATTCCGAATTGTCCTCGAACGCCGGTAACGAGGAATCCAAAAATCCAGCTATAGAAACTGATAAGAAGACGAATGATTTACCTTTCATGGGTGAAAATGATCCAAAACCCGAAGATTTAAACATGGAGCCACCTCCGGAATTGCCAAACTTGGGACCAGCAATCAAAGATCCTGATCCAAACTGGAAGTCAAAAGAAGAGGGAAATATCAACGAAACTTTTGAACGCGGGCCACACGGTGACAGCGCTCGAAAAATCAATTTCGATGCTCCATTTGGACCCTCCCCGATGCAGAATCAATCGCGAGACTCTACGTCCTTTGGACCTAGAGGCATGGGCGGTAGTGCTGGTCCGGCTGACAATATGAGACCTTCGCTCGAACCACTTGGCTCGCACTGTTTCGGCGATGGTTCTCGCGATCCGCAGTTCGATTCTTTCGAGTCAAGAGGACCATTCGGGCCCCGAGGTCCTAGCGGTGATTTCGGGCCCCGAGGTCCCAGTGGTGATTTCGGGCCCCGAGGTCCCAGTGGTGATTTCGTTCCCCGAGGTCCCAGTGGTGATTTCGGCCCACGTGGACCTGGAGATTTTAGACCTTTCGGTCAACGAATCCCCGCTGATTTTCGACCCCGAAATCCTAACGATGGATCATTCGGTCCTCGAGGCATCTCGAGTCCCTTTGCTCCGCGTGGTCCATCAAACAGACCGTTTGGACCTGGTGACGCAAACAATGCACCATTCCCTGAAAATCTTCCTTTTGGATCGAACACGTTCGGCCCTCGTGGCAACCCTGACAATCCTGCAGCAGGTATTCCATCGCTCATGTCCTTCAAGTTCGATAAACCAATCAATTCCACGGTTGAGATGCCCGCCCATAAGAGCAACGAGTCCGATACGCATCGATGGGGTGACCTGCCGCCCGCGTTCAGAAAGCCCGATGAGGAACAACGCGAAGAACGCGGCATGATAGATCGTGAACCTGGTCCTGAACCGAATACTGCTTGCGGAACAGATTGGAGGGAAGCATTCGGCAGGAATCAATTCGGTGACTCGGATCAGCGTTCCGGACCTCCGAATTTATCGAAAGCACCAGCAATGCGAGTAGGCAACCAAATGCCAATGGATAGAGATCGAGGCTTGCCGGGAGCTGAAAATCAAGATAGAGGTCAACCCCCTCTCGGTGCTGACGGCATAATGCCGAATATCGATAAGCCAGGCCGCGTCGCCGGTGGTCCCCCTTTCGAAGAATCTTCCCGAGGTCCCGCTAACGACAACGTTCGTCCAGGTGGTTCAAACTTCACCTCGAGACGCTCGAACGAAGGGGGCATAAGAAAGGAAGGTCCTAAAGATTTTTGCGTCGAAAAACAATACAATTACAATCATGGCACAGGCATACCCGATGAAATGACCAAGGAACATTTACCAGGTAACGTGATCGATTACGCTCATGCACCTCGCGTCATAGTACACGATTACGTAACACCGTCACAATGCTACGATTACGATCACGGTAGATTGAAACCCATTGTACCTGATCATGAGATTTATTGCAAGAGAGATTTCCGTAATTGGATCGAGAATGAACAAAATTTGAGGGAATATACCGATCGCATGAGAGTCTACGAATCTGATGTGAGGGCGTTGAAACGCGACTCCGATCAACGAAATGCGCGCGTCGATACGCACTCGCATTTCAAAGAACGCGACCGAATGCAGGATGTTGGACGACGATCCTTCGATCGCGACCGTCGACCACCGATCAATAGAAACGACAGATCGAGAAGAGATAGAGAAACCGACGATTACAGAGAAAGGGAACATAAGGGAATACAAAGAGACAGCAGAGAACGCGGACGCAACGAGCGAGATCGCGAATGGGAACGAACTTCGAACAAACAACGGGAAGATCGATCTCAGCACCGAAGAAGCAAGAGCAAAGGTAATTCCTTTGTCAATTTGCAAACGTATCTTCTGCAAATGGATAAAAACATTTTAGAATTTCGTAGCAATTGCTTTATTGTTTTTTTCCCTCCCTTTTTTCTTCTTCTATATTCTATTGCCTATACTGTCGGTACTAGAATAGTTCCGATGTGACGTAATCATGCTTTCTCCCTATCAATGAACACGATTTCATTAATTATTTTCCTGTAAACAGACAGGACCCGCGAGAGGCCCGAGAAAATAAGAAAGGAGGCGATCAAAGAAAATAAGAAAGACGATGAAAGGTAATAATCAATAATAGCACGAATTTTGTTTGACCTTTTGGAGGACTCGATGGAATTGAAAAATTGAAACGTTGAGCCAACTGTAGATCGTGAATAAGAAAAAACGTACCGAAAAATAGCCAAGTGCCATGGGTAGCTGTCTTTTTTTTTACTCACGCTCTATGCAGTCCATCGCTCTATTCTTTTTTCTTTTCATTTTTTTTTCCACTTCAACGAGCGTCTGTCTCTCAAAATGCATTAATTGAATTTCTTGATATTTGAGAAAGTTTTCTTTTTTCTATATATTATTCGATGAAATGTGTGGGTACTTTTCGAATGTTTGAAAACTTTCGGTTTTGCTAGATCTAAAGGAAATGTTGCCGATTCGGAGAGCTCGGCGAAGAAACCAGATGAGTCTACATTCCCAGACAACAGGTACGACACTTTCACATATAAAAACAATCGCCAAAAACTATAGATTTTACTCTATGAAAGATTGAATAGAGAAAACAATGTTCCCCCATAATGTGCACTGAGGACACGTAAATTTTTCCGCTGCCCTAAAAAAAAAAAAAAAACAAAAAAAAACATTTATACGGAGCCCATGGCTCGATGGAACAACGCTTCCGAATATACTCCAAAGAAAATATGCTTTAAAACCGATCGTCCGCTTTTTAATTTCTCGCTTGAAGAAACATTCAACAAAGTTACATGAATTATCTTGGTTCAGCTTTTTTCCAATTGAATTCTTTTTCGTTAGCTTGGTATTATAATGACACTGAAAATAAATTGGCCCACAAACTTGATATGCTATTGCTGCGCAAAGCGCGCGAATGCACTTAAAAATTAATCGTGCCATTGAGATTAATCGTCATTGTTTTTTTTTTTTTTTTATACCTTCAGCGATAAAGATCGCTGTCTGTCTGCTTACAATTATCGTATTACCCTACTGTATTCGAGAACCAATTGAATGGCGCTCATTTACTTAATGATGTTGATTAATGGTACAATTACCCGTGATGAATTGAGAATTTTGTGTGAATTCGTGCATATGTCCCAATCATTTGAATCGTCGTTGAAAATCAACGACCACGAATCGTATGCTCCCTTTTTTTTTTAAACATTGTATGCACACGTTGAAATAATTTGATTGTTTTTCTTCCGCAACGATTTCAAATGACCGAGCTGTCAATCGACAACATTCTGAGTATCGTGATTTTTAATCTTCGCAGGGACACTGACAAAAACAAATTTTCATCTCATATACGTATGTGAGAAATTTTTCAATGAATTATGACGAATCCTGCGCTTAAAATTAGCTCAACAACGGAAACACAAATTTGATTGTTACTCACTCGTTAAATTTTTTCGGTTGATACCCGACGTCGAATTATTAGACGATTGAGACAAAAATTTATAAATTACTTTACGATTGCATTCATCCCAAAGAAAAAGTCGCGCGAATCGCGAACCATCGACTCTGAAAGTCCATGCGACACTTTTTCCTTATGTCCAAGGATTTATTGGAGATGGACTCGAATCTGCGCAAACTTTTTAATCGGGGCAGTAGAAAATAGTATTCGTATGAACGAAAAATGAGAACGTATGGTTATTCCGGAAATTGGAAATACTCGATTTTTTATTATAATTTTTTTATTACCTATTCTTTCGTACGCGTGACTGACGATACGAGTGCGAATTATCTGTCTTATTTATAATCGGAACTGCATAATGATGTTTATTATGTAGTTGTTATTGATCGAAGAAGTTTTTTTAATGAGTATATTTGTAAACGTACAGTAATTATTGTTGAGAAAGAAATTCGAACCGTGACAATTGAGAACTGTTAAATTACATTTCAATTACGAAAACTTCTACATAGTTAATTAATATAATAGAAAGTAAATTTGACGCAAACACATAATGTATTTTACGTCACTCGTACGATTTAATTCATAATAACACAATTATAAAAAAAAAGTTCAACTATTTCGCATTGACGAAAGACAAGCTTATTGAAATGTTGAATGAAGAGAATTCAGTGCATTAATCTATAACCACTTTGTTGCAGCAGCAAACACGAAGACAAACATGACGAGCCCGTGGTGCTTGAGGAAGTTCCGGCAGTCCCGCAAAACGTCGAGGCTGCTCCTCAAGCGGTGGATCCTCCAGCTACAATGGAACTGCCGAAAACCCCTAATTTTACGATGGTCGACGATTTATTGTGTCTACCAGGAAGGCAAAACAGACCGCCTAAAATCGTCGTGATATTGCGAGGTCCACCGGGGAGTGGCAAATCATTCGTTGCCAAGCTCATCAAGGTAAATTAATGAGAAATGATTTATATCCGTAGTAATCGAACGAAATCATTTTTCGAACAACTTTGATGTATATTTTCTGAGAATCATTTTACAACAATTAAACAAATATGTTTTGTCGTCGTTTGGTTCATTGTTGCAGGACAAAGAAGTAGAACAGGGCGGTTCTGCTCCAAGAATATTGAGTCTCGACGATTACTTCCTCACAGAAAAGGAAATCGAGAGCGAAGATAGCAATGGGAAAAAAACAACGACCAAGGTTCGAAAAAAATAAAAATTTCTGAAGTTATTGTGCTTGTCGTAAGGAGTAAATATAACTTGTCGTGGTCTCAATATGTTTAAACAGGATATGGTATACGAATACGAAGAAGCAATGGAGCCGAGTTACATAACATCACTAGTCAAAGCGTTTAAAAAAAATATCACCGATGGTTTCTTCAACTTCATCATTCTCGATTCCATCAACGAGAAAATCTCGGACTACGAGGAAATGTGGAGTTTCGCAAAAACTAAAGGTTTTAGGGTGAGTTTTCGAGTGGAGATTGAAAAAAAAAAAAAAAAAAAAAAAAAAAAACATTTCGTATAAACCGCGTAAATCTCTTGAAATCGGTTCTTGATTCCCGAGTTATAAATAGCTAGTTAACGTAAAGACGAACGAACAAACATTTTTTTTGTTTAGAGATATATACATATAGAAAAGAAATTTATATTTATTTGATTTTAATTCAAGGTTTACGTTTGTGAAATGGAAATGGACGTGCAAGTTTGTCTAAAGAGAAATATTCACAATCGTACCGAGGACGAGATCAACAGAATCGTCGATTACTTCGAACCCACACCCAGTTATCACCAAAAATTGGACGTTACTTCGATGTTACAGGAAGAAGCGATCGAAGAGGTGCGTGTCAACGAAAAAATAATTATTCGATCAGTCCATCCATTTTTATTTAAATTTTACGTTTCATTCGTAAAAATATATGTTTTTGTTTCAGGTTCATATGGAAGACAGCCAAGAAGTGCAACAAGAGTCGACTCCAGGAAACGACGACAGCCAGGACAGTCAAGAAGATCCGCAGGCTTCAGCGGTATGCAATTTTCTTTTCAAAATTTCTCCTCTCCCATCAATTTCCATCTCAAACGATAACGAACAATGGAAAATATATCATTACAGGGCGTTAGCAAGTGGGAGAAAATGGAAGCCGAAGATAAATTGGGTAAATCAATCACATTTCAATAGATATTATTAATGCATACTCTTTTAACACAAAACTGGACATTTTATGGATCAATTGACGCGTCTATAACTAAATCGTTGATTCGTGTCGACAGATCGTCTTGATGGATTAGCCAAGAGGAAAAATGATGGTAAACCACAAACTATGGAAGATTTTCTTCAAGTACCGGATGATTATAATACGGAGAACACTTCGGGAAAACGACGGGTCAGTATTTTTTTTTTTTTTTTTTTTCTCTTTCGGAATTTGAAGCAACGACAAAGTATCGATAAATTGGGAATGATTTTTTATTTGGAATCATTGGAAGTATTTTGTGGAAAACCGAGTTGATTACTCACGATTCTATCAATTATTTTCAACCCAAAAGGTTCGATGGGCTGATTTAGAAGAGCGAAAAGAGCAGGAAAAAATGCGAGCCGTCGGATTCGTGGTTGGTCAAACGAACTGGGATCGAATGATGGATCCAACTAACGGCGGTAGCGCCCTCACGCGAACCAAGTACATATGACCAAAGTTACTCCCTAGAAAATCGAGGCAAAGCTTTTCGTAGTACGAGCATGAGATGACACAGCTACGAACACAAATAACAATTCCAACAACAATAATCATGATTTTAAATTTATTACGCGTTAAACGAACGCAAAAAATTCAGCGTAACCGATGTTTTTTTTTTCTTTTATCGGAAGCTTCATAAATGACGATGAGCCCGAATTAGTGTTTTTTTTTTCCGTGGCTCGACAACTTGAAATCCAAACGCATACGTTTCGGATCCTTGAGTTCAAAATCAAATTTAATTCGTTATACCGGATTCATTTATTTGAAATAGGCAACAAAAAATTATCCGTTTTTCAATCACAGGTCCAATGATTCTTATTTTTCATCGATTTATCAGTGGCGAATTTCACGTGAATTCGACGCGACGCTTACATTATATTTTCTGCTCGTCTTCTCGATTTTTTTTAACTCTTGTTTTTTTTTTCCAAATTACATAATATAGTAATTTGCATTTTGTTATTTTCTTGACACTAAATTGAATTGTTCCATGATCAAATAAAAAAAAAAAAAAAAAAATAACATTTAACGATTGAATGGAGCAAAACAATTTAGAAGCGCATACGAAACTTTCGAAAATTGAATATATTTTTTCAGTTCATTCCCTCGTTGAGTAAACCATTAGACGTGACAGGAGAAAAATGCATTTTTGCAAGGATAAATTATATATTCCCCGCCGCTTGCACCACACACGAATTTTCTAACGTAGTTGCCATATCGGCGTTCATCGGTACTGCAATTCTACATTAGTATAACCCTTTTTATTGCAGGTTTTTTCCTCCCTCATAGTGAAAGTTTCGCGTGATAAAAAAAAGAAAAAAAAGCCAGCGAAGATTATTCGCTCGACGATTTTTCCTTCTTCCCCGCTCCAAAAATAATCAAATTCATCAGCCGAGAGAAGCTGATCCGTTAACACAACTAGAGAAGAAATATGTTATTTGCCGGATAAAAACGAGCGAATCTTTTGGTTACATTTACGAATTAACTGTAATTATATTGTACATGAGAATTTTTCGAAATATGAACACACAGTTTTGAATAATACTTTGTTGTGACGGATTATCAACCGTAACGACAAACTCGATCCAGCGTTTCGTAATGAAAAATAAAAAAATAAAAAAACATTATCAACATTATCAAAATATACAATTGACTTCATATTCTTTATCTTTCGCCTGATGACATTTTTTATTCTGGTCGCAGGAAATTCCTAATGCTCTCCTTTTTGCAAGTGTACTCGGGTGGGCATTGATTGGTCGTTCCACGATCGATTGCCTTTTTGAAATCTGCGATCGTTTTCTCGTAACCTCTGTCCAGTTGAGCGTATCTGAAGAAAAAGCACGAAGCGTTACACTTAATCTCCGCTACGGGTGCTGTGTCCGTCGTAATCGACCGCAGATCGTGCATCCGGTGTATCGAGACAAAATAATGAAACGATTCAGAACCATTTTGCAATGTTCGAACTTACTGCGGTATGAGTTTCATCGTTTGAATGATCATCTCGACCGCCCCGAGATATTCTTTCGCGGTATTTGGCACTTCGCACGCTGCTCTGTAAAGACACGTGTCGCCAATCATGTAACCGAGTGCCAAAGCAACTTCGCCTTCCGAAACAATATTTTCTGGAGAATATATTTGAAAAAAAAAAAAAAAAAGACAATATTCAATTATAAGAATTCGCAATAATCGTTTCCGTATGTTACAAAAAAAATTATCACCTTCGTTCAATTCACGACCTCTGCTTTCTTGATTACCGATATAACTCGCCCCGAATACCACCGCTTTCAGGACCAATAATAACAGAAGATTCGATAGGTTCAAGTTGAGCACCTTCGAAATTTATCCAAATTTTTTTATCCTGTTTTTATTTTACAATAATCCTTCGAAAACTAAACATATTTTAAGAACGTCGCTCAACACGAATAAAAATCGTAAATACCTGACTCCCGCTCGTCGATCGCTGCACAAGTTCTTTGGCTATCTCAGCCAGCATCGAGCTCGTTCCTCTTCTGTATTCCCTATCGTAACTCAAATTATCCGTATTTCTGGCAATTACGTTGCACGCAAAAACAGTAAGAAATATTATCATTCCCCAACAGCCTTTCATTATTCTTTATTCTTTTGTTTCTCGTTATTGAAAAGATATTTTCAAACAACGATTTGTGATAGCTGAGTTTGAATATTTATCGATCAAAATTAATTCTTAAGAGTGTTTTTTTTATTCATTGACCAATGCAAAGTACGGAGACGACAGTTCGCACAGGACTGAACTTTTTTCAGGTGCGAGTGTTCAATTTATAAGAACATTGCAGTCTCAACGATGCGTGAATCGGTCATTTGTGTCCATGTGCATCGAAGAGAATTATTTTTTTCTCCCAAACACCTGGACGCGCGTATTGTCCTTTCGTTTTCTCCATTGTGAGTGGAAAACCCAAGTCGTTCGTAATTACGCTCATATTAGTACGGTGTCTCTCGTACATGCGCAAGTATATGCTCGAGAAACACCGACTGACATTTTTATTCTATTATCCTTTTTTTTTTTTTTTTTCATTCTCGACCAAGATAAAAGGTGAAAGTAGTCGTTTGAACTTTTACTCGATTTACGAGTTTCTAGAGCGACAAATCGTAATTATCAACGAGCAGGAAAGCTCCCGAAAAAAGCAACAGAATTCAAATGTAAGTTGACAAAGCGTAACTAAAGTTGTTAATTGTCCTACATGATTTTGGTGATTTAAAATTATCGCCGTATACAATCTCGACACGCTGCTGCGAAGCCATCCTGCCAATTAAACCCAACTTACATGATTATCGTACTCGAATCAGAAGAAAATTTTTTACTGCACCGAATAACTGAACCGAACCAAATAAATCATTTTATTAGTGGAATTGAACATTTTTTTCTTCAAGAAAATTCATAAAAATGAATCGTTGTCGCGTTCTATCGTATTAGTACTCGAGTTTAATAATACCGTTTTTCATGCTTCCTCATTGGATCCGATCACTACCCTTGAAATAACACGTAAGAGACGTACGCGAATATGAAACGGAAAATATACCGGATATATATAACTGCCGAGGATATACGTCAAATGAGAAACTATTATGTGCTCTGACGGCTTTCACAAAGCTCATAGATGCATAACGAACACCAAGCCTATATGTGTATGTAAAATAATATACCGATATTCGATCATGCAAAAGTTTTATGCTTGCATAATAAATTTTGCTTATAGAAATGGGATTGAGAAAAAGTTTCGTGCTGAACAAAATACGTGTACTTGGCAAAAGTTCTGATAATGTAACAACAATCGATTGTTATTATTTATGTATTTTTTTTTTTTTTTTTTCGAAGCTACGTATGTGCGAAAAAACTTTCACGCGGAATACATGATATATGATTGGCCGCACCAATCGGTGCATTATTTATTGCCTCGTGAATTTTTTATTGCGATGCATTTTCGTCGGCGCACGCGCAAGCTCATTCTGAATTTGGAGCTCGTGAATTCAACATCACAGAGCGAATCCAAAAGGAAAGAAGGAGACAAAAATCTGTCTTCGTCATTTATTTATTTTTTTATTTTTTTTTTTTCTAGAAAAAAGGGTCATTTTTAGACGAAGAAATATTTCATTTGCATCTAACTTGTTTTATTCGATACTAAATCGTTATAGATCTGTTTAATCTGTATAAGGATTAAACGGAGATGAAGAGTACAGTTTGCAAATTTAGTTTCATATGATTATTGTTAATTGCATGCATTTTTCACGATGAGCATACAACTCTCATTGTATTACTAAATATCTGTGTTTGATAGACAATAGAAAACAATCGAAAGAAAGTTCAGCTCTGCATCATAGCCAGGAGTACCGAAAGATAACTCATCGATGTTTTCATGATCTGCCGATTTGAAAAGAAAAGTTTGCAAGAGATAGAAAATGAAAAAGAAAAAAAAGAATCCCCGTTAAGAACTCACGCTGGTGAACAATTCGAGTGAAAATCCAACGAATTTACCGGCAGTTATTTGAAGAGGAATTCGCGATCTGTTGGTTACCATCATAAGCGCCCTCGCCTGAGCTGGTGGCAAACGAAACCAATCGCTTTCGTAAGGAGCCCGACTCAGAGCGGTGCTCTAAAAAAATATGAAGGGCATGAGAAAAGAAGAAAAAAAAAGAGCGTTTCGAAATTAATATCGTGGAGACTCACTTCGAAAACAAGTAGATCTCCGGTCCAACAATAGACAAAAAGGTGGATGATGGTGTAAAAACCATGGATAATGATAAATGCCATCTCGAGGAATGGAAAATTTTCATCGCCGGTCAATCCTTCGATCAGCGTCTACCAAAGAACCATTTTTTTCTGACACGGGTGAGCATAGACACGGGTCAATGATTTTAGATCGAAAAGGATTAAAAGCACGAACCGTAAATGTAACGAAGCCTTGAAAGCAAAAAATAATAGTGCAGAGTACCGTTTGAACTAAGAGCATCCCGTTGAAAGATCTTTCGAGCAACTCACCGCAGCTTCAATAAATTGTAAATCATTGAAACATGCAGTACGTACAGTAATCGTTTATAAAAATGATGTTATTAACATTTACTGGACAGATAGATCGCTACAATATGAAGAGGACATTTTTTTAAATTTCCTGTTTCCCATGTTCCTGGAAGATCCCTCGGATCTTCCGGGGTTCTCTACAGCGACTTTTACCTAGTGCAATACTGTATCGCCTTTGCATAAAGGCTAAGGGAAACTGTTGCAAACCCCTCCAATACCGGCAGCTGTATTTTTACTGGCAATGAGTTTATAAGAACGATCGAAATGTCAGGAAAATCGTCATTCGCTCAGCGATCTGATGCCCGAGCCCGTGCATAGCTAACGTTTTTTCTACGATCCACAGGTGCATCAGATAATAATAAAACGAATGTGACGGATGAAATAGTATTTCAAACGTAACGATCTATCGACCTTGAAGATATCTAAAGATTACTTCGACAATTAGAAATTTTAGGTAAACAAATAAAGTGAACCGATTGAGCTCTTCGTGTCTCTTGATAATCGTGGAAAGTCTTTTCCAGTAGACGCTTGGATCCTTTATGCATTCCTCGTCCACGATCTTGGTAAGGGCCACTCTGACTGTAGCCAATTGTCCGCAAAGATGCAATATCATCATCGCCATTGAACTATCCGGTCCTGAATAACCGATCAACGAGACTATTGTTGCGAAAAATTGGCCAAACCATGTTGGCAAATAACCGCGCAATTCTTTTGTATCATAGGGAAAATAAGCGGGATAGAGCAAACCAATAGCCAACTTCGTCTCATTCGTGATAAATTGTCGCTGATACGATGCTGACCAAATCTAACGTATTAATTATAATCGTGTTGAATTCATAATTCTTTAGATTTTTCCTCTCATTTTAATTCTCAATAAGAGAAAAATGTAGCCAATTACCCCGACACTCGATAAAGTAACTAGCATCGAAGCTGCCAATGAAACTGACATGATGGAAATGAATCTGCCATATTTGGCTTTCTCAATCATGGCACTTCTCTCCTCGTTTGTTCTCTCAATCGACCAATCCTCAGCCATTGCGGATAGGATTACTTCAAGAACTTTATTTCACCGATAGAAGCCAAAAATAAATGTTTTAAAATATTTCACTTTTATCATTTATTAATTCAAATACCAATTGACTCACCCGGTCTTCGGAAACGAAAAAGGACGAGTTTGCTAATAGCCATTCCAACGGGTACAATGATGACGAGGCAATCGATCAATTGATTCAGATCATCGCGAAGAAACGCTATACTGGCGGTCAGTGGCAACCAAATGAATGAAAAAACCGCAGCCGCACATACCAGGGAACGATTTTTCAATAAAAAATTTTGATTATTTTCTGGCCATGCACCAATTATACCCATATTGAAACGATTCCAGCCGTACGCGTACACGTATCCTTGAAAAATGAATATTATGAAAATTATAGTCAGCCAGACAAGCATAACTTGTTTATCTCTTGTTTGAATACATGTATTCATCCGTATATCCTTCGATTTCTCAACTATTTTTCAACGAGGGTAGACGATTTAATACCTGGATTATCATTAGTCATCGCAATTACAAATTTTACTTGTCGATCACAGACTGAATGTACCGCGAGGTCCGAAATCAAACGTATCAGTGAGTAGACATCGAAACGATTTTCTTTGTTCTCTTTTCGTGAGTGCAACGGTCACGCATGATCGTTTGCATAATTCACGAGTCCAAAAAAGCACAAAAGTTCTCATAAAATAATGCACTTTTTTGCGTTCCATGTTCATCGGTCAAAAGCTGTAATCTTACCAAGCAATCTTACCTAATAAACATACATGCAAGTTCAAAAATACTATGTTTGAATAGATGGGGACACTAATCACTATGTAAAGCTTGTAATATTTTGTACACGTACTCCTGAATCCCTCCAGAATCTATTTCCTGTGGTTTTACGTTCATTATTCACGATGCTCGTTCGATCCATTCGAGCCAGTTTCGACGCACTTTCACAATTGTCTATCTTTGATAGTGAACGATGACTAAAACAGATGTACTTCGTTCCACCCTTAAAAAATTTTAGTGTACGATTTTGAATAAATCTAGAAATATCATTTCTCACTCTTTACAAAATTTCGACGATTTCATCGGAGAATATCGTAAGTCTTTGTCACATCGATGTTATCATTATTGTAAGATTTACATGTTTTTATCCAATGATGCACAATTTTTATTTGTATTTTCTTTTTTCAAAATATTCTGAAAAATTATTCTAAATGTCCCTAATTATCAACCATTTCGGTCATTTCGATGAAACTTGCAGCACAATTTGCAAAAATTTATTTTACAGAAAATATTTTTCGCCATGTTCCCGCTGTGCGATAATTTCAATATCATAAAATTACGGTGATGAAGAAATCTGCATTGTTGGAATGCAATAGAATTCTTTTCTCCCGTTAAGAGAGCCCCCAATTGATATGCAGCGTGCGACTTCGCTGACGCTGAGCGAACAATCTTTTTTTGACTTACTGAAATCCTAAATGTGTAGGAACAATCGCATCTATTTCCAATGTTGGACAAAAATATATTCCGTGCTGCGGGAATTTCGAACCTTTTGGTCAACGAAAACCCGCCGAATTTTGATCATGACTTTTTAACCGCCGATCATTTGGTCTTTTTCTTCCTCCTTTTTTTAGCATCGAATCAATTTTATCCGACGCACATACGTTATAAATTTGTCAAATCTGGATAAGGCTTAAGCAGAAATGACATACGATTGACAAATGTGTTTTTGAATGATCATTTTTAATTGCATTTTTCCGTACAACTCTCATCGTATCTTAACAATATGCGATCCGTATGGTCCATGTTTGATAGACAATAGAAAACAATCGAAAGAAAGTTCAGCTCTGCATCATAGCCAGGAGTACCGAAAGATAACTCATCGATGTTTTCATAATCTGCCGATTTGAAAAGAAAAGCATGAAAAAGATAGAAAATGAAAAAGAAAAAAAAGAATCCCCGTTAAGAACTCACGCTGGTGAACAATTCGAGTGAAAATCCAACGAATTTACCGGCAGTTATTTGAAGAGGAATTCGAGATCTATTGGTTACCATCATAAGCGCCCTCGCCTGAGCTGGTGGCAAACGAAACCAATCGCTTTCGTAAGGAGCCCGACTCAGAGCGGTGCTCTAAAAAAATATGAAGGACATGAGAAAAGAAGAAAAAAAAAAGAGCGTTTCGAAAATAATATCGTGGAGACTCACTTCGAAAACAAGTAGATCTCCGGTCCAACAATAGACAAAAAGATGGAGAATAGTGTAAAACCCATGTATAACAACAAACGTCATTGGAAGGAAGGGAAAATCTTGATCACCGGTCAGTCCTTCGATCACCGTCTACCAAAGGACCATTTTTTTTCTGATACGAGTAAGCATAAACACGGATCGATGATTTTTTATCAAACAAAATTAAAAATATAAAACGAACCGTAAATGTTACAAAGCCTTGAAAGCAAAAAGTAACGGTGCAGAGTATCATTTGAATCAGAAGCATCCCGTTGAAAGATCCTTCCAGCAACTCACCACAACTTCAACAAATTATAAATATTTAAAATACGTACGTACACTGATTGTCTATAAATATGAGATATATTATATCCTTTAAATAAGTAAAGTGAACCGATTAAGCTCTTCGTGTCTCTTGATAATCGTGGAAAGTCTTTTCCAGTAGACGCTTGGATCCTTTATGCATTCCTCGTCCACGATGTTAGTAAGGGCCAGTCTGACTGTAGCCAACTGCCCGCAAAGATGCAATATCATCATCGCCATTGAACTATCCGGTCCTGAATAACCGATCATCGAGACTATCGTTACGAAAAATTGGCCAATCCATGTTGGCAAATATCCTCGTAATTCTGTTGTATCGTATGGAAAATAAGCGGGATAGAGAAAACCAATAGCCAATTTAGTCTCGTTTGTGATAAATTGTCGCTGATACGACGCTGACCAAGCCTATCACATTATAATTACATTCGTATTCAATTATTCGTTATGGATCAATTTTTTAATTGTAATTCTGAATGGAAATAAGTATAGTAAAGTAAATCACCCCAACACTCGAAAAAGCAACAAACATCGAACCTGCCAATGAAACTGACATGATGGAAATAAATCTACCATATTTGGCTTTCTCGATCATCACCCTTTTTTCCTCGTCCGTTCTCTCAATAGACCAATCCTCAGCCATTGCGGATAGAAATACTTCGAGAACTTTATTTCACCGATAAAAGTCAAAATAATACGATTTACAACGTCGAACATAAATTAATATAATTATATAACGAATCAGAATACCCATTTACTTACCCGATCTTCGCAAACGAAAAAGGACGAGTTTGTAAACGGAAATTCCAACGGGTACATTGATAACGAGGCAACCGATTAATTCGTTTAGATTTTCACGAAGAAATACCAAACTAGCGGTCATCGGTAACCAGATTAATGCGAAAACCGCAACCGCGTATACCAGAGCACGATTTTTCAAAATAAAACCTTGATTTCTCTCTGGCCATGCACCAATTATACCCATATTGAAACGATTCCAACCGTATGCATACGCGTATCCTTTAATATTAATTATCATTGCAAATGCATTATTAATCTCGTTATAAATTATTTCCCGAACAAGTAAGAATTCAACTTTTGTTTCACCGCCTTTATTCATTTTTGTATCCTTCAATTTCTCAACTATTTTCATTATTTTTCAATCAATCTCAATTAAATACCTGGATTATCTTTAGTCATCGCAATTACAAATCTTACTTGTCGATCACAGCTTGAGCGTATACCGCGGAGTCTGAAATCAAACGTATCAGTGACCGGACATTGGAACGATTTTTTTTTTCCTTTTCCGAGCGCAACTATAACGCATGATCGTTTGAATAATTTACGAGTCCGTCTGCAAAAAAAAGTTCCCGTATAATGCGCTTTTATGCATTCACTATGTTCATCGAGCAAAAGCTGTAATTTTCCCAAGTGATCCTTCCTCATACATCCAAACATATATAAATATAGTATTCTAAATAAATGGAGAAAGCAATTACTATGTAAAAATCATATTCATTTGTACATATGCTTTTGTATCTCTCCGGGGAAACTCTCAATAAATATATTTTTTTTTCTTTTTGTTTATTCGTTATTCACGAGGCTTCTTCGATCCGTTCGGACGAGTTTGGACGCCCTTTGGCAATCGTCCATCTCTGATAAAACACACAAGTACTTTATCCCACCCTTGCCACAGAATGGCCCTTGTCACCAACGAATTAGTGTATCACAAACAGAGATCACTTCGAATATCACTCCTTCACCATTTCGATGATTTCTCCGAATCTTCAGGCAGTATCGTAAGTCTTCGTTCCATTGACATTATTATATTGAAACGATTTAAACGTTATTTTTATCCAACAATGCTTGAATTTTATTTGTATTCTTTCTCTAGAAATATTGGAAAATTTTATTTCAAGTGTCGATAGATAAAATTAACGTTTCAATATTAACAATTAGTTGATTAGCGTTTCTCTCTTTCATCGCCATGAGCGATAGATAGCCCATGACATTTTGTTCTATCTGGAAAACGATACGAATCTCGCATCTTGTTATTACGAATAACGGAGTGTGCTAATAGTGACACGAATTTATGATTTCTTTGGTTACACAGATAGGGAACACAATATTTTTCTGCTGTCAATTTGAGAGGAATCTTTGGTCCGTGACGGGAACAATTTTTGCCTCTTGGGGTGGTAAATGGTTTCACGGACTCTTATAAAAATCGTTCGCGGGATCGTCGTAATGTCTCACCATTCTTCAAATATTAAATTTAATCAATCTATTTTTTTAGGTAATGTTTCAAAAACGTAATATTTCGAAACAATATCGAATTATAAGATAAATTTGCCTCGAAAAAATACAGACAACTTTTTGACGATATAACAGTGTTTTATTCGCATCGGATTTATTCTATTCGATGCTCGTACGTGTTATAATTTTTCTCGATTCTATTTACGGCTTTGAATTCTCATTGTCGACTCCATTTTTCACGTTGATCAAACAGCTTTCATTGTATTTTCAAATTGTGCAATTCACAGAACAGGAATGATGCCTCAGAGAAATAAAAAACGATCGCGGAAAATGGTTCAATTTTCCACCGCCAAAAGTACCGACAGATAACCCATCGATGTTTTTATAATCTGTAAATTTGATAGAATTTCAATAAACTATTAACTCGAGCAAAAAGTTTTTTCCAAGCGAGCACTCACACTGGTAAATAATTCGAGTGAAAAACCAACGAATTTGCCAGCAGTAATTTGAAGAGGAATTCGAGACCTATGCGTCACCATCATTAATGCCTTTGCCTGAGCAGGCGGTAGACGAACCCAATCACTCTCATAGGGAGCGTAGCTTAGAGCAGTGCTCTAAAAAAATAATATTTCATAAACACACAAAACAATATATTTCAACTGGAAATACGATTACATGCGCGAGGCATACCTCACAAGTGAGAAGATCGCCGGTCCAACAATAGACAAAAAGATGTAGGATAGTATAAAACAGATGAACAATGAAAAAAGTCATCTGAAGGAAAGGGAAATCTCCATCGTTGGTCAGTCCTTCGATCAACGTCTACCAAAAAAAAAGTTTTTTTTCTTTTTTCTTTTTCTTTTGCTCTCGATCGAACAAAATTAATAAACGGTCGTACCGTGAATGTTACGAAGCCTTGAAAGCAAAAAGTAATAGTATTGAGAACCATTTGCATCAAGAGCATCATGTTGAAAGATGTTTCGAGCAGCTCTCCGTGGCTTTAATAAATTGTAGGTCATTAAAATATATACGCAGTACACAAAGTTTGTATCGATATGGGGTTTAACATCCAACGTACAGGTAGATTACTAAATTTCGAGAAGAAACGTCTTTTTCTATTTTTTTTTCTACGATCCAAGCTTGCCGAGTAGCAGCGTTATCGCGTTAGTCCATAGCCAATGCGTTGCGTTCGCGAAAGCAAGACACAGAGTGGCCCCTCCGGAGCCCCTCCGATTATGTGTGTGCGCAGAGGTGCTGGGTCGTATAGAGAAAAATAAAAAAAGACATTTCTCCTCCTGATACAGCAAACGCCATGAGAATAACTACCTTAAAACTAGACTTTCAATAAATACGATAAAAAAAACAAAATTATTTCGACACATTCAGATTGCAAAGAAATAAATAAAGAGAACCGATTGAGTTCTTCGTGTCTTTCGATAATCGAGCCGAGTCTTTCCCAGTACGTGTTCGAATCCTCAATGCTCTCTTCGTCCACGATATGAGTAAGAGCTAGTCTGACTGTAGCCAATTGTCCGCAAAGATGCAATACCATCATCGCCATTATACTATCCGGTCCTGAATAACCAATCATCGAGACTATCGTTACGAAAAATTGGCTCAACCACGTTGACACGAATAGAGGCGTTTCCGTTGTATCGTAGGGGAAATAAGCGCAATAGAGAAAACCGACTCCCACTTTTGTTTCGTTTGTTATAAACTGCCGCTGAATCGGTGCTGTGAAAGCCTGATTAATCAATGACATTTATGTCAAATTAATATTCACGAATCAATAATACACGCGACTAAATATAAATTAATCACGATCATAGTTCTCGTATCCTAACGAATTAGGATACATATTTAATAATTGAAAATTCGAAAGATCAAAGAATAAGTGCGAATGATTCTAGACGGAAAGAAATATTGCGCTAATTACCCCGAAAGTAGAGAATGCAATCATCACCGCAGATGCCAATGAAACTGACATGTAGGCAATGATTCTTGTATATTTGGCTTTCTCGATCATGGTACTCATTTCCTCGTCCGTTCTCGCAACCGACCAATCCTTGGCCATTGCGAGAAGAATTACTTCGAGAGCTTCATTTTCACGATAAAATTAAAAGATGGATTATTATATCGAAAAATAATGAGTCGAATGAGTTTGAATAAATAAAAATGGACTCACCCGATCTTCGTAAACGAAGTAGAACGATTTTATAAATAGACATTGCAACGGGAATATTGATAACGAGACATCCAATTAACTCGTTCATGTCGCTACGAAGGTATGCTAAACTAGCGGTCATCGGCAGCCAAATTACTGTAAAAATCGCAACCGCGTATACCAGCGAACGATTTTTTATCAAAAAATTTTCATCATTGTCCGGCCATGCACCGATCATTCTCATGTTAAAACGATTCCAACCGTACGCGTACGCGAATCCTTGAAAATTAAATAGCACTATTTTAGTATACCGAATTTCATTTCAATATAGAGACAATTTAGAATTTTCACTTTATTTATCTACAAGGGTGCACAATTTAATACCTGGATTATCTCTAGTCATGGCGATTACGAATTTTATACTTGTCGATCAAAGATCGAATGTACCGAAACGTCTAAAAGACCCCCTCATCGGTTACGAGACATATTCGAACGAATATTTTTCCATCGTTCTCTGAGCGCAACGACCACGCATGATCGTTTAAATAATTCACGAGTCCGCTTGCACGAAAGTTTTTTGCAAAATAAAGCGCTTTGTGCTTTCTATGCTCATCGACCGACAGCTGTTATTTTCCTAAACGATTTTACCTAAAACAAAAATCTATTCAACCATATCATTAACATTTTTTCCATCTATTTCTCCGTTTTTTTTTTTTTTTTTCTTTCCTTTATTATTCACGATGCTCATTCGATCCATTCCGAAAAATTTGGACGTTCTTTGGCAATCGTCTTTTTCGAATATCGGACGATGACCAAAGCGGGCGTACATCATTCCATCTTTGCCAAGGATTAGCTTTCATCATCTTTTTTCACGATTTTCTCGAATCTCCCAAGAACATCGTAAGTCTCTATCACATTGATATTGTTGTATTAAAAAATTAACACGAGTTTTAACGATAATACATCATATTTATTTGTATTATTTTTTCAAAACATTTGGAAAATTTAATTTAATTTTTCGTAAAAAAATTGTCGTTCCAATATATGATTATTAATTGATCAGTCTCTCTTTCATCGCCATAAGCATCGATAGATAGCCCATTGAATTTTTCATTATCTAAAAAAATGGATAAATAAATCTTGTTACTTTTGTTATTAGAGATACAAGTGCACTAATATTGCTGAATAATTTTCTTGCTTACGCTATTGAAGAGTCGGAGATTGAAAGCACAAAATTTTCCTGCTGTCAATTTCAGAGGAATATTTGATCTGTGACAGACGAAGAGAAAAGCTTTTGCCTCTCGAGGTGGCAAATTGTACCACGGACTCTCGTAAAAATCGTCCGGTATCTTGGTACTCTGTCACCATTTTTTCCATTGAAAATTCGATCAATCATATTAGTTTCATTAATTAATTGAAAAAAAAAAAAAAAAAACTGAACAAATGGATTTTTTATTAGAATTTATAGATCGCGAGTAGCACCCTTCTGTTTCACTTACTTCGACGAAGAGTCGGTCTCCCACGTAACAATAAACGAACAGATGTATGACAGTAAATCCAGCATACAATAAATTAAATGCCACATTGTGTACTCCAAGAGGAGCACCATCGCGATCGATCAAAGCCTACGAAAATCTAATCAGTCAGTTAACGATTATAAAATCACACAAATTTTTTTTTTTTTTTTACCTTATTTCAGATTGATTAAGACTAATTAATTTTATAAATGACTGCTATGTAAAAATACACACGGTAAACATTGCGTATCCTTGAAAGCAAAAGGTCAGCGAGCACACCAACATTTGGACGAGAAGAATCGAGCTAAATGTATCTCTTATCAGTAGAGAGAGTCTCGAAAGAAAAAAAAATCATTGATAATTAGTGGTATCGCGATAATAGTGTGAATTTTGAAAAAATGCATAATCGCTGCAAGGATTTTTCAACTTACCCATTAAGCTGCTCGTGTCTGTTAACAATTGCTCTCAGATTTTTCCAATACAGAACAGGTTCTCTGATAGTCGTTCCATTAACGACATTTCTCAAAGAACAACGAACAAGTCTGAGCTGACCGCAAAGATGAAGGACCATCATGGAAACTATGCAATCGGGTCCAGAATATGAAGCCATCGAGAGCAAAGTTCCGAAAAATTGGCCGAGCCAAATTGGCAAATAAATCGAGAGATTGTTCGTCGAAAATGGAAAATACGAATCAAACAAAAAACCTCGAGCCAATCGAGGGTCAGCCTCGAAATCTTTGACCCCGATCATCGTCGACCATGCCTGAAGAATTTCTTAATCCTTTATTATTTGTTTTTTTTTTCCTTATTCCTCTTTCCTATCCGATTGAATATCGATTTTTCGATAAATATCATCAATTTCTCAAGACCTTTGATAAAATATACTCGAGGAACATTATATTGGTGAGCGTTACCGACATTATGGAAATTTTTCTCCCAATTCTCGCAGTTTCATGCATTATTTCGTTCTCTTCTTTCGATCTCGACGGTACCCAATCGTCAGAGATTTCTGTGAGAATTGCACCAATCACTTGGAAAAAAACATTTTTTTTTTTTTAAACACAAACGCAAATTTTAACAAAATAACGCGACTGGAGAAAAAAAAAGATTGAGAAGAATCCGTGAACTACCTTTCCGCTGAGACTGGAGAACGAGAATTTTTGCAATTGACATGGCAATGGACATATTTGTGGACAAACAATCTATGATGGAGTTGAGATTACCCCAGAGAAATCGTAGACTCGCAGTCTGAGGAAACCAGATGCAAATAATCATCAATAATGCCCAAAACCAGGCCCTTTGGGAAGCCCACGAGCTCTCGTTACGTTTTGAGCAAATACCCAACATTTTTTCATAATAAATATTCCAACCGTAAGCGTAAGCGAATCCTTCATGTATGCGGAAAGAAAAATTCAATCGATTTCAACTTTTCTAAATGGTTCTGGTTTTTCATCATAAATTGAAAAAAAAAAAAAAAAAAAAAAAAAAAAAAACAATTTAACGAACCTTTGTTAGAAGTCATCGAAGCTGACTGTCTCGTGGTTTTCCGGCCACTGACTCGTTGTAAAAAATATATATCATTCGTGGATGCAAAGGCCCCTGCAAAAACTTTGAGCCCTCGCCGCGCATGCTTCATAATATTTTTTATTTCGTACTGCTCGTTTAAAAATTCATCGAATCGAGACTCGTTCGATCCCTCTTCACATTTCTCATGAATAAATCCTCCCAACTTTCTATCATACATCCAGGATCCTCGAAACTTTAACCTCGTAAATGTTCAGCATGAATTGTTTACGAAAATGGTCAGAATTTTATTATCACTATGGCATAACCAAAGTTTAATTTCCTATTGTAACATAGAGTAGATCAAACTTGGTATACGCTCTTTCTTTTTTGGTGCGTGTGTTCCGAGTCTAACAATTTCATAAATAAAACGTTTTTTAACATTAATCCAAGTAATTTTTTTACGTATTTTTAGAAAAAAATATGTAGGATCTGTGTAATACCTCTTTGTCCAAAAAATCAGTCATCAACGGTTCGTTAAACGATGTATTGGAAAATCTGTATTTCAATATTTAGACATTTCATAAAATTTCAAAAACGAAAGTGCCATATTTGATTCTAGAAAAAATCAGTTACATCGATCGTATTGGATCAATCCATCGATCGATGGTTCAGTCGGTACATCGACAAACCAATAATCCAAAACGAAAATTGATAAAGATCAGTTTACTCGATCAATGCTGCTGGCTGCTTTACCGCTATTGACACAGACAGGCATTCGAATTTTTCAAGATTTTTTATGAATTCAAAAACAGAGGAATGTATATTTGTCGTACTGCTTGGAACAAAACATTTTTCCTTGAACTTGGAAAATATAATTAAATAATTCAAACATATATAGCACACTGATATTCAATTATACAAAAGTTTGACACTTGCATGAAAAATCAAGCTCATCAAAAAACGATTGAGGGAGAAAAATTGTGAAATGAATTAATACGTCTGGCCGCCGATTATACAAAAAAATCATAAAAATCAATTGTTTCTTTCAATTGATTCTCAATTCTTGTTCAACCATGTCAGCCCAAAGATAATCCGAGCTGATTTTCATTTGGTGACTTTGAATTCGAAGCGACAGATATCGGGAAAATCAGCAACAGGTACATATTTGAATGTTTTGCACGTCATCTTCGAAACTATCACTAAATCTGACATAATTATCAAAATCAGATCTGTTGCACATAGAGGATACTGAACACTCGAAACTCGCAGCAACGTTCTTCGCCTTCGTGTCTGAAGATGGCCTGAATTTTTCAAATATACTAAATCTGCTTTAACCGAATAGTCGTTGCGTCGACGTCGGTATGGTTAACGAAAAATGATCAACCAAATGTTGAAAATTACTCGAAAACGATATTAATTTTATTTAAAAAAGGTCTACACGTAGGGAAAGTTAACAAAATCAATTTTTTAAAATATTTACATAGAATAAAATATTTAAAAACTACAATGTTTGGTGAAATTCTAAAAAAGATTAATCACTACTTCGGTCACATTGGATCGTGCTGCCATCGATCATAAACATGTCACTCGATCACGCTCTGCTTCATGGCTATTAACATGGACAGATATCCCATTGAATTTTTCAAGATCTGTTGAGAATTCGAAAAGAAGAAAAATGAAAATTGACGAAACGTTAATACTCGCGAATGAAAAATATAAGTTAATCGTACTGCATTAAATAGTTGTAGATTGAAAGTACAGAATTTTCCAGCCTTCATCTCGAGAGGAATTCTCGATCTTTGACAAATGAGAAGAAATGCTTTTGCTTCTTTGGATGCCAAAGTGTACCATTCTGTTTCATAAAAATCATCCGAAAGGCTGATACTCTGAAAAGTCGAGAAAAATGGTAAATTCTTCTCTCGATTTTTCGCACGCAAATATGGAAAAAAAAAAATTCTATCACGCATTTCATTTAAATTTAATAAAATTAAACTTGCTTCAACGGAAAGACGATCTCCTACGTAGCAATAAATGAATAAATGAATAACTGTGTAAACGGCATAAATCATGGAGAATCCGAGATCGAAAAGCTGCAAAGGTTCGCCATCTCTATCCATCAGAGTCTATAATAAAAACTTTAGAAATCTTCCTTTTCACTGGGATTTAGAGAAAAAAAAAGAAAGTACTCGGTCGAATATTCATTAAATTGAAAAAATACCCACTGTTAACATCGCGTAAGCCTGGAAGCAAAAAGTCATCGAGCATGCTAGCATTTGAACGAGAAGAATCGAGCTAAATGTCATCTTTATGACGATCGTCAAACTTATATGAAAAAAAAAGAAATTACAAAAACGATTTCTATAATATATGTATATATTATGTTGAGATGAAAAAACGTTGAGTGAATAACGAACAACGAGTGTAAAAACTTACCGATTTATTTGTTCGTGCCTTCTCACGATAGCAGCAATTCTTCTCCAGTATTTTTTAGGATCAGATTTTGTCGTCTCATCAATAAGATTTTTGAGTGAACGTCGAACGAGCGTTAATTGACCACAAAAATGTAAAATAACCATGGAGACAAAACAATCGGGTCCTGCATACGAAATCATGCCGAAATACGTGCCGAAAAATTGGAAAATCCAGATGGGTAAGAAAACTTCGATTTTCGTAGTGTTGAAGGGATAATAAGAGTCATGGAGGAAACCAAAGGCTAATTCAGGATTTGTGCTTGAATCGGGCCCTTCCCAAAGTTTCCAGAGCTAAACATTCATTCGTTCTGATTTTTCGAATATTTTTCTACGCACGTGTATCGTAACTTGTTAATAAATATTTCGATATTTGATTTTATTTCACTCTTTACCCGAGAACAAATGTACTCGACGAACATGATGTTCGTTAGAGAAAATGACAATACGGAAATTGATCTGCTAGTTTTTCCTGTCTCGATCATAATCGAACGTTCCTCTTTTGTTTCAACTTGGATCCAGTCCTGTTCAATCGTAGTAACTATATTGCCAATCACTGCCATGAAATTAACCAAAAACCCATTCATCGATAATTATTTCATAGGAACGAATTCTCGTCCGATTGGAACATACATTATTACATCTATTCAATTTTATTGGTTTGACAAATAAAAATTACAAATAAAAAAAATTATATCAAATGATTTTATACCTGTTCTTTGACTTTGAAGAACAAGGATTTTCAAGATAGAAATAAATATAGGCATGTTGGTAGAGAGACAAATGATAAAAGCGTTCATATCACCCCAGTGGATAGCCAAACTGGCAACTTGTGGTATCCATATGCTCCAAAATATCAAAGAGCTCCAAATCCATGCTCTTTGCCGAGCAAACCATCCTTCATTATTTGTCTCACAAATTCCTAATATTTTTTGATAATAAATATTCCAGCCGTAAGCGTACTCAAAACCTGCACATGAATTTCGAAATTTTCGTTTGGACATTTTAGCACTCTGACATCGGAAAAAAATCATTAACGTTTTTTGTTTTGTTTTAATTGAATAAAAAATTTCTTCATCTTTCACTCACCTGATAGATGATTTTCCATTGAGGATTAAGTTTCACTGGTTTCTCTTGCACTGACATTTCCTCCCTGAAGAAGTTTGTTACGCGAAATCGAGAGGGCTATTCAACGACGCATGCTCGACTTAAAAATGCAAATCGCTGTTCTACCGGAGAGTTCTTTCTAAATTTTATATGAATAGGGATACTTGGTTTGAAAAATAGTTTGTTGGAACTTTTGCAAAATTGCAACCAATTTTTATTCAATTATATATATATATATATATATATATATTTCTTTTTGCATCGGAGAGTATGAATATTTTTCACAAGAGAAATCCATCGGTAGTTTCAGAACAAGATTCCGATCGATCTGAAAATGAATTTGAGCACAGAAATTCAATGCTCTTTATTTTTCTACATCTGGATTATTCAAGCATCGAGTTTGTACGCAAGGGTAGCTCGAGTAATCTAGTATCTAAAATAACGTATAACAACGTATTTTTCCTAATAACACGTAAAAACATCGTAATATTTATTAATTGCATAATAAATAAATCATTTTTTGAAAAACATAAATTTTTCTATATTTTAATATAACTACAAGGTCGGATCCACGATGCAGAACGAATATGATGGACTTTTTTGAAGGTGAGGATTTTTGTACTTCTCCTTCGTGTAATTAATCAAGCAGTCGATCCTTCATAGCGAGCAATACCGAAAGATATCCCATCGAAGTTTTCATTATCTGGCCAAATCAAATGAAACAATGCAAAACACACTTTCACAATGTTCCAACGGTATAACAGCACTTTTTCTTTTTGTTCGATTTGCAAAAAATAAAGGCTTACACTCGTGAACATTTCGAGAGAAAAACTGCAAAATTTTCCAGCAGTGATTTGGAGAGGAGTTCTTGATCGGTGAGTCACAAACATAAGAGATTTTATCTCCGCTGAACCCATTAGATACCAGTAACTTTCGTAAGGAGAAAAACCAATATCCGTACTCTAAAATATCGATAAAAAATTATGACTGTGCACAATAATTTTTTTTTTTTAATTGGTAATTTCATAATCAAAACGCGATTCAAAAGAATCGACTTGAGCATTTATGCTATGACTCTCACCTCGACGATTAGAACATCACCGACCCAACAATACACGAACAAATGCATTATAGTGTAAATAGCATGAAGAACAAAAAACGTCATTCCGAGTATCGGAAAGCTGCCTTCTCTTTCATCCATAACCGTCTGAAATTCCATTACATGTACAATCGAATTGAAAAAAGGAAAAAAAAAAATACTTGGACAAAGTTCCTCCCTTTTTTGGAATCATTCACGTACCGTAAACATCGCAAATCCTTGGAAACAAAACGTGATGGTGCAAACGAGCATCTGAGCCAAGAGCATCGTGTTGAAAGCATCTTCGATTATTGCGTTTCGTCTTATCGAAATAAAAATTGAAATATCTTGTAACGTAATAAAATTTCGTAATTCCGTAACGGACACAAATGAATGGAATAATTTTCTAACCTGTTAAGTTCCTCGTGTCTTTCAACAATGGATCTGAGTTTTGTACGAAAAACAGTTGGATCCATGGGTTCCGATTTATCAACGATATTTCTCAAATTAAGTCGTACAACTGCGAGTTGCCCGCACAAGTGAAGTACGAGCATAGCGACAAAAGCGTCCGGACCCGAATAAGCGATCATGGAAAACCATGTACCTGCCAGTTGAAGGAGCCAGGTCGGTATGAACCATTTCATTTTTCTAGTATCGTACGGAAATACGGCGGAGTAAAGAAAACCGACCGAAAGACGTGGATCGATGTTGGGATTATTAAAATTTTGAACACCGAACCAAACCTAAAATAAAAAACATAAAAAAAAATAGGAAAAAGGAGTCGTCGATGTATGAAAATTATGCAATGAAAAAACGAACCCCCGAAGCGACGTAAGCGACGAGCAAACCACTCGTCACAGATACCGAAAGGAGAGAAATAACTCTGCTAATTTTCGTCGGTCTCATCATCGTTTCTTCCTGCTCTTTGGTCCACGGTAGAGCCCAATCTTCCTCAACGAGTTTCAGCAGACTCTCCAAAACTACCAGAAAATCAATTTTTTTGTAAAAAAAAGAATTTAAACAAAACCTCAGCGGCTCTAAAAGATTTCCTCGTAAATATACGTTTTTATTTCCCTCATCTTCCCTACGATTATCGCTCAACTCGGTACCTTTTCTTTGATAACGAAAAACAACCAATTTCATGACAGAAACACCAACGGGCACGTTCGTCGAAAGACACTCGATAGTCTCATTGAGATTTCCCCAAAAAACAGAGACACTCGCAAATTGCGGAATCCATATCAAAACGAATATCAAAAGTGAATAAGCCCAGGCCCGATTACGAAGTAGAAATCCCTCGTTTGGTTCGGGCCAAACTCCGATGACACCCATATTAAAACGATTCCAGCCATAAGCGTAAACGTATTCTGGTAGGATTTGAAAAAAAGTCCGATACAAAAGAGTATCAAAAAATGGTTAAAAATTAATTTTTAAAAATGAACAATTGACTGTAAGCGTACTGGAATTGTCGCCCATTGATGTAAAATCTTCGAAGCTTTCTCGATAACTGATGCGCGACGCGTCGTGATTTCGTTATTGAAATGAAAATAAAAATAAAATAAAATGAAACACTCCTGAGAAAAAAATGATGCGACCCACGCATGCTCGTCGTACAAAATTCAGAGCGAGCCTCGTAAATTTCGTTGTTAAATATTCATCGAGAAATGATGCGTACCCGGAAAGCATCAAGTTTTCACATCGCGGAGTTTCGCATTAGTGAAAAAAAATAAAATAAAAATAAAAGAAAAACTCACCGGTGAAAACAAAATCATAATATTTTTATCCCCCAATGCGTTTACGAAAGTTTCAATGATTGGAAATTCCCGGTCAGCGACACACGCGGAAGCTTAAAAAAGCTTTTATGGAAAGAAAAATGGATTATTTTTTCATGAAAAAAAAAAAAAAAAAAAAAGAAAAGTTCGGATTTCCGCGGATCGCGAAATAGACACGCGAATAATAAAAATGACGTGGTCGTCACGCGAGTCCGTGGAACAAAGAGGTCTAAATTCGATCTTATCGTAGATACAAAAGTTCTTTGGTCGCCTTCACATCGAACAGTTTGGCGAGAGGTTTCTCACTCGAAGTGAGAAAACATAAAGTCAATCAATTAGACAAGATTCATGAAAAGATCAACGAGTATCGGTAAAAAAGCGGCATTTTATTTCTCATTTGTTACACGATAACCATTTCTCACATTTTTCATCGCTTATTTTTTAATTAATAAGTGAATAAAAATCAACATATTATGCAATCGATCCGAATGATTGGAGGATTATCGCAATTGAACGACGAATACTGGAAATGAAATAAATAGGGTGCGACAATAGTACTAATAATAATAATAATAATATTAACGGTTATAAAATATAAAAATGAAACACGCGTTTATACAGATATTCATAACATTTTAACATTGAATATTTTTTTCCCTTTTTGCCTGAAAATTTAACAAACTCGAATAACAATAAATTTCGCTTTCTCCCAAATGAACAATCAAGTCCAACATAAATGTTGAAAGATCTACATTATTTTGATACAATGATGTTTGTGAGTATAAAAAAAAAAAAACGGGAGATTAATGTCCAGCAATAAATGGTCATAAAATTTTTTAAGCTGGCTTAAAAAATATGTACACAAAATAAATTAAATAAATGAACGCGATCGACACTGATCGACCGACGTATATTTACAGTTTGGCTTTATTCTTTACGCTTTTTTTTTTTTCTTTTTTTTGTACGGAAGACTCAACGATAATGACTGTGGTGAGGCACTCCTTTCCAATGGGTGCTGATGAAAAATAAGTGAATAGTGACGATATAGTAATCGATGAATCTCCGTACGAGAGCCTCGTAAATTTTAATTCTGCCACAGGAGATGATCGTACAATATAAAACGTTTTTTTTTTTTTTTTTTTTTTTTTTCTAGATCATCTCGTTCAATGGCTATGACTGTTTTCATATGACTCGTGATCTATTCATTTTATATCAAGAGTTTTCATTCTATTAAAAAAAAGGTATATAGATGCCTTAGAAAAATACATTGCCCGGCCTCGCCTGTGGGCACAAGAAACTCGAACAATCGTGCCTCTTCACGGCCTCCATGACCTCCTGGAAATGACTGGACACCTGCAACGCTGCTTCGGGCTGTATTCTAAAAGATAATGAGACGAAAAAAAAAACAAAATTACGAGCGAACAAGCAAAACGAGAGAAAGAGTGAAGAAATATTGCAGATCACAGAAGAGATTCGAGAGTTACTCGGATTGAACCATGATGGTTAGTTTAGAAAGCGTTGAAAGGGTGCCGCGAGAATGTCGAATGTACGAACGAAAGAGAGAGAGAGAGGTCTACGCGTGAATGAAAATTTTTTCAATCAAATCAATTCTCGCAGTTGTCGTACCTAATGCCTATTTTTGTTCGCCCAGCTACGAGAATTCGAATGTTACTTCGATGCAAAAGCAGGACATCCGCGGAAGGAGCAGGGCTACGACTACGAATAATGACACGGTGCTCACGGAACTTTCGATTTCCCATTCGAATAATATGAGAAATGCATCTTATCGCATTTTGAATTTAATATACCTTCGTGATAAAACCTTCGATGAATGGATAATTTGATTTTGTATCAAATTCTATGGAAACTATCGCGATTCCACAACATTTTTCGTGGGCGGAATGATAACTATAATAACTGAAGGACATTGCAAGAAAAAAAGCATAACGTTGTAGGCTTAGAGGCGCCCGAGTGAAATTGTGCCAAGAGGTAAAAGTTGAATCAGTCAGTGGGACGTTTAAGTACGCGAGCGCGGGCGAAAGCCGCGTTGAGAAGAAAGTTATCCTCGGCATTTACGGTTACTGTATATATACACCGAGTACCGGTTGGCCAAACGTGCTCTAGCTCGAGCATCACTCCGATGCGTGTTTCCTCGGCAGATTAACCGGACGTCTGCGAATAGCCAATGGTATAGGAACGAGACGATAAGTAACATTCGAGAAAACGATAAATTAATTCTCACCGATGAAGAAAACAATGCAAAAACGTTTTTTTTTCACATAGGCCTAACGAACGACACTACAATCAATTGATCAATGAACCTAAATAATTGTTAACAAAATATTTTCGTTTTACTTACAATCGAAGAAGATTGTTCATTCTTTTTTCCATAAACATGACAGCATCCGAGCCCCGCTGTATCAAGGTGTCACAAAATAATCTTTTGGCGCAAGGGGTATTTGTCCAGTCGCCATCGATATGAGCAGCGGCGAATACTTCAGCATTCTGAAGATTTTGAAGAGCATCTTCGAGTTCGCTATCGGTATTTCGTCGATTCCTTCGCCTGCTCTTTATTTCCCCAGGATTATTGAATGGTCGTTGATCACCGATGGTCTGGGATCGTGAAATATGTTCCGAAGAAGTTTCTTGAGGATCGAGACTGTTTCCGCCGGTAAATAGATACGATCCTAAATCATTCTGAATCGTACTGATCTTGGTGGCATCTTTTTTCACGAATTTTCTCAAAATATCGGGAATATCGATGTTACTTTTGGTCGGTACATCGATCTCGATTATTTCGATCAATGAATCCGAGCCCGTACGACGAAGACGTTCGTCTCCGTTGTGATGTCGTTGCATCTCCTCATTACGACCAAAATCATCGGGGTCAACGGAGCGTCTTCGGCGTTGCTTCGTCTCGACGTAACCGCTCTCCTCGACCATTGGTTTTGTCTGCCGATTTTCGATATTTCCCTCTTGCTTAGTTTCTTCCATTATCATAAAAACCCCATCTTCACCCTGATTCGATGCTGGCACTTGCGATGTTTTCGGAATATCCGATGAATCGGTAAAGCCCGTCGGATTCTCGGAGAAGCTTTCAAATTTTTCAACATCGGAGAACGATCGTGAATCTTGGTGAGCTGAACTCGACGTTTTCGGAATATTTTCGGAATCTATAGCTCCGAGCGCTCGATTGTTCTCCAACTCGAAATCGTCGTTATCCTCGTCCTCTTTCCGACCTCGTTTGAGGACATCGACATCCAAATATCTTCCAACCGCAACAGCTCCAATACCCAAAGCAGCTCCGGAAGCAACGAGACCAAGGGCCGGTATAAGAATCGATCCGCTCGTTGCGACAGTACCGATTTTATCCTGAGCCTCTTTGCCTCTGCTGCTCGAGAGTCCTAAATTTTGTGATATTTTTTGAGTTGCTTCGACCAAAGGATCAAAAACTGGTCTCGTCAGTTGTGAAACTCTTTCGACACCCGTGGAAAATTGGTTTCTCAAATTTTCCGATATTTTAATCCAAAATGGCTGATCGTTGGGTGGCTTCAGTCCGTAATAATGCTGATTCGGGTAATAATTCTTTTGCGCGTAAGAATCGACTACCGTTTTGTCGTTCAACGCATATTTTTTCTTATGCCTTTGTTCCGTAAAAGAATTTTGATTATCCGGAAAATTTTCGGGACGTCTTTTTTCCGAATTCTTCAAGATTTTTGCTGGCTGGACTCCCAATTCCGGATGCGCGTACTGCAATACCGGCGCCCGTGCTCCCGGCTTCAACGTCAATGGCGCTATTTTTTGACTCTCCGGCGTATACATCTGAGAATTTGGATATATTTGATGACTTTCCGGATGGAGCATTCGCTTTTGTATGTTCGAGCGATAATTGTCGTTTCGTGTTTCATAAACTTCGGCGTTCAGTGCTGAATTCTGATGATTATTGGATTTTGGATCCCACTCGAAATACACGTTTCTCTCTTCTCCAAAGTTTCTTCCGTATCTGAAAGAAATGATATCGGATCAAACATTCCATTGCGCCGATATCGAAAGTAACCAAAAAGAAAGCTTGAAATTTCGAGGAAATTAACAGGCTCGTAAACACAAAACTATAAATGTAAAATACTTTTTTACCTGAAAAAAAGGCGGAAAAAAAAGAAAGAAAACAATGGAATACCTGCGATTGACATCCTTGAAAAATCTTTCGAATCTTTGCCTTTCAGCAGCGTTTTCGGAGGCATAAAATCCGTTGGAAGATTCAACGTTTTGCGTGTCGACGTTGTCGGTAACCAGTTTGTTATTAATGACCCTGGCATTTCTCCAAGTTTGAAAATGGTCCATAGGCTCATCGGGGACTCTTGTACCGTGAATGATCGGAGTGCCGTCAGCATCCATGGACATGGGTGTTCTTTTGAGTATAGATTTTACGTTGATTTCCGATCTGACGGTCACTTCCGGTGGCACATTTTTGCCACCACGATTTTTCGATACATTAGCGCCGATGTTCGTTCTCGTCAGAGGCCTCGGTTGATGCGGCAAGAATGCATATTGCATAGCTCTCGAAACGCCATCTCCTTCGTAGCTTTTAGTTTCACGAACAGGTTGAAAATTTCTACCAAGAATTAAGGATTCCGGACGGTCGGACGGAGCTGAATAACGAACGAAATTAGTTCTATCGTTGGGTATAATTTCTGAACTGCTCCCAAGGGGTTTCCAGCTCGAATATTTGCCATCCTTACCGTCGATGGTCTCAAGTGCGCGACCGTCTTTGCTCAAAGGTGTCCAATTACCATAATCGATCATTTGATCGTTGACGGAAGTGTTCGGTGTCGTGATTCTCGATGAATTCACTTCATCGCTTCGATCTATCGAATTTTTATTCTCTTCCGGTTTCTCGAATGAGAAATTTCCTCTCCAAAACTTGTCACCAATTCCCTCGATTTCTTTGCCCTCCGATATTCCAATCGCTTCCTTTTGTATCCCTTTCGAATCCGTGTTTCTCGGTAATAGCGATGACCCATTTTCACTTTTTTCCAAAATCTCATTTCCGGATTTCGGCTCTTTCGAATTTTCGGACTCACGATTATCCCCTCCTCCAACATCGCTCTTCTCACGACGCTTCACTATCAATGTCGCCACGTTTCCCTCGCTCGTTCGTACTTTCAACTCTTCCGTCTCGCCCGGCAAACTTCGAGATACTTTTAACATTGTCCGAGTGTAACTCGGCTTCGGTATTTCCGCCGTCGATGCCAAAAGACTCAAACCGATCACCATAACTCCGAGTATTACCTGAAAAAAAACAAACGCGTGTCATTACATCTTTCTCTATTGAACTTTCATTCGATGATCGATATTCGAAAACATTTGTATTTTCATTAATTATAATTAAATTACCCCCGTGGGGGACATCGTCAACGACATTTTCCGTTAGCTCAATATATTCGAAGCCGTTGAAATTGGAAAACGTTCTCCAAATAATTTGTCGATCGAACGTGTCGTTCGCGCGATAATTTCTATTATACGTATAGCACACCTCGAATATGAACGTGAATGCTTTTATAAATCTGCATACTTTCATTCGCGTGGCGGGGGGCATTACAATATGAATATTTATGAGAGTGTACCAAGCAGCGAGGATCTCAATTGCATGAAGGAATGGTTAATTTTAAATTAACATCCGTGTCCATACGCGTACAGATTATATGCATGGTAAGAGGTCGTAAATGGCTAAGCGCACGGTTCTCACCGGTCTGACTGCTACTAGGAATTTCTACTTGCACGTGTCCGAGTCCTAAAAAGTGTTGGACGATGAGAGGGAGCGTAAAAATCTGTAACGACGTCCTCATCAATACTAAACCGATAATTTTTATCAATTGAATCTCGATTGATGTTTTATTTTATAAGACATTTGAGCGACGGAGAAAACTTGAATCAAATCATTTATGAGACTCAAAGACAAATGACTTTTCATTCTTCCTTTGAGTTTACAAATAAATCCAGCTTTTCTATTTACAACGCGACAATGTGCTAGAGATTGACGTCCGGCGTCAATCATTCAACATTTTTACAATACCTTTTGAAAAAAAAAAAAAAAAAAAAAAAAAAAACATCGTTTTAGTACACATCGTTTATAAAGGATTGAAACCATCTCCTATTCGTGTTTGATCAATACGCGTGAATGTGGATCGAACCGAACCAGTAGAAAGCGAACCGAACCAGCTGTGCTCTCTATTGAAGCGAAGCGTTTGCGCCGCAAAAACAATTTTCTCTAATCGAAGAATTCCACAAGCTCGGGAACGCAATTTCGCAAAGAACGATTAAATTTCTCTGAAGACATATACAAGAAAAAGAGAGAGAGAGAGAGAGAGCGCAAAATCTAGACAATATGATGTAGAGAAGTATATAAATTAGAGTCCATCTATCTGTCGGATAAGTCAACCTAATTTTCATGCACATTACGTATAAAGTGTATTTTTATCGATATATCGCGACTATAATTTTCGTTATGAACATGACAAAGTAAAGACTCGTGAGACTCTATTCACGAACGAAAAAAGTACATAATCAACGGACATCACGTGGAGAAATGCCATTTTGTGCGTGTTTTTTCTTTTTTTTTTTTTTGACGACGCGGCGAGCTCGTCGGAAAAACGGTACTATGAAATGTGTCGAGAAATCAGGATGTCAAAACTTTCCCACACCGGAGGAAGTATATTTTAATCACATGACTATTTTATTTATCTTTACAATTGGTTACGAAAATATAAAAAAATTAATCATTCAATTTTAGAATCGAATTATCTGTGATTCGGCAATAAATTCAAATTTTTTTTATTACTTCCTAATTTTATTATCGATACATTTTTTTTCTTTGTGAATTTTCGAAAGCCCATGATCAAAATTTGTTCAATGACCGCCGATCGATTTTTAACCGTTGATTCTCACACTAATACTCGGATAATATGTCACTGGTTTTAGTATATGGAACATCGATTCTCCGGTAAATTCACTTTCTACGTCGTTCCTCATTCCTTTCTTTTCCTCTCCTCTCCTCTCTCTCTCTCTCTTTGGATTGCTGGTGAATTCTCGTGGCTTCAAGAATGGTATTTCTATGGCATGCGTTGTAAATCTTCTCCGCATGCCCGTAGCAACTTTCACCGTTGAGTAAAGTAAGTTCCTGTCTCGCGACACGGGGATCATCTTTTTTCTTTTCGATACGAATAGGCAAAGATGCGAATGAAATTGTAAAAAAAAAAAAAAAGTATGGAATAAGAATAAAATCACCGCTGAGTCGTATCGATTAAAACCCATAAAAATTTTGAAACAAAAAATAGACAGTATCAATCGTAAAAATGAATAATACCGAGGCTGCTCAACATCTATTCGAAGAAGTATCGGACATTACGTTCTATGCACGTTATTATATGCTCTTGAACCGTAGCAAACGCTCAAACACACACACGTGCAGACTTACAAAAACACTCGGAATTTCCGCTCTACATAGTTCAGACATTAATTATCCAGCAATTAAGACGATCTAGTTTTTTTTTTTTCTATTTCCTCTTCTCCTACAATAAATAAACATAGACAGTGTGTTTATTGTCAATGCAATTTACTCATGCGGGGATCGATCATCCAAATATTGTATCTTAATTTTTTTAATCTCTCTCCCATCTTTGTTTTTAATAAATAGTATAGCAGTAGTAACTATCCTTCGGAACGATGAAGTTTTTTTAGCGATAAACTGTCATTAAAAAATCGCGAGCTATTTTCACTAATCTAATAACAATAATCTTGTTCATATAAAAGTTTGTAGAATATTTATTTAGAAAATCGTCTTACCTGCAGTCTCTTCATGGTTACAACAGAAAACTTGTTAACTTTTCGCAGCGATATGACGGAGCGATGGCTTCGAAAAAAAAAAGTGAAAAAAAAAAAAAAAAAAAATAACGAGTCGAAGGATAATTCGATAATTATAGACCGGTGTGAATGCCGGTCTTCGACTTCCTTCTCTCAGTCCTCTTCTTCCCGTTCAATCGGCGTTTTTATCTTTCAGGGAATCATGGCACGTTCTTCGACTCTTCCGTATCAATTGGTAACGATATATATGGTTTTATTGTTTTTTCTTTTTCTTTTTTTTTTTTCTTTAAAAGGAGAGTAAGACTAAACGTGTATCGCTGAATGTTGAAACGACCGCAAGAATAAGTATAAATGTGTTTATTTATATGATTACATTCGTATAAACGATGATCGATTTATTCGCTTCGTTTTCTCACGTGTCAAATGTTGGTTTTGCTTTTGCCACCGAACACCTGTTGACTCCCGGAATATCTTCACGAGACTGACGGCAGTTCACCGACGACTCCTCATGTCGCGCTGCAGACTTCTCGCTGACCCACTTTAACGCCATTCTTACCGGGCTCTTTTGCCCATGTGTTCAGGCAATCCCTATCAACATTTATACACACACAAATCCACATTCATATGTTTCTATATGTAATCTATAGTCGTGTATTATCGGAGCCTTGGCTCGTTCGTCTATTCGAATGAAGTCACATAGACCAACAGACGGATAAAAAAATAGCAGCTTTTGGCCCTTTTCGAAATTGATATACAAGCGAAAAGACTATGATAGTGCTTTGCCTTGAGATTAAAAAATTCTATTGAGAAATTGAATTCTATTGAGGAAAAAAAGAAGACCACCAAAATGCTCACTAATTGGTTGGGAATTAATTTATTGGATTCCAGACGCTGAATTTCATTGAGCTTGAGAATAAATTGATTGTCCACTCATAAGCAATATGGAGCTAATTAATTTTATACGAAAAAGTAATTCGTTCGATTAACGGTATAGAAAAATTAGATTTTAATGGACAGGGAACGATCATTTTTCTAATTCGAGTCTTTCTTCGAATATCTATATTGGATTGACATAAAGTTAATTTGAATCGTGAACGACTGTATTACAAGTGAAATCCGGCGGTTGATAGAGAACGAGGTAATTGATCAATCAACATCTCTCGATGTGTGAATGATTTTTCGTTTGGGATTTTGTGCTATTGTTATTATCATGAATCTATAATCGTAATATCAAAAAAAGTGCTGCTCATCAACTTTACCATTCATGCGTTCGCGAACGGTTCATTATAACGAGCTCCTAAGTATCGTCGTAACAATTATTATAATCTCTGACACTTTTACGTCTAATAATCACACTTTTTTTTTAAATGCCTGTCATCAGATTCGTGAGAATCAGGCTCGATTATATTTATCCACATATGCCACTGTATAAGTCAACGATATATAATCATTATTCGATTCATGTATCGTCTTATTTTTCCCTCTCTTCCTCTTTCTCTTACTCGGCATCCTCCTCTGTAAAAAATCTTTTAGCAAAAGTCACCCGATCGAGGTCTGCGGTACGATGGTGCCAGCCTGTCTCTCGAAAATTCGGACGAAACGACGCGAGAATCCGAGCGAGATGACGAGTAGCACGAACGGAGAAAGCGCCACTTATGGCCAGCAGGCTCGATATAATTTGTTAAAATAAGCACGGGTATGAGAAGCCCGATAATTCGGAGAGAAAATGAGACACGCATCATTTGTAATACTCAACGTAACGAATTATATACGGAATAAGTTGCGACTATTTTTCCAACTTATTTAGTTGGAATATTTTGTTTATTTTTCGGCTATTGAAACATCAATAATCAAACTGGATAATGATCATGAAAAGTTGAGAGTGAAAAATAAAAAATTATCGATTCTCGTCATGGATCATCGAATAAAGTTTGCGCGAGGAAATAAAATCTAATATATTATATTTCATCGACAAATATCCAGTGATTTGCAATAATATTTGAAAGGTGCCGATAAACGACGAAAAATTCAACGCGAGAGTTTTTAATCTGTTTCTCTTTCTCTTCTGTCTCTCGAGGAACGACGATCTGGTTCACGAATGGAAAGTGGCTGTTGCGATCGCCATATTCCGTGCCGATCCTAATTCATCTCTCGGCGCTCGAGATCTTGGTCTTTCCAAATCGAGATCGAGATCGAGAATGAATGCTCGGGTGAAGCTTCCGAGAGAGAAAAATCATTGCGTATACACACTCACCTCATTTTAATTGCAATTCTTTCATCATTGTTTATCTTCATACTCGTAATTTCACGTAACGATCATTAGAGAATATTCATTGCTACTTCTACCTTCAATAAATTATTTCATGTTAAAACATTTACGGTCGGTAATCGCGAACGTTTTTATTTTCAATTATTTGTCAATTGTAATAAGAGTAAATGGATTTTCCGTTGTTCTCGTTATAATAGTTTGATAAATTACTCGTTTCGATGTTATTCATAAATTCACCAAACCGATGATATTTTTTTTTTTTTTTTAATGGAATTATCAAAGAATCTTCGCCTATTTCGAGTTTGATCATTCCCTACGATCTGGAATGATCAGACAAAGCGTATCTGTACCGTGATAAAGGTAGTACACGTCAATGTATTCCCGACATTGTAGCGCAGCCTTTTCAACTTTTTCGCGACGTGGCCCACCGACCACGATGAAAAGCAGACACACATACCCAGGGGACATACGCTAATAGGTAACAGGGTTCAGAGACCTTCACAGTGAAAGTCTACCTGAGTTACACCCGCGATGTGCACATCCGTAACCTCCGCGCATCCTCTTCCTTTTATTTTTATATTCATTCCTGAATATTTTTCACGTATATAATTATATAATTATGAATAAAATATACATTTTCAATATGAACTCATTTAAAACATTTTAATGACAATTGAACAACGTGTATTCATTTCATCACCCGTGCAAGAAAATTTATTTTACGATAATTGCCAACACAAACCATTCGTTAAAATAATTATTTTAAATACTTATGTCGAACAGGTAAAAAAAAAATATTCTTTTATTGCTCTACAATGATTCGAAGCAATTATTCTTTTTATCAAGCATTTTCGTACTTTTATCTGAAAAATAATGGATCAGTAAATTATTAGAAAGTTATTTTTAATAACAGTTTTTAGGATCGTGTACATTGAGAGAAAAAACAAAGGCAAAACAGAGTATCATTTTGCTGAGAATTTATTCTGGAATTGAATAGGACGGAAAATTGTTATGACGGTAAAGTGAAAAAAAGAAATGTTGTTCTTTGCTTCTCGGCTCGATTCTCCTGCTTCCTCGTAAATAGAAAAAGAAAGTTAGAAGGGAACTTTTGGTGAGAGGAAAAGAGACTGATGTTTGGTGGGTAGTCCTGAAGAACCTGCTATAGCTCATGTCGCTATAAGACTATTCAATTTACTACGCCCTCGGTGCGCGAGTGTTACGTAGCGACGAACTGCGCATTCTTCTTAATAAGGAATTCACGACTTTTTTTACGATCACAAACATTCCGCTATTTTTTAATATTCTCAACGGATATTAAAACCGATCCTTCCATCAACAATTTGACAATCGCGATATCGAACATTTTCAAATACCTCTATTAGTTATTTATAAATTACTCAATAAAGACATTATTGTATGAATAATAATAACAATAATAATTAAAAAAATCAAACAGACCAGACATGTTCGTGATGAATCGCAATTATTTATGTGATTATCGTAACGAGGAATCACGAAAGAAGAGAAATGTGATTCGAGTGGCGGTTAAACGAGCATTTTCTTTTTTGGGCTGTAAAGAAAAGGCGCTTTGGGAATCAGATCAGTGGGTGAATTATGAGAAAGAGTCAAGCATACGCGACCACTGGTCTGCTCTTGTTTAGTCTTTCAATTTTTCATACCTTCCTTCGTTCTATAAAAGCAACAAAAAAATCTTTCGTGACTAATCTCTCCTTTGTCGTGGCTTGACGCTCGGCACACACCGAAACGCCGCACTCTCTTCTTCATCAGCCAATAATCATTAGTCACGCATCGGGTTCATTAATTACAAAAATTCTGATGCCTTCAATCCTTAATTGATGCTCACTCGTTAGAGCGGCAAATAAACTAATTACTTCTAATTCAATTGATTACATTAATTATCAATAATCGCTGATATTTAAAAATCACTTTTTTTTTTGTTTTTCATTTAACAGTTTGATTTTGTCAACGGTTTCGAAGTGACGATAAATAAATTGAATATGTTCTGCCAGTGACAAAATGACTGTTTTGTAAGCATTAAAAGGAAAAAGAAAATTAAAAAAACACTCGAAGACGACCACGTACGTGCCCATTGTATCGATACTTTCAAGGATTCTGTCTCCCTCTTGCGTTATTCACACGAGCAGCGCGCCTCTTTTTGTCACATTTATTTTACAAGACTCGCTCGACTTGCGAGGATTACCTGATGTATACTAAATACCCGTTTTCCTTGACATATCGTGAATTGAAAAAAAATAAATACATAGAAGAGTTTGGAAACTACATTGAGGAAAACAAATTTTATTTGAGATAAGATAACGATAAAAATGTTTTATCATTTTTATGGTTTACACAAATTTTTCAATTTTTACAATTTGCATGAACATTTTAAATCGCCAAAAATTGCTTGGATAGTTCAATTAATTAGTTAACTAAGAATAATTGAATCCATTGACGATATGTATAATTCAATGAATGATGGAATAATTAAAATCCATAAATGGAGCATTATGAAGCGTGTTGATACGAACCAAGACCGCTGAAGCTCGAAACGAGAGCAAACTTTGTTGCGAGAGCTCGTTTTATTTCGCGTTATTATTTACGAATTGTAAAATATTCCGTAAAATCGTCGGTCTAGAAACTTTGAAGAGGAAAAATGATGTCAATGGTGCGCTATAAAATATCAAGAACTTTGTCGAGAGGGAATACCCATCTCGTACTCGTACGTCTAAACACGACTTGGTTACTCTCGCCTCAAAACTTGTGAATCTTATCACCGATAAGAAAAATACAATTTACTCGTCAATGCCGATCGCTGTTTACGATTCTGAGAACCCTCATTTTCTCTCGCCTCCGAAGGCTTACATTTCGAAAAAGAAATATTATTTTAAAATATGACGTCAATAAAAATGGACGCTAGGAACTATCCCGTTGAATCGATCAACCGGGAACTATTAAATTTTCCTTTACCGATCGAAACACACGTTCCATTGGAGTGAAAAATTCAATTCAATGTTATTCTCGAACACTTTTCGACTGCGCAATTCTTCGAATGAGAGCAAACACCGTATCGTTGATGGTACAAATATTTATTTTTCATTTTATCAAGCTGTGACCCAAAATTTATTGCCGCAAGTGAATTCAACCTCGAACTATGATTATTAGTATTATGTTTGAAAAATACTCGTGAATTATGAATACGGAAGGTCTCATTAGCATCACAATGCTGCCAATCGTTGATTCAATTTCACTTCGAACTAAATTCTCATTTGCAATTTGTATTATCAATCTTAATAATTATATAAAAATATTTTAATTGAACTGTATAACTCATTGCGTGAACATTTCGTCTTCTCGTTGCGCTGCGATATTCTTACTGTATTAGTTTGTCAAAAACGAAGCTTATACCTACATCGAAACTCCTAGATTTCATGGTCGTTTATCACTTTTCCTCAATCGTTTTCACACGAGAGTAAAACCTGTCAGAGAAAACGAGCCAGATCGTTTATAAGGGTGGCAGTCTATCAAAAGAGCCGTTTACCTCTGCGATCAAGATCGATTTCAAATACCGGTTTTCAATTCGCAGAAAAAAATCGTTCACGTTAATATGATAACGTTTTGCCATGGAGATATTTGCAGCGAAACAACATTTATTTTCAATATAATATTGTTCGTACACATTTGGCAGTTGTGAAAAAAAAAAATTCGATGTCCATTGTTCAAATAAGTTTCGTTCCAAGATAAACCACAAGACTTTTCATCTTTTTTTATTCATAATCTACAATGGCATTATTTTTTAAAATATTTTTTTCATTTCTCATTACTCGTAATCTTCTAATGTCATTATATCGACAACTGGTTGCTATTTTTTCTCACTCAAAGTGGGACTCGAACACTTTTCAGTCTTTCAAACTTTCCAACTTGTATCTCATATATGCAACGATTGGATCTCGAAGCAAAAGTGACACACGCCTGTAGTCTGTGTCCTTTGTACGTTAAACGTTATTCGCACAGACTTGATGATCATTCGGAAGTCTCGCATACCTTAAATTATCATTTACAAAAAAAAACTATTGAAAAGTAACATTCATAGCCGTAAAGATGGGTAGTAACTAAATAATCAATGGAATAAAGGCTATGAATATTCTGATATTATACAACGAATCCAAGAATTTGATGGAAAAGATCGAGTGCTTCGATGACTAAAATTTTGGAATGCAGAGACATTCTATCTTTTTGTCGCGTATCAGAGTGATGAATTTTTTGTCGATCGAAGATTTTCAAGACGTTCGGTTCGAGTGAAAGATCGGTATGAATCGAAGAAAAAATATGCCAACATTACGTATGAGATATAGGCGAGAAGAATAAAATGTATGAATGAATGTTGGATGGACGTCGTTGGTAGACATCCCCTGAAGTAGCGACACGTGTCTCGATTGCCCGTAAGAATAAAAAATAAAAAATAAAAAATAAAAACCAATGGCTCGAGACGAAAAAAAAGGAGAGCGTACAAAAAATTATGGATGAATGAGAGTAAAGAGGAGAAAAGATGCGGAGAGGTGGGAGACGAAGACGAGGAGAAGGAGGATAAGACAGTCAAAACTCGAGAGAGTGACCAGAGAGTAAGGAGGAATTCTCTCTCGAGGCTCATTCGCACACAAACGCGCATGAGAAGGAGAGAGCGAGAGAGGGAAAGACCACTTTTGACCCACTTTTCCGAGCAACTTGTTCTTACTTTCACTTGCTTCGTGTGTGTGAACGAAAACATTTTTTTTTCCCTCCTATTTTTTTCTTTTTTATTTATTCGTGTGCCGACACAAGAATGAAAAAAAAAGAAAAAGATAAAAAAACTCCGAAAAGTAAAAAAAGGTAATTCGATCCTCACTCCCCTCACTCGGTCGTCTAGCTTTTTCTCACGTGCTAATTTATTTTGTTTTCGCTTTTTTTTTCTTCGCCGATGTCACTTTCACACTGTCCATCCTCATGAAAATCGTCAAACTGAAAAAAAAAAAACAATATCTAAACAAAACAAAACGTGACGATAGAAACGAAGTTTTGTCGGATTCTTTTGTTAAATTATTACAATGCTATTAAAGTTTTTTTTTATTGCGCGTCTAACAGTCTACCAAAGAACAATCTTTTTTTTTAACCGCTGCGAATATTTCTTGAAGACCGTGCTTTTGCGCTTCTTCTTCCGTCGATCTGTAAATTACAAAAGTTTACATTATTTGTCGGTTCATTCTTGATAATATTATTTGAGATGAAAAAATGTGATGTACCTGTTGGTGAAATTCCACAATATGTTTTGGAGTAAATTTGAACTTGGCTGACTTCCGCTAACGATCAATTCGCATATGGAACGATCGTCGCACATGTCAGGCTGAACTTTGTCCACGAGTCTGCCACGTTTGTGCTCGGCTGGTAGGTCAACGCCCCTCAATTTCGAAAGGACAATATTCGGTTGTCTATCAAGACAAAAATATTCATCGATTTTTCAACTCTCTTGCATCTCGAATAACAATTTTCCAAATTAAATTAATTTATTCATTTCACTCACGTAGTGTTCTCGATTTTCACAACGTTTGGTTTTAGAGTAGCCAATAGAAGACCCAGAGGCAAAAATGCGCCGATGAGATGTATTATTTTTTTCCATGGCGAAACCCTGAATCATTTTTATTATTTTATCACTTATGAATGCTTCCATTTTGAGAGCTTGCATTTTTTTCCAGAAGATTAAACTATGCACAATTTTCAAGGAAAATAAATAAATAACAATAGTAAGTAGAAAAAAAAACAAGATACCTGCGTTCTTTGGATGGAAAATTAGGTGGAACTTCCTGAATAGAATAATGATATCCGTTATCTTGATGTTGTCCAACGAGAGAAGGATCATAAAATTTGTATGGAAATTTTCGCATTCTCGTAACGGCCGATTCGTGATGAGAAGAGACATAATAAAGAGTATCGGGTTTGGCAATATGATGAGATTGATCGTCATGACTAATAATCGGTTGATAATTATTTTCCGAAAGATAATTTCCAGTCGCATAGTTTGCTGATGGTGGATGAAAACTCTGAACTTCCGGTTTCTCGATAGCTTCGCCACTCGCTATCGGTGTGTACTGATAATGATGATGATGTATGTTATTCGGTGATGAGGTAACCGTGTCATCGTGTAGCTTAGAAGGTTTGAGATGAACGGATGCAAGAAGATTATCAGAAGGAACGGTATATTGATGTTGTTGATATGGATTTTGTTGCCGGGGTGGTTGTTGATAATACACGGACAAAGGTTCTTTCATCGTCGAAGGATATAGAGGTCGTACCAAGTTTAAAGGTCGAGCAGTTGCGTATACCGATGGCCTTGGATATTCAAAGGTCACCAGAGCATGTTGACCGTTCGAATGAGAGTTCTGATTGTGAGCGTGATCACTCGCATCCCCGCTGTTGGCCTGATCCGTATAACCGGCGTCCTGATGATGGGCAGATATCTGTAATTCGATTTGCTGAGGCTGCTCGTAGTGTTCTTGTTGCTGCTGTTGATGGTGCACTAAATCAACCGGTACAGCGAGGCTGTATCGACCGTCGGTCTCGAAGAATTTGACCGGTATTTTGTGAGTTCCACTGATCGAAACGCCATCGCGAAAGGAAGAGGTAGGCACTCGCACTTCATCGTTATCGACCGATTCATCGATTCGCACTGTCTCGTCAAACTTAATTTTCTCCACTCTCGGGTTCAGAGGATTCTTCACCAAATCATCCGATTTTCTTGACTCGTACTCGTCTATTTCGCCTATATGAATGCTCGGTTTGAAATCCATATTTTTCGTAGATAACGGACATCGAAGGGTCGTCGAAGGCTCCGACAAATAGAGACTCGTCGAAGGATCCTCTTCGACCTGGTAGCTGCTTTCGATTGACACGAATGACGTCAAATTCAACGGCTTACCATCGAGGATCCTCGAACTTATCGGTAAGTTCGAGGAACCCGCACTTTCCGGTTCTTCCGGTGTAGCATCAGTAATTTCCGGCTCCGTAGTATTATCACCGGAAGTCACGTTCGCCAGATAAAAACCGCACAGACAAAGGTAAAATAAAAAAATCGAAAGTGACGAATGAACGTTCGGCATTGTTGATTTTTTCGATAAAAATGTCACTACTGCGTTGGCCATATACATAAATTACTTTGATCGCTAGACGCCAATCGATGTCACGGTGAATGGCAGACTCCGAGAGAGCGATTGAAAGCGAAATTCAAGTTAAAAAACCAAGTAATCCACTCGTTCGAGAGATATTATATTCAACGTGTTGTCAGCGTTGCATGGACTCGAAAACTAAACCATGGTCTTTGGACGACGCTCAACTTTATTGTTCTGCATAGAAACGCCCAGATGGCCACCGTCGACGCTCTCGTTGCGTTATCTTCCAAGAATGTGAAGAAAAAATATGATGAATTTTAAAAAGCGTGAACGATCTCAGAAGCCTTTTCGTTAAATCGTTTCCTCCCACTCTCTCTCTCGCGCGTTTTGTTCGCTCGTTGAGTCTCGTTAGGTTGTTCAAAAAAGCCCAACAGTCCTGCTCTCCTTCGTATTCGTTTCACCTCAGACCCAATTTCGTTCAGCCACCGGAGCAACAACAAAAATAAATAAAACTCGCCTTTTTTTCCTTCTTCTCTTCTTCAGAGCCATTTAGTTCGGGCAGCTACCTTAAACAATGGTAAATACGAAGAAACGTTGGCGCAACTATTCCAAAGCTCAATTTGCTACATTTACCAAGTTGTCACGTAGCGGCCGTATTCCTTCCTTTTCAAATAACCAAAAAATTACGTGAATGCATGTTTTTTCTCAATATACCACTCGAAGAGACCAATTCGTGTTAATTAAAATAGTGCACAGATGAAAAAATATCTGGGAAACTTGTGCGGTTTGCGGAAGCTACGTGCAAGGAAACATATATTTTTATATATTCAGGATGTGCAAAGAAAAAATTGGCAAGTCATTTTCGGCGAGGTTTACCCGAAAAATTGATTCAGCGGAAAAATAGCAGCCTGGAAGGAGAACACGAGAAATTGTTTGCAGCAGCGCGAACGGTGAAGCACCAAATTCTTTAAAACAAATCTTCTATGAAATTTTTTGGCGTCCTGATCTTAGACACGAAATAATCATTAACGGCATCAGATCTCGAATCCGAATTATCCAAAATCGAAATTTCAAGAAAAATTGTAACTCCTGGAAGACACGAAGTAAAAATCTAAGAATTGATATGCACGCATTCCTTTCGTGCAATGCTATTTATGAAATGTGCTATTTGGGAATTTAATAATGTATATTATTAAAGTTCGTCATTGCTATTGGATCAAACGACAAGGAATGATGGACTCGAGCAACCAGCAGAAATGGGGTCATCTATCGTTCTCTCTCTTTATTTTTTCTTTTCTGTTTAATACCGTGCTCTATGCTTGTTTCTCCTTTGAGCTATACCTATCGGTACCATCTGCATTCAAACGTATATGTATATACAAACGTGGAAAGGAAAGAGCTAAAAATTTCGTTAGAAAGTTTTTCCGTCTCGGGAGCGAAGTCGCAGGGGCTTTTAAATACATATTACAGATAGAGATCGAGTTCTTTGTTTTCCAGCAAGAGACCCCCCGGGGAATTAGCGAGTACGATAACGCTCTCGGTCCTGTGCCAATATATGGGGGTCAGTGGGTAATGAACCATTCGAACCTTCATCACATTTTCTCTCGTTTTTTCGATCATTCAGATTCAGTATCAAGATTGAATTTCAATCAAACTTTCATCAATAATTTTATACGAAACGGCAATTTGGAAAAAGAAAAGAAAAAAACGTCTTGCAAATGATTCATTTGTCAATAAATGGCAGATTTTTATTGATCCGAATGTATGACATAAAAATTACCGCACGAGCCATTAACCTGAAATTTTCAATGAACAAATTCCATTTAGCTTTGAGTCTCGCAGCGTTCGGTTATAAAATCCTCGGAATTTGAAATTAATAAGAATATAAATTTTCTTATACAGGCGTTGGACGCGTGAATGGAATAAAATATAGGTTGTTTTTCTATGGAAATGAAACAAATTCCTTCGTCGATGGGTGTTTGGCTACAATAGAATCCTCACGGGATTCGCTAAGATTCTTGGTGGACAATGAAAGTAGCGTTTGAGCACCTAGCGAAGCACTTTTTGCGGTAATCACACCGCGACTGACCCGATTCTCTTGGTTCGAGTAGGCCAGCCAAGAATCATCAACAGCAACAGCCATTAATGCGTTTTTGCTTATATACATATATATATATATATATATGCGTCCATATTTATCTATCGATTTATTTATATATTAACGTACATCGATGAATGTACGGTTCATGTATGAAAAAATGCATTACAAAATGAAATTATATTTTCTATTAAATTAGACATTCCTTCGATACGAATAGAGCTTCGATGTAAATAAAAATGACAATAATTATTTTGCAAAATTGATGACGAAAATAAAATTCGTCGGTAAAGTTAAGTTCGCCAAAGTTCAACTCCTATGGAATCTTTCTTTCATTTTTCTCTATCGCCTCGTGAATCATCGTGTTTTTTTTTTTTTCATTGTAGAAACATAAACGCGTTAGGATCGCAGAAATTGCGCATCGCTCGGGTTCTTCTCGCGGAGCACAATGAAAAAGATGAGAAAACGGTTTTGAGAAGGCGCTAAAAAAACGTTGCGGAAAAAATTGAAGCGTTTTTGTAGCCAGCGTGAAATACTCGAACGGGAAGATCGAAAGATGGACGATAAAGAGAAAGAATCAATGGGTCAAATCTGGGCCAACGGTCCAGGGAAACACGCAAAAATTTATGCGGAATAGCCAGGAGCATTATTTAGAAAAAAAAAAAAAGAATAAAAAAGAGCATCGTAGACTAAAATTCTTTATCGCGCTGCTCTCAATCAGCGGTCGTTAAATTTCAAGCGCAAATTTCCCTCGCAACGAAATTCGATGTAAACTCATGTACAGATCGTGAACTATTTATTCGTGTATACCAAGATACTTTCTTTCGTCCGGAAGTCGATACTTTTTCAAGTTTTTGTAAATAGACAGAGATTCAATTACTCTCATCTTTATTTTCAATGTCCGCAATTGATTCCAATTTTAGTTTCGACATTTTGGTAAATCCTTTTGATTTTAATCTGTTCTTTGAAGCGATTTTTCGAAATTACACTTTCCTCTTCATTCGGAGCAAGCCCCGTGTCGACCCTCGACACAGATATAACCGAGAAATCTAAAAGCGGAGAGTTCATGCACTTCAAAACGAAATGAAAGGAAAGTTTTTTCATTTGTTTCTTTAGCAATTTCGTAACTCTACAGCTCTATTTACATGGGGCATTAATAAAAAATAATGTTTTCTAGAAAACTAGAACCCGAATGAATCCGTGGTCGAAAAATTCTGAGCAAATTAAGGCTTATGTTGAACAATATTAATTTTAATGTTTTTGGAATTTATATTACGAATGTAAGGACGAAAGAGAAGCTTCGTAAAGAAAGTTGTCGTGACTACTCGGGGAACTCTCGCCATCATAAAGAAAGGCGAATATACTATTACTTTTATATGTATGTATGAATAGATCGAATCACTTGTACGGACACACGTGAATGTATATTTATCAGTGTGTATTATTAAGAAAAAATCAACATACTACCAGCTTTTACACGTGTGTTCGTTTGATTGGTATGAAATGATTATTATCGTAACGCCACAGGATGACCTACCTTAAAAGGAATCTTCTTATCAATTGCAAGTGTTCACCGCTTCGGTGGTCAATAGAAAAAGAAAGACAAGGATCATTGAGAGAAAAGCTCTTATCTTCCCTTTCTCTACTCCGCTTATGGTTTTATCTCTTTCTCTGACGATTGCTTATTTTCGCTATTTTATCTCAAGCGAACCAGTTCCAAGTCGAGCAGTCGTTAAACGGTGAAAGTAGGATTTTGATAAAAGGTTCAATCCATGCGTACATACGTATTTCTCACTCAGCGCATCATTTTTTCAGCAAAACGATATTGTTTTTATTTTTTTTTTTTCATTATATATTTAACCTCTGGTCCGAAATTCCAAAAAATCCGATTCCAGAACAGAATAAATAATATTAAGATCGAGCGGAAACCTTTCTCCCGCCATTTTATTTTTACAGCCTGAAAATTACAGTTTAAAAAGAAAGAAGGAGAAAAAAAATTGCTCGCCTCGTAGGTGCAAAATTGTACGAATGCCATGTCAGAAAAGTTTTGCACCATAATTAGACCGTGACCAAGTCCGACTGCCTGTCACCGTGTCACGAGAATGAAGATCAAACGGAAAAAGCCTTGGCAATGATCTTCACGCTTCTTTTTCTCGTATTAAGGATATAAAAATGGGGAAAAAAAAAGAATGAAAATTCCCAAGTACTGGAATCCGCCAAGTTACGGTTAGAGATTGTTCTTTTTCATCTTATTGCTTTAAGCATTTTTCTTTTTCTCATTGAGTCATCGTTACAGTCAAGAAGATTGTCCAACTTTTGTAGAAATCTCGGTATTATTTTATTCCGCGTTGTAACAATTACATTTTATTCTATATTGGAAAACCTGGAATAGATCGAGTACATATATCTCGTGTTCGAGCAATCGTTGCAGCAATTTTTAAGATTAATTCTCGTCGAGAAATAGTCCAAACTGTGTTCATTAAATAAAAATTAAGAGAAATTCTAATTAAAACTAGAACAATAAAATGGCTAAAGTTTATAAAAGTATGGAAAAAGAAAAAGAAACAAAAAATCAATTAATCGGTGAATGTTTACGATCGATGCGCCGGAGAGCTGAGAATCGGGAGAGTGAGCGAGTGCGTGAGCGGGTACCGTGGAAGGTGGAAGACTATAACTCACGATCCTTCCTCTCGTGTTCCGCGGGCCAAGCAAGGGCGCGCAGTGAAAGATAAGTAATATCTGTGTTCTTTCTTGGAGGCGAATCGATGCAAGTCGGAGAGAACCGCAAAGCTCTTTTACGGTGTATATATGTACACATAACATATTTCTATACAAGTTATATACATAAATGAATATACAGCTTGATAGTGTACGAATGCGTGTATTAGTGAGCGAGTGAAGAGATTCATGCTCGCGAGTGAGAGGGACGGAAAATGTGGACCACTTTGGCCAACAAAGTGGGGACCTGGATTAAAAGCAAACGAGGCCATAGACCGAGTCCCAGAGCTATCTCGTGTCTCGAGCAGTTAACGTCATTTTTGTACACGCTTCGAAGCATCTCGTCCGGATAAAGAAGAACGAAAATTCGACAAATCCTTTTTACGGATGTTTCGTCGAACGCGATCTCTCAAACATTCGGAATAACACAAACAGTGTTTGCTACAAAAACACGTATATCCATTTGTATATATGTGATTGACACGCGCGGGGTCAAATAGTCCCGCCGAATATCACGATCGACGGTTAGTGGAAATTATACTCTGTGCTGAGTGATCGATGTGCGCAACGAATACGCACAATGAGTGTCATTTTGGAAAATAGTTCGCAAAAAACATGAGAGTTGTAATTTGGTTTTAGACGAGTTATGAAAATTTATGGCTTTTTATGAAGATCGAGAAGAAATTCGGTGGGAATATATACCGATGAATTATTTTTGGAACAATTTCACCGAGCGCCGAATTGCAAAATCTCGGAAAGTTGGAATTAGAAGACGCGGAACTTGGCACATTTTTTTTTTTTCTTTTACATGTATTTATTGTTGAAACATTCGTTCAGAATTCTCGAAGAATAAGCTCAATAACTAATCGAACGTTTAATCAGTTGATTGTTGAATTTTTATTGCTTCTTTTCCAGATGATGGGCTCGAAAGGGAATTTTTTCGTGCTCCTATTAACGATCGCGTTTACGATGAAATTTTCCGAATGCGAAACTCGTTATTTCGTCAAGGTGCCAACCAATTCGAGCGATCCGTTGAGCAAGTTCATGGGAATCGATAGATCGAGATTCATCACCGAGGGAGGAGGACACAGAACTCCGATTGATCGAGCAGACGTCGGTAATCCTGAGAAATCGAGGTCGTCATTTCGTATCGACGATGAGACCATGATTCGCGAAAGCCTCAAAGCTAATCTCGAACGTCGTAATTCCTTCATCGAAAGTTCAACCTTCGATCCAGATGTTCTCAACAAATTTCTCGACGACTACGCCAATAAAATAAAATCTACAACCGAGAAAAATTACAATTTTCCATTTCGCATTAACAAACCTGATCTGCAAAAGTTGAATGATCATAAAAATGATAATGAGAATGTCGTCCCGAACCTGGAGCACGAGAAAGTTTCCGAAATTAATAAAACTATAGAGAATCCGATCAATTCGACCCTCGAAAGTACCGATGTAAGTATTTCCACGTACTTTTAATCATTAATTATGGTAATCGGAAAAAAGAAAAGATAAACGAGAATTGTGCAATGTATTCGTAATCTTCTGTTTTTCAAATTTGATTCAGCTGAATCAGCAAGACCTAAACGACACCATTAAGAGAAATAAATATTTCGGAGCAAATGCAAATGATGATCGCAGCGGATGGGTAACTCTGGAAGCGATTCCATGGTCGAAAAGCAAAATCTCGAAATGGCAGGCAAGTTCAAGTTCTCAACGACCCTGGCCGGATATGCAATCGTGGGAAAAGCCAAGTAATGCCAAGCCATGGAATTCCGAATTTCCTTCGAGACCCGCTTATATCAACAACGAACCATGGTGAGCATATACTGAAAATCATTCATACCAACGTCAATTCATACTAAATGATCGATCAATCCAATTAATTTTCATCCTGCTATTCTTTCGTTCAAAAAACACAATAAATGAGTAATTAACGAATTATAGGCCAGAACCTCCAAAAGTGCAACGACCGGATTATCATTCGAGCAGGCCATCACCCCCGCAAACACCAAGACCTCAAGTTTCAACGCGACCATCGTACTTCGACGATCGTTTTGACCATAATTTGAATCAGGCCCAAAAATGGCCACCCGAGAGGCCGCAATCGTCGTGGGATAAATTCCCATCGACCGATTCTTACAAACCCAATATAGAGATAATAACGGATGACAGACCTTCAAACTTCCCAACGAGCTGGGACAAATATACGCATTCCTTGTCCAATAACAACAATAAATATTCCTACAACGACAGAGACAGATTCACCAATAATTACGACAACAACAACAACAACAACAACAATAATAATCACCATCATCATCAACAAAATCATCAGCACGAAGACTCGAGTCACGATTGGCGAGAGAGCTTGAACAATTATCCATCAAAGTTCGAGCTTTACAAAGACAAACCATCGAATTTCGGTAGACCAATGAACGACCATCAAAATAATCGTCCACAGCATTTGTCTCATTATCAATACACCCCGGAACATCCACCGAGTCACCCATCGAACGGTGAAGGTCAATGGGTTTTGTTATCAACGAATCACGGCTATTCGAAATCCCGGCAAAGATCGTTGAAAATGGACAACGACAAAGAGGAGGATTCTACGATCAATACGAAGTCTCCGGCAAGAGTAACCAAACAGGACGACGATGGGACCGTTGCGGTGATGACCTCTAAACGTCAGGTTGGTCTAGGGATTTAAGAAAGACACGAAAAAAAAAAAAAAAAAAAAAAACAGACAACTAAACAAATCACTCGCCTACTTGGAAATCTGCGGTACCGGACACGCGCGTTGGATACACACAACAAGAACAAAAACAAAAAAAGATTGCAAGACTATGGGACTTTTCCACGTGCTTTATTTCCCGGCTTATCTCTTGCATAATCTTTCTCCACTTATGGGTGACACACGCATAAGCTTTTTCTTTCTCTGTTTTTCCCGATGTTATATTTCATTCAACTTCCACTCGTTTATCTATTTTTCCAATGATTCATATATTTATGCTTATTTCGATTCATCCACTTTTCGCACAACATCCATCAATTCGTAATTCGTCTCAGGTACGTTTGACCGTTCTACCCTCAAAAAATGGAACTAACACAACCACATCACACGGCGGACTCCTCGAAGTTGAGAAAACATTCAAGACCGTCGATCAGAGCAGAAAGGAATACGAAGACAGCAGATTAACCGCGTTGAAACCAATTATTGTTAACAATAGACCAATCAGAAACACGATATCCAATAGACCATCGAGTTCTGCGGTTTTAGCCGCTGTCGGCGCTGGTATGTTACCGGCAACCATGGCTGTCATGATACCCATGATGCTCGGACGAAAAAAACGCTCATCGCGAGTCCCCATTTTCGATCATCCTCAAAATTCTCCGAGCCTTAATTATCATGAAAAATTTTCGATACCTCGAGATTCTCAAAAAATTGCCAAATTTAAAATGGCTTAGGGTGGTTTGAGAACGAGCCTGAAACAAAAAATATCATGATTCCAATTTTCGTGACTCCAAATCTTTCTCGACGCTCCCTCGGCGTTGTAATGTAATCAGCTGTTTTTTTTTTTTTTTTACCGTTCAATCGTTTTTCTTTTAGATAGTTGCAATTTTGCAAAGTAGATTTAAAGATTTTTTATTTATTCGTTGATGTTTTACTATTGTATTTATGTATCGTTATGTTATTTATTTAATCGAACGCGCCAACTCATCGAACCTGCTACTCGTAGTTTTTAAGTTTCGAAAGAAAACATTTGTTCTGGGTTTTTGATAATAAAAAACAAAAAAATCGTTTTGGAGGAATTAATGGCATTGAAATTGGAAGATTCTTCGAAGTTTGAAAATATATGCCATGCATTTATTTAGGTTTTTCTAAAAAATACACCGATTCTAATTGTACAACAATTCGAATGTTTTATTTACAAAATACAGTATTCGATATCGTTTAAATTACATTTATTTATGTGTTAAGACTTATTTGATATATGTAATTTATTTGTTATCGTTGAACTTTACAAATAATAAATTATACTACGAAATTCGTTATCACGAATCCCACACCGAATTAGAACGAAAAAATCACGCTTAACGTAACGTGTGAATTTATCTCGACGTTCTTCCAGCACCGATTGGAGATGATTTACGGATTTCATTTTGTTATGTTTTTTTTTTTTTAATTTTATTCTCAAGTGGAATAAATTGAATCCAACGAGAATGTTGATGTGAGTAAATATACTATGGAGAAATACTGATAATTTTGTAATTTGTAAAAAAAAAAACGAATAAAAATATGGAGCTTCCGCAGAGTTTCTTTGAAATAATGAATAAATTTCTGAAATGGCGTCAATCTTTCAGCAATAATTGAAAAGACAACATACGGTTTTTGCATAAAATAAAAAATTCAAATGCATTCTTTTTCCATTTGAAAATCAGTCTGAAATAATTATCTTTTCGAAAGATCCCTTGCTCAATCTTCCAAAATCTATGTAGACAAAAACTTTTCGAGAATCATGAAAAAGCGTCGTAACGAAGATTTTGAAAAATAATTGCAAAACCGAATGAACCTGTTCAGGAGAACAACGAGAACGTGACGAGTGAACAAATTCATTCGGGCAGCGATGAAAAAAGGATCGTGGTCGTACATCCACCGAACTAATTAACATAGACTGGCAATTAAAAATCAAATGATAACTCGATTAATTTGTTCTTAATATTCTTTCCCTTATAATACACGATTCACTCTTCGCCATTGATGCGTTTTTGGACATGACCCAGATACCTGGCGAATCCTTCGCTCGCGTGTTTCAAAATGGCCACACCGAGTTTGAGCTTGACTTCAGCTATTTTTTTTACAAACGAAAATATATTAAATCGTTCCTCGATCGGTTTTTTCGTGGTTCCTTCGGTCCACTCGACATTAGAATCTTGTGAATTCGATTCATCGGTATTACCGGTCGTACCAAGTATTTCATCTATAGTGAGACTCGGAACAGTGCTGGAAATCGTGGGGGTCGATGAGCCGGAGTCCGAAGCCTCGGAGCTCGTAATTTCTGGTTCCGCCGCAGGATTTCTCTCCGTTTCTCCAACCGATCCAATGTTTTCTTTATTTTTTTCGGTAGCCGAATTCGTTTTCCTCGTCGCTTCGATTCTGATAGCAATCTTTTTGGGACTAACAGTTGTTTTTTCAGTATTTCCATTCTCATTAGGCCCAAATTTTTTTTTATCGATAGAATTAATGGAATCAGGATCACTTGTACTTGGACGATGTTGCTTATTCGACGAATCGAGATCAGAATCTTGGCCAGCTTTTTTCGTGTCTTCTTTGACATTTACGATTTGACGATGGTCGTTATTGATCCCGTTGGTCGGAATAACCGAATCGATTATATCGAGAATCTCGTTGCTCAACGGTTCTTCAGTCTGGATCTCTTTTTCTTCTTTCTCAATCTCTGTTCTCGATGGTATAAACTGAATAACCGATTCTCTCTTCTTTCGTGCAAGTTTCACAGGAGCGAGATTCAGAGATCGTGGTCCGTGCTCGACTTGAACGGCACTGGGTGTTATTTCAATATCCTCATAATCGTCGTTCGATTTGTAAGCTTCGGCGTGGCCATAGGGCGATGAGACATCGACCACCGGTTCAACTGGAAATTTGTATTTATCCTGCATTTCGGAGGGAACACTTTCGGTCGCAATCGGCAAATTGACGGCTAAATTAGCCCTGTTATCGTAACTGTATTCCTTCGGTATATTTCCGACAACGAATTGACGATCAGCCGATTGTTTCCCGACGAAATCAGGCTTTTTTTGTCTTTCGTAATAATTCGGAGTGGTCGATAATTCCGGATACTTGAAATCGGTATTGCGATATTTTTCATTGCCGTAATTGGTAGTTGCGATTGGTCGATAAATTGAGACAGGATCTGTCGAATATTTCGATGCTTCTGGTATTCGTCTGGTCGTCGACTTGACATCCGGACGAGTATGGTCGAAAGATTGCTGATATCGATAGAAATTAGATTCGTAATCTTTGATACCACCGTATTTGCCGTCATGACCGGTCATACCTTGCAAAACTTTGGAAAATACTTCCTCTTCGCTCTGACCATAATTGCCCCCATATTCATCCACGTTGTACTTGTAATTTGGCTCGACGACATAATTTCTACGCGCTATTGCACCGCCGAATGGATAGAGGAAGTAGGATGCCAAACCAAGACCCAATCCGACCAACGACATGACTCCAAAACTTGGCATTACTTCGCGAGACAGATAATTGTAAATTTGAGTACCAATCGGCTTTTGAACTTGTTTTTTCTTATTTTTTGTACCACTCGCGGCAGTGACTTTTGATTCAGGAGCTATTTTAGATTCTTGAATCGTATTGTCGATAATTCCCAGTTCCGTCAAAACGTCCAAACTCTCCGTGGATGTAGTTATTGTCGAAGCAGGATCTGTCAAAAGAGACGTTGTGGTCGTTTGAAGAGTCGTTGATGAAGATGGCGCCGGACTCGTTGGCCTTCGTCTTCGTAGCTTGTTCTTCTTCCTCTTATGGGGTCTCTTCGTCGTCGTCGTCGTCGTCGTCGTCGTCGTATTGATCGATTCATTCTGGCTCGAAGACTCGGCTTCAACTTTCTTGACATTTGGATTGAATTTTGACTCAACGTCGATTCGAGATTCCTCGGGAATCAAAGGAGCTGCCATTTTCGTTACGTTCCTTTTCGAAGAAGCTTCATCCTTGCTCTCAATCTTTTCGATTCTCAATACCGGAGCGTTTATTTTTATTGGTTCGATCTCGATATTCGTTTGCGATTCCGTAGGTTTTTTTAGCTGTACTTTAAGGACGTTATTGATTTTGCTTGGTTTTTTCGTCTTCATAAAAACAGGTGAGTTTTCAGGGTCAGGAGATTTTGTTTCGTTCATCAAAATTAATGAGTTATTTGTTACTGACGATTGGATGGAATTGGCAGTGGAATCAGCGTTGAAAGAAGTCTTGACCTTCGTCGAGAAAATCGGTCGCTCAACGTTCATTTGATTGTCAACTGATTTCGGGGTTGTGATCATGGAAACGGGTCTGAATGTGACTTTTTCGACTTTTGAAGTGCTCGGATGTTTCGTTGTCTCGACGGAAGACTTTGTGGTTGTTTTTCTCGTCGGGGATGGCTTTGACTTGGTAGATTGAACAGAAGGTCTCGAGACTTTGGTTGCCATTGGCTTGGACGTCACGTTGATGGGTTTCGGGGTCGTTAATTTTGGTCTCATGGTAGATCGACTGGTGTCCAGAGGCTTTCTCGTGGTAATCGTAGTCTTTCCTGTCGCGATAGAAACCGTTGGCTCGGTAACCATAGAAGTCTTTGTGATTGAGATGATTTTCGTCGTTTGGATAGGTTTAGGAGTTTTTTCAGTGGTTACGATTGGATGAGCGGTAGTTCTTTTCAAAGTGGGTGTCGTGCTCTTGGTCAAAGTCGTTATTCTTTCCATAGGGGTGGTCGATTGCGATGAAGATATTTTTTCAAACGTCGAAGCTGTTTTGACTTCGCTCTTCAAGGTCGTCTCGAGAATTTCGATCGGCGTTGTTTGTTTATTCTCCAATCGAACGTTAACCAATTGCTGATCGTTGTCACTCGATTCGCGATCGATCGATGGATTATCGGTCGTCGTTGGTGGATTGAGAAGTATCCAGGTGGAAATACCACCGGTTGTTGTCGGGTGATTTTTGTGAGCCGTCATCAATCTTGTCGAGCTGCTCAATTCCCTCTCCAATTCTTCTTCCGTCATAGCCATCGCTACACCCGGATGACTGGACTCGAAGTAACTGAATTTGGAATTGACGGGCCTGCCGAAACCAACACCGATCGAGCCCATCGAGCTCGTGTCGGAATTAACGTCGTCAACTAATGCAACAACGCCCTTATCGTTATCCCCGAATCTCAAAGGACCGTAATTCGTTTTTTCATTTTGTTTGTGTACCAACAAAACGTTAGAGGTTTTCAGTTTCGTCGCATTGGGAATTTCGATTGGTTCTTTCGACTCGTTGGGATTGGTCACGTTGAGCAATTGTGTTGCCACAGTCCTCAGTGATTGATCCAGTGATTTGAGCTCGGTTCTGCAAAACAGAAACGAACCCGTCAAACTTTTCGCTCAACCACCCATCTTGCATTTTATTTCGAATATCTTTCGTAGACCAGAAATGAACATACTTACCGATTTCAATTTTTTTTCTCAGATGTGTCATTTAAATATAAGTAAATTAGCCATACGATCTCTTAGACTATAGTAAATGAAAAGACTTGTCGTTTACTAATTATTTATTATCGTTACAAAATTTGTGAATAAGCGAGCGTTGACGCTATTAATGCCCTGAAAAATGTTAAAATTCTCATGGATTAAGGTAAGAGGAAAATATAATTCAATTAAAAGAACTTATTCGATCCTATGCTCGAAACATCGCTGAGTTAGTTACAAAAAATAAATAAAATTACATACTTTTGATATTAACGCTAGAGATTCAGCCATTTATATTCAGAAATCGAGAGCAAAAGATTAAAAAAAAAAACAGAAGAATCTGTATATTAGACAATGACGATCATATTACAACTTTGATAGAAGAATAAAATTAATTGAACGAATCAATTGAACGAAGCAATATTCATCGAAAGAAAATAATTTGCTCATCTCTTTCTCTTCTTTCGTTTGCTTTTCAATTCGTGCCAGTCCCTGTACTTATGAATGGATTGTCTTACGACTTCATCGAGGCTCGGTCTGAATCGGATAGTGACTTGATCGGCGGCACGACCAAAATCAAGAACACCTGGTAAGGCCCATGGGAAGAAAATAGCGGCGATGCCGATAAAACCTGCAGCAACAGCGGCGAAAGGTGCAGCAGCGAGGCTAAAGAGTCCATAATTGAAAGGATTTAAGTAGGAAAAATAGGTGAAAATGGAGCCTACGGATTCCATGAGCCCCGATGGGCTCATATCAAAATCGTCGTCGTCGTCGTCGTCGTCGTCGTCGTCGTCATCGTCATCGTCGTTGTCATTGGCTACAGGAGCCAATGCCGTTGAGCCAGAAGAACTTCCGAGTGAACTACCGCCACCGCCGCCTGCCGCACCTGAAAGCGGTCCAGCACCAGCCGCGAGAGCTGGAAATGGCCCACCGGCCGAAGAATCACCGATGGCTTGGCCAACTCCAGACTCCGCTAATAATGATGGGATTGGTTGGGGTCTGATTTCACTTACAGGAGACTGACTCAACGAGGGAGAAACATCGATGACGCTATCGGGATCAGATTCACCGATAGCGTCGAAACCACCCTCGTGAGGATCCCCGGTGGACACTAAAATTTCGGACTCTTGAGTGACGTGAGTAGTCGAACTTAATACCGAATCGTCGTCCTCCACTGCCTCATTATCGAACAACTCATCTCTATCGGAATCCTGATCGTCATCAACTCCCGATGGAGAATTAGTATTCTCCATAGAATTATAATTGTCACTAGGCCGCTCGGAACTTTCAGAAGCTGGACCATCCACGTACTTGTCTTGAGGATCATCGTCCCCTTGGGGAACGCTTGATCCAGGATTAAAAACGTTCGTACTCAGAACTTGAGAGTTTATAACGATATTGAGATCGGTACAGCCTTCTTTGCTCTCTATAGTGTTGTTTACTCGGGTTATAGTGTTAATCATGATGGTTGGGCAATTTTTATCTTGCAACGGGTTCGGAGGGATCGACTGGGCTAGAGGGTCTTCCATATTTTGCATGTCCTCGTTCATGAACATGATGTGAACGTTTGGCGGTGTTGCAGGACCATTTGTATTATTTTCTAAGGTGTCCAGTGGTTTCTCGACTTGTGGGACATGCATTTCACTGACTGTTACATTTGGCTTTTTTGAGCCGGGATTCAGAATATGAACTATGGTATTTTGGGTTATTTCTGAAGATGGTTTGAAGACCGGCCATCTCGCATGAGTTTGTTTACTTGCTAAATCCGTTAAAAGAGTTACGACAGCAGTCGGAAGACTGACTGTCTCGACCGGACGGATCGATCCGGTTGATGGACTTTCCGACGTCGGTCTCGAAACGTAATTATGGGTCGGGTGAGGGTTTTGATTATTTTGGCTATTGTGGTAATTGAATGAATAGTCAGGGGAATTCGTTGTCTGGCCATGACCGCCTGATGTCTGATAATGCAATGGTGATTGCTGATGATGAATCTCCGATTGGTCGTGATAATTTCCAGGCGATAAATAATGTTTGTGAGTTTCCAATTGCTGATAAGAATTAGGTTCCTTCGGTGGTCGATAGGAGCCTGGATTCGGACTTGAAATTTCTTGGTAATGGGTGACTCCCGTTGAAATTTCGTTCACGGAATTATGATTGGTCATAGATGTACCGTAATAATTGTTGTCCGGCTCGAAATAGGTCGTGGCTGAAGTGATGGGTCTCGAAATGCCAGAGTCATGATATGTGTGATCAAAGGGTCTCGTGACGGATTCTCCGGGCAAAACATTAACCATCGAGTAAGTTTGATTTTTCTTAGTAGCGAAAGCTGGTATTTGAAGCCATTGAATAAAATCTTGGACATTGGGCTGCATAAGTGGTTGACTATCGTAGGTTGAACTGGAGGGCAATGATTGTTGGGTGCTAGATGGCAATTTATAATAGTTCGAACTCGTAGGATTTTGATACTGAGGATTGATCGCTCCCGATACAGCAACTTGAATGTTGGGTTTTTTCTTACGTTTCTTAATGCTATTTCGAATGGGAACAAGACCATTGATCAGTGAAGCGTGTTGGTCGGTAAGTGTCTCTATGTTTGATGTGTATTTGTCGTAATTAAAAAGGTCTTCGACATTCTGAAGTGCGTCGTTGGGCCAATTCTTCAATTCATGATCACTCGCGTTGTCAGAAATGTGCTCGGGAATTACTAGACTGACCGGCTTCAGAGGAGTCTCATCTCTTAAGGGGGCTCTCTCATAATAATCCGATCTTAAAACCACTCTATTTTTTCCTTTCACTGAGATTCGGGGTAAATTATCATTCTCTCTCAATCTTAAAAAAGTCTTACGCGTATCATTGGAATTATGATCGTCCTGCCTAACCAACGAATAATCATCATCATCTTCCACTAATGACGAGTCAATTCTTTTTAATTTTCCGTTTTGATTTTGACGATTGGACTGGTCCACGGATTTCGTAACAGAAAAACGTAGACTCTTGAAATCGTCGATTAATTTATCGGATACGAGCGATCGAACGTTCGAATTTGATTTCAAGATTCTCGAATTCGCTAATAATCGCCAATCATTCGGTAGACCGAAATTATCGTCGATCTTGAAACTATTAACTAGGCCTGGTGAAAAATGGCTTCGATAATATTTATCGCTTAATTGTGTATTATTTTCCGTCCGGCCTCTGTACCTGCTATCACTTTTAACGACCGACGAGCTTCTGTGCTCGTTCGGTCGCCTCGACGAATTCCACGACTCATCAACGATCCCTTCGATGGTTACTGATTTCTCGACATTTTCTTTCCCCACTTCCGGACTCCCTGCAACAAGCAAATTCATAACGTACTATTATTCACTTCCTCGAATCACAATTCTCATTTTGTAACGAACAAATTCCGACGATAAATCAATGTGACGCTGCTGTGCTTTTATTTACGCTATAACTACTTTTCCACGGGGTTAGAAACTGTGGCCATTTGATTACCGGCTTTCAAAAACGTCTCGATTGCGGTACATCATTTAATTACTGTCTTTCGTATATATGAGACAATCATTGATCGATCATTTACTTTCCATTTAGAATCGAAAAAATGCTTTTACAATTATCTGCGCTCCAACAATCAATGAATATATATGTTCGAGAAGCGTATCAATGTCAATTGAATATTAATTCGACGACTTTCAGAAAAATTGATGAATCGAATATCGTATTTACACGCTTACCAGGTTTCGAGGGTCTGGCATCGTTCGATCCCGCAACCAGTAGGATCAACAGAAGATTTAACAGCTTGAACCGCATTATTACACTGAAAACAGAACGAAACAGTTCGAGTTGTAGAAAACCGCTTTACGAAATAAATTAAAAAAATCAACGCACAGCCATAATTTTTATTGTGGCGAAAATGAGTTCAAGAATCGTAAATTTTACAGCGAAGCTCCGTTCGTAAAGATATCAAAATATGGGTCAAGATATTTCGGTTCTCGCAACTCATGAGGACGAATAATTTTTTAAATTCTATAATCTCGAAAAGCTGTGTTACAAATACAGTATGATTATTTCAAATAAATTTTTCAGATAGAAATTAATTCACATAAATTTGGAAAAATTTGAAAAAAATCGTCTATTTTCCAGCTTTCTGTGAAAGAAATGATGCTTCAAAAATTTACGAAATTTTTACGTGACTCGAAACTATTGCAAATCAATACCATGCGACGAAATTTCACGATTTTTCGTCAATCGAAAAATTCCAAGCTACGTGAGAAATAATTCTTTTGTCACGCTCATATTGCATTGACACTGTGAAAAAAAAAAAAAAACGTCAAAGCTTCAAATGACGCAAGTATTCGATGCCATGCGAACAACAACACGATACGAATCCTTTATCGCCGATTTAACGGACCAAGGTCTCGAGATCGTTCGTATTCGATTGACGCGACGAACAATCGATTCTCGAGGTGAATTTGGTAAATCCAATGAATTGTTATTTACTTCCCCAATTATTCGACTGTCTATCAAAAAGTCCTTACCGCACGGATAATTGAATAAATTCAATGATTTTTATTCTCTTCGCCATCAATATGTAGAAACTTGATAGAAACACAAAAGCCACAATAAAACATAAAATCGATCTCTTCTTTATGCTCAAACCTATGGTCTCATAATCAAGTGGTCAGTATTTTTTTTTTACCGTTGCATTTTCCTGTTCACTTTCGAGAGTACTCTACACAGAGGCGACGATAACGGTACCCATCGATGTGTATATCTTTTACGCTACATTTCGATACATACATATATACAAAATATTTCTTTGGATTTTTCTCTCTCTCCCTCTCTTCGTGTTGGCATCATGTTTCGTTGAATCGAAAGAGAGTGGGTGTTTCAAGAATGTAGACATAACTGTCGAAGAGTTTAATTCTACACGACGTAAAATTCTATTTCTAAGCTCACGATCTATAAAATCGACAAGTTGCAATTTCACGATCGACCGAAATCACCGATGTCGATTTTTTTTCTCTCAATTTGCTCATGCAATCAACGATGGTCCGATAGGCATATAAATTTTATTTTACCGACCGGAAAATTATTCTCATGTTTATTTTCGTACTTCCGGATTTGAGAGAAACAAGATATTGTTATTTTCGAGTCGCATTATAATCGTATTCGGAATTTCGATGGAACAAATTTCATTTCATCCTTATGTATTCCATGCGATATTGTATTTCTCACCGGTAAACCTCGGTAAACACGATCGAATGATTTTTGAAACTGGACAGACCTATTATATCTATGTATCTATTAAGCATGAGTTATTCATGCCTATTAAAATCAACGAACCGAGGGCAAAAGAAATGATGATGATAATGGGTGAATACCGTCAATTGCTTTTTGGCGTTTCCGGTACAACGAACACTTGCGGAACAGATTCTTCAGGGGTAAAAAAAAGGTCTTGAATCGTTAATTCGGCGTTTGCTCCATTTCGATCAAAATTGAGAAATTGAAAATTCCTCAAGGATATTTTTCTGTCAATTCGTCAAATTCGTTGGCTTCAAAATGCGCTGAATGTGAAAAAATTGTAAAAATCATCCAATAATTTAATGCAACGAATAATGTGATAAGAATAAATATTGAGAGGTTCAAAAATAAAGCCGGTAAATTCTTGTGCATATATAATAATGTTTGATAATCAATTCAGGGAGCGAGCCGAACGTGTTCCGCATTAAAATCAGCGAGCTGCGCGATCGCCATATTTGGAATATTACATGCACGCGAGCCGAACTTCCTCGTCTTATCAGAATTATTTGATTCAATCTTGTAGATTTCATTAAAGTGGAATACGATCAACACGGAGCACCCGTAAGAAGTCGACAATTTGAATATTCTTACATGCAAAGAATTTGTTTTGTATACAAAAAGCTTAATTTCATTAATCCTTCACCAATTAATAAAATCGTTCTTGCGAATCATTCTCCAGATAATTTCACACCTTCTATCGCGTGAAACATTAACATTTACTCAGTAGCACCGAGCGCATGTATTTATAAAACAAGATATTGAAATGATGCATTAAAAATTGTAATTTTTTTTAATCCTCAATTTTTTTCAGATCTATTATGAGAACGAAAGATTTTGGTAAATATTTGAAGAATCTTACCGCTTGGATCCACGATCCCCTTACCGGGGCATCGACGCACTCGATAACCGGCACTAAATAAACGAGACGAACGAACGCGAATAGTAAAAACGATTGAATTCAAAGATCCGAGGGGGGAAAAAAATAAGTGAAAAAAATGATCGAGGTTGACGCGAAGAGAGGAATGAAGACACTGAAATACTGGGGTCGATAGCGGGTGATTTGAACGCCCGCAAGAGACGACGATCGAGTGAGGGCGTTGGATTCGAGTCCGGAATGAAGTTTCGTACGGAAAGTAGAGGAGGCTTTAAAAAGTTGAAAGAAAATGTTGGTACGGCCAATGCAGAAGAGGACGATCTTTCGACTGTACGGCTGACTGAATGCGAGAGGCTCCTTCTTCAAGTGCGAAAGAGAGAAAAAAGAGAGAATAAAGAGGAACAAGAGGAAAAAGAAGGAGGAGGAGGAGGGACGGGAGGGGGAAGAGGACCTTAAGCAATGTCGATATACAGAGTGAGGACGCTTTGTATAAAAGGCACCAACGAGAGGGTTCCCCGAGCCTCGAAAAACCCCGTTACTTATGGCCGCGAGACGAGATCAACAAGCGCGCATACCCACACACGAATCCATACACGTGTTAAGACACACGTGTTTGTTTACAGGTAAAAATTTAATACAAGTATAAAGAGGGCGTCTCTTGGTCACTCTGTGTACCCGAGGTACACGCACGCACACGCTCAAAGACTCGTGTGTCCGTACACGATGAGCGGAGGTAAAACGATGACGATGCTCGGGGAATTCAACGGGTTGAATAACCTTCTTCTTATAACGTTAGCGCGTATGCTAAGCGATCGTTGTGTTACTGTATAACCGTGAAGCCTTCCATAGAAGACGAGTCCCAGTCTCTCAGGTACAAACAAATGGGAAAACAGCCAGAGGGAGAGAGAGAGAGAGAATTAGAAGTTGAGGAAAAAGGAGGAAAGAGATAAACTGATTCAGTCATGATGGCGAGATGCGAGATGAACAAAAAAAAGCAAGGAAACGAGAGGAGGAAGAGAGGAGAGAAAAAGAACGATTGAGAAATGAAGAAAAAAATGAGAGAAAGAGATATATTGATGCATTCGGATTCAGAGAGAAGAAGAGAGATGGAAAAAGGGTTAAGAGCAAGATGCTGGGTCCTTGAACCAGAGCCCGCGCGAGACGTTGTCGTAGGATAATAACAGACCTCGAGTAGCACCAAGAAAACAGTCGATTCGGTCTAAGGAATTTTTAACCCGCGTTCTTCGCTACCTGGAGTCATGTTGGCGGGAACGTTTGAGATTATTTTTTTATAGTGCAATAGGGTTGATTTCACCGATAAGAATTGTTATTTAATTAATTTTTTATCAAGCTTTACTTGGGACGATTGAAACTCGATTGCATGGTTTTAAACAACACTCAGAATGATCGGATTTGAAGATAAATTTCTTGTCGTTGAGTGTTGAAAACGAATAATTGGATTTTAGACCACATAAAAAATAGCTCGAATCGATAATGTGATCAGTCATCCATCTCAACTATCGATACGCCAAGAATAGTGGATTTTGTTCCGTTATGAAGTAGCTCGCTGTCGCTATTAGTATAAACAACTCCGGAAGACATTAACGATCATGGGATGACGGAAAAAAGATTATCTTTCCTGATGGGTTTGCTCTCAACTCGGGGATGTTATAAAATATTCGATAAGTCGAATCTGTCCAAAGGACCATATAAAATGTAATTTATAATCATTTACTTACGTACATACATACATATGTATTCTCATGGAAAAACGTATTTTCTCGTGTTTACGAACACCATTTGACTCGAATCTTGCTTGGCAATCAACAATGATATACTTTCGAAGATAGTCTTTTCGTGTATTCGAGCGAGAAATTTCTGGCAAGCTCTACCCCGACATTTTAATAAACCGTAAAATTGGTTTCAACGATAAGCGGATAAAGAAATTCATATCTGATGAATAAGCGAACCTAGAAAATTACAAAAGTGTGCGAAGAACGTTAAATTTTTGTACTCCGGTGCCCGAGCTCGGAGTAGTGCTTTGGTGCTTGGAAATAGAACACTGGAGATAAGCAAGGGTACGTTATTACTTCTTCTCGGTGAATCTCGAACAAGCGTGCATTATTCATTGGGCGAGTAGTGCGCAGAAAAACAACCATAAGCGGAGCGCGAGCTCGAAACGCGTTTCGAGTTATTCTAAGAATTTTCACGGAATTTGCAAAGCCCCCTTGAAGCTGACTCTTATATTTCCATGGCTCGATTGCATCGGTTTTTCTGAGCCTTTGTTTCTCGAATTTGGAAAGAGATGAAAACATTGAAGGGAAAAAGAGGTAAAAATACAAGAGGGAATCATTTTAGCGATCGAACGAGACGAGAGAAAAAAAAATGAAGCGAAGGAAGATAAGGGAGTTGTAAAAAAAATTAGTTGATGCGAAAGAGTAGAATAAATTGAAAAAAAAAAAAAAATAAAAATAAAGGAAAGAAAGACATAACGAGAATGAATTTGAAAAATAGAGCGAAGAATAAAATGGAATGAAGGAACGGAAGAGGAAGAGAAGAAAAAAACGTAATACACAACAGCGTAATACGTTGGTGAGGGGAGAGGAAAAAAGTAAAGGTTCTTATATATAGGTATGTATGGGCGAATATACTCGTTGTTGTAATCCTCGGTCGCAGAATCGTGAGCTCGAGCAATGTGGGACATAGCGGAACTTCCTGTGTCCTCTTGTTCTTGCTCCTCTCAACATCTTATCTCGTATGTTATAAATGACGAGTCACCAACTCGGAACCATTCATTCTCTCATTCTTCTTTATTTGGAAATTCGCAGCTTTTTATCGTCGCGAGACTCGTTGAGATAAAGGATTATTTTTTATTCAATATCCGCATATATTTACTGCTCGGAGCGAAATTATTGCCCGCGCGTTTGCCGATATACATTCGTCTCTTCTTCATTCATATGATCGAACTTGAATTTTTATTACGCAAAACGACACGCGATAATAATAATAATAAGAATGTAAAAAAAAAAACAGTGAAAATCCAGCAGCACGGATCGTACTGCAATGATGGTCGCAATTAAGGGCGCTTCGTACATCGCCTCGAGACACGCGAAGTTGTATAATGACGATGCAACGCGTCTTGTCTGCACTTTCCGAGAACGAGTATCTCGAGTAAAAGTTTCGAGCGGGACATGAGAGTCTCGCGAATGAACGACGCATGATTCGAGATCAAATTCGAATGTTTGCGCGAATCTTTTTTTTTTTTTTGTGCTTCGACCAATTTTCTATTGCATCAGAAATATTAATTTTGTTATTTATTTTCGATGATTCAATTATCGATTAAAATACTGGACTCAATGGATAAAACGCGATTGTTGTATGGATTTTTCTATTATTGACGTTTAAAAAAAAAAAATGAAAAATAGTTAACGCAGCGGCTGTTCACTCGTGCTACACGCGAGATAAAATGCAGTATCAGAAGATAAATCAGAAGATTTTACGGTCAAACATAATAATAAAGAGACAGGTGGTGGTTGAAGTAAATATTGCGGGATCGTTCATTATGCTGAGTGAAAAAAAAAAAGAATTATTATTTTTTTTTTCTAGATACCAAATAGGAGTGTGGAACGACGAAAAAGAGTTGGCCACGTAGTTATTACGACTCGTGGAAGATTTTATCCAACCCCATTGTTTTGCACGCGACTAATGGAATTTACGTTTAATTCGTGAAATTTTTTCATTCATTTCGTATTCCTTCGACCTGATGTTCGCGATGAAAAGAAACGAATTTAGGAAGAACCGTTGCTCGAGATTCGTGCGAAGAAAAACGAGAGACTTATGATGATTTATTTGTGCGATAGAATGTCCGGAATCTCCCGAGAACGCAACGAGCCATTGCGTGTGCAAAAGGGAGAGAGAATATCGTGAAAAAAAAGCCAGAAGAGTGGCCCCCAGAGATCAACAGGTTCGATTAATTCGAGCAGACTACCAGCGCGATTCCGGACAAATTAATATTCCGCGTGTTATCCGTCGTGATGCGATTCTTTGAATTTTGTTATATTTTTCCATCAACGAATTGTGTGTTTTCAATCGATCAATCGAGATAATTATGTATTTTTATTTTCGTTAAGAAAAACCCGAAATTACGAAATTAAATTCTCCAAAAAATGATGATGATTTATTTCTCATTTCGCGAATATCGGTTTTAGAAAAATGATAGCATAATAGTTGTCGGAAAGTCGTCGTAATTGCCAAAGTCTAATCGAGTTTTCGTACCGTCGAAAGTTAACGGTGTTTCCTTGTCGAGAGCAGGAAATATAACCGTTGATGGGACATGGCGAAGAAGATCGTCGTCGACGCACCGCGAGCAATGCCAACGAATTTCCTTTCCTCGTACACGTGCATTCTCGTTGTTCGATATACATAGTTAATAATTATGCGAGTAATTACCACGTTCGTATTCAGTGGTGCGTGAATTAACGGAGGACTCTCATGATTAATTATAACGCTTTATATAATCGTAATACCGGATTCATCATGATTCATTTTAAATTCTCGAATGAATTAGAAAATCTACTATAATGATATTGATTTTCAATTCGTTCGGATATTCTTCATAAAATCTTACCATCAAATATAGCTTTTTGAAAAACAATTATTGAGGAACCGAATGATTTATTCGTTCGAATGTATATTTTCAATATTGGCTCGATCACGTGTAAACTCGGTACGTCGCGCGACCCTGAAATTACTTTTGTGGCTTCGCGAAGAAAACTATAATTTGCAATACCATGGCTGGGAAACTGCTGGGGAAAAAGATCGTGTACGATGATGGGTAGTCGTTTCTCGATCGAGCGCGGTACATCATGAATAAACCAGCATGAAACAAATATCCCCCGTGGACAACTGTCATGCTCGAGCAAAGTTCCATCTACTCGAGCCAAATGCAAATAGGGACTGATACCGAAAATATTTCGTCACAAGTTTATAGGTTGTCCGAAATTAATATACTACATGCTCAATTTTATCTCCAAAATCTGAATTCTTAATGCGCGAGGAGCCTATTCAATGAATAATTTATAAATTTTTTTAAACAATTGTATTGTTTAGAAGATCTTTTTTAACCAAGTTATAAAAAACTGATAAGAATTAAAAAAATCAAGTCTCGAACGAAAAAAAGCAGTGATCATTTATTTTTTAGCATAAATTTCCTATTATGCAAATGAGTTTGAGGAAGTTGGCTTCAAGAACGAGACCAAAAAGACGAATATCGTCTCGTTAACATTTATAAAGTATGTGTTCAACACCTCGTTCCCGAGTGGTGAAATAATGATTAAATTAAATTGGCATAATGCGGTTTTATGTCTCGCGGCATCATTCGCTCTCCTTCGATCTTTCCTCAAGATAATTTTTTATGTCTCTAGTCGCATAAACAGACTTCGATGGATCAGTCAATCGAATTACCTTTCCACAATAGAGATTATCGTTTCTGCCTTACCGGTTGGGATTACGAAATTTATAAGATTTTCAAACTCACCCGTTATTGTCATCGAAGACGAGACTTTCGTCAAAGTTATTCCACCCTTCCACGTTTTGGCCACGATGAAAAATTCCATCGAACTGGATTAACTCTGTGCCTATTCGAAATTGAAACAAAAAAAAAAAAAATATTTATAACAACACGAAATATAAGAATTCAATTTTCAAATTCAAAGTATCACAATGCTACCTCGTATTATTTATTCATCGAGTGAGCTTCTGCTTTTCGTAGATTCAATTTCGGATTTAAAGATCACTCTCGGTGAGTTTTAATTTTCTTGAAAAACTTAACGGAGCGGTGTCCGAAACTTTTGATCGAACTATTATCCGTTGTGTCCAAATGACGAGTGCTCAATTTTCAGGTTCCGTACCGAACAGCCGTATGGATGTGTCGACAAACGAAAGATTATCACGTCTCGGGATCAACTTTTTCTCTTCACGTCTTTTTTTGTATCGATCCAATCTTTTCGGGTCTCGGTACAATCACTGAAATGCCTTTTTTCCTCTTCTCTATTTCGTAAATCTCATCGTGACGTACAGATCCAAACTTTTCCAAGTCGATCAAAAAATTCGTTGCGCTCCAATTTTTTGTTGCTTATCTCGAAATCGATTCTACACACTAAATCCACTCGGTGTGTTGATGTTTACGAAAGGCCGCCGCGTTGATTCACTTCCAATGAGATTCCACGAGAATTTGCTACTCGCAAATTTGACCTCGTAAAATGAGCTGCTGCGATCTCAATTGACGAAAATGTTGGAGGACAAATTTGGTAGATCGATTTAAAAGTTGAACCGTTGGATGCGGAGACAAGGGTCCACCGATCGGGACTCATCAGAGTTTTCCAAAAGCTCGTCCACGAGCACGTTGTTCCAGAGAACGAAAAGAGAATGGTTCCTCGAATCAAAGAAGATGAAATACAAACTGCGATCCACTGATATTTAGAAATCTTTAATGTTTCTCGTGGCTCAGCAGCACGAAAGATTCACAGTCCTGGTTCGAAAAAAAAATTTGAACGAAGAACTTTTTTACGTCGATTCGTAAGAACCGATCGAACTCAAAAGGTTGAAGAAAAAACAGAAAAGTCGTCGGGTAGAATAACCGATGAGCGAAAGAGCGTAAATTTTGGTCGTGGCGCGAAGAGATCGAGCGTTTGAGACGTTTTGGCAAGTCGAAGTAGTTGTGATAAGTGCGACGTGGTTGATGTCGAATTTGTACTGAGGCTGAGATGGGAATAAACGCCCCCTCGTTGTAGCCTTTCCCATGCCTTATTCTTCTGCTTCTTCTGCTGCTTCTTCTTCTTCTTCTTCTTCCTCTGCTGCTTCTTCGTCTCATCTCGTTGCGGCTTGGTCTTGAAATTTAATAGGTGCAAGCGAGAAGGTTGGGGGAGGGGATTTCGTAGTTGGGTAGGTTTGATCCCTTCTTTCGCACTGTGTCGGTGGTATGTAGTGGTAAGTAGTGTAGCCCAGTCAGCAGGAGGATACTATTTCTCGTGTCCTTGGTATTTACCATCTACTCTACACGTATATCTATGCCCCTCTACCTTGAAGAGGTATGCTCGACAATCCTTGTTCCCACGCACCTCTATTAAGTACGGGCCTCGAGGATGTTGCTGGTCTTTTCACCGGGGGCAGCTTATCCCGCCTGGAATAGAAGAAAAGAAGAAAGAAATGTCGCACACACACACACACACACACACACATCGGTAAGGAGAGTGTGGTGAACCAGGGCGCAAAGTGGAAACTCGTGTCACCTCGAAATTTTTCAATTATACCGAATTAAACGAAACGAGCAATCGTAATGAGAGATTTTTCAAGTATGACGGAGGAGGCAAAGAAGAGAAGGAATAAATTATAATATTTAACCGAGGATGATTGTCGACTTGAATCTTTTCAGCCCTGTTATTAGATGAGAATAAATGGTAATCCGAGTTATTCGCGAGGAATGCCCCTTGGGAAAGGTTTCTGCTGCTTGAGACTTTTCCAGGTGACTCAATTGTTAAAAAAAATTACGTGGTTTCGATTGGGTCATGGAAAATGGGTAACGAGTATTTGCGGTTGGTTCACCGATCTCTGACAATTTCGAAGAAAATTATACTTCGATACACGATAGGATCAAATTCCTGAGGGACATTGATTCTAAAATGCAATACAACAAATTTAATTTTCAGTTCGATAAATGAATTACTCCAACTTACCCAACGATTAATCTTAGTTTTAACCTCACGATAAATTACCCAAACAAAACTGACTTCAATTATTCATGAAAATTAATGCAAATTTTTGCTCATCGCTAAAGTTCTTTGTGTGTTTACATAGCGACCATCCAAGATAGCTCATCAGCGATGTAAGATGCCCCTGCCTGCGTTTTTATGTTACCGAGATTACTCCGAGTCGGAGCACGCGGCGTAAAAAAAAGTGTGTTTATCACGCAACGCAACGCAACGCAACGCAACGCAACGCAACACAAAGTAACGTCATAACGTATAAAAGTTAAACGCGCGCTCAAAACGTGGTCAAATCTCAGCGCTTATGGACTCGAGATCGGTAGAGAGGCGCATGGCAATGAAACAAAATATATACTAATATAATATTCCACAACCAATTAGAGTCGATGATAACCTCGCTCAAAGTTCATCACTAATTTTCCATTTTCGTTCCATCAATTCAACTCCATTATCTCGGATGACATTTCGCATCGATCTTTCGTTGAATCGTTGAGTTATCTTCAAATCAATTCTCTTAAACTTGTCTCGTGAAATCATATACAAACATATAAAGAGTAAAGATGGTAGTACGCGTATAGTAGAATCACGCACATATGAGAGTAAGGAAAAGGTGGTCGGGTCCCGTGGCTGCATAATAATTAGATGTAACAATTAGTATTACGGTAAAATTGCACGTGCATAAGCGTGCTCGATCTCGAGCGCTAAAGGGGCTCAAACCACGTTCGAGACAGGCCGTAAGCACGATACACGTGGAAGGAAGAAGAAGAAAAAAACAAGGCGCTGAGGAAGAAAAAAGTAGTTCTCCATGGGACACGAAGATTCAGCCGGGGATATTTCAGGCTTCCTTTAAATTCGCGCTCACAGTTATCTATTGTGAGCGTTTGTCACACGAAAAAAAGTAAACGCACGCGCGCGCATACTGAGACACAGAAGGAAACAAAATTATGGAGAGTGTAAGAGAGTGGAGTCTAAAAATTACCGGTTTGGAAATAGATCGCACTGAATGAGAAAATTCATGGTTGGCTGAACCGAGGTAAAAAAAGGATTTCCTGCAAAAAAAAAAAAAAAAAAAAAAAAGAATTCATCATTTTTGGTACGCTTTGAAACGAACGGGTTTGAAAAAATTGAATTCGATGTCGGTTCGTGTATTCATTCGATAGTTCTTTCCCTCCCTTTGCATTTGCAATGAAATTTGATAAAAATTGATAATTGATAATATTAAATTCATTTGTAACTGTGATTGGCAAACATTTCGTTCAGCATAGAAAATATGAAATATTGGTTAATTGAAATTTTTACGAACAACGATAAATCGTATTTCTATTTTACGTTTTGTTCACTTTTTTTTCTTTTTTCTTTTTTCTTTTTTCGTGTTCTACTTTGCGATTTTGCCTGGATGGTTTCTCGTATCCGGCACCGCTCGAGCGTTAATTGTTTTGCTCTGTCGATGCCCTTTCCTTACTCGTAAGTTTAGCATAAAACACACGCATATGTATACTATACTAGACCAATAAAGCGATACGCGCTCGTCGTGCTCTCGTTTCATACGTAATGAATCCCATGGATTTCAACGAGGATCCACGCCAACTTCCTAAACCTGTTGAACAAACGAATGTTTGAAGAAAGGCCACACTCGTAAGAAATTCATGAAAAACGAATATCGATTTGAGAAGGAGTGAAAAAAATAAGAAAAAAATAAATCGAGTAAAATTTTCAAATATAATTCCTCATTTCTGGCGTCACTGGGAAGGGAGAAACGTTGCAGGAAAACAATTAATGAAAATCTCGAGAATTTTTGGGAAAGAAGAAAAAATTCGAGGGTATATTGCTCTTAAATTGATTTATTTACACGCGAATATATTATATCACTGTTATCAACGTTTTTTGCTCATACCCTCTCAAGATTTACACGTAACGTCTACACACAATCTTTGCATTTCATACTCGAAAGTAGCATTCTCGAACAAATTAGCGGGAGGAAAGTCGACGTTTTTTTGGCACAGGTCAATTAATCTTACGTTTCATTTTGAAATTCATCCATTTTATTTCACTTACTTGTGCCAAGGGTCGAACGATACTCGAAACAAAGCACGCCTATCATCCGAGCCAGCGCTCTTTTTTATTTTCCATCTTTTTCGATTCTCTCACTCTTCCATTTTTCGCAGATAAGATTAATATATAAACCTTAACGATAATAATAATAATGATAATAATATCCGACGCAAGAGGACGCGTCGAATTGGATCGTTCGAAATTTGATGCAAATGTTTTTTACAACTATTATTAATATTATTATTATTACAACTATTATTAATAATTATTATGTTCAATCTTCTGTATTCCTTGTTACTTCTTATCGATTAGTTTTAATGCGAACCTCGAGGATTTTCGTAATTCAATATGGCGACGACGGAGGAGCGCTCTGTCGCTTTGGCAAGAAAATCCTGGCGACGTTGTTCCAAATTGTTTTTCTTTTTTTTTTTCATTCTCATGCTAATACTGCGCGATTAATATAAATATCGATCAAAAGAAGTTGAAAGAAAAAAAACGATAATCCTCGAACTTCGAGAAATCGTCCAATTCTTCGCGTCCTCGTTTCTTCCGTCGCGTTATGTATACATATATATATATATATATATATAAATTTACTTTTAAACGCGCGCTCGCAGCTGCATCCTGAACGTGATTTTGCACGAAAAAAATCGTGCTCGAAACAGATGATGGCTTTATTTCAATGTTATCATTTTTATTTTTTATTCGTCTTCTTCCTTCTTTTCTTTTTCACCTTGACGACGATCTTTTTCTTCTTTAGCCTCTCTAGTGCGAAACATACACTTTCCATTTTTCACTCTCCAGCTGTACCGTGCGAAAAACTGTTTCTTTTATTAAAAAAAAAAAAAAAAGAAAAAAAAAAGTTCGCCCAGCTATTTGACGATTTTTCACGCTCATCGAACGAAAACTGACACCCGCATAAATGAATGTGGAAAAAAAAAAAATAAAAAAAAAAAACAAACAGTTCGTCTCAGTCGTTTTAATAAAATGGCTTTGTTATTCTTTGGACTGGAATTCCGCTCGATTCAGTCTTATTTTCAAAGGGTTCGATTTTCCAAGATGAGAAACCGAATTTCGACATAAACAATTTTGAATTTCTCAGAGACAGGAAAAAAAAATTGTATTCTTTATGAAAAACGGTGTAAAAATAATTTGTACAATCCGTAGATTTGTAACGTCCGGTTCGAGTGCAGCTACTCAACAGAAGAAAAAAAAACAGATGAACCTGTTTCGCAACGTCTTTATTTCTCGAAAAAAATATATTTGTATTCATGTCGAATAAAAAATGGAAAAATAGATTCGAAGCACAAACGTCTCATTACAAGAGCAAAAAAATGAATAACGGAAATAAGTTTTTAGAAGGCCGACATTTTCTCGAGTGTAAAAGGTGGAAAAAAAAATATTGTGCCAAAATCCAGGGAGGAGCGGGAGGGTACAGAAGGCAATTAGAAAAACTCGCATTCTCGATAATTCCCCGAGTAGCACGGCGGTCTTCCGTCCTCGCACAACTGAAACGGTATCGCGACAAACGGACAAACACAAATAATACGAATGAAATAACGATTCAATATTTTTGAAGAACGAGAAACAAAACGGAAAAACAATAATTTTTCCGAGGCTGAAGAGGGAAATATATGAAATCTACAAAGAACATTTGAAATAATGAATTGCACCATTTGTAAGAGATAAGTGTGAGGATCAAAATGTCCGTCTCAAACATGACACAATTTTAACGAAATATCTTTCAAAAGCTAAGAGAACGAAAAATCCCTTTTCGTGACCATACAATTCGATCAACGTTATAATACAATTGTAATTAGACAGAACTCTGATAATAATAGTAATAATCATAATAATAATAACAATAGAGAAAAACATATTTTGTTGAATAAAAAATTCAAGACAAAATCCCCAAATTCGAATACTACGATAATTTAGAAAAAAAAATCGTCCAATTAAACTTTCCGTTTCAATACATCAAAGAGCAGTCATTTTTTTTGTCAATACTTGAAATATTTAAAATTTCCTTGGTCCGAGACAGCCATTTTTTTCCGTAAAATTGAGAAAAAGAATGAAAAAATAACGGAATTCTGCGACAAAGCAGGAACTTGAAATATTTACAGATCGGTAAACGCGGTTATTTCGACCGGAAACCGAAAAAAAAAAAATTGATCGTATCGCGGTTGAGATTACCGATTAAATTATAGTTCATGTTTGATATTCGTACTTAACAAGGCTCACTCGAAATGGCCGAACCCGAGGCTTTGCGATGTTTGGTCCTTTCGTCAAAACTTTTATATTCTACAAAACGAAGATAAAAAGCGCGTGCGCACGATTCGTTGATTCTTAAGAATAGAATAAAAAAATGACATGGCCGAATAATAGACGGTTCCGACGAAAATTCAGTGCGGAACATAAGCCATCGTCTACCGATTGCACGATATAAAGTTTCTATTTATAATGAAAATTATCAGTAATAGTAGTGTCTTTGCGATTATTAATTAATGCTTACATTTCTATGTGTTTTTCTTGTAAATTTTTTTCACCGTCTTCTTTTTTTTTTTTCTTTTATATATATATATATGTATGTGTGGGCGTGTTTGGTGTGTATTTGTATTCGAATAACATATTTACGCTATTACCAATGGCTCGTCGTCCGAGAAACCTCGAATCACAGGACTGTCTTCCTCGTCTGCTGAAAAATTTATATAAATGGAATCAGAAGAGAAAACAAGAAGATCGGACGAAAGACGAATTCTCAAACTTCTTTTCTGGGTTTTCGAATATCAAGAGAGCGAAACGTTTTGTCGACATGTCGAGTGCAAGTATTTGTGATAAAACAAGTTACCGGAATAGCAAAAAAATTATGACTGTTCTTCGATCACTTTGTCAGCAATTAATTCTATGTTTTTCGAGTATAATTTTTCCGAGTTTTATTATTAGATTTGAAGTTGAAAAAGTGAAAATTGAGGATATGAACGATTTTATCCGAATTTTTCTAGGTCTTTCTGGGAGCCAGTGAAAAAATTGATTTTGTTTTTCTTTGAAAAGTGAAAGCGTTGTTGGATTAGCGAAAAAAATAAAGGGGTTAATTACCCAAACCATCGGTGGCGCCGGGGAAGGTGGCCTGACCTCGTCTGGTGTCATAATGGCTGTTGGCGAATTGGGTGAAACTGCTGGACAATCTTCTGTGTCGTACAACGAAATAAGCGAGACCAGCGCCGAGAGCGATGATCAGGAGACATATCGGTATCGCCAATGAGACAATATTCGACGTGTTTATCGTAACTGGCCAGTCTAAAAAGTGAAATTACAGAAATTAAATGAAAGAAGAGTTTGTAAAGTAAAGTAATTATTAAAATTATGTAGTAACATTGTTTGAACGTATCGGCTCGATACAATGGAACAATGCGTCAATCGATGACTCACCCGAAGGACTTCGTACGCCGACAGCTTCGCTGAGCGTACTCCGATAGCCATCGGCGGTAACGGCACGAACGGCAAAAGTGTAAATAACGTCGGTTTTCGCATCCTTAAAGATGAAGGGTGGTTGACCCCAGTGAATTATTTTGGCGCTCGATTCATTGATCGAATGTTCACCCTCGTTTACGACGATCTCATAATGGAATTGTCCATTTTTGGCAACACCTTCGGGCAAACTGCGTTCTTGCCAATAGAGAACGTAAGTGTCGGCCTCTCTCAAGACGGACAATTGTGAAGGAGGCATAATGGGTGGTGCGACGTATATAACCGGTTGACTGGGTATCGCGTCCTCGACATCGGTCGATATAGTAACACGATATTTACCACCGTATTTCATTCCCTTGAACGTGTGCTTAATGATCGTATCGTTGGTGGGCAGCAGAGTCACCACCGACGTCTTGTTCAGGGTCAATTCCGTCACCGAAATCTGGAAAAGAAAAAAAAAAAAAAAAAAAAACTTTTGGATTCCTCTCATCTCTGATGTCAATCGGACAATTACTGCTGGACTAAAAATGGAGACGAATGCGAGCGAGAAAAGAGAATGCACTGACCACATATTTGATGGGTTCAAGGACCATGGGACAGCTGGCGCTCCAAGAGACGATGATAGTGCCTGGATTTTCGGCTGGTGTGACCCTGAGTCTTTTGGGTGGAGCATGAATATCGTAATAAGTCGGAACGGATACGGGTTGACTGAGAGGTCCGGCTCCGTAAGTGCCACGTACGCCGACAGCAAAGACGTAAGATTCACAGGCTTCGAGATTTTTAATGGTGGCGGTCAAATTGGAGGTAATTAGTTTGGGTGGTCCGAAGAGATCCTGCATATTGAGGGCGTAATGTACGGCGTATTGCCATTTGATTTTACGAGGGCTTTTCGGTGGATCCCAGCTCAATTTGACAGCGTTGCCGGGAAATTTGACGGGGACGGCCATGAGATTGGAAACGGTGGGTAACGGTTGTCCTTTGGTGGTTGCGGATACGAAGACGACTTTGCCGATATATGTTTTTTTGACCGCATTCACCTCGAAAGTGTACTGAGTACCAGGAGCGAGCCCTGTGACTGTATAAGTGTTATCACGGGTGATAAGAGTCGATAAGAGTGGATAGGGGGATGGAGAGGTTGGTCCTCTCGGTGTGACGTGATAGGCATCGACGTCTTTGAGTTGTTTCCATGTTAAGCGTACGGAGCTGTTGGTCGTCTCGAGGACCCGTAGTTCTCGAATATCATCGACGTTAGCGGAACCATCGAAAGTGAGGGTAGCAACGTTCGACGAGTTTGAGGAGAATTCCCGATTCTTGGCGATGACCCAGAAGGAATAATTCTTGCCGGCCTCAAAGGGAATGTCGATTATCGTGGAAGTCTTTTGAAGCGAGTATTGGAGAGGTGGTATGGGCGGTGTAACGTAAACCTCGTAACCGGTGATGGATCCGTTGGGTTTGAGCGGTGGTCTCCATGAGACTTGGACCCTCGTGCCGTTTCTCTGTGCAACGGTAACGTTCCAAGGTTTGCTGGGTATGCCCTCGCCGGTTTTCATAACGAGATATTTGAAGGGCGGAAAAACGGTCGTTTGTCCTTTGAGACGTACGTAAACGGTGAGATTGTAAGGGGTGTAAGGCTCGAGTCCGTTGAATTGATACTCGGTGTCTTCGATCCAGCTGGAGGCGTTGGTCCACTTGGCATTTGGTTCGAGAAGGGCGTAAGAGGGTAAAAATTCGAATGTAACGTTGGTGGGAATTGGCATCCACCAGAAGAGAAAGAGGCTCGTAGCGTTGGTCGATCTTTCGTCCATTCCCATAATCATAACTTGATAAACTCTTGAATTATTTTTCTCGCAGTTGTTCTCGTCAAAACCATCGAAACAGTCTTGTCTACCGTCGCAATAAGAAGAGAGAGCGAGGCATCGCGTCTCGTCGCAGGTGAAAAATCCAACGAAGCAAGAGGGCGCGATACCGGCGGGGCTTGGATTCTGATCGTTGTCGCAGCCAAGTTCGTCACTTCGATCGGGACAATCGTCGTATCCGTTGCATATGTTGGCGAGAGGCACGCAAGAACCGTCGACTCTACATGGGAATTGATCCTCGCGACAGCCCCGATGTTTCGTGTCGCAGTATTGCTCGTCTTCCCCCTGTTTACAATCGCTGGTGCCGTCGCAAACCCAAGAATTAACGATACATTTGCCGCTGTAACACTGGAACATATTGTCGTTGCATACGTGGGCGTGCGGCGGTGGCGGCGGCGGCGGCAGCGACGGTGTCATTTCGGTAGAGTTGGGCGATCCGCTCTCGGTCGTCCCGTCCGATTTTTTACAGCCCAATTCGTCCGAACCGTCGCCACAGTCGTCAACGTCGTCGCATTTCCACCAGTAGGGTACGCATTTTTTGTTCTTACAAGGGAACATCCATTCGGTGCAAGAATTGGTGGGTAAAGCCGGTGGCATGGTCGAGGGTAGAGTCGGAATGGTGCAGTTGACTTCGTCGGAGCCGTCCTTGCAATCGGCGACACCGTCGCAAACCCACGATTGATAAATGCATCGATCTCGTGAGGGTTGATCCTTGGGTCCGCACTGGAAGAGCCAAGAGGCACATTTGGTACCGTGGCAGCTGATCTCGTCGGAATTGTCCTCGCAATCCTGTTCACCGTCGCATTGCCAAGTTTTCGGTATGCAACTTTTGTCACTGGTGCACGAGATCTCGTCGTTTCGACAGGTCGACAATTGATGATCGTCGGTGCAATTTACCTCGTCGGAATTGTCTCGACAATCGTCCTCGCCGTCGCAATGCCAACGATGAGTGATGCAGCGTCCATTCGCGCACTTGAACTGTGACTCGGTGCAATTGGAATAAGTACAAGTGAGCTCGTCCTGTCCATCCCGACAATCGCGATCGAGATCGCAGAGCCAATATTTCGGTATACATTTGTCCTCGTCGCATTTGAAATCGTTCGGACTACAGGTAGGACCGTTGCAACCAACTTCGTCCGTATTGTCGCCGCAATCGTTGTCACCGTCACATTTCCAAAATTCAGGAATACAAACGCCGTTGCCGCATGGGAATTGATCACCGGCGCACGTACTCGCGACTCGCGGACAAGTTGAATTATCGAAAGGCACAACGTTGCCGGGACACATGCATTTACCCTCGACCATTTCCATACCGTCGGGACAGAGACAAACGTATTTGTCGTCCGGTGCACCGAGACAAATATGAGAACAAACGGTGTTGTTCGAACACGCGTTCGTACCGGTCTGTATGCTCGGGGCGAAAACCTTGAGATCCATTAAACCTGCCAATTGTCCGAGCGTCGACGTTTTTCCAACACCGCGATCCTTGTCGGCGATAAATATCATCAACTGTTTCCAATCGTCCCAATACATATCGCCCTTGTAAACCGCTACGGCGAACGGATGAGATACTCGCTCGTCGCTGTGAATGATTTTCTTGAAACGCTTTCCATCGAAATCGGAGGAACCGATATAATCCTCACGGGCATCGACCCAATATATTCTCTCGGCTATATGATCGATCGTTATACCGTTCGGCCATTCGACCGTGCCCTTCGTGAAGAGACGCTTTATGTTTGTACCTGTAACCAACGGAAGCAAATTTCACCATTATTATTTCATTATTGTTGGATGAATAAAGTGGTGAATGAAATCAATGAATCAACGAACCATCGAGATTAGCTCGGGAAACGGAGGCGTTTCCGACTGCCCAATCGGTCCAGAACATATATCCGAACATTGGATGTACGGCGATACCTCGAGGTTTTTGTAAATCATTAGGGCCCAAAATAGTTCTTCTCATACGACCGGCGGTATGTAAATCGGTCCGTATTATTTGTATTCTCATTTTGAGACCGTCAACGAAATACAAAACGTTTGAAATCCAATCGAGAGCCATGCCTTCGATCGAGCTCAAATCAGTTTCCACGAGAATTTCAGGATAGCTAAGACCGTCATTGAAGCATTGTCTACCGATCGTGTCGTTTACAATGTCGGCCCAAAAGAGACATTTGTTTTTCATATCGAATTCAATCGCGATCACGTTTTTAAGGCCACGAACGGGTAATCTAGCGAGGGTTTGATCACCGAGATCAATTCTGGATATATGCTCGCGTTGGGCGACGAGCAAAAACTCGGAGAATCCATCCATCGGACATGGGATTTGATCGGGTTCGAATCGTCTCGTTGAACCACCGACGCACTCGTCATCGGGTATTTTCTTGTAGCCTTTCGTTCTATTGTAAAAATCGCCGGGTTTGCAATTTACCGGTGGAGCATAAAAATCGAACACATTCGTGTTTTCCCCGAGTATGCAATGGAAGGGTGTGCCCCACTTAACGAACCCATCGTCGCAATGATAATCGTCAAGATCGCAGTGACAAATCTCGTGTTTGATTGGCCTGTCGTAATTGATGCCCGTATAACAATTAGCGGTTGCCGCTCGTCTCTCATAAACTTCTCGACGTCCGAGAACGCAAGCTTTTACCGATTGTTCGGTGCTCGCGGGTGACCAGAATTTGTAATCATCGGGTGTACAATCGCGCTCAAAAACTTTGCGCAAATCGACTTTTATAATGAGCCAACGATGTTGTCCGGGCATCGAACCAAACATGGTAAAGACTGTTGTATTTTCACCGGGCTCGGTCATCAATCCGTAAACTCGGAGCATTTCGTCGTGGAATTTGTAAGTTTTCCATGACTTACCCTCGTCCGTCGAGTACAACAGTTCCTGCGTTTCTCCGCGGGATTTGAAATATTTAACCGCGACCAGAACACCTCCGTGATCGCCCATGTTGAAGAAATAAAAATCTTTGAGAACCATTTTCCACGTAAGGCCGGCGTTTCTCGATACGAAAAGAGCAGGATGCGACTTGAAATTCTGGCCCATTACTCCCGTGGCCATTATTATACCTGGTGCCGAGTCTGAACTCATGATTGACACCGATCTCGTCACCGGATACAATTGACTGAACTTCTGGCACAGATGCAACGAACAATCATTCGTGCAATGCACCCAAAAGCCATCGTGCTCCACCGACGGGCCTTTTATTTTGTTCCACGTTATTCCATTATCGTATGTTATCAACGAGCCCAAATGCTCCGGCCCTATAGAGCCTGCTTTCGGCATATTTTTCACTTCCGACGCTATGTAAATTCCTTTCATACCCTCAACTTTGTAAAGATCCGTGAAAGCTTCGTCGGCTACGTCGCTGCAACGTTATTATGATTGTCATTAATCATTATATCCAAGGTTATTCGCTTCGTATGATAATAATAATAATAATAATAATACTAATAATAATGATGATAATGATATTGATATACTCACTTTAACCAACTGTCTTTCCAAGTTGTGTTGGGGAAAAATGTGAGTATCGATTCGAGGGAGAGAGCAAATTTAACTTTATTGGAGCTAATGCCTTCGAGAACGTAAAGATTAACTTGAGTCTCGTTATGAGCGACAGCGACGAAAACACGATTGTTCGAAACATCGGCAATGTGATAATCGTAACGTTCGAGTACGGTGTTGAATTCAGCGTTTATAAAACGACTGTTTTTGTACGATACCCAGAGATCCAAATTCGTTTTCGTTCCATTTACCTGTTGTAGAGAGAGAGAGAGAGAGAGAGAGAGAGAAAAAATAAAATAAAGACGAAAATTTGTTAAGATCGTAAATAATTTTCCTTTTTCTTTTTTCAGTTTCAATATTAAAATTATTGACTCACTTTCTTTCCAGTTCCTGGTTTCTCAACAGTCGCGAACATCCAGTCACCTCGAACCTGAAAATCTTGAACGTTCTCGATCAAAACCTCGACGCCGCTCATTCGTTGTCCCGGCAATGCTCGTTTCGATACGATCACCGTATTCTTTCCCGTGGGCTCGATTCTCTCGATCAACAAAGTTTTTGGCTGACCCGTCGACCAGAAATATGATTTGACGAACATGTGTATTACTTTCCAAGTTTTTCCCAAGTCGGTCGTAATCCATAGCTGTGAAAAACATGAAATTTATCGCATTTATTTAAGCAGACACTATTGAAAGAGTCTACCATTGAAACTTGATGGGAAACAATAATTACCTGTCTCTTGGGATCAACTTTGTCGAAAGCCAAAAAGTGCATGGGATTATCCTCGTTGAATGAAATTTCACTGGGTGTGAAATCGAGTTTCTGCCTAGTGATATTTTTGCCGTTGTCGCTGGTAATGAATATAACTTTGTGTTCACTGTCGGCAAAGACACACTGGAAAAATTCAAAAAGATGAATAGAGTCTCCGAATAAAAAGTGTTAATGCTGAAAAAAGTGATAAATATTTCAAGGGTAAAAAATAGATACTCACGTATGTATTGAATTTCGGATGATTGTAAAATTTGTCGATCTGGGCGTATTCGGCTCCGGGTCCATCGCTGATTTTGAAATGTTCATTTTTGTTCTCAAAGGTGTCGCCATAGTCGTAACTTATGTAAACCGTGCTGGGATTTATTTTTCTTGTAAATCTCATATCCTGGACTCTTACCACCGGTGTGCTATCCCTCGCAAGGCATATTATAACGTTTGATTTCTCACCGACCCAGTGTACCATCAACTGTTGATGCGTGTCGTTCAGAACGTTGACCTGCGAATATACGAGAGAGTTGCGGTCAAATAGACAAACTATATTGATACACATGAGCGTTATACGTATATATCTATGTCCGTACGGAGGAAGTTAAAAAGAGAGCAAACGATCAATTTGCATTGACACAGAGGCTTTGGTATGAAGAATATAATGAAATTCAATACGGATATAAATATTAAATATACTATAGTATATATTGCACCGTGGACCACAAACAGACTCAATCTCATCTCACTCTGATCCGTAACGATCTTCACTTGTCATTTTAATCATTTAAACAAAAACGAAAACGTTGAAATTGTCAAAACTTTTGAGCAGTCATAATGAAAAATTACAAATGAGCTAATAACGAACAGCTTTGTTTGTACGCTGAAAACACGAGCGAAGCCACGCGGACAAATCTGATTCAAAATATATTAAAAATATCAATTTTAATTAACAATGAGTTTTGCAAAATTTAATGAAAGGAGTATAAAAGATGGATGAAAACTTTTTATTCAACTATTTTATATCCATTTATAAATCGTTATTTCTTGGAAAAAAAAACAAAAAAAATTCAACTACCGAGTGCGTATGACGAATTTTGTGGTAGAAAGAAAAAAAAATCGTACCCTATGACTCATCTTTCTGGCAGAATTATCAGCTATTATTATTATTATTATCATTATTATGACACTTTGGAAGAAGCATTATTTTTTCCGATTATCAAGCTCTTTTTTGTTTGTCAGAAATATAATCGAGCAGAGATAAGTTTTATGTATCATTCAGAAAGAATACGACTGCTATTTATTTTTAAAGAAAAATACAAGTACGTATATGATAATTTTTTGCAGAACTTGTGAAAGCATATCTTATTTCTCCAGTCGTAACTGATATGTTCTAATGTGCTCTTTCAATCTCTCTCTCTCTCTCTTTCTCTTTCTCGCATATCCAGATAAACGGGTGTAAATTTATGCACAAGTGATACGTACGAGAAAATACTGAAGGACAAACGTTATGAGTAACAAGAAACAAAAGTTTGAGAAGACTCAGCGATCGGTTGAAACTTTATCTTTGAAACTTTATCTCTTGAATATTGATTGACGCTTCGAATCAAATTGTCGATGAGAAAATGGCAAAATAAAAATACAAGTTTGCAAGACAATACATTTTTGAACCTCTCAATTGCCTATTTTTTATCTTCTGGCTAGAAAATTGTGTTTTGATACAACATCGAAGGCTATCGGTTTGAAAATTGATATGACAGATAAAACGGTGACTCCCCTTTGTGAAAAATCAATGACTTGGATTTATGCTATCCCATTAAATATTCCTTTGGCCCAAGAGCAAAAATATATATGAAAAATACTTACGAATTGTATTTATTCATTTCAACTTATTTTTTCATAATTTTTTGATCATCCTTCTTTCAATCAACGAAACTAAGGTGCAGGAAAAGAATCCAGAGTGATCGAATGTTTGAACAAGTGGGATGAATTTCAATCGGACCGCAAAGATTGTGGCAAAAAAATTAACCATTGTAAAGTAATTAAATAACATTGAGTCTCTTTCGATGAAAAATTAAAGCGATTTCACTTGTTTTTTTTCTCACTCATTTTGAACAATTATTATTTCAACTGTTCATTATAAAAATTATTAAGTCATAATAAAAAATAATTTCAAAAAAGGTTCATTTGTCCTGCATCAAAGAGCATATACCAAAAGTTATTCATAGACAGCAATTGCTGAGACTGAAACAGGCTTGAAGAGTCACTCGTTATATATACGCCAGAGACTGGCCATTATGTAGCAATTACCATCGGTAATTTCTTCGACCCGAAGGACGACCAACAATGAAAAAATTTACAAAAAGATACAAAAATGGAAACATACATTTTCAAGAGCGACGATGGAACAGGAGGAAACATAAAAACTTTGACGCTATTAAAAATCTGGAATTACTACATTTTAGCTCCTCGTGACTGGAAGAAAAAGATTGACTTCTGATTTTTATAAGGATATCTTCAAGATCGATTTGTCTCGATAGTATAAAAAAAACGGATCAGGTTCGTGTCATAAATGAAAATAAAAATGCCAGATTGAAGAGGGAAATTACTTCCAAAAATAATTTGGCCGCTCGCTCCGGTATATCACAGAATGCATAGGGAAAAAAAAATCATTCGCGCATTGAGCTTTGAGCAACGATAAAGAAATTGTGTTCAGGTAATGCGGTAAAAAAGTTGAACAAAGGGAAGATAAGGAAATCACGAGTTATTATCGTCACTGATATTGTTTTCAAAAATTAGATATGTAAATGAGCCGGTTATATGCTCGAGGAAAGGGGTGAAAGAGAAAGATAAGAGGACAATAAAAAAAAAAAGAATCACGCGCAAATTTATCATTGAGTCAGACAAGTCTGTTTTCAACAGATGTTTCTCACTCTCGATTTGTCAGGGTAAATAATCGAGATCGCAACTAAAGAGCACTTGCAATGAAACGAATTACTGTTCATTTATTCCAATTTTATCGAAAAAAATAATCAAATTTGAAGGAACTCGAGTTGGGAATTCGAAGAACAAAGAAGATATGCCGCATAAAGAGAAATTGTAAAAGCTGATAAGAGGCTTTATCCCAAAAATTATTCAGTTTTTACGATTTGTGCTCGTGTGAATAAAAAAAATTTACACCTAAATAGATATGCATTTATAAATGCAATATAAACGAGTGGAGCCAATGAGTTTCATATTTTCAATCGAAATAAAAGTACGAAAATTTCACGCTGTCAAAATACATTTGCGCAACAAATTTTAATGGTTTTTTTTGGCAGAGAATGTAGAGCGATAAGGCGCATAATCGTTTTACCGACCGACGCAGTTCGATGACAATCGTAATTTCAAGGCGCAATTTCAAACTGTGTTTTTTTTTACCCTATTCGCGACTCAATTGCGAAGTCAAAACATCAACACGAAAAAAAATCAAGAAGAATAAAAGCAAGAATAAAAAAAAATTAATACTGAAAGAAAAGAACAAAAGGAAGACACTTACCTTGGTAGTGATATTTGGATTGTTGTTCGGGAATTCAGGAGGAACGTCTCGACGATTTCTCGAGGATGACGTTTCGTCGACTGGTTCATTGTCGTCGAAGAAATGGGGTTTTTCGACGACATAAGTTTTGCCAGGTGTCGAACGGTGCAATCGTCTCGCAGTGTTACCGTATTCAGCGCCGTAATTACAATTAACAAGTTGCAAAATGATCAAAATAAGGGCCGAGTGATAGAAGCCCGATGTCACCCGGGCGGCCATCTTGTCCAAACTCCGGGACAGCGCGCTGTCTACAAAACATACAAACACGGATGCAGCACGAACGCACAAACGTTGCACGTACGAAAGCACAGTACACGCGTACACGCGTAGAGAGAAACCACTCGCGGGACAAATAACACCTATGTGTATTATATTTGTTTGCGAATTAAAAACTAAGGATCTATACCGATGGCGCGATCGTCGAGCATCCTATTTTTCACGAGTCACTCACCAACAATACTACTAGACGTACAATTGTCATATATTTATCGACGAGTAATTCTTTGTCTATTAGAGTACAAAGACAGCAAGTAGGACGAAAAAAGAAATAGGTACGCGACGATTGCGCTTCGCAATAATACGAGACCGCTCCGAAATCGGCGTTTTCTCCGTCAAACAAACACATCCATTGCGCATGATCGATGTCTCGCGACTGAGCGCTGAGCGGAGCGTGAGCAAACTTCAACTTAGCGTAGCGAGTAGCGAGCGCGTTGAGTTGATTTTTTTTCTTTCTTCCCATTTCTCCCACTACGCATTTTTTTCCTTTCCGCTATGCGCGCGCCGAGTGACGCTCGGTCCTTGATTGGTCAATAACAACGAGGCAAGCAGAGCGGCGAGTTTCGGTTCTCGATGAATCTACGCCAATCAACATGTTCGTTGTTTGCCGGAAACTTGGCCGCAATCGGAAAAAGTGCAGATTGAAGAGTAAAATTATGCACTTTGTGCAGTCCTACTTCCGGTTTTTCAACTACGTGGAAATATCGCTTGAATGGAAACTATTATACCTTTGTTTTTCTTTGTGTATCATCGCGCTCCGCCGATAGATCATCGACGTCTGCTGAAAACAATGCCGACATTATACGCACGAGCGATTGATAACACGTCCGAATCTCGCTTCTCGCTCTACTAACCGGCATCTATCAAAGCGACCAATTTATTAATTCCGTGAACACAATAATGATGACGGTACTCTGCGATTAACATAACGAGTAAAAAAAAACCTTCCGCGATTACAATTATATCCGTCATCGCGGCGAGATGCAAGCCTGGTCAAGGATCGTTCGTTCCCCACCAAAAAATACCCATTTAGGATCAACGTTAAGGATTCAAATGGCTCATGAGATTTCGTACATCCTTCTCGAGAGCATCAAGGCCTGTAATGAACCGGGTCTTAATTCCTAACGGGAACATATATATAATAATATTTCTTTTGTTCGTCTCTGCTCGAACAAAGCTCGCGAGTTTCGTTTCTTCGAAATTTGACACTTGAACATATTTATTTCGTTTGAAATTTCGATCAGGAATAAATACGACGAGGAGCAACGAAATTAAACGACAGAAGAGCTCTTGCAAGATAAAAGCGAGCGGATAGTATGACTAACCGTTTTTGATGAACCCCTGAAATGATATACACACTATATGTATATGGTTGATGCCTGTATATATATAGTAATAATAAAAGTATATTAGATAATGGGTTCCATTTCCTGATGGCTTCAGCAGGGGACCCCGATCCTCACAACCATTTGATTTAAGCCTAGCTGCTCTTAACCTCATCACAATGTACTCGCAATTCAACCTATATACATACAAATATATAATATATAAGGAGTGTACAGGGGCGTCTCGATTATTGCACTAAATTCGTAAAAATCAAATTTAGGAAAAAAATTTTTACGTCGTAATAAGCTTCAATTATTATTTCTCATTATAATCCTATGAAAAACGTATAAGCATGGATAAAGTTTATTTCTTCGGGCCGAGAGGAAATATTTTTTAATGACTGTAAGTTGGACGTTGTTACAATATGACGCTGAATTTGTGTTATTCTTTGGAAGCAGGATTAACAATCCACTACCGTCGCTCTAAACAGATTGAAAAAAATCTCAAACTATATATATATATAGATTCTGTTTTGTTTTGTATGCATATGCGTTCATAGACTATGCGTAAACACCCACAATTTTTCTTATTATTTTTTTATCACTTATTATCATCATAGCCACTGCGATCTGCTAATTTTGATAGTGTTCATTTTAGTTTGGCGAAAAAACCTTTGATTTTTATTATATTCTCATGGAGTTTAGGGATTATCCAGAGCATCCAAAATGAGCGAAATTAGCAAAGTCATATCGAAAGAGATTATTGAATTTTTCATTTTATTCTAAATATAGTTTGAGTAGGATTTGTCGTACGAACTCTATGATCATAATTAACTTGAAGATAACCTTTGAAGATCGAATTATAGAAAAGGATTGACGATTAATTTTTTCTCAAGTAAATAAAATCGAAAAGGAAAGAGTTGAATACTTATGAGACAAAATGACCGGTGAACGACTCGTTTTTTTTTTTTTTTTTTTTTTTTTTCTACGTCGTACCAAATTTCGTACAAATAATCTATTCTAAATTTCTTTCCGATCTTCCTTCGTACATAATTTGTAAAAAAAAAAAAAAAAACACCCAAAAAATAACGGACCGTGATTAGTGTGCGCGTGTGAGGTGTACGTGTCTGTATATCTATGAAATAACAACGATCCGTCAAAATCTCGATAAACTTTTCGTCGAGTTCTTTTCCTGTTAAATCGGCCCTTACACTGGACATCAATTAACAAAAATTTATCATCGATCAATTAATGAAGCGACATTGAAAAAGCACATCAATTAAAAGATCAACTTTTCGTGATAAATCATTTTTCCATGCAGTTTTTCATTTTCTTACTGAAGTAAACAAAAAGTATTCAAGGATCAGGTGGAGGCGGTCAGGGTGGGGATTTATGAGGAAGGCCGTTTTAAAACGAAAAGAGCTATATAAGTTTTACAATTATATATTATCTATTATAATAATAATATGATTTTCCTTATTTTTCTCCTGCTCTCTCTCTCTCTCTCTCTCTCTCTTTATCTCTCTATCTCTCTCTCTTATAATTTATTCAATGTCTTGTTTGTCTTCATATTTATATATATATTTATATACATGTAAATATATATATAAATATATTTGAAAAAAAAAAAAAAAGAAAAAAAAACAAGCAGAGCGATGTAAATATTCATCATTTTTGTGGTTCAATTCTAAATAATCTTTGTTGCGACTCGGAATATTGGCGAAGAGGGTGAATTGTGTTTCTCTCTATAATTAAAAAAAAAAATTTCTTCATTCTCCTTCGATAAACCATGATAAATGAGGGAATCACGGTTCACGAAGTTTATTGTTCGCGGTGCATCGGCGTTCGGGCATCTCGTGCATTCGTATATGTACAAGTCCCTCTCGTGCGTTCAAGCGCCTCGCTTTTTCGGGAGGGAGTGGAAGGGAGGGAGGGAAGCTAAGAAAAAAAATTCAATTCGAAAAAACATTGCACCCTCTCTCGGCCTTGATAAACTTTCCGAAACTAATGTCTCGTTTCTTAAGTCGCGTTCGCTCGAAATCATATGTTTATGATGTATATTCGTAGATATAAATTGAGAAAATACTCAACAAAGCGGCAGCGTTCGTAAAAGAAAAAACAAAAAAAAAACTGTAAAAAGCCTGTCGTGTATAGAAACTTGAACATTCTTTCATTATTTTTTTTCTCTCTCAGTTTTACTTGCGCGGTTATTGTAGTTTTAAAAATTTGTTTATTCTTTTTTAATTCTCTTACATCCTAGGGAAACAAGATTGCGATTGATAAATATCGATAAAAAATAACAATTGAGAATAAAAGAGATCGCCATTGTTGCGAAGAGTCGAAGAGAGAAAAAAAATTTACTTTTCTTTTTCGAGGTCGAAAGAGTCGGAGTATGTTCCGTTTCGCTTATCGCGTTCGTAAAACGAGACTCGTTTTCGCTTCGTCATATATTTCTCTTTACTGGGATCGTGGAGGAGGAAATTCTCGCATTTTCGTTTGTGTATTTTTTTTCCGATTTTTCTCTGCTTTTTTTTTTATCTCGTTATTACAGCATTCGATCTTGTTATTTTGTATTGTTTCGCGTTTTAATCTCTTCCTTCGTTTCTCGTTCTCTAGTTCGAACGTGATTAGTTATTATTTTTTGTCCAATCGCGACAAAAATTGCATCTATAACATTCGTTAAAAGCTACGTATTTCTTTTGTTTTTTTTTTTTTTTTAATATAGTCATCCCAGGTGAGCGCCCTCCTTAAAATATATGGCAGTTATCCAAACGCAAACGGGTCTTGTTTGCTACAGCAAAAGAGGGATCATCCGAGAGATGAAAATTTGAAAATAGAGAAAACAACAGAAAAGAATAAATTTAAAAACAATGAAAACGAGATTAAATAAAATTCAAACAACATCGTTTCCGCGACTCATGCACAGTTTCTTCAAGAATTGTGCGCATTGCCCCGCCGTGAAAAGGAATAAAAAAAATAAACATAAAAAAAAAAAAAAAATTCTCACGTCCTCGACCCATCTCGGGGGATTATTGAAAAATCGTTCCGTTTCGAATTCAATCTTTGTTCGAATGTTTTGTTTTTTCCTTAGAGTTTTTTGCGGGCCTCAAAAAACCTTTGAACCGTACAAAAATCATCAAAATATCATAACAAGACCCGAAATTATTTTTCAATAGACTCAAAAAGTGAAAGCAAAGTTTCGACAATTTGTCGAACTTCAATTCCTCCAAATAAACATTGTCGCAAAGCTGAGATAAAAAAATCGTTTTGTCAGAAGCAATTGAGATGAGAAAAAAATGTCAAAAATCTGAGTAGTCAAATAAAGGTCGTCAATCGATAATACTTCTCCGTGAGGAAATCGTCTCGTATTCGCTATGGGCTGTTGAAAAATTTATTTGAGAGAAAAAAGAAAACAGCCCGGCTTCAGCCAAATTTCAATCCGAATTAGATATTTCGAACACAATAATCTCGTGAATTCGTATTCCTCGATCGAGTGCTCGAGTGTGACAGTAAGGAAGAGAGAGAGAGAGAGAGAGAGAGGGAAAGTCTTGTCACCGAAAGTGACAAGAAAATATAATATATATTTTCTCTCCGTGTCTGTTTTTTTTTTTTTTTTTTTCCCAAATATTCTTTTGAAGATTCGTAGAGCTTAATATTTTGTTTTTGTTCGGGCTAACCTGGGACGCATGAATTGTAATTTGCTCGTGATTTATCATAGCGATATTGCAGGCGGTCTTGAAAAGTACAGCGAGAAGCCAAATTGCGATATTTTTGTCGAGGCTTACGACGTTCATATTTTCGTGCCCGAAATCCGTCGTGCCTTTTCTCGTTTTTTTTTTATCTTCTCTTTCACATCTCATTTTCTTCTCTTTATCGCTTATCGTTGGGCGTCGATAACACAAAAATAAACACGAATGCCAGACACCCGCGCATTCGCACAAAGAACGCATACACACACACACACACACACGCTCGCGCGCACGCACACGCATACATAGGCACAAATACACAAACGTAAATTCACTGTGTCAGCAACGTAGCCAATTATTCTCGTGCGGGCATATAATAAATATCGTCTCGAGATTAAAAATGCGAAAGTCTTGATCAATCTGGCTCTCTTGTCTCCGATTCGAGACTTTTTCTCTCTCTCTCTCTTCCTTCTACGGGCCTCGTTCGTCTGAATATTGTTTTTCTCTCTTCTTCTCTTTCTCGTTCTTGATTTTCTCTCTTGTTACTCATTATTATTAGCGTTGCTTTAACGGTGTAGAGCGACGAAATAAATTTTTCCTCTTTCCCATTTTCCTCGTTCACAGTAAAATGTGTTTTATTTTTTTTTTTCCTCCAACGAGGTCCTCTTGACGCGCTTCACTTCCGTCGAAACTTCACGGCTCCGGTTTAACTGCGAAAATGAAAAATATGCATTTTAATATAAATTCGAAATATTCGTGAATGTTTTAAAAAAATACTCTGCTTTTTCCTTAATGTTTTCTTTGTACGTGAATTTAAAAGAATTTTGTATCCATGCGAAGTACGTGGTACGAAATCTGGGATGGTTTTTGTGTTTCATAAACGTGTATAGAACGATAAGCATGATTTATTGCTAAGTCGACGGGCTGAGGTGGGCGGGGGGTGACGAGGCGGAGGCAATAAGAGAAGCCACTGACAAAATATATATGTAAATATTCCTAATGAGCTAAGCACAACGATACATCAATACTTATCGACATCTACGTGACAGTATTACAAACAAATGTACAATGATCAAAATAAACGAATAAATATATTCGATTCCACTAAAAAATGATGCAGAAAAGCAGAGCAGAGCACTTGATCTTTTTTAACGGTGTTGCGTCACCACTGAAAATCAAAGCAAAAAGAAGGTAACCAAGAACGAGAATAATGAATGGATGAATCGGCGACGAATATCGTCGACGAAAAAATTTCTCTCGTGTCCTTAATTGGGATGGAAAAAAAATAAACGCTTTTTTTTTTTTTGAGATATTCAAATTATCATGATTTTTATCGTGTTGTAAATCATTCCGCATTCACAATTGGAAAAACATTGCTCTCGTCTTTTCAAAAAGGAATATCCAAAGAATTTAATGTGAACGAATAGAAAATGAAATTAATGCAAATTAAAAAATCATAGTGGAAAGAAAATATTGAAAAAAAAAAAAAAAATTATTCAATGAAATAATGACGTAACAAGGATTTTGTAATCAAGTGGGACGAATAATCGTTGTATATCGTGCATATTTAGTACGACGTTAACGAGCTTAGATTGAAACTCTGATTCACCGACTCACCGCATCTAAATGTTGTTCCAATTGTGTACTCTTTTTTTTCATACGTTCATTGGGTATTGCGCGCTTTCTACTTTTTGGCTTTTCTAAAAATATATATATATGACAAATGCAGTATGACCGAATGCGAGGCTTGCAGCGTAAACTCGTTTCTTTTTTCTTTCTTTTTTTTTTTTCGTTCAGCATTCTATTCAATTATGAGCTGGAAACTCGCGAGAAAATATAATTATTTTCTTTTAATTTTTTTTCTTTTGTACTCATGATATTACGGAGAAAACATGACGTAGTACGTGTAATCGTGACAATGAAAAATGATTCATCGGTGCAAAGGATAACATTTATAGTGAATGATCAAAATTTGCAGAAACTGGTGAGAATTTGTCGATTCGATAATAATTATATTCCAAAATAGAACATTCTTGTTTGAATGAGTCGGGAAAATTAATGAAATTCGGTAAAGTACAATTGTGCGGAATGAGGAAAAATCAGTTTACGCTAAAAATTTTTGAATTAATTCAAAATTGATCTTGATTCATTCACTAAAGAATTTACGATCGAAATTATAGTCGTAGAATCTCCATGGTTCATTGGCATGATTTGTCAAAACAATTATTCTCCAAACGATTTTTGTTATCGAATCGAATCTCGTCCGTGTGTCTGCGAGCAGCCAAGGAATTTCGCACACACTTGTGAAGAAAGTGAAGAAAATATAAGTTTGTACATAAACTTTAATCACATTATTATATTGATATAGGCGCAATAAAAAAAAAAAAAAAAAAAAAAAAAAATGAATGTCGAACGGGATAAAAAGTTCACTCGCAATGAATATGAGTGTGGTAGGGGGGGTGAAACTAACGAAAACTCGCGAGTTTAGTGAAAACAACAAACTCGCATCCTTGAAAAATTTCAGTGACGCACGTCTTTTGCAAATTCGAATGAAATGATCGAGAAGGAAAAGATTCGATAGAATTTGATTGGTCGATGGAGAAAAAAAAAAAGAAAATAACTCACTTTTTCTTGAGTGTGAAGAAGCTGCGTCGTTTCGTTTCGGCTTGCGTCGATGCCGGCAAAGTATGCGCCCTCGATGAACCAGCTCCGGATGTTCCTTGGGCCGCTTGATTGAGAGCCCTGACCCATTCGTGCATCTCTGCGTCGTCCTTCGCTTGGAACAAGAACTCTGCACCGCCTTGCGACCTTTGGGAACAAAGAAAAAGCATAATTTCTTGATCCCAAATAAAAAAATGGCTGGAATGTATTTTTTTTTCTCTTTACTCAAAACTGTATGAGATTTCAAATGAAAAAAAAAAAAAGAAGAATTTTTCACTCACTTGACTCGGAAGACGTGTTTCTTCTTGGTATAATCGCTAGCGACGACGATCGTCGCGCCTCTCAGATCGAGGGAAGCTTCGCCCTTGGAGGGTTGGTCAGGTGTCGACTTGTAGGACTTTTGATCCTTATAAGCGATCAAATTTTGTCCTCGTACAACCATATAAAGTTTATCCCACGATCTGCTCGAGGCTTTTTTCGCCATTGTTTCCCAGACATGTTTGCGCACGAGGGTACCCTCGAATTCGTCGTCACTCGGACTTCTTTGTTCTGTGAAATATTTCAACGCTCTTTCAACAACAACTTTCGGTATAACGCACATCTACGCTTCTATTTATTCATAATTCAATTATTTACTGCTTCCACTTTTCTATCAGTGCTGTTAAATTCCCTGTCAATTTTCCTAATCAATCGATTAATTTCAACTTTCAACTAACATGCTGCTATGCTTTATTAAAAAAAACGATCCAAAGAAAAGTCTAAGGATAATTTTGAACAAAATCACACGACGCTCCACCACTTCTCGTTTCGTCGCCTGGTTTCGCCGCTGTAAAGAAATTAGAAATTCATTTTGCCAGACCTTCGGCGGAAAATTACAATCGAGAATCTTTGCAATTTATTCAGCCTGTAAGATGAACAGCAAGATGAAAAATAAACGGGATCAATTAAACGAGAGATTCGCCTCAGCCGTTGTCGATGATTTTTTGTTGTTTTGCTTTACGTGCATGTATAACTTACCACGGAAACTATGCTCATCATCGCTCACACCACTGCGATCTAAGCTCGGTGATTTGGCCGATTTTTTCCAATGGAAACTACGGAACGGTGATTTGCTGCGACTGCGTTCCTTACGTCTTAAAGTACCGGATTCCGAGCCACTTCCGCCTCTCGGAGCTTATCATCGTACACAACAGACATTTTGTTTTTTTGAATAAATTTAAGCGAAAAAAAAAAAAAACTATTCGAAAAATTACCTCTAGATTATTCGTATATTCCGTCCATGGAAATCCGGCAAATTTTCGTTTTTTTTTTTTTTTTTTTCCAAATAATTACGAACAATTTTCTACCGTGCATAGAAAACAACATATTTCTCTAGCCAAACATGCTCATGCGATAATTCTACTTTCAAGAGCTACGAGTATTTTTCGGAGGAAGGACCGTTGTTTGAGGAATAAAAAATGAAGATATTTGAAGCCAGTAAAAAAAGTCTGCTCCCAATTTTTCGAGTGTCGTTTTTTTTCTCTCCCCTCCCATCAATCATAGGTTAACAGGAATTTTTTTGATCCCGATGCAGTCATAAATTAACGAGTTTAATTTTTTTGTTCAAAACTATCCTCAATTTGGGATTCAAGATAATAGTAAAATGTCGAAAAAAACGGAAATTTGTTGCAAATACGACAGTCAACGTTCCTCGATAAAAATGGTCAGCGCATCATCTCCGCGTGGACATGAAACGAACAACCAAAATCTCGAATTGATGAAACCCGCTCCATTTTGGTCCGGTGTGGCGATAAAGGATTCGAAACTCGTTAATACATCATTGAACGATTATCGAGATAATTATCTCGTCATTATTTTTTATCCGTATGATTTTACGATCGTTTGTCCGACCGAACTTTTGCAGTTTAGCGACCGTCTCGACGAGTTTGAAGCATTGAGTAAAGAAATTTGTTTATGAATTACCGAAGAATAAAGATATGGATAAAAAAAAAATGCTTGTTTGTGGGTTCAAAGATTGTAAAGTTGTGGCCGTATCGACCGACTCGGAATTTACCCACTTGGCATGGTCAACAACGCCTCGAAAACAAGGCGGCCTCGGTGAAATGAGAGTACCAATGTTATCGGACAAAAATCACAATATATCGAAATCGTACGGGGTTTACGACTCGTCGTTGGGAATATCGTACAGAGGATTATTTGTAATAGACGATAAATCGATCGTCCGTCACGTGACGATAAATGACATAGCAATTCCGAGATGCGTCGACGAAGTATTGCGAGTTATCGAGGCCTCAAAATTTGTCGATAAACATGGAAATATTTGTCCCATGGGTCCGATCGAAGCTCCACCGGAGCCCGAACTTTCCATTGAAAATTCGAAACAATATTTTAGCACCGATTTAATAAAGAAAACTCGAAACTCAAGGAGCTCGGAAAGTCAAGAAAACGAGCAGCCTTGAAATATCTTCATTTTACAAAGGACGTTATCGAGATTGGGGACTATTCCGGAACGTTTACTTTTACGTAAATAATCAACGAACGAATGGTGCGTCGATATTTTTCGAATCAACGTTTTTAAATATCGATCGAAATTGATGAATTTCAGGAAAAAAAAAAAGGAGCGGACAGACTTACTTGTCGGTGTCGAAGGAACAGAGGCTCGTGATTTCGGAGTTGACGGTGTAACAGGTCGAGTCGCTTCTCCAGGTTGGGAGAGACGTGCGGGCTTCTGTGCATGCACTACGTCATACCAATACGCAAAGAAACAAAATCAAAAATATTCGTGCAGTTGAATAAATTTTTATCGTTACTCTTGAAATGAGAGAAGAAAAAGAAAAAAAAAAAAAACAGTTTCCGAGATAAAAGTAAATGCCGTTTGAATCGGTAAACAACGTTCGGAGCTATTAAATAAATAAAAATTAGAAAAATAATTTCTAGAATCATGTTAACCGATAAAGCTACGACTTACACATTTTTCTAAACAATCAAATGAATAAGCTCGAGATCAACGATAAAATAGGAAGAAAAAACGATTTCTCGAGAGAAGCGTACGAAAACGAGAAATATAGCATGCCCGCTTACCTTGAACCAGAGAAAGAGTGCTCTAAAAAATAAATGGTTCCCTAAAGAAGCGTGATTTTGAAGAATGCATTTTTTTTTTTCTACCCTAAATAATGAAAATCAACGAGACAAGAAACGTGGCAAGCGCTTGACGAATAAAGGTCGCCTGCTGTAAACCTGCGAAATGTTAAGACGAACAATAAAAAGAAAAGGTCAAGAGATAATAGATAAAAGAGAAAAAGACACAGGACGAGTAAGTAGCTCCGTAACCTGGTGGGAAAGACAAAAATTTTCTTATCGTAATCTCTTTTCCGCTACTGGACTCGTCTACGGTTATCGGCTGAAAAATTCAGGTTAATTTAAATACATGAAGTAACAAAGAAGAAGTGCGAGCGAGCGATAAATTGTGCGCTAATTAATTGTAGAATGAATATTGACGATTAAACTAATTAATATTATTATAATTTTTGTTTAATTTCCCAATCGAATACCGCGTCACCGGGTGAGGTTGATACCTGCGTGAATAAAGTCGTGAGAATGCGTGTGCGCAGTAGAAAAATGAGTGTCGAATAATCGATGAAATTTAGGCCAGGCGATTGTTTTTTTTTTTTCTTTTTTTTTCCTATTATATGAAGTCGAAAACGTAATTTCTACCGAACACTCACCTTCCTTGGGTTTTTCTTGGGATTGCGGTGTTCGTGTAGAAGAAACCTTGCGCAGTGCCACTGCGGTTTGTGCATTCCGTGCCGCGTTTTATGTTTTATTTTTTGGTAATACAGGATTTTTGTTGATGGAATTCGTTCGGAATAGGCAAATGAGGGAATAATCGAGGGGTGAGGAAGTGGCAAAAACAAACGTGCTGTTAGCAATTGTCATGCTTCACCATAAAACCACGTATCGTATAATTAATTAGGAGAAAAGCTCTCGTACGATTGAAAAATTTCAAATATGTAGCGATTCAAAGAAAATGGAGCTTTGACTTTTACAATATTTTGTCCAATCTTCAACTATCAATATGATTATTTTTTTTTTCTCTCAAGTTACTTGTTTGAAATATTTTTTTGCTCTTCGTGTCTACGAATAATAAAAAGTGGACCTCTTAAACAAAAGTTAAATAGAGAAATCTAAATATCTCGTGAATTTCGGATTTATATTTTGCTTTGTTTTCAATGTGGCCGTACCCTGACGTGCTTGAAAAACAATTTTACGGGCACAAGATGTTAATTTTTCATCGGTCATTTCCGGATGCGAGATAAAAGAATGAGCCCAATGATAATTACCGTGAGAATCGTCTTCTCCGCGATCTCCGCTCGTGACACCGTCGGCTTCGGCACTGCCAATAAAAATATAAATATTTTCAATGAAATTTTCTGCTGTGCTATCGGCGTTGTTATTTTTTTTTTTTCCACGTTATTCATTTTACCGTTCGCTCGGTGGTTCGTCCGGACTGGTGACCGGTGTTGCTCTCGCCTGTCTCGCGGCCTCGGCAGCCGCAGCTTCTTCCTTTTTGCGTCTTTCCTCTTCCTCCTGTTCTTGTTCTCGTCTCTTTAATTCCTTCAGCTCGAACTGTAAAAACAACGTTGCATATAAATTATTGAAATTTATCGCATTTCCTGGATTCACATAATTTGACATGACAACAATGATAGCAAGCTTCGGTATACAACAAGCGAGAGAAAAAAATAAATTCAATCACGTGCATTTTTTTACTCACCGCGCTACGAGCTCGATCGTCAAAATTTTCTAGAGGAATATAAGTTTTGGGAATATCGGAACGGGGGGATCTCGTCCTGGGATAAACAGAGTCCGGATAAGGATGATCATTTGTAAGATCGTCGGTCAACTCTTGAATCTGATTTTTGAGTCTTCTCACGTTAATAATAGATTTTTCGAGATTCAAGTAATGATGAAAAAAAATGTCATCCTCGTCGGTGGTTTCGTCTTTCAAAAAATCTTCAACGCGCTTGTGCTTGCTTGTGCTACTACAAAGAGGCCTGTGAATCGTTGAATTTTCGTGACAATTTTCGACGGGATCGTAATAATGAAATTTTTCAACGATTCCACTGTCAGATTTTGGCTGTAAAGTGGATGGGGATCGTGCACCGATCGTATTGATGCGACGCAAGTTTTTAACGTTGTCGAGACCGTTAGAAGCGTGAAAAACATTATCGAAATTTGGAGAATTTTCGAGGCTCGAATTGCAAGAAAATTGCCAATCTGAATTCCACAAAAAGGAGCGACGTCTTTCAAGATTTTTACTTTCATAGGATGGATTTGAAGAATAAACGATTCGTTTGCCCGTACAAGTTTTTTCGCGTCTGGTACGAGGCTTGTAAAAACGATCGCAGTCGAAAATAATTTGACGTACCAGGCGTCCTTGAGGACGAATTTCTTTGTCGACGAGAAGGATTTTTCGGGTTTCAATGGATTTGGAATTATCAACGGGAATCCGGTGAGCTATTATTTCACTGCAATCCATCACCGATGACATGCTCAACGTGACGTCACTAGAAAGCAGCCGTGCACCACCACCACCACTCTCGTACTAACGGAGGATCGTTGTTAACAAAAGTGCATTTTTTTCGTACAAGTTGACAAACAACAAGGTGACATGCAAAACAACACCAACAACAACATTAATATCATCAACATCAACGGTTCAAAGAAAAGCAAAACGAAAGCCCCTTCGTTACACTACAATAATGATTGGTAAAACAATTTGAAACTATTTCCCAAATGCAAACAGAGATTATTAGTAGGAACAAAAGTTTGAAAAAGAATAAAAAATACCGTTGTGAGTCGTTCCAAGGCACTGAATCTCTCCTCTTGTGCAGCTGCCGATTTTTCAAACGCTTCGTGTTTCTTTATAAGATTCTCGACCTCGTCTATGGTGAGCTGTTGGAATAATATAATGTATTTCAAATATTAATAAGTATAAAAATAGTGAATTTTTAAATTCCGAATGAGATTGTTATTATTGCACTTACACCAAGTTCTTGACTCATCAGATATGGTTCTTGGGCAATTAGCCACGCCTCTGCGACCGCTGCGTCTCTTGCAAATTGATAAACTTCCAAAACTGTGGAAAAAAAAAAAAAAACGTAAGCATCACATTTTATTCTCCGCCGTGTGAAAGATAAGTTTTTTTTTCTTTCTTTCTTTGAAAAAATAACGTTTCATTGTTATAGCTCAACTTACTGAGCTGCAAATTTTCCCAGCGTTCTTCCCATCGATGCAAAAGAGCGTTCCTATGGTCGGTTAAAGCGGATAATTTTTCTTTGATCTGAGTGCTGGCATAATGATTACGAGCCAGCAGATCTTTGCCAAGATTGATACAAGCGAGAAGATTGTCTTCTCGCGTGTCAATTTCTGCTTTGAGGCTTTGATGATTGTTCATGAGTAATTCAACGCCGGAAACGTCGCGGGGCTTTTCGGAGGTGTTCATTTGGCGTACGACATCGTCCATCCAGATCATGAGAGTGCGAACCATATTGAAGAATCTGAAGAGATCTCCGGTATCTTCGAGTTTGGCTTTTCTGCCTTCGCAGAGTGCCTGAAGATTGTTCCAGGCGGCGACAACTTCGGCTTCGCGATTGGTTATTTCGCTGGCTTTGTCACCGGCATAGCTCGCCTGAAGTTTCATAGATTCGTCCTGGATCTGAGTAACTTGATTTTGTAAAGTAGACAAATCTTGTATGAAATTGGCGTGTTTTCTTTGGAGGGCGGATACGGAACCGGCGTCACGTCCGAGCTCGTCCGACATGGCGTTTTGTTTTTCCAGGATACGACCAAGAACATCTTTGCAATCGTGAAAGAATTTGTGCAACTCGCGACTGGCAGCGAGCATTTGCGTTCGCGTTTCGATAAGTTCGAGGAGATCCTGCCAAACTTCGTTCAATCCGTCTTTCCATTCGGCGATCGTAGCGGCATCGGAGTGTCCGGTCGCTATCAAAGAATCAGCGATTCCATTGACAGCGGCGACTCTCTCGTTGCCGATCGTTTCGGTATCTCGTGCAAATTCCTTGAATCGTTCCCAGAGTAAAGTAACGTGATCGTAATCTTGGCCAAGCTCTTGGCTTCCGGCTACGACTTCTCTCTCAGCTATCCACGTTTCGAGATCATCGACCTCGCGATTCAGCATAAACAGTTGGAGAGCTTCGTCGAGTTTTGCTCGTCGTTCGCCGGCCAAATCTTTGAGACCGGCGTACAATTTGTCAACTTGCGATTGTTTAACGGCTATCTGATCGGCGAGGGGATGTTGATCGTTGATAAGTTGACGGGAAGTTTCTCCGAGTTGACGTATCGTCTCGGCGTAATCCTCAACGGCGTTCTCCAAAGATTCGTGCTTCTTCATAAGATTCTGAGCGGAGATTTCGTCCTTGCCACGATCCTCGACCATCATGTATAGCTCTTGTTCGCTCATCCAAGATTCTGCCTCGGTCGAATCGAAGAAATACTGCTGCGCCTTCTCGTTCTGTAACAACATATTGTTTCTCTCGTCAACGGCGTCATTGAGCTCGCGCCATTTTTCCGTCAATTCGGAAATAAGACGAGTAAATTCCTCCGTAGCTTCGTGTCCCTCGTCGATCAGTTTTCGTCCATTGTCGCAAACGAGATTAATACGCGGCTCGTGATTCTCGATTTCCGTCCGCAACGATTGATTCTTTTTCTTGAGCGTGTGAACGTTGAACAACGAATTGCCGTATTCGTTGCTCGTTGCTTGTGGCATTTTTTCGGCGATCCAGAGTTTCTCGTCCTCGACGTCCCGACGAAATTGGAAAGCTTCCTTCTTCTTCTCGAGTTGACGCTGACGATCGACCAGAGGTTCTTTCAATTGCGCAAAACGTTGAGCAACCTTTTCTTTCTTAACCTTGATCTCTTCCATTTTGCCGTCGGGCGCGGTCCGTTGAAGGTGCTCCGCTTGTTTATCGAGCTCGGTTACCTGACGAGCTTTCACGGCCATTTGAGTCTCGATCATTTGTTGCTTCTGCATGAGTATGTTGACGGAAGCGAGATCGGAGCCGGTGTCGGTGCTTTCTATTTGTTTCTCAAGCTCGTTCATCCACGAGTCGATATCGTCGCAGGTCTGATGAATGAGAACCTCGCGATTCGCGTCAAACAGGCGCTCCCCCTTGTCGTGGGTCGTGGTCTCGAGTTCCTCGAATTGATCCGCCAATTCGAGCACCTTCGGACTTATTATTTCGCTCAATTCGGGCTTTTGGGCGATCAGTTCATCCGCCGCTTGTTGCAATTGTTGCAGACGATCTTTGTTACTGGCGATTTCGGCCTCGAACGCTTGATGACGAGTCCATTTGCTGTGTACGGTTTTCGCGCTCCGATAAGTCTCGTCCTGCGCGGTTATGTGTTTTTCCTGTACCCATTCGCCCAATTCTTCGCAATCCTGTAAAAACATCTGGAGCTGCAGTTGATCCTTGAGTTTGTCCATCAGCTGATTAGCCTTTTCGCGATTTGCGTTTCTACGCTCGCTTATGCTCTCGGCCTTTTTCTTAACTTTGTCAGCGGCAAAGTGTCCCTCGTCGACGAGAGTACCGGCGAATTGTACGACGGAATTGATTTTTTCGTCGTTCGCGTCCATCGTCGTCATGAATGCCTCGTGTCGTTTTATAAGATTCTCGGCTTGTTCGAAATTCGAGGGTGTCTCGTCCTTGGCGAGTATGTGCTCCTGCTGGGAGAGCAAAACTTCGGCTTGTCGGGCATCGCGATCGAGCAATTGGAGGTTCAACGAGTTGGACAACAAATTCTGTCGATTCGCCCACATCTGGTGCAATTCTTCCCAGCCCATTTTAAGGGCGTTCAAACGTTCCCTGAGGAACATGTACTGCGTGTCACCGTCACCGGCTTCGGCGGTCAAACGTTCACCGTATTCCATCATCTTTTGATAATCGTCGGTATAATTGTCGATCTCTTCTTTGATATTTTGATGCTGGGTCAATAGCTTCTCGGCGTCGGCGAGACTGGTCGGGGTGTCCTCGGACGCTACGTCGGTCTGAGTCTTGGTCAGCCAAGCCTGGAAATGATCGAGATCGCGGAGGAAACGATGCAAATCACCGGCTTCCTCGAGTTTGGCATCTCTTTCTTTGAGCATCTGGGTAAGTTGTTCCCAAATAGTCTGAATCTGAGTTATTCTTTCGCGTATGAGAGCAGCCTCCTCGGGATGTTCTTCCTCGATCACCTGAGCCTCTTTCTCAAGGGCATCGAGTTTGGCCTGAATCGCGGCAAGATCCCGCTCCATGCCGCTCAATCTACGTTGGAGGGTCATTACACCGGTCAAATCCATTTCGAGGCTATCGGTCTGCTGGAGAATTCGTTTTTTGTCCTCGATCCATGAGACGGTCTCGCGACACTCGATATGGAAAGTTTGAACCCCGTGAGCCGAGTTGAGAGCCTCTCTCTTACCTTCCGCTTTCTCTCTGAGCTCGGCCCATTTCTGATTAAGATCGTTCTGACGGGAAACTATTTCCTCCGAGTTGGGATGTTCGACGTGAAGCAATTGTCTCGCCAACTGATTAACAACCGCGACGCGGGAAGCGTTGGCGTTCATTTCTTTCTCGAAACCGTCGTAACGATGCTTCATTATTTCAACGTCCTCGATATCCTTGGCCGGTACCATCGTGTCGAGCATACGATTTTTCTCACCGATCCATTGCTCGACGCCGTCGGACTCGCTGAACAATTTGTACAACGAGAGAGCATCGAGCAATCGTTGTTTGCGCAATTTAGCGAGCTCGAGCAATTCCTTGTAGCGAGAATCGATCGAAGCGAGACGCTCGAGGACTTCGGCCGATTTAGAATCCTGTTCGCCGAGAAGAGAAGCCTGCTGGTGAAGCTGTTCAATCGTCGTGGCATAATTTTTCAGCTCGTCCGTAACGTCCTTGTGTTTTTTGAGAAGCGACTGAACGTTGGCCTCGTCGCGACCGACGTCTTCGGATGACACGAGACGAACGGTGTCGAGCATCCAGATGTCGATGTCGTCGGCATCGGCGAACAATTGATGATAATCGACCGCTTCCTCGAGACGTTTCCGGCGGAAAGCAGCAAGATCGAGAAGATGATTCCACATTCCGAGAATCTCTTCGAGCCTCTCCTGTATACGATCGGAGCCAAAGTGTTGTTGGCGGACGAGCTCGTCGCCGACGGCGGCTACCGACATGAGTTGTGGCTCGTGCGACTGTATCTCATTTTCGAGAGCTTTGTGCTTCGAGAGTAATAAATTAATGGTGGTAAGATCGTGACCGATGTCCCCGGTCGAAACTATTTGCTCTTTCTCCTTGATCCAATTCTCCTCGTCGGCCATGTCCCAATAAAATTGCCAAAGTTGACGGGATTCCTCGAGACGAGCGCGCCTCTCGACCGCGAGCCGGACCAGCTCCGCGTACGCGTCTTCCAGTTGTTGAACGCGTTCGACTATTATCGTAGGATCGCACGGACGATAACTGTCTCCCTGTTCCATGAACTTTTGACTCTGCTGTACAACCGCTTTGACTCGTTCACCGAGCACATTTATGTCGGCCTCGACCAGAGAATGTTTCTGCAAGAGATCCTCGACTCCCATTAGATGTTTGCCATAATCGTCGGTCAACAGACGCAACTTGATCTCCTCCATACTGTCGAGTATGTAGAGCATCTCCTGGAAGTTTTGTTGCAGCTGCATCGAGAGCTCGAGCCTCAAACGACGGGCGCGCAGAAGCTCGAGCAAATAATTCCAAAGACGCAAAACATTGTCTTTGCGATCGTTGATTCTTTCGATATCGTGATAACTCTCGGCCTCGAGCTCCTGTGATACGGCCATAACCGCTTGGACACGCTCCTCGTAAGCGAAAATGTCGGTTTCGATGGCCTCGTGTTTTTTCGCCGCTGCCTCGACCGCGGCAAGATCGAAACCAAAATTGTCTTGCGAAACGAGCCGCTGATTCTCCGATAACCAAGTTTCTCGCATACTCGCTTTCCGATTGAATCTCGCTGCCAATTGCTCCAATTTTTCTTGACGTATCAATTCCTCTCTCAACGCTAATTCACGCTCGTGTTCAGCCTTCTCCAATCTCTCCCACGCTTTGTTTATATCGGCTATCATCTTGCCCTCTTTCGGTGTATAAGGCTTTTGATTATTGGCTCGCATCTTCGATTGCAGTGTGAAGAGTAGAACCTCGAGATTACCCTTTTCAACGAATTTCGGTGGTTTTTCGATCGTTCGATAATTTGAGAATTGGGAGAGTTGAGATTGTACGCCGACGAGGGAATTTGCGAAACGACGATCGCCCAATGCCTCGATCGTACTCTCGATCCAACGAAGAAGGTCGCTCGTCAGGCTCTCGTATTCGTGAATCATACGATCGTTTTCCATCGCTATACCAACGACCTTACCGATCCTCTTACCGTGCACCGTCTCCTGTTTCATTTTCGAGAAATAATGATAATACGTTACGACGTACGTTATTATTGATTTTTCATCCGGATGATCGACGAATATGTCTTCGGCGTCGAGAAGTTTCGTCAGCCCGAGTTTGTCCTCGGCAACGTTGAAAGCGTTGTTTAGATTGTAAATAGCGTTGGATTTCGACAATTTTTCAAAGTGTATTAAATCCGGTCGATGCTTGTGTATTATCGCGTTAAAGGCCAAACCGTCGCGCCACGAAGTCGTAAAATTTCTCACGTTCACGTTGTGATAACCGGCTGTTTTCATTTGACACCAAAGTAAAAGAGCATCTTTGGCCGATTTTGTTTCCTGATTGTCCGTCTCCTCGATCGTAATGTCTTGGATTTGAAAACGTAATATTATCGTCCAAATGAGACCGAGACTGAGGCGTGGATTTCCATCCACTATATCGTGCGATCCCATGTTCTCGAGATGTACTCGTTGTTCCCGCAAAAATTGTAACGCTTTGTCAACGTTCTCCAAACAATGTATACGCATTTTTCCTTTCGTCGGACGAGGCAAACGCTCACCCGACAATATCTCCAATAACTTTATCAACATCTTTCCATCTCGTAGATCCACGTACAGATCTCCGATTCGACACGAGCAACGCACCAAATGCGAGTTTACCCATTTTTGAAACGTCTTCTTCTGTACCGCCTCTCGTTCACCTTTCAATCACAAAAATAAATAACAATTTTTCAATCTTTTCACGATCCAATCATTTTTCTTCATTGCGCTCGTCAAATATATTCGAGATTATCTCTATGCCCGAAATAACAATGACTTTATTCTGCAGAAATTAAATCGTCACACGACCGAATTAATCCTCAAGACTTTGTTCAATTCACCTCGAAGGTCCAGGACAACTTTGTCGAAATAATCCTTCAGGGAATCATCCAAACAATTTCTCTCGGTCATATCGAATCATTAATTTGAAGAAAAAAAATCCGCCTGGCGTTATATTTCACCACTAAATAAATGTAATTCGAAAATATCGTTTGACAACTAAAATATTTGAAAATCTGTAGTGCGAGCTATACGGAGAAATATTCGCGACTGATTAGAAAAAAAAAAAATGCTTGTTTTCTGTCGCACGTTGTTGAGACTGATGCGAGTGTCGAGTCGTGATAACGCATATCGTTAACCGCGGTTAGTGATTTCCTCTCATTCGCGTACGAAGCAAAATAGATTTTTCGTGTTAATAAATTTTTCAAATTCAGATTTTAAAATAAAAAATTCAACTCACCTGCCAAAGCCTTTATTCTCGATCGTTCAAACAGTCTCGAACTCGAATTTCCTCCATCGTATTCGTACTCATCGACAATCTCTTGTTGTAACGTAGGGTCCCAACCCGTACGAACCACTGAGATGTCGGTCGTCATTTTGCCAATCGGACCAACAGCTCAACCGCTTCTTCGACCCAATTAAGGGCGTTCCTGTAAATAGGAAAAATTTTATAATTCCTGTCTTCCAATCGATTTGAAACCTTTTTTTTTACATTAAAAATTGAAACCAATCTTATCGAGAAAAAGTTGAAATTTTTAACATTTTTGACAATTGAATGAAAGCACTTGTTTTTCAGCGACCGTAAAAATGTGACATTCTCATAATTTGTTATTTTCAGAAGAAATCCATTACTAAAAGGCTGCACATTATAATACCTGAGAGTTTTTGAATTAACGAATGACAAGTGCTTCGAAAGTGTGTAAATAACATTGCGCAACGACGAAATTTTTTTTTTTTTTTTTTTTTTCCCCCCAACTCGACGATATATAACTGGAAAAATGTTTCGATCCAAGATTATGTAGTAAAAATTTTTTAAATATGAATAAAGTACATGGACCTCAATGCGGGTGAACCAAAAAAATCTCTTGAACGAAAAAGACAATGTTGGATCGCGAGTAACGAGAATAATAAAAAAATCTACGACAACGAGAATGTAGTTGAAATTTTTAAACGAAAGAAAATTATTTTATAGGAGCTCACGGGGTTACCTAAGCTCATATTATGTGTAGTGTTATGTGTAATGATCAAGATTCGCGGTGTGTGGGTATTCCAGCACACGCACACGCGCGCATCGAGAGTATAATCGTCTTTTCGATTACGTCACGTGCATGATATCACGGACGAAAAATATATACGTTATATAGGACGTTTCATGAAGAATCAGCGGTCGTGGAGATTTTTTTTTCGACTTATCTCTTACCACCCATGACTCTCGAAATCTTTGACGATTTTCTTATGAATCAATGTTTTTTTTTCTTCTTATGCATCGCTTGCCCTTGCTCAAAAATGAGGGGGCAGATTTTTTTATGGAGGAACAAAATTCATTGAAAAATATGTCCTTATTGATTTTAGCCTGGAATATCCTATACAAATACCTCAATGCCATTCGCAGTGAGTAGAAAAAAAAAAAAGAATTGCTGAGAATCTTGAACTTTCGTATTCGAATGAAGGAAAGAAAAAGATTCTTCTTTCGCGCTCGAAGTATCGGACTTTGGCCGAATAACTGATTCGACGATACTTGGACAAATAAAATGTTGATTTTATATGTAAATAAACTATGTGAATGTTTGAAATCACTGAAAAACTTGCAAAAAACATATGAAAAATTGGCTTTCGGTAAAAAAAAACGAAATTATTGCACCGGACGACGCGAATATCAAATCGCGAGAAGGAAAAAAAAAGTGATTATTTTCAAGGAAAACCACAACGAAGCGCGTCGAGCCATGATGGGAAACTTCGAGTCCGAAGAAACGGCATTTCACTCGTCGAAAATGGAGAGAAACCTCACCAACGTGTACTCTACTGATAAACTCCAAATTTGAGCATAACACGAAGACAAAAGTAATAAATCTTTAATTAAATTACATTCGATGCAACTCGATCGATCGAATAAATACAAAATGTAAATGACACCGTTTTTAAATTTCAACAAAAACTGAAGCTGGAAATGGACGAAAAAAAAAAGCAAATCGGAGTACAACTGAGAACGTGAATTAGAGCATTTGAAAAAATTTAAAAAAGTGTAATTTTATCGAATATTTTCTTTTTGGTATAACAACGCGCGTAGGAGGGTTGATTTTCGATCGAAAATGGTCAAGGACAAAGATGAAAGGTGAGAAGGTTGGAAAAAAAAAATAAAAATAAAAAACAGCGGACGTTTACGATGTTTACAGTCCGTGCAATTTTTTTTTCCTCTTTCAATGCATTACCATAGAGCTTTGAGACATTTGAGAGCACGTGTTACGCAGAGAAAATCCACGCCCAGATTAAACTCGTTAATCGGCTCTATCAACAATCGTATAACACGACACGAAAGTTAATTTTTTTACTTGGCGCAAGATCAAACGTGCCCTCATTTGGAGCCTCGTTTAATGGAGAGATAATCTTCGCGTTTTTCCACATCAATAAAAATTTGAACGTTGATAACGGAGCTGTTCTATCTTTTTTTACGTTTCATTTTTTATTTTTTAATTATAAAATTGTGTAAAAAGTAAAAACGAGACAAAAATTAACATCGAACATCGAAGTGTAACGAAAAGGTGAACCTTCCGCGCTGACATTCACATTCCCGCGAGTCTGGTGGCCACTTGACGTTGAATTTAGAGCAATTAATGGCAGGAGTGACGTCATAATGTCAGTAAACGGAAGAATGACGAAATAAACGGTCTTACGAATCTCGAAAAGCGAGAATGAAACAAACAAAAAATCGTCGTGGGCAGGAGATTTTCATAGAGAGTTCCCTCCAAAAAGCTCTCCAGCAGAAAATAAATTGAAATCGTCGAATCTCGCCAGGCGCATTATTCGTTGAAAGGCCCGAATACAAAAAGTACACTTGATCAAATTATATACTGTACTTGAAATCAGTTGCTCTACATTAATCGAAGATAACGTCACTCTTGAAGCAATAGACGGTATCAATAGAGTTCCAACCAACAAATCGCGCGGTAGAGAAAACTGTTTGATTATAGTCAAGTTTCATTACTATCATTTGTATATGCGTTCATGTACGAGCGTACAACCGAGACACTGCGCGACAGACCATCCTCTCAATCCTTAGAAAATCAACAGCTCAAGAATTTTCATTGTCTTTCATTGATTTTTCCTCAAGAATGCGAGCCACTTTTTTTTTCCATTTCCACGTACACACATTTAATTTGTAGCCAGCAGAAATCATTCAACTTTTCGTTCTCATTCGTGCTTCATCGGTCTTTCGAAGACTCTTGAAAAAAAAAAATATTCAATAGAAAACGAAATCGATAGTGAGACACTTGAAAAATTGGAGTAAACGCTCATTTCGAATCTTTATTCTGAATTTTTGAATTTTCGATTGAATTGTATACCAAGAGACATTCAACTTTTGACTTTCGTCTCGATATTATCTTGAAAATGGCGTCCTGGATTAAGAGCAGGTCCCCCAAAGGTCGATAAACCTGTGATACGGTTCACGTTTACGTTGCAAATTTCAGGAGATTCCGAGAGAGATATATTGGGTGCAATCGCGGTTGAAAAACTGGTAATAACGCGGACCGAAGGTACGAGAGAAGAAAAACCGACTAATGAACAGGCGCAAAGAGTGAAAAGAGACACAAAAAATTGGAGGAAAAAAAAGAAGATGAGAAAGGATTGAGAGAAAGAAAAATGGAAAGGAATAAAAAATGTGGAGAGCTAATAATTATGCGGAAAAATGGAGGAATAAAGGAGTAAGAATAGTGGCCAGAAAAGTGAAAGAGAGAGAGAGAGAGAGAGAGAGAGGTCTCACGCACACAGGACAACTATTGATTTTTCGATGCAGTCAACCCGGCGCCGGTTCCATATCCACGAGTGAGGAGGCGCGAGTCCAACCTCATCCAACGCCTATACACAACCTTTCCCTACCCTATACAACTCTCAGTCGGTTTCTTAGTGTATATGTGCACACACGTTTTTTCATATATAAAGCGAGGAGAAACAACGACGACAGGCATAAGTGATCGGGCGTTGAGCGTCGATGAACGACGAAACTCGACTACTACACGAGACTCGAAAGAAAAAAAAAGCCAACCGTCTTGCTCGCCACTTTTTCAACAATTTTTCGTTCATCAAGTGATTATGGTCAATTGTAATTTTTTTCATTCAATAATTTATCCTCACTCGGTCTTTCTTTATTAATTCTCGTTTCGATTATCCGTATACGTTGCTCGATCGGCTCGTCGATTCGATCACAGTTCAAATTTTGTTTTTTTTCCTCGATGTCATAACGGTCGAGTACAAAAAAAAAAAGATGATAAATTACGGAGCAACGGGTCAATATGTAACCTTGAAGCTGACAGAAAAAAGTAAGGTTGAATCTTCGTAGCCAAGTTGGCCAGGGTATCTGCTCGCGATAAAGATCGCCGATCGAAAATAAATAGAAAAAGAAACCCGTGTAAACACAAATCGCACCAATTTTTTTTTCATTTTCTGTTTTCGTTGATCGCGCGAACGGCGTTCCATACATCGTAACGAATTCTCTCGAGTCTTCCCGATGTAAACAAAAACGAAGCAAATATCCGGCGAGACTATAAACCCGAAGCAAGTCCAAAAATTAATAACGGAATAAACTTTTGACCCGTCCAATATTATTTCTTGTCCGATCGACCTGTACCACGAAGTATTCAACATTCGTTGTTTCATCATTGTGTCAGAGGCCCAAACACAAACATACATAAATTATGCGTATGCATACATGCAGGCAGGCACCGAAAGGACGGGCTACGTCACATCCGCATTTGTGTTAATTTACCAGGGCGATGCGCTCGCATACAGGACGGAATGGGGCAAACTGAGTCTGCCGTTTACTTTTGCAAGGAAAAAAAAAAAAAAAAAAAAAAAAAAAAAAAAAAAAATCTCGTTCCATTCAATCGTGAAAACAAAAATCTGTTTTTGAACTCTTTCACCAAAAAAAGTTCTATCGATTCGCGTGTCCCGAGATTTCCTCTTCTCATTATAATTACGCACAACTTTTTTTATCCGCACAATACAATTTCTTTTTTTTTTTTCTTTACCATAAAGGGAGTGGCATTTTCTCATTTTGTCAAGAAAGCACGGATTAACGATCTTTAACGAGGCAGAGGGGCGAGAGAGGCGGAAGGAAGGAAGGAAGGAAGGATGCGAGCGATGCGAGTCGTGTGCGTGCGTGCGTGCGTGCGTGCGTTATCACGTTTCGGAGGGATACGAGAACGTGTATAACGCGGCGTGTGTATATGTAAGCGCGATGTATATGAAATAAATGTGACGAGCGGGAGACAGGGCGGCGGAAACTCCTTGATTGACTCGGTCGCTTCGCCGATGTGCCAGCAGAGCCCGAGCATCGCTGGAGGGAATGTGGGTCATCGAGATTGGAAAAAAAAAGAAAATAAATAGAAAAAAAAAAAAAAACAAAGAGAGCGCATACGAGGGAGAAAGAATGGTGCGGAAGGGTGAGTGGCGATGCGTGCGATCACACCGCGAGAGGCTCTTACGTGTATCCGCGTTAAATGTCCAACTCACATTGATGAGAAAACAGAATCGGGAGAAATTCATTCGTCGTGCGGCGTTGAATGGAATGGGCGCTGTAAAAAGGGATGAAAAAAAAAAAAAAAAACCGAAAGATTTCACGAGCAGGAAATAAAAATCCAGCATACATTGGCCACTCTCTACGAGAGGAGGCAAGTTTGAGCGAGAGATCCCCAGCACATATATTCGAAGAGCACACAGAGTAGTCACGTTTCTAAATATAAAATTTCATACAAGACCGCGGTTACTACCGCGACTCTGGCCTCCATGACGGAGCGCGCGCCGTAGATATTCTTAGAGGAGTTGCTCGTTTCAATTGTTTTTTTTTTTTTTTTTTTTATCAACGTGCCACAAATTTTTGACAAGGCAGACATTTTCTGCGGATCTCGATCGAAGGACTTTAACCCGATTTTTTTTTTTTTTCCCACGCATCTCAAAACGGAGCTACGAATGTGCTCGGGCCGAGATTCCATCGAGTCTCTTGATCGCAATTCAATCGATTTGAAACCTGAGTGTTTTAATGTACAAAAAAATATGACAATAAAAATAAAACATTTTTATGACGTAGCAGGCTGAAAGAGACAAATTGAAGAGCCGATTAGCGTACAGCAGGGAGGTCAAGTAGTATCGAATCAAAGATTATATTGTAAGTGGATATGGGCACGACGGCGACGGGTAAATTATCGGGCGATCGGAGCTTAGTCGCTGCTGCTCGTTACATCGGTAAACGTCCGAGGTGTGGGGGGGGGGGGGGGAGAGCAGTGAGTTCTTGCTTTGTTGTTATCTATCATCGTTGGGCGGAGGAAGAGAGAGAAACGTAAACGATAATGGAAAGTCTGTGCTCGATGAGTTAAAAGGCCATCACCGGGTTGCTTCATTGACCAAAAATTCTCTTCTTAATCATCGAACTTAAAAATCACGGAGTGAAACATATATTGAGGTAAATTCGAGTTTCTTTTTCCCGAGCCTACTGGCTCGTTAACGAGCGATGAAATTAAAATTTAGTGCCCGAAGAATATTCGTTTGAAATATCGACCGAGCGAGATGGAAAACGGATGAAAAAAAATCCGAGAAAATGATGACGGAAAAACTGGGCACAGAATTTACAAACATTATTTCTTCATTGCTATATATTTTTGTTTTTTTTTGGAATTTTTATTTAATTTTGGAATTGCGTATAATTGATAAAAAAAAAAAGCAAACCGGAAGAGAACTATTTACCGCGCGAGAGCAAGGCTGAGCAGATGACTTTCAACCTTCGAAAGCATCCGCATTATCATTATATTTGTTTTTTTGTTTTTTTTTTTTCCCCATTATTATTTTTATTGCTGCAGTATTTTTTGCAGCTGACATGAAAGTGCCGGTAAGACGAAACCGTACCTACGGACTCTTGTGATCCGGCGTGTCATACAAAACCGTGACCAGTGTGTCAACAAAAAAATTGTCACTCGTTGACTCATTTGCGACTTGAGAAAAAACTTTTTTTTGGCAATGAAGAAGAAAAGGGACAAAGAATTGGATTGATTGAACGGTAAACGCCCAACGTTTCATATCCATATAGTACATGACGCTTTAATTAATCATTCGAAAGAAGAAACGGAAAACCGTAACTTGCCCATACTGACGTAACAGTAAACACACTTGAACACCTTGGACGTGAAAAAAATGCAAGATGGCCGCAAGGAAAACTCTGTCTCTGTGTATTTAATAAATTGGCTGAGAATTTTTTGATTTTTCGAAATTATATATTTCGATTGTATTTTTTAATTAAAATCGAATAAATCGGTAATATTTATGTTGAAAAGGAAAAATCTATTTCAAGGACAAAGTTACGCTGAATTATTATCTACGATACTAAATGATCAATTGCCCCGATGAAAATTGGCTGCAATCCAGACGATACTTGAATGTGTTCGAAGAACGCGTATTAATAGCGATCTGTCAATGCGCCATTTATATCGATACACCCTAGATTAAATATACTATAAAGATATTTAAAACAACACGTTGTCACGTTTCTCCCAACAGAGCGAGAATTCATTATTCTCAAGTTTAATCGAATTGACAAATACGTTGCGAGTATGATTTTCACTCAATTATTTTTCTTTCAAACGTTTGAATAACATCGAAAATTTCGTTTACCGTTTATGATATTTCAAATTTGATGCTATAAAATTTTCTATATTATCGGAGAAATTTTTTTCGATAAGAAAATAGTAAGAGATTGCTCAAATGACTTTTGAAACAAGAAACAAATGGACGCGTTTGAAAGAACGATCATTGATAATTATATCTCGGATGACACATTGGAATAAGCCGAAAAAGGAGGGCTATTACGACGGAGCGTTAAAAACGAGATTATGTTAAGCAGGAAGGAATGAATAATATTGCCTAAATAAAATAAAAATACTAATAAAATGGGGAAATATCGAAAATCTATGAGAGTCTGCGATTGACTAGAAATGGTGGGGAACCTTTCGAATTGGGTCAGAGACGCAGGTTCTCTTGACAGGTGAACGCGATACAACGAGAGGTAACGTCAAATAAAAAATAGGGAGGGACTTTAACGGGTTTCAGCGGAAATTGCATCGTTCTATTGTCACGGGACGTCTCTCCTTCTGCACAACAACAAACGCTGTAGAATAAAAGAACTAAGAGCTCCAGAAATGGAGTATTCTCTCGAGAACGGAATATATTTCACGCAAAGAGGAAAAAAATCTTGTTCGTGGCATCGAAACGACGCCCTGGATAAGAAAAAAAAAAAAAAAATTAAGTGCCGAAAGCTCGATCTTAACGGCGGTCGCGGCGGCAGCGGCGTCGTCGTCGTCGTCGTCGTCTATCGCCCCATATAATCTCACAATTGTACAACACTATTCTTTCCAGCTTTACACACGCTCAACTTGTTTGACACTTACGAAGCTCAAGGACTCGTGGCAACTGGTAAATATCATTATTGAACAATCGAGCTTGAACGAGACGAGAAAAAAAAATTATCTTCGATAGAGCTCGGCATACGCCATTTTTACATCACGTCGCCGCCGCTGCACGGTCAATGTTGGTACGATAAGGGAGTAAGACAGAGAAAGAGAAAGAGCGAGAGGGAGGGATGAAGCGTTTTCAAAAAAACTCACCGTCTCGTTAATGACACACAGGTCTTCCAGCACACACTTTTTTTTTCACCTATCCGAAACTTTCGTTAACTCGACGCGTCGATTCACGAATAACACACTAATTATTTGTTGTTATATATTCCCTTCTTTTTTGCTTGCCCACCTATAGATCGAGACTACCAAACAACACAATCCAAGTCCTCTCTCACACTCGACCGGCGCGCAACTGACCCGGAGACTTTACGTGCGTGCGCTCGACTACGCCCGAGTAAAGTAGTTCCTGGCCGCACGGCGGCGCTGCTGCTTGTCACGCCGCTCGCTCCGGTACACGCTCAATCGTGGCAAACGCATACAACAAATAACGCATACATTTGGAGTATTTCATTAAAAAAAAAATCATAAAAATCCGGAATATTCCATATTGAATGACAGTGGCGAGTTTCATATGAAAACATATCGTTGTGCTACCGAAATAATTTCATCAACGGGCGGCCGAAAATTTTTCCCAATTTTCTTCAAAAAAATCATTTATGGGAACTAACGAGTAATTAATTTCACATTTGCTTCATTTATCGAATCGTTATCTGCTATGAAATGATACCGCGATATAATCGATTTCCAACTATATATATATAACCGCAACATATATTACTGAAACGTAGCTCAATTCAAACGCAAGAAAGCGCGGGAAATTTTTCATTCTCGATCCTGCGCGCGAGCCTCGCTGTACGAAATAATTGAGAGAAAAATTCTACCGGTTATTATCCGATCGCGATGATCATCATTTTTCATTGAATTTTTAGACAATTAAAATTCACAATGTTGTCGTTAAGAATAAAACTTGTAAAACAAATATATTATCTTCCGAAACGATATTTCTGAGCGAGGGGTGCTCAGAAAAATACATACGTCAGTGAATATTTGTGTATATACGCTCAACACCGGGCGTAGTAATACAAGCTCGACTATGACATCATCAGCCCCGTTTATACACGTTTTCCCGAGGACCGGGCACGCCCCATCCTACGCTCGAAATTTTTTTTCTCACTCCCCCAATTGTTTTCAATTGAGACGGGTGGAAAGCACGTCGAAGACTGCATTCTTCGTCTATGCAATATTGTATGAATTTGGATGCACGAACCGTCATAGCTGTATACGTAATTATAAGGTCGTCAAATAAATTAAGGAACACATATAATGGTACATTGTTTTTTTAAATATTTGTACATATAGCATATTTGATATTATAATACAATATTTACTTATAGAATGTATAAATATAAGTCTACAATAAAGAAAAAGTAATAAGAATTTTTTATGGTATTTTTTTCCCCTATATGAATAAGCAGCGTTTCATAATTCATATAGTCGATAGAAATTTTCATATAAATTTAAGAGATATATTGACTGCTTACAATTTGCGATCCTGGCACGAATAATGAACGATGTCACCGCTCGGATATCTGGCAAATGCGCTGTAAAAAAAAAAAAATTGAACGAATCGAATGAAAAATTGAGTATTTTTTGAAATGACGAAACGATTAGTTGTTGGTGAGGAGGAGGAGGAGGAGGAGGAGGAGGAGAAATAAGAGAATACAATGACCTTTGATTTCCAAAGCGCTTTTTACACACTGGACAAATGTTGTATTCGGTCATGAGAACACTTTGGGACTCGTAGTGCATTCTTTGCTCCTGTACTTGAAGATGTTCCGCGTGTAATAAACCTTTCAACACTTGGGTCCGTCTCCTTTCGTTCAATTGGTTCTGCAAACTTGCTTCGAGGAAATGCCTTATTCGACCAATCGGCACACTGTCGGGCAAAACTTGCAACACTTTCGTCGCGTTTATTTTAAGGGCGTACTCTTCCAAAAGCTCCAGGGCCGTTTCCAAATCCGACTGTATCGTGTTGGTCAGCTCGGGACGCGAAGCTACAAATAACCAACAGTGTTAACACCATTTTTGTTTTACATCGAGTTTTATAAATCTTTTTCTTTGGTACCTGCCATCGCTCCGATATCAGGTTTTAGCAATTGTTGAATAAGAGTGACATAAACTTCATCGGAGCCATCCTGATTTTTAGTAATATCTGTGTTTTTTTCGTATCTCGCGTAAATGTTGTTACAATATTGAATCGCCCGTGGCACATCATTCAATAAATTAACGTAAATCGATATCGCCTGTTGATGACGACCGAGACGTCCTAAAATAATGGCTCTCTCTTCGAAGAGGCAATCCGTTGGAAATTGCGAGAGTACCGTTTCCGGTGTATAATGAATCGATTTGTCCAAAAATTGCTGCAACTTTTGTCGCACGTGCTCGCCATTCTGTTTCTCGGCTGGTGTTGCGTTTGGACTCAACGATACCAAACATTTTTCCTTGTACTGATGAACGAGAACATTGTGAAATAAGGGATTCGTGTCTTCCCATACTCTAACTACGTACTCCAAATACGTAATTACTAAATTTTTGTGACATCGCAGCAAATAATCGAGAACTTTTGGTCTTGGCAGCTGCTCCACTTCCTGTCCAAATAAAACATGTGTACATTTTCAACAAGATTCTACATTAATAAAAATGAACGTTTCATCGATTTAATGCTCTTAAACCTGCCTGCAGATCTTCCATAAAAATTCTGAGTCCCTGTTCAGGATCTTGTTCGAGTACCCAGCCAGAAAATTTCAGTATCAAATCCATGTTATCGTGTCCCAAGTGCTGAAGATACTGAATCGTACGTTCGGTGCCCTTAAGACTGGAGTCGCTTTTTTTCGACTGTTTTTCTAATAGTTCAAGAGCTTTTTTGTGCTGGCCCTTAGTCTGATAGAGTATTATGAGCTCTGGATATTTTTGATACACGAGTAAAGTTTTTTCGGCTTCGGCGAGATGACAATGATTCAAACGTAACAGAGGAGCAACGAGAGCGTCGTTGGTCTGAAAATTCGTCATTTTTTTTTTTTTTTTCAGAGCTCATTTCGAAGAATAATTCATTTCAATAGATGGAATAGAATAGAAATAAGAAAATATCGCACCTGTAGATAACACTTGAGGAGGGTCGTATCAATTATTTTCAAAAGTTGCTCAGTCGCAACGGCCGTTATATTTTTCGTCTTATCTTTCTCCTTTCCTTTTTCATTTTTTCCTTCCTTCGTTTCTCCACCGCCCATTAAATTGTGACGCACTTCCGTCAAATAGGCAATCAATGCGAGAAGACCATTCTCCAAATCTCGATCCTGAAGCCACGGTGTCGCTGTTACCGGCTCGTTTATCTCGTTCGCATTCGTTGGCTGAGATACCAAATCCGGAAACAATCTTATAACCTCGTAAGGATCAGTTCCCAAAGTCTGAAATTGCTTCATCGCTTCCTGAAACTTTTTATTCGCAAAGAGATAATGCGCGTAGAGAGTCTGAATTTTGCACGTTTTTTTTGCCTTCTCTTCCTCGCTAACGTCCGACAAACTCTGCAACGAATATTCTCGTTAATATGAAATTCATTCTTTTTTTTATTTCTTGATTGAATTTTTTATGAGAATGTAAAAACAATATACAACCGTCAATTTTAGGGCTAATTGAAACTGGTTCTGTTCCAAAAGCGTTCTTATTTGTTGGCCTACGTCGATTGCGCTGATGCACCAAACTTGGCTCATCGAAGCGACGTAAACTTTGCCCTGTTTGCTTCTGCAAATTAAACGCGCTTTGTTCAATTTTTCAAGGGTTTGAATGTGCAAACAGCCCTCGAGGGTGTATACCTCGAGGGTATCGTGGACAATGCCCAAGAGATAAGGATCATCCCAACCTAAATGAAACCAAAAAAAAAAAACACATTTCATTTACGTCATTTTAACAACAAAATTTGTAATTGGAAAAACATTGCGGTATCAATAAAATAATATCATAATCATCTTACAAGTCGCGCTTGGAGAATCGGTCCATTTTACCGGATTGTGCTGAATCAATTCGCCAGAAGTATTCATTATTATGGATTGAGAGTCTTTACCGAGAGCGAACGAATTTTCTGACAATTTTGTTATGCTCGGCTTGGGTGGTTTTCCAGTCGGGAATAATTCCTTTGTTTTTCCATCCAGATTTATCAAAGTGTAGGACAAACCGTGAAAACCAACGACCAAAGTCTCGCCACACCTGCACGGATAAGAATAAATGCTCAGAGTCGCTTTTACATTCGTGGCCAAACGAATAAATAAGTTGGTCAATTAATTCACCAGGCCAATTCTCTCGGCACCTCGGCCACGGAAAGTTCGTTCCTTGACTCGTCGCCCAAATCCTCAAAATGATTTTTTTTCCAATAATACAATTGTAATTTTCTTTTGACCGCGACGCACAAACATACCGCAGTATTTTTTTCTCCCGCCGAGCTCTCAGCCTGTTGGATATTCAGAGCAAAAAGAGATGCGCCACGGGTTTTTGGTAATTGACAAATTTGTTGAATGTTGACAGAATTTAAATCGTGGACGCATATTATGTCATCTAAAATATACAGGCTTATTATTAATTTGAATTTTTCCGTAGTAACGCTGTAAATACCGCCGCCAGTCTTTCGATATTAAATTAACGAGTGAATTTACCCGTCAAAAGAATGAGCAAATTGTAATCTGGAACAACATCAATTTGAACGATTCTTTTTTTGCTAAAACTTTTGCTGTATCTTAACAATTCGAGTTCGTGATGATCATTCGCTTTAGGAAGAACATTGTACATCAGCAGCCGACCTTCGCGTGTTCCAATAAATAAATTGTCATCTACGAAAACAGATGAAAAATCGACAATGACGAACGAGTGAAAAAAATTGAGATCATGATTTTTTGAGGGGCAGACAGAAAAAATTGATGAACGGAGAGTACGTTATAGAAACTTAACCGTAAGCCGCCATCGATTCAATTTGAACGGTCAAATTGAGAATTGCCGATGCATCGTAAGCGTCGTGCATCTTGATGATTGCTATTGTAATTAACGAGAAACTCTGGATTTGTTTTTCAAGTTGATGAGAGTGACACCATGAAGGCTGGTATAACCAAACATCACCATCGCTTTTTGACAGATCGTGATTACTCGCGACAACATTCACAGAGTCGCAAGTTACACATTTCCAAAACGGCTGAAGTTGTGAACGATGATAAAAATAATGAGCGATATACAAGCAACCCGAAGTTGTCGCCAATCGTATTGACGAAAAAATTTTATCGATCAACTTTTTTAAAATCTAAATCTAATAACTTCGCAGTGTATAAAAAGAAGACTGCTGTCAAAAAAAATGATATCAAAATATACACACGGAAAATAAATGCGTAATTTAAGGCTAATCTGATAAAAAAGAAGGAAAGTAATATGAAAGACGCGGCGGCGGTAGCGGCAGTGGTAAAAGAAAACGAGTGTGTTGGAAATGGCGAGGTAAGAAGGAAAAAAATCAAGAAAATTGTATAATTGCAATTCATAACGTAAGAGGTTATGTTTACAATGTAAATTTTCGTTAGTAACAACATATTTTTTATTGATCAGACTTCTTTGAGATTAACAGGGCAAACAAAAATGTACCAAACTACGAACAAACAAAATTTCCAATCCATTAACTACAATTGTTTAAAATTTCATTTTTCAGCAAGCGACACCGAGCGAAGAATGTCTGTCGAAGCAAAAATTGCGAGGTTGGTTGAACCGTCACTTGCGAATAAAAATGACCGATGGAAGAATATTGACGGGAGCTTTTTTGTGTACCGATCGAGATGCTAATGTGATACTCGGTTCGTGCGCAGAGTACCTGTCAAAAGATCACACCGAAGCGAGACCTCTGGGTCTTGTTATGGTGCCCGGCAGACATATAGTCTCTATCCATCTTGATGCTTGGTTCGACGAAGAACCTTCCGCACGAAAAAAGAGGTGTTCTTCTCAGAACGAGTAAATAAGCATTAGAGAGACTCAAAATGAAAATGAAAAAAATAAAATTCACATTTGGATCATTATCAAAAGTCATCTTCGAATGTAAATCACATCCTCCTAGTCCACAAGAATATTCTCAACCTCTATTTCTTCTTTTTTATTCAAATTTTCTTCCAAATTAGCTGAAAAATATAAGAAAAATATTTCAAATTCTAATGCTGCATTTTGAAACAAATTGCTAAACAATTTTGTTGAACGAATTTCTCATTGAAAAATTATTGAATATAAATGAAACGATTGCGATAGATAATTCGCTTCAAGTTCTCTAGCTCAGCTTGGACTCGATGTTTTATAAAAATTATAGATTTTATTTTTGTAGGTATTAAGACTATATTTACATTTTCTAATGCATTCTTCCTGAAGCATGGTGTACTCGAGCTCGAGTACACCATTGTGTTTTATTTCCTTGTTCATATTATTGAGAGCGTCATCCATTCTTTGGACCAGAGTCATCGACAAGTTGTCCAAACCAGCCATGTAACTAGCCTCCGTTGCCGCAACACCCATTTTTTGAACATAATCCATAAAAGCAACCAATTGCTATAAACAAACTCTGTGATTTTATCATATTTAGCAAAAATTTGAGAAAAATAACTGTACGATTGAATAAACGGATCAAAGGCTGGAACTGAATTTGAAAGATAATAAAGGTTTTAAATACTGAAAAAAGTGGAAAAATTTTGCAAAAATGTTTTTTGAGACGTACGGTGACGCTTTGTTTTTTTTTCTCTGCTTCCGATCGTGCTGCAACAATCAAATCCCAATGAGAATCTCCGACTCTATGAGCCAGAGTATCTTTGAGCAAGCTCATAAGCATCGACAAAACGTGTCTAAAAGAAAAGTCTTTAAATAAAAGTATATTGATTCGAATTTTCGTTCTTCAAATTTTTAAGTGTCCATTCAACCAATAATCACCTATACTCCGAACTCGTATTTTCTATAGCAGTGTAAGTAACGGTAAGAGCTTCTGAAACGCTATTCACTGTGTCCATCGTAGATTTTTTGATCATATGCTCGAAAGTGAATTTTGAATAATCAGGTGGTTCCCATTGAATTTTCGTTCCCATGTCGGTTTTGGACTCCGGGCTCTCGGAAGAATTGACAAAAATCGACGATGTTGTATACTAAGAATGTTTACATTATTCAAAAATAAAGTTATACTCGTATAGCAGCTCTACAAACTAAGAAATACGATCGAGTTACCAATACGGGTCTGCTTGTTTTTAACATGATATTAAAAAATCTCCTAAATGCCATTTTTATGTTTCTCGGAAAGTGCCAGTCGACTTCATCATATAAAACTTTGCACTGTTCAACCGACGGAAACACTTTCGTCTTTAGAGGTTATGTTAATTACACATGCTGCATCCCCTCTCACTGTCACTCTTTCCGATAACAGCGACGCTTGGCGACCGGGCTATTGAAACAATCTCCCACCACGTATACACATATATAATATATCCATATATAGATATATTCTTCCTGTATGAAAAAACCACGGTCGTACAGGTCTGGAAACGACAGTAGCATTGCACTCTTAATGTCCAAGCTTTTTTTTCTCACCGCTGCCACGGCATAGCGCTGTGATAGGGGGATGTTACAAGTTATATACAGGCCTAATTTAAACCGTAATGTTCTCTCTTCACGTGTTCTCGTCGATATTTATTTCGTCAAAAATTATATGGACGTGAACTTGGCCGCCCGACATGAACTTTTCAAAAGTTTTCTCATTTTAATCGTTTGTGTGTCGTTTGTAGAGTATTGTGAGAATAAAATAAACGCTTGTGAGATGAGTTTATCGCGAAAAAATAAAAAATAAAAATTAGCGTGAAGTTAGCCCGCCCATTCTACTTTTTTAAACCAAATGGGTCTAATTGAAATTATATGGATGGTCTGCTTCAGATGTTACCACTGCTGGTCTATGCCTAAATTTTATTTTATGGAAAGATTATATAAGAATATTTTGGAATGTTAAAATGGAAAAATTCTACCGACCATAAAAAATACAGTATTCATTCGCCCTCATTTCATCAATCAATCCACGGTCAGTAAGAGAAAAAACGTTTTATCCTTCAAAGATTAACGATTGAAATGGAAATCGAATTCTTTCAAAAATAATAGTTAAAATCAAAGAAAGCCCAACAGTTTGATGCTGAAAATTGCTATGCACAGAAATGAAACCAATAAAAATGATGGAATTATGTACTCACTCGTCGATGTCTTGTTCCCCTCATCAATAATGAACCTACCTTTGGCAGAACCGAAAAGTCCGCAATTCCGAAATAGTCCGCACAGTTAATATCCACTTCCGTTGCAGGACACTCATTGCAGTTGATTAATTTCCACTCGATTTTTCCCAGATCCTGCATGATTTTGAATTCAGACGAGCAGCAGCAGCAGCGTCGTTTTTCCAACGTTGAAAACGATAGTTCATCGTAGTTGAAAATTCAAATGCACTAATTCACACAACACCAATATTAACTTTTTACACTTCCGAGATAGTAAACGCGTGATTAAGACGTCAACATTTTTTTTAATTTCCACGTCAACAAACTCTTGCACGGAATAAAAAAATCCATTCAATATTTCTTTGTTCCGCTAACTCAAAAAATGTATTTTTCTTGTGGCAATAAACTTTTATTCCGCAATTGAATACGGTCGGTGACGAGTGACAGAAAGTGTAATGGCAACTGGTGCCACAGTTTCGTGGAAAATCGTGCGTGCTCACGTGGGTGCACGCGTGCACGGGCGCTAGCGTTCTATTGTACTCTAGCAATTGCGATAGTAAAAACTATTCGCAATGCTGTACAATAGCTGCGGTTATACAAGCCTTGCGTGCATTGCGTTGCGTTGCACCGTTTGCAGCATCCGGGTTATATGCATGGACCTTGCCTGCGCGACTTCGATATGCGATACAGAAACTGTATCGCTTACGGAAACAGCAAACTACAGAGTAGATTTATAGCTTTCGTTCCGTTATTCTTGCCGACAATCCCATGGCTTTACGGCCTGCGTGCATTTGGTGCTTTGCGTTGCGTTGCGCGACTCGCATGTATGGTTGCATCTTAGCTCCGCTTGCGAACACGCGTGCGTGCGAGCATACACACCATTTTCGAAACTGTAACACAGCCGTCACTAGACTGTCTGTCACTCAAAGTCCTTATTCACGATGTCATTATAATCGTGATTCGCTCAAATATTCAAAATAATTCATCCTATAATTTAGCACGAAAAATAATATCGTGGGCAAGAGGCTTTCCTATCGACTTGTCGAATATCGCTTGCGAGAAGAAAACTCATTGACAAAAGAAAAAAAAACATTGAAAATTCATTACGATTGACAAACGAGCGAATTGTGTTTTACGACCCTAATATTATTTTCATAGCGTTTTCGTGCATGGTTCGTTTTCGAGAAATCGCGCATATTTTTAAGCTCTTATTTTCGTGCATTTTTTATTTTCAAGAAATCGCGCACATTTTCAAGCTCTAATTAACGGAAATTGCGATAAAAAATTATGTAAAAATTATAGATTTGGATGGTTTTAATAATAAAAAATTTTATCACGATTTTCCGTTTTTTTATTATCCATCGTTGTATTTTTATTTCGTTTAACGACAATTCAGACCGTTTGAAGTATTTTATATAAAGATTTTCGTCATTTATTCCGCACTTTGTTTTATCAATTTCGAACGTGTTTATCAACGAACGATAATGCGCGGTATTGCACTAGCCGACCGATGCTTATGCAACTCTCTCCGCGCGCGCTACTTGCCGCCCAGCCCCGCCCCGCGGCCCGCGGGCGACTGAATGAACGCGAGTCCCTCGCTCGCTCCCTCGTTGCCCCGCGCATGATCCAGTTCTCGCTCCTGCCCCTTCCAGTCGCCCCGGCGTGAGCTCTCCCCACTCCCCACCATCCCCGCTACGGAACGGCTTAGCAGGCCAAGCGGCGCGAGACCGCGTAAACGTAAACACAGAGTCGAGGCTCCACGAATATAAACAAACCAAATAACAAGCTAGGGACATTCATTCGCCAATATTTGGCGATCACATTTTTGTGCACCGTATGAATATTCGTTCAGTAATATTTTATAACAATTCAACAACGTTTTATTCTCTCGTTTTCCCAACGCATAAAAAAAAGACCGTCAATCGAATTTCATTCGGTTTTTTGAATCTAGGAAGATTCAAAAAACCGTAGGAAATTAAAAAATGTATTAAATCAAAGAATTATACAAGAAAAAATTTTTGAATCACATCTTGGGACCTAGAACTATCCAGGTTCATAAAGATCAGCATTCGAACGATACGTTGAAACAGTAAAACCGGATAAGTAAAAAAAATTAATTTCGATTAATGAAAAAGAAAATTCATAAAACTGGCAATCATACTGCGCACGCGTGGATCTCGACTATTTATTTTCCTGTGTCCACTCCTTCTCTCCAGTCTCCCTGACTGGTTCGGAAAAATTTATGCAAATTTTGTTTTTGCTTTTTCATTAAAATATACGTCCTACAAACATTTTCATTGTATTATTCGTATTTTACAAACGATTTCGCATTGATTTTCGTACAATTTGACTCATAAAATTTAAAAAATAGAATGAACAGGCTAACTTCACGCTAATTTTAATTTTTTATTTTTTCGTGACAAACTCATTTCACAAACGTTTATTTTGTTCTCACAATACTCTACAAACGACATACAAACGATTGAAATCAGAAACCTTTCGAAAAATTCATGGCGGGGAGCCAAATTTACACCTCTAAAAATTATTCGTGTAACAATTTAAAAATCTTTAATAAATTGATTGCATTAAAATGACGAAATCCTGTGCGGTACCTCACTACAAAACAGGGTATAAATCGAATCAAGAAAAGAGCTCTGTTTTTCAAGTGCCAAAAAACCCAGAACGTTTTAAAAAGTGGCAGGCAGCAATTCCCGGAGTGAAACTAAAAACATCTCAATACGTTTGTGAAAAACACTTGAGTCTTCTACCAAAAAAAAATAAACTGTCAAGCGACTGGCTAAAAATTAAAAGTAGTTTCAAAACATCTACAAGAGTTTGTTTTTGGTTTTTCCCGAAAACGTTCATCTGCTTGATCCCGGTCCTATGTCTATCATAAAACTCCACTTGTGTTTTTTTATTTTAATTTCCCTGAATTAACGATTTCAACGAAAAACAATAATGATTTTCATACGAAAAAATTATAATGGAGAGTGCATGTCATGTACTGTGCCCAAGAGACATATGGCTGTCTTTTTCGCAAACAACATCCTTTTTCCAATGCGCACCATGCGGCCAAACATGGAAGCTACAAACACTGGACGTTACTGTATGTACGACCGTGGAAAAAACCGAAAAAACTAACAATATTTCCCGCGCATCCCTATTCACGTAAATATATATATATATATGTAGAGATGCGCCTTGCCGAATGCGCGTGAAATTGCCTGAGAGAAGAGGAGAAAGTAGAGAGGGTAGAGAGAGAGCGTTTGTCCCGCGCGCAGCGTCGATCGTGCGCATCGCTCAACTCGGCCAAGTGTTTCGTGTGGAGGGGATTGAAAAAAAAAAACTGCTATGTTTCATTGCAAAAAAGAGTGAAAAAAAGACCCGCCGTTCGTGATTGTGAGTTTCCTCGATGTATTCGCGTAAAGAGCGTAACGAGAAACCTCTACAAGAGGATTCACGGTTCTAGTGATTTAAATAATAATATTTCGAGAGCTTGGACGCACGAGGGACTCTCGGTGATATACGTAAGTAACCCTTCATAACGTTTTATTACTATTTTGTGATCGTGTGATAGTTTTGTGTATATACGTCGCGCTAAATACTGGCTTTGGCCGCGTTCGCTAAGTTTGCTCTCCTCCACCTTCTACTCTCGCGGCCCAAACAAGATGGCCTCTCTGCCGCGATTCTGTTTATTTTCCCTCGTTATTCACTGCACTACGAGATTCTGAACAGTTATTTTTTTTTTTCTTCCTGTATCGAGAACAACATTTTTTTCTGTGCCTTTATCCTCAACAAAATTATGCTCTCTTAGTCAGGCTTTTTTCTTCTCTTTTTTGTTTATTATTGCCAGAGATTACCGGTTAATCACCGCGATATTTGCAATTTGTTGTTGCGTGTTATCACCCAAAATAGCCTTTTCCATTTCTCCTTTTTCACGCTTATAGAATTATTCTAAGAAGAATTTTCTAATCAAGCATTTTTCGTTTCTCCATCGAGTGCCTAAATATATTTATGAATGAATGAAAATATCACGCTGCTATCCCCTTTATGCATTTTTGCCAGGGAATCTTTGCATTTCTTATCTGTTTTATCCATTCTCATTTTGTTCTTATATTGAGTAATAACAACTATTGAACAATTGTTATGAATTGCAGTTACCGACGCAATGTCCAGTTCGTTCATCGTCGAATCGCACCAAAGTGGTTCTAAAAAAGACGACACACTTATTATAGTTGTTAACGATGACGGAACTATTTCTGTTGATCAAGAAACTTTACAAAATTTGATAAGTGAGTAAAACATCTTCTCTGCGTTGACTCGAGCTATTTCAATCAATTATTAGTGATACAAGGTTTTGGGTTGAGGAAAGGAAATAGGACGTATCGCTGTCAATGAAATTGAATAATTGAAAAAAAAAAATAATAAAATAAAATGAGCTGTGCAATCCTAGTCTTTGTTACACACTTTGAAGAGGCTGGTCTTTTAATGCATTATTTCAAAATGCCAGAGGCTCCAATTGGTTGATGAAAATTTTGACAAATGCTTCATTTTTTTCTACTTTATGAAAACGAAATAATGTTTGGCAAAAAATGCTTCCAAAAAGTCTGGATTACCGGGTGGTGCTATACAGAACCAAAATATTTTTGGATTATCAACATTTTTTATTTTTCTATGTGTACATTAGTCCTTTGTCAGAATTTGTAATACGCATGGTTTTTTTATTGGTAAATAAATTGTTTCTCTTTGATTTTCCAGTGAATCAGGCGGATGCAAAAGTTAGCGTCGTTCGAGTAGGACAGAGCGAAGGAGATGCTGAAAATGGAGATTTAACATTGACCGTCGACCCACCCAGTTTCGAAAGACCAGAGACAGGAAGCAATGCCGCTACGGCGGCTGGTACGACCGACGTCACAGGATTAGTCGATCCCTTTATGGAAATGGATCCTGAACAATTGGAGAAACTAGAAACGGCTCTGCAGAGCGAACAGGCTAAACAAATTCTTGGGGAAAATGTTACCGCTATGCTTGGTTAGTTTATATTTATTGAAGGAACTGATTTACCGTCGATAATGAATAATTGTAATCCGAGGGAACATATTTGTTATCCAACAGACATGCTGACAGTGGAGGAACAACAAAAATCTATTAAGTATTGTATCGAACTGGATCATTGCTACACGACTCGAACATCTCCCACGGATCCTGAACCATCAGATCCGTTACCCATAGCAAATTCGCCAGACATCCTTGATCACTCGGAACTTAATAAGCATTCTTCCGCACAACTGGCTTCTGCCGTTCAACCTATCACTGACTCAAACGTCGTTGACAATTTAACGTCACCTACAGCACGTTCAAAAATATTACCTAGAAATACTACTGTAAGTTGTATTAACTATTTGACTGTTCTACGCTTTTTTTTTTTTTTTTTTTTTTTTTTTCAGGAAAATAATTTTTCGAAAACTTTCCTTCTCAATAGTGAAAAAAAAAAAAAAATGTAAGTAAAACGATAAAATCATTGAAGGATTGGAATATCTTGCTATTTTCAGACCCGATTGGTTGCCGCTCGTGGCAGAAAAATCACAACGCCGGTAACCCAACCGGTGACTTTGACCAAAACTTGTCTTACGCCAAGTCCAAGAAATTCGAGTGGTCTTGCGCAACAATCCCCTATCAGAGGTACGTTAATTAATAATCAATGAATAAAAAAATTGTGAAGGAGAATAGAAAGTAATTATAAAGTAAATGAGTAGTAAAAATAATCCGCGAATAAAGAATAATTTGCTAGCTGTGAAGTTGAATAACAAATCGATAACACAGGTGCGAGCTCGAACGTTCGCGTAGAGCCAGAACGAAAGGAAAACGACTCATCGGCCTCGTCGTCCGAATCTTCCGAGTCTGAGCCACCGTCGGACGATGATTCGGATTTCGGTCCACGTGGACCACGTCGAGGGGGGTTAAGAGCTCGAGGAGGAAGAAAAGGTTTGACGACGCGCGGGGGAAGTACGAGCGCGACTCGTCGCCGAAGCGCGAACAAGCAAATGGATATAGATCAAGTACGAAGATTAGACATGGAAATGGCAGCTGCGGTGGTCGCGATGAAAAGTCCAGAGAAACCGGAAAGGCCCGAAAGATTTAATCCTGCAAGAGGCAAAAAACAGAGAACGAGAAGTGTCAGTGGAAGAAAAAAAGAAGATTCTTCGCCGAGTCGAGGAGGAATCACGATGGAGATGCAAGTGACGTCACCTCCAACGGGAATTGCGGAAACACCGAGTGTCACGGAAAAACCTTTGCAAACGACGAATCAAGTAAAAGCTGATTTAATAAATGCAAATATGATTAAGGGCGATATGATATTGACGAAACCAGGATACGGAAGACACAATCAAAAGGTTGTATTGGTGCAAAAGAAACTTGTGGTCAGACCCAACGAGCTTAAAACCTTCGCCAACAAACGACAATCTTTGGTACTCGCCAGAAATACCAAAACGACTCCATTTCAAATTCAAACGAAACTCACCACCGCGGACGATGGAAAATTAGTCACAGTCGGTGCAACCACTGCTCCCCCCTCGAGCAGCTTAGAAACTCAACAAATGAAAACTTGTACCACCATCTCCGATGGTTCATCTTCGTCTTCTTCCGCTGCTGCTGCTGCTGCTGCTACCGCCGCCGCCGCTGCCGCTGCTGCTGCCTCTATTCTCGGCCTTGAACAACAACAGCAACCTCCACGAATAGAAACTCCACCTTTGCAACTGCCACAACAATTGCTGCAGCACGAACAACACTCCGCAAACGATTCTCTTCAAGAAAATATTCCTACACCTTCTCCTCCCCTTAGACAGAGAAGTATTGAAATCAAAAGAGAAAAAAGAAAATCCGAATCTGAGAATAAAGTCGAGGACAGTTTGAAAAATGCCGAGATTAAAACTCCGGATGGTTTGTACTTTTTCATGACTATTTTCGTTCCGAATGAATAATTGAGATATAATTTCTATTGTATGAATTTAAAAATATGTTTCAACAACAATTTGCAGCATCAAGGAAGCACGTGAAAAAGGATCCACGCAAAGCACCGGCTGTCCTGGCTGGTTTGGGTCCAGCACTTTTTTCAACTCCCGATATAATTCGTCGAGTTGGTTCAGAGGCAAAAAGTGTCGAGCATCCTGGAACGCCGACGTCGCTTCAAGAATCGACGAGCAATGCGACTGCCGGTAGTAGTCCAGAGGCTGTTACATCGCCGACGGGGTCGATGAAAAATCAAGGTGAAAGTTCATCGAATATCGAGCCGCGATTATCAACGGTGGATGCGATGTCGGTCCTGAGTGGCGCAAACGACGAAGCGTTATCCTCCCAAATGAGACACGAAGATAATAAAACTGACGCAAAGGTTCCTACGGTTGAGGAACTCGAACCTTCATTGGATCCTGGTAAGAAATTCCCAACAATCCAACCATTTTCTTTATTTATATTTTCTTTGTTATATTTCTTTGCAATGATCTTCTGAATTTATTGTTTTTCTCGTTTATTTCATTTATTCAATTTTTTCTTGTATTTTTTGTCTTCTCTTTTTTAATTTTGCACGAAATAGTCCCGATCGTAAATCCAACCGTCGATAATCCCGGGCCCATACGACCCACGACGGAATCACCAGTTGTTCAGAATACAGTTATACCTGAGCAAAGTAAGTTTATTTCTGTTTTTATCCTGCGAAACTTGTCATTTTTTCAAATCCCACTAATTTCGAAATAATAAAAATACATTTTCCAGCCTATAATATATTTTGATTGATTAAAAAATATGTGCTTTTTTCAGGTGGGATCGAAGGCGAGGAACATCTTTTGGCCACCTTAGAAATGGAAGCTGGAAAACATGACGAGGAATTACTCGCCGAAGCGCTGCTTCTTCAGGAAGAATTGGGAGATGATCTCGGTGATCACGTGAGTTTCACATCCCCAGATGACATTCACATTCTCATTCTATAAAGAAAGAATTGAAACATGTTACACAATATTCCAGCCCGTTTTGGCCGAGCCTTCGAATCCATTGCCCGAACCCTTACTAGCAGAAAGAACGTCGACGTTCGAAGAGCCCATGGAAACGAACGTCAAACCGGAACTCTCCGCGAAAGTCGTGGATTCCGTTAAGTCTGATACAACGATGACTTTGATTGGACCAATGAGTGTACAAGATTCTCCAAAAACATCAGTTGAAACGCCTAAAAAGAGAGACGAAAGAGAACCGATTCAGATTATCCGAGGAGGACGAGTCATAACTCTGCCGCCGATCGAAGCACCGGCTACGAGAAGCAAGCGGCTTCAAGCAAAGCCGGATTTGCCGCAAATAACAACCGTCGAGGCCCTGAAAGAGGAAGAGAAGATTGTGTAAGAATGTTGCTGGAAACAATAACTAGTTAATTTCACAGTGATTGATACTGGAAAAATTCCCGTTTGTTTTGTTTTGTTTTTTTTTTTTTTTTTCTACCGTTTGATTTCTCCAAACAGAAAACAACCTGCGGTAGTGCAGCATCATAGGCCGAAAGACTTTGAAGGAATAGATCGCACGAATGTTGGTGAAGGAATAGAAAATCAAGGAATTCCAGACGAAGATGAGGACGACGATGACGATGACGAGGAGGAAGGAAATTCCGATTCGGAGGACGATCCCGATCGATTGTGGTGCATTTGTAAACGACCTCATAATAACAGATTTATGATTTGTTGCGACGTCTGTGAAGACTGGTTCCATGGGAAATGTGTCCACGTTAGCAAAGCTATGGGTTAATATTATTTACTTTTCTTCCGAATACGAATAATCCATTTTCCGTAACAGCTAGTTTCCTTCGATTATCAAACTCGCGCTCAAACGTTACCGATACTTGCTTTATTTCTATGCAGGACAACAAATGGAAGAAAAAGGAATAGAATGGGTGTGTCCAAATTGTTTGAAAAAAAAGGACCAAAGCAATTCGAGTTCCGAGCCAAAAAAACCTCAACCGACCACCGGGAAAGCCTCGATGAAAGAAGACTCGGAACGTTCTCCTCGAGTCACGACTCCTCGAAGCGGTGGTATTATTCCCTCAAGCGAAAAAGTTGTAAAAACTCCGAGTCAACCCGTCGTCGTCGTCGAAACTCCGCCGATTCCGACGACCTTGCCAGGTGTAACGCAGTGCGTCGTTTGCAAGAAAGAAGCCCGAAATTCGAGCATTTACTGCTCGGACGCTTGCATATTGGCTCATGCTCAAGAAACACTCACGAGAGACAGCAAACCAAGCCCAGCTGCTCCGCAAACGAAAGTCAATCAAGCCGCGAACGAAACTCCGAAAATTGCGACCGATCCCAGAGTCATTGTTTTTGAAAGGAGAACCGGAAAAGTTCTCACCGGTAAGTTTTTAAAGCTTCTTTTTTATTCATTACATGTGTAGCTGTTAATTCTTCTGTCATTGCTAATTGCTAATTGAAAATATAATTTCAAGGTGCGGATGCCCCTACGAGATCGAATTTGAAAAATTGGCTCAAGGACAATCCAACATTCGAAGTTGTTCGTCCGAACAATTTGAACACTCTACAGATCGGTGGAAAAACTGTGACGACTATTCAAACTCAGGGAATTGGCAAATTGGTAAGTTATCTTGTGTGAAATTCGGAGAATTTTTCCATCATTTAGACCGATTCCTGAGTGTTATGTTTTTGTTTTTGTTTTTGTTTTTTTTTTTTTTTTCACAGGTGAAAGCGAATCAGGGAACAAGTTCGGGGGCTCAGAGTAAAATGGTGTACGCGAAAGTGATGGGCTCAAAGCAAACGGTGCTTTCGCCGAGTAATAAAAAGCTCGTAGTGCTTTCAGGGGGTCAACAACGTTTGTCACCAAAAACGATCCAGCAAAAATCTCAAGGTTCGCCATCGGCGGGAAAAAGTCCAGCGATGCGACAAACAACGATAAAAATAGTATCTCAGCAAGGGAAATCAGGAGCGATCAGTTCGCCGAAGCAAACGGCAGCAACAAAAAAGCAAGAAGGCACAAAAACAGCTGCGGGATCTCAGCAGCAACAACAACAGCAGCAGCAGCAGCAGCAACAGCATCAACAGCAGCAACAGCAACAACAGCAGGTACAGCAGGGACAAGGACAACAGCAACAAAAGACAGTTCAAAAAACTCCACCGGTGGCAAAAAAAGCGGAGCCCGAGCCGATAAGGCTTAATGTTCGTAAAACACTTACAGAATTATTGACAACGCGTATCCGCGAGAGCAAAGATTTGAGTCTGAGCGACGAGGAGATAAGCGATTTGGCGCTGAACATTGAGCTCGAACTTTACAAATACTTTCGTGACACAGGAGCAAAGTACAAATCGAAATATCGAAGCCTCGTGTTTAATATAAAAGACACGAAGAACTTGACGTTGTACAGAAAAATAGCGGATCGATCGTTGACTCCGGACGCGGTTGTCAGACTCAGCCCGGACGAAATGGCGAGTCAAGAACTTGCCGAATGGAGGGAAAAAGAAACGAAGCATCAATTAGAAATGATAAAGAAGAACGAGCTGGATTTGATGTCTCAGGCTAAATCAATCGTCGTTAAGACTCACAAAGGCGAATTGATAATCGAGAACGATACCTCTATCGATCACGTTGATCCCAAAACACCTGTGCAGGATATCGTGACAGCTCTCAACAGCCAGGAAGCTGGCGAGGACGAGGAGGATGAGAGCAGCAAAGATCTAAAGGACGACAAGAGTCATTCGTTATCGAGCGAAGACTCAAAATGGTCGAAAAGTAGCGTTACGAGCGTAGCTATGACCACTCCGAGCGAGGAACGTAAGAAAAAAGACCGTGAGAAGATGAGAGACAAGGAGAGAGGAGACAGCAAAAGTTCATCAAAATCAACGGAAAAAGAAGGTGAAAAAGTAACGAAAAGTAAGAAACTCGAAGAGGACGATCGTCGTCGCAGAAGTCACAGCAGAGGACGAAGTCGTCGTAGCAGAGATCGCGAGAGGAGCAGAGACAGAAAATCGACGAGAAGCAAAGATGGTAAACGAGGAGGAGGAGGAGGAGGAGGCGATGATATCGAGAAAGAGGGTAAAGATCGTGAACAGCGACACAAAAGTGGTAAAGAGCAAGGTGGTAGACAGAGAGAGAAAGATCGAGAGAGACGAAGTCGTGGAAAGAAAGATCGCAAGAGTCGCGGCAGTCGAGAGGAAGATAGCAATAATGATAGAGGTCGTGGAAGCAACAACAAGAGAGACGGCGGTGAAAGAAGTAAAGACGGTTCGCAATCCGGTAACGGAGATGATGTAAAACCGATCGAAGATCGACTCTGGCGACACATAGAGGAAGATACTACGACAACGAGTATCACGATACCCGCAACAACTACGACTATGACGAGCGCTAATTTGGACGGTGGTAACGATTCGGACGTTTCCGATCGAGAGCCAAGTTCAACGGTCAATATCAAAACTCCGGACATAAATGACGAGACCGAGAGGGAGAAAGACGTCGCAGCGAGTAGCGTAGAAATTTCGCAGCTCGATAAAGGACAGAATCTCTCGAAAACCAGCGGTGGACCCTCTCAGACCGTATGGCGAGGCTTCGTAAATATGGTCGACGTTGCCAAATTCTTTATAACCGCTCAAGAAGTGAGCGGTCACGCGAAAGATCTTATGGAAGATTTACCCGACACGGTGGACGTCGTTGGACGTATAAGTCACGACACCGTCTGGGACTATATCTCCAAAATGAAGAGATCCGGAACCAAAGAAATTCTAGTTATTAGACTGACCGCTGCGAACGATGAGGAAAAAATTCCTTACATAACGCTCTACAGTTACTTGAATAGTCGTAGTCGTCTCGGCGTCGTCGGTAACGTATCGAAAAATATTAAAGACTTTTACATAATGCCTTTCTCTCGGCAGAGCCAAATACCTTCGGTTTTATTGCCTCTCGTTGGTCCCGGATTCGAAGATCAAAGACCCCATCTTCTTCTGGGGATAATCGTTCGTAACAAACGCAAACGGGTCGCCAATGTCGCGAGTCCCGTTATCGCGCCTCCAACGAAAATACTGAAAAAAGATGAGGACGATCCGTCGCTTGATAAAAATTCGACTCGCCATCATCATCATCATCATCACCATCTTCATCATTCGCATCATCTTCAACAACAACAACAACAACAACAACAATCTCCGCCCGATTCTCCGAGACCCATTCACAAGGGGCTCTTGCTCGAATCGCTTCGAGAAAAACAGACGAACGTCACGCAATTGACCCTCGACAGTCTCAACAAAGCTCACGTTGGAATGTCCAGGAATTCTATCATCGACAATGCCACCATATCTAAACTCGTCCCAGAATTGTCATCCAAAATCGATCTCTCCGAATCACCCAAAGGAGAAACACCGCCACCGCTTTTGCTTCCTGCTGCGATCAAGACCGAAACTACTCCCGATTGTGGTATTCCCGACGAGCTTGAACCTGACGACGGTGACGAACCGTACAGTCCTGGCGGAGCGTCCGACCTCGACGAACCCCTCCGAAATGCCGAAAATATTCGCATCGTTGATCCTTCCAATATTCTCGATAATCCAATAATCTCTACCTCTGGCCTCTCATCCCCCAACAAAAACTCGACGGAACTTCAGAGGAAAATGGACGAATTGAATCGACAAATCGAGGAACAGAAACAACAGATTCAGAGCATTAGCTCCTCCTTCCTTGGCGATGCGGTCTCTTCGTTGCCGGTAAGTATTTTTCTCTCTCTCTTCATTATCTTTTTCAATGATACAGGCTTCAGCGCTTATTACGAAAAACGTGAAACGTGAAGTAAAAATTCCAACTGAAATTGCAGGGTCTTGGTTTGGATCCTCCGGAAGTCGGAGGTGACTCGGACGAGGCTTACAGTCCAACCGATGCTCGCTCCTTCACACCACCACCACCTCCGGGTATAGCGAAATTCGCACAGCCGATATTGGACAAAGTCTCGGACATAACGATCCCTCCGAATCTTCAAGAAATATTGGCGAACGTTAAGCGTCAGGAGAGTTCGAAGATCGATCCATATTTGCCATCGAAGCCGAGCGCGACGTTTCTCACTTCGTCAAATCCATCCTTGTACCCGATCAAATCATCGACGGATAAATATACACCGACGTTCATAAACAAAAACGTACAAGGATCGGCAGAAACCACGGGATCTAACAACAGTCTCAAAGAGACTAAAAGTACATTAAGATCTTTGAGCGATTTGGATCTCATTAAAAAAGCCGAAGAAGAACTGGCCGCGGTTGCGGCAGCGACGATTTTTCCAAATATCGATACGCAATCGGTTCCTCCTGCACCGCCTCCCGCGTTTACGTCTCCACCGCCCCCACCGCCGCCTCCTCCACCGCCGCTTCCACCGACTTCGGCGAATCCACTTTCGCCCCAACTTTCTCAAAGCTTGGCAAAAGTTGTTTATCCTCCGGGCCTCGTAATCGAAGACAACGACAATAAAAAGAGCGGAAACATTTCGTTGGAACAGCCGAAACCGCCGGGTCTAGAGGACGAAGATTTACCTCTGATATTTCCGTCCACGGCACCACCATCCAGTCTCGAATCCAACAAAAGCTCTCCAAAATTTGTACCCAAAAGTGGTGTCGTGTTGAGCGTCAAACGGAAGGGTTCCGAGGACCCTGCTGCGACCTCGCCAATTAAAACCCCAAGGACAAAATCGCGATGGGGTCAAGGACCCACCGAGTGAATTTTTACTTTTACTTTTCTCTCTCATCCCTGCATAGAGAGTATCATATTTTTCCATTACCGTTGAAAAGAAAAGAAAAACGCGACTCTCAATCCTCGAATTATTTGTCGAGTATTCCACTTGGGTATATTTTCGAGGGCCCTCGTTTTTTCCTCTCTTCTCACTATCAATAAGTTTGATATTTTGCGGTTCATAAACTGTGACTCTTCTCGCGGGTTCGGCGAGCAAAAAATGTAAATACCAAAGTGAGCGATACGAATATGGGCATCCGAACAAAAGTACTTGCGATTCGAATGTGTCTCGAGGCATTTTTTTCAAGGACTTTCTCGAGAGGACTTTTCGTTCATGTACATAGCGTTTGGAGAGGCGGCTCGAAATCGAGATGAACTTTTGTACAGTATTGGAAAAAAAAATGCATTTTTTTAATCCCCACGTAAAGTGTTAAAAAAAAGAAGGTCTGTGTCGTGTGGCCGCATATTTTAATTCGCAGGAATAACATTTTGAACCAACATCGAGCGAAAATTCATTTAAAGATCTTTTACGCAAGAGATAAAAAAATTGTAAATGTATTTTCTCGCCTAAAATTTGTTCTATCGTGATTTCCATATTTTTACAACTCGCGAAAAGTTTTTTAAAATTCCAACGATTCGACCTTGCAGAACCTCCATCTCTCAAATAACGATAGAACAAAAAGACTGAGGAAAAATTCTATTTTTCTTCCAACTGTTTTGTCATCCCTGAATCTTTTGATGATTTTTTGCGATTCGTCAAATATCGGAATCATGAAGAGATGCAATTTTTGGCATAGAATGTAGAAGTTTGAAGCATTCTCAACGCGATGAGAAAACTCAAGAGCCTAAAAAATACTTTTTTTTTTTTCAACGCACGACACGAACGCAAGTACGGCTGGAAAATTATTGCATAGTGGATATAGATGAAATAATGCCTGTAGACGAAAAGAAAAACATTTCTCAAATGTGTTTTCGACATAGATTCAATGATGGATTTTTTTCTGTTAATATTTAAGCTCGGCATTCCGATATGTTTAAATATTGGAAATGGTGTATACGTACACACCATAAAATACATATAGATGTGTGTGTGTGTGTGTGGAAAAAATTTTTCATACACTCGCGGGCCAGTGACAAAAGTTTTTCATAAAATTGAGGTTATATCCAACAGCTGATTTGTTCCCTGAGATATGCAGTTTTTCTAATTTCGGCAGATACACGGAAAATTTGTTTCGCGATTGAGTTCGTCCCACGTTGCCCCATATATAAGTATATATATATATACGAATGTATATCTATATCAGCATAGACAGTACAACCATTTAGAATGGAGAAAACTCCACAATATTTTGTACCCAATTAAAATTCAAGTTGGCCGGATTTTACGTTCGATCAACAGTCATCTAAGAACGTAACCTTGCCGTACGACGAAATGTTCGATTCCGACAAGTTAAACGAAATGATAAAGGAAAAAAAAAACAATAAGTGTTGAAACAAAACTATTCCATGTGTATAATTAACTTCCTTTTTCACAGATTCGCTTCCAAGTCTCTATACACTTATTTGTTCACTTCCAGTTGAAAAAAAAAAAACCTATCACCATTCGTTTTTTCCATAAATAAATATAAAATAACGTGTGGTGAATGAGAATAAACATATAACGCATTTTTTCGTTGTGCGATTGAAAAAGTTGTAATCGCAGGAGCCTGTGTTTTGACTTATCAGATGTATTGTCAATTACTCCGGCTTTATGCTGAGGTTGGAAAATCTTGCACAATTTTACTAGGCGCCAATTAGTTTGATTGGAATATTAAAAAAAAATACTGAACGATTTGACGTACGTGCAAAAAAGAAACAACGTTTACAGAATAATAGCATTATTTTATGTTTGAGAACAATTCTTATCATACGCATTCATGATTCACAAATTTAATTAATAAATAAAAATCTTTGAATATAAGACAAAAAACAAAACGGTGAGTGCGATCAAATTTCTGACACAAGTTCTCTTTGTTTTGTATATGTACATTATATAAAATATATATATTGACAAATCTCACAGTAGTTTTTATTATTGGCGTGATTTTGCTTGACCCATACTATAATAACACGTAGGGCGGTGGAGTTTTCATAGCCTATCCCGGAGATACGCATGACACTGCCGGAAGTGCGGCAGTGTCGCGTCCCGAGACGCGATTGGTTACGCCATTTTCAATCGACTTCGAAAATCAAATTTTAATATGTACTACCTGCGTGATGAATAAAGATTATTGGTTCAATAATAACAATTTATTTGACATTACTTTGTCATGAAAAATTCCGCGCGGATTACAACATTTATTAGTAGAATATAATTATGTAATACTCGAAAGCGAGAGTTATCACAGAAACTCGAAAAAAATATTTTAGCCTTTTGATTACGGTTGTACGAGGTCTCGTTCGACAAACCGGATGCCACGATTCCCGGCCAATGCGCATGTACCAAAAATTGAGTGCTCGCCTGCCTGCTTGCCAGCGATTTCCTGTACAACGAATCGTCCATTTTTCTTGACACGCGCAATGGGGAAAGATCAAGAGCCATCTTGGTTGGAAAGCCGACGGGATGACCGGCTCGAGAGTAACTTTTGTTCGAAACAGGAAAAGCTCCCTTTTTTGGCCACAATATTACAGAGAGAAAAATATGGAGCGTCTCAGTGAGTATTGACTTTCAAACAAATTCCTTACGTACAATATCTTTCTAATAAATGTGACAATTTCTTCTTTTTTTTTCCAATGTTCCATAGAACAACCAGAAGCGCGTCTCAATGTTTTGTCTTATCAGTTTTATTTGCATGTTTCTCAACGTTTTTATTACTTATGTTTTGAAATTCTATTTTACGAAAATTCATTACAAATCAATTTTTTTCCTGTACTCAATCGAGGAGCTGCATTATTCATTGTACTTTTATCGTGCATTAGAGCCACGTACGCGCTGAGGGGGTTAAACACGGCCCTCGTGTTCTTTTCATTTTACATTTTATTTTTCTTCTTTTTTTTTTTTTACTCAGTTTTCGATTGTCTTTTAATTCGTACGTATCGATCGATCACAAGGAAAAGAAATTGATTTTTCTATTGCCCGTAAAAACAATTTAAACAAATCGAAATATGTAAAAAAAAAAAAAAACGAAAAAAGGAGTAATGAAAAAAAATTCAAAAATTGACTTGCCGTGCGAAAATCAGGAAAAAGTTGTCAAAATTTGTGAACCTGTCTGACAATTCTATAGGAGATAGGGACGTAAAAAATACAATCTCTTTGCAGTATTGGGTATTGCTATTGTAGCAGCAATTTTTATACCAACGACGATCGCGGCCCCGGAAGGGCCAACTTCTACCAGTTCTTATTTGACGCAGTCTGACAGAATACATCTGAAAAAAGTGATTGAACCTGGCTTCAAACTTAGCGACGTTGAATCAACGTTTTATGCTGTTATCGGCTACCGATTACTCGGAGAACCAATTCAGAAAACAAAGGTAAAAGAAATGCTCAATCTGTTGTAAAAATAGAGTTTTTTCATTAGGTTTTTTCATATCAAGAACCCGAATGATGAAAATAGCTAATATTGATAAACCATGATTTTATTGATTAGTCTTACTGAACAAAGTAAAAAATAATTCCATCGATCGAATAATATGCTTGTGGCGAATGTAATATCTTAGAATTCATAAACTTTCACAGGAGATTTGCGAATATCTCGTAGCAGAGGCAAACAAGGGAGAACAAAGCCCTGAAAACATTTATTACACGGTTACAGCATGGAAAGCGCTGGGATCTTGCCAAGCTGTTCCTACCGCCAAGCTCACGCAGGTAATGTTCTTTTATTCGGCATATTATAATATATCATTCCCAAAATTAAACGAGGATATGGAAACATTGTCTGTAACGAGAGTAAAAAGTCATAATTCGGTACTAATAATATAATTTTTTTCTACCACAGACATTAACGAAGGTTATCGAAAAGGAAACTTCGACAATTCCAGAACTGTACTATGCAGCTTCTACCCTCGGGACTCTGTCTCAAAAAATGTCAGCAGCTACGGTTACAAAATTGGTGAAACTCGTTCAGGCTGCTCTCAAAAAAGACGACAGCATACAGAAGTAAGTTGTTTTGAAAAAAATCTTGATACCAATTCTCTGTTATTGAATAAATTATGAGAATGTTTAGCACAACGCATCGCGTTTCTCCTTATTGTTTAGTTTGGGATACACTTTCCATATCGCTTCGTTTTTGGGACAAGAAGGAAAATTTGCTCGTGAAAAAATTGCTGATGCGATTGTTCAAGCTGACGAAACCGATGGTCTATTTTTACATTTCGAAGGCGGGCTCCCAATAACGAGTAAGTCACTCTCGAACTTAATTATTATGTTACAAAAATTCACGAAAACGTCTTTGGCTACTCAAATTTTATAAAAAATGACTAAATCTCAATTAGAATCCGAAATCGAATGATGTTCAACAAACTTTCGTTCTTCTGGATGACCAGTGTAGAAAAATAAACAATCAACTGACTATATTTAAAAATAAATCTAATATTTGTCGTCATAAAAAAGGGAGAAAAACAATTTTTTTCATAATTACTTGCTCGAATATCCCAGGTTTGGTGATCGATGGAATTGCGAGGTTGTCGACTTCGCTGAAGGAACCTCCACCCGTACAGGATCATCAAATTGTCAAATTGGCGAATTATCTTTTATCTCGGCACTCGGTACAAACACCAAAAGGTGTTGTAAAACTTCTCTCAGCTTTAACGACTCTCGCGAACAACGAGCTCAACAAACCTATTTCCATAAGTCTTGCCGAAGGAGGATTAATCGTTTCGCCCGAACAACCACTCGTTAAGGTCAAAGTATGCGATATTCTCGGCCGACCTCTGCCGACAACTCCTGCCGTTGTTGCCAATTCGGCGACGCGAGTCGAGGACGATGTCGTCGTTATAAGCAAGAGAAATTTCGAAGCTTCTCCAACGGACAAGTAAGATTTTGATAATAAATTTTCTACATTTGCTTTCCGTTTTCTACCCAATTATTTGCTGACTTTGGAATTTCGATCCAATCTTAGTTATACGCTTGGGGTACATAAACCGTCGAACTCAATATTGTAATCTATATTTCATGCTTTAATTCGATTCAGACGAGTCCGACGTACATTCAATTCGCAAAATAATTAGATAAAAAAAAAATGGGATTAAGCTTTGCTATGCAGCAAACGGGTAAATATGAAATTTGTTATTTTTAAGGACATTATTCACGATGAATCTCATGGAAATCAAACCCCATCGTGGCTTTTACAAAGTAGCGATTTCTGCTGGTCAAGTTTCCAACGTCGTGGCGGTGAAGGTTCTTTCCGAAGTTCGAGTCGATTACCTCGAGATCGGAACCGGTGATGCCGATCAAACAACTCAACCGAAACTCGTCAAGTGAGTTTTCCACACACATTACTCGTTTCATTCTTAAGGAATTAACAAAAAATCTGGAATCATCTCTGATTCCGAAATCTGTAAATGTCGTCTTCGAGACCCATAACTAACTCGAACATGAATCGTTTTCAGGGTCGCTTATCCACAAAAATTGGCCGAAAAAATCGAAGCTGATTCGCAACAAAAACTCGTCATAAGATTCTCGTTGCGCGATTCCGCGAACGAGAAGCCAATGCGAGTTCATCAAGCCTTCGTCCGGTTGTACTCGGTGTCGAACACGAAACAAGGTCGAGAAATTCAGTTTGTGGCCGAGCCCGATGCATCTCATGTGTACAAATTCGATATGGTGAGAATTTTTATCGAAAAAACTCTGATATATTTTGATCTTTGATTTTTTTTTCTTCTTTTTTCACATACTTAAAATCCGTATAAATTTGATGCAAGCGTAACTGTGCATGATTTTAATCGTGTTGACAAAAATCTAACTTTTCGATTACTTTAATTTCAGCCTGTAGGATCAGCGGCACAAACTTTCGGTTATCAAAGCGGCGATTACAATATCGAATTGATCGTGGGCGACGCGACACTCGGCAATTCTTTCGCTTGGCCATTGGCGAGCGTGAGTCTCAAATTTCCAGAACCTTCGGGCTCGGAAGTTGCAGCCACAAAAAAACCGTCGGTGTACAAACAAAAACCAAATGTCTACACATCAAAACCAGAAATCCAGGTAATAAAGGCACAGAATTTTTCGTTTTCCTTTGAAAACGCCGCCAGTGCTCGTTAGTGGTCGAAATCTTTCGATGGATCGATCACCTCCAAAACACTGGCAAATTAAATGAAACACAATCTGTCTCGTTGTTATCGCTTTTCTTACGATAAAATGTAATTGATCGTGTCCGACAATGCACAGCTTTTGATTAAGACAAGAGAAATTTATGTTTTCAACTATTTTCCAGCACATGTTCCGCGAACCCGAAAAAAGGCCACCGGTCTTCGTGTCCAATCTCTTCACTGGACTCTGCCTCGCACCTATTCTTCTCCTGCTCGGTCTCTGGGCCAAGCTTCGAGTCAACATTTCCAAATTTCCATTTTCTCTCAGTGCCGTGGTTTTTCATCTGGGATTAGCAAGTGAGTATTGGAGGGAAAAAAAAAGTTCTTCAATCATTTCAGATTTTTGCTTTGATTTTCCAACCGATATGTTATCCATATATTTGAAAAAACGCTCGATGCTTGACGGACGATCAAATAAAATGCTCGATCGATTCGTTTTCAATCGAGCGAAAAGAAAAAATGGTGAATTTTTCACAAACGTAATGCATTGAAATCGTCACGTTTGTAGCCCGATTTTCACAACACGATAAATTATAAATTCTTTAATGATAAAAGATGGAAAATAGATTGAGAAAATAACATTAAACTTGTCTCGTTTTTGTTTTTGTTTTTTTTCAGGTATATTCATTCTTTTCGGAATTTTCTGGCTGAGACTCGACATGTTCGTAACTCTGCGATATCTTCTTGGCCTTGGTGTCGTAACGTTCTTGGCCGGGAGCAAATTGTTATCGCAAATAGCTCAGAGTCACAAGTCGTCCCGCTAATTACTGCCGAATATATATATATTTTTTTTTCCCTCATTTTTTGTTTTATTTCACATACACTCGAGTTGAACTCAAATATCACCATCTTCTTCAAAGCTTATCAGAACTAAGAGTGATGAAGCGAGAAGAAAACAAGGTCCGATGGTGCATCGTAGTCCCAAATAAAATCTAAAGTGCGATTTTTTAACTATGGGAACATTCCATTTCGAGTTTTCTTGGAGCTTACATTCGCAATGCCCAAATGCAGTTATCTGCGGAACTGATTAAGAATGCAACTAGAAAAAAGTGCCGGAATTCGTACGAGGAAAATTTCCAATCTGTAGTATTAAGAAAAACGTATGTGAAGTTATCATCGAGCAATGCTTTTTTGTTGGCAAAGTTTTTCTCAATAAAAACATGGTCCGAAAGTAACTGTAATTACGTTGACGAAAAAAAAAAAAAAATCAAATTGGTTTTTTTTTTTTATGGATTCCTTCACATCGAATTGTTACGACGAAATATTCGGACTTTACGGGAGAAGCAAGAACTCTGATAACTTGAAAATAAACATAATACAAAGGTAAAAATAATTCACGCTATAGCTATTAAATTGTGTACCGATCTTGTGAAAATTGTCGGAAAATAAACACTTGTTAAATTCGGTAAATTTTTATATTATTTTCTTTTACAGCGTCCACTTTCGAGATCAATAAATAATATCGCATTCCGGCATACATTCACGCAAGGATTCTTGCAAGAACAAAGATTCCTCGAAGAGTCTCGATCTCTCGAGTTCGAGTTCCGTTGTGATTATCCTCGCGGCTCCGACCCGTCTCCAAAACGTTATTTCCAAGGCATCGAGATCTCCGTTCGAGTTCTGCTCAACATGAACAGTAATTCGATTAATTCTTACAATTTTATTGAACATTCCGACGATAAAAAATTCTAAATGCAATTCACCACCTCGTTATCCTCCGCTTCGACCGAATTGCCATCGTCGAAAAACGGTAACAATATTTTTTCGTCCTCTGTCTCATATTTGCTGCAATCCTGTACGATACGCAAAATTTTTTCAGCCTTCTCGACAACTTTTTTCAAACACACGACCGTTTTGTTGTATTCTCTGGTAAGAAAAACGAGGCGAATTTTGTCTTTCTTCTCCTCTAAAATCATTTTCATCATTTTGTTTATCTCCAAGGTTCTCCAACTTTTAGATTGTCAATTTTTCAATATCTCAACGTACCAGATAAAAATCGTTGTTTAGCCGTGCGATAAGCGTCTTGAAAAAATGTTTGTTCCGTCAAAATTTCGGATGTTCTTCGATCGGCGATGATTGAAAAGTTGGAAATTTTATCCTTCAATTTGCGAATGGAATCTAATAAACCGGTGGTCGTCGATACCTGCCGTTCTATAATTGCACGTTCCCGGTCATCTTTAATTTTCATCTGTTCGTAAGTTCGTCTACGCTGTTTCGTCACTGCGTGAGAATCCCTCGTAAATGAATAAATTTCTCTCGCCGAGGAAATAAAGGATCGACAAAGAAGAGGGAAGGGGGGGGGGGGCTGAGGCGTAAAACTAACAGTTTTCGTAATCGCTTAAAACTCCTCGTAAATCGCTCCAACGACTTGACAATTCGCTCTCCAGCATCGCGACGGCCATTCGCCTCGAATTGTCGTTTTTTTCTCTCACCACGTCGACTTTGGCTAAAAATTGATAACGACATTTTAATATTGAAAAAAAAAATGTATTCAAACGGTAGAAATTGAAAAATGAATAAATTGGGAAAAAAAAAAAGAAAACAACTTACCAATTGTTTTATTTTTTATGTCACCGAAAGATTCCTCAAAATGTTGATCGGTGCTAAATATAACTGATCGTATTGAGACTTCATCCTCGTTTTGTCGTTCCTCGATTCGCTGTCGATCCTTCGTGTAGCTTGTAATAAGATACTCGAGATTTTGTTTGTAACGATTCTCAAGCTCGCCGAGTCTCGAACCGTAAATTTGAATGAAACGATCAATGGCCTCTACGTGAGACGAAAAATTTCTCTCGCATTGCTGCCTCGCTGCTTCCACAGCGTCCAATATCAGGTTTGCCCTGTCAGAGTTATCGCTATTAAAAATAAGTCGACGACAAGGATTTCTATCGGAACTCGGCTTTATCTACCCAAGGACCCTATTCTTCATCCATTGAACAACATAAAAAAAACTTTACGGATCATAGTCGCGTGAAAAAGGAAAATCCACGTGTTTGAAGTATTTAAGTAAATAGATTTGACCGCGATCGATCGATCGCTTTATTTATTGACGAACATATCAGAGATTCATTTTCACGATGAAAATTTTGAGTTACGAAATTTGTGTCAGTCGCTCGAACAGATCATCTACCCGTGCTCTTTGGAGTCGATAGATCGATCAAAAGTGTGCCACGCGACCTCGACATCCTCTCGGAAAATTGGTAGTTTAACTTTCATCATTATATTCCTCCACAAGCGTCGATATCGATCCTCGTTCAGGTTACCATAATTAACCTCGCGACGAACTTGTTCCTTCTTCAATGAAATTCGTCTCTCCTTCATGGCCTCGAGCTCCGATTCCCGCCTCTTTTTTGGCTGAATCGCAAATTTTTTTTCCATTATAACAAAAAACGATAATTTACATTATATTTTTCATTAATATATTCCGTTTCCTCGTGAGTTGGCGAAGCGCTCAGCACGCGGATACGATTATGCAAACTAAACGATATCAAAATCTCGGATACCGGTTGAATGTTAATTAACTTCCCTCGCCACTGACTCACCCGCTTTAACGGCATATCGTCCAAAAGTCGTTTCTTTCTTTTACGGTTTTTTTTTCTCTCCTCAAAAATTTCACGTGTTAACGTAGTTCTCGTTCTTTAGGATCGACCATCGTCTCTGCTTCTTCAACCACCGACTTGTACGTGTGTGACACTACTTTTTTTCTTTTTTTTTTCTTCCTACTATTTTGTTTCTTCTCCCAGTTTTAACCTCAACTGTTTTCCAATTTATACCATATATATAATTTCTAATAAAAAATACTTGAATTTTTGTTTGAAAATCACATGAATTTGAAGCTCTTGAAACTTTTCAGAGAAAAAAAAATTATTCATTTATCGACCCAATTTTAAATCAACATTGCGTTACTATTTGTCGATGAAGCTAAATAGAATTTTGCTCTCGAGCGACAGAAGATAATGAGTGGACTGACGCAATTCGGTATTCAGTAGCTCGAGGAATTTAGCTCTACGAATTTCTCACCTCGTGACGTGGCTATGAGATCGTCGATCAGAGGTGCGGCTACTACATCGATATTGTGACAAATTAGGAACAACAAGGAATACCAGTGATTTCTATAAAACTATAATCATCATTGTTCGTAAACATTAGAATACATTCGAAATAATTAGTCATACCAGGTATTTCGTATGAGCAGAAATAAATTACTTCGTACACCCATGCAGTACGCATTATCATTTATATACACGATTTTTTTTCAAGCTCGTTTCAAGTATTTCAGTCACACGAGTCCTCTTCTTCACGAATACACGCTATGTACTATATTCTCGCGGGATATTTTCAAGGTCTTCGAGAAAACCGGAGACTCTCGTGTTCATCAGGAGGCAGGCACCATACAATATTATTAAAAATACTCGTTCACGCATCGCCGCTCATTCTTTTTTTCGACCACGAATTCTTGACATCCGTTTGTTCAATTGTCATCTTAGGTTTCAGTGATTCTCAATATTATCGTCATTCAAGTTTTTTTTTCACTTCACAATGAATTAACGTCGCTCAATTATTTAAAAAATTCTACTCCAAGAGAAATTCCACGATGATTCCAAACATTTTGTTTTCAAGTCGTATGATTTTGAAACGAACGAATCATATTTAAAACAGAGTTCTTCGTGAACCTAGTGAACAATGAATTTTCGAAAGTAATGGGAAAGTTAGCACCTTATATTTGCCCGGGAAAGTACGAAGCGAAGGAAAAAGATGTCACAAACGAAAATATAACAGAGATATCGGGTTAAACACACACCGGCCTGTGAGAAAAACTGTCATTTTCGTTTTCTTCTGAATTCCCTTACGAAACGCGTGCCTCGTCAAGGTCGTCGAACGCGTTGGCCCGCGACGTTTCTTCGTTCCTATCGTGACTATAACGCTTTTATTGATATTACTATTTCCCATTTCCCAACGAATATAATTATTGTGAAATATAATCGATGCGATATTGAATTCGACCTTCCAAACCGTTTGAGATAAAACGAGGCGTTAAATAAACAATAATTAGTTTCGATCTACCGGAATTCGTCAATATTCATAATGGTCTTGTTTTCGTAGACGCCTATTCGTCTACAAAACTATACAAATAATTTTTTACCCCAACAGCGGTATAAAAAAATTCTCAACAACTCACAGTTATTCGTCGAAATTACAGTTGTCGATCTCGAACCTAGTCAGATTTTTAGTGATTTTTTTATCACCCTAATTAATATACAAACAGAAAATATTGTTCGATAACTTCGACCGATGCGAGTTATTAAATTTTTTCCTACGTCCAGACTCTATTTTTTTGTATGTACGTTTCACGATATTTTATGGTGATCGAGAAGACGAAGAAGAATTACGATCATCCGGATATGTAGAAAAAAAAAAATTGATAAAATGTCTGGCGGGCAAAAATATTCTCCGGTATAACGAGTTGTACAAAACTATCGATAAAATGTTGCAACGCTAGTTTTATTTTTCATTTTTTTTCCTCATAATCCTCGGTAATAAACGAGTTGTGAAAAGTGCTATTGGATGTATCAGGAGATTCGTGAAAATTAACATTTCACAAATTTGATTATCCATATATAATAACTAACGATTTTCAATATATTGGGCATGAGTAAAAGAATCATAAACGAATACTCTCGGTATATTTCGCAATGTATATAAGCGCATGAAGCTTGTAAGTTCAAGGTCGGGCATAAAGTCAATATCTATACATATATACGCACGTATATTTGGAAACGTGGCGCAAATTCGAGTCTGGGAGTTCCCCTCAATGATGAAGATCTTTGTCGTTAAGGGGGTACCTGTTCTCGCACACGATTCAGAGACGATGCGTATATACATTCGAAATTGAGTATGTATCTTGACGACCTCGGGATCTCCGAAATGATGGGCGCGGCTTTGAGCCAATGGGGGATTCGCGTAAACCTCGTATCCTATAAAAGTCATCCTCATCTACGAGATGCGATCATTTGTGTTCTCTCCGTGCGATATTCCGAGTTTCGTTAGAAATAGACGAAACGAGTGTCCGCGTTCTTCTCAAGCCGACGAACAACGATTTATAAAATATTTCATTTCTCACAGTTCAAACATTTGTCCTTCGGTGTGTATTTTCAATCTCATTCAAACAGTTGTGTGTGTCGGTGTATTTTTTTTTTTTTTTTTTTTAATTCCTAATATTTGAGTTTTTTTCGTTTTTTTCGAAATGAATTTGGATTTATTTTTTTAAATAGACGTATTTTTGCAATTGTTCGTACTGCTCGTTTTTTTTGTCCCTCTTTACTGTAAGAAATAAATTTAATTGCGTATGGAATGCACACGTCGTCGTTCATATCTATTGTATAAAGAGTTTGTTACGTGTTTCGTATATTCGTACACGAATTTTGACGAAATTTCCCAACTTTCGAAATTCTACGTAGTACATTATGTTGTATAAAGGCCCAATGTGCGCGAACACCTAAATTACGTGCGAGCAATTTTAAATAATTTGGTCAAGCGGTTAGTTCGAAAGTGATCGCGATGCTTAAAATTTGTAATGATTTTTTTTCTTTTCTATATTTCTTTTTCCATTGATTCGATCGATCTTTAACAATGTTTATTCCTAAATACAATATATATTTTGGTGGAATAACGGCTCAATTGGCAAGCGCATATTCGAATATAAAAATCAAATTTTCATCATGACACAAATGATTGAATTATTATATTTATTAGATCATGAAGCTGAGATATATATTATCGATGGCCGTTATCGCGGCATTGGCTTACGCTGCACCAGCCCAACAGGAGGATGAGCAAGTTGTACGGCTCGAAACGAGCGGAGATACGCCGGTACTGGTTCGCGACAAACGAACGATTTTGCTCGCGAAAAAGGCACTTTTGCTGGGCGGTGCTGCTCTTGGCGCAAAAGCCGTTTTAGGCGCGGGCGTTGTCGGTGCTGGTCTCTATCACGCCAAGTCGTAAGTTATCCTTCCTCAAAATTTACCAGAATTTTATTTTACTCGTTAAATCACCTTTTTCTATATTTTCCAGCTCTTACGGTGGAGCAGGTCACGGCTCTTATGGCGGAGGTCACGGATCTTATGGCGGAAGTTACGCCCCGGTTTATCGTGGATCTTATTATACCGGAGGACACGGCGGAGGTTACCACGGATATCAAGGAAGTTACAACGGAGGATACAACGGCGGCGGTTATGACGGAGCGGGTTACAGCGGATACAACGGAGGATCCAACGGATATAACGGAGGATACAGTGGCGGCGGTTCCGATGCGGTTTATTACAACAACGGAGGTTATGCTTCGGGTTACAACGGCGGCTACCACGGCGGTTACCACGGAGGTTACAACGGCGGTTATGGCGGAGGAAGCTACTACGACCATGGCCACAACGGGCTAGAACACGGTGGTGGAGTTTATTACGACAACGGCTACAACAATAATGGAGGAAGTTATCATTATCCTCAGCCGTACGCATCTGCCTCCGCATCCGCAGGATTTTCTCTCAATGCTGGGTAAAAAGTCACGCCGCCAATAAACTAATAAATATAATAAAAATAGCCCCTGCTGCTTCGATGATTATTTTCTCAAAACCGCGTTACAAATGTCTAAAAATCTATCTCAACTTTCAGCAAATCTTGGTAAATGCGACTACCGGTGGTTAGCCGCTGTCAAAAATCGCGACATCCGATCGACGCGATGCAGGAGAACGAGATTATAACGCGCGGACGATATTTTACCGCGCCTTCGCTGCATGCTGCATGCCCCTACCGCAACTCGAGAAAACTACATTATATTTTCGTATATGTATTTATTTTTCGTCAATAAATGTCATTTCATTTTGTAACACTTTTTCGTCTATCCTTATGAATTATATTATTTTATAGTTCTATTTTTTCTCCTCGTCCCCTCTCCTATTCCTCCCCTGTTACAATGCTTACAACGATAATAGGAACACTTCCGTTTCTACTCGTAATCGGGTATAGTCTTCTTTCGGATTTTCCCACTCGATCATTCCATTGGGCTATTGTGTAATGAAAAATAAAACTTGAATTTGCCATTTCTGATAAATTCATTTTTCGATAAACATTTTTTATCAAAATTTTGTCTTCTTATCTCTCTATTACCACTCATTAGACCATTAGAGAATTTTTATTGTTGCTCAAATGCTCAAATGGTTTCACTATCAACGCGAAGATGCTAAAATTTGAACACTCTCCGACGTCGTCCGAGTCGTGCTCTCAACGCCGCTCTCCGAAATTCTACGCTTCCGGCTTCATGTCCCTACCCGGAATTACCTCAATACCATTAGCGCTCGTCCACTAATTCTTTCGTAAACGCTCATCAATAAAACTTTGGGCGAGTCGTTTGATTCACGATTATTTTCTGTTTTCGTAATAGATATCCACACGTCATTTTCTCTCGCTCTCCTGCTCTCTCACCGCGCATCCTCTTTCTCTCACTTTTAATTTCACGCACGCGTTTATTAACGGTGGCTATACGATAATACACCCGCCGCTTTCCCCACGCTCCCGACGCATTCATTTTTATACGCGTGTGGGGGACGAGCATTTGACTCCACCGCACGATTCCTTTTCTTACAACATATCTCACTTTCATCGGTCATGCGTCCTTCCTTCCGTCCCACCCCTGTACGGCCAGAGCTAGCTTCCCTCAAAGTTTTTCTCAATGAAAAAAAAAAAAAAACAACGAGATTCCTTCGACCTATTTTTTTCTCTTTTCACCCTTTTATCCTGAAATTATACGCGTCGGACGAAACGTGGCCGCGCCGCCTCTACCAGCGCTATCCCAGCATGCAGCGGTGAAGCAGGCACCGCGAGAAGCGCTGCTACTGCTGCTGCTGCTGCTGCTGGTCTCTCCCCATATGACCGGAGTTATGACGCTTTTAAAAGTATGTAACTCGACACACACACCGTATACGTGTTTAACATGGAAAGTTCAGTCGGATCGAGTACGATGCTACACTCGGTAAATAGAAAAAAGGCCACTTTCGCGATTGCGCTTGTTAAAGCAGACGAATTGGTGCTAATTTGAACCACCCGAACCTTTTTCACCTCACCAATCTTTCTCGTTCTGCCGCCCCCCGTACTTTTCGTACAAACGTCCATTTTTCTTGCACGTTTATTCGAGAGAAATAAATAAATCGAAGCCTTCGTGCGTTGCACACGAGTCGCAGCTATACCGCCACTTTTATACATATTTTGTAGAATTTCAAGTTTTTTTTTTCGTTTCTTTCGAAAGAATTATAATCATGAAATAAGTATAGATAAAGACTTGGAATAAGGAAAATGAAAAAATAGCTCATCTAGATTCTACAACCGCGCCTCTCCGATCCAATTTTATATTGCCTCCGAAATTTCATCCTTTTTTCACACGTGACTAGAACTATTCCCACGAGTTTTAAAAGAGCTATAATAATGGAACTAGGTGTAAAAAGAAATCCGAGTGAAATGACTGTCACTCGGTGAATTAAACAAAATAGCGGAGGTCACCGCAGATGTCCAAACTCGCTTTGGTGTCAATATGGAATGCTACGTATGAATTTTTCTCGAACGAGTCGAACATAAATGATTTTTTTCTTTTGCGTTTTTTTTTACAAATTATTATTAAAAACCTGAGAACATTCAATTTCCATGCGACGAAAGTGCTAGTCCACGTTGGAACGAGTTTATTTATCGAAATATATATGAATTTTTTTTATCGTCACAATTTCATTATTTCATTACCGATTGTCCAAAGATACGTTGATCGATTTTCATTTACAAAATGATGGAGTTCCATATTACGACCAATCGGTCGAAATATATAGACACATGAGACACGAGACACGTCCGGGCTCTGCTATGGCGTTTGGTCGTGATGGCATCGAAGATTCGCACAATCGTTGTTACGTATATCAAACGAAAATTTCACTAAATACGTCCGTGAATTGCATCCTTAATGACGGAAGCTTCGCTGCTGTATGTACTCACACTATGTTCGCTCGCTCGTTTCTTGTATTCTTCCTGCTCTTTGGCTGTTTGGCAACGAAATTGTACCGTACGTGCGGTATTAGGATCGGCGGGGGGAGCTGGGACAACAATTATGATGCCCACCATCTCCATCATTTTTTCTTATCTTTCTCCTTTCGTTTTTTTATGAGGCGGCGAACGCGCGACGCGTGCGACAAATCCCCCTCCGATTTTTGTGCTCCATTCTCCACTAAAAAGTAGGCTTGAAACACCCAAACGACGCTCGCCGATCCTCGCGCTTCTATATAAATACGAATCAACCGCGCTATCGATATCACATATCACATTCAACTCTTCCGTTCACTACCGCAACGGTCAATTTCTTCTTAATCAAAAAACACAACTCATCCGACAAGGTGAGCTTTTTTATCAAACGTCGTCGTCGTCGTCGTCTTCGTCCGTAACAATTTTTTCCCGCCCAAAAGTTTATTTTCTCAAGTATTTTACTTCGTTATATCGATGATTTATTGTACTCGATCGCGCGTTCAAGTGTCGTCCTCACGAATTCTCGATTGTTTTTATTTTATCTTGACATATTCGTTTTTTTTTGCACGACACAACGAGTGCGTTATCATCGCCCGCGCGTCAGTGATATATAGTTATATATTTGCATAATAAATCTTTGAATAATTTGTGCAGATGAACCGGTGCACGATCTTGATGGCAGGTTTGGTGCTTTGCTGCACAGTGCTTTGTGCAGCAACGGCCGAAAATACTCAAGAGTCGATAGGAGCCAGAGCGGAAGCGCCATCTCCTTTAGAGGCAACGGAAGCCGCCGGGGCATCTTTGTTACGAGGGGAAGCAGAGCACTCCAGGCCAAAAAGAACGTTGTTCCTTAAGAAAAAATTGCTCGGAGCTGGACTTTTGGGTTTTGGTCTCGGAATTGCTAAGGGGTACGTACACATAAAATCCATTAATCCAAAATCCAAAAAAAGCGTGCAGGATAAAGCAGAAAAGATGAGACATATCGGCAGTTATAAACGATTTATAATTGAAATATCTGTCTCTGAATAACAATGCATCGTGCGGCGCGGGAGCAAGCTTTCTAGCTTTCTCATTCTCAGAATTTGACATAGCATTTTCTCATTCCATAAATCCTCGATGCCAGATTCGGAAAATCCTTTATACGCAACACCATATACGTGAAATTGAATATCCACGTAGAAAAACGTAAACTTTCACTAATTTCGCGACACACGAGCAGAGATATTTGCAAGTTTTTTTCATTCATTCTCATTTCTCTTCCCGTTCGCATGAGGCCTTTCCCATGAGTATTTATATACGCGTTTGATGCTCTCGTTTGTCAGTATGTTTTTATAATTCGCCTCGTTCACGGTAGATACAAAGCCGGATATTATCACGGCGGACCGGAAGTACACCACGTTTACGTAGCACCACCACCACCACCGCCAGCGGTCAAATACGTCGAATACGTGGAAAAACCAGTTTTCGTTGAGAGAATCGTCGAGAGACCGGTATTCAAGAGTCATCCGGTATCGGAGTACGATCCAGCGTGGTCTCATCAGGCTGAACCTTCCCCTGTTTATGGGTAAGCTATTTCATTATTTATCCACCGCCGCCGTCGCCGCCGCCGCATCACCACTCCTATCAAATTACGTTATATTATTTGTTCGTTTGGCTGAAAATAATCAAACGATTCACGATAATTTCAGACCGAGCTGGTAATTCGAACGATCGATCATGATCGCATCAGGAATTTATAGAGAAAGCTCATCGTGATCGCATTACCTCCTGTTATAATTATAGTTTTAATAATTATAATAATACCAATAATTCATGTAAAAATGCATTTTCGTTATAAAATTGTTTTTGAGTAATAAAAAGAAAAAAGTTTTGCTACAAAACGATGCTAGATAGAGTTATTCCTCTATATTCCTGTTTTTCACGTTTTCCTATTGCCCGCAACGTGAACTTTTGTCGTCCAGCAACGGTCTCCACGGTTTCACGAGGGCCTCTGCGAGAACAAAACAAAAAACAAACAAACAGAATAAATAGAGAGTAGCTTCACAATTTGTATTCAATTCTCGTTGCATTGTCGAAATTCACGTGAAAGAGCCCGGCGAGAGAGAGAGAGAGAGAGAGAGAGAGAGAGAGCATCATTGTGAAACACGCCAAAAAAGAAACGAAATGTCCTCTTTGACTCGGGCAGCGGTACCGTCGCGATACGTCGCCGCTAATTCGAATTCTCAATAGTACATTTTCAGTCTCGTCACAAAAAAAAAAAGATTCTGTCACCGTAACCTACGGATTTTTTCCCCACTATTTATAAAAATCGTCGACCACGACTATTCTTGTGCGCCGATTAATAATTGAACAAAATCATTCATTTCCACTAAACGCTTAGGGGGAGGATCTGTTTTTTTTTTCTCGACAAAAAAAATAACGCCAATTTTTCATCAAACTTTTTTTATTGCTGATGGTGTATCGTCGTACTAATAAACACGTTTTCATAATAACAGAGCGTCTAGAAGATAGATATAAATACCCAATTTCCGGCGAATATACAATATTCTACAGTTACTATTATTTCTGTTCAACATTTAACATCCATCCTTTAAATTGTTCGAATATTTTCGGTAACACATATTCGTTCGATCTTTTTTGTCGTCTTTATTTATCGTTCTACACAACGTTTCAGCTCTTTTTCTTCGTGTAAATAATGTCATTTAATTATAAATGTCTCAACAACTGTATCCTCGTAATTATAATTATTGTAACAATGATGCTCCAATTTCGATAACGATTTTCAAACGCGATTTCCATAAACTCACAACCATTACTTTTGTGTTATGTACTCGAAACAATCCGATCAAAACCGTTGCTTTTGTCGTATTTTAGTATAAACAAAATTCAAACGAATTTGTATGAATAGTTGTGGAATAGAAAAAAATTCCCCACCTTCGTACCTTTCAATTTTTTCTTTCCAATCACCACTCTACAAAATGGAATTTTATAAATGTCGAATTAAAATGAATGACAGGAAATAATGCGTAGACTATGAAAATCGCGAAGAGCCTCAATCATCTTGTACTCGCGTACTCACTGCGGGAAATATTTTGTTTCTCAACTTTTTTTCCGTCCCGTAAAATACATACACCGGTGATATCGGTTGAGTTTTTACTTATTTACGGGGTATCCGCTAATACGCACGGACACACACTCACGAATCGTAATAACAACACAATTTTTTTTCAATCTCTAAACATCGACCGTTCAACAACAACATATATAAATATATTTTGTCCTCGCGCATAATTTATTCAGTTTCTATACAGAGCATTCGCACAACAAGAAAGTTCTCTCCTTTCGGTGAACATTGGTATAAAATTATTATTTTTTTTTTATACAAATTAAAAAGATTATGAAGAAAAAATTAAGATTTTTTTTTCTATATCACTTATTCTATAACAAAAAACGTTAATATAATAATATAAAAAGTTATCTTCCTACGTAAATACAGAGCCAACAAAATATGAAAATTCAAACAATCATTTATAGTTGAAAAAAAAAAAAAAAAAACCAATTTCTTGGATTCTAACTATTAAAGAGATATCAGCTATCAGTCAAATTTAAAGAGTAGAAAATAACGATCGGCCAAAAAGTCAATGTTTCAAAGATCAATAAATAAATTTATAAATTTGATATAAAAATTTTCAAATCAATTCATTCGAAGTTGAAAAGTGTTTGTCTAGATTCCCTAGCGATTGCCTTATTCGCATGCAGGGACGAGAATTTTTTCCAGGGACTCGAGAAGAACCTGTATATCGATAAGATGAGTCATTTTTTTATTGACTGGACAAAAGATGCGAATTCGTGGCTCGATAAAATTCGTCCCGAGTTCCGTTGTAATTATTCGCAAAAATTGTGTTTATACAACATTCACCGCGATCATTTGACAACGATGTCGATCGACGTGTGAAAAATCTAACGACAGTCCCTAATAAATTTAGACGTTTTTCCGGCAGTTCTCCCATGCCTCGGATATGCGGGAGACCGAACCGATACGGAGCTCGCGGCGAGCGCCAAAGTCGTACAAAGAGTTCACGTCTACCCAAACCTTTATCCCGAATGGCCCAATAAAAAATAAGGGCTGAAATATTTCTTATTCTCGAAATGAGGAAGGGTACACAAAGAGAGAAAAAAAAAAAAAAAAAAAAAACTGCTACAACACAGACCTTTAAGCCGAATGGGTCTACGAGGGCCGATAAAATCCCTCATTCGTACACGCAAGAATGTCACATAAAATTTACATTTTATATACGGCGGTCACACGAGATACAGAGTGGAGAAGTCTTGTGTATCTTTTTTTTCGTTTTTTTATACGTACTATACAACTAAATAGTAATTCATTTCCTAAACACGATACGCGACGTGATTGTTAGGCCGATATAGAAAAGGTATTCACAACATTATGATTATAATTGCATTCTCGTATCTCACATCCAAATGCTGCACGTGAACATGTAAATAATTACGTCGTATTCGGATGTCAGGCGCGAGATTCAAAAATATTCCACAACAATTGTAATTGAATAAATAATGTTTGATGAAATTGCATCAAATTTCGAATCTAACGTGTATATATATACGCGCAGGTACGGTATGATAGTTATCGAGTGTCACGAAATAATACTTTTCACTGTAACCGCGAAACGGAAAAAAGAAGAAAAAAATTCAACTATCCATCCGTGTGATATATTGCAAAACGTGTTTGTTATTTCGCTCGATTCGAATATTTGTCGAGCGGGGGGGGGGGGGGGGGGGGGTAGAAATTCGATCTACGTAGGATAAAACATTTTTCACAGACACATTAATAGTCAATATTTTAAAGCTATATGAACGCGTGTATAGAGAAAATGGTTTTCTCACCATTTTTATCTCGTATAATACACATTTTATACATACTGTAATATGTATATTTTGAATAACGCTTAGGGAGGTAGTTTGGCTTCGTAAATTTGTATGATATTTAAAAGTTTGATTGAATCTTGGAGGTTTTATAATCTCTGAATAAATCGTCAAGGTACGTCGTAGAGGATTTCACGTCTTTACGTCTTTCTTTCGCACAAGAGGAACCCGTTCGCGTAAATATATAGTTTATATAAATGTTTCGTATCGTTTAATCGGTATTCAATGGAGCGTGAGGGACTCTACCGATAAAGACATTGACGCGGCGTGTCGATAACCGGCTTGCTGATCTCGATGTCTCAAAACCGGTTGAGTCGTAGTTCCGATCGACGACGACGAAGATGGAATCTCCTCGATCCTTTCCAAGTCGTTGGCCGCCCCCGCGCTGTTTTGCTTGGACAATCGTGGACCAGCTCGATTGATCGATTGCTGGGACGGCTGTTGTTCCGATATTATCGAGGCTATTGTCAGCGGATCATCCGCTCGGTCGAGACTGAATTGCCTCTTAAGAAAACGACCGCTCGATCCCTTTCCTGTTTCATCAGAATAATGCAGGAATATCAGAATAATTTTATTACTTTTGGAATAATAGAGAATATATTATTTAGTTTCGCGGAATAAAATGAATCGGTATAGAGGCGCGGATCTCACCAGCGGACGAAGGATTGTATTCATTGGGCGACAGACATCGATAATGATTGTAAGGTGTGCTGAGGTCGTCCTCGCCGATAACGCTGCCACCGCCAGCGGCAGCGAGTCTTCGGTGTCGGGTTCGAAACGCCGACGAGCTGCTTTGTATCGAGGTGAGAGAAGTCGTTGACGAAGCAGCGCCGAGAAGAGCAGCCGCAACTTCGCTCGCCGAAACAGGAGTTCCGAGTATTTGATTGTCGGAGCAAATATTTTTCGTAATTCCCGTGGAATTTACGCTGGCATAGGGCTCGGGGGGACTCTTAACGATGTCGCGGAATATTTCCATCGCCGTTGTTGCCGCCGCCGCCGCCGCCGCCGCCGCCTCGCTCGATATTGTCGTCAAATTTGAGATATTCGTGTCGTCGTGAACCGAAACCGAAACTCGCTGTTTCCCTACGCATTTACCGCCTCCGGGAGCGGTCGTCTGCTGCGAGACGTTCATCATCGAACGCGACGGTGAAGAGGATTGCTCGCCCATCCCCGAAGTCGTTACGATCGAACAACTTTGATCGCCCGAACTCTCGTCCTGTTCGATCGATATCGTACGCTCCTCCACGGATTGCTGCGCCTCTCCTTTTTCCATTTCCGGTGGCGAATCGTTTCTGCCTGGCAAATTTTCCAGTATTTCGCTCTCCTCCAATCTGTTTCGACATTCCACCATTCCAAATTATTCCCGTTAACGTTCGCACTTTTTCTTTCGAATCATGTTATATTATATTGATGTTTTTTTCAAATTTTTTAATTACCCATGATCCTCTCTGAAAATTCATCGATTCGGACAGCGTGAAAGGAATAAAATAAATATGAGGCAGCCTGTAAGGGACATAAAATCCGGAAAACTTTTAGTTTTCAATATTTTTTCGATAAAATCGTGAAGCGAACAAAATGTGCAAATAATCTGAAAAACATTTAAAAAAAATATTTAATACATACATATTGTGGACATGCATGGACTCGCGTTTAACGTTTGCTCATCGATTGGAAGAAAAAAAAAAATTGAGGGACGAGGATTCGCGAATAATGGAGCGTGTGTAAATGATAGTAGCAGGGCGGCGTCATAAAAGAGGGGAAAGAAAGAGATAGGGGATAAGTAAAACTCACCCGAGCGATGGAGGGGTCGGCAAATCTTTGTCGAAGCCTTGTTTGCCAAGCAGCCAGTACGTTGGCATTTTTCCTTTGCCCTTTATATCCGTTCGTCCGCGATACTCGATGTGATAGCCGCCAACCTCGTTCAAACGATTCCACGTTGCTTGGCTCAAATGTATACGCCACGGTGCTCCCGTTGATTCCATCCTCGAGGCTGTGTTGACCGTATCACCGAATAGACAATATCTCGGCATCGTCAGCCCAACGACTCCGGCGCAACATGGCCCTAAAATTGTATCTTTTCTCGTGTCAAACTCGATTCGATCAAATCGATTCGGTTAGATTGCGGAGGGGGAGGTCGGGGCTTACCGGTATGAAGTCCGATTCTGAGCCTCAATTGAGTCTTTGGCAAATGTTTGAGCTTGAATTTGCCACTCTGGTGTAAAAGATCGAGTGCCATCGTGGCGATCTGCGATGCATGGTCAGGAATCCTAACGGGACATCCACCGACTACCATGTACGCGTCCCCGATAGTTTCGACTTTGTATACCGTGTAGGCGTTTATCGTTGCGTCGAAACACGTATAAAGATCGTTGAGGAGATCGACTACCTGAAACGGCGTCGAATAAGCCGATATCGTTGTGAAACCGACAATGTCCGAAAAGTAAATCGTCACTTCCGCAAATTCTTCGGGATCCACCGGCATTCCGAGCTTCAGTTTCTCGGCAACGGTACTGATTAATCGAGGGAGATTGATTAATTTTGGTATTTCATTCGTAAACGCGTTCAATGATCCGGCAACGATTTAATATAAATAACGACGACGCAACGCGGAGTCGAGAGCTCACCTCGGAAGCATACGATTGAGAAGTTGCTCCGTTTTCTTTTTCTCCATGTCCAATTGTTCGGTCCGTTCTCGTATGAGTTCCTCCAGATTGTTGGAATACTTTTCTAGCATTTGAAACATCGTATCGACGAAATTGACCTTTCTGAATACGAGAAAACATTGAAATTTTCTCAAACTCAAAATATTATCTATCCAAGAAGACTGCTGCTGCAGACTCGAGATATTCGGCGGAGACTCACCTGCCGTGATTCAATTTCTTGAAGAGATCATGAACCGCGTTAAAATCCGGTCTCATATCGGCAGCTTCGGCCCAACATTGACGCATTATGTTGATCGCTTCGGGTGGCGCTGCCCCCTTGCTTACCGATGGTCTTATCAGAGGCGGTGGTTTTTTAACTTTTTCGATTATTTCTGAAATTCGTTAAATTTCTTCAACTTTCGTAAACGATTAATCAATTTCATCAATTTTGATGAAAAATCAAGTTTTCAATCGTTGAAATTTGTATGAAAAATCAAAACGTTACCTTCGGGCGAAAGAGCGAGCATGCAAAAAGGTTCTCCTCGAACAACAACTTCTTGCATTATTATACCAAAGCTGTAAACGTCACCGGGCTGCGTGCCTCTCTTTTGAAGGTGAGGATGCCTCAAAAGCTCCGGAGCGGTCCACAAAAGATCTGGATTTCGGGATTAATCGGCAGATATTATATACACTCGATTCATCGATGTCGCGTACAAATTCATTTTATTATTCGTCCAGAAATTTATTAATTCGATACGCGAAATGACAATGTTTTGGTATTTTGGACGTAACGATAATAATAGAATGAAACCTCGAGCCGTTTTCGACGGTGGGACGAGATTTTGTGCCTCATAAAATGCAGGTAATCCATAATCGGTGACCTTTAGGACCCAGCGAGCATCGATTACGCAATTTCTCGATGTTAAGTATCCGTGAACACGAATTGGGCTGCTATGAAGATACTTAATCCCCTGCGGCATCGCAATATATAAATATGTGATAGATTAATCTATAATAAAAACCTCGTGCGGGAATAATCGATGGAACAAACGCAAAAATGAGAGAATTACCCGCACGAGATCCGTGAGCAAAGAAAGTCGGAAGGACCAATCGAGCTTTATCTCGTCCTGGACGAGAACATCCTCCAGTGATCCTCTCGAACAATATTCCGAAACTAAGCACGGCCTCGTCGGCTCCGTCAGACAACCGATCATAGGATTCAAATTTTCGTGTCTCAGTCCATGAACCTGTAAGAGCTTTAACAACTTGAGCAACATTTTCAAAATTACCTTTTCAAGTTTCAAGATCATTCATTTTGAAGCTGCTTCAATTTTATTGGAATAATAATGAATAATTCATGCGACTCGATATAGGTGCGAATTTCGAGCGGAAAAATGTACAACGACTTGCCATAACTAGTACATCCATTGCTTTGCTCTTAAGTTCAAAGGTGCCCTGTGACGGCAGTTCTTTGAGTTGAACAAGGTCACCCTGGAACGAGAAACAAAAGTTTCGTCATCAACTCTTTTGGATGGAATGAATTTGTTAATTTATTCTCACGTTGTATCTAGCTCGGGGATCCTTGAAGATGGTATGCCTCGCAAGACTTCCCGTGCTCGCCTGAATCCCGTGGTGGGTTTTCAACGAACCAACGCTACCCTGCAGGAGGTCCGGCTTCTCGACCTCCGGTCCCCCAAATTCTTGAAGCTGATGGAGCCAGCAACAGAGCATCGCTTCTATACCCTCGTCGACCTAAATCGCGGAGTCATCTCATTTTTCAGCCAAAATTTCATCAAGCAGTTTATGCGAATCAGGTTTCGAGCACTTACACGCCTGGAATCCGGCATTTGAGGAAACACGAAATCTGACGCGGTCAATATTATTTTGTACGGTCCTTTTGACATTCTTTTGTTCAACAAGTGCCTTCTGCAAAAATCATAAAAATCATAAATAGGTACGGCTATAACGAAACGAATTCATTAAAACAAATTGAAAAGTATAAAAATAGAAAGAAATAAATTACCGGATTAGCGCAATGGTTACGAGGATCATGAGAGCGAAGAGCAAAGACCCCAAAACTATAGTGATTATGTGAGCTGCTCGCAATGGAATCAAGTCGGCTATATGGAAATAAAAATAATATTAAAAGCGTATATACTATATAACTAGAATAACGGGCATACAATAAAGGGCAGTGCCAATGTTTTCATTACCGTCGATTTGTACAGTACCGGCACAGTCGTTTTCATCCTCGCAAAGTATGTCCGAGCTTTCCTCGTCTGCTAAATAATTATTGTCCATAAATGCTCGTACCAGCAAACGTTCGTCGTGCTCGATAACTTGAAGTATCGGCTTCCAGCCGGACGTTCGCCAGGCCAGAACCCCATAAGTGTACATCTTGTTGTTGTTCGTGTCGAGGGAAGAATTATCGTGAGTCAAAATATTGAGAGATTCGTTCAAATGTTCCAGGATATTTGGCTCCACGTACATTTGTGTTCCATTGTAAATTCTCTCGAGATCGTACCTTAAATTTATTCGAAAAAATGTCCCAAATTCAAAAATAATTGGGTTAGAAAAAATAAAAACTTTTTAAAAACTTTTGAAAACCTGCAATAAATGATTTATTCGGTATAGCTTGAAAAATAAAAATATATGTAAAATAAAAAAATAAATAAATAAAAAAAAAAACATAATAATTACCGTTGATCGAATGGTACGAGGGCGAGAAAATTTCTTGGCAGAATAAATTCTGGATTGATCACTGTTGGAAAACGTTTACTATTCATTCGTTTGTCGGACGTCTTTTCAACGTCCGTGTGATTATTGAGCAAGGAAGATCTTGATTGTACGATTGTCGTATACGGATTCACGGAAGCTGGTAAAAAGAGATTCGGTGCTTCCGGATGGACGAGAAGTACGATCGAATTTTTAGCGTTTATTTGTACGATTGCCCGCTTCGCGAATTCTTCATCCTCAACCGGGAGACAGAGTACTATAACTGTGTTGAAAAATAAAATTAAATAAAACATTACGCGTCTGATGCAATCGAGATTTGTGAATTATTCATTTTTCCTCGCTCCGACGACTTGGTTATCTTATTCACTTATTCTTTAATAAGTATAAAACTGCATGTACCTCTGCAAGGAACGGTATGCAAAAGTCTCAGCCTTCCGTGAATCTGTTTGTTCGTTCCGCGATGAGGAAGAACGGTGTGATGTCTCGGGACTATTCCAATGCTACGGAGCGCGCCGACCACAGATCGGTCGAGACTCGGCCATGGTTCGTGATCTATCATTGGCGCGAATCGTAGTTTAAAAAAAAAGCTCTCAATATAAATTGGTATGGAAATAATGGAATTAAATTGCGAATGAATAGAATATATAGAAAAAGAAAAAAAAAAATTGATTTGAAAGGAATGAAATGGAATAATTTACCGGTACTAACAACGGCGACAGTTTTCCATCGGAAGTGAAGAAATATTTCAGCGAGTGCCTGTGCGACTGCCGGTACCGATGGCGAAAGTCTGATTGTCGATGAGAGCTTATTTTCTTCTATTATTCTCTGTAATTGCAGTTCGATCATTCGAGATACGATTATTTTATTACGAAGAAGAATATTCCGAGGCGAGAGAAGATTAGAAAAGAAAAAAAAAACAACAACAACGCTCTATATAGACTTGCTTCGCGCGATTGAACGCATCTTTTGTGATGCATCTTCCGCTTCGTCGCGATGTTCGTAAACCACTTTTTTTCCATCAACCCTTGCTCGATTTTTATTATTAATTAACGAGCGGAGCTTCTTTATTGATTAACGTTTTTTGTCATCAACTTCTGCTCCATTTTTAGTATATATGCATGACGTGATATAGCGCAACGAGTTCATTATGAATCAATTTTTCATTAATCAATTAAAAACCAGCACAGCGTATACGATCGGCATTGGATCGCGTTACATATTTTTTAAATATCAACGAATCCTCAATTTTGATTGTAAGTATAGATCGAAATGAATTAAAGCCATTCGAGAGACGAAGAGCTGACAGTTTTTGCAGTCACGCACAAATAATACAGTAATATAGAATCGGTACACCAATTATTTCATGAATTTTGTATTTTTGTGTAATTATTAACTTACTAATGGACATGTCCAAGTTAAAAGAGGTTTATCCCAGAGGTGTGCGAGTCTGGCTGCGACCTCGCAGGTATTGGGATCGAGCGCAGCAATAAGGGCCTTCGTCGTTGTTTGGCCAAGGGCCTGAACGATAACTCCGAGACCCCAAGATTTGCTCTCGCACGTAACTACGTACCAGATAATCACGTGAAAATTGCATCGTGTGTTTTTTTTTTTTTTTTTTTTTTTTTTTTTTCTTCACGCTAAACTGAATTTGACCCGCTACTACTTCGTGCCGTGCACGCGTATGTGTCGGTAAAACGAGGGACGAAATAATCATTCAATTGGAAAACGAACAATCAGCCGCGTGCTCATAAAAGGGACAGTGAAAAAATTTCATTTTTTTATCATTTCGTCTATTTTTTCTCCCGCGAGCCGCTCATAACATTATTTTAATTTTAAACATGGTATATATCTTGCGAAAACAAAGTTTCATGTACTATCATAAAAAATGAAGGTTTCTCGAAAATGATTCAATAACTCTCGTCGTCGTATACATGCAGAACAATCAATTTGGCAATTATGCCATTTGCTATTTCTGAGTAATCATTCGTTTTGACGGCTATAGGGATAGGTTCAGCAGGGCCAATAATATGGAGCGAGGAGCGAAGGTGCACGAAGAGGTAGATAGGATGTTTTCGCGGGAAATCGGGAGCACGCGCGCTCAAAATCATATCGAAAGAAAGAATAAAAAAAAAAGGAAATTCGCGCGCGCGATATCGATTGCGTGAGGGCCAAAACAAGTACGTACAAGTATATAGTCGCGGATATGACAAAGATGAGCGGAAGAGAAAGAGAAAGAGAGGTAGGGGGGGCGGGGGAGGGCCGGGGAGCAGGAAGAGAGGGATAGGAGAAATTGGCCGCGCTAACGAGAATAATGAATGTAAGAAGAATAATTGATTGTTTGACTCACGTGATCTTTGTAACATCCTGATAGAAATTTTGGCACTGTACGCAGAGAGAAAAGCTTGAATCTCGTTAGTGTCCGATTGGTCGTCGCAATGATCGCCCAAAAAAACAAGAACGTCAGCAGGAGCTCCGGCGGTCGAATATAAATTTGAGGAACGTTTGACGATGGATGAGGACGGTGAGGAATAATAATGATAATAATAAGATTGTAAACGATCGTTCGAGGGAGGAGAGGAGGATGATAGAACTGGGTTTATCCAGGACCCGGAAACGAGGATCAAGACCACGAGGAGCCACCACCAATTATGGTGAAAACGGTCCCGGGCCATGGACCCTTTAACCTCGCTTCTGGCCTTTCGCGTTTTCTTTTTCTTATTATTGTTGCCTTTTCTTTCTATATTTTCATCCAGCAATCGATATCCTCAAGATCCAATCGATTCTTCGTTTCTTCATTCTGATTATACGAAGGACGCGCGCGCGCGCGCCCCCCCGCTTTTGTTGTTTTCCCTCCTTCGTGTGCCTCGCAAAACTTCACGATAAAGATTTAAATCCGACGACCTCCAATCGGAGCAGATAGAAAAAATGATAGTAACGAAGCAAATACGATATTACGAGCCTCCCAATCGATATTCATCCCTGACCTATTTTATTTTCCTATATCTTTATGTTGTCCCTCGCTTTTCTACTCGCTATACGTTTCCCCCTTTTTTTTTCACTCCAAACTTAATTTTTTTTATTTATATTATTACGGCTAACTCGTTTCGTTCGGATAAATTTTCGGCCAGCAAAACGACAACGCTGCTCGAGCGCGCTTTTTTTCCTCGTTCGAACGTTCTTCTCCGTACGCTCGCGATATCGAACTGAAGCAGTTCCGTCTCTGTTGAGACTCGCCAGTTGGAACTGCCAGCATCCGCGAAGCAGCACGAGCAATGTCCCGGGAAAAGCAAAATACTTACCCTTCTCCTGCTGCTGCTGCTGCTGCTGCTCCTCGTTTATATATTTATATATACTACACTCTTCTTCTATATAACTATTGCGCATCACCCCTAGCGTCGAATCTTGAACAAGTATATATTCATTCCATGGATATGTGTATACTTATAGACAAAATATAGTGATAGAGATGTTGATCGGGGGATAAAGCGGATTCGCGAACCACACTCGCGTCTTCCCCTTTATTTCTTCTTTATGACCGAGTTTAAAACGATTGCGAAACTTTTGGATCCGTAAAATGAGCTTTTCTTTTATTACTCCTCGTTATCCTCGTTATTATTGATTAAAGGAAAATATCTAATCGTTTCTTCGTACGCGGCAATCAAACTTTATTACCCCGTCTTGATTATTTTTTTATTTTCATTAAATTTTGAACGATTCTATGAAGCCAATATTTAAAAAATTGGCCTCTTCGAACAAAATTATTGCGGAAAAGTAGAGCGGTGTGCTATTCTCTGGTTTATTAATGCAAACACGTATGTTTATTCGCACTTTTATAGATTTGAAATATTGCTTGACTAAATTGACCTCGACTAACTGCTGAAATGGATTTTTTTTTTGTGGCACGTGGAAAAAAAGATTGGGTATTGAAATAATAAGCATTGTATGAAAAATAACTTTTTGTAATTCAATATAATTTCATTTCGGTAGCCTGCTCCGTCTCACAAATCCAGAAGCAATTTACAAAGCTCGATCGTGAACAAGATTCGATTCGAAAAACTCTCAGGCTGCGCGATTGACTTGTTGAAATTATAAAAAAAAAAAAAAAAAAAAAAAAAAAATTAACATTCAGCGAGCCATCGATACATAAAATTTTCTGTCGTAAATAAATACATTTTTCAATACGTTTTTCGCATCACGCGAAAATTGATTTCTCTAGCTTAATCCAATTGCCATTTTTCGATTTATTCCATATTTAGGATTCGCTCTCTTCTTTTCTATATTTCTGTATCATGATAATCGTGTCTGCGACGATATAGTTCAGGAACAACGCGCCTGGAATGTAATCCTCTCGGTCCCTCCTCTCGGCTCTTAAAAATCAATCGCTTTTGGACGTGTCTTGACATACACGTAAGCCGCGATAAGCACAAAAATTGCGACTAACGTGGGCAACACAACTGTGAAGACTCGCTGTTTGTTTTCCATGAATTCTTTTTTTCTCTCCTTCTTTTGCTTGTTCGTCTCTTTCGTTTTACCTTTCAGTTGACGCATCTCCGACACTGCTGCGGAAGCAAAAATAATTTTGTCATTTTTATATTTTACTTTACATTGGGGAGAACAAATTGCTTCTGAGATTTTTTTATCGGGCAGGGAAATTTGCGAAAGCAATAAAATCATAAGATTATAATGCTTGAATAGAAATTAAAACCATGAGTGTAATGAAGAAAATAAAAATGTACGTGACATATAATGCATAGGATACTTTGTAAAATTAACCTAACGCGGTATGTAATTAAACATGTGGGATCGACCAATAAAATGAATATATACTGTCATCAAAAGCGGCCAATATGGATTGTTATTTTTTTGCGTTGTTCCGACTAGTATACTTGCGTTTTAAAAATGTTAATATTTCATAGTTTAAGTATTTTGTTCACCTTATTTTTATGACCGGCTGTATAAAAAATTGTCGAAGATAAAAATTTACGAAAGTGAAACACCGATCGTCCGAGTAAAATCTGGAGCAAATTGTGACACGTAAGCCCGAACTGAGAGCCTGAGACGTCACCTGTGGAAGAAATCATCGTCTCGCCGCCGTCCTCATCCCCACCTCCTTTTCCAACCGCTTATAGAGATATGTACATGTGTTCCGTATATACGACGACTAGAGAGGAATAATAGAAAACCACCAATTTCCATCATATTTTGGAAGGGGGCAGATTCTGTTGTCACAATCATTCGATGTATTTAATAATCTATAAAATGCCGTATGTTCAACAATTAAAACTGTTCGATGTCGACTGCTGCTCTGCTGCGATGATGATATATATATAATATAATGCGAGCCAATCGATCGATCAAACATATCGACTGCTCACAGTAATCGATTATTAAAAAAAAAAAAAAAAACGCACGCCGCGAGAGGTCGTCGCTGCGCGCGCGTCCGCCGCCATCATAACGCGCTCCATGCGCCGCACCGGCGCTTTTTCAAGAGGTGTAAATTTGGCTCCCCGCCATGAATTTTTCGAAAGGTTTCTGATTTCAATCGTTTGTGTGTCGTTTGTAGAGTATTGTGAGAACAAAATAAACGTTTGTGAAATGAGTTTGTCACGAAAAAATAAAAAATTAAAATTAGCGTGAAGTTAGCCTGTTCATTCTATTTTTTAAATTTTATAAGTCAAATTGTACGAAAATAATCAATGCGAAATCGTTTGTAAAATACGAATAATACAATGAAAATGTTTGTAGGACGTATATTTTCATGAAAAAACAAAAACAAAATTTGCATAAATTTTTCCGAACCAGTCAGGGAGACTGGAGAGAAGGAGTGGATACAGGAAAATAAATAGTCGAGATCCACGCGTGCGCAGTATGATTGCCAGTTTTTGGGATCGTCCAGTTTTATGAATTTTCTTTTTCATTAATCGAAATTAATTTTTTTTTTACTAATCCGGTTTTACTGTTTCAACGTATCGTTCGAATGCTGATCTTTATGAATCTGGATAGTTCTAGGTCCCAAGATGTGATTCAAAAATTTTTTCTTGTATAATTCTTTGATTTAATACATTTTTTAATTTCCTACCATGATATGCTGCGACTCGGGCATAGGTTCTGGGCACGCGTTTATTTTGTTCTCACAATACTCTACAAACGATTGAAATCAGAAAACTTTTGAAAAGTTCATGTCGGGCGGCCAAGTTCACGTCCATGCTTTTTCATCGTCACGGCCGTCGCCACTCGCCACTCGTCGTCACAGCCGTTACCCGTTACACACTTTGCATACACCACAGATTATCGGTCATTTTCTTTAGAAAAAAAAACCGAAACAATATCATACGTCTTCGACAGACAGGATAAAACTCATGTTTTCTGTGAAAACAAATAATCCATCGTTTCGATTATTGAATATCTCAAACGGGATTTTTTGGAAAAAAAAATCATGATTTATAAAACGGAGTGTAAACTATCATTTTAGAGGTTATGCGAATTACACTCGTATCGAGTTATAATATTTTCCGTAAATACAATTATAATATTATAATTGAATTTCCAAGTCCCTCGAGTGTTCAAGATACAATAATCGATCGAGATGGATCCTCGGTTACATCGGAGATCAGATCTGGAAGATGATGAATCGGTTAGCACCGATGAAACTTCCAATTTCACAACTGTCAATTCTGTTTCGCCAAACTCTCAAGTACGGAAATCCGGTTTAGAGAAAAAAAATTTGAATTTTTTTACAGCGATAAGGGTACAAGAAAGATAGGGGAATAAAAACAAAAAATGGGCTGCAATTACAGATAGTGGAATGGATCAACGAATGTACCGTCAGTACCAGCGAAGCTGTAAAGCTCACAAATCTTGCGAAAATTCAAGAAATCTTGGTGAACAAAGAACCTCATTTGTTGAGGGAATACCTGGAGGAGGCGTTGCAATTTTCATTGGATAGAAATGCAGAAGTCAGGAAATTCATAACCGGTTTTATCGAAGACATCGGGTATGTTGACGACGCGTTATAATTTTTGGCCCATTTAAATAAATTAAGATGATAATGAAAATTTTTTCAGAGTTAAGCAACCGGAAGCAATACCAGGAATGGTACAGACCCTGTCGAGATTAGTAGCGGACGACGCTCCCGTTGTGGCAAAAAGGGCTTTGAGAGCAAGCGGTAGAATAATAAGATCGGCTTTAAAATGGATAGCGAGCGTTCCTTTAGTAACTACCGAGATGGAAACATCATGGACGCAGCTTAGCAATCTCAAAGTACAAATAATAAACATGATAGACAGCGATAACGACGGGTAAAAAATGTTCTTCCTTTTGTACGGAATGATTTACATGAAAATATTGATTATTTCTTTGTTGCAGAATACGAACACAGGCTGTCAAATTTCTGGAAGGCGTTATTCTCCTTCAAACTTATCCGGATGCGGACACACCCAAAAAACCTGATGATTTTTCTCTGGAGGATGTGCCGCTTACCCTGAAAATAGCAAGACGTAGAAAACTCGAGGAAGAGGCTAATCACGTGATGAATTTGTTGGTCAAATTTCATGGTTCGCCTCACGTTAGCAGTCTCAATTTAATGACTTGTATGGGCTCGTTGGCTCTAATCGCTAAAATGAGGCCGCAATTTATGCCTTCTGTTATTCAAGGTAAACGAATTGCGTATGATGAAAAAAAATGTTCAAGCGACGAACGCGCATTTGGCTAATAAAGTATGTCGTCATTTCGTAGCTCTTCAAAAATTACAAAATGATTTGCCACCAACGTTGTCCGATTCTCAAGTGACAAGTGTCCAGAAGCATCTAAAGTTGACGCTACTGGGTTTGATGAAACATCCGGCGAGCATAGAATTCGCCTCCTCGATAGCGAAACAATTGACTCAACTTGGAGCAAAAGAACAAGATATTCTCAAGGCTTATCCGAAACCCGAGGATATTCGTCGCTTGAAGAAACGTCAGCAGGAAATGGCAGCTGCGAGCGCAGCGAAAAGAGCGAAACTAGAGACCATCGTTCCCGTCGAAGATCCCGAGCCCTTGCCGATTCCGGTTCCTCCGCCAAAACCTCCGGAATTGATCGAACTCTCGGAGAATTTCATTGCAGAAAGATTGAGCGTCGAGATCGCCTCTGAGCTTGTTATGGATAGTATGGTAATATACATTATGGAGTGATAGTAGTCTTTTGTCTCTTGGATGATTCGATTCTAAAAGTTGAAATGATTTTTTTAAGGCTTGGGTTCCGGACACAATGACTACGATATTCGCTCGTGAATATCAGCCAAGCGCAACAGCGGATATAAATGTGCAACGTCAGATCATCAGTAAATTATTAGCGGCGCAGATAAAACAAGCAAAAGCGAAAAAAACGAAGAAAGACGCGAAAGAGGATGACGCATTGATGGAGGATTTGATACAGAATCCAAGTATCACAGTGGCGGAGGCGAAGCGAGAAAGAAAACGTGAGAAAGATCGTGAAAAGGAGAAAGAGGCCAAGGCCTCATTGGAGGCCCACGAGAAATCATTGGTGAAGGCGAGAAATCGTTTGAAAGCGTTAAAATTATCGGAAATAACGAAGCCATTGGCCCGTGAAACAAAAGAGAAAATGTTGTTGATGGCGGTAAATAGGATACTTCGAGCTGAGAAAAGCGCAGTTTACGGTGGAGTCGCGATGGTCAGATCTAAAATTTTAACGACACTCGCGGCGACTTTCAATCCCTACATCAAAGAAGCCGTATTACGTTATATTACCGACGACATGAGAACCCGTTTGGATTTAGCTATGGGCTGGTTGTACGAAGAATACGCTTTGCTTCAAGGCTTTCAGAGGAGAACGACACTTTGCAAGAAACCTCGCGAAGCTCCTCATCAAGCATACAATTTCTTACTGTGCACTCTCGTCTCGGCGATTGATCTGATCCAGGGTAAGGATCGTGATCCTCTTTTGTCACGACTTTATCTCGAAGCTCCGCTCATCACCGAGGACGCGGTAGAAGCTTTGAAGACTTTGTCATCCGACGATATTCGCGGTTTTGCTCCGTTGCAACTTCTCAAAGAAATGGTCGTACGGAGGCCCACGAAACAATTGATTTTTTTGAATGTTTTGCTCTGTCACACCGGACACGAGATCGCTGCGATAAGGGATGCCGCGATTGAGCTCGTTGTTCAACTTTATGCCCGCAATGATCTTAGCAAACTCATTGAAGAATACGCTGTTCTTTATTTGGGATTTTTGAGACAACCGAAACCACCGGAAATCGTGTTTGGCCAGGACCGTGGACGGCCACAGATCGAAGAGGTCTGGAGTGAATCAACGACTCGCGCTTGCTTGGGATTATATTTGGCTCTGTTGCCCGAACACCAAGATCTTATTCATGAATTGGCCAGAGTTTACACTTCCATGGGTGCTGACGTTAAACGAATCGTTCTCAGGCTCGTCGAAGCTCCGGTCAGATCTTTGGGCATGGCTAGCCCCCAACTTCTCGCTCTTGTCGAAAATTGTCCCAAAGGCGCTGAGACACTTGTCACCAGAATCATTCATATTCTCACTGACAAATCGCCCCCGAGCGTCGAATTGGTCTCCAGAGTTCGCGAACTTTATCAAACTCGCGTTTCCGACGTTAGATTTCTTATTCCTGTACTAAATGGCTTGACTAAGAAAGAAGTCACCGCTGCTCTTCCCAAACTCATCAAACTCAATCCCATAGTCGTTAAAGAGGTGTTCAATCGATTACTCGGTAATCATAACAACGAGGCGAATGTTGGCCCTCATACCTCGCCGCTCACTCCTGCTGAACTTCTCATAGCTCTTCACAACATCGACTCGACCAAAGCCGAACTAAAGACCGTCATCAAAGGTTCGCCGCTTTAACCATAATTCGTTACGTTAAAAATTAATTCTTCAAATTCACTAATATTCTTGTTTCATTTTTATCAGCAACGTCTCTCTGTTTCGCCGACAAACAAGCATTCACACAAGAAACTTTGGCGGTTGTGATGCAGCATTTGATGGACATGACGCCCTTGCCAACCTTATTTATGCGAACCGTTATACAGAGTTTAGCTCTTTATCCGCGTCTGAGTGGTTTTGTCATGAATATATTGCAACGTTTGATTCTTAAGCAAGTGTGGAAACAACCCAAAGTTTGGGAGGGTTTCGTAAAATGTTGCGAACGAACGCAACCCCAGAGCTTTCAGGTGATACTTCAATTACCGACAACGCAATTAGCGGATGCTTTGAAAATGGCTCCGGGTTTGAAAGCCCCGTTATTGGCGCATATCGATTCTTTTGCTGAAAATCAGGTATGTCCGCTCAGAATAATTTCATCTCTCATTACCTCTCAATTTATTATTTTTCTTTTTCAATTAGAAACTTTACGGTTATTCGCAGAAGGCTCACATTTCCCAATCGATAATGGACGTCATTCAAGGAAAACTTCCGATTGACATGCATGACGATTTTGACATTGCACCTGCCGGTGATTATCTTCTGGAAACAAAGGTGGAACCAATGGATGCCGAAATTTCGGAGCCTGCGCCGCCGGGTTTAGATTGAAAGGAAATCAAGTGGTGAATAAGTGAATTGCGCTATTTATTCTCATTTTTCTATTTTCTTTTTCTCTTATGAACCTATGCGACGATTAATGAATTTACGGAACAAAACGAAAAATGGAATTGTCAACGGTTTTGGGACATTCGGACAAGACGAGTACAACGACTCAAATATCTGTTTTATCATTTTTTATCCTCTGACACTATTGCCAATTCTTCGAAATAACTCATTCGATGGATAATAGTCGTTGGTTACAACACACAAAAACTTGAAAAAAAATATATATATATATACATATATACATATATTGGTGACGTGGAACGAATAGTATTGAATATCGAGCCTAGGAACAACCAGCAATCAACCGAAATCGACCCCGGTGTCTAAAAGATCCCTCAGCATGAAGGAAGCCTTCTTTGGAAGAATTCTAAAAAAAAAAGTTATAGGAACGAATTACTCAAAATATATGAAAATATATTATTATTGTATTTACCTCAGTATGTGGCCAAGATACAAAAGATATCCGGGAACACTGAATTCTGCATAATTACGTCTCACACCGTTCAGTATCATTCTTGCTGCATCAGTCGCGGGCATCGTACCAAAATAGCTCGGTATTCTATATCCAAATATGGGCATGAACATTTTGATAGCGGAGTAATTGGATAAGAAATGAAAAATCTGTTCATTATTTTGGGCTAGCTATATAATAAAATTTTTAAGGGTACCTCATACGAATATCTTTAGCCGCCTCGGCTCCAACGATAAATGGATATACGTGTACGAGCGTCATAATAATATTGCTGTTCGATTGACGGAATTCAGTGTGCAACGATTCCGCAAAACCTTGAACGGCAAACTGAGCCGTTGAAATTGGAACTCTTCCTCCGATATTCGTACCCCCTGAGAGACCAGCAACCGACGACAAGGCGACAATATGTCCACGTCCAGCGCGTTGCATTCCCGGCAGAACTGAATCCAAAAGCTGAGAAAATACAAATTGTGGATGAAGCTTCGTGCGATCGAGACTATTTTTTCGTTCCCTTTTAAATGAAAGTGGAAAAAGGGTTCGTATACCCAAAAATGGCTGAGGACTGAAACTTCCAAAGTTCGTCTGACTTCCGGTGCTTCCTGAATGAGCGCTCTTGGGCTTGGAACACCGCAGCAATGAAGAACCATTGTTACGTCAGTCCCCATCTCCAATCTTATGGACTCCACAATGTTGTGTACCTGAACAATTCCTTATTTCGAATTTAATTTGGATCAAAATTTATATACATATCTCTTGTAGCCTTAGAACTTGGAAGTAATTGATTTGCCGAGTCAAGCAATGCATTTTTTAAGTTTTTTTCTTTTCGAATAAATTAAGAAGTATTTTTTCCGAATTTCGAGTTGGTTGAAAACCCACCTGTTCTCGATCTGTTACGTCGCACACGAATGCTCTTGCCATGCCGACGTGAGAACGTCTCACCGTTGAATGACAATTTTCTGAGTTGATATCGACGCAAGCTACAAAAACACCCAGATGTGATAATTGGATGGCTATTTCTCTACCGACTCCGCGTCCAGCGCCAACTACCTAATAGAAATTAAATCAGTTTTGCTATTAAGAACGTATATATGTAATTGTATTCGCAAAATATTTGAGACAAATCAGAATACATTGAAATACAAGAAAAATTCTGTTTTCATGATTTCTACTAGATGCATTAAGCTTGGAGCAAATAATAAAAGCTATTCTTTTCTCCAAAGTATTTCTGGTCTTGAAGAAAACTTGGAGACGCGAAAATCTTGCTCGTGGTTCTGCATTGTGATTGGCCTCAAATAATCATTCACAAAATCAGATTTTTCAGAAAATCTACCATCGCAACTTCTCCGCTGACATTTTTTAGCGCAGGAGGCCTGAATGTTCGATACAGCGCTACTAAAATCGCAAACCATATTCCAAATAGTAGCGTCACAAGGTCTAGTGCCAATACTACCAATGAATAAAGCCTCAAGAACATCTCCGGGGGTTTGAAAGCCGTGAACGATTCCTATTCAATAAAACAATTATTGATTACCCCCTCATTTTTTCTAAAAAGATGTTTTTTTACCTATGAATAATATTAATATACAATTTCATATTGGAAAAGTTCGATTCTTTTTACCATTTATCACACACTTTCTCTACAAATACAAAAAATTGACGAAATTTTCAAATAAATGTAAACGGGGCTATTACATTTGCGATATATTTCGGGCCGATGGTATACTACTATAACAGTCGATTAGCAAGACTTGAAGAGTCATAATGAGAAAAAGTGAGATAGACAAATACATGTACCTTTTTATCTGACAACACTTGTTGAACCCCGACCGTTACGAATATATAATACACAAAGTCAAAAAAGTGTGTTTTTATATATATATATATATTTGAGACTTTTTATCGAAAGAATTTCACTCTCGAGCAGATAACGAAAAAAGAAATAAAGATTACTCGTGTGAGCGTTTGAGCATCTAACTTTATGATTTTTATTTTTGATAAACAATTTCACAATTGGATTTATAGTATTTGCCATGGAGCTTCTTTAGCCTCCATGATTTTTGCTGCACATCAAAAACAACTTTTTGGGTTATATCCTACACAATATACACATCATTAGTACACAATCTGTTCTTATGGCCGTTGAAGTTTGACAGGCGCGAAATTTGAAAGTTATCACTGCCCAGCAGTTGGCAAAAAAACAATCGTTTTTAGCGACTACCACTAAAAAAGAAGATACAGTCGATTTTCTCAGTTGTCACATTCCCATGTGTCCACTGTTCTCACACCTGTCCGTGGGGCGATGCAGGAGAACTTGACACGAGGGAACTCATATTTGATTCCGACATGACCGTTGTAATATCGGAAAAAGTAAATTTCTACATTATTATTTGGTTGATAGCGCCATCTGCTCACTTAAAAATTTAATTCGTACTCGTAGTGCCAGCAAAGAATTTGTTACAAGATTTGCATCCCTGGAGCGAATTATAATTTGACGTTTAGTATTGTATTATTCCAATTTTCCAGTTGTTCATAAGCTAGGTTCTCAAAATTTTTAATTCATTCAACAATGTCGATTATAAGACCATTTACCTGCAACGATTTATTCAAATTCAACAATGTGTAAGTATAATGAAATTGAAACAATATTCTAACCTCTTCGAACAGGGTCTATAAGTGCGTGTACATCTATAAATACGATGTCGAGTTCTTTGAGAAATAAATTCAAGAATTATGTGTTTGTTCGATTTCAGAAATCTAGATCCGCTAACAGAGACCGTATCCTTTAGTGAATATTTATCAAAATTCAAAGCATTAAAAATTGCTTGGATATAATTTAACATGTTTTCCTTGATATCGACGATAAGTACGCGCTCTCCTTTTATCTTCACTACCTCGCTCACTGGCCGGAGTATGTTCAGGTTGCAGAATCTCCCAGTGGCGAAATAATGGGTTATAGTGAGTAAGAAAGAGCATTTCTGTAAATATCGAATGTTATTATCAACCGTTCACAATTATTATAGTTATGGGAAAGGCAGAGGGTATCGGGGAAAATTGGCACGGTCATGTAACTGCGCTCACTGTCTCTCCGGATTATAGAAGATTGGGTCTAGCAGCCAAATTTATGAAATATTTGGAAGAAGTTTCTGAAAAGTAAGTCTCAATCGACTCGATTTAAACTGAAATTATCTCAATCGTGCTAGGCGATATGAAACAAAAGTTCAAAACTACGAAGAACGGCCAATATTTTTAGTAGCTCAATATATCTGATATTTAACGTTGTTTGCGCTATTTCAGGAAACAAGCTTACTTTGTGGATTTATTCGTTCGTGTTAGCAATAAAGTTGCTATTAATATGTATCAACGATTGGGATACATTGTTTATCGAACGGTTTTGGAATATTACAGCGGGGATCCTGACGAAGACGCTTATGGTGAGATGCAGCATGGAAATTTTGTAATTATCATAATAATCTTTACACGTTGCTATTTCTTCATTATTAGATATGAGAAAAGCTCTTTCGCGAGACACGAAAAAGAAATCCATGATACCGCTGACTCATCCTGTGAGGCCGGAAGACGTCGACTAACAGTACCTTTGAACTTGTGCGGTATGAAAGGCAAAAGAAAAAAACAAATCAAAACAAAATCGCTTTACATATCGGAGCATGTTTTATTTCATTTTTGTACAATAGTACAATACTTCGTATATATACTTGTTATACCGTACATCTTTCACATCTTTCATGCGCCATTTTATGCGAATAATAAATAATAAATAAAGATTCATTGAAATTAATTTTCGAGTAGCGTACAACGAATGTTTTCCGATCGTGTTTTTTGTTCTTATTGAATATTTATAAAATGGAGTAGTACATTCGTGATTGATCAGCGGCCAGTTATTTTCGTATTTTTTTCCCTCCTTTTATCTACAAATGATCGTCTAATAAAAACTAAAATTTTAAACCTATCGCGATATTTACAGATTCTTTTCCTCGCACACGCATCCTCTCTTAACTTCTTCTGGTATGATCTTCGTTTTCCACACGTATCGTTGTGGTGCGAATTCACCATATTACAATAGCATCCACGGTTATATTATAAAAATTAGAGACAGTGTCGGTTGTGTCGTCATTTTCGTTTCATTTTTTTTTTTTTTGTACTTTTCCCGATAATCTGTGGCTCGATTCGAGATCCTCGATATTCCTGGGCTGTTTTTCGTATCCATTCTTTCGTTAGTCATTTCCTCCTTTGACGTTTTTCTCTCAGCTTATCGAGAATGATAATAATCTCGTAGGAGATCTGTGTCCCTTGCTAAGTCCATCTTACCACATTTTTACCATATTTGTTTTGTTTTTTATTTAATAAAGGAAGACGTCCGTCGGTATACGTAAGATTACTTCGTTGGCACACAAACCTCTTACGACAAGAGTTCAAGACGACTTTCGTGAATACTTATTGAAAAAATGATTTGCATGTGTGTGTGTGTGTGTGCAAAGTTAATGCGCTACAGTAGATTGATTTGTTCGACGAACAAAAACAAAAATTATTCCTCACCTACAACTACTTGGTCGTTTTTTTCTCTTTTTTATTTATCCACGAATCAATATTACGTATTATTTTCTTTTTCTTTTCGTATAAACGTGATGTGACCATTTCTTTTGTTAAAAATGTCTCTTTTATTCAAAGACCGACGTAATCTGATGCGAGACTAGCTTTTACATGAAAATAGAAAAAAAATATTACAGTTATATTAGTCAAAATAATTATAGCAACAACGGTGATGGTAATCGTTATAATAATAATGCTTCGTCGGCGCAGCGTATTTTTTTCGTTCGACAGTTCTACTTAATATCAATTTGTCAGGGTTTTCAAAGATCGCGCGATCATCTCATCACCGCTGCTATGGGCGCTACTAAATTCGAGTATTCGTCAATGAAAAACAATAAAACAAACATACCTTTGAACGAATTTTAACTCGTATACTATATGGCAACGAACGTTTTACGCTTCCTGGTGGAACAACGAGACGATCGACATTACGGATAAAAAGAACGTACAGAAGGAGAAAAAGATCTACGTTTACACAGATGGCTAGGCGTTGCTGGTTATTACACCGGAATAAACCATTTCAAAGCACTATTGTGGCAAAGTCGTGTGTCTCGGTTAAACAACACTATGAATTAGTTAAATGATTGGTAAATGGTTTATTATATTATATAGCATTCATATGTCTGGTACACAGTGTTGTAGTTACCACAGATACACGTCGAGGTTTTCACACCCCTTTCTCAGTCCTCCCAAAAGACAAATACAAAATTTATTCATCTCGTACCGATGAGTTTACGACAATGAGATTTCTTCCTCGCACGATTTATTTTTTTGGCAAAAATGTTGCTGCTTTTCATTCCTTCGTCGTTATTCATCATCGACCCCTCCCTCCTCGTTATTGCCGGCGAGGTATAATTTTTTCATCGTTCCGCGTTTAAAAATCCCTAAATATCGAGTACAACTAGAGTCATGTATTTACAATTTGGGCGTATCGTCGAATAATTATAAATTGTACGAACGCGTTTCCTCTTTGAATTTGGTATACAAATATTGTAATAAAAGTTGCCACCTCCACATACGCGCGCGAGCACGTTCACGCGCACACACACACACACACACACACACACACACACACACACACAACACAGATACACATCCGCCCGCTCGCAAATACACAGGTACACACGCGCATGATTTTTCTACGATTCAATTTCTGCTTTCTCAAGAAATGATCGGTTCGATGTGGTACGAGCAAACTTTTACTACGATACTTAGGCAGTGTTTTTGGAACTTTGCTCGATCCCTGCATGGCATGGCACATTGCGAACGCCTCTTAACAATCGCTAGCTCGCTTCCGAAATTTCAGTTTTCTTTTTTTTCTTTCTCCCCGCAGATTTTCAAACAATCTTATTTCCGGCTCGTTAATTCATACAGCAGGCACAGGCGTCGAGACGATCAAATTTGATCTCTCTACTCGGATCGCGTATAGCACATAAATGCTCTTACGATAAGAAGTGGCTTTAGTACGTTCGCGTACATCATTAGTGCCTCGTTAACTATCGGATTGGCGAATACGAGACTCTTTGTTCTCGCGTTGTCTCTGTGTCACAATCGCTCGAATGTTCGGGTTGTTTTTCAGGGTCTTTGGTGATCCGGTGTTGATTTTAGAATATCTGGTTGCGTTGGAAGACAGCTCGAACCTGCAATCGTCGTCGCATTTCAATTCTTAATCGAGGCATTTTCAATATGGAATCGCGATTCGTCGAACCGAATCGTTTCGATGATCACTTGACTCACCGGTTGCGGGTCTCAGGGTGGATTTTATCGAGCGATGCGATCCATTCCGCGTAAGTGTGTTCATCTGCGGAGTACCCGGTAATGCGTGGCCAAGCGCATTCATATAGTCAGCGATCAGAAGAGTTATTTCGAGGATCTGAAAACGATTCGTCGATTCGACCTTGGCATTATTCTTGTACAACCGGAAAAATGTGCATATCTACATTGATCGAAGAAATGATTTGGTTGATTGAGAAAAAGCTTACCTTCGGTTTGCTGAGAGCGAAAAGTAACTTTTGTTCGGCCGCACCTTCGTCGGGACAAGCAACGAGCATAAAATCGTTCAAGCAGCCACCGAACGTAACTATGTTGGCGTAATTGTAACGGCACATGACAGCCATTGATTGCAGTTCCAGCAGTGTTACGCTGTCCTCGGAAACCGCGATCCAAACGGTCACCGGCTCGTTCTGTTTGAGCTACGGAAGAAACAAGAAGAATAAAAAATTTCATTTGTAATTCATGGGTTAAATCGGGGATTCGACGAATTTCAATCGATTCGTCATAGTTACTTTAGCTTGATACAAGGTTGCTCCGAAGAAAGGCCATTTTCGTGTACAAGTTAGGTATATTCTGACGCAGTCAACAACACTTCGTCCTCTCAGAGCGATCCATTTTTCTTGTAATTTTTCTTGAAGTTCCCTATCGGTGTCAAAGTTGCCAAATGATAAGACAAGTTGCATCGTGTTGGTATTTAAATATTCGTGGAACAAGAACAAACCTGAGTTGGTCGGCAGTTATGTTGGCGCGATAACGAACGGGATAGAATTTATCGAGAGCCTGGAGTACAAGGTGATGAGGATTCCCGGGTCCGCTGCTACGAGCTTTGTCGTGATTGTACTCGCCAAAGTCTATTTGCGCCATGAGGGAGGCCAGCTCGAAAGCTAGTTCCCGATTCAACGGAAACTTTCCTTGCACCACTTGTTGATTAACCTGATAGCAAAGCAGAAGCCTCTCACGATCGGTTTCCATTTTGGCAGCGTGTCTCCAGTAACATCGAGATTTGTACGTTAATTGTATGACTCGAGTATTCTCAAATTTGCCGGAGCCCTTTTCTCTGAGAGCCGTTTCCCATTTGGATATTATGTCGCAAAGTTTGGCTTGCAGATCGATAAAGTGCTCGAGATCTTTCTCAATTGGATCGTCGCTGAATAGCGTGAAACCGGATTGATGCACGTCGCGACAGCCGATCTCTTGATTCAACGTGTTGAGAAATTCCTCGATCGTCGTACTACCGTCGAAACTGACGACCTGATACGTTCCGTTGGAAAAGTGGACCGGTATCGCGTGAGGCAGAGAATGATGGTAAGGATTTTTCAGGAGAATCGACAATACTTCCATCCTCGATGGTTTCACTTCGCGACCGCCGTTCTGAAGCGTTCTTTCGAGCGCTCTCTCGCAATACGCCGCGTATTTACCGCACTCTGATCTGAAATAAAGAAAAAGAAAGAAAAAATTCCACACGGGACTTTCGGGTATGTGTTGAGAGAGTAGGAAAAATTAAATAGAAATCGACTGACTTTGAATCGGCGTTTCTCTGGAGATGAAGTTTGAGATACCACAGCAAACGGTTGTTTCTCGGCAAGAAGAGCGAAACGGCAAGGGCGAGAAGTTGCCATCCTTGTACGAGGACGTATTGGGCCGGATTCGTTTTGCACTCGAGTATCGTCGATGTTGAGTGTCCCTGCGTTAGCGGAGGACTGTGAGAAGTTGATGCCGTCGATTGCGCGTCCGCATTATCACCACCGCCGTTTGACGCGGGACTTTGCGTATCGCAGGTGAAGAGCGATTGTGTTGCGCAGAGGAGGAGCTGCTGCAATGGTATGCTGGCATACTACTACCATCCGTAGAATGGAAATACACACCTAATCTAACCATTCGTCTATCTTTTTAAAAAAAAATTTTTTTTTTTTTTCTTTTCTTTTATTTTCTCGCGAGATGATTGTTCCGTCACAAAATTAGCCGTATGACTCCGAGAGTTGTTGAGCGAGGTTTGTTTTTTTCCAGATTTATTTTTCCCAACAAGTCCAAGAGACCGAAATGGAGAACCATAAATAACAGTCTTTGGTACGTTTCTGTTTTTCACAGTTATTTCTCGCTTCAACCCAGAAGGTAAAATTCTGACGTACCCCGAGAATTTGTTAGTGCGTGAAAGCAATCGGGCAATCGAGGGATGTGAGCACCAAACTCGATTAGTTTTAGTCACATAAAACGGATTTCTATAAAAAATTCTTCTTTGCAACAATTATCGACCAACGATGAATCAAAGAATGTGGATGAGAAGCACCTTGTCTAATTAAATTTCCTTCGTGAAACTCCCAAAGCACTAATTGATACTATTTTTTTTACGTACTTTACTCCGTCCAAAGGATCGCTAAAATTTTTTGCTAAAGTTATCGTTTACATATTCTTAAATTTTCTATTTTCAAGTACAAAAATTGCTTTACAGAAAAAAAAAAACTAGCTTTACCACGCGATTCGAAAACTTTGTACCGATCTTTCAGTGTTTTTTTTTTTTTTTTTTTTTTTTGTTCTATTGCCTAAAATTTTCTAAGCAGCATTCAAAACAAAGTATAATAATATATAAAATCTCAATGAAGAATATTGCAAAATAACTAGTTGACAGAACAAAACGATTCTAGAAAAATATGTTTTTCTGTGTGTGATATATATATTTTTTATGTACACCAACATACCATTCTGCAAGTGTATACGCGCAGCTCGACATATTTCGACAGTGAAATGCAAAGTTGGGAATTTTCATCGAGCGGTAAAACTTTCGTTCGAGCGTTTACGTCTATTATAGTTATTCCATGCTGGACTGTCGAATTATGGCGAACGCGCGTAATCGGGCACCAATATCGGGTGATTTTAGCGTATGATGTAGTATAATATTATAAAAAATACGTGATAATAAAAATAAAACGAGCTTGACCAAAAGGAATGAGGTCAATAACGAGAAGCATGCGTGTTGTATCTTTTTATAATATTGAAATAAAAATAATAAATGAAAAAACTCTTACCAACTAAATGAAGGTAGCATTTATAGTTTGTAGCACATTCAAAGCAGCAAATGATAGTGAAACGTGAATGAATGTTATAACTAAAATTTTTGTTATGAGCTTGGTCAAGTATTGTCGAATTAATTTTTTGTTTTTTTTTTTGTCGGATGATCTCGATGATGATCGTGTAATTTTACCTCGTTAGTGGTGTTTGTTCAAGGGCGCATCGTAGTACAACAGTATTTGGGAGGGGAAAAAAGAAAAGAAAAGAAAAACAGTACGGAACACAAATTCCTAAGCCCATTCCGTTCAATGATAATTAACAATTGTCGTACAATACTTGACCAATTATTTCCGGTGTAACATTTCGTTCGTTTGATCCTCTTTTCTCTCTCTCTCTCTCACTCGATATCGTCTTGAAGCTTAAATTCAAGACATTTTTGTCGATGGACGAACAAAAATGGTACACAGGAGTTGAACTTTGTTGTTAAACAATAAGCAGGACTTACAACGCGCGCAGTACCCAGTGAGACAAGTCTGGCGGCCTTTTTTACCTGTACGCCCAGTCGTTGTTGGGTATGACGGCTCGTTTGTTTAACCAAAGCACATATAAATTCAGTCTGAAGCTCGGGCTGATCCAAGCACTGTTGAAGAGCATTCTGAGCGAGTACCACGTGATAATCAATTCCGGCCTGTTCTACGGCGACTGACATGAACAATTGGCAAGCCTGAAGAAAAAGAAAAAGCTAGGTTATTCAAAAGTATGCACAAATAAATAAAACCGCAACGGTCTGATTTATTCACTGATATCTCGTCAAAATGAAATAACCTTGAATAACTTGATGGCTTCGGATTGGAGTGTCTCCGATGTGAGACTCGTCAATGGGCTAGTGATATTCTCCTTGGTATGCAACAGTAACGGATGCCTCCAAAGAACGCAGCCCGGATCACCGTCAGTTTCCATCAGTCTCTGGACCAATTGTTCGTATTGGGTGCCAGCGCTCGGTCCACCGCCAGAAACAACGGTCAGATGATAGAGCCAATTGTCCTTGTCCTGCTTGTGCGGCATGAGGAGATACGTCGGACCCTGATGAGTAGGAAAAATACCAATCGTCCTCTCGTGAGGGCACTCGGTGTCCCTCTCCTCGCTGTCACTGTCCGACATGTGTTCGACTTCCTCGACCCGAGCATCTCTCATATTGATCTGCCCCACCGGATTCTGCAAAATGAATCGCGTATCGCACAAAATTTCAGTCGATCACGTCGGGTGGGTCTCTTTTCAATTTTAAATAAATGAAATTTTTCCAAACACGAGAACTCACGGTGTCACTGGGGCACTTGAAGTAGAGGAACATTTTTCCGATGAGGACGCACCAGCATTTTTTGGCATGACCATTCTTTACCTTGGTCAGCCATCCCTGTATCGTGGGTTTATTGTCCTCCCGACTGAGCAACAATTTCGTCGCATTTCGCCTCTGTACATTTTGCAATACTCTTATCCAATCTTCCATCGTGGCTATACAATCGGCCGTGAGATAATAAGTCTTTTTTTCCGTTGATATTTCGAAGGTCGCGGCTCCCTCGGCTCGATTTATCCTGCACACCTCATCCAACAATATTTGTCCCTGTGGTTTACGATTTACGTCGTTCTGACTCTTCCAGTACGTGAGTATACCGTTTTTCAGAACGAACCATCGTTTTCGCCATGTTTTGAGCTTGCCACCGAGCTTTGCGAGGTGACCGGTTTTCTCCAACGATTCGAGCCTTTTTGGGCTCTCGCCTGAAACTCTCATGAGAAGGCTCGGCATGCTGGACTCCAACGACGTCGAGCTGAGAGCATCCGGGGGTATCGCGTAATCTTCCGAAAGTCCCGACTCGAGTGACGTGTCTGCGAATCGAATGAAAAGTTTAATCTTTAAAATTCATCAACAGCTTTGATTCGACACTTAAACTCTTATAATTTTCTGCTAAACCGACCGCGTTTAACACTTTTGCTCGGTGAACCGCTGGAACTTCTCTTCGCGGGGCTGAGGCTGCTCGTGGTCTTAACGCTTTTTGAGGGGCTGCTACCGCTACCGAGAGAAGAGTCCGTGTTGTCGGACGAACTGTTGGTTATCCGTGTATTCGTTTCCGTCTGATTCGGATGTTCCTCGCCGTCCGAGCTGTCGTCGGAACTATCGCCAAACGGCATTGATCTTATTTGACTCGCTCGACCTGTCGAACCAGCCAATTTTATTACAATTTGTGTTTATAGCGGTATATCTTTTGGATTTGTGTCGAAATAAGTGGGGGAATAAGTTTCTGACCTTTTACCGTGGCGTAAACCGGTACCGATATATCGCAGTAGCCCTGTGAATTGTGCGCGGTAAGATTGTGACCGGTAGTTGCGTGGGAATGTTTCGACGAGCTTGTCGTGTTGGTAGTGCAGGTTGATGGTCCCGATTCTTCGTTCACCGGGGGTCCTATGCCGAGGCCACCGTCCGCGACCTACCGAGATCATATGAAAAGTAATGACAAATTTCAATCAATTCCTCGATCGAACGGACCTCGACGAACAGACCCAAAGAATTAAAAAACGAAAAATGACCTGATAAATTTTGGCCTCCCAGCTTGGAAATCTGTGCAAAGGAGGTGTGGGCGGTCTCGGTGCGGTTTGTCCACTGGCCTGAGCCCAATTTATGCCCTCTCTGCTGGGTGTGTAGATTTCAGCGTAATCGTGAATCGCCTCGGAACTGCTGCTGTCCCGGCTGCCCTCCGAGACTCCGGGTATGCTCGGTAGCATAACGAGATTTTCCACAGCAGCTGCCAATTCCTCCGAGAGTAAGCTACAATCGCAAATTCATGAGCATTAAATTTCGATCTCATCGATAGGTTTATGAGCATTTTGAGATTGGTCATTGCGAGCGAATAAATTTCGGCTATTGGGAGTATGTATTTTATTGATATTGACGGAGGGTGACGGACGATAGATCCCCGCAGGAAGTCCCAGGACGGTACAGGGTACCGCGTGTTTGGCTAATCGGGCGCCGCTATCACGTCGTGAGGCCTCCCAAAGAGAATTTAATCCAATCTTTCCTTTTTATTTTTCCTTCAAAATCCTTCTCTGAAATTTCTCTCTTCGAGAATCACCGCAGATTATAATTTAAATTATACATGCACGATTGAAGATTGCGAGGAATATTTTTTGTTTGTCTTATGTCGTGATACGAAATTTACCGCTCGATCCTGAAAGATGAGCCACGCGATAAAGCGATAAAGCGATAAAGCGATAAAGCGATGGAGCACAATACGCACGCGGAGAAGCAGAAAATCAAAGGAGAAAAAAATCTTGTCATAAGAAGAATATCGCGAAGTGGTGGTGGTGGTGGTGGTGGTGGTGGTGATGGTGGTGGTGGTGGTACTTCACCTCGAGTCCATATTCGTGGCGATGATTCCTTGCTGTATCGTACCACAGGCTGATAAATGCCTTCTGTGTCTCGTAGCGACTTGCTGCTCGACCGCTGCGCTCTGTACGTTTTCCGCGACTGTTTGAGGCGTGCTTTCCAAACTTTCGCTACGACGTCTCACGGTGGGATCGACTTCCAGCGACAACGAAGCTCTCGTTGGTGCCTGCCGAATGGGTCCGATTATTAAATTGAAATTCTATTTATTTTCTTTGATAGTCTCATATAGTTTTTAATGATCCATCGTTCATTGATCGTCATTGGACGTTCATCTTGAAAAAAAATCATTGATAAAAGGAAAATGGGATTTACTGACCGGTGGCCTGAGTCCTATATTAGTGATGTGATTTCTCAAAAGCTCGAGTTGTTGATTACACTTGTTGTTCTGCTCACGAAGATGCTGATTCTGCTGTTCGAGCTCGCGCAATTTGTTCGTAACCCACTCTTTTATACGAGCTGCTTTTGCTTCGACCTGACGCGCGTCTTGCAGCCGCAATTGTCTCTGCGCAATCGATATTGAAACGGTCAAGAATATAGCGACGCGAGATATCGTCGGAGAGGTATTATATAAATTTCACGAGATTTTAGCAACGATAAACTCTAGTACGAATAAGCTCCATCAAATCATTCTTAACGCACAAATAATTCAATATTTAGACGGATTTTTTACAAAATGATTAATATTTTTTTCATTTCCATTCATTTGTTTTCGCCAACTTGAATCAGAAACAACGAATATATGTTACCTGTTCTTCGACCTGTGTTTCTAGTTTTGATATGCAGGCACAGTGCACATCTTCGTTCTTTTCGTTTTTCACGTTTGACGTCGATGGCAAGGATGAGTGCGGTGGCGTACCAACTCCGGTTGTACCAAGGCTGTATTCACCCTTCACCAGCCGCTCCTCCATCATCCGTACCTATCACCGAACAACGTAACATTTTTTATTTTTATTTTCATACATCGCGCTCCATCTTTATGGAGCTGGATTATTTTGGTTTTGAATTTTTTAAATTGAATCATTCGCTTCATTATTTTACAAACAAAATTTATTTCGTTGTTCATGTTGGTTGTTCTTTTCATACGATTGATGAAAATTATGAAAAATTATATAATTTTCGATAACCCAGGATATGTATACTGTAAACAAAGAATAATGTTTGACGCATAAACTTTTGTGTCGGGGCATTTTTGAAAATTTCATATATTCTCTTCGAATCGAAAGATTGCTATATATGTAGATATATATATATAAAAAGAATTGTTTCGCGAATAAAATGTTAACGAGTCCTCCAGAAGCCGGTCGAATGTAAAATTAACATGGGGAAACGGAGGGGCGAGCTGACGGGCGAGTGGCTGGCTGCCCCTTGTTCGGTATCGTCGGCGTCGCGTGCAGTAAAACCACCCCCTTCATTCGCACACAGAGACACATTCGTGTATAGACACATTTTGAGATACGGATGTGTATACCGGAGGAGGTTGCCGGAGCAGCTGTCAAAAATCGATATCGTTTACTGTCCCGTGCACGATGTGCCCACCGCTTTACACGAGAATGTAAGCGGAGTTTTGTTCTGGATATATTTCTCATTGGTACATGACGGGGGTGCAGAGAGTTTTAGTAGTAAAAACGAGTAGATACGTTGGCTATGGCACAATGGGAAGCTTTCCGTTATCCCTGTCTCACTCTCCTCGAGAAAATCAATACGATACAGGCAAATCCGTGATGGTCCCCATCGTACTTTGCCGTATTCTCATCTCCGATTATAGAATACTTCGGAGCTGGAAACGAGACTGGAGCAAGGGAGGGAGGGAGGGAGGGAGGGAAGGAGAAAGAGCGAGAGAGAGAGAGAAAAGGGAAGAGAGTCCCGAAGCATTGGGATACCGCACGATGCTGCATGGGTGATCTCTCTAGCATCGCTTTCTTCATTTTTTATCGACCCTCTTTATTATTTTCATTTTTGTTCACAATTTTTTTTTTTCAATGTATCAACGAAAAAAAACGATTTTCGGATATCATTTTTATAACAAAAACATGAACCGTCGTGTGAACTAGGCACGGGAAACCCTTTCGGACCCGACGGAACAACAAAACACCCACACACACACACATAATTAATTGAAAACACTATATAGAATATCGCGTTGATAAGAAAATCTCACCGGAGCACATGTCTGCCATGATAATAATTATCCAATGGCGAATCCTTTTCTCTTCAGATTTTTCGTTATCGACACAAAATCGCGCACGGTAACAAAAAAATAAAAAGGATCGATCGATTGATTCTTCAGGATCGAGCGGGTAATCGCTCGATGCTTGCATCGATGTTATTGCCAATTTTAAACGGGTATCGATGACCCGAGAATTGAAGAAGAAAATAAATGATAAGGGGATAGAATAGAATAGTGCGTTCGCGTGAAAGTCGAGACGAAATCGGATTTATAGATAGTGGAGCGAGATCGCGCGCGTACGCGCGACGTTCGAGATCGAACTAAAACGTCGGGAGTTTCCTGGAGCCTCGGTGAGTCACGTTGGCTCGCAGCCAAACGTTTTTTTTTCCCACACTACACAGGGGGGGTTCCGTGGGCTTTCGTCGCGTCGTGGTGGTTGCACACTATAGAGCAAGACAGACACTCCGTACTACTCTCCTATGTACGCATGTACGTATAACAGAACGACACGCATCTCCGTCAATGCTATCATCGTTCGGCGCAGAGCTAAACCAACCATGTTTTTTCCTTTTTTACTCCCCACGGTATATAAATATTCTTTATCGGGGATTTTTTTCTATTTCAATCCTCGGATAACAATTCATTCAATGACACAAATATCGCGGCGGTATAAGCACGTGTTTTTATGATTGTTGTTGTTTTATCGAATGAAAATATATTTACTTTTCAGTAAAAAAATGATCTGATATTTGAACGGTGTAAAAAGTTTTCGGTTGCACGGCCCATTAGTTGGATGAATAAACCGAGCGTTTGGCCGCGGCGCTAAGTGACATATACTTTTTTCTTGTGAAAAGAAGAGGAAAAAAAAACGCTAAAAGGTTATTGCTCCGAGTGTGTGGAACGGTACTTTGGTTCGAGTCTGCACGATGAGAGAGACAGCGACAAGACTCCAAAGGATATTCCATTCGTGAATCACTCTGGCACGGTGCCACGAGGTCTGATATCGCTCTCTCTCTCTCCCTCGCTCATGTCTCTCTCGAACTATCTCTCTCGAACAATCTTTCCGCAAGCTGTAAGATTTCTCGGACACTTTCTCCTCTGTTCTTGCAATCGCTGAATGTCTATTCATTTCTCGAAGACGCGTGTTGGCCGTGGCCTTTGGCGACGAGGGACACGGATGGGGGAGGGAGGAAAAACGTGTCTGTCGCGTCTAGCTCGAGTCCACGAATTTATGTGTACAGCGATATACAATGTACATACAGCATCGTAAAATAATCATAATGATAATCTTATAGCAATAATGAAATGTTACGTTTACGACGATAGAAAGTAGCACCCATCACCGGAGGAGCAGGTTCGAATATTAGTCATGAATTGGCTCCGAGCCAATAATTTACTCATTTGCTGTATATATACGAGTTGTATTTGCACAATGTATGAGCAAAATCAGAAGTAATGAACCGAAGGTTTTGGTCTATCGCGATCGAGAGAGAGGGATTGATTGATCGTTTCCATCTATTATTACGTCTTGGTAAAAACCATGGGATAAAGAAATATAATTAGAGAGAGAGAGAGCGAGAGATTTCGGCATTAAATTTTTTTAAACGGCCTTTTTTCACGAAAGGACGTAACGAAGGGTTATGAGATTGGTATTCGCGCATGAAAATTGAAGAAATAAAATAAAAATGAGGTATATTTCTATAGGCTTAAAGCGATGATCAGAGTAATTTCGATTCGACGTTAATTTTGGAGAACAAAGCGAGGATTAGAATAATAGAAAATGAAGGGAACGCGTGTCGGCCGGATCGAGTAAAAAAGCGGCGAATATATATCTATACAATATATAATGAGAGGTGAGAGGTGGAAAAAAAGCACAACGGCATAAAAGCAAGAAAATAATTGTATAAATAATGGAAAAGGCATAGATACTACGTGCATCGGATTGATTTATGTACCCGCTCCTATTTCAACGGACTCTCTTCAAATGATATTGATAGGAATAAAAAAAAAGGAGATAATTGAAAAATTACCTTTCACTCGTGTCAACGGGGCTCCATAATTTGTTCATCTCAGGCTTGTAACACGAGCGATGTACGAGGTCAAAATCAAGAAATATCACATGTGCATACATAGACCCAGACACAAACGTATACACGCACACAATTAAGATAGCACGAGACGATGAATCAGGCCTGGAGGGATATCGTTAAATCGCGTTAATATTTCTCGACGTCGGTCGGATTTTCTCGAATATACCGGTTCGAGTCCTATCGTTTATCGTTTTGGAGCATTTGAAATAAAAGACTCGAGCGAAGAGGATAGTAAAAGAGTAACGCGGGGGTGTCGCTTCTCTGCCATCTTGCGGGCTATTATATATCGCCTGAGCAAAAATCAATGGTCACCCCTCTGCGTCGCCCCGCGAGCACCCCTTGTTCGCGTCTTGCGAACCAGAGAGGAATCCGATGATGTAACATGCGCCGCGCTACACGCGCGTACCGCGCGAACAACGTGCGAGGAGCCTCGATGCTATACGTACTCGTTCCTATTCTTGCGACTCTTGCAAGCCCTTGCAAGCACCCTCTCGTTCGCGAACCCTCCGCGACGAGTCTCGCAACTACCAGGCATGATAATTGATTTTTATAAAAGTACTGACGACAATTTTTCGAGGGATTCCAACCTCCTGCGGTTGATCACATACAAAACTACCCTTATATGCCGGTGGCAAGGGATGATTTACCCGCGGTCGGTACGTTCAGCCCAATTTCTTCGGGTCGGTAATGCAAACTGCATGCTTTTTCATTTCCGTCCGGTAATATTGCAAGAGGCTCCGCTCCATGCAAATAGAAAGCTATGCACGCAGAAATAAATTGACAACGAGACGTTGTAAAAAGAAGGCCGTGTCGATTATCGTATGTCAATAATATATTCGAATGAGTGTCGAATAGCGCGCCGCGCATCATCTTTCATTAATTCATCGCAATAATATTATATAGAGTATAATCGAAAAAAACAGAGGTCGATAATGCGTGTCATTCGATTGCGAACTCGATATTGAGATACTAGTTGTAATTAAATTTTTCGAATATAAGAAATATCGAAGCTTTAGCGAAATACTCACTTTGTCCTCAGCTTCATCGGCCCTGCCCTCGGCATCGAGTACGCGCTGCTCGAGTTCGGAGAGCTGGAACATACGGAAGAAAAAAAAAAATGAAATATAAAAACATCGGACAAATGAATTATACAGAGTCAAAGAAATTTGTCGCTGGCAGATGCGCGAGGCATATAATAGCGCATTCGTCCTCGGTTAGAATATAGTGGGTAACGTATCGCGCGTCATCTAGTATATACGCGGGAGAGTTGAGGTTGAGGACCAGAAGGTCTCAGCCGGATGGACCGCCCGGGCGAAATTATTTGAAATTGTGCCCTTATTATTTGGTTCGATTGAATACAGACGCGCAGCGGAGTAGTGCGTCGTTACAAACGGTAACAGTTAACGAAACTCGTAAATAGCGTGATGCAGCACCTTCGGGGTGGTCGTCGTATGCGTGTGTGCGCGCGAGTGTGCGCATGCACAGGGTGATTAATTAAAACAGAGGTTAATCTATGGGTCGAGGTGGAGTGGTGGAGAGCGGAGCGAGAGGGACAAGTGCAATTCGTGCGCTTGCTTCTGTGCTTCTCGGTTAACCATGACGTATAATTAGTCGACGAGGAGCGAAGGGAGGTGGGATGTAGGGTCATAGAGAAGAGGGCAAAGAGTGATCACAGCGCTACCGAGGGTCGCGAGGCCTCTCGCGCCTCTTCTTTCTCCTTCTTCTATCCGCGCGCATCTGCCTATACACATGCACCATCCATCGGCCTGTATATATACTTATACTCGTCGTTATTACATCACAAATTGTCCATTCGCTCGTCCTACAAGGATATATACACCCTTTTCGGACGAATCTCAAGTGTATATAACATGTTATAATAATTCCTTCTATACTTATTTTGTGATTCATTTTATAAAATTTTCGTTTACCAATGCACCAGTGTAAATCTGCAGTGAAATGTCATGGTGAGTTTTTTCTTTTTGTTTTTTTTGCTCAAAGTCGAAGCACCGAACGTAGGTGAAGCTGACGGCGCGGTGAAAAAGTAAATGATCGGCGGGAGAACGAGGATGAGGAGAAGGTATATAGGACTGAAAGGAAAATATCTCGACTGACTGGCTCTTGCGAGGGTACGTGTTCGCTACATTAGTCGCCGGGGAAAGGAAATGAGGAGGGGAGGGTGGACCGACGTCGGATCTCTCAAACTGTCATCAGGGCTCGGTGGCCTTTTTTTCATTCTCTTCTTATCTTCTTTTCCGTTCTTTTTTCGAGACACGCGTTGTGATTAAGACGCTTCGTTATAGGAGGACGAGAAGCGCGATGTGGGAGTAATCCAGGCAAAAGAAGAAAGCAGGAGGGATTTTGTCATTGCGTCGAGAATTTTGCGTGAAGGAGAAAAATGAAGAGAAACAGTATGGCGGATCAGTGACCAAATTGACCTAAACGAACATATACTTATTCATCAAAATTTTGTCGAGGTAACGAAAAAATGGTTCACGGTTTTGGTATAAAGGTTCTCAGAAACGCGTTCATGGACGACGAGAAAAAAATGCTATAGCTGCAAGAGCGAATGGAACCAAAAAGGCGCCTCGATATCTTCCTAATTCTCTTCTCCCTTGAAACCTCTTTTAGCAATCTCGTTAACGATTGCGAGTCCCGTGATACTCGAGTATCGCGAGTGACTCGCTCAATTATGCAAGCAGCCCTTATGTTTCGCAATGTATACGAACAGGAAAATCCGCTCGTTATCGAATCTGTCTTTACCGTCTCCGCCGGTGATTCTCCGGAAAAACCTAGCAATCGATATTGAGAGAATGGAAGAAAGAGAGAGAGGAGGGAGCAGAACGTTATGGACAAGAAATTGCAAAAAGATGTACGAAAAAGTGTGAAGGATCGTACGGGCCTTCGCTGAAAAGAAACCACGAGTGCGGTCTGTGATACGATAACGAGACCTCTATTGCCCCCGCGGCGATATGAATAAAATTATATGAATATAATATGTATGCGAAGAACCATGTCCAAACGCTGTCCAAAATTAATTTTTTTCTGCTTCGTAAAAATGTCAATGAGATTTTGTAAATGTGATTGATACTCACGAAATCATATTTTTCATCTTGGAACGAATCATTTATATATCATAGATTTTTGGATTGTGGGATGAATAAGTTTGTTCAATCATCAAACGCTAACGTACGGGCACACTTTTTTGCCTGATCACAAGTTTATGAACATAAAAAGAGAGAGAGAGAGAGAGAGATACGTATATAATTCTGTATACATTATTATGTGCAGGTGTATACCCAGTAATGGAGATGATGCTGAGCCAGTAACTGAGAGAGGACGAAAAGTCCGTGTATTCACGTTGGAGCTTCTCCGACATCCTATATTAGCATCTTCCGCGCCCTTCTGGGGTACGCCCGGCTGCTCATACATTAATTACGAGAGACGGCAAATAGCCCGTGTGCATGGGAGTGAGATTGTTTCCAGAGAGAGAGGGAGGGAGAGGGAGAGAGAGTCCTGATGTTCGTACTAATGGTCTGAGCAATATATGTACGCATGTACGGCTTAATAGTGTCTATATGGACACTATTATACTCGAAGCCTGGGCCAGGAACGACCGGAAAGGGATGAAATGGAGCGCGGCAGAACGCCTGGAAGAATGTACCCTCTTATCTCTCTTTCTTTCTTTCTTTTCCATATATATATGTATATATTGATAGGAAACACGAGTAAATTTGATGAAAATTGGTTGCGTCTTGGTGAAAAAGCATATCCATGTCACCAATTTTTAATGAGACTTTTCTTTACTCCAAAAGCAAATACCAAGTTATTTGTAAAAACATGGAATGATTTTTTAGGTTTGCAAATTGTCCGGTGATTATTTTAATTTTATAAGCGATAATAATTATTCTTACGAGTGTTCGCGACGAGAAATTTGTTTCTTCGAGGTACTCGAAACAATTGTGTTATTATACTGGTTCGCAATTGCCACTGAATTATACAAGATAGAGAAGAGAGGTTAAGATGTACGGGAGCAGAGCATTGCATTGTCGCGAAGGAGACTGTTTGGTATTAAGGCGATCCGGAGAGACTCTAGGATTTGAGGAGCGCGACTGAAACGACCCTCGCGACTCCGCGAAATCCTTCAATCTCCGGAGACTTGTACGTTAATTATACAGTGTCTGCATGGAGAAGAGAAAAGGGACGAAAGGAGGAGGAGGAGAAGATGCTACAGAGCGGGAAGAGTCCTGCTGCCTAGCTCGTGGTGCAGGCAAGTAATACACGGTAAGAGAACAGGCACGGAGGAGCTTAGTCCCGAGGGAGGTAGAAAACGCTTCGAGCCAGCAAGTACGAAGGACACGTGGAATAATGGAGAGACTGGCCAATAGTTTACGTACACCCGCCGGGACAACCAAAGTGACTTTCGTAAAATCTTTCGTGTTTCCTACATAACTTTTATCTCAACGGTTTTATCATTGATTTTTGTTACTGATTTCGAAATTGGCTTCGATCGATTATTAAAGATTCATTTTTTTTTACTCATTCGTATTAAATTTTTTCGGAAAATTCATTACCATTTGCGAACGGATATATCGAGATTCCAATCCGTTTAGGATTCGTTGAATTTTCCAGTATATCTCAGATAAGAATTTTATTATTTGTATCCTTACCGGCACTTTTCCTCATGTTTCATTTCATATTTTATAGCGCGTTAATAAAAAAGCAAAGATAAAAATTATTGAGACAAAAGTCGTGGGCTTTCTTTCTCTCAAGGTGGGATCTGTTTTACTCGCGCTGCGATTCGTCGGTATGTGTCTTCCGATGCAATTGCGAAAACATTTTTATTTGCGGATAAAGCGGCGGGAATGGAGCAACGAAAAGGGAGTAAAATTGTTGAGGAGAAAATTTTCTCAAGCTCCGCGACGGACGAATATAACCAACGGTAAACACGCGAGTTTGCCGGGAAACGTTTGTGCTGACTCTTTTTCTCTCACCGCGCGCGCATTGTTTTACCTCGTCGTTTTTTTCATCTTCCATTTTCTAAGGCTTTGCACGTTCTCGTATTTGTAGTCACTCTCTTATTTGATACAACATTTTTCCATCGTCATATATCTCGGGCGATCGCGTACTTGACAATGCGCATGATTATTATCATTTTTATTATCCCCCGATCAAGATTATATTGATGCGCGCGATAAATGCGGTACAGTTATTCACGCTCAAGCAAAATTGGGTTTCGGTTCCTCATGATTTTTTCTTCGGGTAGAAAAAACATGAACCATTTTTCGTTGCTTCGATAACTTCGGATGTATCTATAATAAAATTAAAACTGTACCGACTACTTTCTCAGCGATCGACATAATATTTGTCTTTTTGTTTTTCTGGGAATCGCGGAAGATAGGAGAAGGTGATGAGTCGCGGCGTGCTCACCGAAGGTGAACCGTGAGAGTCAATATTTACGAAACGAAGCAAAGTATATCGCGACATATCGACGGCTGAAGAAAGAAGAGAACGCGAGAGAAGCGCAGATGGCTCAACAATTTCGCAGCAAAGTACGAACGTCTCGCGACTCTGGTAGACCGGTTAGCTATGTATTCGAGTATGTTTGCCTAGTGTCTGGCGAGTCATATCCATGGCTACGTACACGTAGTACGTACTACATAGAAATATAGCGGAATCGACAAGAGAGGCTGCTTTCGAGAGAACTCGTGCTCACCGTGCTCTTACTCAGTGCCTAATTGATAATGCAGAGCGACTCAGGCTTGTTGCTAACGTGCACGGGACGACCTATGTCCCGATGCTCTTGTCCGATTTATAATTCAATACTGATACCAAGTTTCAAACTTTGTTATATAGATAAGACGTTAATTTTTTATCGAGTTACACAACCGGTGTCAAGACGATGCTCTTAATATATTTACGATCTTACGAAATATATTTCGATCCACGAAAGGAACGAAATTTCACTTTTCAACGATTCGATGGAGCAAAATAAACGGGAAAAAAAATACATTGAGATGGAAATTGTGTCAGTTGTTTAAATGGATAAAAGTGTACGGGCGGGTGGATTTTTTCTTCCCCGTATCTCGTTGCATCGGCCGAAAAAGCTTCGGAATGTGCTCAAGCCTGATGTAACTGAAAAAAAAAAATTAAACAGCTTTTATTCGCGCTCTACATTCGCCAATGAGCCCTCTCATTACTACTGCTGCTACCCCGCACGGTTATACCGCGACGGTTCATGGCCCTTTTATCTTTCTCCCTCGACACCCTGGGATCCGCTCCGCGATGTAATGGCTAAAAGCAACGAGGGCCAAGGAAAAAAGCTCAGCGAGGACAGTGAAAAGGGTAAGAGGGAGAGGGAGAGAGAGAGAGAGAGAGAGCAGGGTAAAAAAAGAAATGAGGCTATAAGGGGAGGTCCGCCACGATCTCTTTCATTCGCCGCGCTTTCTCCCTCTCTCTCTCTCTCTTATTCTCGTATAATACACGAAACGGGTTACATAACTCCGGTGTAATAACACCAGGTGTATTTTAATTTCGGTAGGGATCTCTTGCTCACCCGACACGGAGAGGATATCCGAGCTATGCGTTTAATTAATAGACGTTGGGGGTACGTATGTATAGAACGACTGAGAGTATAATACCAGAAATGGGTATATATATTAAGCCCCATCGTAATTCCCAGCATCTATATACAGCGTCCAATGTATATATAACAAAAAAAATTCAAGTTTCTCGTGCCCCGTTTTTTACGAGAGTGAAGAGAAAGTTTCCAACTTTTTTTTCTCCGATCTGTAATTTGAACGGCTGCATGATTCTTTTGATACGTATATATATATGTACTTTTGTGTTTACATTGAAATAATAAAGATGATCGTACATGGTAAATTTGCAGGTAGTCGTTTATAAAGCAAAAGCTCGTTCGTATATAAATGCTGACTTGATTTATAGAGGTTGTAGCCCACCTCCGTTTTGTCGTCGAATCCCTTGCCGCCAATACGGTTATTTCAAGTTGGTGGGTGTGTAGGTGTGCGGGTGGTCAATGGCGACTGTTGCGGCGAGACGTTCAACCGCCTTGTATATACAGGAAGGAGAAAGGTGGTCAAGCCAAAAGTTATGAAATAGAGGGTTGAAAGGAGGGTAGCGGTTTTAGTCCTCGGAGGGATTTGAGGAAAATCGTAGAAAGTCCGGAAACTCGTGGCCGTATTAGCCCATTTTCTGGGGGGCTATATACCGGTTAGGTTATACCGCATAGGGCGGTGGGAGTAAAAAGGAGGAGGAGAGCGAACTACCTTGGCAACGTAAACTCTCGAGCCGTAAACGCAAATCTACGTAAGCGAGTAGGTGGTATGAGATAAAATGCAGATATAACATGAAGGGATATGGTCGGGTTATGGAGCAGCGTGTGCATGCACCGCCTATACAAACTTGGAGGAAATATATGTGTATTTTTTCTCGAGGAGGGAAAGGGCGTAACCAAAAAACTTTGACTCTTTCGTTTCAATTCTTGGAGTCCTTTTGTTTGGTAGCCGTTGAAATATTAGTACACGGTTAGTACTACCTGTAATATAAGTACGGTATAAGTAGAGACATTCAACGAGTAGTCCAACACTTGTAGAAGGTATTCTTGTGTTTCCACTGCTTTAGGGGGTTTTGGCTCGAACCTTGCTTTTGCCCCGGCAGGTCCCTAGCTTTCTTTCTCTTCCCTTCCCTTCCCTTCCCTTCCCTTCTCTTGCCCCCCTGCATGTTGAACCCCCGCCGTGAGTATTGCACATGCCAAGTTGCACGTTATTGCGGCTGGAATATTACTTTCGCAAGTGCCCGGCAGCACGGCGATACGTGCTTCGCTGGTTACCAGCAACGACCAAATTAGTTTCCATTTTTAATTATCTTTATTTCGCCGGGTCGGACAGAAGCGCGCGGGCTGAAGGGGACGGAGGAGAGAACCCTTTCGCTTCTTCGTTCACCCAACGGCTATTTTCTTTTCGGTATACTTCGGATGTCGACGCGACGGGTGACATATATTTTTTGTTTGATTGAAAAACTATAAATGTAATGAGCAAGGAGCAGGTGAAAATATTGAGACGGGCTGTTCCGTAAAAGGAAATGGATACTGGAAATATGCCGATTTCCACTTTGCAAGCTCAGATCATCGGAAAGCACTGTGCGCGATCAGCAAGATTGGAAACTGCTAAAATACCAATGGAGAAGTAACGAGTAATCGTCGATAAAGGCAGAGTAAAGTTCGGCGAAAAATTGCCGATGATAGGGTAAAGAGAGAGAGGAAGATAGTGGCGAGGAGGTGCGAGGAGGGAGGGGACAAGCTGAAAAAACGATGGGTTATACGGCGACAAGATAAAGAAAAAAGCTAGTGCCTTGTAAAGCTCGTAACCCAGATGCGTCCCGTGAGTTTTATTGTCCTTTTACTGTCGGCGTCTTGTGCGGTAGTGGAAAGAACGAGAGGGAGAGGAGTCGGAGCTGGAGGATCGAGGAGGGCTCGGCGAGCCAAGACGTATCCTCTGCGGCTCTTCTCTTTTTTTGCACACCCCTTCTGCGAGATACTCTTCGCGTCCCAGCACCGAGACAAATGTAAGGACCGCGCGGAAGCTGGCAATAAAAAGGGCGGGTCTTCCGGAAGATTTAACGGGTGGAGCGAGGAGTATCATGCCATATTCGAGAAGTTTGGTAAGAGCGAGTCCAGCCGAGGACATTTTCAGAGCCTGAGCGTAAAGTGGATATGGCGATCTATGGCGACCGGAAGTTGCCTGGACGGAAGAAAGAAAGCGGGGGAATAACGCCGAGAGAATATGCCTCGAAGGTATCGCATCGTTGATTCCTCCTAGCTCCCCTAACCGTCTTTCAACCCCTCTGCGCGAGGCCTTTTTCTCGTACATGTGCAGACGCGAAAGGAAATAACCACAAAAATGGTGCGCGAGGCATGATAAACGATATTCCGAAGATCGTAAAAGAAAGGTGTGATAAAGGTATAGCGAAACAGGTTATTTTTGAATACACAAGCGTTGGGACAATGCGTGTTTCGTGGCAATAAAAAACGGATATTCGGTGTACTTTGGAACTTCACTCAGCTGAATTAGGATGGATAGCAGCGGTAGTAAGGACCAGAAAAAGTAAAACCTGACACAAGCGTCGAAAGAATAAGGGTTTTCGATCATCGATCGTAAGATCAGATGATGGAATCGGCAACGCCAAAACGTAGGATTCGTAAAGAATTCGTTGCCTGCATGCGTATATATACTGAAAATCTATTGAAATAATCCATGACAATGGACAACGCAATTGCACCGCCTCATGGGCCGCCCGTGTAATCGATTTTCATAATACGACACCGTATACATGTATCGTTTCATCTTTTCGAGTTTAACGCTCGGCATTGATTACAGCTTTCCAGCTTATGATCCATGCGTGAGCCCCGCCGCCGCGCGTGCGATATATATATAACCCCTCCCTTCGTTTCGGATTTTGTTCCGGCAACCGTTGAAGCAGGCTATATCCCTTCATTGTCACGATGAACATCAGCTTCTTATAAACACTCCGACTATTTTCCGGAGATGGCTGAAAATAAATGTAATTGACGTTATTTTTGACGATAATATGAAAATACGTTCAATTCAATTCAACGTGGACGTTACTAAATCATGGGATTCGTAGTTTTCGGAATAATTTGGGAATAATGAATGGGTTTGTACAATTCGAACGAGGAGACCCTTATAAGGAATGTACGGAAGATCGAGGGAACGCAGAGCACTCTCGCGGTCAGCGTAAGCTGCGAGTGTAAATCGGATTATTTTATTATTTTTTTTTTTTTTGACGACTCGGCTATTTATGAGCTCGCCGCGGTTATATGTAGGGGAAAACCGCCCATAATGATCCCTTCAGGTTAAATGATCCCCCTTTGTTTTACCGCCTTTGCATGAATTACTTAGCTACATTCACTCTTATTAATTCCTTCTTGGGTAAATAAGCATCAGGCAATCAATGAAAACTTTCGAAAACCGCGCTGACGCTGATAAAAAAAGAAACATTGAAAATATTGGTCTTGATCTAAGGTAAGACGAATTCGATTCAGTGTATAAATTTCCTTCCAAACATCAAATTCATGTAGTTTTTTATGCAATGTGTTCGGACACCATCTAAGTTAAGATAAGAAATGTTTGATTACTCTCTGACATTTGGTTGGGATTATTTTTCATTGCGAAAGTTCGAAAGAGCATTTGGGGGAAAACGATCCCATCTCGATGGTGTAAAACGATCCCGTGATCATTTTACCCAAACTATTTTGTTAAATTGCAGATACCATGCCAAAAAATTATAAAAGAAAAACTTTGCGTCAAAGCTGGAGTCAAGAAGCAATGGCAGCTGCTCTTGACGCAGTGAAGGCCGGAGCAAAGTATAAAACAGCCAGCAGAGAATTTAAAGTTCCGCTCATGGCCCTAAAACGAAGAGCTAAAGGTAAAAATGTTCATGCCGTTGGTCATGAGAAATTTCTGGGTGGGAAGGCAACAGTTTTCACATTGCCTCAAGAGATGGAATTGGTGCAGCATATCCAAGATATGGAGTCTCGAATGTATGGATTGACCATTCGTGACATTCTCACTCTTGCTTTTCAATTAGCGGAAAAAAATGAACTTAAGCATCCGTTTTCGATTGAGAAGGGTAGAGCAGGCAATGACTGGTTAAGAGGATTTCGTGAACGTCATCCAGAAATTTCTCTGCGATCGCCAGAATCAACATCGGCAGCACGTGCTCGAGCATTCAATAAACCTGTCGTAGACAAATTCTTTTCGATATTAAAAAATCTTCAAGACACACATTTGTTTCCTCCGCATCGAATTTTCAATGTTGACGAGACAAGTCTCAGTACAGTCCCTACTAAAAATGCTAAAATATTGGCAAAAACGGGACGCAAACAGGTGGCACGAGTAACTTCAGCTGAAAGAGGGGAATCAACAACAGCAGTCATATGCACGTCAGCTACAGGAACTTTTGTGCCCCCCATGTTAATTTTTCGAAGAGAACGAATGAAATTAGAATTGATGGATGGTGCACCCCCAGGTTCAGTGTACGCCTGCAACAATTCAGGTTGGATGAAAGTGGATGTGTTTGCAAAATGGTTTGATCATTTTCTCGCTCATGTGAAACCATCTACCGAAGATCCTGCCCTCCTCATTTTAGACGGTCATCTATCACATACAAAAAATCTGAATGTGATATTGAAAGCAAGGGAAAGCAGCGTGACAATTCTGTGTTTACCTCCACATTGCACCCACAAATTACAGCCACTTGACGTTGGAATAATGTACCCGTTGAGTGTATACCACAATCAAGCCCTAGAGAGTTGGATGAATAATAATCCAGGAAGAGTAGTCTCGGTATTTCAAATCAGCAGAATTTTTGGAGAATCTTATTTGAAAGCTTCAGTTCCATTAAATAGCATAAATGCATTCAAAAAATGTGGGATAGTACCCTTCAACCCAGATGTTTTTTCTGACGACGATTTTGTAGCAGCCACCACTACAGAACAGCCTTTAGAACTTAGTAGAACTCCGCCATCACCGTCAGATGCGATTCATTCACCAACGACTTCATCACCATCGGTCCTACCTTATGTGACCACTACATCTGTATCACCCACCGTTGATATCAGTGGAGAAATTTTGTCCTCATCATTTTCAAAGGCAACTCCGAAGAGTATAAATCCACTGCCTAAAATGATAGGCCCAAGAAATCAAACAAAGAGAAAGTCTGGAGGCACGGCTGTCTTAACCAGTTCTCCTTATAAAAATCAATTGGAAGAAGATAAGAAACGGAAAAACGAGCAGGAATTGAAACAAGCATCACGTGCGAAAAAAAGATCAAAAAAATTGGAGGTGTCTCAAAATGCAAAGAAAAAGAGAAAAGGAAAAGGTAATGGCACATCCAGTGGAAAAGGTAATAAGGAGAACAAGAGTAAAGACCAAGAGCAATTAGAACCAACATCAGTAGAAGAGGACGCCGAATGCATGTTTTGCAAACACAGATATTCACAGGATAAAGGAGGCGAAGAGTGGATAAGATGCTGTGTGTGTTTAAAATGGGGCCATAACGAATGTGCTGCTGTGGATAGTGATGATATTGAAGAGTTTACCTGTGATTTTTGTCTCAGTGATCGTTTTAGAAATGTTCGCAAGAAATTGCAATTGTAAACGTATCAATAATTTATTAATGCGCTTTTTCTTTCTCCTATTGGTTTGGAAGAATATTTGATCGTTCTGAATATATTTCGCACAGTTTTGTGTTATATTAAACTTGAAGTACTGTACGCAATTGATTTAGAGAAAATTCTATGCTTTTTTTTCATTAATGGGTAAAATGATCCCCAGGGATCGTTTTGGACATGAGCCTGTCTAAAACGATCCTTTAGCATACGTTTAGAAAAATAAATGGTAACGACAGAATATTATGAATAAATGATTTGTTATTAGTCAATGCGTTTATATATAAATTGGCTAATGAAAAGTGATTTCAGTTGACCGAAGATTGTTTTGTTTTTTATTGTAAAATCGAATTCTTTCTTAGGGGGATCATTTTGGACGACTTTCCCCTATACAGCGGGAGAGAAAATAGAGAGGGTATATAGACTTTGGACATTAGGAATCTTATGTGGAAGTCTCCTGAAAAACTTTTATATCTATAACGATAAGCAGGGCGGCCGGGGTATGAGAGAGGGTGATGAGAGCTTAGACGGGGTCGATAATGCGCATTTGGACCGCAAAAAGCTGCTTACGTTGGGACCATCGCCAAAAGTGCTTCGAGCTTTTCCTCACTTTCATGATCCTGCTGCTACTCTTTCTCTCCCTCGGGATACAAGAGAAGTTAGATACGAAGTTATATCTAACGACATCCAGTGAGAAAAGCTCGTTCGCGTTTTGGAGTTTTCGAGCGAATGCGAGAAGAAAGATGGATAAGGGTGTCGCTTTAAAAAGTAACCGCAGGCACAGATTTTCCCACGATATATGATATGAGGTATCATATAGCCGGGGAGTCGAAAATCTCGGTAAAGTCTTGCACGCTTTGGTCGAGAAGGACTAACGAAAAAGGACAACGTTGGGGATTTAACTCGGGAAATAGCGCGCATGTCGATTGTTTTTTATTCTCTGAGGATCGATTCCGCGTTGTCTCCTCCTTCTCCGCCCTCATATATCGCGTAGAGAATTTTAGAGTCGCGGAAAAAAAACGTGGAAAATGGGCTTTCCGCTAGCTCTCAATCTTCTTCTCTTTATTATTCCGCCATCCTCTGATACGCTTAGGTGGATCGATCGGAACATATAATAGTAAAAGCAGGACGATCATATACGTATCGGAAACATGGTTCTTCCATTCGAACGGTACGCGACCGGAGGAGCAAATTATTATATCATTCCATCAAGATTATTTCATACCGTTCTTTGACAGAGTCCGCCGCAGCGGATCCATTTTTCTGAGCATTGTTATTCGTATAAAAACGTTTTTGTTTCTCGGTTTATTGGTATATAGATGAAGGGGATAAACTTATTGTGACGCGGAAGCCCGTGCATTCGTTTCGAGAGTTGGAACAGGGTGGAACGCTGGGGAGTACTGCCTGGTGCATCGGAGAATCGGTCGAAGGGATTTTATCTCGCGATGGATGGCGTATTATATGCGGAGTAGCTCTCGTACTACACGAGAAAATACAAAGAGAGACAATTTAGGTGGAGTAGAATCGAGGGTAGAACTGATGTGCGTAGATGGAGCAGCAAAGAAAAGCTGGCAAGCTTTACCGCTCTGTCTGCCTGTAGTATATGGGTATATAAACGGTGGACCGTTTGATCGTCATATTTATATCTATTTTTCTTCGTCTCGCGTACCTCATATATAACTACTCACCCGAGATGGAAGAGTATTCTCGTTGTTGCACAGGAGTTATCGATGCCCGGATAACTCTCGATCCTTCTTTTTTTTTGTACTTTATTTCTTTTTTTCATCCTTTATACTCGTTTCTATCTGATCCTCCCTTTTTTTCATTCTTTCCTTATCCGCGAGAGTCACTGCAAAGCCTTTTTTCTCTTTTCCATTCGGCCCCCACATTTTCGTTTGCCAAAACTTTCGCGTATCGCGTATCGATGCAGACATCATACGAGCTACAACCTACCTACCGGTCTTTTTTATGTATGTGTTATATCGATGGGAGGACACCCGCGCGCGACAAGCGCGGAAAAGCCGGTGAAATATCATCGTGATTTGCCGACAAAGCGTACCCACCCGACAGTTCCCTAGCTCCAAAGTGCTCGCAAATGGTGGCTATTTTTTCTCACAACTCTAAGCCCCCCCGCCGCGAGCGCTATACCAACCAAAATGATGCTCCATCGTCCTCATCGTGCGATCGCGTAGATAAACCATTGATCGAGCGGAATAATCGACTTGAATCGAGCTTTTACCTAATCAACCTCATTTGTTAATCCGACTATTCTAGCATTAACTCGCCGGAATATATATTAGTCTTCTGATTTTTCTCAACACCGATTATTCAAAAAGAAGCAGCGGACGGTGTTTCGCTTGATGCGTATACACCTCTGTCATATCCTTATATATAAGCTGTCAGAGAAAAAGAGCGCAATAGGGCGAGAGAAATGGGGCTGACGATGACGATGACGAGCCAAGACAAATTTTATCGTCACCGTATACGTACCTTCCATCACTTAGGATATTATATATTGTGTGTGTGTGTATCGCATTATTCCTGCGGTAGCGCTGCTCGGGCGAGAAATTTCATCAAATTTTGTTGGGGAGGGTACGTCGGAGGGTGCGGGCTCTTGTTCTACGATCTACTTGAAAATGAATTACGATTCCGTCGCACTGAGAGCAATAAATTTTCATCATTTTTTTTTTTTCATCGCTGAAAATGGTTCCGATTGCATCGGGATGATTTTTACACGTCATTATGAAGAACAAATTCCCTTTTTATTTATTCGATGAATAATCCGTACGATGGTGCGTAGACTGAAAAATGAAAATAAAAAGTATAGGAAAACTTGAGATAAAAAAGTATGCGGGAGCGAGTTGGAAAGCGCGTGTGGAAAAAGAGGCGCGTTTGATGAAAAATTATCAAAGGGCCCAGTAATTTTCCCGTCTGAGAATGTGGCGAGTGCTGCATTAAAGTTGCATTAACGAATGTATACACTCACACGCGCATGTGTGAATATGGAAGCAAAAAACTACGCTCCCTGTACTTTGTGCTTTCAAAATGAGAAAGCAAGAAACTTTGAGATTCTTCAAACACCGAAGCAAGCAAACATTGGCACCGAATTTTACAACATAATGATGGAATGAAATTGCATTTCATAAACATTTATCCTTGTAATTGTCTATAAAGCTTGTAAATGGCTGTAGCCTAACAAAAAATGGCTCCAAGTGTCGAGAAATAATTCGCGATAGCATTTTATACAGGAGTCTTGAGAAATTTGTGAGGCACGAGAAGCTTCAAGGAGAAAGATATACATAGAGAAAGAGACAAACGCGGAAGTTGAAGAGATATAGTCTCACCGATGATTCATTAATCTGGCGTACTATAATGCTAGCATCACCTACTTTTACATTTCTATACATATAAAGCACGCATACGCGCGCGCACGTGTGTATATTATATATATTCTATTTGTATATATAAATACAGGCCGAATCCCAGTGTGGCTACTCTACCGGACAGACGTATTTCGGTCAAGCGTACAACGGAAACGAGCTACTCCCGCGGGTAATATATGGTCGGTAATATACGTCGAGTGATTTATGATTCGTGACTTTTTCTCCAATCTTATTCCTTTTTTTTCAATTAATCCGAACCTTAAAATTTTTTTTCACGCATCGCCCGATTAATTGGGTAAATTGTATTCCGATCCGGTTCAATGACGATGAATTAAAAGATTGTAAAGCAATTTGAGCCATAAATTAGTCGATATATAGAATGTGAGAAATGCGTTTACTATTTCAAGTCGACCAATTTTTCAACGTAATAAAATGGGTGTAAATAAAGCCCGAATGAACGGGATAATTATATATTGTTCTTTTTTACAAGTTTAAATGCGGCGTAAAAGTGAAGGCAGAAGAAAAAGCTACATGAGAAATTGAGAAGAAGCATAGAACGGTCCGCAGAGATTCGACGTTGAATCGAGTCGTTAAGCTTGTGTCTTTCTATGTCTTTGTTCCGCGATGATCCTCACTGGTGTTTCAACCGAGTCGTATCTATAGACACGCGCGGGGGCGTAGGTGTACGAGGTTGAAGCGGGAGGAGGAAGCCTTAGAATGAGGGGTTAGGAGAGGTGGCGGTAAAACGTTCATGCTCGTATACAACATAAGAGGACCTTTGAGAGTTTTGGTCCTTCACTCTCTCCCCGATTCCCACCCTCCTCCCCCCCCCCCCCACCATTATAAAGTGCCATACGTGAGTGAATATGCACGCGTGTAGCGTTATAAATTACAAACGTGTGGAGGAATATCGCATGTAGGGGATTATGGGGCAAAACGGACATATGGGGCAAAACGGACAGGGTGTCCGTTTTGCCCCGAAAGTCGAAAATCCGGGGCAAAACGGACATTTCAAATTCTGAAATTTCGGAAAATTCATAAATTTTTTTTTCAAGCTTAAATTACATTTTTACCCGAAAACAGCCTGAATTAGTGAATTTTGAGGCAAAATGGACACGCAGGGGGCAAAACGGACACATGTAAATGTAAATTTTATAAAATTTATAAAATTTTTTTTTCGGATCCAAACCACGTTCTGACCCTAAAATATCTTGAATTGTGGTATTCTAGGGTGAAATGCATTAAAAATTCAAGTTTTAGAGCAAAATAAACACACGTTGAATCCGAAATTTTATAAATTTCATAAAATTTTGACTCCGATCCCAAACTACGTTCTGCTCACTATTCATTTTCTTTTGTGACTTATTTGAAAACCAAATTTATAATGACGGTAAGAAAATAAGGAAAAAAGGTTTTTTTTATTGGAGCAAATAAAATCTACATATTCGTAATTTTTTAATTTTTATTATCACTGAGAGGCTGTGTCCGTTTTGCCCCAAAAATTTTTTTTTACGAAATCCGGGGAACTAGGACCAGAAATCGATTATGGAACTCCAATACAGTTCAAACCTCAATTATACCCCAGCACGGTGGACCCAAAGTTCATTTTTTGCAAGACCGAAAAGCTTGGACCAAACGCCATCTCAAATTTGGCTCATTTTTCTGTTTTACATCCAAGGAATGGGGCTCAAGTGGTCCCATTCCTTTTTCTATATTACCGAGGTGGCATTCCATTCAAAAAAAAATCGCTTCGAAAGTCTCAATTTCGAAAAATGTAATTTTTTTGATTTTTTATACCTCCGAGAGGCAGTGTCCGTTTTGCCCCAAAAATTTTTTTTTACGAAATCCGGGAATCTAAGACCGGAAATCGATTGTGGGACTCCAATAGAGTTCAAACATCAATTATACCCCAGCACGGTAGAGCCAAAGTTCATTTTTTGCAAGTCCGAAAAGCTTGGACCAAACGCGATCTCAAGATTTGGCTCATTTTTCTGTTTCACATCCAAGGAATGGGGCCTAAGTGGTCCCATTCCTTTTTTTATATCACCGAGGTGGCATTCCATTCGAAAAAAATCGCTTCGAAGGTCTCAATTTCGAAAAAAAAAAAAAATTTTCATTTTTTATACCTCCGAGAGGCAATGTCCGTTTTGCCCCAAAAATTTTTTTTTACGAAATCCGGGGATCTAGGACCGGAAATCGATTGTGGGACTCCAATAGAGTTCAAACATCAATTATACCCCAGCACGGTAGAGCCAAAGTTCATTTTTTGCAAGACCGAAAAGCTTGGACCAAACGCGATCTCAAGATTTGGCTCATTTTTCTGTTTTACATCCAAGGAATGGGGCTCAAGTGGTCCCATTCCTTTTCTTATATCACCGAGGTGGCATTCCATGCGAAAAAAATCGCTTCGAAGGTCTCAATATCGAAAAATGTAATTTTTTCGATTTTTTATACCTCCGAGAGGCAATGTCCGTTTTGCCCCGAAAATTTTTTTTTACGAAATCCGGGGAACTAGGACCTGAAATCGATTATGGGACTCCAATAGAGTTCAAACATCGATTATACCCCAGCGCGGTAGAGCCAAAGTTCATTTTTTGCAAGACCGAAAAGCTTGGACCAAACGCGATCTCAAGATTTGGCTCATTTTTCTGTTTTACATCCAAGGAATGGGGCCCAAGTGGTCCCATTACTTTTCTTATATCACCGAGGTGGCATTCCATGCGAAAAAAATCGCTTCGAAGGTCTCAATATCGAAAAATGTAATTTTTTCGATTTTTCATACCTCCGAGAGGCAATGTCCGTTTTGCCCCGAAAATTTTTTTTTACGAAATCCGGGGATCTAGGACCGGAAATCGATTGTGGGACTCCAATAGAGTTCAAACATCGATTATACCCCAGCACGGTAGAGCCAAAGTTCATTTTTTGCAAGACCGAAAAGCTTGGACCAAACGCGATCTCAAGATTCGGCTCATTTTTCTGTTTTACATGCAAGGAATGGGGCTCAAGTGGTCCCATCCCTTTTCTTATATCACCGAGGTGGCATTCCATTCGAAAAAAATCGCTTCGAAGGTCTTAATTTCGAAAAAAAAAAAAATTTCATTTTTTATACCTTCGAGAGGCAATGTCCGTTTTGCCCCAAAATTTTTTTTTTACGAAATCCGGGGAACTAGGACCGGAAATCGATTATGGAACTCCAATACAGTTCAAACATCAATAATACCCCTGCACGGTGGAGCCAAAGTTCATTTTTTGCATGACTCGAAAACATGGCCAAAATGCGATTTCAAGTTTTGGTTCATTTTTCTTTCTTACATGCCAAAGAATGGGGTTCTAAGTGGTCGCGTTTCTTTTCTTATATTACCGAGTTGGTATTCTATTCGGAAAAAGTCGCTTCAGACGTCTCAATTTCGAAAAAAAAAAAATTTTCATTTTTTATACCTCCGAAAGGCAATGTCCGTTTTGCCCCAAAAATTTTTTTTTTCGAAATTCGAGAAACTACGACTGGAAATCAATTTTGGGACTCAAATATAGTTGAAAGACCATATGCTCATCGATTAAATTGGCTTAAATCGTTAACATGTCCGTTTTGCCCCATAGTCCCCTATAACTTTGCATGTTACGAGACAGGAGAGAGAGACGAGCGTTGGAAAACGTTAGATATATATACGTCCCTTCTCGTTTTGCACAGCAGAAACTGCTTCCGTCCCAAGATTCACTTACACACTGTTTTTCGAAGCAAATTCAAAAAATCGATCGAATGTGTTCATTATTACAAACAAAATTTTTGCATAAATCTAGGTAATAATATCGGACACTTTCGCAGTTATGACCGTCGTTTTGAAACATGTTTGATAAAGAAACGCTTCGATAAAAAGAAAAATGGAGGTGCTACAGAGAGCGGTAAACAATACGCCGCGGCTCTGCTGGGAGAGGAGATTTTCCAAAAGAAAGGGAGCTTGTCAATGGCAATCAGGTAGTTGATAACGAAACGTGCGAGGGAGCGGAGCGATCATTCGTGCTGTCGCGCGCTGACGTATTCGCGAGGACGTTAAAATTGCAGGGAGAATTTTGTTCGAATTAATGGTGTTCTCGATGCGTTTTAAACATATTATTTATCTACTGCAGTTTTAAAAATAATGAAAATTCCCTTTTCTCTGCTGATACGATATGGTTGACGCATACAGCTTCGCCTATAGGTTGAATGAAAAGTAAATAAAATAACGTCATTACGAAAGGAACTCGTACAAAAATGAAATCGTAATGATTGAACTAATCGAGATTCGAATCTGCTCAATGGCCGAGCATGCATCGGATATATGCACCGCTGTAGAAGACACATGTATACATGCTATAAGCACGTTTATATGTGTAGTACATGATTAAGTGGTAGCGAACGCGCGTGGACACGATGAGTGAGAGATGATATGCCGTGGACGCTTGGTGTGGGGCGTACACGTTAAGTGGTTCATTCAGGGAACGAGAGAAAGAAAGAAAGATAGAAAGAGAGTGAGCACTATACAGCAGCGCGGCGGGGTGGAATACATTACAGGAAGTAGCAGTTAAAAAGCCCTCCTTCATCGCGGAGCCAATTCTTATTAAGTATATACTGCTTCGCCAGCAGCACATTATGCAGCGTATATGCTTTAATTCTGCTCATTTATATTTTCGCCCGCTCCCCATTATCCTCATTTTCTGGACATTTTACGGATACAAGAAAAAATGTAAACAATAAATTGAAATATTCGATATTCGCGATCAGGATCCGGAACTGCTTTGGGTCGTAATCTGCTCCGTGTATAGCCTGCTTGCATATTCTCGTTTCTCAAATCGCTTACTTTTCTTGTGTGTATTCTGATTCATCAAAACTTTTATGGCTGCGCGTAAAAAATGAGCGATGATCGTTACCTTTCGAAGCATCTCCTCGAGGGACTCCATGTCCAGGGCAGAGTTGTTGTTCTCCGTTTGCACGGGCTGAACCATTTGTCAAAAAGTTTCGGAGCTGTTATAGCACCGCACAACGCACTCGCGGGAAATTTATTTGTATATATAAATAAATATATATTTATATTTTGTATGAATTTTACGCGGTTACGTTTCAACGCGAGCGTCACGATCCCAGCAATCGCAATAAAATGCGTCGTTTTATCCTGCGTATACGTTTAAATATCGATTACCAAGTTTTCCTCGAGAAAGATTTTCCATGCTTGATGCAAATTAGAAATCTCGATCACAATTTTCACTCGATAATCTGGAAAAAGTGGATAAAGAGGAAAGTAAACAAGAGATTAAAAAATATTCTATACGATCGCGTGTCTTTTATCGATAAATAAAAACGTTCCGTGTAGGCTGACTTGCTCGCGCGCGCGCGCGCGCGTATATATACGCATCGAGGTATAAAGGACAGAGGATAAACACGTAAGAGAAGAAGGCAAGGAAATGAGAATAAATGCTAGGTTAAAGAAAACAAGGAAAAAATAGAAACGAAAGAAACGGAGAGCGGCGCCGGGAAAGAGACAAAAAGAGAAGTGTGTTTTACGATATAGATAGATATATGTACAAATGGTTAAGGCTGTGGTTTTGCGAGATGGAAATATATATCTCTCATTTTAACTGGGACTATTTTAACCGAGGGGGTATAAATTACGCGTCGCCTGAGACCGGACGATTCGTCTTTTTGGCGATGCGCAAGAAGTTTTCCGACGTTTCGTCGACGCACCTTCGCTGCGTATAAGCTCGCAAAAGTCTTATTCTTCTTATTTTCGAACCTCTCAAAATCGTGTGAATCGTGTCTTTGGGCGAATAAATTATTCATGGAATAAGTACGGTTTCATTTTAACGGCTATTCTCTTTCGAGACGGAAATGAGGAATAGAAAAAGTTGATCGGGTACGGAAGAATTGTTGCTGGACGCGTATAAAACAGAGAGCAGCAGCAGCAGCAGCAGCAGGAAAATGTAAAGCTGACGAGGTAAGTCAAGAGTACACGCGCGCACGAGCAAACCATAAATAAGTTAACACACGCGAGTCAAATTGTTCACCGCGTATTGTTCGAAATATATATCATATCGGTTATTAGTCCAGATTCGCCGACGAGATGGAACAAGCGGATTCCAATTGGAAATCTTTTTTGTCGTTCCCTTATATCTGACTAGCGACACTAGGATAACCAGCACTCTGTTTCCGAGGGTATGCAAACGCGATATGTATAAGAACGAAAGTGATATATATAAACTATTTCGGGTGAAGAGTATTTTTAAGTCTACATTCAGTCTTTCCCGCTATCTTTTTCTCTCTCTCTCTCTCTCTTTTTTTTCTTTTTCGTTCCCCTTCGTTCTCTCTCCGCTCAGTTCTTCGTAGCGAGAGGGGCCCCCGCCGCTTGAGGATGCGAGCACAGAAGAGAAGAACTCGCGACAGTAAGAGAAATGTCGTTTCCTGTGTGTGCTTCTTGCCGCTTTGAATTTTCGTTTTGTTTTTTTCCCTCATGTCCCGAATGGCGAGCGACAAACAGAGAGAGAGAGAGAGAGAGAGAGAGGGAGGATGGAAAGGAAATGAAAGAAAAAGTCTACAAAACTAAATATGTGTATACACGCATTGAATCGAAATAATTCGGGCTTTCTTAATCTCGTTAACCCTCCACCAATAAACTATGACCTATGAGCGTGTGAGGAAAAAAAACTTGCACATGTGTCTTTGGCTCTTAAAACTAATTGATATATATAGGTATATACGAGAGAGAAAAATAGCTCATCGTTGTACTCTACTATATTAACAGATCTATGGCACGAGAGACCGTGAAATGATGCAGTTTACATAGAAATATATTAATTCAACTCGATATACAAGCAAAGTTTATTAATTTAAGAAGCCGTGCGGCGTTTCATGGAGTGAAAAGTAATGAAATTTATTTCTTTCGCATTGAATTCATTTGAAGAGGGCGAGAACGAGAAAAAGAGAGAGAGAGAGAGAGGGAGAGGAGGAGCAGAGTTCGAGCAAAGTTTATACGTATAGGAATGGTTGGTAAGTAGAGACGGTCCGAGGAGGTCGCAGGCGCACTAACTATAAAGACGTGTTTCGCGACGACCAAGACTCTCGAGAACGCTAAATTGAACCATTCAAAAGGTTAATCTCGTTTCGGGACCTCGCGGCATTACACGTTTCTTATTCTCAACTCCAGTGACCGCTCCAGACTTTGAGTCCCGTCGATACTCGAGAATTTTCATAATCATATACCGAGCATGCGATTCTCTTTCAAATTTTCTATTGTTCATTCGTTCTTATATATTTATCAAACGCCGAGGTTATCACATTGCAAATGGAATGATTTAAATTTTGTATCGAGGCGCTGCTCTTTAAGATGGGACTTGTTTTAGAGAAAATTGAATTTTCGCATCAATGAGAAGAAAAATATGGAGGATTAATTTTTTATTCAACTCGACGGTTATTTAATTGAAAATATTTATGTAGAATGAGAAGACATTTTACCAATATCCTATTCGAAAATTATTTCGCTCTTATCATGGCTGACCATCATTTTTTGGTATTTGTTTTCGCTACCGAGAGATGGATATGAGTGAGGATCTTTAATGCTCGTGAGATAGAAAAAAAAGATAAATTCATCCCTCCTTCATTTTTTCAGCGCAGCAGCTTGAAATCGAGTTGAGGGGAGGGTGCGTGGCATAGAATGCAAATTTTCTTCAGGGTGTAAGAAAAGTTATTTAATTACGGGATGAGTTAGTAGCAAAGTCTGGCAAGTCAGGCTGACCAAAGACCTCTCTATTTCACGAAAAATCATTCACCTCTAATTTTTTTTCTCTTTCTCTCTCTCTCTCTCATCGGTTCAAATTGAGCTGGCTCGGTTCGCTCCCTCGCGTCAACGTAAATTGGTCGGGATATTCTGTGGGGAAAAGCGACTTTTTGTGTATCTTCGGATCAGCTCTGAAACGAGATTACGAAGAGAAAGGCGCGGAGGAGCACGAAGGCTTCTCCGGTATAGGTGAAACTCGTAACGAGGTGCGAAAAGAACAAGAAAATAAAGAAAAAAGAAAAAGAAACTGAGCGCGAGAAGAAAAAAGGTCGGGGGAAGTGAAAAGAACTGACGTCGACAGAGGGGTTGCACCAGAAAGGACAGGTATGTTGGCCCGGTGCCTTTTCTACCGCAGTCCTACATACAAGTAGTTGCAGAATGTTGCAGCGTTCGTCTATATACAGAGACACATAAAGGAGAAAGTATATCGAAAGTATCGTAATAAGAGAGAGAGAGAGAGAGAGAGAGACGAGACCGGAAGTCCCTCGCGAAACGAGATTGGAAAATTAGACCCGACAGAGTTGTATACGCATTAACCGAGAGTGGAAAACGAACATGAAAATGGGACGAGTAGAAGGGCAAATGAATAAATGAATATAGTATAGGAGAATCGAGGAATCGAGGATAACGCGCGGGAAGCTCGAAAACGAGAAAAGTTATTGGAGTTTTGCCGTGATGCGTTTACCCTATCGTTTAAACCGCGTCGAATAATTGGATGGCATATCTCAGTTGGGTAGCACCTCATATCTTTAAAACTCTCTCAATTTCCGGACAAAATAATCATCGAAATAAACGATCGAAGACACAATTTATTGAACACTTTTACACGAAGAAGTATATCCCTCACACAAACCGTGCACCCACAGAATCGACTCTGGCAGTTTACAAGCAGTTTTATAAAAAATTGATCGAGGTCGCTCTCTCGATTCACGCGACTGGATAATATCAGTTATTACATCACTCGAATCATTTAAACACGTAAAACAATACGAACGATGAGTCAGGTTATTACGATCATTTGTAAATTTCATTCCATTTTCGAGATGAATCGCGCGCAGGAATATTCGTTTGACCGATCGTCATTGATACAGCGAGTGATGGAATATTTCGAAAAAACGAATTCGACCAACTCGTAGGTCCATTTTTCCAATTTTGTACAAATCGTGGATATTTTTAGGAGGGTAGTGACTGACAGCTCTGTATCCACTATGATCAAAATGGACTAGAGAGTTGGAAGGATACTCGAAAAAGAATGATTTGGTTAACTGGTTTTCTTTCCAGTCCGCGGGGACATTTCGAAAAGCAGAGTTATCGGTTAGTTACTCTTCAAAAAAGGGATCGATCGATTACGGGAGCGAGCGTATGAGAAAATCTTGTTATTTTGAGGAGACGCGAACGTACGTGCGCCTGCGAAGGCTGTGTACGGAACACTGGTGGAGTGTTGTGTGTCTCGCGGGGGCAGAGAAATAGAGAGAGAGAGAGAGAGAGAGAGAGAGAGAGAGAATCACCGCGACGTCACGAGAGATGAGGCGAGCACGCTGAGCGCAAGTCCCAAACAAAAATACGCGCCGCTTCGCACGCGCTCGCGCACTAAACACACCACAAACGTAATGGGGAAAGAGGGACAGACGTACAAATGGATAGAAAGAGATATAGAGCACAGAATGAAAAGAGAAATCGCGCGACGGCACGCGCGCGTTTGCTGCCCCTCTTCTCGCTCTCAATCGGACAAAACACTAAACGCTCCTTCTTATTTTCGCTCGGACGTCTGACCAAACGATGCCGTCACTACTCATTGTCATACATGCAGTCAGTCGCAGGAGCTAGAAGTATCAACGATACTGTGAAATCAGGATTTATAGAAAAAAAAATGTCGTCCTCCTTGCGGTTTACCCGAAACGAATCTTGGACCACTCGCGTGTCATACTAGCTCGAATTACGGAATTAATGAGAAACGGCAAGCTCTCGAGCAGGCTGTCTGACCAAAGACAGCTTCGACCCCTCAAATTCAGGCGAGAAGGACGCTTTAGCGTATACTTTGCAATGGCATATAGTTGTACAAGTTGTACAATAAGTGGGTGATATCGGAGTACGGGGAAACAATGTAGGCCAGACATATAGGAGAGAAAAAAGAGAGAGGGTGAGGCGAATAGTGTTAGTGTTGAAACTTGTGGTTGAGAGGAAGGACGTTCGGGTCGTATCTCGATCGGCTAGCGCGTCGTCCGTTTGCACCAGTGCTCCAGCACCTTCAACAGTTACTACCGAACACTCTGTACACTAGCGCGTCCAACTCGAGTCGCAGAGCGATGGAGAGATAGACGACGACATCAACTCCCATTCCCGTGTACTACATATGCGGATTTATATACATATATTCATGCATGTATAGCTCTCCGAGTGGTGCATGCGCTCGAGTAACCTGCTTGGACACAAAGAGTCATAACACGGACAAGTTAACACGCCTGAAATACTACGAATTGGGCCCTTTTGATTATCAACGCGATAGCGTTGTGCAACACAGATACGTATAGTTACAAGAGATATAACTCTCGTGACACGTCGAACGGGCCTTCGAGAACTACACGTCCTCGATATACTATGTATATCTTCCTGACGCTGCTGCCTCTCGCGAGCGCGCACCCTCCATGTTCCAGACTACTTCGAAACAGCCAGCCAGTACAGTGAGTGACTCTCTGTTCTTCTTCTCCTTCTATTTCTATTTCATCACATATATCTCACTCGCTTTTGCACTTCGGTGCGAACGTTAGAAAGAAAGAGGAAGACGGAGGTCGAGCAGGTTATGAGTTTAGTTTCGCAAGTGTCACACCGCGTAGGCGACCAAGCGAGCTTGACAGGAACGAGATTGTGTGCTGTGGCAAAGTGGCTGCGAGGTGTACGCGCATTACCCAGGGGTTTTCATCCCCAACTCCGACTTGTATATTTCTATTTTATTATTTTCATCCGGACGAAGCGGATGTACCCGGCGCGTGCAAATTCACGCAAACGATCCCGCGATCGAGAGATTAATATATGCATGAATTAAACAATGCGGCCGCCGGATTGAGAATTATCATGAATTTACTAATTCACTAAATTGGTATTATTTATATTCGCTGAGGAAAATTAATGGGTGATGAGATATTGAGAGTTTGCGTAGATTCGGAAACTTGATAGAATAGAGCAAGTAGCGCGTGTATATGCGAGCTCGTGAAAGTTTAAACGGTGAGCAGTAGCCAGCTGGCTTCGGCTTTTCCCGGCGGCTTTCCCGAATTTCAGGAGCTTCGCAGAGTGAACGTTCGATATACTATACCCGCTGCATGCGAGTACCGGTATATATGTCTATAAATATATGCCGGTCTCCATAATAACTTTGCTATTGAGCCTTTCTCTCTCGCTCTCAGGGTGATCAATTAATTCGACTGGTTAATTAACCTGCAGTACCGCGCGAGGGTTATACGGTAGCTGAAGCATCGGGGGGTGGTTTCATTAGGCTATAGGGGTGCAGTCGCTCGTTGCACGCTGCGCCATAGTAGCGAAAGGGTGGGGGCGGGGACGGGGGCTATAAAACCGAGAGAAAGAGTATACGTACAAGAGCGAACCGAGGGGGGTTCTCTGCTCATCGCGAGGCTTATATATGCCTGGAATTTTAGCGAAATTCCTATGAGGCCAAGCTCGGTCGCGCGAACGGAATTCCCAGTGCATATTTCTACGATATATCGATATATTACGAGTCCGTTGCGGACAGTCTCGAGCAGGCCAGCCCATGAATATTTGCCAACGATAAATTAATTGTCTTTTTTTCTTTTTTTTTTAATACTACAACCGCAACTTCCTCCGGGAAACGATGTTTCACGAGAAAAATTGAAGAAAAAATGGGTCGATATTTGGTAGTTCGCGTTTTTAGAATATTGGACAAAATTGCCCTTTCGAAAAGGTGAGCAAAAGAGCGCTTCGAGAGGCTTCAGATTTAAAAAGTCAGCGAGTGCTCGCACGAGTTCCGGATCAATATTTAATTTCGCGTATTTCACCATGGAGGAACTCTCGAGAAAGTTGAAAGAGAAAGGCGGTGGACGCCGCGAATGCGGCGAGGATGAAAACGTTTTCCTGATTCTTCCGTTGAAAATCTTCGAAAAACCCGGCGGTAAGAGGGTCTTACGCCGACGAACGACGAATGGGAGAAAAAAATTTCGAGGTGCTGCATGAGAAAAAAGAAAAGAAAGATGGCAAGAATTTGGCGGATGGGGTTTGCGCGAATATATGAAAACGACGCGAGAGAGACCATTTTGTAATGTATGCATATAATCATTGGTACGAAAGAAAAAAGGCACAATTACGAATCGCAGCGTTCAAGTTACGACGCCCTTTCGCGTGTGTGCAAAAAGGGTTGTTATAACTATATAGATAAACGCACGGATTCCTTGGGCGTACTTTGCAGAAACCATTTACGCCCGTTTATCCTGCAAATACTCTCTCCCGAACTCACTTCCTTTCAACCCCCTCTCCCACCTCGCGCCCTTTCTCTCTCGATTATACTACGTGAGAGCACGTCGATCGGGTGTAGTTTGGAACGTGCTACGAGCACGTTGCCCGTACGTACGCATTTTCTATACTCATATTTATACATGTATGCCTATAGCCGGAAAGGGCGCGAGAACGGCCACGAATTCTCGTCGACAAAAATTGTCTCTCTTTTCCTGCCTCCCGTTTGGCGCCATATTCTCTCGCCACCGTACACACACCAATCGCGCGGAGCTTCTCGATCGTTTCTACAAATTACTCGAGGGAGTTGAAGTAAATTTCATTTTTTTCCCTCTTTCTTTCCGGCATGACGTGCTTATACGAAGGTCATTTAAGAAAATTGTAAAAGCACCCTGATTGTTATTACGTGGTGAGAATAGACTCGCTCGAGTCGCTCGCATTTTCTTGTTGTTTTCCGTAATACAAGAAATTTATAATTTTCGAAATAATTTCATGCGTTACAAAATCGATTCTTCATGGAGAAACAGCACCATTAGATCAGATTAGGTTAGATTTAATATGGGTTTTAAACGGATTCTAAATGCAATCGGTTTGAACGTGAACAAAAGTTATTCAATTTCAATTACAACGCGCGCGCCCATGTTACATACCGAGAGCCCGCTGAAAGGGTTGCTCCGAATGTGTGTAAATATAGGTATATACTTACCATATATATACATATATCAATATTGTTCGAGGAATCAAAAGCCGCTTGATATAATATGGAATGGAGCGAGGAAGATTGACAAAGCTTCCAAGGAGGAAAGGTTGAGGGGTTGTTATTAACGGCAGGAGGAGCTTATACAGTGAAAAGGAGATATCAATGCGGTGTTACTCCCTTACTCCTATTCTCTTTTGGTCTATTGTACTTTCTATTCTATAGTGTATACACGCACACGTAACGGTAGACGTTTCTACGTCTGTATATAATACGTGGTATGCGAACGAATATAGTATTGCACATTCTGCAAAGCCACTAGCTAGCAGGTGCTTTATTCACCATTTCCATTTGCATCTCTCGTTTTCTCGCTCATTCTCCTCAATTCATCAGAATCTCGCATCTTACTATATAGGATATACGTACTTCGATGCTTAACCGGAGCAAACTTTCCTCTCACGCTTCTGTAATTATTGTGAAAAAAAAAATCAATAAGCATGTACAACGGTTTTTCTCTTGCAAGTGCCAACGCGGAGGATCGATCGAGTCAACAGAAGCAGCCTTCTTATTTCTTCCTCCAAGTGTGAATTTTTTTCGTTTTTATTCCGTCTCCTCTTTTCTTTCTTTTTTGCCCCATTTTTCTAGCAATCAGTCGATGCCGTCGATTGTCGGCCATCCATGACCTCAATTTCACCTCGCATCTCCGATGTGTGACGTTGGATACGAGCTGTCGTTTATCAAAATATTCTTTGGGCGATTCACAAATACGGTAAGCTACATTGCATGAGGTGGTTTATTGATTAACACAGACTACAAAGTTTCGAGACAACATCCGGCGCGCGCGAGCAAGAATCAACTGCGTAGCGGGAGCAGAGGAGCCGTGTGTCGAGCTTCGCTACGCAGTTTGGGCAACTCTGAACTCCCTTTTGGTGCATTCTAATATCCAAATTGAACGATTCAAATATCCCAAGTTCGAGTTGCGTGTATCGTTACATTTTACGGTATCGTTGATTCGCGTCTGGCATTTTGCTTTTCCCCAAACCTAAATGTCACCGCGACTGTCCTTCAAGCGGCTTGTTTCTATACGTCAGTTTCAGTGCTGCGTTTAGTTCTCTCAGTCCCGGAAATTGTTCTCTCATTTCCTCCCTCTCTTTCACTTTCGCACATTTGCCAAAGACAAATGAGTTTCGAAAGCGCGGAGATTGAGAGAAACGGGCGAATATACCAAGAGCTAATTTACTCGAGCAGGATTCGTAGCCCCTGCATGTCGAGACATATGAGCTTAATCTTATTCACGCGTTAAGATTAGCACCCTTGTGATGCAATTAAATGTTCATTCTTTAATTTTGGATCATTGTGATTTTTTTAGTTTTTCAAAATGAAAAACCTTGAGGCAACCCGTGAAGTAAAAAAAAAATAGAATGATTTTCTACACTAAAAAAAATGGTAAAAAAAATGTTTGATTAAAAATACAAAACTTTTATCATTCAGCATAGCATGTGTTAGCGCGCTATGGAAGAGTGTACATATTTAGCGAGTGTTATTTAGCATGCATGCGTTTGGGGGGTACGTGTACAATGACAAAAGCCTGCTGTATAAATAGAAAATGTACTGGTTGAAAGCTCTGCGGACAAGCCCACGAATCAAATTCGACGAATGTTAAAAAAGTTAGTTTTTTGGTGTATATAGCAACGAGTGACGTTTATCCGTTTGTCCGTTTGTCCGTCGTCTGGTCGCAGTTGATTTCATCGAAACGAGCATTCAATCCCCTTGTCACCGCGCACAGAGACCCGAGCTACTATACAGCACCGGTGTAATATGATTTCCACGTATTTTCGATTCCATACGAAAAAGCCAGACGCAGCCGTCATTCGCGCGAGTCCTCGAATACAGCTAGTAAAACTGGATCAATCGTGAATAATCGTATTATTCACAAGAGCCTTTTGTTCTTTCAGGCCGCCCCTTCCGCGCATTTGTTACTTATAACACGCCGTGCGGTTACGACACCGGTGCGAACGCGCACCACCGAAATCATGCATATTTATGCAAAATTTTCCTCTTAATTATAACGTTTGATTTTACTGCATCAGTATCATTTTTTGCATTCGAGCAGACTATCATAACGCGTTGGATTTCTGAGCCGATTTCTTCTCCAACAAACTCTGATCATGAAATACTTTTGTATTATTATTTATACCAGAGTCTGGCAATGCCAAATCCCAAATCGCACTAGTGTGGTTCGTATATGTATGCTCGATAGAAGTGTCGTTACTACGGGATAATATTGATGACTTTTTCGAATCACTATGCAAGTCAATGCAGCGTCAAAATTAATATGACCGGTGAAAGAAAAGGGTGACGGGTTAAGCTATACGCGTGTGTCGCGAGTAGAATCATCATTTCTTTGAGAGATTATCATTAATTGATTCTTTATTCATCTCGTATTGAAAAATGTGATCCGTGTACTACGAGTTCCGGATTAAAATTCCGCCCGGCAAAAGAAAAAAAAAGAAAAAAACAAAAGAAAACTGGCACCATTACGATTTATGTATTTGTATCACGAAGCAGCGATGGACCGACAGGAAGCATCGAGCGAACAGTTGTAGTTAAACGCTGAGGGCGTACAATCGAAGTGATGGAAGAAACGATGCTAGCATCAGTATTTTACATATGGGGTTGCCTAGAGGGGGGAAAAGGGGGGGGGGGGGAGAGAGAGAGAGAGAGAGCCTAAACCATAATGTTCGATGCAGACAGCATACGTCGGGTACACGAGCATTTATCTTCAAAGTTCGTATACTCCGCCCTCTCTGTAGGGTTATTGTCATCGTTTACATACGCGGAAAGCGTAACAACGAACTCAGCTCGAACGAACGCGTATCAAGAGGTGAGGAACAAAGAGGCTCGAACAGGCCGAAAATTTTCGTTTAATCGAGAGCCAGTTACGACCTTCTCTCTGTGAGCAACTGATATGTTTAACTACGCGGTGCATGTATACGCATGCTTTATGATGTTTCACACACGTATATATATACACAAGCAGCAGAGCCTACGGGAAAACGTTGCAGCAGGTTATTGTAACATTTCCAATAACAGCGATAGCCATTCAGACCCATATATGCATCGCGATAGCTGCTTCCATCGAATCGTGCGTATATACAGGATGTCCGAAAAATTGAGTTCCAGCAAGCATGGAGGATTAATTGAATCGCTGCTATTCTCGTTGTCCACGCTTTTTTTCTGCAACTGAAATTCTCTGTGGAATTTTTTGCTCAGTAATTTTGTAACCCATTCGTCCTTGATACTTCAGTTTCGGATTCAGCGGACGGGGATACACACTCCGTAGGCGTACTCATTATTTATTGATATGAGTATTTGTCCGCAAGTCGATTGCGGACAAATATTTCGTTTGAAGCGTTCGTGCAGGTATATGACAACACTGACAATAATTGAAAAATTGAGCATTTGTAATAAGTGGTTTCTCGTTATTCGATGAAAACAGCCACTTTCGAAATACGATTGGTATAATAATAATAATAATAAAGTTACATATTATTCATTTTAAAACCCGCGGCGACTCCGAGGTTTGTCCGAAAACAAGTTCGTCTTAAACGCAAATTTTAACGCGTATGCCTCTTCCGGTTTTGGTCTATCGAGAAATGATGAATCGTTGGTGAGGCTCATCCGTCATTGTCATAAGCAGAAAGAAGGCCGCGAGAGATGCGGGGCAAAAGTGCGCGGCTGATCTCTGGTGGAATCTTTGTATATAACTCACGGATGAAAGAGGAAGAGAGAGAGAGAGGAAGAGGATGAGGATATAATGCTACTGGGAAAGGGGACTCGAAGAGCTCGCATCAGTGACAAGATCGTTTCTGGTGTATTTTCCGGATGGAGGTGTTGAGTCGCAGATTCTGAGCCGCGATGCTGCGAGAAACCGGAATCGCGATCACTCACTGTACAATAATTACGACGAACGGTTCTCTTATTTACCTCGCTCTCTTTAATGCCCTAGGCCACAACAGAATTAGATTATTTCCCTGGTTTTTATAGTAGTTCTAAAGAACCAAGTTTTTTCATCAAATATCGAGAAATTATTTTGCGTAGTTATGAAAAATCTCAAAAGATATACACATATATTTTTGTCGAGTTTTCGAAAATTAGCCTTTCGGTGAATGCAACTTTTCTGTATCGTGTTTACTTCGCGGCGTCTATATAAAAAGAATAAAGAAGGAAAAGGAAGAGATGATATGATGGGATGGACGTGGACTAGGATGAAGCTTAAGAACCGCTATTCTCGTCGTCGTCGTCGTCGTCGTCGTCGTCGTCGTCCTCGCATACGTAGTCTTAGAACTTGTGTGCTCTTTCATCGGGTCACGGATTAACGAGCGGACGCAGACGCGATTTTATACATATACGACATATGTATTGCAGCATCTTTGTGTTATATATGTATATAATGAGGCTTCTTCTTGAGGGCCTGTGCTCGGCGTATACCGCGCGTTCATCCATATAAGTGGTTACTTCTAATTTTATAAATAGACTTTACGAGGAATTATTGGTGGCGTAGACGACTTTTAAACGTCGCTTAAAACGAACCGATATTGACAGTAGAAATATTCATTCGATCATAATAAAAATTGACGATAATCCTCATTGGATATAAAAGTATATCTAGAGACGCGGCAACGTTTTGACAATCTCGTTGATTCAAGTTTTGATATATACATATTTCAAATTGCGCGGTCTCGGCAGATTGGGTCATTTTTATTTATTGAAAATAAATGAACATCTATACCGAAAGTCTGATAAATTTGAAACCCGACTCGCTCGCTCGCTCGCTCGCTCGAAGAAAACAATACAATAGCGGAGTATCAGAGAGATTCGTTGTAGCGTTTACGGGAAAAGGCAAGAGCCGGAGGCAGTTGAGTTCGGTTACTTCATTTATCAAGGCAAACAATGAAGCAGGGCGGTGGTTGTGTGGTTGGTGGTTGCTATACGCACTTGGCTGGGTTTCGTGCATCATCGCAGTTTAGGGATTATAGGTGAGATGGGTTTTGTACGGTGAAAGCTCTCTGTGAGGCGAGGTCTCACGAGGAGTCGAGGATTTCTTGAGCTTTCGGAAGAAAGAGACGGGGGGGAGAAGATGCCGCCGCCACAAGGGAGATAATGGAGAAAAAAGATTGAAAGAGATATATTTATACAACTGCCTCTTTGCTTCAGTTTTTTTTCTCCCCAATTTCTCCATTTTCTTTCAATTGTTCATTCGTATACCGCTGAATCACTCACACGAATAAACACGAATACAATTTTGATGCTGTATATTCATCATTGAGTTGGTCATCATCATCAAGTTCATCGAGTCTTGACCGAAAAAAATTGGAAAATAAAGAATGATTCGGTGAAATAGAGTTTTCGATTAAGACGGTACGGACCCGGAGATCGAGGCGGCACGATACTGAAAAGGGTCGCAACAATAAGAAATGCTTGGACTAGAAGCTTTTCAATTAAATGTGAAATTTGGCGTAGCTCTCGGACGATGAGTCGAGGGCGATAACGGGAAATGAGGCAAGTGGCAAGCGGACTCGCTATTAGATGATGAAAAAGGAATGAGAGCAGGGAATTGGATATAAAGCAACTCGCCGCCGATCTAATGCTTTTCCATCTTATTTCATCGATTTCTTTCTTCTTCACACTCGGTTTCGCCCAACACACATATACACTCGGCTTGTGCATGCTGGTCGTTTTTCTCCGTTAGACTTTCGACTCTTATCGCGGCCTCCGCGGGCGCAACTTTTTGGTCCAATTGTTCGATAAAATAAATATCCCAGCCGCAAACACTTATATATATATATATGTATACTTTTCTCGTTTTGGTTTTTCACCCTTTTGTCTCGATTTAAAAGTAACTCTGAAGATTCTCGCACATTCTTCAACGATGCAGACTCCTTTCCGGAGGTGCAAGTTTATTTTTTTTTGCCCGTTCTTGTTCTCGCTTGTGTCTCCTTCAATCACCTTTTCACGCGAAAACACCGAGTTCTCGAAGACTCTTGTAAAGAAGTTCGAACGATAGTCCGATATCGTATCGTTTCCTCTGCGTACTTGAAACCTCAACGCCGATATTCAGATATATTCGTTTACGTCATCGTTTGCGTCTACGTCGAAAACTTTCATCTCATCTCACCTATTTTTTCTCTAACGTTTATAACACAGAGTCGAACAGTTCGGGTTGGTCGTTCTGTTTGTTGCCCGGCGCCGCTTTTAAATGCTATAGTTCATATTCAAGTTTTTCCGTTTTTTTTTTTTAATTATTTTTCCGTATCTTTCGTTATCCTTTACCGAATTCTCGCTGAGTTTGTAGAGAAGAGGCGTTCCTCATTAATTTCAACCAAAAGAAAGAATTTTTTCTCTGTTATCGTATATAGGCGATGAGATTTTGCTGGATCTCTTTTTCTCTCTCTTTCTTCTTTTATTACTTTTAGCAGCATGATTTTCTTTGCTTTTCGGTCGGCGTTTGTTGCCAACAGAGCGTTAATAATAATGAGAAAACTTGAAGGCGAGTGTACACATATTCGTGTATTAGTGTAGTAGATTCGGTGGGATGCGAGGCACAGGGTTCATAAGGGAGGGAGAAATATGTAAAGGGTGCGAGGAGGGAAAAGGTGGAAGAGTACATAGCCTCGCTAACGTACCCCATGACAAATTACACCCCAGGGTTTTATTGTTGTTCTTGGTTCTTGGTTCTTGGCTCTTCAAGTCTTCCCCTCGTTCTCGTTCTTTTTTTTTCTCCACATCCACGTTTGCTCCTTATTTTCTCGTACGCGACGACGTACCCTCGCGAAATAAGGTGCAAGCTGCGCTTCTCCGACTCACTGCTGTACGACTTCTCGCACTGCTGCCGTAAAGAACTTTCTGCGTTTTCTAGTCCTCTATCTTATTCTCTCTTTCTCTCGAGACTTGGGAGCTGCTCGGGCATTTTCTCCATTTCTCGACGAGTATGAGAGAGGCTAATTAATATTTTGCCTCGCTCGGGTCAGTGCTCTGCCACCGGTTGCTCCGACTTGCTGCTCGCTTCTTCTTCTTCTTCTCTTTTTTTTCCCTCCCATTGTTTTATTCCTTCGGAAGCCACCCACCAGTTTCGTGCCAAAGGTGAACTTGTCTGTCGGATAATACTCGCGCGGCCATAGTTGAATCTTCCACGATTCTGCTTTCAGCTAGCTATTACTCTTGTGTTATCCGTATAGTATTCGAGGTTATTCGCCGCCGCAAACATTGTTTCAAATTTTTATTCCGGTCGAGCCCCATTGAACCGGTGAAAAATATAAAAGAATAGTTGTTATTAATTCCCATTTGAATTTGGAGAAAAATCAGAGCACATACGATATTTAAATTTTATGCAGTTCGATACAAAAGTGAAGTGTATAAATAGCGAAATCGATCATGTATTTTCGGAATAAGAGTATATCGGTAAGCTGAGAGTTCCGATACTTATCGGGGCACTCTCGGCATAGCTCTTCATCTTTTTCTCCTTCTCTTCGGCGCAAAGTGTATTTACCGAGTAGCTACGACGTTTCGAAAGAATAAAGGATCACGAGGGACACGGCCGAGAGATAAAAGAGAGGAGGCAATATTTTTACCATATATATGTAGCGGGATCTATTCCTTTTTCACGTTTTTTTTTCTCACTTTTTCTCTGTGTGCATAGCTGCTGAACTAGAAGCTTTGGAACATAAAAGGGGTTGCTCGGATCTCCTCTCTCTCTCTCTCTCTCTCTCTCTGCCTCTCTTTTCCTCGATGTTCTCCAGTGGCCTGCAACGCCACCTTCGGTATATTTCCTTTTGACAAGCTGATGTAGCGAACGAACGAACGAACGAGGAAATGCGGATCTGACCAAACAAGAGGATAGAGAGACGCGCGGGCGGGAGCAGAGAACTAAAGAGAAAGAGAGCGAGGGAGAAAGAAAAAAGAGCGGTGTAGCTGTGGAAGAGTGTATTTGGCGCTTACTACTCGTATATCTCGAAAATTGGATTCTTCGGAGATTCGAACAGTGATAAATCCTCTCACGCGTAACCCACAAGAGAGGTGTGCTGCGCGCACACTCCTGCTCCCTCGTATTTCTACGTTTGCTCCTACACTTTTTATTTATTTGCTTTTGTCCCCTTTCTAAAAAAATTTTATCCTTTTTTTTCGCTATCTCCCTTTGTCTCCCGCGGTCCAATCTGATACGGTTTGTGGAGGCTCGCTGCTGCTTCCGCTGCTTCTGGGAGATATACCTTATTTATTTCTTTACCAATATCTATAACACATAGAACGTCATCACTCGATATTACATTTCTGCACGATCTCCATCCATCTAATAAAAATTTCTTTTCGAAATTCGCAGCTATCTCTTTCGCACTGACCGTGGCGCGATACCGACCGATCGCTATACTCCTAATATCGGAATATCGAAGCAGAAAAGTGTTTGCCGAAAATGTTGGATTTAAATATTCAGAGCGGAAAGAAGAAAAAATCCAGAGAAAAATGATTTATTGCAATCCTAATGGATGAGAGAGAAAACAAACCGGAAGATGAGCATAACAAGTCGAATTTCCGAACAACTCCGATGGTCCGATCTATATATATGCAGAAGAAAAGCTGGGCAAGTGGCTGACCGTCGGGAAATCGGTGAGGCAACCATCGTCCTCTCGCTTTCTCTCGTGTTCCACGCTACCGTGTGTTTGCCAAGGCGCAATAACTTTCCTGCCATAAATTTCCGGGCGATAAATCGCAGCGGGTCGCAAATGGGGTGGTTCCGCCACGCAAGAGCGAGAGAGAGAGGGATTGAAGAGTCCAGGCTACCATCGAGATAGTCCGAGTAGAGAGTGAACGAGCAGCGAATCGAAACGCGTATTCTCGCGACATTTCTTTTTCTTTCCATCTTTCGAAAGAGACATTTTTCTCTCTTCCTTTCTCTCTCTCTCTCTCTCTCTCTGAGTAGCGACGAGCGCAATTAACACGACGAAACTCGTGCATAAACCCCCTAGCTTTTTCCCCGATTTTCCTTTCAGCCACTGCGTAATTTACTTTTCTCCTATATATGTATCTATAAAGTATATCGACTTTCCCGCCGGTCACGTAGCAACAACATTTTTTTCGCTTTAATTTTATAACCTGCAATTGAATAAAATGAAATTAATTAATACCTTGCGAGCAGAATTCCGATGCTTCGGAAATAACTTATTCGACATAGTTTCGCGCGTTTCAAATTTACGAAAAAAAAAAAAAAAAAGTCTCGGTTATAACATGCAGTTGGTAAGAAAATAAGATTGAAGAAGCCTCGTACGATAAAATATTGTTGAAAATCTATTGCGACCAAATTCAGTCGCATTGTCCAAAGTTTCTTAAATAATGGTTAAACGCGCACCAGAAAGTTCTGTCACTCTTACGTTTGACATATTTTTTTGTTTTTCACATTGCGGCTATTCTCATTTATTCCGTGCAAGAAAACTCTTTCCACGAAAAAGAAGAAGGCAAAGTTTTCCCATCTGAACTAAGCGAGAGACAGCTTTTCTTGCTCTCACGGACTTTCTGTGATATCAGAGAGTATTGCGCATATACTATATATATATATATATGTAGACAGTTTGGAGATACAAAACTCACAAAGTGACGAAGCGAGAGCAAATAAAAAACGAGAGATAGGCAAAGAACGGAAGAGCTCGAATATTATATGTATAAATACCCGCACAGACGCATATACGCGGAAATAATACACGTACACACACCGCGAGACTAAAATATTGCAAGAAAAAAAATGAGGCAAAGAAAAATAAAAAAAGATCGTCCTGTCTGGTAGAAAGTAAAGAGACGAAATATATGATGAAGGGCGGAATCGGGCGGAATCGACAAAAGGGCATTATGGAGAAAATTATGATATTTAGTTTGTCGCAACATCGATCGTCGGACCAAGCGTGCACATACCAACGGCAGCAGGGAACCAGCACCCCTTTGTGAAGCTTTCGCCTTCGTTAAAATTATATATGTATTGATTTTGCTTTCATCGCGAGAGCTTTCGGTAGGTATACACGACTCAAGAGTAAACTTACGGAGGTATGAAAAAAAAAAAAAAAAAAAAAAAAAAAAAAAAAAAAAAAACACGCTGAAAATCTTGTTGCACAATTGAAAGTATGAATAAAAAGGTCTATATATCGTTGTGGTGCGAATCGATAGTCTATGTTCGCGTTCTCGATGAAGAATTAAGAACGAATCCCTCATCGACACATTTCTTTTTTTATCGACTATACACACGTGTTTGTTTATGCGACGGGGTGATATGTCAAGGGTTTTTTTTTTCTTTTTTCTTTTTTTTCGAGCTGCTCTACCAAGGATCATGAATGAAGTGGTCTTTGTTGATGTCGAGAGCAAAAGAGTATAGAAGGGTGAAAATGGTGTTACAGGAGTCGAATGGGGTTTGCGAGCAGGGTTGAGAAACAAGAATGCACCGCACTCTATTTCGCTCACCAAAACCTTTTTTCAACCCTTCACTTTTTTCGCTCTCTTTATCGTTTTTGTTCATTTTCCTCTCGTTGCTCACTTTGATCGACGCGCGTATTACAACGGGAATCAAGAGGAGGGGTCAAGAGAGTGCAAACTCTCGGATACAAAAATTGTCAAGAATAAAAGATATGAGTCGCCGGGGCCTATACGAAGACGCATTTCGGTATTAATAGATCGCGATTGGAATATCCTGCTTCTATACCTCTTCGATATCAGCCCAATTATCGGTTCAGAGTTCATAATTTTTCAATTTCCACTAGTTCGATGAAAAAACTAAGACCGTGTGGGTCATAATATTCTCCAACGCAGTCTGATACGAAAACGGGCTTCTTCTCCTAGAACGTAACGACATTAATGTCTATATATCTCGACGACGACGGTCTATTTTGCGTAACGATAAATATATTTTTTAATACTTTCCGTATTGAAGCCAAACATGCGGATGCACGACGCGTCGTTAAGCTCGTATCTTCGGCCGAATGTTTAAGGTAATAACGAGATTTATTATTTATATGGCGTCGTAAAGCAATCTTTGTATGAATAATTGTCGTGATAAGAATAGAAACTGCGAGCAACATGACATTTTTTCAATAACAAAAACGTATTTTCGTTCGACTAATTCGCGAATCTTGGAAGCGCGCAGGGAGTTAATAAAAAGGATCGCGATATCGCGCAGCGAGAGGGAACTTGTCGCGAGCGAACGAGAAAAAAGGTAGGGTCGGATAGGGCTAGATTTTTTTCGAGAAGCTGTTGTTCGCATCAGGCATCGCGCCACGAAATTAATAAATAATGCGGCGAGTCCACTTTATAAGGTGTGCTTTTTTCTGTTCCTTTCTATATAGCGCTCTCGGCGTGTACGGTGAAGAAAAAAAAGGTAAAGAGCCCGGACGGGGCGCGATGCCTTACTCGCGAAAAGCGTGGAAGCAGCTTAAATCCCCTCGGGGGTCCAAAAAGCTCTCGGAGGGTCGAGCGGGTCAATATTTAGCCTGTTTGTTTTTCATTTTTGGCCGAATCTCGCGTTGTTCCAACCGCCAACTCACAAGTCCATGCGCCATTTTTCGTTCGGCCAAATAGCAAAAGTTATGTCCATCGAGGTGGGAGCTTTTAATAATTTACCCTCTCGCGAAACGCCCTGTTTTTTGTAAAATTAGTTTTGTTGCGCCATTTCGCATTTGTTTGCCCGAATTTCTTTTCCGCCCCCTTCTCAACGTCCTCGTCCTCGTCGTGGCTGTTATTGTTGTTTTTTAACGCGTCCTTTTACCCAGCAACTCTCCTTTTTTTTCCTCACCCTCTCTATATACATATAAGACCACTCGCTTTTTTCGCCGGATTGGGGACGACGAGCTAGAGTGGAGCAGAACGAAATTCTCTGATTCGTATGGTTATTTCTTCGATTTTGCCGAATGTTATATTTCGATGAAAAAATGAAATGGCAAACTCGTGAGATAGATCCATCCGGTGTGATTCATATAATTCGTATCGTTCAACTTTTCTCCAAGTATATAGTACCGCGTAGCAAAAATCGAAATAAATTACGCTGCACTTTCAAAAGCTCGGGTGGAAGCAGAATTTTTTTTTTTTTTCATTCAAATCGTTACGACGATGGGGATTAATTGATCTTTTGTTCCACAGCAGTGTTGTCATAACTGCGCTTTAATTTTCCAATTCCACGCGCGTATAACTATATGAGAAATATGAGTACAGTGGTCTATATAGAGAGAAAAAAAGAAAAACAGAGTTCCGGGGACACGCGCGCACAGTGGAACACAGAAAAAATATGAAAAGAGAACGAATTGGGGGTGGGGTTAGAGGAGCGAGTGAAGGAGAGATAGATGTCTGAACGTATTGAACGTATATAGTATATGGGAAAGACGATAAAGCTGCCAATCGCAGGTGCTTATTGGGCGGTCGAAGGGTGGGTTTCCTCGGCACTTTCTCTTTTTTCATGAAAACGTCGAGACCGTGCGAACGTCAACCAACACCATTTATATAGTGTATATAGTATTTTCCTTTCCCTCTCGATTCCTGCTCCATTTGCCGTACAAGCGCGTGTCTGGTCACAAAGTGGACGGACGGTCTCTGCCGCTCCGCGATAATTGAATTCCCGAGCTTACATTGATTTTTCCCCAAACGCGTATATGTATACCTATATATATATATATATAGAGAGGCTAAATGGATATACCCGGACGAATGACACGGCTATAGTATTAGTGCATAGTGTATCCGCGCGGAAAAAAAATAAAACGACGCGCCGCGAAGAACGAAACCGAGCGTGTGGCTGAAGAGAAATGATGAATTTGTCCGTTCATCACTGCGAGTAGAAACGAAAAAAAAATCGTGTTCAACTTTTCTACTATTTCTGCTCGTATCAATTTATTAGATCTGCCTGATTGATATTTTTATTCGAAATGTATTTTCGTATGTAACGAGTAAAAATAATGCGGGTACGAGCTAGGGAACGGTATAACGCGTTAGAAACAGAGAGAGATCGATAAGAGCCCGAGGTGAAAATCGATATTTCAGACAGCCCAAGGCTTTTTAATCACGAAGACACGAGTCCTTAAATTTCCGGCTGTTCGAGCTCAAAGGCAACTCGTATCGTTGATTTCTAGCTCTAGCGTACTACCGCGCTACGTGTGCACCATTTTTTTTTTCGACTCGACTTTTTCTACACTTCCGGTTGTTTCGGAATGGAAAATAAAATCGCGCGCAGCCGTATATCCAAATGTTCCTGCTCGTCGCGCATTTTACATGGAATATAACGAGAAAAGAAATTTGAACGAAATAAAATAAAAGAGGCGGCGGGGAGGGAAGAAGCGCGCGCGTTAATCGCGGATTCGTAAAACTTTCACGATGAGAGCTGTTCCTTCATTCTCGGGATAAGGGGTCAAACGGGTAATTTGGCGCTCATCAGGCTAAAACATCCGGTCGAAAAGTTGGAAGAGGCGACTCTCGTTATGCGAACGCGTGGGACAGGATAACGAGGGAATAGCAGGTGGTGCTACCGCGCTGATGCGGGGATTCGTAAGTTGGACGCGACAAGAAGAATGAGTATAAGAGGTGGAAGTGGCGGTAGAACGAGTACGCTTCGTTACACACGAGCATTATCGTACGTCAGGCCGAATGCGATCCTTTCGCATCTTCGCCCCACACGTCTATACGCCATATATGACACTACCGAACGAAAGGCTAAAAAAATCCCGTCGGCACATTGAAGATCAATATAGTCGCTGGACCTATATGGATTTCATTTTTCAAGCGCATAATATAGTTCATCAACAATCAAAGGTGGAACGAAAAATTTAATGAATAAACGATAGGTTGATTCACCGCACAAATGGAATGAAAAACAAGCAGTTTCCACTTTGCCGGCTTCGTGGCCTCCTATAAATAACGTTGCTAAACTTCGAGCCCTTAACCCCCGTATACCAGCAGCAGGTAGCTGGATATCCTCTCTATTATCTGGAAGAGCGTGGGTGGATTTTGTCCTGCTCTATTCGCCTCTGCAGTGTCCTCCGCAACGGATGATTTTACCTGCGGACCACACAATGCAATGCGGCGGTGTCCGAGATTCGCGTCCGGACAATCCTAATGGAGCGAAAGAGCATCTCGTGCGCGCTGCTCGCAAGCGCTTCCGAAAAGACACGCAATCACACTCCGGACACTGCGCTGCTGCAATTCCCTACCATTATATTTCCATCTTCGAATTATTCGACAAAAGCTATAATTTTCGAAATTGTCCATTATTTTTTCCATGCAATTTGAAAATCATGAAAAATTAAAGAAACTCACAAAACACGTTCTGAAAAAATAGGAAAAAAATGAACAAATATTTTTGCCAAATTTGATGAATTCCCTTAGACGGATTTCTTTTTTTCCAACGAATCTGAGTCATGTATAAAAGAAACCCTCAAACTTGCTTCGTTAGAATAAAGCGCGAGCAGGTTGTTACGTTTTTACAAACGCGAAAAAAAAAAAAAAAAACTGAAATGGTCCGTAGCATGTCCATGATTTCGTTTCGTTTTTTCCGAGTCCTTCTACGTCTTCCCTTGGGTTTTCCCCTACACGTAATAATAGCGTCAAGTTTTTGAGGGACCAGTGCCAAAGGAATATTCGAAGAAAGAGAGAGAGAGAGAGAGAGCCGCCGCCGTCGTCGTCGTAGTCGCTGGAGCTTATTGGCCAACACGTTTTCGTGTCGACGCCGAGAATCGTGGCGCCGGTTGCACACCCCGGGACGAGACCAAAGCTTGCGGCTGAGAAAGAACGGGAGGGAAAGCAACGACGGCGCCGCGACGAATTTGCCTTTTTCTACTGACAGCGTTTTTCCTACTCAACTCAAACGAATTCACGATCCTTATTTCACCGCAGAACCGACGAATTTCTCTTCTCTTTATACACACTCGCGCAAATACCGAACAAGTCTCGAATTCAACATACTTTTATTCCTTATTTTTCTTCACTATCGGGCGATCAGGAAATACGGAAAAATCCATGTTTGGTTCAGTTATTCAAGATAGACGAACGAGATCCTATATGAGTTGGTCTGTTCGAAAATTTCCATATATTCGATGTTTGACATTTTTCTAAAATCGAAAAACGTTGTTTTTGGTTCGTTTTTTTTTTATTTTCATTTTTTTTCACGAAAAGCTCTTTTTAATTTATTCACAAAAAAATCACAGTTTTATCGTAATGAAAGAAATCATATTTGCTCAAACGAATAAAAGATGAAAACTTGCGTATAATAGACGAGCAGATAAATATTTTTCCAAATTTTCTCGTTTTCTCGTAACATGAAATCTAATATGAATAAAATTAACGAAAAAATAAAATAAAATAATGTAAATGTATAGTAAAAAACCTTGAGGAATGCTGGAAAAATTCTAAAATAATCAGACATAGAGAGAGAGAGAGAGAGAGAGAGGGTTGCGAGGTGGTATATGTATAATACGTACTTGGCACGAAACAACTCATAGACGCGTCGAAATCTTTCGATGTATAGGATTCGATATCAGTCCGGAAATATATATCGAGATACGAAAGAGAGCGAAGATATATACCATTTGAAATGAGAATATTTCTCGTCTGGCAAACCGTCGTACGAGGACGCTTATATCGATTTTTTCCTCTGTATTCAGGAAAGCTGCCAATAAGACGGATGTGTAATACGAGGGGACTGCTTCCGCGGATGCAGGAACTGATGGAGAAGCAGGCTGAGCGAGAAGGCGCCAACTCCGCTGACCCGGATTTCGAGCGAACAAGTAAAATACGAGAGAAGATCGGAGGGCTCCCGTGGAAACAGAAATAAAAACTCGTTACATTTCTTGTGAGAAAATAAAAATGAAGCTCAAGATGAAAATGTGTCTCGAGAAAATGAGAGAGCGGCGAGAAAGGTTTGCTGCTCGTGTTTCTGGGCATATCGGGCAGGAGAATAAGCAGCTCGTGCACACGTGTGCACTTGTCCCAGCAACGATGTACCAAGTCATCGTCTCGGTAGTTATGTCTTGGAGTCTTGGAAAGCAACAAGACCGAGAGAGAGAGAGAGAGAGAGAGAGAGGAGAAAACACCGCCTAGGGAAACTTGTCTTTGAGAAGAGCGTGCTGGTCTCTCGAGATGAGACCAATTAGAGACACCCTTCTTGTGTCCTCCTTTGCCAATGTAGCATTTCGGAAGATCCTACAGAACGAACGCTATATAGAGATAGACGAAAGTCAGCGGAGAAAGATGCGGAAGAGTGGCACAAAACGGCAAAACGAAAGAGCACATAAGCAGCCTAGTCGACGACGTCGTCGTCGTCGTCGTCGTTGTCGTGGTAACGGGTGTGACGATGAAAGAGACTTCCCGACCGTTTCTATTTCTTTCTCCCGCCTTTCTTTCATCGTATACTTTGCGAAAAGACGTCACGGTAGAAACGCAACTCGCTCGGATTTGAAAGCGCGTGTGCGACATTATATAGGAGCGCGACAAAACGAGTCTCTTGGACGTTTGTTGCGCGCTCGGCGCTCGGCGCTCGGCCGAGAGACCATTTTTTTCTTCTGACTCTTTCACCCGTTTTTTATCCTACGAAAATGAGGGCAATTTTCTGGCTATAGCCCACGAAGCTTACGTTTACTCGCCATGGCAGAATCACATCGATAAGTACAGCGCGATGCTGGATATAGTATGAAAAATAAATGAGAATCCTGTTTCGGGACGTCCGAGGAATCAACGAGAGTGTTCGCGCGGAGAGTTTGTTAAATTTAACGGATGTCGCGGTAGCACACGCTTTCGATGCAACAAATCAAGATAATAGAGGCTATATCGAGGGATAATGTAACTGCTGGTGCGGCGGCTCAGAGTCGTACAGCTCTCTCGGGCATTCGCTCTACGATTATATATCTCGTACGTGAGTATATATACATATAGGAGAAATCCTGGAGGTCTGCTTTCCGGTATATTTGCCGTGGGTGAACCACAAACCTTATTCGAGCGCGAGAACAACCCCTCTTCTCGACCTTGCGTCGTTCGTATCAATCGAAAAACGAACGAGCCATTTTCTTTCCCTGATGCTCGTCGGATTTTGTACCTTGGTCGCATGAGCCTTATATATTTCATTCTGTTTATTATTTTTTTATCGCTATCGAACTTATCCGCGGCGGAGTAGCAATTCCAATAAGAGGGATTACGTATCGACTAGCTGTTACGGAATCATTTTCAGACGTCTTAAATTTATATCATTAATAATCGCACGGTTTCTCATTATTGCCAGCATTTTTTCACCAATTATTGTAGCATTGCACGCCACGTCGGGCGAACAGTTGCGCGCGGGAGGATGAATCCAAGCGGGGAATACGTCGGCGGGATAATATGCAAATGAGATTTAAGACACGGAGTTATATATAGTATATCTTTCGCAATGCTGGCGGATCCGTGATTCATTGCCACATTGCTAGCACGAGATCGCGGAAATGAATATTTGATATATACTATTCCACTCGAGTATGTGGCGTACGCACGACGAGCGTATGGGAATCGTAAAGTAAAGGGTTGAACTGACGCGCGGTTGAAATTCATTCGTCGCTGCTGTATATGTCTGTTCGCTGCTACAGATTTCATTATGGGTTATGACGAGAGAATGAGGAGATTGGCCACGATGGATTTGTTGGGAGTTTTCGGGAGTTTGTCGGGAAAAGGTTTCTGCTATTGCGGCGTTTATATAGACCAGACAAACCGGCGTCGGCGAGTGAACAGAGCAGCGCGAGAGCATGCATCCGGTTTTTCTTTCGGTAGGTATAGGTATATAGCTCGCGACTGCGGCCGAGTACACTGTTTCGTTTCGTTTCTCTTTACACGCTATTTTCATTCGCAACGACGGACCAGCACCGAGACCCAATGAACGTAATTTCCGGCTGTCCGACTCGGGAATTCACGTCGTCGTTTCGTTCTCCATCTTTCTCTCCACCGCATATGCTCTTTTTTGGTCCTCTGTCTCGTTACTTTTCTCCCTCGCGCTTCGATCATTCTCCGGCTCGGTTGCCACAAAAACATAGACTGCTCGCGCGCATCAAGTCCAGCACACGAGCAGGGCCGATAGCAAAATGTTCGAAGCAGGGTGCTTTTTTTCATTCGCGGACATCGTTTGTCCGTGTTAACGGGATAGGTGCGGACCACCAAGGTTTTGAGCACCGATCCGTAAATCGAGACTGTATAGCTGCTGGAAACACGAGCAGAGACTCTTGAAAAACGTAGCGAAAAAAGAAATGGGCCAAGCGAAAAAATATATATCGAACAACGCGCTAAACGAATGATGTATAGTGTAGCCGCATCAGCTGGAGGATCGACGAGAGTTACGAGAAAAATCGAGCTTCGCGTCAATTAATTTCGTTCGATCGAGGCTCGAACCTGAGCCGGAACCATTTGTTAAGAGTAAAAAAAAAATTTCTAACCGTCGGTCACTGTCTCCGCTACTATACACCGTGCGATCTATTATCGCTCGTTAAGTTTAACCATTTTAGCGAAAACGCCGCGATATAAAGATATAATCGTCTCGGAGTTTTCGCTCTTACATAAAAAAACAAGTATAGAAGAGTCAGTAGCCTATCGGGGGAGAGGGGTTCTTATATTTACGGCGGGTAGGCGGTAGCTTTTCTCTCATCTAGCTCGCAAGGATGAGCAGGTTTCGACTCGAGTGATTCAATTTCATTTAAAAGCAGGCTTCGAAGGGCTTCGCGAGGCGAAGAGCGGTCGTTGTTCCTGCGGTTATACAATCGCCCTTTGGCGGAAGCCAGACACGAGAGGGAAAACACGTTTTTCTCTTTGTCCCAATTCTCGGGCGCGCGCGCGCGCGGAACGGCGGTGTGCCTTATCTACGGGTAAAATGATGGCGTTAAATCGTCGCCCGTGACTATGCATACCAACGAGAGTTTCGATGAGAGAGGGGTGCGTGGAAGAAAAAAAGCAAATCAACGGGCTTTTGCGAGCAAGAGAGAAAGAGAGAAAAGACGAACGGGTATCATGCAGATACGGTATACCGCGAGTATACGAGTGTGATACAAGGGCTGAAAGAGGGTGTTGAGAAGAAGAACAAGAGCATCTGGGTCGAGTCCCCCCGTTGATGACATCGAACGAGCAAGGCGTAAAGCGTTTTCTTGACGTATGCACCGCACAAGTCGCATAAAATTCTCATAAAGTTTGAGTTTATGCGTGGGACGAGTAAGAGAATATAAAAAAGTTGGTATATGAAGGGGAAGCGAGAGAGTATGGTAAAAAAAAAGGTGGACAAAAACAGAAAAAAATCATATTGACGTTTAGTCGGTCGAAGCTGCGATAGCGACGAGTTTGACGGGCGTTGATCGAACAATTAAACTGCACCGAATATAAAAAGCAACGCGCGAGGGATTTAGCGCGATAGGGCACCCGTGGGATTTGGCGAAGGTGCCTGTGTGCGAGCGCGAATTCGTTTAGTCTCTCATGGACCGAAACGGAGCGGCGAGGGAGGTGAGGAAGGATAGAAAAACAAAAGCCTCGTCGGATCGTCGTCGCATGATCCCTTATTGGTTCAGTCACGCGTCGTTTGTCGCGAATTGCGATCGGATACTACCAACTCCCTGGTGAAGATGCGAGTGTCGGGCGAGAGTCGAAGAAAGGAGCGAGAGAGGAGACATCGTAAGTATCAGGGTGGATCGAGAAAAACAGAGCCAAACCAATTTGCCGTGAAAATTCAGTCGCCGTGTCTTTGAAAATGGACCTTCGCTAGATAAATTAATATTGACGTAATCGCGACGGCGGGAGTGGGTTGTTATTATTATTGTTATTATTATTCGAATAATTGGAAAAAAGAATGAAAGCCGAGGGAAAAGGTCGAGTCGGTATTGCGCGCGCGGCGTTACGTTCGAAAAGAGATAACGAGTAAGCAGAGGAGTCCGTCCGCCGGCGGGGTTAAAACAAGAGAATGAGCGTGCGAGGGTTTGCGGAGGTACGGCGCGGCGGGTGACCCGATTAGCCTTCCTTTGCTCACTCTCTCAACCACGAGACCGACTCGCGCTGCTCTCGAGTTAACTCGACGAGGGATCTAATCTCGGTCCGCCGGTCTCCTCTCGCGGTCAGACCTTTTGAATATTTATTACCGCCGCGCCGGTAATGAGGTTGATCTCGTCGAGTATTTACGCGAGTATACTCTGGTTGATTCAACAACGGTCAGTGCTGATTATAATCGGTCGGGTATGCGATCGGTGGCAGGATAGTGAGTCGAGGCGCGAGTAAAATTGAAAATCCTTTGAGCAGTAATTGATTAGATTTTGATAAAACAGGATGCGTACGACATAGAGCGATAAATGAAATGACTGACCTTTTCCCGCAACATGTCCCTGATCCTGGTCGCTTGACTCCTGCTCCTGTGAAGTTCGAGCTGAAGTTCCAAGCACCTTTCCTGCCAGTTGAGTTCCTCGACGGTGGTGGAATAGCCATCGAAGCTTTTGGAAGAGCCGTAAGCGGGCCTCGCTTCGGATTTATCCTTTTTCGGGTGATCGGCGGTAGTCGGAAGAGCGGAACTACTGGTAGTTCTAGGGGTAGCGACCGATTGAATGGAAGCGCATGCGAGAGTCGCCGCGGCTCTCTCTATGAGCAATCGATGAGGATCGGTCCCGTGATCCCGTCGATCATCGATCTGATGTCTTCCCTCGAGATTCGCCGCTCTCACGGAAGTTCCAGGCTGATCGTGAAGGCATCTTCCGAGTCGATTGAAATTTTGAGTCACATCGAGGGCTTTGTTCTCGAAGCTATTGGATCCGAGATCAATCGGGACCGGATAATTTACTTTTCCACCGACGTCGGCGTATTCGACGCGACCACTCGGCTCCGAGGTAAAACTGTAAGGATTGCATTTGCCAACGAGGCTGCTGCTGCTGCTGCTGCTGGTAAGGGCGGGCTTCGTTCCGGTATCGCTCGTTATCGTTGTCGTCGTCCCGGTCGTCCCGGTCGTCGCGGTCGTCTCTTTGAGCTCGGAGTAACCAGCGCATTTGGCACTCTCGGCGAAGCTCTTGTCCTTTTGAAATACCAAGTTACAGGGTACATTGACGTAGGGCGAGTTTCGAAAGTGAATAGGTGGCGACAACGAGGACGATGACGACAAGGAAGATTCGTTGCGACGATGATGCTGATGATGATGATGATGATGATGATGATGTTGATGAAGCTGATGCTGACTCGGTCTTGGCGGTGGGACAGGCGGTTGTCTAGCTCGCCTAGGCAACAAACGCGGACTCTCCGGACCGCTGGATGTTCCTCGACAGGATTCGGAGCGCGCGATCTCGTTGTTGTCCCTGGTACCGGGACCACGTACCCCCATTCGGGGGCTACACGGTGCGGAGCTCGAACTACCGAAATCCGAGGCGAGACGAGCGATCGGATCGAGAATCTGTGAGAGCCGGCGTCCCGGCGAACCACGTATCTCGTCCATCCTCGCTCTCCTCCCTCTTTATTATCTTCCACTGTCTCGCGATATCAATGTACACGCGCTAATTTCAAACTGTTCGCGTTGATCAACGAAAAAGGGATAAGGCGAAAATAATCGATCGATCGTACGATCCTCACTGTAGTAGATATCTGCTCGCGTCGTTTCAACATTTTGATTCTCCTCGAGGCGGAGATTATTTAGGCTCGATTGGCGAAAAGACAAGCGTTGGTCGAAAATACCCATTCATTCTCCTAAAATATCGAGTCTCCTCCTCGCCAACGGGCTGCCTCTTGATCTTGCGTCGCTTTGCATTTATTCCTCATTACTCGGCCAGATTCGAGGCAACGATCATCCCTCCTTGATTCCATTCTCCATTTCTCCATTTATCGCCTCCGTGGATTCAGCCTGAAATCATTTTTTAAAAAATCCCAATGTCTCAAGTTGCATTTGATAACACGAACGAGAATTTGTGTAACTAAAATAATAATAATAATAATAATACCAATAATGATTCTCGGGCATTCGAGCGGTCATCGGTTTTGCATTTCGGAAAGCTAACTGCGGAGAGACCGCATTAGCTAGCCTTAAAAGCAACCCCTCGAAACTATATTCGTGAATGTACGTGGGCTGCTTCTTCGAGACTGTCTTGCGCGGAAAACGGACCAAGTAATTTCCGCGCAGAGTCGAACCAACATCGACAATAATTGTAGATAATTGCGAAAAAAAAGTCGAAATTCGCTTATTCGTATGATTCGAATTATTATTATTACTTAATGAAAAGATAAATCTCTCATCGACTCGCTGCATGTATCGATCTATAGGTACTCCTCACGTATTCAATGATGCGTAAAGCAAATCAGAGAGATCGAGTCTCGATGATATTTCGATATTTAGGATGATGCGATAAGGTCAACGATAAATTGAAGAGTCTCCACTCTCTTTCTCGGATATTAAGCCGATACCCTCTCCCTGTCTCTATACTCCGTTTTCCCCGCTCGCTTCATCTTCATTCTCGTTTATAGCTGCGAGCGCGCGAGTATAAGAGTTTGCCCAGCACCAGGCGGCACCAAATTGAAAGCTGTAACTTTTCTCTGGCTATAATAAGTGAGAAGCGGCGGAGAATTGAAGCGGTCTCCTGACGATGTTGGCTCGTACGAGTGCAAGGACTATATGATATACATATATATATACTATATCCGCATAAAGTAAGGATGAGACTATGCGCGGGAGCGTAACGAGAAGAAGAAAGGGTCCATGCTGCATGGTCTCTGCTCTCGCAGTTTCACCATACGGACCAAAAGATCCGCGCATAGAGTGAGTATACGTTTCTCTTTCTCTACCGAACGCGTATACATGCATGCATCTCACCCCCTCACTCCTCGCGGTAGTTTATTTTAAGACGGTGTGCCACACGTCGCCTCGGGATTCAACGCACCCGCGCGACTCACCGGGGCGCACTCTCTTTAAAGTAAGAGAATACGTCCAAGCAGTTGAAGATCGACCGGGAGCAGGCGACGGAGACGGAAAACTGAGTTAACCGGATATTCGTCGGTCGAAGAGAGAAAACAAAAAGATAAAAAAAAAAAAAGAGGGCGAACCGAAACTTTAAAAGATGAGCAGACTCGCAAGAGGTTTTTGTCTTTGAGTGTGTATTTTTATTTCTTCCGATGCGCGCACGTCTCTCCCCCAAAGCGCCGGGCTTTTTTCCGCTCTCTATATATATATATTTGTGTTTTTATTTTCGTGGTTATATTCAATTGAGAACGCGCGATAGAGACGATATTTATTCATCTATATTTTGATATTCGTGTGAAATCCGGAGGGGTCGCGCGGCACAAGAGTATTGTGCTTGTATTATTGAATAGAGTGCAAACTAGGTGTATAACGAAACGTGATTATAAGGTTTTTATCATTCTTATATATTGTTGCCGCCGAGGGAACGCGAACGGAGATTGTTTTCGCGATTAAATGTCCAACGACTGTGAGATACTCCCGGCGCGTTATCTAATCGTCGAATCGGCCTCGTAATATTTCATTCGGCGACCGAGGGGCTTGCGATGCGGTCACGTAAAAGAGTAGAGCAGGGCGCAGAAGCGTTTGAATTTTTTGGAACTACCTTTTCCAGATTTTCCCAGCAGCAGCAGCAGCAGCAGCAGCACCCAGCGTGCTCCCATGCTGCCAACGAAAAAGTATTTCGATGACTCTCCTCCTTCATCCGAGTCCTCGCGTTCGCGTACCAAACTTTTTCTTACGCCGATCAACGATAATTTTCTTATTTTGAGAAACAAAAAAAAAGGCAGCAATTACAGAATTTGCGACATCCCCGAGGCGAAAGAACTTATGGGGTTGAATGGAAAACGCGATGAAAAATGCAGCTAAAAGGTAGCGCGGTGAGACAATCGTCCTCAAGAACAAATGCGGAAACACGAAATTGGAAACTTTTGCAAACGAAATTGATCCAAGACACACCCGGGCGGACTCTTATAATTTCTTAATTGTCGTGGGAGAGAAAAGAAAAGAAAGAAGAGCAAAAGGCGAGAGCCAGCATGGAGTTTACGTATTCATAGGAACGAAGCATTATTATGGGCTCTTGCACATATTTCTTATCATTTTTTTTTTTTTCATCTTTTTCTACCCTCTTATCTTCCTTTCCTCTATACTCCCGCCGACAAATTTCTCTACGCCCGCCCTCCGGCTATTCTCGTCGCGGGTCCTCCACATTTTTTTCCTCATTCTTACTCGTCACCCTACAAAATTTTCTCTCTCCCTCTCCTCTCTTTATTCATATATTACATTTATACTTTGTACCTTACATATTTGCATGTATAATGCACGCAGGGCCAACATGCAGGCCGTCTCTATGAGCATCCAGGGCTCTCCTCGCTTCGCTTCTCGCGAGGAGCTAGGCTTTAATCCTCGCGGTTGTTGCTCGCGCGTTCATGAATAAATTTTGTATTAACTTTCCAACGACATTGTCGTACCTGCTCGAGTTATACCTCGATTATATCGCCTACGTAACACACGGTCCCACACATCCCACTCTCCCCACTCGACCGACGGAGAATGTTCTCGTTCCCGAATCAATGTTACGCCGCCCTTTTGTATCTATACATGCACCAAGCGCGTCCATCGAAACTCGCTTGAAAATTGAAAGAATCCTAAGAAAATTCGGAGCACTCGAAAATACAAAGTAAAGGGGTAGTGCTGGTAACGGCGAGAGTATATTTCGCAAGGACGCGATCAAACATACCCGATCGCGCTACGAAAAAAATCCTTCTGGCCGCAATTCTATTAATAAAATAACGTTTATCACGATACCGGCCGCAATATTCGCGATCGTAAATGTTCCAAAAGTATATCGATCGTATTTGTACGGGAAGTTGCACGGGGCGGAGTCTAAAAGGGGCAAAAAGGACAAATATATTCAGAATGGTTGACGGAGCGGGTAAAGCAGCCAGCAGAAGCCAGAAGCCAGAACGACCGTAATACTTTTTCTGATGCGCGAAGTGTGCGATTTTTTTCTTTTCCTTCTTTCACGTCCAGCATCCGTTCCGTTCGGGACATCCCCCGGGCACATGTATTATTTATCCTTTTGGACAGATGATCCTTGGCGTATACGAGACACAGCGGTAGCAGCGGCGGTAAAATACCAGCAGAGAGAAAGCGTATCATCGCGCTCTACGCCGCGCGGAGCCATCCATATATCTCGGGCCTGCTTCGCTACGATTTTCTTCTTTCCCTTTTCCGTTCTATTCCGCGCAAAATTTATCCGGATACCGGACTCGAGAAAAGATCCGCTCGCGTCACCCTCCAGCGAGGAGAGAAAAATATAAAAGAATGATCCCTTTTCTCTCGCGATATACGCATAAGTACGCGTATATATATATGTGCTCCTCGCTCGTTATTTATTCGAGCAGGTCCTATATGCTAAATCGCCAGCAGTCGCCGCACGGGTATAGGAAAAAAACGAAACGGATAAAATAAAAGCGAGAGCCCGGGGTACAAAGGATATTGGGCCCTGGAATTCAAGGGCGTCAGAGCAGGAAGCAGGAAGCAAGAAAATATTATTCTCGGATCCATCGCGATTCTCTCTCTCTCTCTCTCTTATCGTTGCTATATATGTGTGCGCGCTCCGAAAAGATTGATCCGTGAGAGTCGCGAGACACGTCGAGACGAGCTTTCGCGTCGATCTTCCATGAATATTTTGAGGGTTGAACCTGCTTGAGCCATTGCATAGTTGAAGAAAAGAGAAAAAAAAGTAAGGACAATCCTACGCGAGCGCGAACCTGTTGTTCCGTAATCCGCGATTCTATCTTTTTTTTTTTTTTTTTTCATTTCGCGCGGTTTCAGAGCCATCGCGTATTTTCGGTATGATCTTCGAGTATATATTTGAAACGCTGCGGAAAAAACGAAGAAGGTATAGGATCCCGATGATACACGTCCAGACGGGAGAAGAGATCTGCTCGCGTAAACCCCCTCTCGGTGAACCGCGCGTCAAAGAGCCACTATCGCGGCGGCGAGGCATGCTCTCGTAATCGATTCTATACTTTTGTGTATGGGCGAGGAGACACGAAGCGCGCCCGCGGTGGGAAATAGAGAGAAGGCACGGATAAGGCACGTGAATCGAGTTTAAACTTTTCTCGACAGCTTGTTTTAAAAGTTGGACGTTGTCGAGGAGACGAGATAAAATGACTTTGCTCTACGCCTTCGCGAGATGGATGGACGTATCATTTTTTTTTTTTTTTTTCTTTACTCTTTGCGCAGTTTCTCGAATTTTTTCATTTTCCCCCGTCGATGCGAACGTAATACAAATATCTCACGAAAAAATATAAAACGCGATGATAATATTTTCCAAGAACAATCCAGTCGCAATTGAGCGGATTTAAAAATAAGAAAAAATATTGTAATTAATATTTGACAAGAAAGAAGACTTTGAGATGGATAATATCATATGATCGCAAGTGCGTTGAGTTTTTCACGAGTACAAGCGCGAGTGAACGCGATTGAGACGGCGCGAGAACGAAAGCAGACGACGACGACGACGACGACGTTGCGTGCATGAAAGTCGCGACTCGCTCGCACTTGCCGGCCAGCTTAACCGTTGCGCACCGCAGTTTTGCATGTCTTTTTTCCTCGCCCGCGGTCTTCCTAGGAGGAAAAACAAAACAAGGGTCATGCAGAAGAGAAGAAAAATGCTGAAGATGAATCAAGGTAAAAGCAGGAAAAGAATAATAAAAACAAGGATAGTCGCGTGGACAATTCTTCCGCGTTCAGACAGAAAGCGCGAAAAGTGAGATGAAGCGTGTTCGAGGATTTACGAGAGATTTTGTCGAAAAGAATGAAAAAAACAATGAAATTTTTTTTACCATCGGAAAAGAGATTAGATTTCTTTCTCTCTTTATCCTCCTGCTCCAATCTTTGGAAAGAATTGAAAACTTTGTTCGGGCTTTTTGGACGATGAAATACGCGTTGTTAGCCATTTCTCCATAGCGATATAGCGGTAGGTAATAATGGAGAGGCGATTATATCCGGATAATCGAATCTAGGTGAAAAAAAACATGGGGAGTGTGTCCTAAATGATGACCTTCGTCCGCGTACATATATTATTATATATAATATACGTAATAAAAAATAGAAACGCGTTCGCAGTTGGCACGAAAGAAACATTAGTCGATTGGATAAGGCTGCTACTCTGCTGCTGGTAAAAGAGCTAGAAAGAGAGAGAGAGAAAATCACGTCGGTTATAAATTATACCGCGAATGTTGAGGAAACCGAAAGTAGGAGGGGAAGAGTTGAAAAAGTACGTGGACGAGTCTGTGTTGACCCAAACTGCTCTTGGTACAACACGAACACGCGCATGCATATATATATGTATATATTCTCAAGGTTAAATCTCTGAAGGATGGCTATATCATCCAAGCAGAGTATGAACGAACGCATTAGCGAGTAAATAATAAATAAATAAATGCTGCATGGTTAAATTGTGAACGCGGAAGAGCCCCGCCTACCGCGGCGCCCGACTTACAAGCAAGCGTTGAATGAGATCTCTCGAGAAAGAAATCCGAATGACGGATAGGCTCGGTCTTACTGTTTACCGTATCGGGTGTGCTACGCGAACTAACCAACGGCGGCTGGCTTCCTGCTCTGCTCCCCGTATACCGTATACTATATACTCGAATCGTTACGTTACTGCACATATCGCATGTAGGAACGAGGCGGCGCGTATAGGATCTTAAGAACGTTCCCCGCATGAGCACGGCTATCTCTCCGCAATAAATCGCGACCCTCATCTTCTTCGTATAACGCTACGCATAGAGTAATAGCTAGCATCCAGGGCTAGCGACGGAATGTTAAATAGCCTGCGCATGTGAGACCAAGAGGACCATTCGCGAACGCTTTTCGAAGCAGGGGCACAAAAATTCGCGCGGATCTTCGCTCATTAACTCGAGAACTCCGATATGCAATTTATAAATGAATCGGGTTGAAAAAAAAATAAAAGTCTCCGTTCTTAATTGAACAGAGAGTATCGAGAGAGAGAGAGGGTTTTATTTATTTAAAATTATTCAATTTCGCGCGATCGGTACCGTAAAATTTATCGGCACACTGTGGCCAAGTGCGCCGCGTGTATATTTATTTTTCATTTCTACGATATTACCGATATTTAGACTCGCTTCTCAATTTCTCCACAATTATTCCCGATTCTTCGAGTATAATACGCGGCGTGCAAACGCTTTCTTTTTCTAATCCAGCATCTTTTTAACGGCGAGTTATATATACGATATTGAAATAATCGATGGTAGGAAAGAAAACAAACCTTTGGAACACGCTCGCGAGAACGCGAGGTCGCGCTTCGCATAACCAACGCGTAGGCAGATCTTGATTGAGAGCAGTATAGAAAAAGTAAAATTTACGAGAACGTTGTCACGACCGAATTATTGTTGCGATTATTATTGGTGATGTGGTGCGTGCGTGTCTACCGCGTACTAATAACGATCATAATATGAAAATGGAAATAAATACCGAAGCGAAACCACCCGTCAACCTACGCCCAACTCGGATTTTTCTATTCCCGCATTTTCAATTCAAGGATGAATTGCCCAACAAGTAGGTCACGTCAAATCTCCCCGTCATTTTCTCTACATCGCGAGAAGAGGCGCACACAATTTACCATAAAAATATTCACCGTCCACTTTTTCGAGAAAAAAAAAAAAAAAAAAAAAAAAAAAAAACAAGAATCGTATCATTTTTGCCTTTTTTGCCTCTGTAGCGGTGGTGTCGCGAGAAGAGAGCGAGATGACCCACGGGCGATGTCCTGTCAGTTATCGTGTGACCACGTTGCCTCGAGAGAAGGCAACACACTCACTCTCCTTCGTGCGCGATAATAATTTCAGCGAAATTCGCGTTGGTACACTTACCGAAACCCGAGGCGATCGATCGAACTATCGACGTAGCTCGTAATCATTCGAAATTCTTCAGCTTCAACGCGGACTAATCGACAACAACAACAACAACAACAACAAAAACAACACTCGCACCACATAAATGATTATAAAAAAAAAAAAAAAAAAAAAAAAAAAAAAAAAAAAAACACACACACTGGCACAAGAAGAAAAAAAAACACTCGTTTGAAAAATCAGCACGATGTATAACTACGCGTTGCGTCAATTTTCTTTCGATTCCATTGCTCCATCGAATAACTAGTTTATTCTCCGAAGCGTTGATTCGTTTTTTTTTTACGACTTTTCAAATCTATATATACATTCGTGCGCACACACGAGAGCACTTGTATGGGTCCGGAGACTCCGCATGTACGCGCTACTCCAAGAGCGATCTCTCTCTCCCTCTTGCTTTTCTTGTCGTTGTTTAAAAGGGTAAAAAAATGGGTGTACGATTCGCCCCGAGGATTCGTTATACACGCGCGTTACGTGGCCGGTCACGACCGTGCGAAGCTACAAGGAAAAACCGTTGTTTAGGATTGACGAGTGTGGCGTGTTAGTGTGTCTCTCCGTCCGTCCCGTCCTTACCTGTTTGCGCGTGTATGCGTGTGGCTGTCATGCACGTCCGTGTTGAACGTCTTTGAAAAAAAAACAAAAATTCAATCGACTAGGATTTTTCGGAGCACGATCGAGTCGCGGAACGCTTTTATAAATATGCTTGCGTTAAAATACACAACTCCCGAGGATAAATATTTTGTGGGTAATGATGATGATGATGGTATACGAGTGTGTGCGAAAAAGACATAATACAACCGTGTGCGTGCGCGAGAGTCGGCGAAAGGCCAACGACGACTGGAGCGCCGACTGGGGGCAGCCCTCTAGCCGCCGCCGTGCGCAGCGCCATTTTTATCCTCCCTCTCTCTCTCTCTCTCTCTCTCTCTACCTTCCGTTTTTTTCCGACTCCCTCTCTTTTTATCACACTTCGTACGACCCGTATATATAAAAATAGCTCACTTTCTTATATACATATGAGCAGGCGATGATCGCGATACTCTTTACCGACCGAACTTTAGAGATCGATCCGACGGTTTAAAAACCATCGTCGCCGCGGACTTTAAAAAAAAATTTGTTTTCATCAAAACATAAGCATACCCCGGCGGCGGTGGTGGCGGGATATATGACCGAATTAAAAATTTCAAGTACAGTTTTTGTTTTCCTTTTTCAGAAACAAATCATCGGTTCCAACGAACCGCACGATACGAGCAAAATATGTGATATACAAAATCGTCGTGATACTCATCGATCGATAAAATCTGTTCAATTTTCTAATCATTTCATTTCCCGCATGAGAGCGCTGAACGTCATTTTCGACCGTCCTCCATTATTCACGCGGCGATTTCGATCAACAGTCCCCAGCAGCAGGGGTTGACTTTTCTTTCTCTCTTGCGCTTATTTCCTTGCGAAAGTTTGTTTTCCTCTTTGTATATCTTCAAACGCTGGGTTAATACGGTGTGTGAATTTGGGGACGCTTTTGTGCGAACGTGCGAGAACGTCGAATTTCGAGTCGTACTTTCGTCCGCCCGCGCGCGCTGTTCCCTACGCCATTTTAGCATTTATTCGGTACGCGCGTTTCTGGAAATATGCCAACATATTCGAATAATTATATCGCGCTCGTGCAAAAAAATAAATCGCATCTATCGGAACGAGATTAAGTTGCTCCGGCGCGAACCGAATATTTGAACCAAACAATGCGCGAACCGAATATTTGCAAAGGCAAAAACGATCGTGTTATCGGAAAATCTTGGTTACGACACGCTCTTAATAATCGCATTGATGAATAAAAAATGATCGTTCGTTGTAAGTAAACTTAATTTACATACCGTTCAAGCTCTTTAAAATCTCAATTTTCAAGAAATAAGCAATGTATTGTTTCTTCTTTTTATCATATTGGTTCAAATTCTCGAAATATATTACCAATTTTATTGCACAATTCATCGATAATTTAATGAATATACTTTTTATATATCGATCGTTTCGTTTGTTCCACCTGTATTTCTACGAGTGCTCCAAAAAAAAAAAAAAAAAAAAAATTGAAATAATTGGACAACCCTAATTTTGGAGTGTTCGTGAAAGCGCGTCGGCGTTTGATTTTATTTTTTTTCGAGGAAATTATTCATCTTAATAATAATAATACGAAATACTGATTACGTACGAACGTGAGAAATGTAATCAACGTTTCTGTTCACGAAAGTACCCAGCACACTTTTTATTATTTAGAGCTGAAGGTGTAGAGAGTGATAAAAAGTAATATGAACAGCGATCGAGTGAGAATGTTGATAGTTTCATCGTTTATTCAACCTCGCAATGACGTCAACTTGGATCGTGTAATCGCTCCGGCGGATTTGCTCGTATCGTACGACGAAACGAGGCACGATGCTGCTGCCCGTTGAATAATTCATCAATCGGATCTTGGTCGGTAAGAATGATCCTTTTTTTCTGTTATATATTATTATCCTCTTTCGGTATAGACGTCGATATTATTTGGTATGTGGAATGGAAAAATTTACTCGTCGGGAGGCAATGCCGAGTCGAATTTTTTGCACGTTATAAATTGGAGCATTTTATCATTGTAAGTTGGATCGGTAATGCCTTCGAGTTTCAACGCGATTTCATGCATCGCTGTCTTATATCCGAGGATGATGAAACGAGCGCACGCAAATTGTCGAGGCTCGATCGGAATACAAAGTTTCTCGGACAACCACCGTTTCACGTCGTACGGCAATCCGCAGTTTTCATAATAATTTTCCAACAGATGCTCGAACTCTCTTACGCACAAATTGGTTATCGTCAGCGGCTCAAAGATCTCATAATTGTAACATTTGTTGAAAACCTGAAAGCAAAAAAAAAAAAAAAAAAAAAAAAAGAATGAAAATTTTTGTCTCGCTCTTCCTCGATGACGACGAATCACCGGTAGAACAAAACTCACGTCGGATTCGTCCATTTGATAATCACCGTCGCCCGATAACGCGGTCGCCCATGCGAACAAAGCTGCAAAAGCGACTGCCTGCTTATCGCACATGTAGTTGGAAAATGTATGAAAAAAATTGTTAATCGTACTGGAAATACATTCCAACTCGGTAACGGGATCGTTCAGTTTACTCAAAACTTGGGAAGCATTGTTTCGGACCTGGGCATTGTCATCGACCAACAAATTCAGTAGGGTCGTCCACCAATCCAACAGTAGCCCTGAAAAATTATCGTTCAAATAAATATGATGATTGGCAAATGAAAATTTTCCAAAGCTCAACGATGGGACTTGAGACGAAAACTCACAATCATCGAGACAAGGATGATCCTTCGAGTGTGGAAAGAGTCTGTACAGAACGCTCGAAACGGCTAGCCTGCACGCCGTGTCCGCGGAGCCCATCCAAGAATGATCGTAAAAAGTTTTGTAGATGATCCGTTTTTCTTCGGTGCCGAGGCATTCGGCCTTGAATAAAGAGCGGGGAAGAGCAGTTATGATTAATTTCGAATGCCGGTGAGCCGATGATGATGAAGAATATATAGATTGAATTTGGAAAAAAAACCTTAGGCTCCGGTGGCAATTGACCATAAATTTCTCCGAGCAGTCTCAAGAAATTGGGGCTTTCCTGATGAAAGCAGCAGTTTGTGTCCAAATGAGAGAGGAGAGGAGCCATGATCATCGTGGTAACGCTCCACACGCGACTGGCGTCAAGAGCGATTTCCGGTCTCGTTAAAATCTCGTAGAAACAATCGTAGATGGCATTTTGAAGCTCGGGATCATCGACGTTCTCGCTCATGTCTTCGATCGCCATGCGAATTATGTCGATTAGTAATTGATAATTATTGTCTATCGCTATGAGGTTTGGAAGCGCGGTCCATGCAACGATTCGAACTTGGACATTCCGAGCGTGTCCGAGTAACTTGATCCAAGTTGATGTTGGATTATTAAGAGTTCGATTGGCATTTGATTGATCGAAAATATTTTTTTCCATGATATTGATGAAAAATTTAGCGAGCACGAGTTCGTAAACTTCTCGACCGGGTCGTTGCTTCAAGCGATCGGAATTCTCGAGATGTGGCCTCAATCGGTGAAATATTTTTTTCACCTCGCCAGCATCCAACGAATGAGCGAGCTCCGAAAGAGCGGTGACGTAAGCGCTAGCCAGAGGGAAACAAGCGCATTTGTCGTTGTCGCTCTCGAGATTCTCAATAATCCAGCGTGTATCAGCGAGAAAACTCTCGACCCGAGATCGCGTCAAATGCCCAATTTCGAATTGAGGAGCCTTCATTATCTCGAGGATTTGGAGCATATAGCCGTGCAACGCGTTCAACGACAACTTGCCCGGCATTATTTTCTCGAAAAGTTGGACGCTCAGGCTCTGTATAGTTTTTTTTGTCAACAATGGGACTAACGCGCGGGCCGCGAGCTCACGGGTCTTGTAAACTTTGCTCTTGGCGCAAGCCGATACCAATTTGATGAATTCCTCGATCTGAAATACATCGTTTTCGTCACAAAATCACGATGCCATATGTTTTTTTTTTTCTTTGAATGAATAACTTACTTGCCACTTGGTATCGGCCTCGTCCAAATTGAAACTCGGATAAAGTCGTGACAGGAGAAGCAAAATAGATTGAACGCTCGGTTTAATGAGGGTGTCGCTCGAATCGACAAAGGTCCGAAGCTGTTTCAGCATAAATGGCAAAAGAGCCGGATATCTCTCGAAGAATATTCTTCCGGTCATTTTATTGTGCAAGCTGAGATTAACGTAATCCTTGGTTCTCTGTACCCCGAAAATACGAGTTATGAGAGAACTGAAGAGCAGAGTCGCTGCGTTACGTTCCTACGATCGAGAAATTCGTACACCATTAATTTATTGCTTTTTTTTTTTTTTTTTTTCGAAAGGAGACCCCGGCGATAAAAGAAATAAACGCAACGAACCGCCCAGGTTTTTCCATCGTAACTACGAATCGCTGCGCTCAGACCATCTGCCGCATAAGTTCTCGACAAATCGCCCAGTTGAGCATGTTTGAAAAGAGCTCGAAGTATATTCAACGCGTGAGTCTTAATCTCGGTTATAGTTACGTAATTCTTCTTGGACGTGTCGGGGCTTTCGTTATTTTTTATATCCGTATCTTGCAAGTCGGCGAATATACTTTTCTCATACATGAGAGATTTCGTCGTCGTCGTAGATATCTCAGTGCCTTCCTCGAGATCCGTGAAGCCGAGCAAGATTTTCATCGTCGAATGAAAGACCGCGGATGCGGGACAACTCTGTACAAATGGGTCCGACGAGACCAATGCCTGTAAGTAAAATCATCGTCTCGATTATTCTTTCGAATCGATGACACCCCCAAAAAATTGAATTATTGATAAATAGGATCTCACCTGTACCATGAAAGGAACACCGGCGCTTCGCCTCGTGGCGCATAATTTCGGATTTCCCGGTGACAAGCCCGAGATCGCCAGTAACAAATGGTGCAACCAGATTATCGGTAATTGTTTGAGATTTTGGTGGCTCGAACGCCAGAGCCGATAGCACAATTGTCCAAAGCCAACGTGAGCCTGTTCGAAGGCTCCTCTGTGCTTTGTTTCGAAGAGAAGACCAACGAGATGTTCACCAATTTCGATCAATTGTTTCTCGTGCAACAGGCCGTTGGGCGTGTCGTCCCGGGTAATCGGTGAGTTGGATGACAAATAGCCGAACAAAAGACTGACTTCTTTGACCGTTCGCCAAGAGCAGAGCAATACCATTTGCGGTGTTACGGTTCCGTTTGCATCGGGAACGATGCTCGATAAAGCGCTTGATTCCATGTCCATTGGAAAGTGGCCCTCGGGCGAGGAATTATTAACGATTTCCGAAACCGCCTTGTTCAATCGGAATGATATTTCTATTATTTCCGATATAGTTCGTTGCCACACTTCGAAATCGTGCTCAATCACTTTTCTTCAAGGACAATTTGGAAAAATAATCAGAAAATAGTTCCTGCTCCGCGATAGAAAGCCCCGATCGCATCATTTTTTCTTCCTACCTCAAATCGCAGATGCCCAATAAATTTCTAATACAGAACAAGTATCCGTAGAGGGAATGCTTTCCAGCCGCCGCGACAATGTTTCTTTCTGCCAATTTTAGCGGAGCCTGGAATAAAAAATCACAGGGATTGTGAGAAGGAAGGGAGCGAGTCTCGGAGTCTCGCTGATTAAATACGAATTTTTACCCTCAGTCGCTCGACCACTATCAAGATCAATTTTAACGTTGACCGTTCGACCGTTTCCTCCGGTATTCTTTCTATACTCGTCGAAAATTTTTCCAGTACTCGATCGATCACAGGCGAAAGAAGAGAAATTTTCAACATATACGAGGCTGTTATGCTATCTATCGGCCTCATGCAATCGGCCAGGTTCAAAGCAACGTCGATGTTTCTCTCTACTCTATCAAAATCGTTCAATTCCATCAGAGAAGGATCTATTCCTTTGGCAATTTTGTATATTATCTCTTTGTTCGCTTCGTACGTATCGGTGCACAAGCACTCCAACAATTCCCTAGTCCGATCGACCGTCCATGGCAATTCGGGAAATTCCTCGTCCAATATTTCTTGTCCGAGCTGCAGCATCAGCAAACTGGATTTTTTCCTATAATTGGTGGATCCGAGAAGCAAGCCGTTTATACAAATTTGACGATAAGATCCGACAAATTCCCTGTAATCGTCGATGCGAGCTCGGGCGAGCCGTGCGCTTTCGGCGGCCTCTTTTTTCAGCGATTCGTAAAGTTCGTGTTTCGTGTCCACTCGACTCTCGCTCTCTCTCATCTTTTCCTCTTTAACAACGTGACGGCGCAACACCGCCAAGCTTTCCTTTATTCTTTTGAGAGCCTTGGAGAGAACGAAAAGTTTTCTTTTTTTTCTTTTTCCATTCGAAGCGATATTGAAATAATAATTGGCCCACCGATCTTACCTTCTTAATTAGTGGCACATATTCGAATCTTTCCCCGAGATTATAGGTCAAAAACAGCGTGATCAAAGTCAGATCCATTTTCGAGAAAGCTTCGGTACTTTTTTTCGATTCTACCAATAGTCCAAGAGTAGTGAGCCTGATCTGTCAAACGAACATGAAGAAACGTGACCACTTATTATTGCGATTGTTGGAGCGTTATTTGCTGCTGAATATGCGTCGAATTCTAACCTCGTCATTATGATGTTTTAAATATTTGACCAACAGACTGAATTCCAATGTATTCCTCCAGTGTGTCTCCTGATTATCCAGGCCCTCGAGGTCGTCCAAATCACCTGCATTTTTTAATGCTCTTAGCTCTTTCAAGAGCCTCAACGTATCGTCCTCGTTCATTATATTTTTATTTGGATTTTTTGAATATCACGACCGGAAAGGACACGTGCCTCCCGGAGCGGTCCCGCGGTACTAGCGACTAGCGACTGATAACAGCGGCTTACCAGCTAATATAATTGGGTTATACAGTTGAGAAGAATATAACATAAACAACAACTTTTTCCCTCCCGCCAAGTGCGCCTCCCAGCCACCCAGCCCACGGTCGTACATACAGGTCTGGAAACGACGGTGGTGGGGGATGGGTCGCTTAACGTCCAGTGTTTGTAGCTTCCATGTTTGGCCGCATGGTGCGCATTGGAAAAGGGGGATGTTGTGTGCGAAAGAGACAGCCATATGTCTCTTGGGCACAGTACATGCACTCTGCTCCATTATAATTTTTTTCGTATGAAAATCATTATTGTTTTTCGTTGAAATCGTTAATTCAGGGAAATAAAAATAAAAAAGCACAAGTGGAGTTTTATGATAGACATAGGACCGGGATCAAGCAGGAGAACGTTTTCGGGAAAAAACCAAAAACAAACTCTTGTAGATGTTTTGAAACTACTTTTAATTTTTAGCCAGTCGCTTGACAGTTTATTTTTTTTTTTTGTAGAAGACTCAAGTGTTTTTCACAAACGTATTGAGATGTTTTTAGTTTCATTCCGGGAATTGCTGCCTGCCACTTTTTAAAACGTTCTGGGTTTTTTGGCACTTAAAAAACAGAGCTCTTCTCTTGATTCGATTTATACCCTGTTTTGTGGTAATAAGGTATCGCACAGGATTTCGTCATTTTAATGCAATCAATTTATTAAAGATTTTTAAATTGTTACACGAATAATTATTAGAGGTGTAAATTAGGCTCCCCGCCATGAATTTTTCGAAAACTTTCTGATTTCAATCGTTTGTGTGTCGTTTGTAGAGTATTGTGAGAACAAAATAAACGTTTGTGAAATGAGTTTGTCACGAAAAAATAAAAAATTAAAATTAGCGTGAAGTTATAGCCTGTTCATTCTATTTTTTAAATTTTATGAGTCAAATTGTACGAAAATAATCAATGCGAAATCGTTTGTAAAATACGAATAATACAATGAAAATGTTTGTAGGACGTATATTTTCATGAAAAAGCAAAAACAAAATTTGCATAAATTTTTCCGAACCAGTCAGGGAGACTGGAGAGAAGGAGTGGACACAGGAAAATAAATAGTCGAGATCCACGCGTGCGCAGTATGATTGCCAGTTTTATGAATTTTCTTTTTCATTAATCGAAATTAATTTTTTTTACTTATCCGGTTTTACTGTTTCAACGTATCGTTCGAATGCTGATCTTTATGAATCTGGATAGTTCTAGGTCCCAAGATGTGATTCAAAAATTTTTTCTTGTATAATTCTTTGATTTAATACATTTTTTAATTTCCTACGGTTTTTTGAATCTTCCTAGATTCAAAAAACCGAATGAAATTCGATTGACGGTCTTTTTTTTATGCGTTGGGAAAACGAGAGAATAAAACGTTGTAGAATTGTTATAAAATATTACTGAACGAATACGGTGCACAAAAATGTGATCGCTAAATATTGGCGAATGAATGTCCCTAGCTTGTTATTTGGTTTGTTTATATTCGTGGAGCCTCGACTCTGTGTTTACGTTTACGCGGTCTCGCGCCGCTTGGCCTGCTAAGCCGTTCCGTAGCGGGGTTGGTGGGGAGTGGGGAGAGCTCACGCCGGGGCGACTGGAAGGGGCAGGAGCGAGAACTGGATCATGCGCGGGGCAACGAGGGAGCGAGCGAGGGACTCGCGTTCATTCGGTCGCCCGCGGGCCGCGGGGCGGGGCGGGGCGGCAAGTAGCGCGCGCGGAGAGAGTTGCATAAGCATCGGTCGGCTAGTGCAATACCGCGCATTATCGTTCGTTGATAAACACGTTCGAAATTGATAAAACAAAGTGCGGAATAAATGACGAAAATCTTTATATAAAATACTTCAAACGGTCTGAAGTGTCGTTAAACCAAATAAAAATACAACGATGGATAATAAAAAAACGGAAAATCGTGATAAAATTTTTTATTATTAAAACCATCCAAATCTATAATTTTTACATAATTTTTTATCGCCGTAATAATTTCTGTTAATTAGAGCTTAAAAATGTGCGCGATTTCTTGAAAATAAAAAATGCACGAAAATAAGAGGTTAAAAATATGCGCGATTTCTCGAAAACGAACCATGCACGAAAACGCTATGAAAAGCAGAATATTAGGGTCGTAAAACACAATTCGCTCGTTTATTGTCAATCGTAATGAATTTTCAATTTTTTTTTTTCTTTTGTCAATGAGTTTTCTTCTCGCAAGCGATATTCGACAAGTCGATAGGAAAGCCTCTTGCCCACGATATTATTTTTCGTGCTAAATTATAGGATGAATTATTTTGAATATTTGTAATGACATCGTGGGTAAGGGCTTTGAGTGACAGACAGTCTAGTGACGGCTGTGTTACAGTTTCGAAAATCGTGTGTATGCTCGCACGCACGCGTGTTCGCAAGCGGAGCTAAGATGCAACCATACATGCGAGTCGCGCAACGCAACGCAAAGCACCAAATGCACGCAGGCCGTAAAGCCATGGGATTGTCGGCAAGAATAACGGAACGAAAGCTATAAATCTACTCTGTAGTTTGCTGTTTCCGAACGCGATACAGTTTCTGTATCGCATATCGAAGTCGCGCAGGCAAGCAGGTCCATGCATATAACCCGGATGCTGCAAACGGTGCAACGCAACGCAATGCACGCAAGGCTTGTATAACCGCAGCTATTGCACAGCATTGCGAATAGTTTTTACTATCGCAATTGCTAGAGTACAATAGAACGCTAGCGCCCGTGCACGCGTGCACCCACGTGAGCACGCACGATTTTCCACGAAACTGTGGCACCAGTTGCCATTACACTTTCCGTCACTCGTCACCGACCGTATTCAATTGCGGAAAGAAAGTTTATTCCCACAAGAAAAATACATTTTTTGAGTTAGCGGAACAAAGAAATATTGAATGGATTTTTTTATTCCGTGCAAGAGTTTGTTGACGTGGAAATTAAAAAAAATGTTGACGTCTTAATCACGCGTTTACTATCTCGGAAGTGTAAAAAGTTAATATTGGTGTTGTGTGAATTAGTGCATTTGAATTTTCAACTACGATGAACTATCGTTTTCAACGTTGGAAAAACGACGCTGCTGCTGCTGCTCGTCTGAATTCAAAATCATGCAGGATCTGGGAAAAATCGAGTGGAAATTAATCAACTGCAATGAGTGTCCTGCAACGGAAGTGGATATTAACTGTGCGGACTATTTCGGAATTGCGGACTTTTCGGTTCTGCCAAAGGTAGGTTCATTATTGAGGAGGGGAACAAGACATCGACGAGTGAGTACATAATTCCATCATTTTTATTGGTTTCATTTCTGTGCATAGCAATTTTCTGCAGCATCAAACTATTGGGCTTTCTTTGATTTTAACTATTATTTTTGAAAGAATTCGATTTCCATTTCAATCGTTAATCTTTGAAGGATAAAATGTTTTTTCTCTTACTGACCGTGGATTGATTGATGAAATGAGGGCGAATGAATACTGTATTTTTTTTGGTCGGTAGAATTTTTCCATTTTAACATTCCAAAATATTCTTATATAATCTTTCCATAAAATAAAATTTAGGCATAGACCAGCAGTGGTAACATCTGAATCAGTTAAACAGACCATCCATATACTTTCGCATTTATGAATCAGTCTTATCGTTTTTAGCATTTCAAAACCTTCAAGATTCATGTATTTCTAATCAGTTGCGATCCGTATGGTACACACCATCAGTTTCCTTGACCGGTTCGGAAAAACTTGTGCAAATTTTGTTTTTTCTTTTTCATAAAAATATGCGTCTTACAAACATTTTTATTGTAATATTCATGTTCTACAAACGATTTCGCATTGATTTACGTACAATTAGACTCATTTGGTTTAAAAAAGTAGAATGGCGGGGGCGGGCTAACTTGACGCAAATTTTTATTTTTAATTTTTTCGCGATAAACTCATCTCACAAGCGTTCATTTTGTTCTCACAATACTCTACAAACGACACACAAACGATTAAAATGAGAAAACTTTTGAAAAGTTCATGTCGGGCGGCCAAGTTCACGTCCATATAATTTTTGACGAAATAAATATCGACGAGAACACGTGAAGAGAGAACATTACGGTTTAAATTAGGCCTGTATATAACTTGTAACATCCCCCTATCACAGCGCTATGCCGTGGCAGCGGCGAGAAAAAAAAGCTTGGACATTAAGAGGCCCGCATGCTGCCTATGCAATGCTACTGTCGTTTCCAGAACTGTATGTACGACCGTGACCCAGCCTCCGCCGCCGGGTACGCGGCAACAAGACGAAACTATTTTTCTCGACAGAAATCTATTTTATCGATTATGTTGCAAAAGTTTTCTTTATATATCGAAATTGTATTTTACAAAAATTCATAGATTCCTAATCGATGTATGTTATAGATTTTCTTTTTTATTTTCCAAAAAAGAAAAAAGTAGCTATGGAGCTCGAAGATTCGAAGAAAAAATAGTTTTTCTCTCCAAACCAAAATTCAGTTTGATAAAAATTGTCAAAACTTGGCGTATTTTTCAAACTTTAATATAATTTTTCATCCTGATTGTGGGTTTGTTTTTTATCTATACGCTAATATTTATATATTAATTACCACTTTCCTTTTTATAGGCGGCCTCTCGGAGCTTATTGATTTTTTAAATAATCCTTGTTTTCGGATAGCTGTTACGACTTTGATCTATATTTATTTGAGAAAAAATTATTCAAATGTTATTCCAGGGAATATAGATATACATTATTCTATCGACAAATAACACTGAACGTGTACGTTTCGCGAGAACGAATTTGAGCTGGTAAGCGAGCTGTGAATTTTTTTGAATGCTCAAATTTTTCTCATTTTTCTACATGCAATATTGCCACGTACATGGAAAAAAAATTAATTATCATTTCGAATGTAATAAAATGTTTGTTTTCGTAATGGTATGCCAACCGGCTCAAACCCATTCTTGAAATTTACAGTCTTGTTTGCTGGAAATAGAATGAAGAAAATTTCAAGCAATTTCGTTCTAATAGAAAAAAGTTGCAGCTATTCGAGAAAACGGCGATTTTTCAAAAATCATCTAGCTCTCTCTCTCTCTCTCTCTCTCGGCCGTGTATAAAAAGTAACGTGCTGGTAAAATGCGCGCGGATAGTGCGAGGAGATATACCCGGATGAAAAATTTGAGCCGTTTTAAGACTCAAAGCTACTTGGAAAATCGTTGCCCCAGCAGCAGCGTTCCAAAAATATGGGCAAGTTTGTGAAAATAGTAATTCAAGGTAAGCAAGGTGCTAAGTGAATCGATCGGATTTTCGTTCGGAGTAAAAAACTATTTTTTTTTCTCAAAAATACAAGATTCGAGTAGAGAAGTGCTACTCATCGCATGAAGAAATCGTGATGAAAATGGTGGCTTGAAAAATGGTATTTTTGAAGATTTCAAAAGTTTCTACAAACATGAGCATTATTCGAGTTGTTTCGAGTTGGAATTTGAAGGATCATCTTCTTTGATCAAGTATTTTTCAAGATTGGTAGCGAAATCGTTGCGAGCCAAGCCCGCGCAGCAGGCTGCTGTCGAAAAGTAATGGATTGTAAATATTTATTTTTTCATTGGGATAGAATTTGATTGAAAATCTATGGAAATGTATGGAAGCGATAGGAGCTACACCGTCAAGCGATTCAACATGAATTCTTGTAAATATATAAATGAATAAACGAAGTGTACCGCGACGCGCGGTGGATTATTTGCTGCCGCCTGCTCTGCTGCTGGTCGATGAAAAATCGATCCAACCGTGCGGTTACGATACGGTGCGTGAAAAATTCATTTCGTAACATACATAATCGACAAACATATTTTTATTTAACAAAGGGAAAAAGAAAAAAAAAACGTGTGTGATTCACACCAACATTCGAGATACGCGAGCTGCTATAGTCGCCGCAGTCCCACCTGTGCGCTTGGCAGCGAAAGCGAGCCGAAAAACCTGTTGGAATATATATGATCAAGGTCGCGCGCCAATTCTGAAAGACCAATTATGTCTGAAAATGTGTGTGGATAGCATGAAATCGAAATGGCGTCGATTCATTATGCGGCGTTATCCTATGTTTTTCGCATTCAATCCATTTTTTGTTTCATCAATTTCTTCATCGTAACGAGCGCATCGGGAGTATCTTATTTATTATGTGTATTATAAGAAATATTCCTTTTTCTCGTATCTCTCTCTCTGGAAAGAGAAACACAGGCAACCCGGAAAAAGTATGCGCGAGTATGATTACATAAGAATTTCTCATGTCATATATATATATATATTTTTTTTTATAGCTTCACGAGCACCGTATGTCCGTTGTTCACGTTGAAAATTTTCCAACTCGTATACGCGTTCCAGAATATTGTCCGGCACATATGTATTATAATGGAAGCAGAACACTATTATATGAATTTTTTTTTTTTTTTTTTTATTGGTTCTACCCGGACTACCTACTCCGCTCTCGCGGTAGTAATCAAATCTTGGATATCTTATTTGTCATCGGAGGTGAACAAGGTCATCTTCGCGATATTCTTCTCGATGTCGTATATTCTTGAATTATTAGCATTTTATTTATATCGTACATAAGGCTCTTATAAATCCAGCCGCGCGGCGGATATACCATATAGGAGCACGAGATTTCTTTTTATTGCAAGCAGGTATTATTACCGAAAACGCTGTAACGTCGACCCGATAACGAGAAAAAAAAAAAAAGAAAAAAAAAAGCGATCGGCGCGCGAGCAAAGCGAGATACGAATAAAGGAAACCGGCCGTTTTTTTCGGACGTTTTTTTTGGGGAACCGACCTCAAACTCTGTGACTATTGCACTGTTATACTTTTTATTTGCCGCGGTTTTCTTGAGAGTTGTATATCTCTCGACGTAGAGAAGGTCACCACCGCGGTGACGGTGGTGGTGGTGGTGGTGGTGGTGGTTTTACGTTGATTGGCAGCACGCATCGCATTCGTTGCGAGCTCTCGCTCTCTCTCTTGCGAGCACAAGCTCGCGCGAGCCACCGACCGACAAATATAGTGGGTAGTTGGTAGTTGTCTCTAGTCGACACTCGAGAACAGACGGGTAAGGAAAATTTACTATTACGAGGAATAACATAAGAAAACAATAAGCCCACGCAGCGACATTTGACTATTTTACACAAGAGAAAAAAACAGTTGCACACGTATATACACAACCGGTACAACTTTTATCTCGTTATTGACACAAAATCCGCGCGCGACCTTTTATTATACGCTTATTTTACTTCCTTTTACTTTTATACGAATTTGGCCTGTTCGATCATCGTGGGCTCCAAAAAAAGACGAGCCGATCTCGCGGTTATCTCGAACGATAATAATAATAATAATAACAACTCGGATTCATTATTTTCCATACGCGCGCTTTATTTCTATCGAGTTGTTATTCTTTCCGATATATCACTCTGAGATTTATGAAATCTTGTTTTTGTTTTTTATTCTCCCGTAAACGCATATATACTATATACATCTTCATGAAAATTATCATAAACCCGCTAATGAGAATTTTATAGGTAATTAAAAAGTGTTTAAGACATTCTTTCCGAGTGATTCTTAATATCCATCCGCGCACAGGCACTCTGCTGCGGCAGGTTGTTGTAGAATTAAAAGGCGGAAGCAGACATTTTTTTTCTTTATTTCCCGTGTGTGTGTGTTGCCAAACACAATGGCCAAAAAGTGTAAAATTCGTCCGAAAAATAATAATTAAGAGTAGATTCTCGATGCTTTTGACGGGTATGCGCGCGTGGCCAATTGCCAAACATATATGCTTCGGCTAATATCTTATCGCTCTTGTTTAATTCGGTGCAAAACCAAACAAACGGGGGGAAAAAAAAAACAAAAAAAAAAGGAAATGCTCGTTGCATTATGTTATTGATGTATCCGCGGATTGCGAAATACTTGGACCGTATCAGTGTCGATTTTAACATCGCGCGGCCAGAGGGAGAGAGAAAAACATGTGCGCGCACCGCATTCGCAAAAAGACGAAAAAAAAAAAAAAAAAAAAAAAAAAAATCGAGGCAAAAGCCCGTTTCGTGCGCTCTCAAACGAAACTCCATGAATGATCCTTTCGCTTTCGCGTCTCCCCGGCCCCTCCCCCCTTCTCTCCTGCTGATCTCGAACGTTAAACACCAATTTAGGTATGAATATTCATATGCCTGTGCGCGCATATCTATAACGATAACTGCGTATGGGGAAACGAATGAAAGGGCCCAGCAGCTTCGACGAATTAACGCGGGCTAAACTGATAAATTAATCACGTCCTTTTTGCCGACTATACCGCATACACATAATAATGGATCCAGCACGTATATGAGGTATTCCGCGCCAAACCGGCCGACTTTTTCCCTCACTCCTGACAATTTCATTCATTTTTTTAAATCATTACATCCGGTCTATAAGAGACACGCTGAATTTTTTTCGATTCTAGTAAACAATCGTTATCGGAAAAAAACGGCCTGTTTAAAAAATTTATGCGGATCCTTAAATATTGTGATACCCGGAAAACGAATTTTTGAACAATCAATCGGGCCCGAGTTAGCGGAACTGCTCGTTCAAATTTTTTTTTCATTCCCAATAAGGGTTGTTTAGAATAATTTGATAATAATTCAGGGTGTCATATATAAAATGGAGAATGAAATTGACAGGGGTCAGGGAAAAAAATCAGCCGGTTCGGCGCGGAATGGCTCGTATATGAAGAATCGGCGGTGCGCCGCTACTGCTCGCTGGGCCCATGAACTCTGGGGGATATATCGCGCGCGCATTAGAGTGTGCACAAGGCATTCTCGTAGGAATTCCGCTTGCTGCAATCCACACTCTCGTTTAAAATCACCAGTCCTCGTTTTACGAACCGGTCATCCAGCTGTCTGCTCGGACCAAAAACCCTTTACTTTTTACTTGTGCAATTCCTCCTCGATTTCATCGTCGTTTTTTTTTTTTTTTTTTTTCTTTTTTTCCCGCAAACGGTGTTAACGCTGCGAGCGAGAGCATGACACAATGCCGTGCGCGAGCGCGAGCACTCGCCTCGAATCTATCAATCACAACCCTTTTTTCCTTGCTATAATTATTCTTCTTCGCGGGAATCGCTATGAGTTGCGGGGCGAGCATTGTTTTTATTTCTTTCTCTTGGTTGGACTATACGGACCGCGAGTATACGATCAATTTGGATAATCTTTGTTTTTATTTAAAATTTCCGTAAACGACCAGCAGCAACTTTTCGTGCGACACTTGATTTATTATTTTACGAAATTTGAGTAAGAGGAGAGGGTACCCGGCGGGGGTACTCGCCGCCGGGTAAAAGTAAAAATATATATAGTGTATATGAATTCTCGTTCAATGTCTTCCGTGTTTTCATATGCATGTTGCGTTGAAAAAGTTTATTCTCACAACGGAGTTTGATACGCGAATTTCCTCGCACGAGAATAAAAAAACAAAAAAGCAGCATATTTTGTTGAGAATTCTTCGGACGGGACATGTATACAGAAAAAATTGCGAAAGATAAGGCGCGCGCGGTTTCTTCCCTCCGCGAGAGAGGCGAGCAGGTGGGAGGCTGAGCTGAGCGAGAGGGGCTTCTCGTGTCGCGCCGCGCAGCCAAGTTACAATTACAAGCTTTCAAATGAGAGTTTCATTCGCGTCTCTCGGTGTAGATTAAGAACCGCGCGCGCCGTGCATCGCGTGTTAAGAGCAAAAAGAGCTAAATCGCGAGAGGTCAAAAGATCCCATCGTTCGAATCGTGACCGAAGAAAAAACCCAGCCGACTCTTCGTAAATTATTATTATTCAAATTGCATCTTCACCGATACACGTACGTTATACTCGATTAATTAATAATTTTCAAATCAACTTCCGACACTCTGCCCGATTATCTATTAAGGCCGAAACAATTGATAAAATGAAGAAAAAACAACAATCGTTGCGATAATAAATATTTTCCATCATCTTTCCTTTTTTTTCTTCTACCATCGTTCTCTCTCGCGGTCGATCACGCTGGCTCGACTTTTCTCAGAGTTGACACGATTCGCAGCCATGGTCAAGGCATACGAGGGTGCGGTAATCGTTCTCGACGTGCTCCTCCTACTCGTCAGAATAGTCTTCTGGACGCTCGAGAGTCTTTTTCGAACGATCGTACCGTGCGAGGAGAGAAACGTTGCCGGAGAAGTCGTATTGGTATGTATTCCCTCTGTATCACGAAATTTAACATTTTTAACGATACGATTACGCCGATAATGAAAAGCTAGCTCCTTTTTTCCTTAAACTTTGCGACCAATTTATCGAATCGTTGTTGTTGTTATTATTATATTTCGTCGCGATGAGTCTCGCGGAAATATAAAAAAGATTTAATAATCCATCATTAACGATTGTGAAACGTGTTCGCGCGCAAAACGCGCGCCTGTTTCATGACGATTCGCGACGAAATCATAATATACAATGAGCGAGTACGTCTGCTCGAATTGTAATAACCGTAATAACGAATTCATTGTGTATCGCGCGATCAAACCTCTGTAGTAATACCGACCGATGAAATTTCATATTTATTATATACATATATATATATACCGAAACGCGCATCGATACGACGATTTTACAATGCCGCGAGGCGAGCAGCACACTTCCTATACGCGCTTGTTTTTTTTACGAAATATATCATCGCGGAACGGGGGAGATGTATATCGAATTGCCGTGTGTATAGAAAAAAAAATGAAAATTGATGCCGAGTAAAATAAAGTTATATATAAATATCCTCTTCTCCGTACGAATGACAGGAATGAATCGAGTGATATTTAATTTTTCTCGGTATGTATCAGGTAACGGGCGCGGGTCATGGAATTGGTCGAGAAATTGCATTGAAATATGCGAGTCTCGGTGCGACGATCGTATGCTGGGATCTCAATCCTCAAGGCAATCAGGAGACAATCAACGAGATAAAAAAACTTGGTGCAAACTCGGTTCACGGATACCAGTATGTTAATCAACATTTATATCTCATTATTATCGCCTTTTTCAAATAACTTTTTCATCTTCTTTTCCTTCTCTTTTCGTTACCTTTTCGCGCAACGTTCTCATTAATCGCGAGTATATAATAAAGTTATTGCGACACGCGTTGTTGAATAACGCGCGACTCTTTATGATTATATTGCCAGATGCGACGTCTCCGATCGCGAGCAAGTTCTCAAGACGGCCGAAAGAGTCAAGGCCGATGTAGGAAATGTTACGATTCTCGTTAATAACGCCGGGATAATGCCCTGTCGTCCGCTTCTCGAACACACCACCGAGGAGATAAGAAAAATTTTCGACATCAACGTTTTGGCACACTATTGGGTGGGTTATATTTCATTCTTTTACCAAGTATATACGTGTAGCTGGATATGGTCATTGCCGGTAGTTTTACTCTCGCACGCTCGCTTCTCGTTTTTTTTTTTTTTTTTTTCGTTTTTTTTTATTCTTTCTTTCAAAGATGCTGCAAGCCTTTTTACCGAGCATGATTGCCAAAAATCACGGTCACGTGGTCGCGATGTCCTCCATTGCCGGACTCGTCGGACTGCCCAATATCGTTCCTTACTGCGCTTCTAAATTCGCCGTCCGAGGTGAACGCTCGTTATCCTTATTCCATGCATTATCGATCGATCTTTCATTTATTCGGTAACGTTTTTTTTTTTTTTTTTTTTATTCTTTCTCGGACAGGCCTCATGGAATCTCTTAACGAGGAACTTCGCGCTCGCAAGGACGGACAACCGAACAACGTTAAGCTCACCACTATTTATCCGTACATGGTCGATACCGGACTCTGCAAAAAACCCAAAATCAGGTAAGAGAAAAATCCTCTTTTTCTCATTATTTTTTCATCAATGTCGCGCGCGCGGGGTTAAACATCAATTGGATTAAACACGCATATTCTCTAGTGGAAATATTATTTTTATCACTTTGCATTAGCGAATGACGATCGGTGATCGTTCAGCAGCAGCAGCAGCACCTCCACCACCAGCCCTGCCACAATTCTGCTCCTCAATTATTTGTTTTCATCGTCGCCGGTCCGGATAATAGATAATTTACAATTTCTAATCGGCAAAGGTTGCGCCGCACGCGTATCTATATAAAAAAAAAACTCGAGATTGCACGGGACCCCTCACTTTTCTTGGCTTATATATATCTCGCCGGAATGTCCAGCGGCGTCTCCCCCCTCTGCCCTCTGTGATTGAGAGAAAAATAATGAGAATCCATTGATGTGTGGAATATTTATAATTTATCATCTTCCAGATTTCCCAGTTTGATGGCCCTGGTGACTCCTCAAGAGGCAGCCGAAAAAATAGTCTCGTCGCAGAGACGAAACTATCCCGAAGTTTCGATCCCAGCCTGTTGGTTCCACTTGAACACGATAATGAGGTGAGCCTTGTATACGATCGCTCATCCTCGAGCGTTGTATACCATTTCAATTTCGAGTCTCCATACTTCATTATTGTTTCAGAAATTTACCGTACAACGTTTCGATCCAGCTGGTAGATTTTCTCGACAGTGGAGTCGAGTCCGTTGAGTGAATCCCGGGCCAAGAGAGTAGAAAATAAAAATTAAATATCAATTTTTATACGCAAATATTTTCGACCCGTATTTTTCGAAAAACTCACGAGATTATTAAACATCAACAACGAGAGTACGTATATTTATATGCAGCAATGGAAAAAACTCGTCAATAATCTCCTTACTCTCTCGATCGCATCCCGGCGGGGATAATGCCGATAGAAAAACAAAAACAAACAAAGAAAATCGATTCCATACTCATCTCGTTTGGACGTAAAAAAATGATTCGCGATATGATAGGCCAATCGAGTAATATTGTTGAATGGAATTTTTTTAATTAATCGGAATAGAAGAATAATATGAGAGGTTGTGTTGTTACATATGTATTATAAAAAAATATATATATATATATATATTAAGTGTAAATACGATGAATAAGACAGACGTGTTATCGGACAGGAGGTATGTACAGATTCGGAGATTCGTTTCTTCATCGAATCGCGCGGTGGTTAAAAATGTTGTTTGCGCGTTCGTAATAAAGTCGTGAGAAGATTTCAACGAGCAACGCTGCTGCTCAAAAGATCTTCGGGTGCCCGTGAAATAGCGTCGTAGCCTCTCGAGCCGACCTTTGAACCGGCGACCCGACAGGCGAACGTTACAGCCCCTTGAAGAACTCTCCTATCGATAAATTCGGTCCGTCCAAATTCAAGACTCTCGATATCAGAATTTTGCGTAATTTCTCGATGCGATGACGGCGGCGGCGGCGGCGGCGGTGGCGGTGACCCACTTTTGCTCCTCCCCTCGGTCGAGGACGACACCAAATTTGCTGTTTCCTCCTCCGCCGCCGCCGCCGCTGCCGCCACCGTTCTTCGCTGCTCCTTAATCTCGCTAGCTCGAGCAAATTGAATTTTTCTTCGCGAAATCTTAACCATATTCAGATAATGCAAAGTCGCCGCCGTGAATGTGTCACCCGCTCCAAGAGTATCGACTACTTCCGGTGGCGAAAATGCCGGCGATTGAACTATCGTACCGTCCGGGGTTTTTGCCATTGCTCCTCGGTCACCCCAAGCGCAAACGATCACGGCCCTTTACAAGCGTTGATACAACTTAGTTATAGAATATAGCGTACGAACGTTTTGACAGTTTAATCGCTCACCCGGACTTGACGTCTCTTCCCATATTTTTCAGTGTTTCGCCCATGTTGCTGTATCCTCTGCTCTCGGCAAAATCCCTAGAGATAAAAGCGACATCGGCGTACGGCAATAAATCGAGCAAATCAATATTTTTTTTCTCCAACTCGACGCTCACCGTTATCGTCATCTTTCCCATTTTTCTTGCTCCGTCGCCGTCGGCGCTTGAATTTTTCTCACAATTTTTTATATCGCCGTTGTAACTTTCTATGTACTGCATCATCGAGAGTACACGAGGAACGTTTCTGCCCTGAAAGAATAAACGATTGACGTTGGATCTTGGAAGAAAAGAAAGTACTATTCAAGCCGGATACCTCAAAATGGATCCAACTGTAATTTTCCAAATCAAGCTTTTCCAAATCCTCCAACTTCAATTCGGGCGAGTTTGAATTATAATGCAAAATGGTTCTGGATCCGGTGTTGAGCGTAAGTATAACGGTCGACGTGGGACACTCGACTCGGTCGAGAACGGGACAGTGAGAGAAGTCAATTTCATACTTTCTCATGTCTTCCTTGAGAAAATCCCAGTTGTAATGACCGGTGCCCAATGTGCCCAAAAATTCCGTCGTCGTGCCTAATTTTGACAGGACCGTGCAATTGTTGCACGCGTTTCCTCCTCTTTGCCATCTGTATTCCTGACATCTGCAAAAATTTATTATTTTTTTCAACTCTACTCGTGCTCTTTTTTATTTATTTTTTTTTTTTCACTTTTGGCTTTGGGATATGAGCTCGTGCGGTACATCACCCGATATGATTACGACTTGCGGGAAAGCAGGAAAAAATGGATAGAAATATATCAGTGCGACGATACCTCTCGTCAGAATCCTCGACAGGATAATGTTTGCAAACGTGCACAATGTCGAGGCAAGGATTACCAACGCACAGAATTTTCGGCTCGTTCGGCCCCGCAGGTGGTGAGCCACCGACGATTTTTTCGTAAAAACTCGAGATCATGTGTCTTAATTATTATCGCGTTCCAGAGATTTTTACCAATTATAAATGTGTATGTGCTATGGAAAAAAAGACGTAAGCACGAAAAAAGCGCACACACCAGCAACTCGGGAATAAACAATTGTTTTATTATATGTAGTTGTTGTTACGTCGTTATCGCGTACACGCACCGAGAATCTTTACGAAAAAAATGACTCTTCTGCTGCTCGCGACCGCGAATGACCGCTGCGAAAGATTGTTGACGAATATCGCGTATATATAACGCACCCGCAGGCGAATATAGTATAAGGAATTCGCAAGCACACGCGAGCCGAACGAATGATTTTCGTGAAATATTTCAAACACGGATTTAACTGGCTAATTTTTTCGCGTTATTTTACAACGAAAAAAAAAAACTAATAAAAATGCAAGCGCGTTATATGAATCTTACGCGCGATCAATCGAAACCCGTTTGACTATACCGATAATTCCTCCGCGCAACGACGCGTGTATATATACAACAGAGCAGGGATGGGTAAAAGAGAGCGATAAAAGAAATATATCCCTGTGTGTTGAAACAGCGAGCGCTGATCCGCTGCTGATTACACTCGATAAGAGCAGCGGCGCGGCGCTGGTTCTGACCGTTCTGACCACCAACTTCCAAAAAGTTCTAGCTTCTGACGTATGTCGCGAAAAACACAGCTGTCACAAGTCACAACATAACCTAAAACTTTTAGGATAAGATACGTCAGAGAGGTGTGTTGGGGCGCATCAAGTTCGCTCGGTTAGGACGGTTATAAGAGCAGAAGAAATTTCTTTACTTGATTCCGCGAAGCTGGTCTAACAGTATAGTTTGGAAAGCATGAGAATTTTTACCAGTGGATCGAATCTCACAAAAAAATTGAATCATCATTCCATATGATTATAGTATATCGTATGGACATTGAGCATTTATCCAGCGTGCCGCAGCAGCGTGTATAAAAATATGCAACAAATTTTTGCAGATGTTGGTCGACATCGATCGTGAACAATAGGATGATAATTCAAGGAAAGTAATAATAAACTCATTGCGACCGTACTCGAATATTTTCGTAAGTCTTTTAATTTAACGGCCCTGACTTATGTAACCTAAATATGCATCTGTGCGAATATCGCACACTATGGCGTATATTGAAAATATATCGCCTATCGCCTATATAAATCTCATCCTATATTACTCTCAAAATGCAATATATTCATTATTTGTCCGAACGTTAATTATTAATGCAGGTTTCGCGACGATCGAACGTGCGTTCCTGCCTGCGAAGACGGAATTATTTATTGTAAATGGATTGGCGAGAGGAGGGGATATTTCCGGTCGTAATTGCCGGTGAAGAATCTCATGATTCGGAACATCTTTCCCGACCTGTAACCGTCGCTTCCTTAATGGAAATCACTTTGGACGACAGCAAAGAATTTATATGCGGCTGGGGAGCCGCCGTTATAAACGTCGCCGTCACTTATCCCATTAATAAAATTATATTTAGACAGGTGAGAAATCTCGTTGGCGTACGTATACCCGAATTTGAGTTAAAAATATTCGATTCTTCTCTAGCTTTGGCAAAAAATGAAGAAAAAAATCAGTCGATTTGTCAAATTTTGAGCAATAGTATCGAACGAATATTCTCCTTTGGGGCTTTCGGGTGGTACAAAAAGATGATGAAAATAATGGAGTCGAGAGGAAAAAGAGAATGAAATGATTTTACAGATATTGGAAGGCGTGCCTGCGGATACGGCGGTTAGACAATTGTCCGGAGAAGGGCTGAGGCTACTTTACAGAGGAATACTGCCGCCGTTGTGTCAAAAAACTTTGTCGCTCAGTATAATGTTCAGCGTTTACGAAGGCAGTAGAACAAGACTGACGAGATTAACGGAGAGAAAAATGTTGGCAAAGGTTTTGGCGGCTAACGTTGCCGGTACGACGGAGGCGATGTTAATGCCTCTCGAGCGGGTACAAACTCTGTTGCAGGACTGGCGCAACCACACTAAATTCAAAAACACGACTCACGCCTTTCGTTATTTATTAACGACTTATGGGATCGCCGAATGTTACCGCGGTCTCGTACCAATTATTTATCGCAACGGTCTCTCCAATTTGACCTTCTTCACGCTGAGAGATTACTCGAAAACGTTGATGGGCCAAGACGAGTCGTTGTTTGGAAATTTCGTCAGCGGTGCACTCATCGGTGGCTTCACCAGTACTTTATTTTATCCGATGAACGTTATAAAAATACACATGCAATCCAAGATTGGCGGAGATTTTGAAAAAATGAGCGTCGCCCTTCGGGAATTATGGATCTTGCGTGACCGTAGTATTACAAATTTTTACAAAGGCGTGCATTTGAATTTCATGCGCTCGTTCGTCAGTTGGGGCGTTATCAACGCGGCTTATGATTTTTTAAAACATTTCCTTTTTCTCACCAACTAATCCAACACGGGCTAGCTTCTCATTTTTTATTGCCGAGCAATCGTTATTAATCGTTGAGGCTCCAATTCATTTCATTATTATTTCATCGACCAATCGGAAATTATACTTTTTTACACCAAAGAGCGTCACAAATTTTCCATTATTTTTATGTATATATGTATATCGCGAAAGTATGTTTCATTAGTTATGAAAATGAAAGAAAAATTCTCATCATATATGCGGCATGATTTTTTAAATCATATTATTTTTATAAGTGTGTACGTGTGAGACGATTCGATTAGGTTGAAAGTACGATACGCGCGTATTCGAACGAATAACAACGATTAAAAGTGTATATACTATATAGAATAATTAATTAGGTGCTGTACACGAATCTGAGTCGATAATGTAACGAAAGCCATGAATAATAAATGCATTAACGAATAAATATATATGTATCACCTGCTCGAATTTGTTCAAAATTGTCAATCGTCACCCCCGTTCGTCGTTTTTTATTCGTTTGAAAGGAATTTATTCAAAATTTTAATAACTCTCGAAAAATATATAATCTTGCTAAGCTGCTCAGTTTTTATTCTTTAATCCAGAAAGATGGATAAAAAAGAAGAGTTTTCAAATTTCACCAAATATAAATAGTGTTATGCCCAAAATAAGAGTGTTATGCAACGTCGTCGCATCGTCGCGCGGCGGCGGCGGCGGCGGCGGCGGCGGCGGCGGCATGGTTTTAATTTTTTCCCGTCGTCGCACTCTGCCAAATTAATTAATTAGTATAAATGGGTTGGAGGGGAACATTTCTATGCGAGCAGAGGCTCAGGATTGAATTAACGCTTGTCGCTGCCTACTGCGTATACGGATGAGTTTCGAATTTCATATACGGTATAAAAAGAAAAAAAAAACTGCTGCAGTGACAGGATCTATGGGACGGACGAGCCTGCGCGCTCGCGAAGGTGCATTGTGTTCCAGCGCTCCGCGCTGCCTCGCGCGCGCTCGTGGCTCGCAGCGGCGGACATAGGAAAAAGAGGATAGAGGAGGAGGCGGAAGAAGGGTTGAGGGTCGACGAGGGACGAGCGGGAGGCGCAGAAAGAATTTTTCATCAGTGTCAGTCGTCAGTGTTCGTCGGAGTTGGTTTTGTTCGGTAGTACAATTTTTAGTGTTCCTCGTTCCTCTCGATATGCAGAGGAGATTCGATTAGGGTACGAGCGCGCAGCTGATGAACACAGTGCAACGGGATGTATTGTACGTATAGACAGACGAATTAAAGAGTCTGACGACAGGGGGGTAACGCGCGGAAAATGTTACTACTTTCGAGAACGTGCAGCAACAGCAACTGCAGCAGCAGCGATGTATCAACGACTCGTATTGTCGTCGCCGTGGTCGCGCATCCCTCCGTACGAGCGGCAACAGGAACGATGAGCTATTTTTGGCTGATGGACAGCGCAACAGCACGAGGTTTAAACGAGTTTGAATAAAACGAAGTAATGAGAATCAACGCGACGAAAATGAGTACTCCGATCGAGGAGAAGATTGATCAGAAGCTGAAGGTATCGGTAATTATATGGGTCATGTTATTCACACAGAACAAATGTGCTTTCCTTCTTCGATCGCTCGCTCGCTCGCGGGACGGACAACTTTCGGTTGCCTCTCATTTCTCACGATTTATCGAGATCAATAAGTCGAGTAAGCATGTGTTTGTGTGCCGCCGAGAGGGTCTCGTCTCGAAGGTTTCTCGACGCGGCTCGATTGACATTTACCACGCGATCATCGTACTTTTCTATTTATATTGAGACAGATACGGCATAGACATTTCATTCGTTCGATCGTCATAAAATTCGCATTTCTCCAACTTGTTCTCTTGTTCAAATGTTTTTCTTCATTAATTTTTTTCCATTCTTTCGTATCTATTTTTATTTCCGGTCTATGCGACAATGACAAAACAAGATTATTTTTTCCAGGTGAGAACGGGTATGGTGACGGTGAGCGACGGCAAGAGCAAACCCGTGCCCATGCGTCTCAATCTTTCCATGGAAGTATTGAAACTCCAGCGAGAAGATTTTGAGGTACGCCGTCTCTTATTTATTTTCCATTCGGTCATTGACGACGGAGCTCCGTGAAACTCTGAGCGTTGTTTTACCCAGCAGGCCGAAAATCACAATAAACCGCCGTTGGATGCCAAAGAGCGGATGGTCCAGATAACCAGGCAAAAAATAGGAGGACTCGGCTTGAGCATCAAAGGAGGCGCGGAGCACAAACTTCCTGTTCTCATATCAAGAATCTACAAGGGCCAAGCGGCCGACCAGTGCGGTCAATTATTCGTCGGAGATGCCATAATCAAGGGTGATAATAATTATTAAATTTCCTTCTGGTCGAGCTCTCGATAGAATTTGGTAGAAGGTTCGATCTCCCGACTAGCTCGTTTTGTCGCGGCGTATTATACGCCGTCGTCGGAACTAAGCGACAGCTTTTCAATATTGCGACGCGAGATACAGTTCTATTGTTTCCTTCAACAATGAGACACCGATTCTGTTTCGTCGAATATAATCCCTGTCTCTTGGTCTTTTCAATTTCCATTTTGTTGATTTTTCATTAAATTTTTTTTTCCTACCAGCGGCGTTAGACGCGAATAGAGCGAAACGAAATAGAGCAAGCACGGCGATGAAAGAATAACAGAGGTCTCGGGGGACAAAAATATTTCAGCAGCCTCATTTAAAATAGAGAGCGCGCGCAAACGTATTATAATCGTCCAAGATACATTTGCATATTTTATATCGATATACAGTAAACGGTGAATATATCACCGCGTGCAATCACGACGATGCCGTCAACATCCTGAGAAACGCCGGTGACCTTGTCGTCCTCACGGTCAAGCACTATCGCGCCGCAAAACCGTTTCTACAAAAAAATGGTAAGTGTCGAAAGTCGAAAGGAGGGATCGTTGACTTATCGTGATAATATTGGATCGATGTAATCCGTGGGCGTCGACGTGTAATGGACTTTATAGAGAAAGAGGAAAAATTGGACAACTGCGCGAATGGAAGGAATGGCGAGGCCGAGGAAGAATGGGGAATCTCGGCTAAGAGACGTTCGGGAGGAAGTCCGAAATCGGGTCACAGCCGACACGGCTCGAACGCCTCGTCTTCGTCGTCTTCGGGACATTTGAAAAAGTGGATCGACGTAATAACGGGTGAGCGGGGCTGTAATAACGGGGGAGGCAGGGTTCTTCTCTCTTGAATCGAAAAGGTGAAAATTGAAGATTTTTCTTTCAGTTCCATTGATGATGGCGTACGTCACGAGATACATATTCGGTACGGATAAACTTAGACGAAACGCTTTCGAGGTACGGGGACTGAACGGGGCCCGTACAGGAGTGATCCACTGCGACGACAGTGGAATATTGAGCCAGTGGTTAAAATACATAACCGACAATATAACGGGTCTGACGCATCTCCAGATGAAACTGTACAATCGTAATTTCGGTGTGGGTGAGAGAATAGAGTACATGGGCTGGGTGAACGAAGCGGTAAGCAATAGCAATCAACCGTGGCAGAGTTACAGGCCGCGCTTTCTCGCGTTAAAAGGTCCGGACCTCTTGTTGTTCGAGACACCACCGTGCAACATTGGCGATTGGACCCGATGCGCGCTCACCTTCAAGGTCTATCAGACGATGTTCCGAGTGATGAGAGAATCGGAGAACGTTGACGAGAGACAGCACTGCTTTTTGGCCCAGAGTCCCGGGAAAGCGCCGCGCTATTTGAGCGTTGAGACGAGACAGGAATTACTGCGGGTCGAGGCCGCCTGGCACACCGCCGTATGTTCCGCCGTTACTCACTTGAAGAGCAAAACTTTCACGGTTACCTTTAATTCCAAAAGTGCCGGTCTCACTCTCGAATGGACTCAGGGATTCTCTCTGTCATACGAGAACATGAGCGAGGTCGTGTGGCGTTACAAATTCTCCCAATTGAGAGGTTCCAGTGACGATGGCAAGAGTCGCTTGAAATTACACTTTCAAGAGATCGATAGCATCGCTATCGAGACCAAGGAATTGGAATGCTCACAGTTGCAGAATTTGTTGTTCTGTATGCACGCTTTTCTCACTGCGAAGTTGGCCGCGGTCGATCCAACGTTCTTGACCTCGACGACCCCGTGAGACCCGTCTCCTCCTCCTCCTCTGCTTGATTTCTCAACGACGATTAAACATGCACAACCCCGACTCGTCTCTTTATCCTTCATCGCCAAGACCTCTCTCTCTCTCTCTCTCTCTCTCTCTCTCTCTCTCTCTCTCTCTGCTAATGAGGACATCTCATCTTTTTCCAAACCGACATTTCAGCACCCTTTCTTTCCAATTCGAATTATCATTGTTATTTTCAGTAATAACTGAACCTTGAACTTTTCTCTTAATTAAAAAAAAAAAAAAACAAATGACGACTTCCACCCCATACTTTGTTTCTCATCATTTTGATCATTCGGTGGGTGAATGGCGAGTGAGCTAGAGAGGGAGAGAGAATGGGAACAGCGAGAAAAACGCGTTCAACTAGTCACTGATTCCAAAAATGAATAAAAGAGAGACGACAAAAAAAAAAAGAAACGCATGAAAAGAGGCGCGTATGGTCGCTTTTATATAAAAAATAAAAAAAATTGCGCGCTTTTTGTCGCCCTCTATGTAAGTTTTATCAAGCGAGTTGGGAATTGTTAATTGCTTTCGACGAACGCTTTAGTTCCAGAAATAATGATTATCCAATTATCCCAATTATTAGGCTGGAAACGGCAATATCAGTTTTACAAAGTAATTTTATTCATTTTTCGTTATTCCCGTTTGTGCTCGGAGGGAATGAAAAATAAAAAAAAAAAAAAAAAAAACGCTTGCACAAAACTTTGGATTATTGTTTCGGGCAAAAAGTTTTGTTTTTATATCGCATTTATAAATGAATGCACGCGTATATGTTCGAAGCTTCGAATAACGAGATCGAGAGCTTTGAGTGACAAAGTCGCGAATTTCTCGAGACAATTTAATCGTATGAATGAATGAGAAATAAAAAAATGATCGTTAAAGACGTCGCGATGGTGAAGAAATTACGGGCGCGTTAATCGTAATAAAAAAAAAGCTCTCTTACGACTTAGCTACGAAATAAGTGATGGTCAGTATTAATCTCTGTCGATAAGATAACACCGTTTGCAATCAAGAATCTCGGATGGAAAAGAGAAATTGAAATCGTAACCTTTTGGTAGAACGACCATGGTGGCCGCCGCCTATATATGACGTATCGAAATACCGATCGGGATATTCTTTCTTTCGTCTCTGTATCATCTTACGTTGTCCCGCGGGTACGGTACTCGTCAATTTCACAACTCAGGCGATCGGATCTATCCATTTCTATTTTCCTTTTTTTTTTTTTTTCGTTTTTCGTTTTTCGTTTTTCAAGGCGACAAGCATCTTCTAGGGAGAATATAAAAATAATGAGGCAATTCTAAAAGAATATAATATACGAGATCCATTCCATTGTTTTGAAAAGACAAGATGATTCTCATTGCGAGAAAACATATATTTCTTGATAACAAGACTCGTCGAAGTAGACTTCTCGACCTAGCGGCCTTTTCTCGAATCATAGAATTCGTAATTGCGACGATATAGCGCGGACGCATTAGCGGCGGTACTATCGCGAGTATTCGTTAAATCGTTTACAATATTTTTTCATTTACTTCTATATTATACACACACACACACACACACACGCTCGCAGACGCGCGCGTACACACATACACAAATATGTATATGTATATTATATATACATGTCACGTAATATCACGTAGAAAGTGCCTATATACCTTGTTGTACACGATCGATGCACTCGTTTATTCTCTTGTTTGATGTGAGATTTGAAAAAGGAAAGAAGAAGAAGAAGAAGAAACAAATGTCAAACACACTTATCTAGTCTTAACGAATAATTCGGTGCGTGTGTTGCCATGGTCCGAAAATACGAAAAACTTTTCTCTGTCTTTTCCTCGCCCCCCCCCCCCCCCCCCTTGTGCTCACTTTGTCGTCTCATCGTTTTCCGCGCTGCATCAACTATTCCGACGGGAGAATCGACCTTTTTTTTTTCTTCCTTATTATAGTTCCATGCCCGAGGCTTGTTATTTTATTTGTGGTAGAAACACGAAATGACCAGTCTCGTCACGAGGACTTTGCCTAGAATATTATAAATGATGTACTACTACACGGATACGGCTACGGTTACGACAAGAATGAATGTGTGTGCGCTCGAATCAACGGAATGCCGAAGCAATAATCATTAATGCGACACGGTGCGATACATTTTTTTTTTTTTTCATATTGCGATCAAGGGAGGAAGACGATGATAATTCGAAAATGAAAAAAAAAAAAAAAAAAAAAAAAAGTAAGAAAAGAAAAATGAAGAATCATGCGTATAACAAATAAGGCACTATAGGTGAATTATAAAATTCGCTGTGATTGATCGCTATGAAAACGACTGCACAAGTACATATATATTGTATAGATAGTTTAGTGAAATTGATACAAGAGAGGGGGAAATAAGAGAAAATAATAGTAATAACAACAACAACAGATAAACTTGGAATGGTAACTACAGTTCAATTAATCGTCCGTGAATGAGTAATACGAATCTCGAGAAAGAGCGTAAGCGAAAGAGAAAAATGAATATTTATAGGTATACACGAAGATTAGAGGATATACATATCCACGAGGGCATAGTTTTTATTTTTTCTTCCGATTGTATCCGAGTTATTTTTTTGTGAGAGTAAATCCCGCCATGATTATTCGAATTAACACTTTTTCACAAAACGAAGAAAAAATTAAGAAATAAGAATAAGAAAAAAAAAAAACAAAATCACGGTAAGGGTAATCGATGGGACCTTCGAGAAGGGCATCTCGTGACCATTTCTTTGTCGTATCTCCGCATATTCATAGGTATAAGAGAACGCAATTACCATTTTTTAAGATTCGATAAAGAAAGAAAAATAATTCGAAACTCCGGGAGATTACTCTCAGAAAAAAAAAATCTTTTTCATTTTGTTTCCAACGAATGTGCAATAACGATTTATTGATTTTCGTTTTTTTACGTGTTTTTAAAATTTATTCCTCCGTAGTACGCCCTATCTATCGGTGTACTCGCGAGGGAGAATATAACGAGGTAAATATAATTGTAAATAATTTGTATTGCCCGCGAGATTGATCGTCGAAGACACGGAGCTACCGAAAACGCGGACGAATATACGCGCATATTTTCTGTTGAGAGAGATGCTTTTGAAAGGATTTCAGAGGCGAGCGAGAATAAAAAAAAAAGTAACAAGATAAATAAATAAAAAAAGAAGCTTTCGCTTGCGGCAAAAAAATATGTACCCTCGACACGGACACACGTATACAGGAGCGCGCTCGCACGATCCTATTCTTCGAAATATATTATCATTTATCTGTTATTATTAATGACTATTCCCTCATTGACAATATGTTTCAAGAAATATATTATATTATATGATTGTTAGAAGTTACAGATTCATCGAGAACTCATTTTATCCAGTATGTATAATGATAAGATGTCGGTACTAAAAACAGAAATGTTTTCTCCTCCTTATTATTTTTAACAAGTACGCGCGTGAACGCGACGTTTAACTCAATTTTCGAGCTTTTTAGATGATTTTCCGAAAGATATTTATAAAAAAAAAAATATGAGCGTTATCAAGAGTCAAGGATCTTGCCCGTATTGCTCCAACTCTCGGGGAAGATGATCTTTTGAATGTATCTCGCGCGCGGCAGCGGATTTTATTGAATTACTTTTCCAAGAATTGTGAATAATAAATTAATACCGCGCTCATTCAGGCCAATATAATGTTTGTTTGAATTATTGAATTTTTCGAACGATTAAAATTGTTGATATATATATTTATTGTAAAGCGAAATTATCGATCGCGTATAGACGCGATCCCCGCTCTTTTAAGAAGGCTCAGCGAGGAGAAGAGTTTTGTTGTTATAGCGTACGTACGATGTATATGAAAATTTGGTGACCGCAGTACAACCTTTTATCCAAACTACATGTTAATGCGTTTTATTTTGGGATTAAAACCAAGAGGAGGAGGAGGAGGAGGAGTCTCGCTTTCCTTTACCGCAGCAGACTCGCTATGAAAATAATCGCCGATAAATCTGACGCCGCATCGAAATGGCACTAATTTCTACCACCCCACCAACCACAATCTTTTTCATTTTATATATATTATATCCCCCGGTAATACTCTACATACAATATATCTTTTATAATTAAAGTTATACGCGCTACAGTTATATCATAATTATCATAGCTGACACTGGTATTCCGGTATTTTTTTTTCTTCCAACTTTTTCCCTCGATATTCTCGCCGGAGAGGGTTTAACTTTTCATTATAACCCCCCAGAAGAATAACCCCCCACCCTTGGACCATAAACCGAATCAATTCTTTCCCTGCTTCCGCGCCGCGTCCTTCCTCGCTGCTCCTGCATACCCCCCCCCCCCCCCATCCTAACCGCTCGGCTCCTTCGATTTTTCGAGAGAGTCTTCTCTTTCCCTTTTTCTTCACCGCACTTGGATTATTAATTTATTTTATAAATTCTTATTTCTTCACGATCTTGACGTTTTCGACGAAAAATATGATTTTTTTTCTTCTCAACGATAATACTACCTACCTCCTCTACCGGACGGGAGGCTGATTTATGAAAGATACTTCAATTTTAGCGGTCACTTGCGTTCACCCAATATTATACCGAGTCGAGCAAGCAGAGCCTATTTTGCACGAAAAAAATTGGTCAAAGAGAACCCAAGAAGTTGCTTCATATTACGTTTTTTATTTTCCATTTCGTGCGCGGGGCTCAGCTTTTTCCTCTGCCCTATTTTATTTCATCCAGTTTCAAAATCGTTGATATGACATTTCTTTTTTTCTCATCGCAACTACCTCGCCCTCCTTTGTTTTGGTCACGTTTGGTTACGCGAGCAGAGAAAAATAGAGAAGAAAATTCATTTTACGAGGTTTATCCTGAGAAAAGATTTTTTTGAGGCGACGACGCGTCCGCGGAGTGAGGAAGTTGTTACCTTTACGCGCGGCGTATATATTTTTTGGGCACAAAGACACATACCGTTACGGCAAAGTTTCGTTGTTTCACCCTTGACCAATCACTCAACCAGCACCGATCGCGCGATACCGTTGAAATTGACCGTCTCTTATTGCGTATACGCACGACGAACCATTTCAACACGCGGTATAGAGAAGCTCGAATCCCAACCCGATTCTTCATTAATTCCCTCATGTATATAGTATTATTTTTATTGTCGTTTCCCTGTACGGACCTATGCGTTTGCCAATATTGTCATGCTTCGGGTTGTTGACCATATGTGCCCCATATACCAGATCGATCGCTCGCTTCCGCACCACCAGAGATCACAAATTCATTTTATTTCAAGTTCATGGAAACAAAAAAACAAGCAAACAAACAAACAAAAATGAAATTTTTTGAAATACAGAAAATGAAGGTTCGAAAGGTTTGGAAAGCAACGAGAGGCTCAAGAGAAGATACGGCGATGAGTTGCATATTATTTTCAGCCATGAAGGTATACACCTTCGACATTTATCCCCCTAGAATTCGTTCAATAGTTTTCGAAAGAGTTTGATTATGAAAACTGTGTGAAGCGGTATATAGGTAGCTGGTAAATTTCAATTGAACGACGAGAAAGAATCGAGAGTGAAAAATAGAGCGAGCATCATCGGCCATCCGCGGTCGCTATTCAATTATATTTTCACTCGTGAAACACTTTAGAAGATGTGACTCGAAAACTCTGATGAGTTATCCAACGGAAAATATGCTTTTATTCTTTTTATAGTTATTTTTAAGAAAATTTTCATCTTTACGTATAACAGAGAAAATTGGAGTGCGGCTGAAACCAGCACGGCTGTTGCTTTCTTATGTTTCGTACGACGAATCCGTAACGGACGATTTGTCCGCTCGTTCGACTATGAATTTTTCATGGCAAATACCGGTGAATCTTATCTACTATTCGTGCGGGGAAAAAATCTTGGGGACAAATTGGCAAAAAACGAAGCAGGCGAGGGTCGAAAAAAACGAGAAAGGAGCGGGAGATGAAAATTCTTCTTGGAATCTCATGGAAACCATGGAGTCTATGATCGATGAGACAAAACGAAGAGAGATAGGGTGGTGAAAAGAGGGGGTAGTTCGTAGCGGTACGGACAAGAGTTTGAGTTTACCACGTACGTAACGCAATTGAGCTCGCCCTTCAGAAAAGATCCTCTTATACCGACTTTTATAACTTGTAATAAATTACGTACTCCTTGATACAGCTTCTCAGAGTTTTCTCCTCCTCCTCCTCTTTTCTCTCTCTCTCTCTCTCTCTCTCGTTTCCTTTTCGGTGATCTACGAGGCCTCCAAATTGTTTCGACTCTCGTTCTTCATGGAATGTTCCTCGTTTTCGAGTCTCCGATAGAAACCTCTCGAGAAAACATCACGAGACACAAAAAAAAAAAACAATTTTCTTGCAAACGCCGCCTGTTGAATACTTATTCTCAATTTCTTAGCAGTCTCTTCTCTTCCAAGTGGAAATGTTTTTTTTTTTCTTACTTTCATCGATAATCTCTTAGGTATCGTTGCGCATGGTAATCAGAAAAACGAGCAAGTGTTTTTTCATTATTATTTATTTTCCTCCGGTAAAACAATGAGCAGCAGGACGCTGTGCCGAGTCTCGTGACATTTGTGCATTCAATGTTGAATTGGAAATAGAATTAAAAAAAAAACAAAGTAGGTACATATTATGAATGTCGATGATCGCGCGATTTGTTCTCAATGAGCTTCTTAAAAATAAATAAGAAAGGTGAAAAATGACTTTTCTTGCCTTGACATTCATTGAAATTGGAAGGAGCGTGCGTTTCCAAAATGTTGCCAATGTCAGAAAGCTATATAACGCAGATAATTCTCGAGTTATCTCTCGTCATCTATCTGCTCGGATGAAAATTGAAGAAAAAAAAAAAAAAAAAAACACAAATTATGAGGTATGAAATGAAAAACGCGGCGAGGATACAATAGTTCCGTAGATTTTGCATGGGCGAGTCCATATACACCTATCCGTGGGATATATGTCGACATTGAAATTCAACGACATTCGGTGGTTGTACGTAGCCATACGTCACGTACACTTGGCAGAATGTAGGGTGAATGTATTATTGCCCGGAGCAGACGAACAGCAGCTAGTCCAGGAAATTGCCTAGCGCACCACCTCTATGGACAGATATCGAACCGACCAATCACCGCTGTATTCACCACATACTCGTGGCATACCCCAATCGTATTATACCACGTAGGCACACGTGTGTGTGTGTGTGTGTCTATTGAAGCAGATCATGCCTGCTTGTGGGGATTCCATATCAGTCGATATAATGAGTACTACTATAATTATATCAAATAACATTTTAAAAGTCCTTCGTTAGGACCAAGCTGTTATCGCGATGAGAATTTTTATTCGACGTAAAAAACTCTTGTTTCGTCGTAAACACATGGCGAAGATTTGTGAGCCGAGAAAATTTTCGAGGTTGTGCAAAAGTCGATCAATCAAAGATACAAATCGTTCGTGTGTTTTTTTTTTTTTTTTTTTTTTTTTTTTCATTTTTTCTCGCCGCGCGATGACGAATGCGATATCCCCTCGCCGCGGCCGCGCGGTGGTGGAGATTCATTCCTTCTCTTGGAAATCGATTACCAATTATTTCGTTTTGATCGTGCATTTGCTGTTTATTTCTTCACTCTCTTCACTCCCTCGTCGCACCTAGCGGAATTGTTTTTCATTCGAATGTATATCGAGAGTCGATCTCAAATGTTGTTGAATATTTATCGAATAAAATTTCATTCCGCGCGAATGAATAAACGCAAAAATTGAAAGATTTCAGTATGCAAACGACGGTATGAATTTTGGAAAAATTTCCAAAACTGCACATATATACGTGGCTACTTTATTCAGTGATAGTTTTTCAATTTTTCTCGAGCATTCGTGGCTTGTGTTGACCGGCGTGCGAGGAGTTGGTATAGATAAAAAAATCTCTGTTATGTATATTCAAACGATTATATAAATTAACGACGCGGTAAGATTTTTGAGAAACTAGCTCTTTATCGACCGTTGGACAGTGGAAAATGCGAAAAAATTTGTGAATGAAAGATTATCGAAGAGGTTTACGAGATAGAGTGGGCGTGAGAAATTCAACCCCCTCTACACGTATTTGGGTTGAAGTATATGTCTTCTCGCCCACGCAAGATATACGCGGTAACCATACCACGAGGAGAGAGAGAGAGAGAGAGAGAGAGGGAGAACGAGCGCGGCATACGCCGCCGGGACGGAAATCGGAGCGGAGCACAGTGTATCGGTGACCCGCGAAGTTGCAACTTTCATTCACGAAATTTTATTCGATGTTTGGATAATCGAGAGAAGAAAGATAAGAGAAAAAGATCGAGATTGGACCGGAGGAGAAACAGAAAGAATACGAATAACGAACCGCCCGCGGCGAGGGCGATTGATCGTATAAAATGTGACGACGAGAGACGCCTCACTCCCTCTCGATCGGCAGCAGGGAGGGAGGATAATTTATCGAGAGGAAACATCGGGATTCGAGGGGTGAAAGCAAAATTTTCTTCGATGATTCTGACTCCCCCCCCCCCTCCCACCCATTCCACGTGCGAGAAGTATACCGGCGAATATTTCGTAAGTTTTTCTCATAATTTTTATGATCTCTTTGTTGTTTCAACGTTATATATTCTTATCGAAAGTATGAAAGTTTTAAAAACGGATTAAACGCGAAATAAAAATGGCGAGAGTGAAAAAATAGTCGAGACATTGGACGCTCATTAAGGTCTTTTAAGGAAAAAAATCGGTCGATGAGTCTGCTCTCTTTGGCACATTTATTTGAACGCACCGAAGACCCGAAATCGTTAATCATTCCCGTCGCGTCTTGCGACGCCCTTTTCGACGAGACCCTAGCTTTTTCTTCATCATTCGTAAATTTTCCATATTCCCTAATTTTTTCAACTATTCCTGCGAGATGAGATTTTTCCATTCTTCCAATAACACAGATGAGCAGCGTTGCACACATTTTCGTGTAACATCGGTTCGCTGCTAGATACATGCATGCACCACTGCAAACGGACGGAATAACGTTCTCGGATTATAATAAAAAAGTAATTCTTCTCCCGCGCGTCGTTAGCACACTCTTCGCATCCTGCTCGCGGAACCATTATTTTCTCTCATTCTCGCGGGCTTTAACTTTGATTATGCGCCTATCTGCTGCTGGGGGGCATCCTCGCAATTATCCTGTTTGACCATTATTTCTCACTCATTCCCCATTCTTTCATTCCATTCGGTGGATGGTTAATTTTTAAACTTATCGCGTATGGATTTATTAAAAGGGATGATGGGATTTCACCTCAAGTCCATTCGGTCCGAGATTTTCTTCACGATACCTGCTGAGTAATTGGTCTCGAATAAGTGAAAATAAAACGATAGGTTTCTTCGAATTTTTACGACATGATGCAAATGAATTTGTCCCTCAGCATCGAGATTTTATTCACTCGTTATATTTTATTATTCGCGCCGCGCTATACATTTTTCTTAACTCGCTACCCAGCACAGCTTAATTGTTTCACAAATTTATTGTAATACGCCCAAAAATAGATATGCATACTATACGAGATATAGGTATATAATAGATACAAGATGGATGAGTGAATATGCAATTTTATAACAGGCGCTAGAAGTTTCTCGAGGCAGCAGGGGGAAATGAGGCCGAGAGGCTGTGATAATTAATGCCTTCATTTGGGGCCGAGGTGACGGAAAAAACATGCATATTTCTTGCATACTATATTGAGAATCTTATTTGCGGCCGGCGAACCGCGGGGGCAATAAAACTGCGCGAATACTGCGAATATACCTTCGCCAACATCTTGCCGTTGCATCCTTCTTCTTTTCAAAACTTTTCGAGCTTAAGAATAAAAAACGTCGCATAATAGAAAGGTAGAAAATTAAATTGTACGGAGGTATATACCTAATGCTATAATTATTCGAGCTTGACGTTTTCGGTCGAATGCGCGATACGAAAATCTGTACAGACGCGAGCCCGTTGATATCGACTTGGTGCTGTATGGCTGAGTCAGGGCTCGTGCACCATCCAATTTACATGTATCCATGCATCTACGTGTTGTAATGGTAATCCTAAGCCGATTATCCGATCCGAGATATTGGAACAAAAATATGTGGCGTTGCCTAATTGTAATCTAATATAATGTGGCTCCGACGAGGCCAATACTCGGTTGGGTGACGCGGCCGCGCATCAATCTCTGACCGGGAGAATCAGAAATTCATGAATTCTTTCATTCGTTATAAAACACGCGCATACAACTCGTTGTAGTTTAATATTTATATCGAATATACAGAGCGCATGAGTGTACTCTAATCAACGTAGACGTTGACCGAAGCACATGCCTTTGGTTGCTTCAAGAATTTTGTATAAGGAATGCGAAAAGCGGAAACTGGAATGCCCGTATTTTCTCTCTCTCTCTCTCTCTCTCTCCACTTTCGATTCCGTTTCTGGTTGTGCCATATAGAAGAAAGCCATATATAGTTGTGAAGCTGCATGTCAATTCAAGACCATATTGAATAATTTTTCTCTTCCAATTAGGTATATCAAAATGCGTTACATTAAAGAGGATATTTGAATATTTTTAAGATTATTTCTGCAATTCTACCGCGCCGTTTTTTTGTGTCGAAACATGCTCGGGTAAACCACGTACGGTCATTTTCAGAGTGTAAATATTGCTGAAAACATATTTTTTTATATGCTTTTGTTGAGGATAAAAAAGCGAAATACACGACGGAAGATATGGTATATCGTATGTAGTACGTGCAACAGTGAAATTGCGTATATGCATAAGCAGCAAATTCCCATTACGAGCAGGCGGTGCGCGTTTTAACCACTCGGGTATAGTGACACGGGGGGCGAGAGACTGGCCAAGTGGATAAGGCCAGCTTGTGTCAGACACCGCGGGACCTCTTCAGCCGTTTTCAACGTACATACGTGAATCAGAATCAGCTGATTGTGAGTGAGCGAGAGTGGTAGGACAGCTCGCGGCAAAACTCGCTTCTCTAACTTGTTCACTTTTATACTCACGCAGTGATATTTTGCTATCTCGCTTCTCAAAAGTATTTTCACTCAATACACTGCATTCGAATAGTACTTGACTATTTATTCGAAAATGGAAGTTCGAGCGTTGGTAAAAATACATGCGAATAATATGACGCGATTGTATATTATGACGCCGTCGAGTAAATCTTTTCGGAGGTATCGAAATGCGAGCGTATTTTCGTGTCCTAGTTTCGCCGCAGTTGTGATATAACGTCTCTCTCTCTCTCACCCCCTCTCTGTCGGATATGCACCGAGGGGAAAAGAGGCATACCTTGTGCATTAAAAGGACGACGTCAGTGCGGTTGTGCGATGCTCTCGAAAATAGTCATGCAAGTGCGAGTAAGAAGAAAGAGGCAAGAGGAAAATAGAGAGCCCAAATGTGGAGCTGCTCGTTGCAGGAAACACGCGAGTGCTGGGCTAACCCCGAGAGCTCGACAAACATCGAGCTCTCGGGGTCTATATCTACGCTCTATATTGCGTTGAACTTGTAGCCCACCTTGCTCTGTCATTACGTGTTGCGGAGAAACGTACTACACATACGTGGTCTGATACAGTACTTTACTCTCTCATCTGCGGGCAAAGCAATTGCGTTTGTCTTGAATTCAGAGAGAACATATCGATCGCTGTGGCCAGCATTTCAGAATTCCCCTGTTATGAAATACTACTGAAAATTTTATGCGAATCATTCTAAAAAGGGTATTGGTCCGAGAATGGATCATTAAAATTTCTAATATGTTATTAAAATTAAATTGGCTCATTTGCCGAAGAAATATTCGTTCAACTCGGATTAACTAATCTTGCCACGTTGAGAATTTTATCCCGGGAAAGAAATAATCCGTTTGCGTTCTCCCATTCTCCATCGTGTTTCGCCCTTCTATGTGTATATTATTCGCGCAAAAGGCACGAAAGGTTCCCAGGTCCGACCATAACAAATGAATCTCAGCTGGAGTCCTTGGTCCTCAACAATAAATTTCCAACTGTCTCGGCCTAGAACACATTCTCTCTCTGCCATCACGGCAATTGCTGGAAGCTTACAAACGTAGCAAATCGGAGGTGTGGAGGGGCGCAGAAACGATAAAAATAGCGAGAGTCAAAGTTGTGACGATCGAGTTGGAAGCTGCAACCGGACCAATTAGAAGAGACCAAGTTTTTCCCGCCTCCTGCTTCTCCGCTGATTAACCTCTCCTTCAACCAGTCGTGAATTCAATTAATTAGTTTTTCGATGAATTCACGCGTAAATGCGCGGAGCTCCTACGATGAATCACGAATACGTGATTTTTTCTTTCCCCTGTATTTCTGTACCGTATTTCCGAATGACGCGTGTCTTGACATATTCATAGTCTTTTTGTTTTATTTTTTGAAAGCGTTTCCCCCCGCAGATTATATCCGCATGCAAAAATTTCAGACTCAAATATTTCTTTGTTTCGAATCAAGTTTGAGCGATGCACGCGTGTAACTTAAAATCCGGCGGATAATCGCTATAACGAAATTATGCGCTTCTCCGCTCTGCTTTTGCTCTTTCGAATTTACAGAGCGTAAAGGTGAATATAGTTGGACACGCGAGCGAATGCGGAAACAAAAATAAATAGTATATGAGGGATAGTTGAAAGAAGGCGTGTGGTAGCGAAAATCCTAAAGCAAGCAAAGAGACACGTGGAAAGTTCGAGCGAGAGACTTTGCGATTTGCGAACGCTCCATTTTTCATTCGCATCACGTCACTAAATTTTCAAGATCCCTTGGCAAACTCTGTAAGGACCGGTGCTGGTAGCTCGTACATTCGAAGACGAGCACGTATGTTTCAACGTTATCCGCAATCATCTGCGCTTTTTATCTTTTCCACCGGTTACAAATCCTATCGAGTCGACTGTTGTGGACGCGTGTAGAGATCAAGCGAAATAACACAAAAAAGCTATAGGAGATTTCGAATGAAAAATGATGTATAGAACCGAATGTGAATATGCGAATGATAAACAAGACTGAAAAATTCTGGTTTACGCTATCGACGCTTCTATCTTATTTTTGTTTCAAAAGAAGCGGCTTTTCCAAAAAATTTCCGTTTCCAGGGAGAGAACAAAAGACAGAGGGGGGAAACGACAAAAAATAAAAGAGATTGGTAGGCGTACAAATATGGGAGAAGAAAACAAAAGTTTGCGCACGTGCGACTCGGCATGCACGTAACGGGCCTTGGGGTAAAGTTCGGTAGATCGTTTTTTTCCCCCATCGCACAGGGAAAAAAGGAGGACATACCTACTGCGCGCGAATCAGTGAATATCAGCAGTTTGCGTATAGGCAAAAGTTTCTTCTCTTATTTCTTCTTTTCCTCTCAAGTCGTGAAATTTGCTCGGCAGTTTTGGAATTTTCGGCGGTGTTCGGAATTTCCTTGTCAGCGTTCGGCAGGTGGCGGAAAAAGAGAGAGGGATGGTCGAGGCTCTGTTTGCTGGACCCAACTTTCCGACTGTTTTCTGTTCCGACTATTATAAATGTATTCGAGAATCGCCGACATATTGCTCGACAATTCGCCGCCACCGCGTCCTCTTTGCAATTGGCTCGTCAAGTGCAGCTCTCTTGAAAACTATATATTATTATGCGGATTCGCAGCAGCTGACTACGATATATGTAAACTCGGAACGAAAGAAATAATCATGTTTGTTTGTTTTCTTTTTTATTTTTATTTTTCGGTGGCCGGCTCTGTTTCTGTTTTTTTTTTTGGGAAAATGCGTTCCACTATTTCCGCATAATGTGTCCATGTACGTGTACTTGGAGCGTTTTTTAACATTTTTTTTTCTTCTCGTTATCGTTGTCGTCACGACAAAGTTTCGCAAAAATAAAATGAACGATGACCATTTTGTGGAATAGGAAAAAGCCCGAAGAAGCAGCTGCGATTTTCACCGAACGATTAATCGTAGTTGTGCAGAGCTTGCGAACCCCCCCGTGTGTCGTCCAAACATATATATAAATATATGTATATATATATATATATATATAGCTGGAGTAAAAATAAACTGCACCATTGATCGATAGCAAAGCAAATATTCAATATTTTTGCGATTTTTTTCAATCTCATGGAAGAATGAATCATCTTTTAATGATTGTCTTCGCTTGAAAAAACCATGCATAAAAATACATACTATATAGTAATTTATTTTTACTTCTGCCATGTGATATGAAAGTTCAAATTCCAGGAGAGTATGGTAATACGAGATCTCATTTAATTCAGGGATCAGTCGTGTATAATAAATATAGCATAGATTATTGCGGATGCCGATGCTTTCCGGATATCGCTTTCCCATTAAACGGGCAAGAAACTCGGTATATAAATTTAAAAAATACATTCATGAAAGGATGAAACGCATGAAGATAAATATTTTTTTTCTCTCATCCTTATGGTCCATTAGGTCGGAAAGATTCGAGTTCCCGGGGTTACTTAACTATGATATCGTATGCAGTGCGTCGTCCAGTGTGCCATGATAATCCACTGGTAAACAGAGTTCACTAGCAGGAAATGTAAAATCGACAAATTGTCGCTGCGAGGGAACTTGGGGCTTGTCCCTGCAATAACTGCCACGTGCCTCTCCTTATAAGTTTCATTTTTACTTTTCTATTCGAAAGAAATACCAAAATTCGGTGCTGTTAATTGAAGCGAAATTTGTTAGAAAAAATATCACGTATTAACGATATGAAATTGGGTATGTTCATTCAATATTTAAATTTCAATGCCAATTCAGTTTTATGCTGAACGAGAAAATGTTGACCGAGTTAATTATTGGTCAATACTGTTTTTAGACAATCGCCATGCAGGACCTAAATCGTTTCTCGTAAAACGTTGAGAATACATAGCACGCGGAAGAGGTCGAGCAGAAATTGGAAAAAAAAAAAAAAAAAAAAAAAAAAAAAGGGGAGGAAAAGCTTTCGCCGGAATAGGGTGTGCCAGAGTCGCGTTTCTGATTGTTTTCCAATACCCCTGGTTAACCGACTTTGCGAACCACGCCAACGACTCTGCCTCTTTCTGTCTTCGTGTTTCTCTCTCTCTGCTTGTGCCCTCTCCTTTTCGTCTTTTCGTCGATGGAGATAAGCTTTCGTGGAGAGGAGAAAAGCTGAAAATGAAGGGGTAAGAAAAAAAAGCGCAGACGTCAATTAATTTTTCAATGGTGTCCCATGTCTTGATTTTTCTCGCTCTCCAATTTCTGTTCTGAGAGATGAAAAACAAGCAGCATCTTTCTTCTTCTTCATTCGCTATTCCAAAAAAAATTTCATTCTCGAAAAATAATAAATTGAATTTGATGATCGAGTATAAATCAGCGAAAAAATCTGATTCAGCCAAAATGGTTTGAAAAGTCAGACGAAACACGTACAAAATGTAGACTCGGATTAAATTTCTCTCTGCTTGGAGATGTCCTCGTTGGTAATGAAGGTTTGGTCTAGTTAAGATCTCGACCTTAACAGAAAGTCTGACCCTTTCAAGGGTAGTCTCAAAGTCGAGTATTAAGCTCGACCTTCTCTATCTCGCTCTCTTTCGTGTTTCGTATGACGTATATAGGTGTGTATCCTTCAACGTCCTAAGCTCCGCTGAGACTTGAGACTGAGGAATTCTCAGGTGGCGGGACTGAACAACACTAATTATACTACTATCTCGATTGCCATACGCTCCAGTGTGAGCACTGACGAATTTTCCACCGAGACCGAGACCGTTCGTACCATAATGTTTTTAAATTGTTTCCTCTTATTGTTAGTCACACCTTACTATTATACATACGTGTACCTTATAGATAATATGAAAGTTAATGCGATTTAGAAAATCTCATATATCTCTGATCCCAAAAACATTCGTACATCGAGATGAATCTTTTTTTTGTTTTGATAATCAAAGTTTCAGTGGTTCGTCGAAATAAATTCGTTCGTAGGTACACAAATTTCATTTGAATTCGACGAAGGGTTGAAAAATCATGGGTATATGCCAAATTCGAGAAAAAAAAAAAAAAAAAAAAAAAAAAACAATTATACATACTTTCCTTTTTCAAGAAGCCTAAATTTTTATTTTTTATCAATTAAACTAATACGTTTCGAACCCTATTAATTCATGGCATTGCAGGCCCCGAACGAGCATTCTTTTTGTTACTTTTGGGGTTGAGATCGTCGAAATGATCGAAAAGCTTTTTATTTCGACGATAGTTTTTATTCGCGTTGAACACCGTGCAAATGAATTCTCGAGTGTACGAGAGTGGATTGAACTAAAAGAGAGACAGGTAGATCGAGCTTCCCCTGCAACCCAACGATATAGCAAATAATAAGCCGAGTGGCGTGCGTAAAATAACACATTTTTAGATAATTTTATTGTGATTTTTATCGCGGTAAACTCTCGTTTTATTTGATGATGAAAAGTCTGTATTAATTTATATTCTATGTGCAAGGTATATCATGAATTGAATCGATTGAGATTGCACAAAATAATCGATTTTGTACAATATTTTCATCGTAGCAGCGAAGGCGCATCGCAACTATCGCCACACCCTTCTACCGGATGATACGCATATGTATACCAGCGCATATGCACGCGAGACGCTGAAAAGCGTCGAGATTCGACATTTAGGTCGTGGATGTAGCTTCTAAAATAATCGACGTTATACATATCGACGTACATGCGGGCTAATACCTGTCTCGAATCGAAAATGTTTTCCGAAGACTTCCGCGGCGCGTCGCCGCATCAATGATCAGAATAAAATATTCATGTAAAAAGATTGTGAAAAGAGAAAAATTGAAAAGATTTAAATTAATATAGAATCTACATGACTATTTGTCAATTAATTTAAAGGCTAAATTAAATATTATAATTATAGATTAAAGATGAAATTTCTAGACATAAAAAAATAAGTTGCGGCGCGGCTATTATTGGATATTATAGTTAATTATCAGTCGAGAATAGTGTATAGAATAATTATCCGCTGAATTTGTTGTCGAGGGGATGATTTTTTTTCTTTTTCTTTTTCATTTGTGTAGAAAAAGAGAGCCAACCGAAAAATGTTACACAGAAATTCGGCCGCGACGTGCTGGCTCGGAGCTATTGGATAGTCTGTGAAATTTGTTAGGATCTGTCGGAGAAAAACGTTGAAAAATTCCGGAATCTCGACGTGCCTCTCTCGTCGTCACTCCAGTTCTCTCCTCGCGTACGTCTGGACCGTGAAATCGATATAGCATTTTACTTAAATTTTTTCATGGTTGTTTTTTCGCAATGGATATGCGAGCGGTCCACTAAATTGTTTATATTTTTTCATTATGACCGTTCGATTCGTATAGCGTGCAGAATACATTCAGTACCAAACGACTCACCGGGTTTCTCATAACGGAGTGCAGTTTCTACAGTTTATTTGCTTGACGACTTTACCGGAATTGCAAATTTTTCTACGTTTCGATGCGCAGTAAAGCAGTAAAGAAGAAATAAGGTTGCCCCTTATATCCGTTGCGCGAATAAAATGAACAGAGAATAGAATAACGTTTTAAAGCCGTCTGGCATTCCGCCCATTTTCAGTCCATTTTTGCATATAATATTGCGTTACTAAGGATTCATTAGCGGTGCAATAAAATCGAATGGCTTTTCACTTAAAATTGTTCACCGTTAACTGTCATCGCATTGGCATTCGGGAATTAAATTTATGTCACTATATACTTCTTGAGCCATGCAGACGCTGCTTCTTCCTCTTCTTCTTCTTCTTTGTAATTCTCGAATATTCGGTTACTGCTTCCATTTTATGGAATTCAATGGCTGCGCCCAAATTTTTACATACGCGCAGCAAGTTTTCCATGGTTAATATCGACGTGTTCGGATCCTGTCAGCGATCAATTAAAAGGAACTGTCAAAATGTCTATATTTCAAAAAATCAAATAATACAGCTCTACACCGCTCCACGAGTTTAGGCGAGCCAGAATCAGGATATGAAAGCTTCTCCCTTAATTGAAGGGAGAAGCTTGCTACTCTGCCTCGTCTGCCTCGTCCTCCCTTTGAATCATCCCCCATGAATCCTGATTGATTTTCCAGTAATTATGGTCAGCAATGAATTACGAATTACGAACACTTCGGACAGCCAAAATTTAAGCCCAGGCATTCATTTATCGTCTATCGCCTATCGATATTTCAGCTTGTCAGCCGAAGAACGTGCTATTGGAAGATGAAACACTTATTTTTAAAATTTTTTCAGAATTAAAAAACAATATTGCAAATCAAAAATATCTCCTTCTGATCGTAATACGCATATTTTTTATTAAAACGAATTTAGATATTATAACAACGTTTTCAGTCCATTCGATACATTGACTTTTTCTTTAGTCGTTGATATTAAATTTTTGACGAATTCAATCGCGCGCGGAGGCGAGTGAAAGAAAAAACAGCGTATTCAGAACCACTTGAATAATACGAAGAAAAATATTTCCTTGCGCTCTCGACGCGGAGATATTGTATATTATCCTTCGATGTTCCATCACGCACGCGACATGTAAAATGATAAAAAAAAAACGAGGTAAATCTTTTCCGGTTATAGCTCGGAGCGATCCATCCCGTCATGATTTCGCTTGTCTCGGATCCTTCTCCTTTCTTTACCCCGCCGGGACTCAGCTTCAACTTTATACCCGTATGAAGGCAGGCTTCTAATTCAGCTTGGATCCTTTTGTCGGTTAGATAGAAGTATAATGATGCGCCCGTATGTGGTAGGTATATACCTAATATATAACAATATTTGATATCGTTCATCCGAATGCAAATTGATTAGCTCGTAATCAAAATGTGATTGAAATATTTTTCTTTTTTGTTTTTGGGTTACTTAAATACAACAAACGGCGATACAAAACTTTCTCAGACAGCAACTGCTTTTTAAACTGTATATTTATGTGAATGTATACGTAGATCAAGAGACACATATACGGGGTGTGACGGACAGTGTCTTTGTATATGCGTATAGCGAACATCGTCCGAATTTGTCAACTTGTCTCTTTTTTTTCTCTATTGCGAGGAAAATTCTCGTAAAAGATCCACGAAACGTCGTCTCGGCGCGGTGTGAAGAAAAGTCTTGCCTTTTTTTTTTTTTTCTGTCCTCTTATTTCTCTCCTTTCCACCTTTCGCCAGCTTTTAGCTCATTTTATTCTCCTCTCACTCGCTCGCTGTACGTACGCTTTTTCACCGCGAGGCTTTTTTACCCCTTCTGCGTAAAGCAGGCCGCACGCAAGCCCTTTATATCATCCTTAAGTCTCTTTTCTGCCTTTCCTTTCCCGATGCCCGTCGCCTTTCGGCTTCTCTTCTTCTCCTCCTCCTTCTCGACTTTTTCTCTCTCTCTCTCCTTTATATGGAAGAGTTTTCTGTCGCAGACAACGTATAAAATAGCTACACGTGCACACTACTCAGACGAGGATTATTTGAGAATTGTACTTTGTGGTTTCCGCAATATTTACTCGGATAAATCCAAAAAAAAAGTATACAATAAAAGAGATTTACCTCTCTTGTTTACTCGCGGCGAGTTTGTTCCCAGAGCAAATTGCTGTCATTTTGCTTGTACCATAAAAGTACGTAAAATCACACATTACCATATTGTTTCTTTACCATCATCATTCGGAATAGCCGATATTATAACTCTGATTTTTTGAAAAATTCCAAAACTTTCAGTCAGGTGCGCGACAGACAAAGCCAGTTGGTTGTTACAGCGAGAGATGCTGCATCTGCTCCTATCTTTTCTATTTGTAAAATGAGCTTTGATGTATACGTATACCCGCTGCTGGCAATTCATCGTCACAAATATACTATATTAATATTTGTGGTTATGTATATAAGATTTTAATTTCGACGCATATATCTTAACCGCAGTCGCGATAATAATTGAACGGAGCAGAAATCCCTAGGCAAATCCTAGATAATTAGCGAATTCATCGTGAATTATTTGCATGATAACGTGCTGAGAAAACTCTGGTACCGAGAGTTTTATGAAAAGCCAATATTCCCACTATCTGGCTCGCTTTATCAAATTTCTAATGTCTTTACGCATCGAAAATAAATGAAATATTGTCCTTTCAGTCGCGTTCAATAAATTTGTCGAGTTTTTTTTCGGCGGAGTAAAAGAAAAATTCATAGCCAACTGATTTTATTCTTTTTTTTTGTTCGGAGAGTCGACGGCTTTGGAAGGCTCAGCGGATGTAAACTCGATCGCTCCCACAGGCATTTTTGCTATTGAACGGATCTAGGTCAGAACAATAGCGTCCGAATGATTTCAATTGCGCGTGTTCAAAAATCTTGAAAGGCTATATACCGGATCGATGCGATTTGTGAAAAGACAATATTTTCAATTTTTTGTTTTTTTTTTCAAACCAATTCTTCCGATATTTTTTCAAATAATACACTACTTTTGGTAAAAAAATTCGCAATGCGTAAGCTCCCTTCGATCAATGGAGGTCGAGCCATTATTAGTCGGGATAAGGATATTTGAAAAAAAAAAATTTTTTTTGAACCCGAGATCATTGGTGTACTATACAATTTGATCTTTCATCAGCATCACTTTAGTTCATTTTTATTATTCCGAACATTGTAGTCGTACGTAATGCTGAAAATCGGTCCGACTATTGCGTTCGCTCGGGATTACAATGAGAATCGATTTAAAGCTGCTGGCGGAGGGTGCAACAATGCCCAGGACTATATAATGCTTCTCGTCGCTTTTTTCGAAAACGCAAAAAAATAAATGTAATAGTAAATTCAATTTTTTCCTTCGTCGATAAATAAGAAGAAAGTCAACAACGTTTCGCAAAGTCAACAAAAATTGCTGAAAAAAAAGAATTTTAATTGCAACGATGTTTTTTGAGTTTGTAAAAAATTCCTCTTTCCAGTTTCATACGGATAATATAAGATAAGAGTTGATCGAGAAAATGAATTTTGTTTGATAATCGTGCACTACTTACCGGCCATAATGATTAAATTACGAGAGCGTTTTGAAATATAATTAACAGTGCCTTCATTTTGCACGCTCATACGCGGCTCGGTTTAGGATAACGCGGGTTAGGGGTACAGGCTCCGAAGTACAGGCTCGAGGTCACGGTGTTGGCGGGGATGTCGAGCAAATGGAATTTACATCGCGTCGTTAGTCACGCGTGCGAGAGCAAAGTTGTTCCGTAATGACACATGAGGGTGGAAGCTGTGAACAGACTCGCCGCTGCTCCCTTTTTATATTCTTGGCGACGAAAAAGCTCGCGGTGAGCTTGCTCAAAAGCCTGCGTAGGTATATCGCGGTAGTCCTTTACTCGTTCGTTCGCTGTCTATAACTCTAGACCGGAGCGGCGATCGATGCAACGGTATAAGAGTTGTACGCTGTATCGACTCTTTAAATGCCGAATATGCCATTTTTGTTGTTGTTGATGTTGTTGTTTTCAAGAGGATTAGTCGTGAATAGTGACCCGCTCGAAATCGTCGAAAGATGAATAATATTAAGATTTTATGCTGTAAAGGCAGAACAAGTAGAGCAGCACGAGTTGGTTAAAAATAAATAGGATAATCTTTGAAAATTATTGATTTTTCTTCATTTCTCAAGACTATACTTTGAGTCTTGAGACACTTTGACGAGAAATAATCCGGCGTTGTTACACCAAGTCGCGACTTGGCGACTCTATGTAAGCAGGGTGCAATGCTTTTGGCAAGCTCGGGCGAATAGTTCGGGCGGGCCGGCAGCCGCCAGACAAGCGGAGCCATGGCGTCTTCCAGTCTAGCCAAATAAAATCCGGGAATTTGGAGATCCGCCCTCATATTCGAAGGAAATAGGTGGAATAACGGTCTGTTTTGGAATGTGTTCGTCGAGGGTGCTCCCAAAAGACAAGAGAGGCGCGGAGTAGCGCTAGAGAGAGAGAGAGAGAGAGAGGGGAAAAAAAGATTTTAGTGGACATAGATTGAAGAAGTGACTCAACGAGAGTCAGCGACGTTTAGGATGCTGACTCTCCGCTTCCTTATACTATATTATTTCGTGCTGCCAGCCACCAAATACTTGGATGCGGTCACTGATCTCTCGGAAGAAAAATTCTCGTGGGGTTTGTAGACACGAGAGCAAGATATGGGGAATAAATAAAACGAGTCCCTCTGAGATTGCACTTAAAAAAATCCATCACTCCTTTTTTATTTCCGCTCAAAACCTCCAAAGGTTTATCAAGATATTATCCAGACTATTTTATCACTCTCTATACGGATAAATTCAGATACGTATAGCAGTATATACAAAATGCGGAAATGACAATGTCAAGAATTTCTTTCGACTTTTCTCCTTTCAATTTCCAATAAGATATTCTTATAGCATCCCGGTCCTATTCTTCTATTGAATTTTTTTTTTATTGCGTAATATATAAAATATAGATATAAGCATAAAAAAAAAGTCATAACGATGCATTGTAAAAAAATGTAATCCATCTTGTTCTTCTGATTTTCATCTGCGGAGAAACTGATATCAAAAATTGGATTCACAATCGAAGATGTTGCTAACTACCCGGCCGGTGGAAGCAATAAAATAGAAATATGGTAGAACGTATAAAAATAAATCCATGTATGGCGTTGTTCTTTTCGATGCGCACCATCAATGTGTCAAAGAAATCGATATTTTTTGCTCGTCCTTTATTTCTTCGATCGAAGAGCAGGTCTATTATTTTTTTTTCATTCTCGTTATTATCCGGAGAAGTTTATCCGCGTTATCATCCGTTATATATCCCAGTAAAAATGAAATTAATAAGTCATTCAGTGTGCGCGTGTCTGGGGAAAGAGATTAAAAAAAAAAAAAAAAAAAAAAAAAAAGCAGGATATATGATCTTATGAGAGAGAGAGCGGAGAGGGGCGATGAAAAAAGTAACCGATACAACTTTTCTTTTTTGCGGAATAATACAGCGTAACTGCATTTTATTTCTTTTTTTCGTTCAGCTCCTTCGATAGCGGGGAACATAAAAACATGAGTACCTCGCTTGTCGATGCAACTTCTCATCTGCTCTTGTATTACATGTTTTTTCCAACAACGAAAAACAATGTTCGATTCGATTGGAGACTACGCGCAAAATCATTCGTTTTATTTTTCTCAGAATCCATCATAACTGATATATATGTTCTACCACAATAACGGTATATTACGCAATAACGAATGAATTTCCGAATTTACAATATATTTCCAAAAAATCAAACATTTTACTCAAGAGTTCTTTCAATATATAGGTATCTTTTTTCTTCAACTCTACTGTTCCGTATTAATTAAACGAGATTTTGTATTTATTTTATTTATCGGTCAAGTTGGATAATAGTATGAGAAAAAATATTGATAATCTTTATTGACTTTTAGCCCCAAAAATTTGTCGAGTCTGCAAAATGTAGATACATATTTTTTGGTGGATGAAGGAATCCAGGCCTGTTGATTCGCTAAAATAAAAACCCTTCGAAACGAATAACGTCCCGCTTGACTCGAAATATCATAATATACACGAAGACAGCTTTTCTAGTAATGCGAGACGACGGTGGCATGAAAAAATTGCAAATATAAGATTAGCGAAGCGCTTATCGCGCAAAAACATTTATTCTTCTTTTCGTACCCTCGGACTCTGTCGTCACAAAAAAATAAAAAATAAAAAATAAAAAATAAAAAATATATAGTATACGCTTATCATATAAATATAGTTACCGCGTATTATCATTTGTAACTTCGTATTTGCCAAGTCTCTTACTGCACATAGAACGAGAGAATAAAAAGGTTTACCATTTCGTTTCGTTTTCGCGCGTCGCTTTATTTCCTTCGTTCCACCGCGAGCGAGTCTCTTATTTTTTTTTCTTCGTGTTTTGTACTCGCGCGAAGGTCGTATAGTATATTACCGCAACGAGCATACACGTGCCGCACTCAATTTATTACCCGGTCCGGGCCCCCGAAAGCGGAATACATTTTTTTCGCTAATCGCGTCGTCATATCGAAATGAAAGAGACGCGACGGAAAATATTTAAATACGGAACATTCGCAAGAATTTTTTAAGAGTTTAAGGTCTGACAATTAACACTAATACCGCGTCGAAATGCAAAAAAAAAAATGAAATATTTTTTTTTTCATCCTCATTTCAAATAAGTCGGATAAAGTCTTTTTCTTTTCCTTTATAATATAATCTATCTATTTTTCCAGCACAGATTATGCCTCCCATCCGCTTGTCAATTGTTTTTTCGTTTTTCATTTCAAGTATTACGTACACGGAAATACGAAGGGAAAAAATAGAGTTTGGGATTAACACCACAGAGAGATGCGGAGCCGAGATCCCTCGAGCTCTGGAAAGCAATTCTCTCACGTTATCGGGATGATCGGAACGACGAGACATGCCTAGATACGAGCAGTATGTGTAAGGATGAAAACATGGAGGAAGAGCGATAGCAAAACGGGAGACGAAGGTCGTCTTAGAGGAGCGTATCGCGTCGCGTCCCGGGATATTATTGCTTCCAACTTCCGGGCTAGGGTGCGAAATTCCGCCGTTCCGTAAGATTCTTCCACAGTAGAATCTTTCTCTCGCAAGAGCTCCCAGCTCGACTCCCAGAAACTATCATTTCGAGTGCGATGAAAAAAAAACGAAAAAACAAAAAAATGGTAACGCTGTATATAGGAGCGAATGGAAATACTATCTGGTCTCAGAACGATCCTTTTCGACCATTTTTCAAGTTAGAAATCAAACGAATAGGAGCGGAAACATTTTTTGAGATCAAGTTTTGTACCGAAAAGGTAATAGATAATAATAAGAGAAATAAATGTTTGTAGTCTTGACTGCGCTAATACGGTATAATATTTAGAAAGGAATAGAGGGACGAGGGGTCGAATCGGCTCGACTGTGAATTTTCGCGCGAGGAGTAACCCGCCTGTGCGCGCCAGCAGGAACGCAGGCTCGCGAGGGTCTGGCGGAATCGTGTTCTATATATTTTTATATGTAGGGGAAGCGACGCGAGCATTCAGTAGCAGGAGGTGAGAGGAAGGGGTCGAGCGTACAGAGGCATCAGGGGTTTGAGAATTTGTGCTTTGGAAGAAGAGCGCTCTGCTCGTGGATGCTGAGACTCAGTTGTACTCTATCGCCCACGCACGTAGTACGCACGACGGCTCCAACACCACGTGTGTGTTTGTGTGCGTGTGTGAGTGAGTGTGGACCGCTGAGCTGCGCTCTGACAAGATCGAGAGTAAGAAAAACAATCTCCAGACGGAACGAATCCATTTTATTTCTGACATTTATATATATGTCTACAATATTATGTTGATACGAAGATAACGAGTTTTGATCGAGATACAATACGCGCGGCAAAAGAATCCTATTTATTGTTATTGATGAAAAAAAAAAGATTCATGAGAATAATAAAAATTGACAACTCATATTTCATGCTCAATTGATTTGGAAATTCTGATTTTGCGCTGGAAGCTACTTTTCAATGTCAACCGGCGACTCGTCCATCGAGGAATCCTGGCCATCCTTTCAACGGCTCCAACATTCATCTCGCTTTGTGATCCATAGTAACGAGATAACCGTTGCTCTTCCCGAGCGGCTGGAGTATTATGGTAAAATTTAAGATGAAGGCATCTGAAAATCGTCAACGGCACTCGGACAAACAACATCGTAGTATCAATGGGTGGCCGATGAAAAATCATCAGGGAAGCATCATTTAATTCAGCTCAACGACGTACCAAACATAATTCTACCTTATCTACTACCATCCGGTTACCTGGCGAGTCGCGCAACAAATAGTAAGTTCATTTTCCTATTTCCTCCTTCTACAAACAAACGTTGTATCGTGTTTGAATAACTTTTTTGTTTGTTTCTCGGGGGCAAAATTTTACTTTCTTCTAATTGATCGAGCAGTTATATACCAGATAGTATCCATAACCATAGATCGTACTTGAATGAATTCTTTGATAAATTAAGTTTCACTATTGGTGGAAATGAGCTTGTTTCCGATTATAATAGCTTGTTCATGGAACGCGCGGTTTAGCGGAATTCTTGTTGCATGAAAAATGTCCTTGATTTTTCAAAAAATTTACTTTTTCATCCAAAATACTTTCATCCGCGAACAAACCATTATGACCAGAATCGAGCCAGTGAAAGTTTTGCGTCGATTGGCCAGAAAGAGGTGTTTCAAAATCCCGGTCACGTTCTCCGGAAAGCAAGAAATTCATTCGAATATTTCGAATAAATAAATAAACATTGATCCCTTGTAGCATATTTTAATGAAACGATGCTGTTACAATGGCTGAAAAAATTATGGAAATCCTTAAATTTTTTCGAGCACAAGCACATATAATCGGTTGAGACAATTTTTGCTTTTCAAGTATCTATCGAAGTACCTAATCCAGCGTGAACTTTGAATTTATTTCATATTTCTGGATTTTTTTTTTTTTTTTTCCATCAATTTATTAGTATTGATTAGATGAGAATAGATGTCGTTCGATGAAGAGCAAGAAAAAATCGACAGGAGGCAAAAAAAAAAAATATCTTGAGTCTCTGATATAGACGATTGAAGAAGGTGAAAAAGAGATACGATAAGTGCGAGAGAATACTCAAGCCCAACATCGAGATAGATGCTGCTTCATCGAAGCGAGCTCGGAAAAGAAATCCGATAATTTCGGGGGTTGCTTCGATCGGCGTTAAAGACGCGATGAGAGTTTCGAGTTAAGATATCCTGCTTCAAGGCTATTCTCAAGTCTCAAGTCGCAATATAGCCCGCTTGGCCTAAAACCATTGGACTTGCTCCAAAAACTTCATTATTTTTCATTTCCATCGAGACAAGATTTGAATGGAAACGTAAGATGGGATTACGCATTATGTAATGGAACATTTTCGTCGGACGGGCACAATTCTAATAATGCAATCTAGAAATCTATACAGAGAGCTAGCGGCTATATCGGCGCGTAGTCCGATTCGATGGACATTTGCTAGGATACGTTTCTATAGATATTTTTGATTATTTTTAAACTGGTTCGAGAAAATTGAAGTGGTGGGAAAATACATAATAATCGATAGCAAGACATTTCCACGAAAATTAATATCATTTTTGTGATCACCGAGCACACCTTTTGCACTACTTCCCAATCCTCTGAATACGTTTCATTTTTCTATGTACTATTTGGCTCGAAAAGTGTGGAATTTGCTATTTCATCGAAATAAAATGTCGAGAAAAAAAAGTTATCATAAGATTATTTTCAAAAAAATGGTTCTTCCATAGAAAGTAAAAATCTCTTGATAGATATAAAATGAGGGTTACTTTATACTATAAGGTGGTCGTTGAGATGAATCAATTTGTTTTTGTTTTTGAGCAATTATTTCTATACTATGCGATATCTTTGCAGAATACATATGTAATGTGAAGCAGGTATATTATGTATCCCAATATCACGATAAATTGGGTCTTTGCCTATCGTCTGTGTCTGCTCTTGAATTTCTCGTAGCTACCAACGTTTACGGTTATCGATTCAAATTGAACGGCATTCATTCCTTTAACCGGATCTTGAGTATATAAATGACGATTATATTATTGTATATAATATATAAAGTATATGAGAAAAAATGTGACAATATCTGGTGTTATTTTCTTTTGACTGCTGACCGCAATCTGAAGCGCGATCAAGTCTTTTCAACGAATATTCCACCGTGAGCGAGGGCTCGACTTTTTTGCCAACCCTTTTGAAGCGTTGTAAAGGGCTCTCATGTGCCATTCTGCTCGTTTTTTTTTTTTTTTTTGTATTGTAAATGGCTGTGTTTTTGTATTCTCGTGTGTACAAACTTGTATTCGTTGAAACCGCTCTTATCATTTTTTTCCTCGTGCGAGAGCCTGCTGAACTCGTTTCGAGATATTAAGGCTTTCTTAAAGAGGATGAATTTCTCGAATTTGTATTAAGAATTTTATACGCACACCCACTTGGAATAAAAACCGCGTGTAACAGGATTTTTACCAACTGAACAGCTGATGGATGGCCTTAGAGTCTTGACTCGATAAAGGGAGTTTGAAATTAATACGTTAGCTGGTTCAAAACATGCAACTTGCATCGTTGTAGAAATTGGTGAAACGGTATAGGCACGGAAGATGAGAAAGAATTTTCGTTTGTCAACTCCGGCTTTTGTAACGTAAAAGAATGAGAAACAATACTTGGAAGAAAGATAGTGAGTGAAAGAGAGGGTGGATGCGAGGGGTAGGGAGAATCCAGCGAGAATTCCCTTTGGTTGCCTGCCTCCGGGTCTCGGGGGATCAGAAAGAGGAATTGGTTGAGAGCAGGTTTACTGCTTTGTATGGCGAGAGAATCAAGGTATATAGAATTGCAGGGAGTGAGAGAGAGAGAAAAGAAAAAAAGAAGAACGCTTCATAGAGTTCGGAAGATGTGATTTTTCTTTATATTGAGGGATATGTATATTCACGTGTGATTCCCGTTTATCTTGGGGACAAGACGAGCGAGATACCTATAGTTGATGAGTTATCAGCATAGCTTAATTGCTATTTCATTATAAGTACAACAATGAAATATGTCATGATTGACACAACTGCTTATAAATAGGAAATGTTAATTGATACGGATTATCAAGGATCGCAGAGAATTAAATTTAACAAAATGTCATCGATGACGTAAAATTTACAGGAAAAAATCAGGATTCGTGACTTATGCCGGCATGATTGCAGCAGGTTCTCGATTGTTCTATAAAAACAAAACGTACAGTTGACTATTTTTCGGAAAGGATTTCAATCATGGCGGAACATCGATCATCAAGGGTTTGCCCGACGAGGAAAAAACTCGAGCCTTTAATCCCGTAGAATTTTGATAATACGAACGAGTTTTTCTGAAGCTCAACTGACTCACGATCTATTCAATTTTTAATCGTATATCTCACGGATTATTTACTTTTAATCACCACATTTCATTAATGGATTCATTGAGGAGTCTCTTAAACCCCATATTCTCGTTATGTTCTCCACCGTGGGTTATATGTATAACTTATTTCTTCTCTATAGTAATAATAGTTACTAGAAATAAAGGCTTCCGAAGAGATCGCTGAACTGAGCGAATACATTATATCGGAGCAACCGTATTCGTCAACTTAGTTATGAGTATGTAGCTTCTATATCTTTATCGTCGTAAAAGAAATAAAGGGGCGAGAAAATGTGACGCTGATTTGAAGAAAAGCATGCCAAGAGTTGCCTGATGCCTGATGATCGTAAAAACTTGCGTCAGGACGCAAAACTTTTTATGATCTTCTAAAATCTATACCGTTTGACATAATAGAAGCAGGGATGTATAGAAAAAGGAGGGAGGAAAACTTAGCGGTGAGCAGTCGAGAAACTAATTAGATTGCCGTGGGTGCATGCTCAATATACATGTATATCGCAACACTCGCGAGTCAGTGGTGCTTCAAAAGAGTTTCGAAAGAGAAAAGTAAGAGAGTTCTCGAGTCGTAAACGAGAAAATTGATTCAATTCGCCCCAACGACGACAACCACCCCTCTTCTGTCTGGGCTTCTCATTGTTTGCGCAAAAAATGTTATTATCCATAGGAAAATAAGAAAAATAATTTCTCGATATGCTTGATGTGATTCTTTCCGTTACTCGTTTAAGAAAATGTCAGGACGAAACTTTCTAGACATTGAAAGATTTTGGTCGTCATTTAAAAATTGATATGATCGATTACTGATGTATTATCAAGACCTATAATCACTCTTCTAGGAAAGTGATAGTGATAACTTGTTATGAAATTTTGATGGGAGAACATCAAGATTTTTTAATATCATAAAACATGCATAAATTGATATTGGCTGTATCTTCGATAAGAGTTGAAAGTCTTATTTGCCGTTATTTAGATCATTGGTAATGAATGCTCAAGATATGCACATCAGAGAACGAGGACCAGTCGGTGCATTCTTTCGAATTATTTTATTCTTTTCGAAGGATCTCTTCAATCAGACACGGTTATCGTTCGTAATTCTATTAACTTGTAGCGGTGATTCTCTTATTAACGGGCGAATGTGCTTTTTATTACTGTGTATTATTGAGCAACCTCGACCTGATCACAAAGAGGGAGCAGCGAGAGAGGAGGGCGGCGCGGACGAAGGAGAAATATGGATAAGCTCGAGATGATCAATAGACTAAGACAACTCGATGCTCGGTGATAATTCAGCATTAATTTATCGTAGCTAAATACCGATTTTCTGGTCGCTCAATGTTAGGAATTTATTAAACTCTTATTTGCTTGAGGCTCATCGCACAAATTATTCCATCAATGCGGCAAGATGAACTACAAACGCATCGAGATACGTCGTCGCACTCTCCATATTGAAATGACGTACGCGCGGTAAAGCGAACGCGGCGCGAGGTACCCTCAAAGACTACTAAAATCCCTTAAAAAGTCATTCGATGCTCTGAATTTTTGCGTTCTTGAAAATCTCACCGAGAAGAATCCTGCTCGAGCGAGAGAAAGAAGGAATCAATTGTTTTTTCAACTTGAAATTTTCTTATTCGTTCGTGAAAGATTTTATGGAAGCCAGCCGCGGTCATTCGGCATCAGTTATACAACAGTTCTCCAATTATGAGTATATAGTAAAAAAAAACATAGTCAAACATGGAGGCAGACACATTTTACAAAACGACATACACGTATATTGAATCGTGAGATAAAATTTGATGAGGTATACTGAACACATAACCAACATTGCTCGGGGTTTTATTGAGCGACTCTACAAATGAATCTGACCCATTTTGACCGGGTATACGAAACGACTTTTCACTACGTAGCGAACGAATGATTTGTGTGCGAGTGTGCGATTCACATATAATTATGACGGGATAGACGGAAACGTGAACGTAAATGTAAACACGAAAGCAGAACAAATGAAACTTTACCAGCAGAGCTTTGTTCAAATCCTACGCTTATTGACAATTGGAAAAGTTTCTCTTGAACGATATAAATTATTTTTCATTCTCAAACTGCATTAATTAATTACTTTACGGTAATCATATAGTCGTTTGCTGCTCATACACTAGTGACTAAATCCTGAAACCTTATGCCCATCTCAATTTTCGAGACTCGTTACAATATTAGTTTTTAATAAACAAATTTTTCGCTATCAGAAACCGGTTTCAAATATTTGCATTTAATTACAAACTAAAATAAGAAACCGAAGTTCCATTTCAACTTAATATTCCATAATAACTAGGTCGATAACCCCTTTTTTCACGAGACCATTCCATTGCTACAAGTTTGAAGTACTTGAAACTGTTTTTTTTGTAAAATATCTTATAATTTTTTAATATCTTATTACTTTCAATAATTTTTTTCTCTCTCAACTCGTCATCGATAACCAACCCTTAAATTTCTTGAGAACATTAATTGATCTATGAAGAACGGCATTAAATTTTTTTCATGCGAATCCTATGACCTAGGCACCACGATAGGATTACCTTAAATCGACTCCAATATTAATGTCTGATTCCATTGAGTTTGTGACACAATTTTTCGTAATCATTACGGCTATTGGTTCAAACATTTGTTTGCGAAACAATTATAATATAAATTTATAAAAGAAAAAAATAGTTCCATAAATAATTTAAATCATTTGACCCAGAATGCATTCCCTCAATTGTTGCAATCTGAAGGATCAGCAGCAGAGCAGATGAAAAAAAAGATGGAGCAGAATGAGTTTATGTAGTGCATTTTTGAAATGTAACAATATTGTCTCAAGCGTGCCGGAATAATCCTCGTTGTTCCACAAAACGTTTCAATACAAACGCTTTGACAAATTGATATGAGATTTGCAAACGAGAATATAAAGTCTGTGACACACGGTCGTACGACGGTCCAATCAATCCCTCATCCAATATGGCTTCTCCTTGAAGAACCGAGCACCCACCGAAATATTATCTTTATTTTCTCGTGAACCGGTTTATTACAAAGTAAAAGAGTGATTTATTATACGCGTATTATATTGCCCACACGCTGAGTCAGCCTCGTATACGTTTTTTATTTCAGTGAAAATAATAACAATAGGCGGCGTAAATTCTACTTATTTCCGATTTGCATAATATTATTCGAGTAAATTTGAAACGGATAATGTGATTTGTTGTTTTTGCTTCTTACAGATATCAATATGTCGAGAACGGACAACCGAGATGGTGATACAAGTCCACCTTATCAACCAAGGTAAAGAAATAACAAGGATACAGGTTTACAAGGATAGAATAAACGATAAAAAGTTAATAAACTTGAGAGAAAATTTCATATGTTTGTGATACCTATATATATTTTATTGGGTTGCCATCATTCAACAATAAATTTTGATTCTCTTTCAAAAATGAAATTCGAAGTCATCCAATAATTAGCTGCCAACCTGATATAATGAGGGTGTCCTCGAAAAAAAAGTTTAATACACATGCGTGGTCTCGTATGAGTAATATTGAGTGAATTTTCTACCGTTCACTCATCGCCGGCTGTTTCACACATCGAGAAACGCGCGAGTCACCCCATTAATTAATCATTAACGCAAAGCACCTACCAGACTGATACGCGGCCCAGAGGCGTTGCTCCGGCCCTCCAGACCCTCTATACCGCCTTATTTCCCGGCGATTGCTGTCCACCAGCAGCTTGGCTTTTGGTAGTGCGAGCTCTTCGGACTCTCTCGTGGCTCTCGGACCCAGCAGCCTCTGCATAGGTTTACTCTTCTCTTTACTCGTCAAATGTTCATCTGCTTTAGGGACCAAATTTAGGGAACCTTTTATCCTTTATTTATCTTCATAAGTAAAAACCGTACAGCATTGAAAAGCATTGTTGGGGGCAAGCCATCGTTGAGTGTATGCGAGGTCTTATTGAATAAATATATTTGTATCCTATATACTTATTAGATTTTCGTGATGAAGCATTTGGATTTTTGTTTCAGGCAATGTAGAACGAACAGCGTCGGTCTCCCAGCTCGGGGATCTCTGCTAGCGGAACCACCGTCGGCTGGAGGTCGACGTCAGCCGCCGATACCGCGACGTCATTCCATCACTCCCACGGTACGTTTATTCATATTAAAATGACAATTTAATTCAGCACCGGAGTAAAGACTTTTTGTGCTTCTCACTGATTGATTTGCCTCGGCAATGAAACGACTCAGCGTAAAATGATTTCAAAAAATCTCATAACGAAAGATATAACGATTCATTGAATAACAAAAGAAAAGGGAGCAATGATAAATAAATACATCAAAACGAAGCGCTGAAATTAGAGAAAAGTAACTTGGTCTTTTCAGGAATTTCTTCTTCCCATTGCGAAATGACCGGAGATTCAAAGTGTAGCAACATTCACACACTCACATCTGTAAAAAAAAATGAACACTCAGATCGGGTTAAGATCGCTATATCCGTACTAAGAAGTGGACAATACACATGCACACATATTCCAAAAATAGGTACACATATTTTATATCTAAATACATGCACCGCAATCCTTCCGAATTAATCAAAATTCATTTATTTCGTGACTCAAGAGTCTAGATTTGTTCGAACAAAAATATCCACCTGGTATCAGTAGCAATTTTCTTAATTCCTCAAACAACAACAAACATTTAATAGCTGCCGAAAAAAATGAAACTTTTCAATATATCGCTAGTTTCATATATGTATATTCAAAGGGCAGAATACATTTTGCGATCGTCACAGCAAGGTCAAACGCGTGGCATTCTGGGAATTTTCATCTCCTACGGACTTGTTCGATATGTCCGCTCGTAACTGGAGTTGAAACAAACGAGATAGGTGGACTAAACTTTCTTTGACGATCAAATAGCAATCGTTTCAGTTTTTTAACCGAAGAATCGTTAAAAAACGATGGTAGGGCGTTTGACGAAAAATCAATTAAGGAAGTTCTGCTTCTACCGTGAAGGACGCGCAGGACGCCGGGGGTCTCTATGCTTATACACATCCTAGCCGCGCAATGCTGCCAACCTGATTCTTTTATCTTCCTCTTGCTCTCTTTTCTCGTTCTGTCTCCCTCTTTTTTGCTCCGTTTATATATAGTTAATGTCCCGCCAAAAACTCGTGCGGCCATATCCCAAGGAATTCGATGAATTTTCATAAGTTAATTCGTCGCATATATCTATCTTGAAATACGTGGCACATCAGGTCCATTTTTTTCAATTTCACTTTGATGTATAGGTCAATCAATACTCGCGATTGAATTAGCGGTGAGCCACCACCTTTTTTTCTACATAATATTAAATCATTTGTACCGTCAAAACAGTGATAGCCATCATAAGACTCTGTGCAATTTGAAGGTAACTTAAAGATTTTTCGTCTGAGAAAGTTTCAAAGTTTAACTTCCTTAAGTCAAGAACGTTTCTCGAGCAAATATGATTTTTTTCTGTCCCTACCTCTGTTTGCATGTTAAATATATCGTTATCCGTAAATATCTGTACAATTCGTTTGAAACTCATCGTTTCGAAAAAGTTCATACCAGCCTGCCGTACATCGGCTCGTATAACTGATGCCAAATTTTTATATCGATGCGTTTGAACGTAGTCGATGCCCTTGTTCAACGATTGTACTTTGACGTTGAGCCTCAATGGATTTGAGACAAATTCAATTTGGTACGGTATTAATGAAAAAAAAAATGGCTTTGGTCTCGTTATTCCGTTGAAAAGTCATTTTCTTTTCTTCCTTGATAGATTAATAGAAAATTATTTAATGATTCAGGATGAAAGGCTTGACATGAGATCGTATGAATATGTGAAGCAGGTAGCGCCGCCGCCGATACCGCTGAGGCAACCGATCCCGGAAAGAAAATCCCACGAGAGACCGATATTTTTGATCCGTAAAGGTGGCGGAACATCATCAACCGTCGAGGGTGAACAAACGAACGGAAAACGAACGAATGATGCGAAAAAACCATTGGATGCGGGTACGTCGACGAATAAAATCAACAACGTCGACACGAAACAAACGATTTTTGACGCAGCCAATTGTTGGAGAGTAACCGAACATAATTCGAGAAACGGAGACAAATTGATAGATCTTGATTCATCATCAAGATCAATCGAAAGAAATGAGAAAGTCAATAGCAGCGTTTATTCCTCCTCGGGTATAGTTGAACCGAACCCCGACAACGTTTTAATCGCGGAAATCGAGCGTCGAGTATTCCCTGCCGATTTCCATAGGAATTTCGATGAGAGACCGGCTGAGCTACAATTTAAATCGAGTTTCGAGGAATTGAGAAAAGTTTCGCGAGATCTGGAGAAACGGCTTCACGAGGGCGTCATTAAAAGCGTCGCTGTACCCGGAAGCGGAAAACATTCCAGCGCCGATTTGCAGTATGGAAAAACTGGTAGAAGTATCGAACATTGGGAATGCAAAGCTCAGACCACGAATAATGCCAGGTTTGTTATTCAAAGTTTTCACTTTTATAAATTTTCTTCAATTTTCAATTCTAAAATCGTAAATTCGACGTAAGTTCAGTATTTTGATGAACTAGAAATTAGGAACGAGAGGTTTGGTACAAGCTTTTCTACCGATATAATTCCAACCAATGGGATACCGAGAAATTCGACGATGAATGAATATCAGAGCTTTTCAGAGATTCTCGCGGCGGTTGCTGATCGATCCTTTCTGTCGCTGACGTGTATTTTGGGGAGCAGGTGCCGGAAATACGCTGGCGTCTCAGCAGCCATATACCGCGATAAATACTCATACCACCCTTACACAATCATCCTCGCTCTCTGCCTCTCTGTTCATCCTCCATTATTACTCCCACTGTTACATTACCTCGTGGTTCAGGATTATATTGAGCTGAAGTTTGGTGGATCGTACAGCGTACAATGTGTTTGAGGCGCTGATTTTCCGAAAGCACAGAATGCAGCCGGGATTTCGTGTTTTTTTTTTTTTTTCCTCAACTCGAACATCGAGCAATTCGCTGCCTCTTTTCGATACGGCTCTCGGCTTGTTTTTTTTTTTCCATGTCCAAAATGAATGGAAGAACGAATAAGGAAAAAGAGGGAAAGCAAGTTATTTTATGAAATTTTATTTCAAGACTACAACGCGAGAGATCCAAGTTGTCAACGGATTGCGGCGGAGATCTTGACGCGGAAGAGCCTCGGAAGCGTTCTGATTTGGGAATCGCTCGTCCACCTCGGCCTCTCCCGTTCGAAGAGACGAGCGAGCCCAAGTTCGATGTCTTTTCGAGTCCTATAATCATTCGTCGGGAGGCTGAAAAGAAATCCAAGTTCGAGGCCCTTCAAGCGGCCTCCAGGAGTCTCGAAAATAAGCTCTCGATGAGCGGACGCGAGGAAACGGGACATCAAAGGTTGCAGGAAATCGAAAAACGCTTTCAGGCATGTGCGTCCAGCAAGATCGACGATTCCGCTCGTCAAATGATCGGATCTGTCGATCGCGATAATTCCTTGGAGAACAAACGTTATCAGGAGAGAATCATGAATTCTTTCGAGCGTCAGCAACAACAAGCCAGGAGTAAATACGACGCGGACATGGAACGCGCGAGAAACATGTTGCAGAACAATCAGAAGAAGGAGACAAAGAGCGAACGTTTTGCGGACAAGCTCGTCGACAAGTTACCAAAAGCAACGCAAACGAATCTTCCACCACCGTTGAACAGTATGAGCCAGAGTCCCGTGCCAAAACCCAGCATCAGTGTCAGGCAGGATAGCAACGTTTCCTCAGATAGTTTTAGCCAGACGAGTTCACCGAGCTATACGAGTAAAACCATGGAAGCGCCTCTATTGCCGCACAAGCATATCAACGGGAAAGTACCAGGTAAATCTTGCTACTCATGACCGCCCTCTGCATTCTTTTTTTTTATCTTTATTTTATAATTTAACTTTCTCCCAACCTCTTCGGACGAGATTTATTCAAAGAGCATTGAGTCTCCGTAGCAAAGCCGAAAACCGCATTCCAATCCATTTTCCGAAGCGATATTCAATATCGAAAGGAAACAGGCTCTGAAATTCTCTCGTTATTCCATTTCCGTCGACATATTAGACGATAGTCTACATATCAGTCGATAGAAAATTGTTCGTTTTACGGTTTTATCCCGAATTTCGTTCACAGGGAGAGCCCTCGCTCCGGAAACGGATAACCCACCGGGCAGCCCAATTACAAAGTCAATGAGTACACCAGCCAGTCTTCAGACCATTGTGAGGTTTCAGAATGGCAGCAACATGTCGTTACATCACAGGGTAAGTTGTCGTACAATATGGGTGGTTTTAAATTATATGCCATTGAGTTTTGAAACGATACGAGCGTATCAAGAGTCAATGTTTCAACATTTAACGTGCGTGGGTCGTTGCTATACGACTGTAACCGCGTTGAAATTACCCTATTACGAATAACAATTCTTGTATGATTTCCTCTCTTGATCTCTCTTCTCATCAGCCTCTATGAGGAAACTCGTAGCTTCGCGTATAGAGTATTTTGCCACTGTTCGAACGAGGTAAGCACCCGTTCGCAAAAGGTTTTGCTCCCGGGTCCCATTCAATTAATCGCGAGAAACACCTTATTAGTGTTTCTCCGCCGCGCTCTCCGTGGATCTCTCTTTCTCGTGCTATCGTTGTACGCTTCGCCTAACCAGAATGTCGTGATACGGGCGGGCGACCGCGCGATCGAAAATTGGCTCACTCTCAACGTTTATTGTTAGAACATTCATGATCGCGAGAGCCGCATTGCCCTTGAGTTTGGTACAATTTCTGATGCGGCTCCCACGAAGACTCGAACTCTTTATCCGTGCCCACCAATTCATTCGTCAGCGATGCTTGTTGCCACTGCACACGTTGATGCTCTAGTACACGTATACACGATAAATTATGTTCTCGCACTCTCGGATCCAGATAATCAGAGACATGAGGCGGCCAAGCAGCCACTATGTGACCCGTGGACGGCTACGATTCCGCTTCGCTCAAGTTCTCCTCAACGCAGTTGCGCTTCTCGCCATTGCCGGTGGACTTGCGGCCTACTTCAAATGTGAGTTTAATACATTTTAATATCTTCCCATTTTCTCTTATTGTAAAATGGACGGATCTCCGCCGGACTGAAAATGAACGTTTTTCACTTTGATGCATCAATCGCCTCGGAAGCTTGCATCATCTTACGTATAAATTTCAACGATCAATACCAAGTAATATATATACTTTTTTCTTTTATTTTGTTGGTACTTTTTCGTTCGAAAAATTTTCCACACCTCTTTCGTTTCTCCACGAGCTATCTCGGTGTTCCATAACTCGAGGGCTTTTTTTTCTCCCTCATATCGTGGAAAAGGAACCGTCGGCTACTTTACTCGTCTACTCGTCTGCTGCTCGCCTCCACTAAGCAACTCACTCGTCTGCTTCACTGTGGCGGATTTTCCCAGCAGCGTTTCAAGTTTCCCACGTCGGTCTCGGTGAAAGCCCGTCCGGCCAAACTCGACGTTTCTCATTCCACTCACGTTTTATACAAACCACGACTGCCTCTCGGTCTACAATTGAAACTATTCCGGTGAAATGGCTCGTGACTGCTGAGAGCTTTCTTTTCCTTTCTTTTAGATAAAATCTGTAATATCTATCGAAAGAATCAAGCTTTAACTCGGAGACTACGATAAACATGTAAGAACATTTTTTTCAGATACGATCGCACACGTTACAGCAATTTCTGCGCAGCTTAATATCGAAGAAAAGTATTTTAGAACAAAAAAATTTTTGTTTTTTTATTTTTTTATTGTTTAAAAATTTTTTTTTTTTTTCCAATTTATTCGCCTCAACGGCGTCAAGAGGAAATTGGAGCTTAAAAATGGTCTTTCTCGAATATATTTCTCTTTACAGCGTATCCAAGTGCCATTCTCAGGATTGAGGATAAAGCGGTATACACAACAACAACGGTGCTCTCCATTCCTGAGCCAATGAAAACAATGACCGAGCCTAAGAATCCAGCACCGGGAATTTGTTTGCCTGTCATCGTCAGCTTTTGCATCTACCACAAGGTAATAAAGGGAAGAAGGATGAAAACGACCAATAGATTACGTAAAAAATGAATAGAGAAATATAAATGAAGGAGCTTCTTTTGAGGTCTCGCACCTCTCATAATGCTCGTGAATATTTATTTTTCTCCGCGACCTCAAATCCAATATTTTATATTTTTATAAACGGGAATGAATGAACAAGCCCGAAAAAAAATGATCCGGTGTCGAACGAAGAGATGAGGTAATTTTTTAACGATCAATTGATCGAGCATCCGCGAGAAACTCGTTATTCGTACCGCGCAACTTGGCTGCTCGAATGAATTCCCGATAGAAATTTGCGAACGCTAATTGTATGGGGTGAACTCGTGAATGCGAACACAATTTAACCCGTACGCGTTGATGATCACGTTCATAGTTTCATCGATTTCGCAGCTGTGCCCGATTTACCCAAATAATGAACTATGTATGCGTTTTGTATCGTACACACCAGTGAACCGCGACGTTTTACGGTCCAGTTTTGTTTCACGATCTCTCCTTCTCTCTCTCTCTCTCTCTCTCTCTCTCTCTCGCAATTCGGTATAAACAAAATGCTTTAATTTAAAGAGGGATAACGCTATCCTCTCGGATGTGATTGAAAACATCTGCGTATGCGCAACAAGACTCATTGAATTTTTATATTCGATGTTTCCTGATTTTCGTGATGAAATTTGGAGTTGTGTATTGAGATAATTTCTGTGAATACTTCGGATTGAATTGATGAAAAACAAATGAATAAATGTCATCAAATTACGAAATTGGGAGGGATATTTCGAACGCGTTTGAATACACGTGTAGTTTCGTACACGCGTAGTACCCGTAAGTATTTTGAACTAGAAATTCCCATATCGGACATGTTTGAAATTCCTCCGAAACTTCATTTCGTAGAACGCTCTCATCTCTGCTGCAGCTCATAAACTCAGAAAATAATGTCTCCATCGTGTCGTTGTGCCGCTATATAATATAATATACAATATACATATATTCCGCATGAATGATGTCTCTACAGGAGACCGAATTAAGGATGGAAATTTGGGGGATTTCAGATTCCTTACAATTTCACCGTGTTTCCGAACTATGTTGGAAATTTCGGGCAAAGGGACGCCCAACACGAGTTGGAGCTTTACGATGCGGTCGTTGACGTAAGATGCTATGAGCTCGCGGCTCTTTTCCTCTGCAGTGTTTTCGTACCGAAATGCGGTTCGCGGGGTCAAGCAGTTCCTTCCTGTCGAAGTCTTTGCTCTCGTAAGTTGTTTTGTACTTTTTTTTTTTTTTTTTTTTTTTTTTTTTCATTAGGAACGAATATAAGCCTTCGTGATGACAAAATTTGGGAAACGACATAATAACGAAGAGGCATTTTTGTTTTTTATTTTTTTATTTTTTTCCCACAGAGACAATAAGACGCTGCGGTTTTTTTCTCAAAGTCTTTGCTCTCAATCTACCGGATTACCTAGAGTGTGACCTTTTTCCTGAAAACGATGACTCGGACGTGTGCGTCGGTTATCGCGAGGTCGTCGAAGCAGCGAAGCGAGCAGAGAAACCCGGTGAGTCGAGCTGCTTTTTTCGGTTTTTTTTTACTTTATTCAACCTCATGCTTATTCAAATTTCATGAATGTTTTGCGACACAGACGATTTTTTTTTCTCTTCTATGCCGAAGATGTAATTGCCAGGTAGTATACATATATAATTGACCGAATGTTTTCATTTCAGCAATCGGTGATAATTTTTTATATATATTTAATTTCATTTTTATTATGATAATTCCAGCACCCTGTGTTTTGTGTCGAGAAACAAAAGTGCGAAGCGAAATCCGGATTAAATATCGTTTGTCTTTACCTCTTGACCTCGTCCGCGTATATGCCGAATCGGAAAACGCGCGTGTCCCCTCGTGCAAATGCAGCACACAGAGAATAAATTTGTGTTGTGCCGCAGGTGTTGACTCTACACTTGCCCAGTTGCTCGATATCGTCATCATTGTTTGTACGTGGAACAAAAGCCCCGCTGGATTTTCACTCGAGATGCTTCCTCCCTCCCTTCCCCTTTCCCCCGTATAAGGAGTTTTATCGGTCTTTATCAGGAGGAAAGGGGCGAGGCGCTTTCGTGAGCTTCGGGGCTAGTGAACTCGAACGAAATAGGGAGAACTATCGTCTATCGATGCGTTCAAAATTCAAGGCCTTCATTCTCCTTTCATTACGGCTTTATAAATATGAATATACGCCCGAATACGTTTGGTACCTCTTTTCCGTTGTCTTTCAATCTCTTAATGGACAAAAAATTTTTATGTTTTTTGTTTTGTTTAATCCATTGGCAAAATTATAATCACACTCTAATCATGTTATAAACAATGATTTTGTAAAACAACGAAACTCATTTATCTCGGAATTGGGACCCTATAATTCTGAGAATTTCTCTCTTGGTGCGTGCTCCTTTGTTCATGCACACGGACCATTGCGATCTCTATTCACGAGTCTCTCCCGCGCTGCCGTCGTCATATTACTATTGTTCTTGAATTTATTTTCGGAGGTCGTGCGAGAAATCGGTCGACAGAAAGTTGGAGATACGCGCCACGTTGCTTTATAAAATACGACAATGGGAATTCGATTTTTGCTCGAATGTCATATGTATTTTTTGTAGATTTATTTTGTTACAACTATAGGTATATTGATATGACCATATTATGCGACCGGAATCAACCAACGAATGAAGTAAAAAATTAATAAGTGAAATACGTGCCGAAATGCCAAAAGCATATCGATCGGGAGTGTTTAATAAACGAACAAATGATAATGATCGAAAATAGATGAGACTCTTTTATCTCATAGTTTTAGAGGAGAGAAGGAAGATGCGCTTTCGTATCTCGATCCTGCTTTGTGCATCGTTTTTCTAAAATTACTTATACACAACAATGCGAGAATAATACTTGAACGCATTTTTCGTATAATCTACGGGACAAAATATATCTATGCTACCGCGGTGGCATATATTATGTCTATTCAATTGGTAGCTTCGGACGTCTCGAATACTCGGCAATTGAGACTTAAAAATCCTTGAAAAAATCGTTACTGGCCCAACCTGATGTTGACCGTTGTTTTTTCATTCATTTCTTTCGTAATTACAAAAATATTAGAAAAAAAAAAAAACAAAATATGAGCAGAGCAACAATAATAAGATTGAGTACATGTATATGTATACGTATACTATATGGTCTCGTACTACTACTACGTGAAGAACGTTTCTCTGCGGATTTGTGCCGCGACACTGATGAGAGTTTATTCATCTTGAATTTAGTCTTCATTACCAAGTAAAGCGGGACTTTAAGGGCGCCGAATCTCTCGCCTTTCGCATCAGTACATTTCCCCATTTCGTTTAATCCATTTAAAAAGAGTACGAGAGCCATTCAAACGTTTCTCTGAAATTGCAATTATTGCTTTCTCTCATCAAATCGAAATCGCGAGGTGAATAAACCAGTAGAGTAGTCTAAATCCTAATAGTACGATTCTACACTTCGTTCAACGTTACTTACCTTCAATTTCTCCATATTATGGTACATAAATTCGAGAAAAATTCTCAAAGATTCTCGACGAAGGTGAACAGCAAACCGATAAGCTTTGCGGTTAAGAGTTGCACACGGCAAGCAACTTTTACCACTATGAGAATGGATTTTTTTTCAAATTGAATCATTTTTTCCATAGACTTTGTGTTTCATCACCGTCCCATGGCTCATTTTTGCCAGGTTGTTTTTTTTTTTTTTTTATTCTCCACAAATTTCAAGTAAAAGATTTCAATTTTTATGAGAAAAAGCTAATTTTTATTTTTTACGAACTGCGGATGACTCTAATTGATTTAACGACGAACGGAGAAGGAAATCAATCGATTTATCAAAAGAAGTTCGTTATTAAATTAACACGGGGTATACGAAGAATTTCAAAGATTTATAAATAGTATGGCAAATCAAACAGAGAAAAAATAATGTGGAAAAATGGTTGTAGAGAATTAATGAGACAATGAATCCAAACATTCGAGAACTGTTTCCTGCTCACCTATCAATAACTTGATTGTCTCTTGATGCGTGTGCAAACTCTCAGCAGTCTCCGCTAGTAGGAATATACTATGTATTATTATGTATGCACTATTTCTATCTTTGTCTCTCTCTCTCACTCTCTCCTTGGATGGATTTGCAGTATGCACCAGTGGTTTCCAATGTGACGGTACGAGATGCATTCCAGTCGATTGGAAATGCGACGGACACGTCGATTGCGCCGATCAGAGTGACGAGATTGGCTGCGGCGAGTGCGGAATAAGCGGTAACGGAAGCGCGATAACAAACGGGACTGGCAATGTAACAACGACGATCACATCGTTCCTAGCCAATGGCAGGAGAAAGAAAAAATTCAACTCGCCGACTTTTAGCAATTCTTTGGTGAAGCCGAGCGTCCATTGCGGTGAGAGAAGATGCATGTCGGCCGAACACGTTTGCGACGGTGTTATGGATTGTCCATGGGGCCAGGATGAGAGAAATTGCTGTGAGATTATTTTGAGCTACTTACCAATACCTATATATAATCGAGAAAGAAGACAAAAATCTTCGTTATACATTTCTGCTCTGGTAAAATTATTTTCGAACGCGCGTGTTTTTTCATAATGATTTATAGTGAGATTGAGCGATCGGAATGGTGATGTTGGCAAAGGACGTCTCCAGATTTACCATGCTGAGAATGGGAGTTTCATACCAGCCTGCATAGCTAACTGGGAAGATACCTCGGCGAAAGCGATTTGCAAACTTCTTGGATACAAGTAAGTCGAATATTTCATTATTAGGTCGCAAGTTCGATGGTCAGCCACGCTCCGTTTATTAGAGTCGATCTCGGTCGAGGAGAATAGGAGTGAATAGCATTTGTTTGTGATCGAAAGAGTGAAAATTCCGAATTGCTCTCGTATACGTTGTTGTTATTATTATTATTATTATTATTATTATTATTATCGTAGGCTGCGATTCTCGAAGGACCGCGCATACCGATATAAATCTGTTTATATGAAGCTGCTCTCTTACTTATTTCCAATTTCCGTTCACGAGGAAGCGGCGCGATCCTCAGAATAATGCCAAAGAATTTCCGTGTACGGATATTTGTACGATGAGACATTGGATGCATGAGTATGTGTGTATACTATATACAAGAGCAATCTCACGGTGGTCGAGCACGCGTCGCCTGCTCTGTCTGAAAAGCTTTTCAGGTTTCGATCATCGTCAGATTCCCAACAACATTTTTCTCTGCCTCCCGATATATCCGCCACATACCCTATTATAAACGTTGCGCGCATCAACGTCCGAAAAAAAGAATATGAAGAGTACAGGCAGGGAAATTGCAAGTACGAAAATAGGACGGTTGATCGCGACTGCTCGCAACATCATTTACAACACTTTTTTTATTTTCTTCTTTTTTCCTCTCCATCGATTCAACAGCGCAGTCGATTTCTCGATGTTGTCGATGAAAAACAATAATGTCAGCATGATGAAGCCAATAATGGATACGTCGCAACGTTGGAGGCTCGCACAAAAAGGACAGGGAAATTTACTGAAAGAATTACAAGAGTGTACCGATCAAAATGACTACCAGACCGTAGAGTTGGCGTGCTCCGAATACGGTTCGTAATCCGTTCCCTTCTTGTTATTCGATCGGGTATCGGTCGATCTATTCTCTTCCACCGGTTTTATTCTCACTTTTCCCGGATTCTTTTAGCCTGTGGACGCAGACGCCACGTTTACGGAAACGCCAGAGCAAAGTCGCGAATAGTAGGAGGAACCGAAGCAGCCCCCGGCGATTGGCCCTTTCTCGCTGCTCTTCTCGGGGGCCCCGAACAAGTTTTTTACTGCGCCGGAGTTCTCATTGCCGATCAGTGGGTTCTCACGGCCTCTCATTGCGTCGGAAAGTGAGCATTCCCGCCGATCTCTTTCCGCGAACGCGCATCAGAAATTCTGTTTTTTTTTTTTTTCCTTTTTCGTTTTTCTTACAATAACAGCAAGCTTTTTATATAGCACACATGGCGTAATAAAAGAGGCAACATTGAAACAGTTTCAGCCATTCGGAAGTCTCGGATTGGACAATACAATTGGGAATAACGAGACGTCACGCTCACAGTTACCTCGGGGAAAAGCTCAAAGTGAAGAGAGTTGTGCCGCATCCGAATTACAATTTAGGCGTGGCGCATGACAACGACGTCGCGTTGTTTCAACTGACGGAACGCGTTAATTTTCACGATCATCTGAGGCCGGTCTGTTTGCCAAAACCGGAAACGGATTTGGCTCCGGGAACTTTTTGCACCGTTATTGGTTGGGGAAAAAAAGAGGATACGGACGGTACGTCGTTTCGCTTACTCCATATAATTTTTCATCTTGAATTTTCATTCCCCCGTATTATAATGGGTCGAATTGATTATGTTACAAAAGAATCCGAATACGAACCGGCGGTCAACGAAGTCAAGGTCCCCGTGCTCGAGAGAGCATTGTGTAATTTGTGGCTCGAGCACAAGGACCTTAACGTCACTGATGGAATGATCTGCGCCGGTTATCCCGAAGGAAAAAAGGACGCTTGTCAGGTATTTGAAAAAACACAACCCGCCGACTCAATTATTTGCATGAAAAATTCTAAAAAAATTCATCAATTCCGTTCGCTTTTATCGCGCGGTATTTTTTTCTTTCTTTGACGTAGCAATGAAGTAAGGGTTTGTTTGCTCTTATGGATTCAGGGAGATTCGGGGGGTCCTTTGCTCTGTCAGGACTCGACCGACAAAGAGAGATGGTTCGTGGGTGGAATAGTAAGTTGGGGAATAAAATGCGCCCATCCAAAGCTACCGGGCGTTTATGCCTATGTACCAAAGTACGTATCCTGGATACGCGAGGAAATGGCCAAATATTCGGAGCGTGACAAGGGCTAACGCAAGAAGAGCGGGCTTAAAGAGCCCCTCAAAAAGAAAACTACGGACAAGGGATTCAGAAAAATGTTGGACGAATGGATGATGGATGTTTCGGCCAAGAGTTAACGTCGATCCAGCCGGCCAATTATCTTCGAATGGGATTCATTGTGAGCACCGAAAAATGCCGGCTCACACGTAAATGGTAAGAGTTCATTTCGGTATCCGCAGAACGATCTATATTTATCCGTATGGTTATCTTCGTATCGAAGCACGCGTGTCGTTCGCGTTTTGTGTATCTCATTCACAGACATGCACGTAGCTTTTGGGGAGAAAGATATTCATTTGGGAGTATACTGGATTACGAGAAGAAAATAGAAAATCTGTCTGATGAATAACGGCGAACGAAGACTGTTTTATATGAAAATATAACATCGGGGCGGTTTTTTTTTCTTCTTTTATCTACGTGGCCAAATTAGACGCTTAGCGATCTGCTTTGGGCGATCCGTTCAATGCGATATTTTGTTCGAAGCGTGCTTGAATTATCGTAAATTATTTGAGATTTGAGAGGAGGGGCCCGTCGAGTCGTTCGAGGGTGGAAGAAAAAAAAAGACTGTATAAAAAAAAATATCGAGTACGAGCGAGAGAGATGATGTTTCAAATGAAATTGCGAAATCTGAAACCTGACGTGTCCCTCTGACGTTATAGTTGCAAAGATGAGAGGCTCCAATAATTATTCGATCTAGCACTCAATTGCTGGATGAATTAACAAAAAATATCGCCGAGATCGTCGTGAAAAAGACACGATATGAGGCAAAGAAGAAAAAAATCTGCTTTGCGCATGCATTAAATCGGTGCGTAATAACTATAGCAAAGTTCAGATAAAGTACGGATGAGAAAAGTATATTATTTTCTATCAAGTTGAATACTAGAGGGGAAAAAAAATGATTAATATACACACTTATGGCAAAAAAAAAACTGAAAAAGATGAAGCATTGAAAATTTCGCATATGATGCGATAGCTAAGTGAAAAAAAAAGAAAAATAAACCAAATTGAATAAAGGAATATTAGAAGAGATTTTTTACGTCGTGGACAATAAAATGACGATGATCCACCAAGTGGTCGAACTAGTTTTTGGGTGTATAGTTGTGTAACGGGCGACAATAACGAATGAATAAATCATTCAAATTGAATATATATATATATTAATAATAATATATACATGATATAACTATCGTAGAACCTTGAGTCAATTTTACAGAGCTTTGATGAACGGAATTTTTTTTTAGAAAATCTTGATGATTTTTATTGATTGGGGGGAGAACACGAGATATATACTCTAGAGACAATAACTTATTTTTGCGTTTGGAATCATACGACGTTCTGACTGTACACCCGTGCTGCGATAAAATTCATATATTGATTGTGAAGCATGTGATGCGCAACGTTTCATCAATATCGATAAGAATAATGATGATAATCATAATATTGATAACAGAAGTAAGCATAATTGTTTATCGTGTATCGAGAAAAATGATAAGAAACATAAATTAATGTAATATTCCATAGGATGATAGGATTCTTGTAACATGTACATGCATAGCTTTTCATTTCAAACTATGAGTTCAGCTCCGCACTGTGCTATAAATATAGAGAATAGACCTGGGCGGAAACAAGCAAACAGCTTTCATTTTAGTGAATCGAGAATGATTTTTTCTAGAATGTCATGTTCCCAACTTTATTATTTTCTCGCCTCAAAAATACCGTTATATCGGCTTGTACATTCGCATTCTCATCTATAGAATGAGACTATCATGTGGCACCGCTGAGTGGGCATGTTTGAAAACGGCCCCCCTATTTCTTTGTATCGTGGCTCATCACGGTGTATAAATCATATTTTATTCAATAGGCCAGTAATTTATCGGTGGTTTGTTGATGTTGTTGTTGTTTTTTTTTTTTTTTTTTTTTACTTCATCCAGATTGTAGCAAAATTTAAATGACGAGATGTAATCAAAACACTCGTTAAAAATTAGTTAATCTCGTTGATGCTAATGATAATATTTTTTATGGCGATTTCACGTGATAATTAAAAAGATGGGGGCGGAAGCCGATTTCAAATATTCGAGATAGTACCGCAGCCGTTTTCTTACTCGGCCACCTCGAGCGTTTCGCCCACATATACATATAAATGATAAACATATTTACGAGTATGTTAGCTAAACGATAATAATAATAATAACAATAATAATAGTAATAATAATAAGAAAAAAAAAAACGTTGACTGAATTCTAGGGATAATCCGCTGCACCTGCACTTTTTCGATTCGCACTCTAAAGCAAATAGTTTTTGAATTCATATATATACACATATATACTTTGTACAACGACAATTGTTTATAAAAAAAAAAAAAAAAAGAAGGTCGGAGAAGCTAGAAGCCTTACTAATCGACTCGGATTCCTCCGAGTATGAAATAAAAAAATGAGCGGTGGTATATTGTTGGTAACTGCTCTGCAACAACTCATATATTCGTTTAATTGATTTTTCAAAATTACGCTCCCGCTTGATATTTTTTTCTATGCTTGCGGCAATAACAAAATTTTCGAAACAATAATCGAAGCCGTTTAATAAAACTAAAGAACGGGACAATAAACGTCTTCCTTAGTATCCAGACAACAAATTAGTTGTAACGATAAATTAAAAAAATTAATAATATCCGACAATACTGTGTGAGCAGACAATAAATAAATAATGCTAGGCAATGTTCCCAGACGGACAATAAAATTAATATTTAAGGCATATATAGACGTAAGGATAATACTCGTACGAATAAGATAGTAATATCCGGTCTTAAACCTATTGATAATGATAATAATAATAATAATGATAATACTAATAAGAATTAAGGTGAAACGATTGGAGTTCAGGGGAAAAACAAAAAAACATATTTTCTCGGAGATGACAATAACGAATGACGGGTTTCAATCATTTTATTCCCTTCTACACCGGACCCAAAAAGTCCTACTGAGATTATCGCGGCGTTAATATTACAGACAATCAGGTAGATGAACGTTTACGTATTTGACGAAATTTTTGCACCATTTTCAAAAGGTCATCTCCGAGAGAGAGAGAGAGTTTGAAACAAGACGCCGTCGCGTCTCTAGATAATCTATTATGTGAAGCACGGCTATGAGAAACGTCCTGCTCTGTATAAGAAAAATAAATAAAAGATTAAAAGGACTATATTACATGAAGCAATCGAGGCACGTAAAACTAGTTCACGAGCTAAGAAAACTGCGAGGAGTTGAAAAAAAAAAAAAAAAAAAAAAAAAAATAGGGTGGATCAACTTGTATCCTAAAAGCTTTAAATTTTTTCTTTCATTCATGTTTTGCGTTGCTCTATCACGAGCGGGAAAGTAAATGAAAACTCGATTTCATTCCTATCGAATAGAAAAAGAAAAAGAAAAAAAAAAAACGCCACGAGAAATAGTGAGGCGAGTTTGGAAATTATATGTGTTTCAACACACGTCCGAATCGTAACCGCATATGTTTTTTTAAAGCTGCATCAAACTTGAATCAAAGATGAAAGGCATGAATATTGGAGGATTGGCGACAATGATTAATTCGATAAGAGGAAGTTTCCCTGTTCGATAGGGAAAACGTGTTGACAATACGTACAAATAATCATGCTGTACAGGGCGAAAGCACGGTGCAGAGTACATGCGCGGAACGAGAGTTATTTTAATAGGCCGATGTGATGCGATGTGTTATTGTGGAAAAAATGTGTATAGTATGACGATCTCAATTTGTAAGCCTTTTTGGAGGAGATTTTCAACGGGTGAATACCAGTAGTCAATACGAGATGATGTGGTCAATGCGTAGATCATAGTAAGTGTAAATTCGTAATACAGATATGAATAAACGAGTAGCGTCGAATGTTCGAAGTATAGTGATCTCGGTAAATGTACTATCGCTTTAAGTATATAACAAAATACTGCGCACAAACGTTACACATTTCTGTGAGGTAGGCAAACACTTTAAATCGTAAGAAAAATATGAAAAATGTGCAACTACTCCTGTCAAGTCAATGTTGAAAGATCGGTGAACAAAAACTATATATATAAATTATACGATAGAAAATAGTTGGGAGAGAAAAGAAAGAAAATGGTAATTCTCGTTCAGTACGGATAGACATCCACTAAAAAAGAAAGTGACGAGAAATAGAATAGAAAAATTATTTCTAAGACAATGATATATAATATATTGTTGTGTTTAGAGCTAAATATTCGTGGAGAACTCGATCAGTCCCTCGTGCATTACAATCGGCATGGACTCCGCTAAATTACGTTTCGATAAAAAAGAAGAAAAAAAATTGGTACAGTGAAACAAACTACGGTCAATTTTTTTTTTTTTTTCCTATTTACATGCCTTTCATTGTTGATAACGAGACTCCCATGAAGAATCGTGACTCTCGCCTAGATATTGATGTTGAAGTTTATACAAGACCGTTTAATTCTTGAGTCTTGAGATGGTGTGTAAAACTGTTTTATGTTAAATATATCGGAATAGGCTTTAGAATTCGTGATGCTAATTGATTGTGGATTAAGGTTCGTGTGCCAGAGTCTCTCGTATATTTTGTCCTTTTCAATGATCACTGCGCTCGGGTTCGTTCCGTTCTGTTGTTTTTTTATTCGTGAATAAAAAAGTCAAATCACGGAGTAGAAAAAAAATGTTCTTTCAGTTATCCGCAGGAATAATCTGGGACAAAATTTTATTGGTTTCCATCACATGGGGGTAATGATGAAAAAGTGATTGTACCGTTGAAATCGAGTATCAGATGTGTTTTCACTTTTTGATGAAAAGTATATTTAAAAATACACGATTGTGTAGAAATAAATGCGTTAAGAAAAATCAGCGTCATCGCTTGATGCGCAGTGCACAATACGAATCGTACAATCAATGGTTATGATGTGCCCGATATATAAAAAAGTGATAACTGTATCGCGCGCAGCAGGAACGCTCAATACAGCAATTTTTTCATCGCATAATAGAAAGACGAGGTTTTGAGGTTGATTACAAAGATGAAATTGAAATTCATACATATATTGTTATCGTTATCGATAGTTTTTGTGTCCAGTAGCATCACCGCAGGTTCGAGGTTTCTACTTATTTTTATTTCTATTTTTTTAGCAAAAAATATTATATTTATGATGAGAATTAGCAACAAAAAGTAAAACACGAATATCTCAGACTCGGTGGACACGTAATAACGTAACATTTGTATGTTGAATACACTTAATGTTGGATATATTTATGACACGTTGATAATTGGATGTATTGTTGTGATCGATGCGTCGCTGGCTTGGAGAAAAAAAAAAACAAAACGAGTATATTCAAATGCTAGGCCGTAGAAATGCTTAATTGAAAAACTGTAAATGCGCATGCATATGAAAAATAGGAAAAGAAAAAAGACGTCGCTGCCAAAGGCTTGAAAAAGGATCAACCGACTCGTCGTCATTCCGGCGGTAATGAGATTGATGGATCTATAGATTTCCTCGGAAAAAATATCCAGAAATATTTGAAGGGAAACATGAAATAAGGAAATCAAAGGTTCCAACGCGTTTGAATAAAATCAGCTGGAAACTTCGATGTCGATTTCTTTTTCTGTAGATCAAGCGATGAAAAAAAAAAAAATGAACCGCCTCCAAAATAATTTGGCAGTGCGTCGACGCTTGCACTGCCTTTTTCTTCATTAGTGTAAACGTGTCAGGCCACAATAAAGCTGTCGCGACAAAATCCTGTGCTATAAACTAATAATAATGACCCAATACTAATCATATTATTATGAGATTATTTATTCAAACAAAGTCGTTACAGATGTTTTGTGACCTTGCTCTTGCTGGTCGAGAGTCCGATGAGTTTATAAATTGTGTAGCATTGACAATAAAAAATAAAAGATAATAAATACTACACGTTAATTACACTGCGGTCAACAGACGCTGACGGTGGATCAAATTCGAAATCGAAATTTGTTCAATGTTCAAAAATTTGTGAGAAAAGATTAGATTCGTGTTTATTTTTGCAGAATGTTCGACTCATCGTCCGGCAAATGTACCATATAATTTGCAATTGAGGTGATTTCGCAAGAGCACTCACAATTTTACCAAAATTCAACTCTATCAGAAACATTTCTACCACAATTCAATTGGACCCGAAAAAAATCCCGTAACAACTCTACCAAACGTAAAAAATCTATCTGAAAACTATAATATAAATTAATATTAGATAACACGACTACCACATAATAACTCTACCAGCGAATTTTTATCGGTAAATACGTAAGTCGCGACGACTGCATCATGAAAATGAGTGATTTATAACATTTGTACCGTTTAAAATCTCTGTAACCGGATAACGTGCATATCATATTACGTCACTAGCTCACTTTTTTTTTTTTTTCTAATAAGATAGGTTTGTGAGGTAGTGACATAAAATCATGGACATTTTATCTGCTTACAGAGATGTAACGTGGTTTTTTGAGATGTTTTACGTAACTTTTTGGTTTGGGAAAAAAAAAATTTCGTTTTTTTTTTCTCAATTTTTTTTTAAGCATTTACCGATAGAAATTTTCTGGTAAAGTTGTCCTGCGGTAGTCGTCTCGTGTTATTTATAATTAAATTTTTTTTTTCAGCTAAAGTTTTTACGGCTTTTGCAGAGTTGTTACGGGATTTTTTTTTTCCGGGTAGAGTTGAATATTTTGGTAAAAGTGTTTCTGGTAGGGTTGTAAGGGCGCCCAATTTCGCATATCCGGCACATATCGGTAATAAAATTTCCTATAATAATAACCAATGTTATCACAATTGATTATCAGGTGAACATTTAGTTTACGACGTAGTACAAGTCTCTATAGAATAAACGTCGTAAGCATTTTGCAAAAATATGCACGGGAACCCGATGATTATTGTTTAACACACTATGAGATGCTGCAAGAACGTCTCGGATTGGTACAAAGTGTTTATATATTAAGAGAGCGATGAACAAATGAAAAAAGATTGTATCGCATAAATGGTGAACGCATAATGATATGTAAGCATCGAAAGAAGAAAAAAAAAAACAAAAAATCTATATATGGATATTGATATATCAATATATTTATGGAAACTGCGTGTTGGCAAATAAATTGTGTATTCAGAATGTATAGCAAGTTCTGTGAGTCATTTTAATTATACCTTACACCGAAGAAAAATTCTCTGAAAATTTTTGGGTAAAAAAAATGACAGCATAGGTAAAGTCGAAAGCTTCCCTTACACGCGTGGTTGTTCATTTCCTCCACTGAGAATTGAGATTGATGAAAATGAATTTTTTGAATTTGTTTTTCGAAGAATGCATAATAAACCACCTAACGCATTGAATGCGATACCGTACACAGAGAAAAAAAAATGGTTGATTCAATAAAAATTGATGTTATTGGAAGAGTTTTGTCAATTGAAATGCACATTTCTTTGGCAGAATGAACGTGCAGTCTGATAAAAAATTTATGTGTTCGTTCAATGATTTATGACATTATGATGATCATATATTTTATTGGCACTCCGTAATGAGGGATTTTGTTGTTCCAATAACTTTTTTTTCTCAGTGTAGAGCCCTGAACGACCAGCGAGCTATTTAAAAGAAAAAAAGTCAATACAGCCATTTTCAAGTACCAATCCAGGGGGTAATCTTTTCTTTATCAACGTAGAGTCTGTAGGATAAACCTGTAATATCAGCTGATTTCGGTAAAGCAAGAATCTGCTATCGATCGTGAACTTGGCCCCCCGCGGCAGTAACTTTTCGTATTTTTTCAACTTCCAATCGTTTGTGCATGTGTCGTTCGTAGAGTATTGTGAGAACAAAATAAACGTTTGTGAGATGAGTTTACCGCAAAGAAATCGGATATAAAAATAAGCGTGAAATTGCCTCCTCCCCTCCCCCCCTCTATTTTGTTTTTGAAGCTTTATGAGTTTAATTGTATGAAAATCAATGCAAAACCTTTTGTAGAATACGAATATTACAATAAAAATGTTTGTAGGACGCCTATTCTCATGAAAAAGCAAACTCATAAAGCTTTAAAAATAAACGGGGGGGGGGGGGGGGGGGGCAACTCCACGCTTATTTTTCATTTGTGATTTCTTTGCGGTAAACTCGTCTCATAAACGTTTATTTTGTTCTCACAATACTCTACGAACGACACACAAACGATTGAAATTACAAAACTTTTGGAAAGTTAATGTCGGGGGGGCCAAGTTCGCACCGCTGAATCCGCTGCGGCTCAGTCGAGTTCCGTAAGATGCGTAACTTTTACTTCCTCATCAGTTGAGTGCTACGAAAAAGCGCCCCTGAGACGGACTCCTCAAGAACCCGGTCTTTGGATGTCTCCCAAATAGTCTCTGCGGTGAAAGTATTCTCTCTCTCTCTCTCTCTCTCTCTCTCTCTCTGACGCTTTTCCGACCTGCATTATCCACCGCGGGCAGGATCTTTCAAAAACTTTTATCATCCGTTGTAAAGGTCAGGAACCTCATGAAAGAGTTGCGAGCTGATCGATCGTCGAAAACAAATTCCAAAGAATGAACCATTCTTTGGAGATTGAACAATGTCCTTCCAGATGTCGCCCTTAATCTTGAACAAACTTTGATAGCATATAAAAACGAGCAATAGTCAAGTATTATTGTAATAAACCACTTTATATCCTTTATGTCTGATGCAAATTTAAAACGATCGTTCAGATATGACTTTTGACACACCTGCGGAGGGCTAGATGGTGTCACCGCGTAGCCTACTTATTTATAAATTAATATAGTGTATTCAAAGTTTATGAATTAGATGAGACTAGATGCTGGGCGCGAGCACAACGTGTTTTCCAAAGATATCAGAAAACGAAAATAGAATGGTCTCTCACGCAACTGAGAAGAAATTGAGAACGCTTGAGCAAGGATGGATAATAAAAAGTTGAAAAAGTAAAAAAAGCGCTGCCGAAGCATCCTCTAATCCTCAAGACGCGAACTAAATTCTTCGCCCGACGTCGTCGTTGATTCCCTTTTTCATAGTGAAGTCTGTGTCATTCTTCGTTTAATCCTCCCGGCGATTTTACACTATTTTGCGTCGTATCTAATGCGACATTAAATAGCGAAAGTAACGGGGGGAGTGAATTTTTTTGTGTGTATATTTTTTTACTTAGTCCAAAGGGTTTTGACGTTTGAAGGGGGCGGAGGGTGACGAGCCTTTAGGATCGGATAGATGCAGCAGTGCGCGATGAATAGGATTTGCGGTGATTTGAAATCTATCCGCGTGAAATCTTGCTCCTTATTATTTAGTATTTCAAACGTGTGTCAACGGAGTTTTAAAAAATTATTCGGTAGCCAACAAAGAGAATTTTTTCTTGCAGATGAAAAAAATTGAATAATAAGAATAATATTAATGAAAAAAAGATTGTGGATGTTCCCTATTGAGCTTTGATGAATAATTAGGTCAATTAAACGACCCAACGCGCGCAGAGCTAGGCGAGAATAGAAAGAAAAGTTCCTGCAACTAAGACATCAGAGGGATGAAAAGTATAGAGGTAATGGGTAAGGGAGAAGCAGGGCAAGATCGGTCCATTAACGTCCGAGTCTCGAATGAGAAAACAACCTGGAGTAATAGATGCACGTGCTGCTTTCCGCCTTATTACTGCTGATTAAAACAAACGCGATTTCATACAAGTTTCAACGCAAATTTATCATGGCTGCTCAACACAGGCCATTTCGGCGATGATTAGTTTTTTTTTCCTTTTTTGCGGGAATACTATCCGCTAGGTGCACGTACATATACTACTTAAAAAATAAGTGTGTATTGTTTATATACGTTAAGCATGAAAAAATGCGGAGCCTTATTTTAGGTGGCGCTGCGACAGTATGCGTGAATATATACGTAACATATGTATATATATGTATATATATACTGATAATTAAATAGTATTAGTATTTTCGTGCACCTAGCGAATAGTAATTGAGGAGATTGGTGCGACACTGTCACTCGATCCTCGTTTCACCCTTATATTTTTAGGATGACGTCTCACTACGACGGGAAGCAGCGCGGAGAATAAGGTATAAAAATAAGAATAATAATGATATTAGGATCAATGGATAGACTTGGCGGAACGATCGATTCCTCTCGTCATTCGCGGTACCATATAATATCAGCTTTTAGTCACCCGCTGAGACCGGGAGATCGGCTTATTCGTCCCCAAACTTGAGGATTATGCGCAAACGCGTGGTTATGCATTTAAGTATTTACACTCGAAACGACGAGAAAGTGCGACGCACGTGTCGCGCTGATATATATATTTGTTTGAATCATCATGACGCAACATTAGCTCGTGTAAACAGACTTTTTTTTTTTTTCTTTGCTGCATACATCGGCCATATTTTTCAGGAGCTGTGGAAACACGAATAAATGAATTGCGGGGTGTTATTTTTTATATTTTATTGTATGAGACTCGATTTTCAATCTTGGAGCGGCTGCATGCGGGAGTAACTTTGAATAAAAGCGGTGGCCGCGAGAGGAATAACGGAACAGGAAGGAGAGGAAGGGGCGGAATTGTAATTAGTGTCCAACAGGAGACCGAAAGAGTGCGCGCAGAGTGTAATTAGCGCTCGAGGAAAACAGGAGCTAAAAGTTTTGGTATTTGATGCGCGGGGGGTTTGCAGGCGAGTGAAGCGAGAGAAAGAGGGAACGAGAGGCGTGTTTCTTTAATTACGAAGTTGTTATCACGCAAGGCGCGGTTTCTCTGTCGACGATGCCGGCGGGAATCCTCCGCATATTCGTAACGAAAGTTCAGCCACAGAAGGGCGTAACTACGAATAATCTTCTCCTCGTGTTGTATGGGTTACAGCCTTTTGTTTGCTTCCATATACATATAATCGGGCTAAGAGTATTGTACTATATAGTGGGTTGGTGCACAACGAAATTAACAAACGCGAGAGCGCGGTACTGTGCACAGTTCAGGAGGCTGGGCTCGGGTGTAACGCGGTGGTGAGCATGTTTTATTAATTTATCGTCCGCAGTATATTACGAGCCGGTGGAATGCTCTCTTGCTGAGATATCAGCGTGCAAAATAAATAAATATATAGCGTACGTAGCTTTAGCGGAAGCTAAAGAACCGGGGAAAATCTGCACGGAAAAAGAAGAGCTGCAACCCTTGTCGCAACTTGTAATTACTTTGTAATTAAAAAAAAACACACACACACACACACACACACACACGCATTCAGCCCGGATAGGAGACTGCGTAGAAAAAAAAGAGAACGAAGAAATCGTCTGCACGGATAGGACGCGCTAACGAAATTGACAAAGATGTGTTAAATTTATTGACTATATTTATCAACGATGACCCAGCAGCGGATATCATATTCTCACTGGCATTCTGCCGAATCTGTTGTCATAATAACCATCCACAAAACATATCAAAAAATTTAAACGATCGATTTTGATACACCATTGTAATGATAGGTTTAACATTTTACCGATAAGCAGGAATGAAAAATCCTAATTGAGATATTAAATTTAGCACCGAAAATCGATCGCGTCGTCGTGGGTCGAGTCGTAACGGAGAAAAGTATAGTGTTCGAATCGGGGGCTCACTCGGCTAATCGGTTTACGGGGGAGAACGATAGAAGAGAATTGAGAAGATCCGAAGAACGTGAAGCAAGAAGGGCTGAAACGCGCGGAGACCCTTTTTCGACCCTTGGCGGAAGAGCCTAATCCGAATTAATGTTCCAAAGGTGCAAATACCGAGTCGCACCTGCATCTGAAATGCATCGCGGCGTTGTCGTATACGCGCAAACACACGAACCGGCTGACGAACCAAAGGGCGCGATTCTCAAAGCCACCCTCTGTTTCAAGTCTTAAATTCATCCCTCGTTCGGGGTGCATAATATCGTTTTAGTCACGATTTATGGGCCAAGAAAGACGTTACAAACATATAGTCTTTACGTTGTCCAATATGTGACGATGTTTCGATCGTTTCTCTCCCTCGAAGATAAGAATGGTTAATGGACTTTCAATTATCATGCATACGGAGTATATTTGTATATAAATTTTATCAATCCAGTGGGTATATTTCATTTATCGAATTGAGGAACATTTCACATCAGCCTGAATGAATTTTTCAAACAATAATGCGACTCATCACAAATAATTGAGAAAAAAAGGAATGAGCCGAATGGAGGAGGAAGAATGGATGACAATAATGAAAATAATTAAGAGCTCCGCAGGGAATCGATACTTTAGTACCAGTATTATTTTCAACCCCTTCCTACTTTCCTACTTTCTCGGTATCTATGGCTCGACTAATTGTTTTAACCATAATGGATGACGATACGTAACGATTTTTTATTGAATTGCGACAATATCCGGGCCATGGGGTTAGATATAGATAAGCTTGTTATCGGAGCATGATCGAGTTTGTCGCATGAAAGGGTGGTGGCAAGGCTGATGATCGGTAGCGGAGACATGAAAAAGAGAAAAGGGGCCGGGAGAGAGATAAATTTGATTAGAACCATTGGCCAAACCACTCAAATTCGTGCTATCTTATTTTTTGAAGAACGAATCGCCCGAGGATAAATTTTCTGTCTACCACGAGGGGGATTCTGGAGAGCAGTAAAGATGCCCGCATCATTGCTGGGACTTCCGAATTAACCCATTGAATATATTCGCTCCATACCCATGGCTCGGATGAATAAATAAATACACAAAAAATGTAAGAATGTTTTGAAAGCAAAATTATTCTTCAAGCATCAACGATATGGTGCGGTGATAAATAATTCGGTACATGATCCGTGATACACGAACGAAAAGAGGTGTATACATGCATGATCAGGCTTATTCTAATCTCTTCGAATAAGAACGAGAAAATTCAAAATAGGATTTCAAATAAAAAATATAATACCCGTGTATTACGCACGCTTCGATTTTATTTTCTTGACATTTGGAATTCCGTATCCTCTCTCTCTCTCTCTCTTTTTTTTTTTTTTTTTTTTTTTTTTTTTTCTACTGAAAGGAGGCATGCTCGAGACGATAAATCAGGCACAGATTGGGTTATTTGAGTCCTAGGGCCTTTCTGGATTTGTTTTTTCTATTTTCTTCTCGACTCGGCGTTCCCTAAAACAAACGTGTAATTTAACGGTGGCAAAAACGCGAAACTGAGCGATTCGGGCCTCGTAACTCTCTTATAAATATATATATGCTGCGAAGGGTAATGGGTCGTGAGGGAATAGTTATAGGGAAGCCCGAGAGTCTGCTGGCGGGTCTCTGAGAGAAAGAGCAAGAGAGCAGCAGCTCTCACTCTTAAGGATTATGATGGGTTGTATTTTAGTAGGCGGGAAAGACTCCTGTTTAAACGGCAATTAAGCTCCTCGCTCCGCCCAACGATAATACTTATTTTCTCTATATCTGACATTTGCTCACTCAAACTCTCTAATAATTGCACCAAATAACGGATCTCCCCGATTCAATACATCGATATAAAAGTCCCGTCAAGGAATTGTATAGGTACTCCGTTTCATTGTACGTCGCGCTCGAAACTTTGAGCTACAACGTGTACCGATCGAAGTAAACCTTAATTAATAAATGTATTTATCTATATATACAAATTATTTTTCAAGAATTCCTGGGGCGCAGAGAAACTTTTGGTATTCAGCTCGATATCAACGTTATATTTTTTGGTGCATCGCGTTTGGTCGGGCGTCGTTTGGTCGCCGTAAAAGAGTTATTTCACTCTTATTTGACGTGTACCATCCAAGACGTTCCACTTTTGTTATTTCGTTGCAATACGAGGGCAAAACTTGCGGCGAGCAAGGGTAAGACAAAATAATAGCGCTTCTTTATATATTTATACATATATAGTTTCGATCTACGGTCGCGTATAGGTTATTAGAAGCGCACGTAATTTCCCAGAGTGGGTTCGACCCCCTCCCGGCTCCCGGTGGGACGCCATCTTATTTATTGTTTTAATTATATGAGAATATATCGTTAGAAGGAGAGTTCCCGTCAGACGCAGCTCGCGCCGCCGCCAAATACGCGCGATTTATGGTGGCGGAACCCCAAAACGTCTCGAAACATATCTTCCCTCTTCTTCTTATTCTTCATCTTTGACCAATAGCCTCCTGCTTATTTCAACCCCCTATATACCTCGATCTTGTTTCGCTCCGTTATTTCTTTCATATTATTGCAATTATTATTATTCTGTGCGTTAACGCTGCAGTCTTTTTTGAATTTTCGTTAATCCGCGCGATCGAAAGTTTTCTCTCTCTCTCTCTCTCTCTCTCTCTCTCTCTCTCTCTCTCTCTCTCTCTCTCTCTCTCTCTCTCTCTCTCTCTCTGTTTCTCCCGTCCTATCCAAGTTTTTCCTTCTCTCATTCGGTTGCTTTTCGGCGTGTGTTGACGCCGTATAATATGTTGCCCCGAATCCTGAATGAATTATCAATTTATTAACAGCGACGCCCGAGTAGATCGACCGAGAATCCTCTCGTTCCTCCCGTAATGCCATCGCGTTTGCCATCTTTCTTTCTTTTCACTCTCCTCGTGCATGCGGTCATCGGACGACCCCCTGCCAGAGATCCGATCGTTCGGGCACGCGATTCGAACGCACTGTCGTTTAAGACAGAATACTATGGCGATTTTGACATAAAAAATTTCCCATTCATCCTTGATTAAACATTTTTTTTTGTAAATAATATTCCGGTTTTCATGGTGTTGCTTTCACGAGCATATTATTTAGCATATATATATAAGGACGAGATTACGGTATAGACTATTGGGTTTTTTTTTTTTAATCTATACAGATTGCTATGCTATATTAATAATATAATGAACTGTTGAATGACCAATTGCGATAGTAAAATTTTTATGAAACGCAATTCCATGTTCAATCGTTTTGGTAATTCATCGAGGACTGTTCTTAAAAGCGGGTGCGTGTAGGGTCCTCGTAAATTAGCGTTACAATTGTCAACATTAGTCATATCAGTGGATGGATCGCCGCGATGGTGAAAATTTTATATGGAAATTACTACGTTTAATTTGCAGTGTCGTGTACCGGTATATCGATACCGTGATTGTTAAGAAAAATTTAATAAATTCTTCGCATTTTGATTTCACATCACATCACGATATGTGTCGAATACTCTTCGTGTATCCTCGTATTCCGCATGCGAAAAGCGAAACTGTCAAATATGAGAATGAAATGAAGAATGAGGGAGGAAAAGAAGGAACAATCCTCATGCATCGCTCAATCAATTTTATTTTTCTTTCTCCATTTGAGTCGAGTATACAACGCCGATGAAGATGCAGCGGCAACAGCGAGAGGGCAGGCGGCGTCTAGGCGCGCGCCCGCTGGTATGTCTGGTATTTTAGGCTGGGCCCTCGATCTCGAGAATACACATCCTATGTACTACAAGCTCGAAAAATTATTGTACTCTTGGTGGGGAATTTTTAAACTCTAATATAAATGGAACGGTAACAGCGAACAATATATAAGAAAAATTATGAAATAACGGTCAAGATTTTATTTTTCCGCGATGCCAACAAAGATGATGTACGAAATATCTTTCTGGATGGATTTTTACTTATTTCTTTTTTTTAATTTTATTCTTGCTGCCATAATATATAGCGAGCAGATATAACTGCGGGATTAGAATAGTACAAGAGTTTGGCTGTGTTGCACACGCGACCAAACGTTGATCCCTATCTCCGCCGCTTGATAAATTACTGTCTCTATATACACGGGAGAACTCTCTCTCTCTCTCTCTCTCTCGAGTCACCTTCTGTTTATTTTCTTCATCTCTCCTTCCACCTTTCTCTCTCGACCCACCGCCCCTCTTTCTGTTTTTTTTTTTTTTTTTTTTTTTAACATTGTCGTCCTGCTCCGTCGCACTGCCTGTCTCGCGTTTACCTCTTTCCCTTCAAAAGTTACAAAGTCCTCCTCAGCCCCCTATTCCTCGTTCCCTTCATCCCTTCGACACACACGCCCACGTTATACCCCAACTGCGGACATCAGAAACGCTAGAAACGAAGCGAGCTTTCATACGGGCATTCTGTACGACGCCCGTGACGGGCGCCTGGTCAACCGAACACACCGCCGTTCCAAATCTCTTCCGTCTCTTCTACCTTTATATTAATTTCACCCCGCGCCATTGTCCGTGTTTTATTACCCACATATTTTACATATTTTTATCTACACCTTCCAACTTTTTCATTATACATATTTTCTTTTCTTCGAACGCTTATTTTCAAATTCAACACGAGTTCTTCGGTCTGTTTTCTTTTTCAATTGTAGAGGGAAAAATAATGAGGTGATTTGGATATTCAGCACCAAATAAATGTTATAATCCGCTTTTGAGAACAAATTTATTAGTCGGAGAAACGTCGTTTTTTCGTCTCCGCAAATGGATCGGCGAAAGGGGAAGCGCAGCAATGTGCGAAAGTACATAAATCATTGTGTACCTCGCCGATGCTTGGCCGGGTTTATGGAAATGAGCGAGAAATACGAAGAAGAGCAAGTTTACACGGTTGGAAGCCGGAGCAGCAGAGTACAGATGCAGCAGGTATACCTGCTGCTTGCTTCGCAATTTTCTTTTTCCTCCGAAACTAAATACCGCGAGACGAAGCGTGGAATTTTGTAAAAGCCGAAGTTTATACCAAAAGCAGGCCTCCCTCTCGGGAATAACGAGTTACACTTGAACGAATGAAAGAGGAAGAGCAAAATAAAAATTCGAGGTTCATTTGCCGAGTAATGGCACTGGATTATTGAAACGTTCGCACTCTCCGGAGCCCCGCCCCGCCCCGCCGCTTGTTCCTTTTATATTTGAACACGAAAAAAATTGACGAGTAATCTATAACTTATTTTTTTTTTCGTGCCGCGATATATACATATACGAAAATTCGTGTTAGGTGTCCTCCTGAGAAATAGAGACGCAGCGTTTAAAAGTTATTTGCACCCAAAGGTGCAATCATATTGATGGATTTTATTCCGAAAAAAGAAACTCTTGAAAAAATTTTTTGAAATCTTTATCACCGAATTATTAGCTGTAGCGAATGATGGAAAACTCCGTAAGACGACGTTTCGAATATTCTCTCCTAATTTATTGATGGGTAAATTGATTATTGAATCTTCGAACGGGGGGATAAAAATTTCTGATGGAATTTTCAATGTATCCAAAAGTAGACCGTTGAAATTCAGAGATCATATCCCTTTGAGAAAAGCCGTGCAGACAATGCTAATAGCGAGTTATTAGGCACGGTGGCCGAATGCTCGGTTTTGCACCCCGAGGCGTGTACAGGACGAAGCAGCACACGATGTCCCATGGCGAGAAAATGGTGGTGCGTGTGCTCCGGAGGGGTTCCGTATTTGGGAGAGAAAGAAAGATTCTTTCATATATATCGTCTTTCTTCACGAATAAAGGCGCGATGCGAAGGCGCGCATATATTTTCAGTTGTCTTTGGAGGCTCGCTTCATTCTCCTATTGACCGTTCAAAAAGGAAAATTGTGTAATTCATTAAAAATAATCTCACCAAGTTCGATGATTGTTGGGAAAAAAAAAAAAAAAAAAAAAAAAAATAGTTCTCCGAAAATGACAAATAGGAATATTATTAAAATATTTTACAGTCGTTATAAAAACACACGGATGACCGTGTAAATGCGCGCGCGCAAGCAGGCTACGATTTTGTTGAAGCCCCCTTCGTTTTGCCTCATCCAGCCTCGACATAGAAAAAAAAAAAAATCTGACTAGGTATACATGTATATGCGTATAAAAATGAGGCAAGTATAATATTAGCAAGCAAAAATGTTTAGCCCCGCACGTGCTAGGAGAATGTGCTTGGCGAGAGCAGAAGAGGGAAAACAGTCGTTGAGATTCCCGAGGCGTAAAACGTTGACTCTGCTCCTTTTGACGGTGGTACTTGACACAAAAGGAGAATCGAAGAGAAGCAGGAAGAAAAAAAAATGAGAGAACGCGCGAAGAAAGCGTGAAAATAAGAAGGGCGGAAGTGTGAGGATTTAGCCTAGAAACAGAGAGAATGAGAGTACCGTCTTTTTCGGTGGAAGGTGGTACGTATTTGCGTTTGACTCGAGGACCAAGTCGATTATTGTTCCTGCGAGGAGGTTTAAGGGTCCGACGAACAAATAGGCACCTGTGACAATGGTCGGATCAGGTTACGCCACCAGGGGTCTCCAGGTGGAGGCTTTACGCTCTTGTCGCACGAGGAGAAACGGAAGGAAACGACGAGAAGAATCAAGAGCTGGAATCGCGATGATTTTTCGGTGGGGAAGCCGCCGCGTCGCACCCCTCATCGCGAAGAGGGTTGAGGGAGGCGTTGCTCCTGTCCGTTCGGAGCAAAAATCTTGCATTGTTATTTCTCTCATTGCGCGATCTTTTATGCGAGAACGGAAGTTGAAAATTACCGGGTCTCTGACGGGAGAGATTTTTTCTCACGATCGCAGGTCTCGTTTTGAGTCTTTCATATCAGAGTCATTCTAACTATTAACACAAAAAGACCTCGCTGACAATTGCACGAGCGTAGTCTGAAATATTTGAAAGGTTAAATAGCGCGACTTGCATCTTTTTGATTCTCAGCGAACGTTTTAGAACGAGACGGCTCGATTATTTTGTTCTTTCCTCACTTGCTCGCTCCGGCCGGTATGGTTATGCGCACCTTTCTTCTTCTCGTATCGCCGCGGTACAACGAGAGTCCATTAGTCGAAAAAGAGAGACCCCCGAGAGATATATTGTCCGATGCTGCTGCTGCTGCTCAATGCGCGCACAATAATAATGGGGACCGAGTTCGTTCCTTATGAACCATGTCCCCCGGCACATATATAAACTATAATGCGGCCATTTTTTCTTTCCTGCTTCTTTATCCATTTCAATTGACTCGCGTTGCGCGCCTTATTCACCACCAGGACATGCGGACATGCATCGATGAGAAAAGTTGCTGACATTGATCGCGTCGGGACGTTCTTTCATGTCCCTGCATCGCACTTCGGATCGTTGGATCGGGGAGCTATCGGAAGAAGAAAAAACTCGAATGCCAAAAATAATTCATTCTATAGAGAAAATAATAATAAATGTTGAAATTTATTTTCTTATCACGCAAATACATACGAGTTAATGAAAATAAAAATAATTGTGATGAAAAGTCCATCGTAAAACCGGCGCGTGGAAAATATATTTGGAACAAATCAAAGATGGCGCTGGGTCGAGATAAAAATTCCAGCAGTGATGCGAGAACGGTGCACGCATCGATGCCAATGTATATACTATAAATACATTAAATATGTATATGTACGTACGTATATACATCCATGAACACGTCTATATGCGTGATGGAATAAAACGATGAGACGAGAAAGAAGCTTTGGACACGCAGCATCTCCGAGATATTTCTTTAAGAGAAAGACGAGCTATGAAGATGAGGGGCTCTTGGCTATTGGTCCGTCTAGCAATGGGCGGGACTTGAACGCAATCGACTTTTACATTTCCTGTTCGTGTTCGGGCTGTTTCTCTCTGGTATCTCTGTGGTAAACCTCGCGAGCGCAAAAAAGAGACAAGAGAGTGAAAGAGCCAGATCACCGCTCGGAGAAGGCTGATCACGCACGCACGCACGCACGGACGCACGCACGCGCGAGGATATTTCCTCATTTTAGTCCGTGTTTTATCGCGAAAGATTCACCAATCTCCGGAATTTAACTCTGACCCCGAAACTCCTCAGGAGTGTTTTGCAAAAAAATCATATCGAAGCAGGTTTCATGCAACAATCAGCGATGAGACTCAGTTTTACTCAAGCGTCGCGATGGAGCTAATGGAAATGAGGTTAACAATAATATACTAAAACGAATGAAGCAAAAGTTGGATTCAATTACGAATTGATATCGAAAGATCAAATATTTTCCTTGTTAAATATTTTTTCACGATAGCAAGGTGATTTAAGGCGATCGGGGATGTTCAGAGTCTAAGATTACGAGTTATCAAACACATAAAAATATATGTAGGGAAAGATAAGAAGATGAAAATTCTTGACGCGATGTTTCGACACAGTTGAGCCTTTCTTCCAGCGAGAAAACTAGATTACTAACATATAGAAATATTTATATTCGTATGCATATACACGAATATATTTGTATTGCGTGAAAGACACACCCGCGAAGACTGCAATGACATCGTGCACCACAGGCGGTGCGTGACTTAGCACCCGGTTTATCTCTCCTCCTTTCCTTCTTCTTCTTCTTCTTCTTCTTCTTCTCTTCTCGTGTCGCAAAAGGGGCACACGAAACTCGCCGACAGACGAGCGTTGAACGGAGATGAAAGAGAGACCAAGATGCAGTAGAGGTAAACGACACGCTTGTGAATTTGTGATGAACATTGAGCGTGAGGGAGAAAAAAAAGAGAGTAAAAGCTATCGATGTATTACAAAAATATTCAATATCGGAGCCTGGGAAATATATGCTCAATTATTTCCATGTGCTGGCTTTAATGATTACACCATAATTGTGGATTCTCGCTCAATTATTATTTCTGCTATGATGGTTTTTGGTCCGATGCGACAACGTTGATTTTCGATCTACTTGAGATGAAAATCTTAAGATACAGGCTTTTCTCCATGATTGGGCTTGTCGTTTAATTCATCAAGTCGAATGGAAAGAGTACAATTGCTTTCAAAGAACGCATGTATGCATGTCCGTATATACGTACACGCAAGAATAATAGAAGACGAGTGAGCTCAAAAAGGTGGAAACCTTTTACAGTTACCCTTGAGTTTCAAAATCTCGCTGCTCGGGCGTTTCATTCACGGGGTCGCTCGCGTCCAAGTGCACTTGGCTATTCCCTCGAGTACGCCACTCGACTTCGTGCGAGATTCTCTATCATTTTACGTACAAAACAGCAGCAAGCAAGCTTCCCTGCTCGGATTTTACGGCATCTCGCCAGATGTTTGCCAGATCCTTGGAGGGTGTCTTTGCACGGGAACACGCGTTTTGCCGCACGCGTTCAACTTGACGACCATTTTATTTTTTATTTTTATTTTTTTTTGACGTTTTTCAACTCTTGCACGCTCCAACTGTTGGACCTCCCGCAGTTTTTCAACTGTCGCACTCTGGACAAAGTGTGTAGTAATCGAGCTGAATAAGACGATTTGGGCTGAAAATAATTGTGAAAAAAAACAATATTATGACGAAAAATGATCTTTTTTCATATGCTCCATTGGAATCGATGAGCAGTTATTGATGGAATCATCCGAAGAGTTTGGACGAACGTTTCATCGCGACGATGGTGGGAAGAAAAATTTTGATTCGAGTTGTATGGATGTTGGGCACAGAAACAAATTAAAAGGTTATTCACAAAGCCGATTGTACTACGTATGCACACATACAGATGTATGATTGCCGTCTATATGAATGTGTATATTCGAGACGAGTGATCACAATGACTAAATAAAGCCGATGAGTCTTCGAGACGAGAAAGCGGCGAAACTCATCCGCTGTTTCTTCTCATCAAGATCAACACAATGCCCCGATACAATGATATACGCCCCCTTATCTCTCTCTCCCTTTCTCATCCAACTGACGAGCAGAACTCTTCGTTTTCGATCCGAGAACCCTCGCACAGGGAAGGCCACGAATTGACCTGTTTGATATATAAAATTATGAAGGATACGTCTTTTTTCTTCGAGTGGTACTACAACATGGGAAAGCAAAAGAGGAAAACGCGCGTCAAGACATTTTTGAGAACTCGCAGATATTAATATTAAGTATAAGGTGGTATTTTTCAGTTTATTCTTACGATGAAAATTGCCCCTGCTGTGCATAAAATCTGGTCAACTTGAGTCGTATTAATTCGGTCAGCTTCGCATCACGCTCGTGAGATATTTGATCCAGAGCTGCTCTCAAGTATAATGAGCGCGGAGCAAACACACCGTCATTCGGACATTCATTTCGAGCAATGAAATGAAAATGAAACAGATTTGAATCTCAAGTTTCAATGCTCGTTCCAATGTAACCATATGGATCATCGAGTTGAAACGATTAACCAAATTATCGTCCCAAGACTCATTCGAGAGACGAGAAACAGCCGCCAAGTAACTGGATTTATCGATTTTTTGGACTGGAAATACGATTTACTGTTTGACGTATCGCGATATCGTAGACCACAGAGTGGGCAGATTTTTATTCGGCAACTGACACGTGCATGATGCGTGCATCCATACAGCCAAATTCTCTCAAACGTATGGAAATCCATTCGGATTCATCGCGAATCGCTTCCAAGCCATGTGAATAGTGAAACATACACGTTGCGGGACACCCTCGAATCTCCATTCGACTATTGCATGTCCAAGCGCTATTGTATTGAATTTCGAGGTTATGAATTAAACTAATCAATTTACACATTGACATCGACCGATTAAAAGATTTCTTTTTTATATAAAAATATTATTCCATCGCTGCTGTGATGTAAAGTGCTGAACCGGTTGTTCGGTGTAAAAAAAAGTAAAAAAAAAAATCAAGCCGATTTTTTTGACAGACGAGAATCGAAAGAGGGAGGGGGGGGGGGGAAGAGAGCGGATCGCGAAAGAGAGGAGCGAGAGAGTCGGTTGAGAAAAGTTAAACGTGAATACGTCAGTGGGGCAAAAAGACCCCCCGCGAATCATTCGGTCCAGTACAGTGGGGGGTTTGTATTGTCAAAGTCGCGGCCTCCCGGGCTTTTTTTCTATGTCATTCCGTTTTGTATTTTTTTTTATTTGCCAACTGAATGACGCTCCGTGGGAGGCATCATCGCGCAATACAGGATCCTGTTTCTTCTGTACTTAGTAATTTTCGATAGCAAGGGCGCGCGCGACTCTTTCCTCTTGACTCTTTTAACGAGACGCGATCGTAGCGGGCGCGCACGCTCGCGTTTCGATGGCGGTTGTGATCCATGTCCGAAGAATTCAACCGCCCGTGGATTCAGAATCACACCTGGTTGTTTTACGAAGCTCTGGGTGCTCTGCAAAACTGTTATTTACCTCGTTGGGTGCTCTCTCAATCTGGTCCGCCTAATAGCACGGAAAATTCGCAACTGCGATTGTCAGCTTGACGTCGATCTAGGCGCAACGAAACTCATGCACTCGAGTTAATGACTACGGCATTATGTTTTTTTTCTATCTTCATTTTTGTCCTAATATAAAGCAACTTCTTTCGCACTATATTTTTTCAATCCCATAAAATAACGTTACAATGAAAATTGTAATAATATTTGTTCCCTCAAAAAATGCAATATATATATATATATGTGACGATTCGCGTAGAGGATAGAGGCAAAGTCGAGATATAGAAAAAAATGACACGAGTCATTCGGGTCATTTTGATGGGCACGTATCGAGCTCGTCATCGAGCAGAGTCTCGTTTAGCGACCATTACGCATTTGGCACTCGTGTTTCCGTCGACGCGAGCTGTTCGCCTCCCAGTGAGAGATCTCTGTGGGGCGACGACACATTCGGAGTGAGAAAGATGGAAAAGAAAGAAAGAAGGAGAGTTGGAGAGAGAGAGAGAGAGAGAAGGTAGCGCAGAGAGGAAAAGAAGGAGCTCTTCAACAATCTCTCTCTCTTGCTGTCTGACAGTGCGCCCCTTGGGACCCCCCATTTCGCTTTTATCCAAGGTACAACACGAGGGTTATACGCGAGCATTGGGCGATCACTTTTGTATATATGCCATCATATCATACATATAGGTAGGAAATATTAGAGTTCATATGGGTGGTATATGGGCCACAGTTTTTCTCTCTTCTCCGTATGTCGGACGTTTTGTACCCCCCACGTGGGAATACACGACGTATATGTATTGTATATAAAACCTCCTCTGCTTCCTTTCACGAGAATACGCAAACGCAGAAAAAAACGTATACGCGGTCTCGCACTAAAATTCTCCGCTCAAAGCACTGGCTTTCTCGGCGATTAAGGAAAAATAATGAAGAAACGAATAATCTCAAATGACTAGGGGAGCCTAAAACGATGAGGAGAAAAAAAAAGTGTACACCACATTTTTTCACCCAACAGCTAGATTTTCCTTTTTTACTCAATGCTATATATTAATTAAGTTATCATACTGATTAATCTCGCTTCGTGGTATACAGCAAACGTTGTTTCAATACGAGATTGAGAATTATTATTCTAATAATATTTAATGAATTTGGGCCTTACGACGATTCGATTCACCGCGCGATCTCGGTGTAATTGAGAGATTAACGAGGACTGAAAGAAGAGACAAGAAAAAAAGACAACAATCGAACCATGGATTGAGATTCTCGTTTGGCACGAGATGTCCACTAATCTTTTTCACCCTAAACACAAATTTGCAGATTACGAGACTCACAGCGGGAATTGTTTAATCTCCAGGGTGGTAGGATATCGCGTTAGTGAACTGTTTATTTATGTATATGAACAAGCACTTTCCAGGCTTAGCTTTGTACCCAGGGATTAAGTAAATAGGAAGAGAGAGAGAGAGAGAGAGAAAGAAAGCGAAAAATAGGAGGTAAAAATTTGTGCTGCACACACGAGAAGGCTTGTGACAGTCTTGGAGGGTTGAAAATATCGTTTACGAGAATATAAATTGATCATCGCTTGTGATCGACTGAATAGAGGGTTTTTGTTGTCTAATTTAAATTTCCATATTACCCTATTGCCAACATAGTCAAATGAAAAAGTAATTTCATGAAAAATAGAACGCGAATACTTGAACATATATACTATATCGGTTAAATCGAACATGATCAATTGTTTTTTTGTTTTTTTTGTTTTTTTTTTTCAAATTTGCAGGAAAATGATCGATCGAATAATTTACCGTTTAAGACTACTCAAGTATCAAATTTTTGTTCCTTTACGATGGAGATGAGAGGGAGAGCAGGGAGAGGGTAAGAGGATACTCACGACAAAAGGTGTTCTCCGCGAATGTGCGAATTATTTACGATGTTGGAAAATATACGCGAGAATCAAGATGTAAGCGTGGGCGGAGGGAGGAGTCAGAGAGAACAGACAAATGCGAATTTCGTATACACGAGGAGGAAAAAATAGGGGAAGGGGTCGTATAAATGGATGACAAAAAAAGAAGCGGACGCGCGAAACGTCTCGTACAAAAGTAAACATTATTTTAAGATGGCGATCGAGAAACGTCCTAAAAAAATATCAGGCCAATGGAGAAGTTCTTGTTGCTGACTGTACCGCAGTTCATAATTTCCACGACCCACGCAAAATCTTGCACGCGCATATATACCTATCTCGCGGAATAATCGTGTGTAGCTCGACGACGCATAAATTATAAGCGTGAAATATATATAAAATACACGAGCATACGTATATACGCATAGATATATATAAACAGATATGAGTATGTCTTTTTTCATTTTACACGGGCTCTCTTATACGAAATGGAACCATCTTCGGCCGTGAAGTAAAAGCTATTGACCGTATCTTAAGGATTGAAAATTTTTATGTATTTCCTACTCGTTGATTTGGGAAATTATCATATAATAGTTGAGAAGGAAATGATGATCGAGGCGATTGGAAATATAAATTTGGTTGATGAATAATTTAAAGATAATTCATACGCTTACTCGTATCGTGTATAATTTTTACCGTTTAAATCGATTTGAAATTGAAGGAATTAATTGTTATACGTGGTAATTTATTAAGAATTTTATGAAATTTTTTTCCACGACACAAATAATTTTACCTGACCCGAACGATCTTATGCGTATACTTATTTTTTTATGAAACTTTATTCGAAAGTATTTGCTCCACGTTGACAAGAATTTCGTTACGAATGCGTAAAAACTCGTTGTCATAAAAGCAGCGAAGATGCCAATAACTTTTGTTAGCGTGAGTGGTTACGTTTTTTCGTGGAGCACCTCGTCGACTGTAATTTCGCGATTCGAATATTGACGCGAGAAATAAAAAGATAAAAATATGAAAATTTCTCTCGTTCGTGTGGAGCAACAGGAGAAAAAAGTATATGGCAACGAAAAAGAATATCTTTGTCCCTGTCATTATTTCTTTTTCTCATGATAAAAATGTGCCTAATTTTCTGATAAAAATAATAACGCGAAAAATGAAACACGTTACAGCAGTCGCACTTGTCATGAATTTTATGCGTCTTGTCTTTTGCACCGAGTCATCCTGCTCTGTCAACAACAATGAAAACGAAAGAATCGCTTCGGGAATGTGAGAAGCTCGTTTCACCTTTCATGAATTCTCGTTTCTTGCTCAACCTTTCATTCTTAATAGAAAACGACATTGATAAAAGTATATAAAAAATAATATTATTATTTTTATCAACTTCGACGGGCATGAAAGAAAAAAGTTATCGACGATTTAAAAACAATTTCAAACGCTTTGCCTTCCAACATCTCGAAGGTAGGATTCAATATTTTTTTTATACCGGCACAATTAGGAAAACTGTGGTGCACTGGAGAATTTACAATTCTCATTAATAAATTATAATATTTCTGTTTGAAATGGCTTAGAATATAAATATTTACTTACTCAAATGGATTTACCGAAGTATATATGGAAAATTCCAAATTTGCGGCATCCTTCCGCACGAAAGAGATAATCGATGAGAAATAATTTAAATGCGTCAATGAACAATTGGGTAACCATGTGTTTTGTTTTGTTTTTTCAATAAAAAAATCGATATTACGAGTTTTTTTTTCGATAGAAGGAAAAAAGATGAAATAAGGCGAGAATAAGGGTAGAATTGAGATTGAGAGAGGTCCCGGTCCGGGATCGGGCACTCTTTTCACTTTTTCTTCTTTTAGAGCTGTGGTCGCGATCGTGGCGCTCTTTAGGATCGTCCACCCAGAGTTCCACGTCTAGACGTTCTAAATTTGAATAATATTTTTATGAATGAGCGGACGTACCATAAATCCCGGAGAGAGAGAGAGAGAGAGAAGCCGATTTCTGGTGGGACTATAAGTATATATGTGATGCTCTGAAGTTAGTGGATAAGAGTGCGTATACGCATGTGTATCATGTATGTATAGACGTGAATATTGTATTTTTTCCTTTTCTCCTTCTGTCCTTTTTCATCATCCATATATACAGAATGAATTCTGGGTCCAGAGACTCGTGCTGCTGCTGCTGTTGCTACTTCCATACGAACTCACATAGCCATCACGTGACCCTGTGACTAATAGGTTTATTATTTTATATCGCCGCGCATTTGTTATCGCCACCATAAATATGTATATATGTTCGTATCATATATGTATACATACCTCTATCTATATATGTACAAGTGAAGAGTGCAAGATTTTTCCTTCTTTTTTCACCCCCTCTCCACCTTATTCTCTCCGGTTCTTTTCAAACTGATGTTGTGTTTACTCAATGCCCAGACGTGTGGAGAACAGGATTTGAGGGGTTTAAGGGATCCCGCAACTTCCCATGCTTTCATATTATACTTATACATATATAATTTAATGCGTTTTTTATTCAACTCTTTCTCGTATGCTCTCGAAATTGTTTGAATTTTCCGCGCTTTGATTAATCACTCGAGCGATTCGTCTTTGTCACTGTTACTCTTACGACGCTACCGATTTCACCTGTCTCATAATAATTTCAAATTATTCATTAGGATGAGCTTCAAAACTTGCCCGAGATGCACCGGAGAAAAATGAGCGCATAGATATCGCTTTTTCCATGCTGGTATACTTTACTCTGGTACACGAATAGGAGCTCGAATATTTGCTTAAAAATATCGCTTTCGCTATAGATATAAATAAAAATATAAATTTGGCTTCGATGGAAGCTATTTGCTAAAGTGCTTCTCTCTCATGTTTTCATACCGAGTGTGCGTGTGCGTGTGCGTGTGCGAGAGAGAGAGGGGAAGAGGAGCCGGGATAAACTTCTCACGTGAAATATTTGTGACACGAGGGTGGTCCAAACTCATAGAAAATTCAACCACCTATGAGCCCTGGCTACCGAATACATTAATTATAAAATTGTATTCCAACTAAATTTCGTATGTGAGTAAGTTTTTTTTGTTTGAATTATTGCCCCAAAATCGCCCCTCATCCTGTACATTCATCAATTTGAAACGCTTTAGCTCAATTCTTTTTCTTCATTCGAGCGATATACATGAATTTGTTTTAAAGTGATATCGTCGGGTGCATGGTGGAACTGAGGAAAGAATTCCATCTGGCACGCGTGAGGGTGGTTTTTTTTTCATCCCCTTGTGCAAGCCACACCATTAGATCGGACACGTCGGCCGCCCGTCGAGCTCGCGAAGGTGGTCAATTTTCGTCATCAAAAAGCATGAAAAAACACGGTGCTTTGAGGTGTCGGAGGAAAAATTTAGATGGTTATTCGCGAGGAAAAGCGAGGCTAGGAAGATGAAAAGAGAAGAAAGAAAGAGTGGAAACACGATGTGGAACGAAAGGGAAAAAAAAGAGGCGGAAACACATGTCGTCCGATTTGTATCCCGCTGCGGATTTCAATGGGTCGAATTTTGATTATACATATATATATATATATACATATATATATATTCATTTATTCGTTATGTCTGTTTTACCTGAAAATATGGCAATATACCGAAACAGTAAATGAACGTTTTTTTCATAAATTCGATTATTTCGAATTTCAATTTGTTTTCGAGACACTCGTCTTTGTCGATTAAATAGAACTAGAAAATAAATAAAAATTCGCACGTCATTGTCGTTTTCCCGATCGAACCGAGAGGGGTGATCCAAAAATCAAAACGATTGTTCGATTATACAGTTGAAAAATAAAAACACATTACTCATTGTAACGATTCTCCGAGAGGAAAATCGATTCCAATCATGCGGTTAACTATCCGACGATGACACGCGAAAAATATCTCGATCCCTTTCGTTCTCCTCTCTCTGACATTCATTCGCTAGCTTGCTTTACCCTTGATCTCGTCATTTATTTCATGATCCTTTAAAAAGACAACGAGGGAGGAGCTTCAATCGTCGTTCACTGAAATTCGAGAAATCATTTACATAGGAATTCTGATCATTATTTCACGTATACTCGTGCATGGACCAAAAAGAAGAAGAGTTTGGTCAAAAAAAAATGTGGTGCTGGATGGGGGAAGACAGTTTTTTTCGGGAAATGCCCCGACGAAAAATTCAACTTTCTTTTGCCAAATGCCCAAATGTTGGAAAGTCAGTGCTCGTAAATTTCACGAGTCAAATTCTCATTTTTTTTTTCCATTCAAAAGACGCGAGTACACAAGTTGAAGAAAAAAAAAAGGAAAAAAAAAGAAATCTTCGTGAGAAAGCCGATTTTCTCTTTTCCGTGCTCTTCTATTTTCGCAGTCGTGTCTCCTATCCGCGAGTATAGGGCACTTAACGCGGCGCGGAGACAACCGTAAATCAAGCTTCTTAATAAGCTCGTATATCTTGTTCGGCGTAGCTGGTTTTCTTGGATTTAAAGCACCGAACGAAGAGTGGGACATTTGGACAATGGAGGAGTCGACCGATATTGTTGAAATACTGATCGGTGAACGGGCTGCTGAACGCAAAAGCTGCTCAATACATATACGTATGTATATGTACTACATGGAAATGTGTTTGAGTTGAGTTTCACTTCCGTCAAGATTTATACGGCCAAAAGATGGTTATAGTTTGAAGGGATGCACGAGGCCGTGCATCCGTACGTCATGCGCTCAACGTGTATATAGATATAGTTTTGTGCGACGGAGAATTTCCGTAGCGATGTGACCTTTAAGGGCCAAACACCGTAAAACTTTACGGCTCCCTCCGGTGGTGTGGTTTGCTGCGATTTCCCTTTTGGCCCTTCGATAATTTACGATTTCGCGGGAGCACGCTCGTGTAGGTCCTCCGAGACTTTTTCTACCTCGGTGAAAACGTCACTGACGACGATAGAACAAAAATATGAGAATCCGAAATATGAGTTGGACACAATTTTAAACGCGTTCAAAACACGCTCCATTCTATTTGCGCGTATATAATTCGCATTAATAAACTTATATAATATGCATAACTCACCGGCGATCATTTCTAATTATTCGATTGAGTATATACATATATAAAGCCAATCGGATGCTGCAAAAATGGTTCAATTAGTATATGAATATCATTTTTTTCTGTGAATAGTCCAATTGAGATCTCACGTGAAATTTTATGATCAATTATTTATCGATCGATCGAGAGCTCGATAGGCGGTCCTGATATACTATAATACATATAATGGTATATACCGGAGGGAAAGATTCATGGGAAAATTTACGAATAGTGAATCGGAAACCACTGGAATTTTCTTAACCCCGCCCTTATTTTGGTTAGCGTTTGGTCCAAATGCGCAAGCTGGCCCTATATAATCGAGTCTATTTCCTCTCTTGACTTTGTCCAACATCCCTCAATCTCTTTTTACAGGGGCCAAAAGAGGTCCTTGCAGTTGTAGTACGAAAAATTCTAACACACTTTTGTATATATAGTATATATGTATACGAATCAAGAGGGAAGAAAATAGTGCAAGTTCTTTCATTATTCCCCTGATCTATTTGACCAACCATAAAGACATGGTACGGTAGAATTTGAAAAAAAAATTTCAAGGTACACGCGCGTGTTACATTTTTAGGAGGAATATAATGACGTCACGAATAGTGCAGAAGTAGGAAGGCAGGCACCCTCGCATCGTACAATACGTATAAATGGCAATAAATATAAAGTTATATTATGTGAACAGACAAGTTTCAGGCACGTTAACGACTTCCTTGAGCGAGTAGAAATATTTTTTCTTCTCTCTCTCTCTCTCTCTCTCTTTCTCTGTCGAGTTCCTGAGAAGATGAAGGAAAAAGGTTTCGTTAAATCATTGTTGGCCAGCATCCCCGAACGTCCTGGGTGGCTATTTTCTCATTTTCTCTTTCTTACCCTTATTTTTCGAAGCCACAATGATCTTCGACTTCGTTGAATTGTGCCTCATTCTCCAGAAATACTTTTTTACAACAACAGCGAAATGTACTACGTATATGTGTGCACGGATATTTGTTGGTAGATGCGTAGACAGACAAATCTAAAAGTGTGAAACAGAGTGTTCGAGTCATATAGAAATGGTGGTGGTGTAGTTTCGTGCATGTGACTTGTCCGAGCCCACTGAGAAGAGCCATTATTCGCAAGCTAGCGCATAGAAAGCAGTATACATATATCCAACCAACCACCACCGATAAATGGTGTACCGAAATGTCAACGAAGCTCCAAGAGTAACGGGGAGCATGCAGGATGAAACATGCAATATGTTTACTCGATACGATAATTTTTGGGATTTTCATGTATTGTCCCCCACTGAAGGGCGAGGGGGGTAGGTGGTCCATGGACGTTATATGTATAGGTGCATGAGTATTAACGAGCGAATCTGAGAAGAACGAGTTTTCAAGAATTGCACATTTTTTGGTCTAATAATTTCATAAAAAAATATTTGATTTTATTAATTAATCGATGATTGCATACTTGTGTTTAGATAAGTTCGAGTTTAGATTTGTATATGGAGCGATAAAGAGGAAAGGGAATGAGAGAGGAAGCAACAATCCTCGCAATGGGTGGCTTTATTATAATAGAGGTATCATTCTCCTGGAGCACCGATGAGGATAATTGCAAACGGTAGAAGGGAGGTAGGAGGGAAGGCTTCTCTTTTGTGTATAACAGACATGAGCTCGGGATCATTCGTCCTCTCTCGACGCCGATCAAAGCAGCGACGAATAAATAAAAGATAATTATCTAATTATTTCCATTGAGAGAAATCGCGCGGCCTCTGATGAGGTAGCCGAGCGCAGCAGCGAGATATGTTTTTTTTTTGTCTCTACCACTCCCGAACCAGGGTATTCTCAGTCACTACGAATGCTTGCGAGCCAGAAAAAATTGCAATCGAATAATATCTCATTTTCCTCCCTTGTCCGCATCGTTTCATGCAATCAGACGAGTCCTTATCTATATACGTAATAAAATAGTTCCTCTTGAGGTAATTACTGTTTTCGTTTCATAAACGCAACGTTTTTTGTTTGAACAATATTTTTCACGGCAAATAAACGAGTTATTGTTAATAAAATAACCAGTATGTGTAAATCATTTGGCGAAAAATGAATAGAAAAAAATGCGTGTTACTATGATGATCTAAGGAAATAACAATTTCACTATGCGACAATAGTAACAACAATAATACCAATAATAGCAATAATAAAAGTAACAAAAGACGAGGATTGAGCGAAGCGAATTTCTCGCTCGTGACGGTGGCACAATAATTTAGCTCGCACCGATAATTTACAACCGCATAGCCTTTATCACTGTACTTGTGCGCGCGCGAACCAAGACACTCTCTTTCTCTCCCTCTCGGTAGCATCGGAGATAGTTGAAATGAAGCAGCGGGTTGCCATCGAGGAAAATACACGAGAGAAGGAGAAATATCTCGTTATAAACATACGATCGTTTGGCGTGAATTACGAAGTGTACGATCGAAGACAAATATACGAGCCTCAAGAAATAAAATGGGATGACCCAACAATTTTATTTACAACACACTATATACCTATAATGTTGAGAACCTTGCTGCGAATCAACAATTTCTTTTCTCACATGCAGGGCGTCAAAAAAAATTCACGAAGGTGAGTGTACACGGTGAGAAATAGTACCGTGAAACAACACTCCGCCCTTAGTTTTCACTCGCACAAGTGACCAAAATTTTCAAGCATTTTTCCCAAATTAATGTATATCACCGCCGCGTCTCTGATAGAAAAAAAAAAAAAAAACCATGATCTCGATATTTTTCTTCACGTCCGATTTTTTCCGTCACGCGCTTCCCCTAGCCCGTCGGGTATTCGGAAAAAAAATACTTACGACGTTTCGAAAAGTAAGGCCGGTAAACGATGCGAACACAGAGCAGGAGAGACTTTGTATGTGTGTTTAGGAGAGTTTTAGACTTGGGAGACAGCGTGTCTCGTTTTGGCCTGGGTCAAGACGCGGATCTCCGCGAGGAGATAAGAATCTGTCACCTCTCTCTTTCTCTCTCTCTCTCTCTCTCCTTGTTTCTGCTCCTGTTGCTTCGGGTGACATCGAGATTCCAGTCTTGTCGCTTTAATACCTCACAACAAGATACTTGCCACCAGATTAAATGCCAGAGCAAAGTTTCACGAGTCACTCATCTCGAATGGAGTATACATAGTAAAGCCAGTGCTATGCCACCGAATCACGCTATTTATCTTAATCTTCTGTTATTCGTTCGTACGATGCGCGGCAATTCGTTTTTAACCGTTTCTCCTTTAATCCGTCGACAGTCAAGATGTTGGTTGTAAATATCAGCCCATAACCGAGTAATTAGGTATGATAAAAAAATTAATAATGTTCCGTTTGAATAACTAAGAAAAAATTGAACAAATATCTTGAGAGTAAAAGATAAAAAAATTTAAACAGTCAAGAGAAGAGTCTATTCGAGACAACCGGGTAAGCGGGTGACTGACTTTGGTCCTTTCTGGTGCTGGAATTGTCGTTTCACAATGATATATGACTGTTCGTTCCTAGAAATAGTTTACCTTCTCATGAGAAGGATGCAGAGTGAGAGAGGCAATGTAGTAGACCCGAGGGAAAGATTGTCATTATAGTTTCATGTATACCTGAAGATATTTGCTGGACCACATCGAGTTCGTTGCCTCGTTCTAATTTGTTAAATTCTTCAAGATGCGAATCATCTCTTTGAGTAAATGATCAATCCCAAATTTATGTTCTTTGGCCGAATTTCTCATGTAGAATCGTATCGAGAAAGGATAGAGATTTTTTGCCTGCTGGATTTCATTATTTATATTTTAATTTTTGTGAATTTTTTCAAGTCAGAATGAAGAAGGAAAATTTGGTGGTAGGAATTTTTAACTGCAATTGCAGTCTTTTTCAATATTGTTAGCATTGTTTTTGTATAGTAAAACTCGGGCGATGCTTGAATCGTAGCTAGCATAGATGTGAATACATATACTATAACGTCACGGAATGGGCCTGAGATTTTTCGGTATTGAGGCCCTCTCGGCCATAAATAATGCCGAATGTTGGGCTCCATAAGTCAGGTAGATTTGGGGCCTGGACTTGAGAACGAGAGGGAAAGGAAGAGAGAGAGAGAGAGAGAGAGAGAGAGAGGGGAAAAGAGCGAAACATACGTAGCGATGCTGCGAGCAGACTATATAGCTATATACTACTGAGGTGGTGTCCTAGTAGTTGTACATCAATTTATATATTCATTTCTATGTATGTATATATGAGGCACAATCCGGTGCCGTTTGGAGGCTGGTGGTTTTCAAAGTCACGCTCTGATCTCTGGTCGCTGGTCTCCGTTTTCTCTGTCTCTTTCTCTTCCCTCGTTCCCCCACATTTATGCTCCCGAACGACGACGTGCAAAAAAGATAGAAAATGAAAAAAAAAATGAATAAAAGGAAAGAAATGAAAGAGGCGGGAGGAGAGCGAGAGTGTATGAGAAAATGGGGCTCGGCTTACAGGTGTATTATATTTATAATCCCGGGACATCTTTATAATCTGTTAACTTCGATAAAACATAACGAATCGATTCTCGTATTCTATAACCTCCTTTATTCTTTCCTTTTCATTTCTCTTTACACTCCGGCATCATTACCGAAATTCATTCCATTCTTCGACGGAAATATCGATTATCGTGTCGATAAATCGAGTGTCATTGAAAACACAATTATATAGCATCAAAAAACTTGTCCTACATATATATGCCTCGAAAAACTCTGTAACGGAGAATAAGTTTGTTATTTTTTTCTTCATCCGCTTGTTAAATGCAGCCTGAGATTGAAACGCCGTGTATAAGAGGTCGACAATTTTCCGGGAGCATTTTGCGTACATGGTTTTCCTTTAACGTTCTTTTATTATTATTTATTTTCCGGCATTTATGATATATTCTTAAGCAGCGCAGAGATTTCTAGAAGAGGTTTTTCGTGTACCGCGCGCGCTCGGAGTGCTCTTTACATCATTTGTCCCGTGCACACCCCCATCTCGATCGTTTTTATGTATACGTCTTTTATCGAGACTCGATAAGATCACCTCCCCGACCGCGAAACTTGAAGGGAAAGTGATTTTCTATGGCATTAAGTTCATCGACGCGATAAGATCGCTCTAATGCCGTTCACTTGTTTCCCCACTAATGAGAGAGAGAGAGAGAGAGAGACAGATGGAGAAAGCGAAAAGAAACTACCCTTCGAGATAACGATCTTTATAAGGCTGTTATTACAAAAGCGTAAATATCCCTCGATTACGCATGTATTGTGGTGAGTTTGATATATGCGATGTTCTCGCGTGTAGGCATTTTTTTGCTCCCCACATTTTCATCAATTCCAAATATAACGAAAGGAATGAATAGAGAAAAAAAAAGAATAGAAAAAAATTCGTAACAACGAATGAGCCTTGTATATAGAAAATATGTAGCTGAATTTCAATAACTTACTGCAAGCCAAAAGATGCTGTAATTATATAGTTGAAATGGAAATCGAATTTGCGCGAGATTTTGTAGAATAAAATCATCGTGATGCGTTCGCGTGTTCCTGAAGAAACGATGAGGGTGGGGTTATAGGGAAAAAATCCGCGCACGTTCCACGAATTCATCGAATACTCGCTGATTTATGTTTGCCGCAAAAATGAGCGAAGCTCTAGTGGTCCTCGACATGGACGAGGAGAGACCTCGCGCGCCCGAGGCTTGTATGTAGTACGTCGTTGTCCCTGAATTATAACCAGGACGAGAGAGAGAGAGAGAGAGAGAGAGAGAGAGAGAGAGAGAAAGACGGCAATGCGGGATCTGTTGCGCGCGTGGCACGAAAAAATCTCAACCGTCTTATACGCGTGTGTTTCGGACCTCTTACGTTCCCTCTTCTGCTCTTCCCGAGATGTACATTATTCACCGAATGTATATTATTCTCTTCTCTATTTATGATCTCGACAATAATTAACTCTTTCTCGTTGGCATCTCGTGGCAATTGTTTCTTCCTCGATAATTCATTAATTTTACGTTTTATGTTGCCCATGCGATCGAACGAACATTCATTTCCACCAAAGGCTATGACACTGAAAAAATGATTTACCCGTTATTCAAATATTTATATCATTGAACTTGGTAAAATCTTGAAAGTTTCAATATATTTCATTACAATCTCATCAATTTACCACCATCATGCGTATAATATTATTTTTTTATTATACACGACACTCTATGAAATCGAAAACACTGATTAATTAGTGAATTGGGTATGCATGTTGATGAGAAAAATTATTTACCCAATAGTTGATGAGTTCGTCTTACTCCGAGAGACAAATGGAACCATCGTAATTATATTCCAACGTCAATTTTTCTTATTCATAAATTTTAATCGTTCCCTGTTGAAAGTCAGAAAATTGAGTGATGTATATATAGGGCAAAATTGTACGTCTATCGTTCTACCGGATCGTTACCGTCTATGTATGGCCTTATTAAACCACGCGGGGGAATCGAGAAAAATGAGGCGAACATAGTCCACTCGGGTAAATTACAACAACAACAAAAATGAAAAGAAAGTGCCAAGTTCTTTCCGTGCCTCTTTAAGCCTGATTGCTTCGTTAAGGGGCATTCAAGAAGATACCAACTAACTAAATATATTCGGTGAAACGTGTGTAGCTAAATTGAAGAAAATTCTAGCGCATAGCGCATAAATTTTCTGGAAAATCGACCGGATTAAATTCCTCGCGAGCAATAAACACAATCATATATATATATATAGAGTTTTATGAAGAATCGAATGAATTACGTAATTTGTGAACAAAAATTCATCGACGCAAAATAAATCATGAAAACAAATGAAAACGGATAGGCGAAATCGAGAAGTTGGGGGGGAGGGGGGGGGGAAGAAAAATTGGTACCGATGGGCACGAGTATATACCTATAACGATCCTTCATCGTCTCGTGCGACGCGTGACATCTTAACTGGCGAGGTCGTCGTCGTCGTCGTTCCTTTTGCATTCTGACATTATTTTGTTCACAAGGAAAATGGGGGGTGACCTGATGTTGTGTCTTGTGAGGGGGCTCTTCCCACGTCGAGGTTTAGAAAACGAATAAGAGGAAGAAAAAGACCGGAACCCACGTCGCTATTTGTTTGGCATTTACAGCCATTTAGAGCGAAAAACCTATGACGCGCGTCTCTGCGGTACCTCCAACTGTGTACCCAATTTTTTTTTTTTTTTTTTTTTTCACACAGGAATACATGGAAAGAAGATGGTTTCTCGCTGCGTACTATTTTCCTCTGGTTTTGCAGTACCTCATTGTCCAAGTCGCGCGCGCCTTTTGTCGCACAACAGAGATGCGGAACGAAAAGAAAAAGTCAAAAATTTAAACACTTCGAAGCAAACGAATAAGAACGTTTGGGCTTTCGAATTTTCATGGATTGACGGAAGAAGAGCCCAGCATCTGCGGTCCCAGAACCAGGGAAAAGGATGACTAAACGGTGGAAAAAGGATATAAGGTCTTGGTTATTCTATTACTCATGGTCATCGTTCGTCCTCAACAGAGGTCTTCATGAACCTCGTGAAGAAGAAGAATATTCTTTGACTTGGCTGAAATGAAAAAAAAAAAAAAAAAAAAAAAAAAAAAAAAAGTATATAAATGTATGTAGAAGAGAGCCAGAGAGACGAAGAGGGAGAGAGAAGAAGATAGACCCCCCGGGAAAAATTCTCGTCGAGGAATTCGTTCGGGTCGACAGTAATTCGCCACGCTACTTTCGATACGGTGTTCAATTCGCATCTCTTCGGTCCTGGTCCCGTCACTCGTCGTATAGTCGTAGAGTAAATGAGAGTCTTCTTTAAAGTTTAGTAAAAAATGAGCGATATTTTCGGATTCTCATCAGGGGCTCAATGATGTAGCCCCCGGAAACAATAAAAAAAAATTGAATATTTTTCGCTATTTCAAAGAATAAATGGTGGCGCGATAGGCTAATTGTTCAACGTGTCTCCTTCGTTTATTTTCATACACCCGAAGGGTGTCTCAGTAATATTCTTTGGAGCTCTCTTCAAAATCACTTGACGCCCTCGTGAAAATCTCGTTAATGTTTTCAGGGCTCATGACGTTTTACTATATTTACGCTTCCTGCTCGTAGAAAATAGTTTTTTTTCTTACAAATGCTTTTTCCATCACGTGCTTTATGCCTTGCTACTTCGGGATCGTGTGCGTCGCACATGGGCGGAAACGAGGACACAATGTAGAAGATTCTGGCTGCTCCGATTGTGACATGAAATTGAGGAGTATTTCCCGACCACCCCGGTAGTTAGCCTGCAGTTTTTTTTTTTGGACGTTATATATGGGCATGCTCGAATACCGCAAAGAGTAGGCTATAAGTCGCGTTTCTTGACTTCTGTTCACGATAGACGAGCTTAAGAAAATAGGGGAAGAACAACTTTACTCGTACAACTTTTGAGGTCTCGTTTCTTCGCAACTCTATGTGGCTAAAGGTGTATACCATATAGTTAGTATATTCAAGACAATATAGCGCACTAAAATATAGCAGCAAGCGCTGAAACATTTGTGGGAAGAAAAAAAAAACAAGCAGCGAGAAAGGATCTTCCGGGAGCTCTTTTGGAGGAAAACGTGCGTTTTATTGCTCATTCTATTCGGCGATATTTTCACTCCGAGTTCCTCTTGCACTTTCGAAACTTGGACTTTTCGACAATGGCAAAGAGACGCCATTCCCTCCCTCTCCATTTTTTTTACCACACCACGGTCGTAAATTATTGCTGGGCAATAAAAAGTAAAAAATTAAAAATATTGCGGACAGTATACTAGCAGGCGGAGGATAATTTACGGTACATCAAGGGGAAAAGGCGCAGGGAGATGGTAACCAGCAAAAGATCAATGACTGATCTCACGTTACAACACATACGTATGTTTTTCTTCCGTTTCACTCTTTCTTATTTGATTTTTATAGGAATATATGCTCGTGTGAGCAGACGACGAGAGGGTGAGGATTTCTCCTCCCCCTTTTGTTTCATGTAAGCGGAAGTTCGTACATCTTGTATACGTATGGGTTATCCTGGGGTAACAACATACAGGACGGTTTGCTTTGCCGAGCAGATTGTGTGAGCGGCTATGTTGGACACACCCACGCCACTCCCACCCGACATCGAGACGCGACACACCAAGTTTTGTACCGACGTATCTCTTTTACTCCCGCAAAATGTTACGAGTTCAACCGAAATTGTAAGTAAAAAAAAAAAAAAAAAGAAAAAAAATGAGTAAATAAATCGTAACGCACCGAACTCTCTCTAAAACATATAGGGATCGAATCGAGAAAGATTAAAATAATAGTCGTTATTCGTACTGCTCTGACGTTAATTTTTTTAATCCCGTTCAAAAATTCATTATTTTTGTTTTTCTTCTTATTTCATGATTATTTTTCAATTTTTGACAAATTTTTCGAGCGGAAGATCGATTTTCTTAGGTTTATAAATAATAACACAGTCGGACACGCAGTCATACTTTTCTTCTCTTGTATATTTATATAGGTATGTGTGTATAAAGATGTAGACGTCCACTTTCAAGTATAGTATAATAGAAGAGAAACTATGTAATATCGGTTATAGAGAGTGCTGGCCACCGAATTTACGATCCAACAAAAAGCATCGAGTAATAAAGGTGACAAAATATTTCCATCGAAAAAATAATTTATGAGCGAGGTCATATCTCTTTCCTCGTGGTCGTTGAAATTGTTGGCCTCTCAGTCGGTCTTACAGGGCCTCCATCGCGGATTACTAGCAAAACTGAGTAAATCGGAGTCGCAACGTTTGCCTTGGCTCATCCGACGGCTCCAATTTATTTTCCTTACAGGTAAATATTATAATATACCACATGGTTGCGCAAATATTTTCTTACTTACCAATAATAATAAAATTAAAAACGTTACGAACTTTGCAAGCTGCACGTTACGAATTGAGCACGCCTGGATGACGCGAATATATGAGCGTGGTGCACGCGCGTTTGCTGGATATATGTCAGTGCGAAAGTTGGAGAATTTTTGACATGCGAACGCTGACGTAATAATTAAATGAATAAAAGTTTGCTCGGCCAGCGTAGAAGCGAAATATTCTTAACTTTGAATTTCGATCGAAAACGAAAAAACGAAAAAGTTAATTTTCAAATATATTAGTATAAATGTTTGTACGCGTATACGTGTATTAAGTATTCAGCAATGGATTCTCGTAGTGATTATCAGTGCTGGATTATGGAGATGTTTAGGACGTTACGATCTCGTCGTATCGTAAAAGTATTACTTTACGAACGTGTCTTGAGTGGCAAAGCCAGCTCGAAGCTATAAGAATTCACCGTTTTCTTGTATATATAAATAATATAAATGTACACTTCTACATCGGTACGTACTACAAAAAACTTACGCGAACTCGTCATATTTAAAAATAATTCTGTTAATAAAAAAAAACAATAATAATATCAATGCGAAAAATACCGGCGCGAGCATTATCGTTACGGGTATTATTGTATACATTGGAAGAATATGTAACATCGGGGCCCGAGGTATTTGTGGCTGAATCGTTTGTAAGACAATTTTAGTCTCTTTGGATGCTGCTGGTGCGGTCGGCACCGAGAGCCAGCCCGTGGGTCAAGTTAATTCTTTAATCGCTCGAGGCTAATTGGATTCGAGTGGCGCCAGCAACGAAACGCGCTGGACCCGCGACGAAGATCATATCGCGTGGAGAATCGACGGCTGGACTTGTCGATATAGAATGTCAACCAACCCCGAGGCTTACTCCTTATTAAGCCTTTTTTTTTTTATCTCATTTCACGTTTCATTTTGTTAATTTATTTTTTATTTTTTTATAAAATGTTGGTTAAAAAAATTCAATGTGAACATCCCGTTACTGCTGCACTTTCTTCTTTTTTTTCCTATCTCGATTATAATTCCATTCGAGTTATACGTTCAAACGCGACAACATTGTGAACCGCCGTTGAGACACTCGCAAGGGGATGAGAGCAGACTTATTCTGAATAATTTGTAACATTAATGACTGCCCAACGGAATTGAAAAATCATTGAGCTTTTCGAGTTGATAAATATGTATGTTTTATTAAAGATAGATCCCATTCAAAAATAGTAAACGAGTTTCAATAACAATTATTCGCTAATTTCTTACTCCAATATAGAGGCAAAGAAAATGAAAATGGTATACGTTGGAACTGTGGAATACGAAGAAAAAAAAAGTAGTAATAAATGTTTGTCCAGATAGCCATCGACGTATGCCGAGATAAATGATCGAGGAATATTGAAATCTATTATAGTCATTAGTCATGCTCTCCTCGAGGAATTTCTCAGTAAGTTATATATACATTTGGCTGTTTGATTTCGAGATCGAAGCTCATTATGAAAGGAACAAATGGTCTTGGAAAAATTTTGTGATTGAAAAAATATATTTTGATAAATTAATTGGATTAGTTTTAAACGAAGAGAATAATCATTGTCCGGAAGAAAAGAACTTTCTCTTTCGTTCGTATATATATATATATATATATATATATAATAGAGTATCGAATTGACATGTGATATTTACGTATTATACTATATACGTTTGCGTATTAAATGCTCATGTAGTACGAGGTCTATATGCGACGAAAGAGGGTTTGATGGCCAAAGTTGTTCACTTCCCGCTTGCGCGAACGTCGCTCATTCGTTGCCACTCAATGCACTCTTGTACCCATTCATTCAATTCATTTTCATCTACGATTCACCGTTCACCCTTTGTGTTCTCTCATTAGCCACGTTTCCGGTCCGCGTCTATCGTGCGTACCATTTGCTTTATCCGTCCTCTCATCCCCACAATATATAGTATATTCGCATGTAGCTGTATACTACTATCCTACCAATGGAATCAAAAACACTTCCGCTTGCGAATATGGTCCTCCATAGAATAAGTGACATCGACGCAACGTCTCGTATTTCGCGTTAATTAATTGAGGAGAAGACGTGAATCGGCCCCGCATATTTTGATTGAAAATAATTACGTCGGACATGTATATTTAGATGATGAATTTTCATCATGAATTTACATGATTCATATAGTATATGGTGTGATGGATAGGGTGTGACGAAAAATTCAACGATTTCGACATGCTATGAAATAATGTAATTGTTTGAAGAACGAGTATCAGGAATTTCGTCCTGCGAGGTCTTAAAAAAAATATATATAAAATGACCAATTTGATATCTCGCAATAGCAAAGGCAGAATCTCCGCCGCTTCAGCGTTGTTGGAATTTGAGGATTGAAACAAGAGAGAGAGAGAGAGAAATATGGTATATGGGCGTGTGCGGTCGTAGTGGTTGTATATACGTGACCAAGTTGTCGAGGTAGTTTTGAAGGTACCGGTTAAGAAGGATCGTGTCATGGACCAAAGCGATCTCCAATCCGTGGGCGTGGTGCCGAGTTGATGAGTTACGATCCACGCTTTTGTCTCCATCTCTTTCTTTCTCTCTCTCTCTCTCTCTCTCTCTCCATATTTTTTGAGCAGAGAAACAAGGACACAATTTGAAAGTTGCGTCGTTTGACCGCGAAGAAATACACACCGCACTAATTATAAAAAGAGAGAAAAACTGAGAGAGATGCGAGAAAATCTTGAGAATTCTTCCTCATGAGTTGAGCTGACAAACAAGATACGTGAAAATGAGAAAAAAATAAACAGGGAGAGACAACCTCCGATCCGCCCATTCTGGACGCTCGACGAGGCCTTTTTTTCGTCTTTTACACGATGATTAACGCTCATACATATAAATCGCGCTCTTGACCACAACATCACTCGCGCTAAAGAACTCCCCGCATGCCTCTCCACCGTCACGAAAAGAGTATCGTATTATTTATAAAAAGAATGACAACCTCTTTAGCATTTGGGTAATTTTAAGAATATTTCCATTTGGAAACTATCGAGAAAAAGAAAAATCAGATAATTATATTGCAGGAGAAATATTAACCTTCACTGTTAGGGGGGTGAATCGCTTCGATGGAAAATAAATCCAAGACGATGTATGGAAATGTGGCAACGAAGTGAAAAACTTTTAAATTCGAATAATCGACGACGATGTATTATTCATTGAGTTTTATCTTCAACAACTTTCGAGGGATGAAATTAATAAGGCAAACGTTTTTACCTTCTCAGTGATCCTAAAAATATTTAAAAATTCGACTTCTCTTGTTAGTGTTGTACATTTGAGCAGGGGTTTCGATCGAAATGAAGTCGAAATGAAAGGGATGTAAAAATACTGTCCATATATGTATATTCATATATACGGCGATATGAAATAGACACGCGGGAGTATGCACGTGTTAGTGTTTCATCTTTGCACGATGGTGGCACAGAAATGTTGCATCTGCTTCTCGACGGGGGGGAGGGGGGGGGGGGGGAAGTCGATGATCTTTAATTTTTCTAATATCTTTTTCTATTTCGTGAGGGTTTGAACAACTGTGACGAATTATCATCCGCCCAGAGTGAAATATGTATATTCATGTGTTTGGTGAAATACCAAATCCAATTATTATTTATTACTTGATAAACTAATACCGTTGATCGACTTTTTGGTTGTTCATTATACTTATTTACAATGAAACGGTCGATAAATGGTCGATAACAATAATGATAAAAAGTCGTTAAAAAATATGAACATTGACAAACCCAACGGGTCTGGAATGCCTGTGTTGTAAATTTGACCGTAAAAATTTCCAAACAAACACACATGTATAGAGCGAAAGGCGAGAGTCACGATAAATATTAATAGGTCCAACAATGCTCATCGTTTTCTCATTCCCACATTTTGGCCCTTTATCTTTCTATATATCGAGCTCTCGTGCCTGCCATTTGGTTGTTGTTTGATTTTTTTTGGCTCCACGAAGCGTCATAAATCACAGTGGCTGGAAGGTGGTCGTCAGCGAAAAAATAAGGCGGGTAAAGACCAGTGAGGGAGGCCGAAGGAGGTTTGTTTTACACCAGAAACGAGTTGTAGCAGCAGAAGATCTTCTTTTTTCCTTCTTCGTGTGTTTCCATTTTATGCCCAACAAATTCCAATTAGAGAAAATTTTCAATCACTCGAGCCATACTTTTTTATTGCAACATCTAAACAATTCTGCGCGTGATTATGCGTTATCGATAAAAAAAAAAAAGTCGATCGTTTGCGTTGAAAAAATAAGTAAATATTATTTGAGTATTTTTTAGGAAAAGCTTTGTATCGGTAAGAAAAATTTGGGAAAAAATGCGGCCGTCATATTTTTTCGTTCGCGGTACAGAGAACACGCTTAGATTTATTGACTATTCAAATTTGGAGATTAGCCCGGGGCAATATTCACCTTCTTTATTATCATAGTTTCGATATTATTCATTTTTCGAAAGGCGACTCCCCTCGGTTGCGACGGCGCAACCCTTATTCTTAATCCTGAGAGTTTTCGTAAAATGCGCGCGCGTTCTGGCTGCGCTCCGTGGAAATTTTTGTGTCGGCTGCCGCCTTGGAGATAAAAATCACCGAGTTGAACTCTTCAGCTACAGCGGCATACGCGTCTAATATATTATGTACATTGCTATATTTGAAGTTCTCTATCTTTTCTAACATCGGTTGAACAAATTTTTATCTAAGAGTATCGGTCAGTCGATATATTATCTCGTCAACGTATAAGCGTGCAAAAGAGATGGCTGCAAATTTTGAAAGCGAAGAAAAGCTCTGTCAGCCGATTTTTTCTATCGTCCTGCGTCCGCTGCGACAGAGCTTTTTTTGTAATCGGTCAAGCCGTTTTAAAAAAATTTTAATTTGGAAAATAGGTGCATGCATGATTGATCCATCCCTCTTATATATCCTCTTAACCGCACAATCCATCGTTTCGTACCCAAATGTAATCACCCCTGATGCGATACACCGAAATTCGTGTTTATAGCTGTACGTAGCAGCACGCATATACATATAATAAATATATAGGTACTACATTCGTATACACGTTGTTGATTCATCGGATTAATAATATCACGCGACGTAGCGCGTCATTTTTCCAGATGACCCGAGAGGTAAGATAAAATAAGCTCTGAGAAATCTCGTCCGAGAATAATAAGCGACCATGCAGCGTTCGAAAAATAAGAAACAAAAAAAAACTAAACGACGACCCCCTGCGTGTTGGTCGACACCGCGATTGTCGTTTCTCTAATGACCGTAAGACAAGATCTCGCGGAGCCTGCTCGTTCGAGATTCAAGTTCAAGCATGTATATACATATGTAGTCGTTTTTGGTCCGGTCAAAAAGTCGGGGTTAAAGTCGAAAACGAGGCGAGAAGAGGAGAAAAAAATGCGTTGTGGAAAATCTATCAATATTTGCGTGTGCCTGCGGTTTCGTTTCCTGCCTGCGGTATACACCGGCGTTATTGACTCTGGTTGCTGCGCTGTATCGAAGACCTTCGTTACACTACGTCAAGCTAATCGATGACTTCGATACCGTGTCGAGCAGGCGACGCCTCGTTTTTATTACCCTGCTCGTTTCGAATAACAAGGGACGCATCCAGGTAGTGTTTGTAGATCGAACTCGACCCCCGCATAATTCAAAACCTCTTCCTTATTTTAATGTTTCAGAAAAATTAAATTCCGATAAGAGCTGAGGCAAATACTACCTAGACCCGTATACTTTTGTTTCAATTTATTTTTCATACACTTTTTTAGGCAATAATTTTGTCGGTAAGTATAGCGCGAGCGGTCGCAAGAGCGCGGCGCCGCGGGTGAGATATGGTCCCATCGCAAAGTTATATGGCCGCGAGGGTAAAAAAAAATATATGAATAATAATAATACATATTACGAGAACGGAGGAAGAAGAAACGAAGAAAAGCCCCGATGCAGAGTGAGAAGAACTCGCGGTAGAACGTCCACAGAATGCATCGGGCCATCGCTCACCCGGTAAATGCATCTCGGCGCTGTGCGTGACGTATTAGTACAGCTATATATGTATACAAGCGCGTATGCGAATACGTCATGTACAAATTAAAAGTGATTACGATGAATAATGTCGAAAAAGATGTAAGCTGAAAAAACCCTATTTTCTTTCATCCAAAATTATTAAATATATACATACGTATATGTTTATATAGTATATTTTTTTTTTATAACGCACGTATACGCATCGATATATGCGTTCAATGGCTCGCCGGTACCATCAGCAGGACCGATGAATCGTGATGGAGGTCTTTACCCTAATGATTAATTAAATATAATGACCGCGAGCTCCGCTCAAAATTCCACGTGCATATAAGCAGTACTTCGGTACTGTTTCGTTACGCAGCAGTACCGAGCAGCGGTATAAACTGCTCCGGTTTCCCCCATATCTTCCGCTCACGAAGTCGTTATTCATCATCTATACCGCTTACATATTTTTTTATATTCGAATCACGAATGTTTCCGTGACAAATATTATCAATGCCAAAAGACTGATTTTCATCTGCTTGATTTTCTTAATAGGTATGTACTAGGGCTAATTGAAATTTAACTACATTTTTTTTAATTGGCCTCGAGTAAATCCACAATTATATATTGACGAAAGATAGAATCTGCTACCGAAGTCTCGAAATATGGAACGACTTGTCGGCCCCGTTCGTTCCCGCGGTGTATTTTCATTTATTTTCATTTTTCAAGTTCTAATCATCTATAAAATAACACGAGGTGAATGTGTCCGATCGAACATGGCGTCGAATAATGTGTAAAAAGAACCGTTGGGTCAACTTGATTTTCTTATTGATCCACGCACGCCAAGCGTATACACACGGTTGGTCATAGTTTCTCCAGTTCGTCGAAGCTGACTGGTTTGCTGAGCGCGCGCACCGTAGCCGAGATTAGGCGACAGGAATTGCAGTAAATTGGTTATGCAGTTAGTTACACTATAACGGACGCGATATGATATCGTCGTTATTGAATTATTGTTGGACGATAGTCCAATCATTCGAGTTATTTCAATTTAGTAATACCCAATGGATGCTGGAATTTTCTCATAACAGTTGAAAATAATATCGAGTGAAATTTTTAATGGACAAGTTCAGTATAATTCATTAGATATATATATATATATATATATATATAGAAGACCGAGGACGACGAAAACGATTAAAAGCAAATAATTGACGGAGACAAGAATTCGTTGTAATGTAACTATGTGAAGAAATTTATCGAGACGAAGTTTCATCAAAGCCTGATGCAGTTTCAAATAACTCATGAAGAATATGCGTTTTTCGGATAATCTTCCGATGACAATTATATATACATAAATACATATCACAAATTGCCCAACGGGAATCATCGATAGGTTCGAGTCGGATTCAAAGCTGCAATGGTAATAAACTTGTCTCACCCCCCCTGCGGACCTTACATTCGTTGATTATAAAAAAATAATTGACTTATGAAAAAAAAAACGCAGTAACAATAGACTTTGAACAAGGCTGGGGCTTATCAAGGAGCACGGTAAAAAAAAAAAAATCGCAATCTCAATTTACAAGGCTCGTCGCGCTTTTCCAAATGAATGTAGGTATAACAATTGAAGTGGCTCGTTTCATTTTGCATTGGTTGGATATCGGTTCGAATGAATTAAGAAATCGGGGAAAACCAGGCCCGGTTTTATTCGAAGGGAAAAAGGATTTTCACTAATTTCTGCACAATGAGAAGGTCGTCGAAGGCACAATGGAATACCGTTGTAATGCAGTAAATATAGCTTGGTTTCGTTTTATTGGCCAACGACTAGGGGATCTTTGTGGCTAGGCGGGCAAGGTGTTGGGATTACGGCCATTAATTCCTGTTATTCGTCAAAACCGAGCAGTATATTTGATTTTGTGTACTCGCTCGAGGCTATTAGAAATAAAACTATAAAACGTATTTAGCACAGTGTATTGTCAACAATTTTCTCGAGATACATTCTAGTACCTGTCGTTTAAATTCAGGATGGGGTCTCATTGAGAAATTTGGACGAATGTGTAGCGAGACTTTTGACGTGTCTCCGTGAAAAAGAAGATTAAAAAACGCTGTCGATGAACCGAACGTTGAGAGACGCTTCGGTAAATTTATGCATAATGAAAAAGGTTACCAGGATATTCGATAATAAGCTCGTTACATGAATCCACCTTATTTTCTTGGATCATTTCTTCGTTAATGAGCGTCGAAGAATGGTAATTAGCTCCGAGGACCTCCAATACGACGGATAGTACATAGCGACATTGAATTATGTTTCGGAATAATTTTCTGTTTACTTTTTGGCATCGCGCATGGCTATTAATTTTGTGTTGTTAATTCTGATCGTGCACGGCGCTGCGGATCCCTTGCCCGTTGACCACGGTTATCCATTGTTCGCCCTATGGTATACGCTTCTCATTGTAATTTAATTCCAAAACCACCGAGATTAAGGGAGACCAATACCCGAGAAAAACCTGTGGAATCCGTGGCACTCTTTCTCGCTACTCAAAACAGCTCCGAAAGTATTAAAAATTTGGATAATACGAAAGCATTTGAGCTTGTTGTTACTGTCGCGTTTCAAGAGGTGTCGATCCAATGGTACATCGCGAAGCGCCGCTTGAAAAAGATCCCGTGTGATCCCCTTTGTCGACGGAGGCAACGTGTACTCGAAGAAAAAAAAAAGAAAAAGTATTTCGCATTTAAGCCAGCTCTCAACGGATATTTCTTCGTTTTCCTCTACAACATCTTATATACGAGGTCCCTTTACAAATCCGAGATTTGGCTCAACAAGTAGCCAAATACCTTGGAGCTCGGCCCGGGGCTCAGCGGTAATCCTCGAGGCGTTATTTTCTCTCCTTTCCTACCCTCGGAGACACAGTAGTGATAACTCGAGAAAAGTGCAAATTTTCGTTTACCAAATTGGTTCCCGGGGCGAGTGCACTGACAGCCGGAAGCTCGTCGAGTTCTCCTAGCTGGGGGACGGGGGTACTTTGGCGAAGGACGCGAAAAGAAGGTACGCAAGAACGGAAGAAAAAAAAAAAAAGAAATCAATTGGGTTTGTTAACACGAGGAACAACGAATCCCAGCGAAACAAGAAGGCGTGCTCGAATGGGTGGGATTCGATCATGCGCTCTTCCTCGTCCTCTGGCCCCGACTACTCGAGTTGTACAACGAATTGGCCGCGTTCCGAGGCTGTCGGATGCTCGAATTGGGGGGCGCCTACTCTACCAATGACGAGCTGGTATCGCGTCGGCAAGTTCGCGATTGGCCGTACGATCGAAACGAAAGTGCCACGAGTGAGCCGAGCAAGGCGTGTCGCTAGCGACAAGCGTAGTGGGGGACAGGCCATACCCATCGGGTGACCGTCGACGCTACCCTTACCCAAAAATCGTGCCGAGTCGAGTCGCCCCGCGGCGAGTGCCCAAGAACCCTACACTTCAGTCCCGCTGTGAACGCAGCAAGGAACACAGCAACAGCAACGGATTTTTGCGCTACCTGCCGTTGCCACGTTCGTTGCCGGGTAACGTCTTCATTGGACGGTCTAGAACACGAGTGTTTAATCGAGGTTTCATCAGACGCTTATTATCGCTTATTATCAGCCCCAAGCAGGAGCAAGAGAAAGGTGGAAGATTACCGATTAATAGTCGAATCAATAAATTCGTGCGTTCGTAGTGATTGTTGACGGTAAATATGTTGAGATTAAACAAGCCGTATTGACAACTTTAAAAGTGCCTACCGACGAATCTGACCCGTTGGATACGGGAGATGGATCTTTAGTGCGCGAGGATTATCATCGATAAGACCAGTGAATGTTCCTTAAATCCATCGAATAATATACTTGGCGTCGGGGATCCAGTTGTAGAAAAAGAATTATTGTGCGAGAAACCGATAATGTTTGAGTCGAAGCGTAGATCGGTGGCAAGAGCGTTCGCCGACGCTCACTGAGCGGATGGACGATCGCGCAGCAAAAATATTCCGGCAAAAAGAATTTATCGTTAAAGTATCGTTAAAAATTAGAGCCCGGCAAATTTTCGAATAAGGGCTATCGTCTAAGAATCTCAGAATGATGAATGCCTTTTTAGACGGTGTGGCGTCACACCCGCACCATCTCGCCAGTCTTGGAATAAAGTTGTCACCAAGTGGATCACCGGCAACACCGGAATCGGTTTGTACGGTTGGTGGAAATGGTAATGTGGGGATACAAGGAGGTGCGAGCGGAACACCCGCCGATGCTTCTTCCCAGCAGCATCATCATTATCATCCGTCTCAGGCGGCTTATCCACCTCATCATCCTCATCCTGGAAGTCACATGACTCCTCACATGGGCCATCACATGAGTCATCATCCTGGTTACGCGGCTAGAGACTTTTTATTGCGCCGAGAGCACGAATTTAACGCGACCGCGAATCCAACAACGCCGGAGAGTGGTTTGGGCCTGTTTACACCGCTTCATCACGACGGCACGGCCGGGGGGATGCAACAATTCCCGCACCACCCTGGTCAACATCCCCTGGCAGCCACCAGTCATTATCCCGGACACTACGCTCAGGATACGAGGCTACCTCCTCACCATCAGTATCTTGGTGGGCCACATTTAGCACCTGCCTCGATACATCACCAGCAACATGCAGCGGTCTCTCATCCGAGCCATCATCCCCACGGAGCTTTCCTTCGATATATGAGAACCGGGGGTGGCTCCCAGAGACAAGAAATGTCATGCATGTGGATCGATCAGGATTTACCTGGCCCCGCGGGTCGAAAATTGTGCGGTAAGCTCTTCAATTCGCTCCACGACATCGTAACCCATCTCACGGTTGAACACGTGGGTGGACCAGAGTGCACGACACACGCGTGTTTCTGGCAGGGTTGCTCGCGCAACGGCCGAGCATTCAAAGCAAAATACAAGCTCGTCAACCACATAAGGGTGCACACGGGTGAAAAACCGTTCCCATGCCCGTTTCCTGGCTGCGGCAAAGTTTTCGCGAGATCGGAAAACTTGAAGATTCATAAAAGAACGCATACGGGTGAGTTATCAGAAATCTTTTTGCTTACAATTCAGCCAAAGATAACGGTCGCTCGTTATTGGGATTTAAAAAAAAAAAAAAAAAAAAAAAAAGTATAAAACCGTTACACACTTTTTTCATACCATTCTAAAGATATTCTCAAGATCTCTGGTTGCAACGGATCGGTCGTATATGAAATAGTAGGTAGAATCGTTTCAATGAAACGAACACTTTGCTCTCGGAGATTTGTTGGGAAGTGGGCGTGGTGTGGTTTAGATTCACCGGCCACCGGAAGGATAAACACGAGAAAGAGAGCGAAAAAAGGTTTGACAATACGCGAAGAAAGAGCGATGAAGAGAAAAAAAGACTTGTCGAGTATATGTATAGGACGCGCTAACGCCCCCTGTGCGTATGTTGTTGCTGGATCCACTCTCTGGTCGGCACGGCATTGTGATCCCAGCCACTTTATACTCATCTTCTCGCCCTCTGCGTCATCGGCTCTCGCACTCGTTGTACACTCGATACCCTTGTGTAATCGAGATCGCCAATTTCCATATCTCTCGGATCGGGTTATGATTCACTTCATTACGTTCAACGAATCATAACGCGATATGCACAATGGGCGTGATACCAATTATTGAAAATTTTCCTCTACCCTGCTCGCCGGTCTCGTCGCGTATTCTCAGCGAATAAGAAACCTGAAATTGAAATTTCTCAAAAATGATGAACGTTCCTTCAACCGGGTCTTCTATAATTAACCAGAGGCATATACCCGTTAGATTATCTGGCTTGGGTTTCTAAGATTCAACTCTTTTTTTTTTTTTTTTTTTTTTTTTTTTTTCCCCACTCAAAAATAGTTGTTTCGATATTTGCTATCTTTTTTTATTTTTCCACTCGGTCGATGGTGGCGCCTGAGGACTGCGCACTCTTCCAATATAATCAAGCGCCTCTTTACGATGACAAGAATTTTCGGAGTGCAATTAAGAAATTACCAGACCATATATCGTGTCTCTTTATGCTCATCGTGTTCGTTGGGATCGCTACGCACCCGGGACACACGGGTATTTACATAAGTTTATTCACCATATACGCAAACCGGAGGTATATATTATAAAAGCTGAGGCTCTCCTCACGGAGGTAGGTATCGGGCTCTCGCGCCGGGAAAGAACGTTTCTCGTATGGATCCCAGATTCGGAGCCATCGAGCCGTCCGACGGCCAGATCCGGCAGACGCCTGGCGTCTCATCATCTCCTCGTTCGATTCAACGATCGCAGCCTCACAGCCTTACACGGCAATGACCATCTCTAATTCTAGCCTTTTACACGTGTATATCTACCATGTATACATCATGTTCGTCTGTGGTCGGTATATACCGGAATTCTCGTTAAATTCCAGGCGTTCTCCAATCTTATTAATTTATCTCCGAGTATTCTTATTTATTTTCTTGGCTCTTTCCCTCCTGTAGCAGGTCACACGAGCCGATCAATATGATTTTTCATGGCTTAGACAAATCAGCATGAGAAACCGAACACACCTAAAACGATCCTTTCACAAATATAACAAGTCGACATTTTTTTGTTTTTTCGTTTTTTTTTTTTTGTTTTTTTTTTTTTTTTCATTCCGCGATCCTCCCGGGGTTACCATCCGAAACGTTCGAAATTTGGTTCATTCTGATATCTTAATGTTTTGTTGATCCAACGGATGATGATTTTTTGGTTCTCAACGACGTAAAACCGCTATCTGATTCTCACTAATTACAGATGTAATAGAATTTTTATTGGCCTTGTGAGAAACGACCGTAGTTTCTAGCGAACACGATCTGAACAGACGGTTCTAGTCGTAAAATCAATCATCCTGTGACTCGTCCCGATACTATACGGAAACATCGCCGATTCGAGAAATCCTCGTAACAACTGCCCGTTTTCGTGGCATTTTTAAACTTGTTTTTCAGATAACCCTCGGAGTTGAGGGAGGGAGGAAGGAAAGGGTGATTTCAAAGGCGTAAAGATAGCGCGTAGAGTAGGCCATTGTAGTCGCGAATATATCTTCGCTTAACGACTCGCGATAATTAAGTTGCCGGTATATCCCGCACGCGCTTGCTAAACTCTCGCACTTTCATAAATATACCTACGATGTATGCGTAAGCGAAATGATAATGTATATGTGAGTTGGTGCGCGGCGGCGCCCCGTAATAATCATTGCAGCAACGCGCGACACTCTCGTGCACGTGTTTCCCCCCTACTGCATCAAATGGGAAAGAAGAACTCTCTCAACCGAACAATATTTCTCGCGGAGCAGTATATGAGGGTTGAACTTATCCTGGGCCTGGCATGGCTATGTATACGTAGGGAAGAAAAGTGTGAAATTGTAGATCGTAGGTATATGAAAATTATTTCGAAAGCAACACGAAATATATATACACAATTTCGCTAACTGTATTCGTGACTGAAAGTTAATGCGATTTAACCCTCATGCTCGAGCTCTGTGTGACCTATGCACGCCTTATTGTTTATGATCAAGCAATTCGAAGCTTTGCGCAGTTTCGGAGTGATATAAATCGCGTTGCCATTTAATTTTGTACAAACCGCGCACCAACCAATCCTCTTCACCGCGTCGTGGGTGGCAACCCTGGTAATAGAAATTTAGCGATGTTTTGAAAATTTCACACCCTTCTGCCTTCTCGGAGCGATACTCCACGTGCGATATAAATAAATACTCGATATACCGGCAGTTGCGATGAAAATACTATATAAAGAACTCAGCGAACACCCTTCGATTCCTGCCACAAATGCTCGCTCGTCGCTCCCTCCCTTTCTCTTGTTCTCTAGTCACAGCAACGCGTTTGCAACCCTTTGTTTTCTTGCACCAGTAAAATCGGTTCGAGTCCGATGTTTTAGCGTTGTGTACGCGCTTTTTCATTGACAGAGCTTGATTCGCTGCTCTCTCACGAGTTTACTTATGTATGAATATATCATTCGCGGCAAGGCTGGAATTCTAAAGTGAACGCCAAGTGTCTCGCGGTAGCGCTTTGTCCTTTTAAATAAACGGCGGGCCACGTAAATATTTATGTATGAGGCTATTTACTCGCCGCCAAGTTAATCGACCGAAAAGAAAATCATTGTAAAATAATAAACATAGAAATCGAAATGGCCATCACATATATCGATGATTTTACATTAGTTCGAGCAATGTTTCCAACGCGCGCGGCGTTCGCTTTTGAGAAAAATTCATACGCATTATAAAAGAGCCTGTAGTAAGTAAGGGGAGGAGGAGGAGGAAAAAGCGTGACAAACAAAAGCATCGATTTTTGGTGAATAAGAACGGTTTAAAAGATGACACGATGTTTAAAAGCAACGATTGTAACGAGCAAGCGAGCGAGAGCAGGAAAAAAAGTTAACAAAAAAGAATCTTCGCATATGCAAGAGAAGAGAGTACGAGTTCGGGGGGCGAGCTCTTCCGATTGGTCGATTCGACAATGGGATTTACCCCTCGTCGATGTCTGCCATTGGCCTTAACTCGGAGCACCCAGCATCATCACCTCTCCCTCATCTTGGCTGTATCTCGCTACTCTGTAACACGTTGACCCGGTATACGAGGGGATCCTAAAGAATAAGGGAATGATAGGGGATGAGTCCTCGTCGCAAGGGTCTTCGGAATACGCGTTAAGCAGGGCCGAGCTTGTTGGTTTTCACTATGGGATGCGTGCGAATCCTCTGCACGCTTCTCTGTGTTCACCCCATTTTTTCCTGTCTCTCCCTACGCCCTTCCCCTAGAAACTCGAAAAAAAAAAAAAAAAAAAAAAAAAAAAAACAGTATAAATGGCTACTCATCGAATACTGAGCGTCCTGCTCCCGACTCAACGTTTAAAAAATGCGTATATCAAACAATAGTTAATTAATGCTCCTCGTCAAAAAAATTCCCATCGATGTTGTACATGAAAAAATGCTCAATTATAGGGATTTTTGAAGATTCACTCGAAGCTTCGGAGTCGTGTGAAATTCAGGCTTAGTTGCAATTTAGAGGCGATTCACATTTCCCTTTGTACATAATATATAAATCGTTTAATTGCTCGACCTCTGAAGCGATTATCCTCGCATCACTTTCAGTTCCACTGCGTACTTGATCTTTTTCCATTTCTCTCCCTCTCTTTTCTTTATTTTGAATTCATTGGATCTATACCGTATGAAATTAAGTGTGGCGTTGAATGCGAGGATGTCAGCGATCCGGTGATTCAGAAACTTAACGCGAAGGTGCGAAAATTACATCTTCAAGTACACGGCCAAACGCTTCGCGTTTGCAAGACGAATAATGAAAAATGACGGATTTCAAGGGTGCGACGATGATGTAACAGAATTATTTAACAGTCATGCTCGCAAGGAGCGATTATCGTCCCGAATGAATGATGGATCGAATCGATATTCGGACACAATCGTATTTATATAGATATGGACTCATATGAGTGTGTGCGTTTGAAATAATCTAATGTAGAAACACGTCGTTGATCGAATCGATATAAAACAGCGGTTAGAACGTTGAACCGTTCAATACCGAAACGAAAGGATGTATAGTACTGTTATTTGTTGTTCCGACTCGTCGCATACTTTCGGAATCAACTGCGCCGGGTCAGCAATTACTTTCTAAATATATACTATAAACATTCGGAACATGGTTTGGGTTTGTCGCATGCACGATGATTTTTTCACCATGTACAAAATGGGATGAAGAAAAAGATTATTCGGCGGAAAGAAAATATCCACAAAAAGTTTGGGCTGTATAGGCATGATTCGCGAACATTGTGAGCACAGAAAGATACGAATATAAATGAGCAGAGAAAAATATTACAAAAAAGGATAGGGGGCTATCGATGCCACATGTGTGAAGAAAGTTGTCTGAGGCAAAAAAATGTTCACCACGTGAAAAGCGACCTCGGAATATGCGTACAACCGTGCTACTATTAATACAAATGTAGATGAAGGAAGGGTTTGAGGTAAAGAAGTGAGCAGAAAAGGCAAGACGTTGGGCAAACTTTCGAACGATCGATCCACTCGAACGAGCGCGTATCTCAAAGGGAGGGTCATCAAGACGTTGGAGAAAGCCTTGAAAAATTATTCAAATTATTCTGACGTTTATTGAAGCAATAAAAATCGCTCTAAATAATTTTCTAATAAAAAAAGATACTCCCGGTGTTCCTTGTCCGCGGTGAAAGAACGGGGAGTTTAAAGTGTGGCATCAAAGTCCCACCAACTTGGCAAAAGGCGGTTAATTTATGTGTGTGCGCGTATTTGTGTGGGTGAAGGACGACTAGGGACTCAATTCGCCTCCGTTGAAAGCCCCGAGGGCACCAAACACTTATCTCACTTGAAACTGATTTAGACAGAAAGATTTGTTGCAAACCTCCTTCTCCTCCTCCCACGAGAGTTCTACGAGCAGCTCTCTGTGGTCCGCCTAGAGAGCCTCGAGCCTTCTCAAACGATCGTACACCACAATATCTCCCTCCTGCTCTTCTCCTCATTTATTCACTACTTTTTCCCCATCTGCCTCCACTTTTCGTACATTCTCTCTATCATGATATACTAATCATTACCTTAATAAGTTCAATCGGAATAGTGTATTTATTCTTTTACATTTTCATACAACAACAACAACAACTGTTATTTCTGTTCAATTTGAACCGCTATAATGGAGAAATTAATTTTGATCTCTGAATTAACTAACACCATACTTGGACCATGTCGACAACATTTGGCTCTGAAATATCTTCAAAATCAGCTGATCGTGGGCAAACTCATAACTCCCGTCTATTTAGCCGTGCGGGAAGTCGCGAGAGAGAGAGAGAGAGAGAGAGAGAGAGATGACTACTGTAAAAATAACTGTCGGCTAATTGTTTTGCTGCCTCACGTTACGTTTTTTTTCCTCACCCTCACGCACCGAGAGGGCTTCTTCGCTCGAGCGAGTATCAGCTGAAAAAATAATCAAAAGTCGCTCGTAGTCCACGATTCGCGTGCATGTGGTTTGATCAACGTCTTTCGAAATCCCCCGAAAAGTATGTTGGTGGAAATTACTGCTCTCTCGCTCTCAATTTCTCGATATTCTTTGCTCTATCTTGTGAAGATGTTAGCCAGAAGCCAAATTCCTCTTTATCTCCCTCATTCAATGCCTTTTTGATTATACAAACTCTCGCGCACTTAAAAACCTCAAAACGTGTAGAGCTCGTTCTATTTTGATTCAACTGCCTTTACGACGTTTCCGCATGTAATGTTAGTGTACACACGAGAAGAGTGTCAAAAATAATATGAGTTAATTCCGAGGTCGATTCGGGAAATATTTTCCAAGTGATCGATCAAATCGTAAATTGATTCGGTTAATAAAAGCACCACTTGACATATTGAGCATTTTTCTCATATTATTATATCCATACTAAAATAACGCAAATATTTTCTTAAAAAAAATCAACAACCGCACGCTGCCGCAACGACTGTTTGCAAAAAAAATTTCAGTTTATCAACGCGTATAATTATTAGATTTAAAATTGAATGTATAAAGTTCTAACATTCCAAATCTTCAGAAGGTTTTTTTTCACCATGTCAAAAATGATTCCCGTGTATTATTATGGCGATCGGCCTTGGAAACGTGGAGTTATCGAAGACGGGGTATGCCATAGGTGGCGCTTTTAACTACCGGCGTCTGTGGAGCACGGTAAAGTGATATGAGAGAAATATCCAGTTGGGTGCAGTGACGATCATGAGCGAATAAAGGAAAAAAAAAAAAAAAAAGAAATATCAAATGTTTCCTCTGTAACACTACACCTTGACTTTTGAATGCCCCTGGTTTACGCCTCGTTTACCCATGCCTATATACCGCAATACAAAATATATATATAATATACATATGTTTGCGTGTATATAAACACTCGTATCCGTTTCCCCGTGCTTTCGCGTATGAACGAAAGACGAAAGTACATTTCATCATTTACGGATGTTTACGGACGGATTACTGTACGTTTTCATTTGATTCGGTATCTCACGCTAATTCTCTCGCCGCGCATGGTAGAGCAGCATCAGGTTTTCTGAACATTTATTTTACCACGCATACCGGATACATAATAAGTTGTTTTGCTTTTACGCGTTGCGTAGATGACACATTTTGAAAATCTTTTATTGTGCCTCACACACGAATTTTCAGATCCATTAGTAATATTTTCATCTGAACATGTGTAAAAGGAAAATATATATCAGTCACGAGAATCTTTCGCTTCCTTGGCACAAATGCTGATCGGTCTATTAACGAAAATAATATTTACGGAAAAACGCTAGAATGAAGAGCAACGGAAAAAAGCTACCGAGTGAGTTATGTTACTCGAGAGTGACTGTTGGTCAAATGAGAGTGAAATAATGAATTTTTATTATTTGTCGGATTACAATGAAAAAATAATGATCATATTGTAAATATAACGAGGACAAGAATAAAAAAATAACAGAATGTATATCAAGAACAAATAATAAGGCTCGTATAGTATATACGTGGCGAAAAATGTTCTCACAGTTTGAAGAGATGGCGAAGAAAAAAGAAAGAAAGGAAGAAAGAGGAGGAAAAAAATTGGATTCTCTCTGTCCCTCTTCTGAATCTCGGTGTCTCCGTAAATAGAGGAGAGGAGGATGCGAGAAAAAAAGAGGGAGGAAGATATGATAAAAAGATTGTGGGAAGACAAAGTGGACAGCGGTGGGAGCGAGAAAGTCAGACAAAATAAATAAATGAATGTTAGGAAAAAAAGACAAGGAAAAAGATATGCAAGGAGAGGGAGGAGAGAAACGAGAAAACAAAACGAAATTGCGGCCTAGCGGTGGATGATTTAGGGAGCGAGGGTCGGGGGTCGCGGGTCGAGCGACCGGGCTCTGGAATTCTCCAACTTTTCTCTTTCTCGCTCGTCTCATGTACAATTGGTCCCAAACGAGAGTGAGGCGATGGACCAGAGCGAGAGAGACGCGAAATATCGTGAACGAGGATAAAATGATAAGGGACAAGGATAACGGATAGTACATTTACATAGGTATATCGTTAGTATAGTATACGGTCAGAGTAATGTTACTGTCTATAAACAATATGAAACTCTCTCTCTCTCATATGTTAAGTGAGGAGGAAGAGAGAATGAAAAGGCAACTGTTACCACAATGTCCAGCTTCAAATCTACCTTCTTATTGCTCTTTATTACTTCGAGCTTGCTACGACTCACGAACCAAATTGTAATATATATTATAATGTAAATGCATATGTATGTATATGTATACATATATGTCGCAATACATAGCCTCGGCATATGTGTGCAAATATGTATAACACTTGCTGCACGTTCGTTTTCAAACAGGTTTCATTGAAAAAGTCTACTAAAAATTATAAATTGTACCGCAACTACGTTAAAAATTTATTGGCCAAACTTTTTTCTCTTCGCTCTTCTGCGTTGGTCGCTTTTTTAGTCTTGATGCTTGATGCTTGGTATTTCCAAAAAAATCATTATTATACTCACAAATTAATTATCCGATCAACGAGGAGAGAGCAATTCAAATAGAAATAATTCATTTTCCAAATGAAAATAACTGAAAGACATTTGAGAACTTTGTTTTTTTTTTTTTGGGGATGTAGTCTCAAAACAGTAGCGGCAAATATAATTCGCACGGGCAACAAAACGGTCCCCTGCTAGGGACTGAGTAAAAATCGAGCTCGTTTGAAATTTCTTTATATTATTATTATTTCGCATCCATCCGTGCTTTCATTTTATGTTGACGGTTATGGCAGGCACACGGAACTTCAGTTATTGTAATTTCTGATCTGACGTGTAGGTAACTCGATATCGCACCTCTTTTCCTTTCTCTATCTCTCTTCTCGTTGATCCTGTTGTATCATCAGGGGATATATAGCTCTTTCTCCCACCGGGTGGAGAACCCTTTCCGTTATAATATAATTCGTTTCGCGCATGATGATCAAATCTCAAACCGAACAAGAGTGAGAAAAAATTTGGTCAATTTGGTCATCGGACAAAATCCTGTTTCATTCGACATTCCGAAATTGTCCAATTGAATGGGATACATTTTTCTTTTTGAAAGCGTTCTCATTAATCGATGCAACGTAGACTATCAACGCGGAGTTGTTATAATTTTTCATTAATTTCCTCACTTTGTCTTTCGTTTCCGTATTTTCAATAGCCGGGTGGGTTCGCACTGGACCGCGTACGCGCCCAGCACTACCGGTATTTTCTCGTCAAATGCTATAAGGTTATAGGATAACCACGAGCAGATCTCGAGACTTGTCTTGCTGCGGTAACCCGAAAGAGATGCGGAGAGAGGGAACGCAGAGCAGTTAACTGTAAAATCGAAGCTCTCACCCGTCGCTATGCATCCACTGTACGACGCAAGACTCCTTATTATGATTATTATCGTTATTACTGTTACCTTTAATACTGATAATACTTTTATGCTTTATTAATATAGTGTCAAAAACACATACACGAGGTGAAATTATGTTCCCTTCCTATTTTGGGGACGCAAAAAAAAAATGATGTTGAAGTTTCGATAATCAATAATGGAGGGAAAATAAATGATGATATACTTATTCACACTAGACAATATATAATATTTATATGGAAAGATAATAAAATTCAAAATATTTCAAATATAAAAGTGCGTCATAATCACAGTTTTCACAAAGTTCACCGGAGATAATTAGCGTGCGATTAAAATGAAAAATGAACCGGGCGCCCTCGATCTTTGCCTCTCTGCCGCGGATGAAAATGTGTGCACGAAGTCGGGTGTTTGTGTGCTGCATCGAGAAACGGTGGACGAGAGAGAGGCCCGCGAGCATATTAGCTTCACTCTGAGAAGAAATCTTGCACGTATGCACGCACATATACATAATAATCATAAGAGCATGCGGTATACATGCAGTTGTGTGTGTATGCAAGGTTTGCCATGCGCTCAAAATCGTCGAGGAGTGCACGAGAGTCGTTTCGCGAAATCTCAATAAATAAAATTGTGGCGTGAAACGGTACCTAAGCACGCCAACGGCGTATCAACGATAAAAAAAAAAATGGAAAAAAACGACATCCGAGTCGGTTGAAGGAGCGAGTTGGGTTGATCGGGGTTCTGCGCGAGCCTTTTTTCAACTAAAAAGCCCTCCGAACGCGCGCGCGCGCGCGCGAGATGGAGAGAATATATACACATATAATGGGGAAATAAGAACTTTGAAAAAAAAATTGAAAAAATAACATTGAGATACTACCACGTACTTGCGATGGAAAGAAAAACAAAAAGGGTCGGAATATATTTTTTTTTTTTCAAACCAATAGGTATGATTTCTAAATATTTAAATCTTTCATATAATATAATTAAATATTTCGTACGGAGTGATTATTTATTATAAAACTTATTTATAAATTTAATTGAACATTTAGTTATTTGTTTGTCATATTTTATCGTTATTACCTGCAATCATTGGTAAGATCTCGAGAAGAGAGTATAAGAAAGAAAAAAAAAAGAAAAAATTCCACACGACATAGGAGTAATAAAGAGAGTATTATAAAGGCCTCGATTGCGAAATGTGTATTCTTGTCTGATCACGAATATACGTTTCCACTTGGCTGTGGCTCGGGATGGGGAATCCGTGGGGTATATTGCCAGAGTCGATATTGCGCGCTTTAACATTTGTACGCCAAGAGAAATATGTAACAAGTATGTTTTTCATGCGCTCATACGCGTGTATTTAAAATCAAACTTAAAAAGGCCCAAGTCCAATTGGTTCGAGAACAAAATCGCGTGGTCTACGCCTCTCATTTTTTCGCCAGCACCGTTACACATATATAGGTGCATTTATACGTGCATGTATGTTATATATAAAAGAGTATGGAGGGGCGACCGCGTGAATTATGTCTCGTGCGAGATGTCAAATTGCTCGCCATATCGTAAAATATACAACTCTCCTCGCTCACCGCTGTGGGAAACATTATGTTCGAACCCCTCCTCTCTCTCTCTCTCCTCCGCCTCCATCTCTTTTTATCCCTTTCTCTATGTTCGCGCGTCCTTTTACTCCCATCCTCTTTTTCTTTTTTTTCTCGCCCCCTTTCTTCGCCGATTTATGGATAAAACGAAACTCACTTCCCTCCCCGTTTCTCTTTTTTTCATTCATCATTGTTAAACGGTTTTTTTTTAATCCCGATTTTATTGTCGCGATTCCTTCGATGATCGTTTTTCGCATAGATAATGGAAAAAAAAAAAAAAAAAAACGAATCACAATGTTTGTTGGAAATTTAACGCCGGGTCGTGAAGCGGTCCTGGTCTGTCTTTATAGCACGATCATCATTTTTTATTCGATGCGAGATTAAGCCTCGAAAGGTTGGCGTTGCGAGAATTGATTGTATCGAGAGAAGAAAGAGTTCATCCCTAGAACAGAGACGGAAAGAGATAGGAATGAAGAAATTTTCTCGAGATGCGTTCGCGACGTTTCTCTAATCGTCGACAAAGTCTCGATGAAAGAGAGGAGCGTGGGAGGATAGAAGATTCATGAACGAATTGTAAAACTCCGAGACCAGCAAGTTATGAATAAAGGTGGCCTCTGATTTAGCAATCTTTCCGCCACACCCTGTGTCCAGTCATTAGATGACCCCCGCAGCCGGTTCATTAATAAGCCAAAAACCGTGGCCACACACGCATAGACGAGACTCGAACGAGTCCCTGTTTTGTTCTGACAACGTGACTGCCCTGCAATGGAACCAAGGAGGCTTTGTATTGGGAAATAATCCTTCCGAAGATAGAGAGAAAGAGAGATATCTAGATGGAAAGAGGGAGAGAAACGCACGAGAAATGTTAAGAGGAGGAAAAGTTTTTCAACCGAACCGACGAGCGAGTAAAGAGAAGCGGATATAGACCGGCGTTCGACTAAAAACGCCTCGCACAGTCCGAACACGACGCTATTATGAGACGGAGAACGGAAATCCGTCGAATCATCGAACATCAATAAATATACCAATCGAAAGATCTTTTTCTATCTTTCTCTTTGCTTTTTGTTTTGTTTTTTCATCTCGACGTTCACTAATGACCAGACGTCTGCTAACGAAATTAACTGTGACTAAAGTCCATTTAACGATGGGTCCGATCATCGAAAGAGAAAACTAAGACAATCTTGATGCTGCCTAACAATATCGATGATTATTAATCAACCGTGACCAAAGTTCGATTACAACGAGAACAGCCATTGACCGGCGTAGCTTCGTTCCTTCTTCATGATTTTTTGTTTTTTTTTTTTTTTTTTTTCTCACATTCCTTCCAGTAATTGGTTATTTCGACGGGTATATTTGAAATCCTCGATGCTTAAAGTCGAGAAGAAAATCTTTTCGCCATACTCGAAATACAATTCGTTCCGTATCCTCCGAAAAGAAAGAGAATACGAGAGTGACGGACAGAGAAAGAAGGAAGGAATACAAGTGCTAATCCCGGTTTTCTTCGGCGGCACGCCCGAGAGCTCATTCTCTATTCGATTTTTCACGTTACAAAGAAAACATTCTCTCGTTTTTCGAAGCTCGTGTGGATCTCACGGCCGACAGAATTTTTCTCTATCCGCCAGGAGCAGAAATCGAGAAAGAGAAAGAGAGAGAGAGAGAGAGAGAGAGAGATAAAGGAGGGGGACAAGAGACGGAAGACAAATCAACAATGGGTCTCTAACAAGCACGGTAGAATATCGCGGTTCTCGAGGATTTTCGTTGGCGTTTAGCAACACTGAACAACAATACCGTGATGAATTCTTTCTGGCACGCTTTCGCTCGAGTGTACGGCATTTTTTTTCATCTCAATACACGAGCACCTCTGCGTATACATATACATATAATAGTTCGTAAATTTTTATAAAACGCAAACCCTACTCCTCCCTGAACTGCTGTTCTCTCACGCGACTGCTCTGCTATTACTCGCGCTTCATAGCAAAAAAAAAAAAAAAAAAAAAAAAAAGGAGCAGACCCGTATGCACCAATTTTATTCGTACAGTAAAGTTGACTGTTTTTAACCTCAAATTGATACCTGACGTTTGGTTAATTTCACAATTTTTCAGAACTATCGGATTGTTCAGAACCTTCTTATTTTTATACATATGAATTTTGAGATTTCTCGTTCGTTCATCTCGCACGATCATCGTAATGCCTAACGCACGCAAGAGAGTAAAAGAGAATGAGAGAGAAAGAAAGATTCCCCTCGTAAAGAGCAGTTTTTACCAACAAAGTTCAAGGGCCGTACCACCTCGCACGCAAAGTCTCTTCTTTTCTCTCCCTTTTCCGCGCCTCTCGACGAGAGGAGAAGAGAAACCCTTGAAATTTTTTTCTGTTAAAATATCTTTCGCCCCTTTTTTATTTATCCCTCTTCTTCTGTATACATGTCTATGTTTATGTACGGCACACGCGCTATACACGTAGCAGTACTATATATACATAGTATACGTAGGTCTAACCGCGTGTCACAAGAATTCGAGAGTATAGGTATTGGTGAATTCAATGCGGCTATTTACGGCGCGTCACTGCGGCTCGTTTACGTTCAGCCCTTATAACGTCAAAGCGCAAAATGTATTTTAAATATCTATAATAGTATATATACACTGGGATCGCGGTAATTTTTCACAGGCCGGAAAAATACAAGAATAGAAACAAGAGATCCGAATCGCGGACGAACAAAATTTAACAAATTTATCCTGCGGCCGATTACACAATGATGCGCTATTTTCGAAAATATTTGTTTTCTTGTTTTTCAAGCATTTTTCACTGCTGAAGCTCCACGGTGAGAGATATTCAATTACATTGTAGATCGGTACTAAAAGATTAAGCGTTACGTAGTCAGAACGTGGTATGCAAACGCGGAGATCCTCTGCTCTTTCACCCTCTCGTCGACGTCCTCCACGCCTCCACCTTCTCGCTTCGTGACAACTATATAACTACGCCACGTGAGTAAAGGGCACATGCGAGGGGATAAAAAAAGGCACGCCGGTCAGTGTCCAAAAAGACGATTCCGCATCTTCCAAGAATAAATACAGATGCATGCGCGCACATTTATACAAGATGATAATAGGATGCATGTTTGCCGGCGGAGTCTTTTTTTCTCTAAGCTTCAAAATGTCCTCATTTTTTTTCGAAACATTGAGGTATCCTGATAAATCGAACGTTTTTTCTACCCCACTGAATTCGTTATTTCAGACAACTTGAAAGAGACCGGGTAACTCATCGTCGATCGAAAACCAAAAGATAAACTCAAAACTCGAAAGAAAAATAATTCCACACGTAGTTTTGAGAAATGATATTTATCTATTCCTAAAGTACTTGTGCGATAATTGAAAGAAATGTTAAACGCGTGCAGTTCGAATGCGGGAAAGAGGGGTAGGATATGTGTTTTGCATGTATATCAGGGTACGTCGGCGAAAGAGCGACGATAGGAATCGACCGTGTGCTGCGCTGGTAACTCTAGACGAATCCGGTATCCGAATCTTCAGTAGATCGCGTCCTCACTCTCTGGCGCCCCTTATATATTTTTTATATGAGCAAAGCAGCCACGCAGTTTCACGGAGAAAGAAAGAGAAAAATCTCTCGTCTCGATCTCTTGTTCTGTCCGCGAACGAGAACACCGGCTAACACGCGCTTCCTCGCGCAGGCTATCATGGTTGTAGGTTGAAAAAAAAGCCGAAAAAAGCTACGAGTATAAGAGACACTGCAGAAATTTCAAGCTTGAGAGAGAGAGAGAGAGAGAGAGAGAGAGAGAGAGAGAGAGTGGAATTTCGTTTTTTCCGCGTGTCTTCGGGCTACGGTAGCCCGAGGCCCGAGCATATATAACAGAGAGACGATTCTCGCATAACCCGAGCACGGGTATACTTTTCTAAACTGCTCCTACGTGCACAAACAACTCGCTACCGAATTTTTATCGCTCATACTTTCTCTTGTTGTAGTTCTGCACCGAGAACTGGAGATAAGAAACGGCTCTGTCATTTGCGGTCGTCATTTTCCATTCATTTCCAGAATTACACGGAATTCTGAAAAGCTTGCAAAACAATTTGTTCGCTTCCGGCAATCCTCTTTGATCAAATCCTTGGATTTGCAATGAATTCATATAGTATATTACTTTTATGAAAAATGTATTAGCTCGGATAATGGGAGTGCGGAACAATTAAAAGGGCGTCGTCGATGAATATCCCCGTGAGCGTTATATCAACGCTCGAAATGTTGAGAACACGTACGCTGGAATAAAGCTGGGAGAAAGTGCACGAGAGCCAGGACTATCGCAACCAAAGCTTACGGTCATCATGCGTACGCGGTGGCAAACAGTCGAATATTGTCTGGCTCTTGGTGAAAAGATGAATGTTTGAGAGCTATAGAGAGAGAAAGAGAATGGCTAAAACATCTGCCGGTGGCTCTTCTTTGGCGCAGGACTCACTCATTCCCTTTCTCCCTTTTGGTGGCCAACATGGCGGAATGATCGGCGCATCAACCGCTAGTTAGGCTTACCCGCACGGATTTGCGGTTCTTTTCCACGTATACGATGTTTTTTTTTTTTTTTTTTCTTCCTCCTCCTTACGCTCTTCCTCTCGCGCATACACTTTACGTTCTCGCTTGTTCCGGATCATCGGGACAGTGAAACGGAGCATTTTTGGCGGAGAAACTCGAGAAGAGCGATTTTCTTTCTCCCCTTCACAGCTCGACGAATCGCCCCTGAACTGGTAGATTTTTCAAGCTTGTTTTGGTAGTTATCCGCGTATAAACATGAGCGCGAAGAGAAGAAATCGGACGAGGAGACGGAAAATCGATGGGCGCTGCCTGTGTTTTGATCCTCGAAGCCAAGGATTATAACGGTATACAAAACGTCTATTGAACTTTGGATTTTTCTCGACTTTTTTCATGACACTCGAACACGATTCTATTTGTACATAAATACTTTTAAAATGGGGGCCCGATCGCGTCGATAGAAAAATTAGAAACAAATGTGAATCTAAATCGATCCTAATTTTTACATTTCATTAACTGGGATACTGAAATAATGGTAGAACAGAGTCTTCGTATCTCGAAGAGCTCGATCTTCGTCAGGGTATAATCTGAAGAGGATCAAGATCGTGACGAGTAAATTTCGGATCCATCAAGACCAGGTATCAACCAAGTTGATACAAATGAGAAATGATTACAAATAAGAGGAGTACGCGTATTTGTAACGACGGTTTTCGAAATAAGATTAAATCGTTTTTGTGTAAGGTCTCACGCCTCTTTTGGAATTGTAGCAGAGTCAAAATTCCCTGGATTCGGTATTAAAATCACACAAATATCCGTGATCTAAATCCTATATCTCACAAATCGCTGATGCTTCTGGGCGAGAGTCAGAGCGAGGAGGAAGAGAGAGAGAGAGAGATGAGAATTTTGTGGGTCGTTGCTGTCGATCTTTTCAGTCAGAACGATCGATATCGATCCAGCCGATCTCTCATTTTTTTCGTCTTCTTTTTTTCCGTTCTCATCCCCAATTCTTCGTGTCTTTTGCCCAACGACTTTGGGTTATCCAAAGTACCGATCTCTTCGACTCCTCCGAGTCATACAGAGGAAGAATTACCAGACAGCAGACTCCACCATCTCGTCGAACGAGGCAAAGAAAGAAAGAGCGAAGGATATGAAGAAAATGAACAAACAAAAAAAAACATCCGGTGGTATACAGAGTTGAGAGTGTCAATCGCCGGGTATGAATCGATTTTGCCCGTTCGATAAATATGAATACGCTCAAGGGGGCCGATCTTCTGGGCTTCGTTTTTTCAACTGGCAAACTGGATGTATGTGCGTGCGTGCGTGTATTCGTGTGTATCTGCTGTTGCCCCTCCTGAAAAATCAATTCCCCCTCTCCCTCTAATATCAAACATATAACGAGAAAATTATCCACTCGAGAACTCGTTGAGAATAGACCGGTGGTGATGGTGGTAAGGATGGCCTGGAAGGTTACCATATTCCTCTCTCTCTCTCTCTCTCTCTCTCTCTCTCTCTCTTTCCTTTTCTCACTCACTCCCTCTGTCTTACTTTTTAGATGTTTCTTTGTCAGTCTTTAGGTCAAAAATCAACGAAATTACTGTACGAAAAATTGTTCTGCCTCTCTTTCGGAGATCGAAAGGAAGAGAGACCTACTGACAATGGACGTGAAAAATCATCCATTATCCCTCGTGGGCCAAGGCTACGAGGAGCAAAGTCTATCTGCCTGAATGTCTGGCCCACAAGGCCCAAGGGACAATGCCCTCTCTCTTGTTTGGTGATTCGTCCATATATCACCCGAGGCTCGAATTTTCCGAAAAACTCTCTAGTATTTTCAATGAGATTTCTTCCTTCGCCCAAGATTCCTCGGAAGGTTCCGGGGAGCGAATGAGAAAGAGAAGGAGAGAGTGAGAGGAGCAGGTTTACCGGTGGTCCTTGACTGACCGTGGGTTTGCACAGCCATTTTCTCGAACTAAAATCTCATTTCGCAGGGTCATACAAGAGTCCGCTTTTTTTCTCACTCTCTCTGTCTAGTTTATAACACGCGATACAGAGTATACGTGGAACTGAAAAATTACGATCTCTGACTTTGCGTTCGTTTTTCCTGAAAGTTCTCGTCAACAAGCTGTTTCTTTAGTTAATTTTTTTCCTTCATGTATCCTGCTTTTATCCTCTATCCGGACTGTCCGAGGACGAAAGCTAAAGATGACTCGAAGAAAAAGGTTCAAGAATTTACTGTGACGTTACGGAAGTTAGCGACGCTCTCAGGAAGCTTTTCGACAAAAAAAGAAACGATCTCTCGCTTTCGAACTTTGATGAGCCTTTTTATTGCAAGGAAAAAATAGGGTGAGAGAAAAATTGATAGCGATCGATATTTTTCTAATCCCCTCATTTGAGCCCTATCGTCTCTCGTCCTGAGGTAATAATAAGTATACCTCTATAAAGCTTATATAAATTCGGGGATGAGTTATATCGTCGCGCGGCCAATCCTCGCAGCGTTCGAGAATAAGTGCGACGGAAAGCGAGAGGAGAAATGATTATAATAACTATTTTATCCCGACTTGGGATCTGGACCATTGTGAAGCCTCCCCATTCTGAAAGTCATAACACGAATACACTGCCTCGAAAATATGCTCTCTCTCCCTCTCGCACGTTCCGCCTTTTCGAGACCTTGTGTATGTGTATAGATATGGCGAATCATTCGGAGAAGATCCTCCCAATGAGTTTGAACTTCAGTTCTCTGGCACACGTCGCACAGCGAGAAAGAGAAAGAAAAATTGACTCTAGGTGGGAGCTAGAATGAGGTACTACATATGTGGATGCACATATAGAAAATGAATAATCAAAAGGGCGTACTTTTAGTGAGTCCGAGCTCGAAATCATGACAATTACGACCCCTCGTTCGGCAGCGATCGATGTATACCTATGAGTTTGTGTATGAATAGGATAGCAACTATATGGTATGGGGCAATATTTCATGGCACATTGTTGCCATCTGCACACGCGGACAAAACATAGGCCCGCATTCGTCGTGGATCGAGCTGAGCGAGAAGGAAATATTTTATTTATCCGCTATTTATATTTGCTACGTGCTACCGTTTCTTCAGTCCACGCGTGCATGTGTCGGGGACAGATTTGAAAAAGTTATTAATCGTCCCGCTTGGGAAGGAACTCTCTTAGCTTTTTTACTCTTCGACTCCCCCTCTCAAATTTCTCCGTTACGTGTGAATGTAATAAAGTACGAGGAAGCGAAAAAGAGAGAGAGGTTCAAATTCGGTAATTGTACTTGTCAACGCATAAACATAGTTCATCGCCTTTGATCTTTTTATTAATCCAACTATTCATTTCCCCATGGATTCAAAGTAATCACGACCTTTTGATATAAGGATATATATATATATATATATATATATCGTTTTTTGTGCCTATCGTATGACAATTTTCCAAACAAATTACTCGAATACAGTCACTCGCGAGAAAAAAATTTCATAAATTTTTGGGTTTCTAATTTTTTGTTTTTTCATAGCGATTGAAGATTACATTGAGATATCGTATGCAAGAGTTTTATCAGTATTTGGCTATGCAGCACCTGAAAATAAGTATAAATCATGAAATATGTACGCGTTGTTTACAGAGTGTCCTGCTCGACCCAGCTCGTTTAAATTTTTAATCCAAGCTATGAAGACGCGCGATTATCAACTGACAAAATTCGTTTTTTTTCTCCATGTTTCCTACGTTTGAAAGCATGTCGCGCATAATAATGAGCCGCGCGAGTTGGTCGCACGCCGTACGCGTCGTAAACGATATTCCCGCCCGTCGCAAATATCGCGGATATGTCCGGACACTGCGATGTATACGAAGCACGTCGTATAGTATATACGTTCATAATAATAAAGCTCCCGTGAACTCGTAAATGTGTAAATTAAATTAGTCGATAAACGAAACGCGGTAAGCCGCGCGAGCGTCGACATTCCCATTTGAATATCGCTCACGAAAGATATCCGCGCTTGTTCCATATTCTTTTCTTAACCGCTTTTTTTGTTGCGACGCGACAAATGATTCGCGAAAAATGCTAGATTCAAACTGTAATTATTATTCCGTTGATTATATTATTATTAAATTTTTATTCGTTTTAGAATGATGAAAAATTAAAATCGCGTTTTAATCTCGAGAGACGAAATCGTCTCTCTGCTTGTGCTGAGAAGACGGTAGGAAAAAACTAAGATAAACCTCGAAAAAGCAGCCGTGCTGCTGCTCCCTCGGTGGTGAGCGGAAGACGGTAGCCATTTTGGCCATAAAAAAAATCCGCCAAGTTTGCGCTTCCGTTTCGCGCCTTAGCGCGCGCAAAAACTTGTTCTCGTCGCTGGGAAAAGCCTTTGGATTTTTCTTTTCGCGGAACGATAGTAAGAGCAAGAGCGAGAGGGGAGATTTCCTCGAGGAGAAAAGGGAGTGCGCACCGGTGAAATATATTCCAGTCAACTTCCGGTTGATATAAATAAAGTCACGCCACCGGTCCCAAAGCAGTAGTCGGGACGTCGCGTCGTCGTTTCAACCCCCACCCCTCCCGGCCCTTCCCGCCCCTACCTTTCAACCATTCGTGTGCACGAGACCTTATCTCTCGATATCTTCTCAGCCCCCGACAGGGAGAGCAGAGCCCGCAACCGGTACTCTCTTTCTCTATTCGCACTCGACGCCCCCCCCGCATGAACGAATAAAAAAATGAAAAACAAAAAAAATTAGGAAAATCGTTCGTTGCCAACAGCCACTTTCTGCTCTTCCAAGCAGCATATTTACAACTCCTCGTGAAAATACACATTATAAATGGCTCCGTATCAAAGCTCTTTATCATCATTATTCTAAATCACAGATAAAATAATCGATCAACAGTTTTTTCATTCCGTCGAATGAATCACAAATTGATAAGAATATATAATAATAATAATAATAATAATAATAATAATAATAATAATAATGTATAATCGATTCGCGTGCTATTTGCAAAAATCATCGGCGGATGACTCCAATATCGTTCGATCAATGTTACAGGCGAGAAACCATTCAAATGCGAATACTCGGGCTGCGAGAGGAGATTCGCAAACAGCAGTGATCGAAAGAAGCACAGTCATGTCCACACGTCCGACAAACCCTACAATTGTCGAGTCTCAGGCTGCGACAAGTCGTACACACATCCAAGCTCGTTGCGCAAACACATGAAGGTACGTCTTTCGAATAATTAATTGAAAATAAATAACCCCTCATAATTGATTTAACAACAAGCCGTGTTAAATCTCAACGCGGTTACGGAATTACCATAATCTTGATCATGATCAATTCTAATTCAATTCGGAGTAACATTGTATTACATCGAACCAATTGATGATCACCAAGGGGATCATGATTTTTTTTCTTTTATTTTTATTTCAACGAAATCATCGTAAATGAGAAACTTCAAAATAGGTTAGGATAAACTCAGACGAGAAGAGAAGAAGAGGAGCAGAGAGAAGAGAGAACAGTTGGGGGGGGGGGGGGGGGGGAGGAGAAGAAGGAGAAGAAGGAGAGGGATAAATTCCGTTTGCGAATACCAAGAAAAAAATAAGAGTTTACGCACGACCAAGCTTGGAATATTAATAGAAAATTACACGCGGGTCTCGCGGCAAGAGGAGCAATCCCATCCAAAAGATATATAGCAAGAATGAGATAGAAACTAGAAAACGGAAGGCTGCATTCGCGACTCTCTGAGATACGTGGACGATAAGATTGGCCACTGAGAGGCTGAGATGGAAAAAACCGGAGAGAAATTCTTTCAAGGATCCTTCTTATTCTGGTACATTTCGTCCTGAAATTCTAATCTCATATCTTTTTTCTTGCTGTCTATTTTGCCACTTGTATCTCGCTTTGCCTTCGAGAGATTCGCGGAAGCCAGTCGACGGGATTTACTCGCTAAATTATCACCGAAAACCGTTTTTGTCTCTCTTCAACTTGAAAAACTTTTCATCATCGTGAAAGACTTTTTTAGACCACTCGAAATACGCTACATTTCGAAAATAACATTAAATGATTATTTAACAACAACAATAATAATAATAATAATAATAATAATAGTAATAACAATAGTAACCCTGGAGTTATGAACATGGGTCGTTCGCGTCCGTACGTTCCAGTGTAAACAGTCTACGTGCCTACAAATTTTGATGAAAATGTTGGTTGGAAAAAAGAATTTCCGAGATATCAATTATACTATCGTACAATTAAGAGTCCAAAAAAGCAGGTTCATGAATTTTCTCAGATTTTTTCCAACGTAATAAGATGGTCATATAAGCGGCCCAAACTAGCGACCCATATGTTCATAACTCGAGGATGCTGAAAACTATGTCATAACTCTAGGGATAGTATAATAATAATAATAATAATAATAATAATAATAACAATAACGACGACGATGGATAATTATAATTTCAGGTGCACGGTATGACATTGGGAGAGGGAAAATTGGGAGGAGGTTACGAGAGCGAAGGAGAAGAGAGCAGTAGTAGCGGGGGAAGCTTGTCGGTAACGGGCCACACGGAATCGCCACAGCCACCCCCGATTGTCTCGACGACACCTAACTCGGTATCCACGGCCAATCAAACACCAAACAACAACAACAACAACAACAATAGTAACAACAACAACAACAGTAACAATCACCTTCATCACCATCATCACTTCGGGAGTCCGAGGGGTCCCGAATTGACCGAATGGTACGTCTGTCAACCACCGACCGTTGGAGCCCAGCATAGTCCATTACCCGGACCACCACCGCCCCATCATCTCGGTCATCATTTTAATCCCTTGATGCATCATCAAGCGACCGCTTATTGAGCTCGAGAATACCTATTTCCGCCGCGATTACCAATTTATTACGGTCATTCTTAAATTCACTCCGTTAATTAATTAATCAAACAATTATTCGTGCACCCGCGAATTTTCGTGAAATTGGCTCCGGTGAAAATTCAAGTTTAACGCGATAAGAATCTTACGTCGATCTATGATAATTTCAACACACAATTTGTCATTGATGCACAATTATTGATTCAATATTTAGGTAAAAATTTGGGGATTAAACGTCCATCCCTGCTAAGAGTCATTCTGAACTTTCACTCGAGGTACAATTTCTCGTGAACCGTTGGCTCTCTCAAGAAAGACAAGAACTCAACTGGTTGAAAAAAATTATTTCCCGAAGCCAAATTATGTGATAATATCCGATAGCAGGCTTATTTCAATGCAACAGATCGACGAGTTTAATCGAGAAAAGCAAAAATATGGGGCAATGATTAGGATTCGATAGAGACGTCAGTCAGGAGCGAAGAATCCTTATTCCACCAAAGTTAACCGTTAAAGTCTTCTCAAGGCTAATGAATGTCGTACTCGAGAAGCCTCACACTCGCTCGATCGATCGCCTTTTTTTCTATCCAACTTTTTTCTTTTCCCTCGTATCGGTCGAGGTGATACTTTGAAGCGTACTCGTGCGAGCGTAGGGAATCGAGAGCGCATAAAGGGTAAATGATAACGAAGAACAAGAATTCAAGACATCAACCATTATATACAATTACAGTCACGTTCGTGCCTCAAAGCTTACCAAAAAGAAAAGAAAACGCAGATAAATGTAGGCGCGATACTCTATTCGATAACTCGCCAGCTTTTCGCCTATTGTATTTTTTCAGAGCCGCGTGCGATCATCACATGCACGAACAATAATATTTGAATGTTGTGGGTGTAGAAACGAAGGAAAGGGTGTAGCGAATTTATTTTCGTGCGAAACTATGTAATCTCATGTGAGCGTATGAATATCTTATATTGATATAAAATATTTTTTGCGAGTCTCGCATAGTGCAGAGAGAGAGAGAGAGAGAGAGAAAAAGAGAGATAAATAGACAGTTAAGATGCTGTAAATATCAAGTTATAAAAATAATAAATAATCCAATAGTAAAAGAAAACGAAATAATGGCATAAATGTGAAAATTTATTAAATTATGTATTTGCGAAAATGTGTAAAAGGTGAAATACGAGAGTGTATATTGATTGATTGTAAAATATGTAATGTTTATTTTTTTCCTTTTCTTTAATTATGTGATATCCTGTACATACAGAGAATCTACCATTGATTAAGTAATATTATTATTATTATTATTATTACTATTATTGGTATTATTATTTTTACTATTGTATTGACAGTAATTATTAATATTGTGTATATGGTTAGGTTTGCGGGAGGTAATTAATAAGCGATCGAACTCCGCGACAAAGTAAAAGAGAGAGAAAGAGCGAAGGAGAGATTGACATAATAAAAATGCGACGGTGTATTATACGATATATTATTAAATATTTGTTTTGCAAAATTTTGAAATATACACTTGCGATGCAAAGTTCATTACAAAGAAAAATCGATCAATCTCGTATAATTATTCATCGCCCCTGGTTCCTCTCCCTTTCAATCTCGTCTCGCGATCTCACCTGCAAAGAATCTTCCTCCACCCCCTCTTTTTTCCTCCAAAAAGATCCATTTCGTGGAACATGCGTCCATAAATATAGATATATGTATGTTTATATTTTTCAGAAAAAAAAAACAAAAAAACAAAAAAAAAAGAAAAAGTATGTAAGCTTTTTTCAACGAGAAGACCACTCCCGGGAACTGCTCGATCTTTTATTGCACCTCTCTCTCCCTCTCACATCCGCTCGGATATTTTATTCTCTTAGCGAAATTTATGAACGAGTAGGATAATAAAAATACGAGGAGGAAGAGAGAAAGAAATGAATGAGAAGAGAAAGACCACGAAAAGTTCGCAGCTAGCAGAAGCACGCCGAAATTTTCGTCGACATAATAATATTGAAAGCTCCTTTTACGAATTTCGAAATTTCGCGCGTTCTTCGAATTATTGACAATCAATTGTAAACAGCAACACGGTGACTGATGAAAAAAAAACAAAATAATAATTATAAATACTTTTTAATTAACTTCGACACGAGAGATTTGTACAGAATGATTTTTCATTTCTTTATCCCCTCTAGAAAATCTCGGCATTGAACGACGATTCGGTCTTTTTATTCATATTTTCTATCTCCGCCTTATCGAAGTAATGATTTTTTGCTTGAACTCGAAAAAGCCGTTGGAGGACAGTATGCCTTTCTGGGTAAACGACAACGCGAGGAGGCAGACGAGGATGAGCAGTAAACTTCTCGTATTAAGGTGACCGGCGTGCCCAGTCTCCTCCGTACCCTCGTTGCCTCTCTCTTTTTCGACGAGAAATTTACCGAAGGAGTAAAGAGTGAACCGAATATAAAGAGAGAGAAAGAGAGAGTATATAATATACGGAAGGTTTAGAGAGGAGAGAGTCTCGCGGCGCCAGGCAGCGAGAGAGAGAGAGAGAGAGAGGGAAAGAGCGCGCGCGACGCGTCTAGGCCTCTTTCTCGAAGAGCAAGAACAAGAAGAAGAATAAACCACGGAAGACGACGAATAAGCAACAGAAGGCATTGTAGCAGAAGAAGAAGAAGAAGAAGAAGAAGGCGGAGAAGGAGGAAAAGAAGATTTCGAGATAGCATCTGCGTCCGTGGAAGCTGAGCGCGTAGGTTTTATTGCTCGATATTCAGATTATTCGATCAGATAAACCCGTTTCTTTTCTTTCTTTCCTTATTCCTTCTACTTCTCAAGTTTTTTTTCTTCATTTTTTCCCTCCTCGTTTTCAGCCTTTTGTATCCGAGAAATCGAGTCGGTCGTCCGCAGTCGGGACGATTTTATTAGCCAGACACCAGCGCCCCCCTTTCATCTCACATCTTGTTCTCTCTCCCTCTCTCATATTCTGTCATTTGCTCTTTTCCCTTGCACCATTCCAACAGAGAATTTCTCGACGACGGGGCCTAACGCGAGATTGAGATGACACGCCCATTATAACCGGGAGGGAAAGAGAGAGAAATAGATATAGATCACGATAAATAGATAATGAACTATGTGCCAAGATTCTTTCGCGATTCGATGATCGATCGTTGTCTCACTTCCACGAAGGATAATTTCTCTTTTTTTTTTAAGCCCCGACTTTTTATTTCTTCATAGAAATCGCTTTTGGGAAGGCATACTTTTTTTTTTTTTTTTATTTTTTTTTCTTTTTTCTATTCTCGTATAACAAAAGGAATTTATCGCAATAAGCGAAGATAACCAACAAGACCTAACCTAACATTGTTTCAACATTTTCCCTCCCAATTTTTACGGTTGAAAATAAAAAATTTAATTCTCAACCGGCAATATTAGATGTTCAAATTTGTCAATATAATACCGGTACAATTGCAATCACGGATTTCGCGAATGCGATATCGAGCCAGTGAAAAAGCATGGTGAGGAGCGTGGGCGAATAGAAGTGAAAGGTTGTCCGACAACAGACATTGAGTTTTAAATAGTCCGCTACCTCGTTTTCCTTTCGTCTATGATAATTTATATATTCATGCATATGAAGGCGCAAAAACAGGAAACAACGGTTTGAAAATGATTCACGAGAGTCGCGGTCAAACATCAGCCTCGTGCATTTTCATCAACGATTATCACATAATTATCGAGTGTTTTTTCTTTTCATTACAACGAAAATGAAACGTTGACGGAAACGTTGATCATCCATTCAAGAAGTATTTCGAGGGTGTCTATAAATCCGGGAATTCAAAAAAGTAACGGAAGAACAAACAAACAAAAAATGAAGCTCTCTCACGAACAAGCACCACGGGGATCCCGAGTGTATTCATGTTTTTCATTTTTTTTATTAATTAATTCTCTCTGGGTGAGGGCTTTGTCCAGAATTCTAATTAGTACATAACAAACCAAAGTAATACCGGTATCATAATGAATTTTTCCAAGAGACCCAAAGGTCAATGAAATATTTTACATTCTATACTAAATTCAACACGATTCATTCTCATCGTTTATTACGGAAATGTATTATTATTCCGAGATTCGCGAGAGGGCAGCAGAGAGAGAGAGAGAGAGAGAGAGAGAGAGAGTCACGGTGATGAAATTCCGAGAAGGTAAAGTTCCAATTTGTCGTGATCGTCGCGAGCCAACACCGTACCGTATACTATATTTTATCCCTTGAGCGGCATATTACCTATAACACATGTGTATAAATATAGTATAATATAAGATACATGGGAGGGAATGCAAAGCGACCGTGAGTCATGTCGAATACCCCATGTATGACGTATTCCATTCCGATTGGTCGACCTTTGTCAATTTTCGATTTTTTTTTTTTTTTTTTTTTTTTTTTTTTTCTCTAATAACTCAAATTATGTTTCACGCGTCACCTTTGATTTGATTTTAAAATTACTCCGATTCTTTTTGAAATCTATGACAGCACCCATTATTGTATAATTCATCGCTGTAGCTCAATAATATTTTTATGACGGTGTCGAATTGCGAATGAAATTTAAAAATGAAAGAATTCAATTTTCCTTGAATTTGAAACTCTCGGAAAGTGGAAGCAGCGAGATAGAAACAGTTAATTTTGAACGCAAGTATCCAGCCGGTATGAAAAAACCCATGCGCAATATATATATTCTCTCGCGATTTTTTGCGAGTGAATAACGTGGGAGTGCCCGGGTGCGGATTCCCTAGCACCTGTGTGTGTCTCCTGGTTCTCTTCGACGATCCGTTGGGATCTGGAGTCGTGGGGCTGAAGGATCCGAAGTTCGTGGACGAGTATGGATATTGCTCAAGTACGACGAGGACGAAGAAACAGAAAAACGAACGACGTAGAATAAGAAGAAGAAGAAGAAGAAACGAAAGGGTCGAGACGAATAGCTTGCAATATTGTATTGCCCGCATATATGAGGTGTCTCGAGAGTGTCAGATTAAAAACATATTTTATCCCCGCCTAACGAGTGGCCGATAAATATTTCAGCTCAAACGTCTCCACACATTTTATTCTTACTCCCGATAATGCAAAATTTATTCGAAAATGCCTAATCACTTATCTACTCACAACCTTGTTATCAGAAACCGAGTCATGATCCGTGGGACATCCGATATTATATGTATACGTATGAAAACTGTATGAAAAAATCTTGGCTACGGTCGTTGTGTGTGTATAGACGGCGATCGCGTTTGGGTGCTCTTGAGTATATGTATGATCTACGGGGATTATTACAACGGCAGCGAGAGGCACGACGCGAGAGACCATACTATCCGGACTCTCTCGTGACTTCGTTCCGCCGACCGACAGGGATTGGCTATACTCGGCGAGAGAGACACTGCGCTCGTATACTCTTTGGCCCTTGGAACGATATATAATATCAAGAGATATCCGTGAACTCCGTACGTCGTTGCGGGCAAAATTAAAAATGCGTCTCTCAAATTTATAAATACTCATCCTACTGGCCAATGGTTTGTTTTTTTTTTTTGTTTTTTTTTTTTTTCTTTTTCATTTGGTTTAAACATTTATTATTCCATAATCTATTTCAACCGATGAGAAAATGTTTGAGATAAATGGGGGGAAAAAAACTAGTTGCTTGATAAGAATTTGACTTTTCAAAGAAATATCAATTTTATAATAAATACAGTGTCCTAATCTAAATATTCAAATTTCACGACGAGATTTCGTTTAAACGAAAATCCTTCGAGTGTCGTAGATTTATAATGTTGGAGGAGACTGTCAGCTCTAAATCGTCCAATATAAAAATGGCTTTTATATTATATAGAATCGGTTTCGAACGGTCAATACGATATAATCAGGTTTCTTTATACGAGGCACTTGAGACACGGAGGCGTAGAATATATACATTTCCTTGAAGAATATGAGGGAGAAATTGAGCATTGTTGGAATGTTCATAATAACGAAGGGCAACCGAAAAATGACTTCATAAAATTGGATGATTTCTGGGAAGATGTCATCGAGAGGCAACACTCGCGAGTTTATACCTTCTCCAGTCGTTTGGATGGGATGAATTAATACCCTGGCCCGCTGCTAACCGTCCTTTCATAAATTTTTATGCGATCCGTACAAAGGTAATTAAAAAAAATGAAATATTTTTTTCTATCATTTCTTTTCCAATTTTTCAAATGTCCACGTTGGACTGATTTTTCGATGTAGAAGCGTCACCGTACTGGCTTATTAACACGTAGCGCATCAAAAGATACTCGTCCTGCTCGTATCATAAAGCCGAAGCACAGAGTGAAAGATAATAAAAAATGAGAAAAAGAAGGAAAAAAAACGAGAGAGAGAGAAAGGTGTATCCCTCTATGGCTACGAGACTGTTGTTGCATTGCTACACGAAATATCGTGCCAAGGGCGATATTTTATGTCTCGTAAAAAAATAATAAAAAACAATAAACGGGAACGTAAAAATGAACGGAACGAGAGGAAATGAGAAAGAGCACGAGAAAGGGAGAAAGGGAAGAGTGAGGAAGGGAAAAGTGCAAAGTGTGTGCACAAGAGGAGTGGAAGGAACTCTCGACAATTGACGTAGAGCCGATATAAATGTCCGCGTAAATTCGTGGCTGCCTAAATTCGAGCCAGGAGAGCGCGGAAGAAGGAGAGGAAAAAAGCTCAAGCTACCAACATATGTATATGGCGGCGTAAAATTCGGTGAGAAGAATTTTGAGATCTTCTGGGCGTAGCGCGAGAAATCGTTAAGTCGATTCGTTAACCATCTCTTTATAGTATTTTTCCTCGTCTTCATCGCGCTCTTTCCTCCTTTTTCACCAGGGCAACGAAATAATGAACAAATTTGCCCTCTCGAGATTCAAAAAGTATAATCGAGTAGCAAAATATGTATAATCCAATGAATACTATGACGCCCTGGGATAAAATTTTATGATAACGATTATGAGTGTATCGTCGCTCGTGAACGTTGCATTTCTTTAACGAGAGCCCTCAACTTCTCTCCAATTAGGGGACTATGGGGCAAAACGGACATGTTAACGATTTAAGCCAATTTAATCGATGAGCATATGGTCTTTCAACTATATTTGAGTCCCAAAATTGATTTCTAGTCGTAGTTTCTCGAATTTCGAAAAAAAAAAATTTTGGGGCAAAACGGACATTGCTTTTCGGAGGTATAAAAAATTAAAATTTTTTTTTTTCGAAATTGAGACGTCTGAAGCGACTTTTTCCGAATAGAATACCAACTCGGTAATATAAGAAAAGAAACGCGACCACTTAGAACCCCACTCCTTGGCATGTAAGAAAGAAAAATGAGCCAAAACTTGAAATCGCATTTTGGCTATGTTTTTGAGTCATGCAAAAAATGAACTTTGGCTCCACCGTGCAGGGGTATTATTGATGTTTGAACTGTATTGGAGTTCCATAATCGATTTCCGGTCCTAGTTCCCCGGATTTCGTAAAAAAAAATTTTTGGGGCAAAACGGACATTGCCTCTCGGAGGTATAAAAAATGAAAATTTTTTTTTTTCGAAATTAAGACCTTCGAAGCGATTTTTTTCGAATGGAATGTCACCTCGGTGATATAAGAAAAGGAATGGGACCACTTGAGCCCCATTCCTTGGATGTAAAACAGAAAAATGAGCCAAATCTTGAGATCGCGTTTGGTCCAAGCTTTTCGGTCTTGCAAAAAATGAACTTTGGCTCTACCGCGCTGGGGTATAATTGATGTTTGAACTCTATTGGAGTCCCACAATCGATTTTCGGTCCTAGATCCCCGGATTTCGTAAAAAAAAATTTTTGGGGCAAAACGGACATTGCCTCTCGGAGGTATAAAAAATCGAAAAAATTACATTTTTCGAAATTGAGACCTTCGAAGCGATTTTTTTCGAATGGAATACCACCTCGGTAATATAAGAAAAAGAATGGGACCACTTGGGCCCCATTTCTAGGATGTAAAAAAGAAAAATGAGCCACATTTGAGATCGCGTTTGGTCCAAGCTTTTCGGTCTTGCAAAAAATGAACTTTGGGTCCACCGTACTAAGGTATAATTGATGTTTGAACTCTATTGGAGTCCCACAATCGATTTCCGGTCCTAGATCCCCGGATTTCGTAAAAAAAAATTTTTGGGGCAAAACGGACATTGCCTCTCGGAGGTATAAAAAATCAAAAAAATTACATTTTTCGAAATTGAGACCTTCGAAGCGATTTTTTTCAAATGGAATGCCACCTCGGTGATATAAGAAAAGGAATAGGACCACTTGAGCCCCACTCCTTGGATGTAAAAAGAAAAAATGAGCCAAATTTGAGATCGCGTTTGGTCCAAGCTTTTCGGTCTTGCAAAAAATGAACTTTGGCTCTATCGTGCTGGGGTATAATTGATGTTTGAACTCTATTGGAGTCCCACAATCGATTTTCGGTCCTAGATCCCCGGATTTCGTAAAAAAAAATTTTTGGGGCAAAACGGACACAGCCTCTCAGTGATAATAAAAATTAAAAAATTACGAATATGTAGATTTTATTTGCTCCAATAAAAAAAAACCTTTTTTCCTTATTTTCTTATCGTCATTATAAATTTGGTTTTCAAATTAGTCACAAAAGAGAATGAATAGTGAGCAGAACGTAGTTTGGGATCGGAGTCAAAATTTTATGAAATTTATAAAATTTCGGATTCGACGTGTGTTTATTTTGCTCTAAAACTTGAATTTTTTGTGCAATTCACCCTAGAATTCAGCAATTTAAGATATTTTAGGATCAGAACATGGTTTGGATTCGAAAAAAAAATTTTATAAAATTTACATTTACATGTGTCCGTTTTGCCTCCCGTGTGTCCATTTTGCCTCAAAATTCACTAATTCAGGCTGTTTTCGGGTAAAAATGTAATTTAGGCTTGAAAAAAAAATTTATGAATTTTCCGAAATTTCAGAATTTGAAATGTCCGTTTTGCCCCGGATTTTCGACTTTCGGGGCAAAACGGGCACCCTGTCCGTTTTGCCCCATATGTCCGTTTTGCCCCATAATCCCCTAATTGTATCACCCTCTTACCATATGTTCTTTTGTTTATATATATATTTTTTTTTTGTTTTTTTTTGGTAGCCAATTGAAATAATTAATATCTCATGATTCGAATGTATCTGATATATACTAATTTTTTTTTTTTTTTTTTTTTTTTTTTTCATTGCAAATAAAATCAAGTTATACGAAAAATATTGGTGCTTTTAATTTTATTACATTCAACCGATGTGCTACCTCGAAAACTTTGAATTATTCTTTATTCAATCGAGTAACTCGATCCGCGATACACCGCGGACCATATATTATACACGGTGCATTCCTCTCCGCGCGACAAGATGGAATATCGAGTATGACATTGCGAGCGAGTTTGCTGCCATAACAGAGAGTGAGAAAGAACGATAGAGAAATAAGAAAAATAGAGAGTGGAGCGAAGCGTCCGTTCTTATTATTACAAATTATTTATTTGCATTTCCAAATGATCCATGAAAAATCACGGTATTATGCTAATTCGACGATTAACATATGGAAGAGTGAGGGCAAAGGAAGAGGGAGGGAGGCAAGTCCCGACGCGATATTTCAAATCTCGACTGCTCTCAGCGCTCTCAACCCTCGTCCAACACGTTCCAATATTTCTTTTTTCTTCTCTCAACTTTTTTTTCTTCTTATTTCCCTCGGGGGGAATAAATCGATGAAATTTCTTTGAAAAGGGAAAAGTCTCTAATTTTCCGAAAACACAATCCTCTTATATTTCTTATTCACAGAAAAATATATGCAAATATTCGAGGGCCGTTTTAAAATTCGTCCTCGACTCTCTGTGTGTGTGTGTGTGTGTGTGTGTGTATATACCTACGTGTGGACCTGTACATAAGTATAAATAAATATAGGGCAAAGGGAAAAAAGTGCTGCGAGGGTGGGCCCTGCTGTGGTCACGTCGTTATGCGGGAAGAAGTAAACGTAATTAGCGTTGGCCTATCATTATGTGGTAGCGAGACCACTCCCCCGTCATATTATATGTTTATAAATCAGGAATGGGACGCGCTCAGCACCAGAAGAGCACGAAATAAACGAAGAACAAGAGGAACCAGAATAAGAACACCAAACTCCACTTCGTAGCTCTCCATTCTTCTACGTCTTCCCCCGTACGTTTTTTTTTCTTTCTGTTTTTTATTTGAATTCCATTTTTTTTTCTTTTTTTTTTCTTTCCTCAAGCTTCTCGCATCGCACGCCTTCGAGAGATCTTCAGGTATAGAAATTCTTATGCTAATGACTTTATGACCCGGAGAAGTGGAAAGGGCAAACGAATGCTCGTCATATTATTTTAATCGCGTGGGTTTTCACGAGCCTACAAATGCGCGGAGACAAAACATCCACGGCGCGAGAAATAAATAATAATAATAACGCAATAATAATAATAACGCGAGGAACATTCCGCTATCAGATTTCCTTCGATATTTTAGCTTCATCGCGTTACGTTCGGATCGATAGCACTAAATTTATATACGGTAATTAGTCATTTGATGAAAAAAATCGGTAAATCGTGTTTTTATAAAAATGAAAAAATAAATAAATAACCAAGTCGTTAGATTCATCGGATAAAATTCGGCGAATATACAGCGCCAAAACTTCATTCCTAATTCCGCCTAATTTATATTATTACCATATTTTATTCTCCCCTTTAGTCGTGATATATTGCGAATGGTATCGCGTCCCAAAAATAATATCCTATTGATTAAATAACTCATCTCGAATCAAATTCTTCTTTCACGTTTCGAGCGTGGAACGAGCATGGAACAAAAATTAAACTACCAAAATGAATGAATAAAAAAAATAATTCACTACTCGGCGGCAACGTGATTGAATTTGTCAATGAAAAAGTAAAAAAATTAAAAAGAAAATTGGCCAAACGCGAAGCCGGAAAATTTCAAGAGAAATAACGCGACAAAGGTGGACGTGGCGGACGCGTTTGCGCCACGTTGAGAGGTCGCGTGCGTCGAGAAGTGAGACGTCACAGAGCAGAAAAAACAATATAGTAGTACATATATAAGGTTTGAATAAGGCGCGTACACGCGTATAGTAAACGCGAGAGGTGTAAGGTGTAACAATAACATTGTAAGAGGAAACGAGAGGAGGGACTGCACGCGTATATCTAAATTTACGAGTGTGTATAGGTATATAGGTATATAGAGAGAAAGTATGTACATATGTACTACGAATAGTGCATGCTGGTGGATTTGAGTGGGAAACGCGCGCACAAACGTTCGTAGCGTGCAAATTGTTGGCGCGTATGGAAAGAAGAGAGAGAAGAAAGCGCGTTGGAAAAGAACGAAATGTGTTGCGTTGGTGCGCAAATAATGCTGCACCGAGCAGGTGCAACGACAACGAAACAGCTGAGAGCTAGCGGTGAGTCCACCCACACACGTGTGCGAGGCCTATCAGAGCCCGGAAGACACCTTCGAGGATATTGCATCGCACTTGGAGCCGTATATGGGACAGTCCACGCCAAACCATCCTCACCACTTTTTATTGTCTTGAACATTTTTTCATTCCTATGTATGGAATTTTTTTCGATTTTTATCTCAACCCGTCATAAGACGGTGATTTTTTCAAAATTTCTCATAGCGAATGATTTTTTAGAGCTGAGAAACTGTCAAGGAAAACAGGTGTCGCATATATAGGTATATGTATATACCTATATGCGTGATACCGTGCATGAAAGAGTTAAATGGATTCGTGAAAAAAATCTCGGAAAAAGACAGATGGATACAGAATTCTTCTTGCTCGAAACCTGAATGATATACAATGGGATATGCAGCAGCAGATGTCACCCCCGACGAAACAAGTGTTCAACGATCAGCGCTGCAGTTACCATTTTTGTTTGCCTAACTATTTCAATCGTTAGAGGCAGAGCTTTGAAAATAGGAACAAAATCGAAATTATATGCATATCCCGAGCTACGGATTTTTTGCCACGTATAAAAGTGTCGTCCCTAGAAACTCGGTGAATTTTTTCAGAAAAATCAAAAGGGTCAAAAAAAAAAAGGTTTTTTTTTATACCTAGGTATACATACGTTTCCGAATGAGTAATAGGCGTTTCAAAGAATGTTGTGCGAAATTTTGAAAAAATCACCATTTTATTACGGATTTAGATAAAAATGCAAAAAAAATCCATACAACTTGTTTCGGTAAGTAGTAACGGATAAAAATTTTCAAGATAATTACAAGTGTTGAGGGTCACGAGGTGGTTGGTTTGGCGTGGAATGCTCCGTATATAAGTATAGAATATTTTGCATGGATACACGCATATTACGTCCAAGTATATATATAGTATTGCTGAAACTTTAGCAAGGTGCGCTTCTTCCTGGCGTCTAGAAATTAGGTCAAACATTTACTACGTTTGTAACCCTGGAGGGGCGGGTAAGAAACACCCAGAGCCGCATGCGCGCGGAGTCTGGATATGTATATCAATCTCGTCAATCGGACATGTTCCAATTTGTTCATACTTGCCAGACGACATACGAGTTGAAATTTGTCCAAAATCGTAAAATCCTCTTCTACCGTTTACTCCTTGTGTCGTCGCATATACAATTTTTCATAGAATAAAAAATGCCCGGGGTAAAAGTGGCCTCGTGTGCGTATATATACTATATATAAGAACGAAAAACAAAAGATTCTGGTTGCGTAATGCGCGATCGCCTCGAGCTAAAGTTGCGCTACTTCCGGTGACCTCGTTATTTTCACACAAGAGAAGAATGTGTGTGCACATCATGCATACATACTAATATGTTGTTTTATTTTTCCGCGCGTTTTAAAATTAAGACCGCCCACTTGGATTTCTTTGCGCTCATTGCTTATGTATCGTCACGATTTGAGATTGCACGGGTCAGACAAACTGTTTGCGATAATCCTCCTTATATATATACATGTGTAGAATGTACATGAACAAATTTCCTTGCGTTTCCGCGTTTGTACGTTCCGGGGCTGCGTAACTACGAGTCGTTTCCTCGGCCAGAGATAACGCCCGATGAATCCCTGTCTAAGCATATTTGCATGTGTCTTCGGTGTGTGTGTGCGTGTGTGTGTGTGTGTACATTTATTCGTGCTGGGTGCGGAAAATCAAAATGGCCGAAAGAACGCATACTCATCGGACAAGTTGAGCCTTTATTAATCCTCGAGCGACGACGCGCTTATTTGTGTGCGCGTGTGTCGATTTTTTTTTTACTTCATACATATGTGCAAGATTATGTAGCAGGTGCGGCACGATATGCTCTAAGAGAAGAAAGTGTGAAAAGTGTGAATTAATTGTAAAGCATGTGCTTGCTCGGCTACGATTTTTACAGACAATATAGGTCGAAATTAGCATTCCCCGTATAACGGCGTTTACGGCAAGTCCATTCTCTCGAGGAAGCCCGCACACCGACACTTTTTTTTATAAATTGAGAAACAATCGTACCTCGAACTCGAAGCCCTTGAATTATAGACACTCATCGGCCTCTTTGGGCGTCCGAACAATACTTGAAAAAAAAAAAAAAATATTATTTTCAATTCATTTCTATTCCTATTCAGCAATTCGTCTGCTCGAATTTAAGGAATTTCGTGGAATTGCATTTTTTTATCACGACTACATTCCGATTAATGAAATCAATAACATGCAAGATCGAAAAACGCGCGGTGACCCTTTTGAAAATTCGTCGAAGACGTTTCTAGGATATGGGGGTTGAAAAGAGTGTGCGTGAATTTTGGATGATCGCGAATGTGAAACACGCGCGACGACTAATTGCCTTCCCATCAATTTTCTTCTCCACGAAATCTTCCGCCTCTCTATCTCTCTGTGATATGAGTATGGGCAAGCACACAAGATATTCGAGAAATGCCCATTGCGGGATTTTTGAGCCCGTGCACACGATCGCATACTTTATCGAGTCTCGAAGAAAACTATGGCGGTAGCCGAGAGCAACATACCGAACGACACACCCAAAAATGTAAGAAATTGTTTGACTTCATTTTTCTCTGATTTTCTTTGGAGGAGAGGCAACTCGAAAATTAGAAACAAATTCATACTCGCTGCTGCCAAATTTGACATACTGATAATCAAAAAATAATAATTGATAAATAAAATTAAACAAAATTCTGGACGGGGATTGGAATACGAATACAACGCACAGTCGGTGAAGGCTTTATTTCAAATCGGATAAAAGATGCAATCATTCTTATGCAGTGCCCGGAACAATGAAACCACAAGTCAAATTGATAATTTTTTTTTATGTTTAAAAATTTTTTAAGTATGACAAAACGGGCAACTGATCTGCCAACTCCACTGACGTATTTCGCTCCAGAGTCGTCCGTGAGTGACCCTTTATTCGTACAATAATTTTTCGCTGACATTGACCACCTTTATTCTCTTACAGGCTAGTCGTTGCTGTTGTTTGCTGCTGCTATGCTGCTGTATTGTTTTAATCTCTTTGTAAATTCTATTTTGTTTCATTCTTTTTTGTTTCGTGTCTCAATTTTTCCCCCTTTTTTTCATTATATCTCCTTCATTTTGGTTATTTATATCTTTTTGAAGGTATTGGCGTGGTGTATGCTCTGCCAGGCCATAATATGCAAGTTCACGAACACGAAAAAAAAAAAGAAGAAGAAGAAGAAGAAGAAGAAAGCAAGACTCACTGCAAATTTCTCTGTCGAGTTTTGCGCGAGAGCTTGTCCAGTCCAAGCGAGTATGTATGTGAACGTGCCTTCATATAGAGTTTGTTTATATACCGATTCATGTGTATCTATGTAAGTCTTTTCGTCGTCTTACGAGAAGGAAGAAGAGAAGGACGAGAACGACCTATAACGTTGCCAGGACGGCCCTCGATCCTATATAAGCGTTGTATGCATGTTCGGTGCATAAATAAGGAGCACAGCTCACGAGGCATTAAATCACTGGCGCGAGGATCTCCCGTGTGCGTGTGTGCATGTATCCGAGAGAGGGCGAGACCGTCTGAGAAAGATGAGGAACAAAGTAGAATGGGGTAGTAAGAGAGAGAGAGAGAGAGAGAGAGAGAGAGAGAGTGAGAGAGAGAAAAGTCCGCATGCAGTACCAACGGCACAGCAGCGCTGGACCAGAGGACCTGATACCCTTCGTAAGGACTCTCGCTTCGTGTACCTATGTCCCGAGAGGATTACGTTCTCGCGTTTTGCCGTGTGCCTCGACGGTTGTCTCGCTCTCGCGCCACCCCGTGGAGCCAATATGCCCTCTCGCATCAAGTGCGCCCTCTCTCGAGTAGCCTACCTTCTTGAGTAGTCGAGCGATTATACGACCTCTTTTGCTTATTTTCTTCTTCATTTTTTTCTCCTTTCTTTTCCTCTTAGGATCGTGCATGCACTACATTGTGCACCGAGATATGGAAAAGTTAGAGGTCACAATACTTATTGAAGATAGAGTTTGACGCTCGAATTAATGCAAAAAAAAAAAAAAAATGATTCGTTACACACGGTACGGCGATTGAAAATAAAAATAGGTGCCAAAATAAAAGTATCATATCGGTAAGCGGTAAGCTTGATGATCCGTCACAAGCGTGAAATGCCCTGCTTTTATAAACAATACGAATAGAGGAATTTTTATGTGCCCGTGCTCGTACAGGCGGGCGGGTAAGAAGAAACAATAGTGGAAACGAAAGCTGGCGCATAAAAACAAAAGGGAATTCAAAAAAAGAGTTCGGGATGTGTTAAGATTGTACTACGTCTGTGTATGGTACAGTGGGCAGAGCGTGCTGAATGCTCTTCCCACCCCCCGCGGAGCCAATCACCGCCCGAGAAATGGTAGCTGGTGAGTAGCCGCTACAGCAGCATCTCCTTGTGATCCTTCGTCTTTCTCTTATTAGTCTTTCGCTTGCTCTTTCTCTTTCCCGGAGACAGTTGAACTCTATGCCGAGTGAGAGAAAGAAGAAAGGTGAAAAAAGAAGGCTGGATGCCGGAGAAGAAGGAGCAGGAGAAGAAGAACGAAGGAGTCGTCGTTTGCTGCATGGATGCGGTGCATCTTGTTTTATTCTTCCCCATCTTAGTCGTTGGAAAAGGAAGATCCCTGAAGAGAAAGGGAAAATACGAAAATGAGAAGAAGGCAGGTGAGACGTATGAGCGAAACACCAGGAGGAGCAGACGAAAGAGAAGAGAAACAAGATGAAGCGAGACACCGAGAGAGGATAATGAGGAGTGGAACATTTCATAGCCTCAAGTTTCTACTGGCTCAACGAAAAGAAGGGAGGGTAAAGAGAGAGAGAGAGAGAGAGAGAGAGAGAGAGAGAGAGAGAGAGAGAGAGAGAGAGAGAGAGAGAGAGAGAGAGAGAGAGAGAGAAACACAGACACAACTGCGCATATGATATATAAGGAAATATTATAAAGATACACGTGTATATACGGCGGGAGGAGAAAAGGAGGGAAAGAAAAGAGGGGGAGATAGAGTCGAGGTAGAATAAGGAGTACGCTGATTGCGTCCGGACCGCGTAAATCTTGTTGATGGAAATTGTCCGCGGAGCTTCACTGCACGTTTGGCGATTACATCCCGGGGAGACATAGGGAAAGAGAAAGAGAAATTGCGTTAGTCAGTGGCACACGTAGTACTCTTCGTTTCTCCTTCACTTTTCTGTCTTTTTCCTCATCGCCTCTTTCTCTTTTTTCCTTATTTCTTTGCCTCTCTCCTTTCGCTCATTCGCTCCTTACATCGCGATTTTCAACTTGTTCCCTCAACGTATTATAACCCTTCCTCCTCTTCTTCAGCCTCTTCTCCCGTCTCACTCTTCCTCTTTTTCTCCTCGATTCGTCCGAGTGGAGCAACACCGAGATTAATGAGCCCCGTACTTGGTACTTTTAATTCCAAAGACGGAGTGCAAATAAGTACCGTCATCCATCTTGACCGCCAATTACCACCGCGAGTACATATACATTTGTATAGATAGATCTATATGTATATTCGCATACACTATAGAAACTACATAAGCAATACAAGTATGAATTCGAAAATTTGAAAATTCTCAACTTTTATTCATCTCAGAGACGAATATAAAGGAGAACTTCCGTCTCCCTTCGTACGAGCAGCATGTAACGTTTGTGCGCGAATTGCAGCGCGCGCGTTTTTTTTTCTTTTTCATTTTCATTGTTATTACCAAATATCTGTAATCTTTGAAATTTTCCCGATCCCCACAGATTCGCTTCAACAAAACAGACACGATCGTTCTTCTATATATCTCTCTAATATTAATCTTATCCTTGTTTAAATATTTCAGATGAATTAAACTGCGCCTGTTCGCGCGTGTACGCGTGCATGCGTATGGTTCGAGACCGAAATCTGAATCGGACATCGGACAGCATTGACCGCAATAGTCCTACATTCGCACGAGGTAAGCCCGATAGCATGTAAGTATGGGTTTGCATCTTCATTCTATATATGTAATAAATACACCTGTGTATCTAGGATTGGTTAGGTTTGGGACGCGACCATTTCAATGATCTCAAATTAGCCGAGTGTCCGCGCGAGGGAACTTTTTTCACGTCAAGATCTTTTACTCCCCGGCTGGCTGGCTGGCTGGCTGGCCGGCCTGCTTCTCTCTTTCTCTTTTTTCATAGTCTCGAATGAAGCTATAAATAATATCGGTGTGTTCTGTTGGAATGTTAATGTAGTCAGTCTCTTTCGTATATCTGCTCCCTCTTTCTTTTTCAAACCCAAGTATATGCGCGCCTTCTGGCCCGTTTTCACATCGGTATCTATGTATATATTTTCGTACACAATAATATTTATTGAGTACGCGAGCAGGGAAGAGAAACTATAACGAATGGTTCGCCACGGACCCCCCCGTCAAAAATCTTGGCATCCGCAAGACAGAATATTTTCCTCCTTTAAAAACAACATTTCAGAACGCACGCGCGTATACATATTTTTTTTATTATGTGCTGCTTGTATATTAGGTATATGCATATATACATCCAAGTATAAGCAAAGAAACTTTTTTTGTGCATTTTTTTGTGGCCCAATTTTTCATAATTGAATCGTATGCATACATATATGAGGCAATTAAGCAATTAAGCAGGTATTGATCCACAGATGGTCTTTCAACTGTTTTTATGTCCCAAAATTGATCCTGTCAAAAAAAGCCCCCGTGGGGCAAAGTGGACTGCTCCTCGGAAGCACAAAAACTGTATTCAGTTGACGTGTTTCTAATTAATTCTTTCTCTCTCTCCCTGACACACGCGCGCGCGCGCGCACACGCACACCCACGCATACACACGAAATGGGGCACAGTGGATTCTCCCTCGGATAGACCGAAAAAATAATAAGTGAAAAAAATGTTTGCATCTGTTTTGCCCCATTTTTTTTTATTACGAGCAATATGGAGTTTGAACCGACTTTTCTTCGCGCACCGTCTTGACTTTGTAACATCATCGCTGTTCACGCTTACCTTCATTATGCGCGATGCAGGCACCTGCCACAGTACTTGTCCGTTTTTACATTAATATAATATTAGCTTCTTTCATAAAATTTTTCTTCACATCTTGTATCTATTTTGTTTATAATGAAAGTACAACGTATTCTGGAAATTACATAAATTAGAATATAAAAAAAACAACTTTAACGACAAATTCAAAAGGTAGAAGTATCTCAGGTCAGGTCAGACCTATTTCAAATCGAATATATATAATATACAACTGAATTATCACTAATAATTTGCCTCACGTTCCCGTATGAATGTGTGTATATCTGTATATATAACTGTATCTCATAATACATTTCGAGGATACTCGAAGCATTTGTTTATTTGTTGCCCTCCATTTAAAACGATTTGTAGAATAAGATTCGATGAGAAGGATTAAGCGATGATAGGATACAGATGTATATTTATGTATATGTATGAAAAATACAAATAGGTAGAGATGGAGAGATAGAAAAGAGAAGGTGAGGGTTGTAGCCGTTGCTGTAGCAATTATACTAGAACCCTAGAGGAGGAAGGAAGGGAGGTTCGAGCTGTCACAGGCAGAGACGAGACCGGGGATGGGCTCTCACCTCCCCCTCCTCTGCCCACCCTTTCCTCGATCTCGACGTTTCTCGTCCTTGTCCTCATCTGTAATCGCGGGGGCGGCAACGTCCTGTCCTCGACAGGATCACAGTGCTACTGAGCTCTATGTTACTGTAAATTTGACTAGACATATATATATAGGCGCGCGCGCGCGCGCTCGCCTGTACACCATAGGACAGAGGGAATGCCTCGCGCGTTCAATGTGTCACCGCACTATAGTAAATGCATGTGTATATATACATATATATGCGTAACCGAAGGCATACATATAGATCGCGGACTGCTGCCCGTTTGCCAATGCCAATTCCATTTACTTAACCGGAAAACTGAATGGGAATATCCGTATATCCGAGTCAAACTATTGAAACGGAACTAAATTCGCGATTAATCTCAAAGACGTCTCGGTGGCTTTTATAATTGCTATTATGATTGGGCAGTTAAACCTTTTGTATATTGTAAACGAGTATACTATATTCATTTTAAAAAAGAAGTCTGTTTTTAAACAGGCCTCAAGAGTGGGAGGAACGAACGAGGGAAGCAAAAATCTTTGAGCTAGCGTATCCAGACGAGAATGCCGCCCATAACTGCCAAGGATTTCGTCTCCTAGAGAACAGATTAGTTTTGAATTCTTTGGAGTTCCGGGATTATTAAGAAACGGGGCTAATTACAGAGGGCTACATTTCACGATTCGATCGGACGTTTACGCGGAAAAGGATAACACAGAATTTTTTTCGTTGTCTAACGCGCGTCAAGGATTTTAACCTTCGATCCTTTTTCATGCATGCCTGAATTAACGAAAGGATCGAGTATAGGGACATTTATTCAACCGCGTGAAAAGCCCATTAAAAATTATTTCCATTTCTTGTATAAGCATCAGCATAATAATGATTGCTAGTTCAACAGCTTTAATAATAATATTATACGCGACGACAATTCTTTTGCCCGCGCGCCAGAAAAAAATGAACAATTTTCATTCAAGATTTTTCAAACATAAATTTCCTCGAGCGCAATAATTCCTCCTTTTTGTATCGTTCAGTTCTTGACAAACTCGCCGTTTTTATCCTCTCAGAACGTTATATATTTACCGAGAGCTGGACATTTAAAAAATAGCATCAGGAAAGAGAGCAAGAAGGAGGGAGGGAGGGAGGGAGGGAGGGAGGGAGGGAGATAGGGAAACTAAGAAATAAGAAATGAGCAGACATTCGAGTAATTCAATTCGTCCGGTTGGATGGGTCGATCGAGGGGGTATGACGGATGGATCGAGACACGAGAAAAAGTGTGGCGAGACGTAATTGCATCTCTCACGAATGTTAAGATTAAGAAGAATAAAAAATGGTCTGGAGACTATACCGCGAGTTCGTATCGCAACTAATCAAATATACCCAAGGGAGCAATAATTGGGATGCAGAAAAATTGAGAGGATAAAATAAAAGGCATTATGGAGAGAGCGAAGGAATATATATTTGGGATACTGCATTTCGGTCCGGCGAGAACACGAATAATGGATTTTATCTTGGTCATGGAAATATTTTCATTTGTCAACGACACGGGACTATAGGTTTCTCATCGATCTGCTAGACCGCCTATATATCGAAAGCAATGCGCCTCTTTCGAGAGTGCAACGAGCCGCATGGTGGATCATGATAATGATGATTATCATTATGTTTGTGATGAACATCGTGTAGACATGGAATTGCCAAGATTCGTCTCGGAACTGTCAGACTGATGTACGTAAGCATTTTATTATTTTTCCTCCTCACTTTTTTACGTGTGCATGTATATTTGTATACATACATATACATGCAGTGGACAGTTGATAAGTAAACCGATCTAGAAAAGATAAATGAAGCGAGTGGACGGCGCTCGTTACACCCGCGGAGTAAGAGAAGATCGAGAAGGAGGACGTGAGAGGAGGAAGATAGGTATACTATAAGAGGATAAAGATGGGGAAACGTCTGGCGCCATTCAGCATTCAGGAGCTTTCGTTCTTAGCTGACTTGATTCTCAATAACATTAACAATCGTAAGCCAAGTTATCTAAATTTCAAAACATGTATATATTCGCGTACAGAGAGAGAGAGAGAGAGAGAGAGAGAGAGAGAGAAAGAGATAATATAAGAGCACCAAATATCTTAAATTTCCTACTTAAGAGATCTCATCTCGACTTTGTCATCGATCATTCTCCTTTTTCCCTAACTCTCGCCTTCTGTTGTTCTCTCATCACATTTTGTTAATCTTCGCGTGTTCGCAAGAGACGAGAGGCTTTGACGAGAGATCAGAGAAAAAGTGCATGTGCATCGATTGATAAAAAGAAGCAATATTTTATTCGTTGGCGCCAGCGCAGCAACGATCGAGGAAAAAAAAACGAAAAAGAACAAAGCTGGAGCGAGAGACGAAAGAAGAAGAGTGTGGAAGAGTGTATGCGGAGAGGCAAAATAAAGTTTTCGATCGTCGCAACGGGAGGAGTAAAGGATTGTAAAATTTAAGAAGCGTTGAATATTCTCGCGCTCGTATATACGGTATGGAGATGACAATAAATATGTCTTCGAGGGAACGATTTAGAGGGGCATGCATATACGTATCGGTGAATACTTGTATACGTGTATACGCGTATACGTGCATGTTTAGTGAACAACGTCCTGAAGATCCAGGATCATCCGGAGAGGAGATCCTCTTCTTCGTCCCGCGCGTCCATCGGCGAAAGAGAAAATAAATCAAAGAGCAAAATGAAATTCCCTAAGGAAAGGCGTATGCGCGCATACGCGAGATCGCGTCTCCGTCAGAGATGCGAGAGACCTCTGAAGAGGCGAGCTCGACGATTTCTTCTACTCGGAGGCTTCTCGTCGTCCTGGATTATTTTTGTGCTGTATCGAGACGAAGGAAATATAAGGAGCTCAGAGTTGCGCGATTACTTTGTCCCGTATTACGAATTCTCCAAGACATATACTATAGATCGATTGATTAAATTCCGAATACAGGCAATTATTTAACCTGTTCGACTTTACAGCCAGTTTCGACAAGCGTTTTGTGGTAAATCATTTTTTTTTGCGCCCGTGTCAATTCCACAGTTGGATGAATTTTTTTCACATATTTTATTGAATTTCGTTAGAAATTTACTGAACGTCGACGATTCAATATGCATCCAATGTTTAATATAATAATAAATATAAAAGACGAAAGAATTTCGTGCCAATAGTGATCAAAAGAATGTTCTTCGCTAAATCTCTTTCATTTTAATACTCATTGCGGAGCAGTAGAGAAAAATAAATAACGAAATAAAATCAGTCAATTAACACCTATCGAAAGTCTCATTTTTTTTTTGTTTTTTTTTTTTTTTGTCCTACGAACGATAATTAACACGTGTGTATGCGTGTAGATCGATCGGGAAGCAGCTTGATGAGTTCGTTAAGGAGATGAAGGCTAATGGACCGCACGGATTAAAACTGACGCTCGTCGAGAGATTCACGGCAAAACCGACGGATGGATGGAGAAACCAATCGCGGCACCCTTCCCCGATGTCTCTCCTCCTCTCTATCTGGACGACTTGCCCGACGCAGAGCACAAAGAGAGAGAGAGAGAGAGAGAGAGACTGACAAAGAGAGTCGCGAGCTCATCGGGTGGTCGCCGATCGCGACGGATAGACGGGCTGACCGCGACAACGGGGACAAAACATCCGGACTGATCGATCGACCGATCGATACCAACGTATTAACGATCTCATCAATATAAAGAGGGGAACGCATAAGGCCCCGGAGAGACTATCTCTGTCGAGAATTCATCTTGATATACGACACTCCGGAGGGAAAGAAAAAGAGAGCCAGCCAACGAAAATAACAACTCGTTGATTTTGTTGGGATTCAGTAAGAGAAATCAGTCATTCGCGTTGAATACTCGAACCAGCACATGGAAGGAAGGCAAAGATATCAATTACATCTCGTATTCTCAAATACGAAGAAAATCATAATGATATCAGAATCATTACCGCATTGTCAATGACGGATATGATAATAATAACAATTATTATTATTATTATTATTATCATCATTGGTAGTTTAAATAAATTTTAGAGAAAATATTATTGCAGGAATATATTGCTCTGGCGATTAACGAGACGAACGATAATCCGCTCCATCATTTGCTTGGGTGAAAATACGAAAATACGTATATAAATAAAACCGCGTTATTACGCGTTGTACTACATTCGTCGTAGCAGGGAAAGAAAGAAGAAAAAAGGCAAGTAGCGGAGAAGGAGGAGATGAAGCGGATCCGAATCACCTCTCACTCCTCCCCATACCGGTATTCCGGTTTACGTGCACTTCCTGTTGGGCTCGACACGCTTTGGAGAATGTTGGAAGAGAATATCGATCGATTAAGAATCATAAGGGCGTACATAGATGGATTTCGTATATTGGAATGGAGGGCTTGTCCGGTCCATTTGATTTTACGTTCTAGGAGTACCGAAGGGAAGGAATCACGATGCATGGAACATATAATCGAGGGGTTTCCGCGGCTATATGATCTCAGGGACGGCAAACACCCCCTGGGGTTTATCAAGGGTGGCTTCGAAGCGGCCTTCAAAACATTATGCACATGTATTAATATATCTGTGCGCGACCGAAGATGAAAAGGACACATCGGCCATCCTCGAATACCCCAATGAATACGCCTTTATGCTTCTAGAACATAATATATTATACGGGCAACGATCACCCACAGCTTAGCCATGCGCCGAACGAATAAAGGGGGAGTGGGAAAAAAAAATACTGAAAGAAAGAGATATTGGCGAGTTATCGTACTGCAGGCACGAGAGAAATGATTTAGGAATAGCACAAATGCTCGCGCTCTGGCTTTGTCCTTGCCGCGAAATATCCGGTGAATCCTCGTCTTGTTGCACGGCGAGAAAACGATTGTTTGCGTTATTTATGATAATGCGAAAAAGGGCGTGCCCAAGAAACTCTATACTCACAAGGCCAGCCATAAAAATTACTCGGCCAAAGTGACAGGAAGCAGCGTCAGTGGCAGGATCGCCAACGAATAATTCAAAACAACGATCATCGACGTTTCACAACGCGCACTCTTTCTTTCCTCTTAAATTTTTCATGGAAATCTCTGTATCTCTGTATCGATCGTCGAGCGAACCTTTGAATATATCTCAGCGAATCTCCGCTGCTCCTAACTAAACACGAAACTATATTATAACGGTTTATACATAATTGATCCAGTCCTTTGTTCAAAAAAATTCAAAAACCGTCGTATCCGAGCATACGAAGTGCGCTGGTGTTGGAATCTATTTTCTTTTTTCAATATTTGGCGTCGAGCTACTATCGCGGCACTTGATGAATCCGGGGGCATCAAGAAGAACCGAGTACTCGGATACACTCGGTTCTTACCGTCAGCGTGGCGGGTTTTAAGGGCCGCACACATCGAAACGAAGAGGAAACGATAAATTAAGGGAGAGAGAGAGAGAGAGAGAGAGAGAGCAAGGGAGGCAAAGAGAGATGCAAGAAGGCAGAAGGAAAATTATATGGGGTGGATAAACAGGGGATGAAAGTGTCACGAGCAGCGTTCAGCCGTAGAAGCAGTGGCTAGGCGCGCAGACCTAGTTATGAACTCGATGTGTGAGTGTATGTGTGTTTCAACTTATATACCGTACTTGCTTTACTTGTTGTAATCAAGAGAGAATTACATGGATTTCACTATTGAACGGAGCGCGTCTTGATGTAAATATACACACGAGCAGAAAACTAAAATTAAACAGCCAACATTTTTTTCTTGTCTCTATTATCGACAACAAAATACAATTTATTTAAAAAATAAAAGCCCAATCAATTTATTCAGGGATTAGGACGACGAAACGCGATATTTAATTCATGTATTTCTCATTTCTTCATATTTTTTTGATATCCATAGTATTTGATAATACGGTGAAACTAGAAGGTCTGCGGTGTTACTAGAAGCATTAATCCGAATCTGGGTGGAATGAATTCAAGGACAACGGAAAATGTATTTTTCGGAAAAAGCTATTGTCGTAGCAGACGCCGGGTATAAATGGAATAAAAGAGCCACGAAACATGTTTTTCAAAAGCTTTTCCACGAGCTCGATACTCGAAAAAGTACAAATACCAATCTCAGACGTATATATGAGAGCAATAAGAGGAAAACGGGAAAGAGAGACAAGTATATACGACGAGCAGTAATATTTCGTGGTTGGACCGTTGAACAAAAAAGGAGACAATGCCGGGCACAGGATCGATTATCCTCAGTCCCAAAGAGCCAAAGAGCGAGAAAGAGAGAGAGAGAGAGAGCGCAAAAGTCCATGATATCAAGTCTCTCTCTTCTCTGTTGCGGGGGCGCTACGGAGCAGGATCTTTTGGACCAGACACGATGAAGCAAGGGAGTAGAGAACGAAGAACAAGAAGGAAAGGATGTACAGAGAATGTATATTGTCGCCTGGTCGACTGTTATGGACCAGCAACAAAAACATGAAAGAGGAAGAGAAGGACGCTCTCTTTTGCCTGCATGAAAGAGAATGAGAGAAAAAGAGACAAAGAGGGCAAAAGCGTAACTTCTGAGAATCGTAATTAATCGCGCAATTTTTTCGTTACGTGTCTGCCGTTGTTGGCCTGAATCCCCAGGATATAGGAAGAAAGTGTTCTCTTTGCAGGTTGGGGAAGATGAGGGGACTCAGTCAAGAATGCTTCCTCGACGGAAGCTCCGACAGGAACTATTAAATTTGTCAAGAGTGTTCCCAGAAAACGCGAGTCTAACATATTCATATTCATATAAATTCACAATTGAAAGTTGCAGTTGATCAAAGAAAACGGAATACAGATGCGAATATTAAATCCACGGTTTTTAATGTAGACTCGATTTTTTGTTCATACGCGACTCCGGAGATTTTTCGTATATGAGAAGCAACTGGTAATTACGAGCGGAGTTAGAGGTCGAAATTTTTTGGAGGGGGCCGTGTTAACGTTCGACCGCTAATATTATGCGCATCATCGGACGTTCAAGTCCCGAAGCCCATCGTTCGTGAGTGTTTCGTTTCTTTTTTTCTCATTCTGTGATAATAAAGCCGAGAATATTTCTTGCAAAGGACTGAGAGAGAAAGAAAGGGCAAAGGGAGAAGATTTGGTCCACACAGAATTCGCCCCATCAAGGATGAGAGAGACCCCGAAACGACTTTACGGGAATTAAACGCGAGAAATCGGGGAGATATGGAGCCGCGAAATGCGATGTAGCCATCCGTCACTCCGTACAGTTTTTTTATCTCTCGCTCTCTCATCTTATTATTCTCTTTCACACAGGTGCTTCACGTGACCCCGTTAAATCTCTTCGTTTCATCCCTCTCGAGATGTCCGAGCGCGCGGTGTCTGTTGCGAATTCGTTAAATATTTGAAAGCTTCGCAAAAAACAAGGCAAAGAATTCGGCATAAAAAAATATTTTAAATTGTCCAATGACTGCAACAAAGTTGATGATGAGCCTAATGCGGATATCATTTCACAGCTAATATCGGACGCACGGAATTTCTCGAGTTTCAAAGACAATAAATGTTTTCTGCAAATCGTTCGCCTGTGATTTTTTCTCAACATTCCTCAAAACTATACTGATAAAAATCATTACAAAATGGGAACAACGGAATCGGTGCAAAAAATTTTTTAAAAAATGAAAAAAGAAAACGTATATTGTAAAAGAGTAACCGGTCGATTTAGAAAAGATTCTAAACAATGGTCTAGCGAGGTGTAGACGAAAAGAGAGAGAGAGAGAGAGAGAGAAGATGGTCCTGATTCTGGTAGACAGACTGGAGCCTCGGCTCATCGGGCGCGGGAGAATTCCTGGAAAAATCGGTTTCGGCTACGCCTACCTCGACAGGTGCACGCTTGGTTGTCTCATTTCTATACATATATGTATAGAAATAAAATAAGTTAGCTGGTACTTGTATACAAACGGAACGCTAGAACGAGAGAGGGCGAAAGAGCATCCAGTCGGTCCAGTTGTCAAGAACGTATCCCACTTGAGTTATTGTCGTATCTCTCTTTCTCTGCCTCTTTCTTCCCCATTCGTTCCAATAATTTCATCTATACATTTTGGTGGGACTAATGATTTTTTCAAGAGCTTGAAACGTTTCGTCATTTGAGAAGGTGAGCCAGCCGGATTTCAATTTTGACACTTCTCACGTACAGAAATGAATTTTGCAGTCATGATCCATAAGGTCATTGAGCGTGTTGATAAAAAAAAAAGCGAGATAGAAAGAATTAGCCTTGAGCATATTTGGCACTTGATATATTATTGAATAACGAATAATTGGCTCGATGAAATAATTGCATAATCATCGATGATACTCCAGGTTCACGCACTTTCTTCAACGCAACTTGTTATTTATGCTTGAATAATGAAATTGAGTATTTATCGAGACTAATGGAAAAATCGTAATCGACCACATTTCATAGAACAATCGAGGACAAATATCCGTTTGGCATGGCAAAGAGGAAAAGGGGACACCTGTAGCCTCGGTAATATAAAACGGAGGCTGAGTCCAGGCCAATATTCCATTATACATATACTATATACATATTTATATATCGTGCGGAATGCACTCGGGGCAATTTCACGCCCGATATGCCTTGCGGCCCATTATTTCAGATATCTCTCTTTTGCTCCTCTTCTCGTATATAGTATACGCATATGTATGTAGTACGTTTGCACTGTTCAAGTGCATGGTATCTTGGTCCAGGACGTCGAGGCGCGATGAAAAATGTTTTAGCGTTTGCGACGCAAGAGGGAAGAAGAATAAAAAAGAAAGGAAGGAATAGAGAGCGATTTATATGAGAGTGATGAACGATTACGAGATCTCATGAACGAGCGTATGATACACGCTCACCGAGAGGCGGAGAGAGAACGTCCGCAAGACTCATCTATATACAAGCAGTACACAGAGTGGAAAAAGAACGCATCTTTTTAGATTTAGAGCCGAATCAGCCATTTCGATGGCACGTGCATGTATTTGTATATATATATATATATATATACCTGACTGACTCTTGATATTTCTTAGGATTCTCCGAAATCGCGGTATCCATCACAGATCAAACTCGACTCAAACATGACGAATCTTGCGCTACATTTCGCCCGCAATAACTAAAAAAAAAGCATTAGCCATCGAGAGCGATGTGAAAAAAGACCCCGCGAATTTCTCGCGGACAGCTTGAAAAATCGTCTTTGAAAACATTTCAAAGCGACGAGAATCGAAAGTCTTTTATTTTATTTTTCCATAAAATGACAATGGATGAGGTGTGGGCCGAAAAAAAGAATAAAAAAACAAAACTTGACTAGAATGGCAACTTTTTTCTACATCGATATATCGATGGCGAAATTGTAAAATTTTGACGTTTATTCTTGGCAATTTTCGAAATCTATTAGATTGGAAACTTTGCACCGTATTGTTTCGTTTCGTCGGGATAAAAAAAAAAAAAAAAGTAGAGAAAGCTGGAAGAGCGCACAAGAGGGTACAAGTATAACGTGCGCGGTAAAGCTTTGGTCACGTTAGTCAACGAGTTTATGTGTTGTTGCGTGGGTGTGTAAGTATTATACAGAGATATGGAGGTGCGTGCGAGATATCTCTCGAGATTGAGCGATGGAGTTGCGAGGGTGTATCGATTGCCCCGCCCCCCCGCTGCGTAGTCATGACGACACACACCCTCGATCCTCAATCCAAAAGCTCTGGCCTGACCTCCGCAGCTTCTATGAGGCCTCCGCGCTACAATCCTCTCTCACTCTGGCCCGTTTTCTACCCCTCTACCATCCTCTCTCGTCCTCGTTCCTTCCAGAGCCAACTTCTCACAACTTTCTCGCTCCCTTCGACTCGCTCACACTCTGCACGCACACCTTCGACCCCGAGCAACCTCCAACTCCCCCGCGACTATATAGATGCCCCTCGCAACCAATTCCTCCCGGTTAACGCTTCCACCTCTGTTTTCTCACACCGCCCGCCGTCGCTCTGCACGCTTCCTCCTATCCCCCACAAACAGAAAGGCTTAACCCACATTTCTCCCCGTACTCCATTTTTTTCTTCTCAAGCCCTTTTTAGCCTGCTCCGCTTCTCGATATGTTGTGTCCGCGGCCATGAAGAAAAGTATCCTCTCTTGTCACCTGCGACGACCAAGCAGGGACGAAGGGACCAATCTACCTCTATCCGAATTCACCGTATTTTCTCTTATATCAATGTCGGCCACCCTTGTTACTATTTTTTTTTCTCTTCTCATTCCCTCCTCCTCCTCCTCCTCTTACATTTCTGTCAGTTTTGGATGAAAAAAAATCCCAATCAAAATGGAGCTTAACATTTTTTTTCAAACTGAAAGACTGGAGGAATTTTGTCATTATCAAAAATCGCAAAAATCTCCGTTCTTGCGACCGTATTTAATAATAATCACGACGAATCGACACGGGGGTTAAATTTATTTTTCTTTAAAATCCTTCGAGATGAAAATTTCATGTGACTCGACGAAGAAACTTTGGAATAAAGTTCTCGGAAAAGCAAGAAAAGTTCCTTTCGGCCCGGGACCACATTTTTCTCATTCTCTGGGATTTTTCTCAAGAGACGAGGATGCTTCGAGGTCTCTCTCTCTCTCTCTCTCTCTCTCTCCCTCTTTCTTTTCGGTATGTGGTCTTTCACACAACGCACAATACCGTCTCATTATGTTATCCGCGCATCTTGTCCGCAATAGCCATTTATCATCTGACGTAGAAAAAGAAAAAAAATATAAAAAAAAAAAAAATATAGGGAAACCCGGCAGATAAACGTGTATGGGTAATAAAAATACTGGAAAATTTCTTAAGATTTATCGAAGATCAAGGATTAAAAGCGTTCGAGATTCGAGAAAAATGAAGTTATGAGAGGAGAGATGAATTAAAATGGAGTATGTAAATAGGACAAGGAAAGAAGAAAAGGCCCAAGCAGATAGCATGCAAAGAGCAATTGATCGAAACGACGACGACGACAAGTGTTAACAGGATATTTACAATAATGTATTATTAAATGAATTTTAAGGATCGATGTGAGGCGGCGCGGAGAATAACTCATAATGTATTCCGCATATTATATATGGGAAAGTATTTAAAAAAATATTATAGCGCACAGTATCGCGATGAACGGGCGAGCAGACAGTTGAGAGAAAAAATCATCCATCAAAGTTCGAAGCTACACAAATGTGTGCTCGTATGTATTATGTTCCGTGTCTAATGTACTACAAGTATGAGTGCTGTATATAACGGAATGAGAGAGCGAAAGGGAGTATTGGAAGTAAATTTTCGTATCGAGTCATGGGACTTGCGTCCTTTTGTTAACTAACACACTTGATACGTGTACACGTAAGGGGGTCGAGTCTCTTGCACTCTCACGGTTTGATGGACGCATGGATCGTTGAGAGACTCATCTCATCGTCTCGCTTGCACCTGTTATTTCCGCGTCGGTGAGATACCGCAAGAGGGAGAGAGACATACAGCAGCGAGAAAACGAACGTAACCTGGGCCTGCTTCACAGAAATTGATGAACGTCTTTTTTTGACTAATTTATTAAGCTCGGGAGGTGAAACAGCGAATATAGAAAAAGGAGAGAATAAAAAAAAAAAGAAACTCGTCGAGAGAAAGGGAGAAACGAGCGTACGAAATTTATAATGATCGTGCGTGCACCAAAAAGAGTCGTGCATTCCTCATCGTTCATTCGGCTTAGACTCTGGTATATAGACTCTAAGATTATCGACGAATAAATTTATTCGAGACACACGAAATACGCAGCAAACATGGTTTATGGTTGAAATGAAATCAATAGAGTGTATTATATTTATCAAAATTTCTTTTAATATCCGTCGTATAGGTCGTTCCTCCGAAATTCACTAGCGCGTTTACGGTCTTATACCGTAAAAATATAGACCTCTATATTTTTTAGGAAGAAAACAAGTCGAGAGAGCGCGGAGTATATTTTGCCGGGGTGAAAAATGATTCGACCGTGTATATTTCAAGCCGGTTGAATGGCGGCGGGGTTTTGACTATCGCCAGATTTAATCTCGACCAGCACGTTTGTATTATTTTAAGACATGTAGTACATATAGACTATTATGCTTATACATGCAGGACAACGAATGTATGTAGTACATATATTATGAAGATGAATGCGCGCACCGTATATAAACCTCGCGGAGAAACGCTCCTTTCGCTATTATCGTATCGCAGTTGTTGCTCTCGTTCAAGTTCGCACACGTTCGCCAACAGGTACACAGCCACTTTTGTTCGTGCTGGATACACGTGCTAGATGAAGAAATTGTACTTTCGTATAGATGAAAATATACATATTTTTACGCGTACTCGCGAGCCATAAAGAAGAAGAAAGAAAGAATTCCTCAGGCACAGAACTTGATGGAAAGAGACACGGATGGAGGTTGAGTAGGGCGTGTTCAAACATCTGCCGGTGATGTATCTCCTTGATGTCGATCAATTACGTTTGCCGAGTTTGTCCCTCTTTGCACAAAGAGCAAGCAAGAATATGAAACAATAGAAACCCTTTAATCTCAGAGTGCGATCCAATCAAAATATCATAGCACTGCCTATGAATCTCGCGGTTACTCGATTCAGTTTCGTCGATCTGAATTTTTATGAGCCGGCGCAAGAGGGTCGACGTATCTTTGACGACGTATGAGATCCTTGTAATCCAGCAAAATCCGGGCAAACGTTCCTTTTCCATGGTTTCATGGAAAAAAAGAGAGAAAATGTTTGAGGGATGAGGCAGAGAAGGAATCGAGGCAGGCAGCAGAAGGCGGGTAGCGGGGTAGATGAGGAGTCAAGCACCGAAGCACTCGAGCGACTATGATGCGGACACAAAGAACCAACAATAGCGAGAGTGGACCGCGGAGGCAAGAAAGAAAAAGACTGCGATAGACAGTCGGCTTGTAAAACACAAGAGATCCTGTGAAGATACGAAACAAGCGCTCATTCTCTGTATACTCTTTAAGCTGTTACCTTCGAGAAACTGGACATGGAGAGAGAGAGAGAGAGAGAGAGAGAGAGAGAGAGAGAGAGAAAAGAAAGGTGGAGGAAAACAACGTGGGACTACCGGAACGTGCGCCGATGGATAAATACCAGGGTGGTCGAGAAAAAAAAAAAAAAAAAAAAAAAAAAAAAACTATAAATTGAGCTCGTCCAGCCAGAAAAATTATTTCGATGCATGTCCGCGTAGTGTTGTTTGAAAATTAAATTGAAATCTTAAAATTATTTATTCCAAATGTTGATTCTAAATCTCTCGACAATCTAATGCAAGTAAACTTTGACTTTTCACATATTCCACGAACGAGAGTTCGCTCGAGTAGAGGAGAAAAGAGGGCAAAAAGGAAAAAACACAGTGAGAAAGCCCGTAATCTAAAAACCAGTAATCCCCGTGAAACGACAAACAAATCTGTCGCGAGAGATTTGCCACTGAGCCAACTCGTAGCAAACCATTTAATAATGCACTCTCTTGAGAAAAAGAGAAAAGTAACCTGTGGAATCCCTTTTCTTTTTTCTTCACCTCGTGTCTTTTCTTGACATCTGGTGCCTGTATACGCGTCACCGCGAACAAGAGGATTTCCACCATACCAAGAAACGTTTTCTCTTCTTTTTCCTCCGCGTCTTTCTTTCATTTTACAAGCAATGGATAAACTCGTAATCCGAGATTGAGCGAAACTGAGCTCGAGCAAATACTCAAAATCTTTTTGTGCGCGTGTGTGTGTGTGTGTGTGTGTGTGTGTGTGTGTGTGTATGGAACCGCGCGTCACCCTTCGGATAAGACATGCATCTTTTCCCTTGCTACCTGCTGCCAATTAAAAAAACAAGGCATTTTAAAAAGTTCGAAATGAATTTTTGATTGATTTTATTAATGGTGGCTTGGTAGATAAAAATATCATGCCCGAATCCCAAAGAATACAACTTTGTCTTTCGGTCTGAAAAACGAAGGGCATATCGATGTGATATCGTGTTAAAATTACATGGGTTTCTCGGCGTCTTTCATAAAGTCTCGGAACTACCATTCTATATTGAAATAAGTATCGGCAAGAGGCTTGAGACCATATATACTTAGGACTCTTGACTTTTTGTACTCTTGCGACAGGGAAAAACGTAAAAAAGGAAGTAAACTGTCATTTTTGACACTTGCATTTGCGTTAAAGGAACGGTTAAATACATGCATCAACCTGCTGTCAGAGGTGAGATATTCCTTGAAATTCATGAGTTACCCTTTAAAATACGTATAAGTATAGCGCGCGCGCACACGCATAGGCTCTCATAAAAATTATATGCCATAATGAGAATGTAGATGTGAACTACTTTTTGAGCGTATAGCGGATAATACGTCTAACGATACGAGGCTGACGGGATACGGTGACCCTCTTCAAAAACTCACGCAAATCGCTACACCTAGTTAGCGAAGCATTGTGAAAACGAGGCTTATACTTTATGAAGTGGAAAAACTAGCGAGAATTCGTTCATCCTCCCCGTTCCTATGAATTCACATGTATGCGCGTATGTATAAGCGTATTAAATTCAAGTTTCTTCGTGTATATACCTGTACTCGTATACACAGTCTAAATCTCACGACAACTCGCGATCGTTACGCTTGCACTCTTAAAAAAAAACTGGTAGCTTTTTTTTTATTCTCAAATCATGCAAAGAATCACATTTTAGACGTCACATTCCAGCGCGCTTTAATCCCTCATCTTCATTCACACCTTCGTTGAACGCAAAGAGGATGATTGGCATCGAGAATTTTTTTCAATAATGTCTCGATCGAATTTTTTTTGTAATCTGTGAACAAAAAAATTAAACTCTCAAAGTGCACCCGACCGATTGATTTATTTACCTATATAAACTTTTCGTTTGCCCCCTAGGTATTATACAAGAGCAACTAACTCCTGAAGCAAAATATGAAGTCACTTGATCTATAGAATGAAGAAACATTGGACGCGTGCGGGTCCTAAGCAAACAAGTTAAGATAGTTTCCCCTCGGCACATGCACATAATGCGACCGACTATGCTCTATGTATAGTATAATAAATATGACAGATACATGTATTCTCATCGATAAATGATAATGAAAATGGAGGTGACAATCATTCGTGAACCAAAAAGTGAAATCTTGTTTTGTTTTTCATGGTTTCCACGATCGCATATATTTATAAGTTAAAACTCGTCATAGATCGCGCGCACGTGTCTCAATCCCCGATCACCGCTTCTGTTTATATACATACGCACGCTTATTACAATATATACACAAATCTAAGCCTTTAACGTCCTTACAGACTGCGAATATGCGTGCATGCTATGTCGGCTTTGGTATTGAAACTATACGGGGTGAATATTTGCGAAAGTCAACGATCATATATCTATACGTGGCCCCTTTAGCAAACTCGGCTTAGACGATTTATTCTATAGGCGGCGCTTTTCATACTCTGTTTTCATAATCTCGCAAATTCGAGCACACCTTTTTATTACATTACGAGACGGATATGAGAGCTAGGGATCGAGACAAGACTCGAATCATTCGGAACTCGAAGCGGTTAAAAAAAATTTAAGAAAGCAGATGGGGAAAATGAAGAAAAAAAGCAATAGACGATAGTCGCGTTGCTTAGGACAATAGTTTATCCTTGGCGGTAAAATGGAGAAAGACGATGGACGCGGATCGGAGCAGAGGATCAGCGATCGGGAAATTCGGGGTGAAAGGCGATTGACGAACGGATTTACCTGCGCGGTTTATGAATTCGATGCGAGCACAAGTTTCGCGGCGGCGGCCGCGGTCCAGCCAAGACGTGATAAATTCGTGATAAATACTCGGTACATAGCTGCTAGCAAACTGAATTTGAACCTGAGTTTGGGATGCTTAACATTTCATAGAAACTATATCTATATATATGTTGATATTTATCCGCGTGGACGCATGTATAGTGAAAATATGTGGATGTGAAGAGAGGAACAAGTGGAAGGCGGAGCAGCGTAACGGCCAAGAGTGTATTGCCAGAAACCACCACGCCCCCACCACCGAGGCGCGTACGAGGTTCTTCCTCGTACGCGCCGCGCCTTGTATGCACGTGTGCGTCTATGGATGCGTGAAAAATCCTACCTCATACATCGCGATCGAGATTCGTCGAGGCTCAGCCCCTGGCGACACAATTCTACGCTAGGAAAGAAAAAAAAACCGAATAAAGAAGCAATGCAGGGGAACGGTAGACGAAAAATAGTAATGCCGACTGTGGACAACATTTTTATCAATTCTGGCCAATCTTCACGAAGCTTTTGAGTGAGAAAAATGGAAAAAATAGCGAGTAAGGCTGGGAGACTAAAAAAATCGGTGTTTGAGCCCGATTTATCGCCCATTTTCGCCATTCCATTCCTTGTCCGCCACGAATCATATATTATTTCGGTCCTGATCTACCATCAATTTCGTCAAGTTTTCATCATGTCGAGGATTCAATGCAGAATCTTTGTAATTTTTTTTTTTTTTTTTTTCTCAGTTGCAAGAATTTTTATTGGCCCAGAGGATAATAAAAATTATTCAGAATCTTTCTCGAAACGTATTTGAATTGCATTTGATTTTCAATTTAACGTGAAACATCGCTTCATAGCAATGATCGAATCAATGCTTTCGCCATGGATTACATAGTAAATATATATAAATACGCGGGGAGGTTTAATGTACACGTGCGACTGGTGAATCGCTACGGATATAGGTTCTAAATAATTCATCGACGCGATCCGTAAGAAACGAGAGAAAGAGAGAAAGGGGTGGTTCAAGAGGGGAAGGGGGCGGAGGATATACATAGATCATTCGGGATCAGATGCAAATGAGATTCATCAGCGTTAAGCCAACGGAGGGGGTTGGAGCGAATCTCGCGCATCCTCGAGACTTCGAGACAAGCCAAAAACAAACACCGTCGCAAAGGGCGCTGTAAACACACCAAAGAAAAGCGGAGCACCCTCTTCGCCCGGCAAACAGTCGCACGATGCTGGATGAGAGAATAAGGGGAAAAAAGAGCGCGCAAAGGGGTTAGTTATTGTGCGGTTAAACCACCCTCGTTCAACCTAAATTCCTCATCATGACACATTGATATCTCATTTCAAACAAGAAAAACGAAAGAAATATACGATAGGTATGTCTCTTCTTATTTCAAGGGTTCTCAATAATTTTCCAATGTTTATTATTTAATTTCTTTTCAAGAGGGAGGGCATTTGGGAATTGATAAAAATTGTAACTCTTATATCACCGTGCCAAGATGACATACTTTTGAGCCCCCGAGACCTTTCGGGAACAAAAATTTTTTGCATCCCTCCCAGCACTCGATGCGAAATAAAAAACTTTTCAGCGGTATTCCATTCATAGTCGCCGCGGCGGCGGCGGCGGCGGCGGCGGCGGCCAAGCATTGTTTTCATAAAGGCAAGGGATTATGAATAACCAGCCCAATCATCATCCAAATAAGTTGAAACGTTTCGGGTCGGGGAGGGAAACAAAACGCCAAGTATGACACACACGAGATTCCGAAAAGGAAAAAGAAAAAAATGTAACTTACCGTTTACCAACAAGAAAAACAAATGACGGGTAATGCGTCATTCGTGTCAAATTACGCGGAGATAAATACAGCTGCGAAAGAAATGGACTATATGTGCAAGTATAAAAAGTTAATGGTGAAAAAATATTATCACTCCTTAATATTTTCGAGCTATCCGCTTGCCAAACGTGGGTTGATAATTACGAGATGACGACCATGTTCGTTAGTTAAAAAAAAAGTTTGCAAGTAAATTTTCTATGCCCGTGTATTTTATTGTGTCTCACGTTTAAGGGTTGGGTCCAAAAAAGAGCAAAGACCCCTAATGAAGTCTCGCTTAATAAAATTCTTGTGTCGTAGTATGTGTGGCGCGGAACGGCAATGAGATGAGAGAGAGAGAGAGAGAGAGAGAGAGACGAGTCGAGAAGTTCTCTGTCCACCATAGTGAGTCCCGGACCCCCGAGCTAATCTGACTTTGATTAAACTTTTAGCGCGACACCTAAAAGGGGTGGTTGCTCTGATAGATAGATATATACATACATACGGCGAGAGAGGGAGAGAGTCGCCCTCTCGCCAACGAGGCCTCGACGTGTAAGTCGATTTTTATTACGTTTTCGCGCATGAATTAACCACCTCTCTCTCTCTCTCTCTCTCTCTCTGCCCCTAATTTATGTGCTTAAATATACACACGTATACATGTACTATACGTGTACACACCTTTCCAGCGGTTCAATAAAGATTGTAGACTCTTTCATCTTTCACGAAAGAAAATAAAAAAAAAACCATTTTTCAAGTACCGCCAAGTAATTTCAATCATATTCAGAGTGAATATTCATATGCTATATGAATTGATTATTAAATTAAAAACGATTGGAACACTGAAAATTGATTGATACGCAAGACGAACTAAATATCATTGTTTCCCTGATGAAAACATTATATCCGAGTTTTGTTATATACGTTAACGAAGAAGAATCGTTGCCGCCGCGAGGGCGGCGGATGACATCTCGCAACAACAATTGTTCGCCACTCTCCCTCGGTGATATTTTGGTTGTTTTCTTTCTTTTTTTCCATTGAGAAAGTACATAAAGAAGATATTTTGAAGTGTACAAGTGTTGGTGGTGCTGCCATCGGTAAACATTTTCAAGAAATTGATAAATTTAGATGTTGCCTGCATTGCCGATGGAAGGGGATCAGATGAACAGCAGATTCCTACCAACCAATGTCCCAGCACCCTTCACTCTCTGACACTTTTATCGAAACACAGTCCATTCACGCCTTGAGGGTCGCGAATGGACTGTATAGTGTGAGCGATCTTAAAAGTATAGATGGCAGAGAGAAAGGACCTCATTTTGGTCCCAACGAGTCGACTGCGTATCGCGTTAACTTCTATAACGATCGTCAATAGTTTACCGGTACCATCCACGATTTCTACATAACCTCCATAAAGCAATAACCACTTGACCATAACCGATTGAATATGTTTCCCATTTCTCCCGCGCGCGTTAATATTCTCGAATGAATTTTCGGAAGAGGTCTTCACCCGTGGAAAACCTACTGTACCGACGTACGGTGGAAATCTTAATGAAAAATCCATTCCTCTGATGCAGCTGTCGATACAATAGGAAACACCAATTTCTATTACTTTAGCTAGTTCGAAAATTGAAATTTGGATTTCATTTGGCTTTTACCGCGATATATCAAAAAAGGAGGAGTTGAATCCTGCTTTTCCGCTGCGATTATTTTCCATAAATAAACGAATAGATACATCGAATAATAATAATTAAATTTAACATAAATAACTACTTAATTTTTCTCCAAAGCATTGAAAATACCATTTGAAATTCGATATCGCACTATTTGCTGGTTATCGCGTACTACGACGCTTGCACACGAACAATAAAAAGAATTGCACATTATATTTCTGATGGAACGATCGATAAATTATTGCGAATTCATAATTTCTTCGATGCGGCTGCGCGAATATATTGGAATAAAAAATTCACAAGAAAGTGAGCAAAGCAGGTATTTTCTCTGTCATCAATTTGCTCTCGTTGGACCCTCGTCGCTTAAAGATCTGTAGAACGAAAGAGAATCTGCTATATGATGTAAATCAAACACGAAATCCTTTCTCAAAATGATGGCTTAATTCAAGAAAAATAAGGTTTTTTTTTTTATTTATTGAATTAACGAGACACGATCAATAGGTAATTAGCGGCGGATAGACAGAGCACGAAACTTGATGGACGTGAACTTAGCCCCCCGACATGAACTTTTCGAAAGTTTTCTGATTTCAATAGTTTGTGTGTCATTTGTAGAGCATTGTGAGAACAAAATAAACGCGATAGCGTTTTCGTGCATGGTTCGTTTTCGAGAAATCGCGCATAATTTCAAGCTCTAATTAACGGAAATCGCGATAAAAAAATTATGTAAAAATTATAGATTTGGATGGTTTTAATAATAAAAGAATAAAAAAGTGAGCCTTGAATGCTATAGCTTATCACATTGTAAGTAGTATGCGGTTACGATATATAGAATCTAAGATTCTCAAACATTTAAATGAGACAAGTTTACTCGGGTATGTTCTGGAGCTTAATTTTTCACCAACTCTCGATGATGTTGCGCACAGTCAACGGGGACACAACAAATCGTTGTTTTTACAACTTTCATGCAATAATGGAAAATTTAATTCAACGCGCAAGTTTAAAAATAATGAGATATGCATATACGCGAATAGCGATGAATTCAAATTTGTATTGACAATTTATTTTTCATTATTGATGCGAGTTGTATAGTTACAATAATTATTACGTATATCTAGTACATATTAAATACATTACCAGAAATAGGCAGCACGCATAAACATTGAAATAACATGAGTAGCGGAGCAACCTTGCTACTGCCTTGGATTTTGTATATTAGGATTCCAATTTTTTTATCAGTGAGCTTCGCGGCTGGACCAACCTGGGCATACCGCCAAAAAAGTAATTGATTATTTCTAAAAACGACTATGAAAAAGTCGATTCGAAAAAAAAAAAAAAAAAAAAAAAAAAAAACAATTAATCGGGCAGATGTTCTTTTTTCCCATTGCATATCGATCAAGACGATTAATACTCAATTCCACTTTCGTCATTATACGTATTTCACTTTGTGTCCTCGCTCCGCGCATTTGCGAACAATTACGTTTGTACAGTGGCGAGAGGCGATGAGAATGCCATTAATATTTGAAAAAATAGTACATCTACAAGATTTGCCGAGTGTGCTACTACTATACCGGTATGATCAACTATCTCGGTAGAGAGCTATATCGCGCCGAAGAACACGTACTCGCTGTTATGAAGAGGGAAAAAAAAAGGCTGGTCCGGATTGCAACTAATACTTTCGGTAATATTTTGCATCGATTTTTAGAAAAAAAGAAAGAAAAAAAAAAAAAAAAGTAAAAAAAAGTAAAATCCATCGAACGCTTTTGATCTTTTGGGCGAGTTGGGATCTTCGAAAAACCTATATATAGACGAAAGATAAACAAACGTCTGTAAATTGGAGAAAAATGCCTCTTAAAATAATTAGGACAAGATGTATTTCAGTAAATTTAGCTTTACATTATTGTTTTACCGCGTATAAAACGTAGACATTATTTGATTAAAGCTCACCTTTATTATATACAAGGGTTATTCCCCTACGGGATTTTGTATTGTGTGTACAAATGAGTGTCGGAAATACAATCATATACGTGCTGCTCTACATCGTGATATGGATTTTTATAGGTAAAAGTATGCGAGGAGCGTAGACAATAAAGAACAAACGAATGAATGAACATTCTAAAGAGACACGGCAAACAAGTTAAATGCAGAAAAATGCAGTCAAATAGTTTTTAAGGCCAATCGCAATGCCAAATCGGACAAGCGCCAAGGAAAAGGTTACGCGCGCGGATCAAGTGACGTTTCGCTCGCTCTATCCTCTCAATTGGCTGGCTCTTTAACATCTCGCCGAATATCGTTCACCTGTCCCGTTCTCATTTATCCCTCGGCAACTGTGGAAACCCCCTTTATCTCGGGAAACCGGTATAGAACCGAGGAGCGTGGTATGAATGAGAATGTTAAAAGAGTGAGCCGCTGTATATAGTGCCGCGACAGCGAGGAGGACAATCGACGGACGAAACATTACTCGATTCTTTATGTAATAGAAATATAATTGTCTCGCGGTGTTCCAGAGTCTGAATGCTACCGCCGATCGACGATCAACTTCATCGGCTATTAAGTCGAAAACGATATGAATTTTACGTCATATTTACGTTTCATAGATTACGTCAATAAATTATTACGAAATACGATCAATATATATTCGCAAAAGGAGTCTATCTACAAGATTCGTTACGCGATAAGATAATCCAAATTCTTTTTCTCATATTTTTATTCTTATTCTCTTCGTCCGGTTCCATCTCGAATAAAGATTTTTCCTGTCCCTGAGCGAGGACATATATATTACATAATCGCGTTTGTAACGAGATCGCGCACCGCAATAAACCACCGATTTCCAACTCATTTCGCAATTCCATTTTTCTTTCTCCCTGCTTTTCCTATACCCCTCTATAACGGCGAACATATATAGTATATATATCTATTGTTTACGTATTGATCCGCAAGTGACGAAAAAATGAGAGCATTTGCATATTTTTCGAACCAAAAAACAGCGGTGTAAACGATGATTTCATAAAATGAGTTATTAAAGATATTTAATATCGCTAGTCTCCGCATCAATGCGACGACCGATTGTTTTGTTTCGTTTGTTGTTTGTTACTTGGTTTTTTCACCCGCTTTGATACGCGCGCTCATTAATACCCAAAAGGATTTTTTATTTACAACCGGATATTATAAAAAAGCCATGATCGGGCTGGTGGAGCAAGGCACGGCTGATTCGAAGCATCCGTTAATAATGAATATTGGCTGCTACGACGAGGATCGGACGCCTTGAGCAAAGAGCTTTCGTTCCTTTCGGAAGGAGAGACGCGGGGAGAGCTGCTAAGCTAGCTCCGGTCATTGATTCTCACGTCGCGCCTAATCGCTCTTTTTTGCCTGTAAAACCCACGTTATTATCTCGATCGAGAGTGGGTGATAGAAAAAATTACGTCTCTGCGACGTTGACTGATTTTCTTTCTTTCTTTCTTTTTTTTTTTTTTTTTTTCTCAAAAATATCTTCTTTTCTAATATGTTTATCACAAATGAGGACGACGACGACGACGACGGCGGTGGTGGCGGGCGAGGACGTTTCACGTTGTCGCCGACTCAACTTCGCAATGCTTATCGATAATTATTCCGTTAGTCGAATTTTTCTTCGTTTTCCATTAGCTCGACGATTCCGTGATTACCTCAATTGTTATTTTTAATTAATTAATACAAAATATTATCAGTTATAACTATGACGAATATTAAAATGACATCTTTGCTCGTTTCATCCCCATTGTTAATATTAGCGAAGCTAGGCTTACCGGGCATGGGCATAATTCGAATAAAAAATCAATCGAAATTACTATTTCCTAATAATTATTATAAAAACATTGAAATAACGAGATTTTGGATAGTCCGAGAACTACACTCGGAACACATCTCGATCATCCCGTTAAAGTGGGTAATGTTTAATAATGCTTGGTCCGAAAATAGAGAGGTCGTGTACCGCTCGAAGACAATTATATACGAAAATGTCATTATCCCGATAAATATAACGAAAAAAAAAAAAAAAAAAAAAAAAAAAAAAAAAGTTTATTTTTTCATACTTTTTGATGGTCGATGAACTATAAAATTAGCTTCTCAAGTTCAAAAGCGAGCAGATTCAAATTTTGAAAATTCGAAGAGCCCACAACCGGCGCGCGGTCCTCGTTTGACGGTACAATGATGCAATTTCGGGTAAACTCGTTGACCGGTGTGTATGGAACTCGCAAATGAAATAATAATTAGAAATTTCGAAGAAAAATTCAGCCGAGCACGTTCGAGTCGTTCGCTCGGTGAATCTTCCATTCGTATCCGTTCGTGTTCCGTGTGTGTATCGAGAATGAGAATTTCCCGATCGGTATATAGAGGAAAGAAGGAAGGCACTAATAGCGTCGTCGATCCTCTCATTCGAAAAGTGTGTGCGTCAATAAGAAGGAAAAAGAAAAGAAATGAAGAGGAAAAGTATAAATTGGTGAGACGTAACGAGTGAACAATGCCAAACGATTTCATTGCCGAGTTCATTCGACCTGCTCCATCATCTTCACCATAAAAACGATAAAACGTAAGCAAATATGTTATAATGGATGTAGGTCGAGGTTATAAAAAAGAGATGTAAAACGAGAAATCGCAATGGATCCTGTTGAACTTTCGAACCTTCGCCGCCACCCGGATACTCCCGCGTTCCCACGAAAGTGCCATTCTTGTAAAAATTCTCCAAAAGTACTTCTTTCTCCGCCCATCTCTCGTACAACCACTTGGACAGCAGTTCGGGCTCTCTTGGGACCTGAGACAAAATAATTCATAGCTAAAACACGAGTTGATCGTTTAAATAGACAACGGAGGTCATCCCCGTGTCTGTATTCGAGCAACCCCGAGCTGTTATCGATTTTCAAAGGTCTCACCACCGAGCTCGGAAATAATCGATAAAAGAGGACGGTTTCGCAGGGGGCTCTCGAGCCCGTTACAATCTCTGACAAGTCGATCGGCTTTCCCTGTGGATACGCTATCGTTATATCCAGAACCCAACTGATCTCGGGTTTAGCAACCACGTTCTCACCTGTCGAAAGATTTAGCATTTTTTTACTCCCGCAACGCATTCCTCCTTTTTCCATAAATCTTATCATAAGTGTTTCGAATTTTTTTTTTTTTTTTTCTTTTCTCAAATCTTTCAATTACTCGATCGATTGTTTGAGTGTTGATCCGATGAATTATTGTTCTGCGTTGATCCAATCTCGTCGAATATCGTTTGTATCGCTCCGACTCTCGGTAGCGAGACATTTTCCAATATCGGCAAATTATTTTTTCTTCCAAATTTTTGTGACGTTTCCCGTCTCTTGCATAGAAAACCACCTTCCGGAAAAAGTACCATCCATCTTCGGTTCAGCGGCAAATATGCATCCTTCAGATGTTTTTTCAATTGTTTCAAACTTTCTTCCCGCCTGGTACGCCCCTGTTGTTACGAAACACGAAAAATTACCTCGTCGTTTTACCCTAATACCCTTTATTCGATCTCTTTATTTCTTTCTTATCGTCAATCACGACTTACCGAAACGATAAAAAAATCCTGATGCAGAATCGAGACTATACCAAAGTTGGTAAATTTGAAGAGCCTATCCATAATCCACATTAAATTGGGCAAAACGTCAGGTTTCGCGTTGAATGTCGTCATCAACATAGGAACATCCGCTGTACTCTGATGATTCGCTATTACAAGAGTTTTTTCATTCACGATCTTTTGTATATCGTCACCTTGCTCGACAACTGAAATATTCAAACAAAATAAAAACATATTACAGTCTTGAGAACCGAATAATCACCGATATATATTTCATTCGTCGGGCCTTTGCAAACCGGTTTTATTTTTCCTCGAGTAACAAACAGAAATTATTGCGATTAAGTATCGAGGATCATTGAACTTATGCGCGCTGAGAATTATTAACGAGGCCTCATTCATCAAATTTAACATCTCATTGAGATTAAGCATTCGAGATGGTTTAACGGCGCTCGTTCGTCGATTCAAAGCTAAAAGCAGAACGACTCTTTTCTTTCGAGACTTCTATCGACAGCAATTTTTAGCTCATCCAAAGTGTCGTCGATAAAAATTCTAGGAAAAGTAAAATCTGTATTAGGTTGTGATTTCGACTCTGGCCGATATTCGTTTTTGTTTTGTACAATCACATCCGACAAATATGGTATCGAGCTTTGCGTCGTCGAAGGCCCGCTAAATTTTTCTTCATACCCGTGTGGCAAAGCCCAAAATATTTATGCGCTTTTTTTTTTATGATAATCAATGATCTTTTGTCAGGACCCGAATAACTAAATTTTCAAGAAAATGAAGACGATTGAATAAAAAAAAATAAGAAATTGATATTTCATCGTTCGGTACGTTCTATCTAAGGAAACATAAATTCCTCGTAATAGCGGTATGGATAGATAGAAAATACTCACTGTCGTAACCGGCGGACCATGTCCACATGGACACCATTGCCAGGAGCCAATGGAAAAATAGACCCTCTATTCGCCAATAAATTTGAGGCTGATAGAGTTTTACGGGGAATAGTAACATCATCCATATGACGTAGGTCGGTATGCAGTAAACATTGTTCAAGAGAACAAACCCCGTTCTCATGATGCATTTTGCAAGAGAGCCAACTTTACTTATCACGCTGTAAAGATTGATAAAAAACGAAAAAACATGTTTTATTCCATATTCTCAAATAGAACGTTCGCTCTCATTCGCTCTCTCTCTCTTCTTCAGCCTACCAAAACTCTGCTACGTATAGGCATGGATCGGGAAGCCTATGAACCGACCACTTATGCAATTACATTGTTAAGGATTGAGGTAGGTGCGAGCGAGCTAGCGAGCGAGTTCTACAAGATGATTCAAGAGTGAAATATGAGCCAGCCTCAGAGTTTACGACCGACAAGAATCTTGGGCCAATTCTCGATGATTCGGAATGGATTGTGAGATAATCGCGAAATTCGGAGACCGCTACGAGAAAGCGATTGAAAAGAGAGGACAAAAGTTCAAACTGCCGTCATTATCGTGAAAAATCATAGGATATGTATGTAATAATTTCAAAAATAAAATAATAGGTTTTGAAAAATATGGACGGCGCGGATTATTCGTTTGAAAATGTTATATCAGTTTCAATCTCTCTGACAACGATCCCAACAACTATATCCCTGTTATATACCGAACAAAATAATGCAATATCAGTGGTCCAAAGTTGTGAACGATAGGACGAGGTGTAAACGGCGACGGCTCTAATCACTTGGAGAGAGAAAATATCGTCGCGGTGTATCGAGGGAACTGAAAAAACGAGGCAGAAGAGGAGCAGGGAACGAGGGAAAAGATGTCGCAATTTGAGGTTACAATATTTTCGTGCGACGATAAGGCGGCGACGGCGGCGGCGGCGGGTTTCGTGCGAGTAAGTGCAAAATTGAGAATACACGAGCGTTATCGTCGAAACTTTAAAGAGAGCATTATATCACCTTTTTTGAACGTTTAAATGTTATTAAAAGAGGTGAGTTTGCAACACATAATAGATATAGCTTATGACGAGACTCACTTGACCAAAGCCGCAGCGGGGGAAGGGGGTGTGTCAGTCATTTTCGAAAAATGCCACCCGTCATAGGACATCGAGTGGTAACTCTCATGTGAACACTTAATATCCACCATAGCATATCCACATATTTCCTCAAATTACATAATGAGGAGGAATCATAATCGGCGGTCTCACGGCGGAATAGCGCGCCTTAACTCGCGTGGTCTGTTTACACGAGCACGAGATCGAGGATTGAGGAGCAAGGAGACCGGAACAAGGGAGCGGGACTGAGGGGTGGGGGAGCTAGCAGGGGAAAGGTCTCAGCAGCAGCAGTAGCAGCAGCAGCAGCGGCAGCAACGGGAGAGCACACACGTAAACGAAACACTGTAACGCGATTGAAACGCGTAAAATTTTTCAAACCAACTATCCGATGCCAAGAGCAACCGCAAGAGTTCCAGGTTATTATGAAAATCTCGGGCAACAACGCGTGTTACACTGCCAGAATGGACGCGCACGCAGGGCGAAATTAATGCGATGTGCGCCAGAGCGGCGCGCACGAATTCCTTGACGTTGCTCTCGCTCGCCGGCGATCTCTCTGCAACTGACTATTCACGAATTCACCGCACCGACTGAACTGACTGGTGACTGGTGACTGCTGACTGCTGACTCTGACTGGACTAACTGCTGAGTGCTGACTGGCCGACTGGCCCTCTTCTCTCTCTCTCTCTCTCTCTCTATCTACCCTCTGGCACACGAAACACGAACCACCTTCCACTGTACGGAACGAGAGAGCCTATCATGGCGCACTGTACGACTGTACGCAGGCGGCTGCTACGGCCTTTGCCCAACGCCGAAAAAAAATATATACATCCACAAAATTTAAATGTCCCATTCGAATCTACGTCGCTTTTTTTCGCTTTCGTGTCTCTCTGTGTCTAAATAAATCGCATAATATATTGGCGAGCCTACATTGTTCGCAAATGCGATTTGCAGAATATTCATCCTTCCTTCCCTCGCAACAAACCCGCGCGTATACATATATACGTATATGTAAAAAAAAATATCTGTATTAAAATTAATAAACATCTTACGCACGCGGACACGGTGTATGAAAATAAATTCACATATGCCGAGAAAAATTAATAGACGTGGTATTGTGACAATACGAGTAATGTTCAATGAAATTGATACACTCGTGTGTGTTTGAAAAATCATACACTCGTACATTAAAAACATAAAACATTTACTAAAAATATTACTACGCAAGTTAATATAATAAAACCTCGCGTACCTGTATAGTAATATTAATAACAAGCAGATTGGTTAAACGTTAGCGAATTTTAATATATGAATTAACATTGAATTTAATACAACTATTATGAATTTTTAAGAGAAGCAAGCTGATCTCGGTTTACTATCGAACCGGTTTTAAAAATGAAGAGTCATGGTTATGCATGCATTTCATGAAATTAATTAAGTTACAATCGCCACTTCAAATTATCATCGTTCAACTAGGTCGAGTAAATGTAGAAAATAAATGTTATACTCAATACATCATTTTGTGATCAGGTAGGCTTTGCATCATTTCGGATTTCATGAATTCAACCCACTCTATATATGCACATCGGGAGCACGTACCTCTTACGAGAAAGATCTCGACACTCTGCGCCACGTGGTGGCCGGAGTGCGAAGCTCTGATAGACGCTCCCTATGCTTGTGTATTAATTTTAAAAGACGGTTTCATGATTAAAACATAACAGGTATCATATATCAAAAAATTCATGTGTATATTATTTTTCAGTCAATTGCCAATAAAATTCATAGTCAGATTTCTAATTTTAATGCAATTTTGACAGTAGTGGATGAATTCATATGCAGATGTATTAATAAATTATCCATGAAAAATATAGTTCATTTCAATGCATGTCCGCAAAATTATCACATTTTATTTCAATATTCAATGTCGTGTATATATTAAATTCCACATGAGAGACTAAAATTGATATTCATGTCTTAAATTTGGTATACGCGAGTGCAATCATTTCCATTTCATATACCCGGTTTGTAAATTTCATGCGTCATGGTATCATAAAAGCATTATATTGTAAATTTCATATATTTTTTAACAGTGATAATATATACTTGATATTATTTCGTAATCCACGTACCGCCGGCGCAACAAGTATAGAGAACTCGGCATATGAAAAACCAATTACTTTACCATCTATAATTCATACACAAAAATTAATTCTTATAAAAGAATTTTTAATGAACGGTTCATTTTTTTGTTCGACTCTCAAATTTATTTATATTTTAGATAGATTCACGCTTTTTTTAAATGACTTTTCGTTGGAAAACTATCCCCACTAAAAAGCATTTTTTGTTTTGTGACTTGTGACCCGACGAGGGCGGGGGGGGGGGGGGGGGGCGACGCGTTTTTGTTCAATCATACGTGATTCCTGCAAATAAATTTCAATAATTCATCGTATATAACCATTGAATCGTTTATTCAACACACATGGCGATTTTTCCGTTAACATCTTTCGGAATAAACGAATTGCAAACAGCTTATTAGTTTTATATATTATCTAATATCGCATATTATATTAACTCGGATTGATTATAATTAAGTTATGCGTTTGGCGCACTGCGATCCGATCAGTGAGTCGTGGGGGCGGGGATATTCCTTTGTCGCCAGTTTTTTCGGAAATTAATGGTGCGATCAACGTGTGTTAACCAATTTTTGCACAACTTTTTCTGTTTATATTTGGTAAACGCGGCTACTACAATTATGCTTCAAATTCTGCTTCTTCTTCTCCTCAATGGCTATCTCTATCTCTCACAGGGCGTGGGGGCATGTGCCGCCGCCGCCGCCGCTGCATTAGTTGAAGGTGATCTATCAGTTGTTCGGTCGGTAAAAATCCTACTGCACGGTTTATTTGGAGAAGCTTGTCATTTGAAGAAAACTATGAGTTACACGTTGTTCTTCTTTCATAAGAGAAAAAGGTGTAACTCTTGTTTTTCTCGAAAAATCAAGGATGTCCGAGTAAACCGTGTAACGATTTTGCAGCTATCTCTCTCGCACTCACGCAACTGATAAATCACCTGAAAGCATGGTCGTACATACAGGTCTGGAAACGACAGTAGCATTGCATAGGCAGCATGTGGGCCTCTTAATGTCCAAGCTTTTTTTTCTCACCGCTGCCACGGCATAGCGCTGTGATAGGGGGATGTTACAAGTTATATACAGGCCTAATTTAAACCGTAATGTTCTCTCTTCACGTGTTCTCGATATTTATTTCGTCAAAAATTATATGGACGTGAACTTGGCCGCCCGACATGAACTTTTCAAAAGTTTTCTCATTTTAATCGTTTGTGTGTCGTTTGTAGAGTATTGTGAGAACAAACGCAAAAATAAACGCTTGTGAGATGAGTTTATCGCGAAAAAATCAAAAATAAAAATTTGCGTCAAGTTAGCCCGCTCATTCTACTTTTTTAAACCAAATGAGTCTAATTGTACGTAAATCAATGCGAAATCTTTTGTAGAACATGAATATTACAATAAAAATGTTTGTAAGATGCATATTTTTATCAAAAAGCAAAAACAAAATTCGCACAAGTTTTTCCGAACCAGTCAGGGAAACTGGTGTGTACCATACGGGTCAACTAATTAGAAATGAATGAATTTTGAAGATTTTGAAATGCCAAAAACGTTAAGACTGTTTCATAAATACGAAATTATATGGATGGTCTGTTGAACTGCTTCAGATTTTACCACTGCTGGTCTATGCCTAAATTTTATTTTATGAAAAGATAATATAAGAATATTTTGGAATGTTAAAATGGAAAAATTCTACCGACCAAAAAAAATACAGTATTCATGCGCCCTCATTTCATCAATCAATCCACGGTCAGTAAGAGAAAAAACGTTTTATCCTTCAAAGATTAACGATTTAAATGGAAATCGAATTCTTTCAAAAATAATAGTTAAAATCAAAGAAAGCCCAACAGTTTGATGCTGAAAATTGCTATGCACAGAAATGAAACCAATAAAAATGATGGAATTATGTACTCACTCGTCGATGTCTTGTTCCCCTCCTCAATAATGAACCTACCTTTGGCAGAACCGAAAAGTCCGCAATTCCGAAATAGTCCGCACAGTTAATATCCACTTCCATTGCAGGACACTCATTGCAGTTGATTAATTTCCACTCGATTTTTTCCCAGATCCTGCATGATTTTGAATTCAGACGAGCAGCAGCAGCGTCGTTTTTCCAACGTTGAAAACGATAGTTCATCGTAGTTGAAAATTCAAATGCACTAATTCACACAACACCAATATTAACTTTTTACACTTCCGAGATAGTAAACGCGTGATTAAGACGTCAACATTTTTTTTAATTTCCATGTCAACATACTCTTGCACGGAATGAAAAAATCCATTCAATATTTCTTTATTCCGCTAACTCAAAAAATGTATTTTTCTTGTGGCAATAAACTTTCTTTCCGCAATTGAATACGGTCGGTGACGAGTGACGGAAAGTGTAATAGCAACTGGTGCCACAGTTTCGTGGAAAATCGTGCGTGCTCACGTGGGTGCACGCGTGCACGGGCGCTAGCGTTCTATTGTACTCTAGCAATTGCGATAGTAAAAACTATTCGCAATGCTGTGCAATAGCTGCGGTTATACAAGCCTTGCGTGCATTGCGTTGCGTTGCACCGTTTGCAGCATCCGGGTTATATGCATGGACCTTGCCTGCGCGACTTCGATATGCGATACAGAAACTGTATCGCTTACGGAAACAGCAAACTACAGAGTAGATTTATAGCTTTCGTTCCGTTATTCTTGCCGACAATCCCATGGCTTTACGGCCTGCGTGCATTTGGTGCTTTGCGTTGCGTTGCGCGACTCGCATGTATGGTTGCATCTTAGCTCCGCTTGCGAACACGCGTGCGTGCGAGCATACACACCATTTTCGAAACTGTAACACAGCCGTCACTAGACTGTCTGTCACTCAAAGCCCTTATTCACGATGTCATTATAATCGTGATTCGCTCAAATATTCAAAATAATTCATCCTATAATTTAGCACGAAAAATAATATCGTGGGCAAGAGGCTTTCCTATCGACTTGTCGAATATCGCTTGGGAGAAGAAAACTCATTGACAAAAGAAAAAAAAAATTGAAAATTCATTACGATTGACAAACGAGCGAATTGTGTTTTACGACCCTAATATTATTTTCATAGCGTTTTCGTGCATGGTTCGTTTTCGAGAAATCGCGCATATTTTTAAGCTCTTATTTTCGTGCATTTTTTATTTTCAAAAAATCGCGCACATTTTCAAGCTCTAATTAACGGAAATTATTACGGCGATAAAAAATTATGTAAAAATTATAGATTTGGATGGTTTTAATAATAAAAAATTTTATCACGATTTTCCGTTTTTTTATTATCCATCGTTGTATTTTTATTTGGTTTAACGACAATTCAGACCGTTTAAAGTATTTTATATAAAGATTTTCGTCATTTATTCCGCACTTTGTTTTATCAATTTCGAACGTGTTTATCAACGAACGATAATGCGCGGTATTGCACTAGCCGACCGATGCTTATGCAACTCTCTCCGCGCGCTCGCGCTACTTGCCGCCCCGCCCCGCCCCGCGGCCCGCGGGCGACTGAATGAACGCGAGTCCCTCGCTCGCTCCCTCGTTGCCCCGCGCATGATCCAGTTCTCGCTCCTGCCCCTTCCAGTCGCCCCGGCGTGAGCTCTCCCCACTCCCCACCATTCCCGCTACGGAACGGCTTAGCAGGCCAAGCGGCGCGAGACCGCGTAAACGTAAACACAGAGTCGAGGCTCCACGAATATAAACAAACCAAATAACAAGCTAGGGACATTCATTCGCCAATATTTAGCGATCACATTTTTGTGCACCGTATGAATATTCGTTCAGTAATATTTACGTTTATTCTCTCGTTTTCCCAACGCATAAAAATGCCGGTAGCAAAAAAAAAAAGACCGTCAATCGAATTTCATTCGGTTTTTGAATCTAGGAAGATTCGTTCCCAGAAAAGTCCGCACCGAAACTTTTAAAGTGCCCAGAACCTATGCCCGAGTGGCAGCATATCATGGTAGGAAATTAAAAATTGTATTAAATCAAAGAATTATACAAGAAAAATTTTTGAATCACATCTTGGGACCTAGAACTATCCAGGTTCATAAAGATCAGCATTCGAACGATACGTTGAAACAGTAAAACCGGATTAGTAAAAAAAATTAATTTCGATTAATGAAAAAGAAAATTCATAAAACTGGCAATCATACTGCGCACGCGTGGATCTCGACTATTTATTTTCCTGTGTCCACTCCTTCTCTCCAGTCTCCCTGACTGGTTCGGAAAAATTTATGCAAATTTTGTTTTTGCTTTTTCATGAAAATATACGTTCTACAAACATTTTCATTGTATTATTCGTATTTTACAAACGATTTCGCATTGATTTTCGTACAATTTGACTCATAAAATTTAAAAAATAGAATGAACAGGCTAACTTCACGCTAATTTTAATTTTTTATTTTTTCGTGACAAACTCATTTCACAAACGTTTATTTTGTTCTCACAATACTCTACAAACGACACACAAACGATTGAAATCAGAAAGTTTTCGAAAAATTCATGGCGGGGAGCCAAATTTACACCTCTAAAAATTATTCGTGTAACAATTTAAAAATCTTTAATAAATTGATTGCATTAAAATGACGAAATCCTGTGCGGTACCTTACCACAAAGCAGGGTATAAATCGAATCAAGAAAAGAGCTCTGTTTTTTAAGTGCCAAAAAACCCAGAACGTTTTAAAAAGTGGCAGGCAGCAATTCTCGAAGTGAAACTAAAAACATCTCAATACGTTTGTGAAAAACACTTGAGTCTTCTACCAAAAAAAAAAAAAAAACTGTCAAGCGACTGGCTAAAAATTAAAAGTAGTTTCAAAACATCTTCAAGAGTTTGTTTTTGGTTTTTCCCGAACACGTTCTCCTATGCTTGATCCCGGTCCTATGTCTATCATAAAACTCCATACTTGTGCTTTTTTATTTTAATTTCCCCGAATTAACGATATCAACGAAAAACAATAATGATTTTCATACGAAAAAATTATAATGGAGCAGAGTGCATGTACTGTGCCCAAGAGACATATGGCTGTCTCTTTCGCACACAACATCCCTTTTCCAATGCGCACCATGCGGCCAAACATGGAAGCTACAAACACTGGACGTTAAGCGACCCATCCCCCACCACCGTCGTTTCCAGACCTGTATGTATGACCGTGGTTGAAGGTTTTCCCGTTGAGTGGTCGGGTCGGAAGCGCGCGAGTCTGCAATGACAATTTCCCCCTACCATATGATTCCAGTATACAGCTGATGATCTCTCCCGTTCGTTCGTCTGCTTCATTGCTTAGCCGGATGAATACATGAAACTTCACGTTTAAATTCGGATAATTGAAAGACGACTATATATGAACGCAATGGCGTTGAACTTATTAAGAACGGGTGGTGCGACTGTCGGTATCCGCAGTTTGAGAAAAAAAAGTTCGATTCTTTTGACCGTTCGAGTCTCCATATCCGGCAATGAATTTCGAAACTATAGCACTAAGGTAAAGCTAAAAAAAAAAAAAAGAATTCAAATTGGCATTGATAAACCCGAATGATTAGCCAGTGTTATTATTAATGTTATTCGAACGTCTGTCGACATTTTAAACATTGTAATGAGTATACGAACAAAATCCTCAGGCAAATTTAGAATGCGGATGACTGTGAAGTGATTTGCTTTTTAAATGGCAACTGCTCGGTTTTTTTCTTCGTTCGCCACTCGGTTTATATAATCGCGATTGTGACTTGTTCCTAAATTAGATTTGCGGCGGGTAACGAAATTATTATTTTATGAGGACGTTTTTTTTTGTGAGAGACGGGTGCCGGAAAAATCATTCGACCGACGATCGTTGCAACTTTTATTTTCATAAATACGTTGGGATAACAATACCCTTGTAGCGAGTATAGCAGCACAGACTCCGCATGGGATGCTGCTGTACCAGCAGCTATAAGAGCTGTTTGTCATCCGACCAATTATCACATTTCTCCTGCTCATGGATATCCCCCCACTCTCTTTTTTCTCCAACCTTTGCCAATTACCAATGTATCGGTGTTGGTGAATATTTGTGATTTATATAAATCTGTGCCGCCGCTCGAGCAAACACTTTTGCCACATCATCGCTTTTACTGACGTTCGAATTTTCTTGGTTCCTCTCTCGACCGGCCTGCAATTTTCCTCGACAAGAAACTTTCCATTTTAATTATTTATATATCACTATGGTTTGTATTAATTTTTTTTTTTTTCCCCATACAGTTCTAGTTAAACGGATCTAGCTAAAAGAGGGCACTAAATTTCAACCCTCTTTACAAAGAGTCATGAGAATATTACAATACTCTTTGTTTTAAACATATATAATATCTTCCAAAGGGAATGTTATACGCAAAGAGTTGTTTGTTTTGATTCAGGACAGCGAGAAAGGCTTTCGTTTGGAGAGGGATACTTTCGGCGAGCTGAAAGTTCCGGCGGACAAGTATTACGGAGCTCAGACTTTGAGATCGGTGATGAATTTTCCAATTGGAGATACCTTCGAGCGGATGCCGGTAAATGATCTTGAAACAAAGTTGTCGGAAATGAATTTGTGTCAGTTCCGATGTTCTGCATTTACATATTTTTGCAAAAACGAAAAGGCTAGAGACGAGTAAGAAGTAAAGAAGATACGCCGGAAAAATGTACAAATGAACAAAACGAGCCTTTATTTTTTTGTTAAAATGTCATTTGTGACAATACGACGGTTGGAACTGCGCGCCTCGACCAAAGAATAAACTTAAACATTCGTCGTAGAGTAAAATGCGGAATCTTTTATTATTGCGAAGGATTAAAAATAGCTGATAAAAATAGACTGATTTTTTGCAGTACGGAGTAATCGTGGCAATGGGAATTCTGAAAAAAGCAGCTGCCGAAGTGAACAAGGAATTTGGTCTGGACCCAAAAGTAGCGGATGCAATAAGCAAAGCGTCGGACGACGTTATAAGCGGAAAACTTTACAACGATCATTTTCCGTTGGTAATCTGGCAAACGGGCTCGGGTACTCAGTCAAACATGAATACAAACGAGGTTCGTGGAATTTGATGCGACAACTCGGAGCTCTGCTCGGTCGATTCGATAATAAGGAAAAAAATGGTAACGGAGAGTTGATTTCGCAGGTGATATCGAATCGCGCGATCGAAATAATGGGAGGTGAATTGGGCTCAAAGAAACCGGTTCACCCGAACGATCATGTCAACATGTCGCAAAGCTCGAACGACACTTTTCCAACGGCTATGCACATCGCCGTTGCTCTCGAAATCAACAAAGTATTACTACCCGGATTGAAGCAATTGCACGAAGCATTGAAACGAAAGTCGGACGAATGGAAGGATATCATTAAAATCGGTAGGACGCATACTCAGGACGCGGTACCACTAACTCTTGGACAAGAGTTCTCGGGTGAGCGAAAATTTTTCATTCTTCCGTACCGTTATAATTGATCGCTGATCGCTGATGGTCGGATATCACGCATCACGCAGCCTACGCTACTCAAGTGGAATATGGAATCGCAAGGGTTAAGGACACGCTGCCACGATTGTACCAATTGGCGCTCGGCGGAACAGCGGTAGGAACGGGATTGAACACGAGGAAAGGATTTGCCGAAAAGACTGCTGCAAAAATAGCGAGTCTCACCGGTTATCCTTTCGTAACGGCACCCAACAAATTCGAAGCTCTTGCCGCTCACGATGCTATAGTCGAGGTTCACGGGGCTCTCAATACCGTCGCTGTTTCGATCATGAAGGTTTCGATCATTATTGCTAATGATTTCATAAGTTTCGTAAAATAAATTAATCCAATATCTCGGCAAATTTAGATCGCGAACGACATAAGATTTTTGGGTAGCGGGCCTCGTTGTGGATTGGGCGAGCTTTCTTTGCCGGAAAATGAGCCAGGCAGTTCGATAATGCCTGGCAAAGTGAATCCTACCCAGTGCGAAGCCATAACGATGGTCTGCGCCCAAGTAATGGGAAATCACGTTGCTACTACGATAGCCGGCAGCAACGGACACTTCGAACTGAACGTTTTCAAACCGGTTATGGTTGCCAATACGTTACGATCGGCGAGACTACTGGGCGATGCTTCAGCGGCGTTTACGAATAATTGTGTCGTCGGTATTGTTCCGAACGTCGATAACATTGCCAAAATTATGAACGAGAGTCTGATGCTGGTGACGGCTCTCAATCCCCACATCGGTTACGACAAGGTAACACAACACATTCGATTCATATCGTTTGACGGAACAAGACGAAAGAATGGATAAAAATTGAATAATAATAATTATTATTTTTTCGTTCAAAAGGCTGCGAAAATCGCGAAGCAAGCGCACAAGGAAAAACTCACGCTCAAGGAATCCGCCCTGAAGAACGGTCTTACCTCGGAACAATTTGACCAATGGGTCAGGCCTGAACAAATGTTGGGACCCAAGTGATGAAGATGAATCCGCCCCGCCTCGTCTGTATATTAAAAAGATACAATTATTGTTTACCGCAAGTTCCGGTTGGTCGGGGTCTCGTGCTGCTCGAGTCACTGTTTATTATCGAAAGCTAAATAATACAGAAGAAATATCGAAAGAATTGTTTGAGCAATAAAAACCCAAACAAATTTTATCCAACTTTGAATGTTTTTGGGGGGAAAAAAAGATTTTAGAAGTTTTGTTGGTTATTCGTCTTAAGAATTTTATACCGCTATCTCTCGATTATCGCGGGTCAAAGGGTCGTCTCTGGAACGTTTACCAGCACAGAGACAACGTTATCTGCAGTATTGAGCGGCCGATCGCACAGCACGGATGACTCTCTTTCGTCGAGATGTTTTCTAAAATTCGTTCAACAGCTAAAAAGCTTGCTAATCGATATTACGGAAAAGTGGGAATAATTGGAGTACCCTTTGAGAAAGGCCAGGTAAGTAGATAGGAACTGCTGATATTTATTAAGAGGTAGACGCGTTAAATCGTCCTAATTCTCTTCGTCCAGCGAAAAAAAGGAGTTGGCGATGGTCCGGACGCTATACGCGCTGCCGGACTGGTTAAGGAATTACAAAATTTGGGTACGTTCGATTCAATCATTTTCACGGAGAAAACGACAAATAATTTCAGATTACCAACTATCTATTGTTTCGTTATTATATAAGAGTCTATCATCATTCTGATATCTTCTTTGTCATCAAACACACAGATTTGGATGTGAAGGACTACGGAAATTTGTCATACGAGGCTGAGGACACTCATGGAGTTGATAATATGCCGCATCTGAGCGACGTAGCCGCCTGTAACTACAATCTTTCGAGAATGGTTCAAGAAATTTTGGCAGAGGGCCGCCAAGTACTGACTCTCGGGGGTGATCATAGTTTGGGCATCGGAAGCATCGACGGTCACGTTAAAGTCGGTCCCCCCATCCGCTCGTTTCCTAAAATCGCGTTTCAATCACAATTTTTTCATTATTTTTTTTGCCCTTTTTTTACCAGACTCACGCGGACGTTGCTGTCTTATGGATCGACGCCCACGCCGATTTGAATACGAATAAGACGAGCGGCAGCGGAAACGTTCACGGTATGCCGGTTGCCCTTCTCACCTCGGAATTGTCCGATTACTGGCCTCATTTACCGGGCATGGATTGGCAGCGACCGATGTAAGGCTCTTTCATTTCCGTTTGATGAAAGTACGACGAAAAAATGATGGAAAAAATGGGTGCTTTTTTTTTTATATTTGAGGCTATCGATCAGAGACGTCGCGTACATCGGTCTTCGATCGGTCGATCGCTACGAGCGTCTTGTCATAGAAAAATTTGGAATCACGGCTTTTGGAATAGAAGATGTCGAACGATACGGTAACGAGTAACTCAACTAAATAGTTTTCATACATACATTATATACAGTAGCGTATAACGTTGATGATTATTTTGAAAATATCGGCCCTTTATTGCATTATTTTTACCAAAAAACATGCTGCGCTCTTAATGTTGGTCCGTTTGTACGCATCATCAGGTATTCACGACGTCGTTCACATGGCCTTGCGTCGAATAGACCCGAGAAATGAAAAATCGTTGCACGTCAGCTTCGATATCGATTCTCTGGATCCGTTGGAAGCGCCGAGCACAGGAACACCAGGTCAAATGAAAATTTTTCGATATCAGCTTCTGTACGCTCTACCCGAGAACGCGTGTTTTTTTTCTCTTTTATTTAACGAGCTACTATTCGATATGTCGCAGTTCGGGGAGGACTCAGTCTCAGAGAAGGGATACACCTTATGGAAGAAATCCACAGAACCAATCGTCTCGACGCCATTGATCTCGTCGAAGTTAATCCGCGTATCGGTAGCGCGAACGATGTCGAACTTACCGTCGATGCCGCGGTTCACCTGATACAGGCTGCGCTCGGCTACACACGGAGAGGTCTCAAGGTCCCCGACGGAGTCACCGACATGCCTTTGCAAACATTCCGGTAAAGCCGAACGAGCGTTCCTCAAATTCTTTCATCAAATATTCTCCATACATACCGCTCGTTCATCTCCTGCATTAGAATTGAATAGAAAAGATGTTTGTCTACTGAGAATCTTTTTCTTTTTTTTTTCTTCAACGAAGGAAATCATGTTGACAAAATGAATCAATGTTTGCGAGATTTTGCGAGTATTTATTTTGGTTGAAAAAATTATTACTTCTGTACTTTGCGCAAGGTTGTCCGATCCTCCCTCAATGTTAGCCTTTGTCCCGACGCTCCTGTGACTTCGAATTCAATTTTGGAGACGTGAAATTTCTTGGTAACGGGGTCATCGACGGTGACCCGGTAGTGCAAATAACCGCTATTTCGTTTACCCTTGAGCGGAACGCTCACCCACATCGTCTTGTCGTCGTGACCGTAACACTTGTTGTCTCCTACATCAACGCTCTTCTCCTTTATTGGTTCACCGAGTAAATCGACGATATTTTCATTGCTACGGAGACATTCCATTGCTTCTTTGTAGGAAACAGATTCTCGAATCCAACTCTGCGTTGTCCAACGTATCACGAACATCGAACAGGATCCGGTCAGCGCTATTCCGAGAGCAGCTTTGACCAGCCCCGACATGGGTCTGCTCATATTTATTCTCCTTTTCTTTTTATGTATAAACACCTATGAATTTTCAACACCAATTGAAACTGGATGAAACTTTGCTGCAAACCTTGCCCCCTGTGCGTTTTGTTGTACCGACGATATATGTCTCAATCATGCAACGAAGCCCGATATCTGCTACCGGCGAGCAACCGAACCGGCAATTCGAGGTTATGGGAAAGCAAGATTACCGATGACGATGTGCATCACCATTCTCGTTTCTCGTTTCAAGAGATATCTATTTGTAAATGTAATAAATATATTTACGTAACTTTGATCTTTTATCGATTCTTCGGGTAACGCCTAGTGCCCCCGCTGCTGCGGTGTAGGGGCAGCACCGATCGATCAGCTGTTGTCGTTACCGCGAATGGGTAATCCGTCGCTAGAGCGTGTCCCGATCGATTCTCCTGAAGAAAAAACCGCGCGAAAGCGCAAATTTTCTTTTCATGAGTTTATTATATTTATTTGAAAGAAATGAAAGGAACGCGAGTAACGTGGTCGACTTTTAGTGATTATATAAAATAAACTACATAATAGCGATCGTCGTATAAATAAAAGGGGCGTGGGGAGTTTGCGCAGAGACTTTTAAGGGATGGAAGAAGAAAAGAATGAGAGAGTTGAGCGACGAAGAAATAAAGAAAAATCATAAGAAGAACATTGTCAATCGTCGAGTAAATAAAAATATATTTTCGAGTCTGTCGTCGTTGTTGTTGTTGTTTTGGTACGACCGCGTACAACGTACAACGACCGACGGCCGTACAACAAAAATTCACGCTATACATATGAATAAAGTGCTCATACTCGCGTGGTCCGGACTATATTTTTTATTCGTGGAGAGGAGGAACAAACAAATTGAATCTTTTACCGCGCACAAGATATCGTATATTTCGTCGATTTTAATATATAGTATATTCAACATTATTTCTTACATTTTACGACGTTGGTAATGTACCGTACTACAAATAATAGATGATACGTGGGTAGATAATCCGAAAAATTTTGTTTACCTCTCATATATGCAATAATAAAATTCCCAAATCTGCTTCTATGGCCAAAGTTTAACCGAAGAGTCATTTACAAATACATGCGTATATGTATAAATTAGTGGATCAAGTGTGTGACATTATATACATAGACGGAATTAAAAAATTACAAAATCGAAAGTATATTACGTTTATCGAGATTCTCGATGCGAGTTTCGGTGCGCGTGCATTATTATGTTTTCTTCAAACGAACGGAATTAAATACGTATAATTCAACGAGAATCGGGCGTCTCAAGAAGAACCGAACTTTCGTCAGTCGTTTTTCATTGCACGTACTTTTTACGTGTAAATGTAATCATAACAACAATAATAATAATAATAATAATAATGAGACGATGATGACGATACAAAGTTCGCGATATAACAAAAATATCAAATACGCTGCATGACGAAAAAAATGTACACAAGGGGGGGGGGGGGGCTCTTATGTTTTATAATTATAATATGTAAAGACTAGACGAGAGTATCATAGTAGTGGGGAGGGGGCGCGGAAAAAATGCATCGAGCGGCTACGCTCGATACGTGCGTCCGATAATTAAAAGTAATAACATCAGAAGCAAACGTAGGTGGTCGTCCGTGTCCTCTTTACTCGATGAGTTTGACGACGTGGCCCAAAGCGCACTGGCAAGAAGTTTACAGATTAATCCGCATCTTACGTTAAAAATACTTGTCTTCCCTTCGTTTTTCGTTTCAGGCTTTTCATTTGCTCGCAAGAGTCGCACTAAGTTGGGCACAGAACTGTGAAAAATAAAAAAAATAAAAATGATGCGGGTCATAATAGCGATGATTTTGTTGTCGAGAAAGAATCGAGATCGAGAAGAGCCCAAAAAGCATACCTTTGAGTATGTAGTCCGTCAGGAGGGTCGGTACCGTCGGACTGTCCTCGTTAATCGCCTTTAGTACTAAAAACAAAATTGAACGAAACGATTGAAAAAAAAAAAAACGAACGAAAGAAGAATGAGGAAGAAAGATGAAGGAAATACGCACTTTTGATGAGAACTTGGAGAGCTTGATTATTAGGAGGTCCGTTGTCCGTGTGATAAGGTATAACGGTCGTCAGATACTGTAACAACGAGAATGAATGTTGAGCTAAAAAGAATCGTACGTGCGAAGAAAAATCAAGTTGAGACGTTACTTTTGAATCCTGAAAAGATCTATGTTGCGGCAAAGGACTCGTGCCATTTTGCATCGGTCCTCTCTTCTTCGTAACGTGATGCTGTCGTCGACGATTTTGTACAGCCAGAAGTAACGAGATGAATTGATTTTTCAGTTCTTTCTCAAACTCGAGCTCATCTCTGAGCGCCAGCTCGGCTATCAGAGTTTCGCTGAGTGCCGCGACGAGCGACTCCATTTCACCGAGAACACCGGTCAATTCGCCCGACGACAACTCCTTCAATTCTGTCAAATAAAAAAAAATTATTTTTCACCGTGTGGTATTTCATAATCGCCGGTCAGATGCGAATAAAGAAAACAACGAATCACCAACTTTTCTCGTAGAGCGGCGAGCCGAGGACTTGGCGACTTCTTTCGAGTGCTTCGTCGGTGTCGAGTAACGAGCCATCGGAATCCGGTGATCTTTCCATTGACGGACTTTCCTAATGACGAAACGAGACTTTTATTATTTATGCATTCGTATTATCGGTCGCGGCGGCGTAGTACGATAATGTTTTAAGAAACCATTATAACCTGCATGATATCGTCGATCTCCCGAAGAACTTCCTCGGCAGTTTTCAATGGTTCCTCAGGGCTGTGAGTGTCGGTGCTGCTCGAGAGGATCAAAGCGTGCATATCGAGATCGGTCGCGACAGCTTCGTCCTCGCTACTCAGATCCTCCAGGTCGCTTCTGACAATTCCCGGTTACAACAAACATATTTCGAATAATTCGTTTTCGACCATATACTTGAAATATCCCTTTATATATAGTATATCATTGGATTCGAAATGTTTTACCGTTCTACGGATACCGGTGCGGCTTCGTTCAGATTCAGCGCCGGCACGTGCATCTTCCTTGCATAAGATTTACTCCAATCTATTGGCAGTATATTTCCAAAAGTCCCGGTTATCGTCCACCACATCCTGTCAAACAACATGTTTTATTATTTTTTTGTTTTTTGTTTTTTTTTTTTCCGACAATTCGACGAAAGCAGCGTGAGTGATCGCGGCAGCATATTACATACGCGCCGCCTCCTTCGCCTCAATTATTTATCCGGAGCCTCGCGTCATCGGACCTGCTTTCGTCGTTATATTCAATCAACGTACAACGCGTCGCATCCCCCCTCTCAATCGCACATGCACAAATATATCATTATATCATTTTTCGTAGAGTAATGAGAGTTTCTTTGATGAAGTGTATATACATATAGATATCTATCGACGCATTCGCTTCTTCGCTTCGATTATTCATATCGATTGTTATTATTTCACAATTTCATAAAATTGGAACAAATATATTTAGGCAAGTTGATGGGGGGGAAGAAAGATGAAATAATGAGCATTCGTTGGTCGGTGTATGACCATGCACGACGGTACTACGGTCGCGCATTCTTAGCGTCATATACACCAGAAATACGGAGTCTGTGGGAGCAGAGAGGGAAGCCGCCGCGCTCAGCCGCTTAACCGCGCTGCGTCGAGTTGATGCAGCCCGTGTCCCCGTTCTCCGCGGTACGCACTCTCACATACGCCCTTGTGAAACCGAGTACTTGACAATAAATCGAGGTCAGCTCTCCGCCGCATCCTCGTGTCGAGTTTCACATTCGAGGACGACCATTCCGAAAGAGCATTATGTACCATGCACGTTATCGGACTTATTGTGAGATATATTTTTAAAATTCGACGCCCGCCACTCTCTATCCGCATAAATATTCGATGAATGGGCGAGAGAATCGTGGATGGTTAATGAGACGAATGCGTTTTAAGAAATTCTATAGCGAGCGAATAATGAAAAATAAGAATAAGTAACGAGTACGTGCGCGATGGCAAATCGCAAGCGCTCCGTTAAATTTCGTCCGAAATTAAAAACGGAATAGAATATTTTGATAAAATGGCATGGAATGGCGCGACGAATGAACAACAGCTATAGAATTTCGCGACAGCTATAGATTACTCGCAATAAATTTCCTACTTAATCGCGCGAGAGGAGTTAAATATTGGTATGATAAAGGTAATTCGCGCGCATTGAGCATTGACCAGCATTCGAGGCGCGGCGGGATAAAATGAAAATGGTGTGTATAAATTAAATACGCGAGAACGCGCGCACCAAGACGAGACGTGACGAAAAATCATGCGAGCGGATAAACGTGTGGGCATACCAGCAGCGAGCGGTATGAGAGCGCGGATGATGTTACTTGCTCGTATTTAAGACAGAGATGCTGTAGAACGAGCGCGTGCATGCGTGCCGTTGAAAAGCATTCCCCCAGCATTTATTTTCATCCTTATTTCTTTCGACCACTTTTTATTTATATTCTCTATTTAATATCTTAACCGGGCGTACGAATAAAATTTCATAAGCGACGTATCAATTTATGATAATAATTCTTTTATTCGTTGAAAGAGGAAAAAATGTTGTAGCGAGAGGACCCAGCATCTTTTCGTTAATTAAGCGAGGGTTTTTTTAGTCAAACTTGATGATTGTACGTAGCGCGGTGAAGAAAAAGAAAAAATAAAGCGAGATATTCGAAGGGTTGAGTAGCGCAAGCGCGCGTATATTGACGCGCGAGAAAATCGTCGTCGCGTCCTCCCCCTCTCGGCGAGCCGCCCTGGTATGGAGCCGTTCCGTCCCTGCCACAATTTGCACGCGTGTACGTCCATATATACAACGTATATAGACTCTTGTGGTCATCGCATACAAACGTGCATGTAGCTCGATACTCGCTATACTGTATACGTATCTAAACCGAACGCGCGTAACCCCCTTATTATTATTATTATACGGGGGGAGAGAAAATGAATCGGGTATAGACGTGTACCGCATTGTACCGCGTTGTAGTATGCGAGGCGCGTGTTATGAAACTTTTATGGACAAGGCCGCTACCATCTACCGCTCGATTCTCGCATTCGCCTATTGTACAAATTCAATTTTTATTTGTCCACGCCATTATTTTGGTTAACTATATTTTATTTTATTCGCATCATCAAAATAGAAGCAACGGATGTTCCATGAAAAGAGGGGCGGATGCCAAGCGAAGGGGCATATCGAAAAGGGCTCGGTGAGATATAGATAGATATAGGCGGGGGGAATCGTGGGTATAGTGTAAAAAACTATATACGCCATAGCGTATATAGTAGTATAGTAATCGCGGTGAATTGTCCTTATATAGGTGCAGTATCTCGACGCGGGTCGAAAAGTACCGGCCAGCAGGTTGCCCACGACTCGAACGACTCCTCGAAAGCAGGCACCTGTTCTACCTGCCGCATGCGTCGTCTACCTCTCATCTCGCTCTGGCTTACCCAACGACCAATTTCACCTCCATTGTCATCCGAGGTTCGGATCAACGATCCGAGCCAATAGCGAATTTATACGCTCAACCATGCACCGTCATGCACCGCCGCAAGACGAGCAAGAAACCGAAAAACCGGGCTAAATTTTAGGTTCAACCATTTCCAAATATTGTAAAATTAAACGGTCAATTGACCATTCAGCCATGCATTTTCAATTATTTTCCTCCGTTATACGAATTTCGATTGATGGAAAAATTTGTGTTAAATATTTACTATATAGCTAAAGCGTAGCCAAGCTAGTTTTCAATAATTACGCGTTATAAACATAATAGGCCTGTAAAGTTATTTTACAAATAATAATATTCGTGATATTCGATAAGCACGCGCGATCCTGTAATGCGATGATTATACGGTCTATCGAGACTCGTCGGCCGTTACAAAGCACGATGCTGCTAAGAACGGGATAGATTATGAGAGGAGAGCACGTGCCGCCGCCGCCGCCGCCTCACACCACACGCATCTATCGCGCGACTCATTGCGAGCACACCTGCCATGAACGGGTATTATAGTAAGTAACATACATTTACGGTATGCAAAAAGCTTATCGGTTCGCATCGACCCGTACTATACTCGCGTTTCGTTCAACAACGCGGGGATTCCCTATAGTTTCGTGCAATTCGATCCTCGTCCGCAATTGAGAAAAAAAAAAATTACGAATATTTATGAACATGTATATCTATCGCGTTGAACTCACTGGCACTCGTTCATAATTTCCTCCTGTGTCCTGACTTGTACAGGCGCCAATGACTCAACATCCGTCCCGTAATCTCTGAAGCACGAAGTTATCTTCTCGTCGAAAGTGTTTACGAGATCCTCGAGGCTCCCGCTGAAAGGGCTAAACGTTCCCTCCTGCATTATATCCGCTCCATTCTCACGTTGTTGCTGTTGTTGTTGCTGCTGCTGCTGCTGCTGCTGCCGTTGCTCTTGCTCCTGATTTCGATGATTCTGATGTTGTTGACGCTGTTGTTGCTGATTCTGCTGATTTTGTTGATGTTGCTGCAACTGCTGGGTTTGCTGATTCGTGCAACTCGGTGGCAACTCGTTTGCGTTGTAATTTTCACCGAAACTCGTCTCGATACCGGCGTCCAATATTTGTTCTGTCAATCATCAATAAATTTCACGTTTGTTATGATTTTTATTTTTATTTTTTCATCTTCTTAAATGGAAAGAAAAAAGAGGCAATCGTTGGTTAGGTACTCGCGCGTGGATAACGAGAAAAGGCTTGTGTTGATGGAGAAACATCGTTCCATAGAGAGGTCTGAAAATACAGATATGGATCGCTCGAGCTTACGCGCGTAAAAAATAATAAAACGACGCCGAATACGAGATACATATGAAGGAAAGTGATGAACAGCGGGGCAGGCGTATTATTATACAGGAGCTATAGCACGTGGGAATCGCCGTGATCGTTACATATGTGTTGTGTATATATTTATTACGCGCGCATGTATACGCGTTAAGCGCGGTGATCGCGAGCGCTTGATTCATAAATCGAGTGTCTTTGGGTATTTATTTCTGAAATAGTTCGCGAAACACGAAAAGACATTCTCGCGCGCGGCATTCCCGAAATATACTGCACTGCGGTCTAGGAATGCGTCACCTTCCAATGTCGTTATTTCACGAAAAAAAGAAACGATTCGAGGGTGCAGCCGTCGCGGTCTTGCGACATTATTTTACGACTTTCGTTACAGAAATAATTCCAACGATGCTGCTTTTATAAATTTCGATTCAACAACAAATTGAAGAAGAACAAAAAAAAACAAAAAAAAATGTCCATCTCGCATCTTGGCCGAATAATTTTTTTTTTTACCACGTTATTGAGCACCTCTTGGGCAAATATTTTAATACCATGAAAAAAATTCAATGCGCATATCGATCAACAACGAGATGTAGCGATGAAAAAAAAGTCCGAGATAATGATTTTTCGCACAAACGTTCGGCCCAACAAGAATATTATCGTATATCGCAAGATACGTAGAAAAACGAGCTGTTGAAATAAAAATAAAATAAAAATTTGGCATTGACGAAGCTTTAGCAGCCGTAATACGTTTTTTTCTACATTCGCAAAAAGTACTTGAAAAGTGATTTTTCGTATTTTCGCACGAGGAAAATTTTTGGTCGCACGATAAACGAGTTTATGCGTATTCGAAATTGCAACTCGAGGCGAGTCGTATCATTCGAATCATCCGGAATGGCCCTTGATTCTCCGAAATATTTATTATTGACGTTTTTCCGGCGGAGTTTGTCAAAAATTCCCCGAGTAATAATCGAACGTACGAACGGATGTGTTGTTTTTGGTTATCGCGGACAAAGCTGTACGTGACCGGATGATTCCGATACGACATATAAGGAGTTGTTAACAAATCTCCGCGCGAGTGCTGGGTTCGAACGCTTACGAATATTGGAATTGGATAAAAAGCCACCCCACAAGACCCGATACATACGACAGTCCTGCATTTTGCACTTTTGCAGCAATAATTATCGTCAGATGCGATAATTATTGCACGCTCCGCGGTAATGGTCGAAAAAAATTCAGGATCAATGAAATGAAGAACCTCGTCTCGTAATGGATCAACGATTTTATTTATATCAAGAGCTGATATTATAAATTAATATGAAACAAGGTGATTGGCCTTTGTTTTTGTTCCTCTTTTACCGCACCTGTCAGCAAATTCATGTTCTTGAGACTTGCGGTGTCCTCCTCCTCGAAACGCGCGAGGGGAGCTTCGAATTTCAACTCTGCTATTTTACCCGCCATGTCCCTCATTATTGAACGTGACCCGGAAAGCTCGCACCGAAACAGCGGAGGGCGCGGGGAACCACCCGAGGGTGATGACGAATATACGCGAATATATAGGTATGCGCCTGTGTGACGATTATTCCTGTTTTTTTTCTTCTTATTTTCTCCACTCGATCGGATTTTTATTCGGATGATGAATATATATACGCTCGGAGTGCCCGCTCGATCGCACTTTGCTGCTGCTGCTGCTGCTGCTATATTCACCGCGGCGGTTCGCTCCCACGCTTATTTTACCGCTTTATCCCTTTTTTTGTTTTTTCGTATCGACTTTCGACGAATACGATAAAAATCGTCCAACGAAAAAAGGAAGATGCGTTATTCGAACGCATATATACAAATAATAAGAAAGTTTTCGCGACGAGTTCCGACGAACGACTGAAGACCGACCGAAGGACTGACTCGCTGACTCCTCGGTCCGTTCCGTATTCCGTACCGCGGGCTGCGGGAACACGGGTGGGGAGAGGGAAACTCCTTCGACGACTACTCGCCGGCGGTGGCGGCAGCGGCGGGGGGAAGATGATTGCCCGTTGCCATAGCGACACTTCACCGAAGCTCAGGGACGAACGCATGGGCCAGCGCTCGCGGCGGGGGTGTCTTGTGTCTATCATTGTCGGGGAGACATAAATTTATAACGTTGAAACATTCTTCATTCCTCCGTTCGTTCACGGAGGTACGCGCGGACCACCGCGGCGGTCGCAAACCGATACTCGATTATTAAGGGAGTCGTTCGAATTTTACAAAAATTCTGTTTAATATAAATTCGAATATGCGATTGAAACTCTCGATACATTCGTATAGAATCATGATTTTTTTTTTTTTTTTCTTCATGCATTCCGTCAAAACTTTTCGACAAACAGAGGGCGAGAAAGAAAACTCCTGCTCGGACAAATTCCAAGTTTTTTTTTTTTTTTTTTTTTTCAACTTTCACTATGCGGTCGACCGGCTCGCTCCTTAGGTACTACGCCGGCTGCCGGGATTATTTTATGCAATTCAACACGTCATATCTCCAATCTGTTTTATCAATCGAATAATTGAATGGACGTAATACGCTGATGCGCTCATTGTCCGCCAGGGAAGCAGACCCGTCGCTATCCCGAGTGACTTGTGCTGTTTTATCGACGGTCGGTATAAGACGGAACAACTCCGCGGCTGCCCAATATCCGGACATCCACCGAGTTAGCCCCTACGAGTCAAATATATTGATTTTTCTTTAACAAATCCCTGGCGGTTGTATTCCAATGGTTCGTGATGGCGCAATTAATTGAATCGTTCGGTTGTGTACCACTTTTTCAGTTTTTGTTTTTTTTTATTGGACTTTTCATGATTCCGTTTGAATTTTTCGTTCGATCGCCTCTTCAACATTCCCCATTTCTTATCTGTTGCGCGCGTGATTTCATCATCTGCTCCCCGACTCCATGCAGCCATGCATCGGCGGGATTTAGTCGAGAAGGACTCGCATGTTGCGGAGAATAAAAATGCTCGTTTCAAAACCCGTGGTCCAGCATTTATAAGCATTATTTTGTTGTGCTGCTCACGTTTTTCAGCTAGTTACTTTTCTACGATCCGAAGCAGCTAGTGCGATTTGCAAAACAAAAATTCAATATGGCGAATATGGGGGGAATAAGAAACTTTTGAGTTTGATTTTCTGAATAAGTGTGGACACCGCTGAACAATTTAATTGCGATACATATATGCGATATATATATTAAAAAAAAAAAATACCAATATCCTTCAAACACGAGAAGACTGAATCAGGCGCTAAATTAAAAAATTCATTTTTTGAAAAAATTGTTCACCACTGAACGATCTAATTGTTGGACTTGTTGAAACAAAAAAAATCAATATATTTGAGTTGAAGGGGCCAACTCTATTTCTGTCTTCTATTTATATACCACAGAGATGCATTTACTTGTGTAAATTTGGTCGGTAAAAAAGTAGATACTCGGGGGAAAAGCGTGTATATCCACTTTTTGGTTGTTTCTCTCGCGCGCGCCAAGTCGCGTCCGACCGTTGAAAAAGAGGGAATGCTAAACGGCGAGGGCTAGAAAGAGCGAATATTTCACTTTTCACAGGGGAAAGGAACCCTTGACGCGAGGGAAAGTCGACTGTAATAATATCGTTCAAGAGTAGCTAAAGTGCGCGAGTCCATGCGTATAACATGAAAAAGATAAAGCCCGGAAATCGTCGCATATTTTTGTGTCGCACATAGTATATACAAGCAAAGTGCGACTTGCGGACGCTTTCTTTTTCAATATTATTGATAATACAAACGATGAATAATAAAATTTTACAAAATTTCTGAGAGAGAGCAGATGATCGATACATCGCGTTGACATTTGAATTGTGCGGCCTTGGATTTTTTTTAAAAATATAACGGAAAATCTTTATTCGGGGAATCTTTGGAGAAAAAAAAAAAAAAATGGTTTCTCGCGTTGGAATGAATTTTCGTTTTCTACCGGAGAGACAATTGCTCGTTATACGCAGGCGTGTATACCTATGTATCGTAGGATAAATCAAATAAAGGTGTGCGTCAATTGATTGTCACGGTGTACCCATTCCCGCGAGCCGCGAGGTTGTTCGAATAGGAGGATTTGCATGCTGGCAAGTCCGCGCGCGTCAACCGCGTGTCGCCGCTCGTCCCTCGGATCCAGAGTTCGCGTGGCACTCTATTTTTTTTTTTTTTTTTTTTTTCTCAATTTCTTTTATACATCCTATTAAGCTCGTGTATGCCGGGTCATTGCGCAATAATCCGGGAGGGTATGAGACAGAAACGCACAGGCGCACAGGCAGGCAGGCAGGCACACGAGCAGGAGACATATAGTCGTCTGCTCGCCAATATATAATGAGACTCGGTAATGGTGCGATCCGACACGACAGTAGCGATGATCGCGGCTGCGTTGAGGCTGATGCGGGGGTTCCACGAGGGCGAAGAAGAAGCTAGGGAACATGGAATTTTTACTCTCTCCCCCATCGAGCCAGCCTCGTTATCTCGTCGGAAGTGGACGCGTCGTTTGTCGTTTCGTGTAATTTTAGCATATTTATCGCGTAACAATTATTAACGCGCGCGCAAGCGCGTGTGCGGGAAATTATTAGCGATCGCGAGCGCGAAACAACGGGGCGGCGAATTGGTGTGGCGGATAAGGCGCGCGTGATACGCGAGGAGAACGGGAGCAAGAATAAGAAGAGGAACAAAGGGAGATAAAGCAGAAGGTTATATGGAGAAGGAAAAGCCAGAGGAGCAGCCGTTTGACATTCCACCCGTCACCCTCCGGTGACGTTTACTCGGAGATAAGCTCTATCTATATACACATATTTATATATTTTTATTATTATATATATCCGCTATACATATCCCGCATGCATTGCATTGATAACGATGTTATAATATCGCATTTTGCTCATAGGCTCGTGTATAATAAATTAGTTTCTTCACTGGCCCTCGAGAGCTCCTTCGCGTGTCCGTATATTATTAGCGCGTATAGTCGCGCGCGGCGCGGGTTAGAGATTGAAAATTATTTCATCGCAGCGGGGGGGACTGACGGCTTCGACTCTCGTTGGACGAGGCAACGCGGGGTGGGGTAACGTCGCTGATCCTCCCGTATATAGTATACACGCGCTCATCAAACGGGCGATCCGGATACGCGCGACATTTGTTTCTTCACCGACGCATATACTATATATGTATACCGCGGCGGTGCAAACGCACCGAATTCTTCGTGTTTCTCCGCGTGGACGAAACACAGCCTGCCGCCTATATGCAGCGTTGAGAAAACCTTATAGATGCAACGCTACCAATATTGAATTTTCTTCGTTTAAAATTGCGCGCTTTACAGCGCGCGCTCGTCTGCTCGAATATCGAGGATAAAAACCAGAGCGGAGGGATACGGAGTTTCGATCGCGAGGGACAGCGGAACCTTATAAACTGAACAATGGATAATAAACGAGCAGCTTGGTGACGGTGACGTAATCCTGAATGGCCCCATCGATATTATCGATATTATCGATATTATGGGGACGCGACGCGGCGGCGATACGAATACCGCGCGCGTATGGCGAAGGTCACTTTTTGACATTTAAAATGAAAGTCAATCCTTGTCCTTTGTGCTGGGACTTTGTGAGAGTATGGTATACGATGAAATGTGGCTCAAGCGTTCCTCGTTGTTAAATTATATCGATCTGATACGCGTGTCTCTCGTACATTATAATACGTGTGTCCTCTAAATATACAAATAGGTATAGGTATAAATATTATGATTTTAGATTGGTGCGCGCGTGAGCGAATGAGCCAAAAGAGCGATAAAGAGATAAAGAGAGGGACGCGAGTCTCGGGGAAACGATCGGACGTCGCACAAGGCCGCCTTAATATCGCGCCCGATTCGTCACCGGGCGGGCGCCCTTGCTCGCTCTCAGATCACCGCTGACCTTCATTTTCATTATGCCCTTATACACGCATTTTCTTCCATTCCCATCAAGATTTTAGATACTACCTACGAAGGAATGAAGAAAAACGCTATCGCGATCGCGCGAATGATAATGTCGTGCGATAAAGAATAAAGAAAGGAAGCAGGCGATAAATAAAAATGAGGGACAAGAGGAAGAAGCGGGTAGCAGGTAGGAGTAGCAGGGTTGAAGCAGAAAAACTCAATACTATAAGTAATTGTAGTCAACCTTGGCATCGATCCTCTCGCAAATAAAATCATAGCGATAGCGCGATAATACGACGCTAATCGTTAATGCAGCATCCCCTCCTGGCATTTATGCTTTTTCAACGAGATTCGAATCTTGTTTCATCTTCGTCAAAGCGCGAACGATACGATGCTGGAAGATGGCGAATTGTCATATACCTAATACATCTGCGTATGACGGACGAGATTAGATCTATCTAGACACAAGATGGAAATATATTGAGAGGCGCATGCAGCTTTATCAATGAAAAGCTCGTACGATGATGCTTTTCAATTGAACTTGATCTCGTATTCCTTACGCGATAAAACGCGGGCAATGTCCGCGTTCGAGCCATTATCCACATTCACCCTGCGATTCTCCCTATTCATATGTATTCTTCTTTCTTGCATGCTGCTTTGGTAATGTCTCGATAAGAGAGATCAAAGTAATTGTAAATATGAACCGATTCAATTCGATTCAAGAGAATGGATCTCCCTCTTTCGATAACGCCGGCCGACGCGACATATTTGCATGCATATAGTATAGAAAGAATTCAGTCGAAACCGCATGGATGCGATTAGCATGAGAAATCGCCACCGCGCCAAGTTGCCACATCGATTCTAATTGTAAAAATTAAATGAATATCTCGTGATAAATTATATTCTTTATGACGATGATTATTGTGAATCGAGGGTAAGAGCAAGTATCTGATGGCATTGATGTAATTATCGGCGCGAGAAAATAACCGTTTAAGCAGCGTCGAGAACTCTCGCGTCGTTCTTTTTTTCGTTTTCAACGAACGCAACAAAATATGTATTTGTCATTGACAAAATCGCATAAATTACCGCTGTGTTGATATATTGTGTGTATATATATATAGTGTAGCCGCGCGACAGAGCGGACTATTATTTCTCATTACATACACTTATCGCGGACAATACCTCGTGTCCCATGCTCTCGGCCCGTAGCACCTGCCGCTGCTGCACTATTTCATCCAGATGCTATTGAGATCTCGATCGAGAGGAGCAGAGCAGCAGGGCAGAGCTTGCAGCGCGCAGGCGACAGCAGAAAATAGAAAAAGGCGCCGGCCTTCGTTGTCGCGCGGATCGAGCGCGCGCGCGGCTATTGTGTGTTAGTTGCGAGCCTGATCGTAGGTGGTGTCTTCTCAATAATTCATTCGGAAAGTGGTGTAACATCGCGAGAATAATCACGACGCCGGTCGCGACGAGCACACAAATAAATATATAGTATGCAGCATTAAGATTATTCAAATTCAATTGTAGCCCCGATACTGCGGATTATTATCGCAATTTCTTACGCAATATTCCCCGCTGCCCGCCCGCCCTGCTTCCCGTTCTCTCTTCAATCTCCTATATATTGTAGTAATGTAATACGAACTCGTTCATTGCATAAAATTTGATGCTCAATTTGATATGAATTTTTATTAACTGGTACGTATAATTTGGAAAATAAAATACTTAATTACAGTAAAAACGGTAATAAATCATCCTGGTCGCGCACGCCGGATAACTGTCTCTCATTTCTCTCTATTTTCATTTTTCATACATATTCATTGATTCTTATTCCAATCCATATAACTAAAGTATAGGCCGCAACCATTAACGTCATTCCATTGTGATAATAGGTTTTGAAAAGTTGCTCTTTTTTTTGTTCCATTTCCAAATCGCGCGCTGAAAAAAGGCATAGTGCTGAGAACGGAGGCGTAGTTGACTCAACTACTCCTTGAGGTTGGACACGGCGAAACCAATGGCGTAGTTGACGTAACCTCCGCAAGTAGTTGAAGGGATTTCGTTGGGTCAACTACGCCCGCAATTTCGAATAAAATATTAAACACTTGGCAGAATTAAAGGTATTATTTGAATGAAATTAAATAAATATTTGAAATAGTATAATCGCATTGCTCGGGTAATTGGCGAAAGTATTTTGGTCAATTGTTACAATCATGCTTGGATTAAACAAATTCCATTGCTTATTCAAAGCGTACAATTATTGTGATATAATTTTGATATAATTTCGTATGAAAACCGTTTTTCATCAGCCTCATCGGAACTAACCGATGAGGTCTTACTTCTTCTAGTATATCTCAAAAATAAATATTCTCATCACCTCAACAATCATGGTTGAGAGTGGTTATTTAGTTACGATTCAACTCCGCAGTCTTATAAGCTCACGGGACATGCAACGCTTACGCGAGAGCGCTCCGCTCGTTGCCCTCTAGCGGATTTCTGGCGCACCAGAAATTCAGCTAGGATATAAGACTGTCTCGCTACAATGTATATAAATCGTTTCAAACAAAACTTATTGTTTGCGCAACTCTCGATGCGATTATTTCAAATCCAATCGATTCTGTGTCTCGAGTTTTGTTATTTTTTCAATGAAACCATTTTGTGCGGTTGCATCATATGAATTAAGCTCAATTTCAATAAATAAAAATGTAGTGGCAAATTCGTCCCGTAGTTGTCTCAACGACATGACTTTTCATGGATCAACTACTAGATGATTAATTAAACGTAATATGACTGTTCATAGAACGAAAATCGTTCAACCTCATCGCGTAGTTGGCAACACTTTTTTTCTACTTTCAGTGCGATTGTCCTCGTTCGAATCAACTCTTTCTCTCCCTCTCTCTCAAGAATTTAACCAATTTAGCAGGTGATGCAAACACGGGCGTGAGCGCACGCATCGAATCGTTGCCCAAGGTTATTTTCAATAATAATGTAAATCCTAACTCCTAACGTTAATGGGCGCGGAACCGGCGTCGGAATAAAAGTTCAAGGGATCTACATTCGCATTTGCTTCCTCGTTTTCCGACATTTATTCAAAAATATTCTCAAGTTTGAGTCAAGTTTAAGGACCAGCCCCGAGTCATCGCCTAATATTATTAGGGCGATTGGAATAACTTTGGAGTCATAATTTTATTGAAAACTGACGCGAATCAATCAAAATGGCGGTGATAAAAAAAAAAAAAAAAAAAAAAAAAAAAAAATCTCAATGTGATTTTAATATTGAACTCAAAAGATTATATCGCTCATCGCATTTACTCGCTCAATTTTTATCGAGATTTATATATCAGATATAATTGTCGTATCTTATTGTTCTTTCCCATATTCTTGCGAAAAACGATGATAATTGAAAATGAGCATCGGCTACTAATTCAGGCTTCATAATAATATAATATGTATTCGCTAGGTGCACGAAAATACTAACACCATTCAATTATCAGTGTGTTACGTATTCATGCACACTGTCAGCGCCACCTAAAATAAGGCTCCGCATTTTTTCATGCTCAACGTATACACAATACACACTTATTTTTATAGTAGTATATATGTACGTGCACCCAGCGAATAACTCTAGTTTATAAAAAGGGAAAAGAGACTGATAAACCTTACGCAAGAGTTATTTTTTATTTATCGTCCGCTTCACCCTGCTTCACTCTGCACTCGCGTATAGCAGTGCAGCAAAGTTGACCTAGTTTTATCGTCGGCGAAGTAGTCGCGACGACGAAGACATGCGGCGGGGATCGCGTGAATTATCGATCGGTCGATACTGCGTGCGCTTCGCAGGAATATCATCAAGGATCATACGTGCTGGGTGCATGGAGAAAAGAAATGTAAATACAGGTCGTCCGCGACGGCTGCTGCTGCTGCTGCTGCTGCTCATATATTCGCGACGATGAGACTCACGCGGTGGTGCATGATCTGCTCCCCCCGAACTGCATGATAACCGATGTCTCATTGCTTGTCTCGACAACGAAATGCTGCCGTTTATTCTTTCCTTTCAATCCTTGGTGATTAGCATAATGAGAAACTATACTATGGTTTATTATGCAGCCATATACAGATTAATCAACGGACACTCGTCGACGCGCGGGAATAAGCGATGAAAAATCATGGAAAATCTTGTAATAATGACAAATACGGGCCATTTTCATATGCTTCTTCCAGAGTCCTAGATAAATTAGCCAATTAATATATTACAGCGGAGACACGGGGAGTATGAAGCGGCGAAAAGTTGTGCGAAAATAAAAATAATGGACCCCGTTTGTTCGAACAACCGCGAGATGCAACGCTGCCGTCAAATTTTCTTCTCCCGCAATATATTGTTCGGCTAAAGCCGGTTGTTTGTACGGGGGCTTGTGCTGATATTCTTCAATCGGCTCAAATAAAACGATGATAGATAGGAGCTCCTGCGCTGCTACGATACCAGCCGCATAATAGGAAATGGGGCGATGGTGCTGGCAATTCCGGTATAAAGACTCGACGATACCCTCGCTTAATAGGACTCATTATTCATCGGCGTGTTATATTTGTGAGGATGCTCCGCGCTATGCTGTTATATACTCACGAACGTGTTCAATGCACAATTCATAAGAATCAAAAGGGCACAAGGGCCGTCGCTTCATCCATTAATAAATCGACTCGATTGCGCCCTTTTTCGCACATCATAATATAAACACTCTTGTACGACCATTGCTGATCTCGTAAAAGGGCCGTATCATGGTTATTACGACAGAGACCGAGCCAGCCGGACGATACAACGATCCGCACATCGTATCAACGACATTCGTTCAGCTTTACTCACACAGTGTTGACGGCGCTGCTGCTGCTGCCGCTGCAACGGACGACGCAACTTGTCGAACGGATCTCAAAAGAAACGCACGAAAAAAGAATTTGATCTATCCAATCGCAAATGTGAGTGTCCTTACGATTTTTCCTATTTTCGATACAAAAATCTTCATCATCGCTCACTTTTTCCGTCGTACCAGGACCGAGCTCGTATATTTTATGATAATTTTTTTTCTTTTATTCATTTATTTCTATACCATATCCCGTTAGCGTCGCCATTCACCGTCTCACGTTTCATTCAATCTGTGCCACGTAGACCAGAATATATCGTACTCGGCGATAAACAATAACGCTATAAAACGCTCGCGTTGTTAATTTTTGTAAAGCGAGAAACGTCCGGGAGAGACGAAATCTCAGTCAACCTCTCTCGCTCTCTTTCTCTCTTCATACATGTATCCCTCAGCACGTTTAAACTCGCTGAGCAAAGATAGCTTATCTACGGTTACACCGACTTTTTTCTTTACTCGTTCACAAATAATCATACCCGGAGGCTGATCGTAACTCCGCGAGTCTTTTATATATCGCCGTACATACGTCTCTCTTCTCTCCTATTTCCGATCTGAGCAGAACGCGGAATAAAAAAATTACAGAATTCGAAATGCTCATTCGGTGCTTCGATCCAAGAAAGATTCGATTGTTGCGACTTTAATAACGCATTGACGATAAATCAATCAATAGCAAAGATTTTTTTCAGAACCACTGCGGTACTCGATACACGCACGATTGTATTTTGAAAGTCGCCGATAAGATAGCGGCGTTTTGTCTCGCGTAAGGCCGAGACCGCTTCTGGGGCGTCTATATTATCGGCTTTTTTCCCCTCTCCGACCTCAGTTTGTATTGTGACGTATAGTTTATTATTGAATGAATAACGCGACAATTTTCGTCCCCAAACGTTCATCCGCGAGCCGGACAATCAAAATAACCGTAAAAGTTTTACTCGCGCTGCTGCTCACCGGCATCTCGACTTTTCAGAGCACTAGCAGCGCGAGCCACCACTGCACTCGTTTCAAATATAAAAAAAAAAGCACGAGCACGTTAAAAACACGAGAGACCCGCGAGAAACTCTTCAGGCCCGGCACCGATCTATTTTAGGTACGCCCAATTGTTATTCCGCTAAAACGCTAGTCTTCTCGTCCAAGCGTACGACCTCCAGAGGCTGCCACCACCGCCAACACGTTGTTTCCACTCTCAAATGCGGTTCATCGTCAGCCAATTCATTTCGTAACAGCAGCAGCAGCAGCAGCAGCAACAACAACAACAGAAGCGACAACGGTTTTTATGTATGAAAAAGTTGAAGAATATTAATTGAGCTTTGGTACGCGCTCTGCTCTATCGATCGATAGCGACGTCGCTCGTGATCCAATTTTTCAATTTTTTTGTCGTATATGGTTCGGAGATCGTCGGAGTTTCGACCAAAGCAACATTTGTCATTTTTTGTGAGCTCTGAATCAAGTAACATATCGTGCAGTGAGCAGTTAAACGTTATGGACATTAAAAATGTATTGGCAAACAGAGTTGGATCGCTTCATAAAGAGGGCGGGCATCGCGATCCGCTGTTACGAGAGCTTTCCTCTTGCGCGTGTGTTACAGATTACAGAATTAATCGTTGGAACGTAACTAGCAACGACCATATTAACGATCGGCTCTTGTGAAACGCGTATACATAGTTCCGCTCGAGGATGCGGCTTGACCAAAGCGACGAATGATTAGATCCCCGCTACCGCGTCCATATAAAAAAAAAAAAAAACAAAAAGTCTCGAAGAAACGCGCAAGTAGCATGTATTCGAGTCTGTTCCGGCCGCTTCGATACACAAAACACTTAAAAGCGCCCCCGCCACTTTCAGCCGATTTAACAATTTATTACACGTCGCAACGTGTATAGCCACGGTCACTTCTTCCCGTTGCATTATGCCTTTATACGTAGGTATATCGTATGTCATTGCGATGAATTTAAATTTTCGATCGCTTTTGGTGGCGAGCGAAAGAGTCAAGCCACGAGACAACGGCCGCGGGTCCTTTCTGTGTATAATCTAACATTGAAATATTTAACGAAAGGTCGATTTCGGGGTTCGTAAGTTTGATCGGCTCGACCCGTTTTATCGTAAAGCCTGTGCGAGAATGATGCATGATTCTGCGCCAGTACCGCCATGCAAGTATATATCCGCAAAAATTTTATCGCTCTTTCTAATAGATCAGCCGAAAGTGGAAGACAGCTTCGATTACAAATCAATACGATATTTTGTTGGGTATTTTGCGCTCCGCCGGTGTGCTCGGTGTAGTGATTAGACGCGTTCACGCCTTGGTGATTCGCCGCCACACCTATCGCATCTCTCGCGAGAACCTTCGATCTCAAGAGCTTTTATTTCGATGGTGTACGCGCGAGTAACGTATCCTCAATGAGCCGAGAGACATAATCGAAAAACTAGTAAATATACGAAGCATTCGCGAACGATTGTCTCGCACAATTTAATTAACATTCGGACAAAAAACTTGATTCGTTCCGCGGACAGTTACATTATTCTGTTTTTTCGCAGTTTCTGTTTAGCTGTGCTGACTCGAGAAGAAAATTAATGGGCATTACCACGAGCTCCTGCATGAATTAGTTATTAAGCGTTACAAATCTGCTTTTACCGGGTATATTATGCTTGGGAATAGGAGAGAAAAAAGGGCACCTGCCGCGCGGAACCTTCCGCAACATTGTTTTTTCATACGCTCAAGGCTACGGCTATGCGGCGGAACAATGAATTTTGTGCGGAATGTGCGAAAGAATTTGTTGATCGATCAAGATTCGATTTTCGATTAAAAATCAAACAAGACCTTGATTTTTTACATATGGCCAACAAATTATGTGCCCAACGGATGAACCCTTATGAAAAAATGAATCGAATATCGCGTTGCGTCTTGGCTTTTCGAATATACAAAAGATTAAGTGGTTCGCGCGACCTTCTTCCTAACCGAGGCTATCGGAGCCCGCACGGATCCTTGAACCTGTGCTCGCACTGAAAAAAAGGCATAGTGTTGAGAACGGAGGAAGTAGTTGACTCAACTACGCCTTGAGGTTGGATACGGCGAAACCAATGGCGTAGTTGACGTAACCTCCGCACGTAGTTGAAGGGGTAGACATGACTTAAATTTTCATGGATCAACTACTAGATGATTAATTAAACGTAATATGACTGTTCATAGAACGAAAATGGCTCAACCTCATCGCGCAGTTGGCAACACTGTTTTTTTCAGTGCGCGCTAATGCGCGTCAATGAGCGCAAACGTGTTTCTTTACACGGATCGAGGAAGCGAAGAACGCTAAAATCTTGATTTCCTTTCTTCTGGTATGAGCAGCGAGCGTGTGCGCCGCGTTTGTATACGAGAAGCGAGATAAACCGGGTTAGAAGTCGATACTCGCGGGGTCCTAGGCGGAGGAGCGGCTTTGGTACACGAAGGCGGACATGGACAGACGTCAGATCACGACGAGTGATAAAACATGCACACCTTGTCAACCGTTACGTGTGTAGTACATATACCTCTGTCGTTCTCTCACATACTATATCATTTATAATAACTCGTGTGTTATTCCTACACGCGAGGATCATAGGACGTAGATCGCGCTTTTGTAGAATATCCAACGTCACTTTGTTTCACGGTCACTCGCTACGACGCGTTACCGGCTCTGCATGCTTGGGCGAGCCCGCGTCTGCTCGAGCCCCGCTATTTCTCTATTCATCCATTCTCAACACCGCGAGCGCGCGCGCACGTGACTACATTTCCATTTCTGCGTCCCTCACACACCACCTGATTCACGATCACGCCGAAAATGCTTGTATTGCATCTCATCTTCAACAAATCTATCTCTTTTATGAAGTTGACCGATCCAACGTTGACCCAACGATTTTATTTATTAAAAAAAAAAAAAAAAAAACTACAACAATTTTCACGCCATGAGAATAAATTTGGCGATGGTGACTGCAGATGGGAAAGGAGGCCCGGTACGCTTATCGATCAATTAATCTTGTGTAAGTAGAGACGCGGTAGCGTCTTGATCTTGACGCCAAGTATATGTTCGAGCAAGCAGCAAGACGTCCAGCGTATATCTATCCAGATCCTATTCGTTCCGTGCACACCCATACACACTCATCAAAGTGAGAAAGTGTAGTCGTGTATATGCATACTGTTGGCGACGCCAATAGCCGGAAAAGGCATTTTCCCAGTAACGAACGTATATGTATGTACACGACTACACATTCTCACTCTGGTGAGAGTATTGAGCATGCACGGTCCCAATACTCGAGATTGGTCGATTTCCCCCCACTTCTGAACTTGAAGTCGTCGCCATTGGTACATCATAATTCGACTCGTGGGAAAAAAATGAAACTCCATTTATACGATGGGATCTAATTTTTTTTTCTGTGACTCCCGGAAAGGAGTGAATTCGTCATTGTAAGAATTAGGTGCTCCGATTTCATTATAGAAAATTTTCTTCCACATTATATTAATAGGTATGTATAATGTCTACTTTCCGACCCCCCCCCCCCCTCCCCTCCATGGGAGAATCTTTTGTCCTCCCGCGGAAGTAATGGAACGAAAAAAATCTTCGGAAAAATAAACTTTTCGAAAAGTGAAAAAAGAGCGCCAAGTATTTAAAAGTCGGGACCTTATCCATAAAATTACCGAATTCGAAATTGTTAATATGACGTTCAAGTGAAAACTATAACTCTATTCATTATTTTCTTGTGGCACGCGCGAGAGGTAATTTGACCCGAGAAAAAAAATATTACGAAACTGAATCGGTTTGCCATTTACAAAAATGAAATCATCATTCTCATCGAGTCAAGTCCACCGAATGGTGCGTATGAAATTGCAAAAATAGACGTAAAAATGCATGCGTTGCGTATATATACCTATGTACGTATTCATTGCAAAGATAATGCGCAAACTTGGTGCGCATGGTTTTCAAATATCAGTTCGGCGAAGGAACGTTTCATCCATCTGTACTACATTGAGCCAAAACTTAAATTCTCCCTCATTTTATTTTTTCTTCATCCCGGCATTCCTCATCCCTCCATCCACGAATCCTGCATATTAAATTCGTCCGTCCAAACCATCTATTCATGTAGCCCGGCATTTAATCATCCGTCCGAACTCTCAAAAAAATCAAAATTCGTAATTCATCTATTAACTTTTTTATCTTTCCGTCGATCCTATCGATGAATTTATTCATCGCGAACACGGCGATTCTACTCAGCCGCGGTGGGACTATTCATCCGTGCCATCTATCCCTTTTATCGATCCATTTATATAATTGCTCATTTCATTTTATTTATCTAATCCAACTCTCCATTAATCGATTCATTGATTGAATCGTCCGATTTGTGCCGAGACATGTACCATTCAACTATTTATTAAAATTTCATTTATCCATCTTTCTAATTCGTCTCATTTGATTATCCATTTAATTAATTACAACCAATTTATCGATTTCGTCCAGCGGATCATTATCGGGGACTGTACTGTTCTATCCAGGGATCAGATTTCCTTCATTTACGATGAAAAAACTAGTTAAATATTATTTACGTAGCATATATTTGATCAACCGCGTCTTACCGAGCTTACATTTGAAAACCGTGCGCGCCAAGCTTGCGCATATAATATTTACATTTCCATACACCATTCTTATTTTATTTAGTTTCGTAATATTTTTTTTTTTTTCCAGGTTAAATTACCTCCAATTTTATAGATAATAAGGTCACGACTTTGCAATACTCGACGTTCTTTTTTCACTTTTTCAAAGATTTTTTCGGATCACACAAACGCGGTAGTCATATAGCAGCGATCAACGCTGCATGCTCATTTTTCCACCCGAAGCCAGCAGTCATAAAAAGCGACACGGCATACATGTTGTTTTTTCTTCTCTTTTTCATTGCGCTTTACTATTAAAGATCGATTATTCAATAAGGCGCAATTTGACTGGTATAGAGCTATTGGTAATGCGCGGTAATAAAAGAAGTGTATATAGCGCACAGTTATCGGTGCATGGTTAGTTACACACGGATTTATATGAAAAGCGTGCGACAACGATGAATGATTCCGCGGTTGTATATAATGAAATATGGGGCAAAATGAACACTCTTTAAAGGACTCATCATCGATCGATTCAAATTGTGGCAATTGAGAGGCAATGCGGACACATCCTGAAACTAAAAAACTGTCAAAGGTATATAAGGTATATAAGGCGCTGAAAGAATAAGAGAATCCGGAATCCAGACCGCGGCGATAAAATTCGCTAAAGTTGTGGAATATCCATTTTGCCCCGCATACTCCCCTCTTTATAGTCGCGGGAACACGTACGTGTATGTCGCGCGGTATATACCTATACTTGAAGCGAACTGCAGCAGCAGCAGCAGCAGCAACAGGTATCCTTGGAAAAAAAATTAAGTATGGATGTCAGGGCATAGTTATCGGTGACTCTATTAAACAACGCGTACTTGGAAAAAAATAGAAAATGGAAAGAAAAGAGAGACTTATGAATATATCGCTGTCTGAAACAGTGATACACAATAGGATGGGATATACAAGAGCAGGAACGCGGTTATGCTATTCAATATCGTTTGCTCGAACGAGGTGCTGGTAATTTAATCAGATTTCGTTCCGTTTCGTCCATGAGACAAAGCAGGACAAATCAGATTCCCGTGAAGACGGGACGAGTGACCCGAAAAGAGATTGTTCAATTTATTTTGTAATTTTGTTATCGCACCTTTCGCGAACGCATCTCTTACGCCCGCGTCAAAACAATAAACTCTAACGAATAATTGATAGAATCACGTTCCGTTGCTCCGACAAATTCCTCAATTAATCTCTCTCCTCGCTCCACGGTAATGCGGAGCTTATTTTCTCTGTAGCACGATGCCTCGCGGTGCCTCTCTCACTCGAATTATCTCGCTCATATTCTCAACATTCCCTATACAATATACATTGAAACAATACGCGTGATAACGCGCGTCCGTTCGTTGAATTCGTAATCGTTTGGGTTGTCGCCGAGTGGAAAAAAAAAAAAAAAAAAAAAAAAAAAAATTCTGGTGGCGGTAGCGGCAACTCGAAGGATTTTTTTCCCACCATCGATAGTTGAGCAGCAGATACCGAATGTGTTGCTCGCGATACGGAAGTAATCCGCGATTTTTTCTTCATTTTAATTGGCGAAACGTCTTGTTATTTTCAATGTATGGTGGAACCTTTTTGGTTGAACAATTGATTAAATTATTTATGTAGTAAATTAACATGGACGTCGTTGACGGTGCGTTCAACACCGCATCAATGGATATACCGTAGCGATATATATAATAAATCGATCGTAAGCGGACCAAAGTTTCGCTTCGAGGATATCCGTATCCGATAGGGCGTCCTTGAAATCGCTGTCACTAAAGTATCCCAATAAGGAATAAGGTTCCAAATCACTGCTGGGATGAGAGGGCGTTTCTTCCTGCAAACTCGCCGCCTGTGCGGCTAGCAACCGATTCCACCTTGAGGGATACGCTATAAGAACCTCCGGGCTCCAACTCCGAGGCTCAGTCTTCCGCTCGGATTGCATATACACTGCTGCTGCCGCCGTAGCCGCCGCCGCCGCTACTTATTGTACATCATGTTAACGAATGTAGCTTTATAAAAAAAATCAGTCTTTTTGTATATCCTGCGATTAGAGTCGGCCGAAAATCAACGATTTCAACATCGTTATCGCGTTCCTGCCTTTCGCGCGTTTAATCGATTTTTAATTGGCAAATATTGCGCGCGGGCGCGCGCGGTCGATTTATTCCGCGCGCATTTACGTTCGCCATCTCGTACAGTAGAGACCATATAGTTGTGAGACGGATACCGTGTGAACAAGCTGCTTGTGAATTTCGCTATCTCTCCCGGGGTTCGTCGGTATAAATACCGCCGGAGTAGTTCAACCGGACGCCATTTCGAAGCTCGCACCGACACTCGGCTTACGATCGATATCGCATCGATTGTTTAATCCCGTACGACGCTGCTTTAACCGCCGATAAAATCATCGCCGTTCTTAAAAAGTATTAATCGTAATGGATAATCAAGGATCACTGATCCGCGAGAAGATGGCCAAGGCCAAGATCAACGAACGTCGTCGCGACGAACCGATTATAGGATTCGTTACCGATCCACCAAAAAACATTAGATACTCGGTAAGATGAAACGCGATTAATTATTCTCTCCTTCGGTCTTTCGAATAACGGAGACTCTTTGACTTTTTCCACTCATCGAATCGCATTGATTCACCACCGAGACGCAATCATTATTTTACGCCTTATTTTACAGCACGATCGTGTGATGCGTGACGCATCACTATTTTCGGCTATCAATATCTATACGCGAATACACGTCGAATTTGTGTAAGCATTTTTTTCGTCCTTGCCCAAACGCGCTCTCTCTCTCTCTCTCTCTTCATTTACAACGTTAAACCTCGCCGCGGGGATTTCCTCCGTTGTATTCTTCTCCTCGCAATTATACTTTCGGGATAAATTGTATTCGAGAATAAAAAAAAAATGAAAATAAAAAATTGGAGCTCGCGTTAGGCGAAACGAGACTCCCGTCTTCCTATCGTAGAGGAAAAAAATATGATTTTCACTGAACGGGCCAACTCGATGTAAAACTTGTTTTGATTTTTTAAAATATATATACAATGATGTTTGTATTCGAACGAGATACATTTTGTCGCGCGGCGTCTATGATGTAGAAAAAAAAAAAAAAAAGAAAAGTTGGTTTCGCGTGCCGAATGATCGGATCGGAGAAAAAAAAAATAGAGTCTGTATAGACAGATTGGAAGAGCGAGAGGCATTCGTTGGGCGGTGGACGACCACGCGACGATCTCAGCGGTGACTCGAGACGTTTACAAGATCGCGAGGCAAGCGCCAAAGAATACATACTCCTCTGATCGGGTCAAGCGCAACGTACACACGTTCTCGTGCAGTATTATCCCATTCGTATAACAAGCAAATTGCATTAAAACGTCGTATACGGGCGAGCATATGCAACTTTTGACGTTCAATTACTATTTTATTTACGTTCCGCGAGTAGTTTCGAGGAGGAGGAGGAGGAGGAGGAGGAGGAAAAAAAGAAGGAAAAAAAACGTACCGTTCGCGTCAGAATTGGGCGCGATCGAGGCGGGAGAGAAAATTTTGAAAAAGCTGACGGAAAAATACATGGTCGTAGAAATACAACTGCATGTTTGTGAATCGCGCTGTAAGCGTGCCGACAATTGCACAAAATGGTAAACAACATTTGCGTTGATGAACTCGGGTTTCAGTTGGCGGACGGGATCGGCGAGAACGAGACAACCGGAATGGATTATCACATTCAACTTACTTGCAAGGAGGACAAGCCAAAGGTTCTCAAGTTCCTGAGACGTTTTTTCTTTCGCGACGAACCCCTAAATCACAGTATCGAGCTCATACCGGAGGGCGAGGACAGTACGTGTCTCGAACTCGAGGAATACAGTCTTTCGGCGCTCATGGATAATCTTAGCCTGATGGCAGTCTCCTCGAGCGGTTCGATCATCGGTGTTCAACTGAACGGTGAGCAGCAAAATGCAGTTGTCGTTGAATTCAATAAAAATATCCCCTCGATCAACCAACTTATTTGCGCCTCCTCGTATCTCCTCTCCACTTTTGTCCCCCGAGTAGGTATTAATACGCTTCGCGCGGACAATATCATAGTTTTCCCGCGAGATATGCGATATATCCGATATACATAATACGCTCCTCGCTTGCGATCTTGCGATCACAATTGCGATTCATTGAGTTCATTAACGTGCATACGCCCCGCGATATATAGGCTTTTCAAGGAGACGCGCGTGTCCCCCCCGAGGCAACGGCGATCCGTGCAAGTCGTCGCCGCCGCCGCCGCCGCGAGAGACTACGAAAAATACTTTTCGCAACCCTTTTATTCGCCTATTTTTATAACGCCTCTCAAATCATTTATTCGAGACAAACAAACAAAACTATATACCTATATTATCACGCGTACAATGTCTAAATAATTGCTTTATTCCTACCGCTGGTATACTACCATGCGTTATTTACGAGATAATTGCTTTTTCATAGGACGACCAGAAAAAAAAAGCATGCGAATATTGAATAATGTTGTAGCTGCGTGAAAATTTGGTCAACACCGCGGCGCGGCTTATGCTTAGAACCAATAACATGATTAATAATCCGCAACTAAGCGCTCATTGATCTTTCGAACGTTGAGTCGGTCGTTATACGTTTCATACACGCGCGAGACCGTCATAGCCCTGCTCGGATCAGCGAGAGACAAGCAGCAGCAGCAGCAGCAGCAGCAGCAGCGAAGGAACAAACGGATGCAAAAGAGTCAACGGTACATTTTCCCCTTACCACCCGCCGCGCTCCTCAACGCACGCTCTGTTATTCCAATCTTCGCTCTCTTCATTCTCTATTTTTATTCTCTCCCGTAATCCCCCCCCCCCCCCCCGCCGCATGCACGATCCGCGCCTTTAACGCTCAACGGGCTCTCGACGCTAGTGATCCGTTCACCGCGATTAACGACGTCGCGGTGTTGATTCATTTATCTGGGCGTAACCTCCATTATGCGGATAATGATCGAGAACCCCGAAGCTGCTCGGATGATTAATGGCTCTGCGCATGTATTTGTATTTAACTTGGCACGAACGAACCAACGCCGCCGCCTCTTGGCGATCGTGGCGGTGGATGCTAAGAAAAAAGCAACGACAACAAAAAATGATAAAAAAAAAAAGAAAAGATAAACGAGAAGGAGAGGGGAGCGGAGGCAAAGAATAAACTTGGTCAATTGTCGTGGGGTTTCATGGAGAGCGACACCTCGAGGACTTTGCGTCCTTCGAGAGAACACACGTTCGTACACTCGTCGCGCCGATTGCCGGTTCCTCCTTTTCTCCTTCGAGGAGCCAAACGACTCGCTTACTTTTTCCATATTTTTTTTGTTTTCTTTCATCTTCTTTTATTCAGCATTATTAACGTAACCGGATACGCATTGATCCTTCGATCTATCATTAATGAATATTTATACAAAACGAGATTGAATAGAGTCGAGCGGCGGCGCCGCGGAGTTTCCGATAGAGCGGTATCAAGATTTTCGATAAAGGCACCGCGCATTATACCGATATCGCACGGTTATCGGGCAAAAAAGCGCATGAAAAAAAAAAAAAAAAATCTTTGAGGAAATACGAGGATGCATACGAGTTGAGCGGTAGATACAAACGCATGCATCGTATACTCTATAATTATAGCTCATAGAAATCGTTGATCATTGTTGATGATTTGTGTGCGCAGGTAAAATGGAACCACCGGAAGAGGGTGAGCCCGAGTACATAACCAGTTGCAAGAATCCAAAATTCCAAAAAATCCTAAGGCTGCTCCATCACGTTGACCGGAACGTCGACATTCCCTCGAGATATCCAAAGAAGAAGGTCCTTGAGATTAGGATCATATCGGTCGACAGTAATTGGCGCGGACAAGGAGTAGCCGGAGCTCTCATCGAAAAAACCATGCAAGTTATTTAATACGGTATTATTGCAGCAATAGGGAAATTGCCGTTGGACGAGATACGCGAGACTCGAGTTAATAACGAGAATATTGATTTACAGAGAGATTGGCCGCGAGTTGGGCTTTCATTTGATCCGATCGGATTGCACGTCTCTGTTTTCCGGCAAACTTTGCAAGAGATACGGTTTCGAACCGGTTTATGAGCTCAAATACGCGGACTACGTCGACGAGAATGGTAAACCGATATTCACACCGGCCAAACCTCACGACGCCGTTATGACTTACGTAAAAGTATTGAACGGCGTCGAATCGAGGCGCTTATCGAACGACAAATAGCGAGGAGACAACGACCGGACAGAATTTCATTTTTCCAGCTGATCTTCGGACATGCGCAACGAATGAAGAAAAGAAGAAGAAGAAGAAGAAAACGTTGAAAGTTGAACTCTCTTCCCGTGTAAAAAATCATTCATTCCCCCGTATAGAAAAAAAAAAAAAAAAACGCCGTTGAACCACGCCTATATAATACTCGTTCGCGATAAATTTCCGCTCTTCGATTGTCCCAAAATGCGTGGGTCCGCTCGGTTACGCGTACGAAAATATATTTCTATCAATATTTTAAATAATACGGTGCTGCCTGAGCTTGGATCGATCGGGCGAGCGAGTCCCAGAGAACATAGCGGTAAATACAACAAACAATGATTATAGAAATGGTGTTGTGTATCGGGCGATTTAATAATTTAACTCTTTCAACGAATAAAGGAAAATTTGATAACGAAGAGAGAAACGCTCGTAATTATTGTAAATCTCGGATTTGTCCATTATTATATAATATAGATTTAAGAACCGCGATTATGAAAATAAATACGAAATTAATATAGCCCGATCAGCTCCGATTACTAGCCGCTAGTTGGGCCTTGCTCGCCGCCGCGGATCTCGCTTCGAAGGCGGCTATTTGCTCTTCCTTGTTCAAACGGTTCGCTTCCGCTCGTACCTCATCGTACGCCTCCTCATACTTTTTGTTCTGCGACAAAATCTTGTCTCTGCCGATGCTCATCGATACGTTGACGAGAAGCATTTGGAAGGCGAATCCTACCGACGAAAGAAGAAGACACAACATAACGATCGTCACTTTCGAAAGATGTTTCGCTGCTCGTAGCCCGTACGGTTTGTAAGACGGATCGCTCCGATCAAACGGACCGTGCATCCCTGTCGCATCCCGAGACGAATTCGTCTCGTTGTCGTAATACACCCTGTCAACGTATCCACCAATATATATATATTATTTTCGAGTAATATCAAAACGTCTGAATCTTGCGTTTCAATTTTTCAAAAATGTCTGTTGTGCGTTCGAAACTCGTGCGGCTCGAACGAACAAGCTGTAAACGCTCCAGAGTTTAATTAAGGCGTCCAACGACGGATCTTTCGTCGCTTTCGTGCGATATACTATTTTGAAAAGGGTCGTCGCGTATCGAGACGGGTCAACCTCGCGACGCCCTATCAAATTCATAAAACGGCCTAGTTTCCTTTTTCTTTCCGCTTTGCATACGTACATTCTTACTTTTCGGCCCCGCGACGCTTTCTCAAACTGCAAATCCGTGTCGTACCGCCGTTTGCTATGCGATTTGCTCAAAACGTTGTAAGCTTCCAAAATTTTAACAAAGTCCGAATGATTGGTCTTTTTGCCGGTGTCAGGATGCATCTGGAACGTGGGGAGTATCGATATACGGTCCAACAAACTTTCGGCTCGTGGGCAATTCGTTACGGAATCATCTCCGCCGCCGTTGCCGCCGCTGCACCCCGATATATCCTATTTCGACTCACTTCTTTGGACAATCTTATAAACGCGAGTCGTATCTCTCGCCGAGAGGCATCCAAAGGTATTCCTAAGGTTTCGTAGTGGGTGCGCGTTGTCCTTTTAAAATTCCACCAAAAACAAATGATTACCGGCATGAATTTAATTGTGATGTCCTCCGTCGAGCGGATCCAAATTATCCATCAAGAACGCATGATAAATTCTCATCTCACCTTGCGCTCCCAGCACAGAATCCCCGAATGTGCATTATTTCCGTCCTCATTGCACGAACTATCAGCGACATTTTCTCGTCCAAAATTCTATCGACGCTCGTTTTTTATGAATTTTTCGAGGGAGTTGATCGTAGTATTTATTATTCGTGCTCCGAAAACGATGAAAGACACCTCATCATCGAGAATTCACACTGGCAATTTTTTAGCCTTGTAACAACATAACGAAGCAGCATTCAACGAATTTGTCGCTGCGCAATAATCAGCGATTTTAATACGCAATGAAAAAAGGCAATTGCACAAGAAAACAAAAATCCCGACGAGATGCGATGAACGCATCACGCTGGCAGTCCGGGCAGTGCTTGGGCTGCTTTACCTTGTTCTGCGCCGCAATCCGCAATCCGCAATAAAAACGACACGGATTATTCGTCGTTACGCGGCGACTTGAATTTATTATTCAAAATTATTGCGGGAGGAAATGACTGGAGATGACAAGGTCGCGGAGCATCAAGATCACGGTAAAACGGTAAAGGTAAAAAACACTAACCGGGCGCTGCTTGCTCGCTTTTCTATCCGCCATCTTGTAGTACTCGATGGTAAAACAGAACGTGATATTTGGACAAGATTTCTTCCGTATCTTGACGCGCGAGAGATCTTTTGATTACGGTTGGCTGGTTCTCTCACTTCCTGTCTTTTTCCCAGCACGTATCAACTTACCCAGCCCACTCCCCGCTTTAACAAAACATATATTTTTTTTAATAAAAATTCCAGACGCCTAGCGCGTCGCGTATCGTCCGTTGTTGTGCAGTTGTGCTGTCTGCAGTCTGCAGTTTCAAAAGTGGGGTCGGAGTCGGAGGAAGGAGAACTGGAGAAAGACTTGACAGGTGGGAACTCACTTGGTCCCGACTGACCCTCGCAACTCTCGCAAGGCTGCTTTACCCTGGCACTTGGCCGTACTTGGCCTGCTAAAACGCTTTTCCAAAATTCCGCTAGATCGCTCTACGCTCCATCATTTTTTCTATGCTCATTCGTGAAGGAGGCGGCGCGGCGCGGAAACGGTTCTCACGATGCTCGCTAGCAGGAGCTGTGGTCGCTAAAGACTCACGGACTGCTTCAATCTTGTGTGTTTTTTTTTATCTTACTCTCGGATGACGGACGTCGTTGTTTCGTCGAGTGTTTTTTTTCTCGAAATTGTCGCTCTTGTTAACGAGTGAATCGATCTAACGCTACAAAAACATTCTAGGCATAAAGAAAAGTGTAGCGCGAACAAGGTAATGCGTCGTGCTATTGTATATAAAATTGTCTGGAAAAATGGCGGACCGATGTTTTGTGTCGGTTCGACGGTGTACCCGCATCGCTCGCCATATTTTATTGTGATTCCTCTCGCTCTCTTTCTTGAGAGCTGCTTGCTCTCATCGCGACTCGGTATGTCAAATTTAACGCTTTTATTTCCCATTGTTTTCATCATCCAATTATATGGAAACGCGCGATCCGTCGTATTCTGATCTCCGGTCGAATAATCGATAATACGAACAACCGCGAGCAAGAATCACTCGCGACTCGACGCCCACTCGGTCAACTCTACATTTCGATGCGGTTCATACATGCACCACCACTATCACGGGAGACAAAAAATCAATTTTTTTTTTTTCTCTTTTACCTTCAACACACCTTCCTCGTATAGTTAATCTCTGTCTCTCTCCCGAGATGCGCGTTTGACTGTTTCCATGCGTTTACGAGAAAGAGAGAGAGAGAGCGCGAGAAGACTTTCGAGTTTACACAATAAGGTTATAATGATACATCATATAGCGAGGGAAATGTCTTTTCTTTCTTTTACAGGGGTGGGCGATGATCGTTTGAAGAACGTCGGAGGGATTCCTGCATGGACCGTTCGAACGAGTAAGTTCATAATAACGAGCAATCTGGACAAAAATTTTCATAATCGTGTGAAATCGAGTTATCGCGAGACCCTTTGATCCTTCTGTCCGTATCGTTATTTAATTTCACTCGAATCGCGATCGTATAGCGCGCGATCTTGAACTTGAAAGTTGGATAGTATCGTATTTATTTACGATTGATACGAAAGATGAAAGGAGAGAAATACGTCATTTCCTGCCTACGAAAAGCGCCTGCTTTTTTTCCTCACCTGCTGCCACGCCTCCTGCTCCTGCTCCTCTGTCTTTCATCTTTGTTCTCGTTTTGCTTATATCGCGAGCCGCCGCCGCCGCCGCCGCGGTTATACACACTTGTAAGTTTTATTTAGAAGAAAAATCAGTCTCAAGAAGCGAGTTCGGTAGTCGCGTAACCGTGACGATGAACGAAGAACGAAAAACTCTCGGAGCATGACCGTTTCTCGAGACGACGCCGCATTCGGACGAGTCTGTGAATAAAAATACAATCCTCCATATATTCAAGCGCGACGTTGGATCAATTTTTTTTTCCGTGGCAATATTTACGTTTACTTTGTTGCACGGTTTCGTACGATCGGATCGTTCGGGTGTCCGATCGAAGAGCTCTATGCATATATCACACCGCTAATGGGATTATTTTTTGTATATTTCCTAAATAATATTCTACAAACGAAGCACGCAAGACTCGATATTATTCTTTTCTCTCACTTGTTTGTAACAAGTTTTCAGATAATCCGTTCGGTAAACGCGTCTTGATAAAGATTAAGTGAGAAGAAGCCATCCATCTGTTTCTCGCTCCCTGCTCTTTCATCATTTTATATTGCTCCTTGTCTTTATCTGAGAGACTGAGAGTGGATGAGTCGGAATGTGGGAGGGTAGATTCTTCGTATTCGGGGCAATATCAATTTCAATGAAGAATCTTGGTAAGGAACGAGCTAGTGAAAAAGGAAAATGAGAGAAGAGCGAGCGTTCCGTTTGCATGTTTGCTTGCCTACTACCGAACTACCGATATAGTGAACCGTATTGCACAGAACACAGAGAGAGAGAGAGAGAGAGAGAGTATGAATCATCGGGTGATTCGGCGGATGAGAATACGCATGCCTATACACAGTCTTTGCTATACTCTCTCGACTTGCTCCTTGCATGCTTCTTTCTGCTCTTACGTTTGACCAACAAAAATTCTTCAATTCGTTCATTCGGATTTAAATTGATCGCTTACAACCTCGCATATACGGGGATTCGTCAATTTCATTCTCCCTTCTCCTTCTTTTTCGGGCATTTCTTGATGAAAATTCGTTTCGATGCATACGAATTTGATAAAACGTGAGAAAATTATTTGAGAAAAAGTGTTTCTATACGTTGACTTGATTGATGAAATAAAGAGATATAATACGAGGTATAATACCTCGTATAGCAAGGAAGCAAGGAAGCAGGGATGAGGAGAGGCTGCTGCTGCTGCTGCTGCATGCATGCACGGAATTTTCGCTGTGCGCAGCCGCCGACGCATTTTTTAACCGCACCGTTGGAAGGGGTAGTGCGCACGCGGGTCGAGTAGATTCGTGCAGAGGGTGGAAGCAGAAGCAGAGCCGTAGCAGCGGCGGCGCTTGGACAGAAATTTCACCGAGAGCCATTGGTAGTCGCGAGCAACCCTTCGCGTAGATAGAACCGAAATACTCACAAACACGCGTCATCTCTTTTCGTACATAATATATAGACAGAATAATAATATACATATACATATTTATTTTATTATCGACTTGAAAAAGTCTCGACAATCGACGACAACGAGAATAACGGAAGGATCGTTGTTATGCATTTGAGATTCGGCTTGGAAAGCATCGCTATCGAAATAATTAAACTTTCGATTAAAAAAAAAAGAGACAACGCGAAAATCATCGTTCGCGTTTAAAAATGTATAATATACATCAATGATGAAATATACTCGACGTTGTTGCATGCAGTGAATCCAAAGTCGTATAGAAAAAGAGGAACGAAGAGAGAACGAATAAAAAAAATTAAAAAAAAGTCAGGTCGATCTCGTAAACTGTGCATCGCGTTTACTTAATTATTCTTCTCTCACTCGGTTCTTTCTTTCTATCGTTATGTATTGAAAAAAAAAAAAAAAAAAAAAAAAAAAAAAAAAAAAAAAAAAAACTTTTAATACCGCATCGATAGACAGACAGGCAGGCGGGCGGGGGGCGGGCAAGCAAGCAGACAGGCAGACAGGCAGGCAGGCAGACAGGCGTACGTATGCGCGTACGTTGCTAAAATACAACATTATCGATGGGTAGAACAGATATGTCAAAAACGCTGAACGCTTATAGAATGTGAGTAGCAAACACGCGTGATTATTTTCCTACTAGTAATTTATTTGACGACTGTGTGAAAATGAAAATGAAAAAAAAAAAAAAAAAAAATATTTCAAGTCGCAAATTTACGATTTACATATTCGTCGAAGCTTTCGCGTTTCTTCGAGTCACCGAATTTTCGATTCACACAATAAAACTCGTCCTTAATTTTATTTATCTTATCTGCAAAGTTTAATCGTTCCATCGGCGTACATACATAATATACACGCATCCAAGAGTTTCTCGATATATATTTTTTTTTCCATACTCGACTCTTTCGCGTTGCTTCCTGTTCAAGTGTTTGCCGGTATTCATATCTCGACGATCGATCGAACCTTCTTACACGACAAATATTCTCCGTTTGTCAAATTAACGGCGATTTAAGAAACGAATAGGCGTAATTCAACGCGCATTTATTCCCTTTTGATTCTCGTTCAACGACCATTATTATGTCATGCTCGGAGACGACCTTGCTCCGATAGAATCGTCAGCTGTTGTCTGTCTCGCGCACACGCAGCATCTCAACATTACCTTCTACGACCCTCGTATATAAGAGTTGATTAAGAATCGAGTTTCCGTCCTCACCTCCGAGGCTGCTGCTCAATAAAACACGCTCTCTCCCTCATTCATTTTTTCGCCCCTCCGGCCGATCTTGCATTCGCGCTTTTTTCCTCCCAATAACAAGCCCGTTGCGCGCATCGGCCTCTCTCTCTCTCTCTCTCTCTACTTAATTTCATTTCAAGCAGTTTCGAACCAACTCGCGATACAACATTTTTTTTTTTTGTCCACGAATACGCAAAGGGGAAAATAAAGTCAAGGCAAATTGTGCGCGAGGTCAAGGTTTTTCCGATCGACCTCGAGCGAGAGCGAGTCAAATGGGTGAAAAATCTTGGGCCGTCGCGCGAAATATATATAAACCGGTTTATCTTTATTACGAGCTTCGCGGTTTTTAGTGTCCTTTGTATTCGCGACCGCTGACTCTCTTTGTCGTTTTTTTTTTTTTTTTTTTTCGTGTGCGAATATAGTACCCGCGTGCTATAATATCGGAGCTTTTTGTTCGGTTCTACCGAAAGAGCTGAAAATTGAGTGAATCGCGGTAGAAAAGTGCAATTTTGCCGATCGTCTTCCGCATACGGAGACCCGGCGGGCTGGTAGAAAATATACGAGTCACGAGTCGTTCCGTTTCACGGTTTGCGCTTGCGTCGAAATATTGAGCCGCATTGATTGTGTTGCGTCGCGGTGGTCCGGCGGCGGTCGCTGGGCCGGCTTTTTATCGCAGCCCTGACATGGGGTAAGTTCGCATCTCGATTAAATTCTCGATAAAATGTAAATCGCTTTTTCCGGAGACACGGCCTGCTCTTCGATGCTGGCAACAATCGTCCCGATCTCTTTGCTTTTCCCCCTTTCCGTTGTTGACTCGAAACTCGAGACGCGTTTCAACAGCGACAGCGTTTGACAGTTTGGCGCGACACGAGTTTACAACCTGCGAGGAATGATCGCAAGGCTCATTCTCAAAAGCGTTCCCGAGACAATTACGAGAATACATCGCTGCTGCTGCGGCGGTGGTGCTGGTATAATAATTTTTTGTTTTTCCGTACCATTTCCGTACCCCGCGCGAAACAACATTTCTTCATCGTTCATTGTTTTATCCTTCATACCGCGTGATTCGTAAACTTTGCTCCGCGTCGAGTATCCAATCGAGAAGTTTATTTGTACGATATCGGGATATCGATGTTTGCATGGGCGCGCACACGCGCACACACGGAGAATCGAAAGCCGAAAGGGCAATGATGCAAAATGAGCCACCAAGGTTTTATCGATACGCGATACTATAAACTGACTATAAATATATGAGGTAATATAATTGAGAACTTGAATGAGGAATAAGGTTCGGGAGTGTTGTTTGCAGAAAGAAAATAGAACACATCGGCAGGATGACGGCTATGACGCAGGAAGAAATAGTCGCGGGCGCTCGGACGGTCGCTCAAGGTCTCGAAACTCTGCGAGTCGAGCACGGAGGTCTTCTCCAGGGTCTACAATCGCAGGATGCACCCGCCGCTCGGGACAAAGCGAGTCAATTGAGGAAAAACATTGAAATGATCGAGCTGGGTCTCGGTGAGGCACAGGTGATGATGGCCCTTGCGAGTCATCTCCAAATGGTCGAGGCTGAGAAGCAAAAATTGCGAACCCAAGTAAGGCGGCTGTGCCAGGAGAACGCGTGGCTCAGGGACGAGCTCGCTGGTACTCAGCAAAAGCTTCAAGCCAGTGAACAAGCGGTTAATATATTATTTATTTATTTATTTTCGATTTTCGTTCCAAGTTGTTTCTGATTGTGAGCAGCGATGACCGAATTCGATTTTTCACCGTACGAGATAGGTTTCGCAACTCGAAGAAGAAAAGAGGCATCTCGAATTCATGAGTAATATGAAACAGTACGACGCGGATCCACCGGCCGACGACGAGAACGCCAAGGACCGACCGAAGAACGATCCCGTAGTCGATCTCTTTCCCGACGACGAGGCCGACGAGCGAAACAGTACGTGTATGTAGAATAATGCGCGCCGGTCCTCGTCTTTTCGTATTTATTTTCCAACTAGCTTCTTTCTCGTACTTCTCTCGCCGCCCGCCGCCTTATCGCACTTGTTATATTTCGTACGCAGCAATGTCACCGACCCCACCGTCTCAATTCGCCCAGCAAGTAAACGCCGGTTACGAGATACCGGCGCGCCTTCGAACTCTCCACAATTTGGTTATACAATACGCGAGCCAAGGACGCTACGAGGTTGCTGTACCCCTTTGCAAGCAAGCTCTCGAAGATCTCGAGAAAACGTCGGGGCACGATCATCCCGATGTCGCGACGATGCTCAACATTCTCGCCCTCGTTTATCGGGATCAGAACAAGTTCAAGGAAGCCGCCAATTTGCTAAACGATGCGTTGGCGATCCGTGAAAAGACTCTCGGTGAAAATCATCCCGCGGTCGCTGCTACCTTGAACAATCTCGCTGTTTTGTACGGCAAACGCGGAAAATACAAGGAGGCCGAACCGCTCTGCAAGAGAGCCTTGGAAATTCGCGAGAAAGTACTCGGACGCGATCATCCGGATGTCGCGAAACAGCTCAACAATCTCGCTCTGCTCTGCCAAAATCAGGGAAAATACGAGGAGGTACAAAGATATTATCAACGAGCGTTGGAGATTTATGAAGCCAAATTGGGACCCGACGATCCAAATGTCGCCAAAACCAAAAACAATCTCGCCTCGTGTTATCTCAAACAGGGAAAATACAAGGATGCCGAGGTTCTTTACAAGCAGGTACTTACGCGAGCTCACGAGAAAGAATTTGGTGCTATCGACGGTGACAACAAACCCATTTGGCAGGTACGATTCGTTTTTTTCTTTTTTTTTCTTTTTTTTCTTTTTTTTTTCTTTTTTTTCCCCCACTAAAATATTAAATTTGCGTGCGCTTGAATTTTGAAACGCGCAGGTTGCTGAGGAACGAGAGGAGAACAAGCACAGAAACAAAGAGAACGCGCCCTACGGTGAATACGGTGGCTGGCACAAAGCCGCCAAAGTCGATTCACCAACGGTAACGACGACCCTCAAAAATCTTGGAGCTCTTTATCGACGGCAAGGAAAGTACGAGGCCGCGGAAACGTTGGAAGACTGCGCTCTGAGATCACGCAAAGAAGTGAGTACACAAAACGGGGGGGATGCTTCCCCGTCATTGGGAAAAACAAAGTATATAAAATATAAAGAAGAAGAAGAAGAAAAATCGTTCTTCGAGCACGCGCTTTATATCGTTATTCCGCCGAGTTCATTCTCATCCCTTCCAAAATTTCCCTTTTCACGCAGCACTTCAAACAGGTGAGCGGCATTTAATCATTTTATTCAAATGCTTCCTCGGACCAGCACTGGCACGGCGGCGGCGGTGGCGGCGGCAGCAGTGGTGGTGGCGGCGGCGGCGGCGGCCAGCGGCAAATCGTTTACGCACGTTTTGTTATTTAGCTCTTTTGTGATACGTCGTTTGTACCATTATCATTTTTCCTCGTGTCACGTATCGCTCTCTTGCTCTCGTCTATTCTCCTCTCCTTGATTAGTAAATGTTTATCTAACCTAGTCGTACTTGGTAAACTCTCGGATGTCTTGAAATATGAAAATATTATACGGTTATTGTCAGAGACGCGGATGAAACGGTTTTATCGTACTTTGCACGCAGGCATTGGATCTCGTGAAGCAAGCCAAGGTCGCACAAATCCTAGGTGATGAGAAGGGCATCACGAGACGAGGTTCGCGCTCCAGTCTCGTTAACAGCGAGCACGAACAGCAACACGACGAGGTGAGTCTCCTTTTTCTCTCGCTCTCTCTCTCTCTCTCTCCATTACTACCCTCACGCTCTCTAAATGTTATTTCTATCCTCTCCTCGTTGTTACAAAACTATTTTTTTTATATACGTTAAAAAAAAAAAAAAAAAAAAAAAGAAAAGAAAAGAAATCTTTTATCCGATCTTTCCGTTACCGTCACTAGTTCGCGAAATATACATTTTTCATATGTATATACACATGTACGTGTATGTGTATATATATATTAGAGTCGCACAATGCATGCAGGTAGTTACGACACACCTCTAGTAGACGTCTACTATCCACCTTCTCCTCTCTCTCTCTCTCTCTCTCTCTCTGTTTCTTTTTTTGTTCTATTCTTTTTGTCCGGTCCGATTTGACGATTCGACAAACGATCACACAGGGCTCCCTGCCGCTGGTACAGAGGGCACTCCACGAAGGACAATCCGGCCATCACGACGCTAGTCCTAACAAACCCGGTTTTAAGAACAAATTCTTCCACGTTTTTGGTATTCACTCGTCCACGTAGAAGAACATTTTTTTGGATTGTCGGCTCCTATATTTTTTTCTTAATTTCATTGGTTCGCCCGCGCGACGAAATCCGCATCGACCCCCCGAATTTTCACTCTACCGATCGACCGATCGACGAACGGACTAGCATTTCTTCCGAGTAATTGTGCTGAATACTTTTTTTTTTTTTTTTTTTTTTTTTTTTTTTTTTTTCCTTATCGTTGCTGTTATTTTTCGTTCAACGCGATGTATCGGTATTCGACGCATTTACCAAAGGGATACACGAGGAGGAAGGAGCTTGTCAGTTGACACAATATTTTGAGGACGAAAAAAAAAATTGATTTTTCTCGACAAAACTAATCCGCTGCCGCACGCGCGAAGGAATACATTCAAGATTTGTTTCGGAGAGAATCGTTGTGCTTCCGTAAAACAAATTTCTGCAAGCTTTCGTTAGTTTCGTCCAAATTGACGGGAAATTTTTTTGCCCTTTGCCCGATAAGCGAAGAAATAGTCTCGCGCCATGCACGATCCAGTTGTACATTTCATTTAATCGTTGAGTCGTTATGATGTTCTCGCATTCAAACATTTTTAGAATTATTTATCAGTAGCGAAGGGGATTCGTTTCGAATTTGCCGCTCTGTTTTCATTATTATATCCAAGTGATTAATTCAATCAACGGTGCACGATCGTTTGGTTTCGATTTGCACGTACGACGCGCGGATTAAGCTGATAGTTCGTACACCTACACAGGTGCGCGTTTTTGTCTCATTTTCCTTCCCCATTTATTTTCATCAGTTATCATTCTCGTATTTGCAGTCGTGTGAAATATTGCATTTCTACCCGGAAGGGATCGGTATAAAAATCTTCATCACGCGCATCTGAAAAATGGTGGACTCAATTTTTTTCTAGCATTGAAATTCGAAATTGAAAGAAATTAACATTTTCTCCAATGTTGACGTTAAATTCTGTGACATATTTGACACGGTGACGTGTAATTATAGTTGACGAAAAAAAACGTAAAAGTTAACTTGGTCGGATTACGAAAGATTGTATTTCGTTCGCCTCTTTACCATAATGCCGGATGATCTCTCGGTCGCGCGTATTATTAAATAATCATGCAAGTGGGACCGAGTTTGATGTAGTAACATCAAGAGAGACACCCCGCTCGTTTTTTCGTTTTCATTATAGTCTAGTTGTTTGTTTTTAAAAATCGTCCACTATAGCCGTATACGTTATTATTCATAAGTAATGATAGAAAAATAACTTGTAGAGGTACCAGATATACCTGGTTAGGCTAAAAATCTTGGTTACAAATTTTTACGCAATAATTGTCGAGAGAATAGCAGCGAAAGAAAAAAAAAACTCACTGATACATGTATATATCTATATATATTGGTGACGGCGTGATGCGTCGGTGACTAAGGAAGAAGAGAGGGGTTAGTGCCTTGATACTTCAATAATAACAAATATACATGAAGAAATAAATTATTTTACGAAAAAAACACGAAGAAAGCCTTCTTGTTCGTTATTTTGTCTTCCGTTCTTCGTTCAGCAATTGGATTTTCCAGTCGAAACTTGAATTTGAACGCATCGGTGGTGGTCGGATTTAAAATGAGAAAACGTTGTTTTATCTCAGTTCGTTTGCCTTTGACGGATACAGACGAAAATCACTCTTTCTCGCCGCCGCCTTGTCTATTATTTTGGTTTTTTTTTTTCATTCGATACCTGCGTTGTCGTTTTTTCCCTTACGATTTGAGCTATCGCGATCTACCGGGGGGGGGGGGGGGGGGGGGGGCTTAGGTACGGATGAGAATACCAGCACGCTGATCGAGGACCGTATCCGAAAAAAGGCCTGAAGAATCGTGTGAGATACGAAATTTAAGAGGTGCGTAAACGTAGCATTTTTCTTTTTTTTTTTTTTTTTTTTTTTTTTTTATTACTTCTCTAATTTCTGTCTCTATCTTTCTGTCTTGTACTCCTGGTATCTAGTGCACAAGTGATAAATAATTGATGTAACGTAGACCCTGACTAATAATAAAGCTGCTGCATTAGACGGAGCTCGAATGAATCCTGACCAGCCAAATTGTTCATTTTTTTTGTCGTTTGCTGCGAATAATTGTGCTGAGCGCGTAGAAAGATTTCCCGAGTTCCGCTGCTTAGAGACTATCGCATGATTATAATATGTATGTGTTTATTTCTCTTTTCTTTTCAATTGGCAGGTAACAAATTAAAAACTCAACCGAATCAGATTAATTTGGCTTTTATATTTCGGGGTGTTTTTTTTTTTTTTTTTTTTTCTTTTTTTTTTCTTTTTTCACAGTCTCCATCACATACCTACCGATTTTTGTTTTCTTCCGTGTTCCGCAGTCACTCTTCGCTACATCGCGTCACGACAACTATGTTGCAAGATTTTGACAGGCAATTATTTCGAAATCAACGCTACAATCGTAGCGCATTGTAACGCAATTTTTCTCGCTTCACTCTTTTGTTCATTAAATCAAGAGACGCGATAGCGACTCGATTTAAAATATTTTATTTCCCATTAATGCCAAAGTAAAATCGCTGCAATAAAAAATGAATAAAAATCTGCAAAATAAGTCCAATATTTTGCATAAAGAAAAAACAACATATTACACGATCAAATGAATTTTTTTCTCATTCAACGCCACGCCGCAGCGCCATTTTGCGAACTTTTATCCAGCAGAGTATTCTCGAATTCAATAATCTCAAATAATATCCTTCATTGGAATTCGTATCGTAGTTCGACGTCGACACCCGGTAATTGATAACCCCTGTCTCTTGTGTTGCAGGACCGAAAGCATTCCGTTCGCGCCCAATAGATCGACGGGTGAAGATAGAGAAGAATTGAAACAATAGGAGCGACACGATGAAGAGTGACAGAGAGAGAGAGCACCGACGGAGGCGACACAGAGGACTCGGCATCGTTTTTCTTCCGAAACGTTGGTTACGACGTCTACGCTCGTGTCAGGAGTGCTGAAAACTGTGGACAAGAGGAAAAAGAAAGAAAAAGAAAAACATTCCAGCTGCTTTGTAATCACGCGTTTCGGGGACTCGTCAACATTCAAGACAGAAGAAGAAGCTAAACGCATTTTTAATTCAGCTTTCACGTCAATTCGATATTGTTTTGCGAGGAGGATCGCGACTTATGAAACTGCTGCTTCATTTCATTTGCCAATCAAAATAAACAAACGAAACTATCGTGAATTATAGACGTGATTGTAAATGGAGAAGGAAATACGTGCTTCAGGGATCATCGTCTTAGCTCGTGAGATTTTCAATGTAGTAACGAAACGTTTTCGGATAATAATGATTGCGAGCGTGAGGAAACCATTCGTTATACAGTTATAAGCGACGAATCCTGCAATATGTGCCCGTGTCAATGATTTATATTATTAACCAATAAATTACGTAACGCATGTCCACTATTGTTTCGTTCGGCAATGACGATCGAAGAGCACGGCGATCCTCTAAAAGACGGAAACACCGAAATGGAAGACAAAAAAAGGAAAAAAGAAAAAAAAAACTGCATTTACAAAGAACCACCGGAAGAGAGTAGTAGATTGTTATAAGCGTGTCCGAGAAAAATTCTGCCATGTCCGATCAGTCGTCCGAACTGATCCGCGTGAACTTATCCGATAAGTTATTCGATGTTTGCCGAGATTATTAATAACTAATGCTTTGGTTGAATTGTGAAGGATTAAAAAAAAAGGGAGAATGACGGATGCTCGATTGATAGAAAAAAGCAGAAAATAGCAAAAGATTTCGGATGCAGGACCGATCACCCGGAATACCGATATCTAGTGAATTTTTTTTTACCGACTCCCATATTTTGATCATTCGTTCGGTGGCAATTGTGTATGAAAATGAACAATTTATTTATAATCGTGGCTGAATATGACCGGTGCGTAGCCCGTAGTCGGCGTAGATCGGTTTATTCATGACCGATTAAAAATTGCATACGATGTTTCGAAAAAGGCAGTTTCGTGTGATTTGTAAGAATGACCAGTTACGAAAAGAAAAGAAAAGAAAAGAAAAGAAAAGAAAAGAGGAGAAAGCTGACTACCGAATATTTTACGAAACGGGAGAAAATGAAAAGGGTGAAAGAATAGAGAAGAATGAAATATATATGAAACGCAATGTGTAAACAAGGCTTCATCTTCTCCTGTAGTTCCATTTGTTTTTGTTTTCCTTTTTTTTTTTCGAAATACTCTCAATGAATTCTCGAGTGTTCGCTTTTTGAAAACGAGCACTCGTGTCATTTGCGGACTTTTCAAGATGTATGCACGTGCGGTCGCGAGCCAAAGGCCTAGATATGAAGGATTTCTTGGAATAATCCTGACCATTTTTCTCATCGAGAGTCATTGCTTCTTATTCACTTATTTATTTATTTCTTTGTTCTCGATGGAAAACAACAATCGACGGAGCGATTCCGTAGTAGCTTAACGGAAAAGGATTTTGCGATAAATTTTTTCTCCTCTACGCGCCCCGAGGATGATGAAAAATGAACATACTTTTCTTCTTCTTTACATCTCTTGGTACTAGCACGAAGTATATTTTTGTTTTTTACATATCTTTATTCAAAAGATATATTCAAGTTTTTGCGCTAGCAGCAGCAGCATTTGGTAATAATATTTTGTATTCTGTGCGAACAACGGAGTCGTCGACTGATCAACAACTACTAACGACAAACGTAATAATGAACATCACAAGGTCCGTTTACAATACGGTTTACCGTATTATGGAGACAAGATGGACAAAAGAGATGAAATTGAATAAAAAAAGAAAAAAACGGAGGAACGCTTATGTTTTTCATACATTGCGCATAATTTAAGGAACACGGGATTGATCCTACCGAGTTTGCCGCATGAAATTGGGCGGCGGAAGCATTGGTTCTTAAGTGCAAAATATTGTTATTCGCCGAAGATCCGGTGTAACATAAGCTTCGATTTACAATAAACATTCTAACTTGTATAAATCCTGTTTTCGTACAAATTTTACTCACCCCGCGCGATTTAACGAGTTGCTGCTGCTGCTGCTGCTGCTGCTCCTGTTGTCGCTCTTGCTGTTGTTGCCGCAAAAGGAGTGCGAAAGTAATAACTTTGGCAGGAATGTTATTGACATCTCACACGCGTTTCCATTCATTTATTATTTTGTTTTCGTATTCGTGTTTATATATATATATATATAATATGATATAATATAATATTTATATATTTATATATATCTAATCACATTTATTACAGCACAATACATAACGTTACACTCAATAATTTAATCGAGTTAATTATTAGTTCGTAGTACAATGGCAAACGTTCGCGTTTCGTCGTATCGTTTCGTGTATATAACTAGTAAAATGGAGGTATGAAGAATAGTACATTCATCGTAACGTGGCACGGTGCGTTTGTATTTCTTTATACTAAGAATTTTTTGGTCATACGGGTGTACCAAAAAAATTGAAAATTCGAGAAAATTGTTTTTACAATTTCTTGATACAAGTAAATTTCGTGCGGATTTATGAATGAAGAAATGTTTTATTCACCAAAGCAAATAGCTCGGAATGTTTCTAGTTTCATCATTGAAATGTTTTTTCAAAATAGAAGAAAATTTGTTGATTCGGCAAATATTGTATCTTTCAATGAATGTTGAGAAAATTTCGAAAACGCTCCGACGATAAAAAAAAAAAAAAAAAAAAAAAAAAAAAGTATCAGTGTAAATTTTAAATAAGTTGGGCAGATCGAAAAGTAGAAGATCAGCAGCTCAATTGCTCAAGATACATATCTTGTTTTCCAATTAATCTTTCAATTCTGTCATTCTCGAGTTGGCACCACCGGTCACACGAATATACTTTATTATGATATAGCCTTTGCCTTACGATTAAGATCTACCTTTATTTCGGTGTACATTCTATACATACGATTTTTTTCTTCTTTATCGAGCGTGTATTTTTTTTTGTTGCATTACGCGTAACGTTTTGCCACGTTTCGGATACTTGTAAATTTTTAAGGGCCTTTTCGTACGCGGCTCTCCTTTTTTTTTTTTTTTTTTTTTTTTTTCTTCCAGCTTACGACGAGAAGAGCCACTGAAATGTTGTATATATAGTGTACGAATGGCGAATAAGAATTCTAAATGCGCAATAGATTACACAACTGTAGTCTCTCGCGAATATCGTTTCATTACCCGCTCTTGCGACTTTTTTTTTTGCCGAAAAAACTGTTCATTTCGCGTGTACGCGATGTTTTCCGCTATGACAAACGCGTATAAAAAAATGGAAAAAAAAAAAGATTGGCACACTGAAGTAGAGTTTGATCATCCGGCGTCCGAGCGGGTTCGAGTAATTTTCTTCATCTTTTTCCTTCAACAATAATAAAACAAAAAACTCGCAACTCGCAATGGCAGTTCAATCGGTCGACATACTTATTCGTCAATTCTTTTTTTTTTGTTTTTCATAGGAACTCGTTTACAATGATTTTGATCGCTGATGCATTATTACGGTCGATATGTATGATTTCAATCTGCGAATCATTATTGGAAATTTTCTGTGCAATCAAGCAATCAACGATCGATTCTCCATAATCGAGAAAATGGGGGGGGTTTTATTTTAATTTTTTAATTCGCTACAAGAAACCGGCGTTTCATTGATTTTCCAACTCGTTAAAATCGAGCAATTGTTCTCGACATTAAATAATCGCTGTCCAGAAAGAAGCGATATATATATATATATAGGTATATATAAAGCGAGACGAGCATCACACGCGCGCTGAGCGGCTCGCTCATTCTCGTCGTTCTCTTAGCCTCTAAATACTGTCCATAATGTACACAAGAGCGTTAATCGAGTTAATCGAGTTAATCGAGTACGAAATAATACGCGGGAGAATCAGAGAATGGTTAAAAAAATATTGATATCGAAGCAGGAAGCGGGGGAAGAACTTGAACGAACGGGATTGATATCCGGGTTATTCGCCCGCCGCATTTTAACGAAAGCAGGCTCTCGAGAATGCGCGCGATTAGGTCCTGCCTTTCGAATAAGACGATCATAACAATCAACGATTGAAAAAACAAACAAAGCATCGCCGCATACATTCTCGCGATGATAACGAACAATTTGTAGGGTCAAGATGAGAATTTGTTAAAAAATAAAATTATATCGGGGAGACGTTGGAGCATCAGCCACTCGATAACGTATGGATTATGGAAAGATATGGAAAATTTACAAGATAAATTTACAAGATTTACGAACTGGTTAGAAATAAAAATAATAATATTAAATATTAAATATTCAAACGAATGAAAAGGCGGCAGCGCCATCGCGTTCGATAGCCGCGCGTTCATAGTAAATAAATATTGTAGGATAAGCGGAAAATGAAATAATGAAAAAAAAAAAGGAACGGAGAAATTGTATCCGGACGTTGTAATCGTGGACAGCCTCGCGATCGAATAGCCGTTTTTTTTTTTCGGTACAACATGCATATATACCGACGGAAAAGACACAAGAAGAATCGTAAGATGAGATGATGGCAAAATGGTATTCGCGCATGGAATATTATCTTGGCTGGCGCGCGCGATATAACCGCGGAGAATGGAAGATCGGTATCGCGGTGTCCTACGGCGACGAGGCTCGTAGCTCGGAAGAATCGTCACGGCGACGAACGAGTTACACACACACACACGTGGGTTTGTGGTGCGCCTGCCTCGGTGCATGTTTGCGAATTTATTTAAATAAAAATTCGTACTCCATTGTGTCGCGCGAAGCAGCGCCACGGACTCTGCCGTCAAGTTTTCGTTTTTCCTTCAATCGCCAATGTTTTTTTTTTTTATTGATCATGAATTATCGATAAATTGTGACTTTTAGAGAGGGGTTCCAGAACGGCTAGGGCGGTTATTGCTGCGACGATCGCGGGACGATAATAATAAACGCGACTCTCGCGTTGCCGCGAGTACGGGATAATAAAAGCGCGAGCGTCTTTCACGTTTGATATTTCGGGTTTGATGATAATATACGACATAGCTCGCGAGCAGTGGTACACTTTGCGATGCTCTGCGCGTGGATCGCGCGTCCACCCTTCTCCTCCCACAACGACGCTCCAATCCCTCATCTCGCTCTTTTACACTCGCTCGCGATATCATCGCGATCCCCATCGCGCAAGTAAACTCCCTTCTACTTTTACTCATTGTCCGTAAGCCTCTTCTTTTTCTTTTTCTTGGCTTTTGCTCTCCTCCCCCTCCCCATCAACCACATATTCTTGTCTCGCTCAACCTCACCCGCAATGAATTAGGACGATAAGCGCGCGAGCGCGAACGCAGCCTTAAGTAAATGAAAATTTGAAAGGTAAACCCGCTTCTCTCGCTTTCTAGCATTCGTCTCGATTTCGCCGAGCGGTTAATCCAAACATGCGTTCTCTCTCTCTCTCTCTCTCTCTCTCTCTCTCTCTCTCTCTCTCGCACACACAGACATACGAGCATGCGAACATGGCATAATATACGCGCGGAGCAATACAATCGCGATGGTGCACAACGGGTGACATATGCACGCGTCACCGAATTATCTTGACGAATCCGCAATTACACCTATACAGAATTCTACACATCGCGTTTATCTAAAACTACAAATATTTTTACGATACTTGGTTAGATTCGACTAGAGTACATCGAATACTATAGACGCCGGACTACAATTATACAGTACTTATGCAATATTATCGATTACACTTCATGAAATATCAATAGAAACGCAAAGAAACAAGAATTTACGAATAATAAAATGGTGGGTATGCGTGTTTTTTTTTGTTTATTCCGAAGAGCGCTCCGATTGTGTGTGTGTGTGTGTGTGTGTTTTTTTTTTCTCCTTTTTCTTCTTCCCCTCGCTATATCTACAATTCGACTTTTTCACTTTTCTTCCCTTTACACATAATTCCCTCATCGTGTAATAAAGATATGTATCCAAGGTAAAGAGACTTATTGGTAAGTGAATGTAAAAAGAGGATGATTTTCAGCCTTGCGCGCGTTTTTATGCTTCGCGATAATAATGACGATCCGGGAATGATTGACGATTAATTTTTTTTTCTTATTGTTGTTGTCTCTTGGCTCGACTTTTCAACGAAGCTCGAAGCATCGAATTGAGCGTCACTGCTGCGGTTCTCGTTTTGCACTATTTTTAATTCTTTTTTTTTTTCTCCTCTCGAGTGAAGAACGAGCAAACGAGCAGAAGGGGCTTAAAGAGGGAAACGAAATTATATAGGTACAGGCGTATACCTGCGTTCGTATTATAGGATAACGGTGTGTGTATCGCGCGATCGTATCTCTGTTTGAATCGGGGGGGGGGGTAAATTTGGCCTCTTGCGAAGGAAATTCGTTCGGTGATTTAAGGCGTAAACGACACCCGCTGCCGTTGCCGCCGCTGCCACCGCCGCCGCCGCCGCCGCCGCCGCCGCTCAACGGGGCCACTTCGAATGGATGGTCGAACAAAAACAAAAAAAGATGGTTATCGATGACACTCGGACGCCGATTGTCGAGATATCGAGATTGCGTCGATATTTCGCTCAAATCGCGCCTCTTCAGTGGCACGATCTTGCTCGACGCTGAAATCGTCGCATTCTTCGATGCCACTCGTCCCGCCACTCGATCACGATTGATCGTTGCGTTACCGTCAGACCACCCTGGTTTCCACCGTCGTTCTCGTGACCCAGAATCAAGTAGGATCTATCAACAGAACAAACACAATATTTAGACACGCGCGTCAACGATCCATCGAAAATTCAACCCCCCGTCATGTATATTTTTCCACTTTTCACCGACATGTGCCTTCATCAAACGCGGCGAACCGAAATAATTATTTACGCGTATGAAATCATCCCGATCCGCTGGAACAATGATCCGCGATTGATGCAATGACTTGGCAAAAAACAAATAAAACAGCGATAAACGCGACTATAAAGAATGGAATGGAAATGGATTTATGAGTTTGGTCAGCAAAAAATATATAACGAATGATGTACTATCTTAATTGGATTAGCAAGAAGCAGCGGGTATATCGCTCTGGCATACGAGTATCGCGTATGAGGGGACCGCGATATGCGTTGCTATATCGTTCGTATATCTGAAAATGTATATATGGTATAGAGGTTGGTCGAGAGAGCTTTCTCGGATCATCGCTCAATTGGGCACGATTAGCGCGTCCCACAATCACGATTGATCGATCGGTATGCGAGGCATTATTTTTATCTCTTTCTCTCTCGCTAATTTTGCCCTCCCGATCTGTCGTCTCTTATTACGCGTTAACAAGAATAAAAAGTTGGGAAGAAGAAGGAAAGAAATGGAGCCACGAGGCGGCGCCCACGCCGGTCTGCTTCGGTTCTTTCGGCCTCGCGAAATGAAAAAAAAAAAAAAAAGGAAAGAGAATGGTCGAGCGATTAATCGTCTTCGATACGATGTACCGCGTATCCTGGACTACCTCGTATATACAGATATTATAGCGGCTTCGATCCAGCAAGCGGCATACAGCGAGCGTTAAGGCTCGCCGTTTGATGCTGGTTACAGAGAAATTGCACGCGAGTCTCAATTATATAAGAATCAATATAATATAGCGAGGCGAAAACTCACTTGTTCGGCTTGATCTTTGGGCATTTACATGCAAGATCCGCCGTATGAACGAACAGCGACATAGGCCCTCGTCTGACCCTCGAGTCCGGGGACCTCTTGTAAATGAGATCGACGTTGAGCGTGAATCTGGTCCATGCGGCACCACCCGGAGCACCACCATTTCCGGCAGAAACGTCACCCTTCTTGTGCCTGTCGGTCACTCTAGCCAGAATTGCTGTAAAACACCAAATAAATAAAAATGCGAATCTCTATCAAACTTGTTTTTCTGTTTTTTTTTTTTTTTTTTTTTTTTTTTTTTTTTTTTTTTTTTTACGCGGGGCTCTCGACGATAGGTGATGTTATTATCCCGTACATTATCCTTTCGACAGCGCGGGATATAGCGATTCGAGTGTTGCATGTTAAAACAGGCTGCGATTTATTATCGAATTGGCACGTTGAGGATCGCGAACCGCATTCGCGTTAGACGCCTCCTATACGCGATCGAATCGAAACTCGGAGCGGATTTAACGAGTAATTACGAAAACGGGGGAATGGAATTTCATATACTCGCTGGTTTGGACCTTGGAAGCTATACTCGCGGTGGTTGCCCTCAACGATGAATTTAACGAATGCGATTGTTAAAATTATAACGATATTTAATAATATTGGATGACATACGCGGCGGTAGAGGCTTGCGTATATTAGTCGTGTGCGCATCGATAAACCGAAAATACACGAGCATTATTCGTTCGTGTTTGGTGACTGCTATATAGTTCGAAAAGACGAGAGAAACCCGAGCTCGCAAGATTCGCGCGCGGAGGCAAAGAAAGAGCAGCGACGCCGGGAGTTTCGCGAAATCTATTCCAAGTTGACGTCGTGGCAGACCTGTTGAAGATTTATTCGCGACGGATCGCGAGCGCAGCCTGCTTGTACCTACTCCGCTGCCGCCTTTTCGCGTCCGCGTCTCCCCTCGGCCCCTTCACCGCCGGTATATGCGTTAAATACATAGAAAATACAAAGAGAGGTGAATTTTCCATCGGATCTCGTCTCTCCGGCACTCTGCGCGACTGCCGAGGTTCCCCTTGAATTTCTCAAGCGCGGTATCGTACATAGCCCGCGCGCGCGGCTTTCTGACGGGACCCGTCCTCTCTCTCTCTCTCTCTCTCTCTCTCATTTCGCGTCGGGTAGATGTACAAGTACGAATGAACCGCGCGGTGGCGGAAAATGCTGCATGAGAAAGCGGAGCTCGAAAGGGGCGTAGAGCTAATCAATTAAAACGTCGAGTTGCAGCCGAGTTACGCCGTTTTTTTCGGGAGCTAGGTGCGTATAGAGTGCACCGTATGCGTGGTGAGCCCCGCGGGGTTTGCCCGCTTGCCGCCAACTCAAAAGCATGCCTGCTTTCTATTATTGAAACGACGAGACTCTCTCTCTCTCTCTCTCTCTCTCTCTCTCGGTCCGCCAAAGAGCCATTCTCGCCGCGCGAGCCTCTCGCATTTTCCAACTCTCGCGTTGAACCCTCTGTTTTTCAAAGCTCCGCTACTCTCCTCTAATGCGAATCGTTCACACGTGGAAATCACACGGATACACCGAATAAAGCGAGCGCTCTGACTCTCCGAGCGTATGGTCCACTCGGCCGCCCTCCGAGCAGGTCACCGAGAGTCTCTTTTCTTCAACGCGAGCGCGCGAGCGCGCGATCCCTTATTTCGAACAATGAAAACAACTTTTTTTTCCGCAACACCTCTCGAATAATTTACAATTTATTGACGACATACAACAATATACATGCAACTAACCGTAATCTCGCTGGCAGTATTTGTTGAGATTGAGCTTTCTCGTGCTGGCTCTGCACTTGCCGCACTCATCTGAAACAGAAATGAAAATGATTTCTCATTCAATTGTTATGTATGGCCGAGTATATGTGGGTCGAAAAACAGAACAAAACAAAAACATATATATTTAACGCGATTCAAACTGTTGGCGCGTCGTTACGTACCGCCGTCGTTGGAATTATTCTTGCGATTGCATTTTTTTCTCTCATTTGATAAATAAATAAATGAAAAAAATGATGGCAGCGCGGTATTCGTTTAATTAATTACGCACGCTTCGCGCGAGGACTCTCGCGTATACACCTCCTCCTCGAACGCCCGGGTGTACATGATGAACGAGTCGCTGTGCTGCCATGTAGTACGAACTCGTGACTCGTTGCATGCTCCCCCCCCCCCCCCCATGCTTTCAATCAATATATTGGATTAATATAGTGGAGGAAACGAAAAAAGTCATCGCGCGATCGCTGCTGCATCGCGCCGCTTTCGGAGTGTAAAACCGTGCGACTCGCGCCTATTCAGCTGTCAATCGTTTATACATTTAGACATATACACAGGTGCACAAGCGGATTAATCGATTTTCAAGAAGCTGCATGGAATCGAAAAATGATGACGCGATGTATTCTATTTTTTTTCAATCAATTTCGATGCTTCTACGCAAACAGCTGTAAAGCAGTTTTGGGGTCTCTTGGACTGCTTTTTCGTTTGCTCGTTCGGTTGAGAAAAAAAAACAAGGTTTTATACGAGCCCGCGAAGAGAACCGGCCGGACTAATGAATAATTATGTATAGGATTCTTAACGAATCCAAACTAACTCAAACTAGTTCGATCCATTACGCGTAGCCCGAGTGCGCCGGTAGCAACGGACGCGCTGGTTTATAGTATATCTATTAATCCGCATCAGCCTCGAGCCTCTCGGGGAGTCTCCGCGGGCGTACCGCGCCGTCTGTTGCACCAACGTCATTCAACAAAGATATACATATAACAACGCGCCGCGTACACAGCTCGATGCGTTTCTCCCTTCGTCAGCATGGCAGCGATCTCTCCGTTCGAAGCCATACACCATCCGAATAATTACCCCGAGTAATCCGTTATCCGCGCGCGTTTCCCCGCGTTCACGAGAGCCTTTGTGTTATACGACGCGTGTCTCGGCCAATTCGCATCCTATGTTTCGGCTCGCCCATCAATATCGCCACCTTTTCCCGCGCTAATATCGCCGCGACAAATATCGCGATATTTCGCATTGCGAGTTGTAAACCGAGCCTCCCGTAGTTTCTCCGATGAAAATACTATATTATTCAACATTTTTTCAATTATCAGAATCTGTCTTTTTTTTTCCTTGGAAGGAAAATTCAAGATCAAGATTCGTACAATATCAAAGAAAATGTTGAAATGTCACAAAAGTTTATATTATATCCTTTCAAATCGAATGAACTTCCATCAGCAAAAGTACCAGCAACTTTATTTACTCTTGCATCGTTGACTCTCAAAAATGTTACATATCGAGCGTTTTGTTTTTCACTCGTTCGGGTAGTTTTCTAGGGCGCCGATCATTTTTCACCGATATGATTGTGTAGCAATTGAAAATTTGGAGACTTTTTCATAATGATAAATCAGGTTGAAAAGGCGGCGATGACGTTCCGCATCAACCGCATGATTCTATTTGATTTCGCTAATTGCTGCAAGTAAGATCCATATACGAGTGCTGAAATGGAGCATATAATCCCTGCATGGCATGCGGGTGGAATACGCGCGCGTGTCTGCAACAACCAAGCAGAGAATTAGGAGCGAAAAGGCGAATGAAAAGGAGAAGACGTTGCGGTGAAAGCGCACAGAGGTATATCACGAGAGAGCAGGTACCTATATAGTATTAGGAATGCCTGGACAGGCTACTTAAGGTGAAGGGCCGATGATAATACGCGCGGATGATGCTTTTGGCGAAAGATTCATGCGCATGTATGATACCGCGGCGGTTCCACGCCAAAATGAACAAACTCATTTTGAGAAAGTCTCGGAATGGCGCGCGGGACTCAATTTTCGATAATTATTAGAGTACTATATACGTTTACGATAAAACGCGAAAATATAATTCATCGCGGCGAAGGCGGGATCGAATAAATAAAGGAAAAACATATTGAAACAATTGCGATGAAGCGATTGCTAAATGTGTAGAAAAGAATATTATCCGATGCTTTTTCCTGATATGCTTTGAAAGCAAAAGCGTCGTTCACCCGATCCACACTCGATAAAATTAAATGCAGACCTTGGTAAGAAATGGAAGATGTCATAAAATATGTCTCTATGGAAAGTAAGGGATGGGAGCGACGGCGGCGGAGGAGGAGGAGCTAGGTTCTCAAAATCGACGCGAGCGTTCCGCTGGGTATCCGAGAGAAAAGCTTGATACGCCGCCGCATAGCGCGTTAATACTATGGAGGCGGGAGCGTATACATATAGTATAGTATAACGTCGGTGCGCTGGAGAGATATTTCTTGCCAGTCGTAAAACATTCTACATATAACAGGAGCGTGTATGTATACGAGCTAGCCCTTGAGCCTCGGACTCTTATAACGAACCTTCGAGCCTGCTTCCAGTCCTCGTATAAAATGCACATTTATACGCTATATGCTGCTATAGGGTATAGTATAATGCAGGAGCGGCGCACGCTCGATGCGTCGGTCCTATACCGCTCGTATAGGACCGGACTCGAGCCGACGAGAACACACCATTCACGAAGCCATTCATGGCCGTTTAGCCATTCATGAGATCTTGGTAGGTCTACCGATACCTGCTGCTCGCGGCATCCACGTACTATAATATGTATATTTATAACGAGTTCTCCGGCCGATGAAAAAAATACCCGCGAAAAAAGAGTTGACGCGTGAAATAATGTTTTCGCATCTGCTTTATATCCATGAAAACAAAACGTAGCGGCGATACATACGCATCATCCGTGTAACATCGCGGTCTTATTTTTAGTCTTACTAAATATTGACGATGAGGCAAAATAAGTTATAGGCCGAGAGTCGCGTACCGAGTCACGATGATCGACTGATTTTCCGGATACGGATCGACCCCGATTACGAAAAATGATGATCGCTGTATGGAAAAAAAAAAAAAATTGTTGAAGAAAATTTCGCGCGATTCAGCTTGAAATTGGATATACCTACATATATTTATAGAAGGAATAAACAATTCACTTATGGAGATGGGATAATGGAGAAGTAACGTATACACACGTGCTGTTATTGCGTAAACCTGCTTCTATACTATACGTACGCGGAATTAATCGCGCGAGCACCAAGTTTTTTTTCAGTCCCCCTTTTTATTTTTTTTCTTGCTAATCTTCTGTCTAGTCGATATGTTTTTCTTGGCGAAAGCCGTCGCACAGCCGCTGCCCGAACGAAAGTTATGCGGCGGACGACGCCAGCAAAGAACTATATGTGTGGGGGCGGGGGCGAGATACTGATTAATTTTTTTCTAAGCATTCTCAGAAATTGGTGATAGCTAGGTACTTATTGATCGACGATACTTTTAAATGAAACGCGAGACGCGAATATCTGCGCTGCATGCTGTTTCAACCAAAAGCCAAAACAGATGCTTCGCTTTTTTACGCAAATAAGACGCGGTATCGTCGCCGCCGCGGATTCTTCGGAGCGAGTATTGGTTCGAAAGAAAAGAAAAGAAAAGAAAAAAAAAAAACAACCGAAAAAGATGCAAGTTTTTTTGCGAGCTTCGCGTAGCCTCTGAAACGAGTGCTGTATAAAAATTGATGCTTATAAAGCGTGATCGGAATATCCATGAGGCATGAAAAACCAGCAAATTTCTTCTCACCTTCGTCTTAATATGCGAGTGATAAAAGTGAAAAGGAAAAAGAAGTACTATATAGGACGCGCGTTAACGAGGGCGTGAATTCAAACGCATTTATTCTGCTTTCGGTTAAAAGATTTTTAGCGGAATTATACGCGTGAATGCTGCTGGCAAGTTGGTGTAACCCAGCCAGCATAGGATAATTCGTGTATAGGCGCGTGCGAGAGAGTCGTACGTCTTTCGTAAGGAAGAACTTGAATAAGAAAATAAAAAATGCTGCTGTACATATCTGGATGATGTTGCGGTTTCCGCGAATCCGAGTACATATCCCAATGGTGGGGAAACTTTTCGGTTTTTCTTACCAGCGAGAATTTCAATATTTTTCTTGGCGGCGAACAGCCGGTTGCTGAGGCAGCAAACAAGAAGATAGAGACACGAGTGAGAAAGTGAAAGTGGAAGCAGAAGCAGGAAACGTATACATACTATAAGAGAAAATAAAAGGAAAGAACACCGCGCGAGAGGAAGAAAAGCCTATATAGAAGGGGAGCAGAAACTCATATAAAAAGACTTGGTCGACCGCGGCGAGGCGGCGGTCTATTATGTAGCGTGTATGCGCACACCACATAGTAAGCGCACACACGCTCACGCTTACAAATTTTAGGGCTCTTCGGATCGCAAGACACCCAAAGAGTCCTTGAGGAGGAAAGGACTTTTTCGCCCTTCTCGGTCGCGCGCGGCGTTCTTATTTTTTCTACTTCATAACTCTCTTGTTATAAAAAGATGAAAACGCTACGTGTATATGTATACGTATATATACACGTGTCCGTTGTAGTAAACCGTCGATTGAAATAATGAAAGTTGGAGAAGGGAACGAAAATGTCGACGAGCAGCGTATACGTGTCTGTGCGCACACAGCGGGTGTGCGTATATATTTATTTATAACGCGCATAAGTGTTGAGGTAAATATACGACAGCAGCAGGCGCGGTGCTAATTTCGCAAGGTTCTGCTGAGGTCTTAAATTCGGGGTTGGTATATAGTAGTAGAACCGAGAGAGTCGAACTTTCTCCTTGATGCGGAGCTATACACGCGCATAGATCGAGTAAAAGCGAAAAAGAGGGCGCGCGCCCCCAACCAGCCGCCCTCTTGCACGAGAACCCTTACTTCGTTGCTTTCTCTCTCGTTATTTACGCGGCGACAAAACGAGCCTCGTTAAGGGTTGAATTTGCTCTGCCACCGTATTATTCTCCGCATTTGTACCTTTTACTTGTGAGTTTTTTCTCTCTCTCTCTCTCTCTCTCTCTTGTTCTCTATGCTTTACACGATGAGAGTATGCGGAGTGCAAACCTTCATCTCTCGGAGCTTGTTGGCGCGAGCAGGTCGAACAACTTGCCGTTTTATGTTTCAATTAATTTCAACACCAATTTCAAAATAGATGTGTCTCATTTAAAAATATTTTTTATTCTCCTGGTCCGAGTACATACATTCGTCCTGTGTCCGAGTGAGTTGAGAAGTAAGCAATACAATTGAAGGAAATTGCCGGAAAAATATGTAAAAATGTTGAAAAGAAAAAAAAAAAAAAAAAAACAACTGTTTTCGTTCCTCTATCGCCGCATGGCATCTTCGCAATTTCGATTTATGAGTTATTGCGCGCGGTGTTATTCGTTCGATATTGCCCAAGGTGTAGTTGAATTTTTTTCCTTTAAATATATTTCTATCTTTTATCGAATTTTGCCGAGTGCGATATATACGCATCTTACCGCGCATGCTTTATCAAGCGTACGCCGCGGGAGGGAATTCATGTTATATAGGAAGGAAAGGCGCACAACGCTGCTGGGCCAAAGTGAAAGATATAGATAGAGGGTATAGGGAAAGAAGAGCGAGACCAAAAGTGCTCTTGGGGAATGATGCGGGGGTTGATGAGAAAAATCGAAATTTTATTGAGAATCCGAAGGTAAACACGCTCCATTGAATCTGGATTACGCGTCGCGCGGTGAAATAGCGCGCGCGTTCGGTAGAGATAGAGAGAGAGAGAGAGATCCGACGAGTGAATAAAAAGACATTTTTCGTTCGCCTGCTTCGCCTGCAAGCTAAAGATATATAAGCAGGAACCAATCATTTATCCGCTGGCTCCTTGCCGCTTCGCTTCTATAGAGCTATTCGATAGGACGGGGGAATAACAAAAATCACCCTCTTTTTATCTATACGGATTTGAGACGATAGTATTTGAGAAAAGCACGCAGGTATCGGTCGCGGAGAAAGACGTAGGCGCAACTGTGCAATGCGGAAAAAATATGTTTGCGCACGCATGCGAAGGATGCCAATTGAAAAATATGATTTTGTCGCCTAAAAATTCAGCTTCCAAACTTGATAACGAGCAAAGCTGCCATTATTTTTTGTTTGCCCTGATAATGATGATGATGATAATGATAATAATAATAATATAGTAAGGCAAAGGGTTCATGCGTAAAATTCATTGTCGTATATATGCATCGTTATACCGCCGGATCGGTAGAATATGCGGCGAACGTTGATAGTTTTGTCTCTCGAAGCGGAACACCTAATTTGCGAACACGGGCAGCACACTGATTGACGCGCGAGTGCAGCCGCAGCAACATGCGCGCAATGTCAGTTGCAATTCCTTCATAGGAATGAGTTGAAGGTAATACATCAAGAGAGATATATAGCTCTTTGCGAATGGGCATGCACAAACAGAAGCAGGTTAGAATGCACCGAAGGATGCGGATTGCGCCTTCGACTGACTTTCAGTGATTCAGCGTATATAAAATAATTGACTATATAGATGATCGAGCCGAATTTACATTAACAAAAAACATTAGCGTTATATCCAGCACGAGTAATATTAAACGGATATTAATGTACATGTGCTGATTATACAATATGGTCCGAAAAGACGAACCGCCCCTGGACTATCTTGCTGGCAAAAATACGCAGAGTCCCGGATACCCGATCGTCTCTAAGCGCAAAGCCGTGTCCGGGGGTATAATATGCGTTCGTCTTGTACGCCGATAGCTTGGGACGCGTAACGAGCGCACCCATAGTGCCACCGCGGTAAGACCACACCGAGTACAGTCTCGAGACTCCTCGCGAGCTTGTTCCATCATGGACCGATGCTAGCGCGGAAATCTCTACATTAGCTGACATCGCGCCTTTATACCATTTTTTATTCCTATATTAAATAAGGGTTATATGATATTTGAGTTAAATTATCATTTATACTTATAGGTACTTAACCAAGTAGCAGCAGGTTATATTCCATTTTATAATCATACCCCGCCGCGCGCGCGCCCGCGCCCGCGCTTACCATAAGATAGTATTAATTCGGTCGATAACTGTACGCATTTATCGCCTAAATGCCGTCATTCGAAATAATGGGGTTCACGATGAGAACATGTACTGCGATGTTTGCTTCCAAACTATACGTAACATACATCGATACGTTGGATGCGCGGCAGCGGGAGCAGCAGCGAAATGCAAGGACAACGCAACTGCTGTACCAAAATGGCCCGCCTTCGCGTCTCTGTGCAGTTGATGAGAACGTACAGTGGGTATATAGATTGGCGCACCAACGGACCCTTTCATGGATAGGGTTAATCGACACAAAGGACGTCTCGTTAGTCGAGGATTAAACGGATTATATGGTCTCTGACCCCCTATATATCCTCTCTCACCCACTCACCGCCTGCTCTCTTTCGTTCGGTTCCCCGCGCCAGCACTCGGGCTCCCGTTATGAGGAATAACGCATATATGCGCACCGCCGACCGATTCGGTATTTCTTATTTTTTTTTATTGTTCGCAATAACGCAATAAGCATTGCGTGCGTGATTTTTCACGGCCATGTACTAAAACATATGACGGAAGAAGCACGCCGCGATCGAGGGATCGATTGAATTTCAAACGAAATTCAAATTATTATGCCTCTTATCTCGTCGCGAGAGGGTTGAAAAAATGAGATGATGAAGGAAGGGGGGAAGAGATGTACCAGCCCGTTGCGTATCGATTGTTAGCAAGCGAGATGCGGCGTAATTTTCATTGTTCGATGCCTCGGTTTACGCGCGATGAGCAGAGTATCGCCCTTTTCGTTCACTCGATCGTTTCGCGCACTATTGTACCTATACTATATCTTAATCCGAGAGCAGAGGGGTTTGCATTCCCGTTGTAGGGATTCTATTATCGACGCTCGACTCGTTTCCCGCGCCACCACTGAAACACGCTTCATTAAAACGCACCACCAAATTCGCAAATACATGCACATTCTACAAAGTTTGCTTTATCTATACGCGCGCGCATACAATAGTCAGATTGTACATTATCCATTACCCCTCTTGTTTCTCGTTATAAATATTTCTATATCGGTATGAGCAGCATCCGCGGTGTACGACACGACGGGATTTTACCAATTTGGTAAACGGAAATAAATTAAGGACGCATGTAAATGTGCTGGATATTATATACAAATGATAACAATTTTCCTTCCTCCTCGATAGCAAGTGGAAATCGGCCCGACTATCTTCTTTTCTTCCGCTCAACTCGTGTCTTCATATGCTATACCTGCTAGCTATTATACTATTCTCGAAAGGTCCTTGTTGCCTTCCTTGTCCTAGCTGGGGTGCTCCGATTTTCCACGCAAAATAAAAACAGAGGAAGAACTTGGCGCGCGCGCGTACGGAATAAGTTGACCGGTGAAATAAACACGCCTCTCGTCGGTATATACTCTCGTATGCCACGAGAATAAAGCCTTAGAAAGCTTCGCGCCAAGTGAAATTCACATTATCTCGATTGCCTTCCTAACTATATTTTCTTCTTGTATTACTTATCGTATACCGTCGAAAAACTATACCCAGTTGTGAAATAATAATCTCGGATCGATCTTATAGATCAGCTTTGTATTCAGCTTCCGGCGGAAAGCATAAAAAATTCATAGCCATACGCGATAGCCGCATGAGTTGTTATTTAGTTAAAATCTCGATAGGAAAATACACGAGACGTATACGGAAGAAATATGCGCGCGGAGTAGAGCAAGGGTAAACTCTCTGTACCTGTGCAGCATGAGATTTTAGTGTAGATGGAATGTACTATTACACGAAGAGTGTAAAATCAGAGGCACACGCGTACTCATTAAGTATCGTCTCTTAATTATAAAAGCAGAGTCTCGGTAAATGTAGCGGGGTGTGTGTGTGCATTACGAGACACCTCAAGTGCCCTCCCCCGCGCAACGCTTGACTCTCGCCATGTTTCTCCTACGCTGCGAAGAGATGGCGAGAGAAATCTTATAGAGAGAACAAGGACTGAAAATAGTGCGAGAGCAAAAAAGAGTCGCGCGAGCGTTAGAGAGCTGTGACTTAATGGACGTGTGGGTGGAAACCGGCAGCCGGTATATCCGTGGCATACGCGATCCGTAGTCTCTCGACAGAGACGAATAGAGTACTAGAGGGGAGATGGAAAAAAAAAAGAGAAACCTCGAAATCAAAACAATTTCTCGAGTCTTACCGATCGCGGAAACGAGAACGACTTGGCCATGCGCATGTTTCACACCGTTGCGGTGTTAAATGCATGGGCTAACGACGCACAAACGTTCGCGAATACACTCGGTGAATTTACTTTACGAGTAACATGAAATGTGTATATCGCTTACAAATCGAAACAATATATCGCAATTGGATAACCCAGCACTGCGTTTTGTGCCGCGTTGGAGAGAGAGAGAGAGAGAGAGAGAGAGAGAGAAACGTCGAAATAGATTCGCTCCTTGGAATAATCGCCGCAATATTTGTCATCCGATTATGGTATTTGTTCGTTTCGGAGACTTGTTCCAAGTAAGAAGTGGGCGCGGTAAAAGTTCAATTCCTGCTATATACAATCGACGCGCGGACGTCGATCTCGTTGGAAAAAAAAAAAAACGTAACGCTGCTTCACACACCGCACGGAGACTGTGAAAGTGTTTGAAAACTATAACTCTAGTTATGTTATTACGGGATGCTCGTTTTTCATCAGAAACATACAACGGGGCCGACTAAGCGAGCCCGCTCATTATAATTGATGCAGTTGGAATAATAAATATTTGATTGGCTGAAATGAAAATGGAATTTTGGAGTGATTTGACAAATTTAGGTATTAGGTTATCGCAGTTATGAACGTGGGCAATCTATTGAATGATTTTTTTTCCGCTGTGACGGGTATTACAACTACTCACTGCTTTCGCATATTTGCGCGTTCATACGACGCGAGGGAATAAAAAAACAAAATTACAAATACGCTCACGGTCTATTTTTTTTAAATCTCCGAGTGTGTAAAAAAATTGATAAATGGGCATAAATGGGTATGTCGTGACTCAACGACGTGACTACTCCTGATAATGTTATCGTAACTATTCGAAATGTTCGGCGCGGCGGTGACCGAAGAACAAAAGTGTTAATTTGAAAAATTCAAAGGAAACCCGACAACCGGGCATATATATTATTGATGGCGTGGTGTTAAAAAATGTTGTCCGCGCGCCGAGTACCGAAAATTTTCGTATAAATCGTCATATGTGTTTATACGGAGACATTATTGTTACATATAACCTGCTAGCTCGTCCCCGTCGCGAGAATTTCAATTACAATGCAGAGTCTCGTTGCTGGACCGCGCGCGTAATATATCTATACTATATTCGTAAATGAGAAATTTGTTGGTTAGAGAGTTATAATAACGGCCGGTTGACCTTACAAAATATATCCGCTTGCCATGCACACGCACCGGTATTGCACAATTCCGATAATTTATCATTATATCATAATATTCCATGCGGGGAAAAGCTATGGCAGCGATATTTCGTTCGTTAATTTCACGTTGTTCCGCGATGAGTCGTGCGGTGAAGCGGCGAAAATTGCAAACGTCGAACGAATGCTTTTTCGTTATTATATCGAATCTCGGAGGAGTATCGCGCCGGTATACTCTCACATTTTCGCTCTTGATTTTTTTTCAATATTTTTATCGCTTTAATTTTGAATTGCATTCAAGTTCCACGCAGCGCAGGACCTGCTACGAATACCTGTCGGACACTCTTTTTTTTCTTTATCGTATCGCGTTTACTTTTTCCTGTGTTGATCGAGACGTCATAATATCGGAGGAGATGAATGTATAGCGATTTCCATTTCAAGTACTCGCCCCTCCTCGCTCTCTCTCTCTCTCTCTCTCTCTCTCGCTTTCCTTCGCCTCGGACGTCCCCTGTGGTCGTCCGACGAGAGAACAAGCGAAGAAAAACAGAGTGCTGTGAAGCAGGGAGAGAGGTATGAGAGAGAAAACGAAATTGCTAGAACAGAAGATTGTGAATATATTATATAACGAGAGACGGTACACTTGCCGCATATACATATACCACCTACCAGAGCTTCGCATTGGAATATTGCCAAAAGGGAAATGGATATGGTTCGATCGGTTGCATGGACCAATGTAAGAGGGTGGTCTCGGAAAGATGCGGAGGGAGTGAGAGAAGAAGCAGAGGTCTATATCTGACGATCATTGCCAAGTTTTCGAACAAACGCGCCGCGCCGGCCTATACTGACTCTTGGCGTGTTTTCCTGCTTCATTCGGAAATTTTTCCGAGTTCGGAGGAGCAACCGTACTATTTTCTGGAAACGTGTTCCGAAAGTTTTTTTTTTTTTCAAGCGAGCCCCTCCCTATACCGCGCGCGAATAGCAGAAGCGCACGGATAAAATCCTTGTTTTCGGTTTTCGGATTAAATAACCTGACAAATTTTATGAGACGATCAACGGATTTGGAAGTTGATCCAGCTATGCACGAATGAGACAAAAGTAATTTCTACTCGTGTGTGCGTGTCATACGTGATACACTTGTATCGTAATATATTGCAGCACCGCGAGCTTGGGCAATGTGAAATACCGATGTTAAAGCCAACGTGAATTATCTCGACGCGGTATAGCAGGATAGGGATGGTGATTTTCGAGCGTGACGAGGGTGGCTCTTGAATTATAGACTTCACGCTTGAGCCGCAAGACAAAGCGATTTCATTTGCGCAAGTCGGTGCATGGTATACCGCCGGGGCATATGCCGTTACGAATAACCCAAGATGCTAATGCGAATACAGATCGGGCGGGTGTTTTAACGACTTGCTAAATTTACATTCCAAACAACAATTAATACCTCTTTGATAATTAATCTATACTGACGCTGTACGCTGTTTTATTCACAAATAACGGAATAACAAGCGTATATACATTGGTCCATAGAATATGAAGAATTGAATTGACGCGATATTGATCCGGCGGCGCGGCGCCTCGATAGCTCAGCAGCGTGTCGAAAAACGGCAAGGACACGAAAAATTGTTCAATAACCTTAATTATATTTAGGTACGTCGAATCGCTCTCGTTTAGTGTGCCGAGTACAAAGACATGCGGAATAAAATGAGAGAGAAAAAAACAAAACGTTAAAAATGCAGCGAACGATGAAGAAAGCTCGCGTCGGATAAATACGATATGGGACGGGAACGCGTAATATTCACGGCGTGTCTCGTTCACGCGAAGTACACGACATCAACGAACGTATGTATACATATACGTATATGTGTAAATGGACGGTTGGTCGTTTTCGAGCAAGATTTACACCCGCGTGCCTACGGCGAGCCAAACTCTTTGCTGGTCCTTTTTTCTCATCCGCTCTCTCTCTCTCTCTCTCTCTTTCTCTCGTGTACCGCGTGGAATGAGAAATCCAAGTACCGTTGAGGGTGCTGCGGTGCTTGTTCAGCCCCAAGTGTATTATCGCAATTAGGCCCCGATCGGGCGCTCTATAAACCATTTATACTATATAGTATATAATAAAAATATATCTATATCGAGTGTAACGACACGTTATTTTTATTCAAACGACCTCGTTTCTTACCGTTTTGCATGCGCTCTCGCATCGACAAACTTGAACTATTTTTCAATTATACAAATTGTTGGGAATTAACGTTTCCCGCGCCTGACGAAAATCAAAAGGGAAATATTTTGTCAAGTACAATCTACAATTAAATTGCAGATTGTAATTGTACACGGTCTCAATTCATGCGATGAATTGCTCAAAAAATCGTCATGTTGCTCAATGATGTAAACGAAATCGCTTGGAAAGTGCGCGATATATAATTTTACCGTTATAATCTACAAACAACTAGATATTGTTGTGTCGATAAATCACCGGCGTATATTATACGGAAATGAAAGAAGCTAGTTGGTTTACCTGAGGTACGCGACGTCGCGACTGCTTTTCGAGGGATATATCGGTATAATCAGCCGCCGGCTGACTCGGCATTGCACGACGAGAGCCATCCGCATTTTAACATGAAATCTAATAGACTGCAGTACCGCGGGCTCAATTGCTTTGTGTTTAACCATATGTTTTGTTTTAATCGTTACGGAACAATAGTAGAATGTAGTGTATGAGAGAAGGGTTAAGCTACGAATAAAAACATTTCGCTCCGTGCTGATGTTTCGAGGACCAAACACTAAAATAAACTGCTTTTACATATATGAATCTGGCGCGTATATACCATCGTGTACACGCACGCACGCGCATTCTTGATGTTGTACGCGCGAGTACGAAACTCATCTCCTCACATATTATCTCTTGACGCTCTTGACGCGTACACGGACGCTGGCTGCTTCGCTCCGTATAGGCTTTTTTCCCGCACAAATCACGCGATTTCGTAACATTTTTTTTAATTCGAGAAAAGAAATGAATCTCGAGAGCGAATTAGCTTTTAATTTCAATTACAACGAATCAAAGGATCATCGCGCGATTAAATTGTACTATAGAGTAGGTATACCGAAAGTCGAAAGATATTCGCCCGTATATGATAATTATTCCTTGATGAGTAGTAGATTCAATAGGGGGGAGCAGGATACCGTTGTGAGTTAAAAAAAAGGCACACGGCCTAGAAAAAATAGTGGAAAAATTGTGAGGATTTGGGTGGAGTTTAGGTCGGTGATTTATTCGGGATGAAACGTCCCGTAGACGCGGGCAGTAATAAGCGGAATATCTAGAGACGCGCGCGGCAGCGTCTTGACGCCGCAAGTATTAAAAAGAAAATGTTTCAACAGGCAAGCAGGCAAGACGTGCAGCGTATCTATACTCGAGATTTTGGTCGATTTCCCCTGCTCACTTCTGAACTTGAAGTCGTCCCCATTGTTACGTAATTCGACTCACGGAAAAAATGAAACTCCCATCATACAATGGGATGAATGCGCTTTATATTCCTGCACGAAAACACCCTCGATCGAGTAAACTCCCCTATGGATGTATGTGTACCAGCGGGGGCACGAAACCGGAGCTTGAAACCAGCACGCGTGTCGATGCGTATATATATAGCCGCGGTACAAACGTGTATCATGAGATGACACAGAGAAGAAGGAGCATCAACGAAACACTTGTTCTTACCGGCGCGTGTGTGCTAGTTGCTGCGAGCATAAAACCGATATTCGTTTCACCGAAACGGAAACAGAGCACTGAGAGAGGGTACGCAACGTTTAACCGTGCGATAAACGCGCGGGGGTGCGGAGAAAGAGAAAGCAAAAGCGAATGGAAAAAATGTGAAAAAGTGTACGAACGCGCGCACATATTGGACAGAGCCTGATGTATGAATGAACAAAATCCCCTTTGACGATCGGGAGTTGCCTGCTGCTGCTGCTGCTGCTGCTGCTGCTGCTACTGTAGGAGATACCACGGCCAATAAAAAGAGCTTTTTCAAAAATTCCGCTCGCGGGCTGCTCTTATTCATTATAGTTATTAATATGTAGTTGAAAAAAAAAATGAAAGATGCAAGATTTTACGACGGATACATCGCCCGCGATCCTTGCCGAAGATTTCTGTATTCTATACATATATATAAATTCAAATGTGACGCATCTTGTCTACGCGAGCGTAAATTTGAAAAATCTGTGTCTTAAAAAATTTTTTGGTCAATTTGGTCAATACATGAGGCGTGCGTTCCGCAAGCTTGTTTCTTTTGCTCCACCATCGAGAATATTAAAACTTAAAACGTATTGCACACGCGCGCCTTTTCTACCGGTGTTATAATATCGCAATCGAGTAACGAGCTCTCCCGGCGCACTCTGCTCACAATTTCTGCAAAATGACCGTTTAATTGTTAAATAATATGTATAATAGTCAATGCTCTTATAATATCTCTGTATTAGTATTATAATTTTCGTTTCGTTCGTTTATTTTATACAATTACCTATATATTACACGAATTTTTTGATATTTGTAGGATTTTTGTCGGAACCCCTTGAGATGACGAACCCCTGCTCCAGCGGGTACCGATAATATTTTTGTGGAATCGCGACGACGCAAATATTGAAAGAAAAAGTCAGCGCGAGTCTTGCGGCCGCCGTACTCCTGTATACGCGAATATGCGCCGGTATTGAGGGGTCATAGCGGTTTTTAATCGCTTCCACCGACGAACCGTTTGAATAAGAGATCTGAACATTGGTGACGTTTTTTTTTTCTCGATTTTTCATATGGAGCAGTCGCATTTCACAAGTTGCTTTTTTTACTTTTTGAAAGTCTTTGTCAGAGATTAATAATATTTGCACTAAAGTTGCAGCAGTGTTTTGCAAATACGAAAGGAAGAAAATCTGGATTTGTATTAATTAGTAGATACCTATATAGACGGACGATCGGAGACGCCGGGTATTGTTATAAGGGAAAATTGTGGCAACGTCAACATAGCCGCGAGCCGACGGGTATAATATGTATAATAAGAAAAAGGGCGAGGGTTGGTTTTAATTAAGCCATTAGGGGGGGGGGCTTGGGGCCAGCACGGAGAAACGAAGCCGTCGCGGGCGCGCGCGCATCCATCCTCTCTCCTGCTCCGTTTCTCCTTTATCATTCGATTTTACTATCTCCGAATTTGTTGCCACTTGATATTTTCTCAACCACCACCCGGTGGTCTCATACTCTTTGCCAACACGCGACGAGTAATCTGCTTCCCTTCACCCTTCTCGTCTCTCCGTTCTCCAATTCGTAAGTTGTCCCGGACGACTCTTTCCTAAATTAATATATCACCCTCCAAGTCCAAAGTCCCCCTCATTCTGTGTATATAGCAACGGGAGAGCAAAAAAAAAGAGCGCGATAGAGGGAGAAAAAGCATCTCGCTCGCGGTGATGTAATAGCAACAGAAGCGGCGCAGAAGCTGTTATCCGCAACGTGATTTTTCCTCCGCCTCTTTTTTGCTCAAACTGTCTCCAATATAAACTCATCCTGAAAATAGTCCCGAAATTCTCTGACGAGACGTCTTTCTCTGTCCGCGCGGACTCTCTCCCGCTCGTCGTAATATCATCTTGATATTTCTCTCGCGTCGAATATCCCCTCCGGCAATTTTACCAAAATCCGCTATTTACCCCGGCAAACTCCGCATAGCTGTATTGCAGTCGAGCGTATTATTATTACACGATTATAATATATGATGCTCCTACCGAGATATATAATACAGGGTAATTAAACAATAGAGCGACGAGTATAACTAAACTTTCGGGCTATTTTGCTGGTTTCTCTCATCATTTCAGTGTTTTTTTCACTCTCATCATTTGTTCCTTCCTCCGATGTAGTATATGCTGACTGATAAAATGATGATGAAAAATACGATAATTTCAAACGAAATTAGGTAGCAGGTCATTTAACTACCAAGTTTTTGTTTTTGTACTTGCGCTCGAACTTACTCACCGGTTCGTCCAGCGTAGCCGCGCTCTTCGTCGTCCTCGTGTTCTCCGCTATCTTCGCCGGCGGTTCCCTGGGTCTGCACGACTTGTGGAATTTCTGTAACGCGAGAGAAAACGAAAATGAGAAAAGACCATTCGAGTAGGTATAGTATATACCAATACTAACTATATACTTGGAGCGTCGCGCGCGCGCGCGCGGCAGTGAATAAATAAACGTGTTTCACGCGGATGGAATTGGAATAATTTATCGAGAACGTTTCCCGGACCGTAAATGTTGGAGCGATAATCGTTTCTCTCATGCGCGTGATACGATCGCTCGGGCGCCCGAGTCTAAAGTCAGCTAAAGTGGCGGGGCAAAGCGCGCACGAAAACATTGTCAAATTCTCCGAAGCGAGTAATCGAGCGACTCGGAAAAAAAATCGAGGTTTCGACTAATACCGGCTAATTGGACACGACCCTGCGGCGCGCGATATGCGTATATGTACATTTTACATGTAATTTTTCTTCCGATCGAGCCGTTCTCTCATCGCCGAATACTAATTTTCAATACCAATGAATTATTCACCGCTATAATCGATCGCGGAGATCGGCACGGATACAGAGTGCACAATTATTTTTCGTATATGTATATTTATATTATAATGCTATATATGTATTACGTATAGTATACTCACTGACGCACGGCGCGATATGAGACCTGCTCTGTTGATATCCACGAGCGCATCTGTTGCAAGTAGTTCCGGTCACACCATCCTTGCAGGGACATTGTCCCGTACTTTGGTTGCACGTTTTTCCCGATGCTCCGATAAGATGACAGTCGCAAGCTGTAAAAATATATATTTCTCACGTTACGCATATGCATTAAAATTTATTTATTCGCGGTAACAAAAGACGAATATTTTGGTTGAATTACTTTGAGTTTTTCTTATCTCGGGGCCTAATTAATTGCGTTGACAAACAAAACGAATAAAGAGAGAAAAAAAAAGAAGAGTTTAAACATGGCGACCGCCGCGCGTATGATTTATAACCCGTATTGAGACGGTTGGAAATCTTGCAAGAGCATCTTCGTCCGTGGCTCGTATTATAACGTCTATAAGCAAGAATATGTATAGACCGTAGTAAGATGGCCATTAAGCCGGTACGATAGCATCGTCGTGCATCAACATAACTATAACGCATAAGTATGTACGCGCGTGTATATTTTTATACCCCGGTACCACTTTATCGCATTTATCATTCTTAGCGACGACGATGAGCCACTCTGCTGCTGCTGCTGCTGCTGGAAAGGATGGTTGACGCGAGAGATCCTCCATTCCAGGTTATATACCTATATATGTATAGATATATAACTAAAACTCCCACGCATCGTTTCTCTACTATCGCGTCTCGTCCCCGATTGAACATTTTCTTCGCGTAGCTCATTCGCTTTGTTATACAAGCATATATATATGCGGAGCAAAAACTTTCCTCTTCTCTTTATACGAAGGCTCCTATCCGCGGTGCGTTACACACGAAACACGAATCGTCGTCTCCCGCCGCTATCGCTGCGTGTACTACGTTCACGCTTAACATTGAATTTGACGTAAATCGCTCTGCGTACGATCGCCGCTCGTCAAATAAATTCATTTTAATCTTTACACGAACATAAAACTGGCCGACTATCGATGCGGTTGTACTACTTGCTTTCTCGCTACCGCGAGCAAGTTCTCCGTGCTTCCGAGCAGCCCGCAATTCTAATAATTCATAAACGACCGATTGGCCTGCCTATTTTCAATTGTCACATACCTATATCGACTCAAATATTTTAATCGTATATTTTGTTTATGTTTATTTCTCCATTGGATAATTATATAGTGTCGCGAACGAGACGATTCGCATCTATTAGCTTTTTATAATGGTGCCCAGCAGCATCGCCGGATCGAAATTATTATTGTAGATGAACTTGCGCATGCTATTGCTGCGCCAAGGATTCTCATCACTCGCGTCAGAGTAAACGCGTGAGCTCTTATAATACACATTCACGCGGAAAGATGGGTGGCGTAATCCGGGAGTGGATACGAATTCCAAAGTACCTCGCTGACGGATAAACGAGCCTTTGTCCCATATGCTTTTCCTCCTCCTCCTCCTCCTCCTCCTCCTCTTTCTCTCACCGTTTCCCCGTTATAAGCGCGCCTTCGTATATTTTACGTTTGGTCGGAGCTCGGGTGTATGTTTAAGGTGAATGCATCACGATACATGACGTCCGCGCTCATCAACGTTTGAAGCACGCGCTAGAGGTGCGGAGCAAAAGTGAGAAAATAAAAATATGATAGGACGTGTAAAAGAGAAGCGGCGAGATGTAAAAATTCCTGCTGCTGCTGCTGCTGCTGCTGCAGTCTTTCGCCTGGCACTCTCGGGCAAAGGGAAAGTACCGTTATCGAGATAGGAGAGGGGATGAGATTCGAGAGGTATCACAAGATAGTCTCAGCCAAACTCCCACTCTACCGCATACATATATCTGTGCGCATGTGTCTTTGGTGTGTGAATAAGTTTCAAGTCCGTGTGTATGCGAGAGTTTCAAACTTATTACATTTCCTCTGCATGCGTTCTCATCTTCGCCTCACTCGCGCGCGATGAGCCTGACACTGCCGAGTGCGAAGACGATTAATCATTCCCACGTATTTACAATACATGCATACAGATATACATATAAATTTGCGAGAAAGCTTCAGGGGAGGTCGTCGTAGGTGTTGAGAGAGGTCCTGATGCTCATCTGGCGCCGATGCAAACCAATATTACCAATGATCCGAAGACCAGACACATCCACTCTCTGTCGAATTGTTGCCAACTTGTATACCTTTTCTCTCTTCGTTATTCCTTTTATATTGGCAAAAAAATTCGTTGCAGCCGATATGTCGTGGCGGGTGATTCCTTCGAAACACCTTGTTATTTTTTTAACAAAACATCGTTTTATTGTTCGCTAGATTGCGTATTTACATAAAAAAATTTTGTCCTAAAGATAGTTGGAAATAAATAAGTGCGTAAACGTAAAACTCGAGTGTACCTTTTCGTGTGTATACCTATATGTAGAAAGTAGATTCGTGCAATTCAATCGAATTTCTCGTGTGAGGCATAATTTCAAGGTAAAGCGTAGGCCGGAGAATCCCAACGGTATTTTGTTCGAGGATGTACCCAAGAGGCAAAGTGTTTACATCCGTTCAAAGATTATCGCAGTTTATACAGGCATGCGTACAGCACCAAGAGATGGAAAGTGGTGATCGACTCACGGAGCAGCGCGAGAGCGAAAGACTTCAGAGCGTTTCTCACGAAAAACGGCGTTAATAAATTCGACTTATCCGCGAACGAGTTGCCAGTCGGCGGACGTGAGAGAGGGAGCGCTCCCGGGCAAGAGATGCTGTCTGCTGTATTGATATACCTACGTATATATTATATATGTATATTCATGCGCACGAAAATCGTAAAGGCTCAAAAACGGAGAGAGAGAGAGAGAGCGAGAGAGAGAGCAAGCTGTTTGGCGGGAACTTTAAGCCGATTAGCGTCATCGAATGAGGCGGAGGGTCAACCTAGCCTTGAGAGGTTTCTTCCTCTGCTCCCTTCTCTTGTTCCGCCCGCACTTAATCTCGCTTCGCTTCGCATCTCTCGCTTTCTCTCTATTTCTCTCTGAAAGTCATCGAGGGCGAAGAACCCAGGTTGTGACATTTTCGTTATTTCTCGAATCTCGAATCTCTATAGTATTATATGATGAAACAACTCTTTCGTTTGTTCGACACGAGCGAATAGAAACATTTGCCCCGTCATTTTTTTATACCAACGCGTCAGGTACTTATAGTATACAGTCAAGCTAGTATAATCCCTATATGCATGCAGCGATGCTTTTATACACGGATCAAGTTTCATCTGTATATGTATAAATATCTAATATTTATACAATTGGAATTATCCTGGATCATATAAAAATTTGAATACGATGCTAATGCAAATAAAGTATCCTGTTTTATACTACTATGTAGGTATATAAAATACACCGCACTTGTCCTCGTTGATTTATAGCTCCGGTCAATGACAACAACTAGCACTGGAAATAACTTTTCATCTCCCCCCCCCCCCCCCCCCCCCCCCCCCCCAATGTGTAGACTTTGAATTGGTTGATTTCGCCTACACTTCTTAAGGTAAAGCGACGAGTGAGTAATCATTCTCATATACGCGGTACTCCGTGTCTTCATATCTTTCTTCTCCACATTTTTCTTTCTTTCGAGAGAAAAGCACGCGCGATAGCGGCCAAAGATTGCGTGTCAGCCTCGCGTCGTCATCGTTGTCGACGATGCTTGCGATTGCGAGTGCGAGACCATCAGGCACGAGCGAAATACGTTTTTTTTTTTTTTTTTTTTTTTTTTTTTCAACAATCTCGCTCTGTTCCGGTTGTGTGCGTTTATGCGTGTGTGCGCGTATGTGTCTCTCTAAATGTATATGCATATATAGATAGATATAAAAGCCGCGCAAGGGAGATCGAATCGATTTGATTTCTCGCCAGTGAGATTCGCCGTTCACCCGTGCTTCTCATTCCTCGCAACTATCTCGGTATATATGTATGTATGTATATGTGTATAAAGGATATAGCATGCGTGTTCCGTGTGTAGTAGAGTTACCAGCGCCCGGGGCACATGCGGGCCGATCCCAAGAGCTCTGGTGAAAGAGAGAGAGGGAGAGACCACGCAGCTCCCGAGTAAACGAGATCCTCGCGGTGAAACAATTTATAACACGAAGCTCGCATATCGCGCGCCCACTCATTGGCTTCTACTTCGCTATTTTTTTTTTTTTTTTTTTTTTTTTTTTCACCGCAAGCTACGCTCTAGTACCGGTATAATGTACTGCTGCGAGGTAGCGGACAACAGAACGCGCGATGGAAACTTGGATTGTAGACCTTACGGCTCCAAGATGAAACGCGTTTATGTTTCGTTTGCGAAACAGCAGGTAGGAAAGCGACCGAGAAAATGCGATACCAATGATACTATTACTATTTCATTGTGGAATCGAATTTGTACGCTGTCTTTTATTTATTTATTTATTTATTTATTTATTTTTTTTCTTCTTTCAATATATTACGACGACCGCAATAATTTATTTTCATCGCATCGATAACCGCAGGCGCGATTTTGCAGCGAAGAGTGCCCTGAGAAATTTGTTCGATAGAGCTGTGACATGATCCGAGCAGAAAACACGATGTTACGTAACGAGTCTTGGAGATAAAAGATTCCTCGGTAAAAGATGCTGATAATAATTCTCCTCCAAATTCTTCAACAGCGACGGAAACGGGGAGACGATTTCTGTGATAATAGTAGAGTGCGCAGAAAAATGCGGGGAAAGAGAAAACAAATAATGTAGAATAAGCTGATTGCGATTGAACGATCGCGTATATACGCGTAGGTATCTGCTGAGACGCGGTGGAAGATAGAAAAAAATAGCATAATCGTGGTGTGTCCAAGTAAATTTCGAGCGTCGTCCGTCATCCTTTTCGCGATGAAAACGAGGGCAAACGAGAGCGAGGCAATTCGTATATACGAGTTCGCGCCCACTTAATTTATCGACAGTGATATTCTCTCGCACCCGCACTCTATACTATATCAGATCGGTGTTGTATTCACGTGCGAGCAGCACTCGCCTCGTAGGGGCTAACTCGTACGTTTTGGTGCTCGTCCAATAATACCACGCTGCACCCACATCTCACTCTCTTTTCATCATCTTGTTTCCTTCTCATTTCACCTGGTCACCATGCTGCTGCTACTGCTGCTGCTGCTGCTTCTGCGGCTTCTACGTAGGTTTTTTCGTATTTATCTCAAGCATCTTCCGGTCATCTCTTTCTACGCTCATATTCGCTATATCCTTCTTCGGCCTACGACGCTGGTATACGTATGAAGGACAGGCAAAACGTAAATGTTCACTGGAGATATTGGTCTAATGGGGGGGTTAAAAAATAAAAAGACAAGTTTTGTTCGCGTTAGCTGAAGCAAGAGGGCGGGGAGAGAAAGAGAAAACTAGGAGCATGGCCATTGAGCATTTCTCGCCTCTATTATATGACTATAGCTGCGGGCATCCGCGAATGCTTGCCAATTTATTAATCGGCTTATCGAGCTGATTTCCCTACGGCGGGCGGAATTGAACCGGCGGAGTAGACCGGTATATATTAGGAAAATGGGGTAAAAAAGTGGTTGCATTCGGAGCAAAGCAGACTTTTTTGAAATTGGAATACCTGGGAAGAAGTTGATTCTTAGAAAAGTAAAAAAAATTGTCGCGGACAGTTTTCACAACCATTCGTACAAGTTGTCATCATAAGCTTTTGAGCCATGAATTCAAGGTAACGATCGAGTAGACGCCACGTGCGGAGGTGCTGCGGCCTCGTAAAATTGAAACATAAAAAAATTTCTTACTTTTTTGAAGCTGTCGTGCGTATTTGAATTATAAATTGAAAATCTCTGCCGTTTGAATCGAAGATTTCTCGTACCTATATCTACCAACAAAATTTTTCATCGCAGCATTTCGAGATGAATAAACGCGATTTTCATATTCCTTCCAAAAATCTCTCGATACGCACGTATCATCTTTTATTATATTTACAAACAGATTTTGAGAGAGGGAGAGAGAGAAAAATGTGCAGGATAATTTGAAAAATCACAAGAGTCCCCGAGACTTTGGCTCTTCGTAAACTCATACACGCGCGCGTATGTGAATGATAGATAGCGCGTGCTCGAATATGCGACGATTGACACAATTTATCGCTATATCGCGCGCGCGCGCGCGCGCGGCGAACAACATTTTCCAAGCTTCGCGAGATATAGTATAACGGCTCGTCGGAGCATTCCTATTTTCACGCGAGCAGTTCTCGCTCGTCGAGGCCAGCAGCAATTAGAGGGACGTGCTGCGGGTAAACAGGACGTAAAAACCGTAAAAAACGTATATTCGGGGGGAACTGATGGGGGGACGCGAATAGAGCTGGAGGAAAACGATACGAATTCAACGAATGGATAGGATATTCGCCTATACGCGTGTGTATTAGTGCGGCGAGCGGGGCGGAGGAATAGGTATCCGCCGGTACGATCGCCGATCGTTCGAGCTCGGTATAACCGCGATAAGCTTGGCTCTTTACCCACGGGAAATTTTCCGACATTGATTATTTATATACCTACATACAGGAATAAAACCGGTATACATATATATGCGTATATAACGAGATACAAAACAAAACGTATCCTCGCGGTCGCATCAACGAGGGAATCCAACGAGTCGTGAATTGTGGCTGCATGCATGTCGCGACCGCGTCCAAAACTAGAATCAGTCGCGTACCGGGCTAGCTTTTATATGACCGCGGTTGCTCAATTTTACGTATCCGCGAGTTCCAATTGTGCGCATCACCCGACTCATCATCGCCAACATTGCCGTATTACAATCATGATTTTATATTTGTAGATCATTCAAATAACGCACGATCAATGATCATTGCAGGTCAAAAGCTTTCACGAAGCGATATATATCATTTTTTTTTGTAATTCATGTTGTTCGCTCACAATTTTTATTGGTATATGCATACGCGGTTGAAGAAATAATTTTGGATAACCGTCTGGGAAAAAAAAAAAAAAAAAATTAAAAAGGAATGCTGGGACGTGAGCGACGTCGCAACATAATGGGCTAATTCACGAAAATTGCGAACGAGACGACCAAGAAGATAGCCTGCGCAAAGTTCGGAGTGTGTACCGCTGCTGATGACCTATAGGGCCCAGCTATATACAATAGCTGCCTCGAAATGGCTTTTCTTCTTTATTTCGTTATGTCAACCCATGTATTCTCTATATTTGGCCTTCGGTTCGATATTTCCCCCGAGACAAGACCATTCTCTCAACTCTGGCTTGTCCCTTCTCAAAATCATCTTGCTGCTGATCTTTTTCCATCAGCGAGCACGCGTATATACTCGCGCGCAAGCCGACATGTCTATGTGACCTTTCTTTTTATTCTACACGCCAATAAACTCTGCTAGGCTTTCGCGATACGATATACTTGGGTCGATCGCATCATAAAAGCTCGCATCCTGACCGCGAACTGGTTATTGCTCGAGAAGAGAATTTTTCTAATGACAAAATTCTTCGCAGCGCAATTCGTTTTTTCCTCCGTTGATATTTTCTGCTCCAATTCTATATTTCTCGCGCCAATAGCATATTCCAAGTTGCGAACGAGCACGATAACGATATTTATAACGATCTAATTTTTGGAAGAAAAAAAAAAGCATCCATAGGAAAAAACGTCGCCGCAGGCTGCGCTTTCTGCGGCTCTTTTCAACTTTACATAACTTTACAAAGTTATAATGTTGGATCAAAAGACCCGATGACTATATATCCGCTCAATTTTCTGTTTTGTCATTGCCGTTTTTCGCGCGACGAAACGTTCATTTTGGTAAATGTAACCCGGGCCGATATGATGCAACTTGGGTGTGCGCCGTATGCGAGCATATAGGGAAAAGTAAGGGAGGGGGCAAGAGAGTCGAAATAAAATTGTGATTTCGAGCCCCTTCTCTGCTGGGCGTTTCCGTGTGGCGGGATACAGCTCCCGCAAGCCGATTTTGATTTATTCGTGTCACGCCAACGACGACGACGACGACGACGTAGACGAAGTCGTCGACATCTCACGAGGCGTTTCCGCATCCAACTTGCTATAAGCTTTTCGAATATACCCCCATCGCACTCTCTCGCTCTCTCCCTCGCTGAAATACAAGACTCAATCAAACCACCGCGAACAAATTCATATTCGTAGAGCGAAATTCCCGGATTCTCGTAAAGCTTAGAGAACGGCTCTCGTGAGAGCCCACTCTTCAAACTTACTGTATATACGTCCTTGCGCACACTCGCATATGTGAACGAAAGAGAGACTCGGCAAATTATTTCCTTTTCCCGCGTGTATATATACAAATATCTAACTAGCTAGGCTGCTGCTGCTGCTGCTGCTGCTGCTGCTGCTGCTGCTGCTGCCAACACAATTCACTCTCCCCTCGCCGGCTCGTTCACTCGCGACAAAAGAGATGTTTCTCCTTCGCGTAGCAATAAAAGGGCCGCACGGTATAGCAACTGCGAACACCAAGTATTTTTATAAAAAAAGTCGCAACGCGAGCCCTGCATCCTACCGCACTCTCATACTTCAAATGTATATATTGTGTAAAACAAACAACTGATATCACTGATATCACTGATTTTCCACAAGAGCAGTCAGGATTCGAGACAGAGCAGAATGAGGTAGACTTATAGCTGACGCGTTGATGCTCCGACATACTTTTTTCGACGATGCGGACAAAATCTTTTTCCATCAGCCGCATGCATGTTTAGCAAGCATCGGGCTAGCAGAGGTTGAAATAAGAGTATACCTGTGGATAACGCTTTTAACTTTTCATCTCCGCGACGAGCCAGTTCCGGAAATTTTCGCCACGTTATAAGGCGAAACCAATGAGTCGCGAACCAACGAAAGCGCGATGCAGTTGCGGCGTTATTTAGTACTTATTTAGTTTAGATTTTCACGTTCGTATGCAGACGAAAATAGAATGTTACGTATGTTCGTACAAATATAAAGATGCAAAACACGCGGTGTTTGAGCGAAGATCGCGAGCAACATGAGCGCTGGTGCCGGCGCTGCCGGTGCTGCTGCTGCTGCTGTTCCACGTACAGATCTCTCGCTTGGTAAATATACGCGTAGGGTAGATGTGTATACACGTGTGTGTGTGAATGACCCCGCGAGGTATACCCGTGCAGCGAGAGGAAGGAGCGCACCAAAAGAGAAAAACAGAGGGCAGTTTGAGAGCGGGAAAAGAAAGAAGAGTGAAAACTGGTTTCTTCTTCGTGCATGTCCCGCAAAGTTTCGTTTCTTTCGTACATACCCGACTGTATATGCGCGCAGAGTGCAGCAGCAGCAGCAGCAGCAGCAGAACGAAGAGAAAACGGCGGAGAAGCGAATCGAGCAGAGCAGGCCAACGCACAGCTTTGGGACAGAAAAAATGAAGGCGACGAGCGAGATTTTTCACCTGTCGTAGTACCATGTCAACGGAGCCTTTTTTTTCTCATCTCTATATCTCCACTTCTGAGCAACCTTATAGACACTGGATGAAACGCGTTAATTCGACCGCATGGTGAGAACCATAGAATCCACCAAACACGAAAGAGCACTCGCGACTGATTATTCTCAGCCACGATGTTGTGCGTTTCTTGTATAATGAAAGTTTCATATTATTCGATAGGTTTCAGCATACGCAATTCATGGAATTTTATACAAATGCGTGCTTAATCATTTTCATACAGAATTGGTATTGGTATAGCGGTGCTTTCATCGGCTTGTCACTAATTCTGATGCAACAAAGAAACAGACTAAAAAACAATATATACAATTAATGAATTGATGCACTTAACGAGGCGGATCGAATAGTTAACGAGAGGCAAAAGAGAAGGAAAATCGATAGCTAAATTTTATTTTCACTCGACCCATCTGTGTACTCTAGGGAGAGAGAACGAAAACTGAGCACGTGGTTACCAAAAAATATGAGAACCAAAATAATAGCAGATGCAATCAAAAAGTGTACTTATTTAGACTTATTTGGAATTGATAGAGAGAGAGAGAGAGAACTTTAATAAAGTACATATGTTGGCAAACGTCGGTAAAATTTTTATTTACAACGATAGAGAGAGAAGAAAACGCACATCAGCCGAGTCGTGTGTTTGTAGCTACCACTTTTATTGCACATCACTTATGCATTTTACAACGAGGCGCCCTAGCAGAGTAAAGCTCCTAATATTCTCTACGAGAGTTAGACATTGATAAAATACAGGTGCTCAATTAGGGGTTTTTCTGATGTATACGTTTAGTTATGTAATCAACGGACCTCACAAAGTTATTATATATCTCTGCTCTCACTCGCTCGGTGGCCCGGCGGTCGGTATTGTACTTAAAAATTTCTTCAACCGCGCAGTTTGCGCACATTTCATCGTGACTTTTTTTGTTCCAAATTATCGGTGATATTCTCGTGTTTCTACTACCATCGTGGCTTGGATAGTTATCGAAAGAAGTATAGTGCCAAAATTAAGTAAGCAACAGGCAGAACTTGAAATATTATATGAAAAAAGTAGTAAAGTATCGATGGAAATACATGCAGTGTATTATTGTTGCACACACTCGAAATATTTTTTCTTTTCTCATTCCTTTCTTTCATTTATTTTTGACGCTTCGGTTTATTTCGCATCACGTCTCGCACGAGTACCAGCGAGTACAGCATTCCGGGCTGGAGAAGCCGAGGGAATTGGCATTGCGGAGACTGAGAGATTCGGGAATCCAGAGACCATGAAGAGATAAACTAGCTCATCGCATGCCCCGAACACGTATAGCGAATAGCGTGAGAGGCGAAAGAGGAACAAGTTCCAAAGGCACGTACAACCTAGACTTTCAGGAGAGTTTCCTCCCCAGCAGCGCTATCACGGTAGATATATACACACACGCGCAGGCGGGCGCGGGCGAGCGAGCGAGTCTATTGCCTCGCCTGCTTCAAGTTGGATACGTCGTCGAAATTCGATTCGTGATTCGTGATAACGAACGCTGATGGAGAAAGGGAAAGAAACGTGCGAATTAGAAAAGGTACGGGAGGATAGGCACTTTGATTCTTTCCTCTTGTTTCACATTTTTTTTTTTTTTTCTTTTTTTTTTTTTTCCATTCAACTCCTGTTTGCTGCGTTTGCAAATAGGAAAAGTTGACAAATTTTGGCGAATACGAACAGGATCTGTTTTGGAAATTGAAAAAGGATCAGTTCCTGTTAGGAGGTTATACTTAAATATAGCGCTGTAGGAATATTATTTTCTTTTTTACCGAACTAGAGAAATTAAAAACATTGTCACCACGAGGAATGGCTGCTGCTGCTGCTGCTTTAGTATACGATAGAAGGTCGGCTTAAATAATGCATAAAGAGGAGCCGTAAATAATTTTAAATAAAAAATTATCCATCGTGTGCAACAATGAAGCTTGCCCCGCAACTGGCCCCTCACGAAAGATTTATTATCGTCGATATGACTGAAATGTTAATATAGTCAAGCGAGGGTGGAAATAATATCCGGTTAGGAATACGCAGGGAGACGAGTGCGTTGCCGAGCGCGAATAGATGCGCGAGAATAACTTGGCTCGATGATTCATTCTTACTTTTCATCTTCCTCTTCAATCAGGTATTCCTCGGTCCAGCATTTGTTTATTTGAAAAAAAAATTTCGTTTTTAGTTTGCGTCTGCGACGACCCAGCTTCTTCCCGACCGTTCCCGGCAACGATGATCTCTCACAATTCCGCACATAAATGTGAGATTACGAGTACTATATAGCGATTTACGACGCTTTTCGATAGGCTAAAATTTTACCAACATCCCCGCGATACCAACTTACTCGATGCGTGAATTCGCCGAGCTGACTTTTTAAAATAGCTCCAATTGTCACAAAAAATTGTTAAAAAAAAAAAAAATATATATCGGCAAAATCGTTATCGTACTCGTGTGGAACGGTGCATGTATTACTATATAAATTCCTCTATGTTGAAAATCAGGAAAAGGGAGCAAACGAGAGAGGATTGAGGCGAGAGAGAAAGAGAGAAGACCGGAGACGACCACGAGAGACTACCCTCGTTTCCGTCGCTCTTGAGATTATCTCACGACGACCTCCTTCAGCCTCCGCCCCGCCGCCGCCGCCGCCGCCGCCGCGATTGCTTTTTCCCATTCGAGATAAATCGACTATATTTTGCCTCTTTCTCTTGCTCTTCTCGGGCGCGTTTCCTTCGATTCCAAGATTTTAGCTGAAAACGTTGAAAACGTATACGCACGGTATAAAAAATGAAAATAAAAATAGGAAATATCTCTACATATGCCCCCGTCTGCGACGGTCTTGCCGCCGCAAGTATAAATGTGTTCCTCGACTGCGGTTTCAATAATTTTATTCTTTACCGAATATGCTGCTGGCAATGATAAAAGTATCCGGCTGATACGAGAGATCTTCTTTAATTGCGATCTGCATTTTTTTATCGATGAAAAATCCTGTTCCCTATCTATCTCCATGTGCGCGTGTCTGCTGGACTTTTGCATGCGTGCGGGTACGTGTCCTGCTCACTAGTCAATGACTCCCAGAAGATGTACTACGATCGTTAATCTCGTCGCTCCTGTCTTGTATATGCACATGCGGGATCGAACAGAGAGAGAGAGAGAGAGAGGCGGGGTGGAGGAGGAGTTTAATCAAGACATCCGGGCGGGAGGCGAGAGTGAGATATAATTCTCGATCTTCTCATTCGGTGTGTTTTTATTATTACAAGTCGCGCAAAAGCGCCCCATCGAGCGCGCTTACTCTAATATTAATCGCATCGATTTGTTATATGAGAGCGGTGCATCGGGTGCATATATGTATAGAAATAAACGCGCGCGCTCGCACGCATATACACTATACATACGGAAGACGAAACAGTCGCCGCGGATTTGTAATTACGCCGCGCCGCGTATTCGCCTCACTTTACATTGTGTATTGACGCGAGCGCAAAGGCCCACGCGGTAAACTCGCCGCGGCGGATCTCCCGCTGCACAATCAAATCGAGATAAGCAACGGACTGAATATTTTTACTACCATTTATTCGAGTCGTCAAATAAATACAAGAGAACAAATACTTTTTTGCTCTTTTTCTCTTTCGGCACTTGTTCGTAACAAGGAGGAGGGAGGCATAACTTTCGCCAACAGGTGAGTCAGTCAAGACTGCCTCTCGTTCACACCTCCAATACTGGAAGCAGATGATTTATTATAAGCTTTTTAATTTCCTCTCATCATAAGCAAATATTTTTCACTCCGAGGATAAATCCTATACATAATTTCATGAAGATGAAAAAGCTCAGATTAATCCTTGGGATATGCCAGAAAAATGAGAAAGCAGAATATATGATAATTGAGATACTTGCTGGCTCGGCATCAGGATTAATGAGTCAACGCCGATCGAGCCTTTGGAATCTGCATCGAGTTCCGCGCATCTGGATATCGACACTAGCGAAATCACTCGCCTCATACATACGCAGCCTCGTAATACACACAAGCTGCTCGAAAATACTCGTTAACATAGTATAATATCGTCTGCTTTGCTGTAAACTAAGCGGGGTCGCATATATCTCATGGAGACGTCGTATACGTATCATCTTCGTAACATCGTCCATAAATTACTGTCGTTAGGGTCGAGATTGACGCGTGCCGCACCGAGACGAACCCAAGACAAACAAGAAAAGTATTCAACTTCCATGACTCGGTTGCAAAAGCTAAACAAATCATGAAACGCACCGCAACATCGAAATTCATTTTAACTTATTGCGTTCGTGTTGTTTTTCTTTTTCTAAAGTATTTTTAAATATTCCGTATTAATTTTTTGAATATTATTAGCGCGAATGCATGCTATTCGCCCTTGGGGGTTTCTCTTTATTCGCTCCCTTCGGGGAATTCAATATCAAAGTCATGCAGACACTGGTCGACGGAAAGTTGGCTCTTACGTAGTTGCCGCCCTCTTCATCGATCATATTTAATTGAAATCCGACACCCGGTATATATTTGTACCTCTATAAATCTCGCGATCCGCGTCAACTATTTTCATGGTGGTCGGGCTCACAAAAACGATGAGGGAGAGGAGAGAGAGAGGACAGAGCCGCGGGAGGTTCTTCAACGAACATATACCGCGTACGAATAATAATCCGGGCCATCTCCAAACTCTCAAATCATGAATTCACGCTTTCGTATATTAATTTTCAAGTACCACTCAATAAGAATCTCTCAGGGAATTAATTCTATGGGAAAGAAAAAAGCATAGCTAATCTTTTTAGTGCATTTTTTCTTTAGCCGCCGACAAGAGTAGTAGTTCCATTTCTTTTTTATTCAATCAATATCGTACCAATGTTTTGAACTCGCATAGTCAAAAACTTATTCTATACAAATACATATGCATAATATAGTATAATAACGAAATCTGTAAGAAAAAAAATTTCCCCGTCTCTGTATCTACGCTCGACACTGCCGCGAGACACCTCGAATACCACACTGAATGCTTGTGACTCTGCTCCCATGAACTAAAAGTTTCTAATCCACAAGAATCCCTGAATCATGACGAAAAATCATCGTCAGCTTTCAAAATAATTAATGAATAATCAAAAATGAAGATGGGCGGCTCTACCAAACAGCAATTTTAACGAGTTTCAAATACGCAGCGCCGCGCGCGAATAAACGTAACGATAATGGTTAATTAAATCTTGTCTTGAAAAACAAGAACCGACTTTGGCATTATTTTTTTTTGTTTTTTGTTGCGCCTAGCAGCGTGCGAGTGAAGTTTGTGCCGCAGCAGACCTAAATACCTGATTAATTAATTAATACGTTTCCCATCAGCAAGACGGAAATATTTTGTCCTGCCGATACCAACTGTGACATCGAATATTATTGGATTGGTCGAAATTCGAGAGAAAAACAGTCATAAAAAATACCGAATGTATACTGATCATTTAGTTTGAAAATCATCAAATATTTGTGGAAAAAAGTGAACCTGTTTCGGTCGTTATTTTAATAGCGAATGACGATCGAAATAATTTTTTTTTTTTTTACCATTCTGATATTTTGAAAGAATCAAAGCGAGAGAGAAAATTTCACTGCGCTACGAGCAGTCATCCTATATAATCCCCAAGTGCAATCCTGGAACTTTGATGGAACGAAGCACAGGCCTATCCGAAACCAACCAGCCGAGGCTTGTTGGTCTCCTCTTTTTTGCCTCAGTATCAGGAAACTTTTTTTCTCGCGTGCTCCTTAGTCATTTGATCTTCCTAGTGTGCGAGGTTTATCGGGCAAATAGGTAGCTTATTCTGTTTACGCCGCCATAATATATGGGACATAGTATCCATTGAAAAAGCGCGCCCCAGATCGTTCTCGAGTCGTTTTCATGCAATAATTAGCCCACTCTGTTTGACCAAGCAAAATGTTTTAAAAAACAGAATCATGCATACGATAGGAAAAGCAAAATTGTAGTCGATTTCATTTTTGCACTAAACACGGTCGGTCAACTCGTCGAGTTGCCTGCCGTTCTGCACGGAGGGAGAGATTTCGGAGGCTGCGATTTTTTAAGAGGCATGCAGTGAGGAGAGAAGCTTGTAGGAGCTTGCTGTAGAGGAGTAGCGGCTGCATGATCGATAGCTATCTTGTTCGTTTACATGCGTTTTGAAGCAGCAGCTCCAGTGGTGCGCCCGAGTCGATGACTGCGAGCAAGAGTGCGAGAGAAACGTACGTTTGAAGCGGGAGGAGGAGATGAGTGTATGTGCATGCAGACACGAGATCCATCACTTATTGTTGCGGTTAATGACGAGCGTCTCGAGAGTTAATGAGACGGTCTCGCTAAGCAGACGAAGACGCGAGTATACTCGGAGGGCGCATCATCCCGATGTTTAGAGAGGGAAAATGTCAGATAACCGATCAATGCATATTTGCTTATATTTTTAACAATCTTTCAATAATTCAATTTTTTAAGTTGGAACGGTTGGTTCAAAAGCTTTGTCAAGTAGTAATATTATTCGAGCGATATTACAACAAGATTAGCGCGGGGATCGAAGGTTAATTTTCGAAAGTTAGTCGCAAAATGAATACCGCATCGGGACGGGGGCAATGTGTACCAATCAGGCCGCGTTCAAGCAGGGCATTCGCGCGATAGTTAATTTCATATCGTCGGGACTACCCAGACGCGAGCGCGTACATTCTCGTTGCTGATACGACTCGCAATGTAGCAAGGAAAGGATAGAGATGAGGAGTAAGAGAATCGAGGGATATGAGCAGAGTTATAGCGGCGTTGTGCCGCCGCCGCGCCCTTCCTTAAATTATTCGCCCAATTATGGTATACCAGTGAGCGCGAGTTGTTCATAACATGTTACGCACGAATAAATGTTGAGGGCTGCGTTGTACACGCGCTCATGCGTGTGCAACTAACAACAGAAGGAAGATCGCATGTATGTAGGTATAGTATACTATACGTATGCGTGTAAAGAGAAAGAGAGCTGGCGTAATGTCGACGCGGATTTAGCGCATTCGCTCGTCCCCGGAGTGTACGTGCAGGCGTGCATGCGAAGTAATATAAACCGTCCGCTTTTATACCTACCTATATACATATAGCCCTCCCTGCACCGATGCACACCAAATTTTGATCGCGCTCCGTGCTAACGTGCATATTCCTCCAGAATATTTATTGTTTCAGCACTGAATGATTTTTTTTCATCAATATCATCATATATGCCACTCGTGCCAAGTGGCATAACGACCGTAGTGGTCAAGCGCTACTGCGGTACGATCAAAATGAAAGACACTGTTTCTGCACGCTGGTTTATTATTATCTAAACAGCAGTTCACCGTACGAGCTGTATACACGCGTTCGCAGTTGTTTCAACGCGGACGGTACACGAACGCGTTTTAATCGATAACGCGCGATCATACGGGTCAGTCGTGGCATCCTATCTGCATCCTATCGATATTTGTATATCTTTTATTTCGTATCCGATTTCTTCAATTCTTCACGACGTCCCTTTTATCATCGGTTCGATTTGATTCATCAGCAAGGCCGCGCGGCTACTTGTAATACATATGATATTCATTATCTCATTGCGTTTTAACTAATATTCCCGCGGTTTGGTACGGTCGTCCGGCGCTGACTTCCTGGAAACCTGCTTGGGCAAGCGTGCTGGAACATTTATAAATCTCTTTTGTCACTCTTATTTCTTTCGTTTTTTTTTTTCGTATCGGATCGGGTCACTGTGGAGCTCCTCGATTCTTCATCGCGATCGTCTCGATTCACAAAAAGGATTAAAAAAAAAAACTAAAAAGAAGCAAATATAACGCCGTATATGTGTGTGCGCGCGCGCGCGCGCGCGTGAGACTGTGAATATAATAAAAACGAGTGGCAGCCTCATAAATTAGGATGTATCGGGAGCGATCGATTGAATTCAGAAACTGTTAGGGATTTGTTTAATTCATTGGAACTTATTCTTTCCGCTCATTTAAAAATGACTCAACGATAGCCCGCATAGATAGACCAGCAGGTACGAGACGTATATGTAGAAGGCGAGGCTTGTCGATGCACGGATCGACGAACACGCGAGACGTTCCTGTCTCGACTTGGAAGAGGGAAAGAGAGAAAGAGGTGTATCGTCAGAGCCGCGAATAAATTAAAAGCCGAGAGAGGAAAATGCAGAGTGCAGACCGGAGCAGAAGAGAGATTCTCAGCGAGAGAGTCGAGGAAGGTGCAGCAGCGCAGCAGGTAAAACGTTGCTCGGCTATCCTGTCCACGGAGAGTAACAAGACACCGCACGTACCGTTCTCTCTCTCTCTCTCTCTCTCTCTCTCTCCCTCCCTCCTCTCTGCTTTAATGCTTGTCCTTTCTTTTCCATTTTTCCCCCGTATAACTCTCTTCGCATACGTTCGCAACAAGGGGTCTCGCGAAATCCATACACTCGGTAATAAATTCGCGTCTCACGAATCAGTGATTGCCGCCAATAAAAACCGTCATGTCCCACTATTAGTTTAGCAGACTTTTTTAAATAAAAATTCTCACTCTCGTAATAAGACACACTGGCGCGCTTCAAAGAGATGGAAAATAAGTGACTCGATAGTGCTGATTTGCGTGGTGAAATGAGCGGAGGGAAAGAACAATGAAGGGTACGAGAAGTAGGGAGATGGATAGAGAGAGAGAGAGAACTAGCAGTCAAGTGGCTAGTAAATAAAAATGCTAACGTGTGCGAAGAGCTTCGAGCCGAGTAAGCTTTGTACTTGGGATATCGGGTTCAAGCACCTTTAACGCTTATAGCGGAGACGCCCGAGTCTCAATCCTCGCTATAAGAGTACCTTGTGGAGTGTATCGCGGGAGAGAACTTAAGTACGAGGAACGGCGATGGAACGACGCCGCGGAGCGAGTGACAACTTTCAGGAAGCGGAGGAAGGTGAAAAAAGAGGCAAATGCGCCTCTTCTCCTGCTCCCCCGCCCCTGCTACAGTCGTGTCGATCCACCGAGCCAAAGACTAAGGTGTTGTTCGTGAGAGAGAAAAGGCACGAAAGAAAAGCTCAGGGGTGGGAGCCGGTCCGTGGGAAGAGATACACGGACGAGAAAGAAAGACTCGTTACGTGAGCTCGCGAGACTCTTCGATACATTGAAGGGCCGAAAGATGAAAAAAAGAGAGAAAAATGGGGGAGATGAAGAGAACGAGGAATGATACAGCGCGGGCAGAAGTGTGCAGGTGCACGGAGCAACGGATGCTACAGTTATTTTTCTCGACGGTTTATATAGTCAGAAGAAAGAATAGAAATGAAAAAAAAAAAAAAAAAAAAAAAAAAAGAACATAACGATGGTAAATGGTGCTTCTGTTGGTGACGGTGACAATGGAACAAGAGACAGAGTCATCGTTTGTCGCGGGAGACGAGAAAGATCTACGTACGCGCGCTCTGCTCCCATGCATCCGAATTGAATCAGCTCTTTCAATTCTTTCATCCTCATGGGCATGTCTACTACCCGGTTAGTACTTTGAATAGAATACACGAACGAAGCTTCGGGGGTTAATCGTCGATACGGAAAGAGAAAGAGGAACGCCATGCGCAACCATAGCAGTGTTAGTCGAATTATAGGATATGCGCCTAGCTCGTTCTTTTCAATGGATACATATGCATGAAGAATTCGATGACAACTCGATGTACAGCGCGTCATGAGCGAGTTTCGCAAGTTGAAACGATCGTTGTTCTCATGCACGAGCGTCCGAGTTTATTACGAAGAATATAGTCTAGTCGCTCGAATAAATAGATCGAAAATATCGTATATACGAGCTATCGATCAAAAGGCGTGTTAATTTGACACGGCTAATACGGAAATTTATATCCGCGGCGTTGACTATCGTTTTTCTTTATTATTATTTATTTCCATAATCTCTCACGTAAATGAAACTGATGAATAATCCTGATGAGCTAGCTCTTATTAACTCGAAAATTTTGTGTCACATGCATATACGCATGAGTGTGCCGTTCGACCGCATGCTGCTCGAATCATTCGGAAAGCCGTAACCCGCCGTGACCAAAAAGCGCCCGAAGGAATATGGGTTGTTGGCCAGTGCTTCTCGGGTTGGCGCGCGTACATATGTGCGATGGGAGAACGAGTGCAGCCCGAGTCGAAGCTCTGGTCGCCGCCGCAACGGTAGCCGCGAGCATCTCGCGGTGCGACCGATTCTGTTTGAGCTAGGAAGCAACCCTTGCGTCCGTCCTGGCAAGCTCCGTTACGTTATGGGGAATCCTTTCCTCGCTCCAATGGGGCACGCCGCTGTTTGAGTAAACGGACACGAGGCAGAAGAGAGGCAGAAGAGTATAGGTATCTCGCTCTCTCTTTTCACTCTCGCCACCCTCCTCCGGTTTCCTTGTTGAAAGTCGCCTATCGTCGTTTCGTTATACATGGACACGCGCGCGTACCGAGCAAACAGACCGTAGGCTCAGGTTTCTCATATAAAACGTACTACAATACCTCGGTGTAAGTTTTAATACCATACGCGCCGCCATGTTACAGTTCCAAAACTCTATACGAGCAGGACGACTAGTATGTAAGGACTAGGGCGGATCGAGTTGATGATTTTGGCAGTTTCCAGCATCAATCCACAGAGATCCGAGGTGACATCTAATTAAAACGGATCATCGATATAATCGGCGGCGATTATCGTACGATAGGAGTGGGGAGGCGGCTGAGCCGGCGTTACGCTCCTTCGTGTGTAATTCCATTATATACGAGACATTTCCGCGTTGTCCTCGCCTGCTCATCTCTGAAATCTCGAGATACAACAGTTGGAAATAAAACCAAGTTCGAGTTTCACTATCAAACCATCTAGAAAAATGGTCATCGCTTCATTGTTATTCGCTTATTATTGCGATATTGTACGAGTCCGTACGAACGTATATGAGTATGCGGAGGACGAGACGCGATAGAGCCAATAAATCTGTCAATGTGGCCGTAAATATTTCCATTTTCTACATTTATTCAAATAAATTACTTGTCAAATTTCGCGACCAACTATAACCGCACTCTTGTGCCAAATGACCGGCGAATCTCAAATGAGTTGATGAGGAAAAAAATCCATAGTCCGGAAACCCCCTCTCGCACGAGTATGATGATTCGCTTCAATCTCTCATTATAGCTTTATAGTTATAGCGTTTTTCGCATTTTCAACTTCTGCTCGACAACGTCTCAACACACATTATAAATACGCTGATGCGTAAGCGTATTCAGGGTTCTGATCGATAGTTTTTGTTTAAAACTTTTTTCAAACGCGTCGTTGCTGCCAAACAATCTGACACGTATTTGGGATATAAAGAATCTGCTGGGAAATCTATAACAACAACTTTAGTAATATAAATGAATATCGATCAATCGTTGCATTCGCGCGCAAACGATTCAAACTTGAACGTCTTGATGCTTACTAACTGGATCATCGCCCCTTATCCCGCATCATGTGCGTTATATAAGGGATGAAAAAAAAAGATGCTCTTGTATACAGCGCAAAATGTTTTCTCATCCGACTTTGGAGCTAGAAGGAGCAGGGAGCAGGAGGCGGCAAATTTCCTGATAACTTGGCAACTTTGTACCCCCGCGTTTCGCTCGGGTTTCTCGGCAGGCATTCTGACTCTTTCATTCCTCTTTTATTATCGTAGAAGAGAGCGAAAACTCACTTTTCGTTGTGCATCAACGGAGCTAGATAAGAATAAATAAGGGGCTTTCTTTTTTTATCCCAGTCGCGTTACGTTTCCAACGAGAGATCGTTGCGGCTGGCTCTGCCAGCGGTAAAAATATTCAATATCGCGGATGAGCCGAATTCGCTCGCTTTCTGATATGACAAAAATTAGGATCTTTTGCAAATTGGTTAATTGGGAATAAATATAATGGGCCAATTAATAGTGGAAAAAATGAAGTAGAAAAAGAGTGTGGTATGGTGTAGCGATTGAAAGAATGTGCATGAAGCATACTTCTCGTCGTAAATGTTCGTCTTTTGTCTCTTATATCGTGCATTATTCCTCGCATCGGTTTATGAGTGTTTGAGCAAGTACGAAAGAGTGGATCGCGTGTGAACCGGGAAAAAAAAATTGGCGAGAGCTCACGAGGCCATTATCGTCTCTTCTGCATGTATTATTTTTCTTTTTTCTTCCCTTTCATTTTGCATTCGCACTCTTCTCTCGATACTCGTGTTCCGATAAAACTCTTTTGCTCTTGCGCCCGAGCACTACTCGGCCAATATCTACGGACGCATCGCCTGCGCGAGAGCGGACTCTCTCTCTCTCTCTCTCTCTCTCTCATTGTTCTCTTCGAGTACGTTGTGTGCGTTTGGTTGATACATAAACACTTATACGTATGTGTGTACATACGGTTGTGAGAATTTGTGTAGCGCGCGTTGGCGAGAACATTTCGACCGCGATTCACCGTACAGATAGTCAGTTCAGTCTTATGGAATGCACCCGAACAATATTCCACGTCGCTTGTATGAACACGACTATCATATATAAAATCGATACATTTCGCGGTAAAACGAAACATATTCGCTAAATCATAAAACCGAAAAAATTCTCATCGAATAATTACATTGGCGAGTGCTGAAAATGCCCGCAGTGCTACAAGAAGATGAGGGCGAAAATCAAGTCCCCCGCGCTATATCTGGTACTATATGAAATTATATATTTGCACGTACTAGATATCCAAATTAATTCACTCTCGTTCCATTTCGTTTACCACCTAAGGCTTTTACCGCGAACAGAAGATAATGATTCAACAATTTCGGTCTGTCGCGCACGCTACGTCGACCGGGAATTTGCCATTTGGAATGTTTTTTTTTTTGTTTTTTTTTCCTGTTTTTCCCCGCCGAACGTAAGCGATAATGGCGATTTATATATGCGGCAAACGATTGTACAAGTGACGGGGGATTATGGCCAATTTGAATTTGAATTTTGATGGGTGATCCTCGCGCATCGGCGACATCGCGGCGGCGTATATTTACCGATGATCTGCCAAATGTTTCTTGTGGTTTTACACTATTGTCTCGCGGTGGCTCGCCTTCCCGCCCACCCTCGGTTTCTAGCGCTTCGCGCCTCGGAGTCGAAGAAGGCATGCTTGTTCGATGCGCGAGAGGACCCGCCGCGGCGGTTTATACTACTTGTTGTTTATATGCAGTTGTTGAGGTCAGAAGAATGCGAATGCTGTGCGTATAGTATACTCACGTTTGCAGGCCTTGCGGTGGGTGATCTGTCTCGCCGGATCTCGGTAGTAACCCTCGCGACAATAGTTGCAGTGCCTACCAGCGGTAAAGTGTTTACATTGAAGACAAACGCCACCGCTTACTCGTCCCGAAAGCTTGTATAGTTCTACGTTGAAACGACACTTGCGCGCGTGAAGATTGCAATTGCACACTGTCAAGAAACAAACAAGCAAAAATATCCGTGCTTTAGTATATTTTATATATTTTATATGTATATTTAATAAAAAAAGACAAAGGATTTCATCGCGCAAGAGTAGATACCCACTAAATATTCGTTAATCACCTTTTCCAACGCTGCTTTTACTCTTACCTCGTTTCGATAATAAAAAATGAAATACATATTATTCGACGCGAATATCATCGCGTCATGGAAACTTTTCGAGCTTTCCTCGTTCTGCCCGCCGAAGTGCGATCATAACGATAACCTCCGAACTCGTTGACTCTTTGAGTGAAGCAGGGAGACGAATGAGTACGAATGAGTACGAATAATAATATCATAAAAGAATGAATAAAAAGCGATCCCATCCGCCGCTCCAATGGCACGAGCGGAGATGCTCCCATCGGTTCCCACTTTTGTAATAAAGTATAATTATAATTATAATACCAGCTGTGCATTTTCAAGTATAATAAATATAATATGATACTTGACGTCTATATATCTATATGATAAAAATATACCTATAGAAAGAATCGAATCGCAGTTGAGCCCCTCGCGTCCTCCACCGCAGAGTGACAAGTTGAGGATAAAATACCGAGCGCGAGAGCGAGAGCGAGAGGGAGTGAATTTTTTTTCTTCATGTCGAAGAGAAGAGTCTCGAGAACCTCGTCGTCCGTTCATCGACTTTTCTACACTTTATTCTCATTCTCCGGTACCTACTTGATATATACCTACATACTATATGTATATGAAAAAGTACGCCTTACACGTTGAAATTATACTACACGGATAGTACATTTGCAAACAAGACAGATTTCTAGTGTCTTCCATAACTTTTTATCTGCAGGTACTCTACCCTCTCGTAATTTAACAATTTTTTCAGAATGATGAAAACCACGTCGATTGACACGTATTCCAGTCATTTTCGCCGTCCTGCTCCTCCTCTCATCATTCGGAAGACGGAAAGCAAGTTGAGAGAAAAAAATACGACGTGTCCGGCGATCGAGGAGCTTGTCGACGCGGAATAACAGTTATTTTTGTATACATTCTATAGACGTATATATGCGTAGCTGTCGCGTATTGCAAAAGACCAGCAGTCGAATACACGATTCCATATCTCCGTAACACGCTCTCGTTTCGGACCAAATAGAGGAAGAGAAGATTTCATATCTCGAGGCAAAATCGGACGTGGCCGGGACCGAAGGGCCAACGAGACAGCAGGTATACCTGCCATTTTTTTTTCTTTTTTCTCAAATCTTATTTGCCCGGATCGCTCGAATAACGCATCACGAGGTCTGACAATGAACCGATCCTTTTGCTATACATATAGACTCGTTCGTCCGAACACCGCCTATCGTGTTTGATCTTGACCGGATCGTGGACCCAACAACCAAGCCGTTAGACCGAGATGAAAAAAAAAAAAAAAAAAAAAAAAAAAAAAAGAAAATGAAAGGTCCAATAATATGGGGTAAATCGCGAGGATGACTGGTTCGTTAGAGGAGACTGTGTATACAATAAATATGATCTTTGGACCTTTCTCTTGTTCTCTAATCAAGGAATCAACGACAATACGCGTCGTCGTTTTCGTGAGTCGAGTCGACAAGTTTCGTGACAAAGTTCTGTGTATCATCAAAAGGATGCTTCTTCTTCTTCTTCTTCTTCTTCTTTCTTTCAAACATCGATATGGACCAGGAATTCCAAAATACCGTCGTTGGGTCTTTCCTCGAATGAGTCGCACACTCGTCGGATGATTCTTCTTCATAGTGTCTTCCATCTGCTATAAAAATCCAACGGAATGAAGTAGCTGAGTTATATATAATTATTTCTAAAAGCCAGCTTATTAACGTGTTTTTCATCAGTTGTTTCATTATTTCAAATTTTCGCATTTCACATCGGACAGAAAGCGATTCTGACCCGTGAAAAGTAACCTCTGATAGCTCAATCTCGACATCTCGACGTAGTTTATATGAGGCTCGATCATCGATTACATGGGCGTAGCGGACAACAATTGGCCAAATCGCCACTGACGCGGCGGTCAACCTATCACGCACCGAGACCCTGCGCGCTGCTCGGATTCTGCTCCGTGCATCCTTACTCGACAAACGATTTTCGCTTCAGGCAGAACACAGGCTGGGTATTTTTCTTTTTATCCCTTTGCTGGTTAAACCGCACTCTTTTGTCAAGAACGCGCCGCCCTATGGATATTCCAAGCCATCGCTCCATGCATCGTAATTATCGTTGTTATCGAGATGAGTGCAAAAGAGCACGATCACGGTGATCAACGCTGGCTCTGGGTGTGATTAATATTTTTCCAGCGGTCGGATAGTCATCGATTCGAGAGCTTCCTGCTCATTTCGCGACAACGGGCTATTATACCGCAATTGATCGCCATTATCTGACTTTCTTTTATTTCTCTGACATTTTGTTCCTATTGCACCCATATCTCTGAAAAAAATGCTCGAAACACGCTTCCTCGAGACTTTTTTCCGCTTCTGTAACAACTGATTTTTCTACCTCTCTACCTTTCGCTGTCTATCCGTCGACCTTATTTGCAACATAAAACTATTTGTTATACAAAAGATAAAATTCCCCAGAATGTATCCCACGCGTATGGATTTTGCTTGATCAGAATACGCTTACAAAATTAACCTATGGTTGGCTTACAAATCGGGCTCTTTAGCTCTCTCTCTCTCTCTGCTGTCTGTTGGGGCGTACGGTCTTTTTAAATTATACAACATGTGTGTATGAAACGGAGTCATTACGGTAAAAAAATATCCAACAAATTAAATCGTTTGAAGGGTATAAGTTTGTTTGGTTCATATTGGAGGAGAAGATTGTTGCATCCAGCCAAGCACCTGCATGCAATAAGAAAATGGCGTGCACCAGCAGCAGTTAATGCGAGCAGAAAAGCTACATAATAGTTTCTCTTTCTCTCTCTCTCTCTCTCTGCTATGGTCGGTCGCCCTTTCGCCTTTCCATTCGGCTCGTTAGGAGTGCTCAATTAACGACTCTTTATCGAAGAGATATATGTATACTTACGGAAAGAGCATTATCATTTAAACGCGGCGTTTTTTGTGCATATTATTCTCGCTCTGTATTTTATTACCATTGCCTTTGTGTATATCTTAGCAGCGTCGATGGATGCGTTCGACTCGCGGGGGGGTTGGTTACTACTTGGTTTCTTTTTTTTTTTTTTGTTTGTTCCGGTGGATGAAGGTGATTTTTTAATTTGCACGCGAGAATCGTTGCTCTTTCAGCCGAGAAAGATTCTCCTTGGCGACCGGAGGCTGCTTCCAATTTATATCGCAAGCCGGTCGATTGAGCCAAAAGTTATTACAGAGCCTTCGGGAATCGAGCGTGCGTATTATAGGTTTAGGGAGTATGCGTGTGTATCCCGAAAGTATGTGTGCCTTCGTGCGTGCATGTGCCTCGCTCTTCGAGTCCCTCCGGTTTGCAGCGGAAGTAAGCTGGAGACGGGGGCGTGGGAGGAGGCTCCAAGATCAAAAGACCGAAAGAACACGAGTCCGGTAGACACGGCCGCGAGGAAGAGAAGAAAATAAAAAAAATCTGTATATCTCTCGGCTGGTCGGATCGAGAGGCAGGCTCACCTGGCTCACCTGTGAACGTTAACGGTCAATGGAGTTATTCCCCCCGTGAGACCTCTCAAACTATATACATAACACATTTCATTTCAACACCCTGCATCCTCAAATTCAATATTAATAAATATTTTATAGAAATTGTATTCGCTTCAATATATTAGGTATATTGAACCGACGACGAAGCTGCCGCTGCTGCTGCTGCTGCAGCGTACAATCGATTTGATTCGCGATAACATCAAATTGCATAACGTAGCGAGCACAGAATTTTGATAAACGAGACAAATAACGATGCTATATCCGCAGCATTCAAGTTGAATCGACGAAATTCTCAACAGCGGCTTGTGTCTCGTCTCCTAGAATCGCTTTAATTTGATCCGATATAGTGCATGCGATATCGCGTCTCAACACTTTCCTTAACCTAAATTGGCCCGTCGAATCTCTTGGGCGATATATCGTATAGCGATAATGATTGAGCAGCCCCCTTTGAGAGTTTTGAGTACTTTCCAAAAGCACACGCCCCATGCCTAAAGCATAAAGCCCTTGTCATTGCGTATCATAGAACCCTTTCTGTATCAAATACTAATATAGTATATCTTCACGTCCTCGTAGATGCAGTTTCTCGGTAATTCCCTCTCTCTCTATACACTCGTCGCACAAGCTTAAACGGGTTACCCTGGGTGTGCTATATCTTTTCGCGCGTAAAGGAACCAACGGTGATAGAGATAGAAAATGGTCGTACGTTCAAGAATTTAATTCGATCTGCCCTGTCGCGGACGTGCATAGCTCCATTCGGGTGCTGGCTAATTTATTGAGTTTCAACGAGAGCAATGCTTCTTCGTGATGGACCATACATGTAGCCATGGCAGCGCTTTCATCAGAGCCTGCATAATACCAATCATGAGAGAGAGCAAGAGAGAGAGAACATGGAGAACCAGCACGTGAGACAACTCAATAGCTCTCTTTTATTATAACTCCTTTTTATCCCATTATTCGTATATGTATACTCTCATTTCTTCGGATTTTATTTTATATCAGTGAAACGCATCGCTATGCGGTATCCGACTGAGACAGAGGCTTCGGTACAATCGAGGGACCAAGATTCTTGACTCTATGAACGCGATGATGCACCGCTAGACGTGGAAAAGAATGTGTGCTGTATGTACTACTTGGTTCTCCGGTCCGTATTCAAGTGCGACGTTTCTGAATCTTTTCATCCTACTCATTTTTATTCGTCGTTCTTATCCTTTGAATCGGTGCAACGCAGATCTCGTCGAGTGGCTTTCCGGCCAGCTCTCTCTCTCTCTCTCTCTCTCTCTCTCTCTCTCTCTCTGTCCCTTTTACAGTATCCCATACCGAAGAAGGTCGCGACCTAACCACGGGTATTAAAAACTCGAATGTCTCTCGGAACGTCTCGATCTTATCGACTCTCGCGCTACGGTGCTTCTTCCGCTCAAGTATCTATACACACGTATACTTATACACATAACGCTACATCTTTGGATAAGTTGAAGCTGGATTGTATGACTGTCGTAAGACAAGAGGAAGGAGAAAGCCAGGGGAGCGAGTAGTTGTGCGCGGCGACTTGCCTTTGAAATCCAAGCGAGATCTCGTGTCGACGTCCACTTATTGTCAGTCCACCCGTAAAGTCTGGCCTCCTCTACCTCTATAGTCTATACGGGCCCAACTGGATGACTCTGGTTCTCCTCGCGTTGCTCTCCATGCCATCGTGTTGCTTACCTATACTATACTCGCTTTGATTTTTCTCTTTCAACAACATTGTACGGAGAGCAACTCAAAACTCACTGCAAATCGGTGTGTGTGTGTGTGTGTGTGTGTGTGTGTGTGTGTGTGTGTGTGTGTGTGTGTGTGTGTGTGTGTGTGTGTGTGTGTGTGTGTGTGTGTGTGTGTGTGTGTGTGTGTGTGTGTGTGCGTGTGTGTGTAATGTATATGTTCCGTTGGAACCAGTACCATCTATTTTTTTCCGTACGTTTCACAGAGATAACATTGATCGGAAAAAAAAAAAAATGTGACGTGCTTGGAGACTGAAAGTTTTGAGATGGAATATGGTCTGCATATACTCTCGAGGCTATAACTATCCACCAATGAGTAGGAACTGAGTGTGATATCCCCGAGTGCGGAGTACCATCGACCTCTATTAGGATCGAGGTTCCAGCGAGCCGTCTCATCGAATAATTAATCTCGGATATAGACTCTCGTATCGCTGTCCAGATTTTAATTAATTTCTCTCTACCCGAGCAATGTATCGAATAATCGCATGCACAAACAGCGACGAGGAATGACAAATTCTTTTTTTGTCATCCGTCACGTCGTCTCACGTCGAGGGATATCCTCCTCCTGCTGTATATATTTATATATGTATTAGTTTATGGATTTATCCCAGTTATATATATGCAAACACACTCGTAATCCCGAGAACGTTGAGGACATTTCTTGAGTATCGCCATTCGTGGTTGAGAACTTTAATATAATTAATCGCAGACTCCGATATAAGATATTTATTTCATTCGCATATAAGGCTTTCATAATTTTTCTTTTGTATTCCGTGGATACTCAAGTGAGACAACGTATCGCATGTATGGACCGCACTTTTTTACTCGAAATTTCATGCAAATGATCTTTGGTTGTTTTTTTTTTTTTTTTTTTTTTTTTTTACGACAGTGCTAAAGTTCCTAATACGTCACAACAATTACGATCGCAAGCATCAAAGTCGAAATTGAATGTCGATTAACGGAAGACAGCATCCCATCATTGAATGTGAAAAATCAAACGGGGTTCGAAGCGATTTTCGACTCTCGAGTCTTGCTACAGTCAAACTGTCGTATAAGCCAACGCGCTATATCCCGAGTTACGGAAACTTGACGAATTCCACGTTGTATAGTGCCGATACCGAATGTAGCAATGTAAACGAACATAAACGATGCTACTATATTTGCTCACTATATTCATTCAGTGATTAATTCTTCGCACTGTTAATTGAACCGTTAATTCCCGGTAGACAGTAGCGTATTTGCTCGATTGCGTATCTTCTATGCCGAGTTTGACGCCGTATTATGTTGCCTTTTTTATCCTGACGGTTCCTCAAAGGTTTGGCGCATGCAGTACGGTATGTGCATTCGTGTGTAGAAACGGCTCAAACAGAGAGAGAGAGAGAGAGAGAGAGAGAGAGAGAGGTGCGGCGGAGGAGGTCTCTGGGGAAGCCCCGCCGGGGTGCAATTAACCCCAGGGTCAGCCATCAGGCAGCGTTTCTCTGTAGGTATATCTAGTGACGACGACACCACCATTAAATTTGGAGGATCCCATAACTTTTTCCATCATCGTGGCCCGATGATGACGAGAATGCGGACATGAGTAAAAAAAACTCAATATAGTTCTTGGAATCATCTTATCCGTACAATCAAAAATTTAATTCCAATGATAAAACGAACGTTGAAAAAAAAAAGTATAACCACCGTTGATTACACGATACGAGTTGAAAAATCTTGCCGCTTTTATCAGATGTGATATTTAAAATGAAACAATGCAGCAGTTATGTTTAAGTCTTTTCATTTATTGCTGGTATGTTCTTGTTTCTTGTTAATCCGAAAAATTATTTCGAATATAATATACTAAATAATTCATCAACACGAACCGAACGGTCTTTATACTCTTTTGTGCGATGTAACACCTCATGCCCGTGTGCGCGCGCGTATACCGTATTATATAATATATATATATACGTGTACAGAAAGAAAAGACATACGAGAGGGCGCGATGTCGTGGTACGTCAGGAGGACACGAGTTTAATTCGAAAGCGTGAAATCGCGTTAGGGGAGCTTATGGGATTACGGGAATTAAAATGATGCGATGTGCCAACTCTCTCCTGCCAGACTTGGTCTAGTACGCGCAAGTGCCTGCTTTCCTTTTTTTTCTGGCTCTCTCTCTCTCTCTGTTCTCTCGTCGTTTTCGAGCCTAAAGGGTGTCGTCGCGCTTAATGCGCAGCACACAACCCGACGCCACCGATGCGCCGACTTGTTGTTGAGTCGTGAGGCACGGCGGCGTTCGCTGTACGTGCGTGCATGAGCGCGTGCGTGCGTGAAAAACATCGCACGCGTGTATAGTCGTCTCAATGCGATCATTTTATTGTGCAAACTCTAATAAAGAAGGAACGTTAATTTTCGTACCCCGTTTCGCTCAACGTAAAAACGAAATGCGAATTAAGCTCGTTGGGGTGACGCATGCAGACTCTCGCATACCGCTTCCTCTTATTTCTCTTCATGCTTGTTACCTCCCGCCTCTATATGTAGTATACATTCAAATGCGTGTATGCATGCGCGTATATAATTCACTAAGCGGAAAAACTCTTTCAACATTCAACGAGTGTTGTCTCATTAAAAATATTTATAAGCCAAAGGGAAGATTCTCGTATACCGCATTAGTGGTCATCCATCGTGCTTCCATTTTGCATATTATATCGCAATATAATATTGAAACGTTTCATGATTTTCGAACATTGGTTAGTACAGTTGTTGAAAAATAATCGAAACTTGGGATTTTTGAGATCCTCTTCTCTCTCGTGGGGAGGTGTGCAGGTTCGTGCACTGACCGGCGAGGTCTTTGCTAGGAGTAGGAGTCACCTGCTTCGGATTTCCCCGTCTTGCCCGTCGAGAAGATAACTCGACTCGGGAAGCGAGAACGACTACTCTCGTCCGAATCATGAGCAACCAGTGCTTCTAAGATCGTTTCTCGTGACGCAATTATCGGGCGCAATTATCTCGCTATCGCGCCACCGTACTTAAATTGTACGAGAAACGTTATTCCTCGATTCAGGATTTCAGTGCTCCATTATTTGTGTGTGTGTGTGTGTGTGTGTGTGTGTATAATTTTTGGGTAGGAATGAGGAGGAGGAGCAGGATGGAAAGGTGAGAGCGCTCATAGTCAGGATTTCTGTAAAACTAGAAATCGAAGGCCTCTTGGAATACGCGAAGGCCTCTTGGATACGGGCGAGCATAAATTTATTTAAAAAAACGTATACTCCAATATTCACGCATTACGAAAAATTTATATATAGCTGCGATCACTTATTTGTTTCGATATCACGGCGCGCGCGCGCCGGGTGTTGCAACTCCTTGAGTGGGATCGAATTGAGAGATTGCGATAGAGCGAGTGAGCGAGTACGTGACTAAGCAACTGAGAGGTGTTTACGTATGTTAAGCATCTTCGTGGCGGGGATAGACGAAGAGATACGCGCATCAAATCTCCCCAATGCTCTCGCTCAAATCGCCAGTCGTGCAGCAACATCATTGCTGACGTCGACCAACGAAGATAACGAGCAGATGCAAATAAAAAATTGATGCCTTTCTCATATTCTTCAATTTTTTAAATCTGCTTTTTCAATCTTTCCGTCGCACCCTAAAATAAAAAAATTATACAATTCGTAAAAAACCAGTGAAAGCGCGGGAATACGAAAAAAAACTCTATGGTTCATCAATCGTTATTTTGTTTATAGGCCACCAACACCGCGAATTTGTCGATATTTTATTCCCTTTTCTTTTCTTTTCTTTCTCATAACTCATCATCACAGCGAGTCTTTTACACCACCAATATTGTCTCAGCGGCCTATTGACCGGGTGGCTGAGTGAGACCAGTCGACAGAGAGACATTGGAAGGATAACGCGTGAGTACAGCTCGATATACCGTCATCAACCTGAGGGCAAAGGCCACCAGCTTCATTTTGCATAGTCGTATCGAATTCTCGAGTGAAATGCGCACGCAAAGAGCGTGCGAGCTCACATCCCATCGCAGACGCACATGACCTACCTCCTTCTATCATGCAACGTCGAGTGAAGCAGGAGCTTTTGTTTTCTCTCTCTCTCTCAGTTTTTTCATCTTCTCTTTTGAACGGCGCGCGTTTTGCTGAATCCAACTCCTAATTTCAGGTCAAATCAATGCGTACATTAATATTCTCTTTCATTGTATTATTTACACATACGAAGAATTCTTCACTTGGTTCGAGCTATAAGAAATTTTTTGTAAAAATATAATAAATCAAACGATCCACAAATGTGTATAATCAATGGGGAAACTACACTGAATAATAATGAATGTTCGTACGTGTTTATTGTATATCTTATAATGACTTTAAAGCGTAACATAGTCGATTTTATTGAATAAGCATAAGTGTGCTTGGGGCTACAGTATATACTATACTTTGAGCTGATCGAGACAATATTCATCGTCGGGTTTATCCGTCCTAGTTTGATCGTTTTTTAATATATCGCACACAGAATGTACACACACGCGCAATAAGTTTGAGCGTCGCCGGTTATTGAAGAATATGGAAGCCCTTTTTACTCGTACAGTCAAAGAGTAAACTCATGAAAAGAAATAAGCCCAAGTGATATGCGAATCTCCGCAAGGGTAAGAGTCAAGGCTAGCATCTTTTCGCGATGGGGAAGCAGGATAAAAGAATGAATGGTTGCGGAAGAATCGAAGAATGTATTCTTTATGCTTCGCCAAAAGGAGAGCTAGGATATAACGAAAAGATGGGCAAAAAAAAAGAAAGCGAAATAATGGAAGAGTCCGCGGAATGGATTGTATAAGCAAAGCAGGAGAAAGAAGAAGCCGAGCTAAGTAAACCGAGAGTTTGAACCTCGAATAAATATTTTCGTCGGAGTAGCGGTACGTACGCGTGCAGCGGGAGAAGTTCGGTCTGAGACACAATAACAGTATATAACAATATAGCGAGCGAAGCAACTTTGACGCGAGCAACGAGCGGAACAAGCGTGAGATTTGCCACGAAATAACATTTCTATAGTATATCGTGTATCATCGTGTATTTTACAAATTTTTTGAAATTTTCGATGTAGGTATAAGAATTGAAAAAAATACAGTTGACTGGGCAATTTTTCAATTATTATTAAGATTCTTGATTTTTTTTTTATCATCAGAAACAAAATTTCTAGAGTGGATGTTAAAAAAAATTATTATTGTGTGCCAAGACCGAGACTGAATAATAAAAAATTTCAAGAGAAATCTATGCTGAGGATTTTCGCTCGCGTATATTTTGCACGGCCGGGTACGTATCGAGAGGACATCAAGAGTCGGTGCAAGCAGGCGCGCGCGGCGGAGACATTGAGAAAGCAGGTATATAGGTACATATGTTGATATAATACGGGGGGCGAATGCGTGCTGGGCAAAAATGGCGAGAGAGAAAAAAAGAACGGTCGCGAGTTATTGCTTTCATTAGTCGAACAATGAAACCAATTTGCTTAACCACGGCGTCTGCCGCCTTCGTTTTCTCCACCCCTTGTCTTTGCCCCCGGTTGCGTCTCGAAGGATCTTGCCGTGCTGGGATCGCGAACGATAATCGTCGTTGCGCGTCTTGAGCTCTTCGCGAGTGCTGCAAGCATTCGGAAAAAAAGTAGTCGTCGCCGGTCTCCGCGAGCAATGATTTAATACGTGATTCATAAAAAAAAAAAGTCACGCAGAAGAGAGAGAGAGAGAGAGAGAGAGAGATATGCGGGTAAGATATAAAATAAATGGCGCAACATCGCGCTTATTTTGGTGTTATTTTGGAAAAAAAAAAATAATCTTACAAATTTCACTTGAAACTCGAACTACTATATTTCCATATGAGTATGCAAGTTTTCATACTCTATTGAACGATGTATTCGAGATAATAAGCAGAAAAAGAGGAGGCGCCTTGAAATATAAGAAACTTGAAAATAATTTTCTCATATTTATAGTGAGACTCGCTCAAATTCCACAATTATTACAATCCTGGAGGATTGAATAGGTCATTTGAGTAGAACTGAATATGGAAGAGAAAAATAATTCATCGTAACAGCAGTTTTCGCGGATGTGCACAACATTCGGAATAGTCGATATATTGGTACCCGCGCCGCACGGCGGTGGCGTTTAGAGGAGCGTAACGGCCGGGTGTGTCAGGCATTAGCAAGATCGTGGTAGAACTCAGCAGCAGCATCACTATACTATATTCATGAGGGTGTCCCGCGACGACCATGCACATAACTGCGTGACAATAAATATTGTGCTCGCGGCCCGACGAGGCTGAGCCGACACGACGCGCAACGCTTGATCTTGCTTCTCGCCTCTAGCCACTCGTAAACCTCCTAACTCGAGGTTCTTTCCGCCCCCATGCAACTAGATGACCCGTAAATTTGCCAGTCAATCTACTAAGAGCACAATCGGGATCGATCGATATTTATTTCCAATAATTAAGTCGAACCGGGACGAAAATTTCCATAAATCGCATGCACGCTACCGCAACAAATATGTTTCGAATTAGAATAAAATAGTATATCGCCTGAATCCTGAGCGCGAGCGATAAATATGTATGACTGGGAGGACAATTGCGGATGAAAAATATTTTGGTTGGATAAGTTTTATGGAATACCGCTGCTCGCCGTTATCCACTTGGTAGCGCATAGCAGCGCATAACGAGCTAATAAATGATGAGAGAGTGAATGTGCCAAAGCATGCAGCAGCAGCAGCAGCAGCAGCCCCGGAGGCTTCAACGGTCTCCGCCAAAACTTTTTACTTCTTTCAGACTTTGAAAGCTCTCTCCTTTCGCTACTGCTGGCTCAAACCTGACGGGGACGCACATCTGGCTCCTAAAGAAAAAAGTGGCTCGCTTTAAGGGTTTTGAGAAATTGTGAGAGCAGGTCTGCATGCTCGTGGCGTCGTTGGAAGAATCAAACGCGCGAGCCTACCCTTTGTACCCCCCTATATAGTATAGGGGAGAGTATGTATGTAGTACACAAGTCGAGAGAAAATTAGTGAGAAAAACGTCTCTTCGCGTACCTCGAGGGCTTTTCCCATGCAGGAAATTTCTCTGATGGGAAAATCGAGAATTATCCATATCTCCGATCAGCCCTGTTTTCTTGCCGGTGGCAAAATGGTGAACGGTGCACCGCGAAAGTGCCGGCGATTTGTCCCGAGGATCTTCTTTTCCGCTCTCTGCTCCAAGATTCATCAACGAGAACCCATTCAACTGCATGCCGGTCTGTCATAAAAATCGTATATAATTGCGAACACGCGTGCTTGAATCTACGGAATTTAGGTGAATTCGCCGCACTTTGAAAAATTATCCGTAGTATATCGCGCGATCACGTGGAAGTTGTACTTTGCGCCGCGGAGACGAAAAAACGCTCATAACCCTCTCAGAATTCATCGCACAAGAAGGCTTTTAATAGGAGTCGAATTTTCTCTGTAATACCGCGTCGAGTAAAAAAAGTACTGCAGACTGGTGCAGCAGCGAGTAGTGCGAAATTTTCAGAATGTTTCGATACACAGTTCGATGAACTCATTGAACGCACGGCGGGGGTAAATTTCTAATCATTTGACCAGCATACATGCAAACATGCTGGAAAAGAAAAATGTTTTCGAGCTTTTTTTTTCCTAAATCCGACGAGGGTCAATGAAGAATGTAGAATGACTCGCCGGTTCGCTTGCCTTTTCCTTCTCTTCCACGGTTTTACGCGTTACCTCAACGCGTTATCTCGTTAATTAATCGAGCGATAAAATGACCGCGATTAAGGGCATTAATTAGTCACTATATCTAGCAGCAGTTATTCTGTATTCCTCTCCTCCATTTCTCGGCGCGATTCGTATCTACCAATTATGGCATATGCTTATACAATATGCCCTAACATTATGTCATCATTGCTGTTGCGCTAGCCGTTATTTCGAAAGCTAAAAAACTTGGGATGTCAGAATTCACCGCGGAAGATTATTCGATTTAATTTTGAAAGCAGGAGTTGGCGCGATTTGGTTTTCTAAAAGTGGAATATTCTTATATCTAACATACATTTATTAATCCGTAGATGTTTTCGCTCCCCCCGTCGGTCTTATTTCGCGATAAAACAAATATGCGGCATTCGAATTCGGCGGAGCTGCCTAGGACCTCCAATGAATATTAGTATAGAATATTATTTTTCATTATCAAGTTTTCATCGTTGCGATTATTTATAGGAAACAAGTTGGGAAGAGTTGAGGAAGGAATCCTTGCGGGAGAGCAATGAGACGCGACGCTCAAATGTGTACGGTGAGAAAGTGTACCTCGACATCTAGAAATATAAATAACGAAGAAACAGCAATGCGGTTCGACACATTGTAAAATAGACAATGGGGTCGGCCTATATCGCTACGTTGGGAATCGTGAAACCCCCCCCCCCCCCCCCACCCCCTCTTCTCCTCTCTTTTCCTCTATTTCGTAGCAATTGCTAGCTTCGAGAGAGAGAGAGAGAGAGAGAGAGAGAGAGTGGATTTTTATGTTGTTGTAGTTTCAGGCAAATGCTCGTAAGTCGAAGCGAACCAGAAAAGTTATAGGGGCCGGAGAAACTTTGCTCCGATATTGAGAGGAATGCCCGTAAAATGTTTCTAGACTGAAAAATTGCATCCATCATGTTTTTGTCTACGGGGTGAAATTCATACCCGGGATAGAGGCGATTCACGAAATTGACCGCGATGATCGATATTTTCCTTTTGCAACGTGAAACGACGACGGTCCAGGCAACGGCAGTATCCGTGCTATATTTATATACTAAATTTATCCGTACGTATACATAAGGCGTACTCAATTTTTTCCATTTTTTCATCTATAAACATTGAAATATTTGGCCTCAAGTCCCTCATCATGTCGATCCATCATGCGCCCATACGAGAAGGCAAAAGAAGAGCGTTATGCGGAAGAATAAAGTAAAGAAAGAGGTTTTTGGGTGTGTGTGTGTGTGTGATCGACTCTGTTTTGCTTTGCTCGTTGCGTCAAAGAAATATGGCAGTGTGAGAGCCGAAAAAAATAACATGGTCGCGGCGCAGGGAACAAAGTACGGAGCGAGGGGAATAAAATTGTGAAAAAAAATTGGTCGTTTATTTATTTTATTTTTTCATTTTGATAACGGACGCGAATGCGTTCGAAGCAGAATTTTGTTTAGAATTGCGGGATCGCATTTCATTATATAACGAGAGAGGCGAAGTGCGCGCTTTTTGCCCGGCGGTGAGAGAGAAAATATTCGTCGGTATCGAAATATCCGAAATGAGGTAGCTAGCAGGCGGAAGACGGGAACAAGTCGAAATTTTCAAACCATACTTCGCGCATCTTAAGCATATTATAATATCACGCACTCAAATTTGGTGAGCAAATGAATTTGTGACCGCGCTGCTGCTTTTGTCTTTTTTGTTTCTCCGGGAATTCGAATCTAACCGCTTCGATATTACACGTTCGAGAGTATTATGTGCCTTGTTGATGTTCGTTGCTGCTGCTGTTGCTGTTGCACGACTTGGTTGCATACCAAGTACAGCGCTCAGCGCTCGTCGCGTATGCGCAAGAAAAAGTTAGGCGCCCACGCGCGCTCGTACACAAATAGTATATTGTGCGCCTAGGGAGTAAAGTAGGCCCTTCTCTACACGCACATCGTTGTCGCCCGAGCGAAGCGAGGGCGACAGATTTGCGTGTAGGGAGGCCTACTTTACTTCCGAGGTGCACATACTATTTTTTTTTCCACCGATGTGGAAAGTTCGCTAACGTATACAGTGTAGGTAATGAATGAACATAGAGTTCATAACTCGCTGAATTTTTTTCAGGGTTTATAAAAATTTATTTAAAAAATTGATTAATAACAGCGATTTATTTTTAAGTAGAAGAATCAAGTTTAAAAAAATAAAAATTTCTGAAGAAACCATTTTTTTTTTTCAATAAAAAATGTAGAAATGAAAAAAATTGAATTTTTCAACGCTGAAAAAAAAATTACAAATCATGAAGGAGGTGAAATTTTTTCGAATTTTGAGAAAACAGATTTCCCTTTTAATAAAAAAGAACGGAATTCTAAGAGTTTTGAAAAAAATCATTATTTTAAATTTCGAAACCATTTTTTTAATTTTTCAAAAGCCAAAAAATTTGCGATTTCTCTGCAATTTTTTTTTAATATTTCAATTTTTTACATTCCGTAAATTTCTTTTTCGAATTTTTATTTCATCAAATAATTCCAAAAAATTCACCCTTCAATTTTTATCTAGGATTTCAATGGAAAAAGAAATACGAAAAACAAATCCATTGTTTCGTTATTATTAATTTAGTACAATGTTTTCCGAAGTTAAATATTTTTAATATTATTAACATTATTAACATTTTAACGATGCTTCAATAAAAATTTCTCATTTTTTCAAACAATTAATAAATAATGTTAATAAAGTAAAACAAAAATCACATTTGGCTGTGGTGTGGCGTATCATTCTCTTTTTGTGTAATATAATTATTAATTGTAAGCTGATGAATGGTGCAGTTCTCTAGTTTGTTTATGAAGGGATTTTTCATCAAATTTTCCATCGATAGTTGTCGCACGTTCCTGTGATCGGTTTGAATATCTTCGAGTGGTGTACGATTATTATTGCGATTCGCTGTCGATCTTTGACTTGATTTCACTGTATCATCTGTGTGATCCGACATCTTTGTTTGTTGATTCTCTTTTTGAGAACAGTTTTCGTTGTTGAAAAAAATTGAGTTGTCAATGGCTTCATTTAGCCATTCGTCGTCCTCGTCACATATCCAACTTGAGTTTGTTCCACATTTAGATGTTGATGGTACTGGTGTATCTTGTACATTAGAAGTTTTCAATTTTTTAGCTGGTGGAGAATCTCGTTTTGTGCCTTGAAGTGATTCTTCGTTTTCTTTCGCTCTAGTTTCGGACAGCGCAGCTCCAGAATTTAGAACCATATTAAATAGTTTCAATTGTGTTCCTTCGCAGCGGTCAATATACCGTTGTGCCACTGCATCAGATTTCCATCCACCCATATGTTTGACATCTAGGAGAGTACCCCCAGCGTTAGCTACAAATGTAGCGGCGGAACGTCTCCATGAATGTCCTAAATAACGCTCACAATTTGGGAGTTTTAAAAACTCGGCGATTTTCTTGGGTGATGAGCCGAATGTGTTTTTTCCAATGTTTTGGCGAGAAATTTTCCCATTCTGATACTTCAGAAAGAAATTGAGAGCTGGTGCATCGGATGGCCTTAGAGCGACATATTTTTCAATGATATTGTAGAAGGGTTCGCCAATAACATATTCGCGAAGCATTTTACTTTTCGCATCAATGACTTTGACGAGGAATCGATTTGGTAGATCAGGAGAGTTGTGAGGGTTCATATCTACAACATCTTCCGGCTTCAAAGTGCAAAACTCGGCACATCTCATTGCTGTACAAATCCCAATGATTGCCATAACCTACAAAAATTGTACATACTGTAAATAATAGAAGCAATTATTTGTAAATATACCGTAAATATTTAATTATGTAAATTAAAATTGTAAATAATTGTATATAAACTTTTTCAACAATTGAATTAGTAACATAAAATCGTACCTTCAGTACTAGATACACGACATCAGGCGCTTCGGCACAAAATCGTTTGACATCATCGAATGTAAATGTTGCTGCTTGTTTTGATCGGTAGTTCCTCGACTTTTGTTTCACAAAAGCTTTTAATTTTCCATAATTGTTGAGGTTGATATTTTTTTTTATTCTCAAAACACTTTTAAGCATTGACCACTTGCTCCACAATGTCGCTGGACAATACTTCAGGGATAATTCTTTAAAATATACCAAGAATCGAGATTCATCAACACTGGTAGTTTTTTGATCCTTTTGCCATTGTTCAAAACCTTCCCAGCACTGTATATATTTATTTTTTGATGTGCAAGGGAGCAGTTCATTTTCAACAATTTTTGCTTGTTGCTCAAAGTTTTTTCGTACTTCTTCATCGTCAGTGGATAAATCTTCTGACGATGAATCCATACTCACTACTTGGTTCCTCAAACACAGAGAAATATAACGAATTGAAAAAATAAAATAGGTTATAAAATTCACGCGCCAAACATCAGCTCACAAGCCGCCACGGACAGTGCTGAGTGCACTGCTGCTGCTAGCTGGGTTGCGCATGCGCAGCGCGACTTTTGTATATTCTCCCAAGAGGGCGAAGTTCTTACTTTTCTCACTCTACAGAGGGAATCGTTGCGAACTTTACACGTCGGTGGGGAAAAAAATGAATATACGATTCAAGATTTTCAAGTATTTCCGCGACTCGCGTATACACGCGTAAAAACGTGCTTAGTCGCGAAGCATCTCGGATGCGCACCTAGCCATCAAGGGCTTGGGGGGTTATGCGGGTAGGTATAAACGCAAGCTGATGCGCTCGTTAACGCGTCTCTCGCCGCGAACGAATTAATAGTTTGCACGCGTGTAGTTGAGCGGTAGGCTATATATGCTCTTCTTTAGCCCCGGGGGCTAAAAGACGCGCCGGGTGCGAGCATTATGAGAGGAAAAACGCGCACGGGAATACGCGGTTGGGAGCGAGAGGGAGCACGAAAGAAACGACTCGCTCCCGCCTCTCCGACACTCTCATATCCCAGGCGATACATAACGCGAAGAGAGGCTCGCATTCCCCGACGAAGATCTGTTTGCGAGGCCATTAGGGATCAGTTTGGATCGTAAATTCATTGATATATTTACTGTGTAAACAGACACGTAACGCTCTCGTTTTTCCGTACTTGCTCGACTCCTGCTCTGTCTGTAATATACTATATATATATGTTTCATGTATGTATACATTCGTGTTATTATTAGGCATATTTCCTATCCGCATACATGCTCGAGTGCTCTCGAAAACTCGCACATGTGCTCTCACGATAATATACCACCGGACGGAAGCGCGCGCTCTCTCTCGTTCTCGCGCTCGTCCGAGACAGAGATTGAAGCTAAACGGAAAATATCCAACCGCGAACCAGCGTCGCAAACGACCCTTTCTTCCTCTCGACGTCTTTCACAAAAGTGTAACTATATGAATTGCAGGGCTATACCTATCGGGGAAATCGGGGAATGACCAAAATGTTAATCATTATCCCGCGAGAAACCGCGGAAAAAGTAAGCGTATCCAAAAGACATTTGGTTTTATGAGGCAAAAGATTCGGCACTACTCCGATATTTTCATTTCCTTTGCATGATTTTCAACACGAGGAATTGAACGAGTATAAAAAAAAAAAAAAAAAAAAACGAGCAGCTTTTGCATCCGAATAATGACGCGCGTGTCATAGGTATCCGATCAGAATTATCATGAAACGCTATATACATAGGATATAGAGTTCGCGGTGACCCTGCTCGTATACACTATTAATACCGAAATGCGAGCAGATTTCCGTAATTGCGTTGACCCTGAGACACACCGCGGGCCGCACGGACGGGGGAGCATGCAGCATCGACTCTCTTGCGGAGGTCCCGACGCGGAGTATCAATCAACATATGCCTCTTTAATATATTCACCAGATGTAAGAAGATATACGGCAGCGGTGTGCGTTGTATATTTTTTTACGAAAATCCGAAAAGGACGCGACTCGGGTCGGGCGATTGATCGGGAATCAATAAAATAGTTTTAAATCGTATTTTCATGCAATCATTCGCTCGAGCGGCGGCGGATTATTATACAATTCATCATGCGCGATTGCAACGAAAATAACTATAACGTTTCTTTTTCCCGTGCATTATCCGTCCGACTTGCTGCGTTCTTGGTTCCATCCCTATATATAGTTTTGCAACGGCCGTGGACGGATTTTCCCAAGCAGCGTATACCCCAAAATATAGTGTGTATACAAACATATGATATACTATAGTATGGTATAAAATTTCCGAAGGGACGAGAGTTTCCGTTCGACGCATTGCCGTTCACGCGCGAATAACAGGATTTAATCTGTTCCCCGCGCGACATCCTTTAGAAGGACGCTTCTCGTCTCCGTTCAATCTGCTCCATGAGACAACACTTTTGTACTCCCTCTCGGAGTGTAATATCGGAAGAATGAACGATGAGCAACGAACTTGTATATATGCGTGCTCTCTCGTCTAGAAAATTGCGCAGATTATTTGACCGATCGCGCGCGGAGAATAAAACATATATACGCCAGGTCCAATTTCGCCTCACATATCCCGAGCGCCGAGGGGATACCGGGCTGGCTTTGTGCAGCACAGGACATATGCCAACGCGCGCGGATTTATAAGTATATAATGGGCTGCAGTTTTGCTTCGACACGCTCTCTCACTGGCCCCGACGAATCACTAAACTGCTCTGTGTGCATGTCTCTCATCCCGGCCTGTACATCATCTCAAAGTTTTGCTCTAGCACGAGTACGCGCGCCAATATACGCGACGCAAATAATAGCCCGGCGGCATGTTTGGTATATAATATACGCACGGGGCAATCATTGAATTTATTCTTTCTCCGCATCTACTGCTCCCAACTCCCTGAATTTTTTATTTTCTCGACTCTGTTACCCGATACGTCATTCCTGGGCATCGCTCGCGAGTCAATCGTCTCTCGTTTAAAATAATATATTTTTGCGATATAAAAAAAAAAAAAAAAAAAAAACCTATACATTCGAACTAGCTAGCAGATCGTCTCCTTGCTGCATGCGCGCGGCGATCTCTTCATCCCCATGTCATGCATCCGTCTATATATGCGTTTTTTTTTCTTTTTTTTTTTTTCACCCCATACCGCATACGCGGTAGCGCTGCACAATAAGTTTATCCTCCGCATGACCTGCCACCGCATCAAACGTCCGCGCACCCTTCTCGTAGATCGCTCTCAAACATTTCTATCTGCCTGCGCACTTTTGCGAATACATTGCTCGTCGCGCGATCACCGATCGCGACGGTAAAGCGGATATATGATGCCAATATTTAATCAACGGAATGCGACGCTCATTCGCTTCTTACCGGTGCTCGTGCATATTCCGCGATATCATATGCACCATTGCGGCGGTAACGTCGCATAAAAATAAAATGCAGAAAAAGTAAGATTCGCCGAGAAAATAAATGAGAGCAGCCTGCGCGATTGAATTTTTTAAGGGGTTTGAGGGTTCTGAATCGCGAATCGAAAAGACAGCTAAAGTCCTGCTATATGCGCGGATCTCTATATAGCTCTCTTATTTCCTCAATCTACTCTGCTGATTACGCGAATAATAATTTTCACAGCCAAATTCCTCGATATATCATGAATTGGAATAAGTTGCGACGGCGCCGATTATGCGCACCGAGATTGAATTCGAACCGGATGAATAAAATAACGAAATCTTTTCTCGGAAAATTAATTGTAAGTCACGATGACTCTGATCGATATTTGTGCGCGCAGGCAGGCGGGAGTGTGTATAATAATAAATAAAGAGTCGTACTCGGGCAAAGACAATCGCGCAGAGTTAATGAATCGTGGACCGGGGGCACCATCATCGAGTTTCCGGCATTTAGATACGCCAGGCGAGTGTACGCGGTGTATAACGACGTCGTGTAAGTGAACCGGGAGGAGATCCGATCTGCTCTCGAGATATCGTATAATAATAAAGCACGCGATGCGCCTGCTTTTAAAACACGAGGGCTAGCTCCTACCCGGCCTCGCATCCTATAGATCCTATACATCGCGGACGAATCTACAAAGAGGTGTGGCATATCTCAAGAGATATAGTCGAATCAATCTTTTTTTTTCATCTCTTCCGCACCTTTTTTACAAATGCATGTTATGAATAAGAATAAAAACAAAATTATACCATTGAATCTATGCATGGCCCCAACTTGAACTTTGCAAGTAACGGAATAACGCCGCGATAATCTGCTCGAAGATTTCCGCACGATACAAATAGATATTTTTATGTAGTTGCTTCTCATAATTTCGAGAACGAAAACCGCGCGACACGTACGATTCGCTTCTCGAATTTCCATTGTGACGAACGCGAGGAATCGTTCAATGTCGTCCATATTTCTCTTTTACAGGAGGAATGTAAACTCCGTTGTAATAAGCGAGCAGAGGATAAAAAAAACTCGAGGGATTAGCTGTTCCGTCAAAAAAGATCAATAAGCATGCAATAATCGCGGCAATCGAATGAATTTCAACACTTCGTAGGACCTTTGGTGCACGGGTATAGTAGTATATAGTATACCGAGTAGTCTCAGCGGTTTACATCCTGCTCATATATCTCAATGAATAAAATGGCTTCGTTAATATTTATTGATTCAATGAATAATTTTATGCATACTGCTCGGATCCGTAACTGAAAATCATCGTAACATCGTATTCGTATTGAGCATTCTCCGAACAAACAAATCCCTTATTCTATCTACATCATATTTGTATCGTGTGTGTCTATTTGCATTGGAGAAAAAAAAAATCCAAGCCCTTTGCTTTCACTGCGTTACCCTCGTCGCTGACCCGGCTGACCCCCTCGCGCTATATACTAATCTATTTCGACCCTGGGGCCAGAACGTGCCCCTGACACTGGCCACATGATTTCGCTATCCTGCTGCATGCATGTCCGTCTACCTTTCTCTCTCGGATCCCTCTATCCATTTATCTATTCAACTCTCTCACTCCCCTCCTCGCTCCCTCGTCTCTCTTATCCTTGCAAAAGACGATGTCGATGTGAATCTGCTGCCCAAATAAGCCTCCGGGCGACGTCTCCACTGCTCTTTGGTCAAAGAGAGAGGTAGGTGTATAAATGTAGTGCGCACCCTGCCTTGATCTCGCAAAAGTTCCGCACCAAAAGCTAAACAATGTGTGCGAGCGAGAGAGAACAAGACTACAGCAGAATGTCAGAGAGCTACCGCTCAAGTTGAACCCCGAAAACTCGAAAGCTTTTAGTCCGTTCAACCAGACTCTCTCTCTCTCTCTCTCTCTCTCTCTCTCTCTCTCTCTATAAACTCGTGAAACCCCGCAGCACTGAAAACTTTTCATTGTAATTTTCTTGCAGCCTGCTGGCGATATGAGAAGCATCATATAGTCATGCTCAACGGGTATTTCAACTTTTTTCCTCGACCAATAACAATCAATAATTAAGTAAATTGAGTCTGATCGCGGCAAAGTTTTTGATTTGATGAACCATTAGAATTTCATTTTAATTATATACCTATTTCAACTATAACGACCTTTGAGATTGAGAGATTTTGCACATTTTTCCAGGCGGATTATAGTATACCTTTATTTTCTGCTTCTATAATATACATGCAGTTTATGAGGATATATTAAGAGGTACCGAGAGAAATGATATCAAAACACTCGTGGGTAATAATAATTTTTTTTCTTTTTCTCTTCTTCTTTTTTTGTATGCGTGCTCGCGCACTTGTTTAATCGCGTCATCCAGCGCGAGGATAATTAGCTTCTTGGTTTTTTGTAAAAACGGCGAGAGTGAATCGCTCGCAGGAAAATCACGTAGGTATACTCATTGCGGCGTTATACAGCGTAGATAGCTATATGTATGCGCGAGCGGTATAGTGCGATGAGTACCTTTACATATACAGTATACTATATATACGTATCAACATACTCGCTGCGTCGGGGGATTAATAAATTAATCCGTGTCCGATCTCGATCCACGAGCGGCCAACTTGGCGAAGCAGGCCCGAGAGCAGCCAGGGATGAGATAGAGGGGAAAAAGAGCAAAGGCCGCGAAGAAACTCGCCCAGATGGGGGGCTCGCGCGCGGCGATTCACGAGTGTGGACGCGAAAGACGACAGAGCCGGTTTATCGGTACACATGTAGTATGTACCTCATACATATAATATAGCATATTCGCTATGTAAGTGTGTTCTCTTAATTAATTAAATTGCCACGAAGAGCAAACGTTTACGAGAGTGCTCGCGCGATTCACTGTCTACCGTGTGCTGCTGCGTCCACTCTTTATTCTCATACAATTTGCGCGTGTGGACGACGGCTTCGTGAACGCCGCGCGCGGACACACTCAACGATAATAGAAGCAGACGATATACATATGTATACCTACTCATTTTCGTTATTCAAAAGTAATCGTCATTATGAGGAAAGGTGCTTTTTTTTTTATCGCGCGTTATAACAAACCGTAGAAAAATGCTGAGTACAATATGATTGAAATAATAAATAAGCGGGACCATACTGCACGTGTCGCGATAGCACTTTATGAGCATGCTCGCGCGCGTTTCTAACATAATACATCTTTTCGCAAATCTTCGGTCTCGCCTCCCTATTTTGCTTCCACGAATTCGAGCGACGTTTATGCCCCCCGGAGTGCATAATCAAACAGCTCGAAGCTCTGATATTCCGCTTTCCAAAATTCCATCCACTAAATAAATTTTGCTCAAACTACGATCATCGTCGTGAGCCAACCGTCTTTTTACGAAAACACGACCTCGAATTCACGAGGACGTTGGAATACACACCGGGGGAACATTTTTTTTTTTTTTTTTTTTTTTTTTTTTTTTTTTTTTTCAATCCAACGACTCCCGAAAAACTTGGCAATCTTTACCAATACACACCGAATGCACGTACAACCGCATCAAACTTTCTTTATTCACGGTACATATAAGCCTGATTTTGGACCGGACGTGATTAATCACGTTTTCGCACACCTGCTTCCTAATGCGTGTATACATACGGCACATATACGCGTCTTCCTCGTTTCGTCGTCCGCACCGCGATGTCTTAGCCGCTCATCGCGCGACATAATTTTTTTTTTTGCCTATATTTTTTTTTCTCAATCCGAAACTCTTGTTGAACCACGTATCCGTCAGCGGTCAAACCTTTAAAAGCAAAAACCAAACTTTGTTTTTATTGTCATGCCCCGCGATCTTATGAATAAGACGAACGATAGAGAGGAGCGAGCAAAATTAAGATTCTCGAAATGTACCCGCGTACTTTGAACGCGTGTACTTCGCGCGTGTCTTCTTTGATTTTTTATTTTATTCTATTTTCTCGTTCCGCGATTCACGAAACTCGTGGCAATTTTGAATATGTATAATTTTAGAACCTTTTTCTCTCTATATTAGTCGTGCGCGGACAAGAATTTGATATACCTACGTATATACATAACGTTGCAAAAGATATGCGCGAGAGAGAGAGAGCAGTTGGAAGTCGCGTATACGGGGGTTAATGAATGAAGTTGCTCTCAGTCATGATCGAGGGTTCAATTAAACCAGTCAGCATCTCTCACAAGTATATATACGCGCGCGCGTTCCAGTATTCGGACTATAAACACACGCAGCAGCTAGCCTATATCTGGATTCTTCGTACCAAGCACAACAATTTTCGTGTCGCCGATCTCGTGTCAGGAAATAAATTAAAGACAAATCGGATGGACTATTAACGGCTGATAGAATTACGCACGAATGCGAGCATGAAAATGATAAAAAAAATAATGGTATAGAGAATATAAAATTCCATCGCGTTGTTCTCGCGCGTATCGTCGGGCTAGTGGAATAAGATGCGTGTCGTCATATATCATCTACATCGCCATTGAGCATACGCTGCATACGACATCTCAATATTTTTGTTTTTTCGGCAATTAACCGAAACTTGTTTTCTTTTCTTCCGTAACGAGCGCTCAGTCGACGAAAACATATGCAGCGAGGGGGGCAGGAGAAAAAAAAACGAGATAAAGATAACAGCTATATAAGAGAAAAACAAAACAGTCTCGCTCCCGGCGAGTACACCTTCACATAATTTTTCACTGCTCGGTGGACTGAAAAAAAAAAAAAAAAAAAAAAAAAAAAAAAAAAAAAAAAAAAAAAATGTTCAGGGTTTAAACGTAGAGCAGTGTCCCTCGAGGGAGGTTTCCAAACACCGGCTTTTTTTTTTCCCCCCGGAGCTCCGACGTATATATACGAGAAAGGAAAAGGAAAAAAAAAGAGAAGAGCTCCGCACGGCGGACGACATGCACGAGGGGAAGGAATGATATTGTACGACTTGAGGAAAATAGAAAATACATATAAATTCAAAGCTAGCTACTCCAGGCATGCCAACAGGCAAATAAGAACACGAGTATATATAAAACGACTCAACCCTCGAGAATTAGTGCGTAGATCGACGCGCGCGACGCTCCCAAAGCGCTCCTCTGTTATTCGACGAGAGAGAAAACTGCGGCCAAGACTCGAGCAATGCGGCCCGTAAAATATATTTTTGTGGGGATCATAGCCGCCCGCGTTTTGGTATACACGCACACGTGTACACAGAATGTCCGGCTCTCTCCGAGAGGTTTCCATAGGTCCGTTAAAGCCGTTACGACAATGGAACCCCAACGGTGAGTTCGCACCTCAGCTGCATTTTCTCCCTCCTCGCGCGGTGTTTTCATTCTCTTTCGAGCCGGGACGAGCCGCGAGAGTCCAGCATCTGGGAACTCTAGCTCGTGCTCGCATCCAGATGAGTCCCTTCAACGCCTGCTTCGACATGTACCACACCAACCGAACCATCATATTTTTACTATGCGCTAAATCGCGGTACATATACTACGCGCTGCTCTGCCGGTATAGTATACGCCTAGTCCGACCAACTGGTCCGAACGACCGGCGTGACGTATCTTTCGGGATTTCCCTTCGAGCGAGAGCTAGGGAAAAAAAAAAAAAAAAAAAAAAAAACTATTATCTGTCTCTCCCGCTCTCGCTCGCTCTTTATTTTCGTCTCGTTTCTTCTTTTGACGATACCTGCATGCTCTCCGCCCCTCTTTCGTTGTAGAGTAAAGCTGAACGAGAGGGCTGTGCTTACACGTGCATTAAGCTGTATACTTGCAGCTTAAACTTATAAATATCAACATACAAATGATACGTTTAAATGAAAATAACGCGAAAACGATATACATAAAAGCTCCTGCTCGTGTACTCTCGAATACCGCAATTGGGATTTTATTTTCAGCGATTTCATTCTCTTATTTCTTAGCACGATGCGTAAATCCCCCCTTCTGCTTTCAACGATATTCATGCACCGGTCATTGGACCTACGAGCGAAGCTTTTTTGTTTTGTTATATAATGTCGTAAATACGCGGGGGAACGTGTATAGCAGGCTCGACCAGGCTCGATGGATTGATGCGGTATCGCGGGAACCAGAGATGCATGATCCGCTGATAACGTTCGCATTTGGCTTAATCGCGCGCCTCTCGCGCTCCATTAATCTTTATTCGCGCGAATCATCGATATGCGCGTGTATACCGTATATGTATATGCATGAATCTAGGTGTGCGGCGGCGAATATATGTGTACCTATAGCCGATGGAAAGCGAGATCCATGGTCAAAAGAGAAGGGGTCGGATCGACCCGCGCGCGAGATCGAAATCGTGCTCCAGAGAAAGAAAGCAGCAGGACTCGCCCCCCTTTTGTTTCTCTGTGAGTTTCTCGATTGTGTTGTCGGCAAAAGGCAAATGACCGGGAGATGGGCGCTGAATACCTACGTATACATATACTATGTATATACTTTGCGATATTTTCTTCATTTATTTTCCATGTTTTGTTGACTGTACAATAATAAAACAAGTGTCTGCCGCGTGAACCGCGCGCGGTGCGAACGATACCAAAAATGAGTTATTTTCCATGTTCAACGAATGCAAACAAAAATCTTGTGCGATTTCAAAAGCGTCGCGCTCCGCCGCTTCTCGATTGCCATATCTTAATTCTGAGATGAAAATTCTCTTTTTCTTGCGCAGACACATGATACACACGATTAATCCGCGTTCCTCGATCGATCACCGCGATCGTCTTAATTCGCTTTTCGATCAATTCAATTTTGTCTTATTCTCGCGAAAAATTGAATGGATAAAAATAATAATAACAATCCGAGGATGTCCCGCGGTGGTCCTCTCGGACGAAGCAGCAACAAGACACAAGACACGGGGAAGCAGAAGAGGCGGCGTAAAAGCAGGCTTAAGGAACAAGTAATACGCGGGGAGAGAAGCCAGCAATGAGTACCACAGCATCCACGGGTGGTCTCGTCCCTTACGCACTTAACGCGCCAACGCCCACGCGCGTGGATTCACTCCGCGGTCTCTTGTTACCGCGGCGCACGTGTATACGCGCGCACTCTGTACCCCTCATACAACTTGTGTATGCATTCATGTTTATGCATATACTATATGAGGCGGCATTCCACACCAACCGGGCGCGCTTAGCAGCCTCTTTATTCCCTGACCCCTGCCAATTTCATTCATTCTTATTTATTATTGCATCGGATCTCGATATACTTGAATATTATATGAAACACCTACAACAACGATCTCTCCTGCCAATTTTATTTGAACAATCAATCAGCCCCAAGTGCGCGCGAGCCGTTCTCGATTTTTTCGAAATTTTTACAACGTTGATGGTCCGTATAGCACACAGAAAACATTGCGATGTACTCTGCTTGTACAGCTAGGTAGCAGGTGATAACTTGATTCAAATGTTTTTATCACTAATTTTTTGTTCCGTGACACGAAGCTCAGGGATTCATCTCAAATATATAATGTTGCGCCATTGAAAGCTATTTAATTTCTTCATGTCACGACTTTTTTTCTATACTCGAATGTTTTTTTTTCACCAGCCTCTTATATTAATTTCAAATTTCTCTCTATCGCTGGCTGATATTTCATATATCATATGTGGTGAAAGGGCGAATTTCAATTTCATCCTCCATACCCGATCGAGGACGCGCGAATACCGTGAAACCTATACCCAGCACCGCGCGCAACTCATGCGCTTACACGGTGGGAAAAATGTGAATATTTTCTTTTACAACAACCGAAACTTTTATATCCTCTGTCCGCCTCTCGTTACAAAATATTATGACAGGCTGCTTCATCAGTCGGTGGCCGATACTTGATCGTTGTTATTTATTTACCCGCCAGTATCTATGCGCTATCCGACATATAAAGGACGAGTAAAGCGTAGGCATTCTTGAGACATAATTGGAGACCGAATGGCGAGTCAATGCTTAAATCAATACTTCTCAAAACATGCAACTGCTGCTGCTGCTGCTGCTGCTTCGGTATCTTATATATTTTACATTTCTCGCTGAGCTTCGAAAGACAGCACAGATTCTATTTACTTATTCGTTGCAGTGTTACGTTAAGATACTTTGGAGGAACGATAGACTCGGGTATCTTTAGAAATTTTTTCACTTCAGTTATTATTTTATGCATTTCGTGATATTTGTTTTATTTCGTTTATTTTCTCACTCTCTCTCTCTCTCTCTTCCCCTCTTTCAGGATTGTCGCGCGATGTAGCTTTTTTCGGGAATATTTTCGAGAATTCGAGAAGAAACTCGAGTGTGACTAACGATCCTTGATATCTTTTTCAGAACATATAGTCGTGTGTAAAGTCCATCATCTCATCTCGTCGTGTCTCTCGCGCGTTGTCGTCTCTTCGAGTCGACATGACGCTTCTGATTGTTCCCTGCTCCCCGCGAGACTGTAGGATATTCCTATATCGATTACTCGTTTTTTCATAAGGATAAGTCTCTCGACTGATGTAATATTCGCGCGGGATACACACCGTGACAGAGTAGTGAGACCTTCTCCGCTCATGGTTTTTACTCTTTTTTTTTTTTTTTTTTTTTCAGTGTCCCTGTCGAGGCTCCTTGTTGGAGTGATTTATTCCCAGTGAGCAGTGAACGATATGAGGAAGAATGCCCCGTGCGTCTATATTACATATATGTATATGTAAAACCTATAGGTACGGCGGGTGTTCGAGTTTACCGCCTCGCTGTTGCTTTCATAGAGTACAAACAGCGATTCGGAGCTATCTATATCCATACAACTTCTGACCTCGATCGCATACGCAAGTGCAAGCACGGTTGCTCGATCGACCGCGGCGGCCATAATCCCCCAACGAGACAATCCAACGTCCGGCATCACCAATTTATCGGACGCGGACACACACACACACACACACGAAAGAGACCCGCTCCCGCTGGATTCTTGGGGTTCGTGCGTTCAACAGGACTTTGTATACGTAAACAAGGGGATGAGAACGTGGACCTGCTTGTCGCTCGCGCGGAGAAACGCTATATCATGATCGCGATTATAAAAAAAGAAACGAATAAACAAACTAATCGATCAAACGAAATTCGCAACCATAGTATATATGTAGGTATATAGCGGCGTGTATTTGATGTCGTTGAACGCGAGAAGACGATGACATATTTTCCTCTTTCAAAACTTTAACGCGCGCGAGTAACTTTTTTCTCGATATACGTTGGCGCAATAAGTCGAGCTCACCACCGACTCGATCGAGTCTCCTCCGAGTCTAGTCGAGTTTTCAAAGATATAGTCTGCCGCCTGCTGCTTCTTTTTACGACGACTCGCTTATTCCTTCTTGAGTCGCTCCGTTTCTCGTATACGTATCTTATTCTTTGCTGGCTCTTTCTTCTTCTATTACTTTGCGCCAAGTAGAGTCTAGCGACGGGAGTATACGTCGGAACGTTATTGCGACGTGGTTCAAATGTAGGTAAATCTTATTCGCGACTTTTCTACCTTTCCATCCATTTTCTCGAATAAGCTTCGAATAAAGCAGCGAGAAGCCTGGTAGTCGATATAGATGATACCGCGCCGGTATATTTTACCCGCCTATACACATACTTAACGTAACATGCATGCATCTTCTTTCAGAGCTTACGTCGTGAGCAAAGTTTTCTCCTCGTTCCGAGACTCGATGTTTAAGTATTGATTCACTTTTCACGAATGGATCAGCTCAAGAATAACGCGATTTCGAATAACGACTCGGCCGCGCACTCGCATATAAATACATATATAGGTATGTTATTCAGCGGAGTTTGACTCTCGTAACATCGAATCGGTCGCGATACAAGCGACAAGCGACAAAATGCGATAAACCGTCTTGCTGCTGGAAAAATAAAACAAGCTTGGGAAAATGTTGTCTTTTTATATATATGTATATCTTTTCAACTCGTTTACGCGCACGGGGGGATGCCAACGAAAAAGGCAAAAGCAGGAGATGGATGCAACAACGGCACACGGGTTCACACACTACTAGCTAGCTCCAACAGGCAGCTCGCGCGCGCGCGCGCGCCCGCGGAATAACTCTCTCAAAAGGGGCGATTGCGAACGAGCAGAAACCATTTAAGGGAATCGGGGCCTCTCTGCATGCCTCTGCGCGGATGTGTATATGCTACTATGGCCCTTTCTCTTCGATTTTCAAACTGGTTTCAATCGAGCGTGCTCTACGCAAACCGGCATATATAGCGCTTGAGCGCATGGGTCGCCGCTCAAATGTATTTCCGAGAGGGAAGCTTGGCCAAAATAAGCGCAGTCCCCTTAAGCCATTAAGCTCAATGTATATCGCGTCGTGTCTTTCGACTCCAAGAAAAAAATGCTCCGTCGATGATTTTGACCGATTTAAAATTGTATGAAATATGTAAGAACTTTGGGGAAAAAAAATAATGGGTCAAATTTGCTTTACCTCATTTTCTTTTTTTTTTCATGAGCAAACAAGCACAGTTAAAGAGATCGACGTGCTTTTCAGATTGGAAAAAAATAGTAACCAAAATAAAGCAAAAACAAATTTATTTAAAATAAAAACGATGATCGGGCTTGCCGGCACCACTTCCCATCATCCCACTGACCCCAGCTTTTTCGTGGTGTCTTTTTTTATTGATTTGGAGTCGAACTGGAGGGGGGAAATTCGAAGAAAAAAATTTCAATCCCAAATAAGGACCACCCTAGTGTTTATAGCCATGGTCAGTATCAAGAACTTCGTTCACCTAAAAAAATTAAAAAAATTTACGGTGTATCGTTTGACAGTTAAAAATAATCTTCGAAACAATGCCCGGGTGGACAAGCAGCGAGCTTGGACCGGGTATTGGTACAGGGATTTCTCAAGAAACATTCGGAAAAAATCCATTTGACGAAAACTATAGTCCGTCGCACGCAAACAATTTCTACGATTTATTGCGTATTATGTATCGTTTCACATCAGACAAAATTTACAACGTCAATGCGAAACCGGCTTCTCAATCCGAGTACATTTTTCTCAGTTGTTTCAAATGGTTGTTCAAAAAGTCAAAAGTAAGTGAAGATAAGCCGGCCGCAATCTCTTTTGCTAAACGGTCAAACGACTTATACTCAAAATTTGCAAGTAATATAGACTGGGCTCGAAATAATTACATTATTGGATAATTCGGACGGAAAAATATGCGTCCTGGCTTCGGGAAACTATAAGTATAAAAAAACAAGACGAAACGCACAATCTCGTACGTAATTAATCCAACTTATTTGTGCTTATTATCATGATACAGCGAGACACAAGGCTTTCTCAAATAACCTATTTTCGAAAAAAAAGAATTAAAAAATGAAGAGATGAGCGGCGGGTGCGAGTATCTCTCTTTGCTGCAGCAGAAAGGAGCTAGAGTGCCGATGGCGAGAGAACCGTGCCAACAACACACGGAAGCACCTGCGCTGTCGAGAAGCATCTTGGCTCGCCTACTTATAGTATACGCGCGTTAGACCAGCTGGTGCGAGAGCCTCGCGGCTCGCGGGACAAGACAGGTCCGCGGGCGACGTTCCAATGCATTTACGCTCTCTCTCTCTCTCTCTCTCATCATGCGTCACGCACACACGGTGTGCGACTGAGGCACGCTTTCTAGCAGGAAGACATCGCACTATATCCCGCACAGAGCAGCGGCGGACACGGTAACGAGAAAGACACGAAGCTCTGACTTGACTGCGCAAGATGTACGTGCATGCGGCCCGCTTTGCAACGCTTATTCCGTCTACCGATCTTTCTCACTCTTATTCAAAGAGAGAATGAGAGAATTGCTCGTATACCGCGAGTCCGACCTGCGAGCGAGACAAGCAATGCTTCACGGCAGACCGCGTGGCAGCATCTCACGCGCCGTCCTGTCTCTCCCTACACTATACATACCTCACATCTCGTTCCCTCCCTCCCCCCTCCTGCGACCCTTTTACCTTTCTCGCGCGCTCTCTTGCTAGCTCGCTCGCTCGCCGTCTCCTCCTCTCCGTGCCTCTTTGCGGTAGATTTATTTATACATACGCGCACAACAGCCACCTCTCTTGTCGCTCGCGACGAGCGACTCGCGTAAGCGTCCCTGTGCATGCCGAGCGGCTCTCCACCAGCGTCATTATGAGTGTACTTGTATATAGGTATAAACTATACATTTATGCAAATGTATAAAAAAAAATAGTGCCAAGCTTTTCCTCTCAAAAGCGTGTGAGAAAAACTTTGGTACAATTTCAAATCAGTATACCGCAACTCATGAGGGTGTACATTTTTATCATCACAAACGGAATATTATGTAATTCGTTTGTATGATGACGCAGCTTTGCGAGCAGATTATGTAGCTCACGCGGAGCAGACGTGAGACATTCACGGTCATTTACTTCCAACTATGAATGGAAAAAGTTGTAAAAGTGCAGTATTCGAGAGTGTACAACATTTGTATACGTTATGCCGGAATTTTTGAAATAGGTCTATTCTTCGCTCGCCACCGCGCGTTATATACTTACTAGTAGGTATATGTGTATATATGTGTATAACGCGGTGAGCGAGGAATTCCTTCAGAGTCTAGCTCTAATCAACTACCGATGCATGATGCTGGTGTTAGTTAGTTGCGCGATGAACGCGTGCTGGGAATGCTTATTTGGCGTGCGGCGGGCTCTTGTCGAGACAAGAATCGGAACGTTAAAGAGACGGGTGTATACGCGGAGAGGCGACGAGGATGGATCGGACAAAATAAGAAGATTTCTACGATGGAAACGGTAGAGTGGAAATAAGATTGAGCGCGCGGGACCGGAAAATAACCATCGAAATACTATTTGGCAAGAAAGCAGCTTTTTACGGGGGCCCGGAAGATTAATCGATTTCGTATTTATGTTAACGCGCGAATGTTATCATATAATTTATTTGAGACTGTTGAGCGCATATTTTCCATGACTCGAACGGCTCAAGATTTTAGATAAATTTCGCTTCAAGTATGCGCTATATGTATAATGCGCGCAGTTGCGGATAATATAAAACATGGGTGATGGCCGGGTGCATCGCATGATGCATGATGTTCGACACACGAACTTGCCTCTCATATAGTACTTATGTATAGTACTTATGCCGACACGCGCGTGTAATCATGCAAAGAGGACATGTCGCATAGGATTGATATTGTGCAATATCGATCAGCAATAACCCAACGTGTGTTTTTCCGTAAAATAACATATTTTAAATAACGAGAATGTATACTATATTTCCCTCGACCGCGTATATGCCTCATATATGTAGATTGAAAAAATAAAGAGTAAATAAAGCCTGCTCGCGCGTAGTACATAGAGATTATTACGAGGGCAGGATCAATACTGTAGAGTTGCGAGTAGTATCCTAGCAGCTCTTTCTCTGTTTTCGTGACACCACGATAAATTTGGATGCCGCACACAGAGTCGAAAAAAGGAAAAGAAGAGGCGAGGCCGCGGGCTGCATGCATGGCTATTCCGCTGGAAAATACGGTAAGTGCTGGCGTCGACGAGAACTCGCGAAGGGTCGCGCGCGCGGAGAGGAACCCGAAGAAGCAGCAGGCAGGATAGAGCACTCGCGCTCTTTCGTTTTCCGTTCTCTCTCCCCGAGATTCTCTCTTCAACGTATACGCGAAGAAACTCTTGCGTACTACCGTGCTTAACCGTGCGCTGCTCTGGAATCTTGGAGTTTATATACGCGGCTGCGGCCAGCAACTGTTATAGAGGATCCCCAGGGCGTATGTCTGCCGTATGGACGGACTTGTGTATTTTACGGCCAAGAAAGAAAAGTCAGCGGCGAGATAAAGAGGCGTACGTCGTCGTCCCAGCAACGCAAACGATTAATCTCGCCAATTCCCGCACGCCCGGGCCCCCTCTTCTATCTTTCTTTTTTACATCTCATCGTTTAACTGCTCGCGAGCCTTTAAATCTCTTCTGCTTCCGCGTACTAATAGAACTCTCGATATAGTATACTTGTTCGACGTCACCGCGGCGCTGCACTCTCGATCCGTCGCGCGAGAAATATTTCTTCAAGAGTGCTTCCATCACATATATTACCTATATTTTACTCAAATTTTTCATCAAGTAAAACTGTCCTGTTGCTGATATGATATCGCGATCGAGCTAGCAGATATCTTTCAAAAGTCACTTGAAAAATAAAACTTTTGCGAAGAGCAGCCATAAAAAATAATTTACATACACTTTTTCGGAATTTTTCTGATTGGTACGCACATTACTATGTAGTACCGATTTGATACACAGAGAGAGAGAAATCTCATTATTTTTCAGCAAAGTCGCGTTATACCTACTAATATTTTCAACAGGAAAATATAGTAAATTTAATTCATACCGCAATGCAAACGTAGTAATTTTTCGTAAGAAATTGTGTCTATAAAACGTAAAAATTTTCAAATAATTCATTTTATAAATGGACATTTGGTGGATATTAATAGAGATTCGTGCGAAAAATGTTGAAACGAGAAGGTGCACGAGATCCGTACGTATATACTACATACCGCAGCGTTATACGCATCTGAATTAATTCGAGCGATGACAGGATGAGCTAGCAGGTAGGTACCTATAATATAATCACGAAGCTCGGCGATTGCTTCGATCGTCATGAAGGACCGCGCGGGGCTGGGGTGGCGGCTTCCGATTTGTTATTTTATCGAATGCGATCGAAAGGATCGCGCCGCGCCTATCAGCGGTGAATAATGGTTGTATAATAGTTGAAAATGCGAATGAGCAACGGGCGCACATCAGTTTCTTAGCTGAGCTGGCAAACGAAATTCGCACTCTTCTTTTGTGCGATGAAGCAGGAGGACGCTACAGAGACTCTGTGAGAGAAACGAGCAAAATTCGTTTCTACGGAGAAATCCACCTTGACGATTCAAGATGCTCCTCGCGCTTCCTCATCCGTATACGCATCTTCAATATGGACGCATCGACACGCGAGGCAAGAAATCGCATTTTACGACGACGACGACGACGTTTACGAAACGTTGCTGGTTTCACAACAATTTTATACCTTTCCCTTCCCTTGGTTGTACAAATAATTGCCAATTCAAGAGAGAAATTACAAGAAAATGGACTCTGTGTCGAATTGGGGTGCAACGAAGTCTATGTATACGCGTATACATAGTACTCTGCTACTACAATAAAAACACCCTACATCTATATAATAGGGTAATCGCGAGGCGGGGCACTCGAATACTTTTTTTACTTTTGTCGATCCGCACCAGAATCCGCTCAGCAAGGACTATAAGGCAGGCATCAGCCAGCCAGGTACTGCAGAGGTAATGTATGAGATAGAATATGCGCGCGCGCGCGCGCGTATAAACTCGATTTAATGGAAAAAAAAAATTATGTGAAATCACTCTAGCGATGCGCAAGAACTCGCCAAATTTCGCGATATCGCTTGCAGCGGGAAAAAAAAGGGGTAAAAGCGGGAAGAGGGTAAAGAACGAGGATCTCTGGGATGTTACGCGGCGGTATACCTGAGCTCGGGCGAATAGGCAAATAATAAATACTACTTCTCGCCGTACAGGTTATAGGAAGGACATGCAATCTCGATGACATCAAGAGCCGTGATAGAGCGGGGCTCAGCGCTAATTATTTAGTCGAATATGTAGCCTTTTTTTGCAATTTGTAAATAAACGTTTCAACGACAAAATCATCGTTTTGAAAAAAATTTAATTTAATCGAATAAAAATTAATCAAATTTTGCGTATATCGTTATCCTTACTCTTTCTCTCTCTCTCTCTCTCCCTCTACACTACTCCCTAAAATGCGCGTACGTACCGACTATTGTTCGCGATCTGTTGAAAAATGATGAAAAGTTGTAAAAGTGTAGGTTTGAAATTTTCTGTTTCTCGACATTATCGACTTGCCCAATTATACTATTCATTTCTACCGATATGCTTTTTAAAAAGTGATAATATCCTGGTAAAAACTTTTTAAAAGTAAAAACCTGCTGGATCAATGATGAGCTACTATGGGAGCAGAAAAATTGCTATCCACAAATGGAAAGGAGGGAAAGTAATACGGATACGATGAACGAATGGAAGAATGAATATGCGCGGAGTATAGACGCCGGGATGTGCGAACGGGTGTTCCTACTTGCTGATAGGCGTGTACCACGTATTACGTAGTACGTTTATTGGCTAAATTGAAAAATTATTGTAATTTAGATATTATTCATAAGAATACAGCGTATACTCGGTGTCTAGCTCATTACATAGAGTAGTAGAGTATAGAGGAAAGACTGACCTTTGCACTCGTTGGCGTCTCTCGCGGTTGCTCTCGCCCATGGTCTGTCAAAATGAAAGGGTCGGCATCTTTCGCAATCTCGTCCAGCGGTGTTGTGCCTGCACTCGCAAGCGACCTCACCATCCTTACCGGGCATGCACCGAGCCGCGTGTCCGTTGCACTTGCATCGACCTCCGACCGCGAAATCGGAAACAGCGTAATGATGGGCAAAAGTGTTGACGATGGTACCGCCGCCACCGCCACCACCACCACCACCACCACCACCACCACCGGTAATAGCACCATTGGTAGCGGTAACGAGGGCACTCGTCGGCACAATATCCGAATGAAAATTAGTCTCTCGTACGAGATCAAGGGCATCGTTCGATTGCATTTCTTCAGGGGCAAGAACTTGATGCACCGAGGGATGGGAAGCGGCGGCGGCGGCGGCGGCGGCAGCACCAGCGGCTGGAGCAACGGGAGTCGGAGAAGCAGCGACGGGATCGAGGAAATTAGTCTTGTGAGCAATATTCGTTCTTTCTTCTCGTTCTCTCTCGCGTTTCCCAATCGCATCTAATACGTGTTCTCGGACCTCGGCTTTCGCGCCACTGTTATTCCCGGTTCGAGATGCTCCTGCTTCTCCCGGAGCTCCGGTGGCGGTAGCTCCACCACCGCCGCCGCCGTTGGTTTGCTCCGGCTGTTGGTGCTGATGATGAGGCGACTGGTGAGGCATGTGAAGCCGATTGAAAACTACCCTGATATCGGTTGCGGTGACCCAATCCTGGAGAACCGGAGAATTATCGAAATCGGCGGCGGACGGTCGGCCTTCGAGCGTGCTGAAGGCGATTCGACCGACCGGTCCGAGACCATCGCCTCCGGTATATCGATGACTATCGGTGCATCTCGCCTCCTGCTCGTTCGCTCTGGTAATAGTCGCCCGGTTCGCCCGGCCGTAAACGCGACGACATTGGGACGAGTAAAATTGAAAGGGTTGCCACGTTTTGCCGTAATCCATCGATTTGTAAATGGCGATCGAGTCGGGTTTGGCAGCTCGAGGACAAAATTGCAACGAGACGTAAGTCAGCTCGTACTTTTTACCGAGAGAAAGGGTAAGGGTTACGTTGTCCGGGGGTGCGGAAAAACTCTGAGAACTCGGCAGAGGTTCGCTCCGCCAACAAGTTACGTTGTTCGGATTATTGAGATCGGTCAAGTACGAGGGAGGAAAGCGTCGCTTGGGCGTACTGTCGTCGCAAGCGTGACACTGCCCGATTCCCGTGTTACCACCGGTTAGCTCGGTTACGTCGCAGTAACGGGTAGGCCCGCCGTTCCCGCAAGTCGATGATGCCTCGACCGCGGCACCGAAAGCCGCGTTCACGAAATCCGGTATGCATCGTCGCGGACGATCCTCGTCGTAACACGGATCGTTCGCGTTCAATTGCCCCCCCGAGCCAAACATCTTTCCGTACGAATCCCCGTTACTTCCCAGACTTGCCCCCATCCCCCCAGCTGCCCCGACCCCGGCCGCCGCCGCCACCGTCACTTTGATACCACCGATTTTTGACGACAACGTTATCAACCCGCACCACCAGACGCACGTCAACGCGAGATCGAACCTCATCCTTCTTCTTCTCCTCTTCATCCTTTTCCTCTTGTTATCCATCAAATTACAACGATATATCGGCCAATTCATCCTCTCCTATTATCCCTCTGATTCCGCCTATATTCAACTCTTTCCTCTCCTTTATGGAGTTTATTACTCCGATCTATGACTGTTGGCGTTACGATATCCTCCTGCTGCTGCTGCTGCGTTACGTCTGTAATTCGAGCGTAAACGCTACACGCGACACGTTTCACATAGTAAAATTGGAGCTGCGTTGAGAGCCACCGAGCACCGGCTGCTGCTGCAAGATATCTATATGCTCGTTGTATCAAACAACTCGTATCAATATTATTTGTCTTTACTCGTCGCTCGCGCGATACGGAGAGAAATATATGAATTCACGCGATTCCTCGATCGAATCGAAACGAGACAGAACAGTTCCAATCTTCCGTCATTATTTTTAGACACGGGGGATACGCGAATTTGTTTTCTCTATTTATTTTCACTGCCAACCGCGAACTATCCTGTTTATCCAGGGAATATTCGAAAAGTAAATTTTTTGACACGGAACGGTACGCGATAATATGAGATAAAAACACGGCGCGGTTACAGCAGCGAACAAGACGAAACGAACGATCCTACCTCCGTGGCGGCTCGCCGCTAACTAAGCCGCCTCAGCGGCCAACGCAACGTCCGGTACCTACGGAGGCTCCTCGCGCGAGACCCGCTCCCCCCCCCCCCCTTCCCGCAACGCCAAAAGCTCGCGCCGGTTTTCCCCCCCGCCGTTCCGTAGCGCCAATGGCGTCCCCGGCTCTCCCCCCTCCCTTCCCCCATACACGGATTACCCATACTACCAATTATTTTCCTATATCCTGCTTCCTATCGCATTTTAATATCCTAATTTTTTAACCATCCGAAAAAATCACTTATCGATGCATCTTTTGGTAAAATAAGCCGCCGCCATCACCGCGATCCGATGTGTCAAATGCGAAAAACAAACGTCGCACCTCGCGCGAGGCGCGTTCGTTCATCTTCTTCGATATCAATATTTTTCAACCGTTTCGCCGACGATTACAAATATTCATATTCGCAGGATCGTCTTTCTATAGTATAATACAAATGTCATCTCGCTCTTCGCGACGCCATAAATTATTTCGTATTTGTTATGATTGTAAAAATTTACTACAAAACTTCTCGACCCCCCGTACACCTATACTTCTTCTTCTTCTTCTACTACTACTACTACTACTACTACTACTACTACTACTACTGCTATAGAACGAATCAATTGATTCGCGCAACGAAAGGTTTGCGAATTGAAAAATATATATACCGCCGAAGAGGCGGGCAGGATAATCAGCAGCACGAGACGAAATGACAACAAGTAGAACACAAGCAGAACGAGCAGCTAGCGGGTAAACGGGCGAGGAGGAGAAAAACAAGAGAGAGAGAGAGAGAGGAAATGAGATTTCACGAAATACTAGAGTGCACGGTTGTTGTGTGTCGTCGTCGTCGTCGTCGTCGTCGCCGCCGCCGCCGCCGCGGCATGCTGACGCGCGAGAGATGAACGATATTGAGAGTAACCGCCTACAATGATCACGCGAAAAGTTCTCGCCGGTTGACTTTAAGGGCAAGTTAACGATGAGAGATTCAAACAGAAACATTTTACGGAGCTGTGAAAGAGAAAAGAGCAGGGAGAAAGAGAGATCACGAATCTTTTATGCTATATATTATAGTATAGAGCGATTGTGCTGCGCCCGCTGTTTCAGCACGATACGCGCGGGAGAAACAACGAACGAGCAGCAAAAGTGGCATCTTTCTCTCTCTCTCTCTCTTCCCCTTCGAATATCTTTAGTTGTTTCGTTTTCACTGTTAGCGCGGAGAAGAGGCGGCTCATCCTCTTCTCTCCTTTCTCTCGGAACGTTTGGCGAACACGAAACACGCGGCTAAAGAGCCGGTAGGTAGGTGTTGTTGGCCATTTCGAACTCGATCTCCGCAACCCCGCAGCTTCTCACCTTGGCCATTCTCTTGCCTCATACAACAGGGTTTTGCCTCAATTCCGCGGCTGAACGAAGCAGAGCGCATGGGGATCCGCTTGCTCCTTGGCGGCGCGTCGGGTTATTGCGATATGAGCAGGAAGGAAGCCGCGATCGCAAAATTGGCTCCCAGAGATGAAAGATCTCGCGCGCAAACGGACATAAACCGTCTTTTACAGAGAGAAAGAAAAAAAAAAAAGAAAAAAGAAAAGATAACCCGTTCATTCTCTTCTTAGGACTGTTCCATCTCTGACGAATAGGCTCGCATATCGGCGGTTTGAGAAAAGCGAGCAAGCGGTAATCGTTTGACGAAATTAGGTTGGAATATTCGTGTTGATTTTCACACAATTATACTACGGTATATGCACAGCAGCTTTGTTCAAACGATGTTTATATGCGCTTTATCCGCAGCAGTCTTCCACTGCTCTTTTCTTTGGAAATATCATTTTTGCTGCTATACCTATTTCAGTGGTAGCAGGGCGTTCGCGTATCAAGGTGATTGAGACAAAAATTTTGTTCGCCGCACCGCGGACCGATCGCTATTATTATTATTATTATTATTATTATTATTATTATTATTATTATCATCATTATAGTTTCACGACGACTCGCCTTGGCCCTCAATTGTTTCTCATAATTGAGAGCTGTATATATTTCGTAGGTGCGCGTACAGATGCGAGGCGCGCGATGAACGGTTTTATCAAATTTTTTAATGCGCCTGCTCGATACGTTCGGTGTTTTGGATGCGCACCGGAAGTCGGTCGGGCATCGACGCAATGAAGAATCGCCCGAGAGACAAGAGGCGTCCAAAGCGATGTTCGCATTATACTCGTTAAATCCAAACGGACGTATACACCGAAGCGCGGAAGCAAGCATAATAGTTACCTTTTACCTTTGAGCAGGAAATAAGCTGCTCGCATTGATTGAACAAAGTTTTAATCTTTGTATCGTTGGGAGTAGCACGAAGTGCGAGCGTGATAGCCTTTTCCACCACCGGATTAGACGCTACGCGCATAATCGAAGCCACAAGCAGGAAACTCTCGGAATTATCGAATTTTTAAACCACCGCCGAGAGATCCGTTCGCCAGATCCCATTCGAGCCCAGCAATGACGACACCCCGAATACACCGCTTTGATCCTCAAAGCCGATGCGCATCCTATCCTATCCATCCGAAATCGTTTCATATCTTCTTCATTTCCAAAATAGTATATTATAAGTATACTAGCTGTGCGTGCGGGCTTCGCCCCCTGCATAGGGCAGGCGCATCTAGCTGATAGCATTTATAGCTGATAATTTTTCTAATTTCAAATATTTTTTTTAACGGATTGTGGAATATTTAAAACCACACACTGTAGAATATTTAGATACATCAATCATTCCGTTCAGAGTTTCATCAGTTTTATATAATAAAAATGAAGAATGAGGAATAAAAATTGTTTTTGAATCAATATAAAAAAAAGTATTGTGATGTAACATGGGCCATCTTTTTGAGTTTCCTTTTCAATTTCAGGCGTAATTATTCAATTTTTTTCTGACTAAAGTGATCAAACAGAAAATTTTTGATTTCCTGATTTTTCATCATTTCATTAAAAAATGCTGCCACTTTTTTTCTATACCGAATTAAGTCACCGCTCATTTTGTTCGTTTTCCAATGTCTTCCAAATTAGTAAAACGATTTTTTCGTTTATCGATAGTATTCAACTGCCGATGACTTTTGAAATTTAAAGATTGAATGAAATTGCTAAACTTTTTTTTTCGTATTCCCGTAAAAATTAAGATACCAAAATTTCGTAAAACCACAAACTCAGTTTGAATCATGATCTTAAATCTCGTGAAAGATTCCTTGAAATCCGTTCAGTGATTTTTGATTGAAAAGCGGCAAAACATGTATATAGAGAAGAGATATATATAACATACATGTAACATATATATATATGACATATATATAACATATAAATAACACACATATATATAACATCTTCCATATATATCTATATATATTCATCGTGATGGAGTGAGAAAATAAACTTTGGATACGATTTGGATAAAACCCGTTCTTAGTGAGCGTTTAGTACATAGCGAAAGAAGTATATATGCCGAATTTGAAGTCAATCGGGCTTATAGTTTCGGTGATCTCGTGATGAGTCAGTCAGTCAGTCAGTCAGTGAGTGAGTTAGTGGTATTTCACTTATATATATATATATAGATATCAAATTAAATGAAAAGAGCGAATCGCATAAAACGCGTACAGAATCAAGGATTCCACCGGACGCGAAATGAAAAACACGTTCGAATCGCTTCGTATCGGTTTTCGAGCTTTTTATACTTTCTAGCTTGCATCAATTTATACCTTTATCATTACTACATCACCGGTATGATATATTTATCATTTGATACAAACGCATCCAAATTCATTATCGCGAATATATATAAAAATCAGGCAAAACGTCCTAAAATTTTTACCCCTACCTCCGCGAATCGTTTTATTATAGGAGAGAGAGAGAGAGAGAGAGAGAGAGAGAGAGTATAGTCTCTTCGCGACGGAGAATTCAACCGATTGGATTGGATCTTTTTTATTTTTATAGGCGGCACCGCGGTTAACCGCTACTGCCGGCACAATACGGATCCTGTCTTTTCATCTATAATAATTTATTAATCTTACAAGAGAAAACGTCGACGATTTTCATTTTCTTCTTGCATATCACATCATCCCACAATGCTATAATACAGAGTATCGGTTCGTAATTCGTAATGATTTATATTTTCTGCAGGTTTGTCATTTTTTTTCGCATTTGTATTCGAATTTGACTCGAATCGATAATCAAATACGCGGGTCGGTATATCCGTGAAAAAAATACTTTGCGGTACTAATGTGAACGCGAGTTTACAGTACCGCAGTGGACACGCGCGGAGATATATAATATCGTAATTGAATTTTTCAATTTTTCCTCAAAATCACGATTATTTAATAATCCTTTTGTTCCTTTGTTTATCTTAGTTTCATTTTATAGTTGCTATCGTCGAGGGTTGGCCCGATCGGACATCTCATTTGCAAAGCACACCGACACTTTGGTCGCCCACGAAATCATATAACGTATAAGTAAATATCCACTTTCCGCTGCAGCCTGTTACACTCGTCATTCATATATTATTTTTGTCTTTTTTCTACCAAGCTCACGTGAATCCTCCGAAAAACACTCGTACGCATAGGAAAAGTATTACATATCATGTTTTTTTTTCTTTTTTTTTTCGTCGGCCTCCCACCCGTACCCTCCACGCAGTATACGTCAGATGATGTATACCAAGGAAATGGCCATTGTCCAAATATAGCCGATCGATCGGGTATATTTGGCGGGGCGATATAACGTCACCACCGACGACGGCAATCTTTACCAACAGCTTCCTTCACCTACCATTTCATTATTTACTCACGCATACAATATTCCTTCTCTTTTTCATCCCGGAACAAGATCATATACGCCTTCCATCGTATTCTCAGCTCAAGGGACACGAGTTACACATCATATGCTTCTCTTTATATAATAATCAATCGTCATCAGCTCGATCATCAATAATATATATATATAACTATATTTATCTTATAAGTCTGTATACGTACTACGGTTTATTATAATTACCTAAATATATAATCTATATTTATATTTATACCTTTTTATTATAGATCTGGTGTAGAAATAACTCTTTTCTTTATTCTAGTTGTAAGTTTGTTTTTTTTTCTTGTTTTTTTTTTTTTTCAATTTGCTTTCGTCTGTTTTACGCTTTCGACGTCGTGAGTCGCGTTATCGTTCGGTTTGCTCCTCGGTCTGGTCTCTCTAGTAATTTTAGATGCGCGCGTGCCCGCGGGCTATTTCTATTCGCCTTTTCTCTCTCTCTCTCTCTCTCTCTCTCTCTGCACAATTAAAAAACGGCGAAAACAACTTGTAACAACAAATCGTATCTGACTCGCAGCGCAACTCGATGATATCTCATCTCAATGTTTTACTCGTCAAGGTGCACCCAACATTTTTTTCTCATTTTTTTGATTCAAAGCGAGAATACCACTGGAGCGTAATGCGTTTTTTTTTTTTTTTTTTTCACAACGAACGCAATCGACCCCCGATTTTGATACACCGCGACGCGGTCATGCTCGCAAGTTTCCTTTTCTTTTTTTTTTCTATCAACAGACTTGTTGCGAATCCTCTCGTTGCTGCTGCTACAGCCGCAGCTGTTGCACCACCAACTACTAATAATCAGTAATTCTCATCAAACTCAAATATTCATCACTCGTTATGGTTGACGATAAAACTGTTTTGATAAATTTTTTGCACGCTTTTTTTGAAAAGTTGATCGTGCGATAAGATCTTACGAGATAAATGTAAGCAACGAGAGGACTCGTGCAAGATGAAGAGTTTCCTCGTCTCAACGCTTTACTTTTGCCCTAGCCGGTCACAAAATAACGAACGTAGGATATGCATTTTTGTGCAAAATGTTCCCATATTAACCATGATTTATTTGCATTGTTCTATTCTTGTTTTTTTTTTTTCGCTGTCTGTTAACATTTTTTTTCGCCCAATAAAATGGACATCTGGGAGATGATATTCAATGTGCGCGATCATCCTATAGCGTACTTTTTTTTCCGATCGTATATTATCTCACCACTTTCGTGACAAATCGTTTATATCATTATAAAAGGTCAAAATAAAAAGCTAGCGTCTCATTTCGGGTTTCTTCTTTGAACCCTTTCGCATACATACGCGCATTCATGCACATGACACGCACTCGTTATAATTCGGAAGCGATTCTCTTAACGGAAGCGTACGAAATTCCTATTTTTTACTATGACAACGAAATTTTGCATAACTCGACCTCGTCCCGTTCTTTACCTCTTTGCTATTTTCTTTTTTCAACATTTTCTCTACTCCTAATTTTTCTAAAACGCAATGAGAAAATCGGGTCGATTGCAAATAATGAGATGAAATGAGTTATTTGTTCGGTTTCTTATTCACGTTATACATGCGCAACTTGTATTTGTTTTCTTTGCACATGTTGGGCTCGTTCTAGCGCTCTCTATCTCTCTGTATCTTTTTCTCTTGCTTGCTCGTAACATTCGATAAGACAGCATTTCGACCTAATTTCACATGATTTCAACACGATTACACTATTCGCTTTCAGATCCGCATTGTTAATCAATTGGGATAAATTAATAAATTAATCGCCGAGAGTTTACCAGTTATTCGTTATAATAGCAATAATATAGTTATAGTAGTAATAATATTAACAATAATATACCGCGAGTATATTGAAAATGAGGATAGGGAGATTTCCAGAATGAAACAATATTTTGGTATTTTGTAGGAAAAGTAGAGAGTATGGGCCATCATTGTACGTCTGACAATTATGTATTTTTTTTATGTTTGTTTTCAACGCGTTAAACGTCCCATCATAACTAATTTACGAATCTTCATTCTCTTGCTCTCCAAGTGTTTCGAGCGCGCATATCGATCACGCGACGACAATTCACCACCGAAAAATGATTAACTTTTAATCTAATCGAATATATTAGATACCGGATGAAGATGATGATATAATAATAATAATAATAATAATAATAATAATAATAATAATAATAATAATAATAATAATAGTAATAATAATAATCGTCAATATATTAATTTTAAATAATATGATTTCTAACAAAACACGCGTCATCTAACAAATTTGTATTAATCATTAAAAGCAACGAGGAGACATTTTTTTTCACCAGTCAAACTGCATCTTTCATTGACTCGTTTTTTTTCTTTCCTCTCTCGTGTTTATACGCGTTCGGTACACTTTCGGTAATTCATCCCCTTCCTCTCTCAATCCATTTCTCTGCCTCGATGAATAATCAATCGTAATAATATGTGTATAAAAAAAATTTGTATCCGAAAACGATAATTATCAGTAGCATAAGGGTATTTTACAAGATTCTTTGGAAAATTGTATTTTTTTTAAGTGCTACTATTTCTTCGAGCTTCGCTCTTGGTAGATTCGATCAAAAGAAACAAAAAAAAGACAGTAAAAAACGCGATTCACCTGCTTCATCGATATGAACGGGCAGCACGAGAATGTACGGTTGCTTTATAAAAATTTATACATTCCAACTTTATAATTTGTGTTTAGCAAAAAATTGTAAAATTTTATGTTTTTCTGATAGATCAATTAAAAAAAAATACAAGAAAAAGGTGAATTTTAATCGTTTTCTCATAATTATGTTTGTTTCGCTAACATTTCGTTAGTTTTTTTTTTTTCCACGGCACAGATTTCGCCAATCACGGAAAAATAATTTGCATAGTTGTCTCTCGCGCAGTTTTCCGTCGTTCCACCGACGCGAATAATCTTTTTTCCATCGACTTGTGTTTTCTTGTGCGCGATTCTTCATCGAGACACAGCTTTTCATACATTGAGAAAAGAGCGACAACGTCGAGGCTTGACAACCACGTAGAATTAAATAATTATAAGCCGAAGAAGTAAGAGGACGATGAAGTAGGGAGGGATGCGAGATTGACGGACAGAGAGAGAGAGAGAGAGAGAGAGGAGCATCGATCTTGGATTTCTTTTCGGCATTTCAAGCGTCGATGTTGCCGCCAAGGACCGTGTAAATAAACGGGCCCAGCGGATAAACCGATAGCGTCAACCCGTGTGCTTACGCGGCTATCCGTGTAAGCGCTGCTCTTCCTGCATTCCTCATTCTTTTCTTGTTTTATTTTTTAACTCGTATGACCAGAGGGAAAATGGTTAAGGGGACGAGACCCGTGCGATCAGTTTTAGCATCCGTTCCGCATACTTTGTGCAATCCATTGGTTCCTATTTCTCAAACGATTTGTAAAGAATCGAGTCATCCGGGATTCTTGACGAGTTTTTTGCCGCGATAATCGTATACCCGACGGCAGAAGAGTACCATATCCGCGGGTACTGGTATCGGTGGTTGTCTCGATTCTCGTGAATAGGCTTGTTCACCCGGCGGTACTATTAAGCCCGGGCTCTCCAAACCCTCTTCGATACGACGCAGATTCTTTCGGTACCTTGATACAGAAAAAAAAAAAAAAATATATATATATATATATATATATATATTTACCAATAGTCGAATAGGTGTAATGTTAGTCTCGTTTATGACGATAAACGGTTGAATTTAATTATCGAATGGTCGAATCGTCGAGACTGACCGACAGTATTCGTTGAACGTAAGGATATAACATTTGTCTTCTATGCAGGCGACACTGTTGGCATCGCGATGACGAGATGCAAACACCTCGTCCTCGGTGTCGTAGTCGGTACGACCCTGTTCCGTATGTTCTGGCCTGTAGTACCACAGGAGAGAGAACATCATTTCGCCTGTAATTGGATAAAACGGTGAGTCGAGTTGCGTCAGTGACGATGAATATTTTTTCTTAAATTCGTCAAGTTCTTTTACGAACCATCGTCCGGATTTTCCCACAGCGCGGCAATTTTAGCGACAAAGGGTAAATCAGCTTTCCTCTGGCCGCTCTTGAGAAGGACGCAATCCCGCGGCTTTAGCACATCACCGCTGACGTGTCTCATACTCGCGTAACAACGACGGATAGCCGATTTTTCGTTCTGTTTAAATTTTATTAAACCCGACTCATCCGTTATATTGATCATACGAAAAAAGAGACGAGAAAAGGAAAGAAAGATATTCTATTCTCTTTTAGATATTTCATGAAAAGAGACTCGAATCTTACCGTCAGGTAAACTTTGGCCTCGTACGAATCTCCCTCCCAGCTCCATCCGTTGCTCCACTTAGGTTTGAGGAAGGACCTTTTCGCCAGATTACCATTATCCGCCGTGATAATCTCACCAGCCTCCTGTTTACCGGTCGCATTCGCGGTGACTTTCTTCGCGCACCAAGTTTTTGTACTTTTTCGTTTTTTCTTAATTAAGGCCCCTCTCTTGGCGCTATCGGAAATATCGATAGAGCGACTTTTTTCAATCGTCGAATCGAAACTATCGGCGGCCAGCTCTTTCGCCCTTTGGCTCTCCCCCATTTTGAGCTTAGCATCCAGCCCGCTGTTTCTTTGTCTCACTTCTGCTGTTTTGGATCTGCTGTTGCTCTTCCATCTGCTCTCCTGATTCTTATTGGTCGCCCCGATTTTGTTCTCGATGTTGCTGCTCTTGGCGGAACTCGATTTTTCGACAACGATATCCATTTTTCTCGATACTTTTTTTATCGTCGACATCAAATTTGCTTCTTTTTTCTTTTTATCGGCTTCACTTGGGTAGTGATGGTGGTGTCGCTGTTGCTGCTGCTGTTGCTGCTGCTGCTGTTGCGCCCCTCTCCGCTCCGTCACGTTCCCCGCCGGAACAATTTTTTTCTTGTTCGAAATTTTTAGGCTCTGCTGTATAACATCATCGATCGTCTCGTTAATCGAGATTTCTGTCGCGATTGTTTTGCAGCCGTGGTTTCCGATACCGTTGTTGATTATCGGGGCTCTCGTTATTTTAGTTCTCTTTGGTCCAATCTTGCACTCGCTGATGCAAGAGCCGCCGCCGCCGTCGCTCGTATTAACCTCGTTGTTCTTTCGTTTTTGACTATTTTTCTTGACTGATTTTTTGGAAGCTCCTCCGGAGACGAGAGGAGGCCTATCTTTCGTGTCTTTTTCGTAACTGCGCTCGTCCGTTTGTTCGGACCGAGTTCCACCGAGTTGGGGCGCGAGACATTCGTTTTCCGTCGAATCGGCGGTAGCGGCGGCGGCGGCGGCGGCGGCGGCGGCGGCGACTCCGGTCGTCGAGCCGACCGAAAGTGTCCTCTTGTCGAGTTTTCGCTTCTTCGTAATATTCGACAGACTATCGAGGGATAATTTTCTTTTAGTAAGTTTCTGGCACTTTGACGAGATGAGCGATGACGATTCGTTATCGTGAAAAAGGTGATGATTGACGTTGTCAAGTGGTGGCAGCATCGCGATTACGATTTTATCGTTCGGGAGTTCCTGAACAATCGGCTCGTAATCCGGTTTTTGCCAATTTTGTGTGTTGACGACGACGACGTCGTTTAGCTGTTCTTCTTTGACGCTCGAATCAACCTCGAGCCTCTTTTCGTCCATCAACGTAATACCCGAATCTTTCTCGAGTTCCATCATCGTCATCTCTCCCTCTTTGATGCATTGCTCGCACTTTAATATCTCGCATTTATAACCGGTTTCGCACTTGACGTTACAATTTGCCGAGCACGATATATTTGCCCGAGCTACCGCGTCGATACCCTCCCCAACGCTACACGACTCGCATTTTACATTGTTGTTCTCGAGCTTTAAATCAGGTAGCGTAGCTTTATCACTTCGGCAAGCCAAGGTAGAGGACGTCGACAACGACAATGACAACGACGATGACGACGACGACGACGACGACGACGAGGACGACGGGGAGGAGGACGATGAGGACAACGTCTCCGTCGGGGACAGCGCCTCGAGTTTGACCTCGCACGTTGACGTACACGCGCGTTTCTGACAATTGCACTTGCCCAATTTATCCTCCGTGCAAGTATCTTCCTTCTGGGATTCAACAAGAGACGCCAATAATAATGCGTGAATATAATAATACGGTACTAAGTAATTCGAGTTTGAGAAAGCTTGATGAATCAATGAGGACGGATGTACCTTTGTCCGACACTCGGAATTGCGCGTTCGACCGTGAACATCGGGTAATATACCGTGGACGGACGAAACAGCGGCGGCGGCGGCGGCGGCGGCGACTGTTGTAGCGGCAACGGCCGATTTTATTTGTTGCTGTTGTTGTTGTTGTTGTTGTTGTTGTTGTTGTTGTTGTTGTTGTTGCTGCTGTTGTTGCTGCTGCGGGGGCTGCTGCTGCTGCTGCTGCTGACCCTGAGATTCGAGGTTGATTTGGACGCGATCCGTGTCCCAGGCATTGGCACCGTGAGGAGGCGCTAGCCCGGCTAGACCTCTCGCCGGCGAGGGCGGCCCTACCAAAGCACTGGGTGGCAATGACAGACCGGGACCCGATGCTACTGGCGCCCCCTTACCATTACCAATAAGGGGCCCAGTATCCACGTTTTTTGGACACGATTGCATCGGGCATGGACAACCTTGAAAAGCTCCATCTGCGAATACAACAAGCATCACACCACCTTCCATATAAATGGGACCTGTTTTTTTTTTAAACTTTTTGAATTCAAGGGGTTATCCGAAAATACTCACGATCCACTATAGTTCGTCCCTGAGCGTGTAAATACGCTGGGTTTGGTGGTGGAGGGAGCGGAGGCGGTGGAGGCGGATAAGCGCCGTAATAAGGTAGCATCGCGGGATATTCACCGGGTTGCGGTGGTGATTGATACTCGACGACACCCGCTCCAGGACCTGGCCCCCCTCCTCCCGTTCCACCCACAGCGTCTCCTCCCGGATACCCATAATACTGCCTGCGTATAAAATAATGTTTTATCGTCACTCGCAACACAATGAATATTCATTCATTTTTTTCTTCGTATATCTCTCCGATTTCGTACCTCCTGTAAGCTGGCGCGTATTTGTAATAGGGTGGCGGATGCGAATGCGGATGAGGATAGCTCGGTGGATAACATAATTCTTGATATTGCGGTGGTGTCCCGTAGTATTGCGGGCAATAAGCTCGATAGAAGCTTGCCCCTCCACCTGACGAGAAAAAAACGCGTTCGACAATTGTACAGTTGGATTAATTTTTTCAGAGTCGCAACACCAAGTATCGAGAATAGAATAGTCAAACTTTCGATACCCGAGAATCATTGGGATTACCTGTGCTATTGGTACCTCCCGAAGTGGTCGACGCGGCGACAAGATCGTCCGAGCCCTCGGAATTCTGAGGCGGCGTCGGGGTTGGTTCCGGCGGTGGAGCCTTCACCGGAGGCAACATCGGAGGATGCTGAATCAGCGGACCAGCCGGCTGATAGTATCCTACAACCGGACGGTTGAAGAAAAAAACAAAAAACAAATACAAAAACGTATTTAGTGTATATGGTATCTGATGCATACACTCGCGATCGCGATAACTTTGCGAGCTATTGTCATTTTTACGATTTTGAATATCGTTCGAATTCTCTGACTCTTTATCAAGTACAAACTCGTATTCGTACGATATGTATTTCCATTGCGTATCGCTCGAGTAATCGACGATGAGACGCGCGATAGAGACGGGGGAAAAAGAAGAATATAAAACTTAATGCTTAAATTCGCGCGATTCAGCCGCTATGTCGGTTAACGGGCAGCAAGCATTCGGCGTACAGCCCAGCCGCTATTTCGTTTCCGCGCGTCTGTCACCTTCTCGATCGTTCTCCATTCACTCTCCCTGCTCCCGCCGCTCTCGATTTTGGCATCCTTATTAGATAAAATATTTGTCTGGTTCGTCTCGATGCAGCTTACCTCATCCGCTTCTAAATTTCTATCAATTATTTAGATACGTTGCGATGATGATTTTGTGTACGCGCGGGACGTTGACGGACGGGACTCTCGACGATACTTGATAGTATCTCGAGTCAGCTCGCGAGTCAACGTTTCGGCCAATGCCGCGGATCTTTAAATCCCAACGAGTCAAGTCCGTGCATGGAAGGCGCAAGGCGGAGAGGTGGGCGGCGACGGGGAAGGAGAAAAAATATAGCGGACATTCGAGCTAGCCCGGTGGCGCGCGCGACTGGAGTCAAGGACCCATGCACGGGCGTATAGCGGATCGCATGCAGTCACTGTCATCTCTGCAAATACGTTTGCAGATGCGTTTTGCGGTTAAAACGATGAAGCTCGAGCGAATGCTTGGAATGCTTTTACACGTTCGATAGAAAAAAAGGATTAACCTCACGCTCGAGGGCGTGAAATTCGATTTGCAGGTTCGTTTCTACGTAATCAGCTGCTGCGTTAACGATCTACGGGGCGCGTATAGAAAATCTTGAATTCAACAATCAGAGGAGGAGGGAGGGAGAATGGAACTGGAACATTTAGCGGCGAAACGCGCACACGCGCGCACCTACGCATATCGCAGCATCGACCGCCAAAATTTTCACCAAAATCAGGTCTTTTCTTCTCCATTTAGCCCTGACTCGATTAATATACCGATCGCAAACGATTATTTCCAAATGCATTTTAAAGCTCAAAGCTTCCAATTTCCGAATGATTTTTTTTTTTTTTTTTTTTTTTTTCATTCGCTCCAGCGCGTCCAGCAGCACCGCTGTGTACGAAAAGTATGAGGAAAGGTGTTGATTCCCGATCGAATGAGGGATAAATTTGGATAACAATTTCGACCGAGAGATTCGAACGTATAGTTCGAGTATAGGCTTCTTTGTCGCAACGGGTACTTGTATATACAATGATCTATGCTGCTGGACATGGCGGGCACGCGGAGATTCGCCGTTACTAGGCCAGGCGCGCTTCTCGCTATACCGAGAGAGCGCGGGATCATTGTTCCAGGCGCGAATACCATCAGCACCTGCACGAGTTGCATCGCGCTCGAAGCGACCATTCGCCGAAACACATTCTAACGTGCGAGCCACTAAAATCTATATATCCGGCATAGCGATCAAGTATCACGCGCGCTATATAGTATAGGTATATATAGGTATATATAGCACACATCAGCATTTTACAAACTGAAATTGGCTTAATGCCTCACAATCGGTTGTGCTGTACTTGTCGCGCGCCTCCCTTGTAACGTCGCGATTGATTTTTCACGAACCTTTCGCAACGTTCGACGCGCGACCATTTGAATTGAAACGATGTATAGAGGCGACGGCGCGTGCACGACTCTGCGCGATTAAAAAATGACAAGGCGGTCGCGCGAGCCTTGCATGAAAACGGGAATTGATGCGGTGGAGATGAGGAGCGAAAGAAAAATTAATCACGCGATGGACGGAACATTCGACACCGGAGCGCGTTCACAGTTATTTCGTCTTTTAGCCAATAATGAAAAGAATAAATAAAAAAAATAAAAATAAAGGAAAAAACACTGCTTTTACGAAAGGCTCTCGTCGACGGAGGCGCGCGAGAGTTGGAACAAGAAGTTGACTGTATATACCTACGAACTGTTCGCCAGCCGATCGAGGCTACTCGGTTGTCGGTGGCTGACGCCAATCGTGCAAATCAGGTCGCCGGTATTATTCTCTCGTGGTCCGCCGTCAGACATGCAACGCGCGCGGAGGTACAGAGGCGCGCACCGCGACCGCGCTTACCCAGCCCGAGGCGACGCGCGTGCTGCTGTCGCTGATGTCTCTCTCGCTGCTGTGCCGTGTATACTCGAAAATCGTTTGCTTTGCCGGACTTATTAGGGTCATTCGCTTCATTCCCGTATACTACTCTACGTAACACATTGATTGAGGATCGGATATATATAGGTATACTATATATGTCTCTCTTGCACGCCGGAGCAAGTGTTTCTATACCTCTGGACTTTGTAGAAAAAAAAAAAAAAAGAAAAAAAACAACCGACTCTGTCAAAGTTTTTTCAACCGCTCGTTTTCATGCATTTTTTTTATTAATTTTTTATCAAAAATCATTCATGTTTGAGAAAATGCATAAAAAGACATGGAAAAAAAAAAAAAAAAAAAAAAAAAAACAACAACAAAATATATTTTTTTTTCTCTGGAAATTCATCCCAAATACGCGCGAATATGAAAAAGAGGAAATTTCTCATTCTCAATTGATAACCGATATGTTTGAAAAATTCAGAAAATTTCAGCCCTTAATTTTCCGGCCGGTCCGCGACCCTTCAGACCCAATTTTCGGAAACGAAAACGGTCTTACCACAAGCTCGAAACTCGGTAACGACAACGCTGTGACGAAACCGCTCTTACCGTACATGCAGCTATAGTATTATTATACATATAGATGGTGCACGAGAGTGAGAGAGCAGTTGACCTCGTTGATTTCTCATCTCCGTATGTAGAGTAGAATTGCTCTACTCTCTCGATCGGCGCGCGGCGCGCGTGCCCTTGTTGCCGATGCGTTTCAGTTTCATATACGTTTTTTCTTTTTTCCCCTGCATGCTGACGGCTATGCACGACCGGCGGCTCCATTTTCCTCGGGCTCGGGCGTAATGACACATGAGCTACCGTGCTAAGGGGTAAGGAACAAGCCTCGGAAACGTTCCACCCCTCACTTCGAGACTGTGATACTTTTGATGAGTTTTTTTTTTTTTTTTTTTTTTTTTCATTGCATGCATGTATATCGGAGGAATTTCAAGTCCTAGCGCATCAATAAGCCAACCAATTATCGATCCCTCTGTGTCTCCCACCCTTCGCGGGCATGGTTTTTCGACGGCGACCTTCGCGCACCGAGCGTTGGAAAGAACGCGCGCGATGTCGGATCGCCGCGACAACTCTTCTCAAACTCCGACGAACGATGAAAATTTCGGGCGTTGATTCAATCGCGAGTTATAATTTTCTTGTTGTTGCGGATAATTAGAAAAAGCTTGAGAGTTATGAAAGATAATTTGAGAGGTTGTTGAGGGGAAGGGATGAGAGAGAGAGAGAGAGAGAGAGATGAAGCGGGGGGCGCCGGATCTAATTGAGCGCGAGTCGAATCAACCGGCGTTACGATTGGATTATAGCGCAAAAGTTGTGCATGCACAGTTGTACGGTGGGAGGAAAAAGACGAGTGTACGACGGAGATAGCATGATGCGGTAAGAAAATGATGCAGCAGCTTCCAAGAGGGTAAACGTTGCATCGAATCCTCATCGCGTAACTATCCATACCGGGCTAATCTAAAAATACGAATTCTATTTTGAAAATTCGCACGAGCGGAAGGTCAAGGCATCTTGGCATCCTCACTCTTGCGCCTCGATCGTCCGTTTCTTACCCGGAGAATTACCTTATTTTTTTCCTCACAAGTCCTCGGGGTCGCGGATTATTCCCCCCTCTCCCCCGTATAAGCAACGTTTAAGCTCAGATTCCGTCGGAAAAAATAATATACGAGCAGGGAGATGGGAATGAGAGAAAAAAGTCGGGAAATTTGGAGTAAATCGACGAGCCGGTTATACTCGCGGTATCATTGAGCCGAGAAGGATCGCGTCAATCTTGGCGACGACTCGTGTACCGCTGTACAAAATTTGCTTACGGATCATTTTCCATGAGCGTTTTTTCATTTTCCCGTATATATCTCATTCGCGAAAATTAAGCCGACGCAGAAACGCGATCTTTCTGCGGATACTCCGGGGCCTCTAGATCGTCCTCGGACGATCTTCGCGTTTTGCCTCAGAGCCCCAGCTTTTTCTTACATTATATCGTTTCCACCGATAGAACGGTTCCTACCGACGAGGTAGACCGCCTCAAGAGGAGACTCGAAATGTTCGAGCGCACCAGTCGTTTCATCGAATGAAGAAAGATGCAGAGAGAGAGAGAGAGAGAGAGAGAGAGAGAGAGCGGCCAAGTGGTCGCTGGATAGTACGGAGAGCGGTTCACCGTTATATACTACTTTCTCCAGTGAAATGCCAACGGGTTTGTATGTACACGCGCAAAGCATATAAGCGCTTCCCTTGCGACGACAATAACGATCACGATGAGGAATGAGAGGGGCGATATAGATCCATGTAATCGATTCTTTCAATCGCATTATCTGTTCGATACGTTACATCTTTTAATATATGCTTCGCTCTTCCACATGTTTCGATACACTTTTATCGGTCAGTCGTCTCGTCACGCCTTATGGCGGAGTTATCAACCGGAGCAGGTTCTCTGGATCCGCACATTGGGATTATTTTCTCAAGAAAAGAGAGCGGGACTTTTTCGACATGCAGCGCCGCTATCGCGAATCTTGGCCCGCCGCGCGATTGCGAACAGAGTTGTTCCCAAAATATGCAGATATTTTTGCTCGTTAACTCCTTAATTGTCGCGACTGCCGTTTTTCCACTATTTGCTCGGTAAGCACTTTGCTTTTACGCTCGCGCAAAATCGCACAAAATACGTTGATCGAGAAGATGAAGGCGTGGGTAGAATTCATTTTGCTACTCATAGAAAGAAATGGGCCAAAGTGGACCGCCGTAACGACGATATTCTTAAAATACGTAGACACTTTCGAATTAAGATAGCGGGTAACGAAACGACGATTATGATCGGCGGGATGATATTCGTTCGAGTCTGGTGTATATATATTTACCTATCATCGGCTTGTTGTGAAAGTCGCGTATCACTTGGTGGATATATGTATATATTCAACCGCGCGCGCGCGCGCGCGCGCGAGCGACTCTTTTCTCGTTTGCACACACCGCGCCGCGGCGCGTAACCTATGTGTCTGGATATATGTTATCCGTGTTGACAAGAGAGCGAGAGAGAGAGCGCGCGCTTCTTTTGCCTCACGTGTCGTCTGGTACTCGTCGGTACTCTATGGTACGCCGAGGCACCGCGCGAGCAGTGCGAGAATCCACGCTGCGCCCCATACAACATATTTCTTTCCTCGCGCGCATAACGCGAGCCCTACTAAATATTGAATGAACCCTCTCCCGAATTATTCTTATACAGAGACAAGAGTCTAAAATTTTGCTCCAAAAGTACAAGAAACAAAAAAAACCTCTAATTTATATTATTATTTTATGATGCCAATTAACCAATAGATTATGGATCCAACGACCCGCGAAAATCAGTTCAAGTTTCCATATTTAGTGAAAATTATGAATACGCGGCTCGCTTACTTTCTAATGCGGATGTCAATGCGCGTCCACAGGCGTTACGAGAATGGTATGATTTTACGTCTATACGTGTGCGAAAAGTACAACGAGTCAAGTACAACGAAAGGAATGCTTGTTCGAGGGTAGACCGTGAGCGCGCGCATACATGCATACGCGCAAGCAATTCTGATGTAGCGTGCGATATATAAGCCGTCTCGAACAGCGACGCAGTAGCGGAGTGGGGGGCTGGCGATCGGACAAAAACGGAAACATCGATTCCAGATATCGTCGCGCCGCCGTCGTCGTCGTCGTCGTCGTCGTCGTTCCCGCAATGTGTCCTCCTCCTCCCCTCTTTTCTTTGCCTTTTTCACGCTCTGGATGCATAGAGAGATAGAGAACGATAAGGAGAAAGAGGAATAAGAGGAGGAGAGAAGGACGCGAGACCGCACGGCATGGGATATGCAAAACGCGCGTGAGAGTCGAACTTGTATACAATAGAAAATACGACGAGAGTATTCAAGTGGATTTTTCCGATACCAAATGCGCGCTATTATTATATAGTGCGATAAAAAAATATGGTTCTGTAAGTTTTCGAGTTGTACAAAGCACCGAGGGTTAAACGCAATCGAAGCAGATTTCACCGCAGCTATGTAGGTGTGCATACGCGGTGACTAGGATTAAGAGCGAACGGCCTGCATATATATAGGTATATATATATAGACATACGAAAAGAAGACTATTGTTGGAAGAGTAACGGAATTATTATAAATATAATCAAATAATAAAAAAAAATAGTAACACAATCAACCAATCAGTCACAGCAACAACCAATCGGTCACAACCAACCGAGTGAAGTATGGCGCAGATGTTGCGAGTGAAATAGTTCGATGGCGGCATCACCTATTGTTGTGTCGATATGGTTGAACGGTGATTTTTTGTTTTTCTAATTATTCTTTAAATATACAAGCAATCGTATCAAATTACGACTCCAAACCGCGTCCACCGGTAATAGAACCTGTTTCTCCAATTTGGTCAAGTAATTTTTATCCGTTTCAACAAACATTCTGCTTAAAAAATTCGTGAAAATCAGCTGATCACGGTCAAACGCATAACTCCCGGCTTTTGCCCGAGTGGGCAGTCGGGAGTTAAAAACTCACCGAACGCACGCAATCGCCTGCGTGCGAAAGGTTTTTTTTTCTAAATTTTACTCATTAAAAAGAAGCTTTTTTCTTGCAATTTGATAAGTATCCGGGTTATCGGTGCAGAATCCACTCGAGAAAAGAACACTCCTAATAAAAGTTTTTTTTTTTTTTATTGGAATATCCAAGTAATTGCTATATGAAAGGCTTTCTTTTTATATTCAATTATATTTCCTGCGAATAATAAATATGTTTCATTGTAAAATTATATTTTGCCAACGGCGATCGAAATTTTGTTGTCCGCAATTGGCTAATCCAATCGAGCAAGCTGATATATACCTATATCGATTCGGAATAATAGGCGGGGGAGTATTTACCGATGTTGGAGCTACGCGAATAAATCGTTATGATCGTCGCGGCCAATCGGATGATAAAAATGTGGCGCAGGGTGTGCAAGAAGAGAGAGTAAGACTCGAAGCGCAGATTCGACGCTACGTGTGGTCAGAGAAGCTCCTACCGTGCGTCGCGTTTTGTTCTTTCCTCTCCAAGGCTACACGCACACCTCTGACCTCGATAATGGCGAAACTCTCTGTGGCAGGAGAGAGAGAGAGAGAGAGAGAGAGAGAGAGATGAAAAGTGTCCACCTTGACTGTGCTTTGCGCACGACGCTACGACTGGCGCTGGCGCTGTTGCGGCTCGATCGACGCTAGACCGCGAGTCGAACATCTCTCATTCTATCGCTCGCGCCTCGCGCTTGTACGAAAACAAGCGATCTCTCTTTCGTGTCCTTGGCCATTCGCGCGGTGTATTCGCCGCCACGATTTTCCGCGAGTGTAGTGAGCGAAAGAGGAGTGTACCGACTAAACGACTAATAAACATGGAAGAATCGCGGAACCAAGAGTTCCTACATGCAATAACGAAACGGCTCTGAAACGGCTCTCGGTCATCAATATCGGAATGAATGAGACGAGTTTAAGGGCGTCAGAATGACACACGAATGTACCAGGTACATCGATCGAAGCAGCGAGAACTTGAGCATTTTTTTATTTTTTATTCTTATTCGAGCGAGGCACGGAGTTACGTGTGCTTCATCGTATCAACGACCGTTGCCGCCCCCGATATTTCTTGGTCGACGATTCATCATCGGAGGAGAACATAATACGAAGCCGGCGGATCGTCGTCTCTATCTGTTATATCAAGGCAGCTGAAGAGTGCACGCATGCACCGACAAATTCTCCGCGGTGAGATTTCAAATATCGCGTACGCGAATAAGCTCGCCTCACCGCGGATCAGCAAAGCGTATGAAAACAAAATGTAGCATGTTTTATTCGATATAATTGTGCAAGCTCTTTTCAAGCTCAACTGCAAGAGAGTATTTAACTCCTGTCTCGTCGTTAGACTTGGAATAAATGCGTCAAATCTAGCCTTCAATTTACCTCTTAACAAGCAGGCGGCGGTGGCGGTGGCGGCGGCGGCGGCGGCGGCGGCAGCGGCAGCGGCGGCGGCGGGTAACATCATATCCTTGAATTGTGCAGGAAGATAAAGGCCACTGAGAAGACCGTGATCGAGGGTCGCATAATCAATGGTCGTAGCAGCGAGTCCGATATCGACCGGTCCATCATCGGGATCGGTATGTAATCGATCATTCGGTTGATGAAAAGTCGCGAAACGACGAGGGTGGTGGCTACTCGATCCATGATTCGCGGTAATAAATCTCTCATCCAGCAACTCGCACATCTTGCAATGATCTTTCGTCATCTTGTGCGCGACTCTTGCTCTTTCCTAGCCTCGATATTCTTCTCAGCATACGTGATGCATGCGACACGACTCGTTCGCACTTAATATTTCATCAACTTTCACTCCTTTTATTTATCAACTTCATACCGCCTCCCTCCTGCCCGCTCCTTATTCTTTCCTTTTCTATTCAACGTCTTTGATCAGAAATCAGAACACCATCCTAGCTATAGGTACCGTGAAATAGGATGTTTTATATTTTTTGACTCATTCTTTCCCGCGTAGATAAGTCCGGACGGACGCAACAAGGATGGGGAATAACGGAAAGGAAAAAAAAAAAAAAAAAAAAAAAAACACGTGGCACGTGCATGGTTATCGCCGCGTTGCGAGAATAACTCTCTCGCGATTCATTCAATTCTGATATTTTCGTACATTTAACCATGCAGTGTGTATACCGCTCAACAGGTAAGAGCAGGGGATACAACTCTTGTTCCTCCTGCTGCCTGCTCACAATTATAAATCATATATTCAAATTCACACGCGCGCGCGCACACACACACTTTTCATCAGCATCAGCAGCAATGAAAACATTTTCATCACAAGGATTTTCAATCATGGATACGACACGAAAAGGCGGTTGATATTCAATACTAGTTTAATTCGATATTTTCAACTGTATTTGAAATTAAACTGATGTTAAGCATGCTTTGATTTTCACTAAAGGAGTGAATAAAAAAAGTACATGTGACGTAAATTCGCGGGCGTCAAACCTTCATAGCTGAGTAACCGCCGCGCGATAAGTAATCCACGAATTCTGCTCTGCTCCCTGATTCTCTGCCAGAAAATAATCATTGAAATAGATCTTTTTTGTGGGTGAACAACAGTCTTATATTTGTACAGTGCGCATCGATGATTCGATTCCGAGAGCGAGAGGGTCGTAAGCGAATTCGTTGAAAAAAGAAATTCTTTTGTTCAACCATTTGGTACGATATTCGGTGGGCGCGTACTTGTTTTCGTCATAAGAAAAACGGATAACGTCGACGAGCCGCGGTCAAAGGTCTTGGCAACTAAATAGCTTTCGTTGAATGCTAAACGCGCCTGCTGCTCCGAACGTCGCAATAACAATACGAAATAAAAGACACACTACTTTCCAACAAACCAAAGGAAAGACGACGCGTAGAAAAAAAAAAAAAAAAAAAGAAAAAAAACTGTGCTCCCAAGCGATGTAATAAATATATTATGAAAAAACAAAGAAGCAGGAAGCCGTTCAAGAGGCATAACGCAACCCGTCGCGGGACGAAATAAGGCATCGTTGAATCCTGCTCGGTCGATTCAGATGGAGCAAAACAACGCCTAGCCTAGCCTAGCCTAGCCTAGGAGATATTTCATACTGTGGCAAGATACGTCGCCGAGTTCGCGGGACGCATCATACCGAAATTATGTATTCTCAAAGTCTCAAAGTATGTTATGTCGCTGAGCGCATGATCCCCGCTTCGATACGATCAGCAACTGCAAAATCGACTCGCCATGAAAAGGACACGTAACGGAGCACAGAGCACGAAGCGGTGGGTTGTTGGATGGATCAACGGGCGGCGGGTTCACCGACTTGGTCGAGTTGAGCTCGTACTTTTAAGGCGACTTGGCGAACAACGAAATCTTTCAATGTTTATCGCGCGGTATAGGTTCACGAGCTGATGGTCTTTCGCCACATTATATACCAGAGAAAATATATATCAGCGCGGCGAGACTAATTGACCAGCGGCGGATTGGACACTCGGCTCCGCGAAGCGATGAGACAAAATCAACGAGAAAATTCCAACAATGTTCGAACGGGGGGCGAATCCTTAAATCGCTCCGGGGGCCAATTTTTCGTATCGCGCAGAAAATAAACTTTGAGTCCACTGCGCTGGTATACTAATGTAAATAAATTATGTTTCATGTATTTGAATTCATATAAATAAAACATTGAAAAAAAAAACCTGTATTTCTTTATTTAATATATTCATGGTAACATCGATAGTTGACTCGTATACGCGACTTGCCGGGCGAACCGCGAAGCTCTTCCATGACGATCGCGCGGTAAATCCTGCATCATCGAAAACTCGTACCCCGCGCATTGGGGTGTCCGGCGCTTTTACTATCACGAACAACGTCTCGACCCCATCGATATTGCCATCATCATAATTATAAAGCTAGGATGAATAGTCATGCATTTCGCCGTCCGTGCTCAAGTTTTGCGGGTGCGAGAGAGAGAGACGCACGACGATCTCGACAACTGCGCGCGTAGAGTCTAGAGTCTTGTCCGATCGGACGAGAACGCGGCAATCCGCTTCTTCTCCGTCAATACTTCTCGCAGCGGTATTGGAGAAGGAGAAAAATATATATGTAGAAGCAAAGGCGATATTATAGTCGCGACTAGGGGCGCATGGCCCGATTCATTCGCAGCTTTTAGTACCTTCGAGTTTAGCACGTCGATTAATGAGCAACGCCAAAATCATAGTTTATCCTTTTATTACGATACAGTCGCGGGGCGGCGGTATAGTAATCTCGGTAACGTGCAACGGAGGCTTGTATTTATTTGAAATTACTTTTCGTTATGAGATTGATAATGTAAGAAAAAGAAAAGGAGCACGCTCGACGATCAACTAAATATCAAGGGTGAAAGAAAGAATAGGTATTCTCGACCGCGCTCGCATCCTTGAAATTTATATTTTCTTTTCCCGTTCTTTGCGGTAAATGAATTAGATACTATCCGTATCTATATCTATAACATACGCGAGCGAGTATTTTTCGTAGAGATTGCATGGCCGAGAATGCGCTTGCTCGCTTCACTGAGAGAGATTCTCGCAGTAGCTCGAGGAACTTTTGGTCCGCCGAGCCCGCGACCGGCCGGCGTCCGCTAGCTCCACCGGTCATTCGAATCGTGCTTGAAAACAGCAGGGTGTTGTGTCCGAATGATAGTTTCATTTCCATCACCGCGCGTCGCGCAGTCATCCGTATACCAACAGCGCTCGTGCGACGCACATCCCTTGTACACACACACACACACACACACACACTGAGAATGGTCAACGATAGTGACGCACGCGGCCACGTGAGACCGCTTTTACTCGGATGCTATCGAGGACCGCGCGTGATAATGCGACGTTGCTCGACAAGCCGAAGCATCATCATCAGCAGCAGCAGCAGCAGCAGCAGCAGCAGCAGCAGGCTAATTGATTAAAAAAAAAAAATTGAACGCGGCACGAGTGGTCCATACGCAAAATTACCCATTGTCGAATATGATGCGATACGAAATGAGGCGAGAGTAAATCGCACCCGTCAACGAACAATTTCGGCTTGGTATAGGGTGAAGCGTGACCGCGCGGCAGACCGGCAGCGAAACGAGATTTCCAGACTTTTATCATTCGCACTTGTTGCTTCTGGTGCCAATGGTACTGCTATTCGCGGCTACTACGCGGCGCACTATCACGCGCGACCATGAAAAACCCGGCGGGAGTAAAACATGAACGGCGTATTTGATTAATGTCGCACACGGTAGAATAATGAGTCGGCGCGAAATGGCTCAGCCAGCACTTTGAAAGACGGAGAGGGAAAACGCGCTAATGAAAAATCAACTAGAATAATTAGACCGGTTTGACCGAGCGATCGAGACCACACTGCCTTTCGTATTTCAAACCAAAAAATATTTATCCAAATATTTTTTTCCTTTCAATTACACGCTCATCGTAGTTCGGTCGATATCAATCCCAAATGGTTTCAAATTTACGATTTTCAAGCTGAAACTAAAACCTAAAAATTGATCGTTAACGAACGGTATATTAACCGCGACGAGATCCATCGGTATTCGTTATGATCAATAATACATGATTATGACGATGATTGAATGAAAACTTGCTCTCGGTAGTGTACAAACATTTGTAGTGTAGAGGAGCGGCAAGTTTCCAATGGAAAAAATTACCAATTTGCCAACTCGGTCGCATTATCATGTTATCATTGAACGAACAAAACTCTCGAACAAAATATAGGGATCTCGCACACGCTTCGTTCGCACCAACCGCACTACTTTTCGTTCAACACCGTAAACAGGAATGCTTAAATTGGTCGACGCGTTCCACCGGTTGAGAGCAAAAGAGGGAGGAGGAGGGAGAGAGAAAAAGAGAATTTATCAGTTGTGCACGTACTCGTTGAAACTACGAACGGACTCGGGTTTTATAACGTACAACCACGTTCGCGTCGTCCGCTACTACTAACTACTTTGCTCGATGCTGCTTGCCACTGGGGCCTTTGCCTCCCTCCCTCCCGCCCATCTTCTCTCTTTCACCCCCTCTTTCTCTTTTACCCGCTGGCGCTTACTTTACTCGCGGTGTCTCGTCTCTTCGCGAAGGCTCTTCCCTCTTTCCCTCCCGTGATATCTTTTTTCCGAGCCCTCTCTCTTTCTTTCTTTCTTCCTTCGCTGTGCTCGGCCGGTAAGTCGACCGCTATCCTGTTTCGCTGTGTAATGTGGCGGCTCGTCGTACGCAGTACGATCACACATAGGCGCGCGCGAGCTTACACGGACATTGTGAAAAACCGTTCGAATTCGAGTCGAGCGCGGTGAGTACTAGCGTATATATAAAACATGAGCACTATTATATATATATATATATATATACCTATATATATATCTGTATACGATACACGACTGATACGTGGATAGGTTGCTCTCTCTCTCTCTCTCTCTCTCTCTTTCTTTCTATCTCACTTTGGTCGGTCGATTCGGCTTTCTCTATACTGCCTCTGGCGCAGCAGCTGAAGCTCCGAGACGTCTCCCCTCGATTCGGAGATAGCAACGTCGCGGTGGAAGGAAAGGAGTGGAGAGGAAGAAAGAGTGGGAGGAGGGGTGGAGATGGAAATAATATATCTGACTCGCCGGTAAAGTCGGAGTCGGAGGTGGCGATGCGCGCGGAGATGGAAATTGTATATGAAACATGCGAATGTAGAGTGTGGATTTGTAAGGACGAAAAGGACGAGGGAATCACCGCGTCGCTAACGCCGCACCGCACCGAAGGTGGGCGCACGGGATTATATTTGTATAGACGCATAGCAAATCTGACGGCGAATAACTAACGTTCGTTACGAAAAAAAGCGAGGTTCAACGAAAAATTTTAACTCGACTCGATAATATTTTATCCGGGAATATTGATCCTTTTACGAATGAGCATTCGCTCGCGAGTACGTTCAAACGCGCACTCGACAAAAATTCGATCGGTCTATAGCTAAGTAAAGCCAAGCAGCAGCAGCAGCAGCAGCAGCTTGAATGGGCGAGAATTTAATATACATATCACTCTATATCATTCATATATTATAGGGATCCGTTGAAAAATACGGTCGCAAAGAGGACGTCTTTCAGCGATACGAGTCAACGAAAGACTTTCTTGAATATTGGTCCATTGCGTGTAACGGATGTTCTCCGGACTTTCCGAAACAGACTTACCGTATAGAGAACCGAATGCGTGCGCATACGATCTGTACGTGTACTTTCTTTCGCAAGCTCTACTTCATTTATTCGTAGGTCGCGGGTGAACGAAAAGAATCGGCGCACCGCTGCCGCCACATAGGCCTTACCGGTCCATATATACATGCTCGGGTAAAGCAGCCTCTTTTCGGCTCTTTATCCCCGCAAGGAACTATGTGTATACCACATGGTTCTTAGGGAAATTCTCAAATGTCAATGAGACATTTTGGTACTACCAACGGCGAACAAAGACCGCATACGAATTAGAATGTGAGCGGCGGCGCGGAAAGATAAGAAAAATCTGTTGACTGTATAGTATATGTATGTATGATTTTTGTAAACCTACGCCGCGATCCCAAAAATGATTGTTAAGATCCGGCGCTTGTCGATGACAGCGGCTAGCTTGAAACCAATCAGGCCAGCCCATTGCTCTATTTTCACTATCATCTCCGTATAATGCATCGATACAGCAGCGCATATGGCGAGTATTCGTGTCTGTATCTATGCGAACAATGTATCTACTACACACAGAGCGATAGCAATGATATTCCAACGAGCGCGGTAGATAGCGGGCACAAGAAGTGTATCCGCGCGCGAGCACGTCCACCCTCCGACTGCCTGCATTCTAAATGGCTTATACGTACGACGTATAGTATACAGTTTCTGTACGTAGTACATGGCCGGTATATCATCGTAATATCGGAGAGACGAACCGAGCCAAACACCGGCTCGTGACGCGCAGGCTGCTTCATTTCCCCCTTTCTTTCTCTCTACTTTGCTCTTTTAAGCGGAGCGCGCGAGAGTACATGAGCCAGTACACGACAACTACTCTACACCGTGCCGCAATGTCTCAATTCTCAGCTCTCATTTTTACGTATCCGCATTCATCCTTTTCCTGTCAAGTCCAAGCGAGCATAAAAAGCGGAAGGTTCCTCGCGAAGCGGGCTGTTGTATCGTTTTCTCTCTTTTTTTCAAACCACCACCCTAGCTCTCACTCGTTTCATTTTTTTATCTTCCCCCAGATTATTTCGACCAAAGCTTTTGCCACTACTCCGGGCCTTTTTATCCGCGCGTCTTTACGACAAGTTGTGACAGCGCGTTGGAGTACATCGAGCTAACGATGCCACCGAATTTTTTTACTTTTATCACTCGGTTTAACGAGTAATCAAAACGTTGAAAACTCATGTAACAAGTTCCGTTGGAGAAATAACAAAGCTGCGTATTCTTAGAATTATATTCGACTCGGATCTTAATAATTACCTATAATTAGATCATTTCTTTCCGATTCGCCATTCGAACGTTTGGTCGTTGATGCGTGCACCATGCTTATCATTGTTTTATAGAGTGCTTAGGAAAGGAGGTAAGAAAATGATGACGCGATGCGCCTGCGTGACATATTTCTCGAGCCCTTGAGATCGAGAAACGTGATAAGCCGGAGCAGGAGGGAAAGAGGGAGCCGTTAGGACCAACATTTGGATGCAGCGGGAGGTGGGGGGTACCGGGTCGGAGGAATCGGAAAATTCGTGAACCAGGGAATTTAGCGATTTGCAATGCAAACATACGAGCCAACATGTATAAGAGCATCACCGGATTGTATACGGGCGAAGCTCTGTCAAGAAACAAGAATGCATTCCGCTCGAAGAGCGCCAAATTGCAACGGGGGTTGCATGAGAGTCAGCGCGCTTCCAAGTTTCTATCGATTTCCACTGTCGCGTTTTATCGAAATCCCACAAGTTATTTTTAAAAAGGAATTTGAAGCGGGGGGTACGCATAAAGAAAAATTGACGGCGCGGTTACCGTCAGCAGAGGCGCATGGTAGCGCGTCTAGAGTTAAGCAGCCTGCTCGAGCGAGGCAAATCGGTCGCTCGGAAAAACAAGTGAGAGGAAAGACAGGGGGTCAAAACTATCAGCGATGCGGGATAGAATCGTGAAAATTCTCAATGAAGGACTGCGCGCGCACGTATCGGAATAATTGTAATTATTGAATTCGGAACAACAAATAAGGTCCCAATTATCCCATCACTTTCCGCGCCCGATATTTCGAATTCGACGACGACGGTTGAAGGATCATTCATTGCACAGGTTAAACCAAGCTGCATCCAGCAAAACACGTTCCGACTATTCACGTAGTAAGAACGTTTGAGAACCGCGGCGGAAGCGTTCAAGGTCGGTGCGGAGACTCCGCACGGACGTAAGTCCAAACTGAATGCATGAAAAAGACATAGAGGGGGGGGGGGGGAGAGAGGCGTTGGTATCCATGCGTATATAGGGGATTATGGGGCAAAACGGACATATGGGGCAAAACGGACAGGGTGTCCGTTTTGCCCCGAAAGTCGAAAATCCGGGGCAAAACGGACATTTCAAATTCTGAAATTTCGGAAAATTCATAAATTTTTTTTTCAAGCTTAAATTACATTTTTACCCGAAAACAGCCTGAATTAGTGAATTTTGAGGCAAAATGGACACGCAGGGGGCAAAACGGACACATGTAAATGTAAATTTTATAAAATTTATAAAATTTTTTTTTCGGATCCAAACCACGTTCTGACCCTAAAATATCTTGAATTGTGGTATTCTAGGGTGAAATGCATTAAAAATTCAAGTTTTAGAGCAAAATAAACACACGTTGAATCCGAAATTTTATAAATTTCATAAAATTTTGACTCCGATCCCAAACTACGTTCTGCTCACTATTCATTTTCTTTTGTGACTTATTTGAAAACCAAATTTATAATGATGGTAAGAAAATAAGGAAAAAAGGTTTTTTTTATTGGAGCAAATAAAATCTACATATTCGTAATTTTTTAATTTTTATTATCACTGAGAGGCTGTGTCCGTTTTGCCCCAAAAATTTTTTTTTACGAAATCCGGGGAACTAGGACCAGAAATCGATTATGGAACTCCAATACAGTTCAAACCTCAATTATACCCCAGCACGGTGGACCCAAAGTTCATTTTTTGCAAGACCGAAAAGCTTGGACCAAACGCCATCTCAAATTTGGCTCATTTTTCTGTTTTACATCCAAGGAATGGGGCTCAAGTGGTCCCATTCCTTTTTCTATATTACCGAGGTGGCATTCCATTCAAAAAAAAATCGCTTCGAAAGTCTCAATTTCGAAAAATGTAATTTTTTTGATTTTTTATACCTCCGAGAGGCAGTGTCCGTTTTGCCCCAAAAATTTTTTTTTACGAAATCCGGGAATCTAAGACCGGAAATCGATTGTGGGACTCCAATAGAGTTCAAACATCAATTATACCCCAGCACGGTAGAGCCAAAGTTCATTTTTTGCAAGTCCGAAAAGCTTGGACCAAACGCGATCTCAAGATTTGGCTCATTTTTCTGTTTTACATCCAAGGAATGGGGCTCAAGTGGTCCCATCCCTTTTCTTATATCACCGAGGTGGCATTCCATTCGAAAAAAATCGCTTCGAAGGTCTTAATTTCGAAAAAAAAAAAAAAATTTCATTTTTTATACCTTCGAGAGGCAATGTCCGTTTTGCCCCAAAATTTTTTTTTTACGAAATCCGGGGAACTAGGACCGGAAATCGATTATGGGACTCCAATAGAGTTCAAACATCGATTATACCCCAGCGCGGTAGAGCCAAAGTTCATTTTTTGCAAGACCGAAAAGCTTGGACCAAACGCGATCTCAAGATTTGGCTCATTTTTCTGTTTTACATCCAAGGAATGGGGCCCAAGTGGTCCCATTACTTTTCTTATATCACCGAGGTGGCATTCCATGCGAAAAAAATCGCTTCGAAGGTCTCAATATCGAAAAATGTAATTTTTTCGATTTTTTATACCTCCGAGAGGCAATGTCCGTTTTGCCCCGAAAATTTTTTTTTACGAAATCCGGGGATCTAGGACCGGAAATCGATTGTGGGACTCCAATAGAGTTCAAACATCGATTATACCCCAGCACGGTAGAGCCAAAGTTCATTTTTTGCAAGACCGAAAAGCTTGGACCAAACGCGATCTCAAGATTCGGCTCATTTTTCTGTTTTACATGCAAGGAATGGGGCTCAAGTGGTCCCATCCCTTTTCTTATATCACCGAGGTGGCATTCCATTCGAAAAAAATCGCTTCGAAGGTCTTAATTTCGAAAAAAAAAAAAAATTTCATTTTTTATACCTTCGAGAGGCAATGTCCGTTTTGCCCCAAAATTTTTTTTTTACGAAATCCGGGGAACTAGGACCGGAAATCGATTATGGAACTCCAATACAGTTCAAACATCAATAATACCCCTGCACGGTGGAGCCAAAGTTCATTTTTTGCATGACTCGAAAACATGGCCAAAATGCGATTTCAAGTTTTGGTTCATTTTTCTTTCTTACATGCCAAAGAATGGGGTTCTAAGTGGTCGCGTTTCTTTTCTTATATTACCGAGTTGGTATTCTATTCGGAAAAAGTCGCTTCAGACGTCTCAATTTCAAAAAAAAAAAAAATTTCATTTTTTATACCTCCGAAAGGCAATGTCCGTTTTGCCCCAAAAATTTTTTTTTTCGAAATTCGAGAAACTACGACTGGAAATCAATTTTGGGACTCAAATATAGTTGAAAGACCATATGCTCATCGATTAAATTGGCTTAAATCGTTAACATGTCCGTTTTGCCCCATAGTCCCCTATAAACATGCATGTCGACGGACACACGCACGATAAGGGGGGAACGCGTTCGATCTCACCCCTGCGTGCATGCTTTTTTCTAATAGCAAACCGAGGGAGGGTTAAGTAATAGATAGTACTATGTATCGCTCAGGAAGGAAGACCCGCTTTCGAACGACTCGCGAGAACCGACGAATCGATCGTTGGCGCGGTATAGTAAATGGTAAATCTCTTAGACTCGCTGTATACAAACGCGTATAGATCAAATGTATAATATAAAACATTGCGTAAAATGTGTGTAAATAGTCGGCGGGGATCGATTTCGCGGGGACAAAACAGTGGAAGAAATGGCAGCGGCAACAACGACGAAGGGAAGAAAAAACAGAAAGTTTGTAGGGAAATTGATCTATGATCGAGTGGAATCGCGGCGCAGACCGAGGTAACGCAGGACGCAGCAGGGCGGGGATATTACTTTATTTACCGTCTGAATTCTTGCTCTCTACGACCAATGGAACATGCAACGCGTACTCTCCGCGTGTGCCTTCATGCAGAAACACGAAGTGAAAACGATAGCGCGTGTACGACGCGATGTCATTCGACATGGATTTTTTTCGGGGGTCCTTCTTTCTGATATCTCCAAGATAAAAAAAGATTAAGATATGCTCGCGCATATAAATACATATGGATATTGTTTTAAAACTGCAATCATTTTAGAAATTTATATATTCAGTTTTATTCCATTAATTTTATTCCGCTGCGAATATGCTTGATTGAGATCGAAAGTGAAAGAGATCGAGAGCATGCTACCAGCTCAATGTAATTATAAAAGTACGCGTCAAATGCTCCTATTAGTCCTTCAAGATGTATGCAAAAATGAACGTACGATCGGCATTAACGGGCCAAAATTTTGTTCCAGACTCGTGCCATCGTCGAATATACCGCTCGCCTTCCTTGGTAGGAAGATTCTCATGCGACTTCGGAATCATTTGTTTTTCACACATCGCGCCTCTTCGGCCAATTCGAAAAAAAGAGTATGTTTACTCTCCCTCTTGCCCCCCCCCCCCCCCTTCTCGAAAATCGCTGACAAAAACGCGAGTTTTTTGTTTGAATATCTATCTATACCAGATCTACCAGCTTGAAAAGAGGAATAGCATTTTCGTCAGAGGGTTTCGAGTCCCGCGCAGCTCTACACATATTTTTTCTAGCTCTCGACACAAGGTGTCGGTCTAGTTATACTATATATCGCGTATACTATAATAATATACGGCTGTACGAAGGAAACGTATCCTTCTTCTTGATTTTTTTTTATTCCATCGTCCCCTCTCGCGTACCAAGTGTTGTTTAGCTCAAAGAGCGAAAAGCCTGGCATGAGGGAGTAGAAGAAAGAGGAAGCCGGCTGGTGTGCCCCAAAGACGTTTCGACCGGAGCATCTGCCTGTGCCCCGGCTCGTCGCTGCTGCTGCTGCTGCTGCTGCTGCTGCTGCTGCTGCCGCCGCCGCCGCCGCCGCTGCTACACAGCTGCCAAATAATACAAGCGATTCGAGAATTGCTGCTTTTTTTTTTCACCGCCCTCCCTCCTTTTTCTCCTCCGACTATCCTCTTTTCCACCCTAGATCTCATCATTCTTCTTTCTCTGCCTTACTTTTTCACTACCGTCCACAGGTATATCTTCCACCCTGTAACAAGTATATACCTCGCGCTCTGTCGTTTCTTCTTCTTCTTCTTCTTCTTCCTCTTCAGAAGAACCCTTTGCCTTATTTATTTTCAGATCCTCTCGCGTATATGATGTGCTGCAACCGCAAAGACTCTTCTCCCGGACTCTTTAATCCGTCATCATTTGAGGGGGCGCGTTGGCCCTACTTTATTCGGAGCACTCTTGGTACGGCGCACGAGCCAAACCGACCGGCTTAGTTCTCTTTCATCCCGACGAGCCTTTACCGGCGTGGTTGCTCGAGTAATTTTATAAAAAGAATAATAAAAGAAATACGCCTCATCGAGCATTACCGAAACGGCTCGTGCCGCAATCCCCTCCGCTGCCCTACGCCTTTATCCTCGTTAAAAACGCACTGTAACTTTGGAGAAAAAAAAAACAAAAAAACTCGTGTACCGATCGTCGTGGATCCTGTTGCTCAGTACCACCGCATAACATAACGTTTTCGTTATTGGTATATGCCTCGATCGTACAGAGTCTGTATATTCTACTAGGTATATGACTAACCGAGAAATCAGAAAACATGATATCGAATCATTCGTGGAAGGCATAGATCGCGGGAGCCGCCATCTAATCGATACACATCGATTGTGCTGCGTATTGAAAGTCCAAGCAGGGTAAATGAAATTTGCTAAACGTTTTTTTTATACCTAATATTTCTTATTCATCATCATTTCTGATACGACTCATCGTATTTCTATGCGTTTTTACGCCGCGCTTAATCAAACATTAATGATCATGATTTCTTCGGCTTTATCGGATTTTTTTGACCATGCAGTAGCGGTGCAACAGCAGCAGCGGCAGGATATCCTCGGCGATGCTTTTCTTTCCGTCTCATCGCTGCATATCGGTTAATTATACTCGCCCACCTGTACAGCTGACCTTTGCCTCGACAACCTGTACAACGGGCTGCGGCCACCCCCAAACAAACCCCTACCGAACAACGTGCTCGCTATCGCCCGACTCATCCGTGTGATCGTTGTTGCGCGCGCGCGCTCTCTCTCTCTCTCTCTCTCTCTCTCTCTCTATCGCTCCGGTACGTACGCCCCCGTCCCCAAGCACCCCGACAGGTATCACTGCCAAAGTACGTCATTACCTTGTTCCGTACAGACTCGTACGTAACATCGGTCTGCGCGCGTCATCGGTCTACGCGCGTATATAGGATTTCACGGAAGAGCAGAGAAACTCTCTATACGCATCGTGCCCTGTGACGAACGAGAGAGGTTTTTCTCAGTCCAGTCAGATCAGAACGCTATTACCTGAATAAACGTTTGTAAAAAGAGAAAAACCGTCATGCGCTAGAGAATCTATTTCTATCGGATTTAGTGTCAAAACAAATATTAAAACCGTGATGCGCATTCGCGTGCTCTGGCAATTGGCAAACTATAGAGTTGAATTTTGCGATAAAGGCATGACTCGATTTCGAAATCCGGTAAAAAAAAAATCGATGGCGCATTTGCTGTTTGAATATATGTGTATAATGTATCTCGTACAAGTACTATAGCACTTTCGGAGCCACGTGTCACTCCTTGTCCCGCGACCTTGCGGCAGTCGCGTCGTTTGGTGTTGCGCGCAATACCGCAGAGAGAGAGAGAGAGAAAGCGATATGAAAATGCGAAGGGATAATGTATTTTTTGGTCCTACCGCGGTTTATTTAGCAAAAACAATCTTACCCGCGTGACCTATCTCGATCGATCGGTTAGAACACCGAATTTGACATGATCGCTTTATATCTAGGCGCGATCGCTATGTATATTATATATCCATCCTACTTCGACCATGTCGAGTTGTGCTCGTGAGAGAAGATCTTTCAAACAGCCGTAATCGTATATATACAGGGAGAGAGAGAGAGAGAGAGAGAGAGAGAGAGCGTCGTCACAGAGACCGCTGAGACGCAATATACAGCGCGGCAGCTTGAGATAAAAAGTAGGCATATATAATACGCACGTATCACAGCGTACTCGGGCAGTGCTCCTTCGAGAGCGAGAGAGATGCGTCGCTGCGTATAAAGCGGCGATCTCAGGGGTTCTCAAGCGACCGCGCTGCATCAAAGTGCGCACGATCGCTATGCTAACGCCTCGCGATTATTCTTCAAACCTTCTCCGCGCGCTTAACCATTGAAAAATCAACGATCGCGAGCCTCGCGAATGGGAAATTTAAACGTTCTTCTAAAAAGAAAAAAATTTAACTCGTCTCATCGTCGCAGTCGCATATCAGAAAAGAATAAGAAAAGTTTAAACCCGAACAAGTCCGTTCGCTGCAGCGAGTAGAATACGGGTAGAAATAAGTGATTTGGACTTGTGATAACGTATCTATTTTATTCTTCAACTACTCGAATACGCGATGAACAGGATAAAAGAGGCGGATTAGATTGCGAGGAAAAGGCTCGCGCGAAGAGTATGCAAGAAACAAAGAGAGCGGTTGAATCGATATCCGCGTGTGCACGCGATATACCTATATATAGGTACATATTTCGAGGAGTCGTTGTATATGCATGGGTATGCTCGTATAATCGAGATATGATCCAATTAATGGGGGGGGGGGGAGAAATTTGGATCTGCGGGTAGGACGGAATGAAGGACGCGCGGTCAACCGCTCCTCCATGTATATCATAGAGATATTCGCTTGTCGCGCGTTTACATTCGCCGTAGGACGAAATGCATGCGCGTGTGTAACAATTCCTTTTGGTATATAGGAACAAGGAGAAATCCAGGCCGCAGCGGTATGGATCTACATGCTTCTTGCCCTTGCTTCAACTATCATTGTTTTTTTCGCATCATCCGCGCTACCCCAATCGAATTAATAAATAAATAAACTTCCGTTTTTTTCTGATTTTTCGTATACGAACTTGAATGAATCGTACGAGGCTTGTGGACAGAATGTGGACAAATATCCTCCTCGTCAATAATACATGAAAAATAAACTTGTAGCAGGCGATAAGAGTAAAAATGTTATACTACTCACCCGCGATTATCATTCCGGGTTCGTGCTCGAGTGAAAGATCCAAAAAAATATGAAACATATGGTAGTAGTATACGCGCGTGTCGCGACAAGTTATTCGTAACTATTATTATATTCACCAAAATATATAATTATTCTCAATATTTTCATAAACTAATTCGTTCCGTTCTTGATTTTGTTCTGCGCGTAACGGTGAGGAGGAAGAATCAAGTTGCACTCGCGCGTATAACGCGGTCGTATTGAAAAAGTTACGAAGCTTCCGTACACAAAATCACGTAATCATCCTGTGTCATCGTCCGGTCTTGAGTCCCGGCGGCGGCGATCTATGCACCACGCTCCGTCCGCCGACAGTTTGACGCGCAATCCTAAGACATAATTTATTTGTACTCGAAGCTGTGCTGGCTAGGATACAGCTTAAACCCCACGTTTACATGCACTCCGTTCCCGAGGGCGCTTGCGTCAATCCGCCGCGCAGCCTCGCGCCTATACCTTTATCCCACGTATTCACAGATACGTGTACGTAACACGAGACATCGAATCATTCGAGAAGCCTGTGCAGCGTCGTCTATGCGCTATCCGCATGCGTACATCCGGCGATGCAACGATAAATCGCGCATCTCTGTGATCCTGCTTGCTTGGAATAATCACCCACCAAATCAATGAGGTACAAATTATCTCCACTATCCCTAATATAGGAATCGCGCGCGGTAATGAGAAAAGAACGAGATGATTTACGCCTCGAAATTCTCATGTTCCTCGCTCGCTCGCTCGCTCATGTGCCGAGCGCTTGATACTGCCCCGCCGCGCGTTACGCTTTTCATTCACTCTCCCCTGTACCGGCTCCGTATAACCGGTACTGTTCGTTGATAGTCGGTAGCACGGTTGTTCCCAAAATTTCTCGCCCTTTCGACGTCCCCACTCCGCTCTCCCTCTCTCTCCCATTCACTCGCTCTTCTCACCTGCTGGTATACAAACTTTTTTAATTTTTTCAATTTTTTTACTCACTTCATAATCGTTGATAAAGACAAGTGTTTTGTTGTTGAGAAAGGAGTATTCCGATTGTAGGATTTCAACGAGATTTGTTTGAACGTATATAAGAGAGCGCGCGACTTATCAAGGACGATGATATGTACCCCGATGAATTCAATTTCCGCGATATCCCACAAATAATGTTTCCACTGCGACTGTCGCTGAAAGACTAGCGAGCAACGTCGCGACGGCGGGAACGACGAGATTCGCAGCGGATACACGCTGCTTTCGGAAGCAGTACGCTATTACCAACTAACGAACGAAACAACACGCGACACGCTCCGCTCTCGTTTCGTTCGGTTCTCCCCCGTGTGCGGCGGCGCGTAGCGTGCGCGCGCGCGCGCACAAGAAACCCGTTGCTTCGCTCCTTCTTCGTGGATCGTACGAGTCTTCTGCGAGATTGTACACGATTCCTTGAGGGGCACCGGCGGTGGAGACAAGGCAGGGGGGGGGGGGGGAAGAATCCTCAACGTACGAAAGGCGATGCGACAACAACACGACGATGACGAGGACGAGGACGAGAACGACGTCGGGAGGTGCACTTTTCATAACCGCTATAGTCATTTTGGTTCCTCATTCTCTTACGTTCCCCATCGTATATATATCGGGCCAGAAAATTACAGAGAAAAAAAAATCTCCAAAATTATTTCTGCTACCGACTGATCGATCGATCGATTGATCGAATAAAAATTTTCGATCAATGCGTTTTGGAAGTTCTGATGAGAAATTATCGTGTTAAAATTTAATTAAAAAAAAATTCCTAATGAACGCTTTCGATCAACCGGGAGCTTGCAATATGGTTGGAATGTTCCACCCTTAAAATAGATAAAAACAACAACAACAACAAAAAACTAGTGTTGACAGTTTTCGAAAAGTCCCGATGCGAAACCGCGTTACGAATAATTTCTGTAATATCGAGCCGCGTAGTATCGAAATGTAAAAAAAATTCTGCGCGAAGCCAAAGTTTGAGACGAGTTTGAAAAATCAGTCGTAAAGGAATCCACGATTGTCCGTCCTAAATTTGAACCATGTAACGCGATGTCGTCGATTAAGCCCCCGTTCCTTTAGCCGTTCTAAATTCATATTTTCTAAATGGAAGGATTTGGAAAACGCAATTATCCAAACACGTTTGACGCGTAACTCGAACGAGCATCGCTGTTCTCTGGGCTCAACACGGAATCAAAGTATTTCGAGAGTACCACCGATATTTCTAAAAAATCCAAAACGCTGCTTACGTAAAAAAACATAAAAAAATTAGATTGTAAAAAAATTCTGAACGAAGTACTTGGCGACATTTTTTCCATTAAATTAGCGTAATGTATACATCATGATCACGAACTCGCCAAGCACTTCGTTCAGAATTTTTTCACAATCCAATTTTTTTACGTTTGCAATTTGGTTGGTGACATTGTTGAATTTCCGAACTTTATTATTTTTTCTATCAACATCAAACCGTATTTGAAAATTTATTGAAACGCAGTAAAGCTTCCCGTATTTGGCCACGTATATTTCAACAGATATTAACTTATTTTGTAACTTTTTGTGTATTCTTCTAAGCAGCGTTTTGGATTTTTTTTAATATCGTAGGGAACGAATACTCGCTAATCTCGCACTTTATCATTACAGAACTTCACTCAGAATCTCCGTTGAATATTTTTATTAAATCCATTCATCGAAATTTTTTGGACGTCCTGCACTTGATTATGTCAAAACTCCGTTAATAACCGTTTCACTGTGTAGACGTCATACACTACGCTTACACGGCACTCTTATTCCGATTTGGTTATAATGGGGTGTATATATATATATATATTGGGTATAATAAACCCGATTAATTAATCCGGAATAAGAGTTCCGTGTGAACGTAGTAGTCATTGCTCTCTCTGCAGCTGTCACGGGACACTGGCTTTCATGAAAATGGGTTATAGCTGGCATCAAGAGGCCTTTGATGGTGTTGTATACAGACACGTTAAATCTTTTATGTGTTAGTAACTTTTGCATAATCTTGAGCCCGTGCAAAGTTTTTTCTCAGCAATTACGCGACCGATCATGCTGATTTTGAGCGCAATCGAAAGAGAATTTCTTAATTAACTAGAAGTTCAATTTTCAAGTTCCTCAATTGCTTCTGAGCTTCGTAATTCAATAAAATGACATGCCGATTTTACCCCCACCACCGCGAATCGGTTTATTCAGAGAAAGTATAGTCTCGGCGAGCTCGGGCCAGCAAACGACAGGGCTGTCAATGTACTTGTCCCGAGACTCTACCGAGTCTCTTGATTAGTTTAGAACAGCCACAAAAAAAAGTGCGATCAAGCAGCGAGGAGCACGAAGACAGATTTTTTTGTCGGTAACGCGTCATCCTGAAGCTCCCCAAAGAGAAAGGGGCGCTAGTTGGTGGATTAGACAAAGAGAGAGAGAGAGAGAGAAAAAGGTTGCGCGCGCCGGTGACGCAGGGACGTACTCGCGTTTCGTTGGTAAAAGCATGCGAGCGCAACACGCAAATTTATAATCCACCGTATAAAATAAATGCGCAACCATGGGCTAAAGAGACAATGAATTTCGAGAATGAGGCAACGGGGGAGGCCTCACCGTCTCATTTTGTTTTCACAATGAATTTGAGATCCTATTTCTTCGGGATGTCTCGAATCACGCAAAAGAAGAAAAGAAAAGCTGACAAATGCCAGAATCTGTGAGTCGAACGCCGGCTAGCCTGATGCCGGCATGTATCGTCTGACCGGTTGAAGCATAGAAGCCAGCGCACGAGACGACTCGATTCACTTGGCGGTTTTCAGATTGAACATGAATAGATAAAAATTCTTAGATAATTTTCGTCAAGAGCTTCAACTCGAGGCAGCGAATTATGAGGGTTGGGAAAAAACGAAAAAGAGTATATAAGAGAGACTCACCGTGTTGATGCGGAGCCGAGAATGCCGAGTGTCTTCGAGGTGACAAGTTCGGATGATGGGTCTGACTTCCGGGGGGTTGCATCGAGGAAAGAGCTCCCAGAGGTGTGTAAGATTTGCAGGGCTGTTCCGGCTTTTGCTGATTAATCAGAAACGGTACATGTGCATGAGAGAGAGAGAGAGAGAGAGAGAGAGAGACGAGAATCGAAACCGAACGCGCGCTATTTTGGAAGAAGGGAGGAGGATGCTGTCTTGTGGTATAAAAATGTTTTAAGAGTAAAGAGCGCGCGCGCGTGCTCACCTGTTCATGGAGTTCCGCGGCTACAGCGGTGGCCGCCGTTTGTGTATGACTCGTCGAACTGATTCTGTACTGCATTCCTGCAATGCTGCAAAAACCCTCGTGATGGGTCGATCGAGTTTGGTTGACGTACACACCTGTCGGGAAGAAACGGCGATTAACGAGGATGAATGAATCGAGTATTACAAGCGGTATGACAAACGCAAGAAAACGTATCGAAAAAAATATTTATATATAAATCATATTTTTTATATAAAGATATATATATAAACTAGCTGTGCTTGCAGGCTTCGCCCGCGGCATATCTACCATACTATGTGCATCTAACTGTGCATTCACGAAAATATAATTTTTTTCCCAATCTTATTTTGGAAAATTTTCCACAAGATACAGGGAAAGAAGATAGGCACTGCACTCATTGAAGACCATACGCTCTTTAATACATAGGGAAATTGAATTCATTGCAAGTTTACCAACAACGAAATTTAATAAAAAATGTATGTATACAAACAAACGGTCCTGGAAAAATTGCAATTCAGTGATTTTCGATTGAAAAGATTTAGGTACATATATTGAGATAGATAAAAGATGATAAAAAATACCAACCGGTAATCGTAACGTCCGTGTCCTGATTAACGATGACGACTTTGTTGGACGGCTTAACGAGTTCCTCCTTCGTATCGGAATGACGACTGGCGGACTTTCGTTTGTTCTCCGTGTCCCCGTGGTCGCTCTGTTTTCGCCTTTTAACAATTTCGACCTCGGATTCACTGGACGTATCGCTCGGCGAAGATGAACCAATACGATTTTTCTCATCGGAGTACGAGGCCGCGAGTATCGCGCTCGCGTTAAGACTCGCCATTCTCTTGCAAACGACCATATCTTTCAGATCCATCACTTGTTCCACTTTTTTTTTTCTCCTCGTTGTATTACGTTTTTTCGAACGCTCAACAGTTTTTTCCCGTTTAGCATCTTCGTCCGAAGAACCGGAAGACGATGACGAGGAAGAGGAGGAGGAGGAGGACGACGAGGACGACGAGGATTCGATCATGTCCCAATGTTTGCCGCGTAGACCAGGAACGTTGCGTAAATTTCTCTTGTTACCGCTGTTGGAAATTTTGTTCCGGTCGATGAATTTTTTTGGCTCATCTCGTTGCTCTTGTTTGATTTTTTCCACTTGGTCCTTCGATTCTTCTTTGGTCGTGGTAGTAACACTTCTTTTCGGCCTCTGATTATCCGGCTTTGGCTTACAGAAACCACCGAGATAAACCCCACCGGCTTCGTTCTCGTACAGACAATGTACCTTTGCCAGAGCGTTCAATGACGCGACTCTGTGTCGCTTCGGACCGCTCCAAAAACCAAACAGTCTCATTCTTCGCGCTCTCTCTTCCAGCGAGGAGCCGTCCGGCTCTTCCTTGTCCGTGCGTATCTCTGATTTTTTTCCATTTTTACGGCCACGCTTTCCGGTACTCTCGAGGACGTAATTATCCTCCGAGTCGGAAGCCGACGTCGGACTCGCTTCACCTCCACGACGGCAGCAATCCTCCTCGATCTCTTCTTCTTCTTCTTCTTCTTCATCATCATCATCATCATTATTATCATCATCATCGTCATCATCATCATTGCCACTTCCATTGCCATTGCCATTACCATTACCATCACCATCACCATCACCGTCACCGTCATCATCATCGACATCGACATCATCACCATCAGCCTCCTTCTTTTTCTTCTTCTTCTTCTTCTCCACCTCCTCCTCCTCCTCACCCTCGTCTCCCGCTTCTTCAGCCTCGTCGTCAATGACGGTTTCTGCAACGGGATTATTGGTCATCTCGACCTTGAGATCTATTTTTATCGAGCCATCCTCCGTATGTGCAGGTTCGACCGGAATCCTACTGTAATCGAGCGTGTCAATATCAGCCGTTCCTCTCGTTAGTTTCATAAGTTCTTCCAGACTTACATCATCCGATTTAATTGATGATCGATCGCTCTCTTCGCATTGTTGACGTCTCGTTGTTGCTCCTTTGCTAACTCTCTTGACACATTTTTTCACCATTTTAGATCGCGAATGGCTCGATATGCTTTTCTTACCGTCCAAGCTTTTCGACCCTCGATCCTTTCGGATCGGGTCGATATAGTCGGTGATTGGGAGACTCTCTCCGCTCTCCCCTTCCATCTTTTTCTCGTTTCCACGCTCCTTAATCTTCTCATTCGCACGCTCAATCGCATTTTTCTTTTTTCCGTTGACCGGCATCTTCTTTATTTTATCGCTCCTCGATACACCGTTCAGCTTGACGTTCTTCGAAGATAGCTTGACCTTCATCCGCTTGGCCAATTTCGGTTTTATCTCCAGACTCGCCGCTCGGGCTCTGCAGCTTTGAGCGCAAGCTTTCTTCTTTGACTCGGGTTCGACAACGCTATTGGCGGCGGCGGTGACGACGACGACCGAACCAGCGGTAGACTTTTCTTCCTCGCTTTCCCGAGACTCGTCTCCCCCCTCCCCATTCTCCTCGTCCGATTCCGTTGACAATTTGACTAGCTTCAATTTCTTTTTCATCATTTTTTTCCCCAACGTCGAATGACAATTTTTAGCGAGTACGCCTCTCTTTATTGGCTTGTTTCGTTGTTTACCCACCCCCCCTTTTGGATCATTCTTCGAGCTTGATCCGCTCATTTCTCCCGCTACTGTTTTTTTCTTTGTCTCTTTGGTCGTCGGATTCTTTGAATTTTCTTTACAGTCGGCTCTCGTGCCTTTAGCCTCTTTCCCCTTCTTCCTCCCGGACTCGGCCTTTTCCTCCTTTTCCAATTCATTCTCCTCTTCCTTGTCGAACGCCTTTTCCTGATCCTGCTCAAATTGCTCCTCCTCCTCCTCCTCCTCCTCCTCCTCCTCCACCACCACCACAACCACCGCAAGACTCTTTTCCTCGATATCAATTTCTTGTTTCGGGTCATTATTTTTCCTCTTGATTTCGGTCGTAGTTTGCCGCTCGATCTTGATGGTATTTTCCTCCGACTTTGGAGCTCGTTTGCTCGTTTCGTTAGCGGGCTCGGCACCAACTTGATCGGCTTTTCTCTCGTCTCGCTTATCCTGCAAGCTCTCATTTTTCTTGTCCGCATCTTTGCTACTACAAAACTTCTTCTTGCTCTCATCCGTACGCTCTTTCCTTTTATCCTCGCTCTTTTTTTTGCTCTCTTCCATCTTTATTCTTTTTCGCTCGAGCTGTTGCAATTTTTTTCTCTCGCTCTCGACTTTTTTCTTGGCTGCTTGGTCCGAACGTTCGTGCTTTTTGTTGGTTTGTCCGTTGGTCACGTCGATCTTTGACGTCGTATCGGAATGAGGAGACGACTTGTCCGGCAATACGCGACGCTTTTTGGCTATTGCGGACGGCGTCTTTTGCGCCTTTCGGGCAGCGACTGCCTTCTTCTGTGACGGCGTCATTCCTACCGCTCCTTCCTTCACATCTTTGTACAAATTTCCAATCGCTTTCCTCGCCGTTCCAACTTTTTTCATTCAGAGCATAGCCTCTCTTCCCCCCTGATCTTCCCGGCTCACCACCCGCCGCGTCTCGAGACTACCTCTTGGCCATCCTCGCGAGCCAATTGACGTTTCCCCTACCACCGTCCAAACCCTCCGCGGGAAAGGCGGTGTCTGACTTTGACGGCCGCTCTACCTGTCGCTTTTTTTTCTCTCAATCTCTTTATTTTTTATCCTCTTTCATCCGATCTGCAATTCAATAACGAAGCATGTTGTTAATGAAAGCGAAGAAACAGGCAGATTAACTCTCGGATGTTTTTTTTTTTTCAATATAATTTTTCGTTCTCGCACATCCCCTATAAAAACGAGTTCATTCGCATCATCCGTACGAATCTCTATGAATGATATTTTCTTGCTCTCTCTCTCTCTCTCTCTCTCTCTCTCTCTCTCTCTCTCTCTCTCCAGAATGGGCTTCCTGCTTGCCTCCCGTATTGAATGCGACATGAAAAATTCGTTACGAATAGTATTAAAATAAAAATAGCGGCCGGACTTGGGTCGGAGGTCGTGATCGCGATAAATTTTATATATACGATATAAGAAATTCAAAAGATACTATTAAATAATTTTCATCATTCGTTATACGATTATCGCGTTACGATAGCCCGCACCCTCGCATAACATCTGACCGTTATACACAGGCAACACTCGCGCAACATGCAATATGCGATTTATCGTCAATGCGACATTTCGGTAGATGATTCAATTGTTGAAAAAATGTTTGATAATATTGGAAAAAGTATGAGATGGCCGTTACGCGTGCAGTCGCCGCGGTCTATCGCGTTATGATCCCCATTTACGCAGCGAGACCACCGGCCCATTTAAAATTTACCGATTACCACTGATCCTATACGCGGCGGTGATACGCCATTATATTTATGATTTTATGATGAAATATACAGGGAAAAGATTCGAGTACAGGAACAAGAAACACGGACAAATATCTAATCTGTTCCGTCGCGAAAGACGCCGCCGCGCTCCTCGCTACCACCAACCTAAAGAATATATACAGAGCGTTATCAACAAAAGGACTCTCGCCTCATCTTTTTCCGTCTCGTGCGATCGTTTCTATTATTTCAATGATTCTACGACAAAGACTCGTTTATGTTGTTATGTTTATATACCGACGAACATACCGCGAAATAGAATAATCTGAATCATCAGATTTTTTTATCGCCGAATCTTGAAAATATTGAATATTCAAAGTATGAAAAGTATACATATAAAAATTCAACAAATTAATCATCTTGACGCGCATACGATTTTTTCATGTCCTACTGTGTTCAGCTGCCTAAATGTGTCGTGTGTGATGAGAGCGGTCGCGATGTTTACCGTCTTTACTGCATGATAAATATCCATCGAGAATTGGTGAAATAATGTATAATAAAAGGATAAGAGGCGAATGAGGAATGAAAAACGAAAAACGTGTTTACGAGCGTGAGAGAGAAAAAAGAAAAGTCCGACGTAGTTCGGGAATAATCTGTTGAGTGGCGCGCGTACGTGCAGGCAACGGTGCGGATCGAGTGTCATGCGGACAACGCGATAACGGGCCCTTTAAATAAAATAAGCCATATTTATTCTTTTCGCATATCGGGATGATCTCTTGGATGACAACGGACCGAGTTTTCGGGGGGGGAAGAAAAGACAAGTGAAGAGAATTATTGGCCCGTGCCATTTGGTACATCAACGAAGCTTGTCAAGATCCTAATAATATTTACCGAGACAAAAAAACCTTGATGCAGCACGTCCCTAGATGGCCACAAGTGGCTGACGAGAGGCGAGGGGCGAGGCGAGACGAGTTCGTACACACGCACACGCAATCGCCGAGAGAGAGAGAGCACAGTCATACACGGGCAAGCGCACAAACACGATCAGCGTACACGCGCGCAGGAACGTCGTCGTAGCGGTGAGAAGCGAGAAGAAGCTGATCGATGGAGAATATCCCTTAAAAAATATACGACAGCGCTCTTTTTATGTCGGAAAAAAAAAAAAATTGATGGAAATGAAGGAAAAAGAAAGAAAAATCGATGCCCGTCTGAGATTATTCCGCGTATGCGATGCATAGGTACATCGACGAGAATCTCGAGAAAGCCCAAACTACCGGTATTGAACAAAAAATCAAATCAATAGAATCAAGATTATGTATGTTTACCTCCACCCAATCTCGTCCTTGCCAGTGTCGAATTGGTCGCTCTACCACTCGCGCGGCGGCGAACGCACACGTAAATTTTTCTTTTCACGCTCTCATAGATCTCGACGGGCCAACGCTCGTCGCGCTCACTATCCTCCCTGCTCCGTAGTTCTTTGAGCTCGTCGAAAATTTCTTTTTATTCTCGCTCCTGGTGGAGGTTTTTTTCTTATATTATATTCGTTGCACGGGCACACACTCGCTCGCGAATCAGACGAATCGTTTGACGTTTCAATTACACGCAGGCCGCCGCACAACACCCTCACGATACAATCATAGGTCGCGCACCGCGTAACCCAAGCAGCAGCGCGAAGAACACGTACGAGTCTCGACTATCGAAAAAACAAAAAAAAATGCATTCTCTACTGCCACCGCCGCGACCGCCGCCGCTGCAAAACTCCTTATCGCACTGGACGTCCCTGCCCTTTTCCCGTACTCCCGTCCGCCATTTTATAACTACTCGTAGTACCGTCAGTATCGTCGTCGGTCGTCGTTTTACGTACCACCGTACCGTCCAACAACAGACGTACTACAGCTTGCGCTGCCCTCTCGCTCGCGTATTAACTAATTTAAAACTCTTGCAGCAGCAGCAGCAGCAGCTCCCAGAGCACACACCTCATCCCGGTCGATATTCCAGAGACTCCTACTATACGATCCGTCGATACTACTGAACTACAAATATACCGGTGGGGGGGTCCCCTGCCATAAGAAAAGCACAGGCTACCGAGAGACCAAGAATGCTACCTCTGTCCTTGTTTTGGGGTTTAAGTCTTATCTAGCTCTTTCTATTGCCCCCACCACCACCACGAGTAGTGGTACAGTCTACAGAAAAGTTTATGACAAAACTTTTTGCTCGCATCGGAATTCTGTCCGTCAGCAAGTTGTTTTTTATATAATTATGATAACGATTGTACTCACAGGGTGTGCGAGAGAGATAGTTACACGTACCCCAGCGACTATCTCTCTCATCGTCCTCGGCGCTCCTTCCAGTATACTTTTAGTTCACTCAGTGGTCGACACTCGATACCGAACAGCAGTGCTGACCTCGCGCGCTCTTCTCTCATCTGCATGCCCCTGCCATCGCAGGACAAAACCTGCTCTTTCTTTGTATATTTATGTACAACTTTTTTTATTCATGTTTTTTCACACTCGATATCGCGCTCGCTACGCTCGCAATAACAAATGTCATAAATTATTTTCTTCACATTTACTAATTACTATTATTCAGCGGAGCCTCATTCTTTATTGGATTTAAAATTCGGAATATACAAAAGGATAATTTTCATCGATCGGTCAGTCGGACATTTGGATATACCCTGCTTCTCGATAACAAAAAAAAAAAGAAAAAATTCTTGACAAATGTAATTCGCGTTATTGCTGTTATTTTCTCCTCTTTACAGATGTTTTTTTTTTTTTTTTTTTTTTTTTCAACATTTTCAAACATAATGATCGATGATAATAAAAAATACGAGATTGTTGTAGTATACAGCACGCGCGCATATAGAGAGCGGAGATTCGTGAATAATTCATCTCATATTTGTGTACTTTGACGCGCGAGACGCGAGAGCGCGCTGCGTGTAAAAGATTGTGGCAGCACAGGCTCTTTCGAGCTTCCGGACAGCGAGGCCAGTCGGTAAGGAGCGACGCTAAGAAGTGCTGCTGAATGCCGCCTCAGCTGTGGCGCGAGTTTAACAACGACAGTAGTGAGAGAGAAGTCCAAAGAAGCGTGGAACGCGAACAAGTGATAATAAATAATATATAATTGATAATAATTAACAGAGTTAATAGTAGACTGTTTTCCCTTCTTTTCTCCCCTCTTCCGGTAGGAAATATAGGCAACAGCACTACAAGATCATCATCGAGTCCCCGATAATCCGCCGCCTAACCTAACGCGGAACCGTCATCCCTCGTCCTCGTGTTTTGTCATCGCTGCTGCTGTCATATCGAAAATCGAAACAACGATCGCGAATAACAATCGGGTTAACTTGAAAAACTCAAAAACAAAGCAGCGACACGCCGCCGCATCCGGAAAGAAAGAAGGAGAAATAAGAAAGGAAAAACAATGGACAGCAGCAGCAGCAGCAGCGGAGCGGATGGCGAAGGTAACGATGACTATTATTTGGAATTGTCAAGAGATCCGGTGCGTTTCGAGTCCGTCAGTAGCCTGACCAACGTATTTTTCGATGACTCGAAGCAGCAAGTAAGTTATCCCTGTTTTTTTCTTTGTTTTTTTTTTTTTTGTTTTTTTATTTTTCCTATCGTCGTTTCATCATTCGATAAGAGGAAAAGAGTAGAGGAATATTTATCATAATAATCAGGTGTTCGCGGTACGATCGGGTGGCGTTACGGGAGTTTTGGTAAAGGGACCCGATCAAAACATAACTTTTCGTATGGAGGACAAGGGTCCGGTTATTTCCATCAAATTTTCACCGTCGATGAACATTCTCGCCGTTCAAAGAACCAACACGTCCGTAGAATTTGTCAATTATTCAGCCTCCGCCGGTCTGGACAACGTCGAATATTCTCAATGTTGCAAAGGGAAAAATGCCACTGTGCAGGGCTTCGTTTGGACTCACGCCAATGAAATTTTACTCGTCACCGATCACGGCGTCGAACTCTTTCTGGTATTATAGCGAGAATACTCCTCCGTTTACCGCGTCCTTACCGTCCTACGTCTTTGGGCTTCCTAAAATTTTTACATCATGTTAAAATTTGTCATTATTTCAAATTTCCAAGAGAGATAAATCTATCGAAATCCATTCCTGAGATCCGGAACGGCCTTGTATTCGACTTGATATTATTTCGACGAGTCAACAGTTTCAAATAACGCGGAATAAGAAGCGCCTTGTTGCAGGTTAATCCGGCAAAGCGAAGCGTCAGAGCCCTCAAATCGCTCAGTCTAGGTGTCAATTGGTACGTATATTGTCCGCGCAGCTGCATCGTCTTGTTGTCTTCCGGTACACTGGGCAATCAGATGCAGGCGCTTCACGTAACACCCGGCAATCTTCACAAAATTACTAAATTCGAGAGTGAGCATCCGTCTGTTGGCGAGCGTCAGAGTCCTGCTTCCCTCGAGACAGGGAAATAATATTTTTACGCGGCGTTGTTTGTTTCATACAGTGGAAGCAACAGCGGCGAAACCAGGAAAATTGGCCGTTTCCGAGAGAGACGTTGCCCTCGCTGTTTTGTACGGGACTCCTTGCATAATCGTACTGCGTCATCAACCGGGAGTAAATCGTTCTCTGGGAACAGCTTTCGTCTGCGTCTATACCGTGCACAAGTGCGTATCTCGGCCCTCGCGCTCTATACTCTGAATCGCTGAATCGGAACATATCCTTAATCGCGCTTGCTCTCATTCATTGCAGAATGTTGACTATTAAAAAGAGTCACGTTCTCAAGCTCGACATGAGCGGACGATTCGCGATCAACGTTCTCGACAATCTCATAATAGTTCATCATCAAGCGTCAAAGGTAAGAGCCGCAGCAGCAGAAGCAGCAGCAGCGAGCTTCGCTGCGAGAGTATTTAATAGTGAAATTGGAAATACGAGCTATATCAATCGGTAGACCTCGATGATGTTTGATATAATGCTGCCGGGGGTGAGCGACGGAACGGTGATGCATCATACGAGCGTAGCAGCCCCGAAGCCTATAAAACCGTACAGCCTGAAAGTACCGGGAACGAGTCTCTCCGAACCGGATCGGATTCAGCCTTGTCAATTGTGTATCCTTTTGGTTGACTAGTCGTATACTCGATGATTCGAGTTTATGAAATTTGCCTGAGCTTATCGAGTTATCAGATTCTCCGAATTGGGTAGTTTTTCAACCAAACATCGTGATCGACGCGAAACTCGGATGTCTTTGGTACATCGAGCCGCGGCTAGAATCGTTGCTCGGCCTCATACAGGACAAAGTTCTCTTGGTAGAATTTCTCATGCTGCGAAAAGATGCCAAACCAATTTTACTCGGTCTTTTGCGATCGATGGTTGCTTTTGAGCTTCCGAAGAGGCTCATGGAGATGCCATCGATATTCGACAAATTGAACGCGGTTTATCGAAATCAGTTGGAAAACGAAATTCAGAGTCAGGTAAGCGAATCGAACGAGGAGCTTGTCGCTCCTCGCTCGCCACCACCGCCGCCGCCGCCGCCGCCTTTTCCCTCTTTCTCCTCTTTTCTTCCTTTCCCTGCTCGCTCATTCGTACGTTACAGATGGGAACGCCTTTGCAGAATATTGCGAAAAACTCGAGCGGCGGACTCAACGCCGCTGACGATTTGTCGTACAAATTGTCGCTGGATCAGAGCGACATGTACACTCGCATACTGTCCAAATTTCCGGTCGATACCATCGAACCGAAGATGATTGTTTGGGTTATTCTCGAGTACATAAGGTAAGAGTCAACAATAATATTGTTTCTCGAGAGGAATGAGGAATCGGGCGATTGTCGAAACATTGATATTTCAGATCACTCGCGGAGCACGGTATTCCCGTCCAACATTATTTACACGAATTGGTAATAACGACCCTCGTTGAAAGAAAAGCGTATTATCAGCTACACCAATTGCTCCAGTATCACGTGGTCGCCGACTCGAAGCCACTGGCGTGTCTTTTGCTCTCGTTGGAAAATCTATATCCAGCCGCCCATCAATTGGCTCTCGATATGCTCAAGCGTTTGGGTAACGCCCACGAAGAAATAATCGAAGTATTGCTCTCCAAGGGTCACATACTTCCTGCTCTCAGGTATCGTCGTACCCCACACCCTCTCTCGGATCGAGGAGATCGGAGGAGCGACCTATAATAATTGCTCGTTATTCATTTCATACAGATACGTTCGTAGCGTAGGAATGACGGATCAGATATCCGCGCGAAAATTTCTCGAAGCGGCCAAAACCTCCAACGACTCGACTCAATTTCACTCGGTCTTCAAATTTTTCGAGCAGCGCAACATGAGACTGAGAAACACGACCTCCTTCACACGGGGCGAGCATTGCCAGTCGTACGTCCGTCACTTTGATTATCTCTTTCGCGGTAATGAGGAAAATATTTCCGAATCCACCGCCGCCGATCCCAATTCCAATATTTCATCCACCACCTCCTCCTCCTCCTCCACCACCGTTATTTCGGCTCAGGATTAATATTGATCGAAAATCGGGGCAATTTTCATTGCGGCCGCGATAACTTCGATAACCAAAATTCCTTGTACAGCCTATACGCGAGCTCGTCGTGGTGGGAGGCTTCGAAATAACGTATCGACTCGATCGCCTCTTACCAATGTTAAAACCAATAAATTATTTTCCTTAATTTTTTTCCATAAATATATCGCAACCGAATAAAAAACACACCCATTTCATATATCATTTTTCATTTTACTTTATTGACAAATATTTTTCTCTCGTCCGCCTCGTTATTCCTCTTTCGTTTATCTACGGCCGCCGCCTACCGGCTTTTCGGGATACCGACCAAAATTGTACAAATAACGCGATATCATTTTCTTTCCATTCATTCATAACGGAGAGAATTCTTCTAGCGCTCCTCGCTCTTTCCCGTGCCAAATTTAATAAAATAAAAATATCAAATCGACCGCTGCCGTCGCTGCCGCATACTTTGAATTGAAAACTGTTTTTCAGCGCACTTTATTAATATTAATATTTCCTTATAATACGTATTAGTTGTTCTTTTTGATCTTTGCACCGCAACATTCGATAACATCGTCCAAGATGGTTGCGGGGGGCGCATGCTTAATTACCGAGCGCTTTGAATTCGACCGAATGAATTTACTCAACTCGGCTAGGTACGGCTAGTCAATTTTTTTCTTGTTTTTCAACTTTTAAAATTTTTCATTTAACCATTTATTTCCTTCATTTTTTCTCGTAAATCGACGAAAAATAGCGATTCCCCAGGAGGGACCAATTGATTCATATTATATTTATTCAACACTTTCACCGCGCTCCTTCGTTTCGCTTGGTTCTTTGGTTCTTAATCATCATTTTGATTCGTAGCTTATCGCTCCGACCGATCCCAATTTTCCTCCATTACATATTAGTTTATTACTTGTTTTACTTGCAACAGAGAGAATAACAAGAAGGATCAATCGAATTACAATATCGAATTGCAAAAAACAAATACGTATACTCATCATTTTTATACATTTTTTAGCTTCAATTTTTCATTTTTTTTTTTTTTCATTTTTATCATTTTCCAACTCCACGATTTTTACCTGTACGCATAGGGGAATACGGGCCAAAATTGAGACCCGAAGAATCTAAAATTTTATGAAATTCATCGAATTCTTACTTAACTAAAACCACAACTACGTTCTCGCGCCAATTATGAACTTGAAATTCCGGGACAGAGCGAAGTCATCTCGAAACTAGATCAATACTCCAAGCATGAAAATAAGGGAGAAGGATTATTTTACAATTTTTACTCGACGAAAATCGCAAAGTCGATCCGGATTCCCACTTTCGCCACAAAATCAAAGAAACATTCATTTTGTCAAGAAAGATTTTTTTTTCTTCGACATGATTATAGAAACAAGTTTAGAAACAAGAGTTTCGATTTTGCCTTATACTCCCCTATATGTATATATTTCTGCTGCTGCTGCTGCTGCTGCTGCTGCTGCTGCTGCTGCTTGTATCGATGATATCGATTCGAATATAATGCATACGCGCTCGTTAACGAATTACTTTGAGCGCATATATGTATTTCGTTTTATAATATTTTGCCCGTATACGCAAGTTTCTTTCTCCGTTTTTTTTTGTTTCCCGTCGTTTTCATTGTATCATTTCTCCTCCTGATGATGATATACGGAGAAAAAAGGACGTTTCTGCAGGTCGGAGATATAATAAGCTCGATGATTAACGCAAACTCATCGGTTCGTGTAAAAATTGGTCTTAACGAGTCTATCGTCGTCGAGGAAAAAAAGCTACCCCGACACCGATTGCTCGCATGCACAACACTTTCATTAATCCGTTAATTCCTCTTGCAATAACGATACACACGTATGGATCATTGAAAATATAATCAACAATTACTTTTAGATCGAAGAACATTCCTGCTGTATACACGAGCACTTGGACGAACAATGAATAATATTCATCCGGAATTCGTACATTCAAACTTTGTCAATTTCTTCATTTCGATCGCGCGAATACTCACAAATATCAAGAGACGCGGTAGCGGCTCGACGCCAAGTATTAAAAGACAGAAAACTACCGCGTAAAAGGAATAGCCAGCGCAACGAGCCCTGCCGCACTCTTATATACGCGAATATGCCGGTTTTATGACGTCACAGGATTTTACATACATACCTATATATTTCATCAATAGCTGAAATCACCGTACGTTTATCTTGGAGTAATTATTTTACGCAAGCCTCGCTCGCGGCCTCCTTCGAATCATTCAATTTTAAATTGTATAGGACCGCGACATCGCATCCGCTATCTCGACATTTATCGTCTTTTCAAAATATTTTATAGCACTGTGTGACCTAAACCCGCACTTTACGCACGCTTTTCCGTGACCCAAGTTGCCTATTTCTGCACGGTGCGTAAATGAATTGACCAACTTCACTCGTGTAGAAAAAAAAATGAAAGAAAACATATTTAAATGGTCTTTGACACTTCGAAATTCACAGCAGACAAATGTCAAAAGAGAGGTAGGTTAGCATTTTTTTACCTAAAAACAGTTTCATGCTGTAGAAAAAGCGCGCGCGCGACAATGTGAAGTTGGACGAAACGGTAACCTATACAGTTGAAAATTCGGTGTGAAAATTTGAAAATTCAAGATGGGTGACTCGGAAAGTGATTGAGGTCATACGAGCTATAAAATTATTAAACAAATTAATCGAATGTCTAACAATTTACTTAAATAAATAAATTGAATTTTTCAACAATTTGTTTAAACAAATTATGATGAAAAAGAAATTTTCCAAAATTGATGCAAAAATCGTTATCTACGGAAAACAATACGTAGACAACAAGTTGTCATAATTTTTTTAAAAAAACGAGACCGAATCAAATCTTTCTAAAATTGCTTTCTAGAGAAAAAAAATGCAATGAAAAATGAAAAATAAGAAATATCAAGTAGAAAACATGTTTAGCAAATTCAATTTACTATCCTAGAACGAAAGATTACTTCAAATAATGTGATTGCGATATATTGAGGTAACTTTGAAAATCATAATTGAGTCAATCGGAGGGCTCCGCCCCCTGGCCCCCCTAGCCTGGGTTTGAATAGTACACATGTTGACCACATGCTTTTCACGAGGTTTACAATGCTCTACTTGCCTCCCTGGTTGCGTAATATACAATTTTAATAAAATCTGATGGCGGGTTTATGTCACACGAGCTATAAAATAGTATACGATACTCGTGACTTGAGTAAGCCTATTAATGCACGGCGTTTAGCGGCCTCGCTGCGCTTGGGTACTAACTTCACGCCGTGCAATTAATGGGCTACTTAAGTCACACGTATCCTAATGTACTGATATAAATTAATAAATCGTCGTCGTTTCGAATAATCGGGGGGTATCCCGTGGACGTTTTAGATTCTACCTTGTTCTTAAAAATAATAATACAACTATTGTGATAGTTGTATTATTTAGTATTAATAAGTATACAACTTTGTGATTTCTTTTCGCGACCAGTTGGAATAACGAGAGATATATAATATGTTTTCCATTATTCTCCGCATACACTATTCTCATTTGTAGAATTTTGATGAATAATTGCGTCGCGGTGATGACAAATTCTTGGGCTTTTTGTACCTCCCGGAAGATATATGCAATAATAATAATAATAATAATATAATTATATCAAAGATACAACGTTTTTGATTAACACGAATGTGTTTGATTAAAATTCTTAATTCGTATACACACATTTAGCTATTATAATATAGTCAAGCTATTCGCACTTGGATTATGCCACTTGGAAATATTCCGCACCGCCGGCTATGTCATACTCTTTAAGCCAACTTTACATACGCGCCGATCGTTAGATGTTGACCACCGGGGGGGACTCGATCTCTTTATTGCGGAAATTGTATTGTTTCTACGTCAATCCCTTTCGTGCATCGATATCGGATTATCGTATTTTTATTTTTCATGAATATCATTGATCCCTTGCATTATAATTATTTGCGTATATCGTTTCCATGCTCTGGTCATCCGCTGCGCCGCTGGTCCGTGTACGAATAATGCATCTCTCGAATTTCGATAAAACTTGGCTTTTTAATCTCTCGCCCTCCGCGCGCTGTTATCATCGTACGATAATAACCATTAGGAGCCAAATTATGTTCGTAACGCGGCCAATTTCCGTCTCGCCTGCAATCATGCATTCTCGAGACGACTGTATTTGCCGAGAAACCTGATGTATAAAAAATCAATGAAATTCGTGAGTGAGCTTTCGCATCGGACCTTATACATCCGCGGATTTAAAAATTATTCGACAACAATTTAGTAATATATTTCGTATAATATCGAAAATTCATGGCACGTATACACGCTGTAAAAATACTCGGTGCGATCGCCAAGACGACGTAATCGGCGCAGGTACTAATTAGTTTTCAACGAAATTCACACTATGGGAACCGATCAACGAAACCCAAACGTTTCTCGGCATTCACGCTCCATCCAAAAAAAGATACCTGCGGATCCGTTGAAAATTCCAAATTCTGGAGCAAAGCCGAAAGCAAATTTTTCGGAATATATAAAGAAATATGAAACTGGCGGGGGGGGGGGGGGGGGGGGGCAAACTCAAACTATGTTTTTATAACCATTCCGCAAATTTTCGGATGCTATCGAACGATTAATACAACGATCCTGATAATAAACAGAAAGCGTCGATGCCGTGAACTGGAAAAATGGAGAATATTTTGATTTTTTGTTAAACTTTAAATCGCAACGGGTTGAAAATACCGCAGTACATCATCATCGACGCACTCGCATACGAGGTGTGAGTTTACTTTTGGCATGACACGCAACAGATCCCATCTCATCCATATATAGAGCATTTTTATTTTTTCCCCCAGGATAAATCGACTTTGCCCCACAATTTTTCTTTTCGGCAAGATACGAGCAAAATACACAAAAGTGGTTGAATGATCATTTTTGAACCAATATAATCGGTTTAATCGCTCAAGGGACTCATTTAGTCATTTTCAACGCAAATGACGCTCGTGCTGCTAAATAATGCGTCATTAGTCGCGACGTTTCAACAAATTTGATTCAACGGCTGCTGGCACAGCTCAACGCACAGCTCTCTCGAGTCGTGCAGCAACGAGTACGCTGCGCACGGGTTACAAAATGTTTCAAGGGCGTTGAATCCTCGTTCGGACGAATCGATGACTCGTCCGCTTCTTCCCAAAGCGCCCATTCTCGCCCATCATATTCATTCGCGTTAATAACGCACTCCGGCGTACTTATTGGCTCACCCCGGTGGTACTGCTGCGTCCGACGCCGCGCGCCGAATAAAAAATTGCTTCAACCTCAACGGGATATATACGAAACGCGTTCCTTACACTCCAGCAGAGTTGACCGAGTTCGGTATCCTCCATCCCTATACGTGTTTTTTTTTTTTTTTTTTTTTTTTTTTCCATGCCACTTATAATTTTGCTTCCTCATCGAATACGTTCTACCCCAGGGGGGACGATCTTGATTTTCCAACCTCTCTCTCCCCCCCCCCCCCCCCCGATGACAGGCTACTCGATTCAGCTCTATTTTTATTTTGCCGACGCACATGCACGCGCGCACACACGATTAACCACTGGTCAGCCTCATCTTCGCTCATCCTTATTTTCTTCTTCGCCATTGTTTGTTCCAACAATTCCATTCGCAATCAGGCTGCGGACGTATTAGCATCGGGTAAAAAACGAATCACGTTGTAAAAAATGCTTTTTTTGTTACATAAAATAGGTACTATATGTATGTGTATATATATATATATATATATATTTTATTTCGCGCGTTGTACTCTTGATTAAAAGTTTTGTCAAGAAATTGTTTTTTTAGCGTTTGCAAATACTGCTTTTCATTTGAAAAATATTTCTAACCGCTCGCCATCGATGAGCTCACGGGCCGAAGATCGCACCGCCGCCGCCGCATCATTACATCTATCTCATCTTGTTTTCGCTTTCATTTTTATCCCATCGATACCCCATCGTAATGACATGATTTATTTTCTCTCTGCGTATAACACAGATAATATTTTTAAGGGAAGAGCTCACTTATTTTTTCTCTCTCATTATTTTTATTTTGGTGAGCAGCCCCACTTTTTCCTCTTTGATCCCCTCTCAGCGGAAGAAAGAAAAAAGATGCTTTTTTAAGATTCTTTCGACAACTTTATACCAGCATTCTGTTATTACGCGTTCGCATCGCAATGGCTCGGTTTTTGAGGACCCGATGACCATGAGCCCTCGTGCCGCCTCTCTCTTTCCCTCTCATTTTATTATCTCGTTATCACGTTCTCGCGCGGCAAACAACTTCTCGTTCCTACTCCCAGTTCCCTTTTTTCATTTTTCACCCTCATTTTTTGTCTTTGTCTTGTTTTCTCTTCTTATTCGTGAAGAGCTCTTGCGATGTTTACGATTCTCCGGTTGACCCGTACGGCCACTAAGCCGTAGCGCAGCAGCAGCAGCAGCAGCAGCAGCTTTTCAATTTAAGAAATGTTGCAATCGTCCGCGTGGGAGTCGCGAATCTGTTGCTTTGTTTTTCGCGACGCTCGTCTTATCAGGCTACGACTCCGAGGTTTGCTCTTGACTTCTTCAGCAACGGTTACGACGCTCGAACCCTGGGCCGCCATAACCTGCTGTTGGCTCGGAGATCCCGAACCCGCGCTCCCGGTTCTACCGCTCGGACTGCCCGATCTAAAAACAGATAGGATATCATAGTATCGGAACGAGGCTAGAATATAGAATGCGCAAATACAAGATTTACCGGCGCGAACCGTATGCCGAGCATCGTCTTCTGAGTCCCGACTCGTCGGCCTCGCCGTTTGGATTTTTCGGCACGATTCTCGACAGCGTTACGAAACATCTGAATAATTCTTTGATGTTGTGATCGTCCTTCGCCGAGCATTCCATTACTTTACCCCGAAGTTTTGGCAATTCGCAAAACAACCATTCGCTAACGTCTTCTATTGGAACTTGCCGCTTCACCGTAGCAAGATCGAGTTTGTTCCCAGCTACGACTATCGGCACTTCCTGCGGGTAACAAGGATCTTTCGTTACCAAGCATGCAAGTGAGGTAGCCGGTGCTGCGTCGGTATTGCGCCGTAGCGAGAAACGCGACTAGTCGGAGATTACCTGAAAATCAGGTCGCTGCTCTCTGACCTCCTCGAAGCATCTCTTGACGCATTCGAAGCTCGGCATAGATGTAGTCGCGTAAACCATCAAAAAAGCGTGGGCCGTCGCTATGCTCAGTCTTCTCATGGCTGGAAACTGTAGGTCCCCTTTTCGGCCGCGAGCAAAACGCACAAAATAACAACAAGAATGAAAACGGGAGGTGGAAAGAAAAGAAAAAAAAAAAAAAATATTTGCCCCGCGAGTATAGCCGATCGAGTAACGTGAGCGAAATATATCTTACCCGCGGTATCCAGAAGATCAACCTTTAGGGTCAACGTTCCCAGGACGCATTCTCTCGAGTATAGATCCTCTACGGTTGGCCTGTATCGTTCGGTGAATCCCTGACCGAGGAGACGTCTTATAATAGCGCTTTTTCCAACACCAGCTCCTCCCAAAACGACCAATCGAATTCGTTCGTAGTCCGCCGTCATTGCGGCGTTATTTATCGCTCACCGCCAAATTATAAAACCGATTTCATAAAGAATCGTGAATTCTTCTCATACAGCAGCCCCCCCCGCTTGCTCTCTGTCGCTCGACCCTCGGCCGGCTCCTCCTCTCCTTCTTCCTTCGTCCCGCTCGTCGCCGCCACCGCCGTTGTTGATAACTCGGAAAAACGGTAGCAGCAGCAGCAGCAGCAGCAGCAGCAATAACGCTCCAAATAAAATAATATTTCGAATTAACGAAAATATGAGTAATTGTTTCGGGAATCCTTTTTTTTGTTTTTCACAAAACGTTCAACTTCCACCCTTTGTTCTCGTCTCACGAGCAAAACTCTTCGCACGCACGTTCACTGAAACAGATATTAAAAAAAAAAAAAAATTAATCAAATTTCACACGCGTTCTCGCGTCTAGTTTTGCGTGTTGCCAGAGTATCGACGAAGCGCTCACCGGACAATAATCGAAAGAGTCGCTCCAATATACAATACAATACAAGAACAGCCTGCGTTCCCTGCTCCGTTCTTCTCGTTAAATACCATTAAATATGCGGCGATAAACGCAAACGCTCGATCGCTCATAATTGAGTATTGCGGCTCGTTGATAAACAACATGCAGCACCACCGGCATAACCGATAATTAATTTTCCCTTCGGTCGCCCTTATGTATTAATCTACGATACTCCCAACGCCGTCCCTTATTTAAGCGGTTCAGCGGCCGGGCTAGACAGTTCGTTCGCTATCGCCTCGCGAAATAGTACTCATCGCAAAACTCATCACGGCGCGGCATCAATTGAATTCGATGGGAATTCCATAATCCCAGTAACGTATATGTATACATTTATAAGTTAAATTGAGTTTTGATTCAACGAAAGCGGCACACCGAATGATTTCTACAACCAAGCAATACCCTAAATTATTATAGATACGCCGCTCTCACGAAATTTTTAATCGTATTTATTTTTCTCACTGCAACGCTGCTGCATGTCTGACATCTTATAAGAGATCTTGATTTCTTTCGCTGTTGAAAATGTTTCACTATTTCAGAATTGCCCTGATAATAACAACATTGGAATAGAGGCCAGTCGACTTTAACATATACGCTTGCTAACGGAGAGAAGGGCCACGAAGGTGCGGAGCAGCGCATCGGAAACTTTCTCCAACGACCCTGCATGCTCCTCACTTTCGCGTTCCTCTTCAATTTTCTTCTCGATCATACGACTTTTTTTTTTTTTAATAAATATGTCTCCATAGCACATAGCATAATATGTAGATGAAATCAAGTTTTGTCTTAATCGGGATTTCCGAGACAAAAGCAGGAGCAGGATGGGAGACCGGTTCGCGCGCTAATTAGTTCTCGGTTATCGGTCGCTGATGGGATAGCAGCAGAGAATCTGCTTTCGCTAAATGGCGAAAATCTCGCCTGCTGGCAAAATGAATAATTCTGTACGAGAGCTACCGCACCGCGCGCCGGCTGGCTCCGTTCGGCGCAGCTTACCGTTTTTCCTTCCAATTACCTATTTCAAAACGTCACATTTTAAATTGTTACACACATTAAATATTGTCGATGTTGCATGGTCATCGCGATAGGGCGATTCGACTGATACAACCGCGATTGCTTCGCAATATAACGCTCGTCAAATTGTTGCCTCTGCTACTATCGGTACTATCGATGCTACTATCGCATCGACAGAGTTTTCGATACCCATAAATCGCCACCAGCCAGCGAGCGAATTGGAAATTTCGAGGAAATTCATATTGTACCTCGCCATAAACGTTGATAGCGATGCGCTTTGCTATTCGTTTTCTCTGCTCGTCATCGGCGTCTTCATAATCACATTCGACCAAGCGGGTCGGTGGTCCTTTCGTTCTCCACTCTTATTTACGGCCCCGGTATCCCGCTGATTCCATTATAAGCCTTGTTTTTCGCGCGCAGCGGCGATCGCCTTAATTAAAGTCACACGCGTGATAGTCTCATAAAAACGCTGTCACGCAGCAGTTGATCTACTCGCAATTGAAGCAGTACCACTACACGGGATAGTATGAGGGAACGTGGGGCAAAGTCGTCGCCCCCCCCCCCCCCCCTCTGCCTCCAGCAATGAAGCTATATATGTAGTTCATGCATAGCAGTCTTTCAACTATTTTCATGTCCGAAAAATCTATTCGCCATGCATGCTCACGTCCCGTCTTTTGTGAAAAAATATTCATAGCGCAGATTTTTCTTCAGAAACAAAATGCTCCATTGAAGATTTTCACTAGTCATTTACATAATACTATATATCGAGTGGAATATAAATTTCGTGAAAAATTCATAAATTTTCCATATTAACGCGTATGTATGTAAATTAGTCAAAATCGTAAATACATGGAGCATTTTCGTTTTATTCCGACGGGCAGGAGTTGTATTTGCTTTACAGGATACTTGACCAATGAATTTTCGAACAGAGTAGTAGGTAGTTGACGGAGCATCTGTATCCGCCATTGCCTATAAAGGCCTCACTTCGAAATTGGCACCGCCTGCTTCCTCAATACTTGCCGCAATAGGTATACCGCGACGCTTATACAATAAGGTCAATATTAATAAAGATCTATGACGAACATGCGTATATAAAAGGTATAGGCTACCTATACCACTTTGGCAATATGAATGCGAGCAGGTAAGAGATTCGTTGCGGTTGATATCGTGCCTTTAGGATGCACGGGATATCTATATAGTACTGATTATATAATGCCGATTGAAGGCATTGCGTGTTTGAGTGTGTTGTTTCGATGCAGCTGCAGCGGATTGTCCTCCGCTGGTACGTGACCGCGGAAGTAATGAACAAGAGCGGCGGGGTAGGAAAATTGGCACTATATATAGCCAGCCAAAATGACAAAATGAACATGCAGCAGTTCCCATGCGCGGAACTCCTCTCGTTGACTGGTGACCGGTGACCGGTGACGCGGGCGTCATTATACCGGCCCGACAATCGGCTTCGAAACTAATTAGAGCAGCACAGGTAAAATAGCGCGCTCTCGGAATATGGAATGGTATGCCGCGTGAGAATAAACCGATACGATTGTATAACAGCGTATAGTATGTATATTGTATATGTATGAGGGTGATAAAGGTACTCGCGCGCGATGTAATAACGCATTTTAGCTCCATGTCCAATTAAACAGTCTCCTGCTCTGGCACTCGTTTTCTATTCACATATGCACACGAGCAGGCTCCTAGGAGGATGAGTAGGGAAACTCGAGAGTTTCTTATCGCTTGGGCGAGTCGCTTAATTAATTGTCACGTTTATGCTTGACAAACCGTACATTCCGAATATTACAAACTGAATAATGATGCTGACCTTTCTCACTCATACCTTCGCTTCCTGTTCTTCCTTCTCAAAATACAAAAAATAACAAAAAAAACATTCAATTATTGTGTCGATCCGCCGCTGACGAGCCCGTTCAAAGCTAGACGCGCGCATTAGCTGATATATATTGAATATGGAAACGGAATACGGAATACGGAATCAATCGTGGAACAATTAACGCGTCTCTGTATATAGGTATTCCGCAAACTCTCTCTCTCTCTCTCTCTCTATCCCAACAACTCGCATTGTTCTTTCTCATTATTGTCACGAGGAGTAAAAAATGTCGATATCGATTCGAAAAATTGTCGACCATCAGCAGCTCTCGTTGCGGAGAGGAAATGCGACATCATTTCGTCTAAAACCTGTTTATAGGTACTTTTTCGCGAATTATGCGAAAGTTCCCGTGGTATTTCCCACAACCTTTTTCTCGAAATTCGATGTTACACAAATCCGTTATTGCCGGTTCATTGAAAAATTAACCAAAGTTTCGAATCTCAAATTCGAATCGTGCCACTGCTACGAGGAAATTTTCTTCCCTTAAAAGAAAAAATGAAACGCGATGAAAGCGAGCAGGTTGGAAGAAACACTCGGGATGATACACCACCCCGAGAAAGGTACTTTCATGTTTTTACCGTTCATCGCCCCCGGGCCCACTGCGTATGTCCTGTTTCTTTTTTTTTTTTTTTTTTTTTATGGTAGCCTACGTGTGTTTTATGGGGTAAAATTAAATGACAACGGCTGTATAGCGAGAATTGACAATTATATACAGATTTTCACCCCCACTCGAGGCGAGGGTGATTTGATGACTTGAAAATAAATGAATGACCCTGTGCGCTCACCAACGAAGCTCGCTAAATTCCTCAAGTGGGCCACTTTGCCCCATATTCCCCTACAGACGTTGTAATTTACTTTTTCCACATAAAACACGAAGGCTGCCGTGAAAAAAAAAAGAAACAAGGCATATTGGACCCTTCCTCGAATGAAATATGAAAAAAATGAGCCAAAATCCGGCAGATATCTTTTGCCTAATTTTTTTTCATGCGAAAAATAAACTTTCAGTCCACTACATCGATGAACAAACGATCTTTCGACCATTGTTGAGTCCCAAAATTCTTTTTCCATCCGTTTTTTCCTGAAACTGGTTGAATAATTTTTTGGGACAAAAGTGGCAACCCCCCTCTCAAGATGCGGTAAAAATCTGTAATTGACAAGTTCGAGTGATTAGCGCGATCAGGTGGACTCCAATATGCCTCGGAAGACTGGATTTGCTACGCTGATTGTGCATGCGCACAATCAGCTCACACCTTGAGTGCAGCTGTTGATGCGACGATGACATCGCGGTTATGCGATGCTATTGTCAACAATCCAAATAAAATGAACATCTCCGCAAAATCGGAATTTAGTGAGTGGCCACTTTGCCCCAGAAATCAATCGCAATTCAGCGATGGGCCACTTTGCCCCGTATTGCCCCGTATATCATCGTGTATACGGGCATATTCGGTGAAGCTTACTCGCACTCGCCTTTTCAATTCAGTGGAAAAGGTCGTCGGATGACCGAACGAAGAGCCGATGAGGACCCTGTATATACTGTTCCGCACAGAATCCGCGTTTTCTTCTCATCCCGCATGGTCATTCATCGAGCTTCGACAATCTACCCGTGTTGTCGTCTCCATACAGTATCCTCGTTATTGGTCATCGTCGCGCAGTTAAGTATAGGTATTGCTATCGATCGCCGGTACAAATACGAAAGGCGATGGGTATAGTCGTGCCATGCACGAGATATATAGTTGCACCAAACGATCTCTCATGCGCTCTTTTAGCTCGTTAGCTCGTAAACTCTTTTGAACTAACGAGCCACGCTTTCCGTATCAACGTTCTAGAACGCCAATTTTTCTTTCTTTTTTTTTTTTACTCGCTTTCGAAGACTCGCAAAAATCGTCAAGACCGTTCGAACGGACGTTTCCTAGCTCTTTCCCTTTTGAAAGACAACGCTGTATGTTTTTTTTTCTTTTCTCTTTTTTTTCAATTTTTCTCTTCAAGAGGAGTCGATCGTAGCTACATTCGAAAAAAGCTGTATACCAAACGGGCCTGCTGCTTGTTTGCAGAAAGCTCTCAATCGAGCCGATTATTTTCTTCAGCACGATATTTCGAGTCGACCTCGTTCCGGTCTGAATTTTCGAGCTTATTCTCAAACTCTCTTTTCCCTAATATATGCCCTCAATTTTTAGTACGTAGTACACTCTATCTGTGTGTACATGCATGTAGATGGGGACGTTCACAAAGCCTATACAATGTTACACACTGTCTATAGGTATGTGCATTCCCGGCTCTATCATTTGTCCCTCTCTCTCTCTCTCTCTCTCTCTCTCTCTCTCACTTTCGCCGCATTGAACACACATACACGCCGTCGAATCGGGATCGTTCGACCGTAAATTTGTTCATCGGCGCGTTTCAAAATTTCTCTCGAAAACACGACTTTCTCGCTGATGATAGGAAATCGAAAAAAGCCACAGCAGGAAGCGAGAAAAAAGGGGAATGAGGGCGAGAGGTGCGGGAGGGAATGGGAATTGAGAATGAGAGAGCAAAAAGTGTTGAAGCTTTCCGGTAAGTGACAGTCGAAATTGAAATTGAGACGACCATATTATGCGATAACATCCAAAGTATTTATCGTTATTATATTCTACTTATATACAAGATCTTATAGTATTGGCGTAACTGTTGTCAATATGAAATGAATACTGGATTAGATACGCGAAACGCCGCCCGACACTTTGGTGTAAAATCGCATTAACGCGATGTAAACTATCCTTCAGAATTATGGAAAATGCAGCATCAAAACGGGTGTAAAAATGATCTCAAACGAACAAAAGTCGTTGATACATATTAGGATGTCGATTCAAAGAGAATTACGATTAGTGATGAAAATGACGCGCCTATATAAAAAGATAATTACTATATACGGATGATCGCGATGTGCGCGAAAATGTTCGCTAAAGGTCGCAAATTATTATATCCGCAACAGCGTCCTTTCCTTTTTTATTTATGCAAATCGAGTGGAGCGATCGTACGATATGAAAGGTATGCGGATGTGCGAATGTTTAACTAGGACGAAAGCACGTACCGCAATCCGTGCTAAATACCTACAGAGAGCTTTGTTGTATCGTTTATTACGCGCGAGAGCCCTTCGGCTGCCACCTTTACGTCTTCATACGCAGGGAAAAAGCAGCAGCAGCAGCAGCAGCACAGCAGCGAGCGCCTTTTGGCTCGTGTGGAAATTGTATTTTCATCATTTTCATCTCACACCTACTCCGGACGAACTCACGTTTTCATTAAAACGAATAATTGTAAAAAAGTATACACCGAAAAAAGCAGTGACGCAAACTGTTCTTTTTTTCGCGATACGTATGGCTGTATACGTGTCATCTCGCGGACTCGCGGCCGAACGTGTCCTTTTATGTAGCAGTACAAAAGCTTGCCGCGATTCACCGACGATTTCCCGTGTACTTTGTACACGGGAAAAAATTTTTACGACCTAATAGCTTGTCGCTCTGAGCGCTATTAAAGTCTCTTCTCGCAAGCTACTGCAATTTTTTTTTTTTTTTCTTCTCATCGCGATAAGCGGTATAGAAATAGTTGTTGGCCCGGATATTTATTGGAGAATTCGAAATGTCTGCTCAGATTTTTCACGTTACAAGGAAAGGCGGGTGGGCGGGCGGAGAGGGTTAGTGTCCTTCTTGATGAGCAGTTAAGCTATAGTTCATAGTACTCTATCGATTTACGCGGATGCTCTTACAACAACTTTTGTGTCCCGAAATTAATTATCCGCGCATGCTCATTTTCCGTATACCTTAAAAGAATATTCATGCTGGGTCAAGTGGACACTCGGCGTCAGAACAAAGAAAAAAATGCTCCATCGACGTTTTTTTATTAATTTGCACGCGTGTATAGTACATTGAAATTGGATAAAATTTGAATTTTGCGAATAATAATGGGGTAAAATGAATGGCTCCTTCGCATAAAATGAAAAAAAAAATGGAACGCGAGGCAGCAATAAATTTGAGGATCCGCTTTGCCCCATTTTTCGTTTCCATCATATCATGCCCTCTGTGTAATATTATTGCGAGTGTTGACATTTATACCTCCACCCTGCGTAACGCAATAAGCCAGCACGCTACAGTGTGTATACTCGGTGTTTCTCTTAACAATACACGTACTGTAGTATTATAGCGTTTTTTTCTCACTCAGTATAAATTTCGCATTCCTACTCACATCTTGCGCGCGCGTATCATCTATCATTAACTTTTCCTCCCGTATATAGCGCTATGTGATGAATAAAAATGAAAATGAACTGAAAATTCGGAATATAAAAATTCGCGATCTGATTTTGTGAAAAATCGCGGTCTGAAACTCGTTTGCAATTTCTTGTATTACCTGCCGCTTGATTACGCGCGCCGAACGCGTCCTGGATAAATACCATGAGGCGACCAAAAAACAAAAATTTCCCGGATATATCCATGATATATTCGGAGCTGCACATTTCGTGCGCAAATAACATAAACATAAAACATAAATGCGACGAGGTCATTTTTTGCGCTGCTTGTTTTCGCTACCTGCTCGCGCGGCGCGGCACGGGGGTACGCGTAACTTTGCGATACCCGTTTACCAAGATTTTTTCACGTTTTACCCCTGCGTATCTCTCACGCTGCAGTCATAAACCCGCCGTATAACGCGCGAATAGGCCCGTTTATTAGTACCCGCTTGCTAAATAAACTCAACATCGTGCTGGACCTGGACATATGCTGGGCGAATAACAGATCATATATGAGCGCTGGATGATTTATACCGCGGCGGCTCGGTTCCCGCATATTTACGAAACATCAACGCTCTCAAGTTCTAAATATCAAACGGGTTTTGAAGAAAAAAAAACCGGCACGTGCGTTCGTTTAATACTGATTTTGAGAAAAACCTCATATTCACCAAAATGCTGCCAGTCATTGAAATTGTTCATGCATCCGTGTTGCGAGTGCGAATGAAAAATTTAATCCGGCTCTCACGAGTTGAAGTTTGAACATTTCGAGCATGCTTGGGAAATTTATGATACATATTTCATGAAACAAGAATTCTTGTATTCATGATATATTCGCACCCAGCCAAATATTATGTATTCGTCGGAGCGACCCGTCATTGAAAGAACAAAGTTATCAAAAGCGAATAGGTATTCTCATTTAATTGTAACCTGCTCATGTTAAGTATTCATTTTTTATTGAAATTTCAACAATGTTTACAACCGCTTTGTGCGTCGTCTCACTCTGGTCATATACCCATAACTTTACGTGTCAAATATACCTATACCTATACCCATATTGTATATTCAACTAGATCGTGTTTCGGCAAATCGTTAGTAACAGACCCACCCGGTCTCGAAAGTTTGCAATTTGTCACCACTTTTTCAATTAAAAAAATTACTATTAACGCCAAGTTTAATATACACAATAAGTGTAAAACTGTTTACCCTTCAAGCTTAACCAGTATTTAACTGTGAAATGAAGAAAACAATGGTAATACGGATAATGTCCGCATATATAGGGTTAAGTTTTCTCACCTCTTTCCATTGAATGAACAGACAGCGTGCGCGTTAGGTTCCTTAATTTTTCTCCTACAAATTATTATTAATTACGAAGTCATTTGTAAACTGCCACATTTTTAATTCATAATTTTTTAAATATTATTTGCGGATAGCATCTCGTGACGAAAACGAGTCGAGCGATAAAAATTATATGAGTTGGAAAAAAAAACAGTTTCACCGATTTAATTATGACAATAGTGACACGGGCAAGGCTATTGAAGCTGTGAGATCTGAAAAGATAGGATTGAATAAGGCAGCAATATCTCAGAGGAAAAGACGACATTGAGATTTAAAAAAAAACAAGAACCGCATAATAACGGAAGCAACATTACAAAGATCTACAAAGATACTTTTTATAGCTGAAAACAACTCAACGAAACTAGTAAGTAGGTACTTATCGGCGGTAAAAGCTATTGTTGTGAATTATGGGTGTTAGTTCAAAGGGTGGGTCGTTCAAAGTTTTCAGTTTTTGGGATTTCAGACATGACATATGTATATTGTATTCTCTTGCTAATTTTCGATAAATACATTGATATAAAGGCGAAACAAAAATTTATATACAATATTTGATCCTTTTTCGAACGAATAATACGTTTTTTTTGTATGTGCTTACAAATTATCTCTCACTTCAGTTTCGAAACGTTTTGAACATGCCTTACGCGTTCCTTCAATGGGCAATTTATTCCTCTCGTAGAAAACACAACCAACAGCTTGGAGCCCCTCCTCCCCGAGCAGGTTCTTCTCTATCGCGAGCGCGATCGATCTCCGTGACATTTCGCTGCGAAATAAGCAGAGGCTGCGAAAATACATTTTTTTTTCCTTATTCTTCATCTATACGCTCCATCCAATATCGATTTTTTTTCACTTCGGAGTATTCCGTTCGATGATAATTTTAATAAGATTCCGGCACGGGGGGCTGTTGTTGAGTTGTTAAAACCAAAAATTTGTATCAATCGATTCTTGTCTTGGCTAAAAATGATTTAATTAACACGCTTCTGTGCGGATCGTATTATTAGCGCGCATATTATATACAGAACTCATTGGTACTCATTGGTACGAGGTACATGCACGTTTTTGTTCTGCGTGAACCGAACCACCGACGCGGCGGGTACAGTCGATAATAATTCAATCAAAACGACGAGCGAATGCTAGAGGTATAAGAAGCGAGCGTCAGCGCGAGATATCCAAGTTTTGGGACGGCTTGCCAAGACGACGAGATCCCGAACTGATCGGACAAAGTTGTTTGCTCAACTTTGCTTCCAAGCGTTGTACGCGATTGATCGGATCCCGTGCCCCTCGTGAAACATAAATATCACTTTTTTTTTCAACCACCCTAATGTGTATACACCACCGCTTTAATCGATATACATATTATATCAACTGCTTCTGCTATTACAATCTCAGTCTCTCTCCGCCACATCGAGTCGATGATGGGATGCTCATAAATTTTCCTTTTCCTTTGGGAACGCGCTGCTCTCTCTCTCTCTCTCTCTCTCTCTCGCCCCCCCCCCTCCCCTCCCCCCATCTATCGTATCGATCTTTGCAGCGAGATTTGCCCGCGTATACTCAACCTACATGGCCTGCTTGTCTTGTCCAAATGGCACACGTCGATCACAATGATCTCGCGAGTTGTTGGCTCCTCCTCGATAAATTCTGGAAGCGGAAGTAGCAAGAGCAACGTGCTTTTCTTTGCCTCGATAGAAATTATAAGCTCTAGCTCCATAGCGTCAGTTATTCTCTTGCGCGTTTTTTGTTCCATATACCGTTCCTGCTCCAACGATCCGCTCCAATCTGGAGCAATATGCTGAGTTTCTATTAAACGCAAGAAAGTGAAATGCTACTTTTTCCTGTATAAAATTTCTTTTAGAGCATATACCGTGTACCTTGCGTTGATTGCGATCATCTTAAAGATCAAGCTATCACTCTTGGTGGGCCAAATTTGACAAATTGCTGCATTCCCAGCAGCATATACCCATCTTGTATAATATGTTATTAAATTGACGACATCACAGCATCCTCGTTATTCCGCCAAAATTTTTTTTCTTACTCGTCATATATACGGCCACGCGTCAACATTTCCAGCACAACAATCCTCACATTTTTTATCCTAGAATTCGCAATTTTGAAAGAGTCCCCCTTGCTTCGAGCCCCATTTAATTTCCCCATTAATACAACACGCACGGGCATGCTTTTAAAAAACAAAAGTTTACTTATTTTTCTATTTTTCAATTTTTTTTTTTTATCGCAGCGCTTCGTTGTGTCAAAACCTCGCACGTTTTATTTCTATGACCATTACAACTGACTGGCGCCTTCGTTTGTTGCTGCACGCGCATATGCCCGACAGAGACAGAATATTCTTGAATTTGCGTTAGAATCGCGTACCAGGCTTGGGAAAATTCTTTCCTAACGATTACTTGAATCGCCATAATCTTGCTGAAACAGAGGGCTCAATCGAAAAAGCATCGCTGAATTGCTGGCTCAAAATTCGCTCCGGATATCGCTAAACGCTCCCTCGTCTCCATACAATTGACCAAAACATGAAAAAAAAAAAAAAAAAAAAAAAAAAAATGAATCCTCATCTACCGAGAAGTCGCTTGATGCGATACAGCGCTCGCGCGCCTTATATGCACCCTGAATCAACGCGTTGCCTCGAAATCCGGATTACATACTCCGAATGCATATACTATATAGTATACATCGACGGAAATTCCAGAGGTGTACAAGTTTGACAAGTATCATCCTGCCGCCTCTAAATATCCTTTTTTGAGGGGAGTTTATGCGCGCACCGCTCAACTTATTATGAAATATAAGGAATATATATGAAATATACCTTGTACCGCGTCGCCTCTTGACAGGATTACTCAACATTGATTTGTGGAATGAAGAATAAACCGGGGGTGAACCGGCGCGGTGACTCTCGATTCGCCCGTGTTTATCCATAGTTGACTCAATGAAATATGCAGTTCCCGCTCTTTTACACGTAAATTCAATCTTGTCACTATGAATCAACAATTTTGTTTTGCGTGCGGAACGAAAAGTTTGCGCCGATCCGATGTGTATTCACCGGCTCGCGATTGATCCCTAAGTTATAATAACGATCATCTCTTTGTAACGATACGATTCGCGGAGAGCGAACAAGCGAGAGAGGGAGGCGAGCAGAGCGTCGATGCTTTGCAATAAAAATAATTCGCATGCACTTTGGGATGAGATATCTGCTTCTAACGATAAGAGAAAGTTTACAAGTCTGCTGCTGATTACCTCGATTTTTTATCATTCAATAGCGAAATTATTTTAGTTTTTTTTTTTTTTTTTCTTTTTTCAATCACGACTTGGAACGCGGTGTTACAAGGCGATGTGAATTTTCCCGTTTTGCTATACCGAATGCGTTGGAGCGTGCTGACGGATGTTTAAAAATCGGGAGATTGTCCGAAATGGCGGAATAAGGAGAAAAAACATATGTGTTTCGCGCGAGCGTGCACGGTCGGGATCTAAAGACCGATTCGGAGCAGCAGCAGGAGGCTGTATAGTATATGGCTGCATGGTATGGTCATCATACGAGGGCACATTTCCTTATAGGTATGTAAAGGCTGGAGGAAACGCGAGAGGCGCACGAAAGACTCTCAACGAGAGAACACGTGACCCCGTTCCGTATCTTTGCATATCGGCCCGTGCAAGCTTCATACCGCGACCCGAGCTTACGCCAGCACCCCTCCTCTTTTTCGCTCTTGATATCAACCTATACTGACGCACGAATGACGACGGTGTACGTTTACGCAAATCCGCGGCTCGAACAAATACATACGCGCAAGGTGGATATGCATGCGCATATTTGAAATTATTTGGAGTTTACGCGGTATGTGTATATAGACCGGCGCGGCGTATACTCATCTCTGCTTTCGCGCCGAGCGTGACAATGTTTTTTATCGTCGTTATTATCTTGCGAGCGTTCGCGAGCATGCAGCAGCCCCGCGCGTTGCCAACACGCGAGCGAATCATCCTTGCGAATACTTATTCGTCGCCATTATCTGCTACCCCTATATACCCGCCGCTAATACGAGCCATTGTTCGAAATATAATCTCGATGACGCGTGCGAATGCGAAAGCTTTGTCTCAAAATCGCTCAACTATTCGCACGTGGATGCGCGCAACAACACGCTCCGAAAATTTATCAAACACGGCGGGCGGATCAGGGACAAAAGGAGCGATAAAATATGATATAGGTGCATCGCTGCGAGTTGAACAGGCATCTGCTCCTTCGTCCTTCATAATTTCACACGAAATTGCAGCAGATTTACAAAGTAAGTAAGCGCGGATTAGATGCTCGCCGCAAGACTGAGCTTACGACTCCTGCTCGTCGCCTGAGCATCAATCATTACCGCGCATATATATTTATTTATGTACCAATAAGTTCCACTCTCAAAAGAGCTCATTAAACGAGCTGTATAAATGCATGGAGATTCGGATGCAAGTCGAAGGAGCAGCCTAGGCCACCAAACACTCGCGAATAATGCAAATGCAACCATTTTTGGTGCTGATGATTCGGCTGTGTAATATACTCAAAATCGAGTGTGAAAACCACACTCATCATCATTAATTTCGATCATGTGCACGGGTTATTCTATATACCTTGGCTCGCCGGATTTCGCAATTTTAATCAAAATTTTCTTATTACCTATATTAATAGCGATATATATAGGTAGGTATAAATAATAGAGGTAATCGAAAGCTGCCTCGAATGACAACTGCGTTGTGAAAAACATTTTTTTCGAGTTCACCGCGACATTATCTTTCTAATTTGACATGCACCGGACTGCGTTTACATAACCAAATTTTCATATACGCTATTTGAACAACAAAATTCCAAGTACCATGGTATACGACATCCCAATTTTTTTGTATTTCGAAAAATCCATACGTATTTTTATCTCACATCCATTTGGAATGCGAACGGGTAAAGTTATATTAATTTTTTTAAAGCGCGCTTTCCACCCGAGTTGAGCGAATAATCCCGGCGATTGCACTCCTTATCGCGAGCGTCCCCACATCGCAACGGTAAAGTCATACATGATACAAAAGGCGCGCGATATAAAAGCCCGATATATAAGTGCCAAGCGCGTGGTAGGTACCTATATCGACCTACGACCGCAACGGTAGCTGGATCGAAAGCGAGTTGAGCGCGATCTTGTTAGTAAAAATCAGTAGCCGCGGCCGTACAAGACGATTATGAATAAATTTAACGCAAAATGAAAAACACACGAAAAACTTGCTCGTGTTTTGAAATAAACAAGTTGTTTCTTAGACGATTTTGCGACGAGTTGAATGCTGGCAAAACATGGGCATAATGTAAAATCGCTCATTAAAACACCTAACGGCGGGAAGAAATAATTTATCGCGAAATGAACCTTTAATGTGGCGGAGCATGATGGCTTCAACAAAGCATCATGATCCGCCGCCAAGATGAACCAGAGTGGAATCGCTCTTCTCCGAGCGATTAAGCCACTCGAATATTAGTTATTTACAGATGCGGTCTTTTCAGCCACTTTTATGGACTACTCCTTGAAAAAAAAAAATGCTCCATTGGCGATTTTAACGAGAAACAATTGAGATCCATGAGGAAAGGTGCATGATACACAATTAATTAATAACTCAAGATCGCACGCGGTTATTTATAATATTTGAAAAATGATAAACAATTATTTTCAACACATGCAAGAGATGCTGATGAAAAATTATTTTCATACAAGTGCTCGAGAAACGCGTTCTTGCACACATGCACTTTTCAATTTGAGCTGCATGCTGGCAAAGAATTCGAAAAGAACGTAGACGGTATTTTCTCGTCGTCGCCGCCGCCGCCGCCACCGCCGCCACCGCCGATATCGTTATACACCCCCCCGCACATTTATCATATCATATTCGCTGTCATCGAAAACAGCAAGAAGATGCCCATATACAGCCTGTGGAGATGCTGCTCGCGATCCATGCTAGGGCTGCATTATGTAATTCCGCCGCACGGGCCCGCGATACCCCAACGTATTTGTACGAGAATTATTCCTGCATCGTGCTACAAAACAGACTCGGAAATTCGATCTCCTCTTGCCCGTGCCTAATCTCTTCGTATCCAAGATTGCAGAAGCATCAGCTCCGAATATTGTTTATAACAATTGTCATCCTCTCTCGCGTTCATCCGATAATTAATTGATAGAATAATTGGCGATTATGCTGGTTATTCGGTGCTTTCTCTGCTTCTATACATTCGCAATTCATCATTTTTCTCGTTACTAATTTGCTCTTTCAAATCCAAATATGCACCAGGATCATGCACACTTGCTTCAAGCATAACGAGGATAATTCATATAGTCTGGACGAATGCTGTAGCATTATCCGCTGTTGATCGACGACCGCTGTGACTTGTTCAACCGCGCTTGTGCTGGTCGTTCGGTAAAAGCTTTTAGCGGGGGTCATCGGCGGAGGCGGGTATAGCGATTCGGAACGACATGAAAAATCTCTTGGGTCATTTACATACTAATAGAACGGAGCAGCGTATTCTGCTCCCCGCACTCGCGCTTCCTTCGCGATTTTCCTCCGATTCTTTCACCGCAGCGGCGGTGGAATAATGAGCCGCCAGCAGCCCCGCGAGTGAGACAAAAGCTTTTCGATTCGACGCACCATTCGCGTATATCCGAGTATAAATAGCCGGCGCATGTATCTATGTACTCTCTCTCTCTCTCTCTCTCTGTATCTATGAAATATATGCTCGATAGCGGAAAACACGCGAGTCATCCGTACGCGACCGGCTCGAGCCTCGAGGAGTCCCGCCGCGTTACGCCCAGTTATGAGCGTAAAAATATATACCGAGTACGTTCGAGGCTTGTGTATATATACTAATTGTATATTTCTTGTTGTATTGAATACAAAATTGAGAGCTAGCCTATATGTTTAGCGAATAGCGACACATTTATTACGGTGTCGGCGAGCAGGCGGATACGAGATGAGAAAAGGAAATTGATTCAATGGGTCGAACCAATTGCGATGCTCGTGCATGCGCGTCGCCGCTTATTCTTTCCCGTTTTCCCGTTTGTATATAAGCCAGTGCGCGCGGGCGAGCGAGGACTGTCAGTAGCACGAACCCGTCACTCGTCGGCCAGCGTATACGCTCTACCATGCAGCGTCACGAGCGAGTCCACCCTTGTATCGCCGTTCCCGTCTCATTCCATATACATACCTGCTACGACAAAATATACCGTTTCGAATGGAGTTTTGAGAAAAACATTTTTTCCTACCGGCAACGGGGCTGCGCCGCTAACCAATAACTAAACTTAATTTCAAATTTTCTGGATCTATTATTGAATTGAAAAATCTATAGTCGTAGCATATCTACATACCTATATCTGCACCCGGCGAAATCGCTTCGCGACGATTCTATTCTCCCTCTTTCCTCGCGCACTATATGCGCGGCGGCGGAGCATATCGCGGGTTACATAATCTTACATCTTGTGTATTGGAATGTACAATTTTTTACAAAAAAAAATGTAAACGGTAAGCGGGCTACCTTATCTCATGATAATAGAAAAATCTATATGTTGGAAAAGGCCGCGTGACTCGCGGACACCTCATTATGCTTTTCGTATACGCGTTTCAAACTACAGTCCTCTGCCGCTTTCATGCATATGATATATGCATGTGTGCAGATAACGATAACTATAGGATAACCCTCGTAAAACCTCCGTAAGCACACGTACGGCGAATAAAGTGCGAAATTTTGGAGCTTTCAGCAAGAAAATAAATAAAAAGAAGAAATGATGAAAGGAGGATGAGCAGCGAATATAGGTACTGCTATGCATACATAGTATATATACCTATATATCCAAACGACGAATGGAAAAGGGGAAAAACGGTAAAAACATATCATAGCAAGCTTAATTTGCTCGTCTTTTTCTTCTTTACGATCATCGTGATAGCCTCTATAAACGTGGTAATGACGAAATTATGCTAAATCGTAGTCAATATTGCGTTCACACGCCCATTCGGCAGGAGATGGTGCGTGTATATGCGCGCGGTGCTTTACCGGCGCGATTGACCAAAATTCATCCAGCGAAGATCGCCGCCGGGAGGTTTACGCAGACTCCAACCTGCTTTTCTCGGAATCTCAAATATAGTTGAATAAACCCGATGAATGAATATATAATAACGAATGAATAAAAGGGGATTAAAATACATGCATTTCTTCTTGATAATAAAATATATACCTACCTACGCGACGAACGCGCACCCGCGTACTAACTAGCCTATGTAGTACGCGGGTCATCTTATCGATATGCCAATGAAAAAGTGTAAATAGTTGATGCCGATTTGCGGGTAACACGAGAAAAGGGAATAAGGAAAGCGGAAAAGCTGTCGTCGGCACAGCGGTGCGGTAGCTATGAAATTCATGATGCTTTCTATACGTTATATGAATATAATAGTGTACGGCTCTATATAGGAACACGTCCGTGGTTGTATAACAAGCGGGGTATATATGTATACAAGGCGCTTGCTGGGATCTCTCGTGCGCTTAGCCAGGAGCATCAACATCTCTCTTCTTCTAATACACTATACATATACTATACAGCTTCTCTATCGCGCGTCGTTTCGCAACCTCCTTGCCACGGCTATTGTCGAAGATTGAATGACTGTCGCGGTCGCCTTCTCCTCCTCCTCCTCCTCCTCGCGTCCGCTTTGCATATAACGCGCATATAAACAAACCTTGCTCCCGGAAAAGTAAGTCTCCCTGTTCTGTATAGCGTAACACACGGGTAACGCTTTGGTATAATAATGCGTGTGTGCGCGCGCGCGCCCGTCAACGGTGCATAGAATACACGTCGGAAGGTGTCGAACAAGTGGTGTATAGAACAAGGCTGATGGAAACGACCTTTTCAAATTGCACCAACAGCGCGCAAGGACGAGGGGGAATTATCGAGAGCCTATATTCCGATCACGGAATACAACATTCTTGTTGATATTATATATCATTTCGAAGAAAGAAACTTTTAGATTAAATATATAATCAAACTGCTGTCGCGCACGTATATCCGTAATCCGTAATAAGACAAAATATTATTCCCCCCTCGAAACTTGCAGATATAATTCAGAGTGGGGAGATGCGTATAGAAAAACATAGTGAAACGATGCTGTCCCGTCGTGTTTCTCCTAATAAAAAATTAAAAAATTAAAAAATTAAAAAAAAAAAAAAACGATGCCGAGAAATTGGACGGAAATATGTAAATAAATGTTTCAGAGAGCGCGTATTGTAGAGGCGTATAGATATTGATAATTCGTTAGAATCGCGCGTCAACGATATTGTCGAGGAGAAAAATGTGCGAATGCGCGCCAACAGGACAATTGATGAAGGAGCAGGACGAGGGGTGCGGAGAATGAGATTCGATCAACCGAGAGAACTGCTTCGGCTCCCTGCTTCCATCTTGTATATACTCTCCGGTTGATGGAAAACTGTAATGGGTATGGGTTCGGAACGATCAACGAGGATACCGCGATGGGGGAAAGAAGGAGGATAGAGAAAGGAGATACAAAAACTGAATTGGAGTATAGAAGTGTAGCAGCGACGCAGGATGAGAGCGGCGAGCGTTGAAATATCGAGAGAAAGTCGCACATGATAAGAGCAGCGGGAAGAGAAAGGTGCGGACAAGATTTTCGTTACGAATAAGGCACTAATCCAATATATATAGCGACTAGAGGAAGCTCCGAGTTTTCTCATCGAGGAATATTATAGAGTCTCGAGGCTGGTTCGGGTCGTCGCATCAACTTGCCCGTAGGCCAAAAGAATTTCTCGCTCCATTTTCTCATCCCCATGCGGCGGCGGCAAGCTGGTTTCTCGAAACCCACCGTTCTTATGAGGGTGAGATAGAGGGGGTCTCGAGGTTAAATTCGAAACATTTGCTCGCGCCACCTTGCTTCTCGATAAAACCATTTTTAGGGCGCCGCCAGGTCACTCATCGAAAAAACAATATATCAATAAATAATTAGTATATCGTTCATAAAAAAAACGACAAGACCGATGCCTTTTTTTCGTGAATGAGCTACCATCACCATGGCAGAAAAAGCGTCGGGCATATTATTAATTTTCACGTCCCAACAAAATTGTATATACGCTCGCGCTCGTGTTCGAGCAGGCCCAACGAAAGGACCACAATTTTTTCGTTCACCGCTTTCAACGGATACGAGGGGTAGTACACGCGTTTATATAAAAGCAAAGAAAATAAATTTAAAAAAAAAAAAAAAAAATCATCTCTGCTCCGCTAGCCCTTTGTTTCGAGAATCAAAAATCTAGCCCTGCGACGGCATTTTGAAACTACGATTTTTCCTTTTTCCGTATCACTTGCTCTCGCACCTGACCAATGCATCGTGACCAATGAGAAAGAAATATACTCGGCAGGACAGATGGCTATATATACGATTGATATAGACACGCGTCGATATACCCATGCACTACCGAAAACTCTTGGCCTGCTGCATATTTATTGAATCGTCGTAACCCCGAAGCGGCGTTGCAGGTATACATCGAAGAAGCGCGATTATTTAACAATATGCCATTCTCCGCTACTCCCGCTTTTTATTCCGCCCGCAGAGAACGATCTCGAGATATTGTTCATTATCTGCTCCCCCTTCCCAATTGTTCAACTTACAAACTAATCGCAGATACAATCTTCTTCCGCTTTCCCTTGCAGCGATGGATCAACAATATAGTATATTCACCTAATACCACCCCGTGGTGAAACAGTTTTTTCAGTGTTTTTGCTCTCTCTTTTTTTTTTTTCCCCCCATTCCCACAACTATATAAAATAGAGTATATATTTGAGATAGTTTATTATGCCGCGAAGCTTGCTTGCGGGATATCGTGTGTACTAATCGACGAGTGTCGCGGAAGCTTGACCCCGGGGCGATGTACACGTTTAAAGCGTTCAGCTCGCGCTCGAGAGCTATGCTACGGCAAACCTTTCCAGTCGATATCCCCGACATAATCGAGTCGTCGCTCGCGCTGCTTCTCACGGCAACAGCAGGGAGAGAGAGAGACCAACGTGCCGACGTTCCACGGCATATCAGCCTGCTGGATGAACGCGCGATCGATGAAAAACGAAGAGAGCTCGCTTTCGCAGGACAATAGAGGTATGGAGCGAGCAGTCAGCGGTGAGCTATAGAGGCAAGAGGTAAGAAAGGGTTAGCCCTCTCCCCCTCCCTCTCCCGCGTTGACAGAGTTGAGTCAAGAAAGATACGTACACGATTTTTTATGACCGACTATCCGTCCCTAAAAAAAAAATCCCTCTCAGCGCGCCTCGGACCCCGTATTCGACATACAGGGTGAGCTAGCTGCTGTCCAATTGCGTAACACCCGCCATTGAAAGAAAAATACTATCAAAAGCGAATATTCTCATTTAATAGCAACCTTATGTGACGTATTCATTTTTTATCGAAATGGCAACGATGTTTAAAACCGCTTTGTATCATACCCTGGTGCGGTATACGCATTACACTATACGTGTAAAAAAATATAGGTATATAGGTAGGTATATTCAACTAGATCGCGCGTGTTATTTGGCAAAGCGTAGTAAAAGACCCGGTCTGGAAAGCTTGCAATTTGTCACCACTTTTTCAATAAAAAAAAAAAAAAGTTAGTTCTATTGAAATAAGAGTAAAATTGTTCACTCTTCAAGTTTAACCAGCATTTAACTGTGAATTAAATGAAGAAAACAATGCTGAATTGGCGAGTGTTGAAATATACTATATAGGGTCAAGTTTCCTCACCTCTTTCCAATGAACGAACACACAGCGTGCGGCATTAGGTTTCTTAATCTTTTTCCATAAGTTGGAGAAAAAAACAACTGCATCGCCGATTTAATTATGACAAAAGTGACATGGGCCAGGCTATTGAAACTGTGAGATCGGGAAAGATAACATTGAATAAGGCAACAATATCTCAAAGGAACAGACAAAATTGAGATACAAAAAAAAAACAGTAATACAAGAATCATCTCGAAAGATGATTAAAACATTATTTTTTCATGAATTAATATTCATTACAGTATATATATTTTATGTATTGATGTTGATTACTTTGTATAAGTGAAAATTAACAAATAAACAAAACTAGTAGGTAAAAGCTGTGCTGTGAATTATGAGTTTTCGTCCAATGGGCAAAGTGTTGTTTCCAAGTTTTTGTCATCGCGATCGCCCCTCTCCCACCAATTTTCTTGCTGTCACAGAATCTCACATCATAATAATCATACAGAGCGACGCCATAGAGTTATCTCTGATACGAATCACCCGAGAGGCTTTCGATATACAAACTTCTCGATTGCGCGCGTATATATGTATAGGAAAATCTCGTTAAACGGGAACCGAGCGTGGCAGAATTTCTCTGCAGTTTTGTTGAGCGAAATTGAACATGTTCATGACACCCTTTTCGACCATGCGCGATCCTCGCGTATGTCTGTGTGCGCCGGACGATATATATGCGGGGCGAGACTTTGCACAATCTCGACATGTCCATGCACGCGTATATAGCCTCATCCTAATAGGGTTCAATAGCCTTTTATGATCTGCTGCATGTCCTTTAACATCCCTGATATAATCTTCTCGAGAGAATCGGAGCATCGATTGCAACGTATTCGCGCGCCATCCGCCATCAAACTTCTCGATTCGATCGCAGTGCGTCGCGCACAGCCGATAAGATTTTTCTCATATTATGATCGATGCGCACGCGCATATCAATCCGCGTGAATGCTACATGCGGCCATCGGTTGCGAGTCTCGAAGCACGAAGCAAATTATTTCAGCCCGGTAAATCAAAACTTATTCGCCCCTAAATTGCGTTCTTCAACATTTTTTTTTGCAAATTTTACCCATCCTAATTATTCGATTCGCCTTTTTTTATTTTCCATTAATATTTACGCCGAGCATGGATCGATGCTCACCGTATGCTTGTCCGAAAAGGAAAAGGCATTATAGAGGACGTGTTGCAGATTTTATTGCAGGTTGCGGCACATGTTTGATAAAAAATAAATAAGAAATTACAGATATCAAGCGGGGTGTACTCTAAATGAATAAAATTAATGCGATACTATTTCAAAATTTCCATGCAAAAGACCCACGCGATTCATTCTTTTTTGTTCTCATTCGATCGGAGCCAAATTGTACTTGCGGTGGTTCAAACGAAATTCTCCAAAGTTCGTCCGATGAATTTAGCAGCAGAAGCGGCGCGAGATGAGAAGCAGATTTAATAAAATTATAATCATACCGGAATGCGATATATGCCGGTACAATAAGGGTTGCTGAGCATCCGCGATCGGTCCTGCGCGGCGGTAACGGAGCCTCGTGACCCTCGTGTCGGTGTCGTAACGAAAATAAAATAAAGAGTATAAACTTTGTTGGGGAAAAATTAATAGTCGCACGACGAAACTACGATATTATAGATATGCGCGCGCGAAACGGAGTTACCTATAGCGCGTCGCCCGATTAATCAGCAACCAACCGCGGGCGGAGGATCGAAAAATCGCGCGTGAATTGAGAACCGTTCTGCTGCTGATGGGGTCGTCTGAGATTCATTATACGTTTGTATAATGAAAAAGCTTGAAAGGAATGTGGTATTGAAATAATACGCATTATTTCAATGAATATAGATTCGAACGCGAGGGACGTAGATGAGTCGTATAGAGTAGCCTCGAGATATCGTGAAATATATAACTTGATTATATACAAAGAAGAAATACTCTGTCGTGAGACGAGTTCCAACTTACCGAGTTTAATGATGATGTCAATAATGATGGATCCCCGCGTTATTGCGGAATGAAAGACAGCGCGCACCACAGGGGGAAAGATCCGAGAAGCGGTTAATACGACGACGGCGGCGGCGGTACCGGGTTGAAGGTGAAAAAGAGCAACAACGCGCTTCCAACGAGTCGGCGACTCCGCGCGGCACTGAGATCGCGAACGAGAAGCGTTTTACCACCCCTGCCGCCACCCTTCTCCACGACCTCAAGAGTCTGCGCTTTCACCGCTCTTTTCCTCTACTCGTCCTTGTTTCTCCTGTTCCTTGTATACTATACCTGTTTGCTACGCGCACCCACACTTTTATTGCGAAATTTCACTTTGCCAAATCGCCCGCTCTTCCTTTATATAATATAATAATAATAATAATAATAATAATAATATTGACACACACCAACCTCTCATTATACAGGGTGTCCGGTGTCAACAGATCGCGTACACCCGATTATTTTCTATACCGTTGCTGCTGCTGCTGCTGCTGCTGCTGCATGGTTAACGTTGATGATATGCATGCGCTAATAGAAAGCCTCTCGTCCCAATGCGCTGGCTGACGACTTTTTAGTTTACAATCTCGATGAGTTAACCTCCAATAAGTAAACTGCTGGGTATAAAACGTGTCCCTGCATTCACCCTCTATGAGCTTTATTATCCAGCTACCGTATATCTCGTCTCTCGTCATTCGAGATTCGCGACTCAAAAGTCTCGTGTCATATTTTCATCCGACTGCAGAATAATCAGTCAATTACAGACGTTGTAATTGACTGTTTCCGCATAAAACATGAAGGCTGGGATAAAAAAAAAAAAACAAAAACAAAAAAAAAACAAGGCACGGTGTGAATAAAAAAAAATGAGCCAAAATTCTTCGATATATTTTGCCTAATTTTTTTTTTTTTCATTCGGAAAATAAACTTTTAGTACACTAAATCAAAGAACAAAAAATGTACTTTCGACCAGTGTCGAGTCCCAAAATTCTTCTTCCATCCTTTATTTCCGAATCTGGGTAAAAAATTTTTTTGCGGCAAAGTGATGGGACATGGCGGTTATGCGATAAATTTCTCAGCAATTTGTACAATGATTCTCACCCTCTTGGTCTTATACAGCTATAATTTTCTTGAAAAACAAAGAATTTTTTTCTGTGTCACTTTGCCCCTTATTCCCCTACTTCATTTTTTTGTTTTTATGGTACTTTTATTTTAGAATCCGAACGAAAAACTAGCATAGGCGCTTGAAAGCATAGAAACTGCACGGTAACAAAAAAAAATTTTTAGCAATTAGTTATGCTACAAATTTAATTATTCGTCGACATTAATTGTGCCGACAAATGCTTATCGGTCATTATTATGTGATCTTTACTTCAATACGCTACTTGGAAAAAGGGTGGTGGTAATTGGTGAAAATACAGTCATACCGAAATTGTAGACTGTACAACTTTTCATCGAATTTTCCTTGTGCGTCGACGTTGCACCTAGCAATATATCGCGGTAACACCGTGTCATGTTTTCGGACCAGATGTAAATTATTTCCAGCCGTTTCTCGATTCCAGCATCAACATTCATCCAACTGACAAATAATTCACGTCCTATTATTCGATCTATCATAAAAAAAAAAAAATCATATATGTACTCTTTTGCTTGTCGGTTGAAAATCTTTCTGCACTCGTGACATGTCCAAGATCCTATTCGAATTTCACACGCGTTATTTCGTCTCATAATGCCGGGAGGAACAAATCATTTTTGTCCTTTTTGGAATCGGCATCGAGATTTAATAATTTTTTTAAATCCATCACCACAAAATAAATAATGATACGGGGAAACGACAACGATAATTTGCATTTTGTTTTTTTGCGAGCTTGTCTTACTTGTTTCCTGCTGCGTCTCCACTCCTCGTTGCTACGTTGAGCTACGCGCGCGTTTAATGATGATATATATGTCGGGAAGAAACGAGGAACGATCTTTGCGACGATATCGTCGACTCGCGCCTCCGAGATATTCATTCAACGACTCGAACTAGCGACGAGCGACCCTCGATCCCCACTCTTTCGGACAAATTGATCTTTCGCCCAGAAAAATATTCGAAAAGCGAGCCGGTCAGGAACGCCTTTTATCAGTTTTTCTCTAAATTATCCACGAATAATTTTTTATTCTTTGTCTCCATTATATTAAAACTCGTTAAACATACTCGCGGATCGATACTCGAACCATCAAATGTATTTCAAGTTCTAAACGAGAATCATAAAAATGTTTCATATGTTTTCCAGTCTGTTAATAAAGGACTTTGGTCAACGAAAACTCCGAGTTTGGAAATTTTTCTCCATCATTTAATCCAAATTCAATACGAACGAACGGATTCGCGTTGGCTCGTTCGATCACTCGACGCGGATATTAATCGGCTTCGTATATATTATATTATGACGATAAATTGATTTTACGAGGAAGAAGAAACGGAAGAGCAAAAAGTAGGATCGGAAAAACGGAGAAATGGAAAAAATGGCTGCACGGTCATGGGTGCTTCGGGAAGGAAATAAAACAAATTTTTCTTTCAACTCTCGTTTTTTATCTTGAGTGAAAATTCTCCAAGTTCCAGTTAAACGAGATCCAATCGCGCGGTTGTTCGCGGCCCTTTGTCGCGTCTCTTCTTAATATATAATAGTAAAAATATATCTCTCCGTACCGCAGTAACTATTCATCGTTTACAATTGAGTTATTTTAATTATACTCTTCATGTCGTAACTCGCGGCCCCCGCCGCCCCCGCCGCCGCCGCTAATTATCGAAAGCTCTCGCGCGCTCGAAACGCCAACTTTGAACGGCACCATTCCCAATTTAATCCCGTTTCCGGAATTCCGCACCGTCGTTTTTATCTCGCTAAAACTTGGGGGTAAAGGACGTGACGCGAGCGTTGCAAAAAGAAAAACAATTATGTACATCATCGCGTGCGCGTCCAACCGCAGCCTCGCTCGCCGCCACCGCTGCTGCCTGGACCACGAAAAAATTTAACACGATACCTAATAAAACGTATGTATAAAAGAAAAAATAAAAAATGAAAAGAAAAAAAAACGGAAACGAAAACGAAAACACATTCATCTATGGCGGATGATCGGATTCGTGGCGAATAAACGATTCTCCCAAATTCCTCGACGTAACGGATATCAATATCGTATGGGTTGCCAAACACCCGTTGCCTCGTCTCGTCGATAATAGTGAGGCCTGTTGTCCCGAAAAACAGTCACAGCCGGAAATTGATTGTCCTGAATGTATTTGAGCGCGGCTCGTATCTGAAAAACGTAAGAAATTAAGTTTCATCGGGAGAGAAAATTGGTCGTATTATTCAAGCGAGGCGAGGCGAGGGAATATTTACCCGAGATACGAAATGCGGTGGCTCGACTTCGGGGGACGTCGAGAGATGTTGAAGTATAAATTGGTCCGACTGGGCGAGCCAGAGATCGACACCCCTCAGTGGATCGTAGTTGAAAGGGCCGATTCTCAAGAGTCCGAGAGTACAGTCGTAGACGTCGAGTACCTGAGAATAACGGCGGAGATTTAACAATTCTGCTAACAATAAGCTTTTTATCGAACGCAGAACGAACGAACGAACGAACGAACGAACAAGAGGATTCTTACCTGTTGACCACCGGTCAAGTGTCTTGCCGATCGCAGAGCCAGATCGGGACCTTTGTCGGGAAATGTTGCCGGAAATATTTCCCCCGTTTTGACATTGAGCCCGATACCGTAAATAACGGGCCAATGAATACCACCCCTTACCGTCATGTTCAATTCTCCGACGCAGCACAGGGTCAGATCTATCTCGACCGGTTGCTTGTGAAAAGCGGCTGTGTGAAAAAACGAATATCGATCGACCGATCAACGCATATCTCGAGCGGCCTTTCCCGCCGCTTTCTCTCTCTCTCTCTCTCTCTCTCTCTCTATACTTACAGAGAATATTGTAAAAGAGTTCCTCGGAATAATTTCGAGGATCCGAGTAACCACCGACTAGCTGAAGCTCTATACGTCCCTCGGGATAGCCGAGAGCGAGTTCCGTGACCCTCTGAAGCATCGCGGTGGCCGCGTCCTCAGTTCCCGCACCGTCCAGATGAGCCAGCGCTACCGCACCCGAACCTAACCACATCGGAAACAAGATGATTGAAATAGTAGTACTTGTACTACGTCCCTCCTCGTTGATCGTTGATATGCTTTTTCTATTCGATATCGTTGAAATTTTTTTTTTTATCCGATTTAACCCCCCTTCCCTCCTTCTGAGACCGTTTGGACGCGGCAGGCACGAGGCATGCGATACAATGGCGAAGAAATTAGTACTAATCGCAGCAGCGGTGGTGATAAAACTTACCGGAATGCCTGACAACGACGATGATGCACGTGGTCATATCGTCCGAGCCGAGAATGCTTACGTTCTCTGCAAGCACAAAATTACTGTGAAAGATCGAAAAGTATTCGAGGCCGGTTGAGGGAACAAAATGTTATAGTCAATACTGGCAATACTGACTGTCGTGAGGCAGGGTGGCAGCCATTTCTCGCTGAAGTACATACAAGAGGCCCACGGGACCGACCAATTTCGCTGGCATCGAGTGCAGTTGCGCCGCCGTTTCCCGATATACCGGGTGTGCCGAGTACAGCGACCTGCTATCGGCTGGGGCTTCCTCCTGCAGGACCCCATTCACCACCAGCACCATTCTGAACATGCAATCGCGCCAAAAATATAAAATATGGAATGCCGCTTAACGAGACCGATTGATTGATTGATTCAATTATTTATTTACGCCCAAGCTTTGCTATAGGGCGCCTATGAAAATAATAAAATGTTACGCGATAAGAGTAAAAGACATGTAACAGAGAACACTGTTCAAACATAAGAGTAGACCAGCGAATAATAATTAACCAAGTAAATATGGTATAGTAGGGGGGGGAGCGGGCGCATTATAAGCAGAAGGGGTATACACAAAAGTTATCGATCGCAGCAAACATAAGCACGATTCATCGAGCATAAATAAACATCTGTATCTTATACACTGAGCAACAGGTCGCAGTCAGCTGATCGGGTAGCTACGGTGTGACTAAAACGCACGGTTATCGTACTCGAGTAAAACAGAACAATTATTAGGTTGTTTCAACAAAGTTTATCGTTTTTTTCCTACCCGAACCAACTGGTCGACAAGTTACTTTTGTGCAAAAAAAGAAAACTTACCAAATGAAAATATCTAGAGGTCTATTGCAGTTTCCCCTTTAAATAACATACTTTGCGTGTTTAGAATTGTATATCTCCTTAACGACAAATGCACGGGCTGTATTTCAAAGCATGATTTTTTAGCAAATTCGACTCTCTACAAAAAACGGTCCTTTACAATTCTAATTCTAAACCTAACCATTCAAGAGTTATTAACTTTTCAAGTTATATTTCTATCAAATTTTACCGTTTTTCAACTATTTCGACAAAACTGTCAGTTTTACCACAATAGTTGTTGGAAATTTTTTCCACAGCACCAATTTGCAACACATTGACTTCTGAGAAGAATTCGCGAATTTCATAGATTGAGAATTGAAGGTAGGTGATGAAATCAATTTATTTAAAAAATATTCATTTTCATTGGTTTTTATTGATAAAAGCGACATTTGGTCATTGCAAAATTTTTTTTCATAACAGCTGGGATGGGTCTCTCACAATTCGTGATAAATACTGGTATTACTCCTCCTCATCTTTGGTCAAACATTTGTTATTATTTTGTCGTACGATTTACTTGACGAAGACATACGACTATGAACATGTGACAATGCGTTAGCTTTAAAAAAAATTTGGAATTTTTCAAAAAGCTCAAAGTGAAAAACGATGCTGCGGAACGCGGTGTCTCATTACTGGAACGGTATAACAAATGCTTGACTAAAAATGAGGAGCAATTCGAGCATATTCTCTCGAAAAATCTCGCGATATAGATATTTTTATTTCGTTTGTAAAATTTCTTTTTTTGCGCAAAGGTATAACTTCTCAACCAGTTAGTTGGAAAAAAAAAAAAAAAAAAAAAAAAAAAAAAAAAAACTTTTTTTTTTTTAAACACCATAATAATTATATATTGAGTTCTGTATCTGGTAAGTATCTATGGAGTTTTGTCTTGAATCGAAGCGAGGGGTTGGGCGGTTTCGATATCTAGTGAAAGCTAGTGCCAAAAATACGGAGCTGATGAGCGAAAGGAGAGTTGTGAAAGATGAAAGTGCGGTGGTGATTCGGGATTAGAAGAGAGGAAGCTATAACATTTTTGCGTTCAAACTGTCTTGTATTCAAATCATCAACAGGTACAAGTTCTAACAAGTAAGTCGGAGCATCATTGTGAAGTATAGGAAAAGCTGTGTGATAACCATAAAGTAACGGCGTCTATTGTCGATGGTAGACAGCCATTCGAGCCTGTGCCGGTAAGGCATAAAACAGATACCTCCCTCCGCAAATTAAAAATTAAGCGAATATAGTTCGCCGCAGTGACGTCATTGAATACAAGACACCGGTAGTTGATGCGTGAGACAGAGAACAAGCGTTTGAACTAATACAATCCTTGTCGGAATAAGAATAGCGTTTTTATTATGTTTCAGTTTGTGTGTGCGTGTGTGCGTGTGTACGAGAGAGAGAGAGAGAGAGAGAGAGAGGAGAAACGTGTTTGCGTTTAAAATAATTTCGAATGACGTTTACGACGTCGATAATTCCGTGATGCATTCTTCCGGGGTTGCTTCTTATCGCGATGTAGTAGTTTCTACACAGAATTATTCGAATTATTATAAATCAAGCGCGCGCATAATCGCTGCGGTACTTTTTTCATGCGTATTCGTTAGTCATGGCTCGCGGCGCGCGAGCCCGACAAAAACATAGTTATGCGATCGCGTTCTCGTTCGCGCGGTGGACATTCGCCCAACACGTATGCACCGCGTGCTGTATACGGGCATAGTATCACGGACCAGCCTGTCCTTTCTGATTTTTCAAAGAAATTTATATTTTTTATTCGCAACGCTCTCGGGCCCCTCCCGACGGATAAGGAGCTCGTCGGTTTTATCCGGATTACCCAAACATTCTCTCCCCGAACTAATCTTATAATTGTTATTCACGATAATGAGTCCGACGCGCGCGCAATTGTACCCGCGCGCAATTTCGACGGACAATCAAAATCTCATCCTCAAGAAATATTCAACCGACGACGTGTATTTTTTTAGCTCGAAACTGTACGCTGTCGCTGCTGCTCTCTTGAAATATCTCGAAATCGCAAGAGCCTCATAGGGGTTCGGAGGCGATATATATGTACATATCTTATTCTTACCGATACACAAAACGGACCTCGTTAAATGAAGATTCGCGTCGGAGCAGCGTTGTTGTTCGAATCGAATCGAATCGAACCAAGAAAAGTACTCGCACGCCCCATCTCTCTCTTTTTTTAATCAGCCTGCTCGGATACGTTACGAAATGCAAAGATTATCGCGCTAAAGAGACGAGATACCAGAGACAGTTATCATATATTTTGTAATTCTCTTTTTCTGTGACGTATAACCTATGAAAACTGGAATGATTCTATAAATAAATAAATAAATAATAAGGAGCAGACGCAAATTTTTTGTGACATTTTTTTTTCATCCTTCTTTATATGTGTCCTTCGCAAAACTTGCTTCGGTGTACAAGTCGTTCAATTGAGCCGTCACGGAACGCCAGAGCCAGTCATGTGCATGAGAGAGAGAGAGAGAAACGAAGTGTGCAATCTTGGGTGCACGATCATCGAGAAACGTTATGACAAAGAATCATGCATGTATATTACGTACGGTATACAACGGAATCGACCTATTGACTAGAAGGAAAAGGCGCATCTCGTCGGGGCTGTGAGCTAAAGAATACGTCCTTTTGGCTCGGAATAATCGATATATTTACAGAAATATTCGTGTCTAGAAAGCAAGAGGGAGAAAGAGAGAGAGAGAGAGAGAGAGAGAGAACCAGCAGGAGGGAAAGAACATGGACAGATCGGTCGGATGAGATCGGAGACGGCAAAGAGGCGGTTCCGGTGATGCTGGATCGAACATCACCGCAGCCTCATTGTTAGGAACCACCGCAGCAGAGAATAATAAAGACGACGAGATTATCTCTATAGACGTACATATATATAGAGATCTATCTATTATGCATGTATATACGGAGAACCATGATACTCCGAGAGACTCTTATTCTTTCTGACGCAGTTCTTTTCGAGCTCTCGGTTCTCGAATGACAACAAGAGACACGATCTATCATATACATTCACGTTTCGCGAGAGAGAGAGAGAGAGAGAGAGAGAGAGAGAGAGAGAGAGAGAACCGGGAATATGTAAACGTAGAGTAAACGTAAAATTTAGGGACATTGTATTGAAATACTAGCACACGACTATCCGGCGGGCTAAATTCCGAACCGAAAGAAACGAAAAAAAAAAACTCGATCCAATGATGTTAACGATGGCAGCATCATGTTCGCTGTGTTTTATGCAAATTGGAGCATATACAAAATTATAAGAATATAAAACTTGCGGCATCCGATTGTATAACGTTGGCTCATGCTCACCCGTGTATTCCGTTTTTTCCTCGGCAACTGGACGTCGAGTTACACCGCCAAAATGAAAATGAAAAAAGATATCGACACTGATGGCGTATACGAGAAATCAAAGCATAAATTTTCCGCGTGAGAAGCGCGTGACGAGGACAAACAACAGCAGCAGCAGCAGCAGCAGCAGCAGCAGCAGCAGCAGCACAGGCAGAAAGCAGAAGATAGGAGGGAAAAGGTGGGAGGGAGAAAAAGAATGGAGGATCGAGCGAGAATGAAAGTGCGCGACGAGACTAGATCGCGCGCGCGGTGTCGCGACGACAAGTACGACAACGTCGAGTTCATTCAGTCGGCCAGATCCGACGGGGAGGACGAGAATGAACGAGAACGAGAATAGAGGAGGAGGAGGAGGGCGGTGGTGGACGAGAAGTAGCGCGTTCGGCTCATTAACAAATCGCACTAATTATGGCTTCCTTATCAGACGAGAGTACGATTGGTCGAGCGAGCAGCCTCGATCATGCGGTGGGAGGGATCGAGACGAGCGGCGTACCGACGATGGAAATAATCACCGCGTCGAACGCGCCAGGCCAACGACGAAATAACACGTTTCGTATTGCCTGCCCCGTAGTCCCCTAGCCTGCATGCTCTCTCCGATAGCATCTCGCACTCCTCACACCCGCAATTTAACTTTTTCTCAATATGTTTTCTCGCGGCGGCGGGCGGCTACCGACATCCGACACCCGTCTCAAACTCCCAGCACTGCTGCTTTCACCGCGAATGGAGAAAAACATTTTCAACGTTTCGAGTAAACGGAAAAGGAAAAAAATATGAAAATTCAAACGCGTGTCACTCGAACAATGCGAGAATGGAATCCTTTCACCGCGATTCCATTGATAGCTGAAAGAGCTGTGAAAGAGGAAGGATGCTGGCTATTAAAAGTTGTTCCCGAAAGTTATTCTGTATTTCTTTAACGCAGCCTCCCGCCGAAGAACGTTTAACCTTTTCTCCCTCTGCGTATCGCCGAGCGAAGAGGCCGGAGATAAAAATACGATAGAGCCGTTATTTCACCCGTATATATTCATCCCAACCGAGATAAGCCAGTTTTTTTTGTCACCGTTCAGTCTCGAACGTTGAGAACGGATGAATAAAATCGAGATCTCCGCAGAAACGAAGCTACCGTACGGTCTTCGAGTAGATACTCGGAGTATATAAGATGCGAGTTTGAAAAGCGAGTATACCTCCTGCTACCGCGAACAAGACAATTATTCTCCAAACTCGATACATACGCGAAATCATCGGAGAAATATCGATCGTCGTACGCGCGAGCCTGAGAGAGGAGGAAAAAAGAGAATTTGGCGCGAGAGGAGGCTTCGGCTGCAGCAGCAGCAGCAGCAGCAGCAGCAGCAGCAGCGAGACGAAAGGTTGTAGGAATGCAATTATCGAGAGTCGGTGGATCTACTCGTCTATTACGATTTTCGCTCACGCGCGTCGGACACGAACCGAACGAGCGCGGGAATCAAAGAGTATAAGCGGGATGGAAAACCGGCGGTGCAGTCTCTTCGTGACCGTAATCGGTGGATGGGACCGGGCGAAAGGGAGGGAGAGAGAGTGGGAACGAATCAAGCTAGTCCGTTGGGTTATCCGGCTCTTCATGGCCGTCGTTGTATTCGCACAAACATGTACTATATACGTATACGCGCGCGTGATACGGAATCGGTTCGAAGGGCGTTGCACGCGGGTACAGGGTGTACACACGCTCGGGGCAAACGGAAATTCACTTGAAAAGTAGGCATTACCTTAATTATTGGTCTTTCGAGGAGCAGCAGCAGCAGCAGCAGCAGCAGCAGCTTCGCTTCAACTCTCGACCAAGTCCTATGAGCATTTTTTTTTATTATTTCCATTTTACATTCGAAAAATATTTATAAATTCTTAGCGAGAAAATATTGCAAGCCCGATCTTTCTCCGCCATCGCGAATAATTGATCGCGCATTATCGTATCTCATTCGTTAGCGCGATCTGCTCGTTCGGTTCGCTCGGTATACCGAGCAGCTCTCTATGGCTCATCCACGATTCGCTCCGACTCTTCCCGAACAATTTTCTTTGCAGGATACTCCAAGAGCACAGACAAAAAGAACAAGAGTGAGTGAGAGAGAGAGAGAGAGCGCGAGCGCTCTTTCCGAGCGAAGAAGGACTAGACCCCTTTGAGCCAGCATACGATGCACACGGTATGCGCTTCGTCTCTCTCCTTCTTGCCGAACCAACTCGAACCGCGAACAACTCGGAGATTTATCGTAACTCGTTACCGCGCGCGCTGGCAGGCAGCTCCTCGACTCGCGCGCGCGTACATACATACTGTTATACTATATGCGCCGGGCGCGTTACAACGCTCGTAAATTATTCGTCAACGTTTCAGTTTCGAGCTCTCTCTCGAGCCGGTATCTTATCCCTTTTCTCGCGATGCGCAAACGCGTTTCACCATCCACCATGCACCGAGTATAACCTACGTTTCCGCGCCACTATATTTTTTTCTTTTTACATACATTTATTCAACGCGTTTCTCGTTATCGTGAAATTTATTTCGCAGTACCTCGGCCACCTCCGTACGAGATAGGCGTTTGTTTATCCAACAAATTAATATACAGTACTTATACCCCCTCGTGAATTCGAACACGCGATTAACGCTTTTTGATGATCATTCCTCGTCCCGCATGGAGCATATAAGGGCTCGCGCGGTGCTTTATTAGGCCGCATCTTCGCGATGGGGTATATCGGTAGGCGGTCGCAGGTGGCTCGACTGTGACGGGGGACATCTCCTCATCCCTGCAGCACTCATCTCTCGTGTCCGCAATGATTAATTAGTCGGTTTAATTAAACGCCTAATTACCGGCGTGTCGGATACGGGGATCTCCGGTGTTGCGGGAGCTCGTCTCGCGAGAATAGAGAGTAATCCTCGTGGAGAAAGCCCCTGCTCGCGCCGCGCTCCTCCGTTCCTTCTATATCGATCTGATAATATCTTAATATCTATACCTATATGTATTATCTACATACCTATATACGGGTGTATACGCAGATTTAACGACGCGATAAGACACTACACCCGCTTCGATATTCCATATCCGCGCAAGCATGCTAATCACCCTCGCAAGATAGCCCCTCAATATATACCTACTTACCTATATATATTCGACGGCTGAGGAGGAGAGAAAATCTCGTCGCTTTATCCTGCTTGCCTGATGCATCTTCGCCCCGCCCCGTTATCAAAATAATGAGCGCCGTACTTACGTACGCATATACTATACTCGTATCGAGCATTCGTTACGCCTTGTGCGATTGTGCGATTTCAACGCGACATCACGAGCAGAGGAATCGATAAAACGGGCCCGACGCTCGCGCGCGAGTTACGATTTCTCTGATAAATAACGCGTCACATGCTGGGAAAACTTATGCAACAACATGCGATTAGCTAGACTCGCGCAGGGATTATACATGTATATATAGGTAATTGATAGCGGGCGGCTCGGACGAACCGAAACATTCCACCACAAGACTCATCTATTTTTATTATGCTCATTCAACTCGAGGCTCAAGAAAATATACCTTAATTCGTACGGTATAATATTCATTGAAACTTGAATATTGCGGTGAGAAAATGGTGCTTCCAAATAATACAGACTTGGAAAAAAAAATCAAGCGCTTCAATAGAGAAGAAATGAAGAGAGTCGCGACGCGTTGCCGCATTTGAGCTTATTTTCTTAGCAGAGGTTTTTCAATCAATGAAAATCCAGAGAAAACGGCATCAAGCACAAAAGCAGTACAAAATAAGAAAAACATTTTGTGGAAATCGAATTGAGAAAACGCGTTGGCGGCAGCACAGTAGCACAGTTGCCGGTATACCGTTATCACTCTGCATGATTGGGATAAACAAAAAGTATTATCCGTATACCTATAAAAACTTATCGATTTCGATATTTCGATCGCGATATTCACGAATCTTTCCGCATTCTTTCTTCTCCCTCGAATCATGCATGAAATCTGAGAAAAGAAATTTGTTGAATCGACAAATCTTGCGGTTTCCCTGATTAAATATTTATTCAACCAAGTTAAATAATTGTTTAATCGAGTCAAATGAATTTATTAATTTTAGGATATACATGCATGTTCGCGCTTCCCAATTCGCGTCGGAATTAGTTGGACTTGCGCGGTCTATGCGAGCAGAAGAGTCTCGCGGTGCTAGCTCCGGGCCACACCGTGCATGGCTGCATCATGGACAGACAAGTTACTCAAACGTTCGTTTATTTGTTCGACGCAGCCTCTTTACTTTTGACAATGTCGAAAAGTGTTGACGCAACAAATCCTAACTTTTTGAAATAGTTGAATATTTGCAACAAATTATTGTATTTATTATTCATGCGAGACAATATAATTCGGTTTACACAACTGAAAATTTAGTTGAACGCAATGTGAGTTTGTTTGTTTGTTTTTTTTTTTTTTTTATTTGTTGATGCAATCGTATATTCGCGGTTGACCAAATCCAAATTTAGTTATTATACAACGGTGTCAATCGTGTTATACGGCAATGTCTTAGTTTGTTGACTCAACTGCGAACGGATTCAACAAAATATTTTGCTCGTTTCAGCCAGCACTTGATTCGCTTATCATGACATTATTTTCGTTGAATCAAGACATTTTTAGCGGAAAAAATGAAAAAATTTGTTGATTCAACAAATTTGCCAGCGCACTCGTGCTCCCCCCCATATGAATATATTTATAAAGGAATGAAAATTTTTCAGATCGATAGGCTGCTGTACATATATATGCATGTATATGCGTCCCAGCAACAACAGCTAGCCCAACCCCGCACGCTCATATCGTGCTCTTACAAAAAATAAACTCCGTGTCATTCGTAATCTGTTGCTCCGCAGGAAATTTCCGAACAAGATGCCGAGACTCGAGAAACGCGTTGGATAAGCGGTGATGCGTATATAGTATATGGTCGCGATAAGGAAAAGTAAAAAAATGAGGAAGCGCGATCGCAAGAACGACAACGAGATCGCTTCCAAGAAATATATGAGCTCGCGTGAAATAAAACAAGACACGATCAAGAGGAAATAGACTCTCGCGAGTCATTCGAAAGAGTAAATAAAATGCGCGTTAACCGAGTTAGAAATTTATGCCAAGAGAATTAATGAGAATGAACAAAACTCTCACCTGATAATAAAAGTCGATTTTGTCTCTAATGTTCGTCGAGAGCTTCTCGCCAAGGATTATTCTTCATTAGCGAGGACACGTTCCAGTCGCCATTTTCATTTCCGCCATCTTCCGATCTCGATGCGTTCCCCGCAGCTCTCGTCCGCCTGCGATCGAATATAAAACAAACGTTTTACATCAAATCTCAATAAAAATCGTGCTAACACCTATATTTCTACATATTTCATTATTGCAACGAATTTGTTTTAGCCAAAAATAATACTAATCGCGGCGATCCAAGCTAGGCCGCCGTGGATCCCCCGTGAAAAGTAATTAACGGAGAAAGAGAGAACGGAATCGGATCGATCGATCGATCGATCGACTCTCGGGCTGGAAAATTCAAGCCGGTTAAACCAAACGTTTCTTCCGGATCATCGTGAGTCAGCGAGCAGGATTAACATAAAACGCCGAGCGAGCGAGTCCCGTCTTTCCTTCCTCCATATTTATAATGCATGCGAGACACGTGACTTCCTTCGATTGTCTTCCAATTCGCGAACGCGGCTCTTAAATTTCTTCGAGACACCTCTTCGGACTCGATTTCTCTCCCCTCTCCCCTCTCCCCGCCCCCCGCCGCCCTATTCTTTTTACCAACTTTCAATATGCACATATTTAAGGAATTGTCGCATTATTCCAATGAGCAATTTTAATTATCGTCGATTACAATTCCATACTCGCGCGAACAAGACGCTTCCCCCCCCCCCCCCCCCCCACGCAAACGTATCGTTTCTCGGCAAATCCCCGTCCAAGCCGATTCGTATTTTGCATTCGCGGCTCTATTATAGTCATTCCTAGCAATATTATTTCCAGTTGGTATCAATAATCATCCTTGGACGCCCTATTTTTGTCGATTCTTTTTTTTTCTTCTTTTTCGACCCGAAGAAATCGCGCAGCGATATACAGGCGCTGCTTGGTGCGATCAGGCTCCTCGCTCGCCGGGAGCCAGCAACTCGATCAATTATGAATCCACACATATCGAAGGTACAAAGTACTCGGACGGCTGAGTAAGCGCAAAAGCTAGGTATAGGCACGTTCGGGCGGTCCGTATACGATAAAGAGAGGTCGCCGCCGCCGCCGCCGCGCGTATGCCGAGTGCTGCATGTGTAGGTGCGCGTATGTAGACAAAGTCGATCCGCATTCCATGAGTGGAACAACCGGTACACCGTCCAGAGGTTCTCAGTCGTTCGGCTCATCCACACCGGCGAGAGTCTCTCACACACACACACACACACCACGATCGTCTTCGCACATTGGACAACATCACGATGACGCCCGGCAACAATTTCCATACTCTCTCGCACTTTGAAGAATATGAAAGCGCGCTCTCTCTCTCTCTCTCTCTCTCATTCAACTCTCCAGCTTGCGCGGTCCAACTCTTTTTCGTCTTCACGTGCCAGGAGAAAACAGTTGGACGCACCGAGTTGCTCGTACCGCTCGCTTTCCGTTCATGCCCGAATCCGTTCGGTCATCGCGAGCGATTGAATTTATTTACACCAACTTACGATTCGAAAGCATACAATTTTACACCCATAGATTATAATATACGAGTTCATACTGAGATACATAATTTTTTTCATTTTTTTATATATTCTTGAACAAGAATATGTGACACGCGGCGGCGGCGGCGGCGGCGGCGGTTCGTTGATACATAAATATGGAAATTCATTGAATTTGGACGAATGGATGATTGGATGCTCGTAGTTTCTATCGAAGAGCGGGCTGCTACCAGCACCGTTCACCAGCCCGGCGGGTTGCCCAATCGCGTACCAATTGCTCTCTCGGGCGCGTGCATGCGCGCCAAATTTTCAATTCCAATTTTAACAGCGAACATATGGGAAGAGGAGGATAAAAGCGAGCGCGCGATTCTCGCGTGGGCGACGACTCGTTAAAACCGATAACCTCCTTTAGGCGGGTTCCCCCCCGCCTTGGCGCACAGCCCGCCAACAACGGATATCATGTCGCTGTGATATTTCTTGTAGAATATAATAATAATAATAATAATGCGATGATAATAGGCAAAAAGAATTAATTTGGATGCGCATTGAGATCGGAGTCGGTTCTAGAAGCTCCGTGCATACGGTCGGACGTTGGGCCGGTAAAAAACGAGTGTGCGCGGCGAAAATAGTTTGGCGAATGAATATCGTGGATACGGAAGGGCGCGCATCAAGTTTAGCGATTATAAATAAGACTGGTAGAATGGGTGGTGCGGGGGGGGGGGAGGAGGAGGAGGAGGAGGAGGAGGAGAAGATAGGTTGTGCGCGCGTATGCCGCACGTAGGATCCGTTATATGCAAGAGAGAGGGTGACGAGAGAGCGAGGTGAAACGAAACTCCAGGCGCGAGGCGCGGCGGCCAGAGCTAATGAAACTCGGGCGAGTTGCTCCGAGACAGTGTTTCTCAATCGGCGACCGCGACCGCGTACCTTCTCCATTCGTCGAATAGTCGCTGCGATGGTCGTCGCGCGTCGCGCTTCTCTCGCGCTGCTGCTGGCCAAAACAAACAAACGAGCTATGATTTTTCTGAATAATCGAAATAATGGAGGGAGGGGTAGTAGAGGATGCGACGCACCGGGGCGAACCTCCGGAACCGTCGCCGCTCTTGCTTTTTTTTGCTTATTCAACGCGAGATAAACGATGGGGGGGGGGGGGGGGGGAAGACGATTTTTTTTTTCAACATTTCGACGACTATCGCAATAACTTGTTGTGAATAAAAATAGCGTGATCCAGTTCGCGAGGACGGACGGACCGAGCATCGACACGATTATTTTTCTAAATTTTCAATTTTTAAGATGAATTTCATTATTTATTCGATTCTCACAAAGAAAAGAAATTTGTTGCTGTTACAGAAAGGTAAAATGCGAGCGACTTTTTTTTTGTTCCCATGGATCCATGGCATTTCAAATATTTTTCCGAATGAGGCGAATTTTGTTTTGGTCGTTGCGCGAGAATACGTTGGTTCGCAGCTATCAGCGATTATTGGGCTATCGTCGCATCAAGAGGAATCGTTGCTTCTACCGAATCCCAGCGCGTCGTTTCCTCCTTATTCCGTTTATCTTAATTTTATTTTTCACACTCGTCGCTCAGCAGGCTCTCCTTGACCGCGTAAACTCATTTTATCGTATTAGAGACGAAAAATCATACTGTTATATGTACAGGCGCGGTGGCGGCGGCGGCGGCGGCGGCGGCGGTATGACACGATTCCGTAAACAACGCGCGCGTCATAATTTGCCTATAAAATTGAGTTACGAATGTATATTGTGCGAGACGGAGACGAGAATAGATTTTTTGTTTTGTTTCACTCACCGGCTCTGTCGGACGTACGGTTGGACGATGTTTAGCGGGAAAAGGAAAAAATAGTACGATAATAAGGATTCTGGTACTGGTACGATCGTTAGCATCGGGCCGCCCCGCGTGCGTGAGAATCGTGAGATGCAGCAGCGATGACGGGAGCGGGGAGGATGAAAATAATAACGAGCATTACCGCTGGCCGTTAGGCGCGCGACAGGAGCAACCGGTGGCGATGCGCGAGAATGCACGAAACTTTTGTTTGGACGTAAAAACATTGCCACGGTTGTATGAAATAATGCAAAATTGATGAAGAAAAAAATCGAGTCGCGAGCAGGAAAGAGATAGACAGAGATAGACGTCGTGTACGCGCCGCCGCGGCGCCAAGTTTAACCTGATAAAAAAATGTGAACGAGGTTAAAATAGCGAAAAAGGAATGCCGCGATTCATCTCACCGTGCGAGAGAAGAGTTTCCGCCGCGTGGAAAAACAATAGAGTGGGAAATAAAAAAGAAAAAGAATAGAAAACAAACGTCACCAGCGAGCGCCAAATGACGCATGCGCTCGCGCGCACTTTGATTCTTCTCCTCTCCGACAGAGCCGCCGTAATCGAATCCTTGTTTTTAATATATTTATTATCAATCGGTGAATATCCGAATTGCTCCCTGCTTCTCTCGATTTGTTTTATTCCTCCGAACGTTTTCACAAATGAACCAAAACATACGCTTTACACGTTGATATCGGTGGAGCAGCGCAGGGGCGCGAGTAGCGAGTAGCGAGTAGTGCGCTGGGCCGCTGGCTGGCTGGCTGCGTAACCCCGCGAGGAGAGAGCGGAGCAGCCGAGGGATCGGAGGAGGAGGGCCGCCAGTCGCCAGCCGCCAGCGCCAGCAGAGGTTCTCCTTCTCTCTTTTTATTTTCGTGGTGTTTACGAGGCGGCGGTGGCGGCGACAACAACAACGACTCCGCACGAATCTCGCTACGAGCGTTTATTACCGAGCGAGGTTCGATGATGTTTCTTCTTCCTTCTTTCGCGTGTTGGAGGGGAAAAGAGAGAAAAAGCGAGCGATGTACCACCGTCCACCGGATGATTTGGAAAATCGAAACACCGCGTCTTTATTTATTATTTTTCGGAGAAAGCGCGTTTGAAATAAAAACACGAGGCGACGACGGAAAAAAAATTGGCAAAAGCGGGCCCCCGGCGTGGCCACACTCGGCCGCCGTATTGCCTGCACTGCCGACAGTGCCGCGACTCGGTGGCTCAGCGCGCTCTCGACCTCCTCGACTACAACGAGGCCATTCGCCATTCCGGCCATTCCCCATCATCCCCGTAGTCCCCGTATCCCCGGGTGTGCGCTGCGAATGTATCCGCGTCGCGTACCTCGCTCGCTCCTCTCCGCGCCCGTATTCCGTACTCTCGTCTCTTTTATTGTACACACCGGATCGCAACGGTTCCTTCCCCGCTTACCGCTCAAACGGCCTATCTACTTTTGTCGGCGGCAGGTACAACGCGCGATTCATCCTCCGACGACCGACGACCGACGACGACTCGCATCTCGCCTCTCGCTCGCGTTTCTCCTCCGACCAGCTGCCATTTTTACGTTTCGGGCTTTCGGGCATTCGGGCTCGGCTCATCATCGGCCGAGCCTCATCGAACGGGTTAAACGGGTATCGCCATCTACCTGCTATCCCATCTATTCCATGCAACCCCACGCGCGCGACATCTTCCTTCGGTTTGCGCAATCGACATTTTTTATAGTTTTCTCATCGACCGAGTATATCGACCACGCGCGGCGAGAGTGCGGCGACGTTATTCAATTTCCAATATGTTGAACCATTTTATCTAAGAATTTTTTTAATAAACAATTTTTTCAAACTCAAATACGAACAAGTTATTTCTTTCGAAAATCGTTTCGACCCCTTGAGGAGTAGTCTCGCGGGGCGGGGCGTGACCGTTCACCGTTCCGTGCATGATAAAAAAGAGCCCGGAGCGAGCAGCAGCGCGCTTACCGCGGATATTTTTATTTCGAGTGCCCATTCCCGCCGCCGGTGTGATCGAGGGCGTGGGTGTATGTGTTTTCGTAGCTTTCGTAGTAATGAAAACGAAGATGGCGACCGAAGGGTAGTAGAGAGGAGGACCGTGCGGTGGAACCGGTGGTAATTAAAAATTAGACACGACGGACGCGGGTGAGTTTATTCAGAAATTCAGAATAAAGGTAACGATATCGAGCTCCTCCTCGCGCTATTCGCTCCTATCTCTTTTGGCTTACGCTCCCGCCACCGCCGCCGCCGCCGCCGCCGCCACCACTCGCCTCTTTCGCTATATTTTATGTCTCTACTTCTATTCGATCGACGCCGCTTCTTCGCGTATCGTGCTTCATTTTTTTATTTCGCTGCTCTCGTTCGGTGTATAGAATCGTAACCACCGTGCGATAAAAAAAAAAAAAAAAAAAAACAAAAAAACCGAGGCGCGAGCGGGTGTACGAGTTTCGGGCGAAAACTCTCTCGTGCCAATGGCGCGTCATTATCGCGATAAGAGCCGAGAAGAAGAACGCGGAACGAGAGACGAGAGAGCAGGCCCCCCCCCCCCCCCCCCCGTCGCTTCGATCAACTCGTCGAGATAGTCGAGATCGAGACGACCGCCGGACCATCGCTCGAGTCTGGGAAGTTCAATGCTTACCGGCGGATCTCACTCTCTCATTTCGACTTGAAACATTTGCGAATCTCTCTGTACACACGTACGCGCGCGGTCGTTCGATCGTCCTCGCTTCGTAAAAACTGCGCGTTTTTACCCAGCGCGGATAAAGAAACAAAAATATAAAATCAACCGGGCCTCGCGGCGCTTATTCTCCCCCCTATCCCCATCTAAAATTCTCAATCTCGCGTATCCTCCGGCAACATTTCGTCCGCTACGACTGATTCGACCGAACATCGCATCAAAGTTCAAAGTTCACATCCGGAAGCTCGAAAATCATGCCGATGGTACGTGCATGTGTAGCGCGGAGCGATAACGCACGTGTGTGCGCGCGCCTATTTTATTGTCAGAGTCTCGGATCGCAGGCGGCAACAGTGCCTCCCCTCCCCCCTCCCCCCGCCGCGCGCGCGCGCGCGCGCGCGGTATATGCCTGCATGAAATTTACATATATGTATACACTCGGCGCCAAAGGTATACACATATTATAGGTACATAATTAATATATAGATAACGAATAACGATGTGCCGGGGGCGCATATCGAATGACTCGACAATCATCGAAAAACTATCATCGCGTCCTGTTCATTAAATACCAATTATCCGAGACGTTCGTTGTCGCGGACGCTCGATTCCAACTCTCCTCTGTAATACGCATGCATTGATTCCTGCTGCTTGCTTATCTCGTCGCATATCCACCCTTCTCATCCCGTAATCATCCGCTTTTCTACATACTATATAGTAAGCGCTCGCTCGTTCCCGCTTTTTTTATATATTTACGATTTTCTCCAACGAGAAAACTGATGGCGGCGGCGACGGCGGCGCGACGGTAGAGATGCAAAGAAACGGCTCTTGGATATTCCAATTTCCAATTTCAGATGGTGATGGGTTCTTCTCTCGACTTTCCTAACCACCAAAAGGTCTAAGGGGCAACGCTATTGTCAAAAACTAACTTTGTCTCAAGTATAATATACAAATATGTCCGCGGATTTCGAGTAAGCAGAAGAGAATATAAAAACTCGCGATCGCTCGGGCCGGTGACACGGACGGACGAGCTACGACGATTTTTATCGGACGCGGAGGGGCGGGGGGGGGGGGGGGGGCCTCGCACGACGGAACATGATTTTATAGTTGACCGATTTTCGTCGTGCGCCAATATACGCCAATACAGATTGTGGGAGTCTTCACGGCCGTAGGACTCACCGGCGGAGCAGACCCTGTCGACTGTCGAAAGTCCAAAAGAGCCCGTCCGATCGCCCGCGCGACATCAGCGTTCGATCGTAAAAAAAAAACCTATTGTTTTGATTAGCCTCGCGCGATTAAACTCGAATTTCATCGGGTTCGGTTACGGGCGGCGACATCGATGCCGGAATAGCGAACCGATGCCTCCTGGCTCTCTTCCACCACCATCTTCCCCGCTGCTTTTCACCGTCGCTGTTTCAACGAGCTTCGCACCCACCTGGCCTATCGCGAATGGGAGCAGACAAACTTTCGAATCGAAACGAATTAAAATCCCATACTCGAGAGCTCCTAGCATTTCGAGTCCATGATTTTTCGTATTCGTTGGATCGTGCTCCGACCAAGAAAGCCCAAACGACGATTCTCGATAGTGACGAACGAAGAGACACAAACATTGAAAGGACATCAACGACAACAACAAGAACGAGGCAGCAGGCAGCAGCGGCGGAAAATTTAGAAAGCTTCCGTACATCGTGAATCGCATACGGCGCACACGGAGATACGAAGAGGAGACGCACCGGAGGCGATAATATCGACGTTGGGATTGCGCTTGCGCCGCCAAAAAGCGCGCAAAAGGGAGAAACGGGGAGGGTGGGAGGGAGGCCGGAGGGAGAGGAATGGGAAAAGCTTGCTCCGGATCCGGATAATTGTCGGCGTGCCCGGCAAGAGGGCAAAAACCATCGCAACGCAAAGAGCAAACCAGAGGCTCCGTGTTACTCGGCATCGCGTTCGTATCAGGTATAATAAAAAAAAATCGCGTTTCGCCGAGGTGACTTGAACGAATTAACGAAGCGCGAGAGATTTGGTTCCTCATATTTTTGGCACCTACCGGTGATTCCAACGCCACTGAAGAGATATAGGGTGGGCGTGCGCGCGCGCGCGCGCGCGCGATTCACGACCGAGGGAACGTGGCCGACGGATCGATCGGAAAGAGAGAGAGAGAAAGCGAGCTCCGCCAGCGACAACGGCTCCGTGCACAAACTCTTTCGGTGTCTAATCAACCGTGCGTTATCAGTCGGCAAAAAGTAACTCGAGACTGAGTTAACGAGCCATCGACGCGACGATCCAACCAAGCTCTTGTACAATTTTTTTGCCAATAACGGACGGTCGATAGTCATTTTCACGTTTAACGTTTAAAAAAATCGTTAATCAGCAGCTTCCGATATTGTTGCGCGACTATATCGAGTGATTCGAACGCGACCATCGTAAAAGAAAATTAAACGATCGAGTCGGAATTGAAAAAAAACGTTGCAAGTCGAACCAACACTTTTCTCTCTCTCTCTCTCTCTCTCTCTCCCCCGTTTCATTTCCTCGGAGGGTATCGACCGAGGATTGGACTTGCGCGCGCGCGGAGGAAATGTCCTCCTCACCCGCGTCTCGGATCGCCAAACGCGACTCGACCTCACTATTGGAAGAAATGAAGAAAATAAATCAAATGAATAAAAATGATGGCGTTGAATGATCGCTACGAGATACGCAGTACCAACATTTGAAAGAAAGAAGAAAAGGGAAGAAAAAGAGAATGAGAGGAGAAAGAGGAGGACGTAAAGGCGGCGGCGGCGGCGGCGGCGTATGTAGAGGATAGTTTGAAAAGCTTTTGATAATTGTAAGGGGGAACGCACTGCTTCCTCGTGACTTGGCTCGAGCGAGCGAGCGAGCGAGCGAGCGAAAAGACGAGATAAGGAAAAAAGGCACATTTATACGCATACACATAGACACGGTGGCTCGATGAAGCGAGGCTCCCTCGAGTGTGTGCGTCGCTTATAGGCTATTTGCGAGTGGTCTTGTTTTCTCATAGCGCCGCCGTATTCGAGGATTTCGTGTGAGCCAACTGTGTGCGTGCGTGCGTGCGTGCGCGCGGTGGCCGCACTCGCGCCTCTCCTCCCGGTATATATGTGTGCGCGTTATGCGTGTCACGATAAGAATAATAGAATTACATATATAGCCCCGCTCGCTTACGTTTTCTTTTTCCCCTCGCGATCACAGTCATCGCGTACAACACCGCGTTCTCGGACTGACCTAAAAAAACGTTTCGTTCCAACAACTTGTCAAGTTTTTCTTTTTTCTTTCCTACATTTTCTCCATTTTTATATCTCTTTTTTCCTCATTCGACTCGTTGTTGGTAATAACGAGAGGAGGACATTGCGAGATAAACGATAATAACGACGTCTTCCCTGCTCGGGCATCGATGTCTCCTCTCGGTTCGTTCGTATTGGTCAAACTCGAATGAACGTAATGAAAGACTCGGCATCGTCGTCGACGCAGTCGCCGTCGTCGTCGTCATCGCCATCGCCATCGCCATCGCCATCACCACCACCACAACCACAACCGCCGCGTTCGAGAATCCTCTGATTCGAGCGGCTGGGTTATGACGAACGATCGACGGACGATCGTCTCGAGCTCCGAGTCGTCGCAATTTTCGCAGCAAGAGACCGTTCAGCTGACGGAATTGTTGCCGGTGGAGCAATCGAGGATTAAACTTATCCCGGATTACACGGATCAAGAAGAGACTACCGATGGCTTACGAGCTCTCAGGAGTTTCGCCGCTCGCGGTGAACATCAGGATTTTTTACCGGAGCGCCAATACGATTCTTCTTATCGTAAAATCGAAGCTTCCGTTTGCGCAACCGTTATGCCGGACGAACCCCATCGTTACTCGAAGAAAAAAAGAAAAAATGTCCAAGCTGCTGATAACACGATGAAAAACGGAATCACGACGAGAAGCGTTGGAGACGAGGGTCACGACGATGTAGCGTTACAAAATAATGATAAAGTATATAAAAATGCCATGCTCGAGGCAGCTACGTCGACGAGAAGAAGGGGGCTCAAAGTTGATGATGATGATGATGATGATGATGATGAGGAAGAAACTAATTGTGAAGAATGGATTAAAAATCGAGTGCTGGATAAAGAGTGCAGTAGTATGGGGGGAAAAAAATTACCAAGCCAACAGCAGCCCGAGGAGGAGCTCTCGAATACGATCGATGTCGAGGATGAAGTTTATTATTATCGTCGGCAACGACCCGATATCGGTCAAACTTTTGCCACGTCGAACGAGCAACGAGATGACGAAGACGAGAACGGAAACGACGATAATTCCGTTACGAATTTGGAAATTTTATCAGCCGGAGTTTATCGGGATATGGCCGATAATTTTTCTGGACGAACAAGTAGGCTTACCGCCGAAAATTACGATAATGAGAATAAAAACAGGGAGAAAGCCGCCGCCGCCGCCGCCGCCGCCGCGGCCTCCAAGAGACGAAAAAATGGTCGGAAGAAGAAGTCTGTCGGAAGGAAAGAAATGAGCCGCCGACGAGACAACAACGATGGTACCACCACCAATTATGAAGAATCCGGTGAGGCTGAGAAAGATCTTGGACGAAAAATAGACGGTATAATACAAGCGAATTATTTGCTAGTGGAACGGAAAAATAACAACGCCGTGCCTCGACGAAGCGAAAACGAGGAGACGGGGGGGACGGGAACGGCTACGACGACGACGACGACGACGAGGCGAGGAATAGATTCGGCAATTTCATCGAAAACCGGTCATGAGTCATCGACGTCGATAAGAACGAGCTTGGATACGCCGGCAACGACGACGAAAAAGTATCGGTGCTTGATGTGCGACTCGAGTTTCAAGGGTAGCGGCGGCCTGAGAAATCACTACAAGGTCGTTCACGCTGCCGGGCCTGTGTACAAGTGCGACGAGTGCGGCAAAGAATTTCCTCTCAAGGAGCGTCTGAAGCTCCACGTGCGAACGCATACCGGTTTCAAGCCGTACAAGTGTCCCGATTGTCACAAGAGTTTTGCTCGGGGTGGTCAATTGGTTCAGCACCGGGGTACCCACAGCAAGGTAAAGCCCTATCGTTGCAATTTGTGCGCCGGAACATTCACGTGCGCGGCAAATTTGGCTCTTCACCTAAAGCGCCACAATGGCCAAAAGGATCACAAGTGCGAGATTTGCGGACGTGGATTCGTCAGGAAGGACGCCCTCAAGAAGCATCTCGAGTGCCTTCATCGGGACGTTAAATCCTTTCTCTGCGTAATATGCAACAAAACGTTCAAGGGACATTTGCCTCAGCATATGCGAACTCACGCTCAGGATCGACCTCACGGTTGCGCCACGTGCGGCCAGAGATTCGCCCAAAAGTCACAACTCACCGTTCATCAGAGGACCCACTCGGGTCAACGACCCTTCAGGTGTCTCGTTTGTTGGCAAGCTTTTGCACACTCGACCGCCCTTAAGCTTCACACGAGGAGGCACACCGGTGAGAGGCCCTTCAAGTGCGCCGAGTGCAACGCCGGATTTACCCAATTACCCCACTGGAAGAAACACATGAAGTGCATACACGGTAGAAACGAGCCGTACAGTTGTAAAAATTGTAACAATTACTTCCGAATCAAAAACGATCTTGAGAATCACGAAAAGACTTGTCAACCTCGAGATACTCTATACGACGCCGCCGCCGCCGCCGCCGCCCTTTCCGATCAATCAAAAATCGATCATGTTGTTCCGGAGGATACCTCCATCACGACTATCGCGGCAACGACGACGACGACCACGACCAAGACCACCGGCGTCAATAGCCTCGAGACCAACAACTCGTCCTCTTCGTCCTCCTCCTCCTCCTCCTCCTCCTCCTCCTCTTTGTCCGCGGATACTCCCAAATTTCGGACCATGAACGTGGAACGCATGAGGCTCCTCCTCGCTGTTTTGCTCAAGAGAATTTCTCGACCGGAGAGACTGGACGAACTTGGATTTGGCAAGAGGCTCATCGACGAGGTTCTTCAGGATTCTCTCGTTTCCGCCGGCAAAGTGCCATCTCGAATCAGCCCCAAGCTCGACGAGCTCGAGAGTCTTCGCAAGAATCTCGAGGTTTTTCTCGAGTGGACCGTACCGAAAGAGCACTGGGATAATTTTCGTAAGATCAACAAAACTCCCGAAGATATACTCGAGACTCTCACAGCCACGTAAATCATCATTCTCCTCGTATTTATCTGGCTTTTCTTTTTCTTGTTGTTGTTGTTGTTTCTTTGTTTTTTTTTTTTTTTTTCCCTCATTTTCCCCATACCATAATCAATCACCCCCGTATACTCTATAGATGCTTTTTTGAACCAAAGAATCCGCGCGAGCGACGAGGGTCGTGACGAACGCGTTAAAGAGTACCAAGAATGAGATAGTTATATAAGGTGTCATCGTTTCGTTGGGATATCCGGCGTCGCCTTCCTGTATCATTCGAGCGACGCGCGCATCTTTATCCGATCAACGATATAGCTGTGTCGAGAGAACGACTTGCCATACCCCCCCCCCCCCCCCCCCCACTCGTTATTCAAGTATTTTTAGTTGTAGCGGATCAACGATTTATTTACCAAAAAAAAAATGTATTCAAGAGAGACGCGAGCCAAAAGAATTGCGTGAGATTTAAATTTTAATATTGTTACTTGTGAATTCATTGATAAGTTAGTCCAATTTGTTGCGACATTATTCCTTTTAATTTTTTTTTTGTTTTCATCATTACACGCATAAATATATATATATATTTATAGAGTATAGTTGAGCATTTATCTTAGTATCTTTATAAAATTTCTATGTTGAAAATAATATCGTACTTTTGGTGGTATATTGGGAGAAAAGATATAAAATGAAATCCCCTTGTAGCGAGCATGGGGAGCAGTGTTATAGAAATAAAGGCGGACGCGAGACACCGATGCGGGATAAGAGTTAGATAGGTGTCGCTAAATGTGAAAAGACAATAATTCAGGAGGACCGCAAAAATACGGATACATTAGATTACGGAATGCAGCGTCGTTCCTACCGCACACGTGGTAGAATTTTTTTTTTTTTTTTTTTTTTTACCATCGTGTTGGCTCGTATCGGATTTTCAAATAATTTTATCCTTACTGCCCGTGCTAATCGAAGAGATAATAATCAAGTATTCTGCCTTTCTTTCTTCGACGAACAAGAGCGGAGAGTATGAAATGTTAACTGAAAATACTATTGTATTAATGCAGAGATTACCGCCGCCGCCGCCGCGGCCATGTGTGTCATTCATTATTCTCTTCGAGTTTATCGAGTCTATCGAGATCGCAACCTCAAAAAGAGTACCGCGGGAGCTGCTAAGGAGTGCTTATCGGATTTTTAAATTTATACGAGCGCGCGACAAGAATCTTTCTGCGTTCCTGACAGGCGTGCTCGGATGTAAATTGAGGTCAGCCGGAGGGATCGTTCAACGAGGCTAACGGGGTCAACATTTTCCTCCGGTCGACGCACCAAGACGCGCGGCGAACAATATCGATACGTTCTCGCTCCTTTCTATGGCAAAATGGTTCGAGGTTGATTCTACCGCGTTCATATTTTTCGCCATTCAATCGAAATTCTTCTTCTTCTTCTTCTTCTTTATCGCGTTACCATTACTTTTTTTCTTGTCATAAGTGCCATATGTAGATGTTGAATATTTACAGCTACGATGACTGTGCGAGCAAACAATTCTGTACGAATAAAGAATGTTTCTCTTTTACTTTGTAAATAAAAAGAAAAAAAAAAAAAAAAAAACAACCATCGTTCGACATTCAAACCTGCCGAATTCCCTCTACCTTTTTCACGAGAAATGTATTGCATCAATTTTTTAATCGTCAAAAAATATTTATTATAACGTTAAGAAAAAGTAGAAAAACATCTGGCTGTGCGATTAAAAATAGTACTTATTTGGTATAATCGATAACGGGAGGAGATTCGAGTATGTCACAAAATCCTCCGATTAGGAAAACACAATTATTTCCAAGTGAGCCGCATTTCTTTTGTCAAGTCCGCTCCAAGATCTTGGACGGTCAGATACTGCAAGAGAGTGCCTCAATATTAAATACGTTGAGGACAAAATGAGGAAGATAAGGCGCGGGGGAAGAGAAGCTGAGGGAAAAATAAAAAATAAAAAATAAAAAACTCACCGATCGGGCTTGGTCGTAAATGAATGGAATATTTTTATCATTCACGAATACCTCCTTAACCGGCTCGAGGACACCCAGCACTTCAACTTTTCCGAGCATCATTTTTTCTGCATATTTTCCAGGTTTCACTTGACTACAGGTGACGGTTCGATTCACCAGGTCAAAATGCAACCAGCGATAATTCGCTTTTTCGATAGCGTCTACGAATGTCGTTCATTTTTTTTATTTTTTTATTTATTTTTTTCAATCATTCGTCGAATACGAATAACGGCTGGAATAAAAAAGAAAAAAGAAGGGCGTATTATCAACGAACCAAGGCTGTCACCGTCGTCCCAGTATAATTCACCCTTCGCAATGCCCAGATCATCGGGCGCGATCAACAGTTGGAAAGGATTTTTTCGACTCTCGGTCGTCGTTTTAGCCGGTGTTTGAGCCGGTAAGATGTATCCACCGCGCACGAGCAACGGTATTGTGTCAAGAGGTGCTTCGAGCGTGTAGTTTTCACCTCTCGAGACAATACGCTTTTTCTCATAAAAATCGTACCAAGTACCTCTCGGTACGTAAGCGGTCACTCGTGTCGCGCCCTGAAAAAGTAAAAAAGATAAAGTTCCGTTTTTTCGTTCGATCTTTCCGATTCGCTTTGTACTTTTGCGCCTCGTTTCGGTAGTAGGATGCGAGCAAAACCCGTTACCTCCTGGAATACCGGTATGATCATCAGAGAGCTTCCCCAGAGAAATTGAGAATCCAAATCCCAGGTCGCCGAGTCCTCGCTGAATCTATGAAAGAAAGCAAGAGTTTATAAGAGTGAGTTGGTGTTTCGAAAGAGAAGAGAAGAGAAGAAAAACGTACTCGAAAAAGAGGGGCCGCGCGACAGTCTCGCCGAAGGCGTGAGCACGGAAAAAAAGAGTGTAGAGATGTGGTAAAAATCGATAACGAATCGTGAGAGCTTTTCTCGTTGATTCGACGACCAATTGACCCATCGCGACGGGATCCTGTTCCTGAATGATTGATAAATTAATGATACAAGATTGCGAGAATAAACGGCACACGTATCGAGATAAGAATAATGAATAATGAATAATTACGATAGTATCGTCGCTATTATGATTCCTTGAAAATGGATAAAACGCTCCTAGCTGGGACCAACGATTGCACAGAGCCTCCGTCGTATTACCGTCAAAACCGCATATATCGGCACCCATCATGGGAATTTGAAATAGAGCAAAGTTCAACAATTGAGGTACGCTCATTCTCATATCGTGCCAAGAGGAGTAAATATCGCCTGACCAGTGGCCCGCGTAAAATCCATGGCCGACCCACGTCGATCGCGAAATAATGAAAGGTCGACGACCTCGAATTTTGGTCAGTGCCCTGAAACCGATACGCGTTATTATACCGTCACAGGCGTGTCCGGTGAGTGACTCTCTCGGAATAATCTTACCGATTAGTCGCGACGGCCTCGCTCGTCCCATAAGTATTGTGAACGTTATAGTGGGAGCCCAGATAATGTTGGGCGTTCATACAGAGAGTCTTGGTTGCCAAGACATCGCCGACAACATTCGGCGCGTAGATCGGATTGTCAAGATCGTTATATTCACAGCCGTTTATCTTACCGTTGTAAAAATTGGAAGGTTCGTTCATGTCCTTGACACACGGTCCAATCATATGAGATTGAAAATTAATTGCCAAAAAAAGAAGAAAAAAAGCTTTGACGATGCGTCGACTACTTACGATCCAAGCACCGTCGTACGGAAACATCCGCCACATATCATTCATCATATCGTGCCAGTAATCCAGAGCAGTCGGATTTGTAAAATCCGGCCAGACCGACGATCGCGTATTCCAAACTTTTCCTCTGAACGGTAAATTCGAGTTTACCTCCTTGATGAATATATCACGGCGAATACCTTCGTCGTAAGGACGATACGAACCGTTTACTTCGGAACCCGAAATAGCTGCGTCTATCAGCGGTACGTAGTGCATTCCTATCTTGGGTGCGAAAAAAAATCTTGTTTTTTCGATTCGTCCTTCTTCAACTCCGGAGTCACGCGCACCGCTGCTTGCTTGCTTGCTTGCTTACCTCGTGAAGATGCTCCACGAACTCGGGTAACTTTCCAAACTTGTCGGTATTATACGTAAAATCGTTATTTTCTTTCATATAATCCAAATCGTTCCACTGAGTATCCTGCGAATAATAACAACAACAACTTATTGTATATATTAAACAATTATTATTCACGCGTTAAAAGTTAAAAGTTATTGAAAGATAGACCGACGAACGGTACGCCGGCTGCCCTCGTTCTGTTCCAAACGCGTATCGTTTCGTCCAAACTCCCGTAGCCAAATCTGCACAGATGAAAACCCAACGACCAGTAAGGCGGCATAAAAGGCTTACCGACCACTCGAGAATATTGTTCAATCACTTGCGACGGTGACGGTCCCGCGAAAAAATAAAAATCAAAGATACCCCCGATGCTTCGATACGTTACAGCCGGAGTCGGTTGGAGAATTACGTCTGAATACGGGAGAAACGGAGAAATTGAGTAGTAATAATCGCGACTCGGGTCCTTTTTATTTTAAATTTTAAATCGATCCGACGCGACCCTCTCGTTAAACGTTAAACGTTAAACGTTACCCATTGCGTTGCTGTTGAGAAACAACAATCCAATATATTGACCGGGTTTCACCATAACCAGAACAAACGGATGTGATCCGTACAAATTGGCATTTTCCGTCGGCGGTTGATCCTTGTTAAAAAATGTCTGACTTTTCCAATCGGTGCTCAATCGTAATCGATTTCGATGCTCCCCGAGGCCATAAACGACGCTACCTTGGTTCATTCGAAACGAAATTTGAAGAAACTGATCGGCGAATATAAATCCTGCTCCGGAGTGGCTCGAATCCAGCCTGCGTGTTACGCGATTCAATAAATCCATCTCATTTGTTTGTGCTAACGAACGGAGGCAAGGCGGCTTGTTTACTTACAAGATCGAGTCGTCGGTCGTATTTCTTATCAAAAAACCAGGAGCACGGGAACCCCTCTCGATCGAATATTTTAAATCGGCCATGTCGTCGGCCCCCGAAAGTGATTCTCGTCCAATGGGTATATGCGGCTCGTAGCGTTTATCGAGAGCATCGACCATCTGCAATCGGAACGCGGCATATAGACATTTTTTCTACTTTTACTACTTTTTTTTATTCTCAAAATACGAATTTACCTTGACTCGTATGACCGAGCGTCCTAAACGATACGTGTCCATTCTAACCAGACCAATATCTTTTTTGTAAAAAGATTTGCCACAATTTTCGTAAAACGCGCTATCGTTGGCCGTTTCGTTAACCAGTTTGTAAATACTCCAGTCCCGCGGATAATAACAGTAAGGTACATCCGGAGCAAGTTTGCTCCGTCGCTCCGAATCTTTTCCTCTTATCGGACTCCAACAACAACCTCTATCCGTGCACGAAAGTTCAGAGGCACCGTCCTCCGGATGACAATCGAAACGTTCTTCGCGGGGGACCGTCGAGCATCCTGGCAATAGCCGGCGTTCTTTCGACGGGACATAGTTGGTTCCGTCCGATCGTGACAAAGCCGTTTCAAACGAGCTTCTCGTCGAGATGAAGAAAAAAAAAAAAAAAAAGGTCGACGCGACAAGCAAACTCATGAAAAGGATCGAGGCCTGGAAAAGAATCCAACGACGCTTGTTCGTCGACTCTGCCCACGAATCGACTAAATTTTTGTAAGCCTTCGGCGACGGTTCTCTCCTCATTGGACGTACCACGGTCATATCTGTAGAGTAGAGAAACGGTATTATAAAACTCTTGACAAAAGTTTCATTATACAAAATATTTCTTCTTCTACTCGGATATGTAATGAATTTCTTCTTCAGAAACTCTTTGGTTATTCCATCGTACTACGACTCGCGCGACGCTGCTAAATAACTTTTTTCTATGTAAAAATAGGTATACCGCGCGACGTCTTGTCGCCCATACAAAGTGCGTGTAAATTTTGAGAACGCATCACGAATAACGCATAGCGACAAGTTTTTATACAATATATATTCACCGAATGTTATATTAACCTGCTGTACCAAGTTGAACGGTGCCGCGCGCGTATTATTCGTGCGGAAACATTCAAACAATAAGAATACTTTTATCATATTCACCCAGCAGCATTATTGAAGGAGAATTTATCGCGCGAGGGTCGTTGCGGCGTCAAGATAAAAATAATATCATGTCTCCCCGCGGTACACGAGTTATTTTTGTACTCTCTGTGTATTTATCATCCATCCGCTGCTGCTGTGATTCACTCACATTTTTATTAAATCCCGATGCTTGCGCCGCCGCCGCCGCCCCGATGCCTATACTAAAAATCTAAAAACAAAACAAAATTTTCATTATGGTTCATATGTTTTGTTAGAGAGACGCCGCGGCGGCGCGGCGGCGGATGACATCAAGACTTTTCCTCAACGGTGTAAATTTGGCGGCTCTCCGCCATAAATTTTTCGAAAAGTTTCTCATTTCAATCGTTTGTTTGTCGTTTGTAGAGTATTGTGAGAACAAAATAAACGTTTGTGAAATGAGTTTGTCATTAGCCTGTTGATTCTATTTTTTTAAACTTTATGAGTCTAATTGTACGAAAATGAATGCGAAATCGCGTTTGTAGAATACGAATAATACAATAAAAATGTTTGTAGGACGCATATTCTCATGAAAAAGCAAAAACAAAATTTGCATAAATTTTTCCGAACTAGCAGCGCGAGAGAAGGAATCGATGGAAGTGACATCGTGCTTGCGCAGTACGATTGCCAGTTTTTGGGATCGTCCACTTTTATGAATTTTCTTTTTCATTAATCGGAATTAATTTTTTTTACTAAACAGATTTTACTGTTTCAACGTATCGTTCGAATGTTGATCTTTGTAACCTGGATAGTTCTAGGTCTCAAGATGTGATTCAAAAAAATTTTCGAGTATAATCTTCGATTTAATACATTTTTAACTTTCCTACCATGCGATATATGAATGCTGGGACTCGGGCATATAGGTTCTGGGCATTCTTCCTAGATTCAAAAAAACCGAATGAAATTCGATTGATGTTTCTTTTTTTTTGCTACCGGCATTTTCATGCGTTTTTTTTGCTTTTTCGTGAGAATATGCGTCCTAGAAACATTTTTATTATAATATTCGTGTTCTACAAACGATTTTCCATTGATTTACGTACAATTAGACTCATATAGTTTAAAAAAGGGCGGGCTAACTTGACGCTAATTTTTATTTTTGATTTTTTCGCGATAAACTCATCTCACAAGCGTTTATTTTGTTCTCACAATACTCTACAAACGATTGAAATGAGAAAACTTTCGAAAAGTTCATGTCGGGGGGGGGGGGGGGGGGGGGGGGGGCTGCTAAGTTCACGACCATCTTTTCCTCCATACCACCATATACACTCAACCAGTTTTTCAACTCTGACGATGCACACTATACCGCGATGGCAGCTGTGATAATTATCCATTTGACAATTATTATTATACTAATAATTGGTGTGACATCATTTTTATTTCGCATATGCGGAAAAAAAGCAGCCGCTGTAACGAGATTTGGACGCACGACGCAGCGATGAGTTAGTTACCGATGGACGGGCGAGTCCATCGCGCGGGGATTACTGCTGTACCGACCTAGCTCCTGCTTCTACGAAAGTTGTCAATTCCTTCCAAAATCTGTTGTGAATATGCGAATATATATCTCATAAACGCGAGATCAACAAACAAATAATATACGCGCAGAGGAGAATAAGTCTAAAAGCGTGGCGGCGCGGCGGCCAGATCTTACTATATACACCCGAGTTGGTAGATCTTGATAAAAGTGCATTTTTTTGAATGTTTCGTTCGTTTGTATAGAATCGTCGTTGGACACGTAGTACCTATATATTTGGGCGAGTCCGGAACATGGTTGCGGATGGATACGTATAAATGCATGATTGAGGGGGTAGTAAACACTTTTCTCTGATGTAAGATCGACACACCGAGCAAAATATTATGGCAACGTCGTTGCGTCGCCGCGCGCAGAGATATACCACGGTATATTCGCATATTTTACCGTTGAAAAGATATGATGATGCGCGATTGCACTACCGGTACTGTAGCGAGATCATCGAATTAATTGATGGAAGCAGGCATGCAATTTGGAACAAAATTTGCAAACTATTCTCGTCATGTTGCGAAGTGATTTTTTCTTTTTCTTAACAAAAAATGAAATATTTTTGCCAGCATGGTCTGAATAAATAACGGCCTGCTCGCTTTAAATTATAACAATCGCCGCGCGAGAGCTAATTTTTTATTTTATAATAATAATGGAATGAACGTATTTATTGCGAATATCGTTTTATTCTCTTTTTAACACGCTAATCTCCTGCTCGGCGTGTACGACAATTGTAACTTAATGCACTAGGGTCGCGGCGGCGTGAACGACGAATATAACATCGAAAATGGTACAAATTGGCTCCCGTAAATTAGGATTAACCGCAATCTCAGCCTCGTTCATAGCACGCGGCGTACAATAAGCTTATCAACTCTTCTGCTCATTCTCGCGACTACTTATTCTTCAGCATTGAGCAGAGACCGCTAATACACTTTCCAACTGTTATTTCATATATTATTCTTGTCTCTTGTTCATCTGCTCATCGCTTTTAACGTGAAAGTTTCGGCGCACATTCGCGCGGCATCATATCCCAACAATCATACAGATAAAATTATTAACAAATAAAATATGTATGTGTACATCAGAGATGGCTTGTTAAATCGTACGATTAATTATGGAGGAATCAATGAAATAAATATGGCATCGTAGACTAAAAATACACCGCCGCTGCGCGCGCTCACGCATATTAATCGCTCCTTCGTGTTATCTATCGAGTCTAAAAAATATATATCACCATCAGCCTCTTTTCCTTCCATTTCACGTTTTTATTATTCATTAAACCACAAGCGATTTTTTATGCTTTTTCTCAAAATATCAAAAATGTCGAAAAAAAAACGTTGATCCGCTATTTAGATATAGTATATGTATCTCTCGTACACTCCAGCAACCGGCGATAGATCACTTCAATAAAGGACAGTGAGTAACGGCGTTTGGAAAAAAAAAAGAAATTAAACCAAATTACCCTGACTTTGGATCGTACATCGATTCTCAAATGTAGCAGCAGCAGCAGCAGCAGCAGCAGCAGCAGCAGCATAACGTATGCTCGTAGGACAATTGAAAAAATAAAAAATAAAACATGCATACATGTTTTATATTTAAAAAAAAGATAAAAAGAATTTAAATTCGAAACGACACGAAATAAGGGACCTGAATATTAATTTCGTTCAGTTTGTTCTTTCTTGTTATACTTTAATTATTATCTCATACAATCGATATCTCAATACGAATAAATTAGCATCTCTCGCGTTCAATTTTTTTTTTTTTCTTATTTACTCATATATTTTTATAACTCTTTCGGGTGTTTGATAATTTCGTACAGCGGCGGACAGACGTTTGTTTCGAGTAAGAAACGGAGTCGTTTATTGTTTCATTTTTTTTTTGTGGAACAAGGCATGAACAAGTGTCCTTTTTTTTTTATTATTGGCTTATTTTTCGATATATCGCAGTATTTCGAAACCCTGTGTCCTTAAAACAATTGTTGAGCTTTCGCATGCTGGATATCGAAAAATTTGAAATCTCTCTCTCTCTCTTCTACAAATTTTTCAATCTCAATCCTACACGTACTGGGCGAAGGCTATATCATTCCGACGGGGTTTTAAATGGTCAAGTCCAAACGAGTGCCACCAAACTCCAAGTGTTTCAAAATCTAGGTTTGAAATTATTGTTCTGATCTTTTTAGAGGAGATATATTATTCAATCAACTCACCAGGAAAATTACGCATTTTCTATATTTTATAGAAAATATCATCGTGCGAGTACGGTATTTCATCTATTATTGTTTCTCTTATTTCTTTTCTTTCCTACAAGAATCAGAAATTATTTCTTGCCAAATTGAATAATTCGAGACGACGAGACCGCCTCGCGACCCTAAATGTTTACAATTTCCATTTTTTTCCGTGCTCTCTCTCTCTCACACGCACTCACGCACTCACATATATACTTTTGCGTATTATACATATACATTCATATATAAAATGGATATTATACGCATGTGTGAATATATTCAAGTATATAATAATAATATAACTAGAAATATTTAGCTATTCATAGTATTCGTACGAATACTATTTCACTAGATTTGTATAACGTCTCTTTCGTCTAATTTGTAATTTTTAAAAATGATTCCCGCTTCGTTTCGATCGTACGAATGCGTACGACAAATTGCCCGCGTAATTCATGACACTGACGACGAACCGCGGTCATGGACACGTCGCGGCGTCGTTGAGCGAAGCGCCACCCATGCAGGATGTTAAAAGAGTTACGGGAAACCTAATAGCTGATGCGCGGCGGCGCGTCGGAGAAAAAAAGCTTCTACCGGTAAATTCATTCGAAAGGTAGTGAAATTGGCCTCGCTTTGTGACCATTATTCTCACGGAAATAATATATAACACTCAACTCGAATAAAGCCGGAAGCTTCTGTTGAAAATATTTTTTTCGATTCGTTATACGATCATTACGAGCTGAGAGCCGCGGGGTGCGTATGGCAGATATTTCTCATACGCATATTTATGGGGAGACTGTAAAACGAGATGAGAATATAGATAAGAAAACTATTAGGTCCATTGACTGGTAGGAATTTTTATTTGTTGAGCCGCGGAGAGCGTATTTGTTTTAGCTATAAAAAGTTGTTCCATCCGAAATGGGAAAGCCAATTTAAATGCTTATTGATTTGATGCTAGGATGGGGCGGCGGCGGCGGCGGCGGCGGCGGCGAGCGGTAGGCAAAAGTCATAAAATTAAACGAAATGATCATCCGGTGAGGCTTTCCGACATTGTAATATTCGGAGATCGAGGATTACATTTGGACATAATACAGAAGGTTGAACTAGCTTATCGAGTTGAGAGCTGCCGAAAATTAATTTTAGCTTCAGATATTTTACAAACATTTCTAGACAACGCTTATATTGTACTTTTTTCACCGTTTTGTAAAACAATTAGATATAAATCCAAATAACGCATGATTCCAAAAAAATTGCGGTTTTTTTTTTAATTTTTTTAATTTTTAACGTACAATAAGAACGTATAACTCAAATTGGGATCTTTCTTTTCGACAATCTTGTAAAAGACTTATTTTTGGAACTGCCCAGGTATCTCGCGACTCTTTCAACCGCCCGCGTATATACGTATTGTATATGTATATGTAAGGCATTTCATACCACTTTTATGTTCGAAAATCCTGACCATTTTGAACTGGAACTGGCGAATTTTTCATGATTTTCTTTACAAAAAATGAGTGAATAAATATTTTTTTAATATATCAGTTTAGCCCTATTTTTCGATTTTTTTTTTCCATCTAGAGCAATTTTCTATGCCACACGAAAATTCTTAAAAGTTTCAATTAGAAGGTACAACTATATACCTATTTTATAATTTTTATAACAATATAAAACTTTATTGGATCTGTAATTTGTACAATACAAGTTTGCCCACTCAACACCCCGGGGTCTCAACATTTTTTCGATCCACCGAGTTTTTCATGAAAAATTAGTGCGAAAAAATTGCAGTTTATTTCATCGAGATTCGCTCTATTTCTGTCGCAGCGTATAAAAAAGTGCTAAATAAATACGAATGTTTGTTTTTGTTATAAGACTCATGGTTCCCGAGTTATCTTATCCCGGAATCCGGGGGAGTGGAGCTCGGAATAGAAAATTGCTCGAAATGTGAAAAAAAAATTAATAAATGACTAAACTGGAAAATTGCAAAAAAAAAAAAAAAACTGTACTCACTTATTTCTTGTTTAGAAAAATGTATGAAAAAATTGCGCAGATCCAAAGACGTCAGGGGTTTGGAATGTATAAGATTGGTTTTAAATGCTTTACATGTGCGCATGTACCAGAGGTTGATGCAAGAAAAATCGATCTTTTTTTTTTTTTTCTTTTTTTTCTTGTCAAAAAAGTAACTCCCGAAATTTGAGCTTTGAATAAGAATTTTTAGAGTTCGCTCAAAGGACTTGAATAATTTTTTTTCGATTTCGACTAACGATCATGACACGCATAGGCGCGAGTTTCGATTTTTCTGTGTCATAACAAAAAATTTGAAATGACTCGATGAAGCAGTGATTCACCCAAAATTTGGGTCCTTGAAGAAAAACTATCGTTTTTTTTTCTGCATCACCTTGACGTGTATATACGCACATATACACGCGCGGGCGCACGCGCGCACCAACACACAAACACACACGAACGCGCACAGGCACGGACACACATACGCACACATCGCACAAGCGCGCACACGCACGGACACACGTATATAAATAGTTGTGGAAAGTCCAGGCGATGTGGAGAATAAACGCGGCAGGATGCGTTCGTTAGAAGAAAAAAAAAAAAGGAAGCCGCTTTTATCAAATTACGGCTGAATTTGATATTATCACAGTAGCCTGGCTATTTTTTTTCACCCGTGATACCACGCTTGGGCACTTTTTTGACTCCCACTTATTTCTTTCTCCATATTTTTTTTTCCTTCTTTCTTCGTAGCTTTTTTCACATCTTCGCTCACAAGTAGAAGATGCCTTGTACCAAACTTAAATGTCTACGTACGCCCCACGTTGAGGAGTGGAGAAATCATTTCCAAGAGGATTTATCATCAACGACGACCTGCCATTCATTGCGAATCGATCATATTTGATTAATATATTTTCCTCGACCTTTTTTTTTTACCACGATAATTCAATTTGGCGAGCGGAACGAATGTCCAATTTATAATCTCTCTCTCTCTCTCTCTCTCTCTCTCTCTCTCGACTCACTTCCTCACCTCCGAACAAGATTATTTACAATTTTACAAAAAATATTATCAACGAATTTTGTTTTCATTTTACTGTTTTTAGCTCGAGAGTTGCATAATTTTCATTCTCTCGTCACATTATTCTCCAAGTTTGATTGAGAGACAGGGCAGATGACAATTTGGGCGAATTAAATTCGACAATTTTTTCTTAATTCAATGTTTCCCTGAGACGGGTTCGCGAATATTTTCAAAGGGTTAACGAACAACTGCTTTTATTCTCAATGTTGGATTGATTATGCGGCTGTTCCACGAAGAATTAATCAATATTTTACTTACGGACAAGTCTTTTTAATCGACTTACAATAATGACAATAATGAATTAAGGTAAGAATTATGAATGCGCTCTACCAAGTTTAAAACTTTCATCGAATCAAGTATATGCGCGTTTTGCCTGATATAATGTAGTACATCTCGAAACATTATAGTTTAATCTGCATTTGTCAAATCGTAAGAGAAAAACAAAAACAAAAAAACCTGAGCCGTATGGCAGCTTTGAATTCTTCGCGAGCTTCGTGAAAACGAATTGTCATTATTTGCAATTGATTAAATAATTAAATAGATGCAAAAAAAAAAAAAAAAAAAAAAAAAAATCGTAAAAAATACACCAGGATTAATAAATATTTCAGTCCTGTATGCTTTCGTATACTCAGTTCTCTCTGTCTTACGTATTTACGACATTCGCTCTTATGGCCTCCTCTTCATGTCCATATCATTTTCCAAAGATACTCTCGCTCGCAATTACTCAAGTTCATTAACAATATTTGTGTTTTAAGCCTACTATTATGATTTTTATAATGAATAATATTAATTGTTGTTATTTACGGTGACGTAAGCACTCTGTGTTTGAATTTCTTCACATCGTCCCGAACTCGATACAAAATTTTTTATCCCTTATCTCACTATTATATCTACTCTCGTCGTTCGAGCTGTTTCTAGAAATTTTTTCTTTTCGTTATTTTCAATTGAGAAATTGAAGGAGAGAGATAAAGATGAGAAAATAAAAGAGTCGATGAATTATGTGATATTTGATAGAAAAATATTTACACGTTTAAGCGTATCGTCGAATGGAAAGATCACAGCCACTCGGTGAGACAACCGCCGAACCACATGACAACGATTGGGAATAAATATGTGGTGAGCGCTCGTGACAGTGGCATTTTTTGATGATGCGACGTCGTACCACCACCGCTTCCGACGATGCTCGTCGTTGTTTCATTGCTGTTACCAATGCTCTTATGATTATCGTTATCGTTATTGTTGTTGTTGTTGTTGTTATTGTTGTTGTTGTTGTTGTTATTGTCGTCGTCGCCGTTGTCGTCTTTGTCGTCTTCGTCGTCGTCGTCGTCGTCGTCGTCGTCGTCGTCGTCGTCGTCATCGTTGTCGCCGCCGCCGTCGTTATCGTCGTTGTTTTTGTGCTTGCTGTTGTCGTCGTTGTTGTTGTTGTTGTTGTTGTTGTTGCTCGTCGGTGTTTTCGACTCGATTTGGACCCTCGGTGGTAATGCCGGATCTATCGGTACCGTTTGTACTTTCGGTTTTTCCGGCATCGTCTGATCCGGCTCGTAACCGGACGATTCTTCGCTAAAACCATCTTCGTCGTCGGTTATCGGATCTTCATCGTCGTTACCATCGCCCGAACCGCTTCCCGATCCGTAACTCGCCTCTTCTGTAAACGAAATAAAAAATGACTCTCCAAGCTACATTCGGGATTGACCTGCTCATATACCTGTCGTAAATAGGTACATCGATTATTGTAATTGAAATTGGAAAATTCAGTGTTAATAATGATTGATTGGATTAACCACGGTGGTTCAGTTGTTGTAAAACGGTTTGTTGGAGGAAAATAAAAAAATATCTCTCGTGCACTCCCCATCAATTGGGCGAGTGCACGAGAGATCATCAGATAGGACCAGAGGTAGCAGATAGGTATATGCTTAATACTTGAAGAAAAGACTCAAGTTCCGCTCAATTCTCCGATGCGAGAAGAAGAAGAAGTATATTATTGTTTTTTTTTTTTTTTTAACGAGCAGCATACTTGCAAAATACAATGAAACTTGGAATTTTTATTTTCTGATTCGTATATACTGTAGACACTGCAGTGAAAAAAGTAAGACTATGACAAATGAAAATACAAATGTTTAATGATGAATAATGTTTCTTCATTAAGATTAAACGGGCAAACTTACCGGCATCGAGCCAATCGACATCTTGGCCATTGAAGGCCGAACGTAACCTGTTGGTAATGGTCGTGAGAGCTAGCACTTGGTCTCGGACTATCGCGGTTCTCGGACCACCGCCTCGTACCTCCGGATTCAGTGTCTGCGTCTCACCGTCCGATGACACCGGATACAGATATCTACAAGGTCGCATCGATAAACTCTCATTATCATCGAGCAGGCAGTAACACGCGGTAATTGCAGTTTCAAACGCGGGTATGACGAATCATCGATATTGAGTAAATTGAATTTATTTTCTTTCAATCTTTGCGTTTCGTGTGTCTTATTGAACAATGATGATATACCAAAATATATTAGGTAGGTATATATAAAGAAGCTCACTTGTCAACGTGTGTACCGTTCCAACACTCTTTGGTGTTGCTCGGTGGAACAACGAGGCCCTCGTTGCACAATTGGTATGGCAAATAGATCCAAAATTGTCTCGAGTCTCTGACCCTTTGTCTAATTTCTTTGACCAATTTATCGAGCATCGCTGCGGTCGAGGATCTGTCTTCGCCCGTTGATTCTTGATCGAAACTCGACGAATCCATATCCGATTCTCTATTATTACGGCGTCTACGTCTTCTGCCCAAAACCGGACGTCCGCAACCCGTAAAAACTCGTTGAGAAACATCGTGACTATTTTCTTGAAAATTCATTATTGCTTCCGATATTTTCAAATTTATCGGCCTGACGAGCATTTCTATATTGAACGGTCCCAATAATCTCTCGGCAACTTTGCCAACTGCTTCTGCAAATTGAAGAATAAATATTGACAGTTACGACGTTGAACGAGACATTTTGTTGTTGAAATTAAATAATATGTATGGACGAGTTGTTGAAAAATCGCGGCGTCTGCCTGCCTGCCTGCCTGCCTGCCAAATGACGACCAAAATGGTGGGCAAATTATTTGAAACCGGTCTCTAATATAAACGAATTCTAAGCGAGTCGGCGAGTCGTAACGCGCGAACAACGTTAAAATGTTAATTTTCTTGAAACTCTATAAAGAAAAGTCTAAAATTATTGTTTTTTGTTTTTCATAAAAATCCTCGTAGCGTCGTAGCGAATGTGAGTAAATAATTGTAAAACTATTTGCATATGCAAGCGAGAGAGGTACTATATTGTTTGAATTGTTTGAATAATTATTGGTACGATGGAGGATGAACGCGTGAATGCGGTTGAGGGAAGGGAGGAGAAGGGAGGAGAAGGGAGAAAGGGTGGTGGTATGGTGTGTGTGTGTGTATACGGTAGATATACCGGTCGGTCGCGCGACTCACCGACAAAGTGATTCCATTCAGTGTCGAGGGCCGCGTGCTGAGCGAGGCAACCCTTCATTACGTTCGCGCACATGTCACCGCACGCCAACACATTGCCAGGTATACCGCTGCAGGATGGACACGCCGTCATTCTCGTCAATGCCGCAGCGCACTCCGGTGACGATTTCAGCTGTAACGTCGGTCATTATTTTATTGAAAATCTTCTCTCAGCACAATGGTACTCGCGCGTCACGCGCGCAGCTGACCACCGCCCCAACTCTATCGCCGCTCTCCTCATTATTCTTATAGATATTATATTATCATAATACAAACCAATAACACCATAATTATGTTGAATAAAATTTTCAAACGAGTCTGCATACCGTCTGCATGTTTTTTAGAACGTCACCCGCAACGCTCAGAGCCTGACCGAATGCTCTTGTTGCAACGAACGACCTTTTTATTTGTACTCCAAGCTTTTGCGGAACATCGCCGAACGGTCTCATCTCTTTCATATGATTTCCAACGCATTTCAGATATTTCTCGTCGAATTTGTACTGACTATTCAGCACCGTAAACATCTTCTGGTAGAGAGTGTTGAAAAAGTTGTCCATTGCGTCGTCCAGATTCACCTGCCGTCGGAGACACATAACATTTTATTTTATCTCTGAAATTTACCATTTTTATTTCTTTCCAATTCGTCGTTTTCAAATTACTCGCGTCAGCCTGTCGTTATTACTTCATTTTTTTTGTTTTTATTCATCTTGAGCAACTGATGAAATCATTTCCTTTTTTCTTGTTTTCAACCGCATCTTATGGTCAGTTGAGTATAATAATTGAGGGGGGGATTGATATTAGGGGAGAGAAAAAATTCCTGACGAATCAAAAAAAGCAATCAGCACACTTAGTTTTCATTATTTCATCAATTATGTGATTGATTGAAAAGAATGAAAAATGATTCTTTTTTCGAGACGAGATATAGTTGAAGAAGAAAATTCATCGCAGGCTGTCATGAGTTTTGTTCGTTTTATTTGTCTCGTTCGTCAAACGCGAGACCCTCTTACCGGTTGTTTCGAGTCTTCGGATATAGTATATGAGAAATTTCATAGTTTATAAAATGAGCCTTTACATCTCATTTTCCAATTTTAGGGTGAAACGGAATCGAGAATCAAGTAGGAAGATGGAAATGATGAATGCGAGAGAGAAAGAGAGACGAATAATAGCGCGCGACGCACCATTCCTTTGGCGTAATAATTCTCGAGTTCCTTGAAGAGATCCGTGAATACATAGGCGTTCTGCTCGTACAGAATACCATAAGTTTTCTTGAACATTTCATGAAAGCCCTTCTTGCTCGCCGCGAGTAATTCCTTGAAGAAAGCTGAAAATGAAGAAACAAAAAAATTCGAGTTGAAAAAAGAGACAAACAAAGAAGAACCATGAAAAATTATTGTACCGCCGTTTTGATATTCGATATACTTATAGTCCCGCCGTATCCGCCGGATGATGTATAATAAAATGATTGAAATTTAAGGTTCAACGCGAATAAGGTAAATATTTGAGGAAAAATATGGGGGAGCTTCCGCCGCTCCTCTCCGCACCTACGTATTTATGCTCGCATCTTGCGCATCCTTGATTGCAAGTTCGGAGCAGAGGACCGGAGGAAGGTATTAATTACTTCCGACCCGCAGAACCCACAAGAGGTGCATATGGATGAGTGAAAAGGTGCGAGGTTATTTACGCAGCCTCGCGCCATTTAATTGAACGACAACCTGTCGTTCTCGTATAATAGGGGTGTCAATATTATTATAGCAGACACTCTACAGACACTTGTAACATTATAAGACGATAAAAATGGCATCGTTAATTTACAAAGAAAGATATCATGCCTGTCTGCACCATGGATGACCTTTATATAAAAAAGATAAATTTGTTACCAATATAATTATGCGGTGATGTTTCTTTAATTAGACAAATACACTATTAGCAAGAGTCAATAGGGGAATATGCGGGGCGGTAAAGTGGGCCACCACTAAATTCCGATTTTTAGGGCACTCCACGAGGGCATTTCATTGCATTGAAAAGAGGGCATTTCACGAGAATCCCGTATACGCAAGAAATTATCTACGTTTTTTACGATGGTGCTGCTGCTTATTCATAATTGTTTGGGCGATAATTTCTATTTTTGTCAACGTGTTATCAAGTTCAACTGTAATAAATGTAATATGAACGTGTCTCTCTGATAGCCCGTGATACGACACCGTGCGACCAAGGACCAAAGCTTAAAGCGGTCGGGAGTAGACGCATGTCGGTGGGGTGGGCCAAAGTATACTATATCAAGGCGCTAACGAAATGTGGCGAATCGAAATAAAGAATTTGCCCTACTTGCTTTTTTACATCGCAAAGCTCATGTTTTATTCGCAAACGCAGCTCAATTGTATCTCTAACAATTACTGTACACTAAAATCCAAAGTGCGGTAGCTCTCTAGCTACTTGGCCCCGGAAAATGTATTTATTGAATTCATTGCCAGTCGCGGATGATGAATTTTGGAACTCGGAAAATAATTTCAATGCGTACACCAATGCGCGCACCCGTGCGCACATATACGCTAAATTTATTAAATGGCCATTTTACCCGTTCATACTCCCTCACCACATATTTCGCTTGAGGAGACTCTTTTCGTTCTGTATACGCACGTTCCTATACTATTATGTATATGCGGATGTGTGTATACGTAGGGCTCGCAACTCGCCGGCATCCTTTGAGACGGGAAAAGTTCTCGTATCGCCGCTCTGCACATATACTACATGCTACATGAGACGTACGTGGAAAAAGCAGAAAATATATAAGTAAGTATACACGAGCAGGTACAGCCAAGAGCGAACCAAGGTTAGGTATGTATCCAGCACTTAACTTGGCACTCGGCGTGATACAAGTTAACGAAAGGATTTCTCAGACTGAGCAAGCGAGCAACACATACACACGCTCAGAGAGGTGCTTGGCGGGGTTCTCTTTGGCCGTGACTCTGGCAGGCATACAACGCCACCGAGCGTCGAGAAATCCATAAAAAGTGTACAAAAGGTGCACGTATTATCTAAACCAACACCACTTGTTTCAATCTCGAATAATAATTCCAATTGTCGCATCAACTTTTCAACAATTAATGCGGAAGCACGCAAGTTGAAAAAATGATAAGGCTCGTTGAGATTTTGTGATCGCATTCTTTTAGTTATTCGAGGGATCGCGCAGGGATCGTCGTCAATGTTCCTCTGCGAAGCTTTCGCACATTCGAGTGCGAACAAGTTGCCCGATATTATAGTAATAATGCCGGGTAATATAAGGCTCACTCGAAGCATCTGGACCTCCGAAACTGCTCCGAATATCCCAGACATTTTTTCTCTTCCTCAAATCTGCTGCTGCTGCTGCTGCTGCTGCTGCGTGTTTTTGTCGCATGGATATTATGATAATTGAAAAATATTACCTATATTACCTATATATTAGACATAGATATATCTATATTTTTTTCCCTGCAAGTATATTTTGTTGTCTTCGATTTCTCAGCAGCGTCAATATTATATTCTGTACCTACAACCTTATGCTGCTGGCAGATGGAATATTTCGTTTTGATATCGGTAGAAAAAAATTATTTGAAAAAATACTGCGCGTGTCGACATACTGAAATCAGAGAACGTTGCTATGGAAACCGTTGCTACGGAAACCGTTGTTATAGAAACCGTTGCTATGGCGACCGTTGCTATGGGGCTTATAGTTTCGGTGAACTCGCCATGAGTTAGTGAGCGAGTGAGTCGTATTTCGCTTCTATATCAAGAGACGCGGTAGCGGCTCGATATTATATATATATATATATATATATAGATATCTGCTCTTTTCCCGCTGCAGCGTTCATATCAAATCTACCCCTACCTCGTGTGCCTCTGCCTCTACCTATGCCGTCTCTGCCTCATCTGCCCTCCTGCTTCTTAAAAAAAAAAGTTAATTATTCAAATCATTTTCTACTATATTTTTGGAGTTTGAAACTCAAAATTATTTTACCATCATGTAGTACTGGCATTTGGGCATGAGAGTTCTATCAGGCTTTAGGTCCATCGTCGGTTCTAGGTTCATGTCCCGTTACTGATCTATGCGAAACCCATGAATTTTTCAATCAACGAGTTATTGAAATATGGATTTCGAACAGCGAATGTCGATGTTATTCCACCTATTCTACCATGACTATGATATTTTGGCACAATTAGATAGTACAAGTTTGTTAATAATTTGTGCGATTAGAATGCCTCTTATCTCCAGGAATTTGTATTTGTAACATGAACTTTCGACTTTTTAACCATACCACTATTTATAGGTATGCTAGCTTTCAAACGAGACCTTCCTTTTATATATTCTCTTTTTTATTAATTTTTTCATTGAGTAAAATTGACAATACTATTGGGAAAAAGTATTGGTAACTATCCAACCTATCTGCATACGAAAAAAACTCGCTTCGGTTCATGATCCGCTGAAAAAGATCTTCCAACCTCACTGACATTTCCGCCAGCACGACTATTGAACATTTTTCACCAGTTTCGACTCAAAATCATTATGTAAAAATATGATTTTCTTTGTTGCATACCAAAAAAATTGAACGAGTGATTCTCCCAAAACTTGAGTCTCCGTATACCATTATTCTAGAAGTCACCGCTGCAGTTTTTACATATTTCTTATGAATTACTTCAATTTCACGCCTTAATTATTTCATTGTACACTTCGCAAAATGTCAATTATTACATTTTTAATGAATCTTGGAGTATAAAATTGAACATCGTGTTTTTATTTCTGCATCAAAACAGTAGTACTAAGCGGTTGTGTTGCGGAAACGATCGTGTTTACAACAATGATCAAACGCGCGAAAATAAGACGCAAGTTTCGCGATTTTTCCAAGAGCTGAGAAAAGTAAAATATTTTTTTTTTTTTTTTTTGAAACGTGTACAAGTGCGTGTTACATAGAAAGGAAATTTTTGCTATGATCTCTCAAAAGTGACACCACTTCTCGCTCGGATTCACTCCTCTCAATGCACTTGCGCGCGCGCGCGCGGTCCCTCTTTAATTAAAAAAAAAAAAAGTACTGAAAGGAAAAAAACCTCGCAAGCTCGCTCGACATGGCCCGCGGCGTTTGAAATCGCGAGGGACGCGAGCTTTTCCACATCTACTTCTACCCTCCAAACGTTTCGAACAACCCCTCTCATCGTATAACCACTGGAATCTCATTTTATCCCCTTAGCCCATGGTCCAAAGTCTCATTACACAGTTTTTTTTGTTTTATTTCCTTTTTTTTTTTCCTCCTATAGAGCCACTCTCATCAACACCATTCACAATCGCTCCGATTACGTGGACATCACTCATCGTTTTCTATTACATCAAATAGATTCCATTGATTTTACTTTTTAAAAATTTTTTTTTCATTGAACCGAAACCTTGGCGCGCAATTACAATGCGCGCCAAGACCAAAAGAATCCTCGCTTTCTTTCAAGTATTCAGAAATTGTTGAAAAAATGTTGGAATAATTTTGTTTCAAATTCGTTTCGTTGCACGATATTAAGATATATTAAAAAAAAAAAAAAAAAAACTCTTTATTGCACTTACGGGTTCGTGAGAAGCCATCCCATCCAATTTGAACAATACTTGACTAATATTCAATTTTTCCGACATTCGTATTCATGACCGACCTCGCGCTCATCGTTGTCGGTACTCACATTTTGTTTTACTTTGATATATATTTTTTTTTTCAACCAGTTGACGGAACGAACGCGTCAAAGAATTGAAAGATTACTACTCACTGTGAAATCGTGTCGCCCTGGCAACGAGCAATTGTTGAAGTCTCTGAAGTGTCGTTCTCATTCCTCTCTCGTGTTTATCACGTGCCCTTGCTTGCAGTCTAAGCTCCATATCCGCTGAACAGCATACTTCACCACCGCTGCTTATGCCTCCGCATGACTTGAGTTCTCTCGCTGAAATCATCACAAAGTCATTTAGACTGAAGAAAAGATAAAATTTCGTGTTTTTTTTTTTTTTTTTTTTTTTTTCAATCATTCTGGTTTATCGTTACCTCTATCTATCTATAGACCTTTGCGGTAAATGGAAAAAAATTTAGTTGGTAAATGAACAATTTTCTCCCTGTAAGGAAACATGGGGCAAAGGGGACCGCAGCAAACGCCCAGGAATTTCAAGTCCCAAAATTCATTCCGCACCTTATTATTTAACGAATCTTGGAAAACAAATTTTTTGGGACAAAGTAGACCATCACTGAATCCCGATTTCTGGGGCAAAGTGGGCCATCGCTAAATAAATTCCGATTTTCGGGGCAGTGACCGAGAATTTCTTTTTTTGTTTTTTGTTTTTCGAGAAACTTATAGTCGTTCAAGACTTACGGGCTGATAATCATTGTATACAAATTACTCAGACATGTCCATATTATATTGATTATTAATAAAAATCGCATTCAAATGAATATGGAGCAAAGTGGGCCTGCTCGAGGAATTTGACGAGTTTCGTCGGTGAGCACGCAGGGTCATTCACAGAGAGCAACATTCATCTTTATATTCTATATTTTACTCTAATTTTTGTAATAATTCTATCTCTCGCAAAATTTTATTGAATTGTACGACTTTCTATCGATTTTTCTTATATTTTATTAATAATAATAATTCTCCTTTTATTTCAATTATAATCGCGAGTAAAACGAGTCAGTAGTTGACTGGCGACTTCTGAACGCATCCTTGCTATACCTCCTAGTACCGGTTTGTACCGCTAGTCGTCGCACGCTCGCCGGTATGGCGATGCGCGATCAGCTGATCACTTGGCTGTACGCGAGAGTAAGCGGCGAGTTGGTCACAATAATCACGGTGCCAGCACCTACGAATATGCGTAGCGGTTCGAGAGAACTTGACGCAACATCCGCTAGGATGAGGAACGAGGCTTTCTCGTCGAAAAAACTTTCTCGTCAACGATTCACAACGGGCTCGCGTTCCTTTATACCTACATATAACAAACGTCTCCTGCTCTCGCTGCACCAACTTTCATCCACAAGCGTCTGGGGGGTAGGGTACAGCTGTGGTTGTGGGCATCAGCTCCACCGCGAGGAGTCTGCTACTGTACCCGAGACGAAACGCACAAGTTCCTAACCCAATCTTCTCGACCTCGACAGAGACGAGTAGGCCTCTAGATATAGTCCCCTACTCGTCCTCTCTGTTCTCCCTACAACCGCATGTGTCCTTCCTTTACCGGCCGTGTATACAACCATCATCATCAACTATACAACACGAGAGAGAGAGAGAGAGAGAGAGAGAGCTGCCAACCAACACGGCACAGCGGATCATAAGCATAGATACATATATGACTGCTCTTTTCTTTTCTCTTCATATGTGCAGCATGCCAACAACAAGCCGTTCAGCAAAATATAGTATCTGCTGAGTATAAAAAAAATTATATCGGATCCTCATTTATGCACATATGCATGTGCGTGCGTGCGCATAAGCGTCGCGACGTTCGGACGCCAGTACTTGGGGTTTTGTCGCGCGATATCAACGTCCAGCAAACAACGATTGGATCGCCCATTTATTTCATCACTATCAAGCGGTATATCGGATTAAAATGCATATTATATTTCCATTCGAATCTTCCTTCGAAGGATCTTTGAATAATTTTGGAAGAGCTTCATTTTAAGCCGAGACAGGCGAGATTCAAACACGAGCGGGATATATTATTCTCTCGATCGGTTCGCGCGTGTTTATTTTACCATATTTTATACCGGGAAAAATTACACGTGTCGTTGATTGCATCTCGTCCGTTGGCGCGCGAATCATCGGTTTAACACTCGATTGAGTAATGCTCTCTCATCGAGCTTTCTATCGACAAACGCGCGTGGCTTTATTTTCGCAAAGCCATCGGAATTAGCAGCAACAGCGAAAGACTAGGTCAACCGACTTTTTACTCGCTTTTTACGCCTCTTCCCCTCGAAAGGTCAGACGACCTTTTCGAGCGTACTCAAAAGCAATAAAACTTTCTGTTTCTTGTTTTTCTCTCACCACCCAAGACGGATAAAAAGTATAGCTTATACTAGCTCTTTTTTTTTTTTTCCTCTTTTTATTTCAAACAGAACGTACTTCGGAAAAGACAAAGTTATTGATCGCGTCGTTTTTATTTGAAATGGGGATATCGTCGCGGTGCTACTCCAATACCGCGTAGCTAATATACATACCTACATAGGAAAAAGGGCGTATAACAAATAGTCGCGGTTTTGCACTAGCAACGCGACGATATTACGTTCAAATTTATCAGTCATTCGTTTGAGGCTATTGGAAATGTAAGAATTCATGAATGCGCGTTTGCATGGAACAAAAGAACTGTCCACCAACCACCAAACAAACGTGTGGATCGTTTACATGCATACGAAACGACATCTTTTATATAGTGAATATATAATACACGCCGCGCGTCAAGAGGAAAAACACTCGCGGTTGGGCTCGGTGTTCCGTCGGATTTCCATGCACCCTTTTTCCCTGGAGTTAAATTCCGGCTGGATGATCAAAGGCCTCGATGATTTGTCGCATGCAATTAATTCGGCCGACCGGCCGAGACCGAGACATGGTTTATATGCGCTTATACGCGATAAAAAATTCACTCGCTCTAAAACACACACTCGATTTTCAGTGGTTATTCTTTATAACAACAACGCGTTGAAGCAGAATACAGAAATAAAATTCTTCAACCCTAGTGCGCGACCATAAGGAAATGAAAAAATTTTTAAAGCTGCTATCCGGAAGACGCTTTAGCACCTGCTCTACGAATTCATCGAGTCCATAACTACGAGGACAAGGGTTTTTGTGTTTTTCCCCCCGCAGCAGCCCCGCCGAAGCAGGTTCAAGCCCGCGAATTTTCTTCAAGGGACACATCCTCCGAATATTGCTGGTAAGCCGGGAATTTGATTTCATATAACGATTCAAGATATTGAAGAATTGAATTGGATGAAGAAATAAAGGAGAAGAAGAAGAAGAAGAAGCGGCGGATGTCAATCGGCTAACTTTCTAACGCCGCGCATTTCTGATCATTCCCGCGCGAAGAGGAATAAGAAACATTCCCGTTCAACAGACAGTTTTCGCACTTTCAACGTATTCATCTTTTAATTAATTCATCATTTTTATAACAAATTCATATCATATTTCATCATTATGAGCAATCTTTTTTCCATTGCAATAAGATTTTTATTATTTACGCACACTCGTTATAATTCGGACAACTGGTGTCGCTCCGCATCATCGACTCGCATATATAAATCTATATGATCTATATGATACGCGATAACTGGAATACATTTTGTACCGCTATCGTCCAACAGCTCGCAGTTTTATCGGGAATTGCATCATGCCTTGAGCGAATCTCATATTCCCTATATATAGGTATAGACATTATAGTTATACTATAATAGTGAGTAACGAAAATATCTGCCGAGGTGTAAATTCCACAATTTCCGGTGTGAAATCAAATCGTTCACCTGGACCATATTATATCATATATACGAGTAGCGACTCAATTATTCATGATGGCGATCGGGGATTGACGATCATTTATGAATATGTTTGCTCCCATGCTGGCTCCCCTTTTTTTTCGTTTGAAATAAAAAACTTTATTTTCATGGGTTAACGTGGATCAATTCTCAAAACAATGAGAGTAATGTCCGGTATATTGATCGTAAACATATCAACAGCGCGGAGAAAACGCGATTGGACAAGAGTTGTGCGACAAAATATACATTTTTCGACCAAGATTGCGAGAAAAGACAATAAAAATAGCTTGAGCACGAAATTTGCTCAGGAGTTATCAGCATACGGGGCGGAGTTTTTCCATTTACTAGCAGTGAGAGAAAGAGCGAGAAAAGACATGAACAGCAGACGAGGGGGCGAAGGGCCGATGGCTAGAACGAAGGGGATGAGAAGACACAGGGTTGCTAGGAAACACCCTCTTCCACGTGTTATATTGCATTACTCTAGCATCCTACGACACACTCTAATAGGGAGTCGAATTGGTTACGCAAGACCACCGTTTTCGCCGCCAACAACTTGCACCGCAGCAAACCAGGAAGCAAAGCACAGCCGTGCATTTAGGTACATGCGCGGCGTACTATAGTATACATGCCAGAGTGTGAGCAGAAAGGCTATTATTTCGCGAATGCATGCGTCCATCGTTTTCATCATTAACTTGTCAATCAACCTCCACCCTCTCGCCCCTCCTGCATGCTCTCCGTTATTCTGTCCTGCATTTAGTTACGGGTTTCATTGCATTGATACATCAGGCATTCATCCGAATCAAAGTATACAACGACTCGCGTTAAAAAATATCATCAACTACTAGATCTTGACCGAACAAGCTTAAGAAACGCAACCCCCTAATCCGTACGCTCTTCAAGCGATGGCCATGAATGATCTTTTTTCGTGTGAAGCTATTTAACTACAGAGTGCGGATTGAATCAGTGGCTGCAACGAGACACGTAACGAGGTCAGGCGTCATAAGAGCAAGTAATCGGTTGACCCGGACTCTCAATGTAGTAGACGCGATCCAACATTGGATTATTTCATTTGACCGATGGCACTCTATTCTTTCGACTCAGGACTCAAATGCCAAATGCCAATTGCCAATTAAAGATACATGGGCGCGGAGACGAAAAACTCATGTTGCACTTGATGCACTCCGCCGTTGTATTTTTTTCTTCACTTTTGTTATCGCAGTCAAGTCTGTAGATATTTTGTGAAATTATACCGATGAGTTAGACGCTTGGTTTGGTTCTCTTGTTTCCGAAGCAGCTTGTTCTCGAAGCTCTCGCGACAGCTTTCATTTCGCGGCCCAGCCGAACGAAGCTCGAAGGATGAAGAAGGCGGAGTTGGTCGATGGTTGTAGCGCGTTACACCGAATATGATTCGAAATTAGTGCGGCGTCGCGTTATCACCTTTTTTTTCTCTCATCTCAGGTTCCCGGCAGATCGTCATCGGAAACAAAGGATCGCATGGGAGTCCGAATATTGATTTGTATTTATATGTATAGGTACTACATGTAGAAAAGATGAGAGTAGAGATGCACATCGTCGTAAGCCAGATGGAAATGTAAATGGAAATGGAAATAAAGGGCGCGCGGGGTACCACCGAGTCTCATTGTAACGTGAATAGGTTTTACACTGGGCGGCGGCATCGTGGCGCGTCCCGTACAACTGAATTCACGCCGCATCATTTAGTTTCATGTATGCGGAGTACGTACAGAATTATGTCGACGACGACGACGACGACGACGGGTACACCGCTAACAACGAAGCCGCAACTTATAGAATAAGTAAAGGGTGTCTGCATGAGTTGCAGACGGCGGCGGGTGTGTTGGACACAAAAGCACCAGCAGAGAGTTTACCGTATCCCGGCCCGCGGTATTCGTGTCAAGTTTTATACGTATGCCATACAAAATGGAGCTCGCACATGGGATAGGAGGAGAGAGAAACTCGGCATCGATCCGAGAAACTGGACACCACGCGTGCGAGCATGAAAATCACATTGAAGCGCCGCGCGACCCTTTCTATATAGGTACGCGCCGCGAGCTCCCTATATTTTGACATAAAAACATTTTTCAACGATAACCGAGCGAGCCCCGGCGCCCCGACATCACCGCATATTTCTCGAGACTGATTTATTTAAAATAAAATTCAATTGTTCGCGCGAGCGCAGTTCTCGAATCATTCAACTTACAGGCGTTTTTTACAACAGGCTTTTTCGTATTTATCAATTTCTTGTAAAAATGCTTTCTTCATCGCGTTATCATAATCGGATCGTTCTTCTCATTGTTTACCCTTCAAGTTTACGTTAGTCATCCGAGGAGGTATAGGTACATACACGGGTGTGCTGTTACATGGGCATGGAGGCAATAACGTCCGGTTAGCATTCTCTAAATATAGGGAACACCAGAAACGCGGCTGCTGGGCTGAATGTGGCTATTGATCTCGCGTACAATTGGCGTTCGGTCATTTGCTCGCAGCAATTTATCGTCGTCGGTCGTGTGTATGCACGAGTCTCATCCTGTTTTTGTTTTTGTTACATTTTTTTCTTACCAAACGGCGACGCGTTCATCGATACGAGGCTCGCGCGCCAAAGAGCTCGCGAAACGCTCCACCGTCATTCGATTAAACAATATACGCTTCCGGCATTAATGATTCGTTAGTATATATGCAAGCAAGTATATAAGCTTTCGAAAAGTATCAAGTCGTTTCTCGCCGATTCATATTGTACTGTACAATCTTCCGTCTCCGATTACGCCTCGTGACAATGCGATCTCATGCATATAAATACGCGTGATGCTGCTGCTGCTGCTGCTGCTGTTCTTTTTTCCCCTTCAGCCCACGGCCTACGCCATATTCTCTTGGTCGAACATATCTTGAAGGAATGAAAGATTGCTGCTGCTGCTGCTGCTGCTGCTGCTGCTGCTGCTGCCCGATTTGGATTAGAGCGTCAACAGAAATACGCATATAGTTCTCTTTATGAACGACCTGCAGCAGCGTCTGGCAAAATGAGAGGATGCACTTGATTTATGGCGCGTTCAGGATGAATAAAAAACTTGAATGTGTCAATTAACTTTTACTTTCCGGATGCATCGCTATTCATTGCGAAAAAAGAAACAGAGGAAACTGAAAAAGTTGTAATAAATACTTACTATTTCACTGATCATGCGAAATTACTATAGTCAAAGTCGTTTTATACAAATTCAAATCTCTCATTGTCAAATTTGATGAATAAATCAAAATTCTTTCATCACAAGCATCGGTGTACCTATAATTTTTGACCAACTAAAAAAAGCTTTTCTGAAGAAATTCATATAAAAAATAATACCCCAAGTTTGTATGTGGAAAAACAAAAAAAAAAACCTACTTCATTTAGAGTTTATCAGGGGCAGCAAATAATGCATACATTTAAAACACGTTTTTGTACGACAAGATTCCGTTCAAGTAATGATGTTTGCTGAAACATTATACTTGGTGTTTCATCACCCAATGGGAAGAAAAATGTTATAAAACAAGAAAACACATTTATTAGTCGGCCGGCGAGCGCGCCGCTGTAAATACATTTCATTTATTTCTGATGGCTCGATAAGATAATACGAGATTACTGGTAAAACATCGCCATTGTTCTTCGACTCGTATTTTTCAGAATAACCCGCAGCACCGTATGACGACTATTAACATTGCGTTATAATGTATACGTAAAATCTTGACGTACGAGGATAAATATTGGTCGTTATGATGTTGCAAACAGGGACGTTGTATATTAATCCTGTGTTTATAGGTTTTTCGAAAATTTGTTTTTTCGATCAAACGTTAATATTTGTTTTCGCGACGTTCGCTAAGGTAATTTCATGAATGAATTTTGGAAGCTCTGAGGAAATTTACTTTTAATCTTATAGGTACTAAAAACGTATAGAGGGAAAATTTCAATTTATTATCGGAGTCAATTGCTCTGATTACTCACGTTGGCGCAGATGTATCGGTATATGTGTATAATGAGGGGGGAAATGGAGGCAGAGAAAGGAAGATTGAGATGTGAAAAAGGAAATAAAAATGATATGAGAAAATGGAAGGGGGGCGAGGCTAATCTTAGGGTTCGTTGAACTTTCACAACACGATTCAAATATACATTCAAGTTACTGAATCCGAAGATAAGAGCGAAAAAAAGAGAAAAACTGGCAAGTTCCGAATATGGATCTGTAAGATTTGATGACAACAATATGAAGCATAAAGATCGAACAAGCAGGTTGGTAGGACTTTTGTAATTTTTTATGCCGCGAGCGACATCACAAATATGAAAATATGAAAAAGAATAAAAAAATTAAAATCGAGGTAGTACACACACGGAACGTTTCATCACACGCATACGCGAGTATTATCATAAATAGTTTCCGAAAGTTCGATTCCTTTCGATTCCGTTTTAATTTTACCTCTCTTCACCGCCCTCTCTTTTTTCACTTCACCGCAGCACCCTCTTCTTGCATCGTGTTTTGCAATTCTTAATACTTTTCGTTTTACAACAACATGTGACGCTGCGTACTCCGACGGATGAGGTTTGCTCTATTTCGGTCGTGAGAAATGAGAAGGCAGCAGCGGAGCGAAAGAAAGATTGCGATGAAAAAAAGTGAAAGATTAAGAAGAAGAGAGGAAAGAAGAAAAATTGTAAACAACGGAGAGATGGAAAGAGAAAGAGCGAGGGGGGTGCTGGTGAGGCAAAAGAGGGAGATCGGGGGAAAAAAACTAAATAGGAGGGAAGGAAAAAAAATGAGAACAAAGATTCGCGAACATGCGGGCTCCGAAGTTCGTCAGCATTTTCCCGTTGCCGCGCGGATATATAGACCATCTCGGCGTTGCTAAGCGAACTCATGGTTGACTCACTATTCTCTCGTTCATATTTCCCTCTTTGCGTTTTCTCTCTCCTCCTTCGCTAACTTCCAATCAAGCTTCCGAAACATTCATACTCTCCGTAATAACGCCGTATACACACACACACACACACACACACACGGCATAACAAAATACTTGCACACAAATGCCTAAATTATAGGGGAATCCGGGGCAAAGTCGACACCATGAGCAATTAAGCTAGATGTATCGGTATACATACTTTTTTTTCCCATATTCTGTACAAACAAATTAATGAAACAAAGTGGACTTGTCCTCGAAAAAAAATGCTCTTTTGACGATTTTATCTAATTTTTTCACATGTATAGTAAAATTGTATGAAATTTGTTTAAAAAAAAGGCGCGGGGTAAAGTGGACTCTTTTTCGCGAGTAAAATTTTTCGGGTCCACTTTAGCCCCTTTTTTTTTTTTGGAAATTGGACTTTGGGTATAATTTTCATCAGCATGCATGATGCCATCTGCTGCCTTAACTTTTAGACATCGTGAATTATTTTCACGCTTCCCTCCATTGAGGGTATGGTTCAGTCAGCAACTCGCCGCCATATCGTAAGTACGAGAACCATAGCTGCAAATTTCGAAAGTTAATTTTTTTCACATTGTTCGTCCGATCGAAATGAAAGAGTTTCGCAGCCCATTGTTGCCATCGTCCTGCGTGGGCTGAAACCTTTTTTTAGTAACCGGTTAAACCGTGCGTTGAAAAATTTCAGCTTGGAAAATTTGAGATGCATCAGGTGACTGATACCATAGCCCGAAGGTGCCTCAAAAAATTTTTTTTTCCAAGATTCGTGAAACAATAAGGTGGAATTGATTTTGGGACTTGAATAAAATAAGTGAATGACCCTGTGCTCACCGACGAAACTCGTCAAATTCGACCTCAAGCAGGCCACTTTGCTCCATATATTCACTTGAATGCGATTTTTATCATGCAATAATCAATATAAAATGTACATCTCTGAGTAATTTGTACAATGATTCTCACCACCCTCTTTTGGTCTTAAACAGCTATAAGTTTCTCGAAAAACAAAAATGTCCAGGTCACTGCCCCAATAAAATTCGGAATTTAGTGATGGTCGACTTTGCCCCCCCAAAAAATTGGGTAGGGAAATTGGACAGGAGAAGAGCGTTTCATGGGGAGAGCATCGGTGTGCGAAGAAAATCATAGCTGGGTGGCCTATATAACGCACATAAATAGGCATGCAGGAGAAGAAAGGAGGTGAGTATTCAACGGCGTGATGAGGTCCCCCTGCACGCGCCATGTGTTTTCCATCACCTGCTCGAAAAAAAAGAAGAAGAGATTTTGGGCTGTGCGTCGGGGCCGATAGCAGAATTTTTCAAAATACGCGCCTCTCTCGTTGTTTTCTTTTTTTTTTTTTTTTTACCGAGACATTTGTTTGTGCAGTCGCATCGAGTACAGCTGCAATTGGACACAAAGATGGAACGAGGATTATTGAGCGTACCACCGCGGATAGACCGCTTACATGCAGCACGAACGAACATATGGTCCAATATTTGTATAAAAGAGTATCGGTAATCGGGGGATAACATAGAAGGCGGCAATTTTTGAATTTGCAAAAATGTCAAACAAGTTGATTTCTCGGAGTATAATAAAAATGTCCAACAACGGATAAAAGAGGTTTCGCGACGACAATCTAGGTATATACTACGCGGATACTATAGATTTAGTGAAAGAGATTATTATTCGATAGTTGGAGCGATGAAAGGGCAGCATGGCAGCGGGCAGCGGCAGCAACATAAGCGAAGAGGGATATCGATGTATGTAGAAGCGAAGCATACACAGCAGCAGGCCGTTACGTTGTACGATAGAACGACGAGTGGACACGGTGCCGGAGCAGGATACCTGAGTGCAAGGTGCATTCTTCGAGGGAGCAAAAGGTATAGTAGTGGGATATAGCGAGTTGAGATACTTTTCACCGTCGGAGCGCGCGGCATTTACTCACATTGGTGAACGAGGCACACGCACACTTATTCACAAGGAGCCAAAGGGGAAGATCAAAGGTGCCGACTCAACCAACAGCCAACGGTGAAACGAAACTCGAGGCCCGTGCCGCCGCGCGTACTCCAACATATACAGAAACACACGGGCGGACGGGGGGGATACAGGCGGGGAACGAACAAACGTTGCAGCTCTCTTCCGTTCTATGCTCTGTATTACATAGACGCGGACCGCAAGAAATATAGTGATTGATCCATCAAACAACATGCGGAGACGGTACAGCGATTGTCCCGACTATTAAAAAAAGGTGCTGGGATCTGATATACTATATCTGATCGGAAAGAATCTTAAAAAGGGGCATTTTCAAACGCGATTGCGCGGGGGAGAGGAACATTATTCATTATTCATACGCGAAATGCCGTATTATCCCGTATTTTCTACGATAATTCATATTTTGTTTTACAAATTACAAATGCAAGTAAAATGTTTGACCTCGCAACGACTGTTGCGATATCACCGGATGGCCGCCCGCAACGTCGAGCATCCTGTCTCTTCATTCGGACTCGATTTAACAGAATATCTTTGTTATTAGAAGTGGTCCGCGGCGGCGGCGACGGCGGGCTCTATATATACCTACCTATGTTACGATCAACTTGTACGGGGCGATGCATGGAAGTAGCGTTGCAGCAGCAGCAGCAGACACTCGCTAGAGCTAGTGCACAAACTCTGTTGAAGAAACACTCAGCGCCGCCGCGCCACAAACGTGTGAGCGGGTCGGTCGCGGCGCACACCTATATATACAATAAAGCGCGGCCTACTCAAATATCTCATGCACGCAGCAGATGAGGCATCATATACCTGCTCGCAAACCCCAGAGAGGCAGCAGCATCCCACCCCATTCATTCATTTCCTCCAACTGAACGTACGTTTCTCCCGACAGAGATCGTCTTTTATTACTTCGTCTCTGCTTCCGTGGGAGAACTCGCGGTGTTTCTATCTGCTGTAGATAGTTCTTTGGATTTCTCCCCCTAACTCTCATTCTCGTTTTTTCTTTACTCGATCTTCGGGTCTCGCTCCATTCGGTATAGTGGCTTCGTAAATACACGCATACCAGAGCAATTTACGCGAATTTAGAGCAACGAAAAAAATGGAAAACATTGTGGCGCGTGACTGACGCGTGAAGCAAATTTTCGACCATCATTGACATCCACTATGATATTTCCGCTCCCTCCCCGAAAAATGGCTCCTGTTCGTGATTTCGTTATATCTGACATCTACGCATCTGTAGATGCGTAGGATAGCGTATTGTATAGAAAAATTTTTACAAAAAAGTATGACCACGCAGTGAAATAAAAAATAAAAAAAATCAAAGAAACAATTCAAGAAAAAGATAATCAATAACAATAAAATAGGATATATAGGTAATATAATACAATGAAGACACCGCATTACCGCACCGACAAGCCTTTATCTATACAACATTTATTGAACCATTTGACCGACGTTGCATAAATGAAATAATAATTACTTGACACTTGACAGTATCGTCACGGGTCTTATCGCTTTCTCTTATTTTTCCTTTTATCGAGAACCAATCTTCTATTTCAAAGCCTTTTCTACTTTTGAAAACTGTTTTCCTTATTGAAAAAAAAAAAAAAAAAAAAATTGAACGACGCTTCTTCCGGCCTATTGTCAGCCTCTTGAAGTAGGATATAATCGTACGCCGATTATCAAAATACCTCTGAGCTCGCCTGCCCGGATGCGAATAGCCCCGAGGATCTTCCGTTCCGTATGACTGAACCATCTTTGTGAAATATAACCTCTTGTATACTTTGTTTCTTCGGTATTTACATTCGGCATATACGTTCGCGATACAATGGATACATCGAGGTAGGGTAAGAATAAGGCATAGACATATTTTTGTCTAACCGAACGAGCATAAGCAAGTTTTCAAATTTTCCTTTATACATTTTCCAAAATTTAAAAAAGTAAACCGTGCAAGGGTTGGTTTAATTATAATAACAATAATCTCTAATAGATTGAAAAAAAAAAAACATTGAGCATTATTATTATTATTTTTGTTGTATCTCTATTCGGTGATGATTCGACCGCGCACAGTTTGATCGCCGGGATATGGTCGAGAAAAACTATGAGAGAATTAAATTTATATCAGGGCATTAAAGGAAAAAGGTACTCGGTTTAATAAGGAATATGTGGGGCAAAATGGACACTCGGAAAAATTTCGCTTAGAAATTAGCCTGGACTACGTTTTCTGCACCGACGCATTAATCAACTTCAATCGTTAAATTCTGAAGCAAAGCTTCAAAAAAGCATTTTGGCATTAAAATAACGCTATAGATAAAATTCAATGCGCAATTTTAGCCGATACCGCGTTTTGACTGACTCGCCAATGCTGGTTGCTGGTAAAACATGTACCAATATGCGATATGCACAGTTATGAGCGAGCAGAATTTTAAGAAAGACTCACGGACCATCCAGAAGATGGCTGTATAATATCAATTAAGAGGATGTAACCACAGCGGGATCGGTACTACTTGCTGGGGTGCGGTTATTCAGCCACAAGAGGATGAAAAACACACATACACATACACATATATGTAGATGCATAATGTCGGGAGATGTGTGGTCGTTACGTACCTGAAATTGAAATAAAAAGAGAACAAGAGATATCATGCAGGGTCCCGATCGAAATTATTCACCACTCATCGTGTAGTTTTTATTTTTTATTAATTTATCGATTGACACATGTTTCCAATTGTATTGTCAAAATTTGACGGTAAAGTCGTATCGTTTGAATTGAAAAACAAAAAAAAGCTTGCAATTAAATTGCTATCGTTTCGGAAATGGCTGCTTCTATTTTTGTCACGCAAATGACGCAAAAAAATATATGAAATATTCGACTGTCGATCGTGTAGTTTTGACCATCAATAACATGATCGTTCCCGGGGCGGGTACTCCATCCTGTATGTATACCTGGAAATGGTTTCTCGTATGTGGCAAACGCATTATAGCGCCTAACGTTAAGCGCTCCAACGTCTTTTTCTCGTTATAAATAATAATAATAATAATAATCTACACAAGTATACTATTCAGAAAAAGATTGCGCCATGACTCGGTCCGAACAAATGGTCGTGAAAAAAATTTTTGCCGGCAAAATGAAAATCGAAAAACTAACATTTTGTCGTTAGCACATTGCGGAATCAACCCTTTCACCCGGCGGCGGCGGCGGCGGTTTATGATCAAACGATAAAAAATAGCGATATGGTCCATCGGAGGACGACGAGGATCAGAACATGGATTAGCACTGGTGTGGTGCTACCATTGCAAATGGAGCAATCTCGAATAAGAAATGGGAAGCACCCAATTATTAAAACCCGGTTTATGACGAATTATCGGCGAATGTCTCCTCCGCCGAAATCCTATCAACGAAAATAGTTTTTCAAATTGGTCAAAATTGCGGATGATCAAACATCACGAACGATGCGAATCATCAAACAACACATTGTGAACTTGATCGATTCGCATTCGAGACGAATGCTGGATCGGACTTTGCTGCAAACACAAACAAACTATTGTAAACTCGGGAAATAAAATTCTTATCATTAAATTCGATTGCCTCTTTGCCTACGATTCTACAGCCTACTATATGTAGGGAATTCCATATCGGTGGATAAAGAACTTGATTGTCTTCTGAACCAAAAAAAAAGTCCAAATCGTGTCGCGATCGATATAAGCTGCTTCCCCGCAGGAACGTAACAAGTGTAGCGGCTGATATGGAATTTAGGGGAGGACGTAGGTAGGAGCAGGACATCGCCCGGACCTCCGCGGTGCATAGTTTTCGAGATGTCGCCCCCAACACATCCAGCAAAATATCCTAAATTTCGACATCAGCTGCCGCCGCCGCGATGAGACAGTTTTCCCTCGGGGTATTTTGAAATTTCGTCATCCAGTCACCCACCAGTTTTAGAGATATTTGCTTTATTTTACCCCATCTATGCAAAAAATTTTATATACCTACTATTTGACAACGAATTTAATAAATAATGAGAAAGAACGCGCAACAAAAGAATAAGACTCGGTGGTAGACTTTGGAGAAAATACATTTTTAAGAGGTATATATATACTTGTACCGATAGGATAGTACGAGTTCTCGTGGTGCGGTGCATGGAGGTTAAAAATTGTGATGATATTTCATGAAAAGAAAAAAAGTTGTTTGTAGACTTAGAAAGTGCGAGCTTCCACACTTATTCTCACTTATATTGCACAATCATCGACGAATTGATACGATCCATTGCGTAATGACTGCATGAGAAAATAACTTGCATGCACAGGCTCCAGGATTATGCTCGATACCGGCAACACATTGTAGCACAATTCAACGGGATTGCGTCTCTTTGTACCTATATCAACGTGTTGTGCTGCTTGCTTCACGGGCAAAAATGAATATTCAAATTTACTAAGATTTTCATGAATCTTGACAGTTCTGCACATCGGTAAAGGGAGAGCGTCGGGTGACTCGATGTATTTATAAATAATTAAGGTTAAGCTCCAATATCCTATCCTCTTTCCTTGCGATAAATTAAAACTGTTTTTTTTTTTTTTTTTTTTTTTTTTTTTCAATTATGACGAGGTGCATTTTCTCAGGAGAGCTGAAAAAAGCCCTCGAGAAAAATCGTTGAAAGATGCGAGAAGATGGTCTATTCTTGCGAGGAATAAGAGAGAACACAATATGTTAACCCTGCTTTGACAGAGCACATATATCGGAGCGAGTATTTCAAAGTTCATAGCTCTTGCGTTAGTTTGTGCCTTTTTTCTTTCGCGCACCTTCGCATACGCGTAGTAGAAAACCGAAAAATTTTCCCGAGGGAGAATGCATTTCTTTGATTATTATCCCAGTGCATAGTTTGACCAGCAACCTCTCACTCCTTGCTCTCTTTGTCCCATTTATAGAGGAAAAATATGAACGGGTAAAGAGCGAATATGAGATGTATGTGGGATATCCATGATTCTCGAGATCTGCTGCTGCTGCTGCTGCTGCTGCTGCATTTTCAGATGTTCAACACACATTGAAAAATATTATTCCATGCCGACACGGTTTCACCCGCGTTCCTTATTTTTATACCTACATACACTATACATAAAGATTTCATAAAGATAAATGAAAATTTGGCAAACGACATTTTGAGGGAGAGAAATTCCGCTTCATTCTGCTTTTTTTGAATTAAAAAAAAAAAAAAAACAATAAACATGAAATTCGCAAGCATTGACAGTTTCGAACGAAACTCTTATAAATATTTTTTTAAAATATCCAAAGAAGAACTTTTCACGACTTGGTTAAATCCATTCGATACTTCTGAGGTTATGAGGTTAAAGCGTTAGTTATATGAATACAAAATTGTATACATGCAAATGTAAAAGCAAGAACTTGTGCCATTCATTTTCAACGGGTGGCGAAAGTAAACGTTGCTTTTGAAAAAAAAATATACCGATGATTGAAAAACATTACAAAAATGGATTTCTTAGTGGAAATAAAAAAAATTATGTAATACATTCAACGAAAATGGCCACAATAGATGGCCAAATGATTTCTTAACAGAAAATTGAAGATTATATATTGTCCTAAAAAATGACAAGTATAAAAACGAGTGGCGAGCGAACGCGATAACGCACGGGCGAGATAACCTTTGGATTCAACGATGCCATAAATTAAGAGTCGCGGAGGTCATGTTTTTAATTGATTCTCTTCTTGCCATCGTCGGCGTAAGCACCGCTATTCGGACCATACCGCTAAAAGAATAGAGACGAATAAAAATAAGAAAATGATAGCAGGTACCTATATTTATTAGTCTGAGTGGAAAAAAAAATTTCTATTTTTGTTCCCGTGCATTCATTTTCTGTAAAAATTTGAGCTCAATCGGTCAATATTTAGAGTTTGTTGTATCGATTTTTTCGTCATTCGTAATTTTTTGAATTTTCAAATTGATCCGGTGCCAAGCAAATATTGTTACCGGATAGAATTAAAATTTGAATCTAGTTCGACTGCTGTTTCATCATGAAAAAAGAGAAGAAAAAAAAAAAAAAAAAAAAAAAACACATCAGGAATGAGAAAAAACCTGGCGTTTGAAAAATGTATGCAGCCTCGTGATGTGACGGTTTCGGGTATTTTTTTTTCCTTTTTTATATCATCAATGCAAATGAAAAGAGGAAGCGACGAGGCCTCGGCGGGGGAAGGGAAAAGGAGGAGAGGGGGGGCTACTTTACTCGATTTGACTCCATTAATGCGTGCCCCTGTAACAGCTTCGAGCCAATATCGACATAACAAAAGCAATATTATTTTTTTTTTCCACAAACAACCTCAACAATAATTAATGACATGTAATAAAAAAAAAAAAAAAACGCAAAAGTCTATGCCAGCCTAATCACATCGTCGAGTCAAAGCCAACCACTGGCGACGACTTTGTTTTTCATGCTTTCCAAATTATTGTATATCAGGACCTGCGAAAAAAAAACCTTAATCTCAAACTTGATAACGGCAAAAAGAAAAAATGTAAATGCGACAGTGGGGTTAACAAAGAATACGAAAATGCCAACCATTTGCAAAACAGTCAGATTCGGAAATCCAGTCGTGTCTTGACGCGAGGAGCGCAAGTAGTACAATTGCGAAAATTTATCACGCGGACAACTACTATTTTAATCTTAGCCCGTGTGGAGTTAATAAGGTTTACATGTAAGAGTCTAACCTGCTGTAAAAGAGGTTGCGGCTCTCATAAAAGATTATGTCATTTTCATAATTTTTTTTTCTTTTTCTTCACAACTAGACGGTGGATCCCAAAATAATTTCGGTGATGGATAATAGATCCTGTAATATTTCCAAACTTTAACCCTCAAAGTTGGATGATCTTTCGAGATCTCTCAATCAAAAAATCTTGGTCATCGCAGGTGAATTAACAAAATACACCGCGCATATCGGAGGCCGAAACTGGTCTTTTGGTTTCCAATAGTGGCCTTATAGAAGCCCGTTTCTAGGCATCCGGAATGTAGCCTAACCCCAATGACGAATAGAAAAGAGCGGCGAAATATTCGTCGAGTAGCAGAGTGCCGCGGTTCCAAATAGCACAATTAGACGCACTATCAGGACCACCAGCCAGCAGAGACTTTTGACTCGAGCAAATGAATTTTCTTCAACACCGACTGGGGGCTAATAATATATACAAGTAAATATAAATACATGTCCACCACGCGGGTAAGAATATGAAGCTTTTAAAATATTTTCGTTTCACCATGCGAATATCTGGACCAGTTGAAAGAACGCGGAAGAAAGAGATACCTATCGCGCGTTTGACCCCCTCACTTTTTCTGGTCGTTCATTTTCTGATTCTGCAGGTAGAGTACAATATGATCGAAAAATCGTTTGCCAGCCTGCGGCGTAAAAGAATTGCGAGGGAAAATTGCGTTCATAAATCAAGTTGATGAGACTTTAGAGTTTGACACGCAGAGGTGACAGGAAATAATGGCGTAGAGAGTCTATTTAAACGTAAAAACAATTGAATGTTTAATTTTCTCTCGATCGCGTTTCTTTAATTGAGAACCCCTGAGAGAGGGGCTAGCGGCAGCAGGTGTGCCAACCCAAAGTCCAGACATTCAACCGAGTTTGGTCATCATTCCTATCCCTCGTTCTCACCCTCCTGCTGCTGCTGCTGCTCTCATGACAATCCGTAGCCTCCTCCATTCTCCAGGTATGCTCACGGAAATACAAACCCCTTGAGAACAAAGTACATACTCGAGAGTATTCCCAGCAAGAATTCCAATCCTTTCAATTGAAAAACTCTGCGCATCATTTCATTTCGCAAATGGCCTAGAATAAGGCCTAGAAACCGCGTTTAATATGTTAGTCGTGTGTCGTTAGTATTATAAGTAATATCAATCCGCAGCAAACATTTCGTTTATGCGGCGAAAGTTGGATTTAGTCGATTATTAAACATAATATATAATATCATCGATAAGTGGATAAAAAATTGAATACGAGTGAAGGAGAAAGAAATAAAAAAAAGTGAGCAACATTGAAAGAGAAGGTGGCGGGTAAAAATAGACAAAGGCAGCACACCACAAGTGTGTATACGCGGAAACGATCAAAGGCGATGATAATAATGCGGAGAGTACGAAGCCAGGGTTATTCAACAACTGGACTGGTAGGTGGCATCGAGACAAACTTGAACGCGGACACGCATCAACGTGTTCCCACAGGAGCCCCAGAGGATATTTCTCTAGAGCCAATCATTCGATTGTTTGGACCCAACAGCACCGAATCACCCGAGTCGGGCTGCTACCTCAAACCCCTTATATGCCCCTTCTCTTTACTTCATCCTCAATGTCTAAAAGAGACATTAGAATAATTTATTAATATAATAAATAAGATTGATTGGTAAAGGGCTGCTGCTGCTGCTGCTGCTGCTGCTGCTGCTGCTGCTGCTGGTGTTGATAGTGAAAAATCGGCTTGAGAATTTTCGTGAAACTCGAGCGAGCCTTCGAGACATTCGACAGAGAGAAATATTGATTAAATATTGAAGCCTGAAACAATGAAGTATTTTTGGGTATAATAATACTATATCGATAATAAACTCTATATAGTGTATTGTGAATCATTGTGAATATACGTTGAAAAAGGTTGAAATGCGACGGAAACGTTTCTGAATTTAGGATATGCCGGTACTTGCGAGCGATTATTGACCCACATTTTGAATAGTGTACGGCCGGCACTCTGAAAGGTAGTTGAATAAACTGCAGATTGGGTCATGCGAAGGTTAATTTAAAGGACAAAGGTTATATTATAATGCGTGCGGATATTTATTAATATTCGAGGTCGCAAAAAGAATTTACGGAGCGGTAGACCGACGATATCGCAATACATTTTCGAAAAACACCAACTGCGCAAAAAAGTGTATTTTATACGGATGAATAAAAATTTTAAATGCATTATCCGCGGAAGTAAATAAATGTGTTGAAAAGTTTTAACCGCGCCGGGACATGCAATAATAATCAGTTCAAGTCAAGCAGTCTCTTATTCTTTTCCCTCTCTTTCTCGGTTGGTTGGAAGCAGGGTCCGCAATCCTCGCATACCTTACCGCCACGAATGTAGCCGGTAGAGCCACCTTCCCATCAGGATCCTGCTGGCTACTCGGGATAAAGAACGCGCTCTCCGAGGCTCCCAGCATCGAATAGGATATACGCACCGAAGAAACCCGAAGAAAGGCTAAGATGAGAATGAACATTCGGGCGGAAAAAAAATTAAACACGCGCTTATTATTGTGTGTATGCGTGCGTGTTTGCGGATCAATGTGTTGAGACACACATTGATGAAGGAGATGATGAAGAATACGAACGTGTTTAAATGTACAATAGCATCGAAGGACGCCTGTGGCTGTGCACACACAACGCGGCGGCTTCACCACCGTGTCCCGAATATAACACATAACTATATTTTTCTCCTTCTTCGCGCTCTCTCACCCTAGCTCTCTTTCTCGCTTCATCTATATCATCTTTTTTAGGAATTTCTTTTTCCTTTTTCCAGCCTCTGCTGCGACTATGAGACACACCCTGTAGTTCAGCGATAAGATAAGATATATTGGTACTGCTGCTGCTGCTGGGAGAATCTTTACCATATACCTAAATCTTAACTTTTGGGATCGTCAGGGGCCTCAAAAACGGATACGAAAAATCATGAACGCGATTTATACGATAACTGCGCGCGCGCGCGCGCGCGTTCAAAGACTGTTGTGGGAAAGAAAAATTTTAACACGATGAGGCAAAAACAAAATATTTTATGATGATATGGTTTTAGGGAAATTATAACCGTACAATGATATAAAAATTCAACCGAATGCTCATTACACATTTCAATGATGACGATATGTTGAAACAATCACCGCGCAGTTACGATGACATATATTTCCTCACAAGTAGGTATGTGAAAAGTGATGAAAAAAATGTTTTTTTCTCAAAATTTTATTGGACAATGAAAAAATTTTCCAAACACTCTGTCATAAAATATTCCGTATTCAACGAGCAAATACTTTTTATTGTCATGAAAAATTGGCTTTTGTGCAACAATTAAAATCTTGGCACAGGATAACGATGAGATTCTCAATGACAGAGTTGTTTAGTCCCAAATGTATAGATACTACGTAATTTAGTCATCCCTATTGCCAATTTATTCGTGTTTGTCGTCGAGCAGAAGTACCGTACTAATTTTGAGCTCAGCAATCGAACCAACATCGCTTCATTCGTTTAAAGCTCATTTTTTAAGCCGCCACCAAATGTCTCTCAGCAGCAGGCTTCGCACAATTACCCCCACCGTCGTAACATCGCTGCTTTATATCATTTTTTCACTAATTCTAACTATTTTTCGTCGAAAGTTTGAAATTGGGGAATTGGTTCGATAAAAATAAAATCCCTCTTAAATTCGAGATGGCGATCGAAACGTCGTGTGGAGAAATTGGACGCGTAAATACTCAATAATTTAGACGACCACAAAAAAATTATGGAGAACGATTTTTTTCATTACATTGGAAAAATGGACATTTCGAGACTGGATCATCAGGGGTAAGGGATCATCAGCCGTAAATGGGACGAAAGTTAACATCAAGTCCCCTTGAAACCATCTACTCTCCGCCGCCACCGCGCCACCTCCTCCTCCTTTATATACCTACACTTGACACCCGCGTGCCTGCCGAGTCTGTCAAATCCAAAAAAAAAAGCTCCTCAAGTATACGAGCCTACTTGAAACTTCCTACAACTAGCGCGAGAACTTTTCACGTACCGTTCGTCCCATATTATTCAGACCCGTGTATACGCAATGCCGCTTCACTTAACCAGACTCATCTCGCCGCCAAATGGTTTCAATAATTAATCATCTTAATCATTTTTTACGCGCGCGTCATTACTTACGCGTCCATTCGCGCCGGTCAACAGTTGAAAACGCATTCGACTAGTCGATGCAGAATTATCGCCTCCACCCTGCTTGTATCTATGCGTGCCGCAAATTAGTAGATCGGAGACGGGATCGCCGCGATTGGGGAACAGCCGGCATATTAAATTGAAACTCGCTTTTCGCGATTGAATATTTGGACAAAATTCATCGATCCATGTATGCCTGATACTTATGCCTGATGTTACGCGTTAGTCGCATTCGGATGATTGAATTTATTTCTACCGCTTATCCTCCTTTTTTTCTATTCCCTTTTCCTCTTGACACGCTGCTTGACCCTGCTGCTATTTTAATAATTGCTCCAATATTCATGATAGACTAATCGCAGTGCCCGGTCTGTTTCGCTGGACTTTCTACACGCTTGGAATAAAAAATTAAACTTGCGTCATACGAATTTGTTTTTTTTTTTTTTTCAACTAATCTTCAAAATCTTCTTTCTGTTCAATTTCGAGGAATGCTGCTGCGCGAGGTTAAACGCGAGTATATAGTGTCTTTGCGGTAAAGAATTTCTTTAGCATGAATTCTCGTGAAGCGCTATAGTGCGACGCACGTATGTTTGTAAAATCATTTTTCCACGGGATAAAATTTTTAAAATCTATTCGCAGTTATTCAAAGACGCACTTATTTTACTCATTTTACTCTGATCGAGTTGAATAGGAGCAGCAGCAGCGATGATATATATTGAATATCAACTCCATGCGCACCGAGCGTTATCAGGAACGCATGCAGCGCAAAAGCAACGAGTGGAAACGTGTATAAAGAGGGAGAAAAATTTGATTTCGTCCAAGTTTGTTGGCTTTGCCATTTTTCCGGAGGAGAATTGAGAAAGACACGACGATTATAATCCGCCCTGCGCATCGAAACGCGTGAAAAAAAAAAAAAAAAAAAAAAAAAAAACTCAGACAGAAGAGGGCCCCCGCCGGAACGATATTGGTCACGCGGCGTCGTAACAATTTCTTTCTTCTTTTTCTTCGTCTTCTGTAGAGACGGAGCTTCGTCTTTAAGACGAAGATTTAGTTGCAAGGAACGTATCGTTCACCCGGGTGGTCTCAACAACCCGGTGAACCCGGGGGTGAGCGGCTTTGGGCCTGGATTCATTTGTACACTGAAACATGCGCCGAAAAAGAGGGGAGGCGGCTCACGGAGAGCAGAAATGCGTTCACCTGATGATATTTTTTTTTTTTTTTCTTTCTCTCAACTTTTCGAAATATTTTCCGATTGCGGAACGCTTGTCATAATGCTCTGACTAGTTATATACGTCCAATCACGGATAGTATTCTTTGATATTATTAGACCGAGCCGCAATACTACCACCGTTATACATATATTCGTCTATTCCATACTGAAAATTCTTCTAACCCTATTGGTTAGCATTTTTTACAGACAGGAACAATTAGGGAGCGAGAAAAAGGACCGACGGATCTAAAGATCACGGTCTGATGGTGACGATTGGTCAAAACAATTGGATGAGCGGAATATGCGGATCTCTCTCTCTCTCCCTCTCTCTCGCAAACGTCCGAAAAGAACGATCCTACTGTGGCATATATATATATTTTATAGTATAGAGTCACGTCCAATTGGAACATAGCACTTATAGCGATATAACTGATCCTTTGGTCGTTACATCGATAAAATCCTGGCCTATATAATAACCCATGCAAGTAGATTACACGAATATACCTACGTGTTTTTGTTGGAACTTGTATTCTATTGAGACATTTGTTGATTCGATTACATAGTATGCGCGCGTACACATGTTATTCCCCATTCTCATACGAACCACTAAGGACTCGATGAAGAATGAAAAGAAAAAAAAAAAAAAAAAAAAAAAAATCAGAAAACCCGTAAATCTCATCTCGACTTTGAAATTTTGCGCTGTCAATGCTGCATGTACATAATATGTTTAAATGTTGTCTATAATATCCCAACCTCCGCATTTCTTTGTCCGCCGAGCGGCGCTGCTTTTGGAGCGTCACAAAAATCTACATTTGCTTATCGCTCAGGCGTGTGTTCCTTTCTCCATGTCTTTTTAACATGCATTTTTTTTATCAATATTTTCATTGCTCCTGATAAAAGGGAGCAATATTTATTTTGAGACGATGAACGAATCAAGATTGTTTTGTATAAAGCTTGGATGATGTAAAAACTTTTGATTCAAATTTAACGCTTCGTCCAGCATGCGGCGTACATTGATCTTTTAACCATTTACCAGTGGTAATTTGAATATTTTACTAATAAATAGAATCTTAAAAAATGTACCAGCAAAGGAACTCTTAGAAATTTAAACCAAAATCCTACAGCCATCAAAACAAGATTGAGGAACTTTTGAGAAAAAAAAAAAAAAAAAAAGTGATATATGTACTTGTCCGCGAGTACGACTCTTGATCCCGCATTTTGTTATGACAAGCGACGTGCGAGTGTAAGGATTCGTCTCCGAAATTATCATTTCCCACCTGCAGCGCTACCGCGTATCACCGAAAGAATTTTTGTCCTCGAAGAAATTCAATAAATGTCCGATTACGTATTTTAGGTGTGTGTGTGTGTGTGTGTTCGTGTAGGTATATACTAGATTTTTGATGGACCTGGGCTACTGGTGCTAAATCCCCCCCCCCCTCTCTCTCTCTACCTCTCTCCCGCTTTGTCGCATCCAATCATCGAGGCCTTCTTGCAAGGGGGGGGGGGGCTCTTTACCTAACCCATTTCGTCGCTCTTTTGTACCTAACAACAGGTTCAAATTGATGCTCTCGCACGCAAACCCTCGAGCAGGCTCCCAGCACCCACGCGAACCCTTATACACGGTGTCAGCTTTCCAAATTGGAATGTCCACCGGTTCCGGATGCGCGGACTCGATTGTCTCGTATTCCTCACGCATTTGTCCCTCCGCAATTGTCAATTTAATACAACACCTTATTCTCGAGATTTATAGGATATTACTAGAGAGGAAACAAACGTTTATAGAAAACTATATATATACGCGCGCTCGTATCCCAGTTTTTTTCTGTCTCTACCGCGGGAATATGAAACATCGTCGAATACGAAAAAATGAAAAATGATGGCGTCAACCATTATTTCTGTTATCGGACGTAATGGAAATTTCTTCGCCCCGATTCTTTTTCTTTCCTCGGGGTACCAAATTTGCTTGAAAATATTGTTCCCTATTTCAATTGTCGCAGCGAAAGATGTGAGTACTTGAAAGAGGGGGGGATCCTGAAACTCGATTTTTTTTTCCTCTTCTAGAGGTGGCTCTATAGATTTCAATATCGCGCTGTAAACATGATATGAAATAATAGTGCTGGTTTTCCCAGAGTTTCCTCAGAATCATGACTCGTTTCATAAAATGCATAAATTTTTACTTGTGAGGAAAAAAAAATTCAAAGCCACCGAAGGTACTTAATTGTCAATTTAATTTTGCTTTCCAAGATTCGAATTTTGCTGGAAAATGAGTTTTTCATCGATAACCAACGCGCGTTTATACTTGCAACTTTGCGAAAAGCAAACCTTGATGTTTTTCAAATCACTATAATATGAAAGTAAGCAGGTAGGTACATAAATTTCAACATGTACGTGAAATTATAACAAATCTCTGATTCAGAGATATTCCTTGATGTCTCAGCCCCTATAAAATATTTTACTGTGAAATATTCGCGTCCTCGAATGCGGCCGTCGCGCAGTTTTTTTTTTTTTTTTTTTTTTTTTTTTTCCGTAGCACAGTAGGATTCCCAACAAGATATCGAGGGTGAGCGAGCAGAGACCCGGTGAAAGAACGTCCTCGCTATACTAACAAGACGATGTGCCACGGGTAAAAAGGAAAAGACAACTCTTGTATATATATGTATAAGAGTGCGCGCTCGTGTTTATTTGTGTGAGAACGAGTTAAACCGAGCGAGAATATCCTATATTTTGTCTGGAGCGGCTGCGTTTTGTTGCTTGTTGCTGCTCGTTGCTCCTCCAGACCCTCTCCAAGTATCGCGTTTCCGTTTTCGAGCGTTCAATAAACTTTTCAACTCGCGTGGTGCATTTTTTTAAAAATGACAATTTCTCTCGTATCACGATGAAATTATTGTTTAATAAAAAGTGAAAATTGTGCAAATTCACAAATTCAAAGAATATCGACTGCTTTTTAGAGCAAATTGAAATGTTACGCGATCATAATTTTATTTCAATTCATTCATACGCATAGTAATAAGTAATAAGTAATAAGTAATGGTATTTGATGGTGATGGAAATTTCAACGTATTATCAAATTTGAAGAATGCGTGCGAAAGTACATTTACGAGCATTGATCGTTGTGTGGGGCGCCGCGTGCGTGTGTACCGTTTGATTCCATATAGACGCGCGCGCGACGCGGGGAAAAGAGCAATTCGGTACCGGTTTTACGCCACAAAATCGTGTATGTATAGCGAATATAGGTATTCGCTGCTACGGAGACCGGACGAGAACGAGGAGAACGAGAGAACCCTCGCCGCCCCTGTATACATAAAAACAACAAAAAAACCGAGACGCGACGCGTCACCGAAATTTTTACATGTTGTTATCTATATACGCATGCGTAAAAAGAGAAATTGGTAGTTCATTTGTTTTATGAGATTTCGATCTATTAATTCTGTGGCTCGTTAGGATATTTTGAGGGAAAGTAGGTAGGTACCTATATAGGTACCTATATACGCATGTTTATACCTATATAGTACGTTAGTTATGTATTTATGTTGGTGACATTATTATATTTATAAGGTACAGCGATGCGAACGGGTTATATACTTTCCCTGTGTAATTTAATCTGTGGGAATGCGGCGGTGAATATTTTTCACATTTTCATTCTCTTTCTCTTACTTTTGTCGATAGCGTCGGAGCAGTTGACAACGTTTGATAATCATATCGCTTCGTACGCCGCCTGCTCCTCTACTCTCAACCGAAGACTCTTCTCTATCCCCACTTAATTACCCGCTGATGTTTCTAATTTATTTTCAATACATTACTTTTCACATTTTTCTTCGTCTCTACCGGCGGCTGCTTTCGTTTTATCTTGGATTCTTATTAAGACTTTCTTTTAAATTTTTTCTTACATCTCCTCTCTATTTTAATTATTTACTAGAATGTTATTTGTCGACGATAAGAGAGAAAGAGGAGGGACCCTGAATGAACGAGGAGCGAAGGAGCAAAAGCGAGAGGAGCAAACGAAGAAGAGAGAACGAGAACGAGAAAGGGAATAAATGCGGCGGTGGTGGTGGTGGTGCATGGTGAGGGTTCAGAAGGCATGGGAGAAGAATGTGCCCAATGCATAAACTATAGCGTGCATTCCTCGCAGGATACCGCGCGCGAGGAGGCTTCCCTTTGCGGCTTCTATAGTTTGCAAATCTGCGCCCGCGCGGTTGTACTGCCGCTATCTCGCGAACGCTATTATAGGACGTGATACGCTCTCGGCGGCGCATAGCTATTATGACTCCACTTGTTGCGGTATACATAATCCGCGTTGGTTAATCGGACACTTTTTCAACCATCCATAGATTGCTCCTTATCTATTCTCTCCGCTTTTTCCTTCTTATACAATATACCTATCCCTAGCGCGAGCAGAGAAAATTAAAGAGACAAAAAATTGGCCTCCATTGGCACGTTGAAACAAATTTTTATCCAATTTACCTAATAACAGAAAAACTATTATTGGCCAAGCAACAAGTTATCGTCGCGGTTAGAGTAGTAAAAAAAAAAAAAGAAAAAAGAATAAAGTGTGTGATTGAATCGCGATGCAAAGACTCTGTTTTATGATTTGTAAAGGGACGATAAAAAAAAAGAGAATCAAGAAGGGATAGGAGTCCTGACACAATTAGGCGAGGAACGCCATGTGCACACATGAAAAAAAGAAAAAAAAAAAAAAAAAAAAAAAATGTACCGATGTACAAAAATATGTGCGCGCGTGCGTGCGTGCGTGCAGATATATATATATATATATACCTATAAAGATGAAAGTTGCGCGAGTCTGACTCGTATAGTCTGTTTCTTTGCGGCTGAATGAAGGACGCTCGCGGTGAGAGAGCGAGCTATAAGTTACCGTCTAATATCTCATAATTACTGAGGAGGAGCATGCAGCGGCGGCGGCGGCGGCGGCAGTCAGTTCTCGAACGGGGCCAAAAAGACTTGGATAGAATGCGAGAGCGCGGTCGTCTCTCTTTCATTTATTCTTTCTGGACTCATCCAACACACGAGAAAGTTGATCGAATTTTCTACACCGCGCGCGCGCGCACGGCGTACCGTATACATAATAGCTGGATTATTTTCATCGATATAGACGCGCAAACCCAAATCAGCGGTGCTGGTACCACACCGTTTTCTAATTTATTAATTATCTCAATCGCAACGCTTGAAAGTCACTCGAAAAACTTGAAAGCCGTCTGAGAATAATTTTCGAAAATATGATCGGGTAAAGCAACAGATGACTCGCGCGAGTGTAAAAACTAGAGAAAGTAAACACGGAACGGCGCGCTGGTCTTCTCTAAAATCTCACTCGGAATGCGAATACCGAAATAATTGGTAACTGTGCAAGAGGAGGAAGCTAGGGGGAATACGACGAGAAAAGAAACGCACGATTCCAAAAAAAGTTTTAGATAACCAATTAATCTGATCTTTACTGGATCGCATCAGTTCCCCACGCGGAGCAGCGCGCGTCTACGGATATATGATGAATCATTGAATTCCGATGGCATCGTCCTTCATTTTATCGGTCCGTCCATGTTTAAAAAAGAAAAACGGAGAGAAAGGGAGGTAGGATGTATGCTGCGTGTGTATGCGTTGATGAGAAAGTATCGGAGAAATAAAACAAAAAAAAAAAAAAAACAAGAGATCAACCCGGCGATCGGATCCACCGGGGATCCACGGGGATCAAGATCACAAAGAAGACGATCGACACGAGCGGTGGCTGTTATTAATATAATGCCTCGACTCGCGCTCAAATATGTAGGTATACCTACATGCGCACAGGTGAATCGCTCGATGCCAACACCAACGACCAGCAGCCTCCGTCTACATTATACGGGCTTAATTATGAATATTCAACGAAATTTTTTCTCTCCATTTGGCACACATTTACTTTATATCGTTGTTTGTAATAGAAAAAAATAAAAAATAAAAAAAATATCTCGATTCACGGATATGAACTGACGATTGAATTTCATTCGAGACACGAGCAACTAAATCACTTTTCATGGCTGATTTTTTGTTGTTTCTATTGGAAAAGAAAATTACTAGATTTTTGAGTGCGCGTGCCAAGTTGATTTTTAATAATCCATCATCGAAATTATTATAAATTCCATCTCGATCATTTCAAGTTTCGCAAGATGAGAGTGGTCATGTTGTGTTAACCGTATCCGTGCGCGCGCGATACGTATAGTAGTGTAGAGCTACCAGCAAGTAAGCTGGAACCAATACCCCGTTGAGCGATATGAAAGGTTTCAAAGTACGAGTTTATGATGCTCAAGTATGCAACAGTTTTTTTTTTTTTTTCATCAATTCTATTTCCTCAAATATCTCACAGCTCAAATACGTTCGAGATACTCGAACCCACTCTGAGCCATCATCATCTTCATCATCATTATCGGTAAACCATTCGCGTTGGTGCCTGCTCGATGATGACATCAAACGGGATGAAACGGTACCGTGTATGATAATATAATGAATAGAAACATTACTTGTAAATATTTTTTTTTTTTTTTTTTTTTTTCAACCCAAATGACGTTGCCATAATTATTTCTACAAATTTTCATCCACGTTATTGCACATTAAATCCGAGATGATGAGCAAAAAATGTGGAGAATGTAAAATAAAAAAAATTGGAAATTTCCCTATTTTTTTGTAAAACTTGCACTTTTGTAAGAGTCTCGATCAATGCAAAAATTGTTAAGAAATGCTCATTTTATTCCGCGACTAATTATAAACATCGCATTGATAAAACTGATGATGTTATCATCGGTCACAATCGACACTTGCCCAAAAGATGCGGGTGTGGGCCCACTTTTGGCATGAGATGCGCAAAAAAAGGGATAAATATTCTCTCGTAGCAGACATGCAGGCACCTTGATCATGCAGTCACCTGCTAACGCATCTCTCAAATTCTCCAAGTTGAAATTTTTCGACACCGTGTTTGACCGACTGACAAACAAAAGTTTCAGACCACGCAGGACGATGGCAACAATCGGCTGAAACTTTTTCATTTCGATCGGACCAACGATGTGGAAAATTTTTCAATGACTAAATGACTAAAAATCGTCGATAATAAAGCATTTTTTTTAAACCTATACGACATTTAGCTCAATTGCTCATAGCGCGAGGCACTTTGCCTCACGTTTGCCTCTACAAATTAGCCATCAATAAGGGTACACATGCACGCGGGTAAACGCATGCGATCTAGTTTATGATCCGCATTGATCGATCGATCGCTTCTCTTTTTTGAGATTCAGCCAGCATTCAGCAACCGTTGCAAGGATTGTGGGCGCGATGAAAAAGGGAAATATAAGGACAGACGATTCATCGTCGGCAGAGAATCGGAACAATCTTAGTCGGACGGAAGGTGGCAGAGAGGCGGCAGCGCGGCGGGACTGCTTGCGTGGGGCTCGAAATCGGTAGGGTACACAACGACGTTATCGCGATTGGGTAGACGTCGCAGCAGCAGGCGGCGCTATGACATGTGCGAGTGACATGATGCGCGTACGCATCAAGTTGGAGGGCCCTGCTCGAGCTTCCGGTTGCTTCCGATGCGAGTCTAAACGCATCGAGAGAATTATAAACTGGAAAGATTTGTCAGGCCAATGCTGGCACCGCATACGCGTTTATTATTATCGTTCGCTTTTCTATTTTCTAATCCAGCAATTATAGTCCAAGAATTAAGCGCGAGTCCAGAGTATTGCAATATTTTTTATCCGCAATTGAGTGGGATTATTGTTTGCAAGCTTAACCGCGGCCGCCGTCACCGCCGCGCGTGCTCGCCGTGCTCTATATCTGTCTTGAAATTTATCAGCATACACACGATACATATTCTATTCGCGTGCGTGGATATTAAAATCGAAGAAACTTGGATCGAGGCACGTGCGCGTATAGCGTCTTTGCCAGAGGTTTGCCCATCGGTAAAGCAGCGAGTGTTTTATAGTGTATAGCGTGCAGACGTGTGCCGCGGGTAACGCGTGAATGAAATGAAAGAGATTTTTTTCTCATCAGGTTGCGAGCAGGGAACGAAAGGATTGTAGAGTGTGCACGTCTACGCGCGACTACGCCTGCTCTTGCTCCGAAGAAATGTTAATAACGCAGCGTCAAAACAAACAAAGGAGCGAGACTCCTAACGCTGCTGTAGCAGCGTACATTCGCGAGAATACGTCATGATGTCTATTCCGGAACCGAAGAGAAAAGAAGATAGGGCAGCATTATATATAGACCGTTTATTCTCCCTCACCCCCATACCTTTTAGAAGCAGTGCAAATAGATATCTAGGATACAGTTTTTTTTTTTTTTTAATACTGGAATAACGCAAACTTGGGCGTATTCTCCTCATTCATTGCTTTTGTTTCCAAGTACTACGTCATTTGAAATAAGTATAAAAGTCAATTCTCGAAAGCTTCATCAACAAATTTTGTTCGGTTGAATCTACCTATATATATATATATATATATATATATATATATATATATATGTAGGTACCTATATATATATATACAGACAGCCAAACCAAAATGCAATCAACGATCGATGGTGCGCGGTAACAACGCGAGTTTGAAAATATGTATATTTCGCAAAGCGGCACACGGACTCACTGTGCTCGGGTAGCGTTACAGAATACACATGATGAATACGTATGATTATTCCCAAACGAATAGAGAATAGTGATATTTGCAGAAGCAGGAAAATAACAGACTACTAGCTGGCAAAGCGGTGCTCGCGGCGATAAAATCTTAAAACTCTTTCTCTTATTCCGTACACTTTGAGCTTTTGCGTCCCAAAAGCCCCAAAAGCACTACGAGAATGACGATGACTTATTTTTAACGAGCTTTTGAATAATCCTATGTTGCAAATGTTATTCCGATTTGAACGTGCGTCGAGAAATGTTAGATTCGAACATGGTACATTTAGTCTCGTTTCTGCTTTTGTCCGCATTTTTACCCATCAGCACCCGTTTGAACATGCGAGCATAATACAGGAATAAGGATCTTCTGAAATACGCGCATGCTTCAGTCTTGTAAGGTGGATGGAGCCTGAAATTTTTAAAAGCATAGGCTTTATCGATTCTTTTCTCCGCGCGGTTCCACCGCTGCTGAATATGAGATATCATGCCTCCGAAAGTTCCTCGACGTTCAAAGAAGAACGTGTGGAATTTCTTCACTGCACAGTACAAAGTGCATGTGCGGGGTAAAAAAAAGTTGAGTCCTGGGTGATAAAAAACCTCTTTGGTCGGAAAGCTTGGATAGCCGGCGCGCGCGAACCGGTCCAATGAAATCAGTGATACCTATATATGTATACACACGATACGGGAGTAAATACAAATATATACCTATTTTATACCCCAAGACTGAGTATAGTTGGTTCCAGCTACTCCGTTACCGCGAAGCTTCCAATCGGGGCTTTCCCCCCTCTCTCTCTCTCTCTCTCTCTCGATACCTCAATATTTCATCAATTGCAGATGAAAAAAAAGATGCTACGAGCGAGTTTCGTCTTGGAAAATTTTACGACCTAGCGTCGATTCTCTGTACACTCGGTGCATATCGAATACGAGCAGTTGTATGTGTATATAGGCGGAGGGTTGACGGGACGTCTGCATGATCTCGTTGTTTCATTTTCTCACCCTACTTGCTGTGGACGGACTTGTCGAGAATGCACAAGCAAGATACACAACAAGTACGGAGAGACGGAGGGCCATGTTTTAGACGAGAGATTGAGCAGCAGAGGATGCAGAAGCAAGGCTTGCTACTCTCCGTGTAGTTGTTGTAATATTCAACTGCTCGCGCACATACTCATGTGAGACTCGTCACTCAATTTTCATCCTGCTTTAGTGAGTCCGAACAAAATGAACCACCGTTCGACCGAGCCGTTCAATAACAAGCTGTTTATGCCATTTTCATTTCCTATTCTGCTTTTACTTTGCCATGTTACTACTACGCCATATTTTGCAATATGGCGCAATAAAAACAAAATATAGGAGGCGGTTTAGTAAAGAATACAATCTATTATGAGGCCGAATAAAAAATTTTTATCAAGTAGGTATACATGAAATTCTAATTTGGCAAAGACGCGGACTACGTTCTCATATCCTTGCGTGATTAACTTAAATTGTTGAATATTGCAACGGACAAATCGGACCCTAAGCATCCTAAGCAGACTCGCCAATGCCTATGTGTACCCTTTTGACCGCAATGCCCTTTCCATTCGATCAACATGAAGAAAAATTCTCAAAAACTTGCATAACTCATTAAAATATTCGAAAATCATAATATATTCGAGGATGCGAACATATCGGCGGCGCGATCCAGCAAGGTTTCAAGTGCTTCCTGCTTCGATCGTCGATTCGGTCCTCCTCCATACATACAATTTATTTTTCCTCAGAACAACGACGTCGTAAAATCGTAAAATATAGAGTCAGATCTCATAAATTACGGAAAGTTAAAGAACGAAAACTTGGAGGACGAAAACAGGATGAAAAGGAGGGGTCTCTGTGCGCGGAGAATAATCTCCGTACGTACTACGACGGAGATTATGCCCTTGCATGCGCATAATATAATATATATATTGATCGGTAAACCTGGCATGAGCGCGAGCGAAAGAAACGCCGCGAGTGTCCGTATCAATTCACCGCAGTAGCAAAAGGGCTTCCGCGTGTGCGTTACACCTCGATGCGCGGAAGGCTCTAACGGGGCTGCTGGTAAAACCAGCCCCGCATTTCCGTTTCCTGTCTAAGAGGTTACACGTCCCTCTACCGAATTAAAGGATCACACGAGAATTCAATCCCTGCAAAGTTATACCAAGCTGGGCCGGGGAAAAGGGAAGGAGGAACTTGTAACGGACCGATGGAGCAGATTTCAAAAGTCCTCCGCAAACAAGTATCAAGTCTCGCTCGATAACGAATAACCGAAAGTTAATTCTGCTCTCCGCGTTCATCACTCGCGCGGAGAGCAGATCATAGAATTCGAAAATAATCGCAAGAATAAAAAGAGTAAAAAAATTGGCCATGTTGGATGAATTATTTTATTATAGGCCAAGGTAGGGCAGAGACCGTCCAACAAGATCGGAGAGAAAAGTGCGGGGGAGATATGCACATTATAAACGCATTTGCTGGGTTTCATCGAAAAACGCGAATACGAGGCGGGTGCCGAGAGTACCGAGATTGACAACGCCGGGTTATCGAGAGAGACTCTTCTTTCGTGTGTCGAACCAAATTTGTATACGCCTCACATTTCGGAGGATTTATATAGGTATATCGGTTTCTCGAAAAACAAAAAACAAAATAATTCTGGGTCACTGCCCCGCAGAAATCGCAATTTAGCGATGGTCCACTTTGCCCCATATTCTCCTAGGTATATACCTGAAAACAGGTCGAAATGTACGACGCTGTACTGTAAAGAATAAAAAAAATTTTTAACCTGAGACTACCGCGCGAATACTCATTGAATTCATGGAGGATGAATAAATACCGACAGGAATTCCTCTCGGAGACGGTAAGAGGTAGGTGCTAATGGGCAGACTAAGCATTGCAGGCCATGACTTGTATTCCGTGCGCGATCTTCAACAGGACAAAGTGAGAAGAAGGAGAAGAAAAAAAAAGTAAAAGAACCACACTGCAAAGACTTTAGTGATGGTATTCGCAAAGAGGGAAGCGCAAAGCCAAAAGCAGGAGTTTGACCGAAACCGCTTTTCAGTGCGTTTTCAGCCAAGAGATGAGTGTGTCGGTAGAATTCAAGAAGCGGAGAAAGATCGAGACGAGACGTATGAGTCAGCAAGGGAGCCGAACGGGAAAAAAAAAAAAAAAAAGAAACGCAGGAGGAGAAGGGTTGAATGAGTCGAGTGAGTGTATAAGGCCTAATACACATGGGGCACGTTTTTGATGCCGCGTTGAACGCGCGTTTAAGGTAAGACCTATCGTCGCTGCGGCGGGTCATACCAATGCGACTGTATTCAAAACTTGTCGCCATCTCAATTTATGAGACTCGTTAAAATAATAGTTTATAATAAAAATAATTGTCCCTATCGAAAACCGGTTATAAAATGTTTGTATTGAATAAAAAAAAAAATGGTTATTTCGGCGTCAAGCGCGCCCCATGTGTACTATAGGCCTTTGAAACGCGCGTTTAAATGCGTCAGCCACCGTTTAGTAACTATAGTGATTCAAAATGCGCGCGCGGTAGCAAAAACCGCGCTCCAAAACACCACATGTGTACAAGGCCTAAGCAGAAGTACTAGCGTTTCTCTCTGCTGTTAGCGCTTATCGTTTCTTGGTGAGCATCAGGCATCATCATCATCATCATCATCATCATCATCAAGAAACTCGGAAGCGCGAGGCGAGCAAGCATCAAACACGAGGAGTGCGGTGTACACAGAGGATCGCGGCCTGAGGAAAAAACGACGGGACGGTGGCCGTTGAATCTTTTGCTAGATGCCGACTGAATAGTGATGACAAAAAAAACGCTGTCTGCTGCGTATATGTGCGTATACAAACAGTACGAGAGCGCGTCGAGTCGCGTTGATAAGACTGCCCCGATAACAGGGCAATCTGCAAAAGCAACCTATCGTATTATCAAGAAGAAGAAGAAAGAGGAGCAGAATGGACTTGGCAACCAAGTAGGTATATTTCATTGTAAATGGAAAATTTTGAAATAAGCTGAACGCGACATGTGAACAAATTTTGCAGAAAAATTCGGATAAAATTATGGTGCGCGCGTGCAAAAGGGTAATACACGAACGTGATTTTGAACATTCGCTTTTTCTTCCCCTCCCCCCCCCCCCCCCCATTTCCTCCCTCTCTCTCTCCCCCCGTATAGCAATTTTCTCTCTCTACTCGGCTCTTTTTTATTTTGTTTAAGGTAGATGGCAATTTCCACCTGCTCCTTCGCTGCATTTTCACCGACCTGTTACGCGGTTAAAACATGAGGGGAGAGAAAACGATTGAACGAGGCGCGTTACACCGCGTGCACGCTGCCTGCTATCCTAATTTATCAATTAACCGCGCGCACGAACGAACGGTGAGTTCGCGTTACGTTCGAGTAGTTCGCGTACCACTTACCATTTCAATCGGTGCGTAACCGCGAAAAAATGGTATTTAAAAAATGATAAATCTGTATCTAAAAAGCATTCGATCATCATCATCATCATCATCAAGAGTAGTGCTGTCTCGAAACATTTAGGTATATTGTACTCTACTGCAATTTCATACAAGTACACATGTTTTTTATATTCAGTTATGGGCCGTCCGTATCGACTCGAATCCTGATCGGTCAGTCAGTTTCATTTTATTTCTTTGGTTTTGGTTTTTTTTTGTTTTTCGCTTCATATCCGAAAGGGAATAATTCATCGGTCATAAATTTTAGGTATGCAAGCAGAGGAGGGAAGGAAGGGGAGGGGGAGGGGGGGGGGGAATGAGGCATTCGCTCGGGGCGTTTGGATCCTCACAAATCAGTCGAGGCGAGCGTTGCCCAAAATTCGGCCTGGAATAAAATTGTAAGGTATATGAATTCAAAAAATATTACAGTCCGTTTCGCATTTATATTGATCAATTTGGGATGCGATTATGTTGAGCCGTTTAATATATGTATACTACTTGGACGGGATAAGTAACGCGGAGGTCAGTCGAACTCGGCAACAGTTGTAAAATATTCATTGAAAAACGAGACAAATTCAGCCTCGCTTCGGCACAAAAAGCACAGCCCCGCAATGCAATGGGAGACGAGCAGAAAGAAAGAAAGAAAGAAAGAAAGAAAGAAAAATGGAAAGAAATGGCATACGAAAATGAATCGCGGAATGTACAGGGAAGACGAGGGGAATAATTAAAAAAAAAAGAAAAAAGAAATAGAAACGCATTTGTAGTGTCGAGCGGGTTATTTGCGTATATCAGGAAGTATGAACGATGCGCGCGATTGCGCGGTATCGGGCACACGCGAGATAAATTTGCCCGGAGTCTTCACCTCTACCGAGGACGACGGGCAAAGAGGGAAACGAATGAAAATTTTTTGTTTTGTTTTCAATATTATCAAGAGATACGTTGATAATCATAAAAGCGTGTGTGTGTGTGTGTGTAAAAAAAAAAATTTTGATATGGAAGCGAGTGTGAGAGAGAAAAACAAGGTTGAGTTTACGTTACACGTGTATATACGAACGAATATATACATGCTGGAAAAAGGAGAGAAAGAAATTGGGTCTTTTTTACATTAGCATAAGGTTTATCTATCGGAGCAGTTCCCTAGGGGTCTTGTCTTTTGACGCCTTCCCCGTTTGTGTTTCCTCTTTTTTACCTTCCAATCCTTTCAAGCCCTTCTCCTCTCGGATCGCGGATCCCCGTTTATTCATAGATACATGTTAAAATGCTAAAATGTATTTCTTTCCTCGATGCATGCTCGTTCGCGGCGATTGTCACTTTGCGGCTTTCTCTATTCCCCTGCTCTTTTAGACGCTCTGGCGGGAGGAATCCGATCGTAGGTAATACACGTGTTTATTCGCTATCGCGCGCGCGCGCGCGCGCACTATTAATTATTTATTCACTCTGCCCACATTTATTCTTATTCGCACAAATATCCGTTGGCCCAATGATTTTTAATTTCTTTTTTTTTCCCAACGCTCCTTTTGACGAATTCATTTTGTTTCTCAGTCTCAGAGTTTTTCCTCTATTCGGAGTTTGGACTTTGGCGCGATACGATGATTCGTTACAATGAGCAGCCGCTTCTCGTTCTGCGGCTCCTCGTAGCATCAAATATGTCGCCCTCGCGCATTCATGGATATTTATGTGTTTCGCATTTACATACCTACATCCAATCCACAATGGATGGAAATTATTTTCGACCCTCTAGAATGTATGTGTGGGGCGGCGGCGGCGGAGGAGCGGGGGAGGGATTGGAGTAGAGAGAGATAAAAAAAAAAAAAAAACTCCCTTTTCCGGAGAATGTTGTAAAAAATTAAAAAAGAAATTCATCACCAACTTTAACCGACGAGAAACTTGACCGACGAAAATAGAATTATGTATCAAGTTCATTGGATGACCAACATTTACAGACGGGTAAGTGCGTACCTATTGTTGCATTTAAAAAAAAATTTGCGAGCTTTCCTGTCCATGCGAGCCTTTGTAGGTATGACGATTCTGCCATGCATTTCTATCCGCATCAGCGGGGGGGCGAAGGGAAACTGGAGAAAAGCTTGTTGCACGCTTGCACGGCCACACGGCCGCACCGGCGTGCAAGCGTATATACGAAACTACTGCTCTCAGCTCTGATGCAATGAGCTGGTAAACTGGAAAGCGGCTGCTTCGTGGGACCATCATCCGGCCGCGCCATGAGAATCGTCCATGAATCGTACAGCGGCGCCGCCGCTACCACCGCTCAGGCAAAGCCGATAAATGCTCCGGGCATAATAGATTTATAGTGGCGCGTAACCGCCAAAAAAAAATTGCATTGAAAATGCTGCTTGAGAAAATGTTGAAATTTTCATTAGTGCGTTTGGCGGCCGGGATTCCCAATTCGGATCGAGACCAAATTTAAAAGGATACGAATTTGAAAATCTTGATAATATACCGTGTGAGATCCGAATTAGCGTTCGAGGCCTCCAAAAGCTTCTGCACATTATTTTCCTTTTTGCGATAATCAAACGAGCATATGAAAAAAAGTTTAAATTAGGTTCGGCGGCCACGGAGGAATAATGAAACTATAAAGAACTAAAAAAAAACGTAAATCTCGCCCACTAACGAAATGAAAATGAATTTTGTTCAACGATCAAACAAAAATATTGAATTCGAAATAATGATTGATCCCCGCTCGTCGTAGCCCTGCACGTTTTTATCATTCAATTCGCGATTGTTGGTCAAAACGCCGCGGGGATGCGGGGATTTCGGTAATTTGAGAGCGTCGCGAGCGTCCAATTCCAGTGATAAGATGAAATAATCTCGACAACGGATATCGAGATAAGATAGGAAATTTGTATGAATAGAACGAAATGCTCTGCTCTTAACCGCGAGAAAATGCGTTGAGCAAATTTGATTTTTTTCAAAATTCTCTCTCGAGTGGTACGTATATAGATACCAGCAATGCGGAATATGTGAATTCGCTATAATAGAATGTACGAGAAAGGAAAAGGAAAAAAGTGAAACGTATATGTGAGAATTGCTCCGCATCCATGAGATCAAGAGATAACATATGCATGCGTTTGTGATTCTCTTTGCCTCTGCTGGGCAAACTTGTTTCACACGCACACGCGCACGCACACCTATTCTTCTTTTTCCCATATCATTATTTCACGAGGAATTGCAAGTATTGCAATTTCATAATAAAAATTCCATCAAATGAAAAAACAAGTTTTAAAGATGTGCCCCGAAAGCACTTGATCGATTAATTAAATGAAAATGATTCGAGATACTTTTTATGATTATACTATTACTAAACAGTTCGTCTAGACAGTTTTTTTTTTTTTTTTTTCCATTGGAAAAAAAACAAGAAAGTCCGTAACGAAAGTTATGATTGTTACGTCTTAAATGTTCCGATATAGGCGAGCGAACATGTGCGAAAAAAAGCCAATGCAGCTTTCTTTATAACGGAGGAGGGGGAAGATGGGCTGATGGGACAGGAACCACCGCCGCGAGCGAGCCGACCGGAGTAATAAGCGTGCTCCGGGCGCAAAAGGACCAAAGTGTCTCCATCTTTCTCGTCGTAAAGAACGCGTTACACCGGTTCGCGGTTCGCGACACGAATCACCAAGTTCCAACAACTTGATTACTTCTTTTTCAACTTGTTTTAGATCCTCGAGTTTGAAAAATTTTCATCATTTTTTCGCCGCTATTTTATGCGCATATCGCCGATGCGTTACAACTCGGTAACGCGCGTTATAAAAAATGCTAATACGTTGAAATTTTCAACAAGCGCATACTATTTATTAACAATGATAAACTCACATGATATCGGATCCTTGGGTATGTCCGTAGAGGGAAATCCTTGTGACTCGAAATAAGGTTTGACAGCGTCGCACTTGAGCCTCGCTTGTACCGCCGTGTTGCCGGCAAAAAGCGTCAAAATCATGCACAAAACTAATGGCCCAGCAGCACTCATTATTGATATTTCTTTAGCACTATTTCCTTTATCCTTGGCAGAGAGAGAGAAAAGAACTGCACTTTTCCCCGACACAATTTTTTCGGATAAAACGGAGAATAAAACTCTGGCTAATAATTATTCTGCATCGGGCGTCGAATTATCCGCAACAATCACTCGTATAATTCGAAATAAAAAAAATAAAAAAATAAAAAAAAAAATAAATGAATAAAAATATTATTTTCGCGAATAAAGGGGAATTTTATTTGAATTTCATGTTTTCACGATTGCTGAATCTTGGTTGTGATTCGAACCAACAAACCGACGACGTGATAACTGTTTCACTGAGGAAAGAAAGGGAGGGAGGGAGGGAGAGTATGGTTGTTGAATAAAAATTTTGACGCACGCGACGACAACGAACCCTCTCTCCAAAAATGCACGATGCGCACTGAGCTCGGTTCGCTACTCGCCGACTCGGCGGCTCGGCGGCTCGGCAATCGGGCAGTCTCGGCCTCGGCACTCGGCTTTCGGCTCTCGATGACGGGGCGACGGGCGGCGAGAGCAGATGTCTGCCGCCGGCGAAACGTTCGCGCATGCGTCCCCGGTTATTCCGATATATCCCTTTCCCTTTCCCTTTGCGTCATCCCGGTACTCCCGGTCAGCCGATTAGCCGAACGAAAGGCCGAGAGTAACGCGCTATGAATGCTATGGATACGCGCAGCAGCAGCATTTGGCGTTTAAAAAGACGCGGCGGGTGGCGCGGATCAGCAGCGAACTCTGCCCATTACCTGTGTAACAGCGAGTCCTCCTACATTCCAAATTTCTTCCCAATTCTTTATTAAATTCTTTTCTCTCTCTGCGGCGTTTCACCATTTGCGCGCTTTTGTGCGTCGTTGTCCCGATTCTCGTCACGCGCCGCCGCCGCCGCCGCCGCCACGTTTTCATCAATGTTGTGTGTTTTTCAGCCTCGCTCGAATAGAAAAAGAAAAATGTTTTTTTACATGTACATAAGCTGAAAATTGAGGAAAAAAAGGATACACGATCGAAGCAAGAGTTTCCGTTATTACTACTCGCGCTGCATGAACCTTTGGACTTTGAGGTAGAAGCAGCAATCTTTTTTTTTTTCATTGAAAATTGTGGCAACGAAAAAATGATATGTTATTAATATCTTTAATATGCATTAAACTACAGAGTTCCAATAGGTCACGATCGCGAAGGAGAAAAAAAAAAAAAAAATACGTCAACTCGCAACATCCTCCAAACTGCTATAATTAAATAAATATTACAGAAACAAATCTTGAAAATTTTCGAAAACCATTCGAATCGCGATGTCTCCGGTAAAGAGTCTCGGAGCGAACTCTCTTTCATAAATGTACTTGTCTCGAGTCACTGCCGCCGCGACTCTAGATTATTGTTAAAACAGTTAAAATAAACAAACCCTAATTCAATTGCGAAATCGGCAAAATTCCCTGAATACGAAGCAACGAGTAGCGCCGCAGCGGCGGGAATGAGAAGAAGAATTGAGATGAAAAAAGCGGGCAGGGTGCGAATGATGAAAATTGCGGTGACAGAGTGACAACTATATTTTTCATAAATATTCTTAACCACCGCGCGAATCGTTTTATTCAGAGAAAGTATAGTCTCGGCGGCGAGCCTCGGGTCAGCAAACGACAGAGCTGTCAATGTACTTGTCCCGAGACTCTTGATATAATAGCTAATAGAAAATATATACATACTTACTCGACTGCTTTTGTCCTCCGACATTGATGGAGAAAAAAAAAAAACAAAAAAAATCAGCACGCTTTATATGCCTTTCTCGCTCGTTGACGACTGGGGAAAAAACGAGCGCGCGTAAAGACCGATGGAGTAAATATGTACGAGATATAGGCGGAAAATGGTTAGAGTTTATCGAGACGAATGACCCGCCAACGCGCGGGCGGCGGCGGCGACGACGTTAAGATTTATTTTTCGTTTCTCATCTATTTTTTAAAATTATTTTTATTATTTATTGGACGGAAAGTCAAATGTATTTTTTCGTAGAAACATTTTTTTAACAGAAATACAATACAATCTTGTGTTGCTATATACAATTAATAGTGACTATAGTAATATATTATGTAGCAGTCGCAGCACAGGAATCGCCTCCATGTTTTTTTTATTCCCGGAACTGACGACCTCTTGGACGGCATAAATTGAATTGTCAAAGAATTCACGATACGGAATGTGATGCGCTACTGCTCTCTGATAAAACACGGTAAATAGAGCGTGCGTCGTCGTCCATCATACCCGGCTGTGAAGAAAAAAAAAAAAAAAAAAAAATTGTTCGAGTTCCCAAGTTGAAAGATATACGACGACGTATATAGCTTATAAATCATCCAAATAATACTGACCTGCGATAATTATTCTCATTTTTATATTATAATATAATGATTAAAAAATGAAGTATAGTCGCGACGACGAGTGACGACAACGAGGCGTGTGTATAAGCTGTCGATCGTTGCATGGTTCGCTATGAGATTATTGGACGTAGGGTGCTGGCTGCGGTCGAAGGAGGAATGAGAGAAAAAAAAAAAAGAAAAAAAGGTTTACAGGTAAGTGATGGTCGAGTGACAAAGCGGACACGCGTTTATATTGACAATATCGCGTTCGGTTGCGGCGTGATGACGACAGACGGGGCAAATCCAGGCGGCGCTCAAATCCATGAGAGGTTTGCCGGAAAGTACACAGGCCGGAAATCGAGTTGAACAATTGGGACAAGCGAGGCACGAATCGGGAACAAGAGTCTCGCAATGGACGCATTCGGATTTGGGGCTGCTGGGAGCGGTATCTTTGGGCGGATGCTTGATAAATATTTCGAGGGCCAATTGCTCGTAATGGCGATGGCGACTCGAAGGAGCGACAGCAGAAGCTTGGCAAGAGCTTTCGAGAGCTTCGAGCTTGATAAAGGCTTTGGAAGAAGCGGAAAAAGCGCGAGATCCGCAAGTCGACAATGCTACGAGCGAATAAATGTCCTCGGTAAGAAGAATGTCCTCGTAATCGGCGAGTCTGAGGCAAGTTTTCATCGCAAGCTCGTAACGAGCGTCGTAAATTTGTCGATGAGCGAGCAAAAGAAAGTGATATGCTTCGGCTCCGCGCCAAGCATTCTCGATGAGACGAGCGTGCTCGTCGTTGCTCTCGGTTAATCCCATGATAAGATTGCTCCGAGCACCAATCGTCGGTGGTGGTGGTGGCGGTGGCGGTGGCTGCGGCGGCAACGGCAGCGGCGGTTGTAGGCCGATCGAGGTAGTGGAAGAGGGCATACTATCGATATGGGCCTCGATCATGAGGGCGCTCAAAACGTATAATTTTTTAACGCGAAGAGGATTCCCACGAGTTCTCGCCTGTTCCCGGGCCAAATTAACTAGAAGCCTCGAGGCTTCGAGATAGCAATTGGCCTTTTTGTACAATTCGACGGCTTGAAGAATTTTTCCGTTGGATAACAAATGATTCGCATATTTGTCGAGCAAATCACCGATCTGTGACATTTTATAAGTTTTAGCGAGTTCGACCGCTTGATCCCAATGATTGAGACGAACACACGTGTCGACCGCTAGCTTGACATCGCCGTACTTGAGATAAGCGGTTACCGCCCGAGGACACATACCCACCGAGGACAACATTCTACCGAGCTTCTTCAATATCGGACTCTTGTCCGGTACAAGATCGAGCGTCGCTGCCAATTGTTCGTAATCCTCGAGCTTGTAATAACACTCGATAAGTTTATCAACGTTTCTACCCTTCTCGTAATACTCCCGAGCACCCTCCCAATTTTGCCTCTCCCGAAAGTAATCCCCAATCCTGTTGTAGGCCTCTTCAATCTGCTTGTCCGAGCCGCCGATTCCCATTTTCATAAGTTGCAATACGCGAAAATAATCGCCCAACTTTTGACGCAAATTAATCGCCAAGTCCCGACGATCGACCTCCAAATATAGCTTCTCGGCTTGATCGTAATTGCCGAGAAAAGCGGCAACCTCGGCTCGCTTCAATTGATCGTTGTGAACGCTCGCCAATCGTTTTATAAATTGAATACCGAGATAATCGGTACAGCGTACCATCGCATTTTCCGCCATCTCGAGATCCCGCTCATTCAACGAAGATTCAGCGAGCAAACGCCACAATCGAGGATGGGGATTGTCCTGAATGAAATTGTGGGCTTCTCTCAGGCCAACTTTCGCCAGTAATTCTTTCGTATCCCGGAGAGACTTGACTTCCAGATCGATTATTAAATCGGCCCTCGGATCCTCCGGTTTATCGACTAGCTCGTCGAGCAAAACGCAACGAATTTCGAGATTACGAAAAGCGCAGATGTAGCCGGAACAACCGATCGGTTCCTCCGGATCGAGGCCCCGTATTACGTACATACGAGTTTTTTCCATTATCGCGAGTAAGCTCGGATTGTCTTCGGCCCAGCGCATCGCCCAAACGTCTTTTCTCTCGAATTTAGCCACCTCCTCGGCGGTATCGGTCGTCCGCTCGATCGTAGCCGCCGCTTCCTCGAGATCGAGCATCCTCAATATACCCGATACATCGATTATCGAGGCTCTCGTAGAGTTTGAATTTATCGCGATGCTCCGAGCTCGGCTACCGACGCTCGAATAACGATTCGTCAGGGTAACCTGCGGCAGTGAATAACGCTGTATCATGCCGCTTTCACGACCGATCAGTAAAATTTTATCGCTCCCCCCGATACAACAGATCGGATCGCTGCTCGCTCTTGTGCTCGTCGGAGCTTCGAAACTTGTGTCCGCACGGTCGAGATCTTGTATAACTTGGGTGACACCGGTCGGTGTATCGTCCACGTGATACGTGCCATCTTTTCGCGAGTGGATTCTACCACCGGCGGCGGCGGCGTTGCTCCGCGGAGTCCGAAAGTTCCAAACGAAAAAATTATTCCGCGAAGCTGTGATTACGGTGTTGCTGGTCATTGTTGTAAACAAAGGCTCAACATTCAAATATCTCGTGTCTATCGGAGTTGCTATCGTATTACATACCAAAAGGGCGTAACGCTCGCGTCTATCTTGTTTGGTTCGTCGTTGTTGCTGTGGTGACAGCGGCGGCGGCGGCGGCGGCGGCGACGGCGACGGCGACGGCGAGATGAGCCTCTCCTCATCGTTCAAAACAGCCAGGGTACAATGATCCCCGTATGAAGCGATCGATAACAAAGCTTTCACGTTCTTCGTGCAACAAGTGTTGTTGCTCGTATTCCAAAAATTAATACATATGCCCCCGTTTCTGCTGGTTATTCTCTCGTTCGTAAATACAAGAGTCTTTGCGAAATAGGTCCATTTGTAATCGGGACGTATGTTGGCGAAATATATGTGAGAATCGACCGAAAGGGCGAGCCTCAGCGAGCCTCCCTCCCAACTACAACCGGATACTTCTCGGCCCGGTAGCTTCAATGTCTTGACGTGTTCCCCCCAGCCGGTATAAAATAGCAACGCGTTACAGTCCTTGCTCTCCCCGTTGTGCATCGTTACCGGCATCGTTCCCGTTACCGCGAGGAGCGAACCGTAGCTGTTCCATCGGCACGAGACCGCTGTTATACCCGTCTCGAGTATAAACGGATTTTCGTCACCCGTGCCCCTCATCAATTGAATCCTACCGGATTCGTAGCATATCGCCAATGTTGGACAGTCCAAAGACGCGTAACCGTTCCTTCCGTCGTACCAATGCATCGCCACGATCGTTCCTCCTCCCTGACCTGCGCGTCGATAATACTTATTAATTTTATTCTCTATACTCGCCGGTTGTGCCATTTAACCGGCACAAATATTTTTCTATATTCAAATATTCCAAACGCCTCTTTGAATTTCCGAGCGCCCAATCCACGGCAAGAAGCGTGTGGAATAATTGAACAACTATTATAATTAAAAGTATGCTCCATCTCGTAACGGACGGATGGTTCCGACTGACCGGCGCTGGTTTCGCCGTTGACCTCCATGAGAAAAACGCCCTGATTGTCGTAAAGATGCAAACTCCCATTTTTAAGACCAAAGAGAAGTAACTTTCCGTCGGGTGACCATTGAACAGCCGAGAGACTAGTATTTTTCAGTTCTTTGCCCCAAATTCGGTTTCCGTCTACGGAACCGACTATTACAGCTCCGTCCTCGTAAACTATACAAATTTTTTGACCATCCTGACTCCAGGCCATTCCCTTGACGACCGATTTATTCCGATTGTTAATCATTTCTTCGTACCAGGTGCCTTTGTGCAGCATCCAAACTACGATGACTCCGTTCTGATCGCTGGATGTCAGTTTTTGATGTTCCTCGTTCCAAACGACCGTTTGTACCTGCCCGTTGTGACCTTCCAGTGTTTGATTCATGCTCAAATTGCTCGTTCCTGCTGCTGCTGCTGCTGCTGCTGCTGCTACTGCCGTTGCCATTGAACCAGCACGAGTTTTTCCACTCGCGTTGTTCGTCACCGCGTTCGATTCAACTCGCAATACTTTTAATAAACCGTCTTCTCCACCCACAGCTATGAAACCCTGTTTTTCGTTCCATGCTATACAATTCAAACGATAATTATTCGGAATCGCGATTTTCTTGCTCAAATATACCAACATTTTTAACCTCCAATTTTTTTTTTTATTTACTCTTATGCACTCGGGCTCACGCAACGATGAGTCCGCTTTTATTATTTTTCTCTTATTCTCACATCGATCCCCGCTGAACCGTCGCTCTTAAATATTTCCTTCCATTTTCCACAAATCGCATTTATATTTATTGACTTTTTCCCGAGAATTATCGCGCCACAATCACGAATCACGATGTTGTTGACAATTTTTGCTGCGGCTGCGGCAAGTCGTAGTGCGGAGTTTGGCGAGCGGCGCGCTGTTATCGCCGTCCGTCGCCGCCGCAAAATTTGAAAACGTCAACAAAATAGGGGGGCTTTTCTTCAAAATTTTCTTGTGTCAACTCGGCCACTTTTTTTTCGACCATCTTAGATCTGCCTCATATGCAATATTGAATATTGGTTCCATCAAAGTACCACTAAAAGGCGCAGCCATGTGAATTTTTTCAGATTTTTAAATTCAACAATTGAGACAAAGCTGTGTTTTCTACGTTAACATATCTCGGAGACTTCAAAGTAACTGAAAAAAAATGTTTGCACATAACAATTGTAGTTTCGTGTTAGCTTTTGAGTGGATGACTCGAAATAATTTTTACGTTCCGTTAACCCTGATTTTTTTACCAAAAAAAGGGAAAAATATTTTTTTATTTAAAAACACGCAGTTTTTTCGGCTGAAAAAATTACAGAATCTTCCACTATGTCTGACAGTATCGTGAAATAATCGCCAGAGTGGCACGGATCGCGGTTCTAGGGTAAAAAAATGAAATGACACAAATTAATTTTTTTATACCCGAACTTCGATCCGTGCCACTCTGTCGATTTTTTTGTGATATTGCCAGACATACTGAAAGACTCTGTAATTTTTTCAGCAAAAACAAAAAGGCCCTTTTCGAATTAAAAAATAACTTGATATTTTTTTGGTAAAAACTCGGTGTTATTTCAATTATCCGCTTGAAAACTAACACCACAAAACTACAACTTTCATGTACAGACACTTTTTTTCAGTTACTTCAAGTTTCCGGGATATATTCATTTAGAAAAAATACGGCATTTTCTAAAATAATGGATTTAAAAATCTGAAAAAATTCATATGGCTTGTTGTCTTTTAGTGGTACTTTGATGGAACCAATATTGCATGTGAGGCAGATCTAAGATGGTCGAAAAAAAAGTGGCCGAGTTGACGGAGAATCCCTCATATATCGCATATCATACGGAGTCGTTGATTAACAACCAGAAATTATACGAAAGTTTTATTTCGATTATTTTGAGGAAAAACGTGACATTTTGTTATTTGAAAAATCAAATTAAAGCTAGAGATACGTCCTCTTTTTTATTGCAGGTCTCTGCTTCGATCACCAAACGGTTATTAGTCAACCAACTGAAAAAGAGCATGAAGCTGGAATTGACTTTTTAAGGGAAAATAGATGTTTTCTTTTTATTTCGATGCGATTATTTATCATAGAGCAATAACGGTTTCGTAAAAAAAGCGACCGTGTTATACGCCCTTGAAAAGTGTTTGGAATAAAAATGGATAACGGTTAACACAAATGGTTCAATTCAATTTTAAGACTTTATTCGCGAGTTCCTGTAATGCGGATGATATACACACTCGTTACTCAGGCCATCGTACTTGCTGCCTCTGTTTTGTTTTGTTTTTCTCAGCAAGCACACAGGTATAGCTAGCGCGAAAGTCGCCGTAAGGCCGGTCTTGATGCTTCTTAATCGTTTACCGACAATGTTAATCATTTATCCAAAATATAGCGTATCATATGTACATTTTTAGGCGCAACGAGTCCGGCCAAAGCAGCCTTTCAATCTTTCCCCCCTCCCCCTCCCCCTCCCCCCCCCATTAATCCCCTTTATCTACGTGTTATTTGTTGTTACATTTCGTGTTGCTAATCGAACAAAATAAACTTTGTTTATGTGTACGCATTTAGACAAGATATTTATATGAATTGAATGTGCGCTTATCGGCCGAGAATATACTCGTATTGTTTTCATCATTAATTTTTCGACATTCATGCCGAAATCATAAAACTCGTACACGTAACGTAAATGTTGTTGCGGTTGTTATAAAACGTGCCAAACAGGAAGACGAAAGCTTAAGGAGGAATATCACAACACGGCAAACTTATCGGCCGCTACCATCGCGTTGATTCCTTCTTTTCCTCAAATATAATATGGCATCGTGACATCGGCGACGATTTCGGGGAAATACGATTCTCGCGCTGAGCTTCTAGGCTCGTACCTATAGCCAGCGGCCGGGGGGCGAGCCAGTACGATAGGGGCGCATCTAGAAAAATTTACCAAAGAATCCGAGGAAATGTTTTTTCTCGTCGTGCTTGATGCATCTGAGAAAAATACTGTCGATATCTTTAAACACTTGCTGACTCGATCTAGCGGCATTTACGTAATTATGGATACCCTGAAGAGCGTAATAATCTACCAACGGACGTGTCTGGTTGTGATACGTGCTCAGACGCTTCTTCAACGCTTCCGCATTGTCGTCGGATCTCTTGATCAGCGGCTCCCCGGTTAACTGTTGAAAAACAATTCAAATTCACTCGTATCCATGGATTATCCCGTTACTATTATTATAATAATTATTATTCGTTGGGTTATCTTGTTCCTACTCACATCGTCCTTCATCGAAACTTTGGGAGGAGCAAATTCCTCGTGATAAGAACGTCCGCTCGCTGGGTGTACGAGACGTCCGGTTATTCTTCTTACCAAAAGATTATCATCTATTCCAAACTCTATTACCGCGTCCAACTTTTCTTTTCTCTTGGTCAACATCTCGTCCAACTATTGTTACCCGCCGAAAGAATAAAAAGCATTAGAGTATCTCGGCGAAGGATCGTTATCGTATCGTTATCCCTCTCATATATATAATTATGATTCTGCGGCGTAAGCCGTTAGTTTCATTATTTTTGTGCGCATTTTTACTTTTTCCGCTTGAGGCACGCTCCTCGGAAATCCATCCAGAAGGAAACCTCTTTTGCACTCGGGTTTATCCAAATTCTTGTCGATCATGCTGACCACAAGATCGTCGCTGACCAATTTACCTTCGTTCATTATTTCTTGAACCCGACTTCCGAGCTCCGAGCCGGAGGATACCTCCGCTCTGAGCATGTCGCCCGTCGACAGATGACAAACCCCGTAACGATCCCTCAACAGCGGCGCCTGTAAAATTCAATCGGTCAAATAATTTGATATTTTTTATCCGCGACAAAGCAAATGATTCGGATGCTTCTCTATGCTCCAATTTAACGCAACTTGAACGAATTTTAGACAACGGCGCGGCCGGTTTTATCATTTTTTATCAAACAATAGGCGGGGAATGAGAGACGAATTTTTATCTTATACATACGCGGGTTATTATAAGAGTGCGTCGGGAGTGCACAATTACATCATATGGATAACGGGGGGGGATTACCTGGGTTCCTTTGCCGCTGCCAGGCGGTCCCAATAAGACCGCATTTATTCCTCGCGATGGTTTCTCTTGACTTTCCTTGAGTAGTATCGCTTCCTGCTTCGCGTTTGGAGCCATCCTCAATTATTTCTTATCTCTCGCTTATTGAAATATAATACTTTTCACTGCGGAGAAACAAGAATGACAAGTGTACAACTGTACAACGCGGCGGCGGATGAAAATTAATTGAAACGGCGAACGGCGAGTCACTGTGCGGTGGTATGCATGCGGTATATGCGGTATGCGATGACGGCAACGACGACGATACTGCAAAATTCCAAAACCAAAACCTACTGCTGCTGCTGCCGCCAGCAGCAAGCGAGCGCTGTGAGCACTCAGCTGTTAGACTCGCCGAGCGGCGGGAAATTATGGGTAAATTCGAACGAAAAATGAAGGTTATGTATCAGCTGCAAAGGGGGAGGGTATAGGTAACGCGGGAATATTCGGAGAGCAGGGAAAAAAAAACGACGTTAAACAAGAGTAGTTGAAAAATATTATTATTCAGTCATATCGCGACTTTATTGGCTGAAAAGTGACAGCAGGATTGCGATTGTTTTGTGAGCAAAAAAATGCATAGAGGTATAATGGGGAAAATGCGCGGACACTGCGATAATATATTTGAATATAATATATCGGGCCGCACAATATATATATATGTATATCTCGCTGAGTATATAATATGACCAGCATGTGTAAATGAAAAATGAAAAAAAGTAGTAAGCAGGCCAAGCTGCGGATATATTAACTCGATGGAGGAGGATGCTGGTAAAACGCGCCAAGACTTTCAATCGTAAATTTTTTGTCCCTGTAAGTCATTTCGAAACGTCTCAGTATATGAGAATTATGGGATTCCTTTTTGATGTACCAATCAAAGGCGCGCGGTTCGGGTGTTTTAAGGATAAATTTATAACAAGAATCACCGCTGAGATACCAGTACCAAGTATCCATACCGTACATCGCAGCGAGACGGGCGCGATTATATTTGTCGTAGCAAAGTTCTGCCGGAGTATAACATCTCGAAGCATAAGCGATCGCCGCCGTGCTGCCGGTCATGATCCGTTCTGCTTCCCCGCCGCCGGTATTAATCGAATAATTTTGTAAGAGAGCACTCTGAATGCCAACATCAGAAGCGTTCGTTTCGAGTATAAAAGGTTTTTTCCAATTGGGATAACGAAGCAGAAGCTCTTGGCCCAAAGTTTTCTTAATATCGTTGAAACTGGCAACTGCTTCGCTCGTCCATGCGAGCAGCGGCGGCGGCGGCGGCGTATCTTTCCGCGCTTCTTCGCCGCGCTGCTGCTGCTGCTTGAACAAGTTGCTCATCGGTTTTATTCTCTCGGCATGATTCGGTATGAAACGTTTGAAATAGCTCAAAAGTCCGAGAAAACGGCTCAAAGAACGAGCACTTTTTGGGGGCAACTCGTAGCTTCGTATTTTTTCAATTTTCTCCGGTTGAGGACAAAGACCCCGGTCCGTTACGGAATAGCCGAGATAGAGAACCTCGTGGGAAAACATTTGACACTTTGATGGTTGGAGCTTCAGTCCGGCGTCTTGAATTCTCGAGAGTAATTTTCGTACTCGAACTTGATGCTCTTCGATCGTAGGTGCGTAAACGATTATGTCGTCATAACTTACGAAAGCCATGGTAGGAGAAGCGTATAGCATCTCATCGACAACGAGATTCAACAGACGTTGAATAGTTTGGGATGAATTTTTAATACCGAGGGGCATGCGCAAAAATTCGTAACGTTTCGTTCTCGTTGAGAATGCTGTTTTTTCGCGGTCCTCAGGCTCGAGCTCGATCTGATAACAAGCCGAGGCTAAATCGAATACGGAAAAATATTTCGAACCATCAAGAAGATCCGTAAGTTGGACAATGTCGGGTATAGGAAAAGCATCGCTCTCGGAATTGTTGTTGAGCACGCGATAATCAGGAGACAGGCAATAACGCGCCTTTCCCCGATAATCGGGCTTTCTTTCGATCAAACGAATCGGCGAATTATATGCCGAATCGGAGGCTCGTATTATGCCCTCACGGAGCAAAGAATCTATGACAACTTGAATCTCGTTCCACTCATCCTCGGAGCAGAATAAGCGGGATAATTTATTTTTAGCCGTCGTTACAGCCGTCGAAGCGATAACCCGCTTCTCTGCTCCTCTTCGCCTCCATTTTATTTTATATTTTAGTAACTCGGTGGAGGTGAGTATGTCACCGGGTAAATGAAAGCAATGGGCATATTCCTCCAATGTCTCGATAACCGATATCCGATTGTCATCGGCTACTTTGGGCGGAACGAAATTACGTATTCGAGCGAGCAGGCTTCCAGCCGAGATACCCGCCCAACCTGCTCCTTTTTCACGGGCCATTCGCGCCTCTTTCAACCGAATATTCAATTTTAACCTGTAATCCGCTATTAATTCTTCGCCCATCGATATCGGTATTGTGGCTGGAATCGACTCGAAATAACCCGCCTTGGCGGCGGCGTGTCTGCTTCTCAAAAAATCGTATCCAAGGATTCCGTCGCAAACGATCGGCGCTGTATACTTGGATCTCGTTACGTGCACTTTTACCGGTTTGTTGAAAATATTTATTATCGCCGTTCCCAATGTCGATACCTCCTCACTAAACTCGGAAGGCATTCCTCGAATTCTACTCGCTTCTTCCGTTCTTATCTTCACATCCGCGCAAAGTGAGTTTATTTTTAAACGCGTCACCGGTGACGTACCGATCTGCCAATAAGATAGCTCGTTTTTCATCTCCGGAACTCGCAAGCAAATTGTCGCTCGTGAAATTTCCGAACATATAGCTGCTGCTTCTTCTTCGTTTGTCGTCTCCTCCTCCTCCTCCTCGTTGTTGTTGTTGTTGTTGTTGTTGTCGCTGACGATGACTTGGAACGAATTTTTGGACAAACTCATCGAACGACGACGACGACGACGACGACGACGATGGCGTGACTTTTTCCGACCGTTGGATAACATTTTTCCGTCAGAGTCCTGTGTTGTGAGGAACATCAATAATAATTATACAAATTGAATCGATCGTTTTTGCGATAGTCGAAAATCAAAGGAATAGCAATTTCAGCTCTTAGATCTAATGCAAAGGTCCATTTTTCACTGGAAAATGAATATTATTATTTTATATCATGGTAATAAGAAAAATTTTCATGGACACTTATTCGTAGCCTGAAATGTAAAAACTGCTACGGTATTGATCATTCGAAAGATTTGAAAGGAATACCGCATGTTTCCATGTAAAGTGAAAACATTGATGCCCTTGAAATCATTGTCGACTTTGTTTATATGTTTTCTTTTGGACACATTCTCAACGAACCGATGAGTTGTTATTTGCTCGCGTTTGCCATTTCATCTTTCGAATAAATAAGCTTCCGAAGAAAATAATGCACGCTTATTTTATTCATTGTTACACAATATTTTTGGCATATATATCTTAATTAAATTACGTCCGGTATAATAACATCCTGCTTCTTCCCAATAGCAGACAGAAAATATCGCAGAATACTTGTACAAAGTTTGGTGTTTGAATAAACACAAATATATAAACGCTCGCCAAGTTAAGATTGATGAAAGAAAAATAATTCGCTCACTTTTGGTATATACAGAGAAAAGAAGAGAGACCAGCGGTTGATCCAATTCGTATATGCAGCTCTTAATACTTAGACTTTTGTAGATGAGCAACGCGCACTGTTTCGAATCTCGCAATACGAGAGAGAGAGGATCGATGTTGTTCGTATGGATGAGAAGAGATAGGGGGAGGGGGAAGGGGGGGGGGGGGGTAAATCATACGGCGCTGTGGTGTGAACTTATCCTTTTGTATTTTGTGACGAATATGCCGATTCGTTACTTGCTATGGCCGCGAGAGGCAGCATTGCGCAATATTCTTTACAATAAGGGAAGAGATTCCAACATTATCATCTAGCTCCGTTTAAAATGTATAGTAAAAATACTCTGAGAGATTCGAAGGCATGTGTCGATAAAAACGGTGTATATATAGAATATATGTTTATTTGAGTTTGTGCGTATATACATGTAGGCCAAGCTAGAAAAAATTTTCCATGACAAAAGTGTTATCGGAAAACCAGCTGGGCCATATTGTTTGGAGAATAGCTCCATATAATCTAGTGACATGTTTTTCTCTCCAAATTTTAACCAACAGCTTTATTGTTATTAACAATTTCATGCGAAAAATCGAAAGGTAGATCTGGTCACACAACGAGCCAAATATTCACCTGGCATATCGTCGGACACCGCGTGCGGATGCATCTGGAAATTGTATGATTTCGTTCGCGGCAGCCTTTTGCAGAGTTCAAACTCTGCGAGTTTAATTTTGTAGCCGTTACACTTGTCCAAACGTATCCGCATCGATGCTCATCCTCTCTATCAATTGTACAGGTTCGTTAAACTTTCATTCGAATTTAAATTTAATCCAATAAATTTTCATAATTTATTCGTTACTCGAATGAAATTTAACAACAATAAAAAGATGTCAAAATTTAAAGAGTGACCCCGAAATTACGAACTTTGTTTGTTTTTTTTTCCCACATTTTTCGATGAAACCAAATTTGTGGGTTAGATTTTATCTTTTCGACTTTTACAGGGTATATATGTATAATCAACAAAGTGAGAGCAGACTGAAATCCACCCGAGAATATCGGATAATCGCGGATGAAAAAATAGAAATAGATCCAAAAAAATAGAGACAGATAGATTTGGAATCGTCAGAGGGCTGTATAAGTTATCACATAGACAATATTGCTTGGTACGAAACGATAGAGAAGAAAGGATCGTAAGCGACTTTTACTCTCGTTTGTATGCGGCTTATACATCAGCCCCGGTGCTGTACAGTGTAACGTGTGTAAGTTGACAATTATATTTTCCTCACAAATTGTACATTTCTCGAACTCTTGAATTGTTGAGTGAAGCCATTTAAATATATCTATGAAACGTTAAAAATCAATATTAGAAAAAAATTATTGCAACAATGAAAACTTCAATATAAGAAGTTTCCCCGTCGTCATCATCGTCGTCCTCGTTCTCGTCTTGGTCATCCTCATCCTCATCTTTGTCGCTTCGTCGTCCTTGTCTTCTTCGTTATCTTCGCACGTCGTCTTCGTCGTTATCATCATCGTCGTTGTCAGCGTTCTCGTCCTCGTCTTCGTCGCCTTTTATTCCGTCGTCGTCGTCATCTTTTTACAGCGAATAAATAAATCCACGGCAACGGATGAACGAAACCATGGATACAAATCGCGGCTTCAAATTTCAGTACACCGTAATGTATTTTTTAAAGAACGATAATCACTGTTGTTATTGTTATGAATAATTATTGAAATTGCATGCAACATTAAGTATGATACAAATGAAACACAGTCCATAAAATTAATTTACCTAATATTTCTTTCTATTTTTTGCAGGTTCGAGGCAGCAGTTTACCGATGGGCCGGGGCATGTTACGTAGCTGATTCAATGGTGAGTTTTTCTCGAGTTGAGGAGGAAAGCATTTGCCACGCTACTTTTCCATATAATTGATATATATGTTAGCCCGGACAAAATTAGCATCGGTTCGTGCCAACGATCAACTCCAACTGGAATTACAGCGTATATGTATATATTAGATGTGAACAATTCAGGTACAACAACGACGAATCTCATCATCGTTTTGAAAAAATAGGAAATGCTATACAAACACTATAATGGTCAGAATTATAATAAACCACAAAAAAAAAAAAAAAAAAAACAGAAATCTAACGACCGTATCAAATTTTGTATTTGTTTAATTTCATGAAAATACCGAAGCGAACTTGTCTATAAAATTTATCTTCTTCATAGTCATGCCACTTGAAAATATTGAACAGAACAAAAAATATATGAGACAATGATATTTTCAATGTTTATGAATATTGTAATCCTACAACGAATATTCGAACAGAGTCTCATTCGATGATGAGAATGAAAAATGAAATCACCATCACTCTTGTTGCCGTAATACTCTTGAGCAGCAGGCTGTCAAGAAACATTATTGATCCCGATATAAGAAAGAAAAAAAAAAAAAAAAAATTAACAGACTCGGGAAATTCACGTCAGCAGATTTGATATAACGTAAACAAAATTGAAATATGCCTGGAAAAATATTAAGGGGTGAAATATGAAAATGGACGCTAAATATTGGAATGTTAATTTCTTGCAATAAAACATGTTTTTATTGGTAATTGAAAAATTGTATTTATTATTGACACGCAATTATATATCGGGATGTACAATTACTTGTTGTTGTTATTATGTACAAAAATTGATAGAAAAAATTGTATAAATAAATCATACATCATTTTAAGGTTTACACTCTTGATGGAAGGGTTCAAGAGTACGAAATTCTCTCCAGGTTGGGGGGAAGAGCACTGTGAAGATGAAGCCCGCATCTTTTACATGGATCACTGAATAATTGATTGAAACTGTGAAACCACATCTTAAAGAGGATAATACAGCAATATTATTATATTTTATAGCACGATAGGGCGAGCGAAATTAATAATTAAGGAGTTTCGGTACAAGCGATGAAATCACTTACCGTGTTCACTTGAAATCTACACGGTATATTCTTTGACGCGTAAAGGATGTTTCGTCCAAATTTTGAATCGATAATCTCAACCGTTTTTGTGAAAAATTGAAATATTGAAAGCGAAAAAAAAAAAAAAAAAAAAAAAAAGTGAGAAAAAATGATAAAAACTTGTTGAAAATCCGGCGTATCAGGAATTAAATTTTCCTAATAATTGAATAATTCGTCGGCATCGTTTAGTAATTATTCACTTATTCATCAACGAAACCGATCAACCGAAAAAACAGGCTCTTTTTCGTTTGTTTTCGAAAAAAATACTGCCATGCGAAGTTGGCGGTTTGCTCATAAACATTATACAAATGTACGGAAACTCCTTAATATCGAAAAAAAAAAAAAAAAAAAAAAAAAAAAAAAAAAAAAAAAAAAAAATCTGTTTTGGTACTGTCAACATTTTCTCCATTTTCCTACTGGATCGCCTATTCGGCGTTCCATTCATTAGAATAGACAAGATTAATTCAAACTCGGCATGGATTTTCAGAACTTTGATTATTCTTCGGGAAATAAATAGGTAATTGCGGTAAAAGGTAAATGTATTTTCAAAATATTTAATTTTTTTCAAATTTCTTATAATCGAAATGGTACGTACCACGAAAGATCGTACGGAGAGTTCAGGTAAGGCGGGTGAATAAAAATGTAGCATTGCAGCTTGAGCGTTTTCGGTGACTTTGCGAAAGACTTTGTGACGCGATTCGTTCCACAAATCCATCGTTTCGCCGTAACCCTTGACCACTAGTCTTTCGATCATGAGGCCTTTGAAAGCCACAACCCAATGTTATATGAAGAACGGCGTTGGAGGCGAACGGGCGTGACACCGACACCGTCATATCGGAAAATTGACGATCGAACGCGGCCAAAAATGCATCAACTTGTCTGGAGGAAAAAATAATAAAAACATAAACAGTTTGAGCTTTTTTTTTGAGATCCTACTCCCTTACATATTTATTTTCTCATACTATATGGATATTGCTGGCTCAAATATTTGTGATATTCGAATGGGATACAACGCTTTGTTTGACCTTTGAAACTTCATTTCTTCCAAGTTTTAACGCTATTTTTACTTAAGTAGAAAATTTGCAATATCGTCATGAAAAAAATGTATTACGATTAACACAATAGCATTGCAAAATAAAACTGAAACCCCCGTTGAATTCAACGATAAATTAAAATGAAATAAATCATAAAGATGTTGGGGATAACGGTGAGTCATCTCGATCATCCGTGAAAAATCAAGTCGATGTTGAGCGATAATGCTTGGAATAATATATTTCATACTACCATTGAGTCTTTATTAAAATATTTTTATAGTCGTAAAGCTGAGAATTTAGATAATAGATTTGTATTTACTTACCGAGGTGGAACATTGTGACTACCGGTTTGAATCCTGCCTCGTTTCAATCTACCGGTATTGGTATAGGAACGTTTGAGAGAATTCTGATTGAGCAGAGCTTGAGCGGTATTACTGTATTCGTGAACTTTGTCCGTCCATTTGTAACTATTTACAAGACCGCCATAGAGCGCTTGTCTGTCTCCTGAGTCGTTTCCTGAGACAAGTGACTCGTACTAGCCAAATTAAAAGGTCCCGGCGGGGGATTGTGCCGTTGACCGCCGCTTGCTCTACGTCTCTGAAAATTGGATGATCAACGAGTATACTACACCGACAAAATTGTTGTCAGTATTTACCAAATAGGTTACGGATGCGAGAATAAATTTTCAATTACTCAAAAATTCTAAATACTAGTCAACCGTAACTTGATACTATCAATTGTAATTTATTCGAATTGACGAAATGTAATTGCGAGTATCGAGTTATAACCTTAAATTGCCGTTAACTATACAGTAAGAAGATGTTGAAGTTGAGCCAAATATTTGATCTCTCGATTTTCCTCGCCGTGTTCTTCGGCACCCAATCCATTGCCCAATGAATCGAAAACTTGACCGACGCTCGATCGCAAAACTTTAATCGCTGTCAATGCGATTTGCAATTGCTCCATTTTCTCCATTTGTTTATCCATTTATTAAATTTTTCCGCATCGATTTGGAATTGACGAATGCAATTGATCATTCCGCCGAAAGGTGATAAACGATTTCTTGTTTTTTAACGCTTCGATAATAACGCCAATTTATTAACAAGTTGACATTATTTTTTCACAAATCATATTTTTTCGAGGTTATGTTTTGAATTTCATAGAAAACGTCAAGAAAAGTATATAGAAGGGAAGGAGTAAGTCGTTGATGAATCTCTTTAATTGAGTTTGCGATAAACGGCCACTGCTGCTGGGTATCGCATGGACGCCTCGGTTACGAACGAGGCGCGAAGTTCGTAACCGGGAAATGGTTAATTCAGGGAAATAAAAATAAAAAAGCACAAGTGGAGTTTTATGATAGACATAGGACCGGGATCACCAAAAACAAACTCTTGTAGATGTTTTGAATAAACGACTACTTTTAATTTTTAGCCAGTCGCTTGACAGTTTTTTTTTTTTTTTTTTTTTGGTAGAAGACTCAAGTGTTTTTCACAAACGTATTGAGATGTTTTTAGTTTCACTGCTCCGGCGGGAATTGCTGCTTGCCACTTTTTAAAACGCTCTGGGTTTGTTTGGCACTTAAAAAACAGAGCTCTTTTCTTGATTCGATTATATACCCTGTTTTGTAGCGAGGTAACCGCGGCACAGGATTTCGTCATTTTAATGCAATCAATTTATTAAAGATTAAAAAATTGTTAGACGAATAATTTTTAGAGGTAGTGTAAATTTGGCTCCCCGCCATGAATTTTTCGAAAGGTTTCTGATTTCAATCGTTTGTGCGTCAATTGTAGAGTATGGTGAGAACAAAATAAACGGTTGTGAAATGAGTTTGTCACGAAAAAATAAAAAATAAAAATAAAAAAATAAAAGTTTCGGTGCGGACTTTTCTGGGAACGAATCTTCCTAGATTCAAAAAAACCGAATGAAATTCGATTGACGGTCTTTTTTTTTTGTTACCGGCATTTTTATGCGTTGGGAAAACGAGAGAATAAAACGTTGTTGAATTGTTATAAAATATTACTGAACGAATATTCATACGCCGGGGTAACAAACAAAAATGTGATCGCTAAATATTGGCGAATGAATTGTTTACATTCGTGGAGCCTCGACTCTGTGTTTACGTTTACGCGCTCTCGCGCTGCTTGGCCTGCTAAGCCGCTCCGTAGCGGGGATGGTGGGGGAGAGTTCACGCCGGGGCGACTGGAAGGGGCAGGCGCGAGGACTGGATCGTGCGCGGGGCAAGGAGGGAGCGAAGCGAGCGAGAGACTCGCGTTCATTCAGTCGCCCGCGGGCCGCGGGGCGGAGCGGCA